>BSYR01000021.1:25965000-35965000 GCA_030270665.1 Hibiscus trionum
ATTGATGGTCCTTGGGATTTGAGGTGTACATTCCATACCTTGATTATGCTTCTTTTTATACGCGATTGATGAATGAAATGATGACGTATCATAAAAATAATTTAAAGGGAAAACTACCTCACTGACCACCAAATAAATTGGGATACCTATTTGAACTACCGAACTATAAAAAATGTCAATTAGACCACCGAACTTATAAAATCAACCTATTTTGATCACCGCCGTTAAAAACTTAACGGTGGAGTGACGAAACTGCCACGTGGCAATTGACGGAAAAATTTAAAAATTACACATTTAGTCCCTGTTATTTACACATTCTTTCAATTTAGTCTTAATTTTAAATTAATAAAATAATAAATTATTTAATTAAGTGGTGACACTTGTCAACACCTTATTGGAGGACTTTAATTATTTATATTTGATTTTATTAATTTATTTTCCCCATCTAATCAAGTGGTGACATGTGTCGCCACCAATTTAGAGGAGAAAAATAAATTTCTCTTCACTTACACTTTGGAGAATTCAAACCTAGGTCTCAACAGGTAAAGCCAATGACTTTGCCACTGCACCAAGCACAACTTTGTGTTATAATTCTCCAGATATAATATATATCTCTTATTAGTTTCTACATTTATAAGCCAAAAGCTCAAACCCTAAACACTATTTTCACATATATAAATCCCAAACCCTAAACTCTAACCTTAAATACTTCAAATTAATTTCACGCTAAATATTTCAAATTAAACCCCAAACCCTAAAACTTTCCAATTAATTTCATGCTAAATATTTCAAATTAACCCTAAACCTCAAACCCAAACCTTAAACCCTAAAAATTTCAAATTAATTCCACGCTAAATATTTTAAATTAAACCCTAAACCCTAAATATTTCAAATTAATTTCACACTGAATATTTCAAATTAAACCCCAAACCCTAAAACTTTCCAATTAATTTCATGCTAAATATTTCAAATTAACCCTAAACCTCAAACCCAAACCTTAAACCCTAAAAATTTCAAATTAATTCCACGCTAAATATTTTAAATTAAACCCTAAACCCTAAATATTTCAAATTAATTTCACACTGGATATTTCAAATTAAACCCTAAATATTTAGTATGGAATTAATTTGAAATTTTTAGGGTTTAATGTTTGTGTTGATGGTTTAGGGTTTAATTTGAAATATTTAGGGTTTAGGGTTTAATTTGAAATATTTAGCATGAAATTAATTTAAAATTTTTAGTGTTTCGAGGTTTAGGGTTTAATTTAAAATATTTAGGGTGGAATTAAATTGAAATGTTTAGGGTTTGGGGTTTACTTTGAAATGTTTAGCATGAAATTAATTTGAAATATTTAGGGCTAGAGTTTAGGGTTTGGGATTTATATATGTGAAATTAGTGTTTAAGGTTTGAGCTTTTGGCTTATAAATGTAGAAACTAATAAAAGGTATATATTATATCTGGAGAATTATAACACAAAGTTGTTCTTGGTGCAGTGGCAAAGCCATTGGCTTTACCCTATTGAGACCCATGTTCGAATCCTCCAAAGTGTAGGTGAAAAAAAATTTATTTTTCTTAAATAATTTATTTTTAAAATTAGGACTAAATCGGAAAAATGTGTAAATAATAGAGACCAAATATGTAATTTTTAAATTTTTCCGTCAATTGCCATGTGGCAGTTCCGTCACTCCACCGTTATGTTTTTAACGGCGGTGGTCAAAATAGGTTGATTTTATAAGTTCGGTGGTTTGATTGACATTTTTTATAGTTCGATGGCCCAAATAGGTATCCCAATTTGTTTGGTGGTTAGTGGGGTAGTTTTCCTTAATTTAAAATTCAAATAAATTTAGGGTAAAGAATAACAATGGTCACCGAACTTTTAGGGCCCGTTCAATTTGGTCACCGAACTTTTAAAATTTTCATTGGAATCACCCAACTTTTAGTCCATTTTCATTTGACCCCTCTCATTAACTTCCGTGTCACGTTATCTTTCTTCTTTCCTTGCTACGTTTTTTCTCCATATCTTTCAAGTTATTTCTTCCACCTTTAATCAGCAGAAGTGCTAATATAAACAAGTCGCATAATATGCATCCCTTAGGCATAAACTTCCCCATAATTAGACATAAATCATTTGCAAAAAGCATACAGAACAAACCTGGCATTCGGTCATCTGGCCTATTGTTGCAGGTTCATTTATAGACTTAGAATGCATCGAGTTAGGTGACGAATTTCACTGAATTACCGGCACCAAATACGCACATGCAAGCAATCCAACCATTTTCACAATGTGTCTACCTCCATTGTTCTAATAAATTCGATATGTAGGCATCGAAAATGAAAATACCTCTTCTTCCTTAAAGAAGAACCAAAGAGCAAAAGGAAAAGAAAATTATATTTAATACAAAAATATGAACATTAACATACAAAATTGTCAATTAGTAAGAAATTCAGGCCAATACTACCTTAGGTGTTCGTCCATTGCTGCTACTTGATGACAAGTTCAGTTCCTGGAAAGCTGATCCGAACAACTTGATTTTGATGCAGAATAATTCGTATTCGACTTAATTAACTGAGATTACCTTGAGTTTCTGCAACTAAATTGGATTTTCAGTAGCACTATGCCATGAACTATATGCCTCTGGCAAAACCTTCCCTTACGAGTAAATCAAGATGTTCAACATGGAAATTTTTGCAGCAAATTCTTTGCACTTTGGAGAAGTTTGTATTATTCAAAGATTAAAAAGTCTTAACTATGCTTTTGAGTTTGGTATACCTTGAATGAATTAAACCCAAATCTTTTTTTTATTATTATTGTTTTATTCCCAACTAAATATACATAATTTACAATTTAAAAGAAAGAGAGCAAGAGAGAGGAACAAAATGAAGAAATAAAGAACTTGAAAGTTATGGAAGGAAAACAGAAGGAATGAAAAAGAAAATGAGAGAAGAAAGAAAGATAACATGACAGGTCAACGTTTTTAACGGAAGTTAACAAGAGGGACCAAAATGAAAGTGGACTAAAATTTGAGTAATCTCAATGAAAATTTTAAAAGTTTGGTGACCAAAATGAACACGTCCTAAAAGTTCGGTGACTATTGGTGTATTTTACCCATAAATTTTATTGTTGGCGTGTAATCATCTAATTCAAGATAAAATTTATATATTAGTGAATGAAATCGAAATCCATAAATAAATTTAATATTAACATCAACTACAACACACTTTAAAGAAAAAATATATTAGATAACTCAATAAGTGTTTCAGTGGAAAAGTGGATAATGTTTATTCTAGGAGACACGTGTTCAAATCGTTTTGTTTACAAGGTGTATGTACTTTATCAAAGGATTAAGAATATGAATAAACAAATACTACCTTTTAATAACCTTTAGACCATTCAAAAAAATATTAGATAAAAGAATAAATATTTATTTGTTTGGTACACTATTGATATAAAAAAATAATGCTACAATTCAACCATTAAATGACGACAATATTGTAAAATTATTTCTTCTGCCAATATTGTATAGAATAATAATCTTCCATCTAATACAGTAAAAATAAGAATAACTGCATTCGATGTCACTCAATTATTAGTAAAGTTAAGATCGAGTCATTCAATTATTAAAAGTTATAACCGAATCACTCAATTAAAGGTTTAGTTATAATCGGTCACTCCTCTAGTAAAATACAAATAAAAATCCAAAAAGATTTGGTATAATAAAACTTTTAGTACTCAAAACTTATATATTCTACTAAAATTTACTTAATTCAAAATAATTCAATAAATTTAACTATTTATAGTTAAAAATATATTAATTTAGTCATTTTTCTTCTCACAAATCGCTTTTATACCCTCGTTAACACTAGAGTACTTTATTTAAATTTATTTATTAAGCTAATGCATAAATTTATAAATATAAGAATATTTATAATTATTTTTAGTGATAAATCTGTAATTAGTATCTCCATAAAAATTAAACTCATTAAAATTTATATATTTTTAAACCTTTAGATTTTAATTACTGCCACCTCATATTTTTTTTTTCAAAAAAAATCAAGCTTTTGCATCATCATAAAGTTTTCTTTGTAATTTTATATTTTTGAATTACTTCATTATTTTTATTTTAAAATAAACTAATAATTAAACTTTACTAGATTTTTATTGTTAAACAAATTTTTTATATTCTTTGCAAGTTTGCATATTTTCATTAAATATTTGTATGTTATGAATATTTATCTATGTGGATGTCTATCATGATTAGAACTTTATCTAAGGAGTTTGATTTATTTATTATTAGGAATATTATCTCTATTAATTAGAGTTTAATGTATTATGTACTTCTTATGCCTATAAATAGATGATTCATTGAAGGCATTGTATACACAAGTCTATATTTGAGAATAATACAAATCTCCCTCTTTCTCTCATCTCTTTATTCTTTTATACTTGTTTGTTGTTCTTCATTATTTTGTTCACAACACGTTATCAGCACGAGTTTGCTCGAAAGATTTTGATGCTCTTTGTTTGAATCCCAAAGTAGTTACCGAAACAAATTTGATTCTACGTTGAACCGAAGATAAGTTTTTTTTCCACATTTTTGTTATTGATTGCTTTTATCTTGATATTTTAACTTGTTCTTTATTTTTGAAAAAGTATGGTAACATGTTTTGAAGGCTTGAGTGAACCATGGAATCTCGCCCAATTACTCTGGTTCTTGTTGGTGATTCTCAAAAAGATTTCAATTTGATATTGGCGACCACATGTACCATATATTCAATATATTCAATTTAGCTTGGAAAGTCTGGTATGTTTTACTTATTTACATATAGATATAGTGATTGACTGATCACTCACAAATTAAGGTTGGTATATTTTAATATATTATTTAATTATTATTTCGATCTAATATTATATGATGTTTATTGGACCAAGTGTATATATTTAACCTTCAGCGAAACCTTCAGGGAATGTACTTGGATATGTGACGATTCAATCTCGAGTATCAATGCACTTGGTTATGGTGCTTTCCATTTTTGATGTGAATTTGATCAAACAACGTTCAACCATTTTGATGTCATTGGTGTAGCATTGTTCTTTAACACCGCTTTAAGGTGATGTGCGTACATCCACATAAGAGGTTTATAAATTGGTTAATGTATTTTGATATGGCTTGAATCAAGATAAAATCAAAAGAGGTACGTTTCTTCAATATGTTTATATTGAGATTAATTTTTATTTACGTTATTCTATTGATGAAAGCTAATATTTTTAACCTTGTTTTGAGTTTTACATGTATTTAAATGACTTGGAAAGAGACGTGATATAAAGAGATTATGAGAAGCTGTCTCGTTCATTTGCTATGTCTCCATCGTTCTCGAAAGGAAAATCATTATCAGTAAAATCTATTTTCCCCTTAAACTATGATTTTAAAGTGCGATAAATCATGGTGAATTTCAATCTATAAAAAGATTGTTATAAAGTCTATATTTGCTCGAAAGCAATATTTTTTCTTCGTCGAAAAACTCCACCATAGACTTCTCCCAATTTCAAGTTACGAAAATTCGTCTTGATCCAAAAGTTTTATGGGAGGCATTCCCTGAAGTGAATGCAAAGCGTGATGTTTATTCCATGCGATTATCAATGATGGGGCATTCCCTGAAGTGAATGCAAGCATGATGTTTATTCCATGCGATTATTGGAACTGTTTCATTCCCTGAAGTGAATGCAAACATGGTAAATCATTATTCAATTAGAGATATAATTTCGATATAATCCAAGTATATTGGCTGGACATCCCGTTCTGCGAGGCTACTGGTCTCAAAGGAGGTTTTTAAAGGACCTTGTGGACAGGTTTAACAATGTCGCGTACGAGGATTAAATCTTTGTTCTCTGTGATAAGGATATGTGAAAAGGTTTTAAAGGCCCACTGGCTCTACTCCATTCCCTGAAGTGAATGTGAGATTATATTATGGAAGGAATAAAAACCACATTAGAAGTTGTGGTCGTGGTCGAGGCTATGAATATAGACATGAAAAATATGGTCATTTTAAGAATACTTCTACCCACCGGTAGTGAGGTTATAAGGATGACAAGAGTGATAAAGATCATTCTATTGAAGTAAAACTCTTCTTATTACCAATGCGATGTTATAAACCATTGGTCTCGTACGTGTTGTACGTTGAAAAATCAAGAATCATTGAATGATAAAGGAAAGAAAATAGAAGCAAATTTTTTTTGCGAAACATTACGAAGATGATATTGGTCCAACTTTATTTGGACATTGTCGGTCCAACTCTTTTGGACGTTGTTGATTTTCTTATAACCCTCGAAAGGAATAAATCATCATCTAATTATTCTCATAACTTTGAAGAGAATTATTTATTTATTTTTATTTATTTTACTTTACGTTTATTTATTTTACACACATTAATTATTTACGTTTTATATTTATATACTATGATATTTATTTATTTTGTTTAACATGATTACTTGTCAAATACAATCTATGGTGACGATTTATGCTCAACATAAGCATAAGATATATTTTCCGATTTAAATGCAAGGGAATAATGTGAGTACTATATCTCAAAGTACTGAAAATATTGATGCTCTAGAAGAGCAATAAATTCTTGAGAGAAAGCACATTATGAAAAGTGCAGAATTGTGAATATTGCAATAATTACCGCTAATGGTAACAATATCGTCACCACTATAAGTGGAAATTTTAAATATGAGTTCGCAAAATATCCCTTTGGGAATTATAGATAACATATGTTATCAATTGGCATTTGAAATAAGCCAATATGTATATAAGTTCTGGTAGCCAAAAAGTCAGTTGAAAGCTCTAGAAGAGCTATATATTGCTACCAAAAGATAATTTCAATTGAAAGCTCCGAAAGAGCTAAATATATTCCTATTTAAAGGAACAATTTTGATGGCCGTACTAGACATGTACGAGTGAGATTGAATAGCATGTTATGGTAAACAAGAAGTTTACAAATTCAGAGATATATACATACATATATATAGTTGGCATGATCGGTTAGACCATCCTGATCAATAATGGTGCATAAATTATTGAGATTTACATGCACATGTATTAAAAGAACCTGTAGTTCTTGTGGTGCTTATTCTCAAAGGAATGAATTAAATTCCACTTATTAAAGAATGTGAAGTTCTTGTGTTGCTTAAAGGAATTGGTTAAATTCCACTTACTAAAAGAACCCGAAGTTCTTGTGTTGTTTGTTCTCAAAGGATATAGATGATCCCACTTACCAAAAGAATTAGAACTTAAAGTTCTTGTACTGAAGTTGAGACTGTATGTCTTGCATATCTGAACGAAATATGGGAACATATATCCACAGATGTGGAAAGTTTTATATGATTTTAGTAGATGCATCTACATTGTTTTATCGACTTACAACCAGAAGTTTGTGAGATTGATTCTAAAAAGATTCAGATTATGCAGTTAGACTATTCGTCTTGAAAAGCTAGTGGGTTTATATTTTAGGCTATATCGGTTGTTACAAAGCCTATTGATTATGAAAAATACGGTTTAGCAAATTTTTTAATTGGATGCCTCCTATTTAATAGCTAAACTGTGAGAACAAAACATCTATAATTTATATGGTATTTCCATATAGCAACACTTATACGCATCAAGTTATAATAAACTCCCCATTATGATTTTACTTTTGGTCAGAAGTCATATTTCACATTTTTGAATTTTTGAATGTGCGATATATAGTTGAATTGCTCCACCATAACGCACAAAATGGGCAAGTAAAAAGGGTTGAGAATATATATTGAGAACGAGTCTCCTTTTATGTTTAAATTCTAAACATTAATTGGAGAATCATTTATTAGATGATTTTTCTCAACATCAAGGGGGAGCTTAATCAGCTGGATAAAGAAGGAAATGAATTATCATTATCTAGATCCTCGAATATGAACTAAAAGTTCATAAGATAATTCATGTTATTTCATGTCAACTGCCAGACATATTTACTGACCCAATGAGAGTAATTAAGTCTCATATACCAGCTGAAATGCTCTAAGTTTAAATTACATGTTAGAGCAAGTGGATGTAAATCATGCTTGAAGCATGATAGTTGAAATGGTTCCAATGATCAAAATTCTCGTAAATGAAAAGTATTATGAGATGGTCATATATTGGAGGCGGGTGCTCCTGAAGAGACCCAAGACATAACTAATAATAAAACTCTTGAAGAGTTTCAGGTACCTGAAATAAAGATTGAAATCTTGAAGAGATCTCGATGAGTTATGTCATTACGAGAATGGAACCAGAAAATTGGAAAGTTGTCGACAACAATTTTACAAACAATTTTACATAAAAATACTTCTATAGAAGTAAAGAAAGAAATCGAGGATCTTGTAAAAAATCTATCCAGAAGTATAGATATTGAATTGGCCGATGTTGAAAGACGCTTTGAACTTCTAAAATAGAAGTATTTGGACCAGTAGTCCAAACACCTAAAGGTGTAATGCAAGTGAGACACAAATAAGTAGTCGTAAATACGACTTGAACTATGATTTATGAAAAGTTTTAATTACTTCATGGTGGATGCAATTACTTTGGCAGTTATGAAAAATTTTGCATGCGTCTAATTATTTGTGGATCCATATTTATCCTTGAAGGATTTAAAATGCTAGAAGCATTTGGAAATTTCCGAGGAAATTTATTTAGACATGTCTCATGAATATTTTGGCGCATTTGGTATAATCGCCTTAGTGAATACTAATTGAGAAAATACTATAAGAATGATCAGATTTCCTTATGTATTTTATAAAGGGGTTTGGATAAAGATCCATTTTGATAATTTTAGAACTCCTAAAGAGCTTCAAATTGGAAACTCGTGAAGTACTTTCAATACAAGTACTTGAATCTTGACATCAAGTTTATCTCGACTTGAAGATCGAGCATTTTTATATATTTCTTTTGTCTATGAATATACATAAGCTGAAAGAATCTTAAAGAAGATTCAATATGAATAGAGCATATCTATTGAGTATCCCAATAATTGTAAGATTGTTGGATGTGAATAAAGATGATTATATCTTTTCTTGGTTTTGAAGCACCATATATTAGTTGGTCAAGCAATATCCATGGATTATACAAAGATCATTACATTTAGATCTTCAAACATTCGTTGATGCCTCCTCAAATGTCGTAGAAATAATTGTTATGCATGAGGCAAGCCAAAAATGTGTTTGGCTAAAATCATTGACCCAACATATCCAAAAGATATGTGGATTTACTTTTACAAGATATGATAAAAGCTACCTTGTGTGAAGATAATGCAAGATGCATATCTCAGTTTGAAAGTGGATACATCATGGAACATATTACTCCAAAGTTTCATCCCCACGATCTTTAGAAAAATAATATTCAAGATTGAATTATGAAGATTCAAAGATCTTCTGTGATGTTTTCACGAGGGGGAGTAAATACGCGTTGCACTCTTTTTCCCTTAACCAAGGTTTTGTCCCAATGGGTTTTCCTAGTAAGGTTTTTAATGAGGCAACATGTTATGCGTATTAAATCTGTGTGTACTATTTTTCCTTCACTAATAAAATTTTTTTCCCACTGGGTTTTTATCTTAGTAAGGTTTTAACGAGGCACATTATCTTTATAGACATCCAAGGGGGAGTGTTATGAATATTTATCTATGTGGATGTCTATCATGATTAGAACTTTATCTAAGGAGTTTGATTTATTTATTATTAGGAATATTATCTCTATTAATTAGAGTTTAATGTATTATGTACTTCTTATGCCTATAAATAGATGATTCATTGAAGGCATTGTATACACAAGTCTATATTTGAGAATAATACAAATCTCCCTCTTTCTCTCATCTCTTTATTCTTTTATACTTGTTTGTTGTTCTTCATTATTTTGTTCACAACATTGTATAATTTTTATAATAATTTTAAAATTTTTATTCTTATTTACAAATTTACTAATTATTAAACTATTTTTATTATTATAAAAAATATTCATGTTTAAAACATGAAACATAAGCTATTTTTTCCATAATGAAACATAAGCATGTAGAAAGCAATGGCAAATATATTTCTATTACATTAATATTTAATTTTCTTTTTATAATATGATTCATTAATGTAATTCATTATAATCTTTCTAATATATGCTTCACGTGTCTGTATGATTTGCTATTTTTTTTACTCTTGAAATAATACTAAATTTTATTGAAACAATTTAAAGAGAGGAATTTGGGGACTATGTCCACCAAAACCCAAAACAAAGAATAAATTGAAAAAGAAAATCTCAAAGTCACAATGATAGTCGGAGCCTTCTTTTGAATCTGACGCCCATCATTTATGGTAATCTAGTAACCGTCAATAGTACTCCTTTGCCTCTATCCAATCTAGACGCTTTTGAGATGATAAGGAGTGGCAAGCGAACCAAAGCAAACTTACATGCTGCTTCTCAAAATAGATCTGAATACATCGGCAAACAACCATAAAAAGGGATCTAACCTTTGAAAAACCACTGACAATCGCAAATCAGATACGAGCGACGTGAGAATCTCTACACGAACGCAAATGATGTGTAGATGGAGGGTATATATTACGTGTTTTCCGGGCATGTGATAGTTTGAAGTGTAAGATCCTCGTGCAAACTGAGTTAATGCGAGATGCTTTAGTTGCCTATATGAGTTATCATGCTATGTCTAAGGTAAGTTCTTGAGGCGTGTTGGGGCGTTGTTTGTTTTCAAAAGTCTTGCACCGGGCAAGCAATGATTTTGGTAAAGGATGTCATCCAAGTTAAAGTCTCCTTTGGAGAGTCGTCACGTGATGAACCGCTTCGTTTCGGTTACAACGGTTGTGTAACGTCCTGTTCTTTTATATCGTGTGGAGTTGTGGAAAGATTTTGTTGTGCAACAATCTTTTGGGTTTTACAGTGTAAGTTAAGTTTTCTTGATGACGTTTTCGTGTGACAGCTCTGTCAGGTTACCGTTGGGTTTTGCTTGTCGTATGCGATGTACCGAGCGAAGATGACTTCCTTCTAAGAGAAAGAATCAGTTGAGATTATGTTTGTACCGATAAAAGACAAGGGTTATATAGATAAGTGTTAAGATCAGAGTAGCGCATCGAGAGATCTTTGAGAATGTTGAAGAGTTACAAGAGTTTGAAAATCTTCATTGAGTTATATATGTAAATTTCGAGGACGAAATTTCTTTTAAGGTGGGGAGAGTTGTAACGACTCGAACTCCTGGTTAGCGAATTGGGTCTCAAACTAGATGTTGGGCCTTTCGTTGGGAGCCCAATTAATGAGTTTGGGCCTAGTGGCAAAAAGGAAGAATGGGGTGTTGGGCTTTTAGTTAAATGACATCATCTTTTATTTTGTAGAGTTCGAAATTGAAAAGATAAAAATAAGGGAAGAAATAATATAAAGTGGGTGGTAGGTGGGAAAAGTGAAAGGGGGATATGATGGAGAGAGAGAGAAAGTGAAAAAGAAGAGAGAAAGGTGGATAGAGAGAGAGAGAGAGAGAAAACATGGAGAAGTGAAGGAGAAAAGCTTTGAAGCTCGATTTACCGTTGCTTGAGCATTCGTTTGCGACACCACCGGTATCGTTAGAAAGCTCTCACCGTGACGAGTCGGTTGGTGGTTTTCGTTGCCGCCATCGTTCGCTAAGGTGAGGGGAAAAAAGTTTGGCCAAGTACAAGATGAAGCATTTCTGTTGGCCAAAACTAGAAATAGAGGTCACCGACGTGCTCACCGGCCAGTACTACTGATATGGAGTCGGCCACTTCCGCTTGGCCATCGGAAGACCTCCCACGCGCCCTCACGCGCCACCAACGAGGATGGGCATGGTTTAACCCAGGCGGGTGCACCATGCTACGGTGCACCGCGCCACACCAAATTGGCCTCACTCGGGTGCACCGAAGCCTTGGTGCACCTGCGCACACTGGATTTAGCTCCATTGGATGCACCGAAAACTCTATGCACCTGGGCACACAAGATTTCGTTCCTAGGGTGCACTGTAGTTCCCGTGCACCTGCGTCGCACCAGATCACCGGGCTTTGACCAGAGTTGACCGGGCCATTGGACGATCGTTGACTTTTTTGAGGGACCCTACCCAAGGTTTCTTGATGTTTTGGATCCAATGGCGCAGTCTGTTTTGCCAAATTCAAACTCGGTTAGCCGATTTTATGCATTTGACCTTATGTTTGATTAGGGGATGCATGAATTAATATAGTTTTCGTATTAGTTGGTATACGAGGATTATTCGAGATCGGATATCAGGTCAAGTGGAATGTTCAAGAAGCTTGGATAAGGATTTTAGTGATATCAACATAAGATTAGTATATGTTACGTGTAAAAGTGTCTATCGCAATGTAGTGCAAGTGTACACGACGCAAGTAGTAAAGTGATACGTAAGTATCAGATATCGTCTCCACAGGGAATGGGCTAATAGCCTTAACCTTAGTTTTCTGCACGAAGGGGAAAAGAAGAGTTTAATAGTTTGTCACGAAATAATAAAGAAGATTGAAAATAAAAGAGTAAAATATTCAGGGTAAAGAATAGGCCGGTATTGATATGCTCCGTAGTGCAGGTGTTGCAATGTCTAAGACTTCTCTGTTCTGTTGTAGCGCCTGTCGCGGCAGCACCTGCTACGGTAGCGGTCTGTTGTTGTCGCGGCAACGAACACACAACTCAACACTTCAAGCTTGGCAAGAATCCCTGTTATGCATTGGCCTATCCCTAGGTCCAAGTCTGTCGATGAACACGTCTTTGATGATACCGCCCGGCGTGAATCGAAGGATGAACACCGATGTTGTTGAATTCTTCCTTAGCCACTTAACCTCGTCCTATCCCTAGGTCCGAGATAGTTCAACCATAAACTGGAGAACCAGTACTTATTCCTTTCGTATACTTAACTCTCCCGATATTAAGTAAATGTGTAATCTCACAATGCTCTCCCGAAACTCTTGCAAGATGTTAAAAAACCAGAATAAGCAAACTTGAAGTCTATTTTATTAAATAGAAAAATTCCTAAAACAAAGCAATCCTTGCAACTACTTTACAGAATCAACTCTTAGCCCTAGGGGAAGTTTAGAACATGATGAGAAGGGGAAAACGACTAGGGTTTTGGGAAGAAGGCTAGAGAGTAAGATTTCCTCCCCTAGGTCGAATTACATTCCTTTATATAGACCTTGGGGTTCAAGTTTTCTAATATGACAAGAATACAAGTTTAAATTAAAGTACAACTCTATTTAAGACTAAATCTTCAGAGCATATGTCTTTAATTCGTCCTTCCTTCTTGCTTGGAGTTTCTTCCTTGAACTTTGGGCTTGGCCTTCATTCTGATCTAGAGCTTGAAAAAATATACGGGTGCTCCACGACAGACCGGCTTAAATTCCTCTTTCTGTCGAGGTCCACTTCAGTTCTTCCCTTCACCATTGCTGTCGTCCTTGGCTGCCACGGCAGCAGCCATGGCAGCATCGTTCTTTTTGTCTACAGTCCAGTTTTAGCTCTGCTTCTTCACTGCCCTCCATCTGCTACAACAGCTACCTACAAAAGCAACCAATTTCAGTAGAAACTGTGCCATTTGATATAATTGTGATGCATAATTGAAATCTAACTTAAATGCAATGAATTATGCTTGAATGCAGCAGAAATATGGGTTAAATAGAGGGGTAAAATATAGAACTTTTACACACTCAACACACCCCCAAACTCAAGTTTTTGCTTGCCCTCAAGCAATTCAGACCTAAAAAAGAAGAACACAATTTTTGTTTGGCTTAAAACAGTGAACTTCCCTTACCTACCATTCATTCCCTATTGTGAGCAACATCTTGTTGGATAATTCAGGATTCATCCGGAACCTTGCTATAATTCTCGTGTAGTGTGTGCATGCTTGTGAACAATTATATGCCAAGACTCCCTTAGTTTTCTAGAATAGCTAAGCTTCTAACTTGAATTTTTATGCCAATTTTCATTTTTTTGGAGGCAATTCTTAGGCTCCTTTAGTTTTTATTCAGACTCGATTCTATTTTCTCGAGCTTAAGTTTGACTAGAGCCGGTTTCGGGCACCTCTAGCTAACTTCCTAGAGCCGGTTTTGGGCACCTCTAGGTGTATTGAGTCTATTTTTCTTAACTTCTTTTCCTAGAGTCAGTGTTAGGAACCTCTAGAGGCAACTCAAGTGTTAAGCTTTCTATTCTAGTTTACTAGCAGAGTTCTAGACAGTATAAAAGTCACAAATGGTGTTTAAGATTTAGAGCTATAGTAAGGCTCTAAACTGCTCCTAAAACTATCCTAAAGGCACTGCCACGACAGAGGCTGTCACGGCAGGTAAGTTCAGTTCAAAGACTTAAGCCAAATTTTCATCATTTTTTTGAGCAAAAATAAACTAAGTAAAAGACACAATTTTTAAACTTAAAGACACTTCATTAATGGAGGGATGCCACCCCCAAACTCAAGGGTTGCATTGCCCTCAATGCAAATGACAGAAATGAAAAAAAGGAAAATAAAAAAACATCACAAAATATAACAAAAAGGCAGACATCAATATAAGATAAGAAACTTAAATTTTCAAGCGTTTTCGTCGCCGCTGCTGCTGCTGCTGCTGATCTAAACCTGCCGGCGGGCAGTGACTTTCCTTGTCGGTGCCGACAGACGGATGGGAGAGGCAGAAGTGTTCTTGGTTTTGGCTTCCCGTAGAGGTTGGATGCGGGTAGGGGAGATATGAGGTGGTTTCTCCAATACCTGAACCTCATCGGAGGAGCTGCTGCTGCTGCTGCCGAAACTGCTACTGTTGCTGCCGCTGTCAGATTTGTCTTGGTTGGAAGTTCCGACTCCGGAGTCTGGTTTCTGGCGTTTGACCGGGGTGAACTCCTTGGACAGATTCCTCTTGACAGAGGGCTCGTTATCAGATTCCTCCCAAATCGAGGAAGAGGAAAAACCAGCAATGTATGTGTCGAGGTTGGACAAGAGCTCTTTTCTCTTTGTTCCCCTGGCAGAGGCTGGTGTGGTGTGGCTGCCGCCTGCAGCTGCCGTGGCTGGGGTCAGAGTGGATGCGGCAGACGGTGTTCTCGGTGTGGCAGCAGGGGTAGGGGTATGGGTGCAGCAAAATAATGGTTTGGGAAGGCAGGGAATAGTACATCATGAAAATTAAGAGAGGTGTGGATGAAATGTACCATTGCGGTGGTGAAGTCTCGGATGAAACTCATCAAGCCTACTTACCGTTCCTCCATTTTCTGTAGGGCAGCGAGTATTTGTGTGGAGGTGTCTGCTAGAGGAGCTGCTGCGGTGGGCTGCCTGGGTTCTGTGGTGGCAGGCTCGGTTTAGGTGGGCTCTATTGGCTCACCTGCAACGGCAGTGGGGGTTAAAGGACGACAAGGGGTGTGGCAGCTTTGAGTTCTATCAGGCTGAGGATGTTCCTGTCTGTCCAGCCTTTTCCTCGAACTCTTAAGTCCTCGGCAACTTCCAGTACATTGTGGCCGCGGTAGAGGGCAGTAATGAGGTATGGGTAGAAGAGCGGTCCTGACGGCCGGTAAGCACAATCCAATATTCCCTCCCGAACCTATCTCCCAACGTTAATTGGTCTCTCATTTAAAATGAATGGATGAGGGCTAACCTGGGTTGGTCTACTGTTGTGTTGTGCGAGGAGGGCATAATCCGTTTCTTGATAAATTCATTCCAAAGCTTTGCTTCCGGTGTGAGTTGAACTTGTTTTACCGTCCTTGGATGTTTGGGATCGGTATTCCACTCGGTACCCTCGTCTGTGAGTTCTGCCATCACATCATCGTAATCTGCCGGCTCTAAACTTTCTATAAATCTTTGGTGACCATCTTCCTTTCTCCTAACATAGAACCCATATAGTGTGTTGATGTATTCGGGCTCAAAAGGTACCTCTTTTCCTCGGACCGTTACTGATGTTGCTTCCCTGCTGTCAATGGAAGCGTAAAATTCTTGGACGAGAGTTACGTTCATCTCCTCCGGCTGCTCGGCAAACATCTGCCACTGCAGGGCTCTGGTTTTGCGGGCTATGAACGATTGCAACCTAAGGTTCTCCGTTCTGGTGGTGTAGACGAAACCTTTCTCCTCCCACATGTCTCTGATATGGAAAGAGCTGGGAGTGGATGCTGCTGGGGCAGATCCTGAAGCAGCACTGCGGCGGGTATTTCTGGTACTCATGTTGCTAGGATTGTGGAAAAGAAAATGAAAGCAAATAAAATTCTTGTGGAAACAAGTAAAGAGAGTAAAAGTGAGTGAAAATGAATAGTAAAACGGGGTTTATATATAGGGGGAGTTTGCTGCCCGTTGGAGCTGTAACGACAGACGCGAATAACGGGGCCAGCTGTTACGCAGTTTCTGACGCGTCTGTCACGCGTTTCCGTGTCTGATGCGCGTCTGTTACGCGTTTGCGTGTCTGCCGCGACAGCATGTTGACAGGCTGGATTTTCCGCGTCTGTCGCGGCAGCTGTAACAGCAGGCTCCAAGTTTGGGCTTTTTGGGCTGATGGAAAGATGATGGGCTGAATTCACTTCTCCTCTTCTCCTTGTCTCCTTTATTTCCTAAAAATAATAAGAATAAAAACTTAGCTCCTAAAAATAAAATAATTCTAAGTACCTAATATAAATAAATAAATAATAAATATTAAAAATAAAATTAGGTTAAATTAGGGATGCCAGGAGGGACATCTCCTAAAGTAACCACTTCCTGTATTCTTGGGGCTTCAGTCCCCTGATAATGCTTTAATCTCTGTCCGTTGACTTTAAATTGGTGCCCGTCTTTTAAAGATCTGATTGTGATGACACCATGGGGAAAAACTTGCACCATTTGGAATGGGCCGGACCACCTAGATTTCAACTTCCCTGGAAAGAGTTTCAACCTAGAGTTGAACAACAACACAAGTTGACTGCCCTGGGCAGAACTGTCGTGGCAACAACTTCTTGTCATGCCACTTCTTTGTCTTGTCTTTGTAAATCCTTGCGTTGTCATAGGCCATTGCTCGAATTTCTTCTATCTCATTCAAGTCAAGCAGCCTTTTCTGTCTTGACTTTTCCAAGTCCATATTCACTGCCTTGATGGCCCAGTAGGCTCTGTGCTCAATCTCGACAGGTAAATGGCATGTTTTCCCATAAATCAACCGGTAGGGTGACATTTCCAATGGAGTTTTGAATGCTGTTCTGTAGGCCCATAATGCATCATTGAGGTGTAGGGACCAGTCCTTCCGAGTTGGCTTAACCATCTTTTCAAGAATGTTCTTAACCTCTCTGTTGGATATTTTAGCCTGTCCATTGGTCTGAGGGTGATACGCTGTTGCGATCCGATGTTTGACACCATACGTTTTCAAAGCAGCAGCTATAACCCTATTGTCAAAATGCCTCCCTTCATCACTGATGATCGCCTTGGGGATGCCAAATCTGGAAAATATGTTTTTATGCAAAAACCTCTGAACTGTCTTGGCATCGTTTTTCTGAGTAGCGATCGCTTCAACCCATTTGGACACATAGTCCACTGCCAGGAGGATATATAAGTTCCCACATGAAGTTGGGAATGGTCCCATAAAATCAATCCCCCAAACATCGAAGATCTCGACTTCAAGAATGTTTTGCAGCGGCATCTCATGTCTTCTTGAGATATTTCCAGTCCGTTGACATTTGTCACAGTTTTTGTAGAATATCTGGGCATCCTTAAATAGTGACGGCCAATAGAATCCAGACTGTAAAACTTTGGCAGCCGTTTTGTTACCACCTAAGTGTCCTCCATATTGTGAAGCATGGCAGTGATGAAGCACAGCTTCCTGTTCATCTTGTGGTACGCATCTCCTGATAACCTGATCTGAACAATATTTGAAAAGAAGAGGTTCGTCCCAATAATAATGCTTAACATCATTTTGGAACCTCTTCTTAGCTTGATAGTTAAGGCCAGGAGGAGTTATTCCACTAACTAAATAATTAACGAAATCAACATACCATGGAAGTTCAGAAAACTTACCCGCCACCATGGTTGTCGCGGCAGTGCTTGTGGCAGCGAACAGCTGCTCATCAGGGAAGGTCTTCAGTATGTGTTTCTCGTCTGTTGAAGAGACTCTTTCCCTTCTCTAACCTTGACAAGTGATCTGCAACTTGATTCTCTGTCCCCTTTTTGTCCTTGATCTCAAGGTCGAACTCTTGCAGTAGCAGAATCCAATATATCAGTCTAGGCTTTGCATCCTTTTTGGCGAACAGATACTTTAATGCAGAGTGGTCTGTGTGGACTATGACCTTCGTTCCAAGTATGTATGAACGAAACTTGTCAATCGAGAACACCACAGCTAACAGTTCCTTCTCTGTTGTGGTGTAGTTTACTTGGGCATCGTTCAGTGTTTTGCTGGCATAGTATATAACATGAAAGAGCTTGTCTTTCCTCTGCCCAAGTTCTGCCCCGACAGCATAGTCACTAGCATCACACATGATCTCAAATGGTAGTTTCCAATCTGGTGGCTGTACTATTGGGGTTGTTACTAGCTTTTCTTTCAGAACCTTGAATGCCTCAGTACATTTAGTGTTGAAGTCGAAGGGACGGTTCTGCTCTAGAAGATGGCACAAGGGTTTGGCGATCTTCGAAAAGTTTGCGATAAACCTCCGATAAAAACCAGCAGGCCCTAAGAAACTTCTGATTCCCTTGACTGTGGTGGGTGGCAGCAGCTTTTCGGTTACCTCGATCTTAGCTCTGTCGACTTCTATGCCGCGATAGCTTACTTTGTGGCCTAGGACTATCCCTTCATCCACCATGACGTGACATTTCTCCCAGTTCAATACCAAGTTTGCTTTCTCACATCTCTCGAGCACTTTCTGTAGGTTGCCTAGGCAACTTTCAAAATTGTCTCCAAAGACAGAGAAATCATCCATGAATATCTCCAGGAAATACTCCACCATATCGAAGAATATTGCCATCATACATATTTGAAAGGTTGCTGGTGCATTACAAAGTCCAAATGGCATCCTCCGAATAGCCTAAGTACCGTATGGGCAAGTGAACGTCGTTTTTTCTCGATCCTCCGGTGCGATGGCTATTTGGTTATAACCTGAGTATCCATCAAGAAAACAATAGTAAGGCTTTCCCACTAATCTATCAAGCATTTGATCAATAAAAGGCAGGGGGAAGTGGTCCTTTCGGGTAGCTTTGTTAAGCTTCCGGTAGTCCATACAAACCCTCCAACCGGTCACAGTCCTAGTTGGGATTAATTCGTTTTCTTCGTTGATTACCACGGTTATTCCTCCTTTCTTAGGAACACACTACACCGGGCTCACCCACTTGCTATCTGAGATGGCATAGATTATTCCAGCATCTAGCCATTTGATTATCTCCTTACGAACCACCTCTCGCATAGCATCATTTAGACGTCTCTGGGCATCAATGGTCGGCTTATGATCATCCTCTAAGAAGATTTTATGCATGCATAGTGTCGGACTAATGCCTTGGATATCAGCTATTGTCCATCGAATAGGCTTTTTATGCTGCTGCAGCATCCCTATCAGCTGTTGTTCCTGCTCCTGCATCATCTTGGAAGAGATGATTACGGGCAACGTATCATTTAAACCAAGGAAAACATATTTAAGCTGCACTGGCAGGGGCTTAATATCTAGAACAGGTGGCTCTACAGTTGATGGCTTTTGGACTATATGTTCATTCGAGGTATAGTTTAAGGGCTCGAATAACTTACCTGGACGATTGCCTATCCAGTTTACCTCCTCTTGATCTTCAGTATCAGATATATCAGATTCTGAGGAGCTGCTATCGTCGTCGCTGCCGTGACAGTCTTCTAAATGGCTGCTGAGGCAGTGGCCAATTTTGATGTCATGGCAGTCCGACCTGATGTAGGGTTGGTCAAGGATAACTTCAGTGATAGCCTTGCATTCTTCTTCTGCATCAGCATGTTTTATAGCCCGGAGAACATTCAGCTTGATCTCTTGATCATTTACTCTCATAGTGAGTTCTCCTTTTTCCACATCAATCAGTGATCTTTCTGTGGCTAAGAAGGATCGCCCCAAGATGATTGGTGCATTCTCATCTGCTTCACAATCTAAAACAAGAAAGTCACCAGGAAAAATAAATTTATCCACTCTTACCAGAATATCTTCAATTTTTCCTTCTGGATGAACGTAAGAGCGGTCTGCCAGCTGCAGTACAACTGTTGTGGGCTGAGCTTTTCCAATACCTAATTTCTGAAAAACAAATTTGGGCATTAAATTTATACTAGCACCAAGATCACAAAGTGCCTTACCCACAAATTTATCTCCGATTATGCATGGTATAATGAAGCTCCCATGATCCTTCTTCTTTTGGGGTGGATGCTTGTGCAGAATACTCATGCATCCCTCTGTCATTTTAACCGTTTCAAATTCCACAAGCCTGGATTTCTTCGACATGGCCTCCTTGAGAAATTTGGCATAACTGGGCATTTCACTAACGACATCTAACAATGGAATGTTGATGTGAACCTGCTTAAAAATATCATAGATTTTCTTAAGTTGAGATTCATGTTTCAATTTCTGTAACCGCTGAGGGAAAAGGGGTGGGGGACGATAATCAGCAATACGTCCTTCCCACTGCATTCAGATCTGAGGAGGTTTAGGTTCTTCATCCTTCTCTTCTGTCCCTTCTGCTGTCGTGACAAGTTCATCGGCAGCAGGCTGTTTGTCGTCTGCCGGGGCAGCTTTCTCCGCAGTTGACTCCAAGGCTAGTTCCTTAACTGATTTAGCTTCCTTCTCTGGCCCTGGTAATTTCTTCCCACTCCTTGTCGTGATGGCTTTACACTGCTCATGTGTGGGCTGTCTAGCGTTTTTAGTATCGCTAGGAAATCCTCCATTCTGCCTTGGTTTGATATGCTGGGAAACTTGACCCATCTGTGTCTCTAGTGATTTCAGAGTAGCTTTATGGTTGGTCATCCGCATCTCTGTTTTATCCATGAATGACTCAGTCTTCTTGACAAAGTGATTCATGTTCTCAATGTAAGTTCCTGTTTGAGACATAAACGTAGCCAAGGTCTGCTCCAATATACTAGTCGTGGCAGCTGGTGGCTGTTGCTGCTGCTGCTGCGGTTGCTGCCGAGTCAGTAATCTAGGTCCTCCCTGATTCTGGGTGTTCTGTGCTTGAGGATTCAGGGCATTGTTAGGGTTGCTCCAAGAGAACTTGGGATCCTTTCTCCAGTTGGGATTGTAGTTGTTGGAATTGTAGTTCTGTTTATTGTAGTTCCCAACATACATCCCTTCCTCTAACTGTAATGGACAATCTTCCGAACTGTGATTCCCATCACAAGTTTCACATACCTCTTCAGTGGAGTAGACAGGTAGTGAATCTTCTTTCAAGATCTTTTTCACTACCTTTGTGAGATATGCCACATGTGTTTTTAGAGAACTGTCGGCCTCATAATCTTTCACAGCTAGTACTCGTTTACCACCTCTTCTTGCTGTAGGAAACCGTTTCTCGTTCTTCGCCAGATTTTTCAATACTGCCATTGCGTCTTCTGGATCTTTGTCCAACAGCAATCCATTCGCTGCTGAATCGATTCTCATACGAGTCTGTAAGTTGGCAGCATTATAAAATTTAGTTACCTAGTTCCAAACGGGGAATCCATGCATATGGCAGTTTCTTAGAAGAGTGGTAAATCTGTCCCATGCCTCGTGCATCGGCTCGTCATCTTCCTGTTGAAAAGTAGCAATTTCGTTACGTAATCACTCAGATAAATGTGAAGGATTAAAACGAGACAAGAATTCACGAGTTAAATCTGCCCAAGTTCGTATTGAACCCGACGTTAGTTTATTCCACCAAGTTTTTGCCCTGTCCCTCAATGAATGAGGAAATAACTGAAGCCTCAATATCTCCGGATTAACTCCTGGTAGTCTAATTGAACCACATATTTCCTGGAACGTTTTCAGATGCTCCCTAGCATCCTCGTAGCAACACCACTAAATTGGCCAGCGTTGTTAATCATGCTGAACATAACAGGTTTCAGCTCAAAATTGTCAACTTCTATGTCTGGCAGGGTTGTTTCTAGTTCCACATAGTCATTGAGCATGTAGTCTCGGCATGACCGGCGTGCGGCAGCGGCAAGAGGATCGACAGGATGTCCGTTCCTTCCATCTCTGAGAGGATCTTCAGAACCTCAGAGATTCTCTTGGTTGTCCCTTCTTTCTTCGTTCCTTTTGTTCACCATTGCTTCTAATTGTTCCTCCAGGTATTCGTTTCTTTCAACAAGGAGGCAGACTCTTTTCCTGAGATTGCACGTTCGTTCGATTTCAGGATCTAACTGGTGCTCAGGTTCTTTTCCTCGTTGAGATCTGGGCATAAGCAAACAAAAGACCTTGTGAAAGGTTCAGGTTGAACAATCCAAGTAAAACAGAAAAATAAAAGAAGTGTAGTAAAAGGTAGGGTAAAGATATGTTGCCAGTCCCCGGCAGCGGCGCCAAAAACTTGTTGCGTGTAAAAGTGTCTATCGCAATGTAGTGCAAGTGTACACGACGCAAGTAGTAAAGTGATACGTAAGTATCAGATATCGTCTCCACAGGGACTGGGCTAATAGCCTTAACCTTAGTTTTCTGCACGAAGGGGAAAAGAAGAGTTTAATAGCTTGTCACGAAATAATAAAGAAGATTGAAAATAAAAGAGTAAAATATTCAGGGTAAAGAATATGCCGGTATTGATCTGCTCCGTAGTGCAGGTGTTGCAATGTCTAAGACTTCTCTGTTCTGTTGTAGCGCCTGTCGCAGCAGCACCTACTACGACAACGGTCTGTTGTTGTCGCGGCAGCGAACACACAACTCAGCACTTCAAGCTTGGCAAGAATCCCTGTTATGCCTTGGCCTATCCCTAGGTCCAAGTCTGTCGATGAACACGTCTTTGATGATACCTCCCGGCGTGAATCGACAGATGAACACCGATGTTGTTGAATTCTTCCTTAGCCACTTAACCTCGTCCTATCCCTAGGTCCGAGATAGTTCAGCCATAAACTGGAGAACCCGTACTTATTCCTTTTGTATACTTAACTCTCCCGATATTAAGTAAATGTGTAATCTCACAATGCTCTCCCGAAACTCTTGCAAGATGTTGAAAAACCAGAATAAGCAAACTTGAAGTCTATTTTATTGAACAAAAAAATTCCTAAAACAAAGCAATCCTTGCAACTACTTTACAGAATCAACTCTTAGCCCTAGGGGAAGTTTAGAACATGATGAGAAGGGGAAAACGACTAGGGTTTTGGGAAGAAGGCTAGAGAGTAAGATGTCCTCCCCTAGGTCGAATTACATGCCTTTATATAGGCCTTGGGTTCAAGTTTTCTAATATGGCAAGAATACAAGTTTAAATTAAAGTACAACTCTATTTAAGACTAAATCTTCAGAGCATATGTCTTTAATTCGTCCTTCCTTCTTGCTTGGAGTTTCTTCCTTGAACTTTTGGCTTGGCCTTCATTCTGATCTAGGGCTTGGAAAAATATACGGGTGCTCCACGACAGACCGGCTTAAATTCCTCTTTCTGTCGAGGTCCACTTCACTTCTTCCCTTCACCATTGCTGTCGTCCTTGGCTGCCACGGCAGCGGCCGTGGCAGCATCGTCCTTCTTGTCTACAGTCCAGTTTCAGCTCTGCTTCTTCACTGCCCAGTGTCTGCTTCTCCACTGCCCTCCATCTGCTACATCAGCTATCTGCAAAAGCAACCAATTTCGGTAGAAACTGTGCCATTTGATATAATTGTGATGCATAATTGAAATCTAACCTAAATGCAATGAATTATGCTTGAATGCAGCAGAAATATGGGTTAAATAGAGGGTAAAATATAGAACTTTTACACACTCAATAGTATACTTCAAACTCCTATTGCTTCATGAGCATCATAAGCGTAATTGCCTTGCTTGTTAGTGGTTGCAAAATAGGTTGATGATAGATAAACATTTGTTGAGACTGATATTATGAGAGCGTGATATTTATGAGATGCACGATGATGCTATGATTACGATGAGAGTCGTAGAGGTGTTAGAGGCCGATTAGGGTTGTTTGAGATACATAGTTTGAGGTTGGTTTTACTATATAATGCTTGAATTACTGAAAATCTTAGATTGAATGAAGCATTGCCTATTTCTTGTGTTGTGGGGATTTTATCTAACATGAGGAGCACTCTTTCTGAACCAAAAAATCAGGACAACTTATGATGTGAGTGTGGTGGATGATAGCTGGCAGTGGCCCTAAGATATGTTTGGTAATGTTAGTGGTAACACTTGAGGGTCCTGGGAAAGACTTGATGCGTGAGTCTTGCTTTTGTTTACTTCTATTAAATGCCTTCTTCCTAGATTGAATTTGTTAAAACGCACAACTTTATGATCTGCACTGGCCGTCTTCTATCTCATTCATTTGAATTAGAGGCCAAAACACAAGGAATGTTCTATGGTGCCCCGGCAGTAATTACTTTTCGTATTCCCACGAAGTCTGCTTTACAGGTTTGTGATAATGTTCTTCAAATTTAAGGGAAAAATAAGAGAAATTGTCGAAAAAAGCTTTGATGCTCTAATTTGTTCTGTTTTAGGAGGCTTATTCAACTGCAATCTTGCCGTTGGATGTTCTTGCTGAAAGACCACCTGAGAAGAAGTTTGACTGGGCAAGTTTTGTTTGGAATAACAGTGAATCATAGCTATCCAATATCACTTAATCTTTTTTGTTTGTGCTTGTGTTTCTTGTGGAATGCGCTTTGGTGGTGACTTACTTTTCAAGGCTAAGGTATAAATGATTCTCGCTATATTTGTTGAAATCATCATGCTTTTAAAATTCGATTTATGGAGCCTATCCCTTGAAATTAATATGTAAACATTTTGTGTCTGCAGAGTCTGCTCTCAAAGTATGGATTTCAATTCTCTGTAATCCCGATTATGGTTCTGTTCATCTACCTGATCGCGACCCCCAGTGCTGCAAAAGCAAGTGTTGCGTGTAAAAGAGTCTATCACAATGTAGTACAAGTGTACACTACGTAAGTATCAGATATCGTATCCACAGGGACTGGGCTATTAGCTTTAACCTTGGATTGCTGCACAAGAAAAAGAAAGAGTTTAATTGTTTATCACGAAATAATAAAGAAGACTGAAAATAAAAGATGAAAATATTCAGAATAAAGAGTAGGCCGGTATTGATTTGCTCCGTAGTGCAGGTGTTTGCTTTGTCTAGGACTTCTCTGTTCTGTCGTAGCGCCTGTCGCGGCGGCACCTGCTGCGGCAGCGGTCTGTTGTTGTCGCGGCAGCGAACACCCATTTCAGTACTTCAAGCTTGGCAAGAATCCCTACTGTGCCTTGGCCTATCCCTAGGTCCAAGTCTGTCGATGAACACGTCTTTGATGATACCTCCCGGCGTGAATCGACAGATGAACACCGATGTTGTTGAATTCTTCCTTAGCCACTTAACCTCGTCCTATCCCTAGGTCCGAGATAGTTCAACCATAAACTGGAAAACCCGTACTTATTCCTTTCGTATACTTAACTCTCCCGATATTAAGTAAATGTGTAATCTCACAATGCACTCCCGATACTCTTGTATGATGTTGAAAACCAGAATAAGCAAACTTAAAGTCTATTTTATTGAACAGAAAAAATCCTAAAACAATGCAATCCTTGCAACTACTTTACAGAATCAACCCTTAGCCCTAGGGGAAGTTAGAACATGATGAGAAGGGGGAAAACGACTAGGGTTTAGGGGAAGACGGCTAGAGAAGATGATGTCCTTCCCTAGGTCGAATTACATGCCTTTATATAGGCCTTGGGTTCAAGTTTTCTAATATGGAAAGAATACAAGTTTAAATTAAAGTACAACTCTATTAAAAGCTAAATCTTCAGAGTATATGTCTTTAATTCGTCATTCCTTCTTGCTTGGAGTTTCTTCCTTGAACTTTGGGCTTGGCCTTCATTCTGATCTAGAGATAAGAAAAATATAGGAGTGCTCCACGACAGACCAGCTTAATTTCCTCTTTCTGTCAAGCTCCATTTTACTTTTTCCCTTCACCATTGTTGTCGTCCTTGGATGCCACGGCAGCGGCCTTGGCAGCATCCTTCTTCTTGGATGCAGTCCAGTATTCCAGCTCCGCTTCTCTCCTGCCATGAGTCTGCTACAACAGCTACCTGCAAAAGTAACCAAAATCATCAGCAACTGTGCCTTTTTGTATAATTGTGGTGTATAATTAAAATCTATCCAAAATGCAATGAAATATGCTTGAATGCAGCAGAAATATGGGTTAAATAGGGGTAAAATATAGAACTTTTACACACTCAACACACCCCCAACCTTAAGTTCTTGCTTTCCCTCAAGCAATTAAAACCTAAAAAAGAAATAAAAATTTTTGTTTGGCTTAAAACAGTGAACTTTTCATTACCTACCATGCATTCCCTATTGTAAGCAACACCTTGTCGGATAATTCAAGATTCGTTCGGAACCTTGCTATAATTCTCGTGTAGTGTGTGCATGTTTTGTGAACAATTATATGGCTAGACTCCCTTAGTTTACTAGAATAGCTAAGCTTCTGACTTGAATTTTTATGCCAACTTTCATCTTTTTGGAGGCAATTCTTAGGCTCCTTTAGTTTTTTACTTAGACTCAATTCTCTTTTCTTAATTTAAGTTTGACTAGAGCCGGTTTCGGGCACCTCTAGCTAAC
The DNA here is from genome assembly GCA_030270665.1 of Hibiscus trionum. Taxonomy (NCBI): domain Eukaryota; kingdom Viridiplantae; phylum Streptophyta; class Magnoliopsida; order Malvales; family Malvaceae; genus Hibiscus; species Hibiscus trionum. The sequence continues at coordinate 25,991,666 of BSYR01000021.1, forward strand.
TTCCTAGAGCCGGTTTCGGGCACCTCTAGGTGTATTGAGTCTATTTTTTCTTAACTTCTTTTCCTAGAGCCAGTGTTAGGCACCTCTAGGGGCAACTCAAGTGTTAAGCTTTTCCCTATTCTAGTTTACCAGTAGAGTTCTAGACAGTATAAAAGTCACAAAGGGTGTTTTAAGAATCAGAACTATAGTAAGGCTCTAAACTGCTCCTAAAACTATCCTAGAGGCACTACCACGACAGAGGCTGTCACGACAGGTAAGTTCAGTTCAAAGACTTAAGCCAATTTTTTTATAGCAAAAATAAACTAACACTTAGACACAAATCTTAAACAAAATAGACACTTCATTAATGGAGGGATGCCACCCCCAAACTCAAGGGTTGCATTGCCCTCAATGCATAATGACAAAATGATAAAAACAGAAAATAAAAACAACATCACAATTATAACAAAATAGCAGACAACAATATAAGAAAAGAAACTTAAATTTTAAGCGTTGTCGTTGCTGCTGCTGCTGTTGATCGGAATCTACCGGTGGGCAGTGACTTTCCTTGTTGGTGCCGGCAGATGGCTGGGAGAGGCAGAGGTGGATTTTTTTTGGCTTCCCTCGGAGGCTGGATGCGGGTCGGTGAGGGTAGTTTCTCTAGCACCTGAACCTCCTCGGAAGAGCTGCTGCTGCTACCGCTGCTGCTGCCGGATTTCCCTTAGCCAGATGGTCCGACTTCGGTGTTTGGTTTCTGCCGTTTCATCTGGGTGAAATCTTTGGACAGGTTCCTCTTGACAGAGGGCTCGTCATCGGATTCCTCCCAAATCGAAGAAGAGGAGAAACCAGCTATGTACGCGTCAAGGTCGGACAAGGGCTCTTTTCTCTTTGTTCCCCTGGCAGATACTGTGGCAGTGTGGCTGCCGCCTACAGTTGTCGTGGCCGGGGTTGGGGTGGACGTGGTAGATGGTGTTCTCGGTGTGGCAGCTGGGGTAGGTGTATGAGCAGGGGTGGGGGCAGCAAAATAGTGATCGGGGAAAGTAGGAAACAGTACATTTTGAAAATTTAAATTGGTTTTAATGAAATGTACCGTTGCTGTTGTGAAGTCCCGGATGAAACTCATCAGGCCTAGCTGCCTTTCCTCCATTTTCTGCAGAGTGGCAAGGATTTGTGTAGATGAGTCGACTGGGGGAGCTGCTGCTGCGGGCTGCCTTGGTTCTGTGGCGGCAGGCTCTGTTTGGGTGGGCTCTGTCGGCTCACCTGTCGCGGCAGATGGGTTAAAGCTGGACATTGGCGTTGCAGCTTTCAGTTCCATCAAGCTAAGGATGTTCCTCTCCGTTCATCCTTTTCCTCGGATTCTCAAAACCTCAGTAGCTTCAGGGACGTTGTGGTCGCGGCAGAGGAGTGTTATGAGGTAGGGGAAGACGAGTGGTCCCGATGGCCGGTATGCACAATCCAAAATCCCTTCCCGAGCATATCTACCAACATTAATAGGCCTCTCGTTTAGAATTGAATGGACGAGAGCTAACCTTGTTTGATCTACCGTGTTGTTGTGTGAGGAGGGCATAATCCTCTTTTTGACAAATGCGTTCCACAGCTTGGCCTCGGGGGTGAGTTGAACTCGTTTTACCGTCCTTGGGTGTTTGGGATCGGAGTTCCAATGGGTTCCTTCCTCGGTGAGTTCTGCCATGACAACATCATAATTTGTTGCCTCCAGGCTTTCCACAAATCTTTGGTGCCCGTCTTCCCTTCTGCCGACGTAGAATCCATAAAGTGTGTTGATGTACTCTGGCTCAAAAGGTACTTCCTTCCCACGAACGGTCACTACTGTCGCCTCCTTGCTATCGATGGCAGCATATAATTCTCTTACCAGGGTCACGTTCATCTTCTCTGGTTGCTCAGCAAACATCGCCACTGTATAGCTCTGATCTTACGGGCTATGAATGGTTTGAGCCCGAGATTCTCCGTTCGTTGGCTGTAAATGAACCCTCTCTCCTCCCACATATCTCTGCCCTGGAAGGAGCTGGGAGTGGCTGCTGCGGAGGCAGATCTTGAGTCAGCACTTCGTCTGGTGTTTCTAGTACTCATAGTTGCAAGAGACTGTCGAAAAATTGAAAGCAAATAAAAATCTAGAGAGGAAACAAGTAGAGAGAGTAAAAGTGAAGTGAAAAATGAATAGTAAAATGAGGTTTATATAGATGAGGAGTTGCTGCTCGTTGGAGCTGTTAAGGCAGGCGCGAATAATGAGGCCAGCTGTTACACGGTTTCTGACGCGTCTATCACGCGTTTCCGTGTCTGCTGCGCGTCTGTTACGTGTTTGCATGTCTGCCGCGATAGCGTGTTGACAGGCTGGATTTTCCGCGTCTGTCACGGCAGCTGTAATGTCAGGCTCCTATTTTGGGCTTGATGGTGAGATGGTGGGCTGAGTTCACTTCTTCTCTTCTCGTTGTCTCCTTTATTTCCTGAAAATAATTAAAATAAAAACTTAGTTCCTAAAAATAAAATAATTCTAATTACCTAATAAATATATATATATATATATAATAATAATAATAAATGAAATTAGGTAAAATTAGGGATGCCAGGAGGGGCATCTCCTAAGGAAACCACTTCCTGCATTCTTGGGGCTTCAGTCCCCTGATAGTGCTTCAATCTCTGTCCGTTGACTTTAAATTGGTGTCCGTCTTTTAAGGATTTGATTGTGATGGCACCATGAGGAAAAACTTGCACCACATGGAATGGGCAGGACCACCTAGATTTCAGCTTCCCTGGGAAGAGTTTCAACCTAGAGTTGAACAACAACACAAGCTGCCCTGGGTAGAACTGTTGTGGCAGCAGCTTCTTGTCATGCCACTTTTTTTGTCTTGTCCTTGTAAATCCTTGCGTTGTCATAGGCCATTGCTCGTATTTCTTCAATCTCATTCAAGTCAAGTAGCCTTTTCTGTCCTGCCTTTTCCAAGTCCATATTCACTGCCTTGATGGCCCATTATGCTCTGTGCTCAATCTCAACAAGTAAATGACATGTTTTTCCATAAATCAGCCGGTAGGGTGACATTCCCAATGGAGTTTTAAACGCTGTTCTGTAGGCCCATAGTGCATCGTTGAGGTGTAGAGAACTTACCTGCCGCCATGGCTGTTGCGGTAGTGCTTATGGCATGGATCAGCTGCTCATCTGGGAAGGTCTCCAGTATGTGTGTCTCGTCTGTTGAGAGACTCTTTCCCTTCTCTAATCTTGACAAGTGATCTGCAACTTGGTTCTCTGTCCCCTTTTTGTCATTGATTTCTATGTCGAACTCTTGCAGCAGCAGAATCCAACGAATCAATCTGGGTTTTACGCCTTTCTTAGCAAACATATATTTCAGTGCAGAGTGGTCTGTGTGGACCACCACCTTGGTTCCAAGTATGTAGGATCGGAACTTGTCAATCGAAAACACCACTGCTAACAGTTCCTTCTCTGTTGTGGTGTAATTTACTTGGGCATCGTTGAGTGTTTTGCTAGCGTAGTAAATTACATGGAATAGCTTGTGCTTCCTCTGCCCAAGTGCTGCCCCTACAGCATAGTCACTGGCATCACACATAATCTCAAATGGCAACTTCCAGTCTGGTGGCTGTATAATTGGGGCTGTTACTAGCTTCTCTTTCAGAATTCTGAATGCCTCAGTACATTCAGCATTGAAGTCAAAGGGACGATTCTGCTCTAGTAGGTGGCATAACGGCTTGGTGATCTTCGAAAAGTTGGCTATAAACCTTCGATAGAAACCAGCATGCCCTAAAAAACTTTGAATTCCCTTGACTGTAGTGGGTGGTGGCAGCTTTTCAATTACCTCAATTTTTGCCCTGTCGACCTCTATGCCGCGGTAGCTTACTTTGTGGCCTAGGACCATCCCTTCATCCACCATGAAGTGACATTTCTCCCAGTTTAATACCAAGTTTTCTTTCTCGCATCTCTCGAGTACCTTCTGTAGGTTGCCTAAGCAACTTTCAAAATTGTCTCCAAAGACAGAGAAATCATCCATGAATATCTCCAGGAAATCCTCCACCATATCAGAGAATATAACCATCATACACCTCTGAAAAGTAGCTGGTGCGTTGCAAAGTCCAAATGGCATTCTCCGAAAAGCATAAGTACCGTACGGGCAAGTGAAGGTCGTTTTCTCTTGATCCTCCGGTGCGATGGCTATTTGGTTCTAACCTGAGTAACTATTAAGAAAATAGTAATAAGGCTTTCCCGCTAATCTATCAAGCATTTGATCAATAAAAGGCAGGGGAAAGTGGTCCTTCCGGGTAGCTTTGTTAACCTTCCGTTAGTCCATACACACCCTCCAACCGGTCACAGTCCTGGTTTGGATTAAATCATTTTCTTCATTGGTCACCACGGTTATTCCTCCCTTCTTAGGAATGCACTGCACCGGGCTCACCCACTTACTATCCGAGATGGCATAAATTATCCCAGCATCTAGCCATTTGATAATTTCTTTTAAAAACCACTTCTCGCATAGCATCGTTCAAACGTCTCTGGGCATCAATGGTCGGCTTGTGATCATCCTCTAAGAGGATTGCATACATAGTGCCGGACTGATGCCTTGGATATCAGCTATCGTCCATCCAATAGCCTTTTTGTGCTGTTGCAGCATCCTTATCAACTGCTTTTCCTGTTCCTGCATCAACTTGGAAGAGATGATTATGGGCAACGTATCATTTAATCCAAGAAAAACATATTTAAGCTGCCCCAACAGGGGCTTAAGATCTAGAACAGGTGGCTCTACAGTTGAGGGCTTTTGGATGATATGTTCATTCGAGGTATAATTTAAGGGTTCGAACAACTTACCTGGACGATTGCCTATCCAGTTTACCTCCTCACGATCTTCAGTATCAGATATGTCAGAGTCTGAGAAGTTGCTATCGTCGTCGCTGCCGTGACAGTCTTCTAAATGGCTGCTGGGGCAGTGGCCAAATTTGATGTCATGGCAGTCCGACCTAATGCAGGGTTGGTCAAGGATAACTTCAGTGATAGCCTTGCATTCTGCTTCTGCATCAGCGTGCTTCATTGCTCGGAGAACATTCAGCTTGATTTCTTGATCATTCACTCTCATAGTGAGTTCTCCCTTCTCTACATCAATCAGTTATCTTCATGTGGCTAAAAAGGGTCACCCCAGGATGATTGGTGCATTCTCATCTGCTTCACAATCTAAAACAAGAACGTTAGCAGGAAAAATAAATTTATCCACTCTTACCAGAATATCTTCAATTTTCCCTTCTGGTTGCACGTAAGAGCGGTCTGCCAGCTGCAGCATAACTGTTGTAGGTCATGCTCGTCCAATACCTAATTTGTGAAATACAGATTTTGGCATTAAATTAATACTAGCACCTAGATCACAAAGTGCCTTACCCACAAATTTATCACCGATTATGCACGGTATTATGAAGCTCCCATGATCCTTCTTTTTCTAGGGTGGATGCTTGTGCAGAATAGTCATGCATCCTTCTGTCATTTTAACCGTCTCAAATTCCACAAGTCTGGATTTCTTCGACATATCATCCTTGAGAAATTTGGCATAACCAGGCATCTCCTTGATAGCATCTAACATCGGAATATTGATGTGGACCTGCTTAAAAATATCATAGATCTTCTTAAGCTGGGATTCCTGTTTCACCTTCTGTAACCGCTGAGGAAAAGGAGGTGGAGGACGATAGTCTGGAATACGTCCTTCCCACTGCATTCGGATTTGAGGAGGCTTAGGTTCTTCATCCTTCTCCTTTGTTTCTTCTGCTGTCGTGACAGGTGGATCGGCAGCGGGCTGTTTGTCGTCTGCCGGGGCAGCGTTCTCGGCAGTCAATTCTAGGGCTGATTTCTTAACTGGATCAACATCCTTCACTAGCCCTAGTAACTTTTTCCCACTTCTAGTTGTGATCGCTTTACACTGCTCATGTGTGGGTTTTCTAGCAATTTCAGTATTGCTAGGGAATCCTCCGTTTTGTCTTGGCATAATATGTTGGGAAACCTGACCCATCTGTGTCTCCAATGACTTTAGAGTAGCTTCATGATTGGCCATCCACATCTCTGTTTTATCCATGAACGACTCAATCTTCTTGACGAAGTGATCCATGTTTGCCATGTAGGTCCCTGTCTGTGACATAAATGTGGCCAAGGTTTGTTCCAGTATGCTAGGTGTGGCTGCCTGTGGTTGTTGTGGCTGCTGTTGCACTTGCTGCCGTGTCAGAATTCTAGGTGTCCCCTGATTTTGAGTGTTCTGTGCTTGAGGGTTCAGGGCATTGTTAGGGTTGCTCCAAGAGAATTTGGGATCTTTTCTCCAATTGGGATTGTAGTTGTTGGAATTGTAGTTCTGTTTGTTATAGTTCCCAACGTACATCCCTTCTTCTAGCTGTAGTGGGCAGTCCTCCGAACTATGATTCCCACTGCAAGTTCCACATGCCTCTTATGCAGCATAGACATGTTGAGAATTATTCTTCAGCAAGTTTTCTAATGCCTTTGTGAGATATGCAACTTGTGTCTTTAAGGAATTATCGGCTTCGTAATCCTTCACAGCTAGTACTCGATTACCTCTCATTGATGTGGGGAATTGTTCTTCATTCTTCGCCAAATTATTTAACACTACCATGGCGTCCTCTGGATCTTTATCTAACAACAACCCATTGGCTGCTGAATCGATTCTCATGCGAGTCTGTAGGTTGGCAGCATTGTAGAATTTGATTACTTGATTCCATACAGGGAATCCATACATTGGGCAATTCCTTAGAAGAGTAGTAAACCTGTCCCATGCCTCGTGCATTGGCTTGTCCTCTTCCTGTTGAAAAGTAGCAATTTCGTTACGTAATCACTCAGATAAATGGGAAGGGTTAAAACGAGACAAAAATTCACGAGTTAAATCTGCCCAAGTTCGTATTGAACCCGACGTTAGTTTGTTCCACCAAGTTTTAGCTCTATCCCTCAATGAATGAGGAAATAACCGAAGCCTCAGTATCTCCGGATTTACTCCTGGTAGTCTAAACGAACCACAGATTTCTTGGAACGTTTTTAGATGTTCCCTAGCATCCTCTGTAGCAGCACCACTAAATTGGCCAGCGGAATTAATCATGCTGAACATGACAGGTTTCAACTCGAAATTTTCAGCTTCCACGTCTGGCAGGGTGGTCTCTAGTTCCACATGATCATTGATCATGAAATCACGGCAGGTCCGGCGTGCGGCAGTAGTAGGAGGATCGGCAGGCTATCCGTTTCCTCCATCTCCGATAGGATCTTCAGGACCTCGGGGATTCCCTTGGTTGTTCATGGCCTCTAACTGTTCTTCAAGGTATTCATTTCTGGCTGATACGAGTCAGAGTCGGTTCCTAAGATTGCACGAGCGTTTGATTTCAGGATCTATCTTATACTCAGGTTCCTTTCCTCGTCTCGATCTGCGCATAAACAGAAAACCTTGTGAAAAGCATATGTTGAACAATCCAAGTAAAAACAGAAAAAATTAAAAAGTGCAGTAAAGTAGGGTAAAGTTATGTTGCTAGTCCCCGACAACGGCGCCAAAAACTTGTTGCGTGTAAAAGAGTCTATCGCAATGTAGTGCAAGTGTACACGACGCAAGTAGTAAAGTGATACATAAGTATCAGATATCGTCTCCACAGGGACTGGGCTAATAGCTTTAACCTTGGATTGCTGCACAAGAAAAACAAAGAGTTTAATTGTTTATCACGAAATAATAAAGAAGACTGAAAATAAAAGATGAAAATATTCAGAATAAAGAGTAGGTCGGTATTGATTTGCTCCGTAGTGTAGGTGTTTGCTTTGTCTAGGACTTCTCTATTCTGTCGTAGCGCCTGTCGCGGTAGCACCTGCTGCGGCAGCGGTCTGTTGTTGTCGCGGCAGCGAACACCCAACTCAGTACTTCAAGCTTGGCAAGAATCCCTGCTGTGCCTTGGCCTATCCCTAAGTCCAAGTCTATCGATGAACACGTCTTTGATGATACCTCCCGGCGTGAATCGAAGGATGGACACCGATATTGTTGAATTCTTCCTTAGCCACTTAACCTCGTCCTATCCCTAGGTCCGAGATAGTTCAACCATAAACTGGAGAACCCGTACTTATTCCTTTCGTATACTTAACTCTCCCGATATTAAGTAAATGTGTAATCTCACAATGCTCTCCCGATACTCTTGTAAGATGTTGAAAACCAGAATAAGCAAACTTGAAGTCTATTTTATTGAACAGAAAAAATCCTAAAACAATGCAATCCTTGCAACTACTTTACAGAATCAACCCTTAGCCCTAGGGGAAGTTAGAACATGATGAGAAGGGGGAAAACGACTAGGGTTTAGGGGAGGACGGCTAGAGAAGATGATGTCCTTCCCTAGGTCGAATTACATGCCTTTATATAGGCCTTGGGTTCAAGTTTTCTAATATGGCAAGAATACAAGTTTAAATTAAAGTACAACTCTATTAAAAGCTAAATCTTTAGAGTATATGTCTTTAACTCGTCCTTCCTTCTTGCTTGGAGTTTCTTCCTTGAACTTTGGTCTTGGCCTTCATTCTAATCTAGGGCTCAGAAAAATATAAGAGTGCTCCACGACAGACCAGCTTAATTTCCTCTTTCTGTCGAGCTCCATTTTACTTTTTCCCTTCACCATTGCTGTCGTCCTTGGCTGCCACGGCAGCGGCCTTGGCAGCATCCTTCTTCTTGGCTGCAGTCCAGTATTCCAGCTCTGCTTCTCTACTGCCATGAGTCTGCTACAACAGCTACCTGCAAAAGTAACCAAAATCAACAGCAACTGTGCCTTTTTGTATAATTGTGACGTATAATTAAAATCTATCCTAAATGCAATGAAATATGCTTGAATGCAGCAGAAATATGGGTTAAATAGGGGGTAAAATATAGAACTTTTACACACTCAACAGCAAGCAAGAAGAAGCGCTAAGTATTGTCGTTAGCCGAGAAAAGCTAAATCGATAGCCTGCCTGCACAGTTTGCAGTCAAATAGGGTCTCCTTAAAAAAATATTATGGTTAGAACACATGTTGTCGGGTATTTCTGATGAAAAAATGAGTTAATTGCAAGACGAATCTGCCAACATATACATATAGGACTGTTATTTCGTCTTCGAAATGGTAGTTTATTTTTATTTTTGAACGCTTCTCATATACATATAGGATTCTTATTTCGTCTTCTACCATTAGAATGCGTTCGTGCACCTGCTCATGCTTCTAAACTGTACCAACATAAATCATGTGCATTGGCACCAAACTTTTATCTTCATTACTACTCGCATGGTTCACACCAAAACCAACCATCTCTCTCTCCCCCTCAAACTAATATTCCAATAGGCAAATTCATATTCCCTCAAGTAACCTATACAAATCTCTCTTGTCATAACCAAGGACTGTCCGGCCTCTATTGTATCACATCCATAAAAAAAAAGTCCCCTCAGTACTTAACCATTTACAAAGAGAGTTATGATATTGCACGCAGCTAATGAAGTCTCTGTATATATTTTATTATTATTACCATATAGCAACTTCATTAATTAAAATAGAGGAAAAACATACAAACACAAAGCAAAACTCGAGCCTAAAACGGGCCAAGTTCAAACCCCAGAAAATGACCCAACAAATCAGCGACTGTAAGAGTGGTGGAGTTGAATCGATCAACTGAAAACCGTCAAAAGGGGTTGAAGAAGCTTCTTGAATGAATTGGTGAAAAATCGAAAACAATGAACAACAATTTACACAATCGATTTTAGAGTGGTTCGACTTCTAAACCAAGTTTACATCCTCTACCTCAGCTCACCACCAAGGTTTTTCCAATTTACTAACAACGAATTCTTTCCTTTAATGATAGAACCACTTTAGTTTTTATAAGGTTAAACAAGAACTTCTCACTTTCACAAGGATTGATTTGGGTAAAAAAATACCTCAGAAGTTGAGTGTTTACAAAGATTGAAGCTCACAAGAAAGAGTGCAAAACATAGACAATTAAAACACTCTCTACACTATGTACAAGAGAAATAAGATTTAAAGACTATTTCTCTTAACTATTTTTTAAAGTTCTTAAACAACCTTATACAAATCACTATAAGAACATAAGAAATTCAATTAATCCAAGACATTTTAAGAACTTTATGCAATAATATGAAAGAAACATGTTGAAGCATATATGCATATCAGGATATGATAATGGCAATTTAAGCATTTTCATTTTTGAGCTAGACAAATCATTAAAATAATTTCTTTTTCTTTTGTTAAGTTTTCAAGTTTAGCTTTTAAATCAAAATTTTCTTTTTCAAAAACTTTACATCTTATTTTTTGAAAGCTTGAAATCATTTTCTAAAATATCATTTTGGATTTCAAAATCTAATTTTGTTTTCAAAAGAAAATTATTTTCATTTTTAAAACTTGAAATTATTTTCTTTTGTATTTAAAACTCATGGCCTCAAATTCCAATACTAATTCATCACATGCATATTGTAACTCATCAAAAGAATATAAATTTAATTCACTTGAGATAGAAGATACTTCGCGCTTATCAAGAGTCATTAAGCATTTCACTTTTGGACTCGAGAGGAGGTTTGCACTTGTTGAATCATCATCTTTCTTCACTTCTTTCTCATATAGTTTCTTAAGCTTCTCTCATATATCTTTGGCACTTTTGCATAAGGAGACTCTCTAAAAATATCTTCATTGAGACCAAAAGAAGATTGTATATAGTCTTGAAATTTAATTGCGCATTTCTTGTATCATTTGGACTCATTTTCGTCTTCTTCTTTTTAAGAACTCACATGTGACCATATTTGATTATCTCCCAAACATCAAGATCGAGTGCTTAGATAAAATACTTCATTAAATTGCGCCAATGGAAGTATGAAACTCCTTTGAAGAGCGGAGGACACGTGATAGAGCGGCATTCTTTAAAATTTATCGTTGTAGACCCACTAGCCATTTTCTTGGAACGGTAGACTTCGAGTTTGACAATCTTTACTCCTGATTGTGAGACCTTCGTTGGAGACGAGACCCTGATACCAGTTCTTGGGCTCGAATCGATCAACCGAAAATTGCCAAAAGGGGTTGAAGAAGCTTCTTGAATGAATCATAGAAAAACTGAAAAAATGAACAATTTTTACAATCGATTTTAGAGTGGTTCGACTTCTAAACCAAGTCTACACCCTCTACCTTAGCTCACCACAAAGTATTTCTCAATTCATTAACAATGAATTCTTGTCTTTAAGGATAAGGCGTCAACTTACAACTCTTATTATTTCGATGGCTAAGATAGATCCACTCTAGTTTTTATAATGCTAAACTAGAACCTGTCCTTTTTACAAGGATTGATTTGGGTAAACAAAATACCTCACAAGGTGAGTGTTTACAAAGAATGAAGATCACAAGAAAGAGTACGAAAGATAGACAATTAAAGCACTCTCTACACTATGTACATGAGAAATAAGGAAAATAAAGATTTAAAGACTATTTCTCCTATTCATTTTGTTTGGATGTTATGTCTTACCATATTCAAGTGTCATTGGCTTGTATTTGTAGAGTGGAATGAGTTTCTAGCCTTTGGGGGATGATTTGGAGCCATTAGGAAGTCATAAAGTTGTACTTTAAATGCCCACATGTATAACGGTATCAAATACTTTGTAGAGGTTTCAAAACATTTGGGGTTTTAAAAAGAAAACTAGTTGTTGTTGTCCAAATGTATGAAACCTTAGACAGAGGTATGGAAACCTTTTGTAAAATGTTTCAAAATCTTTTGCAAGGAATGGAAACATTAGCCCAGATTTTGATTCTAAAACCTTTTTGCCTGCATGTTTTCTAAACCACCTAAAGGGGGTATGGAAACATATGCTTTCGATATAGATTTTTAGTAAAAAAATTTAGAAAATATTTTAAACATATGTTTCAATTTTTGTGGATTTTGAATTATTATTTTTTTGAAATATTTGATCTAGTCCAAAAACGTTTTACAAATATTTGTTGTATTAAAATATATTCAACAAAGAGAGAACATCAACGCTTAAAGGGGAGTCAATCACTTTTGGAGCATGTCAACCACAACAGAGAGAGCTCAAAGCCTCAGAAAGGCCTCCCCAATTTAAAGGATTTTGGACCTAGTTATTGAGTGATCCACAATGAAGAGACTGGAACCTAAAAGGGGAGAAGTCTAGCAAGCTCGGGAAAAAGCCAAGTGTACTTTCAAGAGTGGAAATAAAGTCCTTGGGGAGTCAGAACTGTCACTTTCATCCATTACACAATAAAAGGAAAAAGAGCCAAAAACACAATATCCAAAAAGCCCAGAGGGGAAAGATGGTTGATCGGCTGTAAACTAACACAATGTTGTGCAAGCGTACACTCATCAATGTAAGAATAGTTGATAGGTTGAATCTTATTGGATATCGATCATATGAGGACATGACTCTAGTCTCTTATGATTTTCAATGCAATAGTATTGAAAATAAAATGAAATGTGAGAGTAGTTGTCGATTCAAACAATTAGAAAAGTGAAGATTTCGATTTATGATGTGAGAGCAATAATAACAAGTATAGTAGAGAAAGAGTTGTCAATGATAAGATTGGATCCCCTCGGTGAAACTCAGTAGATTACCAAGTGCTGCAAGGCCATAAAAATAGATGATTTATCAAAAATGGATATCAAGTTCATTTTACTTAGTTTCCTTCAAATCTCAACTAAAGACTTATACATGCAAATCAACCTCATCTTCCAATGATGTCAAATAAAACATGCACAAGAACGAGTGAACCAAATTCCTTTGCGTTCTCACCCAAAATCTATTGAAATTCTTGTTAGCTTGAATTGTCACCGCACCTTCAGTCCCATTGGTTGCATTCAACACTTCCGTGCAAAATAGCATTCAAACCCAATAATTAAAACAAGGAAGAATGGTTTATAAAATAAACTGAAGTTCACATTCTAAAAGTATTTCCATGCTTAAAGAAAGAAAACAGTAACCATCATTCATTTAATACAAAAAATTTATGAAAGCAAGTGGAAACCTCCATTCCTAGATAGTCTCGAAGTGATTCCACTAATTTCCCTTGCTATTGCACTCAACCTCTCTTCTCAAGAGCTCATTCTTCGTTGTCACCTTGTTTCACCAAAAGGAAGTTCAAGCCGCCATAAATGAAGCTTCAAAGAAAGAAAAAAAATGAAGAATGAGGTCGTTCGGATCTTCCCCTCTTTTTTCCCTATCTTCAGTAATCCTTTTATAGTTTGTTTCTAAGAGCACACATTTCCTTCATATAAATTTTGCGTCAAAATTTCATACAGAGTCTGTTATAACAGATTGTACGGTTTGCGCTCTTCATTCTTATCTTTAGAAGCTTCCATACAACTGGCAGATGTGGCGACAATCCTAGCTTCAATACAAAACTACTTTTGCAGCGACATTTAGCAGTGCAACGATAATGTATCGAAATGACAACATTAAGGATAATTTGAGCAAAGTTAACTGAGTTAGAAAATATGTAAATACTAAGATGAAAATGCAAGAATGCATGCACGAGATATCAATATGGGGACAAATTAGTCGATAAATAGGGAGGAAATACATGCTCTTTAGAAAGCTATCAAACCCCAAAACTTGAGTTTTTACTTAGCCTCAAGTAAAATAAAGAGCAACAAGAAAAAACAAGAATTCATGAACATTCTAGCTACTTGAATCATCTCAACTATCAAAGAATCAATTACATCTAGATGACAAAAGATTACATCGACAACTCAGAAAAATAAATGAATGAACTTGCAATTTCATCAATGCTAGCATCATGCCTTACATCACAGATTCTTTCTACCTAAACAACATTTATTTACTCTACTATATAAGCATATAATATTTTTCCTCTTTTCTTTCTCTTTTATTATTTATCTATTTTTATAAGTAGTGAATGATGTCATAGAATGAATGCACCCTAAGATCTATAAAAGTAAGATGTTGTGCAATGAACCCTTAAGGAGTACTTCATTGCACTGATAGACACTCATGCATCGACAAGTTTTCACTAGATTCATTTTTCTAACACTGCACTGGAGTGTTCCCCTTAAGCTACTTTCATAATGCACCCACATTGGTTTGTCCTTTAATTACACACTACATATATATAATTATATAACAACAACTGAAATATACATATTCATCTAGGATCTAAGTAATAATGCTAGACATCAATTACTCAAGCAACAAAATTCGTTCATCAAAAGAATTGCAGTAAAAAATTCAGCCATATATCTCTAACCAATTCATTGACAATCAACATGATTCAAGATTTAAGCACCGAATGTAAGAAAACTTTTAAAGCACAAAATGAACCTTCCATTTTCTTTAAAATTTTTCTTTTTGAAATGGGGGTGCATTTCAAACCCTAAGTGTATACCCCCAATCTTAAAGATTTCATTAGGGACTGCCATGACAATGAAAATAATGCAAATTCAATGACAATATGTATTATAGACAATAAACGTTACAACTACATGCAATGCATGCATACTAAAAGCTAAAAACAAATTAACTTAGTTTTTCTTTGCCATGATGCTTCGGCAAGATGCGGTAAGAGGTAAATTTTGAGCTATTGATATTGATGTTTTGGCTAACTATTGGCACTAGTATGTCTTAGGGTACAAATGATCGATCATTAGGATGAGTGTGCACACGGTTGAGTCAAATTTGCGCGTTGCCTTAGTGACGTATAATCATCAAGGAGGCATACAGTGAAGTAATATTCCACCGGAAAATGTTATTACGTGATGATGAGTGGAATCCCATCCGTAAGGGCATGTGATGATGAGTGTAATCCCACCGAAAGGTAATGTTGTTGTTGAGTACGTTAGATGAAAGTTCCAACGAAAGTTATTCGCGTATCCGAGTACACTTACTAGTTGCCAATATGATTCCCGTTTATGTGGTTGATGTTGTGAGATGAACGTTAGCATATTTATGTTGAGCATAACATGAAGTATGATGTCATGCTATATGTTGTTGTGATTGAGTTGTCGTAAGTTGCTATGATGTTATGGGAGGGACATGATGTGTTATGATTGATCATGCCTTTATGCATACCATGAAGTGTGATGTCATGTTAAATGTCTATGTTGTTGACTTATGGTTGATCTTGTGAGTTAGTAAGAGGATTATGTTGTTGGGTGAATTGTAAGTGTTGGCTTTTGTTTTAAAGAAGCTTTGAACCCTACATTGCCGTTGTTATGTTTTCGAGCTCTGCTCACTAAGCTTTATGCTTACGCTCTCCTTTTCCGACAATGCAGATCATTAGCGTGGAGTTAGCAAGGAGCAAGGAAAAGGGTGTCTAAGCATGTTGTAGTTGCTCAAGTATGATTTAATAAATAATTTAGTAGTTTAGCAATGGGAAATGCTACGTGTTTTAGGAGCGTGTATCTAGACTCCTTCGTGTTGGCTTTATGTTGCTAATGCTTGTGTTGATAGATTTGTAACCATGTTCTTTGAGGTGCCTATGCTTTTGGGTTGAAGATTGTAAGCCATGTGTTTATGAGATGCTTTAGTGTTTTGCTTTTAAGGCATGTAAATCTTGTTATGCATGTATTCTGTGGATGCTTGTTCTTTTTAAATGGTTAACCATGGATGTATGTTCTTTCGAATGGTTTGGTCTTGAATGTATGATAAGTGTTTGAACATGCTCGAAGTAGGGTGAAATGCCTCTAGAGTTTGTGTATGCGTGTTGTTTCTGGTTTCTCATGGTTTTGGGGATGTTTGGGAACTTTTGGAGATGCTTAAAACTGTTTTAGAGTCTTACAGATTGCAGGCGTTTCGAAACGCGTGAGGTGGTTTCGAAACGGGTGCAGCTCTAGGGATACCTGTATCAGAACGCGTTTCGATACGGTTTGACACTTTGAGCCCATGTTCCGATACGCGTACCGAAATGGTTTGCTACTATTAAGGCCCGTTTCAGAACCTGTTTCGGAACGCTTACTTATTGGAGACCCCCGTACCGGAATGGAGTGGACCGTATCGGTACGGTATGGTCTGGCTTTTGAATTGGGGCCCGTGTATCGAAACGGGAAAGCCTGTTTCAAAACACCGGCCTGAAAATTGGGTTTTGGCATCTTTAAAGGTTCTCAAGTGTTGGGCTTGGGTTCTGTTTGTTGTAAGTTTTCCTGTGAGTCTTGTCTGTATCGTTTATGTATGGGTTGGTCTCGTATGTGTTGCGTGTAAAAGTGTCTATCGCAATGTAGTGCAAGTGTACACGACGCAAGTAGTAAAGTGATACGTAAGTATCGGATATCGTCTCCACAGGGACTGGGCTAATAGCTTTAACCTTAGTTTTCTGCACGAAAGGGAAAAGAAAGAGTTTAATTGTTTGTCACGAAATAATAAAGAAGATTGAAAATAAAAGAGTAAAATATTCAGAGTAAAGAATAGGCCGGTATTGATCTGCTCCGTAGTGCAGGTGTTTGCAATGTCTAAGACTTTTCTGTTCTGTTGTAGCGTCTGTCGCGGCAGCACCTGTCGTGGCAGTGGTCTGTTGTTGTCGCGGCAGCGAACACACAACTCAGCACTTCAAGCTTGGCAAGAATCCCTGATATGCCTTGGCCTATCCCTAGGTCCAAGTTTGTCGATGAAAACGTCTTTGATGATACCTCCCGGCGTGAATCGAAGGTTGAACACCGAAGTTGTTGAATTCTTCCTTAGCCACTTAACCTCGTCCTATCCCTAGGTCCGAGATAGTTCAACCATAAACTGGAGAACCCGTACTTATTCCTTTCGTATACTTAACTCTCCCGATATTAAGTAAATAGATAATCTCACAATGCTCTCCCGAAACTCTTGCAAGATGTTGAAAAACCAGAATAAGCAAACTTGAAGTCTATTTTATTGAACAGAAAAATTCCTAAAACAAAGCAATCCTTGCAACTAGTTTACATAATCAACCCTTAGCCCTAGAGGAAGTTTAGAACATGATGAGAAGGGGAAAACGACTAGGGTTTAGGGGAAGACGGCTAGAGAATTAGATATCCTTCCCTAGGTGGAATTACATCCCTTTATATAGGCCTTGGGTTCAAGTTTTCTAATATGGAAAGTATACAAGTTTAAACGAAAGTACAACTCTATTAAATACTAAATCTTCAGAGTACATGTCTTTAATTCGTCCTTCCTTCTTGCTTGGAGTTTCTTCCTTGAACTTTGGGCTTGGCCTTCATTCTGATCTAGGGCTCAGAAAAATATGGGAGTGCTCTACGACAGACCGGCTTAATTTCCTCTTTCTGTCGAGGTCCACTTCACTTCTTCCCTTCACCATTGCTGTCGTCCTTGGCTGCCACGGCAGCGGCCATGGCAGCATACTTCTTCTCAGCTGCATTCCAGTGTTCCAGCTCTGCTCCTCCACTGCCCAGCGTCTGTTTCTCCACTGCCCTTCATCTGCTACGGCCGCTACCAACAAAAACAACCAATTTCAGCAGAAACTGTGCTATTTAATATAATTGTGATGTATGAATGAAATCTATCCTAAATGCAATGAATTATGCTTGAATGCAGCAGAAATATGGGTTAAATAGGGGGTAAAATATAGAACTTTTACACACTCAACACACCCCCAAACTCAAGTTTTTGCTTGCCCTCAAGCAATTAAGACCTAAGAAAGAAAAAGAAATTTTTTTCTTTGGCTTAAAACAGTGAACTTTTCCTTACCTACCATTCATTCCCTATTGTGAGCAACACCCTGTTGGATAATTCAGGATTCATCCGGAACCTTGCTATAATTCTCGTGTAGTGTGTGCATGCTTTGTGAACAATTATATGCCAAGACTCTCTTAGTTTACTAGAATAGCTAAACTTCTAACTTGATTTTTTATGCCAATTTTCATCTTTTTGGAGGCAATTTTTAGGCTCCTTTAGTTTTTAACTTAGACTCGATTTCCCTTTTCTTAAGCTTAAGTTTGAGTAGAGCTGGTTTCGGGCACCTCTAGCTAACTTCCTAGAGCCGGTTTCGGGCACCTCTAGGTGTATTGTGTCTATTTTTCTTTAACTTCTTTTCCTAGAGCCAGTGTTAGGCACCTCTAGGGGCGATTCAAGTGTTAAGCTTTTCCTATTCTAGTTTACTAGCAGAGTTCTAGACAGTATAAAAGTCACAAAGGGTGTTTGAGAATCAGAACTATAGTAAGGCTCTAAACTGCTCCTAAAACTATCCTAAAGGCACTGCCACGACAGAGGCTGTCACAGCAGGTAAGTTCAGTTCAAAGACTTAAGCCAAATTTTAATTTTAATTTTTTAAGCAAAAATAAACTAAATAATATACACAATTTTAAGCTTAAAGACACTTCATTAATGGAGGGATGCCACCCCCAAACTCAAGGGTTGCATTGCCCTCAATGCAAATGACAAAATGAAAAAGAAATAAAAATAACATCACAAATATAACAAAATAGCAGACAGCAAATATAAGAAAAGAAACTTAAATTTTAAGTGATGTCATCGCTGCTGCTGCTGCTGATCTGAACCTGCCGGCGGGCAGTGACTTTCCTTGTCGGTGCCAGCAAGTGGCTGGGAGAGGCAGAGGTGGTATTTTTCTTGGCTTCCCTCAGAGGCTGGATGCGGGTCGGTGAGGGTAACTTCTCCAGTACCTGAACCTCCTCGGAAGAGCTGCTGCTGCTGCTGGATTTCCCTTGGTCGAATGGTCCGACTTCGGTGTTTGGTTTCTGTCGTTTCACCGGGGTGAACTCCTTGGACAGGTTCCTCTTGACCGAGGGCTCGTCATCGGATTCCCCCCAAATAAAAGAGGAGGAGAAGCCAGCTATATACTTTTCGAGGTCGGACATGGGCTCTTTTCTCTTCTCTCCCCTGGCAGATGTTGTGGCAGTGTGGCTGCCGCCTGCAGCTATCGTGGCCGGGATCGGGGTGGACGCGGCAGATGGTGTTCTTTGTGTGGCAGCAAGGGTAGGGGTATGGGCAGGTGTGGGGGCAGCAAAATAATGGTTGGGGAAGGCAGGGAACAGTACATCAAGAAAATTAAGATTGGTTTTAATGAAATGTACCGTTGTTGTGGTGAAGTCCCAAATGAAGCTCATCAGGCCCAACTGTCGGTCCTCCGTTTTCTGCAGGGTAGCAAGGATCTGTGTTGAGGAGTCTGCTGGGGGAGCTACTGTAGTGGCCTGCCTTTGTTCTGTGGCGGCAGGTTCTGTCTGGATGGGCTCTGTTGGCTCACCTGCCGTGGTAGTGGGGTCGAAAGACAACAGGGGCGTGGCAGCTTTCAGCTCCATCAAGCTAAGGATGTTCCTTTATGTCCATCCTTTCCCTCGCACTCTCAAATCTTCGGCAGCTTCAGGTATGTTGTGGCCACGGCATAGGGCAGTTATGAGGTATGGAAAGAAGAGTGGTCCCGATGGCCGGTACGCGCAATCCAAAATTCCCTCCCGAGCGTATCTACCAACGTTAATAGGCCTCTCATTTAGAATTGAATAGATGAGGGCTAACCTTGGTTGGTCTACCGTGCTGTTGTGCGAGGAGGGCATGATCCTCTTTTTGATGAATGCGTTCCATAGCTTGGCTTCGGGGGTTAGTTGAACTCGTTTCACCGTCCTTGGATGTTTGGGATCGGTGTTCCACTCGGTGCCTTCGTCGGTGAGTTCTGCCATGACAACATCATATTCTGCCAGCTCCAAGCTCTCCACAAATCTCTGGTGGTCGTCTTCCCGTCTGCCAACATAGAACCCATAAAGGGTGTTGATGTATTCGGGCTCAAAGGGCACCTCCTTCCCACGAACCGTCACTGCTGTCGCCTCCCTACGGTCGATGGCAGCATAAAATTCTCAGACTAAAGTGATGTTCATCTCTTCTGGCTGCTCGACAAACATCTGCCACTACAGGGCTATGATATTACGGGCTATAAATGGTTTTAGCCCTAGGTTCTCCGTTCGAGTGGTATAGATGAAGCCTTTCTCCTCCCACATGTCTTTGGCCTGGAAGGAGCTGGGAGTGGCTGCTGCTGGGGCAGATCCTGAGGCAGCACTACGACGGGTGTTTCTCGTACTCATATTGCAAGGAACTATAGAAAGAAAATGAAAGCAAATGAAATTCTATAGAGGAAACAAGTAGAGAGAGTAAGAGTGAGTGAAAAATGAATAGTAAAACAGGGTTTATATAGAGGAGGAGTTTGCTGCCCGTTGGAGCTGTAACGGCATGCGCGAATAATGGGGCCAGCTGTTACGCGGTTTCTGACGCGTTTGTCACGCATTTCTGTGTCTACTACGTGTCTGTTACGTGTTTGCGTGTCTGTCGCGACAGCGTGTTGACATGCTGGATTTTTCACGTTTGTCACGGTAGCTGTAACGGCAGGCTCCTAGTTTGGGCTTTTTGGGCTGATGGAAAGATGGTGGGCTGGATTCACTTCTCCTCTTCTCCTTGTCTCCTTTATTTCCTAAAAATAATAAAAATAAAAAACTTAGTTCCTAAAAATAAAATAATTCTGATTACCTAATAAATAATAAATAATTAATAAAACTAAATTAGGTTAAATTAGGGATGCCAGGAGGGGCATCTCCTAAAGTAACCACTTCCTGCATTCTTAGGGCTTCAGTCCCCTGATAATGCTTTAATCTCTGTCCGTTGACTTTAAATTGGTGCCCGTCCTTTAAAGATCTAATTGTGATGCCACCATGGGGAAAACTTGCACCACTTGGAATGGGCCGGACCACCTAGATTTCAGCTTCCCTAGGAAGAGTTTCAACCTAGAGTTGAACAACAACACAAGTTGCCCTGGGCAGAACTGTCGTGGCAGCAACTTCTTGTCATGCCACTTCTTTGTCTTGTCCTTGTAGATCCTTGCGTTGTCATAGGCCATTGCTCGAATTTCTTCAATCTCATTCAAGTCAAGTAGCCTTTTCTGTCTTGCCTTTTCCAAGTCCATATTCACTGCTTTGATGGCCCAGTATGCTCTCTGCTCGATCTCAACAGGTAGATGGCATGTTTTTCCATAAATCAGCCGGTAGGGTGACATTCCCAATGGAGTTTTGAATGTTGTTCTGTAGGCCCATAATGCATCATTGAGGTGTAGAGACCAGTTCTTCCGAGTTGGCTTAACCATCTTTTCAAGAATGTTCTTAACCTCTCTGTTGGATATTTTAGCATGTTCATTGGTCTGAGGGTGGTACGCTATTGCGATCCGATGTTTGACACCATACTTTTTTAAGGCAGCAGCTATAACCCTATTATCAAAATGCCTCCCTTCATCACTGATGATCGCCTTGGGGATGCCAAATCTGGAAAATATGTTTTTATGCAAAAACCTCTGAACAGTCTTGGCATCATTTTTCTGTGTAGCGATCGCTTCAACCCATTTGGACACGTAGTCCACTACCAGGAGGATATAAAGGTTCCCACGTGATGCTGGAAAAGGTCCCATAAAATCAATCCCCCAAACGTCGAAGATCTCGACTTCCAGAATGTTTTGCAGCAGCATCTCATGTCTTCTAGAGATATTTCCAGTCTGTTGACATTTATCACAGCTTTTGTAGAATGCCTGGGCATCCTTGAACAGTGATGGCCAATAAAATCTCGACTGCAAAACCTTGGCAGCAGTTTTGTTACCACCTAAGTGTCCTCCATATTGTGAAGCATGACATTGATGAAGCACAGCTTCCTGCTCATCCTGTGGTACACACCTCCTGATGATCTGATCTGCACATATTTTGAAAAGAAGAGGTTCGTCCCAATAATAACGTTTAACATCATTTTGAAACCTCTTCCTAGCTTGATAATTGAGATAAGGAGGAAGTATTCCGCTAACTAAATACTTAACGAAATCAGCATACCAGGGGAGTTCAAAAAACTTACCTGCCGTCGTGGCTGTCGCGACAGTGCTTATGGCAGTGAACAGCTGTTCGTCTGGGAAGGTCTCCACTATGTGTGTCTCGTCCGGTGGGAGACTCTTTCCCTTCTCTAGCCTTGACAAGTGGTCTGCGACTTGGTTCTCTGTCCCCTTTTTATCCTTGATCTCAAGGTCGAACTCTTGCAGTAGCAGAATCCAACGTATCAGTCTAGGTTTTGCATCCTTTTTGGCGAACAAATACTTTAGTGCAGAGTGGTCTGTGTGGACTATGACCTTCGTTCCAAGTATATATGAACGAAACTTGTCAATCGAGAACACCACAGCTAACAGTTCCTTCTCCGTTGTGGTGTAGTTTACCTGGGCATCGTTCAGTGTTTTGCTAGCATAGTATATAACATGAAAGAGCTTGTCCTTCCTCTGCCCAAGTGCTGCCCCAACAGCATAGTCACTAGCATCACACATGATCTCAAATGGTAGTTTCCAATATGGTGGATGTACTATCGGGGCTGTTACCAGCTTTTCTTTCAGAATTCTGAATGCCTCGGTACATTCAGTGTTGAAGTCGAAGGAACGGTTCTGCTCCAGAAGATGGCACAAGGGTTTGGTGATCTTTGAAAAGTTTGCGATAAACCTCTGATAAAACCCATAATGCCCTAAGAAACTCCTGATTTCCTTGACTGTGGTGGGTGGCGGCAGCTTTTCAATTACCTCGATCTTAGCTCTGTCAACTTCTATGCTGTGACAGCTTACTTTATGGCCTAGGACTATCCCTTCATCCACCATGAAGTGACATTTCTCCCAGTTCAATACCAAGTTTGCTTTCTCGCATCTCTCAAGTACTTTCTGTAAGTTGCCTAAGCAGCTTTCAAAATTGTCTCCAAAGACAGAGAAATCATCTATGAATATCTCCAAGAAATCCTCCACCATGTTAGAGAATATTGCCATCATACACCTCTGAAAGGTTGCTGGTGCATTACAAAGTCCAAATGGCATCCTCCGAAAAGCGTAAGCACCGTATGGGCAAGTGAACGTCGTCTTCTCTTGATCCTCCAGTGCGATGGCTATTTGGTTGTAACCTGAGTAACCATCAAGAAAACAGTAGTAAGGCTTCCCCGTTAATCTATCAAGCATTTGATCAATAAAAGCCAGGGAAAGCGGTCCTTCCGGGTAGCTTTGTTAAGCTTCCGGTAGTCCATACAAACCCTCCAACCGGTCACAATCCTAGTTGGGATCAGCTCGTTTTCTTCGTTGGTTACCACGGTTATTCCTCCTTTCTTAGGAACGCACTGCACCGGGCTCACCCACTTGTTATCCGAGATGGCATAAATTATTCCATCATCTAGCCATTTGATGATCTACTTGCGAACCACCTCTCGCATAGCATCGTTTAGACGTCTCTGGGCATCAATGGTTGGCTTGTGATCATCCTCTAAAACGATTTTATGCATGCATAGTGTCGGGATGATGCCTTGAATATCCGCTATCGTCCATCCAATAGCCCTTTTGTGCTGCTGCAGCATCTCTATCAGCTGTTGTTCCTGTTCCTGCATCAACTTGGAAGAGATGATTACGGGCAACATATCATTTAATCCAAGAAAAACATATTTAAGCTGCCCTGGCAGGGGCTTAAGATGTAGAACAGGTGGCTCTACAGTTGATGGCTTTTGGATGATATGTTCATTCGAGGTATAATTTAAAGGCTCGAATAACTTACCTGGACGATTTCCTATCCAGTTTACCTCCTCATGATCTTCAGTATCAGATATGTCAGAGTCTGAGGAGCTGCTGTCGTCGTCGCTGCCGTGATAGTCTTCTAAATGGATGTTGTGGCAGTGGCCAAATTTGATGTCATGGCAGTCTGACCTGATGCAGGGTTGGTCAAGGATAACTTCAGTGATAGCCTTGCATTCTTCTTCTGCATCAGCGTGCTTAATTGCTTGGAAAACATTCAGTTTGATCTCTTGATCATTCACACTCTTAGTGAGTTCTCCCTTTTCTACATCAATCGGTGATCTTCCTGTGGCTAAGAAGGGTCGCCCAGGATGATTGGTGCATTCTCATCTGCTTCACAATCTAAAACAAGAAAGTCAGCAGGAAAAATAAACTTATCCACTCTTACCAGAATATCTTCAATTTTTCCTTTCGGTTGCACGTAAGAGCGGTCTGCCAGCTGCAGCATAACTGTTGTGGGTCGTGCTCGTCCAATACCTAATTTCTGAAATACAGATTTTGGCATTAAATTAATGCTAGCAACTAGATCACAAAGTGCCTTACCCACAAATTTATTTCTGATTATGCACGGTATTATGAAGCTCCCAGGATCCTTCTTTTTCTGGGGTGGATGCTTGTGCAGAATAGTCATGCATCCTTCTGTCGTTTTAACCGTCTCAAATTCCACAAGTCTGGATTTCTTCGACATGGCATCCTTGAGAAATTTGGCATAACCAGGCATCTTCTTGATAGCATCTAACTGCGGAATATTGATGTGGACATGCTTAAAAATATCATAGATTTTCTTAAGCTGGGATTCTTGTTTCAACTTCTGTAATCGCTGTGGAAAAGGAGGTGGGGGACGATAGTCTGCAATACGTCCTTCCCACTGCATTCGGATTTGAGGAGGCTTAGGTTCTTCATCCTTCTCCTATGTCCATTCTACTGTCGTGACAGGTTCATCGGCAGCAAGCTATTTGTTATATGTCGGGGCAGCGTTCTCGGTAGTTGATTCTAGGGCTGATTTCTTAACTGTTTCAGCTTCTTTCTCTGACCCTGGTAACTTCTTCCCACTTTTAGTTGTGATCGCTTTGCACTGCTCATGTGTGGGTTTTCTAGCGTTTTCAGTATCGCTAAGGAATCCTCCGTTCTGCCTTGGCATAATATACTGGGAAACCTGGCCCATCTGTGTCTCCAATGACTTTAGAGTAGCTTCATGATTGGCCATCCGCATCTTTGTTTTATCCATGAATGACTCAGTCTTCTTGACGAAGTGATCCATGTTTGCCATTTAAGTTCCTATTTGTGACATAAATGTGGCCAAGGTTTGTTCCAGTATGCTAGGTGTGGCTGCATGTTGTTGTTGCGGCTGCTGTTGCACTTGCTGCCGTGTCAGAATTCTAGGTGCCCCATGATTTTGAGTGTTCTGTGCTTGAGGGTTCAGGGCATTGTTAGGGTTGCTCCAAGAGAACTTGGGGTCTTTCCTCCAGTTGGGATTATAGTTGTTGGAATTGTAATTTTGTTTGTTGTAGTTCCCAACATACATCCCTTCCTCGAGCTGTAGTGGGCATTCTTCCGAACTGTGATTCCCATCGCAAGTTTCACATACCTCTTTAGCAGAGTAGACATGTTTTGAATCTTTCTTCAAGAGTTTTTCCACGACCTTTGTGAGATATTCCACCTGTGTTTTTAGGGAATTATCGGCCTCATAGTCTTTCACAGCTAGTACTCGTTTACCCCCTCTTCTTGTTGTAGGAAACTGTTCCTCGTTCTTTGCCAGGTTTTTCAATACTACCATTGCTTCATCTGGGTCTTTGTCCAACAGCAATCCATTCGCTGCTGAATCAATTCTCATACGAGTCTGTAAGTTGGCAGCATTATAAAACTTAATCACCTGGTTCCAAACAGGAAATTCATGCATCGGGCAGTTCCTCAATAGAGTGGTAAATCTGTCCCATGCCTCGTGCATTGGCTCGTCATCTTCCTGTTGAAAAGTAGTAATTTCATTACGTAATCGCTCAGATAAATGTGAAGGATTAAAACGAGAAAAAAATTCACGAGTTAAATTTGCCCAAGTTCGTATTGAACCCGGCGTTAGTTTATTCCACCAAGTTTTCGCCCTGTCCCTCAATGAATGAGGGAATAACCGAAGCCTCAGTATCTCCGAATTTACTCCTGGTAGTCTAAACGAACCGCAGATTTCCTGGAACATTTTTAAATGCTCCCTAGCATCCTCTGTAGCAGCACCACTAAATTGGCCAGCGTTATTAATCATGCTGAACATCACAGGTTTCAGCTCGAAATTTTCAGCTTCCACATCTGGCAGGGTGGTCTCTAATTCCACATGATCATTGATCATGAAATCGCAGCAGGTCCGGCGTGCAGCAGCAGGAGGAACGACAGGTCGTTCGTTTCCTCCATCACTGATTTGGTCGTTAGGATTTTGGGGATTCCCTTGGTTGTTCATGGCCTCTAACTGTTCTTCAAGGTACTCGTTTCTGGCTAATACGAGTCGGAGTCAGTTCTTAAGATTGCACGAACGTTCGATTTCAGGATCTATCTTATACTCAGGTTCCTTTCCTCGTCTAGATCTGCGCATAAACAGAAAACCTTGTGAAAAGCACAGGTTGAACAATCCAAGTAAAAAAAAGAAAAATAATAATAAAAAATGCAGTAAAAGGTAGGGTAAAGATATGTTGCCAGTCCCCGGCAACAGCGCCAAAAACTTGTTGCGTGTAAAAGTGTCTATCGCAATGTAGTGCAAGTGTACACGACGCAAGTAGTAAAGTAATACATAAGTATCGGATATCGTCTCCACAGGGACTGGGCTAATAGCTTTAACCTTAGTTTTTTGCACGAAAGGGAAAAGAAAGAGTTTAATAGTTTGTCACGAAATAATAAAGAAGATTGAAAATAAAAGAGTAAAATATTCAGAGTAAAGAATAGGCTGGTATTGATCTGCTCCGTAGTGCAGGTGTTTGCAATGTCTAAGACTTTTCTGTTCTGTTGTAGCGCCTGTCGCGGCAGTGGCCTGTTGTTGTCGCGGCAGCGAACACACAACTCAGCACTTCAAGCTTGGCAAGAATCCATGCTATGCCTTAGCCTATCCCTAGGTCCAAGTCTGTCGATGAACACGTCTATGATGATACCTCCTGGCGTGAATCGAAGGTTGAACACCGAAGCTGTTGAATTCTTCCTTAG
This sequence comes from Hibiscus trionum, assembly GCA_030270665.1. Lineage (NCBI taxonomy): Eukaryota > Viridiplantae > Streptophyta > Magnoliopsida > Malvales > Malvaceae > Hibiscus > Hibiscus trionum. Next base: position 26,018,366 of record BSYR01000021.1, read on the forward strand.
CCACTTAACCTCGTCCTATCCCTAGGTCCGAGATAGTTCAACCATAAACTGGAGAACCCGTACTTATTCCTTTCGTATACTTAACTCTCCCGATATTAAGTAAATAGATAATCTCATAATGCTCTCCCGAAACTCTTGCAAGATGTTGAAAACCCAGAATAAGCAAACTTGAAGTCTATTTTATTGAACAGAAAAATTCCTAAAACAAAGCAATCTTTGCAACTATTTTACATAATCAACCCTTAGCCCTAGGGGAAGTTTAGAACATGATGAGAAGGGGAAAACGACTAGGGTTTAGGGGAAGACGGCTAGAGAATTAGATATCCTTCCCTAGGTCGAATTACATGCCTTTATATAGGCCTTGGGTTCAAGTTTTCTAATATGGCAAGAATACAAGTATAAACTAAAGTACAACTCTAATAAAGACTAAATCTTCAGAGTATATGTCTTTAATTCGTCCTTCCTTCTTGCTTGGAGTTTCTTCCTTGAACTTTGGACTTGGCCTTTATTCTGATCTAGGGCTCAGAAAAATATGGGAGTGCTCTACGACAGACCGGCTTAATTTCCTCTTTCTGTCGAGGTCCACTTCACTTCTTCCCTTCACCATTGTTGTCGTCCTTGGCTGCCACGGCAGCGGCCGTGGCAGCATTCTTCTTCTCAGCTGCAGTCCAGTGTTCCAGCTCTGCTCCTCCACTGCCCAACGTCTGTTTCTCCACTGCCCTTCATCTGCTACGGCCGCTACCTACAAAAACAACCAATTTCAGTAGAAACTGTGCTATTTAATATAATTGTGATGTATGAATGAAATCTATCCTAAATGCAATGAATTATGCTTGAATGCAGCAGAAATATGGGGTAAAATATAGAACTTTTACACACTCAACAGTATGCAAGAAATCAAACTAACTTGACACTTGGTAAATTTAAATTAACTTACGTTCCGTCTGCATAGTCTTGTCCTTGTTTTTCCGCTGTCGTTTTTCACACATAAGACTAACGAGACATCTAGACAAGATAATTGAAGAAAATTTTTCTAGGGTTGCTAATCGAGATGGGGCCTTAACGGGTTTCACTTCAGTTTTCCCCATGTAACCTACTCAGACTGGTCAGTCGTCCAGACCAGGACGAGGGAGTTACACTAAGTTCATTTGCAACATCAATTAAGCATTGCTAATATTTAGGGACCAAAATGTAAAATTGTAAAACTATAAGAACTTGCTTAAATTTTGATTTACCAATCCTCAATTAATTAGGTTTCATGCATACATATCAAATTTCAGCTTAAATTGACCATCAAAACTATTCTAATTGCATACATAACAAACAGTGACCAAAATATAACTTTAGGAACTATTTTTCAACATAACGGATGGGTCCTGCAATAGGTAACAAAACCATTCAAGGTGGATTCAAAAACTGCCTTCCAATAGCCAAAATTGGCTAGCTGGTTTCGAAACCTAGGGCCTGGTTTCAAAACCTTCCTAGAGCAAAATCCCCCTAGTTTCGAAACCCGCTCACTGGTTTTGAAACATGTATGTAGGTTTCCCAAATCTGCACATTCGAAATGCTGCAATACTTTCCTAAACACATTCAGATCAATCCCAAACATCATTTAAGATTCAAGCATCAATATCACAACAGTCATACATCGTCATATCAACCATCGACCACCTCAATATAAGAGCGTATGCATTGCGGCAACAAAGGAAAACCTATAGGCATGATTTCTACCCAACATTCTTGTAATTCACAATAGTCCCCAAATCAAGCATAGTTCAAACATCAAAGGCTATTTACAAATCTTATAAACCAACATAACCTTGAAACAAACTGGGAAGTTTGAATGACATACTCCTAAACCCTTATTGCCCTTATTACGTATTAGTCTAATTACGGAAATCATACTTGAGCAAATACAATTCTTAGAACTCTTTCTCCTACCTCCTAGCTGCCTTTAGAAAGATACTTCTCTGCATTGTTGAAAGAGGGGAGCGTAAGCATAAATGCCTAGTGAGGGTCGCTCAAATAAAACAATCAACAATGCATTTAAAACTATTTGTTTAAAACCATTATTCTAATATCATGTTCAAATCATCTCATGCTTTACTTCTCTTAAAAAAACAAGTTTGATAAATCGTCTCTAAAACATTTTCCATGAATCTCATGTATTTACCTTAATGCAAAACCTTGATTTAAGCCTTCCAAGCTTACTTATCAAATAACAAAGCTTAAAGAGAAGTCTCATGCATAAACCACATTATACAAAATCTATATTTACAAAACAAGATACATTTAAATCTCATATATTGGCACCAAAAGTGACCTTTGAAAACCATAAACCACTTTGTTTTCAAATCATGCTTAACTACCCTAGAATTTCCTCATTTATAAATCATGATTACCTACCCAAGCATTTCTTCATTTGTTTTCCAAAACAAATCATGCATAATTGCCATATGCATCAAAACCATTTATAAATATCATTTATCTCAAATATTCTCATATATTGGCATTAAAGTGACCAAGATGGAACTACCCCCATCCTTGGATAGCACTACCCCTACCCATACACGTTTAGATACACAGATTTCCTTAACGGCACTACCCCCATCAAGTCTCATGGCGAAAATACCCCCACCATAGTCTCACTTCGGCTGGGAATGAATGTACCCCTATCCCGTATGTGATAGCATTGCCCCTATCACTTCACAATAGAATTACCCCTATTATGTAATCGAAGAATTTCTCACGATTGATTTTACATTTTATAGTGCACTTTAATCCTACGGTCGACCAATTATATCCGACATCAAATAACCACTTGCCAATATACTCAATTAAACATGTTACCTCACTGTTTTTCATATGCATCATTCAAACCAATTTCTATCAAAATATCTCAAATACATTAAACCATTTATTTAGGTATTTTCTCAAACATGTTGCATACCACTTTCTAAACACATGTGTTATCAAAATATAAACATATGCAACATTTCTCATTCTTAAAACATGGTTATAACAGTAGGTAAAACAAATCTATCTTTAAAGCATGAGCATAAATTTAATAAAACAATGGAAACCGTGAAGCGAGAGAGAAATTCACCATACTTACTTCCGAGCTTAGATTAGCATTTCAAGCTCAATATAAACCTCCAAAAAGTGTTCTCAAACCTTTGAAAAGCTTTTAAAACCATTTCCACTCACCAACAATACTTCCCTTGCTTTGTCGAAGCGATCTCAAGCATCCAATGCTACCTAATCTTCTTCTAACGATGTTGGATCCAAATCCCTTGTTTTAACCACAATATAATAGAGAATTGATGCACTTTTAGGCATCTAAAATCCCATCAACACAACCCCTTGACTTCTTCTATCATAAATCCAACAATCTCCCCTCAACAACAACCAAAAACATCGCCAAAACCCATCCAAACATCTACCAGCCTTTACCCAACGAGTTAAGCATCTAATCATCATCATTTTATATCTAAAGTCATCCTCCAAACAACCTTATAACACCAGCATTCAATTAACAACAAAACAGCCCAAAACTCAACCATTTCCAACCTAAAAATCTTGCAATTCACCTAGTTTCGGGATTCCATTGATAAAGCCCAATTACCAACACTATTAAACATCAAGATCATGATTAAAATTGATCTAAAACCCATAAAAATCAATCCAATTCAATTCTCAACTAATATAATCAATTAAACCACCATTAAAGCTCAATTTAATTAATATATCAATATTTATTAATCAAATCAAGTTAGAAAAAAAAATAAAAGAGTCAAGAACTTGAGAATTTCAATAAGGAACCTTTGATTAGAGGAGAATTAAGAAGATCACCTCTAACAAGTTGATTTTCCCTTGATTGGCATTGTTTGATTGAAAACTTCAAGAAATCCAATGAGATTTGTTGTAGAAAATCAAATATCACTTTAGGAAATCAAAAAGAAAATCAAATCAATTGATTCCTCATCATTTTTATGAAAGAAATTTAGTTTGGTTAGTGAGAAAGTTGAGAAAAAAGATGAGAGAAAAAGAGAAGTTACGTAAGAAAATAATTTGCCTTTTTAAGAAATCTTTTTTTTGTTGCCTTCCGATTTCCTGTGATTCGCCCTGAGTAATCCAGATCGACCCGCGTCGCACACATGGCTTTGGTGGGCGAGTCTCCCATCAGAGATTTTTTACATACACAATGCCTCCCTTATTAATAATTAATAATACCCTTTTAAAATAGCTAAAAATAAGGGAAATGCTGATAAAACACTTTGGTGTAATATCTCTTCAAAGATTCTATGTTTTAACTCCTTTTCAATTTAATCACCAGAACAACTTTACAAACTTTACAATTTAGTCACCACTTTTAAAATGTCAATTAACCCAATTTATTTTGCCAAATTGATTTCACCAAAACCTTTAAAATATTATAATTATAATATATTTCCACATTTTATTTCACCCAAAAACAATTTAATCCGATTAAATTCCTGAAACTATAATGAATTGCCTAACCTGGTTCGCCCGAACCGTCTAAACAAATCGGCTAACTTTTAGGCCTAAAATCGGGTCGTTACATGGTAGTTGATCACCTATCATGACTATAGCGTCACCTTGAGAATGGCAAGACCGCTGCCATAAGGGATGAATTCCCCGATGAGTATTTACTTACAGTCGATTCTATGCCATGGTATGCTGACATAGTCAACTACCTGGTAAGCAATATTTTTCCATCGAATTTGGCAAGTAATGCTAGGAAATGATTTCTACGAGATGTTCGGCAATATTCTTGGGGCGAACCAATTTTGTTTAAGCAGTGTGCTAATCAAGTGATACATCGGTGTGTGCCAGAAGATGAACAACACAACATATTGCAATTATGCCACGATGCACCGTATGGAGGCCACTTTGCTGGGATGAAAACCGCAGCTGAAGTGTTGCAGTCAGGATTCTTTTGGCCTATGTTTTTCAAGGATGCCCATAATTTTGCCAAGACATGTGATCGATGCCAGCAGGCGGGTAACATCTCCAGCAGACATCAATTGCCATTCTATAACTTATGCTAGTAGAATTGTTTGACATATGGGGAATAGACTTCATGGTCCCTTTCCCCCATCGTTTGGTAACCTATATATCCTTTTGGTCATTGACTACGTTTCAAAATGGGTTGAAGTTGTTGATTTGCCAACAAATGATGCCAAGGTTGTTGCCAAGTTCCTGCACAAGCATATTTTTACTAGATTTGGTGCCCCGGAGCTATCATACATGATGAAGGTACACACTTTAAATGTAATTTAATTTCTAAAGCTCTATGCAAGTATGGAATCCAGTAAAGAATTGCCACAGCCTACCATCCCTAAATGAATGGCCAAGCAGAGATCTCAAATAGGGAGATTAAAAACATTTTGGAGAAGACTATGAACCCAAAAAGGAAGGACTGGTCCTTGAGACTAGATGTCTCCCTTTTTGCTTACAGAATAGCCTTTAAGACTCTTATGAAAACTACCCCATACATACTCATTTTTGGGAAGGCATGCCGCTTGCCAGTAGAGTTGGAACATCGAGCTTATTGGGCAACCAAAAAGCTTAATATAGAATGAAGGGCAGCTGGTACGAAACGTTTGTTAGACCTGAATGAATTGGAGGAATTCAGAACGGAAACCTATGAGAATTCTAGACTTTACAAGGAGAGAACAAAAAGGTGGCATGATAATAGAATATTGCCAAGGTAGTTTGAAGCTGGTCAAAGAGTTATGTTATTTAACCCTAGGTTAAAGCTATTTTTAGGGAAGCTTAAGTCCAAATGATCGGGCCCCTTCAAAGTTGTCAAACCATATGTTCATGGTGCAGTTAACATCAAGGATTTAAATACTGGAATAACTTTTAAGGTAAACGACCTAAGGTTGAAACATTATCTGGAAGGTAACCAAGGTAATGCCAAGGAGATCATTTCTCCTGGTAGAGATTAAATAATTTTGTCATTTTTGATTAGTGTAAATAATTAGGTTAGTTGTTTTTATTTTTTAGTATTTTATTTATTTTCTATTTTCTATTTTTATTTACTTTTGCTACTTTGAAAGGTTTGCTTTGAATGAGTGTAGGTACAGGTTACATGCTGAGATCAGGACTGGCATGTGGGATCCAACATTGTACAAGATGGACTTTCTGTGAGTTAGGCCCAAGGAAGAGTGAAATTTTTGCTAAGTGCGGGATAAACCCTAGTCGTATAAGGTAAATCTTTGAAATTCAAATTTTAACCTTATCGCATTATCTCTTTCTCGGGCAGTCTCTTCATCTTCATCCCTTAGCCCATCATTATCCCTTTTCCCTAAACACGCCACTCTTTCATCATTATTCCCATTTAATCGCACCATTAAAACCCTCAACCATTGTCTTTTCCTTCTACTTAAACCCCAAACTTTTCCTTTAGCCAAATCTTTAAACTTTCTCTTCATTTTTCCTCACAGCAAGAAAGCAAAAATCACTTTTATTTTCCCCAATTTTTTCCGATTTCTCTAAAAGTTTCTCCATGGCATCTTCTTCAACACATTTCAAGATCTTTTTTAATAAAGAAATTCAAAAGAAGTATGAGGATAACTTTTCCGCTCGAATGTTTTGTTATGAGAGGAATTTTGAGTTCAAGAATGAACCTAACTTGGGTTAATCACCGGAGTTCGTCGTGGTGGTCAAAAAACACAAGTGGGAGATGTTTTGCCAACAAACTAGGGAAGTCTATTACAATATTGTTCGAGAGTTTTATGCCCACCTCACGACCAAGGACTTGCCTTTCTTGTTTGTGCGAGGTATGTGTGTTAGATTTGATGAGGGGTGTATTAATAATATGTTTAAATTGAATGGTAAAGGGGAAGAGCACTCTGAGTTTGCGGAATCATTGGACGCTGCCAATAGGCAAATGCTGTTGAAATATTTATGCGAGCATGGAACCAAATGGAATGTGTCATCGAAAGGCCACCGGACGGTGAAGTGGCTGACGCTGAAACCACAACCAAGGAGGTGGAATCACTTCTTAAAAGAAAATCTTATGACAACCACCCATAATGAGACTGTTTCGGAGGAGAGGATGACTTTATTGCATTCGATCATCGTTTTCCGCAAGATCAACGTCGGTCGTATCATTGTAGATGAAACTTATAAATACGCTGGTAAGAGCAGTGGTAGTTTGTTTTTCCCTCATTAATCTCTACCATTTGTATGCGGCACAGTGTGCCACAGCTTGATTCAAACAATGTCTAAGAGAGCAAAGGAAAAACTATCACTCCTGCCCTATGGAGGTAACTCACTGCCACGAAGTCCAAGGCGAAGGGCAAAGGAAAGGCTGTCGAGCTGGTGTTCAAGGACAAGGTGCCCAAGCCAAAACCTGAGACTCCTACGCCAGCTGGTTCAGTGGCAATGCTTTGTCAAATCTACCAACGCCAGGAGCTCATTCTTCAAAAGCTGGAGAAAGCAGAGGAGCAGGACACCAAGCTCTGGCAATATACTCATGCTTGGGATTGTGCCCTAAAAAAACTCTTGAATGAATTTTTGCGAATATTTGCCAGCTTTTCCTGAGTTCCCTATGGACATTCTTGCCAACGATGATATGCCAGCTAGTTCTAATTTAGTCCATACTCTGACGCAATCAGATTCCACCATACCAGTGTCCCTTGTCCAATTCAAGTTCATAGGAACAGACATATCACTTGAATCAGAAGAAGAAGAAATCCAAACCAAAATTGCCGCAATACCAGTTGCACCTGCCTTATCTATTGCCACTAACGTCCCTGCCGCCTCTGAGCCAGTGAAGATTGTCAAGGAAGTTCTCCATGACATCAAAGCCTCCACAGTAGCATCAAAGCCCAACCTCAAGCTCAAGAAGCATTGGCTCTTAGCCGATGGAGCTTTGTCAGGAGAAAGACACGTGTATCACACCCAAAAAACTTCGAAGAGGAGTCCTCTTTACCTTAAACTCCTTACATTCATTTTGTTCATATATGCATACATTTCATTTTATTACATCTATATATGTGTGTGTGTGTGTGTGTGTTTTCATGTTTTAAGGATAATGCACACCTTTGGTATGGGTGTGTTTGTGTGGCCTCACATTTTTTGCCATGCTATGCATTCATGTTTATATTCATTTTCACTTTGTTGCCATGTACATTAGCTACATCATGCATACCAGACCATTAAAAAACTTACGTCAAGGCTTGATTGATCTAATAAACATAACTGCTAACATAGTTAGAATAATTTGTCCGATTAAGAGATTAGATCTTTGATAACATACGTCAGCAGGTTAGTGATGTCAAGTTGCTTGGCAATTGATCTCTAGTCTACGAAACTGAAGTCTCACTTAAGACGTAGTATGCATCTAGTTCCTAAAACAAACTTATAATTCGTGAAACTAAACTTAGAAGAAAAAAAAGGATGCCAAGGTAAAAAGAAAGATTAAGGCAACAATATTTTGCCAAAGGCAAGAAAAATATAACTCTCCCCTGCCTTAGAGATAATAAGTAACTTGGGGTTTCATGGTATGCTCCCTCTTAGTTCTCAAGTCAAAAACTTTAGGGTATGAGCTGAAGAGTAAGACTAGTAATGTCTGGACTAACGTGGGGGGTTTGTGGTTTGCTTCCTCTTACTTCTCATGCCAAATAGTATTGCGAAGCAAAAATGAAAATATTGCCAGCAGAAACCCTTGGCAAGTAAATAAAAAAAACAAAAACAAAAACAAAAACAAAAGAAGAAATAAAAAAAATAATCTGAGTTTGGGTACTAAAGTTAACTTAGGAGTTAAAAGGATACTTGATGCATATTATTTGCACTTCATGCACACTTTATGACCCTAGACTAGTATTATATTGCTGCACTTGAATTTGCTTATCTGCTTGGCATTATTGCACTGGGATATTTGAGGACAGAACTAGGACAATATTCAGCTTGCTAGCATGTGTTGTGGGTCAGGAAAATTTTGCCAAGGTATTTTGTTTCATTTTTTTGTTTTTATAAATTTTTGAATTACTTGAGGAAAAGCAATGATCTAGGTTTTGGGGAGTGTTAACTCCTAGAAAGTACTAATTTTTATGTATATTTCACAATGCTTTTGCTTGTCTTTAGGTATATATGTTTGCATTTAGTTGCTAAAATCATGCATTTGCATAAGGAGTTAAGGAGTTGTTCTATTACCAGTGTGAAGGGATGTTTTGTTGGTGTTGATGCAGGATAGGAGCAAGGTAGGCTTAGTAGAGCAGCGTAGGAGCAGGAAGCAGGAAAAGAAGAAGAGAATAACCGAGTTGCAGTTGGCAAAGTTGGACCAGAGATTGCCAAGCTCGGTTGGCAAAGGATTGAAGTTCGTTGCCCGGTCAAAGTAGCCAATGAACCCATTATACATCAACCTTAAAATTCAAAAGAGGATAACATGCCTATCTTGGTGTGTAATCAAATTTTAAATTTTAAACCCTTCCTAGGGTTTTCACGAGTGCCTATCTAAAGAAGACCAATCATGGATCAAGAGAGAGCACCATGGTGAAAGAGAAAGCTAGAGGCAACGTGGTTCGGCCAGCTTAGACTGAGACTTCTGGAGCATTTGAAGGGTTGCATTGACAGACCTCCTTCTTTTCCTATTCTCTTAGTCTAATTTTTATGGTGATGTTGAGATACAATATTTTATGAATGGATCCCTCAACCATGAACTAAACTTTTACATTTGGTTTGGGATGTTTCCTTAAATTCTTTGCCATATGACAGTTGGCATTGCATACTTATTATACTGTAATATCTTAACAGACTTAAGGGGTAACGATCAGTTGCCATGTACTAAGGAGAGAAACTTCGACAGAAGATGTTCAAGTAGATAAGCTTACTTCGGAAGTGAATCTACCCCTTAGGAGTAAAGATTGAAACTTAATCAAGTTAATCTATGAAAAGTTGCACTATAGACATATAGGGGTTTTAACGTGGTTAGCTTAGAGTATTGCCATCGAGAGAGGTAATACCATTCTTGAAATCTGCTCGGCAATAAATCCAAGGCATGACATTATTAATAACTGGCATAGCTAGCGTAAAATCTAGGCATCCCTTGCCAACGCTCATCATCCTTTCGAGTACTTCTTCTTGCCAAACTGTTTTTACTTTCATTGCATTATTTTAGCTATTGTCTAAATCGAAAATCCAAATCAATTTTAACATTCTTGATCCCTTTAACAAGTAAACTATTGAAAACTTAAATTCTTGGTCAATCTCTATGGATACAATACTCAGCTTAATGTTGTATTACTTGCTGACCGTGTATACTTACACGCAATAGACTCACTCTTGGAATTATTTCTTACATATTTACACTACATTCTCAATCTTTTGCCAAGCGTTAGCAAAGTCAAAAGTAAACTTCTTGTCTCGTTTGATGCGCTTAAACCACAAATCAAGACCTTTACAAACATATTTTAATCGATCTAATAAATCACCATTAGCTTCATGCCAAAGCTTTGAGACCTCATCTTTGCAAGAGCTTTCCAATAACCAAGCCGATTCAAACTTAAAATGCTAGACTCTATTCATGTTTATCCTTCCCCTACACGTAGATAACAACAAAGAGCAGTGGTCTAAAAAAGAGTGGGTCAAGTGTTGGAGCTAGAAATCAGGAAATAGATCTCACCATGCACTATTAGCAACCCCTATGTCTAACCTCTCTTGGATGTTATTAGTAGTTGTACGTCCTTTCTCCCATGTGAACCAAGGGCTTGAGTACCTTATATCTTCAAGAGAACAATCATCTAACATAAGTCTGAAAGACTCCATCTGTCTAAAACTCCGAGGAAGCCCCTTTGTTTTTGTTCCGAGAGTAAAATCTCATTAAAATCACCTATAACTAACCACGGTATATCAGACAAATCATTCAGGGAATGGATGAGGTTCCATGATTCAATTCTTCTTCGATCTTCTAGTGCCCCATTAAACCCGGTACATCTTCATTTCTTTCCATCTGAATCATCTTCGATTAGAACATCAATGTGTCGATCAGAATACGAACGTAAAGAAATACAACAAGAGTTCTTCCCCCCCAAAGATAACCCACCACTACGCCCATTAGAAGTAACATCAATTCCATTCTGATAGCCACAAAAGCGATGAATCCTTGTCAGTTTCGATTCATGCACTTTAGTTTCAATGAAGAAGAAAAGTGCAGGATTCTCTTCTCTCAACCTTTGTTGAAGATGGCCAATTGACCGTGGATTTCCTAATCCCCAAACGTTCCAACACAAGAATTTAAGATGAAGAAGCTGTAACACCCCCTTCCCGGTCTGGTAGAGAACCGGGTCGAATAGTGTTACCGGGGAACGATGTGACAAACAATGTTATAAATTTCAACTTAATCACACGATAATCGATAGAATGCGTACAACGTATGACCAACGCACCTATTTGTCCACTGTTATTGAATAGGATACACAATTATCAATCTAGGGTCGTTTTACAACTATTACAAGTATTAAGGACTAATTTGTAAACTTTAGCAAATTTGAGGTCCTTCGATGTAAAAACTCTACCAAGATGAAATTCATTACTTAAGGGTTATGCCTATCAAATTTCATTCAATTCGGAGGACAATAGAACCATCAATTAAACTTACAAGATTCAGTGACTAGATTGTAACATTTTTAAGCTATTCAATGAGGCTTAACAAACTTACCTAACCCCGTTTCGAAACACCCTAAGCTGTTTTGGAACGGGTGTACAAGAGTCAACCCTGTTGACCCAACACCTTAGACTGTTTCGATACAGGTTTGACCCGTATCGAAACAGATTGACCATCGTTGACTTTGACCTTGACCGTTTCGAAACCTGTATCGAAACAAAGGTCTCCAAAGGCAAAATGTTCCGAAACGGCATCACTTCGTTCTGGAACGCCCTTATTCTCAGGTTCAAGGATGGTTACCCATATTGAAACGACATCACCCGTTTCAATACGGGCAGGCCTGTAATGACAGATTTTTACTGGTTTTTCATCAATTTACCCTGACATATGATGTCCAAATGTAACGAAACTTTACATGTAACACATCATTGGTATAAACATCTAGCATGTTGAATTCCATGGCTATATGAATACGTTTACTAGGCTTTCACCTTTTTATGCTAAGTATGCATATTTAGGCTATCATCCAAAAACCAAAAAGGCTATTTAGGGCCATTGACCATATTACAAAATAGACATAGCACCAAAACAACAAAAATGGAATATATGACTAGTTTAACTACTTTGCCACCTTCCTAGGAGTTCAAGGTCATAATTACATTACTTGTAGCTTAGTAGTGACTTGTCTTGGCGAACGATTCGATCTTCCAACGAACAAACTCTTCTAACCTGAAAATGCATGAAATGAGACACGTTAGGCACACTTTGCCCAGTAAGGTAGTCACAAATAACATAAACAATGGAAATGACATAGCTACAATGATACTTGTTCTCATGCTAACATTATCAATGCCATGTAACAATGCATAAGGTAATAAACATGTTCTCTTTTTATTCATAATCCTTGGATTGAATCAAGATCGTGGATATGCGAATTCCTACGCCTCGCCAATAACAATGAATGGTCTAATCCATCCGCCTCGCCAAAGTGACCAATAACAATACACATCCCTCCGCCTCGCCAAATCAATATAGGTCGTAGCCTTAGGACTGTAGTTCACCCGTACACTGAGCTCATGAATTCTATGGCATGCCAAATGTATCCCAAATCCATTCCAATCCAAGGTCACAATGTACATGTTCATTTCAATGATCAATGATATACCAATGTTCCATAAATTCAATGTAGCTGATGATTAATGTACATATATCTCAACAACAATATCTCATAAATTAGTGTCAATATCCACGTTCAATGATTTCAATGCAATAGTCTCATAACAATGCTTACATCAATGGCAATACACAATGACCATGATCAATGTTCAATGATAACTTACTGACACTAACCAAAGTGTCCTATTTGTTATCCAATGCATTTGCTTCAATAGCAATGTTAGCGAAATGATATAAAACAACAAATAATGATCCGGGAAGGCCTTTCGCCTAAACCCGAGACTCCGACTACACTCACCTTAAAAATCTGAAGCTTCAAGGCTCTTAGATAGCAATTCCTTTGTTCCTAGCTTGTGATGGAGACGGTGATACCTCCCTCTCTAGTTCTTGAGCTAGAAAGATTAATAGGAAACTTATTGGAGTTGGTGTTTTGATATCAAATTCAAGCACAAGGATATCATAATCGATATCCAACTTCAAAAGAGATGTCAACGATGAAATATCTATGGATAGGCCAAAACCCTAACATAGATTATACTTAAAATATCCATGGAATCCATTAATCGGCTGAGGCATAAAGCTTACCCGGTCGATAGCAACGTTTCGATATCTATAAAGTGCATAAATAACAAAGCTTGGATTCCCTCTAATGGAGGTGTGTGCTTAATGAAGAAGATGGTGAAAAGGTGGTACTTGCTTCCAAAACTTTCGGGTAAGTCTTTTCCTTTCTTTAACTATTTGTTTTATCATATAAGTTTTGGCTATTTAGCTTTCCTTCAATTGAAGGAAAGCTCCCAGACAACTCCACGTAAGCCATTATAATAGAGGAGGGGCTAATCGCAAGATTAGTCCCTCACTTTTCATGGAATTGAAGTTTTACCCTCCATCTTACACTTCTTCCATTTTAGCCACTAGAAGCTTAATATTACTTAATAGAGTTCAATCACAATGTTTTAAGCCAACTTAGGATTCGATAACAATAATTAACTATTCAAGGCAATATTTAAGCTCTGCCAAAGTAGGATTTCCGATCAACGAAACTTAATTCCGACTAGACCAGATTTTCGGGTGTTATAGAAGCACTCAAAAACACTCAAGGATCAACCATAAACCATAAATAGGCAAACTCAACGAGTAAGAAAAAAATTCTAAAATCAACAAAATAACATGAACTTCAAACCTGGACTAAACTGCTCAAACCGACAATAAAAAGCAGTAACATCGCTCTCAACCACATAAAAGACATGAGATGAGTGGCCGACAATCCATTCTTCAAGAACCAAAAAACACCCTAGAAGCAGTTTCAGTTTTTGATTAGGATATGTATTAACGGTTTCAGTTTTAGGTGTACTAAGGAGAAGATATTCTATCACACACTGCTTTTGATATGGTGTTACAAGAAGTATGCAAAAGGAACATGACACTTATCCGATCTTCTTGGCTGTAAAAGCTATGTATGACCAAACTACTTGATCTTCTACCATGGAATTTATCATAATCTTCAATATACCTCAAGGCTCCAGACAATTCACATAACAACAACAACAACAATAATAATAATAAAATAATAAAAACATTAAAGGGTATTTTCCCTTTTATTTTTTAATATGTTGAAGATTTGTTGAGTTCAAGATATTTTCTAGTCAAATGAACATGTATTCGTGTTTAGGAGGTAAAAAAGAAGTGGCATGAAAATTTGGGGTTTAAGCGGTGGTGAGAAGCATTGGCGAATCTAGGGATTCAAGAATAGAGGTTCAAAAAATTTTCATTTCAAATGGCTATGCAACTTTTTTATTTTTTCCCTCTCTACACACTAAATTAATTTTTTTGAAGAAATAATTCAACACTAAAAAAATTCCCCAAAAAATGGGGGTGCAATTTCCCCATTGGTGGTCATGTAGGTCCGCCACTGTTAAGTAGCTTTTGGCGGTGAGAGAGTATGGTTAAATTTAGGGGGTCAAATTAATATTTTACCTAAAATTTAGTGGTAAAAATGATATTTCATTTGAAGTTAAAGGGGTCAAATTAGTATTCTATCTAAAATTAAGGGCCCAAAGTAAAATTAAACCCCTTTTACTAACATTTCACGTCATCAAACTAACGACCTTTAACGTCTAATGACTAAAATTTTATAAATCTATAATGTAAGTGACCACGATACTATTTTTTTTAAAATTTGGTAAGCAAAAGTGGAACTTATAAAAGATAAATGACCAACGTTGTAGTTTATCCTATAATATATTGTAAATGTTACTCGACTTGGCCCAGTTTGACAATTAGCGGATAACTAATATCTCACAACGGATTACATTAGTTGATAGATGATTGCATTAGCTGATTTGACTAGCAGATTGTATTAGCCGATTGTATAAAAGTGTTTGGTAAAATTAAGTGATAGTTGATAGTTGTTTGATTATTTAAACAAGCAAAATGACATATAAGAACATGATTATATTCGATACTTGTTTGATTAATTTTATTATGAAAAATATTTTTTAATATAACATTACTAAGCATATTTCAAAGATATATATATATATATTAATTTATTGTTTATATAATTATTTTAATACAATTTAATTAATTATTACATTTAAATGAGAATAAAAAGAAAAAAAAGAAAAAGTATTAGTTTACAAATGTCTAAATATGTGAGGTTGAAGAATTAAAATAGAAAATGTTAAATTTGAGTTATTTAGATATTTTTTATAATTATTAAGGGCAAAATGGTCTTTATAACTCTTATATCAAAACCTATAATTTCAAAAAACTCCTATTAGCAATTTTTTTTAAATTAGAGGTTTCACTCCGAACTGCTATTCACCGAACATTCAAATTAACGGATTTGACTGGTCAAACCTCTAATTTTAGCTCAAACCACTATTTACCAAACATAGAATCACGCTTGAATTCTTTTAAACTTTCTTTAAATTTCATGATAAAATAAAAAGCTTAAGTATAAAATAGGTGTCTAAATTATATCTTTTTTTGAGGTATGTGCCTAAAGTATTTTTGGAGAAAATATATGTCTAGTGTTTCATTCTCTAACAATTTTAGACATTAACTTTGTTATTAACCAATTAAAATGTGACATGTGGCCTATTCTTACAATTTTTATTTTAAAAAATTATTATCATTAATTTTATAAAATAAATCCTAAATTCTGTAATTTATCAAAAAACTCCACGTCCCTAAAATCCCTAAATCACTCTCATCTCGCTAGTGATTCAACCACCATCGCCCTCATATTCTTTCACCCAACCCCCATAGCCTATAACCTTAACCTTACGTCATCAAAATCGACAAACAAGTGACCAAATGAATCATGAACGTTGGCCTTAAAATTTTCAATCAGACAACGAATGATAAATTGAGCCTTGCAACTCGTGCGGTGAGAGGAGGAGACTTCACTGCTACAATGTTAGTTGTGGCGAATCTAAAAAAATAATTTCTACTGAGCTAATATTAATAGAACAAGAAATATATCTAACATAACTTATACATAAAGTTTTCAATTTAAGAATAGAATAACAACTGAAAATAATAAAACGTATCACATAAAACATAATATCTTCATCAACCAAGAGGAACTCTCCTTTTTATGGAATCAAAATAATCTATGACCAATATTTTTTCATTGTATACACTTGAGTAATCCGAAAAAAAAATCATCTTCCATCTTATTTCGTAGATTAGTATTGAATATTTTCATTGCTAGAAAGACTCTTTCAACAATTATATTAACGAGAAGAGTCGAAATAATCTAACAACAAGTGGATAGGAAAATGATTTTCCTTCTTTATAACAAATTTCGACATAACTGAGTTATGATGCTCAAAATTTTCATCTTCGAATGAGTAAGAACATCATGAAAAAACTAGTTCTAAGTCCATGCTCCAAATGATATTTATCATATTCAAAAAAATTTAGGGAGTATACATGATTCAAGCAATGGGAAGGAAGGGTAAAAATGTCTTAATTTTCAAGTTTTCCTTTGAGGGCAATAGAATTAGGGATGGGCATTCGATCGAGTCAAACTGAGTAAATTTTCCTTATTTAAATTTGAGTAAATTTTCCTTATTTAAATTTTTTTCTAGTCGAGTTGTTTGAGTATATGATTAAATTTAATTGTAAATATTTATGATTTTATGATACTGATTGGTTCCGATTTAAATAGCTTTCTATAACAATATATTGTGTATATATATACATATCTTCATATATTTTCCATATGCGATATACATATATCGTCATTAACTGACGAGAGGGGTGTCAATTGGACATCAAACGACAAACACAGAAGACTATAGTCATTCGATGTTTGATTGGTAAACCTCTCGCCTGTTACCGACGATAAGTGGTTGGGGGAAATCGATAGTGACCTCAGCAGACGGTGGGGTCCGGCGAGGCTACCCACAGAGGTAGTGGCGTCAATTTTCGTATTTTGAGGGTTGTTGTTTTAGGGGTTTGAGACATTTTTAGAGATTTTAAGAATTTTTAGATTTTTAAAAAATTATTTTTATAAAAAATAAAAATAAATACACGTGTTAAATCCTGATTGGTGATGAATTTTTTAACGGTGTTATCTTAAAACACTAACAAAATAAAATTTTAGACACATATTTTTGAGTTAAGACTTTTGTAAAATAAAAATTAAAAAATACGTCATGTGCATGCAATGACTATATGACAATTTTTTTGACGATTGTTGACTAAAAAACTTTAAAATTGTTTGAACAGTTATTTTGTATTTAGTTTTTTTATTATGCTAGTATGATATAAGAGTAGTATCTGTTCAATATCCTTAATCTTTTTTAAGGCACACACACCGTGCAGAACTGGTGCTCAAACCCAGATCACCTGAATAAATTGTATCATCATTTACCACTAGGACAATAAAGGCCGAGCAACACTTATTTTGTAGTTGAACCATAAAAATACACTAAATAATACATGTTATCGATTTTTACCAAATTATTAGGCTTGACTCAATGGTTGAAGCGCCGAAAAATGAATCCAAACAACATGTGTATGATCCCTCTTATTGCTAGATTTGGTTTTAAATTTTTCCTCCAATTAGAAGATAATGACAAATGTCATCATTTGATTGGATGAATAAATTTTATTAAATTAATTAAATGTGTATGTAATGAGGACTAAATGTGTAATTATATCAATTTATTTAAATTCTACATCAACTAATTCGTTAACAGTTAATAACGTGGTTTAATTGAAATTATTTAAATAGTTGAGTGATAAAATAGAACCTTTCCATAATTAAGTGACTTACCCATTGTTTTATGATCCTTCCTTACCATTGTCTATTGCCATTGCCATTAGCCATTAGTCACGATAAGAGCGACCTTCGACCTCCAACACTGCCCTCCTTTTCTAACTTTTGTATTAAATTATTGCTTTTGTTTATCCATCAATGGCGAACAGGTACTGGGTTGTGTCTCTTCCGGTTCAGAACTCAGCCTCCACTCTTTGGAATATCTTACAAGATCAAATCTCCAAGCATTCCTTCGACACTCCTCTCTACCGAGTATCTCTCTCTCTCCCTCCCTCCCTCTATCCCCAGTTTGATCTGATTTTCTAATCCTTCTTTCTCTTTTCAATTGCAGTTCAATGTACCCAATCTCCGTGTTGGAACTCTGGATTCTCTACTTGCTCTCAGCGATGATCTCTTGAAAGTAATTTCCCTCTTTTTTTACTTCAATTTCTTGGCTTCCTGCTTTTTATTCACCAAATTCTAGTCCGTCTTAGATCTGTCCATTTTCTTAATAGCAGAATAAATGAAATTAAGATACTTCCTTGATTTGGTTTGGAGTTTTAATCTCTTATTTCCTTATTTTGGTTATTTCGATGTATGTCCAGTCAAATGCCTTTATTGAAGGAGTTTCCCACAAAATCAGGAGGCAGATCGAGGAACTGGAGAGAGTATCTGGCTTGGAAACCAATGCTCTCACAGTTGATGGAGTGCCCGTTGATTCTTATCTAACCAGGTAAACAAAATTC
The DNA here is from genome assembly GCA_030270665.1 of Hibiscus trionum. Taxonomy (NCBI): domain Eukaryota; kingdom Viridiplantae; phylum Streptophyta; class Magnoliopsida; order Malvales; family Malvaceae; genus Hibiscus; species Hibiscus trionum. The sequence continues at coordinate 26,037,198 of BSYR01000021.1, forward strand.
TAACTTCTATTAATGTTTGTGTCATTAATTATGAATCTGATAAGGTACTATTATGGACGATGGGTTTTGATTCAAGTTTGTTTTTGGTGATCTGATGGCAGGTTTGTTTGGGATGAAGCAAAGTACCCAACAATGTCCCCTTTGAGGGAAATTGTTGATGGTATTCACACTCAAGTGGCAAAGATTGAGGATGATCTCAAGGTACTTCTCTTACCTTTATACATGCTGGTTTACGACTTGAATTGGTTCAACGGAAATTTGGCTCTTAAACTGTTGTTTATTATGTTAGGTTCGTGTTGCTGAGTATAACAACGTCCGGGGGCAACTTAATGCCATAAATCGGAAGCAAAGCGGAAGGTATGACTACTTCTTTACTGTGATTGTTGCATATGCCAGAATGTTCTGTTTTTAATAGCTGATCAACTTCTGCCTATTTTAGCTTGGCTGTTCGTGATCTGTCTAATCTAGTGAAGCCAGAGGATATCATTACTTCGGAACACCTGGTGACTCTCCTTGCAGTTGTTCCCAAGTATTCACAAAAGGATTGGCTGTCAAGTTACGAAACATTGACTAGCTATGTGGTAAAGCAATATCATTCTTGGTTCCAAGTTCTAACTCTAGCTGTCAATTCATAGCTGCTTGTTATTTGAAATACTGCCTGTCAGAGCAGTTGTTCTTCTTATAATGCTCTTGAAGCATATGTGACGCAGGGCCTTTTTTTTTAATTTTGTTATCGTGTTATTATATTATTTTTCTTATTTATTAATTATTAGACATGATAGACAGCTAGGATTATTGGTTATTTTTATACTTTAAATCTAGAGCTAAGAATAAAACTTTATTTGCAACAAAGCCTAGTAATTTTACTTGGAAGAAAATCTAGTATAAATAAGCTGTAAGGTTTACAGCCAGCTTGATTATCAGTATTGTCCTCTTTGAATTAACGGGGAGAAACCAAAGGTATTTTATAACCCCACGTTTTCTAGAGTTCCAACTTCTTTCTAATTGTTTTTCAGCCTTAATTCTATCGATTACTGCTATTTTCTCCTTGAAACACACCATTCTTGCTATCATAACCTAAATAGATCCTAGGGTTTGTAGCTTGGTTTGCTTTTAAGTCATGGATGGACATGCTAGAAGTCCCGGAACAGGAAATAGGGCCTAGGGACCTATTTGAGTGCAATACGAGCTGCAATTGATGAATTTTTTGCGGGCAATTTATGCTAGGCTGAGACAGGAACAAGTGGGAACCCGGATGAAGATTCCGAAAATTCTTCAACCGCACGTCGTATCGCAGCCAATTCTGTTTCTTGACCTTCCAGCCTGAAAGAGTTTAACATTTTGATGCTGACCAGCTATTCCAGTTTATTACTAGTGATGCAAAAAATAGAGTTTACTTTTTGAGATAAAGTTTGTAGTTTTATTGATGGAGGGTGTTAGATTTGGCTTCTTATTTTGAAACATTTCTCTTACTGGTTGTAGCATTCACTCTTTGTACCAGCAAACTTCTATATATAGTTATTTAACTTATTGTATGTTGGGGTCATTCTGTGTAACAAAGCAGTGCTTTTTCAGGTCCCTAGGTCCTCCAAGAAGTTGTATGAAGATAATGAATATGCTCTTTACACTGTCACCTTATTTGGTCGCGTTGCTGACAATTTCAGAACTAGTGCACGTGAAAGAGGCTTCCAAGTGAGTCATTCTATGGTTGCAGTTTTATTTTCCATCTGAGAGCTTTTTTTTTTGCCATTCCATGCATGGAGTAAATTTAAAAATGTAACTCTTTTCGGAAGATGTTATATACCTGTTGGTGCATTTCTTTTGATGCCATTCAGGTTCGTGATTTTGAATATAGTCCAGAAGCACAGGAAAGCCGGAAGCAGGAATTAGAAAAATTGATGCAAGACCAAGATAACTTGCGAAGCTCTCTTTTGCAATGGTGCTATGCTAGTTATGGAGAGGTGTTGTATATTTTCCTTTACCTTTGAGATTCTCAAGTTTTTCTATATTTTGAACTGGATTCTGAATGTGTTGCTTGCCTGTAGGTTTTCTCCTCCTGGATGCACTTTTGTGCTGTACGTGTCTTTGCAGAGAGCATTCTGAGATATGGTTTGCCACCATCTTTCCTGGTAACAGTTGCTCATGATTTCTATAATTGTTTGTGAACCAGCATTTGTTCGACATCTCTGATTTCTGGTTTTGAACTGATTACCAGGCATGTGTTTTAGCCCCTTCTGTAAAGGGTGAGAAGAAAGTACGGACCATTCTTGAAGGGCTATGTGATAATGCAAACAGGTAAAGCTTAAAAGGCCTCTCTATTTTTTCTTTTCTTTTGGGCTGTGGGTATTGTAAAACTGTTGAAAGTTGAAACCAGAGGGAACATGGAGTCAGTCGGCTATCATGGCTGTATTTTGCAAAACTGCTCTGTACATGAATGACAATGGCTATGCAAATCCTGAAGATACCGAGTTAATACTCGATGTTGCAAAATTATTGTTAAGCTTTTAAATATCGGCCACACTGAAACGGTTGCCTAGATTGTTTTACTAAAGTTATATCCTAGATTTGATTCCATGATTTGACACTGATATGATCCTCCTTAAAAATGCAGTACATACTGGAAGACTGAAGATGAAGGTGGAGCAATGGCTGGTTTAGGAGGTGATGCCGACGCCCATCCCTATGTCTCCTTCACAATCAACATTGCTTGACGAGTGGGCACAGTTGTTGATTTCTTGAAGCATATTCATCTAGGCAGCAATAATAATAATAATAATAACAATAATAAGGAAAAGCGTTGGAGATGCATTGCCGCCTGTATATTTGGTTTAATATATTTATTCTTTAGTTGTTATGGGCATCCTCACCTCACCCCAGCATAGTTGATCAACCTTTTGGTGAAGCTGTCTGCAACTTATGTATTCTATATTTTCAGAGTCTTCAAAAGTTTATTTTTCATCTTTTGTGGGGTATATATTTTTGCAGGTAAGATTTTAATTTCAGTAAATGAAAGACTTGGATTTTTTTTTTAAAATTTAAAAAAAAAATATTTGGTGGATAACATTAATTGACAAACCTTCACATTCTATCCTTACTGCAGCAAATCTTGACAAGACCAATAACTTAGCTGTGACTTCTACTTTGGAGGCTCCTCTACAAGAAACCTTTGCTTGAAAAGAAAGTTAAATCAAAAGGGAAATTCATGTTCAAAGTTCATATATGATCTTTGGCTACCAACAATACTAAAGTCTCCCCAACTTTAGGGGATAAGACCAAAGTCCATCCTCCAAGTTTAGATAAGAGTTTTCCGGTAGCCATTCAAACAATCCTACGTTTATCAATTATCACTATAACAAGCTTCTGCAGGCCTATTGAAACGATGAAGAAAGCAATTGGTATAACAAAGTATAATTATTTAATTTATCAATGAATGAAGGGAAAAAATTCAAAATTTTTATTATCCTAACGTCTGACGGACTGTAATCTCACCACCTTAAAGAAATTGTTAGCTGCGCATTAATTGAATGGTAGAAAAGCTAACATCAAAAACTTGAGAGAATAGATTAGTTTTATTACTATCACCTGTTGTCAGCAGATGCCGGCTTTTTTTCTTGTTTGGTATTGGAATGCATCTGTCTATCAGCCATTCAATTCTCAACCCATACTGTTTCATACTATGTTCATATCAATCCTTAAGCATCTCAGCAGTTAGCATCCTTTTTCAAATTCCTTGTCAATTCGTGACAAAGGTGCCTGAACCTCTCAGTTTACTTCTTCTGATATCAACAAACCATACATGTGTCACCAATAATCTCCACAAGAACATGATCCATCCTTAAAATGGTGAAATCGCTTTGAATCTCTTACAACAATCTCCCGATCAACAATCTTTGAGATCAAATTAATGAAGGTATGACAATCCCCACAAATCCTAAGATTCTTAATAACATGGATTGTTGCACCAGGAAATGTATGCATTATTGCAAACACAACTGCCAACTTCTCACTATGAACCCGCAATGTCAATCCTTTCTCTTCGTCATCCACATCATAAGGAGCTGATGTCAATTTGGGTATATAGCCAACTCCTTGCAGCTTCACATTTAGCTCTTGCAGATGCTTGTATATTTTCTCATGTTGAGGATGCTCTTTATCTCCAACCAAGAAAATATGTACCCTGCCTTTCAGTTCAACCAAACTGAATCCAGGTGACTTAACTAGTCCACGGTCCTTTATAACAAGTCTCATTCTCTCTACATCTTTCCACCTTCCAGCATCAGCATATATGTTAGAAAGTAAGACATAGTACCCACAATTATTTGAGTCTAATTCAAACAACTTATAGGCAGAAATCTCGGCTAGCTCCACATTCTTGTGCATCCTACAAGCCGCAAGAAGTGAACCCCAGATTACAAAATCGGGTGTTACTTTCATTTCCTTGATCAAGTTGTAAGCATGGTTGAGATATCCGGCTCGCCCAAGAAGATCAACCATGCAACTGTAGTGTTCCAACCCAGGTTCTACTTTGAATTCTTCCTTCATTGCTTTAAAACAGTCCCAGCCCTCTTGCACCACACCAGCATGGCTACAAGCGGCAAGAACTGACACAAAAGTAATGTAATTTGGTCTGACCCCATTTCTTATCATCTCATAAAAGACCTCTAAAGCTTCTTTGGCACGACCATGCATTCCGTAACCAGAGATCAAGGCAGTCCATGACCTGACATTCTTCACTTTCATGCAATTAAATGCCTTCCTCGCCATTTCAACTCTCCCGCATTTGCAATACATGTCAATAATGCAAGTTCCCACAATAACATTATTCTCCAAATCCATCTTTATAACCTGTGCAGAAACACACGCACACACAAATTCTAGACCTCATTCCATACCTTATCAAGAGAACTATATATACAAGGAAAATAAAGAAACTATAATAGTACCTGGTCGTGTATACACTTTCCGGTTTGCAGAGCACCTGAATGAGCACAAGCTAAAAGTACAGAAGAAAGGGTAATGATATTGTAACTGACATTATTATCCCTTACCATTTCATAGAAAACCTCCAAAGCCTCATTAGACATCCCATTTTGTGCATAAACAGAAATCATAGAGTTCCAAGAAACATCATCCTTGTCAACTATCGCATCAAACATTTTCCTAGATAGAGCCACATCGCCCCTTTTAGCATATGCATCCAGCAATGTATTTTCAACAGCCACATCTCCATCAAATCCCTTCTTTATAACCATTCCATGAATCCCTTCACTTGCTCCTTTTACGGGAACACGAGAACAAGCGGAAATGACGGAAACAATAGCTACTGAATCAACGAAAACGTGTTCATTTGAAGCATCTCCATCATTTTCACTTTCCTGAATCAACAACTCCTTGAAAAGCAGTAAAGCTTGGCCGGGATTATTGTTTTGGACATATCCTGTAATCATAGAAGTCCAAGATACTATATTTGGTTGGGGAATTTGATCAAATAGGATACGAGCATCTCTCAACTGGCCACATTTTGAGTACATATCAATGAGAGCTGATGATACAAAGAGGTCAGTGTCATAGCCGAAGATTAAGGCTTGTTGATGGGTTTGTTTGCCGGAGTAAAGATCGAGTAAAGCGGAGCAAGCCTTGATGGCGCAAGGGAAAGTGGATCGGTTAGGTTTAAGAGAAAGTCTGCGCATTGAATAAAAGGCTCTGAGAGCTTCGGTTGAGTCACCACCGCGAGCTAACTCGGCGATGATTGAGTTCCAAGAAGAGACATTGGATTTGTCCAAGTATTTGTTGAACCATGTTGTGAGGTTGGACTTTGTTGAGAAGTGATTTTTCCAAGTAGTTTTAGCAAATGCTGAACTCGGATTCAGATTCTTCATTCGCTTTCCGGTTGCCAGTGCTGCCTTTTTTTTCTTTTTCTTTTTTTTTTTGTTTGTAGATTTTGGCATTTTATCGGGTTTTCTTACTTTTCAAATTACTTTTCGGAGGTAAAAAGTACTTCTGTGATAAAAAGATATGAATAACACCTAAGTTTTTTGTTCAAACTATATTTTTCAATTTGATCATGAGAAAATTTTTGAATTTTTTTTTTATGAGAAAGTCTATGTCAGTGTATATTGTTCATCTCATTCTAATGATTTATTATTAATTAATTAATTGTTTTCGATTACGGAGGGATCATTTTGGCCTAAAATGAAATATTGAGGGTTAAATTCTTCAAAAAAAATATAGGAGACAAAATAACTATCTGATCAAACATCAGTGACATACATTGGCATTATGCCTTTAAAATTTATTGTTTAGGGTTATAGAACTAGAAATTTAGATTTTAATCTTTAAAGAGTAAATATGTATGATTGTGTAATTTTTTTACACATCACGTGAATAAGAATTACTCTTTGATTATAGTATAAGGGCTGTATTTTGATACACAAGCTGTGTAAAAAAAAATTCACAATCCTTCTATAAAATTTAAAACTTAAATCTCAAACACTAGCACCTAAAACTTAAACCTTAAATCATAAACTCTAAATTCTAACCATAAATCTTAAATTCTATACTCCACAGACTAAACCCCTAAACCATAACTTAAATCTCTAAACCCTAAAATTAAAAGGCTTGTATAAACTAAAATTTACACAAGCTTGTTTCATAGTATAAACACCTTTTTAATGCACTTTTCATAAGCAATGAAAAATGACATAACTCCCATTTTTCTGTACAAATCTAACCCTAGATCCCTTCTTCTCAATGACCAACTGTTATTTTTTTATAGCTGACTCTTTTTTCGATGTGATAACTGAATTCGACCTGATATGAATTCGACTCGAAATTAACTTAGTAAATATTTGATATAACTCGACATGAAACAACCGAAATTCGAATTTATCCGATTTGTTATCAATCTGGCTTGTTGTTGACCTGACCTGTAAATGACTCGACTTGTGAATGAGTAGAGTAAATGATATATTTTGTATTCAGTTTAACCCCAAAACTCTTAATTATTTGGGAGGAAAATTACCCACCCAATCCATTTTTTTTTTATATTTTTCATATACCATATACCATAAACCCTATAACCCTAAACCTTAAACTTCAAACTATATACCCTATAAACATGTTATAATCATCACTATTGTTATTATCATTAAAACTAAAAATGTTGTTGTTATTAATTTGTTATTATTTTAAAAAAATAATATAATTTATTATTGCTTACTTGTTAATTTGGTATTGTTGTTACTGTCATTATTATTAAAAAGCTAAAATATTACTTATTGTTAAAGTAAGATTAAAAATGTGCATTTACAAATTATGAAAGTATTAAAATTAAAATCGAAACTATCAAAATTAAAATCTAAAATAGGAGTTACAATACAACTCATAGGGTCCTACGAATACCTATCCCAAATAATCTAAGTACTATTCTCAGACACAAGTCGATGCTGATGTCTTACTCTGATGGTGCTCCGATGATGCATGTCAACCTACTAACCTACAAACAGAAACAACAATTCCAAACGTTGAGCTAACGAAGCTCAGTGGATACACTTCCACTCAACCATACTTCATGCAAATCATAAATATGAACAAGTAGCTACGAATAATATCATGGCATAAATAATAACATTGGCGCTACTATTAGCTGCCTAAACACATAGCAAAGAAAAGAGATATATTAACCATCCACACATCACATAATATCGTACCAACAAACCTGGAGTGAGGCCCGGTGCCACACAACTTCGGGAACGTACACCCATGCTCAAAATCTCTCGTCGAGCATCTTTGAATGAGACCCAGTACTACACAGCTTCAGGAATGTACATTCGGGAAAACATCTAACCATGGTGTTGCAAAATTCTCTTTGGGTATCCGAATCCTACCTGTTGAGATTTAGGGGGTTCAATTCCTTCAAACATTCTTGCTTGCCAAGTGTGGAGAAGTTGGATAATTTGGGTGAAATTGTGGGAAGGAAAAGATGGACAATTTACACAAGGATTTATAGTGGTTCAACCTTCTAACCAAGGTCTACATCCACTACCTTAGCTTCCCACTAAGGATTTCCAAACAAATTCACTAAGAATTTCGTCCCCTTTTCTCGGATTAGGAGGAAACCGTTACACAGATCAAGCTTTCTACCCAAAGTTTGATCAAACACTCTCTTACACGAGATAGACTTAGCAAACTAGAAATCCCTCTAATAGGTATGTGTTTGCAATACTAAGCACTCACCCAAAACCTAAACACTTGAGAAAATTTAACAATGTTAAGCTCACAAGTGTTGTCTAAGCAAGAAATATACAATTTAAGCTCTAGACAAATTTTGACATCATAATGTTGTAACAATTGAAGCATTAACCATTACAAGATGCTTGGAGGTCCCTTTTATACTCCTTGATGAGTTTGTAGCCGTTACTAGCCGTTGGTATTGAATTGGAGTCGTTGGAGCCTTTATTTCCCACCATAAATGCAGTTCTGCAGCTTGGCGTATCGATACCCTTTAAACCGTATCGATACGGTCCCGATAAGGAATTAGCCGTTGGGCTTCTTCAACTGATGCATATCGATACACTTACCTAGCGTATCGGTACGGTCCTGCAAATTAAAAGACCATTGGGAAAATGACTGTTGGGGTAGTTAAGCGTATCGATACGCGATACACCCGTATAGGTACGCGACTAGCCGTTGGGCTATTTCAAAGCACACCGTATCGATACGTCTACGTGTATCGGTACGGGTTTTGGCTATTGGAAAGTTCATGTAGTTGAAACCCTAATGCGTACCGGTACGGTCCAAGACCGTATCTGTACTAACACCTGAAGTTCTTGGTTTTGACTACTTTAAATGTACTTTAAATTGTTCCAAAGCCTTGTAAAACCCTTAAACATATTTTCAAGTTGTTTTTAACTAAAAACACATTTTAAATTCTTTTCAATTTAGTCCAAAACATTTTTCAAATATTATATCAAAACACTTAGTTCTACAATCTCCCCCTTTTTGATATAATAAAACCAACTTGAAAAATTGTTTGGGATTCTCTCCCCCTTTGTATTTTAAAAATTGAATAAGAGACTTGAAATTTAAATTTGATTAAGGCCTCCCCCTTATTCTCTTGAAAAACTTGAAAAATCAATTTTTCAAACCATTTCTCCCCTTTTTTGTTATATCAAAAAGAATTTAAAACGACATTGAGCTCAGAATAACTTAGGAGGTAAAAAGAAAATTTGACACACTTAAAAATTTGGTTTAAAAATTGGCTCCCCCTTACTCAAAGCATCATAAGAATGTTAGTTCAACATATATGATTATCTAGTTGACATAAATGAAAATAAATCAAATAAGAACAAAAACAAGTAGATTTTACCACACTTGAACCCAAGGGAGGATGTGAAGCCTTCCTTCTTCAAGTGTTCTTCCTTTGTGTGAATGGAGCTCCCCCTCAATTTTTGACTTGTTGATCACTCTCCATCACACCTAGCAAAAGACAATCAAGTAATTTTTGGTATCCAAATTGCTTTGGATCCATAGACATTAGTAGCACAAAATTTAGTCCCCTTAGGAATCCATTTTTCAATTTCATCCTTTTTAGTTGAAGTGGTTAGTCCTTTTGGGACCCAAACACTTCTAAAACATTTATCATTCACAAATCTAGGGGCACTAGATTGTCTTACATAAAAATTTGACTTTCCAAAACTATTTTTCTTTTCAAGTTCATTGGAAATCAAATCTTTTTCTTTTTGAACTTGAAGAAGCAAATTTTGTAAGGGTAAACTACTGCAGGGGTCACTTTCGTTTCACGTTTGTACAGATTTAGTCACCACTTTTGAAAAGTGCCAATAAGTGGTCATCTACGTTTTCGATGTGCAAACACTTGGTCACTCCGACGTTATAGCCCGTTAATCCCCTAACGGATTGCTGATGTGGCAGAATTAATTTGGCTTTCAAACCCTAAAAAGGTTGTTTTCACGCCGTCGTCATCAAACCGGCATCTAGAGCCGCGCGATTTCGCCTCTTGTCGTCGGCGGCCGTCAATCCCCTCTCCTCAACGTTTATATGATCAGGTGGTGCAGCAAGTGTGACGTATTTCCCGGATGTTGAACTCACTGAGTTGGAGTAATTGAAGAGGTCAAACCAGTTTCCAGTTGGGAAGTAAGCATCCACTGAAACTACTCTTAGACTTAATGCAGGTGAGACCATAATACCTTTGCCTAGAAGAAACTGATGAAATCTTACAGCTTCCATGAGTTGTTTTATTTCTGGTTCAGTTAACTTCGATCCCAATCGAGCTAATCCATCTCTGAGTTCGTCTAGTGTTATCGTACCACTTCCATCGGTGTCGATGTTTTTGAACATTTGTTTCAAACCCTTGATCTCTTCTTCTGATGATAGGCTTTCTGCTATCACCTACTAGAAATCAAATGTACAGATCAAGATGTCAGCTGGTGGGAAAATAAAAGAGATTTGTACTTTTTATGGACGACTAAAATTACTTCAGCATGACATGAAAAAACAGAGGCGTAGGTCATACCTTTAAGGCAAGTTTTTTGAGCTTGTTCATTACTCTGAACTGCTTCAACCTACTAAGAACAACATTGTCGATAGGTTTGTCGGATGCATCGCCGCCTGCCTTCAAACATGGATGGTCTGTTTCAGATACACAAAATGGAAACATTAACGACACATATCTAACAATTATCTTCTGCAGTGAGGATGAACCTAGTGTTCAATGTTGTCAATCCAACTCTTCCCTTTTTCCATTATCTTGAAGGGGTTTACCTAATAAAATCTACAGAATCATTCACATTTTTTTACCTAGAGCTTCAGCAGATGTAATTCGTTTCTTGGGGTCCCTTGCTAGCATCTTCCTGAGGAGAGGGGATTGACGGCCGCCGACGACAAGAGGCGAAATCGCGCGGCTCTAGATGTCGGTCTGATGACGACGACGTGAAAACAACCCTTTTAGGGTTTAAAAGCCAAATTAATTCTGCCACATCAGCAATCCGTTAGGGGATTAACGGACTATAACGTCGAAGTGACCAAGTCTTTACACATCGAAAACGTATATGACCACTTATTGGAACTTTTCAAAAGTGGTGACTAAATTTGTACAAACGGGAAACGAAAGTGACCCCTGCAGTAGTTTACCCATTTTGTAAATCAAAACATTTTTGTTCAAAATCTTTCAATTTTGCTTCAAGTTCAAGATTTGTTTTGGAAAGCAAATCATTTTCAATTTTTATTTTTGAAATCAACTTTTTGTTCTTGGAAAATGACGTCTTGAATTCCAAAAGCAAATCATCATAGGCATCTTACAATTCATCAAATGTATATGAATTTGAAATAGATGAGTTAGAAGTTACCTCCCCCTCATTGAGGGCCATCAAGCATAGGTGGGCTACTTCATCATCGATGGAGTCTTCATCACTCCATGTGGCCACATATGCTTGTTTTGAATATGATCCCCTCTTTTTGGATTTGTGGGAGTCCTTCATCTTCTTCCTCGATTCATGCTTGGATTTATCCATTTCGCTCTTCATGAACCGAGTGAATTTGTTGAAGAGATTTGCCATCTCTTCATCTTCACTTTCCTCCTCACTTGAATCTACATGATGGCATGTGGAGGATTTGAGAGTTACGACACTTGCATTGATGCCTAGCTCCATGATCTTCTTCTTCCCCATCGCTCTAATCTTTTCCTTCTTCTTCTCTTCTTCTTTGTTTTTCTTCATTATTTGGTGAGTGAGAAGTGACCCCATGAGTTCATCAATGTAACCCCCTTAACCCGGCCCAGACGGTTGAACCGAATTAAGAAGTTTACACGGGGAAAACCAAAGTCAACCCGAAAGTCAACGTTGATTAACGACCCTCTTTTTTTTTCTTTTTAAACTTGTCTAGATGCTCATTAACCCTAGGTGTGTTCACAACAACGTCATGCTCAAAGATCACAACCATCAGAGATCATTCGGGGACCCAATTGCACAAATTACAACTTTAGGGACCAAACTGTAAATTCTGAGAATTACAGGGACTTAACCCAATTAAAAGTTACCAATATGAAATTAGTCAGGTTTCATGCTTCACTGCCAAACTTCAGCTCAAACGGACATCCAGAACTCATACAATTGCAAAAACAAGATTCAGGACCAAAACGCAAACATTTCGAAACATATAACCGCCAATGTCAGCCCCCCAACGGTCAGGTGTTCCGAAACAGGTTCACCCTGTTTCGAAACGCGGGGCCGTTCCGCAACTGGTACCAAAACGGGGGTCTGGCAGTAGCATATCCGTTTCGAAACGGGTCCATCCGTTTCGAAACACCCTGACCTTTTCAGGCCCCCGTTCCGAAACGGTAACACGCGTTCCGAAACGCCCTGCCCAGATTGCAGCATCCTTGCTGGTTAAATGCATCTCTAACCCACCAAACATGATCCGAATGCAACCAAAACACACCAGCAAGTCATATAACATACAAGAGACATATATACATCAAAAACTAGATACATAACCACCCCTAGGTGCATCAACTCATTAAACACATTCAAAGCTCAATCATGCTTTTAAACAAAGAGCATAACATAGCAACTTAAGCTCAAGATGATTCAAACATTACAACATTAATCCACATGATTCAAAAACATAAACCATACATGTCCAACATACACAAACTCATGAATCATCAACATAGAGTTTCTTTCCCCCCATTGCCTTTATTATCTATAGCTATTAACCGAGACATACATCTCAAATGGAGTCCTCCTTGAATCCCTTGCTTCTCGCTGTCCAAACTTCAAATATCTGCATTGATGGACAAAAAGGAGCGTAAGCACATAATGCTTAGTGAGGAATGCTCAAAACCAAAACACCATCAATGCAGCGAATCATAAAACCACTTTTAAAAGCAACTCGATTTCTTAAACCAAAGCCTTGTTTGAAAACCCCTTTTCAACAACGTGCTTAAAACCATGCATTGCTCAATCATGAAAACCAATCCTTAGCTTAGAAAGCTAAGCAAGCCTTTTTAACACATAAACTTGCAAATCCATCAATTTAACCTCACCATGCATAAACACCAAATGCAAAGTTAAATTCAAAACCTTTGAAAACACTTCCACTCCATATCATACCTTGCTCATACTTGAACATCATATTAAAGCAAGAAACCTTTAAAACCACTTACTCATTCAATTTGACATATGCATTAAACAAATGCAACCTATGAACCACAACATCAACATTTGCATCACATGCCTTTTAAAAACAAGTCTTCACAAGACTTCAATGCACTAAAGAGATTTCATGCACACATGCACCATTCTCAATAGATAAACAACACTTGTTCATACCAACAAGTAAACATGCATTCACAATGCATTAAGTAAAAACTCATGCAACCATGCATCATTTCAAGCATCTCATGCTTCATTAAATTCAAGAACATTATATTGGCTTCCAAGTGATAAACCAAATCCACTTTTCAACTCAACATCAAATCGGATACGCGGATCACAAGCGTTGTCCCCACGCTTCATACACACTACCAATCCAAGGTCTCCCAAATGGACTTTTAAACACCATTTGACCTTACCATTCCCAAGGTTCCCATGTATGGACTTTTAACCACCATACAACCTTAACATTCACAAGGTTCCCATGTATGGACTTTTAAACACCATACAACCTTAACTTTCACAAGGTTCCCATGTATGGACTTTTAAACACCATACAACCTTAACTTTCACAAGGTTCCCATGTATGGACTTTTAAACACCATACAACCTTAACATGCACAAGGTTCCCATGTATGGACTTTTAAACACCATACAACCTTAACTTTCACAAGGTTCCCATGTATGGACTTTTAAACACCATACAACCTTAACATGCACAAGGTTCCCATGTATGGACTTTTAAACACCATACAACCTTAGCATCACCGATTGGTAGTTGTATAACATCACTAACGAGATCCGGGACACCCTACACAAGATCCACACATGGACTTTACACCACCATTGTGATCTTACCAAGCACAAGGTCCTCAAATGGAATTTTAACCACCATTATTACCTTTGCTTAACCAAGGTCCTCGAATGGGATCCCATCAACCATTATGACCTTAACCATCTCGTTAGGAAACTTGGATGGAGTTTACCGGTTCACTCTTAACCACTCCACATCCAAGGCGACTTAATTCACGGTGCACCCAATCCTATAGCCGGCTAACTATATCCGATCAAAGAACCAAGAACCACTTACATCACTTGCCAATATAACCATATTACCACATTAGTCCAATGATTTACATGCATAACCATAATGCAAAAACCATCATTTACCACCATCAATCCACTGTTTTAAAAGCATTACACAAAGCCATTAAACAACATGCAACACCATGCAACAAAACCATAATTTCCATGTACAAAACCAAGGATCTCTTACCTTGAGCATCCTTCACATATGGCTTTCAAAACCAGCATTAAACCATGCTAAAACATGCTTCCAAACAGAATTTAAAACATGCAAATCATATGCATTGCAACCGTCATACACAATTGCTTAAAAAGCCAATTCACAACACAAACCAAGAGCGAAAATCCATTTACTTACTCTTGAGCTTAGCAAAGTTTTTTAGACTTAAACTAAGCTCCCAAAACCATCAAACCTCAGTTTAAAAGCCGAAAACCCAACTTCACTCACCGATACACAAAGCAAGGCTAGCCAACAAGCCTTCCAAGCATCCGAAACCTTCCACACCACCTCAAAAGCTCACGGATCTTCCTCCCCTGTTTCAAGCACATAACAACAGAAGATTAATGCATCATCATGCATTAAAAACACCAGCAACACAACTAAACTCGCTGCTCAACACAAATCCAACATTTCGGCTACCAAACACAACCGAAATCACCACCAAACACTTCCGAAACTTAACCCAGCCAAGATCCATCACTTCTAACCATTTTTAAACATCAACTAACATCCAAAATGATCACAATCACGTCCTTATACCTCCAGCTATAACAGATCATCAAAAACACCCCAAAAACAACCAAAAACATCAAGCAAAACTTAGGAAATTCAACCTATTCGGGATTGCATTGATAAAACCTCAATTCCTTATCAATTTAACATTCATTTAACATCAATTTGACACCTCAAAACACTGCCCAAACAGATCTCACGAAATTTCACCAAAAATTACCAAATCTTGCATTTTAAAGCCAAAATCAAGATTACCATTGTAAAACCTTTAATAAATCATAATTCAAGGATTGAGAACTTGGGAATTTCAGTAAAGAACTGAGAGTTTAGAGGAGAAGGACGTTCTTACCTCCAAACTTGAGTTTCTCCCTTTTTGGAACCAAAATCTTGAAAATTCCACTTAGCAAATGGTGAGGTTTTGTTGAAGAAATGATTAGAGATCAAAAGAGAATTGAAAAGAGATGTTTAGGTGACAAAATCAGAAGAAAATCTCTGGAGAAAAGATGTTTGGGTTGAGAGAAAATGAGGGAAAAGAAAATAGAAGATTGAGAGAAAAGTTAGTTAGAAAATGACAAAATATCTTCCCTCCACTTTTCTTTTATTTAAAAACCATTTAATAAACCTCTAATATTTTAGAAAAATCTGGAGAAACTCCCATTGGGTAAATAGCTCCTTAAAGATTCAAAGTTTCAATCCTTTCTAAAACAGTCACACAATTTTCAAAAATTACATTTTGGTCACTAGCCAAAATGTCACCCTTCCCAACCTCATTTTGTAAAATTGATTTCACAGTTCACTTATATATATTAAAAGAGGATTTTATGACATTTTTCCATATTTTTAATGCAACCCGAACTAGGCTTTCCTAATTTCACCTTTATATATTCGAACCGCAACCCGACCGGTCCGGTCCAAAACCCAAAACTTCTAAGCCCAAAATCGGGGCGTTACAATCAAGCTTCAAGGTTTTGAGATTCTTGGCTTCGATGATGGCGGTCCTCTTTGAGTCCCATGACTCGGGAAGGGAGTAGACGAGCTTTCGGACAAGCTTCTCTTCCGGGATGGCTTCTCCATAACTTTTGAGTCCATTTGTGATAGTGGAGAACCTATCAAACATCTTCTCTATGTTCTCTTTCGGATCCATCTTAAAGTTTTCATACTCTAAGGTGAGGAGCCCGATCTTGGCCTCCTTTACTTCATTTGTCCCTTCGTATGTGACTTCAAGCTTGTCCCATACCTCATTGGCACTCTCACAAGAAGACATCTTCTCATAGATGGTTGGGCCAAAAGCACAAAATAGGATGTACAAGGCTTTGCAATTTAGCTTCATCTTCTTGCGATCTTCGACACTCCATTCCGCTTTGCTTCGTTGAGGCACGAACGGACCATCTTCAACTATGTCCCATAGCTTGTAGTCTCTTGACTTCATGAAGAATTTCATCTTTGTCTTCCAATGGGCATAGTGATTTCCGTCGAAGAAAGGCAGTTTGTCGATGGATTGCGCCATTTGAGCCAGTTGGTTAAATGATGATCGAGCCTGCCGGATCTTCTCAATAGGATGTGAATCCCCTTCGATTGAGCCAAGCTCTGATATCAATTGTTGAGATTTAGGGGGCTCGATTCCTTCAACCGTTCTTGCTCGCCAAGTGTGGAGAAGTTGGATAATTTGGCTGAAATTGTGGGAAGGAAAAGATGGACAATTTACACAAGGATTTATAGTGGTTCAACCTTCTAACCAAGGTCTACATCCACTACCTTAGCTTCCCACTAAGGATTTCCAAACAAATTTACTAAGAATTTCGTCCCCTTTTCTCAGTTTAGGAGGAAACCGTTACAACGATCAAGCTTTCTACCCAATGCTTGATCAAACACTCTTTTACAAGAGAAAGACTTAGCAAACTAGAAATCCCTCTAATAGGTATGTGTTTGCAATACTAAACACTCACCCAAAACCTAAACACTTGAGCAAATTTAACAATGTTAAGCTCACAAGTGTTGTCTAAGCAAGAAATATACAATTTAAGCTCTAGACAAATTTTGACATCATAATGTTGTAACAATTGAAACATTAACCATTACAAGATGCTTGGAGGTCCCTTTTATACTCCTTGATAAGTTTGTAGCCGTTACTAGCCGTTGGGATTGAATTGGAGCCGTTGGAGCCTTTATTTCCCACCATAAATGCAGTTCTACAGCTTGGCGTATTGATACCCTTCAAACCGTATCGATACGGTCCCGATAAGGAATTAGCCGTTGGGCTTCTTCAACTGATGCGTATCGATACGCTTACCTAGCGTATTGGTACGGTCCTGCAAATTAAAAGACAGTTGGGGTAGTTAGGCGTATCGGTACGCGATACACCCGTATCGGTACGCGACTAGTCGTTGGGCTATTTCAAAGCACACCGTATCGATACGGCTACGCGTATCGGTACGGGTTTTGGCCACTGGAAAGTTCATGTAGTTGAAACCCTAAGGCGTATCGGTACGGTCCAAGACCGTATCGGTACGGACACCTGAAGTTCTTGGTTTTGACTACTTTAAATGTACTTTAAATTATTCCAAAGCCTTGTAAAACCCTTAAACATATTTTCAAGTTGTTTTTGACTAAAAACACATTTTAAATTCTTTTCAATTTAGTCCAAAACATTTTTCAAATATTATATCAAAACACTTAGTTCTACACTACCAAACAAGGCACTCAACCATACAATGCCCTTATGTGGCACACAACATTTATTCGATCCACCAAGGATTCTTGTTACTCAATACAAACGAACCACCAAGGTTTTAATTAAGTTATTACTCACTTTGTGCGTATAAGAGGTTAGATTCTCAGTTTCTCAATTTTACTATTCATTTTACCACATTAGAGACCCATTGGGCCTTAGTTCTCGAATTATAGGTCCTTCGAACTTAAAATGTATTTTTGGGCAGATTGCTCAGAGCGCATCGATACCCTCCTACGAGTATCGGTACACCCCTTAGGGTATCAATACTCAACAAGGTGTATCGATACCGAGCTATGCACGCATAAGGGTTAGCCAGCAACCCTGTATCGATACACGAGACCGTGTACTGATACAACCATCGATATCAATATGATCTCAAGCGTACTAATACCCATTTTGGCTACTGGAAGTCTTGTAGAACAAGGGATATTCGATACCCTCCTAAGGTGTATCGATACACCCTTCGAAAATTGCTTGAGTTCTTCACGATTAACATAAGGTACCGATACGAGTTCATCCCGTATCGATACTCGAACCCAGAATTCATTTTTTAGAGTTCGTAAATCACCCCAAAGCCCTTAAAACTCAAAGATAAAACCCCAAAACAAGCCTACAAGTTATGAAAGATGGTTTAGGTGGGTTTTTTTATCATTTTTACCTTGTTTTAACAAAAATTTTAAGATTTGGCATTAATGAAAACTCAAGAATTTCAAACAACCAAATATCAATCTAGCAACCAAGAAATCACATTGATGATTTCCAAGAATACATGGGAGTTAGTATTGTACTAACCTTGATCCTAAGCTGAAAAAGAAGCCTCTAGCCAAGCTCTTGATGCCTTCCTCTTCCCAAGCTCCTTGGATGGTTCTCCTGTAACGCTCCGAGTTTGGGCCTTGTGGTTTTTGGGTTAATTAGACGGTCCGGTGGATCGGATTAGAGATTCGAGTTAGATTCGAGATTGGATATTTTTATACGAGATAAAAATATGGAAAATGGTTAAAAATCCTTATTTAATATGCTAACGATTTTGGTGAAATCAATTTTGGAAAATGAGTTTTGGAAATTTGACATTTTGGGACTAGTGACCAAAATGTAAAAGTGAAAAACTATTTTAGTGATTATTTTGTAAAAGGATCAAAACTTTAAATCTTTAAGGAGCTATTGTACCATTTGGTCTAATCTTAGTTTTCCTTTAATTAGGATTATTTTAAATGTTCTTTAATTAAAGGCTTTAATTAATGAATGTGATTATTTTCTAAAATCACAATTTGACGTAACTTTCTCTTCTCAAGATTTTCTCTCAACTTCTCTTTAGCTAAACACATTCTTTTTCATCAGAAAATTTAAGGTAATGATTTTGTTTTCTTAACTCTTTGATTTCCTAAATGATTCTTCAAATTGTTTTCCAAAAATCTTATTGAATCTCTTTGATTTTCAAGAGGAAAACATCCAATTAAGGGGAAACTCATACATTAGAGGTAAGGTTCGTTCTTCTCCTTTAATATAAGGTTCTTTACTGAAATTCATAAGTTTTTGATCCTTTATATATGTTTTCTAATGGGTTTTGATCTTTTAATTGTGGAAATTTGGTTTAATTGAGATTTAATTAGTGAAAATGATTGAGATTCATTTGGATCTGTTTTGCCGGGTTCTTAATCAGATTAGAACATGATTATGATGTTTTATAATGTTAATTAGTTTGTTTTAACATTGGAATCTCGAAACTATAAGAATCTCTAACTCTTTAGGTTGATAGTTATGTGTTTTTGGGGAGTTATGGTGGTGTATTGATTGCTAGAAGTATAAGGATGTTGTGAGGTGGTTTTTAGATTTCTTTTGTTGATAATTGATGGTTGAAAGTGTTAGGTTTTGGCTGGTTTAAGTTTGAAGGTCAATCGATGTTGATTTTGGTTGTTTCAGATGGGCGTTTGGTAGCATTTAGCAAGACAATATTGAGGATTGTTATTGTTGGGTTAATGAATGCATTGTGATGCACTTTGCCTCTATTATTGTGTGATTAAAACATGGGAGGTTGATTCCGTAGCTATCGGTGAAGCTTTAGAGGCTTCAGACACTTCAATTCGCATCGACGAATTGAAGTTTTGTGTGTCGGTGAGTGAGAACGAAACCTACAACTTTTAAAAGGTTTGAAGGTGGTTTGAGAACTTATATTTGAGCTTGAAATGCTTGTCTAAGTTCAGAAGTAAGTATAAGTGAATTTTCTCTCGGTCGTGCTTTAACGAAATGGTTTATGCGCTTGTTTTTTTATTAAATGAATTTACCTACTATTTATGCATGTTTTAAGTATGTGATATATTGTTTTTAATCATGGGATGATGATGGATGCACATGGTAAGTGATCCATGTAAGTATATGTTTTATACTTGTATTTAAAGCATGATTTGTTGCTTTTGAAATGGTTTTATGTGGATGCATGTGAAAACACTGAAGTATGTGGTCCTAATGAATTATATTGGCAAGTGATGTGGTTTAAAATATTATCGGATATAGTTGGTTGGCCATAGGATTGTTAGTGCACTATAAAAAGTCGCCTTGGATGTGGAGGGGGTTTATATAGCGTACCGAATACTCCATCCAAGTACCCTAACGATAGAGGGGTTTATGGGTACCGAAAAACTCCCGTTAGTGGATTATACATCTACCAATGAGTGGTGTTGAGGGTTTGTACAATGTACCGAATACTTCACAACGGGTGTCACAATGGTGGAGGGGTTTATTTGTACCGAAAACTCCCGTATGTGAACCTTGTGTGATGTCGGTGAGAATGTATGTTGTGTGAACAGTTGTTGAATTCGTGTATCTGATATGATATTTTGGAAATGGAACTTGGTTTGAGATCACTTGTAAGCCAAAATAATTGTTAATTTATCATGTTGATGGTGTTGTGGTATAATGTTGATTTATACATGTTTTCTCTTTAAGCCTTGCATATGGGTGTTATGCATGGGAAAGCTTAAATTGAGGTTTAGCAATGAGATTTGTTGTTTATCCATGATACATGATACATATGGTTTAATATGCTTGTTTTAGAAAAGTTTAAGTGTATGGTTTTCAAGGCATGATATTTTACAAATAGATTGAAATGATGATTTCAATAGTTTTGGGAATTTTTTTTCAAATTGCATTGATAGTGGATTGAAAGAACTTTAATGGAATTAATTATAGAGATCCCCAAAGATCATATACTAGAAAGATAGTCAAAAGCATTTGGGTCCCTAAAGGACTCATTGCTAACAACCAATATGATCTTTTGTCTAAATAGATTCCAAAAGGAACTAAAATTTTAGGAACTAATTCTTACGGACCCAAAAGAATTTGGGTACCAAAATATGCATAGTTCCCTATTATAGGTGTGTTGGAGCCATGGTGAGAAAAATAAAGAAATTTGAAAGCTCTAGGCACTCTAGAAGGAATGACACTTTGAGAGGATGAGGCCTAATCAACTCATCTTAGTTCAAATGGTAACATTTTCTTTTACATGCAATCTTTACTCATCTGTGTTGCTTTATATGTGTTTATATGTTTTAAAGCATGTTTGAGGGTCCCCATATGTTGTTTTAGTGCTATTAAAAGGGGAGCTTTTTTTTTTTGCATGAATTGCTTTTCTTGGACTTATATGCTTAATTTTATGTCTTTTGGCCTTAAAATTAGAAATATTTAATTTTAGTCAATATTTTTATGACTTGTGTGCTTACATGCTTATCTTGACTTAAAATAAATTGTTGTTCATGTTTAAGTGACCTTAGTTAAGTTAGTCACTCTTAACTAAATTTGAACCTTTTAGGATCTAACTTTTAGCATAATTGTTCTAAATTTAAAATCTTTATCCTTGGCTAATGTTTGTTTAAATGCCATACATCTTTGAACTTATTTCAAAGTGTCTTAAATGCCTATATTAGTCATAAACCTTTAGAATGCATTTTCGAACCAAATCGAGACATTAAAATACATATTCTACCATTTCAGAGTCAGAGGTTTTAAAACCACTCATACTAGTTTCAAAAACTGCTTGGCGTTGTTGAAAAAAATATCAATTTTGGGTTGTAGATTTCGAAAACCCATTAGGTTTCGAAACTAGGGGTTCCGAAACCACCCAGTTGGTTCCAAAACCACACGGGCAGTTTCACGAGGTAGGTCACGTTATAACACAAAACCCCATTTTTAAAACACCCAAAACCTTTTTTATCTCATATTTTTTGCCCAAACTTCAAACCCTCTCAAAAATCCTTCATTCAATTCTTTTTAGTTTCAAGATTCAATAAGGATTCATCATATTTTCTTCAACAACCCATTCAAGCTTTTGGTAAGATTACAAAACTCTAATTTTTTATTTAAATTTTATTGTTTATTTGACATAATAAGAATATTTTCATGCTTTATAATAATATAAATCATTTTTATTTATCATTATTGATTCACTTAAACTTGATTTTATCAACAACTATTGTTTTTTACAAACAAATTTATACAAATGGTTATTTCAAAAATCACTCTTATTTTGAAGAATTTTTTTGTTGAAATAATGCTTTGGGTTGTTGATTCATGTGCCATATATTGTTATTTTTGGATGAGGTTATACCTAACCTACACCAAACCTTTTCAAAAATTCTTTCAACCCTTGCCCACCAAGTGTTTGTCAAAATTCACCAACCAACTTTTTCTAGCCAAATTTTTTTTCACTTGAATCATGCCTCCTAGAACCAAACATGCTCGTCTTGAAAGAGGTCAAAATTCCCGTTCTAACCAACCTCAACCTCAACTTCAAAATCCAAATTTCTTGAACCTTTGTTTTGAAGATAAAGAAAAACTTGATCGTTTTCATCAAATTTACAAAGCTGGAGATATTAGAGCCAAGCGAACTATAGATTTAAACTTATTAACCTCCGAGCTCTATGAGTTTGAATTCTTTCCTTTATTTTTAGAATGGGGTTGGATAGATTTTCTTGATATCAAACCTTATGTTTTTCATAACCTTGTTAAATCCTTTTATGCAATTGCTTCTCTTGTCCATGACCGTTATTCCAAGGTTATTGCGATTGAATCATACCTCATGGGAATTGAATTTACACTCACCCCGACAAGTATTGCTGAACATCTAGGTGTTCCTAATAGTGGTGCTTCCAATGAATCCGAGAGTGTCCCTATCAAGTTTGATGATGATAAGCCTACTCATTTTTGTAACACCCCTTTCCCGGCCTGGTCGAGCACCGGGTCGGAAGGTGATACCGACGAACAGTACGGTGATTAGTGCAATAAAATCTCAATCAATGAGCAACATATGACCAACATTATATTAATAGAACATTACTAAACATTCATTTTAGTCCAATACACCAATATGAAACGATAATTAATCATTTAGGGCCAAAACTTAACTATTACAAGTTTTAGGGACTAAACTATAAATTTGATAAATTAGAGGTCCTAAATGATTAATTATCGTTTCATATTGGTGTATTGGACTTCAGTAATGTTCTATTAATATAATGTTGGTCATATGTTGCTCATTGATTGAGATTTTATTGCACCGATCACCGTACTGTTCGTCGGTATCACCTTCCGACCCGGTGCTCGACCATGCCAGAAAGGGGGTGTTACAATCTTCATATCTATGATAAGATTCTACATCTTTTCACCACATGGTTCTTTCGTTCCTCCGGTGGAAGATGCACTCGCATGCATCATATCGACTGTTGGTGGTTACCCCAACTTCGTACCGGTAACCCTCCCAATATTCCCCAAACCATCTTCACTTCTCTTGTCAAAATCATTTGCAACCCTTCTACCTTCTCTCTCAATTATGGATGTGTTCTAAGCCACATCTTTGGGAAGCTAAACATTGACACCTCCCTAGATCCCGTCATTCGTCTCAAGAGAAAGATTGATGAACCAACAACTAAGAAGACCGATTGGAGGTTCATTGATGTTGAATGGGTTCACAAGAATGATGAAGATGAAGCTCGCGTTGGTCCAATAAATGTTGTTGCATCAGATGTTCCACCTCTTATAACCATTGAATTCATATATGCGTCTATGGTCACTCGCTTTGACAACATGGATGCATTCCTTCATAGCTCTCATAAGTAGACTACCAGCTTGCTTCATAGCTTAGATGGTCGTGTGACATCTTTGGAGCATGACATGCATGATGTCTGTGGTCATCTTTTTCCACCTACATCGCCTCATGATGCACCCGATGCTTAGGCTTCTATACATTATACTATGATTTTATGCTATGGTATTTTGGACTTATTTTGATTTAGTTCTTTGGATTATACTTTTAGTCTTATTATGCACTTTGTTGGATATTTGTTTTATGCCTATGGTTTCATGATAGATTCTTGCTAGATTTTATATTTAGATTTTTGTGTTGGATTTCTTATGATGGATTATATGTTATTTTGGAGATTATGGTTTATCTTTTTATTGCTTTTTGGATAAATGTCTTATTGCTCTAATGATGTTTGCTCTTTTTGTAGCATTCTTTTGTTCTTTTTGATATAACAAAAAGGGAAGAAAAACTTGTGATAAAAATTGAAAAATTATTTGCCAATTAGTTTTTCAAAAATAGAAATGTCTTTAAAACTTAAATTTCAAAAGAATTCATAAAGACATTTATTAAGGGGAAGCCTAAGTGGGAAATTGAAAAGTTTGACAAATTTTCAAAAACAATTTTTTATCAAGTGTTTTGTAAAAATTTGTGAACTTAATATATTTTATTTAAATTTGTTAAAAATACAATTTTAACTTGAACAAACTTTTTGTAAATTGTTTGACTTATTACATATGTTAAAAACTCATTTTAAAGTCAACAAGTAGTCAAAATTGTGAATTTCCAAGAGGAGGTTTCGAAACCTCCTAGGTAGTTCCGAAACCACTAAGGCAGTAAGGCCTAAAATCCACATTTTGGCTACAGGTTTCTAAACCCCCATGATGGTTTCGAAACCAGGGCCTGCAACGGCTATATTTTCCTTTTGAATTACCCTCAGGTTTCGAAACTTCTTCAGAGGTTTCGAAACCTCTATGGTGTGAGCATTTAATGCTCAGTTTTAATGGCTTCCAACGGCTCCAAAGTCCCCCAACGTCTCCCAAAGGTTAGAAAAGATCAAGAGCATATAAAATGGATCTCCAAATAGTAATGAAGTAACAAGAAAGCTTATCCAAATATTCAAGCAATCAAAATCCAATTTGTGCTGAATTTTCATATTTCTTGTAAACATTAGTGTTGTTCTTCATTGTATTTCTTTTACTAGTGCTTCTTGGGTGTGTGAGAGAGCTTAAACTTTGCAAACACCTTCCTTGTGAGGGTTTTCTAGTTTGCTTATTTGTACTTGTTTTTGGGAAAGGATTCAATAGACTTTGGGGTATAAGTCTATTGAATTGTGCAAGGTTACTCATTATCCTAAACGAAAGACAAATTAGTGGATTTGTGGAAAATCCTTAGTGTTGTCACTAAGGTAGTGGATGTAGACTTCATTAAGGAAGTTGAACCACTATAAATCACCTTGCAATTTTTTATCTTTGCAATTAGTTTCCACCATTCTTAAAAATTCCAATTCACCCATCTTGGCTTTATTCGACTGATTGCTACACTTATCATGTAGCTTTTGACGATAATGTAAGAGAAAGAAAAGATTGTATCTTCAACTCTGCATGTTCCTTCCATATGTGTCCCAGCCAAGAATGTTTTACAACCTATAAAGAAGTTCATACAATAGTTGTAGTAATGTGAAATAACACTTCAAGTAAAATCGCTAGAGTTGGCACCATCAAAATCAAGATGTTCGATGAAATTGTTAGAACCCTCAGCAACGTATGACACGTACCATATCTAAAGAAGAATTTTATTTCCTTAAGCACCCTTGACTCTAAGGGGTACAAGTACTCTGCTGAATGTGGAGTTCCATCAAAAAAAATTATTTACCCAAATTTTAAACAATTAACCTAAGTTCACTAGAATTCCTTTAATCAATCCAGCCACAACAGTGTACAATTAAATTTAGCATCATGGTAGGATTCTAAGTGTTTTCCATGGCTATCCTAGAATTGAAAGTTCTATCAATTAAGTGCAATGGCAATGTCATCATCGAATATTCATCAAGTCTAGGCAAATTCAACCCAACTAAAAGCAAGGCAAGTAATATATGAATCCTAAATGCAATTCCTAAAGATGAATGCAATTAGACATGAAACTAAATAAAGAAAAATACCCTCCAAACTCGAGAAAAGCATTGTCCTCAATGCATGAAAAAAGAAATATGATGAGAGATGACTTACTTCGAGAGTTCGTCATCGTTGATGATGGGTTTCCTTCGTGCGCTTTGCTTGATTCGCTTGCTAGCGCGTGGTGGTTGGTTGTACAACTGATTCCCGTATGTTGGCAACCTCGTCATCATCGTCATCTACGTCCTTAATCTCGTTGGTGCTAGATGCTTTGCGTTTCGCCTTTGAGGAGGTGACTGTGGGCAACTTTATTTGTGCAGCTTTGTTGTGTGCGGTAGTTGTCGCGACATCGCCAGTTCCGGTTGCCTGGGCATTGGTATGCGTTGTTGCCTGGGAATGAGCAGTAGGCATTTTCAGGGCATCAGGACTTGCTGAGGCATGCGCTTCAGTGGTTGCCGAGGCATCGGGTATTGCCGAGGCATGTGTGTTTAAAGTTACCGAGGCATGCACTTTAGGGGTTGCTGAGGCATCGGGTATTGCCGAGGCATCCTCTGTCTCTTCCGTTTTGGCAGTAGTTTTGGACTCTTTTTTCTGAAAAGATGTTTGCTCCTTTGGGTGAAGTTGGGCTTCCTTGGAAAAGCTTGGTTTTGAGGTTCTTGGCCATGGTGGTTTTGATTCTTGATGTGGAAAAATAATGAAAACCTGAAAACTAATTATACTAAAGACAAATAAATAAAATAAATCTCTTAAAATTTTTGAAAATAAATAAAGGTCTAAAAACTAAAAACAAAAAAATAAAAATTCTTAGAAAGAGCATTTTCATGCATCTTATAAGGTTACTGCATAACTGAGAAGGTTTGAGGAGGTTCGTTTCCAATATTTCTTATAGTCCATTCACACCCTCCATCGAGTGATAATATTTCCCAAAAAGAGTTGGGCCAATGTGCTTGCGACTACTCCCTTTTGTGTTACCATGGTGGAGGTGTCTTTCTTCCTTGTTCTCTTGTAGTCCATGTATAATCTTCACCTTGCTACTGATCCTGAAGACATGAATATATTATTAGGAAAAATTATATCAACATCCAACCATTTAATTACCTCTTTCTCATCGAAATCCGTCATGGTTGGATGTAGCCTTCGTTGTCATGGCAATTGTTGCTCAAACCAATTGACGTGGCAATTAGTTGCCAAAATTTGTTGTAAGTCAAGGGAAAAAAAATTCTGAAAAGCTTTACGAATCCACACATTGTTTTCTTTTGGCCTCTCAAACATCTTCATCAGTAGAGATTTCGATGGCTTCATATCTACCAACATAGGTTCCTCAAGACATACATGCAATGTACGAGGTGAGTTTTTAAAGAATTCAAAAGGTTTAACCATTACCATCTCATATTCCATTGGCAAAGCATTGTCATCTCGTTGATCTTGCATGTGGTCGTGCAATTGCCATGGCAAAGGTGGATGGGGGCAATTTGATATAACATTACTTTTCTCAGCCTCTCAGAATGTTGTCGCATCGTTGCTCTATTCAAGCTCCTCAATCATTGCCGTGGCAATTTGTTGTATAGGCTCGTCAAGTGTTTGGCAGTTTTTCTCATTGGCAGGCTCTGGACTTGGAGGTTTTAGATGTTCCTTAAACATCGAAGAGCTCTCTTCGCATTGCTCCTTGTCCTCTTGCCTTGGGACTTCAGTATCCCTAGGAATGAATTGTTAGAGCATGTTATCCATGACATATGTTAATATCCTCGATCAATCTTCCGCTTCTTTCAAGAGTACATCCATCCTGGCTATACTCGCATCCATTGAATTTAATAGCTCTGGATGAAGACTACATTGCCATGAAATATTTGTTGTCGTGACATCTGTTGTTGCGGCATCTATTGATGCGGCAAAATTGTTATGGTAAAAAATTGAGCCTTTTGATCATACCATGAAGGATTTTGTTGTTGGTTTCATCTATGGTCCTCCATGTAGTCATGTGCACTGAAAGGTGAGGATAATTTTCAAACACATGTTGTTCCCCACACATAGCACAAGAGTTTTCCATGGGATAGGCTCTTTGGGCTTTTCTCGGTTGGTATAGGTAATCATCGAAGGGTGTAAGAAATTCTTGAGTGGATTGATTCCTATCTTCCCACATCAACTCTAAAATAGACCGTCTTTTATTTCCTAACATGTTGATGTCCCTTAACTTGCAGCGCACCTATTTTTTTATATAAAACAAACAAAAAGAAAAGTTAGTAGAATTAATAAGAAAAAAATGCAATTACAAAACAACTAACACCAATTGTCAATCCCCGGCAACGTCGCCAAAACTTGTTGCATGTAATAAGTGCTACACATATGTGCAAGTATACACGTCGCAAGTAATAAAGTGATACGAGTATCGAGTATCGTCTCCACAGGGATCGGTTTGGGCCACTTTGCTTAAGTTACTGCACTATAAAAATTAAAAACACAAATAGGTGATAGGAAGAGTTCTAACTAACAAGTAAACTAAAAAACAATAAAAGTAAAAAATAGAGGAAATCAAATAAGATAGAAGAGGTCAGGTTATTGTGAGTTGGGGGGTGATAGTCGAATGGATCGTCTTGGTAAAAGAGTGCAATGGCAACTCAATTGCCGCGACAATTAGTAACAATCGGGTTGCCAAGGCAACTAGAATAACGGTTGCCAAGGCAACTAGAATAACGGTTGCCAAGGTAACTGGAATAACGGTTGTCGGGGCAACTAGTATTATGATCCCTGGGCAACTGAAGCAGTGATTGCCAGGGCAACTGAGCGGCAACCTCTAAGGTTCAGTAAAAAGTTCTTCAATGGTTTCTCCTATCCCTAAGTCGAAACTCTAGTTAACTGTGCATGCCTTGATGATACATCCCTGCATGAATCAAGGGTGAACAAAAACCAATCTTGTGCTCCTCTTAGTCGTTGAAACTCGTAACTTATTCCTAAGCCGAATTAGTCTTCATCGATTTGTACAAAAACCATGCTCATTCGTTTCTTGAATCTAACTCTCCTGATATTAGATAATTAGATAGTTTCACGAGATCCTCTCCCAATTTACTCGCAAACAAGATTAAAAAACAAGAATGAACAAACCTTGAATTAAAATTGCAACTTCAAAAACCTAGACAAATCTAATCGTTTATCAAAACCACAAACCCAAAATAACCCAAGCGAATTCACATCAATTCATGGCTATTTTTCGAAAGATATACAAGGAATAATCCCCAAACATGAATTGAATAGAATAAAGATAAAGGAGATGATATCGCACAGTTCCCTAGTCGAACTCTCTCCAATCAATCTCCTCTTGTAGTTGGCGGCTTAGCTTCTTATTTACAGGAGAAGGCTAGGTCAAAGTCTTTCTTGAGGAGGAAGTTAAGTTGGAACTTGTTTGCATGTTTGAGGAACTATAAATGACACGCAAAATAGTGCAAGTATGCACGTCGAACAAGTAATAAAGTGATGAGTGAGTATCGTCTCCACAGGGATTGGAGGTAAGTTAAGTCAAGTTTAAGCACACCAAACACAAACTGAATAATGAATGAAGGAGTTGATATGATTAGTTTTAAAGAAATGATATAGCAAAAACTGTAAATAAAAACTGGAGCTAAATGATAAGACTTCAAACATCCTCACACGTGTGGAAACTCTCAGATAGGAAGACAGGATGGGCTTGTTGAGAAATCCTATGCCTAGTTCTAATGTATGTTTAAAAATTTCTAGCTCAAACTATGCTCGACAGAGTTTACTAAGGTGTTTCTAAACTATCTCTAGCATGAAACCTGACACCAGAATGCTACGGAAATACCTCTCAGCGTGAACCCTAGCAAGCTACTTATCGTTTAAGTACTGCTCCTTTTAGTCGTGCCTCTCAGCATCTAACCCCATTGTCTACATGGATCTAAGCTTAAATCTCTCGACCATTAAGCTAATCTAACACCCAAGTAAAGGCTAACTCTCGAGAGCTCTTACAAACTTAGGGCAATAAAACAATAGACAACGTATATAGAAACTGGAAAATGCTGAAAACATCCATTAAAACTAAAACATCATCATCCAAAACAAACCCAAGCAACTTAAAGTTAGTTTATGGCTGGGTAAATATCATCCATAATCATCCATTTCAAACAACCCATTTCCAGAATAGAAAATGCTAAAGCAGAAGCAACTAAGAGTAAAGGGAACTCCCAAGCTGCCGTGGACTATCGTGAACCGCTTCAAGCTTGATGCTTCTCTCAAAGTCCAGCAATATCTTCCCTTTAGAGCTCCATCAATGGAGGACGCAATGAAGGAGAAGAAGAAGAAGAGTAGCCGCCTCTTCCTTTCTCTCTCTGTTATCTCCAAAAGCAACTTTTTAGCCCTCTTTTTAATGTGGGTGTCTTGTCCTTTATATAGTGGGGGATCTTAGAGTTTTGTGCCCTAGGTAATATTCCCTAGGTCACATGATTGACATAGCTGACTGGGGGGTTCACATGTGGGGGTTCTCAAAATATTTTCTCTTTTTTGCCTTTTCTGCACCCAGAAATGCGTCCAAAATGTTGTAGCATTTTTCTCATTTCCCAGCATTGTTCCTTGCTTCACATGCGCATCACTACACCAAACCAAACCTTCCTTAATCAGCATCAAATTCATAATTTAATGAAAACAACCAAGCTAACAACACCGTATGCAACTATGTGAACTAAATGCAACCACATTCAATGAAATGAGCTTAAAACCAAGCAATATTTTAAGTAAAAAAGGCATGAAAATAGACTTTTTACAAGGTTAACTCACCCTCAAACTTAAGCTATTGATTGTCCTCAAGCAATGAGTAGAGAAAAACATAGAAAAATACTATGGCAAAGTTCAGTTCAAGACCTTGTTATGGAAAAATTTCAGTCCTCAGAAAACATAGGCTTTAACATGCTAGACAAACTTGAGATTTTAAGAAATTTTCCCTAGGACAAGATCCTTTGTATGTGTGTGCGTAATTGCATGCATTCTATGCTTAACAGAGTTAGAGAAAAAAATTAGGCAAGAACTCTATTGCATCCTAGTTTTTGTTTATCAATTAAGCATAAAGTTTACTCCCATAACTCCAAATGATTTCCTTTTTTTTTTGCTACGAAGGGTGGCAGCTCATCACAACTACCGTCCTTAAATCTAGATGAGTAGGGAGAAAACCTCTCACCCCTGAGCTAGTAGGTAGAGTCATCCCGTGACAACTTTCATTTAATCATATGCTATTGCTGCTATTTATTTAAATGCATTATCCAGGAAAATCAATGCATGGAGGAGTGTCCCTCTACAGTTATGCCAAAGCATTTATTCACAATTCAACATATTCAATAAGAACAAGGGAGTTTAACAAAGCCTTTACTGCTTTCATTTATCAATCAAGTTCATTAATATCATTCATACTAAGGCATGCAAGAGTTCTTAATAATTTTCTAACACCCCTAAGTATAGAGAACATGTAATCGTGTGAAAGTTTAATCATAAAGCATCAAGTCCTAAAGTCAGTTCTATCAATCTCAAAAAAGAAAAAAATGCTCATCATCAGACATCCTCAATTTATTCATAAAAACTATCTTTAAACTAAACAATATGCCATAGCAAAAATTGTTCATAACTACAAATGCAAATGACTAACTATGAACACTACTTCCCCCCAAACTTGAAGAAGGCATTGTCCTCAATGCATGAAAATTAATTAAAACTAAACTAAATGCAATGGAATGCAAGGTACCTTGACTAACTCTACTTTGATGGTGGTGGGTTTGTCTTGTCCGTTATATGATTGACGCGCCTCTTCTTTAGTGCTGAGGTGTTGTAATTTGTTGTGGCATTGTGGTAGGAGAGACATCATCATTCATCTCATTGTTCGTACCAGCAGCGAATGGTCTTCTTCTTAAGTAGGTTTTGCATCCACGGGGGCTTCACCCTTGTCCACATGTTTGGGAGTTGTTTTGCTAAAGAAGAAAAAACTAATAATAAAGAAATAAAACAAAGAAAACAAACAAACAAACGAAACAAAAATTGTTATAGCAGAATTTAGAGAAGGTTGAAGGGATGCAAACTCTCAAACATCCTAAATTGATGTGGCAATTTTTGTCACGTTCGATTGGAGCACCAATATAGACCAAATTGCCCCACACATATAATAGTTCCACCTTTAATATATTTTGTATGGGCATTTCGTGTCTTCCGTATATGTTCACCATCTCTTGGCATCTATCGCAAGATTTATAGAAATCTTGGGTATCCTTGAAGAGTGTAAGCCAATAGAACTCAGACTGTAGGACCTTTGCAATAGTCTTCTCTCCTCCAAAGTGCTCTCCACATGAAGCTGAATGGTAGTAGAATAGGATCTCTTTTTGCTCTTCTTTGGGGACGCATCTTCTAATAATTTGGTCGGTACATTCTTTGAAGAAGTAGGGGTCATCCCAATGACAATAAGGAACATCGTGCATGAACTTGTTCTTTCCCTCGCTATTCAAATTAGGAGGAAAAATACCACTAACGAGAAAATTGACAATATCAACATACCATGGAATTTTTGTAGCAAATAATAATTTCTCATTAGGAAATTCTTCCTTAATCTCTATTTCATTCCTTAGTTCTTTCATAATTTCTAGCCTAGAAAGATGACCAACTACTTGGTTTTCATTGCCTTTCAAATTAGTAATGGTCCAACCTAAAGCCTTTTTATGTTGAGCTAAAATATGAATCAAATTACTCGCTTGCTCATGCTTAAGATTACCGACATTAATCACAAGAAAAGTCTCATTGGAACCCAAATAAGTATGCTTAAGATATGAAGGTAAGGGATTTAATTCTAATGCGGGTGCATGATCAAGTGAGGGTTTTGGAGGTGTAAATTCAGAAAAATCTAAAGGTTCAAATTGCGTACTTGGTCTAGCTATGAGCAAGCTAGATTGATGCACCTCTGTTGGGAACTCCTCAAGCTCCTCGAACTCCTCATTGTCATATTTATTGAGCTTCATATAGTCCTCAACTTTTAGAAAGTTGCTGCAGCAAAATTTTACAGCTTCCTTTTTTGTTGTAGCATCCATGTATTGATACTCCTCATGTTCATCCACATATTTGAGGGTGTTGAAGACGTTTATAGCTACCCTTTTGTCATCCACTCCTACTGGTGGGGGGTTATCTTTTGTTGTGACAATAATTTGCATGTCATCATTAGGTTCACTCATCAAACCCTTACCCTTGCCCTCCATCGAAGGTGAGTCCTCTTGCAATTGAGATTCTTCATGCACAATCTCGTGGCTGGGTTCTTCGAGTGTCTCCCCCCCCCCCCCAAACTTAGCTTCTTTGGTGATCTGAGTGTCATTCCTTAAGTTGAATGAACTACATTTCTCCTTGCTTTGAGTTTTAGTGACTTCAGTATCACTAGGTAGACTGCCCTGAAGGCATGCATGTAATGCTTGAGCAATTTGACCCACTTGAGTTTCCAAAGCTCTCAAAGACAAACTATGACTTTGTAGTAGTGCTCCTTGGCTCTCGATAGACACATCATGGTCTTGAAATAAAGTATTTGTAGTCATCATAAAGTCTTGGAAAGTAGCTTCCAAAGAATTGTTGTTCGATGAAGATGTTGAACCCTTGTTGTCATTTTGCCATGGCATATTTTGCTAGAAACCTAGGGGTTCAATTATATTTTGTTGCTGATTTGAGCTACTGGAATTGTTGCTTCCTTGATTCCCCCAAGAGAGATTAGGATGTTGATGCCATCTTGGGTTATAAGTGTTAGAATAGGGGTTGTGGTTGTTCCTATTGAAGTTCCCTACGTAGTTGATAGACTCGTGGTTTTTGGGGCACTCGCTCATATGGTGACTTCCATCACAATGAACAAAAGTAGTTGCTACCATCACTTCCTTCACCTCATTAGGACGTTGGAGATTCTTCAACATATTAGTAATGGCCGACAATTGAGCTGCAACAAAATCATTAGCATCAAGCTCACGTGTCCCATGAGTCTTCTTCCCTGTTCCAAGTCTTGAAGTAGAAAATTGGTAGTCATTGTTTGCTATCCTATCAAGGATATCGAATGCTTCTTCAGGTGATTTTTCCAGCAAAGTTCCACTTGCTGAAGCATCTATCATCATCCTCGTGGGAGCATTGACACCATTGTAGAACATAACAACTTGAGTCCAATCGTGAAAACCATGATTTGCACATTTACGAAGCAGTCCCTTGTATCTATCCCAACACTCGTACATCGACTCGTCATCAGCTTGACAAAAAGAAGCAATGTCAATCAATAGTTGAGTGTTCATGTGAGGTGGATTATGCCGCAACAAAAAGATCTTGCATAAATCTATCCATGACTTTATTGAACCGACGGGTACTCCACTTAACCAAGCTCGTGCTCGACCACGCAATGAATAAGGAAATAACTTCAGCTTCAACACATCTTCATGCACACCTTGTTGTTTAAAAGAATCACAAAACTCCAAGAATGCACGAATGTGTTGTCTTGCATCTTCATGAGGCGAGCCACCAAATTGCCCAATCGAGTTCAACATGATGAACATCACTGGTTTGAGTTCAAAGTGGGCCGCCTGAATCTCGGGAGGTACAATCCTAGGGTTGAGATCATCCAAGATATGAGTGAAATAGTCTCTAATAGCACGTGGGCAAGCTGAAGCTCCAGGATTTGCCGCAGCATTAGGATCACCCAGATCGTCACCTGGTTAACCTCCGCGGTTTTGTCCTCTATTCATGATTATGAGAGCTTCTTGTATACATCTTCTTTGACGAAAAAGATGTTCAATTTCTGTAATTAGTGGTAGTAAGGGTCTGTCAGATCTTCCTTGGGTCACGCAACAACACAACACCTGAAAAAGACAAACAGAAATAGCAAATAAATATATACAAAAAGAAGAAATAGAATGGAGCAAAAACTAAAGTTAAAATAACCAATTGTCAATCCTCGGCAACGACACCAAAAAATTGTTTGCGCGTTTGAGGCATATAAATGACACGCAAAATAGTGCAAGTATACATGCCGAACAAGTAATAAAGTGATGAGTGAGTATCGTCTCCACAGGGATTGGAGGTAAATTAAGTCAAGTTTAAGCACACCAAACACAAATTGAATATTGAATGAAAGATTTGATATGAGTAGTTTTAAAGAAATGCTATAGCAAAAACTGTAAATAAAAAATGGAGCTAAATGATAAGACTTCACACGTCCTCACACGTGTGGAACTCAGATAGGAAGACAGGCTGGGCTTGTTGAGAAATCCTAAGCCTAGTACTAATGTATGTCTAACAATTTCTAGCTCAAACTATGCTCAACAGAGTTTACTAAGGTGTTTCTAAACTATCTCTAGCAAGAAACCTGACAGGCAGAATGTTACGTCAATACCTCTCAGCGTGAACCCTAGTAAGCTACTTATCGTTTAAGTACTACTCCTTTTAGTCGTTGAAACTCTATCCTTATCTCTAAGGTGAGTTAGATTTGTGTCTCTCAGCATCCAACCCCATTGTCTATATGGATCTAAGCTTAACTCTCTCGACCATTAAGTTAATCTAACACCCAAGTAAAGGCTAACTCTTGAGAGCTCTTACAAACTTAGGGCAATAAAACAGTAGACAAAGCATATGGAAATTGGAAAATGCTAAAAACATCCATTAAAACTAAAACATCATCATTAAAAACAAACCCAAGCCACTTAAAGTTAGTTCATGGCTGGGTAAATATCATCCATAATCATCCATTTCAAGCAACCCATTTCCATAATAGAAAATGCTAAAGCAGAAGCAACTAAGAGTAAATAGAGCTCCCATGCTGCTGTGGACTACCGTGAACCGCTTCAAGCTTGCTTCTTCTCTCAAAGGCCAGCAAGATCTTCCCTTTAGAGCTCCATCAATGGAGGATGCAATGAAGGAGAAGAAGAAGAAGAGTGGCCGCCTCTTTCTTTCTCTCTCTCTTATCTCCAAAAGTAACTTTTTAGCCCACCTTTTAATGTGGGTGTCTTGTCCTTTATATAGTGGGGGCACTTAAGGTTTTCTGCCCTAGGGAATATTCCCTATGTCACATGAGTGGCATAGCTGGCTGGTGGGTTCACATGTGGGGGTTCTCAAAATATCTTCTCTTTTTATCTTTTCAGCACCCAGAAATGCGTCCAAAATGCTGCAACACTTTTCTCACTTCCCAGCATTGTTCCTTGCTTCACCTGCACATCACAACACCAAACCAAACCTTCCTCAAGCATCATCAAATTCATAATTTAATCAAAACAACCAAGCTAACAACACCATATACAACTATATGAACTAAATGCAACTACATGCAATGAAATGAGCTTAAAACCAAGCAATATTCTAAGTAAAAATGCATGAAAAATAGTATTTTTACAAGGTTAACAGAATTAAATTGAATAAAAGAAATATTAAATCTATTTTAGTTTTATTCCAACTAAAACTCCTTATATTTTCTTGGAATTTAATATTCTTTTGACCTCTTCATGGAGTTCCAAATCTTTTTCTCTACGCCACCTATCCAGATTAAGTCAGATATGTTCGCTCATCAATTCGGCTACCATTTTGCCTCGTCATCCCTTGTCGACGATTGCCGCGGCAACTGGTTTGGCATGTACTTCTTGGGTTGCCATGGCAACTTGCTCGGCAGGTCCTTCCTAGGTTGCCACGACAACTTCTAGCTTTTCCCAGGCATTAATCCTGCACACACAAAACAGCCTCCATCAGTATCTTTTCCACCAAAACTAATCAAAACATGAACTCAAGCATAATAATGAAGGAAATTATGAAAATATACATGAATACCTAATAATTAAACTAAAATGAGCTTAAGTCTAACAATAATATGAGTAAAAAGTGAAATAAAAATAGTACTTTTGAACACTTAACACACCTCCAAACTCGAACTATTGTTTTTCCTCAAGCAATGCAAACTAACAATTTCTGGCCGAGATTTTAATCATCAGAGAATTTGCTCCGCATTTGACTTCATTCCTCAAAACCGTGACACAAAGTATGATTTACACTCAATTGTTCGGATTGCATAGAAGTTACCCGGAATCAAACTATAATGCTCGTGAGTGTGTGCGGAGTTGTGCACAAGATGATTTCATTTAACTAGAGCCAATTTCAGGCACCTCTAGTTTATTAATTAATTTTTCAATTTTTATGATTTGTAACACCCCCTTCTCGGCCTGGTCGAGAATCGAGTCAGAAAGTGATACCAATGAACAATACGATGACTGATGCGATAAATTTCGATCCAAAAACAACATATAATCAATGTTATACTTATAAACATTATCGGATATAAGTCTTTGTCCAAATTATCCATTATGAAGCAATGATTAATCATTTAGGACCAATTCTTAGCTATTATAAGTTTTAGGGACTAAACTTTAATTCGATAATTTAGAGGTTCTTCGATGCAATTGATTATACCACAATGAAATTCAATACAACAACAACAAGTCTGTAAATTTTCATATTATTCAGAGTTCATTTACCCATCCAAATGAGTCATCCTAAATCTAATGATGAACTTGTGAACAATGTAAACATTCAATATATGTCTTTTAACCAACTTAACTAACCTTGTATCGAAATAATATGATGTCGTTTCAAAACGGGTATACGATAATTAGCCCATGGTGATTTTGCCCACATCTCATATCGATATAGGTAAGCCTTGTTTCAATACGGTTTGACTTTTGTTGACTTTGACTATTGACCTGTTTCGATACATGTTAGACCCGTATTGAAACGATGAATTACCGTAGCAAAACGTAACGAAACAGCCCTAAGTTGTACTGATACGCCCTATTTCTTAGGTTCATTTATGCTTAACCGTATCGATACGCCATTACCCTGTATCGATACGATCTAACTTGTAATGGCAGATTTTTGCTAGTTTTTAATCAAATTGACCTATCGAACGGTGTTCAAATGCAATGAAACTTTACACACAATATTTAAATGCTATAAACTACTGGCATACCAAATTTCATGATGATTCGAGTACGTTTAGTAGGTGTTCACCTATGTGAGCTATATAAGCCATTTTTGCCATTTTTTAACACCACCAAAAAGTCATTTTTAGGCCTTAAACAAAATTTCAACCCTTACACATTATAAACATACCAAAATGGGCACTTAGGAGTAGTTTGACTACTACGCCACCATTATAGGAGTTTATAAGGACAAAATACATTACTTTTGGCTTGTAGTGACTTATCTTGCTACGACTTTTTCAATCTTCCGCAATGGTTGATTTCTTAACCTGAAATGCATGAGATGAGACACATTAGGCATACTTTGCCTAGTGAGGTAGTCATATGCAATCTAAATATAAAAGAGTGATACATATACATATTCTCATACTCATTAACATCAATGTTATGCTTCAAAAACAATGATCAATATATCATACTAGTTGTTATCCCTTGGACTGAATCGAGATAGTGGATACACGAATTCTTACGCCTCGCCAATTCAATGAATGGTCTAATCCCTCCGCCTCGCCAATGACCAAATACAATACACATCCCTCTGCCTCACCAAATCAATATAGGTCATAGCCTTAGGACCGTAGTCCATCCGTACACTGAGCTCATAAATTCTATGGCATGCCAATTGTATCCAAGGTCCGTTCAAATCCAATGTTTCAATGATAATATCCATATTCAATATTCAATGATAATTCTGATGACCAATATCTTCAATGTTATTATTAGTGAACCATATTTCAATATCAATGTTCCATGACCTTAACAACTACTATAATAATGTTTCATGATTTCAATATCAATGTCAATATCCGATGGTTCATTTACAATGTTTCGATAACAATAACCATGTCGATAATAATGCACGATGATGATGTCAATAACTATGTCTGGTGTTCATTGCCAAACTTACTGATGCTTACCAATAGGTATGTTTAACAATTCGATGCAACTTTCTTAAAAGAAAAGTTAGTTATTTGATCAAAATCAACAATAATGAATTTGTGAAGGCTCTTCGCCTAATCCCGAGACTCCGACTACACTCATCTTGACAATTTGATGCTTTTATGGCTCTCGGATAACAACTTCTTTGTTCCTAGCTTTCAGTGAAGTCGATGGATGCTCTTTGTCAATTTCTTGAGCTAGGAATTCAATAGGAGCATGTTAGAATCAATAGCACGATATCGTAATCAAATTAACGATATCAAAATCAATAGCTAATCTTAATCTAAACATTGTCTATAAATTATCCATGGATGGCCAAACCCTAACATGAGATTATGCTTGGTTTACCCATGGTTTGCAATAGTTGATTAAGGATTGTAGCTTACCCAATTGATGTCAATAATTCAATAGCAATAGGTCAAAGAAAACTAAGCTTAAGCTTGCTCTCCAATGGAGGTGCTATCTTGGAGGTGGAAGATGATAAATGGAGGTGCTTGCTTCTTAATGTTTCGGGTAAGCTTTCCTATGCTCATTTCTTTGTTTTATTTATCCTTAGGCAATTTAGCTTTCCTTCATATGAATGAAAGCTATCATATTATCCCACGTAGGTGGAATTTTAATTAAGGACGGGCTAATCGCAAAATTAGTCCCTCAATTCCTAATACACTATGATTTTGCCCTCAAACTCATCCTCAATTTAGTCACGGTAAGTTTTTATATTATTCGATAGGGTCCAACGACAATAATTTAACTCAATTAGAGTCCAATATTAATTAATTAACAAGTCGATATGATATAAGATTTCCGGGCATCGGAACCCAATTCCGACTAGACCGGGTTTTTGGGTGTTACAACTCTCCCCCCTTAAGAGTTTTCAAACACATGATGTTCCCCTCACATAGCACAAGGGTTTTCCACAGTATAGGCTCTTTGGGCTTTTCACGGTTGGTATAGATAATCATCGAAGGGTGTAAGAAATTCTTGAGTGGATTGATTCCTATCTTCCCACATCAACTCTAGAATAGATCGGCTTTTATTTCCTGACATGTTGATGACCCTTAACTTGTAGCGCACCTGTTTTTTTATATAAAACAAACAAAAAGAAAAGTTAGTAAAACTAATAAGAAAAATATGCAATAACAAAAACAACTAACACCAATTGTCAATCCCCGACAACAGCGTCAAAAACTTGTTGTGTGTAATAAGTGCTACACAATTGTGAAAGTATACATGTCGCAAGTAATAAAGTGATATGAGTATCGAGTATCGTCTTCACATGGATTTGTTTGGGCCACTTTGCTTAAGTTACTCAACTGTAAAAAATAAAAATGCAAATAAGTGATAGGAAGAGTTCTAACTAACAAGTAAACTAAAGAACAATAAAAGTAAAATATAGAGGAAATCAAATTAGAGAGAAGAGCTCGGGTTATTGTGAGTTGAGGAGTGATAGTCGAATGGATCGTCTTGGTAAATGAGTGCAACAGAAACTCAATTGCCGCAGCAATTGGTAACAATCGGTTTGCCAAGGCAACTTGAATAGCGGTTGCCGGGGCAACTAGTATAACGATGCCTGGGCAACTAAAGCAGTGATTGCCAGGGCAACTGCTTGGGCAACTGAGCGGCAACCTTCAAGGTTCAGCGAAACTTTCTTCAATAGTACCTCCTTATCCCTAAGTCAAAACTCTAGTTAACTGTGCATGCCTTGATGATATATCCCTGCATGAATCAAGGGTGAACAACAATCAATCTTGCGCTCCTCTTAACCATTGAAATTCGTAACTTATTCCTAAGCCGAATTAGTCTTCATCGATTTGGACAAAAACCATGCTCATTCGTTTCTTGAATCTAACTCTCCTAATATTAGATAAATAGATAGTTTCACGAGATCCTCTCCCAATTCATGCTCAAACAAGATTAAAACCAAGAATGAACAAACCTTGAATTAAAATTGCAACTTCAAAAACCTAAACAAATCTAATCGTTTATCAAAACCACAAACCCAAAATAACCCAAGACAATTCACATCAATTCACGGCTGGGTTTCGAAAGATATACAAGGAATAATCTCCAAACATGAATCAAATAGAATAAAGAAGAAGAAGATGATATCGCACAGCCCCCTAGTCGAACTCTCTCCAATCGATATCCTCTTGTAGTTGGCGGCTTGGCTTCTTATTTATAGGAGAAGGCTAGGCCAAAGTCTTTCTTGAGGAGGAAGTTAAGTTGAAATTAAATTGAGTAAAAGAAATATTAAATCTCTTTTAATTTTATTCCAACTAAAACTCCTCCTATTTTCTTGGAATTTAATCTTCTTTTGACCTCTTCATGGACTTCCAACTCTTTTTCTCCACGCCACCTATCCAGATTAAGTCAGATTTGTCCGCCAATCAATTCGGCTACCACTTTGCCTTGTCATCTCTTGTCGACAGTTGCCGCGGCAACTGTTTTGGCATGTACTTCTTGGGTTGCCACGACAACTTGTTCAGCAGGTCCTTCTTAGGTTGCCACGACAACTTTCAGCTTTTCCCGGGCACTAATCCTGCACACACAAAACAACCTTCAACAGTATCTTTTCCACCAAAACTAATCAAAACATGAACTCAAGCATAACGGTGAAGGAAATTAAAAAAATATGCATGAATGCCTAATAATGCAACTAAAATGAGCTTAAGTCTAACAATAATATGAGTAAAAAATGTAATAAAAATTGTACTTTTGAACCCTTAACAACATGGGCTCTCTTATCATGATGAAAGGTTAAAAGAAGACAGACAAACTGTATGTTTTGTAAGGTTTCATATTCAGACATTGTTGTTGCACCTTATGTATCAGATAACATAGATGCAATTTGAAAGTCATCAACTTATACTAAAACAGATCATCGTGAAAATACAAGTGGATTGTTGTTTTGCAAGTGTAGACAGAATCACAACATTAGAACAATACCTGAAATCCAGTGAGGTTTCAGAATTGTAAAAGGGTTGTTCATGGTAAACGAGTATTTTAGAAGAAAGAAGAGACTTCGAGAGTCCATGAACCCATAGACAAGGTAAGACTAGTGGTAAAAGGTTACGGTTGGATTCCAGCAATAGACTTTAATAATTTTTACAGTCACCCGCGGGATTGATGATTATTCCACATCCTACAATTAAGTTTGAACTTGAACTTGGTCAAGTCTCATTATTGAGAACCGCCCCTTGAAGGGGTTTCGTGGAAGAGGTAGAGATACCGTTTAACAAGAATTTGTGTCAATGTGTAGATTTGTTAGAGTTGTGACCTAATTTTTTTTAAGTTTTAGTTTAAACTAAGTAGAATTACTTTCTATGCAAGTTTCTTTTGTAAGCAAGTAAGACATCCCTATAATTATATACTAGAGATTAGGGGTTTAGACAAGTAGAATATATTCTACAGAGCTTTAAGACGCAAATTACGTGTCCTCTTCGTTATAGTGAAGGTTCTCATCCTCTGCCTGTGGTTTTTTCCTTTTAGGTTTTCCACGTAAATCTTGATGTTTATTTTTTT
Organism: Hibiscus trionum; assembly: GCA_030270665.1. NCBI lineage: Eukaryota > Viridiplantae > Streptophyta > Magnoliopsida > Malvales > Malvaceae > Hibiscus > Hibiscus trionum. The sequence continues at coordinate 26,079,570 of BSYR01000021.1, forward strand.
TCTGTTTTGCGATCATTTTTTATCTCATCATTATCGTCTCGATAATTTTAACATGAAAAGAAATTATATTTTATTCCGAATTTTTCATCATTCCTACCAAACACACCAATGGAAATAAATAATAATAATTGTTCATCTTTTTCACGTTTCTACCCATCAATTTTTCATCATTTTAATTTTCTTTCGTATACTAAGCAAATCCTAAAGGGGCAGTTGAAAATGTAGGTTGTGGAGAGATGGGAGCTTTAACTGTACAAGACCATTGTTATTCAAGTGCATCATTGTGGTGCAATTGCACTAGTTGGGTAGAATCCAAATGCAGCTGTTGTCTGCCTTTGCCGAAGTGAACCCCTCCCTCATACCCAGGAATTGGACCGTTTATATGAAATTTCACTAGAGAAACAACATCGTTTACTTTTGTGGCATGATCCACGGCAAGGAACCTACCCGGCTGCTCCATAATGGCAAAATTAGGTCATTTGGAGCGTAATAATAAGCTTCAAACCTTATTCTTGTAGAGTGGTCCAAATGCAATAAGCATGACCGTTATGCACAAGACACTTACGACCATAACAACCTATCCACCACTAATACTGCATAAAATACGAGAAAGTATATCATAGGCTTTACCTAATGCCTAGGATATTGGCCTAACCAATAAGATTAATACATGTCATTCAATTTGTACATGTCAACATTTGTCCAAATCATGCATCTATGAAGTGGAAGTTGGACAGTAGGCGAGCAGAAGTAGAGGGTTTGGAAAGACGTGGAACAATTAATTTTTTTTTTTTACCTTTTTTGTTTAATATTTAGGATTAAAAAATTAATACATGATTTGGACAAATGCTGCGTGTAAGAATATGAATTTTATTGGTTAGCCCATATCCTAGGTGGTAGTTAAGACTTATTATATAACTTCCCATAAAATACACTGATTTTAAGCAAAAACTTGCTTATTGTTTCATCGATTTTATTGGTTAGTCTCATATCTTAGGTGGTAGTTAAGACATATTTAATGCAAGATTCGCAAACTTGCAACAAGAAAAGCACCTCATCATATACAGAGAAACCCAAGGGAAGTTATATATTAACATGTGAGTGACACAAATGTCTAAGGGCAGATACAAACAACAGCAACTTCAGGACCTAGAATAAGCGTTTCCGGCAATCTACTGCTCCACAGAAGCAAGGCATCATTTTTACCTTCCCATCAGGACCATGAACACTATCAAGGGCATATCCATAGTCATATGTAAGCTCCTACAGGCAAAATATAATGGCAACCAGTCAATAATCAATATATCCAGGCAATGCGAGACAGGGAAAATCATAATACGGGATGGATTGGCACAAGCTCCAAGCATTATCATAATTTCATACTGCGTTAAATTCCAGAGATTGGTACCAAACACCTTACTGAGAAATTTAAAAGGTGCTTCTACGGACACCAAATTAGGGGGGGAATCACCTGCAAAGGAGGAATGTTGTCTGCAGCAAAGAGCACTACTCGAGCAAGTTTGATATCCTGATGTGCACTCAGGACACACTGAATAAAGAGGTTAGGCTCACAGCTATGATTGATAAATCTTGCGACGTTTCCGATAGAAGCAGCATCAATGCAGAACTCTGGCACACTTTCTGATCTCTGTTCATCATTTTTGTCAACGTTCTGGATCATTGACACTGATGCATCCTGTTGCCGACTCTGTCGAGGAAAATAAAAACAGAATAAATACAATCTAACATGCAGGAAAAACAATAAACGATTTCAAGGCAGAGATATCACAAGCAGATAATGGATTTTTATTAGAAAAAGATTTCCTATGAACTCTTCTAATACAACTTGGTCCTCTTTGGATGTCACAATTATACTAAACTAAATACTCAACACCTTGAAATGCAAAGCAAGATGCGTACTATGCTAAAGAGTCATACCGCTCTGCCACCAAGCCCTCTCATAGTTTGCAAGCAATCTATGTCAAAAATGTAGTTATTCTCAGACACACTATCCAGATCTTCTGTCCTCGTAAGCACTCCAATATATTCACAAACAGGTGCACCAGCAGGTATAAAATCCCAAGATCGAACAGCCCATCCTTTCTTAGGAGTACGGAAGACCTGTTAATTCACATAAGTCAGATTTTATGTGGAGATGTTTCAACCAGAACCTCAGAGGGTCAAATAAATAAGTGAAAAGAGTAGTTTTTTTATTGCAGTGATAGGAAAACCTCAAGTCGATATTTCAATCCTCTCTGAGATGTACGATTTACACAGTCTGGACTACAGCCACAATTTGGACCACATTCAAAAACAACATGTTTGGCTTCAACTAACCTGGAATTGAAGAAGTGGAACAGAAGAACAAAATTAAGCAATCAACTTTAACAATAAGAAATCTATGGCACAGGCCATTAAGCCTTCCTATTTCTAAAATTTTACCTGCCACCATCACGGTGCACATACGGAAAGTCAGAACCATTAAGCCTGGCACATGAACAAGTTTTGGGATCCCAGCAAATACCCTCACAATCACATCTGGAAGCATTAGCAGGAAGCTTTATATTTCGTGCAACTTTCATTGACTTGCAATACTCATAACCTGAAAAACACAGGAACAAGCTGAATTTTAGAAACTTATGTATGCATAGCATTGCAAGAAAAGGGTAAATCTTTAAAAAGAATAAAGGTGAACAAAAGGGTGAAAACGATAAGTAAAAGAGAAGAAATGAGTGCCATTATAATCTATGTTATGCAAACTCGGGTTCGTGTCAGAGACTAGTATGTGTATGCTTAATGTCTTCTATGTTTTCCCATATATTTGGAGAACCATAGCCCTATTTCCATGTCTTATATGTGTCAGATAAATGTATTAGACACAAGTACTCAAGAGAAAATGAAGAATCCATGTAACATAGATCATCCATCATAAGAACATGCAACACAATTGAGAACTTGAACAAATGGATCTCTTCCAGCAAAGGATAATAGAAAAGAGAAACTGCAGAGAAATTGATAATTTGTACACCTTCAGACAGACCTCTTCCAGCAGCATATGTTGCGAGACAACCAGGAGAAAGTTTATCAAAGATAAACAATGAACAATTTACTTGTAAAATGGTCTACATGAACTTATCTTCAGGTGTCAGGAGAAAAAAAAAGTGCAAAATTTAGACAGACATGGATGGTGTGGCTGGTTTGGAGCATATGAAGATAAATCAGCAATAATGAACTAGAAGAATTGACCATAATTCAGTGGACTCCCGAGCTCACAAGAAGAATCAAAACAAATATGTTTATTTGGAACACTTATTCACTTATAACAAAAAGTACATCTCTAAGATATTATTGATTTCATTGTGCATGAAAATACAGTACTTAGAAACAAATTAGAAAGTTGAGCTTGCCTGTAGGTGCAACTGGTGGATCGTCGACCATATTAGTAGCTGGAATAGGAATAATCTCTTGACCACCACTTATGTCCTCACACACCAACCTTCACCGAGAAACAATAGAATTGAGAAAGAGTAGAAACAATGATAAAAGGGGAGCAATTATTTTATTTTTCTGTAATACTTAATTATTCAAATACCCGCGGATTTCAGAAGTACACTGGGGAACACGGCCATTGACAAATTGAACCTATTATAAGAATGAACAAACATGATTACAATGAGCAGATCTAACACAAAAATAGCAAATTCCTATAACAGGATGTTTTGAGATAAGCATCTTCCCACGACAGCAAAGTAATCACAATTTTATAAGAAGTTCAAAAATATAACTTCAAAAAGAGTCAGGACTACAGAATCCAGAGTCCCATTTCACCAATTACACCCTTTCCCTAAAACCTCTTTCAGACTATATATCAATAAATAGAAATGAGATTTATTCTAATTTAAAAAGTCTGCCACTGCCACGAAGAGGTAATCCAACGCATCCTCGGTTATCAGACTTCATCAATCAAAAAATTCCATCACAAGCTAGACAATGCCTTTCACCAAAACTAGCATGAAGACAACATGTTCAATCTCAGTTTACAGGAAAAGTATACCAGAACAATCGATACAACATATAGAGTAAACCTGGCTAGTTGTTAAGGTTGGTTGCCCCTCAAGCCGCCTCAATCGATATTTAAAAACAGTGAACCCAGAAAGACCCTTTTCTGCCCAGTACTTCTCAACCTGTAAATGTGGAGCAGGTGTTGAAATGCATAGTGTCCTATTGAATCCTTGCATAATCAAAGTACACAACACTACAATGCCAAGCAGGTAAAAGACAAATCAACCTGAAAACTGAAGATTTTACAAGGCCACACTGAAAATTCAATTATTCAACAGCAGCACACAAGACAGGTGCAGATCTTGTTTCAACCTATCAAGAACACATGCAACAAACTGCTTGTTTGCGTAATCTTTTAATAATAATGTAGCCATCTAGCACTTTTAACTTTTGGCTTTTTAGGATAGAAAAGTATTTGGAATGAATGATCATTCTTCCAAAAACAAGAGGACTGAATGCTTATGATGAAGACTACAAGACTCATTCATCCATGATGGAATCACCAAGGTAAGTCAACCGTATTGATATATTCTCAAAATGGTCATATTCCATTAGTTTTTTATCACAGAAGGAACTGTCTAATTATTCACAAATAACTAGAAGATTACGGTTTTATTCATCATGGTTCATGACGCACATGGAAGAAAAGTAAAATTAATATTTATTTTTCAGTACAACATATATTATGATAAAGTTAATGAAAACATATTGTAACCCCTAAACCCGGCCTATAAGAAAAAAACCAAATCTAAGAAGTCACGTTTTAAAACTTAACCCTCAAGAAAAATAATTTTAAAAGTTATACTTTAATTTAAAATAAAAATAACAATATTTGATAAATAACTTATAATAAATAAAATATAAATATCATAATAAATATTCGAATGTTTAAATAAAATCTATGAAATAAAACCATAATAAAAGAATGTTGAAATTATCCGGAAAAACATAAATAGCCCCCAAGTATGAAATTACATCAAAATAATAAATAATAATTTGAATAACTAAAATAGTTTCATACCGAATAATAAAATAATCGGATAAAACGTGAGATCCTCCAAGTACCACGTCGCCTAAAGTCGAAAGATATCTATAACAGGAAACTATGGGGAGTAAGCTAAAGAGCTTAGTGTGTCTCTAAAGTGCAAGAAAAACCATAATCATAAAATACAATAATATTTTCTTAAAATCATTTAAAAACCAAACACAAATATCACATTCACAATGCAATGCACCCAACTACAACCGCCATAAAAAGAGGTAGGTTCCCCAAAACCTCTCACTACAACGTCACCAATCGATGTGTGGTAAAAACCACTACTTCCTCCGTACAAATCCCAACTTATGTTCATACATACATGATGATTAAAAATCAAATTTCATAAACCCAGTTCCATAAATCCGATATTCCATAAACATACTTAATAAACCATAGTCCATAAGTCCATAAATCATAGTTTATAAATCGTAGTCCATAAATCACGGTTCGTAAATCATAGTAAAAACATATTCTGAAAACGTAATGCATGTGATGTCAACCATAAAAATCATAATACATATAAATAATCACATAAAGGGTAAAACACCAACACATAGAAAAATAACATATAATTTAATTATAGCACCGGAAGAAACACACCTTAGCCAAGCTATATTCAACCTACTGAATGATGCGATTTTCCATAATTAGAAGTATTGAATCCAATTGTATCGGTACCAGTCTAAACTTGGGGTTGAAGGGATTAACGAACAAGAAGGGGTATAGAGCGGGAGAGATTATTACATAGGAATTTAACAAATCAATAAGGAATTTTTGCGGCATGAAACTATATAAAAAAAGTAGGGTTCTTGGGGTGATCTTATTTGAACTATGTGTGTAAATATATATAGAGAGATTAAACATAATTTAAGTAAAATAATGAAAGTGATATAAGATAGAAAAGAATAAAAAATAAATAAAATAAGAAATCTAAAGTACGAATAAAATAAATAAATAAGAACGAATTCTGATGCGCCTAAGAAATTGGGGCTGAATTCCCTTAAAAAGAGATTTAAAAAGAGATTAATTGCGTAGTTGGTTCTCAAGGTTTCATGGGTTTCCTAAGTAGCCCATTGCTTTCTAAAAACTATAAAGTGACACCTAAAATTAAAATTTTCACAATTTAACCCTCAAAATCAATTAGGGTTTTTGAATAAAAAATTCTCAATTGTTAGGGTTTTCAATTAGGGATTTTTCAAATATAGAATTTACAATTTGGGCATAATTTTTTGGTGTTACACATATAATGCAACCTTAACCAACAAATAAAATGTTAAACGAAACCTAAAGAATGTGTCTCAGAAACTTACCTTGTACAATCCATCATACGTATAAACCTTCCCAGAGTAACTGCTAGTACATTCATGACCTCGAACTACTCTGATAGACACCCCAAGGTCATAACAATTCTATAAACAAAATCAGGAAGAATGTAAGACAGCTTCCAATGAGATGTCATACAACTTACAAGACAGTCCCAACATAGAAAAAGTTGCAAAGGAACTATGTCCCCTTTGAATGCATCAGTTAACAAACAAGTAAAGCAATTTATACCATGTGAACAAAAGAAATGTTAACAACTTGCAATAATCGTCTCTCTTTAGCCAAAGACAAACCAAAAAGCCATAAAACGTACTTAAATGTTCAAGATGCCACAAAATTTAGAACCTACAATCAGATGCAGGACAAGGCATTCCTACATTAACATAAACATGGAGACACACGTGTATATACACAATAGAACTTTTACTAGTTCTTGGACCCAAGATATGACGGTAGAAAGAATCTAACAACATGGTGATTTAGTCTCAAATAAGCACACACAACAGATAAAGAACTTTCATAAGTATATTGTAGCATGCCATTGTGCTCTATTTAAAGATAATATCCCGAGTACAATTAGGAACTTAATATATTTATTCCGATGAACAATTTCAAATACAACCATCCAAGAATATAGATAATGTAAATACATGAGAGGTTAGAATTCATACCTTTAGTGCAAGATTACCACGTTTCAAAACTTGATCTCGAATTTGTCGTTTATTACCAGTGAGGGCATGTCCTCCTTCTCCAGTGTAGACAACATCTTCAGCATTATCCAAATCATCCTCATACATGCCAGACAAAACTATAGCTACTGCAAGTGGGAACTTATAGTGTTTATACTCCTGCAGTTTTACAAGCACAAAAATGTAAAACATAAAAAGAGGTGGTCCTCTCGTAAATGCTGTGAACACTATGTTTCCTTTTCTTTGACAAATAAAAACAAAAGCAACCACTCAATCAAAAATTGGCATCCACATGAGCAACTCCTAAAGAGCATGCACCAAAGAATAAATGGAGAAGAAAAAGCAAACGCTATCCAAAATGTCTAAATAGAAAATAAAAGATTAAGCCAAGTAATTGTAGAGGGTGACAATGGTTCAGTTAAGGTTGGTTTTGGAAAAAAATTGTGGTTACTATGCAGTATTTTGGTTTATCAAAAACCCAGCTGAATACCAGAGATAACTTAACCAACCAAATTCCACTAGTTTGGATGAGTTCGGTTAATTAGTTTTAAAAATATCCACTAGTTTGGATGAGTTCGGTTAATTAGTTTTAAAAATATTTTTTATATAGTATTTTAAATTTATTGAACCATGCACTAAGGCGACTCAGTTTTCAGTTCTCTCAATCTTTTTGCTCAGCCACAGGTAATTACAGTGTTAATAAACCATGACTCTAATCCAGATGATAAACAAAAAGTCTTGAACTACTAAAGAAAAGAGGGGCAAGAGGTGCCCAGATCTTCAGATGCCAACTCATGTTCAGACATTTTTCCTTTATGGAATATTTACTCAACAAGACCTTAATGGCTGTAGGAAAAACTTGAGAGGAAAACTAACAGTGGAAACCCCTTGCATGGTCTGGTTTCTTTTCCATTTTGGAAAGGCTTGAGAGTATAATTGCAGTGCATAATGTAGAAAGCATATGATAATCCAGTTATAGAGCATCATCCATTGAAAACATAAATAAAGACTTTAAAAGGAGCAAATTATCTATAACACATTCACAGGAAAATGTTGAATGTATTACCCCTTCCCTGTAGGACTGCCCCATATAATCAATACCACTCAACCAGTGGCTATGAAAACCAACCGCAACCATTTCAGCACGAGAATAAAACTGATGCCCAACATCAATGCCTGCCACACATTAAAGACATCTTAGAGAAACTCAAAACGAGATCTAAAACCAGCCTGAAAAAACACTACAGGCATTAGCTCTAACAACCAACCTGGAATGTTGCCTATCCTTTTCTGAGGATAAAGCACTTCCTTTCTCTCCATCATCTGCAAGTGTTTTAATTTCAGAAAATTAGGGTATATAACATCAAAATCAGTATTAACAAGATAATGTCATACTTAAAGAAAAAAATATAAGAAGCAATAACATGAACGGAATCAGGAATTTTTATGGAATTATCATAAATTCATAATGATTACAATAATAGTTCAAAATAGTTACCGAAACAGCCAATAAATTTCTATTTATATTACAAGGGCAGAGTAATACAAAACAATTTATTACCGAGTTATTCTTATAACGAGCACTGACAAAACATTTAATCAAATAAAAGCATAGCATGAGTAGATCTCACCAATATGATGATTTCACTCAAATATAAGAGGGGAAAAAGATGCAATCTGTCATTTAAATTTTTCCTCTTGAATAAAAGAAAATGAAGCCATGCTGGATTTTAAACAGTATAACCAGAATGACAAAAGGCACAAATCATAGACACTAAATTCTAAAAAGACCAGCAGCACTTCAACATTGACTTGCCTTTGTCATTGCCTTTAAGTCAGGTCGCTTGGCTCTGCCCTTACCATCAGCATCAGGTACATTTCCTTTCTGCAAAAATTTTGTACAATAACAATGAAATTGAAAAGGACATTGCATGGTTGAAAGAAAAACAAAATCCAAGTTTCACCATTGTTCAGGTTAAAGGGGCAATAAATTTATCAGAGATACACAAACGTAAAGCTTGGAGTACCATGAGCCATGCAACTGAAAACAAAGACAAGAATAACTTACCCTGGCTTTGTTTGCCCCAGCGGCTTTCTTGGCCCTAGCAGCTTTCTTGGCAACTTTACCCGCTCCACATCTCTTTTCCTCTTCCTATGAAACACTAGAAAAGATTGAATAAGAAAAAAACTGCTAAACCCATCTCCAATGGTAAACAAGATGCAATGCTAGATGTTATATAAAAATAAAAAACCAGAGTAGTGAAGTTCCAATCGAAATTGAAACCAAGAAATGAAGACCAAAAAAACAATAGAAATAGGGGCAGACCTGAACTAAGTGAAGATAATGCTTGTTGAACAACCTTACAGTCTCCTTGACCTTAATATGAGCACTTTTCTCAGCAACACTGGGAGCATTACTACTGTCTAGGCCCTCTGCAATTTTAGCAGCTCGTTCCACCATTTTCGCCACTTTCTTGCTGACCTTATGTTTCGCGGGGTGAAATGGTATATCGGGAAGTTGATGGATCCCGGTTTGAGCATGTTGTAGTTTTAGCTTTTGATTTACCTTCTCAGTGTCCGTACTAAGTTTTTTTGCTCTTCTTCCACCATCTTCATCCAGAAGCTCCAGTTTTCGCTTAGCCAAAAGCGCATTCTTCTCGGCTTTTTGTTTGGCCGCAGCTTGTAATCTCGCACTGACCCTCCGTTCTCCGGAGACGTTGTCCTTGGGCGCTGCGCCATTCTCCACATGAATCTTGACCCTTTTGGCTCCGTTTGTAGGCGTAGGAACGGAACTCTGGAGCGAATGCGGCGACTGAAGCACCATATCGAGAAATATAAAACGGAAGAATGCGATGCGACGATTGGAAATGAAGGGAAGTTAGGGTTAGGAGAGGAAAAGAGAAGAAGAAACAAGGATTTGAGCGAGGATGATGGATAAATGCATGAGCTCACTGTCACGGCACACACAGCACCGAATCCTACTCATTTCATTGGATGACTAAAATTAAAAGAGACAGAGAACATTTAAGATGCAGGTTGTTTTTTTTTCAGTATATAATTTCAGTAGTTTTCGTTGTGAATAGAAATCATCATCTCGTTTTTGTGTACTTATATGCTTCACAATAAAAAATAAATAAATTTAGAGTTTAATATTAAGGTTTGAAGTTAGGGTTTAAAATTAGGTTTTAGAAAATTAGAGATATATTATATTTTTAAAGTTTAATGGTTATAATTTAGGATCACGAGCATAGCTATGTAAAAATTCTAGGTGCAGTTGATCCTACTTAAAAGTACCTATATAGAAATATTAGAATTGTATCAATTTTTTTATAAGAGATATTAAAATTGACCTCACTTAATTTATTGGAGTATGAGGTCAACAATACGTATTGTAGTGATATAGTAATTACCCATACTTAAGGATGGCAACTTTCCCTGAACCCATCGGGGATTCGACCCGACCTAATTCGATAATGTCGAATTTTTTAAAATAAATTTCGAGTTTGGGGCGAGTTTTATAGAGAAAATAGTCGGGATCGGGTTTAGAGTTAAAAATCTCCAATTCAACCCGACCCAAAGTATTTAAGATAAAATTTCAAAAATACCCTTATATATTTAAGGTTTAGGGTTTTCTATTTTTCCCTTTTCTTCTTAGTCGCAGCTACCTCTTTCGTTTTCTCCTCTTATTCTTCTTTCCTTTTTCGAGTTTGTCTAAAAACGGTAAGTTAGTGTATGGCTAATAAACGACGGGATGTTAGAGCCGCTGGATGGGAAAACTTGGTGATTTTGACCATTAAATTTAGATTCTCATAAAAACACGGGAAAACGAGAAGAGGTCGTTGTCGATAAGTATCGGAACGAAGTGTGAAGTTTCGCAACGGTATGGGGGAGAAAAGTTGTGTTACAACGTTAAAAGATAAAATGGTGCATATGTTTCGGAACTATGAAATATGTACCGGAACCGGTAGTTAATAGTTTAAACTCAAATTGTTAGAGACGTATGTCACAAGTAAAGTTGGAAGAAGATATTTTGGAATTAGATATAGGGTAACGAAACAGTCTGATGTGAAAGTAACTTTTAAGGGTTAACGCGTAGCAGTTGACGTTTTTGTCATGATATCAGAACTTTTGTATATGTTCTGAACTTGTAGAAAATGTGTAAACTAGAAATGTTTTAAGTGTCTTTAACAATACATGTATGTATAGTATGTATCGATACGTACGTATAAGTACCAAAATCTAGAGTATGATATGTTGGATAGTAAGAAGTAGACATGTAAACTGTAAAAGTGAAGGAAGTGAATAATATATTAGGGCAATTGTGAAGTATCAGAAGTAGTGTACGAGTTTCGCAACCTTGAAGTACAAGATGATAATATGTTCGGTTTAACAATTCATATTTCTAGTTTTTTTGTAGATCTTAAAAGCCCTCCAGCTTCCCTGGAATTAGAATCGAACCTTTATTTCCCCCACTAAAAACCTGGAGAAACCTCTAAAGCTAAGGAAAACGTTTCATTCAGTGTAAAGGATCGAAACCTTAACTTAGGTCCACAACTGAACTTGTGTAGTCGTCTCCATCGCGAAGGTAACAAGCAAAACCCAAAACCTTAAAGTTTGTTTATTTGCGAAATACTTGAAATTTAGGGATTGCATTTGGAAAATTTGGTATGAAATTACATTTCGTGTTGGAGGAAATCTGTTTAAACTAAATATCATGTCCAGTTTAAGGGTTTTTTAGAATGGTACCCTTTCTATCGGTTTTAACCAAAAAAGATTAGATTTGTATGTAATGAGTGTTGTCACTAATTTTTCACCTTAATTTTTAATAATAAAAAAAGAAAAAAAGGAAAAAAATATAAAAAGAGAGAAAATCCTTTTAAAAGGCCCATTTTTTAAAGCAAAGACTCATCCTTAAAAGGCCCATTTTAAAAGCTCACTTTTAAATAAAAAAGAACAAGGCTCTTTTCTTATTTTAAAGCCCGCTTTTAAAGAAAAAAAGAAAAAATAATAAATATGGTGCAAAATAATTATGGAGAAGAAAAAAAATAAAGTGAGGTGAAAAAAATAATAATAAGTGTGATAAAAACAGTAAAAAATAAAAAATTAGCAAAAATAAAAAAGAAAAAGGGGAACCAGCGCGCGTCACACGCTAGCGCGAGGGCTGGTTCCCCAACCAAACCCTTATCATAACCTTTATGGTGGCCGGTCACCGCCTACCGGCCACGGCCGCCGACGCCGTTGGTACCGGCCGGTCCGTCTCGCCGCCGCCAACCCAATGCCACCAACCCACTCGCCGCCGCCGCTTGTGCTCGCTGGAATCTGCAAAAAATAGTGTGAAAGAAGTCAAACCCTAGGCTCGAATCAAGGGGAAATTCAATCCCGATTTTGAACCAAATCAAGATATTTTTGAGGGGTTTTTCCGAGGATCAAGCCATTGGTCTGATTTTGGCTCCAATTTGGGGATTGAAACCCGGATGATAGCTTGATTTGCAAGCTCAAGATAACTATAAAAAATCCCCTTTACACTTGTTCAAAACACACAATTTGAAGTAAAAAAATCCACTTGGAAAAGGCATAGGAAAAATTCAAAAATTCTCTGAAAATTTGTTCAAGAGTTGCTGGATTTTTGAGTAGTAGTTCGAGTTGGGAAGCAATTTTCCGGAGGCAATTAGGAGCATTTCGAGAAGCCCGAATTCGAGTTCTTCGTTCGTCATTTCGGTAAAATTTCTATCTTTCTTTTCATTTTTTATTTTGATTTTTATGCTTGTTCTTGGACTAATTTTTTGGTGTTTGTGTTTTTTGTTTTTGTGAATTTTAGGTTGCTATCTTGAAGTCGGAAAAATCGTTTTACGATTCCGGTAACATTTTCGTTTTAAATTTCTGTTTTATTTTTAGTATGATCTTTTAAAAATATTTGCATGGTAAAAATGTTGTTAGGATTATTTTGATCTCTAGAAGTGTAGAAATGATTTTTTAGAGTGTTTAAATAAAACTGCAAAAATAAAATGAATAAATGTGGTTTAATTGAAAAAACTTAAAGTTAGGGATTTAATTAGGAAAAACTAATAATGCGTGGGTGGAAATAATAAAGGGGCTTGATTTTGTTTAAAAAATATAAAAAAGCTTTTCTTTGAAATTTAGATTTAATAATAAATGAGTTCAATGATTTTAAAAATAAATAAGATGTTTTTTTTCTTTAAAAAATAAATAAGTCATAAAGTTTTGTTTTAAAAAAAGAAAATAAAAAGATTTTAAGGTAAAAGTCTTAGGGTTCTAGGAGAAAATAAAGTTTTGAAAAAGCCTAAAAGAAAATCATTTAAAATAAAAATTTATTTAAAAAGTTTTTTTTTAAAAGAAAAGCTTTAAAAATGAAAAAAATGGAAAAAAAATAAGTTTAAAAGAAGAATTCTTTTTGAAATAAAAGGTAGAAAAATATAAAAATGAGAAAAGGTTAAAAATGTAAAAAGGGTCTTGGCTTTACAAAAAGTAAAAAAGAAATAAAGTTTTAAAAAGGAATCATATAAAAAGGAAAAAACTCAAAAGAATAAAGTTTGTTTGCTTGTTTTAGAAATATGTTAAAACTTAGGATTAGAGACTAAAGCTTAGATAGAGACATATTTTGTTGAAAAATGTTCTTCACAAAAAATACACTTAAGCATACTTAAACTTTAAGTTAGGAATAAAAGACTTAAACGTTTATTTTATGGTTTTTAAATAATTGAACTTAGAAATAAATATAAAATGCTCAATACACCTAAATCTCTTTGTTGTTTGAAAAAGTGAAATTAATTTAATGCGGTGTCTTATCAAACGGGAATGACGGGTTAGCGCCAGAAATGTTGGCGGTGATTAAAGTTCATCTCTCGGGCGATAAGGCCATTAAAATAGACTAATATTCATTAAACGAACAAGTAAAGTCGAACCTTTGAACTTGCAAATTCCAGTTTTGAAAATGATTTTAAAACCAATTAGGTACCAATTTTGGGCATCGTGGGGGTGCTAACCCTTCCCCATGCGTAACCGACCCCCGAACTTGTTTTCTTTTTTTCGCAGACCAAAACCATTTTTTTATTAAAACAAAACGTTTTTTTATTAAAATAACCATATTTTAAAGTGATCCAATCACACTTTTCAAAAAGATTGGTGCCGACTCCGTTTTTTTAAGTTTTCCAAAAAGTCGAAGCTCGAAAGGGTTGCGACAGCTTGGCGACTCCGCTGGGGAAATGTTTTTGTTTTTTAAATAAAAACAAAAGAGGGTCAGGCCACAAATTGGTTTTAAATGGTTTTCAAAATTTTTTTCTAAAAGATATGGAATTTGCAAGTTCACAATAGGTTCTATTTATTTGTCCGTTTAAATGAATATAATTCTATTTTACGCATTTAAGACTTAATTCCAAGCTCTATTCCCGAGCTTTGTCCCATTCTTTTAAGTGGGGGAACACACTTTGCTCATGTAAGAATATTGATTCTTCGTATGAGCTTAGCCAGTACCTTCGGGACTCATTCCCTTTGCCTTCGTAAGGATATTGATTCTTCGAGAAGGCTTCGGTGGTGAGTCCTCCTGAGTTGAACTCAATTCGTTTGGAGCCTATAATGGGTGAGAATCGAGGGCTTTGCTACCCTTAGTAGGGGACAACAAGGACAGCTCAGGTACTTTTTTAAAACCAATCTAAGTTTGAGAATTTAGAGCCCACCCCTAATAGAGCCATGCGGAAAGCCTAGGGTGTTGAGTCGCATGAATAATCCGTGTAGACATGTCCTGAAATGTTGGAATGCTGGCCCAGAATTATTGTGCATTTAAATTATTTTGGCTGCTTCATATGTTTCATTTTCCTTGCTTTATTAATCTTGTTTATTTTGCATGTGCATCATTTCATATTTAGAAGGTGTTGATTCTGAAAAATTGTTCAATTATGGATGGAAAGCTCTTAAAGAATGAGGAGGACCAAGCATGGCGACCGAAGCTGCAACCTTTTGTCAGTATATTAAGCCCGCTGGAGAAGTTGGACCAAGACTCGTGTGGCTAGTTGAAGAAATCAAGGAGTTAGGCGTTCAAGCAGAAAAATATTTGTAATTCAAAAAGATGTAATAAAAACTTTCGTATTTAATAAATAGTTTCCTTTCATGATCAGATTTTCAATGGAATTGATGGACCTTCGACTGCATGCATGCATTTGCATTATCTTGTTTGCTTTGTTGTTTGCTTTTTGTGAATTCATTTGCGCATACATTCATTCATGTCATAGACTAACTTAATAAAAATGACAGGATATCCAAAATTGCTAAGACAACTCATAAATACGATACACGAGCCCAAACCCGAGCCATGAACTCTGAGGAAAGATTGACAACTTTGGAGGCGAACCAAAAGAACATTCAAGATAAGCTAGAGAAAATGGAGGTTGACCTGAAACAACAAGTTGAGGTAGTCCATCAAAAGGCGATCAGTTCAATAGCTGATATGCTAGGATTCAAGGACCCGAATGCAGTTGAAGAAAGAGGGAACACTACTGTCATTCCACAATTTCCAGGAATGACCTTTAGGAGGGAGGCTACTGCTAAGGCCAAAACACCCATCCATGTAGCTGAATCTTCCACTCATGTTCCAAATGTGGATGTCAATGATTACGAGGTGACTGACCTCGATGAAGTCGCTTATGGTGGAATGGATGCCAAGGATCTAAGCTTGGTAACTGATTTAGTTGCGCCACCAAAATTCAAGATCCTAGACTTTAAGAAATACAATGGGACCACATGCCTCTCAGCACATCTAACTATGTATTGTAGAAAGATGTCAATGTACCTCGACAATGATAAGTTGCTCATTCACTACTTTCAAGACAGCTTAGTAGGATCCGCTGCACGTTGGTATTCGCAAAAAAGTTAAGTGAACATCAAATCATGAAGGGACCTGTCTAGAGCCTTCAGTGAGTAATACAAGCACATTTCAGACATGGTCCCATCCCGTTTGGTCTTACAAGGGATGGAGCAAAAGCACCACGAGAGCTTCCGACAATACGCACAAAGGTGGAGGGATGTATCAGTACAAGTACAACCACCGTTGCTAGAAAACGAGATTACCCTGATGTTTGTGGAAACACTAAAGGGTCCTTTTTATGATCACATGCTCAACCATGCTACGAAGAACTTCGTGGACATGCTAATGAATGGCGAACTGATCCTAGCAGCCATGAAGAGCGGAAGATTGGACAGTGGGGAAATGAAGAAGACATATAAAAGGAAGGACAACAATGAGGTCAATGCAACAAATGTCTACAACCCCAATTACTCAACAAGGGTGGTGTTCAACAAGCCCAACACTTTCAACAAGCCCAACACCTCAGCTCCGACGGTTGCAAATGCCCCAAAAAAAGAGCGAAGATATCAAGGAAATTTGAGACCCTACTTTCCTCCCATCCCAATAACGTATGCGGAGTTGTTCACCGAGTTAGTCAAATCACAGATGGTGCTGCCAAAACATGTCCCTCCGTTCTCACCTCCTTATCCACCGTGGTACGACGAGAAGGCCCAATGCGAATACCATGCAGGAGTGAGAGGGCATACCATCGAAAATTGTACCGCGTTCAAAAGGGTGGTAGATGATTTAAGAAAATTAGGTATGTTGTCATTTGAAACTTCTGAGGATAAAGAAAACCCTTTGCCAAACCACCAAAATACGGAGGTGAATGTTGTGCTCGAGAAAGAGAAGAGAGCGATCAAGGAATATGTTGAAGAGATTAAAACGCTCATGAATTGGGTATGGGTTCAATTAGTAGCAGCTAGGATATTAAAGGAAGAGAATCCAAAGATGAAGGTCGTTGAAAAACCATACTGCGAATACCATGAAGCTGAAGGACATGAGATCCAGTGTTGCCTGGAGTTTAAGCAAGTTGTTCAAGCAAGATGAATAGCAAGGAACTTGTGTTCTTCGAGAGGGGAGATGTCGTGCACGAATCAAATGTATGTGCGGCGGAGGAAATCTCTTTTGGGAAGCAATGGGAGGAAATTAAAGAAGAAAGACGAGGAAAGCTTTATCATGTGGTGATCCCAGTGAAGAGGGATCGATTCGGTTTGGGCTTTAGGCCCGATAAATGGCAAAAGAAAGCTGAGACTAAGAAGCAACAGGAAACTATGAAAATAAAGTAGAAGGAAGAAGAAGTTGAAGGGGGCAATGGCATACCCACCCCTAAGCGTCACCTTCAAGGCTGGAGGGCTCTTAGACCCTAATGCCCGCTTCGATAGGGAGGAGAACGAAAAAGGTGAATTATGTGAGGTTTTTGAGAATTTGAGCATTAACGCCATCACAGACGAGGAGGAGGGAGAAAACAAATTTCTGTCTAAGATTCGCGCCTGCATTGAATTGAAGAACTGGACCGCAGAAGTAGTCCTTGAAGTTTTTAAGACTACCTCAGAGTAATTCTCAAAACCAACTCTTTTACCCTTAGGCCCTGGGGTAATTAGGGATCTTATGTAAAAGGGCCTATGTCAAAACCATGATTCAGATTTTAATAAAAGATGTATTTCCCCCAATTATATCTTGTGGCAAACTTTCTTTCATAACACCAAAAAACCAAAAGATCATAAAAACCCAAAAGCAAAAACAAACCCTTAAAAACATAATAAATCATATCATTTCATTTATTCTTTCTTTCTTGATATATATATATATATATTGTCTCCTTTTATTTGCAGGTTTTAGATATCAATGGTTCAAATGACTCCGAATCAGATTCTGAGGTTAATTTTGAATTACCACTATGTTTAGAGGAAGTTGAGAGTACTAGTGATGAAGAAGGGTGTGACTTGTCAGATGATTTGCTTAGAATAGTTGAAGAAGAGGAAAAGCAAATCTTTCCCCACAAAGAAGAGTTAGAGGTTTTGAATCTTAGAACTGAAGAAGAGAAGCGTGAAGTAAAGATTGGTACCACCATCTCAATTGAGACATGACAACATTTGATTGAGCTTCTACAAGAATATAAAGACATCTTTGCCTGGTCATATCAGGATATGCCTGGTCTCGATACAGATATTGCCATGCATATGCTTCTTATAAAGGAAGGATGAGAGCCAATGAAACAAAAGCTTAGAAGAATGAAGGCTGATACACTCTTGAAAATTAGAGACGAGATCAAGAAGCAATACAATGCAGGATTCCTTGAAGTAGCTAAATATCCAGAATGGGTGGCAAATATCGTCCCAGTGCTTAAGAAGGATGGAAAACTAAGAATGTGCATCGATTATAGGGATCTTAATAAAGCAAGCCCCAAAGATAATTTTCCGCTTCCACATATTGACACTTTGGTTGACAATACATCTGGCCATTCCCTTTTCTCGTTCATGGACGAATTTTCTGGTTACAATCAAATAAATATGTGCCCAGAAGACATGGAAAAGACTACTCTTGTAATGCTTTAGGGAACTTTTTGTTATAAGGTAATGCCTTTTGGATTGAAGAATGCAGGGCCAACGTATCAGAGAGCTATGATCACTCTTTTCCATGACATGATGCATAAGGAAATAGAAGTTTATGTGGATGATATGATTGCCAAGTCCATAACTGAAGAAGAGCATCTAGCAAACTTGGGTAAGCTTTTTTAAAGATTGAGAAAGTTTCAGTTAAAGCTTAATCCTGCCAAGTGCACATTTGGGGTCACATCTGGGAAATTGTTAGGCTTTGTAGTAAGCAGAAGAGGAATTGAAATCGACCCATACAAGATAAGGGCCATACAAGAGCTTCCACCTCCTCAAACACAAAAGCAACTTCGAGGATTCTTGGGAAGGTTGAATTACATAGCTCGTTTCATCTCCCAACTTACGAATAAGTGTGATCCAATATTCAGGTTGCTTAGAAAGAACAACCCAGGGACCTGGAATGAAGAATGCCAAGCAACTTTAGAAAAGATCAAGGAGCAGCTAACTAATCCTCCAGTGTTAATGCCACCTATTTCGGGGAAACCGTTAATACTTTATCTAACAGTGTTTGAAAATTCAATGGGCTGTGTACTAGGGCAGCATGACGAAACTGGAAGGAAGGAAAGTGCGATATATTATGTGAGCAAGAAGTTTACTGACTGTGAAACAAGATATACTTAAATTGAAAAGGTATGTTGTGCTTTGATATGGGCCACTAAGAGGCTTGGGCAGTATATGTTGTATCATACCACGTGGTTGATCTCACGGTTAGATTCATTAAAGTTTATGATGGAAGCTCCAGCTTTATCAGGAAGAATAGCACAATGGCAGATGTTGCTTTCTGAATACGACATTCAGTATGTGAATCAGAAAGCGGTGAAAGGAAGCGCCATAAAAAATTTTCCTCCAAGTCGTGCACAAGACGATTATGAGACATTAGATTTCAGTTTCCCCGATGAGGATTTGATGTGTATTACGGAAGATGAAGAGTCATCAATAAAATCATGGGTTATGAATTTCAATGGTGTTGAGAATGCTTTGGGACGAGGTATTAGGGAAGTTTTGGTTTCGCCAGAACAAGATTATTATCCTTTTACTTATCGATTGAAATTATTTTGCACCAATAATATGGCGGAATACGAGGCATGCATATTGGGCCTAAGGGAAGCCATCGACAGAAAAATTTGAAAGTTGAGAGTCTATGGAGATTCAGCATTGATCATCTACCAAACACGCGGCGAATGGGAAACAAAAGATGCAAAATTGATAGAGTATCACAAGTTGGTCCTTGAGTTAACTAAAGAATTCGAGGTGATCACTTTTAAGCATTTCCCAAGAGAAGATAATCATATGGCTGATGCGTTAGCTACTTTGGATGCCATGTTTAAAGCAAGCGAGGGTTCTGAGATGACGCCTATTAAGTTACAAATGATGAAGTCCCCAACATATTGTTACAATGTAGAAGAAGAAGAAAATGGTTTATCGTGGTACCATGATATCTTGCAGTACATAAAGCTTCAACAATACCCAACACAAGCTTCAGAAAACGAAAAGAAAATGATTAGAAAAATAGCATCAGGATACATCCTTAATAGGGAGATCCTTTACAAACGAAGTCAAGACAAGATGCTACTGAGATGTGTGGATGCAAAAGAAGCACAGTTGATTTTGGAAGAAGTCCATGAGGGAATTTGTGGAACCCACCCTAGTGGTTTCACTATGGCAAGAAGAATTACGCATTTTGGATATTATTGGTCAACAATGGAAGGGGATTGCATTAATTATTCCTCTAAATGCCACAAGTGCCAGGTTTATGTTGACAAGGTTCATGCGCCTCCTCATTCTCTTCATGTCATGTCATCTCCATGGCCGTTCTTTATGTGGGGACCAGGCGTCATTGGACAGATTCATCCGAAAGCGTCAAATGGTCATCGCTTTAGCTTGGTAGCTATTGATTACTTCACAAAGTGGGTGGAAGTAGCCTCATATGCAAATATAACTCGGTCCACTGTTTGCAATTTCTTAAAGAAGGAAATCATTTGTCGATATGGTCTTCCAGAAAGCATAATTTCTGATAATGCCTCTAACCTGAACAACCGAATGATTGCTAGGGTCTGTGAGCAGTTTAACATTAAGCATCGCAACTCAGTAGTATACCGCCCAAAGATGAATAGAGCAGTATAAGCAACCAATAAGAATATCAAGAAGATAGTTGCAAAGATGACCGACACTTATAAAGATTGGCATGAAAAGTTTCCATTTGCATTGTGTTGAGTGGATCGCAAGATCGATATAAACCAAGAGGGGGGTGAATTGGAAATTTAAAGGTTTTGTGGTGGAAATTGCAAATTAAAAATAATGACAAGGGATTTTAGAGTGGTTCAAGTTCCAAATGAACTCTACATCCACTACCTTAGCTTCACTAAGGATTTGCAACAATTCCACTAATTGCTCTTCCCCTTTTCTAGGCTTAGGAGGTAACCCTTACAATTTCGGTTGATTTTTCTACCCAAAAATCAACCCAATCCTCACACAAGTGAACAAAGAAATTTGATGGCTAATAAGGTATCTCTTAATACAAATGATAGCCCAATTACAAGCACTCAACCCAATTGAACAAGATATGAATGAAAATTACAATTGGGGTTTCTAGACAAAATGGGATTTTTGCACAATTGCTTGGATTTGATGTTTGGATGTTTGCTTTTGGATCAATAGTTGTTGCGGGTGCTTTTAGAGGTCCCTTTTATACCTTCTCATTGATTTCTAGCCGTTGTGGTTGTTGCACTCATCAATAGAGCCGTTGGGGATGTTATCTCACCACCATAAATGCAGTCTGCAACAACCCGTTTCGAAACGCGGGGTACCTGTTTCGGAACGGACTAAAATAGAAAGAGCCGTTGGGGTGCATTTAAGAGCCCGTTTCGAAACGCCTTAGGGCCATTTCGAAACACTTTTGCAACTGTCAAGGGTCGTTTCGAAACAGTCTTAGCCCGTTTCGAAACACCCTAACGGTTTTCAAAAAATCAGTTAAAAACATTTTCAACGGTCATATTTTTCAATTTAGACTTAAGAGCTGTTTCGAAACGTTTGGCATCGTTTCGAAACGGATTTGCTACTGTCAAGGGTCGTTTCGAAACAGTCTTGGCTCGTTTCGAAACACCATATTTATCTTTAAATATTCAATTAAAATATTGTAACCGTTGTGCCTTTTTAGATCAAATATGAAGAACAGTTTCGAAACGTGTGAGACCGTTTCGAAACGGGTTCAAGTGTTCTTAAGCCGTTTCGATACTCGTTTCGGAACGGGGATTGGCAGTGATGAAAACGTTTCGAAATGCCTTAGGCCGTTTCGAAATAGGGACTTGAAAATCACTGTTTTGGCTTTAAACACTTAGAGAAATATTTGAAAAACATTGTTTTTAACTTTGGCATAAACTTAAAAATATATGGGGATGGTTTGAGGACTTAAAATTCGTTTTGACATTTTCAATTTAGTCCTTAGGTTTTTAGTTATATCAAAATTAAAATATTTGTTTCACAATCTCCCCCTTTTTGATATAACAAAACCAAAGTTAGAATTTTTAAGAATTTTGAAAGTTTTGAAATAATTCTAACCCCCCTTAATTTAAGATAGGTTTTTAAAGTAAAAAAAATGTTTGACTTGAAATCCAAGTTGTAAAGCTTAAAAAAAACAAAAAAACCGTTTAAAAAAAATTTTAAAACGAATTTTAGTTTGTGGCTCTTAAATTTCTTCTCCCCCTTTTTGTTAGATCAAAAAAAAAAACAATGAAAGCTCATAGAGAAGACAAGGATTAGTACCAATAAGCATTAATAAGCAACAATAATATTAATTCATAATATCAAAATATCCAAAACATAACCAACATTAAGTTCATAATAAAATCCCAAACAAAAGATCAAAAGCATAGGTTCCTAAAACATAATAAAACATAAAGATGCAATCTTAAACCTAAAAAGCATAGATAATATGATATGATATGATATGAAGATCCTAGGCCTCGTCATCATCATCCGAAGTATCATCATCGCTCTTGACTTGAGAACGGTGAAACTTCGTCCATTGCCCATAGAGAGTAGAGAAGGACAAATCCAAGTTTGAATGGGAAGTCTCAAGAGTATGAAGGCGATCCTCGACATTCTTCAAACGATTGTCCACGACATTAAAACCCGAAGCAATGCTAGTATCCAAAGCATTGAACCGCTCGGTAATGAGAGCCGTGAGGGCTTCATTGTTTCCAACTTGAACTTGCGGTGGAGGAGCAACGGGAGGAGGAACAGCTTCTCTATCAACTCTTTCCCAAACATCATTCACATATGTAAACCCGGACTTGCGAAGGGAGGACTCACCAATCTCGGACTTGCGAGGTTCCGGAGAGTCGTAGGTACAATCGATACCAAGATCATTAAAGATGTAGCTCAAGAGTGTGCCATAGGTAAAAGATTTCAACTCGTTTGTGTCAATAAGCTTAACATTATTGACTATCTCGGAAAAAATGATTTTAGGCACATTAGGGCGCTCACCTCTACGGAAACATTCAAGCAAAAAATGATCAGTTTGACGGATATGAGAGTATTTACCTCCGGAAGGTCGAATGAACCATGAAACCATCAAGTGAAGAACACGATCATGCACATCCAAAGTAAGTGCCCGACCGGTGAAATTGCCAAAGTGACGTTCATCCTCAAGACCCTCATCTTTAAGTTTAAAAATTGACTCCAAGAGAGCAATATTAACAACAAACTTTTTGCCCAATATGAAAGATTCAATTCCTATAATCCCGGTTTTGGTCTCATCATGAATAAAACGAGCATTAGAGTAAAAAAGGAGTACCATGTGTTTGTAGCGAATATCCGGAATGCTCAAGAAAAACATAAGATTCCACTCACTCAAACGCTCGAGATAACGGAATAGGAATCGCTCGGAAATTAGGAAATCAAGATCAATGACACGTTCTCTACGAACTGCAAAATCCTTGACAAAAGAGAAGCGAGCTCGCATCTCCGGAGTACGAAGGGATTTTTGAAAGAGCTGAGCGAGGTTCGGACGCATGCTCGAATCACCGGTTTGAATGGCCTTACGCTTTTTGTTAGTTTGTTCCGCCATCTAAGAAATAGGAAGCAAGTATGTTTTAAAATTAAGTGTATGCATTGATATTTAAATTCAATCCAATAATAAATCCCACTTAGGTTTTTGAGACAAAAATAAAAATACGACAGAAAAATTTTATATTCGAATCAAAAATTTTTAGATTTTGAATTTTTTTTACAAGATATGGAAAACCCACAAAGGAAAATATATAATTTATACAAAAATAAAATTTTCTAACCTAAGATTCAAACAGAAATTGAAAGAAAAAAGAAGAAATAAAAAAATACCTTAGTTGGGGATTTTGGATGATTTGATGAAAATCCTTGCACAATGTTGATGAAACTTGCTTAGACTTGAGTTTTAGAGTAAAACCCCTCACAATTTTTTGAAAAACAATGAGTTTGAGAGGGTATTTATAGAGAGGGAGGCGGTTTAGGGTTTTTTAAGAGTTTGAGTTAAAGTAGGATTTTAACATTAAAAGCCCTAAATAAAGCTATCCGCGATGCCGTTTCGGAACGGTCAGGACCGTTTCGAAACGAGACGACTAGGGTTTTGACCGTTTTAAGATCGACAGCGTACCGTTTCGATACGGTGTTGACCGTATCGAAGCCCTGTTGACCCGTATCGAAACTCGTTTCGATACACCCCTTGGCAGTAGCCAAAACGTTTCGAAACACATTGGAGGCGTTTCGAAACGCCCTTCTCTCAGAACTGGATTTAAGGTATCTGTATCGAAATAGGGTCACCCGTTTCGATACACCTGGGCCTGGAAGTGCAGATGAGGCTCTAAAAGTGCAGAAAAATGAAGTTTTAATAGGCCTAACATGCATAAATGTCATAAATGAGCAAGCAAAACATATTCAAGCATAAACATACTCCCCCTAACTATAGGCATGGATGAAATTAGGAGTTTAAACACATAAACATGGCATTTCACAAAATCAAGCATATTTAAGCACAAAAGAGGTCCTAAAAGGTCAAGATAGGCTAGCTAGACCTAACTCTCTCCTAAGGGACCAAAAACACTCTTTGTCTAAGGGTTTTGTAAATATGTCCGCTAATTGATTCAAGGTGTCTACATACTCTATAACAACATCTTCCTTAAGGACATGATCTCTAATGAAATGATGCCTTATTTCAATGTGTTTGGTTCTAGAGTGTTGGATGGGATTTTTTGTTAAACATATTGCACTAGTGTTGTCACATTTTAGGGGTATGGTTTCAACTTTAATTCCATAATCTAAGAGTTGTTGCTTCATCCAAAGGACTTGAGCACAACAACTCCCTAAGGATATGTACTCGGCTTCGGTGGTAGATAAGGCTACACTATTTTGTTTCTTAGAGAACCAAGATATGAGCATACTACCTAAGAATTGACAAGTTCCCGAAGTACTTTTCCTATCAATTTTGCAACCCCCATAATCCGCATCCGAGTAAGCATAAAGGTTGAAGGTAGAGTCTCTAGGATACCAAAGACCTAAACAAGGAGTATCTCTAAGGTATCTAAAGATTCTCTTAACGGCTATAAGGTGAGACTCTCTAGGACTAGCTTGAAACCTAGCACACAAGCAAACACTAAACAAGATATCCGGTCTACTTGCGGTAAGGTAAAGCAAAGATCCAATCATAGAACGATAAAGCTTAGAGTCAACACACTTACCTCCTTCATCTTTGTCAAGCTTTGTAGATGAGCTCATAGGAGTGGCTTGAGGCTTTGCATTCTCCAAGCCAAACTTCTTGAGCATATCCTTTATGTATTTTGCTTGGTTGATGAAGGTGCCATCCTTCTTTTGCTTGATTTGGAGTCCCAAAAAGAATGAGAGCTCCCCCATCATGTTCATCTGAAATTCACCTTGCATTAACTTAGCAAACTCTTGACAATGACATTCATTAGTAGAACCAAAAATAATATCATCAACATAAATTTGAACTACTAAGATGTCATTTTTATACATTTTTTATAAAGAGTGTAGTGTCCACCTTACCTTTTTCAAATCCCTTTTCAATCAAAAAATTTGAAAGCCTTTCATACCAAGCTCTAGGAGCTTGTTTTAAACCATAAAGAGCTTTGGTAAGTTTGAAAACATGATTTGGAAATTTTGAATCTTCAAAACCCGGTGGTTGTTCCACATACACTTCTTCATTTATAAAACCATTTAAAAATGCGCTTTTAACATCCATTTGAAAAAGCTTGAAATTATGATAACATGCATATGCAAGCAACATCCTAATGGCTTCGATTCTAGCTACGGGTGCATAGGTTTCATCAAAATCTATTCCCTCTTCTTGAGTGTAACCTTGTGCTACAAGTCTAGCTTTATTTCGCACAATGTTACCACTCTCATCTAGTTTGTTCCTAAAGACCCATTTAGTTCCTATTGTAGATTGATTACTAGGCCTATCAACTAGTGTCCAAACATTACTTCTCTCAAATTGATTTAACTCTTCTTGCATAGCCATAATCCAAAAGTCATCTTTCAATGCTTCTTTTATATTTTTAGGCTCTACGCATGAGATAAATGCAACATGGTTCATTAATCTAAGAGAAGAACGAGTGGTTACCCCCTTGGATGGATCACCCAAGATTTCACCATCTTTGACATAGTTCAACTCCCTTGGGTAGCTCACTTCCTTTTCCTCAATTGCCAAGTCCTTCAAGGCTTCAAGAGGTGGATCTTGTGAGTCCTCTTCCTTTGTTGGAATCTCATCCTCCTTTGAAGTTTGACCTCCATCAAAGGCATTTGTGATCCCTACATCATCATCATCACAAGAATCCTTCTTAGGAAGGAGGTTATCATCGAATACAACATGAATAGATTCTTCTACTACTAAAGTTCTTTTGTTAAATACTCGATAGGCTTTAGAGGTTAAAGAGTAACCTATAAAAATGGCTTCATCACTTTTTGCATCAAATTTACCTAAGTTATCTTTTCCATTATTTAAAACAAAACACTTGCACCCAAAAGGGTGGAAATAGCTAATGTTAGGCTTTTTAGATTTTAAAATCTCATAAGGTGTTTTCTTTAAAATTGGCCTAATCATTACTCGATTTACAATATAACAAGCGGTGTTTGTGGCTTCCGCCCAAAAATATTTAGGTAAATTGTTTTCACAAAGCATAGTTCTAGCCATTTCTTGTAAAGTTCTATTTTTCCTCTCAACTACCCCATTTTGTTGAGGAGTTCGAGGAGCCGAAAAATTATGGCTAATACCATTTTCATTTAAAAAGTCTTCAAACCCTAAATTTTGAAACTCGGTTCCATGATCACTTCTAATATGTGAAATTCTAAGTTCAAGATCATTTTGGGTTAATTTTGAAAATGTGATGAATTTTTCCAAAGCCTCATCTTTAGTACTTAAAAAGAGAACCCAAGTAAATCTAGAAAAATTATCAACTAGCACAAAAGCATAAGACTTACCACCCAAGCTCATAGTCATAATTGGCCCAAATAAATCCATGTGAATTAGTTGTAAACATCTACTAGTAGAAACATCATTAATGGATTTAAAGGAAGACCTATGTTGTTTACCTTTTGAGCATGCATCACAAATTTTATCATTTGAAAATTTTATCTTGGGTAAACCTCTAACTAGATTTAGAGAGACTAGTTTTTCCAAAACACTTATGCTAGCATGTCCTAGCTTCCTATGCCACAACCATGCATCATTTTCATTTTGAGCAACTAAGCATGCATGAGATGTATGAATGTCATCTAGATGCACCATGTATATATTCCCTATGCGATGACCTATGAGCATAATATTATTAGATTTAATGTCTACAATTTTGCATCCATTTTTATCAAACAAAACATTAAATCCTTTATCACACAATTGACTTATGCTCAATAAATTGTGTTTAAGACCATCGACATATAAAACATTTTCAATGAGAATAGTAGAGTGATTACCTATGGAGCCAATACCTTTAATGTGGCCTTTGGAGTTGTCACCAAATGTTACTACTCCTCCACTTTTTGGCTTTAGATACATGAATCTACTCTTGTCTCCGGTCATGTGCCTCAAGCATCCACTATCAAGGTACCATGAGTTTTGACTTTGTGTTTTGGCCTTGTAGCAATGCTCCCCCTACAAACAAAGATATTAAACTTTGGTTTTTGGTACCCAAATCATTTTGGGTCCATGAGTGTTAGCTCCCAAAACCTTGGTTCCCTTAGGAATCTAAGATGACATAGCAATAATATTATTATATTTAACAAGTTCCTTAGGAACCCATACACTTCTAATTCTTTTAGCTTTACTATGTCTAGGATATCTACCTTGTTTGTAGTAGTTAGTCTTTTTCTTAGGTTGGTGTGTTCTAGAGGATTCTCCTACTTCATGCTTGACACTACCAACATTTTTTAAAGACTTTTTGAGCTCATTTAGCTCACCCAACACCTTTTGGTGTTCACAATTACATTGAGATAAAAGATTATTAAGATCAACATTTTCATCTTGAAAGAATTTAAGTTCATCTTTCAATCCTAATATCTTTTTCTCAAATTTAGAATTAGCTTGAGTAAGTGAGTCCTTTTTCTCATTTAATTCTAGAATAATATTTTTATTCCTAATAACCGACTCCTTATATTTCTCAACTAATTCATCATAGACCTCTTGTAACTCATCATATGCATCATTTAATTCTTCATATGAAAAATCTAAAGTAGATGAGTTAGAGGTTACCATGGAGGAATCTTCCTCAAGTGCCATGAGGAAAAGGTTAGCCACTTCTTGTTCGTCATCCTCCGATGACTCCTCATCACTCCAAGTAGCAAGCTTGGCTTTGAGCTTTTTCCTCTTCTCAAAGCCCTTCTTCTTGAGTTGAGGGCACTCCGAACGAATGTGGCCGGGTTGTTTGCACTCAAAGCAAGTGATAGGATCCCTTCCTTCTTCTTTGTTCTTGCTTTTGAAATCCATTTTCCTTTGGATATTTCTTCCACGGTTAGACCTCATGAAGCGTGAGAATCGTTTGGCTATCATAGCCAATTCTTCAAGTTCATCCTCCTCACTAGATGAGCTCTCATCACGTTGTGAATTTTTAGCCTTGAGAGCTATTCCCATCTTCTTCTTCTTCTCAACCTCAAGCTTCTCTACCCTTTTCTCTTCTTTCTTCTTCTCATCTTCCCTTCCTTGCTTCATGATCTCATGAGTAAGGAGAGAACCCACAAGCTCATCAAGCTTCAAGGTTTTCAAGTTCTTTGCTTCGATGATAGCGGTTCTCTTCCCATCCCAAGACTCGGGAAGTGAATAGAGTAGCTTCCGGACAAGCTTGTCTTCCGATATGATCTCTCCAAATCCCTTTAGACCATTGACAATCGTGGAGAATCGATCAAACATCTTTGACACCGTCTCATCGGGCTCCATCTTGAAATTTTCATAACTAAGATTGAGAATTCCAATCTTAGTTTCCTTGACATCATTGGTGCCTTCATAAGTGGTCTCAAGAGTGTCCCACACTTCTTTGGCACTTTCAATTGATGAGACCTTTGAGTAGATGTCCGGACCGAAAGCACAAAATAACATGTGGAGAGCTTTATCATTGACTTGAATCTTTTTCCTCTCCTCTTCACTCATTTCCACTTTCTTCTTTAGCACCATCTTGCCTTCACCATCTTGCTTCAATGGAATATATGGCCCATCTTCAATGACATCCCACACTAGATAGTCATTTGATTTGATGAAGAGACGCATCCTATTCTTCCAAAAAGAATAGTTATCACCGTTGAAGAAAGGAGGCTTTGCAGTGGATTGTGACTCGTACATGCCCGAACCGGAGGTTGAAGCCATCTCTTGATACTTTGATGATCACACTCTTCCAAGGATCTCCTCTTGTGGTTGCTAATCCTCAAAGAGTTAAGCTCTGATACCAATTGTTGAGTGGATCGCAAGATCGATATAAACCAAGAGTGGGGTGAATTGGAAATTTAAAGGTTTTGTGGTGGAAATTGCAAATTAAAAATAATGACAAGGGATTTTAGAGTGGTTCAAGTTCCAAATGAACTCTACATCCACTACCTTAGCTTCACTAAGGATTTGCAACAATTCCACTAATTGCTCTTCCCCTTTTCTAGGCTTAGGAGGTAACCCTTACAATTTCGGTTGATTTTTCTACCCAAAAATCAACCCAATCCTCACACAAGTGAACAAAGAAATTTGATGGCTAATAAGGTATCTCTTAATACAAATGATAGCCCAATTACAAGCACTCAACCCAATTGAACAAGATATGAATGAAAATTACAATTGGGGTTTCTAGACAAAATGGGATTTTTGCACAATTGCTTGAATTTGATGTTTGGATGTTTGCTTTTGGATCAATAGTTGTTGCTGGTGCTTTTAGAGGTCCCTTTTATACCTTCTTATTGATTTCTAGCCGTTGTGGTTGTTGCACTCATCAATAGAGCCGTTGGGGATGTTATCTCACCACCATAAATACAGTCTGCAACAACCCGTTTCGAAACGCGGGGTACCTGTTTCGGAACGGACTAAAATAGAAAGAGCCGTTGGGGTGCATTAAAGAGCCCGTTTCGAAACGCCTTAGGGCCGTTTCGAAACACTTTTGCCACTGTCAAGGGTCGTTTCGAAACAGTCTTAGCCCGTTTCGAAACACCCTAACGGTTTTCAGAAAATCAGTTAAAAACATTTTCAACGGTCATATTTTTCAATTTAGACTTAAGAGCTGTTTCGAAACGTTTGGCATCGTTTCGAAACGGATTTGCTACTGTCAAGGGTCGTTTCGAAACAGTCTTGGCTCGTTTCGAAACACCCTATTTATCTTTAAATATTCAATTAAAATATTGTAACCGTTGTGCCTTTTTAGATCAAATATGAAGAACAGTTTCGAAACGTGTGAGACCATTTCGAAATGGGTTCAAGTGTTCTTAAGCCGTTTCGATACTCGTTTCGGAACGGGGATTGGCAGTGATGAAAACGTTTCGAAATGCCTTAGGCCGTTTCGAAACAGGGACTTGAAAATCACTGTTTTGGCTTTAAACACTTAGAGAAATATTTGAAAAACATTGTTTTTAACTTTGGCATAAACTTAAAAATATATGGGAAGGTTTGAGGACTTAAAATTCGTTTTGACATTTTCAATTTAGTCCTTAGGTTTTTAGTTATATCAAAATTAAAATATTTGTTTCACACATTGTATGCATATCATACAACGATACGAACTTCTACTGGGGCAACTCCGTTCTCGTTAGTATACGGAGTTGAAGCTATGTTACCAATTGAAGTGGAGATACCATCTTTGCGTGTCTTGATGGAGGCCAAGTTAGATGAAGCAGAATGGGTTCAAGCAAGGTATGACCAGTTGAACTTAATTGAGGAAAAGAGGCTGAAAGCCGTGTGTCATGGTCAAATGTACCAAAGAATAATGATTAGGGCTTATGAAAAGAATGTTCGCCCTAGAGAATTCCAAGAAGGTGATTTGCTATTAAAGAAGAAGCTGCCAATTCAAAGTGATCCCCGAGGAAAATGGGCACCTAATTGGGAGGGACCGTATATTGTGAAAAAGGTTCTTTTTGGTGGAGCATTGATTTTAGCTGAGATGGATGGAAATGAGTTTCAAAACCCGGTAAACTATGATACCGTTAAGAAGTATTATGCTTGAAAAAAAGAAAGAGAAAAAATGAAAAAAAGAAAAAAAGAAGGAAAAAAAGAAAAAAAAAGATAAAGAAAAGGAGGGTTCAAAATGAAAACCTGCAAAGGGTGTTTAGAAACCAAAGAAGGGTCTGAGTTGAAAACCCGTAAAGGGCGGTTCAGATAATATGATAGATTCCAGGGCTTCACAGATCATGCACTGTACTCAAGGTTTCTTCGACACTGGCGGCGTTCAAGATTACTTCTGGCGTTTGAAAGGAGAATTTTGGACTATTGATATTTGAATGCTTGTTTCCCTTTCTTTTTTATAAACCTTCTTGTATTTGCCACAACGTTAATAAATTTGTTTCATGGATTTTTCTTTCTTTCTTGTTTCCTTCCCTATCTTTGTTAGCATCTTGCTTTGAAATAAAGATCAATGGGTTTGACAATCATTTATATGTGCAAAAGATTTTTGAGCATTACTTTGAGAATGTTTTGGAAAGTTTAAGTACTATGAAATGTTCCATAACTATTATTTGGGGCATATGGTGTTAAAATGTTTGAAGAAGTAAACCCTTGTTGCAAAATTCTTTAAAAGGAAGAAAAGTCATATGAATGTCTGGGCGCTAAATAGCGCTTCTTAACCACCAGCCTTCCTTACATGATGATAAGAGCAGCCTTACAAGGTCGAAACGTGACTTAGGAAGTTCATCCTTGAATATGAAAATGTTGACTTGGAAGACAGACGAGGATTAAATGCTTCTAATGAAGTGAGAATAGGATGTAAAAAGTGGAACCAGTTAGCAGAAGATCATAAAAGCAAAAATCCACAATTGTTCATAACTCACGAGTGAATTCCAAAGTAAAGGAGATGACCTTATCCTAAGGAATGGTGAATTCGAAGCCAAAAAGCTAAGAAGGGTTGAAAGAAAAGTGATGCAAATCGTCTTACCTATGCAAGTTTAGGAGAGAGTTCATGTTAATTGGGTTGGCCTCGTTAACCAGAATTTCATTAAAATTAAGAAAACAGTCTAAGCAAAATGAGTTCTAAAAGGAAAAACTTGTCATGCATTCATATTCTAGACATTCCTAGGGGGCATGCACAACATAAATGTATTGCACGTTGCATTTTGTTTTTTTCAGGTACATGGAAGACCTGTTCAAATGAGAATTTGCTTATTCATCCAAGCATAAGAATGATGGAATTTTTCAGAAGATTCGCCTATCCGTTCAGGAAAAAGGAGAATGGAGTTTGCTTATTCATCCAAGCATAAGGAGGATGAAATGTTTAAGAAGATTCGCTTATCCATTCATACATAAGTAGAATGGAGTTTGCTTATTCATCCAAGCATAATGAGGATGAAGTGTTTACGAAGATTCGCCTATCCGTTCAGGCATAAGGAGAATGGAGCTTGCTTATTCATCCAAGCATAAGGAGGATTAAAGTTATTTGAAGACTTTGCCTAATTGAGCATTTGGGAGGACAGAACCCAGCTTAGCTGTTTAGGAATTTTGCGAGAATAAAACTCAGCTCAACTATTCGAGCGTAAGGAGAATAGAACCAGCCTATTCGTTCGGGCATTTGGAGAATGGAACTCAGCTCAACTATTCGAGCATAAGGAGAATAGAACCAGCCTATCCGTTCGGGCATTTGGAGAATGGAACTCAGCTCAGCTATTCGAGCATTAGGAGAATAGAGCATGCCTATCCGTTCGGGCATTTGCAGAATGGAGCCAACCAATAAGTTGGTGAAAATTAGTGTCTTTTTGTCTTTGCTTTATCTTTGTTGCACAGAGATAAGCAAAGAGGGGCAGCTGTTGTCACTAATTTTTCACCTTAATTTTTAATAATAAAAAAAGAGAAAAAAGGGAAAAAAAGAAAAAAAAATATAAAAGAGATAAAATCCTTTTAAAAGGCCCACTTTTTAAAGCAAAGATTCATCCTTAAAAAACCCATTTTAAAAGCCAACTTTTAAATAAAAAGAACAAGGCTCATTTTTTATTTTGAAGCCCACTTTTAAAGAAAAAAGAGAAAAAGGGAAAAAGAAAAAATAATAATTATGGAGATGAAAAAGGAAATAAAGTGAGTTGGAAAAAAAATAAATGTGATAAAAACAGCAAAAAAGCTAAAAATCAGCTAAAAAAAAGAAGAAAAACAAAAAAAGAAAAAAAAGAAAAGAAAAAGAAAAAGGGGAACCAGCGCGCGTCACGTGCCAGCGCGTGGGCCGCATGCACGCGGGCTGGTTCCCCAACCAAACCCTTATCGCGACCTTCATGGTGGTCGGCCGGTCCGCCTCACCGCCGCCGACCCAATGCCACCAACCCACTCGCTGCCGCCGCCTGTGCTCGCCGGAATCTGCAAAAAACAGTGTGAAAGGAGTCAAACCCTAGGCTCGAATAAAGGGGAAATTCGATCCCGATTTTGAACCAAATCAGGATATTTTTTATGGATTTTTCCAAGGATCAAGCCATTGGTCTGATTTTGGCTCCAATTTAGGGATTGAAACGCGGATTATAGCTTGATTTGCAAGCTCAAGATAACTATAAAACCCCCTTTTCACTTGTTCAAAACACACAATTTGAAGTGAAAAATCCACTTGGAAAGGGCATAGGAAAAACCCGAAAATTCTCTAAAAATTTGTTCAAGAGTTGCTGGAATTTTTAAGTTGTAGTTAGAGTTGGGAAGCAATTTTCTGAGGCAATTAGGAGCATTTCGAGAAGCCCAGATTCGAGTTCTTTGTTCATCATTTCGGTAAAATTTCTATCTTTCTTTTCATTTTTTATTTTGATTTTTATGCTTGTTCTTGGATGAATTTTTTGGTGTTTGTGTTTGTGTTTTTGTGAATTTTAGGTTGCTATCTCGATGTCAGAAAAATCGTTTTACGATTCTGGTAACATTTTCGTTTTAAATTTCTGTTTTATTTTTAGTTTGATCTTTTAAAAATATTTGCATGCTAAAAATGTTGTTAGGATTGTTTTGATCTCTAGAAGTGTAGAAATGATTTTTAGACTGTTTAAATAAAAATGCAAAAATAAAATAAATAAATGTGGTTTAATTGAAAAAAAACTTAAAGTTAGGGATTTAATTAGGAAAAACTAATAATGCATGGGTGGAAATAATAAAGGGGCTTGATTTTGTTTAAAAAATATAAAAAAGGTTTTATTTGAAATTTAGATTTAATAATAAATGAGTTGAGTGATTTTAAAAATAAATAAGATTTTTTCTTTTAAAAAAATAAATAAGTCATAAAGTTTTGGTTTTTTAAAAGAAAAAAGAAAATAAAAAGGTTTAAGGTAAAAGTTTTAGGGTTCTAGGAGAAAATAAAGTTTTGAAAAAGCTTAAAAGAAAATCATTTAAAACAAAAGTTTATTTTAAAAAGGTTTTTTTAAAAGAAAAGCTTTAAAAAATGAAAAAAATGGAAAAAAAGGAAGTTTTAAAGAAGAATTCTTTTTGAAATAAAAGGTGGAAAAATATAAAAATGAGAAAAGGTTAAAAAAGTAAAAATGGTCTTGGCTTTTAAAAAAAAGTAAAAAAGAAATAAATTTTTTAAAAGGAATAATATAAAAAGGAAAAAACTCAAAAGAATAAAGTTTGATTGCTTGTTTTAGAAATAGGTTAAAACTTAGGATTAGAGACTAAAGCTTAGATAGAGACATGTTTTATTGAAAAATGTTCTTCACAAAAAAAATACACTTGAGCATACTTAAACTTTAAGTTAGGAATAAAAGACTTAGACGTTTATTTTATGGTTTTTAAATAACTGAACTTAGAAATAAATATAAAATGCTCAACGCACCTAAATCTCTTTGTTGTTTGAAAAAGTGAAATTAATTTAATGCGGTGTCTTATCAAACGGGAATGACGGGTTAGCGCCAGAAATGTTGGCGGTGATTAAAGTTCATCTCTCGGGCGATAAGGCCATTAAAATAGACCAATTAGGTCATTAAATGGACAAGTAAAGTCGAACCGTTAACTTGCAAATTCCATTTTTAAAAACGATTTTAAAACCAATTAGGTACCAATTTTGGGCGTCTTGGGGTGCTAACCCTTCCCACGTGTAACCGACCATCGAACCTATTTTCTTGTTTTTCGCAGACCAAAACCGTTGTTTTATTAAAACAAAACGTTTTATTAAAATAACCATATTTTAAAGTGACCCAATCACACTTTTCAAAAAGATTGGTGGCGACTCCGTTTTTTTAAAGTTTTCCAAAAAGTCGAAGCTCGAAAGGGTTGCGACAATGAGGATGGATTTATTTATGAGTGAGTTGGTTTTCTTGTGAACTGATTTGTAACCCCTCGACCTGACCTAGACGTGAGACTGGACCGAACGGGTCACACCGGGAATATTGAAGTAAACCGGGAATGTTTACCTCAATAAACAACTTTAATTTTTCCTTTTTATCTTGTCTAGATGCACATTAACATCCTATGTGTTTAAGACTCACAGCGGAAAAAACTTTAAATCAATCAAGCATCGGTTTGACATTTAATTGATTATAAACTTGAATTGGGGATCGGTTTGTAATTTCAGCAAATTACAGGGACTTCAACCAAATTAAAGTTACCTTCCTTTAATTAGTTATATTTCACGCCACTGTGTGGAATCTTAGCTTTTTAAATTTGAACTGTATCAATACGGTACTCACCGTACCGATACGCCTTGCCTGAAATGGCTTTACTGTATCGATACAATTAGTCGCGTACCAATACTCCTGGGCTTGAAATGCCAAATTTTGCTAGTTTAACATTCGATTTAGATAAGAAAGCTACTTATACATGCTTCTAAGGCATACACAACATATTCAAGGATCGATTCCCAACCAAAATTATCAAAATCATCAGTCATACATGCTATCTTGCATCAAAGGGAAACTATAGGCATGCAACCTAGAAACCAAGCCAAACAAGATACCAAAAACCACAACAAAGCATAATCCAAACATCAAAGGCAATTTACAAATCCAAAACAACAATATAAACTTGCTCAAACATGGAATTTACACATATCTCCCAAAAACACAACGAATCCCCCATTGCCCTTATTACTCATAGTCTAAACCGAAAACATACTTTCAAGTAACGAAGTTATTCTTGATCCCTTGCTTCTCACTACCTTCCAAGCTCTAATTCTCTGCAATGATGCATAGAGAGAGTGTAAGCACACAAGGCTTAGTGAGGAGTGCTCAAAAATAAAACACCATCAATGCATTTAAAACCATTTTTAAAAACCACATTGAAATCTCATTCCAATTACTTTAAATCATCATTTAAAACATCATGCCCTTAAAAACCATGCACTTTAATCATTCAAAAATCAACATATTAAACCATATACGACATGTATCATTAAACCATAACAACTCACATTGCTAACCTCAATTTAAGCCTTCCCATGCATAACATACCATATGCAAAGCTTAAAGAGTAAACATGTATAAATCACATTATACGGAACATGATACATCAACAATTATATTGGCTTACAAGTGATCATTTACAAAGTTTCATTCTTAAAATATCATATCGGATACACAGATTCCACAAGTGTTCTCATAACACTTCAAGCCATCTTAATTGGAATAAAGGTATAATCACAACCAATTGGGACAACATCCCTAATCACCGGTTAGATGTTTAACACACTAATGAGAGACGATGCACCAACCTCCTCGATCGTTAGGGTACATGGATGGAGATGGGACACCAACCTCCTGGACATCCAAGGTGACTTATTTATAGTGCACTCAATCCTATAACCGGCTAACTATATCCGATAGCATTTTCAAAACCATTTCCATTCCATCACTTGCCAATATAATTCACATTTAACCATATACCTCACTGTTTTCAAAGCATCATTAATGAACCATTTTCCAAAGCACCAAACCATGCTTTAAACCACAAGTATAAAACATATACTTACAAGGATCACTTACCATGTGCATCCTTCATCATCTCATCATTAAAAACATTATATCACATTCTTTAAACATGCTTTAACAGTAGGTAACATTTTAACCCCCTCGACTTGGCCTAGCCGATAGACCGAACCAAACGGGTCACACGGGGAATATTGAAGTAAACTAGGAAGGTTTATCTCAATAAACAACCCTTTTTCCCTTTTTATGTTGTCTAGATGCAAGTTAGGTTCCTATGTGTTCAACAAGTAGCGGATTAAACAACAACTCGAAAGCTCATCGATTATCACCAATTTCAGTTTTAGGGACAACTTTGTAAACTTAACAAATTGGAAGGGTTTTTCCCAAATTTGGTTTACCAATCTTTAATTAAACTCATTTCTTGCATCTTTGTAAAAACGCAGCTCAAATTAACCATTAAAACTCATTTAATTGCATCAATAAGAATCAGAGACTAAAACGTAAAGATTCAAAACATTCAAAGATGCCATCCAACAAATTTAACTAACAGTGTCGGTACCCTTAGGGAGGGTATCGATACGCCCCCGACGATCAACCTCCCCAAACTCAGCATTACAAGGACCGTATCGGTACACTCGGGCACCGTATCGGTACACTCGAGCACCGTATTGATACACCCTTGCCTAGTGGCTGAAAAGGGTATCGATATGCCCCCGTGTATCGGTACACCCCTCCAATCTATGAAGGCCGTATCAATACATTACTAACTGTACCGATACGCTTCAGTATGCAATTTCCCAAAATGCTGGTTTAACTCACTTTAAGCCGTCCCAAAACATTCCAACATGCATTTAATCATACATACAACTCAAATGTATTTCAACCATCAAGACCACATGGCAAGAACAACATCAAAGCATCTTTATCATCAACAATGAATTCTAGATGCATGCTTCCTATGTAAGTCAAGCATCAAAATCAAATCTCAAATCCACGCATAATCCAACATTTAAAGACCATTTACAACCCAAAATAAGTATACCAAACTTGTACCAAACCAGAAAATACCGAAACAACTAACATTCATAGTATTGGACACCCCATTGCCTTTATTACACTAGTCCAAAACCAAGACATACATTCAATGAAGTCTCTTGGAAATCCTTTGAAAGTTGCTGCCTCCAATCACTTAATTATCTGCATATATGAGCAAAAGAGAGCATAAGCATACAAGCTTAGTGAGGAATGCTCAAAACCAAAAACATCATCAATGCTCAAAACTGTTTTCACTCTTCTGAAAACCATCACGCCCTCTTTGAAAATCCATGCACTTCATCATTAAAATCAGCATGCTAAACACCATGCAACAAGTATCACATGCTTCACAGCAATTAAACCATTGCTAAACAAAAATCAAGCCTTCCAAGCATATTCACCAATATGCAAAGCTTAAGGTAAAACATGCATTTTCCATATTACGCATCATCAACATTTCCATAATATTTCAATCCATTATATTGGCTTACAAGTGATTAACAACATTCTCATTTTTCAAAAAGCAAATCAGATACACGAATTACCAAGTGTTGTCCCAAACACTTCATACACTCTATCGGCATCTCATGGCTCACACACGGGAGCAACCCACTACCGTTGTGACACCCATGGTGGAGTTTTCGGTACAATCACAACCCCTCAACACCACTCATCGGTAGATGTATAACCTGTTGGAGTATGCCCAAAGACCAATCATATGATGATTGAATAGTCATACTATTTTACTAGATTTATCAAGTAATGGCATTGCCGTTATTATCATTTGGTATGTTTCTGTGCATCAAACTAACCATTGGATAATAATATCCATACAATAATACGATTATTGTTAAATAGGATCCTTAGTCGAATATTATTATGGGTAGGGACAGTGATAATATATAAAGACTAATATGTGGTTGATGACAAGCGTTGTCATTGACATAGAGATGTCAAAATCAACACATAAGTATTTGTTAGAGAACAACATACTGGATTGACCCGCTATGAGCATGTTTCTTGGGTAATTATGTGACAGTCACAACATTGCTCATAATAAACACATGTATAATCCTAAGACTTGAGATCAACATGATTTCAACAAAAAGATTTACGTATTTTGACATAGTCAAACGTGTTTCGTAACTGACTACATTATAAAGACTGATGATTGGATACGTGATGACCTATGTAGTGAAATATGGTTGATCAAGAAAGGATTTGTCCCTCCTACATAATGGGAGAAATATCTTCGGCCACTTGATTGAGTGAGATTAGAAAATGCATGGCCATGCCCGAATATTATGATATGAGATATAATAGAGATTCGTTTATCATAATCTACTTAAGACATCAAGAAAAACTAGATGGACAACGCAAGTGTGACTAACCCATGACTTGTGTTCATCTAAGATATAAAGGACAAAAGGATGAAACACATAAAGGAAGTTTATTCAGGAATTAGGAAAGTCAAACCATGACTTCATGCAACTTAGGTAGCAATGATGTATTGCTAGATGCCACTCATTGTTTGTAAAATTAGAACAGTTCTAATTTTGCTGCTAACGTTGCATGAACCTACAAGGGTCACACCCTTCGAATGAAACGAACAAAAATTGGAAACCATACTCCCTATTTTAGGGAGGTTGCCGAAAATCCCCTACGAGATAGGGAAATCGGTAACTCCTTTAAATGGGAATAATATAGGATAAATATTGTATTTATCAAACATTATTTAGAGTATGAAAAATATTTAGAGACTTAAATATTATAGAATACGATTCTAGAAATTTAAATATATATTTGGAATTTATATAATGTATATTTAATTCAAAGTTTTTGTAGAATTAGATTCCACATAATTATAAAATATATATTTAAATATATTTAAATCCAAGTAAAGATAGAATGAGATTCTATATAATATATATATATGGGTTAAATATAATGTACATTTAAATCAATATTTTATGTAGAATAAGATTCTACATAATTAAATATATATATTTAATTTAATATTATTAAATATAATGTATATTTAGTATAAACCAATTTTAAGTAGAATTAGATTCTATGAATTTTGGTTGAACTTGGATTTAAGGTATTCAACTAGAATTAAGTCTCTGAATACTATTTAAAGGGACAAGGGCTAGCAACCAAATCATCCCCTTCCTCCTCTTGAAGATTTTGACAACACCCCTAGGGATTCCCCACTGGAATTCGACATATCCCAGAAAGCTCTCTGAGAAGCTGTTTGATATTTTTCTGGTGTTCTACTTGCCCCCTGGCAAATCCCTGAAGGTTCCCTTGCTCGATTGCAAGTCCCGGTTTAACTCCTGGTCGATTTCAGACTCCCTCAGGAATCCCTGGAAGGATTTCGACTTCTCCCTAGAAGGTGTTCAAACCTGTCGAAATTTATCCCTAAGTGTTAGGGAGGCAGAAACTTTGTTCCTTTTGTTCGGGTGGACTCCGTAGAGGTCGTTGCGAACCTGTGACGATTCCTATTTTACTTGATGTGGTTATTCCGACAAATCGTCGGTTTTCCAGTTTCCAGAGTTTTAAAAGGTAACCTTTCATCTTTTCACCCCAGATTCGTTCTTGTACATGGATCCTGGCTGGATTACGTCGAATTAATTTTTCCGTTGTGCGACGAGGCGTGCCGACGTGACCCAACAATGGTATCAGAGACACTTGTATTATACGAATTCAGACTTAAATTCTTGGGTGGTGTTTATGTATGAGATGCATGCTGTTTGATTCGATTTAGATATTTATCGTTTATCGTATCACACCTAATAAAGACTTATTTCGATTATCACTGAATGATTAAGAGTTAATCATAACTATGTTAGGTTGCTTTAATGTTAAATGTTAACATGTTGAGACTAATAGTTAGTCTAGAGAACAAGTAGTTGTTCGTAGTTTCATAGATTTATGAAATCTCTGAAAGGGCTTCTAATTTGATAAAAGTTATCAAACTATCTTTCACTATGAATCCATAAGAGTTATGGTTAGACGTTATGAAAAATGCATGTCTAGGATTGGCATCATCAAAGACCTGGTACTTAAGTGTGCCTAGTGCGCCACCTCACTTTCATGTTGACCTACCTGGTGCATTTGTTCGTTAACACAAATGGTTTATGTAACCTCGTGATCCTTCTTTGGCCCATTAACCGCAACATAGGGATAATATGTTTAAAACTCTATAAACACGTCGTTACTTTGTTCGCACGATGTTTGAAATGCATGTTAGATTGCACGGTGTTTGTT
Source organism: Hibiscus trionum (assembly GCA_030270665.1). Classification (NCBI taxonomy): domain Eukaryota; kingdom Viridiplantae; phylum Streptophyta; class Magnoliopsida; order Malvales; family Malvaceae; genus Hibiscus; species Hibiscus trionum. Next base: position 26,120,985 of record BSYR01000021.1, read on the forward strand.
TTGCATGGTTATAGCCCATAGCCTTTATAATTTTGGTTTTTATAAATACGGCCTGCGTGTCGTGCCTTTCTCTATCTTCTATTGTACTTCTCTTATCATCTCACTCCCTCGCATGTAACGCGAGTTTCTGAAAATTGTAAATACTCATGGAGATAAAGCAAGAACCAAGGTAGCAGCGTGGTGGGCCTTCCCTGGTGGATTGGGCGTTTCAGAAGCAGATTCTATCTTTAGTAGAATGGTCCTCCCATTGGCTTGGGACGGGTCACCTTAGGTTAAGAAGGGCTATAATCATTGCATATTTATTTACCGCTTATATTTACCTTGTATGTGATGCAATGGATGTTTTATAAGCATGATTAAACATAGTTCTATTGATAGGATCAATGTTAAAATGATGAGATAATTAAGTAAACCCCTCACTATAATTCTAAGTCTGTTTTAACCATCCAATATTTACCCTCGTTAAAGCTTCGATCGATATAATGCGAGCTTTGCCAAAGCAATGTCACATTTATCTATCTTAGTTAAACACGAAGAATAAGCTAGTGATATTTGCCGGTTGAGATATTGGTATTGACTTAGCTGGGTTGTTCTAATAGGATTAGAAAACCTAGTGGTTAAAAGTTTTGGTTAATCATAAGATGATTTAAAGAACAAGAGTTGTTCGCCAAAAGATGAGGAATTACATGAGATGTAATTAGTAAGGTGTTACTTACCTAAATAACCATTTCCTAAAAGACTGGCCAAAGCTGATTTAGGAATGGTGAAATACGGATCCTCACTCACTAGAAAAACTATCGAAACGTTTTTCTGAAATTAAAATTAGAGGGTTTTTAATTTTGAAGAAAATAGTGGGAGTAAATTTATAGTAAAGACCTATCTATAAATTTTAAAATTTAGTAAAACTTATGTAGCATATTTTCTTTGTTGTAGAATTAATGGCAAATAATACTCTATCTCTGCGATCTATCCTTGAAAAGGATAAGCTCAATGGCATAAACTTCCTTGACTGGTTCCGCAATTTGAGAATTGTTCTCAAACAGGAAAAGAAGGAATATGTCATTGAAGAACCTGTTCCTGATGAATCGGTTGCCACTGCTTCCAGAGCTGACAAAGACAAGTTTAAGAAACACATGGACGACATGCTGAATGTTGGTTGTCTTATGCTTGCCTCCATGACCCCTGAGCTTCAGAAGCAACATGAGGACATGGTAGCTTATGATATGATTCAAAATCTCAAGGAGATTTATGAAGGGCAAGCTCGTCAAGAGAGGTACGAGACCTCTAAAGCTCTATTTCAATGCAAGATGAGTGAGGGATCTACCGTAGGAGCTCACGCCATCAAAATGATGGGCTACATCCAAACGTTGGAGAAGCTCGGCTTTCCGCTGAAAGATGAATTAGCTACTGATGTCATCCTGTAATCGTTGCCGGATAGTTTCAATCAGTTCGTCCTTAATTTCAATATGAATGAAATTAACAAGACACTGCCACAGTTGCTCGGCATGTTGAGAACTACTGAAATCAACCTGAAAAAGGTAGGATCTAAACCTGTTCTGATGGTCCGCAAGGGCAAGAAGAAAGGTAAATCGACAACAAAGTCTAAAGGTGATGGTAAGACCAAAACCGATGGAAAGGAGGCATTGAAACCTAAGAAGGGAATCAAGAAGGATGGAAAATGTTTCCATTGCGGCAAGACCAGACATTGGAAGAGAAACTGCCCCACACACCTACAAGAAGTCAAGAAAGCAAAAACGAGTGAGGCATCAACCTCAGAGGCTTTTAAAGAGAAGGCATCAGAATAGACATGGACCTGCAATTGGAAATAAAGCAAGAGTTGCTACATCATCCATTAGGACATGTGTTTTTGCTTAAATAGATTTGTTTTAGTTTTTAAGATTATTATTTTGTGCCTAAGTTTTAGTTATCTTGTAAGGACAAGATATTTTTAATTTTGAGATTATTTAAATAAATGTTATTCTTTTAATCTCTTATGGCACAACAAATCAATGATCTTTAAACTAATCAAATCAATAATATTTATAAAACAAATGACTAATCTCAAACTCATAAAAAGTATTAAGGTAATTTGATGAGATCAAATTCAAGAATATTTAAAGTTTGATGAACTTTCAAAGAATATGGGATTGTCCCATAATTAAATCCCACAAGTGGAACGAAAAGTCTTTGAAAGAGAATCAAATATGTTAGACATGTTTTGATTCAGAACAAGTCATTTTCAACTTCTTTACACACTAGAAAAACAACTCTCATACTTAATCGTGTTTTTTTTTCCAAAACGTCATACAAGATATGGACTAAGAATTGTTCTAGAATACCTTTGAAGTTTTAAGGTTACTTACATGTTAAAATGTTTACAAAGTTCGAACCTTAAAAACTCCATTTGTTGTTTATCCTAACGAGAACAAAGCGTTTGTTTCTCAAACGAGAGTTTATCTTAAAAGAGATTAATTCTCACAAAGGGATATTACTTCTTCAACTTTAACGAGAACAAAATATTTGTTGCTCAAATGATAGTTTATCTCGAAAGAGAATACTTATCACTAAGGGACTTCATTTTTCAATGAGAACAAAATGTTTGTTGCTCAAACGAGAGTTTCTCTCGAAAGAGATTACCTCTCACTAAAGGAAAAAAATGGAATTTGGAATGTGAAGAAATTTTAGACAACAAATTTATGAACCAAAGATTGAGAATGTTCCACAAATGATCAAGGAACATTGGAACAAAACACAACCACTGTGTTGATCCTTAATAGAATACCATATACTTGAGAAATATGGATTTCTCACTATCCGTACATGGAAACACTCTTCTTTTCGGATCAAGATAAAGACTAGGTCTTATCAGAAAGAAATGGTGAGCCCAAAATTCGAGAAATGGCTAAGAGCCATGAGATATGAGATGGAATCCATGTCTAAAACCAAGTACAGACTTTGGTTACCTAAAAGGGTAAAACCTAAGAGGTATGAATGATTTTTTTCAAAAAAAGAGAGGAAAAACCGACATGGATGATAAAACATACAAAGGATGATTCGTCGCTAAAACTTTTCGACAAACTTCATAGTATAGAATATGATAAAGCATCCTCCTTGTAGCTATGTTTAATCCATCTTAATCTCACTTGCAAGTAGTTACATACGATGATTATGGAATCAAATAAAGGAATGTCAAAACCACTTTCCTAAGGGAAAACTTGAAACAGATGTGTACATGACACATCCAGAAGGTTTTGTTACTCCAGTAAACACTTGGAAGGTATGTAAGCTACAAAGGTCTATCCGTAGACTAAGGCAAGCTTCTCGAAGTTGGGATATTCGTTTTAGAAGATACAATCAAAATGTTTGGTTTATCTAGAAACAAAGGGGAGTCTTGTTTTCAAAAGAGCTAGTGGGAGCATTGTTACTTTCCTAAGTATTATATGTAGATGACATACTCATCAAAAGGAACTAAAGATCGCAATCCGTTTTGCATTAATAAAAGATACTGCGAGTTAGCAACATGAGACAATATCTAACTCTACAACATAGGCTGAATGTATTATAGTCGATATAGCAATAAAGAAGGATGTTTGGATCTAAAGGGTTCACTTCTGAACTAAGGGTTGTTCCCAGCATATTAGATGCTACATAACTATGTTATGATGGAACCTTTGCGTAAGCAAATAAAACCCAGATCTCATCAATAAATCCAAACATATTCTAAAGTACTTACATCTTGGAGATGTGAAAGTATGCAACATACGCACAAAGTTGATAACTTTGTCGACTCCCTGATAAAGCTTTTGACACAACATAAGCATGTCAGTTACACTAAGCCATATCGTATTAGATACGAGAATGATTGGTCTTAGTGCCAGTGGGAGATTGTTGGAGTATGCCCAAAGACCAATCATATGATGATTTAATAGACATACTATTTTACTAGATTTATCAAGTAATGGCATTGCCGTTATTATCATTTGGTATGTTTCTGTGCATCAAACTAACCATTGGATAATAATGTCCATACAATAATATGATTATTGTTAAATAGGATCCTTAGTCGAATATTATTACGGGTATGGACAGTGATAATATATAAAGACTAATATGTGGTTGATGACAAGCGTTGTCATTGACATAGAGATGTCAAAATCAACACATAAGTATTTGTTAGAGAACAACATACTAGATTGACCCGCTATGAGCATGTTTCTTGGGTAATTATGTGACAGTCACAACATTGCTTATGATAAACATATATATAATCCTCAGACTTGAGATCAACATGATTTCAACATAAAGATTTACGTATTTTGACATAGTCAAACGTGTGTCGTAACTGACTACATTATAAAGACTGATGATTGGATACGTGATGACCTATGTAGTGAAATATGGTTGATCAAGAAAGGATTTGTCCCTCCTACATAATGGGAGAAATATCTTCGGCCACTTGATTGAGTGAGATTAGAAAATGCATGACCATGCTCGAATATTATGATATGCGATATCATAGAGATTCGTTTATCATAATCTACTCAAGACATCAAGAAACACTAGATGGACAACGCAAGTGTGACTAACCCATGACTTGTGTTCATCTAAGATATAAAGGACAAAAGGATGAAATACATAAAGGAAATTTATTCAGGAATTAGGAAAGTCAAACCATGACTTCATGCAACTTAGGTAGCAATGATGTATTGCTAGATGCCACTCATTGTTTGTAAAATTAGAACAATTCTAATTTTGTTGCTAACGTTGCATGAACCTACAAGGGTCACACCCTTCGAATGAAACGAACAAAAATTGGAAACCATACTCCCTATTTTAGGGAGGTTGCCGAAAATCCCCTATGGGATAGGGGAAATCGACAACTCCCTTAAATGGGAATAATATTGGATAAATATTGTATTTATCAAATATTATTTAGAGTATGAAAAACATTTAGAGACTTAAATATTATAGAATAAGATTCTAGATATTTAAATATATATTTGGAATTTATATAATGTATATTTAATTCCAAGTTTATGTAGAATTAGATTCCACATAATTATAAAATATATATTTTAAAATATTTAAATCCAAGTAAAGATAGAATGAGATTCTATATAATAAAAATATATATATTTGGATTAAATATAATGTATATTTAAATCCATGTTTTATGTAGAATAAGATTCTACATAATTAAATATATATATTTCATTTAATATTATTAAATATAATGTATATTTAATATAAACTAATTTCAAGTAGAATTAGATTCTATGAATTTTGGTTGAACTTGGATTTAAGGTATTCAACTAGAATTAAGTCTCTGAATACTATTTAAAGGGATAAAGGCTAGCAACCAAATCATCCCTCTTCCTCCTCTTGAAGATTTCGACAACACCCCTAGGGATTCCCCACTGGAATTTGACATATCCCAGAAAGCTCGCTCTCTGAGAAGCTGTTCGATATTTTTCTGGTGTTCTACTTGCCCCCTGGCAAATCCCTAAAGGTTCCCTTGCTCGATTGCAAGCCCCGGTTGAACTCCTGGTCGATTTCAGACTCCCTCAGGAATCCCTGGAAGGATTTCGACTTCTCCCTAGAAGGTGTTCAAACCTGTCGAAATTTATCCCTAAATGTTAGGGAGGCGGAAACTTTTTTCGTTTTGTTCGGGTGGACTCCGTAGAGGTCGTTGCGAACCTGTGACGATTCCGGTTTTACTTGACGTGGTTATTCCGACAAACCGTCGGTTTTCCAGTTTCTAGAGTTTTAAAAGGTAACTCTTCATATTTTCACCCCAGATTTGTTCCTGTACATGGATCCTGGCTGGATTACGTCAGATTTATTTTTCGGCGTGCCGACGTGACCCAACATAACCCACTAACGAGAGACGAGACACATACAAGGTTCGCATACGGGAGCTAACCTCCACCGTTGCAACCTTAAACATTCCTCAATCGTTAGGGTACTTGGATGGAGTTTTCGGTACAATCACAACCCCTCAACATCCAAGGCGACTTGTTTATAGTGCACTCAATCCTATAGCCGGCTAACTATATCTGATTTTATTTACAAAACACTTTACACAACATCACTTGCAATTATAATTCACTTTTCATGCATACCTCACTGTTTTTCTAAAGCATTCATAATAAGCCATTTTCAAGCATTAAACCATGCTTCAAAAATCATGCATCAAGACATGCATACGAGGAACACTTAACTAGTGCACCCTTAAACCATATGGCATCATCATCCATATTTTATAAACTCAAATCATGCTTTAAAACAGTAGGTTAACACAAATAAAACAAGTGCATCCAAAGGCTCATAATAGCACAACCCGAGGGAGAAAATCACTTTACTTACTTCTAAACTTAGTAAAGCGTTTCAAGCTTACACTAAGTTCCCAAAACCTCTTTTATGAAGTTTCAAAGTTGGAAATCTCATTTCCACTCACCAACTTTCCAAACCTCACTTGCCGACGTAATAATCAACCGTCAGAAGCCTCCAAAACCACTTCAATCGATTCTGGAACATTATCCCATGTTTTCAAAACATTGAAAAATAGAGATTCAATGCACCATAATGCATCCAAACACCAACACTTACTTAGAAACCCGCTGCCCTGCTCTAAAGCATCAAAATACCCATCTAAAACAACCGAAATCACATTCGATCGATCTCTAAACTCGGTCCAGCCATCAACATACACATCCAACACATTTTAACCATAAATCAACATCCAAAAACAACTTAAAACCATCCTTATACCTCCAACAACTCAGATCTCACATGACACCCCAAAAACCCAACCAAAAACACCTTTTAAAAACAAAAATATCAGGATTTCGGGATTAATATGATTAAGACTCTATTTCAACATCATAAACCTTCCAAAACTTGATTAGAAACAATATTAAACAAATCAAATCAAAACAACTCCGAAAATCACATTAAATCATCTCTTTAAATCAAGATTTCACCATTTTATCAAAACCACAATAAAACTTCAATAAAAAACATAAATCAAGAGTCAAATATCTTTGGAATTTCATTAAAGAATCTTGATTAGAGGGTAAGCACGAAAACTACCTCCAACCCTTGCTTCTCTTCTAATTTGGCAAGTTTTGCTTTCAAGAATCTTGAAGAGATTTGAGAGAAATCACAAGAGAGAAGTTGAAAATCAAGAGAGAAAATGAAAGTGAAAGAAATCTGGAAAATGAGAGAAATGAGAGAGTGTTTGGCTGATGTGAAATGGAGAGAATGAAAATGATCGTCAAATTTACTTACCAACTTAACCACTTTTCTTTTATTTAATAGAAGCCTCTTTTAATATTTAATAAATCATTTAAAACACATGCCAAATTAGAGAAAAGGCTTAATTTCCATTGAGCTCCCTAAAGATTCTAAGAATTTAAATCTTTTTGAAAAACACCATTTTTCCCAGTTTTAAAATTTTACATTTTGGTCACTAACCAAAATGTACACTTCCCAAAACTCGTTTTGCAAAATTGATTTAATCAACCTCTTAAATATAATTTTAGAGGATTTTAGAAAATTTTACCACATTTTTATCCCATCCCGAACCTTGATTTCCCTAAACCATCTTTAACATCTCGAACAATCGATTACTGGTTCCACTAGCATGACCCGACGCACAAAACACCTAGGCCAAAAACCGAGGCGTTACAAACATAAAATCAAAACCAAGTGCATAAAACCATTTCATAATAGCACACCCGGGAGAGAAAACCTCTTATACTTACTTTCGAACTTAGACAAGCATTTCATGCCGAAATCTAAGTTCCCAAAACCACCTTTAAAACATTTCAAAGCTGAAATTCACGTTCTCACTCACCGACACGCGAGGCCTCAATTCACCGACGCGAAACTAAGTGTCTGAAGCCTCCAAAGCTTCACTGATCTCTTTCGAATCAACCTTCCATGTTTTAAGCACATAATAACAGAGGAATAATGCATCTCAATGCATTCAAAATCCCAACAAGAAATTCCACAACATTGCCTTGCCAAAAACTACAAATAGCTATATGAAACAACCGAAAACAACATCGAATAACCTCCAAACTTAACCCAGCCAAAACCTAACACTTTCAACCATCAATTATCATTGATTAACATCCAAAATCACCACATTATCAACTTTATATCCCAAACATTCATAAAACCACTACAACTCAACAAAAGCCCAAATCTAGCAACCTAAACAACTAGAGATTTACATAGTTTCAGGATTACCATGTTAAAACCTTTATCTTAACATTATTGAACTTCAAAATCATGTTTAATACCAATCATAAACCCAACAAAGTTGATCAAAAACGAATCTCAATTAATTTCACCAATTAAACCAAATTTCCACAACTAAAACATCAAAACGCATTAGACAACATATATAAAGGATAAAAAACTTGGAAATTTCAGTAAAGAACCTTACATTAGAGGAGAAAAATGCAGCTCACCTTTAATGAATGCTTTTCCCCTTAATTGGATAGATTTTCATGTAAAAAACAAGATTAAAACAATATGGTTTTGAAGGAAAACAATAGGAAATCATTTGATAACAAAAGATTAGAGAAATCAAGAATTTACCTTAACATTTTGAAGAAGAAATGAGTGTTTGGCTGGAGAGAATTTTAGAGAGTTTTTTGAGAGAAAATAAGTTACGTCAAATTTGTTTTAATTACCACCAATTAATTCCTTCAACCTATTTTATTAATTAAAACCCATCTAAAATAAGTCAATTAATGGATAAAAGTATGATATTAGACTTTGGACAAATAGCTCCTTAAAGATTCAAAATTCTGATCCTTTTACAAAATAATCACTAAAAATAGTTTTCAAAGTTTACATTTTGGTCACTAAATCCAAAATGTCCTAATTCCAAATACCATTTTCCAAAATTGATTTCACCAAAACCTTTTATATATCTATAAAGGATTTTAGATAATTTTTCCATAATTTTACCACCTTCCAAAATATGTTTTCCCTAAACTCATCCCGAAACATACCTAAATCTTTAATCCAGGTCTCACGAACCCTAAAACTATCCCAAAACCTCTAGGCCCAAAATCGGAGCGTTACAACTCTCCCCTACTTAGGGAATTTCATCCTCGAAATTTTACTTGGAGGAAAAAGGTGCAAAAACTGTTTCAACATGTTTGTCTTGCTTTCCCACGTGGCTTCCTCAACTCCTCGTTGACGCCACAACACCTTTACAAGTTCAATCGTCTTACCACGAAGAACTTTGCTACTCGAATCAAGAATCTTAACAGGTTCCTCATCATAAGACAAATCTGGTCGCAACTCAATATCCTCAACTGGCATAACATGCGATGGATCCGATCTATACCTCTACAACATCGACACATGAAACACATCATGAATTTTTTTCCAACTCGGGAGGTAACTTCAACCGATACGCAACTGGACCAACACGCTCCACAAATTCATATGGTCCAATAAACCTTGGACTAAGCTTACCCTTACGTCCAAACCTCATCACTTTCTTCCAAGGTGACACTTTCAAAAACACGCGATCACCAACCTGCATACTCAATCTCCCTACGCCTCAAATCCGCGTAGGATTTCTAACGATCTGAGGCAGCTTTTAAATGATCACAAATAAGCTTCACTTTCTCATTTGTTCCTTTCAACACATCAGGCAGGGAAACATACTTTTCCCTAACCTCCGCCCAACACAAAGGCGTACGACATCTCCTACCATACAAAGCCTCATACGGTGCCATTTGTATATTAGCTTGGTAACTGTTATTATACGCAAACTCCACCAAAGGCAACTATTTCTCCAAGGTTCCTTAGAACTCAATAACACAACATCTCAACATATCTTCCAAGACCTAAATCACACGTTTAGATTGACCATCCGATTGGGGATGATACGAAGTGGTAAAATTCAACAGTGTACCTAAAGCTCGATGTAGGAACTCCCAAAACCTCACTGCAAACCGCGGATCTCTATCCAAAACTATATACTTGGGCACTCTATGCAAACGCACAATCTCAACAATGTACAAATCTGCCAACTTATCCAAAGTATATGTGGCATGCACAAGCACAAAATGTGCATACTTTGTAAACCGATCAACAATCACCCAAATGAAATCCTTCTTAGTTGGCAGTAACGTCAACCCAGACACAAAATCCATGGTGATTCTCTCCTATTCCCATTATGGTATCCTCAACAGTTGCAACAGCCCGGAAGGAAACTGATGTTCAGCCTTAATACACTGACACACCATGCACTTAGCAACAAAATCAATCACGTCTTTCTTTAAAGCAGTCCAATGGTACTCTTCCTTCAAGCCTTGATACATCTTAGTACTACCCGGATGCATATAAAAAGGATTACTATGCGCTTCGGTCAGAATGGTTTGCCTCAACTCATCATCATTAGGCACCATTATTTGATCCTTGAAACACAACACTCCATCATTATTAAAATGAAAATCTGTCGGATTCCCATCCATAATATCCTTAACATGCAGTACCAACTCTTCATCATAAGGTTGCTTTTCCTTAATCAATTTTGATAAAGATGGCTTCACTTGCAATTCGGCCAAAAGACCACCATCACACTCAATCATGCAAACATGGCTCTCAACTCAACCACAACCTTCCTACTCAAAGCATCGGTTACCACATTAGCTTTCCCTGGATGATACTCAATCGTCAAATCATAATCCTTAAGAAACTCCAACCATCTACATTGCCGAAGATTCAAATCTTTTTGAGTCATCAAATACTTCAAACTCTTATGATCGGTGTATACAACACATTTCTCACCATAAAAATAATTCCTCCAAATTTTCAAAGCAAACACAAATGCGACAAGCTCAAGATCATGGGTAGGATAGTTGCGCTCGTGCACCTTTAATTGCCTAGATGCATAAGCCACAACTTTTCCACCTTGTATCAACACACAACCCAAACCAACGTATCATGCATCACTATAAACCACAAACTCCTTACCCGACTCAGGTTGAATCAAGATATGAGCTTACGTCAAAGCTTCCTTCAACTTATCAAAAGCTCGTTGCCTATCCTCCGTCCACTCAAAGTGAACATTATTTTGTAGTAACTTAGTCAAAGGGACAGCAATCCTCGAAAAAACATCCACTAATCTACGATAATAACCAGTCAACCCAAGAAAACTATGAACTTCCAACACAAATTTAGGTGATTTCCAATTCATCACCGCCTCGATCTTATGTGGATCAACCCGAATACCTTCGGCTGACACAACATGTCCAAGAAAAACAAATTCTCTAAGCCAAAACTCACATTTACTCAACTTAGCGTACAACTGGATATCCAACAAAGCTTGCAACACAATTTGCAAGTGTCGATCATGATCCTCCTTGGTACGAGAGTACTCAAGGATATCATCAATGAACACAACCACAAATTGATCAAAAAACTCATGGAACACTCGATTCATCATATCCATAAATGCAGCAGGTGCATTTGTCAAACCAAACGACATCACTAAGAACTCATAATGCCCATACCTTGTACGAAAAGCAGTATTAGGTACGTCCACATCCTTTAACTAATAATACCTAGACCTCAAATCAAACTTAGAAAATACTGATGCACCTTGAAACTGGTCAAACAGATCATCAATCCTTGGAAAATGGTACTTTTTCTTAGTCGCCAACTTGTTCAATTACCGATAATCAATTCACATTCGCATCGTGCCATCCTTTTTTTCACAAACAACACAGACGCACCCCTAGGTGAAACACTAAGCCTAATAAATCCTCAATCAAGCAACTCCTAAAGTTGCGTCTTCAACTCCTTCAATTCTTTTGGAGCCATACGATAGAGAGCAATAGACACTGGAGTTGTAGTTTCATACAACTCGTTGCCAAACTCAACCTCTCTATTCGGCGACAAACCAGACAATTTTTTTTGGAAGTACTCCCGGAAACTCACATACCGAACGTATGTCCTGAACTCGCACTTCCTTTGATCCCAAATTTATAACATAAGTTAAGAAAGCCTCACCACCTGATTCCATCAAACGACTCGCTTCCAGAGCCGAGACTGCATTGGACATGAATTTAACAATCTCACCCACGATTACCACTTTATAATCGTTAGCAAGTTTCAAGGTAACTCGCTTGGTCTCAAAATCAACTACAACCTTATGCTTAGTCAACCAATCCATACCAAGGATTACATCAAAACCATGAAAAGGTAACTCCATCAAATCAACCACAAACACATGACCTTGAATAGATAAAGGACATCTCCTAAACAATCTTCTTGTAACAACCGTTTCACGAAAAGAACTAGTTACTTGCATTCCTACATCTAACACCTCAACAGGGATATCAAGAAAATGTGCATGCTCACTCAAGATGTATGAATGTGCAGAACCGAAATCAATCAAAGAAAACAACGACAAGGATTGCAAAGTAAAAGTACCTAGAATCATATCTATATCATTGCGTCCCTCGCAATGTGAGTACACCCTCACAGGATCACCACCCTCAGGTTGAACCGCCACAGCCTTCTGACCATCCTCCCTACACTGGAAGTTACCACGACCACGTTCATAGCCTCTCTGAGGTGTAGCAACAGGTGCCCTGGCCTAACCACCATCAGCCAACAATGTACAATCGCGTCTCACATGGTCAGTCGATCCACAACTCCAACAAGAATTAGCTGCAACAACAGTTGGAGCCTGTCCCTCACTTACCAAATGCGAACATTCTCGCCTCAAATGCTCATGCGATCCACATATCCAACATGTGTTAATCGTCGGTCTAGCCTGAGCGCCTCGACCATGTACTCTACGCCCAACACCACTTCCACCATGCCTCACATCAGAATGATACTTCTTGTCACGTTGCCTCTTATACTATCCACCACCAGGGCCAAAATCTGCAGCGCTCTTACCCGAGCTAGAACCACCCACACGAGGAGACAGGCCCAAACTCCGTTCAATATCCTTCGCTCGCGTCACCAACACATCGAAATCTGTATAATTAGAGGCCAACATGTAAGTCTTCACTTCTTGCACCAGACCATAATGAAATCGATCACAATGATGTCTATCACTCGGCACCAACTCAAGAACATACTGGCTCAAACGAACAAACTGAACCTCTTACTCAGCCACAGTCATGCTACCTTGAACTAAAGACATGAATTCACATTTCTTATTATCCAAGTATCTAACCCCTAGATATTTTTTCTTAAAGACAGCTTGGAATAACTCCCAATTCACATCATTAGGCTCCATAGCCGCAGTTACAGTCATCCCCCAACTATAAGAATCACCTTGCAATAGTGAAACAACACATCACAGCTTACGCGCATCATTGCACCCCATCTGTTCCAAAATTCGGATCGTACTGGTCATCCAAGCCTCGGATGCCTCGAGTGACAAACTATGATTCTCAACACCGCCCAAACTATGCAAATGTTCTAACGTCAACCCTTTTTGCCTAGTAGCTGGTGCTTGCACTTGCACTCCAGCAACAACAACCTAGAATGCTCTAGTCATCGCCTGAACCAAAGGCGTCAAATCACCCAACACTAGCCCCACTGGCTCAGGTGGTACTTGCTCTACATCCTTGGGAGGATCAAGTGGAGGGGTGGATTTCCTCCATGAGGTATTTCATTCTCCTAGTTTCCCTGCCCTATGGCAACACCAATCGTACCAGATTGCAACTCTCTCCTCGGTCCCATCGTGCTATTATGTATAAGGCATGATAATAAACCAAACCAAACAAAACAATCAGGCCAGCTTCAAGCAAGGATCCAAGACTTCCTTCTAAATCAAAACATTTCAGAAAACTTTTCAAACTATAGTAATAAGGCAATGGGAAACCCAATTTCCCCCAACATGGCATAAAATAATTAACGTGCATATCACAAACACTGTGCGTAGCAACAACATAATTCAATTCACAATAACATCACATCATCTAACTAACATCCCAATCTTTCGAAAACTTACCCCACATAGCATATCACAACCAACATGTATATAACAATCATTGTGCATAACAATCGTCAGCATTCAACCAATATCAGCATCCCAAATTATTACAAACTTAGTTTAAACAATCAATAACAATACCAATCAATCACAACTTACCTCCCAATTATCGCAAACCTAGCTCAGCTAGCAAAAAATGTAAACCCCTTGATCTAGCCTAGACGCGAGACTAGACCGAAAGGGTCATACGGGGAATATAGAAGTAAACCTAGAAGGTTTACCTCGATAAAAGAACCTATTTTTATTTTTGATATTGTCTAGATGCACATTAACATCTTGTGTTTCAGACTCGTAGCGGAAGAAACTTCAAATGAACAAAACATAGGTTTGACATTCAATTGATTATAAACATGAATTAGGGACCGGTTTATAATTTCAGCAAATTACAGAGACTTCAACAAATTTAAAGTTACCATCTCTTAATTAGTCATATTTCATGCCACCGTGTCGAATCTCAACTTAATTCGATCCCCCAAACTCTTTTAATTGCAACCACAATATTCAGGGACCAAAACATAAAAGACCGAAACCTTAAAAAGATTTAAAATAACTAAATTACCTGCCACCGTATCGATACACTAAGCACCCTATCGGTACAGTTTTCACATCCAAAATTCTAGTAGCTCAAAATCGTACCGATACGCCCCCGCGTATCGATATGCTTAGCTTTTTACATTTGAACCGTATCAATACGGTACTCACCGTACCGATACGCCTTGCCTGAAATGGATTTACTGTATTGATATAGTTAGTCACGTACCGATACACTTGGGCCTAAAATGCCAATTTTTGTTGGTTTAACATTCGATTTAGCTATGCAAACTACTTATACATGCTTCTAAGGCATACAAAACATATTCAGGGATCGATCCCCAACCAAAATCATCAAAATCATCAACCATACATGCTATCTCGCATCAACGGGAAACTATAGGCATGCAACCTAGAACCCAAGTAAAACAAGATTCAAAAACCATAGAAAAGCATAATCCAAGCATCAAAGGCCATTTAAAAGTCCAAAACATCAATATAAAATTGCTCAAACAGGGAATTTACACATATCTCCCCAAAACACAACGAATCCCGCATTGCCCTTATTACTCATAGTCT
Organism: Hibiscus trionum; assembly: GCA_030270665.1. Classification (NCBI taxonomy): domain Eukaryota; kingdom Viridiplantae; phylum Streptophyta; class Magnoliopsida; order Malvales; family Malvaceae; genus Hibiscus; species Hibiscus trionum. Next base: position 26,136,148 of record BSYR01000021.1, read on the forward strand.
AAACCGAAAACATACTTTCAAGTAACAAAGTCTTTCTTGATACCTTGCTTCTCACTGCCTTCTAAGCTCTAATTCTCTGCATTGATGGATAGAGAGAGCCTAAGTACAAAAAGCTTAGTGTGGAGTGCTAAAAACAAAACACATTAATGCATTTAAAACCATTTTCTAAAACCACATTGAAATTTCATTCCAATTACTTTAAATCATCGTTTGAAACATCACGCCCTTAAAAACCATGCACTTTAATCATTCAAAAACCAACATATTAAACCGTATGCAACATGTATCATTAAACCACAACAACTCACATTGCTAACCTCAGTTTAAGCCTTCCCATGCATAACATGCCATATGCATACCGGAAAGAGTAAACATATATAAATCACATTATACAAAACATGATACATCAACAATTATATTGGCTTATAAGTGATTATTTACCAAGTTTCATTCCCAAAATATCATATCAGATACAAAGATTCCACAAGTGTTCTCATAACACTTCAAGTCATCTTAACTGGAATAAAGGTACAATCACAACCAACGGGGAAAACAACCCCATAGGGACAACAACTCCAATCATCGGTTAGATGCTAAACCCCTAATGAGAGATAGGACACCAACCTCCTCCATCGTTTGGGGTACATGGATGGAGACGAGACACCGACCTCCTCGACATCCTATAACACCCCAAAATTTATGCCCAAATTGTAAACCCTAGATTCAAAATATCCTAAATTTAAAAACCCTAATTTTATAATCCATATAATCAAAACCCTAAAAATTGGGAATTTAATTATGAAACCTTAATTACGAATTTTGGGTATTAATTGAATTTTAAACGAATTTAATGACCTTTTTATAAAGAATTGATATTAGGTACTTACTTTATGAACCCTAAAGAAAAACAAGGACTTACTTTATAATTTTTCTCAAAAGATTGAGTATTTAAACATATTGAATCCTTCCCTTTCCATGTCCCGTTCTTTCTCTCCCTCACCGCTACAACAAAACCCTCACAACCAGCATTCCTTCGCGCCAAACCAAGGTCAAGTCTTTGGTTCATAATTTTCAAGATTTTAAAGGCCGTCCAAGTCATTGGTGTCTTGAACTTCTGTAACTTAAATTATTTTGTTTAAATCCCTTTTATGTCTAATCAATATACATGAATTATTTATTTGAAAAGGAAGTGTAATAATTACTAATACATATATGCTATAGAAACCTACTGTTTTTTGATAAAAAGAACAAATTTATATTTTTATAACTCTTGTCAGAACTCACTAATGGTCTCTATTTCGGCAAATGAAACCCGTTTTTAATCCTCAATTAGAGCACTTTCAAGACTAGTCTTTTTACTTATTTAATTGTTTTATTTATTTTGTTTTAGAAGAAAAAAAATATTTACATAGATTAAAGTTGAATCCGGTTTAAGCTATTTCTTATACGTCGGTGTAATTACGAAAAAATATCTCACTTATGGTCTTTTGAATCATCCTTTAAATCGAATCTAAATCAAATTTTAGCTTTTGTCTGACCTATCTCGCTAGCCTGGTTCGAACCGCTTTAATCATATATGTTCATGTCTTCAATTGATTTGGAGATTAATGATACGAATCAGAAAAGTGTACTTGTATCATTAAAATTCATTGAATAAGTTAGAAATAATTCCTTAATAATATTGATAATATTAATAATTTAGAAATTATTCTCTTAGGGACCGATACAGTTGGACCCAGTACTTCTGATCGTGTGAAGTGCATCATTCAATAGGTTGAGTTTGTTTTGGATAAGGTGTGTTTCTTCCGGTGCTATAAATAAATGATTTTTATGCGTGTTCTCTTTCCGTGCTACATACTTTATTTTGTGATTGTGATTTTACACTTGAATGATTTTTAAATGTGTTGAGATTTCACATTATGTTTTCTGTGCATATTATTTTCAGACTGTGAATAAAGTTGTGATTTAAAATAAATGAGTTGTGAATCTCAGATTTATTATCGGACTGTGTTGAGATTGTGAAAACTGTGATATCTTTTTTTACTGTGTTATCATTGGTTGGAATTGTACAGAGGAAGTTCAGTGGGTTATACCACTTGCGTTGGTGACTATGTAGTGAGAGGTTTTGGGGAACCTACTCTTTTTGGTGACTATGTAGTGAGAGGTTATGGGAAACCTACTCTTTTTGGTGACTATGCAGTATGGGTGCATTGCATTGTGATTTCATAAAACCGTGTTTAAACGTGCTTTGTGTCTTTTAAATATTTTTGTGAAACTGATTGTTGTGAAACTTAGTTTGTGATTGCTTGCACTTTAGAGACACACTAGGCTCAATAGCTTACCCCCATAGTTTTCTCTTACAAATACCTTGGATCTAGGAAACTTGGTAATCAGAGGATCTCTTTATTTTATCGAATCTATTTTATCTTCAGTATGGACATACTTTACTTTCGGGAATATTTTATTATTAAGATTATTTTGGGATTATGATGTAATTTCAAATTTGGGGCTTATTATTTTTACCATAGTTAGACTTTAAATTTGAAAGTTTTATTTAAATTATAAGATTATTATTTTAACGTTCGGATTTTATAAATACCGAGACACTTTATATTATTATCAAAAATAATTTATTTTACGCTATTTTAATATATTATAATTCGATTTAGTTTCTTGAGGGTAAAGTTTTCAATTGTGACTTCCTAAATTCGGTCTTTTTTTAGGCAGGGTTTAGGGGGTTACACATCCAAGGCGACTTATTTATAGTGCACTCAATCCTATAGCCAGATAACTATATCCGATAGAATTTTCAAAACCATTTCCATTCCATCACTTGCCAATGTAATTCACATTTAACCATATACCTCACTTTTTTCAAAGCATCATTAATGAACCAGTTTCCAAAGCATCAAACCATGCTTTAAACCACAAGTATAAAACATATACTTACAAGGATCACTTACCATGTGCATCCTTCATTATTTCATCATTAAAAGCAGTATATCACATACTTTAAACATGCTTTAACTGTAGGTAACATGAAATCAAAACTAAGTGCATAAAACCATTTCATAATAGCACACCCGAGAGAGAAAACCTCTTATACTTACTTTTGAACTTAGATAAGCATTTCAAGCTTAAATCTAAGTTCCCAAAATCACCTTTAAAACATTTCAAAGCTGAAATCCATGATCTCACTCACCGACACGCGAAACCTCAATTTGCCGACACGAAACTAAGCGTCTGAAGCCTCCAAAGCTTCACCGATCTCTTTCGGATCAACCTTCCCTATTTTAACCACATAATAACAGATGATTAATGCATCTCAATGCATTCAAAATCCCTACAAGAAATTCCACAACATTTCCTTGCCTAAAACTAACCGCCTATCTGAAACAACCGAAAACAACATCGATTAACCTTCCCAGCCAAAACCTAGCACTTTCAACCATCAATTATCATTGATTAACATCCAAAATCATCACATTATCAAGCTTATACCCCTAACATTCATAAAACCACCACAACTCCACAAAAACCCAAATCTAGCAACCTAAACAACTAGAGATTCGCATAGTTTCGGGATTACCATGTTAAAACTTTTATCTTAACATTATTAAACTTCAAAATCATGTTTAAAACCAATCATAAAATCAGCAAAACAGATCCAAAACGAATCTCAATCAATTTCACCAATTAAACCAAATTTTCACAATTAAAACATCAAAATCCATTAGACATCATATATAAAGGATCAAAAACTTGGGAATTTCAGTAAAGAACCTTACATTAGAGGAGAAAAACGCAGCTCACCTCTAATGAATGCTTTTTCCCTTAATTGGATAGATTTTAATGTAAAAAACAAGATTAAAACAATAAGGTTTTGAAGGAAAACAATAAGAAATCATTTGATAACAAAAGATTAGAGAAATCAAGAGTTCACCTTAACATTATGAAGAAGAAATGAGTGTTTGGCTGGAGAGAATTTGAGAAAGTTTTTGAGAGAAAAAAGTTACGTCAAATTTGTTTTAATAACCACCAATTAATTCGTCCAACCTATTTTATTAATTAAAACCATTTAAAATAAGTCAATTAATGGATAAAAGTCTGATATTAGACTTTGGGCAAATAACTCCTTAAAGATTCAAAATTCTAATCCTTTTACAAAACAATCACTAAAAATAGTTTTCAAAATTTACATTTTGGGCATTAAATCCAAAATATCTAAATTTCAAATGCCATTTTCCAAAATTGTTTTCACCAAAACCTTTTATATTTTTAAAACGGATTTTAGATCTACACCAGACTTGTTATATAGTGGCGCATTTCGTGGCGTTTTTATTACAAACGCCGCTAAAATTTTACTTATCACGACGTTTAAGGGACAACTGCCACAAAATGGCAAAGTTCACGACGTTTGCTATGAAAATGCCATGAACTTTGCCATTTTGTGGCGGTTGTCCCTTAAACACTGTAGAGTAACAAATAATGGTGTTTTTATAGTAAACGCCATACACAGTCTCGTTTTTGCGGCGTTTAAGTTAGTAAACACCGCAATATGTCTCGTGTTAGAGGCTTTTTTTGTAAAACGCTACTATAGCCTCGTTTTAGCCGCATTTGGTTCACAAATGCCACAATAGGTTTTAGTGGTTCAACGATGTTTTGTTTCTTAAACGCCAAAATAGGTTTAGGGTTAGCGACATTTTATTTATAAATGCCATAATTGGTTTGGGTTTAGCGGTGTTTTTATTATAAATGCCACAATAGGTTTCGGTTTAGCGGCGTTTATTCTATAAACGCCTTAATAGGTTAAACACTCCATTTTAATTATCCTTCAATCTTAGACACTTTCATTTCTATCGTTCAAAAATCCCCAAATCGTGCAAAAATGGTAGTAAACTGCAATAGGAACCCTAAAAGGTTCATGGACACCTATAATCATAGCTAGGGTACAAACCTAAAAGATTATACAAGGTAATACTTTGCTAATTATATAAGGAAATGGAAACCATTTTGGTTTTCTTAAATGTTGAATCTATAGTATTAGCAATTAACATGTGAAATGGATATTACAAAATACAAAATGGATAGTTGTTGGATGGATTCGCCAAAGGGAAGGGCCGATTACCAAAATGGAGTAGAATTTTTTTCTAAATTTAGCTTTTGCAAATGTAAGCCAAGAGAATATGATTCTTTGCCCTTGTAAGAAGCGTGTTAACATTAATTGACACATTCGTGAAGTTGTACACGAACTTCTAGTTATTTTTGGCTTTGTTTCGGGTTATATAAAATGGGTATTCCATGGAGAGTTGACACCTCGTAGAGATTTTTCCATGAGTAATCCAACTTATTATCCTAATTCTTATCGTGGATCTCTTAGAGAAGATGGCATGGAGGGTATGTTGCGAGATGCATTTAATATACACAATTATCATCAATCTGTTAGAGAAGATGATTGTGATATTGGTGTTAATGATTTCACCAAGATGGGAAGAAGTGGAGTGATGAAGGGCCAAATGGAGAAGCGGAAAAGTTTTACACTTTGCTTAATGAAATGGTTGAAACACTTTTTGAGGGATCAAAATATTCAAAACTCTCATTTTGCATTCTTCTTTTCCACTTAAAATGCTTGGGAGGGTAAACCGGTAAATCTTTTACGCAGTTATTAGAGTTTCCGAGATAAATGTTTCCTTCTGCAAAAATTCCTCAATCCAGAAAAGATATGAAGAAAATGATAAAGGATTTGATCCTTGGTTATGAGAAAATCCATAGTTGTCCGAATGATTGCATGTTGTATTGGGGTGATCGAAAAAACCATGAGTCATGTCATGTATGCGGTAAATCTCGATGGATGAATGGGGACACAGAAAATGCGAGTGAGGATGAAGTTGAAGCACGATCAAGAAAAAAGCCAATAAAGATTCTGCGATATTTTCCTCTAATACCCAAGCTTCAAAGAGTTTAATGTCTTCAAAGACTGCTGAGTCTATGAGGTGGCATCATGATGGACGAACTGATTATAGATTATTATGGCATCCTGCAGATTGTTTAGCTTGGAAGTTATTTGACCAAAAATTTCCAAGTTTTGCAGGATGTTAGGCTTGATATGCTCGATTTCCTTCAACCGATTTAGCTCGCCAAGTGTGGAGAAGATTGGATTTTTGGGTGTTTTTGTGAAAGTTAAAAAGTAAGAGTTAAACACAAGGATTTAGAGTGGTCTAGCTTTCTATCCCAAAGCCTACATTCACTACCTTAGCTTCCTACTAAGGATTTCAAGAAATTCACTATCGAATTTCGTCCCCTTTTCTCGAATGGAAACTGTTACAACGATCAAGCTTTCTACCCAAAGCTTGATCAAACACTCTCTTACAAGAGAAATTCAAAGCAAACTAGAAATCTCTCTAATAGGTATATGTTTGCAACTCTAAGCACTCACCAAAAACCTAAACACTTGAGCAAATTTGACAATTAAGCTCACAAGTGTTGTCTATACAAGAAATATACAATTTAAGCTCTAAGAAAATTTCTTCATCATAATGTTTTGACAATTGAAGCATTAGCCTTTCCTTGATGCTTGGAGGTCCATTTTATACTCCTAACTGAGTTTGTAGCCGTTGAGGACCGTTGGAGTTGTTTTAGAGCCGTTGGAGACTTTATTTCCCACCATTAATGCTGTTTTGCAGCTATCCGTACCGGAACTTACGAGCCCGTATCGGAACGCCTTTCTTTAGAACTAGCCATTGGAGCCTGATGCAGCAAGCCGTATCGAAACTCCTCTGACCGTATCAGAATGGTATTGAGCTGTATCGAAACGGTTGCAAACCGTTTCAGTACGAGTGACCATTGAGCTACATTTAAAAAGTCGTTGGGAAATTTGACTGTTGGAGAGGTTTTGACCGTTAGGCGTATCGAAACACCAAAGGGGTGTTTTAAAACTGAAACCCTCCGTATCGAAATGGGCAAGCCCTATTTCGGTACGTGTTTTGGCAATTTCAAACTTTATCGATACATGTTAGCCTGTATCGAAACGAGTACCTTTAAAACCCTGGTTTGGCTACTTAAGAACGTTTCAAACCTTTCCAAAACTATTTAAAAACATCCTCAAACTTATTTTGAAGTTGTTTGGACTTAAAGGCATTTTTGAAATATTTTCAATTTAGTCTAAAACTATTTTTCAATTATTATATCAAAACATTGGTTCTACAGAGGAGATCTTCGAAATGTCAGGCTCGGTCTTGCATCTGATGGGTTTAATCCTTTTAAAATCATGAGTACTTCGTACATTACTTGGCCTGTTCTACGTGTTCCTTACAATTTGCCCCTGTGGATTTGCATGAAATATATATCCTTTATCTTATCCATGATAATCCCAGGTGAGAAAGGTCCCGGAAATGATATTGACTTCTACATGCAACCTCTTATTGAAGAGTTGAAATAATTATGGGTGAGTGTCGAAACATATGATGTGTTGAAGAAGGAGAACTTTAATTTGCATGCAGCTTTATTGTGGACTATTAATGATTTTCCTGCTTATGCAAATTTATCTGGGTGGAGTACCAAAGGTCGTTATGCTTATCCTTGTTATGCTACACAGACATGTTTGAAGTCGTTGTATAATGGAAAGAAGTTCTCTTACCTGGGACATCGTTGGTGGTTAGATGAAAACTATAGATTTAGATATCAGAAGAATATGTTTGATGGTACTAAAGAGTTCAGAAAAGCTCCTGAGCAAACAATCATGTCTGATATCTTATCGATGTTGAAACATATCAAGTTCACTTATGAAAAGATGAGGCAACCACCAAACTACAATCGAAGAAAAAGACAAAAGAGGTGTATGACCGTGAGGTTGAGCAACTTAGTGATGATGAGTCTGATGAAAAGGATGATCCAAATGAGGCCGAGTTGTGGAAAAAAAGAAGTATTTTCTTCGAGTTGCCTTATTGGAAGCATAACATTTTGAGACATAATCTTGATGTCATGCACATTGAGAAGAATGTTTGTGAGAATATTATCGAGACCATTCTCAATGTCGATGAAAAATCTAAAGACAATATAAAGAGTCGATTTGACTTAGTTGACATAGGAATTCGTCATGATCTTCATCCTCAGGTACATCCTAATGGAAAGACTTTGTTACCGCCTTCTATTTTTGCGATGTCAAAGAAAGAAAAAGAAGTGTTCTACACGGTGTTGAAAGATATAAAGGTCCCATATGGGTATGCATCAAATATATCTCAATGTGTCAATGTTAAAGATCGAAGACTTTATTCTCTGAAGTCGCATGATTATCACATATTGATGCAAGATTTAATACCAGTTGCATTACGTGGTTGTATGTCAAATGAGGTGACATCTTGTATAATTGAACTTTCCAATATAATTAAAGCTATTTGTAGGAAAGTTCTGATGGTTGAAGAACTTGAGAAACTACAAGTTCGAGTCACCTTGACTTTATGCAACTTGGAGAAAAATATTTCCACCTTCATTCTTCACAATTATGGTGTACTTGTTGGTTCATCTCCCTCACGAAGCTAAAGTTGGTGGACCAGTTTTCTATCGGTGGATGTATCCTATATAGAGGTACAAATTGTTTAATATATATTCAATCACTATTGAATATTTCTTTTAATTACAACTATTTGTATAATGTTGTGTTTATTACGTGTCTAGGTTCTTGTGTAAGTTGAAGTCTTACTGTCGTAATAAGTGTTATCCAGAAGGATCAATTGCTTAAGGGTATTTAGCAGAGGAGTGTCTGACTTTTTGCTCTAGATATTTGGAAAATGTTGAAACGAGATTTAATAGACAAATAGAAATGAAGTGTGCAGTACTAATAACTTAGCCGAGACTTATTTGTTTGGAAGTTTTGGAGAACTTCTCGACAAAGTTAAAATTGCACAGTTGGATGACAAGTCTTGGGTACAAGCACATCGATATGTTCTTTTCCATTATGACTCAATAGAGCCCTTACGCACGTAAGTTTATATAAATTATAATGTATTCACTTCACCTTTTATATTTCTCATTCTTTAACCACATAACTTGCTTTATAGTGAGTTTAAAGAAGAGTTACAATCTTGTGTACGCTCTCGAAGATTACATCAACGAGAGATTCATAAGTTGTTCGTAGAAACTTTTCATGACTGGTTAGGAAATACGGTAAGGAACTAAATCTTTGTACGATGTGTACCTAATAACTTTTCTTGTTTTACTATATCAATATAAATGTTAAACTAATTCACCTTTTACATGTAATAGGTTTGGGGTGGGAGAGAAGTTAGTGTAGAGGTTAAATGGCTTTCTCAAGGTCCGTATAGAATTGTTAAAAGATATAATGCCTTTCTTATTAGCGGGTTTATGTTCTACACGAAGTCTCGGGAAAGATTAAGGAGGACACAAAATTGTAGAGTAGTTGTTGCTTCTTCAACTACAAGTTATGCTAGTGCAAGGGACAATCATCATGTGGAGGGAGATGTAGAATATTATGAAATTCTTAAAGACATTATTGAGTTGGATTATTATGGAAAACAAAAGGTTGTGTTATTTCGTTGTGACTGGGCTGATGTAAACACTAATCGAGGCATTAACAGAGATCAATTTGGTTTTACAATGGTGAACTTCTATCGATTAGTTCACATAGGTCAACAATTGATGGACGAACCATATGTATTTCCTTCTCAAGTCAAGCATGTTTTTTATTGCCATGATCCAATGAAAGAGGGTTGGTATGTTGTACTCGCTAACACCCCTAGAGACTTGATAGACATCGAGGATAGAAGTAGAGATGACATTGAAACAAGATCTGAAACTTTGCCTTCTGCAGCACAAAACTTAGATAAAACAATTATTAGTTCTAGTTCACAATTCCAATGGGTTCGGGAGGACATGGACGAAGATGGAAACTGACTGCATAACAATGTAGTATGATTTATATCTTAACTTATTAATTTGTAATATTATTACTTCTAATTTGTTGTCGAATACATACATTAATAGTATTTTGTCTCTAGTTACTAAAATTGTTTTTTGTTTATTGCAGATATTATGCTTAGGAGAAAATTAAGTGATATACAGATTGTTCAAGTTGCTCGAGCGGAGGAAGTGACAAATAATGATGATTTGTCTAATGTTGGATCTTCACAAGTTCAGGAAACAATTGAAAATGTAGAGGGTAAACTACATAAATGGTCCCCCGACTATGCTCCAATTATCTTTTACGTCCCCTGATTATCAAAAGTTACAAACTGGTCCCCCGACTTAAAAAAAGTAACATGTTGGTCCAACGCCGTTAAAAATCTAATTGTTGATGACGTGGCAGTTAATATAAATTGCTATAATTACATAATTAGCCCTCAAGTTCTACACTTATTTTAATTTGACCCTAATTCTAAAAAATTAATCTACATAATTTTAATAATCTATCAATTTAGTCCATCTTCTTTTATATTTCTCCAAACCCCTATTTCTTGGTCTATTTTCTAAAAAATTAACCATCTCGCTGCAGCCTCCTGGTATCATAATTGCCAACTTGGCACGTTTGAAATCAAAAGACAAGAAATTGAAATAAGCTAATTCTTCTAGGCTTAGACTTAGTTCAAATGAAAAAAATTAACAAACTTACCTCTTTCTAATGAGATTATGCATGCCAGTTCTATGTGTTTCCTCATCTTCAAAGGATTTATACTTTGATTCTTCACTTGTATCTTCCTCATAACAACATGCTGCAGTAAAAACATGCTTTCTTAGGAGTGTATCATAATTGCTAAACTGGTACGTTTGAAATTGAATCTTTCTACTTTTATTTTAATGAATTCATAGCATATTTATAGAGGATTATATATTTATCACAAATTACAGAACACAATCCGAGCTTGGAAGCTTACTCTGAAGACACAACACAAGGTGAAGAGTGGATTCTTTCTGAATATTGTAATCTCCCCATGTTTTTCCATCTTTCAAGTGCTTCTTGGAAAAACTCAGATTCTGTTGATACCATGGAATCATTTCTTTGTCTTGAATCTTCGCCTTCACATTACCGATTGTATCCCAACTCTCCACCTCCAGTTTAATCGTCTTTCCCATTGAAGTCTTGACGAAAATCTCCATCCCACAGTGAAACGTGAAAATTGAATCAAGTGTCGACTCCTTCTGGATGTTATAATAGGCGAAAGTTCGACAACCATCCTCGAGTAGCTTCCCGGCGAAGACAAGCCCTTACATATCTTGGATCTTCGCCTTGACGTTGTTGATGGTGTCAGAGCTTTCGACTTCTAAGGTTATGGTTTTATCGGTGGCAAGTGTTGCAATGAAGATTTTCATGCCGCCTCGTAAACAGAGGAGGAGGTGGAGAGTTGAGTATTTCTGGATGTTGTAATCAGACAAGGTCCTGTCGTCTTGGAGTTGTTTTTCATTAAAGAATAAACGATGTTGGAGTGGTGGAATACGTTCCTTGTCTTGGAGAAAATAGGTTAGGAAATGGGGGTTTGGAGAAATACAAAAAAAGATGATTAAATTGATAGATTATTAAAATTATGTGGGTTAGTTTTTTAGAATTTGTGTCAAATTAAAATAAGTGTAGAATTTGAGGGCTAATTATATAATTATAGCAATTTACATTAACTGCCACATCATCAACAATTAGATTTTTAACGGCGTTGGACCAATTTGTTACTTTTTTTAAGTTGGGGGACCAGTTTGTAACTTTTGATAGTCAAGGGACGCAAAAGATAATTAGAGCATAGTCGGGGGACTATTTATGTAGTTTACCCAAATGTAGAAATTGAAGGTAATTTTAACACTTTATTTGAAAGCCAATTGTTTGTTATTATTGACTTCATTTTAAAAATATTACAAAATTATTTCTTATATAGCTGGAAATGGTTGAAGACGCAAGACTAGAGGGAGCAAGACATTGAATGAATTATACAATCTTTCTGTCGGGGAACGCGTGAAAGTTTCAAGAAACGATGTCGGTGAACCCATTGGGGGTAGAAGCATGTGTTATGGGTTGTCACTTAGGCATTGTTGCACGGAATGCTTCAATTTTACTGATCAATTATGAGTCATGCCGTTAGATGCCGAATAGTAACAAAAGCCAGGCTCTGGATCTTGTTAAGGTAAGAATTTCATTGTAATAGATACATTACAATTCAATACTAATATTGATATTTACTCTGATTGTGTAATTTGTAGGATAAATTCTCTCTAGAGGTCTCAAACGATTATGTGAAGCATACATTAAGAAATAAATGATGAGACAATAAGAGCTTTTTGAAGAAGACATATTTCAAGAATAATTTCAACCTTCAAGAGAAGTTGCAAAATGTCCCACCTGGAATTCTCTGATATCAATGGGAAGATGCAGTCATGTTTTGGAGTTCTCCGAAAGGAAAGGTACGATCAATGCACTTTAAAAAAATAATACCATGTCATTATAATATTGGCTTTATATGTAATGCAAATTTTAAATTGTAGGATCGAGAGTGCCTTGGAGTTGCTAGCAGATAGCAACAAAAGTTTACTCACACTGTTGGGTCGAAGAGTTTTACTCGTATAGCTAATGACGAGGTGTTATTATTTTTAATTAATAATTTGTTTTTAATGTATTATTTTTTCGCAGGTATTAATTTCTATTATATGTTTTAGCAAACTACAACTAGAACTAGCGTTGGACGAATAAAGCTCTTCAATATTATACACACAAAAAAGATAGCTCTCCTATGACTCTCAAAGCTGCAGAAATTATGGTACATTCACTGAACAGAAAATCTAGATTATGCTTTATTTATATCAATAGTATATATTTTTTTATATTTTAACTAACGTTTGAATTCATTATATATTTTAATTGATTATCAGGCGAAATTAAGGGAAAAAGGACAAAGTATGAAGCTACGGCTTCAACTAATGGTTCTACTAATGTGGATGAGATCGAAAATCAAGTTATTGCTGACGTTTCGGGTCCTGAAAGATATGGTCGGGTTCGCTGCCAAAGATCATTCGTTACCTCGACAAAGTATTTTGGATCTAACTCGTCTTAGTACATGCCATCACATAGCTAGTCTTCTTAGGCAAAAGTTAATCATTTAAAACAACATTTAACTCAATTTCTAGCCAAGGTAGAAGCGAGAGAAGTTGAGAGCGAAAGGAGAGAAGCTGAGAGAGAAGCTGAAAGTGAAAGGAGGGAAGCTGAGATATAAGTTGAAAGAGAAAGGAGGGAAGCTGAGATAGCAGCGAGAGAAGTTGAGAGAGAAGCATTATATCAAAATCTCAAAGACAATTTCAAGAAATGATGGCGATGTTAAGGCATAACCAACCAAAGAATCCACCATCTTAGTTGATTTTAGGTTCGTTCATGTGTGAATTCAAATGAACGATGTTGATCTACATTTCGATTTAACGTTGAACTATATTTGACTTTAATGTTGAACTACATTTCGATTTAATGTCGAACTATATTTCACTTTAATGTTGGACTTAAATTTGTTATTATTTGGATAATGTTAAAGGTTCAATTTTGGTAGTTTATATTTTTACAAATGTAGTGTGGAGAAGCAGTAAGTTTAGTGGTGTTTGCTTGAAAAAAGTGCCGCTAAAATTAGCGACAAATCGCAGCGTTTGTAAAAAAACGCCACTGTTACAAGGTATTAGTGGCATTTTGAAATACAAATGCCGCTAAAGAAGACTCAATACCGGTGTTTGAAATTAAAAACGCTGCTATAGAGCAACATCTATCGCGGCATTTTTCAAACATAAACGCCACTAACTATTGCGACACTGCTTTTAGCGGCGCTTCTTCTAGCACCACGAGTGTTTTTAACGACGCTAAAAAACGCCGTTATAGTTCTAAAAACGCCACAAAAAACATGTTCTGCTGTAGTGTAGATATTTTTTCCATAATTTTACCACCTTCTGAAATATGTTTTCCCTGAACTCATTTCGAAACTTACCCGAATCTCTAATCTCGATCTCACGGACCCTAAAACTATCCCAAAACCTCTAGGCCCAAAACCAGGGCGTTACATGATTCATGTGAAGATTTAATTGTTAGGATGACTACTGCAAACCTAAATCCCGTTTTTGACGAAGATGCTGTTAAAGAATTTGGTGATAAAGATAGTAATGATGAAGTTGGTAAAGAAGTTTTTGATAAAGTTGCTGATAAGGATTGCAATGCTAAAGAAGTTGCTCATTAAGATGGTAATGATAAATTTTGTAATGAAGTTGTTCCGTCTGAGATGCTGGCTATATGTGATAAGGCGTACGAGAAAAAATGTCCTCCCTTCATGAATTTTTAGTAAGTTGATATTATCTTTACGTGTTCTTATTGAAATGAAATACATAATGAATGAATGAATAAATGTATACATTTGTTTATTTTTTTATTGTTTTACAGTAAAGTTGAATGTATAAGGAAGTAGCAAAGAGAGGAAAAAGTGACTACTGAGGTAGGTTTCAGTTGATTATGTGTAATAAATGTTAAATTCATTTGAATAACATAAATTTGTAGGTTAGGAAAGCCAAGAAATGGTAGAAAATGCTGAAGGAAGACAAACAAGCTTACATCGATGAAATTGAGAAGGAGAAGGAGGCATACAAAAAGTATAAATCAGGATAGCTGGAGAAGGTAATAGAGAATAACAATATAAAGACATTCTTCATTTGACACAGTAAGATTGACGTAGGAACTTATCCCCTGTGTACAGATATTTGACACAAGGTGTAGTCAGAAGAAATCATACAATTTCATAGAAAGAATGAAGACGATGATGATTGATCTTGTTCTTGAATAAATTGGTTTTGGGTCCTTAGTTTTAATAAAATCTTGCAGTCTACATCGAGACCTATGTGGGGACTTGATGGGAAGTTTTTATGTTGGAAGGAGTGTTATTGAGTTTGAAGGACACAACATTCATGTATCAGTTTAAGATGTAGAAGCTATATTGGGCATGAAGAATGATGGTGTTGATGTTAATGAAGTGATGTCAAGGGAGAATGGTAGAGAACTCAATGAAAAGTATAACCTCAGGACGATTTTCACATTTGGTAAAATCAAGCGAGATGTACTGTCTGGTTCTTTTGAAGGGGATGTTTTGAAAGCAAAGGTGTTGATATACATTATTGGAGTTTTTTGTGTCCAACTGTTGAGATACGATCAAGTCCAGATTTGTTGAAGTTGTTGTGCGACGATTGCTTACATGGAAAAGCAAATTGGGACAAGTATGTTTACGAAACGCTTATTGACACAATAAGTTTTATACAGAGGCCGGGAAGACACGTTTACCTAAAAGGGTGCATTGCAGTCTTAGATGTAAAGTTTAATTAGCATTAGTAATGAGAAATTATTGGAACTGACTTTTGTCATATAAATTAATGTTGTGATGTGAATGATATGAAATTCAGGTTAGGCTGTATGATTATTGGTGTAGATTTGATAGCATAGGCAGTGTAACTTCTAATGGTGGTGAGGCTCGCATTGTTTACTGGGTGTTGTCAAAGGCCGCGTCTGTTTATGCCCGCGTGAAGACAAAATTCAGCTTTGAATAGACCAAAGGTATCTACCGATTTATTATTCATCTAGTATGTTGTTGAGATGTTTGTTTTGATATAATAATAGAAAATTGTTTTGGACTAAATTGAAAAAATTTCAAAAATACTTATAAGTCCAAACAACTTGAAAATATGTTTGCTGAATTTTATAAGGCTTTGGAATGTTTTAAAATGTATTTAAAGTAGCCAAACCTGAGTTTCTCAAGTAACTGTACCGATACTGTATTCCCCGTATAGATATGCTTTAGGGTTTCAACTACAAGAAAATTTCAGTAGCCAAAACTCGTACCGATACAATTTGGATGTACCAATACAGAGATGACATGTATCGATACGCTATGTTTCGTTTCGATATGGTTGTTTTACAAACCCCCAACGTCTAGTATCTGTACCAATACGGTTGTATCGAGTACCAATACGCCTAGCAGTTTTCAACGGTCATTTTCCCAACGGCTATTTGAATTACAGGCCGTATCGATACGCCCATAAGCATATCGATATGCATCAGCTGAGAAGAGCTCAACGACTAGTTTTGAAGAAGGGTGTACTGATACGGCTACCCGTGTATCGATACAGACAACTCCAGAATAGCATTTATTACAGGAAATAAAGGCCCCAACAACTGCTCGTGTACCGATATAGAAAGCTCCAGAACTGCATTTATTGCGAGAAATAAATGCCCCAATGGCTTCAATTCAATCCAAATGGTCTCTAACGGCCATGAACACAATTGAAAGTATAAAAGGGACCTCCAAGCATCTATGGAAGACTAATGATCCACAAGTCAACAACATTATGATGATAATTTGTCTTAGATCTTAATTTTCTATCCTTTGTATAGACAACACTTGTGAGCTTACATTGTTATATTTGCTCAAGTGTTTTAGGATTGGGTGAGGGCTTAATTAGTTCAAACACACACCTTTTAGAGGGATTTCTTGTTTGCTATGAATTTCTCTTTGTACAAGAGGGTTTACTCAAGTTTTGAGTGTGTAAAGGTTGTCTCCTTAGCCTAGAAAAGGGGAATAAATTCAAGAGTGAATTTGGGAAATCCTTAGTGGGAAGCTAAAATAGTGGGTGTAATCTTTGGTTAGAAAGTCGAACCACTTTAAATCTTTGTCCAAATTTTTTCAATTTTATCTTCCACCATAAACACCCAAAAATCAATCTTCTCCACAGTTGGCAAGCAATTCGGTTGAAGAACATCGAGCCTAACAATTGATATCAGAGCGAGGCTCAATCGAGAAGGTTTAACCACCTATTGAGGCGATCCCGACAAGCTAGGCCAACAAATAATGAACCAAAGTAAATGGCGCAATCAATCGACAAGCCTCCATTCTTCAACGGGGAACATTATGCCTATTGGAAGAATAGGATGATGTATTTCATCAAGGCAGATGTTTATCGACTTTGGGACCTTGTTGAAGATGGACTGTTCGTGCAACAAAGAAGAAAGGCGGATTGGAATGCCAACGATAAGAATTTGATGAAGCTTAATTGCAAGGCTTTGCACATTATTTTTTGTGCTTATGGCCTGAATGTATATGCAAAGACATCTTTTTGTGAAAGTGCCAAGGAAGTATGGGACAAGCTTGAGGTCACATATGAGGGAAGAAACGAAGTAAAGAAGACCAAGATCAGTCTTCTTAACCTTGACTATGAGAACTTTAAGATGGTCCCGGAAGAAAACATCAATAGCATGTTCGATCAGTTCTCCACAATCATTAACAAACTCAAAGGTTTTGGAGAGAAAATTTTAGAAGACAAGATCATTCGGAAGTTGATTTATTCACTTCCCGAATCATGGGAGGGAAAGACGACGGCTATCATCGAAGCCAAGAACCAAAAAGAGCTCAAAATTGATGAGCTAATTGGGTCCCTTCTTACCCATAAAATGATGTCTACACCATTGAAGAGGGAGAAGGAGAAGAATATCAAAGAGCAAGGCATTGATGTGAATGTCATTGCTCTTCCATCCTCCACATATGTTACGTGTAAAAGAGTCTATTGCAATAGAGTGCAAGTGTACACGACGCAAGTAGTAAAGTGATACACGAAATATCGGATGCCGAATCCACAGGGACTTGAAATAGCCTTAACCTTGAATTGCTGCATAAGAAAGAAGATAATTTTAATTGTTTGCAAGGGAATATTAAAGAATACTGAAGATAAAAGATTAAAGAAATCAAGATAGAGAGAATGAGCCGGTATTGATTTGCTCAATAGTGTAGGTGTTGCAATATCTAGGACTTTCTGTTCTATCGTTGCGCCTATCGCGGTAGCACCTGTCGCAGCAGCGGTCTGTTGTTGTCGCGGCAGCGATCACACAACTCTGTACTTCAAGCTTGGCAAGAATCCCTGTTGTGCCTTGTCCTATCCCTAGGTCCAAGTCTGTCGATGAACACGTCTTTGATGATACCTCCCGACGTGAATCGAAGGATGAACACCGATGTTGTTGAATTCTTCCTTAGCCACTTAACCTCGTCCTATCCCTAGGTCTGAGATAGTTCAACCATAAACTGGAGAACTCGTACTTATTCCTTCCGTATACTTAACTCTCTCGATATTAAGTAAATGTATAATCTCACAATGCTCTCCCGATAATCTTGCAAGATGTTTGAAAACCAGAATAAGCAAACTTGAAGTCTATTTTATTGAACAGAAAAAAATCATAAAACAATGCAATCCTTGCAACTACTTTACAGAATCAACCCTTAGCCCTAGGGGAAGTTTAGAACATGATGAGAAGGGGGAAAACGACTAGGGTTTTGGGGAAGATGGCTAGAGAATAAGATGTCCTCTCCTAGGTCGAATTACATGCCTTTATATAGGCCTTGGGTTCAAGTTTTCTAATATGGCAAGAATACAAGTTTAAATTAAAGTGCAACTCTATTAAAGACTAAATCTTCAAAGTAGATGTCTTTAATTCGTTCTCTCTTCTTGCTTGGAGTTTGTTCCTTGAACTTTGGGCTTGGCCTTCATTCTGATCTAGGGCTCGGAAAAATATAGGAGTGCTCCACGATAGAACGACTTAATTTCCTCTTTCTGTCGAGCTCCATTTTACTTTTTCCTTCACCATTGCTGTCGTCCTTGGCTGCCACGACAGCGGCCTTGGCAGCATCATCCTTCTCGACTTCAGTCCTGTGTTCCAGCTCTGCTTCTCCACTGCCATGAGTCTGCTACAGCAGATACCTGCAAAAGTAACCAAAAATCAGCAGCAACTGTGCCTTTTTGTATAATTGTGATGTATAATTAAAATCTATCCTAAATGCAATGAAATATGCTTGAATGTAGCTGAAATATGGGTTAAATAGGGGGTAAAATATAGAACTTTTACACACTCAACACACCCCCAAACTCAAGTTTTTGCTTGCCCTCAAGCAATTTAGACCTAAAACGAAAACAATTTTTTTTGTTTGGCTTAAAACAATGAACTTTTCCTTACCTACCATTCATTCTCTATTGTGAGCAACACCCTGTTGGATAATTCGGGATTCATTCGGAACCTTTCTATAATCCTCGTGTAGTGTGTGCATGTTTTGTGAACAATTATATGCCTAGACTCCATTAGTTTACTAGAATAGCTAAGCTTCTAACTTGAATTTTTATGCCAACTTTCATCTTTTTGAAGGTGATTCTTAGGCTCCTTTAGTTTTTATTTAGTCTCGATTCTCTTTTCTTAATTTATGTTTGACTAGAGCCAGTTTCGAGCACCTCTAGCTAATTTCCTAGAGCCAGTTTCGGGCACCTCTAGCTATATTGAGTCTATTTTTTAACTTCTTTTCCTAGAGCCAGTGTTAGGCACCTCTAAGGGCAACTCAAGTGTTAAGCTTTTCCCTATTCTAGTTTACCAGTAGAGTTCTAGACAGTATAAAAGTCACAAAGGGGGTTAAGGATCAAAACTATAGTAAGGCTCTAAACTGCTCCTAAAACTATCCTAAAGGCACTGCCACGACAGAGGCTGTCACGGCAGGTAAGTTCAGTTCAAAGATTTAAGCCAACATTTCAATTTTCATCATTTTTAAGCAAAAATAAACTAACACTTAGACATAATTCTTAAACAAAATAGACACTTCATTAATGGAGGGATGCCACCCCCAAACTCAAGGGTTGCATTACCCTCAATGCATGATGACAAAATGAAGAAAATAAAAACATCACAATTATAACAAAATAGCAGGCAACAAAGATAAGATAAAAAACTTAAATTTTAAGTGTTGTCGTCGCTGCTACTGCTACTGTTGATCTGTATCTACCGGCGGGCAGTGACCTTCATCGTCGGTGCCGACAGATGGCTTGGAGAGGCAGAGGCGGTCTTTTTCTTGGCTTCCCTCGGGGGCTGGATGCAGGTCGGTGAGATCTGGGGTGGTTTCTCCAGCACCTGAACCTCCTCGGAAGAGCTGCTGCTGCTTCTACCACTGCTGCTACTGCTGCTGCTGTTGGACTTCCCTTGGCCGGATGGTCCGACTCCGGTGTTGGGTTTCTGCCGCTTCATCTGGGTGAATTCTTTGGACATATTCCTCTTGACAGAGGGCTCGCCATCAGATTCCTCCCAAATTGAGGAAGAGGAGAAACCAGCAATGAATTCGTCAAGGTCGGACGGGGGCTCCTTTCTCTTTTCTCCCATGGCAGAGGCTGTGGCAGTGGGGCTGCCACCTGCAGCTGTCGCGGCCGGGGTTGGAGTGGATGTAGCAAAAGGTGTTCTCGGTGTGGCAGCAGGGGTAGGGGTATGGGCAGGTGTGGGTGCAACAAAATAATGGTCGGGGAAAACAGGAAACATTACATCTGGAAAACTTAAATTGCTTTTAATGAAATGTACCATTAGTGTTGTGAAGTCGCGGACAAAACTCATAAGGCCCAACTGCCGTTCCTCCATTTTTCGGCAGGGTAGCCAGTATTTGGGTGTAGGAGTCTACTGTGGGAGCTGCTGCTGTGGGCTGCCTCTGTCCTGTGGCGGCAGGCTCTGTCTGGGTTGGCTCTGCCGGCTCCTCTGCTGCGACAGACGGGTTGAAGTAAGAAATTGTAGTTGCAGCCTTCAGCTCCGTCAAACTCGTTTAAGATGGAATGAATGAGAGCTAACCTTGGTTGATCCACTGTGCTGTTGTGTGAGGAGGGCATAATCCTTTTTTTCACGAATGCGTTCCACAGTTTGGCTTCGGGGGTGAGTTTAGCTCGTTTCACCGTCCTTGGGTGTTTGGGGTCTGTATTCCACTGGGTTCCTTCCTCGGTGAGTTCTACCATGACAACATCATAATCTGCTGCCTCCAGGCTTTCCAGGAACCTCTGATGCCCATCTCCCCTTCTGCCGACGTAGAGTCCATAAAGGGTGTTAATGTACTCTGGCTCCAGAGGGACTTCCTTACCACGAACCGTCACTGCTGTCGTGTCTCTGTTGTCAACGGCAGCACAAAATTCTCTGACCAGGGTGACGTTCATCTCCTCAAGTTGCTCAGCAAACATCTTCCAATGAAGCGCTCTGATCTTACAGGCGATGAATGGTTTGAGCCCGAGATTCTCCGTTCATTTGCTGTAGATGAACCCTTTCTCCTCCCACATATCCCTTTTCTGGAAGGAGGTGTAATATCGGTCATTGGACTCTGCGTTGTAAAATCGGTTTGGGATTCTGTCGTGGCTGGGAGTGGCTGCTGGTGTTGCTGCTGGGGCAGAGCTTGAGACAACACTTTTTCTGGTGTTTCTGGTACTCATAGTTGCAAGAGACTATAGAAAAATGAAAAGAAATGAAAATCTCGAGAGGAAGCAAGTAGAGAGAGTAAAAGTGAAGCGAAAAATGAATAGTAAAACGGGATTTATATAGATGAAGAGTTTGCTGCCCGTTGGAGCTGTAACGGTAGGCGCGAATAACGGGGCCAGCTGTTACGCGGTTTCTGACGCGTCTGTCACGCGTTTCCGTGTCTGCTGCGCGTCTGTTACGCGTTTGCGTGTCTGCCGCGACAGCGTGTTGACATGCTGGATTTCCCGCGTCTGTCACGAAAGCTGTAACGACAGTCTCCTATTTTGGGCTTTTTGGGCTGATGGTGAGATGGTAGGCTGAGTTCACTTCTTCTCCTCTCCTTGTCTCCTTTATTTCCTGAAATTATTTAAAATAAAAACTTAATTCCTAAAAATAAATTAATTCTAATTTCCTAATAAATATATATATATATATATATAAATAATAATAAAAAGAAAATTAAGTTAAATTAGGGATGCCATGAGGGGCATCTCCTAAAGTAACCACTTCCTGCATTCTTGGGGCTTCAGTCCCCTGATAATGCTTCAGTCTCTGTCCGTTGACTTTAAATTGGTGCCCATCTTTTAAGGATTTGATCGTGATGGCACCATGGGGAAAAACTTGCACCACTTGGAATGGGCCGGACCACCTAGATTTCAGCTTCCCTGGGAAGAGTTTCAACCTAGAGTTGAACAATAACACAAGCTGCCCTGGGCAGAATTGTCGTGGCAGCAGCTTCTTGTCATGCCACTTCTTTGTCTTGTCCTTGTAAATCCTTGCGTTGTAATAGGTCATTTCTCGAATTTCTTCAATCTCATTCAAGTCAAGCAGCCTTTTCGGTCCTGCCTTTTCCAAGTCCATGTTCACTGCCTTGATGGCCCAGTATGCTCTGTGCTCTATCTCGACAGGTAAATGGCATGTTTTTCCATAAATCAGTCGGTAGGGTGACATTCCCAATGAAGTTTTAAATGATGTTCTATAGGCCTAGAGTGCATCATTGAGGTGTAGGGACCAGTCCTTTCGAGTTGGTTTAACCATCTTCTCAAGAATGTTCTTTACCTCTCTATTGGATATTTCGCCCTGTCCATTGGTCTGAGGGTGATAAGCTGTTGCAATCCGATGTTTGAAACCATATTTCTTTAGAGCAGCTGTAACCCCCTTAGCCCGGCCTAGACGGTTGACCCGAACTACGAAGATTACACGGGGAAAACCAAAGTCAACTCGAAAGTCAACCTTGATTAACGACCCCTTTTTTTCTTTTTAATCTTGTCTAGATGCACATTAACCCTAAGTGAGATCCCACAAGACTTATTTGAAAAGGGCACAACGATTGGATAGCATATAAGGACTCAATTGCACATAACACAAGATTAGGGACCAAATTGCAAATTCAGTAAATTAGAAGGTCATAACTGATTTTAAAGTTACCAATATTAAATTAGTCTTATTTCATACTTCCCTGTCAAATTTCATCTTATTTGGACATCTCGAACTCATACAATTGCAAATAGAACTTTCGGGACTAAAACGTAAAGCTATCAAACTCAAACGCCATTCAAATCAGTGCCCAACGATCACCTGTTTCGAAACGGCTTTGACCGTTCCAAAACATGGGTTTATTCCGAGACTGGTTCCGAAACAGGGCTTGACAGTAGCCAAAACGTTTCGGAACAACCTCCAGCCGTTTCGAAACACAAAGGCCATTACAGGCCCCCGTTTCGAAACGCCAATGCCCGTTCCGATACAGTTTGCTTAGAAGCTGCAGATTTTGCTGGTTTTTCATACATAAATCCACTCAAACATAACCTAATGACTTCCTAATCATGCCAACAAGTCATCATACATATATAGAGCATGATTGTAACTCCCAAACACATTCATAGCATCAAACATGGAATTTCACATATCTATAGGAATGCTTCCTATTAACCAAAACCAAGCAATCAACCAATCTCCAAAGCAAGCATTAAAAGGCCATTTCCAAATTCAAACCATCAAAAACAACATGCCACAACCTAGGGAGTTCAACACATCTCCCAAAACACAACCTTAGGTTCCCATTGCCAAATTACCAAAACTAATAGTGTATGAAAACATCAACATACATGAGCTTGGTTTCCCTTGGACACTCTAGCCTCCTTGTTGCCTTTAAACACTTCAATTATCTGCATTATTGGTACAAGAGAGAGAGCGTAAGCACAATTGCTTAATGAGGCATGCTCTAAAGAAGACAACACAATAATGCATTTTAGAAAAACACTTTCAACAAAGCTTTTAAACACATGCTCAACTCTTTTCATGCAACCTTGCATACTTTACAAGCGTCTCATGCTTCATTACATCAATTCAACATATTGGCTTTCAAGTGATAATTCATAACCTTTTACAACACAAAACACAATCGGATACGCGGATTACAAGCGTTGTCCCACACATTTCATACACATTACCGAACAACATGAGGTGGAGTTTAACGGTACAATCACAACCCCTCAACACCCGTGATGGAGTTTAACGGTACAATCACAACCCCTCAACATCACTCATCAGTAGTTGTATAACTTCTTAACGAGAGTACGGGACACATAACACAAGGTCCACACACGGATTTTTAACCACCGTTGTGACCTTACCAAGATCCACACACGGACTTTTAACCACCGTTGTGATCTTACCTCTCTCGTTAGGATACTTGGATGGAGTTTACGGTACAATCACAACCCCTCAACATCCAAGGCGACTTTATTCACGGTGCACCCAATCCTATAGCTGGCTAACTATATTCGATTCAAGTACTTTAAAACCAATTCATCACTTGCCAATATACATCAAATAACACCATTAATTCACTGTTTTAAAGCATTAAACAAAGCCATTAAACACCATGCATCACTATGCATCATTACCAATTTACAACATGCCAAAACAAGGATCTCTTACCTTGAGCATCCTTCAACACATGGCTTTCAAAACCAGCATTAACCATGCTAAAACATGCTTTCAGAATAGAATTTAAACATGCCATTTATAACCAATGCATCAAACAACTTCATGGCTCATTCGAGGGAGTTTTTCCGAAAACTTACTCTTGAGCTTAGCTAAGTTGATTAGACTTAAACTAAGCTCCCATAACCTTCATATAATTGTTTCAAAGCTGGAAATCCAACTCCACTCACCGATTATGTTTCGCACGCTTGCCGAAACGCCAATCAAGCCTCCGGATCAACTCCAAAAGTGTCCGAAGATGTTTCCCCTATTTAAAACACATCAAATCAGAGGATTAATGCATCATCATGCATTGAAATCTTCAGCCAACACACATAAACTCGCTGATCTACCCAAAACCAACATTTCGGCTACCAAACACAATCGAAAACACCTCCAAACTCTTTCACAACTTAACCCAGCCAAGATCCATCACTTCTAACCACCTCTAAACATCAATAAACACCCAAAATATACCTTAACTCGTCCTTATACCTCCAGCTATAATAGAACACCAAAAACACCTCAAAAACCACCATTTTCATAAGCAAAAACTTAGGAAATTCAACCTATTCAGGATTGCATTGATAAAACCTCATTTTCCACATCATTAGACATCCAAAATACATTTAAGAATCATCTCAAAACAGAGCGCAAGCATTCACAACGAAATTCTTCAAGATTTCTTCCAAATCTTGAGTTTTAAGCCAAAATCAAGTTTCTAACATTAAAACCATTTATAAAACTTAAATTAAGGATTGACAACTTGGGAATTTCAGTAAAGAACTGAGTATTTAGAGGAGAAGAACAATCTTACCTCTAAATGGTGATTTCTCCTTGATTTGAGCCAATTTCCTTGAAAATTCAATGAGGAAATCAAAAGGATTTGATGCAAGATTGATTAGGAATTAATTGATGATGGAAATCTCATCAATTGAAGTAAAGATCAATGCAAAAGTTGCTGGAGAAATAGTGTTTGGATGATGGAATTTTGAGAGAAAAAGAAATGAGAAAAGTTTAGGAACAGGTAGTTATGAAATTCTGAAAAGGTAGTTTCTCTTTTCTTCTAATTAATTAAAACATTAATTAATTCACTCAAATTAAGGAAAAATCTGGAGAAATCATTTTTAGGTATATTAGCTCCTTAAAGATTCAAAGTTTCAATCCTTACAAAACAGTCACCACTAAACTTTTCAAAAATCGCATTTTAGTCACTACACCGAAATGTAGTATTTCCAAACCTTATTTTGTAAAATTGATTTCACCACTTTCTTATATATATTAAAAGAGGATTTTTAAGTATTTTTCCATATTTTTAAAGCATCCCGAACTAGGCTTTCCTAAAAACCTCCTTTTATATTGGAACAAAAAATCAGACCGGTCTAGTTCAGACCCTAAACTTCCAAGCCCAAAATTGGGGTGTTACAGCAGCATCTGTTACCCTATTGTCAAAATGCCCCCTTCAACACTGATGATCGCCTTTGGAATTCCAAATCTAGAGAAAATATTCTTATGGAGAAATCTCTGAACGGTCTTGGCATCATTTTTCTGTGTGGCGATCGCTTCAACCCATTTGGACACATAGTCCACTTCCAGGAGGATATAAAGATTCCCACATGATGCTGGGAATGGTCCCATGAAATCAATCCCTCAAACGTCGAAGATTTCGACTTCAAGAATGTTTTGCAGTGGCATCTCATGTCTCCTTGAGATGTTTCCAGTCCGTTGACATTTATCACAGCTTTTGTAGAATGCGTGGGCATTCTTGAATAGTGAAGGCCAATAAAAACCAGACTGCAAAACCTTGGCAGCAGTTTTGTTACCACCTAAGTGTCCTCCATATTGTGAAGCATGGCAGTGATGAAGCACAGCTTCCTGGTCATCCTGTGGTACACACCTCCTGATGATCTGATCTGTACAAATTTTGAAAAGAAGAGGTTCGTCCCAATAATAATGCTTAACATCATTTTGGAACCTCTTCCTAGCTTGATAATTAAGGTCGGGAGGAAATATTCCGCTAACTAAATAATTAACGAAATTAGCATACTAGGGGAGTTCAAAAAACTTACCTGCCGCCACGGCTGTCGCGGTAGTGCTTGTGGCAGCGAATAGCTGCTTGTCAGGGAATGTCTCCAGTATGCATGTCTCGTCTGTTGGGAGACTATTTCCCTTCTCTAATCGTGACAAGTGATCTGCAACTTGGTTTTATGTCCCCTTTTTATCCTTGATTTCTATGTCGAACTCTTGCAGCAGCAGAATCCAACGAATCAGTCTGGGCTTTGCGTCTTTTTTAGCAAACAGATATTTCAGGGCAGAGTGGTCTGTGTGGACCACCACTTTCGTTCCATGTATGTAGGATCGAAACTTGTCAATTGAAAACACCACAGCCAACAATTCCTTCTCTGTTGTACGATTGGGGCTGTGACTAGTTTCTCTTTCAGAATTCTGAATGCCTCAGTACATTCAGCATTAAAGTCGAAGGGACGATTCTGCTCTAATAGGTGGCATAATGTCTTGGTGATCTTCGAGAAATTCGCTATGAACCTTCGATAGAACCCAGCATGTCCTAAAAAACTCCGAATTCCCTTGACTGTGGTGGGTGGTGGGAGCTTTTCAATGACCTCAATCTTGGCTCTCTCGATATCAACCCTTCGCCCTAGGGGAGGTTTAGAACATGATGAGAAGGGGGAAAACGACTAGGGTTTTGGGGAAGATGGCTAGAGAATAAGATGTCCTCTCCTAGGTCGAATTACATGCCTTTATATAGGCTTTGGGTTCAAGTTTTCTAATATGGCAAGAATACAAGTTTAAATTAAAGTGCAACTCTATTAAAGACTAAATCTTCAAAGTAGATGTCTTTAATTCGTCCTCTCTTCTTGCTTGGAGTTTCTTCCTTGAACTTTGGGCTTGGCCTTTATTCTGATCTAGGGCCCAGAAAAATATAGGAGTGCTCCACGATAGACCGACTTAATTTCCTCTTTCTGTCGAGCTCCATTTTACTTTTTCCCTTCACCATTGATGTCGTCCTTGGCTGCCACGGCAGCGGCCTTGGCAGCATCGTCCTTATCGACTTCAGTCCTGTGTTTCAGCTCTGCTTCTCCACTGCCATGAGTATGCTACAACAGATACCTGCAAAAGTAACCAAAATCAGCAGCAACTGTGCCTTTTTGTATAATTGTGATGTATAATTAAAATCTATCCTAAATGCAATGAAATATGCTTGAATGCAGCGAAAATATGGGTTAAATAGGGGGTAAAATATAGAACTTTTACACACTCAACAACATGCCAACTCGAAGAATCAAGTGAAGATGAAGAGATGGTTCATCTCTTCAAGAATTTCACCGGTTCATGAAGAGCGAAATTGAGAAATCTAAGAATGAATCGAAGAAGAAGATGAAGGATTCTCAAAAGAATCATCAATGTAAGGAGACGAGGCACGCCAAATACGATTGCCCTCGCTTCAACAAAAAGGGATTATCTTCAAATCAAGCATATGTGGAGACTTGGAGTGATGAAGACTCCACCGATGATGAGGTAGCCCACTTATGTTTGATGACCCTCCAAGAGGGTGATGTAACTTCTAACTCATCTTGTTCAAATTCATATACTTTTGATGAGTTACAAGAAGCCTATGATGATTTGCTTTTGGAATTCAAGGCATCATTTTCTAAAAACAAAAAGTTACTTTCAAAGTTAAAAATTGAAAATGAATTGCTTTCCAAAACAAAAATCGAACTTGAAGCAAGGTTTGAAGCCTTTGAGAAAAAGAACTTTGATTTACAAAACTTGCTTCAAAAAGTTCAAGATGATCATCAAAGGGAAATTGATGACATCAAAAAGAATTTGTTTTACAAAAATGCTCAAACATGTGAAATTGGAGAATGATCCAAATCTAATTATGTTAAAACAATTTTTTATCAAAGACAATATAGTGCCCCTAGATTTTATATGGTAAATGTTTTAGAAGTATTTGGGTCCCAAAAGGTCTAATTACATCAACTAAAAAGGATGAAATTGCAAAATGGATTCCTAAGGGGACTAAAATTTGTGCTACTAACATCTATGGATCTAAAGCAATTTGGATACCAAAAATTACTTGATTGTCTTGTTTTAGGTGTGATGAAGATTGGTCAATAAAGTAAAACATTGAGGGAGAGCTCCAAACACACAAGGAAGATCACTTGAAGAAGGAAGACTTCACATCCTCCCTTTGATGATGCTTTGAGTAAGGGGGCATTTTAAAACCAAAACTCTTACTTTTTTCAAAATCTTTTGAACCTTCATTGTTATTTTGAGCTTAAAGTCATTTAAATTCTTTTTGATATAACAAAAAGGTGGAGAAATGATTTGAAAAAATTGATTTTTCAATTGTATAAGGGGGGCTTTAACTACATTTCATTTTAAAATCTCTTATTCAAAATTTTAAATACTAAGGGGGAGAATCTCAAACAATTTTCCAAGTTGGTTTTATTATATCAAAAAGGGGGAAATTGTTGAGATGTTTGTTTTGATATAATAATAGAAAATTGTTTTGGATTAAATTGAAAAGATTTCAAAAATGATTATAAGTCCAAACAACTTGAAAACATGTTTGATGGATTTTATAAGGCTATGGAATATTTTAAAATGTATTTAAAGTAGCCAAACTTGAGTTTTTCAAGTAACCGCACCGATACGGTATACCCTATATCCATACGCTTTAGGGTTTCAGCTATAGAAAAATTCTGGTAGCCAAAACCCGTATCGGTATGGCTTGGCCGTACCGATGCGGAAAGGACACGTATCAATACACTACGTGGCGTTTTGATATGGTTGTTTTACAAACCCCCAATAGCTAGTATCTGTACCGATACAGTTGTATCAAGTACCGGTACGCCTAACAGTTTTCAACAATCATTTTCCCAATAACTATTTGAATTGCAGGCCGTACTGATACGCCTATAAGCGTATCGATACGCATCACCTGAGAAGAGCTCAATGGCTAGTTCTGAAGAAGGGAGTACCGATACGGACAGCTCCATGTTGCGTGTAATAAGTGCTACACAATTGTGCAAGTATACGCGTCGCTAGTAATAAAGTGATAAGTATAGAATATCGTCTCCACAGGGAATGGTTTGAGCTAACTTGCATAAGTTACTGCATTGTGAAAGTAAAAACACAATAGTTTTGAAGAAAAAGTTTTATCTAACAAATAAACTAAAAAACAATAAAAAAAGATAGATAGATCGAATAAGAGAGAGTAGGCCGAATCAATTTGAATCGTAGTGGGGAAACCAGTTGGAATTGTCTCGGTTCTTGAATGCAACAAACACCAAACTGCCTCGGTAGAAACCAAAGTTACTGTTGCGGCGGCAATGGGTTAATTAACTGCCTCGGCAATCTCTTTCTCGTCGGCAGAGAACAATGTCAAGGTTCTGCAAAGCATCCTTCAATGGCTTCTCCTTATCCCTAATTTGAAACCGTGCTGATGTGTAGGTCTTGATAATACTTCTCGGCGTAAACCAAAGATAAACACCAACCAATCTCACGCTTCTTTTAGCCGTTGAAACTCTAACTTATCTCTAAGCCAATTTAGCTCCCACCGTTCAGGATGAAAACCATGCTTATTCGTTTCTTGAGTTAAACTCTCTCGAAACCTCACAATGCTCTCTCTTAATGAGATTGCAAGAATAAATTCAATGCCATGAATAAGCAAACCTTGAACTAAATTGCATTAAAAAACCTAAACAATTACAATTGTTTTCCCACAACTACTAAACAAAATAACCCTAACCTAAGAATTAGAAGAATGCTCGACAAAACCCTAGTCTCTCTACCTCTCGATACTCGACCACTTCAATTTGGTGGCTTGGCCTTCTTTAAAAAGGAGGAGGCTCGGGGCAGAGTCTTTCTTAGTTAGGAAGTTAAGTTGGAGTTGGACTTATCTTCATTAAAGAGGTAAATCTCTTTAATTTAATGCCTTTATCCACTTTGGCCGAATTCCATCTTTAAACTTCCCCCCATGCTTTTGTCGTCTTCCCAAACTCCGATTGCCACACAAAGTGTGTAGAAAATTCAGCGTTTTATGCTCTTCACATCGACTACCACTTTGCATATTTTGCCCACCAGCAACTTTGTAACACCCCAAATTTGGGCTTAGAAGTTTAGGGTCTGAATCGGACCGGTCTGAGAAAGGTTCGAATATAAAAGGAGGTTTTAAGGAAAGCCTAGTTTGGGATGCTTTAAAAATATGGAAAAATACTTAAAATCCTCTTTTAATATATATAAGAGAGTGGTGAAATCAATTTTGCAAAATAAGGTTTGGAAATACTACATTTCGGTGTAGTGACTAAAATGCGATTTTTGAAAAGTTTAGTGGTGACTGTTTTATAAGGATTGAAACTTTGAATCTTTAAGGAGCTAATTTACCCAAAAATGATTTCTCCAGAATTTTCCTTAATTTGGGTGTATTAATTAATGTTTTAATTAATTAAATAAAAAGGGAAACTACTTTTTGGAATTTCATAACTACCTTTTCCTAAATTTTTCTCATTCCTTTTTCTCTCAAAATTCCATTATCCAAACACTATTTCTCCAGCAAATTTTGCATTGATCTTCACTTCAATTGATGAGATTTCTATCATCAATTAATTCCTTATCAATCTTGCATCAAATCCTTTTGATTTCCTCATTGATTTTCAAGGAAATTGGCTCAAATCAAGGAGAAATCACCATTTAGAGGTAAGATTGTTCTTCTCCTCTAAATACTCAGTTCTTTACTGAAATTCTCAAGTTGTCAATCCTTAATTTAAGTTTTGTAAATGGTTTTAATGTTAGAAACTTGATTTTGGCTTAAAATTCAAGATTTGGAAGAAATCTTGAAGAATTTCGTTGTGATTGATTGGGCTTTGTTTTGAGATGATTCTTTAATGTATTTTGGATGTCTAATGATGTTTAAATGATGTTTTATCAATGCAATCCCGAATAGGTTGAATTTCCTAAGTTTTTGCTTATGAAAATGGTGGTTTTTGAGGTGTTTTTGGTGTTCTGTTAATGCTGGAGGTATAAGGACGAGTTAAGGTGTATTTTGGATGTTGATTAATGTTTAGAAATGGTTAGAAGTGATGGATCTTGGCTGGGTTAAGTTTTGGAAGAGTTTGGAGGTGATTTCGGTTGTGTTTGGTAGCCGAAATGTTGGTTTTGGGTAGAGCAACGAGTTAGGTGTGATGGCTGGAGATTTTAATGCATGATGATGCATTAATCCTCTACTTTGATGTGTTTAAAACATGGGAGACACTATTGGAGTTGATCCAGAGGCTTGATTGGCGTTTCGGCAAGCGTGCGAAACGTAATTGGTGAGTGGAGTTGGGTTTTCAGCTTTGAAATGATTATTTGGAGGTTTTGGGAGCTTAGTTTAAGTCTAAACAACTTAGCTAAGCTCAAGAGTAAGTTTTCAGAAAAACTCCTTCGGATGTGCTATGTTGTGGTTTGATGCATTGATTTTGAATTGCATGTTTAATTACTATTTTGAAAGCATGTTTTTGCATGATTAATGCTGGTTTAGAAAGCCATGTGTTGAAGGAGGCTCAAGGTAAGAGATCCTTGGTTTAACATGCTATTAGTTTGCTAATGATGCATGGTGATGCATGATGTTTAATGGCTTTGATTAATGCTTTAAAACAGTGAATTGATGATGGTATTTGATGTATATTGGCAAGTGATGAATTGGTTTTTAAAGTACTTGAATCGGATATAGTTAGCCGGCTATAGGATTGGGTGCACCGTAAGTAAAGTCGCCTTGGATGTTGAGGGGTTGTGATTGTACCGTAAACTCCATCCAAGTATCCTAACGAGAGAGGTAAGATCACAACGGTGGTTAAAAGTCCGTGTGTGGATCTTGGTAAGCTCACAACGGTGGTTAAAAGTCCGTGTGTGGATTTTGGTAAGATCACAACGATGGTTAAAAGTCCGTGTATAGATCTTGGTATGTTCACAACGGTGGTTAAAAGTCCGTGTGTGGATCTTGTGTTATGTGTCCCATACTCTCGTTAGTGGGATATACAACTACCGATGAGTGATGTTGAGGGGTTGTGATTGTACCGTTAAACTCCATCACGGGTGTTGAGGGGTTGTGATTGTACCGATAAACTCCACCTTGTAAGCCGGTAGTGTGTATGAAGCGTGTGGGACAACGCTTGTAATCCGCGTATCTGATTGTGTCTTGTGTTGAAATGGTTTGTGAACTGTCACTTGAAAGCCAATATAATGTATTTGAATGTAATGAAGCGAGAGATGCTTGAAAATGATGCAAGGTTGCATGGGAAATATGTAAATGATGTAAGAATGCATGTGATACTTGTTAAGTATGAGCAAATGTATATATTCTATTGTGAATGGTGCATATGTGCATAGAATCTCTTTAGTGCATTGAAGCCTTGTGAAGGCTTGTTTTAAAAGGGCATGTAATGCAAATGTTGCTTTTGTAGTTTATGTGTTTTGCATTTGTTGAATGCATGAGATAGTAGTAGGAACAATTGGTTTTCAAAAGGTATTTTGCTTTGAAATGATCATCAAGCATGAGAAAAGTGTGGTGTGAAGTGGAAGTGATTTCCAAGGAAATTGAGTTAAACTTTGCATGAAGTGTTCATGCATTGAAAGGTTTAAATGATAGTTTTTGCAAGAATGCGGTTTGGGGTGAGTGGTTTATCATTTCAAAGTTAAAGGTTGGTTTTCATGTTGAGCAATGCATGATTTAAAGCAATGTTGCTTTCAAAGGAGGTTTTCAAACAATGCTTTGGTGTATTGAATTGTATCTACATTTAAAGAAGGTTTTATGATTCGCTGCATTGATGGTGTTTTGGTTTTGCGCATTCCTCACTAAGCATTATGTGCTTACGCTCCTTTTTGTCTATCAATGTAGATATTTGAAGTTGGGACAGCAAGAAGCAAGGGATTCAAGAAGAGCTCCACTTGAGAAGTATGTCTTGATTTATAGCTATAGATAATAAAGGCAATGGGGGAGAGTCTTTTATATTGATGTGTAATGAGGTTGTGTATGTTGACCATGTTCGGTTTATGGTTGGAACCTTGTTGTTGATCGCTTTGCCATATTTGAATCTTCTTCTTTATAGGTTGATATGCTATGCTCTTTGATTTAAAGCAAGATCATGCGTTGGATGTGTTGAATGATTAGTTGTGCTTAATGTTTGTAGTGTATCTAGTCTTTGACGTAATTTGATAG
This sequence comes from Hibiscus trionum, assembly GCA_030270665.1. Taxonomy (NCBI): domain Eukaryota; kingdom Viridiplantae; phylum Streptophyta; class Magnoliopsida; order Malvales; family Malvaceae; genus Hibiscus; species Hibiscus trionum. The sequence continues at coordinate 26,169,639 of BSYR01000021.1, forward strand.
TTATAATGCTTATCATGTTGATGATATGATATGGAATGGTTTGAAGTAAGTTTGATGGTGTTTTGAAGTGAAAAACCAGAATTTTCTGCTGTTTCTGGGCAGGGTGTATTGAAACACCCTTGGATGTTTCGAAACGGGTGCTTGAAATGGCTTGGGCGTTTCGGAACGGCTGGAAGTGTTTTGAAACACTTTTGCTACTGGAGATGTCTGTTTCGGAACTGGGTTCGGAACATACCCGCGTATCGAAACGGTCAACACCGTTCCGATACGTGCGTCCGACATGGGTGTTTCGAAACGGTTGTCAGTGTTTCGAAACATGTGACCGTTTGGACACAATTTTGAATTGCTTGAAGTCTGCATGCTTTACATTTTAGTCCTGAAAGTTGTAATTGCAATTGCTGAGCTTGAGATGTCTTTTTAAGCTAAAATTTGGCAGAGAGGCTTGTAATATGATTAATTGAGGTTTGGTAAAACTAAAATCTTGAAAGTCCTTTTGTTTTTCCAAAATTTACAATTTGGTCCCTAAAAGTGTATTTCTTGCAATTGAGTCCTTAAACATTTTTGATCGCTGTGTTTTTCTCTTCTAAGGTTCTTGGGCTTTCACATAGGTTTAATGCGCATCTAGAGAAGTTTAAAAAGAAAAAAAGGGTCGTTAATCAAGGTTGACTTTCGGGTTGACTTTGGTTTTCCCCGTGTAATCTTCGTAGTTCGGGTCAACCGTCTACACCGGGCTAAGGGGGTTACTTTTGTTGGTATCTGAGCTAAGTTGTGAATATTTGGGGCGATGGTAAGTTCGTGGTAAGTTGTTATAGTAAGCGTTGGATGTTTATTCGGATGCGTGGTTGAAAGTTGGTTGAAAAATGTCTTTGAGCGAATTGTTAATGTTTTTATCATGCTTTTTGGTTATGAATCTTCTGTGTGCTAGTGTGAACATGTATTGGTGATATGTTGGTGTTGTGAGTTGATTTTCTGAGTGATGAAAATGTGATGGGGATGATAAGTTGATATTATGCTGTTGAGGGTGAATGTTGTTTGATGAGAGCATGATTGAGTTTGTTGATTGATATGCTCGATGTTTGTGATATCAATGTTTTTATTGATTGTTATGTCATGTAAAAGAGGAGAATTCGAGATGCCCATTGCCTTATTATTATAGCTATTGTGTTATGTTGGAGTTGGAGTCTTGAATCCTTGCTTGAAGCTGGCCTGATCGTTTTGTTTGTTTTGTTATCATTGCTTTGTTGATAATAGCACAATGGGATCGATGGGAGAATGGCAGTTGGGTACGATGGTTGCTGCTTTAGAGCGGGTTGTTAAGGGGTGGAATCCACTTTTTGGTGGGAGTGTACCGTTTCGGTCGACAGTGCCTGGAGTTGAGGAAGTAAGGAAAAATGAGAAAGCTGGTTCTGGGATGAAGGATTCATCACCTGTGGTTCAAGAGGTGTCGAGAACATCTAAGGCCGTGGTGAAAGTGAGGCCTGTAGACGTGCCGACTGTGGGACATGCGAGTTTGTCAAAACAGCGTTTATATGATTTGGGAGCCGTGGAGTATCATGGTTCGACACCTGAGGCATTCAAGGCTTGGTTAGCAAGTGTAATTCCGATTTTGGATCAGGAAGGGTGTGACCATGCCTGTAAGCTGGGAAGTGTTGTCTCGTTAATGTTGGAGGATGCTTGTGCTTGGTGGACATCTGTGGCGGTGGCAACGAATATCCACGATATAGATTCGGAGTTCTTTGTGTCTTCCTTTAATGGAAGATACCTTGGAGAGAAGTTCTTAGGGGTGAAGCAACGCGGGGATATGGCTTCAGATTTTGCTGGTGAGATAAGTATAAGCAAAAGAGCTGTGGATACTAACCTCGAGAGTGGTCAGTGTAAGAAGCTACGTGACAGAAGGGTTTGCGTGAATCGAAGTCTGGGTGGTAGTGAAGACGTGGGTCAAGTGCAGTATGACCAAGGAGTGGTAGCTCGGTTGCCGAAGTGTGACCGTTGTGGAAGGTGTCACGTTGGAGTTTTTTGGGGCGTGGGAGTTTGTTGGAACTGTGGTTCTATGGAGCATGTGAAGTGGAATTGTCCTCAAGTGGTGAGAACAGCTTCAGTGGTGGCAAAAGGGTCTCAGAAGGGTCGTGAGCACGGCCGAGACAGAGTTCGGAGGTGGCAAGATAGGCGGAAAGGTGTGAGGTGTTTGGGGGATGGATCTTGTTGGAATTGTGGGTCTGTTGGACATTCGAGGCGGAATTGTTTGGAGTTAGCTCGGGGTAGTCAGGGTTCTTTACCGCAGGGTGACGGTGATGACCTTAAAGTATTGGTTGATGCTGCGGTGGTACGTTCAGAGAATAACGGTTCTACCGGAAAGAGAGTTTGTCTGTTGGAGCTCCAAGGCAATGAGGTGATTGCAGGTAACTTTGCTAAGTAATCTTTGCCCTAGTTATCTTTGTGGGTTCCGGTTTGGTTTCCCTTGCGTAGTGGGTAAGGTCTTATAGCTAGCAAGTTGGGGTAGTGGCCGGTGTTGTTTTGGAAACAACTTTAGAGTGAAGAGGGTATTAGTGGGGTATTTTGTATATAGCAGATTGTTAGAGTAGTAGAGCTGGACAAGTTAGAAGTGAGGTAAAGAGGTTGATCTTAGGCGGATTCTGAGGATGTTATTGGTAAGTGTGAACCGACATACATGCACAGTTAAAACCATTTGATATATATTATATATGTTGGTACATGCATACATGCGACATGACATTAGAGGTTTTGCATACATGTACACAGGCATTGATAGGGCATATTGGTGACCATGCATACGAACGTTCACACTTACTATTAGCTAGTTGGGTCCATTGGTGTTGTGGTAGGATTAGGTTGGATGGTGGGTTTTTAAGTGTTGTTTTGGTGTTAGGTGGATGCTAGAAGTGGTGGAAAGTGGTAGGTAATTTGTCGGTAGTAGTGAGTGCGATCTAGCATGTTGGCAGAAGAAAGGTGTTTTGGTGCTTAAAGAGTTTAGCGGTGTGGTGGTGAGGAGATTACTGGTTGAAGTTAGAATCGTTCGAGGTGGTTGTGAATAGCTAATAGGTGTGGTAGTTTCTTTGTGTTAAATGATGTTGTAGGCTAGTGTATGTGTTTCCGGAGTGTTGAGGCGTCTTGGCGTTGATGTTTGCAATATGAGGGTTGTTTATGTAGGTGAAGGTTCGTAGCAACCTTAGAGGAGTTGTGAGGAGGTTGTGTTGAGAGCTGTAGATAAGGTTTGGCTTGGGTTGAGTAGAGGTTTTGTAATCTTAATATGTTTTTATGGAATGGGTGTTAGTGTTATGGTCAAGCTTGAAGTGGAAAGACAATGTAAGTTCAAGAGCCATTGTTGGTTGGCCGGGTTCTTGAGAAAAGTGGTTTGTTAGTTGATATAAGTAAAATTTTCCTAAGTCAGTTTAGAGTAAGTGGAACAGCTGGCGGAGTTAAGGTTGGAGTCTTGTGACGTGTATTTCGGATGTTGTGTGGGTAGTTTTGATGAGTTGTTATGGTAGTGATAGTGGCTGATGTGAAGGAATGTTGTCAATACATTGAGAAGTTTGAGTGAGTAGTTAATGCTTAAGGAGTTTTTTCTTGTGGTGGTAATCTTTGAAAGGAGTTGAGCGGTTTTGCAAGGGGTTTTGGAAGTAGTGAGGGTTGTGGGTCACATGGTGGTTGAACTGGATGGGCTGTTGTCACCGTGTGTGCGAGTTTTGCTGAGGGAGTTATGAGATAAGGCAGAGTATTTTGTCAAGAGTTGAGAGTTCTTCGGGTTGTTGGGGCTATGCACAGTTCAAAAGTGTGAAAAGTTAATCTGAGGTTAATAACCGAGTGTTCTGGAAGTTTTGAACCGTAAGTAGTGGTGTTGGATTTGGGTTAAGGGTGAGTTTGATTTGAGGATGTGTTGGTATCGTGGTGTTTTGGGTTGAGGATGTTTCAGTGGTGGTTAAGTCTCATGTGTTACTTTGTGTGTTGCTTTGGGAAGTTTGGTGTCGTGCTCTTTTCGCAGGTTGAAATTTCGAGGACGAAATTTCCTAAGAGGGGGAGAGTTGTAACACCCCAAATTTGGGGTTAGAAGTTTAAGGTCTGAACCGGATCAGTCTGAGAAACGGTTCGAATATAAAAGGAGGTTTTAGGGAAAGCCTAGTTCGGGATGCTTTAAAAATATGGAAAAATACTTAAAAATCCTCTTTTAATATATATAAGAGAGTGGTGAAATCAATTTTTCAAAATAAGGTTTGGAAATACTACATTTCGGTGTAGTGACTAAAATGCGATTTTTGAAAAGTTTAGTGGTCACTGTTTTGTAGGATTGAAACTTTGAATCTTTAAGGAGCTAATTTACCCAAAAATGATTTCTCCAGATTTTTCCTTAATTTGGGTGAATTAATTAATTTTTTAATTATTTAAATAAAAAGGGAAACTACTTTTTGAAATTTCATAACTACCTTTTCCTAAATTTTTCTCATTCCTTTTTCTCTCAAAATTCCATCATCCAAACACTATTTCTCCAGCAACTTTTGCATTGATCTTCACTTCAATTGATGAGATTTCTATCATCAATTAATTCCTAATCAATCTTGCATCAAATCCTTTTGATTTCCTCATTGATTTTCAAGGAAATTGGCTCAAATGAGGGAGAAATCACCATTTAGAGGTAAGATTGTTCTTCTCCTCTAAATACTCAATTCTTTACTGAAATTCCCAAGTTTTCAATCCTTAATTTAAGTTTTGTAAATGGTTTTAATGTTAGAAACTTGATTTTGGCTTAAAATTCAAGATTTGGAAGAAATCTTGAAGAATTTCATTGTGATTGATTGGGCTCTGTTTTGAGATGATTCTTTAATGTATTTTGGATGTCTAATGATGTTGAAATGATGTTTTATCAATGCAATCCCGAATAGGTTGAATTTCCTAAGTTTTTTCTTATGAAAATGGTGGTTTTTGAGGTGTTTTTGGTGTTCTGTTATAGCTGGAGGTATATGGACGAATTAAGGTGTATTTTGGATGTTGATTAATGTTTAGAAATGGTTAGAAGTGATGGATCTTGGCTGGGTTAAGTTTTGGAAGAGTTTGGAAGTGATTTCGGTTGTGTTTGGTAGCCGAAATGTTGGTTTTGGGTAGAGCAACGAGTTTAGGTGTGATGGCTGGAGATTTTAATGCATGATGATGCATTAATCCTCTGCTTTGATGTCTTTAAAACAGGGGAGACATCTTCGGATACTATTTGATTTGATCCGGAGGCTTGATTGGCGTTTCGGCAAGCATGCGAAACGTAATCGGTGAGTGGAGTTGGGTTTTCAGCTTTGAAACGATTATTTGGAGGTTTTGGGAGCTTAAATTAAGTCTAAACAACTTAGCTAAGCTCAAGAGTAAGTTTTCGGAAAAACTCCTTTGGATGTGCTATGTTGTGGTTTGATGCATTGATTTTGAATTGCATGTTTAATTACTATTTTGAAAGCATGTTTTTGCATGATTAATGCTGGTTTTGAAAGCCATGTGTTGAAGGAGGCTCAAGGTAAGAGATCCTTGGTTTAACATGTTATTAGTTTGGTAATGATGCATGGTGATGCATGATGTTTAATGGCTTTGATTAATGCTTTAAAACAGTGAATTGATGATGGTATTTGATGTATATTAGCAAGTGATGAATTGGTTTTTAAAGTACTTCAATCAGATATAGTTAGCCGGCTATAGGATTGGGTGCACCGTAAGTAAAGTCGCCTTGGATGTTGAGGGGTTGTGATTGTACCATAAACTCCATCCAAGTATCCTAACGAGAGAGGTAAGATCACAACGGTGGTTAAAAGTCCGTGTGTGGATCTTGGTAAGCTCAAAATGGTGGTTAAAAGTCCGTGTGTGGATTTTGGTAAGCTCACAACGGTGGTTAAAAGTCCGTGTGTGGATCTTGTGTTGTGTGTCTCATACTCTCGTTAGTGGGTTATACAACTACCGATGAGTGATGTTGAGGGGTTGTGATTGTACCGTTAAACTCCATCACGGGTGTTGAGGGGTTGTGATTGTACCGATAAACTCCACCTTGTAAGCCGGTAGTGTGTATGAAGCGTGTGGGACAACGCTTGTAATCCGCGTATCCGATTGTGTCTTGTGTTGAAATGGTTTGTGAACTGTCACTTGAAAGCCAATATAATGTATTTGAATGTAATGAAGCGAGAGATGCTTGAAAATGATGCAAGGTTGCATGGGAAATATGTAAATGATGTAAGAATGCATGTGATACTTGTTAAGTATGAGCAAATGTATATCTTCTATTGTGAATGGTGCATATGTGCATAAAATCTCTTTAGTGGATTGAAGCCTTGTGAAGGCTTGTTTTAAAAGGGCATGTAATGCAAATGTTGCTTTTGTAGTTCATGTGTTTTGCATTTGTTGAATGCATGAGATAGTAGTAGGAACAATTGGTTTTCAAAAGGTATTTTGCTTTGAAATGATCATCAAGCATGAGAAAAGTGTGGTGTGAAGTGGAAGTGATTTCCAAGGAAATTGAGTTAAACTTTGCATGAAGTGTTCATGCATTGAAAGGTTTAAATGATAGTTTTTGCAAGAATGCGGTTTGGGGTGAGTGGTTTATCATTTCAAAGTTAAAGGTTGGTTTTCATGTTGAGCAATGAATGATTTAAAGCAATGTTGCTTTCAAAGGAGGTTTTCAAACAATGCTTTGGTTTATTGAATTGTATCTACCTTTAAAGAAGGTTTTATGATTCCATGCATTGATGGTGTTTTGGTTTTGAGCATTCTTCACTAAGCATTATGTGCTTACGCTCCTTTTTGTCCATCAATGCAGATATTTGAAGTTGGGACAGCAAGAAGCAAGGGATTCAAGAAGAGCTCCACTTGAGAAGTATGTCTTGGTTTATAGCTATAGATAATAAAGGCAATGGGGGAGAGTCTTTTATATTGATGTGTAATGAGGTTGTGTATGTTGACCATGTTCGGTTTATGGTTGGAACCTTGTTGTTGATCGCTTTGCCATATTTGAATCTTCTTCTTTATAGGTTGATATGCTATGCTCTTTGATTAAAAGCAAGATCATGTGTTGGATGTGTTGAATGAGTAGGTGTGCTTAATGTTTGTAGTGTATCTAGTCTTTGACGTAATTTGATAGTTATAATGCTTATCATGTTGATGATATGATATGGAATGGTTTGAAGTAAGTTTGATGGTGTTTTGAAGTGAAAAACCAGAATTTTCTGCTGTTTCTGGGCAGGGTGTATCGAAACACCCTTGGCTGTTTCAAAATGGGTGCTTGAAATGGCTTGGGCATTTCGGAACGGCTGGAAGTGTTTCGAAACACTTTTGCTACTAGAGGTGTCTGTTTCGGAACTGGGTTCAGAGCATACCCGCGTATCGAAACGGTCAACACCGTTCTGATACGGGCGTCCGACATGGGTGTTTCGAAACGGTTGTCAGTGTTTCGAAACATGTGACCGTTTGGACACAATTTTGAATTGCTTGAAGTCTGCATGCTTTACATTTTAGTCCTGAAAGTTGTAATTGCAATTGCTTGAGCTTGAGATGTCTCTTTAAGCTGAAATTTGGCAGAGAGGCTTGTAATATGATTAATTGAGGTTTGGTAAAACTAAAATCTTGAAAGTCCTTTTTTTCCAAAATTTACATTTTGGTCCCTAAAAGTGTATTTCTTGCAATTGAGTCCATAAACATTTCCGATCGCTGTGTTTTTCTCTTCCAATGTTCTTGGGCTTTCACATTGGTTTAATACGCATCTAGAGAAGTTTAAAAAGAAAAAAAGGGTCGTTAATCAAGGTTGACTTTCGGGTTGACTTTGGTTTTCCCCGTGTAATCTTCGTAGTTCGGGTCAACAGTCTAGACCGGGCTAAGGGGGTTACAAACTTCGTCTGTGCATTACCTCGGCGATAGTAGCTATTGCCTCGGTAGAGACTGCTGCCTGGGCAGAGGCTGCTGCCTGGGCAGAGACTACTGCCTGGGCAGAGGCTACTGCCTCGACATAGTCTTTCCAGCAGAGAATGCTGCCTATTGTTGAGTGTATAAAAGTTCTATATTTTACCCCTCATTTACCCATATTTCTGCTGCATTCAAGCATATTTCATTGCATTTATGATAGATTTCTTCATATACATCACAATTAGATAAAATGGCACAGTTGCTACTGATTTTGGTCACTTTTCCAAGTATATGTTGTGGCAGACTCAGGGCAGCAAAGGAGCAGAGCTGGATCACATGACTGGAGTCGAGGAACAAACGATGTCCTGGCCATTGCCGTGGCAGCCATGACGACAACATTGGTGAGGTGGAAGACTGAAGTGGAGCTCGACAGATAGAAGATTTCAAGCCGGTCTGTCGTGAACCACTCCTATATTTTTTTGAGCCCTGAGGCAGAATGAAGACCAAGCCCAAAGTCCAAGAAAGAAACCCAAAGCAAGAAAAGAGGACGAATTAAAGGCATCTACTCAGAAGATTTAATCTCCAATAGAGTTGTACTTTAGTTTAAACTTGTATTCTTGCCATATTAGAAAACCTTGACCCAAGGCCTATATGAAGGCATGTAATTCGACCTAGGGGAGGATATCTCATTCCTAACCATCTTCCCCAAAACCCTTGTCATTTTCCATTCTTCATCATGTTCTAAAATCCCCATAGGGCTAAGGGTTGATTCTGTAAAGTAGTTGCAAGGATTGTACTATTTAGGAATTTTATGTTCAAGCAATAAAAACTTCAAGTTTATTAATTCAGGTTTTCATATCTCGCAAGAGTATCGGGAGAGCATTGTGAGGTTATCCATTTGTTTGATATCGGGAGAGTCAAGCATACAAATGGAATAAATACGAGTTTTCCAGTTTATGGTTAAACCATCTCGGCTTAGGGATAAGTACGAGGTTAAGTGGCTAAGGAAGAATTCAACAACATTGGTGTTCACCCTTCGATTTACGCCGGGAGGTATCATATAAGAAGTGTCCATCAACAGAACTTGGGCCTAGGGGTAGGACAAGTCATAGGAGGGATTCTTGCCAAACTTGAAGTGCATAGTTGTGTGATCGCTGCCGCGGCATCAACAGACTTTTGCCACGACAGGTGCTGCCACGACGGGGACAACGACAGAACATAAGTTCCCTTACATTGCAACACCTGCATTACCGAGCAAATCAATACCGACCTATTTCTTAAACCTGATTCTTTACTCTTTTATTTTAGTTGTTTATCAAGATTACTTTACAATAAATTTAAACACTTTCTCTCTCGTGCAGCAATTCTAGGATAAAGCTATTTCCAGACCCTGTGGAGACGATATCCGATACTCCAAGTATTACTTTACTACTTGTGTCGTGTACAGTTGCACTATTTGCGATAGGACTCTTTTACACGCAACAAGTTTTTGGCGCCATTGCCGGGGACTGGCAAAATATCTTTACCCTTACTCTTAATGCACTTTTTATTTGTAACGCCCCGGTTTTGGGCTTAGGAGTTTTGGGCGTTGACCGGTTTGGTCAAAGTGCTGTTCGAATCTAAAAAGGTGAAATTAGGGAAGCCTAGTTCGGGTTGCATTAAAAATATGGAAAAATGTTCTAAAATCATCTTTTAATATAACTAAGTGAACTGTGAAATCAATTTTGGAAAATGAGTTTTGGAAGGGTGACATTTTGGCTAGTGACCAAAATGTAATTTTTGAAAGTTTTGTGGCTGTTTTAGAAAGGGTTGAAACTTTGAATCTTTAAGGAGCTATTATTCCAAAAGTAGTTTCTCCAGATTTTTCTAAGATATTTTAAGCTATATTCTGATTTTAAAACATATCAAAAGAGGAGGGAAAGCCATTTTGGCCATTTTGATAACTAACTTCCTATTTTCTTTTCTCTCATTTTCTCTCAACCCAAACACTTTCTTTCCAGAGAATTGTTTCTGATTTTCTCACCTAAATCTCTCCTTTCAACTCTCTTTTGATTCCTAATCATCATATCTACAAAACCTCATCATTTGCTACTTGATTCATCAAGGTTTTTGATTCCAAAAAGAGGAGAAACTCAAGTTTGGAGGTAAGAACGTCCTTCTCCTCTAAACTATCAGTTCTTTACTGAAATTCCTAAGTTTTCAATCCTTAATTGATGTTTTATTAAAGGCTTTTAAGTTGTGAAATGGGTCTTGGCTTATAATGCAAGATTTGGTGATTTTTGATGATTTCCGTTTGATCTGTTAAATCTGTGATTTGAGATGTGTTTTTGATGTTATTTGAACTCTAAATTGATAAGGAATTGAGTTTTGATTGATGCAATCCCGGATAGGTTGGGTTTCCTAAGTTTAGCTTGTGATTCTTGTTTGTTTTTGAGGTGATCTTGTGGATCTGGTGTTGCTGGAGGTATAAGGATGTTATTAGGTTCTTTTTAGATGTTAAATGATGTTAAAGGATGTTAGGTTTTGATGGTTAATGGCTGGGCTTTGTTGAGAAGTGGTTTGGATGCATTTTCGGTTGTGTTTGGTGGCCGAAAATGGAGTGTGGATGAGAGCAGCGAGTTTAGGTGCTTTCATTGAAGCAATTAATGCATGATGATGCATTAATCTTCTGCTTTGATGTGTTGAAACAGGGGAGGCATCTTTGGATCCAAGAGTTGTTGATCCGGAAGCTTGATTTGGTGCTTCGGCAAGAGGCGAAACGGAATCGGTGAGTGAAATTGGGTTTTCGGCTTTGAAACCAATGTCTTGGGAGCTTAGTTTAAGTCTAAACAACTTTGCTAAGCTCAAGTGTAAGTTTTCGGAAGTACTCTCTAGTGGTGGCCATGATTTGATTGTTGTGCAATATGGTTTATTGCATGTTTTAAACTCTGTTTTGAAAGCATGATTTAGCATGGTTAATGCTGTTTTTGTAAGCCATATGTTGAAGGAAGCTCAAGGTAAGAGTTCCTTGTTTTTGAACATTGATTAAATGTGGTTTGATGCTTTTGAATGCATGATGAATATGGCTTGGTTTAATGCTTTAAAACAGTGGATAAATTGATGATATTGATGTAAATTGGCAAGTGATGTTTTGAAAAGGTTAAGGTCACTAAGGTGGTTAAAAGTCCTTGAGTGAGCCTTGTTTACTTAAGAACATCAAGGTGGTTAAAAGTCCTTGGATGATTCTTGCTACGGACACAAAGGTGGTTAAAAGTCCTTGTGTGGTCCTTTCTATGGTGTTTAAAAGTCCATGAGCCAAGGTGTTTAAAAGTCCTTGGGGCCAAGGTGTTTAAATGTCCTTGGGGTGAAACTTGATATGGACACAAAGGTGGTTAAAAGTCCTTGTGTGGTCCTTTCCATGGTGGTTAAAAGTCCATGGGCCAGGGTGTTTAAAAGTCCTTGGGGCCAAGGTGTTTAAAAGTCCTTGGGGTGAAAGTTGATGAACTTGTTTTTAAAGAAATGGAACTTATCACTTGTGGCCAATATGACATGTTATGATATGAAGCATGAGATGCATGTTTAAGTATGCTTTTGAGCATGTGTAAATGATGATTTGAAGCATGATTTATAAAGTGTTTTATAAATGCATTATTGAATGGTTTTATTGAGCATTCCTCACTAAACTTTTGCTTATGCTCTCTTTGTTTTCTCAAATCAATAATGCAGAACATTAAAGTACTTTGAGGGCAGCAAGGAAGGCAAGCATTCAAGTGGAAGTAAAGCTCAAAGTATGGAAGGTTTTCTTAAGTACATTTAGCTTTTGGTAATTTGGCAATGGGGGACCTAAGTGTATGTTTTGGGAGATGTTTTGAACTCCCTAAGTATATTGAATGTTGTTGAGAATGCTGATTTTTGTGGTTGGCCATTATATGCTTGAACTGGAAGTTTATGCTTGAATGGTTGCTTGTGTAGGAAACATGTCTATAGATTTGGGGCTTTTCACATATGTTGATGTTTTGATGAATTGTTGATGCAAGTATGTCTCATATATGTTGAATTGCATGTTGGTAAAGTTTGGTGGCATTTGGAGCATGATTGGATGTTTAATTGCATGTTTAAGTATGCATTTTGGGGTAATCTGTGCAGGGTGTTTCGGAACAGTACCTACTGTTTCGGAACGGGTGCCTTAAACAAGCCCAGGCGTCCGAAACGGGAGGGACCGTTCCGAAACGGTTGGCTACTGCCAGCCCTTGTTGCGGTACGCGTTGCGGAACGGCCCCGCGTTTCGAAACGGGCTCTGCCTGTTTCGGAACGGGTGACCGTTAGGGGCTGACATTGGCAGTTAAATGTTTTGAATTGTTTGCATTTTGGTCCTGAATCTTGTTTGTGCAATTGTATGAGTTTGGGAAATCCTTTTGAGCTGAAATTTCACAGAGAAGCATGAAACCTGATTAATTTCAAGTTGGTAACTTTAATTTGGGTTAAGTCCTCATATGTATCAGAAATTACAATTTGGTCCCTAAAGTTGTAATTTGTTCAATTGGGTCCCTGTTTGATCTCTGATGTTTATGATCTTTGAGTATGCTGTTGAATGATCATATCTAAGGATTAATATGCATCTAGACAAGTTTAAAAAGAAAAAAAGGGTCGTTAATCAAGGTTGACTTTCGGGTTGACTTTGGTTTTCCCCGTGTGACTTTCTTAATCCGAGTCAACCGTCTAGGCCGGGTTAAGGGGGTTACATTTGGTGGTATCAGAGCTGAGTTCTCGAGTAATTGGGAATGAATGTGTGCATGATTGAAGTATGTATGCCTTGTATGCTTGTTGATCGAAAGCATGTTTAGTGGCTTGTGATTTGGATGCAATTGAGATGTATGCGGTGGTGTAGCATGTTGTGGGTACCCATTGCCAAATAAAAGCTAATGAAATGGTGTTGATTTTGAATGAAATTGAGCTTGAATACTTGGATTGCTTACCTTGCTGGGCCTGACTTCGTTTTATTTGTATTGTGATTGCATGGTAAAAGTATGGCACCACGTAGAGAGTTACGAGGTAATGTGCGAGCTACGGCTCCTAATGAGAACGAGAATGAGGAAAACACGGGTAGTGCGGTGATACCTCCTCCTCCACCTGGTGGTGGTGGTGCTGGGGCTGAGGAAGCTGGAGCTGCAGCTGGTGCTGAGGCTGCTGGACCTGAGGCTGGTCAGGGGCAAGCTATGCCTGATATGACAATGTTAGTGCAAGCTATTGCTGGTGCTTTTCAAGCAGCAGTAGCTGGGGCTCGTGGAGCGGGGCATCAGGAAGATGCTGGAGTTAGACTACCTTTGGAGCGTCTGCGCAGTCTTGGTGGGACTGAGTTCAGGGGTATGTCTGCTGAGAGTTATGAAGCTTGGCTAGAGAGTACCAAGCGAATCTTGGGTCAGATGAGTTGCACTGATGTGCAGAAGCTTGGCTGTGTTGTGTCCTTGCTGCAGAAGGATGCATATACGTGGTGGACAACCACTATTGCTGGGATGGCAGAAGCTGATGTGACTTGGACATTCTTTCAGAATGTGTTCAAGAGAAGGTATCTGGGTGTGAGGTACCTAGATGAGAAAAAGAGGGAGTTCATGTCTCTTACCCAAGGGAGCATGACTGTGGCTGAGTATGAAGTGCAGTTTGTTCGACTCAGTCAGTATGCACCTGAGCTGGTACCTGATGAGCGAGCGAGGTGTGAAAGGTTCCGTTATGGTTTGGAGACGGATGTGAAGATGTATGTGCTGGCTACCGAGTATGATGATTTTGATGTGTTGGTGGGCCGAGCCAAGGATATTGAGATGAACCTGAGTTTATCTGCTAAGGGTGCTGGCAAGCGAGCTGCTGAGTATAGTTCCGGAGGTGGACGGAACAAGAGGGGACGTGATCAGAAGTATCAGTCTTTAGCTAAGAGAGGTGGTGGTGCACCTGCTAGAGGAGGAAATGCTAGAGCTGATCCGAGTGCTTGTTGGATCTGTGGTTCACGTGGTCAATTGAAGCGTGACTGTCCTCGTGCTGTGAGAGAGGTGCAAGCTCCTGTTGCGGCAGCTGGTAATGGGTGCTGGAATTGTGGATCCGCAGACCATTTGAGGCGAGATTGTCCTAGGTTGGCTGGTGATCAAGTGCGTGCTCCTGTTGTTGCTGCACCGCAGAGGGGTCGTGGGCGTGGCCGTGGTAATTTCCAGAGGAGAGAGAAAGGTGGTCGTGGAGTGGCCCATGTTGTGGCTATTCAGCCTGAAGGTGGAGGCCAAGCGAGGGTGTATGCTCAGCGTGAGGGAAGGAATGATGCGGATGTGATTGCATGTACCTTTACTTTGCAATCCTTGTCATTGCTTTCTTTGATAGATTCTGGATCTACGCATTCATACATTTTGCGTGAGCATGCTGAATTGCTTGGTTTGCCTGTTGAGTCTTTGGATGTTGGTGTTCGTGTCACTAGTTCTTTTGGTGAGACTGTTGTGACTCGGAAGCTTTATAGAAGGTGTCCCTTGGTTGTTCAAGAACATGTTTTTCATGTTGATCTTATGGAGTTGCCCTTTTATGGTTTTGATGTAATCCTTGGTATGGATTGGCTTGCTGAGCATCGTGCTGTGGTGGATTGTGAAAACAAGCGAGTTTCGCTTAAGCTTGCGGATGATTATGAAGTTGTTGTGGTTGGTGAGAATGTGAAGTTTCTTGCCAATGTGGTGTCCACGTTGGAGGCAAGTCGGATGCTGAGGCAAGGTTGTGAAGCTTACTTGGCTTTTGTGATGAATCCTAGCTCTAAGGAGTTGAGGGTGCAAGATATCAGAGTTGTGAAGGAGTTTCCTGGTGTTTTTCCTGAGGAGTTGCCTGGTTTACCTCCTAACCGCGAGGTGGAGTTTGGAATTGAGCTGTATGAGAATACAACTCCTGTGTCCATTACCCCCTATAGAATGGCACCTAAGGAGCTGAAAGAGTTAAAGACGCAGTTGCAAGAGTTGCTTGAGCATGGTTTCATCCGGCCGAGTGTGTCACCTTGGGGAGCACCGGTCTTGTTTGTGAAGAAGAAGGATGGCACTATGAGAATGTGCATTGATTACCGTCAGCTGAACAAGTTGACTATCAAGAATCGGTATCCTTTGCCAAGAATTGATGATCTCTTTGATCAATTTCGGGGAGCTGATGTGTTCTCTAAGATTGACTTGAGGTCAGGGTATTATCAGTTGAAGGTGAAGGATGTGCCTAAGACAGCTTTCAGGACAAGGTATGGGCATTATGAGTTCCTTGTGATGCCGTTTGGTTTGACAAATGCTCCTGCTGCTTTCATGGACATGATGAATCGTGTGTTTCATGAATACCTGGACAAGTTTGTTGTGGTGTTCATTGATGATATCCTCGTGTACTCGCGTACTGAGGAGGAGCATGAAGAGCATTTGAGGATTGTTTTGCAAGCTTTGTTGGAGAATCAGCTTTATGCTAAGCTGAGCAAGTGTGAGTTCTGGTTAAGGGAGGTGGTATTCCTTGGGCATGTGGTTTCTGCTGAGGGGATTCGTGTTGATCCTCAGAAGATTGAGGCGGTGATGAATTGGAAAGTTCCTAAGTCTGTTCATGAGGTCCGTAGTTTCCTTGGTTTGGCGGGATACTACCGAAGGTTTGTGGATGGTTTTTCCAAGATTGCTGCTCCTTTGACGAAGCTGTTGCAAAAGGATGTTAAGTATGAGTGGATGGAAGCGAGACAACAGGCTTTTGAGAAGCTTAAGGCGGCTTTGACGCAAGCTCCTATCTTGATTCAGCCTGAATCAGGGAAAGAGTTTGTGGTTTACAGTGATGCATCCTATGTTGGTTTGGGGTGTGTGCTGATGCAGGAGGGTAAGGTGGTGGCTTATGCATCGCGGCAGTTGAAAGTGCATGAGCGCAATTACCCTACGCATGATATTGAGCTGGCTGCAGTGGTTTTTGCTCTGAAGATCTGGAGACATTATTTGTATGGTGAGAAGTGTACTGTGTACACAGATCACAAGAGTTTGATGTATCTGATGTCTCAGAAGGAGTTGAATCTTAGGCAGCGGCGTTGGTTGGAGTTGCTCAAGGATTATGATCTGACGATTGAGTATCATCCTGGAAAAGCTAATGTTGTAGCGGATGCCTTGAGTAGGAAAGTAGCTGTTGAGCTGAGGGCTATGTTTGCT
Source organism: Hibiscus trionum (assembly GCA_030270665.1). Classification (NCBI taxonomy): domain Eukaryota; kingdom Viridiplantae; phylum Streptophyta; class Magnoliopsida; order Malvales; family Malvaceae; genus Hibiscus; species Hibiscus trionum. Next base: position 26,185,658 of record BSYR01000021.1, read on the forward strand.
AGCTTGAGCATATCGCAAGATGGTGGTCTTGTTGCTGAGTTGCAAGTGAAACCATCTTTGGTTCAGTTGATCAAGGATAAGCAGTTGTTGGATGATTCCTTGGTGTCGCATGTTCACGATATCGCGGAGGGTAGACCTTTGGATTTCTGCTTTAATGATGATGGTGTGTTGTGTTTTGGGAGTCGGATAGTAGTGCCTGCTGATGCTTAGTTGAGGCGTGCTATTCTGACTGAAGGTCATAGTAGTCCTTTTGCTATGCACCCTGGTAGTACCAAGATGTATCGTGATCTTTGTGATGAGTACTATTGGGTGGGTTTGAAGAAGGATGTTGTGGAGTTTGTGAGCAGGTGTTTGGTGTGTCAGCGAGTTAAGGCTGAGCATCAGGTTCCTTCAGGGTTGTTGCAACCGTTGAAAATCCCTGAATGGAAGTGGGAAAGGGTTACCATGGATTTTGTATCTGGTTTACCTTTGTCTCCCTCGAAGAAGAATTCTGTTTGGGTGATTGTGGATCGCCTAACGAAGTGTGCGCATTTCTTGCCTGTGCATACCACGTTTTCTTTGGATAAGTTGGCAGAGTTGTACATTGTTGAGATTGTGCGGCTGCATGGTGTGCCTAAGTCGATTGTGTCAGATAGGGATCTGAGGTTCACATCGTGTTTCTGGCAGTGTTTGCATCAAGCTCTGGGTACAAGGTTGCATTTCAGTACATCCTATCATCCCCAGTCGGATGGTCAGTCTGAGCGAGTTATCCAGATTTTGGAGGATATGTTGAGGTGCTGCGTGATTGAGTTCCAAGGGTCTTGGGAGAAGCATCTGCCTTAGGTTGAGTTCGCTTATAACAATAGTTATCAGGCAAGTATACAGATGGCACCTTATGAGGCTTTGTGTGGGAGGAAGTGTAGGACTCCTCTTTGTTGGGCTGAAACTGGTAAAAATTGGTTTCGATGCCGGCTTTGTTGAAGGGAACTACCGAGAAGGTGAAGCTCATTTGTGAGCGTTTGAAGGCAGCTTCTGATCGGCAGAAGTCTTACGCGGATTTGAAGCGTAAGGAGATTGAGTATGCGGTGGGTGACCGTGTGTTTCTGAAGGTTTTGCCTTGGAAGAAGGTGATGAGGTTTGGCCGGAAGGGTAAGTTGAGCCCTAGGTACATTGGACCATACGAGGTGGTTGAGCGTGTGGGTCCTGTTGCGTACAGGTTGAGGTTACCTCAAGAGTTGGAGAAGATTCATGATGTGTTCCATGTTTCTATGCTCCGGAAGTATAGATCTGATCCTTCGCATGTGATGCCTGTGGAGGAAGTGGTTTTGAATCCAGATTTGACCTATGATGAGGAACCGGTGAAGGTTCTGGATTCGGATAGCAAGGTTCTTCGTGGCAAGACCATTGAGTTGGTGAAGGTGTTGTGGAAGCACCGCGGTGTTGAGGAAGCCACGTGGGAGCGGAAGGAAGACATGCTTAAGCAGTTTCCTTATCTCTTTCCTTCAGGTAAATTTCGGGGACGAAATTTCTTAAGGGGGGGAGAGTTGTAACGCCCCGGTTTTGGGCTTAGGAGTTTTGGGCGTTGACCGGTTTGGTCAAAGTGCTGTTCGAATCTAAAAAGGTGAAATTAGGGAAGCCTAGTTCGGGTTGCATTAAAAATATGGGAAAATGTTCTAAAATCATCTTTTAATATAACTAAGTGAACTGTGAAATCAATTTTGGAAAATGAGTTTTGGAAGGGTGACATTTTGGCTAGTGACCAAAATGTAATTTTTGAAAGTTTTGTGACTGTTTTAGAAAGGGTTGAAACTTTGAATCTTTAAGGAGCTATTATTCCAAAAGTAGTTTCTCCAGATTTTTCTAAGATATTTTAAGCTATATTCTGATTTTAAAACATATCAAAAGAGGAGGGAAAGCCATTTTGGCCATTTTGATAACTAACTTCCTATTTTCTTTTCTCTCATTTTCTCTCAACCCAAACACTTTCTTTCCAGAGAATTGTTTCTGATTTTCTCACCTAAATCTCTCCTTTCAACTCTCTTTTGATTCCTAATCATCATATCTACAAAACCTCATCATTTGCTACTTGATTCATCAAGGTTTTTGATTCCAAAAAGAGGAGAAACTCAAGTTTGGAGGTAAGAACGTCCTTCTCCTCTAAACTATCAGTTCTTTACTGAAATTCCTAAGTTTTCAATCCTTAATTGATGTTTTATTAAAGGCTTTTAAGTTGTGAAATGGGTCTTGGCTTATAATGCAAGATTTGGTGATTTTTGATGATTTCCGTTTGATCTGTTAAATCTGTGATTTGAGATGTGTTTTTGATGTTATTTGAACTCTAAATTGATAAGGAATTGAGTTTTGATTGATGCAATCCCGGATAGGTTGGGTTTCCTAAGTTTAGCTTGTGATTCTTGTTTGTTTTTGAGGTGATCTTGTGGATCTGGTGTTGCTGGAGGTATAAGGATGTTATTAGGTTCTTTTTAGATGTTAAATGATGTTAAAGGATGTTAGGTTTTGAAGGTTAATGGCTGGGCTTTGTTGAGAAGTGGTTTGGATGCATTTTCGGTTGTGTTTGGTGGCCGAAAATGGAGTGTGGATGAGAGCAGCGAGTTTAGGTGCTTTCATTGAAGCAATTAATGCATGATGATGCATTAATCTTCTGCTTTGATGTGTTGAAACAGGGGAGGCATCTTTGGATCCAAGAGTTGTTGATCCGGAAGCTTGATTTGGTGCTTCGGCAAGAGGCGAAACGGAATCGGTGAGTGAAATTGGGTTTTCGGCTTTGAAACCAATGTCTTGGGAGCTTAGTTTAAGTCTAAACAACTTTGCTAAGCTCAAGTGTAAGTTTTCGGAAGTACTCTCTAGTGGTGGCCATGATTTGATTGTTGTGCAATATGGTTTATTGCATGTTTTAAACTCTGTTTTGAAAGCATGATTTAGCATGGTTAATGCTGTTTTTGTAAGCCATATGTTGAAGGAAGCTCAAGGTAAGAGTTCCTTGTTTTTGAACATTGATTAAATGTGGTTTGATGCTTTTGAATGCATGATGAATATGGCTTGGTTTAATGCTTTAAAACAGTGGATAAATTGATGATATTGATGTATATTGGCAAGTGATGTTTTGAAAAGGTTAAGGTCACTAAGGTGGTTAAAAGTCCTTGAGTGAGCCTTGTTTACTTAAGAACATCAAGGTGGTTAAAAGTCCTTGGATGATTCTTGCTACGGACACAAAGGTGGTTAAAAGTCCTTGTGTGGTCCTTTCTATGGTGTTTAAAAGTCCATGGGCCAAGGTGTTTAAAAGTCCTTGGGGCCAAGGTGTTTAAAAGTCCTTGGGGTGAAACTTGATATGGACACAAAGGTGGTTAAAAGTCCTTGTGTGGTCCTTTCCATGGTGGTTAAAAGTCCATGGGCCAAGGTGTTTAAAAGTCCTTGGGGCCAAGGTGTTTAAAAGTCCTTGGGGTGAAAGTTGATGAACTTGTTTTTAAAGAAATGGAACTTATCACTTGTGGCCAATATGACATGTTATGATATGAAGCATGAGATGCATGTTTAAGTATGCTTTTGAGCATGTGTAAATGATGATTTGAAGCATGATTTATAAAGTGTTTTATAAATGCATTATTGAATGGTTTTATTGAGCATTCCTCACTAAACTTTTGCTTACGCTCTCTTTGTTTTCTCAAATCAATAATGCAGAACATTAAAGTACTTTGAGGGCAGCAAGGAAGGCAAGCATTCAAGTGGAAGTAAAGCTCAAAGTATGGAAGGTTTTCTTAAGTACATTTAGCTTTTGGTAATTTGGCAATGGGGGACCTAAGTGTATGTTTTGGGAGATGTTTTGAACTCCCTAAGTATATTGAATGTTGTTGAGAATGCTGGTTTTTGTGGTTGGCCATTATATGCTTGAATTGGAAGTTTATGCTTGAATGGTTGCTTGTGTAGGAAGCATGTCTATAGATTTGGGGCTTTTCACATATGTTGATGTTTTGATGAATTGTTGATGCAAGTATGTCTCATATATGTTGAATTGCATGTTGGTAAAGTTTGGTGGCATTTGGAGCATGATTGGATGTTTAATTGCATGTTTAAGTATGCATTTTGGGGTAATCTGTGCAGGGTGTTTCGGAACAGTACCTACCGTTTCGGAACGGGTGCCTTAAACAAGCCCAGGCGTCCGAAACGGGAGGGACCGTTCCGAAACGGTTGGCTACTGCCAGCCCATGTTGCGGTACACGTTGCGGAACGGCCCCGCCTTTCGAAACGGGCTCTACATGTTTCGGAACGGGTGACCGTTAGGGGCTGACATTGGCAGTTAAATGTTTTGAATTGTTTGCATTTTGGTCCTGAATCATGTTTGTGCAATTGTATGAGTTTGGGAAGTCCTTTTGAGCTGAAATTTCACAGAGAAGCATGAAACCTGATTAATTTCAAGTTGGTAACTTTAATTTGGGTTAAGTCCTCATATGTATCAGAAATTACAATTTGGTCCCTAAAGTTGTAATTTGTTCAATTGGGTCCCTGTTTGATCTCTGATGTCTATGATCTTTGAGTATGCTGTTGTATGATCATATCTAAGGATTAATATGCATCTAGACAAGTTTAAAAAGAAAAAAAAGGGTCGTTAATCAAGGTTGACTTTCGGGTTGACTTTGGTTTTCCCCGTGTGACTTTCTTAATTCGGGTCAACCGTCTAGGCCGGGTTAAGGGGGTTACATTATTTTTAATTTTCTGTTTTTATTGGTATTATTTACCCTGTGCTTTTCACAAGGTTTTCTGTTCGCTTATGCGCAGATCTAGACGAGGCAAAGAACCTGAGTACGAACTAGACCCCGAAATTGAATGCACGTGTCAACTCAAGAACCGAGTCCAACTCTTGATAGCAAGAAACGACTATCTTGAGGAACAACTAGAAGCAATGGTGAACGAAAGGCTTAACAACGAGGTAGATGATGACCAGAGGGTTGCTGAAGATCCTCCCCAAGATGTCCGGAATGAACGGCCCGCTGCCGCTTCCGCACGGCAGTCCTGCCACGACTACATGGTCAATGACCATGTTGAACTGGAAACCACCTTGCCAGACGTGGAAGCTGAGAACTTCGAGCTGAAACATGTTATGTTCAGCATGATAAATTCCGCTAGCCAGTTTAGTGGTACTGCAACTGAGGATGCCCAAGAACATCAGAAAACGTTCCAAGAAATCTGTGGATCGTTTAGATTGCCAGGAATAAATCCGGAAGTACTGAGGCTCTGGTTATTTCCTCATTCACTGAGATACAGAGCAAAAACTTGTTGGAATAAACTAACGCCGGGTTCAATACGAACTTGGGCAGATCTCTCTCGTGAATTCTTATCTCTTTTTAATCCTTCCCATTTATCTAAAATATTGCGTAACGGAATTGCTACTTTTCAACAGGAGAATGACGAACCAATGCACGAGGCATGGGATAGATTTACAACTCTTCTTCAGAACTACCCAATGCATGGATTTCTCGTGTTGAATTAGGTCGTCAAATTCTACAATGCTGCCAATGCACATACTCGTCTTAGAATAGATTCAGCTGCAAATGGGCTAATACTGGACAAGGAACCAGACGAAGCAATGATAGTGTTGAAGAACTTAGCGAAAAACGAAGAGCAATTTCCTACATCTAGGAGAGGGGGCAAACGAGGGATATCTGTGAAGGACTATGAAGCTGACAATTCGATGAAATCATAGGTTGCGTACCTCACAAAAGTAGTGGAAAATCTGCAGCAGAAAGATTCCAACGCCGTATATTCTGAATAAGAGGTATGTGAAACATGTAGTGGGAATCACAGTTCAGAAGACTGTCCTTTACAGCTGGAAGAAGGGATGTATGTTGGGAATTATAACAAGCCAAGAAACTATGATTCCAACAATTACAATCCCAACTGGAGGAAAGATCCTAAGTTTTCATGGAGTAATCCGAACAATTCATTGAATCCTCAAATAGAGAACAACAAAAACCAAGGGGCACCCAGAATCCTGTCGCGACAGCAGCAACCGCAATAGCCGCACCTAGTATGCTGGAGCAAACATTGACAACATTCATGTCACAGACATGAGCTTACATGGCGAACATGGATCACTTTGTCAAGAAAACTGAGTCATTCATGGACAAGACAGAGATGAGGATGGCAAACCATGAGGCCACCCTGATATCGCTGGAGACACAGATGGGCCAAGTTTCCCAGCATATCAAGCCAAGCCAAAACGGAGGATTCCCTAGTGATACTGAGGTCACTAGAAAACCCACACATGAGCAGTGTAAAGCAATCACAACTAGGAGTGGGAAACAGTTACAAGGGTCGGAGATGAAGAACCCACCAAGTGAGGAACCGACCCTAGTTACACTTGCCGTGAACAATGCCCCGACCTCCTTTTCCACAGAAGGGACAGAGGAGCAAACGGAGGATGCTGAAGAACCTAAATCTCCTCAGATCCAAATACCATGTGAAGGACGTCTTGAAGATTACCGTCCTCCACCTCCTTTTCCACAGTGGTTACAAAAATAGAAACAGGAGTACCAGCTCAAAAATATTTATGATATTTTTAAGCAGGTGCACATTAATATACCGCTGTTAGAGGCCATCAAGCAGATGCCCGGTTATACGAAATTTCTCATGGATGTCATGTCAAAAAGGTCTAGACTTGGGGAATTCGAAATGGTAAAGATGACAGAAGGATGCATGACTATCCTACACAGACATCCACCCCAGAAGAAGAAGGATCCTGGGAGCTTCATTATACCCTGCATAATTGGCGACAAATTTGTGGGTAAGGCACTCTGTGATCTTGATGCTAGCATAAATCTAATGCTCAAATCTGTATTTCAGAAATTAGGTATTGGACGAGCAAGGCCCACGGCAGTCATGCTGCAGCTGGCAGACCGCTCTTATGTACAACCAGAAGGGAAGATCAAAGATATTCTGGTAAGAGTGGATAAATTTATTTTTCCTGCTGACTTTCTTGTTTTAGATCGTGAAGCATATGAAAACGCACCGATCATCTTGGAGCGACCCTTCCTAGCCACAGGCAGAACTGTGATCGATGTGGAGAAAGGAAAACTGACCATGAGCGTGAATGGTCAAGAAATCAAACTCAATGTTCTCCAAGCAATTAAACATGCCGATGCTGAAGAAGAGTGCAAGGCAATCTCTGAAGCCATCCTTGACCAACCCTACATCAGATCAAGCTGCCACGACCGAAAGATTGGTCACTGCCACAGCAGTCACTTGGAAGACTGTCATGGCAGCATTGACGACAGTGACTCCTCCGACTCAGAAACATCTGACACTGAAGGTCATGAGGAGGTAAATTGGATAGGCAATCGTCCAGGTAAGTTCTTCGAGCCTCTTAACTATACCTCGAATGAACATATAATCCAAAAGCCTTCGATTGAAAAGCCACCTGTTCTAGATCTTAAGCCCCTGCCAGGGCAGCTTAAATATGTTTTTCTTGGCTAAAATGATACGTTGCCCGTAATCATCTCTTCCAAGTTAATGCAGAAATAGGAGCAGCAGCTAATCAGAATGCTACAACAGCATAAGAAGGCCATTTGATGGACTATAGCTGATATCCAAGGCATCAGTCCGGCATTATGCATGCACAAGATTCTCTTGGAGGATGATCATAAGCCGACTATTGATGCCCAGAGACGTTTGAACGAGGTTATACGAGAAGTGGTGAGAAAAGAGATTATCAAATGGCTTGACGCCGTAATCATATACGCCATCTCGGATAGTAAGTGGGTGAGCGCGGTGCAGTGTGTACCCAAAAAGGGAGGCATAACCGTGGTAACCAACGAAGAAAACGAGCTAATCCCAACTAGGACTGTGACCAGTTGGAGGGTTTGTATGGATTACCGGAAGCTTAACAAAGCTACCTGGAAAGATCATTTCCCCTTACCCTTTATTGATCAAATGCTTGATAGATTAGCGGGGAAACCTTACTATTGTTTTCTTGATGGTTATTCAGGTTAGAATCAGATAGCAATTGCACCGGAGGATCGGGAGAAAACTACCTTCACATGTCCGTACGACACCTATGCTTTTTGGAGAATGCCATTTGGGCTCTGCAATGCACCAGCAACCTTCCAAAGGTGCATGATGGAAATATTCTCGGACATGGTGGAGGATTTCCTAAAGATTTTAATGGATGACTTTTTCGTCTTTGGAGACAGTTTTGAAGGTTGTTTAGGCAACTTACAGAAGGTGCTTGAAAGATGCGAAAAGGCGAACTTGGTTTTGAACTGGGAAAAGTGCCACTTCATGGTGGATGAATGGATAGTACTAGGCCACAAAGTGAGCTGTCGCGGCATAGAGGTGGAGAGAGCCAAAATAGAAGTCATCGAAAAGCTACCGCCACCCACCACAGTCAAGGGGATTCGAAGTTTCTTAGGGCATGCCAGGTTTTATCGATGATTTATTGCAAATTTCTCGAAGATTACCAAACCCTTATGCAACCTATTAGAGCAGAATCGTCCTTTTGATTTCAATACTGAATGTGCTGAGGCATTCAGAATTCTGAAAGAGAAGCTGGTAACAGCCCCGATCGTACAGCCACCAGACTGGAGTTTGCCATTTGAGATAATGTGTGATGCTAGTGACTATGCTGTCGGGGCAGCACTAGGGCAGAGGAAGGATAAGCTCTTCCATGTGATTTACTATGCCAGCAAAACACTGAATGATGCCCAAGTCAACTACATCATGACAAAGAAGGAACTGTTAGCAGTGGTGTTCTCAATCGACAAGTTCCGTCCGTACATACTTGGAACAAAGGTGGTGGTCCATACAGACCATTTCGCACTGAAGTATCTGTTCACGAAAAAGGATGCAAAACTGAGATTGATACGTTAGATTCTGCTGCTGCAAGAATTTGACATTGATATCAAGGATAAAAAGGGAACAAAGAACCAAGTACCAGACCACTTGTCGAGACTGGAGACGGGAAGGAGTCGATCCACAGACATAACCAATATATTGGAGACCTTCCTAGATGACCAGTTGTTTGCTGCCACCAGCACTGCCGCGACAGCCATGGCGGCATGTAAGCTTTCTGAAACCCCTTGGTACGCTGATTTTGTTAATTACATTGTTAGTGGGGTACTACCTCCTAAACTTAATTACCAAGCAAGGAAGAGGTTCCAAAATGATGCAAAACATTATTATTTGGACGAACCTCTGCTTTTCAAACACTGTGCAGATCAGATTATCAGGAGATGCGTACCACATAATGAACAGGAACATGTGCTTCACCACTGCCATGCTTCCCCGTATGGAGGACACCTAGGTGGAAACAAAACCGCTGCCAAAGTTCTGCAATCTGATTTCTATTGGCCCACATTGTTCAAAGATGCAAAAGCTTTTTACAAAGGCTGTGACAAATGCCAAAGGACTGGGAACATATCGAGAAGGCATTAGATGCCACTGTAGAACATATTAGAGGTCAAAATCTTCGATGTTTGAGGAATCAACTTCATGGGACCATTCCCAGCATTCTGTGGGAACCTGTACATCCACTGGCAGTGGATTATGTGTCCAAGTGGGTAGAAGTGATCGCCACTGAGAAAAATGACGCCAAAACTGTTCAAAGATTTCTGCACAAGAACATCTTCTCCAGATTTGGCATTCCAAGGTCGATAATTATTGATGAGGGGAGACACTTCGATAGCAGGGTAATTGTTGATGCCTTGAGAAAATACGGAGTAAAGCACCAGATTGCAACAAAATATCACCCTCAGACCAATGGGCAAGCCGATATATCCAACAGAGAAGTAAAGAACATACTTGAGAAGATGGTTAAACCCACTCGAAAGGATTGGTCTCTTCATCTCAATGGTGCACTCTGGGCTTATAGAGCATCGTTCAAAACACCATTGGGGATGTCACCCTATAGACTCATCTATGGGAAAACCTGTCATTTACCTGTTGAGATAACACAAAGCTTACTGGGCTATCAAAGCAGTAAATATGGACTGGGATAAGACATGATAGAAAAGGCTACTAGACTTGAATGAAATTGAGGAAATTCGAGCAATGGCCTACGACAATGCCAAGATCTACAAGGACAAAACCAAGAAGTGGCACGACAGTTCTGCCCAGGGCAGCAGGTGTTGTTGTTCAACTCTAGGTTGAAGCTTTTCCCAGGAAAGCTTAAATCTAGGTGGTCTGGTCCTTTCCAGGCTGTCCAAGTTTTCCTTCATGGTGCCACCACAATCAAATCCCTAAAGGACGGGCACCAGTTCAAAGTCAACGGACAGAGACTCAAGCATTATCAGGGGACCGAAGCCCCAAGGATGCAGGAAGTAGTCACTTTAGGAGATGCCCCTCAAGGCGTCTGTAATTTAACTTAGTTTTTATTTTATTTTATTTTATTTTAATTATTTATTGGGAATTAGGATTTATTTATTTATTTATTTTAGAAATCAAGATTTTTAATTTAGTTTATTTGTTAAATTATTTTTAGGAAACAAAGGAAGCAAAGAAAAGAGAAGGAATGAACCAGCCCACCACATTCACAACAGCCCAAAAAGCCCAATGAACAAGTATGTCGTCACAGCCTGTCACCAGCTGTCGCGACAGACGCGGAGAAAACAACCTGTCACAAAGCTATCGTGACAGACACGCAAACGCGTAACAGACGCGCAACACACACGGAAACGCGTGACAGACGCGTCAGAAACCGCATAACAGCTGGCCCCGTTATTTGCACCTGCCGTTACATACCCAACGGGCAGAAAATCCCCATACTATATAAACTCACACTCACTATTCATTTTTCATCTCATTCTCATTCTCTCAACATGCTTTCTCTATTTTAGATCTCAAAAAATAGTTCTTCTAATTTTTCTACAGTCCTTGCAAATGGCTAGCAGACAAACCCGTCGTAGCGCTGCCTCCACTTTTGCCGCGACAGTATCAACCCCGAGTCACAATGCCATTCCCAACCGTTTCGCCTCCACCGAATCTGCCACAAGGTACTACAGTTCCTTCTAAAAGAGGGACATGTGGGAGGAACGAGGGTTCATCTACACACAACCAACGAGAGATCTAGGGCTAGAGAGATTCATAGCCAAGAAAATTCAGGCCCTCAAATGGCAGCAATTTGCTGCCCAACTCGAAGAGATGAACATAACCCTCGTCCGAGAGTTTTATGTTGCCGTCTACAGCAAGGATGCCACGACAGTTACTGTTCGAGGCAAGCAACTCTCTCTTGAGCCTGCGTACATCAACATACTCTACGGATTGCACGTGAGTAAGAAGGAGGACTCCCATAGAAGGTACGTGAATAGTCTGTCGACGGCAGACTACGACGCGGTCATGATAGAGGTCACAAAAGAAGGGACGGAGTGGAACGACAACCCTAAACACAGATGGACCGTGAGGAGAACCCATGTGACTCCACAAACCAAACTGTGGAATCACTTTGTCAAGAAGCGCATCATGCCATCCTCCCACAATAGCACTGTCGACAGACCAAGGTTAGCCCTTGTTCATTCTATCTTAAACGAAAGGCAAATTAATGCCAGCCGCTACATCCGGGATGGAATCCTTGAGTGTGCCCTCTGACCGTTGGGTCCCCTCATCTTCCCCTACCTCATCACCACCATCTGCCGGGGCCACAATGTACCAAAAATTGAGCAGGACGTCAAGGTCCAAGGAAAGGGGTGGACACAGCGGAATATTTACAGCCTAATGGAGTTGAAGGCTGCCGCCCCTCTGTCATACATCAACCCCTCTGCCACGACAGAGCCGATGGCAGGCCCCAGCTCCCCTGAACCTGTTGCAGTAGAGCAACAGCAGACGACAGTAGCACCTCCAGCAGACACCTCTGCCCAGATTCTGTCGACGCTGAAAAGAATGGAGGAACGACAGCTCGGACTGATGGGCTTCATGAGGGACTTCACGGCCGCAATGGTAAATTTCATTCAAAATGATTTACATTTTACCCATGTGACATTCCCCTCCTTCCGAGAACACTTCTTTGCTGCCCCTACACCTACTCCTGCTGCAAGCCCCAGAACTCCATTTGCTGCCTCCACACCTACCCCTGCCACGACAGGCGAAGGCGGCAGGTAGTCTGCCACAGCCAGAGGAGAAAAGAGGAAGGACAACCTCCCGGAAATTAACCCCAAATATTGGGAAGGGTTCTCCTCCTCTTCCGTCTGGTAGGATTCTGACTCCGAGCCATCAGTTTCCCGAGACATCTCCAAGGACTACCCTCCGGTGAAGAGGAAGAAGATCAATGAGATTGTCGAAGGACCCTCCGGCCAAGGCAGAGCTACTAGCAACAGCAGCTCTGATGATGATATCGAGGTTCTGGAACAACCCCCACACATCTCACCGACACGTGTCCAGCCAGCTCGGGAAGCGAAGAAAAAGGTCGCCTCTTCCTCTCCCAGCAATCTGCCAGCCCCTGCTATGAAAGTCACTACCTGCCGGCAACTCCAGATTAGCAGCAGCAGCGACGAAAGCTCCTCAAATTAAGTTCTTTCTTATATTTTGCTGTCTTTTCTGTTTTATTTATTTTGTGATGTATTTTGCTTTTCTGTTTTTATTTTTCATCCTGTCATGCATTGAGGGCAATGCAACCCTCGAGTTTGGGGGTGGCATCCCTCCATTAATGAAGTTTTTAGTTGTCTTAAATTCGTGTCTAATTATTAGTTTATTTTTAAGTTTATTTTTGTGTCAAAAAATGAAAAAAAAACAAAAATTTGACTTAAGTCTTTGAACTAAACTTACCTGCCGCGACATACTCTACCGTGACAGTGCCTTTAGGAACTTTTAGGAACTATTTAGAGCCTTGCTATAGTTCTGATCTGTAAAAAACTCTTTGTAACTCTTATGCTGTAACACCCCAAATTTGGGATTAGAAGTTTAAGGTCTGAACCGGATCGGTCTGGAAAACGGTTCGAATCTAAAAGGGAGTTTTAGGGAACACCTAGTTCGAGATGCTTTAAAAATATAGAAAAATATCTAAAAATCCTCATTTAATATATATAAGTAAATGGTGGAATCAATTTTACAAAAGGAAGTTTGGAAATACTATATTTCGGAGTAGTGACCAAATCGCAGTTTTTGCAAAAGTGAAATAATGACTATTTTGTAAAGGATTGAAACTTTGAATCTTTAAGTAGCTAATTTTACCAAAATGTTTTCATCAGATTTTTCCTTAATTTGGGTAATTTTATTAATGTTTTAATTAAAGGAAATGAAGGTTAATTAAAGGAAAAACTAACTTTGACTATTCATAACTACTTTTCACAAATTTTCCCTCTCTTCATTTTCTCTCAAATTCCTTTCAACCAAACACCTTTTCTCCAGCAAATTTACTTTGATTTTACACTTCATTTGATGAGATTTCAATTCCTCTTTGATTCTTAATCAATTTCTCATCAAATCCACTTGATTTCTACATTGAATTTTCAAGAAAACTTGCCCAAATCAAGGTGAAATCATCATTTAGAGGTAAGCTTGTTCTTCTCCTCTAAATACTCAGTTCTTTACTGAAATTCCCAAGTTGTCAATCCTTTATTAAGGTTTTATGAATGGTTTTAATGTTGGAAACAAGATTTTTTGCTTAAAACTCAAGATTTTGGAAGAAATCTTGAGGATTTTCGTGGATCTTGGTTAGGCTCTGTTTTGAGGTTGTTTTCTAATGTATTTTGGATGTTAATTGATGTTACAAATGAGGTTTTATCAATCAAATCCCGAATAGGTTTGTTTTCCTAAGTTTTGCTTGCTAGAATAGTGGTTTTTGGTGTGGTTTTTGTGATCTGCTGTTGTTAGAGGTATAAGGTCGTGTTTATGTTGCTTTTTGATGTTAATTGATGTTTATAAAAGGTTAGAATTGATAAATCTTGGCTGGGCTTTGTTTTGAGAGAGTTTGGAGGTGATTTCGGTTGTTTTTGGTGGCCGAAATGAGGTTCTTGAGTAGAGCAGCGAGTTTAGGTTGTATTGCTGGTGATTTTAATGTATGGTGATGCATTAATCCTCTGTTGTTATGTGTTAAAAACAGGGGAGAATGATCCGGAAGCGATAGAGGTGGCGTTGGAGGTTTCGGACGCTTGGGAGGCTTGTCGGCTAGCATAGTTTTGTGTATCAGTGAGTGAGATCATGTTTTCCAGCTTTGGAATGATTTGAAAAGAGGTTTGGGAACTTAAATTTAGGCTTGAAACACCGGTTTAAGTTCGAAAGTAAGTAAAGTGGAATTCTCTCTCAATTGTGCTATTATTGTTTTGAAAACTATCAAATTGGGTTTTGATGTGATTGATTTGACAATGTGGTTTAATTTGTTGTTTGAGCATGGTTTCTAAGCATGTGAGTTGGTTGTCAAACTTGGTTTGAGGAAAGAAGCATGAAATTGATATTCCTTGTGAGTGTGAGTTGTCAATTTGTGTCTCAAATGCTTTGTTCGGCTTTTTGGTCTTGAAGGTGTTGCATGCTTTAAAAACAGCGAAGGTGTTGATGTTTAACATGATATATATTGGCATAGATGATGTAAGATTACCGGATATATTGATCGATCAATAGGATGTAGAGTGCACTATAAACTAAAATTCGTACATGCTCTTGGGTGTCGTCCCAAAGAGAGAGACCTATGATGGGATTTTCATTGGAGCAGGACTTGGTGAGAGACCAAGCTTTTTGGCAACAAGAGTTATTGCCATGAGACCAATGATGGGATTTTCATTGGAGTAGGACTTGGTGAGAGACCAAGCTTTTTGGCAACAAGAGTTATTGCCATGCGAAATCGATAAGGGGCATTCCATCGTAGTAGGACTTGGTGAAATACCCAAGCTTAGTGGCGAGGGTAGATACCGCCATGAGAGCCGGTGGTGAGATCCCACCGGGGTAGGACTTGACCTCAAGTCAAGCTGTCCGCATATCCGTGTACAATAGAATATGAAAAATGCCAATATATGAGAATGAAATGTGTCACATGTACCAATGCTTGAGATGTTGTATGTAATGAGAAATACATATGAGATAATAATTTTATGAAATGCTTATGTGTATCAAGCATATGTGGCCTTGCCATGAGATTTGCATAGGTGGTATGCATGTGTTAGCTAGATGGTACACGTGGTTTTCAAAATGGAGATTTGCTTATGAAAATGAGGTTTTGAGTTTATAAAATGCTTTTGAGTAACAAGCATGTGTGGCTTTGCCATGAGTTTTGCATCGGTTGAATGCATGGGTTAGATAGAAGGAACATATGGTTTCCAAAAAGTATTTTGCTTTGAAACGATTATCAAGCATGAGAAAAGTATAGTGTGAAGTGAAAGTGATTTCCAAGGAAATTGGTTTAAACTTTGCATGAAGTGTTTATGCATGGAAAGGCTTATGATAGTAATTGCAAGAATGTTGTTTGGGGTGAGTTGTTTAGTGTAACAAAGTTAAATGTTGGTTTTCTTGTTGTGCAATGCATGATTTACCACAATGATGTTTCAAAGGAGATTTTCAAACAATACTTTGGTTTATCGAATTGTGTCTTCATTTAAAGATGGTTTTATGATTCGCTGCATCGATGGTGTTTTGGTTTTGAGCATTCCTCACTAAGCATTATGTGCTTACGCTCCTTTTTGTCCATCAATGCAGATAATTGAAGTTGGGACAGCAAGAAGCAAGGGATTCAAGAAGAGCTCCACTTGAGAAGTATGTTTTGGTTTATAGCTATAGATAATAAAGGCAATGGGGGGGAGTCTTTTATGTTGTTGTGTAATGAGTTTGTGTATATTGACTATGTTCGGTTTATGGTTTGAACCTTGTTGATGATCGATTTGCATTATTTGGATCTTCTTCTTCATATTTGATATAGCTATGTTCTTTGTTTAAAAGCAAGATCATGTGTTGGATGTGATGAATGAGTAGGAGTGCTTGATGCTTGTATAGTATCTAGTCTTTGATGTAATTTGATAGTTATAATGCTTATCATGTTGTTGATATGATATGGAATGATTTGAAGTATGTTTGTTGGTGTTTTGAAGTGAAAAACCAGAATTTTCTGCAGTTTTTAGGCAGGGTGTATCGAAATACTCTTGGCTGTTTCGAAACGGGTGCTTGAAATGGCTTGAGCGTTTCGGAACGGCTAGAAGTGTTTCGAAACACTTTTGCTACTGGAAGTGTCTGTTTCGGAACTAGGTTCGGAACATACCCGCGTACCGAAACGGTCAACACCGTTTCGATACGGTCGTCCAACATGGGTGTTTCGAAACGCTTTTCAGTGTTTCAAAACGGGTGACCGTTTGGACACAATTTTGAATTGCTTTGAAGTCTGCATGCTTTACATTTTAGTCCTGAATTTTGTAATCACAATTGCTTGAGCTTGAGATGTCTTTTTAAGCTGAAATTTGGCAGAGAGGCTTGTAATTTGGTTAATTGAGGTTTGGTAAAACTAAAATCTTGAAAGTCCTTTTATTTTCCAAAATTTACATTTTGGTCCCTAAAAGTATATTTCTAGCAATTGGGTCCTTAAACGTTTTCCGATCGTCGTGTTTTTCTCTCCCAAGGTTCTTAAGCTTTCACATAGGTTTAATGTGCATCTAAAGAAGATAAAAATAAAAAAAGGGTCGTTAATCAAGGTTGACTTTGGTTTTCCCCGTGTGATCTTCGTAGTTCGGGTCTAGCGTCTAGGCCGGGCTAAGGGGGTTACATTTGTTGATATCAGAGCTAAGTTGTGAATTTTTGGGGTGATGGTAAGTTTGTGGTAAGTTGTTATGGTAAGTGTTGGATGTTTATTCTGATGTGTGGTTGAAGGTTGGTTGAAAAATACGTTTCTGAGTGAATTGCTGATGTTTTTATCATGCTTTGTGGTTACAATTCTTCTGTAAGATAATGTAAAAATGTGATGGGTATGATATATTGATATGATGCTGTTAAAGGTGAATGTTGTTTGATGAGAGCATGATTGAAGTTTGTTGATTGATATGCTCGATGTTTGTGATATCAATGTTTTTTATTGTTATGTCATATAAAAGGGGAGAATTTGGGATACCCATTGCCTTATTATTATAGCTATTGTGTTATGTTGGAGTTGGAGTCTTGGATCCTTGCTTGAAGCTGTCCTGATCGTTTTGTTTGTTTTGTTATCATTGCTTTGCTAATAATAGCACAATGGGATCGATGAGAGAATGGGAGTTGGGTACTATGGTTGCTGCTTTAGAGCAAGTTGTAAAGGGGTGGAATTCACCTTTTTGTGGAGGTGTTTCATTTCAGTCTACAGTGCCTGGAGTTGAGGTAGTAAGACAGGAGGTGAGAGTTGGTTCTGTGATGAAGGATTCATCACCTGTGGTTCAAGAGGTGTCGGGAACATCTCAGGTTGCGGTGGAGGTGAGGCTAGTGTACGTGCCAACTGTGGGGCATACGGTTTTGTCAAGGTAGCGTTTACAAGATTTGGGAGTTGTGAAGTATCGTGGTTCGACACCTGAGGCGTTCGAGGCTTGGTTAGCCAGTATAATTCCGATTTTGGATTAGGAAGGGTGTGACAATGCCTGTAAGTTGGGAAGCGTTGTCTCGTTAATGTTGGAGGATGCTTGTGCTTTGTGGACATCTGTGGCGGTGGCAACGAATATCCACGATATAGATTGGGAGTTCTTTGTGTCTGTCTTTAATAGAAGATACCTTGGGGAGAAGTTCTCAAGGGTTAAGCAACGCGGGGGTGTGGCTTCAGATTATGATGGTGAGAAAAGTATAAGCAAAAGAGCTGTGGGTACTGACCTCGAGAGTGGTCAGTATAAGAGGCTACGTGACAGAAGGGTTTGCTTGAATCAAGGTTTTGGTGGTGGTGCTTATGTGGGTCAAGTACAATATGACCAAGGAGTGGTGGTTCGGTCGCCGACATGTGACCTTTATAGAAGGCGTCATGTTGGAGTTTGTTGGGGTGTGGGAGTTTGTTGGGACTGTGGTTCTATGGAGCATGTGAAGCGGAATTGTCCTCAAGTGGTGAGATCAGCTTCAGTGGGTGCAAAAGGGTCTCAGAAGGGTTGTGAGCGCGGCCGAGACAGAGTTCGGAGGTAGCAAGAAAGGCAGAAAGGTGTGAGGTGTTTGGAGGATGGATCTTGTTGGAATTGTGGGTCTGTTGGACATTTGAGATGGAATTGTTTGGATTTAGCTCGGGGTAGTCAGGGATCTTTACTGCAGGGAGATAGTGATGACATTAAAGTGTTGGTTGGTGCTGCGGCGGTACGGCCAAAGAATAGTGGTTCTGCGGGGAAGAGAGTTTGTCTGTTGAAGCTCCGAGGCAATGAGGTGATTCCAGGTAATTTTGCTAAGTAATCTTTGCCCTAGTTATCTTTGTTTGGTTCCGGGTTGGATTTCCCTTGTGTAGTGAGTAAGGTCTTATAGCTAGCAAGTTGGGGTTGTAGCCGGTGTTGTTCTGAAAACAACTTTAGTGTGGAGGGGGTATTAGTGGAGTATTTTGTAGCTAGCTAGCAAATTGTTAGAATGGTAGAGCTGGAGAAGTTAGAAGTGAGGTAAGAGGTTGTTCTTAGGCGGATCCTGAGGATGTTGTTGGTAAGTGTGAACCGACATACATGCACAGTTAAAACCATTTGTTATATATTATATATATATGTTGGTACATGCATACATGTGACATGACATTAGAGGTTTTGCATACATGTACACAGGCATTGATAGGGCATATTGGTGACCATGCATACGAATGTTCACACTTGCTAATGGCTAGTTGGGTCCGTTAGTGTGGTTGTAGGATTAGGTTGGATGGTGGGTTTTAAGTGTTGTTTTGGTGCTAGGTGAATGCTAGAAGTAGTGGAATGTAGTAAGCAAGTTGTCAGGGATAGTGAGTGCGATCTAGCATGTTGGCAGAAGGATGGTGTTTTGGTGCTTAAAGAGTTTAGCGGTGTGGTGGTAAGGAGATTACCGGTTGAAGTTAGAATCGGTCGAGGTGGTTGTGAATAGCTAATAGGTGTGGTAGTTTCTTTGTGTTAGATGATGTTGTAGGCTAGTGGATGTGTTTCCGGAGTGTTGAGGCGTCTTGGCGTTGATGTTTGCAATAGGAGTGTTGTTTATGTAGGTGATGGTTCGTAGTAACCTTCGAGGAGTTGGGAGGAGGTTGTGTTGAGAGCTGTAGATAAGGTTTGGCTTGGGATGAGTAGAGGTTTCGTAATCTTATTATGTTTGTATGGAAGGGGTGGTATCCAGGTAAGGTTAGTGTTATGGTCAAAGCTTGAAGTGGGAAGGCAATGTAAGTTCAAGGGCCATTTTTGGTTGGCCGGGTTCTTGTGAGAAGTGGTTTGTTAGTTGAGTATAAGTAAATCTTTCCTAAGTCAGTTGGGGGTAAGTGGAACAGTTTGCGGAGTTAAGGTTGGAGTCTTGTGACGTGGATTTCGGATGTTGTGTGCGTAGTTTTGATGAGTTGTTATGGTAGTGATAGTGGCGGATGTGAAGGAATGTTATCAATACATTGAGAAGTTTGAGTAAGCAGTTGTTGCTTAAGAAATTTTTGCTTGTTGTGGTAATCTTTGAAAGGAGTTGAGCGGTTTTGCAAGGGGTTTTAGAAGCAGTGAAGGGTGTGGGTCACATGGTGGTTGAAAAATGGATGGGTTGGTGTCACCGTGTGTACAAGTTTTGTTGAAGGAGTTATGAGTTAAGGTGGAGTTTGTTGTAAAGGTTTAGGAGTTCTTCGGGTTGTTGAGACTTTGTATAGTTCGGAAGTGTGAAAGGTTAAGCTGAGATTAACAACCGAGTGTTCTGGAAGTCTTGAACCGTAAGTAGTGGTGTTGGATTTGGGTATAGTGTAAGTTTGATTTGAGGATGAGTTGATTTTGTGGTGTTTTGGGTTGAGGATGCTTCAGTGGTGGTTAAGTCTCATGTGTTACATTGTGTGATCCTTTGGGAAGTTTGGTATCGTGCTCTTTTCGCAGGTTGATATTTCGAGGACGAAATTTCCTAAGAGGGGGAGAGTTGTAACACCCTAAATTTGGGCTTAGAAGTTTAGGGTCTGAACCGGATCGGTCTGGAAAACGGTTCGAATCTAAAAGGGAGTTTTAGGGAACACCTAGTTCGAGATGCTTTAAAAATATAGAAAAATATCTAAAAATCCTCATTTAATATATATAAGTGAATGGTGGAATCAATTTTACAAAAGCAAGATCATGTGTTTGATGTGATGAATGAGTATGAGTGCTTGATGCTTGTATAGTATCTAGTCTTTGATGTAATTTGATAGTTATAATGCTTATCATGTTGTTGATATGATATGGAATGGTTTGAAGTATGTTTGTTGGTGTTCTGAAGTGAAAAACCAGAATTTTCTGCAGTTTCTGGGCAGGGTGTATCGAAACACCCTTGGCTGTTTCGAAACGGGTGCTTGGAATGGCTTGAGCGTTTCGGAACGGGTAGAAGTGTTTCGAAACACTTTTGCTACTGGAAGTGTCTGTTTCGGAACTAGGTTCGGAATATACCCGCGTACCGAAACGGTCAACATCATTTTGATACGGGTGTCTGACATGGGTGTTTCGAAACGCTTGTCAGTGTTTCGAAACGGGTGACCGTTTGGACACAGTTTTGAATTGCTTTAAAGTCTGCATGCTTTACATTTTAGTCCTGAATTTTGTAATCGCAATTGCTTGAGCTTGAGATGTCTTTTTAAGCTGAAATTTGGCAGAGAGGCTTGTAATATAATATGGGTAATTGAGGTTTGGTAAAACTAAAATCTTGAAAGTCCTTTTATTTTCCAAAATTTCCATTTTGGTCCCTAAAAGTGTATTTTTGGCAATTGGGTCCTTAAACGTTTTCCGATCGCCGTGTGTTTCTCTCCCAAGGTTCTTGAGCTTTCACATAGGTTTAATGTGCATCTAGAGAAGATAAAAATAAAAAAGGGTTGTTAATCAAGGTTGACTTTGGTTTTCCCCGTGTGATCTTCGTAGTTCGGGTCTAGCGTCTAGGTCGGGCTAAGGGGGTTACATATGCGATCTAGATTTCTATAGTGCACTACAATAGGAATGTTTACCCACTTGAGATTGCCCCATAGAGGTGCCTATCACTGGCTCTAGGATAGGAATAAAGGAAAGAAAGAATTCAGACTCATTGCTTTAAAAAAACTGCCTTGCACTGATGTAGGGAGATTTCTCTTTGAGCTTAAGTTAGAAAAAACTAAAGGAGCCTAAGAATTGCCTCCAGAAAAGATGCAGTTAAATCATGAGTCAGAAAAAACTAAAGGAGCCTAAGAATTTCCTCCAGAAAAAAATGAATTTACATAAAAACTCAAGTTTGTAAGCATGACTATTCTGGTAAACTAAAGGAGTCTAGGCACATATTTGTTCACAAAACATGCACACACTGCACAAGAACTATAGCATAGTTCCGAATAAATCCAGAAATGCCCGCAAGGTATTGCTCTTGATAGGGAATGTGTGGTAGGTAATGAAAAGATCACTGAATTAAGCCAAACCAAATTTTTTTTAGTTAGGTAGTATTTTCTTGAGGACAAGCAGGAACTTGAGTTTGGGGGTGTGTTGATTGTATAAAAGTTCTATATTTTACCCCTCATTTACCCATATTTTTTATGCATTCAAGCATATTTCATTGCATTTAGGATAGATTTCTTCATATACATCAATATTAGATAAAATGGCACAATTGCTACTGATTTTGGTCACTTTTGCAGGTATCTGCTGTGGCAGACTTAGGGCAGCAAAGGAGCAGAGCTGGATCACAGGACTGGAGTCGAGGAACAAACGCTGCCGTGGCAGACATGGCGACAACATTAGTGAGGTGGAAGAGTGAAGTGGAGCTCGACAGATAGAAGATTTCAAGCCGGTGCGTCGTGAACGACTCCTATATTTTTCTGAGCCCTGAGGCAAAATGAAGGCCAAGCCCAAAGTCCAAGAAAGAAACCCAAAGCAAGAAAAGAGGACGAATTAAAGACATCTACTCAGAATATTTAATCTCCAATAGAGTTGTACTTTATTTTAAACTTGTATTCTTGCCATATTAGAAAACTTGGACCCAAGGCCTATATAAAGGCATGCATTTCGGCCTAGGGGAGGATATCTCATTCCTAACCGTCTTCCCCAAAACCCTTGTCGTTTTCCCTTCTTCATCATGTTCTAAAATCTCCCTAGGGCTAAGGGTTGATTCTGTAAAGTAGTTGCAAGGATTGTACTATTTAGGAATTTTCTGTTCAAGCAATAAAAACTTCAAGTTTATTTATTCTGGTTTTCATATCTTGCAAGAGTATCGGGAGAGCATTGTGAGGTTATCCATTTGTTTGATATCGGGAGATTCAAGCATACGAACGGAATAAATACAAGTTTTCCAGTTTATGGTTAAACCATCTCGGCTTAGGGATAAGTACGAGGTTAAGTGCCTAAGTAAGAATTCAACAACATTGGTGTTCACCCTTCGGTTTACGCCGGGAGGTATCATCTAAGAAGTGTCCATCAACAGAACTTGGGCCTAGGGATAGGACAAGTCATAGTAGGGATTCTTGCCAAACTTGAAGTGCAGAGTTGTGTGATCGCTGCCGCGACATCAATAGACTTCTGCCGCGACAGGTGCTGCCGCGACGGGGACAACGACAGAACAGAAGTTCCCTTACATTGCAACACCTGCACTACCGAGCAAATCAATACCGACCTATTTCTTAAACCTAATTATGTACTCTTTTATTTTAGTTGTTTATCAAGATTACTTTACAGTCAATTTAAACACTTTCTCTCTCTTGTGCAACAATTCTAGGATAAAGCTATTTCCAGTCCCTGTGGAGACGATATCCGATACTCCAAGTATCACTTTACTACTTGCATCGTGTACACTTGCACTATTTGCGATAGGACTCTTTTACACTCAACACCTATCTTTTCTGCTCAACAGGGCTCTGTTCCATGGTTCAGCTTCCTTCAGTAGAAACCGTCTTCCATAGTTAGCTTGATCTGGGCCATCGGGAGATGATTCTGCACTATTCCTTCCTTTTCATTCATTTCTCGCACGTCATTGTACTACCGGCTCGGCAATGAACTGTCACAGCAATGGCTCCCCGCACGACATCACTTGCTCGAGCAATAAACTGCATGCACCAAAACAACCTCTAGCAGTATATTTTTCACTAAATTATGAACTCAATCATAGCCGTGAAGGAAATTATGAAAATATGCATGAATGCCTAATAATGCAACCAAAATGTGCCTAATTCTAACAATAATATGAGTGAAAAGGGTAATGAAAATAGTACTTTTGAACACTCATCACACCCCCAAACTCAAACAATTGCTTGTCCTCAAGCAATGCAAACTAACAATTACCTGCCAAGACTTTAATCATCAAAGATATGCTTTCAAACTTCCATTCAATCCTCAAAACCGTGGCACAAAGTATGATCACCTTTTAAATTTTTTCGAATGACATAAAAATTACCCAGAACCATACTATAATGCTCGTGACAATGTGTGTGTGTGGTTGTGTACAAGTTCATTTTCAAGATTCCATGTGAACAATAGGTTTTTATCTATTTAATTACTGGGGTATTTATTTTTACTTTCACTAGAGCCAATTTTGGGCACCTCTAGCGATTCAATTTCTCATTTTTTTATTTGACTAGAGCCGATTTCGGGCACCTCTAGCGATTCTTTTAAGTGGATTAACTACTAGAGCCGGTTTCGGGCACCTCTTGCAAGAAATTAACTTTTTAATTTTTTCAATTTACCTACCCCCAAATTTTTTTTGCAACCTAAGTTCACTAAGTTTCTATCAATCAACAAGTTACAACCGTGTAAAATTTTTCAGCATCATAGTAAGTCTCTATTTTCTTTTCATGCAATCCTAAAATTTAAAGGAGTTTTCAATTAAGGAATGACATGTAACATATGCATCCTATATGCTATTACTAAAGATGAATGCAATTAGATATGAAACTAATTAAAGAAAAATACCCCCAAACTCGAGAAAAACATTATTCTCAATGTATGAAAAATTAAAATAAAATGCAAATGAATTAGTTAGAAAGGTCGTCACCTTGAATGATGAGTTTCCTTCAATCCGTACGCTTGATTCACTTGTTTGTGTGCGGTGGTTGCTGGGGCATCGTTAGTCTTAGTTGCCTGGGCATCCTCATTGTGTGTTGCCGTAGCAGTAGGCATTGCCGAGGCATCAGGAGTTGCCAAGGCATGCACTTTAGTGGTTGCCGAGGCATCGAGTATTGCCGAGGCATGGGCTTTAGTGCATGCCGAGGCATGCTCCGTATTGTCTGTTTTGCCATTAGTTTTGGACTCATTTTTCTGAACAGATGTTTGCTCCTTTGGGTGCACTTGGGCTAGCCATGGTTTTGAGGTTCTTGGCCATGGTGGTTTTTATTCTTGATGTGGAAAACAAAGAAAACCTGAAAACTAATTATTCTGAAGACAAATAAAATATCTCCTAAAATAACCGAAAATAAAATAAAGGTCCAAAAATTAAAAACAAAAAATTAAAAATTCTTAGTAAGAGCATTTTCATGCAACTTCTAAGGTTACTGCACATCCGAGAAAGCTTGATAAGGGTTGTTTCCGATACTTCTTATAATCCATCCGCACCCTCCATCGAGTGACAATATTTCCCAAAAAGAGTTGGACCAATATGCCCGCAGCTATTCTCGTTTGCGTTACCATGGTGGAGGTGTGTTCCTTTCGTGTTCCCTTGTAGTCCATGTATACATTCCACCTTGCGATTGTTCCTAAAGGCATGAATATATTATTAGGAAAAATTATATCAACATCCAACCATTTACTTACTTCATTCTCGGCGAAATCCGTCATGGTTGGATGTAGCCTTCGTTGACGAGGTAATTGATGTGGCAACCAATTTCTGTGGCAATCTTCTGCCATAATTCAGTACAAGTCAAGGGAAAACCCAATTTTCTGCTCATATTACATTGGCAAAGTATTGTCATCTCGTTGATCTTTTGTGTGGTCGTGCAATTTCCGTGGCAAAGGTGGATGAGAGCAATTTGATGTGGCCTTACTCTTCTAAGTCTCTCGGAAGGTTTTCATGGCGTTGCTCTGTTCAGGATCTTCATTAATTTCTTAGGCATCAAGACTTGCCAAGGCATGTGTAGTTGTTAAGGCATGTGGTGCTGTCGTGGCATGTGGTGCTGTCGTGACATTCTCCATCCTTTTCTCAACCTCACTAAGTGTTGTTGCAACATTTTTCTGTTCAGGCTCCTCAATCTTTGTCGAGGCAATTTGTTGCTTAGGCTCATCATGTGTTGGGTAGTCTTTCTCATTGGCATCCTCTCGTCTTGGAGGTTCTAGTTGTTCCCCACACATCGGGGAGCTCTCTTTGCCTTTCTCTTTCTCCTCTTTCCTTGAGACTTCAGTATCCCGTGGAAAATGTGGATCTCTTCAATCGATCTCCCGCTTCTCTCACGTGTACATCCCTCATGGCAATACACACATATATGGAATTTAATAGCTCTTGCCAAGGACTACATTGCCAGGACATATCTGTTGCCGTGACACTCTGCTGTTGTAACCCCCTTAGCCCGGCCTAGACGGTTGACCCGAACTACGAAGATTACACGGGGAAAACCAAAGTCAACCCGAAAGTCAACCTTGATTAACGACCTTTGTTTTCTTCTTAACTTTGTCTAAATCCATATTAACCTTAGGTGTACTCTAGATATAAACATACTCAAAAATCACAGCAATCGGAAAACAATAAAGGACTCAATTGCACAATATACAAATTTAGGGACCAAAATGAAAAATCTAGAAATTAGGAGGACTTTACAACTTTTTAAATTACCATTATGAAATTAGTCATGTTTCATACCTCTCTGCCAAATTTCATCTCAAACGGACATCTCAAACTCAACCAATTGCACATACAAAAATTAGGACTAAAACGTAAAGCTTGCAAACCTCAAAACCATTCAAATTAGTGCCCAACGGTCAAGTGTTCCGAAACGGGTCTAGGCCGTTTAGAAACACCCCTTGGCAGTAGCCAAAGTGTTTCGAAACACCTCAGCCCGTTTCGAAACACCCAGGCCAAAATATGCACCTGTTTCGAAACAGGAAAGGGTGTTTCGAAACACCCTGCCCAGAAACAGCAGAAAAGTCTGTTTTACACTCTTTCGACCCACCAAACATGCTCATAAGACCTCCACATCATTCCAACAAGTCATCAAACATTAAAGGAACATATTTGCATCATCAAAGCTCAATCATAACATCATTTAGGAAAAACCACAAGTCTATAGGCATGCATCCTAAAATGAAAAGCAAGCAATCATCAAATCTCCAAAACAAATACCAAATGGCCATTTACATGTTTCAAACATCATCATAGGCATTAAACCAACTTAGGGAGTCCAAAACATCTCCCAAAAACACAACCTAGGTTCCCATTGCCAAATACCAAAAGCTAATAGTGTTGTGAAAATAGTCACCATACAAGAGCTTAGTCTTTCACTTGGATCCTTGACCTCCTTGCTGCCCTTTAAGCACTTCAATGCTCTGCATTATTGGTTCAAGAAAGAGAGAGCGTAAGCATACATGCTTAGTGAGAAATGCTCTAATGAAACAACACAATAATGCAATTTGTAAAAACACCTTTCCAACGCCTTTAGTTTCAAAACATCATTTATCATGCATCTATACATGCAAACCAAGCATCTCATGCTTCAATACATCAACATGTCATATTGACTTTCAAGTGATAATCCATAACCATTTTTCAACTCAAAACACAATCGGATACGCGGATTACAAGCGTTATCTCATACGCTCCATACACACTACCAACACACAAGGTGGAGTTTACCGGTACAATCACAACCCCTCAACACCCGTGATGGAGTTTAACGGTACAATCACAACCCCCTCCACATCACTCATTGGTAGTTGTATAACATCACTAACGAGAACACGAGACATACAACACAAGATCCTCACATGGCATTTTAACCACCATTATGATCTTAGACATCTCGTTAGTTTTCTTGGATGGAGTTTACGGTACAATCACAACCCCCTCAACATCCAAGGCGACTTTATTCACGGTGCACCCAATCCTATAGCCGGCTAACTATATCCGATTCAAGTACTTTTAAACCAACACATCACTTGCCAATATACATCATTTACCATCATCAATCCACTATTTTTAAGCATTAAACAAAGCCATTACATAATCATGCATCACTATGCATCAAACAACATTTATCAATGTCCAAAACAAGGATCTCTTACCTTGAGCATCCCTCAACACATGGCTTACAAAACCAGCATTAAACATGCTAAAATATGCTTTCAAAACAGAATTTAAACATGCAAAATAAACACATTGCATTCAACCATCTCATGGTTCATCAAAAAGAGAGTTTCTCCGAAAAACTTACTCTTGAGCTTAGCTAAGTTGTTTAGACTTAAACTAAGCTCCCATAACCTTCCAAGATTGGTTTCAAAGCAGAAAACCAAACTTCACTCACTGATTCCGTTTCGCAAGCTTGCTGAAACGCCGATCAAGCCTCCGGATCAACACCACAAGGATCCGATGATGTCTCCCCTGTTTTAAACACATCAAAGCAGAAGATTAATGCATCATCATGCATTAAAATCTTCAACCAAAACACCTAAACTCGCTGCTCTCATCAAAACTCACATTTCGGCTACCAAACACAACTGAAATCACATCCAAACTTCTCTACAACAATACCCAGCCAAGATCCATCAAATCCAATCATTCTTAAACATCAATTAACATCTAAAAAGGACCTAATCACGTCCTTATACCTCCAGCTATAGTAGAACATCAAAATCACCCCAAAAACCACCATTTTCTCAAGTAAAAACTTAGGAAAATCAACCTATTCGGGATTGCATTGATTAAACCTCAATTACAAATCATTTAGACATCCAAAATACATAAAAAAGACATCTCAAAACATAGCCCAATCATCTATTACGAATTTCTTCAAAATTAAATCCAAATCTTGCATTTTAAGCCAAAATCAAGAACACAACATTAAAACCTTTAATAAAACTCAATTTAAGGATTGAGAATTTGGGAATTTCAGTAAAGAACTGAGTATTTAGAGGAGAAGGACGTTCATACCTCTAAATGTGAGTTTCTCCTTGTTTAGAGCCAAAATCCTTGAAAATTCAATAAGCAAAAGATGAGGATTTGGTGTAGAAATGATTAGAAACCATTTAGAGATTGAAATCTCAACTTTAGGTGTGAAAATAAAAGGAAAAGTGGCTGTGGAAATGTGTTTGGCTGAAGGAAAATTGAGAGAAAATGAAATGGGAAAAAATTTGGCAAAAGTTAGTTAGGAAACTAAAATATCTCTTTTCCCTCTTTTCTTTTTATTAAATTACATTAAATGAGTCTTTAAAATTTAAGAAAAATCTGGAGAAACCCTCCCTTGGGTAAATTAGCTCCTTAAAGATTCAAAGTTTCAATCCTCTTAAAACAGTCACCAACTTTTCAAAAATTACATTTTAGTCACTAACTTGAAATGTCATATTTCCAAACCCAATTTTGTAAAATTGATTTCACCACTCTCTTATATATAATAAAAGAGGATTTTTAGATATTTTTCCATATTTTTAATGCATCCCGAACTAGGCTTTCCCTAAAAAAAACACCTTTTATATCCGAACCGTAATTTAAACCGGTCCGGTTCAGACCCTAAACTTCCAAGCCTAAAATTGGGGTGTTACAACTCTCCCCCCCTTAAGAAATTTCGTCCTCGAAATTTACCTGGAGGAAAAAGGTACTAAAACTGCTTCAACATGTCATCCTTCCGTTCCCACGTGGCTTCCTCAGCACCACGATGCTTCCACAACACCTTTACCAACTCAATGGTCTTGCCTCGAAGAACTTTACTATCCGAATCCAGAACCTCCACTGGTTCCTCATCATAGGTCAAATCCAGATTCAACTCCACTTCCTCCACAGGCATCACATGAGAAGGATCCGATCTATACTTCCGAAGCATAGAAACATGAAACACATCATGAATCTTTGCTAACTCTTGCGGTAACCTCAACTTATACGCAACAGGACCCACACGTTCAATCACCTCGTATGGTCCAATGTACCTAGGGCTCAACTTACCCTTTCGGCCAAACCTCATCACCTTTTTCCAAGGCGAAACTTTAAAAAACACACGGTCACCCACCGCATACTCAATCTCCTTACGCTTTAAATCTGCGTAAGACTT
This sequence comes from Hibiscus trionum, assembly GCA_030270665.1. Classification (NCBI taxonomy): domain Eukaryota; kingdom Viridiplantae; phylum Streptophyta; class Magnoliopsida; order Malvales; family Malvaceae; genus Hibiscus; species Hibiscus trionum. The sequence goes on from BSYR01000021.1 coordinate 26,214,825, forward strand.
TTGCCGATCAGAAGCTGCCTTCAATCGCTCACAAATGAGCTTCACCTTCTCGGTGGTTCCTTTCAACAAAGCGGGCATCGAAACCAACTTCTGACCTGTTTCAGCCCAACAAAGAGGAGTCCTACACTTCCTCTCGTACAAAGCTTCATAAGGTGCCATTTGAATACTTGCCTGATAACTATTATTATAGGCAAACTCCACCAAAGACAAATGTTTCTCCCAAGAACCCTGAAACTCAATCACGCAGCACCTCAACATATCCTCCAACACCTGGATAACACGCTCAGACTGTCCATCCGACTGCGGATGATAAGATGTACTGCAATTCAACCGTGTACCCAAAGTCTGATGCAAACACTGCCAGAAACGCGATGTAAACCTCGGATCTCTATCCGACACAATCGACTTTGGCACGCCATGCAGCCGCACAATCTCAGCAATGTACAGCTCTGCAAGCTTATCCAAAGTGTACGTAGTATGCACAGGTAAGAAATGCGCACACTTCGTCAGGCGATCCACAATCACCCACACTGAATTCTTCTTCGATGGCGACAAAGGCAAACCAGACACGAAGTCTATGGTAATCCTCTCCCACTTCCACTCAGGAATCCTCAATGGTTGCAACAACCCTGAAGGAAACTGATGCTCAGCCTTAACTCGCTGACATACCATGCACTTACTTACAAACTCAGCAACATCTTTCTTTAAACCCACCCAATAGTACTCATCACGAAGATCACGGTACATTTTAGTACTACCAGGGTGCATAGCAAAAGGACTACTATGAGCTTCAGTCAGAATAGCACGCCTCAACTCAGCATCATTGGGCACTACTATCCGACTTCCAAAGCATAAAACTCCATCATCATTAAAGCAGAAATCCGATGGTCTATCCTCTGCAATATCCTGAACATGTGGCACCAAGGAATCATCCAACAACTGTTTTTTCTTAATCAACTGAATCAAGGATGGTTTCACTTGCAACTCAGCCACAAGACCACCATCACGCGAAATGCTCAAACTGGCAAACATAGCCCTCAACTCCACAGCTACCTTCCGACTCAAGGCATCCGCTACAACATTAGCTTTACCGGGATGGTACTCGATCATCAAATCGTAATCCTTAAGCAGCTCCACCCAACGTCGCTGCCTAAGATTCAACTCTTTCTGAGACATCAGATACTTCAAACTCTTGTGGTCCGTGTACATAGTACACTTCTCACCATACAGGTAATGTCTCCAAATTTTCAAAGCGAAAACCACCGCAGCTAACTCAATGTCATGCGTAGGATAATTGCGCTCATGCACCTTCAACTGGCGCGATGCATAAGCCACCACCTTACCCTCTTGCATCAACACACATCCCAAACCAATGTAGGACGCGTCACTATACACCATAAACTCTTTCCCTGATTCAGGTTGAACCAAGATAAGGGCTTGCGTCAAAGCTGCCTTAAGCTTCTCAAAAGCCTGTTGTCTCACTTTCGTCCACTCATACTTAACATCCTTCTGCAACAACTTTTTCAAAGGTGCAGCAATCTTTGAAAACCCATCCACGAACCTCCGGTAGTACCCCGCCAAACCAAGGAAACTACGGACTTCATGAACAGACTTAGGAGGCTTCCAATTCATCACTGCCTCAATCTTCTAAGGATCAACACGAATTCCTTCAGCAGAGACCATATGACAAAGAAACACAACTTCTCTAAGCCAGAACTCACACTTGCTCAGCTTGGCATAAAGCTGATTCTCCAACAAAGCCTGTAACACAATTCTCAAATGCCCCTCATGCTTCTCCTCAGTACGAGAGTACACGAGAATATCATCAATGAACACCACAACAAATTTATCCAAGTATTCATGGAACACTCTATTCATCATGTCCATGAAAGCTGCAGGAGCATTCGTCAACCCAAACGGCATCACAAGGAACTCATAATGCCCATACCTCGTCTTGAAGGCTGTCTTTGGCACATCCACATCCTTCACCTTCAGCTGATAATACCCTGACCTTAAGTCAATTTTAGAGAACACAGCTGCTCCCCGAAATTGATCAAAAATATCATCAATTCTCGGCAATGGATACCGATTCTTGACAGTCAACTTGTTAAGCTGATGGTAATCGATGCACATTCTCATAGTGCCATCCTTTTTCTTCACAAACAACACCGGTGCACCCCAAGGTGACACACTCGGCTGAATGAAACCACGATCAAGCAACTCCTGAAGTTGCGTCTTCAGCTCTTTCAACTCTTTAGGTGCCATTCGATAAGGAGTAATGGACACTGGAGTTGTGTTTTCATACAGCTCAATCCCAAACTCCACTTCGCGATTAGGAGGCAATCTAGGTAACTCCTCCGGAAACACACCAGGAAACTCTTGCACAGTCCTGATATCTTGCACACGCAACTCTTTAGAGCTAGGATTCATCACAAAGGCTAGGTAGGCTTCACAACCTTGCCTCAGCATCCGGCTCGCTTCCAAAGTGGACACCACATTGGCAAGAAACTTCACATTCTCACCAACCACCACTACCTCATAATCATCCGCAAGCTTCAACGAAACTCGCTTATTCTCAAAATCCACAACAGCTCGATGCTCAACAAGCCAATCCATACCAAGGATTACATCAAAACCATAGAAAGGCAATTCCATAAGATCAACATGAAAAACATGGTCTTGTACAACCAAGGGACATCTTCTATAAAGCTTCCGAGTCACAACAGTCTCACCAAAAGAACTAGTTACACGCATACCAACATCCAAAGACTCAACAAGCAAACCAAGCAATTGAGCATGCTCACGCAATATGTATGAGTGTGTAGATCCAGAATCAATCAAGGAAAGTAATGACAAGGATTGCAAAGTGAAAGTACCAGCGATCACATCCGTGTCATTCCTCCCCTCCCTCTGAGCATACACTCTGGCCTGGCCACCACCCTCAGGCTGAACAGCTACCACATGAGCCACATTCCTTCAACCATCCTCTCTATGCTAGAAATTACCACGGCCGCGCCCACGACCTCTCTGTGGTGCAACAACTCCAGGAGCACGTCCCTGACCACCACCGGCCAACAGAGGACACTCTCTCTTCATGTGATCCGCCGAACCATAGTTCCAGCACGAATTACCGGTCACCACAACAGAAGCCTGTACCTCCCTCGCTGCTCGAGGACAATCACGCCTCAGATGACCACTCGATCCACATGTCCAACATGTGTTCTGATCAGCTCTCGCCCTATCTCCCTGAACATGCGCACCTTGCCCTCCACCACCACGCCTAGCTGAAGACTGATACTTCCGATCACGTCCTCTCTTGTTCCGTCTGCGACCGGAACTATACTCAGCAGCTCGCTTGCCCGCTCTAGGACCAGCTCCTCTAGAAGATAAACTCAAATTCAACTCAATGTCTTTTGCTCTACCAACCAGCACATCAAAGTCAGTGTACTCAGCAGCCAGCATATAGGTCTTTACATCCGTCACCAAACCATAACGGAAACGTTCACACCTCTCCCGCTCATCAGGGATAAGCTCAGGTGCATACTGACTGATCCGGACAAACTGAACCTCGTACTCAGCCACTGACATGCTCCCTTGAGTAAGAGACATGAATTCCCTTTTCTTTTCATCCAGGTACCGCACACCCAGATACCTCCTCTTGAACGCGTTCAGAAAGAACGTCCAAGTCACATCAGCATCCTCCATTTCGGAGATAGCGGTTGTCCACCAGGTATACGCATCGTCATGCAACAATGATATTACACAGCCCAACTTCTGCACTTCACTGCAGTTCATTTGTCCCAAAATTCTCTTGGTACTTTCCAACCAAGACTCGGAACCCTCAGCAGACAAACCCCTAAACTCAGTCCCTCCCAGACTACGCAAGCGTTCCAGAGGTAGTCTAACATTAGCATCTCCCTGATGCCCAGCTCCAAGAGCTCCAGCTACCGCCGCCTGAAAGGCTCCAGCAATAGCCTGAATCAGCACTGTCATGTCAGGAGCAGCTTGCCCCTGCCCAGCTTCAGGTCCAGCGACCCCAGCACCAGCACCAGCACCAGCTCCCTCACCCCCAGCACCAGCACTAGCACCAGCTCCCTCACCCCCAGCACCACCACCACCGGGTGGAGGAGGTAAATCCACTACATTTTCTGCATTCTCTTCGTTCTCGCGTATTAATCCTCGTATCTCTACGAGGTCCCATTCACTATACTATGCAATCACAAATGCAATAAACAAAGTCAGGCTCAGCAAGGTAAGCAATCCAAGTACTCAAGCTCATTTCCAATTTAAAACAAATCATTTCATTAGCTTTGATATGGCAATGGGTCCCTCTAACATGCTTCACCACAGCATACACCACAATTGCAACATTTTTACAATTCATACATCATACTTTCACTCAACAAATATACATGCAATCATACACATATCACCCACATAACCATTCCCAAATACTCGAGAACTCAGCTCTGATACCACCAAATGTAACCCCCTTAGCCCGGCCTAGACGGTTGACCCGAACTACGAAGATTACACGGGGAAAACCAAAGTCAACCCGAAAGTCAACCTTGATTAACGACCCTTTTTTTTCTTTTTACCTTTGTCTAAATGCATATTAACCTTAGGTTTACTCTAGAGATAAACATACTCAAAAATCACAGCAATCGGAAAACAATAAAGGACTCAATTGCACAATATACAAATTTAGGGACCAAAATGAAAAATCTAGAAATTAGGAGGACTTTACCACTTTTTAAATTACCATTATGAAATTAGTCATGTTTCATACCTCTCTGCCAAATTTTACCTCAAACGGACATCTCAAACTCAACCAATTGCACATACAAAAATCAGGACTAAAACGTAAAGCTTGCAAACCTCAAAACCATTCAAATTAGTGCCCAACGGTCAAGTGTTCCGAAACGGGTCTAGGCCGTTCAGAAACACCCCTTGGCAGTAGCCAAAGTGTTTCGAAACACCTCAGCCCGTTTCGAAACACCCAGGCCAAAATATGCACCTGTTTCGAAACATGCAAGGGTGTTTCGAAACACCCTGCCCAGAAGCAGCAGAAAAGTCTGTTTTACACTCTTTCGACCCACCAAACATGCTCATAAGACCTCCACATCATTCCAATAAGTCATCAAACATTAAAGGAACATATTTGCATCATCAAAGCTCAATCATAACATCATTTAGGAAAAACCACAAGTCTATAGGCATGCATCCTAAAATGAAAAGCAAGCAATCATCAAATCTCCAAAACAAATACCAAATGGCCATTTACATGTTTCAAACATCATCATAGGCATTAAACCAACTTAGGGAGTCCAAAACATCTCCCAAAAACATAACCTAGGTTCCCATTGCCAAATACCAAAAGCTAATAGTGTTGTGAAAATAGTCACCATACAAGAGCTTAGTCTTTCACTTGGATCCTTGACCTCCTTGCTGCCCTTTAAGCACTTCAATGCTCTGCATTATTGGTTCAAGAAAGAGAGAGCGTAAGCATACATGCTTAGTGAGAAAAGCTCTAATGAAACAACATAATAATGCAATTTGTAAAAACACCTTTCCAAGGCCTTTAGTTTCAAAACATCATATATCATGCATCTATGCATACAAACCAAGCATCTCATGCTTCAATACATCAACATGTCATATTGGCTTTCAAGTGATAATCCATAACCATTTTTCAACTTAAAATACAATCGGATACGCGGATTACAAGCGTTGTCCCATACGCTCCATACACACTACCAACACACAAGGTGGAGTTTACCGGTACAATCACAACCCCTCAACACCCGTGATGGAGTTTAACGGTACAATCACAACCCCCTCCACATCACTCATTGGTAGTTGTATAACATCACTAACGAGAACACGGGACACACAACACAAGATCCTCACATGGCATTTTAACCACCATTATGATCTTAGACATCTCGTTAGTGTTCTTGGATGGAGTTTACGGTACAATCACAACCCCCTCAACATCCAAGGCGACTTTATTCACGGTGCACCCAATCCTATAGCCAGCTAACTATATCCGATTCAAGTACTTTTAAACCAACACATCACTTGCCAATATACATCATTTACCATCATCAATCCACTGTTTTTAAGCATTAAACAAAGCCATTACATAATCATGCATCACTATGCATCAAACCACATTTATCAATGTCCAAAACAAGGATCTCTAACCTTGAGCATCCCTCAACACATGGCATACAAAACCAGCATTAAACATGCTAAAATATGCTTTCAAAATAAAATTTAAACATGCAAAATAAACACATTGCATTCAACCATCTCATGGTTCATCAAAAAGAGAGTTTCTCCGAAAAACTTACTCTTGAGCTTAGGTAAGTTGTTTGGACTTAAACTAAGCTCCCATAACCTTCCAAGATTGGTTTCAAAGCAGAAAACCAAACTTCACTCACCGATTCCGTTTCGCAAGCTTGCCGAAACACCGATCAAGCCTCCGGATCAACACCACAAGGATTCGATGATGTCTCCCCTATTTTAAACACATCAAAGAAGAAGATTAATGCATCATCATGCATTAAAATCTTCAACCAAAACACCTAAACTCGCTGCTCTCATCAAAACTCACATTTCGGCTACCAAACACAACCGAAATCACATCCAAACTTCTCTACAACAATACCCAGCCATGATCCATCAAATCCAATCATTCTTAAACATCAATTAACATCTAAAAAGGACCTAATCACGTCCTTATACCTCCAGCTATAGCAGAACATCAAAATCACCCCAAAACCACCATTTTCTCAAGTAAAAACTTAGGAAAATCAACCTATTCGGGATTGCATTGATTAAACCTCAATTACAAATCATTTAGACATCCAAAATACATCAAAAAGACATCTCAAAACATAGCCCAATCATCTATTACGAATTTCTTCAAAATTAAATCCAAATCTTGCATTTTAAGCCAAAATCAAGAACACAACATTAAAACCTTTAATAAAACTCAATTTAAGGATTGAGAACTTGGGAATTTCAGTAAAGAACTGAGTATTTAGAGGAGAAGGACGTTCATACCTCTAAATGTGAGTTTCTCCTTGTTTAGAGCCAAAATCCTTGAAAATTCAATAAGCAAAAGATGAGGATTTGGTATAGAAATGATTAGAAACCATTTAGAGATTGAAATCTCAACTTTAGGTGTGAAAATCAAAGGAAAAGTGGCTGTGGAAATGTGTTTGGCTGAAGGAAAATTGATAGAAAATGAAATGGGAAAAAATTTGGCAAAAGTTAGTTAGGAAACTAAAATATCTCTTTTCCCTCTTTTCTTTTTATTAAATTACATTAAATGAGTCTTTAAAATTCAAGAAAAATCTGGAGAAACCCTCCCTTGGGTAAATTAGCTCCTTAAAGATTCAAAGTTTCAATCCTTTTAAAACAGTCACCAACTTTTCAAAAATTACATTTTAGTCACTAACTTGAAATGTCATATTTCCAAACCCCATTTTGTAAAATTGATTTCACCACTCTCTTATATATAATAAAAGAGGATTTTTAGATATTTGTCCATATTTTTAATGCATCCCGAACTAGGCTTTCCCTAAAAAACACCTTTTATATCCGAACCGTAATTTAAACTGGTCCGGTTCAGACCCTAAACTTCCAAGCCCAAAATTGGGGTGTTACAGTTGTTGATAAGGACTACAGGTCCAAGGCATGTCTATTACCGAGGCACTATATTGCCAAGGCATGTATGTTGCTGCAGTAAAATTGTTATGGTAAAAAATTTGAGCTTTTTGATCATACCATGAAGGATATTGCTGCTGGGCATAGGTAAAGAAAGCCTTCTTTGGAGTGATTCCATCAATTCTCGAACAGTTTTTCTCGACATTTTGATCTCCCTTACTTGTAGCGCACCTGAAATTTTTTTTGAATAAAACAAACAAAAAGAAAAGTTAGTAAAAATAATAAGTAAAAATACAATAAAAAAACAACTAACACCAATTGCCAATCCCCGGCTACGGCGCCAAAAACTTGTTGCGTGTAATAACTGCTACGCAATTGTGCAAGTATACACATCGCAAGTAATAAAGTGATAAGTATAGAGTATCGTCTCCATAGGGATTGGTTTGGGCTAACTTGCTTAAGTTACTGCATTGTGAAAGTAAAAACACAATTGATAATAGGAAGAGTTTTATCTAACAAATAAACCAAAGAAAAATAAAAATAAAAGATAGATATATCGAATAAGAGAGAGTAGGCCGGATTAAATTGCGTCGTAATATGGAAACCAGTTGGAATTGTCTCAATTCTTGAATGCAACAAACACCAAACTGCCTCGGCAGAAACCAAAGTTACTACCGCGGCGACAATGGGTTATGTAGCTGCCTCGACAATCCCATGCCCGGCGGCAGAGAAAAAGGTCAAGGTTCGGCAAAGCGTCTTTCATTGGCTCCTCCTTATCCCTAAGTCAAAACTGTGCTGATGTGCAGGCCTTGATAATACCTCTCGACGTAAACCAAAGATAAACACTAACCAATCTCATGCTTCTTTTAGCCGTTGAAACTCTAACTTATCTCTAAGTGGAGTGAGCTTCCACAATTCGGGATGAAAACCATGCTTATTCATTTTTTGAGTTTAACTCTATCGATATTAAACAAATAGATAACCTCACAATACTCTCTCTAATGAGATTGCAAGATTAAATTCAATGCCAAGAATAAGAAAACCTTGAACTAAATTGCATTAAAAAAACCTAAACAATTACAATTGTTTTCCCACAACTACTAAACAAAATAACCTTAGTCTAAGAATTAGGAGAATGCTCGACAAAACCCTAGTCTCTCTACCTCTCGATACTTAACCACTTCAATTTGGTGGCTTGACCTTTTTTAAATAGGAGGAGGCTTGGGGCAAAGTCTTTCTTGGACAAGAAGTTAAGTTGGAGTTGGACTTGTCTTCATTAAAGTGGTGAATCTCTTCAATTTAATGTATTTATCAACTTTGGCTGAATTCCATCTTTAACCTTCCTTCCATGCTTTTGTCGTCTTCCCAAACTCCGATTACCACGCAAAAATGTGTAGAAAAATTCATCATTTTATGATCTTCAAATTGTCTACCACTTTGCATGTTTTGGCAGCCGACAACTTCATCTGTGCATTGCCTCGGCGGCAGTAGCTACCGCCTCGGCAAAGACTGCTGCCTGGGCAAAGGCTGTTTCCTCGGCAGAGACTATTTTTTGGGTAGGGGTTGCTGCCTCGTCAGAGACTGCTGCCCGGACAGAGGTTGCTGCCTTGGTAGATAATGTTGCCTATCTTTTTCGCTCAATAGACTTCTATCCCATGGTTCAGCTTCCTTCAGTAGAACATGTCTTCTAAATCTAGCTTGATCTGGGCTATAAGGAGATGATTATGCACAATTCAATCATTTTCCTTCATGCCCGCACGTCATTGAACATCTGACTCGACAATGAACTGCTGCGGCAATGGTTGCCTGCACGATATCACCTGCCCAGGCAATTAACCTGCATGCACCAAAACAACCTTCAGTAGTATCTTTTTCACTAAATTATGAACTCAAGCATAACAATGAAGGAAATTATGAAAATATGCATGAATGCCTAATAATGAAACTAAAATGTTCCTAAGTCTAACAATAATTAGAGTGAAAAGGGTAATGAAAATAGTACTTTTGAACACTCATCATTCCAAAACATCATTTATTGCGGGAAATAAAGGCCCCAACGGTCTCCAACGACTAGGAACTCAATTGGACGTTTAAAAGGGACCTCCAAGCATTCATGGAAGACTAATGATCTACAAGTCAACAACATTATGATGATAATTTTTCTAAGAGCTTAATTTTCTATCCTTTGTATAGACAACACTACTGAGCTTACATTTTTATATTTGCTCAAGTGTTTTAGGATTGGGTGAAGGCTTAATTAGTGCAAACACATACCTTTTAGAGGGATTTCTTTTCTGCTTTGAATTTCTCTTTGTAGAAGAGGGTTTACTCAAGCTTTGAGTGTGTAAAGGTTGCCTCCTTAGCCTAGAAAAGGGGAAGAAATTCAAGAGTGAATTTGGGAAATCCTTAGTGGGAAGCTAAGGTAGTGGATGTAGGATTTGGTTAGAAAGCCGAACCACTCTAAATCCTTGTCCAAATTCTTTCAATTTTTTGCTTCTAGTATAAACACCCAAAAATAATCTTCTCCATACTTGGTAAGCAATTCGGTTGAAGGACATCGAGCCTAACATATGTGAAAATTGCAATAAAGGTTAAGTATTTTTTTTGCACTTTGAAGGTTATTGCCTGGAAGCATCCATTACCTCAAACTTTTGAAGCACATAAAGTCAAGGAATCTGCGGAAGTTATGGAAGCAGACGAAGGCAGGAAAGTTTTGAAGAGACGTAAGGTAATACGTTATGAGCCATTGTATGATATTATGTGGAAGGCGAATGCTTGATATTTATATAATTTGCAAGGTTGCTTTCGTGGAGTATGGCGTTGCAAGATGCAACGATGGTGGTGCAATAAGGGAGATGATGTCCGAGATGCTTCAACAAATAATGTCGGAGGGGGAAGAGATAAAAGAGGTTGTCAATAGGGGAAATGATGAGCAAATTAAAGGTGAGGAGCAAATAATGTCTGAGGTGAATGGGCTAAAAGAGGTTGTCAATACGGGAATTGAGAAGCAAAAAAAGTTGAAGACAAATTGGACAGTATGAGGGGTTAGATGATAAGAAGTTCAGAGAGAAATTGAGTATTCTTTCTGAAGGCGTCGCAGAAGTGCGGGCCGACATGACCTACTTGAAGCAGAGATTGGTAGAGAAGATAAACAATGTTGAAGACAAAATAGACGGTGTTCATCACGTTGTCTTAGCGTTTTTGTTTGGAATAACATGTAGTTTGCGACATATATCAAGGAATATGGAGGTTGATAGGGAAAATATTGTCAATGAATTTAATATGATTGTTTCTCGTAAGTTAATTGGGAAGACTTCACATAGCATATTTTACGGTGAGAGTCCTATTGATACAGAGACAACAAAAAATTATAGTACTCTGTCTTTTAAATTTGAAACATCCAAAGGTGGAGCTAAGTGTTGCTTAAATGTAGATGGAAACTATGACTGTCCAGCGCCGATGGAGAAGGAGGTAAAAGTAGCTCACCTTATTTAAAGATCTTTTTCATCTTGTTCATGTCCTGACAAGTGTAATGTTCTATTGTAGGATCTTCCACTTATCCACCATGTTTGTAGAAAATTCCCTAGACTTTCAAAAGATTACCCCACAAGTGCAGAAAAAAAGTTAGTTTGGTAAGCGTTGGTTGTGTGTAATGTGTAATGTTAAAATGGAGGTTGCCATATGCATTGAACATTGGGCCTTAATCCCATCGAAGTGAACATTAGAAATTAGATTGTTTTGGCCATTAAATGTTGTACCTTAACGGTTATGAATTTATTATTTTTGGTGACATAATTTATGATTATTGTCATCATACCTTTCTTTGTTTTGAAAGGTTCACAATGTGTCATGAAGCCTTCAACTCTAAAACTGTACGTTGTCATATTGTGAAATGTAAAATGAAAGACATAATACAATGTTTGTATGCAGCTATGTGGTCATTAAATTTGACAACATTTATTGCACTGTTAGAGAAATTGATACGTTGCGACCCAATGCAAAGCTCGACAATATGTTTAGTGGAATAAATAGCGCGTACGGCTTGAAATTATGTGAAACATTTGGAGCCTATTTTGGTTAGTGGTCATTATTGTTTTGTAAATTTGCAAGATTATTGATATGGTGTCCGTGTGTGAGGCTCGCAAGGATGCGATGGAGAAAATTAAATGTTGGGCCTTTATGGCTTGTTATCCAGATGTATGTTTTTTTGTTACCATCTTATACAATTTTTATGCCATAGGTCATTGTTGATAAATTATTTTTGATTGTCAATAACAAACGTTATTACTTGTGCATAGGCAGGAACGAATGAAAAATGCCACAACGTCATCTTTTGCAGACTTTTATGAAACTTCGATGGCTCTGATATAGTAGTAGAAATGGGTTACGGTTTTGAGCTACTAGAATCTGGATTTGAGAAATGTTTAAGTGTACCGATATACTTACTCGAGTAGCGATACAAGTAGCTATTTTTTATGGTTAAAGTGTTATTTGAAGTTTCTGATTCTTACATTTTGGTCTCTGATTATAATGAACGCTATTGTATGAGTTTGGATGGTCATATTGAGCTGAAATTTGATATGGAAGCATGAAACTTGATTAATTGAGAATTGGTGACTTACAATTGGGCCAAGTTTTCATAATTTTCCGATTTTGCAATTTTGTCCCTTAATGTTCGAGTTTGCAATTGAATGCCTTATCGGTGTCCGATTTGATTGGGATTTGAACCTCTGCCAGCATGTACACCATAGGTTAATTAATTTAATCTAGATAGGATAAAAATGGACGTAATTGGAGTAACCTTTTCACAAGTTTGCTTTGGCAATCTCAATGTAGCTCGTCCGGTTCAGTCGAGTGTTTAGGCCGGGTCAAGGGGTTTACAACAATTAAAGCTTCTCTCAACAACTATCATTGGATAGTTGGAGTGTATCATGACCGAGAATAATCTAGAAGTTTTCATGGATGACTTCTTAGTGTTTGGCAAAACATTTGAGGAATGTCTTTAGAGTTTTGAATATTTTTTTATAGAGATGTATTGAGTCTAACCTAGTCTTGAATTGGGAAAAATGTCACTTCATGGTGAAGGAAGGCATAGTTCTCGGACATAATGTCACCAAGAGAGGCTTGGAAGCAGACAAAGCAAAAGTAGAGGTAATCAAACAATTGCCACCTCCTACAAGCGTAAAAGGTATTAGGAGTTTTTTGGGACATGCAGGTTTTTATCGTCATTTTATTAAATATTTCTAAAAAAATTCTATACCTTTATGGTTGCATTTGGAACAAAATACAACTTTTTCATTTGATGATGTTTGTTTAAAAGCATTTCAGGAACTTGAAAGAGAGGTTAATTAATGCCCTGATAGTCATGGCACTAGATTGAAATGAGCCATTCAAGCTCATGTGTGATGTCAGCGACTATGGCATGGCAAAATTTTCCATACCATCTATTATGCCAGTCGAACATTAAATGAAGCACATCTAAATTACACCACAACCAAGAAAGAGTTTCTCGCGGTTGTCTTTGCATTTGATAAGTTCAGATCTTACTTTGTAGGTAACAAAGTTGTGGTGTACACAAACCATTCAACATTTAAATATCTCTTAGCAAATATAGATGCCAAGCCCAAACTGATCCAATGGACACTCTTGCGACAAGAATTCGATCTTGAGATTAGAGCATCACCTTGAGGATGGCAAGACCACTGCCATAAGGGATGAATTCCCAAATGAGTATCTACTTGCAGTCGATTCTATGCCATCAAATTTGGAAAGTAATGCCAGGAAACAATTTCTGCGAGATTTCCAGCTATATTATTGGGATGGGCCAATTTTGTTTATGCAGTGTACTGATCAAGTGATACGTCACTGTGTGCCAGAAGATGAACATCACAACATATTGCAATTATGCCATGTAGCACTGTGTGGAGGCCACTTTGCTGGAATGAAAACTGCGGCCAAAGTGCTGGAGTCAGGATTCTTTTAGCCCATGTTGTTCAAGGATGCCCATAATTTTGCCAAGGCATGTGATCGATGCTAGCGAACGGGTAAAATCTCTAGCAGGATTCAATTGCCACTCCAAAATATTATGTAGTAGAACTGTTTGACGTTTGGGGAATAGACTTTATGGGTCTCTTACCCCATCATTTGGTAACTTATATATCCTTGTGGTCGGTAACTACATTTCAAAATAGGTTAAAGTCATTGCTTTGCCAACAAATGATGCCAATGTTGTTGCCAAGTTCATGCACAAGCATATTTTCACTAGATCCGGTGCCCCTTGAGCTATCATACATGATGAAGGTACACACTTTAAATGTAATTTAATTTCTAAAGCTCTGTGTAGGTATAGAATCCAGCAAAGAATTATCACAACCTACCATCCCCAAACGAGTATACAAGAAAAGATCTCAAATAAAGAGATTAAGAACATTTTGGAGAAGACTATGAACCCAACAAGAAAGGACTGGTCCTTGAGACTAGATGACTCCCTTTGGGCTTACAGAACAACTTTTAAGACTCTTTTGGGAACCTCACCATACATACTCATTTTTGGGAAGGCATGCCACTTGCCAATGGAGTTGGAACATCGAGCTTATTGGATAACCAACAAGCTTAATATGGAATAGAGGACTACTGGTACGAAGCTTTTGTTAGACCTGAATGAATTAGAGGATTTTAGAACACAAGCCTACGAGAATGCCAGACTTTACAAGGAGATAACAAAAAGGATTATACAATTCGTGTTTAAGTGTAAGTATAATTCCTAAAGGATTAGTGTTAGTAAGTAGCTATATATAGGATTCCTAGTTGTAATTAAAGTCAATTTCTAAAGCCTTCTATAAAAGAGTTTGCAACCTATAACTTTAGTGAAGTAATAATAATAAGGGTAAAGTACACAGACGGTCACTGAACTTTGGTAAAAAAACAAAATGGTAACCAAACTTTCAAAATTCACAAAATGGCAATCAAACATTATGTTTTAAAACAAAATGGTAACTAGACGTTAAATCCCGTTAAGTGGCTGTTATAAAATTTGGTGTAATAACATATTTAGTCTCTCATATTTACACATTCAATCAATTTAGTCCTAATTCGGAACAATTCACTAAATTTAGTCCTCGTTATTTACAAATTCTTTCAATTTGGTCCTTAAAGCAAAATTCCAAAGTATGGTAACATGATAAATAATCACAATTAAATTTTTATAGGAACTCAAAACTCGACTCGACTCGAAAAAATTTCAAATAAAGTTTGAATTGTAAAATATGACGCGTCAACTCGAATAACTCGAAATTTTTTGACTCGACTCGATCGAACGCTCACCTCTATCTTAAGATATGTCGCGTTAACTCGAATAACTCAAAAAATTCGAATATTTTAAATCATTTTTTTCTTTTAGATCAAATATTTTTTAAAATAGAATATTTCATATTTAAATCACATCGATTATTTAATAACAACTTTAATTATTCTATTTAATTTTAAAATATTCGATTTAAAAGAAAAAATGATTTAAAATATTCGAATATTTAATAACTACTTTAAATATTTGAATATATAATAACTACTTTAAATATTCGAATGTATAAAATTAATTTTTACTTGTAAATCGAATATTTTTAAATTAAATCGAATATTTAAAGTAGTTATTAAATATTCGATGTGATTTAAAATAAAATTGATTTAAAATATTTGATCGAGTTGAGTCAAAATTTTTTGAATTATTCGGGTTGACGCGTCATATTTTACAACTCAAACTTTATTTGAATTTTTTTCGATTAGAGTCGAGTCGAGTTTTCAAGTTCCTATAAAAATTTAATTAAATATTCGAATATTTTAAATCAATTTTTTCTTTTAAATCGAATATTTTTAAATTAAATGGAATATTTAAATTAGTTATTAAATATTCGATGTAATTTAAATATGAAAATATTAAATATTCTATTTTAAAAAATATTCGATTTAAAAGAAAAAAATGATTTAAAATATTCGAATATTTCGAGTTGACGCGTCATATCTTAATATAGAGGTGAGCGTTCGATCGAGTTGAGTCAAAAAAATTTGAGTTATTCGAGTTGACGCGTCATATTTTACAACTCAAACTTTATTTGAAATTTTTTCGATTCGGGTCAAGTGAAGTCAAGTCGAGTTTTCGAGTTCTTATAAAAATTTAATTAAATATTCGAATATTTTAAATCATTTTTTCTTTTAAATCGAATATTTTTAAATTATATAGAATATTTAAAGTTGTTATTAAATAATCGATGTGATTTAAATATGAAAATATTAAATATTTTATTTTAAAAAATATTCGATTTAAAAGAAAAAAAATGATTTCAAATATTCGAATATTTCGAGTTATTCTAGTTGACGCGTCATATCTTAAGATAGAGGTGAGCGTTCGATCGAGTCGAGTCAAAAAATTTCGAGTTATTCGAGTTAACGCGTCATATTTTACAACTCAAACTTTATTTGAAATTTTTTCGATTCGAGTCGAGTCGAGTTTTCGAGTTCTTATAAAAATTTAATTGTAATTATTTATCATGTACCATACTTTGAAATTTTGCTTTAAGGACCAAATTGAAAGAATGCATAAATAAAAAAGGCTAAATTTAGTAAATTGTTTTGAATTAGGACTAAATTTATTGAATGTATAAATATGAAGGACTAAATGTGTTATTATACCAAATTTTATAATAGCCACTTAACGGGAATTAACGTCTAGTTACTATTTTGTTAGAAAACATAAAGTTTAATTGCCATTTTGTGATTTTTAAAAGTTTGGTTACCATTTTTTTTTGTACCAAAGTTCAATGACTGTATGTGTACTTTACCCTAATAATAAAAATAACAGAAACTCAATTCTTTTGTTTCACTAAACTCTACATGGTATCATATTAGGTTCCAATTCCATAATTCTAATCGATGGTCAATTCTTTTTCTTCTTCTTTTGAGGTCGATTCTCTACCAAAACTTATTTATGATTCTGATGATATTTCTGACTCTTTTAGTCTAGCCGTTACTTGTCACCGACTAGTTGGAAATAACTACATGGAGTGGTCTCAATCTGTAAATTTTTTTATTATTGGGCGAGGTAAATTAGGTTATATCTCATGCGAGATTAAAAAACTTGTTGCTACAGAGTTAGGATATGCCGAGTGGATGCAAGAAAATGGCCGAGTTATGTCTTGGTTACTCAACTTCATGTCTCTTATAGCGGGGAAGAATTTTTTGCTCTATGAATCAGCTGCTGAGATTTGGAGTGCTATTAAAGAAACCTATTCTAGCACCGATAATATTTCATAACTTTATGGAATTGAGAGCCAGGCCTCTAATCTTAAACAGGAAGGGATGAGTGTTACATTATATTACAACTCCTTCAATAATCTTTGGCAGCAAATCGATCTATATGAGACTAATGATTGGGAAACTCCAACTGATACTTCCCTCTACAAGAAGATCACAACCCAAAGAAGAAATTTTCAGTTTCTTAATGGGTTGAATAAAGATTTGGATAAAGTCCGAGGCATAATCCTTGGCAGCTCACCTCTTTCATCCATTAGAGATGTTTTTTCTTCAGTTAAGCGAGAAGAGAGTTGGAGAACGTTGACGCTTCCTGAAAAATTTTCCCAAGATGAATCTGCCCTCTTTACTTAATCCTCTTTTAGTTCTAAAAGAGAGAAACCATGGTGTGATTATTGCAAGAAAATAGGTTATTCTCATGAGAAGTGCTGGAAACTCCATGGAAAACTAACAAATTGGAAACCCTCTCAACGTAGAGGCTCTCGTGATTCTCAGTCCAACTTTGAAATTTTTACTGGTATTAGAAGCTTTACTAAAGATAAAATTGTAGATTTACAATAATTATTTGGAAATTTTGCAGGACCTAATGAAGCAAATTTAGCCATGGCAGAAAATGAAGGTATAAAAGACAATTCCTTTCCTACTGCTCTTCTGTCTGCACAAACTGCACCTGCATGGATTATAGACTCTAGGGCATCTGACCATATGACTGGTAACATAGAGTTATTTTTTAAATACTCACCATCCTCATATGAGTGTTCTATAAATATTGTTGATTGCTTTCTATAAAAAATTCAAGGATGTGGTTCTATCATTTTTAATGATAATAAGTTGCTGAATTATGTTTTATTTGTGCAAAGTCTTGCCTGAAATCTTATATCTGTTAGAAAACTTTCAAAAGATTTCAAGTGTTCATCCAGATTTAATGATTTTGGTTGTATTTTGCAGCCAATGGACCCGAAGAAGATGATTGGTAGTGCTAGCTTTCAAAATAGACTCTATGTTCTTTATGGCCCTCATTCATCTTCCTTACCAAAATCTCCTAGTTCTTTTACTGCTTTAGGACATCTTGATGATGTTATGTTATGGCATTTTAGGTTAGGCCACCCAATTTTTAATATCTTGAAAAATTATATCCTACTTTGTTCATTAATAAAAAGCCACAATTCTTTAAATGTCATATTTTTTCACTTGGTAAACAAACTAAAGCATCCTATTTACCATCTATCTATAAACCATCTCACCCTTTTTCTTTGATCCATTGTAATATTTAGGGTCCTTCTAAGATGAAGAATGTAAATGGTTGTAGGTGGTTCATTACTTTTATTGATGATCATAATAGGACTATATGAACATACTTAATGAGGGAAAAATCTAAAATCGATTCTATCTCATGAGAAGTGAATTTTTTTTCGAAAAAAGTGAATTGTTCAAATTATTTATTGTGTGGACAAACCACAGCAGAATGTGGTTGCAGAAAGAAAGAATCGGCATTTACTAGAAGTCACTCGATCCTTGTTGTTTACCAGTAATGTCCCCAAATACTTGTGGGGTGAGGCTTTATTGACCGCAACCTATTTGGTTAATCGTATGTCTAGCAAAGTCTTTAAATTTTAGACCCCTAAATCTGTTTTCTTGGAGAGTTACCCTCACTTCAAACCTATTTCGTGTATGGCCCCTCTAAAAGTATTTGGTTGCACTGTGTTTATTCACAATTCTGATCCCTCTAAGTCTAAGTTAGATCCTCGGTCCTTAAAATGTGTGTTGGTTGGATGTAAATACGCAAACAACACGTTGGATGTAAATAGGTGTTTGCTATTAAGTATAATTCTGATGGCAGTATTCAAAGGTACAAAGCAAGGCTAGTGGCTAAAGGGTATACTCAGACCTATGGAATCGACTACACTGAAACTTTTGCACCAATGGAAATGCTTAATACTGTCAGAGTACTTCTAAGTCTGACTGTTAAAAACAATTGGAAGTTTCATCAGCTTGACATTAAGAATGCTTTTCTTAATGGAAAGTTAGAGGAGGAAGTTTATATGAGAATACCCCTAGGTTGAAGTCTATTGAAGGAACTAAAAAAATTTGCAAGCTCAATAGATGTCTATGGTTTGAAGCAGTCTCCTAGAGTTTGGTTTGACAAGTTTACAAAGGTCACTCTAAAAAATGGATATAAACAGTCCCTAGCAGACTACACACTAATTATTAAGATAACTTCAAGTAATAAAAGAGTTATTTCAATAGTGTATGTGGATGATATAATATTTACGAGTGATGATGATGAAGAAATAGGTTGTTTGAAGGAACTGTTGAATAAATATTTCAGAACAAAAGACTTAGGGAAGCTCAAGTATTTCCTAGGTATGGAGGTTGCAAGGTCAAGTAAGGGGCTGGTAATAAAACAAAAAAAATGCCATAAACTTGCTTAATAAAGCAAGACTGTTGGGGGTGTAAACCAGCTGATACTCCAATGGCAGCTGGCTTAAAATTTAAAAAGAGGCAGATTCTCCAGTAGATAAAGGACAATTTCAGAGGTTAGCAGAAAAGCCGATTTATTTGTCACTAACTAGGCCAAACATAGCCTTTCATGTTAATGTTCTTAGCCAACACATGACTAATCCAAGTGAAGAACACATGGAAGCAACAAATAGAATTTTAAGATACTCAAAGGGAACTCTTGGACATGGTTTGCTATTTAAAAAGACTCAAGAAAGGACAGTAAAGGTGTTTATAGACTAAAGCTGGGAAAGGGAACTCACTAAAAAAAGGTTTACGAGTGGTTACTGTATATTCATTTAGGGAAATCTTGTAACCTGGAGAAGCAATAAACAATCAGTATTATCCAGAAGTAGTGCTGAAGCAGAATACAAGGCTTTGGCGTTAGGGATGTGTGATGGAATTTGGTTACTAAAGTTACTTAAGTAGCTGCACATAGATCAAGAAGAGAAGTTTGAGCTATGTGTGGCAATCAATCAGCCATCCAAATTGTCAGGAATCCTGTCCAACATGATAGAACTAATCAAGTGGAAATAGACAGGCAAGGGACGGCTTTTTTGTCCTATATTTTTACAGAAGACCAGCTAGCAGATGCACTCACAAAAGCACTGCCTAAAACATGTTTCGATGAATTTTTATCCAAGTTGGAATTATACAATGTTTATTCTCCAACTTGAGAGGGTGTAGGATTATACAATTAGTGTTTAAGTGTAAGTCTAATTCCTAAAGGATTAGTGTTAGTAGTTAGTTGTATATAGGATTCCTAGTTATGACTAAAGTCAAACTCCAAAGAATTCTATAAAAGAGTTTGCAACCTACAACTTTAGTGAAGTAATAATAATAAAAATAACAGAAACTCAATTCTTCTGTTTCACTAAACTCAACATGTGGCATGATAACAGAATATTGCCAAGGCAGTTTGAAGCCGGTCAAAGAGTTTTGTTATTTAACTCTAGGTTAAAGGTATTTCCAAGAAAGCTTAAGTTTGATGGTCGGGCCCCTTCGAAGTTGTCAAACCATATGCTCATGGAGCAGTTGACATCAAGGATTTGAAGACTGGAACAAGTTTTAAGGTAAACGACCAAAGGTTGAAATATTATATGGAAGGTAATCAAGGTAATGCCAAGGAGATCATTCTCCTAACAGAGCTTGAATGTTTTTTTTTCATTTTCGATCAGTGTAAATAATTAGGTTAGTTGTTTTTCTTTTTCAGTAATTTGTTTATTTTCTATTCTTATTTTCTTTCACTACTTTAAAAGGTTTGCTTTGAGTGAGTGTAGGTATAGGTTACATGTCGAGATTAGGGATGGCATGTGGGATCCAACGTTGTACAAGATGGACTTTGTGTGAGTTAGGCCCAAAGAAGAGTGAAATTTTTTGCTAAGTGCGGGATAAGCCCTAGCCGTATAGGGTAAATCTTTGAAATTAAAATTTTAACCTTATCACATTATCACTTTCCCGCGTCGACTCTTCATCTTCATCCATTAGCATATCATTATCCCTTTTCCCTAAACACGCCACTCTTTCATCATTAAAACCCTCAACCGTTGCTTTTTCCTTTAGCCAAATATTTACAATTTCTCTTAATTTTCCATCACAACAAGAGAGCAAAAATAACTTTTCTTTTCCCTAAATTTTTCTGATTTCTCCAAAAGTATCTCCATTGCATCTTCTTCAACACATTTCAAGACCTTTTTTAATGAAGAAATTCAAAAGAAGTACGAGGAGAAATTTGTCGTACGAACATTTTGTTATGAGAAGAGTTTTGAGTTCAAGAATGAACTTAACTTAGGTTATTTACCAGAGTTCGTCGCGGTGGTCACAAAGCACAAGTGGGAGATATTTTTCCAAGAAACCGGGGAAGTCTATTCTAATATCTTCCAAGAGTTTTATGCCCACTTCACGACCAAAGACTCGTTTTTCTTGTTTGTGTGAGGTACGTGTGTTAGATTTGATGAGGGGTACATTAATAATATGTTTAAATTGAATGGTGAATGGGAAGAGCACTCTAAGTTGCTGAATCATTGACGCTATCAAAAGGCAAATGTTTATGAAGGATTTATGTCAGCTTGGCACCATATGGAATGTGTCATTAAAAGGCCACCGGACGGAGAAGCAGCTGGCCCTAAAGCCACAACCAAGGGGGTGGAATCACTTCTTGAAAGCAAATCTTATACCAACCACCCATAACGAGACTGTTTTGGAGGAGAGGACAACAATATTGCGTTCGATCATCGTAGGCCGCAAGATCAACGTCGGTCATATCATTATAGCTAGGACTTATAAATGCACTAGTAAGGGTAGTTGTAGTTTGTTTTTCCCCTCACTAATCTCTACTATTTTCATGCAGCATAGTGTACCACGGCTTGATTCAAACAGTTTCCAAGAGAGTAAAGGAACTACTATCACACATGCCTTGTGGAGGTAATGCAATGCCACAGAGTCCAAGGAGAAGAGAAAAGGAAAGGCTGCCAAGCCGGTGTCTAAGGCCAGTGTCCCCAAGGTAGCACCTGAGACTCCTATGCTAACTGGTTCAGTGGAAATGCTTTCTCAAATCTACCAACGCCAGGAGCTCATTCTTCAAAAGATGGAGAATACAAAGGACCAGAACACCATGCTCTGGTAATATACTAATGTTTAAGACTATGCCCTCAAGATAACTCATGAAGGAATGTCCGCAAATATTTTACCAGCATTTCTTGAGTTCCATGCTGACCTTTTTGCCAACTATGAAATGCCAGCTAGTCCTCTTCTTTCCATACTATGAAAAAATTAGATGCCGTCGTACTAGTGTTTCTGTCCAAGTCGAGTCCGTAGAACAGACATGTCGCCTGAATCAAAAGAAAAAGGAATCCAAGCCAAACCTGCTGCAACACCTGTTGCACCTACCTCATCTGCTGTCACTGACACCCCCAACACCTCTGAGCCAGTGAGGATTGTTGAGGAAGTTCTCCATGACATCGGAGCCTCCACAGCCGCATCAAAGCCCAGCCTCAAGCGCAAGAAGCATGCAGCTCCCAACAGAGGGAGCTTTGTCAAGAGAAAGACTCGTGTACCACTCCTAGAAAACTCCGAAGGGGGGTCATCTTCCCCTTAAGCTCCTTACATTCATTTTGTTGATTTGTTCATGCATTTCATATATATATATATATATCTCTTCATGCATTGAGGACAATGTACACCTTTGGTTTGGGGGTGCGTGTTTCCTCAGATCTTTTGCCATGTCATGTGTTGAGTGCATAAAAATTCTGTATTTTAACCCTCATATATTCTCAATTTTGCTGCACTCAAGAATGTTTAATCTCATTTTAGGATAGAATTCTACATACACATCACAATTAAATAAAACTGCACAGATGCTACAGATTTCGGTCACCTTTTGCAGGTACCTGCTGCGGCAACACCTAGGGCAGCAATGGAGCAGTGGTGAGTTGCGGAGCTGGAGTAGAAGGATGTAGAACACCGCCTGTCGTGACATCTATCGTGGCAGCAATGATGACAGTGGGACACTGAGGTGGAAAAGCAAAGTGGAGCTCGATAGATAGAGAATTTAAATCCGGTCTATCGTGGATCACTCCTATATTTTTCTGAGCCCTGAAGTAGAAGAAACGTCGGGCCCAAAGTTCAAGGAAGAAAGTCAAAGCAAGAAAAGAGGACGAATTAAAGACATCTACTCGGAAGATTTAGTTTTTAATAGAGTTGTACTTTAATTTAAACTTGTATTCTTGCCATATTAGAAAACTTGGACCCAAGGCCTATATAAAGGCATGTAATTCGACCTAGAGAAGGTAACCTAGCTCCTAGCCGTCCTCTATCATAAACCCTAGCTTTTCCCTTCTCCATCATGTTCTAAATCTTCCTCAGGGCTAAGGGTTGATCTTGTAAAGTAGTTGTAAGGGTTAAACTATTTCTTAAGTTTTTCTGTTCAATTAATAAAAGCTTCAAGTTTATTTACTATGGTCTTAACATCTCATAAGAGTTTCGGGAGAGCATTGTGAGGTTATACATTTGCTTAATATCGGGAGAGTTAAGCATTCGAAAGGAGTAAATACATGTTTTCCAGTTTATGGTTAAACCATCTTAGCTTAGGGATAAATACAAGGTTACGTGGATAAGAAAGAATTCACAAACATTGGTGTTCATCCTTTGATTCACGCCAGGAGGTATCATCCAAGACATGTTCATCAACAGAACTTGGGCCTAGGGATAGGACAAGTTACAACAGGGATTCTTGCCAAACTTGAAGTATAGAGTTGTTGATCGCTGCCGCGACATGCACTACGACAGACGCAACAGAAAGGCTTATGAACAATGCAACACCTGAAATACTGAGCAAATCAATTCAAGACTGTTTTCTTAATCTAATTTCTTTATCTTTTACTTTAGTTATTTCTCAATATTTCTCCAAACATTCTATTAAACTTAATTCTTTTCTTGTGCAACAATTTAAGGATATAGTTATTTCCAGTCCCTGTGGAGACGATATCTGATACTCCGTATCACTTTATTACTTGCGACGTGTACACCTGCACTACATTGCGATAGACTCTTTTGCACGTAAAAAGTTTTTGGCGCCGTTGTCGGGACCGACAACATACCTTTACCTTTCATTACTACATCTTTTTATTTTTGTTTTTATTTCTTTTTGTTTTTAGTTGTTTTATTTCCCTCTTCTTTTCACAAGGTTTCTCTATTGCTTATGCGCAAATCAAGACGTGGTAAAGAACCTGAGTACGAATTAGATCAAAAAATCAAGCGCACATATCAAATCAAGAACCAAGCCCGACTCTTGATAGAAAGAAACAACTATCTTGAGGAAAGACTGGAAGCAATGGTGAACGAAAGACAACACAATGGGGTCGCACAAAAAATACATCACAATTACTTATGCTAATAGTGTCGCACAAAAAATCTGTCACAAACGTTTAATATTTGTGACAAAATTACTGCTAGTCACTGCCAATTTGTCACTAAAAGTCTTTATTCTTGTAGTGGAGGAGGTGGAATTCGAGTATCCATATACCATGAATCGATCCAAGGAAAAATAAGAACCCAAGATATTTTTTTGTTGTGAAACCATGGTATTGACCTATGCTTTGTTATGAATATGGAACATGCCATATCAGTGCATATTTAGTACTATGATTCTTGAAGTATGTTGTAAGACATGATATGTATGTTCATTGTTATATGACTACCTCACTAGGCAAAGTATGCCTAATGCATTCCATGCATCTATTTCAGGATAAGCAAGTATCGGGATCGAGATCGGAGAAGTTGGAGCGTTGCACAAGTCACATTCAAGTCTTAAGTAATGTATTTTGTCTTCTCGAACTCCTAGTATGGTGGCAAGGTCTATGTACAAGTTTATTTTGTTTCTTTTGGTATGCCTATGATATGTTTAAGTACTTTGAATGGCTGCTATGAATAGAGCCTTTATGTAGGATGTTTGGCCCTTAAATGCAAGTCTTTTTCCTAAAATGGTACAACGGAGTAAATGAATTCGAATGGCTTTAAAATTTGGCTTGACAGTAGTTTATACTCTTAAAATGTTATGGATGAAGTTTTATTGCATTTGAATCGTGTTTGCTAAGTTAAATAGATTATAAACCAGCTAGAATCTGTCATAACCGGTCTAACCGTACCGAAACGGGTGATGGTGTTTCGATACGGGTAAGTGTAAATTGAACCTGGGAAACAGGGTGTACATAAAAAGATCAAGTCCGTTTTCGGAACCTTTTTGCTTCTTTACGCCTCTGTTTCGATATAGGTTTCAAAACGGGTCAGGTCAAACTCAAGAGCAGTCAACTCGTACCGATACGAGTCAAGCCGTATCGATACGGTTTTGAAAGAAAGTCAATTAAGTTGACCATAGTCAAGCCGTACCGAAACAGTTCAAAGCGTTTCGATACGGGGTAGATTTACCAAGATTTCTATAAGAATAAATGAATTAATATGTATACTCGGTAACCTTTTTTATCGTGTAAAATTTGAGGACGTTCTGATAATTAGTTTAATAAGTTTATTTGATGAAGTGTTAATTGAAAGTTAAAAGTTTTTATGTCTCCGACCCCCGATCTATTTTTCGGTAACGCTCTCTGACCCGGTTCTCTACCAGGCTGAGAAGGGGACGTTACATTGATACGTTGGATTCTATTGCTGCAAGAATTCGATATTGACATCAAGGACAAAAAAGGAACAGAAAACCAAGTAGCTGATCATTTGTCAAGACTGGAGATGGGAAAGGACCAAGAGAAAGACAATACTAACATACTGGAGACTTTCCCAGACGAGCAATTGTTCGCTGCCACCAGCACTTCCGCTGCAGCCATGACGATAGGTAAGCTTCCTAAATTCCCGTGGAATGCAGACATAGTAAATTACATTGTTAGTGGTTTATTACGCCCTGAACTTAACTAACAGGCAAGGAAAAGGTTCCAAAATGATGCAAAACATTATTATTGGGACGAACCTCTTCTCTTTAAGCACTATGCAGATCAGATCATCAGGAGATGCATGCCACAGGAAGAACAGGAAGAAGTGCTTCACCACTGCCATGTTGCTCCTTATGGAGGACACTTTGGAGGAAATAAAACTGCTGCCAAAGTTTTGCAATCTGGTTTCTATTGGCCTACACTGTTTAAAGATGCACAAGCCTTTTATAAGAGTTGTGATAAGTGCCAAAGGACTGGAAACATCTCGAGAAGACATGAGATGCCCCTGCAGAACATTCTCGAAGTCGAAATTTTTGATGTTTGGGAATCGACTTCATGTGGGAATCTATACATACTGTTGGTAGTAGACTACGTGTCCAAGTGGGTAGAGGTTATCGCTACACAAAAGAACGATGCCAATACCATGTAAAGATTCCTCCACAAAAATATCTTCACAAGGTTTGGCATCCCAAGGGCGATTATCAGTGATGAGGGTAGGCACTTTGACAACAGGGTAATTGCTAGTGCGTTAAAGAAATATGGAGTAAAGCATAAAATCGCAACAGCATATCACCCTCAAACCAATGAGCATGCCAAAATCTCAAATAGAGAAGTGAAGAACATCCTAGAAAAGATGGTCAAACCAACTCGAAAGGACTGGTCTCTTCACCTAAATAATGCACTTTGGGCCTACAGAACTACGTTTCAAACACCATTGGGAATGTCACCCTATCGACTCATCTACGGAAAAGCTTGCCACCTTCCTGTTGAGATAGAACATAAGGCATATTGGGCTATCAAGATAGTTAACATGGACTGGGACAAGGCAGGACAGAAAAGACTACTGGATTTAAATGAAATTGAAGAGATTCGAGCCATGGCCTATGACAATGCCAAAATCTACAAGGACAAAACGAAGAAGTGGCATGACAGAAAACTGCTGCCACGATAGTTCTGCCCAGGGCAGATGGTGTTGTTCTTCAACTCTAGGTTGAAGCTCTTTCTGGGAAAGCTTAAATCTAGATGGTCTGGCCCTTTCCAAGTAGTCCAAGTTTTTCCCTATGATGCCATTACAATCAGATCAATCAAGGACGAGCACCAATTCAAAGTCAATGGACAAAGGCTAAAGTACTATCAGGGGACTGAAGCCCCAAGGGCGCAGGAAGTAGTTACTTTAGGAGATGCCACTCAAGGCATCCCTAATTTAACTTAGTTTTATTTTATTTTAGTTTATTTATTTTTATTGTTTTAGGAATTAAGATTTTAATATATTATTTATTTTAGTTTTCAAGTAAATAAAGGAAGCAAAGCAAAGAGGAGGAATGAACCAGCCCACCACATTCACAACAGCCCATGAAGCGCAATGGAACAAACCTGCCGTGACAGCCTGTTACCAGCTGTCGCGGCAAACGTGGAAAATACAGCCTGTCACAGAGCTGCCGCGACAGACACGGACACGAGTAACAGATGCGCAGCAGACACGGAAACACGTGACAGACGCGTTAGAAACCGCGTGACAGCTGGCTCCATTATTTGCACCACCTGTTATAGTTTCAACGGGCAGAAAAATCTTGTTCTATATAAACCTCCCTTCTCATTTCATTTTCACCTCATTCTATTCTCTCTACTTTGCTTTCAAGAATTTTAGCTTTTCAGAAATTTTCTTTATTTTCCACAGTTTCCTTACAATGGCTACTCGATCAACCCGAAGGAGTGCTGCCTCCACCTCTGCCACGGCAGTCTCTACACCAAGCCACATCAGAATCCCTAAAAGGTTCGCATCAGTACACTCGGAGAAGAGATACTACGACTCCTTCCAGAAACGAGAGATGTGGGAAGAACGGGGTTTCACTTACACCAAAAAGACGAGAGATCTAAGAATCGAAAGCTTCATCTCTAAGAGGATTATTGCACTGAAGTGGTAGATGTTTGGTGTCCAACCGAAGGAGATGAACGTCACATTGGTTGGTGAATTCTACGCTACCATCTCCTCCAAGGATGCCACGACAGTAATGGTCAGGGGTAAGGAAATCTCCCTTGAACCAGCCTACATTAACACACTGTATGGCCTTTATGTGGGCAGAAAAGAGGACACGCATAGAAGATTTGTCAGCAGTCTGTCGCCGGCAGACTATGACAACATCATGGCAGAATTGACAGAAGAAGGCACCACTTGGAATGATGATCCCAAGCATAGATGGACGGTGCGAAGGACCCAGCTCTTACCGGTAGCCAAACTCTGGAACCACTCCGTGAAGAAGCGTCTAATGCCAACATCACACAACATGTCAGTGGACCGGCATAGAATTTCCCTCGTACATTCCATGTAACCCCCTTAGCTCGATCTAGATGTTTAACCCGAACTACGAAGATTACACGGGGAAAACCAAAGTCAACCCAAAAGTCAACCTTGATTTACAACCCTTTTTTTCTTTTTATCTTCTCTAGATGAATATTATTAGCCTATATGTTCAGCAAAGTGATTAGGTGAAAACGGCACAGCGATCGGAGTTCGATTAGGGGTTCAATTGCATATATTTGATTTTTAGGGATTAAACTGTAAATACCATAAAATACATGTACTTTCGTGATTTTAAAGTTACCAATCCTCATTTAGTCATGTAACATGCCAACATGTCAAAATTCAGCTAAAACGGATAGTCCAAACACAATCAATTGCACACACAATTTTCAGGGACCAAAATGCAACATTGCCAAACCATAAAAGATACTTTTAACTGAAATTTAACTACCCGTATCAATACACTTGGCCCTGTATCGATACACGGGAAGACAGTAGCTAAAGAAGACTCAAGTGTATCGAAACTCTTCCTCCCGTATCGGTACGACCTTCAAACATGGCCTATGCGTATCGATACGCGGGAAATCCGTTTCGATACCCATGTACATAATTGCCTCATTTTTCCTTGGCGTATCGATACGCTTCCCCGTGTATCGATACACATACCAGATTTGCTTCAAACAACATAACTTAAACATATCAAATCACATTCAAACAAGCTCAAATCATGCATACAAGATATATTCTATCTAATAAACTTTCAAACACCAACAAACAGCAAAACATACTCATCAACCACTTTATATCATGATGGCATTTAGCTAATCTAGCATGCTTGAGACATAAAGCTATTAAAAGCGTAAAACACCACAACCAAGCCATAGGACCATATAAAGGCCAATTACAAGTCCACAACCAGAAACTAAACATGCTTATGACAACCAACATCTCCAATCAAAATCAGAAAGTAGAAGTCCCACCCATTGCCACTTATTACACTAAGAATGAACCACATACATCTTTTTGACAAAGCCTTGGATTCCTCTTGCTCTTGGGCTGCCTTGAAATGATCAATTCTCTACATTGATGAAACAAATGAGCGTAAGCATATAGCTTAGTGAGGATCGCTAGACCACATTCATCAATGCATTAAACATTATTTGTAAAACCACCACTTTTATCACAAACTTTTCATAAACCATGTCTTCTCAAGACAAAAATGCATTTAGATAAACACAAGCTCATATGCATCACTTTAAAAACAACAATTAAACCATTGCTCATGCTTTACAAAGCATCTCATGTATTCTTGCATCATTTACAAGCATCTCATGCTTCACATTATTCAATTACATTATATTGGCTCACAAGTGGGAATCCAAAAACCATTTCAACACAAGACACAATCGGATACGTGGATTACAATCGTTGTCCCCCATGCTTCATACAAACTACAGGACTACACAAGGTGGAGATTAATGGCACAATGACAACCCCTCATAATCACTCATCGGTAGTTGTATAGTTCCACTAACGAGAGAATAGGACACATACACAAGAGTCACACACGGGACTAACCATTCACCGTTGTGATCTTAACCTCAATCGTTAGGGTACTTGGATGGAGATTACGGCACAATCACAACCCCTCAACATCCAAGACGACTTTAATCACGATGCACCCAGTCCTATAGCCGGCTAACTATATCCGAGTACAGTGACCAAAAACCATTTCCATCACTTTCCAATATAATCATTTAACCACATTAATCCACTGTTTTACAAGCATAACCACAATGCCACTTCACAAGCATCACATGCTTAATATCAAATGCATTCAACACATGCAAACCAAGTATCACTACCTAGTGCATCCTTAACATAATGGCATTAAAATCCAGCATTAAACTATGCTTAAACATGCTTAAAAACAGTAAACAAATCCACTCTTACTTCAAGTGCAATTTAATCAAACATAGCACATTTCCAAGAGAGGTATTACCGAAATACTTACACTTGAGCTTAGTTAAGTGTGTCAAACTTACACTAAGCTCCCAAGATCAAGCTCGAAGCGTTACAAAGAAGAAAATTGCATTTCCACTCACCGATACGCGAAGCCTTGTTCGCAGACACGGAAATTACACCTCTAGATTCTTCAAAATCACCTCGTTTGCTTTCAGATTAAGATCCCCTGTTTTCACATCATTAAAACAAAGATCTAAATGCATTAAAATGCCTTCTAACACCAGAAACAACTCACAAACTCGTTGCTCACCCAAACAACACCAAAATACCCATCCAAAACAACCGAAAACTCAATCGATTGCTTCCTAAACCAAGCCCAGCCAACATACATCACTTCTAAAGCATTATAAACATCAAAACACATCTAACAAACATCCTAACCCAACCTTATACCTTCAGCAATCAAGATTCCACCAAAACACTCCAAAACCTCACCTAAAACAACCAAGAACTTCAAGGATTTCGGGATCTATGTTGTCAACAACTCATTTTAACTTATAATTCACCTTAAAACTCAATTAAAATAAACACAAAAAGGGCCCAACTCAACATGTCCGAAAATTAAGATTTCAACCATAATTTGTAACACCCCAAAATTGGGCCTAGGTGTTTAGAGTCTGAACCGGATCGGTCTGGAAAACATTTCGAATCTAAAAGGGGGTTTTAGGGAACACCTAGTTCGGGACGCTTTAAAAATATAGAAAAATATCTAAAAATCCTCATTTAATATATAAAAGAGAATGGTGAAATCAATTTTACAAAATAAGGTTTGGAAATACTACATTTCGGTGTAGTGACCAAATCGCAGTTTTTTCAAAGTTAAGTAGTGACTGTTTTGTAAAGGATTGAAACTTTGAATCTTTAAGGAGATAATTTTACCAAAATGTTTTCATCAGATTTTTCCTTAATTTGGGTTATTTAATTAATGTTTTAATTAAGGAAAATTAAGGGGATTAAAATAGAAAACCACATTTGACTTTTCATAACTACTTTTCACAAATTTTCCCTCATTTCATTTTATCTCAAATTCCTTTCAACCAAACACATTTTCTCCAGCAAATATACTTTGATTTCTACTTCATTTGATGAGATTTCAATCACTCTTTTATTCCTAATCAAATCCACTTGATTTCTACATTGAATTTTCAAGAAAACTTGCCCAACTCAAGGACAAATCATTCATTAGAGGTAACCTTCGTCCTTCTCCTCTAACGATCAGTTCTTTACTGAAATTCCCAAGTTATCAATCATTTATTAATGATTTTTAAGTGGTTTTAATGTTAGAAACAAGAAATTAGCTTAAAACTCAAGATTTTGGAAGAGGTCTTGAAGATTTTCGTGGTGATTGATTGGGCTCTGTTTTGAGATGGTTTTCTAATGTATTTTGGATGTTAATTGATGCTATAAATGAGGTTAATCAATCCAATCCCGAATAGGTTTGTTTTTCCTAAGTTTTGCTTGCTAGAATGATGGTTTTTGGGTTGATTTTGGCGTTCTGCTATAGCTGGAGGTGTAAGGACGTGGTTGTGTTAGTTTTTATGTTAAATGATGTTTATAATTATTAGAAGTGATGGATCTTGGCTGGGTTTGGTTTTGGAAGAGTTTGGAGGTGATTTCAGTGGTGTTTGGTAGCCGGAATGTGGTTTTTGTGTAGAGCATCGAGTTTAGGTGTGTGGCTGATTATTTCAATGCATGGTGATGCATTAATCCTCTGATCTTATGTGTTTAAAACATGAGAGACATATTCGGACACCTTTGGAGTTGATCCGGAAACTTAGATAATGTTTCGGCAAGCAAGCGAAACGTAATCGGTGAGTGTGTATGGTTTTAGAAGTCCTTGAGGGACAAAGAAATAAGGTTTGGGGATTTAGGAAAGGTTTGAAACACCTTCCTAAGTCCGGAAGTAAGTATTGGCTAGATTGCTCTCTTGATTGTGGTGATTGCCCCTAAAAATGCTTTTACATGCTCACGGTTTTAGATTGATAAATTCCTACTATTTTTATGCATGAGTTATAGCATGAGATGATGCTTAAAATGATTTCATAAAGTACCATGTTGCATAGTTGAGATTTGAGCTTTTATGTTAAAGCATAGCAAATGTTATGATTTTGAAATGAGATGAGAATGTTTGAG
Source organism: Hibiscus trionum (assembly GCA_030270665.1). Taxonomy (NCBI): domain Eukaryota; kingdom Viridiplantae; phylum Streptophyta; class Magnoliopsida; order Malvales; family Malvaceae; genus Hibiscus; species Hibiscus trionum. The sequence goes on from BSYR01000021.1 coordinate 26,247,198, forward strand.
TTTTGATGCATGAAAAATAGTAGGTGAGATGTTGATTTGACATAATATATTGGCATAGATGTTGAGATACTTACCGATTATAATTGATCGATCAATAGGATGAGAGTGCACTATAAACTAAAAATTCGTACGTGCTCTTTGGTTAAGCCAAAGGGAGAGAACCGATGATGGGCATTCCATCGGGTAGGACTTGGTGAAATACCCAAGCTTTGTGGCGATGAGAGATTCCGCCATGTGAGTACGGTGATGTGAGGTTCCACCGGAAATTATGTTGCTAGACGAGTAAGTACGGTGATGAGAGACGCCACCGAAAGTGTCTAGTGAGATGTCCGCATATCCGAGTAATAAAGAGATGTGAAATGCCAATATAAAATATGTTATGGTTTTTGATTCACATGTACCTTTGATGAAATGGTTTATGCTATGAGAAATGCATATATGGTGTGTTTATGAAATGCTTTAGAGTACAAGCATGAGTTTGGCTTTGCCATGAGTTTTTCATTGGTTTAAATGCATGAGATAGAATGAAGGTACATGTGTTTTCAATGAGAAATTGCTTTGAAAGGTTTCCAAGCATGAGATAGAATGGGCATGTGGTTTAAAAGCTTTTGAGAAAGTGTTTTCAAGATGTGCATTATTGTGTTGGTTTTCTTTAGAGCATGCCTCACTGAGCATTTGTGCTTACGCTCTCTCATTTACCAATAATGCAGATAATTGAGGTGTTTTCGGGCATCAAGGAAGCTAAGTTCATCCAAGGAAGTCCAAGCTCATGTATGGTGAAGTTTTCACACACTTAGTTTTGATATATTGGCAATGGGAAACCAAGAATTGTATTTGGGAGATATGTTGAACTCCCTAAGGTTGTGGCATGTTTGTGTTAGCTTTCTTGGGTTGTAAATGGCCTTATTTGCTTGATTTGAGATTGGATTGCTTCTTTTGATTTTGTGACTAGGAAGCATGTCTCTAGACTAATGAGATTTTGTGTTTGAAGCTATGTTTATGTTAGGATGTCCCAAATGTGTCCCTTATATGTATGATGAGTTGCTAGTATGATTTGGGAGTCTTTGGGGCATGTTGGAGTATGTTGTTGACTGAAAAACCAGCATTTTCTGCTGTTTCTGGGCAGGGTGTATCGAAACACCCTATGGTGTTTCGGAACGGGGGCCTGAAATGGCCTTGGCGTTTCAAAACGTAAGGGGCTGTTTCGATACATTTTGGCTACTGGAATGACATGTTTTGGAACTGGTCTCGGAATATACCAGCGTACCGAAACGGTCAAAACCATTCCGATACAGCGTTTCGGTACGGTGAGTAGGCGTTTCGAAACGGGTGACCGTTGGACACAGATTTGAAATGTTGTGATGTTTACATGCTTTACATTTTAGTCTTAGATGTTGTGATTGCAATTTTTTGAGCTTGAGATGTCTTTTTAAGATGAAATTTGGCAGAGAAGCATGTAACATGATTAATTTCACAATGGTAAACCTAAAATCAATGAAGTCCCTCTATTTTACAAAAATTACAATTTGGTCCCTAATCTTGTGTTAAGTGCAATTGAGTCGCTAAATGTTATCCGATTGTTGTGCCTTTATCAATCGTGTCTCGTGAGTACTCACTTAGGGTTAACATGTATCTAGACAAGATTAAAATGAAAAAAGGGTCGTTAATTAAGGCTGACTTTCAGGTTGACTTTGGTTTTCCCCGTGTAATCTTCGTAGTTCGTGTCAATCGTCTAGGCCGGGCTAAGGGGGTTACATAATTTCACAAGATTTTGATCTCCAATCAAAACTATATTGAAAACCCAACCAAAAATAGTATTTAGAAGCCAAATATCTTGGGAATTTCAATAAAGAACTTAGATTAGAGGTTGAGAACGGGATTTACCTCTAATCCTTGCTTCTCTCAATGAATGACAAGTTTTCCTTTGTGAAATCTTAAGGAACTAAGAGAGATTTCTTGAAAATGATTTAGGAAATGTTGAGAGAGTTTTTAGAAGTGATAATTCTGGAAAAAGATGAGTGAATTTGTGTTTGGCTGAAAATGAGAGAGATTTTGGTAGTTACGTCAAATGAAATCTCACTTTGACTACCTTTTAATTATTTTAATATAAATCCAAATAAAATCATTTAATTAAAAGCCCTTTTAAAATGCATGTCATATTGAGAAAATGTCAAATTGACTTAAAGCCCCCTAAAGATTCTAAGATTTTGGCTTCCACCTTAAAAATCACATTTTTCCCAGTTTTAAAACTTTACAATTTGGTCACTACTCAAAATTTTCATTTTCCAAAACCCTTTTTGCAAAACTGATTTGACCAACCTCTTAAACATATTTTTAGAGGATTTTAGCAATTTTTATCATAATTTTATCCTATCCTGATCCTTGATTTCTTTAAATCACCTTACGCGATTCGAATCGTTTTCGACCGGTCCGATCCGATGTCTAAAACATCTAGGCCCAAAACCAGGGCGTTACAACTCTCCCCCACTTAGGAAATTTCGTCCTCGAAATTCTTACCTGATGGAAAGAGATGTGAAAACTGCCTTAGCATGTCAGCCTTGCTTTCCCACGTGGCCTCCTCAACTCCTCGGTGTCGCCACAACACCTTCATAAGTTCTATCGTCTTGCCACGAAGAACTTTGCTACTCACGTCCAGAACCTTCACTGGTTCCTCATCATATGACAGCTCCAGATTCAACTCTATTTCCTCAATAGGCATCACATGCGAAGGATCCGATCTGTACTTCCGTAACATGGAGACATGAAACACATCATGTATCTTCTCCAATTCCGCAGGCAATCTCAACCGATATGCCACAGGACCAATACGCTTCAAAATCGCGTAAGGTCCAATGAACCTTGGGCTAATCTTACCCTTACGCCCAAATCTCATCACCTTCTTCCAAGGCGATACTTTCAAGAACACACGTTCGCCAACCGCGAACTCAATTTCCTTACGCTTCAAGTCTGCATAAGACTTTTGCCTATCCGATGCTGCTTTTAAACGCTCACAAATGAGCTTCACCTTTTCGGTGGTTCCCTTAAGAATAGCTGGCATCGAAATCAACTTCTGCCCAGCTTCTGCCCAACAAAGAGAGGTTCGACATCTTCTCCCATACAAAGCCTCGTATGGAGCCATTTGGATACTTGCCTGGTAACTATTATTATATGCAAACTCAACCAACGTCAAGTGCTTCTCCCAAGATCCCTGAAAATCTATCACACAACATCTCAACATGTCCTCAAGTACTTGGATCACACGCTCCGACTGTCCATCCGTTTGAGGATGATAAGAAGTACTGATATTCAACAGTGTACCCAAAGCTTGATGCAAACATTCCCAAAATTGTGTTGTAAAACTTGGATCTCTTTCCGACACAATGGGCTTTGGCACACTGTGCAACTGCACAATCTCAGCTATATATAGCTCAGCCAACTTATCCAAAATATACGTAGTATGCACAGGCAGAAAATGCGCACACTTGGTAAGCCGGTCAACGATCACCCAAATTGAATTTTTCTTTGTCGGTGACAAAGGCCAACCAGACACAAAATCCATGGTGATTCTCTCCCTCTTCCATTATGGGATTCTCAAAGGCTGCAACAACCTAGAAGGAACCTGGTGCTCAGCCTTCACTCACTGACACACCATGCACTTACTAACAAACTCAGCCACATCCTTTTTCAACCCCACCCAGTAGTACTCATCTTTCAGGTCACGTTACATCTTTGTACTAACTGGATGCATTGCAAAAAGACTACTATGAGCTTCAGTCAGAATAGTGTGCCTTAACTCAACATCATCTGGCACTACTATTCGACTCCTAAAGCACAGAACACCATCATCACTAAAGCTCAAATCTGAAGGTCTACCTTCCGCAATGTCCTGGACATGTGAAACAAGAGAATCATCAAGAAACTGCTTGTCTTTGATCAATTGTATCAGAGATGGCTTCACTTGCAATTCTGCAATAAGACCACCATCACGCGATAGGATCAAACGAGCAAACACCGCTCTCAACTCCACAGCTATTTTCCTGCTCAAAGCATCGGCGACAACATTAACCTTACCCGGGTGATACTCAATTGTCAGATCATAATCTTTAAGCAACTCTACCCAGCGACGTTGCATAAGATTCAACTCCATTTGAGACATGAGATATTTCAAACTCTTATGGTTTGTAAACACAACACACTTCTCACCATATATGTAATGCCTCCAAATTTTCAAGGCAAACACCACAGCCGCAAGCTCAAGATCATGAGTAGGGTAATTGCGCTCATTGTTGCGTGTAAAATAGTCTATCGCAATTGTAGTGCAAGTGTACACGACGCAAGTAGTAAAGTGATACGAAGTATCGGATATCGTCTCCACAGGGATTGGGCTAATGACTTCACCTTGTTTACTGCACAAAAGTAAAGGAAATAATTAAGAGTTGTCACGAGAATAATAAGGTAAAAACGTAAAATAAAGAATTGAGAAATCAAGATAGAGAGAATGGGCTGGTATTGAGTTGCTCAGTAGTGCAGGTATTGAATTGCTTAGGATCTCCAGTTCTGTCGTCGCGCCTGTCGCCGACAGCACCTGTCGCGGCAGCTGTCCGTTAGCTGTCGCGGCAGCGAACACTAACTCCGTACTTCAAGCTTGGCAAGAATCCCAGATCTGCCTTGCCCTATCCCTAGGCACAAGTCTGTCGATGATCACGTCTTTGATGATACCTCCCGGCGTGAATCGAAGGATGAACACCGATGTGTACGAATTCTTCCTTAGCCACTTAACCTCGCCCTATCCCTAGGCACGAGATGGTTCAACTATAAACTAGAGAACGCGCTCTTATCTCTTTCGTATACTTAACTCTCCCGATGCTAAGTAAATGGATAACCTCACAATGCTCTCTGTAACCCCCTTAACCCGGCCTAGACGATTGACCCGAATTAAGAAAGTCACACGGGGAAAACCAAAGTCAACCCGAAAGTCAACCTTGATTAACGACCCTTTTTTTTTTCTTTTTAATCTTATCTAGATGCACATTACACCTATGTGTGATCATACAAACAACATACTCAAAGATCACAAACATCAGAGGTCAAACAGGGACCCAATTGAACAAATTACAACTTTAGGGACCAAATTGTAATTTCTGATAAATATAAGGACTTAACCAAATTTGAAGTTACCAACTTGAAATTAATCAGGTTTCATGCTTCTCTGTGAAATTTCAGCTCAAAAGGACCTCCACAGCTCATACAATTGCACAAACAAGATTCAGGACCAAAACGCAAACAATTCAAAACACATAACCGCCAATGTCAGCCCCCAACGGTCAACCGTTCCGAAACGGGGGACAGCCCGTTCCGAAACGCGGGGCCGTTCCGAAACAGGCATAGCCCGTTTCGAAACGGGGGTCTGGCAGAGGCTTACTCGTTCCGAAACGGCCCTCCCCGTTTCGGACGCCTGGGTTCATGCAAGGCACCCGTTCCGAAACGGGGCACCCAGTTCCGAAACGGGGCACCCAGTTCCGAAACGCCTGCACCAGAATGCTCCAAAACTCAACTTTAATCATGCAATTACACACTCAAACATGCTCCTAACACTACCAAACTTTGCCAACATGCAATTTAACATATAAACAACATATTAGCATCAACAATTCATCCATTCATCATCATATGCAAAAAGCCCCAATTCTAGATGCATGCTTCCTACACAAGCTAGGCATACAAACACCAAACTTACAAAGCAAGCATATAAGGTTCCAATTCAAAAGCCAGCAAACACATCAACATTAAACATACTTAGGGAGTCTCCAACACCTCCCAAAACATACACATTGGTCCCCCATTGCCAAATCATACAAAAGCTAAAATGTTTAACAAAACCTTCCATACATTGAGCTTCACTTGAACTAGATTGCTTGACCCTTCTTGCTGCCCTCAAGGTACTTTAATGCTCTGCATTATTGAATTCAGAAAACGAAGAGAGCGTAAGCAAAAGCTTAGTGAGGAAAGCTCTTAAAAACCATTCAATAATGCAATTCAAAACATTTACAAAACATGCTTTAAATCAACCATTTTCACATGCTCAAAAGCATTCATAACAAGCAATCTCATGCTTAAACATAAACATAAAAACAAGCATCTCATGCTTCTCAATATCCTCAACATGTCATATTGGCTCAAGTGATACATTTCCATTTATTAAAACAAGTTCATCAACTTCCCAAGGACTTTTAAACACCTTGGCCCCAAGGACTTTTAAACACCTTGGCCTATGGACTTTTAAACACCATAGAAGTAACCCATCAAGGACTTTTAAACACCTTGATCCCAAGGACTTTTAAACACCTTGGCCATGGACTTTTAAACACCATGAATGAAACACATCAAGGACTTTTAAACACCTTGATCCCAAGGACTTTTAAACACCTTGGCCTATGGACTTTTAAACACCATAGAAAGGATCACCTAAGGACTTTTAAACACCTTAGTGTCCGCAACATGAACCATCCAAGGACTTTTAACCACCTTGATGTTCATAAGTAACAAGGCTCACTCAAGGACTTTTAACCACCTTAGTGACCTTAACATTTTCAAAACATCACTTGCCAATATACATCATTTTCATCATTTACAACACTGTTTTAAAGCATAAAACCAAGCCATATTCATCATGCATTTCAAAGCATTAAACCACATCATTTCAATGTATACAAGCAAGGCACTCCTACCTAGAGCTACCTTCAACATATGGCTTACAACAACAGCAAAAACCATGCTAAAACATGCTTCCAAAACAGTATGTAAAACATGCAAATCATCATTTTGCAATACATCAAAATCATGGCCACCACTAGAGAGAAAATCCGAAAACTTACACTCGAGCTTAGCAAAGTTGTTTAGACTTAGACTAAGCTCCCAAGACATTGGTTTCAAAGCCGAAAACCCAATTTCACTCACCGATTCCACCTCGCCTCTTGCCGAAGCACAAATTCAAGCTTCCGGATCAACAACTCTTGGATCCAAAGATGCCACCCCTGCTTCAACACATCAAAGCAGTAAATCAATGCATCATCATGCATCAATTACCTCAATGAAAGCACTCAAACTCGCTGCTCTCATCCATCCTCCATTTTCGGCCACCAAACACAACCGAAAATGCATCAAAACCACTTCCAAACATAACCCAGCCATAAACCAGCAAAACCTCACTTCTATTAACATCAATCAACATCTAAAAACAACCTACAATCATCCTTATACCTCCAGCAACAACAGATCCACAAGATCACCACAAAAACTACCTTAAAACACAAGCTAAACTTAGGAATCTTAACCTATCCGGGATTGCATCAATCAAGACTCATTTCCATATCAATTTAATGATCAAATAACATCAAAAACACTTCTCAAAACCCAGATTTAACAGATCAAACGAAAATCAATTGAAATCATCACAATCTTGCTCAATTAGCCAAGATTCTTAAATCAACTTACAAACCTTTAATTAAACATACATTTAGGATTGAAAACTTTAGGAATTTCATTAAAGAACTTAAAGTTCAGAGGAGAATCGTTCATACCTCCAAACTTGTGATTTCTCCACTTTTTGGAATGAAAACCTTGTTGAAACTTGTAGCAAATGAGTAGGTTTTGAAGATATGTTGATTTGCAATCAAATGAAAGTTGAAAGGAAGAATTTAGGTGAGGAAATCAGATTAGAATCTCTGGAAATGGTGATGTTTGGTTGGAGAGAAAAGGAGAAGAGAAAATAGGAAGTTAGTTGGGAAAATAGAGAAAATGAAACTTCCCTCCACTTTGATATCTTTAAAATCAGATTTTAGGATTAAAATATCTTAGAAAAATCTGGAGAATTCAATTTTGGGCAAATAGCTCCTTAAAGATTCAAAGTTTCAATCCTTTTTAAAACAGCCACCAAATTTGCGAAAATTACATTTTGGTCACTAGCCAAAATGTCAACCTTCCAAAACTCATTTTCCAAAATTGTTTTCACAGTTCATCAATATATATTAAAAGATGATTTTAGAACATTTTTCCATATTTTTAATGCAACCCGAACTAGGTTTTCCTAAATTAGCCACTTACGATTCGAACAGCACTTTGACCAAACCGGTCAACGCTCAAAACTTCTAAGCCCAAAACCGGGGCGTTACAACTCTCCCCCCCTTAAGAAATTTCGTCCTCGAAATTTACCTGAAGGAAAGAGATAAGGAAACTGCTTCAGCATGTCTTCCTTCCGCTCCCACGTGGCTTCCTCAACACCGCGATGCTTCCACAGCACCTTCACCAACTCAATGGTCTTGCCACGAAGAACCTTACTATCTGAATCCAGAACCTTCACCGGTTCCTCATCATAGGTCAAATCCGGATTCAGAACCACATCCTCAACAGGCATCACATGCGAAGGATCAGATCTATACTTCCGGAGCATAGAAACATGGAACACATCATGAATCTTCTCCAGTTCCTGAGGTAACCTCAACCGATACGCAACAGGACCCACACGCTCAACCACCTCATATGGTCCAATGTATCTAGGGCTCAGCTTACCCTTCCGGCCAAACCTCATCACCTTCTTCCAAGGCGAAACCTTCAAGAACACTCGGTCACCCACCGCATATTCTATCTCCTTACGCTTCAAATCCGCGTAAGACTTCTGCCGATCAGAAGCAGCCTTCAACCGCTCACAAATGAGCTTCACCTTCTCTGTGGTCCCTTTCAACAAAGCAGGCATTGAAACCAACTTTTGACCAGTTTCAGCCCAACAAAGAGGAGTCCTACACTTCCTCCCGTACAAAGCCTCATAAGGTGCCATCTGTATACTCGCCTGATAACTATTGTTATAAGCGAACTCAACCAAAGGCAGATGCTTCTCCCAAGAACCTTGGAACTCAATCACACAGCATCTCAACATATCCTCCAAAATCTGAATAACTCGCTCAGACTGACCATCCGACTGAGGATGATAGGATGTACTGAAATGCAACCTTGTACCCAAAGCTTGATGCAAACACTGCCAAAAACGCGATGTGAACCTCGGATCCCTATCCGACACAATCGACTTAGGCACACCATGCAACCGCACAATCTCAGCAATGTACAGCTCTGCCAGCTTGTCCAAAGAGAACGTAGTATGCACAGGCAAGAAATGCGCACACTTCGTCAGGCGATCCACAACCACCCAAACCGAATTCTTTTTCGACGGAGACAAAGGTAAACCAGATACAAAATCCATGGTAACCCTCTCCCACTTCCACTCAGGGATTTTCAACGGTTGCAACAAACCAGAAGGAAACTGATGCTCAGCCTTAACTCGCTGACACACCAAACACTTGCTCACAAACTCCGCCACATCCTTCTTCAAACCAACCCAATAGTACTCATCACGAAGATCACGATACATCTTAGTACTACCAGGGTGCATAGCAAAAGGACTACTATGACCTTCAGTCAGAATAGCACGCCTCAACTCAGCATCAGCAGGCACTACTATTCGACTCCCAAAACACAGCACACCATCATCATTAAAACAGAAATCCGAAGGCCTACCCTCCGCAATATCCTGAACATGAGACACCAAGGAATCATCCAACAACTGCTTTTCCTTGATCAACTGAACCAAAGATGGTTTCACTTGCAACTCAGCAACAAGACCACCATCTCGCGATATGCTCAAGCTAGCAAACATCGCCCTCAGCTCAACTGCTACCTTCCTACTCAAGGCATCCGCAACAACATTAGCCTTTCCAGGATGATACTCTATTGTCAGATCATAATCCTTGAGCAACTCCAACCAACGTCGCTGCCTAAGATTCAACTCCTTCTGAGACATCAGATACCTCAAACTCTTGTGATCCGTGTACACAGTACACTTCTCACCATACAGATAATGTCTCCAGATCTTCAGAGCAAAAACCACTGCCGCCAGCTCAATATCATGCGTAGGGTAATTGCGCTCATGCACCTTCAACTGCCGCGACGCATAAGCCACCACCTTACCCTCCTGCATCAGCACACACCCCAAACCAACATAGGATGCATCACTGTAAACCACAAACTCTTTCCCTGATTCAGGCTGAATCAAAATAGGAGCTTGCGTCAAAGCCGCCTTCAGCTTCTCAAAAGCCTGCTGTCTCGCTTCTGTCCATTCATACTTAACATCCTTCTGCAACAGCTTCGTCAAAGGAGCAGCAATCTTGGAAAAACCGTCCACAAACCTCCGGTAGTATCCCGCCAAACCAAGGAAACTACGGACCTCAGGAACAGACTTAGGAACCTTCCAGCTCATCACAGCCTCAATCTTCTGAGGATCAACACGAATCCCCTCAGCTGAGACAACATGCCCAAGAAAAACCACCTCTCTTAACCAGAACTCACACTTGCTCAGCTTAGCATAAAGCTGATTCTCCAACAAAGCTTGCAAAACAACCCTCAAATGCTCTTCATGCTCCTCCTCAGTACGCGAGTACACAAGGATATCATCAATGAATACCACAACGAACTTGTCCAGGTATTCATGAAAAACACGATTCATCATGTCCATGAAAGCAGCAGGAGCATTTGTCAACCCAAACGGCATCACAAGGAACTCATAATGCCCATACCTTGTCCTGAAAGCTGTCTTAGGCACATCCACATCCTTCACCTTCAATTGGTAATACCCTGACCTCAAGTCAATCTTAGAGAACACAGCAGCTCCCCGAAATTGATCAAAGAGATCATCAATCCTCGGCAAAGGATACCGATTCTTGATAGTCAACTTGTTCAGCTGACGGTAATCAATGCACATTCTCATAGTGCCATCTTTCTTCTTCACAAACAAGACAGGAGCACCCCAAGGCGACATACTCGGCCGGATAAAACCACGATCAAGCAGCTCTTGCAACTGCGTCTTCAGCTCCTTCAGCTCCTTAGGTGCCATTCTATATGGAGTAATGGACACAGGAGTTGTATTCTCATACAGCTCAATTCCAAACTCCACCTCGCGGTTAGGAGGTAAACCAGGCAACTCCTCCGGGAAAACACCAGGGAACTCCTTCACAACCTTGATATCTTGCACCCTCAACTCCTTAGAGCTAGGATTCATCACAAAAGCTAGATAGGCTTCACATCCTTGCCTCAGCATCCTGCTCGCCTCCAAAGAAGATACAACATTGGCAAGAAACTTCACATTCTCACCAACCACCACAACTTCGTAATCATCCGCAAGCTTAAGCGAAACACGCTTATTCTCACAATCCACAACAGCACGATGCTCAGCAAGCCAATCCATACCAAGGATCACATCAAAACCATAAAAGGGCAACTCCATAAGGTCAACATGAAAGACATGCTCTTGAACAACCAAAGGACACCTTCTATAAAGCTTCCTAGTCACAACAGTCTCACCAAAAGAACTAGTGACCCGAACACCAACATCCAAAGACTCAACAGGCAAACCAAGCAATTCAGCATGCTCACGGAGAATATATGAATGCGTAGATCCAGAATCAATCAAAGAAAGCAATGACAAGGACTGCAAAGTAAAAGTACCTGCAATCACATCTGCATCATTCCGGCCCTCTCTCTGAGCATACACCCTCGCTTGGCCCCCACCTTCAGGCTGAATAGCTACAACATGAGCTACCCCACGGCCACCTTCCTCTCTCCTCTGGAAATTACCACGGCCGCGCCCACGACCTCTCTGCGGTGCAGCAACAACAGGAGCACGCACCTGCTCACCAGCCAACCTCGGACAATCTCGCCTGATGTGGTCCACAGAACCACAATTCCAGCATCCATTTCCACCAGCATTACCAGCTGTCACAACAGGAGCTTGTGCCACTCTCTCAGCACGAGGACAATCACGCTTCAAGTGACCACGGGAACCACAGATCCAACAAGCACTAGGATCAGCTCTAGCATAACCTCCTCTAGCAGGTGCACCGCCACCTCTCTTGGCTGAGGACTGATACTTCTGATCGCGTCCCCTCTTGTTCCGTCCACCTCCGGAACTATACTCAGCAGCTCGCTTGCCAACACTCTTAGCAGACAAACTCAGGTTCATCTCAACATCCTTTGCTCGGCCCACCAAAACATCAAAATCAACATACTCGGTGGCCAGCAGATACATCTTAACATCTGTCACAAGACCGTAACGAAACCTCTCGCACCTAGCCCTCTCATCAGGTATCAGCTCCGGTGCATACTGACTGAGCCGTACAAACTGTACCTCGTACTCAGCTACACTCATGCTCCCTTGGGTAAGAGACATGAATTCCCGCTTTTTCTCATCCAGATATCTCACTCCCAGATATCTCCTTTTAAACACATTCTGAAAGAATGTCCAGGTAACATCAGCTTCAGCCATCCCAGCTATGGTGGTCGTCCACCATGTATAAGCATCGTCCTGCAGCAAGGACACAACACAGCCCAGCTTTTGCACATCCGTGCAACTCATCTGACCCAAGATACGCTTGGTACTTTCAAGCCAAGCCTCAGAACTCTCAGCTGATAAACCTCTAAATTCAGTCCCTCCAAGACTGCGCAGACGCTCCAAAGGCAATCTGACTCCAGCATCTCCCTGATGCCCAGCTCCCTGAGCTCCAGCTACTGCTGCTCGAAAAGCACCCGCAATAGCTTGTACCAAAGCAGACATATCAGGCACAGCTTGCCCCTGACCAACCTCTGGTCCAGCAGCTCCAGCACCAGCATCAGCTGCAGCTTCAGCTCTCGCACCTCCAGCACCACCACCAGGCGGAGGAGGGGGTAACACAGCACTATCAGCGTGCTCTTCATTCTCATTCTCATTGGGAGCCGTAGCTCGCACACTACCTCTCAACTCTCTACGTGGTGCCATACTTTACCATGCAACAACAATGCAAAATAAAACAAGTCAGGCCCAGCAAGGTAAGCAATCCAAGTATTCAAGCTCAATTTCATTTCAAAACAACATGTTTCCTTTAGCTTTTGTTTGGCAATGGGTACCCTCAGCATGCAACATCACAACATACACTCAATTGCATCAACATCTCAAGCCACTGAACATGCTTTCAAACAACAAGCATTCAAGGCAAACATGCTTCAATCATGCATACAAACATTCCCAATTACTCGAGAACTCAGCTCTGATACCACCAAATGTAACCCCCTTAACCCGGCCTAGACGATTGACCCGAATTAAGAAAGTCACACGGGGAAAACCAAAGTCAACCCGAAAGTCAACCTTGATTAACGACCCTTTTTTTTTTCTTTTTAATCTTATCTAGATGCACATTACACCTATGTGTGATCATACAAACAACATACTCAAAGATCACAAACATCAGAGGTCAAACAGGGACCCAATTGAACAAATTACAACTTTAGGGACCAAATTGTAATTTCTGATAAATATAAGGACTTAACCAAATTTGAAGTTACCAACTTGAAATTAATCAGGTTTCATGCTTCTCTGTGAAATTTCAGCTCAAAAGGACCTCCACAGCTCATACAATTGCACAAACAAGATTCAGGACCAAAACGCAAACAATTCAAAACACATAACCGCCAATGTCAGCCCCCAACGGTCAACCGTTCCGAAACGGGGGACAGCCCGTTCCGAAACGCGAGGCCATTCCGAAACAGGCATAGCCCGTTTCGAAACGGGGGTCTGGCAGAGGCTTACTCGTTCCGAAATGGCCCTCCCCGTTTCGGACGCCTGGGTTCATGCAAGGCACCCGTTCCGAAACGGGGCACCCAGTTCCGAAACGGGGCACCCAGTTCCGAAACGCCTGCACCAGAATGCTCCAAAACTCAACTTTAATCATGCAATTACACACTCAAACATGCTCCTAACACTACCAAACTTTGCCAACATGCAATTTAACATATAAACAACATATTAGCATCAACAATTCATCCATTCATCATCATATGCAAAAAGCCCCAATTCTAGATGCATGCTTCCTACACAAGCTAGGCATACAAACACCAAACTTACAAAGCAAGCATATAAGGTTCCAATTCAAAAGCCAGCAAACACATCAACATTAAACATACTTAGGGAGTCTCCAACACCTCCCAAAACATACACATTGGTCCCCCATTGCCAAATCATACAAAAGCTAAAATGTTTAACAAAACCTTCCATACATTGAGCTTCACTTGAACTAGATTGCTTGACCCTTCTTGCTGCCCTCAAGGTACTTTAATGCTCTGCATTATTGAATTCAGAAAACGAAGAGAGCGTAAGCAAAAGCTTAGTGAGGAAAGCTCTTAAAAACCATTCAATAATGCAATTCAAAACATTTACAAAACATGCTTTAAATCAACCATTTTCACATGCTCAAAAGCATTCATAACAAGCAATCTCATGCTTAAACATAAACATAAAAACAAGCATCTCATGCTTCTCAATATCCTCAACATGTCATATTGGCTCAAGTGATACATTTCCATTTATTAAAACAAGTTCATCAACTTCCCAAGGACTTTTAAACACCTTGGCCCCAAGGACTTTTAAACACCTTGGCCTATGGACTTTTAAACACCATAGAAGTAACCCATCAAGGACTTTTAAACACCTTGATCCCAAGGACTTTTAAACACCTTGGCCATGGACTTTTAAACACCATGAATGAAACACATCAAGGACTTTTAAACACCTTGATCCCAAGGACTTTTAAACACCTTGGCCTATGGACTTTTAAACACCATAGAAAGGATCACCTAAGGACTTTTAAACACCTTAGTGTCCGCAACATGAACCATCCAAGGACTTTTAACCACCTTGATGTTCATAAGTAACAAGGCTCACTCAAGGACTTTTAACCACCTTAGTGACCTTAACATTTTCAAAACATCACTTGCCAATATACATCATTTTCATCATTTACAACACTGTTTTAAAGCATAAAACCAAGCCATATTCATCATGCATTTCAAAGCATTAAACCACATCATTTCAATGTATACAAGCAAGGCACTCCTACCTAGAGCTACCTTCAACATATGGCTTACAACAACAGCAAAAACCATGCTAAAACATGCTTCCAAAACAGTATGTAAAACATGCAAATCATCATTTTGCAATACATCAAAATCATGGCCACCACTAGAGAGAAAATCCGAAAACTTACACTCGAGCTTAGCAAAGTTGTTTAGACTTAGACTAAGCTCCCAAGACATTGGTTTCAAAGCCGAAAACCCAATTTCACTCACCGATTCCACCTCGCCTCTTGCCGAAGCACAAATTCAAGCTTCCGGATCAACAACTCTTGGATCCAAAGATGCCACCCCTGCTTCAACACATCAAAGCAGTAAATCAATGCATCATCATGCATCAATTACCTCAATGAAAGCACTCAAACTCGCTGCTCTCATCCATCCTCCATTTTCGGCCACCAAACACAACCGAAAATGCATCAAAACCACTTCCAAACATAACCCAGCCATAAACCAGCAAAACCTCACTTCTATTAACATCAATCAACATCTAAAAACAACCTACAATCATCCTTATACCTCCAGCAACAACAGATCCACAAGATCACCACAAAAACTACCTTAAAACACAAGCTAAACTTAGGAATCTTAACCTATCCGGGATTGCATCAATCAAGACTCATTTCCATATCAATTTAATGATCAAATAACATCAAAAACACTTCTCAAAACCCA
This sequence comes from Hibiscus trionum, assembly GCA_030270665.1. Taxonomy (NCBI): domain Eukaryota; kingdom Viridiplantae; phylum Streptophyta; class Magnoliopsida; order Malvales; family Malvaceae; genus Hibiscus; species Hibiscus trionum. Next base: position 26,262,855 of record BSYR01000021.1, read on the forward strand.
GATTTAACAGATCAAACGAAAATCAATTGAAATCATCACAATCTTGCTCAATTAGCCAAGATTCTTAAATCAACTTACAAACCTTTAATTAAACATACATTTAGGATTGAAAACTTTAGGAATTTCATTAAAGAACTTAAAGTTCAGAGGAGAATCGTTCATACCTCCAAACTTGTGATTTCTCCACTTTTTGGAATGAAAACCTTGTTGAAACTTGTAGCAAATGAGTAGGTTTTGAAGATATGTTGATTTGCAATCAAATGAAAGTTGAAAGGAAGAATTTAGGTGAGGAAATCAGATTAGAATCTCTGGAAATGGTGATGTTTGGTTGGAGAGAAAAGGAGAAGAGAAAATAGGAAGTTAGTTGGGAAAATAGAGAAAATGAAACTTCCCTCCACTTTGATATCTTTAAAATCAGATTTTAGGATTAAAATATCTTAGAAAAATCTGGAGAATTCAATTTTGGGCAAATAGCTCCTTAAAGATTCAAAGTTTCAATCCTTTTTAAAACAGCCACCAAATTTGCGAAAATTACATTTTGGTCACTAGCCAAAATGTCAACCTTCCAAAACTCATTTTCCAAAATTGTTTTCACAGTTCATCAATATATATTAAAAGATGATTTTAGAACATTTTTCCATATTTTTAATGCAACCCGAACTAGGTTTTCCTAAATTAGCCACTTACGATTCGAACAGCACTTTGACCAAACCGGTCAACGCTCAAAACTTCTAAGCCCAAAACCGGGGCGTTACACTCTCCCGATGCTCTTGCAAGATATTAAAACCAAGATAAAAGAACTTGAAGTTTATTTTATTGAACTTGAAAAGTCCTAAAACAAAGCAAACCTTGCAACTACTTTACAAAACAACCCGTAGCCCTAGGGGGAATTTAGAACATGTCGGTGACGGGTGGACGACAGGGGGTTTAGGTTTAGGTTATGGGGTGATCGGTTATGCCTCCTAGGTTAAATCTATGCCCTTATATAAGCTTTGGGCTCAAGTGTTCTAAGGTAACAAGGATTACAACTTTAATTAAAAGTAAGATTCTAATAAAGACTAAATCTCTAAAGACTCCTACTTTCCAGCCGCCATCCTTGTTTCTAGGAATTTCCTCTCCTTGAGCTTTGGCTTGACATATCTTTTGATCCGGGGCTTGGAAAAATATTTGGCTTTCACACGACAGACGAGCAGATTTTTCTCTATCTATCGAGGTCCACTTTACTTTTCCTCTTCATAAGGTTGCTGTCACCTTGCTGTCACGACAGGTCCATGACAGGTTCGTCTTCTTCGGCTGCTTGTCCAGTTTAGCTCTTCTGCTTATCTGCCCTGCGCCTGCCTTCATCGTCAACCATGGCAGCTACCTGCAAAATACGCCATCTTTTAGTAGAATCCGTGCCTTTTATATAATTGTGATGTTTTATTGAAAACTAACCTAAATGCAATGCAATTATGCTTGAATGCAGCAGAAATATGGGTTAAAGAGGGTGTAAATAATAGAACTTTTACACACTCAACACTCATGCACCTTCAACTGCCTAGATTTATAGGCCACTACCTTACCCTCTTGCATCAACACGCAGCCCAAACCAACAATGGACGCATCACTATAGACCACAAACTCCTTACCAGATTCAGGTTGAATCAGAACATGAGCTTGTGTCAAAGCTTCATTCAGATTCTCAAAAGCTTGTTGCCTCGCCTCTGTCCACTCAAAGCGAACATTCTTTTGCAACAACTTGGTCAAAGGCGCTACTATCTTCGAGAAACCCTCGACAAACCTACGGTAGTACCCAGCCAAACCAAGAAAACTTCGTATCTCTATCACTGACTTAGGCACTTTCCAGCTCATCACAGCTTCTACCTTGTGCGGATCAACGCGAATACCCTCAGCTGATACAACATGCCCAAGGAAGACCACCTCCCTAAGCCAAAACTCAAACTTACTCGGCTTGGCTTACAACTGATTTTCCAACAACGCTTGCAAAAAAATCCTCAAGTGCTTATCATGATCATTCTCGGTACGTGAATATACAAGGATGTCATCGATGAAAACCACCACAAACTGATCCAAGAATTCATGGAATACACGATTCATCATGTCCAAGAAAGCAGCAGGCGCGTTGGTCAAACCAAACGGCATCACCAAAAATTCATAATGTCCATACCTCATGCGAAAGGCTGTCTTAGGTACGTCCACATCCTTCACCTTTAGCTGATAATACCATGATCTCAAATCTATCTTAGAAAACATTGAGGCTCCCCGAAACTGATCAAAGAGATCATTAATTCTAGGCAAGAGATACTTGTTCTTGATCGTCAACATGTTCAGTTGCCGATAATCTATGCACATCCGCATTGTCCCATCTTTCTTCTTTACAAACAAGACCGGTACACCCCAAGGTGACACACTCGGCCGAATGAAACCTTGATCCAACAAATCCTACAATTGTGTTTTCAATTCTTTCAACTCTTTAGGTGCCATACGATATGGAGCAATGGACATCAGAGTTGTATTCTCGTACAACTCTATACCAAACTTAACTTCCCTGTTTGGCGGCAACCCAGGCAATTCTTCCGGGAAGACACCTGGAAAATCGTGAACAGTTCGGATGTCCTACACACGCACATCCTTGGTGCCAGGATTCATCACATAGGCATGGTAAGCCTCACAACCCAACCTCATCATACGGTTTTCTTCCAAAGCTGAAATCACATTCGACAAGAATTTCACATTCTCGCCTACTAGCACTACTTCATAATCATCGGCCAACTTTAAGGTGACTCGCTTGACCTTAAAGTCAACCACGGCCCTATGCTCCGACAACCAATCCATGCCAATGATTACATCAAATCCGTACAAAGGTAACTCCATCAAATCCATAGGAAAAACATGACCTTGCACAGACAAAGGGCATCTCCTATATAACTTTCTAGTGACTACAGTCTCACTAAAAGAACTAGTCACTTGCATTCCTATTTCAAGCATCTCAACAGGTATCTCAAGCAAATGCACATGCTCGCTCAAGATAATAGAATGCGTGGAGCCAAAATCAATCAAAGCCAGAAAAGATAAAGACTGAAGAGCAAAGGTACCTGCGATGACATATGTATCATTGCGCTCCTCGCGCTGAGCATAATCTCTCGCTGGTCCACCTCCCTCAGGTCGAACAGCTACAACATGAGCAATACCTCGCTGCCCCTCAACTCTCCTCTAAAAGTTCCCACGACCTCTCTGAGGTGCAGCTACCCCAGGAGCACGTCCTTGACCTCCACCAGCCAACAAAGGACACTCCCTCCTCATGTGATCCACCGATCCACAATTCCAGCAAGAGTTCCCTGTCACCACAATAGGAGCCTGAACCTCTCTAGCTGCTCGAGGACAATCTCGCCTCAAATGGTCCCTCGAACCACATGTCCAGCATGTATGCTGCTCAGATCTCACACGACCTCCCTGAGCCTGACCACCTCGACCCGGAACACCCCGCCTTCCCTCAGGTTGATGTCTCCTATCACGACATCTTTTGTTCCATCCACCATCGGAACTTTACTCAGCGGATCTCTTCCCAGAGCTAGAACCAACACCTCTAGATGACAAACCCAGATTCTGCTCGATGTCCTTTGCCCGATAAACAAGCACGCCAAAATCAGTATAATCTGAAGCTAGCATGTACGTCTTAACTTCTTGTACCAAACAGTACCGGAAGCGATCACATCGATGCCTCCCACTAGGTACCAACTCAGGAGCATATTGGCTCAAGCGTACGAACTGGACCTCGTACTCCGCCACAGATAGGTTGCCCTGAACAAGTGACATAAACTCCCATTTCTTCTCATCTAAGTATCTCACCCCAAGATACTTCCACCTGAAGGCACCTCTGAAAGACTCCTAATCAACCTCATTGGGTTCCATACCAGTCGTGGTAGTCGTCCACCAGCTGTAGGCATCGCCTTGCAGCAAAGATACTGCGCATCCCAGCTTGCGCACATCATTACAACCCATCTGATCCATGATACAAATTGTACTCGCTAACCAGGCCTCAGATGCCTCAGGAGACATACCAAAGAACTCTACAGCTCTTAAGCTCCTTAATCTTTCTAACGGTAAGCCCGCCTGCCCAGCTGCATGGGCCTGTACATTCGCTCCGGCAACAGCAGCCTGAAACGCTCCAGTGATCGCCTGAACCAGTGGCGCCAAATCACCCAAACTAGGACCAGCATGCCCTTGCTGCACCTACTCCACACCTCCAGGTGGTGGCGGAGTAGGTAGATTTCCACCATGAGGGACATCAGCCCCTTGCGCACCCTGGTCACCCTGCTCAGCCGCAGGTATGATTGTACTGAACCTCAACTCCCTTCTAGGTCCCATTGTGCTATTTTAAACAAAACACAACAACCAAAAATAAATTAACCATTTAGGTCAGCTGCAAGAAAGGATCCAAGTTTACAAAAAAAAACATTTGATTAGTGTAATAAGGAAATGGGTACCCCGACTTCCCCTAACATGATATAGCATACAAAGACTCATCAAGCTCAAAATGCTTTTCATCATTCAAATTCAGCATACAAAAACATTACATCATCATCACACACTCATATCCATTTCACATGCAATTTATACAAATCAAGCATGACATAAGCTTTAGAATTCAACCAATTGCATGCTTTTCAACAACATACAACGATACATATCGATTTCACATACCAACATTCCTAATTTTTTTGTAACCTTGCTCTGATAGCAACAAATGTAACCCCCTTAGCCCGATCTAGACGTTTAACCCGAACTACAAAGATTACACGGGGAAAACCAAAGTCAACCCAAAAGTCAACCTTGATTTACGACCTTTTTTTCTTTTTATCTTCTCTAGATGCATATTATTAACCTATAAGTTCAGCAAAGCAATTAGGTGGAAACGACACAGCGATCGGAGTTCGATTAGGGGTTCAATTGCATATATTTGACTTTTAGGGACTAAACTGTAAATACCATAAAATACAAGGACTTTCGTGATTTTAGAGTTACCAATCCTAAATTAGTCATGTAACATGAAAACACGTCAAAATTCAGCTCAAATGAATCGTCCAAACACAATCAATTGCACACACAATATTTAGGGACCAAAATGCAACATTTCCAATCCTTAAAAGATACTTTTAACTGAAATTTAACTACCTGTATCGATACACTTGGCCTTGTATCGATACATGGGAAGACAGTAGCTAAAGAAGACTCAAGCGTATCGAAACGCTTCCTCGCGTATCGGTACGGCCTTCAAACTTGGCCTAGACGTATCGATACGCGGGCAATCCATTTTCAATAACCCTGTACAGAATTGCCTCATTTTGCCTTAGCGTATCGATACACATACCAAATTGGCTTCAAACAACATCATTTAAACATATCAGATCACATTCAAACAAACTCAAATCATGCATACAAGATATATTCTATCTAATAAACTTTCAAACACCAACAAACAACAAAACATACTCATCAACCACTTCATATCATGATGGCATTTAGCTAATCTAGCATGCTTGAGACATAAAGCTATCAAAAGGGTAAAACACCACAACCAAGCCATAGGACCATATAAAGGACAATTACAAGTCCACAACCAGAAACTAAACATGCTTATGACAACTAACATCTCCAATCAAAATCAGAAAGTAGAAGTCCCACCCATTGCCAATTATTACACTAAGAGTGAACCACATACATCTATTTGACAAAGCCTTGGATTCCTCTTGCTCTTGGGCTGCCTTGAAATGATCAATTCTATGCATTGATGAAACAAATGAGCGTAAGCATATAGCTTAGTGAGGATCGCTAGACCACATTCATCAATGCATTAAACATTATTTGTAAAACCACCACTTTTATCATATACTTTTCATAAACCATGTCTTCTCAAGACAACAATGAATTTAAAAAAACACAAGCTCATATGCATCACTTTAAAAACAATAATTAAACCGTTGCTCATGCTTTACCAAGCATCTCATGCATTCTTGCATCATTTACAAGCATCTCATGCTTCATATTATTCATTTACATTATATTGGCTCACAAGTGATAATCCAAAAACCATTTCAACACAAGACACAATCGGATACGCGGATTACAAGCATTGTCCCCCACGCTTCATATAAACTACCGGAATACACAAGGTGGAGATTAATGGCACAATCACAACCCCTCAACACCCGTGATGGAGATTAATGGCAAAATCACAACCCCTCAACATCACTCATCTATAGTTGTATAGTTCCACTAACGAGAGAATAGGACATATACACAAGACTCACACACGGGACTAACCATTCACCGTTGTAATCTTAACCTCAATCGTTAGGGTACTTGGATGGAGATTACGACACAATCACAACCCCTCGAAATCCAAGGTGTCTTTATTCACGGTGCACCCAATCCTATAGCCGGCTAACTATATCCGATTAAAGTGACCAAAAACCATTTCCATCACATGCCAATATAATCATTTAACCACATTAATCCACTGTTTTACAAGCATAATCACAATGCCACTTTCACAAGCATCACATGCTTAATATCAAATGCATTCAACACATGCAAACCAAGGATCACTACCTAGTGCATCCTTAACATAATGACATTAAAATCCAGCATTATACCATGCTTAAAAATAGTAAACAAATGTAACCCCCTTAGCCCGATCTAGACGTTTAACCCGAACTACAAAGATTACACGGGGAAAACCAAAGTCAACCCAAAAGTCAACCTTGATTTACGACCTTTTTTTCTTTTTATCTTCTCTAGATGCATATTATTAACCTATAAGTTCAGCAAAGCAATTACGTGGAAACGACACAGCGATCGGAGTTGATTAGGGGTTCAATTGCATATATTTGACTTTTAGGGACTAAACTGTAAATACCATAAAATACAAGGACTTTCGTGATTTTAGAGTTACCAATCCTAAATTAGTCATGTAACATGAAAACACGTCAAAATTCAGCTCAAATGAATCGTCCAAACACAATCAATTGCACACACAATATTTAGGGACCAAAATGCAACATTTCCAATCCTTAAAAGATACTTTTAACTGAAATTTAACTACCTGTATCGATACACTTGGCCTTGTATCGATACATGGGAAGACAGTAGCTAAAGAAGACTCAAGCGTATCGAAACGCTTCCTCGCGTATCGGTACGGCCTTCAAACTTGGCCTAGACGTATCGATACGCGGGCAATCCATTTTCAATAACCCTGTACAGAATTGCCTCATTTTGCCTTAGCGTATCGATACACATACCAAATTGGCTTCAAACAACATCATTTAAACATATCAGATCACATTCAAACAAACTCAAATCATGCATACAAGATATATTCTATCTAATAAACTTTCAAACACCAACAAACAACAAAACATACTCATCAACCACTTCATATCATGATGGCATTTAGCTAATCTAGCATGCTTGAGACATAAAGCTATCAAAAGGGTAAAACACCACAACCAAGCCATAGGACCATATAAAGGACAATTACAAGTCCACAACCAGAAACTAAACATGCTTATGACAACTAACATCTCCAATCAAAATCAGAAAGTAGAAGTCCCACCCATTGCCAATTATTACACTAAGAGTGAACCACATACATCTATTTGACAAAGCCTTGGATTCCTCTTGCTCTTGGGCTGCCTTGAAATGATCAATTCTATGCATTGATGAAACAAATGAGCGTAAGCATATAGCTTAGTGAGGATCGCTAGACCACATTCATCAATGCATTAAACATTATTTGTAAAACCACCACTTTTATCATATACTTTTCATAAACCATGTCTTCTCAAGACAACAATGAATTTAAAAAAAACACAAGCTCATATGCATCACTTTAAAAACAATAATTAAACCGTTGCTCATGCTTTACCAAGCATCTCATGCATTCTTGCATCATTTACAAGCATCTCATGCTTCATATTATTCATTTACATTATATTGGCTCACAAGTGATAATCCAAAAACCATTTCAACATAAGACACAATCGGATACGCGGATTACAAGCATTGTCCCCCACGCTTCATATAAACTACCGGAATACACAAGGTGGAGATTAATGGCACAATCACAACCCCTCAACACCCGTGATGGAGATTAATGGCAAAATCACAACCCCTCAACATCACTCATCTATAGTTGTATAGTTCCACTAACGAGAGAATAGGACATATACACAAGACTCACACACGGGACTAACCATTCACCGTTGTAATCTTAACCTCAATCGTTAGGGTACTTGGATGGAGATTACGACACAATCACAACCCCTCGAAATCCAAGGTGTCTTTATTCACGGTGCACCCAATCCTATAGCCGGCTAACTATATCCGATTAAAGTGACCAAAAACCATTTCCATCACATGCCAATATAATCATTTAACCACATTAATCCACTGTTTTACAAGCATAATCACAATGCCACTTTCACAAGCATCACATGCTTAATATCAAATGCATTCAACACATGCAAACCAAGGATCACTACCTAGTGCATCCTTAACATAATGACATTAAAATCCAGCATTATACCATGCTTAAAAATAGTAAACAAATCCACTCTTACATCAAGTGCAATTTCATCAAACATAGCACATTTCCAAGAGTGGGATTACCGAAACACTTACACTTTAGCTAAGTTAAGTGTGTCAAACTTACACTAAGCTCCCAAGATTACGCTCGAAGCGTTACAAAGAAGGAAATTGCATTTCCACTCATCGATACACGAAGCCTTGTACACTGACACGGAAATTACACCTCTGGAGCCTCCAAAATCACCTCGCTTGCTTCCGGATCAAGATCCCTTGTTTACATCATTAAAATAGAGATCTAAATGCATTAAAATGCCTTCTAACACCAGAAACGACTCACAAACTCGTTGCTCACCCAAACAACACCAAAATACCCATCCAAAACAACCGAAAACTCAATCGATTGCTTCCTAAACCAAGTCCAGCCAACATACATCACTTCCAAAGCATTATAAACATCAAGACACATCTAACAAACACCCTAACCCAACCTTATACCTCCAACAAGCAATATTCCACCAAAACACTCCAAAACCTCACCTAAAACAACCAAGAACTTCAAGGATCTCAAGGATTTCGGGACCTATGTTGTCAACAACTCATGTTAACATATAAATCAACTTAAAAATCAATTAAAGTCAACACAAAATAGAGCCCAACTCAACAAGTCCGAATATTAAGATTTCAACCATAATTTCACAAGATTTTGATCTCTAATCAAAACTATATTGAAAACTCAACCAAAAATAGTGTTTAGAAGCCAAATATCTTGGGGATTTCAATGAAGAACTTAGATTAGAGGTTGAGAACAGGATTTACCTCCAATCCTTGCTTCTCTCAGTGAATGACAAGTTTTCCTTTGTGAAATCTTGAAAAACTAAGAGAGATTTCTTGAAAATGATTTAGGAAATGTTGAGAGAGTTTTTAGAAGTGAGAATTATGGAAAAAGATGAGTGAATTTGTGTTTGGCTGAAAATAAGAGAGATTTTCGTAGTTACGTCAAATGAAATCTCACTTTAACTACCTTTTAATTATTTTAATATAAATCCAAATAAAATCATTTAATTAAAAACCCTTTTAAAACACATGCCATATTGAGAAAAGGTCAAATTGACTTAAAGCCCCCTAAAGATTCTAAGATTTTGGCTTTCACCTTAAAAATCACATTTTTCCAGTTTTGAAACTTTACAATTTGTTCACTACTCAAAATGTCCATTTTCCAAAACCCTTTTTGCAAAATTGATTTGACCAACCTCTTAAACATATTTTTAGAGGATTTTGGCAATTTTTATCATAATTTTATCCTATCCCGACCCTTGATTTCCTTAAATCACCTTACGCGATTCGAATCATTTTCGACCGGTCCGATCCGATGTCTAAAATATCTAGTCCGAAAACCAGGGCGTTACATTCTGTCATCAATGAGCGGTAGATCAATGTTATTAAATACATACTCGATGGCATCCATGAGTGTGCAACAAGGATAATGAGCCCCCTTTTCTTCCCCTACCTCATCACCTCTCTCTACCGGGCCTATAAAGTGCCTGAAATTGATGAAGACGTAAGAATCAAAGGCAAGGGATGGACGCAACAGAACATATACAACCTTATGAAACTGAAGCCAGCCACCCCCTAGCCTATGTGGATCCATCTGCCGTGACAGAACCAACAACAGCGCCTGGTTCCACAGAGCCTGTCGCGGCAGAGCCTGAGCAGACCGAGGCCGCACAATCGACAGACACCTCAAACCATATCATGCACATGCTGAAGAAGATGGAGGAACGACAACTAGGCTTCATGGGATTCATGAGGGACTTCACTACTACCACGGTAAACTCCATTAAAGTTTATTTAAATTATCCAAACATGTAGTTTCCCTCTTTCCCAGAAAATCTTTTTACCACCCCTACACCTGCTGCTAGCCCTAAAACGTATACGCCAACTGTTGCCTCCACTACACCCTCTTCCACGACCGATGACGATGACAGGTGATCTGCCACTCTCCGAGGAACAAAACGGAATGAGCCACTTCCAGAGATTGATCTGAAGTACTTTGAAGGTTTCTCCTCATCCTCAGTCTGGCAGGATGACTCTGACTCAGAGCCATCTGTCGTCCGGGAGTTGGCCAAAGATTTCCCTCCAATGAAGAAGAAGAAGTTGAATGAAACTGTTGAGGGACCCTACCACGACAGAGCAGATGGCAGCAACAGCAGTGACAGCGAACTCGAGGTTCTGGACAAAGCTCCAAAAATCTCACCTACCTAAGTCCAGCCACCTCGAGAGGCCAAAAAGAAGGCAGCTTCACCATCCCCCACTCTGAAGCCAGCCTCTGCCACAAAGGTGACTGTCCGCCGGCAGCTCCGCATCAGTAGCAGCAGTGACGACAGCTCATTAACTTAAGTTCTTTTATTTTTTACTTGCTGTTTCTGCTGTTTATCTTATCTTTTTGTGATGTTTTTCTTTTTCTTGTTTTTCATTTTTCTTTTGTTGTCATGCATTGAGGGCAATGCAACCTTTGAGTTTGGGGGTAGGCAGCCCTCTATTATTTAAATGAACTTTTTAAGTTGTGTCTCACTGTAGTTATTTTTATGTTAAAAAAATGGCTTAATTCTGTTGAACTGTTCTTAATTGTTGCCTCCTTCACTGTCGTGGTAGCATCTCTTGAATGTTCTAGGAAATATTTAAAGCCTTAGTATAGTTCTAAAACCTTAAAAACTTTGTGACTTACATGATGAAAGGCTTCTTTTTGCAGACTTAGAGTAGAAAACTTAGCCACTTGAGTTAGGAAAAAAAAAGACTTAAGCTCAGGATACTCCTAGAGGTGCGTATCACTAGCTCTAGGGAAATAACCAAAGAAACTTCTAGAGGTTCCTATCATCGGCTCTAGAGAGTTAACTAGATGTGCCTAAAATACCAGCTCTAGTAAAAAAAGTTAATAAATAAAACTAGAGGTGCCCAAACTATCTCTAGTAAAGAATTGTTTAGAAATAAAACTCTAAGTAGGCTAAGTAAATGTTCTAGTTGCTAAAGAGTCTGAATCATGTTTGTTCACAAAACTTGCACACACTTACACAAGAACTATATTATTGTTATGGATAGATTCTTTAACATTTGAATAGATGCTGATTTTGATGGGAAAGGTATTGTGGTTAAGGACTGTTCACTGAGCTAAGCCAAAACCAAAATAATAATCATGTTAGTTAGGTTGCATTTGCTTGAGGACAATCAAAGATTCGAGTTTGGGGGTATGTTGAGTGCATAAAAGTTCTATATTTTAACCCTCATATACTCACAATTTTGCTGCACTCAAGCATGTTTAATCTCATTTTAGGTTAGATTTCTGCATACACATCACAATTAGATAAAACTGCATAGATGCTAATGATTTCGGTCACCTTTTGCAAGTACCTGCAGCGGAAGCACCTGGGGCAACAATGGAGAAGAGGCGAGTTGCGGAGCTGGAGCAGAAGGATGTAGAACACCGTCTGTCGTGACAACTACCGTGGCAACAATGACGACAGTGGGACACTGAAGTGGAAAAGCAAACTGGAGCTCGATAGATAGAGAATTTTAAGTCGGTCTGTCGTGGATCACTCCCATATTTTTTTGAGCCCTGAAGCAGAAGAAAGGTTGGGCCCAAAGTTCAAGGAAGAAAGTCAAAGAAAGAAAGGAGGACGAATTAAAGACATATACTCAAAAGATTTAGTCTTTAATAGAGTTGTACTTTAATTTAAACTTGTATTCTTGCCATATTAGAAAACGTGGACCCAAGGCCTATATAAAGGCATGTAATTCGACCTAGAGAAGGGAACCTAGCTCCTAGTCGTCCTTCATCATAAACCCTAGCTTTTCCCTTCTCCATCATGTTCTAAATCTTCCCCAGGGCTAAGGGTTGATCTTGTAACGTAGTTGTAAGGGTTAAATTGTTTCTTAGGTTTTTCTATTCAATTAATAAAAGCTTCAAGTTTATTTACTATGGTCTCAACATCTCATAAGAGTTTCGGGAGAGCATTGTGAGTTTATACATTTGCTTAATATCGCGAGAGTTAAGCATTCGAAAGAAGTAAATACGTGTTTTCCAGTTTATGGTTAAACCATCTTGGCTTAGAGATAAGTACAAGGTTAAGTGGCTAAGAAAGAATTCACAAACATTAGTGTTCATCCTTTGATTCACGCCGGGAGGTATCATCCTAGACGTGTTAATCAACAGAACTTGGGCCTAGGGATACGACAAGTCACAACAGGGATTCTTGCCAAACTTGAAGTATGGAGTTGTTGATCGCTGCCGCGACATCAACAGACCTCTGTCGCGACAGGTGCTGCCGCGACAGGCACTAAAACAGACGCAACAGAAAGCCTTATGAACAGTGCAACACCTGCACTACTGAGCAAATCAATTCCAGCCTGTTTTCTTAATCTGATTTCTTTATCTTCTACTTTAGTTATTTCTCAATATTTCTCCAAACATTCTATTAAATTTAATTATTTTCTTGTACAGGAATTTAAGGATAGAGTTATTCCCAGTCCCTGTGGAGACGATATACGATACTACGTATCACTTTATTACTTGAGACGTGTACACTTGCACTACATTGCGATAGACTCTTTTGCATGCAACATCATGCATTCAAGTTGATGTTTCAATTTGCATTCTGTTAACATATCTATTAGGTATAAATTTAGAATTTTGCCAACTCTTTTCTAGCATACTTAGAATTTGCTTTATATACTCTATCTGATGATGAAATTTGGAAATCCTTAGTTTGCATGTGTCGGTAGGATAGGAATGCCAGGACTGCTTGGTAATTGATCTCTAGTTTAGGAAGCATCAGTCTCACTTAACATGTAGTATGCATCTAGTTCCCAAAACAAACTTAGAATTCTTGAAACTAAGCTCAGAAAAAAACGATGCCAGGGTAAAAAGAAAGAATAAGGCAACAATGTTTTGCTAAAGGAAAGAAAAATATAGAACTCTCATATGCCTTAGAGATAATAAGTAACTTGGGGCTTCGTGGTTTGCCACCTCTTAGTTCTCAAGTCAAAAACTTTAGGGTATGAGTTGAAGAGTAAAGCCTAGTAATGTATGGATTAACGTGGGGGGTTTGTGGTGTGCTCCCTCTTATTTCTCACTCCAATCAGTATTACAAAGCAAGCCTGGAAATATTGTCAGCAAAAACCGTTGGTGAATAAGAGAAAAAATAATTCTGAGTTTCGGTAGTAAATTTGAGTAAGGGAGTAAAAGAATACTTGATGCATATTACCTGCATTTCATGCACACTTCATGACCTTAGACTAGATTTATATTGCTGCACTTGAATTTGCTTATCTGTTGGAAATATTGCATTGGGATATCTGAGGACATAACTAGGGCCAAATTCTTCTTACTGGCAATTGTTGACAAGCAATGCCCTTAGACTCGTTTTATTTTTCCTATTTTTTTTATAAATATTTGTATTGCTTGAGGACAAGCAATGAGCTAGGTTTGGGGGAGTGTTAACTCCTAGAAAGTACTGATTTGATGCATATTTCACAATGCTTTTGCTTGTCTTTAGGTATATTTGTTTGCATTTAGTTGCTAAAATCATGCATTTGCGTAAAGAGTTAGAGAGTTGTTTTGTTGCCAGCGTGAAGGTTTGTTTTGATAGTGTTGATGTAGGATAGGAGCAATGCAGGCTTGGTAGAGCAGCACAAGAGTAGGAAGCAGGAAAAACATAAGAGAATCGCCCAATCACAGTTATCAAAGTTGGACCAGAGATTACCCAGCTCGATTGGCAAAGGCTTAAAGTCCAATGCTCGGTCAAAGTAGTCGTTGAACCCAGTACACGTGAGCCCTATAATTCAAAAGAGGATAAGAGGATAACACCTATCTTGTTGTGTAATCGAATTTCAAACCCATCCTAGGGTTTTCGCGAGTGCATATTTAAAGAAGACCAATCATGGATCAAGGGAGAGCACCATGGTGAAAGAGGAAACTAGAGGCAACGTGGTTCGACCATCTTAGACCGAGAGCTTTGGAGCATTGAAAGGCTTATCATTATCCCTTAGCTTATCATTATCGCTTTTCCCTAAACACGTAACTCTTTAATCATTAAAACCCTCCACAATTACTTTTTCCTTTAGCCAAATATTTACAGTTTCTCTTAATTTTCCATCACGACAAGAAAGAAAATATAACTTCTCTTTTCCCCAAATTTTTCTGATTTCTCCATTGAATCATCTTCAACACCTTTCAAGACCTTCTTTAATGAAGAAATTCAAAAGAAGTACAAGGAGAACTTTGTCGCACGAATGTTTTGTTTTTTGAAGATTTTTTAGTTTAATAACGAACCTAACTTGGGTTATTCAACAGAGTTCGTCGTGGTGGTTACAAAGCACAAGTGGGAGATATTTTGCCAGCAAACTGGGGAAGTCCATTCCAATATTGTCCGAGAGTTTTATGCCAACCTCACGACCAAAGACTCACCTTCCTTATTTGTGCGAGGTACGTGTGTTAGATTTGATGAGGGGTATATTAATAATATGTTTAAATTGAATGGTGATGGGGGAAAGCACTCTAAGTTTGCTGAATCGTTAGATGCTGCCAAAAGGAAAATGTTGTTGAAGGATTCTTGCCAGCCTGACACCAAATGGAATGTGTCATTGAAAGTCCATCGAACGGTGAAGCAGCTGGCGTTGAAGCCACAACCATGGTGGTGGAATCACTTCTTGAAAGAAAATCTTATACCAACCACCCATAACGAGACTGTTTTGGAGGAGAGGATAGAAGTATTGTATTCGATCATCGTCGCAAGATCAATGTCAGTCGTATCATTTTAGATGAGACTTATAAATGCGCTCGTAATGGCGGTTGTATTTTTTTCCCCTCACTAATCTCTACTATTTTCATACAACACATTGTGCCACGGCTTGATTCGGACAATGTCCAAGAGAACAAAGGAACAACTATCACTCCTACCTTGTGGAGGTAACTCAATGCCAAAGAGTCCAAGGAGAGGGGCAAAGGAAAGGCGGCCAAGCCGGTGTATAAGGCCATGGTCCCCAAGGCAGCACCTGAGACTCCTATGCCAGCTGGTTCAGTGGCAATGCTTTCTCAAATCTACTAATGCCAGGAGCTCATTCTTCAAAAGCTGGAGAAAGTAAAAGGAGCATAACACCAAGCTATTGTAATATACTCATGCATAGGACCATGCCCTCAAGAAAAGTCTTGAAGGAATGTACACGAATATTTTTCTAGCATTTCCTAAGTTCCCTGTTAACCTTTTTGCTAACGATGAAATGCCAGCCAGTCCTCATTCTGTCCATACTCTGAATAAATCAGATGCCACCGTACTAGTGTCCCTTGTCCAAGACGAGTCCTCAAGAATAGACATGCCGCCTGAATCAAAAGAAAAAGGAATCCAAGCCAAACCTGTTGTGTAACCCCCTTAGCTCGGTCTAGACATTTAACCCGAACTATGAATATTACACGGGGAAAACCAAAGTCAACCCGAAAGTCAACCTTGATTTACGACCTTTTTTTCTTTTTTTCTTCTCTAGATGCATATTATTAACCAATAAGTTCAACAAAGCGATTAGGTGAAAAAGGCACAGCGATTGGAGTTCGATTAGGGGTTCAATTGCATACATTTGACTTTTAGAGACTAAACTGTAAATACCATAAATATAGGGACTTTCATGATTTGAAAGTTACCAATCCTCAATTAGTCATGTAACATGCCAACTTGTCAATTTTAGCTTAAACAGATCATCCAAACACCTTCAATTGCACACACAATATTCAAGGACCAAAATGCAACATTTCCAAACCTTAAAAGATACTTTGAATTGAAATTTAACTACCCGTATCGATTCACTTGGCCCTGTATCGATACGCGGGAAGACAGTAGCTAAAGAAGATTCAAGCGTATCGAAACGCTTCCTCGCGTATCGGTACGATCTTCAAACTTGGCCTAGGCGTATCGATACGCGGGAAATCCGTTTCGATACCCCTGTACAGATTTGCCTCATTTTTGCCTTAGCATATCGATACGTTTCCCCGTGTATCGATATGCATACAAGATTGGCTTCAACTAACATCATTTAAACATGCCAAATCACATCCAAACTAGCTCAAATCATGCATACAAGTTATATTCTATCTAATGAACTTTCAAACACCATCAAACAGCAATTCATACTCATCAACCACATCGAAACACGATGGCATTTAGCTATACTAGCATGCTTGAGATATAACGCTATTTAGAGGATAAAACACCACAAACAAACCATAGGACCATATAAAGGCCAAATACAAAACCACAACTGGAAACTAAACATGCTTATAACAACCAACATCTCCAATCCAAATCAGAAAGTAGAGGTCCCACCCATTGCCACTTACATCTCTTTAATAAAGCCTTGGATTCCTCTTGCTCTTGGGCTGCCTTGAAAAGATCAATTCTCTGCATTGATGAAACAAATGAGCGTAAGCATATAACTTAGTGAGGATCGCTAAACCACATTCATCAATGCATTAAACATAATTTGTAAAACCACCACTTTTATCACATGCTTTTCATAAACCATGTCTTCTCAAGACAACATTGCATTTAATAAACATAAGCTCATATGCATAACTTTAAAAACATCAATTAAACCATTGCTCATGCTTTAACAAGCATCTCATGCTTTCTTGCATCATTTACAAGCATCTCATGCTTTCTTGAATCATTTACAAGCATCTCATGCTTCACATTACTCATTTACATTATATTGGCTCACAAGTGATAATCCATAAACCATTTCAACACAAGACACAATCGGATACGCGAATAACAAGCGTTGTCCCTCACGCTTCATACAAACTTTCAGACTACACAAGGTGGAGATTAATGGCACAATCACAACCCCTCAACACACGTGATGGATATTAATGGCACAATCACAACCCCTCAACATCACTCATCGGTAGTTGTATAAGTCCACTAACGAGAGTATAGCACACATACACTAGACTCACACACGGGACTAACCATTCATCGTTGTGATCTTAACCTCAATCGTTAGGGTACTTGGATGGAGATTACGGCACAATCACAACCCCTCGATATCCAAGGCGACTATATTCACGGTGCACCCAATTCTATAGCCGGCTAACTATATCCCATTAAAGTAACCAAAAACTATTTTCATCACTTGCCAATATAATCATTTAACCACATTAATCCACTATTTTACAAGCATAACCACAATGCAACTTTCACAAGCATCACATGCTTAATATCATATACATTCAACGCATGCAAACCAAGGATCACTTACCTAGTGCATCCTTAACATAATGGCATTAAAATTGAGCATTAAACCATGCTTAAACTTGCTTAAAAATAGTAAACAAATCCACTCTTACATCAATTGCAATTTCATCAAATATAGCACATTTCCAAGAGAGGGATTACGGAAACACTTACACTTGAGCTTAGTTAAGTGTATCAAACTTACACTAAGCAACCAAGATCACGCTCAAAGCGTTACAAAGCAGGAAATTGCATTTCCACTCACCGATACGCGAAGCCTTGTTCACCGACACAGAAATTACACATTTGGAGCCTCCAAAATCACCTCGTTTGCTTCCGGATCAAGATTCTCTATTTTCACATTATCAAAACAGAGATCTAAATGCATTAAAATGCATTCTAACACCAACAACAATTCACTCACTCATTGCTCACCCAAACAACACCAAAATACCCATCCAAAGCAACTGAAAACTCAGGCGATTGCTTCCTAAACCAAGCCCAGCCAACATACAACACTTCCAAAGCATTATAAACATCAAAACACATCTAACAAACATCCTAACCCAACCTTATACCTCGAGCAAGCAAGATTCCACCAAAACACCCTAAAAACTCACATAAAACAACCAAGAACCTCAAGGATCTCAAGGAATTCGGGATCTATGTTATCAACACATAATTTTGACATATAAGTCAACTAGAACTCAATTAAAATCAACTCAAAACAAAGCCCAACTCATCAAGTCTGAAAATCAAGAATCACATCCCAATTTTGCAAGATTTTGCTCTTAATTCAAAACTATAATCAAAATCCAGTTAAAAATCATAAATGAGAGTCAATAATCTTGGGAATTTCAATAAAGAACCTAGATTGAAGGTTAAGAACGAGATTTACCTCCAATCCTTGCTTCCTTGATAATTTGGCAAGTTTTCCTTCCAAAATCTTGAAGAAAAAGAAGTGAATCTTTGAAAAAGAGTTTAGAGAAGAAAAGAGGAATTTGAGAGAAAAGAAATCTGATGAAAAGTTGTTTGACAAATGTGTTTGGCTGAAATGTGAGAGGGAAAAGTAGTTACGTGATTAAAACCTCTATAATTTCTTATTTATTTAATATTTAATTAAAATCATTTTAATTCCTTTATTAAAACTCTTTAAAAACACATGTCAAATTGAAGGAAGGCTAAATTGTACAAAAGCTCCCTAAAGATTCTAAGATTTTGACTCTCTTCTTGAAAATAGCATTTTTCCATACTTTTAAAACTTAACAATTTCGTCACTACTCAAAATGTCCATTTTCCAAAACCCTTTTTGTAAAATTGATTTGACCAACCTCTTAAAAATATTTTAGAGGATTTTAGCAATTTTTACCACAATTTTATCCTATCTCGATCCTTGATTTCCTTAAATCACTTTACGCGATTCGAACCGTTCTCGACCGATCCGATCCGATGTCTAAAACATCTAGGCCAAAAACCAGGGCGTTACATGTTGCAACACCTATTGCACCTGCCTCATCTGCTATCACTGATGCCCCACCGCTTCTGAGCCAGTGAGGATTGTCGAGGAAGTTCTCCATGACATCGAATCCTCCACAGTCACATCAAAGCTTAGCCTCAAGCACAAGAAACATGCAACTCCTAATCGAGGGAGCTTTGTCAATAGAAAGACTCGTGTATCACACCTAGAAAACTCTGAAGGGGAGTCATCTTCCCCTTAAACTCCTTAAATTCATTTTGTTGATTTGTTCATGCAATTCATTTTATTTCATCTCTCTATATATCTTCATGCATTAAGTACAATGTACGCCTTTGGTTTGGGGGTGTGTTGCCTCACATCTTTTGCCATGTCATGCATTCATGTTTATGTTTCTATTTGCATTCTATTGCCATAAAGATTAGGAATAAATTTGGAATTTTGCCAACACTTTACTAGCATAGTTAGAATTTGCTTTAGTATACTCTGTCTGATGATGAAATTTGGAAATCCTTAGTTTGCATGTGCAAGTAGGATAAGAATGCCAGGACTGCTTGGCAATTGATCTCGAGTTTAGGAAACTACAATCTCACTTAACACGTAGTATGCATCTAGTTCCCAAAACAAACTTAGAATTCTTGAAACTAAGCTCAAAATAAGAAATGATGCCAGGGTAAAAAGAAAGAATAAGGCAACAATGTTTTGCCAAAGGCGAGAAAAATATAGAACTCTCCTCTGCCTTAGAGATAATAAGTAACTTGGGGCTTCATGGTTTGCCCCCTCTTAGTTCTCAAGTTATAAACTTTAGGGTATTAGTTGAAGAGTAAAGCCTAGTAATGTATAGATTAACGTGGGGGTTTGTGGTATGCTCCCTCTTATTTCTCACGCCAATCAATACTACAAAGCAAGCCTGGAAATATTACCAGCAAAAACCCTAGGCGAATAAAAGAAAAAAAATAATTCTGAGTTTGGGTAGTAAATTTGACTAAGGGAGTTAGGGAGTTGTTTTGTTGCCTGTGAAGGGTTGTTTTACTAGTGTTGATGTAGGATAGGAGCAGGGCATGCTTGGTAGAGCAGCGCGAGAGTAGGAACCAGGAAAAGTAGAAGAGAATTGTCGAGTCACATTTGGCAAAATTGGGCTAGATATTGCCCAGCTTGGTTGGCAAAGGATTAAAGTTTGATGCTTAGTCAAAGTAGTCGTCAAACCCAGTACATGTGAGACCTAAAATTCAAAAAAGGATAAGAGGACAACACACCTAGCTTGGTGTGTAATCAAATTCCAAATTTCAAACTCATCCTAGGGTTTTCACGAGTGCATATTTAAAGAAGACCAATCATAGATCAAGGGAGAGCATCATGGTGAAAGAGGAAGCTAGAGGCAACGTGGTTCGACCATCTTTGACCAAGTGCTTTGGAGCATTGAAAGGCTGCATCGACGGACCTCCTTCTTTTCCTCTTCTCTTAGTTTAATTTTTATTTTAATTGTGATGTTGAGATACAATATTTTATGGATGGATCCCCCAACCATGAACTAAGCTTTTATAGTTGGTTGGGGATGTTTGCGATTAACACTCAATTTGTTTTTGGTTTTTAATAATTTGAATGCGTTGTCATTATTTTCTATCTTGCTAGCACTTCATTTCCTTAAATTCTTTGCCATTTGACAATTGGCATTGGATGCTTATTATACCTTAATATCTTAACAGACTTAAGGGGTAACAATCAGTTGCCAAGTACTAAGGAGAGAAATTTTGACAAATAATGTTCAAGTAGATGAGCTTATTTTGGAAGTGAATGTACCACTCAGGAGTAAATATAGAAAGTTAATCAAGTTAATCAATGAAAAACTGCACTATAGACATATAAGGTTTTAACGTGGTTAACTTAAGGTATTGCCACCGAAAGAGGTAATACTATTCTTTAAATCTGCCCATCAATAAACCAAGGCAGGACATTATTAATAACTTGCATAGCTACCGTAAAATCCAAGCATCCCCTGCCAACGCTCATCATCCATTCGAATACTTCTTCTTGCCAAACAATTTTTACTTTCATTACATTGTTTTAGCTATTTTCTAAATCGAAAATCCAAATCAATTTCAACATTCTTGATCCCTTGAACAAGTAAACCATTGAACACTTAAATTATTGGTCAATCCATGTGGATACGATACTTAGCTTATTGTTGTATTACTTGTTGACCGTGTATACTTGCACGCAATAGACTTACTCTTGGCATTATTTCTTACGTATTTACACTGCATTCTCATTCTTTAGCGAAGCGTTAGCAAAGTCGACACTTGTGTCGCACATGATCTCAAAGGGGTAATCCCAATTTGGCGGTTGCACAATGGGTACCGAAACTAGCTTTTCCTTAATGATATCGAAAGCTTTTTGCATTCTGGACCAAATTCGAAGGTCATATCCTTTTGTAGCAAGTTACAAGGTGGTTGCGCCACCTTGGAAAAGTCCTTGATGAACCTCTGGTAAAAAAACCTGCATAACCAAGAAACGAGTGAACTTCCCTCACAATTGTGGGGTATGGAAGTGAGCGAATAATATCAGTTTTAGCTTTATCAATAGCAATACCATCAGATGAAACAATGTGGCCTATAATTTAACCTCTATCAACCATAAAATGACATTTTCATAATTTAACACAAGATTAAATTATAGGCATCGTTTTAGTTTTTTTTTTAATTTATTAAGCACTCACCAAAAGAATTACCACAAACCATGAAGTCAACCATAAACACTTCGATTCCTTTCTCGATGTAATTGAAGAAAATGCTTACCATGCACTTTTGAAACGTGGATGGTGCGTTACAAGGCCAAATGTCATCCGATGATAGGTGATTATGTCGAACGAACATGTAAAGGTTGTTTTTCTTGATGTTCAAGCGCCACATGGATTTGGAAGAAACCTAAAAAACCATAAAGACAACAATAGTGAGATTTTCAAGCTAATATTTCTATCATTTGATCGATAAATGGAAGCGAGAAATGATATTTTCTAGTTAAAGCGTTCAACTTCCAGTAACCGAAACAAACTCTCCACCAATTCTTAACATGAGTGGGGACTAGTTCGCCTTATGAGTTCTCAACCACCATGACTCCCTTCTTCTTAGGAACAACATGGATCAGACTTACCCAATTACTATCAAATATTGCATATATCATTTTAGCATTAAAAAGCTTTTGGATCTTCTATTTAACCACATCTATCATGGGAGGGTTTAGGCGCCTTTGGCCTTCTCGAGTTGGCTTCACATTCTCTTTGACTTTGATTTTGTGCATGCAAGTAGAAGGACGAAGTCCTTTGATGACAACAATCGTCCATCTTATCTCTTCTTCATAGCTTTTTAAGACTTACACTAAATCCTTTTCTTCCTCCTTTGAAAGCTTGTTTGAAATGATAATCGGCAAAGTGGTCCTATCACCCAAAAATGCATACTTCAAGTGTTTCGGTAGTAGTTTCAATTCGATCACAAGTGCCTGCAAAATTGAAGGTAAAAGTTTAGTCTTTGAAGGTTCTAAGTGCAAATTTAACTCAGTATTAGAAACATTTTCTAATTCTACCGACATATCAACTTCATCATAGGTATCTCTGCATAACTCCTCAGAAAAAATGTACTCAATATATTTATTAACAAATAGTTCAATTATATCGATAAAGCTAACATTTGCCGCATAATTAGGATGTTTCATGGTTTTTTAGACATCAAACTTCACCACTTCACCATCAAACTCCTTAATGAGTATTCCGCTTCATTCCTAATGGAATGAAACTATCGATGCAAAAAACGGAGGAGCCCTTGTTAACCTGACTCCTCGTGCGGTTAGGGAGTTGATTTCAACGATGGCCACTAATGCCCAACAATTCTTTTTGAAAATTGAAACCACTAGACGGGTTCATGAGATAAGTACTCCTTCTATTGAAGAAAAAAATGACAAACTTACTAATGTAGTTGAAACCAAGCCAGGTAAAACATGTCAGGCTCACCTATGCAGAATTTGTACCTTTCCCGATCATATGATAGAATGTTGTCTAATGCTTCAACAAGATACTATGACACATTTAGACGTCGTCGAAAAATTCCTAGGACCTCCCCAAAAGCGATACGACCCTCACTCGAACACATATAATCCCGGATAGAGAAACCATCTTAATCTCAACTATGGGTCAAATGCTCAGTACAGTCAACTGTATCAACTGCGCCTGCCTATGCGTCAACAACACCAACCCTAGAAGTCATCCCTGCAGGCCATAGTAGAATGGCTAGCAATTAACACCGGAAATTTTCAACAGAAGACCGAGGCCCACTTTCAAAAGCTTGACAAGCAGATGAGCCAGCTCGCGCAAATGATGGGACGGTTGGAATCCCAGGGAAAACTACCGTCTCAAATAGAATCAAATTCGAGACAGAATGCATGCGCCATTACCCTACGTAGTAGAGCTATCATCGAATCTAGATCCAATGAAGGCACTACCGCCAAACGCATAAAGGAGAAAAGAGAATCAAAACCACCCGCGGAGCCTCTTATACCATCACCATATGTTACGCCTCATCCATTCCCAGGAAGGCTTACTAAGCGCAACAAAGAAAACGAAGAGAAGTAGATTTTTTGATTTGTTTCGAAAGATCGAAATCAACATTCCACTTCTCGACGCAATCAAACAAGTTCAAAGGTATGTGATGCTCGCGTAAAAGTGCCCCGCAATAGTGAAAGTGTACACGTCAAGTAATATAATGATAAATATATCCAGTATCGTCTCCACAGGGATTTGGCTAGCCTTTTGGTCCTACTTCCTCACACTGCAAAAGAATTAAAATAAAAACAAAAATAAGTTAAGTTAAGTTGTTGAGTAAACTAAAAATACTAAAACTAAAGTAATCCAAAAATAAAAGTCAGAGACGATTAGGTTGATAGAACGGGCCGGATTAGAATGTGTTGTAGTGTGGAATCCTATTAACTTAATTATATTCTTGAATTCTGAAACACTAAATTTCCGTAGGAGTAACCTAAGTTCCTGCCACGGCTGAAAAGGTTGATGCTCTACCGCGACAATCTCTTGCTCGTGGGCAGATGCCGTTAAGGTTCAACAAAGCGTCCTTGACTGGCTCCTCCTTATCTCTAAACTCATAACATCATTGATGACTGAATCTGACCATACTTCTCAGCGTAAACCAAACACAATACACCAACCAATCACACACTTCTCTTAGCCGCTGAAATTCTTAACCTATCTCTAGGCCGAATTAGTTAACACCCTTGGATGAAAATCGTGCTTACTCATTTCGTGAATTCAACTATCTCGACATCGGATAAATGGATAAACTCACAAACTCTCTCTCGACAAGATTGCAAGAATGATTAATTCCAAGAATAAGCAAACCTCAACTTAATTGCATTAAGAACAAAGACAAAGTACAATAGTCATATCACAACTACTAAAAAAACTAATCCTAACCCTAAGGAAATTAGAACATAATGGATGAAAAAGAAAACACAATCTAATTCCTAAGCTCTTCTCTCTCTGGAACTCTCCTCCTCTTGATGGCGGCAAGCCCTTTATATAGGGGAAGGTGTAGGCACAAATCCTTCTTGGAGAGGAAGTTAAGTTGGACTTGGATTAGACTTTATTAAAGAGGTAAATCTCTTTAATTTATTACAATATACACTTTTGGCCAAAAGTCCAACTTTATCCTTCCTTCCATGTTTTCGTCCACTTCACGAATTCCAAATGCCACGCAAAGTGTGTAGAAAAATCTGGCGTTTAAAGCTCTTCAACTCGACTACCATTTTGCTTGATTTGCCCTCCGACAGGTACAATAGCGTAGCGCACGACCGCGACATGGGTTTTGGCTTCCACGGCATGAGTCTGTGAATGGTTCTACTCCGCAAGGCTTCATCATTAATCAGCTTCCCTCGGTAGAAGCTATCTGTTGTGGCTTGGCCTGATTAGGGTCTACTACTAGCTGGTTCTGCCTCATTCTTCCCTTGTCCTTCAATGCCGTCACGGCATTGTCCTGCCCTCGCATTGTGTAAATCTACAAAAGCGGTAAACATGCATTAAATTGTACCTTTTTCATAGAATAAACAAAATATAAAGCTCAAAGGTATAAATGATGAAATCTACGCATTAAAGGCCATAATGCAGCTCAAATGGGTGTAGGTTGAGTGATAATTGTCATGAAAAAAGGGTCAAAATATAGGACTTTTGGGCACTTATCACACCCCAAACTCGAACTATTGCTTGTCCTCAAGCAATGCAAACCATCAATTGCCAAACCTTAATTTTTATAAACTGTCTCTTTGGTCTTACTTTTCCTTCTCTTTTCAAACCATGACAAAGAACGCTTCGGCCCTTAAATCTTTTGATGCCTTAGGAATTTCCTAGAATCAAACTATAAGATTTGTGAGTGTGTGCAGGTATTGTGAACAAGATGATTACAAGGATTCTAAGTAAACACTTAAGCATTAACCTACTTAGCTTGGGTATATAATTTTTTTATATAAGCAACCTAACCAACTAGAGCCAATTTCGGGCACCTCTAGTGATTAGCCTAGAGCCGGTTTCGGACACCTCTAGGGCTTCCTTAAGCTAGAGCCAGTGGTGGGAACCTCTAACTTTTACCCAACTTCTACGCTAGTCTATGTCCTAAGTGTACTAGAATTACTTAAATCATGCAAGTCACAAAGGTGTTTAAAAGTTCTAATCTCATAGTGTGATCCTAAGTTATCTTCCTTTAAGCATCCTAAAAATAAAGGCTCTAAAGAGTTCTAATCAATGGTAAAAAGAGATAGTTCTATTTCCAAAAAAGAAGATTTAATTAAAACTAAACTAAAGCAATTGATAGAAAGTACTGTCGAGACATAAGCGTAATTCAGTTAAGGCAATGTAATTAAAAAATTACAAGTAAAAGAACAAAACTGCATGTCAATTATATTATACTGCCGTGACATCTCGGTTCCTTGGCCCTAAAACCTACACCTCTAAACTCGAACCAAGTATTGCCCTCAATGCCTACATTTCATATACAATGATAGAAAGAATTAGCACACAAAATATAAGGGCATGAAAAATAAAGGCATAAGTAATAGAAATTTAAATAGAGGGTGATTTGGAAGATTTTTCTTCTCTTCACTTTCACTCGTTAGGATTAGCCTCTTCGGCTTAGATGTCGCGTGCTTGATTCGTTTGGATTCACGGGATGGCTGGGCGCGTGAGGCTGGGGTGGGCTTTACTATCGGGGCAGTGACTTCTTCGTCTTCCGTGTAGGGGAAAACTTCCTCCATGGTCGCTTCTTTGCGTTTAAGTTCTTTGAAGACACGGCTGACAGAATGGTCAGACCAGTTGGAGGTAGTGTGGTACAACGGTCTGCCAGGTGTATCCAGGCCCACCTTGCGTTTGCCTTTCCTTGTCGCGACTGAAAGGGTGTCAAAGGCCACGACAGTCGATACTTGGGTAGCCTAGGCAGTGGCGGCGGCAGCAGGTGTTGCTTCTTCTCTGGGCTCAGGTGCGACAACAAAGAAGACGGGTGGGGAATGGAGGAAATGGACTGGCAGGTATGGGAACTTCATTTGGATAAGCTGAACAATGGAGGCCTGGAAGTCGTGTGTGTGTGCCATGAACAATTGCTGGTGTTGGTCCATTTCCTCCAACTTTTGCATAATCTGCTAGAGGTCTGCCGCGGTCGGTGCACGTGTCTGGGGCATTTCTGAGATGTTCGCTGAGGTTGCTGCCCCTACAATGCCCTGTAGTGGCGTGGCCTGGACTGGGTCGACTTCCGTAATGTTCATCAATCTGAGGTAAGCTTCCCGATCCCATCCTTTGCGGTGCGGCATGTATTCATTTGGCTTGATCAATGGGCACCTCTATTTCTGTGCATAACCCTGTGATCAATGAAGGGAAGTAGAGTGGCCTCTTATCCTTTTCTGCGCATTTGTAGATTTCCTGACAAATGAGATTACCAACATTAATCTTTCGATTATGCATAATAGAATGAATAAGAGCATGGATGGGCCGGTCAATGGCGGTGTTGTAGGAGGTTGGCATGAGGCGGTGTTGTAGGAGCATGCCTGGGCCGACCCTCGATGTCCACCGGCCTCTCATGTCATGCCGGCATAGCAGAGCTATTCCTTGATATGTTGGTAATCCTCTTCTGTTAGTGCTTCCAAGACCTCCGTGTGCTTGTCTCGTTCCACGTGTAAGACATAAAGCTAGTTTATAGTGTCGGCATCCACCCTTGTTGCCTTCCCTCTTACATGTACGAAGAGTGTTTCGTCACTGGGCCTATGGGCATAGAATTCGCGGATTATGGTGAGGTTTTCCCGAGCAGGTTGACGGCAAAATATGAGCCACTTCTGATGGTTGATCTTGTTGAATAGATAGTGGTCAATGCCGAGGTTGGGCTCGTCGGAGACATGGAAGCCTTGTTCTTCCCAAACTTACCGGGAGATAAAATATTTATTGAATTTGTGCTCAACTCCTAGGGGTGTAAAGCGGCTGTAGGTTTGGGCCGCGACATTGCTAGAGCTTTCGCCTCTAATTGCCATCTGAAATTTTGATAGGAGTTGAGAGTAGTTGTTGACAGTAAAAGAAAATAATAGTTTTGGAGAATGCAAGGCTGTAGAGGATAATGTTAAGGTGAAGAATAATGAAGAATAATGGCCCTTATATAGTGTTTCGGCATATCATGTCGTTGGAGCGCAAATCTCGGCCGCGACGCTACTAGCCGTTATGAGCCGTTTCTTCTCCTTGAGGTTCTGCTCGTTGGAAACTAGCCGTTGCGGCTCTTGCGGTTTATTGGGCGGTAAAATGCCGCGGTAGCTAACGGTTTTCTACTAGTTGTTTTATCTCTTCTTCCTTTCTTAATCTTCGTCCTAAAATAAAAAATAAAAACAAAATATTATTCCTAAATATTTAAAAATTAAAAATAACAGAAATTTAAAACTAATCACTGGAAACTAAAAACTAAAAACATAAAATAAAACAAAATAAAAAATTGAGAGAAAAAGTTTGCCGCGACATTGTTCCTGGCAAGGTAGCAGCTGGTGTCCATGTGGATGCATCTCTTAAAGTGTTTACTTATTTTTCCCTCATCACATGTGATCCCTTGTGAGGTAGTAGCTGGTGTCCAAGATCGCCCATTAGTGTGTCGCGGCATTGTTCCTGGCAAGGTCCTACATGTTTGCCGCGACATTGAGCTGCTTTTGTGCAGGTATAGATTGGGTCCTTCTTGAGGTCTGGTTTCCCTTTGGCCAGGAGTGCTTGGCATTTTTCAGAATCTTCAGCATGTTTCCTTGCATCTAATATGTGAAGTTTTAAATGCTCGTCCTTGATGCACATCGTTAGCTCTCCTTTCTCAACATCAATTATTGCCCTCCCGAAAGCCAGGAATGACCTTCCCAGAATGAGTGGGGCTCTTTCATCCGCATCACAATCTAGAATGAGGAAGTTAGTAGGGAAAATAAATTTATTACCCTTTACCAAGATGTCCTCGATTTTACCCTCAGGTTGTACATGTGATCCATCGGCAAGTTGTAGCATTATCGTTGTTGGTCTAGCCGTCCCAATCCCCAATTTTTGGAAGAATGACTTGGGCATGATGTTTAGGCTTGCCTCTAGATCTCAAAGAGCCCTACACTCGTAGTGATTCTCGATTACGCATGGTATTAAGAAGCTTGCAGATCCTTTTGTTTGGGCGGAGCTCGATTGTGTAATGCGGCCATGCATTCCTCTATTACGACCACTGTTTCAAATTCCCCAATCCTTTTTGTTTTGACACTATGTCATTGAGGAACTTAGTGTAGTTTGGGATATCCTTGATTGCCTCCACCAAAGGTATATTAATGTGTACTTGTTTAAGGATGTCCAGGAACTTCTTAAACTAGTACTCTTGCTTTTGTTGCTTCAACCTTTTTGGTAATGGTGGGGCTGGTGTGCTGATTCTAGGCTCTGTCCCAGGTGCTGCCATAGGGTCTGCCGGCGCAGCATTATTTGTGGTTGTTGTCGTGCCCCATTGTCTTTGGTCGGTGTTTTGGCAGTTGTCTCCTCTGGTTTCTCAGGTTCAGTGTGCTTACACTGCGGCCCCTGTAGTTGAATATCACTCCTGGTGGTTACAGCCTTGCACTACTCATACGATGTTCCCTTAGCGGCTTCATTGTCGCTAGGGAATCCTCCAACTGGCCTGGTGTTCAGTATTTGAGTGATTTGCCCCACTTGCGTTTCTAAGGATTTCAACGTTACCTCGTTGTTCTGCAGCCACATTTCTGTCCTGTCCATAAAAGTTTCAGTCTTTTTTATGAACTTGTAAGTGTTAGCCATATATGTACTAGTTTGATTCATAAAAGCATGAAGAGTATTTTCTAAAGAACTAGACTGCATCGGCTGTTGCGACGGCATGTGCTGCTGCGACGACATGGTTTGTTGGAATCCTGGGGTTGGAGCATTCTGATGTTGTGGATTGAGGGCATTGTTAGGGTTGCTCCAAGAGAAGTTGGGGTGTTTTTTCAAGGCTAGATTGTAGTTGTTGGACATCTGATTGTTGCGGTTGAAGTTTCCAACATAGCAAGCTGGCTCTAGGTTCTACGGGCATTCAGAAAAAGCATGGTTAACTCCACAGTTTTCGCAAAATAATTATATTCCCTTGAGTTCTTGTTGATTGTTTTGCGACTGCAAGTTCAGGACTAGCTTCGTCAAGGTGGCGATCTGAGATGAAAATGAGTCCGAAGATCCTATTTCATTAACTATGGGTTGACGGCAGATTCCTCCCCTTCTGGCCATGGGGAATTGATAATCATTCATGGTTATCTTGTTTAAAATCTTCATGGTTTCTTCCGGCTCGTTGTCTAAGAGTATGTCATTTTCTTAGGCATCAAGCATCATCCTAGTTGTCGTGTTAACCACATTGTAGAACATGGTAACCTACGTCCATACAAGGAATACATACAAGGGGCATTTGTGTAATAGCTCTCGATATCGCTCCCAAGCCTCATTCATGGACTCGTCACCAGCCTGTCAAAAAGAAGTGATCTTGTTACGTAATTTTTCAGTTAAATTTGTACGATTAAAACGAGCTAGGAAATCACGACAAAGATCACTTTAGGATCCAATTGCTCCCGCTGGGATACTGTTGAGCCAGGTTTTTTCCCTATCCCCAGTGAACAGGGGAACAACTTCAATCTCAGAATATCCTTATGTACTCTCTGAATTTTAAATGAGTTACAAATCTGGAGGAAGGACTTGAGGTGATGTCTGGCATCTTCAGTTGCAAAGCCGCCAAATTGCCCCATAATGTTGATCATATTAAACATTACGGGCTTCGGCTCGAAGTGGGCGGCCTCGATCTCTGCTATAACAACTCCAGGGTTTAGTCCGTTCAAGTCCTATTCAAGGTAGTCTCGTACTGTTGGATGTCGTACTGGTACAAATGGAGCTTGCGGATTTGCTCCATCTCCTGCCGGGATTTGCTACCCATCGGCAGGGTGCTGCCCAATGATATTGTGTGTCGGGGACCCTTGGTTGATTCCTCTGCCGCGACCTAGAGCTTGCTCCTCAGGTTGCTGCATTGCTGCTATCATCTTTCGTCAAAGCCTTAAGTAAGAGCTTTCGATTTCTGGATCTAAGTCTCGCACTGGGATGTCTGGGTCCGCTCTGGTCATCCGCCGAAACAAAATTAAATATAAAAATAAAAATAAAATAAATAAACTAAAAAGTGTAAGAAAATAAAAATAAAAGTCACAAATCCCCGACAACGGTGCCAAAAACTTGATGCTCGCGTAAATGTGCCCCACAATAGTGCAAGTGAACACGTCAAGTAATATAATGATAAGTATATCGAGTATCTTCTCCACAGGGATTGGGCTAGCCTTTTGGTCCTACTTCCTCGCACTGAAAAAGAATTAAAATAAAAACTTAGATAAGTTGGGTTGTTGAGTAAACTAAAAATACTAAAACTAAAGAAATCCAGAAATAAAAGTAATAGAAGATCAAGTTGATAGAATGGGCCGGATTAGAATGTGTCGTAGTGTGGAATCCTATTGACTTGATTCTGTTCTTGAATGTTGCAACAGTAAACTGATGTGGCAGTAACCTAAGTTCCTGCTGCGGCCACAAAGGTTGATTCTCTGCCGCGACAATCTCTTGCTCGTGGGCAGATGTTGTTAAGGTTTGTTGCGTGCAAAAGTGATACGAAATTAGCGTGCAAGTGTACACTGTGCCAAGTTATAGTATTTAAGATATCATCTCCATATGGATTGTGACAACCTTTCGGAGTTCACTTTTCTTCACAAATAAAAGTAAAAACAAAAATAATGAGAGTTGGTTTGATTAAATCTGAAAATAGGCAAGTAAAGTAAATTGAGAAATCAGAGTGTGAGAATGGGCCGGTATTGGATGCTTCGTAGTGTGGAGATTTGATGTATTGTCTCGGTACAATTTTGCATATCAACTTAACAACTTTTGGTAGCCTCCCACGAGTATGACTCGGTAGATGCCCGCCTCGGTAGAGACCAATATGACTGCCTGAGCAGTTAAGCAATGATTCAAGGTTCGGCAAGGCTCCCTTCTATGACTTCCTCTTCTCTCGAAGCTTGAAGTACTATTGGCGAACACGTCTTGTATGATACCTCCTGACGTGAATCTAAGGGTGAACACCAACCGATTATGAAACCTTTCTTATCTGCTGAACTTCTAAACTTATCCCTAAGCTGAAGTAGCTCTACCTTATGGTTTGATAAAACTGTGTTTACTCATTTCGTGAGTTCAACTCTCCTGATATGGAACAAATATATTGAAGCCTTCTTCTCTCCCAATAAAGATTTCGAAAATGAAGAACCAAGAGTAAACAAACGTTGAATTTTAATCCAAAAACTGAAATCCTAAATGAATACAAGCAAAACTCTCACAACTACTACACAACCAACCCTTAGCCCTAGGGAAGGTTTAGAACATGATGGGGGTTGACGACACTAGGGTTTCGACAAGAAGAAGTTTCTCTCTAATCTCAATTATGTTCTATCCTTTAAGTCAATTACATATATATAGGGGGAGGAGCCTAGGTCTAAGTCGGTTTAGGGTAGGAATACTAGTGAGAATACAATTACAACTCATTAAAAGAACAAATCTAACATTAATTCTTCCTCGATTCCCGTTTGACTTTTTCCAACTTGAATTTGACCATGCTTTTCTTTGTCTGCTGGGCTCCAATGCACGTGCAAGTGGTCTCCAAAAACCGGGCTAGATGTAAAGTGTCCACAAGTTCTATATTTCATGCACATTCCATCTCATATTATTGATGTTTTTGAGTACATTTTAGGCATAATTAGGACCATGCATTACATTTTACAATATTTCTTTACTTTACCATTTTTTTCTAGATTATCCTTTGTTTGGTAAAGAAAAGGTATTGTTTTAGTGTACTTTTGGTTTTAGGTACTAGATGTTGACAGAGGGTAAGAGGAGTTGAGGATGTGATGCTGAGGCAACGAACCAGGGAGTTGTATTGATACAATTCCAGACAGAAACAACAGCTGCCGAGTAGCTGCCGCCGCCCACCATGCCGCCCAAGACATCAGACTATGGAGTTGGAGAATCATAGTGCGATCTATAGAGTAGAAAATGCTAATTCTATCGATGATATCCACTCAATTTTCTAACGACTGTAGCAGCAGGCAGAGCCGCCGAAGGTGAATCTCGAGATTACTTGTAGAGCAAGACAACGTGATAAAGTCAACATTCAACTCAAAGAAGTCGGAGTTTAAAGTCACATTTAATGTGAAAAGCGACTTTGAAGACTTTTACTTCAAGAAGAACTAGACCTAGCTAATGCCTATATATACTCATTGTAATTCTAGTTCAAAATAACTTAGGTTTTCCTTAGGTTGAGTTTAGGTTTTCTCGCCGCCGACATGTTCTAAATTTCTCCTTGGGTTTGGTTTATGTTGTAATTAGTTGTGAGAACGGTTGCTTAGGATTTCAAGTTTGTTTTTGCAAATAAAATTACAAGGTTTACTTATTCCATGTTCTTCATAGTTTTCAATTAAGGCAAAAGATGAGTTGAATTATATCCATTTGTTCGGCATCGAGAGAGTCGAACTCACAAAAGGAGTAAGTACGATTTCATTTATAGACTGTGCGATCAATCCGGCCTAGACATAGGTTAATGGTTTAAGGCGTTTAAAGGAGGATTAATCAACAATGTTGTCTTTACACGATTCACGCCGCGACTGGAATTATCTGCAGTGGGCATCAACAGAACTCTGACTTAGACATAAGCGGAGTCACTTTCGAAGAGTCATGTCGAGCCTTGTAGTTTTGCTAAGTTTGTTGCCGAGACACAGTTCCATTCCCCTGCCGAGGTAGCGAGAGGGTCTCAGCAGTCTACCTGCCATCCACCGCCGAGGCAGCAGAGTGTGGCAGCGCAAAACGACTTCACCTATTCAACGCAATTTCACACTAAGCAACAGCATAACCCTTCCCTCTCTATCAATCTGTTCACCTCCTTTTTAATTACTTGTGTTTTTATTTTACTTTTTTTCAAACATTCAACTTAATTGTGCATTTATTTTTCTTGTGCAAGATTTACAACTCGAATCAAGTTGTCCAATCCCTGTGGGAGAGGATATCTTATATAGTATAACTTGACAGGAGTGTACACTTGCGCTCATAAATAGAGAACACCCAAACGTTGTACAAGTTTTTGGCGCCGTTGCCAGGGATTGGTAAAATTAAAATTCGTCTTTAATTTCTGCACTTTAATTTCTTTACATTTTATTTTATTTTTATTTTAACCGAAAAAAGAGTTTTACAGTTTCCTTTGCTAGTGTATCACCAGGGCGAATCTAAAAGGAGAAATCCTATTTTACGATGATATCGAACGAAGAACAAGAGAGCTCAAGAAGGAAATTAGAGTAACCCTAGGAAAAACTAAAGAGGAAACTGAAAAACCAAAGGTAAACATCGACCCTGCCAACAATGATGTAAACGACAGGGATGGGTAGCAAGACTTGCCGTCCAGAGAACAACAAGATCCACCAAGGTAGCAACCCCCTTTTCCGCCCAGGCAGCCCTAGAATGTTCGAACCACCAGGGATTATCTGGAACACGACTTTAGAGGGTTCGATCCGACAGTGACCGAACATGAAATTGAGGCGGATCACTTCAAGCTGAAGCCCGTTGTGTTTAACATGATCAACACGTTAGGGCAATTTGGAGGGATAGCCACAAAAGATGCTCGGCAGCATTTGAGAGGATTCCTGTACATCTGCAAAGCATTCAAAATACACGGGGTCTATCAAGACGTACTGAGGCTGAGATTATTTCCCTATTCACTGAGGGATATGGCAAAAAATGGCTAAACAACGAGCCAGCAGGATCGTTCAACACATGGACAGAGCTGTGTAAGGATTTTCTGGACCAATTCTGCTCGTCCAATGTCACAGACAAACTGCGAAATGAAATAACAACCTTCTGACAAGGGGATGACGAACCGATGTATGAAGGATGGGAGCGGTACCATCAGATGTTGAACAACTTCCCGATACATGGTTTCCCGGCTTGGACACATGTATCAATGTTCTACAACGGGGTGAACTACCCAACACTGATGATGATTGATGCCTTAGCCATTGGAATCATCCTTGATAGACCACTAGATGAGGCACTGGGGATTCTGAACCAAGCCGCCAAGAACGACTACAAGTATCCAATAGCCCGCCGAGGCGGCGTTAGGTGGCCAGCCACTGTAAACAAGGTAGAAGCCTCATAATCTGTCAATGCTCACCTTGACAAGTTGACAGAGCTGGTCATGAGCATCGTGAAAGCCGTTGGGAAAGTCTATGAGGTAAAGGCTGTGGAACCGTTCTGTGATGAGTGTGGGGGCAAACATGATTCATCTGACTGCACCACATCTGCCAACTTTATGGGAGGATACGAGAGGAACAACAGACCTGCCAAGAACACCTACAACCCTGGATGGAAGAAACATCCCAACTTCTCCTGGAGCAACCCAAAGGTTGCTGCAAACCCACAACATAAACAGGGAGGCTACCAATAAAACCTATCCAGACAGCAGGCTCAGCAGCCGCAAAACAATAGTTCACTAGAAGCAACTCTTCATACTTTTATGCCTAGAACTATTGATTTTATTGTTCGAACTAATAAATTTATTGATAAAAATGAGTCTTTTATGGACATGACGGAAATGAAGATGAATAACCAGGAGGCTGCTATAAAAAAACCTGGAGACCCAATTTGGGTAGTTCACAGAGATCTTCAGCAGCAGAACAATGGGAGCAACATCCATCAGCACAGAGGTATCATCCAAACCCACTTACGAGCAGTGCAAAGCCATATATACTAGAAGTGGGAAGCAGTTGGATGAAACCAGGGTGGAAAAGCAACCAGAAACACATCCATTACAGAAAGAACAGCCTACCGCGGCAGCATCAACACCAATCGCCTCAACAGCTCAACCTGACAGCAGTTCTAAAGCAGATGACCCTCCACAGATAGAGTTCCCATGCAAGGAACGTATAGAGGACCTCCATCTGCCAGCACCTTTCCCCTAGAGGCTTAAGCAACAAAAGCAAGAGCACTGGTTCAGAAGATTCCTGGATATTCTAAAACAGGTGCACATAAACATCCCTATAATAGAAGCCATTCAGAATATGCCCAACTATGTCGAATACCTCAAGGACATGGTTTCTGAAAGGAAGAGGATTAGGGAGTTTGAAACAGTTGATGTAATAGAGGAGTGCATGGAAATGCTGCACAACAAACTACCGCCCAAGCAAACAGACCCGGGCTGCTTTGTGCAGGATAGACAGGAAGCACGAAGCAAAAGCACTGTGCGACTTGGGAGCTAGCATCAACCTAATGCCTAAGGCAGTCTTCGATAAATTAGGAATTGGGTCAGCCAAACCTACATCTGTCATGCTAAAACCTGCCGATCATTCTTTTGTACAACCGGAGGGAAAAATTGAAGACATCCTAGTGAAGGTGGGCAACCTTATTCTTCCAGCTAATTTCCTCGTCCTAGACTATAAGGCTGATGAAAAAGCCCCTAGCATCCTTGGGCGACCATTCTTGGCCACGATCAGAAGGTTAATAGATGTGGAACATGGGGAGCTTACCATGAGGGTAGACAACCAGAGTAAAAAGTTAAATGTGCTACAACCCTCATGAAAAGAAAAAGAAGGATGCTTAGATGCTAAAGCTGCCAAAATCAGCATAGAGATAGGCCAAAGCTGCAG
Source organism: Hibiscus trionum (assembly GCA_030270665.1). Taxonomy (NCBI): domain Eukaryota; kingdom Viridiplantae; phylum Streptophyta; class Magnoliopsida; order Malvales; family Malvaceae; genus Hibiscus; species Hibiscus trionum. The sequence goes on from BSYR01000021.1 coordinate 26,299,455, forward strand.
CTGTCGCGACAGACCCAAGGGCAGGCTGAAGAACCCAGCATCACATCACCTGAAGGAACAAGAGGACCCCCAGGTGGGAAGGACAAGCCAAATTACCTCAGGAAGTTGTTATGTCTGGGAGATGCACCTAAATGCACTCCCAACATAACTTAATTTTTAATCTTTTTCTTTATTTTTTATTTTTATGCATTAGGATTAGAATTTAATTTATTGCAATTTTTTAGGATTAGATTAATTACCACACTTTTAATTTTCAGAATTTATTTAATTATCCTTATTTAGTATTTCAGGATTAGGAATAAAAGAGCCGGATCAAGAAGGAGGCCCAGTAAGGAGACCGCCCACCATCCCACCGAGACAGCCGAGGGCAGCCTAGCGCAGAAAACATGTAACGACTAGTTGAACGCTAACGGCTAGCTGCCAACAACTACGAAAATAACGGGCAGAAATCCCATAACGTGCGCGAGACACTAGACCGTTAGACATTTAATGCCACCACAACACCTCTCGGCAACCTCTATTTAAACCCTTCTCACTTCATTCCTTTACTTTACTTTCACCTTCTTGTTATCTTATTCTTGCATCCACTACTCTCACTTTATTTCCTTTCAAGTTCCAGTAAACTCCCACAGTCTCACATGGCTTCAACATCGGCACCTAAACCCACCTTCCAACGCTTCTTCTCCCGCGAAGATGAAAAGAGATACCGAACCCAGTTCGCAAAACAAGCCATATGGGAGGAGAAAGGCTTTCACTATACAAGGCAGACATGAGATCTCGGCCTAGAACCAAATCTGTTCGAAACCATCCACAACAAGGGATGGGAAATATTCGCACGACAGCCGGAGATAGCCAACATCACCATGCTTAGGGAGTTCTATGCCCACCATCCTCGCACGGAGATGCCGTTCGTGTTCGTCTGAGGGGAACCTGTCAAGCTCAACGATGTCGTTATCAACAGTTTCTATGGCCTGGATATGAACGACAACCATTACGAGGAGTGAAGGTAGTCACTGACAGCTACCGATTATGAGAAAATCAAGGCCAAATTGTGCAAGCCCATCACTCCGTGGTTGGCAGGAAAGCATGGAGAATCTGTCCAACACCGCCACATGCTGGCTGAGGCAAAGTTGTGGCACACATTCATCAAGAGGCGCATGCTGCCCACCTCCCACAACTCTACTGTCGATCAGCCACACCTTGCCCTAATCTACAACATCATAATGAACCGGCCCATCAATGTTGGGGTGATTATCTGGAAGGAGATCCACACCTTCTTCCGAAAGATGAAAGGCATGTTGTATTTTTCATCACTCATCACCGGCCTTTGCACCAATTTTGGTATCCCAACCGACCCCAAAGATGAGACGACGACAACAAAAGAAGGGTGGACCAGAAAAGTCTGCATGTAGATGATGCAAGCTCCGGAGACAGAGCCCATAACGCTAAGCCAACCTTCTGCCGCCCAGCCTGCCACTCCAGCCGCTCCCGACAGTACTGAAGCTGCCCCAGACAACAAAGTCCTCACACTGCCACGCACACTTATTGACATCAATAAGCACATCGAGCAGCAGCAGCTGACCTTCATGAAATACGTGGGGGAAGTCCAAGAAGCCTTTGTGGCTTATCTTCTTCAAAAATTCCCTGATGACGACGCCACCCTGCCTCCATACCCCGCAGACCTTGCCGCAACTGCCCCAACACAAGGAACACCATCCGCCGCCGCTGCTTGCCATGCCACTTCCCGCCGCCAGGTGCCAACTCTGACGCAATATCCATCTTACTCGGCCACCTCAGCTTCCAACATGGAGGTAGACTCTCTCGAGAGGCATCAAAAACACCATTCACATGCCTGCACAGTAGTGAAATTGGCGAATACCTCCTTATCAGAGGAGATTTAGTAGCAACCGCCGACACCAGCAATAGTAGTAGTAGCAGCAGTAGTCATCCCAATGGTGATAGACTCTTCGGTAGCACCCAAGGAGAAAGGTACTAGGAAGAGGAAGCGGCACATCATAGCCGCCGAGTCTGTGGACGACGAGACAGAGTAAGAAGAGAGCGAAGCACCTCCTCTCGCTCCCCCTACCGAACCTCAAAAAGAGCCTCGTCCCACACCCAAGAGAGTCCAGCCGCCACGGACAGCAAAAATATCACATGCTAAGTTTGCCGCCAAGACATCTGCCAGCCGTCGCTTCATCATCCAAACCTCTTCCTCCTCCTTAACAGCAAAGACTCAAGACTCCTCTCAACCCTCAGCCAATTTCTAGTTTTTTTTATAAATACATATATATATATATCACTTGTAATTTTCTGCTCTTATTATTTTGTGTTTTATTTTGTGCATTGAGGGCAATGTCCATCTCGGGTTTTGGGGGGATAGCTCTCGCATCTTTTTGTCTAGGCATACTTAGTAGCATATAGGTTGCATTGTACATGCCTTAATGATAATCGGGATAGAAATTTTTTATATAACCTGTGCCTATGATAGTTAGCTGATTAGTTATTTTTGCACCAATAATAAATTGAAATTAATATGGGAAAAGTATGCAAAATGACTTAGCATTTTTTTATATTCCAAAACTGTCAAACACCACTATTACATGCTGAATTTGTTAGAATATCTAATGAACACTGCCTGCTTTGTTTTTAGAATTCTTTGCAAAGTTCTAACAGTGGTTGTAGGTAGCCGCCGAGGCAAAAAATAGAAATAGAAAAATACTGCACTGCCACGACAGCAGAAAGGAAAACAAAAAAATTGATGTTTTACCCTAGAGGTGCCCGCAACAGGCTCTAGGAAGAATCATGTGCGAGGACACTCGGCTGCTATCAAAGTCCATGAATCTAAAAGTTTTAAAGTGACGGACAAATTAGCATGAGTGAATGAAAGTCTTCACGGGATGACTATACTCCATGTTTTCGGGATTTGTAGTTTGCTCCTATCTTAATTTCATACCTAGAAGAGTAGTTGTGATAAGCTGAAGCCCTCATTGCCATGATTAAATATTGTGCTTAATTGTGCTGTCTCGGCAGCAACCTTATATATCATAACACCATCTTTATTTATCTAGTTATTTTGTATATTCAGCCTGTACACAGTCCTACACACGCTGCACTGGCATTAGAAATTAATTCTGTGTTATTTTCTTGCTAAGTTTCCTTCACTAATCTAATATAGGTGCCACGGCCTTGAGGTACAAATTCAACTTAAAACATGTTTTTCTTTTTGGTTAATATAAGGTCAAGTATGTTTAGGTTCCATTGCTTGAGGATAAGCAATAGTTAAAGTTTTGGAGTGTGTAAAGTGTCCATAAGTTCTATATTTGATGCACATTTCATCTCATGTTATTGATGTTTTTAGTACATTTTAGGAATAATTAGGACCATACATTGCATTTTACAGTATTTCTTTACTTTACCATTTTTATCTAGATTATCCTTTGTTTGGTAAAGAAAAGGTATTATTTTAGTGTACTTTTGGTTTTAGGTACTAGAGGCTGATAGAGGGAAAGAGGAGCTGAGGATGTGATGTTGAGGAAGCAAACCAAGGAGTTGTACTGATACAGTTCTAGACAGAGACATCAACTGTCGAGTAGCTGCCGCTGCCCAAGATAGTAGACTATGGAGTTGGAGAACCGGAGTGCGATATGTAGAGTAGAAAATCCTAATTCTATCGATGTTGTCCACTCAATTTTTTGACGACTGTAGCAGCGGGCAGAGCCGCCGAAAGTGAATCTCGAGATTACTTGCGGAGCATGGCAATGTGATAAAGTCCACATTCAACTCAAAGAAGTAAGATTTTAAAGTCACATTTAATGTGAAAAGCTACTTTGAAGACTTCTACTTCAAGAAGGACTAGACCTAGCTAATGCCTATAATACCCATTGTAATTCTAGTTCAAAACAACTTAGGTTTTCCTTAGGCATAGTTTAGGTTTTCTCGTCGCCGACATGTTCTAAATTTCTCCTTGGTTTTAGGTTTTGTTGTAATTAGTTGTGAGAACCATTTCTTAGGATTTCAAGTTTGTTTTTGCAAATAAAATTACAAGGTTTACATATTACATGTTCTTCATAGTTTTCAATTAAGGCGAAAGATTAATTGAATTCTATCCATTTGTTCGGTATCGAGAGAGTCGAACTCACAAAAGAAGTAAGTACGATTTCATCAATAGACGGTGCGATCAATCCGGCCTAGACATAGGTCAAGGGTTTATGGCGGCTAAAAGATGACAAATCAACATTGCTATCTTTGCACGATTCACGCCGCGACTGGTATTATCTGTAGTGGGCATCAACAGAACTCCGACTTAGACATAAGCAGAGTCACTTTCGAAGCGTCCTGCCGAGCCTTGTAGTTTTGCCGAGTTTTCTGCCGAGATACAGTTCCATTCCCCTGCCGAGGCAGCGAGAGGGTCTCAGCAGTCTACCAGCCATCCATCGCTAAGGCAGTAGAGTCAGGCAGCGCAAAACGACTTGACCTATTCAATGCAGTTTCACACTAAGCAACAACATAACCCTGCCCTCTATATCAATCCGATCACCTCTTTTTTAATTACTTGTGTTTTTATTTTAATTTTCTTTTCAAACATTCAACTTAATTGCGCATTTACTTTTTTGTGCAGGATTTACAACTCGAATCAAGTTGTCCAATCCCTGTGGGAGACGATATCTTATATACTATAACTTGACAGGAGTGTGCACTTGCGCTCATAAATAGAGAACACGCAAACTCTCTACACTTGATGAGCTCTTTCAATCACATACAATTTTGTATTTATTCACCCTTCCTTGAGTTGCTGCCTCGACGGTGTACTGTTGACTTCCTCGGGGAGGTGTGGATTAGTGTGCATGGGTTGGCACAACTCTTCATTCTAATCTTTTTCTCCTCGATCAGCTCTCCAGATGGTCCAACAGCTTCCTCCATTAGTTTCCAGCTTCTCCTCTTCTGCCCTCTTTGCTGCCTCGGCGGCATCTGCCTGGGCGGGTACCTGTGCACAGTTAGAAAATGCACCTGAGCAATATCTTTTAGAAAAAATCATTTAAGTTCATCAAACAAGGAAACATATGTAGTCTATGTCGCTTTGTGTATGTTTTGCTAATACATGCATCTAAACTATACTGAAGAACAACAATAATTGAGCTAAACTAGGGCATAAATATAAGACTTTTGCACACTTAACACACCCCCAAACTTGAATTGTTGCTTGTCCTCAAGCAATGTAATCTAACAATAACATGCCAAAACATAAAATCATTTGTAAACTAAGTCGAGAAAGCATCTTGAGCAACCTTTACATACCACGTAGATTTTTGCCTAGTTAGCAACCTTTCGAATAACAATAGACTTACCCGGAACCGAACTATGTATCTCGTGAGTGTGTGTGTTCCTTGTGATACGAATGACTCTTCGGCTTCTAAGTAAACTTTTGATAAGCTCCATAATTCCCTTGGGTTTCCTTCTATTTTTTTCTTTAGAGCCGGTTTCGGGCACCTCTAGCTTATCCTAGAACCAGTTTCGGGCACCTCTAGGACGTCTATTTTTTACTAACTTCAAGTTCTACCCAAGTTTACTAGGTGAAATACCTAAGTTTCTTAGAAGTCCCAAAATCAAACTAGTCACAAAGAGTGTTTCCTTTTAAGTTCAGACCATAGTAGGATTCTAAGTTAATCTAAGTCATGCTAAAATTGCCGCCCAGGCGGGCCACCTGCCGCGGCAGGTAAAAGGTACTCAAGAATTTTCCTCAAACTAAGAATTCAATAGACTTTAAACAAAGGCATGTTACATTAGAACATAAATGCAAAATAAAGCAAAAAAAGACATAAAAAGGAAAAAAAATAAAAGAAAAACAAAAGAAAGAAAAAATTAGAGGATTAATTTTCCCCCCAAACTCGAGAGGGGCATTGTCCTCAATGGATGACTCTATACACAAAATTTTAGCATATACTAGATTAAAAATAAAATGGAAGATTGAGAGAGAAGCTTAGATTGGTCGTGACTCGGATGAGCTGTTGTCGTCACCTTCTGCTATGATAACTCTCTTCCGAGCTGCCGTTTTGAAGTGTTTGGCCTCCCTTGGCCGCTGCTGGCGAGAAGGTGGACTGGGTTGTGCTTTTAGCGTGACTTCTCATTCGCCGCCATCTTCGCTGTCGGGGTAGACTTCTGTGGTAGAGTGTGTTCTCTTTGAACCTGGGGAGAATGACAGATCAAGATTCCTTGTGACGGATCAAACCATGTCTTGCCAAACTGAATTGCTTTATAAGAAGTCGTTGAGGTAGGCTGAGTCGGATGGTCCTGGTGCGTCAGCTGCTGCCCGTGATGTCTGCCATTGTTCTCTGATTAGGGCAGCCGATGTTTCTCCACGGTTGTCGGAGATGGAGAGGCCTTCGGTGGATGTGGCTGCTGGGGAGGCTTGAGGCTCAGTTGATATGGGGGCAGTTGGAGTTGCGGAGGTTGTCGGAAGGGTTACCGAGGCAGAGGGTGCTGCGGTCATTTCTGGTGCTATCGAGGCAAATATCTCGGCAAGTGTAAAGTGCTCATTTGTAACGTCTCGATTTTGGGCCTAGTTGTTTTAGACATCATATCGTGTTAAGTGAACTGGTTGGAAACGGCTCGAATCGTATTAGGTGGTTCAAGGAAATCAAGGTTCTAAATAGGATGAAAATAGGAAAAAAATTTGCTAAAATTCTCTAAAATTATGTTTAAGAGGTTGGTTAAATCAATTTTACAAATGAGTTTTGAAAGTGGTACATTTGGGGTAGTGACCAAAATGTAATGTTTTTAATAGTGGAAAGATGCAATTTTCAAAAGGAGAGTCAAAATCTTAGAATCTTTAGGGAGCTTTTGTGCAATTAAACCTTTCCTTAATTTGACATGTGATTGAAATGATTTATAGATAATTGATTTTAAATGGATTTTTATTTATTTGTTAAATAAAATTGTTAATTTGGAAGGTTTCATTTACGTAACTAACTTTTTCTCTTCTCATTTTCAGCAAAACACAATTCTAAAACCTTTTCTCCAGATTTCTTTTCTCCCAAACACTCTCTCTTTGATTTCTTATCCATTTCAAAGAATTCTCTTTAATTTCCTCAAGATTTGTGCAGCAAAAACTTGTCAAACATTAAGGAAAGCAATGATTGGAGGTAAATCTCGTTCTCAACCTCTAATCAAGGTTCTTTATTGAAATTACCAAAATTATTGACTCTTAAATGTTGTTTTTAATTGAGTTTTGATTATAGTTTTGACTTAAGATCATAATCTTGCAAAACTAAGATTTAATTCTTGATTTTTAAAGTGTTGTTGATGAACTATGTTTTAGATGGATTATAATTGAGTTTTGAGATGTTTATGATGTTGAAAAGGAGTTTTAATGATAAAGATCCCGAAATCCTTGAGATCTTAAGTTTTATGATGGTTTCAATTGAGTTTTTGAAGTGTTTTGATGGTTATATGATTGTTGGAGGTATAAGGAAGGGTTTAGGTTGTTTAAGATTTTTTTTGATGAATATTAATGAGTGGAAGTGTTGATTGTTGGCTGGGATTTGTTTCGGAAGCAATCGAATGAGTTTTCGGTTGTTTTAGATGGGTAAATTGATGTTGTGTTGCTGGGCAACGAGTTTGTGTTTAGTTGCTGGAGTTAGAATGTGTTTTAATGCATTGGATCTCAGTTTTTAATGCTCTAAAAGCAGGGGATATTGATCCGGAAGCTAGTGAAGCGATTTTAGAAGCTTCGGACGAGTGATCTTCGCGTCGGCAAGCGAAGTTTCGCGTATCGGTGAGTGGAAATGAGTTTTCCAGCTTTGAAACATTTTGAACGTGGTTTTGGAAGCTTAGAGTGAGTTTGAAACACTTAGATAAGCTCAAGAGTAAGTGAAGCAATTATCTCTCTCGGCTTGTGCTATGTTTTGGTTAAAAATGCACTTGAATTAAATGTGATTTGATTATTGTTTTAAAGCATGATTTAAGCGATGTTGTTGCTGGTTTTAAATGCCATTTTGTTAAGGATGCACATGGTAAGTGATCCTTGTGGTTATGTGGTTTAATACTTGGTTTTAAGCATGGTTTTTGCTTGTGAAAATGGCATTGTGGTGTATGCTTTGTAAAACAATGAAATGTGATAGATGTTGATTATATTGGCAAGTGATGGTAAATTGTTTGGTTACTTGAATCAGATATAGTTAGCCGGCTATAGAATTCGGTGCACCGTGAATAAAGTCACCTTGGATGTCGAGGGGTTGTGATTGTACCGTACACTCCATCCAAGTACCCTAACGATTGATGTTAAGGGCACTACGGTTGATGGTCTAATTCCGTGTGGGGATCTTGTGGTTTGTGTCTCGTGCTCTCGTTAGTGGAATTATACAACTACCGATGAGTGGTGTTGAGGGGTTGTGATTGTACCATTAAACTCCACCATGGGTGTCACAACAGTTGATGGTCTAATCTCGTGTGTGAGCCTTGAGTGTCCGGTAAGGTGTATGAAGCGTTTGGGACAACACTTGTAATCCGCGTATCCGATTGTATCGATTGTGGTGTGTTTTGATATGGATTATGTTAAAGATCACTTGTGAGCCAATATGATGATGATGATTTAATGAATTAAAGATGAAATCTTAATTTGAGAAAGCATGTGATGCTTGAGTCTTATGCTAGACTGCATGTGATTCTTGGTTTAAGCATGAGCAAAGGTTTTTGCTGTTTTGGTTAATGATGCATTGAGCATGTGGATTTAAAAGAGGAAATGTGTTTTAAAAGTTCATGTTTTAAAGGAAGGCATGTGTTTACAAAAATTGATGTTTTTGTTTTGGGAATGCATTGATGAATGTTTTGGTTTTATAGCAGTTCTCACTAAGCTTTGTGCTTACGCTCATTTGTTTCATCAATTCATGGATTTGAGCACCTTTGGCAGTGAGCAAGCAAGGGATATCCAAGTGGTTTTGTTAAGAAAAGTATGTGCTTTCATCTTAGTGTAATAAGAGGCAATGGGAGGGATTTCAACTCATGAGTTGCTTGGTGTTATGGGACACTATGAACATGTTTAGTCTGGGTTTTGAGACACGAAATTGGTCTCTATATGGTTTGTGGATTTCTATTTGGGTATTTTGGATATTTCTTTATATGTGTTTTAAAGCATGCTTTTATAGTTTCATGATCATCATTTGTTAAGAAAAGTATTGTGGATGGTTGTTAATGCATTTTGTGTTAGAAATGATTGATAAAATATGTATGGTAGATATAGATGTGAATAGTTGTTGTTAAATGCATAATTATGGTTGTTGGTTGTGCATTTTTTGTGCAAGTATCGATACTCGAGCTTGGGTATCGATACTCGAAGGCATATTTCAGGCCAAACCACACAGGGGTATCGATCCGAGTTGAGTGCGTATCGATACGCCTGTGCATGTTATGAAGGGCCTACCGATACGCGGGGAAGGGTATCGATACCTTTTCCCCCAACTTCGGTTACTGTCTTCCCGCGTATCGATACGGGCTTAAGGGTACCGATACATGTCCATTATATTCAGTTAAAAATATCTTTCTAAGTTCTGTAATGTTACATTATGGTCCCTGAATGTTGAATGTTCAATAGATTGAGTTTGGATGGTCCGTTTGTGATGAAATTTGACATGGAAGCTTGTTATACGACTAATGAAGGATTCATAACCTTAAAATTAAATTAGCCCCTGTATTTTTCAGAAATTACAGTTCAGTCCCTAAATGTTTAATTTAAGCAATTGAACCCCTAATCAAACTTCATTTGCTGCGATGTTTCTTTTAAAGTGTTTAGTTTAATGTGTAGGATCTTAATGTTCATCTAGAGAGGATAAAGAGGGAATACAATTAGGGTCATTAATCGAAGTCAACTTTAATGAGTTGGCTTTGGTTTTCCCCGTGTAATCTTCTTAGCTCGGGTCGGGCGTCTAGGCCGGGCTAAGGGGGTTACATTTGTTGGTATTAGAGCCACGTTTCGAAAGAATTGGGGATGATGGTAAGTGAAATTGGTATGTTTTGATGTTTGATTCGATGTTATGTGGACTGTCGTTTGAAAATCATGTTTTTGGTTAAATGTTGGTGCTTTATGTTATGCTCGGTTGTTATGAATCATATCGGAGTTAAATATGATTGCATGTTGATGATGTTTGAGGATGTGTGATGATTGTGGATGATATAAAGCATGATGATTATGATATGCTATTGTATGCTATGTTATGCTTGAGGGAAATCGGGGTGCCCATTGCCTTATTACACTAGATAATTTTTTTAGATCATTGCTTGAGGATGGCCTAAATTATGGTTTGATTTGTATTGTTAGTATGCCATGTTAAAAATAGCACAATGAGCTCGAGGAGAGAGTTGAGATCGAATACGATCGTACTTGCGGGCGAGCAAGGTAACCAAGGGAATTATGTTCCGTCTGTTGAGAATGTGCCTGCTCGGCCATTCTTACCTGGAGTTGAGGTGATAGGACAACATGAGGGGGCTGGCCCTATGATGAAAGTTTTATCATCCGTGGTTCAGGAGATGTTTGGAGCATCTCAGGTCGTGGTGAATGAAAGGCTTGCGCATGTGCCGACTTTCGGACAAACTAGTTTGCCAAAGCAGCGTCTGTATGATTTTGGAGCTGTTGAGTATCATGGGTTGACACCAGAGGCATTCGAGGCTTGGTTAGCCAATTCGATCCCAATCCTGGATCAGGAAGGGTGTGACAACGCCTGTAAGTTAAGAAACGTTGTCTCGTTAATGCTGGATGTTGTTTGTAGTTGGTGGACAATTGTGTCGGCATCGCTAAATATCAATGAAGTGGACTAGGAATTCTTTCAAGTAGCCATTAGAAGGAGATATCTTGGAGATAAGTCTTTGAATAACCAGAAGCGCGAAAGTATGGCTTTAGTTTATGTTGGTGAGCAGAATGAGAGCAAAAGAGCTGCGAGTTCTGGCCTCGAGAGTGGGCAGCGTAAGAGACCTTGTGATAGAAGGTTTCACCTGAACCAGAGTTTTGGTGGTGGTGGTAACATGGGTCAGGTGTATCAAGGCAAGAGAGAGGTGGTTCGTCTAGCGGAGTGCGGCCGTTGTGGAAGGTGACACATTGGGGTTTACTAGGTGTTGGAGCTTGTTGGAACTGTGGTGCAATGGGGCATGCGAAGAGTAATTGTCCTCAGGTAGCGAGACCAGCTCTAGCGCATGCAGTTTAGTCTCAAAAGGGGCCGTGATCACGGCCGAGACAGGGTTCGTATGTGGCAAGAAAGGCAGAGAGGAGCAAGGTGTACGATGGTTGAATCTTGTTGAAATTGTGGGTCTACTGGACATTTGAGGCGAGATTGTCTAGTGTTAGCTCGGAGTTGTCAAGGTGGGATGTCTGTTGAAGCTCCTCGTGATCGCGAGTGCAGTCATGGTTCTTTACAGCAAGGAGATGATGGTGACCTCAGGGTGTTGGTCGGTGCTGTGGTGGTGCAGTCGGAGAATGGTGGTTCTGCGAGAGAGAGTGCTCGTCGCTTGGAGCTCCAAGACAACGAGGTGATTGCGAGTATCTTTTCTATGCAATCCTTGTTGTTGTTATCTTTTTTTAGTTCTGGTTTGGCATCTTCTTGTGTAGTGGATAAGGTTCTATAGTTAGTGAGTTGGGTAGTGATCGGTGTTGTTTTGAAAACAACATTGGTGATGAAAGTGTAATAGTTGGAGTAGTTTGTTGTTAGTGGGTTGTAAGAGTGGTGGAGCTGGAAGAGTTTGGAAATGGGATAAGAGGTTTTTCTTAGGTTAGTATGAGGACGTTATTAGTAAGTGTGAACAGACATACATACACAGTTAAAATCATTTGTATACATATATTACATATATTGGTACATGCATACATTTGGCACGGAGTAGAAGTTTGCATACATGTGCATAGGCATTCGTAAGGGCATGTAGGTGATCATGCATACGAATGTTCACACTTACGAATAGCTAATTGGGTCTGATAGTGATGTGTTATGATTAGGGTAGTTTGTGTTTTTAAAGTGTTGTTTTGGTGCAGAGTAAATGATGGATGTGAGGATAAGGAGTAAACAAGTTTACCGTTATAAGTGAGTGTGGCCTAGCTTGGTTGGCAGGATGTAAAGTTTCTAGGTGATTTAAGGGCCTTTGGCGGCATGGTGGTGAAGAGGAGACTGCTTTGGTTAGAATCAGCCGAGGTCGTTTGGTGTGTAGTTAAAAGCAATTTGAAATAACAGTTAGGTGTTGTAGTTTCTCTGAGTTGGACGGTTGTTGTAGGTTTGCGGATGTGTTTTTGAAGCATTGTTGGCATGCTTAAGTGGTTGTAGTATGATGATTGTATTAAGTTGAAGAAGGTTCGACAAGAACCTTAGAGGAGTTGGAAGGATGTTCTGACGATAGTTCTAATCGAGGTTTAACTTGAGTTGAGTAGAGGATTCATGGTTCTAGTATGTATCATATGTTGATAGGATGAGTGGTTAAGTGGGTTGGGAAGGTTGTAGCGTATGCTTTCAGATGGTTCTAAGTGCTTGGAGAATGAACTTTATGCGTGGCTTGTTGCAGTTGCAGTTGCTTTTGTGTGAGGATTAAGATTTGTCGTTGGGTAGCATCCAGGTAAGATTAGTGTTGTAGGCAAAGTTAGTGTGGGAAAAGTAATATAAGCTCAAAAGCCATGTTGATTTGGCTTGGTCTTCGTGAGAGGGTGGTCTGTTGGCTGAGTGTAAGTAGATGTTTTTGATGTAGTTGATGTAAGTGAAGCAACTGTTTGAGACGATGTTAGATTCTCGTGACGAGGATTTTTTAGATGGTGAGTGGGCGGATTTTGGTTTTCATGTTGGGAATTGTGTGGTGTACAAGGATCACAAGAGTTTAAAGTATCTAATGTCTCAAAAGGAGTTGAATCTTAGGCAACGAAGACAATTGGAGTTTCTTAAGGATTATGATATGATAATTGAGTATCACCATGAGAAGACCAATGTTGTGGCCACTGCTCTCCCTTAGCCCGGCCTAGACGATTGACCCGAACTACGAAGATTACACAGGGAAAACCAAAGTCAACCCGAAAGTCAACCTTGATTAATGACCCTTTTTTTTCTTTTTAATCTTGTCTAGATGCGTATTAATCCTAAGCGTACTCTGGAGAAACACATACTTGAAAAGCACAGCGATCGGATTACATTAAGGGGCTCAATTGCACAAATTACAACTATTAGGGACAAGAATGTAAATTCTGGAAATTAAGAAGACCTAGCCGATTTTCAAGTTACCAAAATGTAATTAGTCATATTACATGCTTCTCTGTCAAATTTTACCTTAAACGGACATCTCAAACTCAAGCAATTGCAAAAACAATATTCAGGACTAAAACGTAAAACTTGCAAACCTTAAACCATTAAAATCAGTGCCCAACGGTCAACTGTTTCGGAACGGGGTTGACCGTTCCGAAACGCGGGTTCGTTTCAAGACCTGTTTCGAAACAGGGCTTGGCAGTGGCCAATTCGTTTCGGAACGGCCTCTACCCGTTTCGATACACGAAGGCCATTACAGGCCCCCGTTTCGAAACGTTAGTGCCCGTTCCGATACGGACTGCCCAGAAAGTGCAGAATTTGCTGGTTTAACATTCAATTAACCACTCAAACACATCCTAATGACCACCTAATCATGCCAACAAGTCATCATACATGCAAGGTACATATTTGCATCATCAAAACACATTCATGGCATCAATTAGGAAAAACCACAAGTCGATAGGCATGCATCCTAATACTTAAAACCAACCATTCATCAAATCACCAAAACAAGCATCAAAATGGACATTTACAATCCCAAAACATCAAAGGCATCATGCCACACTTAGGGAGTCCAAAACATCTCCCAAAAACACAACCTAGGTTCCCATTGACAAATACCAAAAACTAATAATGTGTGAAAAAGTCACCATACATGAGCTTAGCTTTCCCTTGGATTCTTAGCCTCCTTGCTGCCCTCAAAACACTTCAATTCTCTGCATTATTGGTTCAAGAAAGAGAGCGTAAGCACATATGCTTAGTGAGGCATGCTCTAAAGAAACAACACAATAATGCATTTTATAAAACACCTTACATAAGGCCTTTAAACTCATAAACATCATTTCTCCTGCAACAATGCATACACAAAAAGAATCTCATGCTTCATTAACATCAACATGTCATATTTGCTTCCAAGTGATACCATAACCATTTTTCAACACAAAACACAATCGGATACGCGGATTACAAGCGTTGTCCCATACGCTTCATACACACTACCGAACACACAAGGTGGAGTTTACCGGTACAATCACAACCCCTCAACACCCGTGATGGAGTTTAACGGTACAATTACAACCCCTCCATATCACTCATCGGTAGTTGTATAACATCACTAACGAGAACACGGGACACACAACACAAGATCCTCACATGGCGTTTTAACCACCATTATGACCTTAGACATCTCGTTAGTGTACTTGGATGGAGTTTACGGTACCATAACAACCCCTCAACATCCAAGGCGACTTTATTCACGGTGCACCCAATCCTATAGCCGGCTAACTATATCCGATTCAAATACTTTAAAATCAACACATCACTTGCCAATATACATCAATTATCATCAACAATCCACTGTTTTAAAGCATTAATCAAAGCCATTAATCCATCATGCATCACTATGCCTCAAAACCACATTTATCAATATCAAACCAAGGATCTCTTACATTGAGCATCCTTCAACACATGGCTTTCAAAACCAGCATTAATCATGCTAAAACATGCTTTCAAAACAGAATTTAAACATGCAAATTAAAAACATTGCATCCAACCATCTCATGGTTCATCAAAGAGAGAGTTTCTCCGAAAACTTACTCTTGAGCTTAGTTAAGTTGCTTAGACTTAAACTAAGCTCCCAAAACCTTCAAACATTGCTTTCAAAGCTGAAAACCCAACTTCACTCACCAATTCCGTTTCGCAAGCTTGCCGAAACGCTATTCAAGCCTCCGAATCAACACCACAAGGATCTGAAGATGTCTCCCATGTTGTAAACACATCAAAGCAGAGGATTAATGCATCGTCATGCATTAAAATCTTCAGCCACAACACCTAAACCCGCTGCTCTCACCAAATCTACCATTTCGGCTACCAAACACAACCGAAATCACTTCTAAACTCATCCACAACATTACCCAGCCAAGATCCATCACTTCTAAACATTCTTAAACACTAATTAACATCCAAAAAGATCTTAAACTCATCCTTATGCCTCCAGCTATAACAGAACACCAAGATCACCCCAAAAACCACCATTTTCACAAGTAAAAACTTAGGAAAATAAACCTATTCGGGATTGCATTGATTAAACCTCAATTACACATCATTAAACATCCAAAACACATTAAAAAGACATCTCAAAACAGAGCCCAAACATTCATCACGAATTTCTTCAAGATTTAATCCAAATCTTGAGTCTTAAGCCAAAATCAAGATCACAACATTAAAACCTTTTATAAAACTTAATTTAAGGATTGAGAACTTGGGAATTTCAGTAAAGAACTGAGTATATAGAGGAGAAGGACATCCTTACCTCTAAATGTAGATTTCTCCTTGATTAGAGCCAAAATCCTTGAAAATTCAATAAGCAAATGAAGAGGATTTGATGTAGAAAGGATTAGGAATCAATTGATGATTGAAACCTCATCATTTAGTGTGAAGATCAAAAGAAATGTTGCTGTGGAAATGTGTTTGGTTGAGGGAATTTTGAGAGAAAATGTGATGAGAAAGTTTTAGCAAACTCTCGCACAGTCCTGATATTTTGCACTCGCAACTCATTAGAGCTAGGATTCATCACAAAGGCTAGGTAGGCTTCACAACCTTGCTTCAGCATCCGGCTCGCCTCCATTGTAGACACCACATTGGCAAGAAACTTCACATTCTCACCAACCACCACTACCTCATAATCATCCGCAAGCTTCAACGAAACTCGCTTGTTCTCAAAATCCACCACAGCTCGATGTTCAACAAGCCAATCCATACCAAGGATTACATCGAAACCATAGAATGGCAATTCCATGAGATCAACATGAAAAACATGATTTTGAACAACCAAGGGACATCTTCTATATAACTTTCGTGTCACAGCGGTCTCACCAAAGGAACTAGTTACACGCATACCAACATCCAAAGACTCAATAGGCAAACCAAGCAATTGAGCATGTTCACGCAATATGTATGAGTGTGTAGATCCAGAATCAATCAAGGAAAGTAATGACAAGGATTGCAAAGTGAAGGTACCTGCGATCACATCCGTGTCATTTCTCCCCTCTCGCTGCGCATACACCCGAGCCTGACCACCACCCTCAGGTTGGACAGCCACCACATACGCCACACTCCTTCCGCCATCACCTCTGCGCTGGAAGTTACCACGGCCGCGCCCACGACCTCTCTGTGGTGCAACAACTCCAGGAGCACGTCCCTGACCACCACCGGCCAACAAAGGACACTCCCTCCTCATGTGGTCTGTCGAACCACAATTCCAGCACGAATTACCAGTCACTACAATAAGAGCCTGAACCTCCCTCGCTTCTCGAGGACAATCACGCCTCAAATGGCCACGCAATCCACACGCCCAACATGTGTTCTGATCAGCTCTCGCCCTGTCTCCCTGAACAGGCGCGCCATGCCCTCCACCACCACGCCTAATAAAAGACTGATACCTCCTATCTCGTCCTCTCTTGTTCCGTCCACCACCGGAACTATACTCAGCAGCTCTCTTGCCAGAGCCAGAACCAACACTCCTGGAAGACAAACCCAGGTTCTGCTCAATATCCTTCGCCCTACTAACCAGCACATCAAAATCCGTGTACTCAACTCCAAGCATAAAGGTCTTTACATCCGTCACCAAACCATATCGGAAACGTTCACACCTCTCCCGCTCATCAGGGATAATCGCAGGTGCGTACTGACTGAGACGGACAAACTGGATCTCGTACTCAGCCACCGTCATGCTCCCTTGTGTAAGAGACATGAACTCTCTTTTCTTTTCATCCAGGTATCGCACACCTAGATACCTCCGCTTGAACGCGTTTAGAAAGAATGTCCAAGTCACATCAACTTCCTCCATTCCGGAGACAGGGGTCGTTCACCAGGTATACGCATCATCATGCAACAGCGATACCACACATCCTAACTTCTGCACATCATTGCAGTTCATTTGTCCCAATATCCTCTTGGTACTTTCCAACCAAGATTCAGAACCTTCGGCAGACAAACCTCTGAACTCAGTCCCTCCCAGACTACGCAAACGTTCCAAAGGTAGTCTAGCATCAGCATCACCCTGATGCCCAGGTCCATGAGCTCCAGCTGCTGCCGCCTGAAAGGCTCCAGCAATAGCCTGTATCAACACTGTCATGTCAGGAGCAGCTTGCCCCTGCCCAGCTTCAGGTCCAGCGACCCCAGCACCAACACCAGCTCCAGCACCACCACCACCAGGTGGTCCACCACCAGGAAGAGGAGGTAAATCCACAACATTATCGACATTCTCCTCATTCTCGTTCTGAGCCATAGCTCGCGTATTAACTCTCGTCTCTCTACGAGGTCTCATTCACTAAAACAATGCACTAACACAAATGCAATAAACATAATTAGGCCCAACAAGGTAAGTAATCCAAGCACTCAAGCTCATTTTTCAAAACAATTCATTTCATTAGTTTTGATATGGCAATGGGTCCCTCTAACATGCTTCAACACAGCATAGCATCACAATTGCAACATTATTACAATTCACACATCATACTTCCATTTAAAATCATATCATGCAATCATACATACACCACCCACATAACCATTCCCATTTACTCGAGAACTCGGGTCTGATACCACCAAATGTAACCCCCTTAGCCCGGCCTAGACGGTTGACCCGAACTACGAAGATTACACGGGGAAAACCAAAGTCAACCCAAAAGTCAACCTTGATTAACGACCCTTTTTTTCTTTTTAATCTTGTCTAGATGCGTATTAATCCTAAGCGTACTCTGGAGAAACACATACTTGAAAAGCACAGCGATCGGATTACATTAAGGGGCTCGATTGCAAAAATCACAACTATTAGGGACCAGAATGTAAATTCTGGAAATTAACAGGACTTAACCGATTTTCAAGTTACCAAAATGAAATTAGTCATATTACATGCTTCCCTGTCAAATTTCACCTTAAACGGACATCTCAAACTCAAGCCATTGCAAAAGCAATATTCAGGACTAAAACATAAAACTTGCAAACCTTAAACCATTAAAATCAGTGCCCAACGGTCAACTGTTTCAGAACGGGGGTTGACCATTCCGAAACGCGGGTTCGTTTCGAGACCTGTTTCGAAACAGGGCATGGCAGTGGCCAATTCGTTTCGGAACGGTCTCTACCCGTTTCGATACACGAAGGCCATTACAGGCCCCCGTTTCGAAACGTTAGTGCCCGTTCTGATACGGACTGCCCATAAAGTGCAGAATTTGCTGGTTTAACATTCAATTAACCACTCAAACACATCCTAATGACCACCTAATCATGCCAACAAGTCATCATACGTGCAAGGTACATATTTACATCATCAAAACACATTCATGGCATCAATTAGGAAAAACCACAAGTCTATAGGCATGCATCCTAATACTTAAAACCAACCATTCATCAAATAACCAAAACAAGCATCAAAATGGCCATTTACAATCCCAAAACATCAAAGGCATCATGCCACAGTTAGGGAGTCCAAAACATCTCCCAAAAACACAACCTAGGTTCCCATTGCCAAATACCAAAAACTAATAATGTGTGAAAAAGTCACCATACATGAGCTTAGCTTTCCCTTGGATTCTTAGCCTCCTTGCTGCCCTCAAAACACTTCAATTCTCTGCATTATTGGTTCAAGAAAGAGAGCGTAAGCACATATGCTTAGTGAGGCATGCTCTAAAGAATCAACACAATAATGCATTTTATAAAACACCTTTCATAAGGCCTTTAAACTCATAAACATTATTTTTCCTGCAACAATGCATACACAACAAGCATCTCATGCTTCATTAACATCAACATGTCATATTGGCTTCCAAGTGATTCCATAACCATTTTTCAACACAAAACACAATCGGATACGCGGATTAAAAGCGTTGTCCAATACGCTTCATACACACTACCGAACACACAAGGTGGAGTTTATCGGTACAATCACAACCCCTCAACACCCGTGATGGAGTTTAACGGTACAATTACAACCCCTCCACATCACTCATCGGTAGTTGTATAACATCACTAACGAGAACACGGGACATACAACACAATATCCTCACATGGCCTTTTAACCACCATTATGACCTTAGACATCTCGTTAGTGTACTTGGATGGAGTTTACGGTACCATTACAACCCCTCAACATCCAAGGCGACTTTATTCACGATGCAGCCAATCCTATAGCCGGCTAACTATATCCGATTCAAATACTTTAAAACCAACACATCACTTGCCAATATACATCAATTATCATCAACAATCCACTGTTTTAAAGCATTAATCAAAGCCATTAAACCATCATGCATCACTATGCATCAAAACCACATTTATCAATATCAAACCAAGGATCTCTTACCTTGAGCATCCTTCAACGCATGGCTTTCAAAACAATCATTAATCATGCTAAAACATGCTTTTAAAACAGAATTTAAACATGCAAATTAAAAACATTGCATCCAACCATCTCATGGTTCATCAAAGAGAGAGTTTCTCTGAAAACTTACTCTTGAGCTTAGTTAAGTTTTTAGACTTAAACTAAGCTCCCAAAACCTTCAAACATTGGTTTCAAAGCTGAAAACCCAACTTCACTCACCAATTCCGTTTCGCAAGCTTGCCGAAACACCGTTCAAGCCTCCGAATCAACACCACATGGATCCGAAGATGTTTCCCCTGTTTTAAACACATCAAAGCAGAGGATTAATGCATCATCATGCATTAAAATCTTCAGCCACAACACCTAAACCCGCTGCTCTCACCAAATCTACCATTTCGGCTACCAAACACAACCGAAATCACTTCCAAACTCATCCACAACATTACCCAGCCAAGATCCATCACTTCTAAACATTCTTAAACACTAATTAACATCAAAAAAGATCCTAAACTCATCCTTATACCTCCAGCTATAACAGAACACCAAGATCACCCCAAAAACCACCATTTTCACAAGTAAAAACTTAGGAAAATCAACATATTCGGGATTGCATTGATTAAACCTCAATTACACATCATTAAACATCCAAAACACATTAAAAAGACATCTCAAAACAGAGCCCAAACATTCATCACGAATTTCTTCAAGATTTAATCCAAATCTTGAGTTTTAAGCCAAAATCAAGATCACAACATTAAAACCTTTTATAAAACTTAATTTAAGGATTGATAACTTGGGAATTTTAGTAAAGAACTGAGTATTTAGAGGAGAAGGACATCCTTACCTCTAAATGTAGATTTCTCCTTGATTAGAGCCAAAATCCTTAAAAATTCAATAAGCAAATGAA
The DNA here is from genome assembly GCA_030270665.1 of Hibiscus trionum. NCBI lineage: Eukaryota > Viridiplantae > Streptophyta > Magnoliopsida > Malvales > Malvaceae > Hibiscus > Hibiscus trionum. Next base: position 26,319,994 of record BSYR01000021.1, read on the forward strand.
GAGGATTTGATGTAGAAAGGATTGGGAATCAATTGATGATTGAAACCTCATCATTTAGTGTGAAGATCAAATGAAATGTTACTGTGGAAATGTGTTTGGCTGAGGAAATTTTGAGAGAAAATGTGATGAGAAAGTTTTAGCAAAAGTTTGTTATGAAATCTCAAAATTGGTTTCCCTCTTTTCCTTTAATTAATTAAACATTAAATGAGTCATTAAAATTAAGAAAAATCTGGAGAAATCCTTCCTTGGGTAAATTAGCTCCTTAAAGATTCAAAGTTTCAATCCTTACAAAACAGTCACCACTGAACTTTTCAAAAATTACATTTTAGTCACTATTTCGAAATGTCGCACTTCCAAACCTTATTTTGTAAAATTGATTTCACCACTCTCTTATATATATTAAAAGAGGATTTTTAGATATTTTTCCATATTTTTAATGCATCCCGAACTAGGCTTTCCCTAAAACCACCTTTTGTATTCGAACCGAAAATCAGACCGGTCTGGTTCAGACCCTAAACTTCCAAGCCCAAAATTGGGGTGTTACAACTGCGTTGAGCAAGAAGGTGGCCGTAGAGTTGATGACGACGTTTGTTCGGTCGAGCATATCGCATGAAGGCGGGCTTATCGCTGAGTTTTATGTGAAACCTTCATTGATTCAGTTGATAAAGGATAAGCCGATGCTTGACGATTCTCATGTATCGCATGTTCAGGATATCATGGATGGAAAGCCTTATGATTTTGGTTTCAATGATGATGGTGTTTCGTGTTTTGGGAGTTGAATTGATGTGCCGAAAAATGTTGAGTTGAGGTGCACTTTTCTAACTGGAGCTCATATTAGTCTTTTTGCTATGCACCCTGGTAGTACGAAGATGTATCGTGATTGAAGGATGAGTACTATTGAGTGGGATTGAAGGAGGATGTTGCAGAGTTTGGGGGAAAATGCATGGTTTGTCAGCAAGTGAAGGCTGAACATCAAGTTCCTTTTGGGTTGTTACAACGGTTGAAAATTCCAGAATGAAAGTGGGAGACGATTATCATGGATTTCGTGTATGGGTTGCCTTCGATACTGACAAAGAGGAATTTTTTTTGGGTGATTGTTGACCGTCTTGCGAAGTATGCACACTTTTTTGCAGTGCATACTATGTGTACGTTGGATTAGTTGGCCGAGTTGTTTATTGTTCGGATTGTGTGTTTGCACGGAGTGCCAAGGTCTATAGTGTCGGATAGAGATCCGAGGTTCACATCGATGTTTTGGGAATGGTTGCGTCAAGCTTGGGGTACACGGTTGAGTTTCAGTACTTCTTATCATCCTCAGACGGATAGGCAGTCGGAGCGTGTTATCCATTTGCTTGAGGACATGTTGAGATGTTGCCTTATAGATTTCCAAGGTTTTTTTTGGGAAAAATATTTACCTTTGGTTGATTTTGCTTGTAACATTAGTTATCAGGCAAGCATACAAAAGGCTCTGTACGAGGCTTTGTATGGGAGAAAGTGTAGAATGCCACTTTGTTGAGCAGAAACAGGGACAGTGACGAAAATGTAAAGTTTTGAAACGGTGGAAAGATGCAATTTTCAAAAGGAGAGTCAAAATCTTAGAATCTTTAGGGAGCTTTTGTGCAATTAAACCTTTTTTTAATTTCACATGTGATTAAATGATTTTTCGATAATTGATTTAAAATGGATTTTTATTTATTTAATAAATAAAATTGTTAATTTGGAAGGTTTCATTTACGTAACTAACTTTTCTCTTCTCATTTTCAACAAAAGATATTTCTAAAACCTTTTATCCAAATTTCTTTTCTTCCAAACACTCTCATTGATTTCTTATCCATTTCAAACAATTATCTTTAATTTCTTCAAGATTTGTGAAGCAAAAACTTGTCAACATTAAGGAAAGCAAGGATTGGAGGTAAATCTCGTTCTCAACCTCTAATCAAGGTTCTTTATTGAAATTCCCAAGATTATTGACTCTCAATTGTTGTTTTTAATTGAGTTTTGATTATAGTTTTGACTTAAGATCAAAATCTTGCAAAACTAAGGTTTAATTCTTGATTTTCTGAGTGTTGTTGATGAGCTCTATTTTAGATGGATTATAATGGAGTTTTGAGATGTTTAAGATGTTGAAAAAGAGTTTTAATGATATAGATCACGAAATCCTTGAGTTTTATAATGGTTTTGGTTGAGTTTTTAAAGTGTTTTGAGTGTTATATGATTGCTGAAGGTATAAGGAAGGGTTTAGATTGTTTTTAGATGTGTTTTGATGAATATTAATGATAGGAAGTGTTGGTTGTTGGCTGGGCTTGGTTTGGAAAGCAATCCAATGAGTTTTCGGTTGTTTTGGATGGGTAAATTGATGTTGTGTTGCTGGGCAACGAGTTTGTGTTTAGTTGCTGGAGTGATATTGATCTGGAAATGAGTTTTCCAGCTTTGAAACGTTTTTAATGTGGAAATGATTTCGGTTGTTTTTGATGCTCTAAAAGTAGGGGGTATTGATCTGAAAGCTAGTGAAGCGATTTTAGAAGCTTCAGACGAGTGATGTTCGCGTCGGCAAGCGATGTTTCGCGTATCGGTGAGTGGAAATGAGTTTTCCAGCTTTGAAACGTTTTGAATGTGGTTTTGGGAGCTTAGAGTAAGTTTGAAACACATATCTAAGCTCAAGAGTAAGTGAAGCGATTATCTCTCCCGGCTTGTGCTATGTTTTGGTTAAAAATGCACTTGAATTAAATGTGATTTGACTACTGTTTTAAATCATGATTTAAGCGATGTTGTTGCTGGTTGTTGAGTGTGTAAAAGTTCTATATTTTACCCCTTATTTAACCCATATTTCTACTGCATTCAAGCATAACTCATTGTATTTAGGTACAGTTTCACATATACATCACAATTATATAAAATGGCATAGTTGCTACTAATTTTGGTTGCTTTTGCAAGTAGATGCTGTAGTAGACTCAGGGCAGTGAAGAAGCAGAGCTGGAACACAGGACTGGAGTCAAGAAGTACGACGTTGCCGTGGCCACTGCCGTGGCAGCCAATGAAAATAGCAATGGTGAAGGGAAAAGTGAAGTGGAGCTCGACAGATAGAGGAAATTAAGCCGGTCTGTCGTGGGCCACTCCTATGTTTTTCTGAGCCCTAGATCAGAATGAAGGCCAAGACCAAGGTTTAAGGAAGAAACCTAAAGCAAGAAAAGAGGACGAATTAAAGGCATCTACTCTGAAGATTTAGTCTTAATTAGAGTCGTACTTTAGTTTGAAATTGCATTCTTACCTTATTAGAAAACTTGAACCCAAGGCCTATATAAAGGCATGTAATTCGACCTAGGGAAGAACATCTCATTCTCTAGCCGTCTTCACCAAAACCCTAGTCGTTTCCCCCTTCTCATCATGTTCTAAACTTCCCCTAGGGCTAAGGGTTGATTCTGTAAAGTAGTTGCAAGGATTGTACTATTTTAGGATTTTTTCTGTTCAATAAAATAAACTTCAAGTTTGCTTATTCTAGTTTTCAATATCTTACAAGAGTATCGGGAGAGCATTGTGAGATTACTCATTTACTTAATATCGGGAGAGTTAAGTATACGAAAGGAATAAGTGCGGGTTCTCCAGTTTATGGTTGAACTACCTCGGACCTAGGGATAGGAGAAGTTTAAGTGGCTAAGGAAGAATTAAACAACATTGGTGTTCGTCCTTCGATTCACGCCGGGAGGTATCATCTAAGACGTGTTCATCGACAGACTTGGACCTAGGGATAGGACAAGTCACAGCAGGGATTCTTGCAAAGCTTGAAGTATAGAGTTGTGTGATCGTTGCCGCGACAACAACAGACTACTGCCGCCGCATGTACTACCGCGATAGGAACGACGATAGAACAGGAAGTTCTATACAGTGCAACACCTGCACTACTGAGAAAATCAATACCGGCCTATTTCTTTACCCTGAATATTTTAATCCTTTATCTTCAGTATTCTTCATTATTCCTCTACAAAAAATTAAACTCTCTTCTTTCTCTCTTGTGCAGCAATCCAACGATAAAGCTATTTCCAGTCCCTGTGGATTCGACATCCTATACTTCGTGTATCACTTTACTACTTGCGTCGTGTACACTTGCACTCTATTGCGATAGACTATTTTACACGCAACAAGTTTTTGGCACCGTTTCCGGGGACTGGCAACATATCTTTACCCTACTTTTACTGCACTTTCTTTTTTTAAAAAAAAATTTTCTGTTTTTTAATGGGACTGTTCACCCTGTGCTTTTCACAAGGTTTTTCGTTTGCTTATGCGCAAATCTAGACGAGGCAAAGACCTGAGTATAAACTAGACCCTGAAATCGTACGCTCGTGCAATCTCAGGAACCGAGTCCGTCTATTGATAGCCAGAAACAATTATCTTGAGGAACAATTAGAAGCTATGTATAACGGGAGGAACAACCCAATGAATCCCGAAAATCCTGAAGATCCTATCGGACATGAAGGAAACGGACAGCCCGACGCTGCCGTGGCCGCACGACGGTCATGTTGTGATTACATGATCAATGATTATGTGGAACTGGAGACCACCCTGTTAGACGTGGAAGCTGAAAATTTCGAGCTGAAACATGTGATGTTCAGCATGATCAATTCCGCTGGCCAATTTAGTGGTGCTGCTACAGAGGATGCCAGAGAACATCTTAAATCATTCCAAGAAATCTGTGGATGTTTTAGATTACTAGGAGTAAATCCGGAGATACTGAGGCTTCGGTTATTTCCCCATTCACTAAGGGACAGAGCGAAAACTTGGTGGAACAAACTAACGACGGGTTCAATACGAACTTGGGCAGATCTAACTCGTGAATTTTTATCTCATTTTAATCCTTCCTATTTATCTGAGCGATTACGTAATGAAATTGCTACTTTTTAACAGGAAGATGACGAGCCAATGCACAAGGCATAGGATAGGTGCACCACTCTTCTGAGGAATTGCCCGATGCACGGATTCCCCGTTTGGAATCAAGTAATCAAATTTTACAATGCTTCCAACACACATACTCGGATGAGAATAGATTCAACAGCAAATGGATTGTTGTTGGATAAAGATCCAGATGAAGCCATGGTAGTGTTGAAAAATCTAGCAAAGAATGAAGAGCAATTTTCCACAGTGAGGAGAGGTAAACGAGTGCTAGCTGTGAAGGACTATGAAGTTGACAATTCCCTAAAGATACAGGTTGCGTACGTCACAAAGGAAGTAGAAAACTTGATAAAGAAAGACTCAAAACATGTATACTCTGCAGAAGAGGTATGTGAAACTTGCAGTGGGAATCACAGTTCGGAAGACTGCCTGTTACAGCTAGAGGAAGGGATGTATGTTGGAAACTATAACAAGCCAAGAAACTATGATTCCAACAATTACAATCCCAACTGAAGGAAAGACCCCAAGTTCTCCCGGAGTAACCCAAACAATGTACTGAATCCTCAAGTGCAGAACACTCAAAACCATGGGCACCCAGAATTTTGACACGACAGCAACCGGAACAACAGCCACAACAGCAGCCGGCAGCCGCACCTAGTATATTGGAGCAGACTTTTTCCACATTCATGTCACAGACATGAGCTTACATGGAAAACATGGATCACTTTGTCAAAAAGACTAAGTCATTCATGGATAAAACAGATATAAGAATGACTAACCATGAAGCTACACTGAAATCACTGGAGACACAGATGGGTCAGGTTTCCCAGCATATTAAGTCAAGGCAGAACGGAGGATTCCCTAGTGATACTGAGGTCGCTAGACAACCCACACATGAGCAGTGCAAAGCCATTACAACAAGGAGTGGGAAACAACTGCCAGGGCCGGAGAAGAAAGCCATAACGGTTGAGGAACCAGCCCTAGAAAAATCTATCGCGAACACTGCCCCGGTAGACGATAAACAACCTGCTGCCACTACACCTGTCACGACAGCAGAAGGGACAGAGGAGAAAGACAAGAACGATGAAGAACCTAAACCTCCTCAGATCCGAATACCACGTGAAGGACGATTTGAAGATTACCGTCCTCCACCTCCTTTTCCACAGCGGTTACAGAAGCAGAAACAGGAGTACCAGCTCAAAAAGATCTATGATATTTTTAAGCAGGTTCACATCAATATTCTGATGTTAGAGGCCATCAAGGAGATGCCCGATTATGCGAAATTTCTCAAGGATGCTATGTCGAAAAGATCCACCCTTGGGGAATTCGAAACGGTTAAAATGACAGAAGGATGCATGACTATCTTGCACATGCATCCACCCCAGAAAAAGAAGGACCCTGGGAGTTTCATCATACAGTGCATAATCGGTGATAAATTCGTGGGTAAGGCACTTTGTGATCTAGGTGCTACTATTAATTTAATAAAAATTCTGTGTTTCAGAAATTAGGTATTGGACGAGCACGACCCACGACTGTTATGATGCAGCTGGCGGACCGCTCTTACGTGCAACCAGAAGCGAAGATCGAAGATATTCTGGTAAGAGTAGATAAGTTTATTTTTCCTATTGACTTTCTTGTTTTAGATTGTGAAGCAGTTGAGAATGCACCAATCATCCTGGGGCGACCCTTTCTAGCCACAGGCAGATCACTGATTGATGTAGAAAAGTGAGAGCTTACAATGAGAGTGAATGATCAAGAGATCAAGCTCAATGTTCTCCAGGCAATTAAACATGCTGATGCAAAAGAAGAATGCAAGGCTATCACTGAAGTAATCCTTGAGCAACCCTGCATCAGGTCGAGCTGCCATGACATGAAATTTGGTCACTGCCACATCAGCCATCTGGAATATTGTCACAGCAACAACGACGACAGCAACTCCTCAGATTCAGACATATCTGACACTGAAGGTCATGAGGAGGTAAAATGGATAGGCAATCGTCCAGGTAAGTTATTCAAGCCCCTAAACTATACCTCGAATGAACACATAATCCAAAAGCCCTCAACTGTAGAACCACATGTTTTAGACCTTAAGCCCCTGTCAGGGCAGCTCAAATATGTTTTCCTTGGATTAAATGATACGTTGCCCGTAATCATCTCTTCCAAGTTAATGCAGGAACAGGAACAACAGCTGATAGGGATGCTGGAGCAACATAAAAAGGCTATTGGATGGACGATAGCTGATATCCAAGGCATCAGTCCGACACTATGTATGCACAAAATTCTCCTAGAGGATGATCATAAGCCGACCATTGATGCTCAGAGACGCTTAAACGACGCTATGCGAGAAGTGGTTCGATAAGAAATTATCAAATGGCTAGACGCTGGGATAATTTATGCCATCTCGGATAGTAAGTGGGTGAGCCTGGTGCAATGCGTTCCGAAAAAGGGAGGAATAACCGTGGTGACAATTGAAGAGAACGAACTAATCCCAACCAGTACTGTGACCGGTTGGAGGGTTTGTATGGATTATCGGAACCTTAACAAAGCTACCCGGAAAGACCATTTTCCCCTACCCTTTATTGATCAAATGCTTGATAGATTAGCGGGAAAACCTTATTATTGTTTTGTAACGCCCCGGTTTTGGGCTTAGGAGTTTTGGGATTCGGACCGGTTCGGTCGGATCGCAGTTCGAATATATAAGAGTGAATTTAGGAAAACCTGGTTCGGGTTGCATTAAAAATATGGAAAAATGTCTTAAAATCCTCTTTTAATATATATAAGTGAACTGTGAAATCAATTTTGTAAAATGAGGTTTGGAAGGGTGACATTTTGGTTAGTGACCAAAATTTAATTTTTGAAAACTGCGTGACTGTTTTAAAAAGGATTGAAACTTTGAATCTTTAAGGAGCTATTTACCCAATGGGAGTTTTCTCCAGATTTTTAAAGATATTAAATGATTTATTAAAGGTTTTTAAATAAAAGAAAAATGGAGGGAAGATATTTTATCATTTTCCAACTAACTTTTCCATTTCCATTTTCTCTCATCTTTTCTCTCAAACCAAACACATTTTCTCCAGAGCTTTTCCTCAGATTTTGTCACCTAAATATCACATTTCAACTCTCTTTTGATCACTAATCATCTCTTCAACAAAACCTCACCATTTGCTAAGTGGATTTTCAAGATTTTGGTTCCAAAAAGGGAGAAAACTCAAGTTTGGAGGTAAGAACGTCCTTCTCCTCTGAACTTTAAGTTCTTTACTGAAATTCTCAAGTTCTCAATCCTTAAATTGTGTTTTATAAAAGGTTTTATTGATTTGTTCTTGATCTTGGCTTTTAAATGCAAGATTTGAATGATTTTGATGAAGTTTTCGTATGATCTGATTGGGCTGTGTTTTGAGGTGTCAAATTGATGTTAATTGAATGCTAATTTGATGTGAAATTGAGTTTTAATCAATGCAATCCCGGATAGGTTGAATTTCCTAAGTTTAGCTTGTGTTCTTGGTTGTTTTTGGAGTGATCTTGTTGATCTGTTATAGCTGGAGGTATAAGGACGTGGTTAGATCCTTTTTGGATGTTATTTGATGTTTAAGGATGCTTAGATTTGATGAATCTTGGCTGGGTAGTGTTGAGGAGTTGTTTGGATGCATTTTCGGTTGTGTTTGGTAGCCGAAAATGGAGTGTGGATGAGAGCAGCGAGTTTTGATGCTTTCATTGAGGGTATTAATGCATGATGATGCATTAATCTACTGTTTTGATGTGTTTAAAACAGGGGAGTCATCTTTGGATCCTAGTGGTGTTGATCCGGAAGCTTGATTGGTGTTTCGGCAAGAGGCGAAACGGAATCGGTGAGTGGATTTTGGTTTTCGGCTTTGAAACCAATGTTTCGATGGTTTGGGAGCTTAGTCTAAGTCTAAACAACTTTGCTAAGCTCAAGAGTAAGTTTTCGGAAAAACTCTCTTGTTGAGGAACCATGTGATGGTTGGGTGCAATGTGATTGTTTGCATGTCTTAAATTCTGTTTTTAAAGCATATCTAGCATGTGTATTTGCTGAGATTATAAGCCATGTGTAGTAGGAAGCTCAAGGTGAGAGTTCCTTGTTTTTGAACATTTCTCTATTGTGGTTTGATGATTAAAGATGCATGATGTTTATGGCTTTGTTAAACGCTTTAAAACAGTGGAATATGGTTGTTAGTGATGATTATTGGCAAGTGATGGTTAAGGTCACAAAGTTGTTTAAAAGTCCTTGTGTGAGCCTTGTTTATTTAAGAACAACATGGTGTTTAAAAGTCCATGGTTGGTTCTTGGTTAAGGTTCAAGGTGTTTAAAAGTCTTTGTGTAAGCCTTGTTAATTAAGAACATCATGGTGTTTAAAAGTCCTTGGATGATTCTTGTTAAGAACAACATGGTGTTTAAAAGTCCATGGTTGGTTCTTGGTTAAGGTTCAAGGTGTTTAAAAGTCCTTGTGTAAGCCTTGTTACTTAAGAACATCAAGGTGTTTAAAAGTCCTTGGATGGTTCTTGTTGAGGACACAAAGGTGTTTAAAAGTCCTTGTGTGGTCCTTGTCCTGGTGTTTAAAAGTCCATGGGTTAAGGACACAATGGTGTTTAAAAGTCCATGTGTGGTCCTTGGAATTTATAAGATTACAATGGTGTTTGAAAGTCCATATGTGAATCTTATGTTGAATGTATCACTTGTTGCTAATAAGACTTGATAAAGATTGAAGCATGAAATGCTTGTTTTTGAATGCTTGTGAGCATGTTCAAATGTTGTTTTGGAGTAGGATTTATAAAGGTGTTTTGTAAATGCATTATTGTGTGGTTTGTTGAGCATTCCTCACTAAGCTTATGCTTACGCTCTCTCTCTTTTCTTAAACCAATAATGCAGAGCATTAAAGTGCATTTGAGGGCAGCAAGTTGGTGAAGAATCCAAGTGGTGAACAAAGCTCATGTATGGTGAACATTTTTCTCAAACTATTAGCTTTTGGGTATTTGGCAATGGGGAACCTATGTTGTTGTTTTGGGAGACGTTTTGGACTCCCTAAGTTGTATAAATGTTGTTAACATTGTTGGTTCTTGTAATTGGCCATTATGGGTTTGAATTGATGGTTTGATGCTTGAATGGTTTGCTAAATAGGATGCATGCCTATAGAATTGGGGATTTTCATAATTGATGCCATGTTGATGTTTGGTTGAGGCAATTATGTTCCTTGAATGTTGTATGACTTGTTGGTAAAGTTTGGTTGTCTTTGAAGCATGTTTGATAGGTTAATTGTGCATTAAACCAGCTATTTTTCTGCAATCTGGGCAGCCTGTTTCGGAACAGGTGCTACCGTATCAGAACAGGGGCCTGAAATGGCCTGGGCGTTCCGAAACGGATGCAGCCGTTTCGGAACGGAAGTGCTACTGCCAGGCACTGTTTCGGAACCTGTTGCGGAACGGTCCCGCGTTTCGAAACGGGTCTTCCTGTTTCGGAACACCCGACCGTTGGGCACTGAAATTGTTGGTTATATGTTTTGTTTTGTTTGCGTTTTGATCCTGAATCATGTTTACGCAATTGATTGAGTATGTGGTGTCCGTTTGAGCTGAAATTTGACAGACAAGCATGAAATATGACTAATTCCATATTGGTAACTTAAAAGTGGGTTAAGTCCTTGTATTTCCAAAATTTACATTTTGGTCCCTAAAGTCTTAATTTGTTCAAATTAAGTCCCTGAACGTTTTCTGTTTGCGATGATCTTTGAGTATGATGTTGTATGAACATAACTAGGGTTAATGTGCATCTAGATAAGTTTAAAAAAAAGGGTCGTTAATCAAGGTTGACTTTCGGGTTGACTTTGGTTTTCCCCGTGTGATCTTCTTAATTCGGGTCGACCGTCTAGGCCGGGTTAAGGGGGTTACATTTGGTGGTATCAGAGCTGAGTTCTCGAGTAATTGGGAATGTTTATGTGAATGTTTAAAGTATGTATGCTTTGTATGCTTGTTGGGTGAAAGCATGTTGAGTGAATTGCATGTATGTTGCAATTGAGATGTGTGCAGTGATGAAGCATGTTGTGGGTACCCATTGCCAAATCAAAGCTAGTGAAATGAAGTTGTTTTAATTGAAAATGAGCTTGAGTACTTGGATTGCTTACCTTGCTGGGCCTGATTTTGTTTATTGCATTGTGATTGCATAGTTAGAGTATGGCACCTCGTAGAGAGTTGAGGAGTAATGTGCGAGCTACGACTCAGAATGAGAATGAAAATGAAGAGAATGTTGAGAGTGTTGTCTTACCTCCTCCACCTAGCGGTGGTGGTGCTGGGGCTGAAGAAGCTGGAGCTGCAGCTGGTGCTGTGGCTGCTGGACCTGAGGCTGGTCAGGGGCAAGCTGTTCCTGACATGACGGTGCTGATTCAAGCTATAGCTGGCGCTTTTCAAGCAGCGGTAGCTAGAGCTCGTGGAGCTGGGCATCAGGAAGATGCTGGAGTTAGACTACCCTTGGAGCGTTTGCGCAGTCTGGGAGGGACGGAGTTCAGGGGTATGTCTGCTGAAGGTTCTGAGGCTTGGTTAGAGAGTGCCAAGAGAATCTTGGGTCAGATGAGTTGCACTGATGTGCAGAAGCTTGGCTGTGTAGTATCTTTGCTACAGAAGGATGCTTATACGTGGTGGACAACCACTATCGCTGGGATGGCGGAAGCTGATGTAACTTGGACATTCTTTCAGAATGTGTTCAAGAGAAGGTATCTAGGGGTGAGGTACCTAGATGAAAAGAAGAGGGAATTCATGTCTCTTACCCAGGGGAGCATGACGGTGGCTGAGTATGAAGTGCAGTTTGTTCGACTCAGTCAATATGCACCTGAGCTGGTTCCGGATGAGCGAGCGAGGTGTGAAAGGTTCCGTTATGGTTTAGTGGCGGATGTAAAGATGTATGTGCTGGCTACCGAGTATGATGATTTTGATGTGTTGGTGGGCCGAGCAAAGGACATTGAGATGAACTTGGGTTTATCTGCTAGAAGTGCTGGTTCTGGTGCTGGGAAGCGAGCTGCTGAATTTAGTTCCGGTGGTGGACGGAACAAGAGGGGACGTGATCAGAAGTATCAGTCCTCAGCTAAGCGAGGTGGTGGTGCGCCTGCCCAGGGAGGCAACGCTAGAGTTGATCCGAGTGCTTGTTGGATATGTGGTTTGCATGGCCATATGAAACGTGATTGTCCTCGTGCTGTGAGGGAGGTGCAAGCCCCTGTTGTAGCTGCTGGTAATGTGTGCTGGAATTGTGGATCTGCGGATCATATGAGGAGAGAGTGTCCTATGTTGGCTGGTGGCCAAGGGCGTGCTCCTGTTGTTGCAGCACCACAGAGAGGCCGTGGGCGTGGCCGTGGTAATTTCCAGCGGAGAGAGGAAGGTGGTCGGGGTGTGGCTCATGTTGTGGCTATACAGCCTGAGGGTGGCGGCCAAGCCAGGGTGTTTGCTCAGCGGGAGGGGAGGAATGACGCAGTTGTGATCGCAGGTACTTTTACTTTGCAATCCTTGTCATTACTTTCCTTGATTGATTCTGGATCTACGCACTCTTACATATTGCGTGAGCATGCTGAATTGCTTGGGTTGCCTGTTGAGTCTTTGGATGTTGGTGTGCGTGTCACTAGTTCTTTTGGTGAGACTGTTGTGACTCGAAAGCTTTATAGAAGGTGTCCTTTGGTTGTTCAAGATCATGTTTTTCATGTTGACCTTATGGAGTTACCTTTCTATGGTTTTGATGTAATCCTTGGTATGGATTGGCTTGCTGAGCATCGTGCTGTGGTGGATTGTGAGAATAAGCGAGTTTCGTTGAAGCTTGCGGATGATTATGAGGTGGTTGTGGTTGGTGAGAATGTGAAGTTTCTTGCCAATGTGGTGTCTTCTTTGGAGGCGAGCCGGATGTTGAGGCAAGGTTGTGAAGCTTACCTGGCCTTTGTGATGAATCCTAGTTCTAAGGAGTTGCGTGTGCAAGATATCAGGATTGTGCGAGAGTTTCCTGGTGTGTTTCCTGAGGAGTTGCCTGGGTTACCTCCTAATCGCGAGGTGGAGTTTGGGATTGAGCTGTATGAGAATACAACTCATGTGTCCATTACTCCCTATCGGATGGCACCTAAGGAGCTGAAAGAGCTGAAGACGCAGTTGTAAGAGTTGCTTGATCGTGGTTTCATTCGGCCGAGTGTGTCGCCTTGGGGTGCACCGGTCTTGTTTGTGAAGAAGAAGGATGGCACTATGAGAATGTGCATTGATTATCGTCAGCTGAATAAGTTGACCATCAAGAATCGGTATCCTTTGCCGAGGATTGATGATCTCTTTGATCAATTTCGGGGAGCAGCTCTGTTCTCTAAGATTGACTTGAGGTCAGGGTATTACCAGTTGAAGGTGAAAGATGTGGATGTGCCTAAGACCGCTTTCAGGACGAGGTATGGGCATTATGAGTTTCTTGTGATGCCGTTTGGGTTAACAAATGCTCTTGCAGCTTTCATGGACATGATGAATCGTGTGTTTCATGAATACCTGGATAAGTTTGTTGTGGTGTTCATTGATGATATCCTTGTGTACTCGCGTACTGAGGAGGAACATGAAGAGCATTTGAGGATTGTGTTGCAAGATTTGTTGGAGAATCAGCTTTATGCTAAGCTGAGCAAGTGTGAGTTCTGGTTAAGTGAAGTGGTGTTTCTTGGGCATGTGGTTTCTGCCGAGGGAATTCGTGTTGATCCTCAGAAGATTGAGGCTGTGACGAATTGGAAGGTTTCTAAGTCTGTTCATGAGGTTCGTAGTTTCCTTGGTTTGGCGGGATACTACCGGAGGTTTGTGGATGGGTTTTCTAAGATTGCTGCACCTTTGACGAAGTTGTTGCAGAAGGATGTTAAGTATGAGTGGACGGAAGCGAGACAGCAGGCTTTTGAGAAGCTTAAGGCGGCTTTGACGCAAGCTCCTATCTTGGTTCAGCCTGAATCAGGGAAAGAGTTTGTGGTGTATAGCGATGCGTCCTATGTTGGTTTAGGATGTGTGTTGATGCAAGAGGGTAAGGTGGTGGCTTATGCATCACGGCAGTTGAAGGTGCATGAGCGCAACTATCCTACGCATGATATTGAGTTGGCTGCGGTGGTTTTTGCTTTGAAGATCTGGAGACATTATTTGTATGGTGAGAAGTGTACTGCGTACACGGATCACAAGAGTTTGAAGTATCTGATGTCTCAGAAGGAGTTGAATCTTAGGCAGCGACGTTGGGTGGAGTTGCTCAATGATTATGATTTGACGATTGAGTATCACCCTGGAAAAGCTAATGTTGTAGTGGATGCCTTGAGTAGGAAGGTAGCGGTTGAGTTGAGGGCTATGTTTGCCAGTTTGAGTATTTCGCGTGATGGTGGTCTTGTGGCTGAGTTGCACGTGAAACCATCTTTGGTTCAGTTGATCAAGGAAAAGCAGTTGCTGGATGATTCCTTGGTACCTCATGTTCAGGATATTGCGGAGGGTAGGCCTTCGGATTTCTGTTTCAATGATGATGGTGTGTTGTGCTTTGGGAGTCGGATAGTAGTGCCCAATGATGCTGAGTTGAGGCGTGCTATTGTGACTGAAGGTCATAGTAGTCCTTTTGCTATGCACCCAGGTAGTACTAAGATGTATCGAGATCTTCGTGAGGAGTACTATTGGGTGGGTTTGAAGAAGGATGTTGCTGAGTTTGTGAGCAAGTGCATGGTGTGTCAGCGAGTCAAGGCTGAGCATCAGGTTCCTTCAGGGTTGTTGCAACCGTTGAGAATCCCTGAGTGGAAGTGGGAAAGGGTTACCATGGATTTTGTATCTGGTTTACCCTTGTCACCGTCGAAGAAGAATTCGGTGTGGGTGATTGTGGATCGCCTGACGAAGTGTGCGCATTTCTTGCCTGTGCATACTACGTACTCCTTGGATAAGCTTGCGGAGCTGTACATTGCTGAGATTGTGCGGCTGCACGGTGTGCCAAAGTCGATTGTATCGGATAGGGATCCGAGGTTTACATCGCGGTTCTGGCAGTGTTTGCATCAAGCTTTGGGTACACGGTTGAATTTCAGTACATCTTATCATCCTCAGTCGGATGGTCAGTCCAAGCGTGTTATCCAGATTTGGAGGATATGTTGAGGTGCTGTGTGATTGAGTTTCAGGGCTCTTGGGAGAAACATATGCCTTTGGTAGAGTTTGCTTATAACAATAGTTATCAGGCAAGTATTCAAATGGCACCTTATGAGGCTTTGTATGGGAGGAAGTGTAGGACTCCTCTTTGTTGGGCTGAAACGGGTCAGAAGTTGGTGTCGATGCCGGCTTTGTTGAAAGGAACCACCGAGAAGGTGAAGCTCATTTGTGAGCGTTTGAAGGCAGCTTCTGATCGGCAAAAGTCTTACGCGGATTTGAAGCGTAAGGAGATTGAGTATACGGTGGGTGACCGTGTGTTTTTGAAGGTTTCGCCTTGGAAAAAGGTGATGAGGTTTGGCCGTAAGGGTAAGTTGAGCCCTAGGTACATTGGACCATACGAGGTGATTGAACGTGTGGGTCCTGTTGCGTACAAGTTGAGGTTACCTCAAGAGTTGGAGAAGATTCATGATGTGTTTCATGTTTCTATGCTCCGGAAGTATAGATCAGATCCTTCGCATGTGATGCCTGTGGAGGAAGTGGAATTGAATTCGGATTTAACCTATGATGAGGAACCGGTGAAGGTTCTGGAATCGGATAGCAAGGTTCTTCGTGGCAAGACCATTGAGTTGGTGAAGGTGTTGTGGAAGCACCGTGGTGTTGAGGAAGCCACGTGGGAACGGAAGGATGACATGCTGAAGCAGTTTCCGAATCTCTTTCTTTCAGGTAAATTTCGAGGACGAAATTTCTTAAGGGGGGGAGAGTTGTAACGCCCCGGTTTTGGGCTTAGGAGTTTTGGGATTCGGACCGGTTCGGTCGGATCGCGGTTCGAATATATAAGAGTGAATTTAGGAAAACCTGGTTCGGGTTGCATTAAAAATATGGAAAAATGTCTTAAAATCCTCTTTTAATATATATAAGTGAACTGTGAAATCAATTTTGTAAAATGAGGTTTGGAAGGGTGACATTTTGGTTAGTGACCAAAATGTAATTTTTGAAAACTGCGTGACTGTTTTAAAAAGGATTGAAACTTTGAATCTTTAAGGAGCTATTTACCCAATGGGAGTTTTCTCCAGATTTTTAAAGATATTAAATGATTTATTAAAGGTTTTTAAATAAAAGAAAAGTGGAGGGAAGATATTTTATCATTTTCCAACTAACTTTTCCATTTCCATTTTCTCTCATCTTTTCTCTCATCTTTTCTCTCAAACCAAACACATTTTCTCCAGAGCTTTTCCTCAGATTTTGTCACCTAAATATCACATTTCAACTCTCTTTTGATCTCTAATCATCTCTTCAACAAAACCTCACCATTTGCTAAGTGGATTTTCAAGATTTTGGTTCCAAAAAGGGAGAAAACTCAAGTTTGGAGGTAAGAACGTCCTTCTCCTCTGAACTTTAAGTTCTTTACTGAAATTCCCAAGTTCTCAATCCTTAAATTGTGTTTTATAAAAGGTTTTATTGATTTGTTCTTGATCTTGGCTTTTAAATGCAAGATTTGATTGATTTTGATGAAGTTTTCGTATGATCTGATTGGGCTATGTTTTGAGGTGTCAAATTGATGTTAATTGAATGCTAATTTGATGTGAAATTGAGTTTTAATCAATGCAATCCCGGATAGGTTGAATTTCCTAACTTTAGCTTGTAACCCCCTTAACCCGGTCCAGACGGTTGACCCGAATTAAGAAAGTCACACGGGGAAAACCAAAGTCAACCCGAAAGTCAACTTTGATTAACGACCCTTTTTTTCTTTTTAATCTTGTCTAAATGCACGTTAACCTTAGATGTGATCACACAAACATCATGCTCAAAGATCACAACCATTAGAAATCATTCAGGGACCCAATTTCACAAATTACAACTTTAGGGACCAAACTGTAAATTCTGAAAACTTTAAGGACTTAACCAGATTTTGAGTTACCAACTTAAAATTAATCAAGTTTCATGCTTCTCTGCCAAATTTCAGCTTAAACGGACATCCCAAACTCATACAATTGCACAAACAAGTTTCAGGACCAAAATGCAAACATTCCAAAACATATAACTGCCACTGTCAGCCCCCAACGGTCACGTGTTCCGAAACAGGCAGAGCCCGTTTCGAAACGCGGGGCCGTTCCGCAACGCGTACCGAAACAGGTGGCTGGCAGAATGCTTTCCGTTTCGAAACGGTGTCTACCGTTTCGGACGCCTGGGCTGATTCAGGGCATCCGTTCCGAAACGGTAGTCCCTGTTCCGAAACGCCCTGCACATAATGCAGAAAAAGACATGCTTAAACACGCAATTGACCATCCGAACATACTCCAAAAGCCACCAAACTTTACCATCATGCAATTCAACATATAAGAGACATACTTGCATCAACAATTCAACATATTATCATCATATACGTAAAGCCCCAATTCTATAGGCATGCTTCCTACACAAGCAACCATTTAAACACAAAATCTCCAAATCCATCTCATATAAGCCAAAACATGATCCAACAACATTAACAACAACATATAACCATCCTTGTTCGAACATATACGAACACATAAACATCAACCCAAGAGATTCTACCCCAATGCCTTTATTAACTATAGCTATTCACCGAGACATACATCTCAAATGGAGTCCTCCTTGAATCCCTTGCTTCTCGCTGTCCAAACTTCAAGAATCTGCATTGATGGACAAAAAGGAGCGTAAGCACATAATGCTTAGTGAGGAATGCTCAAAACCAAAACACCATCAATGCAGCGAGTCATAAAACCTCTTTGAAAAGCAACTCGATTTGTTTACCAAGCAAAGTTTGAAAACCCTTTTTCAACAACATTCTTAAACCATGCATTGCTCAAACATGAAAACCAACCCTTAGTTTAGCAAGCTAAGAAAACCTTTTCAAAGCATAATTTGCAAAATCATCCATTTAACCATTCCATGCATAAACACCATATGCAAAGTTAAATTCATACCTTGGAAAACACTTCCATTTCATAACATACCTTTCTTATACTTGAAAATCATTCCAAGCAAGAAACCCTTTAAAACCATTTACTCAATCAATCCAACACATGCATTAAACAAAGGCAACTTATGAACCACAACATCATCATCACATGCCTTTTAAAACAAGTCTTAACAAGACTCCAATGCATTAAAGAGATTTCAAGCACACATGCATCATTTACCAAATGATAATCAACACTTGTTCAACTTAACAAGTAAACATGCATTCACAAGCATTAAACACTTTTCATGCAACCATGCATCTTTTCAAGCATCTCATGCTTAATCATAATCAAGAACATTATATTGGCTCCCAAATGATCAACCACATCCACTTTTCAACTCAACATCCAATCGGATACGCGGATCACAAGCGTTGTCCCCACGCTTCATACACACTACCAATCCAAGGTCCCCAAATGGACTTTTAAACACCATTTGACCTCAACATTCACAAGGTTCCCATGTATGGACTTTCAAACACCATACAACCTTAACTTTTCACAAGGTTCCTATGTATGGACTTTTAATCACCATACAACCTTAACTTTCCTAAGGTTCCCATGTATGGACTTTTAAACACCATACAACCTTAACTTTCCTAAGGTTCCCATGTATGGACTTTTAAACACCATACAACCTTAACTTTCCTAAGGTTCCCATGTATGGACTTTTAAACACCATACAACCTTAGCTTACACAAGGTTCCCATATATGGACTTTTAAACACCATATAACCTTAACATGCACAAGGTTCCCATGTATGGACTTTTAAACACCATACAACCTTAGCATCACAGATTGGTAGTTGTATAACATCACTAACGAGATCCGGGACACCCAACACAAGATCCACACATGGACTTTACACCACCATTGTGATCTTAACAAGCACAAGGTTCCCATATATGGACTTTTAACCACCATATAACCTTTGCTTAACCAAGGTCCTCGAATGGGCATTCAACCTCCATTATGACCTTAACCATCTCGTTAGGATACTTGAAGGGAGTTTACCGGTTCACTCTTAACCACTCCACCTCCAAGGCGACTTTATTCACGGTGCACCCAATCCTATAGCTGGCTAACTATATCCGATCAAAGAAACCAAGAACCATTTACATCACTTGCCAATATAACCAACTTACCACATTAGTCCAATGATTCACATGCATAATCATAATGCAAAAACCATCATTTACCATCATCAATCCACTGTTTTAAAGCATTACACAAAGCCATTGAACAACATGCAACACCGTGCATCAAAACCACATTTTCAATGTATAAAACTAAGGATCTCTTACCTTGAGCATCCTTCACATATGGCTTTCAAAACCAGCATTAAACCATGCTTAAAATATGCTTTCAAAACAGAATATAAACCATGCAAATCACATGCATTGCAACCACCAAACACAATTGCTTTTAAAGCCAATTCACAACACGAACCAAGAGCGAAAATCCATAAACTTACTCTTGAGCTTAGCAAAGTTGTTTAGACTTAAACTAAGCTCCCCAAACCTCCAAACCTTGGTTTAAAAGCTGAAAACCCAACTTCACTCACCGTTACACAAAACAAGGCTAGCCAACAAGCCTTCCAAGCATCCGAAACCTTCCGCAACACCTCTAAAGCTCACGGATCAAACTCCCCTGTTTCAAGCACACAACAACAGAGGATTAATGCATCATTATGCATTAAAAACACCAGCAACACAACACAACTCGCTGCTCATCACAAATCCAACAATTCGGCTACCAAACACAACCGAAATCACCTCCAAACACTTCCAAAACTTTACCCAGCCAAGATCCATCACTTCTAACCATTTTTAAACATCAATTAACATCCAAAATGATCACAAACACGTCCTTATACCCCCAGGTATAACAGATCACCAAGATCACTCCAAAAACAACCAAAAACTCAAGCAAAACTTAGGAAATTCAACCTATCCGGGATTGCATTAATTAAACCTCAACTTCTAATCAATATAGCATTCATTTAACATCAATATGACACTTCAAAACACTGCCCAAACAGATCACACGAAAATTTCACCAAAATCAAGCAAATCTTGCATTTTAAGCCAAAATCAAGATTTCAATTGAAAAGCCTTTAACAAATCACAAATCAAGGATTGAGAACTTAGGAATTTCAGTAAAGAACTGAGAGTTTAGAGGAGAAGGACGTTCTTACCTCCAAACTTGAGTTTCTCCCTTTTTGGAACCAAAAAGCTTGATGAAACAACTTGCAAATGGTGAGGTTTTGTTGTAGAGATGATTAGGAATCCAAAGAGAATTGAAAAGGAAGATTTGAGTGACAAAATCATAAGTAAATCTCTGGAGAGAAAGTGTTTGGGTTGAGAGAAAAAGAAAGAAAATGAAAATTGGAAGAAAATGGAAAGTTGGTTACAAAATAGTAAAATGATTTCCCTCCACTTTTCTTAAGCTTTAAAATCAGAATTATACATCAAAATATCTTAGAAAAATCTGGAGAAACTCTTTTTGGAATAATAGCTCCTTAAAGATTCAAAGTTTCAACCCTTTATAAAACAGTCACGCAACTTTCAAAAATTACATTTTGGTCAGTAGCCAAAATGTCACCCTTCCGAACCTCATTTTCCAAAATTGATTTCACAGTTCACTTTTATATATTAAAAGATGATTTTAGAACATTTTTCCATATTTTTAATGCAACCCGAACTAGGCTTTCCTAATTTCACCTTTATATATTCGATCAGCACTTTGACCGAACCGGTCAACGCCCAAAACTTCTGAGCCCAAAACCGGGGCGTTACATAGCTTGTGTTCTTGGTTGTTTTTGGAGTGATCTTGTTGATCTGTTATAGCTGGAGGTATAAGGACGTGGTTAGATCCTTTTTGGATGTTATTTGATGTTTAAGGATGCTTAGATTTGATGAATCTTGGCTGGGTAGTGTTGAGGAGTTGTTTGGATGCATTTTCGGTTGTGTTTGGTAGCCGAAAATGGAGTGTGGATGAGAGCAGCGAGTTTTGATGCTTTCATTGAGGGTATTAATGCATGATGATGCATTAATCTACTGTTTTGATGTGTTTAAAACAGGGGAGTCATCTTTGGATCCTAGTGGTGTTGATCCGGAAGCTTGATTGGTGTTTCGGCAAGAGGCGAAACGAAATCGGTGAGTGGATTTTGGTTTTCGGCTTTGAAACCAATGTTTCGATGGTTTGGGAGCTTAGTCTAAGTCTAAACAACTTTGCTAAGCTCAAGAGTAAGTTTTCGGAAAAACTCTCTTGTTGAGGAACCATGTGATGGTTGGGTGCAATGTGATTGTTTGCATGTCTTAAATTCTGTTTTTAAAGCATATCTAGCATGTGTATTTGCTGAGATTATAAGCCATGTGTAGTAGGAAGCTCAAGCTGAGAGTTCCTTGTTTTTGAACATTTCTCTATTGTGGTTTGATGATTAAAGATGCATGATGTTTATGGCTTTGTTAAACGCTTTAAAACAGTGGAATATGGTTGTTAGTGATGATTATTGGCAAGTGATGGTTAAGGTCACAAAGGTGTTTAAAAGTCCTTGTGTGAGCCTTGTTTATTTAAGAACAACATGGTGTTTAAAAGTCCATGGTTGGTTCTTGGTTAAGGTTCAAGGTGTTTAAAAGTCCTTGTGTAAGCCTTGTTAATTAAGAACATCAAGGTGTTTAAAAGTCCTTGGATGATTCTTGTTAAGAACAACATGGTGTTTAAAAGTCCATGGTTGGTTCTTGGTTAAGGTTCAAGGTGTTTAAAAGTCCTTGTGTAAGCCTTGTTACTTAAGAACATCAAGGTGTTTAAAAGTCCTTGGATGGTTCTTGTTGAGGACACAAAGGTGTTTAAAAGTCCTTGTGTGGTCCTTGTCATGGTGTTTAAAAGTCCATGGGTTAAGGACACAATGGTGTTTAAAAGTCCATGTGTGGTCCTTGGAATTTATAAGATTACAATGGTGTTTGAAAGTCCATATGTGAATCTTATGTTGAATGTATCACTTGTTGCCAATAAGACTTGATAAAGATTGAAGCATGAAATGCTTGTTTTTGAATGCTTGTGAGCATGTTCAAATGTTGTTTTGGAGTAGGATTTATAAAGGTGTTTTGTAAATGCATTATTGTGTGGTTTGTTGAGCATTCCTCACTAAGCTTATGCTTACGCTCTCTCTCTTTTCTTAAACCAATAATGCAGAGCATTAAAGTGCATTTGAGGGCAGCAAGTTGGTGAAGAATCCAAGTGGTGAACAAAGCTCATGTATGGTGAACATTTTTCTCAAACTATTAGCTTTTGGGTATTTGGCAATGGGGAACCTATGTTGTTGTTTTGGGAGACGTTTTGGACTCCCTAAGTTGTATAAATGTTGTTAACATTGTTGGTTCTTGTAATTGGCCATTATGGGTTTGAATTGATGGTTTGATGCTTGAATGGTTTGCTAAATAGGATGCATGCCTATAGAATTGGGGATTTTCATAATTGATGCCATGTTGATGTTTGGTTGAGGCAATTATGTTCCTTGAATGTTGTATGACTTGTTGGTAAAGTTTGGTTGTCTTTGGAGCATGTTTGATAGGTTAATTGTGCATTAAACAAGCTATTTTTCTGTAATCTGGGCAGCATGTTTCGGAACAGGTGCTACCGTATCGGAACAGGGGCCTGAAATGGCCTGGGCGTTCCGAAACGGATGCAGCCGTTCCGGAATGGAAGTGCTACTGCCAGGCACTGTTTCGGAACCTGTTGCGGAACGGTCCCGCGTTTCGGAACGAGTCTTCCTGTTTCGGAACACCCGACCGTTGGGCACTGAAATTGTTGGTTATATGTTTTGTTTTGTTTGCGTTTTGATCCTGAATCATGTTTACGCAATTGATTGAGTATGTGGTGTCCGTTTGAGCTGAAATTTGATAGACAAGCATGAAATATGACTAATTCCATATTGGTAACTTAAAGTGGGTAAAGTCCTTGTATTTCCAAAATTTACATTTTGGTCCCTAAAGTCTTAATTTGTTCAAATTAAGTCCCTGAACGTTTTCTGTTTGCGATGATCTTTGAGTATGATGTTGTATGAACATAACTAGGGTTAATGTGCATCTAGATAAGTTTAAAAAAAAGGTCGTTAATCAAGGTTGACTTTTGGGTTGACTTTGGTTTTCCCCGTGTGATCTTCTTAATCCGGGTCGACCGTCTAGGCCGGGTTAAGGGGGTTACATGTTTTCTTGATGGTTACTCAGGTTATAACCAGATAGCTATTGCACCAGAGGATCAAGAGAAAACGACTTTCACTTGCCCATGCGGCACTTACACTTTCCGGAGAATTCCATTTGGACTCTGTAATGCACCAGCAACATTCCAGAGGTGTATGATGGCAATATTCTCTGACATTGTGGAGGATTTCCTGGAAATATTCATGGATGATTTTTCCGTCTTTGGAGATAGTTTTGAAGGCTGTTTAGGCAACCTACAGAAGGTGCTCGAAAGATGCGAGAAAGCGAACTTGGTATTAAATTGGGAAAAATGTCACTTCATGGTAGATGAGGGGATAGTCCTAGGCCACAAGGTAAGCTGCCACGGCATAGAAGTCGATAGAGCAAAGATAGAAGTAATTGAAAAGCTGCCACCACCCACCACAGTCAAGGGAATTAGGAGTTTCTTAGGGCATGTTGGGTTTTATCGAAGGTTTATTGCAAATTTTTCAAAGATTACCAAGCCTCTATGCCACTTACTGGAACAGAATCGTCCCTTTGACTTCAATACTGAATGTACTGAGGCATTCAGAATTCTGAAAGAAAAGCTGGTAACAGCCCCGATTGTACAGCCACCAGACTGGAGTTTGTCATTTGAAATTATGTGTGATGCCAGTGACTACGCTGTAGGGGCAGCACTTGGGCAGAGGAAGGACAAGATATTCCATGTAATCTATTAAGCCAGCAAAACACTAAACGATGCCCAAGCGAATTACACCACAACAGAAAAGGAACTGTTAGCAGTGGTGTTCTCGATTGACAAGTTTCATTCGTACATACTTGAAACAAAGGTGGTGATCCATACAGACCACTCAGCACTGAAGTATTTTTTCGCTAAAAAAGATGCAAAACCTAGACTGATATGTTGGATTCTGCTGCTGCAAGAGTTCAACATTGAAATCAAGGATAAAAAGGGACAGAAAACCAAGTTACAGACCACTTGTCAAGATTTGAGAGGGGAAAGAGTCTAACGACAGACAAGACACACATACTGGAGACCTTCCTTGACGAGCAGTTGTTTGCTTCCACAAGCACTGTCGCGACAGGTAAGTTTTCTGAACTTCCTTGGTATGCTGATTTCGTTAATTACATAGTTAGCGGAATATTACCTCCTGAAATTAATTACCAAGCAAGGAAGAGGTTCGAAAATGATGTTAAACATTATTATTTGGATGAACCTCTTATTTTCAAACATTGTGCAGATCAGATCATCAGGAGGTGTGTACCACAGGATGAGCAGGAAGATGTGCTTCACCACTACCATGCTTCACCATATGGAGGACACTTAGGTGGAAACAAAACCGCTGCCAAAGTTTTGTAGTCTGGCTTTTATTTGCCCTCACTCTTTAAGGATACCCAAGCATTCTACAAAAGCTGTGACAAGTGCCAACGGACGGGGAGCATCTCAAGAAGACATGAGGTGCCACTACAAAACATCCTAGAAGTCGTAATCTTCGATGTATGGGGGATTGATTTCATGGGACCGTTCCCAGCATCATGTGGGAATCTATATATCCTACTGGTAGTGGACTATGTGTCCAAATGGGTTGAAGCGATCGCCACACAGAAAAACGATGCCAAGACTGTTCAGAGATTTCTGCACAAAAACATTTTTCCAGATTTGGCATACCTAAGGCAATCATCAGTGATGAAGGGAGACATTTCGACAATAGGGTAATTGTTGATGCCTTAAGGAGATACGACGTAACGCACCGTATCGCAACAGCGTATCACCCTCAGACCAATGGACAGGCCGAAATATCCAACAAGGAAGTAAAGAACATTCTTGAGAAGATGGATAAACCTACTCGAAAGGACTGTTCTTTACACCTCATTGATGCACTCTGGGCCTATAGAACAACATTCAAGACACCATTGGGAATGTCACCCTACAGGCCGATATATGGAAAAACATGCCATTTACCTGTTGAGATAGAGCACAGAGCTTACTGGGATATCAAGGCAGTGAACATGGACTTAGACAAGGCAGGACAGAAGAGGTTACTTGACTTGAATGAAATTGAAGAAATTAGAGCAATGGCCTATGACAACACAAGGATTTACAAGGACAAGACCAAGAGGTGGCATGACAAGAGGTTGTTGCCGCGACAGTTCTGCCCAGGGCAGCTTGTGTTGTTATTTAACTCTAGGTTGAAACTTTTCCCAGGGAAGCTGAAATCTAGATGGTCCGACCCATTCCAAGTTGTGCAAGTTTTTCCGCATGGTGCTATCATAATCAAATCCTTAAAAGACAAGCACCAATTTAAAGTCAACGGACAGAGACTAAAGCATTATCAGGGGACTGAAGCCCCAAGGATGCATGAAGTAGTTACTTTAGGAGATGCCCCTCAATGCATCCCTAATTAACTTAATTTTATTTTTATTATTATTCTATTACTTATGTATTTTACTTATTAGGAAATTAGAATTATTTTATTTTTAGGAACTAAGTTTTTATTTTAATTAATTTTTTAGGAAATAAGGGAAACAAGGAGAGGAGAAGAAGTGAACCAGCAAAAGGTTTTTAAAAAGGTTTTACATGTTTTTCAAAGCCAAACTTCACAAAACTGTCCAGGCGTTTCGAAACACCTTAGGGCGTTTCGATACGGTGCATTCCAATAGCAAAAGTATTTCGATACAAGTATCGAAACGGGCTTACCCTGGATAAGGATTTTTGCCCAGCGTTTTGAAACGGGCTATGCCGTTTTGATACGCCTATGTGGCATTGACCACAACGGTCATAAACCCCAACGGCTATTTCCCAACTAACTTTTAAATGCATGTCGTTTCGATACGGGGACAGGCATTTCGAAACGGGTGTTTCGAAATGGGCTAAAGCGTTTCGATACGGGTCCACGTCAGACTGCAACTGCTCTTTCTACTTAAAGGCTGTTTCGAAACGGGTTCGAGCGTTTTCTCAACGGAGAGCTGCAGAACTGCATTTATTGTGGGAATTAAAGTCCTCAACGGCTCCAAATCAATCCCAACGGCTAGCAACGGCTATAAACTCATCAAGGAGTATAAAAGGGACCTCCAAGCATCAAGTAAAGGCTAGTGCTCATATTGTCAATCAACAAATGATCAAGAATTGTCTTATAGCTTAAATTGTCATTTATTGTATAGATAAACACTAGTGAGCCAAAATTGTCAAATTTGCTCTAGTGTTTTAGGTTTTGGGTTAGTTCTTTAATTGTGCAAACAAACACCTATTAGAGGGATTTGTGTTTGCTTTTATTATCTCCTTGTAAAAGAGGGTTTGATCAAGGCTTTGGGTATAAAGCTTGATAGGTGTAAAGGGTTTCATCCTAAGCCTAGAAAAAGGGGACGAATCAATAGTGGATTGATTGGAAATCCTTAGTGGGAAGCTAAGGTAGTGGATGTAGACCTTGGTTAGAAGGTTGAACCACTATAAATCATTGTGTCTATCTTTGTTTTAGCTTCCACACCACCTCCACCCAAAAATACACCTCTCCACAACTTGGTGAGCCTTATCGGTTGAACGAATCGAGCTCCTCACAACTCAACAATTGGTATCAGAGCTTGGCTCAATTGAGGATGATTCACATCCTATTGAGAAGATCCGGCAAGCTCGATCACTTTTTCATCAACCGGCTCAAATGGCACAATCAATCGACAAACTGCCTTTCTTTGACGGAACCCACTATGCCCATTGGAAGACAAAGATGAAGTTATTCATCAAATCTAGAGATTACAAGCTATGGGATATAGTTGAAGATGGTCCGTTCGTGCCTCAAAGAAGCAAAGCGGAGTGGAGTGCTGACGATCGCAAGAATATGGAGCTTAATTGCAAAGCCTTGCACATCTTGTTTTGTGCTTTTAGCCCAACCATCTATGAGAAGATGTCTTCTTGTGAGAGTGCCAAGGAGGTATGGGACAAGCTTGAAGTCACATACGAGGGGACCGATGAAGTCAAGGAGACCAAGATTGGGCTCCTAACCATAGAGTATGAGAACTTCAAAATGGATCCGGAAGAGAACATCGAGAAGATGTTTGATAGGTTCTCCACTATCACCAATGGTCTCAAAGGCTATGGAGAAGCCATCCCGGAGGAAAAGCTTGTTCGAAAGCTCATCTACTCACTTCTCGAGCCTTGGGACTCAAAGAGGACCGCCATCATCGAAGCCAAGAATTTGAAGACCTTGAAGCTTGATGAACTCATGGGGTCACTCCTTACTCATCAAATCATGAAGAAGAATAAAGAAGATGAGAAGAAGAGGGAAGAAATTAGAGCTATGGGAGAGAAGAAAATCAAAGGGCTAGGCATCAATGCAAGTGTCGTGGCTCTCAAGTCCTCCACTTGCCATCATGTCTATTCAAGTGAAGAGGAGGATGAAGATGAATAGATAGTTCATCTCTTCAAAAAGTGTGCCTCGTTTATGAAGAAAGCTTTGAGAGAGCTTGAACGAGATTCCAAGAAAAAGGAGAGGGCAAGCACTTCAAGCCATAAGAAGAAGGCACATGTGGCTACTTGGAGTGATGAGGACTCCACCGACGATGAACAAGCCAACCTTTGCCTTATGGCCACCGAAGAAGATTCAAGGGTAACTTCTAATTCATCTACTTCATGTTCTTACTCTTTTGATGAATTACAAGATGCCTACGATGATTTGGTTTTAGACTTTAAAAATCACATTTTGAAAAACAATAAATTGATTTCAAAGTTAAAAATTCAAAATGATTTGATTTCTAAAACCAAACTTGAACTTGAAGCAAAACTCGAGGAGTTTGAATTAAGATGTTTTGATTTACAAAATTTGCTTCAAAAAGTTCAAGAGGAAAATGATTTGATTTCCAAAGAGCTTGAAAGGAAAATCAAATTTGGAAAATCAAATTTTTATGTTAGACAATCTAGTGCCCCTAGATTTGTTAAAGGAAAATGTTTTAGAAGTATTTGGGTCCCAAAAGGACTTAGTACTTCAATTAAAAAGGATGACATTGAAAAATATATTCCTAAGGGGACTAAAATTTGTGCTACTAACGTTCATGGATCCAAAGCAATTTGGATACCAAAAGTCACTTGATTGTCTTTTGTTAGGTGTGATGGAGATGTTCAACAAGTCAAACATTGAGGGGGAGCTCCATGCACACAAGGAAGAACACTTGAAGAAGGAAGGCTTCACATCCTCCCTTGAGTTCAAGTGTGGTAAAATCTTATTGCTTTTGTGTTAATATTTGTTTTATTTTTCATTTTTGTCAACTAGATGATCATATATGTTGGACAAACATTTTTTATGATGCTTTGAGTAAGGGGGAGCCATTTTAAAACCAAATTCTTACTTTAGTCAAGTTTTTACCTCTATTGTTATTTTTGAACTTAATGTTTTAAATTCTTTTTGATATAAAAAAAAGGGAGAAATGGTTTGAAAATTTGAATTTTCAAATGAATAAGGGGGAGCTTTATTTGATTTATATCTTTAATTCTCTTATTCACATTTTTAAAGTTTAAGGGGGAGAATCCCAAACAATTTTTCAAGATAGTTTTATTATATCAAAAAGGGGGAGATTGTAGAACTAATGTTTTGATATAATAATTGAAAAATGTTTTGGACTGATTTAAAAAGTATTTAAAACAAACTTCCAAAGTCCAAATATCTTGAAACAATTTTTAGGGATGTTTTTAAAAAGGTTTTACATGTTTTTCAAAGCCAAACTTCACAAAACTGTCCAGGCGTTTCGAAACACCTTAGGGCGTTTCGATACGGTGCATTTCAGTAGCAAAAGTGTTTCGATACAAGTATCAAAACGGGCTTACCCTGGATAAGGATTTTTGCCCACCGTTTCGATACGCCTACGTGGCATTGACCACAACGGTCATAAACCCCAACGGCTATTTCCCAACTAACTTTTAAATGCAAGTCGTTTCGATACGGGGACATGTGTTTCAAAATGGGTGTTTCGAAATGGGCTAAAGCGTTTTGATACGGGTCCACGTCAGACTGCAACGACTCTTTCTACTTAAAGGCTGTTTCGAAACGGGTTCGAGCGTTTCGAAACGAAGAGCTGCAGAACCGCATTTATGGTGGGAATTAAAGTCCTCAACGGCTCCAAATCAATCCCAACGGCTATAAAATAATCAAGGAGTATAAAAGGGACCTCCGGGCATCAAGTAAAGGTTAATGCTCATATTGTCAATCATCAAATGATCAAGAATTGTCTTAGAGCTTAAATTGTCATTTATTGTATAGACAAACACTAGTGAGCCAAAATTGTCACATTTGCTCAAGTGTTTTAGGTTTTGGTGAGTGCTTTAATTGTGCAAACAAACACCTATTAGAGGGATTTGTGTTTGCTTTTATTATCTCTTTGTAAAAGAGGGTTTGATCAAGGCTTTGGGTAGAAAGCTTGATCAGTGTAAAGGGTTTCCTCCTAAGCCTAGAAAAGGGGACGGATCAATAGTGGATTGATTGGAAATCCTTAGTGGGGAGCTAAGGTAGTGGATGTAGACCTTGGTTAGAAGGTTGAACCACTATAAATCATTGTGTCTATCTTTGTTTTAGCTTCCACACCACCTCCACCCGAAAATCCAGCTCTCCACCACTTGGTGAGCCTTATCGGTTGAACGAATCGAGCTCCTCACAACTCAACAGCCTGTCACCACGTTGTCGCGGCAGACACGCAAACGAATAACAAACGCGCAGCAAACACGGAAACACGTGACAGACGCGTCAGAAACTGCGTAATAGCTGGCCCCATTATTCGCGCCTGCCGTTACAGGTCCAACGGGCAGCAACCCATTCATCTATATAAACCCCATTTTACAACATTTTTCACCCGACTTTTACTCTCTCAACTTGCTTTCTCTGTAAATCTCAAATTTCTTTCATTTTCCACAGCCTTGCAACTATGAGTACGAGACAGACACGACGAAGTGCTGCCTCCAGCTCTGCCGCAGCAACCGGCACACCCAGCCACGACAGACTCTCTAACCGCTTTGCCACCACCGACTCCGTCAACAGATACTACAACTCCTTCCAAAAGAGGGAGATGTGGGAAGAGAGAGGGTTCCTTTACACCAAACGCACGGAAGACCTCGGGCTCGAACCGTTCATAGCACGCAAAATCAAGGCCCTAAAATGGCAGATGTTTGCTGCCCAGCCCGAAGAGATGAATGTCACGTTGGTCCGAGAATTTTACGATGCTGTCGACAGTAAGGATACGAAGACCGTGACAGTGTGAGGTAAGGAAGTTACTTTCGAGCCTGGATACATCAATACCCTCTATGGAATCTACGTCAGTAAAAGAGAAAATGGACACAAGAGGTTCTTGGAGACTCTGTCGCTGACAGACTATGATGCTGTCATGGCAGAGATAACTGAAGAAGGAACATAGTGTAATACTGACCCCAAGCATCGGTGGACGGTGAAACGCACTCAACTCACTCCCGAGGCCAAACTTTGGAACCATTTCGTAAAGAAGAGGAGAATGCCTTCTTCCCACAACAGCACGGCCGGCCGACCCAGGCTAGCTCTCATTCATTCCATTTTAAATGAGAGACCCATAAATGTCGACCGGTATATACGGGAGGGGATTTTGGAGTGTGCCCTTCGATCATCGGGACCCCTTGCATTCTCGTACCTCATCACCGAGATGTGCCGCAGCTACAACGTTCCAGAATTCCCCGTAGATTTGAAGGGTCGAGTGAAGGGATGGACAGAGCGCAACATATTCAGTTTAATGGAACTGAAAGTAGCCACACCCCCTATTTCTTCAACCTGTCTGTCGCAGCAAAAGAGCCAGCAGAGCCTACTCAGCCAGAACCTGCCGCCGCAGAGCAGCAGCAGCCAACGACAGCAGCTCCTCCAGCAGACTCCTCCACTCAAATCCTAGCAACACTGCAAAAGATGGAGGAATGACAGCTTGGTCTGATGAGTTTCGTCAAAGACTTCACAGCAGCAACGGTACATTTTATTCAAAACAATTTAAATTTTGCAAATGTATACTTTCCTGCTTTCTCAGAGCATTACTTTGCTGCCCCTACACCTGCCCATACTCCCACTCCCGATGCCACACCAAAAACACCCTCTGCTGCATCCACTTTAACCCCGGCCGCGACAGCTGTAGGTTGCAGCCACACCGCCACTGCCTCTGCCAGAGGAGAGAAATGAAAAGAGCCACTGCCTGAACTTGATGACGACTACTTCGCCGGATTCTCCTCCTCCTCCATCTGGCAAGAATTTGATGGGGAGCCCTCTGTCAAAAGAAACCTTTCAAAGGAGTTCACTCCGATGAAAAGACAGAAGCCCAACACTGGTGAAGGATCATCCAGCCAGGGTAAGTCTGCCAGCAGCAACAGTAGCAGCAGCTCATCCAATGAGGTACAAGTGCTGGAAAAGCCACCCCATATCTCACCCACTCGTATCGAGCCCCCAAGGGAGGCCAAGAAGAAAACTACCTCCGCCTCTCCGAGCACTCTTCCGGCACCAACAATGAAGGTGTAACACCCCAATTTTGGGCTTGGAAGTTTAGGGTCTGAACCGGACCGGTCTAATTTTCGGTTCGAATATAAAAGGTGGTTTTAGGGAAAGCCTAGTTCGGGATGCTTTAAAAATGTGGAAAAATATCTAAAAATCCTCTTTTAATATATAAAAGAGAGTGCTGAAATCAATTTTACAAAATAATGTTGGGAAGTGTGACATTTCGAAATAGTAACTAAAATGTAATTTTTGAAAAGTTCAGTGGTGACTGTTTTGTAAGGATTGAAACTTTGAATCTTTAAGGAGCTAATTTACCCAAGGAAGGATTTCTCCAGATTTTTCTTAGATTTTAATGACTTAATTAATGTTTAATTAATTTAATGAAAAGGAGAAAAACCAATTTTGAGATTTCATAACTAACTTTTGCTAAAACTTTCTCATCTCATTTTCTCTCAAAATTCCCTCAGCCAAACACATTTCTACAGCAACATTTCTTCTGATTTTCACACTAAATGATGAGGTTTCAATCATCAATTGATTCCTAATCCTTTCTACATCAAAACCTCTTGATTTGCTTATTGAATTTTCAAGGATTTTTGCTCTAATCAAGGAGAAATCTACATTTAGAGGTAAGGATGTTCTTCTCCTCTAAATACTCAGTTCTTTACTGAAATTCCCAAGTTCTTAATCCTTAAATTAAGTTTTATAAAAGGTTTTAATGTTGTGATCTTGATTTTGGCTTAAAACTCAAGATTTGGATTAAATCTTGAAGAATTTCGCGATGAATGTTTGGGCTCTGTTTTGAGATGTCTTTTTAATGTTTTTTTGGATGTTTAATGATGTGTAATTGAGGTTTAATCAATGCAATCCCGAATAGGTTGATTTTCCTAAGTTTTTACTTGTGAAAATGGTGGTTTTTGGGGTGATCTTGGTGTTCTGTTATAGCTGGAGGTATAATGACGAGTTTAGGATCTTTTTGGATGTTAATTGATGTTTAAGAATGTTTAGAAGTGATGGATCTTGGCTGGGTAGTGTTGTGGAATAGTTTGGAAGTGATTTCGGTTGTGTTTGGTAGCCGAAATGTTAGATTTGACGTGAGCAGCGAGTTTATGTGTAATGGCTGAAGATTTTAATGCATGATGATGCATTAATCCTCTACTTTGATGTGTTTAAAACATGGGAGACATCTTCGGATCCTTGTGGTGTTGATCTGGAAGCTTGAACGGCGTTTCGGCAAGCTTGTGAAACGGAATTGGTGAGTGAAGTTGGGTTTTCAGCTTTGAAACCAATGTTTGAAGGTTTTGGGAGCTTAGTTTAAGTCTAAGCAACTTAACTAAGCTCAAGAGTAAGTTTTCGGAGAAACTCTCTCTTTGATGAACCATGATATGGTTGGATGCAATGTATTTAATTTGCATGTTTAAATTCTGTTTTGAAAGCATGTTTTAGCATGATTAATGCTGGTTTTGAAAGCCATGTGTTGAAGGATGCTCAAGGTAAGAGATCATTGGTTTGATATTGATAAATGTGGTTCTGATGCATAGTGATGCATGATGTTTTAATGGCTTTGATTAATGCTTTAAAACAATGGATTGTTGATGATAATTGATGTATATTGGCAAGTGATGTGTTGATTTTAAAGTACTTGAATCGGATATAGTTAGCCGGCTATAGGATTGGGTGCACCGTGAATAAAGTCGCCTTGGATGTTGAGGGGTTATAATCGTACCGTAAACTCCATCCAAGTACACTAACGAGATGTCTAAGATCGTAATGGTGGTTAAAAGGCCATCTGAGGATCTTGTGTTGTGTGTCCCGTGTTCTCGTTAGTGATGTTATACAACTACCGATGAGTGATGTGGAGGGGTTGTAATTGTACCGTTAAACTCCATTACGGGTGTTGAGGGGTTGTGATTGTACCGATAAACTCCACCTTGTGTGTTCGGTAGTGTGTATGAAGCGTATGGGACAACGCTTGTAATCCGCGTATCCGATTGTGTTTTTGTGTTGAAAAAATGGTTATGGTATCACTTGGAAGCCAATATGACATGTTGATGTTAATGAAGCATGAGATGCTTGTTGTGTATGCATGGTTGCATGAGAAATGATGTTTATGAGTTTAAAGGCCTTTGAAAGGTGTTTTATAAAATGCATTATTGTGTTGTTTCTTTAGAGCATGCCTCACTAAGCAAATGTGCTTACGTTCTCTTTCTTGAACCAATATGTTAATGAAGCATGAGGTGCTTGTTGTGTATGCATGGTTGCATGAGAAATGATGTTTATGAGTTTAAAGGCCTTTGAAAGGTGTTTTATAAAATGCATTATTGTGTTGTTTCTTTAGAGCATGCCTCACTAAGCAAATTTGCTTACGCTCTCTTTCTTGAACCAATAATGCAGAGAAATGAAGTGCTTAAAGGGCAGCAAGGAGGCTAAGAATCCAAGGGAAAGCTAAGCTCATGTATGGTGACTTTTTCGCACATTATTAGTTTTTGGTATTTGGCAATGGGAACCTAGGTTGTGTTTTTTGGGAGATGTTTTGGACTCCCTAGTTGTGGCATGATGCCTTAAATATTTTGGATATGTAAATGGTCATTTTGGTGCTTGCTTTGATGTTTTGATGGTTGTTTTCTTTTGATATTAGGAAGCATGCTTATAGACTTGTGAATTGTCTTAATTGTTGCCATGAATGTGTTTTGATGTTGCAGATATGTACCATGAATTTATGATGAGTTGTGGGCATGATTAGGAGGTCATTAGGATGTGTTTGAGTGGTTAATTGAATGTTAAACCAGCAAATTCTGCACTTTCTAGGCAGTCCGTATCGAACGGGCACTAACATTTCGAAACGGGGGCCTGTAATGGCCTTCGTGTATCGAAACGGGTAGAGGTCGTTCCGAAACGAATTGGCCACTACCAAGCCCTGTTTCGATACATGTCTCGAAACGAACTCGGGTTTCGGAACGGTCAACCCCCGTTCCGAAACAGATGACCGTTGGGCACTGATTTGAATGGTTTAAGGTTTGCAAGCTTTACGTTTTAGTTCTGAATTTTGTACTTGCAATTGCTTGAGTTTGAGATGTCCGTTTAAGGTGAAATTTGACAGGGAAGCATGTAACATGGTTAATTTTATATTGGTAAATTAATAATCATCTAAGTCCTTCATCTTTCCTGAATTTACATTTTGGTCCCTAATAGTTGTATTTTGTGCAATTGAGTCCCTTAACATTTTCCGATCGCTGTGCTTTTCAAGTATGCTCTTCTCAAGGGTACGCATCTAGACAAGATTAAAAAGAAAAAAGGGTCGTTAATCAAGGTTGACTTTCGGGATGATTTTGGTTTTCCCCGTGTAATCTTCGTAGTTCGGGTCAACCGTCTAGGCCGGGCTAAGGGGGTTACAGAAGGTCACTGCCCGCCGGCAGCTACAGATCAGTAGCAGCAGCAGTGACGACAACACCTAAAATTAAGTTTCTACCTTATTTTTGTGTCTTGTTGTTTTATTATTGTGATGTATTTTTTTTCTGTTTTTTCTGTCATCATGAATTAAGGGAAATGCAACCCTTGAGTTTGGGGTGGCATCCCTCCAGTAATGAAGTGTCTATTATGTTGAAAAATTGTGTCTAAGTGTTAGTTTAAGTTTGCTTAAAAAACATTTGGATTAAGTCTTTGAACTAACCTTACCTGCCGCGACATATGCTGTCGTGACATTGCCTTTAGGAAATTTTAGGATCTGTTTAGAGCCTTGCTATGATTCTAATCTGTACAACACTCTTTGTGACTCTTATGTTTTCGAGATTACTTTAGTACACTGGAATAGGAATGTTTACCCACTTGAACTTGCCCCTAAAGGTGCCTATCACTGGCTCTAGGAAAACAATAAAAGAAAGAAAATTATTCAGACTCATTTGCATGAAAAACTACCTTGCACTTATTTTAGGAGATTTCTTTTGAGCTAAGTTAGAAAAAACTAAAGGAGCCTAAGAATTGCCTCTAGAAAAAAAATTGAATTGGCATAACCTCAAGTTTGTAAGCATAACTATTCTGATATACTAAGGTAGTCTAGATACATGGCTGTTCACAAAACTTACACACACCACACAAGAATTATAGCATGGTTCCGAATGAATACAGGAATACTCGATAAGGTATTGCTCTTGATAGAAAATAAGTGGTAGGTAATGTAGGGTTCACTGATTTAAGCCAAAATAAAAAAATATTTCATTTTAGTTAGGTAATATTTGCTTGAGGGCAAGGAAGAACTTGAGTTTGGGGTGTGTTGAGTGTGTAAAAGTTCTATATTTTACCCCTTATTTAACCCATATTTCTGCTGCATTCAAGCATAACTCATTGCATTTAGGTACAGTTTCACATATACATCACAATTATATAAAATGGCATAGTTGCTACTAATTTTGGTTGCTTTTGCAGGTAGCTGCTGTAGCAGACTCAGGGCAGTGAAGAAGCAGAGCTGGAACACAAGACTGGAGTAAAGAAGGACGACGCTGTCGTGGCCACTGCCGTGGCATCCAATGATGACAGCAATGGTGAAGGGAAAAGTGAAGTGGAGCTCGACAGATAGAGGAAATTAAGCCGGTCTGTCGTGGGCCACTCCTATATTTTTCTGAGCCCTAGATCAGAAGAAGGCCAAGACCAAAGTTCAAGGAAGAAACCCAAAGCAAGAAAAGAGGACGAATTAAAGGCATATACTCTAAAGATTTAGTCTTAATTAGAGTCGTACTTTAGTTTGAACTTGCATTCTTACCTTATTAGAAAACTTGAACCCAAGGCCTATATAAAGGCATGTAATTTGACCTGGGGAAGGACATCTCATTCTCTAGTCGTCTTCCCCAAAACCCTAGTCGTTTCCCCCCTTCTCATCATGTTCTAAACTTCCCCTAGGGCTAAGGGTTGATTCTGTAAAGTAGTTGCAAGGATTGTACTGTTTTAGGATTTTTTCTGTTCAATAAAATAAACTTCAAGTTTGCTTATTCTGGTTTTCAACATCTTAATATCGGGAGATTACTCATTTACTTAATATCGGGAGAGTTAAGTATACGAAAGGAATAAGTGCGGGTTCTCCAGTTTATGGTTGAACTATCTCAGACCTAGGGATAGGACGAGGTTAAGTGGCTAAGGAAGAATTCAACAACATCAATGTTCATCCTTCGATTCACGTCGGGAGGTATCATCTAAGACGTGTTCATCGACATACTTGGACCTAGGGATAGGACAACTCACAGCAGGGATTCTTGCCAAGCTTGAAGTACAGAGTTGTGTGATCACTGCCGCGACAACAACAGACTGCTACCGTCGTAGGTGCTGCTGCGACAGGAACGACGACAGAACAGGAAGTTCTATACAGTGCAACACCTGCACTACTGAGCTAATCAATATCGGCCTATTTCTTTACCCTGAATATTTTAATCATTTATCTTCATTATTCTTCATTATTCCTCTACAAACAATTAAACTCTCTTCTTTCTCTCTTGTGCAGCAATCCAAGGATAAAGCTATTTCCAGTCCCTGTGGATTCGACATCTGATACTTCGTGTATAACTTTACTACTTGCATCGTGTACACTTGCACTCTATTGCGATAGACTATTTTACACGCATCACTGGTTTTAAATGCCATTTTGTTAAGAATGCACATGGTAAGTGATCCTTATGGTTATGTGGTTTAATACTTGGTTTTAAGCATGATTTTTGCTTGTAAAAATAGCATTGCGGTTTATGCTTTGTAAAACAGTGAAATGTGATAGATATTGATTATATTTGCAAGTGATGGTAAATGGTTTGGTTACTTGAATGAGATATAGTTATCCGGCTATAGGATTGGGTGCAACGTGAATAAAGTCGCATTGGATGTCAAGGGGTTGTGATTGTACCGTACACTTCATCCAAGTACCCTAACGATTAAGGTTAAGGTCACTACGGTTGATGGTCTAATATCGTGTGTGGATCTTGTTGTTTGTGTCATGTGCTCTCATTAGTGGAATTATACAACTACCGATGAGTGGTGTTTAGGGGTTGTGATTGTACCGTTAAACTCCACCACGAGTTTCACAACGGTTGATGGTCTAATCTCGTGTGTGAGCCTTGAGTGTCTGGTAGGGTGTATGAAGCTTTGGGACAACGCTTGTAATCCGAGTATCTGATTGTGTCGATTGTGGTGTGTTTTGATATGGATTATGTTAAAGATCACTTGTGAGCCAATATGATGATGATGATTTAATGAATTAAAGATGAAAGCTTAATTTGAGAAAGCATTTGATACTTGAGACTTATGCTAGATTGCATGTGATGCTTGTTTTAAGCATCAGCAAAGGTTTTTGCTGTTTTGGTTAATGATGCAATGAGCATGTGGATTTAAAAGAGGAAATGTGTTTTAAAAGTGCATGTTTTAAAGGAAGGCAAATGTTTACAAAGATTGATGTTTTTGTTTTGGAAATGCATTGATGAATGTTTTGGTTTTATAGCGGTCCTCACTAAGCTTTGTGCTTACTCTTATTTGTTTCATCAATGCAGATATTTAAGCACCTTTGGCAGTGAGCAAGCAAGGGATATCCAAGTGTTTTTCTTAAGCAAAATATGTGCTTTCATCTTAGTGTAATAAGAGGCAATGGGAGGGATTTCCACTCATGAGTTGCTTAGTGTTATGGAACACCTTGGACATGTTTAGTCTGGGTTTTGAGACACGAAATTGGTGACTATATGGTTTGTGGATTTCTATTTTAGTATTTTATATATGTCTTTATATATGTTTTAAAGCATGCTTTTATAGTTCCATCATCTTCATGAATTGCAACGCCTAATGCTTGTATTGTGGATGGTTGTTAATGCATTTGTGTCAGAAATGATTGATAAAACATGTATGGTAGATAAGGATGTTAATAGTTGTTGTTAAATGCATAATTATGGTTGTTGGTTGTGCATTTCTGGTGCAAGTATCGATACTCAGGCTTGGGTATCGATACTCGAAGGCATATTTCAGGCCAAACCACACAGGGGTATCGATACGAGTTGAGTGCGTATCGATACGCCTGTACAAGTTATGAAGGGCGTATCGATACGTGGGGAAGGGTATCAATACCTTTTCCCCAACT
This sequence comes from Hibiscus trionum, assembly GCA_030270665.1. Classification (NCBI taxonomy): domain Eukaryota; kingdom Viridiplantae; phylum Streptophyta; class Magnoliopsida; order Malvales; family Malvaceae; genus Hibiscus; species Hibiscus trionum. Next base: position 26,358,731 of record BSYR01000021.1, read on the forward strand.
TTGGTTACTGTCTTCTCGCACATCGATACAGGCTTAAGGGTGCCGATACCTGACCATCACTTTCAGTTAAAAGTATCTTTCTAAGTTCTGTAATGTTACATTATGGTCCCTGAATGTTGAATGTTCAATTGGTTGAGTTTGGATGGTCCGTTTGTGATGAAATTTGACACTCAAGCTTGTTATATGACTAATTAAGGATCCATAACCTTAGAATTGAATTAGCCCCTGTGATTTTTAGAAATTATAGTTTAGTCCTTAAATGTTTAATTTAAGCAATTAAACCCCTAATCGAACTCCGTTTGCTGCGTCGTTTCTTTTAAAGTTTTTAGTTTAACGCGTAGGATCTTAATGTGCATCTAGAGATGATAAAGAGGGAAATAAATTAGGCATAATAGGTTCATGCATTGCATATTACAGTATTCTTTGCTTGGCCAAGCTTTTATTGATTATCTTTTATTTGGTAAGGAAATGATATTGTTTTAGTTTAGTTTTAGTTTCAGGTACTAGAAGATGGTAGAAGGAGGGAGGAGCTGATGCTGAGGCAGCAGACTAAGGAGTTGTACTGAAGCAGTTCAACACAAAGATAGTCACCGCAGAGTAGCCGCCGTCATCATACCTGCCGCCTAGGGCAGCAAGTTGAGGAATTGGAAAACTGGAGTGCGATTTGTAGAGCTGAATATCCTAATTCCAGGATGCCATCCACTCAATATTATGATGCCTGGAGCAGCGGAAAGAGTCGCCGAATGAGGAAGTCAAGATAACTTGCGGTGAAAGGCAACGAGAAGGAGTCCACATTCAACTCAAAGAAGTCAGAATTAAAGGTTGATTCTGTAAAGTAGTTGCAAGGATTGTATTGTTTTTAGGATTTTTCTGTTTAATAAAATAAACTTCAAGTTTACTTATTCCGGTTTTCAACATCTTACAAGAGTATCGGGAGAGCATTGTGAGATTATTCATTTACTTAATATCGGGAGAGTTAAGTATACGAAAGGAATAAGTGCGGGTTCTCCAGTTTATGGTTGAACTATCTTGGACATAGGGATAGGACGAGGTTAAGTGGGTAAGGAAGAATTCAACAACATCGGTGTTCATCCTTTGATTCACGCCGGGAGGTATCATCTAAGACGTGTTCATCGACAGACTTGGATCTAGGGATAGGACAAGTCACAGCAGGGATTCTTGCCAAGCTTGAAGTACAGAGTTGTGTGATCGCTGCCGCGACAACAATAGACTGATGCCGCCACAGGTGTTGTCGTGACAGGGACGACGACAGAACAGGAAGTTCTATACAGTGCAACACCTGCACTACCGAACAAATCAATACCATCCTATTTCTTTACCCTGAATCTTTTAATCTTTTATCTTCAGTATTCTTCATTATTCCTCTACAAACAATTTAACTCTCTTCTTTCTCTCTTGTTCAGCAATCCAAGGATAAAGCTATTTCCAGTCCCTGTGGATTCGACATCTGATACTTCGTGTATCACTTTAGTACTTGTGTCGTGTACACCTGCACTCTATTGTGATAGACTATTTTTCACGCAACAAGTTTTTGGTGCCGTTGCCAGGGACTTGCAACATATCTTTACCCAACTTTTACTGCTCTTTCTTTTTAATTTTTCTGTTTTTATTGGGACTGTTCACCCTGTGCTTTTGACAAGGTTTTTCGTTTGCTTATGCGCAGATCTAGACGAGGCAAAGAACCTGAGTATAAACTAGACCCTGGAATCGAACGCTCGTGCAATCTCAGGAACCGAGTCCGTCTTTTGATAGCCAAAAACGATTATCTTGAGGAACAATTAGAAGCAATGCATAATGGGAGAAACAACCCAAGGAATCCTGAAGATCCTGATGACCCTACCGTGGATGAAGGAAACGAACAATCTGTCGTTGCCGTGGCCGCACGACGGTTATGCCGTGAATACATGATCAACGATCATGTGGAACTAGAGACCACCCTACCAGACGTGGAAGCTGAAAATTTCGAGCTGAAACATGTGATGTTCAGCATGATCAATTCCGCTGGCCAATTTAGTGGTGCTGCTACAGAGGATGCCAGAGAACATCTGAAAACGTTCCAAGAAATCTGTGGATCGTTTAGATTACCATGAGTAAATCTGGAGATATTGAGGCTTCGGTTATTTCCTCATTCACTGAGGGACAGAGCAAAAACTTGGTGGAATAAACTAACGTCGTGTTCAATACGAACTTGGACGGATCTCACTCGTGAATTTTTATCTCGTTTTAATCCTTCCCATTTATCTGAGCGATTAAGTAATGAAATTGCTACTTTTCAACAGGAAGATGACGAACCAATGCACGAGGCCCGATGCACGGATTCCCCGTTTGGAATCAAGTCATCAAATTTTACAATGCTGCCAACACACATACCCGGATGAGAATAGATTCAGCAGCAAATGGACTGTTGTTGGATAAAGACCCAGACGAAGCTATGGTAGTATTGAAAAATTTAGCAAAGAATGAAGAGCAATTTCCCACAGTGAGGAGAGGTAAATGAGTACTAGCTGTGAAGGACTATGAAGCCGACAATTCCCTAAAGACACAGGTTGCGTACCTCACAAAGGTAGTAGAAAACTTGCTAAAGAAAGATTCAAAACTGGTATACTCTACAGAAGGGGTATGTGAAACTTGCAGTGGGAATCACAGTTCGGAAGACTGCCCGTTACAGCTATAGGAAGGGATGTATGTTGGAAACTATAACAAGACGAGAAATTACGATTCCAACAATTACAATCCTAACTGGAGGAAAGACCCCAAGTTCTCCTGGAGTAACACAAATAACGCACTGAATCCTCAAGTGCAGAACACTCAAAATCAGGGAGCACCCAGAATTCTGACACGGCAGCAACCGCAACAGTAGCCGGCAGCCGCACCTAGTATACTGGAGCAGACATTGGCCACATTTATGTCACAGACAGGAGCTTACATGGCAAACATGGATCACTTCGTCAAAAAGACTGAGTCGTTCATGGATAAAATAGAGATGAGAATGACTAACCATGAAGTTACACTGAAATCACTGGAGACACAGATGGGTCAGGTTTCCCAGCATATTAAGCCGAGGCAGAACGGAGGATTCCCTAGCGATATTGAAGTCGCTAGACAACCCACACATTAGCAATGCAAAGCTATTACAACTACGAGTGGGAAACAACTGCCACGGCCGGAGATGAAAATTGTACCGATTGAAGAACCAGCCCTAGAAGTACATGACGCGATCACTGCCCCGACATACGATAAACAACCTGCTGCCGCCATATCTGTCACGACAGTAGAAGGGACAGAGGAGAAAGACAAGAATGATGAAGAACCTAAACCTTCTCAGATCTAAATACCATGTGAAGGACGATTTGAAGATTACTGTCCTCCACCTCCTTTTCCATAGCGGTTACAGAAGAAGAAACAGGAGTACTAGCTCAAAAAAATATATGATATTTTTAAGCAGGTTCACATCAATATACCACTGTTAGAGGCCATCAAACAGATGCCCGGTTATGCGAAATTTCTCAAGGATGCTATGTCGAAAAGATCCAGAGTTGGGGAATTTGAAACGGTAAAAATGACAGAGGGATGCATGACTATCTTGCACAGGTATCCACCCCAGAAAAAGAAGGATCCTGGGAGCTTCATCATTTCGTGCATAATTGGTGACAAATTCGTGGGTAAGGCACTTTGTGATCTAGGTGCTACTATTAAATTAATGCTAAAATCTGTATTTCAGAAATTAGGTATTGGACGAGCACGACCCACGACAGTTATGCTGCAGCTGGAAGACCGCTCTTACGTACAACCAGAAGGGAAGATCGAAGATATTCTAGTAAGAGTTGATAAGTTCAGTTTTCCTGTTGACTTTCTTGTTTTAGATTGTAAAGCAGATGAGAATGCACCAATCATCCTGGGGCGACCCTTCCTAGCCACAGGCAGATCACTGATTGATGTAGAAAAGGGAGAGCTTACAATGAGAGTAAATGATCAAGAGATCAAGCTCAATGTTCTCTAGGCAATCAAACATGCTGATGCAGAAGAAGAATGCAAGGATATCACTGAAGTAATCTTTGACCAACCCTGTATCAGGTTGAGCTGCCATGACATTAAATTTGGTCACTGCCACAACAGCCATCTGGAAGACTGTCACGGCAGCAATGACTACAGCAGCTCCTCAGATTCAGACATATCTGACACTGAAGGTCATGAGGAGGTGAACTGGATAGGAAATCGTCCAGGTAAGTTATTCGAGCCCCTAAACTATACCTCGAAAGAACACATAATCCAAAAGCCTTCAACTGTAGAACCACCTGTTTTAGGCCTTAAGCCCCTGCCAGGGCAGCTTAAATATGATTTTCTTGGTTTAAATGACATGTTGCCCGTAATCATCTCTTCCAAGTTAATGCAGAAACAGGAACAGCGGCTGATAGGGATGCTGCAGCAGCATAAAAAGGCTATTGGATGGACGATAGCTGATATCCAAGGCATCAGTCCGACACTATGTATACACAAAATTCTCCTAGAGGATGACCATAAGCCGGCCATTGATGCTTAGAGACGCTTAAATGACGCTATGCGAGAAGTGGTTCGAAAAGAAATTATCAAATGGCTTGACGTTGGGATAATTTATGCCATCTCGGATAGTAAGTGGGTGAGCCCGGTGGAGTGTGTTCCTAAGAAGGGAGGAATAACCGTGGTGACCAATGAAGAGAACGAACTAATCCCAACCAGGACTGTGACCAGTTGGAGGGTTTGTATGGATTACCGGAAGCTTAACAAAGCTACCTGGAAAGACCATTTTCCCTTACCTTTTATTAATCAAATGCTTGATAGATTAGCGGGGAAACGTTATTATTGTTTTCTTGGTGGTTATTCAGGTTATAACCAGATAGCTATTACACCGGAGGATCAAGAGAAAACGACTTTCACTTGCCCATACGACACTTACGCTTTCCGGAGAATGCCATTTGGACTCTGCAATGCACCAACAACATTCCAGAGATGTATGATGGCGATATTCTCCAACATGGTGGAGGATTTTCTAGAAATATTCATGGATGCTTTTTCCGTCTTTGGAGATAGTTTTGAAGGCTGTTTAGGCAACCTACAGAAGGTGCTCGAAATTTGCGAGAAAGCGAACTTGGTATTAAACTGGGAAAAATGTCACTTCATGGTAGATGAGGGGATAGTCCTAGGCCACAAGGTAAGCTGCCGCGGCATAGAGGTCGACAGAGCAAAGATAGAAGTGATTGAAAAGCTGCTGCCACCCACCACAATCAAGGGAATTCAGAGTTTCTTAGGGCATGCTGGGTTTTATCGAAGGTTTATTGCAAATTTTTCGAAGATTACCAAGTCGTTATGCCACCTACTGGAACAGAATCATCCCTTTGACTTCAATAATGAATGTACTGAGGCATTTAGGATATTGAAAGAAAAGCTGGTAAAAGCCCCAATCGTACAGCCACCAGACTGAAGTTTGCCATTTGAAATTATGTGTGATGCTAGTGACTATGCTGCAGGGGCAACACTTGGGCAGAGGAAGGACAAGCTATTCCATGTAATCTATTACGCTAGCAAAACACTAAACGACGCCCAAGTGAACTACACCACAACAGAAAAGGAACTGTTAGCAGTGGTGTTCTCGATTGACAAGTTTTGTTCGTACATACTTGGAACGAAGGTGGTGGTCCATATAGACCATTCAGCACTGAAGTATCTGTTCGCTAAAAAGGATGCAAAACCTAGGTTGATACGTTGGATTCTGCTACTGCAAGAGTTCGACATTGAAATCAAGGATAAAAAGGGGACATAGAACCAAGTTGTATACCACTTGTCAAGACTAGAAATGGGAAAGAGTCTACCGATAGACAAGACCCACATACTGGAGACTTTCCCTGACGAGTAGCTGTTTGCTGCCACAAGCACTGCCGCGACAGCCATGGCGGCAGGTAACTTTTCTGAACTTCCTTAGTATGCTGATTTCGTTAATTACATAGTTAGCGAATATTACCTCCTGAACTTAATTACCAAGCAACGAAGAGGTTCTAAAATGATGCAAAACATTATTATTGGGATGAACCTCTTCTGTTCAAACATTGTGCAGATCAAATTATCAAGAGGTGTGTACTACAGGATGAGCAAGAAGTTGTGCTTCACCACTGCCATGCTTCACCATATGAAGGACACTTAGGTGGGAACAAAACTGCTGCCAAGGTTTTGCAATCTGGTTTTTATTGGCCCTCACTGTTCAAGGATGCCCAAGCATTCTATAAAAGCTGTGACAAGTGCCAACGGACTAGGAACATCTCAAGAAGACATGAGATGCCACTACAAAAAACATCCTCGAAGTCGAAATCTTCGATGTATGGGGGATTGATTTCATGGGACCATTCCCAGCATCATGCGGGAATCTTTACATCCTACTAGCAGTGGACTATGTATCCAAATGGGTTGAAGCGATCGCCACACAGAAAAACGATGCCAAGATTGTTTAGAGATTTCTGCACAAAAACTTTTTCTCCAGGTTTTGCATACCTAAGGCGATCATCAGTGATGAAGGGAGACATTTCGACAATAGGGTAATCGATGTTGCCTTAAGGAAATACGGCGTAAAGCACCGCATTGCAACAACATATCACCCTCAGACCAATGGACATGCCGAAATATCCAACAAGGAAGTAAAGAACATTCTTGAGAAGATGGTTAAACCTACTTGAAAAGACTGGTCTTTACACCTCAATGATGCACTATGGGCCTATAGAACATCATTCAAGACACCATTGGGAATGTCACCTTACAGGCTGATATATGGAAAAACATGCCATTTACCTGTTGAGATAGAGCACAGAGCTTACTGGGCTATCAAGGCAGTAAACATGGACTTAGATAAGGTAGGGCAGAAGAGGCTACTTGACTTGAATGAAATTGAAGAAATTCGAGCAATGGCCTACGAACACGCAAGGATTTACAAGGACAAGACCAAGAGGTGGCATGACAAGAAATTGCTGCCATGACAGTTCTGCCCAGGGCAGCTTGTGTTGTTGTTTAACTCTAGGTTGAAACTTTTTCCCAGGAAAGCTTAAATCTAGATGGCCCAACGCATTCCAAGTTGTGCAGGTTTTTCCTCATGGTGCCATCACGATCAAATCCTTAAAAGACGGGCACCAATTTAAAGTCAACGGACAGAGACTAAAGCATTATAAGGGGACTGAGCCCCAAGGATGCAGGAAATGGTTACTTTAGGAGATGCCCCTCAAGGCATCCCTAATTTAACTTAATTTTATTTTTATTATTATTATTTATATATTTTATTTATTTATTAGGAAATTAGAATTATTTTATTTTTAGGAACTAAGTTTTTTATTTTAATTATTTTTTTAGGAAATAAGGGAAACAAGGAGAGGAGAAGAAGTGAATCAGCCCACCATTTCCACAGCAGCCCAAAAAGCCCAAAGGAGGAGTCTGTCGTCACAGCCTGTCAACAGCTGTCGCGATAGACGCGGAAAATACAGCCTGTCACCACATTGTCACGGTAGACATGCAAACGCGTAACAGACGCGCAGCAGACACTGAAACGCGTGACAGACGCGTCAGAAATTGCGTAACAGCTGGCCCCGTTATTCACGCCTGCCGTTACAGCTCCAACGGGTAGCAAACCATTCATCCATATAAACCCCATTTACTATTCATTTTTCATCTCCCTTATACTCTCTCAACTTGCTTTCTCTCTAGATCTCAAATTTCTTTCATTTTCTACAGCCTTGCAACTATTAGTACCCGGAAGACACGACGAAGTGCTGCCTCCAGCTCTGCTGCAGCAGTCGGCACACCCATCCACAGTGCCATCCCTAACCGCTTCGCCACCACCGACTCCGTCGACAGATATTACTGCTCCTTCCAAAAGAGGGAGATGTGGGAAGAAAGAGGGTTCCTTTACACAAAACGCACGGAAGACCTCGAGCTCGAACCTTTCATAGCTCGAAAAATCAAAGCCCTCAAATGGCAGATGCTTGATGCCCAGCCAGAGGAGATGAATGTCACGTTGGTCTGAGAATTTTACGTTGTTGTCGACAGCAAGGATACGAAGACCATGACAGTGGGAGGTAAGGAAGTTACTTTCGAGCATGCCTACATCAATACCCTCTATGACATCTATGTTAGCAAAAGGGAGAACAGACATAAGAGGTTCATAGAGAGTCTGTCGCCGGCAAACTTCGATGTTGTGATGGCAAAGGTAACGAAAGAAGGGACAGAGTGGAATACCGACCCCAAGCATCGGTGGACGATGAAACGCACTCAACTCGCTCCCGAGGCCAAACTTTAGAACCACTTCATAAAGAAGAGGATAATGCCTTCTTCCCACAACAGCACAGTCGACCGACCTAGGTTAGCACTCGTTCATTCCATTTTAAATGAGAGACCCATAAATGTCGGTCGGTATATACGAGAGGGAATTTTGGAGTGTGCCCTTCGACCATCAAGACCCCTTGTCTTACCATACCTCATCACCGAGATCTGATGCAGCCACAACGTTCCAGAAATCCCTGAAGATTTCAAGGTCCGAGGGAGGGGATGGACGGAGCGCAACATATTCAGCTTAATGGAACTAAAAGCCGCCACACCACTCTCCTTTTTCAACTTGTATGCCGCAACAGAGGAGCCAGCAGAGCCCACTCAGCCAGAACATGCCGCCGCAGAGCAGCATCAGCTAACGGCAGTAGCCCCCCTAGTAGACTCCTCCACTCAAATTCTGGCCACACTAAAAAAGATGGAGGAACGGCAGCTTGGTCTAATGAGTTTCGTCAGAGACTTCACGGCAGCCATGGTATATTTCATTCAAAACAATTTAAATTTTGCAAATGTACAATTTCCTGCTTTCCTAGAGCAATACTTTGCTGCCCCTACACCTGCCCATACTCCCACTCCTACTGCCACACCAAAAACACCATTTGCTGCATCCACTCCAACGCCGACCGCGACAGCTGAAGGCGGCAGCCATACTGCTACAGCCTCTACCAGAGGAGAAAAACAAAATGAGCCGCTGCCAGAACTCGACGACGACTAATTCGCAGGGTTCTCCTCTTCTTCTATCTGGCAAGACTCTGATGGGGAGCCATCTGTTGCGAGAAACCTTTCCAAGGAGTTCACTCCTATGAAAAGGCAGAAGCCCAACACTGGTGAAGGATCATCCGGGCATGGCAAGTCTGCCCGCAGCAGCAGTAACATCAGCAGCAATAGCAGTAGCAGCAGCAGCAACAGTTCATCAGACGAGGTACAAGTGCTGTAAAAGCCACCCCAGATCTCACCCATTCGTATCCAGCCCCCAAGGGAAGCCAAGAAGAAAACTACCTCCACCTCTCCGAGCACTCTGCCGGCACCCACAATGAAGGTCACTGCCCGCCGGCAGCTACAGATTAGCAGCAGTAGCAGCGATGACAGCTCATGAAATTAAGTTTCTATCTTATTTTTGTTGTCTTGTTGTTTTATTATTATTGCGATGTCTTTTGTTTTTATTTTCTTTTTATTTCTGTCATCATGCATTGAGGGCAATGCAACCCTCGAGTTTGGGGGTAGCATCCCTTTAGTAATGAAGTGTCTTTTAGGTTTAAAATTGTGTCTAAGTGTTAATTATTATTTAAGTTTATTTCTGTCAAAAAAAATTTGGCTTAAGTCTTTGAACTGAACTTACATGTCGTGACAGACTCTGTCGTGGCAGTGCCTTTAGGATATTTTTAGGAACAATTTAGAGCCTTACTATAGTTCTGATCCTTAAACACCCTTTGTGACTCTTATACTGTCTAGACTACTCTTAGTAAACTAGGATAGGAAAAGCTTAAACACTTGAGTTGCCCCTAGAGGTGCCTAACACTGGCTCTAGGAAAAGAAGTTAAGAAAAGTTAGACTCAATACACCTACAGGTGCCCGAAACTGGCTCTAGGAAGTTAGCTAGAGGTGCCCGAAACAGGCTCTAATCAAACTTAAATTAAGAAAAGAGAACCAAGTCTAAGAAAAACTAAAGGAGGCTAAGAATTGCCTCCAAGAAAATGAAAGCTGACATAAAAATTCAAGTGAGTGGCTTAGGTATTCTAGTGAACCAAGGGAGTCTAGGCATATAATTGTTCACAAAACATGCACACACTACACAAGAACTATAACAAGGTTTCGAATAAATCCAGAAATGTCTGACAAGGTGTTGCTCTTGACAGAGAATAAGTGGTAGGTAATTAAAGGTTCAATGATTTAAGCCAAATCAAAAAAGATTTCATTTTAGTTAGGTAATAAATTCTTGAAGGCAAGCAAGAACTTGAGTTTGGGGGTGTGTTGAGTGTGTAAAAGTTCTACTTTTTACCCCTTATTTAACCCATATTTCTGCTGCATTCAAGTATAATGAATTGCATTTAGAATAGATTTCACACATACATCACAATTATATAAAATGGCACAGTTGCTACTAATTTTGGTTGATTTTTCAGGTAGCTGTTGTGGCAGACTCAGGGCAGTGAAGAAGCAGAGCTGGAACACAGGAAAGGAGACAAGAAGAAAGGTGTTGTCGTGGCCACTGCCGTGGCAGCCAAAGACGACAGTAATGGTGAAGGGAAAAGTGAAGTGGAGCTTGACAGATAGAGGAAATTAAGCCGGTCTGTCGTGGGCCACTCCTATATTTTTCTAAGCCATAGATCAGAAAGAAGGCCAAGCCCAAAGTTCAAGGAAGAAACCCAAAGCAAGAAAAGAGGACGAATTGACGGCATCTTCTCTAGAGATTTAATCGTAATTAGAGTTGTACTTTAGTTTGAACTTTTATTCTTACCTTATTAGAATACTTGAACCCAAGGCCTATATAAAGGCATGTAATTCGACCTAGGGAAGGACATCTCATTCTCTAGCCGTCTTCCCCAAAAACCCTAGTTGTTTCCCCTTCTCATCATGTTCTAAACTTCCCCTAGGGCTAAGGGTTGATTCTGTAAAGTAGTTGCAAGGATTGTACTGTTTTTTAGGATTTTTCTGTTCAATAAAATAAACTTCAAGTTTGCTTATTCTAGTTTTCAACATCTTACAAGAGTATCGGGAGAGCATTGTGAGATTATTCATTTAATTATTATCGGGAGAGATAAGTATACGAAAGGAATAAGTGCAGGTTCTTCAGTTTATGGTTGAACTATCTCGGACCTAGGGATAGGACGAGGTTAAGTGGCTAAGGTAGAATTCAACAACATCGGTGTTCATCCTTTGATTCACGCCGGGAGGTATCATTTAAGATGTGTTCATCGAAAGACTTGGACCTAGGGATAGAACAAGTCACGGTAGGGATTCTTGCCAATCTTGAAGTACAGAGTTGTGTGATCGTTGTCGCGACAACAACACACTGCTGCCACCGCAGGTGCTGCCGCAACAGGGACGACGACAGAACAGGAAGTTCTATACAGTGCAACACCTGCACTACCGAACAAATCAATACCGACCTATTTCTTTACCCTGAATCTTTTAATCTTTTTATCTTCAGTATTCTTCATTATTCCTCTACAAACAATTAAACTCTCTACTTTCTCTCTTGTGCAGCAATCCAAGGATAAAGCTATTTCCAGTCCATGTGGATTCGACATCCGATACTTCGTGTATCACTTTACTACTTGCGTCGTGTACACTTGCACTCTATTGCGATAGACTATTTTACACGCAACAGATACCTACAATGTTTAGAGTAGGTCGATGTCCATTGCTCTCCTTTCTAAGAATAAACTGGCGTTTATCGATGGCGATCGTTCTCGTCAGGATTTTCCATCGGTGTTGCATTCCCAGTGGGATCGCTGCAATGCGTTGGTCCTCTCCTAGATTCTAAACACTGTCAGCAAGGAGTTGTCCGCGGGCATTGTTTTTGCATCGAATGCGGCCCTTGTATGGAGTGATCTTAAGGAGCGCTTTGACAAGATCGATGGTTCTCGGATCTTTTTTCTCCATCGTCAGATTTCTTTACTGTGTCAAGGTGATTCCTCTGTGTCGTCCTATTTTACTCGCCTAAAGCTTTTGTGGGATGAGTATGCGTCTCTGGTGCCTTTCTCGTCTTACGATTGTGATGCTTCTCAGTAGAATTTGAAGCATGTTCAGCAGCAGCCCCTTTTCTAATTCCTGAATTGGTTAAATGACACTTATGTCGCGATTCGAAGCCAGCTCCACCTTATGCAGCCCCTGTCATCGGTCAATCAAGCTTACTTCATGGTGGTGCAAGAGGATTCACAACGCCTTCATCTTTCGAGTGTTTCCCTTGTTTCGGATTCCGTGGCCATGTTTTCTAATGCTTCTGTCGGTTCGAATTCTCGATGTCATTTTTCTGGTTCGTGTGATCATTGTGGTGTCAAGGGCCATAAGCGTGATCAGTGTTATCGCCTTATTGGTTTTCCACCCGATTATAAATTTGGCCGCAAGCGAAATGCACCAATCACACTGGCTGCCTTGAATGTGGCCTCTGACTCTATTTCGTCGGTTTGCTAAAGCTGCTTATGATGGCATTTCTGGACTGTCTGTACCACCTGTTGCTTCTGAAACTTCAGTGGTTCCTACATTCACTCCTAATCAGTATCGTCAGATCTTGGATTTGTTGCATCAGCCTTCTGTTAATCTGACAGATAGTGGTGGTAAGGTTTCTTGGATTTTGGATTCTGGTGCCTCTGACCATGTTTTATCTGATTTTAAGTATCTGGTTAATCTTGTTGCTTGTTCTCATCATCTGGTTCATCTTCTAAATGGACACACAGATTCAATTACACATTCAAGTTCTTTCTTTTTTGATTATGTCAATTTCCTTTCTAAAGTTCTTTATGTGCCAAATTTTCATCATAATCTCCTTTCTATTTCTAGATTAGTTACAGATTCGAATTGTGTTATTGTCTTCTATGCTAATTTTTTCTGTTGCAGGATCTCTCCAATAGACAGATCAAGGGGACTGGTAAGGCTGTTGGGGCCTTTATGTTGTTGATACCTTTGTTTTTCATTCTGGTTTGTACGTTTCCTCTTTGCATTCTATTTCTGATTCTACATTTTGTAATGCTGTTAATTCTTTGAATAAAACTTCTGTCTGGCATGCACGATTGGGGCATGTTTCTACTGTTAAAATGAATCAAATGCCTTGTTTTTCTTCTTTACATATTGCTTTTGATTGTTTTCATCATTGTTCTGTTTGTCCTAAGGCTAAATAGACTAGATTGCCTTTTCCTATTAGTTTTTCTAGGGCTGATAAACCTTTCCAACTTATTCATCTTGATTTGTGAGGTCCGTATAAAGTCTCTACTCACCAGGGTCATCATTTTTTTTCTGACCATTGTTGATGATCATACTAGAATGACCTGGATTTACTTGCTACGACTTAAATCTGATGTTGTTTTGCATCTTAAGTGTTTTTTCAATTATATTCAAACACACTTTTCTGCCAAAATTCATATCATTCGGAGTGATAATGGTTCTGAATTCTTCAATTCAGAATGTTTTGGTTTGTTTAGTTTTAATGGTATTCTTCATCAAAGTTCTTGCGTTCACACACCACAGAAAAATGGTGTGGCTGAACGCAAGCATAGACACATTCTTGAAGTGGCTCGTGCTCTTAAATTTAATTCTAATGTTCCCTTAAAAATCTGGGGTGAATGTGTTCAAACTGCATGTCAAATTATCAATCGTCTTCCTTCTTCTGTTTTATCTTCTAAATCTCCTTTTGAAATCTTGTTTCAAAAACCTCCTGATCTTTCTTATTTCAGAGTTTTTGGTTGTTTTTGCTTTGCAACTACTCCCAAAACTTCTAATAAATTTACTTCTCGGGCCATTCCTTCTGTCTTTTTAGGTTACTCCTCCACTCAAAAGAGTTATGTCCTTTTTAATTTGGTAGATAAGTGTATTTTTCTCAATAGAGCTGTTAAATTCTTTGAGGATGTTTTTCCTTTTCATTCTCCTATCCCACCTACTTCTCATTTCTTTCCTTTTTCTTCTTCATCTTTTGATTCTGATTTTCTTTGTTTGCATCGTACTGTTGCTGAAACTTCTTCTTCTACAAGTAATCATGTTATTGTTGAGACTCCTTCTACTTCTGCAAGTAATCCTGTTGTTGTTGAGACTCCTTCTTTTACTCCTAATGTATATGTTTTACCTACAGAATTTGTGTCTACTGATAATGTTTATGGGCATGTTCCTCCTATGTCTGACGTGCCTCCTATTCCACAATCTTTTTTTTCTGATGAACCTCGTAAATATTCTCGTGTGTCACGGTAGCCAGGATGGTTAAAGGATTTTGTTTTCCCCTCTCGTTCTTCCATTTCTTTTGCTTCTTCTAACTTTTTCTTATTCTCATTTACCTTTGTCCACCCAAATATTTCTTTCTTCCACTTCTATTCTTGAGCCTCGTTCTTTTTCTGAGGCTGCCAAAGATCCATCTTGGGTTCAGGCAATGAAGGATGAAATTCATGTCTTACAATCTAATAATACATGTTTATCATGAGCATACAAAACAAATTGAAATAGATTGTCACTTTGTGCGTGGGAAGATACAAGAGGGTCTCATTAAAATTGATTTTTTGTCTACAACAGAACATGTTGTTGATATTATGACTAAGGGTCTGAGCTCGCAACAACATGACAAGTTGATGTCCAGTTAGGGATGAAGAACATCTTTCTTCCTCTAGCTTGTGGGGGAGTGTTGAAAGAAGTTAGAAGTTTGTTAGCTAATTAGTTAGCTAGTATAGTTTGTTTGTTATGATTCTTGTTAGTCCTTTTGTAAGTATAAATATTATGTAGTATGTAAATTAAATTATAATGAGGATTGAACTTTCTTTTTTTAATATTATAACAATATCTCCTTTTTATAGTTGATGTGAAGGGGTATTTATGTTCTAAAGATTTTTGAACAGATTCGGCCTTATCTCACCACTCACACACGACACTTGCAAAATTCACACTCACGCATGTAAAATTCAATTGAAAAATATCCAGAAAAGATATTAGCTAAAGATTCGAACTAATATAAAAATTTGTAAAGATATTTTTTTGTTAAAAAAAGTGCAAAAATTATCCAAAAAATTTGGCATATAATAACAAGAACCGGTCCAGAGGGCGGAACACGTGAGTAGGCTTTTCTCTTATTAGTAAATATGGATGAGGATAAGGAGTTATATATAAACTATCTCAGTAATGTGGCATAAAGTTCTTTGCAATACCCGACCCGATCAAATTTGTTTTATTTTTAACAGTAATTAACAAATCGAATTTTTTTTCTTAAAATAATATTAAAACCTCTGAGATGCAGCTGATGAAAAAAATAGTAGCTTGAATTTTATTTCTCAATCGATGAGCAGGAAAGCAAGTTTTAACGCCACACAATTAAAGGACAATGCACGCCACAAGACAAAAACAAGTTGCAATGCGCATAGCTTGTTGGATTAAAATCTGCAAAAGTGGGCATATATATAAAATGTGTGTTGTTATTATAAAGTATGACACAAAATTAAGTGACCAATTATGTTAGGCGTGTTATAAGTATTAAAATGTCATAGAAATAAAAGTGTAAATACTGTAAGATATATTTATAATTCAATGAGGGGCAAAGTTTTAAATATTTAATAGTAATTTAATAATCAACTATATAGTGGTCCCCAAGAAATAGGTTAACTTGTTTTTCTCTCCTTCCCGTGAGAGAATTTTACGTCAAAAGATAACTTATCTTCTTAGAAGATCAATACCAAAGATTTCGGATTTCAACAAGTTTTTAGTTTATTGATTAATTCAGGTACGCTTCTGTATTTAATTTATTTGGTTTATTGTTCTTGATGATTTAACATGATAGATTTTGGGTTAGATTTCATATTTAGTTATGGTTTGATTCTAACAAGTGACATCAATGTCAGGATACGTCGAATCATTAAGATCGTATTTTTGGGTTAGATTTCATATTTAGTTACGGTGATTTGGGTTTTTATGTCGCTGATTGCTATTAATCGACAATTCGTATGAATTGCGTTTTGTTTGTTGCATGACATTCCAATGTTTTTAGTCTCTGTTAATTAGGGTTTGGTTATCATCGTTTTGGAATTTCGAATGTTGGTATATTATGTTTTGATTCATCATAAACCTTTACTGCTATAGTTGAATTTAGGGTTTTAACAGTAATAAATATTTCGTATTCATGCCCTTTTATGAATTTATTAGTTACCGTAAAACTTTCTTGATTATGGATTTACATTTAGATCATAATATTGCTTTTACTTCTTTTATAAAATATATATTTAATTCAGTTAGATCAAAAATTTAGTTTTGATCCTTAGTAATTAAAATATTTTTGACTTGGACTTTGTCCTGATAAATTTACGGGGACCTCAAAACTTTATAATTAGGTTACCTCTCGAAGCTTTATATTCGAATTAGTCTAATAAATTATGGTTGAATTTGTTGAATCTTGTTTAGTTTTGTACAGAACCTTTGGCTTAAATTTGTGATAATTATTCAGTTTTATATGTGAGCAATAAATCGGCCCAAAGGAAGATTTTTGCTTCACATGTTGTTATTATCAATGTTTGATTACTATACCAAGATATCACTTGCAAGTTAATGTTTTATCCAAACATGAAATATTAATGTAGTGTCCAGTATCTTCATATGAGGTTTACCTTTATTCAAATTTATTATTGTTTTGGTTATCTTTTAATTTGATCGAAAGATAAAATTATGACTAATATTTTGAAACAAATAAATTCATATTTTGTCTTCGGATGTCTAGTATTTTAATAGATTAATTGAAACATAATGTCACCAAAGTGACCGCTTTTGTGTATATTAGTCTATTTAAAATATCAAGATGATTATGAGTTTTTTGTAATTCATGCGTTTATTAATTAGCTCAAAGGAAAGTTAATATTTGGCAGAATTACAACGACAACTGTGTTGATAAATGTGTGACAATTATAAGGTATTTTATGTGAGCTATATGTTAGTTCAAAGATTAATATATTGTTTAATTGCTACAACAAGAGTACCGCTTACAATTATAAGGTATTTTAAATTTATTTGTTTACTCATGAATATTTATGTGAGCTTGTTTTAATTTTATTTATTTATTTTTGTTCTATTTTTATTTAATTTGTCTTTTGTTCTCACAATATCTGTTAAATATATTCTACACTCATGTTTAGTGAAACTAATTTCAAGGAATAAGAAAAGACACTTACAAATAGTATTTGGATGTATGAACATAGACTTTGCACTACAGAAAGAACATTTTGCACCTCTTAAAGCGGTAAGCACCCACAAAAGGTATTTTGAGAGGTGAGATCGTTCGAACTACATTAGCCTAATGATCATAAAGCACAACACTTTGGATGTCTTCTGGAGCACAAATCTAAAGAGGTTACTCATATTAAGGGTTTCTTTGACGAAATTAAGAAATATTTTACCCAGAAAATGTGAGGGAGTACATTATGAAAATGTTTAATATTGCTTCAAGATATAAGGCACATAAGATCGAACTTTCTAAGAATTGTTTGTTCTCATAGTTTTGGCACCGCTTCCTATACAATTTAAGTTACAATTATCAAAGGGAGAAATGGACTCTATTTGGGCTAATTTCTCATTGTGTTCAAGAGGAAGAAAAGTTGAAGCATTATAAGTGTACAACTACACATTTGGTTGATGCTCATTTAGTTAGTGTCTCTAATAATAAGGGAAATAAAAGAAAATATTAGAATAAAGTTGCTAAAGGTCCTACCCAAAAGAAACGAAAATAAGTTACAAAGTGTTGATTCTGAAAAACCTTTTTGCTCCCTTCCGATCTTGTGTTAAGAGAGTTGAAATGCTTTTTTGATGAATTGGCTAAAACCGATAAAAGATGGACTAATTGCATGATGATTTTAGAGTGATTCAGCTTCTAAAGTAAGCCTACATCTACTACCTTAGCACACCACTAAGGATTTCCCAATTCACTATGAAATCGTCCCCTTTTTCAAGGATTAGGAGGAAACCTTTACAACCATATCTTTTAACGGCTAAGATAGAACAACTCTAGTTTTTGTCTAGGGCTAAAGTAGAACCTCTCATTTTACAAAGGATTTGTTTGGTAAACTAAGTACCTCACTAGGTGGGTGTTTACACAAATTGAAGCTCACAAGAGTGTACAAAGATTTACAATTTAAGCACTCTCTAGAACTATGTACAAGAGAAATGAAGAAATAAGACTTGGACTCAAATTCTCTTGATCATTTTACTTGGATGTGTTCTCTAACCATCTTCAAGTGTTCCAAGGCTTGTATTTATGTTTGGAATGAGTTCCTTGCCGTTGGTGACCGTTGGGATTGATTGGAGTCGTTGGGGATTGATTTCCATGCAAAAAATCAACTTTTTGTGCCTTCAGTATCGATACTCGCGTGGGCGTATCGATACGATGCTTGTTATGGAAATAGTCGTTGGTGGCTGAAAAACCAAGTTGGTTTCGATGCCATCAAGGTGGTTTTGATACCACCAGCCCTGTATCGATGTTGCAAGAGCTGTATCGGTACGAGTTTTACTTATTGGAAATGGTTTTTGTAAATGGTATCGATACAGGCTAAGGTGTATCGGTACGAGCCTTGTAAAATTGATATTTTGGCCATTTAAAAAGCATTTTAAACATGTTAAAAACCTATGAAACCATTTCAAACATATTTTCAAGTTGTTTGGACTTTAAATAAGTTTTCAAAATATTTAAACAAGTTCAAAAACATTTATCAAATTATTATATCAAAACAAATATCCTAACAATCACCCATTTTTGATATAATAAAACCAACTAGTAAAATTGTTTTTGTGATTCTCCCCCTTAGAAAATTAAATTTTGAATAAGAGAATATAGAATTCAAAAGACTTAAAAGCTCCCTCTTATTCATTTGGAAAATCAATTTTTCAAATCATTCTCCACTTTTTTGTTATATCAAAAGGACTTTTGTAACTTGAAGTTCAATAACAATAGAGGTTTTAAAAACAAAATTTGACAAAAATAAGAATTTTGTTTAAAATGGCTCCCACTTACTGAAAGCATTCCAAAAAAAATTGGTTCGAATGCTTAACACTTAAAAGATTGAATTTCACTATTTGATCAAAACAATTTAAAATCACATGAAATTCAATTTATCCAAGACTTTAAAACTTTATGCAAAACATATGAATAAAATCATTAGACTCATATGCATAAAGAACTCAAATAATGTCATGCCATTTAGATATTGAAATAAAAGCTCAAATGCATGAACATTAATCAAACAAAAAATAGATAACCAAAGATATAAGAAATAAAAGCATTAAGCTTATAGGTTACCCAATTTCTTCACTTGTGTGACTAGAGCATTTCCATATATTTGCATTGCTTTCCATTGCTCCAACACACCTACAAGAGACAATCACTTGGATTTTGGTATCAAAATTGCTTTAGATCCATTAGCATTAATCTCAATGTCTATAGTTCTTTTCGGAACCCAAACTTGTCTAATCCTATAAGATTTTCTCTTCTTTATAGGGCCAATATGTATAGAATGACCAAGATAATGGCAATGTGAGCATTTTGCCATTATGTGACATGATGAATTATTTAAAATATTTTTTCTTTTATTAAGCTTTCAAGCTTAACTTTTAAATCAAGATTTTGTTTTTTTAAAACTTCATTTCTTGTTTTTGAAAACTCTAAATCATTTTCAAGGTTTCATTTTGGTTTTCAAAATCCAATTTTGTTTTCTAAAGAAAATCATTTTCATATTCAAGTTTAGAAATCGTTTTCTTAAATTTGGAATTCATGGTCTCAAATTCCAAAAAATAATTCATCAAAAGCATCCTATACCTCATTAAATGAATATGAATTTGGATAATTACAGTTAGAAGATACCTTGGGCTCATCGAGAGCCAAAACACCATCCACCTTGGGTGATTGGAGGAGGTTAGCACAAGATGGAACACCATCTTTCTTCTCTTCTTCGCCATATAGTTTCTTAAGCTTCTCCCACATTTCTTTGGCTCTTTTGCATGTGGAAACCATCTTGGAAACTTCTTCATTGAGGCCACAAATAAGGATGTGCATTGCTTTTACGTTTAGCTCTGCCTTCCTGTCGTCTTTACTCTTTTGCTTTTTCTTCTTCTTAGAAGCTTCCAAGTAGCCATCTTCAATAATGTCCCAAACCTCATAATCATGAGATTTGATGTAGTACTTCATGACATTGCTCCATTGGAAGTACGCTTCTCCTTGGAAGAGCGGAGGACATGAGATAGAGTGGCCTACTTTAAATCTTGCCATTTCTTGATCGAAGAACTTCGAGCAAACGATCTTTACTTCCGAATGTTAGTTCTTTGATGTATACCAAGCTCTAATACTAATTGAATAACATTTTTGCTCCCTTCTGATATTGTGTTAAGAGGGTTGAAATGCTCCTTTGATGAATTGGCTAAAATCGATAAAAAGATGGACTAATTGCACGATGATTTTAGAGTGGTTCAGCTTCTAAACTAAGCCTACATCCACTAACTTAGCACATCACTAAGGATTTCCCAATTCACTATGAATTCGTCCCATTTTTAAGGATTAAGAGGAAACCTTTACAACTCTATCTTTTAACGACTAAGATAGAACCACTCTAGTTTTTTGTCTATGACTAAACTAGAACCTCCCCTTTTACAAGGGATTTGTTTGGTAAACTAAGTACCTCACTAGGTGGGTGTTTACACAAATTGAAGCTTACAAGAGTGTACAAAGATTTACAATTTAAGCACTCTCTAAAACTATGTACAAGAGAAATGAAGAAATAAGATTTGGACTCAAATTCTCTTGATCATTTTACTTGGATGTATTCTCTAACCATCTTCAAGTGTTCCAAGGCTTGTACTATAACCCTCTCAACCCGGTCTGGGCGAAAGACTGAACTGAATGGACCACACGGGGAATATTAAGTAAACCAGAAAGTTTACCTCAATAAACGACCCTATTTTTTCATTTTATCTTTTTAGATGCTATTTAATACCTGATGTGATAAACATCGCAACAGAACATTGCAACTCGATCAGAAAACGTTTAGGAACTCAATTGTATACAAACACAATTTAGGGACCATTTTGTAATTTCATCAAATTATAGGGACTTCATCACTTTTTAAATTACCAATCTTTAATTAGTCATTTTACATGCCTCTCTGTCAAATCTCAGCTTAAAACAATCATCCAAGCTCATTTAATTGCATCCACAACATTCGAGGACCAAAACGTAAAGAAACAGAACTTTAGTAGATTCCAATAACCAACATAACAACTGGGTGTTTTAGTATATATTGCCATGTATCGGAACACCCATTTCAGAACAGAATCAAGCATCTCGAAGCTCGGGATCGTATCAAAACACCCTCTGTGGTGTTTCGGAACACGGTATTCTAGTAGTCAAATGTACCGAAACACTCATCTATGTTTCGAAATCCCTAGGCCATTTCGGGCTCACCGCTTCCATATAGCCTTGGGCGTACCGAAACATCTGGGCATGGAATGACACTTTTTTCTGGTTTTTCACACATTAATGCATTCAAAATCATTCCAACATCCATACAACATATCTAAACATTAATCCCCAATCATTCATGGCTTAATCATCATCATAACATGGCAATTTCCATCGAATGTAAACTATAGGCATGCAACCTAGTAATAAGCCAAGCAAGATACCAAAATGCAAAGTAAATCATAAACCAAAAACCAAAGGCCATTTACAAGAAAAAACCACATATAAAACTTGCACAAAAGGGAGTTTGCACAAATCTCCCAAAATCCCAATGGATCCCCCATTACTCTTATTACTTTAGTCTAAACCAGAACATACTTTCTTAAACGAAGTCTCTTGAGATCCCTTGCTACTTTCTACCTCCAAAACCTCAATTATATGCATTGATGGACATATGAGAGTGGAAGCACACAAGGCTTAGTTAGGAGGCTCAAAAACAAAACACCATCAACACATAAAAACCATTTTCCATGCTCACATTAAAACCTCAATTCCATTTCTCAAAACATCATTTGAAAACCATCATGCCCTTTTTAAACTATGCACTTCCCTTAACCAAAATTAGGATGTTAAACATCATACTACATGTATCATGAATCATCGACAAGTTCCAAACCACACTCAATTTAAGCCTTCCCATGCATAACTACCATATGCAAACCTTAAAGAGTAAAACATGCATAAACCACATTATGCAACACAAACCATTCCATGATACATCATCAATTATATTGGCTTACGAGTGATCATTAAACAAGTTCACAACTCAAAACCTCATATCGGATACACGGATTTCAACAAGTGTCTATTCGACACTTCAAGCCATCTTAACCGGGATTGGTACATTCACAACCAAAGGTAATCTATCAACCAGGTACAATTACAACCCATAGGGACATCAACCCTATCATGGTTAGATGTTTAACCACTAACGAGAGACGGGACACCAACCTCCTCAATCGTTAGGGTACTTGGACGGAGACACGGGACACCAACCCCTCGATATCCAAGGAGACTTTTTATAGTGCACTCAATCCTATAGCCGGCTAATTATATCCGATATCATTTATAAACCATTTCACAACATCACTTGCCAATATAATTCACATTTAACACATACCTCATTGTTTTCAAAGCATCATCAATAAATCACATTTCCAAGCATTAAACTATGCTTAAAATCACAAGTATAAGTCATATACATACAAGGATCACTTACCATGTGCATCCTTCAACATCGAATCATTAAAAACAGTAACAACATTATTTTAAACATGCTTTAATAGTAGGTAAATCCATTAATTCAAAATAGTGCATAAATCATCACATAATAGCACAACCGAGAGAGAAAAATCATTTCACTTACTTCCGAACTTAGTTAAGCATTTCAAGCTTACCACTAAGTTCCCAAATCATCTTTTAAAGCTTTTCAAAACTGAAATCCATGTTCTCACTCACCGACACGCGCAACCTCGACTAGCCGACGCGAAAAGAGATTTGTTGAAAAATGCCTATCTGAAACAACCAAAAACACCTTCGGTTACACTACAAACTCATCTCAGCCAAAACCAATCACTTCCACCCATTTTTAATCATCAATTAACATCCAAAATACTTGATAATTTCAATAAAGAACCTTGATTATAGGAGTTGAACGAAAATTACCTCTAACCCTTGCCTATTCCTTCAATTGACAAGATTTGTTGAAAAACCTTCAAGAATCCTTTGAGATAATTGGAGAAAACAACAAGGAAATCATTTGAAAATAAAAAGAATTGAAAAGATGAAAATCTATAGAATTTTTGAGAGAAAAGATATGTTTGGCTAATGAGAAAAGAGAGAAAATGGAAGTTACGTCAAAATAGATTTTATAAAAGCTAATTCATTTTTTTATAAAAACCTCTCTTTATTTCCTTTAATTAAACACATTTAAAATATGGCCAATCAAAGGAATAGTTGATTAATACCATAATACCTCCCTAAAGATTCTAAGCTTTGGCCCTCTTTCAAAACAGTCCTTTTAAAAATATTTTTCCATTTTTGCATTTTAGTCACTAAACTGAAATGTCGACCTTCCAAAATCAATTTCCAAAATTGGCTTCACCATTCCTTAATATATATTTAAAGAGGACTTTAGGAATTTTTCTCAAATTTTATCACTTCTCGAACCATGTTTTCTCTGAACCATCCCCGAACTAACCTGGATCTCTAGTCTAGGTTCTACGGACCCTAAACACCTTTAAAACTCCTAGGCCCAAAACTGGGACATTACATGTATTTATGTTTGGAATGAGTTCCTATCCGTTGGTGACCGTTGGGATTGATTTAGAGCCATTGGATATTGATTTTCATAGAAAATTTCCACTTTTGGTGCCTTCGATATCTATACTCGTGTGGGCGTATCGATACGGTGCTTGTTATGGAAATAGCCGTTGGAGGCTAAAAACCCAGGCTGGTTTCGATACCACCAGCCTTGTATCGGTACTGCAAGAGTTGTATCGGTACGGGTTTTTCTTACTGGAAATGGTTTTCGAAAATGGTATCGATACAGACCAAGGTGTATCACTACGAACCTTGTAAAATTGATATTTTGGCCATTTAAAAAGCGTTTTAAACATGTTAAAAACCTATGAACCCATTTCAAACATATTTTCAAGTTGTTTGGACTTTAAATAAGTTTTCAAAATATTAAAAAAAGTTAAAACATTTTTCAAATTATTATATCAAAACAAATATCCTAATATATTCTTTTGTATAAGTTAAGACACAAGTAAAGAAATTAAACTTCAAAAGCGAATAACTACTTCGGTTATTTTGAGTGACCCATGGGCTGTAAGTTTTATGATCCCACAATTAAGATTATTTTAAGGAAAGATTTATAACTTTTTTAGAATGTTTAGTTTGGAGAGAGAAATAAGGTTTAGATACATTTCTATTAAGGATGAATTGAATTATAATTTAATTCCTACTATCACTTTTGACAATGTTTAGGTTTTCACACTTATCATTAATCAAGAAATAAATCAAGTACCTCTGCAAAACAATGTTGAACAACTCTCATTCAAGATAAGATAATTGTTTCAGAAGAACAAACTTAACAACCTAAAAAACAGGTGTCATTAAAGAGGTCTACGGGATGAAGGAAAAATACTATTCGAGATTATTATATTGTATTTCCTCAAGAAAATAAGGATAACAATGAAATGATAGAAAGTGACTCAATTATTTTTAGCATACCATAAAAGTTCTAACTCTCAAAAGTGAATTGATGTCGTTCAAAAAGAGTATAATTTTTGCAAGACAATAAAGTTAAGGAAATTGTCTCATTACCTTAAGGTGCAAACCAATTGGTTGTAAATGGATATTTAAAACCAACATGGATGGAAATGATAATGTGGATAAGTATAAAGTATGTCTTGTAACGCCCTGATTTTGGGCCTAGATGTCTTAGACATCGGATCGGACTGGTCGAGAACGGTTCGAATCGCGTAAGGTGATTTAAGGAAATCAAGGATCGGGATAGGATAAAATTATGATAAAAATTTCTAAAATCCTCTAAAAATAAGTTTAAGAGGTTGGTCAAATCAATTTTATAAAAAAGATTATGGAAAATGGACATTTTGAGTAGTGACCAAATTGTAAAGTTTTAAAACTGTGGAAAATGCTATTTTCAAGAAGAGAGTCAAAATCTTATAATCTTTAGGGAGCTTTTGTGCAATTTAGCCTTCCTTTAATTTGACATGTGTTTTTAAAGGGTTTTAATAAAGGAATTAAAATGGTTTTATTTAAATATTAAATAAATGAGAAATTAGAGAGGTTTTGATCACGTAACTACTTTTCCCTCTCTCATTTCAGCCAAACACATTTGTCAAACAACTTTTCATCAGATTTCTTTTCTCTCAAATTCCTCTCTTCTTCTCTAAACTCTTTTTCAAATATTCACTTCTTTTTCTTCAAGATTTTTGGAAGGAAACTTGCGAAATTGTCTAGGGAGCAAGGATTAGAGGTAAATCCCGCTCTTAACCTTCAATATAGGTTCTTTATTGAAATTCCCAAGATTATTGACTCTCATTTATGATTTTTAACTTAATTTTGATTATAGTTTTGAATTAAGAGCAAAATCTTGCAAAATTGGGATGTGATTCTTGATTTTCGGACTTGATGAGTTGGGATCTATTTTGTGTTGATTTTAATTGAGTTCTAAGTTGATTTATATGTCAAAATGATGTGTTGATAACATAGATCCCGAAATCCTTGAGATCCTTGAGGTTCTTGGTTGTTTTAGGTGAGATTTTGGGTGATATGGTGGAATGTTGCTTGCTGGAGGTATAAGGTTGGGTTAGGATGTTTGTTAGATGTATTTTGATGTTTTTAATGCTTTGGAAGTGTTGTATGTTGGCTGGGCTTGGTTTAGAAAGCAATCGATTGAGTTTTCGGTTGCTTTGGATGGGTATTTTGGTGTTGTTTGTGTGAGAAACGAGTGTGTGAATTGTTGATGGTGTTAGAATGCATTTAATGCATTTACATCTCTGTTTTGATGATGTGAAAATAGGGGATCTTGATCCGGAAGCAAACGAGGTGATTTTGGAGGCTCCAGAGGTGTAATTTTTGTGTCGGCGAACAAGGCTTCGCGTATCGATGAGTGGAAATGCAATTTCATGCTTTGTAACGCTTTGAGCGTGATCTTAGGAGCTTAGTGTAAGTTTGATACACTTAACTAAGCTCAAGTGTAAGTGTTACGGTAATCCATCTCTTGGAAATGTGCTATGTTTGTTGAAATTGCACTTGAAGTAAGTGTGGATTTGTTTACTGTTTTAAGCATGTTTAAGCATGGTTTAATGTTGGATTTTAATGCCATTAGGTTAAGGATGCACTAGGTAAGTGATCCTTGGTTTGCATATGTCGAATGCATATGATATTAAGCATGTAATGCTTGTGAAAGTGGCATTGTGGTTATGCTTGTAAAACAGTGGATTAATGTGGTTAAATGATTATATTGGCAAGTGACGAAAATGGTTTTTGGTTACTTTAATCGGATATATTTAGCTGGCTATAGGATTGGGTGCACCGTGAATAAAGTCGCCTTGGATGTCGAGGGGCTATGATTGTACCGTATACTCCATCCAAGTACCCTAACGATTGAGGTTAAGATCACAACGTTGGTTGTTAATTCCGTGTGTGGATCTTGTGTTATGTGTCCCGTGCTCTCGTTAGTGGTATTATACAACTACCGATGAGTGGTGTTGAGGGGTTGAGATTGTGCCGTTATACTCCACCACGGGTGTCACAACGATGGAAGGTTGCTCTCGTGTGTGAGCCTTGTGTAGTCTGGTAGTGTGTATGAAGTGTCTGGGACAATGCTTGTAATCCGCGTATCCGATTCTGTCTTGTGTTGAAATGGTTATGGATTATCACTTCTGAGCCAATATAATGTAAATGTATAATGTGAAGCATGAGATGCTTGTCATTGATGCAAGAATGAATGAGATGCTTGGTAAAGCATAAGCAATGGTTTAATTGTTGTTTTAAGTGATGCATATGAGCATGTATTTATGAAATGCAAAGTTGTCTTGAATAGACATGGTTTATGAAGGAGCATGTGATAAAAATGTTGGTTTTGCAAATTATGCTAAATGTATTGATGATTGCTGTTTAGCGGTCCTCATTAAGCTATAGGCTTACGCTCATTTGTTTCATCAATGCAAAGAATTGAACATTTCAAGGCAGCCCAAAAGCAAGAGGAATAAGTGGTTCACCTTAATGTAATAAGTGGCAATGGGTGGGACCTCTACTTCTGGTTTTGCTTGGAGATGTTTGTTGTTATAAGCATGTTTAGTTTCTGTTTGTGGACTAGTATTTGGCCTTTATATAGTCTTATGGCTTGTTTGTGGTGTTTTACCCTTTAAATAGCTTCATGTCTCGAGCATGCTAGAATAGCTAATTGCCATCATGATTCGAAGTGGTTGATGAGTATGAATTGATGTTTGATGGTGTCTAAACGTTTATTAGATAGAGTATAACTTGTATGCATGAATTGAGCTTGTTTGAATGTGATTTTGTATGTTTAAATGATGTTAGTTGAAGCCAATCTGGTATGTGTATCGATACACAGGGAAGCGTATCGGTACGCTAAGGGAAAATGAGGCATTTCTGTACAGGGGTATCGAAGCGGATTTCTCGCGTATCGGTACCCCTAGGCCAAGTTTGAAGGTCGTACCGATACGCGAGGAAGCGTTTGGATACGCTTGAATCTTCTTTAGCTATTGTCTTCCCGCGTATGGATACAGGGACAAGTGTATCGATACGGGTAGTTAAATTTCTGTTAAAAGTATCTTTATGGTTTGGAAATGTTGTATTTTGGTCCCTGAATATTGTGTGTGCAATTGAATGTGATTGGATGATCCGTTTGAGCTGAATTTTGACATGTTGGCATGTTACATGATTAATTGAGGATTGATAACTTTAAAAACATGAGAGTCCATGTATTTTATGGTATTTACTGTCTAGTCCATAAAAGTCAAATGTATGTAATTGTTCCCTAATCGAACTTCGATCGGCGTGTTGTTTTCACCTAATCGCTTTGCTGAATTTGTAGGTTAACAATATGCATCTAGAGAAGATAAAAAGAAAAAAAAGGGTTGCAAAACAAGGTTGACTTTCAGGTTGTCTTTGGTTTTCCCCGTGTAATCTTCGTAGTTCGGGTTAAACGTCTAGACCGGGCTAAGGGGGTTACATTTGTTGGTATCAGAGCATGGTTACAAAAGAATTGGGAATGTTGGTATGTGAAATTAATATGTATCGTTGTATGTTGTTTGAAAAGCATGCAATTGGTTGAATTCTGAAGCTTATGCCATGCTAGATTTATGTGAATTGCATGTGAAGTGGATATTAGTGCATGATAACGATGTAATGTTGTTGTATGTTGAAATTGAATGATGAAAAGCATGTTGAGCTTGATGAGTCTTTGTATGCTATGTCATGATAAGGGAAGTCGGGGTGCCCATTTCCTTATTACACTAATCAAATGTTTTTTTTTTGTAAACTTGGATCATTGCTTGCAGCTGGCCTAAATGGTTTGATTTGTTTTTATTGTTGTGTTTTGTTTAAAATAGCACAATGGGACCGAGAAGGGAGTTGAGGTCCAGTACGATTATACCTGTAGCTGAGCAGGGTGGCTAGGGTGCGCAAGGGGCTGATGTTCCTCCTGGTGGAAATCTACCTCCTCCGCCACCACCTGGAGGTGGGGAGCAGGTGCAGCAAGGGCCTGCTGGTCCTGGTTTGGGTGATTTGGCGCCACTAGTTCAGGCGATCACCGAAGCGTTTCAGGCTGCTGTTGCCGAAGCGCATGTACAGGCCCCTGCAGCTGGGCAGGCGGGCTTACCATTGGAACGATTGAGGAGCTTAGGAGATGTACAATTCTTTGGTATGTCTCCTGAGGTGTCTGAGGCCTGGTTAGCGAGTACGATCCGTATCATGGATCAGATGGGCTGTAATGATGTGCGCAAGCTGGGATGCGCAGTATCTTTGCTGCAAGGTGATGCCTATAGCTGGTGGATGACTACCACGGCTGGTTTGGAACCCAATGAGGTTGATTGGGAGTTTTTTAAAGGTGCTTTCAGGAGGAAGTATCTAGCGGTGAGATACTTAGATGAAAAGAAACGGGAGTTTATATCGCTTGTTCAGGGCAATCTATCTGTGGCTGAGTATGCTTGAGCCAGTATGCTCCTGAGTTGGTACCTAGTGAGAGGCATCAATGTGATCGCTTCCGGTACGGTTTGGTACAGGAAGTTAAGACATACATGCTAGCTGCAGATTACACTGATTTTGACGTGCTTGTTTGTCAGGCAAAGGACATTGAGCAGAATTTAGGTTTGTCCTCACGAGATGTTGGTTCTAGCTCTAGAAAGAGAGCAGCCGAGTCTAGCTTCGGTGGTGGACGGAACAAAAGGGGACGAGATAGGAGGTACCAGCCTGCTGCTATGCGGGGTATTGGTGGACACGGTACACCTGCCCAGGGAGATAGGATGAGGGCTGAATAGAACACGTGTTGGACGTGTGGTTATCGTGGTCATTTGAGGCGAGATTGTCCTCGAGCAGCTAGAGAGGTTCAGGCACCTGTTGTGGTGACAGGGAACTTTTGTTGGAATTGTGGATCGGTGGATCATATGAGGAGGGAGTGTCCTTTGTTGGATGGTGGTGGCCAAGGACGTGCTATTGTGGTAGCTGCACCTCAGAGAGGCCGTGGGCACGGCCTTGGGAACTTTCAGAGGAGAGATGAGGGGTAACGAGGTATTTCTCATGTTGTAGCTGTTCGACCTGAGGGAGGTGGACCAGTGAGGGTATATGCTCAGCGCGAGGAGCGCAATTATACTGATGTTATCGCAGGTACCTTTGCTCTCCAGGCTTTATCTTTGCTGGCTTTGATTGATTCTGGATCCACGCATTCTTATATCTTGAGTGAGCATGCATATGTGCTTGATATACCTGTTGAGTTGCTTAAGGTAGGAATGCAAGTGACTAGTTCTTTTGGTGAGACTGTAGTCATTAGGAAGTTGTATAGGAGATGCCCTTGTCTGTGCAAGGTCATGTTTTTCTTATAGATCTGATGGAGTTACCTTTCTACGGATTTGATGTAATCCTTGGCATGGATTGGTTGTCGGAGCATAGGGCGGTGGTTGACTTTGAGGTCAAGTGAGTCACCTTAAAGTTGGCCGATGATTATGAAGTAGTGGTAGTAGGCGAGAATGTGAAATTCTTTTTGAATGTGATTTCGGCTTTGGAAGCAAACCATAAGATGAGGTTGGGTTGCGAGGCTTACCTTGCCTATGTGATGAATCTTGGCACCAAGGATGTACGTGTGCAGGACATCCGAACTGTTTACGATTTTCCGGGTGTGTTTCCGGAAGAATTGCCTGGATTGCCACCAAACAGGAAAGTTGAGTTTTGTATAGAGTTGTACGAGAATACAACTCCGGTGTCCATTTCTCCTTGTCGTATGGCACCCAAAGAGTTAAAAGAATTGAAAATGCAAATACATGAGTTGTTGGATCGAGGTTTCACTCGGCCGAGTGTGTCACCTTGGGGTGTATCGGTCTTGTTTGTAAATAAGAAAGATGGGACAATGCGGATGTGCATAGATTATCGGCAACTAAACAAGTTGACGATCAAGAACAAGTATCCCTTGCCTAGAATTGATGATCTCTTTGATCACTTCCGGGGAGCCTTAGTGTTTTCTAAGATATACTTGAGATCAGGGTATTATCAGCTAAAGGTGAAGGATGTGGACGTACCTAAGACAACTTTTTGCAGAAGGTATGGACATTATGAATTCTTGGTGATGCCGTTTGGTTTGATCAACGCGCCAGCTGCTTTCATGGACATGATGAATCATGTATTCCATGAATTCTTGGATCAGTTTGTGGTGGTGTTCATCGATGATATCCTTATGTATTCACGTACCGAGGAGGATTGTTTTACAAGCGTTGTTGGAGAATCAGTTGTATGCCAAGCTGAGTATGTGTGAGTTTCGGCTTAGAGAGGTGGTCTTCCTTGGGCATATTGTATCAGCTGAGGGTATCCACGTTGATCCGCACAAGATAGAAGCTGTGATGAGCTGGAAAGTGCCTAAGTCAGTGACAGAGGTACGGAGTTTCCTTGGTTTGGCTGGGTACTACCGTAGGTTTGTCGAGGGTTTCTCGAAGCTAGCAGCGCCTTTGACCAAGTTGTTGCAAAAGAATGTTCGCTTTGAGTGGACGGATGCGAGACAACAAGCTTTTGAGAAGCTTAAAGAAGCTTTGACGCAAGCTCCTGTTCTGATTCAACCTAAGTCTGGTAAGGAGTTTGTGGTTTATAGTGATGCGTCCATTGTTGGTTTGGGCTGGGTGTTGATGTAGGAGGGTAAGGTAGTCGCCTATGCATCTAGGCAGTTGAAGGTGCATGAGCGCAATTGCCCTACTCATGATCTTGAGCTTTCGACTGTGGTGTTTGCCTCTAAAATTTGGAGGCATTACCTATATGGTGATAAGTGTGTTGTGTTTACAGACCATATGAGTTTGAAATATCTCATGTCTCAAAATGAGTTGAATCTTAGGCAACGTCGCTGGGCAGAATTGCTTAAAGATTGTGATCTGACAATTGAGTATCACCCGGGTAAGGCTAATGTCGTAGCTGATGCTTTGAACAGGAAAGTAGCTGTGGAGTTGAGAGCGATGTTTGCTCATTTGAGCATATCGCATGATGGTGGTCTTATTCCAGAATTGCAAGTGAAGCCATGTCTGATACAGTTGATCAAAGATAAGCATTTGCTTGATGATTCTCTTGTTTCGCATGTTCAGGACATTGCAGAAGGTAGATCTTCGGATTTCAGCTTTAGTGATGATGGTGTTCTGTGCTTTGGGAGTCAAATAGTAGTGCCAGATGATGTTGAGTTAAGGTACACTATTCTGACCGAAGCTCATAGTAGTCCTTTTGCTATGCATCCGGGTAGTACAAAGATGTATCATGACCTGAAAGATGAGTACTACTGGGTGGGGTTGAAAAGGGATGTGGCTGAGTTTGTTAGTAAATGAATGGTGTGTCAGCGAATGAAGGCTGAGCATCAAG
Organism: Hibiscus trionum; assembly: GCA_030270665.1. Classification (NCBI taxonomy): domain Eukaryota; kingdom Viridiplantae; phylum Streptophyta; class Magnoliopsida; order Malvales; family Malvaceae; genus Hibiscus; species Hibiscus trionum. The sequence goes on from BSYR01000021.1 coordinate 26,390,862, forward strand.
TTCCTTCTGGGTTGTTGTAGCCTTTGAGAATCCCAGAATGGAAGTGGGTGAGAATCACCATGGATTTTGTGTCTGGTTTGCCTTTGTCACCGACAAAGAAGAATTCAGTGTGGGTGATCGTTGATCGGCTTACCAAGTGTGCACATTTTCTGCCTGTTCATACTACTCATACTTTGGATAGGTTGGCTGAGCTATACATAGCTGAGATTGTGCGGTTGCACGGAGTGCAAAAGTCCATTGTGTCGGATAGAGATCTGAGGTTTACAACACGATTTTGGGAATGTTTGCATCAAGCTTTGGGTACACGGTTGATTCTCAGTACTTCTTATCTTCCTCAGACGTATGGACAGTCGGAGCGTGTGATCCAAGTGCTTGAGGATATGTTGAGATGCTGTGTGATAGATTTTCAGGGTTCTTGGGAGAAGCACTTGTCGTTGGTTGAGTTTGCGTATAATAACAGTTACCATGCAAGTATTCAAATGGCTCCATACGAGGCTTTGTATGGGAGAAGATGTAGAACCCCTCTCTATTGGGCAGAAGCTGGGAAAAAGTTGATTTCGATGCCAGCTATGCTTAAGAGAACCACCGAGAAGGTGAAGCTCATTTGTGAGCGTTTAAAGGCAGCATCGGATAGGCAAAAGTCTTACGCGGACTTGAAACGTAAGGAAATTGAGTTCGCGGTTGGCGAACCTGTGTTCTTGAAAGTATCACCTTGGAAGAAGGTGATGAGATTTGGGCGTAAGGGTAAGCTTAGCCCAAGGATCATTGGACTTTACGAGATTGTGGAGCGTATTGGTCCTGTGGCATATCGGTTGAGATTGCCTGCAGAGTTGGAGAAGATACATGATGTGTTTCATGTCTCCATGTTACGGAAGTACAGATCGGATCCTTCGCATGTAATGCATGTTGAGGAGATAGAGTTGAATCCGGATCTGTCATATGATGAGGAACCAGTGAAGGTTCTGAATTTGAGTAGCAAAGTTCTTCGTGGCAAGACGATAGAACATGTGAAGGTGTTGTGGCGACACCGAGGAGTTAAGGAGGCCACGTGGGAAAGCATGGCGGACATGCTGAGGCAGTTTCCGCATCTCTTTCCATCAGGTAAGAATTTTGAGGACGAAATTTCCTAAGTGGGGGAGAGTTGTAACGCCCTGCTTTTGGGCTTAGATGTTCTAGACACCGGATCGGACCGGTTGAGAACGGTTCGAATCGCGTAAGGTGATTTAAGGAAATTGTCACCCCTTAGACCCGCCTATGTGTTACATCGGATCTTAGGAAGTCACATTAGGGTCACCAGAGCGACCCACGTTAAAATTTCAAATAAACAAAGTGCTAAACCATTTAAAATCGTAAATCAAGTTTTGATTTAAAATACAATTTCAGAAACATTCAGACAATGAAACAAAAATGTGATAAAAGTTGTTAATACAAGTTTCATACTCGAATATAAAACAACACGTGACATACATGCCCCCTAATTACACAGGTGCCGTACTCCGCAAGCAAAGCCGAAGAAACCCTAATACCGACGTTGATAGCTGCAACATGGTAGATCCTTAACCTGTGATGCTAAAACAACGTGAGCTTCGATAAGCTCAGTAATACAAACTACCAAGAGATGCTAAAAGTACAAGTAGGTATATGGCAACTTAACATTTTCATGAAGAATTAGGCAACGGTAAGCTCAAATTACGATTCGATAAATCAGTGAAGAATTAATAGAAGGTCACAGAGTTGTTCTTTATTTGATCACCCGAACCGTAAGAGGTGAGTCTAAAGCCAGAGATTCAGATTTCAGAAGTTGAATCAAGGAGTTCAGAGTGGTCTATTAAACGTGAATTGTAAGATTACTGAGGGTTCAACATTGATACATTAATTTAGTAGAGTATGTTTCAGAAGAGGTCAGAAAGTTTTATTAATTTACTTAACTACCCCAATCGAACTCCAGAATGCAGTCCCCCTGAACTGCATACAGAAGGTCTTACCCTAGGCCTGAGGCGTAGGGGGCTACCTAAGGGGATGCCTTAGGTCCAGAAAGACTTACCCTAGGCCCGTGGGCGTAGGAGCTTAGGTCCAGAAGGACTTACCAGCGCTGAGCCTACAGATCATTATTCATATCCCAGATAATACACCCCAGATGATTTCAGTTTATATTCAGAAGACAGTATTACAGAAAATAGATATCAAATCAATTTTTATACCAGAAGATAGATATCAAATTTATTATTATTATTATTATTATTATTATTATTATTATTATTATTATTATTATTATTATTATTATTATTATTATTATTATTATTATTTCGTATTCAATGTCATATATCAGATATATTTTCATATCAGATGTTAGAAATCAGAGAATTGCTTTCCTTTCGTATTACAGTATCATACTTTTAAATTTGTAAGCATATGATCTTGGTTTAGAACAGAAAGTATTTACGGATACATGGTACGCACTTTATGGCCCAATTCATTTATTAGAGGTACTTGATAGATGTCAGGAAGGTGACATTTGACAATTTTGAACTGATTTCAGAACGAGGTCCCTACAAATAAGGGAGTTCGATAAGACAAATCGAATCAACATCGAAAGTTGATGCATCAGAATCATTGGGATTTCAGATATATCGCGAGCAGAATTAAATGTTACAGCCTATGAGGGTATTAAGGTCATTTTGACCTTCGAGGGGTAAACTGGTAATTTGAACCAACAAGGTATAAACGGTGATGTGCATAATTTAGGACTTCTAGTTGTTCATCAAGTTTTCGAACCCATTAACGCAATGTTTAATATCTCACCGGATAGGTACACTTCAACCATTCATTTCTCAGAACTGACTATAGAGCATGACAGCAATAGTTCATCTTCACCAATCGTCCACTGAACTTATTACCAAAAATTAGGCATATATTCGAGTGGTATTTTCCAAGTATTCAAACATGTGCATTGTATCTGAACCCATTCCAAAACATCGAGTGTGCCTTAGGAGAATAGGTCCCTCTCACTATTAACTATGTACTTTCTCCAAATAAATTGCACTTGCCTTCACACGGTATTTTCCCACTATCATCATGGTATCTGAATCAACCAACTGTTACGGGTCGTATTTTACCACATTGGGGGCCATTACATTTGTTTGTCTTTGTTGGGATTTCTAATTCCATGTCTTAGGGTCATTGTCACCCATTTCAGTCTTATCGGTGTTCGAGGGTATTTCAAATATTACGATGCTTGAAAATGTTTTAATTATTTAGAATTTATCGGTTCTTCCATCTATTAATTTGTTAAAGTTCTCGAGGGTAAATCCGTCATTTTAATTAATTGGGCAACTGGTGCCGAGGAATGATTATTCTTTTGGTCATTATAGATATTCCGATCGATTCAGTCTTGTCAGTATTTCCAAACATTTCAGTCATTTAATCAATTTAGCAATTTACGCAACTTTGACTAATCCAAGCATACAATTATTTTCTCATGAATGTCACCAGAGATTATTCAATCTCAAAAAGAATCTGAGCAAATTTGCAGTCTCAAAGGTGAAGCCTAGCTACTATAACTTCCCAAGCAAACTTCAAGCTTTTCAGAAGGTTCGGTTGTTTTACCGAATCTAGTGTAAATTCTCAGACCACTCTCATTAATAGGGATATTTTAGTCATTTTCATACATCGAGGACATTTTCGTAATTCATTAGCCAAAATAATTAGACTTAGAGATTAACCTTTTTTATTAATCGTTTACTAAACTCGAAAATCCTTTCAATTTATCAAACTTCTTATGCGAATATTTTTTTTACCATTAATAATCTTATTCCTTAATTGATTGACAGTAGCGGAATTAATCACATGCTCAATCATAGTCGTACAAACATTAACCGAATACCAACAAGTTTTAGAAGCATGCAGAAGGTAGTAATGCATTACCTTAACCTCGAGCTGCACCGGTCGATTCACGATACCCCATTCGATTACACTCGAATCCGAATTTGAAGTCCATCAACAATTCGCATTCAGGGAGCTATGAGTTCCTTCAATTACACAAATTCACATTTCAGTCCTTACTCACAGTACTCTTAACTGAATAATTGAATACATATACAACTTCGGGTTCAAGGTCAAATTCGGAGGCTTTTGGATCAGAATTTTGCGAAACGGGCTTCAGAAATGGACTCGAGACGTCAAAAAACATAAAATAGGAGTTTTCGGAAAATTTTGACTTTTGGTCAACGGTCAAAGTCAACGAGTCTGAGTCAACACTGACGTCAGCAGTCAAAGTCAACACTGACGTCAGCAGTCAAAGTCAACGCTGACGTCATGCTGGCATCACTGGTCAACTAGGTTGACTTGGCTGAGTCAACTCGGGCGAGTTGACTCACTAAGTTGACTCGGACGGGTTAACTCACTGAGTTGACTCGGACGGGTTGACTCGGTCAACGGGTTGCAGGTCGGACGTCGGGTTCGGGTTGGACACGGGTTGGGTCAGACTCGGGTTGGGTCGACTAGGCTGACCGGTTCAACCGGTCTTGCCGGTTCACTTACCAAGACCCCAAACTCACCGAAAACTTCGCCAGAAAGCCGCCGATGACCCTCAAATCGCTCGAAAAAACAAAGAGAAAGGCCTTGTTAGTTCAACCCATACCATACATGTTGAAATAAAGCCGGAATCGAGCCGGAAATTACCTAGAATGGTGCCATTACGCCGGAAAATTACGTAACTCCGATGAGAGGCTTGCCGGTGTCGGACGAGCAAACGGTCGGAGGGGTTTTGTTTGCCGCAACGGGGGAAACTCGAACCAGGTGGCCTTGTGCAACACGGACGACGGGCTGCGGCTAGACCACCGATGCACAAGGGCGGCAGAGTAAGGGTTTCTTGACGAAGCCTTCAAACGGTTCTCCGAGGCGGACGGTGGCGCGACTGCGCGAGTAAACGGTACTGACGGGTTCAGGGTGAGGTGGCGGTCACGGGGAAATGGGCGGTGATGCCCACGACGGCGCGGTGGCTGAGATCGGGCGGTGAACGGTGCGGGTTCGGTGAGGGGGAGGGATTTTGGGATATTTTGAACGTCTCTTCAAATTCCAAGACCAATATTGGGCAGGTGGGGAGTCGGTTGGGTTATTAGCCTGATTTGAAAAGCTACCCAAGATTATCTTTAATATTGGGCTAGATAACTCATAACACAAATACCATTTGGCTCAAATGGTTAACATGTGGGTTTACGAAGCATAGATCATGAGTTCAAAACCGTATGACAGCAACCCTCATTTTCTTTTTCTTTTTTTACTCATCACAAGCTAAATAAAACAGAGTGTTACAGAAATACAAGATCGGGATAGGATAAAATTATGATAAAAGTTTCTAAAATCTTCTAAAAATATGTTTAAGAGGTTGGTCAAATCAATTTTACAAAAAGAGTTTTGGAAAATGGACATTTTGAGTAGTGACCAAATTGTAAAGTTTTAAAATTGTGGAAAAAATGTTATTTTCAAGAAGAGAGTCAAAATCTTAGAATCTTTAGGGATCTCTTGTAAAATTTAGCCTTCCTTCAATTTGACATGTGTTTTTAAAGGGTTTTAATAAAGGAATTAAAATGGTTTTAATTAAATGTTAAATAAATGAGAAATTAGAGAGGTTTTGATCACGTAACTACTTTTCCGTCTCTCATTTCAGCCAAACACATTTTTCAAACAACTTTTCATCAGATTTCTTTTCTCTCAAATTCCTCTCTTCTTCTCTAAACTCTTTTTCAAAGATTCACTTCTTTTTCTTCAAGATTTTTGGAAGGAAAACTTGCGAAATTGTCAAGGGAGCAAGGATTGGAGGTAAATCTCGTTCTTAACCTTCAATCTAGGTTCTTTATTGAAATTCCCAAGATTATTGACTCTCATTTATGATTTTTAACTGAATTTTGATTATAGTTTTTAATTAAGAGCAAAATTTTGCAAAATTGGGATGTGATTCTTGATTTTCTGACTTGATGAGTTGGGCTCTGTTTTGTGTTGATTTTAATTGAGTTCTAAGTTGATTTATATGTCAAAATGATGTGTTGAAAACATAGATCTCGAAATCCTTGAGATCTTTGAGGTTCTTGGTTGTTTTAGGTGAGATTTTGGTGTGATATGGTGGAATCTTGCTTGTTGGAGGTATAAGGTTGGGTTAGGATGTTTGTTAGATGTATTTTGATGATTTTAATGCTTTGGAAGTGTTGTATGTTGGCTGGGCTTGGTTTAGGAAGCAATCGATTGAGTTTTTGGTTGCTTTGGATGGGTATTTTGGTGTTGTTTGGGTGAGCAATGAGTGTGTGAATTGTTGCTGGTGTTAGAATGCATTTTAATGCATTTTGATCTCTGTTTTGATGATGTGAAAATAGGGTATCTTGATCTGGAAGCAAACGAGGTGATTTTGGAGGCTCCGGAGGTGTAATTTCCGTGTCGGCGAATAAGGCTTTGCGTATCGGTGAGTGGAAATGCAATTTCCTGCTTTGTAACGCTTTGAGCGTGATCTTGGGAGCTTAGTGTAAGTTTGATACACTTAACTAAGCTCAAGTGTAAGTGTTACGGTAATCCCTCTCTTGGAAATGTGCTATGTTTGTTGAAATTGCATTTGAAGTGTTGATTTGTTTACTGTTTTAAGCATGTTTAAGCATGGTTTAATGCTGGCTTTTAATGCCATTAGGTTAAGGATGCACTAGGTAAGTGATCCTTGGTTTGCATGTGTCGAATGCATATGATATTAAGCATGTAATGCTTGTGAAAGTCGCATTGTGGTTATGCTTGTAAAACAGTGGATTAATGTGGTTAAATGATTATATTGACATGTAATGAAAATGGTTTTTGGTTACTTTGATCGGATATATTTAGCCGGCTATAGGATTGGGTGCACCGTGAATAAAGTCGCCTTGGATGTCGAGGGGTTGTGATTGTACCGTATACTCCATCCAAGTACCCTAACGATTGAGTTTAAGATCACAACGGTGGTTGTTAATTCCGTTTGTAGATCTTGAGTTATGTGTCACGTGCTCTCGTTAGTTGAATTATACAACTACCGATGAGTGGTGTTGAGGGGTTGAGATCGTACCGTTATACTCCACCACAGGTGTCACAACAATGGAGGGTTGCTCTCGTGTGTGAGCCTTGTGTAGTCCTGTAGTGTGTATGAAGCGTCTGGGACAACGCTTGTAATCCGCGTATCCGATTGTGTCTTGTGTTGAAATGGTTATGGATTATCACTTGTGAGCCAATATAATGTAAATGTATAATGTGAAGCATAAGATGCTTGTCATTGATGCAAGAATGCATGAGATGCTTGGTAAAGCATGAGAAATGGTTTAATTGATGTTTTAAGTGATGCATATGAGCATGTATTTATGAAATGCAAAGTTGTCTTGAATAGACATGGTTTATGAAAGAGCATGTGCTAAAAATGATGGTTTTGCAAATTATGTTAAATGCATTGATGATTATGGTTTAGCGATCCTCATTAAGCTATAGGCTTACGCTCATTTGTTTCATGAATGCATAGAATTGAACATTTCAAGGCAGCCCAAAAGCAAGAGGAATCCAAGGATTTGTTAAAGAGATGTATGTGGTTCACCTTAGTGTAATATGTGGCAATGGGTGGGACTTCTACTTCTGGTTTTGCTTGGAGATGTTTGTTGTTATAAGCATGTTTAGTTTCTGTTTGTAGACTTGTATTTGGCCTTTATGTGGTCTTATGGCTTGTTTGTGGTGTTTTACCCTTTAAATAGCTTCATGTCTCGAGCATGCTAGAATAGCTAAATGCCATCATGATTCGAAGTGGTTGATGAGTATGAAGTGTTGTTTGATGGTGTCTAAAAGTTTATTAGATAGAGTATAACTTGTATGCATGATTTGAGCTTGTTTGAATGTGATTTGGTATGTTTAAATGATGTTAGTTGAAGCCAATTTGGTATGCGTATCGATACACGATACGCTATGCCAAAATGAGGCATTTCTGTACAGGGGTATCGAAATGGATTGCTCGCGTATCGATACGCCTAGGCCAAGTTTGAAGGTCGTACCGATACGTGAGGAAGCATTTTGATACGCTTGAATCTTCTTTAGCTATTGTCTTCCCGCATATCGATGCAGGGCCTAGTGTATCGATACGGGTAGTTAAATTTCAGTTAAAAGTATCTTTTATGGTTTAGAAATGTTGCATTTCGGTCCCTGAATATTGTGTGTGCAATTGAATGTGATTGGATGATCCGTTTGAGCTGAATTTTGACATGTTGGCATGTTACATGATTAATTGAGGATTGGTAACTTTAAAATCGTGAGATTCCCTGTATTTTATGGTATTTATAGTCTAGTCCCTAAAAGTCAAATGTATGCAATTGAACCCCTAATCGAACTTCGATCGCCGTGCCGTTTTCACCTAATCGCTTTGCTGAATTTGTAGGTTAATAATATGCATCTAGAGAATAAAAAAAGAAAGAAAAAAGGGTTGCAAAACAAGGTTGACTTTCTGGTTGACTTTGGTTTTCCCCGTGTAATCTTCGTAGTTCGAGTTAAACGTCTAGACCGGGCTAAGGGGGTTACATGTCTTGTATCTAAAGGATATACTCTAAAAGAATACATTGATTTTGTAGAGACTTTCTCTCAAGTTTCATTGAAAGACTCGTTTAGGATAATCATGACGCTTGTTGCTTATTTTAATCTTGAGCTACATAAGATTAATGTTAAGCTTTTGTTTTTCAATGGTGACATTGAAGAAATTATTTATATGGTATAATCATAGAGTTGTGTCTTATGATACAATATCAATGATATGTAAATTAAATAAATTCATCTATAAGTTTAAGTAAGACTCTCATTAATGAAATTATAAAATTCATATTGATTATTTCATTCGATTTTGAGATAAATTTTGTTGACAGTTGTATAAACTACAAGTTCAGTAGGAGTAAACCAAGTGATACACATATTGCTAAAGAAGACAAATTTTTTCTTACTCAATGCCCTAAAAGTAACCTTAAAATTTAGAAAATACAAATGATTCATATGCATGAGCTATTGAGAATCTAATTTATCTTCAAGTATGTATGTGTTTGGGTATTCCGTACATTGTTGGAATGTTAGACATATATTTAAGAAAATATAGTACGGGCTATTGGATAACAGCCAATAATGTTTTGAGATATCTTCAGAGAACCAAAATTACATGCTCACATGTCATAGTTCTGATAAGTTAGAGATCAACAAGTTTACAGACTTTGATACTAATAGAATATTGATGCAAAAAAAATTTGTCACTTGAGCTACTAATTGTAGTTTGAATAGAAAGACCACTTCAGTTATTTTATGACAATAAATATGCATTCATTTATTCTATAAACAATAGGAACACTTCAAATTTGAAGTACATAAATATTAAGTTTCTAGTTGTTAAAGAAAATTCAGAATGGTTGTGTGTATATAGAGCATGTTGGTACAAACTCCATAATTGTGCGCATATTAAGAAACTGTCACCCTAGGTCTTTCATGAGCACACTACTCATGTGGATGTAATGTTTTTTAAGGATATTCGGTTTTAGTGGGAGTTTGTAATTTTGAAAAATGCTCATTCGTTTTAGACACAATTCGGTTACTTCAGTTTAAGATTATTTTCTACAAAAATAAAGTTTTTTTGGTTTATGCACACTTTGAATTCAGTAAAGTTGATCTCACTAAGGTTTAGGAGGACCAGTTGGAAATAGACATGCTCGGTTCACATTTCATGTGATTTTCCATGCTACGCATCCATGATTGATCTATGTCATTTGATTATGTTTGTATACGTGACCATTGATGGGTCCAGTCATGATTGATATGATGAAGACCGCTTTGATCCTATATAGATATAGTTGATGAACAAGATTTTTATAGAATAACTATTATATAATAGCAATTTTTTTATTAATAAGAATAAGAATGGTAGTAACATGTGTCTCGTTAAAAAACCTCCCTAATACTACTCGGAGGAAAAAGAGTGCACATGGTAGTACTTACAAGAAACAAAGCTAATGACCAAGAAGCAAAAACTTTCTTACAAACGACGGAGGCGAATCAAAGAGAACTTCACATATAGGTTTACCATGGCTCCAACCTTCAAGAGCATCGCAAGACCATTCTGTTCGCAGTTAATAAGTCGAGGGCACACTTCCCAATCACGCGCAAGCAAGGATGCGATAGCATCCACAATAGGATTCCCCTGAAGAGCAAGAGACTCTCATTGGTTTATCTTGAAAGCATCATAGCTATCGGTTTCAATTATCACTTTCCGGAAGCTAAGATCTATGACATGCTTTAAAACATCATGAATCCCCTAAATTTCAGCCATAAAAATAGAACATCGACATAAGCTCCTATAGAATCCAATGCACCAAGCACCATTCTCGTCACGTATGACACCGCCACAAGCTGCGGCCTCATCGTTTAACCCAACCGCCCCATCAACACTTGTCGTAACCCAACCAGGTGTCACCTTCAATCAATGCTCTTGCCCCTCCTCAATTTTCCTTGTCGTTGCCTGTGCCTTTTCCAAGTCTCTCTCCATATGAGTGCACTCACTGATTATGGAAACGTGCGCCACAAATCTTGCATCAAAAAGTTGCTTATTAAGCCTAGACCACAATAGCCAACATAAAATTGCAAACTGAGTTTCCCAACCAGCATGGTTCTAAACGAAAGTGGATGGATTTTGCAAATTAGTGAGTAACCAATCCTTGACCGGCAATCGCAAGAAATCAACAAGCTTAGCATTAGGAATCAGTTGCTTCCAAACCGCTCTAGCTTCAGTGCAACCTCGAAGCACATGCCCAATGTCTTCCATATCATTGATACAAATGGAGCAACATACATCAAATGCAAGATGATGCCTAACACGTTCATAATTCGTAAGCAATTTACCATGTAAGGTAATCCAAATGAACACATGGATTCGTTGTGGAACCCTCAGCCTCTATAAAAAGCTCCAGTCTATCGCATAACTCTCTCTCGACATCCCTATAACAACACCATATGCGGAAAGAGTTCTAAAACGCCCAGAACTCTCCCATCTCTAGCTCGGACGGTCAGCTCCAAACAACTCATTTGGTAGGGTGATCTCTGCAATATAGTCAAGAACCAGTCGTGGTAAGACTCGCTCTAGCCTTTGTCAATCCCATGAACCTTCGCTTGTTACACAAGAAGCAACTTTCGACTCATCCAGAAAATTAGGATTGAGATAAAACTCCCTTAACGGACCTTGCTTAGCAATCCAACAATCATTCCGAAATTCAATATACCTACCATCACAGACATTCCAATTCACACACTCATAAACCCAAGTCCCAAAAAATGTGTAGCCCTCGCCACAACCGCGAGAAATTTTCACCATGAATTGTCTTTGGAACTTCCTCACTCCATCTATATTTAGCTCTAAGTACACAAATCCAAAGCTTGTCAGGGTTGATAATAAATTGAAATCCTATTTTCATATGGAACGTCATATTCTGGCAACACAAATCCTTGAGACCCAGACCACAATCCTTGGTTGAATTTTTTAAAGTGTTCCAATCAACCAATTGAAACTTCATCACCTCCGATGAAGAACCCCACACAAAGTTCCTTATCAACTTCTCCAAATCATCACAAATTCTTTTGGGAAGCCAAGTGGACTGCATCACATAGGATGGGATTGCTTGAAGCACCGCCTTCGCTAACGTTATTCGCCCTGCAAGAAAAAGAGAACGAGTAGCCCAACCAGATAGGTGTTTATGGACCTTGTCAAGAAGATAACCATATGTTGCTCTAGTCATTGTACTATGCAAGAGGGGCACGCCAAGATACATGCCTAGGTTTGTCACTTCCAAAAAGCCAAACCCTTGGGAAATAACATTCCGAGTAACCGGATCAACATTGGGAGAGAAAAATACTAGAGTTTTGGACTGCTCTATATAATATGAAGTTGGTCGGTTTACGCTTCAACGAACATATGAGAAATTCTAGGACCACCAGGCTCAAACGAATTTGCCGCCAATTACTTAACAACACCTCATCATCAATAGCTTGTGACAATCTTTCCATGCATATCACAAATAGGTAAGGTGAAAACAGAACTCCCCTGACGGATGCCACACGTGGGGTAAAAGGTATCTGATAGTTCCCCATTCCATAACACTTGTGTCGACACAGAGGTAACACAGTGCATAATAACTCAGATTAAACTAGCCGGAACCCCTGCATCAAATAAAGTATCCTCAATAAACACCCATTCCAATATGTCGTATGCTTTCTCCAAGTCCACCTTCAAAGCTATCCATCCCATTTTACTAGTCTTCCTTCGCATTGAATGAATAATTTCTTGAGCAAGCACAACATTATCAGTGATGTTTCTACCAGACACAAAGCTGGATTGATTCTCTGAAATCCAATTGGGCATGTAAGGCTTCAACCTATTAACAACCACCTTAGTTAAAATTTTGTATAGCACACAACAAAGACATATAGGCCGGAATTCCGCCAGGCTTTGAGGGTGATCAACCTTAGGAATCAAAACAAGCAGTGTTCGGTTAACCAGCTTATCTATCTACATCCCTGAGAAAACATAATTAACAAAGTTATAAACGCCTTCGCTTACCAACGTCCAATTTCTCCGATGAAACGAAGCTTGAACCCCATCAACATCAGGCACCTTTAAAGGTGGCATGTTGAAAGTTGCACGTTTCACCTCATCCATCGAGATATGCATGCCTAGAGGCCTCAACCCTTCCTCGGTAAAACTATGAAATCTTCCCCGCTGCTCACTCGGTAAAAACTGCCCACCTTCACTCGTGAATAAGTTTGTATAGAATTCCTTAGTATGCCTTTTTAACAAAATTGCATCAGTACATCAATCTCCATTAGGGAGACGCAAGCCCTTTATAAAGTTCCATTGTCTCCTAATCATGGTTGCACAGTGGTAAAAAGTGGTGTTACGGTCGCCATCAGCCAACCACATACTCCTAGATTTTCGGAACCATAAGCTTTCCTCATCTCGAAGAACCGAGTGCAACTCCTCTTTCAAATCGGATTCAAGGTTAAATAAGAACTTCGAATCTTTTGACTCTAAGAACCCTTGGATACCCTAAAAACGAGCTAACAAGTGAGCTTTTCAGCGTCCAATGTGACTAAACATCTCCATATTCCAATCTCGGATGTGCACTTGAAATTGGGTAAGATTCTCCATAATAGGTACATTTGCTTTCTACACACTCTCAAGGAAACACTTGAAATATGGATGATCCTGCCAAGCAGCTAAGCATCTGAAAGGTCGCACCCCTTTGCGATTATGCTCCTCATGGAATGACACCAGTAAAGGCCTATGATCAGACCCAAGCTTTTGGAGATGGACAACTCTTCAATCCGGCGACCAACTTAACCATTTAGAATTGCATAAACACCTATCAAGTCTCTCAAACAAGCCATCTCGCCCCCAAGTAAACTTTGAACCAATAAAGCCCAAATCATACAAACTATATTCAAATAAAAATTCATTGAAAATCTCGCCAACACCATTTCTCCCGAAAACACCACCACGTCTCTCATCAGTACTAAGAATAACATTAAGATCCATGCCTAAGATCCATGGCTTATTGACTTGGCTTTCAATACACATAAGATCATCCCAAAGCCGCCTACGTTTCTGAGACATAGGATTGGCATAGATAAAGATGAAATAACAAGCTCTCGTGACATGGTTATCAACACACCCAGTGTGTACAAACTGATTTGAGACCGTCAAAACATTAATAGTAATATCATTCCTCCACAAAATCCAAATGCCCCTAGAAAAACCAGTCGCCTCAACACAAAAAGAGTTTGGAAAGCCAGATCTATAGATGAATTTGTCGGCATTACCACCACTTGTCCTTGGTTCAAACAAAGCAACAACACTCAGAAAGTAATTAGATATCAATAAACGAAAATAACAAATAAAAGCAAGGCCACCCACACCTTGCGAGTTCCACAAGATAGCTTTAACCATAAATAACAAAGGGAAAAAGACCATCAAACCTGATCAGAATGCGGAGTAGAGCACTCAAAAGCGTTGTTGGAAATCCACTAGACAGGGCCGTCAACACATCCCAAATTCTCTTGGCCACGACCCGTTGGTTGCACCACCTGTTTACCCTAGCGGTTAAGATCACGAGTCATGTTATTAACTAATTCCCTAAGAACAGGACCTGTGGGATGCTTAATCTATTTTATTTTCGTCAACTTCGCTCCTTTGTTACCCAAACTTTTACTAACAGATAAGCTTCACGCAACAAGTTGAAAGGTTGGGCTTTCATTACTAACACCTTTCTTATTACTCGACTCAGTTGTTACCACCCTTGAGGACGTCTCCCCCTCCATCATGTGAACTGCCCTATGGTTACCAGACTGAATTCCACAGTCAGCGTTCTCTAAGGTTCCCAAAGCTTGAATGGCTTGCCCATTATTCAATTTGCAACTCTCACTCCCACTTGCCTGAGCCTGCTCCTTCTAAGATACATCAACATGTTTGCACATAGCCTTGGTACCTGCAGAAGTATCCACCACTGACCTTTCATTACTAGAATCCTTATTTGCTCCAGCTGCATTCAACTCAGCAACTACTGCATCACACACATCTATATTACGATCCGAACTGACCTTATTAGGAACTGCCAAAGCAGAGAAAGGAAACCCACTTGGAATTTCTTCTAACATACCATGACTTCCAGCATTGCCGCCAACATTCTTAGGTGCTAGTCCCTTACGTTTTCAGCCTAGACCGTGCATCCATGGACCATAAATCTCTATTGAAACATTCATTTTCATAACCCCCCACATTTTGTAACACTGATGAGTCAGGGATGTTCGTCTCACTAACTGTACCCGAAGATGCATGGGGGCAGCACTCTTTAGCATGGCCATAGCGGCCACAACCATAACAATTCAACGGTAAGCCCTCGTATTCCACCCTCTGTGGCATGCCATCAACGTTCAAACACGAAACAAAGGTTTGTCCAGATCAACGACCACGGCCACCCATGCAAAACGGCCCCGTTTTCCTTCTGAAGTATTAAAATCAATTCTAACAATCTTTCCAATCACTTCTGCTAGAATTCTTACCAAGCTTCAAGTATAATATGTAACCCCCTTAACCCGGCCTAGACAGTAGGCTGGAATTAAGAAGATTACACGGGGAAAACCAAAGTCAACCCGAAAGTCAACCTTGATTAATGACCCTTTTTTTTCTTTTTAAACTTGTCTAGATGCTCATTAACCCTAGGTGTGTTCACAACAACGTCATACCCAAAGACCATAACCATCAGAGAACATTCAGGAACCCAATTGCACAAATTACAACTTTAGGGACCAAACTGTAAATTCAGGGAATTACAGGGACTTAACCCAATTAAAGGTTACCAATATGAAATTAGTCAGGTTTCATGCTTCACTGCCAAATTTCAGCTCAAACGGACATCCAGAACTCATACAATTGCAAAAACAAGATTCAGGACCAAAACGCAAACATTTCGAAACACATAACCGCCAATGTCAGCCCCCAACGGTCAGGTGTTCCGAAACAGGTTCACCCTGTTTCGAAACGCGGGGCCGTTCCGCAACTGGTACCGAAACGGGGGTCAGGCAGTAGCATATCCGTTCCGAAACGGGTCCATCAGTTTCGAAACACCCTGGCCTTTTCAGGCCCCCGTTCCGAAACGGTAACACGCGTTCCGAAACGCCCTGCCCAAATTGCAGCATCCTTGCTGGTTAAATGCATCTTTGACCCACCAAACATGATCCGAATGCAACCAAAACACACTAGCAAGTCATATAACATACAAGAGACATATATGCATCAAAAACTAGATATATAACCACCCCTAGGTGCATCAACTCATTAAACACATTCAAAGCACAATCATGCTTTTAAACAAAGAGCATAACATAGCAACTTAAGCTCAAGATGATTCAAACATTACAACATTAATCCACATGATTCAAAAACATAAACCATACATGTCCAACATATACAATCTCATGAATCATCAACATAGAGTTTCTTTCCCCCCATTGCCTTTATTATCTATAGCTATTAACCGAGACATACATCTCAAATGGAGTCCTCCTTGAATCCCTTGCTTCTCGCTGTCCAAACTTCAAATACCTGCATTGATGGACAAAAAGGAGCGTAAGCACATAATGCTTAGTGAGGAATGCTCAAAACCAAAACACCATCAATGCAGCGAATCATAAAACCACTTTTAAAAGCAACTCGATTTCTTAAACCAAAGCCTTGTTTGAAAACCCCTTTTCAACAACGTGCTAAAAACCATGCATTGCTCGATCATGAAAACCAAACCTTAGCTTAGAAAGCTAAGCAAGCCTTTTCAACACATAAACTTGCAAATCCATCAATTTAACCATTCCATGCATAAACATCAAATGCAAAGTTAAATTCAAAACCTTGGAAACCACTTCCACTTCACATCATACCTTCCTTATACTTGATTATCTTTTCAAGCAAGAAGCCTTTTAAAACCCTTTTAATCATTCAATCCAACACATGCATTAAATAGATGCACAAATGTACCACATCAACAACATTTACATCATAAGCCTTTAAAAACAAGTCTTAGCAAGACTTCAATGCACTAAAGAGATCTCATGCACACATGCACCACTCTCAATAGATAAACAACACTTGTTCATACCAACAAGTAAACATGCATTCACAATGCATTAAGTAAAACTCATGCAACCATGCATCATTTCAAGCATCTCATGCTTCATTAAATTCAAGAACATTATATTGGCTTCCAAGTGATAAACCAAATCCACTTTTCAACTCAACATCAAATCGGATACGCGGATCACAAGCGTTGTCCCCACGCTTCATACACACTACCAATCCAAGGTCTCCCAAATGGACTTTTAAACACCATTTGACCTTACCATTCCCAAGGTTCCCATGTATGGACTTTTAACCACCATACAACCTTAACATTCACAAGGTTCCCATGTATGGACTTTTAAACACCATACAACCTTAACTTTCACAAGGTTCCCATGTATGGACTTTTAAACACCATACAACCTTAACTTTCACAAGGTTCCCATGTATGGACTTTTAAACACCATACAACCTTAACATGCACAAGGTTCCCATGTATGGACTTTTAAACACCATACAACCTTAGCATCACCGATTGGTAGTTGTATAACATCACTAACGAGATCCGGGACACCCTACACAAGATCCACACATGGACTTTACACCACCATTGTGATCTTACCAAGCACAAGGTCCTCAAATGGAATTTTAACCACCATTATTACCTTTGCTTAACCAAGGTCCTCGAATGGGATCCCATCAACCATTATGACCTTAACCACCTCGTTAGGAAACTTGGATGGAGTTTACCGGTTCACTCTCAACCACTCCACATCCAAGGCGACTTTATTCACGGTGCACCCAATCCTATAGCCGGCTAACTATATCCGATCAAAGAAACCAAGAACCACTTACATCACTTGCCAATATAACCATCTTACCACATTAGTCCAATGATTCACATGCATAACCATAATGCAAAAACCATCATTTACCACCATCAATTCACTGTCTTTAAAGCATTACACAAAGCCATTAAACAACATGCAACACCATGCATCAAAACCACAATTTCCATGTACAAAACCAAGGATCTCTTACCTTGAGCATCCTTCACATATGGCTTTCAAAACCAGCATTAAACCATGCTAAAACATGCTTCCAAACAGAATTTAAAACATGCAAATCATATGCATTGCAACCATCAAACACAATTGCTTAAAAAGCCAATTCACAACACAAACCAAGAGCGAAAATCCATTTACTTACTCTTGAGCTTAGCAAAGTTGTTTAGACTTAAACTAAGCTCCCAAAACCATCAAACCTTGGTTTAAAAGCCGAAAACCCAACTTCACTCACCGATACACAAAACAAGGCTAGCCAACAAGCCTTCCAAGCATCCGAAACCTTCCACACCACCTCAAATGCTCACGGATCTTCCTCCCATGTTTCAAGCACATAACAACAGAAGATTAATGCATCATCATGCATTAAAAACACCAGCAACGCAACTAAACTCGCTGCTCAACACAAATCCAACATTTTGGCTACCAAACACAACCGAAATCACCACCAAACACTTTCGAAACTTAACCCAGCCAAGATCCAACACTTCTAACCATTTTTAATCATCAATTAACATCCAAAATGATCACAAACACGTCCTTATACCTCCAGCTATAACAGATCACCAAGATCACTCCAAAAACAACCAAAAACTCAAGCAAAACTTAGGAAATTCAACCTATTCGGGATTGCATTGATAAAACCTCAATTTCTCATCAAATTAACATTCAATTAACATCAATTTAACACCTCAACACACTGCCCAAACAGATCATACGAAAATTTCACCAAAATCAAGCAAATCTTGCATTTTAAAGCCAAAATCAAGATTCCAATTGTAAAACCTTTAATAAATCATAAATCAAGGATTGAGAACTTAGGAATTTCAGTAAAGAACTTGAAGTTCAGAGGAGAAGGACGTTCTTACCTCCAAACTTGAGTTTCTCCCTTTTTGAATCAAGTTTTCAAGAAAATCCACTTAGCAAATGGTGAGGTTTTGTTGTAGAGATGATTAGCAATCAATAGGTAATTGAAAAGATGAATTTAGGTGACAAAATCAGAGAGAAAAGCTCTGGAGAGAGATGTTTGGCTTGAGAGAAAATGGGAGAAAATAGTTGAGAGAAAAGTTAGTTAAAACTAAAATATCTTCCCTCCACTTTGTTTATATTTAAAACATTTTAATTAATCATTTAATATATTTAGAAAATCTGGAGAAACTCCCATTGGGTAAATAGCTCCTTAAAGATTCAAAGTTTCAATCCTTTCTAAAACAGTCACACAATTTTCAAAAATTACATTTTGGTCACTAGCCAAAATGTCACCCTTCCCAACCTCATTTTGTAAAATTGATTTCACAGTTCACTTATATATATTAAAAGAGGATTTTAGGAAATTTTTCCATATTTTTAATGCAACCTGAACTAGGCTTTCCTAATTTCACCTTTATATATTCGAATCGCAACCCGACCGGTCCGGTCCAAAACCCAAAACTTCTAAGCCCAAAACCGGGGCGTTACAACTCTCCCCCCCTTAGGAAATTTCATCCCCGAAATTTCAACTGGCGAAAAGAGCACAACCAAACTTCTCAAGCAACACGCAACAACACAAGAGACTTAACCACCACAGGACACTCTCTCCACAAACTTCACCCAAACTCAACACCACCACATACTGTTCACAAATTCCAGAACACTCAGATGTTAACCACATCTTAACCTTTCACACTTCCAGACTGCACATAGCCTCATCAACAACCTGAAGAACCTCAAACTTTTTACAACATATTCCACCTTAACACACAACTCCCAAAACTTGTTCACACAGCGACACCAACCAATTCAATCAACCACCATGTAACACACAACCTTCACTGCTTCTAACACTCTTTACAACCTCCCCGTCCTCTTCAAAGATTTCTCAACAAGCAAAAATTCTTAAGCAACAACTGCTTACCCAATTTCTCAACGTATTACTGTCCTTACTTCACATCCACCACAATCTTCACCATCGACTCACCAGAACTGCTCACTCATCGACAGATAATCACGTCACTAACCCCAACCTTGGCTTCGCCCACCATTTCACACACCACCAGTTGAACTCAAAAAGAAAATTCACTTACTCACAACCAATAATGGCCTTCCATCTTTCATTGCCTTTCCACCACAAGCTTTGACCACAACACTTGCCTTACTAGAACATCGCCCAACCTGAACATACATACCATCTTCTCAACTCCTCGAAGATTGCTACGAACTCTCACCCACATAAACAACCCTTCTATTACAACATCCATGCCAGGCTACCCCAGCACTTTAAAAACACAACCACTAACCTGCAACATCACTTAACACCAAGGGACTACCACTACAACTAGCCATTCAAACCACATGATCGGTTCTGACTTCAACCAGCAATCTCCTCAACGCCACACCATTAAGCAGCAAACACTTTCCTTCTACCAACATGCTATACCGCACTCACTATTACTAACAGCTCGTTTAATACCCTCCACAACTTCTAACATTCCCTAGCACCAAAACAACCTCTAAAAACCCATCATCCAACCTAACTCTAACACAACACTAACAGACTCGATTAGTTATTAGCGAGTGTGAACGTTCGTATGCATGGTCACCAATATGCCCTACTAATGCCTAATGTACATGTATGCAAAACCTCTAATGTCATGCCACATGTATGCATGGACCAGCACATATAAAATATAGCATATAACAATGATTTTAACTGTGCATGAATGCCAGTTCACACCCTCCAATAACATCTTCAGAATCCGTCTAAGAACAACCCCTCCACCTTACTTCTATCTTGACCCATTCTATCATTCTAACAACTCACTATCCACAAGATACTCACTAAAGCCCTCTTCACACTAAGGATGTTCCCAAACAGCAACATCAACTATCTCAACATGCTAACAACAAAACCATACTCACTACGCAAGAAATCCAACAGATACCAAACTAGGATACTAGAGCAAAGGCTACTTAACAAGGTTACCTGAAAACACCTCACTGCCCTGAAGCTTCAACAGACGAGCTCTCTTCCACACAGAACCACCATCCTCCAGCTGCACCGCCGTAGCATCAACTTGCACACTAAGATCACCACCATCTCCCTGCGGTAAAGAACCCTGGCGGTTCCTAGCCAACATCAAACAATCACGTCTCATGTGTCCAACAGACCCACATTTCCAACAGATCTCCTCTTCCAAACTCTTCACAACTTCCTGCTCTTTCTGCCACCTTCGAACCTTGTCTCGGCCGTGTCCACGACCCTTCAGAGACACTTTGGCTACCACAGAAGCTGATTTCACACCAAGAGGACAATCCCGCTTCACATGCTCTTTAGAACCACAGTTCCAACAAGCACCCGCGCCCCAACAACCTCCAACATGGGGCCTTCCACAACGGTCACACACTGGTAGCTGAGCCTCCACTCCTTGATCAAGCAGCACTTGCCCCAGATCTGCTCTACCTTCAACTTGCTTAACCCTTGGGAATTTTTCCCCAAGATACCTTTCATAAAAGGCAGACACAAAGAAATCCCAATCAATATCGTGGATTTGCGATGCCACCGCCACAGATGTCCACCAGGCACATGCATCCTCCAACATCAAAGAGACGACACTTCCCAGCTTACAGGCATAATCACAGCCTTCCTGATCCAAAATCAGAATCACACTGGCCAACCAGGCCTCAAACGTCTCCGGTGTTGAACCATGATACTCCACAGCACCCAAATCATGCAACCGCTGTTTCGGCAAACCCACACATCCCACAGCCAGCATATCCACTGACCTTACCTTCGCCACAACCTGAGATGTTCCCAACACCTCCTGCACAACAGATGATGAACTCTTCATCACAGAACCAACTTCTTCCGTCTGCCTTACCATCCCAACCCCAGGCACAGAAGACTGAAAAGAAACATCTCCACTAAAGGGTGAATTCCATGCCTTAACAACCTGCCCTAAGGCAGCAACCATCTCACCCAACTGCCATTCTTTCATCGACTTCGCCATACTATTAACAACAAGCAATCACAACAAAACAAACAAAACCATTAGACCAGCTTAAAGCAAGGATTCAAACTCCAACTCCAAAATAACACAATAGCTATAATAATAAGGCAATGGGTATCCCGAATCCTCCCCTTTTTCATGACATAACAGTCAACAAAAGCATGGGTATCACAACATCAAGCATATCAAACAACATATTCGATCATGCTTCCATCAAACAACATCCACTTGCAACATCATAACATCGTGAACATATCATACCCATTACACTTTCATCATGCATAAAATCAACACACAACACCAACATATCATCAGCACAAAACCACATTAGCTCAATGAAGATTCATAACCACAAAGCATACTTGAAAACATCATCAATTTGCTCAGAAACACGTGTTTCGACCAACTTTCAACCACACATCAGGGTAACATCAAACACACATTAAAACAACTTACCGCTTTCCCCAAGCATTCGCAACTCAGCTCTGATACCACCAAATGTAACCCCCTTAACCCGGCCTAGACGGTAGGCTCGAATTAAGAAGATTATACGGGAAAACCAAAGTCAACCCGAAAGTCAACCTTGATTAACGACCCTTTTTTTTCTTTTTAAACTTTTCTAGATGCTCATTAACCCTAGGTGTGTTCACAACAACGTCATACCCAAAGACCATAACCATCAGAGAACATTCAGGAACCCAATTGCACAAATTACAACTTTAGGGACCAAACTGTAAATTCAGGGAATTACAGGGACTTAACCCAATTAAAGGTTACCAATATGAAATTAGTCAGGTTTCATGCTTCACTGCCAAATTTCAGCTCAAACGGACATCAAGAACTCATACAATTGCAAAAACAAGATTCAGGACCAAAACGCAAACATTTCGAAACACATAACCGCCAATGTCAGCCCCCAACGGTCAGGTGTTCCGAAACAGGTTCACCCTGTTTCGAAACGCGGGGCCGTTCCGCAACTGGTACCGAAACGGGGGTCTGGCAGTAGCATATCCGTTCCGAAACGGGTCCATCCGTTTCGAAACACCCTGGCCTTTTCAGGCCCCCGTTCCGAAACGGTAACACGCGTTCCGAAACGCCCTGCCCAGATTGCAGCATCCTTGCTGGTTAAATGCATCTTTGACCCACCAAACATGATCCGAATGCAACCAAAACACACCAGCAAGTCATATAACATACAAGAGACATATATGCATCAAAAACTAGATATATAACCACCCCTAGGTGCATCAACTCATTAAACACATTCAAAGCTCAATCATGCTTTTAAACAAAGAGCATAACATAGCAACTTAAGCTCAAGATGATTCAAACATTACAACATTAATCCACATGATTCAAAAACATAAACCATACATGTCCAACATATACAATCTCATGAATCATCAACATAGAGTTTCTTTCCCCCCATTGCCTTTATTATCTATAGCTATTAACCGAGACATACATCTCAAATGGAGTCCTCCTTGAATCCCTTGCTTCTCGCTGTCCAAACTTCAAATACCTGCATTGATGGACAAAAAGGAGCGTAAGCACATAATGCTTAGTGAGGAATGCTCAAAACCAAAACACCATCAATGCAGCGAATCATAAAACCACTTTTAAAAGCAACTCGATTTCTTAAACCAAAGCCTTGTTTGAAAACCCCTTTTCAACAACGTGCTAAAAACCATGCATTGCTCGATCATGAAAACCAAACCTTAGCTTAGAAAGCTAAGCAAGCCTTTTCAACACATAAACTTGCAAATCCATCAATTTAACCATTCCATGCATAAACATCAAATGCAAAGTTAAATTCAAAACCTTGGAAACCACTTCCACTTCACATCATACCTTCCTTATACTTGATTATCTTTTCAAGCAAGAAGCCTTTTAAAACCCTTTTAATCATTCAATCCAACACATGCATTAAATAGATGCACAAATGTACCACATCAACAACATTTACATCATAAGCCTTTAAAAACAAGTCTTAGCAAGACTTCAATGCACTAAAGAGATCTCATGCACACATGCACCACTCTCAATAGATAAACAACACTTGTTCATACCAACAAGTAAACATGCATTCACAATGCATTAAGTAAAACTCATGCAACCATGCATCATTTCAAGCATCTCATGCTTCATTAAATTCAAGAACATTATATTGGCTTCCAAGTGATAAACCAAATCCAGTTTTCAACTCAACATCAAATCGGATACGCGGATCACAAGCGTTGTCCCCACGCTTCATACACACTACCAATCCAAGGTCTCCCAAATGGACTTTTAAACACCATTTGACCTTACCATTCCCAAGGTTCCCATGTATGGACTTTTAACCACCATACAACCTTAACATTCACAAGGTTCCCATGTATGGACTTTTAAACACCATACAACCTTAACTTTCACAAGGTTCCCATGTATGGACTTTTAAACACCATACAACCTTAACTTTCACAAGGTTCCCATGTATGGACTTTTAAACACCATACAACCTTAACATGCACAAGGTTCCCATGTATGGACTTTTAAACACCATACAACCTTAGCATCACCGATTGGTAGTTGTATAACATCACTAACGAGATCCGGGACACCCTACACAAGATCCACACATGGACTTTACACCACCATTGTGATCTTACCAAGCACAAGGTCCTCAAATGGAATTTTAACCACCATTATTACCTTTGCTTAACCAAGGTCCTCGAATGGGATCCCATCAACCATTATGACCTTAACCATCTCGTTAGGAAACTTGGATGGAGTTTACCGGTTCACTCTCAACCACTCCACATCCAAGGCGACTTTATTCACGGTGCACCCAATCCTATAGCTGGCTAACTATATCCGATCAAAGAAACCAAGAACCACTTACATCACTTGCCAATATAACCATCTTACCACATTAGTCCAATGATTCACATGCATAACCATAATGCAAAAACCATCATTTACCACCATCAATTCACTGTCTTTAAAGCATTACACAAAGCCATTAAACAACATGCAACACCATGCATCAAAACCACAATTTCCATGTACAAAACCAAGGATCTCTTACCTTGAGCATCCTTCACATATGGCTTTCAAAACCAGCATTAAACCATGCTAAAACATGCTTCCAAACAGAATTTAAAACATGCAAATCATATGCATTGCAACCATCAAACACAATTGCTTAAAAAGCCAATTCACAACACAAACCAAGAGCGAAAATCCATTTACTTACTCTTGAGCTTAGCAAAGTTGTTTAGACTTAAACTAAGCTCCCAAAACCATCAAACCTTGGTTTAAAAGCCGAAAACCCAACTTCACTCACCGATACACAAAACAAGGCTAGCCAACAAGCCTTCCAAGCATCCGAAACCTTCCACACCACCTCAAATGCTCACGGATCTTCCTCCCCTGTTTCAAGCACATAACAACAGAAGATTAATGCATCATCATGCATTAAAAACACCAGCAACACAACTAAACTCGCTGCTCAACACAAATCCAACATTTCGGCTACCAAACACAACCGAAATCACCACCAAACACTTCTGAAACTTAACCCAGCCAAGATCCAACACTTCTAACCATTTTTAATCATCAATTAACATCCAAAATGATCACAAACACGTCCTTATACCTCCAGCTATAACAGATCACCAAGATCACTCCAAAAACAACCAAAAACTCAAGCAAAACTTAGGAAATTCAACCTATTCGGGATTGCATTGATAAAACCTCAATTTCTCATCAAATTAACATTCAATTAACATCAATTTAACACCTCAACACACTGCCCAAACAGATCATACGAAAATTTCACCAAAATCAAGCAAATCTTGCATTTTAAAGCCAAAATCAAGATTCCAATTGTAAAACCTTTAATAAATCATAAATCAAGGATTGAGAACTTAGGAATTTCAGTAAAGAACTTGAAGTTCAGAGGAGAAGGACGTTCTTACCTCCAAACTTGAGTTTCTCCCTTTTTGAATCAAGTTTTCAAGAAAATCCACTTAGCAAATGGTGAGGTTTTGTTGTAGAGATGATTAGCAATCAATAGGTAATTGAAAAGATGAATTTAGGTGACAAAATCAGAGAGAAAAGCTCTGGAGAGAGATGTTTGGCTTGAGAGAAAATGGGAGAAAATAGTTGAGAGAAAAGTTAGTTAAAACTAAAATATCTTCCCTCCACTTTGTTTATATTTAAAACCTTTTAATTAATCATTTAATATATTTAGAAAATCTGGAGAAACTCCCATTGGGTAAATAGCTCCTTAAAGATTCAAAGTTTCAATCCTTTCTAAAACAGTCACGCAATTTTCAAAAATTACATTTTGGTCACTAGCCAAAATGTCACCCTTCCCAACCTCATTTTGTAAAATTGATTTCACAGTTCACTTATATATATTAAAAGAGGATTTTAGGACATTTTTCCATATTTTTAATGCAACCCGAACTAGGCTTTCCTAATTTCACCTTTATATATCCGAACCGCAACCCGACCGGTCCGGTCCAAAACCCAAAACTTCTAAGCCCAAAACTGGGGCGTTACATAATATTTGAATGGCAGTCCCAATAAACGTACCCATGCAACAATATGTGATGGGTGATCAATTATCGTGGAGAAGCTACGTGACCACGGTTGCACAGTGAGATAATTACCGTAAATCACTCATGGCCTTCTGTCAGTACTCGAGTATAATGTTGTTTCTAAGCGAAACGGACCAGGAAATACTCATTTTCAAAATTTGGTCTATTGAATTTTCCCCCACCATAGCCCATAAGTACTGAATCCGAGACAGAAGCGCTCTATACCCGATCTTCTTACCGAGTAAACAGACAACGAGCGAGTTGGACAACATAACATCAATGGAACGGTGCACCTTATCTGAGAATCTGATATCAGGAACAACTCCATCCCAACAAATCCTAACATCCTCCGCAGTCACGTCCACGTCAAGTTCCCCAATTCCATTAGATACATGGCTATTAGGGTGAATTCCCAGCAGTTTGTCGTGAAACGATGGTAAGTTTCCAACCCCAGAACCTACAACACTCTCGTTAACCGAAGTTGTACCATACTTAGGGGCCAAAATCGTATCATCATTCATCATGACCATATTTGATTGGCTCGCATCCATACCTTGAGTATCTGGAGACTCCAGCAGATCAGAATCCACAACAACCGCATATTAAATATTTTGAGTAGCATTGTCAATCACTCTCTGATCCTCCACCCCAGACGGTAAACCCTCACAGTGATCACAATCCGTCGGCCGACCATTGATCTAACAACCAGCAGACGCAGTAGGGACTCCGATCCCCTCAACATTGGTATTGGCTTAGCTGCTTTCCAGATTTGGCGATGGAAAATGAAATATCATTGGCGTTATAATATCAAAATTTTGATCTCATAAGGTTGTATATTTATCAGGAAACATATGTTTCCCAAGTGGGAGATTGTTGGATTAAAATCCACAATTGTGGGCACATATATAAAATGTGTGTTGCTATTATAAAGTATGACACAAAATCAAGTGACCAATTATGTTAGGCGTGTCATAGGTATTAAAGTGTCATGGAAATAAAAGTAAAGATATCGTAAGATATATTTATAATTCAATGAGGGCAGAGTTATAAATGTTTAACAGTTAGTTTAATAATCAACTATATAAAGAGGTAGTGGTCCCCAATAAATAGGTTAACTTGTTTTTCTCACCTTCCCGTCAGAGACTTTTACGTCAAAAGATAACCTATCTTCTTAGAAGATCAATACCAAAGATTTGGGATTTCAACATCAAGATTCAAGGTTTTTAGTTTATCGATTAATTTAGGTATGCTTCCGCATTCAGTTTATTGTTCTTGATGATTTAACATGGTAGATCCTGGGTTAGATTTCATATTTAGTTATGATTTGGTTCTAACATAGCACACCCGAGTAAAAATGTAGTAGGCCACATACTTGCCCCCACCATTATTCCCCACACTGGTAGAACCATCCAAACACATAAGCCAAAATCACCCCATACAGCAGCCAATTGCACTCAATCCCTCAAGCCATCTCACGCCAATACCATAACCTATACCTTGCATTAACCAAAGTCGAGCGATCAGCGTCGCCTTTAGCAAACACGTTATCAAAACCGTTTATCTCGCGCAAGAAATTATAAAAGCACACACAAGCAAACCTAGAACAAGCAAAATCAATTGATTGAAAGCACTGCCAAAGTCGCCAAGGACGGAGCTATGTGGGGTGGGGAGGGGAAATTTCCCCCCACCCCCAAGAATGTTTTTCTTCCACTTTTGTCCTCTTATATATATACATATATATATATATATATATATATATATATATATATATATATATATAAGATTTATTTATGAATTTACCCCCTACTTTCAAGCATTTATGTTTCCCCCCCTCAACCCCAAATCTTGGATTCGTCCTTGGCAATCGCCAATATCTCTTCTCTATATGTAAAATCCACGTGACAACCACTCTAGAATCTGATTCAATTAAAATAAAATATCCCACACGCCACCTCGAGTTCGCCAACATTTTCAAGGAAAACATAATGACCTATACTCCCGCTTCATTCGATTCCATCACTCCCAACAGACCCGAAAAAGCAGCCAAAATACAACATGTCGAGTCACGCAACACACCCAACACCCTGCTAGTTAAGTCTTATCTCTCGTCGAGCCATCGACATTAAACTTCAAGACACCGTTCGGAGGGGGTTGCCAAACAGTTCCCACACGACTCACCAAAGCACTTGTTGGATGAAAGCATCTTCACGAATAATTCCACCAAACTGATTCAACAATTGTCACCGTCAATTTAGTGGCTTTAACTCAATACAACAAGCATAGCTTCACCATAAAAAAAGAGCTCATGTAACCCAGTTTTATTCTTGTTAAATAACAACTCATTTCTTGCCAACCATGCTGACCAAAGAACCGCGACAAATCCTGCAAGCCACTAATCTCGTACAACCCCATAAATAAGCCAACCCCATGAACCAAGAACTCATCAAACGTCTTCAGTTAAACCGCAAAACCATTGTCACCCCAATAGTCGAGGAACAAGCACCAAAATTGCTAAGCCACCCCATAATTAAATCGAATGTGATCACATTCATCCTTGTTGACATTGCACCAAAGACATGAATCATCTAAGTTGGACAAAGACATCACACGCTTTAAATGATCATGTTATGAACCGGGAAATGCCATGCATGGGGGACCACTTATAGTTAGTTTTTAGATTAATTAGATGGTACTATTATCGGTATAAATAAGCCAAGAGGCTCTAGGGAAAAGGTTATCGAATATTGTTAAACCTTGGCTACAGCTAACTCTCTCTCCCTATTTTCTTCTTCTTCTTCTTCTTCTTCTCCCAGTCCCATTTCTCAGTTACTGTAATTTTTACTTCTCGCAATGAAATCTATCTTGTTACTTTGATTTCAAGTATTGTTATTTGAAATCTTAACATTGGTGCTTTTGTTGACTTTACCACCATGGTAATCCATTCAGAATCTATCAAAGCCCTTCAAGGCAACACCGGCCACCATGAGAAATTGCTGAAATCGCTCCAAAAGTTTACAGCATATCAAAAACAATGGAATACTACCACCCAGAATACTCTTCAGGAGATGGCGTGCAATTACAAACCATTTCCATTGAACTTAGAGTATTTGCCACAAATGTTAATCAGGGGAAAGCCACGGTCAAACTCAAATCGGAGGATGCTTTTTCAACTGCACCGAGACCAGCTCATGTGGAGTTGTCGATCTTCACGGGTGCCGACCCCGAAGACTGGATTGTGTCTGCCCAAATTTTTTTTAGTTCTACAATACAGAGAATTCTTGCCGAATTCCCATGGCTGCTCTTCATTTTGAAGGTATAACTCATTGATGGTATCTATAGATGAAGCAGTATCGACATTTATCTTACTGGAAAAATTTCACCAAGGCTATGATTGCAAGATTTTGGTGCCCTACTCAAGACAATCCACGCATCACCAAGGTGTTCGATAAAATGCCAACATCAACTGCCATTAATCTTGTCGATCAATCGATTCAAGGTAGAAAGGGATATGGTTTTCAAACTAGGGTAACACAAATTCAAAGTCATTTTTGGGAGACGACTCCATTGCTGCCCACTGTTGAGAAAGCGATGTTAACTTGTGTGAAACCTGAGGTGAAAATTTTTACAAATTAGATGTCCCATCGATGTATGTCGGCTACTGAAGCTAAAAGCGAAAATGAATTTTGCTACGGTTATGATGACAAATACACCATTGGAACAATAGAAAGCTTTGTTGGGGATACGACAATGGAATCACAAAAACAACAATCGAATGAGAGCCAAAATACTAACTTGATGTGCACAGCGAAGAGCTCTTTAGTGTTATCTATGTGGCATGTTGATAATAGGTACAAATTCCATGAAATGGAAATTTCATATTTGGGATCACCTATTGTGTTTTCAATGTTACTAAGTGTTGTTCGGAGAAATAAAAAAAAAAGAATTTATTCATTGGTGTTTATGCATGTAAAGGCGCTTGTCAAGTTTGAGATCCTTATCGGTTTCGACTGTTGTTAATGTGGAAGTCTATAAACCATCTAGTTGAAAGTTTGGATGGAAATTTGGTCACTTTCATTTTGAAATGGTTTGTTATTTGGAGGGTTCAAGTAGATTATTGAAGAGGTCTTAACTATTTTCTTGCTGCCATATATGAACTAGACAGTGTTAGTTATGAGAATCTAGTTGCTGGAATTATTCGATTGGAAAGAGACTCAGCTCCAATTCAAGCTTATGATGAAACAAGTGCAATGGTGAATAATATAGTTCTGTGGACACACCAGTCTCGGTCAGTTGAACTGCGAAGAGAAATATATTTGATAGCATTCAGAGGCCTTTAAAACTATTGCTTAAAGATGAGGTGATGTGTATATCCCTCAAGGTGTCTCGATCCCGACTTTTGACAAACATATTATCTGGGATTTTCGGTCTAAAACAATATGTACTACTCTGTTTATCGGGCAGCATGGTTTTGATGCCTTCTTCACTCTAATTTTTGGTGAACTTTGTGCTATTTCTGGTGCATTTGATTTTGAATCTGCAGTGCAACAAATGACAATTGTAGCAAGCACTTCTCTTAGCAAGACAAATCAACCACCTAGGAAGCATACTCTATGGCAAACAACATCAGATTTTACCGATGGACAAACAAGCATACTGTAACACCCTGAACCCAACTTAGTAGAAAATCGAGTCTAGAGTGTTAAAAGCAAACATCCATGACTAACTTCTTTTACAAGTTAAGGCTCGATCAGTGAAAATGGGGCAATAAATTAAAACTTTTTATATTTATTATTAATCAATTCTGACTTAAATCATAGATCATGCATGATCAACCATGTATATAATAACAATACGCTTTATTAGTTGACATCATGGTAGACTCCTTTATCTTGACACCAGGGCCGTCTCGAAAATCATCGGGGCCCTGAGCGAATACTAAAAATAAACCCTTATATAACGAAAGCATATCTCAATACGAATAGAAATCCTCTGTTGCTATTTATGCCCCCAACAACAAAAGTTAGATTTAAAATTTAGCATTATGGTTTAAGGTTGTGATTTAAGATTAAGATTTAAAGTATTAGGTGTAGAGTTTAAGATTTAGTATTTAAAAGTTATGGTTATGACTTAGAATTTAATTTCTTTCAGTGTTGGGCATAGAAATAGGCACCAAAAAGGGGTGAAGAATTTTTATTCATTTCATTACTTTGAACAATAATTAATTGAATATTTCAAACACATTATTTTATTTATTTATAAAAGAGAATTATTTTTTACCAATAAATTTATTTATTTATTTAATAAATTAAAAAAATATAGATAGTTAAATTTTAAACGTCCTAGACTGATCGGGGCCGTACGTTGACACCAAGAATGTTTATCATTTGATTACAAATAATAACAATTAATTACAATCATATGCCTTAAACCAATAACATTATAAGTACTTAACGAAGGGAGACTTCATGAATATAAGTACATTTAAAATCTCATTTTATCAATTATCTAAACACTCAAAATTTAACTTCATTTATCCATCAGCTTTTATGGACCATTATTAATCCTTTTAAAATTCAAGTATAAATTTGCCACTTCCATATAATTCAATTAAGAACTAGAAGGCACTTTAATATATTCTACTTATGTGAATCGATCACATTGCGAGTTCCAATTTCTAGCCCATAGTTTATAATATCTCAAGGATTTTAAGAATGGTTCATTGTAACTACAAACTTTAGAGGACTGAAATTAATACAATCTGTGATTTTAGGGGATCAATCCCTTCTTTAGGGGATCAATCCTTATTGACTCCATGTCCTGCACATATTTTAGCAATTTTAAGACATCAACACCTTGTTTAATTACAATCATGTGATTGGCTAAGATGTCCATTCTTAAATTAAGGCTCTAACAATAATCAACATGCATAAGCTTATTTCACTTGTACTTTCATCACACTTATCCACTTAAGACCCATGCTATCATTCAATTACAATGCGTATAAAAATATTATATTACACATTCTCATATTTGGCTATCAAGCTTTCAAAGAACATTTTTATCATACATTTCAAACGTAATCTAAACCACAAATTGTATTCCAAAAACATAACAATGTAGCTTGATATTCAAGGAACAAATCGTATACTTTAGCTCAAGACCTATCTTATATGGCAAACTTCGAATCACATAGCTATTTTAATCACAAATTCACCAATCAAATCTCATCCTAAATGTCACCAACTCTAGACAACAATGTAGATCATAAATTAATCAATATTATTTGCAAGCAGCATAATATATTTTTGGTTTAAACCAAAACAAGAAGATACTCTACGTATGACAATTAAAGCCATGTGACACCATTCTAGGAGTGTATTACTTTAAGAGAAATCTAACTCCACTTGAATTCCAAGTGATGACTTGCAACTTTAATCACGATCAGATAACACAAGCTTTATATGTCCTGCAATGCATGATAATAAATGCATTAGGCTTATATAGCCTAAGTGAGGTAATGATGTTAAAGTAACAAACATTAATAACATTCATGATCTTTAAATGACAACCAAGCCAATCAGGCATATAAATACACAAGAATTATCATACATCTTTAGTTAGTTAATATACATCTTGTTTGCTGGAACTCATTTATGTACTTTGATCATTCAAGGTTCATTCATAATCCAGCTTTTAACACTTCTTTTGCTTACTAAGAGCTTAATACTTCATATGCTCACCAAGAGCTCAATATTTCATATGCTCACAAAGAGATCAATATTTCATAACTTGTTCTCTTAACTTCTTTAATATTTGATTTTATACATTTCACGTCTTTTAAAATTTTCCCTTGGATCACAATTGGTTATGAATAACATTGGTCTGTGTTTGACCATATCGGTACAACCGATACTTAGCCCAAAGCAGATAGCAATAGTTATTATCCAAAACATATCAATCCTATCTTCACACTATCCAACCAAACTATTGCCATTCTTTGTACATCTCCCCCATTACCACCTACTGTCGCCAATATACATATCACATATAAATGGGGCGTCTCCCGAGCCGTAGCTCATGGACCGTAGTCCCAAAATATACCATGCATCATACTAATGTGTCCAAGGGCTTCCATTGAATAGGCAACTTAGATATCTTATATCATATTTGATATTAGGGGAAGTATCTTATTGTACAAATAATCTTACTTGTTTCTTACTCAATGTCTTAAATCATTCATTGTTTTTTGGTATTTTTAAACTTATTAACTCAGAAGTCGTTGAGTTAGGGAAGTAGTCATTCCTCTAAGGTTCTTTAGCCTCAGCATTTAATGGTTAGCTTCAAACATGATACTAAATATACATAGCCATCCATCTCAAGCATAACATAGCAAGGCATAAAATGCATATAATATGCAACATATCCGAGGTTTTATCAAGAATGCCATGCCATGAATGCAAACTACTCATGGTGCTCTACTTGAGCCATATGTACATGCTTATATGATTTAAATACAGTATGTAACATAATAACAAGTTTCGATGTGACACCGTGTCACCCGAAGCTATACAACTACACTCACCTCTTATCCCGACATTACGGGATACCTAAATCACCAATACTCCTAGCTTTCGACCAATCCTTCTTTTAATGTTCCATAACAAGGTATGTACCTCGAAAGAATAGCACTTTATTAAAAAACAATTCCATGCATTCATTAGAAATGACTATTGTCATCAATACTATATGCTAATCATATTAACTAAGCATTCTATCCCTTAACCGTATCAAGCACCAACAATTTCTTATCATACTACACTATTCGATTTACCCATTTGCTAATCATGTAATTCAACTACATATAACACTTCAAGGCAACACAAATTGTCTGTACTTATTTATTTTCTTAAACCATATAACACATGCATTTATTCACCTATGAAACAGTTCCTTTATCTTATTTTCATACACAAAAATAGTCCATAATTTAGCTATAAAAAACAGTCGATTTTTAGGCCAATCAATACTGCATTTTCCAGACTAGCTAAACTGCATTTTCATTCAAACACAAGACTGCATATTAAGTTAGAAACTGCACTATTTAATATTCACAAAATTGCATTGTTTTAAACCTCTATTCTGCCCAACTTTAGACTTAAAAATCTGCACAGTTTTAGTACAAAACTACACTTTTGTAAACTCTAAACTGCATACAACTGTTTTTAAACTCTTTAATTTTCTTCAAGCTCAAAACAGTTCCATTAAAACATATTTTCCTTTGAATTTACAGCATCAAAACAGCCCTTATAAGAGATTCATTTCAAAACTGCCCTGTTTTAGAGTTAAAACCTATACATGTCTTTCCTTTAATAACAACAGTCCATGGATTATTTAAATCCACAATTAGCTGCCCGACAGTTTACCAACCTTTAAGCAATCTGAATTAATGATTTAAATCTTTAAATGTCTCTTAAGACAACCCTTAAGCTAAGTTTACAAGGCAGCTCATGTCATTCAAATTAAAGCACAAACTTATCATCATCCTTAATTGCTACAATTTAAATCATGCTAAGAATCAATCATCACTCAAGTTCATTAACAAACAAAACCAAGATTTCAATTCAACAGAGGACCTCTAAAATAGCCTTCAATCTATATTTCTTAAGGCAATGCGTTCCAAACATACACACCTATTATAATTATTAAACTGACCCAATCGGATCACTCAAAATGTTTCTACAACTTAAGGATTCCAAAGCAGATTGTACAATTTAGCTATCACAACATAACTTTATTCCCTCAATTAATTCTATAATTACATGACACAACATTCAATCCAACGTCAATTGTAAAAACAAGCTAAACCTATTCGATTGTTTTCTCTATATACATATCCAAATGATTACTTTACCACTTAAAACATTCACTTATTCAAAAGGAGTCTCAACAAAGCTTCGATTTCTCACTAGAGACTTTCAGACTTAATTCATACAAGAATTCACATGAAATTTTCTAAACAATGATCTAGTATAAAGTTTTTAACAAGATTACTTACCGTATTTTCCCCTTTGTAATCGTCGAATAACAAGAATTCCTAGTTGGCCGAGTTTTTTTCTACTCCTAAGATTCCATGGTTAACCACATAAGCTCCCTTTCATTCTTCCCCCCTCCCCAAAAAAATGATTTCGGTTTCTCTTCCTAGAGAAAGAAGAAGATGACTCATGGAGATCATGGATTCCATGTGTCCGATTGGCATGGCCACTATATGCCATGTGTAAAAACCATTTCATTTTATTCTTTTTCCATGCAAATCCTTTCTTTCCTTTAATATTCATTTTAGTCCTTTCGAAAATGGTTATTCTCATCAGTTTGGTCCTAGATCATACTTGATTCAAGAGATTTAACGGCTAAAACAATTTATCATAAGGTCTTATGGTAAGATGGTCCTAGGTCAAAGTTTGGAGTATTACACATACACAAGCAACATTTCCATTCTCATCAATTTAAACAGCATTTTCTTGGGCACTGAGCATTTGATCGGTGATGTAGTGAAGAACCATGTCTCCATGAATCCCATCAACAACGGAGATCAATTAGTCGTAGATTCAGTGATGCATTTGTTCATAGTGATATGAAATTGTGGCCACTAAAGGTCATAGTTCGATCTGGTGAAGAGAAGCAATTTGCTTCTTATGAGATCTCTTCAATAATACTCATAAAGAGGCGTGAAAATGTTGAGGCTTATCTTGGGTCTACAATTAACAATGTTGTGCTTACTTCTATGTTTCTCAACGTCAAGCAACAAATGACAAGGACGATGGTGTCAATGTCATTGAACCTTCGATGTGGCTCTTTGAAGAGTACCCACTTGGAGACTTTTACCATGTTGCTGGTGTGGGAATCAAGCTCAAGCTAGCATAAGAGACCTTGATAAAAATGGGTGCATCCCATCATTTTCACTTGTAAACAACCAGGTGAAATTTCAAAGAGAAATTCGTGCTTGGAACCTTGCGGACAAGGTTCGGTTTAGAGGCGGAGGTAATATTATGAACCGGGAAATGTCATGCATCGGGGACCACTTATAGTTAGTTTTTAGATTAATTAGATGGTACTATTATCGGTATAAATAAGCCAAGAGGCTCTAGGGAAAAGGTTATCGAATATTGTTAAACCTTGGCTGCGGCAAACTCTCTCTCCCTGTTTTCTTCTTCTTCTTCGGATCTCCTTTCTTAGTAACCGGAAATTTATCTTATTACTTTGATTTCAAGTATTGTTATTTGAAATCTTAACAGACCGTCAGCAATCTCTTTAAAGATAAAAATCATAAAAAAGAAAACATTGTACCTTACAAGACACTCCCAACTCGAGAATGCGTCAAAAATCATCCCCCGCATTCGCAAAAGAACTCATAGGACTCGACAATTCGCCTACTGAAAATTTGCCCTTCATGTTCGGCTAATGGACAATAAAAATTTGTCATACAACTATCATGATATAAAAAACAATTATTAAATATAAAAAATAAATGCATGTATGTTATACATGTCGAATAAATTAGTAGAAAAAACTCATGATTTATAATTTTCTTTAATTAATTTATAAGGTGTTAAACTAGGTTAGAACTTGCAGGAGGAGGAAATGAACGGAGGAGTCATCGAAGCATCCGATCGCATTAGGGTTTTGCGAAATCAAGGGTTTACATTGTTCATCCGCAACTTATCCGAGCAAATTCACTGGCAGGGCTTATGGCAAGTGTTTGATCGCCACGGACAAGTTTTAGATGTTTTTATTCCTGCCAAGAGGTTGAGGTCGGGAGAACGCTTTGGATTTGTAAGGATGAGAACGCGGACGGAGGCACAGCGGGTGCGCGATCGACTTGATGGCCGATGGATTTATGGGGCGAGGATGTCGGTGTTGTTCGCACAAGACGATGCACAATTGAGTAGAGACTCCAAGGATCCGAGGAAAGGTAAGATGAAAGGAGGTACACATGCGAATTCAGGGCGAGACCAGCAGATTGTGGGTAAGCGCAACCCTATCAATGAATCGACGAGATCATCCCAGAGATTGGATAGGGA
This sequence comes from Hibiscus trionum, assembly GCA_030270665.1. Lineage (NCBI taxonomy): Eukaryota > Viridiplantae > Streptophyta > Magnoliopsida > Malvales > Malvaceae > Hibiscus > Hibiscus trionum. Next base: position 26,428,245 of record BSYR01000021.1, read on the forward strand.
GCGACAAGGGTGAGAGATAATCCAAAATAGAGTGATTAACGGAGAAGTGGATAATGACAAGTGGAATACTTTACAGAATTGCGTCGTGGGATGGAGTCGACAGCAAAAAGGATTGGCTTCTATCACCAAAGAATTACATGATGAAGGGATACGCGACATGACGATTATGCGTTTAGCAGGATCACGGTTATTGTTGTTGTTTCCAAATAAAGAGACCAAGGCCTCACTATTACAATCCGGAATTTTGTTGAAATGGTTTTCCAGTGTGCAAAATTGGGTGCCGGAGTTGGAAAGGGGGAGTAGAAGAGCGTGGATTTCAGTAAGGGGAATACCGATTCATGCATGGTCGAAGGTTTCGTTTCGGCGAGTGGGGGAATTATGGGGCCGAATTATTAAATATGAGGCATCTATCACGGATCCACATTCTTGCGAAAGAGGAGAACTCTTAATTGAAACGGAACATTTGGAGTGGATTGAAGAGTACATCGATTTTAAGGTTGGAACGGAGAGTTATAAAGCCCGTATTGTGGAATTCGAGCCAATGAGTGAGGAATCGACATGCCCATGTTGTAAGGAGTTTTCCGAGTCGTCCGAGTTAGGTGCTTCGGACGCGGATAAAAAAGAGATTGAGGTGCGGGAAGGTTTAAATGGGGACAATGAGTCTTGCGATTATGGTGATCAGGGCAAAGAGAACACCAATGGGGGAAAGGACGTTGGTCCCAATTGCGATCTGGGAAGAAATCACAGTGAGGATGGGGCACACTACAGCGACTCGACAGGGGCACAACCTAGTAGTTCAAAGGGTTGGATTTCCGACGCGGACGTAGGCATGGTGAATCGGGAAGCTGATTGTGTGGGGGACAAGGAAGTGCATCACACCAATGTTTGTTTATTTTTATTTTTTTTGAAAAATAATAGGCCTCATTAAAAAACCCCTCTACACCTAAATAGGGGAAAAAGAGTGCCTAAGAGAGTTCATTACATCACTGGAACTTAATTCGTAGATACGCGGTGCAGTGCAGCATCAATCACACACAAGAAAAGAAAAATAAACTATAGCAACACAGCCCCTCAAGGTGGACAGTTTTGGACACGAGAGGCGAGACGGTTCCTCTGCGCGTTAGTGATCACGCAACCCTGGGGGAATCTGGTGAATTCGGTGATAGAAGCGCACGATGCAGGCCATTTTGCTTTGATCCAGAATCCCATCCGAAGAACAGCTAAGTCGAACAGCTGCTGCGCTGACAAGGCCTTGTTGTTGAAAACCTTATCGTTTCTCCCGAGCCAAATTGTCCACAATATGCAGGGAAAGGCTATTCTCCAGACCTGTTTTGCTGTAGCTTTGATCACTGTGTGTTCCCAACATAAGAGGAAATCTTTGAGGTTTCCAGGAATGATGAAGTGTTGGTTCCACAGAGAGTACCATTTGGACCAAATTAACCAAGAAAAATGGCAGTGACAAAGAAGATGGATTACAGATTCCGGTTCCTTTGCGCACATAGGGCATAGCGCGCTGTTAGGGGCAATGATATTCCTTGCCAAAAGTTCCGAGCGGGTGGGTATCCTACCCCAAATAGCTTTCCACACGAAGGCTTCTACGTTTGGCGGTGCGAGATTTCTTCACACTAGGTTCCAACACGAATCAGCTTGGGAGGGAGAAGAGAGCGCCACCATACAATAAGCTTTGGAACTATACACTCCCTTCGAATCCCCTGCCCATCGGGTTGTATCAGCAGCACACTGATTTCTAGAAGCGGACTCGAGGCAGTTCATGAAATTTGTCCATTGTGTCTGCTCCCAAACAAATAAATTTCTCCTGAGAGGCACGTTCCAATGCCACACGTCACCCACCTTTGATCCAAAGTCTATCACCTTACCCGTTTTGTTAAGGGCAGCCGCATAGATTCTTGGGTAAGCCGCTTTTAGCGAGGCAACATCAGTCCAATGATCATTCCAGAAATCGATAGACTTCCCGTCTCCGAGTACAAGGCGAAGGTTGGAGGTAAAGAGATCATCAATATTCGATAGGGGTTTGGCAATATTTTTCCACAACCAAGAGTGTTTTATACCAGTGGGAGTAGTGGGGAGCAGTGAGTTCGGGGGGATGTGGTATTTTTCAGTAACCGTTTTGCGCCAAAGACTGTCCTTCTCGGAGCCGAACCTCCAAATCCATTTGTTGAGGAGAGCACGGTTTTTGGTACCCAAGTCGACCAACCCTAGTCCGCCAAGTTCCTTTGGTTTGCAAATGTTAGACCATTTCACCCAGTGAATCGTACGACCACCCTTAGCGCCCCAAATGAATTTAGCAATGATCCCATTGAGCTTATTTTCCACGGAAGACGGCAACTGAAATAGAGATAAGAAGAAAAGTGGAAGGCTGCTTAAAACTGATTTGGCTAGAACAATTCTTCCTCCAAACGAAAGCGAGCTGCTCATCCAACCTTCAAGTCTGGATTGCATTTTATTGATAATGGGATCCCATAAGGCGATGGAATTCCTTGAGTGTCCTAGGGGCATGTCGAGGTAGGTGGTGGGCAGAGAGTTGTGGGCACACTTAATGCCATCAGCCCAATTACTTACAACTTCATTCTGCACATTTACTCCAAACAAGCAGGTTTTTTTCAAGTTGAGGCGCAGACCGGAGAAGACTTCAAACAACTTTAAGAGCCTCTTGATGTTTGATACATTTCGGTTAGATGCTTCGGCGAAGATGATCAAATCATCAGCGAATTGTAGGTGAGTGACTTTGAAATCGTTGCCCCCGATGTCTACTCCCGAAAACAGACCCTTAGCTTCAGCTTCGGATATCAGCGAGCTGAGCATCTCGCCGATGATGTTGAAGAGATATGGAGACAAAGGGCAGCCTTGCCGGAGTCCTCTTTTTATCTGAAATTGTTCCGAGGATGAACCATTAATAAGCAGAGAGATGGATGCAGTAGAGAGGCAAAGATGGATCCAGTTTCTCCAGCGGGCACTAAAGCCCAACGCCTCTAGCGAGAGATCCAGAAAATTCCAGTCTACGGTATCGAAAGCTTTGCTGAAGTCAGCTTTGAAGATAATGGCTTGCTTTTTCTTGCGAATGAGATCATCAACAACTTCATTCGCGATAAGAGAGCAGTCCGCAATCTGTTTTCCGGGCGTGAATGCAAACTGATTGATCCCCACTACTTCCTCGATGCAGTTTGACAGTCTTCTGGATAGTACCCGAGCCAGTATTTTATATAGGCTGCTAACCAGGGAAATTGGCCTATAATCCTCAATGAGTTGGGGAGAAGACTTCTTCGGAATCAACACTATGAATGAGTGATTTACAGAACGATCTTCAAGCTTGCCTTTGAAGAATTTCTCGAAAAATACCATAATTTTACATTTGAGAATCTGCCAGAATTTTTTGAAGAAATCAAGGTTGAAGCCATCGGGGCCAGGGGCTCGATTACCTTCTGCAGAGTGAATAGCTTCCCAAACTTCTTCAGGAGTAAAAGGAAGTTCCAGTTTTGCAGCCGAAGCAAAGCTAAGTTTGTTCAACTGAATTGGCCACTTGTTGAGAGGAATAGAGGAGCTGACGTTGTAAGTTGCTTGAAAGTGATGTACAAATGCTTTTGAGATGTCCTCTTGGTTCTCGAGTGCAGTTTCCGCTATGCGAATCTTGCGGATAGTATTTCTTTGTTTGTTGATAGTGGCAGCTAGGTGATAGAATTTTGTATTCCTATCTCCTTCTAGAGCCCACCTAATGCGCGATTTTTGTTTCCATTCCCTTTCCTCCGTGCGGTAGTTGTCCCATAGAGATGCTCTGAGTTGCCTAAGTTCGTTGGCTATACTCGAGTTGGAGCCACCTGCTGCTAAGTTAGACTCTAGGTTCTCAATTTTCCTTTCAAGACATGGGATGGAATTCACTGTTTTAGCACGCTCATTTGAAACCCAGGTTTTAGTGGCGGCTTTAATTGCTCTAAGGGTGATGGCAATGTTCCTATCTTTGGCCTTGGATGTTGTATCCCTTACTAAGCTGACATACTCCGAATTCTCGGCCCAATGCGCAAACCACTTGAACTGTCTCGGTCCTCCTAGAGAAGCAACCTCCGAGAGTGTAACAGGGGAGTGATCAGAGAGGCTTCTGGGGATCGACTTTTGCAACAGTGAGGGAAACCAAGATAGTATTTCTGGGGAGATTAAAAACCTATCCAGCTTGCTTGTCGAGGCCGAAGAGTCGCCCCTGAACCAAGTGTACTGCCCACCTTCCATTGGCAAATCGAGTAGACCAGAGTTGTTTATAAAATCCCTGAAATGCTGCATGGAGTATTCTGACTGAGATGTGCCAAGCCTTTCCTCAGAGGAAAGAGTCGAATTAAAATCCCCTCCAATAACAATTGGAGTCTGTAATTGCAAGATGTATCCCGAGAGAGAGTCGAAAAATTCTTTTCTATCAGAGATATCATTGGGCGCGTAGACATTGATGAAAGTAATATTTTTCCCCACAGAACACAGTTTCCCGTTTAGGATCAAAGCCCTATCACGTTCCACAAAATTAACGAGGCTAAAAAAATTGTTGTTCCAAGCAGAGAGTAGCCCCCCAGCAGCGCCATTTGAGCTTAAGAATTTTATTTCCCCCAACGATTGCCTCTGGAATCTCCTAATAAGCCAAGAATTAAGGGACGAGAGCTTAGTCTCTTGAAGAAGAATCAAACATGATTTGTTGGCTGCAATCACTTTCGAAACCGCCCGGATTTTTTCGGGCTTACCGAGCCCTCTCACGTTCCAAGAAAAGATGGAGAAATTCATAAAATAAAGAGCAGTCACGAAAGGAACTTTGGACGGAAAGGAAACGTACCAGCAGGGACGATCCTATTGGAGCTCCACCAGTCTCTCCACCACCTCTCCATCGGAAGCTTTGAATTCCAATCCGAGTCGTTTTCCGACCAAGAAGGTGGCAACCGCCTCCTCAACCTCTGCTTGCCGGTGGACGGAAGGACCACCTCTAGAAAGGGGGGCCGACTAAGGTCTGCATCTTCTTGGACTTCTTGAAAGCATTCTTTTTCTTGATAATCTCATTCCATTTGGGTTTATCGGTGCACACTGACGGCCCGGGGAAATTGGGGCCCAGATTGGGAATAATATTAAAGGAAGGGGGCTCTGTAGAAGAGCAGGAGAGCTGACTTGGTCTAAATCTTCAATAGACCCAATGGCAACCTCGAGGAGCTGAGATTGATTCGATATGGGCTCTAAGGGATTAGGGGAGTCCACCAAAGACTTAGAAGGCCCAATGGGGATTTGGGTGTTGATGCCATCATCAGAGCAAACTGGAACGTCAAATAACTCGATATTGTTGGGGTGGGACCCATTGGAATTTACGGCATTTACCACGTGGGTGGTGGGCTCACAAGGTGAATGGTTCACCCTACTGTTTCCCGAGAGAGCCGCCGCCTCAGGAGATGTGGGACTTGCCAGGAGAATGGCAGTAGCATTCAATGCATTGGGTGCTTGGAACGAGGCGTTGCAACGCAGAGTTGGCTCCGGCTCTATCGGAACGGAGTCGCCGTCGATGAAGGCACGATCTTCTTCGAAGACCTCTGTTATGATCCTGATCTTCGCGGGAACCCCATTGGATAAAAGAATTATTATGTCTGGAATATCGGAGATGTTTTATACTTGGATTATCAGTGAGGCTTCATCGAATCTTCTACCAGCAAGGGTGTCTTCGTCGATCTTGGAAACTAAACCCCACCGGTTCCCTAAACTTTCAAAGATACAAGCTGTGACTGGGGGAGAGTGGGGTAGTATGCACCGAGTGGAGGTGGAAGTTGTTGCGGACGGTATTATTTTTCAGGATTTAAAAAAGCAGGAGGTAGCGTTTGATCGGGAGTCAAAGACTAAGGGGGATATAGAGGGGAAATTACTTAGTGAGAATTCCAAGCTCCTCCGATCCAATTTAACAGCAAATCAAATTTCTGAACAAACATTGGGTAGTGAAGCTTTGCAAGAAGCACGAGAGACGGTGAATTTGTGCAAATTATTGGGGGCGGGTACAATTGGAAACGAGGAAGGGGTTGTTCGTGACATTGCCGAGGTATTAAATCGGCAGGCGTTGGGGCTATAGGATTTGGGGATGAAGATGCTGTCTTGGAACATTAGGGGTATGGGGTCGAGTTCGAAATGTAGGGCGATCAAAAATTTGGTAAGACAGCATCAAGGCGAGATGGTGTTCATCCAGGAAACCAAATTAGAGTCAGTTTCGGATCAGATTATAAGGAGGGTTTGGCCATCCGATTCGTATGAATATTTGTTCTCGGCAACGAACGGGCGGTCCGGTGGATTGTTGGTAATATGGGAATCTTTTCGATTTCGTTTGGAGGAAGCAGATATACAACAAAATGTAATTATCTTGTGGGGAAGATGGATCATTGAAGATTGGTTCAGCGGCTTGATTAATGTATATGCGCCATGTACGGAGGAGGGACAACGAGGTGTGTGGGAGCTCATTCAGACGGTGGTGGATCGTAGGGAGGTGTCGTGGTGCATAGCCGGCGATTTCAATGCCGTGGTGACTACGGAAGAACGGCGCTGCTGTTCGGAAGCAACGAGAGGTATGTTTGAATTCGTTAATTTCATTGAGAATATTGGCGTGGTGGATGTAAAGTTGATAGGCAAAAAATTCACATGGTTTGGTCCGGGCAACAAGTGTAGCCGTTAGGATCGTTTTATGGTGAGCGGGGATTGGGTACAACGATTTCCTAGTTTAATACAGTGTAATTTGTCGAAAGGAGTATCGGACCACGCACCGGTGAAGTTGGTGAATGAGGTTGTGAACTGGGGGCCGCGTTCTTTTAGATTTCTAAATTGTTGGTTAGACAAAAAAGCTTATCGACAGGTAATGGAAAATGAGTGGGGAAAGTTGAGTTTGGGTTCTGTTTCTTTGCTTGACAAATTGGATGGGATGCGAAAGTTTTTAAGGGAGTGGAATAGAAATTCGTTTGGAAGTGTGGATCAAAAAATAGAGGCGATAACGAATCTGATAGAAGATATGGACTGCCGGATGGGTTTGGGGTCTTTGTCGGATACGGAACTAGGGGAAAGGCGAAAATTACAGTCAGAGCTATGGAAACTATTTCGGTTGCGCGAATCGATATGGAGCCAAAAATCAAGAGCAGTATGGTTACAGGTTGGTGATCAGAACACTAGATTTTTTCAAAGAGCGGCAGCGATTAGAGGTATGAAGAATAACATTGTGGGCTTGTGGGTGAAGGGCAGATGGATTTCGAAGCCGGGTAAGTTGAAGCGTGCGGTAGTGGAAGAATTTAGAGAGCATTTTTCGCAAAAATTGCAACAAGGGTCGTTTGGTACTAATCTTAATTTTCGGAAGCTGAATGATAATCGACGGCAGGGGCTTGAAGTGTGTTTTTCGGAGGAGGAGATAAGGTTGGCGGTTTGGGATTGCGATGGGAGTAAAGCACCGGGGCCGGACGGATTCATTTTGGAATTCTATCGTAAGTGCTGGTCGTTCGTAAAGGCAGATTTATTGTCTTTATTTCAGAATTTCTACACTACGAGTCAATTACCGAGGGGGACGAATCATGCTTTTATTGTTTTAATCCCGAAGAAGGAAGGTGCATGTGAAATAGGTGAGTTTAGGCCGATTTGTCTTATAAATTCGGTGTACAAAATAGTTGCTAAAGTCCTTGCTAATCGATTTCAACATGTGGCAAGTCATTTGATTGGGGATACGCAGACGGCTTTTGTTAAAGGCCGACAAATCATAGATGGGGTCCTCTTGGTCAATGAGGTTGTTCATTCACTGAAAAAGGCGAAGGATGGTGAAGGGGGTGTGCTCTTCAAGCTTGATTTCGCGAAGGCATATGATTGCCTAAACTGGGAGTACTTAGATCGTATATTGGAGAGTATGGGCTGCGGGGTGAAATGGAGGAGGTGGATTCGGACATGTATTGGCACAGCTCGGTTGGCGGTATTGGTAAATGGGAGGGGAACGAAGTTTTTTCCGATGAAAAGGGGGTGGGACAAGGGGATCCGTTGTCACCTTTACTATTTGTGGTTGTGGCCGAGGCTTTCCATAGGTTAATGGAAGAGGCAATATCGAAAGGGATTATTAGTGGTATTCAAGTTGCACCCGATTTTCGTATCTCCCATTTGCAATTTGCGGATGATACGCTAATTTTTCTAAATAAGCAAGTAGAGGAAGCTCGACAACTAAAACGGATTCTGATAGGTTTTCAGTATGCATCGGGATTACACATTAATTTTGCTAAGTCTTGTGTATATGCGGTAGGTATGGATATCGCCCAAGTGGATGAGATGCAACAATCCTTGGTTGCGGGAAGGGGGACTTGCCGTTTATTTATTTAGGTTTGCCTATCGGCTCGAATCCGCGAGCTAGTTCTATGTGGGAACCGGTGATTAAGAGAATTCGGTGCAAATTGGCGGGGTGGAAGAAGAGTTCGCTTTCGTTCGCAGCAAGGTTGGTGTTAGTCAACTCTGTGCTTTCCTTCTTACCTTTATATTACATGTGTGTTTTTGCTGCCCCAAAATCGGTGATTGCTCGAATTGATAAGATTAGAAGGGCATTCTTATGGGGTGATGTGGAGTTGAAGAGAAAAAAGAGTCGGGTGAATTGGGCACGTGTGTGTCGGCCTAAGCGTTTAGGGGGTTTGGGGGTGGTTGATTTGCATTTGCGCAATACGTCTTTATTGGCGAAATGGGCGTGGCGATATGCGACAGAAAATCAATCTCTTTGGAGGAATTTGATTGTGGCAAAATATGGAGAACAAGTGTTATCTTGGCGATTTAATGGGGAGCGAAAAAATAAAATGTCGACAGTTTGGAAACAAATTGTATCGACACAGGAGGATGAAAGGGTGAGTCAATACATGGCGATAAATTGTTTCAAGTGGTTGGTAGGGAATGGCATGCGGATTTTGTTTTGGTATGACGTGTGGTGCATGGACAGGCCATTGCGGATGGTGTTTCCGCGGCTATTTCGCGTGGCAATTAGGAAGAATGCCACTGCAGCCGAGTATGCGCGCGGGGGCAGTTTCGAACACATGGAATGGCACACTATGTTCGTGCGCGAGCTGAGGGTGTTTGAGCAGCAAATGGTGACGATATTGGTGCTTGTTATTCGGGGTTGGAGACTTTGTGAGGGGCGGGAAGACCAGCTCATTTGGTGTCCGAACAAGCACGGACAGTTTTCGACAAAGGATTTGCTGCATCTATTGACTTATTATGGTATGGAGGAGGGTAATTTAGAGGGGTTTATGGTTTGGAATATAGCAGCCCCTCCCAAGGTACAATGTTTTTTGTGGTTCACGTTATTACAAAGGCTGCCGACACTTTGTTTTTTACGCGACAGGGGGGTTACATTGCACTCTACGTCCGTGGCTTGTGTTTGGTGTAGGGATGGAGAGGATGAAATTTCTCATATTTTATTATGGTTCCCGGTAATTAAGGGGATTTGGGATGGTTTTTTGAGGTGGTGGAACATGTCTTTTGTGTGGCCTAGATTGGTACCTGAGATGTTAGTGCAGTGTTACGAGGGGGTATTTTTTGGATTACATCGGAAATGGTGGGTGACATGTTGCGCGGCCGTCTTGTGGTCAGTGTGGCTTGCTCGAAATGAGCTGATTTTTAGACAAAAAAGATTGACGCGGGAAGAGCTAATTTTTCTAATTAAATTACGATTGTTTCATTGGTTGAAGGCGATGCATGAGGGAATTGTTTTGGATGAGGCGGTTTGGTGGCAGGAGCCATGGGAGTGTGTTCCTTCGACGGTTAGGAGCGTGCAGCGGCCTGTTGTGTCATGGATACCCCCGGCGAGGGGAACGTTGAAATTCAACGTAGATGGGGCAGCGAGGGGTAAGCCTGGTGCAGCGGGTTGTGGAGGGGTGCTGCGGGATGAACATGGTGTGATTTTGGCGATGTTCGCGGGGCCATTAGGTGTGATGGACTCAAATATGGCTGAAGTTTGCGCGATTGTGGCAGCGATTGAATTTTTGTTTGAATTGCAGCCTAATGCTATGTCGATAATTATCGAGTCGGACTCGAAAGTAGCGTTGGTGTGGGTTGAGCAGCGGGAAGAGAGGCCATGAAAAATGTGGTCTTGGTTTCGTGAGATTGACGATGCTTGTACGATCATGCCGAATATATGTTTTGCTCATGTCTTGCGCGAGGGAAATAGTGTGGCCGATATGTTGGCTAAAGGGGGCGTGGACCAAGTGAGGTGGGTGCGAGTAGAGGGCAGACGCTTGTTGTAACCCCCTCGTCCCGGTCTGGCCGAATGACCGGTCCGAGTGGGCCACACGGGGAAAACCGAGCGAAAACCAATTAAGATTCCCCCTCGGTTAGCAACCCTATTTTTTTTTTAACTTGTCTAGATGAGAGTTACATCCTAAGTGATCATACAGCGGAACAACATTTACGAAGCAATCAAACGAACCCAAACTAACAATTAAAAGCCCATTTTAAACCTTAAAATTCAGGCGGTATCGATACCCTTAAGGGGTGTATCGATACCCCTTGACTAGGTCAACAGGGTTTGGTCAACCCGTGGAGACCGTATCGATACCCCAAGGAGTGTATCGATACCCTTCCCAAAAGTTGACTTTCCACGGTCAACGCCAAGATAACGGTATCGATACCCTATAGGCCAGTATCGATACCGAAACTGGCAGCGGCATCAGTGACCAAGAAGGGTATCGATACTCTCCATCGAGTATCGATACACGAGGCCTGAAATCAAGAGTGTGGTATCGATACCGTACCAAGGGTATCGATACCCCCTGCTACGAACATGCAAGTTTGAGATGATTTAGGGCACAAGGAGGCCCCTAAACCCCTCTAAAACCTCAACCAACACACTATCATCAACCCTAAGGCAAACCAACCATAAAAGCATGCTCTCACAAGAACCAAAAAGGCATTAAACAATACAAAGAGGTACACATATAATCAAGCAACTTAAGCCTTCCAACACAATCTAAGCATCCATACATGGCATCCCAAAAGGGCAATTCAGCATACATTGTCATACATAGAACTTCAAGGCTTTAAAAGATGCATGATAAGCTTAAAGAGGTTTGCACTAAAACAAGGCAACCTAGCATCTAAAACATGCTATCACACACAACATCCATCATAGCATACCATGCTTACAAACCAAAACATCAATCCAAAACAACATCAATCGAATGAGTCACACACGCTCATACAAAGACCCTTGCCACATTGCTAGCTAATACAAAATCGCTACCGTACTTGAGCTACAAAACTTGGAAGCCCTTCTTGCCTTGCTCCGAGCTAACGCCGCGCTAATGATCTGCATTGATGAACATTGAGAGCGTAAGCTATAAGCTTAGTGAGGGTGCTCTAAAACGAAAATCAACAACAATGCAGGGTTCAAGCATGTACTCCCTAAACCTCATATCTAACATGCATAGGTAACATCACAAGTAGTCCTAGCTAGTCCATCAAGTGGCATAATATGGCATATTACTTCATACTAAGCACCAAACATCAATATCAATAATCATGTTTCAACACCATATATCACAATATATGAACAAGTTAATTGGCCACTTTGAATTACCCCGATTGTGCGGATTTAAAACTCAACAACACTTTACCTCGGTGGGATTACACTCATCACCGGCCTTGCATGGACGGGATTCCACTCATCGCCACATGCCCTACGGATGGGATTCCACTCATCATCACGTAGAAATAAATAAAAGCTTCCGGTAGAATATTACATTACCGTACTCCTCCTTGATGACTTAACGCCATCAAGGCCACGTACGTTTTGACTCAATTTGTGTGCACACTAATCCTAATGATCGATCATTTACAACCGGTAATTATTTAGTGCCAATTATCATTTACCACATCACGTTTTCCATCAATCATAACTCATGCTCATCACATATATATACACCTCATGAATATACATGTACAAAACAACCAAGATCACAAGAGCATAGTTAATTAAGCACAATAACATATATGGATATCAATGGCTAACTAACAACTTGAATTAATTAAAACTGGCCTACCAAGCACACTTTACACAAGCACACTACACATACTCGAACCAAACTTTAAGACAAGTTTAAAACCACTCACCGCCCTTCCTTAGCCAATCGAAACAATCCTCCTACGATCTCGTATTCGGCTCCAAAGCTCCTTCAACGTTTCTTCTTGCTTCTAACCAAACAAAACACACTTATTACACCACAATTCAATGCTAAAACTCAACTAACAACTCACTTCACAAACATAAGCCATATTCTTCAATTTCTCAATCCACAATCATCCAAAAACTCAATTTTCGTACTCCCCAAACACCTTGCTGAAAACTCCACTTCCAAACACCCAAATGACCTCTAACACATCCCAAATCACTCTCATATCATACCCTAACCATCAGCCCTTAGTTTTCAACATAAACTTCACCAAAAACCAAGTTTTAACACCTTAAAATTTACCCTATGAGTTTAATACGAATTTTCATCCAAATTTAACCAAATTGACATATAATGTGTATTTCATCATGATTAAGCTAAATCCCAACTCAAAACATTAAAACAATTTGGAAAACCACCTAAAATCCAAACTTTAACATAAAACCATAATTTTTCAAAGTCTCATATTTTGAATTTTAAGACCAAATATAGATAGAGAATAAGGAGGAGAGTCGGAAAACATAATTTACCTTTCAAAACGATGTTGAAATCAAGTAGTATGACCAATCAAATAGTGAATAGCTTGAGAGAGTTATAGAGATGGTGTTTAACGTTTGGAAAGAAATAGAAGAGAAGAAGAAGATGATGACTCTTATATTTTAATAGTTATCTTACTTTATTTAAAAGTTTTGGGTAAAATCGCAACATAGGTCCCTCCCCTTTTATTAAAGCTCAATTACACCACAACTTAAGTTGAGTTGATTCTATTTAAATTTTATTGACTCGACTATAAACTCGGTTTACTCCTAGGCCCAAAACACGGGTGTTACACTTGTAGGTGTGTGTGGGGGTGGTCAATGTTAGGTGGGGGGAGTGGGAGTAAACGGTGGTATAGGAGAGTGGTGGTGTGCTTGGAGCAGGGGGGCAGATTCGGGGGAGTGTGAGTACTGGGTGTGGGATGCTTCAGGAGTTTGGGAGTGAGACAGGGAATGAGGGGGAGGATATTGTTTGGGAATCGGGTTCATTTGCGCGTTGTTTGGATTTTGTTTGTGCTCGCATGTACACGTCATACTCTTTTCCTCCATTTAGGATTTAGGGAGGTTTTTAATGAGGCGCGTGTAGATGCATTTTGTATGATTCTTCGCTAATAAAATCATACATATTCGATCAAAAAAAATTATAAGGTGTTTTAACAATTGATAGTTAAATTGAATTTATATTTATACTAGAGTATGCTGTCGTTGGTTTTCATGAAATCAGATAAAATCTTAAATTTCAATTCCACCGTTTCGAAATAGTATGTTGTTGGAATGGTGAAGGTATGCTGATCGTCCTGGTAAACGTACTAAGTAGGGATAGATCTGGCAAACGGACCGTTCGAGTTAGATTATTTTCGATCGGGTAATTTTGAATCTGATTACATTTTGTTTAGGTTTGGCTCAAATCAGAATGAATTTGGTTCGATTTTAATTCGAGTCTGATAATTCATGTCATATTAATATCGGGTCGGGTTAATATCAAGTCAGTTGATTTTGAGTCAGATCAATAGTAGATCAATCGTTTTTTATTCAGGTCAACTTTGGATCTTTGGGTTGAGTTGAATATGAGTCTAATCGAAGTATATATATAGAATGAGTTTATATTCAATACACTGACAGTGGAAACTAAAAGTTTCATATAGCAAAAATATTGATATATTCTTGTATAAAACATCTTTTTGTTTGTCAATTTTATTATTTAGGTTCATTTCTTTGTTAATGAAACTTCGATACTTAAATATGTATGGTACACTGAAAAATCAATTTTTTTAAATTTTTTTTTTGCTTTATTCTATTTATTCGAGTCAACTTTAATTACTTGATCGATTTTCGACTTCGAGTCGAGTTTAAGTTTCACCAAACAAAAATCTTGTTTTTAAAACGATGTTGTTTTAATATTTATGTTTAATTTATCAAAATTACGATATCGCTTAATGTTAACTATATTTTACTGTCTAAGTGATGTCAATTAAAGTTAATCACATAAACTAAAATTTTGGATATTGGTTAACTTTATTTTATAATATTTCATATCTATTTTTTTTAGATTATCGTATCAAATATGAAGATGATTTTTAAGATGATTTTTAAAGAAGAAAAGATGATATTGAAGCAATAAATTATTACCAAAGGAGGTGACTAAAGAATAGGAATCATCTCCTCCTTTTTCGTTCATCTTTTTATGACACACACTAAAAATTAGGTTTAGAGTTTATGGTTAAGGTTTAAGGTTATAGTTCAGAGTTATAGTTTATGGAATTAGGAGTATGGTGTATTTTTTAGGGTTTAAGGTGTATGATTTAAGATTTTGTCTTTTAGGGTTGGCTTAGAATTTAAACTTTTAGTGTTGGGGCATAAAAAGTGACACCGAAAAGGGGCATGCGATTTTTGTCCGATAATTAACTAGTAATGTATTGCAAGAGGGAATAAAACATACATTATTTTACTTTTATCATATTGCTAAAATATAGAGAATAATAGAAATAAAGTATTCATTCACTTTGACTCAATTATCATGTTAAATTAGATTAATGTTAATTCAAATAAAGTTTGGATAAAATAAATCTGGATTGCTTTCAGTTTTGATTACTTTCGATTCATGTTGACTTTGGTTCAGTTGAAAATAATTCGAATTGCTTTATCTTCAACTAAAATTCGGGTCAATTTCAGCTTAATATGATTTATTTCGAGTTTTAGATCAAATTCAGATCACCATATTCAAGTTGATATTGAATCTCGGTGGATAAATTGATTCAGATCCCAATTTTAGGTTAAATTTGTCAAGTCTAAGTAAGGATGAGTAGGAGACCTTATCATCAAATCAATATAAATGGTTGATGCTAAAGTTGAACGTCATCACGAAATTTTTCTATGTTATTCCAGTTTATTTTATCGTTATAAAAATATTTAGATAATATTTTAGGACCATGTCATGTGTTATATAATATATTATATTATTTAAAAAAAACTCAATTCAAACAAATATTATACAGTTTTTCCGAATATTTGTTTGAATTTATTAAAGATTTCTTTTAATTATTCTTTTCAAATGTTTTTTAGATTTAACATATAATTATGTGTTACGTTGCATGTTCCTAAAGTGTCACGCAAATAAAATGTTCAATAGTCAAATTAAAAAAAATCTCTCAATACCAAAGTAATAATAAGATACAACTTCATACCAAATTATCATTTAATCTTTTTTTAACGGTCTAAAAGTGATTACAAGGTAGTATCTGTTCATACACATTCTTAAACCCTTTAATAATGCACATACACATTGTGAACAAAACGATTTGAACATGTGTTTCCTAAGATAAAAATCATCTACTTTTCCACTAAAACACTTGTTGGGTTCAATTATCATTTAATCTTAATATAAATTACTTTCACATGTAAATAAATACTATGGTCATTAATCAATTAATATTATCATAGGCACATTTGACCGGTTGGCCAAACTACTCATCTTTGTTTCCTTATATTTGCTTAGGTTATGGGTTCTAAACTCACTAAAAATACTCCCCTTCCTCCTCTAAAGTACTTTTTCCCCTTTTCCTTTAGAATTATAGTTAGATTATAATTTGTAAAAAACAATTAATATGATCAAACTTCAACATCGATCCAGACTCCAAACCCCTTTTAACAATTCCGTCAACTTTTTCGTTTTTTAACGGCGTGTGGCTAAAATGAAACCATTTAAATAGTTGTGTGGTGCATTTGCGGCAAAAAATAATATGGTGGTCATTTTGACACCAAACCTATAGTTCAGTTGTCATCTGTGTAGTTTACCCTAATTAATATTATCAGGACTTTAACATTGGTCCAGACTCCAAATTTGACAATGGAATAGCAACCAACAATATAGTATCTGCCCCCTCAGGCGTAGCCACCAACAACACCAAGCGAACATCTGCTGTAATCCGATCTTTGCTTAAATATAAGGTGTACTTACCATATATGCTGAGTTTGTAGTGGTATGAAGTTAGCTGTACCTATCCAACGGCCCCTGCAACCCTCCAACTTCAAATGCAGCACTTGGTCTGTCCCCAAGCCCCAACCAATTCTGAAAGTCCAACTTACGTAAGAGTCAACTAATTGCATGGCACAAGTTAGATCACCAACTCCCAAACTTGAGCGGTGTATAAATGTCTACAAGTGTTTCCAAAAGAAAGGAAGACAAAGAGGATCGAGATGAAGCAGTTTAGGGCCTCCGTTGTAACCATACAACTAGTGATCGTGGCAAATTTGGTGGCGGTGGGATGGGGTCAGAGGCAGAGCTCCTCCGGATCCTCATGCCTAAACCAGCTTGCTCCTTGCCTGAATTACCTTAACGGGGATGATAATGAGGATGTGCCAGATAGCTGTTGTGACCCTCTCAAATATGTGATAAAATCAAAACCAGAATGCTTGTGCCGTATGATAAGTAACAGGGGCAGCAGAGAAGCTGAGCGCGCAGGCATTAATGTGACCCAAGCTCAACAGTTGCCTGGACGCTGCGGCCAGCACGTTAACCCACTCGTTTGTATTCCAGGTTTTGGTTTTCGTATTTTCTTTACGGTCGGATTACAGTGAGTGTTATGTTGTTGTAAAATAACTAGAGCTTTTACCTCTTTCTTTCAGGTTCTCCAAATTCTAAAACCTCAGTAGAAAATTCTGCTATCCTCTCGTTCCCATCACATAGCACAATAATTGTTGCAGCCATAAGCATGGCTGTTCAGATTTTGTTGTTGACGATGATATGAGCTGAGTAAACCATTTGATCTCATTGAAGATGATAGGTCGATATGTTAGATCTGAATCTGTTTGTCTTAGCAATTACTTCTCTGTAATCTTTTCTTATTATGCCTGGATTCGAATCATATAAATAGTTCATTGACTCTGTTTTTTTAAAGTTCAGAAACAATTTCAGTAATACATTTTAGGTTTTTTGTAAACATGATCCAGATTCTTTTGGGAAAACAGTAATTAAGATTCGGAGTTTGTTTAAGGGTGGATAAATTTATCAATTTACTTACCAACAACAAATATAATAGCATAATATTAATGTGTTTTGTTATACCTCCACCTACGCCTCCAGAATCTGCAAGCCTCCGACGCGGAACTTTCGAAGCTTCTAGTCTCCGCAACTCTCTTTAGCATACGAGGCACCACGGCTATAATGACCCGGGTTTTCGGGCTAGTAATTCGGATTGGATATTCGGGTTTTGGAGAATTTGGATTGGGGTTTAAATTGAATTAAATTAAAGTTAGATGTTCAATTTATGAAGAATTAGTTGCAATAATAAAAAGGGAATAAAAAATAGAAGCTTATGTGTGAATTTTCAAATAGTTTAATGACCAAGTAGGTAATTTAATCATTGTCCATTATATGACATTATAATTGCCGAGGTTGTTGTGTTTTGGGGGATGTAGAGCGTTTGGGTGTTATCCAATTATGAGCGCAAGTGTACACTCTTGTCAAGTTATAATATAAAAGATATCGTCTCCCACGAGGATTGAACAGCTAATTCGAATATAAATTCCTGCACAAAGAATATTAAATGCACAAGTCAATTTCAGTTGTAAGAGATTCTAAATTAAAGAAACACAAGTAACTAAGAGAAGAGATCAGATTGATGGAATGAGTCAGGTTATGCTGCTTCGTAGAGTGAAACTGCGTTGAATAAGTCAAGTTGTATTGCGCTGCCATACTTTGCTGCCTCGGTGGAAGATGGTAGATTAGTGCTTCAACAACTTTCGCTGCCTCGGCAGGTCGAACGCATAATTGGCTCGGCGACAAACTCGGCAAACCTTCAAGGCTTGGCAAAACGTTTCGAGAGTGATTCTACTTATGTCTAAGCTAGAATACTGTTGATGCCCACTGCAAATAATACTTGTTGGTGTGAATCTTGCAATGAACATCAATCTTTGGTTCGTCCTCTTTTAGCCGCTTTAA
The DNA here is from genome assembly GCA_030270665.1 of Hibiscus trionum. Lineage (NCBI taxonomy): Eukaryota > Viridiplantae > Streptophyta > Magnoliopsida > Malvales > Malvaceae > Hibiscus > Hibiscus trionum. The sequence goes on from BSYR01000021.1 coordinate 26,446,400, forward strand.
ACCCTAACCTATGTCTAGGCTGGATTGATCAACACCTGGTATAGATGGGATCGTACTTACTTCTTTCGTGAGTGGTGGATGGAGTATTTTTTACAGGCGGAGTTGAAAATGATAGGTGTAGGTTCGGTTTTGGGTAGATTTAGGACTTGTGAAGGGGAAGGAGGATGGATTCTGCCGAATCCGAGTTTAGATCTAGGTTTTGGGTTAAAAATAGGGAAAATTAGAGATTTTAGGGTTTTTGGACAAAGGTGAGCACTGGCCAAAAAGTCCAAACGGTGGCCGGAGGTTTCGGTTCGGTGGTCGAAGAGGTAGGGAAGATGATCCGAGTTGAGTCGAGGGTGGCCGGAGTTGTAATGGTGAACAGAGTAATGAGAGGGATGACGAGAGATGATAACCAGCGGCGGCCGGCAAACCGGTCAAAGTGGAGTTGCATCAGCCGTGATGGATCAATTAAGGGAAGATGTAAGAACACAGATCGAGTTCTTAGGAAATTTAGGAGTTTGATCTAAAAAACATGAAATGGGAGGGGATTAGTGTTTGTGGCGGATTAAATCGATGGAAATGGATGAATTTGGTATGGACTGAGGATGAACAGGAGGTTTTGATCCGTTTTAGTTCATGATTTTTGGTTTTTGGGTGTTTTAAATTGGGAGAAATCAGAGGTAGAGAGAGGGTAGTGAGAGAGAGAGAGAGCCCGAAGCAAATGGGCGAGTTAACTCGCTAAAAGGGTTTTTATACCCGAGTCAAATAGTGCCATTTTGGCATCAGGTTGGACAAGGTTCACGCGAGACATTCGGGTAGGGTCTTAGGATCCGCGCCTATCTTCTAATTTTTATGATTTGGCCATCAAATTTTACATGTAGTTCAATTTAGTCCTTTTTTTGAATAAAATTGGAATTAAAAACTTTCACTTCTTTTAATTTGATCCACAATTTCAATATTAATTTAATTTCAATTGCTTTATATTATTTGTATGTTGCATATGATTTAAAATGAAGCATATAGTATAATTGTTTAGATAACCTAATTCACTTAGATTTTATTAATTATTTAGAGCCTCTAGTAATTAGATTTTTCAAATAAAATTAAATAATTTAAATAGAAAAGACAAATGTAAAAAATAAGTGAGTATTAAATGGGAAGCTTTAAATTTCTAAGTTGGATAGTGTCAAATTGCAATGAGATGTTATTCAAGGAATTTTTAAGTAGAACATATGATATTCATTTAAATTTACAAAATGACAAAAATGACTTAGTTAAATTAAAGCCTTAGTTAAGGTTAGTACTTTAATAATTAGATTTACAAAATAAATTAGGAATATTTTTCGATTTAGGGTAAAATATGGATAGTACTTAAACAATTGAGTGTTATTACATAAATACCCTAAAGTTAATGATATTCGTAGTCTAAATAATTAATTTGATTAGAGCCTTTTAAGTTAGAACTTTAAAATTAACAAGAAAATAATTGGGCATGCATGAAAACCTTTTATATTGAAAATATATTTTTGAATATGAATCGAAGTATCCTAAAGCAATTGGACGCTTCTAATATCATATTCGAATAAAAATATATTTTCTTATAAAAGGATATATCTCCATTTGGAATTAAAATTCAATTAATAATTATGATTAAATTAAATTCGAAGTGTTATTCGAAATGCCAAAATGCCACGTAAAATTAAAAAGTACCGATAACGGGCGTTTGTGGGGTGCTAATCATTCCCCACGCGTAACCGACTCCCGAACCCAAATTTTTAAAAATAAAAAATCTCTGGTTATTTTTATGGTGTTCGATCTACCAAAGTGATTGGTGGAGACTCCAAATTGTTTTCAAAATTAAATAAAAGAAAATTCAATTTAATATAAAAAACCTAAGTTTTCAAGAATAGATTAAAATGGACAAAAATCCTTAATTTTTAAAAACTTTAATCGTCAGGCTACTTTCACACCCGGTTCAAAAATGGTCAAAACACGCTCACCAACAGTTTATGTTACACATATGTGAGGTGTAGATCCAAAAAGGTTCTAACCCCCAAAGCACCAATGATTGAAGTATTTGGATCGTCTCGTGAGGACACCGGAGTAGTAACAACGAAAGCCTTTGGGTCGTCTTGCATGAACGTTGCCGGAGAAGCAACTGTTACGAGTAATCAATCCAAGACGATAAAAAAATAAAATAAAAACTTTAATCAAATAATTAAAAAAGGTAGAAAATACTTAATCAAATAATTAAAAAAGGTAAAAAATACAAAATCAGATTAAAGTTGAGTAGAGAAGGTGTTGCGGTATGCGAGAAGAGCATTATTCGGTTTAGACAAGGTTCAATTTGAAGCCCTGCACAAAATATCTACAAAGTATAGTGTTCATTCAAGTCATTCAATGACTTTCAAGTGGGTTGGTGTATTTAAACCATTCCTAAGATTGTTATCCTACTCATGTGGGATATAAGGGTTTTTATTTTCTTTTACACAATTCACAACATCCTCACTTTGAGCATCAATTTCTCATTCATTTCTCAACTGTTTTGAGCATATGAGATACCGTTGTAAAGGTCTCATGGAGTAAAATATTAATTAATAAAATCATCATTCGAACCTCTACCTTTACCACTAAAAAATATGGCTCAAAGTTTTCGATTTCTCACATTTTTCCAACAGCAACAACATAAGTCATGGAGATTAGCTTGGCTACAAAAAAGATGCGCAGACGACCAAGCCTAGCATGCATGAGAAACGCTTCCACCTCGCGTCTTTTTCTTTAGTTTATGTTGTAACAATTTTACATGTATAGATAATACTGACCACTATAGGTGGTTCAATAATTATATATCACTGAAGTAGATGTCACCCAGTGTACATGTATCTCTTATGATTAAAGGATAAAGCTGCATTTGTGCACATGTTTAAAGAGGATATTGAGGTTCTCCGACTTTTAAATAGGAACTGATAAACATCATTCGTAGTCACCATATTGCTTCTCCTACAAATGTTTTCTTCTACAAACCTACAGGTATCAGGGAAGCCTATAATGTTTAAAGCACCATAGGAAACTGATGTGCATCCTAGGAGAATCTACTTAAATTACTTTATGAATGGATGGATGAATGTATGAAAATTGTGAATATTTACGCCTCTATTCTAGTATGTTTTTTCCATTCTATTCTCCAACATGCTCATTCCACGAAGAACATGATTAGATGCCTCCGACCATTTAGCGCTTCAGCCATTGTGTTTTCTCCAACGATATCGTGATGCTTACATTTATGTTTCTTGAATGACACTTGATCTATAAGAGTGTGGATGCCTACGTTCATTTGTGTCTTGGACGACACGGGCTCTACAAGATCGTAGAGAATTGCTTTTGACTCATTCAATAATGCCTTCGACATTGATGTTCGATAGAGCGGAGATGCCTACACTCTTGTGTCTTGAATAACACATGATCTGCAAAAGTGTAGATACTGCCATAGAAGATGATTGGTTTCGGGCCCATTCAATGCCAAAGAGTGCCGAGATGCATGTGTTCATTTGTTTCTACCGATGGCACCGACTCTACAAGAACACAAAGGACCTCTCTATTTGCGCAAGTACCCTCGACATTTTTTTTTTTTATAAAAGTAAGAGATTTATGCACTCATGTGTCTTAGATAACACCTGATCTGCATGAGTGCAGTTGCCTGCCCAAGCAAAGGATGCCTCCGCTCGTTCAAAGCCAAACACATTGTAACCTCGACAAAACGGAGATGCCTATACTCTTTTGTGCTCTGACAGCACCGACTCAACAAAGGTGCAGATGTCATTGCTCGATAACATTAAACACCTACGCTTGTCTAATGCTTTGTGCATTGCTGATTAAAACAAACCGCGGATGCCTATACCCTTGACATTGCTTTATGCAGAGCACCAAATAATTTAAGTAATAAACATATCTTTAGTAATAAACACAAACATAATTCTCCTCTTTTTTGTAAAAATAAGTGCATAGGCAATAGGCATAAACACTGATGTCTAAACGAATATAGACGCAAAACTTTACATTATTAATATTCATATATCATATATTAGATTCAATCAAGCCCCAATATATAATCATACACAAATTCGGTTTACATTATATATATATATATATATACACGTTTAATAACACTAAAAGATCAAAAATAATATCAAACATTGAGCCGTAAAATACTAGAATGAAATAATGATCAAATAATAGATCAAATACACTAATCATATTTATAACGATTATAAAAAAAAAACATTAATGATTCTCACCACAACCACGCTTACGTTTCAAATCAAATGAGAGATGAAACTTGATCTTTAATCGAAACTTTTTAAGTAAACTCATGTTGATAACATGTTATAAATAAAGTAAAGAAGAATAAAAAAAAATAGATTGAAAAAAAGATATATAGGCATAAAGCCAAAAACTGCCCCTAACGTTTGATTTAATAGTCATTTTGGGTCAAAATGGCCCATATGCGGATGAAAACTGTTAGTCAATTGACGATAAACAATTTGAAATGAACTTGATAAATTGACACGTTAGAAGAAAAAAATAATTTATATTTTATACAATTTTATAAAAATATTTTTTTATTGATGTGTCATTATGTAAAGTCAGCATATTTGTTTATATGACATTGCTATTGCGGCGTGCACTGCCATGTAGGTTTGTCACGTTATTTCAAGTTGTTTATAGTCAGTTGACTAATAGTTTTCATCCGCATATGCGCCATTTTGACCCAAAATGAAAGGTTAAAGGTTAAATTGGTTCAAATAATGAATATGTGCCAAAATAACTATTCAGCGAAACGTTAAGGGCATTTTTTGACATTACGTCATATACATATATATTTATTTATTCTCAATATTAAAGTTGTGTACAATGCCTTCTTCATGCTCTTCTATTTATAGCTATTGAAAGAATCTATTATATATAATTCTAAGTACATCAAATTCCTATTTGATAGATAAAAATAAAATTTTAATTATAATAGACATTTACATAGATAAATATTCATAACATATATAGATTTTTATTTTTTACCTTATTTTTTTAATTCAAACCCATTATAGGGCTTATTTGTTTTATCTGGGCTTACACCTTTGATGTTGGTTCCTCTCTGAATATGTTTGTGAGCCGGTCTTTATCTATGCTTATTAATAAAGGCTTCTTTGTGATAGAAAAAGAGTAAAGTATACAAATAGTCACTAAATTATCTTTAAAATATAAAATAGTCATTAAATTTTAAAAGTTACATAATAGACATTAAACTTAAGTTTTTATTACAAAATGGTCACTGAGACGCTAACTGTCATTGACTGGAAGACGTGGAAGTTATAAAATTTGTATAATAACATATTTAATCTTCAACATTTACACATTCAATCAATTTAGACATCACTAAATAGGGTCAAATTAGGAATAGATTGATTGAATGTGTCAATAGGACTATTAAATGTTCTATTATTCAAATTTGTATAACTTTCACATCGCCCACTTAACGACGGTTAACGGCTAAATGATCATTTTGTATAAAAAGCTAAAATTTAATTTTAATTATGTAACTTTTAAAAGTTTAATAATATTTTATATTTTTAAATATAATTTAGTGACCATTTGTGCACTTTACCCTTAAAAAATCACATAGCACTCCAACCAGCGCACCACACCACACCGACTGATACAAACTCAACTCGGAATTAACAATCGAAAGTTGAATCACTAGTATTGTATAGCATATAGTATAAGAAAAAGATGGCGACGCTTTGAAATTGAAAAACCCTAACCCTGAAAAGATTTGATATAAATAATTATAGGGCTGAATGAATGGCGTCGTCTCTGCTCGGCCTCTGTTCTTCCAGTTCAATACTCTCTTCCGTTACTCTCCTTAACACTATCCCTCGGTCCTCTCTCCGGCATCGCTTCGTGAGTTCCATTTTTCTCTCAATTTAGAGTTTCTGCTATTTCCATGCCTTAATTTTCTAAAAAAATCTGCTTTTTTTCTTTCTTCTAGAGATGTAATGTGGTGGAGCCGTTGAAGTTCGACAATGGAAAACCGTACTTTCCTCTCATCACCACCGACCCTGCATTACCAACCTTTTTGTCCCCAAATTCCCATTTCCAAAACGATATCAACAAAAACGAGACGAGGCTTCGTATTTTTTCTGGCACTGCTAACCCTGCTCTTGCTCAGGTTTTAGATTCAACTCAAACGCTTTCTTTCTTTCTTTCAGATTATATATCTGATAAGAATCTAGATATACTGGAATATGAGTTGTGTGATTGCTATTTCTATATTGGATAGGAAATCGCTTGCTATATGGGTCTGGAGCTTGGGAAAATCAAGATAAAGCGTTTTGCCGACGGTGAGATTTATGTTCAGTTGCAAGAGAGTGTGAGGGGGTGTGACGTGTACCTGGTGCAGCCGACTTGCCCCCCTGCCAATGAGAATCTTATGGAGCTTCTCATTATGATTGATGCGTGCCGGAGGGCTTCTGCTAAGAACATTACTGCTGTCATTCCCTATTTTGGCTATGCCAGGGCCGACAGAAAGGTAACTACCGGTTAATAGATTTTGCTACTGTATTACCTTCATTTCAAAACTTGGCTATACTACGGAATGCTTGATCAAATGGAATTCAGTTCCAGATTTCCGTTTGAGTTATTATTTTAGGATTCTCTCCATTTTGGTTTTAAATTGTAAAATTCTATATCATTTCTTATTGTTCTAACAATAGAAAGTAAATTCTGTTTGATTCAAGTTAATTTCAAAAAAGCTTACTGAATTAAAAGTACAGAATCACGTTTTTGATTCTCCAAGTACAACATATCGGCTTTTTCGAAATTCCCAAATATCCCATTCAGCCATTTCCTTGGGTCTAAAACAAGGTAAGAGAGAATTCCATTTTGAATTGTGAAACTTCAGATATCTTTTAAATGAAAAAGGCACATCTTGAGATGATAGCTGTATATGCATTCTTCACTGAACATATAGTACTGCTTGATTGATTATCTTTATCTGTAACAGTTCAAATTAAAAGAGAAGAATAATTGTTTAAGAGAGAGATAGAAGAATCAAAGGAAGAAGCAGAAACGGAGAAATTTGGGGAAGACGAGAAATATTTCATTCATTCGATAAGTTTGAGAACAAAGGGTTTCAGATCATATACCCCAAAAAAAACACCTACACACTAAACCCCTAAACCCTAAACTAAAACCCTAAACCCTAAAATTGATAGGCTTATGTATCAATGTATTTTCCTTAAAAACAATATTCAAGAAATTAACTGAAATTAAAATACTAACCGACTCTTGTGAAACGACGTAGTTTCACTTCCTTTATTTTGGCTCTTTACATTGTCCACTGTTCTTCCAGACTCAGGGGCGTGAATCTATTGCTGCCAAACTTGTAGCAAATTTGATTACTGAAGCAGGTGCGAATCGTGTTCTTGCTTGTGATCTTCATTCAGGTCAATCCATGGGTTACTTTGATATCCCAGTTGATCATGTTTATGGGCAGGTAATTGTTTCACATACTATCTGTGTTGCTTTGATGTTCTATGTTTGGAGGTACAAAATCAATATTAGTCTTAGTATTTTAACAAAAATACTGTATGCCTCAAGAATCTAAACTTTAGCAATTATGAAAAGCCTAAATGTAATCCTTCTATGTGGAATTGCTTTTATATTTGTATTCTGTTTTTTGTGTTATCTTATGGATTTTTTTATTGCAAAGACTTTATCTACTTCCGTATCAGTTCTTGTTGCTGACCTGTTCTACGTCAGCAACATGTTCTTTATGAACTTTTTGCTCACCGCAAATATTTCTTTCTGTAATTCCAGCCTGTGATTCTTGATTATCTTGCTAGCAAGACGATATGTTCTGATGATTTGGTGGTAGTCTCACCTGATGTTGGTGGTGTTGCTAGAGCACGTGCTTTTGCCAAAAAATTATCGGATGCACCTCTTGCTATTGTTGATAAAAGACGTCATGGGCATAATGTTGCAGAGGTGAGATCTAAGTTATCAGAGTTGTTTTTATGCATAATCTCAATAGATTAACATTTTAAATCATGTAATGTTGTTGCTGTGCATTTGTATGTGGCAAAATTTTGGAAGTTGATTAGAATAACTTTCTGTAGTCCAATATTTGCTTCTGTTTTCAAGCTTCTTTCTCATTTAAACTTTTTGTGCTGTAAAGCAATATGGTGCTATTCTCGAGTTGAACTTGAAATTAACAAACAATATGATCTTATAGGTCATGAATTTGATAGGTGATGTGAAAGGAAAGGTTGCAGTGATGGTGGATGACATGATTGACACTGCTGGTATTCTTCTCTTTATCTCTGGGGGAAAATGTGATTTCGGATGATATTTCTTTGTGCTTGTATCCTAAAAATCAGAATATATTAGCCTTGCCATATATTATTTCTTCTTTATTGCCGTTAACATGAGAATGTTAGTTACCAAGTCTTCACCATATGTTAATTATCGAGTTGTGGGTTTCACAGGAACAATCGCCAAAGGTGCAGCTCTCTTACATCAAGAGGGGGCCCGGGAAGTTTATGCGTGTAGTACACATGCTGTTTTTAGGTATGTGGTGCCTGGTTCTTTATCAGTGTTTAAATCTTGTTAGAAGAAGTTGCTTATATATATAATTAAGCAGTTTCACCTGGGCTAGATTTTGTATCTCTTAAAAGTTTGAATTTGTTGGTACTCTTGGAGCAGCTTTGGCTTTGTATTTATTAATGAATTATGTTTGAAATGCTATTTAGGCAATGATGGCTTAGTTTTGTGTATCTAACCTTTTTTGTTTTTATGTTCTTTAATAAAAATGAAATTTGAAAATTGCTATATCCTATCATATTAGTAAATGTTCATCATCGTGTTGATTCATTTGCCTGGTTTCAGCCCTCCTGCTATAGAAAGGTTGTCAAGTGGTCTTTTCCAAGAAGTAATCATAACAAACACCATCCCAGTGTTAGAGCAGAACTATTTTCCTCAGTTAACAGTCCTCTCTGTGGCAAACCTTCTGGGAGAGACCATATGGCGTGTTCATGATGACTGCTCTGTAAGTAGCACCGCCATTCAGTGTAATCTATCTACAGGAACAATCAAAATTTGTTCCTTCCATGAAAGTAGAACAGAAATTAATTCATCTCTTGGTGCATGTGTTGATCTGTTGCAAATTCCTTTATAAGCTTTTTAATGTTTTTCTCTAGCTAATCTTGAATGGATCTGCTTTGCTGCATTGTAGAACTATAGGCTGACCCTAAATAAATATTGAAAAGATATATTAGAGGGATTCCTAGAAAGTTATGCCTTTTTTAGTTTTCATGGAAAAGCTTTTTGTTATGTTCTAAGTTCTACTCAAGGTATTCTAATCTGAATTAAACTTGGTGTTGAGAGTTTATTGATATTGAAATATTTATGGTTGGCAGGGAGGGTTTGAACCCTATTCAACCTTGGGCATTGACTGATTTTCTCAACTTGATATGGGATTTTGGCTTTATGGAATTGAGCGGGAATCCGACTGCAAACCATTATATTTTGTACTCGGGAGTGTTACAGTGCGTAGGTAGGTAGTCTTATTTTATTCACACAAGTAAGTTGGAATGCTATTACTTTTTTCCTTTTAATTTTCTTGGATTATGTGTTTGTATATGGATTTAAATAAAAAAAATGTAACGCAGTACAAGTGTTAATAAAAGTAAATGAGTTTTTATTTTAAAATCAACCAAGGAGCAGTTTGGAACATCTTAGCACATGGGTTACAAACTTGCTATGGGAATCTAATCAAGACTTAATAGTATAGTACATATGCATGTTCCCTTCCACCACCACGAACTCCTGCACATGCACAAGTAGTCTAAACAAGTTCATTTGCGGTGGCCATTACCTACCAGTACCACCACCCAATATGCAGTTTCTATAATATCACTACTCACACCTCACCATTTTTTGAGCTTCTACAAAAATTGGAAAACGCTACATCATAACGACATTGAAGTTATCTGTTCAGTGATTAGAAAAACAAATTCGAAAATGTTAATAGTACTATCAAAACGAAAATACGGTCAATGAAACAATTTTTGACGTTGCAATGACAGCTGTCAGATAACATTAAATAATTATAAGCTAGATAGTACAACTGTTCAATACGAAATTTTATCTAAAAAAATCTTATCCTAAAAGGGGAGGCTCATATCTTTTCATTTTTTTTTTTAGTTTTGGAGCTTTCTCATGATGGCTATGGTGGCTTAAAACTTTCATGTGGCAATCGAGGTAAATCTGATGCAGAATGAAGTAACCACGACAGGTGCGAAGCAAGAGAAAGCATCAAGGAACAATCGAGTTAGTTAAGGATAACTTTCACAATTCGGTTTTTAATATTTCTTTTGTTTAGACGCTGATGATTATGGTTTAATTTTATTTTATATGAAAATAGTTTATGAATGTTGACTGAATATTTATCTTATGAATCTTTTTTTCTATCTTTTGATCTTTAAGTTTAAATGTCTTTATGAACAAAAGTGTTTATTGCAGCCACTGTTAATAAGAGTTACAGTGACAGTTCAAGTTAACAATTATGACAACGAAAGTTGCATGGGAGTACAACAAAAGTTGACTAAATTGTTCTTGTATTTGCTTATTAGCCATCATTGACAGGTGTGGTGAGTGGGCTCATATAAGTCTTTGATTAATGGTAGAATTGAGATTAGTAAGATTTTCATGTGCTTTATTGCATCGACAAACATTTTTTTGTTTCTTGCTAGCATTCGTTATTCTATTGATGCAACACCGAGGGAACCCTATTGCCATTGTTATATTGTTTCTGTTTTAATTTCAGTACATTGTTGCGACATTATCTATATCATTTACCTCTCATTGCTTCGACATTACCTTTCACATTTACCTTATTTTTCTTACTTATTGCATTGACATTAGTAGACGCCCAAACAAGTGTCCTCGTGGGATTGATATTCGACAGGAACTACCTATCAACTATTCTTGCATCGACGTGTGTTCGCTTGTATAAATCGTGTGACGTCAATTCACCGATCAACTGGACTTGGGCTAAGTATGTAGTCAGAGTGAAAAAGATTGATGCGTAAATCGCCGTACGAGATAGATATCATATAAACATTAAAATCCTAAAAGTGAAGTACAATAAATTTATATTTAATACATAAAATTTTAATCATATCCACATAAATAAATAAATATTCATAAAAATAAATGAAATTTACAATCCCATTCTAAGGATTTTGAGTCTGATTTTCTTGTGACATGTATTCCTTTCCAATTGATTACCATGCACACAAATCAACAGGGCGAAGGCTAAAAAGTTATAGGAAGCTGTGACTCACAATTATTATCAAGCATGAGAAGCCATTACTTCTTCCAATGATCCCATTACTTCTTCCAATGATCATAGTGAACGGCTCACGAATGAGCATCCATGCAATGTGTTGTATACACAATTTTAGTTTGCCTTTAATTTTATGTTTGCATGCAATGTATTTTGTTCGCATTAACCAATATTACAACATGTCCACAATTCATAACACTTAGTCTGCATAAGTTCGTAATTGCATACAATTAGCATAAGCTAGATACATTTAATGTTTGCATTCGTATTTATCTTCTGTTTACATGCATTCACATCATACATTCACGTTTCTTATTTCTGTCGCATGCATTTGCTGCATATAGTGTTCGCCATGTAACACTCCCTACCCGATTTAAGAGTAAAATCGGTTCAGAAAGTGTTATACACGAACAAGCATTTAAAACATTGCATTAAATACTTAAAACTAACTTATGTAAACATAGAATTTTCAGGGCAAACTAAAACTTTTTAAACTATTTCACAAAACAACTTTTAAGTTAGCATCTCATATTCTAACTAGTATGTACACACATCATGCATTTCATTTCATTTGATAGCTTATAGCGTATACTTTATTTACTAATCTTCCATAAACAAGCTTACTATATCTCTTTCTATTTTCACAAAGCTTATCCTTAGTTATAAACTTCATTCTCCTTAAATCAACTACCAACTTAATGTTCTTAGACCATTTAAAGCATATAAATCAACGCCTAGTCTCTTTACTAGGTTAGGCTTCATTTAGTAAACTTCATTATTCCTTAGTCGAGGTATCACTATAACATTCACGTCATGAATCAAACAATCATATATTATCATACTCTTGTTTTAACATTGACCTCTCTTATTCATTCAATCATACAAAATACGACTTTAGTCATTCGTACAAAATTCCTTATAACATTTACCATCAATGACCAATTATGCATTTTTGTTTCTTACGCCAATTTAGCAATACAAGCATCAAGCAAAATAGGTTATCTTATGTTTTTATAATTTATTCATTCATTCTTCTATTGCTCCATGAAATTCAAGCTCTTAGATACATTTTCAAGGTCTTAAAGAACTAATATCCTATAACTTAGGGGAGTTTAAGAACAAACATAATATTTCCCCAAACCAGATTTTTAACAAGTAAAACATATACAGTTCAAAACTATACCTATGAGTCATACCTTTAAAAGTTTGCCTAACCATCCTTCATCATTTAATCTTTAGTACTAGTTCATTACTTATCCTATGTCAATGTAACTCCTGCACATCAATAAGTTCATAGCTTAGCCTAGTCAGGCACATCATTTCCTATCATAGCAAACATTCTTATGTCATTTCTACTTAATCATGTGCAACCAATCATCTAACATGGCATGGGATCAATTCACACACATTTTCAGGGCATTAGAACTCAAACACATATCATATCAAGCAGTCATAACATATATAGGCATCAAAATATTAAGATCTTTGTACCTTCTTCATAAGGTACTATAAACATTACTTGAATCCACAAATATGTTAACTAATCAATTAGATAACATACACCTTAATCATGTATTGCCACCCTAGAAAATTAAAACAAATACTACTAATCACATACTCTAATCTTAGGTCTTGTGTGACTTGCTACCGAAGGTTGACACGATCCTCGCTAACTGAATGATAGCTACCTGAAAGAGCAATCAAACAAATACATGCAAGTTCAGAAGATCTTAGTGAGGTAAACTTAAGCAATCCAAACACACAAAGTTACAAGAATATATATTTGCTTTTACAAGGTCCTTATGAGTTAGATTTAATTGAGTCCTTTAATATTTGATTCACCAAGAACCATATAACTTAAGTTTTCAACTCATGTCTTTCATGCTTCACCTAACAGTTCACATTTTTAACTTCCAAAATTGTACTCTGTTTAATGTACAAAACAATCCCTATACATTTGCAAAACTACCCTTATTTTAATTATCAAAAAAGTCCTTAAACTTTTGCAAAACAACCCTTGTTTTAATCATCAAAATAGTCCTTAAACTTTTGCAAAAACATCCCATGTTTTAATCACCAAAATAGTCCTTAAACATTTGCAAAACAACCCTTATTTTAATCATCAAAACAATCCTTAAACTTCAAAACAACCATTGTTTTAATCATCAAAATAGTTCTTAAACATTTGTAAAACAACCCTTGTTTTTAATCATCAAAACAATCCTTAAGCTTTTGCAAAACAGCCCTTGTTTTAATAATCAAAACAGTCCTTAAACTAACTTAATAATACAATTATTCGACCAAACACATTAAGAGATAAGAATATAGGGTTCATTCGGAACCTATCTTAACATAACTATTCTAGATTAAGTTTCCATTAACGTTTCATTGTATACCATTATCTATTACTTTCAATTTACCATGTAACCATTAGCATAGCTCAATCCTTATATTGAGTCTTTACATTGTCCTTCACAACCTTTCATGCAATTATCCTTATTTCATTCATACATTCATTGTTTACCTTCATTTACCATCATTCTTCATTCTTTAGTTATTATAAGTTTTAAACGGAAATTATATTTCATTCTTACGCATCCATTTAAATGATGTTTTGGTACACATCATTTTCACACAAAGGTATAGTTGCACTCACCTTATATACTGAAGTTACGGAATATCCCGATCCACTAACACCTCCGAGCTTTCTCCATTCGATACTTGATTCACTCAAGTCCTATGATCCTGAAATTTCCCTCCTTGGACCTTGCTTCCTTCTCCATATCTTTAGTTTAAATAGACACAAGCGCATTCATTAATGCAAAACCAATATCATCATTAAACCATTAACCATACATATACTAATCATTCTTCAATTCCATTTCCATGTTGAATCCTTATTTCTACCTTTTGGCAACTTGAGCTATCATCAGAGAACTATCTCTCCAAAATAGAGTATACACTGGAATTTAAAGCTCTTTACACATTTACAAATTAGATTCAACTATGGTCTGAACGGTATAAGCCTCATAACTTAACAAGTTCTATAACAATTAGGAGAATTTTTAGAAGTTTCAAAACAAAAAATGTCCAGAGCAGAATTTGCCTCTAGATTTTCTGCACTACCTTCACTTAAAAATTCATAACTTTTGATTTAGAGCTCAAAATAATCACCGTTTAAACTAGACTCACACATGGTTCTACACATATAAAATTCATCTTCTATCTCAACAGATTAAATTTTCTATAAATTTCTAAACTTACTCTCAAAACAGAGCTTTTCTGGGCATATTGCATTCATCCTTTTTTTTTGACCAGTTTAAGTGTTCCAACTCAACCATAATCTGTAACAATTCAACCTCAATTCAAGCAAACATAATTTCAAGATTCCAGCACATTTCCAATCTCATAAATTTCCAGTTTAAACATGTTCTTACAAATCATATTTAACAGATCTCTAATTGGGCAGTTTCACACACAATACAATCACTCGCAAACAATCCTTCTTCTAACCTATTCCTTAAGCACACGAATACAGTTCAAACAACTTCAACGAACATACATTTCCATTCAAAATCCTTACACAAAATATGATTTCACCTAACCTAATTCATCCTTCTCAAAACAAAATCAAAGCTAGATTTCTCTTAACCAAAACATAACATGAAGATGCATTTCAATCAATGATTTGGAGTTGAGATTTACCTTCACAAATTCATTGAATTTCTTAATGACTTTGAACCACAATTTTGCTACCATCAAAGTTTTAATTCCATGGCTTTCCCAAGCTTCTTCTTTCGTGACACAATCGGTCACGAGGAGAGAGTGGAGAGAGGTTGAAGACAACCAAATGAAAACTAATTTCTCACTTCTCTCTCCCTTCCCACTTGGTCAGCTACCCTTGCCACTCCATGCCACATGGATTTCACTCATCAAGAGTGGTATAATTGCTCATGCAAAGTGTATGTTCTTTGTTTCTTTTTGGTCCTTCAAGGTTAGTTTCTCATCTTTACAATTTAGCCACTAGCTCACTCTTACTTCTTGCAATTCAATCCTTAATAATTTAATTCATATACTAAATTAACATCTTGATGCTCATATATTCTCCCTCATAATTCTTAAAATATAGTCATTTTCCTATTTAACAATCAACCTTTAACTAAATTTACTCTTTTACCATCAATTCTGTTGACTTGCTTATTCAATTGACTCAAATTGAGTCTTTAATAATTCAACAATAACTTCTCATAGTATGTGATTGCCAAGTAAAACTCCTAACCCAATTTTAGGGGTATTACATGCCAACACGTATTTACTGCTTATATATTAGTTGCACATTACTTATGTTTTCTTTATATCTTTCATATTGGTTTATTAACATCATTAGAGGAGAGAGGGAGCTGAAGAGGAAATCAACACTAAATTGCAAGCACTTAAAGACACCATCAATCTTAAGCAAGCTGTTTTGAATTCCTTAAAGAGCATTCAAGTTTGCGTTTAAAAGCTTCATTATCACGCCGATTAAAGGAGATCGGTTTCTTGAAGAGCTACATTGAATGACATCATCAAGTTTGTAACAGATTGGTTTCTCAATGGATTTAAAGCTACTTAATCATGCCTTCAATAAGAATAAATGACAACAATTAAGCTTGGGAATTCAACCGCCAATTCATGTAGACAAATGGACGTTTACATTCATTCTGAATATTGCAATTAACCCTTCGATTACCATAAGACACAAGATTAAAGTCATGTCATCAATTTCATTTTAAATAGCTCTTAATTTCTATAATATGTACATATTTTTGTGAACTTATAAATAGGTCTTATTCTCCATCATGTAAGGGCACACATCTCAGATTAATAAAATTTGTGAGATTTTCACTTCTCTTGTTTTACAAGATCTCTGTCGACTTATCAAGCATAGTGCTTGCGGTGTCAATTCATTTTTCCATATATTATTGGTTCTTAATTTTCTAATTAGAGGGTCACAGTCTTTTATTTAGGATCAATATAAGATTAAGGTATTTTCTCGTTATAGTAAAGGTTCTTTCCTTGATTAACTAAACTTTCAATAGGATTCGTGGCAATACTCATTATAGTATTGGTTCTTTCCTTTGTTATTATTTCCACAATTCCATATCATTTCCTGTGCCAAAAACCATCTTTTCAACAACACCATCCACAACCCTTCCTAACATTACTTTCACCACATTTTTCCTTTTACAATCAACATATCTATTCATAAATTGTACATGTCGACTTTGCTAACACTTAACAATAGATAAAATATTTAGTGGAAATTGTAAGAGAATATTGCCAAAGGTGAGTCGTATGCGTGCAAGTATACACGGTCAGCAAGTAATACATCAGTAAGCTGAGTATCGAATCCGCATGGATTGACCAATAACTTATTTGCTCAATGTTTACTTGTTTGAAAGAATTTAAAGTGTTTGAAATGTTTTGGATCTTAGATTAAAAAGATAGCAAAAACAATGTAGTGAAAATAAAAGCAGTCTGGCAAGGAAGTGTTCAATTTAATGATGAGCCTTGACAAGGGATGCTTGTATTTCACGCTACTTATGCCAGCCTTTAATAATGTCCTGCCTTGGTTTATTGGCGAGCAAATTTAAGATAGTATTACCTCTGTCGATGACAATACCCTAAGTTAACCACGATAAAACCCCTATATGTCTATAGTTAAGTTTTTCATTAATTAACTTGATTAAGTGTCAATCTTTACTACTAAGGGGTAGAATCACTTCCGAAGTAAGTTTATCTACTTGAACATCTTTTGTCGAAGCTTCTCGCCTTAGTATTTGACAACTGATCGTTGCCCTTCAACTCTGTTAAGATATTAAGTTGCAATAAGCACACAATGTCAACTGTCGTATGGCAATGGATTTATGAAAATTAAGTACTAGCAGATAAAAAATAATTCCAAGGCATTCTAATTATTAAAAGCCAAGTATAAAATATGCGTTCATCGCAAACACCCTCCAACCAACTGAAAAAAGACTTAGTTCATAGTTGGGGGATCCAACCAAAAAACATTATCGTTTAACACCACTATTTTGAAATAAAAACGAATAAAACTAAGAAAATGGACAGGAAAGAGATCCGTCGATGCAGCCCTTCGAATGCTCTAGAGCTCTCGGTCTTAGCAGGTCGAACTACGTCGCCTCCGGGTTCTCCACCGTGTAGCCTCTCTTCAATCAAATATCTATAAAGTGGTTGCTTGATCTCCTTTAAATAGGCTTGTGTGGAAACCCTAGGATAAGCCTTTGAGTTTGAAATTTGAATGCGCAAGGGATAAGACGCATGATCATCTTATCCAGATTTGAATCTTAGGGCTGACATGTACAAGGTCCAATGAAAACGTTGGCTGATCATCAGACGCCAATCCTTTGCTAGCCGGGCTTGACATTGTTCGGTCCATCTATGCCAACTGCTACCCAGCAATTTTTTGCTCCTTTTCTTGCGTTCTCTACCAACGCTTCTCTGCCATGTCTGTCTGCCTGTGTCCTGCATCAAAACCAACAAAATAACCCTTCACACTGGCAATGGAATAGCTTCTTAATTCCTTATGTAAATGCATGATTTTAACATCTAAATGCAACTAAATGTACTTAAAGGGCAAGCAAATGCATTGTAAAACAAGAATAAAATGAAACTTTTGAGGAGTTAACAACACAGTTCACAACTTATTCATCTTACACTAGTTGTTCGCTGCAGCAGTCAATATTTGCAACACAAGTCATTGCTTACTAGAACTAACGATCGGGCAAACTCGTGCATTTCCTTAATTCCACAACTGGGATCACATCATTTTGTATCAGAGCGAGTTTAATCAAGTAAAGTAAAAAAATCCTTAATTCAGTAAAGAAGAGACCAAAAAACCAAAAAAAAAACAAGAAGATAAGAAGTTTAAAATTTCTTTCTACTACATCATTATGTTGATCGAGACGCTATATTTGTTTCAAACCTACCTTTGAAATCATACACTCACCCCACCTTAAACCTTTGTTTCAAACTGATTCCATAAAACAAAACTTGTCTAAGTCTTAAGGGAGTTCGATTAAAACTTCAAAGGTGAATACGAGTGGTAAAAGGAAAGAGCGAGCATTAAGGGACAAAAGCTAAATCCCGAGAGAAACACAAGTGGAGTGATTTTTCCTTGTGGTGAAATCATGAGGTAATTGTGCTAGTAAGGTTTAAATTTTTATAATCTTAATCATGTCTCACAATTCTGGAAGCACTTCTCAAGATCGTCTAGAAGAGGGAAGGCCACCCAATTTGCAAATGGAAGTGATGATATGAGAAATGTCTAGAATACTAAGAGAGCAACTAGAGCCGATCTAGGATCGACTGGAACGAATTGAAGGTGCACAAGGCCAAATAAGGCAATGACAAAATCATGAAGAAGATGAGCACCAGGAAGAATTTAAGAAAGAGACAGAAGACGAGAAATTGTCAAATCAAGCTTCTCAACAAAACTTGAGATATCAAAGAGCCTGACCACATATTGATGATGATCTCAGTAAATATAAAGATCTATATGCCACTTTTTCAGGGAAAAATAGATCCTGAAGCTTACCTTGCGTTGGAAAGGAAAGTTGAGCACATCTTTGAGTGTCACAACTACTCCGAGCGTAAAAAGGTAAAACTAGCCGCCATTGAATTTACGGATTATGCACTAATATGGTGGGATCAGTTGACCTCTAGCAGGAAACGCAATGGTGAAGACCTATCTCAACATAGAACGAGATGATAGCAGTTATGTGAAAAAAGATTCATTCCGACTCACTATCACCAAGAGTTCTTCAACAAGCTCTATAATCTGAAACAAGGCAGACGCAATGTTGAAGATTATTATAAAGAAATGAGGGGGCATGATCCATGCTAACATAGACGAAGATTGAGAAGCCACAATGGCAATATTCCTAGCGGGCCTTGATCCAAACACTGCCAATGTTGTTGAATTGAAACATTACATTGACATTGAAGAGATGGTTCATATGACCATGAAGGTGGAAAGAAAACAAAAGAGAAGGAGTGCAACGCGAACCTTTGAAGGATCTACATCCAAATGGAAGCAATCCACCTCGTATAAGAAAAGTTCGCCAGCTCCAATTTTTGAAAAGGGTGGATCATCCAAAACCAACAAACCCGTTATGGACACTAGTAAGGGTAAGAGTGCGAACACACCTGTGCGATCGTGAGATGTTAAATGTTTCAAGTGTCTAGGGCAAGGAAACATTGCTAGTTAAAGTCCAAAACGAAACACTATGCTACATCGCGATGATGGTGAAATGGAATCAGAACTAGAGGAGGAAGAAGTTGAGGAATCAGAAATTCCATCTGACGAAGAGGAAATGGAGTTCATTGTATGTGGTGAGCTCCTTGTTGTTAAGAGGAGCCTTAGAATGCAAGCCATGGGTAATACAAAGACGAGGTACTATGCGACGTAGTTCTGATCCATGCAGGTCATCTTTTGTTAGGAAGGTTGTAACCCCCTTAGCCCGGCCTAGACGCTTGACCCGAACTACGAAGATTACACGGGGAAAACCAAACTCAACCCGAAAGTCAACCTTGATTTACGACCCTTTTTTTCATTTTAATCTTGTCTAAAAACATATTAAACCTAAGTGAGTACTCACGAAACATGAATGAGAAAGGAACATCGATCGAATATCATTTAGGGACTCAATTGCACTTTATACAAGATTAGGGACCAAATTGTTATTTTTGTAAATTAGAGGGACTCCATTGATTTTAGGGTTACCAATATGAAATTAATCATGTTACATGCGTAAAACCTATGTTTGATTTTGATATAACTAGATCTTTAAGGATCAATTTGAAAAACTTAAAATTGTTTTTATAAATCCCTTAATAAGTTTTAAAACACCAACACTTTAAAACTGATTTATAAAACTCAAACTCAAAATATTTTCTAAGTGTTCCAAGGCAAAACCATTGAAAATCGCCCAGGCGTATCGATACAGCACCAAGCGTATCGATACCATTTTACCAAACTTGGTTACTGGAGGAACACGTATCGATACGGCAAACCCTCGTATCGATACGCCCCTGTGTTAAATCTCAAAGAGTTTGAATAGCGTACCGATACGGCAAACTCCCGTATCGATACAGGCTTTATAATTTTTAAAGTATTTAAGTCGGTTTAAAAATATGACCGTTGGTGTCAGTTGGTTGGTAACCAAACTTTAAAAGTTCGTTGACCCGTATCGATACGCCTAACCCCCGTACCGATACGAGTTTTGACAGTGAGCTAAGTTCAGAAAATAGTATCGATACGGCCCTTGCCGTTTCGATACTCAGTACCGATACGCTTACGCGCGTATCGATACCCCTTATTAAATGCACACAACGACTCTTTCTTTTCTGAGACAGGTACCGATACCCCTTCCCGCGTACCGATACCGGTAGCTGCAGAAGTGCATTTATGGTGGTAAGAGAGGGTTCCAACGGCTCCATTTATGTCTCCAACCACCCAAACGGCTAGAAATCAATGAAAAGGTATAAAAGAGACATCCTAAAGCATCAGCAACAACTATTGAACCTTCAAGCATCATCAAAGCAAAAATCCAAACCCTTGAGCTATTCAAAGTCAAATCTTTGTACCCAACTCTAGTGTATTTCAAATTGTCAATTTGTATTGTGAGTTTGGGATTGTTTAAATTGTATTTGGGTAGACAATCATCCTTTGAGAGGAAACATTTGAGTTTACCAAATTCCTTCTTTGTATTTGAGTGGATTAAGCTTTGGGTAGAAAGCTTAATCGAAATTGTAAGGTTTCCTCCTCATCCAAGAAAAGGGGACGAATTCAATAGTGAATTGTTTGAAAATCCTTAGTGGTAGCTAAGGTAGTGGATGTAGAGTTCATTTGGAGAACTTGAACCACTATAACCCCTTGTGTCACTTTTTATTTCCAATCTTTCCCTTCACCAAAATTTTAATTGCCAATTCACCCCCCTCTTGGCCATTTGCAAGTGTTCAATCAACTCAACAATTGGTATCAGAGCTACACTCATTGGAAGGATTACAACCCTCTTGAGTCGATTCTAGGAAAGTTTGATCAACAACAAGTCAAGCAATGGCATCCACCTCCAACTATGAGTCCCAATCCACCACCAAGCCACCATTCTTCAATGGGGATAACTATCCTTATTGGAAGAATAGGATGAGGCTTTTCATCAAGTCTACCGACTATATGGTGTGGGATGTGGTTGAACAAGGTCCATACATTCCCATGAAGAGAGATGGAGAAAGACTTGTCCCAAAAGTCAAAGCCGAAATGACGGATGATGAGAGAAGAAGGATGCAAGTGAATGACAAAGCTCTACATGTGATATTTTGTGCACTTGGTCCGGATATCTACTCCAAGGTGTCTTCAATCGAAAGTGCCAAGGAGGTTTGGGACACCCTCGAGACAACATATGAGGGAACTAGTGATGTCAAGGAGACAAAGATTGGGCTACTCAATCTAAGCTATGAGAACTTCAAGATGGATCCCGAAGAAAGTGTCTCCAAGATGTTTGATCGGTTCTCGGTCATTGTCAACGGTTTGAAGGGTTTCGGTGAAATCATTCCCGAAGACAAGCTAGTGAGAAAGTTGTTGTACTTTCTTCCGGAGTCATGGGATGGCAAGAGAACGGCCATCATTGAAGCTAGAGATTTGAAGACTCTCAAGCTTGATGCTCTTGTTGGATCTCTACTCACCCATGAGATCATGAGGAAGGGAAGAGAAGAAGAGAAAAAGATAGTGGAGAAGAAGGAAGTTGAGAAGAAGAAAGTGGGAATCTCACTAAAAGCTTCATATCAAGAAAGCGATTCTAGTGAGGATGAAGATGAGGAGATGGCTATGTTGGCCAAACGCTTTACTCGATTCATGAAGTCAAACCGTGGAAGAAAATTCATTAGAAAGGGAGACTTCAAGAGTAAAAGCAAGGAAGAGGAGAAGAATCCAATTACTTGCTATGAATGCAAGAAACCGGGTCACATCCGTTCCGAGTGTCCTCAATTGAAGAAGAAAAGCTTTGGGAAGAAGAAGAACCTCAAAGCACAAGTAGCTACTTGGAGTGACGATGAGTCTTCCGAGGAAGAGGAGGAAGTGGCCAACCTATGTCTCATGGCCATCGATGATGAACCTAAGGTAAACTCTAATTCATCTAATTTCAATTTTTCTATAGAGGAACTTCAAGATGCTTATGATGAATTGCAAGAAGTGTATGATGAGTTAGTAGGAAAATATAAAGAGTCCATTTTGAAAAACAAGAAAACAATTTCCGATTTAAAAATTCAAAATGAGACATTTTCAAAGGCTAACTCCGAATTGGAAAAGAAAGTTTTGTTTTTAGTTAATCTTTCCAATGATCTTAAAACTAAAAATCTTGAACTTGAAAAACTTCTTTCCGATTTTCAAGATTATCACACAAAGGAAGTGGATAATCTTAAAACATCTATTGCTATTGGGAAAAATAATTTTGAAAAAGGAAATCACTCTAAATCCCAATATGTAAAAAGAAAACCTTTTGTACCTAAACAAAGAAATTTTAATAAGCAAGCTAATGGTCATAGAGTTAGGAGTGCTTGGGTTCCTAAAGAACTCATTATTTCTAATGATTTGAATGCTATTGCTTCTTGGATTCCTAAGGGAACTAAATTGTTGAAGGCTAACACTCATGGACCCAAAATGATTTGGGTACCAAAAATCAAGGCCTAATTTCTTTGTTTGTAGGGGGAGCATTGCTACAAGGCTAAGGCTTCAAGCAAAAATTCTTGGTACCTTGATAGTGGATGCTCAAGACACATGACCGGTGACAAGAGTCGATTTGTGGAACTAAAGCCTAAAAGTAGTGGAGTGGTAACGTTTGGTGACAACTCCAAAGGCCATATTGAAGGAATAGGCTCCATTGGTAATCACTCTTCTATTTTCATTGAAAATGTTTTATATGTCAACGGTCTTAAGCATAATTTGTTGAGCATAAGTCAATTGTGTGATAAAGGATTTAATGTTTTATTTGATAAAAATGGATGCAAAATTGTAGACATTAAATCTAATAATATTATGCTCATTGGTCATCGCATAGGGAATATATACATGGTGCATCTAGATGACATACACACATCTCATGCATGCTTAGTTGCTCATAATGAAAATGATGCATGGTTGTGGCATAGGAAACTAGGACATGCTAGCATAAGTGTTATAGAAAAACTAGTCTCTCTTAACCTAGTTAGAGGTTTGCCCAAGATAAAATTTTCAAATGATAAAATTTGTGATGCATGCTCAAAGGGTAAACAACATAGGTCTTCCTTTAAGTCCATTAATGATGTTTCTACTAGTAGATGCTTACAACTTATCCACATGGATTTATTTGGGCCAATTAGGACTATGAGCTTGGGTGGTAAGTCTTATGCATTTTTGCTTGTTGATGATTTTTCTAGATATACTTGGGTTTTATTTTTAAGTACTAAAGATGAGGCTTTAGAAAAATTCATCACATTTTCAAAACTAACCCAAAATGATCTTGAACTTAGAATTTCACATATTAGAAGTGATCATGGAACCGAGTTTCAAAACTTAGGGTTTGAAGATTTTTTAAATGAAAATGGTATTAGCCATAATTTTTCGGCTCCTCGAACTCCTCAACAAAATGGGGTAGTTGAGAGGAAAAATAGAACTTTGCAAGAAATGGCTAGGACTATGCTTTGTGAAAACAATTTACCTAAATATTTTTGGGCGGAAGCCACAAACACCGCTTGCTACATTGTAAATCGAGTAATGGTTAGGCCAATTTTAAAGAAAACACCTTATGAGATTTTAAAATCTAAAAAGCCTAACGTTAGCTATTTTCACCCTTTTGGTTGCAAGTGTTTTGTTTTAAATAATGGAAAAGACAACTTAGGTAAATTTGATGCAAAAAGTGATGAAGCCATTTTTATAGGTTACTCTTTAACCTCTAAAGCCTATCGAGTATTTAACAAAAGAACTTTAGTAGTAGAAGAATCTATTCATGTTGTATTCGATGATAACCTCCTTCCTAGGAAGGATTCTTGTGATGATGATGATGTAGGGATCATAAATGCCTTTGATGGAGGTCAAACTTCAAAGGAGGATGAGATTCCAACAAAGGAAGAGGACTCACAAGATCCACCTCTTGAAGCCTTGAAGGACTTGGCTATTGAGGAAAAGGAAGTGAGCTACCCAAGGGAGTTGAACTATGTCAAAGATGGTGAAATCTTGGGTGATCCATCCAAGGGGGTAACCATTCGTTCTTCTCTTAGATTAATGAACCATGTTGCATTTATCTCATGCATAGAGCCTAAAAATATAAAAGAAGCATTGAAAGATGACTTTTGGATTATGGCTATGCAAGAAGAGTTAAATCAATTTGAGAGAAGTAATGTATGGACATTAGTTGATAGGCCTAGTAATCAATCTACAATAGGAACTAAATGGGTCTTTAGGAATAAACTAGATGAGAGTGGTAACATTGTGAGAAATAAAGCTAGACTAGTTGCTCAAGGTTACACTCAAGAAGAGGGAATAGATTTTGATGAAACCTATGCACCCGTTGCTAGAATGGAAGCCATTAGGATGTTGCTTGCATATGCATGTTATCATAATTTCAAGCTTTTTCAAATGGATGTTAAAAGCGCATTTTAAAATGGTTTTATAAATGAAGAAGTGTATGTGGAACAACCACTGGGTTTTGAAGACTCAAAATTTCCAAATCATGTTTTCAAACTTACCAAAGCTCATTATGGTTTAAAACAAGCTCCTAGAGCTTGGTATGAAAGACTTTCAAATTTTTTGATTGAAAAAGGATTTGAAAAAGGTAAGGTGGACACTACACTTTTTATAAAAATGTATAAAAATGACATCTTAGTAGTTCAAATTTATGTTGATGATATTATCTTTGGTTCTACTAATGAATGTCATTGTCAAGAGTTTGCTAAGTTAATGCAAGGTGAATTTGAGATGAGCATGATGGGGGAGCTCTCATTCTTTTTGGGACTCCAAATCAAGCAAAAGAAGGATGACACCTTCATCAACCAAGCAAAATACATAAAGGATATGCTCAAGAAGTTTGGCTTGGAGAATGCAAAGCCTCAAGCCACTCTTATGAGCTCATCTACAAAGCTTGACAAAGATGAAGGAGGTAAGTGTGTTGACTCTAAGCTTTATCGCTCTATGATTGGATCTTTGCTTTACCTTACCGCAAGTAGACCGGATATCTTGTTTAGTGTTTGCTTGTGTGCTAGGTTTCAAGCTAGTCCTAGAGAGTCTCACCTTATAGCCGTTAAGAGGATCTTTAGGTATCTTAGAGACACTCCTTGTTTAGGTCTTTGGTACCCTAGAGACTCTACCTTCAACCTTCATGCTTATTCGGATGCGGATTATGGGGGTTGCAAAATCGATAGGAAAAGTACTTCGGGAACTTGTCAATTCTTAGGTAGTATGCTCATATCTTGGTTCTCTAAGAAACAAAATAGTGTAGCCTTATCTACCACCGAAGCCGAGTAAATATCCCTAGGGAGTTGTTGTGCTCAAGTCCTTTGGATGAAGCAACAACTCTTAGATTATGGTATTAAAGTTGGAACCATACCCCTAAAATGTGACAATACTAGTGCAATATGCTTAACAAAAAATCCCATCCAACACTCTAGAACCAAACACATAGAGATAAGGCATCATTTCATTTAAGGAAGATGTGGTTATAGAGTATGTAGACACCTTGAATCAATTAGCGGACATATTTACAAAACCATTAGACAAAGAGCGTTTTTGGTCCCTTAGGAGAGAGTTAGGTCTAGCTAGCCTATCTTGACCTTATAGGACCTCTTTTGTGCTTAAATATGCTTGATCTTGTGAAATGCCATGTTTGTATGCTTAAACTCCCAATTTCATCCATGCCTATAGTTAGGGGGAGTATGATTCTGTTAAAATATGCTTAGAACTGCTCATACATCATTTGCATACTCATAGGAGATGTTAGGTTCGAGCCTTTGGTTGTTCTTTGAACCAAATATGTAATTCTGGGCATCCAGTATCGATACAGCTCTACGTGTATCGATACCCGTTCTTCATTTAGTTTCCCAGAATTTTCTTCGCTTCACGCGTATCGATACGATTCATCCCGTATCGATACGGGTCATTTCGATACGGACTCCTCCGTTTCGATACGACTTTCCCAACGGGCATTTTTGCAAAAAGACTATTATACCCCCGTATCGATACACCCCCAGGCGTATCGATACTCGATTGCGCAGATTGCATTAAATCAGGTTTTTAATGAGTCCAAGTTTTACCAAAATTAAATCTTTTCAAAACCTAAAAACCCTAGCCGTTTTTGCCTATAAAAAGGCACTTCCTCCTTCATATTTTTCACATCTCAACTCAAACCTAAAAGAGTTTTTGAATCAAGCAAGGCTTTGTGCTCTCTTTCTCATCTTTGTGCTAGTTTTCTTCAAATCTTCAAGTTTCTATCAAGGTAATCTCCTTCTTTTTTTTTCTGTTTTGATTCTTTTATTTCATTTTTTTGAACTTTGTTTTTCCTCCAACTTTTTCTTGAAATTTTCTTTCAGAATTTTTCTTGAAAAATTTCTTTTCAATTTTTTTTACCTTGGTTTTTACTTAAATTGAAGAAACCCTTT
The DNA here is from genome assembly GCA_030270665.1 of Hibiscus trionum. Classification (NCBI taxonomy): domain Eukaryota; kingdom Viridiplantae; phylum Streptophyta; class Magnoliopsida; order Malvales; family Malvaceae; genus Hibiscus; species Hibiscus trionum. The sequence continues at coordinate 26,473,470 of BSYR01000021.1, forward strand.
TGCTTAATTCTCTTTTAGATCATGGCACCAAAAGAACCATCGAGGAAGCGACCAAGGGCTACTCAAGCCGGTGAATCTTCCACCCTTGGAGCGATTGCTCGTCCTAACTACTCAATCACCTATGAGCAATCCTTTGAAGGCAATTCGGGTCTAACTCACTTTCGTCAATATGAGAATTATAAGATCCGTACCGAAAGGGTAATATCCATTCCTTTTCTAAATTCGGAGCGTTTCAAGTTTGAATACCTCCCCTTGCTTCATCGTTGGAATTTCATAAATTTTCTCTCTATTCCCAGTTTTTACTATCGTCTCTTGGTTTTGATTTTCTATGCTAATGCAAGATGTATTAGTCGTAATGGGGAAGTTGTTGCAATTACCTCTTATCTTATGGGAAAGAAATTAATCCTTGATGTCAAGTCTATTTGTGAGGTCTTTAAGTTGGATGATGAAGGCCTTGATGATGAGCATGGTATTGGGCATGTTCTTAGTGGATCCGTCACCGCCCTCAATGCTCACGATCGAATCCTACATTTGATGGTGTCGTGGTGGTTTCGTCCTTCTGGAGGAAAATATTCCACCATCCGTCAAGTGGATGATTTTTGGATTCGGTGCTTCCGTGAAGCCAGGCGACCAAATCTAGCTCGACTCATGTTCGCGGAGATCGTCTACCTCGTTCAAAATCGTCACACTCCTCACGTCACCTCCTTCACATACGGTTCGACTTTGAGCTATTTTTTTGTTAAAAAGGATATTGATTGCTCTTATGACATTCCAACTCCTCTCACCGATCCCATTGATGAGCGATCTCTTGCTCGGGCAAAATTTACTTATCTCAATGGTGAATGGATACGTCTTGCCGATTTACCATCGGAAGCCGCTGCTATGGTTGAAGAGGCTCAAGCTCCTCAAGCTCCTCAATTCCAACAACCCAACATGGATGCTCTCATGACCTATCTCAATGAGCAATTTACCGGGTTGCGCACGGACATGAATACTCATCTCACTTCCATGGAAACTACCTTTGATACTAGGATGACAGGTATGGAGAATCGCCTCACATCTCTTGAAAGCGGGCAGAATTCCTTGAATATTTCTATTGCCGCCTTCCATGATGAGTGGCGTAATAGTATGCGCACTAATGCACCTATGTTTTATGTTCTTAGGATTAAGTTTGTTTTAGGATTAAAACCTATGCTTTGATTTCCTGTTTGCTTTTGTTTGGATTTTAAGTATGTTGCTATAATGAATAAAATCTATGTTGCTTATTATACCTTTGATTTCCTTATGCACTTAATTGTCTCAAAAGGATTTTTTTTTGATCTAACAAAAAGGGGGAGAAGAATCTAGCTCATCTTCAAATATTTTAATTTTAACTCAAAGGTTACCAAGCTTATATTAAGGGGGAGTTAACTTTGTAAAGTTTTTCAAAAGTGTCAAAAATTTTAAGTTTTAGTTTTGTTATATCAAAAAGGGGGAGATTGTAAAACCTATGTTTGATTTTGATATAACTAGATCTTTAAGGATCAATTTGAAAAACTTAAAATTGTTTTTATAAATCCCTTAATAAGTTTTAAAACACCAACACTTTAAAACTGATTTATAAAACACAAACTCAAAATATTTTCTAAGTGTTCCAAGGCAAAACCATTGAAAATCGCCAGGCGTATCGATACAGCACCAAGCGTATCGATACCATTTTACCAAACTTGGTTACTGGAGGAACACGTATCGATACGGCAAACCCTCGTATCGATACGCCCCTGTGTTAAATCTCAAAGAGTTTGAATAGCATACCGATACGGCAAACCCCCGTATCGATACGGGCTTTATAATTTTTAAAGTATTTAAGTCGGTTTAAAAATATGACCGTTGGTGTCAGTTGGTTGGTAACCAAACTTTAAAAGTTCGTTGACCCGTATCGATACGCCTAACCCCCGTACCGATACGAGTTTTGACAGTGAGCTAAGTTTAGAAAATAGTATCGATACGGCCCTTGCCGTTTCGATACCCAGTACCGATACGCTTACGCGTGTATTGATACCCCTTATTAAATGCACACAACGACTCTTTCTTTTCTGAGACAGGTACCGATACCCCTTCCTGCGTACCGATACCGGTAGCTGCAGAAGTGCATTTATGGTGGTAAGAGAGGGTTCCAACGGCTCCATTTATGTCTCCAACCACCCAAACGGCTAGAAATCAATGAAGAGGTATAAAAGAGACATCCTAAAGCATCAGCAACAACTATTGAACCTTCAAGCATCATCAAAGCAAAAATCCAAACCCTTGAGCTATTCAAAGTCAAATCTTTGTACCCAACTCTAGTGTATTTCAATTGTCAATTTGTATTGTGAGTTTGGGATTGTTTAAATTGTATTTGGGTAGACAATCATCCTTTGAGAGGAAACATTTGAGTTTACCAAATTCCTTCTTTGTATTTGAGTGGATTAAGCTTTGGGTAGAAAGCTTAATCGAAATTGTAAGGTTTCCTCCTCATCCAAGAAAAGGGGACGAATTCAATAGTGAATTGTTTGAAAATCCTTAGTGGTAGCTAAGGTAGTGGATGTAGAGTTCATTTGGAGAACTTGAACCACTATAACCCCTTGTGTCACTTTTTATTTCCAATCTTTCCCTTCACCAAAATTTTAATTGCCAATTCACCCCCTTCTTGGCCATTTGCAAGTGTTCGATCAACTCAACAACATGCTTCTCTGCCAAATTTCAGCTTAAAAAGACATCCCAAGGTCAAACAGTTGCAATCACAACATTTAGGACTAAATCGTAAAGCATGAAGACTCAAAACAATTCAAATCTGTGTCTAACGGTCACCTGTATCGGAACAACTACCCACCGTACCGAAACACATGTATCGAAACGGCATTGACCATTTCGGTACGCGAGTATGTTCCGAGACCAGTACCGAAACATGGCTATCCAGTAGCCAAACTGTTTCGAAACAGCCTCAGTCGTTTCAAAACACGAAGACCATTTCAGGCCCCCGTTTTGAAACACTAGAGGGTGTTTCGATACACCTTGCCCAGAAACAACATCAATTTCTGGTTTTTCATCCTTTAACACACTCAAACATACCTCAAAGACTCCCAAATCATACCAGCAAACCAATATACATATAAGGAACATATTTAGGACATACTAACTCAAACATATAAGCAATATAAGCAATCCAACCTCAAACAAAACATTCAAGGCCAATTACAACTCAAACATGTCAACATAAACATGCCACAACCTTAGGGAGTTCAAACATATCTCCCAAATACAATCCTTGGTTTCCCATTGCCATTATATCAAAACTAAAGTGTGTGAAAGCTTCACCATACATGAGCTTGAACTTCTTTGGATGATCTTAACCTTCTTGATGCCCGGAAACACCTCAATTATCTGCATTATTGGTAAAAGAGAGAGCGTAAGAAATAAAGCTTAGTGAGGCATGCTCTAAAGAAAACCAACTCAATAATGCATATCTTCAAAACACTTTCTCAAAAGCTTTTAAACAACATGCTCATTCTATCTCATGCTTGAAAACCATTCAAAGCAACTTCTCAATGAAAACACATGTACCTTCATTCTATCTCATGCATTTAAACCAATGCAAAACTCATGGCCAAGCCATACTCATGCTTGTACACGAAAGCATTTCATATACAAATCATATATGCATTTCTCATAGCATAAATCATTTCTTCAAAGGTACATGTGAATCAAAAACCATTTCATATTTTATATTGGCATTTTACATCTCATTATTACTCAGATATGCGGACATCTCACTAGACACTTTCCGTGGCATCTACCATCACCGTACTCACTCGTCTAGCAACATAGTTTCCGGTGGAATCTCACATCACCGTACTCACATGGTGGAATCTCTCATCGCCACAAAGCTTGGGTATTTCACCAAGTCCTACCCGATGGAATGCCCATCATCGGTTCTCTCCCTTTGGCTTAACCAAAGAGCACGTACGAATTTTAGTTTATAGTGCACTCTCATCCTATTGATCGATCAATTATATCCGGTAAGTATCTCAACATCTATGCCAATATATTATATCAAAACCATCATCTCACCTACTGTTTTTCATGCAACAAGTCTCAAAACATTCTCATCTCATTTCAAACCATAACATTTGCTATGCTTTAACATAAAAGCTCAAATCTCAACTATGCAACATGTTACTGCATGAAATTATTTCAAGCATCATCTCACGCTATAAAATATGCATAAAAACAGTAAGAATTTATCAATCTCAAACCATGAGCATGTAAAAGCATTTTAGGGCAATCACCACATCTATGAGAGCAATCTAGCCAATACTTACTTCCGGACTTAGGAAGGTGTTTCAAACCTTTCCTAAATCCCCAAACCTTGATTCTTTGTCCCTCAAGGACTTCTAAAACCATACACACTCACCGATTACGTTTCGCTTGCCTGCCGAAACGCTATCTAAGCTTCCGAATCAACTCCAAAGGCGTCCGAAGATGTCTCCCATGTTTTAAACACATAAGAATAGAGGATTAATGCATCATCATGCATTGAAATCATCAGCCACACACCTAATCTTGTTGCTCTACGCAAAAGACACATTTCAGCAACCAAACAATACCGAAAACACCTCCAAACTCTTCCAAAACCAAACCCAACCAAGATCCATCACTTCTAATAATTTCTAAACACCAATTAACATCAAAAACCAACACAACCACGTCCTTATACCTCCAGCTATGACAGAACACCAAAATCACCCCAAAAACCATCATTCTAACAAGAAAAACTTAGGAAAACAATCATATTCGGGATTTGATTGATAAAACCTCATTTGTAGCATCAATTAACATTCAAAATACATTAGAAAACCATCTCAAAACAGAGCCCAATCATTCACCACAAAAATCTTCAAGATCTCTTCCAAAATCTTGAGTTTTAAGACAATTTATTGTTTCTAACATTAAAACCACTTAAAAATCATTAATAAAGGATTGATAACTTGGGAATTTCAGTAAAGAACTGATCATTAGAGGAGAAGGACGAAGCTTACCTCTAATGGATGATTTCTCCTTGATTTGGGTAAGTTTTCTTGAAAATTCAATGTAGAAATCAAGTGGATTTGATGAGGAATTGATTAAGAATCAAAGAGAGATTGAAATCTCATCAAATGAAGTGAAAATCAAAGTATATTTGCTGGAGAGAATGTGTTTGGTTGAAAGGAATTTGAGAGAAAACAAAATGAGGGAAAATTTGTTAAAAGTAGTTATGAATAGTCAAAGGTGGTTTCTAATTTAATCAACCTTCATTTTCTTTAATTAAAATATTAATTAAATCACCCAAATTAAGGAAAAATCTGATGAAAACATTTTGGTAAAATTAGCTCCTTAAAGATTCAAAGTTTCAATCCTTTACAAAACAGTCACTACTTAACTTTGTAAAAACTGCAATTTGGTCACTACACCGAAATGTAGTATTTCCAAACCTTATATTGTAAAATTGATTCCACCATTATCCTTCTTATATTAAATGAGGATTTTTAGATATTTTCTACATTTTTAAAGCATCCCGAACTAGGTGTTCCCTAAAACTCCCTTTTAGATTCGAACTGTTTTCTGACCGGTCCGATTCAGACTCTAAGCATCTAGGCCCAAATTTGGGGTGTTACAACTCTCCCCCTCTTAAGAAATTTCATCCTCGAAATTTACCTGGAGGAAAAAGGTAAGGAAATTGCTTCTTCATATCTTCATTTCTTTCCCACGTGGATTCCTTAACACCACGATGCCTCCACAACACCTTAACCAACTCAATGATCTTACCCCGGAGAACCTTACTGTCCGAATCCAAAATCTCGACTGGCATAACATGCGAAGGATCCGACCGATACCTTTGAAGCATGGACACATGAAACACATTATGTATCCTTTCTAGCTCTTGTGGTAGCCTCAGCTTATAAGCAACATGACCCACACGTTCTATCTCCTCGTATGGTCCAATGTATCTAGGGCTCAACTTGCCCTTCCGACCAAACCTCATTACCTTCTTCCAAGGTGAAACCTTTAAGAACACACGGTCACCCACCGCAAACTCTATCTCCTTACACTTCAAATCCGCGTAAGACTTTTGTCGATCTGAGGCTGCCTTCAACCGCTCACAAATGAGCTTCACCTTCTCGGTGGTTCCTTTCAACAAAGCCGGCATCGAGACCAACTTTTGTCCCGTTTCAGCCCAACAAAGAGGAGTTCTGCACTTCCTCCCATACAAAGCTTCATAAGGTGCCATTTGAATACTTGCCTGGTAGCTATTATTATAAGCAAACTCCACCAAAGGCAAGTGCTTCTCCTAAGAGCCTTGAAACTCAATCACACAGCACCTCAACATATCCTCAAGCACTTGGATAACACGCTCAGACTGTCCATCCATCTGCGGATGATAAGAAGTACTGAAATTCAACCGCGTACCCAATGCCTGATGTAAACACTCCCAAAACCTTGCCGTGAACCTCAGATCTCTATCTGACACTATAGATTTTGGTACACCATGCAGACGTACAATCTCAGCAATGTACAGCTCTGCAAGCTTATCCAAGGTATACGTAGTATGCACAGGTAAGAAATGCGCACACTTCGTAAGGCGATCCAAAATAACCCACACAGAAATCTTCTTCGATGGCGACAAAGGCAAACCAGACACAAAGTCCATGGTTACCCTCTCCCATTTCCATTCAGGAATCCTCAACGGTTGCAACAACCCCGAAGGAAACTCATGCTCAGCCTTAACCCGCTGACAAACCATGCACTTGCTCACATATTCCGCAACATCTTTCTTCAAACCCACCCAATAGTACTCATCCTTCAGATCACGGTACATCTTTGTACTACCAGGGTGCATAGCAGAAGGACTACTATGAGCTTCGGTCAGAATAGTATGCCTCAACTCCACATCATTCGACACTACTATCCGATTTCCAAAACATAGAACTCCGTCATCATTAAAACAAAAATCCGATGGTCTATCTTCAGCAATATCCTGAACATGTGGCACCAAAGAATCATCCAACAACTGCTTATTCTTTATCAACTGAACCAGAGACCGTTTCACTTGCAATTTAGCAACAAGACCTCCATCTCGCGATATGCTCAAGTTAGCAAACATCACCCTTAACTCCACCGCCACTTTCCTGCTTAAGGCGTCAGCCACAACATTGGCCATTCCCAGGTGATACTCGATCGTCAGATCGTAATCCTTAAGCAACTCCACCCATCGTCGTTGCCTAAGATTCAACTCTTTTTGAGACATCAAATACTTCAAACTCTTGTGATCTGTGTACACAGTACACTTCTCACTATAAAGATAATGTCTACAGATCTTCAAAGAAAAAACCACCGCAGCTAACTCAATATCATGCGTAGGATAATTGCGCTTATGCACCTTCAACTGACGCGATGCATAAGCCACCACCTTACCCTCTTGCATTAGCACACAACCCAAACCAACGTAGGATGCGTCTCTGTACACCACAAACTTTTTTCCTGATTCAGGCTGAACCAAGATAGGATCTTGCGTCAGAGCTACCTTAAGCTTATCAAAGGCCTGCTGTCTCACATCCGTCTATTCATACTTAACATATTTTTGCAAGAACTTCGTTAAAGGGGCAGCAATCTTTGAAAATCCATCCACAAACCTTCGGTAGTATCCTGCCAACCCAAGGAAACTACGGACTTCATGAACAGACTTAGGAGACTTCCAATTCATCACCGCCTCAACCTTTTGGGGATCAACTCGAATCCATTCAGCCGAAACCACATGACCAAGGAAAACAACTTCCTTAAGCCAGAACTCACACTTGCTCAACTTAGCATAAAGCTGATTTTCCAACAGCCCTTGCAAGACAATTCTAAAATGACCTTCATGCTCCTCCTCAGTACGAGAGTACACAAGGATATTGTTGTGTGAGAAAAAGTTCTACTTTTTACCCCTTATTTAACCCATATTCCTGCTGCATTCAAGCATAATTCATTGCATTTAGGATAGATTTCATATATACATCACAATTATATAAAATGGCACAGTTGCTACTGATTTTGGTTACTTTTGCAGGTAGCTGCTGTAGCAGACTCAGGGCAGTGGAGAAGTAGAGCTGGAACACAGGACTGAAGTCGAGAAGGACGACGCTGCCGTGGCAGCCAATGACGACAACAATGTTGAAGGGAAAAGTGAAGTGGAGCTCGACAGAAAGAGGAAATTAAGCCGGTATGTCGTGGGTCACTCCTATATTTTTCTGAGCCCTAGATCAGAATGAAGGCCAAGCCCAAAGTTCAAGGAAGAAACCCAAAGCAACAAAAGAGGACGAATTAAAGGCAACTACTCTGAAGATTTAGTCTTTAATAGAGTTGTACTTTAGGTTAAACTTGTATTCTTGCCATATTAGAAAACTTGAACCCAAGGCCTATATAAAGGCATGTAATTCGACCTAGGGAAGGACATCTTATTCTCTAGCCATCTTCCCCTAAACCCTAGTTGTTTTCCCCTTCTCATCATGTTCTAAACTTCCCCTAGGGCTAAGGGTTGATTTTGTAAAGTAGTTGCAAGAATTGTACTATTTTAGGATTTTTTCTGTTCAATAAAATAGACTTCAAGTTTGCTTATTATGGTTTTCAACATCTTGCAAGAGTCTCGGGAGAGCATTGTGAGATTATTCATTTACTTAATATCGAGAGAGTTAAGTATACGAAAAGAATAAGTACAGGTTCTCCAGTTTATGGTTGAACTATCTCGGACCTAGGGATAGGACGAGGTTAAATGGCTAAGGAAGAATTCGACATCCGATACTTCGTGTATCACTTTACTACTTGTGTCGTGTACACTTGCACTATATTGTGATAAACTCTTTTACACGCAACAAGTTTTTGGCGCTGTTCCCGGGGACAGGCAACATATCTTTACCCTACTTTTACTGCACATTCTTTTTAATTTTTCTGTTTTTATTTGGACTGTTCACCCTGTGCTTTTCACAAGGTTTTTCGTTTGCTTATGCGCAGAGCTAGACGAGGCAAAGAACCTGAGTATCAGCTAGATCCTGAAATCAAACGCTTGTACAATCTCAGAAACCGAGTCCGTCTTTTGATAGCCAGAAACGATTATCTTGAGGAACAATTAGAAGCCATGCATAACGGGAGGAACAACCAAGGGAATCCCGAAGATCCTATTGGGGATGAAGGAAACGGACAGCCTGAAGCTGTCGCGGCCGCACGACGGTCATGCCGTGATTACATGATCAATGATCATTTGGAATTGGAGACCACCTTGCCAGACGTGGAAGCTGAAAATTTCGAGCTGAAACATGTGATGTTCAGCATGATCAATTTCGCTGGCCAATTTAGTGGTGCTGCTATAGAGGATGCCATAGAACATCTGAAAACGTTCCAAGAAATCTGTGGATCGTTTAGATTACCAGGAGTAATTCTGGAGATACCGAGGCTTCAGTTATTTCCTCATTCATTGAGGGACAGAGCAAAAACTTGGTGGAACAAATTAACGCCGGGTTCAATACGAACTTGGGCGAATCTAACTCGTGAATTTTTATCTCGTTTTAACCCTTCCCATTTATTTGAGCGATTACGTAATGCAATTGCTACTTTTCAACTGGAAGATGACGAGCCAATGCACGACGCATGGGACAGGTTTACCACTCTTCTGAGGAATTTCCCGATGCATGGATTCCCTGTTTGGAATCAAGTAATTAAATTTTACAATGCTGCCAACACACATACTCGTATGAGAATAGATTCAGCAGCCAATGGATTGCTGTTGGATAAAGATCCAGATGAAGCCATGGTAGTACTGAAAAATTTGGCGAAGAATGAAGAACAATTTCCCACAGTGAGGAGAGGTAAACGAGTGCTAGCTATGAAGGACTATGAAGCTGACAATTCCCTAAAGACACATGTTGCATACCTCACAAAGGCAGTAGAAAACTTGCTGAAGAAAGATTCACAACCGGTCTACGCTATAGAAGAGGTATGTGGTACTTGCAGTGGGAATCATAGTTCGGAAGACTGCCCGCTACAGTTAGAGGAAGGGATGTATGTTGGAAACTATAACAAGCCGAGAAACTACGACTCCAACAATTACAATCCCAACTGGAGGAAAGACCCCAAGTTCTCCTGGAGTAACCCAAACAATGCACTGAATCCTCAAGTACAGAACACTCAAAATCAGGGGGCACCAAGAATTCTGACACGACAGCAACCGCAACAGCAGACGGCAGCCACACCTAGTATACTGGAGCAGACTTTGGCCACATTCATGTCACAGACAGGAACTTACATGGCAAACATGGATCACTTCGTTAAAAACACTGAGTCATTCATGGATAAAACAGAGATGAGAATGACTAACCATGAAGCTACAATGAAATCACTGGAGACACAGATGAGTCAGGTTTCCCAGCATATTAAGCCAAGGCAAAATGGATGATTCCCTAGTGATACTGAGGTCGCTAGACAACCCACACATGAGCAGTGCAAAGCCGTTGCAATAAGGAGTGAGAAACAACTGCCAGGGCCGGAGAAGAAAGCCGAACCGGTTAAGGAACCAGCCCTAGAATCGACTGTCGCAAACACTGCCCCGGCAGAAGATAAACAACCTGCTGCCGCCACACTTGTCACGATAACAGAAGGGATAGAGGAGAAGGATAAAGAACCTAAACCTCCTCAGATCCGGATACCATGTGAAGGACGATTTGAAAATTACCGTCCTCCACCTCCTTTTCCACAGCGGTTACAAAAGCAGAAACATGAGTACCAGCTCAAAAAGATCTATGATATTTTTAAGCAGGTTCACATCAATATTCCGCTGTTAGAGGCCATCAAGGAGATGCCCGATTATGCCAAATTTCTCAAGGATGCTATGTTGAAAAGATCCAGACTTGGGGAATTTGAAACGTTAAAAATGACAGAAGGATGCATGACTATTCTGCACAGGCATCCGCCCCAGAAAAAGAAGGATCCTGGGAGCTTCATTATACCGTGCATAATTGGTGATAACTTCGTGGGTAAGACACTTTGTGATCTAAGTGCTAGTATTAATTTAATGCTAAAATTTGTATTTCAGAAATTAGGTATTGGACGAGCACGACCCACTGACAGTAATATTGCAGCTGGCAGACCGCTCTTACGTGCAACCAGAAGGGGAGATCAAAGATATTCTGGTAAGAGTGGATAAGTTTATTTTTCCTGCTGACTTTCTTGTTTTAGATTGTGAAGTAGATGAGAATGCACCAATCATCATGGGGCGACCCTTCCTAGCCACATGCAGATCACTGATTGATGTAGAAAAGGGAGAACTTATAATGAGAGTGAATGATCAAGAGATCAAGCTAAATGTTCTCCAGGCAATCAAACATGCTGATGCAGAAGAAGAATGCAAGGCTATCACTGAAGTAATCCTTGACCAACCCTGCATCAGGTTGAGCTGCCATGACATCAAATTTGGTCATTGCTACAACAGCCATCTGGAAGACTGTCACGGCAGCAGCTCCTCAGATTCTGACATATCTGACACTGAAAGTCAAGAGGAGGTAAACTGGATAGGCAATCGTCCAGGTAAGTTATTCGAGCCCTTAAACTATACCTCGAATGAACACATCATCCAAAAGCCCTCAACTGTAGAACCACCTGTTTTAGACCTTAAGTCCCTGCCAGGGCAGCTCATATATGTTTTCATTGGATTAAATGATACGTTGCCGTAATCATCTCTTCCAAGTTAATGCAGGAACAAGAATAGCAGCTGATAGGGATGCTGCAGCAGCACAAAAAGGCTATTGGATGGACGATAGCTGATATCCAAGGCATCAGCCCGGCACTATGCATGCAAAAAATTCTCCTAGAGGATGATCATAAGCCGACCATTGATGCCGAGAGACGCTTGAACGATGCTATGCGAGAAGTGGTTCAAAAAGAAATTATCAAATGGCCTGATGCTGGGATAATTTATGCCATCTCGAATAGTAAGTGGGTGAGCTCGGTGCAATGTGTTCCGAAAAGGGGAGGAATAACCGTGGTGACTAATGAAGAGAATGAATTAATCCCAACCAGGATTGTGACCGGTTGGAGGGTTTGTATGGATTACCGGAAGCTTAATAAAGCTACCCGGAAAGACCATTTCCCCTACCTTTTATTGATCTAATGCTTGATAGATTAGCGGGAAAGCCTTATTATTGTTTTCTTGATGGTTACTCGGGTTATAACCAGATAGCTATCGCACCGGAGGATCAAGAGAAAACGACTGTCACTTGCCCATACGGCACATACGCTTTCCGGAGAATGCCATTTGGACTCTGCAATGCACCAGCAACATTCCCAAGATGTATGATGGCGATATTCTCCGACATGGTGGAAGATTTCCTAAAAATATTCATGGACGATTTTTCCGTCTTTGGAGATAGTTTTGAAGGATGTTTAAGCAACCTACAGAAGGTACTCAAAAGATGCGAGAAAGCGAACTTGGTATTGAACTGGGAGAAATGACACTTCATGGTGGATGAGGGGATAGTCCTAGGCCACAAGGTAAGCTGCCGCGACATAGAAGTTGACAGAGCCAAAATAGAAGAGATTGAAAAGCTGCCGCCACCCACCACAGTCAAGGGAATTCGGAGTTTCTTAGGGCATGCTGGGTTTTATCGAATGTTTATTGCAAATTTTCGAAGATTACCAAGCCATTATGCCACCTACTAGAACAGAATCGTCCCTTTGACTTCAATACTAGATGTACTGAGGCATTCAGAATTCTGAAAGAGAAGCTGGTAACAGCCTCAATTGTACAGCCACCAGACTGGAGTCTGCCATTTGAAATTATGTGTGATGCCAGTGATTACGCTGTAGGGGCAACACTTGGGCAGAGGAAGGACAAGCTATTCCATGTAATTTATTATGCCAGCAAAACACTAAACGATGCCCAAGTGAATTACACCACAACAGAAAAGGAACTGTTAGCAGTGGTGTTTTCGATTGACAAGTTCCGTTCATACATACTTGGAACGAAGGTGGTGGTCCATACAGACCACTCAGCACTGAAGTATCTGTTCGCTAAAAAAGATGCAAAGCCTAGACTATACATTGGATTCTGCTGCTGCAAGAGTTCGACATTGAAATCAAGGATAAAAAGGGGACAATGAACCAAGTTGTAGATCACTTGTCAAGATTAAAGAGGGGAAAGAGTCTGCCAACAGACAAGACACACATACTGGAGACCTTCCCTGACGAGCAGTTGTTTGCTGCCACGAGCACTGTCGCGACAACCATGGCGGCAGGTAAGTTTTCTGAACTTCCCTGGTATACTGATTTCGTTAATTACATAGTTAGCGAAATATTACCTCCTGAACTTAATTACCAAGCAAGGAAGAGGTTCCAAAATGATGTAAAACATTATTATTGGGACGAACCTCTTCTTTTCAAACATTGTACAGATCAAATCATCAGGAGGTGTGTACCACAGGATGAGCAGGAAGCTGTGCTTCACCACTGCCATGCTTCACCATATGAAGGACACTTAAGTGGTAACAAAACCGCTGCCAAGGTTTTACAGTCTGGTTTTTATTGGCCCTCACTGTTCAAGGATGCCCAAGCATTCTACAAAAGTTTTGACAAGTGCCAACGGACTGGGAACATCTCAAGAAGACATGAGATGCCACTGCAAAACATCCTAGAAGTCGAGATCTTCGATGTATGGGGGATTGATTTCATGGGACCATTCCCAACATCATGTGGGAACCTCTACATCCTACTGGCAGTGGACTACGTGTCCAAATGGGTTGAAGTGATCGCCACACAGAAAAAAGATGCCAAGACTGTTTAGAGATTTCTGCACAAATTTTTTTTTTCTAGATTCGGCATACCTAAGGCGATCATCAGTGATGAAGGGAGACATTTTGACAATAGGGTAATAGCTGCTGCCTTAAGAAAATATGGCGTAAATCATCGGATCGCAACAACATATCACCCTCAGACCAATGGACAGGTCGAAATATCCAACAAGGAAGTGAAGAACATTCTTGAAAAGATGGTTAAACCTACTCGAAAGGACTGGTCTTTACACCTCAATGATGCACTCTGGGCCTATAGAACAGCATTTAAGACACCATTGGGAATGTCACCCTACCGGCTGATATATGGAAAAACATGCCATTTACCTGTTGAGATAGAGCACAGAGCCTACTGGGCTATCAAAGCAGTGAACATGGACTTAGATAAGGCAGGACAGAAGAGGTTACTTGACATGAATGAAATTGAAGAAATTCGAGCAATGGCCTACGACAACGCAAGAATTTACAAGGACAAGACCAAGAGGTGGCATGACAAGAAGTTGTTGCCACGACAATTCTGCCCAGGGCAGCTTGTGTTGTTATTTAACTCTAGGTTGAAACTCTTCCCAGGGAAGCTGAAATCTAGATGGTCCGACCCATTCCAAGTTGTGCAAGTTTTTCCCCATGGTGCCATCACGATCAAATCCTTAAAAGACGAGCAGCAATTTAAAGTCAACAGACAGAGATTGAAGCATTATCAGGGGACTGAAGCCCCAAGGATGCAGGAAGTGGTTACTTTAGAAGATACCCCTCAAGGCATCCCTAATTTAACTTATTTTTTTATTATTACTATTATTTATATATATATTTATTAGGAAATTAGAATTATTTTATTTTTAGGAACTAAGTTTTTATTTTAATTATTTTTAGGAAAAAAGGGAAACAAGGAGAGGAGAAGAAGTGAACCAGCCCACCATCTCACTAGCAGCCCAAAAAGCCCCTAAAAGGAGTCTGTCATCACAGCCTGTCAACAGCTGTCGCGACAGACAGCCTGTCACCACGCTATCGCGGCAGACACGCAAACTCGTAACAAAAGCGCAGCAGACACGGAAGCGCGTGACAGATGCGTCAAAAACTGCGTAACAGCTAGCCTCGTTATTCGCGCCTACCATTACAGCTCCAACGGGCAGCAAACCATTCATCTATATAAACCTCATTTCACTATTCATTTTTCACCTTACTTTTACACTCTCAACTTGCTTTCTCTCTAGATCTCAAATTTCTTTCATTTTTTACAGCCTTGCAACTATAAGTACCAAACAAACAAGAAGAAGTGCTGCCTCCAACTCTACCGCAGCAGCAGGCACACCCAGCCATGACAGACTCCCTAACCACTTTGCCACCACCGACTCCGTCGATCGATACTACACCTCCTTCCAAACGAGGGATATGTGGGAAGAGAGAGGGTTCCTTTACACCAAACGCACGGAAGATTTCGGGCTCGAACCGTTCATAGCTATAAAAATCAGAGCCCTCAAATGGCAGATGTTTGCTACCCAGCCCGAGGAGATGAATGTTCATACAAAGACCGTGACCGTACGAGGTATTGAGGTTACTTTCGAGCCGAAATACATCAATACCCTCTACGGAATTTACGTTAGCAAACAGGAGAACGAACACAAGAGGTTCGTGGAAAGTCTATCACCGACAGACTACGATGTTGTCATGGCAGAATTAACTGAAGAGGGGACAGAGTGGAATACTGATCCCAAGCATCGTTGGACAGTGAAACACACTCAACTCACTCCAGAGGCAAAACTATGGAACCACTTCGTCAAGAAGAGGATAATGCCTTCTTCCCACAACAACACAGTCGACAGACCCAGGTTAGCTCTCGTTCACTCCATTTTAAATGAGATACCTATTAATGTCGGCCAGTATATACGAGAGGGAATTTCGGAGTGTGCCCTTAAGCCATAGGGACGCCTTTTCTTCCCGTATCTCATCACCAAGATTTGCCGCGGCCACAACGTTCCCAAAATCCCTGAAGATTACAAGGTCCGAGGGAAGGGATGGACGAAATGCAACATATTCAGTTTGATAGAACTAAAAGCAGCCACACCTCTCTCCTGCTTCAACCTATCTGTCGTAGCAGAGGAGCCAGCAGAGCCCATTGACCCAGAACCTGCCGCCGCAGAGCAGCAGCAGCCAACAACAGCAGCTCCTACAACAGACTCCTCCACTCAAATCCTAGCCACCCTGCAAAAGATTGAGGAACGACAGCTTGGTATGATGAGTTTTGTCAGAGACTTCACATCATCAACGGTACATTTTATTCAAAACAATTTAAATTTTGCAAATGTACAATTTCCTGCTTTCCCAGAGCATTATTTTGCTGCCCCTACACCTGCCCATACTCCTACTCCTGCTAACATACCAAAAACACCCTCTGCTGCATCCACACCAACCCCGGCCGCGATAGCCGAAGGTGGCAGCCACACCGCCACTGTCTCTTCCAGAGGAGAGAAACGAAATGAGCCGCTAGCCGAACTTGATGATTTTATCGCCGAGTTCTCTTCCTCCTCCATATGGCAGGAATCTGATGGGGAGCCCTCTGTCAAAAGAAACCTTTCAAAGGAGTTCACTCCGATGAAAAGGCAGAAGCCCAACACTGGTGAAGGACCATTCGGCCAGGGCAAGTCTAGCAGCAGCAGCAGTGGCAGCAGCTCTTCTGAAGAGGTACAAGTGCTGGAAAGGCCACCTCAGATCTCACCAACTCGCATCCAGCCCCCAAGGGAAGCTAAGAAGAAGACTACATCCGCCTCTCCGATCATTCTGCCGGCACCCACAATGAAGGTTACTGCCCGCCGGCAGCTAGAGATCAGCAGCAGCAGCAGCGACGACATCACCTAAATTTAAGTTTCTATCTTATTTTTGCTTTTCTGCTGTTTTATTATAATTGTGATGTATTTTTGTTTTTATTTTCTGTTTTTTTTTATTTTCTGTCATCATGCATTGAGGGCAATGCAACCCTTGAGTTTGGGGGTGGCATCCCTCCAGTAATATGAAATGTTTTTAGGTTCAAAATTGTGTCTAAGTGTTTAGTTTATTTTTGCTTAAAAAATGGCTTAAGTCTGTGAACTGAACTTACCTGCCGTGATAGCCTCTGTCGTGGCAGTGCCTTTATGATATTTTTAGGAGCATTTAAGAGCCTTACTATAGTTCTGATCCTTAAACACCCTTTGTGACTCTTATAATGTCTAGAACTCTACTGGTAAACTAGAATAGGAAAAAGCTTAAACACTTGAGTTGCCCCTAGAGGTGCCTAACACTGGCTCTAGGAAAAAAAGTTAAGAAAAAAAAAGTAGACTCAATACACCTAGAGGTGCCTGAAACCGGCTCTAGGAAGTTAGCTAGAGGTGCCCGAAACATGCTCTAGTCAAACTTAATTGAAGAAAAGGAAATCGAGTCTAAGAAAAAACTAAAGGAGCCTAAGAATTGCCTCCAAGAAAATGAAAGTTGGCATAAAAATTCAAGGAAGTGGCTTAGCTATTCTAGTAAACTAAGAGACTCTAGGCATATAATTGTTCACAAAACATGCGCACACTACACGAGAATTATAGCAAGGTTCTGAATGAATCCTGAATCATCCAACATGGTGTTGTTCACAATAGGGCTTGAATGGTAGGTAAGGAAAAGTTCATTGTTTTAAGCCAAACAATTTTTTTTCTTTTTATTTATTTTTAGGTCTTAATTGCTTGAGGACAAGCAAGAACTTGAGTTTGAGGGTGTGTTGAGTGAGGAAAAGTTCTACTTTTTACCCCTTATTTAACCCATATTCCTACTGCATTCAAGCATAGTTCATTGCATTTAGGATAGATTTCATATATACATCACAATTATATAAAATGGCACAGTTGCTACTGATTTTGGTTACTTTTGCAGGTAGCTGCTGTAGCAGACTCAGGGCAGTGGAGAAGCAGAGCTGGAACACAGGACTGAAGTCGAGAAGGACAACGCTGTCGTGGCCACTGCCGTGGCAGCCAATGACGACATCAATGTTGAAGGGAAAAGTGAAGTGGAGCTCAACAGAAAGAGGAAATTAAGCCGGTCTATCGTTGGTCACTCATATATTTTTCTGAGCCCTAGATCAGAATGAAGGCCAAGCCCAAAGTTCAAGGAAGAAACCCAAAGCAAGAAAAGAGGACGAATTAAAGGCATCTACTCTGAAGATTTAGTCTTTAATAGAGCTGTACTTTAGGTTAAACTTGTATTCTTGCCATATTAGAAAACTTGAACCCAAGGCCTATATAAAGGCATGTAATTCGACCTAGGGAAGGACATCTTATTCTCTAGCCATCTTCTTCTAAACCCTAGTCGTTTTCCCTTCTCATCATGTTCTAAACTTCCCCTAGGGCTAAGGGTTGATTATGTAAAGTAGTTGCAAGGATTGTACTGTTTTAGGATTTTTTCTGTTCAATAAAATAGACTTCAAGTTTGCTTATTCTGGTTTTCAACATCTTGCAAGAGTTTCGGGAGAGCGTTGTGAGATTATTAATTTACTTAATATCGGGAGAGTTAAGTATACGAAAGGAATAAGTATAGGTTCTCTAGTTTATGGTTGAACTATCTCAGACCTAGGGATAGGAGAAGGTTAAGTGGCTAAGAAAGAATTCAACAACATCGGTGTTCATCCTTTGATTCACGCCGGGAGGTATCATCTAAGACGTGTTCATCGACAGACTTGGACATAGGGATAGGACAAGTTACAATAGGGATTCTTGCCAAGCTTGAAGTACAAAGTTGTGTGATCGCTGCCGCGACAACAATAGACTACTGCCGCCGCAGGTGCTGCCGCAATAGGAGCGACAACAGAACAGGAAGTCCTATATAGTGCAACACCTGCACTTCTAAGCAAATCAATACCGGCCTATTTCTTTACCCTGAATCTTTTAATCTTTTATCTTCAGTATTCTTCATTATTCCTCTACAAACAATTAAACTCTCTTCTTTCTCTTTTGTGCAACAATCCAAGGATAAAGCTATTTCCAGTCCATGTGGATTCGACATCCGATACTTCGTGTATCACTTTACTACTTGCGTCGTGTACACTTGCACTCTATTGCGATAGACTCTTTTACACGCAACAGATATCGTCAATGAACACCACAACGAACTTGTCCAAGTATTCATGGAACACTCTATTCATCATGTCCATGAAAGCAGCAGGAGCATTCGTCAAGCCAAACGGCATTACAAGGAACTCATAATGCCCATACCTCGTTCTGAAGGCTATTTTCGGCACATCCACATCTTTCACCTTTAGCTGATAGTACCCTGACCTCAAGTCAATCTTTGAAAACATAGCCGCTCCCCGAAACTGATCAAAAAGATCATCAATCCTCGGCAAAGGATACCTATTTTTGATGGTCAACTTGTTCAGCTGACGATAATTGATGCGCATTCTCATCGTGCCATCCTTCTTTTTCACAAACAAGACCGGTGCACCCCAAGGTGACACACTAGGCCAAATGAAGCCACGGTCAAGCAACTCCTGAAGTTGCGTCTTCAACTCCTTCAGCTCTTTGGGTGCCATGCGATAGGAAGCAATGGACACCAGAGTTGTGTTCTCATACAGCTCAATCCCAAACTCCACCTCTCGACTAGGCGGCAAACCCGGTAGCTCCTCCGGAAACACTCTAGGGAACTCACACAAAGTTCTTATATCCTGAAATCGCACCTCCTTTGAATTAAGATTCATAACAAAGGCTAGGTAAGCCTCGCAACCTTACCGCAACATTCGACTTGCTTCCAATGTAGACACCACAATAGCAAGGAACTTCACATTTTCACCCACTACCACCACCTCATAATCATCCACAAGTTTCAACGAAACTCGCTTACTTTCGAAATCCACCACGACCCTATGCTCAACTAACCAATCTATGCCAAGGATTACATCAAAATCATAAAATGGCAATTCCATGAGATCAACAAGAAAAACATGATTTTTCACCTTCAAGGGACATCTCCTATACAACTTTCTTGTTACAATCGTCTCACCAAAGGAACTAGTCACACGCATACCAACATCCAAAGACTCAACAGGTAAACCAAGCATTTGAGCATGTTCACGCAATATGTACGAGTGTGTAGATCCAGAATCAATCAAAGAAAGTAATGACAGAGATTGCAAAGTAAAGGTACCTGCGATCACATCCGTATCATTCCTTCCCTCATGATGGTCGTACACTCGAGCTTGACCGCCACCTTTAGGTTGAACGGCCACAACATGTGCTACGTTCCTGCCACCATCATCCCTACGCTGAAAATTACCACGACCGCGCCCACGACCTCTCTGTGGCTTTGTTGCTCTCACCAGAGCCTGTCCCTCTCTCAGCGGCTGAGGACAATCTTTCTTCAAATGCCCTCGATTCCCACAATTCCAGCATGTCCCAAGGTTACCCCAACACTCACCACCATGCCTTCTACCACAACGGTTACATTCAGGAGTCCTAAGAACAACATTAGGTCCTTGCTGACCTCTACCAGGGTGACCACCCCCACACCTAGCATCATAATGCGGCTTCCTATCCTTATGCCTCTTGTTGCGATCTCTACCAATATCTCGTTCTGCAGCTCGCTTTCCCGAGCTAGATCCACCAGCTCAACTAGCCAAACCAAGATTCGATTCAATGTCCTTGGCTCTAGTGACCAAGACATCAAAATCAGTGTAATTAGCCACAAGCATATAGGTCTTGACATCCGCTACCAGCCCATAACGGAATCGTTCGCATCTCTCCCGCTCATTAGGGATTAGCTCAGGTGCATACTAACTGAGGTGAACAAACTGAACTTCATATTTAGCTACTGACATGTTCCCTTGCATGAGAGACATAAACTCTCTCTTTTTTCATCGAGATAATGCACCCCCAAGTACTTCCACTTGAACGCATTCAAGAAGAACGTCCAAGTCACCTCGTCATCCTCTATCCCAAAGATAGTGGTCGTCCACCACGTATAGGCATCACCATGCAGCAGTGACACAATACAACCCAGCTTCTGCACATTGTTGCAGTTCATCTGACCTAGAATCCTCTTGGTGCTCTCCAACCAAGACTCAGATCCTTCCGGAGATAAGCCTCTGAACTCAGTCCCTCCTAGACTCCGAAGACGTTCCAAAGGCAACCTCACATTAGCATCATCCTGATGCGCAACTCCATAAGCTCCAGCTACTGTTGCCTGGAAAGCTCCAGCAATAGCCTGAATCAACATGGTCATGTTAGGAGCAGCTTGCCCCTGCACACCCTCAGGTCCAGCAACCCCAGCACCAGCACTAGCATTACCAGCCCCAGCTCCACCACCACCGGGTGGTCCACTAGGAGGAGGAGGATGTAAATCCTCAGCATTCTCATTATCAACCGTCGATCTAGTATTGATTCTCAGCTGTCTACGTGGCCCCATTATAAAAAAACAATGCACTGAAAAAAATGCAATAAACACAATTAGGCACAATAAGGTAAGTAATCCAAGTACTCAAGCTCATTTTCGAAAACAATTCTTCTCATTAGTTTTGATATGGCAATGGGATCCCCAACCACACTCCAAACATAGCATAGCATCACAAAATCATCTCAAATTGACCACACATCACTGTACATACATTAAACTTTCACTGAAAAGACACCATCATGCATAAACACATATAACAACCACATACCAAACCCCAATTATTCGATAACATGGCTCTCATACCAACAAATGTAACCCCCGTAGCCCGACCTAGACGCTTGACCCGAACTATGAAGATTACACGGGGAAAACCAAAGTCAAACCAAAAGTCAACCTTGATTTACGACCTTTTTTTTTCATTTTAAACTTGTCTAAGAACATATTAAACCTAAGTGAGTACTCACGAAACATGAATGAGAAAAGCACAGTGATCGAATATCATTTAGGGACTCAATTGCACTTTATACAAGATTAGGGACCAAATTGTAATTTTTGTAAATTAGAGGGACTCCATTGATTTTAGTGTTACCAATATGAAATTAACCATGTTACATGCTTCTCTGCCAAATTTCAACTTAAAAAGACATTCCAAGCTCAAACAATTGCAATCACAACATTTAGGACTAAATCGTAAAGCATGAAGACTCAAAACAATTCAAATCTGTGTCCAACGGTCACCCGTATCAGAACACCTACCTACCGTACCGAAACACATGTATCGAAACGGTGTTGACCGTTTCGGTACGTGGGTATGTTCTGAGACCAGTACCGAAACATGGCATTCCAGTAGCCAAACTGTTTCGAAACAGCCTCAGTCGTTTCGAAACACGAAGACCATTTCAGGCCCCCGTTTCGAAACACTAGAGGGTGTTTCGATACACCTTGCCCAGAAACAGCAGCAATTGCTGGTTTTTCATCCTTTAACACACTCAAACATGCCTCAAAGACTCTAAAATCATACCAGCAAACCAATATACATATAAGGAACATATTTAGGACATTCTAACTCAAACATAGCATCAAACACAAATTCACATAGGCTAGAGGCATACTTCCTAATCACAAAACCAATATAAGCAATCCAACCTCAAACAAAACATTCAAGGCCAATTACAACTCAAACATGCCAACATAAACATGCCACAACCTTAGGGAGTTCAAACATATCTCCCAAACACTTTCTCAAAAGCTTTTAAACAACATGTTCATTCTATCTCATGCTTGAAAATCATTCAAAGAAACTTCTTAATGAAAACACATGTACCTTCATTCTATCTCATGCATTTAAACCAATGCAAAACTCTTGGCCAAGCCATACTCATGCTTGTACACTAAAGCATTTCATATACAAATCACATATGCATTTCTTATAGCATAAATCATTTCTTCAAAGGTACATGTGAATCAAAAACCATTTCATATTTTATATTGGCATTTCACATCTCATTATTACTCGGATATGCAGACATCTCACTAGACACTTCCAGTGACATATACCATCACCGTACTCACTCGTCTAGCAACATAGTTTTCGATGGAATCTCACATCACCGTACTCACATGGCGGAATCTCTCATCCCCACAAAGCTTGGGTATTTCACCAAGTCCTACCCGATGGAATGCCCATCATCGGTTCTCTCCCTTTGGCTTAACCAAAGAGCACGTACGAATTTTAGTTTATAGTGCACTCTCATCCTATTGATCGATCAATTATATCCGATAAGTATCTCAACATCTATGCCAATATATTATATCAAAACCATCATCTCACCTACTGTTTTTCATGCAACAAGTCTCAAAACATTCTCATCTCATTTCAAACCATAACATTTGCTATGCTTTAACATAAAAGCTCAAATCTCAACTATGCAACATGTTACTTCATGAAATCATTTCAAGCATCATCTCACGCTATAAAATATGCATAAAAATAGTAGGAATTTATCAATCTCAAACCATGAGCATGTAAAAGCATTTTAGGGCAATCACCACATCTATGAGAGCAATCTAGCCAATACTTACTTCCGGACTTAGGAAGGTTCCACATCAATCTAGGCTCACCCGGAGGAACCTAGAAGACCCGTGAATGATCGAGAAGGCTCGGGACAACTCCGGACGACTCCAGAATATTCTAGAATATCTTAGAATATAGTAGAGCTTTTAGACCATTTAGGATATAACTAGATATGTATAGAATTATCTAGATATATCTAGGCAACTTAGATATTTTTGGAGGCAACATTTGGACCGTTGGACCAAATCGATCTCAACCGTCCATTGAGGAGGTAGGAGCCTATAAATAGGGCCACCCCTCATTTGTAAATCACCTAAGAGTTGTGTACTCAAACACTTGTAAAGATCTCTCTTGTAAGCTTCCGTTGCTTAATACAAGGTTCCTTCCTTGTAAACTCTCTTGCTCCTCGTGTTTTGCCATATCGTTGCGTGAGTAAGGCTGACTAGCATCGTGCCGAGAGTGCTAGTGCCGCACGGATTTGAGCTTGAAAGAATAAGTCCGTGACAGTTGGTATCAGAGCAAGTTCCGATCGCTCGGGAGCATGGCCAAGACCGCCAAGAACCAAGTCGCTAGCCCGTTAGAGACCGAGGTCACACATGACCAAGGTGGCCAAGAAGTAAAGGCCGACCTTGCCGAGACAAGGCCGCGTGCCAAATCCAAGGACGTACTCTCTAGCTTGGAGTCGCGTTTGACTCGCGTGGAGGAAAGCGTTTCGGGCATGGGTGCCCAAGTGGACGACCTTCAAGAGCAGACCAAAGGCCTAGAGGCGGAGGATGCCGAGATCCACACGGCCGTGAGGGCCATGAAGATCAAGCTAGAGAAGACCCTGCGCGCGGAAATGGGTGAAGTACGCGACGCACTCATGGGGGAGCTCACAAAGGTACATGAGTCTTTCCAACGTGAACTTTCCAACGTGTATGCTCAACTAGAAGCATTGCAAGGCGACCTTGCCTTGTGTAAACGTGCTATGGCAGCCGAGCCAAGCACCACCGTAGAGGCTAGAAGGGTCGAGGTGCCCAAGCCTCAAACCTTTTCCGGGACACACAACGCCAAAGAAGTAGACAACTTCTTGTATGGCTTGGAGCAATACCTAGAAGCCGTTGGCATCAGGGACGATGCCTCCAAGATCCAGACCGCAACCCTATACCTCACCGACACCGCCATGCTTTGGTGGAGAAGAAGGACACATCGAAGCACAAAGGCTCGTCCTCATAGAGGGACAAGGACCGATGTAGGTCTAAAGACTCTCAAGGTGCAAAGAAATCACCACCTAGCAATTGCTACATCTGCGATGGCGACCATTGGGTTAGGAGTGCCCACAACACCGAGCCCTTAGTGCAATCTTAGCAAGGCATCAAGAGGGAAGTGATGCCGACGAAGGTATTGACGCCGAAAGGGACCAAGGTGCACAAATGGGATCGCTACAACTTTTGAATGGTATCCAATCCGCCCCAAAGACCCAATCCAAGGGGTTGCTATTCGTGGACGTCACCATTAATGGAAAAACATCGAAGGCTATGCTCGACACAGGTGCATCGCATAACTTTGTTTCTTTGGAGGAAGCAAAGAGACTTGGTCTTAGTGTCGTGAAAGGGGAAGGGGAAGGATCCGTCAAGGCCGTAAATTCTGCCGCTCAACCCATCCATGGGTTCATTCGAGGAGTCAAGACCATCATTGGGACATGGTCAGGGCGCATGAACTTCTCGATTGTGCCGCTAGACGACTACCCGATCATCCTAGGGATCGAGTTCTTCGAACAAGCCAAGGCAATCCCGATGCCATTTGCCAACAGTCTGTGCATCACGGAGGGTGCACCATCATGTGTGGTACCAACGCTAAGGGCCACCAAGTAAGGGTCAGGAGTACTCTCCGCACTTCAACTCAAGAAGGCCGTCCGAGGGGCCAAGCCGTCCAAATGATTTAACCAAGACAAAGGGGTGACCGTGTCTGGGAAGGCCACCAAGCATGTTCGAGGGGAGAACATAGCTTCTAAGACCACCGAGGGTCAAGGTTCGAAGGGAAGGTCTTCCAACAATGCCGACAAGCCGAGGGCAAAGGCGAGGCGAGCTAGGAGTCAAGGGAAGCACTCCAACAACACCCCTGTTCCACGAAGACGCGACGAGGGCGTCGCGAGATCGGGTGGGGGAGGATGTCACGCCCCACCAGGTCGCGACCCAGCCAACTGAGGGGCACACCCGCTAGAGTGCACCGAGCAGCACCGAGGTGCCTGACCCAGGTGCGCCACGCGCGCCTTAAGAGCCCCACCTAGGTGCGCTGCGCGCGCCCAAGGTGCCCTACCTAGGTGCTCACGGGCCAACATAGAGAAAATGAGATGCAATGATCCTTTTAAGGCCAAGGGCGATACAAGGCAAGATCTAGAATGGCTTAGAAGGCCCCACACGTCTCCAAACTCACCCGAGGGGTTCCAGAAGGTTCCACATCAATCTAGGCTCACCTGGAGGAACCTAGAAGACCCGTGAATGATAGAGAAGGCTCGGGACAACTCCGGACGACTCCATAATATTCTAGAATATCTTAGAATATAGTAGAGCTTTTAGACCATTTAGGATATAACTAGATATGTATAGAATTATATAGATATATCTAGGCAACTTAGATATTTTTGGAGGCAACATTTGGACCGTTGGATCAAATCGATCTCAACCGTCCATTGAGGAGGTGGGAGCCTATAAATAGGGCCACCCCCTCATTTGTAAATCACCTAAGAGTTGTGTACTCAAACACTTGTAAAGATCTCTCTTGTAAGCTTCCGTTGCTTAATACAAGGTTCCTTCCTTGTAAACTCTCTTGCTCCTCGTGTTTTGCCATATCGTTGCGTGAGTAAGGCTGACTAGCATCGTGCCGAGAGTGCTAGTGCCACATGGATTTAAGCTTGAAAGAATAAGTCCGTGACACTTTGCTTGCTTTTAAGTACATTTAGCCTTAACATTCATGCATTTACATAAGGAGTTAGGAATTATGTTTATGCTAGTGTGAAAGGGTTGCTTTGTTGGTACTTTTGCAGGCTTGGCAGATCATGATAGGGCTTGGTAGAGCAAAGCCGCGCAAAAAAGGAAAGAATGCTAGAGAGAATGACGAGTTGTTGGCAACGATGGACCAAATATTGTCGAAGCACCAGTTGGCATAGAAGATGAGTTTGTTGCCCGGCCAAGCAGATGTTGGACCTTGTACTCGTCAGCTCTGGGATTCAAATATAGGATAAGATGATCACATCCCTTATCCCTTGAGCATTGAAAATTCAAATTCAAGGTTTATCCTAGGTCACTCACGCATGCCTATTTAAAGAACTCAAGCAAGCACTTGAGAGAAGGATTGATCGACCACCATATTTAGAAGGCTGCACCAAGAAGACGTGGTTCGACCAAATTGACCGAGATCCTGGACCTTGAAGGGCTGCATCGACCAACCCCCTTCTCGCCCATTCTTTTTTTTTAGTTTTTCTTTTATTTTTAAATGATGATGTTGTTAAACGATGATGGTTTTTGGATGGATACCCCACCATGAACTAAATTTATAGTTGGTGAGGGATGTTTGTGTTTGAACGCTATTTTTATATTTAGTTTTAATAATTAAAAATGTCTTGGCATTATTTCCCCTATCTGACATGTTTTACTATTTTCTAAATACTGTGCCAAGCGACCGCTGGCATTGTTTACTTATTGCATCTTAATATCTTAATAAACTTAGGGGGCAAAGATCAATGTCTAGATACTAAGGCGAGATGCTTCGACAAAAGATGTTCAAGTAGATGAACTTACTTTGGGAGTGAGTCTACCCCTTAGGAGTAAAGATTGGAACTTAATCAGATTAATTTATGAAAAACTTCACTATATACTAATAGGGTTTTTACATGATTAATTTAGGGCATTGCCATCGACAGAGGCAATGCCAACCTTGAATCTGCTCGGTAATTAATGCCAAGAAAGAACATTATTAAAGGTCGGCATAGCATGAATAGCGTGAAAACCATACATCCCTTGCCAACGCTCATCACTCATTTGAAAACTCTCTTTGCCAACGCTATTTTCCTTCACTTCTTTTCATTAATCACTATTTTCAAAACAACTCCAAATCAAACAACATTTTTTCCTTGACAAGTAAATGAGCAAAGCATTTAAACTCTTGGTCAATCCCTGTGGAGGCGATACTCAACTCACTAATATATTACTTGTAGATCGTGTATACTTGCACACAAAAGACTCAAACCTTGGCATTGTTTTTTACATTTCCAATACATTTTCCACCTTTTTGCCAATCACTCACACAGTCAAACAAGTTTTTGGCACCGTTGTTAGGATTGCAACGAAGTTTATTGTTTTATTTTACTTATCTGTTTTGTTTGATGTATGACTAGGAACCCCCCTACGGACTATTAGCCATATGACCCTAAAATTGAACGAACCTACCACAAATTGAAAAAGAAACTCAGAGAGATGGCTCACCACGATAATGGAGGAGTAGATGGTGTGCCACGCAATCAAGGAGATCCACCTATACACGGAGGAATACCAACTGCCCCTGCCGCACCTGTAGTAGACGATGCCATAGAGAGACCTATTAAAGAGCACTTGGCACCAAATGTTGGCAATTTGATGCCAGACCTAGCTGGCATAAAGGTAAATGCTACCAATTTTGAACTTAAACATGTAATGATTCAAACTCTTTTGAATGTAGGCCAGTTCGATGGATCACCCATTGGAGATCCAAGGAAACACTCGAAGAAATTCATGGAAGTTTGCCAACTATTTCAGCAACCTGGAGTTCCTGAGGATACAATGAAGCCGAAATTATTCACATTTCCCCTTAGAGATAGAGATAAGATGGGGCTATGTTCTTTGCCACTTGGATCAGTGACTACATTGGCAGATCTATGCCAGAAGTTTTTATTACAATACCAACCACCTAATATTAATGCCATGCTGAGAAACGAGACACGATATTTAGGCAGGCTGATGACGAGACCTTATATGATGCTTGGGAGAGATTCAAAGACTTTTTGAGGAGGTTTCCTATGTATGGGCTTCCCAATTGGACCCAAATAGAGGCCTTGTATAATGGATTTAATGCCCATGCCAGGAGAGTTGTTTATTCTTCGGCAAATGGTTCAATGTTGGACAAAAATTACATAAAAGAAGTTGGCATCTTTGAGAGGATTGTTGCAAACAAATTTAAGTATCCCATTGCCAGACTAGGGATCGACACAAAACCAGCTGGAAAATATGAGCTAGATGCACTTACATCCATCAATGCTCAAATTTCCAACCTTACTAGCATTGTGAAAACTTTGCAAAAGAATAATGATTCCTAAGAAGTCAAGGCATTGAAACCATTTTTCACAATATGTGGAGAAGATCATCGCACAAATGATTGCCCGACCAAGAATGAGTCGGTAAATTCTATTGGTAATTTTGCTCGTTACTATAGTTCTAACACTAATACTTACAATGTAGGTTGAAGACAACACCCAAATTTAGCTTGGGGAAATCAAGGAGGTAACCAGTACAATGCCAGCGTTAGAACAACAATGCCTAGAGGCAGAATAAAAATGTTATGTCAGCACTCAATTAGAATGCCATGCCAAAGAGAACCAAAAATAATTTTCTATAAGGGATGATATATAACCAAGGAAACACTCTCACGGAGTACATGGAGAGGAATGATGCAACAGTCCAAAGTTTGGCAAGATCATTGAGGAACTTGGATGTTCAGCTTGAGCAGATTTCCAATGCACTCAACAATCGACCCCATGGAGCTTTGCCAAGTGATACGGAGGATGCTCGGCATAAAGACAACGAGCAATGTGAAGCTGTAACTCTTTAGAGTGGCAAGCAATGCGAGATAGAGATGGTTGTCAAGCAGCCAAGTGATTGCCAAACTAAAGAGCTGATGCCAGTAGATGATCTTTAAAAAACGGAGAAGAAAAAACAAAAGCTGATGATGCTAGACCACTAATTGATGCCAAACAACATACCAATGCCAGATAAAAGTCAGATGCCAGCACCACCTTGGCAAAGCCAGTGAGCCGGCATTTGTGTATCCACCACCTCCATTTCCAGTAAGGCTTCAAAAGCATTAGTAAGACCAACAATTTAAGCGCTTATTGGAAGTTCTTAAACAATTGCAAATCATCATACCATTGGTAGAGGATCTTGAGCAAATGCCCCACTATGTCAAATTCATGAAGGAAATTTTGTCCAAAAAGAGGAAGTTGGGAGATTTTGAGACTATAACTCTCACCGAATGATGTAGTGTCATGATACTCAATCGATTTCCATCGAAGCTGAAAGATTTGGGAAGTTTTACTATTCCCTGCACCATTGGCAATAGATTCATGGGCAAGACAGTGTGTGACCTAGGAGCTAACATCAATTTGATGCCAATGTCAGTTTTCAGAAAGATTGGCATAGAAGCAAGACCTACCATGGTGACACTTCAGCTGTCAGACTGATCCTTTGCACATCCTAAGGGTAATATTGAGGATGTGTTGGTAAAGGTAGACAAATTTATTTTTCTAGCCGATTTCATCATTTAAGATTACGAGGCAAAAATTAATGTCCCGATTATTTTGAGTAGGCCATTCCTTGCCACAGGTAGGGCTTTGATTGATGTTCATAAGGGGCACTTACTATACACATGAATGATCAACATGTTACATTTAATGTGTTTCAAGCTCTTAAATGCACAGATGAACCTGAGGAATACTGAACTGATGAGATGATAGAGTCCATTTTTACTTTGGAAGTTGCACAGTTGTGCCAAGACGTAGATGATGATGAAAGAGATCTGGATGGCAATGATGAGATGAGTGAGAAGCCTGAAGAAGCCTTGGAGTGTAACACCCTGGTTTTGGGCCTATATGTTTTTGACATCGGACCGGACCGGTCGGGAATGGTTCGAATCGCGTTAGGCGTTTTAAGGAAATCAAGGATCCAGATAGGATAAAAATATGGTAAAAATTGATAAAATACTCTAAAATCATGTTTAAGAGGTTGGTCAAAACAATTTTACAAAAAAGAATTTCGGAAGTGGTACATTTTGAGTAGTGACCAAAATGTAAAGTTTCAAAACAATGGAAAAATGCAGTTTTTAAAAGAGGAGCCAAAATCTTAGAATCTTTAGGGAGCTTTATGGTAATTTAGCCTTTCCTTAATAAGACATGTGTTTTAAAAGGGATTTTAAAGTGATTTAATAAAAAGGGTTTTTATTTAATTAAAATTAATAAATAAGAAAAGTGAGATTTCATTTGACATAACTACCATTTTCTTCTCATTTTTGGCCAAACACCATTTTAACTTATTTTATCCAAAATTCTTTTCTCCCAAACACACTCTCATTATTTTCTAAACAAATTTCAAGAGTTCTTTCAAGTTCTTCAAGATTTTTGCTAATGAAAACTTTTCATTCATTGAGGAAAGCAAGGATTGGAGGTAAATCTCGTTCTCAACCTTCAATCTAGGTTCTTTATTGAAATTCCCAAGATCTTTGGCTTCTAATTAATGTTTTTAGTTGAATTTTCATTATAGTATTGATTTGAGATTGAAATCTTGCAAAAATATGATGAAACTCTTGATTTTCGGATTGGTTTTGTTAAGCTCTATTTTGGATTGTTTTTAATTAAGTTTTGAGGTGATTAATATGTTGAAAAGAGGTTTTGTTGATATAGATCCCAAAATCCTTGAGATCCTTGAGTTTCTTGATAGTTCTAGTTGGGTTTTTGAGGTAAAATGTTGGAATAATGCTTGCTGAAGGTATAAGGAAGGTTTTAGGTTGATTTTAGATGTGTTTTGATGTTTATAATTCATTAGAAGTGATGTATGTTGGCTGGGCTTGGTTTAGGAAGCAATCGATTTAGTTTTCAGTTGTTTCGGATGGGTAAATTGGTGTAGTTTGGGTGAGCAACGAGTTTGTGATTAGTTGATGGTGTTGAAATGCATTTTAATGCATTTAGATATCTGTTTTAATGATGTGAAAATATGGGATCTTGATCCGGGAGCAAACAAGATGTTTTTGGAGGCTCCGAAAGAGTAATTTTCGTGTCGGCGAACAAGGCCTCACGTATCGGTGAGTGGAAATGGATTTTCCAGCTTTGTAACGCTTTGAGCGTGGTCTTGGGAGCTTAGTGTAAGTTTGAAACAATTAGCTAAGCTCAAGAGTAAGTGATTCGAAAGTCTCTCTCGGAATGTGCTATATTTTTGTTGGAAAATGCACTTGATGTAAATGTGATTTTATCTACTGTTTTATGCATGTTTTGAGCATTGATAATGCTGGTGGTTAATGCCATGGTATTAAGGATGCATTTGGTAGATGATCCTTGTATTTGAGAAATGTATGTATTTGAGATTAATCATGTTTATGCCTGTGAAAATGGCATTATGTTTATGCTTGTAAAATGGTGGAATATTGATGTTAATTGATTATATTGGCAAGTGATGAAAATGGGTTTTAGTTACTTTAATCGAATATAGTTAGCCGGCTATAGGATTGGGTACACCGTGAATAAAGTCGCCTTGGATGTCGAGGGGTTGTGATTGTATCGTATACTCCATCCAAGTACCCTAACGATTGAGGTTAAGATCACAACGGTGGATGTTAATCCAGTGTGTAGATCTTGTGTTACGTGTCCCGTGCTCTCGTTAGTGGAATTATACAACTACCGATGAGTGATGTTGATGGGATGTGATTGTACCGTTATACTCCACCACAGGTGTCACAACGATGGAGGATTGCTCTCGTGTGTGAGCCTTGTGTAATCCGGTAGTGTGTATGAAGCGTGTAGGACAACGCTTGTAATCCACATATTCGAGTGTGTCAATTGTGTTGGTTTTGGTATCATTGAGAATGGATCACTTGCAAGCCAATATAATGTTGTTTTTAATGATTTAAGCATGAGATGCTTGAGGTTTATGCTAGAATGCATGTGATGCTTGGTTTAAGAATGAGCGAAAGGTTATTTTGCTGTTATTATAATGATGTTAAAAGCATGTGGTTTAAAAAGTGCATTGATGCTAGAAGAGCATGTTTTTAAGGAAAGGCATGAACTTGCAAATAATGTTGCAATTGTTGTATGAAATGCATTGATGATTGTTGCCCTTAGCGATCCTCACTAAGCTTTATGCTTACGCTCATTTATTTCATCAATGCAGAGAATTGAGCATTCAAGGCAGCCCGATAGCAAGTGGAATCCAAGCTTTTGATTAAGCAAAGTATGTAGTTTCACCTTGGTGTAATAAGAGGCAGTGGGTGGGATTTCTACTCTTGTTAGTAGTTGGTGATGTTAAACACCTTAAGCATGTTTGGTTTGCTTATTTTGGTTTGTAAATGGCCTTTGAGGTTTGATTTCTGTTTGAATGTGACTTTTAGCTTTTTTATGGGTTTGAAGACTAGGAAGCATGCCTATAGTTCTAATGCTTGCATTAATGATGCTATGATTTAGCTTGTGCTTCATGTTAGTGGTCTTTGATGCTTATACATGTTGGGTGTGTGATGTGGCATGTGCTTGAATGATTTCGGAGGTGAATGTTAGAGAAAAACTAGCAAATTGTGATGTTGCAGGGCAAGGCGTTTTGGAACGCCCTTATCTGTTTCGGAACGATGACATGGAATGGTCATGGCATTTCGAAACATGTAAGCACGTTCCGGAACATTTTGCTACTGTAAAGTATTGTTTCGAAACGGATTTCGGAACACACCCGCATATCGAAACGGTCAACCTGCTTTTGAAACGGACGTTCCTATACAGGTTCCAGTGTTTCGAAACACCTGACCGTTGGATTTGAAATTGAATTGTTCCAGGTTTCTATTTCTTACGTTTTGGTCCCTATTTATTGAATGCTTAATTAAATGAGTTTGGATGGTCCTTTTATGATGAAACTTGACATGCTCGCATGTTATTTGACTAATTTTGGATTGATAATTTTGAAACCTGTTTAGTCCTTATAATTCTTGAAATTTACAATTTAGTCCCTAAAAAGACGTTTGTATGCAATTGGACCCCTAATCGAGTTCCGTTCGCTGTGTCGCTTTCGCTAAAATAAATTGCTAATCATATAGGGTAATAATATGCATTTAGAATAGATAAAAAGAAAAAAAGGGTCGTTAATCGAGGTTGACTTTAACGAGTTGACTTCGATTTTCCCCGTGTAATCTTCTCAGTTCGGGTCGGGCGTCTAGGTCGGGCTAAGGGGGTTACATTTGTTGGTATCAGAGCCAGGTTACGAAATAATTGGGGATGTTGGTATGTGAAATTGGTATGTATTGATGTGTGTTGATTGAAAAGCATGATTTTGATTGAATGTTGGAGCTTATGCCATGCTTGATTGATGTAAATCATATGTGAGATGAATATGATTGTATGTTGATGATGTGATGTTGATATGTGCTGATTTTGGATGATGGAAAGCATGATGAGCATGATATGTTATTGTATGCTATATTATGTTTGAGGGAAATCGGGGTGCCCATTGCCTTATTACACTAATTAAATGTTTTTGTGAACTTGGATCCTTGCTTGAGGCTGGCCTAAATGGTTTTGTTTTGTTTTATTGTTATGCCTTGTTAAAAATAACATTATTGGTCCGAGGAGAGAGCTAAGGTCGAACACCATAGTGCCTGCGGCTGAGCAGGGCGACCAGGGTGAGCAAGGGGCTGATGTCCCTCATGGTGGAAATTTACCTCCTTCGCCACCATCTGGAGGTGGGGAGCAGGAGCAGCAAGGACATGCTGGTCCGGGTTTGGGTGATCTAACATCGTTGGTTCAGGCGATCACCGGGGTGTTTCAGGCTGTAGTAGCCGAAGCACATGTGCAGGCCCCTGCAGCTGGGCAGACGGGTTTACCTTTGGAGAGGTTGAGGAGTCTAGGAGCTGTTGAGTTCTTTGGTATGTCTCATGAGGCGTTAGAAGCTTGGTTGGCGAGTATGATCCTATCATGGATCAGATGGGATGTAATGATGTGCGCAAGCTGGGGTGCGCTGTTTCTCTTCTCCAGGGTGATGCGTATAGTTGGTGGACGACTACCACAGCTAGAATGGAACCCAATGAAGTGGATTGGGGGTTTTTCAAGGGGGACTTTAAGAGAAAGTATCTAGGTGTGAGATACTTGGATGAAAAGAAACGTAAGTTCATGTTGTTAGTTCATGGAGCCCTTTCTGTGGCTGAGTATGAGGTCCAGTTTGTACGTTTGAGCCAGTATGCCCTTGAGTTGATACCTAGTGAGAAGCACCGTTGTGATCGCTTCTGATATGGTCTGGTGCAGGAAGTCAAGACATACATGTTGGCTGCGAATTACACCGATTTCGATGTGTTTTTGTGTTGAGCCAAAGACATTGAACAGAACTTGGGTTTGACATCCCGATGAGTTGGTTTTAGCTCTGGAAAGAGAGCAGCTGAGTCTAGTTCCAGAGGTGGATTGAACAAGAGGGGACGAGATAAGAGATATTAGCCTTCTAGCCGAGGTAATGCTGGACATGGTGCACCGACTCAAGGAGATCGGATGAGAGCGGAACAGAACATGTGTTGGACGTGTGGATCTTGGGGTCATCTGAGGCGAGATTGTCCTCGAGCGGCTAGAGAGGTTCAGGCTCCTGTGGTGGTAACAGGAAATTTGTGCTAGAACTTTAGTTCGGCGGATCACTTGAGGCGAGAGTGTCCTTTGTTGGCTGTTGGAGGCCAAGGACGTGCACCCGATGTGGCTGCACCTCAGAGAGGCCGTGGGCGCGGCCGAGGGAACTTACAGAGGAGAGACGAGGGTCAGCGAGGCATTGCACATGTGGTAGCAGCTCGGCCTGAGGGAGGCGGTCCTGCGAGGGTTTATGCTCAGTGCGAGGAGCGCAATGATACTGATGTCATCGCATGTACCTTTTCTATTCAGTCTTTATCATTGCTGGCTTTGATTGATTCTGGATCTACGCGTTCTTATATCTTGAGTGAGCATGCGCATTTGCTTGATATACCTGTTGAGTTGCTCGAAGTAGGAATGCAATTTACTAGTTCTTTTGGTGAGACTGTAGTCACTAGGAAGTTGTATAGGAGATTCCCTTTGACTGTGCAAGGTCATGTTTTTCTTGTAGATTTGATGGAGTTACCTTTTTACGGTTTCGATGTGATCCTTGGCATGGATTGGTTGACTGAGCATAGAGCGGTGGTTGATTTTGATGTCAAGCGGGTCACCTTAAAGCTTGTTGATGATTATGAAGTGGTGATAGTAGGCGAGAATGTGAAATTCTTGTCGAATGTGATTTTGGCTTTGGAAGCAAACCGTATGTTGAGGTTGGGTTGTGAGGCTTACCTTGCCTATGTGATGAATCCTGGCACAAAGGATGTACATGTGCAGGACAACCGAACCGTTTGCGATTTTCTGGGTGTCTTTCCGGAAGAATTGCCTGGGTTGCCAACAAACAGAGAAGTTGAGTTTGGTATCGAGTTGCATGAGAATACGACTCTGGTGTCAATTGCTCCTTATCGCATGGCACCTAAAGAGCTAAAAGAGTTGAAAACACATCTGCAGGAGTTGCTGGATCGAGGGTTCATCCAGCCGAGTGTGTCACCTTGGGGTGAACCGGTCTTGTTTGTAAAGAAGAAAGATAGGACGATGCGGATGTTTATAGATTATCGTCAACTGAACAAGTTGACGATCAAGAAAAAGTATCCCTTGCCTAGGATCGATGATCTTTTTGATCAGTTCTGGGGAGCCTCAGTGTTTTCTAAGATAGACTTGAGGTCAGGGTATTATCAGTTGAAGGTGAAAGACGTGGACGTATCTAAGACAACTTTTCAGACAAGGTACGAGCATTACGAGTTCTTAGTGATGCTGTTTGGTTTGACCAACGCATCTGCTGCTTTCATGGACATGATGAATCGTGTGTTCCATGAGTTTTTGGAACAGTTTGTGTTGGTGTTCATCGATGATATCCTTGTGTATTCGCGTACCGGGGAGGATCGTGATAGACACTTGAGAATCGTTTTGCAAGCGTTATTAGAGAACCAGTTGTATGCCAAGCTAAGTAAGTGCGAGTTTTGGCTTAAGAAGGTGGTCTTCCTAGGGCATGTTGTATCAGTTGAGGGTATTCGTGTTGATCCGCACAAAGTAGAGGCTGTGATGAGTTGGAAGGTGTCTAAGTCAGTGACAGAGGTATGAAGTTTCCTTGGTTTAGCAGGGTATTACCAAAGGTTTGTCGAGGGTTTCTCGAAGATTGCTGCACCTTTGACCAAGTTGTTGCAGAAGAATGTTCGCTTTGAGTGGACAGATGCGAGGCATCAAGCTTTTGAGAAGCTGAAGGAAGCTTTGATGCAAGCTCCTGTCCTGATTCAACCCTAGTCTGGTAAGGAGTTTGTGGTCTATAGTGATGCATCCATTGTTGGTTTGGGCTGTGTGTTGATGCAGGAGGGTAAGGTGGTATCCTATTCATCTAGACAATTGAACGTGCATGAGCGTAACTACCCTACTCATGATCTTGAGCTTGCAGATGTTGTGTTTGCTTTGAAGATCTGGAGGCATTACCTGTATGGCGAGAAGTGTGTTGTGTTCACGAATCATAAGAGCTTGAAGTATCTCATGTCTCAGAAGGAGTTGAATCTTAGGTAACACCGTTGGGTGGAGTTGCTTAAGGATTACGATCTGTCGATCGAGTATCACCCGGGCAAGGCCAATGTTGTTGCCGATGATTTGAGCCGGAAAGTGGCCGTGGAGTTGAGAGCGATGTTTGCTCGCTTGAGGATATCGCGTGATGGAGGTTATATCGCTGAATTGCAAGTGAAACTATCTCTAATTCAGTTGATTAAAGATAAGCAGCTGCTTGATGATTCCCTTGTTCCACATGTTCAGGACATTGCGGATGGTAAGCCTTCGAATTTCAATTTTAATGATGACGGTGTTCTGTGTTTTGGAAGTCGAATAGTGGTGCAAGATGATCTTGAGTTGCGGCGCACTATTCTGACTGAAGCTCATATTAGTTCTTTTGCTATGCATCCTGGTAGTACGAAGATGTATCGTGATTTGAAGGATGAGTACTACTGGGTGGGGTTGAAAAAGGATGTGGATGAGTTTGATAGTAAGTGCATGGTGTGTCAGTGAGTGAAAGTTGAACATCAGGTTCCTTCTGGGTTGTTGCAGCCTCTGAGAATCCCAGAATGAAAGTGGGAAAGGATTACCATGGATTTTGTGTCTGGGTTGCCATTGTCACCATCAAAGAAGAATTCGGTTTGGGTAATTGTTGATCGGCTCCCGAAGTGTGCACATTTCTTGCCGGTGCATACTACGTATACCTTGGATAAGTTGGCTGAGCTGTACATTGCTGAGATTGTACGGTTTCACGGTGTGCCAAAGTCCATAGTGTAAGACAGAGATCCGAGGTTTACAGCACGATTTTGGGAATGCTTGCATCAAGCCTTGGGTACACGGTTGAATTTCCGTACTTCATATCATCCTGAGACGAATGGACAGTCAGAACGTGTGATCCAAGTGCTTGAGGACATGTTGAGGTGCAGCGTAATAGACTTCCAGGGTTCTTGGGAGAAGCACTTGTCGTTGGTTGAGTTTGCGTATAACAATAGTTATCAGGCATGTAGTCAAATGGCTCCATACGAAGCTTTGTATGGGAGAAGGTGTAGAACCCCTCTTTGCTGGGCTGAAGCTGGGAAAAATTTGATTTCGATGTTAGCTATGCTAAAAGAAACTATCGAGAAGGTGAAGCTCATTTGTGAGCGTTTGAAGGAAGCATCGGATCGACAAAAGTCTTACGCGGACCTGAAGCGTAAAGAGATTGAGTTCGCAGTTGGCGAACGTGTGTTCTTGAAGGTATTGCCTTGGAAAATGGTGATGAGATTTGGGCGTAAGGGTAAGCTTAGCCCAAGGTTCATTGGACCTTACGAGGTTGTGGAGCGTACTGGTCCTGTGGCATATCGATTGAGATTGCCTTCGGGGTTGGAAAAGATACATGATGTGTTTCATGTCTCGATGTTGCGGAGGTACAAATCGGATCCTTCGCATGTGATGCATGTTGAGGAGATAGAGTTGAATCTGGATCTGTTGTATGATGAGGAACCAATGAGGATTCTGGATGTAAGTAGCAAAGTTCTTCGTGGCAAGACGATAGAGCTTGTGAAGTGTTGTGGCGACACCGAGGAGTTGAGGATGCCACGTGGGAAAGCAAGGCGGACATGCTGAAGCAGTTTCCGCAGCTTTTTCCTTCAGGTAAAATTTTTTGGACGAAATTTCCTAAGTGGGAGAGAGTTGTAACACCCTGGTTTTGGGCCTAGATGTTTTGGATATCGGACCGGAGCGGTCGGGAATGGTTCGAATCGCGTTAGGTGATTTGAGGAAATTAAGGACCGTGATAGGATAAAAATATGGTAAAAATGATAAAATCCTCTTAAATCACGTTTAAGAGGTTGGTCAAAACAATTTTACAAAAAGAATTTCGGAAGTGGTACATTTTGGGTAGTGACCAAAATGTAAAGTTTTAAAACTGTGAAAAATGCAATTTTTATAAGAGGAGCCAAAATCATAGAATCTCTAGGGAGCTTTATGGCAATTTAGCCTTTCCTTAATATGACATGTGTTTTAAAAGGGATTTTAAAGTGATTTAATAAAAGGGTCTTTATTTAATTACAATTATTAAATAAGAAACGTGAGATTTCATTTGACGTAACTACCTTTCTCTTCTTATTTTCAGCCAAAGACCATTTTAACTCCTTTTCTCCATAATTCTTTTCCCACAAACACTCTCTCATTATTTTCTAAACAAATTTCCAGAGTTCTTTCCAGTTCTACAAGATTTTTGCTAAGGAAAACTTGTCATTCATTGAGGAAAGCAAGGATTGGAGATAAATCCCATTCTCAACCTTCAATCTAGGTTCTTTATTGAAATTCCCAAGATCTTTGGCTTCTAATTAATGTTTTTAATTGAGTTTTCATTATAGTATTGATTTGAGATTGAAATCTTGCAAAAATATGATGAAAGTCTTGATTTTCGGACTTGTTTTGTTAAGCTCTATTTTGGATTGTTTTTAATTAAGTTTTGAGGTATTTAATATGTTGAAAAGAGGTTTTGTTGATATAGATCCCTAAATCCTTGAGATCCTTGAGTTTCTTGATAGTTCTAGTTGGGTTTTTGAGGTGAAATGTTGGAATAATG
Source organism: Hibiscus trionum (assembly GCA_030270665.1). Taxonomy (NCBI): domain Eukaryota; kingdom Viridiplantae; phylum Streptophyta; class Magnoliopsida; order Malvales; family Malvaceae; genus Hibiscus; species Hibiscus trionum. The sequence goes on from BSYR01000021.1 coordinate 26,512,955, forward strand.
CTTGCTGGAGGTATAAGGAAGGGTTTAGGTTGATTTTAGATGTGTTTTGATGTTTATAATTGATTGGAAGTGATTTATGTCGGCTGGGCTTGGTTTAGGAAGCAATCGATTGAGTTTTCGGTTGTTTCGGATGGGTAAATTGGTGTAGTTTGGGTGAGCAATGAGTTTGTGATTAGTTGCTGGTGTTGAAATGCATTTTAATGCATCTAGATCTCTGTTTTGATGATGTGAAAACATGTTATCTTGATCCAGGAGCAAACGAGGCGTTTTTGGAGGCTCAAGAAGAGTAATTTTCATATCGACGAGCAAGGCCTCGCGTATCTGTGAGTGGAAATGAATTTTCCAGCTTTGTAACGCTTTGAGCGTGGTCTTGGGAGCTTAGTGTAAGTTTTAAAAACTTAGATAAGCTCAAGAGTAAGTGATTCGAAAGTCTCTCTCGGAATGTGCTATGTTTTTGTTGGAAAATGCACTTGATGTAAATGTGATTTTATCTGCTGTTTTTAAGCATGTTTTGAGCATTGATAATGCTAGTGGTTAATGCCATGGTATTAAGGATGCATTTGGTAGATGATCCTTGGATTTGAGAAATGTATGTATTTGAGATTAAGCATGTTTATGCTTGTGAAAATGACATTATGTTTATGCTTGTAAAACAGTGAAATATTGATGTTAAATGATTATATTGGCAAGTGATGAAAATGGTTTTTGGTTACTTTAATCAGATATAGTTAGCCGGCTATAGGATTGGGTGCACCGTGAATAAAGTTGCCTTGGATGTCGAGAGGTTGTGATTGTACCGTATACTCCATCCAAGTACCCTAATGATTGAGGTTAAGATCACAACGGTGGAAGTTAATCCCGTGTGTGGATCTTGTGTTATGTGTATCGTGCTCTCGTTAGTGGAATTATACAACTACCGATGAGTGGTGTTGAGGGGTTGTGATTGTACCGTTATACTCCACCATGGGTGTCACAATGGTGGAGGGCTGCTCTCGTATGTGAGCCTGTATGAAGCGTGTGGGACAACGCTTGTAATCCGCGTATCTGATTGTGTAATTTGTGTTGGTTTTGGTATCATTGAGAATGGATCACTTGCAAGCCAATATAATGTTGTTGTTTAATGATTTAAGCATGAGATGCTTGAGGTTTATGCTAGAATGCATGTGATGCTTGGTTTAAGCATGAGCGAAAGATTATTTTGCTGTTATTATAATGACGTTAAAAGCATGTGGTTTAAAAAGTGCATTAATGCTAGAAGAGCATGTTTTTAAGGAAAGGCATGAACTTGCAAATAATGTTGCAATGGTTGTATGAAATGCATTGATGATTGTTGCCCTTAGCGATCCTCGCTAAGCTTTATGCTTACGCTCATTTGTTTCATCAATGCAGATGATTGAGCATTCAAGGCAGCCCGATAGCAAGTGGAATCCAAGCTTTTGATTAAGCAAAGTATGTAGTTTCACCTTGGTGTAATAAGAGGTAATGGGTGGGATTTTTACTATTGTTAGTAGTTGGTTATGTTAAACACTTAAACATGTTTGGTTTGCTTATTTTAGTTTGTAAATGGCCTTTGAGGTTTGATTTGTGTTTGAATGTTGCTTTTAGCTTTTGTATGGTTTTGAAGACTAGGAAGCATGTCTATTGTTCTAATGCTTGCATGATTGATGCTATGATTTAGCTTGTGCTTCATGTTAGTGGTATTTGATGCTTATACATGTTGGGTGTGTGATGTGGCATTTGTTGGAATGATTTCAGAGGTGAATGTTAGAGAAAAACCAGCAAATTGTGTTGTTGCACAGCAAGGCATTTCGGAACGCCCTTATCTGTTTCGGAACGATGGCCTAGAATGGTCATGGCGTTTCGGAACGAGTAAGCACGTTCCAGAACATTTTGCTACTATAAAGCATTGTTTTTAAACGGGTTTCGGAACACACCCGCGTATCGAAATGGTCAACCTGGTTTTGAAACGGCCGTTCCGATACGGAGTCTAGTGTTTCGAAACACCTGACTGTTGGATTTGAATTTGAAATGTTCCAGGTTTCTATTTCTTACGTTTTGGTCCCTATTTATTGAATGCTAAATTAAATGAGTTTGGATGATCCGTTTACGATGAAACTTGACATGCTTGCATGTTATATGACTAATTTTGGAGTGGTAATTTTAAAACCTATTTAGTCCTTATAATTCTTAAAATTTACAATTTAGTCCCTAAAAAGACGTTTGTATGCAATTGGACCCCTAATCGAGTTCCGTCCGCTGTGTCACTTTCGCTAAAATAAATTGCTAATCCTATAGGGTAATAATGTGCATCTAGAATAGATAAAAAGAAAAAAAGGGTCGTTAATCGAGGTTGACTTTAACGAGTTGACTTCGGTTTTACCCGTATAATCTTCTCAGTTCAGGTCGGGCGTCTAGGCCAGGCTAAGGGGGTTACATGGAGGCTAAAGAAATGAGTTACTTTGAGCCACTGGAGTTGGCCTATAGAGAATCAAGGCACCAAAACCATCAATTAAGGAGCCACCAGAATTGGAGCTGAAGTCGTTGCCAGACCATCTCAAGTATGCTTATCTAGGTAAAAACTCAACTTTTCCAGTAACCGTTGTAACTGATCTCACTAATGATCAAGAGGGAAGATTGCTGGAAATATTAAGCAATTATAAGCAAGCTTTGGGTTGGACCTTGGCCGATATCTGAGTTATAAGCCCAACCATTTGCATGCAGAAGATTATCTTGGAGGAGTACCATGGCAAGACCGTTGAAGGCCAGAGAAGGATGAATCTGAGCATGAAATAAGTAGTGAAGAAGGAGATAATAAAATGGCTTGATTTCGGGATAATTTATCACATTTCTGATAGCTCGTGGGTTAGTCTAGTACAATGCGTGCCAAAGAAGGGTGGCATGAAAATGGTACAAAACAACAAGGATGAATTGATTCCCTCCAGGACTGTCACAAGATGGAGAGTGTGTGTGGACTACAAAAAGATAAATAATGCCATGTAGAAGGATCACTTCCCATTGCCTATCATCGACCAAATGTTAGATAGGGTGGCAAATAAAGCTTTCTATTGTTTTTGGATGGTTATTTAGGTTATAACCAAATTACCACTGCCCCTGATGATCAAGAGAAAACCACCTTCACCTGTCCATATGGGATTTATGCCATTAGAAGAATGTCGTTCAGGTTGTGTAATGCCCCGACACCGTTTCAACGTTGCATGTTGGCCATTTTTTCGACATGGTTGAGCATAACTTGGAAGTATTTATGGATGATTTCTCGGTGTTTGACAAAACATTTGAGGAATGTCGTTAGAGTTTGGAGCAAGTGTAGAGGAGATGCATTGAGACAAACCTAGTCTTGAGCTGGGAAAAATGCCACTTCATGGTGAAGGAGGGCATTGTTCTCGGGAACAAGGTAACCAGTACAAGGTATAAGAAGTTTTTTAGGACATGCAAGTTTACCGCCATTTCATTAAAGATTTTTCTAAAATTTCTAAACTGTTATACTTGCTATTGGAACAAAATGTCACTTTTGCATTTGGTGATTCTTGTTTAAGAGTGTTTCAGGAACATAAGGAAAAAGTTGATTAATACTTCTATAGTTGTGGCACCAGATTGGAATGAGCCATTAGAGCTCATGCTCGATGCCAGTGACTATTCCATCGGAGGAGTGTTAGGACAGCGGCGTGGCAAAGTTTTTCATATAATTTACTATGCCAGTCGGACTTTAAATGGAGCTCAGCTGATTTACTTCACAATTGAGAAAGAATTTCTTGCAGTTGTATTTGCTTTTGATAAATTCAGATCTTATTTAGTTAGTAACAAAGTTGTGGTGTATACAAATAATTCGAAACTGAAGTACCTCTTGGAAAAGAAGGATGCCAAGCCCAGATTGATATGATGGATGCTTCTTCTACAAGAATTTAACCTCGAGATCTGGGACAAGAAGGACAATGAAAATTTGGTAGCTGACCACCTATCACGCCTAGAGCATCACCTTGAAGATGGTAAGACGACTGTCATAAGAGATGAATTCCCAGACGGGTATTTACTTTCTGTTAATGCCATACCATGTGTAGGGCGGGTAGGTGTTTCCTTTTTGTGAGAGCGCAAGTTCACACTCCTGCCAATTTATATTATAAAAGATGTCGAATCCCACGAGGATTGGAAAATTTGTTTCGTTCGTAGTCCCTACACAAGGTAAAGTAAAAGCACAAGTGAATTGATTGTTGGTTTTAAGAGTAACGTAAAGTAAAACACAAATAATAAAAGAGGTAATTCAGGTTGATAGAGCAGGCAGGGTTATGTTGCCACTTAGTGTGAAAACTTCATAGTAAAAGGTCTGAGTTATTTCGTTCTGCCATGATATGCTGCCTCGTCAGGTATGATGGGTGGTGGTCTACGACCCTATCACGCGGCCGCAGCGGGTCACTACCACTGTGGGAGTGTACTGTATCGGCAGGTGGAATGGAAAGAAGTCATGGCGGCATGTCTGGCAGATACTCCAAGTTCGGGAGGATAGTCAACAGTGATCCCTCTAATTTCTAGGTTAGGATGCTCGAGAGCTAACATGACGTAGGCAAACTCGGTTGGTAATCCCTTTTAGCCGTTGAAACTTGTGGACTGGTGTGGAACCAAGTTAGTCACGCCTCAGCAAGTTGTGACCGTACTTAACCCTTTCGTGAGCCTTGCACTTTCGTGCCCGACAAATGGATTCTCTCATCTGACTGGTGTAGAATAATTGAAAGAATGAAGAGCAGTGTATTATGCAAACTTGGAATATTTTATTGAAGAATAACTCAAAATCTAAAACAACTGTTTCACAACTAAGTTACAACATAACCCTAACCCAAGTGGAGTTTAAAACATGGCAGCAGCAAAGAACACTAGAAATTTCTATAGAAAACTTAGGATGATTTGAACTAGGAGTACAATGAGTATTTATAGACTATTGACTAGGTTAAGTCCTCCTTAAAGTAGAAGTCCTCGAAAGTAGCTTTCCATCTTTAATATGACATTAAACTCTGACTTCTTTGCATGGAATATGCACTTTATCCCGTTTGCCTTAGCCCACAAGTAATCTTGAGATTTTTGCTTCGGCAGCCCTGGCTGCTGCTACAGACGTCGGAAAATCAAATGGATACCGGTGATAGATTCAGGGTTTTTAGCTCTACAGGTTGCGCTCCTGTTCTCCAACTTCCATAATCAGCTACCGTGGGCAGCAAGGTTGGCAGCAACTCTACTTCAGTTGGAACTGTTTCAGTACAACTCATAGGTATGATTCCTCAGCCTTGTATCCTCATCTCCTCGGTTCCCTCTTTCAGCCGTTAGCACCTACATACAAGAATACACTAAAACAACATCTCTTGTTCACCAAATAAATGATAAGTTATAAAAGCAAGGCAAAACAATAAAATAATGTAAAATGCTATGCATGCACCTACTTATGCCTAAAATGTGCTTAAAAATAGTAATAATAAGAGTCGAAATGTGCATGAAATACAGGACTTGTAGACACTTTACTCACGCCCAAACTCGAACTATTACTTGTCCTCAAGCAATGCAACCTAAAGTACTTGCTCTAGTAATAGTCAGAAAGAAAAACTTGTTTTTAACCTGATTTTCTACCTCAAGGTCGTGACACCTATATTAAATTAATGAAGGGAAATAAGTAAGAAAATAACTTAGAATTAAATTTCTCATGCCTGTGTGGTGTGTGCATATCTGTAAACAAGCTGAATACGTAGAATAAATAATTAAACAAAGATGGTGCTGTGATGTAAAGGTTGCTGCCGAGGCAACACAATTAAGCACATTATTTTTAATCATGGCAGAGAGGGCTTCAGCTGATCACAACTACTCTTCTAGGTCTGACCTTGAGATAGGAGCAAACTACAGAACCCCAAACCCTTAGAGTAGAGTCATCCCGTGAAGGCTTTCATTCACTCATGCTAATTTGTCTGTCACTTCAAGGCTTTCAGATTCATGGACTTTGATAGCAGCGAAGTGTCCTCACACATGATTCTTCCTAGAGCCTGTTGCGGGTACCTCTAGGGTAAACAACATTGTTCCTTGTTTTTAATTCTGCTACTGTGGCAGTACTGCATTTCTCTGTTTCTTTTGCCTGCCTCGGCGGCTACCTGTAATCATCGTTAGAATTTTGTAAAGAATTCTAAAAACAAACAAGCAATGTTCATCAAGTATTCTAACACATGCAACAAGTAACATAGATGTTTAACATTTTCATGCATAAAGAAAAAAATTCTAAGTCATATTTCAAAGCTTTCCCCAAGATTATATTCAATTTTAGTTAGGTGCGAAAATAAATTAATCGGCTATCCTATCATAGGCACAAGTCATAACAAACTTTTCTTTTCCAATTATTACTAAGGCAAGTACAATGCAACTAAAAATGCCTAGACAAATGATGTGAGAGCTATCCCACCCAAACTCGAGATGGGCATTGCCATCAATGCACAAAACAGATAAGATACAAATAAAATATACAAGTTAAAGATAGAAATAACAGAAAATAGAAAAGAAAAATAAAAGAAAAGAAAATAAACTAAAAGTCAGCTGAGTTGTGGGAGGAGGCTGGATTCTTGTCAGCTGAAGAGGAGGAGGATGTTTGGATGATGAAGTGGCGGCCGGAAGATGCCTTGGCGGCGGTTCTAGAAGGTGAGGTTTTTGCTTTCCGCGATGGCTAGACTCTTGTCAGCGTATGTTGTGGCTCTTCTTACAGTTTGGCAAGAGAAGCGTATGGAGATGCATCGCTCTCTTTTGACTCTGTCTCGAAGTCCACAAATTCTTCAGTTATTTTGTCCCGCTTCCTCTTCTTGGTTCATTCCTCTGTGGGTGCTGGCGGAGGGATGAATGCCATTGGGATAGCTGTTGTTGCTGCTACCACTACTGTTTCTGGCTCCAGCAGCGGCTGCTCAATCTCCTATGATGAAGAGGTTTCTGCCACTTTGTTTGCTGTGCAAGCGGGGGAAAGATTCTACTGGTGCCTCTCAGGGGTGTCTGCCACTGTGTTGGATGGTGTGGCGGCTGAGTAGGTCGGATAATGCTAGGAGAGGGTACCTGACGGTCAGTCTGGCAGGCAACGATGGCTGGTGGAGTTCTTTGTGCTTGGGCTACTACTGCTAGCTCCTCTGGGTATGGCAGCATGGTGGGCACATCACCGAGGAATTTCTTCAGAAAATAAGCCACAAGGGCTTATTGGGCCTCCCCCACATAGTTCATGAAGGCCAATTGCTGCTGCTCTATCCATTTTGTGTTTTCTAGAAGTGTGTGCAGTAGCGGGAGGACTTCTTTGTCTGTGGAAACTTCAGTGCCATCGGGGGTGGCTGGCGTGTCAAACTGTGTGGCTGAAGGCTGGCTGGGCGTTGTTGGCTCTTTCTCCATATCCTGCATTTTCTAAATGCGGACCTTTTTGGTCTAGCCCTCTTTCGCAGTTGTAAGCTCATCTGTGGGCTCTACCGGGACTCTGAAGTTGGTGCAGAGACCTGTGATGAGGGATGGGAAGTACAACCTGCCTTTCTTCTTTTTGAAGCTGTTGTAGATTTCTGTGTAGATAATTTCCCCTATGTTAATCGACAAGTTTGTCAAGATACTGTGAATTAGGGTGAGGCGCGGCTGATCAACGGTTGAGTTGTGGGATGTGGGCAGCAGAAACCTTTTTACGAAGTTGTTCCACAACATGGCTTCTGGCAGTAGGTGGCGGCGCTGGACAGATCCCACATGTTTGCCCCCCAGCCATGGTGTGTTGGGCTTGCAGAGTTTGGCCTTGATTTCCTCATAGTTGGCAGCCGTCAGTGACTGCCTCCACTTCTCGTGAGGGTTGTCATCCATATCAAGGCCGTAGTACCTGTTGATGATAACAACATTTAGTTTGACTGGCTCCCCGCAGACATAAACGAATGGCTTCTCCAGGCAAGGCTGATGGGAGTAGAATTCCCTGACTATAGTGATATTCGCTATCTCTAGCTACTGCGCGAACATCTCCCATCTCTTGTAGTGGATGGTTCGGAACAAGGCGGGCTCTAGACCATGATCTCCCGTTTGCCGCGTGTAATGGAAGCCTTACTCCTCTCATACAGCCTGCTTGGAGAACTTATTTATGTATCTGTCCTTGTACTCCTTGTAGCAAAATCTCTTATAGATGGGTTTTTGGGTTGATGTTGATGTCATGTGAACGGTTATGTATAGCTGAAACTAGAAAGAAATGAATAATGTAGGAGCACGAGAATCAGTTGAAGATATCAAGAAGGTGTAAGTAAAGTAAAATGAAATGAGTGAGTGAGGTATATATAGGAGCTGCCGAGAGGTGCCGGGGCAGCATTAAATGCCCAACGGTCCGATTTTCTTGTGCACGTTATGGATTTTTCTACTTGTGATTTTTGGAGCCGTTGATGGCCAACTAGCCGTTACGCATTGTCGTGCTGGCTGCTGTCTCGACAGGATGGTGGGCGGGCTTCTTGCTGGTCCTCCATCTTGATCCTGCTCTTTTATTCTCAAACCTAAAATAAAAATGGAAATAATAAAAATAATAAAATAATTTCTGAAAAAAAATAAAATTCTAAAAATTAATCTAATCCTAAAATAAATACAATAAACTCTAATCCTAATGCATAAAAATAAAAAATAAAATAAAATAAAAATTTAAGTTATGTTGGGAGTGCATTTGGGTGCATCTCCCAGACATAACCACTTCCTGAGGTGGTTTAACTTTTTCTTCACTCTTGGGGGGTCCTCCAGTTCTTTCAGATGCTGTGTTACGGGGTCCTTCAGTTTGCCCCTAGGCCTGTCGCGACAGCTACTGTCCTGGCTTGTTTCTACACTGATCTTGGCAGCTCTCACATCCGAGCTTTCTTTTCCTTCCTCTAAGGGTTGTAGCACGTTCATCTTTATGCTCTGGTCCTCTACCCTCATTGTCAGATCCCTGAGTTCCACATCTATAAGTGTTCTGCCCGTGGCGAAGAAGGGTCGCCCAAGAATGATAGGGGCTTTCTCTTCAGCCCAATACATAGTTTATCGAAGACGACCTTTGGCATCAGGTTGATGCTGGCTCCCAAGTCACACAAGGCTCTGGTCTCGTGTTTGCTGCCTACCTGTATGGGATAACAAAGATGCCAAGATATGTCTGTTTGGGCGGTAGCTTGTTATGCAACATAGCCATGCACTCTTTAGTGACAAACACTATCTCGAATTCCCCTATCCTCTTTTTCTTAGAAACCATGTCCCTGAGATGCTTGGCGTAGTTTGGTATGCTTTGAATGGCTTCTATCAGAGGTATGTTGATATGCACTTGTTTCAGAATATCCAGGAATTTTCTGAACTGGTGCTCTTACTGCCGTTGCTTGAGCTTTTGGGGGAATGGTGCTGACAAACGGATGTCCTCTATGTGCTCCTTTCTTTGGGGCTCAGTCTGGGGAGGATCATCCTTTTTAGGGCCGCTTTCATGTTCTGCTGCTGGGGCGGCTAGTGTTGGTGTTGCTGTGGCAGGCTTGCTTATCTGGTCCAGTTGCACTTCTTGCTGTTCTACCATCCTGGGCTCATCTAACCGCTTCCCACTTCTTGTTGATATAGCCTTGCAGTGCTCATAGGTGGGTTTGGCGGCTGCTTGCGAGCTACTAGATGATGCACCCATAGTCAGGCTGTTGTAGATTTTAGTGAACTGCCCAAATTGGGTCTCCAGGTTCTTTATGGAAACCTCCTGGTTGTTCATCTTCATCTTCGTCCTGTCCATAAAAGACTCAGTTTTTTCAATAAATTTATTTGTATAAACAATAAATTCACCAGTTTGTTTCATAAAAGTTTGCAGAGTTGCTTCTAGTGAATTATTGTGTTGTGGCTGTTGAGTATGCTGCCGGGACTGGTTCTGCTGGTAGCCTCTTTGTTGCTGTTGTGGGTTTGTAGTTGTCTTTGGGTTGCTCCAAGAGAAGTTGTGATGGTTCCTCAATCCAGGATTATAGGTGTTCTGGGCAGGCATGCTATTCCTTTCGTATCCTCCCATATAGTTTGCAGATGCAGTGCAGAAAGAGGAATTGTGGTAGCCCCCACATTCGACATAGAATGGCTCCACATCTTTTACTTCATAGACCTTCCCAGAGTGTAACCCCCTTAGCCCGGCCTAGACGGTTGACCCGAACTACGAAGATTACGCGGGGAAAACCAAAGTCAACCCGAAAGTCAACCTTGATTAACGACCCTTTTTTTTCTTTTTTAAACTTGTCTAGATGCATATTAAACCTAGGCATACTCTTGAGATAAGCATACTCAAAAATCACAGCAATCGGAAAACGATAAGGGACCCAATTGCACAAAATACGAATTTAGGGACCAAATTGTAAATTCTGAAAATTAAGAGGACTTTACCAATTTTTAAGTTACCATTATGAAATTATTCATGTTTCATGCCTCTCTGCCAAATTTCATCTCAAACGGACATCTCAAACTCAAGCAATTGCACAAACAAGAAACGGGACTAAAACGTAAAGCTTGCAAACCATCAGGTGTTCAGAAACGAGTCTAGGCCGTTCAGGAACACCCCTTGGCAGTAGCCAAAGTGTTCAGAAACGGGTCTAGGCCGTTTAGGAACACCCTGACCAAAACAAGAGCCTGTTTCGAAACAGGCAAGGGTGTTTCGAAACACCCTGCCCAAAAACAGCAGATAGGCCTGTTTAAACACCTTTAAACCCCATCAAACATGCTCCAAACCATTCCACATTAAATCAACAACATGCCAAGAATCATACCTACCTTTTTGCATCAAAATCTAGATACAAAACCACCCCAAGGTGCACCAACTCATTCAACACATCCAACACTCAATCATGCTTTTAAAACAAGAAGCATAGCATAACGACTTAAGAATAAGAAGATTCAAACGTTACAAGCGTTAAACCACATAGTTCAAAATCATAAACCAAACTTGTCCAACATACACAATCTCATAAAGCATCAACATAAGAGATTCTTCCCCCATTGCCTTTATTATCTATAGCTATTAACCGAGACATACATCTCAAGTGGAGCTTTCCTTGAATCCCTTGCTTCTCGCTGTTCCAACTTCATATATCTGCATTGATGGACAAAAAGGAGCGTAAGCACATAATGCTTAGTGAGGAATGCTCAACACCAAAACACCATCAATGCAGCGAATCATAAAACCACTTTTAAAAGCAAACACGATTCGTTAAACCAAAGCAACGTTTGAAAACCCCTTTCCAACAACATGCTCAAAGCCATGCATTGCTCAAACATGAAACCAACCCTTAGCTTAGAAAGCTAAGTAACCCTTTTCAAAGCATAAACTTGCAAAACCAACATTTTAACCATACCATGCATGAACGTCACATGCAAAGTTAAATGCAAGAACCTTGGAAAACACTTCCACTTCACATCATACTTTTCTCACACATTGGAAATCATTTCAAGCAAGAAACCTTTGCAAACCACTTACCTCCTCAATTAATCACATGCATTAAGCAAATGCAACACATGGACCACAAATTCCACATTTGTATTACATGCCTTTAATAAGCCTTCACAAGACTTCAATGCACTAAGAGATTTCATGCACATATGCACCATTCTCAATAAAAGATAACCACTTGATCAAGCTAACAAGTAATACATGCATTCATTAAGCATTATACACTTCTCATGCAACCATGCATCATTTCAAGCATCTCATGCTTCATTATAATCAAGAACATTATATTGGCTTCCAAGTGATAAACCATATCCACTTTTCAACTCAACAACCAATCGAATACGCGGATTACAAGCGTTGTCCCCACGCTTCATACACACTACCAATCACAAGGTCTTCATATGGAATTTTAACCACCATATAACCTTAACATGCACAAGGTCTCCATATGGAATTTTAACCACCATATGACCTTAGCATCAACCATTGGTAGTTGTATAACATCACTAACGAGATCCGGGACATACTTCACAAGATCCACACATGGACTTTAAACCACCATTGTGATCTTAACATGAACCATCCATGGACTTTTAAACACCATGACAAGGACCACACAAGGACTTTTAAACACCTTTGTGTCCTTAACAAGAATCACCCAAGGACTTTTAAAAACCTTGGTGTTCTTAAATAACAAGGCTTACACAAGGAATTTTAACCACCTTGAACCTTAACCAAGAACCAACCATGGACTTTTAAACACCATGTTGTTCTTAAAATACACAAGACTCATCCAAGGAATTTTAACCACCTTGATGATCTTAACCATCTCGTTAGTGTACTTGGATGGAGTTACCGGTTCACTCACAACCACTCCACATCCAAGGCGACTTTATTCACGGTGCACCCAATCCTATAGCCGGCTAACTATATCCGATTTAAGTAACCAAGAACCACTTACATCACTTGCCAATATAACCATCTTACCACATTAATCCATTGATTTACAAGCATAACCAAAATGCAAAAACCACCATTTACCATCATAAATCCACTGTTTTTGAAGCATCACACAAAGCCATTAAACAACATGCAACACTATGCATAAATTCCACAATTCCAATGTACAAAACCAAGGATCTCTTACCTTGAGCATCCTTCACACATGGCTTTCAAAACCAGCATTTAACCATGCTAAAATATGCTTTCAAACCACAATATTCCACTGTTTTAAAGCACTTAACAAAGCCATAAACATCATGCATCTTTAAGCATCAAACCACATTTAACAATGTTCAAAAACAAGGATCTCTTACCTTGAGCATCCTTCAACACATGGCTTATAATCTCAGCAAATAAACATGCTAAATATGCTTTCAAAACAGGATTTAAAACATGCAAACAAACCACATTGCATACAACCAATCCATGGTTCATCACCAAGAGAGTTTTTCCGAAAACTTACTCTTGAGCTTAGCTAAGTTGTTTAGACTTAAACTAAGCTCCCAAAACCTTCAAACCTTGGTTTTAAAGCTGAAAACCCAACTTCACTCACCGATACACAAAACAAGCCTAGCCAACAAGCCTTCCAAGCATCCGATCCCTTCAACTCCACCTCTATTGCTCACGGATCATTCTCCCCTGTTTCAAGCACATAACAACAGAGGATTAATGCATCATAATGCATTAAAAACACCAGCAACACACCTAAACTCGCTGCTCCTAACAAATCCAACATTTCGGCTACCAAACACAACCGAAATCACTTCCAAAACTTAACCCAGCCAAGATCCATCACTTCTAACCATTTATAAACATCACTTAACATTCAAAATGATCCCAATCACGTCCTTATACCTCCAGCAATAACAGATCATCAAGATCACTCCAAAAACCAACAAAAACTCAAGAAAAACTTAGGAAAATTAACCTATTCGGGATTGCATTGATTAAACCTCAACTTCTCATCAATTTAACATTCATTTAACATCAAAAAGACACCTCAAAACCATGCCCAATCAGATCATACGAAAATTCATCAAAATCAATCAAATCTTGCATTTTAAAGCCAAGATCAAGAATACCTTTGCAAAACCTTTAACAAAACACAATTCAAGGATTGAGAACTTGGGAATTTCAGTAAAGAACTGAGAGTTTAGAGGAGAAGGACGTTCTTACCTCCAAACTTGAGTTTCTCCCTTTTTTGGAACCAAATTCTTGAAAATCCACTTAGCAAATACAAAGGTTTTGATGAAGAGATGATGAAGGATCAAAAGAGAATTGAAATGAGTTATTTAGGTGACAAAATCAGAGGGAAAAGCTCTGGAGAAAAGGTGTTTGGTTTGAGAGAAAAGATGAGAGAAAATGAAAATGGAAATTTGGAAAGTTAGTTAGAAAATGCCAAAATATCTTCCCTCCACTTTTCTTTTATTTAAAAACCATTAATTAAATCTTTAATATTTAGGAAAAATCTGGAGAAACTCCTATTGGGTAAATAGCTCCTTAAAGATTCAAAGTTTCAATCCTTTTTAAAACAGTCTCACAGTTTTCGAAAATTACATTTTGGTCACTAACCCAAAATGTCACACTTCCAAACCTCATTTTGTAAAATTGATTTCACCTTTCTCTTATATATAATAAAAGAGGATTTTAAGACATTTTTCCATATTTTTAATGCAACCCGAACTAGGCTTTCCTAAAAATCACCTTTTATATTCGAACCGCAACCCGACCGGTCCGGTCCAAACCCAAAACTTCTAAGCCCAAAATTGGGGTGTTACAACTCTCCCCCCCTTAGGAAATTTCATCCTCGAAATTTCAACTGGCGAAAAGAGAACAACCAACTTCTCAAAACAACACACAAAGCAACACAGGAGACTTAACCACCACTGAACACTCTCCTCACAAACTTCACCCAAACTCAACACCACCACATACTGTTCACAAATTCCAGAACACTCAGATGTTAACCACATCTTAACTTTTCACACTTCCGGACTACACATAGCCCCAACAACAACCTGAAGAACCTCCAACCCTTTTACAGCATACACCACTTTAACTCATAACTCCCAAAACTTGTTCACTCAGTGACACCAACCAAACCAGTTCAGCCACCATGTGACCCACAACCTTCACTGCTTCCAAAAACCCCTTGCACAACTGCTCAACCTTTTCCAAAGGTTACTACAACAAGCAAGAATTCTTAAGCATCAACTGCTTACTCAAACTTCTCTACGCATTGTTGGCACTACTTCACATCCACCGCTACCATCACCACAACAACTCACCAGGACTACTCACCCATCACCCGATACTCACGTCACAAAAACCCCAACCCTGACTCCGCCAACCGCTTCTCACAAGAACTCGCCCAACCAACAATGGCCTTTGATCTTACATTGCCTTTCCACTTCAAGATTGACTGTAACTCTTGCCTTACCAGGACACCGCCCAACCTACACTTACATAAACAATCCTTCTATTACTACAACAATGCCAAGTTACCTCAGCACTTTGGAACACATCCACTAACCTGCAACATCACTTAATACCAAGAAACTACCGCTTCTACCAGCTATTCACAACCACTTGACCGATTCCAACCTTAGTCGGCAATCTTCTTACCACCACCCCGCTAAACCCATAAAGCATCAAACACCTTCCTTCTACCAACATGCTATACCGCACTCACTATTACTAACAACTTGCTTAATACCCTCCATAACTTCTAACATTCACCTAGCACCAACACAACCTCTAATCCCATCATCAACCCTAATCCCATCACAACACTAACAGACCCGATTAGCTATTAGCGAGTGTGAACGTTCGTATGCATGATCACCAATATGCCCTATCAATGCCTGATGTACATGTATGCAAAACCTCTAATGTCATACCACATGTATGCATGGACCAGCACATATATAATATAGCATATAACAAATGATTTTTAATTGTGCATGTATGTCAGTTCACACCCACCAATAACATCCCCAGAATCTATCTAAGAACAACCTCCTAACTCACTTCTAACTTGTCTAACTCCATCATTCTAGCAACCATTATCCACAAGATACTCACTAAAGCCCTCTTCACGCTAAATTTGTTTTCAAAACAACTACAACTACTACCCCAACACGCTAGCAACAAGACCAAACCCGCAACGCAAGGGAAACCAAACCAAAACCAAACTAAGATAACTAGGCAAAGGTTACTTAACAAGGTTACCTAAAACCACCTCACCACCCCGGAGCTTCAACAGACAAGCTCTCTTCCTCGCAGAACCATCATTCTCCAGCCGCACCGCTGCAGCATCAGCTAGCACATTAAGGTCACCACCATCTCCCCGCGGTAAAGAACCTTGACTACCCCGAGCCAACTTCAAACAATTACGTCTCATATGTCCAACAGACCCACAATTCCAACAGATTTCATTCTCCAAGCTACTCACACCTTTCTGCTCTTCCTGCCACCTTCGAACTTCGTCTCGACCGTGCCCACGACCCTTCAGAGACCCTTTTGCTACCACTGAAGCTGATTTCACCACATGAGGACAATCCCGCTTCACATGCTCCTTAGAACCACAGTTCCAACAAACACATGCGCCCCAACAACCTCCAACATGGCGCCTTCCACAACAGTCACACACCGGTAACTGAGCTTCCACTCCTTGATCAGGCAGCACTTGCCCCAGATTTGCACTACCACTCAGACTTTGATTCAATCAAAACCTCCCATCACGTAGCCTCTTACTCTGACCACACCGGAGGTCAGTACCCATAACTCTCTCGCTTAAACCTTTCCCACCTTCATAAACAGAAACCACACCCTCACATTGCTTAACCCTTGGGAATTTCTCTCCAAGATACCTTTCATAAAAGGCAGACACAAAGAAGTCCCAATCTAGATCTTGGATGTGTGATGCCACCGCCACAGATGTCCACCAAGCACATGCGTCCTCCAGCATCAATGTGACAACACTTCCCAGCTTACAGGCATAATCACAACCTTCCTGATCCAAAATCAGAACCACACTGGCCAACCAGGCCTCGAACGTCTCAGGTGACGAACCAAGATACTTCACAACTCCCAAATCATGTATACGCTGTTTCGACAAACCCACACATCCCGCAGCCGGCACGCTTACAAATTTTACCTTTCCCACAGCCTGAGATGTTCCCAACACCTCTTGAACTACAAGTGATGAACTCTTCATCACAGAACCAACTTCCTCCTCCTGCCTCACTACCTCAACTCCAGGCACAGAAGACTGAGACGAAACACTTCCATCAAAAGGTGAATTCCACGCCTTAACAACCTGCTCTAAAGCAGCAACCCTCTCACCCAACTGTCGTTCTTTCATCGATTTTACCATGCTATTAACAGCAAACAATCATAACAAAACAAACAAATCGATCAGACCAGCTTTAAGCAAGGATTCAAAGCTCCAACTCCAAAATAACACAATAGCTATAATAATAAGGCAATGGGTATCCCGAATTCCCCCCTTTTACATGACATAACAGTCAACAAAAACATGGACATCACAACATCAAGCATATCAAACAACATACTCGATCATGCTTTCATCAAACAACATCCATTCGTAACAGCATAGCATCATCAACATATCATACCCATTACACTTCCATCATTCATAAAATCAGCTCACAACAACAACATGTCATCAGCACAAATCCACATTAGCTCAGCGAAGATTCATAACCAAGAAGCATGTTAAAAACATCAACAATTTACTCAAAAACACGCATTTCAACCGGCTTTCAACCACACATCAGAATATACATCAAACACATAATACAACAATTTACCGTTTTCCCCAAGCATTCGCAACTCAGCTCTGATACCAACAAATGTAACCCCCTTAGCCCGGCCTAGACGGTTGACCCGAACTACGAAGATTACACGGGGAAAACCAAAGTCAACCCGAAAGTCAACCTTGATTAACGACCCTTTTTTTTCTTTTTTAAACTTGTCTAGATGCATATTAAACCTAGGAATACTCTTGAGATAAGCATACTCAAAAATCACAGCAATCGGAAAACGATAAGGGACCCAATTGCACAAAATACGAATTTAGGGACCAAATTGTAAATTCTGAAAATTAAGAGGACTTTACCAATTTTTAAGTTACCATTATGAAATTATTCATGTTTCATGCCTCTCTGCCAAATTTCATCTCAAACGGACATCTCAAACTCAAGCAATTGCACAAACAAGAAACGGGACTAAAACGTAAAGCTTGCAAACCATCAGGTGTTCAGAAACGGGTCTAGGCCGTTCAGGAACACCCCTTGGCAGTAGCCAAAGTGTTCAGAAACGGGTCTAGGCCGTTCAGGAACACCCTGGCCAAAACAAGAGCCTGTTTCGAAACAGGCAAGGGTGTTTCGAAACACCCTGCCCAGAAACAGCAGATAGGCCTGTTTAAACACCTTTAAACCCCATCAAACATGCTCCAAACCATTCCACATTAAATCAAAAACATGCCAAGAATCATACCTACCAATTTGCATCAAAATCTAGATACAAAACCACCCCAAGGTGCACCAACTCATTCAACACATCCAACACTCAATCATGCTTTTAAAACAAGAAGCATAGCATAACGACTTAAGAATAAGAAGATTCAAACGTTACAAGCGTTAAACCACATAGTTCAAAATCATAAACCAAACTTGTCCAACATACACAATCTCATAAAGAATCAACATAAGAGATTCTTCCCCCATTGCCTTTATTATCTATAGCTATTAACCGAGACATACATCTCAAGTGGAGCTTTCCTTGAATCCCTTGCTTCTCGCTGTTCCAACTTCATATATCTGCATTGATGGACAAAAAGGAGCGTAAGCACATAATGCTTAGTGAGGAATGCTCAAAACCAAAACACCATCAATGCAGCGAATCATAAAACCACTTTTAAAAGCAAACACGATTCGTTAAACCAAAGCAACGTTTGAAAACCCCTTTCCAACAACATGCTCAAAGCCATGCATTGCTCAAACATGAAACCAACCCTTAGCTTAGAAAGCTAAGTAACCCTTTTCAAAGCATAAACTTGCAAAACCAACATTTTAACCATACCATGCATGAACGTCACATGCAAAGTTAAATGCAAGAACCTTGGAAAACACTTCCACTTCACATCATACTTTTCTCATACATTGGAAATCATTTCAAGCAAGAAACCTTTGCAAACCACTTACCTCCTCAATTAATCACATGCATTAAGCAAATGCAACACATGGACCACAAATTCCACATTTGTATTACATGCCTTTAACAAGCCTTCACAAGACTTCAATGCACTAAGAGATTTCATGCACATATGCACCATTCTCAATAAAAGATAACCACTTGATCAAGCTAACAAGTAATACATGCATTCATTAAGCATTATACACTTCTCATGCAACCATGCATCATTTCAAGCATCTCATGCTTCATTATAATCAAGAACATTATATTGGCTTCCAAGTGATAAACCATATCCACTTTTCAACTCAACAACCAATCGGATACGCGGATTACAAGCGTTGTCCCCACGCTTCATACACACTACCAATCATAAGGTCTTCATATGGAATTTTAACCACCATATAACCTTAACATGCACAAGGTCTCCATATGGAATTTTAACCACCATATGACCTTAGCATCAACCATTGGTAGTTGTATAACATCACTAACGAGATCCGGGACATACTTCACAAGATCCACACATGGACTTTAAACCACCATTGTGATCTTAACATGAACCATCCATGGACTTTTAAACACCATGACAAGGACCACACAAGGACTTTTAAACACCTTTGTGTCCTTAACAAGAATCACCCAAGGACTTTTAAACACCTTGGTGTTCTTAAATAACAAGGCTTACACAAGGAATTTTAACCACCTTGAACCTTAACCAAGAACCAACCATGGACTTTTAAACACCATGTTGTTCTTAAAATACACAAGACTCATCCAAGGAATTTTAACCACCTTGATGATCTTAACCATCTCGTTAGTGTACTTGGATGGAGTTACCGGTTCACTCACAACCACTCCACATCCAAGGCGACTTTATTCACGGTGCACCCAATCCTATAGCCGACTAACTATATCCGATTTAAGTAACCAAGAACCACTTACATCACTTGCCAATATAACCATCTTACCACATTAATCCATTGATTTACAAGCATAACCAAAATGCAAAAACCACCATTTACCATCATAAATCCACTGTTTTTGAAGCATCACACAAAGCCATTAAACAACATGCAACACTATGCATAAATTCCACAATTCCAATGTACAAAACCAAGGATCTCTTACCTTGAGCATCCTTCACACATGGCTTTCAAAACCAGCATTTAACCATGCTAAAATATGCTTTCAAACCACAATATTCCACTGTTTTAAAGCACTTAACAAAGCCATAAACATCATGCATCTTTAAGCATCAAACCACATTTAACAATGTTCAAAAACAAGGATCTCTTACCTTGAGCATCCTTCAACACATGGCTTATAATCTCAACAAATAAACATGCTAAATATGCTTTCAAAACAGGATTTAAAACATGCAAACAAACCACATTGCATACAACCAATCCACGGTTCATCACCAAGAGAGTAATTCCAAAAACTTACTCTTGAGCTTAGCTAAGTTGTTTAGACTTAAACTAAGCTCCCAAAACCTTCAAACCTTGGTTTTAAAGCTGAAAACCCAAATTCACTCACCGATACACAAAACAAGCCTAGCCAACAAGCCTTCCAAGCATCCGATCCCTTCAACGCCACCTCTATTGCTCACGGATCATTCTCCCCTGTTTCAAGCACATAACAACAGAGGATTAATGCATCATAATGCATTAAAAACACCAGCAACACACCTAAACTCGCTGCTCCTAACAAATCCAACATTTCGGCTACCAAACACAACCGAAATCACTTCCAAACACTTCCAAAACTTAACCCAGCCAAGATCCATCACTTCTAACCATTTATAAACATCACTTAACATTCAAAATGATCCCAATCACGTCCTTATACCTCCAGCAATAACAGATCATCAAGATCACTCCAAAAACCAACAAAAACTCAAGCAAAACTTAGGAAAATTAACCTATTCGGGATTGCATTGATTAAACCTCAACTTCTCATCAATTTAACATCCATTTAACATCAAAAAGACACCTCAAAACCATGCCCAATCAGATCATACGAAAATTCATCAAAATCAATCAAATCTTGCATTTTAAAGCCAAGATCAAGAATACCTTTGCAAAACCTTTAACAAAACACAATTCAAGGATTGAGAACTTGGGAATTTCAGTAAAGAACTGAGAGTTTAGAGGAGAAGGACGTTCTTACCTCCAAACTTGAGTTTCTCCCTTTTTTGGAACCAAATTCTTGAAAATCCACTTAGCAAATACAAAGGTTTTGATGAAGAGATGATGAAGGATCAAAAGAGAATTGAAATGAGTTATTTAGGTGACAAAATCAGAGGGAAAAGCTCTGGAGAAAAGGTGTTTGGTTTGAGAGAAAAGATGAGAGAAAATGAAAATGGAAATTTGGAAAGTTAGTTAGAAAATGCCAAAATATCTTCCCTCCACTTTTCTTTTATTTAAAAACCATTAATTAAATCTTTAATATTTAGGAAAAATCTGGAGAAACTCCTATTGGGTAAATAGCTCCTTAAAGATTCAAAGTTTCAATCCTTTTTAAAACAGTCTCACAGTTTTCGAAAATTACATTTTGGTCACTAACCCAAAATGTCACACTTCCAAACCTCATTTTGTAAAATTGATTTCACCTTTCTCTTATATATAATAAAAGAGGATTTTAAGACATTTTTCCATATTTTTAATGCAACCCGAACTAGGCTTTCCTAAAAATCACCTTTTATATTCGAACCGCAACCCGACCGGTCCGGTCCAAACCCAAAACTTCTAAGCCCAAAATTGGGGTGTTACACAGAGGGTTGCACAATCTTCATCACCAGTTTCGTCAAGGTATCCAGGCGGGTGTTTACAGATTATAAGGCTTCTACCTCATTTACAGTGGCTGGCCACCTTGTGCCGCCTCGGCAGGCTGTCGGGTACTTGTAATCATTTTTAGCGGCTATGTTCAGCAGCCGCAGTGCTTCCTCTGGAGGTCTGTGTAGGATGATCCCAGTAACCGATGCATCTATTATCATATGAGTTGGGTAGTTAACCCCGTTATAGAATATAAATACCTGAGTCCAAGCTGGTAGACCATGTAGCAGAGAGTTATTCAGCATCTGTTGATACCACTCCCATGCCTAGTACATTGGTTCGTCATCCCCTTGTCTAAAGGCTGTGATCTCATTCCACAGCCTATCAGTGACGTTGGACGGGCTGAAACGGTCTAGAAAGTCTTTGCAGAGCTTCGTCCATGTGCTAAAAGATCCGGCTGGCTGGTTATTCAACCACTGTTTTGCCCTATCCCTCAGTGAATAGGAAAATAGCCTCAACCGTAGTACATCCTGGTGAACCCCATGCATCTTGAATGCTCGGAAAATGTCCAGGAATCCTCGTAAATGCTGCCGAGCATCTTCAGTTGCAGTCCCTCAAAAGTGCCCTCACTTATTTATCATGTTGAACATGACGAGCTTTAGCTCAAAATTGTCTACCCATATTTCCGGTTCCGTCACGATTGGTTCGAACCTTTGGAAGTCATGTTCCAGATAATCTCTAGTTTTTCGAACTTGGGGCGGTCTGGGCAGATCAGGGGGTCCTGCCTCTGTTGCTCTTGTGGTCCTCTGGGCGGCAAGTCGTGCTGCCCGCCCCTGCCATGTACGACATCATTTGGTGGGTCCTCTTTTACCATGGTTTCTTTTTTTTCTTTGCCCTTATCTCCTTTGTTCTTTAGAATTTTCCTAAGCTCCCTTTTAATCCTTCTCGTTTCACGTTCTATTGCTTTAACATTCCTTTTATATCTCAGAAATGGGTTGTACAAACGAAGATACTTTGGATGTTTATTGCTCAGATATGAACTGATTTTAGGTGTCTTGGGTTGTTTGGATGATCTATGTTTTAGTTTCTTCAATGCATGCTTATTTGTCTCTTTTTTCTTTCTATGCTTTGTCTATGTTTGTTAAATGGTTAGGGTTGTAAGAGCCTTCAAGAGTTGGCCTTTCCTTAGGTGTCAGTTGAAGTTAGTGGTCGAGAGAGCTATCTTTGACCTTCATAGACAATGGAGTTGGCTGCTGAGAGGCACAACTCTAATCTACCTTAGAGATAAGTGATGGGTTTCAATGACTAAAAAGGATAGAACTTTATGGGTAGGGGGAGTGTTAGAGTTTACGCTGAGAGGTATTGCTGTAGTATTTCCTACTCCTAGTTTCCTTGCTAGAGATAGTTGAGAAGCAACCTTAGCAAATCCTGCCGAGCATAGAGTAAGCTAGTGACATAAGCCCTAGTTGAGAGCTAAAGCATAGGTTAACCATACAACCCAGCCAATCATTCCCAAGTGAGTTTTGCATACGTAAGAGGACCTGTTAAGTCTACTGATTTCAACACGCTATTTTTATCTTTATTGCTACAACATTTATCCCTCTGTTCTGATTTGCCACAACATTCTCTATTTACATTTTGTGACTTGTGTGCTTAAACTTAACTTGAAACACCACCAATCCCTGTGGAGACGATACTCACTTATCACTGTATTACTTGTTCGACGTGTATACTTGCACCATATTTGCGTATCATTTATAGTACACTAGATGTGCAAACAAGTTTTTGGCCTCGTTGCCGGGGATAGGCAATTGGTTGCTTTAGGTTTAGTCTCTGCACTAGTTTATTTTTCTTTTGTAGATATTTTTTAAGTTGTTTTGTTTGTCTTTTTAGGTATTATGCTATTGCATGCCCTGAAGGAGACATCGAGAGCCTTTACTACCATACATTCATGAAATCGAAAATCTATTTCGTCAACGGAGACGTATACAAGAAGCACTTAGAATCATGACCGGAGCTCAACATCAAGGGGATCCTACTACAGTAATTGGGGACCAACGAGAAACTGCTCTAGCAA
The DNA here is from genome assembly GCA_030270665.1 of Hibiscus trionum. Taxonomy (NCBI): domain Eukaryota; kingdom Viridiplantae; phylum Streptophyta; class Magnoliopsida; order Malvales; family Malvaceae; genus Hibiscus; species Hibiscus trionum. The sequence continues at coordinate 26,536,464 of BSYR01000021.1, forward strand.
GACCCATAGCTATTAGAGATCACCTAAATCCTATCTTGGATGATCTTAATCTAGGGATTGTAGCTCCCGAAATTCAGGCAGCCCATTTTGAGCTTAAACCTGTAATGTTCAACATGTTGAACTCAATTGGTCATTTTGGAGGTTCGCCTCATAAAGATGCTAGACAAAACATCCTTGCTTTCTTAGAAGTGTGTGAATCTTTCCGTCAACAAGGGGTTCACGAAGATGTGTTGAAACTCAAGCTCTTCCCTTATTCTTTGCGTGACCGAGCACGAGAATGGTTGAGTGGTGTGCTAGCCGGATCATTGGAAACATGGACAGATTTGTGCAAGAGCTTTTTGTTGCGGTATAATACACCAAATAGGAACACTCAGTTGAGGAATGATATCGCCTCCTTTCGCCAGTCTGATGACGAATCAATGTATGAGTGTTGGGACAAATTTAAGGGATTACTATGCAAGTGCACTAATCACGGTTTTCATGATTGAACACAAGTCGTTATGTTCTACAATGGTGTTAACACTCCCACCAGAATGATGCTAGATGCCTCAGCAAATGGGACATTGCTAGAAAGGTCACCCGGGGAAGCTTTTGACATCCCTGATAGGATAGCCAACAACGATTATCAATTTCCCTTATCAAGACTTGGAATGGGGAGGAAAACTCAAGTATCACGTGACACGGATATGGATGCCTCAACAGCAACCCAATTAACTGCTATCACTACCATGCTAAAGAATCTCCAAAAGACTAATGAGGTGAAGGAAGTAAGAGTGGCATCAACTTTCCTTCGTTGCAATGGGAACCACCACTTCAGCGAGTGCCGGACAATCAAGAATCTTTCAACTATGTAGGGAATTCCGATCGAAATAACAATCCCTACTCGAAGACCTATAATGCAGGATGGCGTCAACATCCTAACCTCTCTTGGGGAAATCAAGGGAACACAACTATGGTAATTCAAATTAGCAACAACATCTCGTAGAATCACACGGTCCACAACATAATATGCCATGGCAAAAAAACAAGGGTTTTGCATCTTCATCCAATAATAATTTGTTGGAAGCTACACTTAAGGATTTCATGATATCTACTAAGGAATTTATGGCATCTACTTATACATTGCCCCAAGATCACTCCATGACCATTAAGAATAAGGAGCTTTGCTACAAAGTCACAGTTCATCCTTGCGATCTTTGGAAACCCAAGTGGGTCAAATTGCTCAAGCATTAGATGTGCGACCCCAAGGAAACCTGCCTAGTGATATTGAAGTCACTAAAAAGCATGGCAAAGAGCAATGCAGTGCTCTCACATTGAGCAGTGGTACCCAACTTAACACTAAAGATAAGTTTGGGGGGGACAAGAAAGAAGACTCTTCACCTAAGGAAGTGCAAGAGGAACAAGAAATTCAAGCTGAAACATCCGGTGAGAAGGAGAAAGATGGGGGAAGAAGTTAGACCCCCACCTCCCTTCCCTCAACGATTGAAGAAACAAAATAAGAATCTCCAATTTAGGAAATTCGTGGATGTTCTGGACCAACTGCATATTAAGGTCCCGTTCTTAGAAGTCATTGATCAGATGCCCACTTACGCTAAGTTTCTCAAGGACATCGTCAGCAAGAAAAGAAAGGTTGAGCGGTATGCGACAGTTGCTACAGCAAGTGAGCTATTATGTGTGGAGCAAATTGCCTTCTAAGAGACAGGATCCAGGCAGCTTCATTATACCGTGTTCAATAGGCGATAACTATGTGGGAAAATCCTTTATGTGACCTTGGATCTAGTGTAAATCTCATGTCAAAGTCAGTCTTCATGAAGCTCAGCATAGAGGATTTAAGAACAACTACGATTATCTTGCAATTGGCCTACCGATCTCATGTACGCCTAGAAGGAAGAGTAGAAGATGTAGTGGTGAAGGTGGACAGGTTCATCTTCCTAGTAGACTTCCTTATTCTTGATTGCGAGGCAGATGATAACGCATCCATTATTTTGGGGCAGCCATTTCTAGCAACCGGTAGAATCCTGATAGATTGTGAAAAGGGTGAGTTTACTATGAGGGTGGCTGATCAAGAGGTGACCATCAATGACTTCAACACTCTCAAATATGTGGATGAATATGAAGAGTGTCAGTACATGGATGCTACAGCAGAAAGGGAGATTGCAGTTGTTTGTTGCATCAGTTTCTTAGAAAAGGATGAATATGAGCAGATTCAAGAGGAAGACAACAAGGAGAACTACCAGATCGAGTTTGAGGAATTCGAGGAATTATCAGAAGAGGTGGAGCAATCGAGCTTGCTCGAAGCTAAACCATGTACGCACTTTGAACCTCTTGATTTTTCAGAATTTATTCCTCCTAAGCATTCACTTGAGCATGCTCCAACATTAGAGTTAAAGCCCTTGCCATCTCATCTTAAATATGCTTATTTGGGTAGCAATGAAACTTTTCCCGTGATAATCTCATCTAGTCTTACACCTAAACAAGAGTCTAGTTTAATAAATGTGCTATCGCAACATAAAAGATCTTTAGGTTGGACTATGATTGACTTAAAAGGGATTAGCCCTACTATTTGCATGCACAAAATTGTGCTTGATGATTGCCACAACAATTCTATTAAACCCCAAAGAAGGCTCAACCCCATCATGAAGAAGGTGGTGATGAATGAGATAATCAAGTGGCTTGATGCTGGTGTAGTCTACCCCATATCAAACAGCTTGTGGGTTAGTCCAGTCCAATGTGTGCCTAATAAAGGAAGCATCACCGTGTTAAGTAACGATGAGAATGAATTATTTCCAGCAAGGACTGTAAATGGGATGGAGAATTTGCATGGACTACATGAAGATCAACAAAGCTACCAAGAATGACCATTTCCCTCTCCCATTCATTGATCAAATGCTAGATAGATTGGCGGGAAATGCATTCTATTGTTTCCTTGACGGGTACTCAGGGTACAATTAGATTGCTATAGCACATGAGGATCAATGTTGACTATCCCGTCGAGCTTGGAGTATCTGCCAGACTTGCCGCCAGGACTTCTCCTTATTTCACCCGCCGAGACAGCAAAAGTTGCAAAAGCATTGACCCGCTGCGGCTGCGTGACAGGGTCGTAGCTACCGTTCGCCATACCCACCGAGGCAACATATCGTGGCAGCGCAAAAGAACTTAACCTTTTAAAACACAGTTTCACACTAAATGGCAGCATAACCCTACCTGCTTTATCAACCTGAATAACCTCCTTTATCATTTGTGTTTTACTTTATTTTACTCTTCATCTCAACAATCACATTACTTGTGTTTTTACTTTACATTGTGCAGGAACTACAAATCGAACCAAGCTGACCAATTCTCGTGGGATTCGACATCTTTTATACTATAACTTGGCAGGAGTGTGCACTTGCGCTCTCACAAAAAGGGAACACCCACACGCCCTACAAGTTTTTGGCACCGTTGCGGGGGATTGGTAACAACGAATTTCGTTTTAAATTTCTACACCCTTAATTTACTTTTTATCTTTCTTTTTAACCGGGAAATTTTTTTACCGTGTCCTTTGCTAGTGTACGACCAGGGCAAACCCTAAAGGAAATCTCCTCTTTTACGATGATATCGAACGTCAATCAAGAAAAATTAAGAATGAGCTCTAGGAAGTCCTAAAGAAAAACAAAGAAGACAAGGGAAAAGAGAAGGTAAACATGGTAAACGAGGACCCACAAAATGTTGCCGCACATGGGGAGGGGGGCAACATGACTTGCCGCCCAGAGGTCCGTAAGATCTACCACGACAGGATCCACCACTTCTGCCCAAACCCCCCCTAATTTGAACAACTAGGGATTACCTCGAGCATGGCTTTCGAGGGTTCAATTTGACAGTGACGGAACCTGATATAGAGGCGGACCATTTCAAGCTAAAGCCCGTCATGTTCAACGTGATAAACACACTAGGGAACTTTGGAGGGACTTCCACAGAAGATGCTCGACAACATTTGAGAGGATTCCTGGACATCTGTAGAGCATTCATGATACACAAGGTCCACCAGGATGTATTGAGGTTGAGGTTATTTCCCTACTCACTGAGGGATAGAGCTAAATAGTGATTGAATAACCATCCAGTCGGATCTTTCAACACATGGACGGAGCTCTGTAAAGATTTTCTAGACCGTTTCATCCCGTCCAACGTCACTGATAGGTTACGGAATGAGATCACAGCCTTTAAACAAGTTGATGACGAGCTGATGTACGAAGCATGGGAGTGGTACCAACAGATGCCAAGTAACTGCCCGCTACATGGTCTTCCAGCTTGGACGCAGGTATCCATATTCCACAACGGGGTGAACTACCCAACTTGAATGATGATAGATGCCTCGGCCAATGGGATCATTCTCGACAGACCTCTATTGGACGCACTGCGGCTACTGAACCAAGCCGCTAAAAATGACTACAAATATCCAACCACCCGCCGAGGTAGCACAAGGCGGCCATCCACTGCAAAAGAGGTAGAAGTCTCAGAATTTGTTAACGCCCGCCTTGACACATTGATTGAGCTGGTCATGAAGATTGTGCAATATGCTAGGAAGGTCTATGAAGTAAAGGATGTGGAGCCATTTTGTGAAGAATGTGGGGGCGACCATGATTCCTCTGACTGCACCGCATCCGCCAATTATATGGGAGGATACAAGAGGAATACCAGACCTGCTCAGAATACTTACAACCTAGGATGGAAGAACCATCCCAACTTCTCTTCGAGCAACCCCAGGACTGCTACAAACCCACCACAGCAACGGAGGGATTATCAACAGAACCAACCACCACAACAACATGATACAAAAACTTCCTCCTTAGAATCTACCTTGCATACATTCATGCCCTGTACTAATGATTTCATTTTTAATACAAAAAAAAAAATCATTGATAAAACCGAATCTTTCATGTACATGACAGAAAGTAGGATGAACAACCAAGATGCAGCTATAAAAAATCTGGAGACTCAGTTCGGGAAATTTGCTCAGATTATCAGTACTAGGCCAATAGGTGGATTACCTAGTGACACTGAAATAGGAAAAGGAAAATCTCGTGAACAGTGCAAGGCTGTAACAACCAGAAGTGGGATAACAATACCAGACCCACCCATGCCTAATGCAAGAGAAACAACACATGTAGAAACAGGTTGACTCGTCGAACAATCTGCTGCGACAGCTCCAGAACAGAAATCCGCAGATAACACTAGGAATGAACGGTCAGATCCTGAACTAGTAACCCCTTCCCAGAATAAGTTGCCCAACAAAGAAAAAACTATCAACCATGTATCTCCACCGCCGTTTCCCCAGAGACTAAAGAAACAAAAACAAGAGATGTAGTATAAAAGGTTTATGGACGTTCTAAAGCAAGTAAAGATCAACCTCCCAAGCAGAAAGATCTAGAAAGCTTCATAATCCCTTGCAAAATAGGCAGCAACCACTCCGTACGAGCATTATGTGACTTAGTGGCGAGTATAAACTTAATGCCCAAATCTATTTTCCAGAAACTAGGAATAGGGGACGCTGGCCCAACAACGGTGATGCTTCTGCTGGCTGATAGAACATTTGTACAACATGAAGGAAAAATCGAGGATATCATGGTAAAAGTGGATAAATTTATTTTTCCTACCAATTTTCTGGTACAGGACTATGAAGAAGATGAAAAAGCACCAATAATCCTGGGGCGGCCTTTCCTTGCTACGAGTAGAACATTGATCGATGTGGAAAAAGGCAAACTTACGACGAGGATAGACGATCAACAAGTGAAACTGAACGTTTTCCAATCCATGAGACAGACTGATGATCCGGAAGAATGCCAGCTAATGGATGCCATCTTAGAATTCAACCTTGAAGTCAACAAACCCTGCCTACAGTAGGAACGCCCAGGTAGCAACCTCGGTAGCTGCCTCGACAACCATTTAGAAAGCTTCCCGGAAGACTAACAACATGATGAGTGGACGGAGCAAGAAATGGAAGAGTAGGAAGAGGCATACTGGATAGCAAACAGGCCAGGTAAGTACTTTGAACCTCTGAATTACACAAAAAAGGGGGCAAGATGTTCAAACCATCCACCAAACAACCTCTCACTCTTGAGTTAATAACCCTACCTGCACAACTTAAGTATGTTTTCCTGGGACCCAATGATACACTGCCAGTGATAATTTCTTCCAAGTTGCAGCCTAAAAAGGAACAACAATTGACTGCGATGCTGCAGCAGCATAAGAAGGCAATACGTTGGACCATTGCAGATATAAAGGGAATCAGCCCTACCATTTGCATGGATAAAATCCAGCTTGAGTAGGACCAAAAACCAACTGTGGACGCCCAGAGGAGATTAAATGAGGCCATGAGAGAAGTTGTCAAAAAAATCATCAAGTGATTAGATGTTGGTATCATATATCCAATCTCAAACATAGAATGGGTAAGCCCGGTACAATGTGTACCAAAGAAAGTTGGTATAACTGTGGTAAGCAACGATAATAACGAATTAATACCATCTCGAATAGTAATTGGTTGGCGAATATGCATGGATTACCGCAAGTTAAATAAAGCAACAAAAAAGGATCATTTTTCATTACCTTTTATTGATAAAATGCTTGACCGCCTTGCTGGCAAACCTTTCTATTTCTTTTTGGATGGATATTCAAGGTACAACCATATTGCCATCGCACCAGAGGACCAGTCCAAAAAAAACCTTCACTTGCCCATATCGCATCTACGCTTTTTGAATAATGCCATTCGGTTTGTGTAACGCCCCGACCACATTCCAGTGATGCATGATGGTTATCTTCTCCGACATGATAGAAGATTTCATGGAAATCTTCATGGATGACTTCTCTATCTTCGACAGCTGCCTAGACAACCTTGAAAAAGTACTGACCAGATGTGAGGAAACAGACCTGGTACTTAACTGGGAAAAATGTCACTTTATGGTCGACGAAGGTATAGTCTTGGGGCATAAAATTTTCGCACAAGGAATAGAAGTAGACAAAGCCAAGATTGAAGTAATGGCCAACTTGCCGCCGCCCACCGTTGTCAAGGGCATTCGGAGTTTTCTTGGACACGCAGGTTTTTATCGCAGATTCATTGAATTTTTTTTCTAAAATCTCTAAACCTATGTGTACTTTGCTGGAACGGGACAAACCATTCATCTTCGATGAGGCATGCCAGGAGGCATTCAAGACCTTAAAGGAAAAGTTAGTCACATCACATGAGGTATTTCCCCCTGACTGGAGTCAACCGTTCGAACTCATGTGTGATGCTAGTGAATAAGATCTTTCACGTTATATACTACGCCAGCAAAACATTAAATCATGTCCAGACCAACTACACCACTACAGAGGAAGAACTACTGGTAGTAGTATTTGCCTTCGATAAGTTCCGACCCTACCTAATTGGCACAAATGTGATAGTTCATACAGACCATTATGCCTTAAGGTACTTGTTCGTAAAGAAAGACACAAAGCCCCGCCTAATCCGATGGATCCTATTGCTACAAGAGTTTGATGTAGAAATTCGAGACAGAAAGGGCACAGAAAATCAAGCAATAGACCATCTCTCTCGGCTTGAGAATAGACAAGAAGAAACCTCCAACAACAAAATTCAAGATGAATTCCCTGACGAACATCTGCTACTAGTCTCTGCTCTGGTAACAGCCCTAGAAGCTGAAGGCCTCTTGCTTGCCGCCCACGCAGATGTCACGACAGCAACAACAATAGACACACTATGGTACGCAGATATTGTAAATTATTTAGTATATGGTGTTTTGCCTTATGAACTTAACATCCAAGGAAAGAAACGATTCCAACATGATGCTAAGCATTATTTTTGGGACGAGCCTTTCTTGTTTAAAAACTGTGCAAACTAGGTCATCAGACGGTGTGTTCCAGAGGATGAACAACAGGCCATATTCTCACAATGCCACGCAGCACGATATGGGGGCGATTTTGGAGGGCAGCGCACAGCAGCAAAAGTGTTGCAATCAGGGTTCTTTTGGCCGACATTGCATAAAGACGCTCAAGCATTTTACAAACAGTGTGACAGCTGCCAAAGGACAGGAAACATATCGAGAAGGAATGAAATGCCCCTTCAAACAATCCTAGAGGTCGAGTTATTTGATGTTTGGGGGAAAGATTTTATGGGACCATTCCCATCTTCATGCGAAAACGTGTATATCCTTCTAACAGTTGACTATGTTTCCAAGTGGGTAGAAGCCATTGCCACCCCTCACAATGATGCAAAGACTGTCCATAGGTTCTTACGAAAGAACATATTTACAATGTTCGGAGTACCAAGAGCAATCATTAGTGACGAAGGCACCCATTTCGATAACAAATTAATTGCCAAGGTACCCCAGAAAGTGGGGGTTAAGCACAAGATTGTCGCGGCCTATCATCCACAAACAAATGGGCATGTAGAAATTTCCAACAGGGAAGTCAAGACCATCTTAGAGAAAGTTGTAAACCCTAATAGAAAAGATTGGTCATTGAAACTAGACGACACTCTTTGGGCATACCGAACAACATACAAAACACCACTAGGAATGTCCCTATATCGTCTAGTATATGGAAAGGCCTTCAACCTTCCTGTCAAAATAGAACACAAGGCGTATTGGGCAGTCAAGGCAGTTAACATGGACTGGAAAGAGGCTGGGGAAAAGAGACTACTAAATCTGACAGAAATGGAGGAATTCTGACGGGAGGCATACAAGAACGCTAAGTTGTACAAGGAAAAAGTCAAAAAATGGCACAAAAGCAAGATTCAGCTGCGGCGGTTCCTGCCAGGGCAGCAAATGCTGTAACCCCCTTAGCTCGTTCTAGACGTTTAACCCGAACTACGAATATTACACGGGGAAAACCAAAGTCAACCCGAAAGTCAACCTTGATTAACGACCCTTTTATTCTTTTTATCTTTTCTAAATGATCAATATTAACCTATATGTTTAACAAATTATTCCAGAGGTAGCGACACAGCGAACATACCTCAAACAGGGACTCAATTGAACAAAAACGTATTTTAGGTACTAAAATGTAAATTCCACAAATTACAGGGATTTTCATGATTTTAATATTACCAAACCTCAATTAATCACATAACATGCCATCATGTCAAAAGTCAATTCAAATGGATCATTCAAACCCACTAATTTAAGTAGCCAACATTTAAGGATCAAAATGTAAGAATCAAAAACTCAGAACAGCTCAAAATTCAAATCCAACGGTCATACGTTTCGAAACGCCTACCTTGGTATCGAAACGGTCGTATCGAACTGAATTGACCGTTTCAGTACTCGGGCTCGTTTCAGAACTCGTATCGAAACATGGTCTTCCAGTAACTGAAGTGTTCCGAAACACCTTCATCCGTTCCGAAACACTATGGCCATTTCGGGCCCCTTTTTCGAAACAGATAAGGGTGTTCCGATAAACCCTGCCCTGCAAAAATAGATTTTGCTGGTTTTTCATCCTTTTTCACACTCGAATTAACCCAGATACATGCCACAACATGCATAGATCAAGGATACATATCAACAATCATCATATCGAGGCTATAGCTTTAACATAGCAACAAACACTTAAGCAAAGGCACTAAAGGCATGCTCCCTAGTTCACCAAAACCATAACAAGTCATAACACCAAATAAACCAAACTCCAAACTCCAAAGGCCATTTACAACTCAAGTATAGGCAAACAAACATGCTCAAAATAAAGGAAACAACCTCATACAATCCAAAGTATAAATCCCACCCATTGCCTCTTATTACACTAAGGGTGAACCACATACATCTCTTTAGAAAAACCTTGGATTCCTCTTGAATGTTCAATTTTCTGCATTGATGAAACAAACGAGCGTAAGCATAAAGCTTAGTGAGGATCGCTAAACAACATTCACCAATGCATTGAACATGAATTGCAAAACCACCACTCTTATCACATGCCTTTTTACAAAACATGTCTCCACAAGACATCAATGCATTTTTCAGAACACATGCACATATAAAACCTCATAAACAACAATTAGACCATTGCTCATGCTTTACCAAGCATCTCATGCATTCTTGCATCATACACAACTATCTCATGCAACCTTGCATCAAATACAAGCATCTCATGCTTCACTTTATTCATTTACATTATATTGGCTTTCGATTGAACAAAAACGTATTTTAGGGACTAAAACATAAATTCCACAAATTACAGGGATTTTCATGATTTTAATATTACCAAACCTTAATTAATCACATAACATGCCATCATGTCAAAAATCAATTCAAATGGATCATTCAAACCCACTAATTTAAGTAGCCAACATTGAAGGATCAAAATGTAAGAAACAGAAACTCAGAACAGCTCAAAATTCAAATCCAACGGTCATAGGTTTCGGAATGCCTACCTTGGTATCGAAACGGTCATATCGAACTGAATTGACCGTTTCGGTACTCGGGCTCGTTTCAGAACTCGTATCGAAACATGGTCTTCCAGAAACTAAAGCGTTCTGAAACACCTTCATCCGTTCCGAAACACTATGGCCATTTCGGGCCCCTGTTTCAAAACAGATAAGGGTGTTCCGATAAACCCTGCCATGTAACAATAGATTTTACTGGTTTTTCATCCTTTTTCACACTCGAATCAACCCCGAGACATGCCACAACATGCATACATAGAGGATACATATCAACAATCATCATACCGAGGCTATAGCTTTAACATAGCAACCAACACTTAAGCAAAGGCACTAAAGGCATGCTCCCTAGTTCACCAAAACCATAACAAGTCATAACACCAAATAAACCAAACTCCAAACTCCAAAGGCCATTTACAACTCAAGTATAGGCAAGCAAACATGCTCAAAATAAAGGAAACAACCTCATACAATCCAAAGTATAAATCCCACCCATTGCTTCTTATTACACTAAGGGTGAACCACATACATCTATTTAGCAAAACATTGGATTCCTCTTGAATGTTCAATTTTCTGCATTGATGAAACAAACGAGCGTAAGCATAAAGCTTAGTGAGGATCGCTAAACAACATTCACCAATGCATTGAACATGAATTGCAAAACCACCACTCTTATCACATGCCTTTTTACAAAACATGTCTCCACAAGACATCAATGGATTTTTAAGAACACATGCACATATACAACCTCATAAACAACAATTAGACCATTGCTCATGCTTTACCAAGCATCTCATGCATTCTTGCATCATACACAACTATCTCATGCAACCTTGCATCAAATACAAGCATCACATGCTTCACTTTATTCATTTACATTATATTGGCTTTCAAGTGATAGTCCATGAAACACCCCAATTTTGGGCTTAGAAGTTTAGGGTCTGAATCGGACCGGTTTGAGAATTGGTTCGAATATAAAAGGGAGTTTTAGGGAAAGCCTAGTTCGGGTTGCTTTAAAAATATTGAAAAATATCTAAAAATCCTCATTTAATATGTATAAGAGAATGGTGAAATTAATTTTACAAAATAAGGTTTGGAAATACTACATTTCGGTGTAGTGACCAAATCCCAATTTTTGCAAAGTTTAGTAGTGACTGTTTTGTAAAGGATTGGAACTTTGAATCTTTAAGGAGCTAATTTACCAAAAAAGTTTTCATCAGATTTTTCCTTAATTTGGGTGATTTAATTAATGATTTAATTAAATAAAATACGGAGTTAAACTACCTTTGACTTTCATAACCACTTTTTCTCTAATTTTCTCTCATTTCATTTTCTCTCAAAATCCTATCAACCAAACACTTTTTCTCCAGAAAAATTCACTTTGATTTCCACTTCATTTGATGAGATTTCCATCACTCATTGATTCCTAATCAATCTTCCATCAGATCTACTTGTTTTCTACATTGAATTTTCTTGGAAACTTGCCCAAATCAAGGAGAAATCATCTTTTAGACGTAAGATTGTTCTTCTCCTCTAAATACTTAGTTCTTTACTGAAATTCCCAAGTTTTCAATCCTTTATTAAAGGTTTATGAATGATTTTAATGTTGGAAACAAGATTTTGGCTTAAAACTCATGATTTTGGAAGAGATCTTGAAGATTTTCGTGGTAATTGATTGGGCTCTATTTTGAGATGGTTTTCTAATGTATTTTGGATGTTAAATAATGTTAGAAATGAGATTTTATCAATCCAATCCCGAATAGGTTGTTTTTCCTAAGTTTTTGCTTGTGAAAATGGTGGTTTTTTGGGGTGTTTTTGGTGTTCTGTTATAGCTGGAGGTATAAGGATGAGTTTAGGGTTGTTTTTTATGATAATTGATGTTGAGAAATGTTTAGAAGTGATGGATCTTGGCTGGGTTATGTTTTGGAAGAGTTTGGAGGTGATTTCGGTTGTGTTTGGTAGCCGAAATGTTGGGTTTAGATAGAGCAGCGAGTTTAGGAGTGTTGGGTGAAGATTTTAATGCATGATGATGCATCAATCCTCTCCTTTTATGTGTCTAAAATAGGGGAGACGTCTTCGGACACTTTTGGAGTTGATCCGGAAGCTTAATTTGCGTTTCGGCAAGCAAGCAAGCTTAATTTGCATTTCGGCAAGCTTAAATTGTCTAAAATAAAAAGTTTGGGGATTTAGGAGAGGTTTGAAACACCTTTCTAAATCCGAAAGTAAGTATGGTTTGAATTGCTCTCTTTAAAGTGGTGTTTGCCCTAAAAATGCTTTTACATGCTCATGGTTTTAGATTGATAAATTCCTACTGTTTTTATGCATGAATTATAGCATGAGATGATGCTTGAAATGATTTCATTAAGTAACATTTTGAATAGTTGAGATTTGAGCTTTTATGTTGAAGTATAGCAAATGTTATGATTTTGAAAAGAAATGAGAATGTTGAGTTTTACTGCATGAAAAACAGTAGGTGAGATGTTGATTTGACATATATATTGGCATAGATGTTGAGCAAATTACCGGATATAATTGATCGATCAATAGGATGAGAGTGCACTATAAACTGAAAATTCGTACGTGCTCTTTGGTTAAGCCAAAGGGAGATAATCAGATGATGGGCATTCCATCGGGTAAGACTTGGTGAAATACCCAAGCTTGGTGGCGATGAGAGATTCCGCCATGTGAGTACGGTGATGAGGGATTCCACCGGAAGCCATATTGCTAGACAAGTGAGTACGGTGATGCGAGATTCCACCGGAAGAGTCTAGTGTAGAAATATGTCCGTATATCCGAGTATTAATGAGATGTTAAATGCCGATATAAATGATTAAATGGTTTTTGTTACACATGTACCTTTGATGAAATGTTTTATGCTATGAGAGTTGCATATGTGACTTGTTTTAGAGAGGCTTAGATGATACAAGCATGTGTATGGCCTTGCCATGAGTTTTGCATTGGTAAATGCATGAGATAGAGTTGAGGTACATGTGGTTTCAATGAGAAGTTGCTTTGAAAGGTTTTCAAGAATGAGATAGAAATGAGCATATGGTTTTAAAAGCTTTTAATGAAGGTGTTTTCAAAATGTGCATTATTGTGTTGGTTTTCTTTAGAGCATGCCTCACTAAGCATTTGTGCTTACGCTCTCTCTTTACCAATAATGCAGATAATTGAGGTGTTTTCGGGCATCAAGGAAGCTAAGTCCATCCAAGGAAATCCAAGCTCATGTATGGTGAAGTTTTCATACACTTTAGTTTGATAGATTGGCAATGGGAAACCAAGATTTGTATTTGGGAGATGTGTTAAACTCCCTAGAGTGGTGGCATGTTTGCTTTGGTTGGTTTGAATTTTAAATGGCCTTAATTAGTTGTTTTGAGGTTGGATTGCCTATTTGTGATTTGATATTAGGAAGCATGCCTCTAGACTAGTGAGATTTCATGTTTGATGCTATGATTGTGTTTAGGAGTTCTAAATATGTACCTTATATGTTTGTCGACTTGTTGGTATGATTGGAGAGTCTTTGGGATGTGTTTGAATGTGTATATGAATGAAAAACCAGCAATTGCTACAGTTTCTGGGCAAACCATATCGAAACACCCTTTAGTGTTTCAAAACGGGGGCATGTAATGGCCTTCGTGTTTCGAAACGTTGGGGGCTATTTCGAAACGATTTGGCTACTGGAATGCCTTGTTTCAGAACTGGACTTGAAACACACCCGCCTATCGAAGCGGTCAACGCCATTTTGATCCAGCGTTTCGATATGGCAGGTGGGTGTTTCGAAACGGGTGACCGTTGGACACAGATTTGAATTGTTCTGATGTTAGCATGTTTTACATTTTAGTCCTAAATGTTGAGATTGCAATTACTTGAGCCTGAGATGTCCAATTAAGTTGAAATTTGGCAGAGAAGCATGTAACATGACTAATTTCCTATTGGTGACCTTAATTTCAATGAGGACCTTCTAATTTACAGAAATTACATTTTGGTCCCTAAATTTTGTATGAAATGCAATTGAGTCCCTATATGTTATCCGATCAGTGTGCCTTTCTCAATCGTGTTTTGTGAGTTCCCACTTAGGGTTAACATGTATCTAGACAATACTAAAAAGAAAAAAAGGGTCGTGAATCAAGGTTGACTTTCAGGTTGACTTTGGTTTTCCCCGTGTAATCTTCATAGTTCGGGTCGATCGTCTAGGCCGGGCTAAGGGGGTTACATTTGGTGGTATCAGAGCCAGGTTCTCGAATAATTGGGTTTTGATATGTGGATGTTGTATGTGTAATTGCATGATGTATCCTTTGGGTGAAAGAATGTTGTGTGAATAGTGATGTTATGCTATGTTGGTGTGTGATAGGGGATCCCATTGCCAAGTCAAAACTAATGAGAGGAATTGTTTTCGAAAATGAGCTTGAGTACTTGGATTACTTATCTTATTGTGCCTAATTGTTTTTATTGCATTTTTGTTTAGTGCATTGTTTTCTATTTAATGGAGCCACGTAGAGAGATGAGGATAAATACAAGAGCTATGGCTCAAAATGAGAATGCTGAGAATGCTGAAGATTTACCTCCTCCCCATGGTGGTGGACCACCCGGTGGTGGTGGTGCTGGAGCTGGTAATGATGGTGCTGGTGCTGGGGTTGCTGGACCCGAGGGTGCTCAGGGGCAAGGTGCTCCTGACATGACTATGTTGATTCAGGCTATTGCTGGAGCTTTCCAGGCAGCAGTAGCTGGAGCTCATGGAGCCGCGCATCAGGATGATGCCAATACGAGGTTGCCTTTGGAACGCCTTCGCAGTCTAGGAAGGACTAAGTTCAGAGGTTTATCTCCGGAAGGATCTGAGTCTTGGTTGGAGCGCACCAAGCGGATTTTGGGACAGATGAACTGCAATAATGTGCAGAAGCTGGGTTGTGTTGTGTCACTGCTGCATGGTGATGCTTATACGTGGTGGACGACCACTATTTCTGGAATGGAGGATGACGAGGTGACCTGGACGTTCTTTATGAATGCATTCAAGCGGAAGTATCTGGGTGTGCGCTACCTAGATGAGAAGAAAAGAGTGTTTATGTCCCTTATGCAAGGTAGCATGACGGTAGCCGAGTATGAGATTCAATTTGTCCGTCTCAGTCAGTATGCACCTGAGCTAATCCCTAATGAGCGGGAAAGGTGTGAACGATTCCGTTATGGGTTGGTAACGAATGTGAAGACTTTTATGCTTGCGGCTGTTTACACAGATTTCGATGTCTTGGTCACTAGAGCCAAGGACATTGAGTCGAACCTTGGTCTGACTAGTCGAGCGGGTGGATCTAGCTCTGGGAAGCGAGCTGCTGAATGCGATTATGGGAGAGATCGCAACAAGAGGCATAAGGATTGAAGGCCGCATTATGATGCTAGGCGTGGGGGTGGTAATCCTGGGAGAGGTTAGCAAGGACCTGATGCTGTTTTGAGGACACCTGAGTGTAACCGTTGTGGTAGACGACATGGTGGCGAGTGTTGGGGTAACCTTAGGACATGCTGGAATTGTGGGAACCGTGGACATTTGAAGAAGGATTGTCCTCAGCCTTTGAGAGAGGGTCAGGCTCCGGTGAGAGCAGCTGAGCCACAAAGATGTCGTGGGTGCGGTCGTGGTAATTTTCATCGCAGAGATGATAGTGGTAGGAATGTAGCACATGTTGTGGCCGTTCAACCTGAGGGTGGCGGTCAGGCTCGAGTGTATGCCCATCGTGAGGGAAAGAATGATACGGATGTGATCGTAGGTACATTCACTTTGCAATCCTTATCATTACTTTCTTTGATTGGTTCTGGATCTACACACTCATACATATTGCGTGAACATGCTCAAATGCTTGGTTTACCTGTTGAGTCTTTGGATGTTGGTATGCGTGTGACTAGTTCCTTTGGTGAGACGGTTGTAACGCGGAATTTGTATAGGAGATGTCCCTTGAAAGTGCAAAATCATGTTTTTCTTGTTGATCTCGTGGAATTGCCATTCTATGGTTTTGATGTAATCCTTGGAATGGATTGGCTTGTTGAGCATAGAGCTGTGGTGGATTTTGAGAGCAAGCGAGTTTCGTTGAAACTTGCGGATGATTATGAAGTTGTGGTTATGGGCGAGAATGTGAAGTTTCTTGCTAATGTGGTATCTACGTTAGAAGCAAGTCGAATGCTGAGGCAAGGTTGCGAGGCTTACCTAGCTTTTGTGATGAATCCTAGTTCAAAGGAGTTGCGCGTTCAAGATATCAGAACTGTACGAGAGTTTCCTGGAGTGTTTCCGGAGGAGTTACCTGGATTTCCGCCTAGTTGAGAGGTGGAGTTTGGAATTGAGCTGTATGAAAACACAACTCCGGTGTCCATTGCTCCCAATCGCATGGCACCTAAGGAGCTAAAGGAGTTGAAGACGCAACTTCAGGAGTTGCTTGACTGTGGCTTCATTCGGCCTAGTGTGTCGCCTTGGGGTGCACGGGTCTTGTTTGTGAAAAAGAAGGATGGCACTATGAGAATGTGCATCAATTATCGTCAACTGAACAAGTTGACTATCAAGAATAGGTATCCTTTGCCGAGGATTGATGATCTTT
Source organism: Hibiscus trionum (assembly GCA_030270665.1). NCBI lineage: Eukaryota > Viridiplantae > Streptophyta > Magnoliopsida > Malvales > Malvaceae > Hibiscus > Hibiscus trionum. The sequence goes on from BSYR01000021.1 coordinate 26,553,435, forward strand.
TTGATCAATTTCGGGGAGCAGCTGTGTTTTCCAAGATTGACTTGATGTCAGGGTACTATCAGCTTAAGGTGAAAGATGTGGATGTTCCAAAAACAACCTTTAGAACGAGGTATGGGCATTATGAATTCCTTGTAATGCCGTTTGGCTTGAAGAATGCTCCTGCTGCTTTCATGGACATGATGAATAGAGTGTTCCATGAATACTTGGACAAGTTCGTTGTGGTGTTCATCGACTTTATCCTTGTGTACTCTCGTACTGAGGAGGAGCATGAAGGTCATTTGAGAGTTGTCTTGCAGGCGCTTCTGGAAAATCAGCTTTATGCTAAGCTGAGCAAGTGTGAGTTTTGGCTAAAGGAAGTTGTGTTCCTTGGTCATGCGGTTTCGGCTGAGGGGATTCGTTTTGATCCTCAGAAGGTTGAGGCGGTGATGAATTGGAAGCCTCCTAAGTCTATTCATGAAGTCCATAGTTTCCTTGAGTTGGCTGCAGTGGTTTTTGCTTTGAAGATTTGGAGACATTATCTTTATGGTGAGAAGTGTACTGTGTACACAGATCATAAGAGTTTGAAGTATTTGATGTCTCAGAAGGAATTGAATCTTAGGCAATGACGTTGGGTGGAGTTGCTTAAAGATTATGATCTAACGATCGAGTACCATCCGGGAAAAGCTAATGTTGTGGCGGATGCCTTGAGCATGAAAGTGGCGGTAGAGTTAAGGGCTATGTTTGCTAGCTTGAGCATTTCGCGAGATGGAGGTCTTGTTGCTGAGCTGCAGGTGAAACCATCTTTGGTTCAGTTGATAAAAGATAAGCAGTTGTTGGATGATTCTTTGGTGCAAAATGTTCAGGATATTGCTGAGGATAGACCATCGGATTTTTGTTTTAATGATGATGGAGTTCTATGTTTCGGAAGACGGATAGTAGTGCCGAATGATGTGGAGTTGAAGCGTACTATTCTGACCGAAGCTCATAGTAGTCCTTTTGCTATGCACCCTGGTAGTACAAAGATGTATCGTGATTTGAAGGATGAGTACTATTGGGTGGGTGTAACCCCCTTAACCCGGCCTAGACGGTTGACCCGAATTAAGAAAGTCACACGGGGAAAACCAAAGTCAACCCGAAAGTCAACCTTGATTAACGACCCTTTTTTTTCTTTTTAAATCTTGTCTAGATGCACATTAGACCTAGTTGTGATCACACAAACATCAGAGGTCAAACAGGGACCCAATTGAACAAAATACAACTTTAGGGACCAAATTGTAATTTCTGATAATTATAAGGACTTAACCAAATTTGAAGTTACCATCTTGAAATTAAATAGATTTCATGCTTCTCTGTGAAATTTCAGCTCAAAAGGACTTCCCCAAACTCATACAATTGAACAAACAAGATTCAGGACCAAAACGTAAACCAAACAAACAATTAAAGATACTTTTAACCAGATTAACGGTCGTGTATCGATACGCCTGGAGTCGTATCGATACACGGGGAAAACAGAAACTTGGACGAGTATCGATACCCAACCCGTATCGATACGCATGGCCAGAAATCTGCAGATTTGGCTCTTGCGTATCGATACGCAAGCTCGAGTATCGATACTCCTGCCAGAAATCGACATAAAACAGCAACAAACATGCTTCAAACTTCAATTAAACAACACCAAATCATACCACATAGTCTACCAACATGCAAGGACCATAAATGCAGCACCAATTCAACATATAACCAACACATATGAAAAGCCCCAAATACTAATGGCATGCTTCCTAACAAGCTAGCTATTCAACACCAAATTTCCAAAACAAGCATATATGGTTCCAATGCAAAAATCAGCAACCACATCAACATTCAACATACTTAGGGAGCCTCAAACACCTCCCAAAACATACACATTGGTCCCCCATTGCCAAAACATACAAAAGCTAAATTGTACTTATAAAACCTTCATACTTTGAGCTTCACTTGAACTTGATTGCTTGCCCTTTCTTGCTGCCCTTAAGGTACTCTAATGATCTGCATTATTGAATTAAGAAAACGTAGAGAGCGTAAGCAAAAGCTTAGTGAGGCATGCTCATTAAAAACAATTCAATAATGCAATTAAAACCATTTATAAATCATGCTTAAAATCAACCTTGCACATGCTCAAGCACACTTTAAAACAAGCAATCTCATGCTTCATATTATATACCAAAACAAGCATCTCATGCTTCTTACATACTTAACATGTCATATTGGCTCAAGCGACAAATTTCATTTCATAAAACAAGTTCAACAACTTCCCAAGGACTTTTAAACACCTTGGCCCCAAGGACTTTTAAACACCTTGGCCTATGGACTTTTAAACACCATAGAAAGTATCTCATCAAGGACTTTTAAACACCTTGATCCCAAGGACTTTTAAACACCTTGGCCTATGGACTTTTAAACACCATAGAAAGGATCACCTAAGGACTTTTAAACACCTTAGTGTCCGCAACATGAACCATCCAAGGACTTTTAACCACCTTGATGTTCATAAGTAACAAGGCTCACTCAAGGACTTTTAACCACCTTAGTGACCTTAACATTTTAAAAACATCACTTGCCAATATACATCATTTTCATCATTTAATCCACTGTTTTAAAGCATTAAATCAAGCCATTTCATCGTGCATTTCAAAGCATCAAACCACATCATTTCAATGAACAAAATCAAGGAACCCCTACCTAGAGTTACCTTCAACATATGGCTTACATCATCAGCAAAAACCATGCTAAAACATGCTTTCAAAACAGTAATTAAAACATGCAAATCATCATTTTGCATCACATCAAAATCATGGCCACCACTAGAGAGAAAATCCGAAAACTTACACTTGAGCTTAGCAAAGTTGTTTAGACTTAAACTAAGCTCCCACAACCTTCAAACCTTGGTTTAAAAAGCTGAAATCCAATTTCCATACTTGCACTCACCGATTTCCACTTCGCCACTTGCCGAAGCACGAAATCAAGCTTCCGGATCAACCAAACTTGGATCCAAAGATGCCTCCCCTGTTTCAACACATCAAAGCAGTAAATTAATGCATCACCATGCATCAATTACTTCAATGAAAGCACCTAAACTCGCTGCTCTCATCCAACCTCCATTTTCGGCCACCAAACACAACCGAAAATGCATCAAAACCACTTCTAAACAAAGCCCAGCCATAACCCAGCAAAACCTAACATCCATCATCACCATTTAACATCTAAAAACAACCTACAACCATCCTTATACCTCCAGCAACATCAGATCACCAAGATCACCTCAAAAACCACCTTAAAACACAAGCTAAACTTAGGAAACTCAACCTATCCGGGATTGCATTGATCAAAACTCATTTCCTTATCAATTTAGAGTTCATTCAACATCAAAAACACCTCTTAAAACCCAGATTACTCAGATCTAACGAAAATCAAGTGAAAACATCAAAATCTTGCATAATTAGCCAAAATCCACAAATCTACTTGAAAACCTTTAATTAAACATAAATTTAGGATTGAAAACTTTAGGAATTTCATTAAAGAACTTAAAGTTCAGAGGAGAAATCGTTCATACCTCCAAACTTGTGATTCTCCACCTTTTTGGAATGAAAACCTTGTTGAAACTTGTAGCAATTGAGTAGGTTTTGATGACACAATGATTTGCTATCAATTGTGAGTTGAAAGGATGATTTTAGATGAAGAAATCAGATCAAAATCTCTGGAAAAAGAAATGTTTGGTTGGAGAGAAAATGAGAGAAGAAAATAGGAAGTTAGGAAAGAAAATAGTAAAAATGAGTTTCCCTCCTTTTATGAAACCTTTAAAATCAGAATTTAGGATTAAAATATCTTAGAAAAATCTGGAGAATTCACTTTTGGGCAAATAGCTCCTTAAAGATTCAAAGTTTCAATCCTTTTTAAAACAGCCACCAAATTTGCGAAAATTACATTTTGGTCACTAGCCAAAATGTCAACCTTCCAAACCTCATTTTCCAAAATTGTTTTCACAGTTCATCTAATTATATTAAAAGATGATTTTAGAACATTTTTCCATATTTTTAATGCAACCCGAACTAGGCTTTCCTAATTTAACCTCTTAAGATTCGAACAGGACTTTGACCAAACCGGTCAACGCCCAAAACTTCTAAGCCCAAAACCGGGGCGTTACAACTCTCCCCCCCTTAAGAAATTTCGTCCTCGAAATTTACCTGAAGGAAAGAGATAAGGAAACTGCTTCAGCATGTCTTCCTTCCGCTCCCACGTGGCTTCCTCAACACCGCGATGCTTCCACAGCACCTTCACCAACTCAATGGTCTTGCCACGAAGAACCTTGCTATCCGAATCCAGAACCTTCACCGGTTCCTCATCATAGGTCAAATCCGGATTCAAAACCACATCCTCAACAGGCATCACATGCGAAGGATCAGATCTATACTTCCGGAGCATAGAAACATGAAACACATCATGAATCTTCTCCAACTCCTGAGGTAACCTCAACCGATACGCAACAGGACCCACACGCTCAACCACCTCATATGGACCAATGTATCTAGGGCTCAACTTACCCTTCCGGCCAAACCTCATCACCTTCTTCCAAGGCGAAACCTTCAAGAACACACGGTCACCCACCGCATACTCTATCTCTTTACGCTTCAAATCCGCGTAAGACTTCTGCCGATCAGAGGCAGCCTTCAACCGCTCACAAATGAGCTTCACCTTCTCGGTGGTCCCTTTCAACAAAGCAGGCATCGAAACCAACTTTTGACCAGTTTCAGCCCAACAAAGAGGAGTCCTACACTTCCTCCCGTACAGAGCCTCATAAGGTGCCATCTGTATACTCGCCTGATAACTATTGTTATAAGCGAACTCAACCAAAGGCAGATGCTTCTCCCAAGAACCTTGGAACTCGATCACGCAGCATCTCAACATATCCTCCAAAATCTGAATAACTCGCTCAGACTGACCATCCGACTGAGGATGATAGGATGTACTGAAATGCAACCTTGTACCCAAAGCTTGATGCAAACACTGCCAAAAACGCGATGTGAACCTCGGATCCCGATCCGACACAATCGACTTAGGCACACCATGCAGCCTCACCACCTCAGCAATGTACAGCTCTGCCAGCTTATCCAAAGAGAACGTAGTATGCACAGGCAAGAAATGCGCACACTTCGTCAGGCGATCCACAATCACCCAGACCGAATTCTTCTTTGATGGAGACAAAGGTAAACCAGATACAAAATCCATGGTAACCCTCTCCCACTTCCATTCAGGGATTTTCAACGGTTGCAACAAACCAGAAGGAAACTGATGCTCAGCCTTAACTCGCTGACACACCAAACACTTGCTCACGAACTCCGCAACATCCTTCTTCAAACCAACCCAATAGTACTCATCACGAAGATCACGATACATCTTAGTACTACCAGGGTGCATAGCAAAAGGACTACTATGACCTTCAGTCAGAATAGCACGCCTCAACTCAGCATCATCGGGCACTACTATTCGACTCCCAAAACACAGCACACCATCATCATTGAAACAGAAATCCGAAGGTCTACCCTCCGCGATATCCTGTACATGAGACACCAAGGAATCATCCAACAACTGCTTATCCTTGATCAACTGAACCAAAGATGGCTTCACTTGCAACTCAGCCACAAGACCACCATCTCGCGATATGCTCAAGCTAGCAAACATCGCCCTCAGCTCAACAGCTACCTTCCTACTCAAGGCATCCGCAACAACATTGGCCTTTCCAGGATGGTACTCAATCGTCAGATCATAATCCTTGAGCAACTCCAACCAACGCCGCTGCCTAAGATTCAACTCCTTCTGAGACATCAGATACCTCAAACTCTTGTGATCTGTGTACACAGTACACTTCTCACCATACAGATAATGTCTCCAGATCTTCAGAGCAAAAACCACTGCAGCCAGCTCAATATCGTGCGTAGGGTAATTGCGCTCATGCACTTTCAACTGCCGCGACGCATAAGCCACAACCTTACCCTCCTGCATCAGCACACACCCCAAACCAACATAGGACGCATCACTGTAGACCACAAACTCTTTCCCTGATTCTGGCTGAATCAAGATAGGAGCTTGCGTCAAAGCCGCCTTAAGCTTCTCAAAAGCCTGCTGTCTCGCTTCCGTCCATTCATACTTAACATCCTTTTGCAACAGCTTCGTCAAAGGAGCAGCAACCTTGGAAAAACCATCCACAAACCTTCGGTAGTATCCCGCCAAACCAAGGAAACTACGGACCTCATGAACAGACTTAGGAACCTTCCAGCTCATAACCGCCTCAATCTTCTGAGGATCAACACGAATCCCCTCAGCTGAAACAACATGCCCAAGAAACACCACCTCCCTAAGCCAGAACTCACACTTACTCAACTTAGCATAAAGCTGATTCTCCAACAAAGCTTGCAAAACAATCCTCAGATGCTCTTCATGTTCCTCCTCAGTACGCGAGTACACAAGGATATCATCAATGAACACCACAACGAACTTGTCCAGGTATTCATGAAAAACACGATTCATCATGTCCATGAAAGCAGCAGGAGCATTTGTCAACCCAAACGGCATCACAAGGAACTCATAATGCCCATACCTTGTCCTGAAAGCTGTCTTAGGCACATCCACATCTTTCACCTTCAACTGGTAATACCCTGACCTCAAGTCAATCTTAGAGAACACAGCTGCTCCCCGAAATTGATCAAAGAGATCATCAATCCTCGGTAAAGGATACCGATTCTTGATAGTCAACTTGTTCAGCTGACGGTAATCAATGCACATTCTCATCGTGCCATCTTTCTTCTTCACAAACAAGACAGGAGCACCCCAAGGCGACACACTCGGCCGGATAAAACCACGATCAAGCAGCTCTTGCAACTGTGTCTTCAGCTCCTTCAGCTCCTTAGGTGCCATTCTATAGGGAGTAATGGACACAGGAGTTGTATTCTCATACAGCTCAATTCCAAACTCCACCTCGCGGTTAGGAGGTAAACCAGGCAACTCCTCAGGAAAAACACCAGGAAACTCCTTTACAACCCTGATATCTTGCACCCTCAACTCCTTTGAGCTAGGATTCATCACAAAAGCTAGATAGGCTTCGCAACCTTGCCTCAGTATCCTGCTCGCCTCCAAAGAAGATACCACATTGGCAAGAAACTTCACATTCTCACCAACCACAACAACTTCATAATCATCAGCAAGCTTAAGCGAAACACGCTTATTCTCACAATCCACAACAGCACGATGCTCAGCAAGCCAATCCATACCAAGGATCACATCAAAACCATAAAAGGGCAACTCCATAAGATCAACATGAAAGACATGTTCTTGAACAACCAAAGGGCACCTTCTATACAACTTTCGAGTCACAACAGTCTCACCAAAAGAACTAGTGACCCGAACACCAACATCCAAAGACTCAACAGGCAAACCAAGCAATTCAGCATACTCACGAAGAATATAAGAATGCGTAGATCCAGAATCAATCAAAGAAAGCAATGACAAGGACTGCAAAGTAAAGGTACCTGCAATCACATCAGCATCATTCCTGCCCTCTCTCTGAGCATACACCCTCGCTTGGCCTCCACCTTCTGGCTGAATAGCTACAACATGAGCTACCCCTCGGCCACCTTCCTCTCTCCTCTGGAAATTACCACGGCCGCGCCCACGACCTCTCTGCGGTGCAGCAACAACAGGAGCATGCACCTGCTCACCAGCCAACCTCGGACAATCTCGCCTGATGTGGTCCGCAGAACCACAATTCCAGCACCCATTTCCACCAGCATTACCAGCTGTCACAACAGGAGCTTGTGCCACTCTCTCAGCACGAGGACAATCACGCTTCAAGTGACCACGGGAACCACAGATCCAACAAGCACTAGGATCAGCTCTAGCATAACCACCTCTAACAGGTGCACCACCACCCCTCTTGGCTGAGGACTGATACTTCTGATCGCGTCCCCTCTTGTTCCGTCCACCTCCGGAACTATACTCAGCTGGTCTCTTTCCAGCACTTGCTCCAGCACCTCTAGCAGACAAACTCAGGTTCATCTCAACATCCTTTGCTCGGCCCACCAACACATCAAAATCAACATACTCGGCGGCCAGCAAATACATCTTAACATCCGTCACAAGACCGTAACGAAACCTCTCGCACCTAGCCCTCTCATCAGGTATCAGCTCCGGTGCATACTGACTGAGCCGTACAAACTGTACCTCGTACTCAGCTACACTCATGCTCCCTTGAGTAAGAGACATGAATTCCCGCTTTTTCTCATCCAGATATCTCACCCCCAGGTATCTTCTTTTAAACACATTCTGAAAGAATGTCCAGGTAACATCAGCTTCAGCCATACCAGAAATGGTAGTCGTCCACCATGTATAAGCATCGTCCTGCAGCAAGGACACAACACAACCCAGCTTTTGCACGTCCGTGCAGCTCATCTGACCCAAGATACACTTGGTACTCTCAAGCCAAGCCTCAGAACTCTCAGCTGATAAACCTCTAAACTCAGTCCCTCCAAGACTGCGCAGACGCTCCAAAGGCAATCTGACTCCAGCATCTCCCTGATGCCCAGCTCCCTGAGCTCCAGCTACTGCTGCTCGAAAAGCACCCGCAATAGCTTGTACCAAAGCAGACATATCAGGCATAGCTTGCCCCTGACCAACCTCAGGTCCTGCAGCTCCAGCATCAGCCGCTGCTTCAGCTCCACCTCCCTCAGCTCCACCACCACCAGGTGGAGGAGGTAGAACCGCACTTTCCTCATTCTCGTTCTCATTAGGAGCCGTAGCTCTCACGTTACTCCTTAACTCTCTACGTGGTGCCATACTTTTACCATGCAACAACAATACAAAATAAAACAAGTCAGGCCCAGCAAGGTAAGCAATCCAATTATTCAAGCTCAATTTCATTCAAAATCAATTTCATTTCATTAGCTTTTGTTTGGCAATGGGTACCCTCAGCATACAACATCACAACATACAACTCAACTACATCAACATCTCAAGCCACTGAACATGCTTTCAAACAACAAGCATTCATAGCATACATACTTCAATCATGCATACAAACATTCCCAATTACTCGAGAACTCAGCTCTGATACCACCAAATGTAACCCCCTTAACCCGGCCTAGACGGTTGACCCGAATTAAGAAAGTCACACGGGGAAAACCAAAGTCAACCCGAAAGTCAACCTTGATTAACGACCCTTTTTTTTTCTTTTTAAATCTTGTCTAGATGCACATTAGACCTAGTTGTGATCACACAAACATCAGAGGTCAAACAGGGACCCAATTGAACAAAATACAACTTTAGGGACCAAATTGTAATTTCTGATAATTATAAGGACTTAACCAAATTTGAAGTTACCATCTTGAAATTAAATAGATTTCATGCTTCTCTGTGAAATTTCAGCTCAAAAGGACTTCCCCAAACTCATACAATTGAACAAACAAGATTCAGGACCAAAACGTAAACCAAACAAACAATTAAAGATACTTTTAACCAGATTAACGGTCGTGTATCGATACGCCTGGAGTCGTATCGATACACGGGGAAAACAGAAACTTGGACGAGTATCGATACCCAACCCGTATCGATACGCATGGCCAGAAATCTGCAGATTTGGCTCTTGCGTATCGATACGCAAGCTCGAGTATCGATACTCCTGCCAGAAATCGACATAAAACAGCAACAAACATGCTTCAAACTTCAATTAAACAACACCAAATCATACCACATAGTCTACCAACATGCAAGGACCATAAATGCAGCACCAATTCAACATATAACCAACACATATGAAAAGCCCCAAATACTAATGGCATGCTTCCTAACAAGCTAGCTATTCAACACCAAATTTCCAAAACAAGCATATATGGTTCCAATGCAAAAATCAGCAACCACATCAACATTCAACATACTTAGGGAGCCTCAAACACCTCCCAAAACATACACATTGGTCCCCCATTGCCAAAACATACAAAAGCTAAATTGTACTTATAAAACCTTCATACTTTGAGCTTCACTTGAACTTGATTGCTTGCCCTTTCTTGCTGCCCTTAAGGTACTCTAATGATCTGCATTATTGAATTAAGAAAACGTAGAGAGCGTAAGCAAAAGCTTAGTGAGGCATGCTCATTAAAAACAATTCAATAATGCAATTAAAACCATTTATAAATCATGCTTAAAATCAACCTTGCACATGCTCAAGCACACTTTAAAACAAGCAATCTCATGCTTCATATTATATACCAAAACAAGCATCTCATGCTTCTTACATACTTAACATGTCATATTGGCTCAAGCGACAAATTTCATTTCATAAAACAAGTTCAACAACTTCCCAAGGACTTTTAAACACCTTGGCCCCAAGGACTTTTAAACACCTTGGCCTATGGACTTTTAAACACCATAGAAAGTATCTCATCAAGGACTTTTAAACACCTTGATCCCAAGGACTTTTAAACACCTTGGCCTATGGACTTTTAAACACCATAGAAAGGATCACCTAAGGACTTTTAAACACCTTAGTGTCCGCAACATGAACCATCCAAGGACTTTTAACCACCTTGATGTTCATAAGTAACAAGGCTCACTCAAGGACTTTTAACCACCTTAGTGACCTTAACATTTTAAAAACATCACTTGCCAATATACATCATTTTCATCATTTAATCCACTGTTTTAAAGCATTAAATCAAGCCATTTCATCGTGCATTTCAAAGCATCAAACCACATCATTTCAATGAACAAAATCAAGGAACCCCTACCTAGAGTTACCTTCAACATATGGCTTACATCATCAGCAAAAACCATGCTAAAACATGCTTTCAAAACAGTAATTAAAACATGCAAATCATCATTTTGCATCACATCAAAATCATGGCCACCACTAGAGAGAAAATCCGAAAACTTACACTTGAGCTTAGCAAAGTTGTTTAGACTTAAACTAAGCTCCCACAACCTTCAAACCTTGGTTTAAAAAGCTGAAATCCAATTTCCATACTTGCACTCACCGATTTCCACTTCGCCACTTGCCGAAGCACGAAATCAAGCTTCCGGATCAACCAAACTTGGATCCAAAGATGCCTCCCCTGTTTCAACACATCAAAGCAGTAAATTAATGCATCACCATGCATCAATTACTTCAATGAAAGCACCTAAACTCGCTGCTCTCATCCAACCTCCATTTTCGGCCACCAAACACAACCGAAAATGCATCAAAACCACTTCTAAACAAAGCCCAGCCATAACCCAGCAAAACCTAACATCCATCATCACCATTTAACATCTAAAAACAACCTACAACCATCCTTATACCTCCAGCAACATCAGATCACCAAGATCACCTCAAAAACCACCTTAAAACACAAGCTAAACTTAGGAAACTCAACCTATCCGGGATTGCATTGATCAAAACTCATTTCCTTATCAATTTAGAGTTCATTCAACATCAAAAACACCTCTTAAAACCCAGATTACTCAGATCTAACGAAAATCAAGTGAAAACATCAAAATCTTGCATAATTAGCCAAAATCCACAAATCTACTTGAAAACCTTTAATTAAACATAAATTTAGGATTGAAAACTTTAGGAATTTCATTAAAGAACTTAAAGTTCAGAGGAGAAATCGTTCATACCTCCAAACTTGTGATTCTCCACCTTTTTGGAATGAAAACCTTGTTGAAACTTGTAGCAATTGAGTAGGTTTTGATGACACAATGATTTGCTATCAATTGTGAGTTGAAAGGATGATTTTAGATGAAGAAATCAGATCAAAATCTCTGGAAAAAGAAATGTTTGGTTGGAGAGAAAATGAGAGAAGAAAATAGGAAGTTAGGAAAGAAAATAGTAAAAATGAGTTTCCCTCCTTTTATGAAACCTTTAAAATCAGAATTTAGGATTAAAATATCTTAGAAAAATCTGGAGAATTCACTTTTGGGCAAATAGCTCCTTAAAGATTCAAAGTTTCAATCCTTTTTAAAACAGCCACCAAATTTGCGAAAATTACATTTTGGTCACTAGCCAAAATGTCAACCTTCCAAACCTCATTTTCCAAAATTGTTTTCACAGTTCATCTAATTATATTAAAAGATGATTTTAGAACATTTTTCCATATTTTTAATGCAACCCGAACTAGGCTTTCCTAATTTAACCTCTTAAGATTCGAACAGGACTTTAACCAAACCGGTCAACGCCCAAAACTTCTAAGCCCAAAACCGGGGCGTTACAGTGGGTTTGAAGAAAGATGTTGCGGGTTATGTGAGTAAGTGTATGGTTTGTCAGCGGGTTAAAGCTGAACATCATTTTCCTTCAGGGTTGTTGCAACCGTTGAGGATTCCTGAATGGAAGTGTGAAAGAATCACCATGGACTTTGTGTCTGGTTTGCCTTTGTCGCCATCGAAGAAGAATTCGGTGTAGGTGATTGTGGATCACCTTACGAAGTGTGCGCATTTCTTACCTGTGCATACTACGTATACCGTGGATAAACTTGCAGAGTTGTATATTGCTGAGATTGTGCGTCTACATGGTGTACCAAAATCTATAGTGTCGGATAGGGATCCGAGGTTTACATCGTGATTTTGGGAGTGTTTGCATCAAGCGTTGGGTACGCGGCTAAATTTCAGTACTTCTTATCATCCACAATCGGATGGACAGTCTGAGCGTGTTATCCAAGTGCTTGAGGATACGTTGAGGTGCTGCGTGATTGAGTTTCAAGGCTCTTGGGAGAAGCATTTGCCTTTGGTGGAGTTTGCTTATAATAATAGCTACCAGGCAAGTATTCAAATGGCACCTTATGAAGCCTTGTATGGGAGGAAGTGCAGAACTCCTCTTTGCTGGGTGGAAGCAGGTCAGAAGTTGGTCTCGATGTCGGCTTTGTTGAAAGGGACCACCGAGAAGGTGAAGCTCATTTGTGAGCGGTTGAAGGCTGCTTCTGATCGGCAGAAGTCTTACGCAGATTTGAAGCGTAAGGAGATTGAGTTTGCGGTAGGTAACCGTGTGTTCTTGAAGGTTTCACCTTGGAAGAAGGTGATGAGGTTTGGCCGGAAGGGTAAGTTGAGCCCTAGGTATATTGGACCATACGAGGTGATAGAACGTGTGGGTCCTGTTGCGTATAAGCTGAGATTACCACAAGAGTTGGAAAAGATACATGTTGTGTTTCATGTCTCCATGCTTCGGAGGTATAGATCGGATCCTTCGCATGTTATACCTGTTGAGGAAGTTGAGTTGAATCCAGATTTGACCTATGATGAGGAGCCGATTGAGATTCTGGATTCGGACAACAAAGTTCTTCGTGGTAAGACCATTGAATTGGTTAAGGTGTTGTGGAAGCATCGTGGTGTTGAGGAAGCCACGTGGGAAAGAAGAGATGATATGAAGAAGCAGTTTCCTTACCTTTTTCCTCCAGGTAAATTTCAAGGACGAAATTTCTTAAGAGGGGGAGAGTTGTAACACCCTAATTTTGGGCTTAGAAGTTTAGGGTCTAAACCGGACCGGTCACAGAAACGGTTCGAATATAAAAGGAAGTTTTAGGGAAAGCCTAGTTCGGGATGCTTTAAAAATATAGAAAAATATCTAAAAATCCTCATTTCATATGTATAAGAGAATGGTGAAATCAATTTTACAAAATAAGGTTTGGAACCAAATCGCAATTTTTGCAAATTTTAGTAGTGACTGTTTTGTAAAGGATTGGAACTTTGAATCTTTAAGGAGCTAATTTACCTAAAAAGTTTTCATCAGATTTTTCCTTAATTTGGGTGATTTAATTAATGATTTAATTAAATAAAATAAGGAGTTAAACTACCTTTGACTTTCATAACCACTTTTTTCTAATTTTCTCTCATTTCATTTTCTCTCAAAATCCTATCAACCAAATACTTTTTCTCCAGCAAAATTCACTTTGATTTCCACTTCATTTGATGAGATTTCCATCACTCATTGATTCCTAATCAATCTTCCATCAAATCTACTTGTATTCTACATTGAATTTTCTTGGAAACTTGCCCAAATCAAGGAGAAATCATCTTTTAGAGGTAAGATTGTTCTTCTCCTCTAAATATTCAGTTATTTACTGAAATTCTCAAGTTTTCAATTCTTTATTAAAGGTTTATGAATGGTTTTAATGTTGGAAACAAGATTTTGGCTTAAAACTGAAGATTTTGGAAGAGATCTTGGAGATTTTCGTGGTAATTGATTGGGCTCTGTTTTGAGATGGTTTTCTAATGTATTTTGGATGTTAAATGATGTTAGAAATGAGGTTTTATCAATCCAATCTCGAATAGGTTGTTTTTCCTAAGTTTTTGCTTGTGAAAATGGTGGTTTTGGGGGTGTTTTTGGTGTTCTGTTATAGCTGGAGGTATAAGGACGATTTTAGGGTTGTTTTTGATGATAATTGATGATGAGAAATGTTTAGAAGTGATGGATCTTGGCTGGGTTAAGTTTTGGAAGAGTTTGGAGGTGATTTCGGTTGTGTTTGGTAGCCGAAATGTTGGGTTTAGATAGAGCAGCGAGTTTATGAGTGTTGGCTGAAGATTTCAATGCATGATGATGCATTAATCCTCTGCTTTTATGTGTCTAAAACATGGGAGACGTCTTCAGACACTTTTAGAGTTGATCCGGAAGCTTAATTGGCGTTTTGGCAAGCAAGCTCAACGTAAATTGGTGAGTGCGATTGGGTTAGAAGTCCATGAGGAAAAAACTACAAGGTTTGGGGATTTAGGAGAGGTTTGAAACACCTTTCTAAATCTGGAAGTAAGTATGGTTTGAATTGCTCTCTTTAAAGTGGTGTTTGCCCCTAAAATGCTTTTACATGCTCATGGTTTTAGATTGATAAATTCCTACTGTTTTTATGCATGAATTATAGCATGAGATGATGCTTGAAATGATTTCATTAAGTACCATTTTGAATAGTTGAGATTTGAGTTTCTTTGTTGAAGTATAGCAAATGTTATGATTTTGAAAAGAGATGAGAATGTTGAGTTTTATTGCATGAAAAACAGTAGGTGAGATGTTGATTTGACATATATATTGGCATAGATGTTGAGCAACTTACCGAATATAATTGATCGATCAATAGGATGAGAGTGCACTATAAACTGAAAATTCGTACGTGCTCTTTGGTTAAGCCAAATGGAGATATTCCGATGATGGGCATTCCATCGGGTAGGACTTGGTGAAATACCCAAGCTTGGTGGCGATGAGAGATTCCGCCATGTGAGTACGGTGATGAGAGATTCCACCGGAAGCCATGTTGCTAGACAAGTGAGTATGGTGATGTGAGATTCCACCGGAAGAGTCTAGTGTAGAAATGTGTCCGCATATCTGAGTATTAATGAGATGTTAAATGCCAATATAAATGATGAAATGGTTTTTATTACACATGTACCTTTGATGAAATGATTTATGCTATGAGAGTTGCATATGTGACTTGTTTTAGAGATGCTTAGATGATACAAGCATGTGTATGGCCTTGCCATGAGTTTTGCATTGGTAAATGCATGAGATAGAGTTGAGGTACATGTGGTTTCAATGAGAAGTTGCTTTGAAAGGTTTTCAAGCATGAGATAGAAATGAGCATGTGGTTTTAAAAGCTTTTAATGAAGGTGTTTTCAAAATGTGCATTATTGTGTTGGTTTTCTTTAGAGCATGCCTCACTAAGCATTTGTGCTTACGCTCTCTATTTACCAATAATATAGATAATTGAGGTGTTTTCGGGCATCAAGGAAGCTAAGTCCATCCAAGGAAATCCAAGCTCATGTATGGTGAAGTTTTCATACACTTTAGTTTTGATAGATTGGCAATGGGAAACCAATATTTGTATTTGGGAGATGTGTTAAACTCCCTAGAGTGGTGGTATGTTTGCTTTGGTTGGTTTGAATTGTAAATGGCCTTAATTGCTTGTTTTGAGGTTGGATTGCCTATTTGTGATTTGATATTAGGAAGCATGCCTCTAGACTAGTGATATTTCATGTTTGATGCTATGATTGTGTTTAGGAGTTCTAAATATGTACCTTATATGTTTGTCGACTTGTTGGTATGATTGGAGAGTCTTTGGGATGTGTTTGAATGAGTATATGAATGAAAAACCTGAAATTGTTGTAGTTTCTGAGCAAACCGTATCGAAACACCCTCTAGTGTTTCAAAACGGGGGCCTGTAATGGCCTTCGTGTTTCGAAAAGTTGGGGGGGTTGTTTCGAAACGATTTGGCTACTGGAATGCCTTGTTTCGGAACTGGTCTCGAAACACAACTGCGTACCGAAACGGTCAATGCCGTTTCGATCAAGCGTTTCGATACGGCAGGTGGGTGTTTCGAAACGGGTGACCGTTGTACACAGATTTGAATTGTTCTGATGTTAGCATGTTTTACATTTTAGTCCTAAATATTGAGATTGCAATTGCTTGAGCCTGAGATGTCCAATTAAGTTGAAATTTGGCAGAGAAGCATAGAACATGACTAATTTCCTATTGGTGACCTTAATTTCAATGAAGACCTTCTAATTTACAGAAATTATATTTTGGTCCCTAAATTTTGTATGAAGTGCAATTGAGTCCCTATATGTTATCCGATCGCTGTGCCTTTCTCAATCGTGTTTCGTGAGTTCCCACTTAGGGTTAACATGTATCAAGAAAAGACTAAAAAGAAAAAAAGGGTCGTGAATCAAGGTTGACTTTCGGGTTGACTTTGGTTTTCCCCGTGTAATCTTCATAGTTCGGGTGATCGTCTAGGCCGGGCTAAGGGGGTTACAGTCCACAAACCATTTCAACACAAGACACAATCGGATACGTGGATTACAAGCGTTGTCCCTCACGCTTCATAGAAACTACCAGACTACACAAGGTGGAGACAACTGGCACAATCACAACCCCTGAACACCCGTGATGGAGATTAATGACACAATCACAACCCCTCAACATCACTCACCGGTAGTTGTATAATTCCACTAACGAGAGTATGCGACACATACGCAAGACTCACACACGTGACTAACCATTCACCGTTGTGATCTTAACCTCAATCGTTAGTGTACTTGGATGGAGATTACGGCACAATCACAACCCCTCAACATCCAAGTCGACTTTATTCACGGTGCACCCAATCCTATAGCCGGCTAACTATATCCGATTTAAGTAACAATAAACCATTTTCATCACTTGCCAATATAATCATTTATCCACATTAATCCACTGTTTTCAAGCATAAGCACAATGTCATTTCCACAAGCACACATGCTTAACATCATATGCATTTTCATATGAAAACCAAGGATCACTTACCTAGTGCATCCTTAACATAATGACATTAAAATCCAGCATTAAACCATGCTTAAACATGTTTAAAAACAGTAAACAAATCCACTCTTACAGCAAATGCATTTTCATCAAACTTAGCACATTTCCAAAAGAGGGATTACCGAAACACTTACACTTGAGCTTAGTTAAGTGTATCAAACTTACACTAAGCTCCCAAGATCACGCTCAAAGCGTTAAAAAGCAGGAAATTGCATTTCCACGCACGGATACACGAAGCCTTGTTCGTCGACACGGAAATTACACCTCCGGAGCCTCCAAAACCACCTCGTTAGCTTCCGGATCAAGATCCCATGTTTTCACATCATCAAAACAGAAATATAAATGCATTAAAATGCATTCTAACACCAGCAACAAATCATAAACTCGTTGCCCATTCAAAGTACACCAAAATACCCTTCCAAAACAATCGAAAACTCAATCGATTGCTTCCTAAACCAAGCCCAGCCATCATACATCACTTCCAAACAATTATCAACATCAAAACACATCTAATAAGCATCCTAGCTCATCCTTATACCTCCAGCAATCAAGAAAACAATATTATTAGAAGCTACTTTGTTTGTAGTTATTAGTCTTTCTCCTAGGTTGGTTTGTTTTAGATGATTCACCTTTTTCATGCTTCACATTACCAACATATTTGAAAGACTCTTTGAGCTTGTTAAGCTCACCTAACACCTTTTGGTGTTCACTATTACATTGAGAAAGAAGATTATTTAGGTCAACATTTTCATCTTGGAAGAATTTAAGTTCATCTTTTAAACCTAAAATCTTTTTCTCAAATTTTAAGTTAGCTTGAGAAAGTGAGTCATTTTTATCATTTAATTCCGAAATAATTTTCTTATTCCTAATGACCGACTCCTTGTATTTCTCAACTAACTCATCATAATCCTCTTGCAACTCATCATATGCATCATTTGATTCATCAAATGTAAAATCAAAAGATGATGAGTTAGAGGTTACCATGGAGGAATCCTCCTCAAGTGCCATGAGGCAAAGGTTGGCCACTTCTTGTTTGTCATCCTCGGATGACTCCTCATCACTCCAAGTACCAAGCTTGGCTTTGAGCTTCTTCTTCTTCTCAAAGCCCTTCTTCTTGAGTTGAGGGCACTCCGAACGAATGTGACCGGGCTTTTTGCACTCGAAGGAAATGATTTGATCCCTCTCTTCTTCTTTGTTTTTACCTTTGAAGTCCATCTTTCTTTGAATTTTCCTTCCTCGGTTGGACCTCATGAAGCGTGAGAATTTTTTGGCTATCATAGCCAATTCTTCTAACTCATCCTCCTCACTAGAAGTGCTCTCCTCAAGTAATGAATCTTTGAGAGCCACTCCCATTTTCTTCTTATTTTCCACCTCTTGCTTCTCCAGTCTTTTCTCTTCCTTCTTCTTCCCTTCTTCCCTTCCTTGCTTCATAATCTCATGAGTAAGGAGAGAACCCACTAGCTCATCAAGTTTTAAGGTCTTCAAGTTTTTGGCCTCGATGATGGCGGTTCTCTTCCCATCCCAAGATTCGGGAAGTGAGTAGAGTAGCTTCTGGACAAGTTTGTCTTTCGGGATAGTCTCTCCAAACCCTTAAGCCCATTGACGATGGTTGAGAAGCGATCGAACATCTTTGACACCGTTTCGTCGGGCTCCATCTTGAAATTCTCATAACTAAGATTGAGAATTCCAATCTTGGTCTCCTTCACATCATTGGTTCCTTCATAGGTGGTCTCTAGAGTATCCCACACTTCCTTGGCACTCTCAATGGAGGAGACTTTGGAGTAGATGTTCGGACCGAAAGAACAAAAGAGCATGTGAAGAGCTTTGTCATTTATTTGGATCTTCTTCCTCTCTTCTTCACTCATCTCCATCTTTTTCTTTAGAACCATCTTTCCTTCATTATCTTGCTTCAATGGAATGTAGGGACCATCTTCAATGACATCCCAAACCAAGTAATCGTTGGACTTGATGAAGAGGCGCATCTGATTCTTCCAAAACGGATAGTTGTCACCGTTGAAGAAAGGCGGTTTTGTAGTGAATTGAGACTCGTACATGCTAGATTCGGAGGTAGATGTCATGCCTTGATTTTTGGATGATCACACTCTTCCTAGGAACTCCTCTTGTGGTTGTTAATCCTTCAAAGAGGTAGACTGTGATACCAATTGTTGAGTGGATCGAGTGATCGATATAAACCAAGAGGGGGTGAATTAGGTTTTTAAAGTTTTTGGAAGTTGAATTGACAAATAAAAATGGTAGACAAAGAATTTTAGAGTGGTTTAAGTTCCAATCGAACTCTACATCCACTACCTTAGCTTCACTAAGGATTTTCGACAATTCCACTAATTGCTCTTCCATTTTTCTAGGCTAAGGAGGTAACCGTTACAATTTCGGTCAAATTTTCTACCCTAAATTTGACCCAATCCTCACACAATAATAACAAAGAAGATGTTGGCTAAAATAAGTATCTATCAATACACAAGGTAGCCCAATTACAAGCACTCAAACCAATTGAAATGATAAGGATGAAAAATACAATTGGGGTTACAAGACAATAATGGGATTTAGGCACAAATGCTTGGATTTGATGTTTAGATGATTGCTTTTGGATAAATAATTGTTGTTGAAGCTTTTAGAGGTCCCTTTTATACCTTCTCATTGAATTCTAGCCATTGTGGTTGTTGCATTCATCAATAGAGCCGTTGGGAATATTATCTTCCCTCCATAAATGCAGTCTGCAACCAACCATTTCGAAACGCCCGACCTTGTTTTGAAACAGACCAAAATAGAAAGATACGGTGGGTGCATTAAAGAGCCCGTATCAAAACGGTTAAGATTGTTTCGATACGCTAAGAGTCGTTTCGAAACCCGTTTCGAAACATTTTTGCCACTGTCAAGACCTGTATCGAAACGGCTTGAAAATGTTTTGATACACCTTAACGACTTGTGAAAAATTGGTTAAAGACTTCAACGGTCATATTTTTTAAATCTGACTTGAATGTCGTTTCGAAACGTTTGTGATCGTTTTGATACGGTGTCTCAATGTTCTTAATCCGTTTCGAAACAAGGGTTCACAGTGTCGAAACCGTTTCGATACCCGTTTCAAAACACAGGTTCTCAGTTTCAAAAGTGTTTCGAAATGCCTAAGGCCGTTCCGAAATGGTGACTCGAAAATCACTGTTTTGGCTTCAAGAACACTTAGAAAAGTTTTGATAAAATCAGTTTTTAACTTAGGCATTTTCTTTTAAACATATAGAGAGGTTTGAGGACTTGAAAATCCGTTTTCTCATTTTCAATTTAGTCTTTAAATTATCGGTTTCATAATATAGATATGTCTCAAACTAACGAAACTCATATTGACGAGGTTTCCAATGGAACCTCGACTTATAGCGAGGAGATAAGAGGAGGAGACCCTCCAAATCTTCCGAACCCTCAAAACCCTTCTGTTCAAAATGATGAGCCTACATCACCTACTGCTCAGGCTGAATGTTAAAGAAACATCACCGACATGTTTAAGCAGTTTATGACTGCTATGAAGGCTGAGCAAATTGTGCAACCCATTGCTCCCGCTGTCCAACATACTCGAGCTCCTATTGATAAGCTATCCAAGTATCGAGCTTAGACCTTTACCGGTCAAGACGATGACAACCCTGAAGTTGCCGAGTATTGGTTGGATAACACTCTATGGATTTTGAACAAGCAGTTATATTGCTTGGATGAGCACAAACTCGAGTTTGCCATCGCGTTGCTGGCAGACGAGGCACTTCATTCGTGGGAGACTACTACTTTGACAGTCTCCGAGGATATTGTAACTTGGGAGTTCTTCCTTAAAGAATTTTGCAAGAAGTACATCAGTGAGTTCTATCTTGCTGAAAGGTGAAGTATCTTTCTCCACCTCAAGCAAGGCGGACGACCGATCGAGCAGTACATCCATGACTTTTGCAAGTACTGTAGATATGGTGTTGAATACATCAAGACGGAGGAGAGAAATGTTGAATGTTAATTGCAGGGCTCAATGATGAGTTACGCCCTATGTTTACTGCATTGAGCATCGTTGATTTTAAGACCTGGTGAATTGAGTAAAGGCCACCGAAGCTGCACAAAGAGCTCGACGAGCCAGTGGGTCTGGTAATCTGAGAAGAGGTTTAGAGATGATTCTCGGCCTCCCAAGTGGAATAAGAAAGGAAAATATCAAGGCCCAAAGCAAAATATTTATCTGCAGCCCTCCCGTTCCGGAAATATTGATAGGCCCAAGTCTGTGACACAGTCGTTTGCTAAGGTAATATCTAATGATAGCACTAGAGGTTCGAATAGGAGAAACCAACATCCGGTTTGCAATTACTGCTAGAACAAGCATCCAGCATGTCAATATCGTAAGCAAACTGGAGCTTGTGAGTGTCGCACGCTCCTGGGCTGGTTCCCAGAAATCCCTGGTTCGACGCATTGTTGGAGGTCGTCCGGCATCCACCGGCCACAGTTGTCGTCGCCGTTGGTGTCAGTCGACGCGTCTTGTCGTCGCTGACCCAACGACACCAACATCGCTCGTCGTCGTCCACTGTAGCCATCAGAGTCTGCAAAAAGAAAAAAGTGGTCAAAACATAGGCTCGAATCAAGGGGAAATTCGATCCTGAATTTTAACCAAATCGGGATATTCATAATGGGTTTTTCTGAGGATCAAGCCTTGTGTCAGGTTTAGGCTTCAATTTAGGGATTAAATCCCGATTTGGCTTGAATTTGAAGCTAAAAATTCAACTATAAAACCCCTCAAACCCCATTTTTTCATCACACACTTGATCACATAAAAAACAAGCAAAAAAGCTTAAGAAAGAATTCCAAAAAATTATTAAAAAATTCTCAAGAGTTGCTGGAAATTTCGGTAAAATTCCTATCTTTTCTTTTTAGTTTTTTTAGTAATTTTCATACTTGTTCTTGGTTGATTTTTTGTGTTTGTGTGGATTTTAGGTTGTGTTCTTGAAGTCAAAAAATTGATTCGCGATTTCGGTAATGTTTTCATTTTAAATTTTCGTTTAATTTTTGGTTTAATCTTTAAAAGAAATTTCATGCTTTAAAAATGTTGTTTAGGAGTTTTATGATCTTTAGAAATAAAAAAATGAACTTTCAAAATGTAAGAATAAAATTGAGTTAATGTGGTTTTAATAAAAAAAATTAAAATTTAGGGATTTAATTAGAAGAAACAATAATTCATGAGTGGAAATAATAAAACGGGCTTGGTTTATAAAAAATAATAAAAGGGTTTTTCTTGAAATTTAGTTTTAATAATAAAGTAGGTTAAGTAATTTTATTTAAGAAGTAATTTTATTTAAGAAGTAATTTTAAAAAGAAAAACTAAATAAAGATGTTTTTTTAAAAGTAAGTAATAAGTTTTTTTTGAAAAGGAAAAGAAAGAAAATAAAATTTAAAAATGGTTTTAAATAGAAATTTAGGGTTTAGGAGAAATAATTTGAAAAAAGTATAAAGATAAAAAAATCTTTGAAAATAAGGTTTATTTTAAAAAATCATATTTTAAAGAAAATGTTTAAAAATGAAAAAGTTTTAAGGAGAAATTCTTTTTGAAATGAAAAATATAAAAAATATATATATAAATGAAAAAAGCTAAAAATGTGAAAATGGTCATAAGAAGGGTCTTGGTTTTAAAAAGTAAAAAAAAAAAAGAAATAAAGGTTTTTTTAAAGAAGTAATAAAAAGAAAAAACACAAAAGAAAATTTGAGTTTCTTGTTTGTTGTTTAGAAATTGGTTAAAACTTACGACTAGGATCTAAAACTTAGATAGAGACATGTTTGTAGAAAAATTTACCTCACAAAAAAGACACACTTAAGCAAACTTAAACCTTTAACTAGGAATAAAAGACTTAGACTTTTTTTAGGATTTTTTAAATAATGGAACCAAGAATAAAACATAAAATGCTCAACACATCTAATTTCCATGTTGCTTGAAAAATGAAATTAATTTAATGCGGTGTCTTATCAAACGGGAATCACATGTTAGCACCAGAAATGTTGGCGGTGATTAAAGTTCATCTCCCGAGCGATAAGGCCATTAAAATAGTTTGATATTCATTAAACGGACGAATAAAGTCGAACCTTTGTGAACTTGCAAATTTCAGTTTTGAAAACGATTTTAAAATCAATTAGGTACCAATTTTAGGCGGCGTGGGGGTGCTAACCCTTCCCCACGCGTAACCAACCCCGAACCTATTTTCTGTTTTTTCTTAGACCAAAACCGTTGATTTATTAAAACAAAACGTTTTATTAAAATAACCCTGTTTTAAAGTGATCCAATCACACTTTTCAAAAAAGATTGGTGGCGACTCTGTTTTTTTTAAATGTTTTTCAAAAAGTCGAAGCCTCCTAAAAAGGGTTGCGACAGCTTGGCGACTCCGTTGGGGTTGTGTTTTTGTTTTAAAATAAAAACAAACGAGGGTCAAGCCACAAATTGGTTTTAAATGGCTTTTTAAAAGGTTTTTTAAAAAACTAATGGAATTTGTAACTTCATAATAGGTTAAGTATATTTGTCCGTTTAAATGAATATAACTTTATTTTACGCATCTAAGACTTAATTCCAAGCTCTATTCCCGAGCTTTGTCTCGTTCGTTTAAGGGGGAACACGCTTTGTTCATATAAGAATATTGATTCTTCGTATAAGCCTAGTAAGTACCTTTGAGACTCATTCCCTTGTCTTCGTAAGGATATTGATTCTTCGAGAAGGCATCGATGGTGAGTCCTTCTGAGTTGAACTCGATTCGTTTGGAGCCTGTAATGGGTGAGAATCGAGGGCCTTGCTACCCTTAGTAGGGGACAGCAAGGACAGCTCGGGTACCTTTTTAGAACCAAACCAAGTTTGAAAATCTAAAGCCTACCCCTAATAGAGCCATGCGGAAAGCCTAGGGTGTTGAGTCACAGGAATAATCCATGAAGACATGTCCTGAAATGTTGGAATGCTGGCCTAGAATTATTGAGCATTTAATTGTTTTTGTCTGTTTTCTTTTCTTTTTCTTGCTTTATTAATCTTTTTTCCTTATTTATTTTTTTGTTTTGCATGTGCATCATTCTATATTTAGAAGGGGTTGATTCTAGAAAATTGTTCAAATTATGGATGGAAAGCTTTCAAAGAATGGGGAGAACCAAGCACGTGACAATGTTGGCAACTGAAGCTGCAGCTCTTCGTCGGTACATCAAGCCCATTGAGGAAGTTAGACCAAGGCTTATGTGGCTAGTACAAGAAATCAAGGAATTAGGTGTTCAGGCTGGAAAAATATTTGTAATTCAAAAAGAGGAGAAAATGATGTAATAAAAAGCTTTCGTATTCAATAAATGTTTCCTTTCATAAGCAAATTTTCAATGGAATTAATGTCCCCTCGACTGCATTCATGCATTTGCACTGTTTTGTTTGCTTTGTTGTTTGCTTATGTGAATTCATTTGTGCATACATTCATTCATGTCAAAAACTAACTTAATATAAAAATGACAGAATATCTAAAATTGCTAAGACAATTCATAAATACGGTACACGAGCCCAAACCCTAAACATGAACTCTGAGGAAAGGTTGACAACTTTGGAGGCAAACCAAAAGAGCACTCAAGATAAGTTGGAGAAAATGGAGATCAACCTGAAACAACAAATTGAGGCAGTTCATCAAAAGACAGACAATTCAATAGCTGCCATGTTAGGGTTCAAGGATCCAGATGCGGTTGAAGAAAGAGGAAACACTACTACCATTCCACAATTCTCGGGAATGGCCTTTAGGAAGGAGACTGCTGCTAAAGCCAAAACATCAATCCATGTTGTTGAATCCTCTACTCATGTTCCAAATGGAGAGGCTAATAATTACGAGGTAGCTGACCTCGATGAAATCACCGATAAGGTTAGAATTGAGAAGAAATGGGAGGATAAGTATGAAAAGTTGGAGGGAATGATCAAATCCTTCAAGGATGGAGTTGCTCATGGTTGAATGGATGCCAAGGATCTGAGCTTGATAATTGATAGTGTTGCACCACCAGAATTCAAGATCCCTGACTTTGACAAATATAACGGGGCCACATGCCTATCGGCACATCTAACTATGTACTATAGAAAGATATCAATGTACCTCGACAATGAGAAGCTGCTCATTCATTGCTTCCAGGATAGCTTAGTAGGTATTCACAATTAAGTCTGGTAAACATCAAATTATGGAAGGATTTGTCCAGAGACTTCAGTGAACAATACAAGCATATTTCAGACATGGTTCCAACTCGTTTGGTCTTGCAAGAGATGTAACAAAAGCATCATGAGAGCTTCCGACAATATGCACAAAGATGGAGAGATGTAGCGGCACAAGTGCAACTATCGTTGCTAGAAAATGAGATCAACCTGATGTTTATGGAAACTCTAAAGGGTCCTTTTTACGATCGCATGCTCAACCATGCTACGAATAACTTCGCGGACATGCTAATGAATGGTGAACTGATACTAGTAGCCATGAAGAGTGGAAAGTTGGACAGTGGGGAAACGAAGAAGACATATATAAGAAGAGAGATAATAAAGTCAATACTACGAATGTCTACAACCCCAGTTATTCAACATGTGTGGTGTTCAACAAGCCCAACATCTTCAACAAACCCAATAACTCAGCTTCGACGGGTGCAAATTCCCCAAAAGGAGAGCGAAGATATCAAGGAAACTCGAGACCCTACTTTCCTCTCATCCCAATGACGTATGCGGAGTTGTTTGCCGAGTTGGTCAAATTATAGATGGTTCTGCCAGGACATGTCCCTCCGTTCTCACCTCCTTATCCACCGTGGTACGATGAGAAGGCCCAATGCGAATACCATGTAGGAGTAAGGGGGCATACCATCGAAAAATGCACTACATTCAAAAGGGTGGTGGATGATTTAAGAAAATCGGGCATGTTGTCATTCGAAACTGCTGAAGAAAAAGGAAATTTGTTGCCAAACCACCAGAAAAACGAAATAAATGTCGTTAAAGAGGAAGATGGTTACACCAACAAGAAGCATGTTTCCAAGGTTAAAGCATCCATGAAATGGGTATGGACCCAAATAGTCAAAGCTGGGGTGATAGAAGGAAGGTTTGAAGAAGCAACGATTGAAGGACTGTATTGTGAATACCATCAGCAGGAAGGGCATGAAATTGAAAATTTCTTGGAGTTTAGGCAGTTAGTGCAGGCGAAAATTGACTGTAAAGAGCTAGAATTTTATGTGCAGAAAGAACAGAGGTTGGAAGTATGTGTGTCAGAGGAATCATCCTCTAAAAAGATTTACACAGGAATGAAGCCTTTGGTGATCAAGACCAATGTAAGAGTTAGTGAACAAGCTAAGAGTGTGACCCCACGATTGGTTGTGAAGGCACCAGCCCCATTCCCATATAAGGACAGTAAACAAGTCCCTTGGAACTTTACTTGTGTGGTGATGGATCCGAGGAGCTCGACAGTTGAAGAAGGTAGAAAAGAAGAGCATGTTAATAAGGTAGGTCATTTCACAAGAAGTGGAAGACTCTATTCGACACTAGAATTTGAAGATAGAGATGCAGCGCAGAGAAAGGCTACTGACCAACAAGATAAGGAAGGAGAAAAAAGACTTCTTCCGAGAGAAAACACCAGTGATTCATGAGCCAGTGAAAGAATTAGAGGCTCAAGAGTTTTTGAATATACTCAAGCACAGCGAATATAGTGTGGTGGAGCAGCTACATAAACTTCCGGCCCGAATTTCTATGTTGTCATTGCTACTGAGTTTAGAGGGTCATTGGGATGCTTTGTTAAAAGTGTTAAATAGGACATTTTTGTCAAACGAGATCACGATTGACATGATGGACATGTTGGTCAATAATATTATAGTTAATAATTTCATATCATTCGGTGATAAAGAAATACCTGCGGAAGGAAGAGGGTCATGCAAGCCCCTCCATGTTTCCACGAGATGCAAAGGATATATGCTACCATGAGTTCTCATTAACAATGGATCGGCTTTGAAATTTCTCCCTTTGGCTACGTTGAAAAAGTTTCTTATTGATATCTCTCACATGAGATCTTATCAAAATACAGCACGGGCCTTCGACGGGGCCCAAAAGGGTGTGTTAGGAGAGATTGAAGTTCCCATACAGATTGGGCCATCAACATTTGAGGTAGAGTTCGTGGTTATGGATATAAACCCTAGTTATAGTTGTTTGCTTGGGCGCCTGTGGATTCATACAGTAGGTGTAGTACCTTCTACTCTTCATCAGAAGTTGAAGTTTATTATTAGTGGACAATTAATTACGGTTGGTGCGGAAGAAGAAATCATTGCACTGGTAATCACTAATGCACCGTACATTAAAGTAGATGAGAGGGCACTTGAGTGTCATTTCAAAACGTTGGAGTTAATCAATGCAACCTTCGTCACTGAAGGGAGTAAAGTGCCAGAACCAGAGCTGTCAAGTTGTTCAAAGATGCAAGTGAAGAAAACACTTGGAAAGGGAGCCAATGTTGGATTGGGATTTGGAAGGAACCATCATGGAAGGCTTTACCAAGTGGAGATCCCAATAAAAAAGGATCGGATCGGTTTGGGCTTCAAGCCCACCAAATGGAAACGGAAAGTAGAATTCAGAAAACAACAAGAAAGAAAGAAGTCAAAGTTGAGTGGAGGAGAAGTTGAGTGGGAGCCAATAACGTACCCACCCTTAAGAAACACTTTCAGGGCTGGAGAACTCCTAGACCCTAATGCCCGCTTTGATAAGGAGGAGAAAGGAAAAGATGAATTATGCGAGGTTTTTGAGAATTTGAGCATTACTGTCATTACAGACAAGGAAGGAGGAGAAAACAAATATCTTTCCAAGATTTTCCCCAGTGTTGAGGTGAAGAACTAGACTGCTGAAATAGTTCCTGAAGTTTATAAGACTACCTCAGAGTAATTCTCGAAACCAACTCTTTTACCCTTAGGCCCTGGTGTAATTAGAGATCTTATGTAAAAAGGGTCTATGTCAAAACCATAATTCCTATTTCAATAAAAGATACATATGTTCCAATAATATCGTGTGGCAAACTTACTTTCGCAGCACAAAACCAAAAAGCAAAAGATCATACAAAACTAACCTTTAAGAAAACATAACAAATCATATCATTTCATCAATTCTTTCTTTCTTGGTATATATTTTTCGTCTCTTTTATTTGCAGGTTTTTAGATATCAATGGTCCTAACGACTTCGAGTCAGATTCCGAAGTCAATTTTGAGTTACCACTATGTTTAGAGGAAGTTGGGAGTATTTTTTATGAAGAATAGTATGACTTGCCTGGTGATCTGCTTAGAATGGTAGAGGGAGAGGAAAAGCAAATTCTGCCACACAAAGAAGAGTTAGAGGTTTTGAATCTTAGAACCGAAGAAGAGAAGCGTGAAGTGACGATCGGTACCACCATCTCAGTTAAGATACGACAATTTTTTATTGAGCTTCTACAAGAATATAATGACAATTTTGCCTGGTCATATCAGGATATGCCTGGTCTTGATACAGATATTGCCATGCATAGTCTTCCTATAAGGGAAGGATGGGAACCAGTAAAGCAAAAGCTTAGAAGAATGAAGGCGGATACACATTTGAAAATCAGAGATGAGGCTAAGAAGCAGTACAATGCAGGATTCCTCGAGGTAGCTAAATATCCAGAATGGGTGGAAAACATTGTCCCAGTGCCTAAGAAGGATGGAAAAATAAGAATGTGCATCGACTACATGGTTCTTAATAGGGCAAGCCCCAAAGACAACTTTCCCGCTCACACATATTGACACCTTGGTGGACAGTACAGTCGGCCACTCCCTTTTCTCATTCATGGATGAATTTTCTGGATATAATCAAATAAAGATGTGCCTAGAAGACATGGAAAATACTACTTTTGTAACGCTTTGGGGAACCTTTTTTTATAAAGTAATGCCTTTTGGATTGAAAAACGCATGGGCAACTTACCAGAGAGTTATGGTTACTCTTTTCCATGATATGATGCATAAGGAAATAGAAGTTTATGTGGATGATATGATTGCCAAGTCCAGAACTGAGGAGGAGCATCTAGCGAACCTGAGTAAGCTTTTTCAAATATTAAGAAAATTTCAGTTAAAGCTTCCTGCCAAGTGCACATTTGGGGTTAGTTCTTGGAAGTTGTTTGGCTTTGTAGTAAGCAGAAGAGGAATTGAAATTGATCCAGACAAGATAAAGGCCATACAAGAGCTTCCACCACCCCAAATAGAGAAGCAAGTTCAGGGATTCTTTGGAAGGTTGAATTACATAGCCCGTTTCATCTCCCAATTAACGAATAAATCTGATCCAATATTCAGGTTGCTTAGAAAGAACAACCCGGGGACATAGAATGAAGAATGCCAAGCGGCTTTAGAAAAGATCAAGGAGCAATAAACTAATCCTCCAGTGTTAATGCCACCTGCTTCAGGGAAACCATTAATATTCTATCTAACGGTGTATGAAAATTCAATGTGTTGCGTATTAGGGCAGCATGACGAAACTGGAAGGAGGTAAAGGGCAATATATTATGTAAGCAAGAAGTTTACTGACTGTGAAGTAAGATATACCCCTATTGAAAAGGTATGTTGCGCTCTGGTATGGGCCACTAAAAGGCTTAGGCATTATATGTTGTATCATACCACATGGTTGATCTCACGGTTAGATCCGTTAAAGTTTATGATGGAAGCTCCAGCCCTATGAAGAAGAATAGGACGATGGCAGATGTTGCTATCAGAATATGGTATTCAGTATGTGAATCAGAAAGCAGTGAAAGGAAGTACCATAGCGGATACGAGGCATGCATATTGGGCCTAAAGGAAGCCATTGACATATCCGAAATTTGAAAGTCTATGGGGATTCAACGTTGACCATCTACCAAATACGTGGCGAATGAAAACAAAAGATGAAAAATTAATAGAGTGTTACAAGTTGGTCCTTGAATTAACTAAAGAATTCGATGTGATCACTTTTAGGCATCTTTCAAGAGAAGATAATTAGATGGTTGATGCATTAGCTACTTTGGCTGCCATGTTTAAAGCAATCGAGGGTTTTGAGATGATGCCCATTAAGTTACAAATGATGGAGTCCCCAGCTAATTGTTACAATGTAGAAGAAGAGGCAGATGGTTTGTCGTGGTACCATGATATCATGTAGTACATAAAGCTTCAACAATACCCAGCGCAGGCTTCAGAAAATGAAAAGAAAATAATTAGGAAAATGGCATCATGATACATTCTTGATGGAGAAATCCTTTACAAATGAATTCGAGACCAGGTACTATTAAGATGTGTGGATGCAAAAGAAGCGCAGTTGATTTTGGAAGAGGTTCTTGAAGGAGTTTGCAGAGCTCGCCCTAGTGGTTTCACTATGGCAAGAAGAATTATGTGTTTTGGATATTACTGGTCAACGATAGAAGGGGATTGCATTAATTATTCCCGCAAATTTCACAAGTGCCAGGTTTATGCCGACAAGGTTCACGCGCCTCCTCAGTCTCTTCATGTCATGTCATCTTCATGGCCATTCTCTATGTGAGGCATAGACGTCATTGGGCATATTCATCCGAAGGCGTCAAATGGTCATCGCTTCATTCTGGTAGCAATCGATTACTTCACAAAATGGGTGGAAGCGGCTTCGTATGCAAATGTAACTTGGTCCACTGTTTGCAATTTCTTAAAGAATGAGATCATTTTTCGATATGGTCTACCAAAAAGCATAAGCACCGATAATGCCTCTAGCTTGAACAACCGAATGATTGTTGGGGTCTGTGAGCAGTTTAACATTAAGCACCGTAACTCAATAGCATATCGCCCGAAGATGAATGGAGAAGTAGAGGTGGCCAATAAGAATATCAAGAAGATAGTTGCAAAGATGACTGACACTTATAAATATTGGCATGAAAAGTTGCCATTTACTTTGTATGTATATCGAACAGCGGTACAGACATCTACTAGGGAAACTCCGTTCTCCTTAGTATATGAAGTAGAGGTCGTGCTACCAATTGAGGTCGAGATACCATCGTTGTGTGTCTTGATGGATGCCAAGTTAGACGAAGCAGAATGGGTTCAGGCAAGGGATGACCAATTGAATTTAATTGAGGAAAAGAGACTGAAAGTCGTATGTCATGGTCAAATGTACCAAAGGAGAATGATAAGGGCTTATGAAAATAAGGTTCGCCCTGGAGAGTTCCAAGAAGGCGATCGGGTATTAAAGAAGAAACTGCCAATTCAAAATGATCCCCGAGGAAAATGGGCACCTAATTGGGAAGGAGATGAGTTTCAAAACCCAGTGAACTCTGATACCGTTAAGAAGTATTATGCTAGAAGAAAAAGAGAAAAAAAAGAAAAAAAAAGAAAAGAAAAAGAAAAAAGAAAAGGATGGTTCAAAATGAAAACCCGCAAAGTGCGTTTTGAAACCAAAGGAGGGTTTGAGTTGAAAACCTATAAAGGGCGGCTCAGATAATTCGTAAGATAGTTTTCAGGGCTCCACAAGTTATGCATTGTATTTAAAGTTTCCTCGACAAGGGTGGCATTCAAGATTTCTTCTGGTGTTTGATAGGAGGAGTTTGAACTATTGATATTTGAATACTTGTTCCACTTTCTTTTTATAATCCTTTTTTTGTTTGCTAAGCATTAATAAAATTAGTTTCATGGATTTTTTTTTCTTTCTTGTTTTCTTCCCTATCATTATTAGCTTTTTGCTTTGAAATTTGGATCAATGGATTTGACAATCATTTAGATATGCAAAAGATTTTTTAGCATTACTTTGAGAATGTTTTGGAAATACAAGGACTATGAAGTGTTTCATAATTATTGTTTGGGGCATGAGACATTAAAATGCTTGAAGTGGAAATAAAGCTTTGTAGCAAAATTCTTAAAAAAGAAGGAAAGCCTTATAAATGTCTTGGCGCTTAAATAGTGTTTCCTAACCACCAGCCTTTCTGTAACGCCCCGGTTTTGGGCTTGGAAGTTTTGGGTTTGGACCGGACCGGTCGGGTTGCGGTTCGAATATAAAAGGTGATTTTTAGGAAAGCCTAGTTCGGGTTGCATTAAAAATATGGAAAAATGTCTTAAAATCCTCTTTTATTATATATAAGAGAAAGGTGAAATCAATTTTACAAAATGAGGTTTGGAAGTGTGACATTTTGGGTTAGTGACCAAAATGTAATTTTCGAAAACTGTGAGACTGTTTTAAAAAGGATTGAAACTTTGAATCTTTAAGGAGCTATTTACCCAATAGGAGTTTCTCCAGATTTTTCCTAAATATTAAAGATTTAATTAATGGTTTTTAAATAAAAGAAAAGTGGAGGGAAGATATTTTGGCATTTTCTAACTAACTTTCCAAATTTCCATTTTCATTTTCTCTCATCTTTTCTCTCAAACCAAACACCTTTTCTCCAGAGCTTTTCCCTCTGATTTTGTCACCTAAATAACTCATTTCAATTCTCTTTTGATCCTTCATCATCTCTTCATCAAAACCTTTGTATTTGCTAAGTGGATTTTCAAGAATTTGGTTCCAAAAAAGGGAGAAACTCAAGTTTGGAGGTAAGAACGTCCTTCTCCTCTAAACTCTCAGTTCTTTACTGAAATTCCCAAGTTCTCAATCCTCTAAACACCTCTTTTAATATATATAAGTGAACTGTGAAATCAATTTTGCAAAATGAGGTTTGGAAGGGTGACATTTTGGCTAGTGACCAAAATGTAATTTTTGAAAACTGTGTGACTGTTTTAAAAAGGATTGAAACTTTGAATCTTTAAGGAGCTATTTACCCAATAGGAGTTTCTCCAGATTTTTCCTAAATATTAAAGATTTAATTGATGGTTTTTAAATAAAAGAAAAGTGGAGGGAAGATATTTTGGCATTTTCTAACTAACTTTCCAAATTTCCATTTTCATTTTCTCTCATCTTTTCTCTCAAACCAAACACCTTTTCTCCAGAGCTTTTCCCTCTGATTTTGTCACCTAAATAACTCATTTCAATTCTCTTTTGATCTCTAATCATCTCTTCAACAAAACCTCACCATTTGCTATTTGGATTTTCAAGATTTTGGTTCCAAAAAGGGAGAAAACTCAAGTTTGGAGGTAAGAACGTCCTTCTCCTCTGAACTTTAGGTTCTTTATTGAAATTCCCAAGTTCTCAATCCTTAATTTGTGTTTTATAAAAGGATTTATTGATTTGTTCTTGATCTTGGCTTTTAAATGCAAGATTTGCTTGATTTTATTGAAATTTCGTATGATCTGATTGGGCTGTGTTTTGAGGTGTCAAATTGATGTTAAATGAATGTTAAATTGACGAGAAATTGAGGTTTTATCAATGCAATCCCGAATAGGTTGAATTTCCTAAGTTTTGCTTGAGTTTTTGGTTGTTTTTGGAGTGATTTTGGTGATCTGTTATGGCTGGAGGTATAAGGACGTGTTTGTGATCATTTTGGATGTTAATTGATGTTTAAAAATGGTTAGAAGTGATGGATCTTGGCTGGGTTAAGTTTCGGAAGTGTTTGGTGGTGATTTCGGTTGTGTTTGGTAGCCGAAATGTTGGATTTGTGATGAGCAGCGAGTTTAGTTGTGTTGCTGGTGTTTTTAGTGCATTATGATGCATTAATCCTCTGATGTTATGTGCTTTAAACAGGGGAGATTGATTCGTGAGCAATAGAGGTGGTGTTGAAGGGTTCGGATGCTTGGAAGGCTTGTTGGCTAGCCTTGTTTTGTGTATCGGTGAGTGAAGTTGGGTTTTCAGCTTTTAAACCAAGGTTTGAAGGTTTTTGGGAGCTTAGTTTAAGTCTAAACAACTTTGCTAAGCTCAAGAGTAAGTAAAAGGATTTTCGCTCTTGGTTTGCGTTGTGCTTTGGCTTGTTAAGCAATTGTGATTGATGGTTGCTATGCATATGATTTGCATGTTTTAAACTCTGTTTTGAAAGCATATTTTAGCATGGTTTAATGCTGGTTTTGAAAGCCATGTGTAAAGGATGCTCAAGGTAAGAGATCCTTGGTTTTGTATATTGAAATTTTGGAATCGATGCATAGTGTTGCATGTTGTTTAATGGCTTTGTGTGATGCTTTAAAACAGTGGAATATTGTTATTAATGATGCACATTGGTGAGTGATGGTTAAGGTTACAAAGGTGGTTGAAAGTCCTTGTGTAAGCCTTGTTTATTTAAGAACAACATGGAGTTTAAAAGTCCATGGTTGGTTCTTGGTTAAGGTTCATGATGGTTTTTGCATTTTGACTATGCTTGTGAATCAATGGATAAATGTGGTAAGATGGTTATATTGGCAAGTGATGTAAGTGGTTCTTGGTTCTTTGATCGGATATAGTTAGCCGGCTATAGGATTGGGTGCATCG
This sequence comes from Hibiscus trionum, assembly GCA_030270665.1. NCBI lineage: Eukaryota > Viridiplantae > Streptophyta > Magnoliopsida > Malvales > Malvaceae > Hibiscus > Hibiscus trionum. Next base: position 26,588,075 of record BSYR01000021.1, read on the forward strand.
TGAATTAAGTCGCCTTGGATGTGGAGTGGTTAAGTGTGAACCGGTAAACTCCATCCAAGTATCCTAACGAGATGGTTAAGGTTATAATGGAAGTTGAGATTCCATTCGAGGACCTTGGTTAAGCAAAGGTAATAATGGTGGTTAAAATTCCATTTGAGGACCTTGTGCTTGTTAAGATCACAATGGTGGTGTAAAGTCCATGTGTGGATCTTGTATAGGGTGTCCCGGATCTCGTTAGTGATGTTATACAACTACCAATCGGTGATGCTAAGGTTATATGGTGTTTAAAAGTCCATATATGGGAACCTTGTGCATGTTAAGGTTGTATGGTGTTTAAAAGTCCATACATGAGAACCTTGTGAAAGTTAAGGTTGTATGGTGTTTAAAAGTCCATACATGGGAACCTTGTGAATGGTAAGGTCAAATGGTGTTTAAAAGTCCATTTGGGGACCTTGGATTGGTAGTGTGTATGAAGCGTGGGGACAACGCTTGTGATCCGCGTATCCGATTGGATGTTGAGTTGAAAAGTGGATTTGGTTTATCACTTGGAAGCCAATATATGTTCTTGAATATAATGAAGCATAAGATGCTTGAAATGATGCATGGTTGCATGAGAAGTGTATAATGTATTATGAATGCATGCTTACTTGTTAGTTTGAACAAGTGTTGGTTATCTATTGAGAATGGTACATGTGTGCATGAAATCTCTTTAGTGCATTGAAGTCTTGTGAAGACTTGTTTTTAAGGCATGTGATGCAAAGGTTGGTGATGTGGTTCATATGTTGCATTTGTTTAATGCATATGGTAAATTGAATGAGTAAGTGGTTTTAAGGGTTTCTTGCTTTAAAATGATATTCAAGTATGAGCAAGGTATGATGTGAAGTGGAAGTGTTTTCCAAAGTTTTGAATTTAACCTTGCATGTGATGTTTATGCTTGGATTGGTTAAATTGTTGATTTTGCAAGTTGTGCTTTGAAAGGGTTTTCTTAGCTCTTCTAAGCTAAGGGTTTGTTTTTCATGTTTGAGCAATGCATGATGTTATGCATGTTGTTGAAAAGGGTTTTCAAACTTGCTTTGGTTTATTGAATCGAGTTTGCTTTTAAAAGTGGTTTTATGACTCGCTGCATTGATGGTGTTTTGGTTTTGAGCATTCCTCACTAAGCATTATGTGCTTACGCTCCTTTTTGTCCATCAATGCAGACATTTGAAGTTGGAGCAGCGAGAAGCAAGGGATTCAAGGGGGAACTCCACTTGAGATGTATGTCTCGGTTAATAGCTATAGATAATAAAGGCAATGGGGGAAGAATCTCTTATGTTGATGTCTAATGAGATTGTATATGTTGGACAAGTATGGTTTATGATTTTGAACTATGTGGTGTAAGCTTGCAACGTTTGAATCTTCTTATTCTTAAGTCGTTATGCTATGCTTCTTGTTTTAAAAGCATGATTGAGTGTTGGATGTGTTGAATGAGTTGGTGCACCTTGGGGTGGTTTTGTATCTAGATTTTGATGCAAATTGGTAGGTATGATTCTTGGCATGTTGTTGATTTATTGTGGAATGGTTTGGAGCATGTTTGATGGGGTTTAAAGGTGTTAAAACAGGCCAAACTACTGTTTCTGGGCAGGGTGTTTCGAAACACCCTTGCCTGTTTCGAAACAGGCCCTTGTTTTGGCTAGGGTGTTCCTGAACGGCCTAGCCCGTTTCTGAACACTTTGGCTACTGCCAAGGGGTGTTCCTGAACGGCCTAGACCCGTTTCTGAACACCTGATGGTTTGCAAGCTTTACGTTTTAGTCCCGTTTCTTGTTTGTGCAATTGCTTGAGTTTGATATGTCCGTTTGAGATGAAATTTGGCAGAGAGGCATGAATCATGACTAATTTCATAATGGTAACTTAAAAATTGGTAAAGTCCTCTTAATTTTCAGAATTTACAATTTGGTCCCTAAATTCGTATTTTGTGCAATTGGGTCCCTTATCGTTTTCCGATTGCTGTGATTTTTGAGTATGCTTATCTCAAGAGTATGCCTAGGTTTAATGTGCATCTAGACAATTTTAAAAAGAAAAAAAAAGGGTCGTTAATCAAGGTTGACTTTCGGGTTGACTTTGGTTTTCCCTGTGTAAACTTCTTATTTCGGGTCAACCGTCTGGGCCGGGTTAAGGGGGTTACACTTTCTTACATGATAATGAGAACAGTCTTGCAATGTCAAAACTTGACTTAGGAAGCTCATCCTTGACTACGAAAATATTGACTAAGAAGACAGATGAGGATTACATGTCTCCAATGAAGTGAGAGTAAGATATAAAGATAAAGCCAGTCCTTCTAGCTAGGAGTGCAAATTTTAGTATGCAAAAGATCAAAAATGAAGCAAAAGCCAGAGTTGTTCATGACTTATGGGGTGAATTCCATGGCAAGGGGAGAGGGCCTTATCCCAAGGAATGGTGGACGAAGCTGGAAAGCTAGGAAGAATTGAAAAAGAAGTGAAGCTAGCCTTCTTATCTACGCAAGGATAGGAGGGAGTTCATGTTAATCGGGTTGACATTAATAACTAGAATTTCATCAAAGTTAAGAAAACAGTCCAAGCAAAAGAATTTTTAAAAAGGAAAAAACTTGTCATGCATTCATGTTTTAGACATCCCTAGGAGCATGCACATCATAATTGTATTGCATGTCTCATTTTTTCCAGGTACATGGAATACCTGTTCAAATGAGAGTTTGCTTATTCATCCATGCATAAGGGGGATGAAATTTTTCAGAAGATTCGCTTATCCGTTCAGGCATAAGGAGAATGGAGCCCGCTAATTCATCCAAGCATAAGGAGGATGAAATTTTTTAGAAGATTTGCTTATCCGTTCAGGCGTAAGGAGAATGGAGCCTGCTTATTCATCCAAGCATAAAGAGGATGAAATTTTTCAGAAGATTTGTTGATCCGTTCAGACATAAGGAGAATGGAGATTGCTTATTTATCCAAGCATAAGGAGGATGAAATTTTCACTAGAATCTGGCTATTTGTTTGAGCATTTGGGAGGATAGAGCCCAGCTCAACTATTCAGGCATTTGGGAGAATAGAACCCAGCTTAGCTATTTCAAGCATAAGGAGAATAGAACCAGCCTATCCGTTCGGCCATTTGGAGAATGGAACCCAGCTCAGCTATTCGAGCATAAGGAGAATAGAACCAGCCTATCCTTTCGGGCATTTGGAGGGTGAAACCCAGCTCAGCTATTCGGGCATAAGGAGAATAGATCACGCCTATCCGTTCGGGCAAGAGGAGAATGGAGCCAATCGAAAATTGGTGAAAATTAGTGCCTTTTGGTCTTTGTTTTATCTTTGTTGCACAGATATAAGCAAAGAGGGGGCATATGTTGTCACTAGATTTTCACCCCACCAATATGAAATAATTTGAAAATGTAAAATATAAAAAGCCATTTTTTCCTTAAAATAATAAAAGGCTCGCCCTTTCTAAAATAAAAAAACAACAAAAAACCTATTTTTTTTAAAAAAAAAAGAGGAAGAAAAACAACAATAATAATGGTAGTAATAAATGTATAAAAAAAGAGGGGAAATGACAACAAAAAATAATTAATGAAAAAACAGCAAAGAAAAACAGCACAAAACAACACAAAAAGGAAAAACAAAAGCAATAATAAAAAAGGAAGGGGGAATGGGCGTGTGTCACCACGCGCACGGGCTGGTTCCCAAAAAACCCTGGTTCGAAGCACTGTTGGAGGTTGTTTAGCATCCACCGGCCATGGCTATCGTCGCCATTGGTGTCAGTCGAAGCTTCATGCAATTCATCAAATGTAAAATCAAAAGTAGATGAGTTAGAGGTTACCATAGAAGAATCCTCTCAAGAGCCATGAGGCAAAGGTTGGCCACTTCTTGTTCCTCATCCTCGGATGACTCCTCATCACTCAAAGTAGAAAGCTTAGCTTTGAGCTTCTTCTTCTTCTCAAAGCCCTACTTCTTGAGTTGAGGACACTCATAACGAATATGACCCGATTTCTTGCATTCACAGCATATGATCGGATCATTTTCTTCTTCTTTGTTTTTGGTCTTGAAGTCCATTTTTCTTTGAAACTTCCTACCCCGGTTGGACCTCATTAATCGTGAGAATCTCTTGGCTATCATAGCCAATTCTTCAAAATCTTCCTCCTCACTAGAAGTGCTCTCCTCATGTAGAGAAGCTTTAAGAGTCACTCCTAGTTTCTTTTTCTTGTCTACCTCAAGCTTCTCCACTCTTCTTTCTTCTTGCTTCCTTTCATCTTCCCTTCCTTGCTTTATGATTTCATGAGTTAGGAGAGAACCAACTAGCTCATCAAGCTTTAGTGTCTTCAAATTATTTGCCTCAATGATAGTGGTTCTTTTCCCATCCCAAGAATCGGGAAGTGAGTAGAGTAGCTTTCGGACTAGCTTGTTCTCCGGGATGATCTCTCCAAAACCCTTTAGCTCATTGACGATTGTTGAAAAACGATCAAACATCTTTGAAACGATTTCGTCGGGCTCCATCTTGAAATTCTCAAAGCTAAGATTGAGAATTCCAATCTTTTTTCTTTCACATCGGTTGTTCCTTCATAGGTAGTGTCAAGTGTTTCTCACACTTCTTTAGCACTTTCGATGGAAGAAACTTTGGAGTAGATATCGGGACCAAAAGAACAAAATAGCATGTGAAGAGCCTTGTTATTGATTTGAAGCTTCTTTCTATCATCTTCACTCATTTCATCTTTCCTTCGGCACAAATCTTCCTTCATCGTCTCTCCTTATCGGAATAGTGGGACCATCCTCTATAGCATCCCAAACAAGATAATCACTAGACTTTATGAAGAGACGCATTCGGTTCTTCCAAAAAGGATAGTTGTCACCATTGAAGAAAGGCGGTTTGATGATTGATTGAGACTCGTACATGCTAGATACGGAGGTAGATGTCATGGCTTGTGTTGCGGATGATCACACTCTTCCTAGAATCTCCTCTTTCGGTTGTTAATCCTTCAAAGAGGTAGGCTCTGATACCAATTGTTGATTGGATCAATGGATTGATCGAAGCCAAGAGGGGGTGAATTGGGTTTTTAAAATTTTGTTCCAAATGAACTCTACATCCACTACCTTAGCTACCACTAAAGATTTTCCAACAATTCACTAATTGCTCTTCCTTTTTTCTAGGATTAGGAGGTAACCTTTACAATATCGGTCAAATTTTCTACCCAAAATTTAACCAAACCCTTGCTAGGATACAAAGAAGAATTTTAAGGCAAGTAGAATATCTCACAATACAAATTTGCCTCTTTTGATACAAGCACTCAACCCAAATTGGAATACAAGAATGGAATTACACTCAACACAATTTGAGATTTTACAAGAATGAGAAATTAGGCACTTTGAGCTTGGATTTTTGTATAGATGTTTCTCTAGGATGGAATAGTTGTTCCTGATCTTCAATAGGCTTGATTTTATACCTTCTCAACTAATTCTAGCCGTTTGGGTGGTTAGGGAATTGATTATAGCCGTTGGGACCCTCTCTTTCCACCATAACTGCACTTCTGCAGCATACCGTATCGGTACACGGGGAGGCGTATCGATACATGTCTCAAAAAAGAAAGAGCCGTTGCACAATTTCAAGAGGGGCGTATCGATATGCGTGTAGGCGTATCGGTACGGGATAGGGATCCGTTTCGATACAGATAAGAGCGTACCGATGCAATTTTTCCTTCAAAGCTCATTGGAGGAATTCGTATCGATACGGGGTAAGAGTGTATCGATACGCATTAACCAACTCTTTAAAAATTTGTTACCTACTAACTGACACCAACGGTCAAAAACATTTAAGGCTTCTGAATTTAAAATTTCATTTAATCTGTATCGATACGGGAGATATCGTATCGGTACGCCATTCAAACTCATTTAGTTTTTATAGAGAGAGTGTATCGATAAAGATGCAATCTGTTTCGATACCCTGTTTTGATACGGTAAGGGGCGTATCGAAACGGATTTCTCCAGTGGTCAAGTTAGTAAAAAAGGTATCGATATGGCAAGGAGCGTATCGATACGCATAGACGATTTTCAGTAGTTTGGCCTTGGAACACTTAGAAAATATTTTGGAGTTTAAGTTTTTCAAACTAGAGCAAAGCCTTATTGATTTGAAACCTTTTGAGGGACTTAAAAATCTATTTCATGTTATTTAATTTAATCCTTAAAATACTTTGTTATATCAAAATCAAACATAGGTTTTACACGTACGATAGGGACGAGACGGTGAAACTGATAATTTGATTTTGATATAACTAAACGAATTTTTAAGTCCTCAAACCTCTCTACACGTTTAAAAGAAAATGCCCAAGTTAAAAACTAATTTTATCAAAAGTTTTCTAAGTGTTCTTGAAGCCAAAATAGTGATTTTCGAGTCACCGTTTCGGAACGGCCTTAGGCGTTTCAAAACACTTTTGAAATTGTCAGCTCATGTTTCAGAACGGGTATCGAAACGGTTTCAACACTGTCAACCCGTGTTTAGAAATGACTTTCGAAACGGCTTAAGAACCTCGAGACACTGTATCGAAACGACATCAAATGTTTCGAAATGGTATTCAATCAGATTTAAAAAATATGTCCGTTAGAAAGTTTTTAACTGATTTTTCACAAGTCGTTAAGGCGTATCGAAACGATTCAAGCCGTTTTGATACGGTCCTTGACAGTGGCAAAAATGTTTTGAAACGGGTTTCGAAACGGCTCTTAGCGTATCGAAACAAGTCTAACCGTTTCGATACGGGCTCTTTAATGCACCCCAACGGCTCTTTCTATTTTGGTCTGTTTCGAAACAGGGTCGGGTGTTTTGAAACGGTTGGTAGCAGACTGCATTTATGGAGGGAAGATAACATCCCAACGGCTCTATTGATGAATGCAACAACCACAACGGATAGAATTCAATAAGAAGGTATAAAAGGGACCTCTAAAAGCTTCAGCAACAACTATTGAACCAAAAGCAAACATCCAAACATCAAATCCAAGCATTTGTGCCTAAATCTCATTATTTTCTTGTAACCCCAATTGTATTTTTCCATTCTTATCATTTCAATTGGGTTGAGTGCTTGTAATTGGGCTACATTGTGTATTGAGAGATACTTGTTTTAGCCAACAACTTCTTTGTTTCAATTGTGTGAGGATTGGGTCAAATTTTGGGTAGAAAATTTGACCGAAATTGTAACGGTGACCTCCTTAGCCTAGAAAAGGGAAGAGCAATTAGTGAAATTGTTGCAAATCCTTAGTGAAGCTAAGGTAGTGGATGTAGAGTTCGATTGGAACTTGAACCACTCTAAAATTCCTTGTCTACCAATTTTATTTGCTAATTCCATCACCAAAAACTTTAAAAATCCAATTCACCCCCCTCTTGGTTTATTTCAATCATTCGATCCACTCAACAATTGGTATCAGAGCCTACCTCTTTGAAAGATTAACAACCATAAGAGGAGTTCCTAGGAAGAGTGTGATCATCCAAAAATCAAGATATGGGATCTACCTCTGGTTCGAGCATGTATAAATCTAAATCCACTACAAAACCAACTTTCTTCAATGGTGACAACTATCCGTTTTGGAAGAATCGGATGCGCCTCTTCATCAAGTCCAACGGTTACTTGGTTTGGGATGTCATTGAAGATGGCCCCTACATTCCATTGAAGCAAGATAATGAAGGGAAGATGGTTTTGAAGAAAAAGATGGAGATGAGTGAAGAAGAGAGGAAGAAGATCCATATAAATGACAAAGCTCTTCACATGCTCTTTTGTTCTTTCGGTCTAGACATCTACTCCAAAGTCTCATTCATTGAGAGTGCCAAAAAAGTGTGGGATACTCTTGAGACCACCTATGAAGGAACCAACGATGTGAAGGAAACCAAGATTGGAATTCTCAATCTTAGTTATGAGAATTTCAAGATGGAGCCCGATGAGACGGTGTCCAAGATGTTTGATCGCTTCTCAAACATAGTCAATGGGCTTAAAGGATTTGGAGAGACTATACCAGAAGACAGGCTTGTCCGGAAGCTACTCTACTCACTTCCCGAATCTTGGGATGGGAAGAGAACCGTCATCATAGAGGCCAAAAACTTAAAGATTCTAAAACTTGATGAGCTAGTGGGTTCTCTCCTTACTCATGAGATTATGAAGCAAGGAAGGGAAGAAGAAAAGAAGAAGGAAGAGAAAAGAGTAGAGAAGCTAGAGGTAGAAAAGAAGAAGAAAATGGGAATAGCTCTCAAAGCTTCATTACTTGAGGAGAGCTCTTCTAGTGAGGAGGATGAGCTACAAGAATTAGGTATGATAGCCAAAAGATTCTCATGCTTCATGAGGTCCAACCGAGGAAGGAAAATTCAAAGAAAGATGGACTTCAAATGTTAAAACAAAGAAGAAGTGAGGGATCAAATCATTTGCTTCGAGTGCAATAAGTCTGGTCACATTCGTTCGGAGTGCCCTCAACTCAAGAAGAAGGGCTTTGAGAAGAAGAAAAAGCTCAAAGCCAAGCTTGCTACTTGGAGTGATGAGGAGTCATCCGAGGATGACGAACAAGAAGTGGCAAACCTTTGCCTCATGGCACTTGAGGAGGATTCCTCCATGGTAACCTCTAACTCATCAACTTTTAATTTTACATATGATGAACTAAATGATGCATATGATGAGTTTCAAGAGGTTTATGATGAATTAGTTGAGAAATACAAGGAGTCGGTCATTAGGAATAAGAAAATTATTTCGGAATTAAATGATAAAAATGACTCACTTTCTCAAGCTAATTTAAAATTTGAGAAAAATATTTTAGGGTTGAAAGATGAACTAAAATTCTTCCAAGATGAAAATGTTGACCTTAATAATCTTATTTCTCAATGTAATAGTGAACACCAAAAGGTGTTAGATGAGCTTAACAAGCTCAAAGAGTCTTTTAAATATGTTGGTAGTGTGAAGCATGAAATAGGTGAATCATCTAAAACAAACCAACCTAGGAGAAAGACTAATAACTAAAAACAAAGTAGCTTTCCTAGACATAGTAGAACTAAAAAGATTAGAAGTGTATGGGTTCCTAAGGAACTTGTAAAATCTAATAATATCGTTGCTATGTCACCTTGGATTCCTAAGGGAACCAAGTGATTGGGAGCTAACACTCGTGGACCCAAAATGATTTGGGTACTAAAAACAAAGTTTAATATCTTTGTTTGTAGGGGGGGCATTGCTACAAGGCCAAAGCACAAAGTCAAAACTCATGGTACCTTGATAGTGGATGCTCGAGGCATATGACCGGAGACAAGAGTAGATTCATGGATTTAAAGCCAAAAAGTGGAGGAGTGGTGACATTTGGTGACAACTCCAAATGCCACATTAAAGGTATTGGCTCCATAGGTAATCACTCTACCATTCTTATTGAAAATGTCTTGTATGTCGATGGTCTTAAATATAACTTGTTGAGCATAAGTCAATTGTGTGATAAAGGATTTAATGTTTTATTTGATAAAAATGGGTGCAAAATTGTTGACATTAAATCAAATAATATTATGCTCATAGGTCATCGCATAGGTAACATTTACATGGTGCATCTAGATGACATACATTCATCCCATGCATGTTTAGTAGCTCAAAATGAAAATGATGCATGGTTATGGCATAGGAAACTAGGACATGCTAGCATTAGTGTTTTAGAAAAATTAGTTTCCCTTGATCTAGTTAGAGGTTTACCCAAGATTAAGTTCTCAAACGATAAAATTTGTGATGCATGCTCTAAGGGTAAACAACATAAGTCATCCTTTAAATCCATTAATGATGTTTCTACAAGTAGGTGTTTACAACTTATCCATATGGATTTATTTGGGCCAATTAGGACTATGAGCTTGGGTGGTAAATCTTATGCATTTGTTCTTGTTGATGATTTTTCTAGATTTACTTGGGTTCTATTTTTAAGTACTAAAGATGAGGCTTTAGAAAAATTCATCACATTTTCAAAACTAACCCAAAATGGTCTTAAAACTTAGAATTTCTCATATTAGAAGTGATCATGGAACCGAGTTTCAAAAGTTAGGGTTTAAAGAGTGTTTGAATGAAAATGGTATTAGCCACAATTTTTCTACTCCTCGAACTCCTCAACAAAATGGGTAGTTGAGAGGAAAAATAGAACTTTACAAGAAATGTCTAGAACCATGCTTTGTGAAAACAATCTACCTAAATATTTTTGGGCGGAAGCCACAAACACCGCTTGCTACATTGTAAACCGAGTAATGATTAGGCCAATTTTAAAGAAAACACCTTATGAGATTTTAAAATCTAAAAAGCCTAACATTAGCTATTTTCATCCATTTGGTTGCAAGTGTTTTGTTTTAAATAATGGAAAAGACAACTTAGGTAAATTTGATGCAAAAAGTGATGAAGCTATTTTCATAGGATATTCTTTAACCTCTAAAGCCTATCGTGTATTTAACAAAAGAACTTTAGTAGTAGAAGAATCTATACTTGTTGTATTCGATGATAACCTCCTTCCAAGGAAGGATTCTTGTGATGATGGTGATGTAGGAATCATAAATGCCTTTGATGGAGGATAAACTTCAAAGTAGGATGAGATTCCAACAAAAGAAGAGGACACACAAGATCCACCTCTTGAAGCCTTGAAGGACTTGGCTCTTGAGGAAAAGGAAGTGAGCTACCCAAGGGAGTTCAACTATGTCAAAGATGGTGAAATCTTGGGTGATCCATCCAAGGGGGTAACCACTAGATCTTCTCTTAAACTTATGAATCATGTTACATTTATCTCATGCATAGAGCCTAAGAATATAAAAGAAGCATTGAAAGATTATTTTTGGATTATGGCTATGCAAGAAGAGTTAAATCAATTTGAGAGAAGTAATGTTTGGACATTAGTTGATAGGCCTAGTAATCAATCTACTATAGGAACTAAATGGGTCTTTAGGAACAACCTAGATGAGAGTGGTAACATTGTGAGAAACAAAGCTAGACTAGTAGCACAAGGTTACACTCAAGAAGAGGGAATAGATTTTGATGAAACCTATGCACTCGTAGCCAGAATGGAAGCCATTAGGATGTTGCTTGCATATGCATGTTATCATGATTTCAAGATTTTTCAAATGGATGTTAAAAGTGCGTTTTTAAATGGTTTTATAAATGAGGGAGTGTGTGTGGAACAACCACCGGGTTTTGAAGACTCAAAATTTCCAAATCATGTTTTCAAACTCACTAAAGCTCTTTATGGTTTAAAACAAGCTCCTAGAGCTTGGTATGAAAGACTTTCAAACTTTTTAATTGAAAAAGGCTTTGAAAAAGGTAAGGTGGACACTACACTTTTCATAAAAAGGTATAAAAATGACATCTTAGTAGTACAAATTTATGTTGATGATATTATTTTTGGTTCTACTAACGAATGTCATTGCAAAGAGTTTGCTAAGCTAACGCAAGGTGAATTCGAAATGAGCATGATAGGGGAGCTCTCATTCTTTTTGGGACTCCAAATCAAGCAAAGGAAGGATGGCACCTTCATCAATCAAGCAAAATACGTCAAGGATATGCTCAAGAAGTTTGGCTTGGAGAATGCAAAGCCTCAAGCCACATCTATGAGTTCATCTACAAAGCTTGACAAGGATGAAGGAGGTAAGTGTGTTGACTCTAAGCATTACCGCTCTATGATTGGATCATTGCTATATCTTACCGCAAGTAGACCAGATATCTTGTTTAATGTTTGCTTGTGTGCTAGGTTTCAAGCTTGTTTAGGTCTTTGTACCCCAGAGACTCCACCTTCAACCTTCATGCTTATTGGGATGCGGATTATGGGGGATGCAAAATCGATAGGAAGAGTACTTCGGGAACTTGTCAATTTCTAGGTAGTATGCTCATATCTCGGTTCTCTAAGAAACAAAATAGTGTAGCCTTATCTACCACCGAAGCCGAGTACATATCCTTAGGGAGTTGTTGTGCTCAAGTCCTTTGGATGAAACAACAACTCTTAGATTATGGTATTAAAGTTGAAACCATACCCCTTAAGTGTGACAACACTAGTGCCATATGTTTAACAAAAAATCCCATCCAACACTCCAAAACCAAACATATAGAAATAAGGCATCATTTCATTAGAGATCATGTCCTTAAAGAAGATGTTGTTATAGAGTATGTTGACACCTTAAATCAATTAGCGGCCATCTTTAAAAAACCTTTAGACAAAGAACGTTTTGGTCCCTTAGGAGAGAGTTAGGTCTAACTAGCCTATCTTGAGCTTTTAGGACCTCTTTTGTGCTTAAAATTGCTTGATCTTGTGAAATGTCATGTTTATGTGTTTTTACTCCTAATTTCATCCATGCCTATAGCTAGGGGGAGTATGTTTATGTTTGCACATGTTATTCCTTCTCATTCATGTCATTCATGCAAATTAGGCCTTCAAAAATTTCATTTTTCTGCACTTTTAGAGCCTCATCTGCACTTCCAGGCCCAGGTGTATCGAAACGGGTCCACCTGTTTCGATACGGATGCTTTAAAATTCTATCTGAGAGAAGGGTGTTTCGAAACTCCTTCCAAGGGTTTCGAAACCTTTTTGCTACTGCCAAGGGTTGTATCGAAACGTGTTTCGATACGAGTCAACGTGGGTTCGATACGGTCAAAGTCGAATCGAAACAGTCGAAACCGTTCCGAAACGGGTTAGCGGACAACTTTATAGAGGGCTTTTAATGTTAAAGTTTAACTTTAATTAAAACTCTCCCAAACCCTAAAAACCCTAAAATCGATTTTTCCCTATAAAAACCCTCTAAACCTCATTGTTTTTCACTAAATCTTGAGGGTTTTTACTCTTAAACACAAGTCTAAGCAAGCATCAACAACTTTGTGCAAGGATTTTCATCTATTCATCCAAAATCCCAATTTAAGGTATATTTTCATCTTTTTCTTTTTCCTTAAAATTGTATTCGAATCCTAGGTTAGAAAATTTTAACTTTGTATAGTTTATGTGTTTTGATTCTTGGGTTATTCAAAACTTTTAAAAAAAATTCAAAATCTTCAAATTTTTATTCGACTATATGATTTTTCATTCGTATTTTCTTTACTGTTTTTTTAATTGCTTTTCTCTTAAATTTTTTTTTGTGTTTTGTTTTGTATCTTTGTTCTTAAAATTTGTTTTTAAACCTAAGTGGGATTTACCATTGGATTGAATTAAGGAATTTCATGCATACACTTCAAATTTGTTTTAAATTGCTTGCTTTTATGTTTTTAGGATTTTATCAATGGATCCCGTTAACAAAAAACGTAAGGCACCTCAATCGGGTGAAGGTTCAAACCAAGCCGCTCTCTGTCCCAACCTTACTCAACTTTTTCTCAAGAGTCTCAAAACTCCCGCATTGAAGGCGCGTTTCCAATATGTCAAGACGTTTAGCATTCGTCGTGAGCGTGTTGTTGACATGTCGTTTCTTGACTCCGAGCGCTTTCTCTTCCGTTATCTCCACCGTTTGCAAGAATGGAGCTTCTTCGGTTTCTTGGATATCCCAGATATTTGCTACAAGCACATGGTTCTTATCTTTTACTCTAATGCCCAACTCTTCAACAATGAAGACAACTCTGAAGTTGTTCGCGTTGAGTCTCGGATCTTGGGAAAGAAGATTGCCATTGACATACCTTACTTAGAGACTACCTTTGGGCTTAAGGACGAAGGAATCGAGAATGAGTCTCGCTTTGGTTCTCACACCGGTTCAGTGCTTGCCTTGGATGCTCACGATAGGTTCATCCACTTGATGGTCTCGTGGTTTATTCGCCCCTCAGGAGGTAAACTTTCTCACGTTCGTCAAGTAGATTATTTTTGGCTTGAATGTTTTCGTCGGGGTGAGCGCCCTAATCTTGTTAAGATCATGTTTGCTGAGATGGTGAATAATGTTAAGCTTCGTGAAACCGATGCGCTTAAGTCTTTCACTTATGGGACTGTTTTGAGTTATATCTTTGAGAAGCTTGAGATTGATTGCACTTATGACTCTCCTGAACCCCGCAAGCAAAAACTTGGTGAGTCTTCTCTCCGCAAGTCCGGATTTCAATACATCGACAATGGGCAATGGGAACATGTTGATAGGGAAGCACCTCCACCTCAAGTTGAACCTCAACCATAAGCTCCGGTTGCTAACAATGAAGCTCTCACGGCTTTTCTTACCGAGTGGTTCAACTCATTGGACACTAACATGTCTAGGGGTTTTGGTGCTATCAATACTCGCTTGCAATCCGTGGAGGATCATCTCCTTGCAAATGAGAATCGACTCACATCCCTTGAGAATCAACATACATCTATGGACATGTCCTTCTCCACCTTTTATGGACAATGGATGGATTTTCGTCGTGCTCAAGCTAAGGATGATGATGATTCAATGGATGATGATGGTGACGATGTGGCTTAGGATTCTCATGACATCTCATATTAGCTATGCATATTAGGATTAAGTTTGCATCTTTATTTCCTTTATATGAACCTATGCTTTGATTTCTTTTATTTGGGATTATGCTTTGAACTTATTGTTTAAGATTTATGTTTTGGATATTTGAATTTTATGAATTAATATTAAGTTGCTTATTGCTTATTGATTATTGCTTTTAACCTTATCTCTTCTTTTTTAGCCTTGTTTATTATTTTTGATCTAACAAAAAGGGGGAGAAGTTATCTAAGAGCCAAAATTCGTTTTAAGTGATTTAAGTGTTTTTAAGTTTTAAAACTTGGACTTAAATCTTTTTAAAACTTTAAAAACCCATCTTAAATTGAGGGGGAGTTAGAATGTATTCAAAATTTTCAAAACTCTTAAAAATTCTAACTTTGGTTTTGTTATATCAAAAAGGGGGAGACTGTGAAACCGATTATTTGATTTTGATATAACTAAATAATGTAAGGACTAAATTGAAAATGTGAAAACGAATTTTTAAGTCCTCAAACCTCTCTACATGTTTAAAAGAAAATGCCTAAGTTAAAAACTAATTTTATCAAAAGTTTTCTAAGTGTTCTTGAAGCCAAAACAGTGATTTTCGAGTCACCGTTTCGGAACGACCTTAGGCGTTTCGAAACACTTTTGAAATTGTGAGCTCATGTTTCGGAACGGGTCTCGAAACGGTTTCAACACTGTCAACCCGTGTTTCGAAACGAGTTTTGAAACGGCTTAAGAACCTCGAGACACCGTATCGAAACGACATCAAATGTTTCGAAACGGTATTCAATCAGATTTAAAAAAATATGACCGTTAGAAAGTTTTTAACTAATTTTTCACAAGTCGTTAAGGCGTATCGAAACGATTCAAGCCATTTCGATACGGTCCTTGACAGTGGCAAAAATGTTTCGAAACGGGTTTCGAAACGGCTCTTAGCGTATCGAAACAAGTCTAACCGTTTTGATACGGGCTCTTTAATGCACCCCAACGGCTCTTTCTATTTTGGTCTGTTTTGAAACAGGGTCGGGCATTTCGAAACTGTTGGTTGCAGACTGCATTTATGGAGGGAAGATAACATCCCAACGGCTCTATTGATGAATGCAACAACCACAACGACTAGAATTCAATGAGAAGGTATAAAAGGGACCTCTAAAAGCTTCAACAACAACTATTGATCCAAAAGCAAACATCCAAACATCAAATCCAAGCATTTGTGCCTCAATCCCATTATTGTCTTGTAACCCCAATTGTATTTTTTCATTCTTATCATTTCAATTGGGTTGAGTGCTTGTAATTGAGCTATATTGTGTATTGAGAGATACTTGTTTTAGCCAAAAACTTCTTTGTTTCAATTCTGTGAGGATTGGGTCAAATTTTGGGTAGAAAATTTGACCGAAATTATAACGGTTACCTTCTTAGCCTAGAAAAGGGGAAGAGCAATTAGTGGAATTGTTGCAAATCCCTAGTGAAGCTAAGGTAGTGGATGTAGAGTTCGATTGGAACTTGAACCACTCTAAAATTCCTTGTCTACCAATTTTATTTGCCAATTCCATCACCAAAAACTTTAAAAATCCAATTCACCCCCCTCTTGGTTTATTTCGATCATTCGATCCACTCAACAGAGACCAATGGTTTATAACATCACATTGGTAATAAAAAAATATTCCACTTTCTTAGAATGATCTTTATCACCTTTGGCATCCTTATAACTTCACTATCGGTGGGTAGAAGTATTCTTAAAATGACCATATTTTTTCATGTATATATTCATAGCCTCGACCACGACTTCTAATGTGGCTTTTATTCTTTCTATAATATAATCTCACATTCACTTCAGGGAATGTAGTAGAGCTAGTGGGCCTTTAAAACTTTTTCACGATATTGTGTCTGAGAGCATCATTATTTGTCGTGAAAAGTGGAGTATGTTTTATTAACATATCCTTATCACAAAGAACAAAGATTTAATCCTCGTACGCGACATTGTTAAACCAGTTCACATTGTCCTTTAAAAACCTCCTTTGAGACCAGTAGCCTCGTAGAACGAGATGTCCAACCAATATACTTGGATTATATCGAAGTTATGTCACTAATTGAATAGTAATTTACCATGTTTGCATTCATTTTAGGGAATGAAACAGATCCAATAATCGCATGGAATAAACATCATTCTTGCATTCACTTCAGGGAATGCCTCCCATAAAACTCTTTGGATAAAGACGAATTTTCGTAACTTGAACTTGGGAGAAGTCAATAGTCGAATTCGACACATGAAAATTATTGCTTTCGAGCAAAATCACCATAATGTATCATACTTTAAAAATCATAATTTAAAGAATAAAAAATAGGAATAGAGTTTACCGATATTGATTTTCCTCTCGAAGACAATGAAGACGTAGCGAATGGCGAAGAAAATCTCTCATAATCTCTATATGTCTTGTCTCTTTCCAAGCTATTTAAACGCATGTAAAACTCAAAACATGGTTAGAAACATCAATCCTTAAAAAATAAATATTAAGTAACAAATAAATAAATAAATATTAAATAAATATATATAACCACAAGTTGAACATTGTAAACAAGAGTGATAATTTTTTTATATCAACAAGGATTTTGAAAAACATGAGTGTCCTGTACCGTGTACTCCTTGCGAAAGTCACTAAATTCACTTGGTTTGAGCATTGAATTTGAAGTTCAAGTTCGATCATGGAATATTATAATAAACAAGTCATGGAATGATAAATCATCCATGAAAAATCTGAAATCGCACTAACGTTATTAAACCATTCATAAAATATTAGAATAAAATAAAAACGAATAAATTAACAATGAATCAGAATGTACTAACCTTAATTTAAGAATGATTAATAAAAAAACATATCAAATTTCTAAGCTTAGTTTAATGTATATTGAATGTAATCACCAATGTCGTATTTTAATCCTTTTCAAGAATCATCAACAAAAGTCACAATTGTTGAGCAAGATCATGTTGATAACGTGTTGTGAATAAAATAATAAAAAACAACGAATAAGAATAAAATAACATAGAGATGAGAGAAAGGATATTCATGTTATTATCAAAACTAGACTTGTGTGCAATGTCTTCATCTATTTATAGGCATAATAAGTATATAATACATTAAGCTTTAATTAATGGAGATAATATTCCTAAAGATGTAAATCAAATCTCCTATATAAGGTTCTTATTATTATAGACATTCACATAGATAAATATTCATAACAATCTAATAATTATTAAAAAATTTGAGTTACTCAAGTTATTCGAATTTCCATTTTACAACTCCAACTTTATTTCAATTTTTTTCCGAATCGAGTCGAGTCAAAATGAGTCAAGTTTTTCAAGTCGAGTCGAGTCAATAAATTTAATTTTTTCGACTCGAGTCTTACTCACTTTTACCCTCAAACGCATTCGACTTAAGCGCGCTTTTTGAAACTAAGCTCACCCCCAACTCTAATGTAAAGCTGCTCTCGCCTTTTTCTTATTGCTTCTCTTTTACATGGAGTTGGAACCCGAAAATCAAATTCAATTAACCTGAATGCAAATATGTCCCAACTTGATATAACCAACATGCCCAATCTAAATCCAAAATTACTCTGATAAATACCTCCAAATGGGGTGCGGAGACAAAGGAAAGGATGAAACTATGCTTGTTCACCACAATTTCCTAACCATCCCAATTCCAATCGTCAATAACAAATCATCTATACATATATAAAAATTATGTAGATTCATTTTATTAACCCAAATTCCTTCCGGAAATTCAACAATTATGCCAATGACATCTGATGTCTTGTGTGGAACAAAAACAAAGAAAGATCAAAATCCGCTATTTCATTTCATTTGGATTTTGATTCGAAATGAAAGATATCATATCCAATCAGTAACTAATCCTTCTTGTAAACTAGAGTTGGATATTCTGGGCTCCACATGTTGTTCTGCACATAATCTAGAACTTCCTCCTGCACCATCACATTACATGCATACCATTCTTCAAATTCATGCGTTTGAAACACAGCAACATCAAGTTGTATAGAGCAACAGTCGTGTTACCTCGTGCTGGCATATTTTTTGGAGCTCTCTAGCATCAATGTCACGATATCCTTCTGCCAGATCCTCTTCTACAGCTTCCTGCACAACAGCCGCTGCTACCTCCTTCGTTATATCTCTTATCCTACAAACAAACAAACAAATAAATTCAACAGACTTGGCTTATGGCACCAACTTCATTTTCCCTGTAAGAGAAATAAAACATATGTCTCCATATTATGGCCTCATCACTTACTTTGATATTGGAGGGAATATCATGCCCTTGAGAACTTCCTCTTCCGTCATGTAGGCAGCTAGACTGCAATTGTCAATTTAAGATAATGTGAGTCAGTATCCAACTCAGTACCAAAAGCTTCTTTATCATCTTCATTATTATTATTTTAATTGCTTAAAGAATTTGAAGGCAAAAGAAATAAATTAATGATCCGAATCCATTTGTCAGACAGCTTCTAGCATACCATTTGGAACAACTAAAGAATATATTAGCAAGTTAATAATATATAGAGATAACTACATATTTAGTATCCCACCTATTTTTTGGCAAAATGATACCTAATGTTACATTTTGTTTCTATTTTGGTACCCTGCTGTTAAAAAATTAACGACTGACATACTATGAGAGAGAAAATCACATGAGGCATGCTACCATGTTATTTTCTCTCTCCTAGTCAGCATGCCACGTCGACTACAATCATTAAAAACTACATGTGGCATGCTGACTACGAGAGAGAAAATGACATGACAACCTACCAAAATAGAAACATCATTTTCTCTCTCTTAGTCAACATGATGTTAATTTTTTAACAGTTGGGTACCAAAATAGAAACAAAACGTAACGTTAGGTACCATTTTACCAAAAAAAAATAAGCAGAGTACTAAAACAGTAACGCGAGAATAAGGGGTACTAAATATGTAGTTATCCCTAATATATAGTACACTTATGAGGACTTAATCCACAAGTTACTCACAAAATGCCTCTAGAAAGGTACATCAAACAGATCCTCTCAATCCCAAATTCTCTAGAAGAATAAACTGAAGTGGCTCAGAGTGAATGGAGATGCAGTCACTGTCACTATCTTTATTTCTTTGCATACTCATAATCTACCTAAATTTCATATATACTAGTAATGGCTAAAAATTCCATCAGTTGATCTTC
This sequence comes from Hibiscus trionum, assembly GCA_030270665.1. Taxonomy (NCBI): domain Eukaryota; kingdom Viridiplantae; phylum Streptophyta; class Magnoliopsida; order Malvales; family Malvaceae; genus Hibiscus; species Hibiscus trionum. Next base: position 26,607,692 of record BSYR01000021.1, read on the forward strand.
AACGTAAGCTACTAACAGTCTTGACAGGTGAAAAGTTATGAAGCATTTGTAATAAATATATTTATCAAAAACAAAAGTAAAATGAACCACACCGTTCTGCTGCAGCCTGTAGCATGCCATCAGAAATGAGTCTAGAGCCAGACAGAAGAGTTCCAAGTCCAATACTGCAGAAAAGACGGGTAAAGAACTAAAAATGATGAATTAGAGAATCGTTAAGTAAAAAGAAACCTTTGTGAAATTTATTATAAGACTGACCCTGGAAAGAGATACATGTTGTTTCCTTGGTTGCAATGCCCAATACGACCATTTCCTAAATTGTTCAAGACTTGCAATAAGTAATGAGAACCTTGTACAATAAGTGGCTATAATTCATACAAATTTAGGCACTTTTAACATACAGAGCACCCACATGGCAAATTGGCAGAGTACAAAAATTAAAAGAATGGCTATGTGGACAATGTTTAACATGGTAGGTTCCGCACATACCAAGATCAACATCTCTAAATGGACTTCCACTTGCAAATATAATGTTGTCGCCTACAATTTTGAACGCTTCATCTGGGGTGCACTCAGCTGTAATAAAGAAGGGTAAAAGGACACATGACAAGTCTCAGTATAAATATGAATGGCCCTAATTTTATGTCTCCAAAATATTAGGGAGACAAACGTACCATTTTTTGTAGGGTTTGACATTGCAAAGATAGCTGGTTTAGTTGAAGTTGAACCTTTAAGAGCCTCTAAAACCTAAAACATAAAATGCACTTTAAATACTTAGCAAAACTACAGGCAAAAAGAATTTGGCTCGAAGGTTAATGAAATGCATAGATTCTAGGAAACAAATTTATCTAAAATTTTTCAAATTTATTGTGTTGCAATCTGGAAGCTATTTGCCAAATCTTTACAGTAAAACCTCCGAACACTTTCTTCATATTGAAATATATGAGAGAAATTCAAACTGTGAATCTTTACTATACAAGTCACATGTTCTCATCAAGATTGATGAACACCGAACTTCAGGATATGGAAGAAGTGTTAAATTCTTTTCTTTCTTTTTTTTGAACATGAAGAAGTGTTAAATTCTAAACTAGTAAAGACTTAGTTTTGGTAATTTGACAATTATAAATGATGTTTAAACAGTGAACATAGATTTCATAATTGTCACACTAGCAGAAAACAAATCTTCTGCTTGTCACCTAACATGTAAAATTCAATTTTACCTCTTTGGAGAACAATCCTCCAACTCCAGACAACCCAAGAAGCACATCGGGCTGTACCTGCCGCACCTGTTTAGCCAGATTAAAGAAAGGTTTGAATTGTGAAAGAAATACAGACTTGACAATATATCAGATAATATATCTCAAAAGTGATAAAGAAAGGGAAAAAAGGACCATAATGAAGTACAAGTCATTCCCACAGGACTACTTTATTATAGGTGTAATATAAATATAGAGCTGAAAAAAAATGTTTCTGTGCTAGCATTTTACAAACCACTTCCGCAAGACTTGCACCCTCTCTTAATCCTTGACGGTCAGCTTCTTTGATTCTCCTAGCAAATGGCAGGGCGTCTGGATCAATATTTTCACGTTCGTCAGTAATAAGACCCTGGATAAAACAACACATTGTGTTAGAATGTACATCTAATGCAAATTGGTGTCACTAGGGGAAGATACGCAGAGGTAGCATTGAACCAACATATTCTAACAGAATGAATCCTGAGCAACACAAATGTAAGAATGAAATCAAATAGTTTTGTAGGGAATAAATATAAAAGAAACTGATAGAACCAAGAAGTGATTTTAGCATTAGGCACCACATGGAACGTTGTGATATTGATTACAAGAAATGAATCAAAATAGTTACTTTAGCAATCTTTTAGTCTACTTATGATGGTTCCAATTTCTAGAAAAAAATATTATATGAAAATCTATGGATAATGTCGAAAGCAACAAATAGTCCTTGAACAAGTTTAGGAAGAAGAATGATTCTTATTTCTTCTAATCTGAATACAACCTTTTAAAGAATAGCAGAAAAAATAAAAAGGAAATAATCTCTAGAAATTAGCCTATCCCTAAAAATCAGTAATTAGATTATAGCTAATAGTACAAGGAAATTCCTAGAACTAAGGTAGAAAATCTGCTTAATTTAAGGGATTCCAACACTCCCCCTCAAGCTGGAGTGTAGATGTTAATCAAACCCAGCTTGCCCATAATTTCTTCGAACATTTTTCTGCTCAAGCTTTTGGTTAACACATCTGCTACTTGTTGTCTTGTAGGTAGATATGAAACACAAACTTCCCCTTTGTTAATTTTCTCTGTAATAAAGTGGCGATCAATTTCCACATGCTTGGTACGATCATGGTGTACAGGGTTATGAGCTATGCTAACCGCTGCCTGGTTGTCACAGTATAATGTTATAGGTTTTGTATAGGATAATTTTAATTCTCCCATTAGCCGTTGTAACCACATTCCTTCACATATACCGTGGGACAAAGCTCGATACTCAGCTTCAGCACTGCTGCGTGCCACAACAGATTGCTTTTTACTCCTCCATGTCACGAGATTACCCCAAACATAGCTGCAGTAACCACTTGTGGAGCGCCTGTCATTAACTGCCCCTGCCCAGTCTGCATCAGTGTAGACTTCTATGCTTCGATTTACATCTTTCTTGAAATGCAACCCCTTACCAGGAGTCCCTTTTAAGTATCTCAATATCCTGTAGGCAGCTTCCAAATGTTTTTCCCTAGGAGCATGCATAAATTGACTAATAACACTTACTCCAAAAGCTATGTCTGGACGAGTGTGAGAAAGATAGATAAGTTTTCCCACTAACCGTTGATATCTCCCCCTGTCTACCTCTTCTCCATCCTTATCAGTTCCTAATTTAAGGTTGGGTTCCATAGGAGTCTCGGCTGGTTTGCAGCCCAACAGTCCGACTTCCGAAAGTAGATCAAGAACATACTTTCTTTGAGAGATTGAAATACCTGCCTTCGACCTTGCTACCTCCATTCCAAGGAAATATCGAAGATTCCCCAAGTCTTTAAGTTGAAACTCAAGACTTAAGAACTCTTTTAGTCTTTCAATTTCGATAGAATCATCCCCTGTCAATATTATGTCGTCTACATAGACAATGAGAATACAACACTTCCCATTATCCGTGTGTTTGTAGAATAAGGTGTGATCAGCTTGACCTTGAATATAATGTCTACTAGTCATGGCTTTGGCAAAACGATTAAACCAAGCCCTAGGGGATTGCTTTAGTCCATACAAGGACTTCTTCAACTTGCATACTTGGCCCTTGCTTCCTTCGAATCCAGGCGGAAAATCCATGTAGACTTCTTCGTTTAATTCTCCATTGAGAAAAGCGTTCTTTACATCCAATTGGATCAAAGGCCATTCTAAGTTGACAGCAATTGAGAGAAGCACTCGAATAGTATTCAGTTTGGCCACCGGTGCAAATGTTTCCTCGTAGTCCAACCCATATGTTTGAGTGAAACCCCTGGCCACAAGTCGAGCCTTGTATCGATCAATGCTCCCATCTGGATTAAATTTTGTGGTGAAAATCCACTTACAACCCACGGTCTTCTTCCCAGTAGGTAATTTAGATATTTCCCAAGTTCCATTGTCTTCAAGAGCCTTTATTTCTTCCAACACAGCTTGCCTCCATTTCGTTGACTTAAGAGCCTCTTCTATGTTCTTTGGAGTTTCTACAGAGTCAACATTAGAAATAAAGGCATTGTAGGATTTAGACAAGTTTCCATAAGATACAAACCGAGAAATGGGATGTTGAGTGCAGCTCCTAGTGCCTTTTCTTACTGCAATTGGAAGATAGATGGAAGGTGAAGGAGGTGAGACTTCTTCCACAGGACAGTCCTCGGGTAAAGATGGCATTGGCACTGTTGTTTCAGTCTCGGGCTGCTGATGTCTCCGAGAGTATACACGAAGCCCCTGAGTTTTTTCTTGTTGTTTTTCAGAATGAAGGGGCTGTTTTTCTTCATTAGTATGGTTAATCACCCTTGTTTCTTGTTGCTGCACAGTGGAGATAGGGAAAACATGGTCCAAAACAGGAATTACAGTGGCTGTAGGATTTTCAGCTGGTATTGTAGTGGTGGTAGGGCTGATAACAGGAATTACAGTGGCTGTAGGATTTTCAGCAGGTTTTGTAGTGGTGGTAGGGCTGATAACAGGAATTACAGTGGCTGTAGGATTTTCAGCAGGTTTTGTAGTGGTGGTAGGGCTGATAGAGTCTTGAGGTAAAATGAGAAGATTGTTCAAGGTCTCATCTTCACTAAGTGTCTCCCCCTGAAGATGAGAGGCTGAAAAATATGGCTCGTTTTCGAAGAAAGTAACATCAAGGGACACAAACATCCGGTGTAAGGTTGGAGAGTAGCACTTGTACCCTTTTTGTGTAGGTGAGTAACCAATAAAGACACAAGTGTGGGCTCTAGGATCAAGTTTAGATCGGTTAGGTTGATGGTTGTGGACAAACGCTTTGCAACCAAATGTTTTTGTTGGGAGATTAGGAACACGAAACAAGGGGAAATTTTTTTGAAGAGTATGTAAAGGTGTTTGAAAGTTTAATACCTTTGATGGGAGTCGGTTTATAAGATAACAAGCAGTAAGGGCAGCTTCTCCCCATAAATACTTTGGTACATCCATAGTGAACATAAGGGCACGAGCCACTGCTACAAGATGTCTGTTTTTCCTCTCGGAAACCCCGTTTTGTTGAGGGGTGTTAGGACAAGAACTTTGATGTATGATTCCTTGCTCAGAAAGATAAGGACTTAGGATAGAATTAAAGTACTCTCTCCCATTATCAGTTCTAAGGGTGTGAATATTGGAATTGAACTGGGTTCGAATCATTGAATGAAAATTTTGGAAGACTCTAGAAACTTCGGATTTTTCTTTGAGGAGATAAACCCAACAAACTCTAGTGTGGTCATCAATGAAAGTTATGAACCACCTAGCCCCTGTGATGTTTTTTACTCGACTGGCTCCCCATAGATCACTGTGGATTAAAGAGAAAGGTTGAGATTGAACATAAGGTTTCAAAGGATAAGGAACACGAGTATGTTTAGATAGTTGGCAAACTTCACAGTTCAAGGAACTTATTTTCTTATTTAGAAATAGTAGAGGAAACAGTTTCTTCAAGTACATGAAATTCGGGTGTCCTAGTCTACGGTGCCATAGCATGACAGAATCTTCTTTTGATGTAGATAAGGCCATCCCTTCTTGTGGACTGTTTTTGTTCCAAACATATAAGCCATCATCAACTTTAGCAGTGCCAATCATCTTCCCCGATTCCTGTTCCTGAACCAAACAACCGAAAGCAGAAAATTCAGCAAGTACTTTTTCATCCTTGGTAAGCTTGCTAATTGAGAGTAAATTACAGGAAAGATTTGGAACATGTAAAACTTTATCAAGGGAAAAGTTTTCAGTAAGTTTAATTGTCCCCATTCCAGCCACCGGTGAGTAAGATCCATCAGCTATGCGAATCCGAGAGTGATCATGACAAGGTGAATAGGTGTGAAACAAACTTAGATTACCTGTCATGTGGTCGGATGCACCCGAGTCTAGTATCCAGGAAGTTTTGATAGGTTCGTGTGTAGTATTTAAGGCAGTACCTTGAATAGCTAATGACCCACTGGCTGTAGGAGTCCCAAGTAGTTTATGAAGAGCCTCAAGTTGAGTTTTGGTTAGCCGAACATCTTGAGCATCTTCTTCAATAGTAGATATCATTGCTGCCTTGTTTTCTTTCTGGTTTTTTCCAGGATAGCCATGGAGTTTGAAGCATTTCTCCTTGGTATGCCCAACCCGGTTGCAGTGGCTACACCATGGCCTATTTGAACCAAAATCACTTCCAGCCTTGAACCTTTGAGATTGTGGGCCTCTTGAAATAAGGGCAGAGTTCTCGGGGGGACGATGACCAGCTGTGGACAATGGTTTCAGTTCTCTTGTGTCTCCCAACATAATAAGACGCCGTTTCTCTTCCCTCCTTACTTCAGCAAATGCTTCTCCTATGGTTGGCAGTGTAGTTCTGCCTAGTATTCGTCCTCGGACCTCATCAAGATCACGATTTAGTCCTGCTAGGAACTCATAGAGACGCTCTTTGTTAAGATGATCCATGAACTTGGTGTGTTCCGAGCCCTCGCCCCAATCAGCTTCATAATACATGTCTAACTCCTGCCATAAGATCTTTAGGTTGTTGTAATATTGAGTGACTTCAAGTGTTCCTTGTCGAATATCTTTCAACTTTAATTTGATCTCGAATACTTGGGAAGCATTTCCAAGATCCGAGTAATTCTCCTTGATTGCATCCCACATTTCTTTGGCAGTTTTGAAAAAAAGATACGTTCGGCTTATATGACCTTCCATCGAATTTATAAGCCAAGCCATAACCATTGAGTTGTTAAGCTCCCAAGTTGCATAACTAGAGTCTGTTGATGCTGGTCAAGGAATTTCTCCATTAATGTACCCAATTTTTCCTCGGCCACGAAGAACCATAAGGACAGATTGTGACCATTGCAGGAAATTTTTTCCATCTAATCGATGATTTGTGATTATAAGAGAAGAGTTAAGGTCACCTTGAGAGATTCCTTGGTTTTGATTTTGAGTTATTTGTGAGATCTGATTCTCAGAGGAATTTTCGGTGTCACCCATGGGAGAAGGGTTTCAACCAGAGAAACCAGAACAAGAAAAAAAAAGAGCAGGATCAACTGGATTCCTAATGCTCTGATGCCATGAACAAGTTTAGGAAGAAGAATGATTCTTATTTCTTCTAATCTGAATACAACCTTTTAAAGAATAGCAGAAAAAATAAAAAGGAAATAATCTCTAGAAATTAGCCTATCCCTAAAAATCAGTAATTAGATTATAGCTAATAGTACAAGGAAATTCCTAGAACTAAGGTAGAAAATCTGCTTAATTTAAGGGATTCCAACAGTCCTTATAAGCACAACTCCCCGGCTGAAATGCAGAGCATTTAAGACATTATGCTACTTACATTAGCGTCAACAACCCAGAATTGACTTTTTGCACTATCAAAAGCAGTCTCGTTATTTCCTAACATCCTGGCCATTGTTTTCCTTGCAGCATTGACAACCCCTATTCCTGCACTGCAGTAGTATAAAGGTTATACAAACAAGTTCTCATGTATCCTATTAGCATGCAGGGCCTTCCAATTCATTTTCACACAAAATGCTAAGAAGACGAGCAAAATTAGCAAACATATCAATCAGAAGATTCAACAAGTTTATGCAATGTCAGATAGAATGAGAGGATGTCCAACCACAGGAAAACAAATAATAGACCAGCTAAGCATTAACATAGAAGATCCACATTGTAGGTTAATACGTGTTAGAGTGGGAATATATTGTGTATTAAAGTCTATATCTGTTAATTAGGGTAAGTTATCTTTCAGTAGGCTACTTTTAGAGATGTTCTTTAGGGTTGTATCTACTGTGTTTATTGTAGGATATTTAGTTACCTAGAACACAAAGTCTACCTATGTATATATATTCCTATATTTCTTATGAATAAAGTGTAGACAGAATTTCTTACAATTCTACATGGTATCAGATTAGGTCGATCCTCTCTAACCATTCTGTCATTTTTTTCTTTTCCCTTTCCTATCCTTATATCGATTCTATACCCCTCCTTGACTACGATGGGTGACACTATTTCAGAAGTCAGTTCCCAAATCAACTCTCGTTCATCTGATTTTCAGTTATCAGACACATCTCTTTCTCCAATTACATCATACAAACTCAATGGCAATAATTACCTCCCTTGGTCTCAATCAGTGCGGCTATATATTACAAGAAGAAGGAAGGCTTCCTATCTCTCCGACTCCATGTCAATTCGAGATGAGTTTGATCCAGCCTACTCTAACTGTCAGAGATTGTTTCCTAAAGTTCAGAAGATCTGTAAATATTTTTTTTATTTATTAGAATCCCTATTTATAAGGGATTGTATTTCTTTACTAGAATTAGTTTCTTTCCTAGTTAGGAGTTTCCTTAGCTAAGGCATAAGCCTATATATTTAGTCTGTAAATCAGTAGCAATTTAACAGTCGAAATATAATAAAAAGATCAGTTTTTAATCAGCCTTTCGACATGGTATCAGAGCCTCTTTTTCTTTAGGCTTTAACTGTTCTGTTAGACAATATTTGTTTGATTTCTCGTTCCCTTAGAGAAGTAATGATGATTGGAAATAATCAAGTAGAAAGCTCGGCTCTAGTGACTCAAATAGTTTCTGAAAAGCCAGCACGTTTGGAAAGTTTTGAAAGAAAATCAGAAACAACAAGGGCAATGAATCGAGATTCCATGTGGTGTACGTATTGCAAAAAACCTCGACACACTAAAGAGAGGTGTTGGAAGTTATATGGGAAGCCTCAGTCCACAAACAAAAACTTCATAGAAAGGGAAAGATCAGCGAGGGGGAAGAGCAGAGCCCATGCAACTAGAGAAGTAGCCAAGGAATCCACTGAACAATCTAGAGAGTTCAATCAAGAGGAAGTAGAGAAGTTGAAGACTCTACTGGAGTCCTTAGGAAAATCATCAATTGCTGGTACAGGTAATCTGGTTTTCTCAGGTATATCCTCTTCCTCTTCTCGAAACTCTAATGCCTTGGAATCCTCCATACCTAATCAAACCTCCTGGGTAATAGACTCAGGAGCAACTGATCACATGACCAATTCCCCTCTCAACTTTCTCAATTATACATCATGCCCTAGCAATAGGAAAATTACAGCTGCTGATGGTACCATGATAACTGTAAGTTAGTAGCGTGTAAATACTAGCCTCTAATATGATCTTAATTAGTGTTCTAATTGTTTTGTAACTCTAACTACTCTAAGGATAAGAGACTAATCCTATAGAAAGTCTAGTGTTAGTGAAACTCTTGTATTAAGTCTATAAAAGGGCTTCACCTCTGTAACTATTGAATTATTGAGAATATAATATTACAGAGAAAAACTCTCTTTCTCTTCTCTGTAAATCTACCTTATTTATTTCTACATGGTATCAGTCTAGGTATTGATCCATAAATCTATCTCGATGGCTTTTCCTTCCGCATCCTCTAGTGCTAATTCATCGACAGATTCCCTTCCAATTGTTACTGATTTTCCAGAACTCTCTGGCGAAGTAGTCACTTGCCATCGGTTTGAAAGTCAGACTTCCTCAACAAATGCTCTCCCTAGTTTTTTAGCTACACAGAATAATCCTGCATGGATTATTGACTCTGGAGCCTCCGACCATATGACTGGTAATAGGGGTTTGTTTGCTACATTTGAACCCTTTTGTTCTCGGCAGTCTATTAAAACTGCAGATGGGTCCTTATGTCCAATACAAGGGACTGGTTCAGTTCTTCTCACTGAAAATATAATGCTTAGTGGTGTGTTGTTTGTACCAGATTTGAAATGCAACCTACTGTCTGTCAGTAAGCTATCTAAGGGTTTACAGTGTTCTCTGGAGTTTACTGATGATAATTGTATCTTACAGGCAGTGGACTCGAAGAAGATACTTGGCAATGCCAGATTGAACAATGGGCTTTATACCTTTTTTGGCAAGCAACCCCTCCAATCTCAAGCTTTTTCTGGTTCCATATCACCCTCAAAACAGAATGATGAAATCATGTTATGGCATTTTCGGTTAGGCCACCCAAATTTTTTTTATCTTGCCAAACTTTCCCCTCACTTGTTTACTCATACAAAACCGCAATTGTTCAAACGCCATGTTTGCCCTCTTGCTAAGCAATCTAAAGCTTCTTATTTACCATCTTCTTCTAAAACATCTAAACCATTTTCTTTGATTCACAGTGACATTTGGGGTCCTTCTCGAGTGAAGAATATTAATGGTTATAGGTGGTTCGTGTCTTTCATAGATGACCATAGCAGGACAACATGGACTTAATGCGAGAAAAATCTGAGGTTGAGTCTATTTTTAGGAGGTTTTATACAATGATAGAAACCCAATTTGAAAGTAAAATTCAAATATTTCAGTCCGATAATGGGAGAGAGTATTTTACCACTTCTTTGGGGAAATTTTTTACAGAGAAAGGAATAGTCCAGATTAGCTCTTGTGTGGATTCACCACAACAAAATGGGGTTGCTGAGCGCAAAAATAGGCATTTACTAGAGGTCACTCGATCATTATTATTGTCTAATAACGTTCCAAATTACTTGTGGGGTGAGGCTTTATTGACTGCCACTTATCTTATAAATCGGATGCCTAGTAAAGTACTTAAATTTCAAACACCACAGTCACTTTTGTTGGAGAGCTATCCAAATTTTAAACCCATGTCTTCTATACTTCCTCTTCGAATATTTGGTTGTACTGTCTTTGTGCATTCTATTGATCCTTCTCGGTCAAAATTAGATCCTAGGTCCTTGAAGTGTATTTTCGTGGGTTACTCTTCACTTAAAAAAGGCTACAAATGTTACTATCCTTCTACAAAACAATTTTTTGTCTCTTTGGATGTAACCTTCTTTGAACAGGACCCATATTTTTCGAAGCCTACAATTCCGGGGAGACTTTGAAAGAATTGCAGCCTCTTACTATTCCACAGGTATACTCACCCGTAATTCCTTCTATATCTTCAGAATTTATTTCTACTCCTCCCAATGATATAACATCTTCCAAACAAACTTTACCCACTGATCTCTCTACTCCAGAATCTGTTTTTCAACCAGCAGCCTCCCAAAACTCTCATTCTAAAACTGTTCAAACCCCTAAACAACTAAGTGTTTACACTAGAAGGAAGAAAGTCATTCCTGAGACCGTTTTTCAATCTGACACTTGCCGAGAGTTGGAAATGAGTCCAGTTGCTGCTGAGGATGTTGAAGGTAATGAAAACTCTTCAATTAATTTGGAAGATTTGCCTATTGCTAAAAGAAAGGGAGTACGGCAGTGCACTAAGTATTCCATTCAAAAATATGTTGCGTATGGTAACTTGATGCCATCTTCTAAGGCTTTTACAGCTCGCCTTGATAAAGAAGAAATCCCTTCAAATATTGATGATGCACTAAAGGATCCGAGATGGAAGCAGGCTGTTGAAGAGGAAATCAATGCTCTTGAAAAGAATGGCACTTGGACTATTGCAGACTTACCAAAAGGCAAGAAAGCTGTTGGCAGCAAGTGGGTTTTTGCCATTAAATACAAGTCAGACGAGAGCATAGAGAGATTTAAGGCCAGACTTGTGGCCCAGGGTTTTTCACAAACTTATGGCATAGACTACAAGGAAACTTTTGCCCCTGTAGCAAAACTAAACACGGTCAGAGTGCTACTAAGTGTTGCTGTGAACAAAGATTGGGGTCTTCATCAGTTAGACATAAAAAATGCCTTTCTAAATGGTAAGTTGGAAGAAGAAGTCTACATGAAGATGCCAACTGGGATGGAGCCTAAGCTGAATTGCCAAAAAGTTTGTAGGCTTGAAAAATCCCTCTATGGCCTTAAGTAGTCACCAAGAGCCTGGTTTGACAGGTTCAGTAAAGTTCTCGTGCAGAACAAGTACAAACAGTGTCAAGCAGATCACACACTGTTTGTAAAGGTAACTTCTAATGATAAAAGAGTCATCTTAATTGTTTATGTTGATGACATTGTAATAACAGGGGATGATGAAGATGAAATCAAAAACTTGAAGAGCTTATTGAACAGGGAATTCGAGACTAAGGACTTAGGACAACTAAGGTATTTTCTTGGTATGGAAGTTGCCAGATCCATTAAAGGCCTAGTGATAAACCAGCGAAAGTATGTATTAGATTTACTCTCTGAAACTGGTATGTTGGGGTGTAAACCAGTTGAAACTCTAATGGTAACTAACCTGAAGTTAAGAGGAGAAGAATTAGGGACTGAAGTTGATAAAAATCAGTTTCGAAGGCTGGTAGGGAAGCTCATCTATTTGTCCCTAACCAGGCCGGATATCTCCTTTCCCGTAAATGTCATTAGTCAACACATGACTAATCCTAGAGAAGGGCACTTAGAAGCTGCATACAGAATTCTTAGATATTTGAAAGGTACACCAGGCCATGGTTTAATCTTCAAGAAAACTGAAGAAAGAACAGTCAAAGTCTATACAGACTCAAGTTGGGCTAGTGAAGTTACTGAGAGAAAGTCAACTAGCGGTTATTGTTCGTTTGTGTGGGGTAACCTAGTGACATGGAGAAGCAAGAAACAACCAGTTGTTGCAAGGAGTAGTGCAGAGGCAGAATATAGAGCCTTAGCATTAGGGATCTATGAAGGAATGTGGCTTCTTAGACTGCTAAAAGAGTTGGGTATGAAGCAAGATGAGAAGTTTCAGATTCTCAGTGACAACCAATCTGCCATCCAGATTGCTAAAAACCCAGTTCATCATGATCGAACTAAGCATGTGGAAATCGACGGGCACTTTATTGCTGAGAAAGTGAATGATGGAATAGCAAACTTAACTTATGTTCCCACAGAAGAACAGCTTGCTGATGTGCTTACTAAAGCACTTTCTAAACAGATTTTTGATAAGTTTATATCCAAGCTGGGTATATACAATGTATACACACCAGCTTGCGGGGGAGTGTAAGTTAGTAGCGTGTAAATACTAGCCTCTAATATGATCTTAATTAGTGTTCTAATTGTTTTGTAACTCTAACTACTCTAAGGATAAGAGACTAATCCTATAGAAAGTCTAGTGTTAGTGAAACTCTTGTATTAAGTCTATAAAAGGGCTTCACCTCTGTAACTATTGAATTATTGAGAATATAATATTACAGAGAAAAACTCTCTTTCTCTTCTTTGTAAATCTACCTTATTTATTTCTACAATAACAGTTGCTGGTGAAGGAGACGTTGCCATTAGTAAAAAAAAATTGCTTAGAAAAGTTCTACATGTTCCAAAATTATTTACCAGCCTTATCTCAATACCAAAACTTGTCAGGGATACTAATTGCAGTGTTTTGTTTCATTCTACACACAGTTTTTTCTAGGAGCAGGAAACGAAGAAGATGATTGGGCGTGCTAAGGAGATCAATGGACTCTATTATCTTGAGAATCTTGGAGGACAAGTTAGAATCTTGAACACTCCACCCTCATCTTTTTTATCTAATTCTACAAACAATAAAGACAAAATTTGGCTCCAGCATCTTCGCCTTGGTCATCCACCTTTTAAACTTCTAAAGACTATGTTTCCTTCTTTATGTAAAACCTTAGATGTTGAGGAATTACATTGTGATGTGTGTGAACTTGCTAAACACAAACACTCCTCTTTTCCAGCAAGTAATAATAGAACCAATATTCCTTTTAGTCTTATTCATAGTGATGTATGGGGACCTTCTTCTGTTCCTAACATAACTGGGGCAAGGTGGTTTGTATCTTTTATAGATGATCACACTAGGGTTACTTGGATTTATTTGTTAAAACAGAAATTTGATGTTGCATCGACCTTTCAAAACTTTTACACCATGATAAAAACCCAGTTTGGAGCCGAGATTAAAAGAATTAGATAAGATAATGCCAAGGATTATTTTAATCAAATCTTGTCTCCTTTTCTCTTAAAAAAAGGTATTTTACATGAATCATCCTATGTAAACACTCCCCAACAGAATGGAATTTCAAAAAGGAAGAATGGACATATTCTTGCTATAACCAGAGCACTTTTATTTCAGAATAATGTTCCAAAAAAATATTGGGGGGAAGCTGTCTTAACAGCTACATTTATTATGAACAGACTACCCACTAAAGTCCTTGGATCCCAAAGTCCTATTCAAACCCTTACAAAAATTTTCCCACATTTGAACCTATCTCTTAACCTTTAGCCAAGAGTGTTTGGGTGTGTTGCCTTTGTTCATCTTCATTCTCCAAACCGAGATAAGCTTGATCCTAGGGCAGTAAAGTGCATTTTTCTTGGGTATTCCTCTACTCAAAAAGGCTACAAATGCTATCATCCACCTACTAGAAAGGTCTATGTCACTACTGATGTTACTTTTGTTGAAAGAGAGAGTTACATCACTGCTCCTTATCTTCAGGGGGAGATGTCTTTTAGGGAAGATAAGGATGCAGATCTGTTTTTACTTCAACAACCTTTGTCCCTCATTGATCTACCTCCTCATTCTGCAGAAATCAAGCCTTCTCATTCTGCAGAAATCCAGCCACCTTCACAGTCCTTACAAACATAACCCAATAGTCCTCAAACTCCTCAACCAAACAGAAATATTTCTCAGCCCAATGTTCAAGAAACTGCTGGTCCTCTAAAGACATATTCGAGAAGGAAGATACCTATGCAGACTCAATCATCTCCTGCTCCAACTCTTGCTCCCATTCCCATACATTTTGAGGTACATTCTGAAACTGATCCTGATCATAATGATATGAATTCTAATTCTGAGTTTGAATTTCCTATTGCTATTTGAAAGGGAAAAAATAACCTGCACCACTAAACACCCTTCATATTTGTTTATGACTTATAAAAATTTGTCCCCGAATCACAGAACCTTTCTTACTAGCTTAAACAATATTGTCATCCCTAAAACAGTAGCCGAGGCATTAGATAATGAGAATTGGAAAAAGGCTATGCAGGAGGAAATGGATGCACTGGAAAAGAATAAGACCTGGGATTTAGTAAAGCTGTCAGGAGACAAAAAAACAGTGGGATGTAGATGAGTGTACACTGTAAAATACAAATCAGATGGCTCCTTGGAAAGATACAAAGCAAGGTTGGTGACAAAGGGGTACTCGCAAACCTATGGGATAGATTATCTGGAGACATTTGCACCTGTTGCAAAGATGAACACAGTAAGGGTTCTACTCTCCTTAGCAGCTAACCAGGGATGGAATTTAATGCAGTTTGATATTAAAAATGCATTTTTGCATGGAGATCTCGAAAAAGAGGTTTACATGGATGTTCCACCAGGGTTTAATTCGACTGTTGGACAGGTAGTTTGCAAGTTAAAAAAGGCTCTATATGTATTAATACAGTCCCAAGAGCTTGGTTTGGAAGATTTGCTAAGGTAATGTTAGGGCAGGGTTTCAAACAGAGTCAAGGTGACCATACCTTATTTGTGAAGCATTCATCTTCAGGGGGAGTAACCATACCATTGGTTTATGTGGACGACATCATAGTTACAGGTAATGATTCAGAAGGAATAATCAATCTGAAAAAGTGTCTTGTAAAAGAGTTTGAGGTGAAGGAACTTGGGAGATTAAAATATTTTCTGGGTATTGAGGTGGCACACTCACAACAAGGAATTTTTATATCACAGCAAAAATATACCCTGGATCTTTTAAAGGAAACTGGAAAGCTTGGATGCAAACCAGCAGAAACACCCATAGAAGTTAAACACAAGCTTGGAGATTCAAATGAAGATGATATGGCAGTTGATAGGGGTTCATTTCAAAGACTTGTGGGAAGACTTAATTATTTATCACATACCAGACCAACATAGCATATGCTGTTGGAGTGGTCAGCCAATTTATGCACAATCCTAAGGAGTCACACCTAAGAGCTGTAATGAGAATCTTGCAATACTTGAAAGGTACACCAGGTAATGGAATCATGTTTAGAAGAGGAGGAAACCTGACTCTGGAAGCCTACACAGATGCAGACTATGCATGTTCCATAATGGACAGAAGATCAACTTCAGGCTACTGCACCTTTTTTCGAGGAAATTTGGTTACTTGGAAAAGCAAAAAACAAAACGTGGTAGCTAGATCCAGTGCAGAAGCTGAATTTCGAGCTATGACTTTAGAAATCTGTGAGTTACTATGGCTGAAGATCATTCTAGAAGATTTGAAAGTAGAATGGAATGGACCAATGATGTATTGTGATAACAAATCAGCAATCAATATTGCTCATAATCCAGTTCAACATGACAAAACAAAGCATGTTAAAGTGGACAGACATTTTATAAAAGAGAAACTCGACAGTGGTTTGATTTGTACTCCTTATGTGACTACTGGTAATCAGATTGTAGATATTCTCACCAAGGGTTTACTTGGCAAGGATTTTCAGATGTTATCAAGCAAGCCGAGGATGAAGGACATCCATGCCCCAGCTTGAGGGGGAGTGTCAGAGATTGTTTCCTAAAGTTCAGAAGATCTGTAAATATTTTGTTATTTATTAGAATCCCTATTTATAAGAGATTGTATTTCTTTACTAGAATTAGTTTCTTTCCTAGATAGGAGTTTCCTTAGCTAAGGCATTAGTCTATATATTTAGTCTGTAAATCAGTAGCAATTTAACAGTCGAAATATAATAAAAAGATCAATTTTTGATCAGTCTTTCGACACTAACTGGTTGAGTGAAAACACCATGATCATGTCATTGTTAATCAATTCCATGATTCCTGAGATTGGAGAAAATTTCATGCTCTACAAGACTGCGGCAGAAATCAAGAGTGCAGCTAGGGACACATACTCCAGTGTTGACAACACATATGAACTCTTTGGAGTTGAAAATCAGATCAAAGATCTCAAACAAGGTGATCTGACTGTGGCACAGTAGTTTGGCGTTCTCACTAATTGCTGGCAACAAATCGACCTGTTTGAGGAAAATGAATGGAAGTGTGTTGATGACATTAGCTTTTACAATAAGCTCAAGAATCAGAGAATTTTTCAGTTCCTTTCAGGACTGAATGGAGAATTTGATGCTGCTCGAAGCAGGATTTTAGCCACTAAACCCCTTCCCCTTGTTCGAGAAGCATTTTCAGAGATTCGAAGGGAGGAAAGCAGGCATACCCTGATGGTGCCTACAATTCAGCAAATCGATGCTTCTGCTGAAAATCCTACAGCCACTGTAATTCTTGTTATCAGCCCTACCACCACTACAAAACCTGCTGAAAATCCTACAACCACTGTAATTCTTGTTTTGGACCCTGTTTTTCCTATCTCCACTGTGCAGCAACAAGAAACAAGGGTGATTAACCATACTAATGAAGAAAAATAGCCCTTTCATTCTGAAAAACAACAAGAAAAAACTCAAGGGCTTCGTGTATACTCTCAAAGACATCAGCTGCCCGAGACTGAAACAGCAGTGCCAATGCCATCTTTACCCGAGGACTGTCCTGGGGAAGAAGTCTCACCTCCTTCACCTTCCATCTATCTTCCAATTGTAGTAAGAAAGGGCACTAGGAGCTGTACTCAACATCCCATTTCTCGGTTTGTATCCCATGGAAACTTGTCTAAATCCTACAATGCCTTTATTTCTAATGTTGACTCTGTAGAAACTCCAAAGAACATAGAAGAGGCTCTTAAGTCAACCAAATGGAGGCAAGCTGTGTTGGAAGAAATAAAAGCTCTTGAAGACAATGGAACTAGGGAAATATCTAAATTACCTACTGGGAAAAATTTAAACCAGATGGGAGCATTGATCGATACAAGGCTCGACTTGTGGCGGCCAGGGGTTTCACTCAAACATATGGGTTGGACTACGAGGAAAAATTTGCACCGGTGGCCAAACTAAATACTATTCGAGTGCTTCTCTCAATTGTTGTCAACTTAGAATGGCCTTTGATCCAATTGGATGTAAAGAACGCTTTTCCCAATGGAGAATTAAACGAAAAAGTCTACATGGATTTTTCGCCTGGATTCAAAGGAAGCAAGGGCAGTATGCAAGTTGAAGAAGTCCTTGTATGGGGTAAAGCAATCCCCTAGGGCTTGGTTTAATCGTTTTGCCAAAGCCATGACTAGTAGACATTATATTCAAGGTCAAGCTGATCACACCTTATTCTACAAAAACACGGATAATGGGAAGTGTTGTATTCTCATTGTCTATGTAGATGACATAATATTGACAGGGGATGATTCTATCGAAATTGAAAGACTAAAAGAGTTCTTAAGTCTTGAGTTTCAACTTAAAGACTTGGAGAACCTTCGATATTTCCTTGGAATGGAGGTAGCAAGGTCGAAGGCAAGTATTTCAATCTCTCAAAGAAAGTATGTTCTTGATCTACTTTCCGAAGCCGGACTGTTGGGCTGCAAACCAGCTGAGACTCCTATGGAATCCAACCTTAAATTAGGAACTGATAAGGATGGAGAAGAGGTAGACAGGGGCAGATATCAACGGTTAGTGGGAAAACTTATCTATCTTTCTCACACTCGTCCAGACATAGCTTTTGGAGTAAGTGTTATTAGTCAATTTATGCATGCTCCTAGGGAGAAACATTTGGAAGCTGCCTACAAGGATATTGAGATACTTAAAAGGGACTCCTGGTAAGGGGTTGCATTTCAAGAAAGATGTAAATCGAAGCATAGAAGTCTACACTGATGCAGACTGGGCAGGGGCAGTTAATGACAAGCGCTCCACAAGCAGTTACTGCAGCTATGTTTGGGGTAATTTCGTGACATGGAGGAGTAAAAAGCAGTCTGTTGTGGCACGCAGCAGTGCTGAAGCTGAGTGTCGAGCTTTGTCCCACGGTATATGTGAAGGAATGTGGTAACAACGGCTAATGGGAGAACTAAAATTATCCTATACAAAACCTATAACATTATATTGTGACAACCAGGCAGCAGTTAGCATAGCTCATAACCCTGTACACCATGATCGTACCAAGCATGTGGAAATTGATCGCCACTTTAATACAGAGAAAATTAACTAAGGGGAAGTTTGTGTTTCATATCTACCTACAAGACAACAAGTAGCAGATGTGTTAACCAAAAGCTTGAGCAGAAAAATGTTCGAAGAAATTATGGGCAAGCTGGGTTTGATTAACATCTACACTCCAGCTTGAGGGGGAGTGCTGGAATCCCTTAAATTAAGCATATTTTCTACCTTAGTTCTAGGAATTTCCTTGTACTATTAGCTGTAATCTAATTACTAATTTTTAGGGATAGGCTAATTTCTAGAGATTATTTGCTTTTTATTTTTTCTGTTATTCTTTAAAAAGTTGTATTCAGATTAGAAGAAATAAGAATTGTTCTTCTTCCTAAACTTGTTCAAGAATAATGTTCCAAAAAAATACTGGGGGGAAGTTGTCTTAACAGCTACATTTATGATGAACAGACTACCCACTAAATTCCTTGGATTCCAAAGTCCTATTCAAACCCTTACAAGCTTTTTCCCACATTTCAACCTATCTCTTAAACTTCAGCCAAGAGTGTTTGGGTGTGTTGTCATCCCTAAAACAGTAGCCGAGGCATTAGATAATGAGAACTGGAAAAAGGCTATGCAGGAGGAAATGGATGCACTGGAAAAGAATAAGACCTGGGATTTAGTAAAGTTGTCAGGAGACAAAAAAACAGTGGGATGTAGATGGGTGTACACTGTAAAATACAAATCAGATGGCTCCTTAGAAAGATACAAAGCAAGGTTGGTGGCAAAGGGATACTCGCAAACCTATGTGATAGATCATCAAGAGACATTTGCACCTGTTGCAAAGATGAACACAGTGAGGGTTCTACTCTCCTTAGCAGCTAACCAGGGATGGAATTTACCACAGTTTGATATTAAAAATGCATTTTTGCATGGAGATCTCGAAGAAGAGGTGTACATGGATGTTCCACCTAGGTTTAATTCGACTGATGGACAAGTAGTTTGCAAGTTAAAAAAGGCTCTATATGGATTAAAACAGTCCCCAAGAGCTTGGTTTGGATGATTTGCTAAGGCAATTTTAGGGCAGGATTTCAACAGAGTCAAGGTGACCATACCTTATTTGTGAAGCATTCATCTTCAGGGGGAGTAACCATACTACTAGTTTATGTGGACGATATCATAGTTACAGGTAATGATTCAGAAGGAATCAGCAATTTGAAAAAGTGTCTTGTAAAAGAGTTTGAAGTGAAGGAACTTGGGAGATTAAAATATTTTCTGGGTATTAAGGTGGCACACTCACAACAGGGAATTTTTATATCACAGCAAAAATATACCCCGGATCTTTTAAAGGAAACTGGCAAGCTTGGATGCAAACCAGCAGAAACACCCATAGAAGTTAAACACAAGCTTGGAGATTCAAATGAAGATGATATGGCAGTTGATAGGGGTTCATTTCAAAGACTTGTGGGAAGACTTATTTATTTATCACATATCAGACCAACATAGCATATGCTGTTGGAGTGGTCAGCCAATTCATGCACAATCCTAAGGAGTCACACCTAAGAGCTGTAATGAGAATCTTGCAATACTTGAAAGGTACACCAGGTAATGGAATCATGTTTAGAAGAGGAGGAAGCTTGACTTTGGAAGCCTACACAGATGCAGACTATGCAGGGTCAAGAATGGACAGAAGATCAACTTCAGGCTACTGCATCTTCTTTGGAGGAAATTTGGTTACTTGGAGAAGCAAAAAACAGAACGTGGTAGCTAGATCCAGTGCAGAAGCTGAATTTCAAGCTATAGCTTTAGGAATCTGTGAGCTACTATGGCTGAAGATCATTCTAGAAGATTTGAAAGTGAAATGGAATGGAATGGACCAATGATGTTGTACTGTGATAACAAATCAGCAATCAATATTGCTCATAATCCAGTTCAACATGACAGAACAAAGCATGTTGAAGTGGACATACATTTTATAAAGAGAAACTCGACAGTGGTTTGATTTGTACTCCTTATGTGACTACTGGTAATCAGATTGCAGATATTCTCACCAAGGGTTTACTTGGTAAGGATTTTCAGAAGTTAACAAGCAAGCTGAGGATGGAGGATATCCATACCCCAGCTTGAGGGGAAGTGTCATATATTGTTTCCTAAAGTTCAGAAGATCTGTAAATAATTTGTTATTCATTAGGATCCCTATTCATAAGGGATTGTATTTCTTTACTAGAATTAGTTTCTTTCCTAGTTAGGAGTTTCCTTAGCTAAGGCTTGAGACTATATATTTAGTTTGTAAATCAGTAGCTTTTTATTTCAGTCGAAATATAATAAAAAGATCAGTTTTGATCAGCCTTTCGAGAAGGAGCTGTTGTTATCAATAAAATATTAAGAAAAACAGAGAAAAATATTCTTCTCTGCCTCAAAATCACTATTGTTCACATGGTATCATATTAGGTTTTCGATTCTCCACAGAAATCCTAAAGAGATGCATCTCATTTCCTAATCAAAAATTAGTTCTGGAACTGATTTGAATTCTTGTCCAGAAAATTCTGATGTTTCCTCCACCCAAATAACATGCCATATGACATATATTGTTGATCAATCTGTTGCCTCCACAAGTCATAATGGTAGTCTTTCGTTTCTTTCCACAACTACTAAGATACGTTGGATAGTAGATTTCGGTGCCACTGACCATATGACAGGAAATAAGAGTTTATTTTTAACTCTTACAAAACAGAATAATCAGAGAGAAGTGAAAACTGCTAATGGCTCCTTGATTGAAGTAAAGGGGACTGGAACAGTTTTTATTAATAAGGATCTTGTGCTTCACTCTGTTCTATATGTCCCTAATCTCCAATGCAATCTCTTGTCAATTAGTAGATTGTGTATTGACCTTCAGTGTTATACTAAATTTAGTTCTCTTGGCTATGTTTTTCAGGAAATGGATTCGGGGAATGTGATTAGCAATGCTGAGCTGTGTAGTGGCCTCTATCTCATTGACGGTCAACCTGTTCCTAAGGGACAAGTCCTACCAAGTTGCACCTTTAATTTTGTGTGTTTATCTTCCAACACTCCCAATTTCAATTCTAATGAGATTATGTTATGGCATTTTCGTCTCGGACATTCTAGTTTCTTTTATCTTCAGAAGTTGTTTCCAAATTTATTTTCCAATAACAATCCAACATTATTTTCTTGTGATATATGTCAACTTTCCAAGCATAAGCGAAATCCATATCCTCCATCTTGTTATAAACCATCTCAACCTTTTTCACTCATCCATAGTGACATTTGGGGTCCTTCTAAGGTTGAGAATATTACTGGAGCTAGGTGGTTTAATTCTTTTATTGATGATCACACTCGAACTACTTGGACATATTTAATGAAAGAAAAGTCTGAAACAGAAGGAATCTTTAAGAAATTTTATTTGATGATTGAAACCCAATTTTGCTGCAAAATTCGAATCCTAAAGAGTGACAATGGGAGTGAATTCTTCACAAATACTTTGGGCAGTTTTCTTAAGGAAAAAGGTGTTATACACATTAGTTCTTGTGTAGATACTCGTCAGCAAAATGGAATAGCTGAAAGAAAAAATAAACATCTCTTAGAGGTTACACGATCTCTGCTATTTTCTTCAAATGTTCCTAAAATGTTTTTGGGAGAAGCTTTAGTTACAGCTACCTACCTTATCAATAGATTACCTAGTCGAGTTTTGGGATTTAAAACACCTAAGGAAGTCTTTCTTCAAACTTTTCCCTTCTTTAAACCCATGTCTTCTACACTGCCTGTTAAAATATTTGGTTCTTGTGCCTTTGTTCATGTTCACAAACAGTTTCGAAGCAAATTAGATCCTAGGGCCATCAAATGTGTTTTCCTAGGATATTCTTCTCTAAAGAAGGGCTTTAAATGTTATTCCCCTGTCACTCGAAAGTTCTATATATCTATGGATGTTACCTTTCATGAATTACAACCTTTTTTCTCCAATTCTAAAACCCAGGGGGAGAGTTGGGATGAATTTCAGCCTCAACCTCAATACATTAAAATTCCTCTTGATGAACCTAGTGTTATAACAGATTCGATTTCCATTCTCATACCAACTTCAACTCCTTTGCTTCAGCCTGAACCTAGTGTTATACCAGATTCGGTTTCCATTCCCATACAAACTTCAACTCCTTTGCTTCAGCCTGAACCTATGTCGCCTATACCTGAATCACTACCTAAAACTCCGCAAAAACTTCCTTCAAAAACTCAAGTTGGAACAAAGAAACTTTGTGTCTATACAAGGAAGAAAAGGAGGCCTATTCCACAGGAAACTACACAGCCTAAGACTGTTCAAGAACTGGAACCAATTCCATTATCCTTAAAAGATGAAGAAAGTACGAAATCTTTGAATAATGACATTGTTCCTCTAATTGATACATCTGACTTGCCTATTTCTCAAAGAAAAGGTGTCAGAAAATGTACAAGTCATCCAATACAAAAATATGTGGCCTATAGGAAGCTAATGCCCTTATTCAAAACCTTTACTGCTAAACTTGATAAGGTGTACATTCTTCAATCTGTGCATGAAGCCTTGAAAGATCCTAAGTGGAAGAAGGTTGTAGAAGATGAAATCAATGCACTAGAAGCAAACAAGACCTGGGTTATGACTGATTTACCTCTAGGAAAGAGGACAGTAAGTTGTAAATGGGTATTTACAGTCAAATACAATGCAGATGGGAGCATCGAAAAGTTCAAGACTAGGCTAGTGGCAAGAGGATTTACTCAATCCTATGGAATTGACTACCAGGAGACATTTGCTCCCGTAGCAAAGCTCAACTCAGTAAGAATTCTATTATCTCTTGCTGCAAATTTGGATTAGCCATTGCATCAACTTGACATCAAGAATGCATTCCTAAATGAAAACTTAGAAGAGGAGGTATACATGCAAACACCACCTGGTCTAAATGGAAACTCAAATTCTGGTCATGTATGCAAATTACTAAAATCTCTTTATGGACTTAAGCAATTGCCAAGAGCTTGGTTTGACAGGTTCACTAAGGCTATTCTGAAATTTGGCTATCATCAATGTCAAACTGACCACACTATGTTTATCAAGACCTCTTCCGAGAACAAAAAGGCTATCTTAATAGTCTATGTTGATGATATAATCATTACTAGTTATGATTCTCTAGAAATCAGAAATTTGAAGAAGTTCTTGGCAACTGAATTTGAGACCAAAGATCTCGGTTACTTGCGATACTTTCTAGGGATGGAAGTGGCTAGATCAAGCATGGGAATTGTGATCAATCAAAGAAAGTACATTCTAGACTTACTTTCAGAAACTGGAATGATGGGTTGTAGACCTGCCGAGACACCTATGGAGTATAACTTGAAATTCAGAACTGATAACAAAGGAACTCCCGTTGATAAGGAGAATTATCAAAGGCTGGTAGGTAAGTTGATTTATTTATCACTTACAAGACCAGATATTGTCTTCTCAGTTAGCATCATAAGTTAGTTCATGAATGACTCGAGAGAGGAGCACCTAGAGGCAGTGACTAGAATCTTGAGATATTTGAAGATGACGCCAGGCCATGGACTAATTTTTACCAAGAATGAGAGTAGAAAAGTGGAGGTTTTCACATATGCAAGCTGGGCAGGAGAGCTAACACTCAGAAAATCTACTAGTGGATATTGTACTCGAGTTTGGGGTAATTTGGTAACCTGGAGAAGTAAGAAACAATCTGTAGTGGCAAGAAGCAGTGCAGAAGCTGAGTTGCGAGCATTAGCTCAAGGGATCTGTGAAGGAATTTGGGTTCAAAGACTCTTGACAGAACTAAAATTAAATCAGAGTAAGGATTTTGGACTTCAATGTGACAGTAAAACCGCAATCAGTATTGCAAAGAATCCTGTCCAACATGACAGAACAAAACATGTGGAGCTAGACCGACATTTCATCTCTGAAAAGATTACAAATGGGACAGTCAAGCTTAACTTTGTGCCTACTCACAGTCACAAACAACTAGTCGATGTGCTCACCAAGGCACTTCCAAGAACTACCTTTGATGAGCTCACATCCAAGCTGAGACTTTACAATGTATACTCACTAGCTTGAGGGGGAGTGTAGATTGTAGAAATTGCAGAAAGTTAGGGAATCTTATTCCTAAATATCTAATTGTTGATATTCAAGATTTTATCAATAAATAGGAGCAGATTTGTAGCTACTGGTTTTGTGTAATAGGTGCAGATATAGTTGCTAATTTTTGTGTAATTATTCCTTAGATTAGCCTATCTTGTAAACTATAAATAGGAGTTGTTGTTATCAATAAAATATTAAGAAAAACAAAGAAAAACATTCTTCTCTGCCTCAAAATCACTATTGTTCACATATTTGTATGGGGCAACTTGGTCACTTGGAAAAGTAAAAAACAGGCTGTGATATCTAGAAGCAGTGCAGAGGCAGAGTTTAGAGCAATGGCCCTTGGAATATGTGAAGGAATGTGGATTAAAAAACTCATCACTGTACTAGAATTGGATGAAAAATCAGAATTTGAAATTTACAGTAACAACCAATCAGCAATGAGTATTGCAAGGAATCCAGTACAGCACGACAAAACTAAACATATTGAAATAGATAGACATTTCATCTATGAGAAGTTTAATAATGGGACTGTGAAGCTTAACTACATTCCTACCACTAGTCAAATTGCTGACGTCTTCACCAAGGCACTTTCAAGAGTGACTTTCGATGGTTTTTTATCCAAACTAGGTGTATACAACATAAACACACCAGTTTGAGGGGGAGTGTAGGTTAATACGTGTTAGAGTGGGAATATATTGTGTATTAAAGTCTGTATCTGTTAATTAGGGTAAGTTATCTTTCAGTAGGCTACTTTTAGAGATATTCTTTAGGGTTGTATCTACTGTGTTTATTATAGGATATTTAGTTACCTAGAATACAAAGTCTGCCTATGTATATATATTCCTATATTTCTTATGAATAAAGTGTAGAGAGAATTTCTTACAATTCTACACACATAAAGTAAGAGAAAATATAACCCAATAAAAACTAATATCTCATTTCCATTTGTGGAATCACTTCTTTATTTTTCTTTACAGACGTGGGGAGAACAAATGAAAATGGGTTGCCCCAGAAGGTTCCAAGTACGGTCAACTTTCTATAACCCAATCACAGTTCATAAGAGATGAATTTCACCTTTCAAATCAAAAAATAAAAATGATTAGAGAAGGACCATTAAGTCCACAGTACATCAGGTACCAAAAGAAAAAAGTTCAAGCACCACAAAGGACCACCCACATATAGGAATAATATAGTTATTATAGCCATATTATTTATTTTGTAATACCACCAGTATTATGATAATCCACAACTAAGACTTACAGGATAGGCAAGAAAACTAACCTTCCAGCACCAGCGACAACAATCTTTTGCTTAGGAAAGTCAATCATTGGCCTTCCTTGTGCTCTTACAGCTCCAAGAAGACCAGCAATTGCAACCCCGGCTGTTCCCTGCAAAGGAAATTGATAGAAAATAAAGACAAATGTGAGGGCAAATGAATATCTATAAGTAAAACCAAATAGAGTTTGAAAGGCATGGTTGGTTCAAATATTTGCAAAGAAAAAACAAAAGGTTTAGTAACATTTGAAAGAATACAATGTATACAAAACTTCAAAATGAGATACAAAGAAACAGGTGAAAACAAATGGAATGATTTGCACTAACAAACCAAGCAAAGACTCAAGGGTGGATTAGCTTAAAATCTCAATTACCTGGACATCATCATTGAACATCCTATGTGTATTTCTGTAACGCTGCAACAACTTGAAGGCCCACTTGCTCTGGAAATCCTCAAACTGCAGAAGCCCAATTCAATTCAAGAGAAGATTTTGTTAACAAGATAGACATCCATCTACAAGAGTTGTCATATCTTTTAAATAAAGATATTGCAACCTAAGTCCGGGAAAAAATACTTTAACATATAGACATACTAAGTACCTGCACAATCACATTTGGCCAACGAGTAAAAACAGCTTCCATGAATTCATCAATCACCGCAATATACTCATCACCATCAAGACGGTGTTGTTGAAGCCCCAAGTCTATTGAAAAAATGGTGTCACTGCCATTCTTTTTAAGATCATAAAATTAACAAGACAACAAGCTAAGAAAATTGGCCTAGTGCTAATAAGGCCAGATACTACAAGCATAAGAAGTCAAAGCCTCATAATTTCTCTAAGGCTTAAGGATATCATAAGCCCTTGAACTTTTGGGGGGGGGGGGGGGGGGAATCAATTAAGCCACTAAATTTTTTTACACCCAATTAAGCCCTTATACTCTAGAATTTCATCAATTCCCCCTTTGACTAATGTTGATTGTTAAATCTAACAGTTTTTTGGATCAGTAGGTGAAACGTGTTGTCTTACAGTGTTGTCACTTGGCATTTCTAGAATCTTTTTTATTTTATTTAAAAAAATTCTTTAAAAATTATAAAAAATTATAAAATATATTTTCTAAAAAAATCTGTAAATGTCACATGACATAATTGTAGTGCATCACGTGACAGTAATATATCAAGAAAAAAACATCAAAAATTGATGGTCAAAATTGGTCAAAGGGCTTAATTGATTCAATTTATTGGTTCAGTGCTTAATTGAATGCAAAAAAGGTTTTAGGGGATTAATTGATTTTTTTCAAAAGTTCAAGGCTTCAAGCACCCTTAAGCCTTTCTCTAAATATCATGTTTGATAGATCAAAAGGTTAGCTCAGGAGTTCTAACTAATCCTATGCATCATTGCATTCTT
Source organism: Hibiscus trionum (assembly GCA_030270665.1). Taxonomy (NCBI): domain Eukaryota; kingdom Viridiplantae; phylum Streptophyta; class Magnoliopsida; order Malvales; family Malvaceae; genus Hibiscus; species Hibiscus trionum. The sequence continues at coordinate 26,634,977 of BSYR01000021.1, forward strand.
AGGTCTGTATTTTACATGTACGAGCCCTATATGATATCTAAAATACCACACAAGTACAAAAAGCTAACACCAACAAGGGACCAATGTTGGTTGAGTGAAATGTCAAACCTACACTAGCATGCATGTTCTGCCAAACATAGACTCAAAAATTTCCGTTCTTGATATAGCACTATAACAAATTTTACAATGTAACAATACCAGCCACTTACAAAAATAAGATTATTCTTCATAAGGTTCCTTGAAAATAGGGTTATGAAAAGCTTACATAAAGGATCTTTAAGCAACTTCTCATTGTTAGTCCCAACATCAATCATGACAGGAAGTACCTAATGCAAGAGAGAAAATAATAAAGGAAAGATTGTAAAATTCCCGGTAAATATTCATGTGAGCAAGACAAACATTAGCATTACCATTTTATAAGGTTAGTGGTTGAACTTGAAAATAGGGGAAAATATAGTAACTAAGACTTGCTGGGAGTCCACAAACAATAAAAATTAAGTAATAAATTCTCACTCTATCATAATCATTTCTAGAAAGCAAAGCTAATCTTAAGTCAATAAAAGCAAAGGAAATGATTCACCAAAAAACGAACAAAAATGGAAATAGAACATGAACATTTATCAATGTTATCCCACAAAGCCTTATTCTCATGCTTCAGCATCATAATGCAATCATAAAGACAGCAAATCATTAGAAAAAATGCATTTTTCTTTATAATTGTAAATCCATATTCAAAAAACATTTGGGGCAGTATCCTTAGATTGTGCAGGATTCACAGCGGAGTTTGACTGGAAACAAGAATTACATTGTTGTTCTATGCTTAGTGGGAAAGCTCTCATTTCTGTTATTCTAAAGTTGGACTAGAATGCTCATATATACCTGGTTTGGGAAGAGAGAAATAGAAGGCAGTTCTGTGGGAAACAAAGGACTGAGTTGGAAATTTTGAACATTATCAAAGAGCTTTTCAAGAATAGGCTTAGTGGCAAGAACATTGATACCAAAATCAATAGGGTGTACAGTGTGAAACATACTGGAATAGAGTGTATAGGACTGTATAGGAGATATTGTTTTTCCTTGTTGTAATGATACAACTTTGTAGCAGATTTCTGCTTCTTTGGATATTAACAACGTTTATCAAAAATAATAATAATAATTACACTTTGAATTTATAAACACAAATGATAAATATCTAGCATATTAAAAATGCAGGATAATAAAATATACCCTCTGAGGATTGATACCAGCAGCAGCAACATACAAATCCAGCTTCCCTATAGCAATTCCAATTCCCTGAACTCCAAGGTCTCCAAGACCCAATATTCTGCTTCCATCCGTAACAACAATCATATCAACCTGTACTCAACAAAATCTAAATAAATAAAGTGGAAATGCGTCAAGCTGTTAAGTTAACACATTTTCAAGCATATTATCTTGGACAAAACCAAAGTATTTGCAGTAAAAGGCGAAGAGATAATTTGCAGAGTGCAAAAGGAGAAAAAAAGTAGCATTAAAGCATAGGACTAAAGTTTGCAAGTCATAGAAAATTATTTCATGTTAATACCAGGTTGGGCTGCACTGCTATCAAGGACATAGGTCCACAATTGGGATCAATTCAACTAAGAAAGATGTTCTAATATTCACTGCATCATTATAGGTAATTCATACCTGATCAGCAGGCCAGTTGTAAACCATAGACATCATTTCTCCACGATCTTCTGCACTAAAGTACATTCCTCGAGGCCTTCTAAATAGACCACTATAGTTCTGGCAAACAAGACCGACAGTTGGTGTATAAACAATGGGAGCATACTCCTCAATGTTGGCAATTAAAACCTGTCAAAGTCGGAAAATAATACATTTCAGGTATATCAGAAAGATGCAGGCTCACTGCATGGCAAAATATATACCCTATAAGATGTGTCCAAGAAATGATATGCACATGCAAATTCATTAACAGCGTGTTATGGCAATACTTTCCCTTGACACATTTAGGCTATTTCATGTAAGACTGTTGGAAAGATGGATGTTATCATATGGGACATGGCTTATAGTGCAACAGGAAGAGAAATAATTATTGGGACAAGATAATAGAGCCGTTCCATTTTTATAAAAAAAAAGGAAAGAAAGTGAAATCAGAGAAAAACATAACAGAGAAAAACATAGCCTAGTAGTTCATCATAGTCTTGTTAATGAAATTTGTTTTGAGATCCGAAAATGTGTAACAGCAGTATCAAATAGATGAAAAGGACGTTCTGGTGGTAAATGGTAACTGGCAAGCAGTTGTCATCGGAAAAGAAGTTTACCACATACCCTAAACTCAAACCACGACACATTGTTGTCTGCAAATAGGTGCTACGACCAACTATTATGAAAGACAATATCATTAGATGGAAGAGGACTAGGAGAAACTTAAAACCATATTGAAAAGCGGTACAGACAAAATGATTTGTACCTTATAGTACATAGTCTCATTTCTGTCATGCAAGCGATTAAGAATCCGCCACTTGGCAAGAGCATTTGGGTCAGATGGTCCATCTCTAGCTTGAACTTCAAGCCTCTTCAAATCAACCACTGGTAATTAATCATTAAAAGGGACAAAATGAAAAGCATGAAGATTCAAACTACCATCTATCATACAAGGAAAGATTTGTTAGATCAATTTAAAAATAAAACTTACTGAAGCGTTCGATTTGCTGTTCGGAAGACATTACATTTGGAGGAAGCAGGCCACGAAGATCTAGGCGATCTCGCTCCGTCATGGAAAATGCCGTTCCCTACCATTAAACATTTAAAAAGAAAAAGGTAGATATGGAGGAAAATCCCAAAATCAGGGATGTAGTATTGGAAATGAGAAAATAAGTAATACCTTGTTGAACCAAGGCTCGTGAAGGATGTCAAGGCTGCGCTTGTGGACAAGGGTGGGGCGGTGGCCCTCGGTGGTGGTGAAACATCTAGGGCGAGCGAGAGCAGTTGGATTGATGAGGCGTCTCATCAGAGACGTGGCTGCTCTCGTCTGATTGTAAAAGTTGGGCATTATTCTCTTTGCTTCTCCTGATTTTGTCCAGCAAAACACTAACTACCAAACAACAGCAGCACCGAGAATGGAAGAAGAAGAAGAAGATGAAGCGATATTGTGGGAGTGAAAAGTGGAGGAAGGACTGAGCTGTCTCGATTTTCCATCAATTTGATTTTATCATTGTAACAAAATTATAAATTAAAAAGAAAAGTTTTAGGTAATTTTCTGTGTAACCGGGTACCAGAACATCTAAGTACCCCATTCTCTATGTAGTAGAAAATATGATTCGGGTCTTAACTAAGTGGGTAGACCAAAAATCATGAGATTTGAATGGAAAGAGGATTAAAGTTTTCATCCACGGGAATGGAAATACGGATAATTTTATCTTCAAATTTCAAATGAGAATAGGAGGGGGAATTGCCGAATTGCTATGTCCGTATTGTGGGGTTCGAGAATTTTACTCATATAAATCCTATTCCTTATGAAGAGATCTAAAAAATATCGGATGGATTTTGAAACAAAGAAATTGTATTCATTGTTTTTCGTAGCAAGGAGATATTGCATTTTTATTTTTATTAGTTTAACGTACATGTACATGTTTGGTCGACCAACATAGAAATTTAACTTCTTTCACGGTTCAAACAGGAAAATAAATCCACAAATTCAATTTGTTTAGAGCAGATTACATTAAACTCGGGTTAGGATCATAACCAATTAATATTTTAAAATTTATTGTTTAAGAGTTAAGGATGGATTGTTTGAAGTTTATTGTTATAATTTATTTTAATAAATTAATATAAAATATTTAGATATAAAGCATTGTAGATTTGCGTCTCAAATTAATTCCATTAAGAAAAAAATCAGAATTCTTAAAATAATAAAATGCATTTATTAGATTTTTATTATGTACCATCATTTTTTTTGCTCCAACCTATAAATTTTACTTTCATCTCAAATTAATTTAGGTCTACCTATTTAGCTAATAGTTTACATAGGAATGATAAAATTTTAGATAAGTCTGAGTTAACTTGAGATACGAATTTATATGATGAATAAATCTAGAGCAAAATATAAGTTAGATCTTAATAGATGGAAGATAATAAAGATTTAATAATGTCTAAAATATAAGTTAGATCATTTAATAATATCTAAAATTTAACATGGCATCTTTAAGTTTTATTTTGGCTAGTAGAGTGGTAAGGTTTGTTTTTTTTTTTTTGGCATGAGAATTCCTAGAAACATGCAGGGATCCGTAAAGGAAGGGTATGGGAACAAAAAATATATATGAAACACTTAATGAGATCCTCGAAACCTACAAGTGTTGGATACGGTGTTGATAATGCAAAACTATCTCCGCCTCGTCTCATTGCCACCCCTAGTTAATATTGGATACACATTGATCTAATTATATGGTATTTGGTTCATATTTATGTTTTTTATTAAATAAATACAAAATTTTAGCAATACAATTTTATTAATTTATATGCATTTTATATTAGTCATAATGTTAAAAAATGTCCCTAAGGTTTGACCAGATAGTCACTTTGGTCACTATTCTTTTTTTAAGCACTTTAATCTTCAATGTTTCATTTTGGGTCAAAATAACTCCTCCGTGGATGAAAACCGTTAGCTAACTAATGATAAACACCTTGAAATGACTTGGCAAAATGACAAGTTGGTAGAAAAAATAATTTTCTATACTATATAATTTTGTAAAATTATTTTTTGACTGAATTGTCATTCTGTCAAGCCATCACCTTTTTCTATATGATATTGTTATGTTAACATACACTGTCATGTATGTTTACCACATCATTTCAAGTCATTTACCGTTAGTTAAGTAATAGTTTTCATCCACAGATGAGCCATTTTGGCCTAAAATGAAACTTTGATGATTAAAGTGCTTCAAAAAATAAAGATTAAAATGATTATCCAATCAAACATTAGGGATTTTTTGGGCATTATGTTATATTGTTTATTAATTATTAAGCATAATTAAAAACGTAGATATAGATAAAACAAAAAATTATATTGAGGCGTTTTAAGAAGGTGGCATGTATATATTTAATGTTAAAAATTATAAAATTTGGATGGATGCTCTCGAAAACCCTAGCTTGAACCCTAACGTGGTGTTTATAGGTTGGTCATAATGGCCGGCTGTCGGAATCCATAGCACAAGTTATGGTTCCAACGGCGTTGGAGCGCTCGAGAACCCCACTAGAGGATGTCTGAAACCCAAAAAAGTTGCGTGATCAGGAAGTTTTGTGAGGGTCTATACCTGCTGGTGAAGTTATGAATATAAAAGTTGATGATGGAGTTAATTTGGTGGGTGGTGATGGTCCTATGGGTGAACGAGCAGTGTTTAATGTTGTCGGGTTGGTAGAGGGTCCAAAACAGTCATATGTGCACATGGTTGTTAACTCTTGCGGTCCTAAGGAAGGGGCCCATAACTGGAACTTAGATGATGAAGTAGAGGTGCTTGATGAAGATTCTATAGTGGATGAGTCAGGGTCATTCTTGACAATTCATGTTTCAGATCGTGTGTTTGAATATGATAAGGTTGATCAGTGTATGAAGCATGTACTCATAGTGCGCCTACTTGGTCATTCGATAGGCTACAGAACCCTGCTTTCTCAAATTAATGTTATATGGAACCCGGTGGGTGAGTTTCAATTAATTGATCTTGAAAATAATTATTACTTGGTTAAGTTCATGAATGAACAAGATTTCAGGAAGGCGTTGACGGGTGGTCTATGGACGATTTACGGTAATTACCTCACAAATGGAGTATGACGGGTGAGTTTCATTATTACTCGAAAGGTTTTTTTTCGAAGGATTGCTACAATTATTGGAAGAGTTGTATAATATTTATCCTAAATTACAATGGAGTATGAAGGGTTGTATAATACATGCTTTGAGTGTGATGTTTATGGGCACTCCAAAGAGAGTTGTGGGAACACAAATGGTGCCCAAGAATCTAATTGTTCCGAGGTAGTGAAGGCTAGGGTTGAAGCTGGTCATACTATATCATTCGCATCTCGAGGGTTAGAGTTGTATGGGCCATGGATGATCATTGAGAATCGGAGCCGGAAAGCTAAAGCTGATCCTAAAAGCAAGCAAAATAATGGTAGAAGTGGAGGAACCAGTTGACATTCCAGTAGTAGAGCAGGAGAACCCGTCAGATCAGCCTACAGCTAGCAAATCAAGTTGTTGTTGCGCAGGGCAAAGGGAATGTGTGTAACACCCGTGTTTTGGGGTGAGGAGTTAGCCGGGCTTATAGTTCGAGTCAAATAAAATTTAATTAAATCAATTCAACTCTAAATAATGACCTAATTGAGTTTTGGAAAAGGGGGAGGGACCTATGTTGCAAATTGACCCAAATTTAAAAAGCAAGACAACTTTATGGAAAAGTTGTCTTCTCTTTCCCCCCATTCCCTTTCCCAAACGTGAAACCCTTCTCCCCACCTTCAAACTCTCCCAAAAATACTAGTTACTATTTCATTGGATTGCTACTTCGATCCAAGGTGTTTTTCAAAGGTAATTATGTTTTCTTAATCTCCTCTTTACCCCCTATCTATCTATGGTCTTGGATTTCAAAAACATGGGGTTTTGAAAATTAGGGTTTATATCAAAGTTTGGATTTTAAGGGGGTTTTCCAATTTGATTTAATAAATTGTGTTGGGGCTTTGTTTAATCATGGTGAAATACACATTATATATCAATTTGGTTGAGTTTTGATGAAAATTCGTAGTAGGTTCTTAGGGCAAACTTTGAGGTATTAAAACTTGGGTTTTTGGTGGGTTTTAGGTTAAAAACTAAGGGCTGATGGTTAGGGTATGTTGAGAGGGTGATTTGGGACATTTTGGAGACCATTTGGGTGTTTGGAAATGGAAATTTCAGCAAGGTGTTTGGGAAGCACGGAAATTGGGTTTTGGGAGATTATGTGGTTTGGGAATTTGTGGAATTTGGCTTGTGGTTGTGAAGTAAGTTGATGGTTGAGTTTAGCATTGAATTGTGGTGTAATAAGTGTGTTTTGTTTGGCTAGAAGCAAGAGGAAGCGTTGAAGAGGCTTTGGGACCGAATCCGGGTTCGTAGGAGGATTGTGTCGTTTGCTAAGGAAGGGCGGTGAGTGGTTTCAAACTCGTTTTAAAGTTTGGTTCGAGTATGTGTAGTGTGTGTGTGTAAAGTTTGCTTGGTAGGCCACTTCTAGTTAATTTAAGTTGTTGATTTAACCATTGATATCCATGAATGCTATTGTGCTCATTTAGCTATGCTCATGTGTTTGTGGTTATTGGTGCATGTATATGTCATGATGTGAATATATGTGAAGAGCATGAGTTGTGATTGATGATATGTGATGTGATAATGGAAATTGGCACTAAATAATTACCGGTTGTAAATGATCGATCATTAGGATTAGTGTGCACACAAATTGAGTCAAAACGTACGTGGCCTTGATGGCGTTAAGTCATCAAGGAGGAGTACGGTGATGTAATATTCCACCGGAAGCTTTTTATATATTTCTACGGGATGATGAGTGGAATCCCATCCGTAGGGCATGTGGCGATGAGTGGAATCCCGCACATGCAAGGTCCGGTGATGAGTGTAATCCCACCGAGGTAAAGTGTTGTTGAGGTTTAAATCCGCACAATCGGGGTAATTAATAGTGGCCAATTAACTTGTTCTTATATGGTGATATATGGTTGTGATATATGTTGTTGTTTCATGACGTTGATATTGATGATTGAGCTTGGTAGGATTGAGAGACCATATTTGCCACTTGAAAGACTAGCTAGGTCTACTTGATTATATGCCTATGCTTGATGTATGTGAGATTAGGATATACATGCTTGAACCCTGCATTGTTGATGTTTTTCGTTTTAGAGCACCCTCACTAAGCTTATAGCTTACGCTCTCAATGTTCAACAATGCAGATCATTAGCGTGGTGTTAGCTCGAGGCAAGGCAAGAAGGACTTTCCAAGTTTTGTGGCTCAAGTACGGTTAACAATTTCGTATTAGTTAGCAATGTGGCAAGAGTCTTTGTGTGAGCTTGTATGACTCATTTGAATGATGACGTTTTAAAATTTGATTATGAATTGTAAGGCATGTGATACTATGATGAATGTTTTGGTGTGTGATGGCACGTTTTAGAATGTTTAGGTTGCCTTGTGTATAAGTGCAAACCTCTCATGATGACTTGTTCTTTTTAAGACCATCTAAGCCTTTATGTATGCCCAATATTGCCTAAATTGCTCTCTTGTTGGAATGCTATGTATGAATGCTTGAACCTATGTGTGAATGCTTCCTATGGCTCATGTATATATGCTTACATGTTTGTATATGCTTAGGTAAGTTGAGAAATGCATTTAGAGTCGTGTTGGGGTTGTTTAAGTTGAAAATTCTGGTGTTGCAATGCAGGGCGTATCGATACGCCTAAGGGCCGTATCGATACGGTCTTGCCTGTAGAGCTCAGTTTTGGCTGGGCGTATCGATACTCTAGGGGAATCAATACGGTTTTTAGTCACTGGAATTCTGAGATTTTGGGGTATCGATACTGTGTTGGGGAGTATCGATACGCGTTTATCTCGTCGACCACGAGATGTTTACTGAAGAGGGCGCATCGATACGCTCAAGGGCAGTATCGATACGGTCTTCTTCGAGTTGACTGATTGGGGGTTGACCAAGTCAAGGCGTATCGATACCCTTGATTGGAGTATCGATACTGCCTGCCTTTTAAGCTTAAAATTTGACTGTTTGTGCATGGTCGTGGTTTGTATATGTTTTCCTTTAATTGTTTTCCGCTGTTGTGTATCACTTAGGACCTAATGTCATATAGACAAGATTAAAATGATAGAAAAAAAATAGGGTTGCTAACCGAGGGGGAACCCTTTGGGTTTCACTTCGGTTTTCCCCGTGTGGCTCACTCGGACCGGTCATTCGGCCAGACCGGGACGAGGGGGTTACAATGTGAATGTTGGCACGTCGGTGATAACGCAACGAGAAGTCATGCGGAATGCCGCGTACATGTCATCTAATCCAGATAAAAAACCACGCAGGCTAATAAGAATCTAGTTGGGATTGGCGTTGTGCCTTCGGTTGCTAGACAAATTACAAAGCTCATCTCACACGAGACGGGTGTGTTACAAGATTCACATACGGCGGTCTCTATTGTGGAAAAGGGCCATAGGGATAAGGTTACGGTGGGTGATAAGGTTCTTAAATTGCATGGTGTTACCAATAAGAGTTTCAAGAAGAATAGCTGACGAGGTGGTCAGAGTAATATACAAGGTCTAGCTAAGGAGTTGGTGTTGCCAATCCTTACAGAATGGGAACAGACCGCATCGCGCAAGGTTAATGCTCTTGATACTCATTTAGAAACTGAATTGAATCTGGTGGATAAATCCTTGGCCGATGTGTCGGGTGATGAGGATTACATGGATGAATCAAAGGTCTAGGAGGATGGCGATGGAGTGAATCTGGTTGGAGTCCAGTAAGTCTCACATCTTATTTTGTATTTCTTTATCAATGACAAGCTTTATGTTTTGGAATTTCTAAGGCGCGACTAGCGCTATTTTTAGGAGACGTTTTAAGGAGTTTGTTCGGGCCTATCATCCAAATGTTGTTGCATTATTTTAGCCTCATGTTAGTGGCGGACGAGATGATCGAGTGATTGTAAAGCTAAACTTCCCATGGTCCTTTAGGGTGGAAGCACATGGTTTTAGCGGTGGGGTCTAGTTGCTATGGGATAACTCGGTTGATTTGGAAGTTAGTAACACTACTAATCAATCCGTTCATGGATGCCTCAAGAGTTCGCGACTATTTATGCAAGTCCAAAATTGTCTATCCATAGATATTTATAGACTGCCCTTATGTCTATTATGCCAGGTGAAGATTTGCCTTGGTTATTAGGATGGAATTTCAACACAATTGTTAGTATAGAGGAGCGTACATGAATGGTCAAAATCTTTATTAGGTGTTAGTAAGGCCTTCTCGAACTTTATCTTCACTATACGTCTAGTGGATGTAGGTTTCCAAGGGTCGTAGTTTACTTGATCATTGGGAAACCTCTAGCAACGATTTGACCAATTTCTAGTGAATGATTGTAGGATGTCTTTGTGCCAAGATTCTCATGTTATGCATCTTGACCGGTTAGGTTCAGATTATCGTCCAATACTATTTTCTAGCATTCAAGAACATTCTATTATTCAGGATCACCCTTTTCGATATATTGCCGCTTGGAATGAGCACGTGCAATTCTTAAAGTTTTTGAAGTTCGCTTGGAGCGAGAACACGACTCTTGTGGAAAATTTAGAGAAATTTAGAGCTAAGGTGTGGAATTTAGAGATTTTTTGGCATAACAACAGAAAGAAAAAAATGTAGGGAAACACAGTACACCCCATGGCGCAGCGGAAAAATTATTCGGCGAATTCCACCAGTGATCCATGTACGAGGAACGAATCTAAGGTGAAAATGGATGAAATGTTACCTCAATTAAATCTAATAACAACATGGACGTAGGAGAATCCAATTCCTTCATCACGATGTCGAATACAAGTTGTCACAACAGCGTTCCGACCTCTACACACTCCACCTGAATGAAACGAACAATATTTTACTTCTCTAAATGTTAGAGAGGTTTTTAGCAATAAACATATCTTTGGCTACTAGACCTTATGCCATTCAAAAACCTAATTCTAATTAAATTCGAATTTATTAAATATACAATATATTTAACCGAATATAATCAAATATGTAGAATCTAATTCTACTTCAATTAGGTTTCTTTAGAGATATATATTTTAATAGTGTTTGATAATTACAATAATTATCTAGTATTAAAATATATATAAACAAAATTATCTATATAATTACAATAATTACAATAATTTTGGTTTTTAGTAAAATCAAATATATATATATATATATTAACTAATTTCATGTACAACAAGTTTGCTCACATGCTATCTGACTGATATTTGTCCGTTTCAATCATAGGGTGTGACCTTTGTAGGTTCAAGTAACGTTAGAGCAATATCTAGAAAAATTCTATTATTGCAAACAAACAGTGGCATCTAGCAATACATCATTGCTACCTAAGTTACAAGAAGTCGTGGTTCGACATAACCTCTTCATAATTAACTTTTTTCATGTATTACATCCTTTTGTCCTTATATCTAGATTGGACACAAGTTATGGAATAGTCACACTTGTATTGTCCATCTAATGTTTCTTGATATCTTGAGTAGACTATTATAAACGAATAACTATGATATCTCATATCAATTTATTCTAGCACAGTCATGCATGTCTAGTCTCACTCAGTCAAGTGGCCAATGATATTACTCCTATTATGTAAAAGAGACATATCCTATCTTGATCAACCATATTCCAGTAAATAGATTATGTCATATCCAATATCAGCCTTTATAGTGTAGTCAGTTAGGACACACGTTTGATTGTATCAAAATATGTCACTCACAATGTTGAAATAATGATGATCTGAAGTTCGAGGATCATACATGTAGTTATCACTATGAGCAATGTTGTGACTGCCACATAATAATCGAAGAAACACGCTTATAGCGAGCCAGTCCAGTGTGTTGTTCTCTAACACATACTTATTTATTGATTTTGACATCTCTATGTCAATGAAAACACTTTGTCATCAATCAACTACATATTAGTCTTAAGGTATTATTGTTGTCCATGCCCACAATAATACTCGATTTAGGACATTTAAGAATAACCATATTATTCTAAGGACTTTATTATAATTTAGTTTATTTATATATGCACGGAATAATGACTGAAATAATAACAATGACTTTAGATTAATAAACAATATTGTTGAGTTGTAAGGTGCTCGATTCGATCAACCGGTGTTGCTCACCAAGTGGTGGAGAGGTGGATTTTTGGGTGGAGGTGGTGTGGAAGCTTAAATGTAAATGACACAATGATTTTAGAGTGGTTCAACCTTCTAACCAAGGTCTACATCCACTACCTTAGCTTCCCACTAAGGATTTCCAATCAATCCACTATTGATTCATCCCCTTTTCTAGGCTTAGGAGGAAACCCTTATACACCGATCAAGCTTTCTACCCAAAGCCTTGACCAAACCCTCTTTTACAAAGAGATAATAAAAGCAAACACAAATCCCTCTAATAGGTGTTTGTTTGCACAATTAAAGCACTCTCCCAAAACCTAAAACACTTGAGCAAATTTGACAATTTTGGCTCACTAGTGTTTGTCTATACAAGAATTGACAATTTAAGCACTAAGACAATATTTGATCATTTGTTGTTTGACAATATGAGCATTAACCATATCTTGATGCTTGGAGGTCCCTTTTATACTCATTGATGAGTTTATAGCCGTTACTAGCCGTTGGGGATGAATTGGAGCCGTTAAGGACTTTATTTCCATAAATACAGTTCTGCTGCTCACCGTTTCGAAACACTCGTGCCCGTTTCGAAACACCCTTTAAGTAGAAAGAGCCGTTGCAGTCTGATGCAGTACCCGTATCGAAACGCCTATCTCCATATTGAAACGGTCTGTATTTAAAAGTTAGTTGGGAAATAGCCGTTGGGGATTATGACCGTTTTGGTCAATGCCACGTAGGCGTATCGAAACGGCATAGCCCGTTTCGAAACGCTGGGCAAAATTCACATCCAGGGAAGGCCCGTTTCGATACCCGTATCGAAACACTTTTGCTACTAGAATCTCCCGTATCGAAACGCCCTAAGGTGTTTCGAAACTCCTGTTGCGTGTAAAAGTGTCTATCGCAATTGTAGTGCAAGTATACACGACGCAAGTAGTAAAGTGATACGAAGTATCGGATATCGTCTCCACAAGGATTGGGCTAATAGCTTCACCTTAATTCACTGCACAAAAGTAAAGAAAATAATTGAGAAGTTGTCACGAAAATAATAAAGTAAACGTAAATAAAAGAGTAGGAAAATTGTTGAGTTGATCGAACACTTGCAAATGGCCAAGAGGGGGGTGAATTGGCAATTAAAACTTTGGTGAAGAGAAAGATTGAAAATAAAAATGACACAAGGGGTTATAGTGGTTCAAGTTCTCCAAATGAACTCTACATCCACTACCTTAGCTCCCACTAAGGATTTTCAAACAATTCACTAATTGAATTCGTCCCCTTTTCTTGGATGAGGAGGAAACCTTACAATTTCGATTAAGCTTTCTACCCAAAGCTTAATCCACTCAAATACAAAGAAAGATTTTGGTAAACTCAAATGTTTCCTCTCAAAGGATGATTGTCTACCCAAATACAATTCAAATAATCCCAAACTCACAATAAAAATTGACAATTTGAAAATACACTAGAGTTGGGTACAAGATTTGACTTTTAATAGCTCAAGGGTTTGGATTTTTGCTTTGATGATGCTTGAAGGTTCAATAATTGTTGCTTGGTCAAATGAAGCTTGTTTTTATACCCTTGCATTGATTTCTAGCCGTTTGGGTAGTTAGGATCATCAATAGAGCCGTTGTGGACATTTTTCCCGCATTAAATGCAGCTCTGCAGCCTACCGTATCGGTACTCGGGAAAGGCGTATCGATACCTGCATCAAAGAGGAAAGAGCCGTTGTGCCTGAAAACAGGGCGTATCGATACCCATATAAGGCGTATCGGTACGGTTTTTAAGGGGCGTATCGATACGAGGGCAGTATCGATACGGTCCAAAGTTACTGGAATCCCAAGTTATGTTTGTATGAAAAGTGTATCGATACGCATATCAAGCGTATCGGTACGGTACAACTACCTTTTGAAAATTGGGAAACCAACCAACTGACAAGTAACGGTCAAATAATTAAATGCTCGGATTTTTCAAAGATATGCTTAGCGTATCGATACGGTTACCATATGTATCGGTACGTGTTCATGAAAACAATTGCCCAGATGCATATCGTATCGATACGGTTTCAGGGCGTATCGGTACGGTATGTTTAATAAAATTACAGTGACAAAATAGGGTATCGATACGCTAAGGGTATCGATACTCCTGGGCGTTTTTGCATACTTGTGCTTGGAAAACATAGAAAAGGACTTTGAAAAATATATATGATTTAAGAGCAGGTCTTTAATTATTATTTTGTTTTAAAAACACTTGTCAATTGAGAGACTTTAAAGAGTACTTAAAAATTTATTGTTTTGCAAATTGGTCCTTAAGATTATGTGTTATATCAAAATCAATTTCGGTTTTACAATCTCCCCCTTTTTGATATAACAAAACCATAAATAAATTTTTAAGTTTTTGAAACTTTGAAAAGCTTTCTCCCCCTTACTTTAAGATAGATTTTCAAAACAAAAATATTTTGACTCTATGATCCTTCTCCCCCTTTTTGTTAGATCAAAATAGAATACAAGGATAATAAGAATATAAAGCAACAATAATTCATTAAACTAAAGGCAAGCAAAGAGTTCAAATTCATAAACTTCAAAATAAGCATAAAGGTTCAAATGCATAAATGTCAAAGAAACCATCATAACCCAAACTCTTAAAATCCAAAAAAAAACATAGATAATAGGCATAAACTTCAAATCCTAAAAACAAAAAAATGCAATAACAATAATGAAAGACTAAATGGCCTAAGATGAGATGCATGAACTACTCGTCCCCTTCGTCATCATGATCGTCCTCATCATCTTCTTCTTCATCTTCTTGAGAGGGTTGATTCCTTCGGGTTTGATTGATCCAAGCACCATGGAAGGCGGTAAGAGAGATATCCATGGAGTTTTGGCGAGCGACCATGGTATCGATCTTCTTGTCCATGCCTTGAATGCGATCCTCTAAGGATGTGAAACGAGTATCCATCGCGGTGAACTTCTCATTGAGGAAGGTCGTGAGAGTATCCATGGAGGAGGAATCAAAGGAAGCACGATGAGAACTCGAAGAAGCACGAGAGGCATCGACCGGAGCAACGGGCGGAGGATCTTGAGGAGTGCGAACCCACTCATTATCAACATAAGTGAAACCGGAGCGAGCTAAGGAACGCTCATCAATAGGTAGGCCAAGGGTTTCGGGAAAATCATGTGAACAATCAATGCCAATGGAATGAAATAGAAAACTCAAGGCCGTGGAGTAGTAAAAGGATGAGACTTGTTTGGTATGGGCGTATTGAACTAAAAAGACAAGGTCGGCAAACATGATTTGACACAAATTTGGACGTTTACCTTCTCTAAAACACTTAAGCCAAAAATCATCCGTTTGACGAACAGTTGAATATTTCCCACCCGATGGACGAAGAAACCAAGAAACAAGAAGGTGAAGGATACGGTCATGAGCATCTAAAACTTTTGCGGGACCTAGATAACCCGTACCCAAGGAATGTTCATCATCAATACCAACATCTTCAAAACCAAAGACATTGCATAAAACTTTTTGATCAATTTGAAAACGTTTGCCCATAATGGAAGATTCAATGGCAATAACATGCTCCCTAGATTCATCATGTTTACATACGGCATTAGAAAAGAACACAATGACTAGGTTCCTATATAGGATAGGAGGAATATTCAAAAAGGTCAAGAATTTCCATTGCTTAATCAAAGGTAGGTATTTGAATTTGAAACGGGCAGAACTTAAAAAAGGAATGGACACAACTCGCTCTTCCCTAAGGTTTATTCCTAGAAAAAGTTTATATCGTTCCCTATCAAGAGGTTCGAGAAAACTTGATTGGATGATATAAGGAAGGTTAGGTGTAGGATTACCCTCGACATCCTCGGTAGGATTGGAAGTAGAGCGATGACGCTTAGTCCCCTTTTTCGGTGCCATAATCCTGAAAATACATCAAAAAGGATTCGAATATGTATGCAATTAACATCATATTTGATCCAATAAAATCTGATAATTCAAGGTAATTTGTTAAAAAGAATTTAAAAAAAAAATATTCACAAAACAAAAACAAAAAAAAACAGTTTTAAAAATATATCGAATATAAAATATATTGGAAAAAAATTTTAACTTTTAAAAATTTTTTTGTGAAAAAGGTGAAACCCACAACAATTAAACAAGGTTTGTACAAAAATTCAGTTGAAACAACAATTAAAAGCAAACGAAAATAATAAAAAAAAGAAAAAGAAAAATTTTATACCTTGAATCTTAGAATGGATGAAAGAGGGGATGTGAATGCACAAGATTTGATGCCCAAGGTTTGCCTTGATGTGTAGAGTAAAAACCCTCAAGAAATTTTGAAGATTGATGGTAAAATTTGATGGATTGAGGGGGTTTATATAGGGTTTCGCGGCTAGGGTTTGTGGAGAGAAAAGAGGGGTTTTGAGTTTTAAAGAGTTTTAACAAAAGCAACCCTAAATACCCTCTCCGTCGAGGCCGTATCGATACGCTATACACGCGTATCGATACCCATTAACCCTAATTTTATATACGTCAATACTACCGTATCGATATGCGGGGACGTATCAGTACGCTTGACTTTAACTATTTCCCTTGACTTGTTCCATATCGATACGAGGGGTCGTATCGATACTTGTTCATCCTCAAGAATTCCCAGAAAGCATACCGTATCGATACGCTTTAGCCGTATCGATACACCTTTGCCAGTTTGTGCAAATTTGACAGATTTAAGTGCAAAAAACCAATTTGAAACGTCCCTAAATGCATGTACATGTCATATGAACAAGTTTTAAAGTCTAAATTGAATATATACTCTCCCTAGCAACATGCATATAAGCAAGAAGGACAAAATTAACATAGGCATGAATCACAAACAATTTCAAGCAAATTTTGACATTTTGGGACCAAAAAGGTGTCAAGAAAGGCTAGTTAAACCTAACTCTCTCCTAAGGGTCCAAAAGCGCTCTTTATCTAAAGGTTTTGTAAATATATCCGCTAATTGGTTCAAGGTGTCAACAAACTCTATAACAACATCATTTTTCAAAACATGATCTCTAATGAAATGATGTCTAATTTCTATGTGTTTAGTTCTAGAGTGTTGGATGGGATTCTTAGCGAGACAAATGGCACTAGTGTTGTCACACCTAAGGGGTATGGTTTCTATTTTAACACCATAATCTAAGAGTTGTTGCTTCATCCAAAGGACTTGAGCACAACAACTCCCTAAGGATATGTACTCCGCTTCGGTGGTAGATAAGGCTACACTATTTTATTTCTTAGAGAACCAAGATACGAGCATACTACCTAAGAATTGACATGTCCCGGAAGTACTTTTCCTATCTATCTTACATCCCCCATAATCCGCATCCGAAAAAGCATGAAGGCTAAAGGAAGAATCCTTAGGATACCAAAGGCCTAAAGTAGGTGTGTCTCTAAGGTATCTAAAAATTATCTTAATGGCAACTAAGTGTGATTCTCTAGGACTAGCTTGAAACCTAGCACACAAGCAAACACTAAACATAATATCCGGTCTACTTGCGGTAAGGTAAAGCAAAGAACCTATCATGGATCTATAAAGCTTAGAATCAACACACTTACCTCCTTCATCTTTGTCAAGCTTTATGGAAGAACTCATAGGAGTGGCTTGAGGTTTTGCATTCTCCAAGCCAAACTTCTTGAGCATATCATTCACGTACTTAGCTTGATTTATGAAGGTGCCATCCTTCCTTTGCTTGATTTGGAGTCCCAAAAAGAATGAGAGCTCCCCCATCATGCTCATCTCGAACTCACCTTGCATTAGCTTAGAAAATTCCTTACAATAACACTCATTAGTAGAACCAAAAATAATATCATCAGCATAAATTTGAACTACTAAGATGTCATTGTTATATCTTTTTATGAAGAGTGTTGTATCCACCTTTCCCTTTTCAAAACCCTTTTCAATTAAGAAATTTGAAAGTCTCTCAAACCAAGCTCTAGGAGCTTGTTTTAAACCATAGAGAGCTTTTGTAAGTTTAAACACATGGTTTGGAAATTTTAAATCCTCAAAACCCGGTGGTTGTTCAACATACACCTCTTCATTTATGAAACCATTTAAAAAGGCACTTTTCACATCCATTTGAAAAAGCTTGAAATCATGATAACATGCAAATGCAAGTAACATCCTAATAGCTTCCATCCTAGCTACGGGTGCATAAGTCTCATCAAAATCAATTCCCTCTTCTTGTGTATAGCCTTGAGCAACAAGCCTAGCCTTGTTTCTCACTATATTACCACTTTCATCTAATTTATTCCTAAAAACCCATTTTGTTCCTATAGTAGATTGATCATTAGGCCTTTCAACTAATGTCCAAACTTTACTCCTCTCAAATTGATTTAATTCCTCTTGCATGGCCAAAATCCAAAAATCATCTTTTAAAGCTTCTTTAATATTTTTAGGCTCAATGCATGAAATAAATGCAACATGATTCATTAATTTGAGAGAGGATCTAGTAGTTACCCCCTTGGATGGATCACCCAAGATTTCACCACCTTTGACATAGTTTAACTCCCTTGGGTAAGACACCTCCCTTTCCTCAAGAGCCAAGTCCTTCAAGGCTTCAAGAGGTGGATCTTGTGAATCCTCTTCTTTGGTTGGAATCTCATCCACCTTTGACGTTTGTCCTCCATCAATGGCATCAATGATTCCTACATCATCATCATCACAAGATTCCTTCCTCGGAAGGAGGTTATCATCGAAAACAACATGTATAGACTCTTCAACAACTAGAGCTCTTTTATTAAATACACGATAGGCTTTAGAGTTTAAAGAATACCCTAAGAAAATAGCTTCATCACTTTTAGCATCAAATTTACCTAAGTTTTCTTTACCATTATTCAAAACAAAACACTTGCAACCAAAAGGGTGAAAATAGCTAATGTTAGGCTTTTTTGGATTTTAAAATCTCATAAGGTGTTTTCTTCAAAATTGGCCTAATCATTACTCGATTTATAATATAGCAAGCGGTATTTGTGGCTTCCGCCCAAAAATATTTAGGTAAATTATTTTCACAAAGCATGGTTCTAGCCATTTCTTCTAAAGTTCGAGTTTTCCACTCAACTACCCCATTTTGTTGAGGAGTGCGAGGTGCGGAAAAATTGTGGCTAATCCCATTTTCATTTAGGAACTCATCGAAACCTAGATTTTGAAATTCGGTTCCATGATCACTTCTAATGTGAGAAATTTTAAGTTCAAGATCATTTTGAGTTATTTTAGAAAATGTGATGAATTTTTCTAAAGCCTCATCCTTTGTACTTAAGAATAGAACCCAAGTATACCTAGAGAAGTCATCTACAAGTACAAAAGCATATGATTTTCCACCCAAGCTCATTGTTCTAATTGGCCCAATGAGATCCATATGGATCAATTGTAAACATCTACTAGTAGAGACATCATTTATGGATTTAAAAGAATTTCTATGTTGTTTACCCTTTGAACATGCGTCACAAATTTTATCATTGGAAAATTTAAGTTTGGGTAAACCTCTAACTAGGTTAAGGGAAATTAATTTCTCTAAGACACTCATGCTAGCATGTCCTAATTTTCTATGCCAAAGCCATGAGTCATGTTCATCATGTGCAACTAAGCATGTATGGGATGATTGAATGTCATCTAAATGCACCATGTAAATATTGCCTATTCTATGTCCTATGAGCATTAGTTGGTTTGTTTTAATGTTAACAACTTTGCAACCACTTTTATCAAATAGAACATTAAAACCCTTGTCACACAATTGACTAATACTCAACAAATTATGCTTAAGACCGTTGACATACAAAACATTTTCAATGAAAATAGAAGAGTGATTACCAATGGAGCCTATTCCTTCAATATGGCCTTTGGAGTTGTCACCAAATGTTACCACTCCACCACTTTTAGGCTTTAGTTCCACAAATCGACTCTTGTCACCGGTCATGTGTCTTGAGCATCCACTATCAAGGTACCAAGAATTTTTGCTTGAAGCTTTGGCCTTGTAGCAATGCTCCCCCTACAAACAAAGAAATTAGGCCTTGGTTTTTGGTACCCAAATCATTTTGGGTCCATGAGTGTTAGCCTTCAACAATTTGGTTCCCTTAGGAATCCAAGAAGCAATAGCATTCAAATCATTAGAAATAATGAGTTCTTTAGGAACCCAAACACTCCTAACTCTATGACCTCTAGCTTGCTTATTAAAATTTCTTTGTTTAGGTACAAAAGGTTTTCTTTTTACATATTGGGTTTTAACGCGATTTCCTTTTTCAAAATTATTTTTCCCAATAGCAATAGGCGTTTAAGATTATCCACTTCCTTTGTGTGATAATCTTGAAAATCGGAAAGAAGTTTTTCAAGTTCAATATTTTTAGTTTTAATATCATTAGAAAGATTAACTAAAAACAATACCTTCTTTTCCAATTCGGAGTTAGTTTTTGAAAATGTCTCATTTTGATTTTTTAAATCGGAAATTGTTTTCTTGTTTTTCAAAATGGACTCTTTGTATTTTCCTACTAACTCATCATACACTTCTTGCAATTCATCATAAGCATCTTGAAGTTCCTCAATTGTAAAATCGAAATTAGATGAGTGAGAGTTTACCTTAGGTTCATCATCGATGGCCATGAGACATAGGTTGGCCACTTCCTCCTCTTCCTCGGAAGACTCATCGTCACTCCAAGTAGTAATTTGTGCTTTGAGCTTGTTTTTCTTCCCAAAGCTTTTCTTTTTCAATTGAGGACACTCGGAACGGATGTGACCCGGTTTCTTGCATTCATAGCAAGTAAGTTGGTCCTTCTCCTCTTCCTTGCTCTTACTCTTGAAGTCTCCCTTTCTAATGAATTTTCTTCCACGATTTGACTTCATAAACCGAGTAAAACGTTTGGCCAACATAGCCATCTCCCCATCTTCATCCTCACTAGAATTGCTTTCTTGTTGTGAAGCCTTTAGTGCGATTCCAACTTTCTTCTTCTCAACTTCCTTCTTCTCCACTATCTTCTTCTCTTGTTCTCTTCCCTTCCTCATAATCTCATGTGTGAGTAGGGATCCAACAAGAGCATCTAGCTTGAGAGTCTTCAAATCTCTAGCTTCAATAATGGCCGTTCTCTTGCCATCCCATGACTCCGGAAGAGAGTACAACAACTTTCTCACTAGCTTGTCTTCGAGAATGATTTCACCGAAACCCTTCAACCCGTTGACAATGACCGAGAACCGATCAAATATCTTAGAGACACTTTCTTCGGGATCCATCTTGAAGTTCTCATAGCTTAGATTGAGTAGCCCAATCTTTGTCTCCTTGACATCACTAGTTCCCTCGTATGTTGTCTCGAGGGTGTCCCAAACCTCCTTGGCATTTTCGATTGAAGACACCTTGGAGTAGATATCTGGACCAAGTGCACAAAATATAACATGAAGAGCTTTGTCATTCACTTGCATCCTTCTTCTTTCACCATCAGTCATTTCGGCTTTGATCTTTGGGATGAGCCTTTCTCCATCTCTCCTCATGGGAATGTATGGACCTTCTTCAACCACATCCCACACCATGTAGTCGGTAGACTTGATGAAGAGCCTCATCCTATTCTTCCAATAAGGATAGTTATCCCCATTGAAGAATGGTGGCTTGGTGGTGGATTGAGACTTATAGTTGGAGGTGGATGCCATTGCTTGACTTGTTGTTGATCAAACTCTCCAAGAATCGACTCAAGAGGGTTGTAATCCTTCCAATGAGTGTCGCTCTGATACCAATTGTTGAGTTGATCGAACACTTGCAAATGGCCAAGAGGGGGGTGAATTGGCAATTAAAACTTTGGTGAAGAGAAAGATTGAAAATAAAAATGACACAAGGGGTTATAGTGGTTCAAGTTCTCCAAATGAACTCTACATCCACTACCTTAGCTCCCACTAAGGATTTTCAAACAATTCACTAATTGAATTCGTCCCCTTTTCTTGGATGAGGAGGAAACCTTACAATTTCGATTAAGCTTTCTACCCAAAGCTTAATCCACTCAAATACAAAGAAAGATTTTGGTAAACTCAAATGTTTCCTCTCAAAGGATGATTGTCTACCCAAATACAATTCAAACAATCCCAAACTCACAATACAAATTGACAATTTGAAAATACACTAGAGTTGGGTACAAGATTTGACTTTTAATAGCTCAAGGGTTTGGATTTTTGCTTTGATGATGCTTGAAGGTTCAATAGTTGTTGCTTGGTCAAATGAAGCTTGTTTTTATACCCTTGCATTGATTTCTAGCCGTTTGGGTAGTTAGGATCATCAATAGAGCCGTTGTGGATATTTTTCCCGCATTAAATGCAGCTCTGCAGCCTACCGTATCGGTACTCGGGAAAGGCGTATCGATACCTACATCAAAGAGGAAAGAGCCGTTGTGCCTGAAAACAGGGCGTATCGATACCCATATAAGGCATATCGGTATAGTTTTTAAGGGGCGTATCGATACGAGGGCAGTATCGATACGGTCCAAAGTTACTGGAATCCCAAGTTATGTTTGTATGAAAAGTGTATCGATACGCATATCAAGCGTATTGGTACGGTACAACTACCTTTTGAAAATTGGGAAACCAACCAACTGACAAGTAACAGTCAAATAATTAAATGCTCGGATTTTTCAAAGATATGCTTAGCGTATCGATACGGTTACCATACGTATCGGTACATGTTCATGAAAACAATTGCCCAGATGCATATCGTATCGATACGGTTTCAGGGCGTATCGGTACGGTATGTTTAATAAAATTACAGTGACAAAATAGGGTATCGATACGCTAAGGGTATCGATACTCCTGGGCGTTTTTGCATACTTGTGCTTGGAAAACATAGAAAAGGACTTTGAAAAATATATATGATTTAAGAGCAGGTCTTTAAATATTATTTTGTTTTAAAAACACTTGTCAATTGAGAGACTTTAAAGAGTACTTAAAAATTTATTGTTTTGCAAATTGGTCCTTAAGATTATGTGTTATATCAAAATCAATTTCAGTTTTACAAAAATCAAGATAGAGAGAATGGGCTGGTATTGAATTGCTCAGTAGTGCAGGTATCGCAGAGTTTAGGAAATCCAGTGCTGTCGTCGTTCCCGTCGCGGCAGCACCTGTCGCGGCAGCAGTCCGTTGGTTATCGCGGCAGCGATTACCCAACTCAGTACTTCAAGTTTGGCAAGAATCCCAGATGTGCCTTGGCCTATCCCTAGGTCCAAGTCTGTCGATGATCACGTCTTGGATGATACCTCCCGGCGTGAATCGAAGGATGAACACCGATGTGGATGAATTCTTCTTTAGCCACTTAACCTCGTCCTATCCCTAGGTCCGAGATAGTTCAACTATAAACTAGAGAACTTGCTCTTATTTCTTTCGTATACTTAACTCTCCCGTTGCTAAGTAAATTGATAACCTCACAATGCTCTCCCGATGCTCTTGCAAGATATTAATAACCAAAATAAGAGAACTTGAAGTTTATTTTATTGAACTGAAAATTCCTAAAACAAAACAACCCTTGCAACTACTTTACAAATCAACCCGTGGCCCTAGGGGTAATTTAGAACATGTTGTGGGAAGGAAAACGGCTAGAGTTTTGGGAAGGAAGCTAGGGTAATCGGTTATGCCCTCTAGGTTAAGATATATGCCCTTATATAAGCTTTGGGCTCAAGTTATCTAATTTAACAAGGATTACAACTTTAAATTAAAGTATGTTTTTAATAAAGACTAAATCTTCAAGGAATCTACTTTCCAGCCGTCCTCCTTGTTTCTTGGAATTTTCTTTCCTTGAACTTTGGGCTTGGAATATCTTCTGATCTAGGGCTTGGAAAAATATGGTGATTTCACACGACAGACGGGCTGAATTTTTCTATCTATCGAGGTCCACTTTACTTCTTCTCCTCAAAACTGCTGTCGTCCTCTACTGTCACGGCGGCAACCTCGGCAGCATCGTCCTCCTTGACTGCTCGTCCAGTTCCAGCTCTTCTGTTCCACTGTCCAGTGCCTGCCCTTTCCTTCTGCTACAGCAGCAACCTGCAAAACAGTCATTTTTAGTAGAAACTGTGCCTTTTAATATATTTGTGATGTTTTGCTATAAACTGACCTAAATGCAATAAATAATGCTTGAATGCAGCAGAAATATGGGTTAAATAAGGTGTAAATAATAGAACTTTTGCACACTCAACACACCCCCAAACTCAAGTTTTTGCTTGCCCTCAAGCAACTAAGACTTAAAAGAAAAATGAAATATTTTTGTTTTGGCTTTCAAACAGTGAACTTTCCCTTACCCGTCGTTCGTTCCCTGTGGCGGCAGCACCCTGTCGGATAATCTAGGATCTGTCCGGAATCTCACTATAGTCCTCGTGCAGTGTGTGCATGCTTGTGAACAGTTAAATGCCAAGACTCTCTTAGTTTCACTAGAATATTTCAGCTCTTAACTCGAATTTTTATGCCAAGTTTATCTTTTTGGAGGTACTTCTTATGCTCCTTTTAATTTCTGTTTTGACTCGATTTCATTTTTTAAGCTAAAGTTTCACTAGAGCCGGTTTCGGGCACCTCTAGCTAACTTCCTAGAGCCGGTTTCGGGCACCTCTAGGGCTGTTGAGTCTATTTTGCTAAACTTCTTTCCTAGAGCCAGTGTTAGGCACCTCTAGGGGCTATTCAAGTGCTAAGCTTCCTATTCTAGTTGACTAAAAGAGTTCTAAGCAGTATAACAGTCACAATGGTGTTTAAGTTTTCAGAACTATAGAAAGGCTCTAAACTTCTCCTAAAAACTATCCTAAAGTCGCTGCCACGATAGGGCTGTCACAGCAGGTAAGTTCAGTTCACAGTCTTCAGCCAAAATTTTCAATATTTTTTTTTGACAAAAATAAACTAAGTAAAGACACAAATTTTTAAACTAAGATGTACTCCATTAATGGAGGGATGCCACCCCCAAACTCAAGGGTTGCATTGCCCTCAATGCAAATAACAGGTTAAAAACAAAAATAGATAAAAGCAGTACATCACAAAATATATAGCAGGCAGCAATAATAAGATAAGAAAATTAAATTTTATTCGCTGTCTTCGCTGCTGCTGAGTCTGATCTGGTGGCGGGCTCTAGCTCTCGTGGTGGATGTGTTCTTTGCTTTGGCCTCCCGTGGTGGCTGGAGTCTGGTTGGGGAAATTTGAGGGCGTTGCTCTACAACCTGAACTTCAGAACTGCTGCTGCTCTCACCATTGTTGCTGTCGGCTGTTGGTATGTTCTGTTTGTCTGCCACCCGCTTCTGCTTCTTCACTTGTGAAAACTCCTTTGACAAATCCCTCTTGATAGAGGGTTCATCATCGCTGGCAACCCAAACAGAGGAGGAGGAAAATCCAGCAATATAGGCATCAAGCTCCTCCGATGTCATTCTTCGTTTTGTGTCACGGGCAGATGGCTCAGCATGGGTGCTGCCTGCTGCCGTCGGGGCAGGCGATGGTGTTGAGGCCGCAGAGGGTGTTCGTGGGGTAGTAGTAGGTGTAGGGGTGTGGGCAGGTGTAGGGACAGTAAAATAATGGGCAGGAAAAGTACGGAATGCAGCATCATGGAAATTTAAAGAATTTTGAATAAAAGTTACCGTAGATGCAGCAAAGTCCTTAATGAAGGTCATTAAGCCCAACTGTCTCTCTTCCAGCTTCTAAATGGCAGCTAATATCTGGGTGGAGGGATCTGTCGGGGCAGCTGCTGCGGCAGCAGGTTCAGTATGTTGCTGCTCTGTCGCTACAGCTGTGGCGGCAACAGGGTCGAATGAAGACAGAGGGGTGGCAGCAGTCAGCTCCATAAGGCTGAGAATATTCTTTTCAATCCAACCTCGTCCTTCGACTATCATATCGGTGCGTACCTCAGGGACATTATGACCGCGTCAGAGCGAAGTGATGAGGTATGGGAGGAAAAGGAGGCTCGTCGGTCTATGCGCACACTCCAAGATGCTCTCTCGAATATAATTGCCCACATTAATGGGCCGTTCATGTAAAATAGAGTGTATCAATGCTAACCTTTGCTGGTCGACGGTGGTATGGTGGGATGATGGCATGATCCTCTTTTTTATGAAGGTATTCCATAACTTTGCCTCCGGCAGCAGCTGGGTCCGCTTCACCATCCGTGGATTTTTCCGGCTGGTATTCCATTGGGTTCCCTCATCGGTCAGTTCACCCATGACATCGTCATAGGCAGCAGTATCTAATGTGTTGAGGAACTGCTGGTGTGCATCGTCATTGTGGCCTATGTAGAGGCCATATAAGGAGTTGATGTTCTCTGCATGAAACGACACTTCTTTCCCTCGAACAAACACTGTTGTCGCGGTCCTGCTACTGATGGCAGCATAAAATTCTCTTACCAGTGTCACATTCATTTCCTCCGGCTGTTCCGCAAATGTTTGCCACAATAAAGCTCTAACCTTCCGGGCTATGAATGTCATAAGGCCCAGATTCTCCACCTTCGGTGTATAGATAAAACCTCTCTCCTCCCACATATCTCTGGTGGCAAAGGAACATGGGGGAGTTGCTGTCGGTGAAGAAGTGGAGGTAGCATTGCGTCAGGTTTTCCTAGAAGACATATTTGTGCAAGGGTTGTGAAAAATATAAAGAAAGCAAATGAAAACTAATGAGGGAGAACAAGTAAGAAGGGCAAAAGTGAGTAAAAATGAAAATGAACGGGGTTATATAGAGAAAAAATTGCTGCCCGTTGAAGCTGTAACGACAGGCGCGAATAACGGGGCCAACTATTGTACGTTAGCGTGTCTGACGCGTCTGACACACGTTTTCGCGTCTGTTACGCGTCTGTGACGTGTTTCCGCGTCTGTCGTGACAACGTGATGACATCCTGTATTTTACGCGTCTGTCGCGGCAGCTGGAACGACATGCTTCAACTT
The DNA here is from genome assembly GCA_030270665.1 of Hibiscus trionum. NCBI lineage: Eukaryota > Viridiplantae > Streptophyta > Magnoliopsida > Malvales > Malvaceae > Hibiscus > Hibiscus trionum. Next base: position 26,661,758 of record BSYR01000021.1, read on the forward strand.
TTGGGCTTTGTTGGGCTGGTGGATGGTTGGTGGGCTGAGTTCACTTCTCCTGTTCTTCTTGACTCCTTTATTTCCTAAAAACAATAAAAATAAACGCATTATTGAAATAAAATAAATCTTATTTCCTAATAACTAATAAATAATAATAATAAAATAAAATTTAGGTTAAATTAGGGATGCCAGGTGGGGCATCTCCTAAGGTAACCACTTCCTGTATTCCTGGGGCTTCAGTCCCCTGATAATGCTTGAGACACTGTCCGTTGACTTTGAATTGGTGCCCGTCTTTTAATGATCGGATTGTTATGGCACCATGGGGAAAAACCTGTACAACTTGGAATGGGCCAGACCATCTAGATTTTAGCTTCTCTGGGAAGAGTTTCAGTCTAGAGTTGAACAACAATACAAGCTGCCCTGGGCAGAACTATCGTGGCAGCAACTTTTTGTCATGCCACTTCTTCGTTTTATCCTTGTAGATTCTTGCATTGTCATAGGCCATTGTTCGGATTTCTTCAATTTCGTTCAAATCTAACAGCCTTTTCTGTCCTGCCCTATCCAAGTCCATATTTACTGCCTTGATCGCCCAATATGCTCTGTGCTCTATCAAGACAGGTAGATGACATGTTTTCCCATAAATCAATCGGTATGGAGACATGCCCAATGGAGTTTTAAAAGCTGTCCTATAAGCCCATAATGCATCATTGAGGAGTAAAGACCAATCCTTCCTAGTTGGCTTAACCATCTTCTCAAGAATGTTCTTAACTTCCCTATTAGATATTTCAGCTTGTCCATTGGTCTGTGGGTGATATGTTGTCGCGATCCGATGCTTGACACCATATTTCTTCAAGGCAGCAGCAATAACTCTGTTGTCGAAATGTCTCCCTTCATCACTGATGATCGCCTTAGGGATGCCAAACCTAGAAAAGATGTTTTTGTGTAAAAATCGTTGAACCGTCTTGGCATCATTCTTTTGAGTGGCGATAGCTTCAACCCACTTAGAGACATAATCTACTGCCAGGAGGATGTATAGATTCCCACATGAAGATGGGAATGGTCCCATAAATCGATCCCCCAAACGTCGAAGATTTCAACTTCTAGAATGTTCTGTAGTGGCATCTCGTTTCTCCTTGAGATGTTTCCTGTCCTTTGGCACCTGTCACGGCTCTTGTAGAAGATGTGAGCATCTTTGTACAGTGACGGCCAGTAAAACCCTGACTGCAGCACCTTGGCAGCAGTTTTGTTGCCTCCTAAGTGTCCTCCATACTGTGAAGCATGGCAGTGATGAAGTATGCCTTCTTGCTCTTCATGTGGTACACATCTTCTTATAACCTGATCTGCACAGATTTTGAAAAGAAGAGGTTCGTCACATTAATAATGTTTAACATCATTTTGGAACCTCTTCCTGGCTTGATAATTAAGGTTAGAAGGAATTATTCCGCTAACTAAGAAATTAACGAAATACGCATACCAGGGGAGTTCAGAAGACTTACCTGCCGCCATGGCTGTCGCGGCAGTGATTGCGGTAGCAAAGAGCTGCTCATCTGGGAAGGTCTCCAGTATGTTTGTCTCATCTGTTGGTAGACTCTGTCCCTTCTCCAACCTTGACAAGTGATCTGCCACCTGATTTTCTGTCCCTTTTTTGTCTTTGATTTCAAGGTCGAATTCTTGCAGTAGCAGGATCCACCGTATCAATCGAGGCTTTGCATCCTTTTTAGCGAACAGATACTTGAGGGCAAAATGGTCTGTATGCACTATGACTTTCGTTCCAAGTATGTAAGAACGAAACTTGTCAATGGAGAATACCACAGCTAACAACTCCTTTTCTGTGGTGGTGTAGTTCACTTGGGCTTCATTTAGTGTCTTGCTGGCATAGTATATGACATGAAAAATTTTGTCTCTCCGCTGCCCAAGTGCTGCCCCGACAACATAGTCACTAGCATCACACATGATCTCAAATGGCTGTGTCCAGTCTGGTGGCTGTACTATTGGGGCTGTTACCAACTTTTCCTTCAGAACCTTGAATGCCTCAGTACATTCATCATTAAAGTCAAAGGGTCGGTTCTGCTCTAGAAGATGGCATAGGGGCTTGGTGATTTTTGAGAAATTCGCAATGAACCTCCGATAAAAACCAGCATGTCCTAAGAAACTTCTAATACCCTTGACTGTGGTCGGCGGCGGCAGCTTTTCGATCACTTCTATTTTGGCCTTGTCAACTTCTATGCCACGGCAGCTAATCTTATGGCCAAGGACTATCCCTTCATCCACCATGAAGTGGCATTTTTCCCAATTCAAGACTAGGTTTGCTTTTTCACATCTTTCAAGTACCTTTTGTAGATTACCTAAGCAGCTCTCAAAATCGTCCCCAAAGACTGAAAAATCATCCATAAAAATTTCAAGGAAGTCCTCCACCATATCGGAGAATATGGCCATCATGCACCTTTGGAAGGTGGCGGGTGCATTACATAATCCAAACGGCATCCTCCTAAAAGCATACGTTCCATAGGGGCATGTGAAGGTCGTCTTTTCTTGATCCTCCGGTGCGATAGCTATTTGATTATAACCTGAATAACCATCAAGAAAACAATAGTAAGGTTTACCCGCTAGTCTATCAAGCATTTGATCAATAAAGGGTAAAGGAAAGTGGTCCTTTCGGGTAGCTTTGTTAAGCTTCCGATAGTCCATACAAACCCTCCAACCGGTCACAGTCCTGGTTGGGATTAACTCATTGTTTTCATTGGTCACCACAGAAATTCCTCCTTTCTTGGGAACGCATTGCACCGGGCTCACCCATTTGCTGTCCGAGATGGCGTAAATTATACCAGCATCTAACCACTTGATTATCTCTTTACGCACCACCTCTTTCATCACATGGTTTAGCCGCCTTTGAGCATCTATAGTCGGCTTATGATCTTCCTCTAAAAGGATTTTATGCATGCATAACGCATGCCTTGAATATCAGCTATCGTCCATCCAATTGCCTTTTTGTGCTGCTGCAGCATCTCTATTAACTGTTGTTCCTGTTCCTGCATCAACTTGGAAGAGATGATTACGGGCAACGTATCATTTGAACCAAGAAAAGCATATTTTAGCTGCCCTGGCAGGGGCTTTAGTTCTAAAATAGGGGGCTCAACAGTAGATGGCTTTTGGATTGCATGGTTATCCGAGGTATAATTTAAAGGTTCGAATAACTTACTTGGACGATCGCCTATCCAGTTTACCTCCTCCTGATCTTCAGTATCTGATGTTTCGGATTCTGAGGAGTTGCTGTCGTCAGTGCTGTCGTGATAGTCCTGTAAGTGGCTACCGAGGCAGTGGCCAATTTTGATGTCGTGACAGCCCGTCCTGATGCAGGGTTGATCAAAGGTAACTTCAGTGATAGCTTTACATTCCTCATCTGCATCAGCATGCTTCATAGCTTGGAGAACATTCAACTTTATTTCTTGATCGTTCACTCTCATGGTGAGTTCTCCTTTTTCCACATCAATCAGTGATCTTCCCGTGGCTAAGAAGGGTCGCCCCAGGATGATTGGTGTGTTTTCATCTGCTTCACAATCTAACACAAGAAAGTCAGCAGGAAAAATAAATTTATCCACTCTTACCAGAATATCTTCGATTTTTCCTTCCGGATGAACATAAGAGCGGTCTGCCAGCTGCAGAATTACTGTCGTGGGCCGAGCTTTTCTAATACCTAATTTCTGAAAAACAGATTTTGGCATTAAATTAATACTAGCACCAAGTTCACACAGTGCCTTACCCACATATTTATCTCCGATTACACAAGGTATGATGAAGCTCCTCGGATCCTTCTTTTTCTGGGGTGGCTGCCTATGAAGAATACTCATGCATCCTTCTGTCATCTTAACCGTTTCAAATTCCCCAAGTTTAGATTTCTTTGACATGACATCTTTGAGAAATTTGGCGTAACCGAGCATCTCCCTCACGGCATCTAGCAGCGGAATATTAATATGAACCTGCTTAAAAATATCATAAATCTTTTTGAGCTGAGATTCTTGCTTCGCTTGCTGTAACCGTTGAGGAAAAGGAGGCGGGGGACGATAATCAGCAATACGTCCTTCCCACTGCATACGAATCTGAGGAGGTTTGGGTTCATCATCTTTCTCCTTTGTCGCTTCTGTTGTCGTGACAGGCTCATCGGCAGCAGGCTGTTTATTACTTGTCGGGGCAGCTTCCTCGGCAGGTCTGTCCAAGGCTGGTTTCTTCATCGTTTCAGTTTCCTTCTCTGGCCCTGGTAGTTTCTTCCCACTCCTAGTAGTAATGGCTTTACACTGCTCATGTGTGGGCTGTCTAGCATTTTCAGTATTGCTAGGAAATCCTCCAGTCTGCCTCGGGTTGATAAGCTGGGAAACCTGACCCATTTGTGTTTCCAACGATTTCAGAGTAGCTTCATGATTTGTCATCCGCATCTTTGTTTCATCCATGAATGTCTCCGTCTTCTTGACAAATTGATTCATGTTCTCAATATAATTTCCTGTCTGAGACATAAACGTAGCCAGAGTCTGTTCCAATATACTGTTCGTGGCAGCTGGGGGCTGTTGTTGCTGCTGCTGCGGTTGCTGCCGAGTCATCAATCTAGGTCCTCCCTGATTCTGATTGTTGTGTGCTTGAGGATTCAGGGCATTATTAGGATTACTCCAAGAAAACTTGGGATCCTTTCTCCAGTTGGGATTATAGTTATTGGAGTTGTAATTCGGCTTATTGTAATTTCCAAGATACTTTCCCTCTTCTAACTGTATTGGACATTCCTGCGAACCGTGATTTCCCTCACAAATGTCACACACCTCCTCGACAGCAAATCCATGTTGTGCATCCTCGTTCAAGAGCTTTTTCATTGCCTTAGTAAGGTATGCCACCTGTGATTTCATCGTGCTGTCGGCCTCATAATCCTTAACAGCTAGTACCCGTTTACCCCCTCTTCTTGCTGTCGGAAACTGCTCTTCATTCTTAGCCAGATTTTTCAATACTTGCATTGCCTCATCCGGATCTTTGTCCAATAGTAATTCGTTTGCTGCTGAATCAATTTGAATACGAGTTTGTAAGTTGGCAGCATTATAAAACTTGGTTACCTGGTTCCAGATGGGGAATCCATGCATTGGGCAGTTCCGTAGAAGAGTGGTGAATCTGTCCCAGGCCTCGTGCATCGGCTCGTCATCTTCCTGTTGAAAAGTAGCAATTTCATTACGTAATCGCTCAGATAAATGTGAAGGATTAAAACGAGATAAAAATTCACGAGACAAATCTGCCCAAGTTCTAATTGAACCCGGCGTAAGTTTATTCCACCAAGTCTTTGCTCTGTCCCTCAATGAATGGGGAAATAACCGAAGCCTCAGTATCTCCGGATTAACTCCTGGCAGTCTAAACGAACCACAGATTTCCTGGAACGTTTTTAGATGCTCCCTGGCATCCTCTGTAGCAGCACCACTGAATTGACCGGCATTGTTGATCATGCTAAACATGACAGGTTTCAGTTCAAAGTTGTCAACTTCAATATCCGGCAGCGTGGTTTCTAGTTCTACATGGTCATTCAGCATGTAGTCTCGACAGGACCGGCGTGCGGCAGCGGCAGGAAAGTCGGCAGCACGACCGTTTCCTCCATTCCCGGCAGGATCTACAGCATCCTGGGGATTTCTTGGGTCGTCCCTTCTTTCTTCTTGTCTTTCGTTTACCATAGCTTCGAGTTGTTGCTCTAGGTAATCGTTCCATTCAACGAGGTAGCGGACTCTTTTCTTGAGATTGAACGTTCGTTCTGGTTCAGGATCTAACTGGTATTCTGGTTCCTTCCCTCGTTGAGATCTGCGCATACGAAAACAAAAGACCTTGTGAAAGGTATAGGTTGGACAATCCAAGTAAACTAGAAAAACAAGAATAAAAACAAAAACGAAAAGTGCAGTAAAGGAAAAGGTAGAGTTATGTTGCCAATCTCCGGCAACGGCGCCAAAAACTTGTTGCGTGTAAAAGTGTCTATCACAATTGTAGTGCAAGTATACACGACGCAAGTAGTAAAGTGATACGAAGTATCGGATATCGTCTCCACAAGGATTCGGCTAATAGCTTCACCTCAATTCACTGCACGAAAGTAAAGAAAATAATTGAGAAGTTGTCACGAAAATAATAAAGTAAACGTAAATAAAAGAGTAGGAAAATCAAGATAGAGAGAATGGGCTGGTATTGAATTGCTCAGTAGTGCAGGTATCGCAGAGTTTAACAAATCCAGTGCTGTCGTCATTCCCGTCGCGGCAGCACCTGTCGCGGCAGCAGTCTGTTGGTTATCGCGGCAGCGATTACCCAACTCAGTACTTCAAGTTTGGCAAGAATCCCAGATGTGCCTTAGCCTATCCCTAGGTCCAAGTCTGTCGATGATCACGTCTTGGATGATACCTCCCGGCGTGAATCGAAGGATGAACACCGATGTGGATGAATTCTTCTTTAGCCACTTAACCTCGTCCTATCCCTAGGTCCGAGATAGTTCAACTATAAACTAGAGAACTTGCTCTTATTTCTTTCGTATACTTAAATCTCCCGATGCTAAGTAAATTGATAACCTCACAATGCTCTCCCGATGCTCTTGCAAGATATTAATAACCAAAATAAGAGAACTTGAAGTTTATTTTATTGAACTGAAAATTCCTAAAACAAAACAACCCTTGCAACTACTTTACAAATCAACCCGTGGCCCTAGGGGAAATTTAGAACATGTTGTGGGAAGGAAAACGGCTAGAGTTTTGGGAAGGAAGCTAGGGTAATCGGTTATGCCCTCTAGGTTAAGATATATGCCCTTATATAAGCTTTGGGCTCAAGTTATCTAATTTAACAAGGATTACAACTTTAAATTAAAGTATGATTCTAATAAAGACTAAATCTTCAAGGAATCTACTTTCCAGCCGTCTTCCTTGTTTCTTGGGATTTTCTCTCCTTGAACTTTGGGCTTGGAATATCTTCTGATCTAGGGCTTGGAAAAATATGGTGATTTCACACGACAGACGAGCTGAATTTTCTCTATCTATCGAGGTCCACTTTACTTCTTCTCCTTAAAATTGCTGTCGTCCTCTGCTGTCACGGCGGCAACCTCGGCAGCATCGTCCTCCTTGACTGCTCGTCCAGTTCCAGCTCTTCTGTTCCACTATCCAGTGCCTGCCCTTTCCGTCTACTACAGCAGCAACCTGCAAAAACAACCATTTTTAGTAGAAACTGTGCCTTTTAATATATTTGTGATGTTTTGCTGTAAACTGACCTAAATGCAATAAATAATGCTTGAATGCAGCAGAAATATGGGTTAAATAGGGTGTAAATAATAGAACTTTTGCACACTCAACAACGCCTGGAAGGTTTTGTGAAGTTTGGCTTTGAAAACATGTTAAACCCTTTTAAAACATCCCTAAACATAGTTTCAAGTTATTTGGACTTTGGAAATAGTTTTGAATTCTTTTTAAATCAGTCAAAACCATTTTTCAATTATTATATCAAAACATTAGTTCTACAATCTCCCCCTTTTTGATATAATAAATTTATCTTTAAAAATTGTTTGGGATTCTCCCCCTTTAACTTTAAAAATGTGAATAAGAGATTAAAGATATGAAATCAAATAAAGCTCCCCCTTATTCATTTGAAAATTCAATTTTTCAAACCATTTCTCCCCCTTTTTGTTATATCAAAAAGAATTTAAACATTAAGTTCAAAAAAACTATAGAGGAAATTTTTTTGACAAAAATAAAAATTTGGTTTTAAAATGGCTCCCCCTTACTCAAAGCATCATTAAAAATGTTAGTCCAACATATATGATCATCTAGTTGACATAAAAGAAAATAAATCAAATAAAATAAAAAACAACTAGATTTTTACCAACACTTAAACACAAGGGAGGATGTGAAGCCTTCCTTCTTCAAGTGTTCTTCCTTGTGTGCATGGAGCTCCCCCTCAAAGTTTGACTTGTTGATCACTCTCCATCACACCTAGCAAAAGACAATCAAGTAATTTTTGGTATCCAAATTGCTTTGGATCCATAGACGTTAGTAGCACAAATTTTAGTCCCCTTTGGAATCCATTTTTCAATGTCATCCCTTTTTGTTGAAGTGGTTACTTCTTTTGGGACCCAAACACTTCTAAAACATTTTCCTTTTACAGATCTAGGGGCACTAGATTGTCTTACATAAAAATTTGATTTTCCAAAATTATTTTTCTTTTCAAGCTCTTTGGAAATCAAATCCTTTTCTTCTTGAACTTTTTGAAGCAAATTTTGTAAATCAAAACATTTTTGTTCAAACTCTTCGAGTTTTCCTTCAAGTTCAAGTTTGGTTTTAGAAATCAAATCATTTTGAATTTTTAACTTTGAAATCAATTTATTGTTTTTCAAAATGTGATTTTTAAAGTCTAAAACCAAATCATCATAGACATCTTGTAATTCATCAAAAGAATAAGAACATGAAGTAGATGAATTAGAAGTTACCCTTGAATCTTCTTCGATGGCCATAAGGCAAAGGTTGGCCTGTTCATCGTCAGTGGAGTCATCATCACTCCAAGTAGCCACATGTGCCTTCTTCTTATGGCTTGAAGTGTTTGTCCTCTCCTTTTTCTTGGATTCTCGTTCAAGTTCTCTCAAAGCTTTCTTCATGAACGGGGCACACTTCTTGAAGAGATGAACTATCTCTTCTTCTTCATCCTCCTCTTCACTTGAATAAACATGATGGCAAGTGGAGGATTTGAGAGCCACGACACTTGCGTTGATGCCTAACCCTTTGGTTTTCTTCTCTCCCATAGCTCTAATTTCTTCCCTCTTCTTCTCTTCTTCTTTATTCTTCTTCATGATTTGATGAGTAAGGAGTGACCCCATGAGTTCATCAAGCTTCAAGGTCTTCAAATTCTTGGCTTCGATGATGGCGGTCCTCTTTGAGTCCCAAGACTCGGGAAGTGAGTAGATGAGCTTTTAGACAAGTTTTTCTTTCGGAATGGCTTCTCCATAGCCCTTAAGACCATTTTTTGATTGTGGAGAACCTATCAAACATCTTCTCGATGTTCTCTTCTGGATCCATCTTGAAGTTCTCATACTCTAAGGTGAGGAGCCCAATCTTGGTCTCCTTAACTTCATCGGTTCCCTCGTATGTGACTTCAAGCTTGTCCCATACCTCCTTGGCACTCTCACAAGAAGACATCTTCTCATAGATGGTTGGGCCAAATGCACAAAAGAGAATGTGCAAGGCTTTGCAATTTAGCTCCATCTTCTTGCGATCGTCAGCACTCCACTCCGCTTTGCTTCGTTGAGGCACGAACGGACCATCTTCAACTATGTCCCATAGCTTGTAGTCTCTAGATTTGATGAAGAACTTCATCTTTGTCTTCCAATGGGCATAGTGGGTTCCGTCAAAGAAGGGCAGTTTGTCGATGGATTGCGTCATTGAGCCGATTGTGTGAAATGATGATCGAGCTTGCCGGATCTTCTCAATAAGATGTGAATCCTTTTCAATTAAGCCAAGCTCTGATACCAATTGTTGAGTTGTAAGGTGCTCGATTCGATCAACCGATGTTGCTCACCAAGTGGTGGAGAGGTGGATTTTTGGGTGGAGGTGGTGTGGAAGCTTAAATGTAAATGACACAATGATTTTAGAGTGGTTCAACCTTCTAACCAAGGTCTAAATCCACTACCTTAGCTTCCCACTAAGGATTTCCAATCAATCCACTATTGATTCGTCCCCGTTTCTAGGCTTAGGAGGAAACCCTTATACACCGATCATGCTTTCTACCCAAAGCCTTGATCAAACCCTCTTTTACAAAGAGATAATAAAAGCAAACAAAAATCCCTCTAATAGGTGTTTGTTTGCACAATTAAAGCACTCTCCCAAAACTAAAACACTCGAGCAAATTTGACAATTTTGGTTCACTAGTGTTTGTCTATACAAGAATTGACAATTTAAGCACTAAGACAATATTTGATCATTTGTTGATTGAAAATATGAGAATTAACCATATCTTGATGCTTGGAGGTCCCTTTTATACTCCTTGATGAGTTTATAGTCGTTACTAGCCGTTGGGGATGAATTGGAGCCGTTGAGAACTTTATTTCCCACCATAAATGAAGTTCTGCTGCTCACCGTTTCGAAACACTCGTGCCCATTTCGAAACACCCTTTAAGTAGAAAGAGCCGTTGCAGTCTGATGCAGTACCTGTATCGAAACGCTTATCTCCGTATCGAAACGATCTGCATTTAAAAGTTAGTTGGGAAATAGCCGTTAGGGGATTATGATCGTTGTGGTCAATGCCACGTAGGCGTATCGAAACGGCATAACCCGTTTCGAAACGCTGGGCAAAATTCACATCCAGGGAAGGCTCGTTTCGATACCCGTATCGAAACACTTTTGCTACTGGAATCCCCCGTATCGAAACACCCTAAGGTGTTTCGAAACGCCTGGAAGGTTTTGTGAAGTTTGGCTTTGAAAAACATGTTAAACCCTTTTAAAACATCCCTAAACATAGTTTCAAGTTATTTGGACTTTGGAAATAGTTTTGAATTCTTTTTAAATCAGTCCAAACCATTTTTCAATTATTATATCAAAACATTAGTTCTACAAATATAAAATAAATATGTCTTTTACAATCATCTTATGATTGGTCTTCAGGCATACTCCAATAAAAAAGAGGCTACTGACTCGGCTTCGAGGTATTGACAAAGCCCTGAAACAGTCTCACTCAGATTTTTTAGTTGATCTGGAAAGGAAATTGCGGGTGGAGTTGGGAGAGGTGTTAGATCAGGAGGAGAGTTTGTGGAGACAGAAAGTCGGTGCTCAATGGATAGTTCACGGTGATCGCAATACTATATTCTTTCATACTACCATTACGGCATGAAGGCGGAAGAATAATGTGTTTGAGCTTGCCATAAAGTCTACAACGATAAAATATGATTTGTAAGTACCTTTTATCATGTTTATAAAGAAATTACATTCCCACTATTAAAACCCTCAAAATTGTAACACTTACTATAAGTATTTCTAGTGGGTAAGTATCCATATTTCATTACATCCTATGTCAGCTTTGGCTTTACTCCTAGAATTTAATTATTTCGGTAAGCAACACTTGCTAATTACATCTTATGTAACTCCTATATTTGGTGAACAACTATTTGTTCAAAACAAAAGTTCATACGGTCTAATAGAAAGCACAATAATGAACAATGCACCATGTAGGTAACTTATGAGAAGAGATGTGGTGTACTGGGCACGCTTAAAAACCAAGTCTTTCAAAAAAAATCAATCCTAGACATACACTTTCATATTGTATTTCAATTACCAAAGTCCTTGAACAATGATTAGCCTATAGGTTTCTAATCTTATTAGAACAACCTACTTTAACCAATATTACTACCATTGAATATCACTTGCTTATTCTCCGCGTTTAACCAAGATAGATCTAAGTATTTTGCTTTGGCAAAACCTATATAGTACCGATCGAGGTTTTAACGAGGGTTAATATTGGATGACTAATTTTATTAAAATTGGAGGGTTTTGTTATATTAGTCTCACAATTTTATTATGATTTAAGCAGCTACCATCATGCTAAAAAATACATTGTATCACATACATATAAAGCAGTAAATATAAATGCAATGGTTATAGCCCTTAAAACTAAAGTGGCCCATCTCAAACCAATGGGAGAACCAAAATTACTAAAGATAGAACTTGCTTCTCAAGCACCTAATCCACCTTTGATCGGCCCATCATTCTGCTCCTTTGGTCTACGCTTTCTCCAAAAATATTACAATTTTTCAGAAACTCGTTTTTCATACGAGGGAGTAAGATGAGAAGAGAATTACAATAGAAGAAAGAAAGACACGACACACAGGTCATATTTATTTAAAACCAAAATAAAAAGGCTATTAGGCTATAATCATGCATTTCAAACACCGTGCAAAAACATCGAGTGGTTTATTATTGAGTTCTTGACAGATTGTACCTACGCAGGGGTCAAGGGGCGAAGTCCCTTGCGGGGGCCCCGCAGTTGATAAATTTTATCAACATCTTAATTACTGTGTAAAAACCTCACGATTTGATAACTTTTATCAACATTATTGCTTTTTCAGGATTTCAATATCCACGAGGTTTTTACTTGAACAACTCTTTGTTACTTTCCCGCACGTTATCTATAGATTATTCATTAATATGAATATAATTGTTACACATATATGTCAATGCTTAACATTTGAAAACCCTAACATATTTGTGACTAACTCTTTAATCACTTGGAACAATCAACTTAATTTATTCAGATTAGGCGTAAAACGATCTAATGTGTAAAATATCTTATATTTCTCAAAAATCGAATAAACCATAATATAATAACATGCATCTCATACAAAAGCATCATCCAAGTATTTAAGTCCGAATTCATATTGTACAAGTGGCTCTGATACTACTATTGAGAAACGTCGGTACACCCCATGGCGTAGCGAAAAAATTATCCGACGAATTCTTCCAGTGATCCATGTACAAGGGACGAATTCGGGGTGAGTAAGGATGGAATATTATCTTAATAAATCTGGTATCTTGATATCCTTAGGGAGTTAGGATAAACCAAATCAAATTCGAGTCATCACGATAGCGCTCCGACCTCTACGCAGTCCACTCGAACGAAACGAACATTATTTTCTCTTCTCTAATTGTTAGAGAGGTTTTCTGAAAAAGCATACTTTGGCTGCTAGACCTTATGCCTTTATATAGCATTCAAAAACCTAATTCTAATTAATTTCGGATTCATTAAATATACAATATATTTAACCGAATATAATTAAATATGTAGAATCTAATTCTACCTTAATTCGAATTCATTATACATACAATATATTTAACCGAATACAAATAAATATATAGAATCTTATTCTACTTTAATTAGGTTTCTTTAGGAGGGACAAATCCTATCTTGATCAACCATATTTCACTATATAGAGTGTGACATATCCAATATCAGTCTTTATAGTGTAATCTGTTACAACATACGTTTGACTGCATCAAAATATGTCACTCTCGATATTGAAATAATGATGATCTCAAGTCTGAGGATCATACACTTAGTTATCACCATGAGCAATGTTGTGACTGTCACATAATAGTCCAAGAAACATGCTCATAGCGAGTCAGTCTAGTATGTCGTTCTCTAACACATACTTATGTATTGATTTTGGCATCTCTATGTCAATAACAACACTTTGTTATCAATCAACTACATATTAGTCTTAACATATTATTGTTGTCCACGCCCACAATAATTCTCGACTAAGGACATTCAAGAATAACTATATTATTCTAAAGACTTTATTACAATTTAGTTTATTTATAGATGCACAGAATAAGACTGAAATACTAATAATAATGGCTTTATTAATAAACAAGATAAAATAAGTATGTCTTTTACAATCATCTCATGATTGGTCTTTGGGCATACTCCAACAGAAATTGCGGGTGGAGTTAGGAGAGGTGTTAGATCAGGGGGAGAGTTTATGGAGATAGAAAACCGGTGCTCAATGGATAGTTCACGGTGATCGCAATACTAGGTTCTTTCATACTACCACTACGACATGGAGGCGGAAGAATAAAAATCTTGCACTTAAAATGGAGGGTGGAAGCTGGAATTTCGATTAGGGATAGCTCATGGATTTAGTCGTTCACTTTTATCGGGAGTTATTCTCAACCACGACTAGGAGCAAGGCTGCGTATGAACATAAGGGTTTATTCGCATTGATTCCAACACATCAATGGAGGGATTTAGGGCTGCTTGTTTTGATTGAGTAGATTGGATGTTTTTTTCGAGATGGCACCATTCAAATCTCCGGGAGTAGATGGTATTCTCACAACTTTTTATCAGAAGAATTGGGCTTGGTGACGCTATTTTCTAGTTTATCTGTGGCATCTTCGATGAGGAACTGTGGCATGAGGAGTTGAGTCATACCTTTTTGGTGCTATTGCCTAAGGTTGGTAATCCGGAATCTATTAGTCAATTTCATTCTATAAGCTTCTATAATGTGATCTATAAGGAAATTACCAAGGTGATTGTGAATAGACTGAAGCCTTTTTTACCGGTCTGGGTTTCAGAGAATTAAGTAAGCTTCGTACTGGGTCAAGCGATAATGGATAACATTGATATTGCACAATATGTGATTCACTCCATGAATTTGAAGAAATGAAGTAAATGATGGATGGCCAAAGAGATTGATCTTGAAAAGCATATGATAGATTGAAATGGTCTTTCATTGAAGATACTTTATTTGATTTGGGAGTTCTGGATAAAATGTGCAATCTTATTATACGTTGTGTATCGTCGGTCAGTACTAGGATTTTGTGGAATGGTTTTATGATGGAGGCTTTTACTTCAACCAAAGGTATTCGACAAGGGGACCCGTTATCACCATACCACTTTGTCTTATGTATGGAACGACTTGCATAATCTATTCAATTGGAAATTAATGAGGGAAGATGGAAGTCATTTCGTCATTTGAAAAGAGTCCACTGATATTCTATTTGTTCTTTGTCGACGACATGTTGTTGTTTGTTGAAGCATCGTTTGAACAAATTGAAGTTATTCAGTCCATTCTTGGACAGTTTTGTGAGGCATCCGGACATAGTGTGTAGTTCATCAGATTCGGGTTCAAATTGAGGATATCAAAAAAAGGATATGGCTTTTAATATGGTTAATTTCCAAACAATACGCTTAGGCTCAAAAGTGGTTCTCTAATGGTCATATTTACCAAGGTAGGCTTTTTGGCTCAGAATTCATACCTAAGTGCCTTAATCATCTCAAGAAATTCGATGCTATGTGGTCTCAACATGTATAACACTGCAAATTCTAGAAGAAACCAATCATGCTTGACAATCACTCAATGAAAGAAAAATATTAAGCATAAAAGATGTATGCTTATTAGGCTCAAATCTCACAAAAGTGGCTTATGTCGTGTCCAATTTTATCCATCTAACTATTGAATCAATTAATCAAGCAACGATTTGAAATGCTAAAAAGTTCTTATCAATCCTAATTTACTTCCCATATCGGTCTCATTTTTACTTTGGGATCCCAAATCTCAAAATTTTCAATATGTCGATTCTAAGAATAATTTTCCATGTGAAATATATTTTTCTAAGTCATCAATAAGCTTGAAATTTACATTTTTATACCTATTAACTTCGGCAAAATAAGCAAGATTCTAACAAAAAATTTCAACCAAAAGCCTCCACCCCTACACTTAAACAGAACATTGTCCCTAATGTTCTAAAATCATCATGCATAAACTGAAGCAATAAAAGTTTCTAGGGAAAAGAATGCTCCCTTATTTGGCAGGGGATGGTTCATGGTGTGGATGAGAAAGGAAGCATAGGCACGTTTAAATCATGGACTGCTTTTGTTTTTCCTGAAGGACATGAAGTGTGGCTACATCTTTTTCCATGAGTGCTACTCCTTGTACCTAAAGAGAAAATCATTGTATTGGGAAATCAGGAAATTCCAGTGATACAGCTTGAAATCAGGAAATTCCAGTAGCTAAGATGCGTACTGATACGGTTGCCTGTGTACTGATACCTAGTGTATTTTTCGAAGGAGTGTACCGATACGGGGCTAGGTGTACCGAAACCCTTGAGCAATTTTGCACAGATTTGAGCCTTATTAGATTTCATGTACCGATACTTGAGGGCCCGTATTGGGCCCATGCGAATTCAAGGTTCCGACACCTCCAATTCTTCGCCAATCGCTGTAGGAATAATCTTGTAACGACTCAGTTTTGGGCCTAGGTGTTTCTAGGTTGATTAGATGGCCCGGTGGACCGGGATTAGAGATTCGAGTCGGATTCAGGATAAAAATCGGAATAAATATTTTTGAGTGAGATAAAGATATGGAAAAATATCCTAAAATGATTATTTAATATATGGATGCTTTTGCTAAAGTCAATTTTGAAAAATATATTTTCGAAATTGGACATTTTGGGCTAGTGACCAAAATGTAAAGAATGTAAAACTGTTTTTAGTGACTATTTTGTAAAAGGGTCAAAACTTAGAATCTTTAAGGAGTTAATTTACCAAATGTTTTAATCTGATTTTTCTCTCAAATTGGATTATTTTAAATGAGTTTAATTAGTAAATTAAATGAGATTTAATAAAAGAGAAGTAGTTATTTTCTAAAAACACTTTTGACGTAATTTTTCTCCCTAAAACTTTTCTCTCAAAATTCCTTAAGCCAAACACTATCTTTTTTTCATAAAAAATTTCTGGTAATGTTTTTGATTTCTTAAACTTTTGATATCTAATGGATTCTTTAATCTTGTTTTTCAAAATCTCATTGTTTCCCCTTTGTTTTTTTTTCAAGAGTAAAACATTCAATTGAGAGGAAATTCACTCATTAGAGGTAAAGTTCATTCGTCTCCTCTAATGAATGGTTCTTTATTGAAATTCTCAAGTTATTGATCCTTTCACTACATCAAAACAGGTCTTTAGCGACGTTTTTAGCCCTATAGCGGCATTTTAAAGTGCCGCTAAAAACTCTCCCGACGCTAAAAAAGCACTGCAAGATGTGTTGCTAAAATTAGCGCCGTAATAGTTCACGACGTTTGTATGAAAAAAACACCGTGAGAAATCATGTTCTTTAGTGGCGTTTGTGTTTACAAACGCCGCGAGAAATCTTGTTCATTAATGGCATTTTAATTTAAAAACGCCGTGAATAGCTGTTCTGTAGTGGTGTTTGTATACACAAACACCACGAATAGCTATTCTTTAGTGGCGTTTTTATTTAAAAACGCCGCGAATAGCTATTCTGTAGTGGCGTTTGTATACACAAATGTTGCGAATAACTGTTCTTTAGTGGCATTTGCGTTTACAAATGCCGCGAAAACACCATGTTTTCAAAAAAAACTCAAATAAAAAGCATGCTATTATATAATAATTTGAAATGCCAATTTCCATGATTTCAATCCACATTCATTTTCTCAAATAAACAATTAATCGTGGAAACGATCAGAACTATACATTTAAAATAACTTCCACCATTACAAATCCATTTCTCCAAGAGTCTTGGTAAACTGATTAAATGCTTGAAATTTCTACGGCAATTGTAGAGTTTTCAAATAGCTTCACAAAGATTCCAATGATCCTTCACACCAAAGAACAAATTCATCCCAAAGTAATAATAGTTGGAAAAGCTTTGGCAAGAAGCTTTCCGCTGCTCACAATGCAAGAGTTGCCTTCTAGATCATATTATCATGACAAGGAACCATCAAACTACGATTATGAGAATTAGTATCTAGTATATCAGGACATAATAGTAAAACAAGAATTCATTAATCAAGTAACAAATTTTCAAGTAAAAAACATGGTTAATTAAAAAAACAATTGATTGATATCCATGTTGTTTTCAAATAGACAACTCCTTCTGCATATACACCTAAGTGATCAATTAGGTTCTCTACACTCTTCTATAACAACTCATCTTTCTTTTTCCAGAATGTATTATGATAGTCGAAACATATAGCATACATGTATATGTATGTATATATATACCTTAACATCTGTAAGATCCACGTAAAAGAAGGGCTCTTGAATCTGAGAATGGAGCCATTGATTATGATAGACGTGTAAATTGTGTCCATAGCGATGCCGTGGGTCAATCTGAATAACACAAGAAACATGAATTAGTAACTAATAGTGAAGAACAATGGTAAACTAAGTTCATTTTTACAGTAAGTGACTTAGTGCCACAAGCCATACATCCACATCACTGCATTTTCTAACAGGTGTTCTGACTCCATCACAGTGATGGATTTTAAACCATTCTCCACACATGAACTATATTATGAGCATCAACCTCATGTACGGTCACAGAATCACTCACTCTCACAAATTTCTTCTTTACATTTTCAAATCTGTCTTAACTCTTAACGGTGAGAAATCAGTAACTAAAAGTGAAGCTTTACATTCTTCAAAAAACTTTGGTATTGTTTCTTCAGCTACTCCCTAAAAATTTAGCACAAATAAGCAAAATTTTGTCTAAGAATATTTTAAGGACCAGCTGTTGAAGCAAACTTGAACCCTCCAATACATCATGGAGAAGAAGTAAGAAGCTTTAAGGACTAAATCTGAAATGTTTCTTAAAACCATCAAGGAATCTATAAGACTTGTTGCCGAATTTCACATTGACAGTAGTTATAAAACCCACTGCCATAGGGGAGGATGATATATGATAAAGCATAAACTACATCCTACATCCTACAGGATGATCCCTTAGCAGTTGCATGATGAGAGTGTTGTCCTTGTATGACTCTTCTCCCAGTGTGTCAAGCTCAGCAATGGCTTCCTCGAATGCCTTTTTTTGAATGAAAAACAAGTGATATTTAATGAATATCCAAAATTAATTTATGATTTATTCTTACTATAAGCAACAACTATGCAACAACAACCAACAAGATCACAAAGAAAGTTTTGAAACAAATTAAAAACCTTATTTCACAATGATTTCAGAGGTTAACTTCATTCCATGTAATTCTCCAAAAAAAAAAAAACAAGGAATATGATAATGGAAAAGAAATGCAAGCAATTGTTCATCTCCTAACATTAATCTTGTAACACCCCAGCCCGAGTTAGGAGTGATGAGTGTTATACGAACAGAACGAGACATGACATTTAATTCCAGTTGCAATTTTTAGGGTAATTTAAAATTTTCCCATTTATGTTCTCATCTCTAATAGATGAATAACCAAGCATACCAAAACATGACAATCATTTAAGGATATAACCATATTCAATTCACTAACATACTTCATTGACACCATGATAATTTATTATTCATAACTAGGTTCGAGCCTATACTCTAGTAGATGACATGTGTGCAGCTTTGGACCATTGTTAGCATAATATATTATGTTCAAATCAGGTTAGAACAAAAGTAATAACCATAGCCATTTTAATTCATAGCCACTTAACATGTGACCTAATATAATCGATATCTATTCAATCAAGTCTATTTTTTTTTGATCGGCAACCATATGTTTTTATTAACGTAATAAAGAAACATATAGTTTGATAATTAGAGTTAAAATGATATTAGACATACACTATAATTTCCATGATCCATTCGAACCATATAAAAGAACCTACTTAACTTATCAAGCTTATATCTATATACATGCCATAATGATTATCATTTAAGTTACTAACAATCCAACTACTCATTACTTATACAAAACATGATTCTATTTATAACTTAAATGAATAATAAATAACATAATCTAACACAACTCTAAGTGCCACCAACTATGAGTACTGACAACCAATACAAATCATACTTTAGTTCTATTTATAACTTGCTTCAAGCCCAAGTAATGTAGCTTTTCGATCAAGTAACCAGTTCTTGTCCTTTGACCTGTGGGGTGGGAAGAAGGGAAAACAAGAGTGATAAGTACAAAATTGTACTTAGCGAGAAAGCCCTGATTCTAGCCAAATTTCATGTCTTAAAAGCTTTTATTTCAAGAGTAGCCAATTTAGGTTTGATCAATTTAGGTAAGACTTTGACCTAGCATTCCAAGCATTATTCTATTATTCAAACATACATTCGATCTTGGCTCATATTTAGAATTCTTATCACGTAAATCATGCATGCTCTACTTATATAAAGATTAGGCAACCTTACAAGATGATCATACATTCTCATTTTCAAACATGACTCAATCATATTATAACCTAACGTTCAATTTACAAATAATTTCAATCAAACATGTGGTATTCACCATCTTTAATCATGTGACTCATAAAATTTAAAAGCTTTATCAAGGATTAAGGTTATATAATCCTTAATCATATTTAGTTTATTTCGTTACAACTTAATCTCTTTAAAATAAGGATAAACTACACGAAATACCACTCAACTTTACCTTTTGACTCGCACATACCACTGAACTATAATTTGATACTATTATACTACTAAACTTAGCTTTTGGCTTCAATGTAAGAACTCGACCGTTAACTTATAACGGGCCGTTAAGTCCAAAACGGCGTCGTTTTGAAGCCTAAAATAGGCTAAAACGACGTCGTTTTATTAGTAAAGAAAATAAAAAAAAACATTGCATTTTGAGAAGCTTAAACCCAAAACCTTTAAGATGAAAGGCTTATACCAAACCACCAAGCCAATTTAAATACTTAATACCATTCTAACGAAAATAATATATAAATAATACTGTAGTTGAACTTAATTTCATTTATCTCATGATATAATTTTATAATATTTATAATATAATTTTATAAATATATTCACTTTATAAATAAATATTATTTATATATAAATATATTTTCAATATATATAATTCAACCCAAACCCTAAATCAAATATTAATTAAAACATCAAACCCAAAACCCTAAAAACTACAAACCATAAACCATATATTAATTAAAACCCTAAATCATATATATAAATAAATCCCAAACCATAAACCCTAAACATAATTAAATCATAAATCCCAAACCCAAAATCCAAAAATTAAAATATTATTTATAATATATATTAGGATTTGTAATATAAGGTTTAGGTTTAGGGTTTAGTTACATATATTGTTTAGGGGTTAAGGTTTAGAATTTATTTATGTATATAGTTTAAGGTTTGTGTTTTGGAGTTTAGGGTTTAATTATATATATTATATATTCAAATATATACATATATATAAATTATAAATAATATTTATTTATAAATTTAAAATATTTATATATGGTTTAGGGTTTATTTATATATATGGTTTGAGGTTTGGGATTTTAATTAATATATGGTTTAGGGTTTAGGTTTAAGGTTTAAGGTTTAATTATATATATTATATCTATTAATATATATATTGTAAATAATATTTATTTATAAAGTTAATATATTTATAAAATTATATTATAAATATTATAAAATTATATCATGAGATAAATGGAATTAAGTTCAACTGCAGTATTATTTATATATTATTTTCATTAGAATGATATTAAGTATTTAAGTTGGCTTGGTGGTTTGGTATAAGCTTTTCATCTTAAAGGTCTTGGGTTCAAGCTTCCCAAAATGCAATGACGTCGTTTTGGCCTATCTTAGGCTTCAAAACGACGTCGTTTTGGATTTAGCAGTCTATTATAAGTTAACGGTCGAGTGTTGAGTGGTATTTCGTGTAGTTTATCCTTAAAATAAATATTTCTTATAAGTTTATCATGTTCTTTAATTTCCCGATTTACAATTTTATTGCTATTCATCGTAACTCGTACCTAAATTGACTTTTAGATTGGTTATGAATTCCTGTCATAGTTATTTATTCTTTTGGACAACACCACTTTTCGGATATTCTAAAATTATCGAATTTATTCATGTAAGTATTGGTTACTAGCTACATAAGTTGTCAATTATATTATTTAGTAATCATGAAATTTCTTATTTTTCATTTTTAATCCAGTAAGCTTATCTTTACAATCAGAACCAATTGATTAGGTATATCTTTCTTGTTAAACAAGTTAGCTTGATTCATTCTATTTTAGTTTCGTATCTTTCTCGAATTACACATCGTATGGTTAATCGACCAAGTTACTAAATTCCATACTTATCGTAGTTTAAATAGCTACATGACTTAACAATTAAGTCATTATATTCCATTTTATCACATGTCAAGTAATCACTTGACTTGACGAGCAAGTTATTCGTCTCATACTTATCATTCGTCGTATAACTTACGTTTTTTAGTAAGCAAGCTATCTAATTTTGTAATTAACATAATTCGAATAGTTTCATGACTTATTAGTCAAATTATTGTTATCTTGTATTTATCCTAATTCATGAATTACATAACTTATCAATCAAGTCATTCTTATCTTTTAGGTAATTTTAATCATTTAAATTTCTAATCAAGCTAAGTCTTAGCTTACTCTAGTATTGATTCCAAGTAGTGGATTGAACATGTTTACTAAATCCGATTGGACCATTTTCTAGGTAAGAAATCCTATACAAGATTCGAATAGGTTATTTGGGAAGGTTAAATTCTCAATCAAATCCATTAATTATACAAGGTCATTCAGTTTAATATCAAATTTGTCAGTCCATTCGAAAGATGTATTATTAGGAGATTACTTCATTTTCAAGCTTATTCAATATTCATAATAGGCTATGTGGCTTATTCGAGTTTGTTCCATTATTTATTTAGGTAGCAAGTAGACAAGTGTGATTTTTAGCATTCATGTGTATTAGTTTAAATTTTATGTAATGTAACACCCGTGTTTTGGGGTTAGGAGTTAGTCGTGTTAGTTGGTTCGAGTCGGTAAAATCAATTTTAATCAAAATGACCTTGGCTTGAGCTAATTGAGTTTTAAATAAAGAGGAGGGGTCTTTTTAGTAATTTAACCAAAACAAATAAAAAGTGGACAACCTTTTTCAAATCAAAAAGAAAGAAAAAAAAGGTTATCATCTCCCCTTTTCTCTCTTACCCGTTGAAAACCCCCAAACCCACCCAAAACCTCTAAATCACTATTCCATTTGATTTCTTCATCTACTCAAGGGCATTTTCAAAGGTAATTACATATCTACACTCTCCTCATCATCCTCTACATTTACATAGTCCTAGATTTCAAAACTACCCATTCTTGTGATTTTCAAGTTTAGGGAAAAGTTTGGATTTTTAAGGGGTTCTTCAATTGTTTTTGAATTGTTGAGTTGGGCTTTGTTTTAATCTCACTTAAACTCACATAATATGTTAAAATGGGTGATTTTGGGTGAAAACCCGAAGTGGGTCCTTGTGGCCATTTTTGAGGTGTCTAAAATTAAAGTTTTGGTGAGTTTTAGGGTTAGGTTGAAGGGATGATGGTTTAGGGATGTTAGGAAAGTGTTTTGGGACCGTTTAGGTGTCATTTGGGGTGTTTGAAATCATGGTTTTCTGATGGGTAACAAGGGAGCACGAAAATTGGAAGTTTGGTGAGAAAATGGGTTTGATTTTGGGTGAAGTTGGCTTGTGTTGTAAGTGGGGTTAGTGACTGAAATTTAGCATTGATTTGGTGAGTAATGGTTGTGTTTTGATTGGCTAGAAACAAGAGGAGACATCAGAGAAGCATCGGGATCGAATCCGGGCATTTAGGAGGCTTGCTTGCTTGCTTGGGTTGCTAAGGAAGGGTGGTGAGTAAAACTTTAAATTGTTTTAAAGTTGGTTCAAGTGTGTGTAGTGGGAGTGTTGGAATGAGCTTGGTAGGCCATTCCGAGGTGGAAGTTAAATTGGTAGTTTAACTCCTTTATTGTTAATGTTGCTTATATATCAATGCCTATCTTGAACTTGTGAAACATGAATTGCTACGTATGTATATACCTATGATGTGTGTGATGATGTAAATGTGTTATAAATGGTGGATGTATGATATGGTTAAAGAAATTGGCACTAATTAACTTACCTGGTGTAAATGATCGATCATTAGGATTAGTGTGCACACAATTGAGTCAAAACGTATATGGCCTTGATGGCGTTGAGTCATCAAGGAGGAGTACGGTGATGTAATATTCCACCGGAAATTTATTCATATTCTACGTGATGATGAGTGGAATCCCATCGTTAGGGCATGTGGTGATGAGTGGAATCCCGCCCATGCAAGGTCCGGTGATGAGTGTAATCCCACCGAGGTAATGTTGTTGTTGAGAGTAAATCCGCACATCCGGGTAAACTAATAGTGGCCAATGATATTGCTCTCATGATTATGATGTTATGATAATTGAGATATTTGTTGTTGAGCTCAGTATGATGTGAGATGCCATATTATGACTCTTGAAAGACTAGCTAGGTTGACTTGTTGATACCTATGTATGTTGTATGTGAGGTTAAGGATTTGCATGCTTGGACCCTGCATTGTTGTTGTTTTTGATTTAGAGTATCCTCACTAAGCTTCTAGCTTACGTTCTCATTTTCAACAATGCAGATCATTAGCGTGGTGTTAGCAAGGAGCAAGGCGAAGGGGCTTTCCAAGTTATTTGTTGCTCAAGTATGATTTAGTAATTAATGTGGTAGTTTAGCAATGGGGCAAGTGTGTGTTTTGTTTGAGCATTGTATGACTCATGGAGGTTGTTGGTGTATATGTTTTTGTTGAATATGTAAACCATGCTAAGCTTTGCTGGATGTTTGTGTGAGATGGTTATGCCTTAGGATGTTTAAGTTGTTTTTGGTTGGCATGTAAACCCTTATGTGATGAATTGTGCCATTTGGCTTTTGAGTCCTTAAGCATGCCCTTTATATGCAATTTTGCCCTTTGTGTAAATGCCATGAATGGATGCCTCATCTTATGCCTTGTGTGATTGAGCATGTTTTGCCATAGGATCCATGCCTCTAGTTCATTCTTGTAAGTGTTGTGTGCTTCTTGGGGTCGTTTAGGGCCTTTGGGGTTGTTGGGAAATGTTTAAAGTTGGCTTTTGAGAATTGCAGACAGCCAGTGTTTCGAAACGGGCTGAGCTGTTTCGGAATGGGTAAGGCTTCAGGGACCCTGTATCGGAACTCGTTTCGATACGGTTTGGCCACTGTGAACCCCTGTCTCGAAACAAGTTTCGGAACACTTTGGCTACTGGAAATCTAAGAAATTGCCGATATGAAGGGGTTTCGAAACGGGTCTAGGGGTTTCGGAATGGTCAATATCTCGTTGACCACGAGAAGTTGACCGTTGGGGGTGTTTCGGAACGGTTGACCTCCGTTCCGATACGGCCTTCTCGTGTGGACTTGAGGCAGTTGACCAAGTCAAGGTGTTTCGATACACCTTGAAGGTGTTTCGAAACGGCCTGCCTAATAACTTAAAAATAGACTGTTTATTTGCCGTTTGTGTTCCAGTTGCGTGTCTTTCTCAATTTATTCCGCTGTTGTGATCACATAGGTTTTAAATGTGCCTTTAGAGAAGATTAAATTAAAAGAAATTTTTAGGGTTGCTAACCGAGGGGGAACCTTAACGGGTTTCGCTTCGATTTTCCCCGTGTGGCCTACTTGGACCGGTCATCCGGCCAGACCGGGACGAGGGGGTTACATTTAACATCACATTCAAGTCTTAATAATATATTTCTTGTTGTATAAGCAAGATAATTCAAATTGCATATATATATCCAAGGAGAATCTTGGATTCCAAGCTTAATCAAGTGTCACACCAGCTCAATTTCTATTCCAATTTTAAATATTCTTGTAAACACATGTACCAAGTAACAATGACCATATCATACTAGATCTTAAAATTTGTCTTTAGTTCATTTTGTTGGATTAAAATCCGCAATTGTGGGCACATATGTAAAATGTATGTTACTATTATAAAGTATGACACAAAATAAAGTGACCAATTAAGTTAAGCGTGTCATAGGTATTAAAATGTCATAGAAATAAAAGTGTAGATACCGTAAGATATATTTATAATCCAATAAGGGGCAGAGTTATAAATATTTAATAGTTGATTTAATAATCAACTATATAAACAGGTAGTGGTCCCCAAGAAATAGGTTAACTTGTTTTTCTCTCCTTTCCCGTCAGAGAGTTTTACTTCAAGAGATAACCTATCTTCTTGGAAGATCAATACCAAAGATTTGTGATTTCAGCATGAAGATTCAATGTTTTCATCTATCGATTAATTCAGGTACGCTTCCGCTTTCGGTTTATTGTTCTTGATGATTTGACATGATAGATCTTAGGTTTTAGATTTCATATTAATTTATGATTTGGTTCTTACAAGTGGCATCAGAGCCTCGTCATGTTGAATTATTAAGAATTGATTTTTTTTATAATTTTGGATTGATTCGTACAAATGATTTTACGAATTCAATATATTGATTTGGTATTTGGATTACAGATTGAGGTTGAAAATTTATGTTTAAATATTTCTGAATCCAATTTTCTAGGGTTTACTGCAATCGTTATTATTACGTGTTTTTTTTTTTAATTTATGCGATTAGATCTCGTTATGCTTTACTTCTAAAGATTCGATTTGAGAGAAATCTAAGATTGAACTATCATGGAATTAGGGCAATTTCCTTGATGTTTTATACATTAAAAATATCTCCAGAAATTGCTTAATGGGACTTGTAACAATTTCATGTTTGCATGCGTAACAAATAGGTATTGGCGCACCTATATGCATGTAATATGTTAATGGATTATAGAATATTATTTTATTAATTTTAATCTTGGATGTTTAATCAAATTCAACCTCTGTTTCAGTCTTCATTTGGCGATTAAAGTTGGAGAATCCAGTAATGTTTATTGTCATTGACTATTGGATTATAGAATATTATATTTGATAAGGGTAATGTATAGCAAGTTACTTACGCCTAAAGTCTGTATGATTCTGTTCGCATTTGGTTTATCAAACATTTAGTTTTGATCGTTATTAATTTTAAAGAAAAATAAAGTTGACTTGAGCTTTGTGTCTTAGAAACTTTATAATCAGGTTAGCCCTCGAAGCTTTACATTCAGTTTATGTCTAATAAATTATGGTTGAAATTTTTTAATCATGTTTAGTTTTGTACACAATATTTTAGTTAAATTTGTTTGACATTATGCTTAATTATGTCATTAATGTTATCTATGGAATATACATATTTGCATTTGGTATTGATGAATATTCGTTTCAGTTTGATTAAAATTTCAATTTTGATCATTATATTGTTATGGATATTTTTAAGGTCTTATGTGATCATTATATGAATTACTCATTTGTATGATACTTTTGATTTTGACTTTTTAGTTAAAGATTAAATGTTTTGAATTCGACTTTATTTTCCGCAAATGCATGCTTAAGAAAGTTTTTGAGAAATAGTCAAAATTTTTAGATTTTTTTTATATTTGTGATAGCCCCATTCAGACAACCTTATTTTGGGTTATTTCAGAAACTTAAGTGTTATCAAAAATTTCAGTTCTGGCTGTTACAAAATTTTAGATTTAAATATCAATATATTTATTGTATATATTTTGAAATAATTTAATTGAAACATTAAGTCACTAAAGTGACCTTTATTGTGGAAATTATTTTATTTTAAAATATAGAAAGTTTTGTGCATGTAAGTCGGATTATGTTAGTATTAATCGACCCAAAGGAAGGTTAATAATTAACATTATTACATGTACAACTATGGTAATAAAATGTGATAATTAATCAGTTTTATATGTGAGCAATAAATCGGCCCAAATGAAGATTTCTGTTTGACATGTTCTTTTTATCAATGTTTGATTACTGTTCAAAGATATCACTTGCAAGTTAATATTTTGTCCAAAGATGAAATATTAATGGAGTGTCCGTTATCTTGATATGAGGTTTACCTTAATTCAAATTTATTATTATGATTATCTTTTAATTTGATTGAAAGATAAAATTAAGACAAATATTTTGAAAAAAATAAATTCATATTTTGGCTTCGGATGTCTAGTATTTTAATGGATTTATTGAAACATAATGTCACCAAAGTGAACGCTTTTGTGTAGATTAATTTATTTAAAATAGTAAGATAATTATGAGTTTTTGTAATTCATGCGTTTATTAATTGGCCCAAAGGAAAGTTAATATTTGACAGAATTACAATGACAACTGTAGCGATAAATGTGTGACAATTATAAAGTATTTTATGTGAGCAGTACGTTAGTCCAAAGATTAATCTATTGTTTGACATAGTTTATTGTCAATGTTTGATTGCTACAACAAGAGTACCGCTTACAGTTAATATTAATGTCCAAAGACTTGATATTAATGTTGTTCTTGGTATCTTGAGGGGAACTAGCCATTATCTTGAATTTATTTGTTTACTTATGAATATTTATGTGAGCTTGTTTTTATTTTATTTATTTATTTTTGTTCTATATTTAGGTAATTTATCTTTGTTATAACAATATCTATTAAATACATTCTACACCCATGTTTAGTAAAACAAATTTCAAGGAATAAGAAAAGACACTTACGTATAGTATTTGGTTGTTTGAATTTAGACTTTGCACTAAGGAAATAACATTTTTCACCTCTCACAGCGGTAAGCACCCATAAAAACTATTTTGAGAAGTGAGATCGTTCGAATCACATGAGTCTAATGATCATAAAGTACAACACTCTAGATGTTTTCTGGAGCATAAATCTAAAGAGATTACTCATGTTAAGGGTTTCCTTGACGAAATTAAGAAATGTTTTACCCAAAACATTAAGGTTAAGATGACAACACTTATGCTTTCTTTGATGTCTATGAAGTATAAGGGTCAAGGAAATGTGAGAGAGTAGATTATAAAAATTCTTTATATTGCTTCAAAAATTTAAGGCACATAAGATCGAACTTTCTAACAATTGTTTGTTCGTATGGTTTTAGCACTGCTTCCTATATAGTTTAGCCAATTCAAGTTACAATTTTCAATAGGAGAAATAGAGTCTATTTGGGCTCATTTCTCATTGTGTTCAAGAGGAAGAAAAATTGAAGCATTATACGTGTAAAAGTATTAATTTAATTAGTGATCATTTAGTTAGTGTCTCTAAGAACAAGGGCAATAAAATAAAATATTAGAATAAAGTTGCTAAGGATCCTAGTCAAAAGAAACAACAATAAGTTACAAAGTGTTGATTCTTTTGTATAAGTTAGGCATATGTGAAGTAATTATACTTCAAAAGTGAGCAACTACTTCGGTTATTTTGAGTGATCCATGGGCTGTAAATTTTTTGATCCCACAATGAAGATTACTTTAAGGAGAGATTTATAACTTTTTTAGGATGTTGAGTTTAGAGGGAGAAATAAGGTTAGATGCATTGTTATTGAGGAGGAATTGAATTAGAATTTAATTCATACTATCACTTTTGATGATGTTTAGGTTTTCACATCTATCATTAATCAAGAAGTGAATCAAGTACCTCAACAAAATAATGTTGAACAACTCTCATTCAAGATAAGGTAATTGTTTCGGAAGAACAAACTCAACAACCTTAAAAAAACAAATGCCATTAAAGAGGTCCACGAGAGGAAGATGAAATACTATTTCATATTATTATATTTTATTTCTTCAAGAAAATAAGGTAACAATGGAATGATAGAAAATGATCACTCATTTTTATCAGACCATAAAAGTTCTAACTCTCAAAAGTGGATTGATGTCATTCAAGAAAAGTATAATTTTATGCAAGACAATAAAGTTTATGAACATGTTTCATTACATGAAGGTGCAAACCAATTGGTTGTAAATGGATATATAAAACTAATAGGGATGGAAATGATAATGTTGATAAGTATAAAGCACGTCTTGTATCTAAAGGATATACTCTAAAAGAAGACATTGATTTTACAGAGACTTTCTCTCAAGTATTATTAAAAGACTCTTTCAAGATAATTATTACATATGTTGCTTGGTTTAGTCTTAAGCTACATTAGATAGATGTTAAGCTTGTTTTTTCAATGGCGACATTGAAGAAACTATTTATATGATACAATCATAAAGTTGTGTCTTATGATACAATATCAGCGATATCTAAATTAAAGAAATCTATCTATGAGCTTAAGTAGGACTCTCATTAATGAAATTATAAATTTCATGTTGATTATCTCATTCGATTTTGAGATAAATTTGGTTGACAATTGTATGTACTACAAGTTCAGTGGGAGTAAAACCACGTAATACTCATATTGCGAAAGAAGAAAATTTTAGTCTTATTCAATGCCCTAAAAGTAACCTTGAAATTTAGAAAATTCAAAAGATTCTGTATGCATAAGTTGTTGAGAATCTAATTTATGCTTAAGTATGTATGCGTTCGGAAATTGTGTACATTTTTGGAATGTTAGACATATATTTGAGGAATTAAATTATGGACCATTGGATCGCAGCTAATGTGGTTATGAGATATCTTCAGAGAAAAAAAGTACATGCTCGCATGTCGGAGTTCTGGTAAGTTAGAGATCATCAGGTTTACAGACTTCGATTTTAATAGAATATTGATGCAAAAGAATTTTGTCACATGAGCTGCTAATTGTAGATTGAATAGAAAGACCACTTTAGTAATTTTGTGACAATAAATATGCATTCATTTATTCTATAAACAATAGGAACACTTCAAATTTGAAGCACATAAATATTACGTTCTTAGTTGTTAAAGAAAATTCAGAGTGATTGTATGTCTATATAGCATGTTGGTACAAACTCCATAATTGCGCGCATATTAAGAAACTGTCACCATAGGTCTTTCATGAGCACACTACTCATGTGGGTGTAATGTTATTTAAGGATATTCAGTTTTAGTGGGAGTTTGTAATTTTGAAAAAAAATGCTCATTCGGTTTAGACACAATTTTAGTTACTTCAGTTTAAAGTTATTTAAGATTATTTTCTGCAGAAATAAAGTTTTTTTTTGGTTTATGCACACTCTGAATTCAGTAAAGTTGATCTCACTAAGGTTTAGGAGGACCAGTTGGAAATAGACATGTATGGTTCACATTTTATGTAATTTTCCATGCTACACATCCATGATTGATCTATGTCATTTGACTATATTTGTATACGTGACCATTGATAGGTCCAGTCATAATTGATATGGCGAAGACCGCTTTGATCCTATGTGGACATAGTTAATGGCCGAGATTGTTATAGAATACCTATTATATAATAGCAAAAATTTGAGCTCATAAGGTTGTACATTTATCAGGAAACATATGTTGCCCAAGTGGGAGATTGTTGGATTAAAATCCTCAATTGTGGGCACATATGTAAAATGTATGTTGCTATTATAAAGTATGACACAAAATAAAGTGACCAATTAAGTTAAGCGTGTCATAGGTATTAAAATGTCATGGAAATAAAAGTGTAGATACCGTAAGATATATTTATAATTCAATGAGGGGCAAAGTTATAAATATTTAATAGTTGATTTAATAATCAACTATATAAAGAGGTAGTGGTCCCGAAGAAATAGGTTAACTTGTTTTTCTCCCCTTCCCCGTCAGAGAGTTTTACTTCAAGAGATAACCTATTTTCTTGGAAGATCAATACCAAAGATTTGTGATTTCAACATGAAGATTCAAGGTTTTCATCTATCGATTAATTCAGGTACGTTTCCGCTTTCAGTTTATTGTTCTTGATGATTTGACATGATAGATCTTGGATTTTAGATTTCATATTAATTTATGATTTGGTTCTTACACATTTACCCAAGATCAACATGGCTTGTCTTTAATCATATTTAAGAGACCTAGCTAGTCCACATGCTTCATTCGAATACACACCCAAGTATTGATATTTAATCCATTATATAGTGAACAAATTAAGCAACTAATTATATATAATGGCAAGATGATCAAGCAAGCAAGATTCCATCACAATCAAACAAGTACACACAATGATCTTCAATCCTCTAATCGAATAGGGTTCCAATTCTTTAAGGCTTATCATACAAGAAATGAACAATTCAAAATAGCATTTCTATCTCTTGCTTACAATAATTCCATTTCATTCGAAGCTCATTAGTAAAAGTTCAATCTGGTTCTTTCTATGTCATGTAACATGAATTTCAAGATAACAATTTTGTTCCCCTTCATTCATGTAAACTCATTACCGTATAAATTTACTTAGCAAAGATGAGATTTACACACCCTTAATCATATTAACATTTTTTATTTCAAGCTTAATAGTTGGGTTTTGCCTTAGTATATATAGTTAGTTAGGTAATCGAGTCACATATAACAGAGGGTGAACGAATCACCAAATCAGAGGGTATACAAGTACCAATTTTATTAACATTGCATGTAACAGTAGGGTGTCGTCACACCAATCAGTAGGGTACACTCACATACCAATTTCAGTAGGGTACACTCACGTACCAATTTTATGCTCTAGACTCTAGGCATCACATACTACCTAGACTGACCATATAACCAAGGGCTTAACCATTTATGTGATCAAATTTAAATCATATCAATAGAAAACAGATTCCAATTTTAATCATTCGATTCTTTCATATCTTTCACACAAATCTGATTTCAAACATAGCACATGAAATTTCCAATCATCATGTTATGCCATACATTGAATTCATAATTCAGCACTCATATTGAAAATTTCAGTCCATAATTTACACATATATCACACGTCAAGTATACCATAGAATCAATCCTATGCTTCGATTTTCATATGCATGTTTCCATCATTCAATTCGCATATCAAAATTCCCAATTTAAATCATATTAGTCAATCACACAGTCAACTATAATAATATCAGAATTTGCAAACACATTTAACCAATAATTCAATTTCGATCAATATCCACAACCAGTTTCCCTTTTTATCCTTCTTCCTTTAATTTAATTTACCAAACTAAGATTAAGTCCAATTTCATGCATTTCTATAAACAATAATCGAAATAAAGTTAGTTGAGACACAACTCTCAACTCTAAGGTTAGCTTCACTCACAAACACCTAGTTAGTCTTGAATTCGGATGCTTTTCCCTCGATCCTTCTACTGTCCGGCTATCGTATTCTCCTCGATATCTTCCACCCTAGGCTCTATTATATCATTTACAATCAAATATGAAACTGATCAGCATCAATTCTATCAAACAATCATTCGATTAAACACAATTCACAACAGTCCTTAACTTTATTTTCGGTTCTGGACAGATTCAATCTTGGTTACTAATTTGATCATATCTCTCAATCTGTAAATCGGATTTTCAATTAATTTATATCATTTTAAAGCTAATAAAATTTTATTTAAGACCATATAAAATTCGCACTTTAATTTTTATCCAATTGATTCAGTTTATTACTTAAAGACATGACACTCACACATTCTGGACAGCTTGTACTACTCGTGCCATTTTAGTTTCAGATTTCTCTACATAAACCAAAATTTAGTGCCGTTTGTTCCTACTTAAAATAAACATTCTCAGGTATATTCTATCAAAAATTCAGCCCAAAATTCAATGTCTACAATTTTTGGTGCATTTTTGAAGTTGCTGCCTAGAATAGGGTTTTTTTCCTGTGCAGTTTACTCTAATTTAAGCTTTAAGCTTCTTAATTCTTTTAAACTCACTCTAACAAGTAAACCTTAATTTACTTACTTAATTCCCCTGCATTTTCATGTTAAGTTTAGCTACAAAAGTTTTCAATTAAATCCCAATTTTATTAATCTTGATAAAACAATCCAAATGTGCTATCTAAACCGTCTAAGTGATTCGATTTACTTAATTAGTTATTGACTAATTTCCATCTTCATTTCAGTATCCATTTCATAATCTAACATGTTTATAATCTGGATATCATTCTAACAAAATTTCCAGCAGAATTTTATGATCAAAACAACATATAAACAATCAACAATCCAATATTTCAAGCTATAACATGAATCCGCCAAAGGAGATGAGCTTACCGAAATATCCAAACTTGATTTCCAATTTCAATCTCCTAAACATGCAAAGCTTTCAAACTCAATCCCATGGCTATTTTCTCTCTCATCTAATTTCCCCTAAGCAATTCGGTTAACATATAAAAAATGAAGAAGATGACACAATATCTTTTGCAACCTATCCTTGCCGAGTGGCAACAAGGGAAAACACTTTGTGTTTTCATTATAATTACATGTGTCAATGATGACACTTCTTAAAATTTGTTGAGTGGATCAAAGGATTGATCAAAGTCAGGGGGTGAATTGAGGTTTTAAAATTTTGGAAGTGAAGTGAAATGAATAAAAATGAAGAACAAGACAATTATAGTGGTTCAAGTTCCAAATGAACTCTACATCCACTACCTTAGCTCCCACTAAGGATTTCCAACAAATTCACTAGTTGATCTTCCCCTTTTCTAGTCTTAGGAGGAAATCTTTACAAGACCGGTCAATTTTCTACCCAAAATTAACCAAACCCTCACTTGGTTACAAAGAAAAAATTAAAGGCAATAAGAATATCTCTCAATACAAATTTGCCCCTTTGAATACAAGCACTCAACCCAAATTGAAATACAAGATAAGAATTATACTCAAAGACAATTTGGGATTTTACAAGAATGAGAATTTTGGCACATGAGCTTGGATTTTGTGTATGGATGTTTCTCTTGGATTCAATAGTTGTTGTTGGTCTTCAATGGGCTTGTTTTTATACCTTCTCCATTAATTCTAGCCGTTTGGGCGGTTAGGCAATTGATTATAGCCGTTGGAACCCTCTCTTATGACCAAAAATACATTTTGACAGCCTATCGTATCGGTACTCGAGGAAGATAATCGATACCTGTCTCAAATAAGAAAGAGCCGTTGCACAAATATAAGAGAGGCGTATCGATATGCGTTCAGGCGTATCGGTATGTGTTAGGGAACCGTTTCGATACGGGTAAGACCGTATCGATGCAATTTTTTCAACATAGCTCACTGGAGGAAATCATATCGATACGTGCTATAGCGTATCGATACCCTATTTAAAATTTACTTTCCTACCAACTGACAAGGCAACATTCGATTTATATAAAGCTCTAAATTTTTCTAAAATATTTTAAACCGTACCGATACGGGTGAAACCGTATCGATACTCGATTCAAACTCCTTGGGATTTTATAGAGAGAGCGTATCGATACAGATGAAATCTGTTTTGATACCCTGTTTCGATACAGTAAGTAGCGTATCGAAACGTTTGTCTCCAATAGCCAAGTTTCTAAAAAAGGTATCGATACTCTTAGGGGCGTATCGATACTCATACATTTTTTTAGCAGTTTTGGCCTTGGAAAATTTAGAAAAAGTTTTGGAGTTTGAGTTTTTCAAAACTAGAGTAAAGCCTTGTTGATTTTAAGCCTTTTGAGAGACTTAAAAATTCATTTACAGTTTTACAATTTGGTCCTTAAAACACTTTGTTATATAAAAATCAAACATAGGTTTTACAATCTCTCCCTTTTTGATATAACAAAACCAAAGCTTAATTTTTTTAAGTCTTTTGAAAAACTTTGGAAAACAAATCCCCCTAAATGTTTGCTAAGTAAACTTTAAGTTTAAGTTTAGTGAGCTTGTGAAATTCCTCTCCCCCTTTTTGTTAGATCAAAATAAGAGACATAGGCTATAAAGGCATAACAATAAACCAAGCAACATTTAATAGATAATCATAAAGTTCATAAATTAAAGAAACATAGAACTAAAATCCAAACAACATAAATCAG
Source organism: Hibiscus trionum (assembly GCA_030270665.1). Taxonomy (NCBI): domain Eukaryota; kingdom Viridiplantae; phylum Streptophyta; class Magnoliopsida; order Malvales; family Malvaceae; genus Hibiscus; species Hibiscus trionum. Next base: position 26,696,864 of record BSYR01000021.1, read on the forward strand.
AGCATAGATTTTAAATGATAAACTTAATCCTAGAAGCATAAATCAAAGTGCATGAAAGTGAATCCTAAGATGACATGAATGAGATGCAAAGACTAATCTAAGACTCGTCTCTGTCACCATCTTCATTATCTTCATCTTCATCTTCATTGGCATCATCGTTCCTCCTTGATTGACGTCATTCATCATGGAAGGCCGTAAGAGAGATATTCATAGAATTATTCTCGGCCTCAATGGAAGTGCTACGCTTCTCTACATTGGTCATGTGATCTTCCAAGCTTGTGAAGGGTATCAACGATAGGAATCCCGTAATTCATAACTTGGTCTATTTAGGGCGTGTAGGTGTTCCCTTTTTTGTAAGAGCGCAAGTCCATACTCCTGTCAAGTTATAGTATATAAGATGTCGAATCCCACGAGGAATGCACAGCTTGTCTCGTTCCTTAGTTCCTGCACAATGGTAAAGTAAAAACACAAGTGAATGACTGGTTGAGATTGAAAAGTAAATAAAACACAAGTAGAAGAGAAGATGAATCAGGCTGATAGAGCAAGCAGAGTTATGCTGCCACTTAGTGTGAAAACTGCATTGTAATAGGTATGAGTTATCCTTTGCTGCCATGATATGCTGCCTCGGCGGGTACGACGGGAAGCAAACTACGACCCTGTCACGCGGCCGCAGCAGGTCACTGCCACTGCAGGGGTGTGTACTATCTCGGCAGGTGGAATGGAAAGACGTACTGGCGATAAGTCTGGCAGATACTCCAAGTTTGTCAGGATACTCGATAGTGATCCCTCCTATTTCTAGGTTAGGATGCTCGAGATTGATAACTTGAGGACTAGTGTGAAACCAAATCAATCAACTCGGTTAGTGATCCCTTTTAGCCGCTGAAACTTGTGGACTAGTGTGAAACCAAGTTAGTCACGCCTCCCGTTGTGACCGTACTTAACCCTTTCGTAAGCCTTGCACTTTCATGCCCGACAAATAGATTCTCTCAAATGACTGGTTTAGAAAGTTTGAAAGAATGAAGAACAATGGATTAAGTAAACTTGGAATATTTTATTGAAGAAATAACTCAAAAACCTAAAACAACCGTTTTCACTCTAGTTACAACATAACCCTAACCCAATTGGGATTTAGAACATGGCGGCAGAGAAGAATACAAGAAGAGTTTATAGAAAACCTAGGATGCTTTAAACTAGAAGTACAATGGGTATTTATAGACACAAAACTAGGTTAAGTCCTCCTTGAAGTAGAAGTCCTCTAAAGTAGCTTTTCTACTTTAATGTAGCTTTAAATTCTGACTTCTTTGCTTGGAATATAGACTCTTCCTCGTTTTCCTTATCCCGCAATTAAGCTTGGGAATTTCGCTTCGACAGCCCTAGCCGATGCTACAGACGTCAGAAAATCATATGACCATCGGCGATAGATTCAGGAATTTTTGCTCTACAGATCGCGCTCTGGTTCTCCCAACTTCCATAATCAGCTGCCGCGGGCAACAAGGTTGGCGGAAACTCTACTCAGCAGGTGCTCAGCAGCAACTTGTCTTCAGCTGGAACTACTTCAGTACAACTTCTAGGTTTGCTTCTCAGCGTTGTGTTCTCCGTTCCTCAGCTCCCTCGTTCAGCTGTTAGTACCTACAAGCAAGAATACACTAAAATAGTACCTCTTGTTTACTGAATGAATGATAATTTATAAAAGCAAGGTAGAACAGTGAAATACTATAAAATGCTATGCATGAACCTACTTATGCCTAAAATGAGCTTAAAAACAGTAATAATAAGAGTTGGACAGTGCATGAAATATAAGACTTTTGGACACTTTGCACTTCCCCAAACTCGAACTATTGCTTGTCCTCAAGCAATGAAATCCTAAAGTACTTGCTCTAATAATAGTTAGAAAGAAAAACCTGTTTTTGACCCGATTTTCTGCCTCAAGGCCGTGGCACCTATATATATATAATTTAATGAAGGGAAATAAGTAAGAAAATAATTCAGAATTAAATTCCTAATGCATGTGTGATGTTTGCAAATCTGTAAACAAGTTGAATACGCAAAATAAAAGATTAAACAAAGATACTACTGTAATTTAGAGGTTGATGCTGAGGCAGCACAATTTCAGCACATTATTATTTTTAATCAAGGTAGTGAGTGCTTCAGCTTATCACAACTACTCTTCCAGGTCAGACGTTTAGATACGAGCAAACTACAGAACCCCGAACCTTTGGAGTAGAGTCATCCCGTGAAGGCTTTCAGTCACTGATGCTATTTTTTCCATCAATTTTAGGCTTTCAAATTCATGGACTTTGATAGCAGCGGAGTGTCCACGCACATGATTCTTCCTAGAGCCCGTTGCGGGCACCTCTAGGGTAACACAACACTTTTTCTTTATTTTTGATTTTGCTTCCTTGGCAGTTCTGCACTCTTCTGTTTCTTTTGCCCACCTCGGCTACATGCAATTATCGTTAGAATTTTGCAAATAATTCTAAAAAACAAACAGGCAATGTTCATCAAATATTCTAACACATTCAGCAAGTAACAGAGATATTTAACACTTTCAGGCAAAAAGGAAAAAAATCTAAGTCATATTTCATGCTTTTTCCCAAGATTAACTTTAATTTTTAATTAGGTGCGAAAATAAAGTAATCGGTCATCTTATCATAGGCACAAGTCATAGCAAACTTTTCTTTTCTGGTTATTACTAAGGCAAGTATAATGCAATCTAAATGCAACTAAGAATGCTTACAAATGATGTGAGAGCTATCCCCCCAAACTCGAAATGGGCATTGCCCTCAATGCACAAAACAGAAAAGAAAACTGAGTTAGAGTAAGTAGAGGGAATAACGCCTGAAGTTGCTGCCAATGGTCGGTGCTTGTTGCCTTGTTGTCCATTTTTTCTTGGGTTTGGATCTGCAGAACTAATTGTGAGGGGGGAATAGAGAAAACATAAAACAAAAGACACCTAATCCTAAAACTACTCCTACTAAAACAATAAATAAAGGCTTAGATAAGGTTAAGTCACAATGGGATTGCCATCCCCAATGTGAATACTTCATGTTCTTTGATGAATGAGTCCCCTATGCAGTGCTTTAGTCGCTGCCCGTTGACCTTGAACTCCGTCCCTCCTTGTATTGATTTTATTGTTACGGCACCATGTGGGAAGGCTTCGACTACTTCGTAAGGTCCTGACCATATGGATTTTATTTTTCCCGGAAACAGTGTGAGGTGAGAATTGAATAGTAGTACTTGCTACCCTGGCAGGAACTGCCGCTGCTGGATCTTGTTGTCATGCCATTTTTTGATTTTTTCCTTGTACAGCTTGGCGTTCTCGTATGCCTCCCGCCGAAATTCTTCCATTTCCGTCAGGTTGAGCAGTCTCTTTTCCCCAACATGTTTCCAGTCCATGTTGACTGCCTTGACTGCCCAATATGACTTGTGTTCTATTTCAACAGGGAGGGGGCAGGCTTTGCCGTATACTAGACGATATGGGGACGTTCCTAACGATGTGTTGTATGTTGTGCAATATGCCCAAAGAGCATCGTCTAGTTTCAAGGACCAATCTTTTCTATTATGATTTACAACCTTTTCCAGAAGAGTTTTGACTTCCCTGTTCGAAATTTCTTCCTGCCCATTTGTTTGTGGATGGTAGGCTGCAACAATCTTGTGCTCGACCCCTACTTTCTGGAGTACCTTCGCAATTAATATGTTGTCAAAATGGGTGCCTTCATCGCTTATAATTGCTCTTGGTACTCCGAACCTCATGAAAATGTTCTTTCATAAGAATCGATGAACATTCTTTGCATCATTGTGAGGGGTGGCAATGGCTTCTACCCACTTAGAAACATAATCCACTACAAGGAGGATGTATAGGTTTCCGTACGAAGATGGGAATGGTCCCATAAAGTCTATCCCCCAAACATTGAACAGCTCGACTTCCAAAATTGTTTGCAGGGGCTTTTCATTCCTTCTCGATATATTTCCTGTTCTTTGGCAGCTGTCACACTGTTTGTAGAATGCTTGAACGTCTTTATGCAGTGTTGGCCAAAAGAACCCTGATTGCAGCACCTTTGCTATTGTTTGCTGCCCACATATGGTGCTGAGTGGCATTGTGAGAGTATGGCCTGCTGTTCATCCTCTGGTACACATCGTCTGATGACCCGGTCTGCATAGTTTTTAAACAAGAAAGGCTCGTTCCAAAAATAATGCTTAGCATCATGTTGGAAACGTTTCTTTCCTTGATAGTTTAGTCCATAAGGCAAAACACCAGATACTAATAGTTAACAATATCTGCATACCAGGGTGTTTCTATTGAAGTTTCTGCCGATGCTTCTACAGGGGCGGTAGGTATTAATTCTTCAGCTTCTAAGGCGGCTACTAGGGCAGAGACTAGCAACAACTGATCATTAGGGAATTCATCCTAAATTTTGCCGTGGGAGGTGTATTCTTGTCTATTCTCAAGCCGAGATAGATGATCTGCCACCTGGTTTTCTGTACCCTTTCTATCTCGGATTTCTACGTCGAATTCTTGCACATAATGGTCTGTATGAACTATCACCTTTGTGCCAATCAGGTAGGGTCGAAACTTAACGAAAGCAAATACTCTGCCATTAATTCTTTTTATGTGGTGGTGAAGTTGGTTTGGGCGATATTTAGTGTTTTGATAGCGTAGTATATGACATGAAAGAGTTTATCTCTACGCTGCCCTAGGGCAGCGCAAACGGCAGTGTCACTAGAATCGCACATGAGTTCGAAGGGTTGACTCCAGTCTGGGGAACTAAAACAGAGGCTGTGATGAGCTTCTTCTTTAATGTCTTGAACGCCTCCTGGCATGCTTCGTTGAAGATGAATGGCTTGTCCTGTTCCAGCAAAGTACAAAACGGTTTAGAAATCTTAGAAAAGTTTTCAATGAATCTACGATAATAACCTGCGTGTCCCCAGAAAACTCCGTATGCCCTTAACATTGGTCGGCGGTGGCAAATTAGCTATGACTTTGATTTTTTTTCTTTGTCCACCTCTATTCCTTGTGCGGAGATTTTATGCCCCAAGACTATGCCTTTGTCAACCATAAAGTGGCATTTTCCCAGTTAAGCACTAGGTCTGTTTCCTCAGATCTGGTCAGCACTTTCTCAAGGTTGCCAAGGCAACTGTCGAAGTTGCTGCCAAAGATAGAGAAGTCATCCATGAAGATTTCGATGAAGTCTTCTATCATGTCGGAGAAGGTATCCATCATGCATCGTTGGAATGTGGCTGGGGCATTGCACAAACCGAACGACATTCTTCGAAAGGCATAGATGCCATATGGGCATGTGAAGGTTGTTTTGGCCTGGTCATCCGGTGCGATGGCGATTTGGTTATACGCTGAATATCCATCCAAAAAACAATAGAAGGGTTTGCTAGCAAGGCGGTCAAGCATCTGATCAATAAAAGGTAATGGAAAGTGATCATTTTTGTTGCTTTATTTAACTTGTGGTAATCCATGCATATTCGCCAACCTCTTACTGTTCGAGTTTGGATTAATTCATTATTTATCATTGCTTACCACATTTATTCCTTCTTTCTTTGGTACACATTGTACCGGGCTTACATCATTCGCTGTCGGCAATCGGGTATATGATACCAGCATCTAGCCATTTGATGATCTCCCTTTTCAAAGTAATTTAGAGGTTCAAGGGTAGAAGGTTGTCCTAGGAAAACATATTTAAGCTGAGCAGGTAAGGTTTTTAATTCAGGGGTAGGAGGTTGTTCAATGGACGGTTTGAACATCTTGGCCCCCTTTTTTGAGTAATTTAGAGGTTCAAAGTACTTACTTGGCCTGTTTGTTATCCAGTGGGCTTCCTCTGTTTCATGTTCCGTCAACTCATTGTATTGCTCATCCTCTCGGCAGCTTTCTAAATGACTGTCGTGGCAGCTGCCAAGTTTGCCGTCGTGGCAGTCTTGTTGTAGACAGGGTCTATTTTCTTCCAGGTTGAACTCTGTGACAACATCCAATAGCTGACATTCTTTCGGATCTTCAGCCTGTCTCATGGATTGATAAACATTGAGTTTTATTTGTTGATCGTCTATTCGCATTGTGAGTTCGCCTTTTTCTACATCAATCAGAGTTCTACCCGTAGCAAGGAAATGTCACCCCATTATTATCGGTGCTTTCTCATCTGCTTCACAATCCAGTACCAAGAAGTCTGTGAGAAAAATAAATTCATCCACTTGTACTAGAATGTCCTCAATTTTTCCTTCTGGTTGCACATAGGTTCTGTCAACCAATTGTAGCATCACCGTTGTTGGGCGGGCATCTCTTATTCCTAGTTTCTGAAAAACAGATTTAGGCATCAAATTGATGCTTGCCCCTAGGTCACATAATGCTCGTACAGAGTGGTTGCTGCCGATTTTGCAAGGTATTATGAAGCTGCCAGGATCTTTCTACTTGGGTGGTGCTTTATTGTGTAGCATAGCCATATATCCTTCTGTTACTGCCACTGTTTCAAATTCCCCGATCCTTGTTCTTTTGGATACCATATCCTTTAAAAACTTGGCATAACTCGGTATTTGTTCAATCAAATCTATTAGTGGAAGGTTGATTTTGACTTGTTTTAGCACATCCATGAACTTTTTATACTGCATCTCTTGTTTTTGTTTCTTTAGTTTCTGGGGAAATGGAGGGGGAGGTGTAGGGGCGACAGTTTTATTCATGCTGACCATCCTATTCTTAGCAGCTGGTCCAAGTTCTATCTGTTCATTCCTGGTGTCATTTGTTGATTCATGCTCTGGCGCTGCCGCGACAGAATGGTCGATAGGGTGGATTGGTTCGACAATTGTTGTTTCTCTTGCAACTGGCATGATTGATTCCTGTAGTGTTGTCTTGCTTCGGGTTGTTACGACCTTACATTGTTCAAGGGCTTTTTCTTTTGTTGATTCAATGTCACTAGGTAATCCACCTATTGGCCTAGTGCTGATGATCTGGGCAAATTTCCCGAACTGTGTTTCTAGATTTTTTAAAATTGCCTCTTGATTGTTCATCCTGTTTTCAGTTCTGTACATGAAAGATTCAGTTTTATCAATGAATTTGGTAGTGCTAAAAATAAAATCTTTAGTATAGGACATAAATTCATGCATAGTAGATTCTAAAGTTGAAGTATTTATATCCTGTTGTGGCAGCAGCTGTCGTGACATGTTCTGTTGATAATCCTTTTGTTGCTGTGATGGGTTTGCAGCCGTTCTAGGGGTTACTCCACGACTAGTTAGAGTGGTTCTTCAATTTTGGGTTGTAGTTATTCTGCATAGGTCTGCTATTCCTCTCATATCTTCCCATATAATTAGCAGATTCAGCACAGTCAGTGGAATCATGGTTACCACCACATTCTTCGCAAAATGGCTCCATAACTTTTGCTTCATAAACTCATCCAGGGGTTTGTACGACTTTCATCACCAGCTTTGTTAGTTGATCGAGGCGATTGTTAAAGGATTCTAAGGCCTCTACCTTATTTGCTGTGGCTTGCCTCTTTGTGCCGACTCGGCGGACTGTAGGATATTTGTAATCATTTTTGGCTGATATGTTCAACAGCCGCAATGCTTCCTCTAGAGGTTTGTCTAAGATGATCTTGTTGACCGAGGCATCTATCATCATCCGAGTTGGGTAGCTAACCCCATTGTAGAATATAGATACCTGAGTCTAGGCCGGTAAACCATGAAGCAGACAATTGTTCAGCATTTGTTGGTATTGCTCCCATGCCTCGTACATCGGCTCGTCATCCCATTGTCTAAAAGTTATGATCTCATTCCGCAGCCTATCGGTGATGTTAGATGGGCTGAATCGTTCTAGAAAGTCTTTGCAAAGCTCCTCCCATGAAGTGAAAGATCCGGCTGGCTGGTTATTCAACCACTATTTTGCCCTATCCCTCAGTGAATAGGGAAATAGCCTTAGCCGCAATACGTCCTGGTGTACCCCATGTATCTTGAATGCTCGACAAATGTCCAAGAATCCTCTTAAGTGCTACCGAGCATCTTCTGTGGTAGTCCCTCCGAAATTCCCTAGTGTGTTTATCATGTTGAACATGACATGCTTCAGTTCAAAATGATCTGCCCCTATCTCCGGTTTCGTCACTATTGGCTCGAACCTTTAGAAGTCATGTTCAAGGTAGTCCCTAGTTGTTCGCACTTGGGTTGGATCGAGGGGATCCTGCCTCTATTGTACTTGTGGTCCTTTGGGCAGCAAATCTGGCTGCCCGCCCCTGCCATTGATGGCATGAACCGGGGGGTCCTCGTTTACCATGGTTTCTTCCTTTGTTTTGCCCTTGTTTTTGTTTTTTAAGGCTTCCCTGAGCTCCCTCTTGATTCGTCTAGTTTCACGCTTAAGATCATCGTAAATAATGATGTTTCTTTTAGGGTTAGCCCTGGTCATACACTTGCAAAGGACATGGTAAATTTTGTTCTTTTTTTTTCCCGATTAAAATAAAAGAAAAAGTAAAAAGGTGCAGAAATTGAAAAATGAAATTCGTTGTTACCAATCCCCGACAACGACGCCAAAAACTTGTAGGGCGTGTAGGTGTTCCCTTCTTGTAAGAGCGCAAGTGCACACTCTTGTCAAGTTATAGTATATAAGATGTCGAATCCCACGAGGATTGGACAACTTGTCTCATTCCTTAGTTCCTGCACAATGGTAAAGTAAAAACACAAGTGAATGATTGGTTGAGATTGAAAAGTAAATAAAACACAAGTAGAAGAGAAGATGAATCAAGTTGATATAGCAAGCAGAGTTATGCTGCCACTTAGTGTGAAAACTGCATTGTAATAGGTATGAGTTATCCTTTGCTGCCACGATATGCTGCCTCGGCGGGTACGATATGCGACAAACTACGAACCCTATCACGCAGTCGCAGCAGGTCACTGCCACTGCAGGGGTGTGTACTGTCTCGACAGGTGGAATAGAAAGACGTCCTGGCGGCAAGTCTGGCAGATACTCCAAGTTCGGCAGGATAGTCGACAATGATCCCTCCTATTTCTAGGTTAGGATGCTCGAGATTGATAACTTGAGGACTAGTGTGGAACCAAATCAATCAACTCGGTTAGTGATCCCTTTTAGCCGCTGAAACTTGTGGACTAGTGTGGAACCAAGTAAGTCACGCCTCCCGTTGTGACCGTACTTAACCATTTCGTGAGCCTTGCAGTTTCGTGCCTGACAAATAGATTCTCTCAAAAGACTGGTGTAGAAAGATTGAAAGAATGAAGAACAATGGATTAAGTAAACTTGGAATATTTTATTGAAGAAATAACTTAAAAACCTAAAACAACCGTTTTCACTCTAGTTACAACATTACCCTAACCCAATTGGGATTTAGAACATGGCGGCAGAGAAGAACACAAGAAGAGTCTATAGAAAACCTAGGATGCTTTAAACTATAAGTACAATGGGTATTTATAGACTCAAAACTAGGTTAAGTCCTCCTTGAAGTAGAAGTCCTTTAAAATAGCTTTCCTTCTTTAATGTAGCTTTAAATGCTGACTTCTTTGCTTGGAATATGAACTCTTTCTCGTTTTCCTTAGCCCGCAAGTAAGCTTGGGAATTTCGCTTCGGCAGCCCTAGCCGCTGCTACAGACGTCAGAAAATCATATGACCACCGGCGATAGATTCAGGAGTTTTTGCTCTACTGATCGCGCTCTGGTTCTCCCAACTTCCATAGTCAGCTGCCGCGGGTAGCAAGGTTGGCGGCAACTCTACTCGCCAAGTGCTTGACAGCAACTTGTCTTCAGCTGGAACTGCTTCAGTATAGCTCCTGTGTTTTCTTCTCAGCGTTGTGTCCTCCGTTCCTCGGCTCCCTCGTTCAGCTGTTAGTACCTACAAGCAAGAATACACTAAAACAATACCTCTTGTTTACCGAATACATGATAAGTTATAAAATCAAGGTAGAACAATAAAATACTGTAAAATGCTATGCATGAACCTACTTATGCCTAAAATAAGCTTAAAAACAGTAATAATAAGAGTTGGACAGTGCATGAAATATAGGACTTTTGGATACTTTACAATCTATAGAACCAATTCCCGTGCGTAAGCTTGTGAATTGTTCATTAAGGTAGGTCATGAGAGAATCCACAGATGGAGGAGGAGCTTGAGGAGCTACGGGAGGATTTGCAATCTCTTCGGGTATAGCATCACTAGGAAGCTCGGAAAGGCGAAGCCAATTACCATTGAAATAATGAAACTTGCCCCGAGATTAAGACCTCTCATCAATCGGATCGGTGAGATTCGTCGGATAATCATGAGAGCAATCGATCTCCTTCTTAGTGAAAAAGTAGCTCAAAGTCGTGCCATAAGTGAATGAAGTAACAAGAGTGGTGTGACGATGTTGAACGAGGAAGACTATCTCCGCAAACATAGTGCGAGCAAGGTTAGGACGATTTCTCTCGCGAAAGCATCTAATCCAAAAATCATCAACTTGGCGGATTGTTGAGTATTTTCCTCTGGAAGGCCTAAACCACCAAGTGATCATCAAATGTAAGATGCGGTCATGAGCATTGAGAACGGTGACGGATCCCCCCAAAACATGTCCAAGAGCACCTTCATCATCAATACCCTCATTCTCAAATCCAAAAACATCACAAAGGGCTTTGACATTGATGGTAATCTTCTTGCCCATAAGATAAGAATTAACGGCATAGACATTACCCTCGGCATTGGCGACACACTTTGCATTGTCATAAAAGATCAAAACCAAATTTCTAAAGAAAACCCCCAGAATTTGAAGAAAATCCATAAACTTCCATTCTTGGAGCAATGGTAAATAAGCAAACTTGAAATGCTCCGAATTGAGAAAAGGAATGAAAATCACCCTCTCCGGTCGAATCTTGTAGTTTTGAAAAGATCGGAAATAGTTGAGTTCACCGGGAGTTCGAAACCACTTTTGATAGATTAGGGTCAAATTCGGACGAGTGCCATCGCCGGGATTTGATACTTCGCCAACTTCACTAGTGCATGCTCTTTTTTTAGGTGCCATAGTCTAGAAAAATTAACCAAAACAATGAGTGTATGCATTAATTTTCACATTCAACCCCATGGATATATCAATAATCAAGGTAAAGAAAAAGTTGTTTTTTTTAAGAGAGAGTTTAAAACATGATTTTGAATAGAAAAGGAAAAACAAAACCCCCAAAAAATAAACGAAAATAAAAAAGAAAAACTGGAAGAAAAGAAGTTTTTATACCTTGATATTGAGAGAGGGAGGAATGTATGATGATTTTGCACCAAATTGATGGAGAGGCTTAGACTTGGCTTGATTTTGAAAAACCCTCAAGAAACTTTAAGTTTTGTGGTGAAAATATGAAGGAATGAGAGGCTTTTTATAGATGAAAATCAGTTAGGGTTTTGAAAAAGAGTTTTGGTAAAAGTGAAAGTCTTTTAATGCCCGATTAAAGATTTTGCGCGATTGAGTATCGATACGCCTAAAGGCGGTATCGATACGGGGGTACAATCGTAATTCCTTGGAACCACGTTTCAAGGAACTGTATCGATATAGAAGACATCCGTATTGATACAGAAGACATATGTATCGATACGGAAGACCTCCGTATCGAAGCGCTCACAACTCGTATCGAAACATATTTAACTGTTTTGATACCCGCAAGAGAGAAAATGCAATATAGAAAGCTAATGAAGTACGCGTATCGATACGCATAAGACCGTATCGATACCCTATGCCCAGAAATGCATTTTTAGTCTCTAGAACAACCAAAGGCTCGACTTTAACATCTTCTAAATGTATGCAAATGATGGATGAGCAGATTTGAACATGTTCTAATAGAAGCATACTCCCCTAGCTACAAGCATGGTTACCATCAAGATCAACAACACATAAACATGATTTTTCATAAGATCAAGCAACTTTAACCTCAAAAGAGTCCTAGAGGGTCACGATAGGCTAGTTAGACCTAACTCTCTCTTAAGGGACCAAAAACGCTCTTTGTCCAAAGGCTTGGTAAAGATGTTCGCTAATTGATTTAAGGTGTCAACATACTCTATAACAACATCTTCCTTAAGGACATGATCTCTAATGAAATGATGCTATATTTATATGTGTTTGGTTCAGAGTGTTGAATGAGATTTTTGGTTAGGCATATAGCACTAGTGTTGTCACACTTAAGGGGTATGATGTCTACCTTAATACCATAGTCTAAGAGTTGTTGCTTCATCCAAAGGACTTGAGCACAACAACTCCCTAAGGATATGTACTCGACTTTAGTGGTAGATAAAGCTACACTATTTTGTTTCTTAGAGAACCAAGATATGAGCATACTACCTAGGAATTGACAAGTGTCGGAATAACTTTTCCTATCTATTTTGAAACCCCCGTAATTCACATCCGAATAAGTATGAAGGTTAAAGGTCGAGTCTCTAGGGTACCAAAGACCTAAACAAGAAGTATCTCTAAGGTACCTAAAGATCCTTTTAACGGCTATAAGGTGAGACTCTCTAGGACTAGCTTGAAATCTAACACACAAGCAAACACTAAACAATATATATAGTCTACTTGCGGTAAGGTAAACCAATAATCCAATCATAGAGCGATAAAGCTTATAGTCAACACACTTACCTCCTTCATCTTTGTCAAGCTTTGTAGATGATCTCATTGGTGTAGCTTGAGCCTTTGCTTGCTCCAAGCCAAACTTCTTGAGCATATCCTTGATGTACTTAGCTTGATTGATGAAGATGTCATCCTTTATTTGTTTGATTTGGAGTCCCAAAAAGAATGAGAGCTCTCCCATCATGCTCATTTCAAATTCACCTTGCATCAACTTAGAAAAATCTTGACAAAGCAATTCATTAGTAGAACCAAATATAATATCATCAACATAAATTTGAACTACTAAGATATATTTTCCATTGTTTTTAATAAAAAGTGTTGTGTCCACCTTTCCTTTCTCAAAACCTTTTCCAACTAGAAAACTTAAAAGTCTTTCATACCAAGCTCTAGGAGCTTGTTTTAAACCATACAAAGCTTTTGACAATTTAAAATCATGGTTTGGAAAAATTGGATCTTCAAAACCCGGTGGTTGTTCCACATACACTTCTTCATTTATAAAACCATTTAAAAAGCACTTTTTACATCCATTTGAAAAAGCTTGAAACAATGATAACATGCATATGCAAGCAACATCCTAATAGCTTCCATTCTAGCTACGGGTGCATAGGTTTCATCAAAATCTATTCCCTTTTCTTGAGTATAACCTTGAGCAACTAGCCTAGCTTTTTTTCTCACTATGTTACAACTCTCATCTAGTTTATTCCTAAATACCCATTTAGTTCCTATAGTAGATTGATTACTAGGCCTTTCAACTAATGTCCATACATTACTCCTCTCAAATTAGTTTAATTCTTCTTGCATAGCCAAAATCCAAAACTCATCTTTTAATGCTTCTCTGTTATTTTTAGGCTCTATGCATGAAAGAAATGCAACATTATTCATTAATTTGAGAGATGATCTAGTAGTTACCCCATTGGATGGATCACCCAAGATTTCACCACCTTTGACATAACTGAACTCCCTTGGGTAAGATACCTCATTTTCCTTAAGAGCCAAGTCCTTCAAGGCTTCAAGAGGTGGATCTTGTGCATCTTCTTCTTTAGTTGGAATCTCATCCACCTTTGACGTTTGTCCCCCATCAATGGCATCAAAGATCCCTACATCATCATCATCACAAGATTCCTTTCTCGGAAGGAGGTTATCATCGAAAACAACATGTATAGACTCCTCTACTCCTAAAGTTCTTTTATTAAATACACGATAGGCTTTAGAGTTTAAAGAATAGCCTAAGAAAATAGCTTCATCACTTTTATCATCAAATTTACCTAAGTTGTCTTTTCCATTGTTTAAAACAAAACACTTGCAACCAAATGGATGAAAATAGCTAATGTTAGACTTCTTAGATTTTAAAATCTCATATGGTGTTTTCTTTAAAATTAGCCTAATCATTACTCGATTTACAATGTAGCAAGCGGTATTTGTGGCATCCGCCCAAAAGTATTTAGGTAAATTGTTTTCACAAAGCATGGTTCTAGTCATTTCTTGTAAAGTTTCATTTTTCCTCTCAACTACCTCATTTTGTTGAGGAGTTCGAGGTGATGAAAAATTGTGGCTAATACAATTTTCATTTAAAAACTCTTCAAAACCTAGATTTTGAAACTCAGTTCCATGATCACTTCTAATGTGAGAAATCTTAAGCTCAAGATCATTTTGAGTTGTATTAGAAAATGTGAGAATAAAACTCAAGTAAACCTAGAATAGTCATCAACAAGAACAAAAGCATATGATTTACCACCCAAGCTCATAGTTCTAATAGGCCCAAAAAGATCCATATGAATCAATTGTAAACATCTACTAGTAGAGACATCATTAATGGATTTAAAGGATGATCTATGTTGTTTACCCTTAGAGCATGCATCACATATTTTATCATTTGATAACTTAATCTTGGGTAAACTTCTAACTAGATTTAGGGAAACTAATTTTTCTAAAACACTAATGCTAGCATGTCCTAGTTTCCTATGCCATAACCATGCATCATTTTCATTTTGAGCAACAAAACATGCATGAGATGTATGAATGTCATCTAGATGCACCATATATATGTTTCCTATGCGATGACCAATGAGCATTGTTTTATTAGATTTAATGTCAACAATTTTACACCCATTTTTATCAAATAAGACATTAAACCCTTTATCACACAATTGACTAATGCTCAACAAATTATTTTTTAGACCATTGACATACAACACATTTCCAATGAGTACGGTAGAGTGATTACTTATGAAGCCAATACCTTCAATGTGGCTTTTGGAGTTGTCACCAAATGTCACTACTCGTCCACTTTTTGGCTTTAATTCCATGAATCAACTCTTGTCTCCGGTCATGTGCCTTGAGCATCCACTATTAAGGTACCATGAGTTTTGGCTTTGCGCTTTGGCCATGTAGCAATGCTCCCCCGTAGAATCCTCTTCAAGAGCCATGAGGCAAAGGTTGGCCACTTCTTGTTCCTCATCCTCGGATGATTCCTCATCACTCCAAGTAGCAAGCTTGGCTTTGAGCTTCTTCTTCTTTTCAAAGCCCTTCTTCTTGAGTTGAGGACACTCGGAAAGGATGTGACCCGGTCTCTTGCACTCAAAGCATATGATCGGATCCTTTTCTTACTCTTTGTTCTTGGTCTTGAAGTCCATTTTCTTTGAAACTTTCTACATCGGTTGGACCTCATGAACCATGAGAATCTCTTGGCTATCATAGCCAATTCTTCAAGATCTTCCTCCTCACTAGAAGTGCTCTCCTCATGTAGAGAAGCTTTGAGAGCCACTCCTAGTTTCTTCTTCTTGTCTACCTCAAGCTTCTCCACTCTTCTTTCTTCTTTTTTCTTTTCATCTTCCCTTCACTGCTTCATGATTTCACGAGTTAGGAGAGAACCAGCTAGCTCATCGAGCTTTAGCGTCTTCAAGTTCTTTGCTTCGATGATAGCGGTTCTTTTCCCATCCCAAGACTCAGGAAGAGAGTAGAGTAGCTTTCGGACTAGATTGTCCTCCGGGATGATCTCTCCAAAACCTTTTAGCCCATTGACGATGATTGTAAAACGATCAAACATCTTAGATACAGTTTCGTCGGGCTCTATCTTGAAATTCTCATAGCTAAGTTTGAGAATTCCAATCTTTGTTTCCTTCACATCACTTGTCCCTTCATTGGATGTCTCAAGTGTATCCCACACTTCTTTAGCACTTTCGATGGAAGAGACCTTGGAGTAGATATCCGGTCCAAGAGCACAAAATAGCATGTGAAGAGCCTTTTCGACACAAGTCCTCCTTCATCGTCTCTCTTCATCGGAATGATGGGACTGTCTTCTATAGCATCCCAAACGAGAAAATCACTTGACTTTATGAAGAGGCGCATCCGGTTCTTCCAATAAGGATAGTTGTCACTATTGAAGAAAGGCGGTTTGGTGATCGATTGAGACTCGTACATTCTAGAGCTGAAGGTAGATGTCGTGGCTTGCTTTGCTGATGATAGCACTCTTCCTAGAATCTCCTCTTTCGGTTGTTAACCCTTCAAAGAGGTAGGCTCTGATACCAATTGTTGAGTGGATCGAAGAATTGATCAAAGCCAAGAAGGGGGTGAATTGAGTTTTTAAAATTTTGGAAGTGAAGTGGAATGAATAAAAATGAAGAACAAGGCAATTATAGTGGTTCAAGTTCCCAATGAACTCTACATCCACTACCTTAGCCCTCACTAAGAATTTTCCAACAACTTCGCTAGTTGATCTTCCCCATTTCTAGGCTTAGGAGGAAACCTTTACTAGACTGGTCAATTTTCTACCCAAAATTGACCAAACCCTCACTTTGTTAAAAAAAAGAAATTGAAGGCAATAAGAATATCTCTCAATACAAATTTTCCCCTTTGAATACAAGCACTCAACCCAAATTGAAATCCAAGATAAGAATTACACTCAAAGACAATTTGGGATTTTACAAGAATGAGAATTTTGGCACTTGAGCTTGGATTTTGTGTATGGATGTTTCTCTTGGATTCAATAGTTGTTGTTGGTCTTCAATGAGTTTGTTTTTATACCTTCTCCATTAATTCTAGCCGTTTGGATGGTTAGAGAATTGATTATAGCCGTTAGAACCCTCTCTTACCACCATAAATGCACTTCTATAGCCTACCGTATCGGTACTCGAGGAAGCGTATCGATACACATTCAGGCGTATCAGTACATGTTAGGGAATCGTTTCGATACGGGTAAGACCGTATCGATACGTGCTATAGCGTATTGATACTCTATTTAAAATTTAGTTACCTACAAACTCACAAGGCAACAGTCGATTTATTTAAAGCTCTATTTTTTAAAATATTTTAAACTGTATTGATACGGGTGAAACCATATCGGTACTCGATTCAAACTTCTTCAAATTTTATAGAGAGAGCGTATCGATACAGATGAAATATGTTTCGATACCCTGTTTCGATACGGTAAGGAGCGTATCGAAACGTTTGTCTTCAGTAGCCAAGTTTCTAAAAAAGGTATCGATACCCTTAGGGGCGTATCGATACTCATAGACGTTTTTGAGCAGTTTGGCCTTGGAATATTTAGAAAAAAGTTTAGGAGTTTGAGTTTTTCAAAACTAAAGCAAAACCTTGTTGATTTGAAGCCTTTTGAGGGACTTAAAAATTCATTTCAAGTTTTACAATTTGGTCCTTAAAACACTTTGTTATATAAAAATCAAACATAGGTTTTCCAATCTCCCCTTTTTGATATAACAAAACCAAAGCTTAAATTTTTTAAGTCTTTTGAAAAACTTTGGAAAACAAATCCCCCTAAATGTTTGCTAGGTAAATTTTAAGTTTAAGTTTAATGAGCTTGTGAAATTCCTCTCCCCTTTTTGTTAGATCAAAATAAGAGACATAGGCTATAAAGGCATAACAATAAACCAATCAACATTTAATAGATAATCATAAAGTTCATAAATTAAAGAAACATCAAACTAAAATCCAAACAACATAAATCAAAGCATAGATTTTAAATGATAAACTTAATCCTAGAAGCATAAATTTACTGTTTATTCACTTTAGTCATTTCATTTTTGTCACCAATCTTTCATTTTAATCATTAATTATCTTGATTTGTTTAGGACAAAGCTCAATTAAATTAATCTAACTTAGATGACAAGCTTTAATTCTTCTAGGGTACGTTTTAGGGTGTTACAAATCTACTGAAATTTTGAAAATCTTCCAATAATTTGTTGCCAGCCTAAGTAAAATCTCTTAAGTTTTCAAGTTTGTTCACTGACGGAAGAAACAATGATTAAATATGTTGTGAAGTATTTGCTTAAGGATTTGTTTTTGCAGATCTGCATCAAAAGAACATATTGATTATAGCTAATAGCTAATACCCTGATTAACACTAGTTTCTTCCCGATTTCACAAATTTCAAAATTGTGATTATAAGGTAATAAAATGATTAGAATCAAACACATGAGAAAATGGAGCTACATATTCGCAATTAACTGAACATGAAATTACTTATCACTTGAATTTAACTAATGTTGTTTCAAACTTCAATGTAATATGCTCCAGATTAAACTAAACAACAGATTTTAATGTTAAAAACATTAATTTTAAAAACATTTAAAATGATGAGAATCTCATAGTATGAATAGAATATTAATAGGAAAATTACACCGGTGGTCCCCAAACTATTATTATTTTCCTATTTTGGTCGCAAAATTATTTTTTTCGGCAAAATTGTCCCTTCTGTTACATAGTTCTCTTGTTTTGGTCCCCTGACGTTAAATAGCTAACGGTTTTGCTGATGTGACATTTTTTAAATATTTTTTAATATTTTCTCTTTCCTCCTATATTATTTTTATTTAACTTTATCCACGTGGCATTACCCTATTGGTTAAAAATCCCCCAAAACCTTCAAAAATCACATTTGGTGCTTTTGATATTCAAACCCAAGACCTCCAGCACACAAGCCATGCACATGAACCACTTGTGCTAGGCTGATTACTTAATTCAAATCTACTAACAATTATATATAAGCTACACATATTAACCTAAAAAAACCTTAAGAAAACAATTGGGGCCGCAAGGATTCAAACCCAGGCAACCAACATGCAAGGCCAACGTGCAAACCAACCGTGCTAGGCTAATTACTTGAATTAAGTCTTCTAACATTTATATTTAACCTATAAATATTCGAAACAACACATGGTTAATGAATATAAAAGGTAGGGAGTAATTCAAACATAATACTTTATTAATAAAATTTTAAATATTTAACCACCAAGTTAAATAATAAATTGTGCTATTTTGAACTTAAATATATTTAACTAAATTATGTTTAAAATTTTAAAAAATCAAACTAGATTATTTTACTTTGTTCGATAATAAAAAACTAATTAAATATTTATTTATTTTATAAAAATAAAAAAATTTCTAAAAAAATTTAAGTTAAAAATAGCACAATTTATTAGTTTAACTTGGTGGTTAAATATTTAAAATTTTATCAATAAGGTATTGTGTTCGAATTACTCTCCACCTTTTATATTCATTAACCATGTGTTGTTTCTAATTTGTATAGGTTAAATATAAATGTTAGAATATTTAAATTAAATAATTGGCTTAGAACATCTGGTTTGCACGTTGGCTTTGCATGTTGGTTGCCTGGGTTTGAATCTTGGCGGCCCGAATTTGTGTTTTTAAGGTTTTTTGGTTTAATATGTATAACTTATATATAATTATTAGTAAATTTGAATTAAGTAATTAGCCTAGCACAAGTGGTTCACGCACATGGCTTGTGTGTTGTAGGTCTTGGGTTCAAATCTCAGTTGCACCAAATGTGGCTTTAAGGGTTTTGGGGGATTTAACTGATAGGGTAATGCCACGTGACACCACATGATTGGGTGAATAAAGTTAAATAAAAATAATATATAGGAGGAGAGATAAATGATTAAAAAATATGCCCCGGAACACCGGTGTAGTTTTCCCAATATTAATTTATTTTTTAAAAAACATTGTTTTTGACATTAAACATTTCGACAAACTATGCCACGTGACACCACATGATTGGGTGAATAAAGTTAAATAAAAATAATATATAGGAGGAGAGATAAATGATTAAAAAAAATGGCCCGGAACACCGGTGTAGTTTTCCAATATTAATTTATTTTTTAAAAAACATTGTTTTTAACATTAAACATTTCGACAAACTATGCACCTGTTTAGCCATGCTATATGCTTTATCAGACTGATTGAGAATCTCATAGTAGAACACCGAGAAATTCAGAGCTATTCAAGAATTTCTACTTCCTGCTTTGAACAAATAAGGCATGAAAAAGAATTTCTATCTGACAAAACTCATGTGTAAACTACATCCTACATTTGCAATGCATAGCACATTCAAAATTTACATCGAGAGAAACAGAAGAAAAAGCTTCTTACAGTCAGCATAGGCCAGAATGTTGCCTTCGGTTCTTTATAGATATTATCAGAGGATTCAAAACGCAAGAACCCAAAACCACAAAGTAGATACTGTTCTAGGTTGATGACCAAATTGTTTGGTCAAAGATAACTTTTGCTAGAACAACCCACAAATCGGTGAAAGGAAACAGATCCTGGAACTCCAAGTGACTGATTTCAGTGCTCTAGGAAACATGACAATCAGTGTATTTTTTTAGAAAGTGAGTCATTTCAATCAATGGAAGCACACTTCAACATTTATAGAATTTTTAGTGTGTTTTTGAGAAAGTGAGATACAAGAAAGAGGGGACGGCTTACCTGCTGTAGTGTTGGACGGCCCGACAAGGCGACCACGTTGGACGGTCGATGAGGTGATAAGAAGGCCGCCTGGCCGATGAGGCAGTGAGAACGAGAGATGCGATAGAAGAGGTGATTTAGAGTTTGATTTGGGGATATTGTGAGGCAGAGTGATCAAGAGGCTGTGAGGCTGAGTGTTTAATTTCAGTGAGGGTTCAAAACGATGTGTTTTAGTAATATACCTATTGCGGCGTTTATAAGTAAACACCACTACACATATACCTATTACGACGTCTGAAAACAAAATGCTACTAAAAATATACCCATTGCGGCATTTTTACAATAAACGCCACTAAAAGTTACCGTCTTTTGCAGCGTTTTTCCCCAAAACGTCACGATTTCATATTCTCTAGCGGCGTTTGTATCACAAACGCCGCAATAGGTGTCCTGTTATAGCGTTTGTACTATAAATGTTGCAATATGTATAAATTTAGCGACGTTTTCTAATGAGTTTCAATGATTTAATTATGGAAAATTGGTTAAATCAAGGTTTATTTGATAAGATTTGTTGATTTTTTTTTGGATCTGTTTTTCTGAGTTCTTGATTGATTCTAACCTTGATTTTGATGTTTTATAATGTTAATAAGTTGATTTTAACAATTGAATCCTTAAACTAGGTGAATCTATAATTTTCTAGGTTTTTAGTTATGAGTTTTTGAGGAGTTGTGGTTGTTTTATGAATGCTAGAGGTATAAGGATGTTATTGGATTGTTTTTGGATGTTTATTGAAGGCAATTGATGGATTAATTCTTTAGGTTTTGACTGGGTTAAGTTTGGAAGGCGTTTGATGTTGATTTCAGTTGTTGTGGAGGGATTTATAGTTAGAGTTGCTATGGATTAATGTTGCTGAGTCTTTGAATGCGTTTAGATGCATTTAATCTTCTGTTTTTATGTGATTCAACTAGGGAGGTTGATCCTCAAGCTTGTGGCATCGTTTTAAAAGTTTTGGACGAGTAGTTCGCATCGGCAATTAAGGTTTTGCGTAGTCGGTGAGTGAGAATGTGAAATTCAGCTTGAAATGGTTTAAATGTTATTTTGGAAGTTTAAATTAAGCTTGAAACGCTGATTTAAACTCGAAAGTAAGTATGATGAGATTTCTCCCTCTGTCTTGCTTTGACGAATGTTGTCAAGAGATTTTCACCTCTTTATTATTATTATTATTATTATTATTATTATTATTATTATTATTATTATTATTATTATTTATAGTCAAAGCCCCACAAAAAATAAAATGCAAAAAAAAGAGTCCATTTGAATAATGGATACTAAGCCCACTTATTTTAAATATATTATATAATAAAACCCACCCTAAAACATAACAAGGGAACCCATTTTATTTTTTAGGCCCAAACTAACCCATTTATTTTTTCAGGTTTATTCGAGACTGTTAGATTTAAGGATAAAATAATGGATAGATTGGATCGAATAAAGGAAAAAAGGGGAAAAGGTGGGAGAGCCTGCGCCGCCACGCGCATGGGATCATCTCCCCCAAATATTATTTGTTCGAAACCCTGGGCCGGCTGCCATTGCTGTTTCTGCCATCTCTGGGCCACGACGCCACTGTGGTTGGTGTCGGTCGACTCGCCTCGACCAGCTGAGTTCAATGCCACCTACCCCATCCCTTGACGTCGCCGATAGCTCGTTAATTCGAGGAAAAATGGGTTCAAACCATAATTTAATTTGGGGGCAAAATTCCTAAATGCGAGCCAAATCGGATGAAATCCTGTTAGTTTTCAATAATTTAGAGCATTTCTTATATGAAAGGATGATTTTTAGGGACAAAATGGGGATATTTTCCCCAATTTTCATTAAATCCCAATTCCCCAAACCCTATAAATAACCCTTTTTTGCATTATTGAAGAGGATACCAAAAATCATCCGAAAATCACCTTTGAAAATCATTTGAAAGTTGCTAGATATTTTTCGAGTTTGGAGTAACTTCGGTTCAAAATTTTGGGTTGAAAGCAAGTATTTCCGGTGGCAATTGGAATCGGTTCGAGTGGAGATAGTTCGTGATTTCTACACTTTCAGTAATTTTTCTTTTCGTTTCATGTGCATTTTAAATTTATTTTCCTGGTTAAATTTTTGTTTGTTCATGTTTTAGATTGCAATTTGGTATTGGAGATTAAATTTTTAAAAGTTTTTTTTAGAAAAAGTCAAAAAGCAAAAAATAAAGGTTGTTTATTTTTTAAAAAAGAGAGTTTCTTAAAAATTAGAATATTTTTAAAAAAATATAATAAACATAAAGCTTTCAAAAACAAAAAAAACAAAAACCATAAATAGATAAATATTTTTTATTTCAAGAATAAAAAGAAAAAAATAAGAGAAAAAATCTATTCTGAAAAATTTCAACAAAATAAAGGCTTTAAGAAACATTCTTCCAAAATATAAAAAACTAGAAAAAATTTTAAAGTAAAATTTAAAATAAAAAGGTTTTGAAAAAATTTAAAAATCAAAAAAGAAAAAGGTTTAAAAACATAAGGATTTTGGAAATAAAAAGGATTTTGAAAAATCTTAAAAATTAAAAATAAGAATAAAAGGGCTTCAAGGCATAAAAGAAAAAAAAAATTAAATATAAAAAATTTAAAGCTAAAAAATTTCAAATAAAAGAAATCAAAATATAAAAATATAAAATATCTTCTCGAAACAAAAATAAAGAAGTGTTTAATTTTTTTTTTTCAAAATAACTTGATCCATGCCCATCAAAAAAGCTTTAAGTTATTTCCTTTGTCTTGTTTTGCCTTTTAGTGATAGATTGAACTTTAGGAATATGTCCTTCAAGCTTAGATAGAGACTCCTTCTGTAACCCCTCGTCCGGATCTGGACGACTGACCAGTCCGAGTGAGTCACACGGGGAAAACCGAAGTGAAACCCGTTAAGGCTCCCCTTCGATTAGAAATCCTAGAAAATTCTTTTTACATTATCTTGTCTAAAGGCTTTAATATTTCCTAGGTTAAACACGACAGCGGAAACACAACGAATCAAAACAACCATCCAAAGCAACACTTTAAAACAACCTATTTTAATTTTTACAACAAGCCGTATCGATACACTAGAAGAGGGTATCGATACGCCTTGACTAGGTCAACTCCCCAAAGTCAAGCTAGGGAGACCGTATCGGTACACTGGTTGACCATACCGATACGCACTCACGGTCAACAATAAACAATCGTACCGATACACCCAAGACCCATACCGATACGCCAAAATCTCGTCAAAATTTTAGATTTCTAGAGAGCCTTTGGCGTATCGATACACCCCCGTGTACCGGTACGCTAAGCCTAATCCAAGTCCCAAAGTGTAGGACTGTATCAATACGGCCCTTGGGCGTACCGATACGCCCTGGACTGCAAGACTCAAATTAACAGCAAAACACACCAAGACTCGGCTCTAAATGCAATTTACGACTCACCTAGCCACAAACAAACTTTCATACAACACATAGCAACCAAGAATTAGCATGTGGAACATTTTAAACGAACAACGGGGCACCAACACCAAGGCAATCATACTTAGGAGAAACTTGCATTCTAAACATACATAAAGAGTCTAAAAGCCAAAAGGTTCATGCATTTACTAGCAAGGTTCACATGCTCACAAAACAACACATAGCATTCATGTAACAAAGGTCATAAGCCTTTAAAACATAAGCATTATGCAATAACATAACATGGTTTACAAATCCAAAACAAGGCAAGAACAACAAGCCAACATCTATGAGTCTAACAACGCTCATACAAACACATAGCAGTCCCATTGCTAAACTACCACATTATTTACTAAACCATACTTGAGCAACTACAAAAGCTTGGAATGCCCCTTTCCTTGCTTCTTGCTAACTCCACGCTAATGATCTGCATTGTCGAAAACGAGAGTGTAAGCTAGAAGCTTAGTGAGGGTGCTCTAAAACAAAAACAATGACAATGCAGGGTTCAAGCATACCATCCTTAAAATAACACACATGCATGCATAAGCATCAACCAAGCATCAAGCTAACAACACATGAATGCACTAACATGACATCTTACCTCATGTTATGCCCAACAAGATGCAACAATTATCTTAACAACCAAACCACATAAACAAGTATATTGACATCTATTAGTTTACTCGGATACGCTGATAACTTCCGTTGGGGCTTTCACCTCCAAAGTACTCAACAACAACATTACCTTCGGTGGGATTACACTCATCACCGGACCTTGCATGGATGGGATTACACTCATCATCACATGCCCAACAGATGCGATTCCACTCATCATCACGTAATAATATAAAATTTTCGGTGGAATATTACATCACCGTACTCCTCCTTGATGACTTTACGCCACCAAGGCCACGCGCGAATTTGACTCAACCGTGTGCACACTCTCATCCTAATGATCGATCATTTATACCCGATAATTTAACTAGTGACAATCATACTATTTAGCCACACCATGACAATCCATCATGCATATACATATTAATCATCACACACATCAATGTATATATCACATACATAAACAACACATGCTTTACAAGATTATAACAAGCATGCTTAACAAAACTCATAAATCATACAAGAAGTCAAGCTACCAACTTAACCTCTACCTTGGATTGGCCTACCAAGCTCAATCCAACTCCTCAACCATGCACTTGAACCAAATTTAACCAATTTAAAAGATTCCACTCACCACACTTCCTTAAGAAAACCAAGATAAGCCGAATCAAGCCTCCACAACTTCCAGAATCGTGCCCGAATCTTCTCCAATGTTTCCCCTTGATTCTAACCAATCAAAAACAATGTATTACTACACAAAATATCCACAATTCACTGTCACTACTCAGATTTCAAACACAATCCACTTCTCAACAACTTCAAGCAAAAACTAACAACCACAATTTCCCATTTTCGTACTCCCATTAAACCCAGCTGAGAACTACCAATTCCAACACCCAAAATACCTTTAAAAACCTTCAAAACACTTCTCTAACGTCACTATATCATCAGCCCTTCAACCCTTCACAAAACCACCCCAAAAATACAAGTTTAGACACTTTTAAAATACACCCAAAACCCCATTTCGGGATTTGTGTTAAAATCCCACCATTTTAAATTATAATACCTTTAAGGACTAGATTAAGACATATATGAACTTATCCAATCAAGAGCTAAACGAAAAACCCATAAAGCTTCTTCCTTTTCCTTTAAAAGCTTGAAACTTGAATACTAAAAAGATGGTGTTTTTAAGAATCTAAAATCATGGAAGTGTTCGAAATAGAAGGGAGAAGTCAAAAACGATCTTACTTCGTCGAAATCACTTGAAAATGGTGAAGAGATGAATGTAGTAGTAACTTAGGTTGGGAGGGGTCTTAGTGTCGTGAAAAGTGGATGAGGGGAAGAAGAAGACACTTCAAATTAAAAACCCCTTTTTAACAATCCTTTTCCTTTATTTTGAAAAGTACCCTTTTGCCCTTGATTAAAAATCACACTTCTGCCATTAATGAATTTCAAACCTTTTTAAAATAAGACCAAAGTTTATTTTAATTAAAACGAGTCCAATGACTCGAACCCGACTCACACACTCAACTCCCAACCCCTAAACCCGGGTGTTACACCTTCATGATAAAATTCTCTTCACAAAAATAAGATACACTTAAATAAAATTTAAACCCTCAAATAAGAATAAAAATATTGAGATCTTTAGGATTAATAAAGTTCAACTTAGAATAAATAAAAATCCACAACAAATCAAATTTCTTTGTTTGTTTTAAAAGTGAGAACTTAATCAATGCGGTGTCTTATCAAACGAGAATGACGAGTTAACACCAGAAGTGTTGGCGGTGATTGGAGTTCATCTCTCGGGTGATAAGACCATTAAAATAGATTTATATTCATTAAACAGACAAATAAACCGAAGCTTTTGTGAACTTGCAAATTCCAATTTTTGAAAATGTTTTTGAAATCAATGAGGTAACAAATTTTGGGAGCTTTGGGAGTGCTAACCCTTCCCCACGTGTAACCGACCCCTGAACTTGGTTTCTGGTTTTCTCAGACCAAAACCGTTGTTTTAATAAAATAAACCATTTTATTAAAATAACCCCGCTTTAAAGTGATTCAATCACACTTTTTTCAAAAAAGATTGGTGGCGACTCCGTGTTTTTTAAAGTTTTCAAATATGTCGGGCTCGAAAAGGTTGCGACAGCTTAGAAACTTCGTTGAGGACATTTTGTTTTAAAAAAAAAAACAAAAGAAGGTCAGGCCACAAATTGATTTCAAATTATTTTTTTAAAAGGGTTTTCTTAAAAACTAATGAAATTTGCAAGTTCACAATAAGTTCAGTATATTTTTCCGTTTAATGAATATAATTCTATTTTATGCATTATAAAATTGTTGCAAAAAGCTCTATACCCGAGCCTTGTCTCATTCGTTTAAGTGGGGGGGGAAATGCTTTGTTCATGTCAGAATACTGATTCTCCATATGAACCTAGCAAGTACCTTTAGGACTCATTCCCTTCGTCTTCGTAAGGATATTGATTCTTCGAGAAGGCATATATGGTGAGTCCTCCCGAGTTGAACTCGATTCGTTTGAAGCCTATAATAGGTGAGCATTGAGGGCCTCCCTACCCTTAGTAGGGGACAACAAGGACAAACCGGGTACCCCTTTAGAACCAAACCAAGTTTGAGAATCTAGAGCCTACCCCAATAGAGCCATGCAGAAAGCCTAGGGTGTTGAGTCTGGTCAAAATCATTTTGCAAAAATAATCCGTAGAGACATGTCTTGGAGTGTTGGAATGTGCTGCCCAAAATTATTCGTACAATGAAATTATTTTGCACCTTTTAGGTTTTATTTCTGTTTTTTATTTAAAAAGAGTACTAACTTCTGTGTGTGTGTGTTTTGTTTTTTTGGGGCGTATTTGTTTGTTGCATACATCTCAAATTTAGAGGGGTCGATTCTAAAGCATGTTGCTCAGTTAGAAAAAGCTTATGTCATGGATGTAAGATACCTAAAAGAGGAAGACAACGCGGATGTACGCTATCGGACTGAGGTCAACCAACAAACAATGAGAATTTGTCGAGTGATCACGTGGAGGAAACATTGAAGTATGTTCACATCAGCGCCAAGCAGCATACCATAAGTCGCAAGTGCTATGGGACCACTTCGACGGTTCAAACAAGTAGAATTTGAAGATGTTCATTGGTCTACTCGGCTTGGGGGAAACGTCAAAATAACAAAGGAGTGAGACGAGTCCGATAGAAGCATCGCATCCTAAATAGAAGACATAGCTTAGCATGTGATGTCAAAAATCTACATTTCTTCCCCCCACGTCAGACCAATAAGGTAGGACTGAGGCTTCAAAGACTGATCAAAGAGGAACTGGGTGCTTAGACTGAGATGTATTTGCAGGACCTTTGGCTTTCAGTGGAAGCTACTTATAGAGCAATATCTTAATGGAATTGATGACCCTTTGCCTGCATTCATGCTTTTGCATACATACATTTGCTTCAATGCATTATCTTTTTGTTTGTTTGCATTAAATAAAGTTTCGATCATTGCATACACACATGTATAATTGTAACGCCCCGGTTTTGGGCTCAGAAGTTTTGGGCGTTGACCGGTTTGGTCAAAGTGCTGTTCGAATCTAAAGAGGTGAAATTAGGAAAGCCTAGTTCGGGTTGCATTAAAAATATGGAAAAATGTTCTAAAATCATCTTTTAATATATAAAAGTGAACTGTGAAATCAATTTTGGAAAATGAGGTTCGGAAGGTTGACATTTTGGCTAGTGACCAAAATGTAATTTTTGAAAGTTCGGTGACAGTTTTATAAAGGATTGAAACTTTGAATCTTTAAGGAGCTATTTACCCAATGGGAGTTTCTCCAGATTTTCTAAGTATATTAAATGATTAATTAAGTGTTTTTAAACAAAATAAAAGTGGAGGGAAGATATTTTCCTAAATCTAACTAACTTTTCTCTCAACCATTTTCTCTCATCTTTTCTCTCAAACCAAACACATTCTCTCCAGATTTCCTCCTCTGATTTTGTCACTCAAATCACTCATTTCAACTCTCATTTGATTCCTAATCATCTCATCAACAAAACCTCTCAATTTACAAGTTGTTTCATCAAGCTTTTTGGCTCCAAAAAGGAGAAACTCAAGTTTGGAGGTAAGAACGTCTCTCTCCTCTAAACTATCAGTTCTTTACTGAAATTCCCAAGTTCTCAATCCTTGGTTTGTGTTTTGTTAAAGGCTTTTCAATAGAAATCTTGATTTTGGCTTAAAATGCAAGATTTGGTGATTTTGGTGAAATTTTCGTGTGATCTGTTTGGGCAGTGTTTTGAAGTGTCAAAATGATGTTAAATGAATGCTAAATTGATTAGAAGTTGAGGTTTAATTAATGCAATCCCGGATAGGTTGAATTTCCTAAGTTTTGCTTGAGTTTTTGGTTGTTTTTGGAGTGTTTTTGGTGATCTGTTATACCTGGGAGTATAAGGACGTGTTTGTGATCATTTTGGATGTTAATGGATGTTTAAAAATGGTTAGAAGTGATGGATCTTGGCTGGGTTAAGTTTTGGAAATGTTTGGAGGTGATTTCGGTTGTGTTTGGTAGCCGAATTGTTGGATTTGTGTCGAGCAGCGAGTTTGGTTGTGTGGCTGCTGTTCTTAATGCATAATGATGCATTAATGTGCTGTTTTTGTGTGCTTGAAACAGGGGAGTTTGATCCGTGAGCTTTAGAGGTGTTGCGGAAGGTTTCGGATGCTTGGAAGGCTTGGTGGCTAGCTTTGTTTTGTGTATCGGTGAGTGAAGTTGGGTTTTCAGCTTTTAAACCAAGGTTTGAAGGTTTTTGGGAGCTTAGTGTAAGTCTAAACAACTTTGCTAAGCTCAAGAGTAAGTGAATGGATTTTCGCTCTTGAGTTATGATTGTGGAAGTGGCTTTTAAGCAATTGTGGTTGATGATTGAAATGCATGTGTTTTGCATGGTTTAATTCTGTTTTGAAAGCATATTTTAGCATGGTTTAGTGCTGGTTTTGAAAGCCATATGTGAAGGATGCTCAAGGTAAGAGATCCTTGGTTTTATACATTGAAAATGTGGTTTTGATGCATGGTGTTGCATGTTGTTCTATGGCTTTGTCTAATGCTTTAAAACAGTGAATTAATGTTGGTAAATGATGGTTTTTGCATATTGGTTATGCATGTGAATCATTTGATTAATGTGGTAATGGTTTTGCATTATGGTTATGCATATGGAACATTGGACTAATGTGGTAAGATGGTTATATTGGCAAGTGATGTAAGTGGTTCTTGGTTCTTTGATCGGATATAGTTAGCCGGCTATAGGATTGGGTGCACCGTGAATTAAGTCGCCTTGGAGGTGGAGTGGTCAAGAGTGGACCGGGAAACTCCCTTCAAGTATCCTAACGAGATGGTTGAGGTCATAATGGAGGTGTTGCCCATTCGAGGACCTTGGTTGAGCAAAGGTTATATGGAGGTGTTGCCCATATGTGAGAACCTTGTGCTTGTTGAGATCACAATGGCAGTGTTAAGTCCATGTGTGGATCTTGTGTAGGGTGTCCCGGATCTCGTTAGTGATGTTCTACAACTACCAATCGGTGAATGCAAAGGTTATATGGAGGTGTTGCCCATATGTGAGAACCTTGTGCATGTCAAGGTTGTATGGTGGTTAAAAGTCCATACATGAGAACCTTGGGGAAGAGCTAAGGTTGTGTGGTGTTTAAAAGTCCATACATGGGAACCTTAGGATGTTGAGGTCATAATGGAGGTTGTTGCCCATTCGAGGACCTTGGATTGGTAGGGTGTAGGGAGCGTAGGGACAACGCTCGGAATCCGCGTATCCGATTGGGTGTTGAGTTGAAAAGTGAATGTGGTTGATCATTTGAAGGCCAATATGATGTTCTTGATTGTGATGAAGCATGTGGTGCTTGAAATGATGCATATTTGCATGTGAAGCATGAGATGCTTGAATTGATGCATAATTGCATGTGAAGCATGAGATGCTTGAAAAGATGCATGGTTGCATGGAAAGTGTATAATGCTTGTGAATGCATGTTTACTTGTTAAGTTGAACAAGTGTTGATTATCATTTGGAAAATGAGGCATGTGAGCATGAAATATCTTTAGTGCATTGGAGTCTTGTTGAGACTTGTTTTTAAAGGCATGTGATGATGATGTTGTGGTTCATATATGTTGCCTTTGGTTTAATGCATGTGTTGGTTGGTTTGTGAAATGGTTTTAAAAGATTCTTGTTTGTTTTGGCTTTCAAGTTTAAAGAAAGGTATGTTGTGAAATGGGAGTGTTTTCCAAGGTTTTGTTTTAGCTTGCATATGGTGTGTATGCATGGTTTGGCTAAATGGTTGATTTTGCAAGTTGCGCTTTGAAAAGGGTTTTCTTAGTTTGCTAAACTAAGGGTTGGTTATCATGTATGTGCGATGCATGGTTTTGAGCTTGTTGTTGAAAAGGAGTTTTCAAATATGGCTTTGGTAAACAAATCGAGTTTGTTTTAAAAGTGATTTATGGCTCGCTGCATTGATGGTGTTTTGGTTTTGAGCTTTCCTCACTAAGCATTATGTGCTTACGCTCCTTTTTGTCCATCAATGCAGATTCTTGAAGTTTGGACAGCGAGGAGCAAGGGATTCAAGAAGGACTCCACTTGAGATGTATGTCTCGGTTAATAGCTATAGTTAATAAAGGCAATGGGGTAGAATCTCTTGGGTTGATGTATGTGTTTGTTTATGTTTAGACAAGTTTGGTTTTGTGTTGTTAATGTTGTTGGAACATGGCTTGGCTTATGAGATTGAATTGGAAGTATGTTGCTTAAATGAATTGCTTGTGTTGGAAGCTTAGTCTTAAAATTGGGGCTTTTCATGTATGATGGCATGTTGGTGAATTGTTGATGCAAGTATGCCTCTTTTATGTTAAATTGCATGTTGGCAAAGTTTGGTGGCTGTTGGAGCATGATTGGATGTTAATTGCATGTTTAAATAGGCAATTTTCTGCATTTTTGTGCAGGGTGTTTCGGAACAGGGTGTACCGTTTCGGAACGGGTGCCTTGAAGCAGCCCAGGCGTCCGAAACGGGTGAAACCGTTCCGGAACGGATAGGCCACTGCCCGACCCCCGTTTCGGTACCCGTTGCGGAACGGCCCCGCGTTTCGAAACGGGCTGTCTCCCGTTTCGGAACGGTTGACCGTTGGGGGCTGACAGTGGCAGTTATGTGTTTCAAAATGTTTGCATTTTGGTACTGAATCTTGTATGTGCAATTGTATGAGTTTGAGATGTCCGTTTGAGCTGAAATTTGGCCGAGATGCATGAAATATGATTAATTTTAAGTTGGTAACTTAAAATCTGGTTAATGCCTCAAAGTTTTCAGAATTTACAAATTGGTCCCTAAAGTTGTGTTTTGTGCAATTGGGTCCCTGAATGATCTCTGCTGGTTGTGATCTCTGAGTATGATGTTTGTGTGATCACATATAGGGTTAATGAGCATTTAGACAAGATTAAAAAGAAAAAAAGGGTCGTTAATCAAGGTTGACTTTCGGGTTGACTTTGGTTTTCCCCGTGTAACTTTCTTAATTCGGGTCAACCGTCTAGGCCGGGTTAAGGGGGTTACATTTGGTGGTATCAGAGCTGTGTTGCGAATGCTTGGGGAAAACGGTAAGTTGTTGTGATGTGTGCTTGTTGTTTACCCTGATGTGTGGTTGACTGTTGGTTGAAACACGTGTTTCTGGGCATGATGCTGGTGTTTCTGAGCAAATTGTTGATGTTTCTGAGCATGTTGCTGATGTTTTCAAGCATGTTTTATGGTTATGAATCTTGGTTGAGCTTATGTGGTTTGTGCTGATGATAAGCTGATGCTGTGAGTTGGTTTTATGCATGATGAAAGTGTTGTGAGTATGTTATGTAATAATATGCTGTTGCAAGTGGATGCTGTTTGATGTAAGCATGATCAAGGTGTGTTGTTTGATATGCTTGATGTTGTGATATCCATGTTGTGTTGACTGTTATGTCATGTAAGGGGAGGATTCGGGATACCCATTGCCTTATTAATATAGCTATTGTGTTATTTTGGAGTTGGAGTTTGAATCCTTGCTTAATGCTGGTCTAACTGGTTTGTTTGTTTGTTGTGATTGTATGTTTGTTGTTGTTAGTAGTATGGCTAAGTCGATGAAAGAATGGCAGTTGGGTGAGATGGTTGCTGCCTTGGGACAGGTTGTTAAGGCGTGGAATTCACCCTTTCGTGGAGGTGTTTTGTCTCAGCTTTCTGTGCCTGGGGTTGAGGTGATAAGGCAAGGGAAAGAAGCTGGTTCTGTGGTGAAGAGTTCATCATCTGATGTTCAGGAGGTGTTGGGAACATCTCAGGCTGTGGTAAAGGTAAAGTCAGTGGATGTGCTGGCTGTGGGATGTGTGGGTTTGCCGAAGCAGCGTTTGCTTGATTTGGGTGCTGTGGAATATCATGGTTCTACACCAGAGATGTTTGAGGCTTGGTTGGCCAGTGTGGTTCTGATCTTGGATCAGGAAGGCTGTGATCTTGCTTGTAAGCTGGGGAGTGTTGTTTCTCTGATGTTGGAGGATGCATGTGCTTGGTGGACATCTGTGGCGGTGGCGTCACATATCCAAGATATTGATTGGGATTTCTTTGTATCTGCTTTTTATGAAAGGTATCTTGGAGGGAAGTTTCCAAGGGTTGAGCAAAGTGACGGTGGTGCTGTTGTGGAGCAAGTGTTGCTTAGGCAAGGAGTGGAAGTTCAGCCATCGGTGTGTGACCGTTGTGAAAGGCGCCATGTTGGAGGTTGTTGGGGCGCGGGTGCTTGCTGGAACTGTGGTTCCAAAGTGCATGTTAAGTGTGATTGTCCTTTAGGGGTGAAGTCAGCTTCAGTGATAGCCAAAGGATCTCAGAAAGGTCGTGGGCACGGCCGAGGCAAGGTTCAGAAGTGGCAGAAAGAGCAGAAAGTTGTGAAGAGTGTGGGAAAGGAGAATTGCTGGAAATGTGGGTCTGCTGGACACATGAGACGTGATTGTTTGATGTTGGCTCGGAACAGTCAAGGTTCTTTACCGCAAGGAGGTGGTGGTGGCCCTAGTGTGTTAGCTAGTGCTGCAGTGGTGCGGCAGGAGGATGATGGTTCCGCAAGGAAGAGAGCTCGTCTGATGAAGCTTCAGAGAGGTGTTGTGTTTTCAGGTAACCTTGTTTAGTAATCTTTGCTCTAGTTACCTTAGTTGGTTTCTGTTGGTTTTCCTTGCGTGGTAAGTTTAGTCTTGTTGCTAGCATGTTTGGGGTAATGGTTGTAGTTTGGAAATGTCTTTGATGTGAAGAGGGCTTTGTGAGAATCTTGTGGTTAGTAGTTGCTGGTATGATGGAGTTAGATAAGCTAGAAGTGCGGTAGGAGGTTGTTCTTAGACGGATTTGAGGATGTTATTAGAGGGTGTGAACTGGCATTCATGCACAGTTAAAATCATTGTTATATGCTATATTATATATGTTGGTCCATGCATACATGTGGCATGACATTAGAGGTTTTGCATACATGTACATCAGGCATTGATAGGGCATGTAAGTGATCATGCATACGATGTTCACACTCGCTAATAATTAATCGAATCTGTTAGAGTGGTGGTTGGGTTAGGTTGGATGGTGGGTTTTTAGAGGTTGTGTTGGTGCTGAGTGGAAGTTAGAGGTAATGGAGTTTGTTAAGCTAGTTGCTAGTAATAGTGAGGGTGGTATAGCCTGTTGGTAGAAGATTGGTGTTTGATGCTTTATGAGTTTAGTGGTTTGGTGGTGAGGGGTACCGGTTGAGGTTAGAATCGATCAGGTGGTTTGATAGCTAAGTGGGAGTGGTAGTTCCTTGGTGCTAAGTGAGGTTGCAGTTTGGTGGTTGTTTTTTCCAAGTGCTGAGGTAGCTTAGCATTTAAGTTGAAGTGGAAGGATCATGAAGGATCGAAGGCTTGTGTTGTTTGGAAGGATTCTTATGAGAAGTGGTTGGCTGGTTGTGTGTATGTGAATTTCTTTTGAGGTCAGCTGGTGGTGTATGGAGCAGCTGGCGGAGCCGAGTTGAGGTTGTGATGTAATTTTGGTTTGTGGGTGAGTAGACCTGGTGAGTCGTTTTGGTAATGTTAGCGGCAGATGTGAAGGAATGTCAGCTTTTGTTGAGGAGTTTGGGTAAGCAGTTGATGCTTAAGAATTTTTTTACTTGTTGGGAAGATTCTTGGAAGAGGTTTGAGAGTTGCAAGAGTTTTGGAAGCAGAGAAGTTTGTATGGTGGTTGAATTGGATTGGTTAGAGTCCCTGTGTGAACCAGTCTTGGAAGTTGTGTGTTACAGTAGTGTGTGCTGTGAAAGCTAAAGTTCTTTATGGTTGAAGTTGGGGCTGTGTACAGTCTGGAGATGTGGAAGGTTAAGTTGTGGCTATCTTTGAGTGTTCTGGGTTTGTGAACAACATGTAGTGGTGTTGGGTTCAGTGGAGTTTTGTGTGGAAAGTGTTCAGTGTTGGTTGAGGTTTTTGTGTTGCCTTGTGAGTGTTTTGAGAAGGTTGTTGTTCTCTTTTCGCCGGTTGAAATTTCGAGGACGAAATTTCCTAAGGGGGGGAGAGTTGTAACGCCCCGGTTTTGGGCTCAGAAGTTTTGGGCGTTGACCGGTTTGGTCAAAGTGTTGTTCGAATCTAAAGAGGTGAAATTAGGAAAGCCTAGTTCGGGTTGCATTAAAAATATGGAAAAATGTTCTAAAATCATCTTTTAATATATAAAAGTGAACTGTGAAATCAATTTTGGAAAATGAGGTTCGGAAGGTTGACATTTTGGCTAGTGACCAAAATGTAATTTTTGAAAGTTCGGTGACAGTTTTATAAAGGATTGAAACTTTGAATCTTTAAGGAGCTATTTACCCAATGGGAGTTTCTCCAGATTTTCTAAGTATATTAAATGATTAATTAAGTGTTTTTAAACAAAATAAAAGTGGAGGGAAGATATTTTCCTAAATCTAACTAACTTTTCTCTCAACCATTTTCTCTCATCTTTTCTCTCAAACCAAACACATTCTCTCCAGATTTCCTCCTCTGATTTTGTCACTCAAATCACTCATTTCAACTCTCATTTGATTCCTAATCATCTCATCAACAAAACCTCTCAATTTACAAGTTGTTTCATCAAGCTTTTTGGCTCCAAAAAGGAGAAACTCAAGTTTGGAGGTAAGAACGTCTCTCTCCTCTAAACTATCAGTTCTTTACTGAAATTCCCAAGTTCTCAATCCTTGGTTTGTGTTTTGTTAAAGGCTTTTCAATAGAAATCTTGATTTTGGCTTAAAATGCAAGATTTGGTGATTTTGGTGAAATTTTCGTGTGATCTGTTTGGGCAGTGTTTTGAAGTGTCAAAATGATGTTAAATGAATGCTAAATTGATTAGAAGTTGAGGTTTAATTAATGCAATCCCGGATAGGTTGAATTTCCTAAGTTTTGCTTGAGTTTTTGGTTGTTTTTGGAGTGTTTTTGGTGATCTGTTATACCTGGGAGTATAAGGACGTGTTTGTGATCATTTTGGATGTTAATGGATGTTTAAAAATGGTTAGAAGTGATGGATCTTGGCTGGGTTAAGTTTTGGAAATGTTTGGAGGTGATTTCGGTTGTGTTTGGTAGCCGAATTGTTGGATTTGTGTCGAGCAGCGAGTTTGGTTGTGTGGCTGCTGTTCTTAATGCATAATGATGCATTAATGTGCTGTTTTTGTGTGCTTGAAACAGGGGAGTTTGATCCGTGAGCTTTAGAGGTGTTGCGGAAGGTTTCGGATGCTTGGAAGGCTTGGTGGCTAGCTTTGTTTTGTGTATCGGTGAGTGAAGTTGGGTTTTCAGCTTTTAAACCAAGGTTTGAAGGTTTTTGGGAGCTTAGTGTAAGTCTAAACAACTTTGCTAAGCTCAAGAGTAAGTGAATGGATTTTCGCTCTTGAGTTATGATTGTGGAAGTGGCTTTTAAGCAATTGTGGTTGATGATTGAAATGCATGTGTTTTGCATGGTTTAATTCTGTTTTGAAAGCATATTTTAGCATGGTTTAGTGCTGGTTTTGAAAGCCATATGTGAAGGATGCTCAAGGTAAGAGATCCTTGGTTTTATACATTGAAAATGTGGTTTTGATGCATGGTGTTGCATGTTGTTCTATGGCTTTGTCTAATGCTTTAAAACAGTGAATTAATGTTGGTAAATGATGGTTTTTGCATATTGGTTATGCATGTGAATCATTGGAGGTGTTGCATTATGGTTATGCATATGGAACATTGGACTAATGTGGTAAGATGGTTATATTGGCAAGTGATGTAAGTGGTTCTTGGTTCTTTGATCGGATATAGTTAGCCGGCTATAGGATTGGGTGCACCGTGAATTAAGTCGCCTTGGAGGTGGAGTGGTCAAGAGTGGACCGGGAAACTCCCTTCAAGTATCCTAACGAGATGGTTGAGGTCATAATGGAGGTGTTGCCCATTCGAGGACCTTGGTTGAGCAAAGG
This sequence comes from Hibiscus trionum, assembly GCA_030270665.1. Taxonomy (NCBI): domain Eukaryota; kingdom Viridiplantae; phylum Streptophyta; class Magnoliopsida; order Malvales; family Malvaceae; genus Hibiscus; species Hibiscus trionum. The sequence goes on from BSYR01000021.1 coordinate 26,733,679, forward strand.
TTATATGGAGGTGTTTCCCATATGTGAGAACCTTGTGCTTGTTGAGATCACAATGGCAGTGTTAAGTCCATGTGTGGATCTTGTGTAGGGTGTCCCAGATCTCGTTAGTGATGTTCTACAACTACCAATCGGTGAATGCAAAGGTTATATGGAGGTGTTGCCCATATGTGAGAACCTTGTGCATGTCAAGGTTGTATGGTGGTTAAAAGTCCATACATGAGAACCTTGGGGAAGAGCTAAGGTTGTGTGGTGTTTAAAAGTCCATACATGGGAACCTTAGGATGTTGAGGTCATAATGGAGGTTGTTGCCCATTCGAGGACCTTGGATTGGTAGGGTGTAGGGAGCGTAGGGACAACGCTCGGAATCCGCGTATCCGATTGGGTGTTGAGTTGAAAAGTGAATGTGGTTGATCATTTGAAGGCCAATATGATGTTCTTGATTGTGATGAAGCATGTGGTGCTTGAAATGATGCATATTTGCATGTGAAGCATGAGATGCTTGAATTGATGCATAATTGCATGTGAAGCATGAGATGCTTGAAAAGATGCATGGTTGCATGGAAAGTGTATAATGCTTGTGAATGCATGTTTACTTGTTAAGTTGAACAAGTGTTGATTATCATTTGGAAAATGAGGCATGTGAGCATGAAATATCTTTAGTGCATTGGAGTCTTGTTGAGACTTGTTTTTAAAGGCATGTGATGATGATGTTGTGGTTCATATATGTTGCCTTTGGTTTAATGCATGTGTTGGTTGGTTTGTGAAATGGTTTTAAAAGATTCTTGTTTGTTTTGGCTTTCAAGTTTAAAGAAAGGTATGTTGTGAAATGGGAGTGTTTTCCAAGGTTTTGTTTTAGCTTGCATATGGTGTGTATGCATGGTTTGGCTAAATGGTTGATTTTGCAAGTTGCGCTTTGAAAAGGGTTTTCTTAGTTTGCTAAACTAAGGGTTGGTTTTCATGTATGTGCGATGCATGGTTTTGAGCTTGTTGTTGAAAAGGAGTTTTCAAATATGGCTTTGGTAAACAAATCGAGTTTGTTTTAAAAGTGATTTATGGCTCGCTGCATTGATGGTGTTTTGGTTTTGAGCTTTCCTCACTAAGCATTATGTGCTTACGCTCCTTTTTGTCCATCAATGCAGATTCTTGAAGTTTGGACAGCGAGGAGCAAGGGATTCAAGAAGGACTCCACTTGAGATGTATGTCTCGGTTAATAGCTATAGTTAATAAAGGCAATGGGGTAGAATCTCTTGGGTTGATGTATGTGTTTGTTTATGTTTAGACAAGTTTGGTTTTGTGTTGTTAATGTTGTTGGAACATGGCTTGGCTTATGAGATTGAATTGGAAGTATGTTGCTTAAATGAATTGCTTGTGTTGGAAGCTTAGTCTTAAAATTGGGGCTTTTCATGTATGATGGCATGTTGGTGAATTGTTGATGCAAGTATGCCTCTTTTATGTTAAATTGCATGTTGGCAAAGTTTGGTGGCTGTTGGAGCATGATTGGATGTTAATTGCATGTTTAAATAGGCAATTTTCTGCATTTTTGTGCAGGGTGTTTCGGAACAGGGTGTACCGTTTCGGAACGGGTGCCTTGAAGCAGCCCAGGCGTCCGAAACGGGTGAAACCGTTCCGGAACGGATAGGCCACTGCCCGACCCCCGTTTCGGTACCCGTTGCGGAACGGCCCCGCGTTTCGAAACGGGCTGTCTCCCGTTTCGGAACGGTTGACCGTTGGGGGCTGACAGTGGCAGTTATGTGTTTCAAAATGTTTGCATTTTGGTCCTGAATCTTGTATGTGCAATTGTATGAGTTTGAGATGTCCGTTTGAGCTGAAATTTGGCCGAGATGCATGAAATATGATTAATTTTAAGTTGGTAACTTAAAATCTGGTTAAGGCCTCAAAGTTTTCAGAATTTACAAATTGGTCCCTAAAGTTGTGTTTTGTGCAATTGGGTCCCTGAATGATCTCTGCTGGTTGTGATCTCTGAGTATGATGTTTGTGTGATCACATATAGGGTTAATGAGCATTTAGACAAGATTAAAAACAAAAAAGGGTCGTTAATCAAGGTTGACTTTCGGGTTGACTTTGGTTTTCCCCGTGTAACTTTCTTAATTCGGGTCAACCGTCTAGGCCGGGTTAAGGGGGTTACAATAATAAAGATTAATTTTGGAAAATTCCATTTAAGTAGCAAAGATCCATCGCAAACACGGTACTCGAGCTATGACTGCAAAAGAAAGATTGACGACTCTAGAAGAAAACCACATGAGTATCCAAAATTGATTTGAGAAATTAGAAAAGAAATTGAAGGAAGAAATTGCGTAAGCAAAGAACACTGCCTGCCAGGTTGCTGCTATGTTGGGTTTCAGAGACCCATAAAGAGGAAAGACGGTTGTTGATATTTCATCGCCCCAACCCATGATGATTAGTCAAATATTTCCACTGAATGAGAGGTTCCAGATCCGCGTAACAGGAGGCTCTACCTGTATTCCAGCAGAGTGTGGGATAAATTATGGGGAAAATCAAGGCATTAAGGTTCTTAATAAGGTAACCGATAGGTCCATAATGAATAAGAAGCTATAAGATCAATTTGACAAGCTCAAATAGATCATCAAAGCCATACAAGGAAAATGTCTATGGTGGCGAAGATTCTAGAGATCTAAGTCTAGTGTCTAACTTAGTGGTTCCTCTAAAATTCAAAACTCCCGATTTTGAGAAGTATGACGGGACCACTTGCCCTTCGACACACTTGACCATGTATTGCCGAAAAATGTCGCCACACTTGGAAAATGAGAAATTGCTGATTCACTACTTCCATGATAGTCTATATGGCCTTTCATATGGGTTGTTATGCATGAGAAAGCTTAAATTGAGGGATTGCAAATGAGATTTTGCTATGGATTCATGATACATGTTGCATATGGTTTAGTAAGCTCATTTTTAGAAATGTTAAGTGCGTGGTTTATAAGGCATGATGTTTTGAAAGAGGTTTAAAATGAGATTTTCAAGTGGTTTTGATAACCAGTTTTAAATGCATTAATGGTGTTTTGTTTTTTAGCACTCCTCACTAAGCCTAGTGTGCTTACGCTCTTTTTGTCCATAAATGTAGAGAATAAAAGGTTGGAGGCAACAAGTAAGTGAGGGGAATCCAAGGACTTGAGCAATTTAAAAGTATGATTGTAAACTATACTAGTAGTAATAAAGGCAATGGGGTTCATTGTTGTTTGGGAGGGTTATTTGCTAAACTCTCTATTTGTGCAAGTTTATAGTGATGTTGTGGGTTTGTAATTGGCTTTACGTGTTTGATTATGTTATAGATTTACGTTTTGTGCTTTGGATGGATTGATTTTTAGGAAGTATGCCTCTAGATATATGATTCAAGTATGTTGCTATGTTTTGAGTACGTTTCTTTGATATTTTGGCATTGATTAATCTTTAGTTTAAAGGTTTACTTGTTTATGACTTGTTAAAGCATGTTTGGATCCATGATTGTATGAAAAACTAGCAAAATTGAACATTGCAGGTCTAGGTGTATCGATACACGGGAAGGTGTATCGATACGAGTAAGTATATTTTAGCTGGGCGTATCGGTACGGGGAATAGTGTATCAATACAATTTTAAGCTACTAGAACTTGGAATTTAGAAATTGTAATAGTGTATCGATACACTTGCTCGTGTACCGATACGGGCTGTTGTTATTTCAGTTAATATGTTCTTGTGAGTTTCTGATTCTTTTATTTTAGTCCATCATCTTTGTAAATGCAAGTATATGAGTTTGGTGATCGTTTTGAGCTGAAATGTGGTATGAAAGCATGAAACCTGACTAATTCAGTTTTGGTAACTTCAAATCTAATTAAGTCCTTGTAATTTTAAAGATTTGAAATTTGGTCCCTAATCTATAACTATGCGCAATTGGATGTATTTTGACACCCGATTTAGTAGATATTTCACCCGCTGCCAGCATGCACACCTTAGGTTATAATGTTGCATCTAGATAAGATAAAAAGAAAAAATGGCATAATTCGAGTTAAATATTTACGGGTTTGTTTCAATAAACCCAATGTAGCTCGCTCGGTTCGGTTTGGCGTCTAGACCGAGTCAAATGGATTGCATTTGTTGGTATCAGAGCTAGGTTTGCGATAATTGGGATGAAATTATGATTGTTGGGATGTTGTTATTGATTATTCATTACTGTAGTTTGCTATGCACAATGATTGTTATATGTATGTTGATTGTTATATGCCATGTTGAGGGGATGTCTTGTGGGACACATTGCCTTATTACTACATTCTGAAATGTTTTGATTTGAAATTTAAGTCTTGGATCTTCGCTTGAAGCTAGCCTAACTATTTTTGTTTGATGTGATTATCATACCTTAGATATTTTAGTACGATGGGATTGAGGAGAGAATTGAGGTCAGGAGAATGTTATACCTCATGGGGGTTTGCCACCTTCTCCGTCTAATCCACCTATTGGAGTGGAGCAAGTACCACCTGTGCCAATTGGGCCAGTGTTGGCTGATATGACGCCTTTGATTTAGGCGATGACCGGAGCTTTTCAAGCTGCCTTTACTGGAGTGCATGCACCTGCACCAGTTGTTAGGCAAATAGGGTTGTCGTTGGAACACTTGCGTAGCATGGGAGGAGTTGAGTTTAGAGGGTTGGCACCTAAGGCATTTGAGGAGTGATTTGCCAGTATTAATCAGATTTTGGGAAAAATAGGGTGTAATGTGGCCCGTAAGGTGGGATGTGTTGTATCTCTGTTGCAAGGAGATGCTTATAGTTGGTGGATTACCGTAACTACGGGCAGGGATCCCGGTGATGTGACCTAGGATTTCTTTCAGGTTGCCTTTAAGAAGAAGGATCTAGGAGTTAGATACTTGGATGAGAAGAAGCACAAGTTTATGTCCTTGGTTCAGGGTAGTGTGCCTGTGGTGGAGTATGAGGTACAATTTGTTTAGTTGAGTCCGTATGCTCCTAAACTGGTGCCGAATGAGAGGCGTAGCTTTGACCGATTCCGTTATGAATTGGTATAGGATGTTAAGACCTATATGTTGGCTTCTGTTTACACTAATTTTGACGTGTTGGTTACACAAGTGAATGACATTAAACATAATCTGGGTTTATCAGCTCGTTTGGGAGGTTCTGGCTCTGACAAGAGAGCTATGAATTCTAGTTCCAGTGGTGGTCAGTTTAAGAAGCATCATTATAGAAGGTATCGTCCTGATTTGAGGCGAGCTAAAGGTAGTGCTAGACGAGGATCGTAGGGTCAGGGTACCTGGACAAGAGCAACACATAATACTTGTTGGGTTTGTGGATCGCGTGATCACATGATGTAGACTATCCACATTTGGCTCATGTGGGATAGACTCTTGTGGTTGTTGTTGCTAATTCTTGTTGGAGTTGTGGATCGAGTGATCATTTGAGGCATGATTATCCGTTGTTGGTGGGTGGTGGACAGGCTAGGGCACCTGCGGTTGCACCACTCAAAGGATGTGGTCGTGGCCGAAGATAGTATCAGCTGATGGACGAGGGTCTAAGGACGGTAGCTCATTGCGTTACTATTCAGCAAGAGGGTGGTAGTCATGCGAGGGTCTATGCACATCGTAAGTGGACGCAATGACACTAACATGATTGTAGGTACTTTTACATTGCAATCTATGTCGTTGTTTACTTTGGTTGATTCTGGTTCTACGCATTCATATATCTTGTGTGAGCATGCCACATTTGCTTAATATACCTATAGAAGTATTATATATGGGCATGCAAGTAACTAGTTCTTTCGGAGAGACGGTTGTTGTGAGGAGGTTGTGTAGAAGATCCCCTTTAATGGTTCAAGGTTATGTGTTTTTGGTTGATTTGATGGAGTTTTCGTTTTACGATTTGATGTAATCTTGGGCATGGATTGGTTGACTGAGCATAGGGTTGTGATTGATTTTGAAACCATGCGAGTTACCTTGAAACTTGCTGATGATTATGGAGTGGTGGTTATGGGTGAGAATGATGCGTTCTTGCTCAATGTTGTTTCGGATCTGGAAGCGAGTTGTATGATGAAATCTAGTTGTTAGGCGTTCTTAGCCTATGTCATGAATTTGGGATCGAATGAGGTGCGTGTTCAAGACATTCGTACGGTATGTGAGTTTCCGGGTGTTTTTTCGGAGGAGTTGTCGGGTGTGCCACAAGATAGAGAAGTAGAGTTTGACATTGAGTTATATGCAAATACAACTCCAGTGTCTATTGCTCCTTATCGCATAGCACCGAAAGAGTTGAAGACACAAATGCAAGAGTTTCTTGATCGAGGGTTTTTTAGGCATAATGTTTCACCGTGAGGTGCTCCGATGTTGTTTGTGAAAAAGAAGGATGACACGATGTGGATGTGCATTGATTATCGACAACTAAACAAATTGAAGATTAAGAATAAATATCATTTACCGTGGATTGATGATTTGTGTTGCGTGTAAAATAGTCCATCGCAATGGTAGTGCAAGTATACACGACGCAAGTAGTAAAGTGATACGAAGTATCGGATATCGTCTCCACAGGGATTGGGCTAATAGCTTCACCTTAGTTCACTGCACGAAAGTAAAGAAAATATTTGAGAAGTTGTCACGAAAATAATAAAGTAAACGTAAATAAAAGAGTAGAAATATCAAGATAGAGAGAATGGGCTGGTATTGAATTGCTCAGTAGTGCAGGTATTGCAGGGTTTAGGAAATCCAGTTCTGTCGTCGCTCCCGTCGCTGCAGCACCTGTCGCGGCAGTAGTCCGTTGATTGTCGCGGCAGCAAACACTCAACTCAGTACTTCAAGTTTGGCAAGAATCCCAAATGTGCCTTGGCCTATCCCTAGGTCCAAGTCTGTCGATGATCACGTCTTGATGATACCTCCCGGCGTGAATCGAAGGATGAACACCGATGTGTATGAATTATTCTTTAGCCACTTAACCTCGTCCTATCCCTAGGCCCGAGATAGTTCAACTATAAACTAGAGAACTTGCTCTTATTTCTTTCGTATACTTAACTCTCCCGATGCTAAGTAAATAGATAACCTCACAATGCTCTCTCGATGCTCTTGCAAGATATTAATAACCAAAATAAGAGAACTTGAAGTTTATTTTATTAAACTGAAAATTCCTAAAACAAAACAACCCTTGCAACTACTTTACAAATCAACCCGTGGCCCTAGGGGGAATTTAAAACATGTTGTGGGAAGGAAAACGGCTAGAATTTTGGGAAGAAGCTAGGGTAATCGGTTATGGGGTTATGGGATATGCCCTCTAGGTTAAAATACATGCCCTTATATAAGCTTTGGGCTCAAGTTATCTAAATTAGCAAGAATACAACTTTAATTGAAAGTATGATTCTAATAAAGACTAAATCTTCAAGGAATCTACTTTCCAGCTGTCATCTTCTTGCTTGGGATTTTCCCGCCTTGAACTTTGGGCTTGACATATCTTTTGATCTGGGGCTCGGAAAAATATATGGTTTTCACACGAAAGACGAGCTGAATTTTCTCTATCTATCGAGGTCCACTTTACTTCTTCTTCACAAAACTGCTGTCGTCTTCTGCTATCACGGCAGCAACCATGGCAGCATCGTCCTCTTTGTCTGCTTGTCCAGTTCAGTTCTTCTGCTTCACTGCCCAGCACCTTCACTCACCGTCTGCTACGACGACAACCTGCAAAAACAACCATTTTTAGTAGAATTTGTGCCTTTTTATATATTTGTGATGTTTTGCTGTAAACTAACCTAAATGCAATGAATAATGCTTGAATGCAGCAGAAATATGGGTTAAATAGGGTGTAAATAATAAAACTTTTACACACTCAACACACCCCAATCTCAAGTTTTTGCTTGCCTTCAAGCAACTAAGACCTAAAAGAAAAATGAAATATTTTTGTTTTGGCTTTCAAACAGTGAACTTTCCCTTACCCGTCGTTCGTTCCCTGTGACGGCAACAACCTGTCGGATAATTTAGGATCTGTCTGGAATTTCACTATAGTCCTCGTGCAGTGTGTGCATGCTTGTGAACAGTTATATGCCAAGACTCTCTTAGTTTCACTAGAATATTCAACTCTTAACTCGAATTTTTATGCCAAAGTTTATCTTTTTGAAGGCACATTTTCATGCTTCTTTGATTTTTTTTGTTTTGACTCGGTTTTTCTATTTTTCAAGCTAAAGTTTTACTAGAGCCAGTTTTAGGCACCTCTAGTTAACTTCCTAGAGCCAGTTTCGGGCACCTCTAGGGCTGTTGAGTCTCTTTTGCTAAACTTTTTTCCTAGAGACAGTGTTAGGCACCTCTAGGGGCTATTCAAGTGCTAAGCTTCCTATTCTAGTTTGGCTAAGAGAAGTCTAAGCAGTATAACAGTCACAATGGTGTTTAAGTTTTCAGAACTATAGAAAGGCTCTAAATTTCTCCTTAAATTATCCTAAAGTTACTGCCACGACAGAGCTGTCACGATAGGTAAGTTTAGTTCACAGTTTTCAGCCAAAATTTTCAATATTTTCATCTTTTTTTTCTTTTTTTAAGGAGAAAAATAACTAAGTAAAAGACACAAAATTTAACTAAGATGTACTCTATTAATATGGAGGGTTGCCAACCCCAAACTCGAGGGTTGCATTGCCCTCAATGCAAATGACAAAATAAAAAGGAAAACATATGAAGGCAGTACATCACAAAATATATATGGCAGGCAGCAATAAGAAGATAAGAAACTTAAATTTTAATCACTGTCTTCACTGCTGCTGCTGAGGCGGATCTGGCGGCGGTTTCTGGTTTTCGGGGCGGGCTGGGGTGGTTGCTGTACAACCTGAACATCAGAGCTGCTGTTGCTGCTGTCACTGCTGCTGCTGGTGAGGAAGTAGAGGCAGCATTTCGGCGGGTTTTCCTAGAAGACATATTAGTGCAAGGGTTGTGAAAAGTAAATGAAAGCAAATGAAAACTAAAGAGGGAGAGCAAGTAAGAAAGGCAGAAGTGAGTGAAAATGAAATAGGGTTTTATAGAAAAGGAACAGCTGCCCGTTGAAGCTGTGTGTTGAGTTTTAGCGTGTCTGACGCGTCTGACACACGTTTCCACGTCTGTTACGCGTCTGTGACGTGTTTCCGCGTCTGTCGTGATAGCATGGTGACAGCCTGTATTTTCCGCGTCTGTCGCGGCAGCTGTAATGACAGGCTTCAATATTGGGCTTTGTTGGGCTGATGGATGGATGGTGGGCTGAGTTCACTTCTCCTGTTCTTCTTGGCTCCTTTATTTCCTAAAAACAATAAACATAAAACATTATTCGAATAAAATAAACCTTATTTCCTAATAAATAATAATAAAAATAAATAAAAATAAAAATAAAATTTAGGTTAAATTAGGGCTGCCAGGTGGGGCATCTCCTAAGGTAACCACTTCATGCATTCCTGGGGCTTCAGTCCCCTGATAATGCTTGAGGCGCTGTCCGTTGACTTTGAATTGGTGCCCGTCTTTTAATGATCGGATTGTGATGGCACCATGGGGAAAAACTTGTACGACTTGGAATGGGCCAGACCATCTAGATTTCAGTTTCCCTGGGAAAAGTTTCAGTCTAGAATTGAACAACAATACAAGCTGCCCTAGGCAGAACTGTCGTGGCAGCAACTTCCTGTCATGCCACTTCTTAGTTTTCTCCTTGTAGATTCTTGCATTGTCATAGGCCATTGTCCGTATTTCTTCAATCTCGTTCAGATCTAACAGCCTTTTCTGTCCTGCCCTGTCAAAGTCCATATTTAATGCCTTGATTGCCTAGTATGCTCTGTGCTCTATCTCGACAGGCAGATGACATGTTTTCCCATAAATCAATCGGTACGGAGACATGCCCAATGGAGTTTTAAAGGCTGTCCTATATGCCCATAACGCATCATTGAGAAGTAAAGACCAATCTTTCCTAGTTGGCTTAACCATCTTCTCAAGAATGTTCTTAACTTCCCTATTAGATATTTCAGCTTGTCCATTGGTTTGTGGGTGATATGCTGCCGCGATTCGATGCTTGACACCATATTTCTTCAAGGCGGCAGCAATAACCCTATTGTCAAAATGTCTCTCTTCATCACTGATAATCGCCTTAGGGATGCCAAACCTTGAAAAGATATTTTTGTGTAAAAATCTTTGGACTGTCTTGGCATCATTCTTTTGGGTTGCGATAGCTTCGACCCACTTAGAGACATAATCTACGGCCAGGAGGATGTATAGATTCCCACATGAAGATGGAAAAGGTCCCATAAAATTAATCCCCCAAACGTCGAAGATCTCGACTTCTAAAATGTTCTGCAGTGGCATCTCGTTTCTCCTTGAGATGTTTCCTGTCCTTTGGCACCTGTCACAGTTCTTGTAGAAGATTTGTGCATCTTTATACAGTGACGGCCAGTAGAACCCTGACTGCAGCACCTTGGCAGCAGTTTTGTTGCCTCCTAAGTGACCTCCATACTGTGAAGCATGGCAGTGATGAAGTATGTCTTCTTGCTCTTCCTGTGGTACACACCTCCCTATAACCTGATCTACACAGATTTTGAAAAGAAGAGGTTCGTCCCAATAATAATGCTTAACATCATTTTAGAACCTCTTCCTGGCTTGATAATTAAGATCAGAAGGAATTATTCCGCTAACTATAAAATTAACGAAATCAGCATACTAGGGGAGTTCAGAAGAGTTACCTGCCGCCATGGCTGTCGCGGCAGTTATTGCGGCAGCAAAGAGCTGCTCGTCTGGGAAGGTCTCCAGTATGTTTGTCTCATCTGTTGGTAGACTCTGTCCCTTCTCCAATCTTGACAAGTGATCTACCACCTGATTTTCTGTCCCTTTTTTATCCTTGATTTCAAGGTCGAATTCTTGCAATAGCAGGATCCACCGTATCAATCTAGACTTTGCATCCTTTTTCGCAAACAGATACTTTAGGGCAGAATGGTCTGTGTGCACTATTACCTTCGTTCCAAGTATGTAAGAACGGAACTTGTCAATGGAGAACACCACAGCTAATAACTCCTTTTCTGTGGTGGTGTAGTTCACTTGGGCGTCATTCAGTGTCTTACTAGCATAATATATGACATGAAATAACTTGTCTCTCTGCTGCCCAAGTGCTGCCCCGACAACATAGTCACTAGCATCACACATAATCTCAAATGGCTGTGTCCAGTCTGGTGGCTGTACTATTGGGGCTGTTACCAGTTTTTCCTTCAGAACCTTGAATGCTTCAGTACATTCGTCATTAAAGTCAAAGGGTCGGTTATGCTCTAAAAGATGGCATAGGGGTTTGGTGATTTTTGAGAAATTTGCAATGAATCTCCTATAAAAACCAGCATGTCCCAAGAAACTTCTAATACCCTTGACTGTGGTCGGCGGCGGCAGCTTCTCGATCACTTCTATTTTGGTTCTGTCGACTTCTATCCCATGGCAACTAATCTTATGGCCAAGGACTATCCCTTCATCCACCATAAAGTGGCATTTTTCCCAATTTAAAACTAGATTTGCTTTTTCACATCTTTCAAGTACCTTTTGTAGATTGCCTAGGCAGCTCTCAAAATCATCCCCAAAGATTGAAAAATCATCCATAAATATTTCAAGGAAGTCCTCCACCATATCGGAGAATATGGCCATCATGCACCTTTGAAAGGTGGCGGGTGCATTGCATAATCCAAACGGCATCCTCCTAAAAGCATACGTTCCGTAGGGGCATGTGAAAGTCGTCTTTTCTTGATCTTCCGGTGCGATAGAAATTTGATTATACCCTGAATAACCATCAAGAAAACAATAGTAAGGTTTACTCGCTAATCTATCAAGCATTTGATCAATAAAGGGTAAAGGAAAGTGGTCCTTTCGGGTAGCTTTGTTAAGCTTCCGATAGTCCATACAAACCCTCCAACCGGTCATAGTCCTGGTTGGGATTAACTCATTGTTTTCGTTGGTTACCACGGTCATTTCTCCTTTCTTTGGAACACATTGCACCGGGCTCACCCATTTGCTGTCGGAGATGGCGTAAATAATACCAGCATCTAACCATTTGATTATCTCTTTACGGACCACCTCTTTCTTCGCATGGTTTAGCCGCCTTTGGGCATCTATAGTCGGCTTATGATCTTCCTCTAAAAGGATTTTGTGCATGCATAACACCGGACTAATGCCTTGAATATTGGCTATCGTCCATCCAATTGCCTTTTTGTGCTGCCGCAACATCCCTATTAGCTGCCGTTCCTGTTCCTGCAGCAACTTAGAAGAGATGATTACGGGCAGCGTATCATTTGAACCAAGAAAAGCATATTTTAGCTGCCCTGGCAGGGGCTTTAGTTCTAAGGCAGGTGGCTCAATAGTAGATGGCTTTTGGATTGCATGGTTATCCGAAGTATAATTTAAAGGTTCGAATAACTTACCTGGACGATCGCCTATCCAGTTTACCTCCTCTTGATCTTCAGTATCATATGTATCGGATTCAGAGGAGTTGCTGTCGTCGGTGCTATCGTGACAGGCCTGTAGGTGGCTGCCGCGGCAGTGACAAATTTTGATGTCGTGACAGCCCGACCTGATGCAGGGTTGATCAAAGGTAACTTTAGTGATAACCTTACATTCCTCGTCTGCATCAGCATGCTTCATAGCTTGGAGAACATTCAACTTAATCTCTTGGTTGTTTACTCTCATGGTGAGTTCTCCTTTTTCCACATCAATCAGTGATCTTCCCGTGGCTAAGAAGGGTCGCCCTAGGATGATTGGTGCGTTTTCGTCTGCTTCACAATCTAAAACAAGAAAGTCAGCATGAAAAATAAATTTATCCACTCTTACCAGAATATCTTCGATTTTTCCTTCCGGATGAACATAAGAGCGGTCTGCCAGCTGCAGAATTACTGTCGTGGGCCGCGCCTTTCCAATACCTAATTTCTGAAAAACAAATTTTGGCATTAAATTAATACTAGCACCAAGATCACAAAGTGCCTTACCCACATATTTGTCTCCGATTACACAAGGTATGATGAAGCTCCCCGGATCCTTCTTTTTCTGGGGTGGCTGCCGATGAAGAATACTCATGCAACCTTTTGTCATCTTTACCGTTTCAAATTCCCCAAGTTTAGATTCCTTTGACATGACATCCTTGAGAAATTTGGCATAACCGGGCATCTCCCTAACGGCATCTAACAGCGGAATATTAATATGAACCTGCTTAAAAATATCATAAATCTTTTTGAGCTGAGCTTCTTGCTTAGCTTGCTGTAACCGTTGAGGAAAAGGTGGCGGGGGACGATAATCAGCAATACGTCCTTCCCACTGCATACGAATCTGAGGAGGTTTGGGTTCATCGTTTTTCTCCTCTGTCGCTTCTGCTCTCGTGACAGGCTCATCGGCAGCAGTCTGTTTGTTACCTGCAGGGGCAGCTTCCTCGGCAGGTCTGTCCAAGGCTGGTTTTCTTACTGTTTCAGCTTCCTTCTCTGGCCCTGGTAGTTTCTTCCCACTCCTAGTAGTAATGGCTTTACACTGCTCATGTGTGAGCTGCCTAGCATTTTCAGTATTACTAGGGAATCCTCCAGTCTGCCTTGGCTTGATATGCTGGGAAACCTGACCCATTTGCGTCTCCAAAGATTTCAGAGCAGCTTCATGATTCGTCATCCGCATCTCTGTTTTATCCATGAATGTCTCTGTTTTCTTAACAAATTGATTCATATTCTCAATATAAGTACCTGTCTGAGACATAAAAGTGGCCAGAGTCTATTCCAGTATACTGCTCGTGGCAGCTGGTTGCTGCTGCGGCGGCATTTGCTGTCGCATCAGCAATCTAGGTCCTCCCTGATTCTGATTGTGTGCTTGAGGATTCAGGGCATTATTGGGATTACTCCAAGAAAACTTGGGATCCTTCCTCCAGTTGGGATTATAGTTGTTGGAGTTGTAATTCGGCTTATAGTTTCCAACATATTTTCCCTCTTCTAATTGTATAGGACACTCTTCCGAACTATGATTTCCCTCACAGATTTCATATACCTCCTCAACAGCAAATTCATGTTGTGCATCATCATTCAATAACTTTTTCATTGCTTTAGTAAGGAATGCTACCTGTGATTTCATCGTGCTGTCGGCCTCATAATCCTTGACAGCTAGTACCCATTTACCCCCTCTTCTTGCTGTCGGAAACTGCTCCTCATTTTTAGCCAGATTTTTCAATACTTGCATTGCCTCGTCCGGATCTTTATCCAATAATAGTCTGTTTGCTGCTGAATTAATCCGAATACGAGTTTGTAAGTTGGCCGCATTATAAAACTTAGTTACCTGATTCCAGACGGGGAATCCATGCATTGGGCAGTTCCGTAGAAGAGTAGTAAATCTGTCCCAGGCCTCGTGCATCTGCTCGTCATCTTCCTGTTGAAAAGTAGCAATTTCATTACGTAATCGCTCAGATAAATGTGAAGGTTTAAAACGAGATAAAAATTCACGAGATAAATCTGCCCAAGTTCTAATTGAACCCGGCGTAAGTTTATTCCACCAAGTTTTTGCTCTGTCCCTCAATGAATAGGGAAATAACCGAAGCCTCAGTATCTCCGGATTAACTCCTGGCAGTCTAAACGAACCACAGATTTCCTGGAACGTTTTTAGATGCTCCCTAGCATCCTCTGTAACAGCACCACTGAATTGACTGGCATTGTTAATCATGTTAAACATGACAGGTTTCAGCTCGAACTTGTCAACATCAATATCCGGCAGCGTGGTCTCCAGTTCTACATGATCGTTCAACATGTAGTCACGACAGGACCGTCGTCCGGCAGCGGCAACAGGGTTGCCGGCAGGCGGTATAATATCGCCGACAGGCGGGTCGTTTCCATTGTGGGCCATCTTCTCTAGCTGTTCCTCGAGGTACTCGTTTCTGGCTAGTAAGTGACGAAGTTGTTTCTTGAGATTGAATGAACGTTTGATTTCCGGATCTAATTGATACTCAGGATCTTTACCTCGATTCGATCTGCGCATAAACAAGAAACCTTGTGAAAAGCAAGAGTTGAATGCACCAAAGAAAAACAGAAAAATAAAAATAAAAACAAAAACAAAATAAAAACGAAAAGTGCAGTAAAAGAAAAGGTAGAGTTATGTTTCCAATCCCCGGCAACGGCGCCAAAAACTTGTTACGTGTAAAATAGTCTATCGCAATGGTAGTGCAAGTATACATGACGCAAGTAGTAAAGTGATACGAAGTATCGGATATCGTCTCCACAGGGATTGGGCTAATAGCTTCACCTTAGTTCACTGCACGAAAGTAAAGAAAATATCTGAGAAGTTGTCACGAAAATAATAAAGTAAACGTAAATAAAAGAGTAGAAATATCAAGATAAAGAGAATGGGCTGGTATTGAATTGCTCAGTAGTGCAGGTATTGCAGGGTTTAGGAAATCCAGTTCTGTCGTCGCTCCCGTCACGGCAGCACCTGTCGCGGAAGCAGTCCGTTGATTGTCGCGGCAGCAAACACTCAACTCAGTACTTCAAGTTTGGCAAGAATCCCAGATGTGCCTTGGCCTATCCCTAGGTCCAAGTCTGTCGATGATCACGTCTTGATGATACCTCCCGGCGTGAATCGAAGGATGAACACCGATGTGTATGAATTCTTCTTTAGCCACTTAACCTCGTCCTATCCCTAGGCCCGAGATATTTCAACTATAAACTAGAGAACTTGCTCTTATTTCTTTCGTATACTTAACTCTCCCGATGCTAAGTAAATAGATAACCTCACAATGCTCTCCCGATGCTCTTGCAAGATATTAATAACCAAAATAAGAGAACTTGAAGTTTATTTTATTGAACTAAAAATTCCTAAAACAAAACAACCCTTGCAACTACTTTACAAATCAACCCGTGGCCCTAGGGGGAATTTAGAACATGTTGTGGGAAGGAAAACGGCTAGAATTTTGGGAAGAAGCTAGGGTAATCGGTTATGGGGTTATGGGATATGCCCTCTAGGTTAAAATACATGCCCTTATATAAGCTTTGGGCTCAAGTTATCTAAATTAGCAAGAATACACTTGACCATGTATTGCCGAAAAATGTCGCCACACTTGGAAAATGAGAAATTGCTGATTCACTACTTCCATGATAGTCTATATGGCCTTTCATATGGGTTTTTTATGCATGAGAAAGCTTAAATTGAGGGATTGCAAATGAGATTTTGCTATAGATTCATGATACATATTGCATATGGTTTAGTAAGCTCATTTTTAGAAATCTTAAGTGCATGGTTTATAAGGCATGATGTTTTGAAAGAGGTTTAAAATGAGATTTTCAAGTGGTTTTGATAACCAGTTTTAAATGCATTAATGGTGTTTTGTTTTTGAGCACTCCTCACTAAGCCTAGTGTGCTTACGCTCTTTTTGTCCATAAATGTAGAGAATAAAAGGTTGGAGGCAACAAGTAAGTGAGGGGAATCCAAGGACTTGAGCAATTTAAAAGTATGATTGTAAACTATACTAGTAGTAATAAAGGCAATGGGGTTCATTGTTGTTTGGGAGGGTTATTTGCTAAACTCTCTATTTGTGCAAGTTTATAGTGATGTTGTGGGTTTGTAATTGGCTTTACGTGTTTGATTATGTTATAGATTTACGTTTCGTGCTTTGGATGGATTGATTTTTAGGAAGTATGCCTCTAGATATATGATTCAAGTATGTTGCTATGTTTTGAGTACGTTTCTTTGATATTTTGGCATTGATTAATCTTTAGTTTAAAGGTTTACTTGTTTATGACTTGTTAAAGCATGTTTGGATCCATGATTGTATGAAAAACTAGCAAAATTGAACATTGCAGGTCTAGGTGTATCGATACTCGGGAAGGTGTATCGATACGAGTAAGTATATTTTAGCTGGGTGTATCGGTACGGGGAATAGTGTATCAATACAATTTTAAGCTACTAGAATTTGGAATTTAGAAATTGTAATAGTGTATCGATACACTTGCTCGTGTACCGATACGGGCTGTTGTTATTTCAGTTAATGTGTTCTTGTGAGTTTCTGATTCTTTTATTTTAGTCCATCATCTTTGTAAATGCAAGTATATGAGTTTGGTGATCGTTTTGAGCTGAAATGTGGTATGAAAGCATGAAACCTGACTAATTCAGTTTTGGTAACTTCAAATCTAATTAAGTCCTTGTAATTTTAAAGATTTGAAATTTGGTCCCTAATCTATAACTATGCGCAATTGGATGTATTTTGACACCCGATTTAGTAGACATTTCACCCGCTTCCAGCATGCACACCTTAGGTTATAATGTTGCATCTAGATAAGATAAAAAGAAAAAATGGCATAATTCGAGTTAAATATTTACGGGTTTGTTTCAATAAACCCAATGTAGCTCGCTCGGTTCGGTTTGGCATCTAGACCGAGTCAAATGGATTGCATTTGTTGGTATCAGAGCTAGGTTTGCGATAATTGGGATGAAATTATGATTGTTGGGATGTTGTTATTGATTATTCATTATTGTAGTTTGCTATGCACAATGATTGTTATATGTATGTTGATTGTTATATGCCATGTTGAGGGGATGTCTTGTGGGACACATTGCCTTATTACTACATTCTGAAATGTTTTGATTTGAAATTTAAGTCTTGGATCTTCGCTTGAAGCTAGCCTAACTATTTTTGTTTGATGTGATTATCATGCCTTAGATATTTTAGTACGATGGGATTGAGGAGAGAATTGAGGTCAGGAGAATGTTATACCTCATGGGGGTTTGCCACCTTCTTCGTCTAATCCACCTAGTGGAGTGGAGCAAGTACCACCTGCGCTAATTGGGCTAGTGTTGGGTTATATGACGCCTTTGATTTAGGCGATGATCGGAGCTTTTCAAGCTGCCTTTACTGGAGTGCATGCACCTGCACCAGTTGTTAGGCAAATAGGGTTGTCGTTGGAACACTTGCGTAGCTTGGGAGGAGTTGAGTTTAGAGGGTTGGCACCTGAGGCATTTGAGGAGTGATTTGCCAGTATTAATCAGATTTTGGGAAAAATAGGGTGTAATGTGGCCCGTAAGGTGGGATGTGTTGTATCTCTGTTGCAAGGAGATGCTTATAGTTGGTAGACTACCGTAACTACGGGCAGGGATCCTGGTGATGTGACCTAGGATTTCTTTCAGGTTGCATTTAAGAAGAAGGATCTAGGAGTTAGATACTTGGATGAGAAGAAGCACAAGTTTATGTCCTTGGTTCAGGGTAGTGTGCCTGTGGTGGAGTATGAGGTACAATTTGTTTAGTTGAGTCCGTATGCTCCTAAACTGGTTCCGAATGAGAGGCGTAGCTTTGACCGATTCCGTTATGAATTGGTATAGGATGTTAAGACCTATATGTTGGCTTTTGATTACACTAATTTTGACGTGTTGGTTACACAAGTGAATGACATTAAACATAATCTGGGTTTATCAGCTCATTTGGGAGGTTCTGGCTCTGACAAGAGAGCTACGAATTCTAGTTCTAGTGGTGGTCAATTTAAGAAGCATCATTATAGAAGTTATCATCCTGATTTGAGGCGAGCTAGAGGTAGTGCTAGACGAGGATCGTAGGGTCAGGGTACCTGGACAAGAGCAACACATAATACTTGTTGGGTTTGTGGATCGCGTGATCACATGATGCAGACTATCCACGTTTGGCTCATGTGGGATAGACTCTTGCGGTTGTTGTTGCTAATTCTTGTTGGAGTTGTGGATCGAGTGATCATTTGAGGTGTGATTATCCGTTGTTGGTGGGTGGTGGACAGGCTAGGGCACCTGCGGTTGCACCACTCAAAGGATGTGGTCGTGGCCGAGGATAGTATCAGCTAATGGACGAGGGTCCAAGGACGGTAGCTCATTGCGTTACTATTCAGCAAGAGGGTGGTAGTCATGCGAGGGTCTATGCACATCGCAAGTGGACGCAATGACACTAACATGATTGTAGGTACTTTTACATTGCAATCTATGTCGTTGTTTACTTTGGTTGATTCTGGTTCTACGCATTCATATATCTTGTGTCAGCATGCCACATTTGCTTAATATACCTATAGAATTATTATATATGGGCATGCAAGTAACTAGTTCTTTCGGAGAGACGGTTGTTGTGAGGAGGTTGTGTAGAAGATCCCCTTTAATGGTTCAAGGTTATGTGTTTTTGGTTGATTTGATGGAGTTTTCGTTTTACGATTTGATGTAATCTTGGGCATGGATTGGTTGACTGAGCATAGGGTTGTGATTGATTTTGAAACCATGCGAGTTACCTTGAAACTTGCTGATAATTATGGAGTGGTGGTTATGGGTGAGAATGATGCATTTTTGCTCAATGTTGTTTCGAATCTGGAAGCGAGTTGTATGATGAAATCTAGTTGTTAGGCGTTCTTAGCCTATGTCATGAATTTGGGATCGAATGAGGTGCGTGTTCAAGACATTCGTACGATATGTTATTTTTCGGGTGTTTTTTCGGAGGAGTTGTCGGGTGTGCCACAAGATAGAGAAGTAGAGTTTGACATTGAGTTATATGCAAATACAACTCCAGTGTCTATTGCTCCTTATCGCATAGCACCGAAAGAGTTGAAGACACAAATGCAAGAGTTTCTTGATCGAGGGTTTTTTATGCATAATGTTTCACCGTGAGGTGCGCCGGTGTTGTTTGTGAAAAAGAAAGATGACACGATGTGGATGTGCATTGATTATCGACAACTAAACAAATTGAAGATTAAGAATAAATATCATTTACCGTGGATTGATGATTTGTGTTGCGTGTAAAATAGTCTATCGCAATGGTAGTGCAAGTATACACGACGCAAGTAGTACTGTGATACGAAGTATCGGATATCGTCTCCACAGGGATTGGGCTAATAGCTTCACCTTAGTTCACTGCACAAAAGTAAAGAAAATATTTGAGAAGTTGTCACGAAAATAATAAAGTAAACGTAAATAAAAGAGTAGAAATATCAAGATAGAGAGAATGGGCTGGTATTGAATTGCTCAGTAGTGCAGGTATTGCAGGGTTTAGGAAATCCAGTTCTGTCGTCGCTCTCGTCGCGGCAGCACCTGTCGCGGCAGCAGGCCGTTGATTGTCGCGGCAGCAAACACTCAACTCAGTACTTCAAGTTTGGCAAGAATCCCATATGTGCCTTGGCCTATCCCTAGGTCCAAGTCTGTCGATGATCACGTCTTGATGATACCTCCCGGCGTGAATCGAAGGATGAACACCGATGTGTATGAATTCTTCTTTAGCCACTTAACCTCGTCCTATCCCTAGGCCCGAGATAGTTCAACTATAAACTAGAGAACTTGCTCTTATTTCTTTCGTATACTTAACTCTCTCGATGCTAAGTAAATAGATAACCTCACAATGCTCTCCCGATGCTCTTGCAAGATATTAATAACCAAAATAAGAGAACTTGAAGTTTATTTTATTGAACTGAAAATTCCTAAAACAAAACAACCCTTGCAACTACCTTACAAATCAACTTGTGGCCCTAGGGGGAATTTAGAACATGTTGTGGGAAGGAAAACGGCTAGAATTTTGGGAAGAAGCTAGGGTAATCGGTTATGGGGTTATAGGATATGCCCTTATATAAGCTTTGGGCTCAAGTTATCTAAATTAGCAAGAATACAACTTTAATTGCAAGTATGATTCTAATAAAGACTAAATCTTCAAGGAATCTATTTTCCAGCCGTCATCTTCTTGTTTGGGATTTTCCCGCCTTGAACTTTGGGCTTGACATATCTTTTTTATCTGGGGCTCGGAAAAATATATGGTTTTCACACGACAGACGGGCTGAATTTTCTCTATCTATCGAGGTCCACTTTGCTTCTTCTTCACAAAACTGCTGCCGTCTTCTGCTGTCACGGCAGCAACCATGGCAGCATCGTCCTTTTTGTCTGCTTGTCCAGTTCAGTTCTTCTGCTTCACTGCCCAGCGCCTGCCCTCACCGTCTGCTACGGCGGCAACCTGCAAAAACAGCCATTTTTAGTAGAATCTGTGCCTTTTTATATATTTGTGATGTTTTGCTGTAAACTAACCTAAATGCAATGAATAATGCTTGAATGCAGCATAAATATGGGTTAAATAGGGTGTAAATAATAGAACTTTTACACACTCAACACACCCCCAAACTCAAGTTTTTGCTTGCCCTCAAGCAACTAAGACCTAAAAGAAAAATGAAATATTTTTGTTTTAGCTTTCAAACAGTGAACTTTCCCTTACCCGTCGTTCGTTCCCTGTGACGGCAGAAACCTGTCGGATAATTTAGGATCTGTCCGGAATTTCACTATAGTCCTCGTGTAGTGTGTGCATGCTTGTGAACAGTTATATGCCAAGACTCTCTTAGTTTCACTAGAATATTCAACTCTTAACTCGAATTTTTATGCCAAAGTTTATCTTTTTGAAGGCACATTTTCACGCTTCTTTGATTTTTTTGTTTTGACTCGGTTTTTCTATTTTTCAAGCTAAAGTTTTACTAGAGCCAGTTTTAGGCACCTCTAGTTAACTTCCTAGAGCCAGTTTCGGGCACCTCTAGGGCTGTTGAGTCTCTTTTGCTAAACTTCTTTCCTAGAGCCAATGTTAGGCACCTCTAGGGGCTATTCAAGTGCTAAGCTTCCTATTCTAGTTTGGCTAAGAGAAGTCTAAGCAGTATAACAGTCACAATGGTGTTTAAGTTTTCAGAACTATAGAAAGGCTCTAAACTTCTCCTTAAATTATCCTAAAGTTACTGCCACGACAGAGCTGTCACGATAGGTAAGTTTAGTTCACAGTTTTCAGCCAAAATTTTCAATATTTTCATCTTTTTTTTTCTTTTTTTAAAGAGAAAAATAACTACGTAAAAGACACAAAATTTAACTAAGATGTACTCCATTAATATGGAGGGTTGCCACCCCCAAACTCGAGGGTTGCATTACCCTCAATACAAATGAAAAAATAAAAAGGAAAACATATGAAGGCAGTACATCACAAAATATATATGGCAGGCAGCAATAAGAAGATAAGAAACTTAAATTTTAATCACTGTCTTCACTGCTGCTGCTGAGGCGGATCTGGCGGCGGTTTCTGGTTTTCGGGGCGGGCTGGGGTGGTTGCTGTACAACCTGAACATCAGAGCTGCTGCTGCTGTCACTGCTGCTGCTGGGGAGGAAGTAGAGGCAGCATTTCGGCGGGTTTTCCTAGAAGACATATTAGTGCAAGGGTTGTGAAAAGTAAATGAAAGCAAATGAAAACTAAAGAGGGAGAGCAAGTAAGAACGGCAGAAGTGAGTGAAAATGAAAATGAAATGGGGTTTTATAGAAAAGGAACAACTGCCTGTTGAAGCTGTGTGTTGAGTTTTAGCGTGTCTGACGCGTCTAACACACGTTTCCACGTTTGTTACGCGTCTGTGACGTGTTTCCGCTCCTGTCTTGACAGCATGGTGACAGCCTGTATTTTTCGCGTTTGTCGCGGCAGCTGTAACGACAGGCTTCAATATTGGGCTTTGTTGGGCTGATTGATTGATGGTGGGCTGAGTTCACTTCTCTTGTTCTTCTTGGCTCCTTTATTTCCTAAAAACAATAAACATAAAACATTATTCGAATAAAATAAACCTTATTTCCTAATAAATAATAAATAAAAATAAAAATAAATAAAAATAAAATTTAGGTTAAATTAGGGCTGCCAGGTGGGGCATCTCCTAAGGTAACCACTTCATGCATTCCTGGGGCTTTAGTCCCCTGATAATGCTTGAGGCGCTGTCCGTTGACTTTGAATTGGTGCCCGTCTTTTAATGATCGGATTGTGATGGCACCATGGGGAAAAACTTGTACGACTTGGAATGGGCCAGACCATCTAGATTTCAGTTTCCCTGGGAAAAGTTTCAGTCTAGAATTGAACAACAATACAAGCTGCCCTGGGCAGAACTGTCGTGGCAGCAACTTCCTGTCATGCCACTTCTTAGTTTTCTCCTTGTAGATTCTTGCATTGTCATAGGCCATTGTCCGTATTTCTTCAATCTCGTTCAGATCTAACAGCCTTTTCTGTCCTGCCCTGTCAAAGTCCATATTTACTGCCTTGATTGCCCAGTATGCTCTGTGCTCTATCTCGACAAGCAGATGACATGTTTTCCCATAAATCAATCGGTACGGAGACATGCCCAATGGAGTTTTAAAGGCTATCCTATATGCCCATAACGCATCATTGAGAAGTAAAGACCAATCTTTCCTAGTTGGCTTAACCATCTTCTCAAGAATGTTCTTAACTTCCCTATTAGATATTTCAGCTTGTCCATTGGTTTGTGGGTGATATGTTGTCGCGATCCGATGCTTGACACCATATTTCTTCAAGGCGGCAGCAATAACCCTATTGTCAAAATTTCTCTCTTCATCACTGATAATCGCCTTAGGGATGCCAAACCTTGAAAAGATATTTTTGTGTAAAAATCATTGGACTGTCTTGGCATCATTCTTTTGGGTTGTGATAGCTTCGACCCACTTAGAGACATAATCTACGGCCAGGAGGATGTATAGATTCCCACATGAAGATGGAAAAGGTCCCATAAAATTAATCCCCCAAACGTCGAAGATCTCGACTTCTAAAATGTTCTGCAGTGGCATCTCGTTTCTCCTTGAGATGTTTCCTGTCCTTTGGCACCTGTCACAGTTCTTGTAGAAGATTTGTGCATCTTTATACAGTGACGGCCAGTAGAACCCTGACTGCAGCACCTTGGCAGCAGTTTTGTTGCCTCCTAAGTGACCTCCATACTGTGAAGCATGGCAGTGATGAAGTATGTCTTCTTGCTCTTCCTGTGGTACACACCTCCTTATAACCTGATCTGCACAGATTTTGAAAAGAAGAGGTTCGTCCCAATAATAATGCTTAACATCATTTTGGAACCTCTTCCTGGCTTGATAATTAAGATCAGAAGGAATTATTCCGCTAACTATAAAATTAACGAAATCAGCATACCAGGGGAGTTCAGATGATTTACCTGCCGCCATGGCTGTCGCGGCAGTGATTGCGGCAGCAAAGAGCTGCTCGTCTGG
This sequence comes from Hibiscus trionum, assembly GCA_030270665.1. Classification (NCBI taxonomy): domain Eukaryota; kingdom Viridiplantae; phylum Streptophyta; class Magnoliopsida; order Malvales; family Malvaceae; genus Hibiscus; species Hibiscus trionum. The sequence continues at coordinate 26,757,633 of BSYR01000021.1, forward strand.
GAAGGTCTCCAGTATGTTTGTCTCATCTGTTGGTAGACTCTGTCCCTTCTCCAATCTTGACAAGTGATCTGCCACCTGATTTTCTGTCCCTTTTTTATCCTTAATTTCAAGGTCGAATTCTTGCAATAGCAGGATCCACCGTATCAATCTAGGCTTTGCATCCTTTTTCGCAAACAGATACTTCAAGGCAGAATGATCTGTCTGCACTATTACCTTCGTTCCAAGTATGTAAGAACGGAACTTGTCAATGGAGAACACCACAGATAATAACTCCTTTTCTGTGGTGGTGCAGTTCACTTGGGCGTCATTCAGTGTCTTACTAGCATAATATATGACATGAAATAACTTGTCTCTCCGCTGCCCAAGTGCTGCCCCGACAGCATAGTCACTAGCATCACACATAATCTCAAATGGTTGTGTCCAGTCTGGTGGCTGTACTATTGGGGCTGTTACCAGTTTTTCCTTCAGAACCTTGAATGCTTCAGTACATTCGTCATTAATGTCAAAGGGTCGGTTCTGCTCTAAAAGATGGCATAGGGGTTTGGTGATTTTTGAGAAATTTGCAATGAATCTCCTATAAAACCCAGCATGTCCCAAGAAACTTCTAATACCCTTGACTGTGGTCGGCGGCGGCAGCTTCTCGATCACTTCTATTTTGGCCCTGTCGACTTCTATCCCACGGGAACTAATCTTATGGCCAAGGATTATCCCTTCATCCACCATAAAGTGGCATTTTTCCCAATTTAAAACTAGATTTGCTTTTTCACATCTTTCAAGTACCTTTTGTAGATTGCCTAGGCAGCTCTCAAAATCGTCCCCAAAGACTGAAAAATCATCCATAAATATTTCAAGGAAGTCCTCCACCATATCGGAGAATATGGCCATCATGCACCTTTGAAAGGTGGCGGGTGCATTGCATAATCCAAACGGCATCCTCCTAAAAGCATACGTTCCGTAGGGGCATGTGAAAATCGTCTTTTCTTGATCTTCCGGTGCGATAGCAATTTGATTATACCCTGAATAACCATCAAGAAAACAATAGTAAGATTTACCCGCTAATCTATCAAGCATTTGATCAATAAAGGGTAAAGGAAAGTGGTCCTTTCGGGTAGCTTTGTTAAGCTTCCGATAGTCCATACAAACCCTCCAACCGGTCACAGTCCTGGTTGGGATTAACTCATTGTTTTCTTTGGTTACCACGGTCATTCCTCCTTTCTTTGGAACACATTGCACCGGGCTCACCCATTTGCTGTCGGAGATGGCGTAAATAATACCAGCATCTAACCATTTGATTATCTCTTTACGGACCACCTCTTTCATCGCATGGTTTAGCCGCCTTTGGGCATCTATAGTCGACTTATGATCTTCCTGTAAAAGGATTTTGTGCATGCATAACGCCAGACTAATGCCTTGAATATCGGCTATCGTCCATCCAATTGCCTTTTTGTGCTGCCGCAACATCCCTATTAGCTGTCGTTCCTGTTCCTGCAGCAACTTAGAAGAGATGATTATGGGCAGCGTATCATTTGAACCAAGAAAAGCATATTTTAGCTGCCCTGGCAGGGGCTTCAGTTCTAAGGCAGGTGGCTCAACAGTAGATGGCTTTTGGATTGCATGGTTATCCGAAGTATAATTTAAAGGTTCAAATAACTTACCTGGACGATCGCCTATCCAGTTTACCTCCTCTTGATCTTCAGTATCAGATGTATCGGATTCAGAGGAGTTGCTGTCGTCCGTGCTGTCGTGACAGGCCTGTAGGTGGCTGTCGCGGCAGTGACCAATTTTGATGTCGTGACAGCCCGACCTGATGCAGGGTTGATCAAAGGTAACTTCAGTGATAACCTTACATTCCTCGTCTGCATCAGCATGCTTCATAGCTTGGAGAACATTCAACTTAATCTCTTGGTCGTTTACTCTCATGGTGAGTTCTCCTTTTTCCACATCAATCAGTGATCTTCCCGTGGCTAAGAAGGGTCGCCCCAGGATGATTGGTGCGTTTTCGTCTGCTTCACAATCTAAAACAAGAAAGTCAGCAGGAAAAATAAATTTATCCACTCTTACCAGAATATCTTCGATTTTTTCTTCTGGATGAACATAAGAGCGGTCTGCCAGCTGCAGAATTACTGTCGTGGGCCGCGCCTTTCCAATACCTAATTTCTGAAAAACAGATTTTGGCATTAAATTAATACTAGCACCAAGATCACAAAGTGCCTTACCCACATATTTGTATCTGATTACACAAGGTATGATGAAGCTCCCCGGATCCTTCTTTTTCTAGGGTGGCTGCCGATGAAGAATACTCATGCAACCTTCTGTCATCTTTATCGTTTCAAATTCCCCAGGTTTAGATTTCTTTGACATGACATCCTTGAGAAATTTGGCATAACCGGGCATCTCCCTAACGGCATCTAACAGCGGAATATTAATATGAACCTGCTTAAAAATATCATAAATCTTTTTGAGCTGAGCTTCTTGCTTAGCTTGCTGTAACCGTTGAGGAAAAGGTGGCGGGGGACAATAATCAGCAATACGTCCTTCCCACTGCATACGAATCTGAGGAGGTTTGGGTTCATCGTTTTTCTCCTCTATCGCTTCTGCTCTCGTGACAGGCTCATCGGCAGCAGTCTGTTTGTTACCTGCCGGGGCAGCTTCCTCGGCAGGTCTGTCCAAGCCTGGTTTTCTTACTGTTTCAGCTTCCTTCTCTGGCCCTTGTAGTTTCTTCCCACTCCTAGTAGTAATGGCTTTACACTGCTCATGTGTGGGCTGCCTAGCATTTTCAGTATTACTAGGGAATCCTCCAGTCTGCCTTGGCTTGATATGCTGGGAAACCTGACCCATTTGCGTCTCTAAAGATTTCAGAGTAGCTTCATGATTCATCATCCGCATCTCTGTTTTATCCATGAATGTCTCTGTTTTCTTAACAAACTGATTCATATTCTCAATATAAGTACCTGTCTGAGACATAAAAGTGGCCAGAGTCTGTTCCAGTATACTGCTTGTGGCAGCTGGTTGCTGTTGTTGCTGCTGCGGCGGTAGTTGCTGTCGCGTCAGCAATCTAGGTCCTCCCTGATTCTGATTGTGTGCTTGAGGATTCAGGGCATTATTTGGATTACTCCAAGAAAACTTGGGATCTTTCCTCCAGTTGGGATTATAGTTGTTGGAGTTGTAATTCGGCTTATAGTTTCCAACATATTTTCCCTCTTCTAATTGTATAGGACACTCTTCAAAACTATGATTTCCCTCACAGATTTCACATACCTCCTCAACAGCAAATCCATGTACTGCATCATCATTCAATAACTTTTCCATTGCTTTAGTAAGGAATGCTACCTCTGATTTCATCGTGCTGTCGGCCTCATAATCCTTGACAGCTAGTACCCGTTTACCCCCTCTTCTTACTGTCGGAAACTGCTCCTCATTTTTAGCCAGATTTTTCAATACTTGCATTGCCTCGTCCGGATCTTTATCCAATAATAGTTCGTTTGCTGCTGAATCAATCCGAATACGAGTTTGTAAGTTGGCCGCATTATAAAACTTAGTTACCTGATTCTAGACGGGGAATCCATGCATTGGGCAGTTCCGTAGAAGAGTAGTAAATCTGTCCCAGGCCTCGTGCATCGGCTAGTCATCTTCCTGTTGAAAAGTAGCAATTTCATTACGTAATCGTTCAGATAAATGTGAAGGATTAAAACGAGATAAAAATTCACGAGAAAAATATGCCCAAGTTCTAATTGAACCCGGCGTAAGTTTATTCCACCAAGTTTTTGCTCTGTCCCTCAATGAATAGGGAAATAACCGAAGCCTCAGTATCTCCGGATTAACTCCTGGCAGTCTAAACGAACCACAGATTTCCTGGAACGTTTTTAGATGCTCCTTAGCATCATCTGTAACAGCACCACTGAATTGACTGGCATTGTTAATCATGCTAAACATGATAGGTTTCAGCTCGAAGTTGTCAACATCAATATCCGGCAGCGTGGTCTCCAGTTCTACATGATCGTTCAACATGTAGTCACGACAGGACTGTCGTCCAGCAGCGGCAGCAGGGTTGCCGGCAGGCGGTATAATATCGCCGACAGGCGGGTCGTTTCTATTGTGGGCCATCTTCTCTAGTTGTTCCTCGAGGTACTCGTTTCTGGCTAGTAAGTGACGAAGTTGTTTCTTGGGATTGAATGAACGTTCGATTTCCGGATCTAATTGATACTCAGGATCTTTACCTCGATTCAATCTGCGCATAAACAAGAAACCTTGTGAAAAGCAAGAGTTGAATGCACCAAAGAAAAACAGAAAAATAAAAATAAAAACAAAAACAAAATAAAAACGAAAAGTGCAGTAAAAGAAAAGGTAGAGTTATGTTGCCAATCCGCGGCAACGGCGCCAAAAACTTGTTGCGTGTAAAATAGTCTATCGCAATGGTAGTGCAAGTATACATGACGCAAGTAGTAAAGTGATACGAAGTATCAGATATCGTCTCCACAGGGATTAGGCTAATAGCTTCACCTTAGTTCACTGCACGAAAGTAAAGAAAATATTTGAGAAGTTGTCACGAAAATAATAAAGTAAACGTAAATAAAAGAGTAGAAATATCAAGATAGAGAGAATGGGCTGGTATTGAATTGCTCAGTAGTGCAGGTATTGTAGGGTTTAGGAAATCCAGTTCTGTCGTCGCTCCCGTCGCGGCAGCAGTCCGTTGATTGTCGCTGCAGCAAACACTCAACTCAGTACTTCAAGTTTGGCAAGAATCCCAGATGTGCCTTGGCCTATCCCTAGGTCCAAGTCTGTCGATGATCACGTCTTGATGATACCTCTCGGCGTGAATCGAAGGATGAACACCGATGTGTATGAATTCTTCTTTAGCCACTTAACCTCATCCTTTCCCTAGGCCCGAGATAGTTCAACTATAAACTAGAGAACTTGCTCTTATTTCTTTCGTATACTTAACTCTCCCGATGCTAAGTAAATAGATAACCTCACAATGCTCTCCCGATGCTCTTGCAAGATATTAATAACCAAAATAAGAGAACTTGAAGTTTATTTTATTGAACTGAAAATTCCTAAAACAAAATAACCCTTGCAACTACTTTACAAATCAACCCGTGGCCCTAGGGGGAATTTAGAACATGTTGTGGGAAGGAAAACGGCTAGAATTTTGGGAAGAAGCTAGGGTAATCGGTTATGGGGTTATGGGATATGCCCTCTAGGTTAAAATACATGCCCTTATATAAGCTTTGGGCTCAAGTTATCTAAATTAGCAAGAATACACTTGACCATGTATTGCCGAAAAATGTCGCCACACTTGGAAAATGAGAAATTGATGATTCACTACTTCCATGATAGTCTATATGGCCTTTCATATGGGTTGTTATGCATGAGAAAGCTTAAATTGAGGGATTGCAAATGAGATTTTGCTATGGATTCATGATACATGTTGCATATGGTTTAGTAAGCTCATTTTTTAGAAATGTTAATTGCATGGTTTATAAGGCATGATGTTTTGAAAGAGGTTTAAAATGAGATTTTCAAGTGGTTTTGATAACCAGTTTAAAATGCATTAATGGTGTTTTGTTTTTGAGCACTCCTCACTAAGCCTAGTGTGCTTACGCTCTTTTTGTCCATAAATGTAGAGAATAAAAGGTTGGAGGCAACAAGTAAGTGAGGGGAATCCAAGGACTTGAGCAATTTAAAAGTATGATTGTAAACTATACTAGTAGTAATAAAGGCAATGGGGTTCAATGTTGTTTGGGAGGGTTATTTGCTAAACTCTCTATTTGTGCAAGTTTATAGTGATGTTGTGGGTTTGTAATTGGCTTTACGTGTTTGATTATGTTATAGATTTACGTTTCGTGCTTTGGATGGATTGATTTTTAGGAAGTATGCCTCTAGATATATGATTCAAGTATGTTGCTATGTTTTGAGTACGTTTCTTTGATATTTTGGCATTGATTAATCTTTAGTTTAAAGGTTTACTTGTTTATGACTTGTTAAAGCATGTTTGGATCCATGATTGTATGAAAAACTAGCAAAATTGAACATTGCAGGTCTAGGTGTATCGATACACGGGAAGGTGTATCGATACGAGTAAGTATATTTTAGCTGGGCGTCTCGGTACGGGGAATAGTGTATCAATACAATTTTAAGCTACTAGAATTTGGAATTTAGAAATTGTAATAGTGTATCGATACACTTGCTCGTGTACTGATACAGGTTGTTGTTATTTCAGTTAATGTGTTCTTGTGAGTTTCTGATTCTTTTATTTTAGTCCATCATCATTGTAAATGCAAGTATATGAGTTTGGTGATCGTTTTGAGCTGAAATGTGGTATGAAAGCATGAAACCTGACTAATTCAGTTTTGGTAACTTCAAATCTAATTAAGTCCTTGTAATTTTAAATATTTGAAATTTGGTCCCTAATCTATAACTATGCGCAATTGGATGTATTTTGACACCCGATTTAGTAGATATTTCACCCGCTGCCAGCATGCACACCTTAGGTTATAATGTTGCATCTAGATAAGATAAAAAGAAAAAAATGGCATAATTCGAGTTAAATATTTACGGGTTTGTTTCAATAAACCCAATGTAGCTCGCTCAATTCGGTTTGGCGTCTAGACCGAGTCAAATGGATTGCATTTGTTGGTATCAGAGCTAGGTTTGCGATAATTGGGATGAAATTATGATTGTTGGGATGTTGTTATTGATTATTCATTACTGTAGTTTGCTATGCACAATGATTGTTATATGTATGTTGATTGTTATATGCCATGTTGAGGGGATATCTTGTGGGACACATTGCCTTATTACTACATTCTGAAATGTTTTGATTTGAAATTTAAGTCTTGGATCTTCGCTTGAAGCTAGCCTAACTATTTTTGTTTGATGTGATTATCATGCCTTAGATATTTTAGTACGATGGGATTAAGGAGAGAATTGAGGTCAGGAGAATGTTATACCTCATGGGGGTTTGCCACCTTCTCCGTCTAATCCACCTATTGGAGTGGAGCAAGTACCACCTGCGCCAATTGGGCCAGTGTTGGGTGATATGATGCCTTTGATTTAGGCGATGATCGGAGATTTTCAAGCTGCCTTTACTAGAGTGCATGCACCTGCACCAGTTGTTAGGCAAATAGGGTTGTCGTTGGAACACTTGCGTAGCTTGGGAGGAGTTGAGTTTAGAGGGTTGGCACCTGAGGCATTTGAGGAGTGATTTGCCAGTATTAATCAGATTTTGGGAAAAATAGGGTGTAATATGGCCCGTAAGGTGGGATGTGTTGTATCTTTGTTGCAAGGAGATGCTTATAGTTGGTGGACTACCGTAACTACGGGCAGGGATCCCGGTGATGTGACCTAGGATTTCTTTCAGGTTGCCTTTAAAAAGAAGGATCTAGGAGTTAGATACTTGGATGAGAAGAAGCACAAGTTTATGTCCATGGTTCAGGGTAGTGTGCCTGTGGTGGAGTATGAGGTACAATTTGTTTAGTTGAGTTCGTATGCTCCTAAACTGGTGCCGAATGAGAGGCGTAGCTTTGACCGATTCCGTTATGAATTGGTATAGGATGTTAAGACCTATATGTTGGCTTCTGATTACACTAATTTTGACGTGTTAGTTACACAAGTGAATGACATTAAACATAATCTGGGTTTATCAGCTCGTTTGGGAGGTTCTGGCTCTGACAAGAGAGCTACGAATTCTAGTTCCAGTGGTGGTCAGTTTAAGAAGCATTATTATAGAAGGTATCGTCCTGATTTGAGGCGAGCTAGAGGTAGTGCTAGACGAGGATCGTAGGGTCAGGGTACCTGGACAAGAGCAACACATAATACTTGTTGGGTTTGTGGATTGCGTGATCACATGATGCAGACTATCCACGTTTGGCTCATGTGGGATAGACTCTGGCGGTTGTTGTTGCTAATTCTTGTTGGAGTTGTGGATCAAGTGATCATTTGAGGCGTGATTATCCGTTGTTGGTGGGTGGTGGACAGGCTAGGGCACCTGCGGTTGCACCACTCAAAGGATGTGGTCGTGGCCGAGGATAGTATCAGCTAATGGACGAGGGTCCAAGGACGGTAGCTCATTGCGTTACTATTCAGCAAGAGGGTGGTAGTCATGCGAGGGTCTATGCACATCGCAAGTGGACGCAATGACACTAACATGATTGTAGGTACTTTTACATTGCAATCTATGTCGTTGTTTACTTTGGTTGATTCTGGTTCTACGCATTCATATATCTTGTGTGAGCATGCCACATTTGCTTAATATACCTATAGAAGTATTATATATGGGCATGCAAGTAACTAGTTCTTTCGGAGAGACGGTTGTTGTGAGGAGGTTGTGTAGAAGATCCCCTTTAATGGTTCAAGGTTATGTGTTTTTGGTTGATTTGATGGAGTTTTCGTTTTACGATTTGATGTAATCTTGGGCATGGATTGGTTGACTGAGCATAGGGTTGTGATTGATTTTGAAACCATGCGAGTTACCTTGAAACTTGCTGATGATTATGGAGTGGTGGTTATGGGTGAGAATGATGCGTTCTTGCTCAATGTTGTTTCAGATCTGGAAGCGAGTTGTATGATGAAATCTAGTTGTTAGGCGTTCTTAGCCTATGTCATGAATTTGGGATCGAATGAGGTGCGTGTTCAAGACATTCGTACGGTATGTGAGTTTCCGGGTGTTTTTTCGGAGGAGTTGTCGGGTGTGCCACAAGATAGAGAAGTAGAGTTTGACATTGAGTTATATGCAAATACAACTCCAGTGTCTATTGCTCCTTATCGCATAGCACCGAAAGAGTTGAAGACACAAATGCAAGAGTTTCTTGATCGAGGGTTTTTTAGGCATAATGTTTCACCGTGAGGTGCGCCGGTGTTGTTTGTGAAAAAGAAGGATGACACGATATGGATGTGCATTGATTATCGACAACTAAACAAATTGAAGATTAAGAATAAATATCATTTACCGTGGATTGATGATTTGTGTTGCGTGTAAAATAGTCTATCGCAATGGTAGTGCAAGTATACACGACGCAAGTAGTAAAGTGATACGAAGTATCAGATATCGTCTCCACAGGGATTGGGCTAATAGCTTCACCTTAGTTCACTACACGAAAGTAAAGAAAATATTTGAGAAGTTGTCACGAAAATAATAAAGTAAACGTAAATAAAAGAGTAGAAATATCAAGATAGAGAGAATGGGCTGGTATTGAATTGCTCAGTAGTGCATCTATTGCAGGGTTTAGGAAATCCAGTTCTATCGTCGCTCCCGTCGCGGCAGCACCTGTCGCGGCAGCAGTCCGTTGATTGTCGCGGCAGTACTTCAAGTTTGGCAAGAATCCCAGATGTGCCTTGGCCTATCCCTAGGTCCAAGTCTTTCGATGATCACGTCTTGATGATACCTCCCGGCGTGAATCGAAGGATGAACACTGATGTGTATGAATTCTTCTTTAGCCACTTAACCTCGTCCTATCCCTAGGCCCGAGATAGTTCTACTATAAACTAGAGAACTTGCTCTTATTTCTTTCGTATACTTAACTCTCCCGATGCTAAGTAAATAGATAACCTCACAATGCTCTCCCGATGCTCTTGCAAGATATTAATAACCAAAATAAGAGAACTTGAAGTTTATTTTATTGAACTGAAAATTCCTAAAACAAAACAACCCTTGCAACTACTTTACAAATCAACCCGTGGCCCTGGGGGGAATTTAGAACATGTTGTGGGAAGGAAAACGGCTAGAATTTTGGGAAGAAGCTAGGGTAATCGGTTATGGGGTTATGGGATATGCCCTCTAGGTTAAAATACATGCCCTTATATAAGCTTTGGGCTCAAGTTATCTAAATTAGCAAGAATACAACTTTAATTGAAAGTATGATTCTAATAAAGACTAAATCTTCAAGGAATCTACTTTCCAGCCATCATCTTCTTGCTTGGGATTTTCGCGCCTTGAACTTTGGGCTTGACATATCTTTTGATCTGGGGCTCGGAAAAATATATGGTTTTCACACGACAGACGGGCTGAATTTTCTCTATCTATCGAGGTCCACTTTGCTTCTTCTTCACAAAACTGTTGTCGTCTTCTGCTGTCACGGCAGCAACCATGGCAGCATCGTCCTCTTTGTCTGCTTGTCCAGTTCAGTTCTTCTGCTTCACTGCCCAGCGCCTACCCTCACCGTCTACTACGGTGGCAACCTGCAAAAACAACCATTTTTAGTAGAATCTGTGCCTTTTTATATATTTGTGATGTTTTGTTGTAAACTAACCTAAATGCAATGAATAATGCTTGAATGCAGCATAAATATGGGTTAAATAGGGTGTAAATAATAGAACTTTTACACACTCAACACACCCCCAAACTCAAGTTTTTGCTTGCCCTCAAGTAACTAAGACCTAAAAGAAAAATGAAATATTTTTGTTTTAGCTTTCAAACAGTGAACTTTCCCTTACCCTTCGTTCGTTCCCTGTGACGGCAGAAACCTGTCGGATAATTTAGGATCTGTCCGGAATTTCACTATAGTCCTCGTGCAGTGTGTGCATGCTTGTGAACAACTTTATATGCCAAGACTCTCTTAGTTTCACTAGAATATTCAACTCTTAACTCGAATTTACAAAATAAGAGAACTAGAGAACTTGCTCTTATTTCTTTCGTATACTTAACTCTCCCGATGCTAAGTAAATAGATAACCTCACAATGCTCTCCCGATGCTCTTGCAAGATATTAATAACCAAAATAAGAGAACTTGAAGTTTATTTTATTGAACTGAAAATTCCTAAAACAAAACAACCCTTGCAACTACTTTACAAATCAACCCGTGGCCCTAGGGGGAATTTAGAACATGTTGTGGGAAGGAAAACGGCTAGAATTTTGGGAAGAAGCTAGGGTAATCGGTTATGGGGTTATGGGATAGGCCCTCTTATAAGCTTTGGGCTCAAGTTATCTAAATTAGCAAGAATACAACTTTAATTGAAAGTATGATTCTAATAAAGACTAAATCTTCAAGAAATCTACTTTCCAGCCGTCATCTTCTTGCTTGGGATTTTCCCACCTTGAACTTTGGGCTTGACATATCTTTTGATCTAGGGCTCGGAAAAATATATGGTTTTCACACGACAGACGGGCTGAATTTTCTCTATCTATCGAGGTCCACTTTGCTTATTCTTCACAAAACTGCTGTCGTCCTCTGCTGCCACGGCAGCAACCATGGCAGCATCGTCCTCTTTGTCTGTTTGTCCAGTTCAGTTCTTCTGCTTCACTGCCCAGCGCCTGCCCTCACCGTCTGCTACGCCGGCAACCTGCAAAAACAACCATTTTTAGTAGAATCTGTGCATTTTTATATATTTGTGATGTTTTGCTGTAAACTAACCTAAATGCAATGAATAATGGTTGAATGCAGCAGAAATATGGGTTAAATAGGGTGTAAATAATAGAACTTTTACACACTCAACAATTTTTTTTGACCAGTTTATAGGTGCTTCGGTGTTTTTTAAGATTGATTTAAGGTTTGGGTATTATAAGTTGAAAGTGAAGGATGTGAATGTGAAACCCCCTCGACCCGGCCTAGCCAGTAGACCAAACTGAACGGGTCACACGAGTAATATTCCTGGTTTACCTCAATAAACAACCCTATTTTTTTCTTTTTATCTTATCTAGATGCAAATTAGGTTCTTATGTGTTAAACATTGTAGTGGATCAACCGCAACTCAAACATACATCAATTTCATCCAATTACGGCTTTTAGGGACCATTTTGTAATTTTCCTGATTCTTAAAGACTTAAGCCATTTTTGTGTTATCGTCCTTTAATTAGTCTCACTACATGCATCTCAGTCAAAATTGAACTCAAAATAATCATTCATGCCCATTCAATTGCATCCACAACATTCAGGGACTAAAATGCAAAGAATTAGAACTTTAGAACATTCCATCAACTAATATAACTGCCACCCGTTTCGAAACACTAAGGCCTTGTTTCAAACCATGGGCTCGTATCGAAACTTCTTTGAGGTGTTTCGAAACCATGGTTTCCAGTAGCAAATCGTACCAGAACAGACCTTATCTGTTTCAAAACCCTAAGGCCATTTCAGACACCCCGTTTCGATGTAGTCTCGAGTGTTTCGAACACCTGGGCCTGTAATGACAGAGTTTTCGGGATTTTCACTCTAAAAACCATCCTAAACCAATCCAACATGTTTCTAACATGCATACAACATACATAAACATTAATCCTTAAACCTTTATAGCCTATTTAGCATCAAAGCATGGCTAATTGCATCAATGGAAATCTAAAGGCATGCAACCTAGCAAATAAGCCACTCAAGAGTCAAAACTCAAACCAATACTCCAAACACTAAATAAAGGCCTTTTACAATTATAAAATCATAAAGCAAACATGCTCAGAGGGTGTTCATACATATCACCCAAGCAAAACATGAAATCCACTATTGCCCTTATTACTATAGTCTAAAAGACGAGACATACATTCAATCGAAGTCTTTCACCGATCCCTAGCAAGTGCTGCCTCTAAAGCTTTAGTTGTCTACATTGACGAATAAAAAAGGAGTAAGCACAATAGGCTTAGTGAGGAATGCTCAAAACCAAAACGTCACCAATGCATTTTAACCGGTTTCCGTACTACATTGAAATCTCATTTCAATTAACACAAGCATCATTTGAAATCCATCATGCCATCCAAAAACCATGCACTTTCCTCATTCAAAATCAGCATGGAAACCTCATGTAACATGTGTTAACAACCAATAGCAAATCCCATTTGCTAAACTCAATTTAAGCCTTCCCAAGCATTTCCATATATGCTAAGCTTAAAGAGTAAAACATGCATTTTCAATACTATGCAACATAACACATTTCAAATTACATCATTACTCATATTGGCTCACAAGTGATTAGCAACAAGATCAATTCCCAAAAACCACATCAGATACACGGATTACCAAGTGTTGTCTTAAACACTTCATACACTCTACCGACATCTCAAGGCTCACACATGGGAGCTACCCTCCACCGTTGTGACACCAGTGGTGGAGTATTCGGTACAATCACAACCCCTCAACACCACTCATCGGTAGATGTATAGCCCACTAACGAGAGACGAGACACTATAAAAGGTTCACACACAGGAGCTATCCTCCACTGTTGTGACACCTTAAACATTCTTGATCGTTAGGGTACATGGATGGAGTATTCGGTACCATTTCAACCCTCAACATCCAAGGCGACTTGTTTATAGTGCACTCAATCCTATAGCCGACTAACTATATTCGATAACATTTTTAAAAGTATTTTCATAATATCACTTGCCAATATGAACAACATTTCATCTCATATTTCACTGTTTTCAAAGCATCACATACCAACCACATTCTCAAGCATCAAATCATGCTTAAAATCACAAGTATAAACGTATACTTACAAGGATCACTTACCATATGCATTCTTCATCATTATATCATCAAAAACAGCAATTCATTTACCTCAAATCATGCTTTAACAAGGACAATATGCATTTTAAAAACAAGTGCATCAAAAATCTCATAATAGCACAATCCGAGAGAGAAAATCACTGTACTTGCTTCCAAACTTAGTAAAGTGTTTCAAGCTTACACTACGTTCCCAAAACCACCTTTTAAGCGTTTCAAAGCTGAAAATATCATTTCCACTCACCGACTCGTGAAACCTCAATCGCGAACGCAAAAACCAAGCGTCCGAAGTCCCTGGAACTTCGCCAAAAGCTTCCAAAGAATCCTCACCTATTTATACCACACAAGAACAGAGGATTGATGCATCTCAATGCATTAAAACCACCAGCAAACACTAAAAACCCGTAGCTATGCCCAAAGGCACCCAAATACCCATCAGAAACAACCGAAATCACCTTCGATTGATCACCAACTCAACCCAGCCATCAAAAAAAACTTCCATCACATTTTAACCATAAATCAACATCCAAAAACATCTTAATATCATCCTTATATCCCCAGCAACTCAGATTTCACATTAACAACCTAAAAACCCAAAATTTAACAATCTAACAATTAGAGATCTCAATGATTTCGGGATTATTATGATCAAAACTCATTATCAACATCAATAATCTTCCAAATCATGATTAGACCCCACCTCAACTGAACCAAAACAAAGTAAGTACGAAAATTACATTTTATTTCCTCTTTTAGCAAGATTTTGGTATTTTCACCAAATCAACATTAAAACCTCAATTAAAAACACAAATCAAGAGTCAAATACTTTGGAATTTCATTAAGGAACCTTGATTAGAAGAGTAGCACGAAATTGCCTCCAATCCTTGCTTTTCTTCCAATTGGCAAGTTTTCATCTCATGAAGCTTTAAGGAAATCTTGTAAATCTTTGAGAAAAATCTTTGGAAAAGAGTTGTAAATCAAAAGAGCAAAAGATGAAAATGAATTCTGGAAATTGAGAGAAAAGAAAGAATGATTGGCTGAAGAGAAAATGAGAAATGGAAAAGTTACGTCAAAAATAATTTAACAAAATAACTACCTCTTTTTAATAAAACCCCCTCTTCAACTTTAATTAAAACATTATAATCACATGCCAATTAAAAGAAAATGCTTAATTGCCAAAAAAGCTTCCTAAAGATTCTATGAATTTGACTCTCCTTTAAAAATTGCACTTTTTCCACAGTTTTAATTCATTACATTTCGGTCACTGCCCAAAATGTACAGGTCCTAGAATCCAATTTGTAAAATTGATTTTACCAAACCCATCTATATTATTTTAGATAATTTTAGAATTTTTTACCATATTTTTACCATATCCTGAACCGTTTCTAAAGGCTCGAATCTCCAATTCTAGATTCGACTAACCTAAATTGATGCCTAAAACATCTAGGCCCAAAACTGAGGTGTTACAGAATGTGCCTAAAACTGCTTTTCGTACTAGGTACAGACATTATGAGTTTTTGGTGATGTCGCTTGTCTTGACTAATGCACCGACTGCGTTCATGGATGCGATGAATCGAGAATTCCATGAGTTTCTGAACCTATTTGTAGTTGTGTTTATTGATGATATTTTTGTGTACCCTCGTACCAAGGAGAATCATGATAAACACTTGTGGATTGTGCTTCAGGCATTGTTGGATAATCAGTTGTATGTCAAGTTAAGCAAGTTTTTAGTTTTGTCTTAGGGAGGTTGTTTTTCTTGGGCATGTTGTGTCAGTCGAAGGAATTTGAGTTGACCCACATAAGATCGAGGCAGTGATAGGTTGGAAGCCACCTAAGTCTGTGTTGCAGGTTTGTCGTTTCCTAGGCTTGGCTGGTTATTACCGTCGGTTTGTGGATGGTTTTTCGCGAATTGCTGCTCCTTTGAGCAAGTTGTTGTAGAAGAATGTCCATTTAGCGTGGACGAAGGATAGACAACGAGCTTTTGAAAAGTTGAAAAAGGCTTTGACACAAGCTCCAATCTTGATTCAACCTAAGCCGGGTAAAGAGTTTGTTGTTTATAGTGATGCATCATATGTAGGTTTGGGTTGTGTGTTGATACAAGGAGGAAAAGTTATGGCTTATGCATCTAGACAGTTAAAGGTGCATGAGCGTAATTATCCTACACATGATCTTGAGCTTGCCGCAGTGGTGTTTGCATTCAAGATTTGGAGGCGCTATCTTTATGGGGAGAAGTGTGTTATGTACACGGATCACAAGAGTTTGAAATATTTAATGACACAAAAGGATTTGAATCTTAGGCAACATAGATGGTTGGAGTTGCTTAAGGATTGTGATTTAACAATTGAGTATCATCCCGGAAAGGCTAATGTTGTGGCTAATGCTTTGAGTAAGAAGGTTCTGATATAGTTGAGAGCGGTGATTGCGCGGCTAAGTGTGACATGGGATGAAGGCTTGATGGCCGAGTTGCAAGTAAATCCATCTTTGTCACAGTTGATTAAGGATAAGCAACGTTTTGATGAGACATTGGTACCACATGTTAAGGATATTATGGACGAAAATTCGACAAATTTTCACTTTAATAATGATGGGGTATTGTGTTTCAAAGATCGAATGGTGGTACCTAATGATGAGGAGTTGAGGCGTACCATCTTGACCGAAGCGCATACTAGTCCTTTTGCCATACATCCCAGTTGTAACACCCTGATTTTTCCCTAAATTAAAAACCCTAATAATTGGGAATTTTATTTTGAAATCTTAATAAATTTAGTGGTTAAATTGAGAATTTTGAAACTTCTGTGACCTTTTTGTAAGATGGGCTATTCTTGGAGCCCTTATTATGTAATTTACTAAAAAATTAGGGTGAGAGCCTAACCTTCACCCTTTCGGTTTCCATTTGCACCACCCAACTAATCTGTTTTCTCCATTTTTTCTCTCGTGTGAACAAAAAACCCCCAGACCACTTTTTTCGTTTTCCGTCCGGCCAAGGGTCAAACACCGCCCCTTCGACGACTCGTCACCTTCGTTTGACTCCCCTTCCAGTTCCATTCAAAACCCTAACCACCATTTTTGTTTCCCGTCCACCGTTGTTAAGATACAGTTCGAAGACCATTCATTTTCTCCGTCGACGTCGCAAAATTTTTTGTCGATTACCTTGTTTCCGACTTGGGTGAGTACGGAATGGCATGATCTGTGTTTGTTTTTTTTTTTGAAATGTGTTGGTTTGGCCGGAAATAGAGTTTAGAGGTTACCGGCGTGCTTTCCGGCGATGAAAGCCGATTAGGGGAAACCCTAATTTTTCAAGTTGGTAATGAAAAGGGGGATTTTGGGCTTAAAAAGATCTGAACCGGTCCAGAAGGCTGAACCGGGTTGACAGAACTGAACCGGTTCGTCTTATAAACAACCGGATGACATCAATGATGACGTCAGCATTGACCGTTGACCCATTGACCGTTGACCGTTGACCCGTTGACATGTTGACTTTTTCAGAAAATGGTTATTTCATGTTTTTCGATGTCATGATTCTGTTTCTGCTGCCCGTTTCACCAAATTCAAACCTGAATGACCGTTTTGATCACTTTATTCGAGTATACTTAGTTTTTAAAGATTTGAATATTGGGAAATTAATTGGTATTATCCGTATTTGCAGACGACATTAACTCGGATACTGAGATCCTTCCTCCTCCTCCACCTGGACGACCTCCTGTTGCACAGACATTGGGATCCGCTCGTGAGTTTAATTATTAATAATTTCAATATTTATATTATCAGTGTCTTGGCATAGTAGTAGTATCTTTGATGGTGTTTTTAATTGTTATAGGAGTTGACTTTGACCGAACTAGAGATAGAGATGTGTGTGGGAGACGTCACCGTCGACGTTGAGTGTTAGCTACTTGAGGTGTATTCTCTTTTGTACTATCTATTTACAGTGCTCTGTATTTAAATGTGTTGATTTGCTGAAATGTATACATGATGTGGTCTGATAATGTATGATGATAATATTCTGTTGATCTATGATGTTTGACTTGTTCATCATTCTGTTATGTTATGCACTAGTTGTATATACATTCAGATTCAGATTATTGTATATCAGATTTTATGATTATGCATATTTGTTGATAAACAATGCATTCAGATTCAGAACTTGGATTTTATGTCATCTCATTATGGTTGGGATTCTGTACGGGGAAGTTCAGTAGTTTCATCCTTCGGGATGATGTCTACTTCGGATCAGTGGTTTCACCTAATGGGCTGGATTCCACTTCAGATGGTGATGAGGTAGAGAGTGGTTCTGTGGAACCTTACTCTTCGGATGGTGATGTAGTTGGGTGCATGTCATATTGTGTTGCATATTCATTCGTACTTGTCTATGTGTTTGAATTGATTCATGATGGAAAATTGTATTCTGATAATGTCTAATTAACTCTGTTGAGATGATGATACTATTAGTTTTGTTTGCCCTGTAAAGACACACTGAGCATTTTCGCTGACTCCCCCTTAGTTTCTATTTTCAAATACTCAGGTCTAGGCTACGGTACTTGGAGTACTTCATTTTCCATCTTTATTTATTTATTATTATCAGTATGATACCTTGACCTATTTATATTATATGTTTTATCAGATTGTAAATAATTTTAGATTTTGAATATTTTGTTTAGGGTTATTACGTTTTATCATGCATGTACATTTCAAATGCTTAGTGTTTTCAGGAATATTTTATTAATATGTATTATGCGATATTAATATTATCTATTTTAGAATTTAAGTTTTGAACCAGGTTACTTATATGGGGACAAGCTTTGAGCTTGACTCCTTATATTCGACCCAGTTCTTCCGGGTCGGGTTTAGGGGGTTACATTTAGTGGTATCAGAGCCAGGTTCAACACTCGGCCTGAATGATTTAAATCAACTTGAAAATCGAAAATAAATTTTTGCATGCATTATCAAATGTTTTCGGGTAAAACGGAAATTTCAGATAAACTTATGATCTTTTGTGAATAATATTTATACATATTCTGAATAAGGTCTCCAAGCACCGATTCTAATCTTATGATTCTGTCTTTTGTAGATATACTACTATGTCACCTCGGAGAAGTTCTAGAGTAGCGGCCAGACGAGGTCGTAGCCGGGGCCGGGGCCGAGGACGAGGTCGTACCGCGGCTGCAGATAGTGACGTTCCACTTCCTAAGGGTTCGATACAAAATCAGGGTGAGCTCCAGGGTGCGAATGTGGAGGAACAACATGTGGACCAGACAGGAGCTCAACAGACAGGAGCGCAGCAGACTGGAGCTCAGCAGACTGGAGCTCATCAAACTGGTGGAGGAGACCCACATGTTCAGCCTGCTCAGAGTAGTGGTCATCGTGATTCAGGGGATAGTGAGACAGTGTGCACAGACGTTGTTACTGTTCAGAGAGAGTTTGTCACATCCCAAAAACCGGTCTAGTCGAAATTAAGTTCCGGTGACCGAATATTTTATATCGATTAAATAATTTATTCAATCTTATCTGAACCAATAAATATTATTCGAGTTAATTTGTGATAGTTTATTATTATTATTATTATTATTATTATTATTATTATTATTATTATTATTATTATTATTATTATTATTATTATTATTATTATAAAAATGAAAAAAAAAAAGAATGGCTTGGACCCACGGGTTAACTCCTTCACGGTGAAGGAATTTTCCATGGGATTCCCACGTTTGGGGATACATGGCAAGCAAAGAAACCAAGGTGGCCATATTTTGACCATACGTGGCAAATGGAAGACCACCATGACCTTAGGTCATGCCACACTCGTACTTACGTGGAGTATGGAAAGTAATAGGGTGGCCGGTTAACTCAAGTATATAAGGGGGAGGATTGTGCGCAAATGACAATAAAAAATAAACAAATAGTGAGAAAAAATTAGGTGAGAAATAATTACGGTTCAATGTTAGATTGGTGGTTCGATATTTTCGATATAGTAATATCGAATCTCTGCCAACGTCGGGGTAAACTCAAATTTTTAGTTGGTCTAAGTTTTGATATCGAATTTGATTAATATTTTCATATTTATTTGATATTGTCTTGTCGGTCCTAACCGATTCCTATTTAACCTAGTCCAAGAAATCGATAAAGGACGACCGTCAACCAAGGGAAAAGGTGATGTTATACAGGAACCCTTATATCGAGGTGAGTTGTAGTCGGAGTCTCGAGAGTTGGCTAGGTGCCATCTCGAATCATTGTTTATTGATTTGTTAACCATTTTATTGAAGGTCATTGCATAAAAATCATATTGAAAGATTTACTTGGTAAGTTTGATTAAGTATTGCATATCGAGCATTAAATATTGCTAGTGAAACTTTGATATATGTCTACCGCTATTGAATTACTGTTATTGATATGGATGTGTAAATATTGCTATTGAAATATCGTTGTTGAACTATTGAGTGTTGAACCTTGGATTCGAGAGTATTGGATACAATTGGCATGCCATAGAATTCATGAGCTCATTGGTACGGGTATTGGGCTTCGGCCATTGGTGCGGCGGAGGGATGTGTTGTGTATTGGTCAATTGGTGCGGCGGAGGGATTATGACATGACCATTATTGTTGGTGATGTGGTGGAATTCGCGTATCCAAATACTGTTGAATCGGTCCTAGGGAAAATATTAATTATTGATATTGTTTTTGTTATGATTGGATAACATGTCTTTCATTTATAATATGTATATAGATTGCTTATGTGAAATGTGCCATTAAATATATCATTGAAGTATGCAACATTGCATAACATGCTCATTCATTGTTATTGGCTACCTCACTTAGACTATGTAAGTATAATGCATTCATTTGCATAACATTTCAGGTTAAGGAAAGTAACGGATCGAGATCGGGATTAGTTGGAAGATTGGCAAGTCACTGCAAGTAAAGAGTAATGTGTTTTGTCCTTATGAACTCCTAGTATGGTGGCAAAATAGTTAAAGTAATTATACTAGTCTTGTGGCCCTACTATTGTGTAAATGTTGCCTATGTTTCGTATAAGGTTTTAAAGCTATATTGACTATTGAATTAGTAATAAAATTAACATAATTGGCACTAAAATATTGATTAAAAGTCTAAAATTTATGTTTCCGATCTCCGTTATGTTTTTCGGTAGCACTCTCCGACCCGGTTTTCTACCAGGCCGGGAAGGGGGTGTTACATTTGTGGTATCAGAGCTAGAGTTTAGTCGGTTCTGGACTAAACCTATGCATGTCTGTATTGTTTGTTATGTTACTTTTCCACTTAGGAGTTATTTATTGAGAATTGTGACTTGCCGACTAATCCGATCTTTTTACGTTTAGATGTCTAAATTCAGTCAGGCTCGTATAGATGAACGTATTCTTGTTGGAGAAAATTCGAGGACGAATTTTCTTTAAAGGGGGAGAGAGTTGTCACATCCCAAAAACCGGTCTAGTCGGAATTAAGTTCCGGTGACCGAATATTTTATATCGATTAAGTAATTTATTCAATCTTATCTGAACCAATAAATATTATTCGAGTTAATTTGTGATAGTTTATTATTATTGTTATTATTATTATTATTATTATTATTATTATAAAAAATGAAAAAAAAAATGGCTTGGACCCACGGGTTAACTCCTTCACGGTGAAGGAATTTCCCATGGGATTCCCACGTTTGGGGATACATGGCAAGCAAAGAAACCAAGGTGGCCATGTTTTGACCATACGTGGCAAATGGAAGACCACCATGACCTTAGGTCATGCCACACTCGTACTTACGTGGAGTATGGAAAGTAATAGGGTGGCCGGTTAACTCAAGTATATAAGGGGGAGGATTCTGCGCAAATGACAATAAAAAAATAAGCAAATAGTGAGGGAAAATTAGGTGAGAAATAATTACGGTTCAATGTTAGATTGGTGGTCCGATATTTTTGATATAGTAATATCGAATTTCTGTCAACGTCGGGGTAAGCTCAAATTCTTGGTTGGTTTAAGTTTTGATATCGAATTTGATTAATATTTTCGTATTTATTCGATACTGTCTTGTCGGTCCTAACCGATTCCTATTAATTAACCTAGCTCAAGAATTGGAAAGGAACAAACCGACATCTCCAACAAAAGCTAGGAACAAGGGAATTGTTATCCGAGAAACGTAGGGTTGTCGAGGTGAGTGTAGATGCATTTGTCTCGGGTGACACGGTGTCATTCCGATCTTTGTTTCTATGTTCTGATTTGTGAGTGTAGTCAGAGTCTCAAGAGTTGGCTAGGTGCCATCTCGAATCATTATTTATTTGCTAACCATTTTATTGAAGGTCATTGCATAAAAATCATATTGAAAGCTTTGTTTGGTAAGTTTGATTAAGTATTGCATATCGAGCATTAAATATCAATTATTGCATATTGTTAATAAAATTTTGATATATGTCTACCACTATTGAATTACTGTTATTGATATTGATGTGTAAATATTGCAATTGAAATATCGTTATTGAATCATTGTTGTTGAACCTTGGATTTGAAGTATTGGATACAATTGGCATGCCATAGAATTCATGAGCTCATTGGTACGGGTATTGGGCTTCAGCCATTGGTGCGGAGGAGGGATGTGTTGTGTATTGGTCAATTGGTGCGGCGGAGGGATTATGACACGACCATTATTATTGGTGATGTGGTGGAATTCGCGTATCCAAGTACTGTTGAATCGGTCCAAGGGAAATATTGATTATTGATTTTTCTTTTGTTATGATTGGATAACCTGCCTTTCATTTATAATATGTTTATAAATTGTTTATGTTAAATGTTCCATTGAAGTATGCGGCATTGCATAACATGCTCATTCATTGTTATTGGCTACCTCACTTAGACTATGTAAGTCTAATGCATTCATTTGCTTAACATTTCAGGCTAACAAAGTGTTCGGTCCGAGATCGGAGCAGTCAAAGGATCGGCAAGTCACTACAAGCTAAGAGTAATGTGTTTTGTCCTTATGAACTCCTAGTATGGTGGCAAAGTAGTTAAAGTAATTATACTAGTCTTATGGCCCTACTTTTGTATATATGTTACCTACGTTTTGTATGAGATTTTAAAGCTATAATGACTTTTGAGTTAGTAATAAAATTGACATATTTGACACTAAAATATTGATTAAAAGTCTAAGATTTATGTCTCTGATTTTCGTTTTGTTTTCGGTAACGCTCTCCGACCCGGTTCTCTACTAGGCCGGGAAGGGGGTGTTACAGAGTTATTGAGATACCTTTGTCAGTTTGAGAGTGTTCGGAGACCCATATCCATAGAGTTTCTTGCTGCCAGGATGACTATGTTCGATGGAAAGACGGGTACAGACCCAGCAGATGCAAAGTACTGGATGAAGAAGCTTCAACGATTATTTGTTGGGGTGGATTATCCTACCGACCGAAAACTCAAGGCTGCTGTTTCACTGCTACAGGGTGAAGCCCAGAATTGGTGGGAGGCTAAGGAGCTTATTACTCCAGCTAGTACGGTTACTTGGGATCATTTCAGACAGGTTTTCCATGATCGATATGTCGGAGCTGATTGTATAGCTAAGTGCGAAGATGATTTCATGAATCTGAGACAGAACAATATGATTGTTAATGACTATGGGATCGAGTTTATGAGATTGATTTAGTACGTCTCAGGGTTAGTGACCACAGAAAAAGACAAGTGTGATTGGTTTTTGAAGGGATTGCATCCTACGATAAAGGTCGGTATTGCTTTACATATGGACCAAAAATACAAAGACATTACTGGACGAGCTAGGATAGCTGAATGTAATGAGGCAGAGTTGAGACAGCTTGAGTTTCATGGATCTGATAGAGGGAAGAGACCATCGTTAGTTCCAGTTCAGTATAGTCAGGGGAATCAGTCTAGAAAGAGGGCAAGAGATGAGTCAGACTATCAGAGTTATTCGAGAGCTAGACCAGTGACTTCTTCTGTTCCAATTGTTAGTGCTGGTGGTTCGACTGGTAGTCGAGGAGTGCCACAGTGTCTTTTTTGTAAAAAGTGGCATTCGAGCGAGTGTAGGAGGCAGACTGGAGCTTGTTTCAGATGTGGTTCATTCGAGCATCGTTTCAGAGATTGTCCAGTTCCACCTCCCTCAACTTTTACTACTACTCAGTCTCAGGCATCAGTACAGACTCCCGTTAGGGGAAGAGGTCAGGTCATATCTATTACTTCAGGCTCTGCTAGTAGAGGTAGACCAGCTCCGAGTAGAGGATCATTAGGGTCAGGGGCCGGACAGCCGGGGTTAGTTTATTCTACTAGGAGGCACGAGGACTGTGATGAGCCAAATGTTATTGCCGGTACATTCTCTATCCATTCTATTTCGTATTTTGCTCTGCTAGATAATGGTTCGACTCATTCATATGTTGCGAGTTCTATATCTAGGGTTCTTGAGATTTCTGTTGAGGATATTGTTAGTGTTGTTACTGTACACAGTCCAGTGGGTAATCCAGTTGACGTTACTAAAGTATACAGGAATTGTCCTCTTGAGATTCAAGGGGAGATCTTTTCAGCTGATTTGATGGAGTTACCCTTTGGAGAGTTCGATCTTATTTTGGGTATGGATTGGTTGTCTACATACCGTGTTACCTTAGATTGTGAAAAGAAAAGGGCTACACTGAGAACTTCTGATGATCGTGAGGTGATTCTGGTTGGTGAGCGCAGAGAGTTCCTATCTAATATCGTTTCAGCTCTCAAAGCTGAGAAAATGATCAAGAAAGGGTCTATGGCTTATCTTCCATATATCCTTGATCCGAGACAGTCTAATTCCGGTTTAGATAAGATTTGAGTTGTAAAAGACTTTCCAGACGTTTTTCCGGAAGAATTACCTAGGGTACCGCCAAAACGGGATGAGGTTGAGTTTGGCATCGAGGTTTATCCGGTTACAGCTCATGTGTCTTTGGCACCTTATTAGATGGCACCGAAAGAACTTAAGGAGTTGAAGATTCAGTTGCAAGAACTGTTGGATTGAGATTTCATTCGACCAATGTTTCTCCTTGGGGAGCTCCTGTTGTGTTTGTTAAGAAGAAGGATGGGACACTTCGAATCTATATAGATTATCGGAAGCTGAACAAGCTGGCGATCAAGAATAAATATCCTCTTCAACGTATTGATGATTTGTTTGACCAGTTCAGGGGAGCTACAGTATTCTCTAAGATAGACCTGAGATCTGGTTATTACCAACTCAAGGCTAAGAATTTTGATGTGTTCAAAACAGCTTTCTGGACACGATAAGGTAACTATGAGTTCCTTGTGATGCCTTTTGGGTTGACTAACACCCATGCCGCTTTTATGGATATGATGAATAGGGTGTTTCAACCCTATCTTGACCACTTTGTTGTGTATTTATTGATGATATACTAGTATATTCTAGATCTGAGGTAGAGCATGAGGAACATCTTCAGATTGTATTACAGATTCTGCGAGAGAAACAGTTGTATGCAAAATTCAGTAAGACTGAGTTCTGGCTTTCTGAGGTTATGTTTCTGGGTTATATAGTTTCTGCTCAGGGTAATCAGGTTGATCCGATGAAGGTCGAGGCTATTATGAGTTGGAAACAGCCCAAGAATGTTCCTGAGGTTCGAAGCTTATTGGGTTTAGCTGGTTACTATCGGAGATTCGTTGAGGATTTCTCTACTATTGCAATTCTGTTGACTTAGCTTCTGAGGAAGAATGTTCCCTTCATTTGGACTGAGGCTCAGCAGTCTAGTTTCAAGAAGCTTAAGTCTGTGTTGACTGAAGCACTAATTTTGATTCAGCCTGAGCATGGTAAGGCTTATACAGTTTTCAGTGATGCTTTGTACACCAAATTGGGGTGTGTTCTGATGCATGACGGGAAGGTAGTGGCTTATGCGTCTCGACTATTGAAACCGTATGAGTGTAACTATCCTACCCACGACCTAGAGCTTGTTGCTGTTATTTTCGCACTTATGATCTAGAGACACTATCTCTACAGAGAGAAGTGTTATATCTATACAGACCATAAGAGTCTGAAATACCTCCTCACTCAGAAAGAGCTTAATCTGAGACAGCATAGTTGGTTAGAGTTTCTCAAGGATTATGATTGTGAGATTGAGTATCATCCGGGTAAAGCTAATGTCGTTGTTGATGCATTGATTCGTAACACCATTTCAGATTTGAGAGCTTTGTTTGCTCGGATGAGTTTGTACGACGATGGTAGTCTGTTGGCAGAACTTCAGGTTATTCCTAGATTGATTTCCGATATTCGAGCTGAGCAACCTAGTGATTCATTTTTGATGCATCGTATCAGGGAGGTGCATGAGGATACATCTCGGGATTTCTCTATTGATCAGGATGTGGTATTATGTTTCCGTGGCCGATATTATATTTCGAGGAAATCTGGGTTAAAATAGGTTATTCTCCGTGAGGCCCATGACAGTCCTTATTCTATGCAACCTGGTGGTGACAAGATGTATAAGAATCTTCATGAAAGGTACTGGTGGAAAGGTCTCAAGCGGGACGTCGTCGGAATTGTATCGAGGTGTTTGACTTGTCAGAAAGTCAAAGTAGAGCATCAAAGTCCGTCTCGGTTACTACAACATATTGAGATTCCTCAGTGGAAGTGGGAGCGCATGACTATGGACTTTGTTAGTAGACTTGCTTTGACTCCATCGAAGAAGGATTCCATCTGGGTTATTTTTGATCGTCTGACGAAGTCCACGCATTTCATTCCTGTCCGAGTTGACTATTCTTTGAGTAAGTTAGCTCGGCTTTATATTTCTGAGATTGTTCGACTTCATGGGGTACCGTTATCTATTATTTCTGACAGAGATCCGAGGTTCACTGCAAAATTATGGGGGTCTCTTCATTCTGCTTTGGGTACTTGGTTGAACTTCAGTACATCTTATCATCGTAGACAGATGGTCAGTCTGAACGAGTGATCAAGATTCTTGAAGATATGTTGAGGGGTTGTATTCTTGATTTCAGAAGCAGTTGGGAGGATTTCCTGCCGCTTGCAAAGTTTTCTTATAATAGCAGTTATCAGGCCAGTATCAAGATGACACCATATGAGGCTCTATATAACGTACGTGTCGTTCACTTATTGGTTGGACTGAGTTGAATGAGTACATATAGTTGGGGCCGAAGATTGAGCACGAGGCTGAGTAGACTGTCAGATTGATTCGGGATCGACTTAAGGCTGCTTTTGATAGACAGAAGTCTTATGCCGATTTAAGACGTCGTGATCTTGAGTTTGAGGTGGGTGATGAGGTTTTCTTGAAAGTATCTCCTTGGAGGAAGGTACTTTGGTTTGGTCGGAAGGGCAAGTTGAGTCCTCGTTACATTGGCCCTCATCGTATTATTCGTCGAGTGGGACTAGTTGCCTATCAGCTAGAGCTACCACCAGAGCTTCAGCGTATTCACGATGTCTTTCATATTTCAATGTTGAGACGTTACCATCCTGATCCGTCACATGTTATGCATGTCGAGGATATTGAGGTCCGTCCTGATTTGCGTTTCGAGGAGGAGCCTATTGAGATTCTTGCTCAGGATAAAAAGGTTCTCAGAAGGAAGACCATTAAGAAGGTCAATGTCCTGTGGCGTGGTCGTAGTCATGATGAGGCTACGTGGGAGCCCAAGACTGTCATCCGAGCTCAGTATTCGCATCTTTTTGCTCCAAGTAAAATTTTGAGGCCGAAATTTCTTTTAACGGTGGAAGAGTTGTAACACCCCAATTTTTCCCCAAATTAAAAACCCTAATAAAAGGAATTTTATTTTGAAATCTTAATTAATTCAATGGTTAAATTAAGAATTTTGAACCTTTTGTGACCTTTTTGTAAGGCTGGCTATTCTTGGAGCCCTTATTATGTAATTTACCTAAAATTAGGGTGAGAGCCTAACCCTCACCCTTTCGGTTTCCATTTGCACCGCCCAACTAATCTGTTTTCTCCATTTTTTTCTCTTGTGCGAACAGAAAATCCCCATACCACTTTTTTCGTTTTTCGTCCGGCCAAGGGTCAAACGCCGCCCCTTCGACGACTCGTCACCGTCGTTTGACTGCCCTTCCAGTTCTGTTCAAAACCCTACCCACCATTTGTGTTTCCCGTCCACCGTTGTTAAGAAACAATTCGAAGACCGTTCATTTTCTCCGTCAACGTCGCCAAATTTTTTGTTGATTTATCGTGTTTCCGAGTTGGGTGAGTACAGAATGGCATGATCTGTGTTTGTTTTTTTAAATGTGTTGGTTTGGCTGGAAATAGAGTTTAAAGTTTAACGGCGTGCTTTTCGGCAATGAAAGTCGATTAGGTGAAACCCTAACTTTCAAATTGGTAATGAAAAAGTGGATCTTGGGCTTGTACCGGTCTGAAACGGTCCAGAAGGCTGAACCAGGTTGACAGAACCGAATCGGTTCGTCTTATAAATAGCCGGCTGACATCAGCATTGACCCGTTGACCCATTGACTCGTTGACCGTTGACTTTTTCAGAAAAAGGGCTATTTTATTTTTTTCGACGTCCTGATTCCGTTTCCGCTGCCTGTTTCCCCAAATTCGAACCCGAAGGACCGTTTTGACAAGTTTTATTTGAGTATACTTAGTTTTTAAAGATTTGAATATCGGGAAATTAATTGGTATTATTCGTATTTGCAGACGACATTGACTCGGATACTAAGATCCTTCCTCCTCCTCCACCTGGACGACCTCCTGTTGCTCAAACATCGAGATCTGCTCGTGAGTTTATTTATTAATATATTCGATATTTATATTATTAGTGTCTTGGCATAGTAGTAGTATCTTTGATGGTGTATTTAATTGTTATAGGAGTTGACTTTGACCGACCTAGAGATAGAGCTGCGCATGGGAGACATCACCGTCGATGTTGAGTGTTAGCTACTTGAGGTGTGTTCTCTTCTGTGTTGTCTGTGTACAGTGCTCTATATGTAAATGTCTTGATTTGCTGAAATGTATACATGATGTGGTCTGATGATGTATGATGATAATATTATGTTGATCTATGATGTTTGAGTTGCTCATCATTCTGTTATGTTATGCAATAGTTGTATATACATTCAAATTCAGATTATTGTATATCGGATTTTATGATTATGCATTTTTGTTGATAAACAATGCATTCAGATTCAGAACTCGGATTTTATGTCATCTCATTATGGTTGGGATTCTGTACGGGGAAGTTCAGTTGCTTCATCCTTCGGGATGATGTCTACTTCGGATCAGTGGTTTCGCCTTATGGGCTGGATTTCACTTCGAATTGTGACGAGGTAGAAAGTGGTTTTGTGGAACCTTACTCTTCGGATGGTGATGTAGTTGGGTTTATGTCATATTGTGTTGCATATTCATTCGTACTTGTTTATGTGTTTGAATTGATTCATGATGGAAAATTGTATTCTGATAATGTCTGATTGACTCTGTTGAGATGATGATACTCTTAGTTTTGTTTGCCCTGTAGAGACACACTGAGCGTTTTCGCTGACTCCCCTTAGTTTCTATTTTGAAATACTCAGGTCTAGGCTACGTTACTTGGAGTACCTCATTTTCCATCTTTATTTATTTATTATTATCATTATGATACCTGGATCTATTTATATTATATGTTTTATCAGATTGTAAATAATTTTAGATTTAGAATGTTTTGTTTGGGGTTATTACGTTTTATCATGCATGTACATTTCAAATGTTTAGTGTTTTCAGGAATATTTTATTAATATGTATTATGCGATATTAACATTATCTATTTTAGAATTTAAGTTTTGAACCAGGTTACATGCATGGCCATAAGAACAAGCAATTGTTAGAATGTTCGATCTTATGTGCCTTAAATTTTGAAGCAATATAAAGAATTTTTATAATCTACTCTCTCACATTTCCTTGACCCTTATACTCCATAGACATCAAAGAGAGCATAAGTGATGTCATCTTAACCTTAATGTTTTGGGTAAAACATTTTTTAATTTTGTCAAGGAAACTTTTAATATAAGTAATCTCTTTAGATTTGTGCTCCATAAGACATCTAGTGTGTTGTGCTTTATGATCATTAGACTCATGTAATTCGAACGATCGCACCTCTGAAAATACCTTTTATGGGTGCTTACTATTGTGAGAGGTGCAAAATGTTCTTTCCTTATTACAAAGTCTAAGTTCATATAACCAAATATATATGTAAGTGTCTTTTATTCCTTGAAATTAGTTTCACTAAACATGAGTGTAGAATGTATTTAATAGATATTGTGATAGCAAAGATAAATTACCTATATATAGAAAATAAATAAATAAAATAAAATAAAAACAAGCTCACATAAATATTTATAAGTAAACAAATAAATTCGAAATAATGGCTAGTTCCCCTAAAGATACCAAGCACAACATTAATATCAAGTCTTTGGACAGTAATATTAATTGTAAGTAGTACTCTTGTTGTAGCAATCAAACATTGAAAATAAACTATGTCAAACAATAGGCTAATCTTTGGACTAACGTATTGCTCACATAAAATACCTTATAATAGTCACACATTTATCGTCACAATTGTCGTTGTAATTCTGCCAAATATTAACTTTCCTTTGGGCCAATTAATAAATGCATGAATTACAAAAACTTATAATTATCTTAATATCTTAAATAAACTAATCTACACAAAAACGGTCACTTTGGTGGCATTATGTTTCAATTAATCTATTAAAATATTAGACATCCGAAGCCAAAATATGAATTTAATTGTTTCAAAATATTTGTCTTAATTTTATCATTCAATAAACTTAAAAGATGACCAAAATAATAATAAATTTGAATAAATGTAAACCTCATATCAAGATACCGAACACTCCATTAATGTTTCATCTTTGGACAAAATATTAACTTGCAAGTGATATCTTGGTACAGTAATCAAACATTGATAATAAGAATATGTCAAACATAAATCTTCCTTTGGGCCGATTTATTGCTCACATATAAAATTGAATAATTATCCCATGTTTATTACCATAGTTGCACATGTAATAATGTTAATTATTAACCTTCCTTTGGGCCGATTAATACCAACATAATCCGACTTACATACACAAAATCTTCTATATTTTAAAATAAAATAATTTTCACAATAGAGGTCACTTTGGTGACTTAATGTTTCAATTAAAATATTTTAAAATATATACAATAAATATACCAACATCCAAATTTAAATTTTTTGTAACAATCAAAACTAAAATTTCTGATAACGCTTAAGTTTCTGAAATAACCCAAACTAAGGTTGTCTGAATGGGGCTATCAGAAATCGAAAAACCTAAATCTTTGACTAATTCTTTGAAAAGATGTCTTAAACATTAAACATGCATTTACCAAAATCAAAGTCGAATTCAAAACAACCAATCTTTAACTAAAAATAAGAACTAAAATATCATATTAATGAATTCAACAATGATAGCATGAAACTTTAATTTATCCATAATAACCTAACGATCACAATAGAAATTTTTAAACACACCGAATCAAATGTGAATTCCATTAGATTATTTGGCATGCTTTCCAAAATCAAAAAGGTAAACTACCAATTTATACATAATTAGCTTAGCTCAGCACCATTAAATAGATGCAATCACGGTAATTGGGAATAACCAAATACAGTAAAGAGATTAAAATACCACAAACAAAAGATATAAAATAATTAGTAACCTTTAATATGCATACAACCTACAAACCTTTCTAAAAGAACAATAAGCACATTAATCCCGAAAATTATAACAAGAATAAATGTTGTTATACATTTTGTTAATACTCAAACTTTAACTGCATATACTTAATACAAAATCCAAATATATATATATATATATATATATATATATATATATATATATATATAACAAAAAATTTAAGGACTAAAATGAAAAATGGAAAATGAATTTTTAAGTCCTCAAAAGTCAAAACCTCTCTATGTATTTAAAAAAATGTTTAAGTCAAAACTTCAACTTGTCAAATATTTTCTAAGTTATCAAGACAAAACAGTGATTTTCGAGTAACCGTTTCAGAACGGCCTTTGGGCGTTTCGGAACAGTTTGAAATTGCTAACCTCTGTTTCGGAACGTATTTCGAAACGGATGAAGAACAACGAAATGGTTTGAACCGTTTCGATATGGCAGTATTGAAACGACCTCAAACGTTTCGAAACGGAATTCAAACTTGGTTTTAAAATATGACTGTTGAAGTTTTATAACTGAATTTAAAAATATCGTTAAGGCGTATCGAAACGCTCCTAAGCCATTTCGATACATGCTTTAACGGTTGCAAAATGTTTCGATACGAGTTTCGAAACGAGCTCTTAGCGTATCGAAATGATCGTGCCCGTTTCGGTATGGTCTATTTATTACACCCCCAACGACTCTTTCTATTTTGGTCTGTTTCGAAATAGGATCGGGCGTTTCGGAACGGGTAGCTGCAGACTACATTTATGGAGGGAAGATAACATCCCAAAGGCTATTTTAATGAAGGCAACAACCCCAACAACTAGAATTCAATGAGAAGATATAAAAGGGACCTCTAAAAGCTCCAGCAACAACTATTGAACTCCAAAGTATTATCCAAACATCAAATCCAAACAATTGTGCTAAAATCCCATTATTTCTTGTAAACCCCAATTATGAACTTTGTAATTTCCATTCGTATCTGTTCAATTGGGTTGAGTGCTTGTAAAAGGGCTATATTTTGTATTGAGAGATACTAGTCTTAGCCTTTATCTTCTTTGTATTTCTTGAGTGAGGACTGGGTCAAATTTTGGGTATAAAATTTGACCACAAAATTTGACCGGTATTGTAAAGGTTACCTCCTTAGCCGAGAAAAGGGGAAGAACAATTAGTAGATTGTTGGAAAATCCTTAGTGAAGCTAAGGTAGTGGATGTAGAGTTCGATTGGAACTTAAACCACTCTAAATCCTCTTGTCTAGCATTTTTAATTTTCCACTCCACCACCAAAAGTTCTAAAAATCCAATCCACCCCCTCTTGGCTTATATCGTTTCATTGATCCACTCAACAATTGGTATTAGAGCTACCTCTTTGAAGGATTAACAACCACAAGAGGAGTTCCTAAGAAGAGTGTGATCAACCACAAAGCAAGCCATGACATCTACCTCCGGGTCAAGCATGTACGAGTCTCAATCAACCACCAAACTGCCTTTCTTCAACAGTGATAACTACCCTTTTTGGAAGAATCGGATGCGTCTCTTCATTAAATCCAGTGACTATCTTGTTTGGGATGTCATCGAAGATGGTCCCACTATTCCGATGAAGAGTGACGAAGAAGGAAGATTAGTGCCAAAAAGGAAGAATGAGATGAGTGAAGAAGAAAGAAAGAAGATTCAAATCAATGACAAGGCTCTTCACATGTTGTTTTGCTCTTTCGCTCCCGACATCTACTCCAAAGTTTCCTCCATCGAAAGTTTTAAGGAAGTGTGGGATACACTTGAGACTACATATGAAGGATCAAGTGATGTGAAGGAGACAAAGATTGGAATTCTCATTCTTAGCTATGAGAATTTCAAAATGGAGCCCGACGAAACCGTGTCAAAGATGTTCGATCGTTTCTCAACAATCGTCAATGGGCTAAAGGGTTTTGGAGAGATAATCACGGAAGACAAACTAGTCCGGAAGCTACTCTACTCACTTCCCGAGTCTTGGGATGGGAAGAGAACCGCCATCATTGAGGCCAAAAATTTGAAGACACTCAATCTTGATGAGCTAGTTGGTTCTCTGCTAACTCATGAGATCATGAAGCAAGGAAAGGAAGATGAAAGGAAGAAGGAATAGAGAAGAGTGGAGAAGCTTGAGGTAGATAAGAAGAAGAAGATAGGAGTGGCTCTCAAAGCTTTTCTACATGAGGAGAGCACTTCTAGTGAGGAGAAAGACCTAGAAGAATTGACTATGATAGCCAAAAGGTTCTCACGGTTTATGAGGTCCAATCGAGGAAGGAAGATTCAAAGAAAAATGGACTTCAAGACCAAAAACAAAGAAGACGATAGGGATCAAATCATTTGCTTTGAGTGCAAAAAACAAGTTCATATTCGTTCTGAGTGCCCTCGACTCAAGAAGAATGGCTTTGAGAAGAAGAAGAAGCTCAAAGCCAAGCTTGCTACTTGGAGTGCTAAGGAGTCATCCGAGGATGAGGAACACGAAGTGGCCAACCTTTGCCTCATGGCTCTTGAGGAGGATTCCTCCATGGTAACCTCTAACTCATCATCTTTTGATTTTACATTTGATGAATTGCATGATGCTTATGATGAGTTATTTGAAAAGCATAAAGAGTCGGTCATAAAAAATAGGAAGATCATTTCGGAACTAAATGCTAAAAATGACTCACTTTCTCAAGCTAACTTAAAATTTGAGAAAAAGATCTTAGGTTTACAAGATGAACTTAAATTCTTTCAAGTTGAAAATGTAGACTTAAACAATCTTATTTCTCAATGCAATAGTAAACACCAAAAGGTGTTAAATGAGCTTAATTAGCTTAAGAAATCTTTCAATAGTGTTGGTAATATGAAAAATGAAATAGGTGAATCATCTAGATCAAGCCAACCTAAAAGAAAGAACAATAACTACAAACAAAGTAGCTCCTATATGCATAATAGAACTAAAAGAGTTAGAAATGTATGGGTTCCTAAGGAACTTGTCAAGTCTAATAATATTGATGCCATGTCACCTTGGATTCCTAAGGGAACCAAGCTTTTAGGAGCTAACACTCGTGGACCCAAAATGATTTGGGTACCAAAAATCAAAGATTAATATCTTTGTTTGTAGGAGGAGCATTGCTACAAGGCCAAAGCACAAAGTCATAACTCATGATACCTTGATAGTGGATGCTCAAGGCACATGACTGGAGACAAGACTCAATTCATGGACTTAAATCCAAAAAGTGGAGGAGTAGTGACATTTGGTGACAACTCCAAAGGCCACATTAAAGGTATTCGATCCATAGGTAATCGCTCTACTATTCTCATTGAAAATGTTTTATATGTCGATGGTCTAAAACACAATTTATTGAGCATTAGTCAATTGTTGATAAAGGGTTTAATGTCTTATTTGATAAAAATGGGTGCAAAATTGTTGACGTTAAATCAAATAATATAATGCTCATTGGTCATCGCATAGGTAATTTTTACATGGTGCATTTAGATGACATTCATACATCTCATGCATGTTTTGTTGCACAAAATGAAAATGATGCATGGCTATGGCATAGGAAACTAGGACATGCTAGCATTAGTGTTTTAGAAAAATTAGTTTCCCTAAATCTAGTTAGAGGTTTGCCCAAAATTAAGTTCTAAAATGACAAAATTTGTGATGCATAATCTAAGGGTAAACAACATAGATCATCATTTAAATCCATTAATGATGTTTCTACAAGTAGGTGTTTACAACTAATTCACATGGATTCATTTGGGCCTATTAGAACTATGAGCTTGGATGGTAAATCGTATGCATTTGTACTTGCTGATGACTATTCTAGATTTACGCGGGTTCTATTTTTAAGTACTAAAGATGAGGCTTTAGAAAAATTCATCACATTTTCAAAATTAACTCAAATGATCTTGAACTTAAAATTTCTCATATTAGAAGTGATCATGGAACCGAATATCAAAATCTAGGTTTTAAAGAGTTTTTAAATGAAAATGGTATTAGCCACAATTTTTCGGCTCCTCGAACTCCTCAACAAAATGGGGTAGTTGAAAGGAAAAATAGGACTTTACAAGAAATGGCTAGAACCATGCTTTGTGAAAACAATTTACCTGTAACACCCCCTACCCGGCCTGATCGAGAACCGGGTCGGAGAGCATTACTGGAAACCGAGGCGGAAAATCTTTTAATCCTTAATCCTCAATATCTTCTTAATATCTTGACTTATTGAAACTTATTGAACCTTTTTAAACCTATCTGACTTAGTAACTGAATCCTTTCATCCCCAATCTAGTAATCTTTACCGGGTTTACAAAATTAATATATTTAAACTCATAAAGCCAAACAGAAGCTGCCCGTACCGAAACGCCCTAAGCCGTTTCGGTACGGCTTGACCATGGTCAATATTTTGACCTTTTCTTCTCGACCGTTTCGATACGGCTTGACCCGTATCGGTACGGGTTGACCGACCCTGACTTGACTTAGACCCGTTTCGAAACCAGTTTCGAAACAAGGGTCGACAGTGGCAAAAGTGTTCCGAAACGGCATCACTTCGTTTCGGTACAGGGGTCGACAGTAGCAAAACTGTTCCGAAACGGCATCACCTCGTTTCGGAACGCTCTGTCTCACAGGCTTATTTTTGGTTAGCCGTATCGAAACGCCATCACTCGTTCCGATACGGTGACCTGTAATAACAAAATTTTATCTGGTTTTTGAGGCTTTTACCATACCAAACCATGTCCGATTAAGCCGAAACTTTGTATCCAACCTATTCCTACCAGTGTCTACCAGCATACAAATTTTCATAGTCATTCCAATAGGTTTACCTTATTTTTACCAAAATACCAAAAGCATAATTTAAGCTAGTTTAGCAAAGGTTTAGAAAGTCATATTTAAGCCTTTAAGCTTATTACAAAATAGACAAGCCTTTACCACAACAAAATGAGCATAGAAACTACGATAGCTACCTTGCCACTTTCCTAGGAGTTATATTGTAAGTACTTTACTTGATACAGAGTAGTGACTTGTCTTGCAACCGATCCGATTCTTCAAGAACGACTTCCTAACCTGCGAATGCATGAAGGTAGACACATTAGGCACTCAAGCCAAGTGAGGTAATCATATAACAACAAATAAAGAATGACATGAGTGCAATTATTATAAATCCATATAGTCATCTTAATGCTTAATATAAATACATGGTTGATTTGTACGAAACTTAAACAATCATAAATTTTCCTTGGATGGAATCAAATTCATGGATACTCGAATTCCCCCGCCTCGCCAAAACGTAAATGGTCTTATTCCCTCCGCCTCACCAATTGACCAATAACAACACATCCCTCCGCCTCGCCAATCATCATAGGCCGTAGCCTTAGGACCGTAGTCCACCCGAAACACTGAGCTCATGAATTCTATGGCATGCCAATTGTATCCCGAGTTATTCCAATCCAAGGCATAACATATTTATAATTTCCAATGAATCTTAATGGAACAATGACATGATAAATTTCATAATTTCAACATAGTCAATAACTCTTGCACATATAACTTGATATAGGGTTCCATAGTAATGCTTACCTCAATGACAATGTACACTAGCTATAGTCAATGCTTAAATGATGACTTACCGACACTTACCCAAGTGTCCAACTTATTATCCGATGCTTTCGCCTTGATAGTAATGTTTAGCGAAAAGATGATAAACACTAAATAACAATCCAGGAAGGCGTTTCGCCTAACCCGAAACTCCGATTACACTCACCCTGACAATCCGTAGCTTCAAGGCTCTCGGATGGAAATTCCTTTGCTTTTAACTTGAGATGAAGATGGTGTAGCTTCTATTCCTTCTCCTTGAGCTAGGAAATATTAATGGAAGATCATTAGAATCAATATTTCGATATCGAAATATATATAACAATACCACAACCGGTATCCGATTCAATATAAGCAACTTATCGAAATACTTATGAATCAAACAAACCCTAACTTAAAATTGAAGCTAATCTAACCATGGAATCTCACAATTAACTAAAAGATATAGCTTACCCGGTTGCTAGAGATGATTCAAAATTGACAAAGTCAAGAATTTACAAAACTTGAAACTCCTCCAATGGAGGTGAGTGCTTAGGTAAGGATGAAGAAGATGGTGATATGCTTCTAAGACAATTTTCGGTGGTTCTCATAAAGCCTAGCAACCAATTTTAATTTGTGAGCTTTCCTTCATTTGAAGGAAAGTAATCTGATGACTCCACGTATGGAGTACTTTAAAATAAAATTGGTCCAATTACTTAATTGGTCCCTCACCTTCCTTACTTTCCTGAATTGCCCCTTTATTTCATAATTTCTACAATATGGTCACTAGATGCTTGATATTACATAATAAACTTAAATTCGAATGCTTTTAAGCCTGATTAATATTCGATAGCAACAATTAGCTTGTCAGACGAACCTCTAAAACTTTATCGGACTAAGAATTTCCTATCGCCGAAATGAATTCCGACTAGGCCGACTTTCGGGGTGTTACAACTCTCCCCCCTTAAGAAAAATTCGTCCTCGAATTTTTACCTGAACCGAAGAGATGCGTATATTGTTGTCTCATAACTTCTTCGGGCTCCCAGGTGGCTTCTTCAATTTTGTGACTCCTCCATAGTACCTTAGCCAAAGGTACAATCTTGTTACGAAGTCGTTTTGTCACCTTAGCAAGAATTCGCACCGGTTCTTCTTCATAGGATAAGTCTGACCTAAGTTCCACAGATTCAGGTTCCACAACGTGCGAGGGATCAGATCGGTACTTCCGAAACATTGATACATGGAAGACATCATGGATTTTATTCAACTCTGAAGGCAAAAGGAGTCGATATGCCACCGGGCCGACCTTTTCAACTATTTCAAAGGGTCCAATGAAATGAGGGCTCAGTTTTCCCTTTTTGCCGAACCTCAGAACTTTCTTCCATGGCGATACTTTAAGAAAGGCTTTTTCTCCCACTTCGTACTGAATGTCTTTTCTTTTTAGATCAGCATAAGCTTTTTGCCGATCAAAGGCAGCTTTAAGACGATCGCGAATAATAGTGACTCGCACCTCAGTCTCACGAAGCAATTCAGGGCCTAATACCTTTCCTTCACCCAGCTCAGACCAACACAAAGGTGTTCTACAACGTCTACCATACAATGCTTCATACGGTGCCATTTGAATGGACGCTTGATAGCTGTTATTATAAGCAAATTCAACAAGAGGTAGGGATTTCTCCCACGTCCCACCGAAGTCAATAATGCAAGCACGAAGCATATCCTCCAAAATCTGAATAACTCTTTCTGACTGACCATCAGTCTGAGGGTGAAAGGTTGTACTAAGTTTGACTCTTGTGCCCAGGGCTCCTTGTAAGGTTCTCCAAAATCGAGATGCAAACCGCGGATCTCGATCCGAAATGATAGATTCAGGCACACCATGAAGTCGAATCACTTCCTTAATGTACAAGCCAGCTAGCTTAGAGAGACCGTAGTCCATTCTGATAGGTATGAAATGAGCTGACTTTGTAAATCGATCTACAATAACCCAAATAGCATCATGCTTGGCAGGGGTTAATGGTAGACCACTAACAAAGTCCATGGTGATCTTTTCCCATTTCCACTTCGGTGGATCAATGGGTTGTAAAAGCCCGGTAGGAGCACAATGTTCTGCCTTAACCCGTTGAAAAGTGAGGCACTTCGAGATATGATCAACAATAGCTTGCTTCATGCCTGGCCACCAGAAAAGCTCACGTAAATCCTTGTACATTTTCACAGACCCCGGGTGAACGGAGAAAGAACTTGAGTGTGCTTCAACAAGAATATCTTTACGGAGAGTTTCATCATTTGGTACACAAACCCGATCATGAAAACATAAGAGTCCTTCAGCATTAATTCTGAAATCCGGGTTATCAGATAATTTAGAAACGATGGTTTGAAGCTCGAAATCTTGTTCTTGCAAATCTTTGATTCGAGAAATAACGGTAGACTGAACTTGAAGTTCAGCTACAAGACATTGATGTTTTCGAAGTCTGAAATGAGCATTAACTGCTCGAGGAGCTACAAGAAAGAAAATGGTAACAATGAATCACTACCCCTTGATACACTTATAACTTTAACTTCATGAACAAACTTACCAGGCAAAGGTTTGCGGCTGAGTGCATCAGATACAACATTGGCCTTCCCCGGATGATAATCAATGACTAAATCATAGTCCTTAAGAAGTTCCATCCATCTTCGCTGTCGCAAATTTAGCTCCTTCTGCGTTAACAAATACTTGAGGCTTTTGTGATCAGTGAAAAGATAGCATTTCTCTCCATAGAGGTAATGCCTCCAAATTTTCAATGCAAAAACAACCGCAGCCAATTCTAAATCATGTGTGGGATAATTCATCTCATGGAGCTTAAGTTGTCTTGAAGCGTAAGCAATAACCTTACCTTCTTGCATCAATACACACCCTAACCCAAGATGTGAAGCGTCACTATAAACAGTATAGTCTTTTCCAGACTCAGGCTGAGTCAGGACAGGTGCATGGGTTAGGACTTGTTTCAGTTGATCAAAACTTCGCTGCTGATCTTCAGTCCATACAAAAGGTGCCTCCTTCCGCAACAATTTTGTCAAAGGAGCAGCTAACATAGAGAATCCCTTCACGAACCTACGGTAATACCCCGCAAGTCCAAGAAAACTCCTAACCTCACCTACATTCTTAGGTGGGTGCCAATCTACCACAGCTTGTGTTTTTTTTCGGGTCCACTTGAATGCCCGAAGCCGATACAACGTGCCCCAAAAAGGATAATTCGGTGAGCCAGAACTCACACTTAGAAAATTTTGCGTACAACTGCTTCTCTCTTAGAGTTTGGAGTACAATTCGAAGATGATCTCGATGTTCTGTTTCATTCTTTGAATAGATCAAGATGTCATCTATGAAGACCACAACAAACTTATCAAGATAAGGCCTAAACACACGATTCATTAGATCCATGAAAGCTGCAGGTGCATTAGTCAGTCCGAAAGGCATCACTAAGAATTCGTAATGTCCATATCTTGTACGAAATGCTGTTTTGGGCACGTCACACTCCTTGACTTTCATCTGATAGTACCCCGACCTCAAATCAATCTTAGAGAACACGGAAGCATCTTTTAACTAATCGAACAAATCATCGATCCTCGGCAGAGGATACTTATTCTTGATGGTAACTTTATTTAGTTGCCTGTAGTCAATGCATAAACGCATCGAACCATCCTTCTTCTTAACAAAGAGAACCGGAGCTCCCCAGGATGAAGAGCTGGGTCTAACAAAGCCCTTATTCATAAGGTCTTGGATTTGAGTTTTTAACTCCTTTAATTCCATAGCTGCCATTCTATAAGGCGCAATAGAGATTGGTGCAGTCCCAGGTTGCACTTCAATACCAAATTCAACTTCATGGGTTGGGGGCAGTCCCGGAAGCTCATTTGGAAAAACATCCAGAAATTCATTCACCGTATCAATATCATTAATCTGAGGTTCAATCTTGGGCTCAATGGTCAATGTGCATAGCATAGATTTCCGAGGTTCCATCAAAGTTATTCTTTCCTTGCCCAGTCCTCGAAGATACAACTTCCGCTTGCCACAATCTACCCATGCTTGATGTTTACCAAGCCAATCCATTCCTAGAATCGCATCAAACTCGTGGATTGGCAAGACCAAGAAATCCGCAGGGAACGGAATTCCTTGAATCATGATTGGACAATTCTTACATACTAGGTTCAAAACAACACAATCGCCCAAGGGATTTGTTACAGACATCCTTGTTACTAAAGGTTCACTAGACATCTTATGCTTCTTCATCAACTCCAGACTTATAAAAGAGTGTGTAGATCCAGGGTCAATTAATACATACAAAGAACATGAATATAACATAACGGTACCTGCTATGACATCAGGCTCATCTTCCTCCTCACGACTCCTTACATGATACATTTGTGCAAAAGCTTTCGACTCTTGTTTGTTGTTCTGCTTCCCAGATCCACCTGGCCTTCCCGAGGTTCCTGACTGTACTTGCCTCGCTCCTTTTCCCCGAAAGGACTGAGCAGGCGATGAAGTATCCCCTAGCACAGCAACTATCTTTGACGGGTTCTGGGGACAGTCTCTAATGAAATGTCCCTGCTCTCCACAGAAGAAGCATGTTCCTGTCTGTCTGCGACATTGCCCTGCTACGTGTCGCTTTTGACAAAAGTTACAAACTGGATGCTGAACACCTCGGTTAGAACCTCATGTACTCTCCACAGAAGCCGCCTTGGACCAAGACTGAGTAATAGTCTGCGGTCTCTCAATATTCCCTATACGGGAAGGCTGAGAGTATGAAGTCTGCTTCGAGCCCTGGTATTTACCTTTCTTGTTCCATTTGGGAGGTCGGGAATCACTCCACGCCCTCTTCTCAGATCTATTAGACATGTTCCCCCTCTGGATTTTCTGTGCAGCTTCGGTTGCCTTCACACGATTCACCAAATCCTGGAAATTTGTGATCCCCAGCGCAGTAAACATAGGCCGCAACTCATCACTCAACCCAGCAATGAACATTCGACACTTATCCTCTTCTTTCTTTATAAATTCGGCTCCATATCGGCAGTACTTACAGAAGTCATGGATGTACTACTCGATTGGTTTCCCTCCTTGCTTCAAATGGAGGAAGATGCTTCGTCTCTCCGCAAGATAGTACTCGCTGATATACTTGTTTCTGAATTCTTTAAGGAAGAATTCCCAGGTGACTGATTCTTCCGGAACTGTAAGAATAGTAGTCTCCCACCACATTAAAGCTTCATCTGTCAATAAGGCTATGGCACATTCCAGCTTGTGTTCATCAGAACTCTGCAGTTGTTTATTCAAGATGCGGAGAGTGTTATACAACCAATATTCAGCTATCTCCGGGTTATCATCATCTTGTCCCGTGAATGAATAAGCCCGCAACGAAGCCAATTTGTCTACAGGGGCTCTAACGTACTGAGCAACAGGGGGATTAGGCTGGACTGGTGGTGTCGCTTGCATTGCAGTCATAAACTGCTTAAACATGTTGGCCATGTTTTGATAACATTCGGCTTGAGCAGTAGGTGCTACAGCTCAGCAACCTGTTCAGGAAGATCCTGCGGTTGCGGTGGATTTGGAGGATTCCCTCCTCCTACCTCCTCGCCATGAGTTGAGGAGCCAACGATTTGCTCATCTACGTGAGCTTCATTCGTCGCAGACATATCTATATGAAAATCGGATTAGTCGACAAGCCACAATTTACACAAATAACACTCCTAGTGGCAAGGTAACACAATAAACAATACAAGCACGCATATGTTTAGTCCAGAACTGACTAAACTCTAGCTCTGATACCACAATTGTAACACCCCCTACTCGGCCTGATCGAGAACTGGGTCGGAGAGCATTACTGGAAACCGAGGCAGAAAATCTTTTAATCCTTAATCCTCAATATCTTCTTAATATCTTGACTTATTGAACCTTTTTAAACCTATCTGACTTAGTAACTGAATCCTTTAATCCCCAATCTTGTAATCTTTATCGGGTTTACAAAATTAATACATTTAAACTCATAAAGCCAAACAGAAGCTGCTCGTACCGAAACGCCCTAAGCCGTTTCGGTACGGCTTGACCATGGTCAATATTTTGACCTTTTCTTCCCGACCGTTTCGATACGGCTTGACCCGTATCGGTACGGGTTGACCGACCCTGACTTGACTTAGACCCGTTTCGAAACCAGTTTCGAAACAAGGGTCGACAGTGGCAAAAGTGTTCTGAAACGGCATCACTTCGTTTCAGTACAGGGGTCGACAGTAGCAAAACTGTTCCGAAACGGCATCACCTCGTTTCAGAACGCTCTGTCTCACAGGCTTATTTTTGGTTAGCCGTATCGAAATGCCATCACCCGTTCCGATACGGTGACATGTAATAACAGAATTTTATCTAGTTTTTGAGGCTTTTACCATACCAAACCATGTCCGATTAAGCCGAAACTTTGTATCCAACCTATTCCTACCAGTGTTTACCAGCATACAAATTTTCATAGTCATTCCAATAGGTTTACCTTATTTTTACCAAAATACCAAAAGCATAATTTAAGCTAGTTTAGCAAAGGTTTAGAAAGTCATATTTAAGCCTTTAAGCTTATTACAAAATAGACAAGCCTTTACCACAACAAAATGAGCATAGAAACTACGATAGCTACCTTGCCACTTTCCTAGGAGTTATATTGTAAGTACTTTACTTGATACAAAGTAGTGACTTGTCTTGCAACCGATCCGATTCTTCAAGAACGACTTCCTAACCTG
The DNA here is from genome assembly GCA_030270665.1 of Hibiscus trionum. Classification (NCBI taxonomy): domain Eukaryota; kingdom Viridiplantae; phylum Streptophyta; class Magnoliopsida; order Malvales; family Malvaceae; genus Hibiscus; species Hibiscus trionum. The sequence continues at coordinate 26,801,010 of BSYR01000021.1, forward strand.
AGAATGCATGAAGGTAGACACATTAGGCACTCAAGCCTAGTGAGGTAATCATATAACAACAAATAAAGAATGACATGAGTGCAATTATTATAAATCCATATAGTCATCTTAATGCTTAATATAAATACATGGTTGATTTGTACGAAACTTAAACAATCATAAATTTTCCTTGGATGGAATCAAATTCATGGATACTCGAATTCCCCCGCCTCGCCAAAACGTAAATGGTCTTATTCCCTCCGCCTCACCAATTGACCAATAACAACACATCCCTCCGCCTCGCCAATCATCATAGGCCGTAGCCTTAGGACCGTAGTCCAGCCGAAACACTGAGCTCATGAATTCTATGGCATGCCAATTGTATCCCGAGTTATTCCAATCCAAGGCATAACATATTTATAATTTCCAATTAATCTTAATGGAACAATGACATGATAAATTTCATAATTTCAACATAGTCAATAACTCTTGCACATATAACTTGATATAGGGTTCCATAGTAATGCTTACCTCATTGACAATGTACACTAGCTATAGTCAATGCTTAAATGATGACTTACCGACACTTACCCAAGTGTCCAACTTATTGTCTGATGCTTTCGCCTTGATAGTAATGTTTAGCGAAAAGATGATAAACACTAAATAACAATCCGGGAAAGCGTTTCGCCTAACCCGAAACTCCGATTACACTCACCCTGACAATCCGAAGCTTCAAGGCTCTCGGATGGAAATTCCTTTGCTTTTAACTTGAGATGAAGATGGTGTAGCTTCTATTCCTTCTCCTTGAGCTAGGAAATATTAATGGAAGATCATTAGAATCGATATTTCGATATCGAAATCTATATAACAATACCACAACCGGTATCCGATTCAATATAAGCAACTTATCGAAATACTTATGAATTAAACAAACCCTAACTTAAGATTGTAGCTAATCTAACCATGGAATCTCACAATTAACTAAAAGATATAGCTTACCCGGTTGCTAGAGATGATTCGAAATTGACAAAGTCAAGAATTTACAAAACTTGAAACTCCTCCAATGGAGGTGAGTGCTTAGGTAAGGATGAAGAAGATGGTGATATGCTTCTGAGACAATTTTCGGTGGTTCTCATAAAGCCTAGCAACCAATTTTAATTTGTGAGCTTTCCTTCATTTGAAGGAAAGTAATCTGATGACTCCACATATGGAGTACTTTAAAATAAAATTGGTCCAATTACTTAATTGGTCCCTCACCTTCCTTACTTTCCTAAATTGCCCCTTTATTTCATAATTTCTACAATATGGTCACTAGATGCTTGATATTACATAATAAACTTAAATTCGAATGCTTTTAAGCCTGATTAATATTCAATAGCAACAATTAGCTTGTCAGAGGAACCTCTAAAACTTTATCGGACTAAGAATTTCCTATCGCCGAAATGAATTTCGACTAGGCCGACTTTCGGGGTGTTACATTACCTAAATATTTTTGGGCGGAAGCCACAAACACCGCTTGCTAAATTGTAAATCGAGTAATGATTAAGCCACTTTTAAAGAAAACACCATGTGAGATTTTAAAATCTAAAAAGCCTAACATTAGCTATTTTCATCCATTTGGTTGCAAGTGTTTTGTTTTAAACAATGGAAAAGACAACTTAGGTAAATTTGATGCTAAAAGTGATGAAGCTATTTTCTTAGGGTATTCTCTAACCTTTAAAGCCTATCGTGTATTTAATAAGAGAACTTTAGTAGAAGAAGAGTCTATTCATGTTGTATTCGATGATAACCTCCTTCCGAGGAAGGAATCTTGTGATAATGATGAAGTAGGAATCCTTGATGCCTTTGATGCGGGACGAACTTCATAGGAGGATGAGATTCCAACTAAAGATGAGGATGCAAAAGATCCACCTCTTGAAGCCTTGAAGGACTTGGCTCTTGAGGAAAAGGAAGTGAGCTACCCAAGGGAGTACAACTATGTTAAAGGTGGTGAAATCTTGGGTGATCCATCAAAGGGGGTAACTATTAGATCTTCTCTTAAATTGATGAATCATGATGCTTTTATCTCATGCGTAGAGCCTAAAAACATTAAAGAAGCATTAAAAGATGAGTTTTGGATTATGGCTATGCAAGAAGAGTTAAATCAATTTGAGAGAAGTAATGTATGGACATTAGTTGAAAGGCCTAGTAATCAATCTACTATAGGAACTAAATGGGTATTTAGGAATAAACTATATGAGAGTGGTAACATTGTGAGAAACAAAGCTAGATTAGTTGCTCAAGGTAACACTCAAGAAGAGGGAATTGATTTTGATGAAACATATGCACTCGTAGCTAGAATGGAAGCTATTAGGATGTTGCTTGCATATGCATGTTATCATGATTTCAAGTTTTTTCAAAGGGGTGTTAAAAGCGCATTTTTAAATGGTTTTATAAATGAAGAAGTGTATGTGGAACAACCACCGGGTTTCGAGGATTCAAAATTTCCAAATCATGTTTTCAAATTAACTAAATCACTTTATGGTTTAAAACAAGCTCCTAGATCTTGGTACGAAAGACTTTCAAACTTTTTGATTGAAAAAGGTAAGGTGGGCACTACACTTTTCATAAAAAAAGGTATAAAAATGATATCTTAGTAGTACAAATATATGTTGATGATATTATTTTTGGATCTACTAATGAGTGTCATTGCAAGGAGTTTGCTAAGTTAATGCAAGGTGAATTCGAGATGAGCATGATGGGGGAGCTCACATTCTTTTTGGGAATACAAATCATGCAAAAGAAGGATGACACCTTCATCAATCAAGCAAAGTACGTGAAAGATATGTTCAAGAAGTTCGACTTGGAGCAAGCAAAGCCTCAAGCCACGCCAATGAGCTCATCTACAAAGCTTGACAAAGATGAAGGAGGTAAGTGTGTTGACTCTAAGCTTTATCGCTCTATGATTGGATCTTTGCTTTACCTTATCGTAAGTAGACTGGATATTTTGTTTAGTGTTTGCTTGTGTGCTAGGTTTCAAGCTAGTCCTAGAGAGTCTCACCTTATAGCCGTTAAAAGAATCTTTAGGTACCTTAGAGATACTCCTTGTCTAGGTCTTTGGTACCCTAGAGACTCAACCTTCATGCTTATTCGGATGCGGATTACGGGGGGTGTAAAATCGATAGGAAGAGTACTTCGGGAACATGTCAATTCTTAGGTAGTATGCTCATATCTTGGTTCTCTAAGAAGAAAAAATAGTGTAGCTCTATCTACCACCGAAGCCGAGTACATATCCTTAAGGAGTTGTCGTGCTCAAGTCCTTTGGATGAAGCAACAACTATTAGATTATGGTATTAAAGTTGAAACCGTACCCCTTAAGTGTGATAACACTAGTGCTATATGCTTAACCAAAAATCTCATCCAACACTCTAGAACCAAACATATAGAAATAAGGCATCATTTCATTAGAGATCATGTCCTTAAGGAAGATGTTGCTAAAAAGTTCGTTGACGCCTTAAACCAACTAGCGGGACATTTTTACCAAGCCTTTAGATAAGGAGCGTTTTTGGTCCCTTAGGAGAAAGTTAGGTCTAACTAGCCTATCTTGACCTTTTAGGACCTTTTTGTGCTTAAATTGCTTGATTTCTTGAAAAATGTCATGCTTATGTGTTTTTACTCCTAATTTCATCCATGCTAATAGTTCGGGGGAGTATGCTTATGTCTATACATGTCTTTCATGCTCATTCATATCATTTATGCATCTAGGACTTCATGAAATTCATTTTTCTGCAATATTAGAGCCTCATCTGCACCTCCAGGACTACGTGTATCAAAACGGGTCAATCTGTTTCGATACGGGTGCCTTAAAGATTGATCTATGACCAGTGTGTTTCGAAACGCCTAGAAGGGTTTCGAAACGTTTTGCCTCTACCAAGAAGTGTATTGAAACGGGTTTCGATACAGGTCAACATGTGGGATTCGATACGGTCAAAGCCGTATCAGAACGGTCAACATGACTCAAAACGACATTCAACGTTTTGGTACGCACGTTTCGAAACGATCATGCCTGTTCCGAAACGGCTCTGCGGACAGCTTTAAAAGGGGCCTTAAATGATAAAGTTGCTTTTAAATTAAAACTCCTAAAAACCCTAACCCTATTTTTCCTATAAAAACCCCTCTAAACCTTATTGTTTTTCATCAAATCTTGAGGGCTTTTACTCACAAACTCAAATATAAGCAAGCTTCAACAATTTTGTGCAAGTTCTTCCATTCATTCATCCAAAATCTCTATTTAAGGTATATTTTCATCTTTTTTTTCCTTTGATTTTATTCGAATTTTAGGTTAGAAAACATTAATTTTTTATAGATTATATGTTTTGCAACTTGGGTTTTTCAAAACTTGTAAAAAAATTCAAAATTTTAAAATTTTTGGTTCGAATATATTATTTTTTACTCGTATTTTTTTTACAGTTTTTCAAAAGTTGTTTCCTCTTAAATTTTTTTAAAGTCTTTTTAAACCTTAATGGGATTTGTCGTTGGATTGAATTAAGGATGTTCATGCATACACTTAGATTTTTAAAATTGCTTGCTTTATGGTTTTAGGAATTTTCCATGGAAAACGTTAACAAGAAACGCAAGACGGCTCAATCGGGTGAAGCTTCAAGTCAAGTCAATATTCATCCTAACCTCACCCAACTTTTTCTCAAAATTCTTCGGACTCAAGAGATGAACGATCGTTTTACCTACGTCAAGGATATAGCCGTTCATCGAGAGCGTGTTGTTGATATCTCGTTCCTTAACTCCGAGCGTTTTGCTCTCTGTTATCTAGATCGTCTGCAAGAATGGAACCTCATGGCCTTCTTGAGCATACCGGATATTATCTACAAGCACATTGTTCTCCTTTTCTACTCAAATGTCGTGCTTATTGATAATAAAGATCACACCGAGGTGATTGGCATTGAGTCGTATCTCTTGGGGAAGAAGTTCATTATCAACATATCTTTTTTAGATAATGCTCTTGGGCTCAAGAACAAAGGCGTTGAGGATGAGAACCACTTTGGTGCTCACACCGGATCCGTTCTTTCTTTGGATGCTCATGACCGGTTCCTACACTTGATTTCATGATTCATTCGGCCCTCCGGAGGTAAATTCTCCCATGTTCGTGAAGTTGATTATTTTTGGTTAGAGTGCTTTCGCCGAGGAGAACGGCCAAATCTTGTCAAAATTATGTTCGCCGAGATGGTCAATAATGTGAAGCTTCGTGAAACCGATGTTCTTAAATCTTTCACTTATGAGACTGTTTTGAGCTATATCTTTGGCATCCTCAACTTTGATTGCTCCTATTATTCTCTGGAACCCCGTAAGAACAAGATTGGTGAATCTTCTCTCCAAAAGTTCGGGTTCCACTACACTCTTGGCCGATGGAAACGTGTTGATAGGCAAGCCCTTCCACCTCAAGGTGAGCCACCACCTCAAGCTCCGGGTCCTAACAATGAAGCTCTTATGGCTTTCCTCACCGAGCGGTTCAACACGATGGATACAAACATGGCTACTCGTTTGCAATCTGTGGAGTATCGTCTTCTTGCAAACGAAAATCGTCTATGGTCAATGGATACAAACATGATGGACTTGTCATTCTCTACCTTCTATGGTCAATGGATGACCTTTCGTCATGCTCTAGCTAAAAACGATGATGATTCTTTGGATGTTAATGGTGACGATGATGACGAGGCTTAGGATCTTCATTGCATATCATTTTAGTTTATCATATTAGGACTAAGTTTGTACCTTTTCATCTTTTTATTACTTTAAGAACCTATGCTTTGATTGTTTTGTTTGGGATTGAGCTTTAAACTCTCTTGCTTTAAGTTTTTATGTTTGGTTATTTGAACTTTATGAATCTATATTATGTTGTTTGGCTTATTGCTTTTAACCTTATTTCTTCTCTTGAGGAGCCTTGTTTATTATTCTTTTTGATCTAACAAAAAGTGGGAGAAGTAATATAAGAGCCAAAAAAATTTCTTAAGTCGGTTTTGAGTTTTAAAACTTGAATTTTAAATCTTTTCAAAACTTTAAAAACCCATCTTAAATTGAGGGGGGGTTAGAACGTCTTCAAAATTTCAAAACTCTTAAAAATTCTAACTTGGTTTTGTTATATCAAAAATGGGGAGATTGTGAAACCAATAAATTAATTTTGATATAACAAAAGATTTAAGGACTAAACTGAAAAATGAAAAATGAATTTTTAAGTCATTAAAACCTCTCTACGTATTTAAAGAAAAATGTTTAAGTCAAAACCTAAACTTGTCAAATATTTTCTAAGTGTTTATCAAGCCAAAACAATGATTTTTGAGTCACCGTTTCGGAACGGTCTTTGGGCGTTTCGGAACAGTTTGAAACTGTTAACCTCTGTTTCGGAACGTGTTTCAAAACGGATGAAGAACAACAAAACGGTTTGAACCGTTTCAATACGGCAATATTGAAACGACCTCAAACGTTTCGAAACGAAATTCAAACTTGGTTTTATAATATGACCGTTGAAGTTTTATAGCTGAATTTAAAAATATCGTTAAGGCGTATCGAAACGCTCCTAAGCCGTTTCGATACAAGCTTTGATAGTAGCAAAATGTTTCGAAACAAGTTTCGAAACGGGCTCTTAGAGTATCGAAACGATCGTGCCCATTTCAGTACGGTCTATTTATTACACCCCAACGACTCTTTCTATTTTGGTCTGTTTCGAAACAAGATCGGGCGTTTCGGAACGAGTAGTTGCAGACTGTATTTATGAAGGGAAGATAACATCCCAACGTCTATTTTAATGAATGCAATAACCCCAACGGCTAGAATTCAAAGAGAATGTATAAAAGGAACCTCTAAAAGCTCCAGCAACAACTATTGATCTCCAAAGTATTATCCAAACATCAAATCCAAGCAATTGTGCTAAAATACCATTATTTCTTGTAAACCCCAATTGTGAACTTTGTAATTTCCATTCTTATTTGTTCAATTGGGTTGAGTACTTGTAAAATGGCTATATTTTGTATTGAGAGATACTAGTCTTAGCCTTTATCTTCTTTGTATTTCTTGAGTGACGATTGGGTCAAATTTTGGGTAGAAAATTTGATCGGTATTGTAAAGGTTACCTCCTTAGCCTAGAAAGGGGAAGAAAAATTAGTGGGTTGTTGGAAAATCCTTAGTGAAGCTAAGGTAGTGGATGTAGAGTTTGATTGGAACTTGAACCACTCTAAATCCTCTTGTCTAGCATTTTTAATTTTCCACTCCACCACCAAAAGTTCTAAAAATCCAATTCACCCCATCTTAGCTTATATGGTTTCACTGATCCACTTAACAATTTCTTAATTCAAAGGCAAAAAGCCTATTTTCACAATCTAAAGTTCAATGTTCCTAATAAAATTTCCAAAGAATTGTACATAGGGCATGGATATGTATGATATAAAAATTCAAAAACCAACAGTACGATTGTAGAGAGTTTCTGAATCATAAAGCCATACAATCAATATAATAAAACTGATTAGCTAATATCAAAACCGACTCATTTACTTGAATCGATCATTCGGTAAGTGTAGTTGAAACCATAATCAAGAGCAGAGATTAATGGTATTTTTAAGATCTTTAATGTTACAAATCATACGTAACATCACTAAACAATAAAACCCTAAAACCTTCGTTCGTAATAATTAAAAAACTTAAATAAAAAACAACATCGATATTTAACCCAAATATCAAATCAAACTATTAAATTCATATATATGAACGAATCAATCTAAAATAAAATATAAATTGATTCTCAATAATTCAACCTGACGAGACGCTGATACCACTTGTTAGAATCAAATCATAATTTAATATGAAACCTAATACCTAAGATCTATCATGTCAAATCATCAAGAACAATAAACTGAATAAACTGATTGCGGAAGCGTACTTGAATTAATCGATAGATTGAAAACCTTGAATCTTTGATGAAGATCGCCTAAAAGGTGATTGCGATCTTCCAATAAGATAAGTTAGCCCTTGCCGTAAAAACTCTCTGATGGGGACAATAGTAATACAAGTTAACATATTTTTTGGGACCACTAACTCTTTATATAGTTGATTATTAAATCAACTATTAAATATTTATAACTTTCTCCCTCATTGAATTATAAATATATCTTATGGTATCTACATTTTTATTTCCATGACACTTTAAAACCTATGACACGCCTAACATAATTGGTCACTTGATTTTGTGTCACACTTTATAATAGCACCATACATTCTACATATGTTCTCACAATTGATGATTTTAATTCAATAGTTGAAACTAAAGCTTGGAAGTCATGAACATTAACATCAAACCAAGCACCGAAATCCAATGAAAACACAAGAAGATAGAAATAAACCTATCAAAGTTCAAGGAAAATATCAGAAAACTTTGATAAAAAAAACCTATCTAAAATCTGAATAATGGATATTGTGGTGCACACAGTTCAAGAGAGAACAGGCCAAACCCAGAAAGGCACTTTAAATTGCAACATGAAGCGAGCAAATGTGCAAAATCCATAAACATGAACATTAAAGCAAGCATAGAAATGCAAAAAAAAAAAAAAAGAAAGAAAGAAAAGGAGATGGAAAGAGATTCCGAAAAAACAGAACAAAAATATTTTGGATCATTTCTCGATTAGAGTATGTGATTCTTGCACAGGGGCCGTGGTAATCTTCTTTGTATAGTTCCAATTTTACCCGATGTCCCTAAAGAAATTAACTATGTTTGCTGGTTTATGTTATATAAAAGCTTTTTACTCTATTGCGCAGGAGCAATGTGGGACTCTTGGTTTGAACTGAGACTCGGATGTTATGACCGTTAACATCAAGCTAAGCACCTAAATTCAATGAACATACAGAAGGAGATAGAAATAGACCAACAAAATTTCAAGGAAAAGATCACAAACCACCCACAACAAAAGCTATCTAAAGAGAGAATAATGGGATATTGAGGTATTCACAGCAGAAGAGAGAAGAACGGGCCAAACCCAGAAAACACCCTAAATTGCAATCCGAAGTGAGCAAAACCTATAAAAATGAACAACAAACTAACATAAAAATACAAATAAAGCAGAGAAAGAGATTCAGGAAACACAAGCAAAAAAATTTGGGCCATTTCTCTATTTGTGCAGGGGCCATGCTAATCTTTTTTGTAATGTAAAATCTTCTACCCTATTGTTTATGAGAAATGTGGGCTACTTGATTTGAAACTATGAGAGTTATGACCATTAACATCAAACTAAGCACTAAAATTCAATGAAAACACAGAATGACTGAGAAATAAACCTATAAAAGTTCAAGGAAAAGATCAGAAAACTTTGACAACAAAAGCCATTTAAAATCTGAATAATGGATATTGTGGTACTCACAGTTCAAGAGAGAAGAATAGGCCAAACCCACAAAGGCGCTCTAAATTGCAATCTGAAGTGAGCAAAAAGCAAGCATAGACATTCAAATTAGATAGATGTTGGTTGTAGTTATTGCACTCTCCAACATTAGCATTCTCGTAATATAAGTTAGGATGTATCCCCTAGGTAGGATCGTATGTATTTCCATAGACATTCATGTCCATGCGATTAGAGTTCCCCATATAACAGACAAATTCTGGGTTTTGGGGCATTCTTCATACCTTCGCAAAAAATACATGCTTCTGTGGATGCTTGCACTTGTCTCGGTTGTTGAATCTTTTTCACCATGTCGGTCAGTATCGACACTTGCTTCAAAAGTGCTAACAGAGTTTCATCATCTTGTGTAATATTTCCAACCATTCTTTCTTGAGAAATACTCCAGGTAGAAAATTGTTAAGCATTTTCAACTATCATGTTGATAATATCAAGAGCTTCATCATAGCTTTTGTCCAATAATGTTTAATTAGCTGATGCATCCACAATCATCCATGATTCCAAATTCATGTCATTGCAAAATCTCTATTTAAGTCCATGATGGATAACCATGCATAGGGCATTTTCTGAGCAAATCCTTGTCACGTTTTCAGGCGTTATAGAGGTTCTCATCATCATGCTGCCTGAAAGAATTAATGTCGCTCCTCAGCTTTGCATTCAATGTTGGTGGGCTAAAGCAAAGCAGAAACTTCTGAGCAAGGCTAATCCATGTAGATACAGACCCTGGATGAAAAGAGTTTCCAACGGTTGGTGACCAAAATAGAAAAATAGCATAATGTTAGTGACAATTTTATAAAAAAATAGTTTAGTGACCAAAATAGAAAAACATGAATAATTTAGTAACCAATGGTGTTGTTTACCCTAAAAATAACACATGGACGGTTGACGAGGAGAGAGAAAATGGTGTTTAAAATAAAAAAATAAAAAATACATGTCAAGATCGTCGTTATTTTTTTAACGTTCGGTGACCAAAATAGAAAGATAACATAGCATTAGTGATTCTTTTGCTAAAAAAATAATTTGGTGACCAAAATAAAAAATGAAAATAGTTTAGTGACAGTGTTGTTTACCAAAGTCCAAACTTAATAAAAAAAGATGTTGATGTTTTTGTATATATGTTCCAAAGTCCAAAATCAAAAAGAGATGGCATGCGTTGGCCAAGATCAAATTATTACCCAGAATCCCAGATCGATTGAACTGTGGCATTGAAGTTTGAACAGTTTATGGGTTCAAATATTAAAAAAAAGGTAAACTACTTCATTGACCACCATATTTTTGATAAAGTTGCGATTTGACCACATTACTTTTTTTCGAAGTAATTAAACCACCAAACTATTTAAATGGTATCAATGTGACCACCAGCCGTTAAAACTTAACGGAGGGAGTGACGTGACAGTTAGTAAAAATTTGTATAATTACACATTTAGTCCTCGTTACTTAAATATTCTATCAATTTGAACAAAAGGCTTGCAAACACTGGGGATCGAACTTAGGTAAGAAGGGAGTAAATGCAATGAGTTTACCACTGCACTAAACTAACTTCTATGTCATGTGCTTCAAAATACAATACATATCTTAATATGTTTGCTAACCAGATGGCTGCATAATTCAACAACTAATATCAAGGGAAGATGAGAAAGAACAATGGATAAATTTCCTTCCTTGGCTTGCTGATAACAGTTAATACAATCGAAGTATTAGGCTCATGCATTTGAGGAACGTCAGTAGCAAAGTCGAACTTGTAGATATGTGTGATGATGAAATAAATCAGATGCAAGACAATGGTAGGTTTCCTGGTGGCTTTTACATAGACATATTGAAGTAACATTCTGATAAAGCTCCTCTCACCATCATTTAGAATGGCAATGATTAAAACCATGAAAGGCGCAAAGTCGAACTTCCATATCAAGGCTATAAACATGAAGCCAAACTGCCAAAATGAACATGAATAAGCTAATACATTTGTAAAATTATTATTGTTCAAGTCTCAGTAGGTGAATATATACTTACCACAATACTAATGGTAATTGAAACAGCATAGATCTATAAAAGTTGAAAAGAACAAGAGATAAAGTTAGAAACACTTGCTCTGTGGAGTAAAGGACTGTAAAATGCCAACAAAAGTAAGCTTCGATATGACTTACAGTGTAGTTCTTCATCCTTTGGAAAATAGCTCTGCTGGTCAGCACTGCACTGATAATGACACTTGGCCCAGGTTCAGTAAGCACGATGTCTGAAGCACTTCGAGCGGCATCTGTGGCATCAGCAACATCAATTCCAATGTCTGCCTTCTTTAAAGCGGGAGCATCGTTGACACCATCTCCTGTCATGCCACAAATATGTTTTCTCTCCTGTAGCCTTTTAACAATTTCATATTTGTGTTCTGTCATTGACGTGAAACAAACTGTTAGGGGGAAAACTTAGGAAGGGACCTTATGGAAAATAAAACAATGACCTTATGGAAAATATGTTTTCTCTCCTGTAGCCTTTTAACAATTTCATATTTGTCTTGACATTATCATGACAATTTCCAAGGACAGAGTTAAACCTACTATTGTCAACTAATATCAACTGACGTTCCTCGAATGCATGAGCCTAATACTTCGATTGTTTTCACTGTTATCAGCAAGCCAAGGAAGGAAATTTATCCATTGTTCTCTCTCATCTTCCCTTGATATTAGTTGCTAAATTATGCAGCTATCTGGTTAGCAAACATATTAATATATGTATTTTATTTTGAAGCGCATGACAAAGAAGTTAGTTTGGTGCAGTGGTAAACACGTTGCACTTACTCTTTTATTGCCCAGGTTCGAACCCCAGCTTGTGCAAGCCTTTGGTTTGTTTTATTTTCTTCCTCCAAAGGTGGTGACACGTGTCAATACTTAATTGGAGGAGGAAAATAAAATTATTAAATCAAATATAATAGTTAAAGGCCTCCAATTAGGTGGTGACACGTGTCACCACTTAATTAAATAATTTATTTATTTTATTAAATTAAAATTAGGACTAAATTGATAGAATATTTAAGTAACGAGGACTAAATATATAATTATACGAATTTTTAATAACTGTCACGTCACTCCCTCCGTTAGGTTTTAACGGCTGGTGGTCACATTGATACCACTTAAATAGTTTGGTAGTTTAATTGCTTCGAAAAAAAGTAATGTGGTCAAATCGCAACTTTATCAAAAATATAGTGGTCAATGAAGTAGTTTACCCTAAAAAAATTGAACTGAATACATTTATTTCACCATGATCCTGAAAAACCTATTGTAACAACGGGTGAGTCGCCACCAATCTTTTAGTTTTTTCTTGCGGTGCGATTGGAACACCTGAAAAAACGGTTATTTTAATAAAACTTGTTTTTATTAAAACAACGAGTTTTGGTCTGCGAAACCAGAAGATAGGTTCGGGAGTCGGTTACGTGTGGGGAAGGGTGAGCACCCCCCACAACGCCCAAAAATTGGTACCTGTCGATTACGTGATGTCTTAATAGTGGAATTATGAATTCGAATTTAAATTTAGAAATTATGATCCCTTAATTTAAAATAATGTTTAAAAATGTATGTTTATGAAAGGTACACTCCAACGCCCGGAGCATAATTTCTGTTAGACTCCCGACTGAAGGAAGTCTATTTTGAAAATTAAGATTTAGAATAAAAATATTTTTTAATAGAGACTATCGAAAAGTGGCACCCTAACGCTCAGGGTACGTTTTTCACAATAATCCCTACTAAAAATTTTTAATTTAAAATTCAATCAAACAACATAAATAAATATATTTTATTCAAATATGGCATACAAAATAAAATATACAAACATGACATATAAAATAAAAAACATACCAACAAATATAAAAACATCTTATATTTCATACAAAGATATTTATTACAAAAATACAACATTAAAATAGACGGGGATCAAAATTTACCCTACTAGAAGCTCGAAATAAGAACTTCACCTGACCCCTAGCAGGATCTCCGCATCACCTCGCTATAAAAAAAATTGATTCGAACGAACCTCGACAGAGCCTCCGATCGAACCAACTGTTCGAACCATTAAAAGGGCACTGCCCCTAAGGTTCGAAAGGGGCACTGCCCCTAAAACTTGCGCCACTTTGATGGCATTTGTTTTTGTGTCTTTCAACAAAGCTCCCTCCCCACGCTATTTATAGCAAATGAGGGGGAGGGGTGAGTCATCGCAATTTCACGTGGATGCCTTGCATGGCATCCACGGTTTACCTCTCTTTTTTCTCTCTTTTTTCTACTTTTTTTTTCTATTTTTTTGTTTTTTTGTTTTTTTGTTTTTGTTTTACTTTACTTTTTTTTAATAATATAAAATAATACATTCGAGCGAAAAATAAATAGTTATGGCCCGGACATAAAATGGGTATTACAGCTGTCCCCCTTTGCTCACTGCTGTGTAACAGGAATAGAGCAAAGATAAAAGGATAACCATTTTATGTCCGTTCGGGTCTTGATTCCTTCCTTTGACCACCACTTCTTCTAAGTTTCAGTTGATCCGCTCAACCGCTCTTTGTAGGCAAAATCTTCAAAATGGAACGATTTGTTGGGAAGATAATCTTTAAACTACGGAGACCCGTGGGAGAAGCAAAATAAGTCAGTCTTGCTACGGCCCTGACATTGATAAATACCTGAAGAAAACTTGACCTGAATGCGACATTGATGAAGAAGCAAGGTCTGCAAAACTTGATCCATTTAACAAGGTAGCTTGATCTGGAGGAGAATGATTGATCCACTGCAACTCTATAGATGCGAGAAGATCTGAAGAAGGCTCGATCATCTGCAACTCCATTGATGCGAGAAGATCCGAGGAAGGGTCGATCATCTGCAACTCTATCGATGCGAGAAGATCTGAAGAAGGGTCGATCATCTGCAACTCCATTGATGCAAGAAGATCTGAAGAAGGGTCGATCATCTGCAACTCCATTGATGCGAGAAGATCTGGTGATGGGTCGATCTACTGCAACTCCATTGATGCGAGAAGATCTAAAGAAGGGTCGATCTACTGCAACTCCATTGATGCGAGAAGATCTGGTGAAGGGTCGATCTACTGCAACTCCATTGATGCGAGAAGATCTAAAGAAGGGTCGATCTACTGCAACTCTATTGATTCGAGAAGATCTGAAGAAGGGTTGATCTACTGCAACTCCATTGATGCGAGAAGATCTAAAGAAGGGTCGATCTACTGCAACTCCATTGATGCGAGAAGATCTGAAAAGGGGCGATCTACTGCAACTCCATTGATGCGAGAAGATCTGAAAAGGGGCGATCTACTGCAACTCCATTGATGCGAGAAGATCTAAATAAGGGTCGATCATCTGCAACTCCATTGGTGCGAGAAGATCTGATTAGTACTAGAATCCCTTCAACGAGACAAGGAAGAGTGTCCTTGGTTTACACTTCTTTTGCATTTTTCCCAAATGCACAGGGATGAACGGATTTGATTTGCCTTTACCGGTAGCCGTTTGCTCCGGGCTAGTTGTACCATTCCCCTGGGTACAATCAGTTTGGACCAATCATGAGATTGAATTTTTCCCAAGGATTTATTTTCCTTGGACCATTCGTGACAATGGATTTTCGATGGACATCTGAATTGTCCATTCTCTTAAACTTAACCGTGTTTAAGCACGTTATGCCTACATTTCTGTCGGCTTTCGGATTTGCATTTTTCCCAAATGCACAGGGATCAACGGTTTTGATTTGCCTTTACCGGTAGCCGTTTGCTCCGGGCTAGTTGTACCATTCCCCTGGGTACAATCAGTTTCTACCAATCATGAGATTGGATTTTTCCCAAAGGATTTATTTTCCTTCGACCATTTGTGACAATGGATTTTCGATGGATATTTGAATTATCCATTGTCTTAAACTTAACCGTGTTTAAGCACGTTGCGCCGACATTTTTGTCGGACTTGTCAAAAATTAGCTTCGATTCAGCCGCAATTTTGACGAAGGAACAAGATTCGACGATTTTCTTTTGCAACATGGATGAGGAAAAGATTTCGAAATCAAGAAATTTTTGTTGACCAAGCTACAACACCTGACGAAGAGGCATAGTCTGAAGTGATTTTGATCCAGCTACAACACCGACGAGGAGGCAGGATCAAGGGTTCAAGTTTGGTCAAGCTACAACTCTGACGAAGAGGCATGACTAGAAGTTGACCGAGCTACAACACCTGACGAAGAGGCACGGTCTGAAGTGATTTTGATCCAGCTACAACACCGACGAGGAGGCAGGATCAAGGGTTCAAGTTTGGTCAAGCTACAACTATGACGAAGAGGCATGACCAGAAGTTGACCGAGCTACAACACCTGACGAAGAGGCACGTTCTGAAGTGATTTTGATCCAGCTACAACACCGACGAGGAGGCAGGATCAAGGGTTCAAGTTTGGTCAAGCTACAACTCTGACGAAGAGGCATGACTAGAAGTTGACCGAGCTACAATACCTGACGAAGAGGCACGGTCTGAAGTGATTTTGATCCAGCTACAACACCGACGAGGAGGCAGGATCAAGGGTTCAAGTTTGGTCAAGCTACAAATTTGACGAAGAAGCATGACCAGAAGTTGACCGAGCTACAACACCTGACGAAGAGGCACGGTCTGAAGTGATTTTGATCCAGCTACAACACCGACGAGGAGGCAGGATCAAGGGTTCAAGTTTGGTCAAGCTACAACTCTAACGAAGAGGCATGACCAGAAGTTGACCGAGCTACAACACCTGAAGAAGAGGCACGGTCTGAAGTGATTTTGATCCAGCTACAACACCGACGAGGAGGCAGGATCAAGGGTTCAAGTTTGGTCAAGCTACAACTCTGACGAAGAGGCATGACCAGAAGTTGACCGAGCTACAGCACCTGACGAAGAGGCACGGTCTGAAGTGATTTTGATCCAGCTACAACACCGACGAGGAGGCAGGATCAAGGGTTCAAGTTTGGTCAAGCTACAACTCTGACGAAGAGGCATGACCAGAAGTTGACCGAGCTACAACACCTGACGAAGAGGCACGGTCTGAAGTGATTTTGATCCAGCTACAACACCGACGAGGAGGCAGGATCAAGGGTTCAAGTTTGGTCAAGCTACAACTCTGACGAAGAGGCATGACCAGAAGTTGACCGAGCTACAACACCTGACGAAGAGGCATGGTCTGAAGTGATTTTGATCCAGCTACAACACCGACGAGGAGGCGGGATCAAGGGTTCAAGTTTGGTCAAGCTACAACTCTGACGAAGAGGCATGACCAGAAGTTGACCGAGCTACAACATCTGATGAAGAGGCACGGTCTGAAGTTCGATCTGCTACGGCTCTATCATCGTAGCATAATCTGGATTTTGGTCTAGTCGCACCTATTACGGTGAAAATAGACCTGAAAAACAATTGGTGTGCTGTACCACCAATGGCAAAGCGAGCCTTGGAACAACACTTGGTGCGTTGCATTATTAACTTCAAAGCGAACTCTAGAGGATGTAGGATATGGTACATCATGGCAGGGAGTGACAACCCTCTTGGGCTTTGATTGTCTTGTCTGCTCTTGGAAAAGTAACAAGCCTGAATTGGGTGACATGTTTCTTTGCATCTTCAAGAAGACATGATCTGTTGGTATGTTTATTGCACTGCAATCTCAGGGAGATGATCTGTTCCACTACGAATTCAAGGTAACAGATTTGCTATCGCGTTCATGGACTTATGTTTGTGCTTATTTTGTTGTATGTTCAAGGAGACAAGTTTGTCGTAGCATTGTTCTGCTACCAATTCGGGGAGACAAGATTATTGTTTGGTGTTCTCATTCCGCTACAAATTCAGGGAGATGAAATTGTTATCGTGCTTGTTCTGCCGCAAATTCAAGTAGATGAAATTATTGAAGCTTGTTCTGCTGCAAATTCAGGGAGACAGATTTGTTGTTGTGTTCATTTCATCGTAATTCCAAGAAGCTAAACTTGTTATTCTGCTACAAACTTAGGGAGATGAAAATGTTGTCGTGCTCATTCCACTACATGTTTAGGGAGATGAAATTGTTGTCGTGCTTATTCCGCTGCAAATTCAGGGAGATAAACTTGTTGTTAAGTTTATATGTTCCTGTAGAATTGTATGAAATTCTCTCACAATTATTCACAAGAAAACTTAGAATATATACACATAGTTGACTCTCTGATAAAGGAAACTAAATATTCTCTAATAACTATAGAGATGTTATTCTAAGGAATATCTATAAAGGTCTACATGCCATAACTAACAGATACAGACTTTAGTACATAGAATATTTCCATTCTAACTAGTATTAACCTACACTCCCCCTCAAACTGGTGTGTATATGTTGTATACACCTAGTTTGGATGCAAAACCATCAAAAATTACTCTTGGAAGTGCTTTGGTGAAGATATCAGTAATCTGATTAGTAGTAGGAATGTAGTTAAGCTTCACAGTCCCATTATTAGCCTTCTCAAAGATGAAATGTCTATCTATTTCGATATGTTTGGTTCTATCATGCTGCACCGGATTTTTAGCAATACTTATTGCTGATTGACTGTCACTGTAAATATCCAGTTCTGATTTTTCACCCAGTTCTAACATAGTGATGAGTTTTTTAATCCACATCCCTTCACAAATTCCAAGGGCCATTGCTCTAAACTCTGCCTCTGCGCTGCTTCTAGATATCACAGACTACTTCTTGCTTCTCCACGTGACCAAATTGCCCCATACAAATGTACAATAGCCACTTACTGACCTTCTATCTGTTAATTCACCTACCCAACTTGAATCTGTGTAAACCTTTACTGTTCTGTCCTGGTTTTTTCTGAAAAATGAGTCCAGAGCCTGGTGTGAATTTTAAATACCTCAAGATCCTATTTACCGCTTCCATGTGTTCTTCTCGAGGATCACTCATGTATTGACTTACTATGCTCACTGAATAGGCAAGATCAGGTCTTGTGAGTGATAGATAAATTAATTTCCCTACCAAACGTTGGTAAGATTCTTTGTTTACTGGATTCCCAAGTCTATCTTTACTGAATTTCAGACCTGGTTCCATTGGAGTGTCAGCTGGTCTACACTCAAGCATCTTGGTCTCTGCAAGTAGATCTAAAATATATTTTCTTTGGTTAATGACTAACCCTTCTTTAGATCTAGCTACCTCCATTCCCAAGAAGTATCTAAGATTCCCCAAATCCTTTGTCTCAAACTCCTTTGCTAGAGCAATCTTTAGTCTTTCTATCTCCTCAGTATCATTTCCTGTGATAACCATATCATCGACATACACAATTAGGAGAGTCATTTTACCATTTGGCGTAATCTTTCTGAACAAGGTATGATCTGCTTGGCTTTGTTTGAAATCATTTTGAACCATGGCTCTAGTAAATCTGTCAAACCATGCTCTTGGAGATTGTTTCAATCCGTACAAGGATTTATTCAGTTTGCATACGGTCCCTCTTGTTGTGCTTTCCTTTAAACCTGGTGGAATTTCCATGTATACTTCCTCCTCGAGGTTCCCATTGAGAAAAGCATTTTTGATGTCCAACTGATGCAACTCCCAGTCTTTATTAACAGCCACTGAGAGTAACACTCTGATGGTGTTTTTTTCCATTGGAATGCTCTGATACCATCTGTCACGGGGTCAGAGTCTTGGCGCAGGGACATAGCCCCCGTGCGGCAACCCAGGGCTCTTACCAGCCCGGGGCTCAGCCTTATCCGCTCGATGCTTACTGGTTTCGCCCTCCCATGGGCTCATCAGGGAAGCGGGGACAGCTCCCGACCAGTGTGGTGCCTACCAGCACGCCCTGTCCCCCAGGACTGAACGGCTGTACGGCACGTACTACACCCTTAATGCTATCCCGCATCCCGCTTTAAGCACAGCCAGCAAGCATCTGTCACGGTCTCGAGCATCACGCGAATAGACACGTGACAAACTCCCCCACTTGAGTCATGCACGCCCTCGTGCATGGGGAGTAAGCTCTTCACCCTCTTCTTTTTGTTAGCCGGGATCTAGTGTGCAATTCCCTGCCCGCTCGCCCTTTTCATTGGAGGCACGAGTGCTTGTGGAACTTTCGCTGTAGCTTCCTGCCTACCCGACCTCATCTTTAGAGGCCCCACTCGCGAACACCCCTTACCGGGTGCGAGACACATGCTCGTCAACTTTGACTCGCTACGCAGCACAAGGAGCGCTTGGCAAGCTCACAGCTAGCACACAGACTGGATCTGATACCATGTAGAATTGTATGAAATTCTCTCACAATTATTCACAAGAAAACTTTGAATATATACACATAGTTGACTCTCTGATAAAGGAAACTAAATATTCTCTAATAACTATAGAGATGTTATTCTAAGGAATATCTATAAAGGTCTACATGCCATAACTAACAGATACAGACTTTAGTACATAGAATATTTCCATTCTAACTAGTATTAACCTACAGTTCTACCATTTGCTGGAGAAACATAATTTTGCCAATCTTGAAGAAGTAGAATCTGCAACTTCAGGGGTGATCTGCTGCACCTCTGACGGGGAGGCAGAATCTGAAAAATTTGATCCGCTACACCATGTTACGGGTGAGATAGGACCTACAAAAGTTAAAAGATTGACTGGTCAAAATGATTCATGAACTAATTTTTTAATGAACTATAAGGTTCGGTTTGAATGTTTAATTTGGCTTATTGATTCCTTCGTGTCAAGGATGTTGGTTCTTGTTAACAATTGGTTGTACTATCTTTAGTTGAAGGTGCCAAACAACATTTTCATATTTGCTCCAGTCCTTCATGTCAAGGATGTTTATTGATAATGATCTGCTCCTTCCTGTTTGAGGATATTAAACCTGAAAATTTTCATTCTTTAAGAAATGGTCAAATATTTGTAAAAAGAGGTAGAGTTGAAAAGATCTTTAAGGAAAGATCAAAAAAATTTTAGAAAAACATCCTTGTGCAAAGAATTCATGTTTTGAGAAAATGTGTCCTTAAGAAAGGACGAAGTTAAGAAAATGTGTCCTTAAGAGAGGGCAGAGTTAAAAAAACTCTTGTTTTGAGAAAATGTGTCCTTAAGAATGGACGAAGTTAAGAAACTCCTGGTTCGAGAAAAGTTATCCTTGAGAAAGACGGAGTTAAGAAACTTTAATTTTAAAAAAAAAGGTGTCCTTAAGAAAGGACAGAGTTAAGAAACTCCAATTTTGGGAAAATGTGTCCTTAAGAAAGGACGGAATTAAGAAACTCGTGTTATCGAGAAAAGATGCCCTTAAGAAAGGACGGAGTTAAGAAACTCTTATTTTTGAGAAAAAGTGCCCTTAAGAAAGGGCGGAGTTAAGAAATTTCAATTTTAGGAAAAGGTGTCCTTAAGAAAGGACGGAGTTTAAGAAACTCGTGTTTTCGAGAAAAAGTGCCCTTAAAAAAGGACGGAGTTAAGAAACTCTTGTTTTTGGAGAAGGTGTCCTTAAGAAAGGACGGAGTTAAGAAACTCGTGTTTTCGAGAAAAAATGCCCTTAAGAAAGGACGGAGTTAAGAAACTCCAATTCTAAAAAAAAAAGTGTCCTTAAGAAAGGACGGTGTTTAGGAAAATCTTTAAGTAACTAGTTCCAAGTTAGCTCCTGAAAGTATTTATGCAGATGATGTTCATGTGCTTGCTTTTGTGATGATGCAAAGATGCATGAAATTCTTGTAGAATTCCTTTTCTTCTGACTTAGTTTGATCTCCTGATTTTTGTTTAAAATTTGTCTCAGCAGAAGTTTACCCCCCAAGCTTCATTGTCCTTATTCTTTTTTGGACTTGAACTTCTAAGCTGAATGATCTCGATGTCATCTTGTTTTTTCTTTTTTACAGGGAAATTTACTTGGCTCACCACCACTGACGAAGGTGAGATCGGAAAAAGGTTGATTCTGGAACTTCATGGCATGAAGTTATGACCTGAAAATGGAACATTGGTTAGTAGTATGTTCGAAAAAAAATTACCACTTTTACCTGGATGTTCGAGCTTTTTCGCGCATTTGGCCTCCTTCATGGCTAAAGGCATGTCATGATGTTGTTGCCTCCACATTTGGGGTCTTCAGTCTCTTTTCTGGACTTGTTTGTATGTACAAGAAAAAATGTGCTATGGGTGCACTTAACTTTGTGTTTGATGCATGTGTCTAGCCTAAATGCATGATAACTTGTATGATGCATGCAATTAATGTAGAATGATGAATGGGAAATTTTGTTTTGCCCCTCAGAGGGATGCCCCTGACTCTAACTTGCCAAATCTTTGCCTCAGTGCTCGGTGCCTTGTTTGTAAGGATGCCCCCAACCTTCCTTGGGTTTGATCATCTTTTGGGTTACTTCCTCGAGTGAATTCCTCAACATTTTATCTAAGGCTATTCTTGAAGCGAACTCGAAGTATGTTTTCGCAATTTCCCAAAGGCTTTCACTGTTCTTGTGAATATGTTAGGTTGCCCCCCAGTCGGGTCTATAAATTTACTGTTGGTTCATGGCAGCTCATTACTTTTGGCTCTGGCGAAGTGCTACAATCGATAATTGATGTAGTCATCTAGGGTGCAGAAGTCTGACTTGGCATCGGAGGCACACTTCCTGAACTCGCCGAGGAAAGCTGTCAGCTTGGGGCCTTGAAGAGGTATGATGTTTGTATGAGTGCAAAGGTTATTTGAAAATGCCCCTGGATTGGTCAACTTTGCTTTATCCGGTATTTGCTAACACGGGGCATCCCGAGATCGGTTTCAAAGTTCCGAAATGAATGCATGTAAATGCAAGGTACATGTTCTAGATGTGAAGGTACTGATTCAAAATAGAATGTATGCATGTAAATGGAAAATGCATGTCCTAGATGAGAAAGCACTGATTCAAAAATGGTTCCCGTGGTTCAACTTTTGAATTTACGGGATTTATTCGCAACTTTTGAATGTTGCATTGATATCTAGGGAACTATATTTTCTCCCGATGATAATTTTTCAAATAGGGAACCAGGCGTGAATCAATACTTCATGCTGATGGAGTGCAAAAATTAAAATGTTATAGTGGTGTCATGTAATTAATGTGGAATGAATGACTTAATGCAACATGATCACCAAAGAGAAGAAACGGGTTAGTTCATAATAAAAGAATTAAATGAATGAATTGAATGATGAATAAGACAAAAATTAGCAGCAAAGAAAATTGAACATATAGCAAATAAAGGCATCAAAACCTAAACATGGTGACTGCTAACGGGCAGAGTTTTGGTTTGGCTTTAAGGGGTAAGTTCTAAGGGTTCACTATATGTGTTTTGGTTCTAAAGTAACGGTACCCGAACTGTCACTAGGACATCGATTCGGGAGGATACATTTTCCTAGGTCTACACGGAGACATAGGTCTCACGAAGACAAAGGGACCTATATCCCGGAAGCGTTTCACCATCCTACACAGAGGGAGTACCTCACGAAGGCGTGGTTTCTCGCTCCCACTTAAGGGACGGAGCTCGGGTATAGAGCTCATGATATGAAAACTCAGAAAATAAATTTATATAAAAAATGTAAAAATTTTAGAAAAAAAAAATCACAAATTAATTAAATCGAAGTCATAATTTCCACCTAAAGAAAAAAGGTAATCGACTTTTGGCTTGACTCTCTAAAAAAAGGTCCCCAGCAGAGTCGCCAAGCTGTAACAACGGGTGAGTCGCCACCAATCTTTTAGTTTTTTCTTGCGGTGCGATTGGAACACCTGAAAAACTGGTTATTTTAATAAAACTTGTTTTTATTAAAACAACGAGTTTTGGTCTGCGAAACCAGAAGATAGGTTCGGGAGTCGGTTACGTGTGGGGAAGGGTGAGCACCCCCACAACGCCCAAAAATTGGTACCTGTCGATTACGTGATGTCTTAATAGTGGAATTATGAGTTCGAATTTAAATTTAGAAATTATGATCCCTTAATTTAAAATAATGTTTAAAAATGTATGTTTATGAAAGGAAAGATACACTCCAACGCCCGGAGCATAATTTCCGTTAGACTCCCGACTGAAGGAAGTCTATTTTGAAAATTAAGATTTAAAATAAAAATATTTTTTAATAGAGACTATCGAAAAGTGGCACCCTAACGCTCAGGGTACGTTTTTCACAATAATCCCTACTAAAAATTTTTAATTTAAAATTCAATCAAACAACATAAATAAATATATTTTATTCAAATATGGCATACAAAATAAAATATACAAACATGACATATAAAATAAAAAACATACCAACAAATATAAAAACATCTTATATTTCATACAAAGATATTTATTACAAAAATACAACATTAAAATAGGCGGGGATCAAAATTTACCCTACTAGAAGCTCGAAATAAGAACTTCACCTGACCCCTAGCAGGATCTCCGCATCACCTCGCTATAACTTAAAAATTGATTCGAACGAACCTCAACAGAGCCTCCAATCGAACCAATAAAAGGGCACTGCCCCTAAGGTTCGAAAGGGGCACTGCCCCTAAAACTTGCGCCACTTTGATGGCATTTGTTTTTGAGTCTTTCAACAAAGCTCCCTCCCCACGCTATTTATAGCAAATGAGGGGGAGGGGTGAGTCATGGCAATTTCACGTGGATGCCTTGCATGGCATCCACGGTTTACCTCTCTTTTCTCTTTTTTTTTTCTACTTTTTTTTTCTACTTTTTTTTTGTTTTTTTTTTGTTTTTTTTGTTTTACTTTACTTTTTTTATTTTTTATTTTTTAATAATATAAAATAATATATTTGAGCGAAAAATAAATAGTTATGGCCCGGACATAAAATGGGTATTACACCTATTTCACAACGAGCAAGTCTCTTTACTAATTTATTTCTAGAATTGCTCATCCCTTTGTCCTGGTGGCAAAGGTAGATGTTTATCATTCTTTGGGACCCGGGTTTGAGTACCAGTAATGCATGCTTTTTGTGCCGTCTTTGAAAAGCTTAAAAAAATTGAAAAGATGCTACCCTTGCATCACACTAGCATATTCAAAAAAAAATTTATTTCTTAAATTATTTTCATTATACTTATCTGATTGCAGTTCATATTTTGGTTATGAAATAGGTGGTTATTATTAAAAAAAAAACTCTGCAAGATTTGCATCAGCAACACCAATAAATTTATAAAACCCGAGCCATCAACACTACCCGGCAGACCATAATTGTTCCACCTTTGGCGGATGATTAAGTCGTAGGATATCTAAATTCTAACAATATAACAGACTACCCTACTAGGTCACAGAGAGCGAACTGTCCCTTTCCTGAATACTGCTCAGGCAAATCCTGAAATGGCATATGGTTGCAAATTTGTAATGTTATGTCATTGTTTGCAAGGATTCTTCAACAAAAGATGAAAAACATCCACTCTTGGAATCATGTTTTCAGAATAATGCATTTTGTATCTGAATTTGTTTGATCAACATCTGATATGCTTATTGCTTACACGATGAGGGAGCAAAAAAATTTGCGATATATTCTAATCAAAGAAACAAAAGACAAACTGGAGGAGGATACACTAGAATACGAGCACCTGTGCAGAAGGTCAGGTGAAAAAGCTGTATATGTTGGTGGAAATGGCTATTATACTGGTTACAGCAGCCAAAATTATCATTACTGCAGATATAATCCGATCTCTTGATGTCGATATGCCATGAACATCCCTGCAATTGAAAAAGGAAGAAAGGAACATACTTAGGAGGAATGTCTTTGATGCTATAGACAATATGCATTCAGGTCCCTTAGAAATGATACCTAAAAGCGATAGCGCCAGGGAAGATGAAGGCCAAGCTGACTGCAGAGGTTGATCCAATGAATTGAAAGAAATACCATATGTTAGGGATGGCTATGGCTGCCAAGTAACTAATGGCTAGCAAAGTAAGAGTGAGGGACATGAATCTGACGTTATCTTTGGCCAGAATAGGCCTACTTGGGAAAAGGAATTCATCAATGTTGGCCCTTAATGAGAAATTTAAGAGGGGAAACACCAGCATGAGGTGAAGGGCATAGCTTAATCGAACTACGTCATTGAGTATGGAACCGAGTGCAGAACCAGAATTTTTGTCGAAATTAACAAGTATATCGGACATGATCGACTCGCCGAAAAGAAGGTATCCCGAGATCCCAACGGTAAAGTAGATGGCACCACATAGTATGAGTGAAATTTGGACTGCCTTCATCATATCAGAAGGTTTATCCATCTCTAAGCCAATTGGATGAACTGATTCATTTATGAGAATGTTAGGAACAATAGCTTCTCACTTGGATAATCTTTCATGAACTAACCAGTAAGAAAACAAGCCCTTATAAGAATTCCAAGGCGTCCTTACCATTGAAATGAAATGTGAAAGCTGTTACAATGACCGGGACAGCAGTGAAGAGATCGAAAAATGAGACTCCGTTGTCCAAGTAAGGCAGCAGTCTTGGCCTTTCGGTTTTCCCTTCAAAGAGTGCTGTTATTGCCATAACAGAACTGATGGCAACAAACAGCACAGCAAGAAAAACTGCTATTGCAGAACTGAACCTTAATGCTTCTGCACATTCAGGCCAATTTTACAGAGAAAATTCTTGAGGACAAACTCGATATCGTGACATAAATGATAACTACTCAGTTTTCCATATATGATTAAAAATCATATAAAACTTACCTACACGCCTATATAAAACCAATGGAAGCATAATGAATACTAGAATGAAAAGGATCGAAAAGGCACGGGAATTCCACCAGTGAACGCCAAACCATTCTTGTAAAACCCCTAAATGCGCTGATCCTTCAGGCTGATTTCCTGAAAGAACATCCCCTGAAAACACAATTCTAAACATCAAAACACTTATGATGACAGCTCAATCTTATCTTTCCCAAATCACAAACTAAATTGAGGAAAATTCCAAATTTCTCGGTAACTTGAACCACTCAAATAGTACTAGACTCTTATGTAGAATCTACAGAGCCATTCAAATAGATAATAACACTTATCCAGAGTCTGTTCAACTTATTGGCTGCAAAAAAAAAAAAAAAAAACTTAAAGCAACCAATTCCAACAGTACATAGCAAGTCATCAAATCACTAAAATTAGCTAAGCTCGCACAAGTTACCATCCATTTTGCTGAAATTCTCTGAAACTGATGGACTTACCAATAATAATCAAATAAATGATCAAGCAACCGAGATTATTCATGACGACACATAATTGCACCAGGAAGGATCCCAGCCGCCCAAACGACTCCTTCATGATGCCCGCGTAAGTGGTTGACTTCCCAGCATGTGTATACCTCATCAGAAATTCAACCGAGATATCTGCTAGCCAAGCTATAATCACTATCAACAGAAATGCAGGGACGACTCCTAGCACCTTGAGAGTTGCTGGGATCGACATAATTCCAGCACCGATGATGCAAGTTGAAACATTGAACACGACACCGGATACCGATGTATGCTTTCCCGGTGGCTTGTTTTCCCCAAGGAGTGGTGAATCTGCGCTGGTGGTGGCCGAATAAGACATCCTGTGATATGGAGTTTTTCTGGTCAGGGAGAATTAGTTGTTGGCTTGCTCTGGATTATAACACAATTATTGTGACGAGAGAAGATATGGGAACGGAAGTGAAATGACTAAACTGGCATTAAATAATAAGATAATGTATTTTTTTAAACAAGGTAAGATGGAGTGAGAATAATTGATGACTAGAGAACAGGTTTGATGTGGGGGTAATGCTGCGTTTGTCGTAATCCATGAATATGTGGCGAATGGTAATTTCAAGTTCTCTCAATCATAACTATCCAGTGACGGACTTTTCTAAAAACCTTTTTTTTTCCTGCCCAAATCCCCGGTCTCTTGTTTCATTTATTTTTTTAGTTGATGATTGACAACTAGTCTTAATGTTAGTTGTCCACCTTTATGGTTCATTATATTCTTATTTTTAATATTTCTTATAAATTTTTTTGTCTTTGTGCCATGCGTTAGTTCTGTCTTTGTGGCACGTTTTTTCTTTGTTTTTGTGTGGTTCGTTTCATTTGTCGTTTTGACATAATTTCAGCATACATTAGCAGTCGTTTGGTGCTCGTACAAAGATATTCACGGTACTAGTTTCTGATTATGATTATGTCGGTGGTCATTGAAAGATATATTCGCACTCGTTGATGGTTGTTTGTGGATGTAATCAGACCTAGATAGTAGAGCAATTTGCCATATAGTTTGGTTTGTTTACCATTCTTTTTTCACCCCGTAAACCGTCTCGTTTGAATAAAGCAAGGAGATTTAGGAAGACTTCTGAATTTTGACAATATGCTAATCTCTATAGAAGTATTTACTTTTCTTTGCACTTTCGAATATTTGTATAAAATTTTGGTAAACTAATCTCATTATTTTCTATTTTAGATGCGTTGTATTTGTAATATCTTCTCTCATTTTCTAATAAAATTCAATTGTTATCAAAAGAATTGTCTCAATCAGATAAGACAAAAATTAGTGAAATACATGGAAAAGAAAAACAAGTGTTTGATTTCCCCTTAAAGAGATCCAATTTCTAATTATTGACAATGAAGTGTAAGGATATGGATGGATTAATTAATTAGAAACGGCTTTAAACAAATTGGTTTTAGTTCAATATTTCCACATATGCGTTCACACTGTTGGGCCTATTTACTTGAAAAGAGATATTATTATTAATTCAATGAATTTCAAAAATTCAGAGCAGGAAAGCATTGGTTACTGATAGTATAAAAAATAGACAAGGATATGGAAAAGGGAAGAAAAGGCATGTCAATCTAATCAAGGATGTTGATGTTTTCCAAGCTTAAATCAGAAAGGGATTAAGGCATGCGCCTGGCCAAGTACGTCTACATGTGTATTATGTAGTCTCATATAATCGGCTTCTTTGACCTCTACTTTGGCCTTTGTTCATGTTAAATGTATCAGACACTGAATAAGATGATGAAGACAAGGTCAAAGAAGATGTTGATAGTGGTTTGCGGTGGTTTACTTATTCTGGGATGGTCGGAGAGCTAGGGACAGTACGAGGAGAGAGTATTGGAGGGAATGAGGTTAGAAGTGTTGGCCTCCTTGTTATCTGCAAATCGTTGGGTATTTATAACCGGATGACAATGTTTGATGAGGTGGTGCCTGACCTAATGACAGCTATTGATGGGTTGGCAAGACTTGGTCCAGCTCCTAGTCAATAGGCTTTTCAGCCTAGTCAAGTGGGCTGGCATGGTTAGATTCAGTTGTCAGACAATAGGCTCAGCTGGCGGGTCAGACAGACCTGATGGTTGTCATCTCGAATGTTCCTGGGGCAAAGGCCATGAAGGCCGGAGGCAAGGGCTCCGAAAACCATAATGCTTCAGATGTTAAGGAACGACTCGAAAACTAGGAATTCTAAGAACATAGACAAAAATACAACAAATGTAGACAGAGACGTGACAGTTGTCGGCTGAGGTATAACAACCTTAAAATTATAACAGTTCATAAGCTGCTCACTCGTAAACCCGCATCTAAAATATACCAAATGCTTCATTGTATAGAATAAACACTCAAATTGTAATTGAAAAGCTTAGAATATTATTGAAAATGAGAGGTATTTATACACAATATTATTATCCTAACTATGATTACAATCAAGAAATGAATGTAATAAATTGCGTAGATTGAGGGATATAATCAACTAACTAAGAGGAATAGAGTAAGAGATATGTTTTGCTAATATCATGTAATTGATTCTCTATCATGTCCCCGCAAGATGGACGATCTGTTAGTGAGACCAATCTTGGATATGAGCTCATGAAATCGAGTGAGAGCAAGCAACTTAGTAAGAGAATCAACAAGTTGATCATTGCTAGAAATGTGCGACACTCGTAGATTTTGAATTTGAACATTTTCACGAATAAAATGGTAGTCAATAGCAAGGTGTTCCTTTATTAGTGAAACTTTGAATTTGCAGCAACATATGTAGCACCTATATTGTCACAATAGATGACTGGTTTGTTTATGGGTGGATGATTGAGCTCTTGTAGTAGATTTCAGACCCAAAGAACTTCAACAGTAGTCGCAACAACAACTCGATACTCAGCTTCAGTTGAAGAGCGGGCAAGAGTTATTTGTTTGCGAGAGCTCCATGAGATAGGATTCTTCCCCAAATATACAATATAATCAGTTGTAGAGATGCAATCATCTTTTTCGCCAGCCTAGTCAGCATCAATGAATGCATAAAGTGTAGTGGGCGAGTCACTTCGAAAGAGTAAACCAGATGTAGTTGTCCCAGGAATATAGCGTAAGAGCCATTTTAAAGTTGCCCAATGATCCTCGGTAGGTTTGTGCATGTATTGAGATAACCTATTGACAACAAAAGAGATGTCAATTCTTGTTAAATTTAAGTATTGTAGGCTACCCACAAGTGCTCTATAATCGATTGGGTTGGCTAAAGGGGTTCCAATGTTTATGGATAGGGAGGATGTGTGACCATAGGAGTGGGTACAAGTTTTGCATTAGACATATGCCCCCGAGTTAAAAGATCTTGGATGTATTTGTGTTGACTAAGAAAAATTCCATTAGGGTGAGGTATCACTTCAACTCCAAGAAAGTAAGATAGGGTTCTAAGATCTTTGAGGGAAAAGCGAGTTGATAATTTGGAGATGAATGTATTTAACATGGTGGAATTTGAGCCAGTGAAGATAATACCATCAACATACACAAGTAGATCGATGAGATTGTGATTGTGATGAAGAGTGAATAAAGATGTCGGAGATAGAGTTTTTAAAACCAAGAGTAAGAATATAAGATTTTAGTTCATTATAACAAGCTCTTGGTGCTTGTTTTAAACCATAAAGAGCTTGACGAAGTTTGCAAACATGAGTGAGTTGAGATTGACTAACAAACCCAGGAAGCCATTATTAATGTCAATTTGACGAAGAGATCACCTAGAGGTTATGTCAAGTGAAAGATTAGTTCGGATAGTGGTAGGTTTAACTACGAGACTGAAGGTTTCAGTATAGTCTGGTCCAGGACGTTGGTGAGACCCTTTAGCTACTAGATGAGCTTTGTGACGTTCTATAGTACCATCCGGGTTATACTTAGTTCGAAATATCCATTTACATCCAAGGAGATTTTGGGGGGAAAAGGGAGGAACAAGATCCCAAGTATTGTTTTTGATTAAATCATTGTATTCAGATTGCATGGCGTCACGCGAAATTCGATTTTTGAGAGCTTGAATGGTGGTAGTAGGTTTGGTGGAGGAAGGTAGGAGAGAAACATGAAGGTTCATTTTATTTATGGATTTGCAAATATTATTTTGCAAGCGAGTGTTTTGACAAAGTGGGGGTTGAGGGATAAGAGAAGAAGATGATGTAAGAGATTCTTGTGAAGGAGGAGATAGTGGGGAGAGGAAAACTTGTTTGTTTTGAAGGTTGAGTGGTGGTGGAGGAGATCTATAAGAAATTATGGGAAGGTAGATTGAACACCATTCATCCGCATCAATAGACGTTTGCGGTGGTACAAATATGGAAAAGAAGGAAAAAAGAAAATTGTGCTCAATGAATTTGACATGGCGTGAAACATATATTTTGTTCGAGATTGGATCGAGGCAATAATATGCACTTTGAGTAGTGGGATAGCCAACAAAAACAGAAGGAGATGAACGGTAGTCAAGTTTATGTGAGTTATGGGGGTGTAGCCCTGGATAGCAAAGACATTCGAAACTACGAAGTTTGAGATAATTTGGTGTATAGCCATGAAGATTAGAGTAAGGAGATTGAATTTTAAGTGTAGGAGTAGTCATTCGATTAAATAAATAACAAGAAACAACGAAAGCCAATGACCAATATTTTCATGGCATAGATGAATGAGTGAGAAGAGAAATGTAATACCTCGATTTTGGGACTAGTTGTTCCTAGGTTGATTAGACGGTTCTGTGGACCGGGATTAGAGATTTGAGTCAGATTCGGGATAACAATCGGAACAAATATTTTGTGTGAGAAAATATATGGGAAAATATCCTAAAATTATTATTTAATATATGATTTTTTTGGTGAAGTCAATTTTAAAAAGTGAAATTTGGAAATTGGACATTTTGGCTAAGTGACCAAAATGTAAAGAGTGAAAACTGTTTTGAAAAAGGGTCAAATCTTAGAATCTTTAAGGAGCTAATTTACCAAATGTTTTAGTATGTTTTTTTTTCTCTCAATTTGGATTATTTTAAATGAGTTTTAATTAGTGAATTAAAGGGGATTTAATTAAAAAGGTAGTTGTCTTCCTAAATCCACTTTTGACGTTGTAATCACTAATTTTGTCCGGGTTAACATCCTTTTATTTCGTTTTATAATAATGGGTTTTTATTACTTTCTTATATATATATCGAATAATTAAAAATAAAAACGAAAAAAACAATATATATATATATATATATTTATGTTGTTATGAAAATATTATTTATATCATATTATTAGCCATTATCTACTATCCCCATCATCTTCACTATTACTATTATAAGTACTATTTGTTATCAATATTACTCTTATCATTATTACTATGTTACTATATTATTAACTACTATCTACTATATTATTTACCTATCTACATTTTTTATCCCACATATCATTATTATTATTACCTGTTATTATTATATCTATTAGCGTTATGTTATGTTATTAATACTATTTAATATTGTCGTGTGTTGTTATTATTATTATTATTATTATTATTATTATTAATGATTCTGAAAATAAAAAAGAAACAATTGATATATATAAACAAGCCCAAATTAAATAAACAGAAAGCCCAATTAAATAATAAGCCCAATAGTTTATTTAAAGTCCATTACAGTACAATAAAAACCCAAAAATAAATACAAGGCCCGTTGGCCCAATTGCCTAGCCCTAATCTGATAAGGAAAACCCTAACCCTAATTGTTTTCTTTTGTTGCGCAACCGGCTCCCAGTCGTTAGATTTGGGATAGATCTAACGGCCCAGATTGAAGCTCGAGCGGAAACCCTAGGAGCCCTCCCCAAGTCCTGACGCAACAACGTCTCAACCGTTGGATCAGGATCGTGATCGGATGGCCAGGATTGATCCCTCCACGCGCGTGTGATTCACGCGCGAGTCTCCGTTCTCCAGACGCGCGCGTGTAATCCACCGCTCGCCCCTCCAGCTTCCTCACAGCCGTCCAAATCTCCATCGACAGCCGAGATTCCTCCACGTCTCTCGGCTCTCCTTCGATCCCCTCCTCACGTCCGTGCGTTCACATACAACAAACAACCAAAAATGTCAGAAAAGGACATGCAACAAACCGAAATCACAGAGAGGCCAAACAACATATTTCAGCAGACAAGTAACAACAAAATTATCAGCAACCAATAGCAAATTTTACAAGAATTATATGTAATGTAAAAATGTGTAATTTTCGGCTATAAAAGCCCGAAGCAATCCATTGTAATCCCAGACATCAAACAGGAAAACCATATTCACAATCAATAAAAGAAAAGCCTTCTGAGGTAGACATTTTCTCGTTTATTTTCGAAGCATAAATGCATTCAAGTTTGGTTTTTTTACCTTGAGTTTTCAGATCCCCTTCGCGTCGTTTCTTTTTCTTTTGAACGCTTCATCTTTCGAACGAACGGTGCCGATCTTCGTCGCCGATAAGCTTTCCGTCTCTTTCGAGACGGTGAAAAGTGAGGCGGAAGGGGTGGTAACAAAAAGGGGATCTGTTTTTTTTCCTTTTCAAATCAAGGGAAAGGTTTTTTGTTTTCTTTTGGGTTTTGTTTTCACGAATTAGAGAGGGTTTTCATTTTATCAAATGGACGATTTCATTTTCCGGCTTAGGGTGAGTTTGGGAGTTTTGTTTCCAAGGTTTTCGAACTTGTCGGACGTCGAATAACGACGACCGGCGCGACGGCTACGACAGAGAGTAAAGGGAGGCTTGGGTCTGAAAATTAGGGTTAGAAAAGGGGTCCCAATTGTTTTAATCCCGTTTTTATAAGGTTTCAGTATTTTAAAAATGGAGAAATCCCTTCTAAGGTCCCTCCGTGTCGAGTTTGTTACAGATTAGGGGTCTCCGTCTTCTTAAATAGCGTCCCGGGTCCCTATGATTTTCCTTCCGTTTCCAATCTCATCTCATATCGAGTCTTCCCCTGGTCAAATCGTCTGTCCCGTCCCCCTTATTTTTCTACATTTTCAATTTAGTCATCTTTTGCAGCTGTAAGACCATGTTCGTTTCATTTTTATTTTGCCACTATATTTGCCTTATATTCAATTTGGTAGTGCTTGTTGTTTATTTTTATTCGTATGTAGTTAATGTATGTTTTTTTCCTTAATACTATGTGTTGTTTTATTTTTTGTTTACATGAGTCGAATATGCATATTTCTCTAGTATGTTTTTAGAGTCTAATGGGTTTAATGCATGATTTCTCTTTAATGCTTTGTTTTTTGTATCGAATATGGGCTTTTTCCATGTTGCTCGTTTTTATTTAATGTAAATGTGTAGCTTTGTTATATATATTGCATGCTTGCTTTTTATGTGTGTTTTAGCTAGTTTTCATGCCATTTGAATATATATTTGCTATATGCCTTCTTTTAATGTCGTTTGAATTTGCATTTTGTGACATGCATTTTATTTGTCATCCATGAAACTGTTAATGATTCGGTGTTTTAATTAATCAACTTAAAATATACCCGAAGAGAGGTATTAATCAACCCCGGTATTCACGATATGACAGTCCTAGCTTAATGGATGTCGATCGAATATTTGGGTTAATTTTCACCGTCTCTAGGTAAGCGAAAGCGTAAAAATGAAAATGACATGCATCATCCTTTACTTGCTTGCATCATGCATAAAGGTGACGTACGAGATCCGAACCCTAAACTAACATGGCAGTAAGTCTTATATGATGTCGGTTTAGTCTATGGTCTGGTGTACCGTCATCCTTTCTAATTATATGTTTAATTAATTCCAAAGCCACGATTCGATATACTCCTTGCTATTTAAGTCACATTTTCATTTAAGAACATTTTTATTAAATTCACTTTGGATCTAAAATAATTTCTATCGATTAAAGGCAACAAGTTATTTGGTACCGATTTCTGGGTGTGATGGGGGTGCTAACCCTTCCCCACACGTAACCAACTCTCGAACCCGTTTTAAAATGAATCTCTAGTTTTGTGGTGTCCGGCCTACCTTAGTGGCCGGTGGCGACTCCAAAATTTTACTATTTTCCAAAATCCGGATTTCCCCTCTTTTTGATATAAATCTCTTTTTCTTTCAAAAAGTGATAAGACCTAGTAGTCGTTTTTCAAAAACCTTATCACAGTTTGGCGACTCCGCTGGGGGCAAATTTTTGTTTTTACAAAACAAAAAAGAGAGTTAAGCCAATAAAACACTTGTTGCCTTTATTCAAAAACCTAGTAGTCGTTCTTCCTTGAAAATATGACTTAAATTAAACGGGCTTTGAAAATTTGTGACATTCGAATTAATTTTCCATTTAATTATTAAGGAAATCACCGACATGTGTTGCACCATGTTCATTAAACTCTACACCCGAGCTACCCTTCTTAAGTGAGAGTGAAACGCCCATACCCACGTGAGTATCTCTCCACGGGTCGGTGATTCACTTTCGGAATTCACGACTTTTGACACGTGAGTAGCCCTCCACGTCATTAGGTCGTGCTTTCCCTCGAGTCGAAACCAATTCGCAAGCCTGTAATGGGCCAGAATTGGGGTTTATATTGCCTTAGTAGGTGATAAGATAGGTTCGAGTACCCTTTATTAGAACCGAACTCATGCATGAGAATATAGGAAACCTACCCCATTAGAGTCACGGGGATAACCCTAGAGTTTAGAGTGTCTAGGTTTTTCTTGCAAATCGCTTATTTCTACGCTTCATTTTTTGTTAATGCTTGAATTTCATTATTTGCCTTATGATTTATGTTCTTTTATTTTGCATATATCATCATTGCATAAAGATCAATTGAGTTGGAAATAGTTTGAAATTAAAGACTTGATCAGTGGGAAATTTGGTCCGCAACAGTAGCGAGAAGGACCTCGACGAAAATATAGCCACAAGGAGAGCACCTACATGGTTGGGGTTTCGAGACAAGAAAGGCTTTCAAAGACGAAAAAATAGCCACCTCACATATTTGTAGAAGTTCCAGTTGGGAAATACCGATTCCTGCAAGGGAATTAGCGAGAACCACACCGAACAAGAACTAAGCTTTCCGGGGCAAGATCGGAAATTTGTCGGGCCTAGCGAGAACCACAATCAAGTCTCGTCCTAGAACGAAAAAATACTTCAAGTCAGAGGGAATTCCGACCTCAGCTCCGATAAGCTTTGAAGGTTAGGCTCAGTGGGACCCTTTCAAAGAGTAAGTCAAGAGGGAATTCTTTGAAAGGGTCCCAAATATTGACAGTAGATCAATCATAATTCGTCGCCTACACCACTTGGGGGCAGGGCCGAGAGTTGGCATATGGGGGTATATGTAACCCCCTCGTCCCGGTCCGGATGCTTGACCGATCCGAGTGGGCTACACGGGGATAACCGAGGCGAAACCCGTTAAGGCTCCACTTTGGTTACCGACCCAAGAAAAAATTTTCATTTAAATTATCTTTTCTAGATGAGATATTAAACCCTATGTGAGAAAAGCAACATCGGAAGAAACATTGAGGTAAACGACCAACAACCCAAATAAAACAGCCCATTTTAATCTTAAACAGCAGGCCGTATCGGAACGCCCATAGGGTGTTTCGATATGCCTTGACTAGGCAAACTGGCCAAAGTTAACCCAAAGAGACCGTTTCAAAACAGCGGTGGCCCGTATCGAAACACCCTCAACGGTCAACTTCTCGTGGTCAACGATACGAAGGTCGTTCCGAAACGCTAAAGCCCGTTTCGATACTTCATTTTATCGTCAAATTCTCAGATTTCCAGTAGCAAAATCGTATCGAAACGGCCCCTAGCGTACTGAAACGCCTGGAAAAAAGCAAAGGGACCGTACCGAAATGGGACCAACCGTTTCGAAATGCCCTCTGTCTGCAGATTGGTTTTAACTAGTTTATGGCGCAAAGATGTCCCAAAACACCACTAAAACCTCACACAACACACAAGCATAACTCTAGATACAAGACATCCTATACGAACATGCTTAACACACATCGAGCATATAATAGCCATACATTAAGAGATCAACACAACCACACAAGATCCAAACATGGCATTCAAGATTCATGCTTCAATGGAACATACACTTAGGCATCCATAAAGGCACAAGACCAAACATGGTTTACAATCCAAAGAAGGCATCCAAAAGCCAAACCAACAACATCATAATAAGGAGTCTAAACATACTCCTAAACAAACCAACACCAACATACTTCAAAAGCTCAAACAACAAATACATATCCCATTGCTTGACTATTACACCTTATAACTTAAAAGCCCATACTTGAAAGCTAAGATAGCACCACAAAGCACACTTGGAGGCCCTCTCCTTGCACAAGTAACCCACGAACTACAGATCTACATTGTCGAACAAAAGAGAGCGTAAGCAATAAGCTTAGTGAGGGTAAGCTCATTAAAACAAACCTCGACAATGCAGGGTCCAAGCACGAGCACAACCAAGGTAGAATGCATGATCTTACCTTCGATCCACATGAGCCAAAATATATATATGATGCATGGACATAAACTCATAACATGCCATGCTCAACAAGTCAATATCCACATCATATGTAACCACATATATTAATCCATATTGGCATCACATATCAAATCATATTGGCACCTAACTATGACTCGAATACGCGGATTACCGTTGGAACTCACATCCAACACAACCATTACCTTACGATGGGATTACACTCATCACCGTTCACGCGGAGGGGATTCCACTCATCCTCACGCCCCGTCGATGGGGTTACACTCATCACCGACTAACATATATATAAATAGGTTTTTCGGGTGAACCCGTACTCCTTCTTGATGACTACCATCACCAAGACCACGCACGCATTTAACTCACGTGTGCACACTAAACATCCTAATGATCGATCATTGTACCCAAGCATACTAGTGCCAATACTAAACACAATTCACAACATCATCTCATATCAACTTCCGTGCTTAGCACATACTCACCATGATCACCATCATGCACAATCCACATGCATATCACTATGCATCACAACCATGCCTCAACATACATGTATAACACCATATACATAGCCACCGTAAACAGAATTAAACATGAGGCATAACAACAATTAGAGTTCAACCAAAGTCTCTAACTAAAGCTTGAGATTAGGCTACCACTCTAATCCCAACTCTAGGTGGGTCTACTAAGCCCAACCTAGTCCACATGCTTGAACCAATACTCGAAATCCATTTAAAAACATTTAACCACTCACCGACTATTCCAAGCTCAACACACTAGCCGATCAAGCTTCCAACAATTCCGGATTTGTTCCCGATGCTTCACCAACACAATTTCTTGCTTCTAATCAACTCAACATAATCAAAACAACCTCAAATCAGATCAAACATCAATGTAGCAAACCCGGAACACTAATCAAGCATAAAACACAAGCTTTTCAAGCCAAGAACAACCCAAAAACTTCAAACCCGAGCAGCCATGAAACCCAGTCTAAAACTCTTGATTTCAACTCTTTTAACACACTTAAATGCTCCCAAAACAACCCCTAACTATTACACTAACATCAGCCTTCAATTTCCAACATCAAACACACCCAAAACCAACCTTTAAACCCTTCAAAAACCCCTCTAAAACCCAAATCCGAGAATCATTGTAAAACTCTTTAAAATTCATGTATGTTGGACCTTATGGGTTGTAAACAACTTATCTAACAATAATAAATCAAAAGCTTTGCTAGAAATTCATAAAGCTTCAACCTTTGACAAATTCTTTGAAAAACTCAAAATACAAAATACATGGTTTCAATGAAAACTAATGGTACCAAAATGAAGAGTGAGATAAGGCCAAGTCAAAAACGAAATTACCTTTCGAAAAGCACCAAAGATGAAGGTGTATGGTGATGGAATAGTAAAATGGAGAGGAGCTCACTCTTTGTCGTTGAAATGAGGGAAAGGAAGAGGGAGGAAGATGATAAAAGGCTATTTTAAATTAAAAAGGGGTTTTATTTTTCAAGGGCTTGAAATTACAATAGTGCCATTAATGAGATGGCTATCTCAATTTCCAAATTCCATGGAATTGGGCTTTAAAATCAAAACATGTCCAACATAAATTATTTGGTTTGAAAACCCGAGGCCCAAAATAATATTGTATTATTTTAATTTAAAACCGAAACCTGAAACATTATTTTCACCCGACCCCCAAACCCGGGTGTTACAACTCTCCCCCACTTAAGGAATTTCGTCCCCAAAATTACCTAACGGAAACAAGTACGGAAACTGCTCAAGCATATCAGCTTTCCTCTCCCACGTGGCCTCTTCCACACCTCTATGTCTCCACAACACCTTGAGCAACCCTATGGTCTTGCCACGCAACACCTTGCTATCAGAAGCAAGTATCTCAACAGGGTTCTTCATTATAAGACAAATCCGGATTCACCTCTATCTCCTCAACAGGCATAACATGAGACAGATCTAATCTATATTTCCTAAGCATCAACACATGAAAAACATCATGGATCTTCTCTAACTCAGAAGGTAATCTCAAACGGTAAGCTACATGCCCAATCCGCTCAACTATCTCATACGGACCAATAAACCTCGGACTCAACTTGCCTTTCCGGCCGAATCGCATTACATTTTTCCACAGAGATACTTTCAGAAACACTTTCTCACCCACGAAGAACTCAATCTATTTTCTTTTCAAATATGTATAAGATTTCTGACGATCGGAAGTTGCTTTCAAACGGTCACAAATCAACTTCACTTTTTCTATCGTTCCCTTGAGCAAATCCGACATAGGTAACAATCTCTGACCATTTTAGCCCAACAGATCGGAGTCCTACATCGTCTACCATACAAAGCCTCATAAGGAGCCATCTGTATACTAGCCTGGTAATTGTTGTTGTAAGCAAACTCAACTAAGGGCAAGTGCTTCTCCCAAGAACCTTGGAAGTCAATCACACAACAACGAAGCATATCCTCTAAAATGTGTATCACTCGCTCTGGCTGTCCATCTGACTACGGATGATAAAAAGTGCTGAAACGCAAATGGCTACCTAGAGTACTATGCAAACAACTCCAGAACCTCGATGTGAATCTCAGATCTCTGTCTGATACAATAGACTTCGGAACTCCATGAAGTCTCACAATCTCGCAAATGTACAAATTTGCCAACTTGTCTAACGAATCTGTGGTGTTCACTGCTAAGAAGTGAGCACACTTAGTGAATCTATCAACAATCACCAAACAGAATTCTTCTTCGAATGAGACAACGGTAACCCCGACACAAAGTCCATAGTGATCTTCTCCCATTTCCATTCCGGAATCTTCAAAGGCTGTAACAAACCTGAAGGAACCTGATGTTCTGCCTTCACTCTCTGACAAACCATACAACGGCTCACATACTCGGCTACATCCTTCTTCAACCCAACCCAGAAGTAATCATTCTTCAAATCACGGTACATCTTGGTACTACCTGGATGCATCAAAAAAGGACTCAAATGTGCTTCACTCAGAATCAGACGTCTCAACTCAACATCTTCAGGTACTACAACTCTGTCTCTGAAACACAACACATTCTCACCACTAAAACTATACTCGGTCGGTCTACCTTCGGCCATATCCTGAACATGAGGAACTAAAGACACATCTTGCAACTGTTTCTCTCTGATCAACTGAATCAAAGAAGGCTTCACTTGCAACTCTGTGATCAAACCACAATCACCGGATACACTCAATCTAGCAAACATAGCTCGCAACTCAACTGAAACTTTTTTGCTCAAAGCATCGGCTACTACATTTGCCTTACCCGGATGGTACTCTATGGCCAAATCAGTCTTTCAACAGCTCAAGCCATCTTCTCTATCTCAAGTTCAACTCTCTCTGAGTCATCAAATACTTCAAGCTCTTATGATCAGTGTAAACTATGAACTTCTCGCCATACAAGTAGTGACGCCAAATCTTCAACGCAAATACAACTGCGGCTAACTCAATATCGTGAGTAGGATAGTTCTTCTCACACACCTTCAACTATCTCGAAGCATAGTTGTTCTCATGCACCTTCAACTGTCTCGAAGCA
The DNA here is from genome assembly GCA_030270665.1 of Hibiscus trionum. Lineage (NCBI taxonomy): Eukaryota > Viridiplantae > Streptophyta > Magnoliopsida > Malvales > Malvaceae > Hibiscus > Hibiscus trionum. Next base: position 26,841,578 of record BSYR01000021.1, read on the forward strand.
TAGGCAAGAACTATTCTCTCTTGCATCAAAACACAACCTAAACCTATGTAGGAAGCATCCCTATAGATCACAAATTCTTTACCTGAAACTGGTTGTACTAACACTGGAGCATTCGTCAAAGCTTCTTTCAATTTCTCAAAAGCCTTTTGTCTCGCATCTGACCACTCAAACTTAACTCCTTTTTGCAACAATTTAGTCAAAGGAGCAGCTACTCTAGAGAAACCATCAACGAATCTCCTATAGTAACCGGCTAATCCTAGGAAACTCCTAATCTCAGTCACCCACTTAGGTTGTTTCCACTCAATAATAGCCTCAATCTTCGTCGGATCAACACGGATACCTTCGGCTGAAACAATATGGCCAAGAAATACAACCTCTCGAATCCAGAACTCACATTTGCTAAGCTTAGCATACAACTGATTACTCATCAATCTCTACAGAACGAGTCTCAGGTGCTCGTCACGTTCTTCTTCTGATCTCGAGTACACAAGGATGCCATCTATGAAAACAACTACAAACCGATCTAGATAGTCTCTGAAAACTCTGTTCATCATATCCATGAATGCTGCTGGTGTATTCGTGAGCCCAAACGGCATCACAAGGAAATTATAGTGACCATATCTAGTCGTAAATGCTGTCTTCGGAACATCACACTCTTTTACCTTCAACTGATAGTACCCTGATCTCAAATCTATCTTCGAGAACACTGAAGCACCTCTCAACTGATCAAACAAATCATCTATACGAGGCAACATATACTTGTTCTTCACGGTCAACTGATTCAACTGCCTGTAGTCAATACACATTCGCATGCTGCCATCTTTCTTCTTTAGAAACAACACAGGAGCACCCCAAGGTGAACTACTAGGCCTAATGAAACCACGGTCTAACAACTCTTGAAGCTGACTCTTCAATTCTTTCAGATCTTTCGGAGCCATACGATACGGAGCTATAGAAACTGGAGTAGACCCTGAAATAGTCTCAATCACAAACTCTACATCTCTATCAGGAGGCAACCCTGGTAACTCTTTTGGAAATACATCCGGAAAATCACAAATTGTCCTGATGTTCTTCGGTCTAACCTCACTCATATTCGGATTCATCACATATGCTAAGTAAGCCCCACAACCGGAATCCATCAACCTATGAGCCTCTAAAGCTGACACAACATTCGAAAAGAACTTAATGTTCTCACCTACTACTATTACCTCGTAGTCATCAGAAAGTTTCAAAGCAATTCTCTTCGTCTCAAAATCTACTCTAGCTCTATGCTCAACCAACCAATCCATACTCAGAATAATGTCAAACCCATAGAACGGAAGCTCCATCATATCAACAGGAAACACATGACCCTGAATCTTCAGCGGACACCTCATATACATCCGTCTAGCTACAACTGTCTCACCAAAGGAACTAGTCACATGCATACCTACATATAAGATCTCAACAGGTATGTCTAACTTCTTTGCATGCTCACTCAAAATGTAGGAATGCATAGAACCCGAATTAACTAAGGAAATCAAAGACATAGACTGTAACTCAAAATTACCTGCTATCACATCCGTGTCGTTCCCAACCTCTCTCTGAGCGTAGACTTTAGCTGGTCCGCCGGCCTCTGGCTGTACGGCCACAATATGAGCAAGGTTCCTATGTGCCTCTATCCTAGGTGCATCAGCCCTAGGCTGGAAGTAGCCACGACCGCACCCACGGCCTCTCTGATAATCAATGGCCCTCGCAGGAGCCTAAGCAAGATTCAGTGCTTGTGCCGCCTGATACGGACACTCCCTCCTAAAGTGGTCCCTCGAACCACAGTTCCAACAAGCATGTAAGTTACCCCAACACTCTCCAGAATGTTGTCTCCCACAACGTGTACACTCGGGCAAACGCCCTCCACCTCTATGGCCCTGGTAGCCTCTACCATGGTGGCCACCACCACGCCTATGGTCAAACTGTTGTCCGCCACCCCGATGCCTCTTGGCATCACCACGGTCAAAGTTTTTATTCCTCTTTCTTGACCTTGATCCTCCTGAACGCTTGGTCAGCCCCAAGCTATGCTCAATGTCCTTGGCCCTAGCGACCAAGACATCAAAATCGGAATAATCTGAAGCTAAGGTATACCTCTTAACTTCCTCATGAAGCCCATATTTGAAACGGTTACAACGGTCCCTCTCAGTAGGAACCAACTCTGGAGCATACTGACTCAAACGAACAAAACGGATCTCGTAGTCAGTCACTGAAGCATCTCCCCGAACAAGAGCCATGAACTCTCATTTCTTCTCATCAAGATATCTCAGCCCCAAGTACCTCTTTCGGAAAGCAGACTCAAAGAAATCCCAACCAATCTCAGCCTCAGGAACCCCAATAGTAATGGTGACCCACCAAGAGTAGGCATCACCCTGAAGCAACAAAATCACACAGCCCAACTTGCAAGCTCCCACACAACCCATTTGAGCTAAGATGTGGACTGTCTTCTCCAACCACAACTCGAATCTCTCAGGTGTAGACCCTCTGAACTCTTCTGCTCCTAGGCTACGGAGCCTCTCTAACGGTAAACTAGTATCATCACCTCTCGGCTGAGCTACAGCCTGAGCTCCGGCAACTGCAGTCTGAAACGCTCCCGCTATATCTTGTACAAGCGGAGCCATATCTATCCCCTCAGGACCTTGGCCACCCTGGACAACCTGAGGTCCCGCTCCCTCAACTCCAGCCTCGCCTCCCGCTTCCGGCTGAGGAGGTGGTGGTGGAGGAGCTCCAACTCCAACAGCAAGATCTTCCACATGAGCCTCTACTCCAGCCACCGGCTCATCAACAGGAGCCGCAACTCGTGGTTCCTGACGGAACAACCTCGGTCTACCCCTAGGCCTCGACATTCGCGCTCACAGATAACAACTACAACAACAACAACAACAAAGCACAAAAATAGGGTTAGCAAGGGCAAGGGTTCTAAGTGGCTCAAGTATGTTCCCTCACTTAAAACTCCTTTTTCCGATGTAATAGCAGCAATGAGACTCTACTCAACATGCTTCAAACAACATACATGATCAAACAAGCATACAACAAGGCATACTTAATAAACAAGCAAACATCGTGCAATCCAATACAAGAACTCAACTTACCTCACTTACCTGCCCAAGGTCTCGGAAACCTTAGGCTCTAATACCATCAAGTGTAACCCCCTCGTCCTGGTCCGAACGCTTGACCGATCCGAGTGGGCTACACGGAAATAACCGAGGCGAAACCCGTTAAGGCTCCACTTCGGTTACCGACCCAAGAAAAACATTTCATTTAAATTATCTTTTCTAGATGAGATATTAAACCCTATGTGAGAAAAGCAACAACGGAAGAAACATTGAGGTAAACGACCAACAGCCCAAATAAAACAGCCCATTTTAATCTTAAACAGCAGGCCGAATCGGAACGCCCATAGGGTGTTCCGATACGTCTTGACTAGGTCAACTGGCCAAAGTCAACCTGAAGCGACCGTTTCGAAACAGGGGTGGCCCGTATTGAAACTCCCTCAATGGTCAATTTCTCGTGGTCAACGATACAAAGGTCGTTCTGAAACGCTAAAGCCCGTTTCGATTCATCATTTTATCGTCAAATTCTCAGATTTCCAGTAGCAAAATCGTATCGAAATGGCCCCTAGCGTACCGAAACGCCTGGAAAAAAACAAAGGGACCGTACCGAAATGGGACCAACCGTTTCGAAATGCCCTCTGTCTGCAGATTGGTTTTAACTAGTTTATGGCGCAAAGCTGTCCCAAAACACCACTAAAACCTCACACAACACACAAGCATAACTCTAGATACAAGACATCCTATACGAACATGCTTAACACACATCGAGCATATAATAGCCATACATTAAGAGATCAACACAACCACACAAGATCCAAACATGGCATTCAAGATTCATGCTTCAATGGAACATACACTTAGGTATCCATAAAGGCACAAGACCAAACATGGTTTACAATCCAAAGAAGGCATCCAAAAGCCAAACCAACAACATCATAATAAGGAGTCTAAACATACTCCTAAACAAACCAACACCAACATACTTCAAAAGCTCAAACAACAAATACATATCCCATTGCTTGACTATTACACCTTATAACTTAAAAGTCCATACTTGAAAGCTATGATAGCACCACAAAGCACACTTGGAGGCCCTCTCCTTGCACAAGCAACCCACGAATTACGGATCTGCATTGTCGAACAAAAGAGAGCGTAAGCAATAAGCTTAGTGAGGGTAAGCTCATTAAAACAAACCTCGACAATGCAGGGTCCAAGCACGAGCACAACCAAGGTAGAATGCATGATCTTACCTTCGATCCACTTGAGCCTATATATATATATATATATATGATGCATGAACATAAACTCATAACATGCCATGCTCAACAAGTCCATATCCACATCATATGTAACCACATATATTAATCCATATTGGCATCACATATCAAATCATATTGGCACCTAGCTATGACTCGAATACGCGGATTACCGTTGGAACTCACATCCAACACAACCATTACCTTACGGTGGGATTACACTCATCACCGTTCACGCGGAGGGGATTCCACTCATCCTCACGCCCCGTCGATGGGATTACACTCATCACCAACTAATATATATATAAGAGTGTTTTCCGGGCGAACCCGTACTCCATCTTGATGACTGCCATCACCAAGACCACGTGCGCATTTGACTCACGTGTGCACACTAAACATCCTAATGATTGATCATTGTACCCAAGATACTAGTGCCAATACTAAACACAATTCACAACATCATCTCATATCAACTTCCGTGTTTAGCACGTACTCACCATGATCACCTTCATGCACAATCCACATGCATATCACAATTCATCACAACCATGCCTCAACATACATGTATAACACCATATACGTAGCCACCATAAACACAATTAAACATGAGGCATAACAACAATTAGAGTTCAACCAAAGTCTCTAACTAAAGCTTGGGATTAGGCTACCACTCTAATCCCAACTCTAGGTGGGTTTACCAAGCCCAACCTAGTCCACATGGTTGAAACAATACTTGAAATCCATTTAAAAACATTTAACCACTCACCGACTATTCCAAGCTCAACACACTAGCCGATCAAGCTTCCAACGATTTCGGATTTGTTCCCGATGCTTCACCAACACAATTTCTTGCTTCTAATCAACTCAACATAATTAAAACAACCTCAAATCAGATCACACATCAATGTAGCAAACCCAGAACACTAATCAAGCATAAAACACAAGATTTTCAAGCCAAGAACAACCCCAAAACTTCAAACCCGAGCAACCATGAAACCCAGTCCAAAACTCTTGATTTCAACTCTTTTAACACACTTAAATGCTCCCAAAAAAACCCCTAACTATTACACTAACATCATCCCTCAATTTCCAACATCAAACACACCCAAAACCAACCTTTAAACCCTTCAAAAAACCCTTTAAATCCCAAATCCGAGAATCATTGTAAAACTCTTTAAAATTCATATATGTTGGACCTTATGGGTTGTAAACAACTTATCTAACAATAATAAATCAAAAGCTTTGTTAGAAAATCATAAAGCTTCAACCTTTGACAAATTCTTTGAAAAACCCAAAACCCAAAATACATGGTTTCAATGAAAACTAATGGTACCAAAATGAAGAGGGAGACAAGGCCAAGTCAAAAACGAAATTACCTTTCGAAAAGCACCAAAGATGAAGGTGTATGGAGATGGAATAATAAAATAGAGAGGAGCTCACTCATTGTCGTTGAAATGTGGGAAATGAAGAGGGAGGAAGATGATAAAAGGCTATTTTAAATCAAAAAGGGGTTTTATTTTTCAAGGGCTTGAAATTACAATAGTGCCATTAATGAGATGGCTATCTCAATTTTCAAATTCTATGGAATTGGGCTTTAAAATCAAAACATGTCCAACATAAATTATTTGGTTTGAAAACCTGAGGCTCAAAATAATATTTTTTTATTTTAATTTAAAACCGAAACCTGAAACATTATTTTAATATTATTTTCACTCAACCCCCAAACCCGGGTGTTACAACATATTTGTTAACGTAGATCCTCCCAAGGAAGAAGAAGGGATTGTGTGAGTCTTGGAGAAATCGTCGACCTAGACGCCAGCTTAAGAACCACATGTAGCGGGTTTCATCCGATCATTGTAACAAACCAAGGTTCTCATTGATATGAGTTGTTTAACGAGGATATTTGCCGAACTCAGTGTTGCTCTTTGCATTTCAATTATGCATTTTGTTTGATTACCTTTTGTAATCACTAATTTTGTCCCGGTTCTTAATTTTATTTCTTTTATGATTTTCGGGCTTGTATTGGGCTAAAATAATAATAACAAAAAAAAATAAAAGGAAAAGAAAAAAGAAAAAAAAGAGGCAAAAAAATATATATATACGTATATGTATCATGTTACTACTATCATTATTATATTGACATTACTATGTCATTATTATTATCATTATCGGTATATTATCTACTATTATTTATTATCTACTAGGTTTATTAGCGTTATCACCCACTATTATTTGTTACTTATTATTTTTAATACCATGATTCATTATTGCCTTTATTATTAACATGTTATTGGTTATTATTATTATTTTCGTTATAATATTATTATCATATTATATTATTACTAATATTATTTCTTTGTTGCTATTATTATTGTTATCATAACTAAAATATATATATAAGATGGTTAACATGAATAAGAGCCCACATATATTAATAAAAAGCCCATTACGAACCCAAATGAATAAAAGTCCAAGTATCATTTACAAATAAACATAAAGTCCGGCGGGCCCGTTACACAAAAACCCTAATTCCCTTTTATTTCTGCACAGCCCACTGATGATCGTCGGATCAGACGCTGATCCAACCGTTCAGATCAGATCCCGTGAAACCCTAGAAGACCCCCTTCTGATATCCCCGCGCCGCATCAGCATATCCGTTGGATCTGGTCACCAACCAACGGTGTAGATCGCGTGAGGAGTGAAGCCCTAGATACCCCTTCCAAACCCTTCGCGCTGCACTCCTTGGACCGTTGGATGAGGATGACATCGGACGACTTGGATTAACCCGAAGAACATCCCAGAAGCTCCACGCTCCCCACGCGTGACTGTCCATCTGCCCAACGCGCGCCACGCGCCTAACGCTTCACCAGCCCTTCACGCCTCTGACCACTTCCTCTCCACGCCGTTTGTGTCCCTCCCGATCAGGCAATACCGGCAACAAAAAACCTCAGTCAGAAACTTTCAGATACCCAAAACGGAAAAGAAAAAAACAACAAATTCAGAAAACACAACAGCAAATTCAGAAGTCACATGCAAAGGCAACCAAAAACCGAGCAAGTCAACTCTTTTTCTTTCTGCAATCGTTGTAACATCCGGTTATAAAAACCGAACCAAAAACATTGTAAAAGGGATGATTTTTGTTTCCCCCGGCAATTATCAGAAAAATCAATACGAAAAAACATTTTTCCAGAGGTATTTTGTCTTCTAAATTTTTTCATTGCATGCACGAAATAGAAGAGAAAAATAAAAAGAAAGGGAGAGGAGTTTTTTTTTACCGTTATCTTTTGTAGAGGCCGTTCGTTCTCCCCTTCTCCTGTCGTTCTCCGGCAATAAGCCCCAACCGGGGTGAGCCTTCGAGATCTCGACGGAGACAAGGATCCCGTTGTCTTCTTCCCGGGGTAAACAAAAAAGGAATCGATTTTCTTCGATTTCGGGGTAACAAAGACGGAAGGAAGAAAGGGTTTAGGATCTGCAATTTTGCCAGCGTTATTCATCGGAGTTCGTTTTACCGGCGGCCATAAAGGTTGCAAACCCTAAACGAGATGAGAAAAGGGGAGGGGAGGCTTTCTGGTTTCAAAAAAAAAAAAGAAATAGCAAGAGCAAAAAGGGGCTTTTGAAATCCATTTTTTATCTATTCATTTTTCCACGCGTTTTTACTCTCTAATTAATCCTTTTGACCCTTTTATTTTGCAAGTTAATTGCACCATTAGTAGTTGGATGACAGCTTGTTATTCTCATCATTTTCAAAGTTTACCTTTTCACTACCGTTTTTTTATTATTATCTTTATATTCCCTTTTTTTATTTTACAAATTCATTTCCTTTAAAGCACACAGTAAATTTGTTTCTATTTTCATCCTATCCCTTTTTTATTCTTTTAATGGCGTATTAATGCCATGTTCCCTCCTATTTCAAATAATGCGCCTTTTTTTATACCATTTAAGATATTTTTCCCCTTTTAAACACGGTTTTTTCCTTTCATTTCTTGCCTTTCTTTCTTAACCCACCCTTATATAATATATGTATAATATGATGGTTATGTATACATATTTTATGGTTTTTATATTATATACATTTATATATATGTGAGTATGCATACGTATAATAATGTGGGTCTACATCAGGTTCCATATAACATATACACGTTATATATATTATTTTTCCATAAACGACTGTATGTCTGGGTATTCATCTCATTTATTCGTTTTTGCTTGTATTGTTTTATTTCATGTGTTTAGGTTCAGCATTAGTAGATGCTTGTTCGAATATGTATATATGTTTATTTTCTTTTAAATCATAATCTTCCTTACTGTTGCACATTTATTCGTTCATGTATTTTACCGTCGTGTTACTTAATGTTCCCTTGATAGCACTCTCGGTCCGGTGTTCGCGTGGGAACGGTATTCCGAATACTCGGGTATTGACTCCTTTGGCGCCGTAGGACTTTAGATTAGATTTAATTTTGTACTCATGCATTTGTTTTTCTTTTTCAAAAAATCTAAAATTGTTTTCAAAAGTGCGATGTCCTTTTATTCGGAAACGAACGAGGCCAGTACCAGTCGTAGTGGTGGTGATTCGGGCGTTCGCTCTCGAATATTAGGATTTTCGAAATTTACTCGCGTGTATAACCTAGTTTCGGTTAAAATTGTCACTTAAATTCGTAAAATTTGATTTTAATTAAGCGGTAAAGTTTTGGTACCAATTTTCGGCACGTCGAGGGTGCTAACCCTTCCTCGCGTGTAACCGACTCCCGAACCCTTTTCGAATCTCTGGTTTCAATTTTCGGTGTCCGGTCTACCATTTCAAAGTGGCCGGTGGCGACTCCTTCTATTTTTAAAAATCTTTTTCAAATCCCCTAATTTTTAAATATTTTTCTAAAAAACTCTATTTTAAAACAATTTTAAAAACCCCTAATATTTTCCAACAATTTTCTAAAATCCATTTATACCCCCCAATTTCCAAAAATTCCCCTTGTAAACCCCTATTTAAAAATTTCTCAAATACCCTCCCTTCTACACCCACCAAATACCTATATATACCCTATGTGTTTTCCAAAAAAATTAGTCGCTACAGATGGCGACTCCGCTGGGGACAAATTTTTGTTTTCAAAAACCAAAAAGAGAGTCAGGCCAAGAAAACTTTACCGCTTAATTAATATCGAAGGTTGCGAACTAAAGTGACAAAATTTAACCGATATTTGTTTATAAATGCGAGTCTATTTCGGACGCATTCATTTTTTGCATATACACCCGTTTGTCTAAGTGAGGGGAAAACGCTAGTGCTTTCGTGGGGATATCGTTCCTCCGTGTAGGCCTAGTAAGTACCTTCGGGGCTCGACTACCCTATATCTTCGTGGGAATATCGTTTCCCCGTGCAGATATAGCTAAAGGGTCCCCTCGGATTGAACTCGGTTGAAATGAGCCTATAATGGGTGATGACCGGGGGCCTTGCTACCCTTAGGAGGGGACAGCGAGGACAATTCGAGTACCTCCTAGAACCAAAACTACATGTAGAGAACTAGAAAGCCTACCCCTTTAGAGCCATGCGGATAACCTAGGTGAACTAGACGGGATAAATAGGGCTGCTTGTTTATGCTTGTATTCTATCTTATTAATAATGACTATTTGATACTAACTCATTTCTTTTTTCTTTGCACTTATTTTGCATACATACCATGACATAACGGTGTTGAGTCAAGGTGGTTTTACCCAATTCGGGTGCTTTCATTACAGAAAGAGATTGCTAAAAAGGATGTCAAATCGCAAATTCGACAAATTCTAGACGATTGAAGAAGAAAGCAAATCTAGCCTCAACATTTTTTCCGAAACCTTTATTTTCTTGGACGCAATTCGGAGACGCAAGGGGCATTCGTTGGAATCTGCCATGACTACCTTGTAACAAGGAACCTCTTTTATGTCTAAATGAAAGTTGACCTAAGGGGAATCACCTATACGACCAACACCGTTATTCGCATACACATTCGCATATACATTTTATCTGTTCATACATCTTTTCACAGCATAATCATTCACAACATTAAATTTCTAGACATTCATTACATCATACCTATCACTAATTAAGCATCAAAGTTTTTGTTTAAATTCATGATACATTCAAATTCACAATGCATGCATTACATCATACTCATTGCTAAAATTTTTTGATCAAATTCATTCATCACGTCATTGCTAATCGGGAGAGACCCTTGCCCAAGTGAAAGATAATGAATGACCAAGCTTCTAGCTCAAATAGCTTCAAAGACACTTGGTTCAAGATCAAGGGGAGTCAATACAATATGCAAAAATCCAATTCTCATGATTGGTAAAAACTGATTGTACCCAGGGGAATGGTACAGCTAGCCCGGGGCAAACGGCTACCGGTAAAGGCAAGTCAAATCCGTTAATCCCTGTGCATTTGGGAAAAATGCAAATCTCAATTCATGGATAATTCAAATGTCCATCGAAAAATCCATTTTCACGAATGGTCAAAGGGAAATAAACCCTTTGGAAAATTCCAACGTCACAGTTGGTAAAAACTGATTGTACCCAGGGAAATGGTACGACTAGCCCGGAGCAAACGGCTACAGGTAAAGGCATTTCAAATCCGTTAATCCATGTGCATTTGGGAAAAATGCAAAAGAAACAAGCTAAGTTGTGGTTCCATTTTGAAAACATTTGTTGCATTCTTTGATTCTTTAAACAGTTCATTCACGAATTCTTTATTGTTTTCTAAATATACATGTATATACTATTTTGCATAAATACATTTTAAATTCAATTCAAAAAGAGATTTTTTAACAAAAAACCGAATGCTGTGAACATTACAAATGGAAACACTTATCTGTTCTACTCAAGCCAAGGGAAGAGTGACAATGAGAGATCAAAAGTAATGGGCCACTCCCATTGAATGAATTCGCCTCTCAAGCATTGTTGTCTAAGATCCTTGAATGAAGCGATAACCCGAAAACATCTACCACCTGAAGACTATTTTGATATCCAAGTATGGGAGGACAGTTGGACCCAAACCAAGGATCACTTCCACGCTAGGGGGCAAGAGGATGAAATTGCATGGACAAATGAGCAACTTTCAATTTAAATCATGCTATGAAGAGGAAAAGTGCAATAAAGGTGACACTTGGTCTGATTTTCAAAAAAACAAAAAAACAAAAACAAAAATTCATGCTCAATGAAGCCAACCTAGACCAAGATCAGAGTTACCAATGCGAGAGCACGGATCAACAAAAGGGCTAAAAGAACTCTTCATATGAATGCAATATAAACGACGAAGGGAAAGTTGTGCTCAAAAGGCCAATTCAAGCCGAGCTGAAAGCTATCAAAATTGAAACCAAAAGCGAAGGCGCTAAATCAAGCTATGAGAATTCTTTATCCAATTGTACCCCTACTCAGATTAATCGGAAGCACGCACCAATACAATGCAAAGGTGCAAGTCGATCTGGAGCTATACCTAATGAAAGGCGAACACCCAAACAAGCGACATGATGATCCTCAATTCGGGGCATATATCCCCCTTCTGTCACAACCACGGGCCGTAGCCTACATTTCAAGATCTACAAGACCACTCCAACCATACATGGATGGATGAATTTGTCTTCAGAATACATCCCGCCTATCGGAGTTAACCTTTCTTCAAGGATTGCCACACTTCTAATGCTTGATCGAGATCAAAAACGAGAGAAGGATGGGGCACGGTGAGTTAGTGAGCCAAAGAGAGCCACCATCAAAACGGGTAGAAACTAGGTATGGGAGTCTCTCCTCTCGAAAGCTTGATAGCTCAGAAAGGTTTTCATATCTATGCCCTTTACAACATTCGTGACTTTTTCAAACAAAAATGCCATTTGAGTCAATGGTTTTTCAAAAAAAATCGCAACTAGATTTTCATAAATATCATTTCTCACGATTTTTCAAAATGTATATGTGTACATAATACAATTATTTTTCCAACAAACATCTCACATACAAAAGGTTTCTCTACATTTCTTCACAAACGATTTCAAAAGCGCAAGGACCGACAACAAGCTTGCACAAAAAAAAAACAAAAAAAAAACAAAAAAGATTTTGACTAAATAAAGCATACAATAATTGACATCCCCTAAACAGGTGACATTTCGAAAGATGATAGTCGGACCCACAAAAGGTTGGGGCATCATTGAAACTGTGTGATCAAGAACACAAGACCGAGCCGGTATAAACGACAAAATCATGGGGCATCCCTTTAGATGTCAGCATCAGGACCAATTGTATTACATTTGCATCATCATTAGTGCATTCACCTCAAGCATCTACACCATATATCAAGTTACATGCATCCATATAAAACACATATATTTCATACATAAGAAAATAAACAGGTTAAAAGACAAGGATGGTGAATCCTCAACCAAAGGAAAGCCACGCCGACAAAAAAGACAAATCAACAAAGAAGTTGAACCTCACCAAGAGGAACAACCACAACACCAACTCTCCTACAACATCGATCTTGTTATGCCGTTGATGGTGTAGAAATTCTCATTCAACATCGATCTTGTTATGTCATTAATGGTGTATCAGATCTCCACCTCATCAGATCATGCCTCTTCGTCAGAGTTGTAGCTTGATCTCCAATATACTCCTTCGGATCATGCCTCTTCGTCAGAGTTGTAGCTTGATCTTCAATATACTCCTTCGGATCATGCCTCTTCGTCAGAGTTGTAGCTTGATCTCCAATATACTCCTTCGGATCATGCCTCTTCGTTAGAGTCGTAGCTTGATCTCCAATATACTCCTTCGGATCATGCCTCTTCGTCAGAGTTGTAGCTTGATCTCCAATATACTCATTCGGATCATGCCTCTTCGTCAGAGTTGTAGCTTGATCTCCAATATACTCCTTCGGATCATGCCTCTTCGTCAGAGTTGTAGCTTGATCTCCAATATACTCCTTCGGATCATGCCTCTTCGTCAGAGTTGTAGCTTGATCTCCAATATACTCCTTCGGATCATGCCTCTTCTTCAGAGTTGTAGCTTGATCTCTAATATACTCCTTCGGATCATGCCTCTTCGTCAGAGTTGTAGCTTGATCTTCAATATACTCCTTCAGACCATGCCTATTCATCTAAGTCGCAGCTTGGTCTCCAATCTAAATCGGATCATGCCTCTTCATCTAAGTCGTAGCTTGATCTCCACTCTCATCGGACCATGCCTCTTCATCTAAGTCGCAGCTTGGTCCCCAATCTAAATCGGATCATGCCTCTTCATCTAAGTCATAGCTTGATCTCCACAAACTCTTCAGATCATGCCTCTTCATCTAAGTCGTAGCTTGATCTTCACTAACTCTTCGGATCATGCCTCTTCATCTAAGTTGTAGCTTGATCTTCACTAACTCTCTAGATCGTGCCTCTTCATCTAAGTCGTAGTTCGATCTCAATCTAATCACCGGGTCTTGCCTCTTCGTCGAAGTCCCAGCTTGATCCACTCTAATCTCCTGATCTCGTCTCGTCGTCGGTGGCGTAACGGATCACCCACATCCAACAGGGAAGTAGGACAAAATTAGTGCTTATGGTCTTTGCTTTATCCTTGTTGCACAAGCATAAGCAAAGAGGGGCAACTGTAATCACTAATTTTGTCCCGGTTCTTAATTTTATTTCTTTTATGATTTTCGGGCTTGTATTGGGCTAAAATAATAATAACAAAAAAAAATAAAAGGAAAAGAAAAAAGAAAAAAAAGAGGCAAAAAAATATATATATACGTATATGTATCATGTTACTACTATCATTATTATATTGACATTACTATATCATTATTATTATCATTATCGGTATATTATCTACTATTATTTATTATCTACTAGGTTTATTAGCGTTATCACCCACTATTATTTGTTACTTATTATTTTTAATACCATGATTCATTATTGCCTTTGTTATTAACATGTTATTGGTTATTATTATTATTTTCGTTATAATATTATTATCATATTATATTATTACTAATATTATTTCTTTGTTGCTATTATTATTGTTATCATAACTAAAATATATATATAAGATGGTTAACATGAATAAGAGCCCACATATATTAATAAAAAGCCCATTACGAACCCAAATGAATAAAAGTCCAAGTATCATTTACAAATAAACATAAAGCCCGGCGGGCCCGTTACACAAAAACCCTAATTCCCTTTTATTTCTGCACAGCCCACTGATGATCGTCGGATCAGACGCTGATCCAACCGTTCAGATCAGATCCCGTGAAACCCTAGAAGACCCCCTTCTGATGTCCCCGCGCCGCATCAGCATATCCGTTGGATCTGGTCACCAACCAACGGTGCAGATCGCGTGAGGAGTGAAGCCCTAGATACCCCTTCCAAACCCTTCGCGCTGCACTCCTTGGACCGTTGGATGAGGATGACATCGGACGACTTGGATTAACCCGAAGAACATCCCAGAAGCTCCACGCTCCCCACGCGCGACTGTCCATCTGCCCGACGCGCGCCACGCGCCTAACGCTTCACCAGCCCGTCACGCCTCTGACCACTTCCTCTCCACGCCGTTTGTGTCCCTCCCGATCAGGCAATACCGGCAACAAAAAACCTCAGTCAGAAACTTTCAGATAATCAAAACGGAAAAGAAAAAAACAACAAATTCAGAAAACACACCAGCAAATTCAGAAGTCACATGCAAAGGCAACCAAAAACCGAGCAAGTCAACTCTTTTTCTTTCTGCAATCGTTGTAACATCCGGTTATAAAACCCGAACCAAAAACATTGTAAAAGGAAGGATTTTTGTTTCCCCCGGCAATTATCAGAAAAATCAATACGAAAAAACATTTTTCCAGAGGTATTTTGTCTTCTAAATTTTTTCATTGCATGCACGAAATAGAAGAGAAAAATAAAAAGAAAGGGAGACGAGTTTTTTTTACCGTTATCTTTTGTAGCGGCCGTTCGTTCTCCCCTTCTCCTGTCGTTCTCCGGCAATAAGCCCCAACCGGGGTGAGCCTTCGAGATCTCGATGGAGACAAGGATCCCGTTGTCTTCTTCCCGGGGTAAACAAAAAAGGAATCAATTTTCTTCGATTTCGGGGTAACAAAGACGGAAGGAAGAAAGGGTTTAGGATCTGCAATTTTGCCGGCGTTCTTCATCGTAGTTCGTTTTACCGGCGGCCATAAAGGTTGCAAACCCTAAACGAGATAAGAAAAGGGGAGGGGAGGCTTTCTGGTTTCAAAAAAAAAAGAAATAGCAAGAGCAAAAAGGGGCTTTTGAAATCCATTTTTTATCTATTCATTTTTCCACGCGTTTTTACTCTCTAATTAATCCTTTTGACCCTTTTATTTTTCAAGTTAATTGCACCATTAGTAGTTGGATGACAGCTTGTTATTCTCATCATTTTCAAAGTTTACCTTTTCACTACCGTTTTTTTATTATTATCTTTATATTCCCTTTTTTTATTTTACAAATTCATTTCCTTTAAAGCACACAGTAAATTTGTTTCTATTTTCATCCTATCCCTTTTTTATTCTTTTAATGGCGTATTAATGCCATGTTCCCTCCTATTTCAAATAATGCGCCTTTTTTTATACCATTTAAGATATTTTCCCCTTTTAAACACGGTTTTTTCCTTTCATTTCTTGCCTTTCTTTCTTAACCCACCCTTATATAATATATGTATAATATGATGGTTATGTATACATATTTTATGGTTTTTATATTATATACATTTATATATATGTGAGTATGCATACGTATAATAATGTGGGTCTACATCAGGTTCCATATAACATATACACGTTATATATATTATTTTTCCATAAACGACTGTATGTCTGGGTATTCATCTCATTTATTCGTTTTTGCTTGTATTGTTTTATTTCATGTGTTTAGGTTCGGCATTAGTAGATGCTTGTTCGAATATGTATATATGTTTATTTTCTTTTAAATCATAATCTTCCTTACTGTTGCACATTTATTCGTTCATGTATTTTACCGTCGTGTTACTTAATGTTCCCTTGATAGCACTCTCGGTCCGGTGTTCGCGTGGGAACGGTATTCCGAATACTCGGGTATTGACTCCTTTGGCGCCGTAGGACTTTAGATTAGATTTAATTTTGTACTCATGCATTTGTTTTTCTTTTTCAAAAAATCTAAAATTGTTTTCAAAAGTGCGATGTCCTTTTATTCGGAAACGAATGAGGCCAGTACCAGTCGTAGTGGTGGTGGTTCGGGCGTTCGCTCTCGAATATTAGGATTTTCGAAATTTACTCGCGTTTATAACCTAGTTTCGGTTAAAATTGTCACTTAAATTCGTAAAATTTGATTTTAATTAAGCGGTAAAGTTTTGGTACCAATTTTCGGCACGTCGAGGGTGCTAACCCTTCCTCGCGTGTAACCGACTCCCGAACCCTTTTCGAATCTCTGGTTTCAATTTTCGGTGTCCGGTCTACCATTTCAAAGTGGCCGGTGGCGACTCCTTCTATTTTTAAAAATCTTTTTCAAATCCCCTAATTTTTAAATATTTTTCTAAAAAACTATTTTAAAACAATTTTAAAAACCCCTAATATTTTCCAACAATTTTCTAAAATTCATTTATACCCCCCAATTTCCAAAAATTCCCCTTGTAAACCCCTATTTAAAAATTTCTCAAATACCCTCCCTTCTACACCCACCAAATACCTATATATACCCTATGTGTTTTCCAAAAAAATTAGTCGCTACACCTTTAGTCATGTGTTTCTGTTGTACAAATGACACATTGCATTCATAAAATTAATATTCAATGCACCTTTGCATTCAATTAAACATTTTGATTAATTACTCTTAACCATATGTTGTACATATTACACATTGCATTCATGAAATTAATGTCCAATGCACCTTTGCATTCAATTATACATTTTGTTTGATTACCTTTAATCAACTATCCTTGTTGTGCATACGACACATTACATACTTGTTTTTAAATTAGCTCATTTTCATACATATGATACATTGCATACATTAATCAATCATGGAATTAATTGCGAGAAATATCATGGCAGAAAGTGAAAGTGTAATCTGCAATCATTCCTCATTCATACACCACCCGTTTGCATACTCGAGCAATGGAGGAGAGATTGGCCAAGGTAGAGAAGGGGCAGAAGGACCTCGAAACTCGTTTGGATGGGGTCAGCAAGAATATCAGCGATCAGATCACACAGTCGCAAGCTTCTATTATTGCTCAGATGACTGATATGTTACTAAAGATGAAAAGCGAGGAAAGGGTTTCTATGGATAGCTCAGACATTGAAGGGCACGAGGGTCTTGCATCTCATATGAAGGGTCGGCCAATAGTACCAAATCCCGAAGAAAGAGTCTTTATTAATCTCGCAGGAGTTTCTGCCAACCCTGCTTTTGGAGCACCTGTTAGCCGCCACGGGGGGACCTCAACAAATTAGCTCATTGGCTTAGGGGCAAGATATGAGGATGAAGTGGAGAGGATTAAGGTTGAGATGGAAGAGAAGCATGAGGAGAGGTTCAGCTTCTTTGAAGAAAGATTCAAGACCTTACAAGGGGCGGATGAGCAAGGGAATGATGCCAGCGATTTGAGCCTTGTAACAGGTTTAGTCCTTCCACTGAAATTCAAAGTTCCTGATTTTAAGAAATACGACGGAACTACTTGCCCCTTAGCACACATTACTATGTATTGCTGGAAGATGACAGTTTTTCTTAAAGACGAGAAGCTACTTATTCACTGTTTTCATGATAGTTTAACTAGTTCCGTAACCCGTTGGTATGCTCAACTTAGTCGAATCGACATCAAGTCATGGAGAGATCTTTCAAAAGCATTTGTGGGTCAATATAGGCATATAATTGACATGATTCCAAATCGGCTCATGCTACAAGGTTTGGAACAAAAGCGCAATGAGAGTCTCCGTGAGTATGCCCAGTGTTGGCAAGACATGGCAGCTCATGTCCAGCCCCCACTGTCGGGAGATGAAATCATTCCTATGTTTGTGAACACTCTGAATGGAGTCTTGTATGATCGCTTGATCAGTAATCCCGCTAATAGCTTTGCGGACATGGTCATGACGGGAGAACGTATTGAGGATGCTATTAAAAAAAGGAAGATAGTGGATCCCTATAGCACAACTGCCCACAAGGGGCATGAATCCCATGTTCATATGGTGGGCTCTCGCCCAAACAACCAGTTTCATGACCGCTTCCATAGTCAAGCATCACGGTCTGCAAAAGCCTCCAAAGGTTCTTCACCTGATCCCTATGTCGTACACCGATTTGCTCCCACTATTATTTGAGAAGAAGCTTCTGACTCCAGCTCAGTCCAAACCAAAGGATCCTCCCTATACTAAGGGTTATGATGTTAGTGCCATATGTGACTACCATGTGGGAAGCACGGGCCACACCACGGAGAATTGTGGGGCACTAAAAAACAAAGTTCAGGGACTGATCGAGAACAGGCTGTTGAAGTTTTGAAGAAAGAATGATGAGCGTGACTTTTGGGAATTGGTGTGTTTAAGTCCTTTCACGTTGCATTTTATCTTGAAGTAATGCATGGAACAAACATTGCTATCATTTGCCCAACGATAGCAATGATCTTTTTGTGAGGGCACTTGTTATGTTGGCTGGTTTTCTTTCTAATGAAAATGCATTTTTTTTAACATGCAATGACCTTGAAATCATATATATGTATATCCCTTCTTACCTCCGTAGGTCCTCGGACATCACATGCATGATGTGGCATTGATTCTTATGAAAGATATCGATTGAATGATGTGATAACGATGAAGTGAGATTTTCCACTCTGTTCGCTCTGGTCGGTAAAGCGAGAGAAGCAAGATTACTATTCCTTCGATGATGTTCGATGATAATAAAATCTCCTAATAAAGCTCAAATTAAGTTTCTTAAATGTGCCTAAAAAACGAAAAAAAAGAAAAAAGAAGAAAGAGAAAAATAGATTATTTCAGAATAAAACATTTTTAACTTCAGAGCTTGGTAATAAGCATTAACAAAAAGCACTCCAATTTCCGAAACCTGGTAATAGGAATTTTCGGATACGAGTGTGGAATTTTAAGGGCACTCTGTTAAAGCCTGAAACTCTTCGCTTCATGAGTGATGGTAATATTTTCAAAATCGTGACCATGCCGAGTAACTCGGGGTATCGTTGTATGCTCCATCTTTATTCTCGAGCCAATTGATTGTGATGAGTTGAATTCCCCTAAGAAAAATAATGAACAAATTGAATAAGTCCTGAAAAGGAATCCTTGAGGACATCGACACAAATAAATGGTAATCATAAACCCACATGTCCCACGTGCTAAGAAAAATTTGAAATTTTAAACACACGTATGAATGGAGAAACATGATGAGAACTAGAAGGAATGGTAATCGAGCTGATCCAGCAAGTACCATAATTATGTGGATGAACCGAGCGATTAGGGAGGAGTTTCATAACTTCAAATATCACCGCAACATTTAAAGTCTTCATAGACGCAAGTGATCACAGGAAAGTTGAATCTAAGACGCTCTTGCATTTGATATCTGGGGCATCCTATTCTGTTTTTCTTTTAACTAGAATTCTGGCTTCAAGGTTTTGTAGGTTAATCTGAAAATCCATTCTTCATTAGAATGACAACTAGCGAATTGACATATTTTAAAAACAAAGAGATTTCCTTGTATTACTTCAGAGATAAATGTGTCGCCATCAGTGGAGACCAAAATTGAAAGGCATTACGTGATGATGAAGGACCATTGGGGCATCATTATCCGTGGGACGACGAGAACTTTTACACACATGATTTCAAATCAGTGGGAGATGGCATACAACTTGAAAGTACTGGCCTAATGATTATGTTTACGACTAAGGTCATTGGGCTCAGGGAATGAGCAACACAAGTTGAGAGCAATTTTTTTCAGGATATGTGACTGAGGAGTGGTTGTAGTCCCAAGATGATGACCACCGACCCTAGAAAATGAAGACAAACTAAAGACATGCATCTTTGCATTCTCATGGCCATACGCATCTTTGCATCATGCTCATGCATCATTAATAGTTAGACATCCCTACGTTAGGAGCATGCTAACTCATATCATCATAGCATTTTGTTTACTTTAAACATGTATTTGAAGATTGATAAAGGGGAGGATCTACGGCTCTACGGGAAGAGAAATAGATCTCAAGAATCCTTTGACTGGTATCAAGGTTCTTAACCCCTGATTTTTTTTATCCTTTCTAAAGGTTGTTTTTCTTAAAACTAAATTTCTCAATTTTATCCTTCCTAAACGATATTTTGCTTAAAACTAAATTTCTCAGTTTTATCATTCCTAAAGGATGTTTTTCTTAAAACTAAATTTCTCAATTTTATCCTTCCTAAAGGATGTTTTTCTTAAAACCAATTTCTCAATTTTATCCTTCCTAAAGGATGTTTTTCTTAAAACTAAATTTCTCAATTTTATCATTCCTAAAGGATGTTTTTCTTAAAACAAATTTCTCAATTTTATTCTTCCTAAAGGATTTTTTTTCTTAAAACTCCAATTTCTCAATTTTATCATTTCTAAAGGATGTTTTTCTTAAAACTAAATTTCTCAATTTTATCCTTTCTAAAGGATGTTTTTCTTAAAACTCAATTTCATTCCTTCCTAAAGGATATTTTTTTCTTAAAATTCCAATTTCTCAATTTTATCCTTCCTAAAGGATAATTTTTCTTAAAATTCCAATTTCTCAATTTTATCCTTTCTAAAGGATGTTTTTCTTAAAGCTTAACTTCTCAATTTTTTCCTTTCAAAAGGAGGTTTTTCTTAAAACTCAATTTCTCAATTTTATCCTTTCTAAAGGATGTTTTTCTTAAAACTCAATTTCTCAATTTTATCCTTCCTAAAGGATGTTTTTCTTAAAATTCAAATTTCTCAATTTTATCCTTTCTAAAGGATGTTTTTCTTAAAGCTTAATTTCTCAATTTTATCCTTAAAGGATGTTTTTCTTAAAATTTCAATTTCTCAATTTATTCCTTCCAAAAGGATATTTTTCTCAGAAATTTAAATTCCTCAATTTGGTCCTTTCCAAAAGGAAGTTTTCTTCATAATTCAAAATTCTCGATTTTATCCCCCTTGGGTTGTTTTTTTTTAAATTCAGGTTTCCTGGTTTTTAAATTAAAAAAAAGAAAAAGAGAGAAAAAAACAAAAACAAAAAAAAAAGAAAAAAAAGAAAAAGAAAAAGAAAGAAAGAAAAAGAAAAGAATATAGGAAAAAGAGATCAAAAAGAAGAAAAAAGAAAAAGAAAAGAATAAAAGAAAAAAGAGAAATAAAAGAAAAGGAAAAAGAAAGAGAGAAGAGAGAGAAAGTGAGAGAGAAAAAAAGAATGAGAGAAAATAATAAAAAGGGAAAAAGAAAAAAGAAAGAAGGAAAATAAGAGAAAAAAGATGAAAGAAGAACAAGAAGAAAAAAAAGAAGAAAAAGAAAAGAAGAAAAGAAGAAAAAAGAAAAAGAAGAAAAAAAAGAAGAAGAAAGAAAAGAAAAAAAAAGAGAGAAAGAAAAGGAAGGAAAAAGAAGAAGAACGAGAAGAAGAAAAAAAGAAAAAGAAGGTAAAAGAGAGAAAGAAGAAAAGGAAAAGAAAGAAAGGAGAAAAATAGAAAAGAGAGAAGAAAGAAAAAAGAAAAGTAACTCACCATAATCAGAATTCCAGAGCAAAGGAGGCAGGTACACAAGGCTCAAGGACTTCGAGCGAAGGATTTCAAACTCGCCACATTAGATTCTCCGAGCAAAAGAGGCAGATACTCGTAGCTCAAGGCGAAGGATTTCAAACTCGCCGCATCAGGATCTGAGAGCAAAAGAGCTCAAGGATTTTCGGGCAGAAAAGCCAGAAGGCCTGCTCCCTTTGTTTTTGCCGCTTCGGGAAGACAAGTTATTTGGGTTTGTTATTTGCCGCTTCGGAAGAATGAATCAACTATGTCTCTTGCTGTTCCGAAAGGACAGACCAACGCTACCCACTTCGTTCCTGCCACTTCGGAGGAGCAAACGTAGCTTCAGGCGAAGAATTTCAGACTCACCGCATCAGGATCTAAGAGCAAAAGAGCTCAAGGATTTTTGGGCAGAAAAGCCAGAATGCCTACTCAGTCTGTTTTTGCCGCTTCGGGAAAACAAGTTATTTGGGTTTGTTCTTTGCCTCTTCGGAAGAATGAATCAATTATGTCCCTTGTTGTTCCGGAAGGACATGCCAACGCAACCCAATTTTTTTTTGCCGCTTCGAGAAAATAAGTTAATTGGGTTTGTTCTTTGCCACTTCGAAAGAATGAATCAACTATGTCCCTTGCCGTTTCAGAAGGACATACCAACGCTACCCACTTTGTTCCTGCCGCTTCGAAGGAGCAAACGTAGCACGTAGCTTCAGGCGAAGAATTTCAGACTCGCCGCATCAAGATATAAGAGCAAAAGAACTCAAGGATTTTTGGGCAGAAAAGCTAGAAGGCCTGCTCATTTTGTTTGCCGCTTCGGGAAAACAAGTTATTTGGGTTTGTTCTTTGCCGCTTCGGAAGAATGAATCAGTTATGCCCCTTGCCGTTCCAGAAGGACATGCCAACGATACCCACTTTGTTTCTGCCGCTACGGAGGAGCAAATCACCAAAACAAGGAAGTTGGTCAAAATTGGTGCCTATGACCTTTTCTTTATTCTTGTTGCACAAGTACAAGCAAAGAGGGGTCACTAATTTTGTCCGGGTTAACATTATTTTATTTCGTTTTATAATAATGAGCTTTATTACTTTCTTATATATATATATCGAATAATTGAAAATAAAAATGAAAAAACAATATATATATATATATATATATATATATATATATATATATATATATATATATATATATTGATGTTGTTATGAAAATATTATTTATATCATATTATTAGCCATTATCTACATCCCCATCATCTTCACTATTACTATTATAAGTACTATATGTTATCAATCTTACTCTTATCATTATTACTATGTTACTATATTATTTACTACTATCTACTATATTATTTACCTATCTACATTTATTATCCCACATATCATTATTTTTAGGGTTATCTTCACCAGTGGTCCCTTTTGTTTAGGGTGTGTTTTATTTTGGTCACCAAAATTCAAAAACGTGTATTCTGGTCCCTAACGTTACAAAACGTTTATATTGTAGTCACCCAACCGTTAGTCTCCGTTACTTTGCTAACGGGTGGCTGACATGGCTCGTTAAAAAAACAAAAAAACCCACGTGTTTAGGCCATGTCACTGCCCTATGGAACGGCAACGCCGGCGATTCTTCTCGTCTCCTCTGAACTCGTTGCTGAATTCTTCAAAAGTCTGAGTTTGAAACTAGAACTTGAAAACAAACGTCGGTGACTCAGTCTTTTCGTCGAACACTTCTTCTTCTTCTTCTTCTTCTTCTTCCTTTGTTTTCTCTTCAATTTGATTGTTTGATTGAGAAACCTCATTATATCTTTGAGTCCTGAAATCATTAAAAGAATACATAAAAACAAAACATAATTTTCATTGTTTTAAAACACAAAGTGAAAATCTGGGTTTTACCTGGAGAAAACTTTGCTTAAGAACTCAAACAGAGCAGAGATGAAGACCCAGAAAAATCCACAAAGATTGAACATCTTTCGAAAGAGAAATGCATTAAAACAACTCATAATCATCACATTAAAAATGGGTTATCATCAAATATAAACGTTTTCTAGAGATCAACATCGTTTCCGCTGAAGACCTCGCTCCGGTCTCCAAAAACATGAAGACCTACGCGGTCGTTTGGGTCAAACCGGACGAGAAGCTTGCCACCGGAGTCGACCAGAGAGGCGGAACTGATCCGACGTGGAATGATCGGTTCACGTTCAAAGTCGACGACAAGTTCATGAACTCGGAGGATTCAAAGATCGTTGTTGAGATTTACGCGGCGGCGTGGGTTAAAGATGCTTTGGTTGGATCGGTTAATGTTTTGATTAACGATATTTTCCATTTGCGATCTGTTACCGAAGCCACAATCAATAACAACGCCGGCAGGACCGTCATGCTTCAAATCCACCGCCCTTCTGGCCGCCCTCAAGGGATTCTTATGATGGAGGTTGCTCTCGTTGACAGTACAATGCGAAGCATGCCTCAATTAGAAAACCTTAAACCGGAAACGACAAACGGAGGCGGCGCCGACGGCCATGAGAATCATGACACAAATGCTTACGCCAAGATAAGCCGTTCACAAAGCGACCGATTTACTGAGTTAACAATAGAGGAAAGCCCGGACCACAAAAGGGGTGACAAACTTTCGACTATTCAATGTGGAAGCATCGTGAACGGTGACTCACTTTGTAACTCGGACGTGGGGCCATCGGCTTCCGTTGTGGCGGCGGCCATTGCGAAAGGGTTGTATCAACCGCCGGTTAACGATCGACCTCAGACGACTGAAACGAGTAAGATATCGGAATGGACAAAGGAGGAGAGGGAGGAGGAGCTGTCGATGAAGCTAGAGAGGTGGCGGTCGGAAATGCCGCCTCCGGGCATCGGGAACGGGAGCGTGAAAAGATCGAGGAAAGAGAGGAGGTCGAGGAACAGAAGGAGCGGTGGGTTCAAGTTGTTTTCATGTTTCGGCAATGCTTTCCAGTTTTCTAGACACATGGATTTTTTTTATTTTTTTAACGAGCCATGTCAGCCACCCGTTAGTCAAGTAACGGAGACTAACGGTTGGGTGACTAAAATATAAACGTTTTGTAACGTTAGGGACCAGAATACACGTTTTTGAATTTTGGTGACCAAAATAAAACACACCCTAAACAAAAGGGACCACTGATGAAGATTACCCTTATTTTTATTACCTATTATTATTATATCTATTAGTGTTATGTTATGTTATTAATACTATTTAATATTGTCGTGTGTTGTTATTATTACTATCCTATTATTATTATTATTATTATTATTATTATTATTATTAATGATTCTGAAAATAAAAAGGAAACAACTAATATATATAAACAAGCCCAAATTAAATAAACAGAAAACCCAATTAAATAATAAGCCCAATAGTTTATTTAAAGTCCATTACAGTACAGTAAAAACCCAAAAATAAATACAAGGTCCGTTGGCCCAATTGCCTAGCCATAATCTGATAAGGAAAACCCTAATCCTAACTGTTTTCTTTCATTGTGCAGCCGGCTCCCAGCCGTTAGATCTGGGATAGATCTAACGACCCAGATTGAAGCTCGAGCGGAAACCCTAGGAGCCCCTCCCCAAGTCCTGGCGCCACAATGTCTCAATCGTTGGATCAGGATCGTGATCGGATGGCCAGGATCGATCCCTCCACGCGCGAGTCTTCGTTCGCCAGACGCGCGCGCGTAATCTACTGCACGCCCCTCCAGCTTACTCACCGCTGTCCAAATCTCCATCGGCAACCGAGATTCCTCCACGTCTCTTGGCTCTCCTTCGATCCCCTCCTCATGGTCGTGCGTTCACATGCAACAAATAACCAAAAACGTCAGAAAAGGACATGCAACAAACCGAAATCATAGAGAGGCCAAACAACAGATTTCAACAGACGAGTAACAACAAAATTATCAGCAAGCAATAGCAAAATTTTCAAGAATTATATGTAATGTAAAAATGTGTAATTTTCGGCTATAAAAGCCCGAAGCAATCCATTGTAATCCCAGGCATCAAACGGGAAAACCAGATTCACAATCAATAAAAGAAAAGCCTTCTGAGGTATACATTGTCTCGTTTATTTTCGAAGCATAAATGCATGCAAGTTTGGTTTTTTTACCTTGAGTTTTCAGATCCCCTTCGCGTCGTTTCTTTTTCTTTTGAACGCTTCGTCTTTCGCACGAACAGTGTCAATCTTCGTCACCGATAAGCTTTCCGCCTCTTTCGAGACGGTGAAAAGTGAGGCGGACGGGGTGGTAACAAAAAGGGGATCTGTTTTTTTTTTGTTTTCAAATCAAGGGAATGGTTTTTTGTTTTATTTTGGGTTCTGTTTTCACGAATCAGAGAGGGTTTTCATTTTCTCAAAGGGACAATTTCGTTTTCCGGCTTAGGGTGAGTTTGGGAGTTTTGTTTCCAGGATTTTCGAACTTGCCGACCGTCGAATAACGACGACCGGCGCGGCGGCTGCGACAGGGAGTAAAGGGAGGCTTGGGTCTGAAAATTAGTGTTAGAAAAGGGGTCCCAATTGTTTTAATCCCGTTTTATAAGGTTTCAATATTTTAAAAATGGAGAAATCCCTTCTAAGGTCCATCTGTGTCGAGTTTTTTACAGATTAGAGGTCTCCGTCTTCTTAAATAGCGTTCCGTTTACAGATTAGAGGTCTCCGTCTTCCCCTGGTCAAATCGTCCATCCCGTTCCCCTTATTTTGCTCTGTTTTCAATTTAGTCATCTTTTGCAGCTGTAAGACTATGTTCGTTTCTTTTTGATTTTGCCACTATATTTGCCTTATATTCAATTTGGTAGTGCTTGTTGTTTATTTTTATTCATATGTAGTTAATGTATGTTTTTTTCCTTAATACTATGTGATGTTTTATTTTTTGTTTACATGAGTCGAATATGCATATTGCTCTAGTATGTTTTTTAGAGTCTTATGGGTTTAATGCATGATTTCTCTTTAATGCTTTGTTTTTTGTATCGAATATGGGATTTTTCCATGTTGCTCATTTTTATTTAATGTAAATGTGTAGCTTTGTCATATATATTGCATGCTTGCTTTTTATGTGTGTTTTAGCTAGTTTTCATGCCATTCGAATATATATTTGCTATATGCCTTTTTTAATGTCGTTTGAATTTGCATTTTGTGACATGCATTTTATTTGTCATCCATGAAACTGTTAATGATTCGGTGTTTTAATTAATCAACTTAAAATATACTCAAAGAGAGGTATTAATAAACTTCGGTATTCATGATATGACAGTCCTAGCTTAATGGATGTCGATCGAATATTTGGGTTAATTTTCACCGTCTCTAGGTAAGCGAAAGCTTAAAAATGAAAATGACATGCATCATCCTTTACTTGCTTGCATCATGCATAAAGGTGACGTACGAGATCCGAACCCTAAACTAACACGACATTCAGTCTTATATGATGTCGGTTTAGTCTATGGTCCGGTGTACCGTCATCCTTTCTAATTATATGTTTAATTAATTCCAAAGCCACGATTCGATATAGCTCGTGCTATTTAAGTCACATTTTCATTTAAGAACATATTTATTAAATTCACTTTGGATCTTAAATAATTTCTATCGATTAAACGCAACAAGTTATTTGGTACCGATATCCGGGCGTGATGGGGGTGCTAACCCTTCCCCACATGTAACCAACTCCCGAACCCGTTTTAAAACGAATCTCTGGTTTTGTGGTGTCCGGCCTACCTTAGTGGCCGGTGGCTACTCCAAAATTTTACTATTTTCCAAAATCCGGATTTCCCCTCTTTTTGATATAAATCTCTTTTTCTTTCAAAAAGTGATAAGACCTAGTAGTCGTTTTTCAAAAACCTTATCACAGACGTAACTTTTTCTCTAAAACTTTTCTCTCAAAATTTCATCAGCCAAACACTCTCTTTCTTATCAAAGATTTCAGGTAATGTTCTTGATTTCTAATGGATTCTTCAATCTTATTTTCCAAAATCCCATTGTTTTCCTATATTTTTCAAGAGTAAAACATCCAATTTAGAGGAAATTCACTCATTAGAGGTAAGGTTCGTTCTTCACCTCTAATGAATGGTTCTTTATTGAAATTCCCAAGTATTGATCATTGTTTAATGTTTTCTAATGAGTTTTAATGATTTAATTATGGAAAATTGGTTAAATCAAGGTTTAATTGATGAGATTGGGAGATTTTCCGTTTGGATCTGTTTTGCTGAGTTCTTGGTTGGATTCGAATATGATTTTGGTGTTTTATGATGTTAATATGTTGGTTTAACATTGGAATCCTGAAACTAAGTAAATATATAATTTTCTAGGTTGTTAGTTATGAGTTTTTGAGAAGTTATGGGTGTTTTATGAATGTTGGAGGTGTAAGGATGTTGTTAGGTTGTTTTTGGATGTATTTTGGTGGTAAATGATGGATTAAACCTTTAGACTTTGGCTTGGTTATGTTTGGAAGGTGTTTGATGTTGATTTTGGTTGTTGCGGAGGGGTTTTTGGTTATTATTGTTGTGGATTAATGTTGTTGATTCTTTGAATGCATTTAGATGCATTGAAACCTCTGTTTTTGTGTGGTTAAATCAGGGGTGGTTGATCTGCAAGCTTGTGGCACCATTTTGGAAGCTTTGGAGGAGTAGTTCGCATCGACAGACGAGGTTTTTTTTGTAGTCGATGAGTGAGAACGTGGAATTCATCTTTGAAGTGGCTTAAAGGTTGTTTCGGGAGTTTAAATTAACCTTGAAACACTGCTTTAAACTCGAGAGTAATTATGACGAGGTTTCTTCCTCGGATGTGCTTTGACGAAATTGGTTTTATGCTCTTTTTTTGAATTACATGGTACCTACTGTTTAAGCATGTTTATACTGATTTTGATCACATATTTATGATGGATGCATTAGGAAAATGGTCCATATAAGTATGAGGAATACTTGTAATTGCATGGTTTAATGCATCCAAAACGGTTTTGAATGTTGCATATAAAACCAGTGAGGTACATGGTTAGTAATGAATTATATTAGCAAGTGATGTGGTTTAAAATGTTATCGGATATAGTTGGTCGACCATAGGATTGATAGTGCACTATAATAAGTCGCCTCAAGTGTTGAGGGGTTTATGTGTACCGAATACTCTACCACGAGTACCCTAACGGTCGAGGGGTTATATGGTACCGAAAACTCATGTTAGTTGATTATACATCTAACCGATGATTGGGTTATGATGGTACCCGATTCTGATCGTACCTTAATTCTGGTTGAGATAGTATGAAGTGTTGAGAGGACACTTGTTGAATCCGTGTATTCGATGTAATATTTTGTAAAGTGGGACTTGGTTTATGATCACTTGAAAGCCAATATAATTGATAATGTATCATGTTGATGGATTATGTTGTATAATGTAGGTTTATACATGTTTACTCTTTAAGCTTTGCATATGGGTTGTTATGCATGGGGAAGCTTAAACTGAGGAATTGCAAATGGGATTTTTCTATTATTCCATGATACATGTTGCATATGGTTTAATATGCTTGTTTTGGTAATGTTAACTACACAGATTTGTAAGGCATGTTGTTTTGAAAGAAGTTTTAAATGATGGTTTCTTTGTGAGTTGGAAAATCAGTTCTAAATGCATTGATGGTGTTTTGTTTTTAAGCACCCCTCACTAAGCCTAGTGTTCTTACGCTATCTTTTTCTATCAATGCAGAGAATTAAGAGTTAGAGGCAGCGAGCAAGTGAAGCGAAATCCAAAGACTTGAACTATTTGAAAGTGTGGTTTTTGAACTAGTCTAGTAGTAATAAAGGAAATGAGGTTCATTGTTGTTTGGGAGGGTTATTTTAACACCCCAACCGATTTAGTAGTAAACCGATTGAGGAGCATTACAGGGAATACTAGAAACACGAACAATTAAAATTTTTTCGAACTCGTTGCTATTATACGAGTTGAGTGTCTAACAAATAACCAGCAGAAACATTTTAATTACATAAAAATACATGGATGAACATCCTTCTATTCACTATAGCATTCGAGTATCGTACTTAGACAAAGTCATTTAATCATACAAGTTAGAACGTGCTTATCATTCATCATAAGTTACCACTTTGGCTATTATTTTCAAATCTTCATTCATGTGATCATATAAAGCTTTCAAATAGCCTACCTAGACTAGTATGTTTCGTTTTAACTCAATCTCATTACATTCAAGACATGTAAACATTTCATGAAAGTTTAGCTAAACATGATCATATGTACATGTATTTGAACATATCTCAATTCAAACATATAAGGATTCATTTCCAGGAGCTACGTGACTAGCAAGCAACTTAGACAAGTACGTTCAAGCATACAAGAACTGATATCATTCTTGTTCCTTATAGGTCAACCATTGATTAATCATTTTCAAGTTACATTCTAAGATTATTAACTACTTAATCATATAGGCATATATAGCATTTGAGTATCTCACTTGACCTAAGTCATATTCACATGCATATGTTAAAATATAGTTCAAGTAAGCATGTACATTTAATACCCTACCTATTCGACTAGAAACAAGCTCATGCATACCGAGAATCATCTCTATTGTTCATCTAGTATACATTGGTTCAATACAAGGCATTCAAATGGCAAACTTGGCTAACAAGAATTCATTTCAAACCAAAATTAATATTTTCATATGCTTCATGGCATTCGAATGTTATACTTAACAAGAATACAATCATTTCAAGCTAAATGCATTTGTGTATATACATATGCGCAACATAACCCATTTAATTCACATAAAATCATGCCATTACATACTTCAAATTTAATTATTAAGCCTTCTTTAGATATAAGGTCCGAACAAGTTCATTTATACACTTTCTAGTAGCAAAATGCATGTCCTAGCTTATCTATATACAAGACTTGGTGCCACCAACAACTATGAGTATTGCATAACAAGTATGGAATCGTACTCAAGCTTCACTTGTGTCTTGCTTCAGGCTCAAGACAACAAGCTTCAAGACCAATTAACCTCTTTGAAGCACTTTAACCTGTAGTTTGGGAAGAGAGGAAACGAGAGTGATAAGTACGATATGTACTTAGTGAGGTAGTACTAGTTCTAACCGATTATTATATCATGTCTCCATTAATCATGTTGGCTGATTAAAGTCTTAGAGCAATCGGGTCAAGCAAGAATCATGGAATCATTGTTGCTTGTGTAAAGTGCCCCACAGTTGTGCAAGTATACACGTCTCAAGTAATAAAGTGATGGGTATTGCGTATCGTCTCCACAAGGATTGGTGAAACCTTCAATGTTATCTTCTCGCACTGAAAAGGAAATAAAAGTAAAGAACACAAGTGCTTGATTAGGTTTTTAGAGTAATCTAATGAACAGAAAATAAAATAAGCTAGTAAACTAAAAGTTGAGTAATCAAGATGAGAGAATGATCCATATTATATTGTGTCGTAGTGTGGAAACCAATTGGACTATCTCAGTCTTTGAATGCAACAAACACCAAATTGCCTTGGCAAGGACCAGAGTCTCTGTCGCGGCAACAAGTTAAGTAACTGCCTCGGCAATCCCTTGCTTGGGCAGCAACGAACAACGTCAAGGTTCAAAAAAGCATCATTCAGTGGCTCCTCCTTATTCCTAAGTCGAAACAGTGCTGATGTACATGCCTTGATAATACCTCCCAACGTGAACCAAGGATGAACACCAACCAATCTTACACTTCTTTTAGCCGTTGAAACTCAAACTTATCCCAAAGTTGAGTTAGTTTTCACCTATTAGGATGAAAACCATGTTTATCCGTTTCGTGAGTCTAACTCTCTCGATATTAGACAAATAGACAATTAACGAGATACTCTCCCAATTCCCTCAAAAACAAGATAAAGAATCAAGAATAAGAAAACCTTGAACTAAAATTGCATTAACAAAAACTTAAACAAAATCCAATCGTTTTCTCACAACTACTAAACAATACAATCTAAACCCTAAGAAGAAATTAGAACATAATGAAAATGAAAGTTCGCTACAAATTATTTCAAAAGCTCAAGTACTCGATAGATCCTCCCTTCTCAATGGCTGACTTTGCTTCATATTTATAGACGAGGTTTAGGTCAAGTCCTTCTTGAGAAGGAAGTTAAGTTAGAATGAAACACATTAAAAGAAAAGGTCTTCTTTTAATGTATTATATCTTTCTCCCTTAAAATCCTCCCTTTTGCATGGAATCTTCTATTGACCTTCCTTCAACATTTTCATGGTCTTCTCACAGTCCGATCTTTATGCAAAGTGTGTAGAAAAAATTCACATTTTCATGCTCTTCAAAACACGTTCCACTTTGAATAATTTCTCCATTGTCGAGTGTGTCAGGTCATTGCCTCGGTAGTGGCTTGGTTGTTGCCTCGACAATAGTCTGTCTATCTTTTCCGCTCAACAATGTTCTATCTTATAGTTCAGCTTCCTTTAGTAGAAACTGACATCCATAGCAAGCTTGATATGGAACGTCGAGGGATGATTCTGCACCGCTCCTTTCTTTCCTTCACTGCCGCGGCAGAGCTTACCCGGGCAGTGAGTAGCGAAATCTGCATAGGCACCAAACACGCACATAAGTAACATCTTTTTCATCAAATAAACTAAATATAAGGATCAAGCATAATAAAGGTGAGATTAATGTGATCGATGCATGGAGGGCTACAATGTGATTCAAATGGGTGTAGATTTAGCAATAATTGTAATAGAAAAATGGTGAAATGATAGTACTTTTACACACTTAACACCCCCCAAACTCGAACTATTTCTTGTCCTCAAGCAATGCAACTAGTAGAAAAAATAATTAGTCGCCAAAGTCCTTAATCCTCATAGAGATTGCTTCAACTCGCCTTCTTCCTCATGATCTAGCACTTGAAAATACATGATTAAATTTTTCGAACGACTAAAGGAGTTACCCATAATCAAACTATGATACTTGTGAGTGTGTGCATGCTTTGTGAAAAAGATGATTATCCAGGTTCTAAGTAAACACTTAAGCATTAACCTACTTAACTTGGGTAAATTCTTTTTTAAGCAATCTAACCGACTAGAGCCAATTTCGGGCACCTCTAGTGATTAGCCTAGAGCCAGTTTCGGGCACTTCTAGGGCTTCCTTAAGCTAGAGCTGGTGTTAGGCACCTCTAACATTTTACCCAAGATTTTCATTCTAAGCAAGTATATGTCCTAAATGTCCCAGAACTCCTTAAACCATACAAGTCACAAAAGTGTAGTTTCATTTTCAGCCCCCATAGTGCGATTCTAAGTGTTTCCTAATAGTCATCCTAACCTTTAAAGTGTATTTTTAAGTGCTAAGGTAGTTTCATCATTAGAAGAGTTTTGCAACTCTAGGCAATTCTAAGTCAAATTAAAAAACTAGGCAAATATTACTCATTAAAGAAAAAACTACATTGCTTTTAGATAATGAACTGCCGTTGAGGTAGTTTCCTAGGCAAAGTGACCTCGTAACACCCTAAAATCACCCTAGTTGGAACAGTAGAAAAATAACAAGGAAATATAAACATCGTATAATTTAATTAAGATTGGAATGAAATCACATAAGTTATGTTATATTAGTTTACAATTGGAATAAATATCATATGTACGTTAGTATGTGAACTTAGAGTAATGAAGATAAAAATTGTAACTAATATATATATATATATATATATATATATATATATATATATATATATATACAAGTTTAATGGAATCAAAACATGGAATGTATATACATAGATGAGTACATTCAGGGATTGTATTTAAATGTAAATATAAGTATATCTATAAGTAAAATATGATAAACTAATAATTAATAAATTAAATAAGAAAAATTTGTATAAAAATAGTGGGATTTATAATGGAGATACTTGGCTTTGACACAATCCATGTGTCTTATACATAGGCACCAACCGGCCACTATTGTTTAAAAACTAAACAAGTGTTTTTCCACTACTCAAAACTCGTCTTCTTCATCCATACTTAGCCAAACCCACCGAAAACAAGAGAGAAATAGAGAGAGAGAGTGAATTTGTTGTGATTAAAGGCTGGAAATTGAAGTAGGAAAGCTTGCATGTTATCCTAAGTTCATGTAAGTATACTTGTGTTTAAACCAAATGGTATTCTAATTTAGGACTGTTTTGTGTGAATTTGGGATATATATATATGTTGCTGGAAAATTTTTGTTTTATGCTTCATTGTGATGTTATATTGCTGGGTTCATGTGGTTGTTGAATGAAATCTGGATATATGCATGAATTTAGGTTAAGGTTTGAATCTGCCCAGATTAGAACTATTGCACTGCCTTGGATTAAATTGAAAATTCGAATAGGTTAGGGTTTGAGTTAGCAAAAGTTTGTAAAACAAAGATGTAGATCATTGAAAATACTATAAGATAGAGGTCTCATGAGTGTGAAAATGTTGCTAGAAATGGCTGGAAATTGAGTAAGAAGTACACTGGTCTAGAATAGAGTGAAACTAGAATTAAGGAGATTCTTTTGAATAAAAATAAAATTTAGAGATTATTTTGATCATCTATAAATTCTGAAAAATTTACATGAAACCGGGGACACATTGAATGAATAAATAAATATGTGTTTATAAGGAAAGTTAGCTTATATGAATGGTTAAAATGAGTTAGAACACATTGAAGGTTAACTTGGACTAATCTGGAAAATGCAACAATTAAGTGACCTAAATGCTCTTTTTTTATGTTGCTGGAACTTTAAAGTAATGTTATAAGATTTATAAAAATGTGGTTGAAAAATCAGTATCAAATGTTTAATAGATTATATATTAAATGAGCACTAAAGTTACAAGTTGAAAACAATGGGCAAAATAGGTCACTATAAATGCCTTGTTTTCAAACAATAATCTGTATTGATAGAGAAATGAAAAATGTATGTGCTATACATGGTTTTAAAGATGTGTGAATAAGCTTTCTAGAATGGTAAAGAACTCATAATTTGGAGTTGTGTCTAAAACATTATGGGCAGTTTAGTGAATGTAGCTCAAACTGCCAGTTTAGGGGGCAGATTCATGTACTTAAGTGATTGTGTTTGAGTAAATGAGTATATATGGTTGAATTGAGTTCTAATGTGTGTTTTATATGTTATTTTATTGTTCAAGATCAAATTGGTGAAGATACTATAGAGGATTCAAGGGCTGAGCAATATAAAAAGAGGGGCAAAGGCATTACAATTAAGGATTCAAATTATGCTTAGAGTATTGTGAGTGTAGCTATCATAGGGTTAGGATTAGTATCCTAACCAATATATTTATGTTTATTTGTTGTGATAATATGAAGCATGCAATGAATCTAATAATGGTTTGGTAAGATTAAAATGTAAAAGAAGAAGGATTAAAGGAAATGATTGAGTGTACATGTTGAATGCTAATTGAGCTTGTTATGAATTTTGTGATGTACTATGCATGGTAAGCTTGTTGAGCTTTATGATAGGAAATGAAATGTGATATTTATCTACAGTTTGTGGTGATTATATGATTGAAATAATATGATAAGCTTGCTGGAAATTATGTTGAATATGATCTTGAATGTTATCTTGCAAAGTGATATGAACTTGCCATATAGCCTTGCTTGGTGTTTGTTAAACAAGTGTTTGATCTTGTGAAAACTTAAAATATATAATAAAGTCATTGGTTGGTTAGTGTTCTTAGGTAGAAAGGCATGCCTTAGAGTCATTGAGCTCAAAAGTTATCTAATTCAGGATGGTGGTTAGTCACCTATAAACCTGCAAGGTGGTTAGTCACCTTATTATATGAATGGTGGTATGACACCACTGATGCTTATGCATTCTCTGTTACATGATATGTGGTGTTGAGACACCTTGATACCTTTGGGTATCTAATGTTATATGTTATCTAATTGACTTGATTACCTAGATCACTAAATCATCCAAGGCAAAAGAAATATGAACTTCTGATTAGACTTACTTGAACAAAGAATTGATGATATGATATGCGTTCATATGCTATATGAAATGATATGAATGAGATGGGTAATGACCCTAATTGAATGATGTGAATATGTGATCAATGATATGAATGTATTATTGATGATATGATATGATTCATGTACTTTGCATTGCTACCCAATGATATGAGATATATGAATGCTTTGATTACATGATGTATATGTGAAACTAACTAAGTCTACTTGAGTATGATGGACTAGCTAGCTAATCTAATATGTTCTAAGCCTAGTTAAAAACTTTGAAGACATGAATATGACTTTAAAAGATGTAATTAGTAATGTTAGGGCTGCCTCACTAACAACATATTGTACTTATCACTTTGGTGTTTCCTTCTTCCAAAATTTCAGGTGTTAAGTTCTGAAAGCTAGCTTGTTTGATCCGAGAGACGTCACTAGCCAAAGCACAAGTATGATATAGTTTTTGTTTAGACTCCTGGATGGTGGCATAGTATATGTTAATGTGTCACATGCATTGTGGAACATGTATTTGATAGTTTTGGCTTGTATTATGTTAAGACAAAGCTATGTTATGTAATGGGATTGAAGTTTGATATGTATATATGGTTGATAGTATGAATGTGTTTATGATTGTATTGTTTAAGCTTTGATAAGGAGTATGAATATGTTATATGTTGCTGAGGTTAGTCGCTGTCCAATTGATAAAATAAGTGTAAGGTTGATATGTATGTGTGATCTAGGTGACTTGCATCGAACTACTACTTTGTTTAATGACATATTCCGAATGGTCATGTTGTAGAAGAGTTATAATTGTTATATTGATATGAGTATAGAGATATGCATGTATTAGTAAAAAATTGAATGAAGATCACATGATTGATAAGAAGCATTTGAATGCTATGTTCATCTTGTAGGTTTGGTGTAGTTCGTATGGATCTCAATATTGTTAGGTTGATTGAGCATATAGTATGTATGCTTAGGTTGATATGTTAGAACATGTATGAAATTTAAATAATGTGTATGTGCCTTGCTAGAATATTAGTCGAATGTGTTACAATCATGAATAGGTTTAGTTGAGTGTATCTTGAATGTTAAAGAATATGAATGTTGTTGTTGGTTGAATTGAAAGTTTAAGGTTGTTAGATATATGTATGAAGGTTTTTTTTTGCTCACCTATGTATATATCCTTTGATTATATGTTATATGATCACTTGTTGAATTGTTAGGTGTTATGCGTGTTTGATTGATTGTCATGGATTGCAAAGCATATGTATATGTTGTATGTCACTCGTTATGTTAGTGTGACATCTCTTGCTCCTGACCCGGGTGAGGGGTGTTACATAAATTGGTATCAGAGCTTTAGGATATAGGTTTTAAAATTATCTGAAACATGTCATGCATCATATAGGTTAAACTATGCCACCTATGAGTCTTATATCGAACTGGTTGTGATTCTGCTCTCTAATTTCGATCTTGTTTGAATTCTTAGTAGAATGTTCGCAACTAATCTAGCTCGGGATGATGAAAGTCCCAATAGATCATCAAACAACGGGGATAGTGTTGATATGCACCCCCCGAAATCCGACCCTCCAATATGATCAATGCGAATGTCTCCTTAAAATGAAGGAGATGTTCGATCAACTTGTAATGAACATCATACGAGAACAACCGACTCCTATTGTTGCTGCCCCGAGTCGAGCACCGGTAGAAAAGCTCGCTCATCATTGAGCTACTATATTCACCAGCGCAAATGAGGAGAAATCGGATGAAGCTAAGAAGTGGCTCGAAAAGACAACACAAATTCTGACCACACAACTTCAATGCTCAGACGAGCATAAACTTGAATGTGCGATTGCACTCTTAGCCGACGAAGCCTTAAGTTGGTGGGAAACCACGACTCTGACCGCTCCTGCCGAGTTAGTCACAGGGAAATTCTTTGTTGAAGAATTCAAAAAGAAGTACATTAGCGAGCAATATCTGGCGGATCGCCGAAAGAAGTTCCTGTATCTGAAACAAGCCAATTGGCCAATCGAACAATATGTCGTTGATTTCTGCAAATACTGCAAGTATGTCACAAAATATATCAAAACTGAGAAAGACAAGTGTAGAATGTTTATTGACGGTCTAAGCGAAGAATTGAGTCTGATGTTTACCACCCTTGGTATTACGGACTTTCAAATCCTTGTGAATGGAGTCATCACTACATAATCTAAAATAAGAACCGCAGAGAAACGAACGAGTGGTTATCGGGCTGACAAGAAGCGAAAAGGCAATGAAAAATCTAGGTGGTTAAAGAAACCGAAACATCAAAGGGAAGCCTCCTCCACTTACACTCCTGAGAATCGGAGTAACTATCCATCTAAAGCTCAACACTTGAGTAGGATGGCTATTCCGGTTTTATATGTTAACATCACATGATATGCGAAGAAATTTTCTACTTGCAAGTTTTGTCAAAAGCAACATCCCGGCCAATGCCGAGCCCAATCTAATCTATGCTTTTCTTGTGGTGGTGATGACCACAATATTCGGGACTACCCAAAAAGAAATGATCAAACTCCTGCTCGACATACTTCTAATCTGAGCTATGTGTCACCTGGCCGAAACAAGAACCCGAGACAAGCTCAGTCGGGTAATCAAGGGAAAGGCAAGGCTGCCCAATCGAAAGCTACAACTTATCAAGAATCTCGAGCCCCATCTCGTGTCTAGCACATTCGTGGCAAAGAAGAAGAAGAGTATCCCGTGTCATTGCAGGTACGGTTGAACTAATCCTTAAACCTGTTAACACTTTGATAGATTCAGGATCAACACATTCGTTTGTTTGTTCATATCTATTAGATGAACTAAATTTGAAACTTGAAATTGTAAAATCAAGCCTTGTAGTTTCAAACCCAATTGGTGGAAACTTGCCAATTAACTTGATCTGTAGAAACTGCCAAATAACTATTTGAAATGTTCCTTTCTTCTATGATCTGTAAGTGTTACCTAAATGTGAATTCGATCTAGTGTTAGGACTAGATTGGTTGGGAAAACACGAAGCCTGGGTAGACTGTCAAAACCATAGGTTATATTTACGGGGTTTAGGAAAAGAATCCATCCTATTGATAGACAAGAAACCGACCTCTATTTTCGCCGCTATGGCACTGCAAGACGAGCTTGATTTCGGTTTACTTGAAATGCCTATTGTATCTAAATTTTCTGTTGTTTTTCCTGAGGAACTTCTAGGACTTCCTCCAACTCATGAAGTTGAATTCAAGATCAAAGTTGAACCCAGAACTTGCCCTGTGTCCATTACACCCTATCGTATGGCACCGATTGAACTGAAAGAATTAAAGAAGCAGATTCAAGAACTTGAGGACAAGGGACTCATTCGACCCAGCATATCTCCCTGGGTGCTCATGTCTTGTTCGTGAAAAAGAAGGACGATACGATGCGACTTTGTATCAATTACCGACAACTTAAAAAAGTAACTATCAAGAACAAGTATCCTTTACCAAGGATCGAAGATTTGTTCGATCAACTCAAACACGCAGCCGAATTCTCCAAGATTGATCTTCGGTCCGGTTACTATCAAATGAGGGTGAAAGAAGAAGATATGCCCAAAAAGCTTTCCGAGCTCGACATGGACATTACGAGTTCCTAGTAATGCCATTTGGTTTAATGAATGCCCCTGATGCATTCATAGACCTGATGAATCGAGTATTCAAGCCTTATCTTGACAAGTTTGTGGTCGTGTTCATTGACGACATCCTTGTTTACTCTCGGAACAAGAAATAACATGTTAATCATCTTCGGATTGTGCTTCAGACGCTCTGAGATCACCAATTGTTCGCCAAATTTACTAAGTGTGAATTTTGGTTATCCAAAGTTTCATTCCTCGGACACGTCATTTCATCCGATGGAATCAAAGTCGACTCCAAGAAAATTTAAGATATTTTTGATTGGAGACCTCAGAGAAATGTGAGTGAAGTTCAAAGTGTAATGCCCTGGTTTTGTGCCTAGATGTCTTAGACATCGAATCGGACCGGTCGAGAACGACTCGAATCGCGTAAGGTGATTTTAGGAAATCAAGGACCGGGATAGGATAAAATTGTGATAAAAATTGCTAAAATCTTTTAAAAATATAATTAAGAGGTTGGTCAAGTCAATTTTACGAAAAGGGCTTTGGAAAATGGACATTTTGAGTAGTGACCAAATTGTAAAGTTTCAAAACTGGGAAAAATGTGATTTTTAAGGTGGAAGCCAAAATCTTAGAATCTTTAAGGGGCTTTATGTCAATTGGACCTTTCTTCAATATGACATGTGATTTAAAAGGGTTTTTAATTAAATGATTTTTAATTGGATTTTTATATTAATAAACTAAAAGGTAGTTAATGAGATTTTCATTTACGTAACTACCAATTCCCTCTCATTTTCAGCCAAACACCATTTTCTCTCATCTTTTCCATAATTCTTCTTCCCAAAAACACTCTCAAAATTTCCTAAATCATTTTCAAGAGATCTTCCTTAATTAATCATAATTTTTGCAAGGAAAACTTGTCATCTATTGAAGGAAGCAAGGATTGGATGCAAATCCTGTTCTCAACCTCTAATCTAAGTTCTTTATTGAAATTCCCAAGATATTTGGCTTCTAAATAATATTCTTGAGTGAGTTTTCAATATAGTTTTGATTTGAGATCAAAATCTTGTGAAATTGTGGATGAAATCTTGATTTTCGGACTTGATGAGTTGGGCTTTGTTTTGTGTTAATTTTAATTGATTTATAAGATGGTTTATACGTTAAAATGATGTGTTAATAACATATATCCCGAAATCCTTGAGATCCTTGAGTTTCTTGGTAGTTTTAAGTGAGATTTTGGGGTGAAATGGTGGAATCTTGATTTTTGGAGGTATAAGGATGAGTTAGGATGTTTATTAGATGTGTTATAATGTTGATAATTGTTAGGAAGTGATATATGATGGCTGGGCTTAGTTTAGGAAGCAATCGATTGAGTTTTCGGTTGTTTTGGAAGGGTATTTTGGTGTAGTTTGTGTGTGCAACGAGTTTATGAATTGTTGCTAGTGTTAGAATGCATTTTAATGCATTTAGATCTCTGTTTTGATTATGCAAAACAGGGGATCTTGATCCGGAAGTGAACGAGGTGATTTTAGAGGCTCCAGAGGTGTAATTTCCGTGTCAGCGAACAAGGCTTCGCGTAACGGTGAGTGGAAATGCAATTTCCTGCATTGTAACACTTTGATCATGATCTTGGGAGCTTAGTGTAAGTTTGATAAACTTAGATAAGCTCAAGATTAAGTAGTTTAGAAATCGCTCATGGAAATGTGCTATGTTTTGATGAAAATGCACTTGATGAAAATGTGGTTTTGTTTACTGTTTTAAGCATGTTTAAGCATGATTTAAATGCTGGATTTTAATGCCATGATGTTAAGGAGGCACTAGGTAAGTGATCCTTGGTTTTTCATATGACTATGCTTGTGGAAATGACAATGTGGTTATGCTTGTAAAATAGTGGATTATTGTTGATAAATGATTATATTGGCAAGTGATGAAAATGGTTTTTGGATACTTTAATCGAATATAGGTAGCCGGCTATAGGATTGGGTGCACCGTGAATAAAGTCGCCTTGGATGTCGAGGGGTTTTGATTGTTCCGTAATCTCCATCCAAGTACCCTAACGATTGAGGTTAAGATCACAACGGTGAATGGTTAGTCCCGTGTGTGACTCTTATGTATGTGTCTCATACTCTCCTTAGTGGAATTATACAACTACCAATGAGTGATGTTGAGGGGTTGTGATTGTGCCATTAATCTCCGTCACGGGTGTTGAGGGGTTGTGATTGTGCCATTTGTCTCCACCTTGTGTAGTCCGATAGTTTGTATGAAGCGTGAGGGACAACGCTTGTAATCCATGTATCCGATTGTGTTTTGTGTTGAAATTGTCTTTGGATTATCACTTGTGAACCAATATAATGTAAATGAATAAAGTGAAGCATGAGATGCTTGTCTATAATGCAAGGTTGCATGAAATAGTTGTGCATGATGCAAAAATACATGAGTTGCTTGGTAATGCATGAGTAATGGTTTAATTGCTGTTTATGATGTCGCATATGAGCATGTGTTTATAAAATGAATTGATGTCTTGAATAGACATGATTTATGAAAAGGCATGTGATAAAAGTGGTGGCTTTGCAAGTCATGTTAAATGCATTGATGAATGTTGTTTAGCGAGCCTCACTAAGCTTTATGCTTACGCTCTTTTGTTTCATCAATGCAGAGAACTGAACATTTGAAGGCAGCCCAAAAGCAAGAGGAATCCAAGGCTTTGTTAAAGAGATGTATGTGGTTCACCCTTAGTGTAATAAGTGGCAATGGGTGGGATTTATACTTTGGAATGTTTGAGGATGTTTCCCTTTACTTTGAGCATGTTAGATTGCTTATACTTGAGTTGTAAATAGCCTTTGGAATGATTCGGATGTGGAAATGCATGTTTAACCAGCAAAATCTACTGTTGCAGGGCAAGGCGTATCATAACGCCCTTGCCTGTTTCGGAACAGGGGCCCGAATTGGCCTTAAGATTTCGTAACGAATGAAGGTGTATCGAAATGCTTTGGCTACTGGAAGGGGGTGTTTTGATACGGGTCTCGGAACGCACCCGAGTATCGAAACTGTCAACCCTGTTTCAAAACGACCATTTCGGTACAAGGCCATCCGTATCGAAACACTTGGCCATTCCATTTGAATTTTGAGCTGTTCT
Source organism: Hibiscus trionum (assembly GCA_030270665.1). NCBI lineage: Eukaryota > Viridiplantae > Streptophyta > Magnoliopsida > Malvales > Malvaceae > Hibiscus > Hibiscus trionum. Next base: position 26,884,254 of record BSYR01000021.1, read on the forward strand.
GAGTTTCTGTTTCTTACATTTTGGTCCTTAAATGTTGGTTGCTTAAATTAGTGAGTTTGAATGATCCTTTTGAGTTTTTATGACATGATGGCATGTTATGTGATTAATTGAGGTTTGGAAACTTTAAATCATGAAAGTCCCTGTATTTTATGGAATTTACAATTTAGTCCCTAAAAGTTAAATGTATGCAATTGAACCCCTAATCGAACACCGATCGTTGTGCCGTTTTCACCTAATCGCTTTGATGAACTCATAGGTTAATAATATGTATCTAGAGAAGATAAAAAGACAAAAAGTCGTAAATCAAGGTTGACTTTTGGGTTGACTTTGGTTTTCCCCGTGTAATCTTCGTAGTTCGGGTTAAACGTCTAGACTGGGCTAAGGGTTTTACATTTGTTGGTATCAGAGCCAGGTTACGAAAGAATTGGGGATGGTAGTATGTGAAATTGATATGTATTGAAGTATGATGTTTGAAAAGCATGCTATTGGTTAGATTTTGAACCTTATGCCATGATTGATTGATGTGAATTACATATGGAATGAATATGATTGTATGATGATGATGTTTTGTAGATATGTGCTGATTTTGGGATGATGAAAGTATGTGAGTATGATGTTTCATGTATGCTATGCTTTGCGGGGAAAATTGGGGGCCCATTGCCTTATTACACTAATCAAATGTTTTGTAAACTTGGATTCTTGCTTGGAGCTGGCCTAAATGGTTTGATTTGTTTTTGTTGTTGTGTTTGGTTAAATAGCACAATGGGACCTAGAAGAGAGTTGAGGTCCAATACGATAGTGCCTGCAGCTGAGCAGGGTAACCAGGCTGAGCAAGGGGATGATGTCCCTCATGGTGGAGATCTACCTCCTCCACCACCACCTGGAGGTGGGGAGCAGGTGCAACAAGGATAAGCTAGTCATGGTTTGGGTGATTTTGCGCCACTAGTTGAGGCGATCACCGGAGCATTTCAGGCTGTTGTTGCCGAAGCGCATGTGCAGCCCCTACAACTGGGCAGGTGGGCTTACCTTTGGAAAGGTTGAGGAGCTTAGGAGCCGTGGAGTTTTATGGCATGTCACCTGAGGCGTTCGAGGCCTGGTTAGCTAGCACGATCCGCATTATGGATCAAATGGGTTGTAATGATGTGCGCAAGCTGGGATGCGCAGTTTCCTTGCTACGAGGCGATGCCTATAGCTGGTGGACGACTACCACAGCTGGTATGGAACCTAATGACGTTGATTGGGAGTTCTTTAGAGGTGCCTTCATGAGAAAGTATCTAGGTATAAGATACTTGGATGAGAAGAAACGAGAGTTTATGTCGCTTGTTCAGGGCAACCTTTCGGTGGCTGAGTACGAGGTTCAGTTCGTACGCTTGAGCCATTATGCTCCTGAGTTGGTACCTAGTGAGAGGCATCGATGTGATCGCTTTCGGTACATATTGGTATAGGAAGTTAAGACGTACATGTTGGCTGCTGATTATACTGATTTTGATGTGTATGTTGGTCGGGCAAAGGACATCGAGCAGAACTTGGGTTTGTCTTCTAGAGGTGTTGGTTCTAGCTCTGGGAAGAGTGTTGCTGAGTATAGTTCTAACGGTGGACGGAACAAAAGAGGTCGTGATAGGAGACATCAGCCTGAGGGAAGGCGTGGTGTTTCGGGTCGAGGTGGACAGGCTCAGGGAGGTCGTGTGAGATCTAGGCAACATACATATTGGACACGTGGTTCGAGGGATTATTTGAGGTGAGATTGTCCTCGGGCAACTATATAGGTTTAGGCTTCTGTTGTGGTGACAGGGAACTCTTGTTGGAATTGTGGGTTGGCGGATCATATAAGGAGGGAGTGTCTTTTGTTGGCTGGTGGTGGCCAAGGACGTGCTCCTGTGGTGGCTGCACCTTAGAGAGGCCGTGGGCGCGGCCGTGGGAACTTTCAGAGGAGAGATGAGGGGCAGCGAGGTATTGCTCACGTTGTAGCCGTTGGACCTGAGGGAGGTGGACCAGCGAGGGTGTACGCTCAGCGCGAGGAGAGCAATGATACCGATGTGATCACAGGTACCTTTGCTCTCCAGTCTTTATCTTAGTTGGCTTTGATTGATTCTGGATCCACGCATTCTTATATCTTGAGTGAGCATGCACATGTGCTTGATATACCTGTTTAGTTGCTTGAGGTAGGAATGCAAGTGACTAGTTCTTTTGGTGAGACTGTAGTTACTAGGAAGTTGTATAGGAGATGCCCTTTGTCTGTGCAAGGTCATGTTTTTCCTATGAATCTGATGGAATTGCCTTTCTACAGATTTGATGTAATCCTTGGTATGGATTGGTTGACGGATCATAGGGCAATGTTTGACTTTGATGTTAAGCGAGTCACCTTAAAGTTGGCTGATGATTATGAGGTTGTAGTAGTTGGCGATAATGTGAAATTCTTGTCGAATGTGATTTCGGCTTTGGAAGTAAACCGTATGATGAGGTTGGGTTATGAGTCTTACCTTTCTTACGTGATGAATCCTAGCACCAAGGATGTGCGTGTGCAGGACATTCGAACTGTTCGCGATTTTTCGGGTGTCTTTCTGGAGGAATTGCCTGGGTTACCACCAACCAGAGAAGTTGAGCTTGTTATAGAGTTGTACGAGAACACAACTCTGGTGTCCATTGCTCCCTATCTCATGGCACCTAAAGAGTTAAAAGAGTTGAAAATACAATTGCATGAGTTGTTGGATCGAGGTTTCATTCAGCCGAGTGTGTAACCTTGGGGTGCACCGGTCTTGTTTCTGAAGAAGAAAGATGGGACGATGATAATGTGTATAGATTATCGGCAACTGAACAAGTTGACGATCAAGAACAAGTATCCCTTGCCTAGAATTGATGATCTCTTTGATCAGTTCCGGGGAGCCTCAGTGTTTTCTAAGATAGACTTGAGATCAGGGTATTATCGGTTAAAGGTGAAGGATGTGGACGTACCTAAAACTGCTTTTCGGACGAGGTACGTGCATTATGAAATTTTGGTGATGCTGTTTGGTTTGACCAATGCGCCTGCTACTTTCATGGACATGATGAATCGTGTATTCCATGAATTCTTGGAACAGTTTGTGGTGGTGTTCATCGATGATATCCTTGTGTATTCGCGTACCGAGGAGTATCATGATAGGCACTTTAGGATTGTTTTGCAAGCGTTGCTGGAGAATCAGTTGTATGCCAAGCTGAGTAAGTGTGAGTTTTGGCTTAGGGAGGTGGTCTTCCTTGGACATGTTGTGTCAGCTGAGGGCATTCGCGTTGATCCGCAAAAGGTAGAGGCTGTTATGAGTTGGAAATTGCCTAAGTCAGTGACGGAGGTACGAAGTTTCCTTGGATTGGCTGGGTACTACCGTAGGTTTGTCGAGGGTTTCTCAAAGATAGCAGCACGTTTGACCAAGTTGTTGCAAAAGAATGTTCGCTTTGAGTGGACGGAGGCGAGGCAACGAGCTTTTGAAAAGTTGAAAGAAGCTTTGACGCAAGCTCCTGTTTTGATTCAACCTGAATCTTAGTAAGGAGTTTGTAGTTTATGTGATGTGTTCATTGTTGGTTTGGGCTGCGTGTTGATGCGGGAGGGTAAGGTGGTGGCCTATGCTTCTAGGCAGTTGAAGGTGCATGAGCGCAACTACCCTACTCATGATCTTGAGCTTGCAGCTGTGGTGTTTGCCTTGAAAATTTGGAGGCATTATCTGTACGTTGAAAAGTGTGTTGTGTTCACGGATCATAAGAGCTTGAAATACCTTATGTCTAAGAAGGAGTTGAATCTTAGGCAACGACGTTGGGTGGAGTTGCTTAAGGATTATGATCTGACGATCGAGTATCGCCCGGGTAAGGCTAATGTTGTAGCCGATGCTTTGAGCCAGAAAGTTGTTGTAGATTTGAGAGCGATGTTTGCTCGTTTGAGCATATCGCGTGATGGTGGGCATGTGGCGGAGTTGCAAGTGAAACCATCCTTGATACAATTGATTAATGATAAGCAGTTGCTCGATGATTCTCTTGTTTCGCATGTTCAGTAAATTGCTGAGAAAAGACCTTCGGATTTCAGCTTTAGTGATAATGGTGTTCTGTGCTTTGGGAGTCGAATAGTGGTGCCAGATAATATTGAGTTAAGGCACACTATTCTGACAGAAGCTCATAGTAGTCCTTTTGCTATGCACACTGGTAGTACCAAGATGTATCGTGACCTGAAAGATGAGTACTACTGGGTAGGGTTGAAAAAGGATGTGGCTGAGTTCGTCAGTAAGTGCATGGTGTGTCAGCGAGTGAAGGCTGAGCATCAGGTTCCTTCTGGATTGTTGTAGCCTTTGAGAATTCCATAATGGAAGTGGGAGAGAATCACCATGGATTTTGTGTCTGGTTTGCCTTTGTCACCGACAAAGAAGAATTCAATTTGGGTGATTGTGGATCGGCTCACGAAGTGTGCGCATTTTCTGCCTGTGCATACTACGTATACCTTGGATAAGTTGGCTGAGCTATACATAGCTGATATTGTGCGGTTGCACGGTGTGCCAAAGTCCATTGTGTCAGATACAAATCCGAGGTTTACCACGCGATTTTGGGAATGTTTGCATCAAGCCTTGGGTACACGGTTGAATTTCAGTACTTCTTATCATCCGCAGACGGATGGACAGTCAGAACGTATGATTCAAGTGCTTGAGGACATGTTGAGATGTTATGTGATAGATTTTTAGGGTTCATGGGAGAAGCACTTGCCGTTGGTTGAGTTTGCGTATAACAACAGTTACCAGGCAAGTATCCAAATGGCTCCATACGAGGCTTTGTATGGGAGAAGATGTAGAACCCCTCTATATTGGGTAGAAGCTAGGCAAAAGTTGATTTCAATGCTAGCTATGCTTAAGGGAAACACCGAGAAGGTGAAGCTCATTTGTGAGCGGTTAAAAGTAGCATCGGATAGGCAAAAGTCTTACGTGGACTTGAAGTGTAAGGAAATTGAGTTCGCGGTTGGCGAACGTGTGTTCTTGAAAGTATCACGTTGGAGGAAGGTGATGAGATTTGGGCGTAAAGGTAAGCTTAGCCCAAGCTTTATTGGACCTTACGAGATTGTGGAGCGTATTGGTCATGTGGCATATCGATTGAGATTGCCTGCAGAGTTGGAGAAGATACATGATGTGTTTCATGTCTCCATGTTACGGAAGTACATATCGGATCCTTCGCATGTGATGCCTGTTGAGGAGATAGAGTTGAATCCAGATCTGTTGAATGATGATGAACCAATGAAGGTTCTGGACGTGAGTAGCAAGGTTCTTCGTGGCAAGACGATAGAACTTGTGAAGGTGTTGTGGCGACACCGAGGAGTTGAGGAGGCCACATGGGAAAGCAAGGCGGACATGCTGAGGCAGTTTCCGCATCTCTTTTCATTAGGTAAGAATTTCGAGGACGAAATTTCTTAAGTGGGGGAGAGTTGTAATGCCTTGGTTTTGGGCCTAGATGTCTTAGACATCGGATCGGATCGGTCGAGAACGGTTCGAATCGCGTGAGGTGTTTTTAGGAAATCATTGATCAAGATAGGATAAAATTGTGATAAAAATTGCTAAAATCTTTTAAAAATATAATTAAGAGGTTGGTCAAGTCAATTTTACGAAAATGGTTTTGGAAAATAGACATTTTGAGTAGTGACCAAATTGTAAAGTTTCAAAACTGGGAAAAATGTGATTATTAAGGTGGAAGCCAAAACCTTAGAATCTTTACGGGGATTTAAGTCAATTTGACCTTTCTTCAATATGACATGTGATTTAAAAGGGTTTTTAATTAAATGATTTTTAATTGGATTTTTATATTAATAAACTAAAAGGTAGTTAATGGGATTTTCATTTACGTAACTACCAATTCCCTCTCATTTTCAGCCAAACAACATTTTCTCTCATCTTTTCCAGAATTCTTCCTCCCAAAAACTCTCTCAACATTTCCTAAATCATTTTCAAGAGATCTTCCTTAATTCTTCAAGATTTTTGCAAAGAAAACTTGTCATCTATTGAAGGAAGCAAGGATTGGAGGTAAATCTCATTCTCAACCTCTAATCTAAGTTCTTTATTGAAATTCCCAAGATATTTGGCTTCTAAATACTATTCTTGAGTGAGTTTTTCAATATAGTTTTGATTTGAGATCAAAATCTTGTGAAATTGTGGATGAAATCTTGATTTTCGGACTTGATGAGTTGGGCACTGTTTTGTGTTGATTTTAATTGATTTATAAGTTGGTTTATATGTTAAAATGATGTGTTAATAACATAGATCCCAAAATCCTTGAGATCCTTGAGTTTCTTGGTAGTTTTAAGTGAGAATTTGGGGTGAAATGGTGGAATCTTGATTGCTGGAGGTATAAGGATGAGCTAGGATGTTTATTAGATGTGTTTTAATGTTGATAATTGTTAGGAAGTGATGTATGATGGCTGAGCTTGGTTTAGGAAGCAATCGATTGAGTTTTCGGTTGTTTTGGAAGGGTATTTTGGTGTAGTTTTAGTGGGGAACGAGTTTATGAATTGTTGCTGGTGTTAGAATGCATTTTAATTCATTTAGATCCATGTTTTGATGATGTGAAAATAGGGGATCTTGATCCGAAATCGAACGAGGTGATTTTAGAGGCTCCGGAGGTGTAATTTTCGTGTCGGCGAACAAGGCTTCGCGTAACGGTGAGTGGAAATGCAATTTCTTGCATTGTAACGCTTTGAGAGTGATCTTGGAAGCTTAGTGTAATTTTGATACACTTAGGTAAGCTCAAGAGTAAGTAGTTCGGAAATCTCTCTTGGAAATGTGTATGTTTTGATGATTATGCACTTGGTGAAAATGTGGTTTTGTTTATTGTTTTAAGCATGTTTAAGCATGATTTAAATGCTGGAATTTAATGTCATGATGTTAAGGAGGCACTAGGTAAGTGATCCTTGGTTTTTTCATATGACTATGCATATGATGTTAAGCATGTTATGCTTGTGGAAATGGCATTGTGGTTATGCTTGTAAAACAGTGGATTATTGTTGATAAATGATTATATTGGCAAGTGATGAAAATGGTTTTTGGATACTTTAATCGGATATAGTTAGCTGACTATAGGATCGGGTGCACTGCGAATAAAGTCGCCTTGGATGTCGAGGGGTTGTGATTGTGCCGTAATCTCCATCCAAGTACCCTAACGATTGAGGTTAAGATCAGAATGGTGAATGGTTAGTCCCGTGTGTGAGTCTTGTGTATGTGTCCCATACTCTCGTTAGTGGAATTATACAACTACCGATGAGTGATGTTGAGGGGTTGTGATTGTGTCATTTGTCTCCACCTTGTGTAGTACGGTAGTTTGTATGAAGCGTGAGGGACAACGCTTGTAATCCTCGTATCCGATTGTGTTTTGTGTTGAAATGTCTTTGGATTATCACATGTGAGCCAATATAATGTAAATGAATAAAGTGAAGCATGATATGGTTGTATATAATACAAGGTTGCATGAAATAGTTGTGCATGATGCAAGAATGCATGAGATGTTTGGTAAAGCATGAGCAATGGCTTAATTGTTGTTTATGATGTTGCATATGAGCATGTGTTTATAAAATACATTGATGTCTTGAGAAGACATGATATATGAAAAGGCAAGTGATAAAAGTGGTGTCTTTGCAAGTCATGTTAAATGCATTGATGAATGTTGTTTAGCGAGCCTCACTAAGCTTTATGCTTACGCTCTTTTGTTTCATCAATGCAGAGAATTGAACATTTGAAGGCAGCCCAAAAGCAAGAGGAATCCAAGGCTTTGTTAAAGAGATGTATGTGGTTCACCCTTAGTGTAATAAGTGGCAAGGGGTGGGATTTATACTTTGGAATGTTTGGGGATGTTTCCCTTTACTTTGAGCATGTTAGATTGCTTATACTTGTGTTGTAAATGGCCTTTGGCGTTTGGATTTTGGTTTGTATGATGTTGTAGCTTGTTATGATTTTGGTGAACTAGGGAGCATGCCTTTAGCGCCTTTACTTATGTGATGGTTGCCATGTTTAAGCTATTGCCTCGGTATGATGATTGTTGATATGTATCTTTGTTGTATGCATGTTGTGGTATGTTTCGGGAATGATTTGGGTGTGGAAATGCATGTAAAACCAGCAAAATCTGCTGTTGCAGGGCAAGGCGTATCAGAACGCCCTTGCCTGTTTCGGAACAGGGGCCCGAAATGGCCTTAAGTTTCTGGAACGGATGAAGGTGTATCAAAACGCTTTGGCTACTGGAAGGGGTTTTTCGACACGGGTCTAAGAACACACCCGAGTATCGAAACGGTTAACCCTCTTTCGAAACGACCGTTTCTATACAGGGCCATCCGTATCGAAACACTTGGCCGTTGGATTTGAATTTTGAGCCGTTCTGAGTTTTTGTTTCTTACATTTTGGTCCTTAAATGTTGGCTGCTTAAATTAGTGAGTTTGAATGATCCGTTTGAGTTGATTTTTGACATGATGGCATGTTATGTGATTAATTGAGATTTGGTAACTTTAAAATCATGAAAGTCTCTCTATTTTATGGAATTTACAGTTTAGTCCCTAAAAGTCAAATGTATGCAATTGAACCCCTAATCGAACACCGATCGATGTGCCGTTTCACCTAATCGCTTTGCTGAACTCATAGGTTAATAATATGCATCTAGAAAAGATAAAAAGAAAAAAGGGTCGTAAATCAAGGTTGACTTTCAAGTTAACTTTGGTTTTCCCCGTTTAATCTTCGTAGTTCGGGTTAAACGTCTAGACCAGGATAAGGGGGTTACCCTAAAATCACCCTAGTTGGAATAGTAGAAAAATAACAAGGAAAATGTAAACATCGTATAATTTAATTAAGATTGGAATGAAATCACATAAGTTATGTTATATTAGTTTACAATTGGAATAAATATCATATGTACGTTAGTATGTGAACTTAGAGTACTGAATATAAAAATTGTAACTAATATATATATATATATAAATTTAATGGAATCAAAACATGGAATGTATATACATAGATGAGTACATTCGGTGGATTGTATGTAAATGTATATATAAGTATATCTATAAGTAAAATACGATAAACTAATAATTAATAAATTAAATAGGATAATAAATTGTATAAAAATAGTGGGATTTATATTGGAGATACTTGGCTTTGACACAATCCATGTGTCTTATACATAGGCACCAACCGACCACTATTGTTTAGAAACTAAACAAGTGTTTTTCCACTACTCAAAACTCATCTCCTTCATCCATACTCAGCCAAACCCACTGAAAGCGAGAGAAATAGATAGAGAGAGAGTGAATTTGTTGAGATTAAAGGCTGGAAATTGAAGTAGAAAAGCTTTCATGTTATCCTAAGTTCATGTAAGTATATTTGTGTTTAAACCAATTGGTATTCTGATTTAGGACTGTTTTGTGTGAATTTGGGATGTATATACGTTGCTGGAAAAATGTTGTTTTATGCTTCATTGGGATGTTATATTTCTGGCTTCATGTGGTTGTTGAATGAAATCTGGATATATGCATGAATTTAGCTTAAGGTTTGCATCTGCCCAGATTAGGACTACTGCACTGCCTTGGATTAAATTGAAAATTCGAATATGTTAGGGTTCGAATTAGAAAAGGTTTTTTAAGACAAAGTTGTAGATGTTTAAAAATACTGTAGGATAGAGGTCTCACCAGTGCAAAAATGTTGCTGTAAATGGGTGGAAATTGAGTTAGAAGTAGACTGGTCTAGAATAGAGTGAAATTGGAATTAGGGAGATTATTTTGAATAAAAATAAAATTTAGGGATTATTTTGATCATCTATAAATTCTAAAAAATTTAACATGAAACAAGGACACATTGAATGAATGAAAACATATGTGTTTATAAGGAAAGTTAGCTTATATGAATGGTTAAAATGAGTTAGAACACATAGAAAGTTAACTTGGACTGATATGGAAAATGCAACAATTAAGGGACTTAAATGCTCTGTTTTTGATGTTGCTGGAACTTTAAAGTAATTTTATAAGATGTATAAAAATGTAGTTAAAAACTCAGAATAAAATGTCTAATAGATTATATGTTAAATGAGCACCAAAGTCACAAGTTGAAAATAGTAGGCAAAATAAGTCACTATGTTTTCAAACAATAAATTGTATTGATATGGAAATGATAAAAATATGTGATATAAAGGTTTTAAAGGTGTGTGAATAAGCTTTCTAGAATGGTAAAGAACTCATAATTTGAAGTTGTGTGTAAAAAGTTATGGGCAGTTTATTGAGTGTAGCTCAAACTGCCAGTTTAGGGGGCAAATTCATGTACTTAAGTGATTGTGTTTGAGTAAATGAATATATATGGTTGAATTGAGTTCTAACGTGTGTTTATATGTTATTTGATTGTTCAAGATCAAATTGGTGAAGATACTATAGAGGATTCAAGGGCTGAACAATACAAAAAGATGGGCAAAGGCATTGCAATCAAGGATTCAAATTAAACTTGGAGTATTGTCAGTGTAGCTATCTTAGGTATAGGATTAGTATCCTAACCAATGTATTTATTTTTATTTGTTGTGATAATATGAAACATGCAATGAATCTAATAATGGTTTGGTAAGATTAAAATGTTAAGGAAAAAGGATTAAAGGAAATGATTAAGTGTAAATGTTGAATGCTAGTTGAGCTTGTTATGAATTTTGTGATGTACTATGCATTGCAAGCTTGTTGAGCTTTATGATAGGAATTGAATTGTGATATTTAGCTACTGTTTGTGGTGATTATATGTTTGGAATAATATGATAAGCTTGCTGGAAATTACGTTGAACATGATCTTGAATGTTATCTTGCAAAGTGATATGAACTTGCTATATATCCTTGTTTGGTGTTTGTTAAACAAGTGTTTGATCTTCTGAAAACTGAAAAGATATAATAAAGTTTTTGTTTGGTTAGTGTCCTTAGGAAGAAGTGCATGCCTTAGAGTCATTGAGCTCAAAAGTTATCTGATTCAGGATGGTTGTTAGTCACCTATAAACCTGTAAGGTGATTAGTCACCTTATTATATGAATGGTGGTATGACACCATTGATGCTTATGCATTCTCTGTTACATTGTAGCCCCTCGTCCCGGGCTAGCCGAAAGACCAGTCCGAACAGGTTACACGGGGAAAATCGAGGCGGAACCCGCTAAGGCCTCACTTCGATTAGCAACCCTATTTTTTCATTTAATTATCTTGTCTAAATATCACATTTAATCCTATATACGAAGGCGACAGCGGAAGACGATAACGAAACAATCCAAACAGAACATTAGGCAACTTAATTTTACCAAGTAACATGTTAGTCCAATTTCATGCGTACGAAGCAAAACCATTTATAAAAGATACATAAGGACTTAACGAGGAAGCAAACAAGCATTTGAGACTAAAATGTAACGTTCAAGAACCTTTGAAGATGCCAAATAGGCAATTTACCTACTTGCGTTTCGGAACAGGCTTGCCCGTTCCGAAACGCGGGCTCCAGTTTAAAAGCAAGATGTTGAGTGCATAAAAGTTCTATATTTTACCCCTCATTTACCCATATTTTTGCTGCACTCAAGCATGATTCATTGCATTTAGGATAGATTTTTGCATACACATCACAATTAGATAAAATTGCACAGCTGCTGCTGATTTTGGTTAGTTTTGCAGGTATATGCTGCGACAGACCCAGAGCATCAAAAGAGCACAGGCGAATTGTAGAGCTGGAGTCGAGAAGCAAAGCCTGTCGTGACATCTGACGTGGCAGCCATGACGACAGGGGAATGCTGAGGTGGAAAAGTGAAGTGGAGCTCGACAGATAGAGGATTTCAAGCCGGTCTATCGTGGACCACTTCCTTATTTTTCTAAGCCCTGAAGCAGATTGAAGGTCAAGCCCAAAGTTCAAGGAAGAAACTCAAGGCAAGAAAAGAGGATGAATTCAATGCATCTACTCAGAAGATTTAGTCTTTAATAGAGTTGCACTTTAATTCAAAATTATATTTTTGCCATATTAGAAAACTTAGACCCAATGCCTATATAAAGGCATGTAATTCGACCTAGGGAAAGATATCTCACTTCTAGCTGTCTTCCCCCCAAACCCTTGTCGTTTTCCCTTCTCCACCATGTTTTAAACTCCCCCTAGGGCTAAGGGTTGATTTGTAAAGTAGTTGCAAGGATTGTATTGTTTTAGGAATTTTCTGTTCTAGTAATAAAAACTTCAAGTTTATTTACTCTGGTTTTCATATCTCATAAGAGCATCGGTAGAGCATTGTAAGGTTATCCATTTGTTTGATATCGGGAGAGTCAAGCATACGAAAGGAGTAAATACGTGTTTTCCAGTTTATGGTTAAACCATCTTGGCTTAGGGATAAGTACAAGGTTAAGTGGCTAAAGAAGAGTTCACAAATATTGGTGTTCACCCATGATTCACGCCAGGAGGTATCATCCAAGAAGTGTTCATCAAAAACACTTGGGCCTAGGGATAGGACGAGTCATAACAGACTTGCCAAGCTTGAAGAACGGAGTTGTTGATCACTGCCGCGACATCAACAGACCTCTGCCGCGACAAGTGATGCCGCGATAGGAACGACAATGGACAACAGAAGTTCCTCTAACAATGCAACACCTGCACTACCGAGCAATTCAATACCGGCCTATTCTCTAAATATGATTCCTTCATCTTTTACTTTAGTTTTTACTCAAGATTACTTCACCCATTAATTTAAACTATTTCTTTCTCTTGTGCATCAATTCAAGGATAGAGTTATTTCTAGTCCTCATGGAGACGATATCTGATACTCTAATATCACTTTACTACTTGCGTCGTGTACACTTGCACTATTTGCGATAGTTCTATTTACACGCAACAAGTTTTTGGCACCATTGCCGGGGACTGGCAACATACCTTTACCTTTTTATTACTGCACTTTATTTTTATTTTCTATTTTTAGTGGTGTTATTTACCCCGTGCTTTTCACAAGGTTCTCTATTTGCTTATGCGAAGATCTAGACGAGGTAAGGAACCTAAGTCCAAATTAGATCCCGAAATTGAACGCATATACCAACTCAGGAACCAAGCCCGACTCTTGATAGAAAGAAACAACTATCTTGAGGAGATACTGGAAGCAATGGTGAATGGAAGGTGTTGAGTGTGTAAAAGTTCTATTATTTACCCCCTATTTAACCCATTTTTCTGCTGCATTCAAGCATTATTTGTTGCATTTAGGTCAGTTTATAGTTAAACATCACAAATATATTAAAAGGCACAGTTTCTACTAAAATTGGTTGTTTTTGCAGGTTGCTGCTGTAGCAGACGGAAAGGGCAGGCGCTGGGCAGTGAAGCAGAAGAGCTAGAACTGGATGAGCAGTCAAGGAGGACGATGCTGCGATGGTTGCCGTCGTGACAACAGAGGAAGACAGCAGTTTTGAGGAGAAGAAGCAAAGTGGACCTCGACAGATAGAGAAAATTCAGCCCGTCTGTCGTGTGAAATCACCATATTTTTCCAAGCCCCAGATCGAAAGGAATGTCAAGCCCAAAGTTCAAGGAGAGAAAATCCCAAGCAAGAAAGATGACGACTGGAAAGTAGATTCTTTGAAGATTTAGTCTTCATTAGAATTGTACTTTAATTTGAAGTTGTATTCTTGCTATTTTAGAAAACTTGGACCCAAAGCCTATATAAGGGCATATATTTCGACCTAGGAGGGCATCACCGATTTCTCTAGCTTTCTTCCCAAAACCCTACCCGTTTTCCTTCCCTCAACATGTTCTAAATTCCCCTTAGGGCCACGGGTTGATTTGTAAAGTAGTTGCAAGGGTTGTTTTGTTTTAGGAATTTTCAGTTCAATAAAATAAACTTCAAGTTCTCTTATTCTGGTTATTAATATATTGCAAGAGCATCGGGAGAGCATTGTGAGGTTATCTAGTTACTTAGCATCGGGAGAGTTAAGTATACGAAAGGAATAAGAGCAAGTTCTCTAGTTTATAATTGAGCTATCTCGGACCTAGGGATAGGACGAGGTTAAGTGGCTAAAGAAGAATTCATCAACATCGGTGTTCATCCTTTGATTCACGTCGGGAGGTATCATCAAAGACGTGATCATCGACAGACTTGGACCTAGGGATAGGCCAAGGCACATCAAGGATTCTTGCCAAACTTGAAGTACTGAGTTGAGTGTTCGCTGCCGCGACAAGCAACGGACTGCTGCCGCGACAGGTGCTGCCGCGACGGGGACGACGACAGAACTGGAGTTCCGAGACTTAGCAATACCTGTACTACTGAGCGATTCAATACCAGCCCATTCTCTCTATCTTGATTTCTCTACTCTTTTACTTAAGTTTTCTTTATTATTCTCGTGACAACTTTCTCAAATATTTTCTTTACCTTTGTGCAGTAATTCAAGGTGAAGCTATTAGCCCAATCCCTATGGAGACAATATCCGATACTTCGTATCACTTTACTACTTGCATCGTGTACACTTGCACTACAATTGCAATAGACTCTTTTACACGCAACAAGTTTTTGGTGTCGTTGCCGGGGATTGGCAACATAACTCTACCTTTTCTTTTACTGCACTTTTTGTTTTTTTTTTATTTTTCTGTTTTTCTTTGGTTTGTTCAACTCTTGCTTTTCACAAGGTTCCTTGTTTATGCGCAGATCGAAACGAGGTGAAGATCCTGAGTATCCATTAGATCCGGAAATCGAACGTTCATTCAATCTCAAGAATCGACTTCGTCACATACTATCCAGGAACGAGTACCTTGAGGAACAATTAGAGACGATGGCACACCGAGGAGACGACCCTCCTGTTGGAGATGGAGAGGTTAGACCACATGTCGGCAACCCTGCTGCCGCTGCCGGATGACGGTTCTGTCGTGACTACATGTTGAACGATCATGTAGAACTGGAAACCACGCTGCCGAACATAGATGTTGACAACTTCGAGCTGAAACCCGTTATGTTTAGTATGATCAACAATGCCGGTCAATTCAGTGGTGCTGTTACAGAGGATGGTAGGGAGCATCTAAAAACATTACAGGATATCTGTGGTTCGTTTATACTACCAGGAGTTAATCCGGAGATACTGAGGCTTCGGTTATTTCCCCATTCGTTGAGGGACAGAGCAAAGACCTGGTGGAATAAACTTACGCCGGGTTCAATTAGAACTTGGGCAGATTTGTCTCGTGAATTTTTATCTCGTTTTAATCCTTCACATTTATCTGAGCGATTACGTAATGAAATTGCTACTTTTCAACAGGAAGATGACGAGCCAATGCAGGAGGCCTGGGACAGATTTACCACTCTTCTACGGAACTGCCCAATGCATGGATTTCCCGTCTGGAACCAGGTAACTAAGTTTTATAATGCTGCCAACTTACAAACTCATATTCGAATTGATTCAGCAGCAAACAGATTATTTTTGGACAAAGACTCGGACGAGGCAATGCAAGTATTGAAAAATCTGGCTAAGAATGAGGAGCAGTTTCCGACAGCAAGAAGAGGGGGTAAACGGGTACTAGCTATCAAGGATTATGAGGCCGACAGCACGATGAAATCACAGGTGGCATACCTTACTAAGGTAATGTAAAAACTCTTGAACGATGATGCACAACATGGATTTGCTGTCGAGGAGGTATGTGAAATCTGTAAGGGAAATCATAGTTCGGATGAGTGTCCTATACAGTTAGAAGAGGGAAAGTATGTTGGAAACTATAAGCCGAATTACAACTCCAACAACTATAATCCCAACTGGAGAAAGGATCCCAAGTTTTCTTGGAGTAATCCTAATAATGCCCTGAATCCTCAAGCACATAATAATCAGAATCAGGGAGGACCTAGATTGTTGACTCGACAGCAACTACAGCCGCAGCAGCAGCAACAACAGCCACTAGTTGCCACAAACAGTATACTGGAACAGACTCTGGCTACTTTTATGTCTCAGACAGGTACTTATATTGAGAACATGAATCAGTTTGTTAAGAAGACAGAAACATTCATGGATAAAACAGAGATGCGGATGACGAATCACGAAGCTACTCTGAAATCTTTAGAGACACAAATGGGTCAGGTTTCCCAGCATATCAAGCCAAGGCAGACTGGAGGATTTCCTAGTAATACTAAAAATGCTAGGCAGCCCACACATGAGCAGTGTAAAGCCATTACTACTAGGAGTGGGAAGAAACTACCAGGGCCAGAGAAGGAAGCTGAAACAGTAAAGAAACCAGCCTTGGACAGACCTGCCGAGGAAGCTGCCCCGACAGGTAACAAACAGACTGCTGCCGATAGACCTGTTACGACAGCAGAAGCGACAGAGGAGAAAGATGATGAACCCAAACCTCCTCAGATTCGTATGCAGTGGGTAGGACGTATTGCTGATTATCGTCCCCCACCTCCTTTTCCTCAACGGTTACAGCAAGTGAAGCGAGAGTCCCAGCTCAAAAAGATTTATGATATTTTTAAGCAGGTTCATATTAACATTCCGCTGTTGGATACCGTGAGGGAGATGCCCGGTTACGCCAAATTTCTCAAGGATGTTATGTCGAAGAAATCTAAACTTGGGGAATTTGAAACGGTAAAGATGACAGAAGGATGCATGAGTATTCTTCATAAGCAACCACCCCAGAAAAAGAAGAATCCGGGGAGCTTCATCATACCTTGTGTAATCGGAGATAAATATGTGGGTAAGGCACTTTGTGATCTTGGTGCTAGTATTAATTTAATGCCAAAATCTGTTTTTTAGAAATTAGGTATTGGAAAAGCTCGGCCCACGACAATAATTCTGCACCTGGCAGACCGCTCTTACGTTCATCCGGAAGGAAAAAATCGAAGATATTCTGGTAAGAGTGGATAAATTTATATTTCCTGCCGACTTTCTTGTTTTAGGTTGTGAAGCAGATGAAAACGCACCAATCATCCTGGGGCGACCCTTCTTAGCCACGGGAAGATCACTGATTGATGTGGAGAAAGGAGAACTCACCATGAGAGTAAACGATCAAGAGATAAAGTTGAATGTTCTCCAAGCTTTGAAGCATGCTGATGCAGATGAGGAATACAAGGTTATCACTGAAGTTACCCTTGATCAACCCTGCATCAGGTCAGGCTGTCACGACATCAAAATTGGTCACTGCCTCGGCAGCCACTTACAGGACTGTCATGACAGCACTGACGACAGCAACTCCTCAAAATTCGATACATCAGACACTGAAGATTAGGAGGAGGTAAACTGGATAGGCGATCGTCTAGGTAAGTTATTCGAACCTTTAAATTATACTTCGGATAACCATGCAATCCAACAGCCATCAACTGTTGAGCCCCCTGTTTTAGAACTGAAGCCCCTGCCAGGGCAGCTAAAGTATGCTTTTCTTGGTTCAAATGATACGTTGCCCGTAATCATCTCTTCCAAGTTGATGCTGGAACAGGAACAACAGTTAATAGGGATGCTGCAGCAGCACACAAAGGCAATTGGATGGACGATAGCTGATATTCAAGGCATTAGTCCGGCATTATCTATGCATAAAATCCTTTTAGAGGATGATCATAAGCCGACTATAGATGCTCAAAGGCGGCTAAACCATGCAATGAAAGAGGTGGTGCGTAAAGAGATAATCAAATGGTTAGATGCTGGTATAATTTACGCCATCTCCGACAGCAAATGGGTGAGCCCGGTGCAATGCGTTCCCAAGAAAGGTGGAATGACCATGTTGACCAACGAAAACAATGAGTTAATCCCAACCAAGACTGTGACCGGTTGGAGGGTTTGTATGGACTATCGGAAGCTTAACAAAGCTACCCGAAAGGACCACTTCCCTTTACCCTTTATCGATCAAATGCTTGATAGACTAGCGGGTAAACCTTACTATTGTTTCCTTGATGGTTATTCAGGTTATAATCAAATAGCTATCGCACCGGAAGATCAAGAAAAGACGACCTTCACATGCCCCTACGAAACGTATGCTTTTAGGAGGATGCCTTTTGGATTATGCAATGCACCCACCACCTTCCAAAGGTGCATGATGGCCATATTCTCCGATATGGTGGAGGACTTCCTTTAAATTTTTATGGATGATTTTTCAGTCTTTGGGGATGATTTTGAGAGCTGCCTAGGCAATTTACAAAAGGTACTTGAAAGATGTGAAAAAGCAAACCTAGTTTAATTTAGGAAAAATGCCACTTTATGGTGGATGAAGGGATAGTCCTTGGCCATAAGATTAGCTGCCGTGGCATAGAAGTCGACAGGGCAAAGATAGAAGTGATCGAAAAGCTGTCGCCGCTGACCACAGTTACGGGTATTAGAAGTTTCTTGGGACATGCTGGTTTTTATCGAAGATTCATTGCGAATTTCTCAAAAATCACCAAGCCCCTATGCCATCTTCTGGAGCATAACCGATCCTTTAACTTTAATGATGAATGTACTGAAGCATTCAAGGTTCTGAAGGAAAAACTGGTAACAGCCCCAATAGTACAGCCACCAGACTGGACACAGCCATTTGAGATCATGTGTGATGCTAGTGACTATGTTGTCGGGGCAGCACTTGGGCAGCGGAGAGACAATTTATTTCATGTCATATATTATGCCAGCAAGACACTGAACGTTGCCCAAGTAAACTACACCACCACAGAAAAGGAATTATTAGCTGTGGTGTTCTCCATCGACAAGTTTCGTTCTTACATACTTGGAATGAAGGTAATAGTGCACAAAGACCATTCTGCTTTGAAATATCTGTTGGCGAAAAAGGATGCAAAACCTCGATTGATACGGTGGATCCTGCTATTGCAAGAATTCTACCTTGAAATCAAGGACAAAAAAAGGGACAGAAAATCAGGTGGCAGATCACTTGTCAAGGTTGGAGAAGGGACAGAGTCTACCAATAGATGAGACAAACATACTGGAGACCTTCCCAGACGAGCAGCTCTTTGCTTCCGCAATCACTGCCGCGACAGCCATGGCGGCAGGTAAGTCTTCTGAACTTCCCTGGTATGCTGATTTCGTTAATTTCTTAGTTAGCGGAATAATCCCTTCTGACCTCAATTATCAAGCCAGGAAGAGGTTCCAAAATGATGTTAAGCATTATTATTGGGACGAACCTCTTCTTTTTAAAATCTGTGCAGATCAGGTTATAAGGAGATGTGTACCACAGGAAGAGCAAGAAGATATACTTCATCACTGCCATGCTTCACAGTATGGAGGTCACTTAGGAGGCAACAAAACTGCTGCCAAGGTACTGCAGTCAGGGTTTTATTAGCTGTCACTGTATAAAGATGCGCAAATCTTCTACAAGAGTTGTGACAGGTGCCAAAGGACAGGAAACATCTCAAGGAGAAACGAGATGCCACTGCAGAACATTCTAGAAGTCGAGATCTTCGACGTTTGGGGGATTGATTTTATGGGACCATTCCCATCTTCATGTGGGAATCTATACATCCTTCTGGCAGTAGATTATGTCTCTAAGTGGGTTGAAGCCATCGCCACTCAAAAGAATGATGCCAAGACAGTCCAAAGGTTTTTACACAAAAACATTTTTTCTAGGTTCGGCATCCCTAAGGCGATTATCAGTGATGAAGGGAGACATTTCGACAACAGGGTTATTGTTGCTGCCTTGAAGAAATACGGTGTCAAGCATCGAATCGCGACAACATATCATCCACAAACCAATGGACAAGCTGAAATATCTAATAGGGAAGTTAAGAACATTCTTGAGAAGATGGTCAAGCCAACTAGGAAAGATTGGTCTTTACTCCTCAATGATGCGTTATGGGCATATAGGACAGCTTTTAAAACTCCATTAGGAATGTCTCCATACCGATTGATTTATGGGAAAACATGTCATCTACCTGTCGAGATAGAGCACAGAGCATACTGGGCGATCAAGGCAGTGAATATGGACTTGGACAGGGCAGGGCAAAAATGCTGTTAGATCTGAACGAAATTGAAGAAATCCGGACAATGGCCTATGACAATGCAAGAATCTACAAGGATAAAACAAAGAAGTGGCATGACAAGAAGCTGCTGCCACGACAGTTCTGCCCAAGGCAGCTTGTATTGTTGTTCAATTCTAGACTGAAACTTTTCCCAGGGAAACTGAAATCTAGATGGTCTGGCCCATTCCAAGTCGTACAGATTTTTCCCCATGGTGCCATAACAATCCTATCATTAAAAGACGGGCACCAATTCAAAGTCAATGGACAGCGCCTAAAGCATTATCAGGGGACTGAAGCCCCAGGAATGCAGGAAGTGGTTACCTTAGGAGATGCCCCACCTAGCATCCGTAATTTAACCTAAATTTAATTTTTAATTTTTTTTATTATTACTTATTATTTATTAGGAAAAAAGATTTATTTTATTGGAATAATGTTTTTCTTTTTATTGTTTTTAGGAAATAATGGAGTCAAGAAGAACAGGAGAAGTGAACTCAGCCCACCATCCATCCACTAGCCCAACAAAAAGCCCAAATTTTAAAGCCTGTCGTTACAGCTGCTGCGACAGACGCGGAAAATACAGGCTGTCATCACGCTGTCACGACAGACGCGGAAACGCGTGACAGACGCGTAACAGACGTGGAAACGCGTGACAGACGCGTCAGACACGCTAACGTAGAACAGCTGGCCCCGTTATTCGCGCATGCCGTTACAGCTTCAATGGGCAGCAAATCCTTCTCTATATAACCCCGTTTCATTTTTCATTTTCACTCGTCTCTGCTTTTCTTACTTGCTCTCTCTTTAGTTTTTATATGCTTTCATTTTATTTCCACAACCCTTGCACAAAAATGTCTTCTCGGAAAACCCGATGGAATGCTGCCTCCAGTTCCACACCGACAGCAACTCCCCCACGCTCCTTCGCTAGCAGAGATATGTGGGAAGAGCGAGGATTTATCTATAAATCGCAAGAGGAAAACCTGGGCCTCAAGCCATTCATAGCTCGGAAGGTTCAAGCCTTACAGTGGCAGACTTTTGCGGAGCAGCCTGAAGAAATGAACGTCACATTGGTTCGAGAATTTTATGTTGCCATCAGCAGCAGGACAGCGACATCGGTGATTGTTCGAGGGAAAGAAGTGTCGTTTGAAGTAGAGTACATTAACACCTAATATGGCTTCTACTTCGGCAATAATGACGACGCTCACCAGCAGTTCCTCAACACATTAGACACTGCTGCCTATGACGCTGTCATGGCAGAACTGACAGATGAGGGAACTCAATGGAATACCAGACGAAAAAATCTACGGACTGTAAAGCGGACCCAGCTGCTGCCGGAGGCAAAGTTATGGAATGCCTTCATAAAAAAGAGGATCATGCCGTCATCCCACAACACCACGGTCGACCAGCCGAGGTTAGCGTTGATACACTCCATTTTACATGAACGGCCCATTAATGTGGGCAGTTATATTCGGGAGAGCATTTTGGAGTGTGCGCACAGACTGACGGGTCCCCTTTTCCTCCCGTACCTCATCACCTCACTCTGTCGTGGCCATGGCGTACCAGCAGTCAACACTGACTTGCGAGTCCAAGGAAAAGGCTGGACTAAAAAGAACATCATCAGCCTCATGGAGCTGACTGCTGCCACCCCTTTGTCGTCATTCGACCCAGCTGCCACCACAGCCGACACGACAGAGCAGCCAGACACTGAACCAGCTGCCGCAGCAGCCTCCCGACAGACTCCTCCTCCCAGATATTAGCTGCCATTCAGAAGCTGGAGGAACGACAGCTGGGTTTAATGACCTTCATCAGGGATTTTGCTGCCTCTACGGTAACTTTTATACAAAATTCTTTAAATTTCTCTGATGCTGCCTTCCCCACTTTTCCTGTACATTACTTTACTGTCACTACACCTGCCCACACTCCTACACCTGCTGCTACCCCACGGACACCCTCTGCCGCCTCAACGCCATCGCCTGCCCCGACAGCAGCAGGCAGCACCCGTGCTGAACCATCTGCCCGTGGCATAAAACGTCGAATGGCATCGGAGGAGCTTGATGCCTTTGTTGCTGGGTTCTCCTCCTCTTCTTTTTGGGCCGCCAGTGATACTGAACCCTCTATCAAGAGGAATCTGTCGAAGGAATTCTCACCGATGAAGAGGCAGAAGCGGATGGCAGATAAAAATAACATGCCGAAAGCCAGCAGCAACAGCAGCAGTGACAGCAGCAGCGGGGAGAGCAGCAGCAGCAGCTCTGAAGTTCAGGTTGTGGAGCAACCCCCTCACATCTCCCCAACCAGGATCCAGCCACCACGGGAGGCCAAAGCAAAGAACACATCTGCCTCCCCCGTGCCCCAGCCAGCTCCGAAAGCTAGAGCCCGCCGCCAGATCAGACTCAGCAGCAGCAGCGAAGACAACGGTTAAAATTTAAGTTTCTTGTCTTATTATTAATGCCTGCTATATATTTTGTGATGTATTGCCTTATATTTTGTTTTTGTTTGTCATTTGCATTGAGGGCAATGCAACCGTCGAGTTTGGGGGTGGCAACCCTCCATTAATGGAGTCCATCTTAGTTGTTAAAATTAGCGTCTTTTACTTAGCTTATTTAAAAAAATGATGAAAATATTGAAAACTTTGGCTGAAAATTGTGAACTGAACTTACCTGTCATGACAGCCCTTTCGTGACAGTGACTTTAGGATAGTTTTTAGGAGAAGTTTAGAGCCTTTCTATAGTTCTGAAAACTTAAACACATTTGTGACTGTTATACTGCTTAGAACTCTTCTAGTTAACTAGAATAGGAAGCTTAGCACTTGAATAGCCCCTAGAGTTGCCTAACACTGGCTCTAGGAAAGAAGTTTAGCAAAAGAGACTCAACAGCCCTAGAGGTGCCCGAAACTGGCTCTAGGAAGTTAGCTAGAGGTGCCCAAAACTGGCTCTAGTGAAACTTTAGCTTAAAAAAATAGAGAAATCGAGTCAAAACAAAAATCAAAGGAGCATGAAAAAATGCCTTCAAAGGATAAACTTTGGCATAAAAATTTGAGTTAAGAGCTGAAATATTCTAGTGAAACTAAGAGGGTCTTGGCATATAACTGTTGACAAGCATGCACACACTGCACGAGGACTATAGTGAGACTCCGGACAGATCCTAAATTATCCGACAGGTTGCTGTCGTCACAGGGAACGAACAACGAGTAAGGGAAGGTTCATGGTTTAAAGCCAAAACAAAAATATTTCATTTTTCTTTTAAGTCTTAGTTGCTTGAGGGCAAGCAAAAACTTGAGTTTCGGGGTGTGTTGAGTGTGTAAAAGTTCTATTATTTATCCCCTATTTAAGCCATTTTTTCTGCTACATTCAAGCATTATTTATTGCATTTAGGTTAGTTTACAGTTAAACATCACAAATATATTAAAAGGCACAGTTTCTACTAAAATTGGTTGTTTTTGCAGGTTGCTGCTGTAGCAGACGGAAAGGGCAGGCGCTGGGCAGTGAAGCAGAAGAGCTAGAACTGGATGAGCAGTCAAGGAGGACGATGCTGCCATGGTTACCGCCGTGACAGCAGAGGCCGACAGCAGTTTTGAGGAGAAGAAGCAAAGTAGACCTCGGCAGATAGAGAAAATTCAGCCCGTCTGTCGTGTGAAATCACCATATTTTTCCAAGCCCCAGATCGAAAGGAATGTCAAGCCCAAAGTTCAAGGATAGAAAATCCCAAGCAAGAAAGATGACGGCTGGAAAGTAGATTCTTTGAAGATTTAGTCTTTATTAGAATTGTACTTTAATTTGAAGTTGTATTCTTGCTATTTTAGAAAACTTGGACCCAAAGCCTATATAAGGGCATATATTTCGACCTAGGAGGGCATCACCGATTTCTCTAGCTTTCTTCCCAAAACCCTACCCGTTTTCCTTCCCTCAACATGTTCTAAATTCCCCTTAGGGCCACGTGTTGATTTGTAAAGTAGTTGCAAGGGTTGTTTTGTTTTAGGAATTTTCAGTTCAATAAAATAAAGTTCAAGTTCTCTTATTCTGGTTATTAATATCTTGCAAGAGCATCGGGAGAGCATTGTGAGGTTATCTATTTACTTAGCATCGGGAGAGTTAAGTATACGAAAGGAATACGAGCAAGTTCTCTAGTTTATAGTTGAGCTATCTCGGACCTAGGGATAGGACGAGGTTAAGTGGCTAAAGAAGAATTCATCAACATCGGTGTTCATCCTTCAGTTCACGCCGGGAGGTATCATCAAAGACGTGATCATCGATAGACTTGGACCTAGGGATAGGCCAAGGCACATCAGGGATTCTTGCCAAACTTGAAGTACTGAGTTGAGTGTTCGCTGCCGCGACAAGCAACGGACTGCTTCCGCGACAGGTGCTGCCGCGACGGGGACGACGACAGAACTGGAGTTCCGAGACTTAGCAATACCTGCACAACTGAGCGATTCAATACCAGCCCATTCTCTCTATCTTGATTTCTCTACTCTTTTACTTAAGTTTTCTTTATTATTATCGTGACAACTTTCTCAAATATTTTCTTTACCTTCGTGCAGTAATTCAAGGTGAAGCTATTAGCCCAATCCCTGTGGAGACGATATCTGATACTTCGTATCACTTTACTACTTGCGTCGTGTACACTTGCACTACAATTGCGATAGACTCTTTTACACGCAACAAAAGGCAAGGAAATAGGATAGATGACCCCAACAACAACAATGACCCTAGGGTTATTGTTGATCCTCCTAACGATGTCCGAAACGATCAGCCGCCACCGGCTGCCGTAGCAGCACGGCAGACATGTCGAGACTACATAGAAAATGACCATATTGAACTGGAAACTACCCTGCTAGACGTGGAAGCTAAACACTTCGAACTGAAACTTGTCATGTTCAGCATGATAAACTCTTATGGCCAATTTAGTGGTTCTGCTACTGAGGATGCACGAGAACATCTTAAAACGTTACAGGAAATCTGTGGATCGTTTAGACTGCCAGGAATAAGTCCGGAAGTACTGAGGCTCCGGCTATTTCCTCATTCATTGAGAGATAAAGCTAAAACTTGGTGGAAAAAATTAACACCGGGTTCAATAAGAACTTGGGGAGATCTCTCTCGCGAATTCCTTTCTCGTTTTAATCCTTCTCATTTATCTGAAAGATTGCGTAACGAGATTGCTACTTTTCAACAGGAAGATGACAAACCAATGCACGAGGCGTGGGACAGATTTACAACTCTCTTACAGAACTTCCCAATGCATGGATTCCCTGTGTGGAATTAGGTTGTCAAATTCTACAACGCTGCCAATGCACATACTCGACTGAGAATAGATTCAACAACGAATGGGCTATTACTGGATAAAGAACCAGACGAGGCAATGCTAGTGTTGAAAAAGTTAGCAAAGAACGATGAGCAATTTCCAACAGCTCAAAGAGGAGGCAAACGAGGAATATCTGTAAAGGAGTACGAAGCTGATAACTCGGTTAAAACACAGATTGCATACCTCACAAAGATAGTCGAAAATCTGCAGCGAAAAGATTCTGAAGCTGTATATTTTGCAGAAGAGGTGTGTGAAACCTGTAGTGGGAATCACAGTTTAGAAGATTGTCATTTACAGCTGGAAGAAGGGATGTATGTTGGGAACTATAACAAGCCTAGAAATTATGATTCCAACAACTACAATCCCAACTGGAGAAAGGACCCCAAATTTTCATGGAGCAATCCGAACAATGCATTGAACCCTCAAGTGCAGAATAACTAGAACCAAGAAGCACCCAGAATTCTGTCACGACAGCAGCCACCACTTCAGCCAACAGCAACACCTAGTATACTGAAACATACCTTGGCAACATTTATGTCACAAACGGGAGCATACATGGCAAACATGGATAACTTTGTCAAGAAAACTGAAACATTCATGGACAAGACATAGATTAAAATGACAAACCATGAGGCTACCCTAAAATCTCTAGAGACACAGATGAGCCAAGTTTCACAGTACATCAAACCGAGACAGAGCGGAGGATTCCCTAGTGATACTGAGGTCACTAGAAAACCCACACATGGGCAGTGCAAAGCAATTACAACGAGGAGTGGGCAATTACAAGGGCCGGAAATAAAAGAAGTACCGAGTGAGGACCCGACCCTACAGACACCTACCGTGACCACTGCCCTGATAGAGGAGAAACAGCCTGCTGTCGCCACACCTGCCACGACAGTAGAAGGGACAAACGAGCAGATAGAAGATGTTGAAAAACTCAAGCCTCCTCAGATCTGAATTCCATGTGAAGAACGCCTTAAAGATTACCGTCTTCCATCACCTTTTCCACAGCGGTTACAGAAACAGAAACAAAAACATGAGTGCCAGCTTAAGAAAATCCATGATATTTTTAAGCAAGTACATATTAACATTTCGCTGCTAGAAGCCATTAAGCAGATGCCTGGTTATGCTAAGTTTCTCAAGGATGCAATGTCCAAAAGGTCCAGACTTGAGGAATTTGAAACACTGAAGATGACAGAAGGATGCATGACAATCTTGCATAAGCATCCACCCCAAACGAAGAAGGACCCTGGGAGCTTCATCATACCATGCTTAATTGGAGACAAGTTTTGGGTAAGGCACTTTGTGATCTTTGTGCTAGCATTAATCTAATGCCCAAATATGTATTTCAGAAACTAGGTATTGTACAAGCAAGGCCCACGACAGTCATTCTGCATCTGGTAGACCGCTCTTACGTACAACCGGAAGGAAAGATCAAAGATATCCTGGTAAGAGTGGATAAGTTTATTTTTCCTGTTGACTTTCTTGTTTTAGATTGTGAAGCAGATGAAAACGCACCGATCATCCTGGGGCGATCCTTCCTAGCCACAGACAGAACTGTGATCGATGTCGAGAAAGGAGAACTGATGATTAGAGTAAATGATAAGCAAATCAAACTCAATGTTCTCCAAGAAATAAAACATGCTGATGTAGAGGAAGAGTGCAAAGCAATCTCAGAAGTAGTCCTTGACCAACCCTGCATCAGGTCGAACTGCCACGACAGACAGTTTGGTCACTGCCATCGCAGTCACCCTGAGAACTGTCATGGCAGCAACGACGATAGTGACCCCTCAGACACAGAATCATCCGACACTGAAGGTCCTTAGGAGGTAAAGTGGATAGCCACACGTCCAGGTAAGTTCTTCGGGTCTTTGAATTATACCTCGAATGAACATGTAATCCAAAAGCCTTCCATTGATCAGCCACTTGTTCTAGACCTTAAACCCTTGCCAGGGCAACTTAAATACGTTTTTCTTAGTTTAAATGATACATTGCCCGTAATCATCTCTTCCAAACTGTTGCAGGAACAAGAAGAGCAACTAATCTAAATGATACAGCAACATAAAAAGGCAATTGGATGGACTATTGCTGATATCCAAGGCATCAGTCCGGCGTTATGCATGCATAAGATCCTCTTGGAGGATAATCATAAACCGACAATCGATGCCCAAAGACGACTGAACGGGGCTATGCGAGAGGTGGTGCAGAGAGAAATCATCAAGTGGCTTGATGCCGGAATAATATATGCCAGCTCGAATAGCAGGTGGGTGAGCCCGGTGGAATGTGTTCCCAAAAAGGTAGGCATAAACGTAGTAACGAACGAGGAAAACGAACTAATCCCAACCAGGAGTGTGACCAATTGGAAGGTTTGTATGGACTACCGAAAGCTTAATAAAGCTACCCGGAAGGACCACTTACCCTTACCCTTTATCGATCAAATGCTAGATAGATTAGCGGGGAAGCCTTACTACTATTTTCTTGATGGTTACTCAGATTATTACCAAATCGCAATAGCACCAGAGGACCAAGAGAAAACAACCTTCACATGCTCGTACGACACTTATGTCTTTTCTGGCATGGTGTTGTTGTTCAACTCTAGGTTGAAGCTCTTCCCAAGAAAGCTAAAATCTAGGTGGTCTGGCCCTTTCCAAGTTGTCCAAGTTTTCACCCATGTTGCCATTACAATCAAATCCATGAAGGTTGGGCACCAATTCAAGGTCTATGGACAGAGGCTCAAGCATTATCAGGGGACTAAAGCCCCAAAGATGCAAGAAGTAGTTACTTTAAGAGATGCCCCTCAAGGCATCCCTAATTTAACTTAATTTAATTTAATTTTCTTTAATTTATTTACTTATTATTTAGGACATAAGATTTGAATTGTTTATTTATTTTTAGGGAATAAGATTTTAATTTAGTTTATTTTTTATTTATTTTTAGGAAATAAAGGAAGCAAAGCAAAGAGGAGGAATGACCTACGCCACCACATTCACAACATCCCAAAAAGCCCAACGGACAAGCCTGTCAACAGCTGTCGCGGCAGACGCGAAAAATACAGCCTGGCAAGGAGCTGTTGCGACAGACGCAGAAACACATGATAGACACATCAGAAATTGCGTAACAACTGGCCCTGTTATTCGCGCCTACCGTTGCAGTCATAACGGGGAGAAAAACCTCGTTCTATATAAACCCCTACTCTCATTTCAAATTTTATCTCATTCTCATTCTCTCTGCTTACTTTCCAGAATTTAGGTTTTTAGAAATCTGTTTTATTTTCTACAGTTTTCCTTGCAATGGCTACCGGATCAACACGACGAAGTGTTGCCTCCACCTTTGCCGC
Organism: Hibiscus trionum; assembly: GCA_030270665.1. Classification (NCBI taxonomy): domain Eukaryota; kingdom Viridiplantae; phylum Streptophyta; class Magnoliopsida; order Malvales; family Malvaceae; genus Hibiscus; species Hibiscus trionum. The sequence continues at coordinate 26,912,770 of BSYR01000021.1, forward strand.
GACAGTATCAACACCCAGCCACAACGGAATACCCAGCCGCTTCGCATCAGTGGACTCAGAGTAGAGATACTATGGGTCCTTTCAAAAGAGAGAAATGTGGGAAGAAAGAGGGTTCACTTACACCCAAAAGAAGGGAGAATTAGGGCTTGAAAGTTTCATTGCCAAGAAAATCCTCGCACTGAAGTGGCTGTCAGGGATAAGGAGTTATCCCTTGAACCGACATACATAAACACCTTGTATGGTCTTTATGTGAGCAAGAAGGAAGATGCCCACAAGAGGTTCGTAAACCGTCTGTCGCCGGCAGACTACGATGCTGTCATGGCAGAGTTGACAGAAGAGGGAACGCAATGGAATGATGATCCCAAGCACCGGTGGACAGTGCGAAGGACTCAGCTCACCCCACAAGCCAAGTTGTGGAACCATTTCGTGAAGAAACGCCTCATGCCTACATCACATAATACCACGGTGAACCATCGGAGATTAGCCCTTGTACATTCCATCCTCAACGAGAGATAAATCAATGTTGGCAGATACATCCGAGACGGCATCATTGAGTGTGCTCTCCGACCAACATGCCCCCAATTTTTCCCTACCTTATCACTACACTCTACCGAGGCAACAATGTTACGGAGATCAATGAAGATGTCAAGGTCCAAGGAAAAGGATGGACACAACAGAACCTCTATAGTCTGATTAAACTAAAGGCTGCCACTCCTCTGTCTTACGTAGACCCCACTGCCACGACAAAAGCGACAACAGAACCTGACTCCCCTGAACCTGTCACGGCAAAACCAGAGTAGAGGACGACAGCACTACCGATAGACACGTCCTACTAGATCCTGAAGATGCTGCAAAAAATGGAGGAACGACAGCTCAGCCTCATGGGTTTTATGAGGGACTTCACTGCTGCCACGGTAAATTTTATCAAAACCGATCTTAATATTTATTTACCCTGTGCTTTTCACAAGGTTCTCTATTTGCTTATGCGCAGATCTAGACGAGGTAAGGAACCTGAGTACGAATTAGATCTTGAAATCGAACACATATACCAACTCAGGAACCAAGCCTGACTCTTGATAGAAAGAAACAACTATCTTGAGGAGATACTGGAAGCAATGGTGAACGGAAGGCAAGGCAATGAGATAGATGACCCAAACAACAACAATGACCCTAGGGTTATTGTTGATCCTCCTAACGATGCCCGGAACGATCGGCTGCCGCCCGTTACCGCAGCAGCACGACAGACCTGTCGAGACTACATGGACAATGACCATGTTGAACTGGAAACTACCCTGCCAGACGTGGAAGCTGAACACTTCGAACTGAAACCTGTCATGTTCAGCATGATAAACTCTGCTGGCCAATTTAGTGGTTCTGCTACTGAGGATGCACGAGAACATCTTAAAACATTCCAGGAAATCTGTGGATCGTTCAGACTGTCAGGAATAAGTCCGAAAGTACTGAGGCTCCGACTATTTCCTCATTCATTTAGAGATAAAGCTAAAACTTGGTGGAACAAATGCACGCCGGGTTCAATAAGAACTTGGGTAGATCTCTCTCGTGAATTCCTTTCTCGTTTTAACCCTTCTCATTTATCTGAAAGATTGCGTAACGAGATTGCTACTTTTCAATAGGAAGATGACGAACCAATGCACGAGGCGTGGGACAGATTTACAACTCTCTTACGTAACTGCATAATGCATGGATTCCTTGTGTGGAATCATGTTGTCAAATTCTACAACATTGTCAATGCACATACTCGACTGAGAATAGATTCAGCATCGAATGGGCTATTACTGGATAAAGAACCAGACGAGGCAATGCTAGTGTTGAAAAAGTTAGCAAAGAACGATGAGCAATTTCCAATAGCTCGAAGAGGAGGCAAACGAGGAATATCTGTAAATGAGTACGAAGCTGATAACTCGGTTAAAACACATATTGCATACCTCACGAAGATAGTCGAAAATCTGCAGCGAAAAGATTTTAAAGCTGTATATTTTGCAGAATAGGTGTGTGAAACCTGTAGTGGGAATCACAATTCAGAAGATTGTCCATTACAGCTGGAAGAAGGGATGATGTATGTTGGGAACTATAACAAGCATATAAATTATGATTCCAACAACTACAATCCCAACTAGAGAAAGGACCCCAAATTTTCCTGGAGCAATCCGAACAATGCATTGAACCCTCCGGTGTAGAACAACCAAAACCAAGGAGTACCCAGAATTCTGTCACCACAGCAGCCATAGCAGCAACCACCACAGCAGCCAGCACCAACACCTAGTATACTGGAACAGACCTTGGCAACATTTATGTCACAAACGGGAGCATACACGGTAAACATGGATCACTTTGTCAAAAAACTGAAACATTCATGGACAAGACAGTGATGAGATTGACAAACCATGAGGCTACCCTAAAATCTCTGGAGACACAAATGGGCCAGGTTTCTTAGTACATCAAACTGAGGCAGAGCGGAGGATTCCCTAGTGATACTGAGGTCACTAGAAAACCCATACATGAGCAGTGCAAAGCAATTACAACGAGGAGTGGCAAACAATTACAAGGGCCGGAAATAAAAGAAGTACCGAGTGAGGACCCGACCCTACAAACACCTGCCGTGAGCATTGCCCCGCCAGAGGAGAAACAGCCTGTTGTCGCCACACCTGCCACGACAGTTGAAGGGACAGAGGAGCAGACAGAAGATGTTGAAGAACTCAAGCCTCCTCAGATCCGAATTCCATGTGAAGGACGCCTTGGAGATTACCGTCCTCCACCCCCTTTTCCACAGCGGTTACAGAAACATAAACAAGAGTACCAACTTAAGAAAATCTATGATATTTTTAAACAAGTACATATTAACATTTTACTGCTAGAAGCCATTGAGTAGATGCCTGGTTATGCTAAGTTTCTCAAGATGCAATGTCCAAAATGACAAGACTTGGGGAATTTGAAATAGTGAAGATGACAGAAGGATGCATGAAAATCTTGCATAAGCATCCACCCTAAAAGATGAAGGACCCTAGGAGCTTCATCATACCATGCATAATTGGAGACAAGTTTGTGGGTAAGGCACTTTGTGATCTTTGTGCTAGCATTAATCTAATGCCCAAATCTGTATGTCAGAAACTAGGTATTGTACAAGCAAGACCCACGACAATCATGTTGCATCTGGCAAACCGCTCTTACGTACAACTAGAAGGAAAGATCGAAGTTATCCTGGTAAGAGTGGATAAGTTTATTTTTTCTGCTGACTTTCTTGTTATATATTGTGAAGCAGATGAAATCGCACCGATCATCCTGGGGCAACCCTTCCTAGCCACAGACAGAACTGTGATCGATGTCGAAAAAAGAGAACTGCGGATGAGAGTAAATGATCAGCAAATCAAACTCAATGTTCTCCAAGCAATAAAACAAGCTATTTCAGAGGAAGAGTGCAAAGCAATCTTAGAAGTAGTCCTTGACCAACCCTGCATCAGGTCGAACTGCCATGACAAACAGGTTGGTCACTGCCATCGCAGTCACCCTGAGGACTGTCACGACAGCAACAACGATAGTGACCCATCAGACAAAAAATCATCCGACATCAGTTGATCAAAATGCTAAAGAAGCATAAAAAGCCAATTGGATGGACCATTAATGATATCCAAGGCATCAGTCCGACGTTATACATGCATAAGATCCTCTTGGAGGATGATCATAAGCCGACTATCGATGCCCAAAAATGACTAAACGGGACTATGCGAGAGGTGGTGCGGAAAGAAATCATCAATTGGCTTGATGCCAGAATAATATATGCCATCTCGGATAGCAAGTGGGTGAGCCCGGTGCAATGTGTGCCCAAAAAGGGAGGCATAACCGTAGTAACGAACGAGGAAAATGAACTAATCCCGACCAGAACTGTGACCGATTGGAGGGTTTGTATGGACTACCAGAAGCTTAATAAAGCTACCCGGAAGGACCACTTCATCTTACCCTTTATCGATCAAATGCTAGATATATTAGCGGGGAAGTCTTACTATTGTTTTCTTGATAGTTACTTAGATTATAACCAAATTGCAATCGCACCGAAGGACCAAGAGAAAACCACCTTCACATGCCCGTACGTCACCTATGACTTTTCTGACATGGTGTTGTTGTTCAACTCTAGGTTGAAGCTCTTCCCAGGAAAGCTTAAATCTAGGTGGTCTGGCCCTTTCCAAGTTGTCCAAGTTTTCCCCCATGGTACCATTACAATCAAATCCATGATGGATGGGCATCAATTCAAGGTCAATGGACAGAGGCTCAAGCATTAACAGGGTACTGAAGCCCCAAGGATGCAGGAAGTAGTTACTTTAGGAGATGCTCCTCAAGGCATCCCTAATTTAACTTAATTTAATTTTATTTTCTTTAATTTATTTACTTATTATTTTGGAGATAAGATTTGAATTATTTATTTATTTTTAGGGAATAAGATTTTAATTTAGTTTTTTATTTATATTTAGGAAATAAAGGAAGCAAAGAAAAGAGGAGGAATGAACCAGGCCACCGCATTCACAACAGCCCAAAAAGCCCAACGGACAAGCCTGTCATCACAGCCTGTCAGCAGCTGTCGCGACAGACGCAGAAAATACAGCCTGTCACGAAGTTGTCGCGACAGACACGGAAATGCGTGACAGACGCGTCAGAAACCGCGTAACAGCTGGCCCCGTTATTCGCGCCTACTGTTTTCCTTGCAACGGTTACCAGATCAACACGACGAAGTGCTGCCTCTCATTTCAAATTTCATCTCAGTCTCATTCTCTTTGCTTACTCTCCAGAATTTAGGTTTTCAGAAATCTCTTTTTATTTTCTACAGTTTTCCTTGCAATGGCTACCAGATCAACATGACGAAGTGTTGCCTCCACCTCTACCGTGGCAGTATCAACACCCAGCCACAGCGGAATGCCCAGTCGATTCGCATCAGTGGACTCAGAGCAAAGGTACTATGGGTCCTTTCAAAAGAGAGAAATGTGGGAAGAAAGAGGGTTCACTTACACCCAAAAGACGGGAGAATTAGGGCTTGAAAGTTTCATCGCCAGGAAAATCGTCGCACTCAAGTGGCAGATGTTCGCTGCCCATCTAGAGGAGATGAACGTCACCCTAGTTCAAGAATTCTACGCTCCCGTCCCCGATAAAGATGCCACGACAGTGACTGTCAGGGGTAAGGAGATATCTCTTGAAACGGCATACATCAACACCTTGTATGGTCTTTATGTGATCAAGAAGGAAGATGCCCACATGAAGTTCATGAACCGTCTATCGTCGGCAGACTATGATGCTGTCATGGCAGAGTTGATAGAAGAGGGCACACAATGGAATGATGATCCCAAGCACCGGTGCACAGTGCGAAGGACTCAGCTCACCCCACAAGCCAAGTTGTGGAACCATTTCGTGAAGAAACGCTTCATGCCTACCTCACATAATACAACGGTGGACCGGCAGAGATTAGCCCTCGTACATTCCATCCTCAACGAGAGGCAAATCAATGTTTGCAGATACATCCGAGACGACATCATTGAGTTTGCACTATGACCAACATGCCCCCTATTTTCCCCTACCTTATCACCACTCTCTGCCGAGGCAACAACATTCCGGAGATCAATGAAGATGTCAAGGTCCGAGGAAAAGGATGGACGCAGCAGAACCTCTATATTCTGATAGAACTAAAGGCTACCACTCCTCTGTCTTACGTGGACCCCACTGCCGCGATAGAAGCGATAGCAGAACCTGACTCCCCTGAACCCGTCACGGTATAACCGGAGCAGACGATACCAATTGTTGAGTGAATCGAATGATCGATATAAACCAAGAGGGGTGAATTGGATTTTTAGACTTTTTGGTAGTGGAATTGACAAATAAAAATGATAGACAAGTGATTTTAGATTCCAATCGAACTCTACATCCACTACCTTAGCTTCACTAAGGATTTTCAACAATTCCACTAATTGCTCTTATTCTTTTCTAGGCTAAGGAGGTAACCGTTATAATATCGATCAAATTTTCTACCCAAAATTTCACCCAATCCTCACACAAGAATTACAAAGAAGTTGGTGGGTAAACAAGTATCTCTCAATACACAAAGTAGCCCAATTACAAGCATTCAACCCAATTTGAAATGATAAGAATGGAAAATACAATTTCACAATTGGGGTTTACAAGAAATAATGGGATTTAGGCTCAATTGCTTGAATTTGATGTTTGGATGTTTGCTTTAAGATCAATAGTTGTTGCTGAAGCTTTTAGAGGTCCCATTTATACCTTCTCATTGAATTCTAGCTGTTGTGGTTGTTGCATTCATCAATAGAGTCGTTGGGGATGTTATCTTCCCTCCATAAATGCAGTCTGCAACCACCCGTTTCGAAACGCCCGATCCTATTTCAAAACAGACCAAAAAAGAAAGAGTCGTTGGGGTGCATTAAAGAGACCGTACTGAAATGAGCACGAACGTTTCGATATGCTAAGAGCCCATTTCGAAACTCGTTTCGAAATACTTTACCACTGTCAAGGCCTGTATCGAAACGGCTTGGAAGCGTTTCGATACACCTTATTGACAAGTATGAAATCAGTTAAAATCATTTAAAAACTTTAACAGTCATATTTTTCAAATCAGGTTTGAATGTCGTTTCGAAATGTTTGAGGTCGTTTCTATACTATCGTATCGAAATGGGTCAAACCGTCTTGATGTTCTTAAGTCGTTTCGAAACAAAGGTTCACAATTTCAAAACCATTTCGATACACGTTCCGAAACACAGGTTTACAGTTTCAAAAGTGTTCCGGAACGCCTAAGGCCATTCCGAAACGGTGACTCGAAAATCACTGTTTTGGCTTCAAGAACACTTAGAAAAGTTTTGACAAATTGAGTTTTTAACTTAACCATTTTCATTTAAACATATAGAGAGGTTTAAGGACTTAAAAATTTGTTTTCTCATTTTCAATTTAGTCCTTAAATTCTTTAGTTATATCAAAATCAATTTATCAGTTTCACAGTTTGTAAGGGTTTCCTCCTAAGCCTAGAAAATGGGAGGAATCAATAGTGGATTGATTGAAAATCCTTAGTGGGAAGCTAAGGTGGTGGATGTAGACCTTGGTTAGAAGGTTGAACCACTATAAATCATCTTGTCTTTACAAATTTTAGCTTCAACACCTCCATCACCCAAAATTCCACTTCTCCACCACTTGGCGAGCAAGAACGGTTGAATGAATCGAGCACCGAAAAACCCAACAACATTGCTGCAGCGTATTTCATGGAGGTTCTCTTCGACTAAGGTTTCCTCACTATGCACAAGCTGGCATTCTTCATAGTCATCAGCATACTTGAGAGTGTTGAAGACATTGATTGTGATCTTTTGGTCGTTCATCTTCATAGTAAATTCACTTTTTTCACAATCGATCACAATACAACAATAACAAGGAATGGTCTTCCGAGGATGACGGGAGCATTCTCGTCAGCTTCACAGTCAAGGATGATAAAATCTGCTGGGAAGACATATTTTTTAACCTTGACCAGGTCATCTTCAATTCTCCCTTCGGGTTGGATTTTGGAACGATCGACCAATTGAAAGATCACTGATGTAGGTTTGGCTTTTCCCATGCCCAATTCCATAAACATAGATTTCAGCATCAAGTTGACACTTGCATTGAGATCGCACAAAGCACGGCCAGAGTAGTTCCGGCTTATGAAACATGGAATGGTGAAAACTCCCAATGTCCTTCATCTTGTGTGGTAAATTACATAGCACTACCACACACTTGCCTATTGTAGCAACGGTTTCAACTTCACCCACCATCCTTTTCTTGGTTACAATCTCCTTCAAAAACTTTGCATATATCAATATTTGATCTATGGCCTCCAAGAATGGGACATCAATATGCAATTGTTTAAGCATCTCTAGAAATTTGTGGAACTAGGCATCTTGTTTCTGAGCCTTCAATCATTGCGGAAACGGAGGTGGTGGCCTGGGCTCATCGCATGGTCTATTGGATGTTGTGGCATCCTTGGTACTATCATCCTTGCCATTAGTAACAAGGTCTTTCACTGTATCAGACACAAGAATTGTATCCTCAGGTGCCAGAGCATTAGTGGATGTCTTGCTTGGAGTGGAATCAACAAGGTATTCTCCCCCAAACATTTCATCTTTGATCAGTTGTCTACCAAAATGTAACGTGATGGAATTGCATTGCTCCGCACTAAAGGTCTTAGTGGCTTCAGTATCACTACGTAAACCGTCTTGAGGTATCATCTTCAAGACTTGAGAAATCTGCCCAACTTGCATTTTCAAGGTCCATAGATAAGCGGTGTTGTTCTACAGGATAGATTGTTGACTTTGCAACATAGCAGCTTACATTGTGAGCATGTCACTATGGTTCTTGAGATGCGCTAATTGATCTTGCATAATAACTCGGGCAGTTTCCATAAAACTTTAATAAATAGAATCAAGAGCATGTCACTATGGTTCTTGAGATGCACTAAGTTTTCTGTTGGAATCCATAAGGCTCTGTTGTAGCATTATGCTGAGCTCTTGAACTTCCTACATTACCTTCCAACTAAAATTTGGATGTTGTCGCCAGCCTGGATTATAAGTGTTTGAGTAGGGATTATTGTTGTGGTTTGTATTCCCTATGTAGCATCCAGATTCTTTTTGCTTGGGGCACTCATCTGACTGGTGGTCCCTATCACAATGCTCGCATGTATGTTGAACTACCTTAGCCTCTCGTGTGTTGGATGGTGGGTGAATGTTCTTGAGCAGGTTTGCGATGGTGGAGATTTGAGACGCCACACTCTGGGAATCATCCAATTGGTGTGCTCAAGAAGATATAGGGCCAGGATTCAATCTCCCCGTAGGAAACTGGTAGTCGTTATTGGCTATTTGATTAAGAATTTCAAAAGCCTCTTTAGGATCTTTATCGAGCAAAATATCATTGGCTGAAGAGTCAGTCATCATTCTCGTTGGAGCATTAACGCCATTATAGAACGTTAGCACTTGTACCAATCATGGAATCCATGAATCGACCACTTGTGTAGCATGTCTTTGTATCTATCCCAACATTCATACATAGATTCATCATCTCGCTGCTTGAATGCAATGATATCACTCCGCTAGTAATTGTGCATGTTTGGTGGATCGTATCGGTGCAAAAAGAGTCTGCACTAGTCATCTCAAGATGTAATAGATCCTGAGGGTATGATCTTTAACCATGCTTGGGCTCGAACACGCAAGGAGTAAGGGAATAGTTTAAGTCTCAACACATCATCAGGATTTCCCTGTTGTCTAAAGCAGTCACAGGCTTCTAGGAAAGCTTGAACGTGCTCTTGAGCATCCTCTCTTGTTGATCCACTGAATTTTCCAATGGAGTTGAGCATGTTGAACATAATGAGGATCAGCTCAAAGCTAGTTGACTCTATTGTTAGCTATGGGTGTTCAAATTTGGGTACCCGGACTTTCGGGTACCCGAGGTGCCGGGTACCCGATTCTTCGGGTAACATATTTCTCGACATGTGTCCCGACCTGTGGTTTCCGGGTACCTCCTAGTCGGGTACTCGTAAAATTCGTGTACCCACAAAATCGGGTATTGGGTACCCAGTTCATTTTTTAATTCATTTTTAAAAAAACCACATAGGAAACACATAAAATTTAAAAATTCATAATACATAATTTAAATACAAAAATTAATAATTCAAAATTAATTTTAAGGGAGAAATATTCAGATATATATATAAATAAGTGTATCACCTGACTTACATTGTGTTAGCAACTTCAAGAATTACAGTACGTTCTTTGGAGTAGGATACTATCATATGCTATTTTATTTTTTTAGCTAACACATATATCTAAAAATACATTATACAACTGATTACATGTCTTTTAACAAAAAAAGTAGCCTCTACTGATTTGGCGACAGTAAGTGTAGATGAACCGATGATGGAGTGCGGTGAGATTGAGAGAGACGATAGGTGCGAATTGTGAAGGGAGAGCGTTTAAGGGATCGAGATTTAGAAATTAAGTTGTTTAATTTGGGAATATAGTGAATATAAGGGTATTTTGTTTAAATAATAACTATATAAAAATAAAAAAATAGGAACCGAGTACCCAAAATTTTCTAATTTTGTGACCCGGGCCCAACCCGGAAAACGACGAGCCGGATACCCGACCCAGGCAAAAAAATTCTGGGTAAATACCCGGTTATTTTTATTCAGGTAGTCGGGTAACCGGGTCAGGTCATCGGGTCGGATATTTTTGAACACCCTTATTATTGGTACAACGATCAATGGGTTAATATCATTGACGATAGGTGCAAAATTATCGTGAATGGGTCGTCTAGATCAGGTTGGCAGTGGAACAACCGACTGCCTTTCCTGTCCTCCATTGATGACTACATCATCGGCAATTACTCGTCCGTCTTTTGGTGGATCATCGACAACTTGTGCATCATTCTGACCATTGTTATCGACTTGTCCTGCCATTATCCGGTGTTCCCTGCATAGGTTTCGATCTTTGGGTTATATGGAATAATGGGGTCCTCTTAATATGTACGTCTGGTCATGCACTGTAATGCACCTGAAAAATAAAAGGAAAAACAAAAACTAAATAAAACCTTAAGCGCGATTAGTACGTAATTATTAATTGCCAACCCCCGGCAACGGCGCCAAAAACTTGATGCTTGCGAAATAGATATGCATTTTAGAGCAAGTATACTCGCCGATCAAGTAATAAAGTAATAGAGTAAACGAGGATTGGATCAATAAATACGAAGCCGTCGTACTTAAGCGTCGGTGAACAAGTATTAGTTTGATAGTGATTATCAAAACTAAATGCAATTAAAGTAAAGATAGCAATGATCAAGACAGACAGATGATGTAGCAAATTATCAGATAATTATGGAAGATGGGTTTGTTATCTAGGAATTATGTTGATTAATTATTTGAATGCTATAGTGGTTGGTAATACATGTCTGCGTAAACTAACTAAGTCTTTACCTATTCGATAGGGTTTTCTAAGTAACTTCTGAATCTCTCGATGTCTAGAAGTTGATAACAATGAAGATAAAGTAATACATGTCTGCGTGAACCCTAACAACTCTATTTTCCATTCAAGTTCCCCTTATTAGTCGTGGAAACCTAAAACTTATGTCTAAGTCGGATTAGGACTAAGTTAATAGCTTAGCCTCACTTTTTACGTTTGTTTAACCTAACTCTCTCGATATTAACCCAAATATCAATAGTTAAAAAGCCTCTCTTGATAGCTCTTACAAAAACTACGCATGAAGAACAATGAACATAATAGATAAAGGAAAAGACTATAGCATTAAACAAGGTAATCAAAACATAATATCCTAAAAACAATAAACTCAAGCAAGAGTATTCAGCTCATGTATGAGCCTAAAACATCCATAATAAAAACAATTAAAAACATGACAGTTTATCAAATAAGGGAAATGAAAGAATCAAGCGTCCTCGACGTTCTCCTCCAAGCTCTCTAATTGTGATGTAGGTTGTGTACTCCTCCAACATCTCTCGATGGCTTTCGTTGTGTGGAGACTCCTCTAGAACTTCGACTCCGGTGGTTCTCTGAGAGCTTAAGACTAAGGGTTGCCTTCTAAGAACAAGGTTTCTTTGTTTGTGGCCCAAGTCTTCCTTATATAGGCGGAAAAGTTAGGGTTTAGAAACCTTAAAGTGCGCGAAGACTCTTTAAGAGGATCTTGCTTTCTTGCTTCATTCAATGAGTTCCGTATAAAGTGAGAATCCACGTGATCCAAGTCTGATTTATCTCTAACTCTATTGCCTCGTCAGCTTCATACGAGAGGGATGTCATCCTTCTGCTCCAATGTTCCTCTAGCTCTAACAGTTCCCTGCACAAGCACCACAAAAACACACTACCTTCCCCATTAAAAGTACCAAAATACATCATAATTAAGCGCATGCAGTGTAACTCCCTAACTATATGAAAACTACTCCTAAATGCAACTATATGAGTCTAAACACATGCAAAAGCTAAGTAAAAAGGGTACACAAAATAAATTATCTATAGAGTCATCAGGTAATTGGAGAAATTGGGCCATTTTTGGGCTTTTTTAGATGAAAAGGGGACTTTGTTAGGCATACAAAAGGCTTTTAATTTATGAGTAAAATATGAAGGACCAAATGAACTATTATGCCATTTTCTTTAGAATGGTTGATCATTCTTTAATTGGGGTTTCTTTTATGCGGGGAAATGATGAAAAAAATATGAAGGGTGAGCTCATTATCCATATTTTTTCACATTCTCACTTTTTAATATTTCTTGCATTCTTTCCTTCGAAATCTAAGGAGTTGTGTCATTAAAGAAGCAATCTTTCAGAACTTTAGTAACCATCCATGATTGAAGAAGGTAAGCATAATGATCAATAGCTCAATAACTCCAAGAAAACCCATCACCTTTATGAAAGGTGTTGTGAATCGACTTGGAGGGGTTTGAAGGAGTTTAAGCCATGAGAGTTGTTTCAAGCATCTTTTATCATGTTCTTAAGTTCTATACTTTTTTCCTTATTTCCTCTAGCCTGTTATGTGTGTTAACAATTCATTTACATGCTTATAGGAAGTGGGTGAGTCATCCAATGCAAGAGGAAAATGGAAGGTTAGTTGTTGTTGAAGGAATGAGATACATTTCATGATTAGCTTGAAAGGTAGTACATTTTTAACATTAAAATGCTTATTGCATATCCTAAATATGATTACCTTACATGATGATATTGTGCATGTTTGGTGTTTCTAGTGTAAGCATACTTTAATGATCAAACTAATTGTTTATGCGTTAAAAGTTTTTAAAAAGGGTGTCAAACTACTCCAACAATGACGAGTTGGATGTGATTTTTGGGATTAAATAAGTTTTTTGATTTTTAATATCAATACTCGCCCATACAAATCAATTTAAAAATTCTTTTTAAAGGGTGAGTATCGATACTATATTCATGGGATATCAATATTGTTCATCTAATATCGATACCCAAAGAATTGGTTTCGATATTGACTAGGCTTGGAAATCCTCAAATGCATTTTTTATACAGATACTCATTAGCAGTAATGGTACCTTTGAGTTCGATACCCATACTCATAAGTGAGTATCGATACTCATAGTTTTGTAGCGGTACTCGTAAGTGAGTATCAATACTCATTATTTGGTATTGATACTCATTGTTCAGTATCGATACCCATAATGTTAAAAGGTCGGTAACCTTCTTAAAAGATCGATAAGACTTCAATATGTTTACTAAATATCATAAGCTTCTAAAATGTCGATAACATTCATAAAAATAATGTATTAAAGACATAATCTCAACCTAGTATAAGTTGTGTGATAATTGGTTAACTATGTAATGCTTGATGTGTGACCTTGTTTGCACCCGAAAAATGTTACGAACACTCGAAGTATCTATGAAATGTTCCACTTAAGTATTGATGGGTTCGAACACTTGTGGTTCATGCTGCAACAATAATTATTAAACTAGCTAGATATATGTTCCTAATAATGAGTGACACCAAACCTAATGTTAGAGTATTCGATGTTGTGTGATATTAAGTATTATTCAAATTAAACTACCTGACGTTGTGTGATGCCAAGTATGCTTATAAGTGGTGTGATATGGCGTTCTATGATACCATGTGCCATTATTATGAAGTTATTGTTGGTTGCTATATGAATACTATTTTTTCGTGGATGTATACATGTATAGCCCTATTCATGATTATTGTTACTGTATACTTATGTTTATGATCTACATGTAGTAGAGTAGATATACTTGTATTGTATGCTTATGTTTATGATCTACATATACAAGTTGTTAACTTAATTCGTTGCCAACGAGCATCATCGAAGAGGAATTCTAGCATCTCCTATTTCAAAGTACAATACCTTAGTTCTTGTGTTTGTCTATGTATTCACGTGTCCTTATTGTATGTGCAGTCCTTAACTCTATTACATTATTTTGGTAATATAATGCCTTATATTATGAAGCTCCGAATTTTGTAAATTGTTTTATACTTTTTTATGATTATTGATTTTAGTGTGTTTAGTCGGTTGTTTCGATGATCCAATATAACCTCTTAGATTCTCCAAATAAGTCGAATCATGATTAGGGTGTTATATATATATATACTTGAAATCAAATAAAAACATTTTTCATCTAGTAAATTTGAATTTAAATTTAAATGTTGGATTTTAAAAAATAAAATATAATAAATGTAAATGAGAAAGCATGGACCCATCGAATCATTATTTTTTTGACAAATTCGGATTCTAATCCTAATCCTACTTAGAGGGGAAGGGAAGGGGAGAGATTTTAGGAGAATGAAAATGGTGTTCCTAGTGGGTCTAGAACCCATTATCTAAGGGGATATGAGGGAACAAAGATGAACAACTTGACCAGCCGGCCAAATGTGTTTGCTCCACTGAATCCTTATTCAAAAGACTAATGATTTCGAGCAAGCACATTTGGCCGGTTGGTCAAGCTGCTCATCCTTGTTCCTTCATATTCGCTTAAGTCATGGGTTATAGACCCACTATGAGCGCTCACATTCTTTTCCCTAGAGTCCTCCCTCGCCTTCTTTTTAGGTAGGATTAGGATTAAATTTAAGATTTGTCAAAAAAAAATTTAACGATTTCTCAAAATTTATTAAAAAAGTTATTTTTGTCCTTAATGTTTTTGTCTTTGAACTTTTAATTTTTTTATCAAATTAAATCAACCGGAAAAATAACACACCGTTAAAATGAAGTCAACTATTTTATTTATTTTATCAATGACATCGTCAGATATTTTGTTCTTTTACGTCAAAACTAAAAATTCAGAAAACATAAGAGGTTTAAAATTTCAAAAATATAACAAAACACACACATGTATATATATAGAAATTATAAAATATAAAATTGTTTAAATTCTAATATTTTTCTGATAATTAATTTAATTTGACCAAAAAGTTATGGTTAAGGTTACTAAATATAAACAATCATCCAATTATGGGTAAGTTGTAACATGATCACTAAATTATGAGTAAGGTTACATTTGGGTCACTCAATTAATATTATGGTTACAGTTGGGTCACTCTACCATTAAATGTTTTTGTTTAATCGAGTATAATGATAGTTTTAGTCCTCTAACCTTTTATATTCTATCAGTTTAGTCTAAATTCAAAATAATTCAATAAATTTAACCCTTGATATTTTTAAAATATAATTTAGACATTTTTTCTTCCAAATCACTTGTATACCCTCGTTACCAATAGAGTACTTCATTTGAAATCATTAATTAATCTAGGCATAATGCCAAAAAATGCCCCTAACATTTGACTGAACAGTCACTTTGGCGCTTATTCTTTTTCTGAACCAATTTAACCCCCCAACGTTTCATTTTGGGTCAAAATGGCCCATTTGCGGATAAAAATTGTTAGTCAACTGACGATAAACAACTTGAAAGGATGTGACAAACATACATGGCAGTGCACACCGCGATAGCAATATCATATAGACAAATATGCTAACTTTACATAATGACACATCAGTCAAAAAATAGTTTTATAAAATTGTGTAAAATATAAAATACTTTTTCTTCTAACACATCATTATGTCAAGTCATTTCAAGTTGCTTATCGTCAGTTGACTAAAAGTTTTCATCCGCATAGGAGTCATTTTGACCCAAAATGAAACGTTGGGGGTTAAACTGTTTAAAAAAAGAATATGAGCCAAAATGACTATTCAGTCAAACGTTAGAGGGTATATTTTGACTTTATGCCATTAATCTAATACATAAGTTTATAAATGTAAAGATATTTATAATTATTTTTAATGTTAGATCTGCACATTAAAATTAAATTCGTTGAAATTTATTTAAAATTATTTATGAAAACATTTAGGTTTTAATTACTGTTGCCACGTAATTTTCTACAAAATTTCAAATTTTAATTACTACTATCACGTAAGTTATCGAATTTTTATTATAAAATAGATTTTTAAGTTCTAATTTGTAAATCTGTCTTATAATAAAAAAATTATTGCTACAAAATTATTGCAAAAATGTACTTTTTAATGAAAATACATAGATTGCAGAGAATTTAAGAAACATGTTTTATACTAGAAATGACTAAATTGATATATTTTTAAATATGAATGGTTAAATTTATTGAATAATTTTAAATTTGGACTAAATTGACAGAATATAAAAGCATCGATGACAAAAATTGTCATTACACCCAATTAAACGACAATATTTAACATATGAGTGACCCAAATATAATCATAATATTAATTGAGTGACCCCCAAATAGACCTGGTAAACTTGACTCGAGACCCGAACCCCGAACCGAGACTGAAAATTAACCCGAAATTGACCCGAAATTTGATCTGAAATTTAATTTGAAACCTGAAATAAACCGAACCAAAACTGAACCGAATTTAGTTGAACCGAATAGACCCGAACCGAATAGAACAGAACCGAATGGACCCGATTAATATAAATAAAGAAAGATAAAATATGAACAGTCGCACAAGTCACTAAAATGTCAAATATATTGATTTTATAAAGTTATATATAGGGTGTAAAAATCTGACCAACCTAAAAATTTGATTAAAATAGATTGATCTCTCATTGAACCGAAAATAACCGAACCGAAATCAACCGACCCGAAATGACCCGAAGCATAATAGACCGAACTAAAACCGAACCGAACCGAACCCGAATCTGAACTGAAAATATCATACCTGAAATAATCGAAACCGAAATTACTCGAACCGCACCCGAACCGATTGACCCGTTTGCCACCTCTACCCCAAATGTAACCTTAATATTCATTGAGTAACCTAAATATAAGCTTACCCATAATTGAGCGACTTTCATTGTAGTTGATCTAATATAAAATAATTTCAAAGCCTGAAAAAAGAAAAAACGAAAACGACTGAGTCCATTAATGCTAATTTTTGCTTGGTTTTATTGTTGAGCCTACTCCACTGTCTTTGCCGACGTTGCCTTCCACTGCACTCCATTTATTTTTACCACCGCTGTAACACATTGGCTGAAACTCCTGCATTATTAAACCCACTTTACTATTTAAGTTTTTTTTTTTCAATCAAAAGGTAAAAAGAAATAATAAAGTTGTTAACTCTTTAATATTATAAAATTAAGGAGCATGTTAATAAATTAATCAAATTATTCTTTAAAATTATTTCATATTATATTTCTAAATTATATATATTTTTTTATAAAATTTAGGGTAAATGAAGTAAATCATCACTGAACTTTACTTTTAGACCTATTTTAGTCATTAAAGTTTTAAAATGTTCTATTTACTCATTGAATTTTATACATTATATTTTTTGTCACTCCCCCGTTAACTTTCTTTTCTTCGATTAGAAGGGATGGAAAGCACCTACACCATGCCTCGTTAAAAAACCTCCCTATACCTAATGGAGGAAAAAGAGTACATGTTGTAGGGCTATTGATTACACAAAGAACACCACAAATACAACTAACAACTTAACAACCACCAAAGCAACAAATGCCGCAAAACATGAACCAACTTCTACGCCAAAGCTACACAATTTTGCTTTTCATTTTCTAGCAGCGTCCACACGCCTAGGGGTGGTGTTTCAAAGAAACATTCACCATAACATTGTTAGATTCTCGCCCGATGCATTTCACCACCACCTCCCAATCACGCTTCAACAATTCCTCTATAACAATGACTAAGGCGTTAGCAGTCCGAGACCTTGAACCATCTAAAACACAGCACACCGCTTCCCTGCTATCAGATTCAAGTTCAACGCGTCGAAATCCACAACGCCACACGTGACGAAGACCCTCTAAAATCGCCCAAAGTTCAGCGTTTAGAATCGAACAGCAGCCAAGTCTTCTATTAAAGCCAAATAACCAATCGCCAACATCCGAGCGACACACACCTCCAATTGCAGCCGCTTTGGTTGACATATTCACAGCTCCGTCAACATTAATTTTTACCCATTGAACAGGAGGGTATCTCCAAACCAGCACCACTATACGACTTGCATCATTCTGGCGACCATCCATAATACTTGGCTTGACATTCGCGGCAACCACATCTTCCATGTAGCATAAACATGCTCTAACAACATCCTCGGTATCCACAAAATCGGGATCAAATAGCTTCCTATTCCTTCGCTGCCAAATTTTCCAGCAAAGGATGGCAAAGAACACATTCCAATTGTTCATAATACTCGCAAAAGGTCCATTACCAGCAAGGTTTGATTGAAACCAATCCTGCAAAGATGAATTATAAAAGTTGTTATAAATATTACAATTCACAACCTGTCACCATAACCCCTGTGATATCGTACAATCACGGAGAACATGAATCCCATCTTCACACGTATGACCACAAACAGAACAGCACGGATCTTCAGTCATGTGACTCTGCATTCGTTCCTTATTTGTCAGCAGACTCCCTCTAAAAGCGAGCCAAACAAAAGCTCGAATACGTTGTGGAACTGGTAGACGCCAAATAACTTTCCACACATTAGAGCCCTACATATTCGTACTACCCACAAGGCTCGTATAAGCAGACTTCACTGTAAAATTCCATCTTCCTTCCAGCCGAGGCGATCTTGGCCCAAATGTGGCGACGGAGGGTAAACAGCTATAACCTGCTGTACGCATGCCTCGGGTAGCACAACACCAAACTTATGAATGTCCCAAGAACCATTAGTAACAAAGGATATCACTGGGCAAGGGGCTGGCCGTCCATGTTGTTGATAAAAATGAAATAAAGGACCATGTGATTCCAACCAATCGTCATACCAAAAATCAACAAGGAAGTCATCGCGCACAATCCATCCCATCCCTGCAATAACTGAATCCCAAACACTACACATCCCAGACCACAAACGAGAACAATTACGTGTCCGAATACTAGTAGGGAGAATACCTTCCACTTTATACTTTGCTCGAACCACCCGAACCCACAGCTTGTTACTCTCAGTAATAAGCTGATAACCCAATTTCATGAGAAACGCTTGATTCACACACTCCAAATTCCGAATGCCGAGGCCACCATTTTCGATTGGCGATTGCACCTCATCCCATCTTACCAAATTAACACCTTTATGATCCGACGAGCTTCCCCAAATGAACCCTCTAATCAACTTTTCCAATTCCATGCATATACTCTTAGGCAACCAAGTCGCTTGCATTGTGTAGTACGGAATAGACTGCAACACTGATTTAGCAAGAGTAACACGCCCCGCAAAGGCGAGAGATTTCGCCGGCCTCGAAACGAGTTGACCTCTAACCTTTTCAACCAAATAACTGTAAGTCGCCTTCGTAACCCGACTGTGTAGGAGTGGTATACCAAGGTATTTTCCTAAATTTGCAACTTCATTAAATCCAAAACCATGGACAATTTCAGCTCGAACGTCCACACTAGTGGTCTTAGAAAAGAAGATATTGGTCTTAGCGTTGCTTATCTTATGACCAGACGCTATACAAAAAGAGTTAAGAACCTGCCGAATAACATGCATTTGATTAACAGTCGCCTCAGCAAACAGTACAATGTCATCAGCAAAGAACAAGTGTGAAATACTAGGGCCATAACGACTTAATTTTATCTCCTTCCATCTTCGATTACCAATTTCCACATTTATCGCTTGGGAGAGACGCTTCATACACAAGACAAAAATATATGGAGACATCGGATCCCCTTGCCGAATACCACGAGTCGGTTTAAAGCTTTCAGACAATTCCCCATTCCAAGCAACTTGAGTAGAAACCGAGGTAATACAACCCATAATTAAACCAACAAGTTCATCCGGCAAGCCAACATCCATTAGCGTATTAGCTATGAAACTCCACTTCAGTCGGTCATATGCTTTTTTGAGGTCTATCATCAAAGCCATCCACCCTTTCCGAGCTTTCCTCACGCGCATAGAATGGATTACTTCCTGTGCCAAAATTACATTATCCATGATACTCCTACCAGGAACGAAACTCACTTGCGATGGCGAAATCAAATTAGGAAGCAAAGGTTTAAGTCTATTGACAATCACTTTCGTCAACGACTTGTAAATCACTCGGCAGAGACTTATCGGCCTAAATTGCGAAAAGTACTCCGGCGAATCGACCTTGGGAATAAGAACCAAAATGGTCTTGTTGGTTTCATCCTGAACCTCCTGTTTTTCAAAACACTCCCGAACAAAGGCAGTAACACTTGCACCAACAACACCCCAATTACGTTGATAGAACATCGCATGAATCCCATCAATTCCGGGTGCTTTTAAAGGATCCATATCAAAAACAGCATTACGAACCTCCTCCTCCGTAACATGCGACACAAGGCGAGCTTTCTCAACAGTCGATAAAGGTTCGAAACAATTCCTCGGCAAACAATCAGGTAGCATGGACCCTGACGAACAAAATAGGGCCTTGTAGAAATTCACAGCTTCATTACGCATTAGCTCAAAATTATCACACCAACTACCATCACTTAATCTTATCATTTTAATCATTCGGCAATTTTGACGAGCTTTAGTAGCTTGGTGATAAAACCGTGTATTGCGATCACCGTCTTGAATCCAACGAGCACGAGAACGCTGAAACCAAATACTTTCCTCCTGAGCGAGAACAATGCTTAATTCCTTCTTTAGATTCCTCTAAAGATCAAGGAGATTATCATTATTGGTAAATTCATTCCTCTTCTCAATGCCTTGTATACGAGCCAACAGCCGCGTCTTTCTTCTACCAATATTGCCAAAAACCTCTCTATTCCAAGAGATAGCTGCCTCCTTGAACTTCACTAAATTGGACACAATAGAATGGTTCGGGTGCCATACATTTTTCAACATTTCAACAAATCGCGGATCCTCCTGCCAAGCAGCAAGATACTTAAAAGGAGCAGGAGACCTAGCATTAGTAGTCGGGGCACCAACAAGCAAAATCGGGCGATGGTCAGACCCAATCCGAGCCAAATGGTACACACTCGATAAAGGCCACAAGTCACACCATGCATCGTTTCCCATACATCTATCAAGCCTTTGATGTAAGGTTCCTCTCTTCCAAGTAAAGCGGGGTCCCTGAGACTCTAAATCATACAAATCCGCCATCTCAATAAAACTTCTAAACTTTCGGCAAATACCATCCCTTCTAGAAGAACCCCCCATGCGGTCCACTGCTCTTGGAATAGCGTTAAAATCGCCTCCTAAAATCCAGGGCATTGAACCAGAAGGTTTTAAAGCAAGCAACTGATTCCATAAAGCACTACGACGACGACTATCGGGGCTACCATAAACCACAGTTAATAAACAAAATTTCCCTGACTGCTTATCCTCGCAGATAGAATGAACAAACTGGTTCGAAACAGCAATCACATCAAGCTTCACAGTATCCTTCCACATAACCCAAATCCCACCAGAGAAGCCGGATGCTTCAACCCGATAAGAGAAAGCAAACCCATGTCTCTTTATAAAAGCATCAGCTTTCCTTCCACTAATCCGAGTCTCTAATAAAGCAACAATATCTGGATCCTGAGACTTCACAATAAGCTTTAAATAACGGTTAAAGTTAGGGACTAACGCTCCCCTGAACGTTCCAAAAAAGGGCTTTAAACATAGGAAAAAATATAAAGCAAAGGGTCGAACCACTTAACTCATAGCAGGGTTGCTATCAAACATCGTATTATCCTGCCATTGTACCTCCTCTACATCCACCACAACCGTTTCTGTAAGTAGCAAAAGGTTCGCAATGCTACAGGATTCGCCCATCACCAACTCCTTAGACAGCTTCTGTATCCATTCCCCAACATCGACAAAGGCTTCCTTATTGGGGTTTCGATTCTCTTTTTGCACAACAACGGCCTTCCGCAATTGATACAGACTTTTTCGCGCCACATTCTTAACCTTCGACAATCGGCGTTCTATGGGGGGCACACCAAAACCATTATCCCGCCCAACATTATCCTCCTGTGCTTGTTTTCCTCCCACATCAGTACTTTTACCAACCACCTTAACTGCGACATGATTCGATGAATTTAAGCTACTTTTAACTGGGATCACAACCTCCGTAGAAGCAACCCTATTCACCTTTTGTGTACTACGCTGCTCATCCAAAGCAGTAACCTCTGTTTCTTGCTGCCCATCCTACTTATTCGCTTCCGTAATCATAACCGAGCCAGTCAATTTCTTATTGCTAACTGGATTCCTAGCAGTGAATGTTGCTTCGGAAATTCTTAGGATAGGATTCGACGTCCTTCCTTTCTTGCGCCCAGCAGAACTCAAATCCAAGCTTTGATCGGTTGCCAAGACCACATTTTTCCCCTTGCTCGCCTCCATATTAATCCTCTTTGAAGTACTCGCACTATTAGCAGCATCAGCAATAGGCCTTTGCGTGCTCTGGACACCTACATCAGCAGCCTTCGCTGTCGTATTCTCCTTACCGTCAATATCAGACCGGAGTAAATGAAATCTGCCACCACTAGTGTTTCCCATCGGCTTTGCACCACCTGTATTCCCCGACCCTCCACTGTTATGGCCATATCGACGTTGCTGTCGATTAGTCACCTGCATCCAGGGCCCAAATTTTTCCTCAGGTTCTGCAATCACCATCTCAGCATCATTTGCTCTCACAGAACCATCATCCTCCCCAACCGGCTTACAAGCTTCTGACGTGTGACCATACTTGCCACACAAAAAACATATGGTCGGAAGCCCCTCATATTCAATACGTTGTTTCAAACCATCAATCACAACACTTGATGCCAGTGGCTTATTCAGATCAATCACAATAGCCAACCGAGCGAAGCGACCACGTTTCCCCTCCGCGGTATTATAATCAATTCGAATTACCTCTCCTAACATTCCAGCAATATATCTAAACAAACTCCTCGTGTAATACCGATACGGCAAACCCGGGAGTCGCACCC
This sequence comes from Hibiscus trionum, assembly GCA_030270665.1. Taxonomy (NCBI): domain Eukaryota; kingdom Viridiplantae; phylum Streptophyta; class Magnoliopsida; order Malvales; family Malvaceae; genus Hibiscus; species Hibiscus trionum. The sequence continues at coordinate 26,935,694 of BSYR01000021.1, forward strand.
ACACCACGATCTTATCCGGATGATCCTTCGAGGTAGAGAAAGTTCGACTCCATGGTTGAACCATAAGATAAGAGCCGTAAATCACCCATGGACCTCCAGAGAGCACCTTTGAGACATCTTCCTCATTGGCAAAACGAACGAGGAAAAAATCATTGTCCATATCAATTAACGAAATTGCGCCACTAGGATTCCAAAGGCTCTTGATTCTTTGTAAGAGTGCCGCATAACCAATTGATCGTCCCAATAGCCGAACAATCATAGAATTCGCCAACTTTGAGTCGATTAATTCATGAAGTCTCTCAAAAAATTCAATATTTGGCATCCCTTCCACAAACCTCACTCTAACGTCCTTTGGCCTCATCTCTACATCCAAATCAGGAATAGAGTTATCAGTCTGCACCGCGGATCGCCCCAGCACCATATCACGAAAGGACATATGCATCCCAGCCTTATTCCCAAGGCTACCAGTCGGTGAACCCGAGATTGAATCCCTTGTGTCAAAAGTTGGTTGTGCATCCCCTGACGAAACAACCTGCATCGAATCACCATCTTTCAAAATAACACCTTGGCAACCCAGATCATGAGATACCCCCTCTCCCAAAATATTCGAATGGTCACTGACAACAGGTGGTCTCCCCACCGCTCCTCCTTCCGACGGCTGGAGACCCTTCGAAGCAAGGTCAACGCTAGGGTTACCAGAGGATTCCTTAAAATCCAGAGCAGCCATAACCTCAAAAGTTATTTGCAAAAGTTACTCTAGTAGTGTATATTGTTACTCCCCCGTTAACTTTCTAACACTATTAAATAAATAACAAAATATTAATATAACAAGAATAAAGAAAAAATAAAAACTAAAATTAAAATATATAAACTCAAACTCTACCGACCCGTCAAAACCACAAATCTAATCATCTTCTTCACTCAAAAATATACTCAAATTTAACCCTAAATTATTTATTTTAACCCCAAATTAACTTTATGCATAATCTTGTTTGTGACACACTATAATTTTGTCGTCTCTATCCTCCCTACCCTTTTGACCAACGTTAACTGTTAAATTTAATACTTTTTTAAATTAGTTGGTGGATTGTGTCATGTCTCACTTGATATTTTTAGATTTTTTTATTTTATTTAGAATTATTTTTTAAAGTTTTCAAAATTCTATTAAAACACTTATAAAAATTATAAAAAATAATTTTTTTTATAAATTTCAATTGGCAAAAAATGTAATATGTTACATGATAATAATATATCATGAAAAGAACGTAAAAATCAATAAAAAATATTTAGCTTAATTTATTGATTGGAGTACTTAATTGATAAAAAATGATAAAATACTTAAATCATCACTCAACTTTGTTCAAAACATCATCTTCATCAGTTATTCAGAACATAAATTTGAGAAAATAGAAAATATTCTCATTTTCATTTTTAGGGAATTAGACGAGGGGCCTTTTCATCAAGCTGCCCCATTCGAATTCTGCTCCTGTGAGCACAAAAAAAGAAACAAACACAAAGATAAGCATCTAAAAATGTTGTCTGCCACTCAATATTACAAACAGAAGCTTACTTGAAAATTCAGGATATAATGGTCGCTTGAGACCTGATGTTAATGAAGGGAAAACAAAGAGGCTCTATGGAGTTTCGATTTCTCATGCGCTCACCCTATTATGCGTATCGTTACATCTAGGCTCATCCTATTTAACATGTTTCGAAAATGAACACGAGAAGTTTCATGTTTAAGCTGAGTAGCAAGTAAAGCTCTATTGCTTGAACCGTATTCACTTTCATAAAAACAAATTTGAAGGTTTCGCAATGGCGGTGGATGATGGTGTTGTCGCTGACGGAGGCAGCAAAGGGAGTGGTGGCGTAAGAAGTAATAATAGTGGGAAACAAGACGGGTTTTGGCATTTGATTTTTATTTGGGTACGTAAACTAACCTAATGACCACCATACTATGGTAAATGTATTAAAATGACCACATTAAAAAATCAACTCAATTAAACCACCAAACTATTTAAATGGTATCAATTTGACCATCATCCGTTAAAGGTTAACGGAAGGGTGACGTGGCAGTTAAAAAAATAAGGGAATAATTACACATTTGGTCATTATTACTTATACACTCTATCAATTTAGTCTTAATTTTAATTTAACAAAATAAATTAATTATTTAGTGACACGTGTCACCACCTTATTGGAGGACTTTAATTATTTTTATTTAATCATCACCTGATTGGGGGAAAGAAAAATCAAAGGAAAAGAAATGACATTGTGGGGACTCAAACCTGGGTCTTTCAAGAGAAGTGAGACATGCTTACCGCTAGGCCAAACATATTTTTGGGATACATGATAGAACGTTTAGTATATGTATTAATCTTTGCAGGGTAAAACTGTAAGGTGTTCTTTCTCTAAAATTAAGAATATATTATTTATCGATAATGTCCCTAAGAACTTAACGGAGGATGAGTTCAGAAAAGGTTTCATGTAACCCCCTCGTTCCGGTCTGGCCGGATGACCGGTCCGAGTAGGCCACACGGGGAAAACCGAAGTGAAACCCGTTAAGGTTCCCCATCGGTTAGCAACCCTATTTTTTTCATTTTAATCTTGTCTAGAGGAGTATCGAATCCTAAGTGATCAAACAGCGGAAAGAATTACATGAGACAAACATTCGAACTCAAAGAAGCATTTAAACAGCCCAATTTTAATCTTTTATACAGGCCGTTTCGAAACACCCTTGAGGTGTATCGAAACGCCTTGACCAGGTCAACAGCCCCAGAGCCTATACAAGGGGCCGTATCGAAACGGTGGTCAACCGTTTCGAAACGCCTATGACGGTCAACTTCTCGTGGTCAACGAGATTTTGACCGTTTCGAAACCTTCAGGCCCGTTTCGAAACACCTTAATCTCATGAATTTCTCAAAATTCCAGTAGCCAAAACGTTCCGAAACGCGTATCGAAACAGGGGGTTCCAGAGGCCAAACCATATCGAAACGCGTTCCGATACGGGGTCCCTGAAGCCTACCCGTTTCGAAACGACCCTTCCCGTTTCGAAACGCTGGTTGTCTGCAACCTTTGAAATTCAGATTTAGGAGAGTCTTGACAAGTCTAAAGGTCCCCTAGGACCCCCTAAAGGCACACAACACCATCAAACCAAGTCTAGAGGCATACGTCCTAGGTTAAACATACTCCAACACCCACAACATGGATTTAAACAATTATACCTACATGACAAATATACAAAGGCCTTTCATACAAGTCATGCTTGGAAACATTGATAAGTAAAAAAACATCATTCATCCAATAAGGGTTTACATACCATATGGCAATTTTAGCATTCAAAAGGCATACAGCAAAAAGCATTTGGCAAGGTAAACATGCTTACAACCAAGTCAAGCATAAGCATCAAAATCACCAATGAGTCATACAAGCTCAAACAACACACTCTCTTGCCACATTGCTTAACTACTACAAAATTAACAACCGTGCTTGAGCCACAAACTTGGAAAGCCCTTCTTGCCTTGCTCCAAGCTAACACCACGCTAATGATCTGCATTGTTGAAAAGAAGAGCGTAAGCTATAAGCTTAGTGAGGGTGCTCTAAAACCGAAAACATCAACAATCCAGGGTCCAAGCATGTATTCCCTAAACCTCATATCTAACATGCATAGATAAAGTCACGAGTAGACCTAGCTAGTCTTTCAAGAGTCATGAATGGCATCTCACATCATATCAAGCTCGAACATTAATATCATCATCATATATTAACATCAAATATCACAATCATATGAACAAGTTTAATTGGCCACTATTAGTTACCCGGATGTGTGGATTTAAATCTCGACAACCACTTTACCTCGGTGGGATTTCACTCATCACCGGACCTTGCATGTGCGGGAATCCACTCATCGCCACATGCCCTACGGATGGGATTCCACTCATCATCTCGTAGAATATATAATAGCTTCCGGTGGAATATTACATCACCGTACTTCTCCTTGATGACTTAACGCCATCAAAGCCACGTACGTTTTGACTCAATTTGTGTGCACACTAATCCTAATGATCGATCATTTACACCCGGTAAATTAATTAGTGCCAATTTCCATTTACACATCACATATCCATCAACCACATCTCATGCTTATCACATATACACATCATGGCACACATGTACAATTTAACCTCATAGCACAAGAGCATGAATAGGCAATACACAAAGCATCACATGGTAATCAATAGCTAACATTAACAACTTGAATTATATAGAAGTGGCCTACCAAGCACATTTCACTCACACTCTACACACACTCGAACCAAACTTTAAACCATGATTAAAACCACTCACCGCCCTTCCTTAGCAACCAAAGCAAATCTCCTACGAGCCTGGATTCGATCCCAATGCTCCTTCGGCGTCTCCTCTTGCTTCTAGCCAACCAAAAACACAACCAATAATCTCAATCAATGCTAACATTCAATCAACACTCAACCTTTGAGCTCAAACTAACTTCACCCAATTTTCCAACCAAATTAATCCCCAAATATATCAATTTTCGTGCTTCCTCAAACCCTAGCTGAAATTTCCATTTTCAAACACCCAAATGACCCCCAAAAGGTCCCAAATCATCCTCCTAACCTATATAAACCATCAGCCCTTTAATTTTCACTTAAAACCCACCCAAAAATTAAGTTTTGACATCCCAAAAATTGCTCCAAGAACCCACTTCGGGTTTTCAACAAAACCCAACCATTTTGACATATATAATACATCTTAATGTGATTAAAATAAAACTTAACTTCATATTTCAAAACAAAGTGAAAATCACCATAAAAACTCAAGCTTTAGTAAAACCCTAACATTTCAAAAGTTCATAGTTTTGAAATCTATGACTATGGGGAGATAGGGGATGAAAAGGAGAATTAGAAAATGCCCTTACCTCTTAAAATGGTCTTGAAATTGAGTTGCAAATCAATGGAATAGTAACTTTGAACTTGGGAGAGTTTTGAAGAAGGGGTAGGGCATCCAACGTTGGAAAAGGGGGGAGTGGAGGGGGGGAAGATGACAACTTCTCATTAAAGTGGTCTTCCTTTTAAATTCTTTTGGGTCAAATTACCTCTTTGGTCCCTCCCCTTTTATTAAAGCTCAATTAGATCCTAATTAAGGTTGAATTGATTTTATTTTATTTTACCGACTCGAACCGCAAACCCAACTAACTCCTAACCCCAAAACACGTGCATTACAACTCTCTCCCACTTAAGGAATTTCGTCCCCGAAATTACCTGACTGAAAGAGATACGGAAACTGCTTTTCCATATCCTCCTTCCTCTCCCAAGTGGCCTCGTCCACACCTCGATGCTGCCACCGTACCTTCACTAACTCAATCGATCTACCCCGCAACACCTTACTGTCAGAAGCTAAGATCTCAACCGGTTCTTCCTCATAAGTCAAATCCGGATTCAATTCAATCTCTTCCACGGGCATAACATGCGATGGATCAGACCTATACTTACGGAGCATCGAAACATGGATCACATCGTGTATCTTCTCTAGCTCGGATGGCAAACGCAACTGATAAGCAACCGGTCCAACCCTCTTCACAATCTCGTACGGTCCTATGTACCTCGGACTCAACTTCCCCTTTCGGCCAAATCTCATCACTTTCTTCCACGGAGACACTTTCAAGAATACCTTCTCACCCACTGAGAACTCAACTTCCTTCCTCTTCAAATCGGCATAGGACTTCTGCCTATCTGAAGCAGCTTTCAAACGATCACAAATCAATTTTACCTTGTCAGTTGTCCCCTTGAGCAAATTCGGCATGGGTAACAATTTCTGTCCTACTTCGGCCCAACAAACCAGAGTTCTACACTTTCGGCCATACAAGGCCTCATACGGAGCCATCTGAATGCTCGACTGAAAGCTGTTATTGTAAGCAAACTCGACTAAAGGCAAGTGCTTCTCCCACGTACCCTGAAAGTCAACGATGCAACAACGCAACATATCCTCTAGGATCTGAATAACTCTCTCTGACTGACCATCTGACTGAGGATGATAAGACGTGCTGAAGTTCAAACGGGTACCCAAAGCTGTATGCAGACACTCCCAAAATTGAGAAGTAAACCGCGAATCTCTATCTGACACAATGGACTTCGGCACACCATGCAGTCTGACAATCTCACCAATGTACAAATCGGCCAATCTGTCTAAAGTGTAAGTAGTGTTGACTGCCAAGAAGTGAGCACACATTGTAAAACGATCTACTATCACCCAAACTGAGTTCTTCTTCGTAGGAGTCAAAGGCAAACCCGAAACAAAATCCGTGGTGATGTTCTCCCATTTCCATTCCGGAATCCTCAACGGCTGTAACAAACCTGAGGGAACCTGATGTTCCGCCTTCACCCTCTGACACCCTAAGCACTTACTCACAAAGTCGGCTACATCTCTCTTCAAGCCAACCCAAAAGTACTCAATTTTCAAATCACGGTACATCTTCGTACTTCCAGGATGCATAGCAAACAGACTACTGTGGGCTTCAGTCAAGATCATACGTCTCAAGTCACTGTCTTCTGGCACAACTATTCTATCCTTGAAACATAAAACCCCATTGGTACTGAAACTGTAGTCTGAAGATCTACCCTCGGCTATATCTTGCACGTGAGGTGCCAAAGATCTATCTAAGAGCTGTTTCTCTCTAATCAACTGACCTAAAGTAGGTCTAACCTGAAGCTCGGCTACCAAGCCACCATCTCCGGACAAACTCAATCTAGCAAATATGGCTCTCAAGTCCACGGCTATCTTTCTACTCAATACATCGGCCACTACATTGGCCTTACCCGGATGGTACTCAATGGTAAGATCATAGTCCTTCAGCAACTCTAACCACCTACGCTGTCTAAGATTCAGATCTCGCTGAGTCATAATGTACTTCAAACTCTTGTGATCGGTGTACACTGTGCATTTCTCACCATACAAATAGTGCCTCCAAATCTTCAGAGCAAACACAACTGCAGCTAACTCTATGCCATGGGTTGGATAGTTGCGCTCGTGGGTCTTCAACTGTCTTGAGGCATAGGCCACTACTCTCTTGTCTTGCATGAGAACACATCCTAGCCCTACATAAGAAGCATCACTGTAAACTACATAGTCCTTCCCGGACTCAGGCTGAATCAAGATCGGTGCTTGGGTCAAAGCTTCTTTCAATTTCTCAAAGGCTCTCTGTCTTGCATCTGTCCACTCAAACTGAACACTCTTCTGAAGCAACTGTGTCAATGGAGCGGCTATTTTAGAGAAACCCTCTACAAATCTCCTATAGTATCCGGCTAAGCCTAGGAAGCTACGTACCTCTGTTACAGACTTCGGTTGTTTCCATTCAACAATGGTCTCAATCTTCTTCGGATCAACTCTAATCCCATCGGCTGACACTACATGTCCCAAGAAGACTATCTCTCGGATCCAGAATTCACACTTGCTTAGCTTCGTATACAACTGATGATCTAGCAAAGTCTTCAAAACTAGTCTCAAGTGTCGGTCATGGTCTTCTTCAGTTCGCGAATACACCAAGATGTCATCTATAAACACAACTACAAACTGATCTAGATACTGATGAAAAATTATGTTCATCATGTCCATGAATGCAGCCGGTGCATTAGTCAACCCAAAAGGCATGACTAAGAACTCATAATGACCATACCTAGTTCTAAAGGCCATCTTCGGTACATCAACCTCTCTTACCTTTAGCTGGTAGTAACCTGATCTCAAGTCAATCTTCGAAAAGACTGATGCTCCTCTCAACTGATCAAACAAGTCATCAATTCTAGGCAACGGATATTTATTCTTCACTGTCAACTGATTCAACTGTCTGTAATCTATACACATTCTCATGCTTCCATCTTTCTTCTTCACAAACAAAACTGGTGCACCCCAAGGTGAAGAACTAGGCTGAATAAAACCTCTATCTGTCAATTCTTGCAACTGAGTCTTCAACTCTTTCAATTCTTTCGGTGCCATGCGATACGGAGCAATCGAAACAGGAGCTGAATCAGAATAAGTCTCAATGGTGAACTCTACCTCTCTGTCCGGTGGTAACCCTGGCAACTCTTCCGGAAACACACTAGGAAAGTCACATACTGTCCGGATGTCCTGAGGTCTAACTTCACTCATGTTAGGGTTCATCACATACGCCAAGTATGCTTCACACCCCAACTCAACTAACCTCTTAGCTTCTAAAACTGAAACCACATTGGACAAGAACTTCACGTTCTCACCCACCACTACAATCTCATAGTCATCTGTGAGCCTCAAAGAAATCCTCTTAGTTTCAAAATAAATCCTAGCTCTATGCTCCGTGAGCCAGTCCATACCCAGAATCACATCAAAACCATAGAAAGGTAGCTCCATCATTTCCACTGGAAACACATGCCCCTGAACCATCAACGGACACCTTTGGTACATCTTCCTAACTACTACCGTGTCCCCAAAGGAACTAGTAACACTAACTCCTACCTCTAACATCTCACAAGGAAAATTCAAGGACTGCGCATGCTCACTCAATATGTAGGAATGTGTAGACCCAGAGTCAATCAAAGAAACCAAACCCAAAGACTGTATCGAGAAGTTACCTGCGATCACATCGGTGTCATGCTGATCCCCACGCTGAGCGTAAACTCTGGCCTGACCTCCGCCTCCGGCTGAACTGCAACTACATGTGCTATGTTCCTCTAACCATCGTTCATCGGCTTGAAGTTACCTCTACCGCGCCCGCGGCCTCTCTGAAAGTCGTTGGCTCTAGCTGGAGCCTGAGCTGGTGCCTGTCCCACCTGATGTGGACAGTCACGCCTAATGTGGTCTCTAGCCCCACAACTCCAACACGAATGAAAATTTCCCCAACACTCTCCGGTGTGGTTCCTCCCGCAAGTAGCACATGTGGGCAACTTCCCACCAGCTCTCTGGCCCTGTTGGCCCCTACCGTGGTTACCGCCACCACGTCTATGATCATAATGATGCCTGTTGTCCCGATGCCTCTTGGCATCACCTCTATCAAAGTTACTGGACCTCTTACCCGAACTAGATCCACCAGACCGCCTGGTCAAACTCAAGTTGTGCTCTAAGTCCTTGGCCCTCGCGACCAAGACATCAAAATCAGTGTAGTCTGAAGCTAGAGTATACTTCTTGATCTCTTCACTCAGCCCATAACGAAAACGGTTACAACGTTCCACCTCAGTGGGAACAAGCTCAGGTGCATACTGACTCAGTCTGACGAATCGAATCTCATAGTCTGTCACGAACATACTCCCCTGAAGCAATGCCATAAACTCCCTCTTCCTCTCATCGAGGTATCGCGGACCCAGATACTTCTTACGAAATGTTGTCTCAAAGAACTCCCAAGTGATCTCGTCCTCATCCATACCCGTAGTAATGGTGACCCACCAGGTGTAGGCATCACCCTGAAGCAAGGACTCAACACATCCCAACTTGCGATCACCGGTACACCCCATCTGAGCAAGGATACGGACAGTCTTCTCAAACCACATCTCTGATCTCTCTAGAGTAGACCCTCTGAACTCTTCGGCCCCTAGGCCCCGAAGTCTCTCTAACGGTAAACCAGTGCCCTCACCCTGATGATGTGCTACTTGACCCCCAGCTACTGCAGCCTGAAACGCCCCGGCTATCGCCTGAACCAACGGAGCTAAGTCTATTCCGGCCGGTCCTTGGCCACCTTGGCCTTCCAGAGGTACCTCTCCTTCGGCCCCGGCTTCGCCTCCTACTCCAGGTGGAGGAGGTGGTGGTGGTGGAGGAGCTCCAACTGCAACCACAGGCTCTCCCACTTGAGCCTCAACCCTAACTACTGGCTCAACTCCTAGAGCCGCTGCCCGTGGTTCCGGTCGAACCATCCTAGGCCTCCCACGTGGTCTCATGGTACATCTAGCAAGGAAATAACTACAACAACAAAAAAATAGGGATCACGTTAGTCAAAGCAAGGGTCAATAGTGCTCAACTACTCCTTTTACCAAAATCTTTTTTTTTAAATTAAGTAATAGTAGCAATGGGCACACACTCTACACCAGACACAATAACTCATGCTTCAAAACATCACACGGACATTCAAATATCAAAAATTCATGACAAGGCATGCATCGAACAACACAATTACTCAACATAACAAGCTTACCTCACTTACCTGCCCGAGGTCTCGGTAACCTCAGGCTCTGATACCAACAAATGTAACCCCCTCGTCCCGGTCTGGCCGGATGACCGGTCCGAGTAGGCCACACGGGGAAAACTGAAGTGAAACCCGTTAAGGTTCCCCCTCGGTTAGCAACCCTATTTTTTTTCATTTTAATCTTGTCTAGAGGAGTATCGAATCCTAAGTGATCAAACAGCGGAAAGAATTACATGAGACAAACATTCGAACCCAAAGCAGCATTTAAACAGCCCAATTTTAATCTTTTATATAGGCCGTTTCGAAACACCCTTGAGACGTATCGAAACGCCTTGACCAGGTCAACAGCCCCAGAGCCTATACAAGGGGCCGTATCGAAACGGTGGTCAACCGTTTCGAAACGCCTATGACGGTCAACTTCTCGTGGTCAACGAGATTTTGACTGTTTCAAAACCTTCAGGCCCGTTTCGAAACACCTTAATCTCATGAATTTCTCAAAATTCCAGTAGCCAAAACATTCCGAAATGCGTATCGAAACAGGGGGTTCCAGAGGCCAAACCGTATCGAAACGCGTTCCGATACGGGGTCCCTGAAGCCTACCCGTTTCGAAACGACCCTTCCCGTTTCGAAACGCTGGCTGTCTGCAACCTTTGAAATTCAGATTTAGGAGAGTCTTGACAAGTATAAAGGTCCCCTAGGACCCCCTAAAGGCACACAACACCATCAAACCAAGTCTAGAGGCATACGTCCTAGGTTAAACATACTCCAACACCCACAACATGGATTTAAATAATTATACGTACATGACAAATATACAAAGGCCTTTCATACAAGTCATGCTTGGAAACATTGATAAGTAAAAAAACATCATTCATCCTATAAGGGTTTACATACCATATGGCAATATTAACATTCAAAAGGCATACATCAAAAAGCATTTGGCAAGGTAAACATGCTTACAACCAAGTCAAGCATAAGCATCAAAATCACCAATGAGTCATACAAGCTCATACAACACACACTCTTGCCACATTGCTTAACTACTACAAAATTAACAACCGTACTTGAGCCACAAACTTGGAAGGGTTTTATTTTGATGCACAAGCTGTGTAAATTTTTTTTTACACAATCCTTTTATAAAATTTAAAATCTAAATCACAAACCCTAGCAACGTAAGCCCTAAACCCTAAGCCCTAAACCCTAAACTCTAAATTCTAACCATAAACCTTAAATTATATACCCTACATACTAAACCCCTAAACCCTAAACCCTAAAATTAAAGAGCTTGTGTAAACTAAAGTTTACACAGCTTGTGCATCAAAGTATTTTCCAACTTGGAAAGCCCTTCTTGCCTTGCTCCGAGCTAACACCACGCTAATGATCTGCATTGTTGAAAAGAAGAGCGTAAGCTATAAGCTTAGTAAGGGTGCTCTAAAACCGAAAACATCAACAATGCATAGTCCAAGCATGTATTCCCTAAACCTCATATCTAACATGCATAGATAAAGTCACGAGTAGACCTAGCTAGTCTTTCAAGAGTCATGAATGGCATATCACATCATATCAAGCTCGAACACTAATATCATCATCATATATTAACATCAAATATCACAATCATATGAACAAGTTTAATTGGCCACTATTAGTTACCCGGATGTGCGGATTTAAATCTCGACAACCACTTTACCTCGGTGGGATTTCACTCATCACCGGACCTTGCATGTGCGAGAATCCACTCATCGCCACATGCCCTACGGATGGGATTCCACTCATCATCCCGTAGAATATATAATAGCTTCCGGTGGAATATTACATCACCGTACTCTTCCTTGATGACTTAACGCCATCAAGGCCACGTACGTTTTGACTCAATTTGTGTGCACATTAATCCTAATGATCGATCATTTACACCCGGTAAATTAATTAGTGCCAATTTCCATTTACACATCACATATCCATCAACCACATCTCATGCTTATCACATATACACATCATGGCACACATGTACAATTTAACCTCATAGCACAAGAGCATGAATAGGCAATACACAAAGCATCACATGGTAATCAATAGCTAACATTAACAACTTGAATTATATAGAAATGGCCTACCAAGCACATTTCACTCACACTCTACACACACTCGAACCAAACTTTAAACCATGATTAAAACCACTCACCGCCCTTCCTTAGCAACCAAAGCAAATCTCCTACGAGCCCGGATTCGATCCCAATGCTCCTTCGACGTCTCCTCTTGCTTCTAGCCAACCAAAAACACAACCAATAATCTCAATCAATGCTAACATTCAATCAACACTCAACCTTTGAGCTCAAACTAACTTCACCCAATTTTCCAACCAAATTAATCCCCAAATATATCAATTTTCGTGCTTCCTCAAACCCTAGCTGAAATTTCCATTTTCAATCACCCAAATGACCCCCAAAAGGTCCCAAATCATCCTCCTAACCTAAATAAACCATCAGCCTTTTAATTTTCACTTAAAAGCCACCCAAAAATCAAGTTTTGACATCCCAAAAATTGCTCCAAGAACCCACTTCGGGTTTTCAACAAAACCCAACCATTTTGACATATATATACATCTTAATGTGATTAAAATAAAACTTAACTTCATATTTCAAAACAAAGTGAAAATCACCATAAAAACTCAAGCTTTAGTAAAACCCTAACATTTCAAAATTTCATAGTTTTGAAATCTATGACTATGGGGAGATAGGGGATGAAAAGGAGAATTAGAAAATGCCCTTACCTCTTAAAATGGTCTTGAAATTGAGTTGCAAATCAATGGAATAGTAACTTTGAACTTGGGAGAGTTTTGAAGAAGGGGTAGGGCATCCAACGTTGGAAAAGGGGGGAGTGGGGGGGGAGGGGAAGATGACAACTTTTCATTAAAGTGATCTTCCTTTTAAATTCTTTTGGGTCAAATTACCTCTTTGGTCCCTCCCCTTTTATTAAAGCTCAATTAGATCTTAATTAAGGTTGAATTGATTTTATTTTATTTTACCGACTCGAACCGCAAACCCAACTAACTCCTAACCCCAAAACACGGGCGTTACAATTCATGGAGCAGTCTGTTGCATTGTGGAATTCGATTCGTGTTTATAGTCTGTTTCTAAGTTACAGTAAAGAAAAAGGAGTAGCTAATGATCAACCTCCCATGCCAAGGAAGCTTATAATGCAAAAACCTTGGGGTTGCATCTTGTTCGTGTTTTCGGCTCCGCTAGCCATTATTGTTCGTGACGAGCATAGTTCCTTACAGGTTGGAAATCTGCAGTTATAATACCACCAGTTCTTTGTAAACTCGAAATATTTGAAATAAGCTTTTAGTTCACTGTACTCATCCAACGAGTTTTAGCCATACCCTGAATGTTTGAAAACCCAGAAAAGTTAAATTATGAAGGAGAAAACTCAAAAATAAAAACTTTTTTTTTTGTTTTTCTAGTGAAATTGAAGAAGAAACTCAATGATCCAAAAGCAAAATCCATGAATCCTTCAAAAGCTCCTATTCACAAAAGGGTGATCAAGAAGCTCATCCACTGTCCCTCTATTTCTCCAATCCTTCTCCAAACACCTCCTCACAAAGCTTATAATTTCAGAGAAAAAAACACCCTATAGTTTCAGAGACATTACCGATAAATAATATATTCTTAATTTCAGAGAAAGAACACCTTATAGTTTTACCCTGCAAAGATTAATACATATACTAAACGTTCTATCATATATCTCAAAAAACATGTTTAGCCTAGTGGTAAGCATGTCTCACTTCTTTTGAAAGACCCAGGTTCAAGTCCCTACAATGGGATTTCTTTAACTTTGATTTATTTTATTAAAGTCCTCCAATAAGGTGGTGACACGTGTCACTAAATAATTAATTTATTTTATTAAATTAAAATTAGGACTAAATTGATAGAGTGTATAAGTAATAAGGACCAAATATGTAATTATACCCTTATTTTTTTAACTGCCACGTCACCCTTCCGTTAACCTTTAACGTCTGGTGGTCACATTGATACCATTTAAATAGTTTGGTGGTTTAATTGAGTCGATTTTTTTAATGTGGTCATTTTAATACATTTACCATAGTATGGTAGTCATTGAGTTAGTTTACCCTTTTTATTTTTATATTTAATAATAAATAAAATAAAATATAATTTATTTTATTTTAAATTATTTTTATATTTAATAATAATAAAATATACCACATTATACCAATATATTAATAAAATAATTCAAAGTAATCAAAATAAGTTAAAAAGTAAAGTTTGAATAAATTAATATTTTAAAAGTTTAATGACTAAAATATATCTGAAACTAAAATTGAGTAATAAATTAATTTATTTTACTTTAAAAAATTAAAAATTTAATTGAATTCTTTTAAATTTCAAGTCTTTTAAAAACTTGGGTAAACTATACTAATGACCACTGAACTATGGGGTTGGTGTCGATTTGACCATTATATTTTCAATTGTGTTAAATATACCACATAACTATTTAATTAATTCCAATATAGCTACCTGTCGTTAAATCCTAACGGAAAGATGATGTGGCAGTTAAAAACAAATTGGTATAATTACACATTTAATTCCTATTACTTAGGCATTCTATCAATTTAGTCATAATTTTTATTTAATAAAATAATTAATTATTTAATTAAGTGATGTCACGTGTCACCACCTCATTGGAGGACTTTAACTATTTATATTCGACAATCTAACATTCTCTGATATTTATCTGGATAATCCAACATTCTCTGATATTTGCCCCTCGCTACAGATTCAAAGAACATGAAGATGGAGGAATGTTTAGATTTTTTTGTTTTTCCATATTTATCTGGACAATCCAACATTCTCTGATATTTGCCCCTCGCTTTATACATGCAATCGTTAGTCTGCACAGAACTTTAGGAAATTTCTAAAAACTCCAAATCAAAAATGAAAATTCTAAAAGTCAAACCCTTCATTTCTAAAACCCAAAGTAATTCCCTCTTTGTTACCTCTTATCTCAAAAACCCAGTAATTCAATTCTCAGAAAAGGAAATTTCTCATTTCTATACTTTTTTAAAGCTCGAACTTTTATATCAAATTTCGGGTTCCAAAGGCTAATCGGGTTAGACTCGAGGTGGGTTTTTAATTTTGAAGCTTGATTTCCAGTTTTCCGCAAAGAAATTTGAAAAAGAAAAGAACAGAAATGAGTGCTAAGAAAAAAAAAAAGCGTTTCAAATAGAGGCGTTTAAGCATAGAGTGGTGGTGGATCACAAATATTCAGAAAAAACATGAAAGATTCTAGAACATGCGATTCATGAAATTTATAATCATAACGCAAGTGGACTTAGCTTTGAAGAGCTTTACAGGTTAGGAATTTGTTTTTCTTTATACCTTTCTAATGTATTTTTGTTAAAATTATGTATCTTTTAGCAGAGCCGTCTCGGATATTTTCGAGACCCTGAGCAAAAAGTAAAAGATAGGCCCCTATAAATCAAAAGTATTCATCTATTTGAATTATTCATTTAACGTTTATTGTTTATTGTGGATATACTTTTTTTTAAAGATTTTAGTGTGGATACATTTTTTTAAAGATAAATAATCTTAAATTAATTACTGTTTATTGTTTTATGAAGAAACTTTGAATTAATTATATCCTATTTCTAATATATTACTGTTTGTTTCAATAACCCTTTAACGTTTAACCTTTTATATTATCGTTTGGCCTCCTAATTAAAGAACTAGCAGAAACATTGGATGAGGATAATGTCTGCTAATAAAAAACATGCCCATATCATACAAAATATAAATGATAAAGTAAAATGGGGCCCATAGGAAAATGGCTAAAACATATGTTATTTCCATTGCTTTGTTCCCAAACCAGTTTAAAGCCGTTGTCAGTATAGCAACAAATGAGGCCCCATGAAAGCGGGGCCCTGAGCAGGCGCTCAGGGTGCTCCTGCTAATGGACGGGCCTGTCTTTTAGTTGAGTAATATGATGATAATTTGAAACTTAGCTTGAATTTTAGTTTAATTATGCCAAAATTTGCAGTTTAATGATGTCTTTCAACAATTGGGAATCTAAAAGTGTGTATGTGTGTGTAAATTGATATCACGTTTGAGTTCAGAAATCTATGTGTTAGGCTGTGATGAGTTACCGAGACACTAATTTTGTTAAGTTCCTTGGTCTGTTGCCTAGTGAATTGAGGTTCTGGTGTTGAAATGGCTGCAAAAACTATAATTATGAAGAAAAAACATATGCAGTAAGTGGTTTGTGGGTACTGGTTGCAGTGATGAAGATGAACATAGTATGATAACAAATAGCTGTTAGTGGTGGTGTAGTTGGCTGGTAGCCACCACCAATCTTACCATCATTTAAGGATAAATAATAAATGTTGTATAATAAATAAAAAATGTGTGTTTGGCTTGATGGTAAACAAATGCATCTCTCACCAAGAGGTCCTTGGTTCAAACCCTACTACTCTCATTGTAGAATAAAATTTATTTTCTTCCTTTAATGGGTGGTGACACGTTTCACCACCTCATTGGAGGGTAAAATAAAATTATTAACTCCAATATAAATAGTTAAAGTCCTCCAATGAGGTGGTGACACGTGGATCACTTAATTAAATAATTAATTGTTTTATTAAATAAAAATTATGACTAAATTGATAGAATGCCTAAGTAATAAGGACTAAATGTGTAATTATACCAATTTGTTTTTAACTGCCACATCATCTTTCCGTTAGGATTTAACGGCAGGTGACTATATTGGAACCAATTAAATAGTTATGTGGTATATTTAACAGAATTGAAAGTATAGTGGTCAAATCGACACCAACCCTATAATTCGGTGGTCATTAGTATAGTTTACCCTAAAAACTTATAGACGCTTTTTTTTTACGGAGGTTTAAAACTTGAAATTTTCGAGACAAAAAAAAGTTATCCTGGTGATGGATTCAACGCCACGGCATCGCTGTGGAAGTCGTGGAGCGCAAGGAGCATTGAAGCTGCATCTCTCGTGATGGATTCAACGCCACGGCATCGCTGCGGAGCTAGAGACAACTCTTTGACCCTTGGAGATCAATTAACGCGTGGACCCCTCTCCTTTATGGACTTCATTGAATGACACAAAAAGCTAGATCCTAGTTAAATGATTGCGTACGCTCTAGGGTTTCTCAAGCCTAGCTTTGCTGCCTATATAAAGACAACTTGGGCACCAAATTAAGAGAGCTTGATCAAGGAAAAAATGATCCTTTGTCTTCATCAATCGGAGAACTACCTTTTTCGAAGGTCCAGAGGAGTCTCCAACGATGAAGAGTTATCGAGAGAGGCTTGAGGAGTTAGAGCGTCGCAGTATCAGTTTGAGGGCTTGAAGAAGGATTTTGAGGACGCTTGAATTCTCTTTGTCTTGCTTGATAAACTGCCATGACATATATTGTTATTATTATGGATATTATTTTCTCATACATGTGCTAAATACTTTTTGTTGGGCTTATTGTTTTTATGATATTATGTTTTAATTATCTTTTAATGCTATAACACTTGATTCTTATCTATTTAGTTCATCATTCTTAATGCTTAATTATTGTAAGAGCTATCGAGAGAAGCCATTAGTTAATGACTTGTGACATAATATGGGATGAGTTGAGTTTGACGACATGAAAAATGGAGCTTAAGCTGTTAACTTTGGTTCTAATCTGGCTTAGACATAAGTTTAAGATTTCAACGACAAATAGGGGAAATTGAATAGATAATAAGTTGTTAGTGTTTACGCAAACATGTATTGCTACGGAATCCTTTTATCAACTTCTAGATATTGAGAGAGTTTAGGAGTTTATTAGAAAACCTTGTTGTGAAACCAAAATTGATTTTGATATAACAATTTAACTTTTGGAGTAAATTGTAAAACAATAAATTTTTAAGCATTTTTCAAAGACTCACCTCTTGACAAGCCTTTTTGAACCAAACAATATTTCAAGTCAAAACGTATTTAAAAGTTCAAAATTCACTAAGTCTTTTCATGTGTTTTCAAGCAAAAATTCAACAAAACGTCCAGCGCATCAATGCCCTTATGCGTATCGATACGGTTTTTCAACACTGGAATTTTAATCGTTCATAGCATTCCGATACGTTTTATACTCGTATCAATACTATATTCATCTGGGTAAGACTTTAAGCTATAGCGTACCGATACACATTGTAACCGTATCGATACAGTTTTCTTATCAAAATATTATTTTGCTATAGTGTACCGATACGGCACGTCACTGTATCGATATGAGATGCTAACCTTTTCAAAATCCTTGCATTTAATTTTCGACCGTTGGCTTCTCAGTAAGTTGGTGTTCTAAATTTTTAAATGACGGTTGAACCGTATTGATACGCTAAGGGAACGTACTGATACAGTTTTTTTAATCAAAACCAAACTTAGGATTCTAGTGAGCAAAATTCGTATCGATACGACATGCCGTATCGATACACCCCTTAATATCGTATCGATGCATACTCGAAGCATATCGATACGCCTTGCTTTTCAGTCACAACGGCTCTTTCTTGTTTGAAACAGATACCGATACACCCCAAGCCGTAACGATACGGTAGGTTGTGAGCAGTATTTATTGCAAGAAATTGTAGCCCAGCGGCTCTATTGATTATCTCAACCACCCAAACGACTAGAATTCAATACAAGGGTATAAAAACAAGTCTCAAATGCACCAACAACAATTATTGAACCTACAAGCAACATCAAAGCACTCAAATCCAAACTTTGTTATTTAGAGTCAAATCTTTGTACCCAACTTCTTTGTGTTCTTCATTGTAATTCTTATTGTGAGTTTGGTGAGTGTTTGATTGTAATTGGGTAAACATATTTCTTTGAGAGGCATTAGTATAGTTTACCAAAATCTCTTCTTTGTAAAAGTGAGTGGATTAAGCTTTGGGTAGAAAGCTTAATAAATTGTAAGGTTTCCTCCTCATACAAGAAAAGGGGAAGAATTCAATTAGTGGATTGGTTAAAAATCCTTAGTGGGAGCTAAGGTAGTGGATGTAGAGTTCATTGTAGAACTTGAACCACTCTAATTGCCTTATGTCCAAAAAATTTATTTTTCCAATTTCCACCCTTAAAATATTTATCATCAATTCACCCTCTCTTGGCCATTTGAAATTGTTTGATCAACTCAACAATTGATATCAGAGCTACACTCATTGGAAGGATTACAACCCTTTTGAGTCGATTCTAGGAGAGTTTGACAACAACAAGTCAAGCAATGGCATCTACCTCCACTTCCAACCTCTATGAGTCTCAATCTACCACCAAACCACCATTCTTCAATGGGGATAACTACCCATATTGGAAGAATAGGATGAGACTCTTCATCAAGTCTGCCGACTACATCGTATGAGATGTAGTTGAAGAAAGGCCATACATTCCGATGAAGAGAGACGGTGAAAGAAGACTTGTCCTAAAGGTCAAAGTCGAAATGACTGAAGATGATAGAAGGATGCAAGTCAACAACAAAGCTTTACATGTCATCTTTTTTGCTCTTTGTCCGGATATCTACTCCAAGGTGTCTTCAATTGAGAATGCCAAGGAAGTTTGGGTCACCCTCAAGACAACATATGATGGAGCTAGCGACGTCAAGGAAACAAAGATCGGGCTACTCAATCTAAGCTATGAAAACTTCGAAATGGATCCCGATGAAAGTGTTTCTAAGATGTTTGATGGATTCTCGGTCATCTTCAACGGATTGAATGGCTTCGGTGAAATCATTCCCAAAGAGAAGCTAGTGAGGAAGTTATTGTATTCTCTTTCTGAATCATGGGATAGCAAGAGAACGACCATTATTGAAGCTAGAGATTTGAAGACTCTCAAGTTAGATGCTCTTGTTGGATCTCTACTTACCCATGAGATCATGAAGAAGAGAAGAGAAGAAGAAAAGAAGATGGAGGAGAAGAAGGTTAAGAAGAAGGAAGTTGAGAAGAAGAAGATTGGAATCGCTCTAAAAGCTTCATCTCACGAAAGCGATTCTAGTGAAGATGAAGATGGGGAGATAGCCATGTTGGCTAAACGATTCACTCGCTTCATGAAGTCCAATCGAGAGAGAAAGTTCAATAGAAAAGGGGACTTCAAGAACAAGAGTAAAGAAGAGGAGAAGGACCAAATCATTTTCTATGAGTGCAAAAAATCCAGCCACATCTGTTCTGAGTGCCCTCAATTGAAGATGAAGAGTTTTCGGAAGAATAACAAGCTCAAAGTTCAAGTGGCAACTTGGAGTGGCGAGGAGTCATTCGAGGAGGAGGAGGAAGTGGCTAACCTTTGTCTCATGGCCATTGATGATGATCCAAAGGTAAACCTCAACTCATCTAATTTTGATTTTACCTATGATGAGCTTTCAAGATGCATATGATGAGTTGCAAGAGGTCTACGATGAATTAGTTTAAAATATAAAAAGTCAATTTTGAGAAATAATAAAAATATTTCCGATTTGAAAATTCAAAATGGGCCTCTCTTAAAATCTAACTCAGAATTGGAAAAGAAGGTTTTATACTTAATATATCTTTCAAATGATCTTAAGAAGAAAAATCTTGATCTTGAAAAACTTATTTCCGATTTTCAAGATTATCACACAAAGGAGGTGGATAATCTTAAAACTTCTATTACTATTGGGAGAAACAATTTTGAAAAATGAAATTCTTCTAAAACCCAATATGTAAACAGAAAACATTTTCATCCTAAACAAAGAAATTTTTCTAAGCAATCTAAAAGTCAAAGAATTAGAAGTGTTTGGGTTCCTAAGGAACTCATTGTTTCTAATAATATGAATGTTATTGCTTCTTGGATTCCTAAGGGAACCAAGGTTTTGAGGGCTAACATACATGGACCCAAAATGATTTGAGTACCAAAAACCAAAGCCTAATTTCTTTGTTTGTAGGGGGAGCATTGCTACAAGGCCAAAGCTTCATGTCAAAACTCATGGTACCTTGATAGTGGATGCTCAAGACACATGACCGGTGACAAGAGTAGATTCTTGGAACTAAAGCCAAAGAGTGGTGGAGTAGTAACTTTCGGTGACAATTCCAAAGGCCACATTGAACGAATTGGATCCATAGGTAATCACTCTTCTATTTTCATTGAAAATATCTTATATGTCAACGGTCTTAAACATAATTTGTTGAGCATTAGTCAATTATATGATAAAGGTTTTAATGTTCTATTGGATAAAAATGGTTGCAAAATAGTGAACATTAAAACGAATCAATTGATGCTCATAGGGCATAGAATAGGAAATATTTACATGGTGTATTTAGATGGCATTCATACATCTCGTGCATGCTTAGATGCACATGATGAACATGACTCATGACTTTGGCATAGAAAATTAGGACATGCTAGCATGAGTGTTTTAGAAAAATTAATTTCCCTTGATCTAGTTAGATGTTTACCCAAACATAAATTCTCTAATGATAAAATATGTGATGCATGCTCTAAAGGTAAACAACATAGAACCTCATTTAAATCCATTAATGATGTCTCTACTAATAGATGTTTACAATTGATTCATATGAATCTTTTTGGGTCAATTAGGACTATTAGCTTGGGTGGTAAATCGTATGCTTTTGTACTTGTTGATGACTATTCTAGGTTTACTTAGGTTCTATTCTTAAGTACAAAAGATGAGGCTTTAGAAAAATTCATCACATTTCGAAAATAACTCAAAATGATATTGAGCTTAAAATTTCTCATGTTAGAAGTGATCATGGAACCGAGTTTCAAAATCTATGTTTTGAAGAGTTTTTAAATGAAAATAAGATTAGCCACAATTTTTCCACACCTCGCACTCCTCAACACAATGGGGTAGTTGAGAGGAAAAATCGAACTTTAGAAGAAATGGCTAGAACCATGCTTTGTGAAAATAATTTACCTAAATATTTTTGGGCGGAAGCCACAAATATCGCTTGCTACATTATAAATCGAGTAATGATTAGGCCAATTTTGAAGAAAACACCATATGAGACTTTAAAATCCAAGAAGACTAACATTAGCTATTTTCATCCATTTGGTTGCGAGTGTTTTGTTTTAAACAATGGAAAAGACAACTTAGGTAAATTTGATGTTAAAAGTGATAAAGCTATTTTCTTAGGGTATTCTTTAAACACTAAAGCCTATCGTGTATTTAATAAGAGAACTTTAGTAGTAGAAGAGTCTATTCATGTTGTTTTCGATGATAACCTCCTTCCAAGGAAGGATTCTTGTGATGATGATGATGTAGGGATCATTGAAGCCATTGATGAAGGAAAAACATCAAAGGTGGATGAGATTCCAACCAAAGAAGAAGATACACAAGATCCACCTCTTGAAGGACTTTGCTCTTGAGGAAAAGGAGGTGACATACCCAAGGGAGTTCAACTATGTCAAATGTGGTGAAATCTTGGGTGATCCATACAATGGGGTAACTACTAGATCCTCTCTCAAATTAATGAACCATGTTGCATTTGTTTCATGCATTGAGCCTAAAAATATCAAAGAAACATTAAAAGATGATTTTTGGATTTTGGTCATGCAAGAGGAATTAAATCAATTTGAGAGAAGTAAAGTATGTACATTAGTTGAAAGGACTAGTAATCAATCTACTATAGGAACTAAATGGGTCTTTAGGAATAAACTAGATGAGAGTGGTAACATAGTGAGAAACAAGGCTAGGCTCGTTGCTCAAGGTTAAACTCAAGAAGAGGGAATTGATTTTGATGAAACATATGCAATCGTAGCTAGGATGGAAGCTATTAGGATGCTTCTAGCATTTGCATGTTACCATGATTTCAAGCTTTTTCAAATGGATGTAAAAAGTGCTTTTCGAAATGGTTTCATAAATGAAGAAGTGCATGTCAAACAACCACCGGGTTTTGAGGATTCAAAATTTTCAAATCATGTTTTTAAACTAACCAAAGCCCTTTTATGGTTTAAAACAATCTCCTAAAGCTTGATATGAAAGACTTTCAAACTTTTTGATTGAAAAAGGTAAGGTGGACGCTACACTTTTCATAAAAAGATATAGTAATTGCATCTTAGTAGTGCAAATTTATGTTGATGATATCTTTTTTGGTTCTACTAATGAATGTTATTACAAAGAATTTTCTAAGCTAATGCAAGGTGAATTCGAGATGAGCATTATGGGGGAGCTCTCATTCTTTTTGGGGCTCCAAATCAGACAAAGGAAGGACGACACCTTCATTAATCAAGCTAAGTACGTGAATGATATGCTCAAAAAGTTCGGCTAGGACAATGTAAAGCCTCAAGCCACTCCTATGAGCTCTTCCATAAAGCTTGACAAAGATGAAGGAGGTAAGTGTGTTGAATCTAAGCTTTATAGATCCATGATAGGTTCTTTGCTTTACCATACCAAAAATAGACCGGATATTATGTTTAGTGTTTGCTTGTGTGCTAGGTTCAAAGCTAGTCCTAGAGAATTACACTTAGTAGCCATTAAGAGAATTTTTAGATACCTTAGAGACACACCTAACTTAAATCTTTGGTATCGTAAGGATTCTTCCTTTATCCTTCATGCTTATTCGGATGCGAATTATAGGGGATGCAAGATAGATAGGAAAAGTACCTCTAGAACATGCCAATTCTTAGGTAGTATGCTCGTACCTTGGTTCTCTAAGAAATAAAATAGCGTAGCCTTATCTACCACCGAAGTGGAGTACATATCCTTAGAGAGTTGTTGTGCTCAAGTCCTTTAGATGAAGCAACAACTCTTAGATTATGGTGTCCAAGTAGAAACCATACCCCTTATGTGTGACAACACTAGTGCTATTTGTCTCACTAAGAATCTCATCCAACACTCTAGAACCAAACATATAGAAATTAGACATCATTTCATTAGAGACCATGTGTTGAAAAATGATGTTGTTCTAGAATATGTTGATACCTAGAACCAATTAGCAAATATATTTACCAAACCTTTAGATAAAGAGCGTTTTTGGACCCTTAGGAGAGAGTTAAGTTTAACTAGCCTTTCTTGACCCTTTTAGGTCCCAAATGGTCAAAAATTTGCTTGAAATTGGTTGATATTCATGCTTGTGTTAATTTGCCTCTTTTTACTTCAATGCATGTTGCTAGGGGGAGTATGCATTAATTTTAGCCATTAAAACTTGTCCATATGTCATTCACATGAATTTAGGGACGTTTAAAGTTGGATTTTTGAACTTAAAACTGTCAAAACTGCCTTATCTGGTAAAGGCGTATCGATACGACTAAAAATATATCGATATGGGTTCATCAAGGGAAGTGATATAGGTCAAACTGTATCGATACGGTCACACGTATCGATATAGGTTCGTCAAGGGAAGTGATACATGTCAAACTGTATCGATACGATCACGCATATCAATGCGACATTAAAGTTAAATTAAAAATTAGGGCAAACGCGTATCGATACGCTCTACAAGCGTACGGATACGGTCTCGATGGAGAGTTAAAATAGGGATGGCATTTGATAAAAACACTTAAAACTTTTCCCCTCTTTTCTCTCTACAAACCCTAGTCGTACATCCCTATAAAACCCCCCTCAATTCCTTAAATTTTACACATCAAACTTAATATCGATACGACATATCGTATCGATACACCCCTTAATATCGTACTGATACGTCCTCGAAGCGTATCGGTACACCTTGTTTTTCAATTACAACAACTCTTTGAGACAGGTACAGATACGCCCCCGAGCCGTACCGATACGGTAGGTTGTTGAGCAGCATTTATTGCGGGAAATTGCAGCCCAACGACTCTATTGATGATCTCAACCACCCAAACGGCTAGAATTCAATACAAGGGTATAAAACAAGTCTCAAATGCACCAACAACAATGATTGAACCTACAAGCAACATCAAAGCACTCAAATCCAAACTTTGTTCTTTAGAGTCAAATCTTTGTACCCAACTCCTTTGTGTTCTTCATTGTAATTCTTATTGTGAGTTTGGGGAGTGTTTGATTGTAATTGGGTAACATATTCTTTTGAGAGGCATTTGTAAAGTTTACCAAAATCTCTTCTTTGTAAAAGTGAGTGAATTAAGCTTAGGGTAGAAAGCTTAATCAAATTTTAAGGTTTCCTCCTCATCCAAGAAAAAAGGGAAGAATTCAATTAGTGGATTGGTTGAAAATCCTTAGTGGGAGCTAAGATAGTGGATGTAGAGTTCATTGGAGAACTTGAATCACTCTAATTGCCTTGTGTCCAAAATTTTATTCTTCCAATTTCCACCCTTAAAATTTTTATCGCCAATTCACCCCCTTTTGGCCATTTACAATTGTTTGATGAACTCAACACCTATCAAATAGATAATAGTTGACCCTTTGTTATAGCATTCGAATGATAGTTAGCATATGTCTTATATAATAAACCCAACATCCATAATCATTAGAATTTTTATTACAACATCCGTTTGTTCTCTGATCATTGCTGCAATTTACTTCTTATTGCATTTAGTTTATAATTCTATATACCACACCATTATTATTTTACTAAATCTTAAGTGCAATTGCTTTGAGTTTATCACTCCAATCTATGTGAGTTCGACACTCTACTTATTACTTTATTACTTGAACGACGAATATAATTGCTCTAATTTGCGCACCATATTCTCGCATCAATAACCGTTACATTTTACATGTGAATTAAACAAACTGTTAAGGTTAAACGGTTTTGATTAACTGAATCGCTAAAAATGATGGCTAATGGTTAACATATAAATTAACCGTTATTAAACTATTTATACATATATTTTGTTCACAAGATTGTCTACATCAATCTCGAGGCCCTTTTATAATACATGAAAATATTCTTGAGTTGGAGGAATTTGTGGATGGTTAGTCTTTGTGATCTAATTCATTATTATTTTTTTTATCTTTGATATCCTAGTGCTACATTATATTTCTTATACAAACTTGTTTCATGTTTTGAAATATATGAATGAAGTATTTAACCCTCAATCAACCAACAATTATGATTGATGAGCCATATTTCATTTTGAAGGAAGCCGATGAAGACCTTGGGTGATTTGATCCTAGAGTTAACTTGTTGTGGCTTGTGATACTAACTCATGAAAGTTTCATATACCTTATGTGTGTTAAAGATTTGTCTTTAAAATTTTGGTGGTATATTCCTATGTGCTAGACTTTGATGTTATATTAACATGTATTGGACATTGTTGGAACTTGAAACTTTAAATTAAATATGAATTTTATCTATTTTGTGTTATGTTGAAACTTTGTAATATGTAAATATTTTTTGGGTAATTTTCACAAGTGGTCCCTTTCGTTTAGGGTGTGTTCTATTTTGGTCACCAGAATTCAAAGAAGATTATTTTGGTCACTTACATTTAGAATCGTTTCTATTTTGGTCCCTTGGCCGTTAGTCTCCTTTACTTAAAAAAAATTAATTTCTAATCTAACCCCCAAACTTTCAAAATTTTATTTTTCACCATCTTCTCCAAAAATCTCCGTTTTCTTTTCACAAAGGTACAATAAAGCATTTATCGGTTTGAAAGGTTCAAAATCAATTGTCACATTCTTTTCCTTTCTATCTTCAGTAACAATCGTTCCGGTATATAGCACCAGCCCGTTGGGAGGCACCTTGTTATAGAGCTTCAACCTCTGTTGAGCATAAGTGATGGCAGCCAACACAGATTAACGATTGACCCTATTCTTGATGTTCGATGCAGTTCCAAATTCATCACCTAAAATCTTTGTGACACGGAAAATTTCATCACGAGGAGGCATTATAAGGGATATCATGCTGGTTCCATTTCCCCTCGTCGATTACAATGCCTTGATTAGTTTTTTTATTTTCCAGATCTCGATGTTTTTATCGGTTTCATGACCGTAAGTCATTTCGTGTCGCGAAGAAGAACAAGAGAATAAACTGTAAAGAATACATACAACAAAGACATAGATTAAGCTACGAGTTAGAAAAGTGAGCACGAATATTTAACTCAGAGGATTACAAATTATAGTGTTAAAGCAAAAAATTCTAAAAAGAAAAACAAAAAGCAAGAAAGAGGAACCATAGGTATCTTTAATAAATTAAGCGATCATTTAGTCAATAATCCAAAGTCCACGTTGAGTTGGTTCTATCCAATCTAACAACACTCCGTCAACTATATTTTACCAATCTCAATCGCATAAGAGTGTCAATAACGAAAGATCAACAAGATTCTTAAATTTTTTCAATTATGAACTAACTAAATATGATCGTAATTTATTACGAAGTATGAGATCCGTAGGTGAAGTTGACAAGCTATCTTGCAAATCATTGAAAACAGATAGACAGGGTGAAATGAAAAGAAAACGGAGATTTAGAAGCAGAATAGCATACATGATCTCTTATCGGCGTCTAAAGAAGCAAATCATCGAAAGTTTGGGGGAATGAGTTGTAGTGTTGGATTATAGTCATTTGCAATAGAAGCTGACGCTTTTAATCTTAGGAGAATGAGTTGTAATGTTAAGTTATTGCCATTGGTTTAATTAGCCACATACAAAGTCACAACACAAACATCCGACTCCGTTCACCTAGTGATTAATGCCTGACCATCCGCCCTAGCTATCGCTCTTGACATTTTTTATTTCCCCCTAATTTTTAATAATTTAAATTTTACAATTTAAAATATAAATAAAATTCGCATACTGTCGGTGGTAAAAGCCACGTAATATATTAATGGAATGGAATAGAAAGGAGAAAAATGATTATAATCCGGCGAAAGTGGGGGAAATTAAGGAAAAGACAGAAAAAAAAGCCTAAAACATTTGACTTAAATGGTCTAAGTTGACTGAAAACCTTCCTTTTAACCGTCTTTAATAATATAATTTTTTTATTTAGATTATAAGTTATTTTTTAATATATAAGGTAGAAAAATTACACAATCATTCGTATTTAAATTTTAAAATTTAAAGTTTAAATTCATAACCCTACTACCTTAAAATCTAAACCCTTAATCTTAAACTCAAAATTCTAATCAATAAATTTTAAATTCTACACCTTACAACCTAAACCTCTAATTTCTAAACCCTAAAATTTTCCATAGATTATTTGTTTTTTTTTGTTGTTGTTGGAATTCAAAACTTTTTATTTGATGGAGAGAATATAAAATATTTTTTTTCATAATGATATATATTTTTTATTCAATCGCTTTTAATCACAAATAATAAAGACGGAAAATATTCTTAAATTACGAAAAGGTAAAAAAAAAACTCAAAATATGAAATATTTAATTAAAATTTTAAAGTAATAATAATAATAATAATAATACGAAATACTGCTGTCAGAAACTGATTTTTGTGTCTCAGGGGTTGCTGTTTCCACTATCTTAGAGCAATGAAGCACAGCTGCAATATCAGCCATAAATTTCTGGTTTCCCTTATATTGGTAATTGTATTCAAATTGTTCATCTACAATGGAGATTTCAAACAGGTTGCAAATTCTATTTTCTTGGCAAAGTTTAGATTTCCGGGAAACCTGGAGGAAGATGATGAAGTTAAGCTACCACCAAAAGACTGTGATCTCTTCAATGGGAATTGGGTTTTTGATAATCTAACCCATCCATTATATAAAGAAGATGATTGCGATTTTCTGTCAGAACAAGTTACTTGCTTTAAAAATGGAAGATCGGATTCTCTTTATCAGAATTGGAGATGGCAACCCAGAGATTGTTCTTTGCCCAAGTAAGCTTATCAGTTCATAACATCTTTTCTTCACGAATTGAAAATTTTCTGCAATTACTTGGTTTCTGAGCTATTTTTTTCTTGATTTTGTGAGATTCCAAGCAAGATTATTGCTTGAGAAACTACGTGGAAAAAGGATGATGTTTGTGGGGGATTCACTGAATAGAAACCAGTGGGAGTCCATGGTTTGTCTGCTTCATCAATCTGGTGTTTCTATTGGAAAGAAGAGTCACGAAAAGTCGGGTTCTTTAGTTATATACCGCATTGAGGTATATTTCTTCAGTTCTTTCAATTCAGATCTTTATAAAAGTTTTTAGTTTTTACTCAAACTCGTTCATTCTTAACCGGTGGAAATATAATCTGTTGAGGCCTTGTCTTGCCGACAATTGATTATCTTGGAATTTCAATGTTATGCATAAATTAAGTTTTGATTGCAAATACATGAAAAATTGTGCTCAATTATGGCTTGAAGATGACAGCGCACACTCCGTTATTAATTCCTTCAACAGTTTCGTCTGCTGTGAATTAACACCACTGAATGTCTTGAATGCCTGCATAGGAGTACAACACCACAGTGGAGTTCTATTGGGCACCATTTCTGGTTGAATCTAATTCAGACAATCCATGGAGACATAGTATTAAAGACCGTATAATCAAGCCTGAATCAATCAAGAACAACGGAGATGATTGGAAAGGTGTAGATTACTTGATTTTCAATACATATATTTGGTGGATGAACACGGGATATATGAAAGTCTTGTAAGTATTTATCGAAAACCTTTTGATTCTTCTATAAACTTTAACCATATCTATAAACTTCAATCATCTCCACTGTGATGAAAAGGCGAGGATCGTTCGATGTAGAACCGGTGGAATACGTTGAAATCGAAAGGCCTATAGCTTACGGCAGAGTTATGAAAACATGGGCTAAATGGGTCGAGGAAAACATTGATTTGAACTTCACTTCAGTCTTCTTCATGAGCATGTCACCTACTCATATTAAGTTGGAACATATCCTTAAAACTTCTTTTCTTTATTTAACAAAAGCATTATTCAGATTTTACTTAATTCTGCCGTTGTTCATCATTCGAATGAAAACAGGAGTTCGGATTGGGACAATCCTGATGGAATTTTATGCGCAAAGGAGACTGTTCCGATGACAAACTTGTCAATTCCACCACCAAATGTCGGCACTGATCATAGACTATTGCGGATAGCTTCAGATGTGATTCAATCCATGGAAGTACCAGTTAAATTCATCAATATTACGACCATGTCCGAGTATCGGAAAGATGCACATACATCAGTTTATACAACCCGACAAGGCCAGTTGATGACACCAGAACAGCAAGCCGATCCAGCTACATACGCAGATTGTATACATTGGTGCCTACCAGGGTTACCTGATACATGGAATGAACTGCTCTACACACACATCTTTTTACACTCTTGATCACCTACAATTTCTTTTCTTTTAAAACTTCAACTGCTAGTAGGAATTGAATATGATTTGTTAAAGAATTCTTGATGTCGGGTTAAGTGTCGCATAGAGATATATATTAGATCTAAGCGTGTTTCCACATATACGTATTTGAAGAATTATACTTTAATATTTATGTCTTAAATGTGTTTTACATGAATTGTTTAAAGTAATTGGAGTGGTAAAACGTCATAGTAACAAGGCTAGAGTTCAGACATTATGGAAGCAAATTGCTCATCAGGCTTCATGGCCAAGATACAGAATTTGTAATGTTCCAAGAGCCTCCATCTGGTATTCATAACATGCTAATGAGTGTTGATTGCTAAAGTGAACAAGTGTCGAAGAATATAGTTCTGGTGGTGGTTCTCAGTCTGAACTTGGGTATTGTCTTTGTAGTATGGTGTTGATAGTTTGTTAGTGGAAGATCCTATGTTTTCCAGGCTGCATGTTCTCTTTTATATACCTGGGCAGGTGTCACAATAGGGTTGTCGTGGCATAGTGATTTGACCGACTATAACTTGACGTGCTAGGTTTGATGTGTCATCAGTAGTGATCCCATACACAGGCACGTGGTCACTAAATATCGTTCGCATGGCCATGTTCACAGTTGGTTCGTTTCCTTCGAATCG
Organism: Hibiscus trionum; assembly: GCA_030270665.1. NCBI lineage: Eukaryota > Viridiplantae > Streptophyta > Magnoliopsida > Malvales > Malvaceae > Hibiscus > Hibiscus trionum. Next base: position 26,966,677 of record BSYR01000021.1, read on the forward strand.
TTCCTACATGTTCGCCCATACTAGGTTCGCAACATTAGGTTGCAATCGTTCGCCTGTGATGTACGTTGGTCGGTCGTGGTTCCTTGACACGTGGCGGTGGCGTTCGCAAGTACTAACACTTGCCCCTAAGTGAGAGAAGGTTATAAAGTGACCATGAGTAGAAATTGGCTGGGGAGTATTTGAAAATTGTGGGGATCCGAACTGATGGGATAGGAAATAACCGAAAATTTCACCCATGGGGACGAGAAAGTTTTATCATCGAAGCTCAAATGAGGATGAGGACGGAAATTACTATATCTGAACCGTGGGGATAACCGAACCGTAACCGAATAAATAATCGTGGGAACCCCCTAAAAATCCCGATATTTTACTAGATTTTTTTAATATATATATACTAAATTATCTATATACCCCTAATATATATCTTAATAAAAAAAACCCTAACTATATTATAATCACTTTAACTTTTCCTCAAACCTAGCCACACTCAAATTTCTCAAAGTTTTCTATCTTAGTTTTTAGATATAAGCTAAAGTAATGTCTAAATCTTCTCCCAACAACACAACACCCTTTCAGTCTTCATCATCTCATAGCTGCTTCCAATTGAAGTATCCAAACTTTATATTTTGAACTGAATTCACCATTTATTTTGGTCAATAAAATAATAAATTTGTTTAATTTTTTTTTGGGATGGGGTTTCCTAAAAACCACAGGGATTCGCGCGGGAAAGGTATTGAGATAAAAAATTCTCTGAAGCATTTAATGAATATTCTCCAAAACCGTAATCGCAAGTATTAGGGATGAAGTGGGAAATGCAAAACTGTCACCGCCCCACTCGATTCCCACCCCTAAAAGAGACCTTGAAGAAGTTGGGAATTCCGAAGGGCTTCTATGGTAGGTGCCGTTATAGTGGGAATATTCTATGGGTTGTAATTTTAATTTTATATTTTATTATTATATTTGTTTGATAAATAGAAATGAATAATATTTTTTTCTTTCACCAATTACTGTCAGGTGTTGGTTAAAATTGTTTCTCGAGAGCTGTGGATTTATTAAAGTTTTTAATTTTTAAATTTTGAAAAAAATTTGGAAACTAATGAAAGTTCCTCCTAAAATTTTGAGAGTCGTACCAGTGTAATTTGTTCTTTATGGTTATAAATAGGGATTCGTTTTTAAGGGTATCCTTCAAATAATGGTTTATACTTTATAATTCTCTCTTGTTATCGTTGGTGTTGTTAACTTGATTTGTTTGTGGTGTCTAACGTCAAGCAAACAATGTATCCTGAAAGGTTTTCTCCTTTGTTGGTTCCTTTTAAGGTATTGTTGTTTGCTTGAGGTTTGTGATCACACTTTGCTCTTTTGTCTCCTTTTTCTTCCTTTTAATTGTGAATTTCGTTTGGAGGTATTTGCTTTGAGGTTTCAAATCTCGACTGGGCAGCTTTCTTGGAAATATTTTCTTTTTCAGGTATTGCTGCTTATTTGACGTTTGGAAACTACTTGTGTTGCTGTTAGTGACAATCATTTTTTATTGATCTCTATTTGTACCCTTTAGCAACTTCATTTGTGGGGATGTCCCGGGCGAAAAGGAATGTGTTCTCGTGTTTTGTAAGAGTATTGGTCTTGCTCAGTAATGTATATTTATAGGTTTATGGGAATGAAAGTCATTATTCATTTTCTTTTGATTTTATGCGTATTTCAACAACACTTTTTCTATGGAATGTTGACGGATAAATACTGACTTTTGATAGTACGAAATCGTAAGGTAGATAATAGTTAACTATATCTTTACACATTATATTCTTAAGACAGTATTTCCCTAGGACTCAATTTATATCACTTCGTAGAAAAACATCGTTATCTTGGAATGAATTATGTGTTCTTGCCAAATCAAAATGTGTTGGGGGAGTTTTGCAGTTCGAGTAAGGTAATTTTGATTTTAGACGACTTTATATTTTTATACTTCTAAAAAGCGATGACTGTGAAGCTGATTTTTTAATACACACTTCTTAAAAGCGACAGACGCTTAGACGATCATGTGGTTTATCTTTTCGCTTCTAAAAAGCGATGATCTTTAAGCTGATTCCTTAATGCACACTTCTTAAAAGTGGTGGACGCTTAGACGATCATATGATTTATCTTCTCGCTTCTAAAATGTGATGACTGTTAAGCTAATTTTTAATGCACAGTTCCTAAAAGTGGCAGACGATTAGACGATCCAGTGGTTTATCTTCTCGCTTCTGAAAAGCGACCACCGTTAACTTGGTTTCTTAATGCAGACTTCTTAAAAGCGGCAAACACTTAGATCATCCTGTGATTTATATTCTTGCTTCTGAAAAATGATGATCATTATACTGATTCCTTAATGCACACTTCTTAAAAGAGGCGGGCGCTTAGACAACTCTTTCGTTTATCTTCTTGCTTCTGAAAGAGATGGCCGTTAAGTTGATTCCTTAGTGCACACTTTTTAAAATCAGTGGACATTTAGACGATTTTGTGATTTATCTTCTCGCTTCTGAAAAACGAAGACCGTTGAGCTGATTCCTTAATGAACACCTCTGAAAAGTGGCAGACGCTTAGACGATTCTGTGATTTATCTTCTCACATTTGAAAAGCGATGACTGTTATGCTGATTCATGAATGCACACTTCTAAAAAGTGGCGGACGCTTAGACAATCCTGTGATTTTCACTTCAAAAATGCAATCGATGATAAAATTTATTGTCTTGGAAGTTCGGTTGATATGTCATTCACAGCGGATACACAAATTATCATCTGAGATATGTTTTCATACATAAAACTTTTTAAATGTCTTGCGTTCCAAGTTCGGGGAACTTCCTTCACGCCTATCTCTATGAGCTTGTACGCACTGAACCCAATTGCTCTCTACACCCTCAAGGGACCTTCCCATGCTAGAGCCGTCTTCCCTCGTTCTATTGGTGGCTTGCTGGCTTCTGTATTTCACAACTCTAAGTCACCTGCTTGGAACTGCTTGATCTTTACGTGAGAGTTGTAGTATTTGGAGACTATATGATTTCGTGCTTCTATCGCCACTTCTGATCACATTCTTGTTTCGTCCAACAAATCTGAATTCAATCGTAGGGCCCCATCATTACCCTACTTATCAAAATGGGCGGTTCTACATGTTTGCATCCCTATTTCTGTTGCGATTACTACCTCCGTGCAAAAGGTTAAATTAAAAGGGGGTTTCGCCTGCTTTGAGGCAAGGCACATTTAATTTTCTGTATTCATCTACTAAGCATGTTCTGTTATAATAATTCACATATTTAATGATGGGTATATTTTACTTGTATCAATATGAGGAGTTGTTTGCAGTGCCCATAATATGCATGGTAGTTCATCTACACAAGTTTCTTTGGCATCTCCAACCTTCTTCTTTAATGCCAAGAGAATTGTTGAGTGGATCAAATTTACAGATATGACCAAGAGGGGGTGAATTGGAACTTTAAAAATTGGAGGGAGCAAAAAGAACAAGTAAAAATGATAGACAAGTCACTTATAGTGGTTCAAGCTTCTAAACAAGCTCTACATCCACTACCTTAGCTCCCACTAAGGATTTTCAACAAATACTCCACTAATTTGTTCTTCCCCTTTTCTAGGCTAAGGAGGCAACCTTTACAATGTTCAATCTTTCTATCCAAAGATTGAACCACAAGACTCACTTTTTAAAGAAGAATATTGGCTATTACAATTGATCTCTCAAAAGATAAATATAGCTAATTGATTTACAAACACTCCCGAAACTCTCAAATTTGATTTACAATAAGAACTAAAGGAGTTGGGTACAAGAATTTTAAAATAAGTGCTAACGTTTGGATTTGATTGCTTAGATTTTGCTTTTTGGTTCAATGATTGTTGCTGAAACTTTTAAAGCTTGTATTTATACCCTTGCATTGATTTCTAGCCGTTAGGGTGGTTGAAGTCATCAATAAAGAAGCCGGAGCCTTTATTTCCCACCATAAATGCACTTCTGCTCCTGCCCGTATCGGAACACGAAGACCAATCCTTGTCTCAAAACAAAAAGAGCCGTTGCAGGTAATAAATAGGAGCATATCAAAACGCGGGAATGCGTATCGAAACGATATAAGGGATCATATCGAAACAGATTTGGTCGTACTGATGCAATTTTTCTCACTTGAGCTACTGCCAATAACCGTATCGAAACGACCCTAAGGTATACTGATACGGGTTAACTGCTGACTAACACGTAACTGTCAAAAATAATAAATGCTAAGATTTTACAAATCTCTCATACCGTATCGAAATGGCAAGGCCGTATCGATACAAAATGCGTAAAATTCTTAATCCCTAAAGAAGGTTGTATCGAAACAGTATAAGCTATATCGAATCGATTTCTTCCAGTAGCCAAATAAGGTTTGGCCGTATCGAAACACCCTTGGGTGTATCGAAACGCCTGTACGTTTTTGTATTGTTTGACTTAAAAATACTTAGAAAATTTTATAGTGTTTAAGTTTGGAATTTGGAAAACAATTTGTGCAAAAATTACTTATCAATTTTGAGTTAATTGTGAGACTTTAAAGTACTTAAAAATTTATTTACTTTGAAAATAAGTCCTTAAAACAAATTGTTATATCAAAATCAAACATAGGTTTTACAATCTCCCCTTTTTGATATAACAAAACCAAAGTAAATTTTTAAGTACTCCCCCTTTCTTTAAGCTATGTTTTGAAGAAATTTAGCTTAACCCTCTTCCCCTTTTTGTTAGATCAAAATCAATTGTGAACCAAAGGATATAACCAAGATATAAATCAATGAAGCACAAGACAAAGCAAAATTTAAAGCAACATAATATAATTAGGAATAATAAACCAAAGAAAAGGTTCCAAAATATCCAAACTTAAAACCTAAGAACAAGAAATCAAAGCATAAGTCCTAGAAGGAAAAACATAGATAGGTGCATAAAAGGGAAATCCTAAAAGATGATATGCAATGACATGAAAAATTCAAGGTTCGTCATCATCTTCATCTTCACCAACATCATTATTCCTCCTAGACTGCCTCCACTCATGATGAAATGCCGCAAGAGATATGTCCAAAGAAGTTTGTTTAGAAGCAATCGAAGCAACACGATCATCAACGGACTTGTGGTGATTCTCAAGGACAGTGACTCGCTCTTCCAAAGATGTGAAGTGAGTATCAATAACGGCAAATTCGACATTCATGTTAGTGTTGATCGAGCCAATAGATGTGTGTAAGCTTGTAAATTGCTCGATGATAAAGGCCATGAGTGTCGCGTTGTCCGGTTGAGCGCCTTAAGGTGGAGCCGCTTGACGAAATTCGTCGGGAATAGCATCGGGTGGAAGCTCGGAGAGACAAACCCACTCATTGTTGAGGTAGTGAAACTTAGCACGAATGAGGGAGCTCTCATTAATTTGATCCTTGAGACACGATGGTTCATCATCAGAGCAATCTATCTATAATTGAGTAAACAAGTAACTCAAAGCTGTGCCGTAGGAGAAGTATCCTGATCGGTGTGACGATATTGAACGAGGTAAACCATCTCGGCAAACATGATTTGAGCAAGATTTGGGTGTTTCTCTTCACGGAAGCATCGAAGCCAAAAATCATCAACTTGGCGGATGAATGAAAATTTTCCACCGAAAGGATAGAACCACCAAGTGATCTTCAAGTGAAGAATGCGATCATGAGCACCGAGAACAGTAACGAAACCACTCAAAATATGTCCTAATGAGTCCTCATCGGTTATACCAACATCCTCAAGACCAAAAGCATTAGTTAAAGTCTTAACGGTAACCCGAAACTTCTTCCCCATCAAATAAGATTCATTAGCAACCACAGTCTTTTTTTTTGGGACCAACAATACACTTGGCATTGACATAGAAAATCAAAACAAGATTTTTATTGACAATAGGTGGTAATGCCAAAAATTTCATAAAGCTCCAACGCCTTAAAAGATTAGGGAATAGATACAACCCGATCACGACGAATATCATGAGTTTGAAATTGGCGAAAATAATCCATCTCATCCGTGATGCAAAAACACCTTGGGTAAATAACGCAAGATTAGGGCAAGTAATCCCATCATTCTCAACATTAGAGGATTCTCCAACTTCCGTAGTTCTTGATCTCTTTTTAGGAGCCATAGGAAAATCTGAAAATAAATCAAGGCACAAAATACAATTTATGCATAATCATCACATTCGATCCAAAAATAATCCAATTAATCAAGGTAGGAAAAGAAAAGACTATATAATATAAGTTAAAAACATATACATATATAAAAAGGAATTTTGATTTTTTTTTGAAAAACAATAAAATTAAATATACGCTATAATTTTATATTCGAAACAAAAAATTCGAATTTTGAAAGAAATTTTGCAAAATCTTGAAAACCCATACTATATATGTATTTTATGTACAAAAATTAGCGTAAAACAATATAGTAAAATAAATGAAAATGAAAATAAAAGATTTTTACCTTGATAAGGGATTAGGGATGAATGCTTGAAGATGAAGCACACTTTGATGAAATAACCTTAAGTTTTGAGTTGTGGAGTAAAAACCCTCAAAGATTTGTGTGAAAAACAAAGGGTTTGGTGAGTATTTATAGAATGAAAACCTAGGGTTTTTTTGGGGAAAGGAGATTGAGTTTTAATGAAAGTAGGTTTGAAGATGGAAACCAATTAATGACTCAAATTAATAAATTTTGGTCGCGCGTACCTATACACTAGAAGGCGTATCGAAACAGGTGTATCGAAACGTATTTATGCGTACCGAAACACCTTACTGTACCAGTACATGTTTAACTGTACCGAAACCTGATTAAGATTCCCCGTATCGAAATGTGTTTAACCGTTTCGATACCATTTACCTAAGATTTAAGCTTGGGAATTTGCTTAAGCATGCCGTATCGAAACAACCATGCTTGTTTCGATACACCTTGCCCAAAAGATACATTTTGGGCATAAATGTGTCCAAAAATTGGATTTCTAATGATCCTAAATGCATGGAAATGAGATATGAGCAAGATATATGGAAAAAAACAGATACATATTCCCCTAACAACAAGCATAGATGGAAAAGGAGGCAAATCAACATAAGCATGAACATCAAATAATTTTAAGCACATTTTTGGTCATTTGGGACTTAAAAGGGTCAAAGAAGGCAAGTTAAACCTAACTCTCTCCTAAGGGTCCAAAAACGTTCTTTATCTAAAGGTTTGGTAAATATGTCCGCTAATTGGTTTAAGGTATCAACATATTCTAGAACTACATCATTTTTCAAGACATGATCTGTAATGAAATGATGTCTAATTTCTATATGTTTGGTTGTAGAGTGTTGGATGCGATTCTTAGTGAGACAAATGGAACTAGTGTTGTCACAATTAAAGGGTATGGTATCTACTTAAACACCATAGTCTAAGAGTTATTGCTTCATCCAAAGAACTTGAGCACAACAACTCCCTAAGCATATGTACTCCGCTTCGGTGGTAGATAAGGCTACTGATGCGTGTAAAAGAGTCCTATTAAATTGGAGTGCAAGTGTACACTCGTGTCAAGTTATAGTATAAAAGATATCGTCTCCACAAGGATTGGGACAACTTCAAAATTAATTTTCCTGCACAAGGGAAAAGATAAATTTAATAAAGAGTTGTGAAAATTCTTGAATATAAACTAAAATAGGTAATGGAATTAGATTTAGAAAATAGGCTGGTATTGATTTGCTCAATAGTGCAGGCGCTGCAGTGTTCAAAGGTCTTTTGTTGTGTCTGTCGTCGAGCCTGTCGCGACAGAGGTCTGTTAATGTCGCGGCAACAAGCAACAACTATGTACTTCAAGTTCAGCAAGAATCCTTATTGTCACTTGTCCTATCCTAGGCCCAAGTTCTGTTGATGAACACATCTTTGATGATACCTCCTGGCGTGAATCGAAGGATGAACACCGATGTTTGTGAATTCTTCCTTAGCTGCTTAACCTTGTACCTATCCCTAGGCCAAGATGGTTTAACCATAAACTGGAAAACTCGTATTTACTCTTTTCGTATACTTAACTCTCCCGATATTAAGTAAATGGATAACCTCACAATGCTCTCCCGAAACTCTTATGAGATGTTAAAACCAGAGTAAATAAACTTGAAGCTTTTATTGAATTGAACATAAAAAATCCTAAAAATAGCACAACCCTTACAACTACGTTACAAGATCAACCCTTTGCCCTAGGGGGAGTTTAGAACATGGTGGAGAGAGAGAAACGACTAGGGTTTTGGGGGAAGACGGCTAGGAGATAGATTCCCCTTCTCTAGGTCGAATTACAAGCATATATATAAGCCTTGGGCACAAGTTTTCTTAATGGCCAAGAATACTAGTTCGAATTAAAGTACAATTCATTAAAGACTAAATCTCTAAATAAACGTCCTTTAGTTCGCCCTATCTTATTGCTTTGACTTTCTCCTCAAACTTTGGGCAATGCCTTCCTTGTGCTTCTAGGCTCCAAAAATTATGCGAGGGGTCTCTAAAAATTAGGCTTGAAATCCTTTATCAGTCGAACTCCACTTCGTATTTTCCACCTCTATCACAGCATATGTCACGACAGTGATTTATAAGGCAGTTTGCTTCAATACTGTCTCCACTTCTGTCACGACAACTATCACGACAACTGTCATGGCAACTGTCATGGCAACTATCATGGCAACTGTCACGACAGTGATTTATAAGGTAGTTTTCTTCAACCCTTCACTCCAGCTCTGCGGTTATCTTCTGTTCTTATGCCGCCTTGGATGCTGGCACGACAATTATCTTCTGTTCCTCTACTGCTCTGGATTCTGCCACGACAGTTATCTTCTGTTCCTCTATTGCCTTGGATTCTGCCACGACAGTTATCTTATGTTCCTTTGCTGCCCTGGATTCTGCAAACGACAGTTATCTTCTGTTCCTCTGCTGCCCTAGATGCTGCCATGACAGGTATCTGCAAGAATTGACCGAAATCAGCAGCATCTGTGTAAAATTATCCATCTGTGATGTTTATGCAAATTCTATCCTAAAATGCAACTAAACATGCTTGAGTGCATCAATAATATGAATAAATGAGGGCTAAAATATAGAATATTTATGCACTCAACACATCCCCAAACTCAAATTATTGCTTGCCCTCAAGCAAATGCAATCTAACTAAGAATGATTTTTTTGGCTTTCACTTAACTCAATGAACAACCATTACCTACAACACCTTCACCATCAAGATCAATACCTTTTCAGATGCTTACAGACTTATCCAGATCAATACTATAACTCTCGTGTGAGTGTGTGTAGGTTTTGTGAACAAATATGAGCCTATACTCCTCAGTAACTAGAATAGTTATTTTACTCACTTGAGTTTTATTTCAAAATAATTCTTGACTGGAGCCAATTTTGGCCTCCTGTAGTTTTTTATAACTTAGACCGAAGTTTTTTTTTCTACTAGAGCCGATTTCGAGCACCTCTAGCTATCTTTCTAGAGCCAGTGTTAGGCACCTCTAGGGGTAACTGAGTCTAAGTTTTTTTTTTCTAACTCAAGTGGTTAAGCTTCATATTCTAAGTTTATTAATAGTAGTCTAGACAACATATAAGTCACAAAAGTGTTTTAAGAGTTTAGAACTATAGTAAGGCTATAAATTTTTCTTAAAACACTCTAAAGATACTGTCACGACAGAGAATGCCGCGACAGGTAAGAGAAGTTCAAAATTTTAAGCCAAATATTTATTTTTTAGACACAAAAATAAATAGTTATAAACACAAAATATAATTAGTCTATTAATATTAAGAGGATCGCGTACCCCAAACTCGAGGGTTGCATTGTCCTCAATGCATGATAGACGAAAACAGAAAGATAAAAACATCACAAATAGAAAATAGAAACACAGAAGAGAGAAGGAGCAAGAAACTTAAGTTGAAGTGCCAACATTGCTGTCGTCACTATCGCAGTAGATGCAGCTGGTGATATTGGGGCGGCAGGATGGGCAGGTGATGCTGGGCGGGGGGTGTAGGGCGGCAGCATCAGTACCTCCGGTTGGCGGGTGCCTGGTTTGTCGATCTTTCAAAGGATGCCTCCTCTGCTGCCAGGGCAACAAAACTTGATACTGCCGAGGTAGAGAACACCATGTCTTTATGGTCTTGGGTTTTTAGGTTGCTGTGAGTTCTTTATTGGAAAAGACAAGAAAAACAAATAAAATAAAAACTTAAGAGTCAAGAGGGAATTAATCCTTGAAACTCTTATCCTAAAATAAAAATATTAAAAACTGAAACTAAATACAATTTGAGGAGCGTTGTTTCCGATATTTCTTATGGTCCATCCACACCCTCCATCGAGTTACAATTTTGCCCAAAAAGGGTTGGGCAAATGTGTTCTTGACTACTCCTTTTTGTTTTATCATGGTGGAGGTGACTTTCTTTCTGGTTCCTTTGTAGTCCATAAAGTCCTCCCATCTTGACATTGTTTCTGAACACATGGACATATGTTTAGGAAAAATTATATCTATATCAAACCATGTACTTACCTCATTCTCGTCGAAGTTCGTTATGGTGGAAAGTAGTCTTTGCTGTCGTGTCTGCTGCTGCGACAACCAGTTATTTTGACAGTCATTTGTCAGGTTGCTTTGCAGGTCAAGGGGACATTGGAAAGTGCCATGACTCCCCATATCAATTTCTTTTGGCCACTCGTAAGTCTCCATAAGAAGAGATCCGGATGATTCTAAATCCACCGGCGTTGGTTCCTCAAATACCTGCAATGGAATTGGTTAGTTTTCAAAGAATTCAAAAGGTTCGTTTATTACCTGCTCATATTCCATTGGCGAGTCATTGTCATCGGGTTGCTCTTACATGTCATTGTGCGAGCGCCATGGCGAATGTGGATGTATGCAATCTTTATCAGGCATAGCTGAGGCAATGGGTTGAGGTTTTGCCTCGGCAGTGGTTGCCACTTCGACCGGGGTTTCTGCCTCGGAAGTGGTTGCCGACGTGACATTCTTCTCAACTTCACTAGGTTTTGTTGTAGCGTTGTCCCGTTCAGGCTCCTTTAGCATTACCAAGGCAGGTTGATGCTCAGGATCATCATGTGTTAGGCAATCTCTTTCATTGGCATCCTTGTCATCTTACCTCAGGATTTCAGGTTCATCCGTGGCATGAATGAGGACCGGTGTGCTCAAGATTGCATCCACCTTGGCGATTCTTTTATCCATAGAAGCCAAGAATTCTTGAATGAGTGCCATGAAGGCTTGCATTGTGTTTTTTAAGGATTTTGACTGCTCTTGAGGATGATGACATTGCCAGGGCATGTCGGGTTCTGCAGCAAAACTGTTATGGTACAAAAAATTTTGTGGGTTTTGATCATACCATAAAAAAATTTGCAGCCGCGGCAGCGACATCTGTTGTTCCTGTTGCTGCTGTGGCGGCATATCTTGTTCTTATTGGTTCCATCATTGGTTGTCCATATATTCACCAAAAAAATGGGGACAACTTTCGAGTGCATGATTACCTTTACAGTAATTGCAAGAACTTTCCCACATCAGATCTCGAATGGTTTTTCCTGACATGTTGATGCCCTTGAATCTGTATTGCACCTGATTTTTTTTACAAAAGAAAAAAACAGAATAAAATAAGGCAAGAAAATAAATATAAGTGCAGAAAAAAACACGAAAGTTGTGCGCCAATCCCTGACAACGGCGCCAAAAACTTGATGCGTGTAAAAGAGTCCTATTAAATTGGAGTGCAAGTGTACACCCGTGTCAAATTATAGTATAAAAGATATCATCTCTACAGGGATTGGGACAACTTCAAAATTAATTTTCCAGCACAAGGGAAAAGATAAATTTAATAAAGAGTTGTGAAAATTCTTGAATGTAAACTAAAATAGGTAAAGGAATCAGATTGAGAAAATAGGCTGGCATTGATTTGCTCAATAGTGCAAGTGTTGCACTGTTGAAAGGTCTTATGTTGTGTCTATCATCGAGCCTGTCGCGGTAGAGGTCTGTTGATGTCGCGACAGTGAACAACAACTTTGTACTTCAACTTCAGCAAGAATCTTTGTTGTGACTTGTCCTATCCCTAAGCCTAAGTTCTGTCGATGAACACGTCTTTGATGATACCTCCCGACGTTAATCGAAGGATGAACACCGATGTTTGTGAATTCTTCCTTAGCTGCTTAACCTTGTACCTATCCCTATGCCAAGATGATTTAACCATAAACTAGAAAACTCGTATTTACTCTTTCTGTATACTTAACTCTCCCGATATTAAGTAAATGGGTAACCTCACAATGCTCTCCCGAAACTCTTATGAGATGTTGAAACTAGAGTAAATAAACTTGAAGCTTTTATTGAATTGAACAGAAAAAATCCTAAAAACAGTACAACCCTTACAACTACATTACAAGATCAACCATTTTCCCTAGGGGGAGTTTAGAACATGGTGGAGAGAGAGAAACGACTAGGGTTTTGGGGGAAGACAGCTAGAAGCTATATTCCCCTACTCTAGGTCGAATTACAAGCATATATATAGGCTTTGGGCACAAGTTTTCTTAATGGCCAAGAATACTAGTTCAAATTAAAGTACAATTCATTAAAGACTAAATCTCTGAATAAACGTCCTTTAGTTCGCCCTATCTTCTTGCTTTGACTTTCTTCGCAAACTTTAGACAAGGCCTTCCTTGTGCTTCTGGGCTTCAAAAATTATGCGAGTGGTCTCTAAAAATTACGCTTGAAATCCTCTATCAGTCTAACTCCACTTCACATTTTCCATCTCTTCTTCTTCACTGTCGCCACCTCTGTCACGTCATATGTCACGACAATGATTTATAAGGCAGTTTGCTTCAACACTCTCGCCACTTCTGTCACGGCAACTGTCATGGCAACTGTCACGACAATGATTTATCAGGCAATTTTCTTCAACCCTTCACTCCAGCTCTACGATTATCTTATGTTCTTCTGCTGTCCTGGATGCTGCCATGACAATTATCTTATGTTCCTCTGCTGCCCTGGATTCTGCCACGACAGTTATCTTCTATTTCTCTACTGCCCTGGATTCTGCCACGATAGTTATCGTTTGATGTGAGAACGTTTATGCCACCCAACGAATGCAACTTTAAACTTTCAGGGAAGTTTGCCTTTTCATTTGTTACATACTGATGTGTAACATTTCTTATACTTATATTATTTATATTAGTGTGTTTACTATGTATATAGTATGTTTGGTGTGTTTTGAATAAGTTTGATATAACTTATGGTGTGTTTATATTTGTTTGTGAGCTAATGAATAAGGTTGCAAGTGTTTACGACATGTATTAGTGTTTCCATTAAGCTTACAATACTTTGATGGAAGTTTATTACCTTTTGACGTAGGTATGTAGGAGGACACTAGCTCAAGTGAGCATATGCAGCTCGGTCCCAGATCAGGAGAGTGTAACCAGCTCACTTTCAGCTCATCACACTTTCATCTAGTTCGTTTCAGCTCAACTTTAGCTCCACTACCTCAATTACAGCTGACAAGTCCTGTAGCAGCTAAATAAGTGTCCTACAAGTGTGTGGCAGCCAATACAACAAGTGTGGGCCGAATTGACGTTGTCTTGATTATGTGTGTGCATGTGTCATGTGCGATCAACCCTTCACCAAATTACGTATCCCATGCACATCATGAATTAATGCCGCAAGGAGCAGCAGCCAGGGTGCGAATTGTGTGCCTTTAATTTATAAAAAAAACATGCACGTTAAATAAGAGCCACCCGAGTGAGATTTGTTGGACGTTTTCACCATGTGTGGCAAGGGAATGAATTTCAAGTAGCGTTTAGCACGTGGAGACACATGCAGCAGAATTCTTTTGATCTCACAATGAGCGGCAGAGAATAGGATAAGCTCAAGTGGTTTCTGCCATTTGAATTTAAAAATTCAAAGAACTTGCACATTTTACATGTGCTAAATCACTTGGCGCCCACTTGCTCCAAAAGCACGACCATTGAGCTTCCATCTTTGAATTCAAATTGCCATGCACATTTTGCATGTGCATAATTTCCCAAATGCCGCCCCTTTTTAGTTTATTATTTTTGAATTTTAAATGGATTAATAATATCCACATGGTTGTAAACTCAGCAACCACCCTTGTAACTATAAATATGGTCGAACATAATTGTAAAAAGGTTAGACATTTTGGAAATAAAATTTGTTTGAGAGAGTTTCTCTTGTTCGGTTCTTTTTAGAACTATCTTTTGACATTTCAGACTTTGTTTTGATTTGTCAAATTTACTTGATACTTCGGGTTCCTAGATCGCTATCTAGTGGGTCCAAGTCCTCCGGCGTAAAACATATTCGATTCGGGTTTGCTCAGTAGATTGTGCAGGTTCTTTCGAGCTTTTCGTCTTTGACGTTAGACAGATTCGATTCGGGTCCGTTCAACAGATTGTTCGAGTTCGTTCGAGTTTAACGTTGCCAAACTTTCACTGTTTTCCAGCAACGTTTCTACCACAATTTGGTCACCGAATCAGCCTTGAAAGCCCGTTCAAGCCTTCATCTTTGTTCGATTCCAAATTCGTCCAGAAATTCCTACACCTTATTATTTCTTTCCTTTTTGTTTTCTTTTATATTTTCTTGTTATTTTGATCCTAAAACAATGTCCAATTTTGTTTTTATTGCAGAGATATGCTTGCTACTATCCTAGATCCGTTATAGACAAGGAACGTTGTTTCTGAAGCAACGTACCCCTTTTATCATATGGTATCAGAGCTTTGGTCGGATTATAGCACTTTCTTCACTACAAGAAATAAAAAAATACAAAAGTAAAAAAAATTCAAAATTATGGAAAAAAAGGTCAAAGTCAAAGTTTGACTAGAAAGTCAAAGTCAACACAAAATTCAAAAAAATTCAAAAAAACTAAATTCGAATATTTGGTGTATTTTTACGTTCATATGTGCTGTTGGTTCATAAAAATGATGAAGGATGATCAAATTTGCCATGGAATGCTTCGAAATCACCCGAAACAACTTCTTCTTGTTTGTTCGGTGATAGGGTCGCTGCAAGCATTCCTATTGCAGTAAGTTCTTTATTTTCATTCCTTCATTTCACTTTTCAGCCTTGTTCTTCGTTTCATCACCAAATTTCCAGCCACCTTTCTTTTATTTTCTAACCTTTTATTTTTATTTTAACAGCCCCTAAATTATTTCTAACCTTTGTTTTCTTCACCTCTTTAAGTTTCGTGAAAGTTGACACAGTTAATAAGTCTGAAGGATCGAGTTAGTTCCTTAAAGAACTGATTACGAGAGATCAAGTGGAAAAGGCAATTGAGCGTGTGAGAACAGAAGGGGAGACAAAAAGAGCCATTCAAGTATTCTCCCGAGTGAAACACGAGCATTTGAGTGCAATTGTTGAGCGATCTTTCCTTGGAGCGATCTGTGAGATTTTTGTTGAGTGTGCAGTGAGGTCCATTTTATTTATTTATTTCACTAACATATATATATATATATAGATATATATTGTGTGTTTTTGTTTGTTGTTTTGGTTTTTCAACATGACAGGTTCTGTTGATAATTCGGGTAAACAACAACCACTGAATCTCCAGATGCAAGCCTTAGAGCGCATGATGCAACGAGTGATTGCTAATGCATTGAAGCCTATACATTCTCGAATGGATAGACTTGATGGGGGTGGTTCCCATTCTGTCCATAAAGAGATAAATGATGACAATATGCAGACATTGGCTACCGATGAAGCACTTGTTGACAAGAGAAGTTTGAATGATCAACCATCACAGGATGAACCGCAGCGAAACAACCTCTTCCATACGAGATGCAACGTGAACGACAAGGTATGTATTGTGATTATTGATAGTGGTAGTTGTGCTAACGTTGCTAGTACTCTCATGGTTGACAAGTTAGGATTGAAGACGACCACGCATCCCAATCTGTACAAGTTACAATGGTTGAATGATGGTGTTGAAATCAAAGTTACCGAACAAGTTGTTATACCATTTTTCATTGGTAAATACAAGGATGAGGTAACTTGTGATGTTTGTTCTATGGATACTTGTCATTTGTTGTTAGGAAGACCATGGCAGTATGATAAGAGAGTTTTGCACGATTGTTACACCAATCGATACTCTTTTACTCATGAGGGCAAAAAGGTAACTTTGGCACCTATGACTCCAAGTGAAGTATATGAAGACGAAGTTCGTTTGAAAGCAAGTATTGCAGCTTGGAAGGCTAACAAAGAGAAGAATGAATGCGAAAAGAAGAAAGGAAATTCACAGGTATTATCTGATTCGACGTTTTCTTCTATTTCTTCTTCTAACTTGCAGGTTAATAAGGTGATGCCATGTGAAGTTCCCAAGGTTGCTACTATTGGTACAAGAAAGAAGGCATTTCCATTTGTGTTCTTTGAAAAAGAACTTGATTCGAGAGGATGGCATATGTGCCGAGCAAGACGACGGGAGAAGTTCCCTGCCAAGCGAAAGTCGAAATTGTTCCCCTTTGTAATGAGGGTCGATTTGGGGACAAATCGCATTAAAGAAGGGGGGATGATGTGAGCACGTTTATGCCACCCAACGAATGCAACTTCAAACTTTCAGGGAAGTTTGCCTTTTCATTTGTTACATACTGATGTGTAACATTTCTTATACTTATATTATTTATATTAGTGTGTTTACTACGTATATAGTATGTTTGGTGTGTTTTGAATAAGTTTGATATAACTTATGGTGTGTTTATATTTGTTTGTGAGCTAATGAATAAGGTTGCATGTGTTTACGACTTGTATTAGTGTTTCCATTAAGCTTACAATACTTTGATGGAAGTTTATTACCTTTTGACGTAGGTACGTAGGAGGACACTATCTCAAGTGAGCATATGCAGCTCGGTCCCAAATCAGGAGAGTGTAACCAGCTCACTTTCAGCTCATCACACTTTCAGCTAGTTCGTTTAAGCTCAACTCATTTTCAGTCAGCTCAACTTTAGCTCCACTAGCTCAATTATAGCTGACAAGTCCTATAGCGGCTGAATAAGTGTCCTACAAGTGTGTGGCAGCCAGTACAACAAGTGTGGGACAAATTGACGTTGTCTTGAGTATGTGTGTGGATGTGTCATGTGCGATCAACCCTTCACCAAATTACGTATCCCATGCACATCATGAATTAATGCCGCAAGGAGCAGCAACCAGGGTGCAAATTGTGTTCCCTGGATTCTGCCACGACAGTTATCTTCTCTTCCTCTGCTGCCCTGGATTATGCCACTACAAGTATCTTCTGTTCCTCTACTGCCCTGGATGCTGCCACGATAGGTACCTGCAAGAATTGACCGAAATCAGCAGCATCTGTGCAAAATTATCCATATGTGATGTTTATGCAAATTCTATCCTAAAATGCAACTAAACATGCTTGAGTGCATCAATAATATTGATAAATGAGGGCTAAAATATAGAACATTTATGCACTCAACAAATACGCTATTTTTTTTCTTAGAGAACCAAGATACGAGCATACTACCTAAGAATTGACATGTTCCGTAGGTACTTTTCCTATCTATCTTACATCCCCCATAATCCGCATCGGAGAAAGCATGAAGGTCAAAAGAGGAATTACTAGGATACAAAAGACCTAATTAGGTGTATCTCTAAGGTATCTAAAAATTCTCTTAATGGCAACTAGGTGTGATTCTCTAGGGCTAGCATGAAACCTAGCACACAAGCAAACTCTAAACATAATATCCGGTCTACTTGCGGTAAGGTAAAGCAAAAAGCCAATCATAGATCTATAAAGCTAAGAATCGACACAATTACCTTCCTCATCTTTTTCAAGCTTGATTGATGAGCTCATTGTAGTGGCTTGAGGCTTTACGTTCTCCAAGCCAAACTTCTTGAGCATGTCCTTTATATATTTTTCTTGATTGATGAAGGTGCCATCTTTTCTTTTCTTGATTTGAAGCCCCAAGAAAAATGAGAGGTCTCACATCATGCTCATCTCAAATACACCTTGCAATAGCTCAAAAAACTCTTGGCAATAAAATTCATTTGCAGAACCAAAAATAATATCATTAACATTTATTTGAACTACTAAGATGTCATTGCCATGTCTTTTAATGAAAAGTGTAGTATCTACCTTGCCTTTTTCAAAACCTTTTTGAATTAAAAAGTTTGAAAGCCTTTCATACCAAGATCTAGGAGCTTGTTTTAAACCATAAAGAGCTTTAGTTAGTTTGAAAACATGATTTGGAAATTGTGGATCTTCGAAACCCGGTGGTTGTTCAACATACACTTCTTCATTTATAAAAGCACTTTTCACATCCATTTGAAAAAGCTTGAAATCATGATAGCATGTGTTGAGTGTGTAAAAGTTCTATTATTTACACCCTTTTTAACCCATATTTCTGCTGCATTCAAGCATCATTGCATTGCATTTAGGTTAGTTTACAGTAAAACATCACAAATGAATTAAAGGCACGAATTCTACTAAAAGATGGCTTATTTTGCAGGTTGCTGCCATTGTAGACGGTGAAGGCGGGCGCAGGGCAGAGAAGCAGAAGAGTTAAACTGGACAAGCAGATGACAAGGAAGAAACTGCCATGGATCTGTCGTGACAGCAAGGTGACAGCAGCCTTATGAAGAGGAAAAGTAAAGTGGACCTCGATAGATAGAGAAAAATCTGCTCATCTGTCGTGTGAAAGCCAAATATTTTTCCAAGCCCCGGATCAAAAGATATGTCAAGCCAAAGCTCAAGGAGAGGAATTCCCATGAAATAAGGAGGCGGCTGAAAAGTAGGAATCCTTAGAGATTAAGCATTCATTAGAATCTTACTTTTCATTAAAGTTGTAATCCTTGTTAACTTAGAATACTTGAGCCCAAAGCTTATATAAGGGCATAGATTTAACCTAGGAGAAAGAATACCCCATAACCGATAACCTAAACCCCTCTGCCGTTTACCCGTCGTCGACATGTTCTAAATTCCCCCTAGGGCCACGGGTTGTTTTGTAAAGTAGTTGCAAGGGTTGTTTTGTTTTAGGATTTTCCAAGTTCAATAAAATAAACTTCAAGTTCTCTTATTTTGGTTTTAATATCTTGCAAGAGCATCGGGAGAGCATTGTGAGGTTATCTATTTACTTAGCATCGGGAGAGTTAAGTATACGAAAGAAATAAGAGCGAGTTCTCTAGTTTATAGTTGAACTATCTTGTGCCTAGGGATAGGGCAAGGTTAAGTGGCTAAGGAAGAATTCATACACATCGGTGTTCATCCTTCGATTCACGCCGGAAGGTATCGTCAAAGACGTGATCATCGACAGACTTGGACCTAGGGATAGGCCAAGGCAGATCTGGGATTCTTGCCAAACTTGAACGTACTGAGTTGGTGTGTTTGCTGCCGCGACGACCAACGGACAGCTGCCGCGACAGGTGCTGCCAGCGACAGGCGCGACGACAGAACTGGAGTTCCTAAGCAATACAATACCTGCACTATTGAGCAATTCAATACCAGCCCATTCTCTCTATCTTGATTATTCTACTCTTTTATTTAAGTTTACTTTATTATTCTCGTGACAACTCTCAATTATTTCCTTTACTTCGTGCAGTGAAATTAGGTGAAACTTTTAGCCCAATCCCTATGGAGACGATAATCCGATACTTCGTATCACTTTACTACTTGCGTCGTGTACACTTGCACTACAATTGCGATAGACTCTTTTACACGCAACAACATGCAAATGCATGAAGCATCCTAATAGCTTCTATTTTAGCTACAGGTGCATATGTTTCATCAAAATCAATTCCCTTTTCTTCAGTGTAACCTT
The DNA here is from genome assembly GCA_030270665.1 of Hibiscus trionum. Taxonomy (NCBI): domain Eukaryota; kingdom Viridiplantae; phylum Streptophyta; class Magnoliopsida; order Malvales; family Malvaceae; genus Hibiscus; species Hibiscus trionum. Next base: position 26,986,460 of record BSYR01000021.1, read on the forward strand.
GAGCAACAAGCCTAGCCTTGTTCCTCACTATGTTTCCACTCTCATCAAGTTTGTTTCTAAATACCCTCTTAGTTCCTATAGTAGATTGATTACTAGGCCTATTAAATAATGTCCATACTTTGATTCTCTCAAATTGATTAAGTTCCTCTTGCACAGCCAATATCCAAATATCATCTTTTAATGCTTCATTGATATTTTTAGGCTCTATGCATGAGATGAATGCAACATGATTCATAAGTTTGAGAGAGAATCTAGTAGTTTCACCCTAGGATAGATCACCCAAGATTTCACCACCTTTGACATAATTCAACTCCCTTGGGTATGCCACCTCCTTTCCCTCAAGACCCAAGTCCTTTAAGGCTTCAAGAGGTGGATCTTGTGCTTCCTCTTCATTAGATGGAATCTCATCCACCTTTGATGTTTGTCCTCTATCAATGGCTTCAATGATCCCTACATCATTATCATCACAAGATTCCTTCCTCGGAAGGAGGTTATCATCGAAAACATGTATAGAATCTTTGTAATGCCCTAAAACGCAACCCATAAGTATTCAAGATTGTCACCTAAATTGTCAGCTCAATTAAGCTTGATCCTAAATTAATTAGGATATTTTTTGGCCTAAATAAAAGAAATGAAAAATTGGAGACCAAATTAAAGTGATCAAACTGAATTAAATGGGAAAAAAAGGAATGCATGCTAAATTTTTTTGATTCCTAAATACCCTTGATTAAATCTATAATTAGTGGCTAATTAGAGGGAAAGTTAGTCTTTTCCCAAATCCATTAACTTACATTATCATCTTCCTCCTTCTTCATTCAACCGAATAGATACGAAATTAGGTAGAGAAAGAGAAATTGAGGGGAACACCAAGGATGGTGGAATTTGAGCTTGCATGATAATCAAGCCAAGAAGATTATGTAAGTGAATTCTACCAAAACTCGACTAGGTTCTTGAATTGATATTGTATTTGAGCTTGAATTTGATGGATTGCTTGTTAATTGAGTTATGTTTGATAGATTCTTTGATTGAATCATGTTATATTGTATATTGATTAAGGAAAATAGGTGGAATTTTAGCTTAACCAAGTGTAATCTGTACATGCATGAGAAATCCTTCCTTGTATGAACTCGAAAAATTGAAAACATGGCTCGAATTGCTTATAGATTAAGGCCTAAATGAATTGAGTAGAGAACATGCTGGTAAAACATGTACATGAAATTAATTGGGTCATTAAACAAGTTAATATAATGGTTATGTACTAAAAATGGAGCTAGTAATGAAACTAGTAACCTAGATGTCTTGATTGATTAATAGTGACCGATTTGAGAAAATTAGAAAATTTGGGACTAATCTAGACATAATTAAGGACTAGAAATTTAGCTAAAAACAGGGAGAACTTAAAATGAATGCTAGATAAATTGGATTTCTTGATTAATGAGTAATTAAGCTGCTTTAAAGTGTTTACTAGCACATGGATAAAACAAGGACTGTTTTAAAAGAATGACTAAATTAGGGATTGAAATGGACGATTCAGGGACTAAAATTAACATGTAAAAACAAGGGAAAATAGGACAATTAAGAGTTACAGTGCTAGAATGAAATGAGTTGCTTTAAACATGTAGAATTATGAACTAGAAACTTGACCAAGAGAAATCTGCCCAGAAAACTCTGTTCTGTGTAGTAACTTTGAAAAATTACTATAAATTGTAGGAATTAAATTTAGAGCTGAAAATTATATGGTATGAACTTTAATATGTCTATTTTCGTCAGGAACAAACGAAGTTGAATTCTGGATTGTATACTGGAATTTGGAAATGAAAATGCATGGACAATGCAAATTGTCCAGAAATGCAAATACCCTGACTTTAAGTTAAAAACTGTATTAATTGGTAAAGAGTTAAATTTCATGGCTTATATGGTTAGAAAGAGGGTTAAGTTATCTTTCTAACGATATAAACATATTTAAATTCTGATGTATATATTAAAAGATATGAATGTTTAAGTAAACAATGCATCTGCTGCCTTGTAACAACAGTTTGGTAATTTGGCAATTTTGGTAAACTGTTATAAAAATAGTTTGGACAGTTTAGTTAACTGCCCTGTTTTGCCAAATATTGGAACATGCAAGTAAAATAATGTGCATATAAATCCGGGAGCTATTTTGGCTGGACCAAATTGGTTATTATCCCCTTTTATTTTGACTATTCAAATATTTTAAAATAGCTTTTATGATTTAATTAAAATATGATTTATCTAAAATCTCATTTTACGTCAAAACCATTTTCAAGCTTTCTTATTTCCTCTCTTCAGCAAAATAGCATTTGAGCTTGATTTCTTCAAGGAAAAAGTGTCTTCTTATTAATCTCTTATTGCTAAATAGTTTTCCTATCTTGATTTCCTAAAACCCAAGTTTATCTCATTGTTTTTCTCAAGGATTTTTTCCAAACAAGGGGAAATAGCTAGCATTGGGGGTGAGCAACGTGATTCTCCTCTAATGTAAGGTTATTTAATGAAATTCCCATGCTTTGATTATTTGAATGCTAAGGTTTTATTCTCTTGTCTTAATCTTAATGAAATTTAGCTAAAATTGATGAAAATGAGCTTTTGGTAAGATTTTTGGGTAAGATCTGTTTATGTTAGGTTTGTTGATGTTGTTACTTTTGTTATGATATGATTAATGTGTTGAGATGTTGGGTGAATGGTAAGAATCCTGAAATGGGATTGGGTGTTGAATTTTGAGGTATGAAAAGTGAGTTTTGGGTGGATTTTGAGGTGAATCAATAGTTGGTGTTAATCTGAGGCTGGGATGATGTTTTTGGATGTTTATCTTTGTGTCTTGATGTTATCTAATGCTGGGTTTTACTGGAGATTATCTGAATTTGGTCTTTTCGATGTTTACGGCTTGTATCAGATATGTTCGATAGGTGTTTTGGTTGGGTATTTGAATCTCTGCTTTCCAGAAAATTAGAGTGTTGAAAGTATCTCTAAATCCTATGTTTTGGGTTGGTTAGAGGCAGGGATTGAAGATCTGGATTTGTTGAACTCAATTGTGGGCGAACCAGAAAGCTAGAAAAGGGGTTTCGGCTAGTTTTGGTAATCGCTGGTGAGTGGAAGTGATTTTACTGTTTTATCAAGGTTGAAGAAGTGTTTTAAGGGTTTGGGTTGAGCCTTTGGGCCAATCCAAGCTCAAGAATAAGTTTTGTGTTGTTTTGGCTTTTCGCCTTCTTATATTTGATCATGTTTTGGATCATGTGCATGTCATTTTAATTGATGTTTCCTATGATTTTGTTATGCATTAAATGCTTGTTGTTATTGTCCCATATGAATTCCATGTGATTTATTGATTGTTGATTGAGTTCATGCTATGCATGAGCTTGTGATTATGGCCTTTGGGATGTGTTTTGGGGAGGTGGTTATCCCCGGTGAAAATCTGTGGTTTTTGGTGTTGCGATGAGTATATTGACACATGGGTTATATCAGATAGATTGATCGATCAATAGGATGTGAAGTGCACTATAATTATGAAATTCTTGCGTGAGAAATTCTTCGATTTCACAATATGGGTTGTGCTATTGTGATGCGAGTGGTAGGGGTTGTGCTATCACCAACGGGCAGCACGTGTAGTGGCATTTCAACCGAAGTGTGTTTGTGGTGAGGGTTGTTTCACCATGTGACTTGATGGGGGTTGTGCCATCAAGGTGTCCGCTTATCCGAGCAATGTGTCAATGATGTCGGTATACTCATTCGCCTATGGTTTTAATATGAGCTTGGTAAACTCATATGGTTGTGTACTTGTGCTTGAAGTATGTGAAATATTTATGGAGCCCGTAGGCTTGGTTTGCATATATGGTTCATGTATGGTTTATGCATGTTCATTTCCTATGGCATGTATGGTTGCATTGCTTAAACTTGCTTCAGGTTAGCATGTTGATAAGGAAAGGATTTGTGAAAGAGATTTCAAGAAATGGTTTTGATTTCCTAAACGATGATTGTTTTCAAAAACTGCATTGTTGTAGTTTGTTTATGAGCTCCGCTCACTAAGCTATATAGCTTACTCTCTCCTTTTCTAACAATGCAGATCCATGACCCTTTGGAAAGCAACGATGCAAGGGAGGTGATCCAAGTGTCCGCTCTTAGCTCAAGTATGACCTTGCTTAGATAATAGTGTGTGTGGCAATGAGGGTGAACCTTGTTTATGTTTTGGGAGTGTTTGTAAACTCCTTGTGTTGAGATCATGGGGATGTTTATCTTCTTGGTTTGCCCATACCTTAAGTCTTGTGGTTATGGTTTTGGATTTTGTTATATGTATGTTTGATCTTGAGGCTTTCTCTTTTAACCGTATGTAAAGTATGCTTATGTTCCCCTTGATCGTGGACATGTGTGTTTGCTGATTTTTGTGTATGTATGCCTTTCTTGTTATTGCTCTAATGTATATGGTGTTTCGAAACGGGCTCGAACGTTTTGGAACAACCCTTGTTTTTGCCTTGGTGTTCCGAAACACGTATTGAAACGGGCTAAGCAGGGCCGGAACGGTCTCAAGCCGTTTCGGAACGTTTCGCTACTGTGAAGCACCGTTCCGATACAAGTATCGAAACGGGGGTCGTTGGAGTTAGTTAAAGGCATCTTTAAAGTTATTTTTCTTGCGGTTTGGTCCTAGTTTATGCTGTTTTCAATTGTGGGTGTTTTTATGCATGTTTTATGTTGCATTTCTTCACGGAAGTATGAAATGGACTTAATTAAAAAATTATCACCTTAATTACATCAGAGGTCCCTTTATTATTCTAGTTTTACATTTTGGTCCCCAGTTGCCTTTTTGTTTGTATCGATGCTCGTTTTTGTTGTTCTTTCTTCCGATGCGTGTTCTTAAACATAAGGTTAATCTGAGCATCTAGAAAAGATAAAATCAACGCGTTTAGGGTTTCTAGTTGGAGGGAAATCTTCGGATCTTTCTTCGATTAGTTCTGTGTAGTCCACTCAATACGGTCTGGTGGCTAGGTCGAGTCGAGGGGGTTACAAGTCAAGTGTAAATCAAGCATCAAGTCATGTCTTTATTTCTTCCTTATTCACTTTAGATTAGTCCTTTAATTTAAACATAGCTTATTGTAGAGTGTCCACAAGTTCTATATTTTGTACACATTCTTTCCCGTATTATTGCCATTCTTAAGCTCATTTAGGTATATTTAGGTGCATTGCATGCATAATAACAATATTTTCTCTTTTACCATGCTTTTACTAAATATTTTATGTTTGGTTAAGAAAATGTATTCTTAAGCTTGATTGATGAGCTCATTGTAGTGGCTTGAGGCTTTACGTTCTCCAAGCCAAACTTCTTGAGCATGTCCTTTATATATTTTGCTTGATTGATGAAGGTGCCATCTTTTCTTTTCTTGATTTGAAGCCCCAAGAAAAATGAGAGGTCTCACATCATGCTCATCTCAAATACACCTTGCAATAGCTCAAAAAACTATTGGCAATAAAATTCATTTGCAGAACCAAAAATAATATCATTAACATTTATTTGAACTACTAAGATGTCATTGCCATGTCTTTTAATGAAAAGTGTAGTATCTACCTTGCCTTTTTCAAAACCTTTTTGAATTAAAAAGTTTGAAAGCCTTTCATACCAAGATCTAGGAGCTTGTTTTAAACCATAAAGAGCTTTAGTTAGTTTGAAAACATGATTTGGAAATTGTGGATCTTCGAAACCCGGTGGTTGTTCAACATACACTTCTTCATTTATAAAAGCACTTTTCACATCCATTTGAAAAAGCTTGAAATCATGATAGCATGTGTTGAGTGTGTAAAAGTTCTATTATTTACACCCTTTTTAACCCATATTTCTGCTGCATTCAAGCATCATTGCATTGCATTTAGGTTAGTTTACAGTAAAACATCACAAATGAATTAAAGGCACGGATTCTACTAAAAGATGGCTTATTTTGCAGGTTGCTTCCATTGTAGACGGTGAAGGCGGGCGCAGGGCAGAGAAGCAGAAGAGTTAAACTGGACAAGCAGATGACAAGGAAGAAGCTGCCATGGATCTGTCGTGACAGCAAGGTGACAACAACCTTATGAAGAGGAAAAGTAAAGTGGACCTCGATAGATAGAGAAAAATCTGCTCATCTGTCGTGTGAAAGCCAAATATTTTTCCAAGCCCCGGATCAAAAGATATGTCAAGCCAAAGCTCAAGGAGAGGAATTCCCATGAAATAAGGAGGCGGCTGAAAAGTAGGAATCCTTAGAGATTAAGCATTCATTAGAATATTACTCTTCATTAAAGTTGTAATCCTTGTTAACTTAGAATACTTGAGCCCAAAGCTTATATAAGGGCATAGATTTAACCTAGGAGGAAGAATACCCCATAACCGATAACCTAAACCCCTCTGCCATTTACCCGTCGTCGACATGTTCTAAATTCCCCCTAGGGCCATGGGTTGTTTTGTAAAGTAGTTGCAAGGGTTGTTTTGTTTTAGGATTTTCCAAGTTCAATAAAATAAACTTCAAGTTCTCTTATTTTGGTTTTAATATCTTGCAAGAGCATCGGGAGAGCATTGTGAGGTTATCTATTTACTTAGCATCGGGAGAGTTAAGTATACGAAAGAAATAAGAGCGAGTTCTTTAGTTTATAGTTGAACTATCTTGTGCCTAGGGATAGGGCAAGGTTAAGTGGCTAAGGAAGAATTCATACACATCGGTGTTCATCCTTCGATTCACGCCGGAAGGTATCGTCAAAGACGTGATCATCGACAGACTTGGACCTAGGGATAGGCCAAGGCAGATCTGGGATTCTTGCCAAACTTGAACGTACTGAGTTGGTGTGTTTGCTGCCGCGACGACCAACGGACAGCTGCCGCGACAGGTGCTGCTAGCGACAGGCGCGACGACAGAACTGGAGTTCCTAAGCAATACAATACCTGCACTACTGAGCAATTCAATACCAGCCCATTCTCTATATCTTGATTATTCTACTCTTTTATTTAAGTTTACTTTATTATTCTCGTGACAACTCTCAATTATTTCCTTTACTTCGTGCAGTGAAATTAGGTGAAGCTTTTAGCCCAATCCCTGTGGAGACGATAATCCGATACTTCGTATCACTTTACTACTTGCGTCGTGTACACTTGCACTACACTTGCGATAGACTCTTTTACACGCAACAAGTTTTTGGCGCCGTTACCGGGGATCGAACCCGGGTCACCCGCGTGACAGGCGGGAATACTCACCACTATACTAGACTGAAACTCTTCCCAGGAAAGCTTGTGTTGTTATTCAATTCTAGACTGAAACTCTTCCCAGGAAAGCTAAAGTCTAGATGGTCTGGCCCGTTTCAAGTGGTACAAGTTTTTCCCCATGGTGCCATCACAATCCAATCATTAAAAGACGGGCACCAATTCAAAGTTAATGGACAGCGCCTCAAGCATTATCAAGGGACTGAAGCCCCAGGAATACATGAAGTGGTTACTTTAGGAGATGCCCCACAAGGCATCCCTAATTTAACCTAAGTTTTATTATTTAATTATTTATATTATTATTTATTAGGAAATTAGTTTTATTTTAGCCGAATAATGTTTTTATTTTTCTGCCTTTAGGAAATAAAGGAGTCAAGAAGAAAAGGAGAAGTGACCCAAGCCCACCATCCATCCATCAGCCCAACAGAGCCCATTTATTGAAGCCTTTCGTTTCGGCTGCTGCTGCAGACGGATAAGACAGGCTGTCAACAGATTGACACGGCAGACGCAGAAAGCGTGTGACAGACGCGTAGCGGACGCATAAATGCGTGTCAGACACGTCAGACACGCTAAATCCCAACAGTCGCTCCGTTATTCACGCCTGCCGTTACAGCATTAAACGGGCAGCACCTCGACCGCTATAAAACCCCGTTCTCATTTTCATTTTCCTCACTTCTGCTTTCTCTTACTTGCTTTCTCCTCTAGTTTTTCTTGTTTTCTTTACTTTCAAACCCTTGCAACTAATATGTCTACTAGACAGACCCGCCGCAGTGCTGCCTCAGCCTCCTCATCAGCAGCAGCATCGCCGTTCGCCAACAAGGAATTATGGGAAGAGAGAGGCTTCATTTACATCCGCAAGGCACCAAACATGGGGCTCCGACCATTCATTGCGAGGGCCATACGAGCCCAACTATGGGAGCAATTCGCAGAACAACCGGCAGAGCTGAATGACCCATTGGTGAGGGAGTTCTATGCTGCCATCGACAGCAGAACGGCAACATCCGTCACCGTCCGAGGAGTGAAGGTGCCATTCACGGCCGACAGCATCAACCACATGTATGGCTTATACTTTGGCCCCGATGATGATGCCCACCAGAAATTTCTAGACACCCTCGATCCTGCCGCCTATGGTGCTGTCATGGCGGAAGTAACAGAAGAAGGAACGAAGTGGACAACAAGCAAGAAAAACCCACACTCCGTCAAAAGGGGGCAGCTACTCCCAGAAGCTAAACTCTGGAACGCTTTCATCAAAAAGCGTATCATGCCTTCCTCCCATCACACGAGAGTGAACCAGCAGCGGCTCGCCCTCATCCATTCCATTATGCACGACAGGCCTATCAACGTGGGCCGTTATATGAGGGAGAGCATCTTGGATTGTGCCCATCGAATAGACTCTCGCCTCTGCCTGCCGCTCACAATAACTTCCCTGTGCCGCTGTGCTGCTGTCCCCGAGGCATCCACCGACAAACTAGTCCATGGTCGTGGCTGGACCGACAACAACATCACCAGCCTCATGGGAGCTCATAGTCGCAACACCTATCAACCCCTTCAACCCAGTTGCCTCCCCAGCAGACTCAGATGAGGAACCTGCCACCGAACCTGCCACCGCCAGCGCCCCGACAGACCAGTCTGCCCACATCCTTGCTACGCTACAACGGGTGGAAGAGCGACAAATGGGATTGATGACCTTCATCCGGGACTTCACCAATTCGACGGTAAACTTCATTACCAACAATTTAAATTATCCCGATGTCAATTTCCCTACTTTTCCTGCCCATTTTTTGCACATCCCCACCCCTGTCCACACACCTACGCCTCCTGCCTCCCCCAATGCACACTCCACTGCTTCCACCCCTTCACCTGCCCGGACGGCAGCTGCGAATCCTCCGGCCGACAGCCCTGCACATGGAACGAAGCGGCCAAGCACAGCCGACAGCGAGGAAGAACCTCTGATTAGGAGGAATTTGGAAAAGGAGTTTACGCCTGTCAAGAGGCAGAAGCACGTGGCAGACAGGAAGCTGATGCCCAAGGCTAGCACCACCACTAGCAGCACGTGGGACAGCGGTAGCAGTTCAGACGTCCAGCTCGTAGAGCAACATGCCCAGCCTCCTCCACAGCCCAGACGCCGCCGTCAGATCCGTGTCAGCAGCAGCAACGAGGACAGCGACTAAAATTTAAGTCTTTTATTTTTCTTTTCTTGCTGTTTGCTCTATCCTTATTTTGTGATGTACCTGTCTTCATCTTATCTGTCATTTTGCATTGAGGGCAATGCAACCCTCGAGTTTGGGGGTGGCACCCTCCATAGTAATGGAGTCTTAGTACATCTTTTTATTAATTTGTTGTGTCTTTTATTTAATTAAGTTCTCTCATAAAAAAAATTAGAAAAAATTAAACTGTTGGCTTAAAACTGTGAAGTTAACTTACCTGTCATGACAGCTCTGTCGTGGCAGCATCTTTAGGACAGATTAAGGAGAAGTTTAGAGCCTTTCTATAGTTCTGAAAACTTAAACACCATTGTGATTGTTATACTGCTTAGATTTCTTTTAGCCAAACTAGAATAGGAAAGCTTAACACTTGAATAGCCCCTAGAGGTGCCTAACACTGGCTCTAGGAAAGAAGTTTAGCAAAATAGACTCAATAGCCCTAGAGGTGCACGAAACCGGCTCTAGGAAGTTAGCTAGAGGTGCCCGAAATCGGCTCTAGTGAAACTTTAGCATGAAAAATAAAAAGCAAGTCAAAACAGAAAATCAAAGAAGCATGAAAATGTGCCTTCAAAAAGATAAACTTTGGCATAAAAATTCAAGTTAAGGGTTGAATATTCTAGTGAAACTAAAAGAGTCTTAGCATATAACTGCTCACAAGCATGCACACACTGCACGAGGACTATTGGGAGATTCCGGACATATCCTAATCTTTCCGACAGGTTGCTGCCGCCACAGAGAATGAGCGACGGGTAAAGGACAGTTCACTGTTTGAAGGCCAACACAAAAAAAATTTTATATTCTTTTTCTTTTAGGTCTTAGTTGCTTGAGGGCAAGCAAAAACTTGAGTTTGGGGGTGTGTTGAGTGTGTAAAAGTTCTATTATTTACACCCTTTTTAACCCATATTTCTGTTTTTATTGCACTTTTCGTTTTAACTGTTATTCTTTCTTTTATTGCACTTTTCGTTTTTACTGTTATTTTGTTTTTGTTTTTATTTTTCTTTTGTGTTTTCAACTCTCGCTTTTCACGAGGTTTTCTTGTTTATGCACAGATCTAAAAGAGGTGAAGATCCTGAGTATCCATTAGATCCGGAAGTTGAACGTTCCTTCAATCTCAAGAAACAACTTCGCCGACTTTTAGACAGAAACGAATACCTCGAAGAACAGCTAGAGAAAATGGGCCATAACCAACCTGCTGGTGGTTGCATACCACCCCTTGGCGGTCTTAACCCGCCTGTCGGTGACCCGCCCGCAGCAGCTGGACGACGGTCATGTCGTGACTACATGCTGAACGATCATGTAGAGCTGGAGACCACGCTGCCGGATATTGACGTTGACAACTTTGAGCTTAAGCCTGTCATGTTTAGTATGATCAACAACACCGGGCAGTTTAGTGGTGCTGTGACAGAAGATGCTAGGGAGCATCTCAAGATGTTCCACGAGATCTGTGGTTCGTTTAGACTGCCAGGAGTTAATCCGGAGATCCTGAGGCTTCGGTTATTCCCCCACTCATTGAGGGACAGAGCTAAAACTTGGTGGAATAAACTTACACCAGGTTCAATCGTGACTTGGGTAGATTTGTCTCGTGAATTCTTATCTTGTTTTAATCCTTCGCATTTATCTGAGCGATTACGTAATGAAATTGCTACTTTTCAGCAGGAAGATTACGAGCCAATGCACGAGGCCTGGGACAGATTTACTACTCTTCTTCGGAACTGCCCCATGCATGGATTCCCCGTCTGGAATCAGGTAACTAAGTTCTATAATGCTGCTAACTTACAAACTCGCATTCGAATTGATTCTGCAGCAAATGGACTATTATTGGATAAAGATCCGGACGAGGCATTGCAAGTTTTGAAAAATCTAGCCAAGAATGAGGAGCAGTTTCCGACTGCAAGAAGAGGGGGTAAACAGGTACTTGCTGTTAAGGATTATGAAGCCGACAGCACTATGAAATCACAGGTAGCATTCCTTACTAAAGCAATGAAAAGGTTGTTGAATGATGATGGATTACAAGGATTTGGTGTTGAGGAAGTATGTGACATCTGTGAGGGAAATCATAGTCGGGATGAGTGCCCAATAAATGTAGAAGAGGGAAAATATGTTGGAAATTACAAGCCAAATTACAACTCCAACAATTATAACCCCAATTGGAGGAAGGATCCCAAATTTTCCTGGAGTAATCATAACAATGCCCTGAATCCGCAAGCACACAATCAGAATCAGGGAGGACCTAGATTGCTGACGCGACAGCAACTGCCGCAGCAACTGTCGCAGAACCTGCCGCCACAGCAACAACAGCAGCCACCACCTGCCACGAGCAGTATATTGGAACAGACTCTGGCCACCTTTATGTCTCAGACCGGTACTTATATTGAGAATATGAATCAGTTTGTCAAGAAGACAGAGAATTTCATGGATAAGACAGAAATGAGAATGACAAATCATGAAGCTACTTTGAAATCTCTAGAGACACAAATGGGTCAGGTTTCTCAACATATTAAGCCGAGGCAGAATGGAGGATTCCCTAGCAATACTGAAAATGCTAGACCACCCACACATGAGCAATGCAAGGCAATTACTACTAGGAGTGGGAAGAAACTACCAGGGCCGGAAAAAGAAGCTGAAACAGAAAAGGAACCAGCCATGGATAAACCTGCCGAGGAAGCTGCCCCGACAGGTGATAAACAGACTGCTGCCGATGAGCCTGTCACGACAGCAGAAGCAACAGAGGAGAAAAATGAAGAACATCGTCCTTAGATTCGTATGCAGTGGGAAGGACGTATTGCTGATTACCGTCCCCCACCACCTTTTCCTCAACGGATACAGCAAACTAAGCAGGAATCTCAACTTAAAAAAATTTATGATATTTTTAAGCAGGTTCAAATTAATATTCCGCTGTTAGATGCCGTTAGGGAGATGCCTGGTTACGCCAAATTTCTCAAGAATGTCATGTCAAAGAAATATAAATTTGGGGAATTTGAAACGGTAAGGATGGCAGATGGTTGCATGAGTATTCTTCATCGGCAGCCACCCCAGAAAAAGAAGGATCCGGGGAGCTTCATCATACCTTGTGTAATTGGAGATAAATTCGTGGGTAAGGCACTTTGTGATCTTGGTGCTAGTGTTAATCTAATGCCAAAGTCTGTTTTCCAGAAATTAGGTATTGGAAAGGCGCGGCCCACGACAGTGACTCTGCAGCTGGCAGACCGCTCTTACGTTCATCCAGAGGGAAAGATTGAAGATATTCTGGTAAGAGTGGATAAGTTTATTTTTCCTGCTGACTTTCTTGTTTTAGATTGTGAGGCAGATGAAAATGCACCAGTTATCCTTGGGCGACCCTTCTTAGCCACGGGAAGATCACTGATTGATGTGGAGAAAGGAGAACTCACCATGCGCGTGAACGATCAAGAGATTAAGTTAAATGTTCTCCAAGCGATGAAACATGCTGATGTGGATGAGGAATGCAAGGCTATCATTGAAGTAACCCTTGATCATCCATACATTAGGTCGGGCTGTCATGATATAAACTTTGGTCACTGCTGTGACAACCACTTACAGGCCTGTCACGACAACAACGAAGACAGCACCGACGACAGCAACTCCTCTGACTCCGATACATCTGATACTGAAGATCAGGAGGAGGTAAACTGGTTAAGCCATCGTCCAGGTAAGTTATTCGAACCTTTGAATTACACTTCTGATAACCATTTAATCCAAAAGCCATCTACTATTGAACCACCTGCCTTAGAACTGAAGCCTCTGCCAGGGCAACTTAAATATGCTTTTCTTGGTTCAAATGATACGTTGCCCGTAATCATCTCTTCTAAGCTGCCGCAGGAACAGGAACGACAGCTAATCGACATGCTAAGGCAGCACAAAAAGGCGATTGGATGGACGATAGCAGACATTCAAGGCATTAGTCTGGCGTTATGCATGCACAAAATCCTCCTGGACGAAGATCATAAGCCGACTATTGATGCCCAAAGGCGGCTAAACCATGCGATGAAGGAGGTAGTGCGTAAAGAGATAATCAAACGGTTAGATGCTGGTATTATTTACGCCATCTCCGACAGCAAATGGGTGAGCCCGGTGCAATGTGTTCCAAAGAAAGGAGGAATGACCATGATAACCAATGAGAACAATGAGTTAATCCCAACCAGGACTGTGACCGGTTGGAGGGTTTGTATGGACTATCGGAAGCTTAACAAAGCTACCCGAAAGGACCACTTTCCTTTACCCTTTATTGATCAAATGCTTGATAGATTAGCGGGTAAATCTTACTATTGTTTTCTTGATGGTTACTCAGGTTACAACCAAATTGCTATTGCACCAGAGGATCAAGAAAAGACGACTTTTACATGCCCCTAAGGAACGTACGCTTTTAGGAGAATGCCATTTGGACTCTGTAATGCACCTGCCACCTTCCAAAGGTGCATGATGGCCATATTCTCCGACATGGTAGAGGACTTCCTAGAAATTTTCATGGATGATTTTTCCGTCTTTGGGGACGATTTTGAAAGCTGCCTCAGCAATCTTCAAAAGATACTTGAAAGATGTGAAAAAGCTAATCTTGTTTTGAATTGGGAAAAATGCCACTTTATGGTGGATGAAGGGATAGTTCTCGACCATAAGATTAGCTTCCGTGGGATAGAAGTCGACAGAGCCAAAATAGAAGTCATAGAAAAGCTGCCGCCACCGACCACAGTCAAGGGCATTAGGAGTTTTTTAGGGCATGCTGGTTTTTATCGGAGATTCATTGCAAATTTCTCAAAAATTACCAAGCCCCTATGCCATCTTCTAGAGCAGAATCGACCCTTTGACTTTAATGATGAATGTACTGAAGCATTCAAGGTTCTGAAGGAAAAACTGGTGACAGCCCCCATAGTACAGCCACCAGACTGGACACAACCATTTGAGATTATGTGTGATGCTAGTGACTATGCTGTCGGGGCAGCACTTGGGCAGCGCAGAAATAAGCTGTTCCATGTCATATACTACGCCAGCAAGACATTAAATGACGCCCAAGTGAACTACACCACCACAGAAAAGGAGTTATTAGCTGTGGTGTTCTCCATCGACAAGTTTCGTTCTTACATACTTGGGACGAAGGTAATAGTGCACACAGACCACTCTGCCCTGAAGTATTTGTTCGCAAAGAAGGATGCAAAGCCTAGATTGATACGGTGGATCTTGCTATTACAAGAATTCGACCTTGAGATCAAGGACAAAAAAGGAACAGAAAATCAGGTGGCAGACCACTTGTCAAGGTTGGAGAAGGGACAGAGTCTACCGATCGATGAGACAAACATAATGGAGACCTTCCCAGATGAGCAGCTCTTTGCTGCTGCAATCGCTGCCGCAACAGCCATGTCGGCAGGTAAGTTTTCTGAACTCCCCTGGTATGCTGATTTCGTTAATTTTATAGTTAGCGGAATACTTCCTTCTGATCTTAATTATCAAGCCAGGAAGAGGTTCCAAAATGATGTTAAGCATTATTATTGGGACGGACCTCTTCTTTTTAAACTATGTGCAGATCAAGTTATAAGGAGGTGCGTACCACAAGAAGAGCAAGAGGACATTCTCCATCACTGCCATGCTTCACAATATGGAGGACACTTAGGAGGCAATAAAACTGCTGCCAAGGTGCTGCAATCAGGGTTCTACTGGCCGACACTGTATAAAGATGCACAGAACTTCTACAAGAACTGTGACAGGTGCCAGCAGACAGGTAACATCTCGAGGAGAAACGAGATGCCACTGCAGAACATTTTAGAGGTCGAGATCTTCGACGTCTGGGGGATTGATTTTATGGGACCTTTTCCATCTTCATGTGGAAATTTATACATCATCCTAGCAGTAGATTATGTCTCTAAGTGGGTTGAAGCTATCGCCACACAAAAGAATGATGCCAAGACGGTCCAAAAGTTTTTACACAAAAACATTTTTTCGAGGTTTGGCATCCCCAAGGCGATTATCAGTGATGAAGGGAGACATTTTGACAATAGGGTTATTGCTGCCGCCTTGAAGAAATATGGTGTCAAGCACCGGATCGCGACAGCATACCACCCACAGACCAATGGACAGGCTGAGATATCCAATAGGGAAGTGAAGAACATTCTTGAGAAGATGGTTAAACCAACTAGGAAAGATTGGTCTTTACTTCTGAATGATGCATTATGGGCATATAGGACAGCTTTTAAGACTCCGTTGGGCATGTCTCCATACCGACTGATTTATGGAAAAACCTGCCACTTGCTTGTCGAGATAGAGTATAAAGCATATTGGGCTATCAAGGCAGTGAATATGGACTTGGACAAGGCAGGCCAGAAAAGGCTGTTAGATCTGAACGAGCTTGAAGAAATACGGACAATGGCCTATGACAATGCAAGAATCTACAAGGAGAAAACAAAGAAGTGGCATGACAAGAAGTTGCTGCCACGACAGTTCTGTCCAGGACAGCTTGTGTTGTTATTCAATTCTAGAGTGAAACTCTTCCCAGGAAAGCTAAAGTCTAGATGGTCTGGCCCGTTTCAAGTGGTACAAGTTTTTCCCCATGGTGCCATCACAATCCAATCATTAAAAGACGGGCACCAATTCAAAGTTAATGGACAGCGCCTCAAGCATTATCAAGGGACTGAAGCCCCAGGAATACATGAAGTGGTTACTTTAGGAGATGCCCCACAAGGCATCCCTAATTTAACCTAAGTTTTATTATTTATTTATTTATATTATTATTTATTAGGAAATTAGGTTTATTTTAGCCGAATAATGTTTTTATTTTTCTGCCTTTAGGAAATAAAGGAGTCAAGAAGAAAAGGAGAAGTGACCCAAGCCCACCATCCATCCATCAGCCCAACAGAGCCTATTTATTGAAGCCTGTCGTTTCGGCTGCTGCTGCAGACGGATAAGACAGGCTGTCAACAGACTGACACGGCAGACGCAGAAAGCGTGTGATAGACGCGTAGCAGACGCATAAATGCGTGTCAGACGCGTCAGACACGCTAAATCCCAACAGTCGCTCCGTTATTCACGCCTGCCGTTACAACATTAAACGGGCAGCACCTCGACCGCTATAAAACCCCGTTCTCGTTTTCATTTTCCTCACTTCTGCTTCCTCTTACTTGCTTTCTCCTCTAGTTTTTCTTGTTTTCTTTACTTTCAAACCCTTGCAACTAATATGTCTACTAGACAGACCCGCCGCAGTGCTGCCTCAGCCTCCTCATCAGCAGCAGCATCGCCGTTCGCCAACAAGGAATTATGGGAAGAGAGAGGCTTCATTTACATCCGCAAGGCACCAAACATGGGGCTCCGACCATTCATTGCGAGGGCCATACGAGCCCAACTATGGGAGCAATTCGCAGAACAACCGGCAGAGCTAAATGACACATTGGTGAGGGAGTTATATGCTGCCATCGACAGCAGAACGGCAACATCCGTCACCGTCCGAGGAGTGAAGGTGCCATTCACGGCCGACAGCATCAACCACATGTATGGCCTATACTTTGGCCCCGATGATGATGCCCACCAGAAATTTCTAGACACCCTCGATCCTGCCGCCTATGGTGCTGTCATGGTGGAAGTAACAGAAGAAGGAACGGAGTGGACAACAAGCAAGAAAAACCCACACTCCATCAAAAGGGGGCAGCTGCTCCCAGAAGCTAAACTCTGGAACGCTTTCATCAAAAAGCGTATCATGCCTTCCTCCCAATACACGACAGTGAACCAGCAGTGGCTCGCCCTCATCCATTCCATTATGCACGACAGGCCTATCAACGTGGGCCGTTATATGAGGGAGAGCATCTTGGATTGTGCCCATCGAACAGACTCTCGCCTCTGCCTGCCGTTCACAATAACTTCCCTGTGCTGCTGTCCCCGAGGCATCCACCGACAAACTAGTCCATGGTCGTGGCTGGACCGACAACAACATCACCAGCCTCATGGAGCTCATAGTCGCAACGCCCATCAACTCCTTCAACCCAGCTGCCTCCCCAGCAGACTCAGATGAGGAACTTGCCACCGAACCTGCCACCACCACCGCCCCGACAGACCAGTGTGCCCACATCCTTGCTGCACTACAACGGGTGGAAGAGCGACAAATGGGATTGATGACCTTCATCCGGGACTTCACCAATTCGACGGTAAACTTCATTACCAACAATTTAAATTATCCCGATGTCAATTTCCCTACTTTTCCTGCCCATTTTTTCCACATCCCCACCCCTGTCCACACACCTACGCCTCCTGCCTCCCCCAATGCACACTCCGCTGCTTCCACCCCTTCACCTGCCCGGACGGCAGTTGAGAATCCTCCGGCCGAAAGCCCTGCACGTGGAACGAAGCGGCCAGCCACAGCCGACAGCGAGGAAGAACCTCTGATTAGGAGGAATTTGGAAAGAGAGTTTACGCCTGTCAAGAGGCAGAAACACGTGGCAGACAGGAAGCTGATGCCCAAGGCTAGTACCACCACTAGCAGCACGTGGGATAGCGGCAGTAGTTCAGACGTCCAGCTCGTAGAACAACCTGCCCAGCCTCCTCCACAGCCCAGACGCCGCCATCAGATCCGTGTCAGCAGTAGCAGCGAGGACAACGACTAAAATTTAAGTCTTTTATTTTTCTTTTCTTGCTGTTTGCTTTATCCTTATTTTGTGATGTACCTGTCTTTATCTTTATCTGTCATTTTGCATTGAGGGCAATGCAACCCTCGAGTTTGGGGGTGGCACCCTCCATCATTAATGGAGTCTTAGTACATTTTTTTTATTAATTTGTTGTGTCTTTTATTTAATTAAGTTCTCTTAAAAAAAATCAGAAAAGATTAAACTGTTGGCTTAAAACTGTGAAGTTAACTTACCTGTCATGACAGCTCTGTCGTGGCAGCATCTTTAGGACAGATTAAGGAGAAGTTTAGAGCCTTTCTATAGTTCTGAAAACTTAAACACCTTTGTGACTGTTATACTGCTTAGATTTCTTTTAGCCAAACTAGAATAGGAAAGCTTAGCACTTGAATGGCCCCTAGAGGTGCCTAAAACTGGCTCTAGGAAAGAAGTTTAGCAAAATAGCCCTAGAGGTGCCCGAAACCGGCTCTAGGAAGTTAGCTAGAGGTGCCCGAAACCGGCTCTAGTGAAAATTTAGCTTGAAAAATAAAAAGCGAGTCAAAACAGAAAAGAAGCATGAAAATGTGCCTTCAAAAAGATAAACTTTGGCATAAAAATTCGAGTTAAGAGTTGAATATTCTAGTGAAACTAAGAGAGTCTTGGCATATGCAGCTCGGTCCCAGATCATGAGAGTGTAACCAGCTCACTTTCAGCTCATCACACTTTCAGCTAGTTCGTTTCAGCTCAACTTTAGCTCCACTAGCTCAATTACAGCTGACAAGTCTTGTAGCAGCTGAATAAGTGTCCTACAAGTGTGTGGCA
Source organism: Hibiscus trionum (assembly GCA_030270665.1). Lineage (NCBI taxonomy): Eukaryota > Viridiplantae > Streptophyta > Magnoliopsida > Malvales > Malvaceae > Hibiscus > Hibiscus trionum. The sequence continues at coordinate 27,005,305 of BSYR01000021.1, forward strand.
GCCAATACAACAAGTGTGGGCCGAATTGACGTTGTCTTGATTATGTGTGTGCATGTGTCATGTGCGATCAACCCTTCACCAAATTACGTATCCCATGCACATCATGAATTAATGCCGCAAGGAGCAGTAGCCAGGGTGCGAATTGTGTGCCTTTAATTTATAAAAAAAAACATGCACGTTAAATAAGAGCCAGCCGAGTGAGATTTGTTGGACGTTTTCACCATGTGTGGCAAGGGAATGAATTTCAAGTAGCGTTTAGCACGTGGAGACACATGCAGCAGAATTCTTTTGATCTCACAATGAGCAGCAGAGAATAGGATAAGCTCAAGTGGTTTCTGCCATTTGAATTTAAAAATTCAAAGAACTTGCACATTTTACATGTGCTAAATCACTTGGCGCCCACTTGCTCCAAATGCACGGCCATTGAGCTTCCATCTTTGAATTCAAATTGCCATGCACATTTTGCATGTGCATAATTTCCCAAATGCCGCCCCTTTTTAGTTTATTATTTTTGAATTTTAAATGGCTTAATAATATCCACATGGTTGTAAACTCAGCAACCACCCTTGTAACTATAAATATGGTCGAACATAATTGTAAAAAGGTTAGACATTTTGGAAATAAAATTTGTTTGAGAGAGTTTCTCTTGTTCGGTTCTTTTTAGAACTATCTTTTGACATTTCAGACTTTGTTTTGATTTGTCAAATTTACTTGATACTTCGGGTTCCTAGATCGCTATCTAGTGGGTCCAAGTCCTCCGGCGTAAAACATATTCGATTCGGGTTTGCTCAGTAGATTGTGCAGGTTCTTTCGAGCTTTTCGTCTTTGACGTTAGACAGATTCGATTCGGGTTCGTTCAACAGATTGTTCGAGTTCGTTCGAGTTTAACGTTGCCAAACTTTCACTGTTTTCCAGCAACGTTTCTACCACAATTTGGTCACCGAATCAGCCTTGAAAGCCCGTTCAAGCCTTCATCTTTGTTCGATTCCAAATTCGTCCAGAAATTCCTACACCTTATTATTTCTTTCCTTTTTGTTTTCTTTTATATTTTCTTGTTATTTTGATCCTAAAACAATGTCCAATTTTGTTTTTATTGCAGAGATATGCTTGCTACTATCCTAGATCCGTTATAGACAAGGAACGTTGTTTCTGAAGCAACGTACCCCTTTTATCATATGGTATCAGAGCTTTGGTCGGATTATAGCACTTTCTTCACTACAAGAAATAAAAAAATACAAAAGTAAAAAAAATTCAAAATTATGGAAAAAAAAGGTCAAAGTCAAAGTTTGACTAGAAAGTCAAAGTCAACACAAAATTCAAAAAAATTCAAAAAAACTAAATTCGAATATTTGGTGTATTTTTACGTTCATATGTGCTGTTGGTTCATAAAAATGATGAAGGATGATCAAATTTGCCATGGAATGCTTCGAAATCACCCGAAACAACTTCTTCTTGTTTGTTCGGTGATAGGGTCGCTGCAAGCATTCCTATTGCAGTAAGTTCTTTATTTTCATTCCTTCATTTCACTTTTCAGCCTTGTTCTTCGTTTCATCACCAAATTTCCAGCCACCTTTCTTTTATTTTCTAACCTTTTATTTTTATTTTAACAGTCCCTAAATTATTTCTAACCTTTGTTTTCTTCACCTCTTTAAGTTTCGTGAAAGTTGACACAGTTAATAAGTATGAAGGATCGAGTTAGTTCCTTAAAGAACTGATTACGAGAGATCAAGTGGAAAAGGCAATTGAGCGTGTGAGAACAGAAGGGGAGACAAAAAGAGCCATTCAAGTATTCTCCCGAGTGAAACACGAGCATTTGAGTGCAATTGTTGAGCGATCTTTCCTTGGAGCGATCTGTGAGATTTTTGTTGAGTGTGCAGTGAGGTCCATTTTATTTATTTATTTCACTAACATATATATATATATATATAGATATATATATTGTGTGTTTTTGTTTGTTGTTTTGGTTTTTCAACATGACAGGTTCTGTTGATAATTCGGGTAAACAACAACCACTGAATCTCCAGATGCAAGCCTTAGAGCGCATGATGCAACGAGTGATTGCTAATGCATTGAAGCCTATACATTTTCGAATGGATAGACTTGATGGGGGTGGTTCCCATTCTGTCCATAAAGAGATAAATGATGACAATATGCAGACATTGGCTACCGATGAAGCACTTGTTGACAAGAGAAGTTTGAATGATCAACCATCACAGGATGAACCGCAGCGAAACAACCTCTTCCATACGAGATGCAACGTGAACGACAAGGTATGTATTGTGATTATTGATAGTGGTAGTTGTGCTAACGTTGCTAGTACTCTCATGGTTGACAAGTTAGGATTGAAGACGACCACGCATCCCAATCTGTACAAGTTACAATGGTTGAATGATGGTGTTGAAATCAAAGTTACCGAACAAGTTGTTATACCATTTTTCATTGGTAAATACAAGGATGAGGTAACTTGTGATGTTTGTTCTATGGATACTTGTCATTTGTTGTTAGGAAGACCATGGCAGTATGATAAGAGAGTTTTACACGATTGTTACACCAATCGATACTCTTTTACTCATGAGGGCAAAAAGGTAACTTTGGCACCTATGACTCCAAGTGAAGTATATGAAGACGAAGTTCGTTTGAAAGCAAGTATTGCAGCTTGGAAGGCTAACAAAGAGAAGAATGAATGCGAAAAGAAGAAAGGAAATTCACAGGTATTATCTGATTCGACGTTTTCTTCTATTTCTTCTTCTAACTTGCAGGTTAATAAGGTGATGCCATGTGAAGTTCCCAAGGTTGCTACTATTGGTACAAGAAAGAAGGCATTTCCATTTGTGTTCTTTGAAAAAGAACTTGATTCGAGAGGATGGCATATGTGCCGAGCAAGACGACGGGAGAAGTTCCCTGCCAAGCGAAAGTCGAAATTGTTCCCCTTTGTAATGAGGGTCGATTTGGGGACAAATCGCATTAAAGAAGGGGGGATGATGTGAGCACGTTTATGCCACCCAACGAATGCAACTTCAAACTTTCAGGGAAGTTTGCCTTTTCATTTGTTACATACTGATGTGTAACATTTCTTATACTTATATTATTTATATTAGTGTGTTTACTACGTATATAGTATGTTTGGTGTGTTTTGAATAAGTTTGATATAACTTATGGTGTGTTTATATTTGTTTGTGAGATAATGAATAAGGTTGCAAGTGTTTACGACTTGTATTAGTGTTTCCATTAAGCTTACAATACTTTGATGGAAGTTTATTACCTTTTGACGTAGGTACGTAGGAGGACACTATCTCAAGTGAGCATATGCAGCTCGGTCCCAAATCAGGAGAGTGTAACCAGCTCACTTTCAGCTCATCACACTTTCAGCTAGTTCGTTTAAGCTCAACTCATTTTCAGTCAGCTCAACTTTAGCTCCACTAGCTCAATTATAGCTGACAAGTCCTATAGCGGCTGAATAAGTGTCCTACAAGTGTGTGGCAGCCAGTACAACAAGTGTGGGACGAATTGACGTTGTCTTGAGTATGTGTGTGCTTGTGTCATGTGCGATCAACCCTTCACCAAATTACGTATCCCATGCACATCATGAATTAATGCCGCAAGGAGCAGCAACCAGGGTGCAAATTGTGTTCCCTGGATTCTGCCACGACAGTTATCTTCTCTTCCTCTGCTGCCCTGGATTATGCCACTACAAGTATCTTCTGTTCCTCTACTGCCCTGGATGCTGCCACGATAGGTACCTGCAAGAATTGACCGGAATCAGAAGCATCTGTGCAAAATTATCCAAATGTGATGTTTATGAAAATTCTATCCTAAAATGCAACTAAACATGCTTGAGTGCATCAATAATATTGATAAATGAGGGCTAAAATATAGAACATTTATTCACTCAACAAATACGCTATTTTTTCTTAGAGAACCAAGATACGAGCATACTACCGAAGAATTGACATGTTCCGTAGGTACTTTTCCTATCTATCTTACATCCCCCATAATCCGCATCAGAGAAAGCATGAAGGTCAAAGGAGGAATTACTAGGATACAAAAGACCTAATTAGGTGTATCTCTAAGGTATCTAAAAATTCTCTTAATGGCAACTAGGTGTGATTCTCTAGGGCTAGCATGAAACCTAGCACACAAGCAAACACTAAACATAATATTCGGTCTACTTGCGGTAAGGTAAAGCAAAAAGCCAATCATAGATCTATAAAGCTAAGAATCGACACAATTACCTTCCTCATCTTTTTCAAGCTTGATTGATGAGCTCATTGTATTGGCTTGAGGCTTTACGTTCTCCAAGCCAAACTTCTTGAGCATGTCCTTTATATATTTTGCTTGATTGATGAAGGTGCCATCTTTTCTTTTCTTGATTTGAAGCCCCAAGAAAAATGAGAGGTCTCACATCATGCTCATCTCAAATACACCTTGCAATAGCTCAAAAAACTCTTGGCAATAAAATTCAGAACCAAAAATAATATCATTAACATTTATTTGAACTACTAAGATGTCATTGCCATGTCTTTTAATGAAAAGTGTAGTATCTACCTTGCCTTTTTCAAAACCTTTTTGAATTAAAAAGTTTGAAAGCCTTTCATACCAAGATCTAGGAGCTTGTTTTAAACCATAAAGAGCTTTAGTTAGTTTGAAAACATGATTTGGAAATTGTGGATCTTCGAAACCCGGTGGTTGTTCAACATACACTTCTTCATTTATAAAAGCACTTTTCACATCCATTTGAAAAAGCTTGAAATCATGATAGCATGTGTTGAGTGTGTAAAAGTTCTATTATTTACACCCTTTTTAACCCATATTTCTGCTGCATTCAAGCATCATTGCATTGCATTTAGGTTAGTTTACAGTAAAACATCACAAATGAATTAAAGGCACAGATTCTACTAAAAGATGGCTTATTTTGCAGGTTGCTGCCATTGTAGACGGTGAAGGCGGGCGCATGGCAGAGAAGCAGAAGAGTTAAACTGGACAAGCAGATGACAAGGAAGAAGCTGCCATGGATCTGTCGTGACAGCAAGGTGACAGCAGCCTTATGAAGAGGAAAAGTAAAGTGGACCTCGATAGATAGAGAAAAATCTGCTCATTTGTCGTGTGAAAGCCAAATATTTTTCCAAGCCCCGGATCAAAAGATATGTCAAGCCAAAGCTCAAGGAGAGGAATTCCCATGAAATAAGGAGGCGGCTGAAAAGTAGGAATCCTTAGAGATTAAGCATTCATTAGAATCTTACTTTTCATTAAAGTTGTAATCCTTGTTAACTTAGAATACTTGAGCCCAAAGCTTATATAAGGGCATAGATTTAACCTAGGAGGAAGAATACCCCATAACCGATAACCTAAACCCCTCTGCCGTTTACCCGTTGTCGACATGTTCTAAATTCCCCCTAGGGCCACGGGTTGTTTTGTAAAGTAGTTGCAAGGGTTGTTTTGTTTTAGGATTTTCCAAGTTCAATAAAATAAACTTCAAGTTCTCTTATTTTGGTTTTAATATCTTGCAAGAGCATCGGGAGAGCATTGTGAGGTTATCTATTTACTTAGCATCGGGAGAGTTAAGTATACGAAAGAAATAAGAGCGAGTTCTCTAGTTTATAGTTGAACTATCTTGTGCCTAGGGATAGGGTAAGATTAAGTGGCTAAGGAAGAATTCATACACATCGGTGTTCATCCTTCGATTCACGCCGGAAGGTATCGTCAAAGACGTGATCATCGACAGACTTGGACCTAGGGATAGGCCAAGGCAGATCTGGGATTCTTGCCAAACTTGAACGTACTGAGTTGGTGTGTTTGCTGCCGCGACGACCAACGGACAGCTGCCGCGACAGGTGCTGCCAGCGACAGGCGCGACGACAGAACTGGAGTTCCTAAGCAATACAATACCTGCACTACTGAGCAATTCAATACCAGCCCATTCTCTCTATCTTGATTATTCTACTCTTTTATTTAAGTTTACTTTATTATTCTCGTGACAACTCTCAATTATTTCCTTTACTTCGTGCAGTGAAATTAGGTGAAGCTTTTAGCCCAATCCCTGTGGAGACGATAATCCGATACTTCGTATCACTTTACTACTTGCGTCGTGTACACTTGCACTACAATTGCGATAGACTCTTTTACACGCAACAACATGCAAATGCATGAAGCATCCTAATAGCTTCTATTTTAGCTACGAGTGCATATGTTTCATCAAAATCAATTCCCTTTTCTTCAGTGTAACCTTGAGCAACAAGCCTAGCCTTGTTCCTCACTATGTTTCCACTCTCATCAAGTTTGTTTCTAAATACCCTCTTAGTTCCTATAGTAGATTGATTACTAGGCCTATTAAATAATGTCCATACTTTGATTCTCTCAAATTGATTAAGTTCCTCTTGCACAGCCAATATCCAAATATCATCTTTTAATGCTTCATTGATATTTTTAGGCTCTATGCATGAGATGAATGCAACATGATTCATAAGTTTGAGAGAGAATCTAGTAGTTTCACCCTAGGATAGATCACCCAAGATTTCACCACCTTTGACATAATTCAACTCCCTTGGGTATGCCACCTCCTTTCCCTCAAGACCCAAGTCCTTTAAGGCTTCAAGAGGTGGATCTTGTGCTTCCTCTTCATTAGATGGAATCTCATCCACCTTTGATGTTTGTCCTCTATCAATGGCTTCAATGATCCCTACATCATTATCATCACAAGATTCCTTCCTCGGAAGGAGGTTATCATCGAAAACATGTATAGAATCTTTGTAATGCCCTAAAACGCAACCCATAAGTATTCAAGATTGTCACCTAAATTGTCAGCTCAATTAAGCTTGATCCTAATTTAATTAGGATATTTTTTGGCCTAAATAAAAGAAATGAAAAATTGGAGACCAAATTAAAGTGATCAAACTGAATTAAATGGGAAAAAAAGGAATGCATGCTAAATTTTTTTGATTCCCAAATACCCTTGATTAAATCTATAATTAGTGGCTAATTAGAGGGAAAGTTAGTCTTTTCCCAAATCCATTAACTTACATTATCATCTTCCTCCTTCTTCATTCAACCGAATAGATACGAAATTAGGTAGAGAAAGAGAAATTGAGGGGAACACCAAGGATGGTGGAATTTGAGCTTGCATGATAATCAAGCCAGGAAGATTATGTAAGTGAATTCTACCAAAACTCGACTAGGTTCTTGAATTGATATTGTGTTTGAGCTTGAATTTGATGGATTGCTTGTTAATTGAGTTATGTTTGATAGATTCTTTGATTGAATCATGTTATATTGTATATTGATTAAGGAAAATATGTGGAATTTTAGCTTAACCAAGTGTAATCTGTACATGCATGAGAAATCCTTCCTTGTATGAACTCGAAAAATTGAAAACATGGCTCGAATTGCTTATAGATTAAGGCCTAAATGAATTGAGTAGAGAACATGCTGGTAAAACATGTACATGAAATTAATTGGGTCATTAAACAAGTTAATATAATGGTTATGTACTAAAAATGGAGCTAGTAATGAAACTAGTAACCTAGATGTCTTGATTGATTAATAGTGACCGATTTGAGAAAATTAGTAAATTTGGGACTAATCTAGACATAATTAAGGACTATAAATTTAGCTAAAAACAGGGAGAACTTAAAATGAATGCTAGATAAATTGGATTTCTTGATTAATGAGTAATTAAGCTGCTTTAAAGTGTTTACTAGCACATGGATAAAACAAGGACTGTTTTAAAAGAATGACTAAATTAGGGATTGAAATGGACGATTCAGGGACTAAACTTAACATGTAAAAACAAGGGAAAATAGGACAATTAAGAGTTACAGTGCTAGAATGAAATGAGTTGCTTTAAACATGTAGAATTATGAACTAGAAACTTGACCAAGAGAAATCTGCCCAGAAAACTCTGTTCTGTGTAGTAACTTTGAAAAATTACTATAAATTGTAGGAATTAAATTTAGAGCTGAAAATTATATGGTATGAACTTTAATATGTCTATTTTCGTTAGGAACAAACGAAGTTGAATTCTGGATTGTATACTGGAATTTGGAAATGAAAATGCATGGACAATGCAAATTGTCCAGAAATGCAAATACCCTGACTTTAAGTTAAAAACTGTATTAATTGGTAAAGAGTTAAATTTCATGGCTTATATGGTTAGAAAGAGGGTTAAGTTATCTTTCTAACGGTATAAACATATTTAAATTCTGATGTATAGATTAAAAGATATGAATGTTTAAGTAAACAATGCACCTGCTGCCTTGTAACAACAGTTTGGTAATTTGGCAATTTTGGTAAACTGTTATAAAAATAGTTTGGACAGTTTAGTTAACTGCCCTGTTTTGCCAAATATTGGAACATGCAAGTAAAATAATGTGCATATAAATCTGGGAGCTATTTTGGCTGGACCAAATTGGTTATTATCCCCTTTTATTTTGACTATTCAAATATTTTAAAATAGCTTTTATGATTTAATTAAAATATGGTTTATCTAAAATCTCATTTTACGTCAAAACCATTTTCAAGCTTTCTTATTTCCTCTCTTCAGCAAAATAGCATTTGAGCTTGATTTCTTCAAGGAAAAAGTGTCTTCTTATTAATCTCTTATTGCTAAATAGTTTTCCTATCTTGATTTCCTAAAACCCAAGTTTATCTCATTGTTTTTCTCAAGGATTTTTCCAAACAAGGGGAAATAGCTAGCATTGGGGGTGAGCAACGTGATTCTCCTCTAATGTAAGGTTATTTAATGAAATTCTCATGCTTTGATTATTTGAATGCTAAGGTTTTATTCTCTTGTCTTAATCTTAATGAAATTTAGCTAAAATTGATGAAAATGAGCTTTTGGTAAGATTTTTGGGTAAGATCTGTTTATGTTAGGTTTGTTGATGTTGTTACTTTTGTTATGATATGATTAATGTGTTGAGATGTTGGGTGAATGGTAAGAATCCTGAAATGGGATTGGGTGTTGAATTTTGAGGTATGAAAAGTGAGTTTTGGGTGGATTTTGAGGTGAATCAATAGTTGGTGTTAATCTGAGGCTGGGATGATGTTTTTGGATGTTTATCTTTGTGTCTTGATGTTATCTAATGCTGGGTTTTACTGGAGATTATCTGAATTTGGTCTTTTCGATGTTTACGGCTTGTATCAGATATGTTCGATAGGTGTTTTGGTTGGGTATTTGAATCTCTGCTTTCCAGCAAATTAGTGTGTTGAAAGTATCTCTAAATCCTCTGTTTTGGGTTGGTTAGAGGCAGGGATTGAAGATCCGGATTTGTTGAACTCAATTGTGGGCGAACCGAAAAGCTAGAAAAGGGGTTTCGGCTAGTTTTGGTAATCGCTGGTGAGTGGAAGTGATTTTACTGTTTTATCAAGGTTGAAGAAGTGTTTTAAGGGTTTGGGTTGAGCCTTTGGGCCAATCCAAGCTCAAGAATAAGTTTTGTGTTGTTTTGGCTTTTCGCCTTCTTATATTTGATCATGTTTTGGATCATGTGCATGTCATTTTAATTGATGTTTCCTATGATTTTGTTATGCATTAAATGCTTGTTGTTATTGTCCCATATGAATTCCATGTGATTTATTGATTGTTGATTGAGTTCATGCTATGCATGAGCTTGTGATTATGGCCTTTGGGATGTGTTTTGGGGAGGTGGTTATCCCCGGTGAAAATCTGTGGTTTTTGGTGTTGCGATGAGTATATTGACACATGGGTTATATCGGATAGATTGATCGATCAATAGGATGTGAAGTGCACTATAATTATGAAATTCTTGCGTGAGAAATTCTTCGATTTCACAATATGGGTTGTGCTATTGTGTTGCGAGTGGTAGGGGTTGTGCTATCACCAACGGGCAGCACGTGTAGTGGCATTTCAACCGAAGTGTGTTTGTGGTGAGGGTTGTTTCACCATGTGACTTGATGGGGGTTGTGCCATCAAGGTGTCCGCTTATCTGAGCAATGTGTCAATGATGTCGGTATACTCATTCGCCTATGGTTTTAATATGAGCTTGGTAAACTCATATGGTTGTGTACTTGTGCTTGAAGTATGTGAAATATTTATGGAGCCCGTAGGCTTGGTTTGCATATATGGTTCATGTATGGTTTATGCATGTTCATTTCCTATGGCATGTATGGTTGCATTGCTTAAACTTGCTTCAGGTTAGCATGTTGATAAGGAAAGGATTTGTGAAAGAGATTTCAAGAAATGGTTTTGATTTCCTAAACGATGATTGTTTTCAAAAACTGCATTGTTGTAGTTTGTTTATGAGATCCGCTCACTAAGCTATATAGCTTACTCTCTCCTTTTCTAACAATGCAGATCCATGACCCTTTGGAAAGCAACGATGCAAGGGAGGTGATCCAAGTGTCCGCTCTTAGCTCAAGTATGACCTTGCTTAGATAATAGTGTGTGTGGCAATGAGGGTGAACCTTGTTTATGTTTTGGGAGTGTTTGTAAACTCCTTGTGTTGAGATCATGGGGATGTTTATCTTCTTGGTTTGCCCATACCTTAAGTCTTGTGGTTATGGTTTTGGATTTTGTTATATGTATGTTTGATCTTGAGGCTTTCTATTTTAACCGTATGTAAAGTATGCTTAAGTTCCCCTTGATCGTGGACATGTGTGTTTGCTGATTTTTGTGTATGTATGCCTTTCTTGTTATTGCTCTAATGTATGTGGTGTTTCGAAACGGGCTCGAACGTTTTGGAACAACCCTTGTTTTTGCCTTGGTGTTCCGAAACACGTATTGAAACGGGCTAAGCAGGGTCGGAACGGTCTCAAGCCGTTTCGGAACGTTTTGCTACTGTGAAGCACCGTTCCGATACAAGTATCGAAACGGGGGTCGTTGGAGTTAGTTAAAGGCATCTTTAAAGTTATTTTTCTTGCTGTTTGGTCCTAGTTTATGCTGTTTTCAATTGTGGGTGTTTTTATGCATGTTTTATGTTGCATTTCTTCACGGAAGTATGAAATGGACTTAATTAAAAAATTATCACCTTAATTACATCAGAGGTCCCTTTATTATTCTAGTTTTACATTTTGGTCCCCAGTTGCCTTTTTGTTTGTATCGATGCTCGTTTTTGTTGTTCTTTCTTCCGATGCGTGTTCTTAAACATAAGGTTAATCTGAGCATCTAGAAAAGATAAAATCAACGCGTTTAGGGTTTCTAGTTGGAGGGAAATCTTCGGATGTTTCTTCGATTAGTTCTGTGTAGTCCACTCAATACAGTCTGGTGGCTAGGTCGAGTCGAGGGGGTTACAAGTCAAGTGTAATTCAAGCATCAAGTCATGTCTTTATTTCTTCCTTATTCACTTTAGATTAGTCCTTTAATTTAAACATAGCTTATTGTAGAGTGTCCACAAGTTCTATATTTTGTACACATTCTTTCCCGTATTATTGCCATTCTTAAGCTCATTTAGGTATATTTAGGTGCATTGCATGCATAATAACAATATTTTCTCTTTTACCATGCTTTTACTAAATATTTTATGTTTGGTTAAGAAAATGTATTGTTTTAGTTTAGTTTTTATTTTCAGGTGTTGTAGCTGTGTAGAGCAGGAGAGGACAAGATAGGAAAGGAAAGCTGGGAACAATAGGAGCTGTACTGAAGCAGTTCCAGATGCCGCCAAGGACGCTGCCATAACAGCTTTTCCGCCAAGTGCCGCCCTGGCAGGAGTTACACTGACTTAGTCAAGATGTTCGCGACTGAAAGCGGGCAATTCCCTAAGCCCAATGAGCCCAGTCTTGCAATTCTCTGAAGCATGTAGCGGTCGGTAGAGCTGATCCAAGATTGATAAGTAGGAGTACTTATCCTTACTTGCGGGAGAAGGCAACTTCCAAAGAGTCCACATTTAAGTCAAAAAGGAGTCAGCATTTTATGTAAAACTACTTTAAGAAATCCTATTTCAAGGAGGACTCAAACTTAGGTCATGAGCCCTATATATACCCAATGTATGTGAGGGTATAGGGGCATGTGAGGATATGGGTGCGTAAGCTTATGCTTAGACGTACGGATAGATGGAGAGGTAGCTAGATAGATGGGAGGTGTTGGAGGTCGCGGCCCAACACCCCTGGGGTTTAGGCTTTTACATGTAAAGTAGTGAGAAACGGTTGTAATAGTTTAAGTGTGTTTTCAATAAAATATTTCCAAGTTTGCTTAATTAACGTCCTTCACTTCTTCAATTAGTTCCAAAAGTCCAGTTGAAGAAATCCATTTTTTCGGGCATGAAAGTGTAAGGCTCACGAAAGAATTGAGTACGGTCTCATCATGTCGAGGTGTTGACTAATTTGGCTTAGACATAAGTACAAATTTCAGCGGCTAAAAGAAGCAACCAAACGTCGACTGCCTGTGTTAGGTTTACGCTGAGATTGCTAGGTATTGCCTACATCACGTTGTGACAGAATCCTTGCCTAGACATAGGAAGGATCACTTAAGAATTGCTCTGCCGAACTTGGATTATCTGCCAAACTTGCCGCCAGGACTTATTTCCATTCCACCTGCCGAGACAGTGAGAGTTGCAAGAGTAGTGACCCGCTGTGGCCGCATGACAGTGTCATAGCTGCCGCCCACCATTACCCGCCGAGGCAGCAAATTATGGCAGCGCAAAACACTCTTAGGCTTTATAGCGCAGTCTCCACGCTACTGAGCTGCAATTGTCTTACCCAATCTATCGACCAAAATCTCTCCCTATCATCACTATCTTTATTTTACTTGTGTTTTTATATTTCCACATTGTGATATTTAATTGTACATTTACTAAATCCTTGTGCAGGAAACCATTCATAGAAGCTTCTCCAATCCCTATGGGAGACGATATTTTTTACACTATAACTTGACAAGAGTGTGCACTTGCGCTCATAAATAGAGAACACCCAAACGCTCTACACTTATCTAGGCTTAAATCAAGTTATGACAAGTCTTAGATTAGTTTTTCAAGAGCTATTCGAATGGTACAAGCATACCATGATCAAGCATTTCATTTCAAGGTTTCACATTATACAAGTCAAGCAAGCAATATAATTTCAAGGATTACGTCACACAAGCCAAGTAAGTAACACACGTACAAGTGCAAGGAAAGTCAAGCATGTGATCATACAAATCCATTCGAACAAGGGTCCTTTACATTAGAACATACCTTTTAAGAAACAAGCAATTCAAGTTGGCATGTTCATCATTAATCCATGTAAATCCATTATTTTTCAAGCTCATTATTAAGGATCAAGATTGTTCATTCTTTATTCATGATAGCTTATCTTATTTCAAGCTTAATTAGTATTTTTTGCCTTGGTATTTAGTTATGTCTAGGTAATCGAGTCACCAATCAATTGTTGCCACAAGTTGTACCGTAGTATTGGTCAATCCCTCCTACTGTCGCCAAATGACCACAACAACTTCTATCCTACTATCGTCAAATAAGGGACTTGGCCCTGGACAATAATCCACCCGAAACACAATGAGCTCTAGACTCTAAGGCATGTCTTCCTACCTAAGACCAACTATCAACCAAGGGCTTGTTGATCTTTTACTTATCAAGCAATCAAGTATCAAGTGTTTAAGTTATGATCATTCAAGTATCAAGCTTATTCAAGTTCAAGTATTCAAATATCAAGTACATTATAGTTCAAGCTCTGTTTATCAAGATTAAGGTTACCCTTAGGCTTATTAGAGCCATAGCTCAATTATCAAGCTCAATCAAATTTCAAGCATTCAAGTGTGAAGATTATTCAGGTTTCATGTTCATATCAATCACATCAAGATCATGTAAGCCCTTAGGCCATTCGAACCATAGTTCATTTATCAAGCATTCATTGATTTCGAATGTGCATTAAATTCAAGTGATTATTAGTGATTAAACAAGTTCATTCTAATATAATATCATTCGAATGGTCGTCAAGCAAGATCAAGCATTCATTAATTTCAAGCAAGGGTTCTTTTCAAGTAATCTATACTTGTCAATCTAGTATATCTCAAGCCATTCTTACATTCATTCAAATGGTTACAAATATTATTTTTATTATTGAATCATGTCTAAAAGAAATGATCATTAGAGAGCAAGCAAGTTCGTTCCATACATTCTAGCATCATTCAAAGGGTTCCATCCAAAACATAAGGATCAAGCACTTGTTTCACGTTTCATTTTCATTACCAAGCCACATTTCAAGCATGTTTGATTATCAAGTCTTCATTTAGTCCATTCTTCCCTTAATTTCAGTTTACCAAGCATAGATTAGGTCCATTTCATGACATGAATCACAAGCAAGTAAATAGACATGCATTATTGGTTAGGACCTAAGTCCTAACCCTATTTAAACTACACTCACCTTGTATCCCGAAGTTACGGGATACCCGACTCCTCGTTCACATCTTGATATTTATCCATTCTTTCTATCATTTTCTTGATCTAATATTCAAACAATACAATCACCTATTAGGGATAAAACCAAACTCAATTTGAACATATAATTCGGCGCAGTCCACTCAATTCAATCACTTAACACGAAACAATAGAAGGTTAGCCACTTCATGCTCCTCATCCTCGAATGATGACTCCTCATCACTCCAAGTTGCTACTTGAGCCTTGAGCTTCTTCTTCTTCTCAAAGCTCTTCTTCTTTAGTTAAGGACAATCGATGCGAATGTGACCCTGCTTCTTGCACTCATAGCAAATGAGTTGGTCTTTTTCTTCCTGTTCTTGAAGTCTCTTCTTCTTGAAAACTTTCTACCCCGATTAGACTTCATGAACATTGAGAATCTTTTGGCTATCATAGCCAATTCTTCAAACTCTTCTTCCCCACTAGAAGTGCTCTCCTCTTATGGTAGAGAGGCTTTGAGAGCTACTCATTGCTTCTTCTTCTCTACCTCTTGCTTGAGTAATCTTCTTTCTTATTTTCTCTTCTCTTCTTCCCTCTCTTCTTTAGAACAAGCCTTCCTTCTTTGTAACGCCCTGGTTTTGGGCCTACATGTTTTAGACATCGGATTGGACCGGTCGAGAACGGTTCAAATCGCGTAAGGTGATTTTAGGAAATCAAGGATCGGGATAGGATAAAATTGTGATAAAAATTGCTAAAATCCTCTAAAATATAATTAAGAGGTTGGGCAAGTCAATTTTACAAAAAGGGTTTTTGGAAAATGGACATTTTGAGTAGTGACAAAATTGTAAAGTTTCAAAACTGGGAAAAATGTGGTTTTAAGGTGGAAGCCAAAATCTTAGAATCTTTAGGGGGCTTTAAGTCAATTTGATATTTCTTCAATATGACATGTGATTTAAAAGGGTTTTTAATTAAATGAATTTTAATTGGATTTTTATATTAATTAACTAAAAGGTAGTTAATGGGATTTTCATTTACGTAACTACCAATTCCCTCTCATTTTCAGCCAAAAACCATTTTCTCTCATCTTTTTCCAGAATTCTTCCTCCCAAAAACTCTCTCAACATTTCCTAAATCATTTTCAAGAGATCTTCCTTAATTCTTCAAGATTTTTGCAAGGAAAACTTGTCATCTATTGAAGGAAGCAAGGATTGGAGGTAAATCTCGTTCTCAACCTCTAATATAAGTTCTTTATTGAAATTCCCAAGATATTTGGCTTCTAAATACTATTCTTGAGTGAGTTTTCAATATAGTTTTGATTTGAGATCAAAATATTGTGAAATTGTGGATGAAATCTTGATTTTCAAACTTGATGAGTTGAACTCTATTTTGTGTTGATTTTAATTGATTTATAGGTTGGTTTATATGTTAAAATGATGTGTTAATAACATAGATCCCGAAATCCTTGAGATCATTGAGTTTCTTGGTAGTTTTAAGTGAGATTTTGAGGTGAAATGGTGGAATCTTGCTTGCTGGAGGTATAAGGATGAGTTAGGATGTTTATTACATGTGTTTTGATGTTGATAATTGTTAGGAAGTGATGTATGATGGTTGGGCTTGGTTTAGGAAGCAATCGATTGAGTTTTCAGTTGTTTTGGAAGGGGATTTTGGTGTAGTTTGAGTGGGCAACGAGTTTATGAATTGTTGCTGGTGTTAGAATGCATTTTAATGCATTTAGATCTCTATTTTGATGATGTGAAAACAGGGGATCTTGATTCGGGAGCAAACAAGGTGATTTTAGAGGCTTCAGAGGTGTAATTTTCGTGTCGACGAACAAGGCTTCGCGTAACGGTGAGTGGAAATGCAATTTCCTTCATTGTAACGCTTTGAGCGTGATCTTGGGAGCTTAGTGTAAGTTTGATACACTTAGCTAAGATCAAGAGTAAGTAGTTCGGAAATCTCTCTTGGAAATGTGTTATGTTTTGATGAAAATACACTTGATGAAAATGTGGTTTTGTTTATTATTTTAAGCATGTTTAAGCATGATTTAAATGTTGGATTTTAATGCCATGAAGTTAAGGATGCACTAGGTAAGTGATCCTTGGTTTTTTGTATGACTATGCATATGATGTTAAGCATGTTATGCTTGTTGAAATGGCATTGTTGTTATGCTTGTAAAACAGTGGATTATTGATGATAAATGATTATATTGGAAAGTGATGAAAATGGTTTTTGGTTACTTTAATCGGATATAGTTATCCGGCTATAGGATTGGGTGCACCGTGAATAAAGTCGCCTTGGATGTCGAGGGGTTGTGATTGTGCCGTAATCTCAATCCAAGTACCCTAACGATTGAGGTTAAGATCACAACGGTGAATTGTTAGTCCCGTGTGTGAGTCTTGTGTATGTGTCCCATACTCTCGTTAGTGGGATTATACAACTACCGATGAGTGATGTTTAGGGGTTGTGATTGTGCCATTTATCTCCACCTTGTGTAGTCCGGTAGTTTGTATGAAGCGTGAGGGACAAAGCTCGTAATCTGCGTATCCGATTGTGTCTTGTGTTGAAATGGTCTTTGGATTATCACTTGTGAGCCAATATCATGTAAATGAATAAAGTGAAGCATGAGATGCTTGTATATAATGCAAGGTTGCATGAGATAGTTGTGCATGATGCAAGAATGCATGAGATGCTTGGTAAAGCATGAGCAATAGTTTAATTGCTGTTTATGATATTGCATATGAGCATGTGTTTATAAAATGCATTGATGTCTTGAGAAGACATGTTTTATGAAAAGGCATGTGATAAAATTTGTGGCTTGCAAGTCATGTTAAATGCATTGAAGAATATTGTTTAGCGAGCCTCACTAAGCTTTATGCTTACGCTCTTTTGTTTCATCAATGCAGAGAATTGAACATTTGAAGGCAGCCCAAAAGCAAGAGGAATCCAAGGCTTTGCTAAAGAGATGTATGTGGTTCACCCTTAGTGTAATAAGTGGCAATGGGTGAGATTTATACTTTGGAATGTTTGAGGATGTTTCCCTTTACTTTGAGCATGTTAGATTGCTTATACTTGAGTTGTAAATGGACTTTGGTGTTTGGATTCTGATTTCTATGATGTTATAGCTCGTTATGGCTTTGATGAACTAGGGAGCACGCCTTTACTGCTTTTACTTTCATGTTGGTTGCCATGTTTAAGCTATAGCCTCGATATGATGATTGTTGATATGTATCCATGATATATGCATGTTGTGGTATGTCTCGGGAATGATTTGAATGTGTTAAGGCATGAAAAACCAGCAAAGTCTGCTGTTGCAAGGCAAGGCTTATCGGAACGCCCTTGCCTGTTTCAGAACAGGGGCCCTAAATAGCCTTAAGGTTTCGGAATGGGTGAAGGCGTATCGAAACGTTTTGGCTACTGGAAGGGGGTGTTTCGATACGGGTCTCAGAACGCACCCGAGTATCGAAACAGTCAACCCTGTTTCGAAACGACCGTTTCTGTACAAGGCCATTCGTTTCGAAACACTTGGCCGTTGGATTTGAATTTTGAGCTGTTATGAGTTTCTGTTTCTTACATTTTGGTCCTTAAATGTTGGCTGCTTAAATTAATGAGTTTGAATGATCTGTTTGAGTTGATTTTTGACATTATAGCATGTTATGTGATTAATTGAGGTTTGGTGACTTTAAAATCATGAAAGTCCCTATTGTTTATGAAATTTACAGTTTAGTCCCTAAAAGTTAAATGTACGTAATTGAACCCCTAATCGAACTCCGATCGTTGTGCCGTTTTCACCTAATCGCCTTGCTGAACTCATAGGTTAATAATATGCATCTAGAGAAGATAAAAAGAAAAAAAGGGTCATAAATCAAGGATGACTTTTGGGTTAACGTTGGTTTTCCCCGTGTAATCTTCGTAGTTCAGGTTAAACGTCTAGACCGGGCTAAGGGGGTTACATTCTTCATCTCTCTTCATGAGAATAATTGGTCCATCTTCTACCACATCCTATATGTTGTAATCATTTGAATTGATGAAGAGGGGCATTCGGTTCTTCCCACAAGGATAGTTATCCCCATTAAAGAATGGTGATTTTGTGATAGATTGAGACTCGTACATGCTTGGCCCGAAGGTAGATTCCATGACTTTAATTGGATGTTGATCAACACTCTTCTAGGATCTCCTCTTGTGGTTGTGAAGCCTTCAAAAAGGTAGGCTCTGATACCAGTTGTTAAGTGGATCAAATTAACCGATATGGACAAGTCTGATACCAATTTTTGAGTGGATCAAATTAACCGATATGAACAAGAGAGGTGTGAATTTGCACTTTAAAAATTGGAGGGAGAAAAAGAACAAGTAAAAATAATAGACAGTGCACTTATAGTGGTTCGAGCTTCTAAACAAGCTCTACATCCACTACCTTAGCTCCCAATAAGGATTTTCAACAAACTCTCCACTAATTTGTTCTTCCCCTTTCTAAGCTAAGTAGGCAACCTTTACAATGTTCAATCTTTCTACCCAAAGATTGAACCACAAGACTCTCACTTTTCAAAGAAGAATATCGGCTATTACAATTGATCTCTCACAAGATAAATATACCCCAATTGATTTACAAACACTCCAAAACTCTCAAATTTGACTTAGAATAAGAACTCAAGGAGTTGGGTACAAGAATTTTACAATAAGTTATAAGGTTTGGATTTGTTTGCTTGTATTTATATCCTTGCATTGATTTCTAGCCGTTGGGGTGGTTGAGGTCATCAATAAAGATGTTGGAGCCTTTATTTCTCACCATAACTGTAGTTCTGCACCTGCCTGTATCGAAACACGAAGGCCCGTACCAATCCCCGTCTCAAAACAGAAAGAGCCATTGTAGGTAATAAATAAAGGTGTATCAAAATGCAAGAATGCGTATCGAAACGATATAAGGGTTCGTATCGAAACAGTCCTAAGGCGTACCGATATGGGTTAACTACTTTTTAAAATTTGCTTGTTCCCAAAAATTGACAAGTAACGGTAAAAAAGAATAAATGCTAAGATTTTACAAATCTATTAGATAGTATCGAAACGGCAAAGCCGTATCGATACAAGATGCTTAAAATTCTTAAACCCTAAAGAAGGGTGTATCAAAACAGTATAAGTTATATCGAAATGATTTCTTCGAGTAGACAAATATGGTTTAGCCGTATCGAAACGGCCTTGGGTGTCTCGAAACGCCTGTATGTTTTTGTATTGTTTGGCTTAAAAATACTTATAAAATTTTATAGGGTTTAAGTTTTGACTTTGGAAAACAATTTGGGCTTAAAAAATACTTGTCAATTTTGAGTCAATTGTGAGACTTTAACACTTCAAAGTTTATTTACTTTGCAAATATGTTCTAAAAGCAATTTTTTATATAAAAATCAAACATAGATTTTACAAGATCTTCTTGTTGGCTTCTTCTACTTGACTATTAGTTTGTGGTGATCTTACAGAACTTTGGAACAAGGTGATATGCAGGTCTTCGCAAAATTTCTTAAACCACTTTTGGAATTGCATGGCATTAGTTGTGATCACTGTTTTAGGGACTCCAAATCTATAGATTATCCACTTCCATAAGAAGCCTTTCATTTGCTTCTCTGTGATGGTGGCAAATGGCTCAGCTTGTAACCCCCTTAGCCCAGCCTAGACACTTGACCCGAACTACGAAGATTACACGGAGAAAACCAAAATCAACCCGAAAGTCAACATTGATTAACGACCTTTTTTTCTTTTTATATTTTCTAGATGCACATTAAGCCTATGTGATTACTCAATAATCATAAGAGAGAAAGGCACAACGATCAGAAACCATTTAGGGATTCAATTGTAAACTTTACACTTTTAAGGACCAAAATGTAAATTTTGGAAAATATAAGAACTTCGCAGATTTTAAGCTTACCAATATGTAATTAAACATTTTACATGCATCTCTGTCAAAAATCAGCTTAAAAGAACATTCCAAGCTCAATCAATTGCATCCACAACATCAAGGACTAAAATGTAAGACATGAGAACTTAAAACAATTCAAATTTGCAGTCCAACGGTCAGATGTTTCGGAACGCTGAGATTGGTATTCAAGACACATTGATGCTATTGAGCATCCATTGACGTGTTGCTTAGGCAACCATTGTCTGGTACTTGGTACCCTCTTGATGACTTGATTATCTGATTCGTCTGCTCAACCTAGGGCAAGGCAACTTAATTAAATTAAATGGAAGCATGTAATTATAAAAAGCTTATGAAGTGGATATATGGATTGATAATAAAAAGCTTATTCGAACATTGGCCCTTTCGATTGTGATAAAATGCATATGAGATACTTGAATTGTTCGAATAAAAGCAATGTGGGTAATGACCCATTTCGAATGAATTGGAAATGCAATGTGATTCGTTTGATAATTTTGATCTATGGATAATGGTTTGTGACCTATTCGAATAAAATGCTTAAAGATGATTAGTGATTCTACTCTTGACAAATTGTTAAAGCAATGTTATAATTGGCATGATTATTTTGTCATTTCAATTATGAAACATGGAAAATGAGTATGCTGAATATTGAATTGATTCATGGTCTTTGACTGAATCGAAATTGAAGCATGTGGATGAATTAATGTTATTCAAATTGTATTCGAGTATGAAGCTATGAATGTTTGTTTATGTTATGCATTAAGCCATTTGTATTTGAGTTTGTTAAGCTTAGTTGGGTATAAATTGTATGTTAACAAACCTAGCTAAGTAAACTCAATGCTTGATCACACCTAAATTCAAGAATGAATTAGCTTTAGCATTACCTCGCTAAGTACAATTTTGTACTTAACGCTCCGTTGTTTCTTCTTCCCAACTTTAGCAGGGTAGCTTGGACCTAAAGCTAGCATTCGATCGAGACAAATTACAAGACCAGAAAAATGTATGATCTTAGTCTCATATTTAGACTCCTAGATGGTGGCTTCAAAGTTTGTTTAAGGGCTCGTTTCGTTTTGTTGGGTCGTAGCCTATGTTTACGTTGGTGTTTGAAATTATATGCTCTTTGATGCTTAATTATGAGGCCAAAATCATGTTTTGTTTTTAGATAGAAAGCCTAATTCTTTTGTTGTATATATGCTTCGAGCAATCCTAATAATGCCCTGAATCCTCAAGCGCAGAACACTCAGAATCAGAGAGGACCTAGACTAATGACTCGACAGCAACCGCAGCAGCAGCAGCAACAACCACCACCTGCCTCAAATAGTATACTGGAACAGACTCTGACTATATTTATGTCTCAAACAGGAACCTACATTGAGAACATGAATCACTTTGTCAAGAAGACGGAAACATTCATGGATAAAACAGAGATGCGGATGACCAATCATGAAGCTACTCTGAAATCATTGGAGACACAGATGGGTCAGATTTCCCAGCATGTTAAACCAAGGCAGAATGGTGGATTTCCTAGCAATACTGAAAATGCTAGACAGCCCACACATGAGCAGTGTAAAGCCATCACTACTAGAAGTAGGAAGAAATTACAAGGGCCAGAGAAGGAAGCTGAAACAGTTAAGAAACCAGCCCTGGAGTCGACTGTCGAGAAAGCTGCTCCGACAGGTAACAAGCAACCTGCTGCCGATGAGCCTGTCACGACAGTAGAAGGGACAGAGGAGAAAGATGATGAACCCAAACCTCCTCAGATCCGTATACAGTGGGAAGGACGCATTGCTGATTATCGTCCCCCACCACATTTCCCTCAGCGGCTACAGAAATTGAAACTAAAATCACAGCTTAAGAAGATTTATGATATTTTTAAGCAGGTTCATATCAACATTCCGATGTTAGATGCTGTAAGGGAAATACCTGGTTATGCCAAATTTCTCAAGGATGCCATGTCAAAGAAGTCCAAACTTGGGGAATTTGAAACGGTAAATATGACCCATGGATGTATGAGTATTTTGCACAAGTATCCACCCCATAAGAAGAAGGATCCTGGGAGTTTCATCATACCATGCATAATCAGAGACAAATTTATGGGTAAGGCACTTTGTGATCTTGGTGCTAGAATAAATTTAATGCCCAAATCTGTTTTTCAGAAATTAGGTATTGGAAAAGCTCGACCCACAACAGTAGTATTGCAGCTGGCAGACCGCTCTTACGTTCACAGAAGGAAAATTTGAAGATATTCGGGTAAGAGTGGATAAGTTTATTTTTCCTGCTGACTTTCTTATCTTAGATTGTGAAGCAGATGAGAACGCACCAATAATCCTGGGGCGACCCTTCTTAGCCACAGGAAGATCACTGATTGATGTGGAAAGAGGAGAACTCATTATGAGAGTGAACGATCAAGAGATCAAGCTAAACGTTCTCCAAGCAATGAAACATGCTGATGCAGGAGAAGAGTGCAAGGCCATCACTACAATCACCTTTGACCAAACCTGCATCAGGTCGGGTTGCCATGACATCAAAATTGGTCACTACCTCGGCAGCCATTTTAAAGACTGTCACAACAGCACCGACGACAGCAGCTCCTCAGCATCTGATACATCTGATACTAAAGATCAAGAGGAGGTAAACTGGATAGGCAATCGTCCAGGTAAGTCATCGAGCCTTTAAATTATACCTCAGATAACCATATAATTCAAAAGGCATCAATTGTTGAGCCCCCTGTTCTAGATCTTAAGCCCCTACCAGGGCAGTTAAAATATGCCTTCCTTGGTTTAAATGATATGTTGCCCGCAATCATCTCTTCCAAGTTGATGCAGGAACAAGAACAACAGCTAATAGGGATGCTGCGGCAGCACAAAAAGGCGATTGGATGGACGATAGCTGATATCCAAGGCATCAGTCCGGCACTATGCATGCATAAAATCCTCCTAGAGGATGATCATAAGCCGACCATTGATGCACAAAGACGACTGAATGATGCTATGCGAGAGGTGGTGCGTAAGGAGATAATCAAATGGCTAGATGCTGGAATAATCTACGCCATCTCGAACAGCAAATGGGTGAGCCCGGCGCAGTACGTTCCTAAGAAAGGAGGAATAACAGCGGTAACCAATGAAGACAATGAGCTAATCCCAACCAGGATTGTGACCGGTTGGAGGGTTTGTATGGACTACCAGAAGCTTAACAAGGCTACCCGGAAGGACCACTTTCCTTTACCCTTTATTGATCAAATGCTTGATAGACTAGCGGGTAAACCTTACTATTGTTTTCTTGATGGTTACTCAGGTTGCAATCAAATAGCCATCACACCGGAAGATCAAGAAAAGACGACATTCACATGCCCGTACGGCACATATGCTTTTTGGAGGATGCCATTTGGACTTTGTAATGCACCAGCCACCTTTCAAAGGTGCATGATGGAAATATTCTCCGATATGGTGGAGGATTTCCTAGAAATATTCATGGATGACTTTTCAGTCTTTGGAGAGAATTTTGAGAGCTGCCTAGGCAACCTACAGAAAGTGCTCGAGAGATGTAAAAAAGCAAACCTAGTATGGAACTGGGAAAAGTGTCACTTCATGGTGGATGAAGGGATAGTCCTTGGCCATAAGATTAGTTGCCGTGGCATAGAAGTCGACAGAGCTAAGATCGAAGTTATCGAAAAGCTGCCGCCACCCACCACAGTCAAGGGAATCAGAAGTTTCTTAGGACATGCTGGTTTTTATCGGAGGTTCATTTCGAATTTTTCAAAGATAACCAAGCCCCTATGCCATCTTCTGGAGCAGAACCGACCCTTCGACTCTAACGCTGAATGTACTGAGGCAATCAAGGTTCTGAAAGAAAAGCTGGTAACGGCCCTAATAGTACAGCCACCAGATTGGACACTGCCGTTTGAGATCATGTGTGATGCTAGTGACTATGCTGTCGGGGCAGCACTTGGGCAGCGAAGAGACAAACTTTTTCATGTCATATACTATGCCAGCAAAACACTGAATGACGCCCAAGTAAACTACACCACCACAGAGAAGGAACTATTAGATGTGGTATTCTCCATTGACAAGTTTCGTTCTTATATACTTGGAACGAAGGTCATAGTCCATACAGACCACTCTGCATTGAAGTATCTGTTCACGAAGAAGGATTCAAAGCTTCGACTGATACGTTGGATTCTGCTACTGCAAGAATTCGACCTTGAAATCAAGGACAAAAAGGGGACAGAGAATCAAGTAGTAGGTCACTTGTCAAGGTTGAAGAAGGGAAAGAGTCTACCGGCAGATGAGACAAACATATTGGAGACCTTTCCTGATGAGCAGCTGTTTGCTGCCACAATCATTACCGTGACAGCCATGGCGGCAGGTAAGTTTTCTGAACTGCCCTGGTACACTGATTTCGTTAATTTTTTAGTTAGCGGAATAATTCCTCCTGACCTTAATTATCAAAGCTAGGAAGAGGTTCCAAAATGATGTTAAGCATTATTATTGGGACGAACCTCTTCTTTTCAAAATCTGTGCAGATCAGGTTATAAGGAGATGCATACCACAGGACGAACAGGAAGATATACTTCTTCACTGTCATGCTTCACCGTATGGAGGACACTTGGGAGGCAACAAAACTGCTGCCAAAGTTTTGCAGTCAGGATTCTATTGGCCGTCACTGTATAAAGATGCTCAAATCTTTTACAAGAATTGTGACAAGTGTCAACGGACGGAAAACATCTCAAGGAGGCACGAGATGCCGCTGCAGAACATTCTTGAAGTCGAGATCTTCGACGTATGGGGGATTGATTTCATGGGACCATTCCCATCTTCATGTGGGAATTTATACATCCTCCTGACAGTAGATTATGTGTCCAATTGGGTTGAAGCTATCGCCACTCAAAAGAATGATGCCAAGACGGTTCAAAGGTTTTTACATAAAAACATTTTTTCCAGATTCGGCATCCCTAAGGCGATTATCAGTGATGAAGGGAGACATTTTGACAATAGGGTTATAGCTGCTACCTTGAAAAAGTATGGTGTCAAGCATCGGATTGCAACAGCATACCACCCTCAGACCAATGGACAAGTTGTAATATCCAACAGGGAGGTTAAGAACATTCTTGAAAAGATGGTTAAGCCAACTCGGAAAGATTGGTCTCTACACCTCAATGATGCGTTATGGGCTTACAGGACAACATTCAAAACTCCATTGGGAATGTCTCCTTATCGGCTGATTTACGGGAAAACATGCCATTTACCTGTCGAGATAGAGCACAGAGCATACTGGGCAATCAAGGCAGTTAATATGGACTTGGAAAAGGCAGGGCAGAAAAGGCTACTTGATCTTAACGAAATTGAAGAAATTCGGACAATGACCTATGACAACGAAAGAATTTACAAGGACAAAACAAAGAAGTGGCATGACAAAAAGTTGCTGCCACGACAGTTCTGCCCAGGGCAGCTTGTGTTGCTTTTTAACTCTAGGTTGAAACGCTTCCCGGGGAAGTTGAAATCTAGATGGTCTGGCCCATTCCTAGTGGTTCAGGTTTTTTCCCATAGTGCCATCACGATCAGATCTCTAAAAGACGAGCACCAATTCAAAGTCAACGGACAGCGATTGAAGCATTATCAGGGGACTAAAGCCCCAAGAATGCAGGAAGTGGTTACCTTAGGAGATGTCCCTCCCGGCATCCCTAATCTAACCTAATTTTATTTTTATTATTTTATTTATATATTTATTAGGTAATTAGATTTATTTTATCTTTAGGAATTAAAGTTTTTTTTTATTAATTTAAGGAAATAAAGGAGACAAGGAAAAGAAGAGAAGTGAATCCAGCCCACCATTTTCCACCAGCCCAAAAAGCCCAACAATAGGTCACTGCCGTTACAGCTGCCGCGATAGACGCGGAAAATACAAGCTGTCGACACGTTGTCGCGACAGACACGCAAATGCGTAACAGACGCGCAGCAGACACGGAAACGCGTGACAGATGCGTCAGAAACCGCGTAACAGCTGGCCCCTTATTCGCGCCTACCGTTACAGCTCCAACGGGCAGCAAAACTCTTCCCTATATAAACCCTGTTTCATTTTTCATTTTCACTCACTTCTACTCTTCTTACTTGCTTTCTCTCGTAATATTTACTCGCTTTCATTTTTCTTCTTCCAACCCTTGCAACCATGTCTTCCAGAAACACCCGAAGGATTGCTGCCTCAGGCTCCACCCCGACAGCAGCAACTCCACGATCGTTCCAGATACGAGATATGTGGGAGGAAAAGGGATTTATCTACACCTCCAAGGAGGGGAATTTTGGCCTGCAGCCGTTGATTGCTAGAAAAATCAGGGCCCTACAATGGAAAATCTTTGCAGAACAACCAGAGGAGATGAACGTCTCTTTGGTTCGTGATTTCTATGTTGCCATCAACAGTAGATCCGCAACAGCAGTCACCGTGAGAGGGAGAGGTGCCCTTCGAGCCGGAATACATCAACACGCTCTACGGATTTTACGTGGGCAGCAACGAGGACGGTCACCAACAATTCCTGAACAGCTTAGACCCTGCTGCCTACGATGCTGTCATGGAAGAGCTCACGGAGGAAGGGACTCAGTGGAACACAAATCCTAAGAACCCGAGGACGGTAAAGAGAACTCAACTCCTGCCATAGGCCAAACTGTGGAACGCTTTCATCAAAAAGCGAATCATGCCAACCTCGCACAATACCACTGTCGACCAACCCAGGTTAGCCCTCATCCATTCTATTTTGCATGAGAGGCCTATTAATGTGGGCAGCTACATCCGAGAGAGCATCCTGGAGTGTGCACACCGGCTGACAGGATCGCTCTACCTCCCCTACCTCATCACAGCCCTTTGTCGCGGCCATAGTGTACTTGAAGCTACCACCGATCTCAGAGTCCAAGGGAAGGGATGGACCGACAAAAATGTACTCAACTTGATGGAACTGAACGTTGCCACCCCGCTGTCATCTTTCAACCCCACTGCCACGGCAGCAGAGACGACATAACCGACGAATACTGAACCTGCTGCCACGGAAGCCAGGCAGCAAACAGCAGCAACAGCCTCGACTGACTCCTCCTCCCAGATTCTCGCTGCCATACAGAAAATGGAGGAACGACAGCTAGGTCTTATGAGCTTCATCAGGGATTTCACCACCGCTATGGTAACCTTCATCCAAAACTCTTTTAAATTTCCCTGATGTTGTTTTTCCTACCTTTCCATCCCACTATTTTGCTGCTACCACCCCTGCCCATACCCCTACACCTGCTGCCACACCCAAGACACCGTTTGCAGAATCCACACCTACCCCTCCACGACAGCTGCAGGCAGCAACCGCGCAGCTGATACCTCTACCCGTGGAACTAAGAGAAGAATGACCTCGGAAGAACTCGATGCATTCATCGCCAGTTTTTCTTCTTCTTCTGTTTGGGAGGAAAGTGACAACGAATCCTCTGTTAAGAGGAATCTAGCCAAGGAGTTCACACCGGTCAAACGACAGAAGAGGATGGCAGACAAGAACAAAAAGGATAGCGGCAGCATCAGCGGCAGCGAGAGCGGCGATGAGAGCAGCAGCAGCTCTGATGTTCAGGTAGTGGAGAAACCTCCTCACATCTCTCCTACCAGAATTCAACCTCCGAGGGATGCCAAAACAAAGAACACATCAGCCTCCCCTACGAGCCAGTTAAAAAGGCCCGCCGACAGATTTGAGTCAGCAGCAGCAGTGACGACATCGCATAAAATTTGAGTTTTTTTTAACTTATTTTGCTGTCTGCCTTTATATATTTTGTGATGTACTTTTCATTTTCTTTTTTTTTATCTGTCATTTTACATTGAGGGCAATGCAACCCTTGAGTTTGGGGGTGGCATCCATCCATTAATGGAGTCTTATTTTAGTTATAAATTCGTGTCTTCTACTTAGTTATTTTTGTCTTAAAAAAAAGAAAAAAGAAAAAAATGAGGATGATTTTTTTTTTGGCTTAAGTCTTTTGAACCGAACTTACCTGCCATGACAGCCTCTGTCGTGACAGCAATTTTAGGATAGTTTTAGGAACAGTTTAGAACCTTGCTATAGTTCTGAAACTTAAACACCATTTGTAACTCTTATACTGTCTAGAACTTTACTGGTAAACTAGAATAGGGAAAAGCTTAGTATTTGAATAGCCCCTAGAGGTGCCTAACACTGGTTCTAGGAAATAAGTTAAGAAAAATAGACTCAATAGCCCTAGAGGTGCCCGAAACCAGCTCTAGGAAGTTAGCTAGAGGTGCCCGAAACCGGCTCTAGTCAAACTTAAAGCTTGAAAAATAGGATCGAGTCTGAACTAAAGGAACCTAAAAATTTCCTCCAAAAAGATGAACTTTGGCATAAAAATTCAAGTTAGAAGTTTCAGCTATTCTAGTAAGCTAAGTGAGTCTAGGTATATAATTGTTCACAAAGCATGCACACACTACACGAGAATTATAGCATGGTTCCAAATTAATTCTGAATTATCCGACAAGGTGTTGCTTGCAATAGGGAATGAAATGGTAGGTAAGGGAAAGTTCATTGTTTTAAGCCAAATAAAAATTTTATTTTCTTGGTTAGGTCTGAATTGCTTGAGGGCAAGAAAAAACTTGAGTTTGGGGGTGTGTTGAGTGTGTAAAAGTTCTATATTTTACCCCCTATTTAACTCATATTTCTGCTGCATTCAAGCATAATTCATTGCATTTAGGTTAGATTTCAATTTCACATAACAAATATATTAAATGGCACAGTTTCTACTAAAATTGGTTATTTTTGCAGGTTGTTGTTGTAGCAGATGGAGAAGCAGGAGCTGGGCAGTATTGCAGAAAAGCTGGAACTGGATGAACAGTAGAGGAGGACGATGCTGCCATGGTTGCCGCCGTGACAGCCAAGGACGACAGTAGTTTTGAGGAGAAGAAGCAAAGTGGGCCTCGACAGAAAGAGAAAATTAAGCACGTCTGTCGTGGAGTACCCCTATATTTTTCCGAGCCCTAGATCGGAATGAAGGCAAAACCCAAGGTTCAAAGAAGATATCCCAAGAAAGAAGGAAGGACGAATTAAAGACTGCTATTCTGAAGATTTAGTCTTCATTAGAATTGTACTTTAATTTAAAGTTGTATTCCTTCCATATTAGAAAACTTGAACCCAAGGCCTATATAAAGGAATGTAATTCGACCTAGGAGAGAACATCACCTATCTCTAGCCTTCTTCTCAAACCCTAGTCGTTTTCTCCTTCTCAACATGTTCTAAATTCCCCTTAGGGCCACGGGTTGAATTGTAAAGTAGTTGCAAGGGTTGCTTTGGTTTTAGGAATTTTATGTTCAGTAAAATAAACTTCAAGTTCTCTTATTCTGGTTATTAACATCTTGCAAGAGCATCGGGAGAGCATTGTGAGGTTATCTATTTACTTAATATCGGGAGAGTTAAGTATACGAAAGGAATAAGTGCGAGTTCTCTAGTTTATAGTTGAACTATCTCGGACCTAGGGATGGGACGAGGTTAAGTGGCTAAGGAAGAATTCAACAACATCGGTGATCATCCTTCGATTCACGCCGGGAGGTATCATCAAAGACGTGTTCATCAACAGACTTGGACCTAGGGATAGGCCAAGGCACATCAGGGATTCTTGCCAAACTTAAAGTACAAAGTTGTGTGATCGATGCCACGACAAACAACAGACTGGCGCCGCGACGGGTGCTACCGCGACGGGGACATCGACATAGCAGATTTTCCTAGACTTAGCAATACCTGCACTACTGAGCAATTCAATACCAGCCCATTTTCTCTATCTTGATTATTTTAATCCTATTTTCCAGTATTCTTTATTATTTTCGTGACAAACAACTTAAACTATTCTTTTCCTCTCTCGTGCAGTAATCCAAGGTGAAGCTATTAGCCCAGTCCATGTGGAGACGATATCCGATACTTCCGTATCACTTTACTACTTGCGTCGTGTACACTTGCACTACATTTAGATAGACACTTTTACACGCAACAGTGGACATCGGTGTCGGTGGCAACGAATATCCGTGATATAGATTGGGAGTTCTTTGTGTCTGCCTTTAATAGAAGATACCTTGGAGATAAGTTTCCAGGGGTTAAGCAACGTGGGAGTGTGGGTTCAGGTTGTGATGATGTGAAAAATACAAGCAAAAGAGCTGTGAGTACCGACCTTGAGAGTGGTCAGCGTAAGAGGTTACGCGATAGAGGGGTTCGCCTGAACCAAGGTTTTGGTGGTGGTGCTAGTGTGGGTCAAGTGCAATATGACCAAGGAGTGATAGTTCGCTTGCCGAAGTGTGATCGTTGTAAAAGGCGTCATGTTGGAGTTTGTTGGGGTGTTGGGGTTTGTTGGAACTGTGGTTCTAAGGAGCATGTGAAGCGGGATTGTCCTCAAGTAGTGAGATCCGCTTTAGTGCGTGAAAAAGGGTCTCAAAGGGTCGTGAGCGCGGCCGAGACAGAGTTCGGAGGTGGCAAGAAAGGCAGGGAGGTGTGAGGTGTTTGGAGGATGGATCTTGTTGGAATTGTGGGTCTGTTGGACATGTGAGACAGAATTGTCTGAAGTTAGCTCGGGGTGGACAAGGTTCTTTGCAGCAGGGAGTCGGTGATGACCTTAAGGTGTTGGTTGATGCTGCGGCGGTACGTCCGGAGAATAGTGGTTCTGCGGGGAAGGGAGTTTGTTTGTTGGAACTCCGAGGCAATGAGGTGATTACAGGTAATTTTTCTAAGTAATCTTTGCCCTAGTTATCTTTGTTTGGTCCCAGTTTAGATTTCTTTGTGTAGTGAGTAAAGTCTTATAACTAGCAAGTTTGGGTAGTAGCCGGTGTTGTTTTTGAAAACAACTTTAGAGTGAAGAGGGTATTAGTGGAGTATTATGTAGTTAGTGAATTGTTAGAGTGGTGGGGCTGGAAAGTTTGGAAGTGAGGTAAGAGGTTGTTCTTAGGCAGATTCTGAGGATGTTATTGGTAAGTGTGAACCGACATACATGCACAATTAAAATCATTTGATTATATTATATATATATATATATATTGGTCCATGCATACATGTGACATGACATTAGAGGTTTTGCATACATATGCACAGGCATTGATAGGGCATGTTGGAGACCATGCATACGAACGTTCACACTTGCTAATAGATAATTGAGTCCGATAGTGTTGCGGTAAGATTAGGTTGGTTGAGGGGTTTAAAGTGTTGTTTTGGTACCATGTGAATTCTAAAAGTAGTAGAAGATGGTAAACATGTTGTCAGTAGTAATGGGTGTGATCTAGTATGGTGGCAGAAGGAAGGTGTTTAGGTGCTTAAAGAGTTTAGAGGTGTGGTGATAAGGAGGTGATCGTGTGGAGTTAGAATCATTTGAGATGGTCTCGAATGATAGATAAGTGTTGTAGTTTCTCTGTGCTGGATGATTGTTGTAGGATAGTGGATGTGTTTCCGGAGTGTGGAGGTATGTTGCGTTGATAGTTGCAATAGGAGGGTTTTTCTATGTAGGTGATGGTTCGTAGTAACCTTAGGGAAGTTGGAAGGAGGTTATGTTTAGAGCTTTAGGTGGGGTTTGGCTTGGGATGTGTAGAGGTTTCTTGGTCTCAATATGTCTGCATGTGGATGGAGTGAGTGGCATCTCGGTAAGATTAGTGTCATAGTTTAAGCTTGGTGTGGAAAGGTAATGTAAGTTCAAGGGCCATTATTGGTTGGCTGGGTTCTTATGAGAAGGTGGTTGGTTAGTCGAATTTAGGTAATCTTTCTTAAGACAGTTGGGGTAGGTGAAACAACTGTTGAGTTAAGGATGGAGTCTCTTGATATGGATTTTGGGTGTTATACGGGCAGTGTTTGATGGGCTGTTAAGTCAGGTGATGGTAACGGATGTGGAAAAATGTTGTCAATACATTGGGAAATGTGAGCAAGCAGTGGTTGCTTAAGAAATTTTTGCTTGTTGTGGTAATCCTTGAAAGGAGTTGAGCGGTTTTGCAAGGGGTTTTAGAAGCAGTGAAGGTTGTAGGTCACTTGGTGGCTAAAAATGGATGGGTTGGTGTTACTGTGTATGTAAGTTTGTTGAAGGAGTTATGAGGTGAGGCGGAGTATGTTGTGAAGGCTAAGAAGTTCTTCGGGTTGTTGGGGGTCCTGCATAGTTTGAAGGTGTGAAAAGCTAAGCTGAGGTTGGTAACTGTTTGTGTTAGAAGTCTTGCACCGTGAGTAGTGGAGTTGGAGTTGGGTATGGAGTAAGTTTGATTTGAGGATGTGTTGGTTTCGTTGTGTTTTGGGTTGAGGATGTTTCCATGGTGGTTAAGTCTCTTGTGATACATTGCGCATTGCTTTGGGAGGTTTGGTACCGTGCTCTCTTCGCAAGTTGAAATTTCGAGGACGAAATTTCATACGAGGGGGAGAGTTGTAACACCCCAAATTTGGGCCTAGATGTTTCGAGTCTGAACCGGATCAGTCTGGAAACGGTTCGAATCTAAAAGGGAGTTTTAGGGAACACCTAGTTTGGGATGCTTTAAAAATATAGAAAAATATCTAAAAATACTCATTTATTATATAAAAGAGAATGGTGAAATCAATTTTTCAAAATAAGGTTTGGAAATACTACATTTCGGTGTAGTTACCAAATCGCAGTTTTTGCAAAGTTAAATAGTGATTGTTTTGTAAAGGATTGAAACTTTGAATCTTTAAGGGGATAACTTACCAAAAATGTTTTCATCAGATTTTTCCTTAATTTGGGTGATTTAATTAATGATTTAATTAAATAAAATAAAGGAGATAAACTACCTTTGACTTTCATAACTACTTTTCTCTAATTTTCTCTCATTTCATTTTCTCTCAAAATCCTATCAACCAAACACTTTTTCTCCAGCAAATCTTACTTTGATTTCCACTTCATTTGATGAGAATTCCATTACTCATTGATTCCTAATCAATCTTTCATCAAATCTATTTGTTTTCTACATTGAATTTTCATGGAAACTTGCCCAAATCAAGGAGAAATCATCTTTTAGAGGTAAGATTGTTCTTCTCCTCTAAATACTCAGTTCTTTAATGAAATTCCCAAGTTGTCAATCTTTTATTAAAGATTTATGAATGGTTTTAATGTTAGAAACAAGAATTTGGCTTAAAACTCAAGATTTTGGAAGAGATCTTGAAGATTTTCGTGATAATTGATTGGGCTCTATTTTGAGATGGTTTCCTAGTGTATTTTGGATGTTGAATGATGTTAGAAATGAGGTTTTATCAATCCAATCCCAAATAGGTTGGTTTTCCTAAGTTTTTGCTTGTGAAAATGGTGGTTTTTGGGTGATTTTGGTGTTCTGTTATAGCTGGAGGTATAAGGACGAGTTTAGGGTTGTTTTTTATGTTAATTGATGTTTATAAAAGGTTTGAATTGATAGATCTTGGTTGGGCTTTGTTTTGGGAGAGTTTGGAGGTGATTTCGGTTGTTTTTGGTAGTTGGAATGAGGTTCTTGAGTAGAGCAGCGAGTTGGGTTGTGTGGCTGGTGATTTTAATGCATGGTAGTGCATTAATCCTCTGCTCTTATGTGTTAAAAATAGGGGAGAGTGATCCGGAAGCGATTGAGGTAGCGTTGGAGGTTTCGGACGCGTGGGAGGCTTGTCGGCTAGCATAGTGTTGTGTATCGGTGAGTGAGATCATGTTTTCCAGCTTTGGAATGATTTTGAAAAGAGGTTTGGGAACTTAAATTTAGGCTTGAAACGCCGGTTTAAGTTTGGAAGTAAGTAAAGTGGAATTATCTCTCAATTGTGCTATTATTGTTTTGAAAACTATTAAAATGGGTTTGATGTGTTTGATTTGACAATGTGGTTTAATTTGTTGTTTGAGCATGGTTTTAAAGCATGTGAGTTGGTTGTCAAACTTGGTTTGAAGAAGGATGAATGAAATTAGTATTCATTGAGAGTTTGTGTTATTAGTTTGCATCTTAAGGCAATGTTCGGCATTTTGGCCTTGAAGGTGTTGCATGCTTTAAAAACAATGAGTTTGTTGATGATTTTAACATGATATATTGGAATAGATGATGTAAAGATTACCGGACATATTGATCGATCAATAGGATGTAGAGTGCACTATAAACTAAAATTCGTACGTGCTCTTGAGATTCATCCCAAAAAGAGAGACCAATGATGGGCATTCCATTGGAGTAGGACTAGGTGAAATATCCAAGCTTTTTGGCAACAAGAGTTATTGTCATGAGACCGATGATGGGCATTCCATCGGAGTAGGACTTGGTGAAACATCCAAGCTTTTTGGCAACAAGAGTTATTGCCATGAGACCGATGAGGGTCATACCATCGGGGTAGGACTTGATGAAATACTCAAGCTTTTGGCGAAAGTAGAATCGCCATGAGAGTACGGTGTGGTGGAAGCCACCAGAAGATTATGTTCTAGACGGGTGAGTACGGTGATGGTAGATGCCACCGGAAGTGTCTAGTGAGTTGTCCGCATATCCGTGTACAATAGAGTATGTAAATGCCAATATATGAGAATGTGTGTCACATGTACCAATGCTTGAAATGTTTTATGCTATGAGGTTTGCATATGAGATAGTGAGATTATGAAATGCTTTTGTGTAACAAGCATGAGTGGCTTTGCCATGAGTTTGCATAGGTTGTATGCATGGGATAGCTAGATGGTACATGTGGTTTTCAAATGGAGATTTGAGTTCATGGAATGCTTTTGAGTAACAAGCATGTGTGGCTTTGCCATGTGTTTTGCATTGGTAGAATGCATGAGATAGATATTTGATACATGAGATTTCAAATGGTGTTTTGCTTTGAAATGGTTTTCAAGCATTAGAAAGGGAAAGTGTGGAGTGGAAATGGTCTCCAAGGAAAATTGGTTTAAACTTTGTAAGAAGCACTATTGCATGAAATGCTTTAAGTGAAAGTTATTGCAAGGAAGTTGTTTGGGGTTGAGTTGCTTAATGCATTTGAGTTTATTGTTGATCTTATGTTAAGTAATGCTTAATTATAAGGTGTTGATGTTTTATATGAGGTTTTCAAACAATACTTGGTTTATAAAGATGTGATTGCTTTTGAAAAGGGTTTTAAGGTTTGCTACATTGATGGTGCTTTGGTTTTGAGCATTCCTCACTAAGCATTATGTACTTACGCTCCTTTTTGTCCATCAATGCAGATAAATGAATTTGGGACAACAAGAAGCAAGGGATTCAAGAAGAGCTCCACTTGAGAAGTATGTTTTGGTTTATAGCTATAGATAATAAAGGCAATGGGGGGAGAGTCTTTTACGTTGATGTGTAATGCGATTGTTCATCTTGAGCATGTTCGGTTTATGGTTTGATACTTGTTGATGATTGTAACCCCCTTAGCCCGGCCTAGACGGTTAACCCGAACTACGAAGATTACACGGGGAAAACCAAAGTCAACCCGAAAGTCAACCTTGATTCACAACCTTTTTTTTCTTTTTAATCTTGTCTAGATACTTGTTAATCCTAAATAAGTACTCACAAGATACGATAGAGAAAAGGCACAACGATCGGATTTCGAAAAGGGACTCAATTGCACAAAACACAAGTTTAGGGACAAATTGCAAATTCTGTAAATTAGAAGGTCGTAACTGATTTTAAAGTTACCAATATCAAATTAGTCTTATTTCATGCTTCCCTGTCAAATTTCACCTTATTTGGACATCTCGAACTCATACAATTGCAAGTAGAACTTTTGGGACTAAAACGTAAAGCTAGCAAACTCAAACACCATTCAAATCAGTGCCCAACGGTCACCTGTTTCGAAATGGATTTGACCGTTCTGAAACATGGGTTCGTTCCAAGACCGGTTCCGAAACAGGGCTTGACAGTAGCCAAAACGTTTCGGAACAGCCTCCAGCCGTTTCGAAACACGAAGGCCATTACAGGCCCCCGTTTCGAAACGCCAGTGCCCCTTCCGATACGATTTGCCCAGAAGCTGCAAATTTTGCTAGTTTTTCACCCTAAAACACATTCAAACACACCCTAACAACTCCCTAATCATGCCAGCAAGTCAACATACACATATAGCACATATTTAGGACACCATAACACATTCGTAACATCAAACATGGAATTCACACATCTATAGGCCTGCTTCCTACAAACCAAAACCAAACAATCAATCAATCTCCAAAACAAGCATTAAAAGGCCATTTACAAGTTCAAAACATGAAAGGCTTCATACCACAAACTAGGGAGTTCAACACATCTCCCAAAACACAAACTTAGGTTCCCATTGCCAAATTACCAAAACTAATAGTGTATGAAAACATCACCATACATGAGCTTGGATTCCCTTGAACAACTTAGCTTCCTTGATGCCCCCAAACACCTCAATTATCTGCATTATTGGTAAAAGGAAGAGCGTAAGCATAATTGCTTAGTGAGGCGTGCTCTAAGGAAAACCACACAATAATGCACTTTTAGGAAAACACTTTCATCAAAGCTTTTAAACCACATGCTCATGTCTTTCTCATGCTTGGAAACCTTCAAAGCAAAACTCATTGAAAACACATGTACCTCTATTCAACCTCGTGCATTAAAACCAATGCAAATCTCATGGCATAGCCATTCTCATGCTTGTATTGACAAAGCATTTCTAAACATATCACATATGCATATCTCATAGCATAAATTATTTCATCAAGGTACATGTGTAACAAAAACCATTTCATCATTTATATTGGCATTTAACATCTCATTAATACTCGGATATGCGGACACATTTCTACACTAGACTCTTCCGGTGGAATCTCGCATCACCGTACTCACTTGTCTAGCAACATAGCTTTCGGTGGAATCTCTCATCACCGTACTCACATGGCGGAATCTCTCATCGCCACAAAGCTTGGATATTTCACCAAGTCCTACCCGATGGAATGCCCATCATCGAAATATCTCCCTTTGGCTTAACCAAAGAGCACGTACGAATTTTTAGTTTATAGTGCACTCTCATCCTATTGATCGATCAATTATATCTGGTAAGTTTCTCAACATCTATGCCAATATAACGTGTCAAAATATCATCTCACCTACTTTTTTCATGCAATAAAACTCAAGAGTTTTCTTAACACATTTCAAATCATAACTCATACTTTGCTTCAAACCAAAAGCTCAAATCTATTCAATGCAACATGTTATCTCAAGACACCTTTACAAGCATAATCTCATGCTTCAAAACATGCATAAAAACAGTAGGAATTTAACAATCTCTAACCATGAGCATGTAAAAGCATTTTGGGGCGAAACACCACTTTAGAGAGATCAAAACAAGCCATACTTACTTTTGGATTTAGGAAGGTGTTTCAAACCTTTCCTATATCCCCAAACCTTGTATTTTTGTCCTCATGGACTTCAAACCCAAACGCACTCACCGATTTCGTTTCGCTTGCTTGCCGAAACGTCAATCAAGCTTCCGGATCAACTCCAAAAGCGTCCAAAGATGTCTCCCCTATTTTAGACACATAAGAGCAGAGGATTAATGCATCATCATGCATTGAAATCTTCAGCCAACACACCAAAACTCACTGCTCTACTTAAACCCAACATTTCGGCTACCAAACACAACCGAAATCACCTTCAAACTCTTCCAAAACTTAACCCAGCCAAGATCCATCACTTCTAACCATTTCTAAACATCAATTAACATCCAAAATGAACCTAAACTCGTCCTTATACCTCCAGCTATAACAGAACACCAAAAACACCTCAAAAACCACCATTTTCATAAGCAAAAACTTAGGAAATTCAACCTATTCGGGATTGCATTGATAAAACCTCATTTTCCACTTCATTAGACATCAAAAATACATTAAAGATTCATCTCAAAACAGAGCCCAAACAACCTCAACAAAATTCTTCAAGATTTCTTCCAAATCTTGAGTTTTAAGCCCAAATCAAGTTTCTATCATTAAAACCATTTATAAAACTTAACTTAAGGATTGATAACTTGGGAATTTCAGTAAAGAACTGAGTATTTAGAGGAGAAGAACAATCTTACCTCTAAATGGTGATTTCTCCTTGATTTGAGCCAATTTCCTTGAAAATTCAATGAGGAAATCAAAAGGATTTGATGCAAGATTGATTAAGAATTAATTGATGATACAAATCTCATCAATTGGAGTGAAGATCAATGCAAAAGTTGCTGGAGAAAAGTGTTTGGATGATGGGATTTTGAGAGAAAAAGGAACGAGCGAAAATTAGAGAAAAGGTAGTAATGAAAATCAAAAAGTAGTTTCCCATCTTTATTTTATTTAATTAAACATTTAATAAATCACTCAAATTAAGGAAAAATCTGGAGAAATCGTTTTTGGGTAAATTAGCTCCTTAAAGATTCAAAGTTTCAATCCTTACAAAACAGTCACCACTAAATTTTCAAAAATCGCATTTTGGTCACTACACTAGTATTTCCAAATCTTATTTTGTAAAATTGCTTTCACCACTCTCTTATATATATTAAAAGAGAATTTTTAGACATTTTTCTATATTTTTAAAGCATCCCGAACTAGGCTTTCCCTAAAACCTCCTTTTAAATTCGAACCGTTTCTCAGACCGGTCCAGCTCAGACCTTAAACTTCTAAGCCCAAAATTGGGGTGTTACAACTCTCCCCCTCTTAAGAAATTTCGTCCTCGAAATTTACCTAGAGGAAAAATATAAGGAAACTGCTTCTTCATGTCATCTTTTCTTTCCCACGTGGCTTCCTCAACACCACGATGCCTCCGCAACACCTTAACCAACTCAATGGTCTTGCCTCGAAGAAATTTACTGTCCGAATCCAGAATTTCAACCGGCTCCTCGTCATAGGTCAAGTCTAGATTCAACTCAACTTCCTCTACAGGCATAACATGCGAAAGATCCGATCTCTATATTCGATATAGCTATGTTCTTTGGTTAAAAGTAAGATCTTGTGTTGAATGTGATAAATGAATAGGTGTGCCTAATACTTGTAATGTATCTAGTTTCTCATGCAATATGATGGCTTTAATGCTTAGTATATTGTTGGTATGCTGTGGAGTGATATAAAGTGTGTTTGATGGTGTTTTGAAGTGAAAAACCAGAAATTTCTACTATTTCTGGGCAGGGTGTATCGAAACACCCTTAGCTGTTTCGAAACGGGTACCTGAAATGGCCTGGGTGTTTCGGAACGGCTATAAGTGTTTCGAAACACTTTGGCTACTGGAAGTGTCTGTTTCGGAACTGGTATCGGAATATAACCGCGTACCGAAACGGTCAACACCGTTTCGATATGGGCGTTCGACACAGGTGTTTCGATACGCTTGTCAGTGTTTCGAAACGGGTGACCGTTGGACACAGATTTGAATTGCTTTGAAGTTTGCATGCTTTACATTTTAGTCTTGAAAGTTGTAATTGCAATTGCTTGAGCTTGAGATGTCTTTTGAAGATGAAATTTGGCAGAGAGGCTTGCAATATGATTAATTAAGGTTCGGTAAAACTAAAATCTACAAAGTCCTTATGTTTTCCAAAATTTACATTTTGGTCCCCAAATGTGTATTTCTTGCAATTGAGTTCTTAAACGTTTTCTGATCGCTGTGCTTTTCTCTTCCAAGGTTTTTGAGCATTCACATAGGCTTAATGCATATCTAGAAAAGATAAAACAAAATTAAAAAAAGGGTCGTTAATCAAGGTTGACTTTTGGGTTGACTTTGGTTTTCCCCGTGTGGCCTTCGTAGTTTGGGTCTAACGCCTAGGCCGGGCTAAGGGGGTTACAACTTGAAACCAAGGGAGGATGTGAAGCCTTCCTTCTTCAAGTGTTCTTCCTTTGTGTGCATGGAGCTCCCCCTCAATTTTTGACTTGTTGATCACTCTCCATCACACCTAGCAAAAGACAATCAAGTAATTTTTGGTATCCAAATTGCTTTCGATCCATAGACGTTAGTAGCACAAAATTTAGTCCCCTTAAGAATCCATTTTTCAATTTCATCTTTTTTAGTTGAAGTGGTTAGTCCTTTTGGGACCCAAACCCTTCTAAAACATATACCGTTTACAAATCTAGGGGCACTAGATTGTCTTACATAAAAGTTTGATTTTCCAAAATTATTTTTCTTTTTAAGCTCTTTGGAAATCAAATCTTTTTCTTCTTGAACTTTATGAAGAAAATTTTGTAAATCAAAACATTTTTGTTCAAACTCTTCGAGTTTTGCTTCAAGTTCAAGTTTGATTTTAGAAATCAAATCATTTTGAATTTTCAACTTTGAAATCATTTTCTTGTTTTTCAAAATGTGATTTTAAACACTAAAACCAAATCATCATAGGCATCTTGTAATTCATCAAAAGAATATGAACATGAAGTAGATGAATTACAAGTTACCCTTGAATCTTCTTCGATGGCCATAAGGCAAAGGTTGGCTTATTTATCGTCGGTGGAGTCTTCATCACTCCAAGTAGCCACATATGCCTTCTTTGGTGGCCATAAGGCAAAGGTTGGCTTTTTTCTCGTTCAAGCTCTTTCAAAGCTTTGTTCA
The DNA here is from genome assembly GCA_030270665.1 of Hibiscus trionum. NCBI lineage: Eukaryota > Viridiplantae > Streptophyta > Magnoliopsida > Malvales > Malvaceae > Hibiscus > Hibiscus trionum. Next base: position 27,045,991 of record BSYR01000021.1, read on the forward strand.
TGAAAGGGGCACACTTCTTGAAGAGATGAACTATCTCTTCTTCTTCATCCTCCTCTTCACTTGAATCCACAAGATGACATGTGGAAGATTTAAGAGCAATGACATTAGTGTTGAGGCCAAGCCCTTTGAGCTTCTTCTCCCCCATAGCTCTAATTTCTTCCCTCTTCTTCTCATATTCTTTTTTCTTCATTATTTGATGAGTGAGAAGTGACCCCATGAGTTCATCAAGCTTCAAGGTCTTCAAATTCTTAGCTTCGATGATGGAGGTCCTCTTTGAGTTCCATGACTCGGGAAGTGAGTAGATGAGCTTTCGGACAAGCTTCTCTTCCGGAATGGCTTCTCCATAGCCTTTGAGACCATTGGTGATAGTGGATAACCTATCAAACATCTTCTCGATGTTCTCTTCTGGATCCATCTTGAAGTTTTCATACGCTAGGTTGAGGAGGCCGATCTTGGTCTCCTTTACTTCATCGGTTCCTTCGTATGTGACTTCAAGCTTGTCTCATACCTCCTTGGCACTCTCACAAGAAGACATCTTCTCATAGATGGTTGGGCCAAAAGCATAAAAGAGGATGTGCAAGGTTTTGCAATTAAGCTTCATCTTCTTGCGATCTTCGGCACTCCATTCTGCTTTACTTCGTTGAGGCATGAATGAACCATGTTCTACTATGTCACATAGCTTGTAGTCCCTTGACTTTATGAAGAACTTAATCCATGTCTTTCAATGGGCATAGTGAGTTCCATCGAAAAAGGGCGGTTTGTCGATGTATTGGCCATAGAGCCTGTTCTTTGAAATGTTGATCGAGCTTGCCGGATCTTCTCAATAGGATGTTAATCCTCTTCAATTGATCCAAGATCTAATACCAATTGTTGGGTTATACGGTGCTCGATTCCTTCAACCGTTCTTGCTCGCCAAGTGGTGGGGAAATGGAATTTTGGGTGTAAGAGGTGTGGAAGCTAAAAAGATTAAGGACACAATGATTTATAGTGGTTCAACCTTCTAACCAAGGTCTACATCCACTACCTTAGCTTCCCACTAAGGATTTCCAATCAATTCACTATTGATTCGTCCCCTTTTCTAGGCTTAGGAGGAAACCCTTATACACCGATCAAGCTTTCTACCCAAAACCTTGATCAAACCCTCTTTACAAAGAGAAAATAAATAAGCAAACTCAAATCCCTATAATAGGTATTTGTTTTCACAATTTAGCTCTCACCCAAAACCTAAAACACTTGAGCAAATCTAACAATTTTGGCTCACTAGTGTTTGTCTATACAAAGAGATGAAAATTAAGCACTAAGACACTTTCTTGATCATATGTTGTTTTACAATTGAAGCATTCACCATTACTAGATACTTGGAGGTCCCTTTTATACTCCTCTTTGAGTTTGTAGTCGTTACTAGCCGTTGGGGTTCAATTGGAGCCGTTGGAGACTTTATTTCCCATCTTTAATGTTGTTCTGCAGCCTTCCGTATCGATACGCGTGGACCTAAATTGGCACTGCCTTCATCAGAAACTAGTCGTTGGCTCTTGCAAGCCTAAGCGTATCGAAACGCTTGAGGGCGTATCGGTACGGTATGACATTTAAAAGACCATTGGGAAACTAGCCGTTGAGGATGTTAAAATGGGGATCGGTACGCTTACTAGGCGTATCGAAATGATCCCTCTCCATATCGAAACAGGCTTTGCCGTTTCGATACGGGTTTTGGCAGTAACCAAACCTGGGCAAAAAGGTATCGATATGGGTTAGACCGTATTGGTACGGGCAACCTGAAAATTCAAGTTTGGCTATTTAAAATCAATAAAAACTTTACCGAAAAACCTTTTTGAGTACCTCAAACATACATTCAAGTTGTTTGGACTTAAAAACAAGTTTTAAATTCTTTTCAAATTAGTCTAAAACATTTTTCAATTATTATATCAAAACATTATTTCTATAGGAAACATAAGCATACATTACATACGATTAAAAGAGAAAGCCTCAAGATCAAACATATATATAACCCAATCCAAAACCATAACCACAAGACTTAAAGTAAGAACAAACCAACAAGATAAACATCAACATGGTCTCAACATAAGGAGTTTACAAACACTCCCGAAACATAAACAAGGTTCACCCTCATTGCCACAAACACTATTATCTAAGAAAGGTCATACTTGAGCTAAGAGCGGACACTTGGATCACCTTTATTGCACTGTTGATTTCCAAAGGGTCTAGGGATCTACATTGTTGGAAAAAGAGAGTGTAAGCTATATAGCTTAGTGAGCGGAGCTCATAAACCAACTACAACAATGCAGTTTTTGAAAACAATCATTGTTTAGGAAATCAAAACCATTTCTTGAAATCCCTTTCACAAATCCTTTCCAAAATCATTTCCTTATCAACATGCTAACATGAAGCAAGTTTAAGCAATGCAACCATACATGCCATAGGCAATGAACATGCATCAACCATGCATAAACCATATATGAACCATATATGCAAACCAAGCCTACCAGCTCCATAAATATTTCACATACTTCAAGCACAAGTACACAACCATATGAGTTTACCAAGCTCATATTGAAACCATGAGCGAATGAGTATACCGGCATCATTGACACGTTGCTCGAATAAGCGGACACCTTGATGGCACAACCCCCATCAAGTCGCATGGTGAAAAAAACCCTCACCATAAACACACTTTGGCCGGGATGCCACTACCCGCATTGCCCGTTGGTGATAGCACAACCCCTACCACTCGCATCACAATAGCACAACCTCTATTGTGAAACCGAAGAATTTCTCACGCGCGAATTTCATAATTATAGTGCACTTCAAATCCTATTGATCGATCAATCTATCCGATATAACCCATGTGTCAATATACTCATCACAACATTAAAAACCACTGATTTTCACCGGGGATAACCACCTCCCCAAAACACATCCCAAAGGCCAAAATCACAAGCTCATGCATAGCATGAACTCAATCAACAATCAATAAATCACATGGCATTTATATGGGACAATAACAACATGCATTTAATGCATATCAACAACAGAGGAAACATCATTTAAAAGGACATGCACGTGATCCAAAACATGATCAAATATAATAAGGCGAAAAGCCGAAACAACACCAAAACTTACCCTTGAGCTTAGATTGGCCCAAAGGCTCAACCCAAACCCTTAAAACACTTCTTCAACCTTGATAAAACAATAAAATAATTTCCACTCACCAGCGATTACCAAAACAAGCCGAAACCCCTTTTCTAGCTTTTCGGTTGGCCCACAATTGAGTTCAACCAAATCCTATCTTCAATCCCTGCCTCTAACCAACCCAAAATAGAGGATTTAGAGATACTTTCAAAACTCTGATTTGCTGGAAAGAAGATATTCAAATACCCAACCAAAACACCTATCGAACATATCTGATACAAGCCGTAGACATCGAAAAGACTCAATTCGGATATCTCCAATAAAACTCAGCATTAGATAACATCAAGACACAAAGATAAACATCTAAAAACATTATCCCACAAGTAGATTAACTCCAGCTATTGATTCACCTCAAAATTCACCCAAAACTCACTTTTTCATACTTCAAAATTCAACACCAAACCTCATTTCGGGATTCTTCCCATTCACCGAACATCTCAACACATTAATCATATCAAAACAAAAGTAACAACATCAACAAACCCATCATAAACAGATCTTACCCAAAAATCTTACCAAAAGCTCATTTTCATCAATTTTAGCTAAATTTCATTAAGATTAAGACCAGAGAATAAAACCTTAGCATTCAAAAGAATCAAAGCATGGGAATTTAATTAAAGAACCTTACATTAGAGGAGAATCACGTTGCTCACCCTCAATGCTAGCTATTTCCCCTTGTTTGGCCAAAATCCTTGAGAAAAACAATGAGATAAACTTGGGTTTTAGGAAATCAAGATAGGAAAACCATTTAGCAATAATAGATTAATAAGAAGACACTTTTACCTTGAAGAAATTAAGCTCAAATGTTGTTTTTGCTGAAGAGAGGAGATAAGAAAGCTTGAAAATGATTTTTGACGTAAAATGAGATTTTATATAAACCCTATTTTAATTAAATCATAAAAGCTATTTTAAAATATTTTAATAGTCAAAATAAAAGGGGATGATAACCAAATTGGTCTAGCCAAAATAGCTCCTTAAAGATTCAATGTTTTGACTCTTTTACAAAATGTCACTAAAAACAGGTTTTGCAAACTTAAAGATACCTATATACACCCAATGGAAAGGATATTTTTTAGATATATGATTTTGATATAACTTAAAGAAAAATGTTTTTGGACTTAAACTAATTTTCAAAATACTTCAAAAGTCCATAAACTTGAAATATATATTTGAAAATTTTTCAAAGGGTTTTCACATGTTTTAAATGATTTTAAATAACCAATGTGTTAAGAACATGCATTGAGTACCAATACGTTTGTCTCGTATCGATACTCATCTTGCCCGTACCAGTACGAATTTTTTAGTATCGATACAATTTTCATCCCCGAAGTTTTCCAAATTCCAGAAGCCAATTTCAACACTATACGGTCTTAGCCGTATCGATACCCTTCGGGTTCATACCGATACGGTTATAACTGTATCGATACCCCTTTGTACGAGCCCTCACGTACTGTTATCGAGGAGTCAAGAACTGCATTTATTGAGAGAAATAAAGGCTTCAACGGATCCAAACAACCCCCAACCACTAGTAACGACCATGAAGTTGTTAGAGGGTTTAAAAGACACCTTCAAGCATCTATGGAAGAACAAGAAACTAACTACCAATATTCAATGATAGACAAATTGTTCTAGTGCTTTAATTTGTAAATTTTCTTTGTAGAACGCACTTGCGAGCTTAATTGTTATACATTCTCAAGTGTTAGGTTTTGGGTGAAAGCTTAAAATTGCAAACATATTAGCCTTAAATGGTTTTCCTAGTTTGCTCTTTGTATTTCTCTTTGTAAAAGAGGGTTTGCTGAAGCTTCAGGATAGAAAGCTTTGAATGTGTGAGGGTTGCCTCCTTAGCCTAGAAAAGGGGAAGAAATTCAATAGTGAATTTAGGAAAATCATTAGTGGGAAGCTAAGGTAGTGGATGTGGAGCTTGGTTAGAACCTCGAACCACTATAAATCTTTATGTCCAACTTTAATTTCCATAACTTTCACCAGAATCACTCAAAAACCAATTCACCCCCTCTTGGTCACACGGTTGATCGATTGAGCCCCCCAACAGATATGTATACATATATTCTTACCCTAGAAAGAGGGGAGGCTCATAATCTATCATCTTTTCCCTTGGGTTTGGAGCTCTCTTTCTTGATGGTTATTGTAACCCCCTTAACCTGGCCTAGACGGTTGACCCGAATTAAGAAAGTCACAAGGGGAAAACCAAAGTCAACCCGAAAGTCAACCTTGATTAACGACCCTTTTTTTAACCTTGTCTAGATGCACTTAAAACCTAATTGTGATCACACAAACATCATACCAAAAGATCACAAACATCAGAGATCAAACAGGGACTCAATTGAACAAATTACAACTTTAGGGACCAAAATGTAAATTCTGATAAATATGAGGACTTAATCCAAATTAAAGTTACCAACTTGAAATTAATCAGGTTTCATGCTTCTCTGTGAAATTTCAGCTCGAAAGGACTTCCCAAACTCATACAATTGCACAAACAAGTTCAGGACCAAAACGCAAACATTCTAAAACATATAACTGCCAATGTCAGCCCCCAACGGTCACCCGTTCCGAAACGGCATAGCCCGTTTCGAAACTCGGGGCCGTTCCGCAATGCGTACCGAAACGGGGGTCTGGCAGTAGCCTTGCCGTTTCGGAACGGTCCCTCCCGTTTCGGACGCCTGGGCTCATTTAAGGCACCCGTTCCGAAACGGTAGGTGCTGTTCCGAAACGCCCTGCACAGATTGCTCCAAAATGCATACTTAAACATGCAATTGACCAACCAATCATGCACCAAATGCCACCAAGCTTTACCAGCATGCAATTAAACGTAGAAGGGACATATAAGCATCATCAATTCAACATATTAACATCATATGAGAAAAGCCCCAAATCAATAGGCATGCTTCCTACACAAGCTAACCATTCAAGCATAAACTTCCAAAACAAGCACTCTAATGCTCTGCATTATTCAAGCATAAAGATCCAACACCAAAACCAACATTCTCAACATCAAACAACATACTTAGGGAGTACTAAACATCTCCCAAAACATATACATTGGTCCCCCATTGCCAAATTACCAAGAGCTAAAATGTACTTAGAAAACCTTCCATACTTAGAGCTTTGTTTCCACTTGGATGCTTGCCCTCCTTGCTGCCCTCAAGTACTCTAATGCTCTGCATTATTGAATTAAGAAAACGGAAGAGAGCGTAAGCAAAAGCTTAGTGAGGAATGCTCGTAAAACCATTCAATAATGCATTAATAAAACATTTATAAATCATGCTTCAAAACATCAATTGTACATGCTTAAAAGCATACTTAAACATGCATCTCATGCATCACATCACAACATGTCATATTGGCCTCAAGTGATAAGTTCCATTTCTTTAAAAAACAAGTTCATCAACTTTCACCCCAAGGACTTTTAAACACCTTGGCCCCAAGGACTTTTAAACACCTTGGCCATGGACTTTTAAACACCATGAAATGTATCGCATCAAGGACTTTTAAACACCTTGATCCCAAGGACTTTTAAACACCTTGGCCATGGACTTTTAAACACCATGAAATGTGTCACATCAAGGACTTTTAAACACCTTGATCCCAAGGACTTTTAAACACCTTGGCCCATTGACTTTTAACCACCATGGAAGGACCACACAAGGACTTTTAAACACCTTTGTATCCGTAGCAAGAACCATCCAAGGACTTTTAACCACCTTGATGTTCTTAAGTAAACAAGGCTCACTCAAGGACTTTTAACCACCTTAGTGACCTTAACCCTTTTCAAAACATCACTTGCCAATATACATCATTATCATCAATCTATCCACTGTTTTAAAGCATAAAACCAAGCCATATTCATCATGCATTTAAAAGCATCAAATCACATTTAATCAATGTTCAACAACAAGGAACTTCTACCTTGAGTTACCTTCAACATATGGCTTACAAAAACAGCATTAACCATGCTAAATCATGCTTTCAAAACAGTGTTAAAATCATGCAATAAACCACATTGCAACAACAATCAAATCATGGCCACCACTAGAGAGTATTTCCGAAAACTTACACTTGAGCTTAGCAAAGTTGTTTAGACTTAAACTAAGCTCCCAAGACAATGGTTTCAAAGCCGAAACCCAATTTCACTCACCGATTCCACTTCGCCTCTTGCCGAAACACCAATTCAAGCTTCCGGATCAACAACTCTTGGATCCAAAGATGCCTCCCCTGATTAAACACATTAAAGCAGAGATTTAATGCATCATCATGCATCAAAAGCTTTAATGAAAGCACTCAAACTCGCTGCTCTCATTCACACTCCAATTTCGGCCACCAAACACAACCGAAATTGCATCAAAACCACTTCTCAACAAAGCCCAGCCATAAACCAGCAAAACCTAACATCCATTAACACCATTTAACATCTAAAAACAACCTATAAACATCCTTATACCTCCAGCAACATCAGATCCACAAGATCACCACAAAAACATCCAAGAATCACAAGCTAAACTTAGGAAACTCAACCTATCCGGGATTGCATTAATCAAAACTCATTTCCTTATCAATTTAGAGTTCATTTAACATCAAAAACACATCTCAAATCACAGATTAATCAGATCTAACGAAAATCATCAAAAATCACCAAATCTTGCATTATAAGCCAAGATCCATTTCACCACTTAAAATCCTTTAATAAAACTTCAATTAAGAGTTGAGAACTTGGGAATTTCAGTAAAGAACTGATAGTTTAGAGGAGAAGGACGTTCTTACCTCCAAACTTGCGTTTCTCCACTTTTTGGAATCAAAAACCTTGTTGAATCAACTAGCAAATGATGAGGTTTTGAAGATATGATGTTTAGGAATCAAAAGAGTGTTGAAAGGAGGATTTTGGGTGAGAAAATCAGAAACAATTCTCTGGAAAACAAGTGTTTGGATTGAGAGAAAATGAGAGAAAGAAAATAGAAAAGTTAGTTAAGAAAATAGCCAAATGGCCTTTCCCTCCACTTTTGACATGTTTTAAAATCAGAATAAATCTCAAAATATCTTAGAAAAATCTGGAGAAACTACTTTTGGAATAATAGCTCCTTAAAGATTCAAAGTTTCAACTCTTTATAAAACAGTCACAAAACTTTCAAAAATTACATTTTGGTCACTAGCCAAAATGTCACTCTTCCAAAACCCATTTTTCAAAATTGATTTCACAGTTCACTTAATTATATTAAAAGATGATTTTAGAACATTTTTCCATATTTTTAATGCAACCCGAACTAGGTTTCCCTAATTTCACCTCCTTAGATTCAAACAGCACTTTGACCAAACCGGTCAACGCCCAAAACTTCTAAGCCCAAAACCGGGGCGTTACAACTCTCCCCCCTTAAGAAATTTCGTCCTCGAAATTTACCTGAAGGAAAGAGATAAGGAAACTGCTTCAGCATGTCTTCCTTCCGCTCCCACGTGGCTTCCTCAACACCGCGATGCTTCCACAGCACCTTCACCAACTCAATGGTCTTGCCACGAAGAACCTTGCTATCCGAATCCAGAACCTTCACCGGTTCCTCATCATAGGTCAAATCCGGATTCAGTTCCACTTCCTCCACAGGCATCACATGCGAAGGATCAGATCTATACTTCCGGAGCATAGAAACATGAAACACATCATGGATCTTCTCCAACTCTTGAGGTAACCTCAACCGATACGCAACAGGACCCACACGCTCAACCACCTCATATGGTCCAATGTATCTAGGGCTCAACTTACCCTTCCGACCAAACCGCATCACCTTCTTCCAAGGCGAAACCTTCAAGAACACACGGTCACCCACCGCATACTCTATCTCCTTACGCTTCAAATCCGCGTAAGACTTCTGCCGATCAGAGGCCGCCTTCAACCACTCACAAATGAGCTTCACCTTCTCAGTGGTCCCTTTCAGCAAAGCAGGCATCGAAACCAACTTTTGACCAGTTTCAGCCCAACAAAGAGGAGTTCTACACTTCCTCCTGTACAAAGCCTCATCAGGTGCCATATGTATACTTGCCTGATAACTATTGTTATAAGCAAACTCAACCAAAGGCAAATGCTTCTCCCAAGAACCTTGGAACTCAATCACGCAGCACCTCAACATATCCTCCAAAATCTGGATAACTCGTTCAGACTGACCATCCGACTGAGGATGATAGGATGTACTGAAATGCAACCTTGTACCCAGAGCTTGATGCAAACACTGCCAGAAACGCGATGTGAACCTCGGATCCCTATCTGACACAATCGACTTAGGTACACCATGCAGCCGCACAATCTCAGCAATGTACAGCTCTGCCAGCTTATCCAAAGAAAACGTAGTATGCACAGGCAAGAAATGCGCACACTTCGTCAGGCGATCCACAATCACCCAGACGGAATTCTTCTTCGATGGAGACAAAGGTAAACCAGATACAAAATCCATGGTAACCCTTTCCCACTTCCACTCAGGGATTTTCAACGGTTGCAACAACCCTGAAGGAACCTGATGTTCAGCCTTAACTCGCTGACACACCAAACACTTGCTAACAAACTCCGCAACATCCTTCTTCAAACCCACCCAATAGTACTCATCACGAAGATCACGATACATCTTAGTACTACCAGGGTGTATAGCAAAAGGACTACTATGGCCTTCAGTCAGAATAGCACGCCTCAACTCAGCATCATTGGGCACTACTATTCGACTCCCAAAACACAGCACACCATCGTCATTGAAACAGAACTCCGAAGGTCTACCCTCCGCGATATCCTGAACATGCGGTACCAAGGAATCATCCAGCAACTGCTTATCCTTGATCAACTAAACCAATGATGGTTTCACTTGCAACTCAGCCACAAGACCACCATCACGCGATATGCTCAAGCTAGCAAACATAGCCCTCAGCTCAACAGCTACCTTCCTACTCAAGGCATCCGCTACAACATTAGCTTTTCCAGGATGATACTCAATCGTCAGATCATAATCCTTGAGCAACTCCAACCAACGCCGCTGCCTAAGATTCAACTCCTTCTGAGACATCAGATACCTCAAACTCTTGTGATCTGTGTACACAGTACACTTCTCACCATATAGATAATGTCTCCAGATCTTCAGAGCAAAAACCACTGCAGCCAGCTCAATATCATGCGTAGGGTAATTGCGCTCATGCACTTTCAACTGCCGCGATGCATAAGCCACCACCTTACCCTCCTACATCAGCACACACCCCAAACCAACATAGGATGCATCACTGTAAACCACAAACTCTTTCCCTGATTCAGGCTGAACCAAGATAGGAGCTTGCGTCAAAGCCGCCTTAAGCTTCTCAAAAGCCTGTTGTCTCGTTTTTGTCCACTCATACTTAACATCCTTCTGCAACAACTTTGTCAAAGGAGCAGCAATCTTGGAAAACCCATCCACAAACCTTCGGTAGTACCCCGCCAAACCAAGGAAACTACGGACCTCATGAACAGACTTAGGAACCTTCCAGCTCATCACCGCCTCAATCTTCTGAGGATCAACACGAATCCCCTCAGCTGAAACCACATGTCCAAGAAACACCACCTCCTTAAGCCAAAACTCGCACTTGCTCAGCTTAGCATAAAGCTGATTCTCCAACAAAGCTTGCAACACAATCCTCAAATGCTCTTCGTGCTCCTCCTCAGTACGCGAGTACACGAGGATATCATCAGTGAACACCACCACGAACTTGTCCAGGTATTCATGAAACACACGATTCATCATGTCCATAAAAGCAGCAGGAGCATTTGTCAAACCAAACGGCATCACAAGGAACTCATAATGCCCATACCTTGTCCTGAAAGCTGTCTTAGGCACATCCACATCTTTCACCTTCAGCTGATAATACCCTGACCTCAAGTCAATCTTAGAGAACACAGCTGCTCCCCGAAATTGATCAAAGAGATCATCAATTCTCGGCAAAGGATACCGATTCTTGATAGTCAACTTGTTCAGCTGACGGTAATCAATGCACATTCTCATAGTGCCATCCTTCTTCTTCACGAACAAGACCGGTGCTCCCCAAGGTGACACACTCGGCCGGATGAAACCACGATCAAGCAACTCTTGCAACTGCGTCTTCAGCTCCTTCAGCTCCTTAGGTGCCATTCTATAGGGAGTAATGGACACAGGAGTTGTATTCTCATACAGCTCAATTCCAAACTCCACCTCGCGGTTAGGAGGTAAGCCAGGCAACTCCTCAGGAAAAACACCAGGAAACTCATTCACAACCCTGATATCTTGCACCCTCAACTCCTTGGAGCTAGGATTCATCACAAAAGCTAGATAAGCTTCACAACCTTGCCTCAGCATCCTACTCGCCTCCAAGGTAGACACCACATTGGCAAGAAACTTCACATTCTCGCCCACCACAACAACTTCGTAATCATCCGCAAGCTTAAGCGAAACCCGCTTGTTCTCACAATCCACAACAGCACGATGCTCAGCAAGCCAATCTATACCAAGGATCACATCGAAACCATAGAAGGGCAACTCCATAAGATCAACATGGAAAACATGCTCTTGAACAACCAAGGGACACCTTCTATAAAGCTTCCTAGTCACAACAGTCTCACCAAAAGAACTAGTGACTCGAACACCAACATCCAAAGACTCAACAGGCAAACCAAGCAGTTCAGCATGCTCACGCAATATGTATGAATGCGTAGATCCAGAATCAATCAAAGAAAGCAATGACAAGGACTGCAAAGTAAAGGTACCTGCAATCACATCCGCATCATTCCTGCCCTCTCGCTGAGCATACACCCTCGCTTGGCCTCCACCCTCAGGCTGAAATGCCACAACATGGGCCACTCCACGACCACCTTCCTCCCTCCTCTGGAAATTACCACGGCCGCGCCCACGACCTCTCTGCGGTACAGCAACAACAGGAGCACGCACCTGATCACCAGCCAACCTCGGACAATCTCGCCTCAAGTGGTCTGCAGAACCACAACTCCAGCACCCGTTACCAGCAGCCGCAACAGGAGCTTGTACCACTCTCTCAGCATGAGGACAGTCACGCTTCAAGTGACCACGGGAACCACAGATCCAACAAGCACTCGGATCAACTCTAGCATTGCCTCCTCTAGCAGGTGCACCACTACCTCTCTTAGCTGAAGACTGATACTTCTGATCACGTCTCCTCTTGTTCCGTCCACCTCCGGAACTATACTCAGCAGCTCGCTTGCCAGCACCCTTAGCAGACAAACTCAGGTTCATCTCAACGTCCTTAGCTCGGCCCACCAACACATCAAAATCATCATACTCGGCGGCTAGCAAATACATTTTCACATCCGTCTCTAAGCCATAACGGAACCTCTCGCACCTTGCCCGCTCATCAGGTACCAGCTCAGGTGCATACTGACTGAGTCGCACAAACTGCACTTCATACTCAGCCACACTCATGCTCCCTTGGGTAAGAGACATGAATTCACGCTTCTTCTCATCTAGATATCTTACACCCAGATATCTCCTTTTGAACACACTCTGAAAGAATGTCCAGGTCACATCAGCTTCTGCCATCCCAGCTATGGTGGTCGTCCACCACGTATACGCATCCTTCTGCAGCAAGGACACAACACAACCCAGCTTTTGCACATCCGTGCAGCTCATCTGACCCAAGATACGCTTGGTACTCTCCAACCAAGCTTCCGAACTCTCAGCAAACATACCCCTGAACTCAGTCCCACCCAGACTGCGCAGACGCTCCAAAGGTAGTCTAACACCAGCATCACCCTAATGCCCAGCCCCCTGAGCTCCAGCTACTGCTGCTCGAAAAGCACCCGCAATAGCTTGTACCAACATCGTCATGTCAGGCATAGCTTGCCCCTGACCAGCCTCAGGTCCTGCAGCTCCAGCATCAGCTGCTGCATCAGCTCCATCTCCCTCAGCTCCACCACCACCAGGTGGAGGAGGTAAAACCGCACTTTCCTCATTCTCGTTCTCATTAGGAGCCGTAGCTCTCACGTTACTCCTTAACTCTCTACGTGGTGGTGCCATACTTTTACCATGCAACAACAATGCAAATAAAACAAGTCAGGCCCAGCAAGGTAAGCAATCCAAGTATTCAAGCTCAATTTCATTTCAAAACAACATCTTTCCTTTAGCTTTGATTTGGCAATGGGTACCCACTACATGCTACATCACAGCACATACTTCAATTGCATCTAAAAACACAAGCCATTAAACATGCTTTCACTCAACAAGCATACTAGGCATACATACTTCAATCATGCATACATACATTCCCAATTACTCGAGAACTCAGCTCTGATACCACCAAATGTAACCCCCTTAACCCGGCCTAGACGGTTGACCCGAATTAAGAAAGTCACACGGGGAAAACCAAAGTCAACCCGAAAGTCAACCTTGATTAACGACCCTTTTTTTTCTTTTTAACCTTTTCTAGATGCACTTAAAACCTAATTGTGATCACACAAACATCATACCAAAAGATCACAAACATCAGAGATCAAACAGGGACTCAATTGAACAAATTACAACTTTAGGGACCAAAATGTAAATTCAGATAAATATGAGGACTTAATCCAAATTAAAGTTACCAACTTGAAATTAATCAGGTTTCATGCTTCTCTGTGAAATTTCAGCTCGGAAGGACTTCCCAAACTCATACAATTGCACAAACAAGTTTCAGGACCAAAACGCAAACATTCTAAAACATATAACTGCCAATGTCAGCCCCCAACGGTCACCCGTTCCGAAACGGCATAGCCCGTTTCGAAACTCGGGACTGTTCCGCAACGCGTACCGAAATGGGGGTCTGGCAGTAGCCTTGCCGTTTCGGAACGGTCCCTCCCGTTTCGGACGCCTGGGCTCATTTAAGGCACCCGTTCCGAAACGGTAGGTGCTGTTCCGAAACGCCCTGCACAGATTGCTCCAAAATGCATACTTAAATATGCAATTGACCAACCAATCATGCACCAAATGCCACCAAACTTTACCAGCATGCAATTAAACGTAGAAGGGACATATAAGCATCATCAATTCAACATATTAACATCATATGAGAAAAGCCCCAAATCAATAGGCATGCTTCCTACACAAGCTAACCATTCAAGCATAAACTTCCAAAACAAGCATGAAAAGATCCAACACCAAAACCAACATTCTCAACATCAAACAACATACTTAGGGAGTACTAAACATCTCCCAAAACATATACATTGGTCCCCCATTGCCAAATTACCAAGAGCTAAAATGTACTTAGAAAACCTTCCATACTTAGAGCTTTGTTTCCACTTGGATGCTTGCCCTCCTTGCTGCCCTCAAGTACTCTAATGCTCTGCATTATTGAATTAAGAAAACGGAAGAGAACGTAAGCAAAAGCTTAGTGAGGAATGCTCGTAAAACCATTCAATAATGCATTAATAAAACATTTATAAATCATGCTTCAAAACATCAATTGTACATGCTTAAAAGCATACTTAAACATGCATCTCATGCATCACATCACAACATGTCATATTGGCCTCAAGTGATAAGTTCCATTTCTTTAAAAAACAAGTTCATCAACTTTCACCCCAAGGACTTTTAAACACCTTGGCCCCAAGGACTTTTAAACACCTTGGCCATGGACTTTTAAACACCATGAAATGTATCGCATCAAGGACTTTTAAACACCTTGATCCCAAGGACTTTTAAACACCTTGGCCATGGACTTTTAAACACCATGAAATGTGTCACATCAAGGACTTTTAAACACCTTGATCCCAAGGACTTTTAAACACCTTGGCCCATTGACTTTTAACCACCATGGAAGGACCACACAAGGACTTTTAAACACCTTTGTGTCCGTAGCAAGAACCATCCAAGGACTTTTAACCACCTTGATGTTCTTAAGTAAACAAGGCTCACTCAAGGACTTTTAACCACCTTAGTGACCTTAACCCTTTTCAAAACATCACTTGCCAATATACATCATTATCATCAATCTATCCACTGTTTTAAAGCATAAAACCAAGCCATATTCATCATGCATTTAAAAGCATCAAATCACATTTAATCAATGTTCAACAACAAGGAACTTCTACCTTGAGTTACCTTCAACATATGGCTTACAAAAACAGCATTAACCATGCTAAATCATGCTTTCAAAACAGTGTTAAAATCATGCAATAAACCACATTGCAACAACAATCAAATCATGGCCACCACTAGAGAGTATTTCCGAAAACTTACACTTGAGCTTAGCAAAGTTGTTTAGACTTAAACTAAGCTCCCAAGACAATGGTTTCAAAGCCGAAACCCAATTTCACTCACCGATTCCACTTCGCCTCTTGCCGAAACACCAATTCAAGCTTCCGGATCAACAACTCTTGGATCCAAAGATGCCTCCCCTGATTAAACACATTAAAGCAGAGATTTAATGCATCATCATGCATCAAAAGCTTCAATGAAAGCACTCAAACTCGCTGCTCTCATTCACACTCCAATTTCGGCCACCAAACACAACCGAAATTGCATCAAAACCACTTCTCAACAAAGCCCAGCCATAAACCAGCAAAACCTAACATCCATTAACACCATTTAACATCTAAAAACAACCTATAAACATCCTTATACCTCCAGCAACATCAGATCCACAAGATCACCACAAAAACATCCAAGAATCACAAGCTAAACTTAGGAAACTCAACCTATCCGGGATTGCATTAATCAAAACTCATTTCCTTATCAATTTAGAGTTCATTTAACATCAAAAACACATCTCAAATCACAGATTAATCAGATCTAACGAAAATCATCAAAAATCACCAAATCTTGCATTATAAGCCAAGATCCATTTCACCACTTAAAATCCTTTAATAAAACTTCAATTAAGAGTTGAGAACTTGGGAATTTCAGTAAAGAACTGATAGTTTAGAGGAGAAGGACGTTCTTACCTCCAAACTTGCGTTTCTCCACTTTTTGGAATCAAAAACCTTGTTGAATCAACTAGCAAATGATGAGGTTTTGAAGATATGATGTTTAGGAATCAAAAGAGTGTTGAAAGGAGGATTTTGGGTGAGAAAATCAGAAACAATTCTCTGGAAAACAAGTGTTTGGATTGAGAGAAAATGAGAGAAAGAAAATAGAAAAGTTAGTTAAGAAAATAGCCAAATGGCCTTTCCCTCCACTTTTTACATGTTTTAAAATCAGAATAAATCTCAAAATATCTTAGAAAAATCTGGAGAAACTACTTTTGGAATAATAGCTCCTTAAAGATTCAAAGTTTCAACTCTTTATAAAACAGTCACAAAACTTTCAAAAATTACATTTTGGTCACTAGCCAAAATGTCACTCTTCCAAAACCCATTTTTCAAAATTGATTTCACAGTTCACTTAATTATATTAAAAGATGATTTTAGAACATTTTTCCATATTTTTAATGCAACCCGAACTAGGTTTCCCTAATTTCACCTCCTTAGATTCGAACAGCACTTTGACCAAACCGGTCAACGCCCAAAACTTCTAAGCCCAAAACCGGGGCGTTACAACTCTCCCCCCTTAAGAAATTTCGTCCTCGAAATTTACCTGAAGGAAAGAGATAAGGAAACTGCTTCAGCATGTCTTCCTTCCGCTCCCACGTGGCTTCCTCAACACCGCGATGCTTCCACAGCACCTTCACCAACTCAATGGTCTTGCCACGAAGAACCTTGCTATCCGAATCCAGAACCTTCACCGGTTCCTCATCATAGGTCAAATCCGGATTCAGTTCCACTTCCTCCACAGGCATCACATGCGAAGGATCAGATCTATACTTCCGGAGCATAGAAACATGAAACACATCATGGATCTTCTCCAACTCTTGAGGTAACCTCAACCGATACGCAACAGGACCCACACGCTCAACCACCTCATATGGTCCAATGTATCTAGGGCTCAACTTACCCTTCCGACCAAACCGCATCACCTTCTTCCAAGGCGAAACCTTCAAGAACACACGGTCACCCACCGCATACTCTATCTCCTTACGCTTCAAATCCGCGTAAGACTTCTGCCGATCAGAGGCCGCCTTCAACCACTCACAAATGAGCTTCACCTTCTCAGTGGTCCCTTTCAGCAAAGCAGGCATCGAAACCAACTTTTGACCAGTTTCAGCCCAACAAAGAGGAGTTCTACACTTCCTCCTGTACAAAGCCTCATCAGGTGCCATATGTATACTTGCCTGATAACTATTGTTATAAGCAAACTCAACCAAAGGCAAATGCTTCTCCCAAGAACCTTGGAACTCAATCACGCAGCACCTCAACATATCCTCCAAAATCTGGATAACTCGTTCAGACTGACCATCCGACTGAGGATGATAGGATGTACTGAAATGCAACCTTGTACCCAGAGCTTGATGCAAACACTGCCAGAAACGCGATGTGAACCTCGGATCCCTATCTGACACAATCGACTTAGGTACACCATGCAGCCGCACAATCTCAGCAATGTACACCTCTGCCAGCTTATCCAAAGAAAACGTAGTATGCACAGGCAAGAAATGCGCACACTTCGTCAGGCGATCCACAATCACCCAGACGGAATTCTTCTTCGATGGAGACAAAGGTAAACCAGATACAAAATCCATGGTAACCCTTTCCCACTTCCACTCAGGGATTTTCAACGGTTGCAACAACCCTGAAGGAACCTGATGTTCAGCCTTAACTCGCTGACACACCAAACACTTGCTAACAAACTCCGCAACATCCTTCTTCAAACCCACCCAATAGTACTCATCACGAAGATCACGATACATCTTAGTACTACCAGGGTGTATAGCAAAAGGACTACTATGGCCTTCAGTCAGAATAGCACGCCTCAACTCAGCATCATTGGGCACTACTATTCGACTCCCAAAACACAACACACCATCGTCATTGAAACAGAACTCCGAAGGTCTACCCTCCGCGATATCCTGAACATGCGGTACCAAGGAATCATCCAGCAACTGCTTATCCTTGATCAACTAAACCAATGATGGTTTCACTTGCAACTCAGCCACAAGACCACCATCACGCGATATGCTCAAGCTAGCAAACATAGCCCTCAGCTCAACAGCTACCTTCCTACTCAAGGCATCCGCTACAACATTAGCTTTTCCAGGATGATACTCAATCGTCAGATCATAATCCTTGAGCAACTCCAACCAATGCCGCTGCCTAAGATTCAACTCCTTCTGAGACATCAGATACCTCAAACTCTTGTGATCTGTGTACACAGTACACTTCTCACCATATAGATAATGTCTCCAGATCTTCAGAGCAAAAACCACTGCAGCCAGCTCAATATCATGCGTAGGGTAATTGCGCTCATGCACTTTCAACTGCCGCGATGCATAAGCCACCACCTTACCCTCCTACATCAGCACACACCCCAAACCAACATAGGATGCATCACTGTAAACCACAAACTCTTTCCCTGATTCAGGCTGAACCAAGATAGGAGCTTGCGTCAAAGCCGCCTTAAGCTTCTCAAAAGCCTGTTGTCTCGTTTTTGTCCACTCATACTTAACATCCTTCTGCAACAACTTTGTCAAAGGAGCAGCAATCTTGGAAAACCCATCCACAAACCTTCGGTAGTACCCCGCCAAACCAAGGAAACTACGGACCTCATGAACAGACTTAGGAACCTTCCAGCTCATCACCGCCTCAATCTTCTGAGGATCAACACGAATCCCCTCAGCTGAAACCACATGTCCAAGAAACACCACCTCCTTAAGCCAAAACTCGCACTTGCTCAGCTTAGCATAAAGCTGATTCTCCAACAAAGCTTGCAACACAATCCTCAAATGCTCTTCGTGCTCCTCCTCAGTACGCGAGTACACGAGGATATCATCAGTGAACACCACCACGAACTTGTCCAGGTATTCATGAAACACACGATTCATCATGTCCATAAAAGCAGCAGGAGCATTTGTCAAACCAAACGGCATCACAAGGAACTCATAATGCCCATACCTTGTCCTGAAAGCTGTCTTAGGCACATCCACATCTTTCACCTTCAGCTGATAATACCCTGACCTCAAGTCAATCTTAGAGAACACAGCTGCTCCCCGAAATTGATCAAAGAGATCATCAATTCTCGGCAAAGGATACCGATTCTTGATAGTCAACTTGTTCAGCTGACGGTAATCAATGCACATTCTCATAGTGCCATCCTTCTTCTTCACGAACAAGACCGGTGCTCCCCAAGGTGACACACTCGGCCGGATGAAACCACGATCAAGCAACTCTTGCAACTGCGTCTTCAGCTCCTTCAGCTCCTTAGGTGCCATTCTATAGGGAGTAATGGACACAGGAGTTGTATTCTCATACAGCTCAATTCCAAACTCCACCTCGCGGTTAGGAGGTAAGCCAGGCAACTCCTCAGGAAAAACACCAGGAAACTCATTCACAACCCTGATATCTTGCACCCTCAACTCCTTGGAGCTAGGATTCATCACAAAAGCTAGATAAGCTTCACAACCTTGCCTCAGCATCCTACTCGCCTCCAAGGTAGACACCACATTGGCAAGAAACTTCACATTCTCGCCCACCACAACAACTTCGTAATCATCTGCAAGCTTAAGCGAAACCCGCTTGTTCTCACAATCCACAACAGCACGATGCTCAGCAAGCCAATCTATACCAAGGATCACATCGAAACCATAGAAGGGCAACTCCATAAGATCAACATGGAAAACATGCTCTTGAACAACCAAGGGACACCTTCTATAAAGCTTCCTAGTCACAACAGTCTCACCAAAAGAACTAGTGACTCGAACACCAACATCCAAAGACTCAACAGGCAAACCAAGCAGTTCAGCATGCTCACGCAATATGTATGAATGCGTAGATCCAGAATCAATCAAAGAAAGCAATGACAAGGACTGCAAAGTAAAGGTACCTGCAATCACATCCGCATCATTCCTGCCCTCTCGCTGAGCATACACCCTCGCTTGGCCTCCACCCTCAGGCTGAAATGCCACAACATGGGCCACTCCACGACCACCTTCCTCCCTCCTCTGGAAATTACCACGGCCGCGCCCACGACCTCTCTGCGGTACAGCAACAACAGGAGCACGCACCTGATCACCAGCCAACCTCGGACAATCTCGCCTCAAGTGGTCTGCAGAACCACAACTCCAGCACCCGTTACCAGCAGCCGCAACAGGAGCTTGTACCACTCTCTCAGCATGAGGACAGTCACGCTTCAAGTGACCACGGGAACCACAGATCCAACAAGCACTCGGATCAACTCTAGCATTGCCTCCTCTAGCAGGTGCACCACTACCTCTCTTAGCTGAAGACTGATACTTCTGATCACGTCCCCTCTTGTTCCGTCCACCTCCGGAACTATACTCAGCAGCTCGCTTGCCAGCACCCTTAGCAGACAAACTCAGGTTCATCTCAACGTCCTTAGCTCGGCCCACCAACACATCAAAATCATCATACTCGGCGGCTAGCAAATACATTTTCACATCCGTCTCTAAGCCATAACGGAACCTCTCGCACCTTGCCCGCTCATCAGGTACCAGCTCAGGTGCATACTGACTGAGTCGCACAAACTGCACTTCATACTCAGCCACACTCATGCTCCCTTGGGTAAGAGACATGAATTCACGCTTCTTCTCATCTAGATATCTTACACCCAGATATCTCCTTTTGAACACACTCTGAAAGAATGTCCAGGTCACATCAGCTTCTGCCATCCCAGCTATGGTGGTCGTCCACCACGTATACGCATCCTTCTGCAGCAAGGACACAACACAACCCAGCTTTTGCACATCCGTGCAGCTCATCTGACCCAAGATACGCTTGGTACTCTCCAACCAAGCTTCCGAACTCTCAGCAAACATACCCCTGAACTCAGTCCCACCCAGACTGCGCAGACGCTCCAAAGGTAGTCTAACACCAGCATCACCCTAATGCCCAGCCCCCTGAGCTCCAGCTACTGCTGCTCGAAAAGCACCCGCAATAGCTTGTACCAACATCGTCATGTCAGGCATAGCTTGCCCCTGACCAGCCTCAGGTCCTGCAGCTCCAGCATCAGCTGCTGCATCAGCTCCATCTCCCTCAGCTCCACCACCACCAGGTGGAGGAGGTAAAACCGCACTTTCCTCATTCTCGTTCTCATTAGGAGCCGTAGCTCTCACGTTACTCCTTAACTCTCTACGTGGTGGTGCCATACTTTTACCATGCAACAACAATGCAAATAAAACAAGTCAGGCCCAGCAAGGTAAGCAATCCAAGTATTCAAGCTCAATTTCATTTCAAAACAACATCTTTCCTTTAGCTTTGATTTGGCAATGGGTACCCACTACATGCTACATCACAGCACATACTTCAATTGCATCTAAAAACACAAGCCATTAAACATGCTTTCACTCAACAAGCATACTAGGCATACATACTTCAATCATGCATACATACATTCCCAATTACTCGAGAACTCAGCTCTGATACCACCAAATGTAACCCCCTTAACCCGGCCTAGACGGTTGACCCGAATTAAGAAAGTCACACGGGGAAAACCAAAGTCAACCCGAAAGTCAACCTTGATTAACGACCCTTTTTTTTCTTTTTAACCTTTTCTAGATGCACTTAAAACCTAATTGTGATCACACAAACATCATACCAAAAGATCACAAACATCAGAGATCAAACAGGGACTCAATTGAACAAATTACAACTTTAGGGACCAAAATGTAAATTCAGATAAATATGAGGACTTAATCCAAATTAAAGTTACCAACTTGAAATTAATCAGGTTTCATGCTTCTCTGTGAAATTTCAGCTCGGAAGGACTTCCCAAACTCATACAATTGCACAAACAAGTTTCAGGACCAAAACGCAAACATTCTAAAACATATAACTGCCAATGTCAGCCCCCAACGGTCACCCGTTCCGAAACGGCATAGCCCGTTTCGAAACTCGGGACTGTTCCGCAACGCGTACCGAAATGGGGGTCTGGCAGTAGCCTTGCCGTTTCGGAACGGTCCCTCCCGTTTCGGACGCCTGGGCTCATTTAAGGCACCCGTTCCGAAACGGTAGGTGCTGTTCCGAAACGCCCTGCACAGATTGCTCCAAAATGCATACTTAAATATGCAATTGACCAACCAATCATGCACCAAATGCCACCAAACTTTACCAGCATGCAATTAAACGTAGAAGGGACATATAAGCATCATCAATTCAACATATTAACATCATATGAGAAAAGCCCCAAATCAATAGGCATGCTTCCTACACAAGCTAACCATTCAAGCATAAACTTCCAAAACAAGCATGAAAAGATCCAACACCAAAACCAACATTCTCAACATCAAACAACATACTTAGGGAGTACTAAACATCTCCCAAAACATATACATTGGTCCCCCATTGCCAAATTACCAAGAGCTAAAATGTACTTAGAAAACCTTCCATACTTAGAGCTTTGTTTCCACTTGGATGCTTGCCCTCCTTGCTGCCCTCAAGTACTCTAATGCTCTGCATTATTGAATTAAGAAAACGGAAGAGAGCGTAAGCAAAAGCTTAGTGAGGAATGCTCGTAAAACCATTCAATAATGCATTAATAAAACATTTATAAATCATGCTTCAAAACATCAATTGTACATGCTTAAAAGCATACTTAAACATGCATCTCATGCATCACATCACAACATGTCATATTGGCCTCAAGTGATAAGTTCCATTTCTTTAAAAAACAAGTTCATCAACTTTCACCCCAAGGACTTTTAAACACCTTGGCCCCAAGGACTTTTAAACACCTTGGCCATGGACTTTTAAACACCATGAAATGTATCGCATCAAGGACTTTTAAACACCTTGATCCCAAGGACTTTTAAACACCTTGGCCATGGACTTTTAAACACCATGAAATGTGTCACATCAAGGACTTTTAAACACCTTGATCCCAAGGACTTTTAAACACCTTGGCCCATTGACTTTTAACCACCATGGAAGGACCACACAAGGACTTTTAAACACCTTTGTGTCCGTAGCAAGAACCATCCAAGGACTTTTAACCACCTTGATGTTCTTAAGTAAACAAGGCTCACTCAAGGACTTTTAACCACCTTAGTGACCTTAACCCTTTTCAAAACATCACTTGCCAATATACATCATTATCATCAATCTATCCACTGTTTTAAAGCATAAAACCAAGCCATATTCATCATGCATTTAAAAGCATCAAATCACATTTAATCAATGTTCAACAACAAGGAACTTCTACCTTGAGTTACCTTCAACATATGGCTTACAAAAACAGCATTAACCATGCTAAATCATGCTTTCAAAACAGTGTTAAAATCATGCAATAAACCACATTGCAACAACAATCAAATCATGGCCACCACTAGAGAGTATTTCCGAAAACTTACACTTGAGCTTAGCAAAGTTGTTTAGACTTAAACTAAGCTCCCAAGACAATGGTTTCAAAGCCGAAACCCAATTTCACTCACCGATTCCACTTCGCCTCTTGCCGAAACACCAATTCAAGCTTCCGGATCAACAACTCTTGGATCCAAAGATGCCTCCCCTGATTAAACACATTAAAGCAGAGATTTAATGCATCATCATGCATCAAAAGCTTCAATGAAAGCACTCAAACTCGCTGCTCTCATTCACACTCCAATTTCGGCCACCAAACACAACCGAAATTGCATCAAAACCACTTCTCAACAAAGCCCAGCCATAAACCAGCAAAACCTAACATCCATTAACACCATTTAACATCTAAAAACAACCTATAAACATCCTTATACCTCCAGCAACATCAGATCCACAAGATCACCACAAAAACATCCAAGAATCACAAGCTAAACTTAGGAAACTCAACCTATCCGGGATTGCATTAATCAAAACTCATTTCCTTATCAATTTAGAGTTCATTTAACATCAAAAACACATCTCAAATCACAGATTAATCAGATCTAACGAAAATCATCAAAAATCACCAAATCTTGCATTATAAGCCAAGATCCATTTCACCACTTAAAATCCTTTAATAAAACTTCAATTAAGAGTTGAGAACTTGGGAATTTCAGTAAAGAACTGATAGTTTAGAGGAGAAGGACGTTCTTACCTCCAAACTTGCGTTTCTCCACTTTTTGGAATCAAAAACCTTGTTGAATCAACTAGCAAATGATGAGGTTTTGAAGATATGATGTTTAGGAATCAAAAGAGTGTTGAAAGGAGGATTTTGGGTGAGAAAATCAGAAACAATTCTCTGGAAAACAAGTGTTTGGATTGAGAGAAAATGAGAGAAAGAAAATAGAAAAGTTAGTTAAGAAAATAGCCAAATGGCCTTTCCCTCCACTTTTGACATGTTTTAAAATCAGAATAAATCTCAAAATATCTTAGAAAAATCTGGAGAAACTACTTTTGGAATAATAGCTCCTTAAAGATTCAAAGTTTCAACTCTTTATAAAACAGTCACAAAACTTCTAAGCCCAAAACTTCTAAGCCCAAAACCGGGGCGTTACAGTTATGGCAGCTTAAAGCTTCCGTAGGGCAACTGAGGTGAATCTGATGCAGAATTAAGTAGCCATGACGAGTGAAACATCATTGAGCAATCGAGCTAGCTAGATATAGTTTTCCCCATTCGGTTCTTAATGTTTCTTTTGTTTAAACACTGATGATTATGGTTTAATTTCATTTTGTATGAAAATACTTTATGAATGTTGATTGAATGTTTATCTTATTAAGCTTTTCTTCTATCTTTTGATCTTTGGATTTGAATGTCTTTATGCATGAAAGTGTTTATCGCAGCCACTGTCAACGAGAGTTGCAGTGACAGTTCAAGTTAACAATACAATCATTACAATGAAAGTTGCGTGGGAGTACAATGGAAGTTAACTCAATTGTTCTTGTATTTGCTTATTAGCCATCAATGAGAGCTGTGGTAAGTGGGCACATATAAGTCTTTGGTTAAGGTTAGAAGTTGAGATTGGTAAGATATTCATGTGCTTTACTACATCGAAAATCATCTTTTTTTTCTTGCTAGAATTCGTTATTTTATTGATGAATCACCGAGAGAACCCCACTGCCATCATTATATTGCTTCTGTATTAATTTCAGTTCATAGTTGCGACATCACCTACACCATTTACTTTTTATTGCTTTGACATTGCTCATCGTGTGTACCTTATTTTTCTTACCTTTTGCACTGACATTGGTAGACCTCCAAACAACCATCCTTGTGGGATCGATATCCGACAGGAACTACATGCCCACTATAATTGCATCGACGTGTGTGCGCTTGCACAAATCATGTGACGTTATTTCATCGATGAAATTTTGGCGTCGTTGCCGAAGACAATTTTCGTTTGGTGTTTATTTTTGTCATTTCATTTTTTTATTAACTTTATTTTCTTTTGTTTTGTTGTTTATTTATTTATTTATTTTTTGGTGCGCTAAGAAGTGAGAGCAGCAAAAATACATCGAAGGATAGACATCGAACCATTCGAGATTACACGATGTCCAACTACATCTTTCAATATCCTATTCCAAGAGTGTTTCAAGTAAAAGCTACTCTGAGCATTATTGAGTGGAATAAAGTTTCTGCTCTTAGAGATCAAATTTCTTCTATGGAAAAGAGGATCAAAAATATGCAAGGGTCTAATGATGTTAAACCTATTCAAGTCGCTCAACGAGTTGCAGTCATTGCATTCTACTGTGAGATTTGTGGTGACAGCCACATTTATAAAGATTGGCCACAACTCCTATGGAACAAATCTTATGGTAATTCCTATAATGCTTCTACATACAATCAACAATCTTGGGGAATTCAAAATTCTTGGCAAAATGTTAGAACATTATGATATAAGAATACTTGGCCCTGAGGAACTACACTCTATTGCAGTCACAATTGAATCATCAATCTCAGATGGATCAACAACAATATCAGGTGCAGCCACAATATGTTCAGATTCCACATCTGCATGCTCAAGCACCTATGCAGCAATAGTACACCTAAGCTTCCACATTTGATCCCTGCGTAGCTCTTGAAGATTTGATGCGAGAGCATATCACTCGAATGGAAGCAATTGTTCAAGGGGAGTCCTCATCGATTTGTGCAATAAAAGAAAAATTGGGACAACTTTCATCCACACTGAATATTAGACAACAAGGCACACTTCCAAGTTATACGGCAAACTATACTATTAAGGGGAAAGAACATTCCCATCATATCACTCTAAAGAGTGGTACACAAGCTAGCGAGCCAATCAGGGATTTAGATGTAATGTTTTAAGAAAATGGTGAAGTGAATCATAATGCAAAGATTATTGTTGAAGAAATTGTTGATGTACCAGCATACTATATTCCAAGAATTGTCACTCACATGCCAAATGTGCAGCAATCGACATTGTCGACGCAACCTGCAGTCTTGACGCAATCTGAAGTGTCGTCGCATCCACCTTTGAAACATAAAGTTCATGACTACATGTAGGGTCAACAAGATGGCAGTACTTTGCCAATGAAATCTAAGTATTTATCTCTTGAGGAACCAATGATGCTAGATTTGAAGCCATCAAAAGAAGGGTATGATCGTTTTGGAGAAGGTACTATATCCATGGTGTTTCATTCCATTATTATTGCAGCACCAAAATCTCTACTGATGGAGATGTTTGAAAAGCATGAACAAAGTGGTGGTTGCATGCTTGAAAATTTTCAAAGAATTCGTCCTTCACTTGATTTACACAAAATTTTAGTAGAGGATTGCTAGGAAAATTGGTTGGTGTAACATATGTCACTGCAACAAAAGCTACATTCAACTATGTTGGAAGTCAATGACTATGGGGAAATCAAATGGTTGGATTTAAAAATTGTTGCTCATATTGAATTTTGCCTTCCAGGGTAATAGCAAGGTGGAGGGTACACATGGACTTCAATGAAAAACAAAAGAAATACACCTCCACCAAGGCAACATGTAACCCCCTTAGCCCGGCCTAGACGGTTGACCCGAACTACGGAGATTACACGGGGAAAACCAAAATCAACCCGAAAGTCAACCTTGATTAACGACCCTTTTTTTCTTTTAAAACTTGTCTAGATGCATATTAATCCTAAACATTCCCTCAAGAAGAGCATACTTGAAAAGCACATCGACCGGAAAATGATTAGGGACTCAATTGCACAAACTACAACTTTTAGGGACCAAAATGTAAATTTTGGAAAGATGAGGAACTTTACTGATTTTTAAATTACCAATATGAAATTAGTTATATTACACGCTTCCCTGTCAAATTTCATCCCAAACGGACATCTCAAACTCCAGCAATTGCATAAACAAAAATTCAGGACTAAAACGTAAAGCATGCAAACCTTAAACCATTCAAATCAGTGCCCAACGGTCACCCGTTTCGGAACAGGGGTTGACCGTTCTGAAACGCGGGTTTGTTTCGAGACCAGTATCGAAACAGGGCTTGACAGTGGCAAATCTGTTTCGAAACGCCCTCTACCCGTTTCAATACACGAAGGCCATTACAGGCCCCTGTTTCGAAACGGTAGAGCCCGTTCCGATACGGACTGCCCATAAAATGCAGATTTTGCTGATTTAACATACAATTAACCACTCAAACAAATCCCTATGGCCTCCTAAACATGCCAACAAGTCATCATACATATAAGGTACACTATTGCATCATCAAAACTCATTCATGGCATCAATTAGGAAAAACCACAAATCTATAGGCATGCATCCTAATATTCAAACCAACAAAACACCAAATCACCAAAGCAACCACCATAATGGCCATTTACAATCCCAAAACATCAAAGGCATCATGCCAAACTTAGGGAGTCCAAAACATCTCCCCAAAACACAACCTAGGTTCCCATTGCCAAATACCAAAAGCTAATAATGTTGTAAAAATAGTCACCATACATGAGCTTTGCTTTCCCTTGGATTCTTAGCCTCCTTGCTGCCCTTAAAGCACTTCAATTCTCTGCATTATTGGTTCAAGAAAGAGAGCGTAAGCACATTTACTTAGTGAGGCATGCTCTAAAGAAACAACACAACAATGCACTTTATAAAACACCTTTCAAAAGGCCTTTAAACACATAAACATCACTTTTCATGCAACAATGCATACACAACAAGCATCTCATGCTTCATTAACATCAACATGTCATATTGGCTTCCAAGTGATAATCCATAACCATTTTCAACATAAAACACAATCGGATACGCGGATTACAAGCGTTGTCCCATACACTCCATACTAACTACCAAACACACAAGGTGGAGTTTACCGGTACAATCACAACCCCTCAACACCCGTGATGGAGTTTAACGGTACAATCACAACCCCTCCACATCACTCAATTGTAGTTGTATAACATCACTAACGAGAACACGGGGCACACAACACAAGATCCACACATGGACTTTTAACCACCATTGTGATCTTAAACATCTCGTTAGTGTACTTGGATAGAGTTTTCGGTACCATTAAAACCTCTCAACATCCAAGGAGACTTAATTCACGGTGCACCCAATCCTATAGCCGGCTAACTATATCCGATTCAAGTACTTTAAAACCAACACATCACTTGCCAATATACATCAATTATCATCAACAATCCACTGTTTTAAAGCATTAATCAAAGCCATTAAACCATCATGCATCACTATGCATCAAAACCACATTTATCAATGTCAAAACCAAGGATCTCTTACCTTGAGCATCCTTCAACACATGGCTTTCAAAACCAGCATTAATCATGCTAAAACATGCTTTCAAAACAGAATTTAAACATGCAAATTAAACACATTGCATCCAACCATCTCATGGTTCATCAAAGAGAGAGTTTCTCCGAAAGCTTACTCTTGAGCTTAGTTAAGTTGCTTAGACTTAAACTAAGCTCCCAAAACCTTCAAACATTGGTTTCAAAGCTGAAAACCAAACTTCACTCACCAATTCCGTTTCGCAAGCTTGCCGAAACGCCGTTCAAGCCTCCGGATCAACACCACAAGGATCCGAATGAGTCTCCCCTGTTTTAAACACATCAAAGCATAGGATCAATGCATCATCATGCATTAAAATCTTCAGCCATTACATCTAAACTCGCTACTCTCACCAAATCTAACATTTCGGCTACCAAACACAATCGAAATCACTTCCAAACTCATCCACAACATTACCCAGCCAAGATCCATCACTTCTAAACATTCTTAAACATCAATTAACATCCAAAAAGATCATAAACTCGTCCTTATACCTCCAGCTATAACAGAACACCAAGATCACCCCAAAAACCACCATTTTCACAAGTAAAAACTTAGGAAAATCAACCTATTCAGGATTGCATTGATTAAACCTCAATTACACATCATTAAACATACAAAATACATTAAAAAGACATCTCAAAACAGAGCTCAAATATTCATTACGAATTTCTTCAAGATTAAATCCAAATCTTGAGTTTTAAGCTAAAATCAAGATCACAACATCAAAACCTTTTATAAAACTTAATTTAAGGATTGAGAACTTGGGAATTTCAGTAAAGAAATGAGTATTTAGAGGAGAAGGACATCCTTACCTCTGAATGTAGATTTCTCCTTGATTTGAGCAAGAATCCTTGAAAATTCAATAAGCAAATGAAGAGGATTTGATGTAGAAAGGTTTAGGAATCTTTTGATGATTGAAAACTCATCATTTAGTGTGAAAATCAAGAGAAAAGCTGCTGTGGAAATGTGTTTGGCTGAGGGAATTTTGAGAGAAAATGAGATGAGAAAATTTTAACAAAAGTTGGTTATGAAAACTAAAATATGATTTTCCCTG
This sequence comes from Hibiscus trionum, assembly GCA_030270665.1. Classification (NCBI taxonomy): domain Eukaryota; kingdom Viridiplantae; phylum Streptophyta; class Magnoliopsida; order Malvales; family Malvaceae; genus Hibiscus; species Hibiscus trionum. Next base: position 27,075,991 of record BSYR01000021.1, read on the forward strand.
TTTTCTTTTAATTAATCAAACATTAAATGAGTCATTAAAATTAAGAAAAGTATGGAGAAATCCTTCCTTGGGTAAATTAGCTCCTTAAAGATTCAAAGTTTCAATCCTTACAAAACAGTCACCACTGAACTTTTCAAAAATTACATTTTAGTCACTATTTCGAAATGTCACACTTCCAAACCTTATTTTGCAAAATTTATTTTACCACTCTCTTATATATATTAAAAGAGGATTTTTAGATATTTTTCCATATTTTTAATGCATCCCGAACTAGGCTTTCCCTAAACCACCTTTTTATATTCGAACCAAAAATCAGACCGGTCCGGTTCAGACCCTAAACTTCCAAACCCAAAATTGGGGTGTTACACAACACAAGTGGGAATTGTTGCAATCACATTCGCCTAACTCTTTTGGGAAAAATTTTCATTTGCTGGAGGGTGCGGACGGACTATATGAAGTATCAGAAATGACTATCCAATGCAACCCTTTCCACAACGTAATAATAAATAGGCGCTTATTGTGGGTGCATTTGGATTTCACTGGAATAAGAGGAGGCTGATGATGCCAAAGTTGAAGCAGAACAAGAGGAGGCACCTGCGGACCAAACTAAGCTAAGAGAAAAGAAGAAGAGGATGAAGACGTTGCTGCAAAAATTGTCACTGTATCCGATGCTGTGGATGCAACTGCTGAGAAGACAATGTTGCAGCGAGAAGAAGCGTCATGCAGCCATATCAGGAGCAGAGGAACACTGAGTTAGTTTGTTGTTAATATTTTTTTAGTTTGCTCTGATCATGCATTTCATGTAGTTGTTGTTTTCCGTTTGTTATTGCATTTTGTCATTGTAATTGCATTTATTTTTATTGTCATTTCATTTATCATTATATATATATGTATCTTACACAAATCTATATGATACATATACCGGCGGAAACAACCGTCAGTAAAAGTTTGAATCAATTGGGACTGAAAATTATCGTCGAAATACGTACACTAATTTGTCGGGCAGGCTATACCTATGGTTTTGTCTGTCGGTATAAGATCCCAACATCTATAGCGACAGTTGTTTCCATCGGTATAAAGATATACCGACTAGCATTTTACCGAAGGTTGTTTGTCTGTCAGAATATCGCTTTTTCCGCTGGTATATGTCAATTTTTTGTAGTGACTTTAGGTTTATATTAGTATATTTTACCAGTAGTTTCACGTATTTACATCTTGGAGTTGAGGAATGTATATTTTTTATTGCAAGAGTGAAGGAGGTGTTTTATTGTAGTGGTATGCAGGATCGGCAGGATTGGAACAAGTGGACGTAGGAATGAAATGCTGAGCGCAGTTGGCAAAAGCAAGATGGAAATGCCAGATGCAGATGGCAAAATAAGGAAGGACGATGCCCAAAAAATTTGCTCCATGTCAGAGCTAGGTCAGCCCTAATTGTGAACACACAAAGATGTCGCGACCGAATAATTCAACACTAGAAATTCAAAACTCAAACCCTAACCCTAATTAGGACCTAGCCTACGTCTACATAAAGGATTGAAGGAAATTTTGTGAAGAGAGGCTGGAGATAAAGGAAGAGTGAAGGGTAGAGATCGACCAAGGCTTGACTGTGATTATCGAGAGCTCAGGATCCATTGAAGGGTTGCATTGAAAGAACTCCTTCTTTTGTTCATTTCTCTTGATATATTTTTGGATTTGTGATGATGATTCAAAAAGTTAATTGGTTGTTGGTCATCCCAGCCATGAACTAATATTTTAATTTGGCTAGGGTATTCGCAAAGAACGCTAAGTGTTTTTCATTTTTAGTAATTAAATGCTTTGACTTTATTGTCTATTTCGCATATGCTTACATTCTATATATTTTATTCCATACGACATTTGGCATTAAATGCGTATTATCCTCCAATATCTTAACATACTTTAGAGATAAGGACCAATGTCAAATACTAAGGAGAGAAACTTTGAAGAAAGATATTCAAGTAGAGGAAAATTACACCTGAAGTGAATCTACCCCTTAGGAGAAAAGATCGATTCTTCACCAAGTTAATTACTTAAAAACTCACTATAGACACATAGGTGTTGAGAGTAGCTAACTTAGGGTATTGCCATCAATATATGTAATACTAATTTACAATCTTCTCGATAATAAAATTGTAGTTTAATGTTATAAATTGATGTCTTTACTAGCGTGAAATCCAATCATCCCTTGCCAAGCTTTCCAATCATCACTACGCCAGTTGTTTGCCAATCTACCTTGATCTTCACTTCAATTTTCATTATCATTTAAATTTCTTTAGTTAAACCCTCAATCAATTGCCATCATCTTTATTTTATACTTCACAAGTATTTATCGTGGCATTTAATTCCTAGACAATCCTGTGGATACGATACTCTGTCACTTCTATATTACTCGTTGACCGTGTATATTTGCATGTAAAAATATTTATTCATGGCATTATTTACTTGTCTAATTACGCAGAATACTTAATCTTTTGCCAAGCAGTATTTTGTCAACAGATCTGAAAAAAAGAAACAAAGGTCGTGTGCACGCCACGCTCACCGCACCAATTGTTGAATGTTAAAGTGAACAAGTGCCGATGACGGTGATCCTATGGTGGTGGCTCTCAATCTGCACTTGGGTATCGTCCTTGTAGTGGGGTGCTTGTGTTTTTCGGGCTGCTTTTTCCCTTTTATACTACCCGTACATGTGTCACAACAAGGTTGCCGTGGCATAGTAATTGGACCGGCTATGACTTGACACCCTAGGTTTGCTGTGTCATCGGTAGTGATCTCATATGTAGGCACGTGGTCACTATATGTCGTTAGCCTAGCCATGTTCACAATTTGTTTGCTTGCTTCGAATCGATCCTACATGTTTGCTCATATTAGGTTCATAACATCAACTTTCTATAGTTCGCCTACGGTGTACGTTAGACGGTCATGGTTCCTTGACACGTGACGGTGGACGTTCGTAGATATTAACAATGAGTGATGTAAGAGGATTTTTTACGAGAAACATAGTTGATTGTAAAAGCAATTACTTTAGGGATTCTTAGCTCTCATTTTAATTCGATTAGGTAAGCCATGGAAGCTAGTTGCGACATCCCCTTAAAGCTCACCCAGGAACGGCGTTGGCTCAAGCAGGGTGTAGGTTTGATCTTCTCACCGTCAGTTGAACGCAGCGAGCCGATGGTCGTGCTATCGTCCCCGGAGTCAGCTTATCGGTGCCGGAATCGTAGAGACGCTCCTCGGATTGGTGGTTCCCTTCATATTTTCGTGAATGTGTCTCTTAGGGGCACCGGCGGTGGTCTTCGTCGCCATCACTCAGATCATAAGTTTGTCTCGGCGTCGTTATTTCACAGGACCATGTTTCGCTTTGGAGTGGCGTCTCTTAAACTTTGGTTAAGTCGAGTTTGTTAACCCTATTATTTTTTGGTTTTTACGCTCAGGGTCTATGGCTCCGCTACGACGAAAACGAGAACATGGAAGGAGGGGGAAGAATGGTCGAGCGACAATCGTGGTTGGACGAGAGGTAAAGGTTTGGGCGGCGTTGAGATCGCAGGCGTCGGTACTGGTTTGGAGATTTGGTTTTTCAACCAGTTTCCATGTTTCATAAGATCTTGGTCTGGAGTCTCCTGGTGTGCTGGAGAAACGGTCAGAGCTGCGCCGGTGATGACTCTCGAAAAATGCAGGGTGAAGGACTTGATGTCGAGGGCATTGTGGTCTTTTCCATTTCCGTCTTATCTTTTACTAATGGGTAATCAATTGAACCGTTATGGGTTTTGTCTTTTTCTGCTTATTTGGTCCAGATTTCAGGGGATATCTGGTCCCACTCTGCAGCTCAGTTTTAGATTTGTTGGGATTTTATTTCCCCCTAAGCTTGTTGGACGTTCATCATTCACATATTTCAAGGCTTTCCAATTTTGGATTGCACCCTATATTGAGCTTTCCTATACATCCCCCAAGCTTTTTAAGGAAAGTCTTTGAGCCTTTGGGTTGGAGCTTGATCCACTTCTTCCAAGTTGAGCCAATCAGCTTACCGTGCATAAGTTTGAATTTTTCAATAATTTGGTCCGGTTTCCACGGTGCTTCTTATTTTGGGTTATCATGGCCTAAAATCAATATTTCCTATGGTGCCGCTGGAAATTCATCTATGGTGTGCTTTGCGTTTGCGGATAACTCCGGAGAGAGTTATCCGCGTCGGGTATGAGGTGTTTACTCTCCGCTACCGTCGCTTGGAAGGATCGAACGGTAGCGCCGAGATCTTATCCTTCCCCGAGGAGCATTATAGTTAAAGATTGGTTTTGTCCAGATGTTGCGTTCCTTGCCAACTAGCTGTGGCCACAACGTAGACAACAAATTTATTTATTCTTGACATTGAAAATAACGTGACAAAAGCTCACATTTACGTCACTGTTTGTATTTTGTGACATAAAATTTGACGTCGCGACGATCGTCACGCTAGGTGTGTCACTAAATGTCTAACGTGACGATATGTCTTTTTTCGTCACATATTGTTAAATATGTAGTGACATTTATGTAAAACGTCACATTATAATTGTTTTCAACGACAATTAGCTGCGTCACTAAATGATATAAAATTATGTCACTAATTATTTATATTGTCACCAATAATATAACAAATTTAATGTTTAAATGACGAAAAAAATATTGTCACAAATTTCATTATTAGAAAATTAAAATATTTTATCAAAAATAAAAATCTTAAAATTACACTAAGAGTCTAGAACTTTATATAAATTACAATAAAAAATTATATTTTTATTATAAATTACAATAAAGGTAAAAACTCTTTTAAATTACATAAATGCTAATTTTTTATTACAAAAAGCCCCAGATTTTTGCAAATTACAATAAACTCCTATATTTTTACAATCATTACAAGTTGGCCCCTTCTAAAATACCAAAACAACCCACCACATCTGGTCAATGGATTTTTAGGGTCATGCTTGTAGACCGCCATCATCATCCAAACATATCGTCGAAGACCGCCATCATCATCCTCAAGACGTACGAATATGAAATTCGATCTGGGAAAAAGTTGGAAACCTTGTTTGGATTTCGATAGTGATCTACCCTCACTTCAAAACGTGGTTCCCTACTTGCCATTCACAAACAACGGTAGATTAGTTTAGAAATAGGATTAAAGTAAAATAAAAAATTACATTAATATTGGATAAAAATCAAGAAAAATGAAAAACAAAGGAAAAACTAAAACAACAGTACTTACACGAGATCATTGATAAAAGCCAAAATTGGTGTATGACCGACACTTAAATCATGTATTTGAAAGATCTTGAGAGGTTCATATCCTCATAATCATAAATGAATATGTCCCGCACATAGGCTTCAGTATAAAAAAATAGAAGTGGATTGACCTATATACTTAGAAACTTGCAACAGCAGTCACACATGCTCAACAACCGAGGGCTCGTATACGAACGATGTGCGTGCGATGATTGTGGTTGGGAAAGTTAGTCCCGATTTGTGGTTTCTAGGGTAACAGTGAAATCGCGTTAGGATCATCAGATGGTGGTCCAGCAGAGGGTAACACAACACGTTAGGGTTGAGGCGCGATGAATAGCTGAAGGCAAGCCTATGGTCGGGGTGTGGTGCAGAAGGTGGCGGCATTAGGGATAGATGAACGGCTGAAGAAGGATACAACGGGGAGAATAAAGAAAATCAACTATGGTTTCAGGGAGAAGAAGAAAGCAACGGCTGAAGGGAAAAATATGTATTTATATTTAACTCCAATGGTTAAATTGAGGTTAAGGGCCCTTGATTATTTAGGGTTTACGAAGAAGCTTGAAATTGCTTCTCTTTCTGATTTTACCCCCAAATTCCAAAGTCTAAATTTTCATATTTTCAATTTGGTCCTAAATTTCACAATTCTAAACTCCACATAAAAATTCAACATACAATTTGGGGCATGATAGTTAATCATAAAAATATTTAAATATTTGTATTATTAAAATATGGCAATAAGTTATCAAAAATTAAAGTAAATTTTTAAAGTATGAAACTGAGTAATTTAAAAATATGTCAAATGAGCAATACAATAAATAACGAGATTGAAAAGAGATTCACTACGTTCGGGAAGTGGATGTAGAGTTTTCCATTGGGAAAATCTAGAAGAGAGCATTCACAATTGCTTTTAGGGTTGGGATTGTTTTTTTTAACAATTTCTACCGAGGGGAAGTGGAATTTTGTTCCTATTAGATTTTAAACCCACAACTTAGGAGAAATTGAGGTGTCAACTGAGAGCTTTAACCACATGTTTTAGAAATTGTTGACTAGGGTTGAGATTGTTGAGTCGTTTTTTTTGTAAAGTACAAAACAACAAGTCGAGACATGGATTAATTATATATATATATATACCAAGCTTAGTTAGAAAATTTATTATAGTATAATATTTATTATGTGTTTCATTACTTTTTAGTTTTGTACACATTCATTTTAATTAATTAATTAATTAATTTTATTTCTATTTATTTGTCATATTATATTACATTTATTTATTTATTTTTAATTATTTGTTACTATCACTTTATTTTTTTTCATTTCCTATACTCTTTTATTCATTTTAATGATTAAATATATGTTTAATTTCGTAACCATTCTGGAATTTCTAAAAGTTAATCTTAAAATTTTACGATCTAGTCTTCAAAATTCACAATTAAAGCAATTGGTGCTCAAATTGATTACGATTTGCTCTCAGAATTATTTATTTACATGTGGGTATGTTTAATTACATGTTGCCACTGGAATTTGTAAGATTTGGATTGTTTAAAATAGAATAAATTTAACCACCCATTTTAATCCTTAAAATGCTTGTTCTATTAACATTTGTTGAGTTTCATGAATGCGACCGAGTCGATATTTTCAGAGGTGATATTTTAGGTGTATTGAGAGTAATGTGTATTATTAATTTGGGGAAACTACACCAGTGACCACCGAAGATATTGGGGATACCTATTTGAACCACCGAACTAAAAAAACGTCAATCACACCACCAAACTTATTAAATCGACCTATTTGAACCACCCTCCGTTAAAAACCTAACGGCAAGGCTGAGTTGGCTGTTAAAAAGTTAACGGCAAGGCTGACTGGGCTTTATTTTATATTTTTTTTTCCACGTCTGAAAAACAAACAGTTATTAAATTAAAAAACATTAAAACAAATATATTGGAAACTTAAAAGTCGATTAATTAACCCAAAACACAATCATCTGTTTCATTAGAGAATTTGTTTTGACATTTTGTTTCGACTTTCAGAGAGAAGAGGGAAAATCCTAGTGTTTCGACGTTTGAAAGAGAAGAGGGGAAAATCCTGTGTGTTTCGACGTTTCAAAGAGAAGAGGCATTGCGAGAAGGAAGAAACTGACATCAAAATGGGTTGGGTTAATCGCGAACGAGAGAAAGAACATGTGCAATACGGTAAGTTTATCTTTTGTTTTACTTTTTGAAAAATTATTTTCAATATTAAGGTTAGGGTTATTTAGGGTTAGAGGTTTTTTGTTTGTATTCGGGGTTTATATTAGGGTTAGGGGTTTTTGTTTGTAAACATGTCAGTGACAGTAAAATTAGGGTTAATATATCAGTCACAGTAAAAAAAAATTCGAAATACTATTAAAATCTTAGATCGATTAGGGGTTTTGTTGGTAAATATGCAGATTTCGTATACCAATTAGGGTTTAAAATAAGATTAGGGGTTTTTCGAAATACTATTAAAATAAGATTAGGGGTTAATTGGTTAGTTAAAATGAGGGGTTGTGATAGAACTGATTTAGGGTTGAAATTAGGGGTTAGTTAAAATGAGATTACTGGAAATGTTGTGACAGTAAGTTAAATTTAGGGTTAATTGTTTTCTTTTTAAAAAGGGTTCACTGGTTTAGGGTTTAAAATAAGATTAGGGGTTTAAAATAAGATTAAAATCTGTTGCTTTTTGACTTTTTGTTATGTTGTGAACATGCATGACCACTTTTTGATTATTATATGAAAAGTAGAGTTGAATTTCATCCATATGTGGTGTTGAATTTCATATTATATGTGGTGTTAAATTTCATATTATATGTGGTGTTGAATTTCATATTATATGTTGTGGGGTCCTTTTGTCATATGTGCATGTGTTGTAGTGTTAGCATGTTGGTATATGTGCATTCATTTTTTAGTGGTCCTGCATATTGGATTGGTATATGTGCATTCATTTAGTGGTTATGCATAGGGTATATTTTAGTGGTCCTGCATGTTGGTATATGTATATTTTAGTGGTCCTGCATGTTGGATGATAAAAGTAGTTGTTTTGTAGTGTTGTAGTTGCTGGTAATAATTAGGGTTTCATATATATATGTTCACCCTAGTTGGTATATTCATTTAGTGGGATTGGTATATGTATATTTTAGTGGTTCTGCTTGGTTGTTTTTGTTGCTTTGTTTATATGTAATTAGTTTATTTTCTAATACTGTTTTTTATATATTGACAGAACAAACTTCATCCATGTTCACCCTAGTTGTTCACTATGGTGGTTACTTTCTACAGACTCGAAAGCTGATATATAGTGGTCAGTTTTTAGATTATTTTGATAATTGTGATGTGGATGAAATGAGCATCTTTGAGATTATTGCTATGATTGGAAGATTAGGATTAACTTCACCAATGAAGATGTATTGGCAAGTTTCTGAAAATCCATTTGAGGTTAAAGCTTTAACTAGTGATAATGATGTTCTAGAGATGCTTAGCAAATTACCTAGAAACCATTATGTTCAAATCTACTTGGAGGAGGTTAGACCCTATCAAAGTAATGCTGCTAGTGTAGAACCTGAAATGAATGCTGACTCTAATTCTGAAGTTAGGGTAGACTTTTCTGAGAAACCTAGTGATGATCATAATGTGGATGAAAACATTGGTGAACCAGAAACAAATGATAATGTTTCTGTGTCTTCTGAGATTAGGGTAGACTCTAATTCTGACTCAGAAGACATTGACTATGAAGTTGAGAAATCAACTACCTATGAATCTGGTTTTAGTGATAGTGAGGATGACCTTGAAGATGATACTGTTTCTAAGGGTGTGGGTGATAATATGACTCAAAAAGGATCACATAAACCTAATGTGGAGGGCAGTGATGAAGTTAGGGTTGATAGTGAACCTGATAGTGTAAATTTTGAATCATTTCACAGTTTAGATGAGTCTGATTCAGATGGTCAACATAAGAAGCCTAGATATCCTGAATTCAATACCACTGTAGACATTTCCAATCCAGTTTTTAAGGTGGGCTTACTGTTTGCAACAAAACAAGTGTTGAGGGAGTCTATTAAGATGTATAGCATCAAAAATAGATACACTGTTAAGCTGAAAAGAAATGATAATAGGAGAATTCAAGCAGTTTGTAAGGCAGGGTGTCCATGGAATTTGTGGGCTTCTCCAGTTAACTTTAAAGAGCCTAATGAAACTTGGCAAATTAAGTCACTTATTGGTGAACATAGATGTCTTAAGGAGTATAAGAACTCAAACATGACTGCTAAGTTTATAGCAAACCAGTACTTGGACAAATTTCACACTGATCCAAATTACTCCTCTAAGTCCCTTAAGCAAGATGTATTCAGAGATTACAGCATTTCTGTCCATTTAAGTAAGTGTATTAGGGCAAAAAATTTGGCCCTTGAGAAGTTACATGGTGATATAAAGGGGCAGTACACAAGACTCTATGATTACCTAGGTGAGCTTAGGTCCTCAAACCCTGGGACAACTACAGTCTTGAAATTGGATGAAGGTGTATTTGAAAGACTGTATATTTGTATGCAAGCTATGAAGGATGGCTTCAAAGGTGGTTGTAGGCCAATTATATGTCTAGATGGGTGTCACTTGAAGGGCCATTATGGGGGTCAACTTCTGTCAGCTGTTGGAATGGATGCTGAAGACAATCTTTATCCTATTGCATTTGCAATTGTGGAGGCTGAGACTGAGTCATCTTGGTGCTGGTTTATGGAAATATTAAAGACTGATTTGGAGTTGAACAATTCTCATCACCTGACATTTATGACTGATAAACAGAAGGTAAACTTACACTATTTTTTAAATATTTACTGTTTTTCTTAATTTATTTCCACTAATAACATAGAACTTGTTTTGTTTTGTAGGGATTGATGGAGTCTGTGGCAGAACTGTTTCCCCATGCAGACCATAGAACATGTGTAAGGCACCTTTACAATAATTTCAAGTTACATGAGCAGCATAAAGGAAAAGCTTTGAAAGACCAACTTTGGAGAGCTGCTAGGGCAACATATGTGAGAGAGTTTGAAGCTGCCATGGAAACTTTAAAGGTATAATTAAACAAAATTTTTAATTTATTTTGCATTTAATTTGTAGGGTTCAATAACCTTATTTGTATGTTAATGTGCAGGGTTTATCAAGTGCTGGGCATACATGGTTATCAGGAAAAGACCCTACAATGTGGTCAAAATCTCACTTTTCCTTCAAAGCTAAATCAGACATCCTTCTAAACAATCATTGTGAATGTTTCAATAAGGTTAATTCTTTAATTTTTTCTTATAATTTTATATACTTAACTTACAATATTAACACTTACTGTTTTGTTTTGTAGATGATAATTGAAGCTAGGGACAAAGCAATTATTACTTTGGTGGAGTCAATCAAGTCCAAATTGATGCAAAGAATTGCAAAAAAGAGGGATGAAGCTGAGAAGTTAACTGGTCCTTTGTGCCCTAAAATTCAGAAAAAGCTTGACAATGCATTCTTACTATCACAAAGGTTTGTTTCTAACTTTGGTGGTTTATTTAAAGTTTGGTTCTAAACTTTGGTGGTCTAATTAGGTTTGTTTCTAAACTTTGGTGGTCTAATTAGGTTTGTGCCCTAACTTTGGTGGTTTATTTAAGTTTGTTTATGCAATGTTTTAAGTATAACTTTGGTTCTGATTTTGGTAGTTTGTTTATGGTTTGTTAGGATTTTGGTGGTTTGTTTATGTTTGTTAGGATGCTGGTTCTGATTTTGGTTTGGTTTGGTTCATTACATGTTTGTTTATGTTTGTTATGATGTTGGTTCTGATTTTGGTTTGGTTTGGTTCATTACATGTTTGTTTATGTTTGTTAGGATGTTGGTTCTGATTTTGGTTTGCTTTGGTGCTCTTTACATGTTTGTTTATGTTTGTTAGGATTTTGGTTCTGATTTTGGTTTGTTTATGACATAGATGTTGGCCTGTGAGGGCTGGTGGAGCAATGTACCAAGTTTCATGTGGTCCTCAAGACCAACACTCTATTAACATGCAAACAGAAACATGCTCATGTAGAAGATGGCAACTAACAGGTTAAAATTTTATTTTTAACAATTTATTTCTTTAATGATCTATTTGTTTATACACACTAATCATTGAATTTTTTTTGCAGGAATTCCATGCATCCATGCCATTTCTGTTATATTAATGCTTGAAGACAGACCCGAAAAGTTTGTGGCACCATGCTACTCAGTTTCTACCCAAATGTCCATATATTCACATTTTATCAATCCAGTGAGGGGTGAGAACCAGTGGAGTTCTGAAGAAACACAATTAAGTGTCTTACCTCCTATTTTGAGAAGGCCACCAGGAAGACCACATAAGAACCACAGAAGAAGGGAGCCAGATGAAGCACCTCAATCTGCTAAGGTGTCCAAGAAAGGTGCGAAGATGACTTGTACAAAGTGTGGAGGGTCTGGTCATAATACAAGGACATGCAAGGGCCCTCTTCGTGCCAATACTAGACCATATAAACGAGCATCCACTTCTACTAGAGCTCCTAAAAGATCAAAACTGCCAGTAAGTTTTTTTGTACAAATATGTGTTAATTTTTTGATTCTATTTAATTTGTTGTTTAAAGTTCACTAACACATTTATTTTTGGTGTACATGTTCGAAGAAGTTCTGGAACAAATGTGCAGCAGGATCCTGTTGCAACACCAAATCAGTCTGGAGTGCAACATCAAAGAAACACTTCAAGCCAACCAAGCCAACCTCTACCACCAGCCTATACAGTTAGATGGATGCCCACCCCCACCACTCATGAGAGCAATGTAGAAGAACCTGGTAGGCAGCATCAAGATAACAGTCCAAGGGCAAGCCAACCCCCACCACCAACCCATACTGTTAGATGGATGCCCACCCCCACCACTCAAGAGAGTGTTGTCACTCAATCATCTCCAAGGCCATTCTAAACATTTCAAGGCTTATTTTTAGGGTTTCTTTTTGTGTAATGCATGCAGTTGACAATTAGGAAGTAACTTTATGTTCTGATTTTGTTGTGATTATAGGTATCACATGCTTGTGTGTAATGCATGTAATTGACCATTAGGATTTAACTTTTGTGTATACATGTTTTATACATGTTCAAGGAATGGCCATGAATCACATTTTGTTGTTGAATTGGTCAAAAACAGTTGATGTATTTTATGGATAATTTATGAAATGAAATGAAGATGATGATGTTTTGATGTTTCTGATTAATTTGTGTATATACTTTCTATTTTTAAGGCACTCATTACTAACAACAAATCTAACATAAACATACATTTCATTAGACACTTAATCATAAACAACTTAACATAACAACTCCAACAATCACAAGCCATTACACTAAACACCAGAACATAACAACTCCATCATACCTAAAAAACAGCATAGCTGAAAAACAACCTTGAAAAACACCTTAACATGACCACAAATTAGGTCATCCTTTTTCCTAACCCTAAACCTAAAAGAAACACAACACATAGAAGCAAAACCCTAATAAACCTCTCATTTCTTCTTTCACGTTCCATAGCTGAAATTTTTCTTAGAAGACCTACAATCACAATCCTTGATTGATTATATACCGGTGGATCGTACCAAACAAAAAAATTGCAAGTTTGGGTGCCTTTTCCATAATTTCCACAGCCCCAAAATCTTCTACCCGAATTACTATCTTTCCATCCAATCTTTAATGGAGAACGCGCTCCACAGAAGCATTCCCGATCGAAGTTCTCACTCTCCATTTTTCTTCCTTCCTTGCTTCCCTTTGCTGCAATTTTTTCTTCTGCCGTTGGAGTTTTGGAAGATTGGTTGAAAGAAAAAAAACATTACATTCTAAACAATTAGGGTTCTATTAAATAAAACAATCAGTTTAAGGAAATTACCCAAATGTCCTAGGCTTATGTGGCAATATGCCTCCAACAAGGCATTAAAAAAATTGAAGTGGTATGCCAACTCAGCCTTGCCGTTAGGTTTTTAACGGAGGGTGGTTCAAATAGGTCGATTTAATAAGTTTGGTGGTGTGATTGACGTTTTTTTAGTTCGGTGGTTCAAATAGGTATCCCCAATATCTTCGGTGGTCACTGGTATAGTTTTCCCTATTAATTTTTGTTTATGAGTGTTTAGTCAGCAATAATATAAAATTACAAAAACACCTTTTTACTTGATTTTGTTAAGTGACGAGCATTAAATGATTGTTTTTGAAAATCGTCATATAAAATATAAGGGATACAAATTTGTGACAACTAGTCATTTTCGTCACATTAAACCACATTTTGCGACGCAAGTAAAATGTAACCTTTTATATTTTTTAAAATATGACGAATCAAATTGTCACAAATAAAAGCTATTGGTGATGAATCTGCAACGTCACTAATTAAAACTGAATCGTCATAATAGTTATTCGTCACTAATATTTTCATTTCATTAGTGACGATTTTACAATGTCAATATTTTGTCTAAACGTCGTTGAAATAAATCTCTCCAAATCTTTTTTAGGCACCAAACATATAGTGACGAAAATCAATGACATTTTTTAAAATTGTCAAAAATAATATACCATTATTCACTAACTGTGACAAGAGGGAAAATCGTCACATTTATTGTATATTGTGTGACGTTATATGCAACGTCATATAGAAATTTTGTCATAAATTGATAAATTTGTTATAGTTGCGTTCCGCTTGCCTTGACAAGACCCATCTCGTTTAGAGAGGGAGCCTGCCTCCGAAAGGAGCTCTCAGGCGAGATTCGAGCGTTTCTCTGTTGGTTCAAGCTTCGGCTGGACGTTGTTGGATCGTTGCTATGCTCCCCGATTTTCTGTTGTTGTCTAAAGCTATCCTTGGTTGAACCAGTGGACGCTGTCTCTGTTTCAACAGCTTGTGATTGCTGGCTTTATTGTGTCGTTTGTTGGTATTTTCCGATGCCTATGGCTGGTTGTTTGTCTCCTTGTGTTCTGTTATTTGTTGTTGCCCTTGTTTGGGGTTTGTGTGCTTGTTGTATGCGTTGGGGTTATCCCCGGTTTAATCTATGCTTCTCTCTTTAGGGTCGTTTGAATAAACTAGGTTTGCTTTCTCAGATCCTTTAATGTACATAAAATCTGTTTTTAATGAAAAGTGAGCATAAGTGACTTATTATAGAATTTTAACATTACACGAGAGTAAGAGGAAACGAGGCCCCTCGCAAAAGTACTTACAATGTTCTTAGGAATTGCTTCATGGATTATAATAGTAGTGTCATTTAAAACTTGTAATTTTTCCAAATCATCCGTCATCATATTTGTTTCAGGCTTGAAGAGTTTGAATTCAACATACCATCTTCTCTTACACAAGCGATCAATATCTGGAACTAGAGAGATGGCACCTGAGCAAGTCGAGGAACTAGATATCATTCGGACAACATCGACATTATCAAGCTGGACTTCAAGGCATTCATAACCTAAGAACCATTGAAGTTGAAGTCCGAAAAAAATATCCCAAAGTTCAACAAGATGAGTGGCCTACCATCTTCAAGAATCCAACAATCCTGGAGCTCTCCAAGTCACTTAGGAAACCACCTATTACGCCACAACTGGATGATGGAAAGACTGCAACATCAGTATTTAAACAAATCAACCCAAAAGGCAGCATTGTCCTATTGAACTTGCATGTGGGTTCGTTCCTTTCAATATGGGGCTAAGCGGTAATAGTGATTTACCACGCTAGACTACGTTGAAACAAAGCTTGATTACATTGGTCACTACCGTTAAAAAGGAGCATTTATACACTTCCTTGCCTGCCACACAATTGATAAAGAAAAAAGAAAGTAGGGAACACCACAATTATCATTAGAATAATTAAAATTTTCTAATAACAAAACATTGAGCAGTAGATTGAACCAAATCCCCTTAATAGAAACGCAATCTCGTAGAGCATGTATGCTAGTTTCAGCCACATCTACATCTTTCTAAGATCGTTGGAAGGCGATCACAAAAAACAATCGAAATGAAGAGGCGAACTAATAGACTTGGAGTATCCATATTAATTTCCATTTTGCGTATTTAGCCAGAAAGTTATCACTCGAAACAATACTACAGGTATCTTTAACCGAGAATAGGTGTTGATGGATATGAGCCTAAGTGGAAACTATGTTGTTCATAGTTGTCATTTACTTGTTCTAATTTTTGCTTAATTTCCCTTAATGTTTGTTTTTGAAATGCTGAGTGTAATGACCCATTTTCAAACGGCCCAATAATAATAATAATAATAATAATAATAATAATAATAATAATAATAATAATAATAATAATAATAATACAGTGCATTGAATGCACTATCGGCTGCCCATCTCCTCTGACCCATTACCACATGCATTGCCCACACTCCTTCCACCATGCCCTTATGTCGTGCACCATCAACAATTGAGCCACTTCCGTCAGCAACAGTAGCCTTTTTCATCTTATTCTCCTCCATTATAAGCTGCAAAAAAGAGAAGAAAAAAAGTACTTGTTGATGTCCAAAATATCAAACACAGAATAGGAGGCGGAGATGGAGGTAAAGATAGGTATAAGGGCAGTAGTTGGTGGTGGTTCACCCATTATGAGGTTGGCGGAGAGCCACTGATAATGAAAAGAGAGATGACGGTGGACTCTTGTAGATGGGGTTTCACTTGGTCGTTCCCTTTTGGTCACGAAGTATTTATAGGTGAGTGGTACTGTTCGATGGGATTTAACCAGATCTAACGATGTTTATTGATGGATTTGCGGGACTAGGCCTGAAGCCCAGCTAATTCGCTTTTTAGTTTGTTAGGCAAGTTGGCAAATTGGGTCTGGTTGTCAGTTTGTATGTTTAGCTGGCGAGTCAGACCATCATGTCAAAGACTATACGAAGGCGAGAGCTCCAGAGGCTGTAATACCCCAAACACGTGCTTGCTAGTATGTTTGAATCAAGTACAATTTAAGTGACTTATTTTATTCATATAAACCTAGAATTATACAAATGATATAGGACCCGAATGAAACAATAAAAAAAATAAAAGGCCTATTATTAAAAGGGTCTTAGTCAAGTTATGTGGATGCATGTTAAATAAAATATAATAGAAGGGCTTGAACACATGTCCATCTTGAAGAAGGACATGTGCTAAGGGAGAGAAGGGGTCTCGACCTTAGTAGAGGAAAATAGCCACACTTTCATCTTCCTCCCCTAAAGTGCCGAACCTAAATTAGAGTAAGAATGAGTTAGAGAGCTACGTTAGCCATAGAAATTTTGGAGCAAGCTTATTAATTCAAGAATTTCGAATCCGTGTTTAGGCAATCAAAGGAAGAGGGTAAGCATTCCTTTATCCTTCCTTTAAATCAGAATTTAAAGTAAGTTGAATCATAAATTCCATGAGTATTGTGATAAGTGTAGCTAGAGAAACAAAAGTACATGCCATGAACATTCTTTAGAGCTTTCGAATGAACTATGTAATAAGATTAGGCCATGCATAAAGTTACTAGAATGTTTAAAGTTATCTCTTGTGAATTTCAAGTAGGTAGCCTTGGAGTAGTTGTGTCATTTGAATGATCTGATTGACGATTCACATGATTTGCAATCTTGGTAACCAATTCGAATTGGCTATGTGTTTGATAAATGAGGATTTAGGTGATTGAGTGTGATGTATATGAATATATTTCTAATGATATGTGTATAATGTTGGAATTGGAGTTAGGAATCTTGTTTATAGTAATTCCATTATGGGCTGCCTTAAAGAATAAATATATGAATGAACATCTCTAAATGCCATGTTTTAGGCGTGTAAGTTAAAGGGATGTTTTATTTGTATACAGGAGTATTTGGGGGTGCTTTGGTGGGAATATGCACGTATGTAGTATAATAAATTGGCTAGGCATAAATACAAACAATCGTGTGGACTGTTTTGAGTAATTAAAATCAGGGGAGGGGCTGGTTATAAGAATGGGAAGTTGTTAATGTTTTGTATGGATTGCTTTGGATTGTATACATGTGAATATGATCAAAATGTGTACTGTTTTGATGAGAATGGAAGATTAAGGATTATCTTGTATTGTTTTGAAAGCTTGAAAGTTGTTTTCTAAATATATGTTTGTAAATATATAAGTTACGGGTTGTTCTACATTAAAATGTATATTAGTGGACTGTTTTGGTCTAAATATGTGTGTAAGCTATTTAATTGGGTCAGTTTGGTTGAAATTATATGTATGCATCTATGATTGACTGTTATTTAGTAAATGGTTGATAAGTGTAAATCTAATACATGATTGTATTTCTTGTTATACTTGGACCTGGAAAGAGTTGAAGGTGTAGAGTTAAAAGTGGACCAAGTAGAAAATAAGCAAAAAGAGACTATAATTCGGAAGCAAAATTAGCTCGGAATGAATTGTGAGTGTAGTTTAAAGTCTCAGGATAGGCTTGTAACCTTCCCGAGCAATTAATGTTGATTTAATTATATTGCTTGATCTGATGACATGTTCATAGTGGAGTCTATACATGCTTAGATATGCTCGAGAAGTGATTGTTGATAAACTATCAATTAAGTTAAGATATATATGAATTAAGAGTCATGCATGAATGATATATGTACTTATCAAGATATATAATAGATCGTTTTGATTGATATTTCGATCATTGGAGCTAAACTAAATTATGATTATGATTCTAATATGATTAAGGTATGCTATTCGAATAAGATTAGAAGAAATTCACATAAGGTGAATACATGCCTAACAGGAAAAGGCAATAAACCTTGTTGATATGACATTCTAATAAGGAGTTGTGCTCACTATATCCCTGATAAGATAAGATAAATGTGGAAGCTTGGTTTCAAGTCAGTCTTAGGTATAGTTGGCATGCCATAGAGTCCATAGAGCTCGTGTTTGGGGAGAAATACGGTCCTAGACTACGATCTTTATTTGGCGACAGTAGGAGGGAAGTGTTGTGGTCAATTGGCGACACTAGGAGAGATTGACCAATACTGCGAGTACCAAGTTATTTGGCAACATTTGGTTGGGGATTCGTGTACCTAGGTTGTTACTTGATTCGCAAGGCTTTGATAAAAACAAATAATGAAATTGATGAGTTCTCAAAGATGACATATTTCATTTGCTATTTTTCTAGTTATTTGGACTTCATGTTGCATAATATATGCTGTTTTTGTTATATTTTGTGCAGGGATCTAATTCTGGAAATAGCAGTAAAAAAGGGGCATTTATGTAGTTTTTATTATAATTCTGTCATGCACGACACCGGGCACGACGCGTCTGACGTGGCAGTGACGTGGCGACTTCTAGAAGCTTCTGGAACGTTCTGAGAGATCTTATCAGCTTATCCGTTTAGATTTCCTGCATTTAAATTTCAAAACATTTGAATTGTTTTATCTTTTGTTTATTATTTTAAATTATCTCATCACCTTATCTTTGTAAATCTAAGCCTATAAATACCACCCCTTGGTAAAGGCTTAGATGATCAATCAATTCATCTTCTAGCTTTGAATTCTTTATCTTTGTAAACATTTTCAGTTTTAATCCAATTTCTTCTTCCTTATTTTATTTGTTTCGTTTATTTTATGTTATTTAATTATTTTTCCAAAATCAAGTTAAGCATGATAATCAATATCATGCTTAGCTAAATCTTTTAAGCCAAGAACCAGCCAAGTCAATTCGATTCGTGAGAATTGAACTTGCTTAAACTCTTTTGGGAAATCATTTTTACCTTTCTGCTTAGATAGTTTGGCAATCGGCCTTACTAAAGGTTTTTAACCGTTTTCAAATCAAAAAGAGCTCGTTGGTCTGGAATCGTTTAAAGACATAGTTGGGAGGAAGGATCGGCCTGTGGCAAATTTCGACTTCCTGTGAACACTCTTAGCGGAGGTCCGCTAAGGAAAGATAAAATCAGAAGCGATTCTTTTTAGACAATTTCTGAGTCGGGTTTTTCCTACTTTCATTCTAAATATTTTAACGGCGATAGACGTGGTTGATTTATTTAATAACCATCTTTCGAAGATAGACTTGGGAGGATTGATTACTCGAGAGAGAAACAAGTTACGACGGGTTGGGCCTCGTAGACTGTAACCGACATGATCCCCGAAATAAAAATCTATTTTAGTGATCGAAAGAATTGAAGGAGCTGGTTCGAGGCTATTTCACATACTTGGTTTTTCTTATTATTTTTTATTCTTGCATTTTATTTTATTACTTCACTCAATATCAAATCACTCCCCCCATTTTATTTAATTACTTTGCAGATATTCCTGGAAGTACTAATCGAAGCAGTCTTCAGTCAATAATTCCAGCTAATCTCCCTGCGGATCGACCCTCTTTCCCTATATCTATTCAATTTCTTTATTTTATTTATTGTTGAAAGAGGTTAAACATTTATTTATTTTTCACCGGTTAAACGACGACTTGTCAAAATTGGCGCCATTGCCGGGGAGATTTATTTTCGGCAATTTTTGACTGATTTTGTTTTATTTTTATGACCAGTAAAAACTCGGGTACTTTAGCTCCATACAACCCGGAAATCGAAGCAAGCGCTCGTAGAACTCACGGCGAAACACTTCGACGAAAGAAGCAACAAAGCACACGACGATCCAAACCGGAATCCACTTCCGAGACCACACCAATCGACGAACCTACACAAGAACCAGAACCGATGGCAGATCAAACAATTCGAGAGCTGAACGCAGCCCCTACTGTGCAGCAACCACTCTGCATAGCTTTTCCTCAAGGCGATACTCCCTTCCAGCTCAAAACGGGATTAATCCACTTACTCCCTACTTTTAATGGCCTCCCTTCTGAAAGCCCACACAAACACCTTGCCGAATTTCATATGGTGTGCAGCAGCATGAAACCACAAGGGGTCTCAGAGGACCAGATAAAACTAAGGGCTTTTCCTTTTTCCTTAGCCGGAACGGCTAAAGAGTGGTTATTTTACTTACCTCCAAATTCAATTAATACATGGTCTGATCTCTCTCGTGTTTTTCTTGACAAATACTTCCCTGCGGCAAAAGCGACAGAAATTAGGCGAAACATATTGAGTATCCAACAAATGCATGATGAATCCCTATATGAATATTGGGAAAGGTTCAAAAAATTGTGCGCGAGTTGTCCGCAACATAACTTATACGAGCAAACGCTCCTTCAATATTTCTTTGAAGGAATGTTTCCAATGGATAAGAAAATGATAGATGCAGCAAGCGGTGAAGCGCTTGTCAACTTGACCCCTGAAAATGCTCGAAATATGATATCTACGATGGCGGCGAATTCGCAGCAATTTGGTTCTGCAAGTGAACCCAGCCGACGGGTTCACACAGTAAGCACAATTTCATTAGAGAATAAGATTGATAATTTAACTAATATTGTGTTTTCTCTTGTTTCAGGGGAGATAGGAGCTGCTAAGGTATGCGGAATATGCATGATGAATCCCTATATGAATATTGGGAAAGGTTCAAAAAATTGTGCGCGAGTTGTCCGCAACATAACTTATACGAGCAAACGCTCCTTCAATATTTCTTTGAAGGAATGTTTCCAATGGATAAGAAAATGTAGATGCAGCAAGCGGTGAAGCGCTTGTCAACTTGACCCCTGAAAATGCTAGAAATATGATATCTACGATGGCGGCGAATTCGCAGCAATTTGGTTCTGCAAGTGAACCCAGCCGACGGGTTCACACAGTAAGCACAATTTCATTAGAGAATAAGATTGATAATTTAACTAATATTGTGTTTTCTCTTGTTTCAGGGGAGATAGGAGCTGCTAAGGTATGCGGAATATGCACTATGCCAGACCACGCAACCGACTTAAGCCCATTGCTGCGGGATACATATGGTGCCCAAGTTAACGCCATACACAACTTTCCCGGACCTCCCCAAAGACCCTATAACCCACATAGCAATACCTTCAATCCCGGTTGGAGAGATCACCCAAACTTGAGCTACGGTAATCAGAACCCGAATTACCAACCTAGGCAACAACCTCCCTACCAAAACCAGGCACCCCAAAAATCCTCGCTTGAGTCTATTGTTGAGAGATTGGCAGTTTCGCAGGAAAGATTTCAAACCCAAACACAATCTCATCTCCAACAAATCGACAAACAAATAAGCCAATTAGCTCAATCCGTTAGCCGTCTAGAATCCCATGGGAAGTTACCATCACAAACCGAAACCAATCCAAGGGAAAATGTGAGCGCGATCACTCTACGTAGTGGAACTATGATAATGCCTAAACCGTCCAAGCAAACCGAGCAAAAATCCGACGATCAAGGCAGCTCTTCGAAGGACCAGAATGAAAAGTCTCCACCCACTGCAGGTAACTCTAAATCCAATATTTATGTTTCTACTTACGAACATGTTCCTCCTTTTCCAGGTAGATTGGCGAAACGAGATAAAAAGGAGGAAGAGAAGGAAATTTTGGATGTATTCAAGTAAGTGGAAATCAACATTCCACTTTTGGATGTTATTCGGAAGGTTCCTAAATACGCAAAATTTTTGAAAGATCTATGCACAAACCGGAGGCGATTGTCTGGGAATGAAAGAGTTAACCTTGGTGAGAACGTTTCAGCTATTCTTCAAAGACCATTGCCGCCCAAGTACAAGGACCAGGGTATGTTTGTGATTCCCTGTAAAATTGGGAAAGTTGGGATTAAAAGAGCGATGTGCGATTTAGGCGCATCTATCAACGTCATGCCGTTAAGTGTTTACAACAAAATTTCGACTGAACCATTGAAAGAAACGCGAGTGACAGTTCAATTAGCCGATCGATCAGTTATCTACCCTGGGGGAGTACTAGAAAACGTGTTGGTACAGGTAAAAGATCTTATTTTCCCTACTGATTTTTATATTATTGACATGGAAAATGATCGCAGCAATAATGGATCCGAAATCTTGCTTGGCCGACCTTTCCTATCAACCGCGCATACAAAGATTGATGTCCGCGACGGCATCTTAACTATGGAATTTGATGGGGAAGTAGTTAAATTTGATATGTATAAAGCTATGAAGTATCCTGATTCGGTCGCAAGTTTAAATTTCGTTGATATTATAGATCTGTTAGCTAATGATTTGATCGAAACTGATTTGTGTTATGACTTTTGTAGGGAATTCGCGGATCTCGACGATATAGGCGAAATCATTTCAACCCTTTTTTCCCTTTCTGATTTTCGATTAATTCCAACTCGATCTAAACATTTTCCCTTAATTTTGCAGGAACCAAGGCCGAAGTTGGAGCAATTTAATTGTGTATTTTTAGGCGACAACCAAACTTGACCAATCATCATATTGAGTAAGTTGTCGCATCGGGAAGGAGGTGGAAGCTTAGATGTTGATTTGCACACAAATAAAAAGATGAAGGAAGGCGTTAAAATGACAAGGGATGGACATCACCGTTTATTTGAAGACCTTTCCTTTGAAGAACAAAAAATTTAGCAAAGGTCGTCGAGCTAAACGACGTTAAACAAAGCGCTAAATGGGAGGCAACCCATTCCTTTTTATTTTCGTTAATTTTAATTTCTTTTCTTTTTATATTTTATTTATTTTTCTTTTTCTAATTACCTTAATAATTTTTCTGCAGGATTTTTTTTTCACACAACAAGCACTCTTCGATCATAAGCTGCAGTTCCATTGAAAGTGGTGCACGATAGCAAAACCCCTTTCCACTTAATGGCGCATGATAGCAAACCCCTTTTCAACCATTTTCAAAACCCTTTTGACCGGTTGCATAGGAATAAAATAAAGTAAGAATTGTTTTCAATTCTTTTCTTTATTTTTCCCCCTTTGAAACCTTTCCCCTTTTCTTCCTCTTTCCCTTTTTGATAGCCCCCTACCCAAACCAGCCATGGTCCGAACCCAACGACAAGGGAGAGCAGCACCCCCTAAACCGGCTGCCGTTCAACCCACCGTCCTTGGAGTTGGCGGACGGCACCGCCGTACGCAGAAATGCACCACAATGCTCCCCTCAATCCCCTTCTCCCCAAGACCAGCCTTCGAACCATGTCCCCGCACCTCCTCCACGCCGCGTTTGTCGACGATGGCAAGCCCCCAGCCCCCGATCGAGAACCCCACTCCTACGGCTTAAACCGCACCTCCTCCTCGCCGTGGTGGCCGACGACCAGCAACGAGATCACTCCCCCGATGAGAATGCCGAACCACCCTTCGCTGCACCCTCTTTGGCACATCCGACAGCTCCGTTCAAAGCCCTCTGTCGTCGCTGATCCGAGCCACTTATAGTGCACCATTCCCATCGACTCACTCTACATCCACGGGGAGTATCTTTTGCCCTTATTATCTCTTTATTTCCTTAATTTTTATGAATTGGGGCAATTCACTTAAGTGAGGGGAGGGTAAATTACCACTTGTCCTATGCTTGTTTGATAATATGTTTGACTTTGATTAAACTTGAGATGAATTTTTTCTTGCCATTACTTGTTACCCAGCATGTTGTACCTGTTCTAGTGCTTAGGAATGATTGAATTGGAGCATTTTGATAATCAAAGGATATGGGTAATCTGCAGTTTGACATCTCTTTTAATTACTCTTGTTTGTGTTAATTGGATTTCTCGCCTAGCTTAGTCAAATTAGCCCAATTTTGGTAAGATTTGAGCCTTGAGCATGCATTCTTCATATTATGCTCGTTTCTTTTGCTTGAGAGTGTCATCCTGAATTTTAGGAATCTAGAACTTGTGGCTTGCTTACAATTCGAGACTACACTAAGAACGAGGTGCTTTAAAATGATTTAGGCATTAGGCTTTAACCTCTTCCATCCCTTCCATTTTAATTTACCCTTTCTCATCGCCTAGTGAACCTTTGTTAGCCTTACATCCCATTTCCTTGGCTTAACCATTTCAATTGATCAAATGCTAGAACCCTTATTAGACATGAAGGAAATACTTTTCAAATAAGGGCATTATTTTTCCAAAAAAAATGATGAAAAAACAAAGAAAAAACAGAATAAAAGAAGCAATTGCTTCGAGAAAAAAAAACAATTTCGAAAAGAAGAAAAGAAAAAATGTGTGCTTGCCCATTTTTAGCTCATTTTTAATGTCTTCACTGCTTAATGTTTGAAATATCTTGCATTGATCATCTTCTTTTGCCTTTTCTTTCCATCTTTCTACACTTTTTCTAAACACACATTACACCTTGAATAAAAGACCTAATGATTTTTGCACCTCGATTCTAATAAAGTAGTGGAGAATTGAACTTGTTACAAGCCTATGGAAACTTTTGTTCATGTATGACTTAGAGTGTTCTCGCTTCACTTTTACCTATAAACACTTTGAGTGCTCTTGAGTGTATCTTGGTGAGGATTAAGAGTAGGTTAGGATTTGATTAATGCTTGATAGGTAATTGGAAGAGATAAGGGTTGTTCTTTGCTTACATCCATTTGGTTTGATTATGTTTCTTTCATGACACTCCTTTTGCGCTAGAACTCTTATGATTATGTTTGATGCTTGTGATGGCTTGAGAAATGCATTCTTGGTTAATATCTTTTTCGGACATACTTGAGGACAAGTATGAGACAAGTGAGGGGGAATTTGATGAGTTCTCAAAGATGACATATTTCATTTGCTATTTTTCTAGTTATTTGGACTTCTTGCTGCATAATACATGCTGTTTTTGTTATATTTTGTGCAGGGATCCAATTCTGGAAATAGCAGTAAAAAGGGGCATTTATGCAGTTTTTATTATAATTCTGTCATGACTGGCATCATGGGCACGACACCGGGCACGACGCGTCTGACGTGGCAGTGACGTGGCAATGACGTGGCGACTTCTAGAAGCTTCTGGAACGTTCTGAGAGATCTTATCAGCTTATCCGTTTAGATTTCCTGCATTTAAATTTCAAAACATTTGAATTGTTTTATCTTTTGTTTATTATTTTAAATTATCTCATCACCTTATCTTTGTAAATCTAAGCCTATAAATACCACCCCTTGGTAAAGGCTTAGATGATAAATAAATTCATCTTCTAGCTTTGAATTCTTTATCTTTGTAAACATTTTCAGTTTTAATCCAATTTCTTCTTCCTTATTTTCTTTGTTTCGTTTATTTTATGTTATTTAATTATTTTTCCAAAACCAAGTTAAGCATGATAATCAATATCATGCTTAGCTAAATCTTTTAAGCCAATAACCAGCCAAGTCAATTCGATTCGTGAGAATTGAACTTGCTTAAATTCTTTTGGGAAATCATTTTTATCTTTATGCTTAGATAGTTTGGCAATCGGCCTTACTAAAGGTTTTTAACCGTTTTCAAATCAAAAAGAGCTCGTTGGTCTGGAATCGTTTAAAGACATAGTTGGGAGGAAGGATCGGCCTGTGGCAAATTTCGACTTCCTGTGAACACTCTTAGCGGCGGTCCGCTAAGGAAAGATAAAATCAGAAGCGATTCTTTTTAGACAATTTCTGAGTCGGGTTTTTCCTGCTTTCATTCTAAATATTTTAACGGCGATAGACGTGGTTGATTTATTTAAGAACCATCTTTCGAAGATAGACTTGGAAGGATTGGTTACTCGAGAGAGAAACAAGTTACGACGGGTTGGGCCTCGTAGACTGTAACCGTCATGATCCCCGAAATAAAAATCTATTTTAGTGATCGAAAGAATTGAAGGAGCTGGTTCGAGGCTATTTCACATACTTGGTTTTTCTTATTATTTTTAATTCTTGCATTTTATTTTATTACTTCACTCAATATCAAACCACTCCCCCCATTTTATTTAATTACTTTGCAGATATTCCTGGATGTACTAATCGAAGCAGTCTTCAGTCAATAATTCCAGCTAATCTCCATGCGGATCGACCCTCTTTCCCTATATCTATTCAATTTCTTTATTTTATTTATTGTTGAAAGAGGTTAAACATTTATTTATTTTTGACCGGTTAAACGACGACTTGTTTGGGGTATAGTTGGCATGCCATAGAGTCCATAGAGCTCGTGTTTGGGGTGGAATACGGTCCTAGACTATGATCTTTATTTGGCGACAGTAGGAGGGAAGTGTTGTGGTCAATTGGCGACACTAGGAGAGATTGACCAATACTGCGAGTACCAAGTTATTAGGAAACAGTTGGTTGGAGATTCGTGTACCTAGGTTGTTACTTGATTCGCAAGGCTATGATAAAAACAAATAGTTAAATTACAATCCTAATGAATAAGCTATCATGATAACCTCAATAATAGCGTTTCAAGCTATCAAACCACCTTTTACTTACTTCTGAACTTAGTAAAGTGTTTCAAGCTTACACTAAGTTTCCAAACCACCTTTTAAAAGCGTTTCTAAGTCAAAACCACAATTCCACTCACCAACACGCTAAACCTCAATCGCCAACGTGAAAATCAAGCATTTGAAGTCCCCGGAACTTCGCCAAATGCTTCTAAAGAATCCTCCCTTGTTTATACCCGACAAGAACATAGGATTAAAGCATCTCAATGCATTAAAACCACTAGCAATCAATAAAAACCCGTAGCTCTGCCCAAAGACACTTAAAAGCCTATCTGAAACAGCCGAAAACTCAATCGATCTTACTCGAAACATAACCCTGCCATAATCCACCACTCCCATTCACTTTTAATCATCAATAAACATCCAAAAACACCCTAATAACATCTAATAACACCCAGCAACACCAAATTCACATTTCCAAGTCAAAAACCTTTAACTAACAACCTAAACAATTAGAGACCCAACCTAATTCGGGATTATTATGATTGAGCCTTTATTTCAACATCATTTAATATCCAAAACAACTTTAAAATCAATCTAAAATTAACCAAAACAGTGCCCAAACGAAAATCTTGGAAAAATCACCAAATAAAGTTATTTTTAGCCAATTTTCCATTAATCAACTATAAAACAAAGTTATTAAACATATTTAGGAAGCAAAAGACTTGGGAATTTCATTAAAGAACCATGATTGGATGAGTTGAATGAAATCTTACCTCTAACCTTGCCTTTTCTCCTCAAATGACAAGATTTTGATGAAATCTTCAAGTAAACTCAATGATAAATGATAGAAGAATCAAAGAACTCTTTGGCAGTATAAAAAGGATTAAAAAATATGGAAATCTCTCTGATTTTTAGAAAAGGGAAGAGTGTTTGGCTGAGTGCAAAATGGGAGAAGTTAGTTACATAAATTCTTCTTTTGTTTAACTAAAATTCCTTTTTAATTTGAAACCCCTTTTTAAAAATCTTTTTATTAGAATAGTTAAAATGATCAATTTGAGGGAAAGGGTCCACCAAAAAGATATAAGTTCCCTAAAGATTCTAAGTGTTGTCCTCTTTTTAATTTAGTCCTCAAAACCAATTTTGCGCTTTTACAAAATGGTCACTACACGAAATCTTGAATTTCCAAGACTCATATTCTAAAATTGATTTTACCAACTTTCAATATATATTTTTAAAAGATTTTAGCAATTTTTCTCATAATTTTATCCCATCTCGGACTACATTTTCCCTGAACCACTTCTAAAGGCTCGGATCTCTAATTCTAGGTTCGAGCACCCAAACCGATGCCTAAAACATTTAGGCCCAAAATCGGGGCGTTACAACTCTCCCCCACTTAGGAAATTTCATCCCTGAAATTTTACCTAAATGAAAAAAAATGCGGAAACTGCCTCAACATGTCCTCCTTGCTTTCCCGCGTGGCTTCCTCAACTCATCGATGTCGCCCCAACACCTTCATAATTCAATCGTCTTACCACGAAGAACTTTGCTACTAGAATCAAGAATCCCCACTGGTTCCTCATCATAATACAAATCGAGATTCAACTCAATCTCTTCAACATGCATATCATGAGACATATCAGATTTATACCTTCGTAACATCGAAACATGAAACACATCATGAATTTTCTCCAATTCAGGAGGCAAACTCAACCGATAAGCAACAGGACCAACACACTCCACAACCTCATAAGGTCCAATAAACCTTGGACTAAGCTTACCCTTATGTCCAAATCCCATCACCTTCTTCAAAGGCGATACCTTTAAGAACATGCGATCTCCAACCGCAAACTCAACCTCCTTACATCTTAAATCCCTGTAGAACTTTGAACGATCCGATGTAGCCTTCAACCGTTCACATATAAGCTTCACTTTTTCAGTCGTTCCCTTAAGCAAATCCGATAAGGAAACCAACTTTTACCTCGCCTTCGCCCAACAAAAAGGCGTTCTACACTTTCTCCCATAGAAATCTTTATACGGAGCCATTTGTATACTCGCCTAGAAACTGGTATTATAGGAAAACTCCACTAAGGGAAACTGTTTTTCCCAAGAACCTTGGAAATCCATAACACAACATCTCAACATATACTCCAGCACTTAGATAAATCGGTCTGACTGTCCATCCGTCTGAGGATGATACGAGGTACTGAAATTAAGCCATGTACCCAAAGCTATATGCAAGCACTCCCAAAACCTCGCTGTAAACCTTGGATCTCTATCCGACTCTATAGCTTTAGGTACACCATGCAAACACACTATCTCGACAATGTACAACTCTGTCAGCTTATCCAATGTATACGTAGTATGCGCACCTAAGAAATGCGCACACTTCGTAAGGCGATCCACACTCACCCAAATGGAGTTCTTTTTTGACGGGGTTAAAGGCAAACCAGACACAAAATCCATCGTAATCCTCTCCTATTTCCATTTCGGTATTCTCAAAGGTTGCAACAAACCGAAAGGAAACTGATGCTTAGCTTTCACATGCTAACAAACCATACACTTGATAACAAAAATCAGCAACATCCCTTTTGAACCCAACCCAATAGTACTCATCCTTCAATCTACGATACATCTTCGTACTACCAGGGTGCAAAACAAAAGTACTGCTATGAGCTTCAGTCAAAATAGTGTGCCTAAACTCAACATCCTCTGACACGACTATCTGATTTTAAAGAAAAAGACACCATCATCGTTGAAACAAAAATCTGTTGCATTACCATTCATTATATCTTGAACATGAGGCACCAAAGAATCATCAAGCAACTGCTTCTCCTTAATCAACTGAATCAAGGAAGGTTTCACTTGTAACTCAGCTATCGACCCACCATCTCACGATATACTCAACTGAGCAATCATCGCCCTCAACTCTACAACCACCTTCCTACTCAAAGAATTGACCACAATATTGGCCTTTCCAAGATGATACTTTATCGTCATATCGTAATCCTTGAGCAACTCCAACCATCTTCGTTGCCTAAGATTCAACTCTCTCTGGGACATTTGATATTTCAAACTTTTATGATCTGTGTAAACTACAAATTTCTCGCCGTAAAGGTAATGCCTCCAAATCTTCAAAGCGAGCACAACTGCAGCAAACTCTAGATGATGAGTAAGATAGTTTCGTTCGTACACCTTCACTTGCCTAGATGCATACACCACAACTTTTCAACCTTGCATCAACACACAACCTAGGACAACATACGAAGCATCAATGAAAACAACAAACTCCTTACCCGATTCAGGTTGAATCAAGACAGGAGCTTGCATTAAATCTTCCTTCAACTTCTCGAAAGCTTGTTATCTAACATCCGTCCACTTATAGCGAACATTCTTTTGCAACAATTTAGTTAATGGTGCAGCAATCTTAGAGAAACCCTCCACAAACCTTCTATAATATCTAGTTAAACCAAGAAAACTACGCACTTCTGTCGCCGATTTAGGCATTTTCCAATTCATCATCGCCTCGATCTTTTGTGGGTCAACTCGGATACCCTCAACCGACACTACATGTCCATGGAAGACAACTTCCAACAACAGTTGCAACACAATTCGCAAATGGTTATCATGATCCTCCTCGGTACGAGAGTACACAAGAATATCATCAATAAACACTAGCATGAACTGATCCAAAAACTCGTGAAACACACGATTCATCATGTCCACGAACGCAACATGTGCATTTGTCAAACCAAATGGCATTATTGTCACTAGATTTTTCACCCCAATATTAAATAATTCGAAAAATGAGAAATCATTTTTTACTTAAATTAATAAAAGACCCCTTCCAAAAATAAAAATAAAAAACAATAAAAACCCATCTTTAAAAACCCATTTTTAAGCCCCCAAAAAACCAAAGCCCACCTTGAAATACAAGCCCGTCTCTTAAAAAGAAAAAAAAAGAGAAAATGTGATAATAAGTAAATTAAATAATAATTGTGGAAATAAATGTAGAAAAAAGGAAAGAAAATGAAAACCAAAAAATAATAAATGTCATAAAAACAACAAAGAAAATAGCAAAAACAGTAAAAAAGAAAAAAAGCAATAAAAAAGGAAAAAGGGGGAACCAGTGCGTGAGTCACACGCGCGCGGGCTGGTTCCCAGCAAACATTCCCGTCAAACACTGCTGGTGGTCATCCGGCGCCTACCGGCCACAGATGTTCTCGTCGTTGGTGTTTGTCGATGCGTCACGCCATCACCGACCCAATGACAAAAATGCCGCTCGCCGCCACTGCCTGTGGTGGCCAAAATCTGCAAAAAATCGAGACAAATGGTCAAATCACAGGTTCGAATCAAGGGGAAAATTTAGCTTCAAATTTGAACCAAATTAGATAGGGTTTGAGGGGTTTTCAGAGAATAAAGTTTCTTGTCTGATTTGGCTTCAATTCGGGGATTGAATTACGAATTTGGCTTGAAGAAGAAGTTGAAATTCAAGTATAAATACCCCATAAACTTCACTTGTTCATAACTCCAATTTCAAGAGAAAATACACTTGAAAAAACAAAATAGGCTTAGAAAAATTCCGAGAAAATCACTAAAAATTCTCAAGAGTTGCTGGAAATTTGGAGATGAAGTTCGAGTTTGGAGGCAATTTTGTAACACCCTAAATTTGGGCCTAGATGTTTAGAGTCCGAATCGGACCGGTCAGAAAATGGTTCAAATCTTAAAGGGAGTTTTAGGGAACACCTAGTTCGGGATGCTTTAAAAATATAGAAAATATCTAAAAAAAAACCTCATTTAATATATGAAAGATAATGGTGGAATCAATTTTACAAAATAAGGTTTGGAAATACTACATTTCGGTGTAGTGACCAAATCGCAGTTTTTGCAAAGTTAAGTAGTGACTGTTTTGTAAAGGATTGAAACTTTGAATCTTTAAGGAGCTAATTTTACCAAAATGTTTTTATCAGATTTTTCCTTAATTTGGGTGATTTAATTAATGTTTTAATTAAATGAAATGAAGGTTAATTAATTTAGAAACTACCTTGGACTATTCATAACTACTTTTTACAAATTTTCCCTCATTTTATTTTCTCTCAAATTCCTTTCAACCAAACACATTCTCTCCAGCAAATATACTTTGATTTCATTTCATTTGATGAGATTTCAATCTTTCTTTGATTCTTAATCAATTCCTTATCAAATCCTCTTGATTTCTACATTGAATTTTCAAGAAAACTTGCCCAAATCAAGGAGAAATCATCCATTAGAGGTAAGCTTCGTCCTTCTCCTCTAATGATCAGTTCTTTACTAAAATTCTAAAGTTATCAATCCTTTGTTAACGATTTTTAAGTGGTTTTAATGTTAGAAACAAGAAATTGTCTTAAAACTCAAGATTTCGGAAGAGATCTTGAAAATTTTCGTGGTGAATGATTGGGCTCTGTTTTGAGATGGTTTTCTAATGTATTTTGGATGTTAATTGATGTTACAAATGAGGTTTTATCAATCAAATCCAAATATGACTGTTTTCCTAAGTTTTGCTTGTTAGAATGATGATTTTTTGGGTGATTTTGGTGTTCTGTCATAGCTGGAGGTATAAGGACGAGTTTGTGGTGGTTTTTGATGTTAATTGATGTTTAGAAATGATTAGAAGTGATAGATGTTGGCTGGGTTTTGTTTTGGAAGAGTTTGGAGGTGATTTCAGTTGTGTTTGGTAGCCGAAATGTGGTTTTTGGGTAGAGCAGCGAGATTAGGTGTGTGGCTGATGATTTTAATGCATGATGATGCATTAATCCTCTGCTCTTATGCGTTTAAAACAGGGGAGACATCTTCGGACGCCTTTGGTGTTGATCCGGAAGCTTAGATAGCGTTTCGGCGAGCAAGCGAAACGTAATCGGTGAGTGCGTATAGTTTTAGACGTCATTGAGGGACAAAGAATCAAGGTTTGGGGATTTAGAAAAGGTTTGAAACACCTTCCTAAGTCCGAAAGTAAGTATTGGCTAGATTGCTCTCATAGATGTGGTGATTGCCCCTAAAATGCTTTTACATGCTAATGGTTTAAGATTGATAAATTCCTACTGTTTTTATGCATATTTTATAGCATGAGATGATGCTTGAAATGATTTCATGAAGTAACATGTTGCATGGTTGAGATTTGAGCTTTTGTTTAAAGCATGGCAAATGTTATGGTTTTGAAATGAGATGAGAATGTTTGAGAATTGTTGCATGAAAAACTGTAGGTGAGATGATGTTTTAACATAATATATTGTCATGGATGTTGAGATACTTACCGGATATAATTGATCGATCAATAGGATGAGAGTGCACTATAAACTAAAAATTCGTACGTTCTCTTTGGTTAAGCCAAAGGGAGAGAACCGATCATGGGCATTCCATCGGGTAGGACTTGGTGAAATACCCAAGCTTTGTGGCGATGAGAGATTCCGCCATGTGAGTACGGTGATGAGAGATTCCACCAGAAATTGTGTTGCTAGACGAGTGAGTACGGTGATGGTAAATGCCACCGGAAGTGTCTAGTGAGATGTCTGCATATCCGAGTAATAATGAGATGTGAAATGCCAATATAAAATATGAAATGGTTTTTGATTCACATGTACCTTTGATGAAATGATTTATGCTATGAGAAATGCATATGAGATTTGTATATGAAATGCTTTGGTGTTACAAGCGTGAGTATGGCTATGCCATGGGTTTTGCATTGGTTTAAATGCATGAGATAGAATGAAGGTACATGTGTTTTCAATGAGAAATTGCTTTGAATGGTTTTCAAGCATGAGATAGAATGAGCATGTTGTTAAAAAGATTTTGAGAAAGTGTTTTCAAGATATGCATTATTGAGTTGGTTTTCTTTAGAGCATGTCTCACTAAGATTTAGTGCTTACGCTGTCTTTTACCAATAATGCAGATAATTGAGGTGTTTCTGGGCATCAAGAGGTTAAGATCATCCAAAGAAGTTCAAGATCATGTATGGTGAAGTTTTCACACACTTTAGTTTTGATATAATGGCAATGGGAACCCAAGGTTGTATTTGGGAGACTTGTTGAACTCCCTGAGTTTGAGGCTAGTTTATGTTGGCATTTTTGGGTTGTAAGTGGCCTTAAATGTTTTGTTTGAGGTTGGATTTCTTATATTGGTTTTGAGATTAGGGAGCATGCCTTTAGACTATATGAATTTGTGTTTGATGCCATGTTCGTGTTAGGAAGTCTTAAATATGTTCTTTATGTGGAAAATGGTTTGCTGGTATGATTTGGGAGTCTTTGAGGCATGTTTGATTGTGTTACAGGATGAAAAACCAGCTATAACTGTTGTTTCTAGGCAAGGTGTATCGAAACACCCTCAAGTGTTTCGAAACGGGGGCATGTAATGGTCTTTGTGTTTCGAAACATTTGAGACTGTTTCGAAACAGTTTGGCTACTGGAGTGCCCTGTTTCAGTACTGGTCTCGGAACATACCCGCGTACCGAAACGATCAACTCCGTTTCGATACAGGCGTTTCGGTACGGTGGGTAGGTGTTCTGATACGGGTGACCGTTGGACACAGATTTGAATTGCTTTGTGTCTTCATGCTTTACATTTTAGTCCTAAATATTGTGTTTGCAATTGTTTGAGCTTGGGATGCCTTTTTAAGCTGAAATTTGGCAGAGAAGCATGTAACATGATTAGTTTCATACTGGTAATCCTAAAATCAATAAAGTCCCTCCAATTTATAAAATTTACAATTTGGTCCCTAATCTTGTATAAAGTGCAATCGAGTTCCTAAATGATATCCGATCGCTGTGCCTTTCTCATTCATGTTTCGTGAGTACTCACTTAGGTTTAATAAGTATTTAGACAAGATTAAAATAAAAAAGGGTCGTTAATCAAGGTTGGCTTTCGGGTTGACTTTGGTTTTCCCCGTGTTATCTTCATAGTTCGGGTCAAGCGTCTAGGCCGGGCTAAGGGCGTTACAAATTTTCAAGAGGCAATTAGGAGCATTTTGAGAAGTTCATATTCGAGTTCTTCGTTCGTTGTTTCGGTAAAATTTCTATCTTTCCTTTTAATTTTTATTTAAAAAATTTTATGTTTGTTCTTGGTTGAATTTTTGTATTTGTGTTTGTGTTTTTTGTGTGGATTTTCGGTTGTGATCTTGAAGTTGAAAAATCGTTTCACGATTTCGGTAATGTTCTCGTTTTAAATTTTTGTTTAATTTTTGGTTTGATCTTTTAAAAAATTGCTTGCTTTAAAAAATGTTGTTAAAAGTGTTTTGATCTTTAAAAATGTAGGAATGAATTTTTAAAATGTGTTTACATTAAAATGCAAGAATAAAATGGAGTTAATGTGATTTTATTAAAAAAAACTTAAAGTTAGAGATTTAATTAGGAAAAATAATAATGCATAGGTGGAAATAATAAAGGGGCTTGATTTATAAAATAATAAAAAGTTTCTTGAAATTTAGTTTTAATAATAAAGTGGGTGAAGTAATTTTTTTAAAAGGAAAGAGAAAAATAAATAAAGATGTTTTTTAGAAAAAAGAAATAAGTAATAAAGTTTTTTTGTCAATAAAAGAAAAATAAATAGGTTTTAAAATATGGTTTTAAAAAGTCATATTTAAAAAAAAAGCTTTAAAAGGGGTTTTTAAAGTGAAATTCATTTCGAAAAAAATATAAAAAGGGTAAAAAACATAAAAACTAAAAAACTAAAAAATGTAAAAAAAAGGGTCTTGGCCTTTTTAAAAAATACATAAAAGTAAAAAATGAGAAATAAAGGTCTTTCGAAAGAAATAATAAAAAGGAAAAAACACAAAAGGTAAAAATAAGTTTTTTGCTTGTTCTTTAAAAATAGGTTAAAACTGAGGATTAGGTTCTAAAGCTTAGATAAAGAGGTGTTTTTTGAAAATTTGCTTCACAAAAAATAATAAGATACACTTAATCAAACTTAACCTTTTAATTAGGAATAAAAGATTTAGACATTTTTTAGGATTCTTTATAAATAATCGGACTTAGAATAAATGCTCAACACACTAAATTTCTTTGTCGCTTGAAAAGTGAAATTAATTTAATACGGCATCTTATCAAATGGGAATGACTGGTTAGCGCCAGAAATGTTGGCGGTGATTAAAGTTCATCTCCCGGGCGATAAGGCCGTTAAAATAGACTAATATTCATTAAACGGACAAGTAAAATCAAACCTTTGTGAACTTGCAAATTCCAGTTTTGAAAACGATTTTAAAATCAATTAGGTACCAATTTTGGGCGTCGTGGGGGTGCTAACCCTTCCCTACGCGTAACCGACCCCCGAACTTATTTTTTCTGGTTTTCGTAGACCAAAACTGTTGTTTTATTAAAAGATAACATTTTATTAAAATAACCCTGTTTTAAAGTGATCCAATCACACTTTTCAAAAAATGTTGGTGGCAACTCCATGTTTTTAAAGTTTTCAAAAAAGTTGAAGCTCGAAAAGGTTGCGACAGCTTGGCGACTCCGCTAGGGATATGTTTTTGTTTTTTTAAAATAAAAACAAAAGAATGTCAGGCCACAAATTGGTTTTAAATGGTTTTCAAAAAAATATTTTTTTTTAATATGGAATTTGCAAGTTCATAATAGGTTCAATTTATTTGTCCGTTTAAATGAATATAACTCTATTTTACGCATCTAAAACTTAATTCCAAGCTCTACTCCTGAGCGTTGTCCCGTTCGTTTAAGTGGGGGAAAATACGCTCATGTAAGAATATTGATTCTTCGTATGAGCCTAGCAAGTACCTTCGAGACTCATTCCCTTGTCTTCGTAAGGATATTGATTCTCCGAGAAGGCATCAGTGGTGAGTCCTCCTGAGTTGAACTCGATTCGTTTGAAGCCTGTAATGGGTGAGAATCGAGGGCCTTGCTACCTTTAGTAGCGGACAACAAGGGGACAACAAGGACAACTCGGGTACCTTTTTAGAATCGAACCAAGTTTGAGAATCTAGAGCCTACCCTTAATAGAGCCATGCGAAAAGCCTAGGGTGTTGAGTCGTAGGAATAATCCGTGGAGACGTGTCTTAAAATGTTGGAATGCCGGCCCAGAATTATCGTGCATTTAATTTGTTTTTTCTGTTTCATTTCCCTTTTTCTTGCTTTATTAATCTTTGTTCCCTATCTTGTTTGTTTTGCATGTGCATCATTCCATATTTAGAAGGGGTTGGTTCTAGAAAATTGTTCAATTATAGACGAAAAGCTTTTGAAGAGTGAGGGGAAAATGTGATAGTGCTTTATTGGTCTGAGGTAAATCAGAGTAAGTATGGTGACAGTTTGGGTGTGGGTCACGAGACAGAGACTTTGGAATATGCCCATGTTAGTGTTAAGAAAAAAAACGTCCAGGAGTTACGAGAGATTTGGGACCATTTTGATTATAAGACCAAACAGTTGTCCGTGAGTCTTATGGCGACATAGCATATCTTTTGTTTGTAAGGGTTGATGAGCCGTTTCTGAAGGCATTGATCCAGTTTTGGAACCCCGAGTATTGTTGCTTTACGTTCAACGAAAAGGACATGATGCCTACTTTCGAGGAGTACATGGCCCTGTTCAATATTCCCGAGGTGAAGGAGAATTGGGTGTATACAAAGCCGCCCAAGAACAAGAACTCACACTTAAATTTTGCTTCATTTGCTGGAATGAGCGATGAATGCGTTGAAGGGTTGATACGAAAGAGAGGGGGAAGTTTTAGTTTTTCTCGGTCACGCATTCGAAACATCATTCCAGTTCATCCAGTCATAACGAAAAAGGTAGACCTCTTGGCCATTGCAATTTACGATCTAGTAGTTTTTCCAAAGGTGTTGGGAAATATTGATGTGGCCTTATTAGATTTCTTCGAGCAATTGAAGAGGAATGTCATTCCAGTGCCTGTAGTGCTAGCTGAAACCTTCATCTCTTTGAATGCTTGTTGAAAAGTTGAAGGTGTGCGTTTCAGAGGATGTGCTCCTTTACTTCAAGTTTGGGCCCTTAGTCATTTCTGGGAGTGTCCAACTTTGGCCTTACCAAACGTGTTCTCCCAAAACTTTTCCATACTTCTGGAATTTTGGGCACAAGATTGGCCGAGTATCAAGAGAAGCAAGTGGGTAGATATCTTCAGAGATCGTCGTGACGAAGACATCAAGTGGAGGGTGCCATGGATGGGACATGCTACAGTAAGGTATAGATGTGGAAATTACAACTTTCTGAAGCTGTTAGGATTATGGGGAGGAACTGGTTGTGCACCTTTGTTAGTTTCTCGCCAATAAGGATCACGACAGTTTGTTCCCTTCACCTCCGAGCTTGGTACGTTGGAATTCGAATTTCAAGGAGAGTTCAGGCGGAAGGTGGAGAAAATCAGAGATTCATGGAAGATTTTCTATTATATGAAGTTAGAATCTAACAAGCATTGCATGTATACTCCTGATTATGATATTTGGAGGCATACGAGGATGAATGACAAGATTATGCTACCTACTCTTGCGCCCGCCAAGTCTATAGAATAACATTTGAAAGTGGTTCCATCAGAGGCCGACATTATGAGAGAAGAGCTAAGACAAGCTAAGTTAGAAATCGAAGCACTCAAGGAACAGAATCTGCGAGACAAGTTTGAAGTCAGCCTTGACGTAGAAAAGCACAAGGGAGAAGCCAGTCGAGTGCGGAAAATGTATGAGAATTTAGAATAAAGGTATGAGGTTCAGAGGGTTGACTTCCTTAAACTTCAAGCTACGGTCCGATATGTGGATCTTTGAAGAAGCCCAGAACAATGGAGACAAGAGATAGAACAAGCTGTGGGGAAGGAGAAGGAATGCGGTAAGAAGGAAGTAGAGAAGTTCTAACAGGCCTTTGCCGGAAAAAAAAAAGAAGACGAAACAAGCAGTGGAAAATGAGAAGGGTAAAAGGCCACGAGAGGAGTTGAAGGAAGATTCGACTGCATGGAAAAAGAAAGATCATGACAACAAAATACGTTTGCTAAAGCTACAGTCAGTCTATGATAAAGCACCAAGAAGTTGAAGCAAAGCCATGCCTTCATCATTGAACTAGAAGCAAAAATAGAAAACTGGAGTCGAACAGTTCACAAGATGCAAAATTACCATGCCTATGAAGAACTCCAAGCTAATTTGAGCGAGAATGATTTCTTGAAAGAGCGAGTTAAGGAAATGGATAATCTCATTCAAGAGTACATGAAAAAGATCTTAGTTCTAGAAGATATCACTAAAGGAGGAAACGACTATTGGTTCACTCGTCTCAGAGATAATGCTCGAAGATTCCGAGAGAGAGATGAGTTCGATAGGGTGGTGATGACACAGGTCCAAGATGCGGCCAAGCACGTGACAATGTTGGCAACTGAAGATGCAGCTCTTCGCCAGTATATCAAGCCCATTGGAGAAGTTGGACCAAGGCTCATGTGGCTAGTTGAAGAAATGAAAGAGTTAGGTGTTCAAGCTAAAAAATATATGTAATTCGAAAAAAGATGTAATAAAAGCTTTCGTATTCAATGAAGAGTTTTCTTTCATGAGTAGAATTTTAATGGAATTAATAGCCATTCGACTGCATTCATGCATTTGCATTGTCTTGTTTGCTTTTGTGAATTTATTTGTGCATACATTCATTCATGTCAAAAAGTAACTTAATAGAAAAAACGACAGAATATCCAAAATTGATAAGACAATTCATAAATACGATACACGAGCTTAAACTCGAGCTATGAACTCCGAGGAAAGATTGAAAGCTTTGGAGGCAAACCAAAAGAGCACTCAAGATAAGTTGGAGAAAATGGAGATCGACCCGAAATAACAAATTGAGGCAATTCATCAAAAGACAGTCAGTTCAATAGCTGTTATTTTAGGGTTCAAGGATCTGGATGCAGTTGAAGAGGGAGGAAACACTACTGCCATTCCATGATACCCGAGAATGACTTTTAGGAAGGAGACTGCTGCTAAAGTCAAAACGCTCATCCATGTTCTGAATCTTCCACTCATGTTCCAAATGGGGAGGCTAATAATTACGTGGTACTCGACCTCGATGAAATTGCTGATAAGGTTCGAATTGAGAAGATTTGGGAGGATAAGAATCAAAAGTTAGAGGGGGTGATCAAATCCTTCCAAGATGGAGCTGCTCATGGTGGAATGGATGCCAAGGATCTGAGCTTGGTAACTGATTTAGTTGCGCCACCAAAATTCAAGATCCCAGACTTTGAGAAATATAATGGCACCACATGCCCATTGGCACATCTAATTATGTATTGTAGAAAGATGTCAATGTACCTTGACAATGAGAAGCTTCTCATTCATTGCTTCTAGGATAGCTTAGTAGGTTCCGCTGCACGTTGGTATTCACAATTAAGTCGGGTGAACATCAAATCATGGAAAGATCTGTCAAGAGCCTTCAGTGAGCAATACAAGCATATTTCAGACATGGTTCCTACACATTTGGTCTTGAAAGGGATGAAAAAAAAAGCATCACGAGAGCTTCCAACAATACGCACAAAGGTGGAGTGATGTAGCAGCACAAGTGCAGCCACCGTTGCTAGAAAATGAGATTACCTCGATGTTTGTGGAAACTCTAAAGGGTCCTTTTTACAATCTCATGCTCAACAATACTACGAAGAACTTCGAAGACATGCTAGTGAATGGTGGACTAATCTTGGCAGCCATGAAGAGTGGAATGTTTGACAGTGGGGAAATGAAGAAGACATATAAGAAGAGAGATAATAATGAAGTCAATACCACGAATGTCTACAACCCCAGTTATTCAACATGTGTGGTGTTTAACAAGCCCAACACCATTAACAAACCCAAAACCTCCGCTCCAACAGTTGCAAGTGCCCAAAAAGGAGAGTAAAGGTATCAAGGAAACTCGAGACCATACTTTCCTCCCATCTCAATGACTTATGCAGAGTTGTTTGCCGAATTGGTCAAATCACAGATGGTGCTGCCAAGAAATGTCCATCCGTTCTCACCTCCTTATCCACCGTGGTACGATGAGAAGGCCCAATACGAATACCATGCAGGAGTGAGGGGGCATACCATTGAGAACTGCACTGCTTTCAAAAGGGTGGTGGATGATTTAAGGAAATCGGGCATGTTATCATTTGAAACATCCGAGGAAAAAGGAAACCCTTTGCCAAACCACCAGCGGGCAGAGGTGAGTGTTTTTCTTGAGGAAGAAAAGAGAGTAATCAAGGAGTATGTTGAAGAAATTAAAGAGCCCGTGATTTGGGTATGGGCTCAATTAGTAGCGACGAGAATATTAAAGGTAGTGAACCCGAAGATGAAGGTTGATGAAAAACCATACTGCGAGTACCATGAAGTTGAAGGACATGAGATCCAGTGTTGCTTAGAGTGTAAACGGATGGTTCAAGCCAAGATGGATAGCAAGGAACTTAAGTTCTTCGAGAAGGGAGATGTTAAGCACGGAATGAATGTATGTGCGACGGAGGAAATTTCCTTTAGAACGCAAGGAGAAGAAGTTAAAGAAGGAAGGCATGAAAAGCCTTATCCTGTGGTGATCCCAGTAAAGAAGGACCGATTCGGTTTGGGCTTTAGGCCCAATAAATGGCAAAAGAAGGCTGAGACTAAGGAGCAGCAAGAAAGACTGATGATGAAGCAGAAGAGAGAAGTTGAGTGGGAGCCAATGACGTACCCACCCCTAAGTGACACTTTCAGGGCTGGAGGGCTCCAAGACCCTAATGCCCTCTTTGACAAGGAAGAGAAATGAAAGGATGAATTGTGCGAGGTTCTTGAGAATTTGAGCATTAACGCCATCACAGACGAGGAGGAATAAGAAAACAAATATCTTTCCATGATTTTCCCTTGTGCTGAACTGAAGAACTGGACCACTGAAGTAGTCCCTGAAGTTTTTAAGACTGCTTTAGAGTAATTCTCAAAACCAACTCTTTTACCCTTAGGCCCTGGGTAATTAGAGATCTTATGTAAAAGGGTCTATGTCAAAGCCATAATTCTGATTTCAATAAATGATGGATATTTTTCCCAATAAAATCGTGTGGGAAACTACCTTTTGCAACGCAAAACCAAAAAATAAAAGATCATAAAAACCCAACAAAAATAAACCCTTAAAAATATAACAAATCATATCATTTCATCCATTCTTTCTTTCTTGGTACATATTTTTGTCTCTTTTATTTTCATGTTTTAGATATCAATGGTCCAAACGACTCTGAGTCAGATTTCGAAGTCAATTTTGAGTTACCACTATGTTTAGAGGAAGTTGGCAGTATTAATGATGAAGAAGAGTATGACTTGCCTGATGATCTGCTTAGAATGGTAGAAGGAGAGGAAAAGAAAATTCTCCCCAACAAAGAAAAGTTAGAGGTTTTGAATCTTGGAACTGAAGAAGAGAAGCGTGAAGTAAAGATTGGTACCACCATCTCAGTTAAGACACGAAAATGTTTGATTGAGCTTTTGCAAGAATATAATTGTTGAGTTGATCACACAATTGCAAATGGCCAAGAGAGGGTGAATTGGCGATAAAATTTTTGGTGGGTGAGAATATGAAAAATTAGAATGTTGCACAAGGCAATTAGAGTGGTTCAAGTTCTCCAAACGAACTCTACATCCACTACCTTAGTTCCCACTAAGGATTTTCAACCAATTCACTAATTGAATTCTTCCCATTTTCTTGGATGAGAAGGCAACCTAACAATTTGATTAGGCTTTCTACCCAAAGCTTAATCCACTCACTTTTACAAAGAAAAGTTTTTGGTAAACTCTATAAATTCCTCTCAAAGGATAATTGTTTACTCAATTACAATTTCACACTCCCCAAACTCACAATAAAAAGATTACAATTGAGAATACAAGGGTTGGGTACAAGAATTTGACTCTAAAGGTGCAAAGTTTGGATTTGAGTGCTTTGATGTTGCTTGTAGGTTCAATGGTTGTTGCTTGTTCAATTGAGACTTGTTTTTATACCCTTGTATTGAATTCTAGCCGTTTGGGTAGTTGGGATCATCAATAGAGCCGTTGAGATGCAATTTCTCGCAATAAATGCAGCTCTGTTGCCTACCGTATCGTAATGGCTAGTGGGCGTATTGGTACCTGTATCAAAGAGGAAAGAGCTGTTGTGACTGAAAACATCGCGTATCGATATGCTTAGAATGCGTACTGGTACGGTTTTTAAAGGGCATATCGATACGGAAGGGCGTATCGATACTGTATTTTCTCACTGGAATCCCAAGTTGGGTTTTGATAAAAAAGCGTGTTGGTACGTATACTTAGCGTATCGGTACGGTATAACGATCATTTAAATATTGGGATACCAACTAACTGACAAGTCAACCGTCGAAAATTAAATGCAAGGATTTAGCAAAGATAAGCTTGTTGTATCGATACGGTTGCAAAGCATATCGGTACGGTATCATTGAAAGAGTTGCCCAGATGAATATCGTACCGATACGGGGTAATACTGTATCGGTACGCTATGTCTATTAAAATTCAAGTGGCTAAAAACTGTATCGATACGCCTAAGGGTATCAATACGCCTGGGCGTTTTGGTGAAGTTTGGCTTGAAAACACATAGGAAAAACTTAGAAATATTTAATATTTAAGAAAGATTTGTCTTGAGATATTATTTGGTTTAAGAGACTTGTCTATAGTGAGACTTTTAAATAGTACTTAAAAATTTATTGTTTTGCAAATTAGTCCATAAGTTTAGATGTTATATCAAAATCAATTTTGGTTTCACAATCTCCCCCTTTTTGATATAACAAAACCACATTTAATTTTTTAATTTTTTGAAACTTTTGAAAAGCTTTACCCCCCTTAATTTAAGATGGATTTTCAAAATAAAAAAAAATATTGGCTCTATAATCCTTCTCCCCCTTTTTGTTAGATCAAACATAAGCAGAAGGATAATAGCAATAATAATATGCTAAACTTCAAAGCAAACATCAAATGAAAAACAAACTTAATAGTTCAAAGCAAACTTCAAAGGAAAAGCAACATAATAATCCAAACTTAGATCCTAAAACATAGAGAAAAGCCATAAAGTACTAATCATAGGTGCAAAAACTAAAGAAACTAAATGT
The DNA here is from genome assembly GCA_030270665.1 of Hibiscus trionum. Taxonomy (NCBI): domain Eukaryota; kingdom Viridiplantae; phylum Streptophyta; class Magnoliopsida; order Malvales; family Malvaceae; genus Hibiscus; species Hibiscus trionum. The sequence continues at coordinate 27,119,460 of BSYR01000021.1, forward strand.
CATGAGATGGTATGAAAAAACTACTCGTCTGCATCATCATCAACATCACCTTCCTTGTCCTCTTCATCCTCATCGTCTGGAGTAGGTTGATTCCTCCTATTTTGGTTGAGCCAAGCACCATGGAAGGCGGTGAGAGAGATATCCATTGAGTTTTGTTGAAAAGCAATGGCTTTCATTTGATACTCCATACCTTTGACGCGATCTTCCAAGGAGGTGAATCGAGTGTCAATGGCGGTAAACCCGGCTTCCATGTTAGTGAACTTCTCATTGAGGAACGTCATTAGGGTGCCCATGAAAGAGGATTCAATCGGAGCTCGTTGAGAGCTTGAAGGAGCATGAGAAGCATCAACCAGAGCATCTTGTTGAGGAGCATGAGGGACACGAACCCATTCATTGTTAACATAGGAAAAATGAGCAAGAGATAGGGAACGTTTATCGATAGGTTGGCCAAGGGGTTCGGGAAAATCATAGGAACAATCAATTTCAAGGGAATGGAAGAGATAACTCAATGCCATAGAATAGTAAAAAGATTTGACTTGGTCGGTGTGACGGTGTTGAACGAGACAGACAAGGTCGGCAAACATAATTTGACAAAGGTTTGGACGTTGACCCTCCCTAAAGCACCTAAGCCAAAAATCATCGACTTGACGAATTGTAGAAAATCCCCCCCGATGGACGCAAAAACCAAGTAATGAGAAGATGAAGGATTCGGTCCTGAGAATTTAAGACTTCGACAGAACCTAAGGAACCTTGACCTAAGGACATTTCATCATCAATTCCTATGTTTTCAAAACCAAAAGCCTTGCAAAGAACCTCTTGATCAATTTTAATGGTTTTGCCCATAACATATGACTCGATAGCAATGACATTTTCTCTATCCTCATCGTGAACATATATAACATTTGAAAAGAATATGATGACCAAGTTCGTATAAAGAATAGGAGGAATACTTAAAAAGGTTAGAAATTGCCATTGCCTAATCAAAGGGAGGTATTGAAATTTAAAACAGGCAGAGTTTAAAAACGGTATAGACACAATACATTCTTCGCTAAGGGTGAAACCTTGAAAGAGTTTGTAACGAGACATATCCGAAGGTTCGGGAAAACTACATTGGATAATATAAGAGAGATTAGGTTTAGGGTTACCCTTTTCATCCTCAATAGGATCGGAAGTAGAAAGACTATGTCTAGCTCTCTTTTTCGGTAACCCTGAAAACACATCAAAATGATTCCAGTATGTATGCAATTAACATCTTATCTAAACCAATAAATTCTAATAGTTCAAGGTAATTAAAAAACAATTTTATTGTGAAAAAGATATGTACATATTTTAGAAAGAGTTTCCTTAAAAAACATATTAAAAATACGATTAGAAAATATATTCGAATGAAAAAATTTTATTTTTGAAAAATTTTGATAAAAAGTTTGAAACCCATGTTATAAAAGTATGTTTTGTACAAAAACTAAGTTAAAACAATTATAAAAATCAAATGAAAATAAAAGAGAAAAGTTTTATACCTTGAATTTTCGATTGGGTAAATGTGTTGATGTGAGTGCACTAGATTATTGACAAAGCTTAGCTTTGATATGGAGATAAAAAACCCTCAACGAATTTTTAAGTTTGATGGAAAAAATTGAAGGATTGAAGGAGTTTATATAGAGGGGTGCGACTAGGGTTTGAAGAGAAAAGAGGGGTTTTTAATTTTTGAAGTATTTTAGAAAGCAGCCCTAAATAGCCTATCCGTCGAGACCGTATCAGTACGCTTGTAAAATGTATCGATACGCGTTTGCCCTAATTTTTTATTTGTCGTTATTACTGTATCAATACGCGGGACTGTATCGGTGCGATTTGAACTGGATTATTTCGCTTGACTTACCCGTATCGATACGCGGGGTCGTATCAATACACATTTAGCTTTAAAGATTTCCCTTTGATGAACCCGTATCGATACGCCTTTACCAGATAAGGCATTTTTGACAGATTTAAGTTCAAAAATCCAATTTTAAACGTCCCTAAATGCATGTGAATGACATATGAACAAGTTTTTATGGCTAAACTTAATGCATACCCCCTAGCAACATGCATAGAAGCAAAAAGAGGCAAATTAACAAAAGCATGAATCACAACCAATTTCAAGAAAATTTTTGACACTTTGTGACCTAAAAGGGGTCAAGAAAAGCTAGTTAAACCTAACTCTCTCCTAAGGGTCCAAAAACGCTCTTTATCCAAAGGCTTTGTGAATATATCCTCTAATTGGTTCAAGGTATCAACATACTCTAAAACAACATCATTTTTTAACACATGGTCTCTAATCAAAATGATATCTAATTTTTATGTGTTTGGTTCTAGAGTGTTGGATTGGATTCTTAGTGAGACAAATGGCACTAGTGTTGTCACACCTAAGGGGTATAGTTTCTACTTCAACACCATAATCTAATAGTTGTTGTTTCATCCAAAGGACTTGAGCAAAACAACTCCTTAAGGATATGTACTCCGCTTCGGTGGTAGATAAAGCTGCGCTATTTTGTTTCTTAGAGAACCAAGATATGAGCATACTACCTAAGAATTGGCATGTCCCAGAAGTACTTTTCCTATCTTTCTTACACTCCCCATAATCTGCATCTGAATAAGCATGAAGGCTAAACGATGAATCCTTAGGATACCAAAGGCCTAAATTAGGTGTATCTCTAAGGTATCTAAAGATTCTCTTAATGGCAACTGAGTGTGATTCTCTAGGACTAGCTTGAAACCTAGCACACAAGCAAACACTAAACATGATATACGGTCTACTTGCGGTAAGGTAAAGCAAAAATCCTATCATTGATCTATAAATATTAGAATCAACACACTTACCTCCTTCATCTTTGCCAAGCTTTATGGAAGAGCTCATAGGTGTGGCTTGAGGCTTTACATTCTCCAAGCCGAACTTTTTGAGCATATCGTTCACGTACTTAGCTTGATTTATGAAGGTGTCATCTTTCCTTTGTTTGATTTGGAGTCCCAAAAAGACTGAGAGCTCCCCCATCATGCTCATCTCGAACTCACCTTGCATTAGCTTAGAAAATTCTTTGCAATAACATTCATTAGTAGAACCAAAAATGATATCATCAACATAAATTTGTACTACTAAGATGTCATTATTATATCTTTTTATGAAGAGTGTAGTGTACACCTTACCTTTTTCAAAACCCTTTTCAATTAAAAAATTTGAAAGTCTTTCATACCAAGCTCTAGGATCTTGTTTTAAACCATAAAGAGCTTTAGTTAGTTTGAACACATGATTTTGAAATTTTGAATCCTAAAAACCCGGTGGTTGTTCAACATACACTTCTTCATTTATAAAACCGTTTAGAAAAGCACATTTCACATCAATTTGAAAAAGCTTGAAATCATTGTAACATGCAAATGCCAAAAGCATCCTAATGGCTTCCATCCTAGCTACGGGTGCATATGTTTCATCAAAATCAATTCCCTCTTCTTGGGTATAGCCTTGAGCAACAAGCTTAGCCTTGTTTCTCACTATATTACAATTTTCATCTAGTTTATTCTTAAAGACCCATTTATTTCCTATAAAAGATTGATTACCAGGTCTTTCAACTAATGTCCAAACTTTACTTCTCTCAATTTGATTTAATTCCTCTTGCATGGCCAAAATCCAAATATCATCTTTTAATGCTTCTTTGATATTTTTAGGCTCAATGCATGAAAGAAATGCAACATTGTTCATTAATTTGACAAAGGATCCAATAGTTACCCCCTTGGATGGATCACCCAAGATTTCACCACCTTTGACATAGTTGAACTCCCTTGGGTAAGATACCTCCTTTTCCTCAAGAGCCAAATCCTTCAAGGCTTCAAGAGGTGGATCTTGTGCATCTTCATCTTTAGTTGGAGTCTCATCTACCTTTGACGTTTTTCCTTCATCAATGGCATCAAGAATCCCTATATCATCATCATCATCAGAAGATTCCTTCCTCAAAAGGAAGTTATCATCGAAAACAACATGTATAGACTCTTCTACTACTAAAGTTCTTTTTATTAAATACACGATAGACTTTAGATTTTAAAGAATACCCCAAGAAAATAGCTTCATCACTTTTAGCATCAAATTTACCTAAGTTGTCTTTTCCATTATTTAAAACAAATCACTTGCAACCAAATGGATGAAAATAGCTAATGTTAGGCTTTTTAGATTTAAGGATCTCATATGGTGTTTTCTTCAAAATTGGCCTAATCATTACACGATTTATAATGTAGCAAGCGATATTTGTGGCTTCCGCATAAAAGTATTTAGGTAAATTATTTTCACAAAGCATGGTTCTAGCCATTTCTTCTAAAGTTCGATTTTTCCTCTCAACTACCTCATTTTGTTGAGGAGTGCGAGGAGCGGAAAAATTATGGCTAATCCCATTTTCATTTAAAAACTCTTCAAAACCTAGATTTTGAAATTCGGTACCATGATCACTTCTAATGTGAGAAATTTTAAGTTCTAGATCATTTTGAGTTATTTTAGAAAATGTGATGAATTTTTCTAAAGCCTCATCTTTTGTACTTAAGAATAGAACCCAAGTAAACCTAGAATAGTCATCAACAAGTACAAAGGCATATGATTTACCCCCCAGCTCATAGTTCTAATAGGCCCAAAAAGATCCATATGAGTCAATTGTAAACATCTACTAGTAAAGACATCATTAATAGATTTAAATGAAGTTCTATGTTGTTCACCCTTAGAACGTGCATCACAAAGTTTATCATTAGAGAACTTAAGTTTGGGTAAACCTCTAACTAGATTAAGGGAAATCAATTTTTCTAAAACAATCATGCTAGCATGTCCTAATTTTCTATGCCAAAGCCATGAGTCATGTTCATCATGTGCAACTAAACATGTATGAGATGTATGGATGTCATCTAAATGCACCATGTAAATTTTGCCTATTCTATGTCATATGAGCATCAATTGATTTGTTTTAATGTTCACAATTTTCAACCACTTTTATCAAATAAAACATTAAAACCCCTATCACATAATTGACTAATGCTCAATAAGTTGTGTTTAAGACTGTTGACATACAAAACATTTTCAATGAAAATAGAAGAGTGATTACCAATGGAGCCTATTCCTTCAATGTGGCATTTGGAGTTGTCACCGAAATTTACCACTCCACCACTCTTTGGCTTTAGTTCCACGAATCTACTCTTGTCATCGGCCATGTGTCTTGAGCATCCACTATCAAGGTACCATGAGTTTTGACTTGAACATTTGGCCTTGTAACAATGCTCCCCCTACAAACAAAGAAATTAGGCTTTGATTTTTTGTACCCAGATCATTTTGTGTCCATGTGTGTTAGCCCTCAAAACCTTGGTTCCCTTAGGAATCCAAAAAGCAATAGCATTCATGATATTAGAAAAAATAAGTTCCTTAGGAAGCCAAACACTCCTAATCCTTTGACCTCTAGATTGCTTAGGAAAATTTCTTTGTTTACGAATAAAATGTTTTCTTTTTACATATTGGGACTTAGAAGAATTTCCCTTTTCAAAATGGTTTTTCCCAATAGCAATAGATGTTTTAAGATTATCCACTTCCTTTGTGTGATAATCTTGAAAATCGGAAAGAAGTTTTTCAAGTTCAAGGTTTTTATTTTTAAGATCATTTGAAAGATTTACTAAGTACAAAACCTTCTTTTCCAATTCGGAGTTAGTTTTTGAAATAGATTCATTTTGAGTTTTCAAATCGGAAATTTTTTTCTTGTTTCTCAAAATAGACTCCTTATATTTTCCAACTAACTCATCATAAACCTTTTTGCAATTCATCATAAGCATCTTGAAGTTCATCATAGGTAAAATCAAAATTAGATGAGTTAGGGTTTACCTTTGGTTCATCATCAATGGCCATGAGACAAAGATTGGCCACTTTCTCCTCCTCCTCGGATGACTCCTCGTCACTCCAAGTTGCTACTTGAGCTTTGAGCTTGTTCTTCTTTCCAAAGCTTTTCCTCTTCAATTGAGGACACTCGGAACGGATATGACCGGATTTTTTGCACTCATAGCAAATGATTTGGTCATTCTCCTCTTCTTTACTCTTGCTCTTGAAGTCCCCTTTTCTACTGAACTTTCTTCCCCTATTGAACTTCATAAAGCGAGTGAACCGTTTGGCCAACATGGCCATCTCCTCATCTTCATCTTCACTAGAATCGCTTTCATGATATAAAGCTTTAAGAGCAATTCCAATTTTCTTCTTCTCAACATCCTTTTTCTCAACCTTCTTCTCCTCGATTTTCTTTTCTTCTTCTCTTCCCTTCTTTATGATTTCATGGGTGAGTAAAGATCCAACAAGAGCATATAGCTTGAGAGTCTTCAAATCTCGAGCTTCAATAATAGCCGTTCTTTTGCTATCCCATGATTCCGGAAGAGAGTACAACAATTTCCTCACTAGCTTGTCTTCGGGGATGATCTCACCGAAACCCTTCAATCCATTGACGATGACCGAGAATCGATCAAACATCTTGGAAACACTCTCATCGGGATCCATTTTGAAATTTTCGTAGCTTAGATTGAGTAGCCCGATTTTTGTTTCCTTAACATTGCTAGTTCCCTCATATGTTGTCTAGAGTATCTCCCAAAGTTCCTTGGCATTTTCGATCAAAGACACCTTGGAGTAGATACCCGGACCAAGCGCACAAAAGATGACATGAAGAGCTTTATCATTTACTTGCATCCATCTTCGATCATCTTCGGTCATTTCGGCTTTGACCTTTGGGACAAGTCTTCCTTCACCTTCTCTCTTCATTTGTATGAATGGACCTTCTTCAACCACATCCGACACCATGTAGTTGGTAGACTTGATGAAGAGCGTCATCATATTCTTCCAATAAGGGTAGTTATCCATATTGAAGAATGGTGGCTTGGTGGTAGATTGTGACTCGTAAAGGTTCGAATTTGAGGTGGATGTCATTTTTTGACTAGTTGTTGATCAAACTCTCCTAGAATAAACTCAAGAGGATTATAATCCTTCCAATGAGTGTAGCTCTGATACCAATTGTTGAGTTGATCACACAATTGCAAATGGCCAAGAGGGGGTGAGTTGGCGATAAAAATTTTGGTGGGTGAGAATATGAAAAATTAGAATGTGACACAAGGCAATTAGAGTGGTTCAAGTTCTCCAAATGAACTCTACATCCTCTACCTTAGTTCCCACTAAGGATTTTAAACCAATTCACTGCTTGAATTTTTCCCCTTTTCTTGGATGAGGAGGTAGCCTTACCATTTGATTAAGCTTTCTACCCAAAGCTTAATCCACTTACTTTTACAAAGAGATGTTTTTGGTAAACTCTATAAATTCCTCTCAAAGGATAATTGTTTACGCAATTACAATTTCACACTCCCAAACTCACAATAAAAAAGATTACAATTGAGAATACAAGAGTTGGGTACAAGAATTTGACTCTAAAGGTGCAAAGTTTGGATTTGAGTGCTTTGATGTTGCTTGTAGGTTCAATGGTTGTTGCTTGTTCAAGTGATACTTGTTTTTATACCCTTGTATTGAATTCTAGCCGTTTGGATAGTTGGGATAATCAATATAGCCGTTGAGATGCAATTTCCCGCAGTAAATGCAGCTTTGCTGCCTACCGTATCGGTACGGCTAGCGGGCGTATTGGTACTTGTATCAAAGAGGAAAGAGTCGTTGTGACTGAAAACATCGCGTATCGATACGCTTAGAAGGCGTACCGATACGGTTTTTAAGGGGGGTATCGATAATGGATTTTCTCACTGAATACCAAGTTTGGTTTTGATAAAAAGCGTATCGGTACGCATACTTAGCGTATCTGCACGGTATAACGGTTATTTAAATATTGGGATACCAACTAACTGACAAGTCAATGGTCGAAAATTAAATGCAAGGATTTTGCAAAGATAAGATTGTCGTATCAATATGGTTGCAAAGCGTATCGGTACGATATCATTGAAAGGGAGTGACCAAGGAGGTCGTTTTTGTTGGGTTACTTCGGCACACCCCGTGGCGCAGCGGAGAAATTAATCCGACGTAATCCAGCCAAAATCCATGTACAAGAACGAATCCGGGGAGAAAAGATGAAGAGTTACCTTTTAAAACTCTAAAAGCTGGAAAACTGACGGTATGTTGGAATAACCACGACAAGTAAAACTGGAATCGTCACAGGTTCACAACGACCTCTACGGAGTCCACCCGAAGAAAACGAACAAAGTTTCCGCCTCCCTAACACTTAGGGATAAATTTTGACAGGTTTGAACACCTTTCAGGGAGAAGTTGAAATCCCTCCAGGGATTCCTGAGGGAGTTTGAAATCGACCAGGAGTTCAACCGGGACTTGCAATCGAGCAAGGGAACCTTCAGGGATTTGCCAGGGGGCAAGTAGAACACCAGAAAAATATCGAACAGCTTCTCATAGAGCTTTCTAGGATATGTCAAATTCCAATGGGGAATCCCTAGGGGTGTTGTCGAAATCTTCAAGAGGAGGAAAAGGGATGATTTGGTTGCTAGCCCTTTTCTCTTTAAATAGTATTCAGAGACTTAATTCTAGTTGAATTCCTTAAATCCAAGTTAAACCAAAATTCATAGAATCTAATTCTACTTGAAATTGGTTTTTATTAAATATACATTATATTTAATAATATTAAATGAAATATATATATTTAATTATGTAGAATCTTATTCTACATAAAACATGGATTTAAATATACATTATATTTAATCCAAATATATATATATATATATATATATATATATTTTATTATATAGAATCTCATTTAAGGGAGTTGTCGATTTCGCTTATCCCATAGGGGACTTTCGGCAACCTCCCTAAAATAGGGAGTATGGTTTCCAATTTTTGTTCGTTTCATTCGAAGGGTGTGACCTTTGTAGGTTCATGCAACGTTAGCAGAAAAATTAGAACTGTTCTAATTTTACAAACAATGAGTGGCATCTAGCAATACATCATTGCTACCTAAGTTGCATGAAGTCATGGTTTGACTTTCTTAATTCCTTAATAAACTTCCTTAATGTATTTCATCCTTTTGTCCTTTATATCTTAGATGAACACAAGTCATGGGTTAGTCACACTTGCATTGTCCATCTAGTGTTTCTTGATGTCTTTAGTAGATTATGATAAAAGAATCTCTATGATATCTCATATCATAATATTCGAGCATGACCATGCATTTTCTAATCTCACTCAATCAAGTGGCCGAAGATATTTCTCCCATTATGTAGGAGGGACAAATCCTTTCTTGATCAACCATATTTCACTACATAGGTCATCACGTATCCAATCATCAGTCTTTATAATGTAGTCAGTTACGACACACGTTTGACTATGTCAAAATACGTAAATCTTTATGTTGAAATCATGTTGATCTCAAGTCTGAGGATTATACATATGTTTATCATGAGCAATGTTGTGACTGTCACATAGTTACCCAAGAAACATGCTCATAGCGGGTCAATCCAGTATGTTGTTTTCTAACAAATACTTATGTGTTGATTTTGACATCTCTATGTCAATGACAACGCTTGTCATCAACCACATATTAGTCTTTATATATTATCACTGTCCATACCCGTAATAATATTCGACTAAGGATCCTATTTAACAATAATCGTATTATTGTATGAACATTATTATCCAATGGTTAGTTTGATGCACAGAAACATACCAAATGATAATAACGACAATGCCATTACTTGATAAATCTAGTAAAATAGTATGTCTATTCAATCATCATATGATTGGTCTTTGGGCATACTCCAACAGTTTTTGCTCAAGTATGTTTTTCGGCATAACAACTATTATATAGCAATGGGATAGGGCCTTTTGTTTTGGAGATGTTGCTAGAACTCCTTGTTGTTTGGGATATGTTGATATGCCTATATAGACTTGTAAAGGCTCTTATTACCTTGAAGTATGACTTGTTGTGAGTTTTGGTTGTTTGATGGATTTTATGCAAAGTATGGTTTTCTTTTTGAATCTTGTTATGTTAAGTTTTGCCATGATGTGTTTCTAGCATGTCTTGATGAGTATTATTTGATTGCCTTGAGTTTGTTGAGTGTTGTATGTTGTTGGGATGCCTTTTAGTGGTTTCATTTTGGCTTAAACCAGCAAATTTAGTCATTTCCGACCTACGGTTTCGATACAGTCGAGGTTGTATCGAAACGGGGGACCTGAAAAGGCGTTGGTGTATCAATACATGTTGGGCGTGTATCGGTACATTTTGCCACTGGAATTTGCAGTTTCAAAACGCTTAAAGGGTGTTTTGATACGGGCTGGCGTTCTGAAACCCTCAAGACAGTTTCGATACGCCCGTATCGGTACGGTCTCTGAGCATATCGAAATGACCTCTTGAGGTTGACCTGGGATTTTTGACTGTTAAAGGCGTATTAATACGGGCCCGAGCGTATCGATACAACCTGTTTTAAAACTGTACAAAGTAGCCTCAAAAGCTCGTTTCGAGTGGTTCTTGTTCGTGTTTTACTTTTCCATTGCTAGTCTCCTCGCATAGGTTTTAAAATGGCATTTAGACAATATCAAATTATGATAATTGAAAAGAATAAAATTTAGGGTTGCTAATCGGAGTGAAGTCTTAATAGGTTTCTCTTCGGTTTTCTCTGTGTAACTCGTTCGATGCGGTCTGGTGGCTAGGCCGGGTCGAGGGGGCTACACGATTACTTCCAGAATTACTGATCATAAGTTGAATGGTTTTAATTTTCTCGATTGGAGCCAATCGATTGAGTTATATTTGCTAAGTCTTTCTATGGACAATCGTTTGTCTGATGATCCTCCTACGGATGATTCTTGACTTCCTTCGATGAGAGAAGATGCTCACATGTATATCCAGATCCATAACTCCATTGATAGTGAGGTGGTGGGTCTTGTTAATCATTGCAAAACGATGAAACAGATGATGAATTATTTGCAATTTTTATATTTCGGTAAAGGAAATTTTTCTTGTGTCTATGATATTTGTCAGAGCTTTTACAGGGCCGATAAAGAAGACCAGACTCTCACTGGTTACTTTATGGACTTCAAAAAGACATATGAATAGCTTAATATGTTGATTCCTTTTAGTGGTGGTATAGAGGTCTAACGGATCCAACGAGATAAAATGGCAATTATGAGCTTTCTAGCCGGTCTTCTGCCAGAATTTGAGACTGCCAAATTTCAGATCCTTTGTAGTTCATAAATTTCCACTCTGGATGATGTTTTTTGAAAGGTCCATTGTACCGAAGATTCTTTGCATGCCTGACTATAGGATTGAGTGCACTGTAAACAAGTCGCATTGGATGTTGAGGGGTTGAGATAGTACCGAATACTCCATCCAAGTACCCAAACGATTGAGGAAAATAGAGTTGTGTCCCATCTCTTGTTACTGGGGTATACATCTACCGATGAGTGGTGTTGAGGGGTTGTGATGGTACCGAAAACTCCGCCATGGGTGTCACAACGGTGAAGGGTAGCTCCCGTGTGTGAGCCTTGAGATGCCGGTAGAGTGTATGAAGTGTTTGGGATAACACTTGTTAATCCGTGTATCCGATGTGGTTTTTGAGAAATGATCTTGTTGATAATCATTTGTGAGCCAATATGTTGATTGATGTATAATGAAATGTGTTATGATGCATAAGTATTAGAAATGCATTTTTTACTCGTTAAGCTTAGCATATATGGTAATGCTTGGGAAGGCTTAATTTGAGTTTAGCAAATGGAATTTGCTGTTGGTTTGTTAACACATGTCGCATGAGGTTTACATGCTGATTTTGTTTGAGAAAAGTGCATGATTTTGATGGCATGATGGATTGTACATGATACTTGTGCTAATTGAAATGAGATTTAAATGTCGTTTGGAAACCAGTTTAAATGCATTGATGATGTTTTGGTTTTGAGCATTCCTCACTAAGCCTATTGTGCTTACGCACTTTTTATTCATCAATGAAGAAAACTAAAATCTTGGAGGCATCACTAGTAAGGGGATCAGTGAAAGACTTCATTTGAATGTATGTTTCGTTTATAGACTAGAGTAATAAGGCCAATACGGGATCCATAGTCTTTTTGGGAGATGAGTTGAAACTCCTTATTTGTGCTTATTTTGTTGACGGTTTTAAACTTGTAAAAGGCCTTTAATTGCTGGTTTATGCTTTATTTGGAGTTTTGGATTTTTTATGGCTTGACTTGCTTAGGAAGCATGCCTATAGTACCCTTTGATGATTCTTGCAATGCTTGGTTGTTAATGATGTCATGTATGCTTAGGGATTTATGCCTATATATGTTGTATGCATGATTCAAGCACGTTGGATTGTTTTGGTATGAGTTTGGGAGTGAAAAATCTACATTTTGGGACCTTGCAAATCACAGGTTATCGATACCCTAGGGAGGGTATCGATATGTGCTTGCAAAATGGTAAGGGGGTGCCGATACGCAGGGGCATATCGATACCGATTTTAGCTACTGGTTTTAGGCGTACCGATACGGGCATCAAGGGTATCGGTACGGTCCTTGTGTGTTCGAGTCCAAATGTTGCATGAGTCGAGGGCGTATCGATACCCTCAACAAGGGTATCGATACAATGTCTGTGTTTCTAGTTAAAAGTATATTCGAAATGTTTTGAATCTTTACGTTTTGGTCCCTGATTATTGTGTATGCAAATTAAATGTGTTGTAACGATTCATTTGAGCTGAAAATGAAATACGATGAATGTAACATGATTAATTTAAGGTTGGTAAAATGGTTTTGGTAAAAGTCCCCACAAATAATATAAATTGCAAAATGATCCCTAAAACCTTAATGCGTTCAAATCGAGTCCGTTTCGGATATTCGTTAAATGTGAAATCTGATCCGCTACAATGTTAAACACTTAGGATTACAATGAGCATCTAGAGAAGATACAAAGAAAAAAATAGGGTTGTTTTTTGGAGTAAACCTCGGTTTACTCCAATATTCCCCGTGTGACCTGTTCGGTTCGGGCTATCGTCTAGACTGGGTCGAGGGGGTTACATTTGGTGGTATCATAGCCAGGTTTCGAAAAATTGGGATGTTTTTAAATTGTTGGGGTATGAATTTTAATCGCTTGATGAAGTTTGCTTAGCACGATGACTGTTTTAGCATGTTTTTATGAAATAAAAGTTGATGATCTTTGTGCCTAATGATTATTATGGATATGTGTGGATATGAATCTAATATTTTTGTATGATGATTGTGATGTATGTATGAGCTAATATATGTATGATGATGTTGTGGCCTGAATTTGATTGATTGTGATGCACGACATTTGTGATATGTACGTTGTATACCTTATGCTACGTTTGGGGAAAATTGGGATGCCCGTTGCCTTATTACTATAGTAAAGTGTTTTTAAATTGAATTCGAAGCCTTGAAGCTGGCCTGATTTCTCGTTATATTTAATATTCATGACTTAAATATAATTGCACAATGGGATAGAGCAGAGAGCTATGATTGGGTACGATTGCTCCCGCTGGCGAGCAAGGGAATCAGTAGAACGGGTTTCTGCCTGGTGGGAATTTACCTCCTCCACCGCCTCCACCTGGGGGTGAGGAACAAGTACAACATGGACAAGCTGGTCCTGTGTTGAGTGATTTGACGCCTTTAGTTCAAGCGATGACTGGGGCATTAAAGGCTATTGTTGCTGGAGTGCAAGTGCAAGCACATGTTACTCAGCAATTGGGATTGCTGTTAGAACGCTTGCGATGTTTAGGAGGCGTTGAGTATCGTTGATTGTCTCCTGAAGCATCTGAGGCTTATATGGCTAGTATGATCCGGATTTTGGTTCAAATGGGGTACAATGATGCACGCAAGTTAGGATGTGATGTTTCTTTGTTGTTTGGTGATGCATATTGTTGGTGGACGACTGTGACTGCGGCTATGGAGCCTAGTGAGGTATATTAAGAGTTCTTCCAAGCTGCCTTTAAGAAGAAGTATCTAGGAGTTAGATACTTGGAGGAAAAGAAGCGTAAGTTCATGTCCTTGATGCAAGGTAGAATGACAGTGGCTGAGTACGAGGTCCAGTTCGTTCGTTTTAGCCAGAATACTCTGGAATTGGTACCAAGTGATAGGCATCGATGTGATCGATTCCGTTTTGGCTTAGTGCAGGAGGCGAAGACTTTCACGCTATCCTTCAACTATACAGACTTTGATGTGTTGGTGACGCGACCTAAGGATATCGAGCAGAGTTTTAACTTGTCCTCTCACGTGGGTGGTTCTAGCTCGGGTAAGAGAGCTACAGATTCTGGTCATAGTGGTGGATAGTATAAGAGGCACTGTGATTGTAGGTATCGACCTGAGGCGAGACGAGGGAATTTTGGGTGAGGTGCGCCATTTCAGGGTAACAGGGTGAGATCTGAACAAAATACTTGTTGGGCATGTGGATCACGAGAGCATTTGAGGCGAGATTGTCCTCGTATGGCTCGAGAAGCGCAGACTCATTCGGTTGGGCAACTAAATTCTTTTTGGAACTCTGGCTCGGCTAATCTTTTGAGGCGTGATTGTCCATTGTTAGCTAGAGGTGGTCAGGGTCGGGCACCTGTTGTCCCACCCCAGAGAGGCTGTGGGCACGGTCGTGGTAATTTTCAGCGTAGAGAGGATCAACATAGAGCTGTGGCACATGTTGTGGTTGTTCAACTTGAGGGTGGTAGTCCTGCGAGGGTGTATGCACATCGCGAGGGACGTAATGACACCGATGTGATTGCATGTACTTTCACTTTGCAATCCTTGTCATTGTTAGCTTTAATTGATTCTGGATCTACACATTCATATATCTTGAGTGAGCATGCACATTTTCTTGATATCCTTATTGAAATGTTAGATATGGGGGTGCAAGTAACTACCTATTTTGGTGATATTGTTGTTACGAGGAAATTGTATAGGAGATGTGTAACCCCCTTAGCCCAACCTAGACGCTTGACTCGAACTACGAAGATTACACGGGGGAAACCAAAGTCAACCCGAAAGTCAACCTTGATTAACGACCCATTTTTTCTTTCTATCTTTTCTAAATGCAATATTAAGTCTATGTGATCACTCAAGATCATAGGAAGGAAAGGCACAGCGATCATAATTCATTTAGGGTTTAATTGTAAGAATTAAACTTTTAGGGACCAAAACGTAAATTTTGCAAATTACGAGGAATTTATAGATTTTAAGTTTACCAATATGCAATTAGTCATATTTCATACACCTCTGTCAAAAAAATCAACTTAATTAGACATTCCAAAGTCAACCAATTGCATCCATAATCATCAAGGACTAAAATGTAAGGAACAAGAACTTGAAACCATTCAAAATGCAGTCCAACGGTCGGGTGTTTCGAAACGATGACCCTTGTATCGAAACGACCGTATCGAAACGGAGTTGACTGTTTCGGTACTTGGGTGCGTTCCGAGACCTGTATCAAAACATGGCTCTCCAGTAGCTAAAGTGTTCCGAAACACTATGGCCATTTCAGGCCCATGTTCCGAAACAGATAAGGGTGTTTCGATACACCCTGCCCTGCAACTAAACATTTTTCTGGTTTTTCACATCTTTACACATTCAAACATATCCCAAATGATAGCATAACACACCAATAACATGATTAAACATCAGAGATAACTATTATGTGGTTTAAGCTAAAGCATGGCATCAGGCATATGACCAATGAGTCTATAGGCATGCTCCATAGTCATGAGAACCATATGCAAGCCACAAGCTACAAACTAAACCATATAGTCCATTTAAAAACTTCAAAAACCATATCAAACTTGCCACAAACATAGGGAGTTCAAAACACATCTCCCAAAACCAACCATAGGTCCCCATTGCCAAATATCACTACTAAAGCATATGAAAACATCACCATACATGAGCTTCTCACTTCCTTGGATGTCCTTAGCCTCCTTGCTGCCCAAAAATGTCTCAATTATCGGCATTGTTGGTAATAGAGAGCGTAATCACATTTGCTTAGTGAGGCAAGCTCTAAGGAAAACCAATACAACATTGCATCTTTAAAACCCTTCCTCAAAAACCATTTTCTACAACATGCTCTTTCTATATCATGCTTGAAAACCAATTCAAAGCAACTCTCCATTTGAAAACACATGTACCTTTATTCTATCTCATGCATTAAACCAATGCAAATCTCATGGCAAAGCCAAACACATGCTTAAAGAAAACAAAAGCATTTCGTACCATAAATCACATATGCATTTCTCATAGCATAAATCATCTCAACATTTGGTACATGTGAATCAAATACAATTTCATATATTGGCATTTCGTATTACATATTTACTCGGATATGCAGATTAGCTTGACTTAAAGTCAAGTCCTAACCCGGTGGAATCTCACATCATCGGACTCTCATGGCGGTATCTCTCTTCGCCATAAAGCTTGGGTATTTCACCAAGTCCTACCCCGATGGTATCTCTTATCATCGGATTCTCACTTTGGATCAGGATGGCACTACCCCCATTGCCCGACTCCAAAGAGCACATACAAATTTTTAGTTTATAGTGCACTCTTATCCTATTGGTCGACCGATTATATCCGGTAATTATCTCATCATTTATGCCAATATATTATATTAAAAACATCATCTCACCTACTGTTTTGATGCAACATTTCTCTAATCTTTCTCATCTCATTTCAAAACCATATCTCATGCTTTGCATTAAATCAAAATCTCAAACTCTTTAATACAACATGTTATCTCATGAAAACTCTACAAAGCATCATCTCATGCTACAAATCAGGCATAAAATAATAGGAATTTGTCTATCTCAAAACAAGAGCATGTAAAAGCATTTAGGGGCATCAACCACATATTTGAGAGTAAATCTAGCCATACTTACTTCCGGACTTAGGATGGTGTTTCAAACCAATCCTAAATCCCCAAACCTTGTTTCCTTGTCCCTCAAGTACTTCTAAAACCATTCGCACTCACCGATTACGTTTCTCTTGCTTGCCGAGACGATATCTAGGCTTCCGACACTTCCGGATTAACACCAAAAGCATCCAAAGATGTCTCTCCAGTTTATTACACATAAGAGTAGAGGATTAATGCATAATCATGCATTGAAATCACCAGCCACTCATTCAAACTCGCTGCACTACACAAAAGCACCATTTCGGCTACCCAAAATAACTGAAATCACCTCCAAACTTTCCCAAAACAAAGCCCAGCCAAGATCTATCAATTCTAATCATTTCTAAACCTCAATCAACACCAAAATCCATCATAAACACGTCCTTATATCTCTAGCAACAACAGAACACCAATAACACTCCAAATACCACAAATCTAACATGTAAAACTTAGGAATCCAAACCTTTTCGGGATTTGTTTGATAAAACCTCATTTATAACATCAATTATCATCCAAAATACATTAGAAATCAACCTCAAAACAGAGCCTAACCAAGAGTTACGAAAATCATCAAGATCTTATCAAGAATCTTGAGTTTTACCACAATTCCATGTTTCTAACATTAAAGCAACTCAAAAATCATTAACAAAGGATTGGGAACTTGGGAATTTCAGTAAAGAACTGATCATTAGAGGAGAAGGGCGAAGCTTACCTCTAATGGCTGATTTCTCCTCAATTTGGACAAGATTTCATGAAAATCCAAAGTAAAAACAAAAGGATTTGATGAGATAAAGATTAGAAATCTTTAGGAGAATGAAATCTCAACAAAGAAGATGAAAATCAGAGATTAATTGGTGAGGGAATTTTGTTTGGCTGAGTGGAAGTTGAGAGAAAATGAAATGAGAGAAAACTAACGTAAGGTAGTTATGAAAAAAATCAACTAAGATTTTCTTTTTAATTCTCCTTTATTCCTTAATTAAAACATTATTGAAAACTCCCAAATTAAAGAGAAGTCTGATAAAAATATTTTGGTAAAATTAACTCCTTAAAGATTCAAAGTTTCAATCCTTTACAAAATAGTCACTAGTCAAATTTTGCAAAAACTGCAATTTGGTCACTACACCGAAATGTAGTTTTTCCAAATCACATTTTGTAAAATTGTTTTCACCATAACCATTTATATAATAAATTAGGATTTTTAGATATTTTTCCATATTTTTAAAGCATCCCGAACTAGGTGTTCCCTAAATCTCCCTTAAAGATTCGAACCGTTCTCGACCATCCCGATTCAACCTCTAAAACATTGTAGAACTAATGTTTTGATATAATAATTGAAAAATGTTTTGGACTGATTTAAAAAGAATTCAAAACTATTTCCAAAGTCCAAATAACTTGAAACTATGTTTAGGGGATGTTTTTAAAGGTTTTTACATGTTTTCAAAGCCAAACTAAACAAAACCATCCAGGTGTATCGAAACACCCTTAAGCGTTTCGATACGGGGTCTTCGAGTGTCAAAACGTTTTGAAACGAGTCTTTTTCTGGATAAGGATTTTGCCTAGCGTTTCGATACGGCCTATGCCGTTTTGATACGCCTACGTGGCATCGACCACATCGGTCATAAACCACAACGGCTATTTCCCAACTAACATTTAAATGCAGATCGTTTCGATACGGTACAAGGCGTTTCGATACGGCCAACAATGTTTCGATACGAGTGTTGCAACGACTCTTTCTACTTGAAGAGCGTATTGAAACGGGTTCGAGCGTTTCGATACGATTAGCAGCAGAACATCATTTATGGTGGGAAATTATATCTCCAACGGCTCCATTTCAACCCCAACGGCTAGTAATGGCTACAAACTCATTAAAGAGTATAAAAGAGACCTTCAAGCATCAAGATATGGTTAATGCTTCAATTGTCAATCAACAAATGATCAAAAAGTGTCTTTGTACTTAAATTGTCATTCCTTTGTATAGACAAACACTAGTGAGCCAAAATTGTCAAATTTGCTCAAGTGTTTTAGGTTTTGGGTGAGAGCTTATTTGTGCAAACAATCATCTGTTAGAGGGATTTAAGTTTGCTTATCTTTTATCTTTGTAGAGAGGGTTTGATCAAGGCTTTGGGTAGAAAGCTTGATCAGTGTATAAGGGTTTCCTCCTAAGCCTAGAAAAGGGGACGAATCAATAGTGCATTGATTGGAAATCCTTAGTGGGAAGCTAAGGTAGTGGATGTAAACCTTGGTTAGAAGGTTGAACCACTCTAAAATCATTGTGTCGTTTATGTTTTAGCTTCCACACCACAT
Source organism: Hibiscus trionum (assembly GCA_030270665.1). Lineage (NCBI taxonomy): Eukaryota > Viridiplantae > Streptophyta > Magnoliopsida > Malvales > Malvaceae > Hibiscus > Hibiscus trionum. The sequence goes on from BSYR01000021.1 coordinate 27,138,644, forward strand.
CCACCCAAAATTCCACTTTTCCGCCACTTGGTGAGCAAGATCGGTTGAAGGAATCGAGCACCTTAAAACTCAACAAACATCTAGGCCCAAAACCAGGGCGTTACAAGATGTTCTTTATCTATTCAAGGCCATGTGTTTTCATTCGATTTGATGGAGTTGCCTTTCTATGGTTTTGATGTAATCCTTGGGATAGATTGGTTGAGCGATCATAGGGCTGTGGTCGATTTTGATGTTTAGCGAGTTACCTTGAAACTTGTTGATGACTACGAAGTGGTAATCGTGGGCGAGAATGTGAAATTCTTGTCCAATGCAATTTCGGCTCTTGAAGCGAGTCGTATAATGGAGTTGGGTTGTGAAGCTTTCTTAGCTTACGTGATGAACCCTGATATAAAGGAGGTACGAGTACAAGACGTACGAACAATATGTGAGTTTCCGGGTGTCTTTCTAGACGAATTACCTGGTTTGCCACCGAACAGAGAAGTTGATTTTGGCATTGAGTTGTATGAAAATACGACTCCAGTGTCTATTTCTCATTATCGGATGTCACCTAAAGAGTTGAAGGAGTTGAAAATGCAACTTCAGAAGTTGCTAGATCGAGGGTTCATAAGACCAAGTGTTTCACCTTGGGGTGTGACGGTCTTGTTTGTAAAGAAGAAAGATGGCACGATGCGTATGTGCATAGATTATCAGCAACTGAACAAGTTGACGATTAAGAATAAATACCCTTTTCCCAAGGATTCGTGATTTTTTACCAGTTCCGAGGTGCTTCAGTGTTTTCTAAGATTGATTTGAGGTTTCAGTATTATCAATTGAAGGACAAGGATGTGGATGTGCATAAGACAACTTTTCGTACAAGGTACATGCACTATGAGTTCTTGGTGATGCTTGTCGCATCCCTTTCAGGCTTCAACTTATTTGAAAACTTTAAAAACATGGAGTCGCCAACAACCTTTTTTGAAAAGTGTGATTGGATCACTTTAAAATAGACTTATTTTAATAAAATGTTTTGTTTTAATAAAACAAAGGTTTTGGTCTACGAAAACAAAAAAAAACAAGTTCGGGGTCGGTTACGCGTGGGGAAGGGTTAGCACCCTAACGACGCCCAAAATTTGTACCTAATTGCTTTTAAAATTGTTTTTAAAACTGGAATTTGCAAGTTCACAAAGGTTTGATTTTACTTGTCCGTTTAATGAATATTAGTCTATTTTAATGGCCTTATCGCCCGAGAGATGAACTTTAATCACCGCCAACATTTCTGGCACTAACCCGTCATTCTCGTTTGATAAGACACCGCATTAAATTAATTTCACTTTTCAAGCAACAAAGAAATTTAGTGCGTTGAGCATTTTATATTAGTCTATTTTAATGGCCTTATCGTCCAAATCTTTTATTCTTAATTAAAAGTTTATGTTTGCTTAAGTGTATCTTATTATTTTTTGTGAAGCAAATTTTCAACAAACACCTCTCTATCTAAGCTTTAGAACATAATCCTATGTTTTAACCTATTTCTAAAGAACAAGCAAAAAAATTATTTTTACCTTTTGTGTTTTTTTCCTATTTATTATTCCTTTCGAAAGACTTTTATTTTATATTTTTACTTTTATATATTTTTTAAACAAGCCAAGACCCCCTTTTTACATTTTTAGCTTTTTCATTTTTATGTTTTCACCATTTTTTATTTTTTTTCAAAATGAATTTCCCTTTAAAAACCCTCTTTTAAAAGCTTTTCTTTTAAATATGACTTTTTGAAATAAACCTTTTTAATTCTTCCTAAAACCCTAAATTTTATTTTAAAATATTTTTATTTTTCTTTTCTTGACAAAAAGCTTTATTACTCATCTCTTTTTCTAAAAAAATATCTTTATTTATTTTTCTCTTTCTTTTAAAAAAATTACTTAACCCACTTTATTATTAAAACTAAATTTGAAAAAAAAAACCTTTTTTTTTATAAATCAAGCCTTTTTATTATTTCCACCTATGCATTATTATTTTTCCTAATTAAATCCCTAACTTTAAGTTTTTTTAATAGAACCATATTAACTCCATTTTATTCTTGCATTTTAATATAAACACTTTTTAAAAATTCATTCCTACATTTCTAAAGATCAAAACACTTTTAACAAAAAATTTTAAAGCGGGCATTTTTTTTAAAAGATTAAACCAAAAAGTAAACGAAAATTTAAAACGAGAACATTACCGGAATCATGAAACGATTTTCCGACTTCAAGAACACAACCTAAAATCCACAAAAAACACAAACACAAACACAAAAATTCAACCAAGAACAAAAATAAAAATTTCTAAATAAAAATTAAAAGGAAAGATAGAAAATTTACCGAAACAACGAACAAAGAACTCAAATATGAACTTCTCGAAATACTCCTAATTGCCTCCAAACTTGAACTTCAACTCCAAAATTTCCAGCAACTCTCGAGAATTTTTAGAGATTTTTTTTGGAATTTTTCTAAGCATGTTTCTTTTTTCAAGTGTATTTTCTCTTGAATTTGGTGTGATGAACAAGTGATGTTTATGGAGTATTCATACTTGAATTTCAGCTTCAAATTCAAGCCAAATTCGGATTTCAATCCTCGAATTGAAGCCAAAACCAGACAACAAACTTGATTCTCGGAAAAAAAACCCCTCAAACCCTATCCGATTTGGTTTAGATTTGACGCTGAATTTTCCCCTTGATTCGAGTCTGGGGTTTGACCATTTGTCTAAGATTTTTTTTAGATTTCGGCGACCACAGGCAGCGACGGTGAGCGGCGTTGGTGCCGTCAGGTCGGAGACGGTGAGACGCGTCGACCGTCACAAACGGCGACGGCAGCCGTGGCCGGTAGGCGCCGGACGGCCACCAGCATTGTTCGACGGGAGGGTTTGCTGGGAACCAGCCTGCGCGCGTGCGGCTCACGCGCTAGTTCTCCCTTTTTCCTTTTTTTATTGTTTTTCTTTTCTTTTTTTGTTGTTTTTTGTTGTTCTGTTTGTTGCTTTTATTACATTTATTATTTTTTGGTTTTCATTTTATTTCCTTTTTTCTACATTTATTTCCACCGTTATTATTTATTTTAATAATTATCACATTTCTCTTTTTTTTTCTTTTTAAGAGATGGGCTTGTATTTCAATGTGGACTTTGGTTTTTTTGGGATTTAAAAATGGGTTTTTAAAGATGGGTTTTTGTTGTTTTTTTATTTTAGAAAAGGGTCTTTTATTAATTTAAGTAAAAAGGATTTCTCTTTTTTTTCAAATTATTTAATATTGGGGTGAAAATCTAGTGACAACACATGCCCCTCTTTGCTTATCTCTGTACAACAAAAATAAAGCAAAGACCAAAAGACATTGATTTTCATCGATTTTCCAGTTGGCTCCATTCTCCAAATGCCCGAACGAATATGCATGCTCTATTCTTCTTATGCTCGAATAGCTATGCTGGATTTCATTCTCCAAATGACCGAACAGATAGGCTAGTTCTATTCTCCTTATGCTCGAATAGCTGAGCTGGGTTCCATTCTCCAAAGGCCCAAAATGATAGGCTGGTTATATGCTCCTTACGCTCGAATAGCTAAGATGGGTTCTATTCTCCCAAATGCCTGAATAGCTGAGCTGGGCTCTGTCCTCCGAAATGCTCAAATAGGCAAATTCTTCTGAAAAATTTATCCTCTTTATGCTTGGATGAATAAGCAAAATCCATTCTCCTTTTGCCTGAACGGATAGGTGAATCTTCTGAAAATTTCATCCTCCTTATGCTTGGATGAATAAGCAAACTCCATTCTCCTTATGCCTGAACAGATAAGCAAATTTCCTTCAAAAAATGTATCCTCCTTATGATTGGATGAATAAGAAAACTCTCATTTGAACAAGTCTTCCATGTACCTGAAGAAAACAAAATGCAACATGCAATATAATTATGATATGCATGACCCTAGGGATGTCTAAAACCTGAATGCATGACAAGTTTTTCCCGTTTAAAACTTCTTTTTCTTAGACCGTTTTCTTAATTTTGATGAAATTCTGGTTATCGAGGCCAACTCGATTAACATGAACTCTCTCCTAAACTTGCATAGATAAGAAGGCTAGCTTCACTTCTCTTTTAATTCTTCATGGCTTTCCAGCTTCGAATTCACCATTCCTTGGGATAAGACCCTCTCCCTTGCCTTGGAATTCACCCGTGAGTTATGAACAACTTTGGATTTTTCTTCATTTTTTATCTTTTGCTGACTAAGATTTGCATTCTTAGTTAGAAGAACTAGATTTTAGCTTTACATCTTATTCTCACTACATTGGAGACATTTAATCCTTACATGTAAGACTGCTCACATTATCATGTAAGAAAGGTCGGTGGTTTAAGAAACACTATTTAAGCACCCAGACATTTATACGACTTTTCTTCCTTTTGAAGAATTTTGCAACAAGGCTTTACTTCTACATCAAGCATTTTAACGTCATATGCCCCAAACAATAATTATGGAACACTTCGTAGTCCCTGTACTTTCCAAATCATTCTTAGAGTAATGCTAAAAAATCCTTTACATATATAAATGATTGTCAAAACCATTGATCCTTATGTCAAAGCAAGATGCCAATAATGATAGGGAAGGAAACAAGAAAGAAAAAAAATCCATGAAACTAATTTTATTAATGTTGTGGTAAACACAAAAAGGTTTATAAAATAAAAGAGAACAAGTAATCAAATATCAATAGTCCAAAATCCTCCTATCAAACTAAAGAAGTAATCTTGAATGCCACCATTGTCGAGGAAGCCTTGAGTACAATGTATGATTTGTGGAGCCCCGAAAACTGTCTTACGAATTATCTAAGCTGCCCTTTACGGGTTTTCAACTCAGACCCTCTTTTGTTTTCAAAACACCCTTTGCGGGTTTTCATTTTGAACCATCCTTTCCTTTTTTTCTTTTCCTTCCTCTCTTTCTTTTTTTCTTTCTCTTTTCTTTTTCTTTTTTCCTTTTTCGTCAAGCACAATACTTCTTAACAGTATCAGAGTTCACCGAGTTTTGAAACTCATATTCATCCATCTCAGCTAAAATCAATGCTCCACTGGAAAGAACCTTTGTCACAATGTATGGTCCTTCCCAATTATGTGCCCATTTTCCTCGGGGATCACTTTGAATTGGCAACTTCTTCTTTAATACCGTATCTCCTTCTTGAAATTCTCTAGGGTGAACCTTCTTTTCATAAGCCCTAATCATTCTCCTTTGGTACATTTGACCATGACATACAGCTTTCAGTCTCTTTTCCTCAATTAAATTCAATTGGTCATATCTTGCATTAACCCATTCCGCTTCATCTAACTTGGTCTCCATCAAGACATGCAACGATGGTATCTCAACCTCGATTGGTAGCACAGCTTCAACTCCATATACTAAGGAGAACGGAGTTAACCTAGTGGATGTTCGTATCGCTGTTCGATATGCTTACAGAACAAATAGTAATTTTTCATGCCAATCTTTATAAGTGTCAGTCATCTTTGCAACTATCTTCTTAATATTCTTATTGGCCGCCTCTAGTGTTCTATTCATCTTTCGGCGGTATACTACTGAGTTGTGATGCTTAATGTTAAACTGCTCACAAACCCCACCAATCATTCAGTTGTTCAAATTAGAGGCATTATCGGTGATTATGCTTTCTGGTAGACCATATCGACAAATGATCTCCTTCTTTATGAAGTTGCAAACAGTGGACCTAGTTACATTTGCATATGAGGCCGCTTCTACCCATTTCGTGAAATAATCGAGAGCTACCAGAATAAAGCGATGACCATTTGATGATTTCGGATGAATTTGCCTAATAACATCTATGCCCCATATAGAGAATGGTCATGGAGATGACATGACATGAAGAGACTGAGGAGGCGCATGAACCTTGTCAGCGTAAACTTGGCACTTGTGACATTTGCAGGAATAGTTTATGCAATCCCCTTCCATCATTGACCAATAATTTCTGAGACGCATAATTCTTCTTGCCATAGTGAATCCACTAGGGTGGGTTCCACAAACTCCCTCATGGACTTCTTCCAAAATTAACTGTGCTTCTTTTGCATCCCACACATCTTAGTAGAACCTGGTCTCGACTTCACTTGTAAAGGATCTTTCCATCAAGGATGTATCCCGATGCCATTTTCATGATCATTTTCTTTTCATTTTCCGAAGCATGTGATGGGTATTGTTGAAACTTTATGTACTGTAAGATATCATGGTACCACGGTAAACCATCTGCCTCTTCTTGTACATTGTAACAATGTGCTGGGGACTCCATCATTTGTAACTTAATGGGCATCATCTCAGAACCCTCGCTTGCTTTAAACATGGCGGCCAAAGTAGCTAACGCATCAACCATATGGTTATCTTCTCTTGGGAGATGCCTAAAAGTGATCACATCAAATTCTTTAGTTAACTTAAGGACCAACTTGTGATACTCTATCAATTTTGCATCTTTTGTTCCCATTCGCCACGTATTTGGTAGATGATCAACGTGGAATCCCCATAGACTCTCAAATTTTAGATTTTTTTGTCAATGGCTTCCCTTAGACCCAATATGCATGCCTCGTATTCTGCTATATTATCAGTACATACGAATTTCAAACGAGAAGTGAAAGGATAATGATCTTGTTATGATGAAGCCAAAACTGCTCCTATTCCTCGTCCTAGAGCATTTACAGCACCATCGAATGCAAGACCCATGATTCTGTTGGTGACTCTTCATCTTCCATAATACACATCAAATCCTCATCGGGGAAACTGAAATCTAATGCCTCATAATCATCTTGTGCACGACTTGTAGGATAATCCACTATGGCGCTTCCTTTCACTACTTTCTTATTCACATACTGAATGTCATATTCTGAGAGCAACATCTTCCAACATAAACTTTAACGGATCTAACCATGAGATCAACCATGTGGTATGATACAACATATATTGCCTAAGCCTTTTAGTGTCTCATACCAAAGCGCAACATACCTTTTTGATCGGAGTATATCTTACTTCACAATCAGTAAACTTCTTGCTTATATAATATATCACCCTTTCCTTCCTGCCAGTTTTAACATGCTGCCATAATACGCAGCCCATTGAATTTTCAAACACCGTTAGATAGAGTATTAATGATTTCCCTAAAATGAGTGGCATTAACACTGGAGGATTAGTTAACTGCTCCTTGATCTTTTCTAAAGTTGTTCTTTCCAAGCAACCTAAATATTGGATCACATTTATTCGTTAATTGGGAGATGAAACGGGCTATGTAGTTCAACCTTCCTAAGAATCCTTGAACTTGTTTCTGTGTTTGAGGTGGTGGAAGCTCTTGTATGGCCTTTATCTTATCTGGATCAATTTTAATTCCTCTTCTGCTTACTACAAAGCCTAACAACTTCCTAGAAGTAACCCCAAATGTGCACTTGGCAAGATTAAGTTTTAACTGAAATTTTCTCAATCTTTGAAAAAGCTTACTCAGGTTTGCTAGATGCTCTTCTTCAGTTCTGGACTTGGCAATCATATCATTCACATAAGTTTCCCCTGCGTTCTTCAAACCAAAAGGCATTGCCTTATAACAAAAGGTTCCCCAAAGCGTTATAAAAAGTGGTCTTTTCCATGTCTTTCGAGCACATCTTTATTTGATTATATCCAGAAAATCCATCCATGAATGAGAAAAGAGAGTGGACAGCTGCATTGCCTACCAAGGTGTTAATATGTGGGAGCGAAAAATTGTCTTTGGGGCTTGCTCTATTAAGATCCCTATAGTCGACGCACATTCTTACTTTTCCATCCTTCTTAGGCACTGGGACAATGTTTTCTACCCATTCTGGATATTTAGCTACCTCAAGGAATCCTGCATTGTATTGTTTCTTAACCTCATCTCTGCTTTTCAAAAGTGTATCAGCCTTCATTCTTCTGAGCTTTTGCTTTACTGGCTCTCATCCTTCCCTTCTAGGTAGCATATGCATGGCTATATCTGTATCAAGACCAGGCATATCATGATATGACAAGGCAAAGATTCCATTATTGTGAAACCAAAATTGATTTTGATATAACATCAAAACTTATGGACTAATTTGCAAAACAATAAATTTTTAAGTACTCTTTAAAAGTCTCACTATTGACAAGTCTCTTAAACCAAATAATATCTCAAGAAAAATCTTTCTTAAATGTTAAATATTTCTAAGTTTCTCCTATGTGTTTTCAAGCCAAACTTCACCAAAATGCCCAGGCGTATCGATACCCTTAGGCGTATCGATACGGTGGCTACACCGAGACACTACGGATCTACATTGTTGGAAAGAGGAGCGTAAGCAAGAATGCTTAGTGAGCGGTGCTCAAAACAGTAGCTACAACAATGTAGTTTTAAAACCATAGTTTGCTTGAAACCAAAAATCATTTCCAAACCATTTCCCTCATGCTTGAACACATAACAATCATGCATTTAACATCTCGTGGATTTACCGAATGCATCCACAAGCCACAAGCTTACCTCATGCTCATTCTCATCATACAAGCAAAGTAACCAACTACATGCATAAGCATAAACGGAAACGAGCGATAAAACATGCTTAACATGAGAATTTAGAGCAACATGGGTATATTGACATTTAACACTTTTACTCGGATATGCGGATAGTTCTCAAAACCACTAGAAACTTCCGATGGAATCTCACATCACCGTACTCACTCATCTAGTAGAACATAGCTTCCGGTGGAATCTCACATCACCATACTCCTCCTCAGTGGAATCTAGCATCACTAAAGCTACACGCACCTTTTACCTCAAGTGCACTCTCATCCTATTGGTCGACCAACTATATCCGGTAATAAGATTTCACATTGTCAATAACCCACCAAACCAACACTTACCTTGTGTTCTCATGGTCACAACCATAACCAACATGGGATCAATTAAAGCAATCATATGCATAACACAAGGATATTCATGGCAAACATCCACTATAGAAATCATTCATAACACATAGTAGAATTTATCAAAAATAAAGACTAAAATGCTTAAAACTTACTCTTGAGCTTAGATTGACTTATCAAGCTCAATCTAAACCCCTAAAACATATCCTTAACCAAGTTAAGGCTTAGAAAGCATTTCCACTCACCAGCCAACACACAAGCAATAGTTGAAACACTGGTTCAAGCTCCCAAATCTTCTGGTATCACATCCGAAGAACCTAAATTTGTTTCCCATGTTTCTAACCAATTCAAAAATGGATCATTAGACCCAATTCAAGCCCCCAAACTTGCAACAACACAGAAACTCAACATCTATCATCAAAATCAATCGATTCACAACCGAAAACACTTAGAAACATCGTCAAAACGACTCAAACTAACTAGTGGCCAAAACCCAACGAAGTTACCATCAAAACCAAACATTTCAACATCCAAAACACTTACCCATAGTCCAAGAACTATCAGCCCAAAGTTCTTCACAAGAACAAACCAAAAACCCAAATTTTCAACTCCAAAAACCTCTCATTTTGCTAGTGTCAGGTTTCCCATTATTAAGACACTATCCCAACATTATTTGAACTTAAAAGCAAAGTTAAAAACACTTTTAAACCTAGCATCAAACAACCCAAACAAAAATTCCCTCATTTTCCTCTTTTTCCAACATAAAGCATTTTGGAACCAAACTTAAACAATAAGTTAAGGAAAGATTTCATCAACAACTAGTTTAAGGAAAAGAAAATCAAAACATGAAAAAGATTACCTTGAAAGCTTTCTTGGATGAAATGCTTGAATCAATGGAATAGTGAAAATGGTATTTTAGGGAAGATAACGTGAAATGAGTTTTAGGAAGATGATGGCTATTTTCAAAAATCTTTTCTAATTTCAAAATTCCCTTTTTATCCTTTTTCCTTTAAAATCCTTAAAGTTGTTCATTATAAATGGCTCCCCAAAATTAGTTTAACCCGGACCGATTTGACCAAACCTGATTATCTCCCGGGCCCTAAACTCGGGCATTACAATTCTCCCCCACTTAAGGAATTTTGTTCTCGAAATTTACCTGACAGAAAGAGGTACGAAAACTGTTTCTTCATGTCTTCTTTTCTCTCCCAAGTGGCTTCTTCCACTCCTCGGTATCGCCACTTGACTTTGACCAACTCGCTCAACTATCTCATACGGGCCAATGATTCTCGGGCTTTGTAACGCCCTGGTTTTGGGCCTAGATGTTTTAGACATCAGACCAGACTGGTCGAGAACGGTTCGAAACGCATAAGGTTATTTAAGGAAACCAAGGATCGGGATAGGATAAAAATGTGGTAAAAATATCTAAAATCCTCTAAAAATATGTTTAAGATGTAACGCCCCGGTTTTGGGCTTAGAAGTTTTGGGCGTTGACCGGTTTGGTCAAAGTGCGGTTCGAATATATAAGAGTGAATTTAGGAAAGCCTAGTTCGGGTTGCATTAAAAATATGGAAAAATGTTCTAAAATCATCTTTTAATATATATAAGTGAACTGTGAAATCAATTTTACAAAATGAGGTTTGGAAGGGTGACATTTTGGCTAGTGACCAAAATGTAAATTTTGAAAGTTGCGTGACTATTTTAGAAAGGATTGAAACTTTGAATCTTTAAGGATCTATTTACCCAAAGGGAGTTTCTCCAGATTTTTCTAAGATATTTTAAGGTTTATTTCTGATTTTAAAACAAAAGAAAAGAGGAAGGAAACTATTTTTCCTATTTTGTAACTAACTTCTCATATTTTCCAATTTTCCTTTCTCTCATTTTCTCTCAACCCAAACATTTTTTCTCCAGAGATTTTCTTCTGGTTTTGGCATCTAAACACCTCTTTTCAATCAACCTTTGATTGCTAATCATCTCATCAACAAAACCTCACATTTTGCAAGTTGATTCTTCAAGCTTTTTGGTTCTAAAAGAGGAGAAACTCAAGTTTGGAGGTAAGAACGTCCTTCTCCTCTAAACTCTCAGTTCTTTACTGAAATTCCCAAGTTCTCAATCCTTAATTGATGTTTTATAAATGGCTTTTAAGTTGTGTGATGGATCTTGGCTTTAAATGCAAGATTTGATGGTTTTTCATGGATTTTCGTGAGATCTGATTGGGCTGTGTTTTAAGGTGTTAATTTGATTGGAAATTGAGTTTTGATTAATGCAATCCCGGATAGGTTGAATTTCCTAAGTTTAGCTTATGATTCTTGGTTGTTTTTGGAGTGATCTTGTGGATCTGTTGTTGCTGGAGGTATAAGGATGTTGTTAGGTCCTTTTTAGATGTATAATGATGTTTAAGGATGCTTAGTTTTGATGGTTTATGGCTGGGCATTGTTGAGATGTTGTTTGGATGCATTTTCGGTTGTGTTTGGTGGCCAAAAATGGAGTGTGGATGAGAGTAGCGAGTTTAGGTGCTTTCTTTGAAGCTATTAATGCATGATGATGCATTAATCTACTGTTTTAATGTGTTAAAACAGGGGAGTCATCTTTGGATCCAAGTGGTGGTGATTCGGAAGCTTGATTTGGTGTTTCGGCAAGAGGCGAAACGGAATTGGTGAGTGGGTTTTGGTTTTCATCTTTGAAACCAATGTTTTGGAGGTTTGGGAGCTTAGTTTAAGTCTAAACAACTTTGATAAGCTCAAGAGTAAGTTTTCGGAAAAACTCTCTTGTTGAGGAACCATGAGATGGTTGGGTGCAATGTGTTTGTTGCATGTTTAAATTCTGTTTTTAAAGCATATCTAGCATGTTTGTTTGCTGAGATTATAAGCCATGTGTTTAAGGAAGCTCAAGGTTAGAGTTCCTTGTTTTTGAACATTGTTTAAATGTGGTTAAATGCTTAAAGATGCATGATGTTTATGGCTTGGTTAAATGCTTTAAAACAGTGGATTATTGATGATAAATGATGTATATTGGCAAGTGATGTTTTGAAAAGGTTAAGGTCACTAAGGTGGTTAAAAGTCCTTGAGTGAGCCTTGTTTACTTAAGAACATCAAGGTGTTTAAAAGTCCTTGGATGGTTCTTGTTACGGACACAAAGGTGTTTAAAAGTCCTTGTGTGGTCCTTCCCAAGGTGTTTAAAAGTCCTTGGGGCCAAGGTGTTTAAAAGTCCTTGGGGTGATTATTATCATGGTGTTTAAAAGTCCATGGCCAAGGTGTTTAAAAGTCCTTGGGGTCAAGGTGTTTAAAAGTCCTTGAGGTGAAGCTTGTTAAGGACACAAAGGTGTTTAAAAGTCCTTGTGTGGTCCTTGCCATGGTGTTTAAAAGTCCATGGGCCAAGGTGTTTAAAAGTCCTTGGGGATAAGATCACAATGGTGTTTAAAAGTCCATGTGTGAGTCTTATGTTGATCTTGTTTTAAAGATGGAAATTATCACTTGTGGCCAATATGACATGTTATGTTATGAAGCATGAGATGCTTGTTTTAAGATTACTTGTGAGCATGTCTAATTGTATCTTGAAGTATGTTTTATAAATGCATTATTGTGTGGTTTTAAGGAGCTTTCCTCACTAAGCTTTTGCTTACGCTCTCTCTCTTTTCTTAAACCAATAATGCAGAGCATTAAAGTGCATTGAGGGCAGCAAGGAGGGCAAGCAATCAAGTGGAAGTTAAGCTCATGTATGGGAAGGTTTTCTTAAACACTTTTAGCTTTTGGCATTTGGCAATGGGGGACCAATGTTGTTGTTTTGGGAGATGTTTAGAACTCCCTAAGTTGGATTTATGTTGTTGTTAATGTTGGTTTCTGTAATTGGCCATTATGTGTTGGTTTGGAGGCTTTTGTGCATGAATGGTTGCTTGTGTAGGAAGCATGCCTTTAGATTTGGGGCTTTCCACATATGTTGATATAATGATGAATTGTTGATGCAAATATGTCTCTTGTATGTTGTATGAGTTGCTGGTAAAGTTTGATAGCGTTTGGAGCATGATTGGTTGGTCAATTGCATGTTTAGGCAAGCAAAATTCTGCATTTTGTGCAGGCCGTATCGGAACAGTGCCTGCCGTTTCGGAACGGGTGTCTCGAAGCAGCCCAGGCGTCCGAAACGGGTGACACCGTTCCGAAACGGAAAGGCTACTGTCAGCCCTCGTTTCGGTACGCGTTGTGAAACGGCCCCGCGTTTCGAAACGGGCTGTCTCCCGTTTCGGAACGGATGACCGTTGGGGGCTGACATTGGCAGTTTTATGTTTCAAAATGTTTGCATTTTGGTCCCAGAACTTGTTTGTGCAATTGTATGAGTTTGGGGTGTCCGTTTGAGCTGAAATTTGATAGAGATGCATGAAACATGATTAATTTCAAGATGGTAACTTTAATTTGGGTGAAGTCCTTATATTTATCAGAATGTACAAATTGGTCCCTAAAGTTGTAATTTGTTCAATTGGGTCCCTGTTTGATCTCTGATGTTTACGATTTTTGAGCATGTTGTTTGTATGATCACAACTAGGGTTAATGTGCATCTAGACAAGTTTAAAAAGAAAAAAAAGGGTCGTTAATCAAGGTTGACTTTCGGGTTGACTTTGGTTTTCCCCGTGTGACTTTCTTAATTCGGGTCAACCGTCTAGGCCGGGTTAAGGGGGTTACATAAGAGGTTGGTCAAGTCAATTTTACAAAAAGAGTTTCGGAAATGGGACTTTTCGAGTAGTGACAAAATTGTAAAGTTTCAAAACTGTGGAAAATGTGATTTTTAAAGAAGAAGTCAAATTCTTAGAATATATAGGGGGCTTTATGGCAATTTAGCTTTTCCTTAATATGACATGTGTTTAAAGAGGTTTTTAATTAAATGATTTTTATTTTAATTAAATTAGGTGGTTAATTTGAGACTTTTAATTACGTAACTACCAACTTCTCTTCATTTTCAGCCAAACACTATTTTCATCCATTTTCTCCAGAATTCTATTCTCTCAAACACTCTCTCAATATTCCTAAACAATTTTCAAGAAAACCTATCTAGTTCTTCAAGATTTTTCAAAGGAAAACTTGTCATCCATTGAGGAAAGCAAGGATTGGAGGTAAATCTCGTTCTCAACCTCTAATCAAAGTTCTTTATTGAAATTCCCAATATATTTGGCATCTAATAAATGTTTTTAGTTGAGTTTTCATTATAGTTTTCATTGGAGATCAAAATCTTGTAAAAATATGGTTGAAATCTTAATTTTTGGGCTTTTTGATGTTTATAATGGTTTGGAAATGATGTATGTTGGCTGGGATTGGTTTAGGAAGCAATCTTTTGAGTTTTTGGTTGTTTTAGAGGGGTTTTGGTGTAGTTTTGGTGAGCAACGAGTTTGTGAATTGTTGTTGGTGTTGAAATGCATTTTAATGCATTTAGATCTCTGTTTTGATTATGTGAAAATAGGGGATCTTGATCCGGAAGCAAACGAGTTGTTGTTGGAGGCTCCGGAAGAGTAATTTTCGTGTCGGCGAGCAAGGCTTCGCGTATCGGTGAGTAGAAACAGATTTTCCAGCTTTGTAATGCTTTGAGTGTGGTCTTGGAAGCTTAGTGTAAGTTTGAAACACTTAGCTAAGATCAAGAGTAAGTGGTTCGGAAGTCTCTCTTAGAAATGTGCTATATTTTGATGAAAATGCACTTGAGTTAAATGTGGTTTTGTTTACTATTTTTTTAAGCATGTTTAAGCATGGTTAAATGATGGATTTAATGCCATTATGTTAAGTATGCACTAGGTAAGTGATCCTTGGTTTTCATGTGATAAATGCATATGATGTTAAGCATGTGGAAATGGCATTGAGATTATGCTTGTAAAACAATGGATTATTGATGTTAAATGATTACATTGGCAAGTGATGGAAATGGTTTTTGGTTACTTTAATCGGATATAGTTAGCCGGCTATAGGATTAGGTGCACCGTGAATAAAGTCGCCTTGGATGTCGAGGGGTTGTGATTGTGTCGTAATATCCATCCAAGTACCCTAACGATTGAGGTTAAGACCACAATGGTGAATGGTTTAATCTCGTGTGTGAGTCCTGCGTATGTGTATCGTTTTCTCGTTAGTGGAATTATACAACTACCGATGTGTGATGTTGAGGGGTTGTGATTGTGCCATTAATCTCCATCACGGGTGTTGAGGGGTTGTGATTGTGCCATTGTTCTCCACCTTGTGTAGTCCAGTAGTATGTATGAAGTGTGTGGGACAACGCTTGTAATCCGCGTATCCGATTGTGTCTTTTGTTGGAATGGTTTTGGATTATCACTTGTGAGCCAATATAATGAAAATAATTAATGTTAAGCATGAGATGCTTGAATGCATGAGATTCTTGGTAAAGCATGAGCAAAGGTTTATTTGATGTTTTAAATTGATTCATATGAGTATGTACTTTAGAAAGTGCAGTGATGTCTTGAAAGGACATGATTTATGTAAAGGCATGTGTTGGAAAAATGGTGGTTTTGCAAATTGTATGAAATGCATTGATAAATGTTGTTTAGCGATCCTCACTAAGCTTTGTGCTTACGCTCATTTATTTCATCAATGCAGAGAATTAGGCGTTTGAGGCAGCACACAAGCAAGGGAATCCAAGCATTTTGATTTAGCAAAGTATGTGGCTTTACCTTGGTGTAATAAGAGACAATGGGTGGGATTTATACTCTTGGATGGTTGAGGATATCTCTTTTTACCTTGAGCATGTTGGGTTGTTTATCCTTGAGCTGTAAATGGCCTTTATTGATTGATTATGTTGAAATGTTGATTTTGGCTTTGTTTGGTCTTGGAAGACTAGGGAGCATGCCTATAGTTCCAATGAATGCATGAATGATGCCATGTTTTAGTTTTTTCTTTGTAATGATGATCATTGGTGCATAAACATGTTATATGTATGTTGTGGCATGATTTGGATTGTATTCGAACATGAAAAGATGTGAAAAACCAACAAAATTTGTTGTTGTGGGGCAAGGCGTATCGGAACGCCCTTACCTATTTCGGAATAGGGGCCTGAAATGGCCATGAAGTTTCGGAACAGGTAGGATTGTTTCGGAACGTTTTGGCTACTGGAAAGGGGAGTTTCGGTACGGGTTTCGGAACACACCCGAGTATCGAAACGGTCAACTTGGTTTCGAAATGACCGTTTCGGTACAGGGCCTTGCGTTTCGAAACACTAGACCGTTGAGCTTGAATTTTAAAGGTTTCAGGTTTCTGTTTCTCACGTCTTGGTCCCTGAATCTTATGTGCTTAATTAAATGAGTTTGGTTGATCATTTTAAGTTGAAATTTAACATGTTGGATTATCATAAGTCTAATTCTGGTTTGGTAACCTTAAATCTTGTTAAGTCCTCTAAATTCTGCAAATTTACATTTAGGTCCCTAAAAGACGTTTCTATGCAATTGAACCCCTGTTTGAGTTTCGTTCTCTGTGTCGCTTCTGCTGAAATGATTTGCTAATCATATAGGTTAATAAAGTGCAGCTAGATAAGATAAAAAGAAAAAAAGGTCGTTAATCAAGGTTGACTTTCGGGTTGACTTTGGTTTTCCCCGTGTAATCTTCATAGTTCGGGTTGAGCGTCTAGGCCGGGCTAAGGGGGTTACAAACTCAACTTATCCTTCCTACCAAATCTCATCACCTTCTTCCAAGGTCAGACTTTCAAGAACACTTTGTCGCCCACGACATACTATATATGTCTTCTTTTCAAATCGGCATAAGACTTCTGTCTATCCGAAGCCGCCTTCAAACGATCACATATAACCTGCACTTTCTCGGTAGTACCCTTAATCATATCATGCAAGGGTATCAATTTATGTCCTGCTTCGGCCCAACAAACAGGTGTTCTACATTTTCTACCATAGAGACCTTCATAAGATGTCATCTGAATACTCGCTTGATAATTGTTATTGTACGCAAACTCTACTAACGGTAGATGCTTCTCCCATTAACCCTGAAATTCAATAATGCAACATCTTAACATGTCTTCCAACACTTGTATGACTCTCTTCGACTGACCATCGGTCTGAGGATGATACGAAGTGCTGAAATTCAATCGAGTTCCCAAAGCACTATGCAAACTCTCCCAAAATCTAGCTGTGAATCTCGGATCTCTGTCTTACACTATAGACTTCAATACACCATGCAATCTCACAATCTCACTGATATACAAATTGACCAACTTACCTAAGGTATAAGTAGTGTGAACAGACAAGAAGTGTGCACATTTCGTAAAATGGTCAACGATCACCCAAACCGAATTCTTCTTAGAAGGTGTCAACGACAAACCATATAAGAAATCCATGCCATTTCTCTCTCACTTCCACTCGGTAATTCTCAACGGTTGTAACAAACCTGAAGGAAACTGATGTTCGGCCTTAACTCGCTGACAAACCATACACTTACTCACAAACTCGGCAACATCTTTCTTCAAACCAACCCAAAAGTACTCATCTTTCAAATCGCGATACATCTTCATACTTCCCGGATGCATAGCGAACGAACTACAATGAGCTTCGGTTAGAATGGTGCGTCTCAAACAAACATCTTCCGGAACAACTACTCTACTTTTGAAACACAAGATTCCATCACTACAAAAACAGAAATCTGTCGGTTTACCCTCCGCTATGTCTTGCAGATGAGATGCTAATGATCTATCTTGCAACTGTTTCTCTCTAATCAACTGAATCAACGAAGGTTTAACTTGCAATTCGGCCACCAAACCACCATCTTGGGACAAACTTAGCCTAACAAACATAGCTCGTAACTCCACTGCCACCTTCCTACTCAAAGCATCGGCCACTACATTGGCTTTACCCGGATGGTACTCAATCGTGAGATCATAGTCCTTAAGTAATTCTAGCCATCTACGTTGTGTAAGGTTCAATTCCTTCTGCGTCATCAAATATTCAAGCTCTTTTGATCGGTGTACATTGTGCATTTCTCGACGTAAAGGTAATGTCTCCAAACTTTCAAAGCAAAAACCACTGCAGCCAATTCTATGTCGTGTGTGGGGGTAATTACGCTCATTAGTCTTTAACTGTCTAGACGCATAGGCAACTACTCTTCCCTCATGCATAAGCATACAACCTAAGCCAACATACGATGCATCACTATAGATTACGAACTTCTTCCCTAACACGGGCTAAATCAAAACATGAGCTTTTCTCAAGGCTTCTTTCAATTTCTCAAATGAGTGTTTTCTTGCATCAGTCCACTCAAACCGAACATCTTTCTATAGCAAGTTAGTCAAAGGAGCTGCAACCTTTGAGAAACCCTTAACAAAACGTCTATAGTAATCGCCCAGGCCTAAGAAACTACGAATTTTGGTCACAGACTTCGGTTGCTTCCAATTCACAACAGCCTAACCTTTCTTAGGATCCACTCGGATTCCCTCGGCTGATACAATATGACCTAGGAAGACTACTTCCCTAATCAAAAACTCACATTTGCTCAACTTGGCATACAACGGGTTGTCTAACAAAGTCAGCAATACCAAACGCAAATGTTGATCATGATCCTACTCGATACGAGAGTACACTAAGATATCATCAATGAATACTACCAAAAACTAATCCAAGTACTCATGAAACACCTTATTCATCATATCCATAAAAGTTGCTGGTGCGTTCGTCAAACCGAATGGCATCACTAAGAATTCATAATGTCCATAACGAGTGCGGGAAGCTATCTTCGGTACATCTTGATCTCTTACCTTCAACTGATAATGACCGGATCTCAAATCTATCTTTGAAAACACTGAAGCACCTCTCAACTGATCAAACAGATCGTTAATCCTTGGCAAAGGATATTTGTTCTTCACTGTCAACTTATTCAATTGTCGGTAATCGATACACATTCTCAAACTGCCATCTTTCTTTTTCAATAACAGCACCGGTGCACCTCAAGGTGAAATACTCGGACGAATGAACCCTCGGTCTATCAGTTCCTAAAGGTGTGTCTTTAACTCTTTCATTTCTTTAGGAGCCATTCGATACGGAGCAATCGATACTGGAGTAGAATCAACATAAATCTCTATAGCAAACTCCACCTCTCTATTAGGCGGTAAACCAAGAAATTCTTTCGGAAATACCTTAAGAAATTCACAAACAGTTCTGATGTCTTGCGGTCGTGCCTCACTTATATTTGGATTCATAACATAGGCTAAGTATGCCTGACAACCAACATCCATTAACTTTTGAGCCTCTAAAGCTGAAACAACATTGGACAAGAATTTAACGTTCTCGCCCACTACTACTACCTCATAATCATTTGAAAGCCTCAAGGACACACGCTTTATCTCAAAATCTACCCTAGCCCTATGTTTCCACAAGCCCATCCATGCCCAAAATTACATCAAAACCATAAAACGGCAATTCCATCATATCCACGGGAGAAACATGACCCCGAACCATCAAAGGACATCTTATGTACATCTTTCTAACTACAATTGTCTCACCAAAACAACTCGTGACACTCATACCCACATCTAATATCTCAACCGAAATATCTAACAGCTTTGCATGCTCACTCAATATATATGAATGTGTAGATCTGGAATCAATCAAAGAAAGCAAAGTCAAAGACTCTAACGAGAAATTACCTGCAATCACATATGTGTCATTTCTATCCTCACGATACGCATACACTCTAGCCGGTCCACCTCCCTCGGGTTGAACTGCCACAACATGAGCCACATTCCTCTGACCATCATTCATAGGCTGAGAGTTACCTTGGCCGCGCCCACAACCTCTCTGATGCTCGACAGCTCGTGTAGGAGCCTGTCCATCCCTAGCCGGATGTGGAAAATCACGCTTCAAGTGTGCTCGAGACCCGCAGTTCCAACATGAGCCATAAGTGCCCCAACACTCGCTGAAATGACGTCTACCACACTTGGTACACTCAAGAGTACGATTTTCACCCCCTTGTCCATGATGGCCTCGCCCTAGATTACCACCTTCACGCCTATGATCATGATGAGGTTTCCTATCCTTATGCCTCTTGGGACGATCACTATCCCACTCGGTGGTCCTTTTCCCTGAACTAGATCAACACCTACGATCAGCAAGTCCCAAAGAATGTTCAATGTCCTTGGCCCTAGCGACAAATACATCAAAATTCGTATAGTCAGAAGCCAACATGTAGGTCTTCACCTCTTAGATCAAACCATATCGAAAACGCTCACATCGTTCCCTCTTAGTAGGAACCAACTCAGAAGCGTACTGACTAAGACGTACGAATTGTACCTCATACTCGGACACGGTCATGCTACCCTGAACTAGAACCATGAACTCTCTCTTCTTCCCGTCTAGGTATCGAGGACCTAGATACTTCTTACGAAAAGCAGTCCTAAAGAATTCCCAAGTAACCTCGGCCACTGGCATACCCGTTGTGATGGTAGTCCACCAAGTATAGGCATCTCTCTGAAGCAAAGAGACGGTGCAACCTAGCTTACGTGCATCAGAGCACTCTATCTGTCCCAAAATACGAATTGTGCTCTCAAAACATGCCTCAAAACCCTCGAGTGACAATCCCTAAAACTCGACTCCGCCCAAGCTACAAAGTCGTTCTAACGGCAGACCATAACCTGCACCCTGAGGCGGTGCTACAACCTGAACACCCGCTAGGGTTGTCTGAATAGCCCCGGCTATAGCCTGAATCAACGCATTCACATCAATGCCAGCCTGTTCTGACTAACCTGGGTCCAACACCTCCGACATTCACTCCACCATCATCCGGAGGAAGAGGAGGCAAGTTCTCCCCTTGCACACCTTCAACGTTCTCAATCCGCTCAACCCTTGGATTATCCATTATGGGCCTTCCCCATGGTCTCAGCATGCTAATAGGTGCAAAACTAAACAATAAACACAACAAGTGAAATGATTTAGGGTCAGCAAGGAACAAGGTCCAAGGCACTCAAGTCTTTAAACTCAAAACACTTACAATAATAATATACTAGAAATGGGCGCATTTAACTATCTCCCAACCAACACAAAGGAAAACCATAAGCATGCTAACAATCACCGTTCATCACGACCAACAACCATTCACAATAAAACTTACCTCCCTTACCTTTCGGATTTACGGAAACTAAATGAACGTAGACGAACCTGGCTCTGATACCAACAAATGTAACCCCATCAACCGGGCCTAGCCACTAGACTGCATCGAACGGGTTAGACGAGAAAAACCGAAGAGAAACCCGTTAAGGCTTCACTCCGATTAACAACCCTAAATTTATTCTTTTCAATTATCATAATTTGATCTTGTCTAAATGCCATTTTAAAACCTATGTGAGGAGACTAGCAGCGGAAAAGAAAAACACGAACAAGAACCACTCAAAACGAGCTTTCGATTCTACTTTGTACAGTTTTAAAATAGACCGTATCGATACGCTCAGGCCCGTATCGATACGCCTTTAATGGTAAAAATCCCAGGTCAACTACAAGAGGTCGTTCTGATACGCTCAGAGACTGTACCGATACGGGCACATCGAAACTGTCTCGAGGGTTTCGAAACGCCACACCTTGAAGCTTTTCGGAACCGCAAATTCTAGTGGCAAAACGTACCGATACGCGCCCCACCCGTATCGATACGCCAAGGCCATTACATGTCCCCCGTTTCGATACAACCTCGACCGTATCAAAACGACAAGCCTGAAATAACTGAATTTGTTGGTTTAAGCCAAAATGAAACCACTAAAATGCATCCCAACAACATACAACACTCAACAAACTCAAGGCAACCAAATAATACTGATCAAGACATGCTAGAAACACATCATGGCAAAACTTAACATAACAAGATTCAAAAGGAAAGCCATACTTTGTATAAAATCCATCAAACAACCAAAACTCAAAACAAGTCATACTTCAACGTAATAAGAGAAGCGTAAGCAAGAATGCTTAGTGAGCGGTGCTCAAAACAGGAGATACAACAATGCAGTTTTAAAACCATTGTTTGCTTGAAACCAAAAACCATTTCCAAATAATTTCCCTCATGCTTTAACACATAACAATCATGCATTTAACATCTCGTGCATTTACCGAATGCATACACAAGCCACAAGCTTACCTCATGTTCATTCTCATCACACAAGCAAAGTAACCAACTACATGTATAAGCATAAATGGAAATGAACGATAAAACATGCTTAACATGAGAATTTAAAGCACCATGGGTATATTAACATTTAACACTTTTACTCGGATATGCGGATAGTTCTCAAAACCACTAGACACTTCTGGTGGAATCTCACATCATCGTACTCACTCGTCTAGTAAAACATATCTTCTGGTAGAATCTCACATCACCGTACTCCTCCTTAATGTAATCTAGCATAACTAAGGCCACGCGCGACATTTACCTCGAGTGCATTCTCATCCTATTGGTCGACAAACTATATCCGGTAATAAGATTTCACATTGTCAATAACCCACCAAACCAACACTTACCTTGTGTTCTCATGGTCACAACCATAACCAACATGGGATCAATTAAAGCAGTCATATGTATAACACAAGGATATTCATGACAAACATGCACTATGGAAATCATTCATAACACGTAGTATAATTTATCGAAAATAAAGACTAAAATGCTTAAAACTTACTCTTGAGCTTAGATTGGCTTATCAAGCTCAATCTATACCCCCAAACATATCCTTAACCAAGCTAAGGCTTAGAAAGCATTTCCACTCGCCAGCCAACACACAAGTAATAGTCGAAACACCGATTCAAGCTCCCAAATCTCCCGGTATCGAGTCTGAAGAATAAAAACTTGTTTCCCCTGTTTCTAACCAAGTCAAGAATGGAGCATTAGACCCAATTCAAGCCCCCAAACTTGCACCAACACAGAAACTCAACATCTATCATCAAAACCAATCGATTAACAACCGAAAACACTTGGAAACATCGTCAAAACGACTCAAACCAACTAGCGGCCAAAACCCAACAAAGTTACCATCAAAACCACACCTTTCAACATCCAACACTTACCCATAGTGTAGGAACCATCAGCCCAAAGTTCTTTACAAGAACAAACCAAAACCCAAATTTTCAACTCCAAAAACCTCTCCTTTTTGCTAGTTTCGAGTTTCCCATTATTAAGCCACTATCTCAACATTATTTGAACACCAAAGCAAAGTTAAAAACACTTTTAAACCTAGCATCAAACAACCTAAACGAAAATTCCATTATTTTCCTCTTTTTTCAACATAAAGCATTTTGGAAACAAACTTAAACAATGAGTTAAGGAAAAATTTCATCAACAACTAGTTTAATGAAGAGAAAATCAAAACAAGAAAAAGATTACCTTGAAAGCTTTGCTTGGATGAAATGCTTGAATCATTGGAATAGTGAAAATGGTGTTTTGGGGAAGATAACGTGAAATGAGTTTTAGGAAGATGATGTCTATTTTCAAAAATCGTTTCTAATTTCAAAATTCCCTTTTACACCTTTATCTTTAAAATCTTTAAAGTTGTTCATTATAAATGGTTCTCCAAAATTAGTTTAACCTGAACCGGTTTAACAAAACCTGATTATCTCTTGGGCCCTAAACTCGAGCATTACAAATTGGAACAATATCAGACATAAACTCAACATTTTTGTCTATCATAAGTGCAACGAAGTAAATAACCATAAAAGAAATTAAATCGATAACCAAACAATACCAAAAAGGAGACAACCCAACCCGAAAACGAGTACGAAGTAAAGACCAGTGGTAAGGGTGTGGTCGGAATCAAGCAGTGACGTCAGCGAAAGAATGTGGCGGTGAAGCATGCAACCATGCTCTCTCATGCCCCAACACGTGAAGAAGGGGCGAGTAATTGTGGCGGCGCGTGTGGCTCATGCACTGGGATTCTGCAGATCATAATCTCTAGATCGGTGCATGGTGGTCCACTTGGTGTTGGCGGTGATGAAAGAAGGGCCTCCAAAGGTTGCCGGTGAAGAAAGGCCAAAACCCCTCTTTCTTTTGATACCCAACAGCCCAAAAATTGAAAAAATAAAATTAAGAACACTCGAATAGACCTAGGACATCTAATACCATGTAAACTATGTGGAGAACATGTTTCTCTCTTGTATTTTATTCATCAAACATATAGGGGTACATATACAATTCAAATATTCTTAAACTAGGTAACATAATATATCACATTAATTACAATATAAATTACCCTAAGAATCTGTAACAGGGTCTCTGAACAATATCTCACACATGCCCCTTCAACATGATATTCAGATCTGACGCACTAATCCCAGTGGAGGTAGGAGTGAAATCCCTTTGGTTATCCCACTACGACCGCACCTACAATGAGAAAATGCTCCAAACCAACATTGACCACTTTCAAGAAACCAGAGAGACAACAGAAGTCTGACTTGCAGCTCGAAGTCGCCAGGTTGCTAGACACTACAACTCCAAGGTCTGAAACTAACAATAACAAGTAGGGGACCTCGTCATGAGGAACACCGAGGTAAGTGTACCCGCGGGACGAAGAGGAAAGATGAACCCCAATTAGAAGGGCCCTTACAAAGTAACCATAAAGATCGAATTTGGAGCATACAAGGTGGAAGACATAAAGGTCAGGGAGATACCCCGCACATGGAATGTGCGTCACCTTCAAAAATTCTACATCTAGCGAGATCACACCACTGTAACCAAATTCGAAAAGTTTCAACCATCATGGTATGCCTCGAACGCTTAGCGCCAATATTTGTAAAACATCTTTACTAATATAATGAAGAGGACGTGTGCCTCACCCGGACCGCTTATTTCTAGAAAAATATATCATAATATTTACCCTATTCTCGCCCAGCCTCTAAGCTACAACGCTTCACCACTCGAGTAATGTATGTTTCTACATAAGCGACACCCTCGCTGAATAATACAGTGAACGCCACGATTTTATGAAGGTAAACGATACCTCTGTCCCATCGATGTCCGAAGCAACGTGATTCTACAAGGACGAATAAGCCTATATCTCATGCCAACAGAAGCACGTGGACTTTACGAGCAAACAGTTACCTCTAAAAGGATATGCCTCCATCCCATCAATGCCGAAGCATCACAATTCTACAAGGATGGAAAAGCCAATATCCCATTCCAACAGAAGCTTGTGGACTTTACGAGCAATCGGTTACCTCCGAAATGAGATGCCTCCGTCACATCGATGCCCGAAGCATTATGATTCCACAAGGACGAAGAAGCCTATATCGCATGCCAACAGAAGCGTGTGGGCTTTACAAATGAACAATCGCCTCCTAAGGGAGATATATACATATACTGTTTTTACAAATACATGGGTACCCCTGAGAAAATACCTCTGCGCTTCTCAGGAGAAACCCTCCGAGAGCATATAAGGAGAAGCCTCTACCCATAGCGCTCGATGCTAAAATAGTGTTGAGAAAAACTCTACTCTATAGCGCTCAATTCTACAAGGGTACGAGATGCTTTAACCCCACACAAACTAGTCTCTTCGAGGGTATGAGATGCCTCCTAAGGGATATGCCTCCGTCCCAAAGTTATAAACACTATAACTCTACGAAAATGAAGAAGCTTGTGTTTTGTGCAAAGAAAGGCACGCATAATCTAAAATCACACAGTTGTCGCTAATGGGATGCTTCCTTGCCACCTAAAAGAAAGGTTGCCTCTACAAAAATATGAAACACCCATGTTCGCTCAAATGAGTACAGTGCACTCTCGCTCCAATTAAAAGCAACTAACACCTTCCACACAGGAACACGCTCGAGCTTTGCACCCAACAACGTCTCTAGTCATACCACTTTATAACACTCCTTCGACTAAACGGGGGGACTGGTATTATACCTCCACTAAATCGCCTCCGTAAGACTTTAACATTGCCTCCGAGTAAGACACTGTTGCCTATACTACGCGCCACTTGGAGCTTTCACATCTCCGCAGGTTAATACCTGCGGAGACCCCGAAGTTCTAAAATCTTAAAAAAAAAACCTCAATTACTAATTCCCAAAATTCGCTAGCAGACACGACCGTCGTCCCATTAGTCGAATCTACTCCTACCAGCCCACTGATAAGCCATCATAGAGTCAGGCCTGGCCTCGCCCACGAAAGTACCATGAATGACCCATGACATGACGAGGGAGTCGGAGAGGTATAAAAGGCGAGTATTTTCTCCAAAAGGGACAAGAAATACCTTTTCTACACATAATGTTCTCCCCCTTTCTCTTGGTCCTCTCGGCGAGCCATCAGAAACATCGGACTTGCTTTCAGCGGTTCCCCGCCTGTTCAAAGCTCAGGGGAACCGCCATCGCCCATCGCTAACTCCTCCCTCAACAGTCCGTTCTACCTCCTTGTTTGGTGTCGCTCAAAATAAACATCAATAAGTGGATGCATAGTGGAGTCAAATTCTCAAACTAGAAACATAGCATACTTATTTACAATTATAAGAAGCTCTCAAGACAAACACGTATAAACATAATTGATAGTAAATGAAACAGAAATTGGGTTTGTATAAAACTTTATTTATTTTTTCCATTGAAGATTCCAAGTTCCAACATATGCATATTACAAATTTTGTCCATGGGCAATTAGTCCATATGTATGCAGAGTAAGTAAATGAAAATTTTGGCATTCTTGGGCTCCCACCTCAGTCCCCCATTAAAATCATCAACAATGGCAACCCCCCCCCCCCCCCCCCGGCAAAAAAAAACTATTTTTGATGTTTCCATCCACTGTCAAATCAAATGCTGAAGACGAAGTTTACTCGAAAATCAAAAGACTGAGTTCATGGAGCCACACCTCCCAAAATAAAGGCAAAAAATAAATGAAAAATTTGAGTTTACAGTTACTTGTCACGAGCGAGCAATAATACGCGTATAAAGAAATTCGTTCCAGGTGTCGGGTAACCCGGGAAGGCACCAATGGATACAATCGGCATATGTAGTTGGGTCAGCCTGTTGTTCTGAAGTTAACATTTTGCCTTGGCGGATAGTATAGACTGAAGTATGTGCATCTTTTCTGTACTCGGAGAGTTTTGTAATGTTGATCAAATGGACTGGAACTTTCATGTTTTCAGTTATGTTGGTAGCAATGGTGAATAGCCTACGATCAGTGCCCACATATAGGAACGTTGACTGGTCCAGAATTGGTGTTTTCTCTAAAGCGCATTTGATCCCGCCTGGGTTGTTCCAATCCGTGCTACTGCAATACATATGTAGGTTTCAGTTGGAAAACAAAACTCACATAACGAATATTCATTCGAATAAAGTATACAAATACAATCTTTCACCTAAAAACGAAACCTTTTTAGTACCTTATTTATGCGGTATACTAAAAATATATCTTTACGGTTTTTTTATCTCACGAAACAGTTTGGTCTATATATTATTAGTTGAGAAGTGATAGGTCCACTGCTAACCACTTGGACTGTCGTAGAAGTGATTCTTCTTTCCAACAGCTATGGGAGTTGATGGCAATCATAAGAAGATAAAACATCAAATCAATTTCATGAGATTAACTTCAGTTCTAGACCTTTGGATTAATTTTCAGTGTTGGACTCTTAATTTTAATGACCAGATCGATATTCACAGCTTCAGATATTATGAAAATAGAAACTTAGAAGAAAAGCAAGTGAATTCATTACTTGATATGTAGAGGAGACATGCTGATGAAGAAGACCATGGTTCGGTTTGGATTTACATTTTTGTCGACCCATTTAGACCATGTGGTTAATACTCTATCATATGCTACTGGCCGCTCGATCTCATCGTATTCCGCATCACCTCGATCAAAGGATCCTCGTCTGTTACATCAAGTGCAGGATGAGTTTCCAAAAACAAATTTTTGATGTGTTATATATTTACTTACAAGATTTTCATGTTGAAAGTGTTCATCCACCAAATATAGGTGTTGAAGATCAAATAGTCGACATCTTTCCAGTTCTTGCCATGTTCTTCAATCGATTCCGGCATTATTATACGATTCAAGATGCTATGCATGTCTGGGTCGTCTGAATTTGATCGCACCAGAAATGGTGCCCAATAAAACTCCACTGTCGCATTGTAATCCTTGGAACAAGCAGAAAATGTGAATACTAGAAGTGACATTTCATCAAATGCTTGGCAAACTGAGATCCATTTACCTCAATTCTAAACACTGCAAGAGATCCTGCTTTCTTCCAGGTCTTCCGTCCAGGAGGAACAACTGATTGAACCAGACAAACCATGGATTCCCATTGGTTTCTATTCAATGAATCTCCTACAAACATAAGCCTTTTGTTCCTCAGCTTCTCAAGCAGTAATCTTGGTTTGTACCTTACAACAGTTCAAATAAAAGATAAAATGTCAGAATCATATAGAAAAAATACCAAAGATCCAATTTAAGAACTCAAAGGGACGGTCTTACTTTGGTAAATTACAATCTCTAGGCTGCCATCTCCAGTTCTGATACAAAGAATCTTTCCTTCCATTTCTCATGCAAGTTACTTGTGCTGTAAGGAACTCACATTCATCTTCCTTGTATATAGGATGTGTTTTATTGTCGAAAACCCATTGTCCATCGAAGAGATCACAGCTTTCTGGAGGCAATTCAACATCTTCATCATCTTCTTCAATCACTGGTAGCTCCTCAATCCTTTCTACTCCTTCTTGCTCTTCTTCATCTTCTTCTTTATCTCTCACAACTATGGATTTCTTCAAATCTTGATCAGGCTCTTTTGTAACTGTTTCCTCATCAATTGTGTTCAGTGAAACCTCATTTTCTTTCACCTTGAATGATTCCTTAACTGGGTTTTCTTGTTTAGATTGCACATCAAGGATTTCACTAGATTTAGGCCTTGAAAATGGGAACTCGGCTATGGATTTCACGTCCTCGTTGTACATAAAAACCCCAAACAAAAACACCGAGAAAACTACAACGAATATGGGGAGATTGTTGTTTTTGCGGTGCTTCATGATTCCCGTTTCAATGAAGATCTTACGACGAGTTGGCTGCATGAGGAAGAATATTTGATTTGAACAGAGACAGAGAATGGGATGCAAATATTGAGAATAAAGAACAATGAACAAATCATCAGTTTGGAGAGAAATAAGATATAAGAATTGGGTTTACTGTGTTTGTTTAATTAAAGTTTGGTGAGAAGGTTTTTTCTTGTAGAAGCAGTTTAAGATTTCTGGTGGAGGGAGAGTTGTCTTTCTCAATTTTATTTTCTTTTACATTTAAACAAATATAGGATATGAGTATATATTCAAAATAGAAAACAGATTTCCTCCGTCTATTTCTATGCTCCGACACTAAAAAATTAAGTTTAAAGATAAGGTTTAAGGTCATGGTTTAATATTAGAGTTTAATGAATTAGGGTTAGTGTGTATTTTTAAGGTTTATGGTATAAGATTTAGAATTTAGAGTTAAAGCTTAAAACATAAATTTTTTAGTGTCATGTCATAGAAAGAAACACCGGAAAGGGCACAAAATTTTATCCCAAGATGATAAATATGTTCATTTATGTTTAAATATACGTTGAATATAAAAAAATAAAAATACAAAATAATAAACAAGTGATTATTTGAATTTAAAAAAAAATCTCTCTAAGAAAGCAAATTGAAGAGTGATTTCAAAGCTTAGCGGAGTTGGTCTTAATCTACCTAAGATTGGGACTTGAATATGGAAGGTATAGTAGACCCCATCTCCCTTAGTTTCTGATATGGAAGCTTCATCTCATCAATGGAACCTTACCGGTTATTACCATATTTCATCATTGATTTCTTGAAGGAAAATTTTATTTGAATATCCCTTTCCTCAATCCCCTACCTTTTTAGTGCTCTTATTTATGCCTCACGCTCAAAATTAGATTTAGAGTTTAGGGTTTAGTGTTTTAGGTTAGGGTTTAGGGAATGTAAGGTATGTTGTATTTTTTAGGGTATTAGGGGTAAGGTTTAAGATTTAAAATTTAAGGTGACGGCTTAGAATTTAATTTTATAGTATTTTTTAGTGTTGGTGCATAAATAAAGGCACCACGCAGAAAATTTGTATCCTTTCCTCAACAAGCTAAATGATCAGATTGTTCATATATATATTTTTAAATTTTCAAAATGTTATTTTAGATTGTTTTCATTTTGAACCAAAACATAATGCAGTGAAAAAGATTTTAGACAATAGTTTGAGTTGTTAATAAACAAATACAAATTCACAGCATAATTTCCCATAACAAATCAAACAATATAATTTTGATCCCACAAGCATGCCGACCTTGTGTATTTTATCTAGAACGTATTTTTTTTTAAAAAAATTAACTTTTTAAGCAAAGTGTATGTTTGCTTTGATTCGAAGGACTATTAATAATAAAAATTGAATGGTAAAAAACCCCTCACCAAATCATCCATTCAAATGTCAATGTTTTAGTTGGTGAAATGCTAACAAAACTCTCAGAACCATAATCATTATTTATTAACTTCCTCAAACCAATAACGTATTGTACATATATTTACACATTTTTTTTCAATACAATATAAATAAATGATAAAATGTCATATGGGGGCTTCTTTCACCTCTACAACTATAAGCAATGGGCTGTGATGTACTGCCAAGGGATTTTGAGATCATGGATGGAGGTAAAGATTAATTATTTGGAGGCGCAGGAATTGATCATGCTTTTAAATCCAAAAATTAGAAGGATTTAGAATCTTATTTAATTAATATTTAAATTAATAAAAAGTTAAAATATTATCATATAATTTTTTTTGAGGGTCAACAACTCCTTCCAACCACAATATGGCTTGGTGTCTACTTGAGATTAATGATGATCTTTCTTCCCTTACAGGTAAAATAATTTTTTATACAAAATATGTTAAAATCCAATAAATATGCGTACAATTGTTTATTGAATATAATGTATTTAAATGTATCTTATGGTATTTATTATATATTTATCTATATTTCATGTATTGATATAGAACAAATTCTATGCATCGTTAATAAAAAAAATTATGATATATCATTATAAAATTTGAAAATTGTTTTTTTAATTTATATTTAAATGATGTCTTATAATCTTATCCTCTGGAAATGTTAAATATAAACTATGTTTTTATATCTATTAAACATGTTTTTGTTGGTTTTAAGTTTTATATGGAGTATAAAATTAACAAATTTGGCTGAGGACACTCATGAATAACAAAAATCATAAATGCTTGGCATGTGATGTTTCAGACGTCACTTACTTTTTAGTGGTAGTTTGAACTTTGAAGGGTGAGGTATCACTTTTATTCCAAGCCAAGCAACTATACTGACTACTCACTATGATATAAATTGCCTTAGAAATAAAGACACCGATTTTTGCACTATATATGTTCGTGTCTTCTTTGTATGTGTGTCTATACACATACATGAGGATACATATGTTTATATTAATGTAAACTTTTTATATATTTTAGGTTTATGGGTGTTAGAATCCCTTGATATTTAAAAAAAATTAAATCCATGAATATTTTTTTTTGTCAATTAAGTTTTTTTTTAATCTTGAAATATCATTAATTCAATCAACTTTAACAGCTAAATCTAATGATTTTTTTATATCAATTGATGTTATATGTCGTGTCATGGTATTATCACATGACAATTCTAAAAAATTTTATTTTAATTAAAAATTCTTTAAAATTTTTTAAAAAAACTTTTAAAAATTATAAAAAATATTATTAAGAAACTTTGCAAATATCACGTGTCAAATTCGTAGTTTAACATGTGACAATAATATCTCATAAAACTCTTAAGAATATTTAACATTTAAAATTAATGACTTAATTGAATCAATTTCTCTGTTTGAGAGTTCAAATGAGTGCCAAAAAAATAAATAAAAAAAATCAAAGGTTTAATTGTTTTTTAAAGCTCAAGGGCTTTATACACTCTTAAGTCTATTTCTTTTATAATTTTTATATGACAAAAGTCATTAGCAGGATTAGTTGATTTTATGTGTCGTGTCATGATATTGTCACATGACAATTCTAAGAATTTTTATTTTTCATTAAAAAAAACTTTAAAATTTCTATAAAAAACCATCTAAAAAAGCCTTAGTTTAACATGTGACAATAATATCTAAAAAAACTATTAAAAATATTTAACAGGTAAAATTGGCCAAATGATTTAATTGACTCAATTTATCGAATTAATGACTTAATTGAATCAATTTTTTTTTATTTGAGGGTTCAAGTCAGTGCAAAAAAAATCAGAAGCTTAATTATTTTTTTTTAAGTTCAAGGGCTTTATACATTCTTAAGTTTATTTTTTTTATAATTTTTATATGATTAAAGTCATTAGCAGGATTAATTGATGTTATGCGTCGTGTCATGGTATTGTCACATGAGGATTCTAAGAATTTTTATTTTTAATTAAAAAATCTTTAAAATTTCCAAAAAATAAAAAAAATTATAAAGAAACTTTACAAATGTCACATGTCAAAGCCGTAGTTTAACATGTGACAATAATATCTCAGAAAAACTGTTAAGAATATAATTGGTAGGATTTAGCAATATAATCATAACTCCCATATATGTAAAAAATTGAATCGATCTTGAATTTTTTTATAATATTAATCAATAAAATATTTTAAAAAAATTAATATCCTATACACTGGCAGTGCAAACTGAAAGTTTCCACAAGTGCCTTATTTTTAGGGTATAAGAAGTTAGTTTAGGGTATAAGGTTTAGGGGTTTAAAATTTAGGGATAGTTGTTTCAATTTAAGGTTTAGGGTTATAATTTAGGGTTTATAGGTTAGGGTTTAGTTTTTAGGGTAATAGGGTGAAGATTTAGGTTTTAACCTATAAACCCTAAATTATAACCCTAAACCTTAAATTGAAACAACTATCCCTAAATTCTAACCCTTTACACCTAAACCCCTAAACCTTATACCCTAAACTAACTCTCTATACCCTAAAACTAAGGCGCTTGTGGAAACTTTCGGTTTTCACCGCTTGTGTATAGAATATTTATCCTAAAAAAAATAGTTGATTTTTTACATCAATTACATATTTAGACATTTTTAATATAGGTTATGTTTATATTCCGTTCAAAAACTTAACTAAAATCAAATATTTTCAATTGATTTAAAATTTTAAAGATCATTGTGAATAAAAAAATCACTTGATCCCCAATTATATACTCAACAGTAAAAAAAATTAAATTATAAGACATAATCATAAATTTTGAATCTTAAACTCTTCTCTAAAAAATACACCCTACATCCTACTTCCAATTTTATAAATCCTAACTCTAAACTTTAACCTTAAACTCTAAACTTATTTTTTAATGTGGAGGCAAAAAATAATAACACTAAAAAGAGGTTGACAATTTCTATTCAATTATTATTGTTTGCATTAACAATAATTTTTCCACATGTCTCGATTATTTGTTTTTTAATTCTTTAATGTACAGTAGGAAACTTGTAGTAAATTTACAATTCCTTGTGGTATTTGTAACACCCATTACTCAGAGTAGAAGGATCCGACCCAAGTGACGAATGTCACTTTGATCCACCGAAGTGAATATAAAACTAACAGACCAAAACCGCTAAAAATTAAAATCTTAGCAATTATTCAACAAATATAGATACACCATATAGTCCTAAAACATACGCATAAGCAGCAAGTCAAGTTTCACACAGATCAGATATACGGAACATGCTAAAATGCATCATTCAACATATTATGGACCAAAATTTAAATTCCTAAAATTATAGGGACTTACTGAAAATTAAAGGCATCATTCATCAATTAAACCTACTTTAGACACACATGAAAAAAATTCAAGTCATTCGGACATCAACTCGGGTTTGTCTAAAGAACGGCAAGTTAGTGTACGACTAATAACGACAGGATGTTAGAGCCATCGGATGGGAAAACTTGTGATTTTCACCATTTAAATTTAGATTCCCATAAAAACACACGGAAACAGGAGGAGGGCATAGCCGGTAACTATCAGAACTTAGTAAGGAATTTCGCAATAGAGTTGGGAGAAAATTTGTGTTGCAACGTGAAAAGATAAAATGACGCATATGTTTTAGAACTATGAAATATGTACCGAAACCAGTAATTAATAGTTTAAACTCAAATTGTTAGAGACGTATGTCACAAGTAAAGTTGGAAGAAGATATTTTAGAATTAGATATAGGGTAACGTAACTGTCTGATGTGAAAGTAACTTTTGAGGGTTAACACGTAGTAGTTGACGTTTTTGTCATGATATCGATACTTTTGTTTATGTTCCGGGACATGTAGAAAAACTGTAAACTAGAAATGTTTTAAGTGCCTTTAACAATACATGTATGTATAGTATGTATCAGAATGTACGTATAAGTACCGAAATCTGGAGTATGGTATGTTGGATAGGAAGAAGTAGACATATAAACCGTAAAAGTGAAGGAAGTGGATAATATATTAGGGAAATTGCAGAGTATCGGAAGTAGTCTACGAGTTTCGCAACCTGAAGTACAAGATGATAATACGTTCGGTTTAACGATTCATATTTCCAGTTTTTTTTGTAGATCTTAAGCCCTCCGGCTTCATTGGAATTAGAATCGAAGCTTTATTTCCCCCACTGAAAACTTGGAGAAACCTCTGAAGCTGAGGAAAACATTTCAGTCAGTGTAAAGGATCGAAACCTTAACTTAGGTCTGCAACTGAACCTGTGCAGTCGTCTCCATCGCGAAGGTAACAAGTAAAACCCAAAACCCTAAGGTTTGTTTATTTGCGAAATACTTGAAATCTAGGGATTGCGCTTGGAAAATTTGGTATGAAATTGCATTTCATGTCGGCGAAAATCTGTTTAAACTGAATATTATGTATGAGTTTAGGGTTTTTTTTAGAATGGTACTCTTTCCATCGGTTTTAACAAAAAAGGTTAGATTTGCATATAATAGGGATGAGTTTATTTATGAGTGAGTTGGTTTTCTTCTGAAGTGATTCATGTGAAGATTTAATTCTTAGAATGACTACTATAATCTGAATCCCGTTTTTTATGAAGAATTTGGTGATAAAGATGATAATGATAAAGTAGGTAAAGAAGGTTCTGATGAAGTTGCCAGGGAAGTTGTTGAAAAGGATTGTAATGCTAAAGAAGTTGCTCATAAAGATGGTAATGATAAAGTTGGTAATGAAGTTGCTTCGTCTGAGATGTTGGCCTTATGTGATAAGGCGTACGGAAAAAAACATGTTCTCCCTTCATGAATTTTTAGTAACTTGATATTTACGTGTTTTATTGAAATGAAATGCGAAATGACTGAATGACTGAATGTGTACATTTGTTTATTTTTTAATTTTTTACAGTAAAGGTGAATGTATAAGGATGAAGCAAAGAGAGGAAAAAATGACTACTGAGGTATGATTAAGTTGATTATGTGTAATAAATGTTAAATTCATTTGAGTAAGTTAAAATTTTATGTTAGGAAAGAGTTCGGCAAGAAATGGGTGAAAATGTCGTAGGAAGACAAACAACCTTACATTGATGAAATTGAGAAGGAGAAGGCGGCATACAAAGAGTATAAATAAGGACAACCGAAGAAGGTAATAGAGAATAGCAATATAATGACATTCTTTGTTTAACACAGTAAGATTAACGTAGGAACTTATCCCCTATCTATAGACATTTGACACAAGGTGTAGTCGGAAGAAATTTGTACAATTTCATAGAAAAAAATGAAGACGATGATGATTGATCATGTTTTTAAAGAAATTGGTTTTGGGTCGTTAGTTTTTATAAAATCGCGCAGTTTACATCAAGACCTATGTGGGGAATTGAGGGAAAGTTTTGATGTTGGAAGGAGTGTTGTTGAGTTTGAAGGACACAACATTCTTGTATCATTTGAAGATGTAAAAGCTATATTGGGCCTGAAAAATGAGGGTGTTGATGTTAATGAAGTGAAGTTGAGGGAGAATGGTAGAGAAGTCATTGAAAAGTATAACCTCAGCACGGTTTTCACATTTGGTAAAATCAAGCGAGATGTACTATCTGGATCTTTTTAAGGGGATGCTTTGAAAGCAAGGGTGTTGCTATACATTGTTGGAGTTTTTTTGTTTCCTACTGCTTAGATGCGTCCAAGTCTAGATTTGTTGAAGTTGTTGTGCGACGAATGCTTACATGGAAAAGTGATTTCCCCAAGTATGTTTAAGATACTGTAACGCCCTAGTTTTGGGCTTAGATGTTTTAGACATCAGACCGGACCGGTCGAAAACGGTTCGATTCGCGTAAGGTGATTTAAGGTAATCAAGGATCGGGAATGGATAAAAATGTGGTAAAATTGCTAAATTAAAATCCTCTAAAAATATGTTCAAGAGGATGGTCAAATCAATTTTACACAAAACGTTTCAGAAATGGGACATTTCAAGTAGTGACCAAATTGTAAAGTTTCAAAACTGTGGAAAATGTGATTTTTAAAGGAGAAGCCAAATTCTTAGAATCTTTAGGGGGCTTTATGGAAATTTAACCTTTCGTTAATATGACGTGTGTTTAAAATGGCTTTTAATTAAATAGCTTTAATTTGTTTTTATTTTAATTGATTAATTGGGTAGTTAATGTGAGATTCCATCACGTAACTACCATCTTCTCCTCATTTTCAGCCAAACACCAATTTCAATCATTTCTCTCCAGAATTCTTTTCTTCCAAACACTCTCTTAATATTTCCTAATCAATTTTCAAGAAATCCTTTCAAGTTCTTCAAGATTTTACTACGGAAAACTTGTCATTCATTGAGGAAAGCAAGGATTGGAGGTAAATCCCATTCTCAACCTCTAATCAAAGTTCTTTATTGAAATTCCCAAGTTCTTTGGCTTCTAATTAATGTTTTTGGTTGAGTTTTCACTATAGTTTTGATTGGAGATCAAAATCTTGTACAAATATAGTTGAAATCTTAATTTTCGGACTTGTTTTGTTAAGCTCTATTATGGATTGATTTTAATTGAGTTTTAAGTTGGTTAATATGTTGAAATGAAGTTTTGACAACATAGATCCGAAATTCTTGAGATCCTTGAGTTTCTTGTTAGCTTTAAGTGAGTTTTTGAGGTGAAATGGTGGAATCTTTCTTGCTGGAGGTATAAGGATGGATTAGGTTGTTCATTAGATGTGTTTTGATGTTTATAATGGTTTGGAAGTGATGTATGTTGGCTGGGCTTGGTTTAGGAAGCAATCGATTGAGTTTTTGGTTTTTTTGGATGGGTAAATTGGTGTAGTTTGGGTGAGCAACGAGTTTGTGAATTGTTGCTGGTGTTGAAATGCATTTTAATGCATTTAGATCTCTGTTTTGATGATGTTAAAATAGGGGATCTTGATCCGGAAGCAAACGAGGCATTGTTGGAGGCTCCGAAGGAGTAATTTTCGTCTCGCTGAGCAAGGCTTCGCGTATCGATGAGTGGAAATGGATTTTCCAGCTTCGTAACGCTTTGAGCGTGGTCTTGGGAGCTTAGTGAAAGTTTGAAACACTTAGCTAAGCTCAAGAGTAAGTGTTTTAGAAGTCTCTCTCGGAAATGTGCTATGTTTTGATGAAAACGCACTTGAGTTCATTATGATTTTGATCATTGTTTTAAAGCATGGTTATTGCTGGATTTTAGTGCCATTGTGATAAGGATGCACTAGGTAAGTGATCCTTGGTTTTATGTAATTATTGCACATGATGTTAAGCATAGTTATGCTTGTGGTAATGGCTTTGTATTTATGCTTGTAAAATAGTGGATTAATGACGTTAAATGATTATATTGGCATGTGATGAAAGTGGTTTTTGGTTCTTGTAATCAGATATAGTTAGCTGGCTATAGGATTGGGTGCATCGTGAATAAAGTCACCTTGGATGTCGAGGGGTTGTGATTGTGCCGTAATCTCCATCCAAGTACCCTAACGATTGAGGCTAAGACACAACGGTGAATGGTTTAGTCCCGTGTGTGAATCTTGTGGTCGTGTCCCTTACTCTCGTTAGTTGAAGTATACAACTACCAATGAGTGATGTTTTAGGGGTTGTGATTGTGCCATTAATCTCTGTTGAGTGTGTAAAAGTTCTATATTTTACCCCCTATTTAACCCATATTTCTGCTGCATTCAAGCATAATTCATTGCATTTAGGATAGATTTCATTCATACATCACAATTATATTAAATAGCACAGTTGCTACTAAAATTGGTTACTTTTGCAGGTAGCTACTGTAGCAGATGCAGGGTAGTGGAGAAGCAGAGCTGGAACACAGAGCTAAAACCTGGTGGAACAAACTAACGCCGGGTTCAATACGAACTTGGGCAGATTTAACTCGTGAATTTTTGTCTTGTTTTAACCCTTCCCATTTATCTGAGCGATTACGTAACGAAATTGCTACTTTTCAACAAGAAGACGACGAGCCAATGCACGAGGCATGGGATAGGTTTACTACTCTACTGAGGAATTGCCCAATGCACGGATTCCCTGTTTGGAATCAGGTAATCAAATTCTATAATGCTGCCAACCTACAGACCCGAATGAGAATCGATTCAGCAGCCAATGGGTTGTTGTTAGATAAAGATCCAGAAGATGTCATGGTAGTATTAAAGAATTTGGCAAAGAATGAAGAGCAATTTCCCACGTCAAGGAGAGGTAAACGAGTGCTAGTTGTGAAGGATTATGAAGCTGATAATTCCTTAAAAACACAAGTTGCATATCTCATAAAGGCAGTAGAAAATTTGCTGAAGAAGGACTCTCAACCTGTCTACGCTGCAGAAGAGGTATGTGGAACTTGCAGTGGGAATCATAGTTCGGATGACTGCCCAATACAGCTAGAGGAAGGGATGTATGTTGGAAATTATAACTAGCAGAACTACAATTCCAACAATTACAATCCCAACTGGAGGAAGGATCCCAAATTCTCTTGGAGCAACCCTAACAATGCCCTGAACCCTCAAGCACAGAACACACAAAATCAGGGGGCACCTAGACTTCTGACTCGGTAGCAACCGCAACAGCAGCCGCAACAGCCACCAGCAACCACAACTAGTATATTGGAGCAAACCTTGGCCAAGTTTATGTCTCAGATAGGAACTTACATTGAGAACATGAATCAGTTCGTCAAGAAGACTGAGTCGTTCATGGATAAAACAGAGATGCGAATGACTAACCATGAAGCTACTCTGAAATCATTGGAGACAAATGGGTCAGGTTTCCTAGCATATTAAGCCAAGGCAGAATGGAGGATTCCCTAGCGATACTGAAGTCGCTAGACAACCCACACATGAGCAGTGCAAAGCCATCACAACTAGGAGTGGGAAGAAATTACCAGGGCCAGAGACCAGCCCTAGAATCGACTGCCGAGGACGCTGCCCCGGCAGACAACAAACTGCCTGCTGCCGATGCACCTGTCACAATAGCGGAAGGGACAGAGGAGAAGGATGAAGAACCTAAGCCTCCTCAGATCCGAATGTAATGGGAAGGACGTATTGCAGACTATCGTCCTCCACCTCCTTTTCCTCAGCGGTTACAAAAGTTGAAACAGGAATCCCAACTTAAAAGGATCTATGATATTTTTAAGTAGGTCCACATTAATATTCCGCTGTTAGATGCCATCAAGGAGATGCCTGGTTATGTCAAATTTCTCAAGGATGCTATGTCAAAGAAATCCAGACTTGTGGAATTTGAGACGGTTAAAATGACAGAAGGATGCATGACTATTCTGCACAAGCATCCACCCCAGAAAAAGAAGGATCCTGGGAGTTTCGTCATACCGTACATAATCGAAGACAAATTTGTGGGTAAGACACTTTGTGATCTAGGTGCTAGTATTAATTTAATGCCAAAATCTGTATTTCAGAAATTAGCTATTGGACGAGCACGGCCCACAACAGTTATGCTGCAGCTGGCAGACCACTCTTACGTGCAACCAAAAGGGAAAATTGAAGATATTCTGGTAAGAGTGGATAAATTTATTTTTCCTGCTGACTTTCTTGTTTTAGATTGTGAAGCAGATGAGAATGCACCAATCATCCTGGGGTGACCCTTCTTAGCCACAAGAAGATCACTGATTGATGTAAAAAAGGGAGAACTCATTATGAGAGTGAACGATCAAGAGATCAAGCTGAATGTTCTCCAAGCAATAAAGCATGCTGATGTAGAAGAAGAATGCAAGGCTATCACTGAAGTTATCCTAGACCAACCCTGCATCAGGTCGGACTGCCATGACATCAAATTTGACCATTGCCACAGCAACCATTTAGAAGACTGTCACGGCAGCGACGACGACAGCAACTCCTCAAATTCTGACACATCTGATACTGAAGGTCATGAGGAGGTAAACTGGATAGGCAATTGTCCAGGTAAGTTATTCGAGCCCTTAAATTATACCTCAAATGAACTTATCATCCAAAAGCCATCAACTGTAGAACCACATGTTCTAGATCTTAAGCCCCTGCCAGGGCAGCTCAAATATGTTTTTCTTGGATTAAATGATACGTTGCCCGTAATCATCTCTTCCAAGTTGATGCAGGAACAGGAAAAGCAGCTGATAGGGATGCTGCAACAGCACAAAAAGGCTATTGGATGGACGATAGCTGATATCCAAGGCATCAGTCCGGCACTATGCATGCATAAAATCCTCTTAGAGGATGATCACAAGCCGACCATTGACGCCCAGAGACGTTTGAATGATACGAAGCGAGAAGTGGTCCGAAAAGAAATTATTAAATGGCTAGATGCTGGGATAATTTATGCCATCTCGGATAGTAAGTGGGTGAGCCCGGTGCAGTGCGTTCCTAAGAAGGGAGCAATAACCATGGTGACCAACGAAGAAAATAAGTTAATTCCAACCAGGACTGTGACCGGTTGGAGGGTTTGTATGGACTACCGGAAGCTTAAGAAAGCTACCCGGAAGGACCACTTTCCCTTGCTTTTTATTGATCAAATGCTTGATAGATTAGCGGGAAAGCCTTATTACTGTTTTCTTGATGGTTACTCAGGTTACAACCAAATAGCCATCGCATCAGAGGATCAAGAGAAAACGACCTTCACTTGCCCATACGGTACTTACGCTTTTCGGAGGATTCCATTTGGACTGTGCAACACACTAAAAACTTTTCAGAGGTGTATGATGGCTATATTCTCTGACATGGTGGAGGATTTCTTGGAGATATTCATGGACGATTTTTCAGTCTTTGGAGACAATTTTGAAAGCTGCCTAGGCAACCTACAGAAAGTGCTCGAAAGATGCGAGAAGGCGAACTTGGTATTAAACTGGGAGAAATGCCACTTCATGGTGGATGAAGGGATAGTCCTAGGCCATAAAGTAAGCTGTCGTGGCATAGAGGTCGATAGGGGAAAAATTGAGGTAATTGAAAAGCTGCCACCACCCACCACAGTCAAGGGAATTCGAAGTTTTTTAGGGCATGCTGGTTTCTATCGAAGGTTTATAGCCAATTTTTCGAAGATCACCAAGCCGTTATGCCACCTACTAGAGCATAATCGTCCTTTCGACTTCAACACTGAATGTACTGAGGCATTCAAAATTCTGAAAGAGAAGCTAGTAACAGCCCCAATTGTACAACCACCTGACTGGAAGTTGCCATTTGAGATTATGTGTGATGCCAGTGATTATGCTGTAGGGGCAGCACTTGGGCAGAGGAAGGACAAACTGTTCCATATAATTTACTATGCCAGCAAAACACTCAACGATGCCCAAGTGAATTACACCACAATAGAGAAGGAATTGTTAGCTGTGGTGTTTTCAATTGACAAGTTCCGATCCTACATACTTGGGAAGAAAGTGGTAGTCCACACAGACCACTCCGCACTGAAATATCTGTTTGCTAAGAAAGATGCAAAACCAAGACTGATTCGTTGGATTCTGCTGCTGCAAGAATTCGACATAGAAATCAAGGATAAAAGGGGGCAGAGAACCAAATTGCAGATCACTTGTCAAGATTAGAGAAAGGAAAAAGTCTCCCAACAGACGAGACACACATACTGGAGACCTTCCCCGACGAGCAGTTGTTCGCTGCCACAAGCACTGCCGCGACAGCCATGGCGGCAGGTAAGTTTTCTTAACCCCTAGTATGTTGATTTCGTTAATTATTTAGTTAGCGGAATATTTCCTCCTGACCTTAACTATCAAGCTAGGAAGAGGTTCCAAAATGATGTTAAGCATTATTATTGGGACGAACCTCTTCTTTTCAAAATGTTTGCAGATCAGATCATCAGGAGGTGTGTACCACAGGATGAGCAGGAATCTGTGCTTCATCACTGCCATGCTTCACAATATGGAGGACACCTAGGTGGTAACAAAACTGCTGCCAAGGTTTTGCATTCTGGTTTTTACTGGCCTTCACTGTTCAAGGATGCCTAGACATTCTACAAAAGCTGTGATAAATGTCAACGGA
This sequence comes from Hibiscus trionum, assembly GCA_030270665.1. NCBI lineage: Eukaryota > Viridiplantae > Streptophyta > Magnoliopsida > Malvales > Malvaceae > Hibiscus > Hibiscus trionum. The sequence goes on from BSYR01000021.1 coordinate 27,180,855, forward strand.
CTTGAAACATCTCAAGGAGGCATGAGATGCCACTGCAAAACATTCTTGAAGTCGAAATCTTCGACGTTTCGGGGATCGATTTCATGGGACCATTCCCAGCGTCATGTGGGAATTTATATATCCTCCTGGCAGTGGACTATGTGTCCAAATGGGTAGAAGCGATCGCCACACAGAAAAATGATGCCAAGACTGTTCAGAGGTTTTTGCACAAGAACATTTTTGCCAGATTTGGCATCCCTAAGGTGATCATCAGTGATGCAGGGAGGCATTTCGACAATAGGGTAATAGCTGCTGCCTTAAAGAAATATGGTGTCAAACATCGGATCGCAACAGCTTACCACCCTCAGACCAATGGACAGGCTGAAATATCCAACAGAGAGGTAAAGAACATTCTTGAGAAGATGGTCAAGCCAACTCGAAAGGACTGGTCTCTACACCTCAATTATGCACTATGGGCCTACAGAACATCGTTTATAACTCCATTGGGAATGTCACCCTACTGGCTGATTTATGGAAAAACATGCCATTTACTTGTTGAGATTGAGCACAGAGCATACTGGGCCATCAAGGCAGTGAACATGGACATGGAAAAGGCAAGACATAAAAGGCTGCTTGACTTGAATGAGATTGAAGAAATTTGAGCAATGGCCTATGACAACGCAAGGATTTACAAGGACAAGACAAAGAAGTGGCATGACAAGAAGTTGCTGCCACGATAGTTCTGCCCAGGGCAGCTTGTGTTGTTGTTCAACTCTAGGTTGAAACTCTTCCCAGGGAAGCTGAAATCTAGGTGGTCCGGCCCATTCCAAGTGGTGCAAGTTTTTTCCCATGGTGCCATCACGATCAAATCTTTAAAAGACGGGCACCAATTTAAAGTCAACAGATAGAGATTAAAGCATTATCAGGGGACTGAAGCCCCAAGAATGCAGGAAGTGGTTACGTTAGGAGATGCCCCTCCTGGCATCCCTAATCTAACTTAATTTTATTTTTATTATATATATATATATATTTATATTTATCAGGTAATTAGAATTATTTTATTTTTAGAAACTAAGTTTTTATTTTTATTATTTTTAGGAAATAAAGGAGACAAAGAGAAAAGAAGAAGTGAACTCAGCCCACCATCTCACCATCAGGCCAAAAAGCCCAAAATAGGAACTTGTCGTTACACCTGCCATGACAGACGCAGAAAATCCAGCCTGTCAACACGCTGTCTCGGCAGACACGCAAACGCGTAATAGACCTGCAGCAGACACGCAAAAATGTAACAGACGCGCAGCAGACACGGAAATACGTGACAGACGTGTCAGAACCTGCGTAATAGTTGGCCCCGTTATTCGCGCATGCCGTTACAGCTCCAACGGGCAGAAACTCCTCATTTATATAAACCTCGTTTTACTATTCATTTTCACTTCACTTTTACTCTCTCTACTTGTTTCATCTCTAGATTCTCATTTGCTTTCAATTTTTCTACAGTCTCTTGCAACTATGAGTACCAGAAACACCAGGCGAAGTGCTGCCTCAGGATCTGCCTCTGCAGCAGCCACTCCAAGCTCCTTCTAGGGCAGAGATATGTAGGAGGAGAGAGGGTTCATTTAAAGCCAACGAACGGAGAATCTCGGGCTCAAACCATTCATAGCCCGTAAGATCAGAGCTCTACAGTGGCAGATGTTTGCCGAGCAGCCTGAGGAGATGAACGTCACCTTAGCCAGAGAATTTTATACTGCCATCGACAGCAGGGATGCGAAAACAATGACAGTTCGTGGGAAGGAAGTACCCTTTGAGCCAGAGTACATCAACACCCTTTATGAATTCTACGTCGGCAGAAGGGAAGACGGGCACCAAAGATTTGTAAAGAGCCTGGAGACAGCAGATTATGATGCTGTCATGGCAGAACTCACCGAGGAAGGAACCCAGTGGAACACCGATCCCAAACACCCAAGGATGGTAAAACGAGTTCAACTCATCCCCGAGGCCAAGCTGTGGAACGCATTCATAAAAAAGAGAGGCCTATTAACGTTGGTAGATATATTCGAGAGGGGATTTTGGATTGTGCATTTCGGCCATCGGGACCCCTTGTCTTTCCCGACCTCATAACAGCCCTTTACCGTGATCACAATGTCCCTGAAGTTGCTGAGGATATGAGAATTTGAGGAAAAGGATGGACGGAGAGGAACATTCTTAGCTTGAAGGAGCTGAAAGCTGCAACGCCAATATCCAGCTTCAACCCGTCTGCCGCGGCAGGTGAGCCGACAGAGCACACCCAAACAGAGCCTGCCGCCACAGAACCAAGGCAGCCCACAGCAGCAGCTCCCGCAGTCGACTCCTCTACCCAAATCCTTGCCACCCTGTAGAAAATGGAGGAACGACATCTGGGTCTGATGAGCTTTATTCGGGACTTCACAACAGCAACGGTACATTTCATTAAAAACAACTTAAATTTTCCCGATGCACTGTTTCCTGCTTTCCCCGATCACAATTTTGCTGCCCCCACCCCTGCCCATACCCCTACCCCTGCTGCCACACCAAGAACACCATCTGTCGCATCCACCCCGACCCTGGCCACGACAGCTGCAGGCGGCAGCCACACTGCCATAATATCTGTCAGGGGAACAAAGAAAAAAGAGCCCTTGTCCGACCTTGATGCGTACATAGCTGGTTTCTCCTCTTCTTCGATTTGGGAGGAATCCGATGACGAGCCCTCTGTCAAGAGGAACCTTTCCAAGGAATTCACCCATTTGAAACAGCAGAAACCAAACACCAGAGTCAGACCAGCCGACCAAGGGAAATCTGCAAGTGGTAGCAGTAGCAGCAGCTCTTCCGAGCAGGTTCAGGTGTTGGAGAAACCACCCCAGATCTCACCGACCCGTATCCAGCCTCTAAGGGAAGCAAAGAAAAAGACCACCTCTGCCTCTCCCAGCCATCTACCGGCACCAACAAGGAAAGTCACTGCCCGTCGGCAGATTCAGATCATTAGCAGCAGTAGCAGCGACGACATCGCTTAAAATTTAAGTTTCTTTTCTTATATTTGATGTCTGCTATTTTGTTATAATTGTGATGTTGTTTTTATTTTCTTTTTATCATTTTGTCATCATGCATTGAGGGCAATGCAACCCTTGAGTTTGGGGGTAGCATCCCTCCATTAATGAAGTGTCTTTATGTTTAGAAATTGTGTCTAATGTTTAGTTTATTTTTGCTATAAAAATGAAAATTTGGCTTAAGTCTTTGAACTTCACTTACCTGCCACGACATATGTTGTCGTGACAGTGCCTTTAGGAAATTTTAGGATATGTTTAGAGCCTTACTATGACTCTACCCTGTAAAACACTCTTTGTGACTCTTATGCTTTTTAGATTACTTTAGTACACTGGAATAGGAATGTTTACCCGCTTGAATGTGCCCCTAGAGGTGCCTATCACTGGCTCTAGGAAAACAAGAAAGAAAAAATTCAGACTCAATAGCTTGCAAAACTGCCTTGCACTTACTTTAGGAGAATTTTTTTGAGCTAAGTTAGAAAAAACTAAGGGAGCCTAAGAATTGCCTCCAGAAAAGATGCAGTTCAATAAAGAGTCAGAAAAAACTAAAGGAGCCTAAGAATTGCCTCCAGAAAAAAATGAAATGGCATAACCTCAAGTTTGTAGACATAACTATTATGGTATACTAAGGTAGTCTAGATGCGTAAGTGTTCACAAAACCCACAAACACTTCACAAGAATTATAGCATGGTTCTGAATGAGTCCAGAAATGCCCGACAAGGTACTACTCTTGATAGAATACAAGTGGTGGGTAATGTAGAGTTCACTGAGTTAAGCCAAGGAAAAAAAAGAGAAAAAAAATTAAGTTAGGTAATATTTGCTTGAGGGCAAGCAAGAACTTGAGTTTGGGGGTGTGTTGAGTGTGTAAAAGTTCTATATTTTACCCCCTATTTAACCCATATTTCTGCTGCATTTAAGCATAATTCATTGCATTTAGGATAGATTTCATTCATACATCACAATTATATTAAATAGCACAGTTGCTACTGAAATTGGTTACTTTTGCAGGTAGCTGCTGTAGCAGATGCAGGGCAGTGGAGAAGCAGAGCTGAAACACAAGACTGTAGACGAGAAGAAGGATGCTGCCATGGCCGCTGCCCTGGCAGCCAATGACGACAACAATAATAAAGGAAAGAAGTGAAGTGGAGCTCGACAAAAGAGGAAATTAAGCCGGTCTGTCTTGGAGCACTCTTATATTTTTCTGTGCCCTAGATCAGAATGAAGGCCAAGCCCAAAGTTCAAGGAAGAAACTCCAAGCAAGAAGGAAGGACGAATTAAAGACATATACTCTGAAGATTTAGCTTTTAATAGAGTTGTACTTTAATTTAAACTTGTATTCTTGCCATATTAGAAAACTTGAACCCAAGGCCTATATAAAGGCATGTAATTTGACCTAGAGAAGGATCATCTTATTCTCTAGCCATCTTCTCCTAAACCCTAGTTGTTTTCCCACTTCTCATCATGTTCTAAACTCCCCCTAGGGCTAAGGGTTGATTTTGTAAAGTAGTTGCAAGGATTACATTGTTTTAGGAATTTTTCTGTTCAATAAAATAGACTTCAAGTTTGCTTATTCTGGTTTTCAACATCTTGCAAGAGTATCGAGAGAGCATTGTGAGATTACACATTTACTTAATATCGGGAGAGTTAAGTATACGAAAGGAATAAGTACATGTTCTCCAGTTTATGGTTGAACTATCTCAGACCTAGGGATAGGACGAGGTTAAGTGGCTAAGGAAGAATTCAACAACATCGGTGTTCATCCTTTGATTCACACCGGGAGGTATCATCAAAGACGTGTTCATCGACAGACTTGGACCTAGGGATAGGCCAAGGCACATCAGAGATTCTTGCCAAGCTTGAAGTACAGAGTTGTGTGTTCGTTGCCGTGACAACAACAGACCGCTGCCGCAGCAGGTGCTGCCGCGACAGACGCTACGACAGAACAAAGAAGTCCTAGGCAGTGCAATACCTGCACTACTGAGCAAATCAATACCGGCCTACTCTTTACTCTGAATATTTTCATCTCTTATTTTCATTATTCTTTATTACTTCGTGACAAACAATTACACTCTTTCTTTTCTCTCTTGTGCAGCAATCCAAGGTTAAAGCTATTAGCCCAGTCCCTGTGGAGACGATATCCGATACTTATGTATCACTTTACTACTTGCGTCGTCTACACTTGCACTACATTGTGATAGACTCTTTTACACGCAACAATCTCCACCACGGGTGTTGAGGGGTTGTGATTGTGCCATGTATCTCCACCTTGTGTAGTCCGGTAGTATGTATGAAGTGTGCGGGACAACGCTTGTAATCCGCGTATCCGATTGTGTCTTTGAGTTGGTTTGGTTTGAGAAATGATCACTTGTAAGCCAGTATAATGTTGTGACTAATGGTTAAGCATGAGATGCTTGTGATTATGCTAGATTGCATGTGATGCCTAGTAAAGCATGAGCAAAGGTTTATTTGCTGTTTTAAAATGATGCATAAGAGCATGTGTTTTAGAAAGTGCAATGATGTCTTGAAAGGGGCATGTTTTATAAAAAGGCATGTGATGATAATAGTGTTTTTCCATTTGTGTGAAAAGCATTGATGAATGTTGTTTAGCGATCCCCACTTAGCTTTGTGCTTACGCTCATTTGTTTCATCAATGTAGAGGATTAGGCATTTGAGGCAGTGAGTAAGCAAGGGAATCCAAGCACTTTGGTCTAGCAAAGTATGTGGTTTTTCTTTGGTGTAATAAGAGGCAGTGGGTGGTATTCTACTCTTGGATGATTGAGGATGTTGATCATTGCTTTGTTTATATTTGGTTTGTTATTTTTGAGTTGTAATTGGCCTTTTAGGTTTGATTGATGCATGATTAAGGCTTTTTAGCATTTGTTGGTTTTAAAGACTAGGAAGCATGCCTATAGAATCAATGCTTGCTTGAATGATGCTATGTTTTAGCTCGTACTTCGCAATGTTGATCTTTGATGCCTAAACATGTTGTATGTATGTTGTGGTATGAATTGGAATGTTTTCGGGGGTGTTTATGAGTGAAAAACCAGCAAAATCTGTTGTTGTAGGGCAAGGCGTATCGGAACGCCCTTACCTATTTCGGAACATAGGCCTGAAATGGCCATAAGGTTTCAGAATGGGTAGGAACGTTCCGAAACAATTTTGCTACTAGAAAAGGGTGTTTCGATACGGGTTTCGGAATGCACCCGAGTATCGAAACGGTCAACCTGGTTTCGAAACAATCATTTCGGTACAGGGCCTTATGTTTCGAAACACCCGACTGTTGGAGTTAAATTTGAATTGTTTCAGGTTCTGTTCCTTACATTTTGGTCCCTGGATCTTGAGTGCTTAATTAAATGAGTTTGAGTGATCCGTTTAAAAATTAAATTCGACATGCTGGCTTAGTATATGGTTAATTTTAAATTGGTAACCTTAAAGTTTGTTTAGTCCTTATAATTTTGAAAAGTTACATATTAGTTCTTAAAAGACGATCGTATGCAATTGAACCCCTAAATGAACTTCGTTCGCTGTGTCGCTTCCGCTAAAATGCTTCGCTATTCACATAGGTTAATAATGTGCATCTAGAAAAGTTAAAAAGAAAAAAAAGTGTCGTCAATCAAGGTTGACTTTCACGAGTTGACTTTGGTTTTCCCCGTGTAACCTTCTTAGTTTGGGTCAGGCGTCTAGGCCGGGCTAACGGGGTTACATTTGTTAGTATCAGAGCCAAGTTTCGAAAGAATTTGGAATGATGGTATGTGAAATTGATACGTGTTGATATATGTTGTTTGAAAAGCATGCTATTGGTTGAATTTTGAAACTTATGCCATTCTTGATTGATGTGAATTGCGTGTGAAAAGAATATGATTGTTTGATGATGACGCGATGTTGATATGTGCTGATTTCGAATGATGGAAAGCATGTTGAGCATGATGTTTCATTGTATGTTATGCTATGTTGAGGGAAATCAGGGTGCCTATTGCCTTATTACACCAATCAAATGTTTTTGTAAACTTGGATCCTTGCTTGAAGCTGGCCTAAATGGTTTGATTTGTTTTTGTTGATATGCTTTTTTGAAATAGCACTATGGGTCCGAGAAGAGAGCTCAGGTCGAATACAATAGTTCCTCGGGGCGATCAGGGTGAGCAAGGGGCTGATGTCCCTCTTGGTGGAAATCTACCTCCTCCGTCACCACCTAGAGGTGGGGAGCAGGTGCAACAAGGACCTGCTGGTCCGGGTATGGGTGATCTATCGCCGTTGGTTCAGGCGGTCACTGGGGCGTTTCATGCTGCTATTGTCGGAGCACATGTACAAGCCTCTGCAGCTGGGTAAGCAGGCTTACCATTAGAGAGGTTGAGGAGCTTAGGAGCTGTAGAGTTCTTTGGAATGTCTCCTGAGGAAATGAAGCTTGGTTAGCGAGTACGATCCGTATCATGGATCAAATGGGATGCAACGATGTGCGCAAGATGAGATGCACAGTTTCTTTGTTGCAAGGCAATGCCTACAGCTGGTGGACGACTACCACTGCTGGTTTGGAACCCAACAAGCTGGATTGGGAGTATTTTAGATGTGTGGGTTCTATCTCTGGGAAGAGAGCAGCTGAGTATAGTTCCGGGGGTGGACAGAACAAAAGAGGTCGAGACAGGAGACATCAGCCTGAGGGGAGGCGAGGTGCTCCAGGTCAAGGTGGTAAGGTTTAGGGAGGCCGAGTGAGGTTTGAGCAGCACACGTGCTGGACATGTGGGTCGAGGGACCATTTGAGGCGAGATTGCCCTCGAGTAGCTAGAGAGGTTCAGACTCCTATTGTGGTGACAGAGAATTCATGTTGGAATTGTGGCTCAGCAGATCACATGAGGCGGGAGTGTCCTTTGTTGGGTGGTGGAGGCCAGGGACGTGCACCTGCTGTGGCTGCACCTCAGAGAGGCCGCGAGCGCGGTCGAGGGAACTTCCAGAAGAGAGACGAGGGTCAGAGAGGCGTTTCTCATGTGGTTACAGTTCGACCTAAGGGAGGCGGTCCTGCCAGGGTTTATGCTCAGCGCGAGGAGCGTAATGATACCGATGTTATTACAGATACCTTTACTCTTCACTCTTTATCATTGCTGGCTTTGATTGATTCTGGATCTACGCATTCTTATATCTTGAGTGAGCATGCACATTTTCTTGATATACCTATTGAGTTGCTTGAAGTAGGAATGCAAGTGACTAGTTCTTTTGGTGAGACTATAGTCACTAGGAAGTTGTATAGGAGATGCCCTTTATCTGTGCAAGGTCATGTATTTCTTGTGGATTTGATGGAGTTACCTTCTACGGATTCGATGTAATCCTTGGCATGTATTGGTTGATGGTGCATAGAGCTGTGGTTGACTTTGATGTCAAATGGGTTACCTTAAAGCTGACTGATGATTATGAAGTAGTGGTAGTAGGCGAGAATGTGAAATTCTTGTCGAATGTGATTTCGGTTTTGGAAGCAAACCGTATGATGAGGTTGGGTTGTGAGGCTTACCTTTCCTATGTAATGAATCCTGGCACAAAGGATGTGCGTGTGCAGGATATCCGAACCGTTTGCGATTTTCCGTGTGTCTTTCCGGAAGAATTGCCTGGGTTGCCACCAAACAAGGAAATTGAGTTTGGTATCGAGTTGTACGAGAATACAACTCCGGTGTCCATTGCTCCTTATCACATGGCACCTAAAGAGCTAAAAGAGTTGAAAACACAAATGCAGAAGTTGTTGGATCGAGGGTTCATTCGGCCGAGTGTGTCACCTTGGGGTGCACCGGTCTTGTTTGTAAAGAAGAAAGATGGGACAATACGATGTGCATAGATTATCGGAAACTGAACAAGTTGACGATCAAGAACAAGTATCCCATGTCTAGAATTGATGATCTCTTTGATCAGTTCCGGGGAGCCTCGGTGTTTTCTAAGATAGACTTGAGATCAGGATATTACCAGTTGAAGGTGAAGGATGTGGACATACCTAAGACATCTTTTCGGACAAGGTACGAGCATTACAAGTTCTTAGTGATGCCGTTTGGTTTGACCAACGCGCCTACTGCTTTCATGGACATGATGAATCGTGTATACCATGAATTCTTGGATCAGTTTGTAGTGGTGTTCATCGATGATATCCTTGTGTATTTACGTACCGAGGAGGATCATGATAGACACTTGAAAATCGTTTTGCAAGCATTGTTGGAAAATTAGTTGTATGCCAAGCTAAGTAAGTGTGAGTTTTGGCTTAGGGAAGTGGTCTTCCTTGGACATGTTGTGTCAGCTGAGGGTATTCACGTTGATCCGCACAAAGTAGAGGCTGTGATGAGTTGGAAAGTGCCTAAGTCAGTAACAGAGGTACGAAGTTTCCTTGGTCTAGCTGGGTATTACCGTAGGTTTGTCGAAGGTTTCTCGAAGATAGCTGCACCTTTGACCAACCTGTTGCAAAAGAATGTTCGTTTTGAGTGGACAGATGTGAGGCAGCAAGCTTTTGAAAAGCTGAAGGAAGCTTTGTCGCAAGCTCCTGTTATGATTTAGCCTGATTCTGGTAAGGAGTTTATGGTCTATAGTGATGCGTCCATTGTTGGTTTGGGCTGCGTGTTAATGCAGGAAGGTAAGGTAGTAGCCTATGCATCTAGGAAGTTTAAGGTGCATGAGCGTAACTACCCTAATCATGATCTTGAGCTTGCAACTGTTGTGTTTGCCTTGAAAATCTAGAGGCATTACCTGTATGGTTAGAAGTGTGTTGTGTTCACGGATCATAAAAGTTTGAAGTATCTCATGTCTCAGAAGGAGTTAAATCTTAGGCAACGTCGTTGGGTGGAGTTGCTTAAGGATTATGATCTGATGATCGAGTACCACCCGAGCAAGGCTAATGTTGTAGCCGATGCTTTGAGCAGGAAAGTGGCCGTGGAGTTGAGAGCGATGTTTGCTCGCTTGAGCATATCGTGTGATGGTGGTCTTATTGCAGAATTGCAAGTGAAACCATCTCTGTTTCAAATGATCAAAGATAAGAAAATGCTTGATGATTCCCTTGTTTCACATGTTTAGGACATTGCGGAGGGTAGGCCTTCGGATTTCAACTTTAATGATGACGGTGTTTTGTGTTTTGGAAGTCAAATAGTGGTGACAGATGATGTTTAGTTGAGGCGCACTATTCTGACTGAAGCTCATAGTAGTCCTTTTGCTATGCATCCTGGTAGTACAAAGATGTATCGTGATTTGAAAGATGAGTACTGCTGGGTGGGGTTGAAAAAGGATGTGGCTGAGTTCGTTAGTAAGTGCATGGTGTGTCAGCGAGTGAAGGCTGAACATCAGGTTCCTTCTGGGCTGTTGCAACCTTTGAGGATCCCGGAATGGAAGTGGGAAAGAATTACCATGGATTTTGTGTCTGGATTGCCATTGTCACCGTCAAAGAAGAATTCAGTTTGGGTGGTTGTTGATCGCCTTACGAAGTGTGCACATTTTCTGCATGCGTATACTACGTATACCTTGGATAAGATGGTTGCGTTGTACATTGTTGAGATTGTGCAGTTGCACGGTGTGCCAAAGTCTATTGTGTCGGGTAGGGATCCGAGGTTTACAGGACGATTTTGGGAATGTTTACATCAAGCCTTGTGTACACGGTTGAATTTTAGTACTTCATATCATCCTCAGACGGATGGACAGTCGGAGCGTGTGATCCAAGTGCTTGAGGACATGTTGAGATGCCGTGTGATAGATTTTCAGGGTTTTTGGGAGAAGCACTTGCCGTTGGTTGAGTTTGCCTATAATAACAGTTACAAGGCAAGTATTCAAATGGCTCCATACGAGGCTTTGTATGGGAGAAGATGTAGAAACTCTCTCTGTTGGGCAGAAGCTGGGCAAAAGTTGATTTCGATGCCAACTATGCTAAAGGAAACCACCGAGATGGTGAAGCTCATTTGTGAGCGTTTGAAGGCAGCATCAGATAGGAAAAAGTCTTATACGGACCTGTAGCGTAAGGAGATTGAGTTCGCGGTTGGCGAACGTGTGTTTTTGAAAGTATCGCCTTGGAAGAAGGTGATGAGATTTGGGCGTAAGGGTAAGCTTAGCCCAAGGTTCATTGGACCTTACGAGGTTGTGAAGTGTATTGGTCCTGTGGCATGTCGGTTGAGATTGCCTTCGGAGCTGGAAAAGATACATGATGTGTTCCATGTCTCTATGTTGCGGAAGTACATATTGGATCCTTCGAATGTGATGCATGTTGAGGAGATAGAGTTGAATCCAGATCTGTCATATGATGAGGAACCAATGAGGGTTCTGGATATGAGCAGTAAAGTTCTTCGTGGTAAGACGACAGAGCTTGTGAAGTTGTTGTGGCGACACCGAGGAGTTGAAGAGGCCACGTGGGAAAGCAAGGCAGACATGCTAATGCAGTTTCTGCACCTTTTTCCTTCAGATAAAATTTTGAGGACGAAATTTCTTAAGTGAGGGAGAGTTGTAACACCCTGGTTTTGGGCCTAGATGTTTTAGACATCGGACCGGACCGGTTGAGAACTGTTCGAATCGCGTAAGGTGATTTAAGGTAATCAAGGATCGAGATATGATAAAAATGTGGTAAAAATTGTTAAAATCCTCTTAAAATATATTCAAGAGGTTGGTCAAATCAATTTTACAAAAAGAGTTTTGGAAATAGGGCATTTCGAGTAGTGACCAAATTGTAAAGTTTCAAAACTGTGGAAAATGTGATTTTTAAAGGAGAAGCCAAATTCTTAGAATCTTTAGGGGGCTTTATGACAATTTATCCTTTCCTTAATATGACATGTGTTTGAAATGGCTTTTAATTAAATATCTTTAATTTGTTTTTATTTTAATTGATTAATTGGGTAGTTAATGTGAGATTCCATCACGTAACTACCATCTTCTCCTCATTTTTAGCCAAACATTAATTTCAAACATTTCTCTCTAGAATTCTTTTCTTCCAAACACTCTCTTAATATTTCCTAATCAATTTTCAAGAAATCATTTCAAGTTCTTCAAGATTTTGCTAAGGAAAACTTGTCATTCATTGAGGAAAGCAAGGATTGGAGGTAAATCTCGTTCTCAACCTCTAATCAAAGTTCTTTATTGAAATTCCCAAGATCTTTGGCTTCTAATTAATGTTTTTGGTTGAGTTTTCACTATAGTTTTGATTGGAGATTAAAATCTTGTAAAAATATGGTTGAAATCTAAATTTTTGGACTTGTTTTGTTAAGCTCTGTTATGGATTGATTTTAATTGAGTTTTAAGTTGATTAATATCTTGAAATGAAGTTTTGACAACATTGATCCCGAAATCCTTGAGATCCTTGAGTTTCTTGTTAGCTTTAAGTGAGTTTTTAAGGTGAAATGGTGGAATCTTGCTTGCTGGAGGTATAAGGATGGATTAGGTTGCTCATTAGATGTGTTTTGATGTTTATAATGGTTTGGAAGTGGTGTATGTTGGCTGCACTTGGATTAGGAAGCAATCGATTGAGTTTTCAGTTGTTTTGGATGGGTAAATTGATGTAGTTTTGGTGAGCAACGAGTTTGTGAATTGTTGCTAGTGTTGAAATGCATTTTAATGCATTTAGATCTCTATTTTGATGATGTGAAAACATGTGATCTTGATCCGTAAGCAAACGAGGCGTTGTTGGAGGCTCCGAAGGAGTAATTTTCTTGTCAGCGAGCAAGGCTTCGCGTATCGGTGAGTGGAAATGGATTTTCCAGCTTTGTAACGCTTTGAGCGCGGTCTTGGAAGCTTAGTGTAAGTTTGAAACACTTTGCTAAGCTCAAGAGTAAGTGTTTCGGAAGTCTCTCTCGGAAATGTGCTATGTTTTGATGAAAATGCACTTGAGTTAATTATGGTTTTGATCACTGTTTTAAAGCATGTTTGAAGCATGATTATTGCTGGATTTTAGTGCCATTGTGATAAGGATGCACTAGGTAAGTGATCATTGGTTTTATGTGATTATTGCACATGATGTTAAGCATGGTTATGCTTGTGGTAATGGCTTTGTAATTATGCTTGTAAAACAGTGGATTAATGATGTTAAATGATTATATTGGCAAGTGATGAAAGTGGTTTTTGGTTCTTGTAATCGGATATAGTTAGCCGGCTATAGGATCGGGTGCACCGTGAATAAATTCGCCTTGGATGTCGAGGGGTTGGGATTGTGTCGTAATATCCATCCAAGTACCCTAATGATTGAGGCTAAGGTCACAACGGTGGATGTTTTAGTCCCGTGTGTGAATCTTGTGGTCATGTCCCTTACTCTCGTTTGTGGAAGTATACAACTACCGATGAGTGATGTTGAGGGGTTGTGATTGTGCCATTAATCTCCATCACTGGTGTTGAGGGGTTGTGATTGTGCCATGTATCTCTACCTTGTGTAGTCTGGTAGTATGTATGAAGCGTATGGGACAACGCTTGTAATCTACATATTCGATTGTGTCGTTGAGTTGGTTTGGTTTGAGAAATGATCACTTGTAAGCCAATATAATGTTGTGACTAATGGTTAAGCATGAGATGCTTGTGATTATGCTAGAATGCATGTGATGCCTGGTAAAGCATGAGCAAAGGTTTACTTGCTGTTTTAAAATGATGCATAAGAGCATGTGTTTTAGAAAGTGCAATGATGTCTTGAAAGGGGCATGTTTTATGAAAAGGCATGTGATGATAATAGTGTTTTGCCATTTGTGTGAAAAGCATTGATGAATGTTGTTTAGCGATCCTCACTTAGCTTTGTGCTTACGCTCATTTGTTTCATCAATGTAGAGGATTAGGCATTCGAGGTAGCGAGTAAGCAAGGGAATCCAAGCACTTTGGTCTAGCAAAGTATGTGGTTTTTCTTTGGTGTAATAAGAGGCAATGGGTGGTATTCTACTCTTGGATGATTGAGGATGTTGAACATTGCTTTGTTCATATTTGGTTTGGTGTTTTTGAGTTGTAATTGGCCTTTGAGGTTTGATTGATGCATGATTGAGGCTTTTTAGCTTTTGTTGTTTTTAAAGACTAGGAAGCATTCCTATAGAATCAGTGCTTGCTTGAATGATGCTATGTTTTAGCTCGTACTTCGCAATGTTGATCTTTGATGCCTAAACATGTTGTATGCATGCTGTGGTATGAATTGGAATGTTTTCGGGGCGTTTATCAGTGAAAATCCAGCAAAATCTGCTGTTGCAGGGCAAGGCGTATCGAAACGCCCTTACCTGTTTCGGAACAGAGGCCTGAAATGGCCATAAGGTTTCAGAACGGGTAGGAATGTTCCTGAACATTTTTGCTATTGGAAAGGTGTGTTTCGATATGGGTTTCAGAATGCACTCGAGTAGCGAAATGATCAGCCTAGTTTTGAAACGACCGTTTCGGTACAGGGCCTTGTGTTTCGAAACACCCGACCGTTGGAGTTGAATTTGAATTGTTTCAGGTTCTGTTCCTTACATTTTGGTCCCTGTGTCTTGAGTGCTTAATTAAATGAGTTTGAATGATCCCTTTAAAATGAAACTCGACATGTTGGCTTAGTATATGGTTAATTTTGAAGTGGTAACCTTAAAGATTGTTTAGTCCTTATAATGTTGAAAAGTTACATATTACTCCTAAAAGACGATCGTATGCAATTGAACCCCTAAATGAACTCCGTTTGCTGTGTCGCTTCCGCTAAAATGTTTCACTATCCACATAGGTTAATAATGTGCATGTTGAAAAGTTAAAAAAGAAAAAAAAGGTCGTCAATCAAGGTTGACTTTCACGAGTTGACTTTGGTTTTCCCCGTGTAATCTTCTTAGTTCGGGTCGGGTGTCTGGGTCGGGCGTCCAGACCGAGTTAAGGGGGTTACATATACGCTTATTGACGCAATAAGCTTTATATAGAGGTTGGAAGGCACGTTTACCTAAAAGGGTACATTGCAGTCTTAGAGGTAAAGTTTAATTAGCACTAGTAATGGGAAATGAATGGAACTGAGTTTTGTCATATAAATTAATGTTGTGTTGTGAATGATATGGAAATCAGGTTCGGCTTTCTGATTACTAGTCTGGATTTTATAGCATAGGTAGTGCAACTTCTAATGGTGGTGTGGCTCACATTCTTTATTGGGTCAAAGGTCGGGTCTGTTTATGCCCGCTTGAAGATAGATCGAGCTTTGAATAGACCAAAGGTATCTGCTGGTTTATTATTCATCTAGTATGTCAAATTGCAATGATGGTTAATGACACACGTCGTTTTCGCGTCAAAATAATTCCTTATTCTCAAATAATAAATAAAAGAAAATTAAGCGTAGTAAAAGAGAAGTAAGGGTCGATCCCACAGGGACTAAGAAAACTTCTTGATTTGTGTTGTTCAATCGGTGAGCAAGAAAAAAGTGAAGGATATTTAAGTAAAAAGGGGTTGGTTTGTGGAATTAAGTAAAACAAGAGATTGTAGAAAATATTTCAAAAGAGTGAATTTAATATGATAAAGATTAGACTTAGGCTCTCACTTTGACTCAGTTTCCTTGGATCATTGGAAAAAGATTTTTTCACTTCGGGATTTATGTCGGTTACCCGCTTTCAAGGATCAATCTTTGAATATCGAATACCCAAGTGCTATCTTTGATATCGATTTTGGAAATTGATCGAATCAACAACAATGTTGTAGACCAAAATGTTTAAGTAAAAGCCAACTCGGATTATGTTGTTTCAATAATAACTGATCCCGATCTCAGTATTCTCTTAGCAAACAATTTTGCTAAGTGTGTTCCCAGGAAGTCGAATGTGCTTCAATAGCCGATCTTTCCTCCCACACAATAAACCAAAACAACATCTTGACCAACGTCAATCTTTGGTTTTGAAATCATTTTGATTTTTGAAATGAAGCTTTGAAAATTGAGAGAAAAAAACCTGAAGTTATTTAAGTGATTTTCGTTCCTCACGTTTGAATCGAGCCATCGCTTAAGCCTTTGCCTATGGAAAATTTAGCTAAGCACGATTATGGAAGAAATCATACTTAGCATATTTTTCGAAAAATAAAGTAAAAACTTAAAGCAAATAAAGAACTAAAAAGAAGAGAAATTTTATAAACCCAAAGTAAAATTAAAACCAAGAACATCAGATGATTTGAGTTTCACCCCAAAGGGGGTATTTATAGTATCTAAAAAACCCTAAAGTTAGTCTAAAATGATAAGAAATAATTCCTAAAATATTTAAAATACAGTAGATAATTCCTAAGAGATAATAAATAAATCCTAAAGTGTTTAAATTTAAAAACAAAAGATAATCCCCAAGTATTAATCCAAATCTCGGCTGATAAGTTATCTAAAATGCGGCTGATAAGTTATCAAGCGGTTCTAACGTCATCTTCTAGAAGCTGCTGACGTGTCACCCAGTTAGCACTTTCATGCCCCAGTTCATGCCCACTAATCCAGCCATGAATCTAGATAAATTGTAGAATCCAGCCTCTTTTCAATGTAATCTTTAGATTCAAGGGCCTGTACGAAAAAACACAATAAGACCTGAATCGACATCATATTCAACCAATTGAGGCATAATTAAAGCTAAAATAGTGACCATATTAGTTACTTATCAAATTCCCCTCATTTATCCGATGCTTGTCCTCAAGCATTTCCGAATTTAACCAATTAAAGCCCAACTCCCTATCCTTAATTTCATGAAGCTCTAAGTTTCCGGTGTGACTTAGTATCTAAACAAGTATGAAACCTTAGAAGCAAACAGAGAACGCCAAGACTAGAAACAATTTTATCAAAATGTAGACATTCTAATAACATGTTAATATCAATGATGCAAACCCTAATACCCTCACAAAGATGCACTCATTTCTCTCAAACTGTTTAGGGTAAATGATCACTCAAGCCACAATTAATCAAAGCATTACCATAGGCTTGTAACTAAATCCTATCTCCACTACTAAGAATAAATATGATGTAAAAATCAAGAGGTCTTTTAAAAGGGTTGTAATGGGGGTAAGGTTCAGGTATGATAAAAGGCTAAAGAATAAGGTTAATATTCAAGACAAAGAAAAAGTATTCCAAAGAATTTTTTGAAGGGAACAATAATCAATGGTTATTCATATTTTTTCGAACCTTTTTTATATATACGAACCAGACTATTTTTTTTTACTGTTCGAACAGTTTAAATCTGCACTGGATTTTTTTGCTCTGTTCGAACCAAACTGAACTACAATATTTTTTCTGCACTGCACTATTTTTTCCTGCTTTTTCGTTGCTGCTGTTCGAATCATTTTTCTGTACTAATTTTTCTATAGTGTTGGAATTTTACTGCACTGTGTTGATTCGAATATGTTTTTAGCAGTTTTTTTCTCTGTTTTTCCAAATTTTTCTGCTTTGGAATAACCTTAACTTTGTCATGAAAAGGGTGACAAAAAGAGTGAAGAACAAAAAAAATCGGTTCGGGTTAAAAATATGGTAAATTAAAGAAAAAGTCAAGGCTAAAAATTGGCTATCTAAGTGATAAATAATCAAAGGGTGGGACTCTCAATTGTTGTTTTTAACTGAGTTTTGATTATAGTTTTGATTTAAGATCAAAACCTTCCAAAACTAAGGTTTAATTCTTGATTTTCGGAGTGTTGTTGATGAACTCTGTTTTAGATGGATTCTAATTAATTTTTGGGATGATTATGTTGTTGAAAGAGTGTTTTAATGATATAAATCCCGAAAACCTTGAGATCCTTGAGTTTTATGATAGTTTTAGTTGAGTTTTTGAAGTGTTTTGATGGTTATATGATTACTGGAGGTAAAAGAAAGGGTTTAGATTGTTTTTAGATGTGTTTTGATGAATATTAGTGGTTGGAAGTGATGATTGTTGGCTGGGCTTGGTTTAGGAGGCAATCGAATGAGTTTTCAGTTGTTTCAGATGGGTAAATTGAGGTAGTTTTGCTGGGCATGTAACACCCGAGTTTAGGGGTCAGGTGTTAGGAGAGTTAAATCGGGTTCAAGTTGTTGGGCTCGTTTTAATTAAAATGGGCTTGAATTTAATTAAAAAGGGCCATGAGTTTTTATTAAGGGCAAAAAGGTAATTTTTAAAATAAGGGAAAAAGATGAGTAAAAAGGGGCTTTTGAAATGTCTTTATCATCTTTTTCCTTCAAGTTTTCCACAACAAAAACCTCCCCAAACCCCATAATCACTATTCCATTCATTTCTTCACCAATTTCAAGAGTTTTCATCGAGGTAATTACATTTTTTACTTCTCCTCATCATTCCAAACGTTTACATGGTTTTAGATCTTCATAAGCTTCATTTTTGGGTTGTTCATGTTTTAAAATTTTCATGAAAAAGGTGGGAGCATTAATTGTTTTTCGTTTCGCTTTTGATTTGTAAAGTTAATTTATGTTTAATCTTGTGCTAAAGAGTATTATATGTGAAAATGGTGGGGTTTTGATGAAAATCCCGAAATGGGTTTTTTTGGGCGTTTTAAAGGGTTGAAACCTTTAGTTTTTTGAGGTAGTTTGGTGTAGGAGAGTGGGGCTGATGATATAGTAATGCTTGAGGGTCGTTTTGAAGGTGTTTAATGATGATTTGGGTGTTGGATTCGATGGATTTCTGCTTGGTTAAGCTCAAGTCCGAAAATGGGGATTTTGTGTTAGTTTTGGCAAACTGATTTGTGACAGCAATTTTGTGGATGATATGTTGAGTAATGTGTTGTTTTTGGTTGATTAGAAGCAAGGGAAATCATTGGAGAAGCTTCGAGCTCGATTCTGGGAAATTTAGAGGCTTGATCGGCTTTCTCGGTTTGCTTGAGGGTGTTCGGTGAGTGGTTTGTTTAAAATGGTTTTAAATTGGTTCAAGTGTGTGGTTGAGGTGTTGGATTTTGCTTGGTACGCCAATCCAAGGTGGATATTAAGGTTGTAGCTTAATCTCTTGTTTGCTTTATGAGTTCGTGCTTAATGCGCATAAATGTGAACTTGTATATTATGTGTTCATTATGCATGTTGATATATTGATGTTGTTTATTCGTGACGATATGTGGTGTTGCATGATGGTGAAATCATGATGAGACTTGCTTAGTATAATTGGCACTAATTATAATTACCAGATATAAATGATCTATCATTAGGATGAGTGTGCACGCGGTCAGAGTCAAATTCGTGCGTGGCCTTGGTGACGTGTAGTCATCAAGGAGGAGTACGATGAGGTAACATTCCACCGAAAAATGTTTGTATGTGATGATGAGTTTAATCCCATCCATGAGTAAAAACGGTGATGTGTGTAATCCCACTGGAAGGTAATTGTGGTTGAGTACGTTGGGGCGAAAATCCCAATAGAAGCTATCTGCATATCCGAGTAGCTATATAGTTGCCAATATACTTGTTCATATATGGTTGTTGTGTAAGATATTTGTTACATCTTTGTTTAGCATAACATGAGGTAAGATGCCATGTTCATGCATTCTCGTAACGTTTGGCTATGTTGTTATGTTAGCGTAAATGTATGCATTGTAAATGTCTTAAGGATATCATGCTTTGAACCCTGCATTGTCGTTGTTTTGTTTTAGACCTCCCTCACTAACTTTCTAACTTACGCTCTTGCTTTCGACAATGCAGATCATTAGTGTGGAGTTAGCAAGGAGCAAGGAAAGGGCATCCAAGCGTGTGGTGGTTACTCAAGTATTGTTTTATGGAATAATGTAGTAGTTTAGCAATGAGGATGCTACATGTTGTAGGAGCGTGTATCTAGAATCCTATGTGTTGGTTTTATGTTGTTAATGTTCTTATGTTGTGGGCTTGTAAACCATGTTCTATGAATGCTTATGTGTTGCTTTGAAAGCATTTAAACCTTGTTATGCAATGCTCATGTGGATGCTTGTGTTTTGCATTGAAGACTTATAACCATGTTATATGCTATGTGATGTGGATGTACGTTTCTTTGAATGAATGGCCTTGTTATGTATGCTTTATAGTTGATCATGCTTGTGGTAGGACGTAATGCCTATAGATTATGTGTATGTTTGCTGTTTTATGATTCTTGTTGATCTGAGGTATGTTTGGGAACACTTCGAGATGCAGAAAACTGTTTTCAGGGTCACACATAGTGCAGGCGTTTCGAAACGCTCGTGGTTGTCTCAGAACGGGTGTAGCTCCAGGGATACTCGTATCGGAATGAGGGTGGTGCCGTTTTAATACGATTTGACACTGTGAGCCCCCGTTTCGGTACGCATTTCAATACTATTTGCTTCTGTGAGTGCCCGTTTCCAAACCTGTTTTGGAACGTTTCAACACCGTACTGGAACGGAGTGGACCGTATCGGTACGGCTTGGTCTTGCTTTTAAATTGGAGCCCACGTATCGAAATGGGTAAGCCTGTTTCGAAACGTAGGCCTGTATTTTGGGCTTTTGACATCTTCAAAGGTTCTCAGATGTGATCTTTTAGTCCCATTTGATTGTTGACTTCCTTGTTAAATTTATATGCATAGTTTATGTATGGTTTGGGATCGTAAGCATGCAATTGGACTAACACGATACTTGGTAAATTTAAATTACCTTACGTTCTGCTTGCATCTTCTCGTTATTATTTTCCGCTGTCCTTTTCACACACAAGACAAAATGATACATTTAGATAAGATAATTCATGAAAAAAATAGGGTTGCTAATCGAAGTGGAGCCTTAACAGGTTTCGCTTCGGTTTTCCCCGTGTAACCCGTTCGGACCGGTCTATCGTCTAGCCAAGGTCAAAGGGGTTACATTTGTTGGTATCAGAGCTTGAGGTTTCTACGGCCTCGGGAAGGTAAGTAAGGTAAGCTTGAAGTGTTATGTTTTTATGTCTCGGTGTATGTGTACGGTGAATGTTTTGGTATGTATGCTTGTTGTTTGCTTGTTCTCATGGTGTTTGAAAGCACGTGTTAGTTTGATTGTTGTTTTGAGGCGTAGTGTCGAGTTTCCATTGCTACTATTACTTATTTGAAATGATTTTGAGTAAAGGAATACTTGAGCACGTTGGACCCTTGCCTTTGCCAACTTAATCCTTGTGTGTTTGTTTGTTTTTAGTTGTTATCTTGCTAGCTGTAAGATGAGACCTAGAGGCAGGCCTAGGATGGTTCATCCGGAACCACGGACAGCAGCTCCGAAAGTTGAGCCGGTTGTTGAGGCACAGGCTCCACCACCTTCTCCTTCTCCTCCTCGTTAGGACCTCAGGTTGGTCAAGGTCCAGCCGGTATAGATTTGACTCCGTTAGTTCAGGCTATAACTGGGGCTTTTCAGGCAGTAGTGGCTGGGGGACAGGCAGCGGCACAACCTCAGGGTGAGGGCACCAGTTTGCCACCCGAGAGATCAGAGGCTTGGTTCGGCAAGACTGATTGTATTTTGTCTCAAATGGGTTGTATTAGAGCACGTAGGCTTGGGTGTGTTGTTTCTCTGCTTCAGGGTGATGCCTACACTTGGTGGGTCACCATTACTATGGGCGTGCCAGATGCCGAGGTTACTTGGGAGTTCTTTGAATCGGCCTTCCACAAGAAGTATTTGGGTCCCTGTTATCTCGATGAGAAGAAGAGGGAGTTCATGGCATTTCTTAAGGGTAACTTGACAGTAACCGAGCATGAGATATGGTTTGTCAGACTAAGTCAATATGCGTCCGAGCTAGTTCCTACTGAGAGGGAATGTTGTGACCGTTTCCGTTACGGGTTGAGCGAGGAAGTGAAGAGGTACACTTTGGCTACAGACTACACAGACTTTGATGTCTAGGTCGCTAGGGCCAAGGACATAGAGCACAGTTTGGGTCTGACCAAACGTTCTGGTGTATCTTGTTCCAGGAAGAGGTCTAGCAACTTTGATAGAGGTGATGCCAAAAGGCATAGGGACAATAGACATCATTTTGATCACAGACGTAGTGGTGGTAACCACGACAGAGGTCATCAGGGCCAGAGAGCTGGAAGGCGTTTGCCCGAGTGTACTAGATGCGGGAGGCATCACACCGGACAGTGTTGGGGAAACTTTCATGCTTGTTGGAACTGTAGAGCTAGAGATCACCTTAGGCGTGATTGTCCACATCAGGCTGCGTTCGCATCAGTTCAGGTTCAAGCTCCTGCTAGAGCTATTGATTATCCAAGAGGCCGTGTACGCGGTCGAGGTAACTTCCAGCCGAGAAATGATGGCCAGAGAAATGTAGCACATGTAGTTGCGGTTCAGTAAGAGGGCGGAGGTCAGGCTAGAGTTTATGCTCAGCGAGAGGAACAAAACGACACGGATGTGATTGCAGGTAATTTCTCGATACAGTCTCTAAGTTTGCTTTCCTTGATTGAATCCGGGTCTATGCATTCTTATATTTTGAGTGAGCATGCAAAGATGTTGAATTTACCTTGTGAGGTATTAAAGGTAGGTGTTAGTGTTACTAGTTCCTTCGGGGATACAGTAGTGGTTAGGAAGATGTACAGAAGGTGTCCGTTAATGGTTTAAGGGCATATATTTCCAGTGGACTTGATGGAGTTATCGTTTTATGGCTTCGATGTGATTTTGGGTATGGACTGGCTTACAGAACATAGAGCTAGGATAAATTTCGAAACTAAGAGAGTCTTCTTGAAGCTTGCGGATGACTATGAGATTGTGGTTGTAGGTGAGAATGTGAAATTCTTGTCGTATGTTGTTTTAGCCTTAGAGGCTAATAGATTAGTTGAGTTGGGTTGTGAGGCGTACTTGGCCTATGTGATGAATCCGAACATGAATGAAGTTAGACCACAAGACATAAGAACAGTGTGTGATTTTCCGAGTGTGTTTCCGGAAGAGTTACCCGGGTTACCGCCTGACTGAGAGGTAGAGTTTGCTATAGAGGTATATTCAGATTCAGCTCATGTTTCGATCGCTCCGTACCATATGGCACCGAAAGAATTGAAAGAGTTGAAGACTCAGTTACAAGAGTTGTCAGGTAGAGGTTTTATTCGTCTGAGTTCTTCTCCTTGGGGTGCTCTGGTATTGTTTATGAAGAAGAAAGACGGTAGTATGAGAATGTGCATTGATTATAGACAGTTGAATCCGTTTTCAGTGAAGAACAAGTATCCCTTGCCGCGTATCGATGATTTGTTTGATCAGTTGAGAGGGGCATCAGTCTTTTTGAAGATTGACTTGAGATCCAGTTATTTCTAGTTGAAGGTAAAAGAGGTTGATGTACCGAAGACTGCTTTTAGGACTAGATATGGTCACTACGAGTTATTAGTTATGTCGTTTGGGTTGACAAACGCACCGGCTGCTTTCATGGACATGATGAACATAATCTTCCATCAGTACTTAGATCAGTTTGTGCTTGTTTTCATAGATGATATTTTGGTGTATTCGCGTACCGAGGAAGATCATGACCGGCACTTGAGGTTAGTATTGCGGACTTTGTTAGCTAACTAGTTGTACGCTAAGTTGAGTAAGTGCGAGTTCTGGATCCGAGAAGTAGTCTTCCTAGGGCATGTAGTATCAGCCGAGGGGATTAGAGTTGATCTGAAGAAGATAGAAGCCATTGTTGAGTGGAAGCAACCAAAGTCTATGATAGAGATTCATAGTTTCCTAGGTTTAGCCGGTTACAATAGGAGGTTTGTGGATGGATTCTCGAAGATAGCCGCTCCTTTGACAAAGTTACTTCAGAAGAAAATTTAGTTTGAGTGGTCAGATGCGAGACAGCAAGCCTTTGAGAAACTGAAAGAAGCTTTGACAGATGCACCGATTTTGATTCAGCCGGAGTCGAGGAAAGATTATGTGATCTAAAATGATGCTTCATATGTAGGTTTAGGTTGTGTGCTCATGCAAGACGGAACAATTGTGGCTTACGCCTCGAGATAGTTGAAGACTCACGAGCGTAATTATCCGATACACGACATAGAGCTAGCCGCAGTGGTGTTTGCCTTGAAGATCTGGAGACATTATTTGTACGGTGAGAAATGCACAGTGTATACGGATCACAAGAGTCTAAAGTATATCATGACACAACGAGAGTTGAACCTTAGATAACCTATGTAGCTAGAGTTGCTCAAGAACTATGATCTCACGATTGAGTACCATCCGGGTAAAGCTAATGTAGTGGCAGATGCTTTGAGTAGGAAGGTAGCCGTTGAGTTGAGAGCCATGTTTGCTAGTTTGAGCTTGTCCAGTGATGGTGGTCTAGTGGCCGAGCTTCAGGTTAGACCTGCCTTAGGCTAGTTGATTAGAGAGAAACAACTCTTAGATATATCTTTGGCACCTCACGTGTAAGATGTAGCCGAGGGTAAACCATTAGATTACAGTTTCAGTGTTGATAGGGTCTTGTGTTTCAGAGATAGAATAATTGTGTCGGATGACAGTGATTTGAGACGTACTATCTTGACCGAAGCACACAGTAGCCCGTTCGTTATGCATCCTTGTAGTACAAAGATGTATCATGATTTGAAGAATGAATACTATTGGGTTGGTTTGAAGAGAGACGTAGCCGACTTCGTGAGTAAGTGTATGGTATGCCAGAGAGTTAAGGCAGAAAATCAGGTTCCATCAGGTTTGTTGCAACCGTTGAGGATTCCAGAATGGAAGTGGGAAAATATCAACATGGACTTCGTTTCGGGTTTGCCTTTGACTCCTTCGAAGAAGAACTCAGTTTGGGTTATAGTTGACCGTTTCATGAAGTGTGCTCACTTTTTAGCTGTTAAAACGACTTACTCCTTAGATAAGTTGGTTGATTTGTATATCAGTGAGATTGTGAGACTGCATGGTGTGCCGAAGTCGATTTTGTCTGACAGAGATTCGAGATTTACAGCCCGACTTTGGAAGTGTTTTCATACAACTTTGGGTAACCGATTGAATTTCAGTACGTCGTATCATCCTCATTCAGATGGTCAGTCAGAGAGGGTTATATAGATTTTGGAGGATATGTTGCCTTGTCGCATCATTGATTTTCAGGGTACGTGGGAGAATCACTTGTCGTTGGTCGAGTTCGCATACAATAACAGTTTTCATTCGAGCATTTAGATGGCTCCGTATGAGGCACTGTACGGTAGAAAATGTAGAACTTTGATTTGTTGGGCCGAAGCAGGTCAGAAGTTGTTACCTATGCCGGATTTACTTAAGGGGACTACCGATAAAGTGAAGTTAATTTGTGATTGTTTGAAGGCAGCTTCAGATAGGCAGAAGTCCTATGCCGATTTGAAAAGGAAAGAAGTTGAGTATGTCGTGGGAGATAGAGTGTTCTTGAAAGTCTCTCTGTGGAAGAAAGTTATAAGGTTTGACAGAAAAGGGAAATTGAGTTCGAGGTACATTGGGTCGTATGAGATTGTGAAGCGAATCGGTCTGGTTGCTTATCAGTTACGTTTGCCATCCGAGTTAGAGAAGATTCACAATGTGTTCCATGTTTTGATGCTTCGTAAGTATAGATCAAATTCGTCTCATGTGATGCCTGTGGAAGAGATTGAGTTGAATTCTGATTTGACGTATGATGAGGAACCAGTCGAGATCTTAGCCTCAGACATCAAAGTGTTGCATGGTAGATCGACTGAGTTCGTCAAAGTTAGGTGGCAACGTTGAGGTGTGGACGAGGCCACTTGGGAAAAGGAGGATATGGAGAGGCAGTTTTCGTATCTCTTCCAGTCAGGTAATTTTAAGGACGAAATTTCTTAAGTGGGGGAGAGTTGTAACACCCGAGTTTAAAGGTTGGGTGCTAGGTGAGTTAAATCAGGTTTGAGTCGTTGGGATCATTTTAATTAAAATGGGCTTGAATTTAATTAAAAAGGGCCATGAGTTTTCATTAAGGCAAAAAGGTAATTTTTTAAATAAGGGAAAAAGATGAGTAAAAAGGGGCTTTTGAAATGTCTTCATCATCTTCTTCCTTCAATTTTTCCACGACAAAAACCTCCTCAAACCCCCTAATCACTATTTCATTCATTTCTTCACCGATTTCAAGAGTTTTCATCCAGATAATTACATTTTTGACTTCTCCTCATCATTCCAAACGTTTACATGGTTTTAGATCTTCATAAGCTTCATTTTTGGGTTGTTCATGTTTTCAAATTTTCAAGAAAAAGGTGGGAGCTTTAATGGTTTTTCGTTTAGCTTTTGATTTGTAAAGTTAATTTATGTTTAATCTTGCCCTAAAGAGTATTATATGTGAAAATGGTGGGGTTTTGATGAAAATCCCAAAATGAGTTTTTGTGGGTGTTTTAAAGGGTTAAAAACTTGAGTTTTTTAGGTAGTTTGGTGTAGGAGAGTGGGGTTGATGATATACTAATGCTTGAGGGCCGTTTTGAAGGTTTTTAATGATGATTTGGGTGTTGGATTCGATGGATTTCTGCTGGGTTAAGCTCAATTCCGAAAATGAGGATTTTTTGTTAGTTTTGGTTTGGAAATGTAGAGAAATAGTCTTGTGTTGTGATCTGATTCGTGACAGTAGTTTTGTGGATGATATGTTGAGTAATTTGTTGATTTTGGCTGATTAGAAGCAAGGGAAATCGTTGGAGAAGCTTCGGGCTTGATTCCCGGAAATTCGGAGGCTTGATCGGCTTTCTCGGTTTGCTTAAGGGTGTTAGGTGAGTGGTTTGCTTAAAATGGTTTTAAATTGTTTCAAGTGTGTGGTTGAGGTGTTGGATTGTGCTTGGTAGGCCAATCCAAGGTGGAGATTAAGTTGGTAGCTTAATCTCTTGTTTGCTTTATGAGTTCGTGCTTAATGTGCATAAATGGGAACTTGTGTATTATGTGTTCGCTATGTATGTTGATATATTGGTGACGATATGTGGTGTTGCATGATGGTGAAATCATGGTGAGACTTGCTTAGTATAATTGGCACTAGTTATAGTTACCGAATATAAATGATCGATCATTAGGATGAGTGTGCACACGGTAAGAGTCAAATTCGCGCCTGGCCTTGGTGACGTGTAGTCATCAAGGAGGAGTACAGTGAGGTAACATTCCACCGAAAAATGTTTGTATGTGATGATGAGTGTAATCCCATCCATGAGTGAAAACGCTGATGTGTGTAATCCCAGCGGAAGGTAATTGTGGTTGAGTATGTTGGGGCGAAAATCCCAACGGAAGCTATCCGCATATCCGAGTAGCTATATAGTTTCCAATATACTTGTTCATATGTGGTTGTTGTGTATGATATTTGTTACATATTTGTTTAGCATAACATGAGGTAAGATGCCATGTTCATGCATTCTCGTAACGTTTGGCTATGTTGTTATGTTAGCGTAAATGTATGCCTTGTAAATGTCTTAAGGATATCATGCTTTGAACCCTGTAGTTTCGTTGTTTTGTTTTAGAGCTCCCTCACTAAGCTTCTAGCTTACGCTCTCGTTTTCGACAATGCAGATCATTAGTGTGGAGTTAGAAAGGAGAAAGGAAAGGGAATCCAAGCGTGTGGTGGTTGCTCAAGTATGGTTTTATGGAATAATGTAGTAGTTTAGCAATGGGGATGCTACGTGTTGTAGGAGCGTGTATCTAGACTCCTATGTGTTGGTTTTATGTTGTTAATGCTCTTATGTTGTGGACTTGTAAACCATGTTCTATGAATGCTTATGTGTTGCTTTGAAAGCATGTAAACCTTGTTATACAATGCTCATGTCGATGCTTGTGTTTTGCATTGAAGGCTTATAACCATGTTTTATTCTATGTGATGTGGATGTACGTTTCTTTGAATGAATGGCCTTGTTATGTATGCTTTATGGTTGATCATGCTTGTGGTAGGACGTAATGCCTATAGATTATGTGTATGTTTGTTGTTTCATGATTCTTGTTGATCTGGGGTATGTTTGGGAACACTTGGAGATGTAGAAAACTATTTTCAGGGTCACACAGAGTGCATGCGTTTCAAAACACTCGTGGTTGTTTCAGAACAGGTGTAGCTCCAGGGATACTCATATTGGAACGGGGAGGGTGCCGTTTCGATACAATTTGACACTGTGAGCCCTCATTTCGGTACGTATTTCGATACAGTTTGCCTCTGTCAGTGCCAGTTTCGGAACCTGTTCCGGAATGTTTCAACACTGGAGACCCTCGTACCAGAACGGAGTGGACCGTATCAGTACGACTTAGTTTGGCTTTTAAACTAGAGCCCGTGTAACGAAACGGGCAAGCCTGTTTTGAAATGCTGGCCTGTATTTTGGTCTTTTGGCATCTTCAAAGGTTCTCGGATATGATGTTTTAGACCCGTTTGATTGTTGACTTCCTTGTTAAGTTTATATGCATCATTTATGTATGGTTTGGGATCGTAAGCGTGCAATTGGACTAACACGCTACTTGGTAAATTTAAATCACCTTACGTTCTGCTTGCATCTTCTCGTTATCGTTTTCCGCTGTCATTTTCACACATAGGACTAAATGATACATTTAGGTAAGATAATCCATGAAAAATTAGGGTTGCTAATCGAAGTGGAGCCTTAATGGGTTTCGCTTCGGTTTTCCCCGTGTAACCCGTTCGGACCGGTCTGTCTTCTAGCCCGGGTCGAGGGAGTTATAAGGAAACGAGTTTGTGTTTAGTTTCTGGTGTTGGAATGCATTTTAATGCATTGGATCTCTGTTTTTGATGCTCTAAAAACAAGGGTATTGATTCGGAAGCTAGCGAAGTGATTTTGGATGCTTCGAACGAGTGATCTTCGTGTCGGCAAGCGAAGTTTCGCGTATCGGTGAGTGGAAAAGGATTTTCTAGCTTTGAAATGTTTTGAACGTGGTTTTGGGAGCTTAGAGTAAGTTTGAAACACTTAGCTAAGCTCAAGAGTAAGCAAAGCGATTATCTATCTCGGTTTGAAAAGGATGGCTCTCATGGGTGGACTTGGTTAAGCGTCACAACGGTGGAGGATTGCTTCCGTGTGTGAGCTTGATTAAGGTGATTACAATGGTTGAGGGAGCTCCCATGTGTAAGCCTTGTTTTGTGTCACAGCTCTCGCTAGTAGGTTATACAACTACCGATGAGTGATGTTAAGGGGTTGTGATTCTGCCATTAAACTCCACCACGGGTGTTGAGGGGTTGTGATTGTGCCATTAAACTTCATCACGGGTGTTGAGGGGTTGTGATTGTGCCATTAAAATCCATCACAGGTGTTGAGGGGTTGTGATTGTGCTGTTAAACTCCACATTGTGTAGCCGGTAGTGTGTATGAAACGTGTGGGACAACGCTTGTAATCCGCGTATGCGATTGTGTTGTGTTTGATATGGTTCTTGTTATTGATCACTTGCGAGCCAATATAATGATGATTTTATAATGAGTTAATGATGATGTATAATGAGTTATTGATGAAAGCTTAATTTGAGAAAGCATGTGATGCTTGACACTTATGCTAGAATGCATGTGATGCTTGGTTTAAGCATGAGCAAAGGTTTTTGTTGTTTTGACTAATAATGTAATGAGCATGTGTATTTGAAAGAGGAAACATGTTTTAAAAGTGCATGTTTTAAAGGAAGGCATGTGTTTACAAAGATTGATGTTTTTGTTTTTAAAATGCATTGATGAATGTTTTGGTTTTATAACGGTCCTCACTAAGCTTTATGCTTACACTCATTTGTTTTATCAATGCAGAGAATTGAGCATTTTCAGCAGCAAGCAAGCAAAGGATATCCAAGTGCTTTGGCTAAGAAAAGTATGTGGTTTTACTTTAGTGTAATAAGAGGCAATGGGAGGGATTTCCACTCATGAGTTTTTTTGTGATGTGAAACACCTTGAGCATGTTTAGATTGTGCTTGGAGTCATGTAAATAGCCATTATGTGGTATTTGGATCCTCATTTTGCATTTTAGTTTTGTTATGGCTTATGGTTAAAGGCATGTTCATTCTAGTTGCATATGCTATATGAGATGTCGTGCCTAATGCTTGCAATGTGGCTAGTTTTTGATGCAAATATGTTGGACATTATGATATAAACATGTCTATGTGTTTTGGGTGTGAATGGATGATGTATGATGCATTTTTGGGGCTATTTCTTGAGCATTTATTGCATGGGTATCGATATTCGGGCAAGTGTATCGATACCCTTAAGCTAAAATGGTGCAAGTGTATTAATACGAGCATCAGGTGTATTGATATGTCTGTGCAAACTTTGAAGGGTGTATCGATACATGGGGAAAGTGTATCGATACCCTTAAGCTAAAATGGTGCAAGTGTATTGATACGGGCATCAGGTGTATCGATACGCCTGTGCAAACTTTGTAGGGTGTATCGATACACGGGGGAGGTGTATCGATACCCCTGTACATAATTGTACATCCGTACCTATACTTGGGGAAGGATATCCATACCCTTGCTCAACGTTGGCTACTGCCTCCCTGCGTATCGATACAGGGTAGCAGGGTATCGATACATGACCGTTAATTTAGTTAAATGGAGCCTTTACAAGTCTAAAATGTTACATTTTGGTCCCTAAATGTTGTGTATGAAATTGAATTAGTTTGGATGATCCATTTGAGATGAAATTTTGCACAGAAGCATGAAATATGATTAATTGCATATTGGTAACTTAAAAAATTTGAAAGGTCCCTTAATTTCTGAAAATTACATTTTAGTCCCTAAAAACTTAAATTGTGCAATTGAACCCCTAAACGACATATGATCGATGCGCCGTTTTCTCCTTTACTCTTTGTTGATCACATAGGATCTAATTCACATCTAGGAAATATAAAAAGAAAAAAAGGTCTTTAATCGGAGTCGGCTTTAACGAGTTCGCTTCGGTTTTCCCCGTGTAATCACCTTGGTTCGGGTCAACAGTCTAGACCGGGCTAAGAGGGTTAAATTTGTTGATATTAGAGCCAAGTTTGGAATGAACATGGGATGATGGTAAGTGAAATTGGTATGTTTTGATGTTTGATTCGATGTTAAGTGGCTTGTCATTTGAAAATCATGTTTTTGGTTGAATGTTGGTGCTTATGCTATGCTCGGTTGTTATGAATCATATGAGATTTAAATATGATTGCATGTTGATGATATGATGGGGATGTGTGCTGATTGTGGATGATATAAAGCATGATGATTATGATATGCTATTGTATACTATGTCATGCTTGAGTGAAATCGGGGTGCACATTGCCTTATTACATTAGATAAATGTTTTAAATTGGATTTGTAGACTTGGGTCCTTGCTTGAGGCTGGCCTAAATCATGGTTTGATTTTTTTTGTTATTATGCCTTGTTAAAAATAGCAGAATGAGTCCGAGGAGAGAGTTGGGATCGAATACGATAGTACCTGCTGGCGAGCAGGGTAATCAAGGGAATGATGTTTCGTCTGTTGAGAATGTGCCTGCTCGACTGTTCTTACATGGAGTTGAGGCGATAGGGCAACATGAGGGGGCTGGCCCTGTGATGAAAGTTTTATCATCTGTGGTTCAAGAGTTGTCTGGAGTATCTCAAGCCGCGGTGAATGAAAGGCCTGCGCATGTGACGGCTGTCAGACAAACTAGTTTGTCAAAGCACTGTATGTATGATTTGGGAGCTGTTGAGTATCATGGGTCGACACCAGAGGCGTTCGAGGCTTGGTTAGCTGGTATGATTCCAATCCTGGACCAGGAAGGGTGTGATAAGGCCTGTAAGTTGGGAAGCGTTGTCTCGTTAATGCTGGATTATGTTTGTAGTTGGTGGACAACTGTGTCGACGACATTGAATATCCATGATGTGGATTGGGAGTTCTTTTTAGCTTTCTTTAATAGGAGATAGATAAGTTTTCGGGGGTTAAGCAATGTGAGTGCGTGGTTATAGGTGGCGATGGTGACCTGAATAAGAGTAAAAGAGTTGCAAGTTTGGCGCCGTAAGAGACTTTGTGATAGAAGGTTTCGTCCGGATCTGAGATTTGCGAATGGTGGTGGTATGGATCAAGTACACCAAGGTCAAAGAGCGGTGGTTCGTCTACCGGAGTGTGGTGGTTGTAAAAGGCGACACACTGGGGTTTGCTGGGACGTTGAAGCTTGTTGGAGCTGTGGTGCGATGGGACATGTGATGCGTGATTGTCCTCATGTGGCGAGACCAGCTCCAACACGTGCAGTTGAGTCTCAAAGATGCTGGGAGCGCGGCCGAGATAGGGTTCAGAGGTGGGAAGAAGGGCAGAGAGGCGCAAGGTCTACGATGGTTGGATCTTGTTGGAATTGTGGGTCTGCTGGACATTTGAGGCGAGATTGTCCGGTGTTAGCTCGGGGTGGTCAAGTTGGGATGTCTGTTGAAGCTCCTCGTGATCGTGAGTGCAGTCATGGTTCTTTACAACAAGGAGACGATAGTGACCTAAGGGTGTTGGTCGGTGATGTTGTGGTGCAGCCGGATAATGGTGGTTCTGCGGGAGAGAGTGCTCTTCGCTTAGAGCTCCAGGAAAATGATGTGATTGCAGGTATCTTTACTATGCAATCCTTTTCATTGTAATTCTTCCCCTTCTCTTTCTTGAACGACACACTGAAGACCAATCCAATCTAGCAATATTAACTAAAATATTTATTTCCCTACTAGGGTATGTCTTTATAGTGTGTACTCTCTGGTGCTAAAGATGTCTTTCCTTACCAGGGTAGCCCTTTATAGTGTGTACTCTCTCTGATTGCTGACCAATCTAGCTATATTAAAAAGACATTCTCTTACTAAAAGGGTTTAGGGTTTATGGTTTAGGGTTTGTTTAGTTCTAGTTTTGCACCCTCTTGTGTAGTGGTTAAGGTCCTATAGTTAGTGAGTTTTGGATAGTAATCGGTGTTGCTTTCAGAACAACATTGGTGTTGAGGAAAAATAGTTAGAGTAGTTTGATGTAATGAGTTCTAAGAATGGTGGAGCAGGAAAAGTTTGAGAATGGGATAAGAGGTTGTCACTGGTTTGGTTCGAGGATGTTAATAGTAAGTGTGACAAGACATACATGCACAACTAAAATCATTTGTATACATATATTACATATATTGGTATTTGCATACATTTGGCATGACATTAGAAGTTTGCATACATGTGCATAGGCATTCGTAAGGGCATGTAGGTGATCATGCATACAAATGTTCACACTTACGAATAGCTAATTGGATCTAACAGTGATGTGTTATGATTAGGGTAGTTTGTGGGTTTAAAGTGTTGTTTTGGTGCAAGGTAAATGCTGGATGTGAGGATAAGGAGTAAACAAGTTTACCGTTAGGAGTGAGTTTTGTCTAGCTTGGTGGACAGAAGGTAAAGTTTTCTAGGTGATCGTTTCGGATAGAATCGGCCGAGGTCGGTGGTGTGTAGTTAAAAGCATTTTGAAATAGCAGTTAGGTGTTGTAGTTTCTCTGGGTTGGACGGATGTTGTAGGTTTGCGGATGTGGTTTTGAAGTGTTGTTGTATTCTTGCTTGAATAGTTATAGCAGGATGGTTGTGTTAGGTGGATGGAGTTTTAGCGGTGACCTTGGAGGAGTTTGAAGGAAGTTCCGACGAGAGTTCTAATCGAGGTTTAGCTTTAGTTAAGTAGAGGATTCATGGCTTTTGTATATGTTGTAGGACGAGTAATTAAGCAGGTTGATAAGGTTGTGGGTATGTTTTCAACGGTTGTAAGTGCTCAGAGAGTGAGCTTTACTGCATGGCTTGTTGCGGTTGTGTTTGTGTGAGGATTAAGTTTTGTCGTTGGGTAGCAACCATGTAAGATTAGTGTCGTAGCCAAAGTTTGTGTGGGAAAATAATGTAAGCTCAAAAGCCATGTTGTTTTGGCTGGGTCTTCGAGGGAGGGTGGTCTATTGGATGAGTGTAAGTAAACCTTCTTGAGACAATTGATGTAAGTGAAGCAACTGTTAGAGACGGTGTTAGAGTCTCGTGACGAGGATTTTTGTATGGTGAGTGGGCGGATTTTGGGTTTTCGTGTTGAGAAGTGTAGGGTTCGCGGATCACAAGAGTTTGAAGTATCTAATGTTTCAAAAACAATTGAATCTTAGGCAATGAAAGTGGTTGGAGTTGCTTAAGGAGTATGGTCTGATGATGATGTATCATATTGGAAATGCCAATGTTGGGGCCGAAATGCCGAGCATGAAGGTGGCCGTGAAGTTGGGAGCGAGGTTTGCTTGGTTGAGTATATCACGTGATGAGGGGCTTATAGCCGAGTTACAAGTGAAGCCTTCCTTAGTTTAGTCAATCGAAGATGTGTAGTAACGCATGTTCAGGACATTGCTGATGATAAGTCTTTGGATTTTTGTTTCAATGATGATGGTGTTTTGAGTTTTGGGAGTTGAATAGTGGTGCCAAATGATGTTGTGTTGAGATGCTCTATTCTGGTTGAAGCCCTTAGTGGTTATTTTGTTGTGCACCCTTGTAGCACGAAGGTGTATCGTGGTTTGAGAGTTGGGTGATATCGAGTGGGGTGAAAAAGGATGTTGCAAAGTTTGTAAGCAAATGTATGGTTTGTTAGCGAGTGAAAGCTGAGCAATTGTTTCCTTCTAAGTTGTAGCAACCGTTGAGGATCCTAGAATGGAAATGGGAAAAGGTTACCGTGGATTCGTGTTTGGATTACCTTTGACACTGTCAAAGAGGAATTTTGTTTGGGTGAGTGTTGACCGTCTTGCGAAGTATGCACACTTCTTGGCAGTGCATACTACGTATACGTTTGATAAGTTGGCCGAGTTGTTTATTGTTGAGATTGTGCATTTGCACGGAGTGCCAAGGTCTATAATGTTGGATAGAGAACCGAGGTTCACATCGAGGTTTTGGGAATGTTTACATCAAACTCTGGGTACACAGTTGAATTTCAGTACTTCTTATCATCCTAAGACAGATGAGTAGTCAGAGCGTGTTATCCAGGTGCTGAAGGATATGTTGAGATGTTGTGTATAGATTTCCAAGGTTCTTAGGAAAAGCATTTTCCCTTGGTTGAGTATGCCTATAACAATAGTTATCAGGCAAGTATACAAATGGCTCCGTAGGAGGCTTTGTATGGGATAAAGTGTAGAACACCACTTTGTTGGGGAAACAGGGCAAAAAGTTAGTTTCGATGTCGGATATGTTGAAAGGGACCAGCGGGAAGGTGAAGCTCATTTCTGAGCGCTTGAAAGCGGCATCGGATCAACAAAAGTCTTACGCGGGTTTGGGGCGTAAGGAGATGGAGTTCACGGTTGGCGAACGTGTGTTCTTGAAAGTAACGCCTTGGAAGAAGGTGATGGGATTTGGGCGTAAGGGTAAGCTTAGCTCGAGGTTTATTGGACCTTATGAGGTAGTGGAGCGTGTTGGTCTTGTGGCTTATCGGTTGAGGTTGTCTCCTTAGTTAGACAAGATTCATGATGTGTTTCATGTTTCGATGTTTTGGAGGTATAGATCAGATTGTTCGAATGTTATGCCTATTGAGGTGATAGATCTTAACCCAGATTTGTCCTACGATGAGGGATCGATGAAGATCCTTGGCTTGAACAACAAAGTTTTTCGTGACATAACAATAGAGCTTGTGAAGGTGTTGTGGAGACAACGAGGAGTTGAGGAGGTCACGTGGGAAAGCAAAGAAAACATTTTGAAGCGGTTTCCGCATCTTTTTCCTTTAGGTAAAATTTCGGGGACGAAATGTAACCCCCTTAGCCCGGCCTAGACGGTTTACCCGAACTACGAAGATTACACGGGGAAAACCAAAGTCAACCCGAAAGTCAACCTTGATTAACGACCCTTTTTTTTCCTTTTTAAACTTTTCTAGATACATGGTAACCCTAGGTGAACACTTTAGATTCGTATACAGACTTAGCACAGCGATCGGATATCATTAGGGGACTCAATTGCACAAAATACAAATATTAGGGACCAAAATGTAAATTCTGAAAATTAGAAGGTCTTAACCGACTTTTAAGTCACCAATATTAAATTAGTCATATTACATGCTTCCCTATCAAATTTCACCTTAATCGGACGTCTCAAACTCATGTAATTTCAAATACAATTTTCGGGACTAAAACGTAAAACTTGCAAACCTCAAAACCATTCAAATCAGTGCCCAACGGTCACCTGTTTCGAAACGGGGTTGACCGTTTCAAAACACGGGTTCGTTTCGAGACTTGTTTCGAAACAGGGCCTTCTAGTGGCCAAACCGTTTCGATACGGTCACCAGCCGTTTCGAAACACCAAGGCCATTACAGGCCCTCGTTTCGAAACGCCTATGAGTGTATCGATACGGGTTGCCAAGAAGCTGCAAATTTTGCTGGTTTAACATGCATAAGACCACTCAAACGCATCGTAATGACTTCCTAATCATGCTAACAAGTCATTATACATATAAGGTACATGTTTACAACTTCAAAACACATTCATGACATCAGTCATGGAATTCCACAAGTCTATAGGCATGCATCCTAATATCCAAAACCAAACAACCAACGAAACACCAAATCAAGCTCAAAAGGCCAATTACAAATCCAAAACATTAAAGGCATCATGCCACAAACTAGGGAGTCCAAAACATCTCCCAAAAACACAACCTTGGGTTCCCATTGCCAAAATATCAAAATCTAATAGTGTTATGAAAACATCACCATACATGAGCTTAGCTTCCCTTGGACTCTTAGCCTCCTTGTTGCCCTCAACACTTCAATTATTTGCATTATTGGTTCAAGAGAGAGAGCGTAAGCACAATTGCTTAGTGAGGCATGCTCTAAAGAAACAACACAAGAATGCTTTTTATAAAACACTTTTAATCAAAGCTTTCCATCACATAATCATCATTATTCATGCACCCTTGCATACATAACAAGCATATCATGCTTCATTAAAATCAATATGTCATATTGGCTTCCAAGTGATAATCCTTAACCATTTACAACACAAAACACAATCGGATACGCGGATTACAAGCGTTGTCCCACACGCTTCATACACACTACCGAACAACATAAGTTGGAGTTTACGGTACAATCACAACCCCTCAACACCCGTGATGGAGTTTACGGTACAATCACAACCCCTCCACATCACTCATCGGTAGTTGTATAACTTCACTAACGAGTACACGGGACACACAACACAAGATCCACACACGGAATTTTAACCACCGTTGTGATCCTAACTTACTCGTTAGTGTACTTGGATGGAGTTTACGGTACAATCTCAACCCCTCAACATCCATGGCGACTTTATTCACGGTGCACCCAATCCTATAGCCGACTAACTATATCCTATTCAGGTACTTTAAAACCATCACATCACTTGCCAATATACATCATATAACATCAACAACTCACTGTTTTTAAGCAATAAACAAAGCCATTTAACATCATGCACCACTATGCATCAAAACCACATTTACAATATATCAAACCAATGATCTCTTACCTTGAGCATCCTCCAACATATGGCTTTCAAAGCCAACATTTACCATGCTAAAACATGCTTTCAAAACAGAATTTAAACATGCAAATATAATCAATGCATCAAACCACATCATGGCTCATCCAAGAGAGTTTTCCCGAAAACTTACTCTTGAGCTTAGCTAAGTTGCTTAGACTTAAACTAAGCTCCCAAAACCTTCAAACATTTGTTTCAAAGCTGGAAATCCAACTTCACTCACCAATTCCATTTCACAAGCTTGCCGAAACGCCGATCAAGCCTGTAACCCCCTTAGCCCGGCCTAGACGGTTGACCCGAACTACGAAGATTACACGGGGAAAAGCAAAGTCAAACTGGAAGTCAACCTTGATTAACGACCCTTTTTTTTCTTTTTAAAACTTGTCTAGATGCACATTCAACCTAGGCATACTCTTGAGATAAGCATACTCAAAACTCACAGCAATCGGAAAACAAGAAGGGACCCAATTGCTCAAAATACGAATTTAGGGACCGAATTGTAAATTCTAGGAATTAAGAGGACTTAACCAAATTTTAAGTTACCATTATGAGATTAGTCATGTTTCATGCTTCTCTGTCAAATTTCATCTCAAATGGACATCACAAACTCAATCAATTGCATAAGCAAGTTCAGGACTAAAACGCGAGAATTTCAAAACATATAACCATCAGATTCTGTGCCCAACGGTCGAGTGTTCCGAAACGGAGAAGGACCGTTTCGAAACGCGGGACCGTTTCGAAACACGTTGCGGAACAGGGCTTGGCAGTGGCAAAACTATTTCGGAACGGCTTCACCTGTTTCGAAACGCCTAGGCCATTTCAGGCCCTCTATTCCGAAACGGTAGCACCCGTTCCGGTACGGGCTGCCCAGAATTGCAGGATTTTTCTGGGTTAACACACATTTGACCCACAAAACACAATCACATGACCTCCAAAACATACCAACAAGTCATCAGACATTAATGGAACATACTAACATCATCAAAACAAAACCATGGCATTATTTAGGAAAAACTCCAAACCTATAGGCATGCAACCTATAATGGAAATCATGCAATCACCAATTTACCAAAACCAAACACCGAAAGGCCATTACGTAATCCAACATCATCATAGGCATTAAACCAAACTTGTCCAACATACACAATCTTGTTAAACATCAACATAAAAGACTCTCCCCCCATTGCCTTTATTATCTATAGCTATTAACCGAGACATACATCTCAAGTGGAGCTCTCCTTGAATCCCTTGCTTCTTGATGTCCCAACTTCAATTATCTGCATTGATGGACAAAAGGAGCGTAAGCACGTAATGCTTAGTGAGGAATGCTCAAAACCAAAACACCATCAATGCAGCGAGTCATAAAACCTCTTTTAAATGTAAACACATTCCAATAAACCAAAGCAATGTTTGAAAACCCCATTTTAAACAACATGCTTTAAATCATCATGCATTGCTCAACATGAAAACCAACCCTTGGCTTAGAAAAGCTAGGTAACTCACTTCAAAGCACATCCTTGCAAAACCATCAATTTAACATTTCCACGCATGAACATCATATGCAAAGTTAAATACAAGTTACTTGGAAAACACCTCCACTTCACACTATACTTTTCTCATATTTGGAAATCATCTCAATGCAAGAAACCTTTGAAAACCGCTTACCTCTTCAATCTATCGTATGCATTAAACAAATGCAATTTATGATCCACAAAATCAACAATTGCAATACATGCCTTTTAAAACAAGCCTTCACAAGACTTCAACGCGCTAAAGAGATTCCATGCACACATGCATCATTCTCAAAAGAAGATAAACACTAGTTCAAGCTAACAAGTAATACATGCAATCATGGTACATTACACACTTTCCATGCAACCTCGTATCATTACAAGCGTCTCATGCTTCATTACATTCAAGAACATTATATTGGCTTTCAAGTGATAATTCACAAACCATCACAACACAAGATACAATCGGATACGCGGATTACAAGCGTTGTCCCACACGCTTCATACACACTTCTGAACAACACAAGGTGGAGTTTACCGGTACAATCACAACCCCTCAACACCTGTGATGGAGTTTAACGGTACAATCACAACCCCTCAACATCACTCATCGGAAGTTGTATAACACACTAGCGAGAGTTGGGACACATCACAAGGCTTACACATGGAAGCTACCACAACCATTGTAATCACCTTAACCAAGCTCACACACGAGAGCAACCCTCCACCGTTGTGACGCTTAACAAAGTCCACCAATGAGAGCCATCCTCCATCATGGTGACATTTAACAAGGTTCACCCACGAGAGCCATCCTCCATCGTGGTGGCGCTAAACCAAGCCCACCCACGAGAGCCAACCTCCATCGTGATGACACCAATTTCCTCAATCGCTAGTATTCTTGGATGGAGTTTACGG
This sequence comes from Hibiscus trionum, assembly GCA_030270665.1. Classification (NCBI taxonomy): domain Eukaryota; kingdom Viridiplantae; phylum Streptophyta; class Magnoliopsida; order Malvales; family Malvaceae; genus Hibiscus; species Hibiscus trionum. The sequence goes on from BSYR01000021.1 coordinate 27,220,420, forward strand.
TACAATTACAACCCCCTCGACATCCAAGGCGACTCAATTCACGGTGCACCCAATCCCATTGCCGGCTAACTATATCCGATTAAAGTAACCAAGTACCACTTACATCACTTGCCAACATAACCATTCTACCACATTAATCCATTGTTTTACAAGTATAACCAAAATGCCAAAACCACCAATTGTCTTCATCAACTCACTGTTTTTGAAGCATTAAACAAAGCCATTAATCAACATGCAACACTATGGACCAATTCCACAATTTCCAATGTACAAAAACCAAGGATCTCTTACCTTGAGCATCCTTCACACATGACTTTCAAAACCAGCATTAAACCATGCTAAAATATGCTTTCAAAACAGAATTTAAACATGCAAATCACATGCATTGCATCCAACAATCACAAGTGCATTTAAAAGCCAATTCATAACACAAACCAAGAGAGAAATTCCATTTACTTACTCTTGAGCTTAGCTAAGTTGTTTAGACTTAAACCAAGCTACCAAAAACCTTCAAACATTGGTTTCAAAGCTGAAAACCCAACTTCACTCACCGATACACAAAACAAGGCTAGCCAACAAGCCTTCCTAGCATCCGAAACCTTCAACGCCTCCTCTATTGCTCACGGATCATTCTTCCCTGTTTCAAGCACATAAGAATAGAGGATTAATGCATCATCGTGCATTAAAAACACCAGCAACACACCTAAACTCGCTGCTCTTTGCAAATCCAACATTTCGGCTACCAAACACAATCGAAATCACCTCCAAACACTTTCAAGACTTAACCCAGCCAAGATCTGCCACTTTTAATCATTATTAAACATCAATTAACATCCAAAATGATCCCAAACACGTCCTTATACCTCCAGCATTGACAGAACACCAAGATCACCCCAAAAACCACCATTTTCACAATTAAAACTTAGGAAAATCAATCTATTTGGGATTGCATTGATTAAACCTCAATTTCACATCATTAATACATTCAATATACATCAAAAAGACATCTCAAAACAGAGTCCAATCATATAATACGAATTTCTTCAAAATTAAATCCAAATCTTGCATTTTAAGCCAAAAATCAAGATCACAACATCAAAACCTTTAATAAAACTCAAATCAAGGATTGAGAACTTGGGAATTTCAGTAAAGAACTGAGTATTTAGAGGAGAAGGACGTTCATACCTCTAAATGTGAGTTTCTCCTTGTTTAGAGCCAAAATTCTTGAAAATTCAATAAGCAAATGATGAGGATTTGGTGTAGGAATGATTAGAAATCATTTAGAGATTGAAATCTCAAATTTAGGTGTGAAAATCAGAGGAAAAGTGGCTGGGGAAATGTGTTTGGCTGAAGGAAAATTGAGAGAAAAGAAATGGGAGAATTTTGAGAAAAGTTAGTTATGAAAACCAAAATATCCATTTCCCTCTTTTACCTTTTATTAAATAATATTAAATAAATCTTTAATATTAAGAAATATCTAGAGAAAACTCTTCTTGGGTAAATTAGCTCCTTAAAGATTCAAAGTTTCAATCCTTTTAAAACAGTCACCAACTTTTCAAAAATTACATTTTAGTCACTAAACTTGAAATGTCACATTTCCAAACCTCATTTTGTAAAATTGATTTCACCACTCTCTTATATATAATAAAAGAGAATTTTTTAGATATTTTTTCCATATTTTTAATGCATCCCGAACTAGGCTTTCCTTAAAACCCACCTTTTATATTCGAACCGCAAATCCGACCGGTCCGGTTCAAACCCAAAACTTCTAAGCCCAAAATCGGGGTGTTACAACTCTCCCCATCTTAGGAAATTTCGTCCTCGAAATTTCAACCGGCGAAAAGAGAACAACCACACTTCTCAAAGCAACACACAAGGCAACACAGAAGACTTATCCATCACTGAACACTCTCTACACAAAACTCCACCAAACTCAACACCACCACATACTGTTCACGAATTCCAAAACACTCAGATGTTAACTACATCTTAACCTTTCACACTTCCGGACTGCACATAACCACAACAACAACCTGAAGAACCTCCAAACTTTTACAGCATACACCACCTTAACTCATAACTCCCAAAACTCGTACACACGGTGACACCAACCAATCCAGTTCAGCCACCACATGACCCACAACCTTCACCGTTTCTGAAACCCCTTGCACAACCGCTCAACCTCTTCCAAAGGTTACTACATCAAACAAGAATTTTTAAGCATCAACTGCTTACCCAAACTTCTCAACGTATTGTTGATATTCCTTCACATCCGCCGCTATCATCACCATAACGACTCACCAGGACTACTCACCTAATATCCGAAAATCACATCACAAAACCCAAACCTTGACTCCGCCAGCCGTTCCACACACCACCAGCTGACTTCAGAAGGAATTTTCTTATACACAACTAGCCAACCACTTCTCACAAGAACACGTCCAACCAACAATGGCCTTTGACCTTACATTACCTTTCCACCTCAAACTTTGACTACAACACTAGCCTTACCAGGACACTGCCCACTCTGTACATACAGATTAAGATTACGAAACTTCAATTCTCTCGGGCTAACCCTTTTCTACAACCCACAACATAACCTCTTCTCAACTCTTCGAAGGTTGCTACGAACCATCACCTACATAACACAACCCTTCAACTACTACATCAATGCCACGTTACCTCAACACTCTGGAACACATCCACTAACTTACTACATCACTTAACACCAAGAAACTACTACTTCCACCAGCTATTCACAACCACATTGACTGATTCTAACTCAAACGGTAATCTCCTCACCACCACACCGCTAAACTCATTAAGCATCAAACACCTTCCTTCTACCAACATGCTATATCGCACTCACTATTTCTGACAGCTCGCTTAATACCCTCCATTACTCCAAACATTCTCCTAGCACCAAAACAACTTTTAAAACCCATCATCCAACCTAACCCTATCCCAACACTAACGAACCCGATTAACTATCAGCGAGTGTGAACGTTTGTATGCATGGTCACCAATATGCCCTATCGATGCCTGATGTACATGCATGCAAAACCTCTAATGTCATGTCACATGTATGCATGGACCAGTACATATATAATATAGCATATAACAAATGATTTTAACTGTGCATGTATGTCGGTTCACACCCACCAATAACATCCTCAGGATCCGCCTAAGAACAACCTCCTATCTCACTTCCAACTTGACCAACTCCATCATTCTAACAACCCATTATCCACCAAAAATACTCACTAATACCCTCTTCACACTAAAGTTGTTTTCAAAACAACACCAACTACTACCCCAAACATGCTAGTTACGAGACCATACCCACTACGCAAGGAAAAACAAACCGAAACCAAACTAAGATAACTAGGGCAAAGATTACTTAACAAGGTTACCTGCAAACACCTCACTGCCCTGGAGCTTCAATAGACGAGCTCTCTTCCTCGCAGAACCATCATCCTCCAGCCGCACCGCTGCAGCATCAGCTAACACATTAAGGTCATCACCACCTCCCTGCGGTAAAGAACCCTGACCACCCCGTGCCAACATCAAACAATTCCGTTTCAAATGTCCAATAGACCCACAATTCCAACAGGTTTCACTCCTCAAGCTCCTCACACCTTTCTGCCCTTCCTGCCACCTTCGAACTTCGTCTCGGTCGCGTCCACGACCCTTCTGAGACCCTTTTGCTACCACTGAAGCTGATCTCACCACATGAGGACAATTTCGCTTCACATGCTACTTAGAACCACAGCTCCAACAAACTCCTGCGCCCCAACAACCTCCAACATGGCGCCCTCCACAACGGTCACACACCGGTAACCGAGCTACCACTCCTCGATCATGTAGCACTTGCCCCACATCTGCACTACCATCCAGGATTCGATTCAAGCAAAACCTTCTATCACGTAGCCTCTTACGCTGACCGCTCCCGAGGTCAGTACCCACAGCTCTCATACTTAAACTTCTCTCACATTCATAAACTGAAACCACACCCCCACGTTGCTTAATCCTTGGAAATTTCTCCCCAAGGTACCTTTCATAAAAGGCAGACACAAAGAAGTCCCAATCTATATCGTGGATATGCGATGCCACCGCCACAGATGTCCACCAGGCACAAGCGTCCTCTAACATCAATGAGACAACACTTCCCAGCTTACAGGCATAGTCACAACCTTCCTGATCCAAAATCAGAATTACACTGGCCAACCAGGCCTCGAACGTCTCAGGTTCTGAACCATGATGCTCCATAGCCCCCAAATCATGTAAACGCTATTTCGACAAACTCGCACGTCCCACAGTCGGCACGTCTACATGCCTTACCTTCGCCACAGCCTGAGATGTTCCCAACACCTCTTGAACTATAGGTGATGAACTCTTCATCACAGAACCAACTTCCTCTTCTTGCCTCACTACCTCAACTCCAAGCACTGAAGACTGAGACGAAACACTTCGTTTAAAAGGTGAATTCCACGCCTTAACAACCTGCCCTAAAGCAGCAACCATCTCACCCAACTGCCATTTTCTCATCGATTTCACCATGCTACTAACAACAAACAATCATAACAAACAACAAAACGATCATGCTAGCTTCAAGCAAGGATTCAAGACTCCAATAACAACATAACACAATAGCTATAATAATAAGGCAATGGGTACCCCGGATTCTCCCCTTTTTCATGACGTAACAGTCAATAAAAACATGGATATCACAACATCGAGCATATCAATCAACATACCTCGATCATGCTCCCATCAAACAACATTTACCCACAACAGCATAATATCATCATATCATACCCATCACACTTTCATCATTCATAAAATCAGCTTACATCACTAGCATATCATCAGCACAAATCCACATTAGCTCAAAGAAGATTCACAAACTAAAAGCATGCTAAAAACATCAACATTTCGCTCACAGACACACATTTCAACCGACTTTCAACCACTCGTAAGAATAAACATTAAACACTTATTACAACAATTTACCATTTCCCCCAAGCTTTCGCAACTCAGCTCTGATACCACCAAATGTAACCCCCTTAGCCCGGCCTAGACGGTTGACCCGAACTACGAAGATTACACGGGGAAAACCAAAGTCAACCCGGAAGTCAACCTTGATTAACGACCTTTTTTTTCTTTTTAAAACTTGTCTAGATGCACATTAAACCTAGGCATACTCTTGAGATAAGCATACTCAAAAATCACAGCAATCGGAAAACAAGAAGGGACCCAATTGCTCAAAATACAAATTTAGGGACCGAATTGTAAATTCTAGGAATTAAGAGGACTTAACCAAATTTTAAGTTACCATTATGAGATTAGTCATGTTTCATGCTTCTCTGTCAAATTTCATCTCAAATGGACATCACAAACTCAATCAATTGCATAAGTAAGTTCAGGACTAAAACGCGAGAATTTCAAAACATATAACCATCAGATTCTGTGCCCAACGGTCGAGTGTTCTGAAACGGGGAAGGACCGTTCCGAAACGCGGGACCGTTTCGAAACACGTTGCGGAACAGGGCTTGGCAGTGGCAAAACCGTTTCGGAACGGCTTCACCTGTTTCGAAACACCTAGGCCATTTCAGGCCCCCTGTTCCGAAACGGTAGCACCCGTTCCGGTACGGGCTGCCCAGAATTGCAGGATTTTTCTGGTTTAACACACATTTGACCCACAAAACACAATCACATGACCTCCAAAACATACCAACAAGTCATCAGACATTAATGGAACATACTAACATCATCAAAACAAAACCATGGCATTATTTAGGAAAAACTCCAAACCTATAGGCATGCAACCTATAATGGAAATCATGCAATCACCAATTTACCAAAACCAAACACCGAAAGGCCATTACGTAATCCAACATCATCATAGGCATTAAACCAAACTTGTCCAACATACACAATCTTGTTAAACATCAACATAAAAGACTCTCCCCCCATTGCCTTTATTATCTATAGCTATTAACCGAGACATACATCTCAAGTGGAGCTCTCCTTGAATCCCTTGCTTCTTGCTGTCCCAACTTCAATTATCTGCATTGATGAACAAAAGGAGCGTAAGCACGTAATGCTTAGTGAGGAATGCTCAAAACCAAAACACCATCAATGCAGCGAGTCATAAAACCTCTTTTAAATGTAAACACATTCCAATAAACCAAAGCAATGTTTGAAAACCCCATTTTAAACAACATGCTTTAAATCATCATGCATTGCTCAACATGAAAACCAACCCTTGGCTTAGAAAAGCTAGGTAACTCACTTCAAAGCACATCGTTGCAAAAGCATCAATTTAACATTTCCACGCATGAACATCATATGCAAAGTTAAATACAAGTTCCTTGGAAAACACCTCCACTCCACACTATACTTTTCTCATATTTGGAAATCATCTCAATGCAAGAAACCTTTGAAAACCACTTACCTCTTCAATCTATCTCATGCATTAAACAGATGCAATTCATGATCCACAAAGTCAACAATTGCAATACATGCCTTTTAAAACAAGCCTTCACAAGACTTCAACGCGCTAAAGAGATTCCATGCACACATGCATCATTCTCAAAAGAAGATGTAACCCCCTTAACCCGGCCTAGACGATTGACCCGAATTAAGAAGTTTACACGGGGAAAACCAAAGTCAACCCGAAAGTCAACCTTGATTAACGACCCTTTTTTTTCTTTTTAATCTTATCTAGATGCACATTAACCCTAGATATGTTCATAACAATAGCATGTTCAAAGATCACAGCAATCAGAACACAATTAGGGACTCGATTGCACAAAACATGAATCTAGGGACCAAAATGTAAATTCTGGAAATTAGAAGGACTTAACCCACTTTTAAGTTACCATTATGAAATTAGTTATATTTCATGCTTCTCTGTCAAATTTCAACTCAAACGGACATCTCAAACTCATTCAATTGCATAAACAAGATTCAGGACCAAAACGCAAAGGTTTCAAAACATATAACCATCAATTTCAGTGCCCAACGGTCAAGTGTTCCGAAACAGGGAGGACCTGTTCCGAAACGCAGGACCGTTCCGAAACACGTTTCGATACAGGGCTTGGCAGTAGCATTTTCGTTCCGGAACGGCTCTGCCCGTTTCGAAACGCCTAGGCCATTTCAGGCCCTCTGTTCCGAAACGGCAGCACCTGTTCCGAAACAGGCTGCCCAGATTGCAGAAATTTAGCTGGTTTATCACACAATTGACCCATCAAACATGCTCCAAAGGCAACCAAATTATACCAGCAAGACATTACATGCATAAGGAACATAATTGCATCAACCATACTCAAACATGGCATCAATTAAGCAAATCCCCAATTCTATAGACATGCATCCTATTTAGAAAACCATTCAAGCATCATAATACTCAACCAACTTCACAAAGGCCTATTACATGTTCCAACATTAACAACAACATAAACCCAACTTAGGGAGTCCAAAACATCTCCCAAATCAACAACATAGGTTCCCCATTGCCAAATGCCAAAAGCTAATAGTGTAAAGAAACCTTCACCATACATGAGCTTAATTCTTCACTTGGATTCTTGACCTCTTGCTGCCCTTATACGCACTTCAATGCTCTGCATTATTGGTTTAAGAAAAGAGAGAGAGCGTAAGCACATAGCTTAGTGAGGAATGCTCATTTAAAACAACTCAATAATGCATTTATAAATCACTTTTATAAACCTTAATTCAAAACAACCTTTATCCATGCACATAAGTATTTAAAACAAGCATTTCATGCTTCAAATTATTAACATGTCATATTGGCCACAAGTGATAATCATAATCTTTCCGTTTCACAATACAATCAACATAAGATCCACACATGGACTTTTAACCACCATTGTGATCTTACAATTCACAAGGACCACACATGGACTTTTAACCACCATTGTGTCCTTAGCACAAGAATCACCCATGGACTTTTAACCACCATGGTGTTCTTACAATACACAAGGTTCACACAAGGGCTTTTAACCACCTTGAGACCTTAACACAAGAATCACCCATGGACTTTTAACCACCATGGTGTTCTTAAAATACACAAGGCTCACACAAGGACTTTTAACCACCTTGTGACCTTAACACAAGAATCACCCATGGACTTTTAACCACCATGGTGTTCTTAAAATACCAAGGCTCACACAAGGACTTTTAACCACCTTTGTGACCTTAGCACAAGAATCAATCATGGACTTTTAACCACCATGTTGTTCTTAACACAAGAACCACCTATGGACTTTTAACCACCATAGTGTTCTTAACCTTTCTCGAAACATCACTTGCCAATAAGCATCATTTAACAACAATAGTCCACTGTTTTAAAGCATTTAACAAAGCCATTAATCATCATGCATCCTTATGCAACAAAACCACATTTTATCAAATGTTCAAAACAAGGATCTTCTACATTGAGCATCCTTCAACACATGGCTTTTAAAACCAGCAAATAAACATGCTAAAGTATGCTTTCAAAACAGAATTTAAAACATGCAAACAATCACATTGCACTCAACCAACTCATGGTTCATCAACAAGAGAGTTTTTCCGAAAACTTACTCTTGAGCTTAGCAAAGTTGTTTAGACTTAAACTAAGCTCCCTAACCTTCAAAATATTGGTTTCAAAGCTGAAAACCAAAATCCACTCACCGATTCCGTTTCGCCACTTGCCGAAACACCAATCAAGCTTCCGGATCAACACCACAAGGATCCGAAGATGTCTCCCCTGTTTTAACAAATCAAAACAGTAGACTAATGCACCATCATGCATTAATATCCTCAACCAAGACACCTAAACTCGCTGCTCACATCAACACTCACATTTCGGCTACCAAACACAACCGAAATCACATCCAAACATCTCTACAACACTACCCAGCCAAGATCCATTAATTCCAAACATTCATAAACCTCAAATAACATCCAAAATGGATCTCATCACGTCCTTATACCTCCAGCTAAAGCAGAACATCAAGATCACTCCAAAAACCACCAAAAACTTAAACAAAACTTAGGAAAGTCAACCTATTCGGGATTGCATTGATTAAACCTCAATTTCTCATCAATTATACATCCATTTTACATCAAAAACACATCTCAAAACAATGCCCACTCAGATCATACGAATTTCATCAAAATTAAAGCAAATCTTGCATTTTAAAGCCAAGATCAAGAACTCAATTGCAAAACCTTTAATAAAACATAATTCAAGGATTGAGAACTTGGGAATTTCAGTAAAGAACTGAGAATTTAGAGGAGAAGGGCGTTCATACCTCTAAACTTGAGTTTCTCCCTTTTTGGAACCAAGATTCTTGAAAATCCAATAAGCAAATGCTAAGGTTTTGTTGTAGAAATGATTAGAGATCAAAAGGAAGTTGAAATCTCATCTTTGAATGTCAAAATCAGAGGGAAATTTGCTGGAGAAAAGTGTTTGGGTTGAGAGAAAAGTTGAGAGAAAAGAAAATGGAAAATTTGAGAAAGTTAGTTAAAATGACAAAATATCTTCTTCCCTCCCTTTTTACCTTAATTAAAACCATTAATAAATTGATTAATATTAAGAAAAATCTGGAGAAACTCTTTTGGGTAAATAGCTCCTTAAAGATTCAAAGTTTCAATCCTTTTTAAAACAGTCACCTAGTTTTCAAAAATTACATTTTGGTCACTAACCCAAAATGTCACTCTTCCAAACCTCATTTTGTAAAATTGATTTCACCTTTCTCTTATATATAATAAAAGAGGATTTTAAGACATTTTTCCATATTTTTAATGCAACCCGAACTAGGCTTTCCTAAATTCACCCTTTTATATTCGAACCGCAACCCGACCGGTCCGGTCCAAACCCAAAACTTCTAAGCCCAAAATTGGGGTGTTACAGAAGATAAACACTAGTTCAAGCTAACAAGTAATACATGCAATCATGGTACATTACACACTTTCCATGCAACCTCGCATCATTACAAGCGTCTCATGCTTCATTACATTCAAGAACATTATATTGGCTTTCAAGTGATAATTCACAAACCATCACAACACAAGACACAATCGGATACGCGGATTACAAGCGTTGTCCCACACGCTTCATACACACTTCCAAACAACACAAGGTGGAGTTTACCGGTACAATCACAACCCCTCAACACCTGTGATGGAGTTTAACGGTACAATCACATCCCCTCAACATCACTCATCGGAAGTTGTATAACACACTAGCGAGAGTCGGGACACATCACAAGGCTTACACATGGAAGCTACCACAACCATTGTAATCACCTTAACCAAGCCCACACACGGGAGCAACCCTCCACCGTTGTGACGCTTAACAAAGTCCACCCATGAGAGCCATCCTCCATCATGGTGACATTTAACAAGGTTCACCCACGAGAGCCATCCTCCATCGTGGTGGCGCTAAACCAAGCCCACCCACGAGAGCCAACCTCCATCGTGATGACACCAATTTCCTCAATCGCTAGGATTCTTGGATGGAGTTTACGGTACAATTACAACCCCCTCGACATCCAAGGCGACTCAATTCACGGTGCACCCAATCCTATAGCCGGCTAACTATATCCGATTAAAGTAACCAAGTACCACTTACATCACTTGCCAACATAACCATTCTACCACATTAATCCATTGTTTTACAAGCATAACCAAAATGCCAAAACGACCAATTACCTTCATCAACTCACTGTTTTTGAAGCATTAAACAAAGCCATTAATCAACATGCAACACTATGGACCAATTCCATAATTTCCAATGTACAAAAACCAAGGATCTCTTACCTTGAGCATCCTTCACACATGACTTTCAAAACCAGCATTAAACCAGGCTAAAATATGCTTTCAAAACAGAATTTAAACATGCAAATCACATGCATTGCATCCAACAATCACAAGTGCATTTAAAAGCCAATTCATAACACAAACCAGGACAGAAATTCCATTTAATTACTCTTGAGCTTAGCTAAGTTGTTTAGACTTAAACCAAGCTCCCAAAAACCTTCAAACATTGGTTTCAAAGCTGAAAACCCAACTTCACTCACCGATACACAAAACAAGGCTAGCCAACAAGCCTTCCAAGCATCCGAAACCTTCAACGCCTCCTCTATTGCTCACGGATCATTCTCCCCTGTTTCAAGCACATAACAACAGAGGATTAATGCATCATCATGCATTAAAAACACCAGCAACACACCTAAACTCGCTGCTCTTTGCAAATCCAACATTTCGGCTACCAAACACAACCGAAATCACCTCCAAACACTTTCAAGACTTAACCCAGCCAAGATCCACCACTTTTAATCATCATTAAACATCAATTAACATCCAAAATGATCCCAAACATGTCCTTATACCTCCAGCATTGACAGAACACCAAGATCACCCCAAAACCACCATTTTCACAATTAAAACTTAGGAAAATCAACCTATTCGGGATTGCATTGATTAAACCTCAATTTCACATCATTAATACATCCAATATACATCAAAAAGACATCTCAAAACAGAGCCCAATCATATAATACGAATTTCTTCAAAATTAAATCCAAATCTTGCATTTTAAGCCAAAAATCAAGATCACAACATCAAAACCTTTAATAAAACTAAAATCAAGGATTGAGAACTTGGGAATTTCAGTAAAGAACTGAGAATTTAGAGGAGAAGGATGTTCATACCTCTAAATGTGAGTTTCTCCTTGTTTAGAGCCAAAATTCTTGAAAATTCAATAAGCAAATGATGAGGATTTGGTGTAGGAATGATTAGAAATCATTTAGAGATTGAAATCTCAACTTTAGGTGTAAAAATCAGAGGAAAAGTGGCTGGGGAAATGTGTTTGGCTGAAGGAAAATTGAGAGAAAAGAAATGGGAGAATTTTGAGAAAAGTTAGTTATTAAAACCAAAATATCCATTTCCCTCTTTTACCTTTTATTAAATAATATTAAATAAATCTTTAATATTAAGAAAAATCTAGAGAAAACTCTTCTTGGGTCAATTAGCTCCTTAAAGATTCAAAGTTTCAATCCTTTCAAAACAGTCACGAATTTTTCAAAAATTACATTTTAGTCACTAAACTTGAAATGTCACATTTCCAAACCTCATTTTGTAAAATTGATTTCACCACTCTCTTATATATAATAAAAGAGGATTTTTAGATATTTTTCCATATTTTTAATGCATCCCGAACTAGGCTTTCCTTAAAACCCACCTTTTATATTCGAACCGCAAATCCGACCGGTCCGGTTCAAACCCAAAACTTCTAAGCCCAAAATCGGGGTGTTACAAAGCCTCCGAATCAACTCCAAAGATATCTGAAGATGTCTCCCCTGTTTAAAACACATCAAAGCAGAGGATTACTGCATCATCATGCATTGAAATATTCAGCCAACACTCTTAAACTCGTTGCTCTACCTAGAGCCAACATTTCGGCTACCAAACACAACCGAAATCACCTCTAAACTCTTCCAAAACATAAACCAGCCAAGATCCATCCCTTCTAACCATTTCTAAACATCAATCAACATCCAAAATGAACCTAAACTCGTCCTTATACCTCCAGCTATAACAGAACACCAAGATCACCCCAAAAACCACCATTTTCATAAAAAAAACTTAGGAAACACAACCTATTCGGGATTGCTTTGATAAAACCTCATTTACACATCATTAGACATCCAAAACACATTTAAGAATCATATCAAAACATAGCCCAAACAATCACAACGAAATTCTTCAAGATTTCCTCCAAATCTTGAGTTTTAAGCCAAAATCAAGTTCATATCATTAAAACCATTTATAAAACTTAAATTAAGGATTGACAACTTGGGAATTTCAGTAAAGAACTTAATATTTAGAGGAGAAGAACAACCTTACCTCTAAATGATGATTTCTCCTTGATTTGAGCCAATTTGCTTGAAAATCCAATGAGGAAATCAAAAGGATTTGATGTAAGATGGATTAGAAACTAATTGATGGTTGAAATCTCATCAATTGGAGTGAAAATCAATAGAAAAGTTGCTGGGGAAAGTGTTTGGATGATGGAATTTTGAGAGAAGAAGAGATGAGAAAATTTTAGGAAAAATAGTTATGATTTTAACAAAAGGTAGTTTCTCTTCACTTCTAATTAATTAAAACATTAATTAATTCACTCAAATTTAAGAAAAATCTGGAGAAATCATTTTTGGGTAAATTAGCTCCTCAAAGATTCAAAGTTTCAATCCTTACAAAACAGTCACCACTAAACTTTTCAAAAATCGCATTTTAGTCACTATTTCAAAATGTTGTATTTCCAAACCTTATTTTGTAAAATTGATTTCACCACTCTCTTATATATATTAAAAGAGGATTTTTAGATATTTTCCATATTTTTAAAACATCCCGAACTAGGCTTTCCCTAAAACCTCCTTTTATATTCGAACCGAAAATCAGACTGGTCCGGTTCAGACCCTAAACTTCTAAGCCCAAAATTGGGGTGTTACAACTCTCCCCCCTTAATAAATTTCGTCCTCGAAATTTACCTGGAGGAAAGAGGTACGGAAACTGCTTCTTCATATCATCCATTCTTTCCCACGTGGCTTCCTCAACACCACGATGCTTCCACAACACCTTAACCAATTCAATGGTCTTGCCTTGAAGAACTTTATTGTCCGAATCCAGAATTTCAACCGGCTCCTCATCATAGGTCAAGTCTGGATTCAACTCCACTTCCTCTACAGGCATAACATGAGAAGGATCAGATCTATACCTCCGAAGCATAGAGACATGAAACACATCATGGATCCTTTCCAACTCTTGCGGCAACAGGACCCACACGTTCAATCACCTCGTATGGTCCAATGTACCTAGGGCTCAACTTACCCTCCCGACCAAACCTCATCACCTTTTTCTAAGGCAAAACCTTCAAAAACACGCTGTCACCTACCGCAAACTCAATCTCCTTACGCTTTAAATCCGCGTAAGACTTCTGTCGATCAGAAGCTGCCTTCAAACGCTCACAAATGAGCTTCACCTTCTCGGTGGTTCCTTTCAACAAAGCTGGCATTGAAACCAACTTCTGACCTGTTTCAGCCTAACAAAGAGGAGTTTTGCACTTCCTCCCGTACAAGGCTTCTTAAGGTGCCATTTGAATACTTGCCTGGTAGCTATTGTTATAAGCAAACTCCACCAATGGCAGATGCTTCTCCCAAGAGCTTTGAAACTCAAACACACAACACCTCAACATATATTCTAGCACTTGGATAACACGCTCAGACTGTCCATCCGACTGTGGATGATAAGAAGTACTGAAATTCAACCGTGTACCCAAAGCTTGATGCAAACATTCCCAGAAACGCGATGTAAACCTCAGATCTCTATCCGACACTATAAACTTTGGCACACCATGCAGTCGTACAATCTCAGCAATGTACAACTCCGCAAGCTTGTCCAAAGTATACGTATTATGCAAAGGTAAGAAATGCGCACACTTCGTAAGGCGATCCACAAACACCCACACCGAATTCTTCTTCGATGGCGACAAAGGCAAACCAGACACAAAGTCCATGGTAATCCTTTCCCACTTCCACTCAGGAATCCTCAACGGTTGCAACAACCCAGAAGGAAACTGATGCTCAGCCTTAACTCGCTGACAAACCATGCACTTACTCACATACTCCGCAACATCTTTCTTTAACCCCACCCAATAGTACTCATCCTTAAGATCACGATACATCTTTGTACTACCAGGGTGCATAGCAAAAGGACTACTATGAGCTTCAGTCAGAATAGCACGCCTCAACTCAGCATCATCCGACACCACTATCCGACTACCAAAACATAGAACCCCATCATCATTAAAACGAAAATCTGATGGTCTATCCTCAGCAATATCCTGAACATGTGGCACCAAGGAATCATTCAACAACTGCTTATCCTTTATCAACTGAACCAAAGATAGTTTCACTTGTAATTCAGCCACAAGACCCCCATCTCGCGAAATACTCAAGCTGGCAAACATAGCCCTCAACTCCACTGCCACCTTCCTACTCAAGCCATCCGCTACAACATTAGCTTTTCCCGGATGGTACTCGATCGTCAAATCATAATCTTTAAGCAACTCCACCCAACGTCGTTGCCTAAGATTCAACTCTTTCTAAGACATCATATACTTCAAACTTTTGTGATCCGTGTACACAGTACACTTCTCACCATACAGGTAATGTCTCCAAATTTTCAAAGCAAAGACCACTGCAACTAACTCAATATCATGCGTAGGATAATTGCCCTCATGCACCTTCAACTGGCGCGATGCATAAGCCACCACCTTACCCTCTTGCATCAACACACACCCCAAACCAACATAGGATGCGTCACTGTACACCACAAACTCTTTCCCTGATTCAGGTTGAACCAAGATAGGAGCTTGCGTCAAAGCTGCCTTAAGCTTCTCAAAAGCTTGTTGTCTTGCCTCTGTCCACTCATACTTGACATCCTTCTGCAACAACTTCGTCAAAGGTGCAACAATCTTTGAAAATCCATCCACAAACCTCCGGTAGTATCCTGCCAACCCAAGGAAACTACGGACTTCATGAACAGACTTAGGAGGCTTCCAATTCATCACTGCCTCAATCTTCTGAGGATCAACACAAATCTCCTCAGCAAAAACCACATGTCCAAGAAAAACAACTTCCCTAAGCCAGAATTCACACTTGCTCAACTTAGCATAAAGCCGATTCTCCAACAAAGCCTGCAACACAATCCTCAAATGCCCCTCATGCTCCTCCTCAGTACGAGAGTACACAAGGATATCATCAATGAACACCACAACAAACTTGTCCAAGTATTCATGGAACACTCTATTAATCATGTCCATAAAAGTTGTAGGAGCATTCGTCAAGACAAACGTCATCACAAGAAACTCATAATGCACTACCTCATAATCATTCGCAAGCTTCAACGAAACTCGTTTGTTCTCAAAATCCACCACAGCTCGATGTTCAACAAGCCAATCTATACCAAGGATTACATCAAAACCATAGAATGGCAATTCCATGAGGTCAACAAGAAAAACATGGTTTTTCACTACCAAAGGACATCTTCTATACAACTTCCGTGTCACAACGGTCTCAACCAAAGGAACTAGTTACACGCATACCAACATCCAAAGACTCAACAGGTAAACCAAGCAATTGAGCATGTTCACACAATATGTATGAGTGTGTAGATCCAAAATCAATCAAGGAAAGTAATGACAAGGATTGCAAAGTAAAGGTACCTGCGATCACATCCGTATCATTTCTCCCCTCTCGCTGAGCATACACTCGAGCCTAGCCACCACCCTTAGGTTGGACAACCACCACATCCGCCACATTCCTCCCACCATCATCTCTGCGCTGGAAGTTACCACGGCCGCGCTCACGACCTCTCTGTGGTGCAACAACCCCAGGAGCACGTCCCTGACCACCACCGGCCAACAAAGGACACTCCCTCCTCATTTGGTCTGCTGAACCACAATTCCAGCACGAATTACCGGTCACTGCTACCGGAGCCTGAACCTCCCTCGCTGCTCGAGGACAATCTCGCCTCAAATGGCCAAGCGATCCACACGTCCAGCACGTGTTCTGATCAGCTCTCATCCTATCTCCCTGAACAGGCGCACCATGCCCTCCATTACCACGCCTAGTAGAAGACTGATACCTCTTATCTCGTCCTCTCTTGTTCCGTCCACCACCGGAACTATACTCAGCTGCTCTTTTGCCCGAGCCAGAACTAACACCCCTGGAAGACAAACCCAAGTTCTGCTCAATGTCCTTTGCCCTACTCACCAGCACATCAAAATATGTATACTCAGCAGCAATCATAAAGGTCTTCACATTCGGCATCAAACCATATCGGAAGCGTTCACACCTTTCCCGCTCATCAGGGATAAGCTCAGGTGCGTACTGACTAAGACGGACAAATTGGATCTCATACTCAGCCACCGTCATGCCTCCTTGCACAAGAGACATGAATTCTCTTTTCTTCTCATCCATGTATCGCACACCTAGATACTTTCTCTTGAACGGGTTCAGAAAGAACGTCCAAGTCACATCATTATCCTCCATTCCAGAGACAGTGGTCGTCCACCACGTATACGCATCATCGTACAACAGCGATACCACACAACCCAACTTATGTACATTGTTGCAATTCATTTGCCCCAATATCCTCTTGGTGCTTTCCAACCAAGATTTAGAACCTTCAGGAGATAAACCTCTGAACTCAGTCCCTCCCAGACTGCGAAGACGTTCCAAAGGCAATCTCAAATTAGCATCACCCTGATGCGCAGCTCCTTGAGCTCCAGCTACTGCTGCCTGAAAGGCTCCAGCAATAGCATGTATCAAAACAGTCATGTCAGGAGAAGCTTGCCCTTGCACACCATCAGTTCCAGCGACCCCAGCACCAGCACCAACACCAGCATCATCACCTCCAACACCATCATCGCCAGGTGGTCCACCACCAGGGAGAGGAGGTAAATCCACAACATTATCAGCGTTTTCCTCATTCTCATTCTGAGCCATAGCTCTCGTATTCATCCTCGTCTCTCTACGAGGCCCCATTTATAAAAACAATGCACTGACACAAATGTAATAAACATAATTAGGCTCAACAAGGTAAGTAATCCAAGAACTCAAGTTCATTTTCCAAAAACAATTCCTTTCATTAGTTTTGATATGGAAATGGGTTCCCCTAACATGCTTCAACATAGCATAGCATCACAATTGTAACCATACATCACAATTCAAACAACATTCTATCATCCAAAAGGCATATCATGCAAATACACATACATCACCCACATAACAATTCCCAATTACACGAGAACTCAGCTCTGATACCACCAAATGTAACCCCCTTAGCCCGACCTAGACGGTTGACCTAAACTACGAAGATTAAACGGGGAAAACTAAAGTCAACCCGAAAGTCAACCTTGATTAACGACCCTTTTTTTCCTTTTTAAACTTGTCTATATACATGTTAACCCTAGGTGAACACTTGAAATTCGTATACAGACTTAGCACAGCGATCGGATATCATTAGGGGACTCAATTGCACAAAATAAAAATATTAGGGACCAAAATATAAATTCTGAAAATTAGAAGGTCTTAACAGACTTTTAAGTCACCAATATTAAATTAGTCATATTACATGCTTGCCTGTCAAATTTCACCTTAATCGGACGTCTCAACCTCATGTAATTTCAAATACAATTTTTGGGACTAAAACGTAAAGCTTGCAAACCTCAAAACCATTCAAATCAGTGCCCAGCGGTCACCTGTTTCGAAACGGGGTTGACCGTTCCGAAACACAGGTTTGTTTTGAGACTTGTTTCGAAACAGAGCCTTCCAGTGGCGAAACCGTTTCGATACGGTCACCAGCCGTTTCGAAACACCAAGGCCATTACAGGCCCATGTTTCGAAACGCCTATGAGTATATCGATACAAGTTGCCCAGAAGTTGCAGATTTTGCTGGTTTAACATGCATAAGACCACTCAAACGCATCCTAATGAATTCCTAATCATGCTAACAAGTCATTATACATATAAGGTACATGTTTGCAACTTCAAAACACATTCATGGCATCAATCATGGAATTCCACAAGTCTATAGGCATGCATACTAATATCCAAAACCAAACAACCAACGAAACACCAAATCAAGCTCAAAAGGCCAATTACAAATCCAAAACATTAAAGGCATCGTGCCACAAACTAGGGAGTCCAAAACATCTCCCAAAAACACAACCTTGCGTTCCCATTGCCAAAATATCAAAATCTAATAGTGTTATGAAAACATCACCATACATGAGCTTAGCTTCCCTTGGACTCTTAGCCTCCTTGTTGCCCTCAACACTTCAATTATCTGCATTATTGGTTCAAGAGAGAGAGCGTAAGCACAATTGCTTAGTGAGGCATGCTCTAAAGAAACAACACAATAATGTTTTTTATAAAACACTTTTAATCAAAGCCTTCCATCACATAATCATCGTTATTCATGAACCCTTGCATACATAACAAGCATCTCATGCTTCATTAAAATCAACATGTCATATTGGCTTCCAAGTGATAATCCTTAACCATTTACAACACAAAACACAATCGAATACGCGGATTACAAGCGTTGTCCCACACGCTTCATACACACTACCGAACAACATAAGGTGGAGTTTACGGTACAATCACAACCCCTCAACACCCGTGATGGAGTTTACGGTACAATCACAACCCCTCCACATCACTCATCGGTAGTTGTATAATATCACTAACGAGTAAACGAGACACACAACACAAGATCCACACACTGACTTTTAACCACCGTTGTGATCCTAACTTACTCGTTAGTGTACTTGGATGGAGTTTACAGTACAATCTCAACCCCTCAACATCCAAGGCGACTTTATTCACGGTGCATCCAATCCTATAGCCGGCTAACTATATCCGATTCAAGTACTTTAAAACCATCACATCACTTGCCAATATACATCATATAACATCAACAACTCACTATTTTTAAGCATTAAACAAAGCCATTTAACATCATGCACCACTATGCATCAAAACCACATTTATAATATATCAAACCAAGGATCTCTTACCTTGAGCATCCTCCAACATATGGCTTTCAAAGCCAACATTTACCATGCTAAAACATGCTTTCAAAACAGAATTTAAACATGCAAATATAATCAATGCATCAAACCACATCATGGCTCATGCAAGAGAGTTTTCCTGAAAACTTACTCTTGAGCTTAGCTAAGTTGCTTAGACTTAAACTAAGCTCCCAAAACCTTCAAACATTTGTTTCAAAGCTGGAAATCCAACTTAACTCACCAATTCCGTTTCACAAGCTTGCCGAAACGCCGATCAAGCCTTCGGATCAACTCCAAAGATATCCAAAGATGTCTCCCCTGTTTAAAACACATCAAAGCAGAGGATTAATGCATCATCATGCATTGAAATCTTCAGCCAACACTCTTAAACTCGCTGCTGTACCTAGAGCCACATTTCGGCTACCAAACACAACCGAAATCACCTCCAAACTCTTCCAAAACATAACCCAGCCAAGATCCATAACTTCTAACCATTTCTAAGCATCAATCAACATCCAAAATGAACCTAAACTCGTCCTTATACCTCCATCTACAACAGAACACCAAGATCACCCCAAAAACAACCATTTTCATAAGCAAAAACTTAGGAAACACAACCTACTTGGGATTGCATTGATAAAACCTCATTTACACATCATTAGACATCTAAAACACATTTAAGAATCATCTCAAAACAGAGCCCAAACAATCACAACGAAATTCTTCAAGATCTCCTCCAAATCTTGAGTTTTAAGCCAAAATCAAGTTCATATCATTAAAACCATTTATTAAACTTAAATTAAGGATTGAAAACTTGGGAATTTCAGTAAAGAACTTAATATTTAGAGGAGAAGAACAACCTTACATCTAAATGATGATTTCTTCTTGATTTGAGCCAATTTGCTTGAAAATCCAATGAGGAAATCAAAAGGATTTGATGTAAGATGGATTAGAAACTAATTGATGTTTGAAATCTCATCAATTGGAGTGTAAATCAATAGAAAATTTGCTGGAGAAAAGTGTTTGGATAATGGAATTTTGAGAGAAAAAGAGATGAGAAAATTTTAGGAAAAGTAGTTATGATTTTAACAAAAGGTAGTTTCTCTTCACTTCTAATTAATTAAAACATTAATTAATTCACTCAAATTGAAGAAAAATCTGGAGAAATCATTTTTGGGTAAATTAGCTCCTTAAAGATTCAAAGTTTCAATCCTTACAAAACAGTCACCATTGAACTTTTCAAAAATCACATTTTAGTCACTATTTCAAAATGTTGTATTTCCAAACCTTATTTTGTAAAATTGATTTCACCAATCTCTTATATATATTAAAAGAGGATTTTTAGATATTTTTCCATATTTTTAAAGCATCCTGAACTAGGCTTTCCCTAAAACCTCCTTTTATATTCGAACCGAAAATCAGACCGGTCCGGTTCAGACCCTAAACATATAAGCCCAAAATTGGGGTGTTACACGAAATTTCCTAAGTGGGTGATATTTGTAATGCCCCGATTTTGGGCCTAGTTGTTTTAGACATCGGATCGACTTAGGTGAACAGGTTGGAGACGGTTCGAATCGTATTAGGTGGTTCAGGGAAATCAATGTTCGAAATAGGATAAAAATATGAAAAAAAATTGCTAAAATCCTGTAAAATCATGTTTAAGAGGTTGGTC
This sequence comes from Hibiscus trionum, assembly GCA_030270665.1. Classification (NCBI taxonomy): domain Eukaryota; kingdom Viridiplantae; phylum Streptophyta; class Magnoliopsida; order Malvales; family Malvaceae; genus Hibiscus; species Hibiscus trionum. The sequence continues at coordinate 27,241,743 of BSYR01000021.1, forward strand.
AAATCAATTTTACAAAATGAGTTTTGGAAGTGGTACATTTTGGGTAGTGACCAAAATGTAAAGTTTTAAAACTGTGGAAAATGCAATTTTCAAAAGGAGAATTAAAATCTTAGAATCTTTAGGGAGCTTTTGTGCAATTTAGCCTTTCCTCAATTTGACATGTGATTTAAGTGAATTTTAAAATAATTGATTAAAAAGGGATTTTATTTTATTTAATTAATAAATAGTAAATTGAGAAGTTTCATTTTACGTAACTAACTTTTCAATCCTCATTTCAGCAAAAACACTTTGTAAAAGACTTTTCTCCAGAATTCTTTTCTCCCAAACACTCTCACTTTGATCTCATAACCATTTAAAGAATCCTCTTCAATTTCTTCAAGATTTGTGAAGCAAAAACTTGTCAATCATTGAGGAAAGCAAAGATTGGAGGTAAATCCCGTTCTCAACCTCTAATCAAGGTTCTTTATTGAAATTCACAAGATTATTGACTCTCAATTGTTGTTTTTAACTGAGTTTTTCTTATAGTTTTGATTTAAAATCAAAATCTTCCAAAACTAAGGTTTAATTATTGATTTTCGGAGTATTGTTGATGAACTATGTTTTAGATGGATTCTACTTGAGTTTTGGGATGATTGTGTTATTGAAAAAGTGTTTTAATGATATAGATCCCGAAATCCTTGAGATCCTTGAGTTTTATGATAGTTTTAGTTGAGTTTTTGAAGTGTTTTGATGGTTATATGATTGCTGGAGGTACAAGGAAGGGTTTAGGTTGTTTTTAGATGTGTTTTGATGAATATTAATGGTTGGAGGTGATTATTGTTGGTTGGACTTGGTTTACGAGGCAATTGAATGAGTTTTCGGTTGTTTAAGATAGGTAAATTGATGTAGTTTTGCTGGGAAACGAATTTGTGTTTAGTTGCTGGTGTTGGAATGCATTTTAATGCATTGGATCTATGTTTTTGATGCTCTAAAAACAAGGGTATTGATCCGGAAGCTAGCGAAGCGATTTTGGATGCTTCGGACGAGTGATCTTCTTGTCGGCAAGCGAAGTTGTGCATATCGGTGAGTGGAAAAGGATTTTCTAGCTTTGAAACGTTTTGAACGTGGTTTTGGGAGCTTAGAGTAAGTTTGAAACACTTAGCTAAGCTCAAGAGTAAGTGAAGCGATTATCTCTCTCGGTTTGTGCTATGTTTTGGTTTAAAATGCACTTGGATTAAATGTGTTTTGATTACTGTTAAAAAGCATGTTTTGAGCAATAATGTTGCTGGTTTTAAATTCCATTTTGTTAAGGATGAACATGGTAAGTGATACTTGAGTTTATATGATTTATGCAATTGGTTTTAAGCATGTTAATGCTTGTGAAAGTGACATTGTGGATTATGCTTGTAAAATAGTGAATTAGTGGTGATTGATGATTATATTGGCAAGTGATGGTAAATGGTTTTGGTTACTTGAATCAGATATAGTTAGTCGGCTATAGGATTGGTGCACTGTGAATAAACTCGCCTTAGATGTCGAGGGTATTGATTGTGTCGTAAACTCCATCCAAGTACTCTAGCAGTTAAGGAATTGGCATCCACACGATGGAGGATGGCTCTCGTGGGTGGACTTGGTTAAGCGTCACAACGGTGGAGGATTGCTCCCGTGTGTGAGCTTGATTAAGGTGATTATAATGGTTGAGGTAGCTCCCATCTGTAAGCCTCGTTTTGTGTCCCGACTCTCGCTAGTGGGTTATACAAATACCGATGAGTGATGTTGAGGGGTTGTGATTGTGCCATTAAACTCCACAACGGGTGTTGATCGGTTGTGATTGTGTCATTAAACTCCATCACGGGTGTTGAGGGGTTGTGATTGTGCCATTAAACTCCATCATGGGTGTTGAGGGGTTGTGATTGTGCCGTTAAACTCCACCTTGTGTAGCCGGTAGTGTCTATGAAACGTGTGGGACAACGCTTATAATCCGCATATCTGATTGTGTCGATTGTGTTGTGTTTGATATGGTTCTTGTTATTGATCACTTGCGAGCCAATATAATGATGATGTTATAATGAGTTAATGATGATGTATAATGAGTTATTGATGAAAGCTTCATTTGAGAAAGCATGTGATGGTTGAGACTTATGCTAGAATGCATTTGATGCTTGGTTTAAGCATGAGCAAAGGTTTTTGCTGTTTTGGCTAATGATACAATGATCATGTGGATTTGAAAGAGGAAATGTGTTTTAAAAGTGCATGTTTTAATGGAAGGCATGTGTTTACAAAGATTGATATTTTTGTTTTTAAAATGCATTGATGAATGTTTTGGTTTTATAGTGGTCCTCACTAAGCTTTATGCTTACGCTCATTTGTTTCATCAATGCAGAGAATTGAGCATTTTTGGCAGCAAGCAAGCAAAGGATATCCAAGTGTTTTGGCTAAGCAAAGTTTGTGGTTTTACTTTAGTGTAATAAGAGGAAATGGGAGGGATTTCCACTCATGAGTTGTTTGGTGATGTGAAACACCTTGAGCATGTTTAGTTTTTGCTTGTAGTCTTGTAAATAGCCGTTATATGGTCTTTGGATCCTCATTTTGCATTTTAGTTTTGCTATGGCTTATGGTTAAAGGCATGTTCATTCTAGTTGAATATGCTATATGAGATGTTGTGCCAATGCTTGCAATGTGGCTAGTTTTTGATGCAAAGATGTTGGACATGATGATATAAACATGTCTATGAGTTTTGGGTGTGAATGGATGATGTATGATGCATTTTTGGGGCTATTTCTTGAGCATTTCTGGTATGGGTTTCGATACTCGGGCAAGTGTATCGATACCCTTAAGCTAAAATGGTGCAAGTGTATTGATACGGGCATCAGGTGTATTGATACTCCTGTGCAAACTTTGAAGGGTGTATCGATATAAGGGGAAAGTGTATCGATACCCTTAAGCTAAAATAGTGCAGGAGTATTGATACGGGCATCACGTGTATTGATACGCCTTTGCAAACTTTGTAGGGTGTATCGATACACGGTGGAAGTGTATCGATACCCATGGACATAACTGTACATCCGTACCGATACTCGGGGAAGGATATCGATTCCCTTGCTCAACTTTGGCTACTGCCTCCCCGCGTATCGATACGGGGTAGTAGGGTATCGATACATGACCTTTAATTTAGTTAAATGGAGCCTTTAAAGGTCTGTGATGTTACATTTTGGTCCCTGAATGTTGTGTATGCAATTAAATAAGTTTGGATTATCCGTTTGAGATAAAATTTTGCAGAGAAGCATAAAATTTGATTTATTGCATATTGATAAATTTAAAAATTGGAAAGGTCCCTATAATTTCTGAAAATTACCTTTTGGTCCTTAAAAGCTTAAAGTTTGCAATTGAACCCCTAAACGACATCTGATCGCTGCGCCGTTTTCTCCTTTACTCTTTGTTGATCACATAGGATCTAATTCACATCTAGGAAATATAAAAAGAAAAAAATGGTCATTAATCGGAGTCGGCTTTAACGAGTTGGCTTCAGTTTTCCCCGTGTAATCACCTAGGTTCGGGTCAACCATGTAGACCGGGCTAAGGGGGTTATATATCGTTTTCCATGTCGATGACATTGAAGTCGGCAGGAAATATGAGAACGTCGACCTTCACTAGGACATTTTCGAGCACTCTCTTCGGATAGATAATAGAATCAGCCAATTGGATGGTTACTCTTGTTTCCTTCAAAGGCTCGTTAGTAATCATTTTGTAAATAGAGAGTAACATTACATTAATTAAAGCTCCTAAGTCAGACTTTGAGCGTTTAATTAAGACATTTCCTATTTTGCATCATATAGCGAACATACCTTGGTCCTTCATTTTTTGTGGGAGTTTTCGCTGATATACGGCGGAGACATGTTCTCCCAAATTCACCTTCTCGTGACCAGTTACTTTCCTTTTTGTGGTGCAAAGCTCCTTTAAAAATTGGGCATACCTTGACACTTGTCGGATTACTTCTAGGAGGGGTATGTTGACTTGCACCTTTTGGAACACTTCTATGATTTCCTTCTCTTCGTCTCTTTTGTCACGCCTCTTCAACCTTGATGGGAATGGTTGTACGATCTTATGAGAGGAGGAGGAGGCGGTTGTGGCGAAGAAGACGTACCTTGGGAGTTGGAAGGTGGCTTTTCCTTCTCATTCTTGGACTGTGTTGCATTCACTTCTGGGACTTCAGGGTTGACAACTATTCCATTTCGGAGGGTGATAGCACTAACATTCTCTCTCGGATTCGACTCCGTTTGAGAATGAATTCTTCCCTGCGATTTAAGTCTCCCCGTGGTTTTAGCTAACTGAGAGATTTGCTTATCTATTTCTTGTAGGTGGGTCTCAGTGCTGTTTTGAAACTTCTCTTGGGAAATTTCCAATCTTTCAACAATGGACTCCAATGATGACTTTGTGTCGCAACCCTTTCGAGCTTCGCCTTTTGAAAGCTTTAAAAATACGGAGTCGCCACCAATCTTTTTGAAAAGTGTGATTGGATTACTTTAAAACAGGGTTATTTTAATAAAACGTTTTGTTTTAATAAAACAACGGTTTTGGTTTGTGAAAAATCAGAAAACAGGTTCGGGGATCGGTTACGTGTGGGGAAGGGTTAGCACCCCCACGACGCCCAAAATTGGTACCTAATTGGTTTTGAAATCGTTTTCAAAACTGGAATTTGCAAGTTCACGAATGTTCGACTTTATTTGTCGGTTAATGAATATTAGTCTATTTTAACGGCCTTATCGCCCGGGAGATGAACTTTAATCACCGTCAACATTTCTGGCGCTAACCCGTCATTCTCGTTTGATAAGACACCGCATTAAATTATTTTCACTTTTCAAGCAACAAAGAAATTTAGTGCTTTGAGAATTTTATGTTTATTCTATGTTTGATTTAAAAAAAACCTAAAAAGATGTCTAAGTATTTTATTAAAAGCTTAAGTTTGCTTAAGTGTATTTTATTTTTGTGAAGTATTTTTTTCAACAAACACGTCTCTATCTAAGCTTTAGAACCTAGTCCTAAGTTTTAAACCTATTTCTAAAAAACATGCAAACAACTCGAATTTTCTTTTGTGTGTTTTTCCCCTTTTATTATTTCTTTTGAAAATCATTTATTTCTTTTCTACTTTTTAATTTTTAAAAGCCAAGACCCTTTTTATATTTTTAAGCTTTTCCTTTTAAAACGACCTTTTTTTAAAATAAATCTTATTTTTGAAAGATTTCCTTTTATCTTTTTTACACAATTTCATTTTCTTCCAAAATCTTAAACTTTTACTTTAAAACCTTTTTATTTTAAAAATAACTTTATGACTTATTTCTTTTTTCAGAAAAAATATCTTATTTATTTTTCTTTTTAAAATCATTTATTATTAAAACTAATATTAAAAAAAACCTTTTTTACATCTTTTATAAAACTCAAGCCGCTTTATTATTTCCACTCATGCATTATTGGTTTTTCCTAATTAAATCCCTAACTTTAAGTTTTTTCAATTAAACTACATTAACTCATTTTATTCAAGCATTTTAATTAAACACTTTTAAAAATTCATTTCTTCATTTTGAAATATCAAAACACTCCTTACAACATTTTTTAAAGCATGCAAAATTTTCAAGTTCAAACCAAAATTTAAAGGAAAATTTAAAATGAAAACATTACCGGAATCGTGAAACGATTTTCCGACTTCAAGAACACAACCTAAAGTCCATAAAAAACACAAACACAAAAATTCAACCAAGAACAAGCATGAAAAAATCTAAATAAAAATAAAAGGAAAGATAGAAATTTTACCGAAACGATGAACGAAGAACTCGAATATGAACTTCTCGAAATGCTCTTATTGCTTTTGGAAAATTGCCTCCAAACTCGAACTTCAACTCCAAAATTTCCAGCAACTCTTGAAAAAATTTAGAGATTTTTTCAGATTTTTTTCCTAAGCCTTTTGCTTTTTTTTTTTCAAGTGTATTTTCACTTCAAATTGGTGTGTCTTGAACAAGTGAAAAGGGGGTATTTATACTTGAATTTCAGCTTCAAATTCAAGCAAAATTTGGATTTCAATCCCCGAATTGAAGCTAAAATCAGACAAGAGACTTGATTCTCGGAATACCCCTCAAATCCTATCCAATTTGGTTCAGAATTGGATGAATTTTCCCCTTGATTCGAGCCTAGGGTTTAACCATTTGTCTATGTTTTTTCCAGATTACGACAAGCACAGGCGACGACAGAGAGCGGGGTTGGTGCCGTTGGGTCGGCGATGGCGAGACGCGTCGACCGACACCAATGGCGACGGCATCCATGGCCTGTAGACGCCAGACGACCCTCCTCAACGTTCAACGAGAGGGTTTGTTGGGGAACAAGCCAGCGCGCGTGCGGCTCACGTGCTGGCGCGTGACGTGCATTGGTTCCCCTTTTTCCTTTTTTCATTATTTTCCTTTTTGCTATTTTTTGGCTGTTTTCTTTGCTGTTTTTTATTACATTTATTTTTTTGGTCTTCATTTTATTTCCTTTTTTTCTTCAACATTTATTTCCACCTTTATTATTAAAATTATTTTCTACCTTTTTTTTTCTTTTTTTTTCTTTTTTAAAAGATGAGCTACTATTTCTAAATGGGCTTTGTTTTTCTCTTTTGAAATGGGCTTCAGAAATGGGTTTTTAAAAATGGGTTTTTGTTGTATTTTTATTTAATTTAGAAAATGATGGGACTTTTATTTTTTTAAGGGAAAATGATTTTTTATTTTAAGGGGAAAACTATTTTTTTTTTATTTTTCGAATTATTTAAAATTGGGGTGAAAATCTAGTGACAACACTTTGGTTGTTGATATTGTTGTCTTTGCTGATATGGTTGATTCTGCCTTTGATTTTGATCATAGCTGAAGTTCAGATGATCTTTCCAACCTGGATTGTACGAGTTGGCGTTGGGGTTGTATTGTCTTTGTGGAGGTCCCAAAAAATTCCCTATGGCATTTACTTGCGCATTTTCCTCTTTTTGCACCATTGGACAGCAGTCCGTTGGATGCTCTGGGCTCGTACAAATCATGCAAAGCCTAGCTGCAATTCTTTTATCTGTGACGAGAGATAGTACGATTTCAACTAATTTATCAATTTTGTTTTCCGGTGAAACTGTACTTACTTCATGAACCCGTCGAGATGGTTCATTTGAAGAGTGAAATTGTTGCGAGTTAGCGGCCATAGTTGATATTAACATTCTTGTTGTGGTTGGAGTTTTGTTAACAAGTGCTCATCCACTTACCGTATCGATAACCTTCATATCCATAGATGTTAACCCTTCGTAAAAATATTGGAGAAGCGGTTTTTCGGTTAAACCGTGTTGTGGACAATTTGCGCCTAGCTTTTTGAAACATTCACAATATTCAGAAAATGTTTTGGTATCCTTTTCTTGTATGCCTAGGATACTTTGCCTTAGCTCGCTTACCTTAGCTGCTGGGAAAAACTTGTCAAGAAAAAGGCGAGCCATATCAGTCCAAGTTGTAACTGTAACCCCCTTAGCCCGGCCTAGACGTTTGACCCGAACTACGAAGATTACACGGGGAAAACCAAAGTCAACTCGAAAGTCAACCTTGATTAACAACATTTTTTCCTTTTTATCTTTTCTAGATACACATTAAGCCTATGTGATTACTCAAGAATCATAAGAGAGAAGGACATAGCGATCGGAAAACATTTAGGGACTCAATTGCATGAATTACACTTTTAGGCACCAAAACGTAATTTTTAGAAAATATAAGGACTTAATAGATTTTAAGCTTACCATTATGTAATTAGTCATATTGCATGCTCCTCTATCAAATTTCAACTAAAAAGAACATTTCAAGCTCAAGCAATTGCTTCCACAACATTCAGGACTAAAATGTAAAACATGGAAACTTAAAGCAATTTAAAATCATCATCCAACGGTCATCCGTTTCGGAACACCAAACCTTCGTACCAAAACGCCCGTATCGAAACGGTGTTGACCGTTTCGGTACTCGGGTGTGTTCCGAGACCAGTATCGAAACATGCCTCTCTAGTAGCCAAGATGTTCTGAAACACCTTCAACCGCACCGAAATGCGATGGCCGTTACAGGCCCCCGTTTCGGAACAGTTAAGGGTGTTTCGGTACACCCTGCCCCATGACAGCAGAAAATGCTGGTTTTCATTCTTTTTCACACTCAAATCAACCTCGAGACATGCCACAACATGCATACATCAACGTTACATATCAACAATCATCATATCGAGGCTATAGCTTAAACATAGCAACCAACACATAAGCAAGGGCACTAAAGGCATGCTTCCTAGTTTGCCAAAACCATAACAAGTCAAAACTCCAAATAAACCAAAATCCAAACTCCAAAGGCCATTTATAATTCAAGTATAGGCAAACCAATATGCTCAAAGTAAAACAAAACATTCTCAAACATTCCAAAGTATAAATCCCACCCATTGCCTCTTATTACACTAAGGATGAATCACATACATCTCATTAACAAAGCTATGGATTCCTCTTGCTTTTGGGCTGCCTTCAAAGGTTCAATTCTCTGTATTGATGAAACAAAAGAGCGTAAGCAATAAGCTTAGTGAGGATCGCTAGACAACATTCATCAATGCATAACTCATGATTTGCAAAAACAACACTTTACCACACATGCCATTTATAAAACAAGCCTTCTCAAGACTTCAATGCACTTTTGAAACCTCATGCACATATGCATTAATTTACAACAGCAAATAGACCTTTGCTCATGCTTTAACAAGCATCACATGCATTCTTGCATCATACACATATATCTCATGCACCCTTGCATCATTTACAAGAATCTCATGCTTCACTTTGTTCATTTACATTATGTTGGCTTTCAAGTGATAGTCCACAAATCATTTCAACACACGACACAATCGTATACGCGGATTACAAGCGTTGTCCTTCACGCTTCATACAAACTACCAGACTACACAAGGTGGAGACAAATGGCACAATCACAACCCCTCAACACCCGTGATGGAGATTAATGGCACAATCATAACCCCTCAACATCACTCATCGGTAGTTGTATAATTCCACTAACGAGAGTATGGGACACATACACAAGACTCACACACGGGACTAACCATTCACCGTTGTGATCTTAACCTCAATCGTTAGGGTACTTGGATGGAGATTACGGCACAATCAAAACCCCTCGACATCCAAGGCGACTTTATTCATGGTGCACCCAATCCTATAGCCGGCTAACTATATTCGATTTAAGTAACCAAAAATCATTTTCATCACTTGCCAATATAACCATTTATCCACATTAATCCACTATTTTTCAAGCATAACCACAATGACATTTCCACAAGCACACATGCTTAACATTATATGCATTTTCATATGAAAACCAATGATCACTTATCTAGTGCATCCTTAACATAATGGCATTAAAATCCAGCATTAAACCATGCTTAAAAACAGTAAACAAATCTACTCTTAAATCAAATGCATTTTCATCCAACTTAGCACATTTCCAAGAGAGGGATTACCGAAACACTTACACTTGAGCTAAGTTAAGTGTATCATGCTTACACTAAGCTCCCAAGAGCACGCTCAAAGCGTTTCAAAGCAGGAAATTGCATTTCCACTCACCGATAGGCGAAGCCTTGTTCGTCGACACAGAGATCTAAATGCATTAAAATGCATTCTAACACCAGCAACAATCCATAGACTCGTTGCCCACTCAAACTACACCAAACTACCCTTTTGAAACAACCGAAAACTCAATCGATTGCCTCGTAAACCTCGCCCAGCCACCATAAATCACTTCCAAAGCATTATCAACATCAAAACACATCTAATAAACATCCTAACTCATCCTTATACCTCCAGCAATCAAAATTCCACCAATACACCCCAAAATCACACTTAAAACTACCAAGAAACTCAAGGATCTCAAGGATTTCGGGATCTATATTAACCACGCCTCATTTTAACATATAAACCAACTTAGAAATCAATTAAAATCAATACAAAAAGTGCCCAACTCATCAAGTCAGAAAATCAAGATTTCATCCACATTTTCACAAGATTTTGATCTAAAATCAAAACTATATTGAAAACTCAATCAAAAATAGTTATTAGAAGCCAAATATCTTGGGAATTTCAATAAAGAACTTAGATTAGAGGTTGAGAACGGGATTTACCTCCAATCCTTGCTTCCTTCAATAGATGGCAAGTTTTCCTTGCAAAAATCTTGAAGAATTAAAGAAGATCTCTTGAAAAAGAATTAGGAAATGTTGAGAGGATTTTTGGGAGAAAGAATTCTGGAAAAGATGAGAGAAAATGGTGTTTGGCTAAAATGAGAGGGAATTGGTAGTTATGTAAAATGAAAATCCACTAACTACCAATTAATTAATATCAAATTCTAATTAAAAATCATTTAATTAAAACCCATTTAAATCACATGTCATATTGAAGAAAGGTCAAATTGACTTAAAGCCCCCTAAAGATTCTAAGATTTTGGCTTCCACCTTAAAAAGCACATTTTTCCCAGTTTTGAAACTTTACAATTTGGTCATTACTCCAAATGTCCATTTTCTAAAACCCTTTTTGCAAAATTGATTTGACCAACCTCTTAATTATATTTTTAGAAGATTTTAGCAACTTTTATCACAATTTTATCCTATCCCGATCCTTGATTTCTTAAAATCACCTTACGCGATTCGAACCGTTCTCGACCGGTCCGATCCGATGTCTAAAACATCTAGGCCCAAAACCAGGGCGTTACAGTAACAGAGTTGGAGGGTAAATCAAATTACCAGTCTTTTGCTATATCAGCTAGAGAAAAGGGAAACGCGTGAAGTTTTATTTGATCTTCAGAAACTTCCTGTGGTTTTATTTGACCATGTGAAACTCTTTGAGGTGTTTGTGAGGATTCTCACTGGGCAGGCCGTGAAAAGTCGATAAGAGGTGTATTAAGTGTGTCTTGAGAGAGAATGTCGTCTTGCCATTCGGGAAAGTTATGCACATCGGCTGGTTATCATCAGGGGCTGCAGTCAGTTGTCGAATAGTTTGGTCGTTGACTCCCATCGGAATTGGTTCTTCGGTTGTGTGGTCGAAATGTGATTATGCTTCAGATGCTATTTCTAGATCAAGTTGTAGTCGTTGTTGTCATTGTATTTGCTTATTTTCCCAAAGTGTCTGGGCGTGCAGTCTTCGGGCGTATGTTTCGATTTCCGAGATATAGTCCGATTGTTCTCTCGTATTCTTCCTGGTCATAAATCAAACAAAATAATTCAGTAATTTTGCCAAAGTCCCCGGCAATGATACCAATTTGACACGCATCATTTTCGCATCAAAATAATTCTTTATTCTCAAGTAATAAATAAAGGAAATTAAGTGTATTAAAAGAGAAGTAAGGGTCGATCCCACAGGGACTAAGAAAACATCTTGATTTTTGTTGTTCAATCGGTGAGCCAAGAAGACAGTGAAGGATATTTAAGTAAAAAAAGGGTGGTTTGTGGAATTAAGTAAAACAAGAGATTGTAGAAAATATTTAAAAATAGTGAATTTAATACGATAAAGATTAGCCTTAGACTCTCACTTTGACTCAGTTTCCTCGGATCATTGGAAAAAGATTTTTTCACTTCGAGATTTACGTCGGAAACATGTTTTCATGGATCAATCATTGAATATCGAATACCCAAGTGCTATCTTTTAGATCGATTTTGGAAATTGATCTAAACAACAACAATGTTGTAGACCAAAATGTTTAAGTAAAAGCCGACTCGGATTATGTTGTTTCAATAATAACTGATCTCGATCCCAGTTTCCTCTTAGCAAACAGTTTTGCTAAGTGTGTTCCCAGGAAGTCGAATGTGCTTCAATAGCCGATCCTTCCTCCCACACATTAAACCAAAACAACATCCTGACCAACGTCAATCTTTGGTTTTGAAATCATTTTGGTTTTTGGAAATGAAGCTTAGAAAACTGAGAGAAAAAATCTGAAGTTATTTTAGTGCTTTCCGTTCCTCACGTTGGAATCGAGCCATCACTTAAGACTTTGGCTACGAAATATTTAGCTAAGCATGATTATGAAAGAAATCATACTTAGCATAATTTTCGAAAAATCAAGTAAAAAAACATAAAGAAAATAAAGAACTAAAAAGAAGAGAAATTTTATGAACCCAAAAAAAAATTAAAACCAAGAACAAGAGATGATTTGAGTTTCACCCTAAAATGGGTATTTATAGAACCTAAAAAAACCCTAAAACTACTCTAAAATGATAATAGATAATTCCTAAAATATTTAAAATACAAAAGATAATTCCTAAGAGATAAGAAATAAATCCTAAAGTGTTTAAATTTAAAAACAAAAGATAATCCCCAAGTATTAATCCAAATATCGGCTGATAAGTTATCTAAAATGCGGTTGATAAGCTATAAAGCGTTGCTGACTTCATCTTCTAGCAGCTGCTGACGTGTCGCCCAGTCATCACTTTCTTGCCCCTGTTCATGCCCACTAATCCAGCCATGAATCCAGAAAAATTACAGAATCCAGCCTCTTTTTAATGTAATCATCAGATTCAAGGGCATGCACAAAAAACACACAATAAGTCCTATATCGACATCATATTCAACCAATCGAGGCATAATTAAGGCTAAAATAGTGACCATGTTAGCTACTTATATGTTAAGCATTTTGTTTTTTTTTACACTGAAGATTATTTCATGGAAGCATTTATTACCTCAAACTTTTGAAGCACGTAAATTTAAGGAAATTGTGGAATTCATGGAAGGGGGCGAAGGCAGGAAAGCTTTGAAGAGACGTAAGGTAATACATTATGATCATTGTATGATATTATGTGGATGATGAATCTTTAATATTTATTTCATTTGCAAGGTTGCTTTCGTGGAGTATGACGTTGCGAGATGCAACGATGGTGGTGCAATGAGGGAGATGATGTCAGAAATGCTTCTACAAATAATGTTAGAGGTGAGAGGGGTAAGAGAGGCTGTCAATAGGGGAAAGGAGAAGCAAATTAAAGGTGAGGAGAAAATAATGTCCGAGGTGAATGGGCTAAAAGATGTTGTCAATACGAGAATTGAGAAGTAAAAAAAAAAGACGAGGAGAAATTGGACAATATGATGGGGGTAGATGAAAAGAAGTTTGGAGAGAAATTGAGTATTCTTTTTGAAGACATCACAAAAGTGTAGGCCGACATGACTTGCTTGAAGCAGAGATTGGTAGAGAAGATAAACGATATTGAAGTCAAAATCGATGGTGTTCATCAGGTTGTCAAAGCGTTTTTGTTTGAAATGAAAGGTAGTTTGCGGAAGATGTCAAAGAATATTAAGGTTGATAGGGCAAATATTGTCAAGGAATTTAATAGGATTGTTTCCCGTAAGTTAACAGGGGAGATGTCACATCGCAGATTTTACGGTGAGAGTCGTATTCATACAGAGATAATAGCAAATAATATTACTCCATCTTCTAAATTCAAAACATTTGAAGGTGGAGCTAAGAACATCTTAAATTTATATGGAAACTACGAGTGTCCAACGCCGATGAAGAATGAGGTAAAAGTAGCTAACCTTATTTAAAGATCATTTTCATCATATTCTTGTTCTGAGAAGTGTAATGTTCCATTCTAGCATCTGCCACTTATCCACCAGGTTTGTCAAAAATCCCCTAAACTTTCAAAAGATAACCTTGAAAGTGCATAAAAAAATTAATTTGGTAATCGTTGGTTGTGTGAACCATGTACTTCAATAATAGCAAATGGCGGTTGTCATATGCATTGGACATTGGGCCTTAAACCCATTGAAGTTAACATTGGAAATTAGATTGTTTTGGCCATTAAATGATGTACCTTAACGGTTATGAATTTATTATTTATGGTGACATAAGTTATGATTGTTGTCATCATACCTTTTTTTTTGTTTTGAAAGGTTGACAATGAGTCAATAGAACTTTTGTATGTTGTACTACCTGATAGGCTTCATGACGAAGAATGAGCCTACAATGATTATTTATGGAATACCTCGTTGACGCAAGAGTAAGCCTTCAACTCTAAAAGTGTACGTTGTCATATTTTGAAATTAAAATAAAAGACATAATACAATGTTTGTATGCAGCTTTGAGGTCATTAAATTCGACAACATTTATTGCATTGTTAGAGAAATTTATATGTTATGACCCAATTCAAAGCCCGACAATATGGTTAGTGGAATAAATAGTGCGTATGGCTTGAAATTATGTGAAACGTTTGGAACCTATTGTATAAGTGGTCATTGTTTTGTAAATTTGGAAGATTATTGATATGGTGTCCGTGTACGAGGCTCGCAATGAGGCGATGGAGAAAATTAAATGTCGGGCCTTTATGCCTTCTTATCTTGGCGTGTGTTTTTTTTGTTACCATCTTAAACAATATTTATGCCATAGGTCATTGTTGATAAATTGTTTTCGATTGTAAATAACAAATGTTATTAACTGTTGCACACGCGGGAACGAATGAAAAATGCCACAACGTCATCTTTTGTAGAGTTTTATGGTGGTAGAATGATGTATTATGGGAACTTTGATGGCTTTGATATAGTAAGTAGAAATGGGTTAAATGATTTAGTTTTTAATTTGTTTGAGGATAAGGTACATTTTAATTAGTCGAGAAGAAAATATTTAGCAGGTGGGAAAGTTTGGATACTAGATAGCCTACCTGTTGGGATGCAACGTAGGGAGGAAGCAGTTTGGAAAATAGTGAGAACATAATCATTTTCCGTGTCACCATGTTAGCATTGCATGTTATTAACGTTTATGGTTGAATTTTTTACTATGTTGTCATTATTGTTCAGGTACGCACTCTTGCAGAATTTGCTAATCATGAGGACATCATTAAGGTTTTTGGAAAACTAAAGATGACATTTGAGAAGCTGACATTTGAACGTCCTATAGTAAAAGAAGAATGAGGGTATTTAGCTTTTCATATATCTTTTTTTTTGTTCTCATGAAATTAGTAATTAAATGACTAGAATCGCATCGAACTTGATAGAGTGGATAGTGGTATGCTCTTTATTGCATGGATTAAAAGTATACGGGCAAACACCCAAATCAGTGATGTTGCGCATATCATAAATGAATGATTATCAATCCTGTTTCATTTATAATCAAACGTTGAATTCTTAAGATGAAAGGGAATTTTTTACAAACATATTTACTTATTTCCAAGTATATAGACATAGAGAATGTGATAGGATGCAGCTCCTATACCAGATATGTGTACTTGAATCAAACACGAACATGTTTGCGCTGCACAATGATGTAGAAGAACATAAGAAATCGATACATGGAAATGACTTGGGAAAGAATGCAAAACACCCGAGAAGTATTACTCGATGTCAATATTCGCGCCAAACCATAGAGGAATGCGTCAGGTTCATTTCTAAACCATTATCTTTGCACAATTATATCATATTAATTCAGAATGCAATCATAGTTATTGATATTTTTCATGGACTAACAAAATTGGGTTTTTGGATATTTTATAATATTAGTTACGCGGCTTGGTCCCTATTTCCGCTTGAATTGACACCATAGTTTGCATCGATTTGCAACCCTCAGACAACTTTTTGTGAGAAAATCTCATCGGTCTCATCTTGATGGACGATAAGTTTAAATTTTAAAAAGTTTTAGTATTAAATAACTAAGATGTACTTAATTGAGATGATCTTATACATGCAAGCAGGTTTGTGCAGATGTTAAAAATGTGAGTGGTCGATCTTGGTTCTTGCAGATCTGGCAGCGTCCCGTTTTTGTTTTCAAAAAAAATATTGTTGTACATCCCCCGCACAGAGGTCAACTTTTTTGTACACTTGTTTCGAACTCTACACCCCACATTTATATATAATTACTTTTAATGTTCGAAACTAAGGATGTTGGTATGCAATGTTGTAAAGCAATAGTTAAACTGGAATCGTTAGGAAATTATACACTTGAGGTTTGACGTGATATGTTCGCTACTGTATTTGCAAACATTCGATACACGTGGTATTATAAGGAAATGACAATTACTGTAACACCCTCAACCAGGTTTAGAAGAAAACTGGAATTGATGATATTACCAAGAACACATACAGAAAACATGTGACCAAAATTGAGACATGTTAACCAAAATCTTTCTCGAGAGTTTCTATTATTTCTTTCCACAAAGGAATAATGCAAATATGTTTAACCAGAAACAATTCTATTTTCGATTTAAAAAAAAAAATATTTTAATAGATACGGGCAACCTATTATTAGAAAACAAAACATTCCTTGTCAAACTTGTAGCACCCGGTTAATACTTATTACCATTCTCATGCTTTTTTAAGTTTAGATAGATTATTTAGTTTATGATTATCATCATCAAAATATATACAACCTTTTAAGAAGAGAAAGCATTTATACAAATAAAGACGAGCAATATAATCATAGGATTTCAACTCAGATTCATTTCTTTTAATCAACAATGTCTACCAAAAGTTGCCTATGAAATTAAGAATGACTTCTTGCTCATGACTCATATTAGAATCACACTAACTATACTTATTCTGTTATAATCAATTCATGTGACACATAAGAGAATATTCACATATAAGCTTTGGTGATCTACTCCGTAACTTCCAATCAAACTTATCTATTACTCTCACCCCACGTGAACATATATATATATATATATATATATATATATATATATATATATCATTCCCAATTAATAGCTAAACAATTGTATAGGAGATTATAATACAGTTTCAACGTATCATAGCTAAACAACCCAATTCCAAATCATGTCTTATTAGATTAAACCATCAGAAAAGATTCGAACATTCTTGTTCCTATATATCCCTTTCCAATTATGGTTTACTTAACAAACAACAATTTCTCATTCTATCCAACAAAAGATTCAAACATAACATTTAGATTACAAAACCATTATCCAATCTGCCCCTAGCTTCCACTACCCATACTCTCATGACAAGCAACCATTTATTTTTGAATCTACTAGTCATGCAAAACCAAGACATTCGACCAAATCAAAGCATAATTTAAAAAGTCACAAATATAACCATAAGCCAAGCCAAGAGAAACTTAATTATATGCTTATAGAAAACTCATAATGCCACCATCCTAGGAGTTTATACAAAACATCTAATACGATGGCCAACAATTTTGGAATAGGGAGTTGCAAGCTTCGAACACGAACAAAACGCTTCGAAATTCAGAAATGCATGACAATGAATGCATTAGGCTTATATAGCCTATGCGAGGTAGTAAGGACAAGTAACAAGCAATAATATTCATGATCATTAAATGGCAATCAAACAGTACAAGTATGTAAGTATATAAGAATTATCATATGTCCTAAGTTAGTTTAACATAACTTCTTTATTAGAAACTCATTTAGAGGTTTAATCTGTCAAGTTTCATTCGAAATTCCTTTCAGAATTTAAGCTTATCTCATACGCATACTCACCAAAAGCCTTTCACATTTTATGCTCACCAAGAGCTTTACACATTCAAGATTCTCTTTTGAATTTCTTATTTGATTTCACATAATGTTAATGTCTTTTAAAATGTTTACCTTGGATCACACTTCGTCATGAATAACATTGGTCCGTGTTTTGACCGTATTGGTCCAATTGATACATAGCCCAAAGCACATAGTAATGGCTAGTACCAGAAACATATCAATCCTAACTGCTCAATTATCCAACCAATTGTCGTCAGTCTCCGTATATCTCGCCCGTTACCTCCTACTGTTTCCAATATACATATCACATATAAATGGGGCATCCCCGAGCCGTAGCTCTTGGACCGTAGTCCGAAAGTATACCATGCATCATACCAATATGTCCAAGGGCTTCCATTGTATTGGCAACTTAGATATTTTATCTTATAATTGAGAATTTGGGGAGTATCTTGTTGCATAAGTAATCTTACCTTGTTGCTTAATTTAATATCTTACGACAAACATTTAACTTTTAGCATTTCGGGCTCAATGACTTATAACTTGTAAGGTAAGATTAATCATTCTTCTTTATGTTTTATAACATCACTTGATCAGTGGCTAGCTTCAAGGCTTTAATGTTAGTACACAATTATCACATAGCAAGCATAACATAGCAAGGAATGAACACTTATACAATGTGTATTCAACAATGTAACAAAAATGCCATGCTATGAATGAATGTCTTTCCCCAATTTGCTCAACTTGAGCCTTATGCACCATGTTATGATTAATTGCAATCCATTCATGAACACACAATACTTTAAATCTCAATGAAATTATAAAATTAGGATGACACCGTGTCACCTGAGACACAAATAACTACACTCACATGTTATTCCAAAGTTATGGAATACCTGAATCACAATCACATCTTTCTTTTCCAACATACTTCCTTTCCTAATCTTTCTTAACCATGAGTGTACTTCAAATACGAATAACGATTTATTATAATAAAAAAAATTACCAGTTAATCTTATATATTAATAGCCTACTAAGATTAGCAATCAACAAAAAAATAGATTCTATTTTAATTGTACACATGTACCAAACTCATACAAATCAGTCCTCAAACTTTCTCCTATATTCCGGCAATCTCAAGAATTCATGTTCACGCAAAACAATCTTCATTACTCACATATACATTAATACACAAACATATGCACAAACTATCCACTTATATTCAAATACACTCAATTCAGGGAAAATTGCATATGTATACAGTTTATGCGCTCAAATCAGTCCCTAAAACTTTTATATACATGTAGGACATCCCCTCCCTAAATCTTAAAACAACCCATTAATGTCCTTATACATTCTTTCAAGCTTTCAGTGATATTTTATGTCACCTATAGGGCTGCTGCTAGGTAGACTGTGCACTACTCGGTTAAAAATTTATATCTTCCATTCCGTATGTCTGAATTTCAAACTATTTACACCGTTAGAAAGCTGACTCAAATACCTTTTTGACCATATAAGCCTTGTATTTTTACTCCTTATAAATAAATAGAGAATTTAGTTAAAAGACAAGTCCAGTTTTGCTACTGGGCATATTGCACTATCCTTATAGAATCATCGCTATAAATTGTTCTATAGCTCGGAATTCAGTTCCGTTTATTTAAAACAAAACTAGAAAAAAATAACCCTTGTTTAAAACAATTTATAGTGAATTTTCAAAGTTACGACAAATGTAAGTTCCAAAACAGTTTACCATATATATACACTTACAAACAGTCTGGTTGGCTCTTCTACGTTCCAAGATGGTCTAATTTTCACATACACATATAATTTATAGTCTTCATGTATTTGTCAATCTGCCCTTATTCTAATCTATAACACAACTCTTCAAAAACTGATCCTACAATTCAGTTTTGTCCTGCATTTAATTACTTACAGAACAACCTCCTATCTTTGCTTGCAATTTAACTCAAAATTTCCAGTTTCTTTGGTAATTTATTTCATGGCAAAGCTTTCATGGCAAACTCTCTCTTTTTCTATTTTCTACCTTCGGCTGATTGGGAAGAAGGGGTAAATGTTAACCATTTTCTTCCAACCAAGACACATTTCTTTCCCCAAGCTTTCCACATGTTCATCCCACTAGCCACTTGTACGGGACCCTTAATCTAATAGGGATTTACATGCAAGTTACCAACCAACAAGGCCTTTTTAATTTGATCATTCTAAAACAGCCACCAAATTAAATAAATTTCATACTTTGGTCCATAGTCTATTATGTTTAAATTCTAAATCTATCTAGGATACACCTATGTCATAATTAAGGAAGTGCCTTACCCCCAAGCTACTTTTTGGGGTATTACAATTACTGCGAGGTAAATGATTAAAGGCAAGAGAGGTCTGTACAATACTCGTAACAGACCTACCCTCAAGTGCATTCTAAAACAATTCCTGAACTGCAACCTTATCTGCTACCCATGATAAAACCAATTCACTAAAAGAAAAAAAGCAAAACAAAGTAAGAACCCAAGAAATCCTTTCGTTTTTTCTTCCCCTATCATTGGCTCGGGCTTTCCTTAAGAGTCCAAGAATAAGTACGTCTGCATGCGGACTCAAAGGTGGTTCATACCGCTAGAAAAATTACATGATTCTCGAAATCTTTTTATATGGTTAGAACACCAAAAAAATATTCTTCCCGGATTGTTATCTGAACAGGATATCTTCAACACGACAGTCTTTCTACAGCTACAGATCAGAATTTCGTTCGCCTCAGAGAGATGGAATCCACCTATCCACTTATGTTTCTTCCTTCTTCTTCGCGTATTTAGCAGACAGAGGGACCTTGAGATTTTCTTTTATGTTAGAATTTACGGTTATTTTCAGGGTATTTAATGAGGGTGTTTGTAGTTAGGGCTGTTATAACTGAGAAGACAGTTCCAGGCGAGAACTAGAAATTGGACTTAAACTAAAATCTTCATTCAATTAAACTGAGAAGACATTGTTCTGCATAATGGTACAACTGATAATACTTATTTGGTGCTGACGTATCGAAATGGGTAACAGAGATTCGAAACCGATAAGACTTATTGAGACCATGTGTCTTTGACTTTGTATGTAAAAAACTTGGTAACATCGGATACGAAACTCATAAATACAAGTTTCTTTCTGAAGGAAATTCATGGCCACAACACGTTCTTTATTAATTTGTTTGGCGTAGAAATGTTTATAACATTTTGTCTTTGCATCGATATCTCTAAAACAAGAATCATCCACGGATGGTGTTGGGTCAACAGTTCGTTGTCGTTTGGTTGGTTGCTGCATGGTTAATGGGAAGAGTGAAGAAGAGTTCAATTGGATTTGGGTTTAGATATCTTGTAAATAAATAAAGAAATTGTTTGGAAGTCGATCAACATCACAAATTTAAGAGTTTGGCCAACCCCATCAATGAATAATATATGAGAAAATAAGAAAATTTAGAGGAACCGGAGAGTTATATGAACCATGTTTTGAAAATCGAAGAAAATTCAAAGCTAAGGCATTGAAAGAATTGGGGTTGGAATGCATGGAAAGTAAATGAAAACCAAGGGATTATATCAACCAAATATTCAAGAGCAATTTTCATCCATTGAAAGTAAATGAAATTCGAAGAAGAACCAAACTAAATGTAACACCCTGGTTTTGGGCCCAGATGTATTGAGCTTTGGGTCGGGTTAGGAGAACCGGTTGGAAACGGTTCGAATCTTTTTGAGTGGTTCAGGGAGATCAAGGTTCGAGATAGGATAAAAATATGACAAAAATTGTTAACATCCTCTAAAATCATGTTTAAGAGGTTGGTCAAATCAATTTTGCAAAATGTATTGTAAGTGGTACATTTTGGGCGGTGACCAAAATGTAAAGTTTTTAAACTGTGGAAAAATGCAAATTTCAAAAGAGGAGTCAAAATCTTAGAATATTTAGGGAGCTTTTGTGCATTTACACCTTTCCTTAATTTGACATGTGTTTTAAATGAATTTTAAGCATTTGTTTAAAAAGGGGACTTGATTTATTTATCAAATAAAATCATTAATTTGGAAGTTTCATTTACGTATCTAACTTTTCACACTTCATTTTCAGCAAAACACATTTCTAAATTCTTTTCTCCAGATTCCTTTTCTCCCAAACACTCTCACTTTAATCTCATAACACTTTTAAAGATTTCTCTTCATTTTCTTCAAGAATTGTGAAGCAAAACTTGTCAAATCTTAAGGAAAGCAAGGATTGGAGGTAAATCTCGTTCTCAACCTCTAATCAAGGTTCTTTATTGAAATTCCCAAGATTTTTAACTCTCAATTGTTGTTTTTAACTAAGTTTTGATTATTGTTTTGATTTAAGATCAAAATCTTGCAAAACTAAGGTTTAATTCTTGATTTTTGGAGTGTTGTTGATGAGCTCTATTTTATATGGATAATAATTGAGTTTTTGAGGTGATTATGATGTTGAAAAGGAGTTTTAATGATTTAGATCCCGAAATCCTTGTGATCCTTGACTTTTATGATAGTTTCAGTTGTGTTTTTGAAGTGATTTGATGGTTAAATGATTGCTGGAGATATAAGGAAGGGTTTAGGTTGTTTTTGGATGTGATTTGATGAATATTAATGATTGGAAGTGCTTGATTGTTGACTGGGCGTGGTTTAGGAAGCAATCGAATGAGTTTTCGGTTGTTTCAGATGGGTAAATTGTTGATGATTTGCTGGGCAACGAGTTTGTGTTTAGTTGCTGGAGTTAGAATGAATTTTAATGCATTGGATCTCTGTTTTTGAAGATCTAAAAGTAGGGTAGATTGATCCGAAAGCTAGCGAAGTGATTTTGGAAGCTTCAGACGAGTGATCTTCGCGTCGGCACGTGAAGTTTCGCGTACCGGTGAGTGGATGTGTTTTAAAGCGTTGTTAAGCTTGGATATGAGGAGTTGGGAGGTTAGTGTAAGCTTGAAATGCTTAGCTAATGTCGTATGTAAGTATGGTTACTTGAACTCTCGGATTTCGATTTGAAATAGACTCCATGTTTTATCAAGCTCATGTTTTGATAATGGTTGTTACTCACTGTTATGCATGGATTTAAGCATGGTTTTGCTTGTGTTTATCCCATGAAATGGTTTGGTTTGATACAAGATGATATGATCTTGTATGAGATGGTATTTGCTATTTAAAAGCATGTTTAATTTTGAGATATGAGATGATTTTCAATGATGCATTGTAAGCAGCGAGTTAACATGGTTTTATGGGTATGTTGGCAAGTGAATGACCTATTTTTAATATACGGATACGTTGGTCGACCAATAGGATGTGAGTGCACTATAATCTATAAATCATATGTGTGTCTAGCTACATGATGTAATAGGGGTGAGCCTAATGCGGGTGGTAGAGGTGAGTCTATTACTATGGGTTAAGGGTGAGCATAATTCATTCGTAGCCATTAAGATGGAGATGAGCCAATCATTGATTATAGGGGTGAGACTATACAAGTTTGTGTATTCGATATTGTTTGTAAAAGTGATAGATATGAGTCTATAACAACAGATAGGGGTGAGCCTATATCGGGATGATGCAAGCCAATATATATAACGCCCTGGTCTCGGGCCTAGATGTTTTAGACATCGGATCGGGCCGGTCGAGAACGGTTCTAATTGTGTAAGGTGATTCTAGGAAATCAAAGATCGGGATAGGATAAAAATGTTATAAAAATTGCCAAAATCCTCTAAAAATATATTTAAGAGGTTGGTCAAATCAATGTTACAAAAAGAGTTGTGGAAGATGGACATTTTGAGAGTGACCAAATTGTAAAGTTTCAAAACTGGGAAAATGTGATTTTTAATGTGGATGCCAAAATCTTAGAATCTTTAGGGGGCTTAAAGTCAATTTGACCTTTCCTCAATATGACATGTGATTTAAAAGGGTTTTTAATTGAATGATTTTAATTGGATTTTTATATTAATTAATTAAAAGGTAGTTAATGAGATTTTTCACTTATGTAATTACCAATTTTCTCTCATTTTCAGCCAAACACAATTTTTTCTCATCTTTTTCAAGAATTCCTTCTCCCAAAAACTCTATCAACATTTCCTAAATCATTTTTCAAGAGATCTTTCTTAATTCTTCAAGATTTTTGCAAGGAAAACTTGTCATCTATTGAAGGAAGCAAGGATTGGAGGTAAATCTCGTTCTCAACCTCTAATCAAAGTTCTTTATTGAAATTCCCAAGATATTTGGCTTCTAAATACTATTTTTGATTGACTTTTCAATATAGTTTTGACTAGAGATCAAAATCTTGTGAAATTGTGGATGAAATCTTGATTTTCGGACTTGATGAGTTAAGCTCTGTTTTGTATTGATTTTAATTGAGTTCTAAGTTGATTTATATGTTAAAATGATGTGTTGATAACATAGATCCCGAAATCCTTGAGTTCCTTGAGTTTTTTGGCAGTTTTAAGTGAGATTTTGGGGTGATATGGGGGAATCTTGCTTGTTGGAGGTATAAGGATGAGTAAGGATGTTTATTAGATGTGTTTTGATGTTGATAATTGTTTGGAAGTGATGTATGATGGCTGAGCTTGGTTTAGGAAGCAATCAATTGAGTTTTCGGTTGTTTTGGAAGGGTATTTTGGTGTAGTTTGGGTGGGCAACGAGTTTGTGAATTGTTGCTGGTGTTAGAATGCATTTTAATGCATTTAGATCTCTATTTTGATGGTGTGAAAACAAAGAATCTTGATCGGGAAGAAAACGAGGTGATTTTGGAAGCTCCGGAAGAGTAAATTCCGTGTCGGCGAGTAAGGCTTCGCGTATCGGTGAGTGGAAATGCAATTTCCTGCTTTGTAACGCTTTGAGCGTGGTCTTGGGAGCTTAGTGTATGTTCGATACACTTAGATAAGCTCAAGAGTAAGTGATTCGGAAATCTCTCTCTTGGTAATGTGCTATATTTGATGAAATTACACTTGAAGTAAGTGTGGATATGTTTACTGTTTTTAAGCATGTTTAAGCATGGTTTAATGCTGGATTTTAATGCCATCGTGTTAAGGATGCACTAGGTAAGTGATCCTTGGTTTTCATGTGTTGAATGCATATGATGTTAAGCATGTTATGCTTGTGGAAATGGCATTGTGGTTATACTTGTAAAACAGTGGATTATTGATGTTAAATGATTATATTGGCAAGTGATGGAAATGGTTTTTGGTTACTTTAATCGGATATAGTTAGCCGGCTATAGGATTGAGTGCACCGTGAATAAAGTCGCCTCAGATGTCGAGGGGTTGTGATTGTGCCGTAATCTCCATCCAACTACCCTAACGATTGAGGTTAATATCACAACGGTGAATGGTTAGTCCCATGTGTGAGTCTTGTGTATGTGTCCTATACACTCGTTAGTGGAACTATACAACTAGTGATGAGTGATGTTGAGGGGTTCTGATTGTGCCATTAATCTCCATCACGGGTGTTGAGGGGTTGTGATTGTGCCATTAATCTCCACCTTGTGTAGTTCGGTAGTTTGTATGAAGCGTGGGGAACAACGCTTGTAATCCACATATCCGATTGTGTCTTGTGCTGAAATGGTTTATGGATTCTCACTTGTGAGCCAATATAATGTAAATGAATAATTTGAAGCATGAGATGCTTGTATATGATGCAAGGATGCAAGGATGCATGAGATATTTGTGTATGATGCAAGAATGCATGTGATGCTAGTTAAAGCATGAGCAAAGGTTTATTTTCTGTTTTACAAAGAAGCATATGAGCATGCGGTTAAGAAGTGCATTGAGGTCTTGAGAAGACATGTTTTATAAAATGGCATGAGATGTAAAGTGTTGGTTTTGCAAAGTATGAGACATGCATTGATGAATGTTCATTAGCGATCCTTACTAAGCTTTGTGCTTACGCACTTTTGTTTCATCAATGTAGAAAACTATGCGTTGAAGGCAGCAAGTAGGCAAGAGGAATCCAAGCTTTTAATCTTGCAAAGTATGTGGTTTGCTTCGGTGTAATAAAAGGCAATTGGCGGGGTTTATGCTATTGCATGGTTGTGAATGTTTTCCCTTTGCTTGGAACATGTTTGATAGTTACTTTTGAGATGTAATTGGCCTTTATGGTTTGATTTTGGTTATGGTTGATGGTTTTTGTTTGCTATTGCTTTAATGGACTAGGGAGCATGCCTTTAGTACCTTTACTTGCATGTTGATTGCTATGTTATAGCTAATGCCACGATATGATGATTGTTGATATGTATCCATGTTGTATGGATGATGTGGCATGAATTGGGAATGATTTGAATGTGTTTAAGCATGAAAAACAAGCAAAATCAGCTGTTGCAAGGCATGAAGTATCGGGACGCCCTTAACTGTTTCAGAATAGGGGACCGAAATGGCCATAAGGTTTCGGAACGGGTGAAGGCGTATCGAAACGTTTTGGCTACTAGAAGGGGGTGTTTCGATACGGGTCTCGGAACGCACCCGAGTATTGAAACGGTCAACCCTGTTTCGAAACGACCGTTTCGGTACAGGGCCATTCGTATCGAAACGCCTGACCGTTTGGTTTGAATTTTGAACTGTTTTGAGTTTCTGTTTCTTGCATTTTGGTCCCTAAGTGATGGTTGCTTAATTCAATGAGTTTGAATGATCCGTTTGAGTTGAAATTTGACCGGATGGTATGTTCTGTGATTAATTTTGGATTTGTCACACTAAAACTCGTTTCGTCCTTATAAATCTGAGAATTTACATTTTAGTCCCTAAAACATGATTCTTTTCAATTGAGTCCTTGTTAGGGTTCCGATCTCTGTGCCGGTTTTCGCTGAATTAATTTACTAAACATATAGGTTAATATTGAGCATCTATTAAAGATGGAAAGAAAAAAAGGTTGTTAATCAAGGTTGAGTTTTTGGTTGACTTTAGTTTTCCCCGTGTAATCTTCGTAGTTCGGGTCAATCGTCTAAGCCGGGCTAAGGGGGTTACATTTGTTGGTATTAGAGCCAGGTTATGAAAGAATCGGGGATGTTGGCATGTGAAATTGATATGTGTTGGAGTATGATGTTTGAAAAGCATGCTATTGGTTGAATTTTGAACCTTATGCCATGCTTGTTTGATGCAAATTGTATGTGAAATGAATATGATTGTGCGATGATTATGTTATGTGGATATGTGCTGATTTTGGGATGATGAAAAGTATGTGAGCATGATGTTTCATGTATGCTATGCTCTGTGGGGGAAATTGGGTTCCCATTACCTTATTACACTACTCAAATGTTTTGTAAACTTGGATTCTTGCTTGCAGCTGGCCAAAATGGTTTGACTTGTTTTGTTGTTATGTCTTGTTAAATAGCACTATCGATCCAAGAAGAGAGTTAAGATCGGGTACGATGGTACCTGCAGCTGAGCAGGGTAACCAGGCTGAGCAAGGGGCTGATGTCCCTCCTGGTGGAGATCTACCTCCTCCGCGACCATCTCGAGGTGGGAAGCAGGTGCAACAAGGACAAATAGTCCTGGATTGGGTGATTTGGCGCCTCTGGTTCAAGCGATCACCGGAGCGTTTCAGGTTGTCATTGCTGGAGCACATGTACAGGCCCCTGCAGCTAGGCAGATGGGCTTACCTTTGGAGGGGTTGAGGAGCTTAGGAGCTGTGGAGTTCTTTTGTATGTCTCCTGAGGCGTCCGAGGCCTTTTTAGCGAGTACGATCCGCATTATGGATCATATGGGCTATAATGATATCAGATCCAGGTTTTGAAAGAATTGGTGATGATGGTAAGTTAATTTGGTGAGTTTTTTTATACTTATATTGGTACTAATGGCATGTTGGGTGAGAAAAGCATGATTTTAGTGAAATGTGGATATTATGCTATGCTTGGATGTTGTGAATTATATGTGAGTTAAATATGATCGTAAGTTGATGATATTGTAAGTTGATTTTGTGTGATAATTGAGGTATGACTGGGGTACCAATTGCCAAATCTTCAGATAAAGGAAATTTTGTTTTGAGCAAATGAATTGAGTGAGTTAGGTCCTTGCTACCGAAAGCCTAATTGATTTTATTGTTGTATTTGCATTATAGTACATATCTTTCCCCATGGGTCCGAGACGAGAGATGAGGGGCAATGCCCGAGTTGTGGCCGAGGATGGGCTGGAAGAGCGAGTAGAGAATCTAACGCCTCCTCCTCCGAGTGGACCACCTGCAGGTGGTGAGGCAGGAGTTGGGGCTGGAGCTGGTGCTGGAGGTGTTGCACCTGAGGGAGCACCGAGACAAGGTGTTCTGGATATGACAGTTTTAGTACAAGATATTGTTGGAGCCTTTCTGGCGGCAGTAGCTGGTTTACATGCAGCTGCACCACAACAGGGTGCCAATCCTGGGTTGCCTTTGGAGCGTTTACGTAGCCTGGGCGGTGCTGAGTTTAGAGGGTTGACTCCTGAGGGGTCTAAGGCTTGGTTTGAGAGAACCAAGCGAATCTTGGTACAAATGAACTGTAATAATTTCCAGAAGCTGGGCTGTGTAGTGTCTATGTTGCATGGCGATGCGTATACATGGTGGACGACTATCACATCTAGGATGGAGCAGGATGAAATTGATTGGGCATTTTTTCGTGAATACGATCAAGAAAAAGTTCTTGAAGTCCATTATCTGGATGAGAAGAAGTGTGAATTCATGGCTCCAGCGCATGGCAGTATGTCGGTTGCTGAGTATGAGGTGTAATTTGTGAGGTTGAGCCAGTATGCACCTGAGTTAGTACCAGACGAGCGGGCAAAGTGTGATCGTTTCCGCTATGCGTTGATAAAGGAAGTTAAAACATACGTGCTAGCGGCTGAGTGCACATACTTTGATGTGCTGGTCTCGCAAGCTAATGATACAGAGCTGAGTCTAGGGATGACGACTCAATCTGGAGGCTCTAGTTCAGGGAAAAGGAGTGCAGACCATGATGGTGGGCGTGATCATGGCAAAAGGCCTCACGATAGAGGTTATTAGAGGGATCATTGCCGGGGTGGTGGTGGTGGATCAGGCCGTAGGCAACATGGTCAAAATGCTGGTGCTCGTCCTTAAGTTTGCAACCGTTGTGGGAGACATCACACTGGGGAGTGTTGGGGTGTCTGAGGGACTTGTTGGCATTGTGGGGTGCATGATCACGTGAAGCGAGACTGTTCGCAGTTGGCTAGGCAGACACCAGTACGTGCTGTGGAACCTCGGAGAGGCCGTGGGCGCGACCGAGTTAACTATCAGAGGAGAGAGAAAGGACAGCGAGTAGTTCCTCACGTGGTAGCTGTTCAGCTAGAGGAAGGTGGTTCTGTGTGAGTTTATGCTCAGCGCGAGAGGCGCAACAATACGGATGTGACCGTAGGTACCTTTGCTCTGCAATCGTTATCTTTGTTAGCATTGATCAATTATGGATCCACACACTCTTATATTTTGATTGAGCATGCATATTTTCTTGATATACCTGTTGAGTTGTTGAGCGTAGGAATGCAAGTGACTAGTTCCTTTGGTGAGACTGTGGTCAAAAAGAAATTGTATATGAGATGCCATTTGTCTTTGTAGGGTCATGTTTTTCTTGTGGATTTGATGGAATTACCTTTTTATGGCTTTGATGTGATTCTTGGAATGGATTGGTTGTCTGAGCATAGGGTTGTTGTTGATTTCGATTTTAAGCGAGTTACCTTGAAGCTTGCTGATGATTATGAGGTGGTGATAGTACGTGAGAATGTGAAATTCTTGTCTAATGTTGTTTCATCTTTGGAAGCAAGCTGTATTCTAAGGATGGGCTGTAATGCTTATCTGCCTATGTGATGAATCCTGGTGCAAAGGATGTTCGTGTGCAAGACATCAGAACCCGTTTGCGATTTTTCGGTGTCTTTCCGGAAGTGTTGCCTGGATTACCACCAAACAAGGAAGTTGAGTTTGGTATCGAGTTGTATGAGAATACGACTTCGATGTTCATTGCTCCTTATCGAATGGCACCGAAAGAGCTGAAGACGCAACTTCAGGAGTTGCTCGATCGAGGATTCTTTCGGCCGAGTGCATCACCTTGGGGTGTGTCGGTGTTGTTTGTAGAGAAGAAAGATGGGACAATGGGGATGTGAATAGATTATCGGCAACTGAACAAGTTGATGATCAAGAACAAGTATCCCTTGACAAGTATTGATGATCTCTTTGATATGTTTCGAGTAGCTTCGGTGTTTTCTAAGATTGATTTGAGGTCAGGGTATTACCAGTTGAATGTGAAGGATGTGGACGTACCTAAGATAGCTTTTCGGACAAGGTACGGGCATTATGAGTTCTTAGTGATGCCTTTTGGATTAACCAACGCATATAGTGATTTCATGGTTATGATGAATCGTGTATTCCATGAGTTTTTGGATTAGTTTGTGGTAGTGTTCATCGATGACATCCTTGTGTACTCTTGTACCGAGGAGGATCATGATAGACACTTAAGGTTATTGTCGCAAGTGTTGTTGGAGAACCATCGTTATGCTAAGATGAGCAAGTTTGAGTTTTGGCTTAGGGAGGTAGTCTTCCTTGGACATGTTGTATCAGCCGAGGGTATTCGTGTTGATCCGCATAAGATAGAGGCAGTGATGAATTGAAAAGTTCCTAAGTTGGTAACAGAGGTGTGAAGTTTTCTTGGCTTGGCTGGATATTACCGTAGGTTTGTCGAGGGTTTCTCGAAGATTGCAGCACCTTTGACCAAGTTGTTTCATAAGAATTTTTGCTTTGAGTGGATAAATGCAAGACATCAAGCTTTTGAGAAGGTAAAGGATGCTTTGACGCAAGCCCCTGTCTTGATTCAACATGAATCTTGTAAGGAGTTTGTAGTCTTTAGTGATGCGTCCTATGTCGGTTAGGGCTATGTGTTGATGCAAGAGGGTAAGGTACTGGCATATGCATCTAGACAGTTGAAGGTGCATGAGTGTAACTACCCTACTCATGATCTTAAGCTCGCGGCTGTTGTGTTTGCTCTGAAGATTTGGAGGCATTACCTTTATGGGAGAAGTGTGTGTTATTCACATATCATAAGAGTTTGAAGTATCTTATGTCTCAAAAGGAGTTGAATCTTTGGCAACGACGATGGGTGGAGGTGCTTAAGGATTATGATCTATCGATTGAGTATCATCCGAGGAAGGCCAATGTTGTGGCCGATGCTTTGAGCAGGAAAGTGGCTGTGGAGTTGAGGGCGATGTTTGCTCGCTTGAGCATATCGCGAGATGGTGGTCTTGTTGCCGAATTGCAAGTGAAACCATCCTTGATTCAGTTGATGGAGGATAGGCAATTGCTTGATGATTCTCTTGTCCCTCACGTTCAGAATATTGCGGATGGTAAGCCTTCGGATTTCAGTTTCAATGACGATGGTGTTCTGTGCTCTGGGAATGGGATCGTGGTTTCGAATGATGCTGAGTTGAGGCGCACTATTCTGACTAAAGCTTATAGTAGTCCTTTCACTATGCACCCTGATAGTACGAAGATGTATCGTGGTTTGAAGGATTGGTACTATTGGGTGGGGTTGCAGAAGGATGTTGCCGAATTTTTTGGCAAATGCATGGTTTGTCAGCGAGTGAAGGCTGAACATCAGGTTTCTTCTGGGTTCTTGCAACCATTGAAAATCCCAGAATGGATGTGGGAAAGGATTACCATGGATTTCGTGTCTGGTTTGCCTTTGTCACCATCGAAGAAGAATTCTGTTTGGGTGATTGTTGATCACCTTATGAAGTGTGAACATTTCTTGCCTGTGCAAACTACGTATACATCAGATAAGCTAGATGAGCTATATATTTGATGAGATTGTGCATTTGCACGGGGTGCCGAAGTCTATAGTGTCGAATAAAGATCTGAGGTTCACATCGAGGTTTTATGAATGTTTGCATCAAGCCTTGGGTACACGGTTGAATTTCAGTACTTCTTATCATCCTCAGACGGATGGACAGTCGAAGCATGTTATACATGTGCTTGAGGACATGTTGATATGCCGCGTTATTGATTTCCAAGGTTCTTGGGAGAAGCACTTGCCTTTGGTTGAGTTTACTTACAATAATAGTTATCAGGCAAGTATTCAAATGGAACCATACGAGGCTTTGTATGGGAGAAAGTGTAGAACTCCTCTTTGTTGGGCAGAAACGTGGCAGAAGTTGGTTTCGATGCCAAATTTGTTGAGAGGAACCACTGAGAAGGTGAAGCTCATTTGTGAGAGCTTGAAAGCAGCATCAGATCGGCAAAAGTCTTACGCGGATTTGAAGCGTAAGGAGATTGAGTTCGCAGCTGGCGAACATGTGTTTTTGAAAGTATCTCCTTGGAAGAAGGTGATGAGATTCAGGCGTAATGGTAAGCTTAGCCCGAGGTTTATTGGACCTTATGAGGTTGTGGATCGAGTGGGTCCTGTGGCTTATCGGTTGAGGTTGCCTCCCGAGTTGGAAAAGATCCATGATGTGTTTCATGTTTCGATGTTGCAGATGTATAGATCGGATCCTTCGCATGTGATGCCTGTTGAGGAGATAAAGCTAAACCCGAATTTGTCCAATGATGAGGAACTGGTAAAGATCAAAGATTCGAGCAGCAAAGTTCTTTGTGGCAAAACAATAGAGCTTGTGAAGGTGTTGTGGCAACACCGAGGAGTTGAGGAGCCCACGTGGGAAAGCAAAGCAGACATGTTAAAGCAGTTCACGCACCTTTTTCCTTCAGGTAAAATTTCGAGGACGAAATTTTCTAAGGGAGGGAGAGTTGTAACACCCTTGTTTTGGTCCTAGATGTATTGAGCTTTGGATCGGGTTAGGAGAACCGGTTGGAAACGGTACGAATCTTTTTGAGTGGTTCAGGGAGATCAAGGTTCGGGATAGGATAAAAATATGACAAAAGTTGCTAAAATCCTCTAAAATCATATTTAAGTGGTTGGTCAAGTCAATTTTGCAAAATGAGTTTTGTAAGTGGCATATTTTGGGCGGTGACCAAAATATAAAGTTTTTAAACTGTGGAATAATGCAAATTTCAAACGAGGAGTCAAAATCGTAGAATCTTTAGGGAGGTTTTGTGCAATTACACATTTCCTTAATTTGACATGTGTTTTAAATGAATTTTGAGTAATCGTTTAAAAAGGGGATTTTATTTATTTATCAAATAAAATCATTAATTTGGAAGTTTCATTTACGTGACTAACTTTTCACTCTTCATTTTCAACAAAACACATTTCTAAAGTCTTTTCACCAAATTTCTTTTCTTCAAGAATTTAAAGATTTCTCTTCATTTTCTTCAAGAATTGTGAAGCCAAACTTGTCAAATCGTAAGGAAAGCAAGGATTGGAGGTAAATCCCGTTCTCAACCTCTAATCAAGGTTCTTTATCGAAATTCCCATGATTTTTGACTCTCAATTGTTGTTTTTAACTGAGTTTTGATTATAGATAAAAATCTTGCAAAACTAAGGTTTAATTCTTGATTTTCGGAGTGTTGTTGATGAGCTCTGTTTTAGATGGATTATAATTGAGTTTTGAGGTGATTATCATGTTGAAAAAGAGTTTTAATGATTTAGATCCCGAAATTCTTGAGATCTTTGACTTTTATGATAGTTTTAGTTGTGTTTTTGAAGTGATTTGATGGTTAAATGATTGCTGGAGATATAAGGAAGGGTTTAGGTTGTTTTTGGATGTGATTTGATGAATATTTGTAACCCCCTCGTCCCGGTCCGGATGCTTGACCGATCCGAGTGGGCTACACGGGGATAACCGAGGCGAAACTCGTTAAGGCTCCACTTCGGTTACCGACCCAAGAAAAAACTTTTCAATTAGATTATCTTTTCTATATGAGACATTAAACCCTATATGAGAAAAGAAACAGCGGAGGAAACATTGAGGTAATCAGACATCAGCTCAACCAGAACAGCCCATTTTTATCTTTTACAGCAGGCCGTATCGGAACGCCCATAGGGTGTTTCGATACGCCTTGACTAGGTCAACGAGCCTGAGTCAACCTGAAGAGACCGTTTCGAAACAGGGGTAGCCCGTATCGAAACGCCCTCAACGGTCAACTTGTCGTGGTCAACGAGATGAAGGCCGTTCCGAAACACTATTGCCCGTTTCGATACGACCCCCTAGCGTACCGAATCGCCTGCCCCGAAACAAAGGGACCGTATCGAAACGGGTTCGACCGTTTCGAAACACCCTCTGTCTGCAGATTGGTTTTAGCTGGTTTTAAGGCACAAGGATGTCCCAAAACCCCACTAAAACCTCTCTTAACACACATACAATAACACTAAGACAAACCAAACATTACAAGCATGCTTAACACACATCAAGCATATAAGAACCATACATTAAAGAAACCAACAACATCCAACACATGGATCATACAAGACATTTAAGATAACATGCTTCACAAGAACATATACATAGGCATTCATGATAGGCAATTCAAACATGGCATACAAATCAAAACATGGCATCAACAAGCCACACCAACATCAACATCAACCCAAAGAATTCAAATCCCATTGCTTGTCTATTACAATCTTTCAATTTAAAGTTCATACTTGAGCTAACCAAAAGCGACACCTGGAGGCCCTTCCTTGCCCATTGCACCCACAAGCTACTGATCTGCATTGTCGAAGAAAAAGAAGCGTAAGCATAAAAGCTTAGTGAGGGTAAGCTCATAAAACAAACGTCGACAATGCAGGGTCCAAGCACGAGCATACAACCAAGGTAGAATGCATGAGTTCACCTTCGATCCACATGAGCCAAAATAAAAGATGATGCATGAACATAATATTCACTATCATGCCATGCTCAACAAGTCCATAACCACAACATATGGAAACGTATATAATCAACATAAGAGCAATGTAAACCACAATCCGTATTGGCACCTAGCTATGACTCGAATACGCGGATAACCGTTGGAACTCACATCCAACAACATAACCATTACCTTACGGTGGGATTACACTCATCACCGTTTCACGCGCAGGGGATTCCACTCATCCTCACGCCCGTCGATGAGATTCCACTCATCACCGAATAACATATATAAGAAGATTTCCGGGCGAACCCGTACTCCATCTTGATGACTACCATCATCAAGACCACGCGCGCATTTTGACTCACGTGTGCACACTAACATCCTAATGATCGATCATTGTACCCAAGCATACTAGTGCCAATACTACACATTTCATTAATCTTTCACAATATCATTTCATAACAACTTCCGTGCTTAGCACGTATTCACCATGACTTATCGTCATGCACAAACCACATTTCCATGCCTAGCATGTACTCACCATGATCCTCGGATCATGCAACCACCTCATAATATCATTTCACATGTCAACACTACATGTATATCATTAATACAAATATCACATTATATTTCATACGTATGTATATCCCCATCATACCTATCATCAATATGCATATAACAATGCATCAAACCATGCCTCAACATACATGTATAACAACATATACATAACCACCATAATCACAATTAAACATGAGGCATAAATCAACAATTTAAAGATCAATCAAGGTCTCCAACTAAAGCTTGGGATTAGGCTACAACTCTAATCCCAACTCTAGATGGGTCTACCAAGCCCAACCTAGTCCACATGCTCAAACCAACACTTGAAAACCATTTAAAAACATTAAACCACTCACCGACTATCCCAAGCTCAACCACACTAGCTGATCAAGCTCCCAACGGTTCCGGATTTGTTTTTGAGGCTTCACCAACACAATTTCTTGCTTCTAATCAACTCAACACAAACAAAACAACCTCAAATCAGTTCACAAATCAAAGTAGCCAACCCGGAATACAAACCAAGCATAAAACACAAGATTTCAAGCTAAGACCAACTCCCAAAACTCCAAACCCGAGCAGCCATTAAACCTAGTCCAAAACTCAAGATTTCAACCTCTTTAACACATTTAAATGCTTCCAAAATGATCCCTAACCAACATACAACCAATAGCCCTCAATTTCCAACATTAAACACACCCAAAACCAACCTTTAAACCCTTCAAAAACCCTATTAAAACCCAAATCTGGGAATCTCAATAAAACACTTTAAAAATCATATATGTTCGACCTTATGGTTAATAAACAACTGTAATCACTAATTTTGTGCGGACCTTGAACCCCCTTTAGTTTATGTTTATCTGGGCATACATCGGGCTATCATTTAAATTAAGACTAAAAAAAGAAAAAAGAAGAAAAACAAAAAAAGAGAAATATATATATATGTGTGTGTGTCATGTCTTATTATCATCATATTATCTATTATTATTTATTGTATATATATATGCATGTGACATAATATATATAGGTGTGTTTATTTGCATATAATTAAGTAATGTGTGAATGTATATATTTGGTATTGATATTTGCTACTGTTATTGTAATTATCTTATTATTACTATTGTTATTATTATTATTATTATTATTATTATTATGAAAATAAGACACATGAATAAATAAAAGCCCATAGTTTATTTAATTTAAAGTCTACTACATTATGAAAAACCCAAAAATAAATAAATATACAAGGCCTATTTGGGGCCCAAATAATCTAGCCCTAATCTGATCTAAAAGAAAACCCTAATGCCCCTTATGTTCTGTGCAGCCGCCCCCCATTCCGACCGTTAGATCTGGGATAGATCTAACGGTTCAGATCACACCCCAGCAAAAACCCTAGAGAGGCCTCTCCCTAGCTCCACGCCGCACGCACTAAGAGCCGTCGGATTGAAGGAAGATGTATAGCCCAGATCGCCTCAGGACAAAACCCTAGAGAGGGTCTCCCCTTTGCCCTTGCGCCGCGCAGCCTCGACCGTTGGATCGATTCGATCCAACGGTCCCAGATTGAGACGATGAAGCATCTGGACCCAGAGATTCCACGCCCTTCACGCACGACCTCTCGGTGACCCACGCGCGACGGTTCTGTCACCAAACGCGCCCACGCGACTGAGCCATCTGACCCTTAGCCTGCCACGAGCACGCTTCTGCCGCGACCAGCTCGATGCCCCTCCCATTTCCGGCAATGTCGACATGCAACAGCAAAACAGAGGTGGTCAGGACCCAAAAACAACAATGAAAAGAACAAAAAACAAAAATGATAAATTAAAGTCGACCAAGCAGATCAGAGACACCAGAGAGAGTATCAATCAAAAAGGGAGAGCAATACAAATATCAGAAAAAGTAGAACAGAGAGAGAGAGAAAGTTGCATGTAATTTTTCGGATATAAATCTGAACCAAAAAGCCATTGTAACGGAGGATTTTTTAGAGAGAAATCAATAACATACAAAGCCTTCTGAGGTAGCAATTCTTGTTTATTTTTTTATGCATTCAAAAACAACAGAAAATAAAGAGAAGCAAAGACGAGTTTTTTTTCTTTTCTTTTTACCTTTCGGGAACATGTTTCCCCTTATGCTTCGACTCCCACCGGCGATAATCCCCGTTGGGTGAGCCATCGGTTTGGGTTGATGCAACGAAAAAGATAGGTTTAGTTTCAAACAAAGTTTTTGGTTTTCTAAAACAAAAGGAGGGTTTTCTTTTGATATCAGTGCCGGTAGACGATCGTCGGCGGCAAAGTTTTCTTGGGTTTCAAACAAAAAAGGGTTTCAAGAAACTTGTTTTCGGGGTTTTGATTTCAAAAGACAGGCTTTTTCAGGTTTTTGGGGTTTCAAAAGGAGGAAAAAGGTTTTTTTTAAGACTCCGGTGCCGGCAACGGCGACCGGAGTGGGTGGCGGCGCCGGATCTTACAGAGAAGAAAGGGGGGATGGTTCTCGGTTTAGGGTTAGTCGAAATGAAAAAGGGCCGAATGATTTTTTTTAAGTTTGCATTTATAATGTTTTTTTGTTTCAAATGTGGTTTAATCGCATCTTAAACCCTTCCGCGTCGCCGTTTTTACGCGTGAAGGGCCTCCGTGTTTGGAAATTCCGCATCCGGCCCCTGAAATGTTTTTGAAGTTTTGAATTTCATCCCTGATTTAGTCTCAATCAGTTTTCGAGTGGGAAAATCACTACCTTGGTCCACACAGCTTTTCGTGTCTTTTCGATTCAGTCCCGTTTTGCACTTTTGATTAATGTTTTTAAATGGGTTTATTACATTCTTGATCCCTGCCAGTTTGCCTCTTTTATTTATTCAGCATTTTATCATGTTTATTTGTTATTCATGCATTTTTTCCGTTACTTTATTTGCTTGCCTACTCGTATACAATGTTGGGTCGTTTCATGAGCTTATTGTTAGGTATTGCATTCATGTTTAAATTTAGTTAATGGTCCCTAATTGCTAAAAGAAATATTAAGTTAGTTACATAATGTGCTCACTTTGTGATGTGTTTATTCCCATCTTACTTATCTAACGCATGTTTAGTTTTATGTTTTTTCGTATTTGTGCTTTTATTTATTTGCTTTGCCCAATGTCATGATTATTGTATTTTCATTCATTGCATTGTTTTATTATGTACGTTCATTTTCTTTCTTAAGATGCATTTCAAGAATAATTATATTGTAATGCGAGCGTCTTTTTATTCGGGAACGAACAAGGCCAGTACCAGTCGTAGTGGTGGTGGTTCGGACGTTCCTTCTCGAATATTAAGACCTTTAAAATTTACTCACTCGTATAACCAAATTTCGATACGATTCGTCACTTTAATTCGCAAAATTTAATATTAATTAAGCGGTAAAGTCTTGGTACGAATTCTGGGTACGTCGAGGGTGCTAATCCTTCCTCGCGTGTAACCGACTCCCGAACCCATTTTCAAAAGAAAAATCTCTGGTTTATTTCGGTGTCCGGTCTACCATTTTAAATGACCGGTGGCGACTCCTCTACTTTTTATAAATCCAACAATTTTCAAAAACTAATTTAAAACCCGGTTCTTCTAAGTGACACCGAGGTATTTTCCTAAAAATTAGTCGCAACAGATGGCGACTCCACTGGGGAAAAATTTTTGTTTTCAAAAACAAAAAGAGAGTCAAGCCAAAAAAACTTTACCGCTCAAATTAATATTAGAAGTTGCGAATTAAAGTGACTGAATCAATCGATATTTGTTTATAAGTGCGAGTTTATTTTAAACGCATTTAAAATTGGCATTTAAACCCGTTCGTTTAAGTGGGGGAAAACGCTAGTTCTTTCGTGGGGATATTGTTCCTCCGTCTGGGCCTAGCAAGTACCTTCGGGGCTCGAGTACCCTATATCTTCGTGGGAATATCGTTTCTCCGTCTGGATATAGCGAAAGGGTCCCCTCGAATTGAACTCGGTTGAGAGGAGCCTAAAATGGGTGATGACCGGGGGCCTTGCTACCCTTAGAAGGGGATAGCGAGGACAGTTCGAGTACCTCCTAGAACCAAAACTGCATTTAGAGAACTAGAAAGCCCACCCCTTTTAGAGCCATGTGGACAGCCTAGGTTCATTAGACGGGATATATAGGGTTGCTTGCTTTCATGCTTGCCTTTTATCATGTTTATCCGACACTAACGTTTTTTCTTATGATCTTCTTGCGTTTATTCTCGCATGCATTTCATGACATAAAGGTGTTGAGTCAAGGTGGTTTTACCCAATTCTAGGGCTATCATTATGGACGGGAGGTTGATAGAAAAGATGTTGTCAATTAGAAAGTCCGACATCGGTCAAAGGTGAATCAAAAAGGATAATGGGACGAGTTTACCGAGCAAACACACAGTGTCAGATCTAGTACCCACCATCGAAGAAAGCACAACCCTTCTCCATCTTGAGGAAGTCAAGCGACATCGGATCTACTTCGAACATCCAAAGTCACGAAACTACCTGACCGAGTGCAAAGAGGCAGCCAAAAAGAGCGGGGCAACCGAAAAGGGCATGGATTAGGTCAAGAGATGGATTCAGCTTCGAGGAAATAGCTTGTTTTCCAGGACTTGATACCAGCAGTTTTAGAGGGTCTTGAATTGCTAGAGAAGAAAGCAAATCCGGCCCCAGCATTTTTGCCGAAGTTTTCATTTCCATAAACATGATTAGGGGGCAAGAAGAGTACCCGTAGGACTTTTTCTATGACTATCTTGTAACAAGGAGCCTCTTTTACGTTCAAATGAAAGTTGACCTAAGGGGAATCACCTATATGACCAACACCTTTGACTTGCATACATTTGTAACATTTGTTTCATACATCATTTCGATGCAGCATTAAAATTGTCAGCCATGCACCCATTTCATGAGCATGCATTTGTTGATTCGAGTCCATAATACATCCATCATTAAAACATTCTTAAGGCCTTTCATCGCATCGTTGCTAATTTGGGGAAAACGTTCACGTCAGAGAAAGAGAGAGAGAGAAAAGAGAGAATAAATGGACAAGGGAACAGTTTCTAACCAGTACAACTTCTGAAGCATGAATGACCTAGTGACTAGGATGGATAAGCTCGAACAGCTTCGAGAACATTTGGTTCAGAATCAAAGGGAGATGATATCGTATACGAGGAAAATAAATCCTTTACAAAAATCCAATTTCCATGATTGGTGAAAACTGATTGTACCCAGGGGAATGGTACAACTAGCCCGGAGCAAACGGCTACCGGTAAAGGCAATTCAAACCCGTTGACCCCTGTGCATTTGGGAAAAATGAAAGTCTCATTTCAAGAAAAATGAATTCGAGACATTACATCGCTTCATGAAAGAAGAAGCGATGTTTGGGCAAGTCCGACAGAAATGTTGGCACAACGTGCTTAAATACGGTGAAGTTCAAGACAATGGATAATTCAAATGTCCATCGAAAATCCATTTTCACGAATGGTCAAAGGAAAATAAATCCTTTGCAAAAATCCAATTCTCATTATTGGTGAAAACTGATTGTACCCAGGGGAATGGTACAACTAGCCCGGAGCAAACGGCTATCGGTAAAGGCAATTCAAATCCGTTGATCCCTGTGCATTTGGGAAAAATGCAAAAAGAAATAAGTAAGTTGTGAATTTTTTTTTCCATCATAACGAAAGTTTCATTTTGTTATTTAGAAAATATTTTGGTATTCCTTAATTCTTTAAATATTTCATAAGCTTACTCTTGTTTTCCATTTACACATGTGTATACTTTTTAAGATTAACTTTAATTCAATTCAATTTTTTTTCTTCTAAAAGACCGAATGTTGTGAGGACGCTATAAATATGAAAACCCTATGCTCTACTTAGGCCAAGGGAGGAATGACAAATGAGTGTTTAGGAATAATGGGCCACTCCCATTGAGTGAATTTTCCCTCTCGGGCATTGTTGTCTAAGGTTCTTGAATGAAGTGATAACCCTAAAACTTCAACCACCTGAAGACCAATTTTGATATCCGTGTGTGGGAGGACATTTGGCATTCCTTCAATTCCCTTCTCATAGAAAGAAAATGAAAAAATATCCGTTGTTGTCCCCATTTGTGCCTGATAAATTTTTTCTTCTGATTGAACCCAAACCAAGGATCACCCCTACACCGGGGGCAGAAAAGGATAGAAGTCTATGGACGAGTTAATGACATTGGATCTGGATTATGCTATGAAGACGAGGCCTCGTGAATTAAAGGGCAATAAAAGAAAATACATGCGTTGAATACATTTTCAGTTTGAGCAGCAAAAACATCAAAAGGAAACAGCGAAAGAAAAGTCGGTTTTCAAAGAGCTACGCAAATCAAGTCAAAAGTTACCAACATAAAAGTTGAAGAAATCAAAAGCAAAAGCACTAAGGTGAAAAGTGTAATTTTGTAAAAGGAGAAAAGCGGATAAAGAAAAGGGACAATAGGATTCCCTATCCAAATGAATCTCTGCTTAGATGAGCCTCGAAGGGTTGTTCACCTGTGAGCAAGAACCTGCACCAGTACAATACAAAGGCGCAACTTGATCCGAAACTACGCTTGATGAAAGGAAATGAACTATAGGGTGAAAACCCCAACAAGAAGGGGCAGTCTAGAGCGATCCAAAGAAGTAAGAGAGCAAATAGCATTTCATCGGAGCATAATTGAGACTTCAGATTAGAAGAAATGATCCTTGGTTTCACCACCCTTAAACACTTGTTTGGGCCTTTTTACCCTTTCTTTCATAGCCGTAAGCCTTAGCCTACATTACAAGCCATAAAAGACCATTTGGACCATGCGCGGAAGGATGAATTTGTCTTCAGATCACATTCCGCCTATCGGTGTTAACCTTTCTTCAAGGATTGCCACGCTTCTAATGCCTGATTGAGATCAGAAAAGAGGGAAGGATGGGGCAAGGTGAGTTAGTGAGTTAAAGAGAGCCACCTTTAAATTGGGTAGAAACTAAGTATGGGAGTCGCTCCTCTCGGAAGCCTAATAACCCAGAAAAGATTTCATATGTGCATC
This sequence comes from Hibiscus trionum, assembly GCA_030270665.1. NCBI lineage: Eukaryota > Viridiplantae > Streptophyta > Magnoliopsida > Malvales > Malvaceae > Hibiscus > Hibiscus trionum. The sequence continues at coordinate 27,283,503 of BSYR01000021.1, forward strand.
CCTGCAACATTCGGAAAATTTCACTCAGGTCAACCTTTTTCAAAGACCCCAAACCTGATTTTCACTTGACATGATTCTTTAAAATGTATATTTCCATAATAAAATTATTTTTTACCCAATCACTTGCATAAGTCTTCTACATGGGAATGAACAAGCGGACTGACCATGGCTCGAGGTAAAGCCATCAATACCCAGAGGGGCGCCCTCGGAGGTTCAAACATTGCTACTAATACCTCCAGTTGAAATATCAAGACCGTCTTTGGTTAAATATCGAGCTATGAAGTCGACCTTCACTAAGAAGGGTTGAAATAGAACATGAGGGAGAAATTTTGACATTGAGAATCGGGGAACAGAAGTTACCCTCGGAGCCTAAGCATCTTGCCGAAGAGGATGTCTTGAGAACAACCACACGCACCGCGTTGAGGGCACACACTGAGATGAGACAGTAATCAACTCGATAAAAGGCAACGGAGATATGCCTAAGAAAAGAAGGAAGGTGGAGGAGAAAGAGAAGAGAAGCCGAGGCGAGGACCCCAAAGGCACTTTGGGGCAAAGGAGCGAAATTCAGAAGAGGCGCTTTCGACCACAAATTTAGAGAAACAAGTTGTGGCATCTTGGGACTGAAGACACCGTTTAAAACAGCCGACATTAACTAGGGGTCAATAAGAAGGTACATAAACCTAAAGTAAGTGGGGGCAATAGGGTTCTAATCAGTGTAAGTCCTCCCTTCAAGAAGAAACGAGAAAGAGAGGTTCCATAAAGGAAAATAGAGACAAGGCTGTATGAAAAATGAGAAGTTCAGAAGACCTAGAGACATGTGAACACCCTAAAGATGTGAAAAATTTTAAGAGTCAAAAGAGAGAAGTTGACTTCAAGATGAAAACTCAAAGGAGTGCCCAAAAAGAAAAAAGAAGAAGAAAGAGGACAAAGAAGAGAAGAGGAGACACGGTGAAAACCCAAAAGACACTTTGGGGATTGAGGCGAAATTCAAGAGGAACGCTTCATATCACAAACTCATGGCGAAGGAGGCAGAAACTCAAAGCCCAAGAATTTCGGAGCAAAGGAGGCAGATACTCAGAGCTCAGGGCAAAGGAGACAGAAACTCAAAGCCCAAGAACTTTAGAGCAAAGGAGAGAGATACCCAAAGCTCGAGACAAATATATACGAAATCTGCTCATCGATTCGAGCATTTGGAGAATAGAACCCGCCTATCCGTTCAGGCACTTGGAGAATGGAAATTTGCTCATCTATTCGGGCATTTGGAGAATAGAGCCCGCCTATCCGTTCGGGCACTTGGAGAATGGAAATCTGTCTATCTATTCAGGCAATCAAAAGTCAGTGAAAAGAAAAAAAAAATAGAAGAAAGAAAGAAAAACAAGAAAAAAAAGAACAAAAAAAAGAGAAGGGTTCAAAGTGAAAACCCGAATGGGCACTTTGAGGCAAACAATTCCAGAAGTGGATGAGAAGAAGAAGAACAAAGGTCCAGTAGTACTCGAGAGGGGCATCATTGTCCGTGGGGTAACAAGGGTTTTGTACATAAGAGTTTGAATCGGAATGGATGAAAGATAGCACAAGCCTAGAAAAAGTGTAGATGAAGTTTCTAAATACGACCAAAGTCACTCGACTTGAATATTTGAACGAAGAATGAGCGGCAGAAGTTTGGGGGCCAGTTTTGTCGAGACACAAGATTGATGAGTGGTTATAGTCCCAAAATAACGACCACCGACCCTAGAAAATGAAGAGAAACTAAACACATGCATCTTTGCATTCTCGTAAACACATGCATCTTTGCATCCAGAAATATGCTCATGCATCATCGATAGCTAGATATCACCCATGCTAGGAGCATGCTAAATCATGTCATAGCATTTTGTTTTCTCTAAACAGACGTTTGAAGATTGGTAAAAGAACATATCTACGGCTTCACGAGAGGAGAAGCAGATCTCATAAGAGTCAAGAGTCCCTCGACTTTCATTTTTGAAAGACAACTTGAATACCTCTTGATACAAAGAGAAAACGATAAAGCGAGAACTAAAAGTATTTCAGGCGAAGCCTTTCAAGCTGCCGCTCCAGAATGTCAGGCGAATCTTCATATTCGCCACTCAAGGATTTCAAATGAAAGCTTTCAAGCTTGCCGAAAGATTTCTGGATGAAGGATCCTACAGAGAAAGGGTCCAAACAAGATCTATATAGGAGGAACTTGCGACTTCAGGATCTCGAAAGTGGAGGGTCCTACGGAGAGGGGACTTGTAGATCCTTGATTTCAGAGAGGAGTTCAATAGAGAAGGAACTACTACTCGAAGAGTACGCTAAGGAAGAGGAGTTTTGTGGAGAAAAAACTCAGAATCCTAAGGCTTCAAGATCTCGAAAGCGAAGGGTCCTATAGGGAGAAGACTTGGAGATCTTTAATTTCAGAAATACGAGGACGAAAGTTCTATATAGAGAGAACTGCCACTCGAAGAACACACCAAGGAAATGACTTCTATAGAGAGAGAACTCATATTCTTAAGGCTCCAAAGAGGAAATTACTCAGTGTAGCGCGTTGCAGCTCCAGGAGAGTAAATCGTCCAATAGGGAAGTTGGACAGATATAGTTATGACCAGTTTGCTTTACGACCGTGAAGGGAAAGCAAATCCACTTGGACGCCCAAGTTCGCCTTTCTGCCGCGAAGAGGAGGCAATAGTATTTGGAATTTCAGCTTGCTTTTTGACCGTGAAATGGACAACTTGCTTTTAGAGCGCGAAGGGAAGGCAAAGTTGTTTGGATGACTAGCTTGTTCTTACGAAAAAGAGAAGACAAAGATATTTGGAAGTCTGCTCATCCATTCGGGCACTTGGAGAATAGAACCCGCCTATCCGTTCGGGCACTTGGAGAATGGGAATCTGCAAAAAAAAAAAAAAACTCTTTGTCTACCTGTTCGGGGCATCCGGAGGGAAAACTCACGATTGGAAAGGCTTTGGGAAGAGGAATTACTTGGAATCGCATGGCCGCGTCGGGAGTAAACCGTCCAATAGGGAAGTAGGACAAAATTAGTGCTTATGGTCTTTGCTTTATTCTTGTTCCACAAGTATAAGCAAAGAGGGGCAGCTGTAATCACTAATTTTGTCTGGACCTTGAACCCCCTTTAGTTTATGTTTATCTGGGCATACATCGGGCTATCATTTAAATTAAGACTAAAAAAAGAAAAAAGAAGAAAAACAAAAAAAAGAGAAATATATATATATATATATATATGTGTGTGTGTGTGTGTGTGTGTGTGTGTGTGTGTGTGTGTGTGTGTGTGTGTGTCATGTCTTATTATCATCATATTATCTATTATTATTTATTGTATATATATATGCATGTGACATAATATATATATGTGTGTTTATTTGCATATAATTAAGTAATGTGTGAATGTATATATTTGGTATTGATATTTGCTACTGTCATTGTAATTATCTTATTATTACTATTATTATTATTATTATTATTATTATTATTATTATTATTATTATTATTATTATGAAAATAAGACACATGAATAAATAAAAGCTCATAGTTTATTTAATTTAAAGTCCACTACATTATGAAAAACCCAAAAATAAATAAATATACAAGGCCTGTTTGGGGCCCAAATAATCTAGCCCTAATCTGATATAAAAGAAAACCCTAATGCCCCTTATGTTCTGTACAGCCACCCCCTGATTCCGACCGTTAGATCTGGGATAGATCTAACGGTTCAGATCACACTCCAGCAAAAACCCTAGAGAGGCCTCTCCCTAGCTCCACGCCGCACGCACTGAGAGCCGTCGGATTGAAGGAAGATGTATGGCCTAGATCGCCTCAGGACAAAACCCTAGAGAGGGTCACCCCTTTGCCCTTGCGCCGCGCAGCCTCGACCGTTGGATCGATTCGATCCAACGGTCCCAGATCGAGACGATGAAGCATCTGGACCCAGAGATTCCACGCCCTTCACGCACGACCTCTCGATGACCCACGTGCGACGGTTCTGTCACCAAACGCGCCCACGCGACTGAGCCGTCTGACCCTTAGCCTGCCACGAGCACGCTTCTGCCGCGACCAGCTCGATGCCCCTCCCATTTCCGGCAATGTCGACATGCAACATCAAAATAGAGGTGGTCAGTGACCCAAAAACAGCAATGAAAAGAACAAAAAACAAAAGTGATAAATTAAAGTCGACCAAGCAGATCAGAGACACCAGAGAGAGTATCAATCAAAAAGGGAGCGCAATACAAATATCAGAAAAAGTAGAACAGAGAGAGAGAGAAAGTTGCATGTAATTTTTCGGATATAAATCCAAACCAAAAAGCCATTGTAACGGAGGATTTTTTAGAGAGAAATCAATAACATACAAAGCCTTCGGGAACATGTTTCCCCTTATGCTTCGACTCCCACCGGCGATAATCCCCGTTGGGTGAGCCATCGGTTTGGGTTGATGCAACGAAAAAGATAGGTTTAGTTTCAAACAAAGTTTTTGGTTTTCTAAAACAAAAAGAGGGTTTTCTTTTGATATCAGTGCCGGTAGACGATCGTCGGTGGCAAAGTTTTCTTGGGTTTCGAACAAAAAAGGGTTTCAAGAAACTTGTTTTCGGGGTTTTGATTTCAAAAGATAGGTTTTTCAGGTTTTTGGGGTTTCAAAAGGAGGAAAAAGGTTTTTTTTAAGACTCCGGCGTCGGCAACGGCGACCGGATTGGGTGGCGGCGCCAGATCTTACAGAGAAGAAAGGGGGGATGGTTCTCGGTTTAGGGTTAGTGGAAATGAAAAAGGGCCGAATGATTTGTTTTAAGTTTGCATTTATAATGTTTTTTTTTTGTTTCAAATGTGGTTTAATCGCGTCTTAAACCCTTCTGCGTCACCGTTATTACGCGTGAAGGGCCTCCGCGTTTGGAAATTCCGCATCCGGCCCCTGAAATGTTTTTGAAGTTTTGAATTTCATCCCTGATTTAGTCTCAATCAGTTTTCGAGTGGGAAAATCACTACCTTGGTCCACACAGCTTTTCGTGTCTTTTCGATTCAGTCCCGTTTTGCACTTTTGATTAATGTTTTTAAATGGGTTTATTACATTCTTGATCCCTGCCAGTTTGCCTCTTTTATTTATTCAGCATTTTATCATGTTTATTTGTTATTCATGCATTTTTTCCGTTACTTTATTTGCTTGCCTACTCGTATACAATGTTGGGTCGTTTCATGAGCTTATTGTTAGGTCTTGCATTCATGTTTAAATTTAGTTAATGGTCCCTAATTGCTAAAAGAAATATTAAGTTAGTTACATAATGTGCTCGCTTTTTGATGTGTTTATTCCCATCTTACTTATCTAACGCATGTTTAGTTTTATGTTTTTTTGTATTTGTGCTTTTATTTATTTGCTTTGCCCAATGTCATGATTATTGTATTTTCATTCATTGCATTGTTTTATTATGTACGTTCATTTTCTTTCTTAAGATGCATTTCAAGAATAATTATATTGTAATGCGAGCGTCTTTTTATTCGGGAACGAACGAGGCCAGTACCAGTCGTAGTGGTGGTGGTTCGGACGTTCCTTCTCGAATATTAAGACCTTTAAAATTTACTCACTCGTATAACCAAATTTCGATACGATTCGTCACTTTAATTCGCAAAATTTAATATTAATTAAGCGGTAAAGTCTTGGTACCAATTCTGGGCACGTCGAGGGTGTTAATCCTTCCTCGCGTGTAACCGACTCCAGAACCCATTTTCAAAAGAAAAATCTCTGGTTTATTTCGGTGTCCGGTCTACCATTTTAAATGACCGGTGGCGACTCCTCTACCTTTTATAAATCCGACAAAATTTTCAAAAACTAATTTAAAACCCGGTTCTTCTAAGTGACACCGATGTATTTTCCTAAAAATTAGTCGCAACAACAACTTATCTATCAACATTAAACCAAAAGCTTTGTTAAAGAATCATAAAGTTTCAACCTTTAGCAAAAACCTTGAAAAACCCAAAATATGAAATACATAGCTTTTATGAAAACTAATGGTACCAAAATGTAGAGGAAGACAAGGCCAAGTCAAAAATGCATTTACCTTTGAAAAAGCTCTAAAGATGAAGATGAAAGGGGATGGAATTGTAACTTGGTGTAAAGAGCTCTTCAATGTCGTCAGTTTTGAAAATGGGAGTGAGGAAGAAGATTAGCACATGTCTTCATCTTTTGTCTTCTTTTAATTCACCCAAAAATCATAATTACAATTATGCCATTAATGAATGGCTAAAAACTCTCATCTCCTAAAATCCATGGAATTGGTCTTAGGAGATAGGCCCAACATAAACTTTAATTATTTTGCAAACACGAAGCCCATTAAAATATTTTATTATTTTAATTATAGACATAAAACCCGAAACATTATTTTAATATTATTTTCACCCGACCTCCGAGCCCGAGTGTTACAACTCTCCCCCACTTAAGGAAATTTCGTCCCCGAAATTTATCGGACAGGAAGAGCCACGGAAACTGCCCCTCCACACTTTCCTTTCTTTCTCGCCACAACATTCTAACCAACTCGACATTAGCTATCTGATGCTAAGATCCCGACTGGTTCTCCATTGCATGTTAGTTTAAACTCAACTCAATCTCTTCCACAAACATAGCATGGGACAGATCTGACTCACGTTTCCGAATCATAGATAAATGGCACACATCACGAACCCCTTTCTAACTCTGGTGTAACCGCAACAAATAAACAACAGAACTAGCCCGATTCACAATCTCATACGGCACCGTTTGAATACTTGACCGATAACTTTCTCTGACTGATCATCTGACTCCAACAGGTATCCAAGTACTACGTAGACGTCTTCAAAAAAAATCTAGTTGAAATCTTGAATCCCTGTCGGCCACTATCGATTTTAAGACACTGTGCATCTCACACTCTTGCTAAGGCAAGACTCCACCATCTTAAACAGGGTACAAGTAGCGTGAACATGTATAAAACGAGCACACTCAGAGCAACTATCATTGTTTACTCAGCTAAGTTCTCCCGGAGGAATTCAAAGGCGAACCAGACACAAAGTCCCTCGGATCTGTTACCCACTTTCCTTATGAATCTTCCACGGATGTAACAAACTAGAAGAAAACTAACACCCTGCATCGACACGATGGCAAAATACACACTTTCTTTCATACTGAGCCACATCACTCAACAACTCAACCCAGAAGTACTCGTCTTCCAATCCACAATATGTCTTCATACTTTTCAGATGCAATACAATGAAATGCCGTGTGCTTCGGCCAAAACAATACGTCTCAAAACACTATGTCATTCGGCACAACTATTCTGTCTCTGAAATGCAAAACTCTATCATCTTTGAAACTTTATTCTGAAGATCTTCCGTCTGCTATGCCTTGCACATGAGGTGCCAAGAACCTGTCTTGCAACTGTTTCTCTTCAAGCATCTGACTCAAAGTAGGTTTAACCTGAAACTCGGTCACAGAACCACTATCATTTGATAGGCTGAATCCAGCAAACATAGCTCGCAACTCAACTGCCATTCTAACAACAAATATAACTCGAAGCATCGGTTACTATGTTGACTCTCTTCGGATGGTACTCAATCTTGAGATTACGGTTGTAACACCCCAATTTTGGGCTTGGAAGTTTAGGGTCTGAACCGGACCGGTCTGATTTTCGGTTCGAATATAAAAGGACGTTTTAGGAAAGCCTAGTTCGGGTTGCTTTAAAAATATGGAAAAATATCTAAAAATCCTCTTTTAATATATTTAAGAGAGTGGTGAAATCAATTTTACAAAATAAGGTTTGGAAATACAACATTTTGAAATAGTGACTAAAATGCGATTTTTGAAAAGTTCAGTGGTGACTGTTTTGTAAGGATTGAAACTTTGAATCTTTAAGGAGATAATTTACCCAAAAATGATTTCTCCAGATTTTTTCTTTAATTTGAGTGAATTAATTAATGTTTTAATTAATTAGAAGTGAAGAGAAACTACCTTTTGTTAATATCATAACTACTTTTCCTAAAATTTTCTCATCTCTTTTTCTCTCAAAATTCCCTCATCCAAACACTTGTCTCCAGCAAATTTTGTATTGATTTTCACTCCAATTGATGAGTATTCAATAATCAATTAGTTTCTAATCCATCGTACATCAAATCGTTTTGATTTCCTCATTGGATTTTCAAGCAAATTGGCTCAAATCAAGGAGAAATCATCATTTAGAGGTAAGGTTGTTCTCATCTAAATATTAAGTTCTTACTGAAATTCCCAAGTTGTTAATCCTTAATTTAAGTTTTATAAATGGTTTTGATGGTAGAAACTTGATTTTGGCTTGAAACTCAAGATTTGGATGAAATCTTGAAGAATTTTGTGGTGGTTGTTTGGGCTCTGTTTTGAGATGATTCTTAAATGTATTTTGGATGTCTAATGATGTGTAACTGAGGTTTTATCAATGCAATCCAGAATAGGTTGAATTTCCTAAGTTTTTGCTTATGAAAATGGTGGTTTTTGAGGTGATCTTGGTGTTCTATTATAGCTGGAGGTATAAGAACGAGTTTAGGTTCTTTTTGGATGTTGATTGATGTTTATAAATGGTTAGAAGTGATGGATCTTGGCTGGGTTAAGTTTTGGAAGAGTTTGGAGGTGATTTCGGTTGTGTTTGGTAGCCGAAATGTTGGCTATAGGTATAGCAGCGAGTTTAAGTGTGTTGGCTGAAGATTTTAATGCATGATGATGCATTAATCCTCTGCTTTGATGTGTTAAAAACAGGGGAGACATCTTCGGACACCTTTGGAGTTGATCCGGAGGCTTGATCGACGTTTCGGCAAGCTTGAGAAACGGAATTGGTGAGTGAAGTTGGTTTTCCAGCTTTGAAACAAGTGTTTGAAGGTTTTGGGAGCTTAGTTTAAGTCTAAGCAACTTAGCTAAGCTCAAGAGTAAGCTTTCGGGGAAATTCTCTTGGATGAGCCATGATGTGGTTTGATGCATTGATTATATTTGCATGTTTAAATTCTGTTTTGAAAGCATGTTTTAGCATGGTAAATGCTGGTTTTGAAAGCCATATGTTGAAGGATGCTCAAGGTAAGAGATCCTTGGTTTGACATATTGTGAATGTGGTTTTGATGCATAGTGATGCATGATGTTAAATGGCTTTGTTTAATGCTTTAAAACAGTGAGTTGTTGATGTTATATGATGTATATTGGCAAGTTATGTGATGGTTTTAAAGTACTTGAATCGGATATAGTTAGCCGGCTATAGGATTGGGTGCATCGTGAATAAAGTTGCCTTGGATGTTGAGGGGTTGTGATTGTACCGAAAACTCCATCCAAGTATCCTAACGAGAGAGGTAAGATCACAACGGTGGTTAAAAGTCCGTGTGTGGATCTTGTTAAGGTCACAACGGTGGTTAAAAGTCCGTGTGTGTGGACCTTATGTTATGTGACCCGTACTCCCATTAGGAAGTTATACAACTACCGATGAGTGATGTGGATGGGTTGTGATTGTACCGTAAACTCCATCACGGGTGTTGAGGGGTTGTGATTGTACCGTAAACTCCACCTTATGTTGTTCGGTGGTGTGTATGAAGCGTGTGGGACAACGCTTGTAATCCGCGTATCCGATTGTGTCTTGTGTTGTAAATGGTTATGGATTATCACTTGAAAGCCAATATGCATGTTGATTCTATTGAAGCATGAGATGCTTGTTATGTATGCAAGGTTGCATGAATAATGATGGCTATGTGATGGAAGGCTTTGTTAAAAGTGTTTTATAAAAGGCATTATTGTGTTGTTTCTTTAGAGCATGCCTCACTAAGCAATTGTGCTTACGCTCTCTCTCTTGAACCAATAATGCAGATAATTGAAGTGCTTGAGGGCAACAAGAAGGCTAAGAGTCCAAGGGAAACTAAGCTCATGTATGGTGATGTTTCCATAACACTATTAGATTTTGATAATTTGGCAATGGGAACCTAAGGTTGTGTTTTTGGGAGATGTTTTGGACTCCCTAGTTTGTGGCATGATGCCTTTAATGTTTTGGATTTGTAATTGGCCTTTTGAGCTTGATTTGGCGTTTCGTTGGTTGCTTGGTTTTGGAAATTAGGATGCATGCCTATAGACTTGTGGTATTCCATGATTGATGCCATGAATATGTTTTGAAGTTGCAAACATGTACCTTATATGTATAGTGTCTTGTTGGCATGATTAGGAAGTCATTAGAATCCGTTTGAGTGGTTTTATGCATGTTAAACCAGCAAAATCTGCAGCTTATGGGCAACCCGTAACGATACACTCATAGGCGTTTCGAAACGGGGGCCTGTAATGACCTTGGTGTTTCGAAACGGCTGGTGACCGTATCGAAATGGTTTGGCCACTAGAAGGCCCTGTTTCGAAACAAGTCTCGAAACGAACCCGCGTTTCGGAACGGTCAACACCGTTTCAAAACAGGAGACCGTTGGGCACTGATTTGAATGGTTTTGAGGTTTGCAAGCTTTACGTTTTAGTCCTGGAAATTGTTTTTGCAATTGCATGAGTTTGAGATGCCTGATTAAAGTGAAATTTGACAGGGAAGCATGTAATATGACTAATTTAATATTGGTAACTTAAAAATAAGTTAAGACCTCCTAATTTCCAGAATTTGCATTTTGGTGCCTAATATTTGTGATTTGTGCAATTGAGTCCCTTATTGATATCCGATCGCTGAGCTTTTCACATAAATGTTTCTCAAGAGTACGCTTAGGTTTAACGTGCATCTAGACATGTTTAAAAAGAAAAAAAGTTCGTTAATCAAGGTTGACTTTCGGGTTGATTTTGGTTTTCCCCGTGTAATCTTCGTAGTTCGGGTCAACCGTCTAGGCCTGGCTAAAGAGGTTACAACGGTCCTCAAGCAATTCTAACAACTTATGATGTTCAAGTTTCAACCCTTCCTAAGTCATCAATTATTTCAAGCCCTGGTGATATGTACATACTGTGCATTTCTTACTATACATGCTTTGTCTCTCAATCTTCGTAGCAAATTCAACTATGATTAACTCTATGTCTCGTGTCGGATAATTCTTTTCATGTACTTTCTACTGTCTCAACGAATAGGCCACAAACCTTCTATCTTGCATAAGAACACAACCTAACCCTACATATGACACATCACTATGGTTCACAAATTCTCTCTCTGATATTGGCTGGATCAAGGTCGAAGCTTCCATCAAAGTTTCTTTTGGTTCTCAAGGGCTCGTTGTCTCGTATCTGACCACACAAACTGAACATTCTTCTATAGCAACCTGAAAATGGAGCAGTTATCTTCGAAAGACCATTTACAATTTCCTGATAGTAACAATGCTAGATCTAGGAACTATAGATACCTGTCACTGTTTTCGATTTCTTCCAACTCACATCTTCTCCTGCCTAATTAGGATTTACTCTAATACACTCGTCTGATCTACATGTCCTAGGAGAACATCTTCCTTGACTCGGATTTCACGTTTGCTCAACTTGGCCTACAATTAATTCTTTAATAGGGTCTACATCTCCAACCCCAATGCTTTTCATGATCTTCCTCGACACGTGAATATACCCATGTACCATCTACGAGGGCTACTACAAACTGATCAAGGAGCTCAGGAAGTATTTTGTAGACATCTCTATAAAAGTAGCTAACACACTAGTCAAACAAAACAGCATAACCCAGAACTCAAAGTGACCATATCTTGCCCCAAAAGTTGTCTTCGGTACGTCAACCTCTCTCACTTTCAACTGGTAGTAATCGGAACTCAAATTAATCTTCGAAAAGACTGGAGCACACCCCAACTGATCAACAAATCACCGATGCTCAGAGATGGATAGTAACTACTCATTGTCAATTGTTTCAACTGTCTATAATCTAAGCATATTGTCGTATTGCCATCTTCTTCTTCACAAATTGCACTGTCGTACTCTAAGATGATGTACTATGCCTAATGAATCTACGGTCTAACAAATCTCGTAGTTGATTCTTCAACACTCTCAATTCTTTCGGGAACCATAAGATACAGAGCAAACAAAGCAGGAACAAACTCGAAGACGATCTCAATAACAAACTCTTGTTCCCTGTCAGGAGACAAACCGACAATTCTTCCAAACACTTTTAGGAAAATCAGAAACTATTCTAACATTCTGCGGTATAATCCTCATTCAAAAAAAAATCGAATCCACCATATTTTCTAGGCAAGCCTGTCAAATAAACTCAATTGATCTTTGACCTCTAAAGTTGGATCAACATTCGATAAGAAGTTCACATTCTCACCCACTACTACAATCTCGCAGTAATCTGTAACTTCAAGGCAACTATCCCTTTCTCACAAAGTATACCCTAGCTTTGTGCTCTACAAGCCAAACCATGCCCAATGTTACATCGAGACAGTAAAAAGACAATTACTTCACATCTACTAGAATCGTGTAACCCGGAACCATCAACAAACATCTTTCGTACATTTTTCTGACCACCACTATCTCACCAAAAAGGACTAGTCACGTGCGTCCCTACGTCCAGGATCTCAACAGAGATATCTGACTTACTTACATGCGCACACAAAATGGACGAACCCGCAGAAATTGCAAATTCACATGTACATAACTGATAGTTTTGGTTCTCTTGTTTTCAGGCTGGCCCTCCAAGCATAACCTAACTCTTCAAAACCGTTCTTAAAGCATCTCGAAACCTCAAAATTTAGTTATACTCACATACAAACAATCATGCTTGAACTTGTTCATTAACATCGGCCCTGGCGACTCAAAATATCCCACTACTAAACAATCTGGAGTCAAAACTCAAGACTTCCTTCTCAGCTCAACTATATCAGAAACAACTTCATCTCTCCCTCTTGCTGGAAGACAACTCAAACGTACATTGGCCCAATCACACAAATTGATTCCCACTCACTGATACTGTCCGACTGTCTTGTATTAAAACCATAGGCCGAACCCCAACGATCACCAACTAACATTTATGAGTTTCAGATTACTCAAACGAGACCCTTACCTTGGTCTCGCCAAGAGAACTAAGGTACTCATACCTACCTTTGACACCTCACCGGCACATCCAAACTTTGCATGCTTGCTATCAATATACAGACGTACAGATTCAGGATCAACCGGAGGGAACAAACTCAAAACTGTACCAAGGGCTTATCTGTTAAAACATTGATACCACTCTGAATCTCACTCACAGGTCTTCACTTATTTTTACCAACTAATACCAGAATCGATCACATCGTTCCTTATCAACAAGAACCAACCCACATACACACGGACTCAAACAAACAGATTGTACCTCAACTCCGGTACAACCATACTTCCCTGACTGTAGCGATGAACTCCCTCAACATCATCCACATTTTCAGAAACCACAGCTTCCACTTACCAATTCACGGCCCACGCCTTGGCCTCAAACTTACCAAAAGCAATAAATCAACAACAACAACAAATTAACATACAAACTGGGTTAGCAAAGGAAAGGGTCCAAGTGGCTCAAGTATGATTCCCTCACTTAAAAATCTCTTTTTTCGATGTAATAGAAGCAATGAGACTCTACTCAGCATGCTCCAAGAAACACACACACACGATCAAACAACCTACACCAAGAAAACTTGATAAACAAGCAAACATGCTTACATGGCAAGCAAACACCGTGCAATTCCAATACAAGGATTAAACTTACCTCACTTACCTGCCCAAGGTCTCGGAAACCTTAGGCTCTGATACCAACAAGTGTAACCCCCTCGTCCCGGTCCGAACGCTTGACTGATCCGAGTGGGCTACACGGGGATAACCGAGGCGAAACCCGTTAAGGCTCCACTTCGGTTACCGACCCAAGGAAAAACTTTTCAATTAGATTATCTTTTCTAGATGAGACATTAAACCCTATGTGAGAAAAGCAACAGCGGAGGAAACATTGAGGTAAACAGACATCAGCTCAACCAGAACAGCCCATTTTTATCTTTTACAGCAGGCCGTATTAGAACGCCCATAGGGTGTTTCGATACGCCTTGACTAGGTCAACGGGCCTGAGTCAACCTGAAGAGACCGTTTCGAAACAGGGGTGGCCCGTATCGGAACGCCCTCAACGGTCAACTTCTCATGGTCAACGAGATGAAGGTCGTTCCGAAACACTAAAGCTCGTTTTGATACGTCAATTTATCGTCAAATTCTCAGATTTCCAGTAGAAAAATTGTATCGAAACGGCCCCCTAGCGTACTGAAACGCCTGGCCCGAAACAAAGGGACCCTATCGAAACGGGTTCGACTGTTTCGAAACACCCTCTGTCTGCAGATTGGTTTTAGCTTGTTTCAAGGCACAAGGATGTCCCAAACCCCACTAAAACCTCTCTTAACACGCATACAACAACACTAAGACAAACCAAACATTACAAGCATGCTTAACACACATCACGCATATAAGAACCATACATTAAAGAAATCAACAACATCCAACACATGGATCATACAAGGCATTTAAGATAACATGCTTCACAAGAACATATACTTAGGCATTCATGATAGGCAATTCAAACATGGCTTACAAATCAAAACATGGCATCAACAAGCCACACCAACTTCAACATAAACCCAAAGCATTCAAATCCCATAGCTTGACTATTACCATCTTTCAATTTAAAGTTCATACTTGAGCTAACCAAAAGCGACAATTGGAGGCCCTTCCTTGCCCTCGCCACCCACAAGCTACTGATCTGCATTGTCGAACAAAAAGAAGCGTAAGCATAAAAGCTTAGTGAGGGTAAGCTCATAAAACAAACCTCGACAATGCAGGGTCCAAGCACGAGCATACAACCAAGGTAGAATGCATGAGTTTACCTTCGATCTACATGAGCCAAAATAAAAGATGATGCATGAACATAATATTCACTATCATGCCATGCTCAACAAGTCCATAACCAAAACATATGGAAATGTATATAATCAACATCAGAGCAACGTAAACCACAATACGTATTGGCACCTAGCTATGACTCGAATACGCGGATAACCGTTGGAACTCACATCCAACAACACAACCATTTTCTTACGGTGGGATTACACTCATCACCGTTTCACACGGAGGGGATTCCACTCATCCTCACGACCCATTTCATGCGGAGAGGATTCCACTCATCCTCACGTCCCGTCGATTGGATTCCACTCATCACCGACTAACATATACAAGAAGAATTCCGGGCGAACCCATACTCCATCTTGATGACTACCATCATCAAGACCACGCGCGCATTTTGACTCACGTGTGCACACTAACATCCTAATGATCGATCATTGTACCCAAGCATACTAGTGCCAATACTACACATTTCATTAATCTTTCACAATATCATTTCATAACAACTTCCGTGCTTAGTACGTATTCACCATGACTTACCGTCATGCATAAACCACATTTTCATGCCTAGCATGTACTCACCATGATCCTCGGATCATGCAACCACCTCATAATATCATTTCACATGTCAACACTACATGTATATCATTAATACAAATATCACATTATATTTCATACACATGTATATCCCCATCATACCTATCATCAACATGCATATAACAATGCATCAAACCATGCCTCAACATACATGTATAACAACATATACATAATCAACATAATCACAATTAAACATGAGGCATAAATTAATAATTTAAAGATCAACCAAGGTCTCCAACAAAAGCTTGGGATTAGGCTACCACTCTAATCCCAACTCTAGGTGGGTCTACCAAGCCCAACCTAGTCCACATGCTCGAACCAAAACTTGAAAACCATTTAAAAACATTTAACCACTCACCGACTATCCCAAGCTCAACCACACTAGCCGATAAAGCTCCCAACGGTTCCAGATTTGTTCCTGATGCTTCACCAACACAATTTTGTTGCTTCTAATCAACTCAACACAAACAAAACAACCTCAAATTAGTTCACAAATCAATGTAGCTAACCCGGAATACCAACCAAGTACAAAACACAAGATTTCAAGCTAAGACCAACTCCCAAAACTCCAAACCCAAGCAGCCATGAAACCTAGTCCAAAACTCAAGATTTCAACCTCTTTAACACATTTATATGCTTCCAAATTGATCCCTAACCAACATACAACCAATAGCCCTCAATTTCCAACATTAAAGTCACCCAAAACCAACCTTTAAACCCTTCAAAAACCCCATTAAAACCTAAATCCGGGAATCTATCAACATTAAACCAAAAGCTTTGTTAAATAATCATAAAGTTTCAATCTCTAGCAAAAACCTTGAAAACCCAAAATATGAAATACATAACTTTTATGAAAACTAATGGTACCAAAATATAGAGGAAGACAAGGCCAAGTCAAAAATGCATTTACCTTTCAAAAAGCTCTAAAGATGAAGATGAAAGGGGAAGGAATAGTAACTTGGTGTAGAGAGCTCTTCAATGTCGTTAGTTTTAAAAATGGGAGTGAGGAAGAAGATGAGCACATGTCTTCATCTTTTGTCTTCTTTTTAATTCACCAAAAAATCATAATTACAATTATGCCATTAATAAATGGCTAAAAACTCTCTCCTAAAATCCATGGAATTGGACTTAGGAGATAGGACCAACATAAACTTTAATTATTATGCAAACACGAAGCCCATTAAAATATTTTATTATTTTAATTATAAACCCGACACCTGAAACAATATTTTAATATTATTTTCACCCGACCCCCAAGCCCGGGTGTTACAATATTAATGATTGGAAGTGCTTGATTGTTTGCTGGGCGTGGTTTAGGAAGCAATTGATTGAGTTTTCGGTTATTTCGGATGGGTAAATTGATGTTGTTTTGCTGGGGAACGAGTTTGTGTTTAGTTGCTGGAGTTAGAATGCATTTTAATGCATTTGATCTCTGTTTTTGATGATCTAAAAGCAGGGGATATTGATCCGGAAGCTAGCGAAAAGATTTTGGAAGCTTCGAACGAGTGATCTTCGCGTCGGCACGTGAAGTTTCGCGTATCGGTGAGTGGATGTGTTTTAAAACTTTATTAAGCTTGGATTCAAGGTGTTGGGAGGTTAGTGTAAGCTTGAAACGCTTAGCTAATCTCGGAAGTAAGTATGGTTAATTGAACTCTCGGATTTCGGTTTGAAATGGACTTCATGGTTTATCATGCTCGTGTTTTGATAATGGTTGTTACTCACTGTTATGCATGGATTTAAGCTTGGTTTTGCTTGTGTTTATCCCATGAAATGGTTTGGTTTGATACAATATTATATGATCTTGTATGAGATGGTATTTTCCATTTTAAAGCATGCTTAATTTTTGGATATGAAATGATTTTTAATGATGCATTGTAAGCAGTGTGTTAACATGGTTTTATGGGTATATTTGCAAGTGAATGATCTATTTTTAATATACAGATACGTTGGTCGACCAATAGGATGTGAGTGCACTATAATCTATAAATTGTACGTGTGTCTAGCTACTTGACGTAATAGGGGTGAGCCTATTGCGTGTGGTAGAGGTGAGTCTATCACTATAGGTTAGGGGATAGCCTAATTTCATTCGTATCCATTAAGATGGAGGTGATCCCCTCATTGAGTATAGGGGTGAGCCTATAGAAGTCCGTGTATCTGATATTGTTTGTAAGAGTGATAGAGGTGAGTCTATCACAACGGATAGGGGTTTAGCCTATACAGGGATGTTGTAATCCAATATATGTGTTTATTGTTGCCCATGTATCATGATTATAATGAATGCATAATGGATTATTGTACATGAGATGCTTGATGATGAGATTTTGCATAGGAAAAATCTATGCACGTGAATTAAGCAAGTGAGGCTTAATTTGGATTTACCATGTGTACAATGCATGTGGCTAATGATACATGTGGAAGATGGTTAAAGAATGGTTCGCTTTGGTTTTGAAAGCTTGAATTGAGATTGAGCATGATATGGTTTCAAATTGTGTTTTAAAACTACATTGTTGATGTGTTTTGAGCTTTCCCTCACTAAGCAAGAGTGCTTACGCTCCTTTTTCCAACAATGCAGATAACTAAGCTTGAGGGTTGAGGAGTAGCAAGTGAGAGAACCTAATTCGTCACTCAATCTCAAGTATGAACTTTAGAGATTTTAAATAAGTAGATTTTGGCAATGGGGAAAGAACCTCGGTTTGGGAGATTTGTTTTAGAACTTCCTGGTTGTGATAAGTTGAATTGTCTATTTGGGTTTGTAAAAGGGCCATTATATGTTGCTTGAGGAAGAATGATGCTTTTCATATATTTTATGGTATTGCTCATGAGGTACATGCTATAGCTTACTAGAGTTACATGTGTTTGATTGGTAAAACCCATGTAGTTGCATTTAAGAATGATTGACATGTAGTATATGTTTAGGGATGTTTATCTATTGATGCTTGAGCATTCTTGGCAGAGTAAAATGCATTTTGGAGTTGTATGTGAAGCCTATCTGGTATGTGTATCGATACTCGAGTTCGAGTATCGATACTCAAAGGCTTCTTGTAGGCTAAACAACACAGGGGTGTCGATACGATTTGCCCGCGTATCGATACACTTGGGCTATCTTTGAAGGGCGTACCGATACGCGGGGAAGGGTATCGATACCTTCTTTCCAATTGAGCTACTGTCTTCCCGCGTATCGATATGGGTCTCAGTGGTACCGATACTCGATCGTTATTTTCCGTTAAAAGTAACTTTTAAAGTTTGAAAAGTTACATTTTGGTCCCTGATGTTGTATGTGCAATTAGATGAGTTTGGATGGTCCGTTTGTGATTAATTTTGACATAGAAGCATTTTTCATGACTGATTAATGGATGGTAATCTTAAAATTGGATTGGTCTCTCTAATTTGCTAAAATCATAGTTTAGTCCTTGAATGTGTAATTTGCGCAATTGAACCCCTAAACGAACTTCGATTGCTGTGCCGTTTTCATCTAAGTAATCTGTTGAACACATATGACTTAAAGTGCATCTAGGAAAAGGGAGAAAAAGGGTCGTTAATCGAATTCGACTTTAGTGAGTTGGCTTCGGTTTTCCCCGTGTAATCTCTTTAGTCCGGGTCAGGCGTCTAGGCCGGGCAAATGGGGTTACACTAAACAAGGGGTTTTTTAACAGAGATTTTCCTTGTGTACAAATATGTCAATTTGTCTAATTTATTTATTTATTTTGTATACAAAAAACCTTAACTCAAAGGTTTTCCTTCGTTACAAATATGCCATGTGTCTAATTCATTTTCTTACCTATAGAAAATTTACAACCGCATGATTTTGTTATTCTATTTAAATATTAAAATTGTTGTTTCTTGTGTGAAATGAAAGAAAGAAAAAAAGAAATTGCAATATAGGTGAAATGAAAGCATGAAAAAGAAATTGCATAAATTAAAAATAGTAAATATAGTCTACTACCCAAGGTTCCAACTATGCTATGACAACATGCAACAATTGTAATTCATTCATCGCTATTTGTCATGTATTCCTTTAGTTCCTCCACTTCGAATGGGAGAAGTCCTGGGACTGCCTCAATAATGGTACCCCCGCCCATTGTTCCACTCCTGCCTTCGCACATAATGTTGTCATCAGGTTATAAAAGAATAGATCCTATGGTTTGCTCATCGACGTAGCTCTTTCGATGATGGCAGGATGAATGAGCCGCACTGGGTATAGGTCACGACCCTTGATGAGGGAGTCCAATAACAACATCTTGTGGAAAGAAAACGTTTCTTGATTTGGGGTTGGCAAAAGTCGGTTGTTGATGATATGGGACCAAAATTTTGAATCCAATAGAAGTTGACGCCATTGTACCATTCTGTCATGGCCTTCTTTAGTCCATTGAGTTCCTTGAACATAAAGGTCCCGCAGAATGGAGGAGTATGTTCAGTCCGCATCAAGGGCCATGGAAGTGGTGTTTGCTTCATGGTTGTCTAAGAATTCATAGTAATTTCCAATTGCATCGGCAGAGTAATCCACAAAACTTCCCCTAACCCTCACCAATTTCTCTCCATTGTGGTCGACGTGAGTGTAAAATTCTTGTACCAGGAGACATTGATGTCACATGGCTGCTAAATAAATGTATCCCACATCTGGATGCAAATAACATCCAACACATATGCATCAAAGTGTGGCATACACGTAGGATCTTTGTTGATGGCATACCAGTTCATATCTTTGATGCAATGAACTGTAGATGAGGCGATGGATCTTTGCTACGCCAACTGGTTTGTTGGGGTCAGATGTTGTGGTGATGGGGTTAGAGGATGAATCTCGGTGCACTATAATCTGCAGTTGAAAACAAAGCAACGGATGAAGTCGAGACATTTGTATAAAAAAATGAAATTGAATAATATGCTCATCTTTTGTTTGGCGATAATGGGATAGAAAGGGTGGGGATAAGAGATTGCATTAATAGGGAAATGGCGTGTGGAACACGTCTATGTCTGTCACTGTCATTAACCCTAAAACCCTAAAATTGAAAGGTATTCCAATAAGTGTTCCTAAACCTTAAATCCTAACCCCATATCCGATGGCCTTTTCGACTGTTGCATTTTTATAAATACCACAACAATTATAAACCTTAAAGCATACAAATTAATTAATCTTATAAAGTACTAACCCTAAACTACACCTTACACCCTAACCCATTACTGCAATGCCATAGAGCATAAACCATAAACCTTAAGGCCATCAAAATTTGCCCCTTAAACCCTAAAGCCCGAAACTCCACCACAAAAAATTAATATCATAACAAATAACCCTAAAGTTCTATACTATTAGAGTATGTCTAAAGACCAATCATGATATGGTTGTAAAAGAGATACTTATTTTATCTTGTTTTATTAATATAAAGCCATTATTATTATTTTAGTCTTATTATGTGCGTTTATAAATAAACTGAATTATAATAAATTACTTAGAATAAAATAGTTATTCTTAAATATCCTTAGCCGAGTATTATTGTGGGCATGGACAACAATGATATATTAAAACTAAGATGTAGTTGATTGATGACAAAATGTTGTCATCTATATAGACATGTCAAAATCAATACACAAGTATATATTAGAGAGTAACATATTGGACTAACCCGCTATGAGCATGTTTCTTGGATTATTATATGGCAGTCACAATATTGCTCATAGTTTATGGTTAAACCATCTTGGCCTAGGGATAGGTTCAAGGTTATGTGGCTAAAGAAGAATTCACAAACATCGGTGTTCATCCTTCGATTCACGCCAGGAGGTATCATCCAAGACGTGTTCATCGATAGAACTTAGGCCTAGGCATAGGACAAGTCACAACAGGGATTCTTGCCAAACTTGAAGTATAGAGTTGTTGGCCGCTGCTTCGACAGGTGTTGCCGCAACAGGCGCAACAACAGAAGCAACAAAAGTTCCTCTGAACAGTGCAATACCTGCACTACTGAGCAAATCAATACCATCCTATTCTCTCAATCTGATTTCTTCATTTATTCTAGTTTATCTTCAAGTTTTCCAAAATCACTTCATTAATATTATTTCTTTTCTTGTGCAGAGATTTAAGGATATAAGTATTTCCAGTCCCTGTGGAGACGATATTTGATACTTCATATCACTTTATTACTTGCGACGTGTATACTTGCA
This sequence comes from Hibiscus trionum, assembly GCA_030270665.1. Classification (NCBI taxonomy): domain Eukaryota; kingdom Viridiplantae; phylum Streptophyta; class Magnoliopsida; order Malvales; family Malvaceae; genus Hibiscus; species Hibiscus trionum. The sequence continues at coordinate 27,305,083 of BSYR01000021.1, forward strand.
CCCAATTGCGATAGACTATTTTACACGCAACAAGTTTTTGGCGCCGTTCCCGGGGACTGACAACATACCTTTACCTTCAATTACTGCACCTTCTTATTTTTGTTATTATTTCTTTTTTGTTTTCAGTTGTTTTCTTTCCCTTTGCTTTTCACAAGGTTCTCCTATTTCTTATCCGCGGATCCAGACGTGGTAAAGAACCTGAATACGAGTTACATCCAGAAATTGATCGGACATACCATCTTAAGAACCAAGCCCGACTATTTATAGAAAGAAACAACTATCTTGAGGAAAGACTTGAAGCAATGGTGAACGAAAGACAACGCAATGGGGCAGATAACAACAACAACAACAACCCCAAGGTTGATGTTGATCCTCCTATTGATGCCCACAACGATCGGCAACCTCCTGCTACCCCAACAGCTCGACAGACTTTCCGAGATTACATGGACAACGATCACGTTGAACTGCAAACTACGCTGCCATATGTGGAAGCTGAGCACTTTGAACTTAAAACCTGTGATTTTCAGCATGATAAATTTAGCTGGACAATTTGGTGGATCTGCTGCAGAGGATGCGCGTGAAAATCTAAAAACCTTCCAAGAGATCTGTGGTTCATTCAGACAACCAAGAATAATACCAGAAGTACCGAGACTCTGAATATTTCTTCATTCATTGAGGGATAGAGCGAAACCTGGTGGAACAAGTTAACGCCGGGTTCAATAAGAACTTGGGCAGATCTCTGTCGTGAATTTCTTTCTCGTTTTAATCCTCCTCTTTTAACTGTAAGATTGCGTAACGAGATTGCTACTTTTCAATAGGAAGATGACGAACCAATGTATGAGGTGTGGGACCGCTATACAACTCTCTTACAAAACTGCTCGATGCATGGATTCCTTGTATGGAATCAGGTAGTCAAATTCTATAATGCTGCCAATGGACACACTCAGATGAGGATAGACTCAGCAGCAAACGGCTTGTTACTAGACAAGGAAACAGAAGATGCAATGCTGGTGTTGAAAAATTTAGCAAAGAACGATGAAAAGTTCCCCACAGCTCGAAGAGGAGGGAGACGAGGAGCATCTGTCAAGGAGTACGAATATGATAATTCGATAAAAACTTAGTTAGCATACATCACCAAGGTGGTTGAAAACCTACAGAGGAAAGAATCCAAGGCTGTATTTTCTGCCGAGGAGGTGTGTAAGAATTGTAGTGGAAACCATAGTACAGAAGAATGCCCCATACAACTGGAAGAGGGAATGTTTGTTGGAAATTACAACAAGAATAGAAGCTATGATTCCAACAACTACAACCCGAATTAGAGGAAGGACCCCAAATTTTCCTGGAGTAACCCAAACAATGCATTGAATCCTCCAGTCCAAAATAACCAGAACCAAGGAGGTCCCAGAATTCTGTCACGACATCAACCACAACAGCAGCCGACAACCACTACAGGCATACTAGAACAGACCCTAGCAACCGTCATGTCTCCAACTGGAGCATATAAACCAACATGGATAATTTTGTCAAGAAAATAAAAACCTTCATGGATAAGACAGAGATGATAATTACAAACCATGAAGCTACCTTGATATCTCTAGAGACACAGATGAGTCAGGTTTCACAGTTCATCAACACAAGGCATAATGGAGGAATCCCTAGTGATACTAAGGTCACTAGAAAACCCACACACGAGCAGTGTAAGGCCATTACAACGAGAAGTGGGAAACAACTACAAGGGCTGATAATTAAAGAAACATCTAGTAAGGTAACAACCCTACAGACACCTGCCGAGAACATGGCCCCGACAGAAAGGAAGCAACCTGCTGTCGTCACCCCTACCACGACAACAGAAGAAGTAGAGAAGGCGACAAAAGAAGATGAAGATTGTGAGCCTCCTCAGATCCTATTCCCATGTGAAGGATGCCTCGAAGATTACCGTCCTCCACCCCTTTTCCACAGTGGTTAAAGAAACAGAAACATGAGTACCAGCTTAAAAAGATCTACGATGTTTTTAAGAAAATACACATCAACATTCCGTTGTTGGAGGCCATTAAGCAGATGCCCGGCTATGCAAAATTCCTGAAAGATGCAATGTACAGGAAATCCAGACTAGGGGAATTTGAAACTGTAATGATGACGGAAGGATGCATGGCAATCCTTCATAAGCGTCCACCCCAAAGAAGAAGGATCCTGTGAGTTTTATCATACCATGCATAATTGGTGATAAGTTTGTGGGTAAGGCACTTTGTGATCTTCGTGCTAGTATTAATCTAATGCCCAAATCTATTTTTTAGAAGCTAGGTATTGGACAAGAAAGACCCACTTGGACAAATGTCAAGTGTCAAAGGACTGGAAACATCTCTTGAAGGCATGAGATGCCCTTGCAGAACATCCTCGAAGTCGAAATTTTAGATGTTTGGGGAATCAACTTCATGGGACCATTCCCAGCCTCTTGTGGGAATCTGTACATACTATTGGCAGTAGACTACTTGTCCAAGTGGGTAGAAGCTATCGCCACGCAAAAGAATGATGCAAAGACAGTGCAAAGATTTCTCCACAAACATATCTTCACAAGGTTTGGCATCCCAAGGGCGATCATTAGTGATGAGGGTAGGCACTTTGACAATAGGGTAATGCCTAGTGCGTTGAAGAAGTATGGAGTTAAGCATAGGATCGCAACAACATATCACCCTCAAACCAATGAACAGGCTGAGATCTCAAACAGAGAAGTGAAGAACATCCTGGAAAAAATGGTTAAACCAACTAGAAAGGACTGGTCTCTTCACCTGAATGATGCATTATGTGCCTACAAAACTGCATTTAAGACACCATTGGGAATGTCACCCTACCGCCTCATCTATAGAAAATCTGCCACCTACCTGTCGAAATAGAACATAAAGCATATTAGGCTATCAAGACAGTTAACATGGACTGGAACAAAGCAGGGCAAAAAAGGCTACTGAACTTAAATGAAATTTAAGAAATTTGAGCCATGGCCTACGACAACGCCAGAATTTATAAAGACAAAACAAAGAAGTGGCACGACAAAAAACTGCTGCCACGACAGTTCACCCAAGGGCAGTAGGTGTTGTTATTCAACTCTAGGTTAAGCTTTTCCGAGGGAAACTAAAGTCTAGGTGGTCTGGACCCTTCCAAGTAGTCATGGTTTTTCCTCATGGTGCCATCACAATTAGATCAATTAAGGATGGACACCAATTCAAAGTCAATGGACAAAGGCTAAAGCACTATTGGGGGACTAAATCCCCAAGAGAGCATGAAGTAGTTACTTTAGGAGATGCCCCTCAAGGCATCCCTAATTTAACTTAGTTTCATTTTATTTTATTTTATTTATTTATTTTCATTGTTTTAGGAAATAAGAATTTAATGTTTTGTAATTTTAGTTTTCAGGTAAATAAAACAAGCAGAGTAAAGAGAAAGAATGAACCAGCCCACCACACTCACAACATCCCAACAAGCCCAATGGTAACAATGCTGTCGTGACAGCCTGTCACCAACTGTCGCGATAGAAGCGTAAATACAGACTGTCACCATGCTGTCGCGACAGACACAGAAACGCGTAACAGACGCGCAACAGACACGAAAATGTGTAACAGACAAATCTGGAAACCGCGTGACAGCTGGCTCCATTTTTCACGCCACCCGTTACGGCTTCAATGGGCATAACCCTATTCTATTAAACCACCACCTCCTTTTCATTTTTCATCTCATTATCTTCTCTCTACTTTGTTTCCGAGCATTTAGCTTTTCAAGTTTTTCTTTCATTGATACAGTGTAACCCCCTTAGCCCGGCCTAGACGATTAACCCGAACTACGAAGGTTACACGAGGAAAACCAAAGTCAACCTAAAAGTCATCCTAGATTCACGACACTTTTTTTCTTTTTAATCTTTTCTAGATGCTTGTTAACCCTAAGTGAGTAATTACAAGATACAATAGAGAAAGGCACAGCGATCAGATTTCAAAAAGGGACTCAATTGCACAATATACGAATTTGGGGACCAAAATGTAATTTCTGAAAATTAGAAGATCCTTACTGATTTTAAAGTTACCAATATGAAATTAGTCATGTTACATGCTTCTCTGCCAAATTTCAACTTAATTGGATATCTCAAGCTCAAGCAATTGCAATCTCAACATTTAGGACTAAAATGTAAAACATGCAAACTTCACAACAATTCAAATATATGACCAACGGTCACCTGTTTCGAAACACCTACTAGCCGTATCGAAACGCTGGGGCAAAACACACCCTCTTTTTGAAACATGTTCCGAAACACGGCTCTCTAGTAGCCAAAACGTTTCGAAACAACCTCCAACCGTTTCGAAACACGAAGGCCATTACAGGCCCCCGTTTCGAAACGCTAGAGAGTGTTTCGATACGGTTTGCCCAGAAAGTGCATAATTTGCTGGTTTTTCATCCATAAACACATTCAAACACATCCCAAAGACTCTCTAACCATACCAACAAGTCAACATACATACAAGGTACATATTTGGAACTCCTAAACACATTCATAGCACCAAACATGAAAACGCACAAATCTATAGGCGTGCTTCCTATTAACAAAACCAAATAGACAATCAAACTTCAAATCAAACATTTAAGGCCATTTACAATTCAAACCAACCAAGGCAAACATGCCACAACCTTAGGGAGTTTAACACATCTCCCAAAACAAAACATGGTTTCCCATTGCCAATTTATCAAAACTAAAGTGTATGAAAACTTCACCATACATGAGCTTGAACTTCCTTGGATGGACTTAGCTTCCTTGATGCCCGAAAACACCTCAATTATCTGCATTATTGGTAAAAGAGAGCGTAAGCACAAATGCTTAGTGAGGCATGCTCTAGAGAAAACCAACACATTAATGCACATTTAGAAAACACTTTCATCAAAGCTTTAAAACCACATGCTCATCTCTTTCTCATGCTTGGAAAACTTTCAAAGCAAAACTTTCATCAAAGCTTTAAAACCACATGCTCATCTCCATTCTATCTCATGCATTAAAACCAATGCAAATCTCATGGCAAGGCCATTTACATGCATGTATTGCCAAAGCATTTCTAAACAAATCACATATGCATATCTCATAGTATAAATCATCACATCAAAGTTACATGTATAACAAAAACCATTTTATCATTTATATTGGCATTTAGCATCTCATTAATACTCGAATATGCGAACACATTTCTACACTAGACTCTTCTGGTGGAATCTCGCATCACCGTAATCACTTGTCTAGCAACATAGCTTCTGGTGGAATCTCTCATCACCGTACTCACATGGCGGAATCTCTCATCGCCACAAAGCTTGGGTATTTCACCAAGTCCTACCCGATGGAATGCCCATCATCGGAATATCTCTCTTTGGCTTAACCAAAGAGCACGTACGAATTTTTAGTTTATAGTGCACTCTCATACTATTGATCGATCAATTATGTCCGGTAAGTTTCTCAACATCTATGCCAATATAATGTGTTAAAGCATCACCACACCTACTATTGATCGATCAATTATGTCCGGTAAGTTTCTCAACATCTCTAAATGATGATTTCTCCTTGATTTGGGCCAAATTCCCTGAAAATTCAATGTGGAAATCAAAAAGATTTGATGCAAGATTGATTAGGAACCAATGAGTGATGAAAATCTCATCAATTGAAGTGAAAAACAATGTGAAAGTGTCTGGAGAAAAGGTGTTTGGATGATGAGATTTTGAGAGAAAATTAGAGAAAGGTAGTTATGAAAGTTAAAAAGTAGTTTTCCTTTTCTTTTATTTAATTAAAACATTAATTAAATCACCCAAATTAAGGAAAAATCTGAAGAAAAACATTTTGGGTAAATTAGCTCCTTAAAGATTCAAAGTTTCAATCCTTTACAAAACAGTCACCACTAAACTTTGCAAAAATCGCAATTTGGTCACTACACCGAAATGTAGTATTTCCAAACCTTATTTTGTAAAATTGATTTTACCACTCTCTTATATATATTAAATGAGGATTTTTAAATATTTTTCTATATTTTTAAAGCATCACGAACTAGGCTTTACCTAAAACCTCCTTTTATATTCGAACCGTTTCTTAGACCGGTCCGGTTCAGACCCTAAACTTCTAAGCCCAAAATTGGGGTGTTACAAATCTCCCCTCTTAAGAAATTCCGTCCTCGAAATTTTCTTGGAGGAAAAAGGTAAGGAAACTGCTTCTTCATGTCATCCTTCCTTTCCCACGTGGCTTTCTCAACACCACGATGCCTCCACAACACCTTAACCAACTCAATGGTCTTACCTCGAAGAACTTTATTGTCCGAATCTAGAATCTCAACCGGCTCTTCATCATAGGTCAAGTCTGGATTCAACTTAACTTTCTCTACAGGCATAACATGCGAAGGATCTGATCTATACCTCCGATGCAAAGAGACATGAAACACATCATGAATCTTTTCCAACTCTTGTGGTAATCTCAACTTATAAGCAATAGGACCCACACGTTCAATCACCTCGTATGGTCCAATATACCTAGGGCTCAACTTACCCTTCCGGCCAAATCTCATCACCTTCTTCCAAGGTGAAACCTTCAAGAACACACGGTCACCCACCGCAAACTCAATCTCCTTATGCTTCAAATTCGCGCAAGACTTCTGTCGATCAGAAGCCCAGCAAAGAGGAGTCCTACACTTCGTCCCATACAAGGCTTCATAAGGTGCCATTTGAATACTTGCCTAATAGCTATTATTATAAGCAAACTCCACCAAAGGCAAATGCTTCTCCCAAGAGCCTTGAAACTCAATCACGCAGCACCTCAACATATCCTCAAGCACTTGGATAACACACTCAGACTGTCCATCCGATTGAGGATGATAAGAAGTACTGAAATTCTGCCGCGTACCCAAAGCTTGATGCAAACACTCCCAAAAATGTGATGTGAACCTCGGATCTCTATCCGACACTATAGACTTTGGCAAACCATGCAGACGCACAATCTCAGCAATGTACAGCTCTGTAAGCTTATCCAAAGTATACGTAGTATGCACAGGCAAGAAATGCGCACACTTCGTAAGGCGATCCACAATCACCCACACCGAATTCTTCTTCGATGGAGACAAGGGCAACCCAGACACAAAGTCCATGGCGATCCTTTCCCACTTCCATTCAGGAATCCTCAACGGTTGCAACAACCCTGAAGGAAACTGATGCTCAGCTTCAACCCGCTAACAAACCTTGCACTTACCCACATATTCTGCAACATCTTTCTTCAAACCCTCCCAGTAGTACTCATCCCTCAGATCACGATACATCTTTGTACTACCAGGGTGCATAGCAAAAGGACTACTATGAGCCTCGGTCAGAATAGTACGCCTCAACTCTACATCATTCGGCACTACTATCCGTCTTCTAAAACATAGAACTCCATCATCATTAAAACAGAAATCCGATCGTCTATCCTCACCAATATCCTGAACATGTGGCACCAAAGAATCATCCAACAACTGATTATCTTTTATCAACTGAACCAAAGAAGGTTTCACTTGCAATTCAGCCACAAGACCTCCATCTCGCGAAATGCTCAAGCTAGCAAACATAGCCCTTAATTCTACTATCACCTTCCTACTCAAGGCATCCGCCACAACATTAGCTTTTCCCGGATGGTACTCAATCGTCAGATCGTAATCTTTAAGAAACTCCACCCAACGTCGTTGCCTAAGATTCAACTCTTTCTGAGACATCAGATACTCCAAACTCTTGTGATCCGTGTAAACAATACACTTCTCACAATACAGATAATGTCTCCAATTCTTCAAAGCAAAAACCACCGCAGCTAACTCAATATCATGCGTAGGATAATTTCACTAATGCACCTTCAAATGTCGCGATGCATAAGCCACCACCTTACCCTTTTGCATTAGCACACACCCCAAACCAACGTAGGATGCATCACTATACACCACAATCTCTTTTCTTGATTCATGTTGTACCAAAATAGGAGCTTGCGTCAAAGCTGCCTTAAGCTTCTCAAAAGCTTGTTGTCTTGCATCTGTCCACTCATACTTAACATCTTTTTGCAACAACTTTGTCAAAGGGGTGGCAATCTTTGAAAATCCATCCACAAACCTCCGGTAATATCCTGCCAACCCAAGGAAACTACGGACTTCATGAACAGACTTAGGAGGCTTCCAATTCATCACCTCCTCAACCTTCTGAGGATCAGCACGAATCCTCTCAGCCGAAACCACATGACCAAGGAACACCACTTCCTTTAACCAAAACTCGCACTTGCTCAACTTAGCATAAAGCTGATTTTCCAAAAGCGCTTGCAAGACAACCCTCAAATGACCTTCATGCTCCTCCTCAGTACGAGAGTACACAAGGATATCGTCGATGAATACCACAACAAACTTATCCAAGTATTCATGGAACACTCTATTCATCATGTCCATGAAAGCTGTAGGAGCATTCGTCAAGCCAAACAGCATCACAAGGAACTCATAATGCCCATACCTCGTTCTAAAAGCTGTTTTTGGCACATCCACATCTTTCACCTTAAGCTGATAGTATCCCGACCTTAAGTCAATCTTGGAGAACACATCCGCTCCCCGAAACTAATCAAAAAGATCATCAATTCTCGGCAAAGGATACCGATTCTTGATAGTCAACTTGTTCAGCTGACGATAATCGATGCACATTCTCATAGTGCCATCCTTCTTCTTCACAAACAAGACCGGTGCACCCCAAGGTGACACACTTGGCCGGATGAACCTACGGTCAAGCAACTCCTGAAGCTGCATTTTCAACTCCTTCAACTCCTTAGGTTCCATGCGATAGGGAGCAATGGACACTAGAGTTGTGTTTTCATATAGCTCAATTCCAAACTCCACCTCGCGACTAGGCAGCAAACCAGGTAACTCCCCCGGAAACACTCCAGGAAACTCTCATACAGTTCTGATATCTTGAACGCGCAACTCCTTGGAACTAGGATTCATCACAAAGGCTAGGTAAGCCTCGCAACCTTGCCTCAGCATCCGACTTGCTTCTAACGTAGACACCACATTGGCAAGAAACTTCACATTCTCACCCACCACCACTACTTCATAATCATCCGCAAGTTTCAACGAAACTCGCTTACTCTCAAAATCCACTACATCACGATGCTCAACAAGCCAATCCATACCAAGGATTACATCAAAACCATAGAATGGAAATTCCATGAGATCAACAAGAAAAACATGGTTTTGCACTTTCAAGGGACACCTTCTATACAACTTTCGTGTTACAACCGTCTCACCAAAGGAACTAGTCACACGTATACCAACATCCAAAGACTCAACAGGTAAACCAAGCATTTAAGCATGTTCACGCAATATGAATGAGTGTGTAGATCCAGAATCAATCAAAGAAAGTAATGATAAGGATTGCAAAGTGAAAGTACCTGCGATCACATCCGTATCATTCCTTCCCTCACGATGGGCATACACACGAGCCTGAGCGCCAACCTCAGGTTGAACGGCCAAAACATGAGCTACATTCCTGCCACCATCATCTCTACGCTGAAAATTACCACGACTGCGCCCACGACCTCTCTGTGGCTCAGCTGCTCTCATCGGAGCCTGTCCCTCTCTCAGAGGCTGAGGACAATCTTTTTTCAAATGTCCACGGTTCCTACAATTCCAGCATGTTCCAAGGTTACCCCAACACTCACCACCGTGCCATATACCACAACGGTTACACTCAAGAGTCCTTTGTACAACATTAGGTCCTTGCTGACCTCTCCCAGGGTTACCACCCCCACACCTAGCATCATATTGTGGCCTCCGATCCTTATACCTCTTGTTGCGATCTCTCCCATAATCGCGTTCAGCCGCTCGCTTTCCAGAGCTAGATCCACTCGCTCGACTAGCCAGACCAAGATTTGACTCAATGTCCTTGGCTCTAGTGACCAAGACATCGAAATCTGTGTAGTGAGCCGCAAACATGAAAGTCTTCACATCCGTTACCAACCCATAATGGAATCGCTCACACCTTTCCCGCTCATTAGGGATTAGCTCAGGTGCATATTGACTAAGGCGGACAAACTGAATCTCATACTCAGCTACAGACATGCTACCTTGCATAAGGGACATAAATTCTCTCTTCTTCTCATCTAGGTAACGCACACCCAGATACTTCTACATGAACTCATTCAGGAAGAACGTCCAAGTCACCTCATCATCCTCCATCCTAGAGATAGTCGTCGTCCACCATGTATAAGCATCACCATGCAGCAGTGATACCACACAACCCAGATTCTGCACTTATTACAGTTCATCTGACCCAAAATCCTCTTGGTGCTCTCCAACCAAGACTCAGATCTTTCTGGAGATAAACCTCTGAACTCAGTCCCTCCCAGACTGCGAAGACGTTCCAAAGGCAACCTCCCATTAGAATCGTCCTGATGCGTAGCTCCATGAGCTCCAGCTACTGCTGCCTGGAAAGCTCCAGCAATAGCCTGAATCAACATCGTCATGTCAGGAGCAGCTTGCCCCTGCACACCTTCAGGTCCAGCGACCCCAGCACCAGCTCCAGCATTTCCAGCTCCAACACCACCATCACCACCAGGTGGTCCACCACCATGAGGAGGAGGCAAATCCAAAACATTCTCATCATTCTCATCATTCTCATTATGAGCCATAGCTCTTGTATTCATTCTCATCTCTCTACGTGGCCCCATTTACAAAGAAAATAATGCACTGACAAAATATGAAATAAACACAATTAGGCTCAATAAGGTAAGTAATCCAAGTACTCAATCTCATTTTCTAAAACAATTCCTTTCATTAGTTTTGATATGGCAATGGGATCCCCTAACACATTCCAACATAGCATAACGTTGCAATCGAAACCATGCATCACGATTCACAAAACATTCTTTCACCCAAAAGGCACATCATGCGATTACACATACATAATCCACCTAACAAACCCCAATCATACGAGAACCAAGCTCTGATCCCACCAAATGTAACCCCCTTAGCACGGCCTAGACGGTTGACCCGAACTACGAAGGTTACACGGGAAAACCAAAGTCAACCCGAAAGTCAACCTTGATTCATGACCCTTTTTTTCTTTTTAATCTTGTCTAGATGCTTGTTAACCCTAAGTGAGTACTCACGAGATACAATAGAGAAAGGCACAGCGATCGGATTTCAAAAAGGGACTTAATTTCACAATAAACGAATTTGGGGACCAAAATGTAATTTCTGAAAATTAGAAGATCCTTACTGATTTTAAAGTTACCAATATGAAATTAGTCATGTTACATGCTTCTCTACCAAATTTCAACTTAATTGGATATCCCAAGCTCAAGCAATTCAATCTCAACATTTAGGACTAAAATGTAAAACATGCAAACTTCAGAACGATTCAATTCTGTGACCAACGGTCACCTGTTTCGAAATACCTACCAGCCGTATCGAAACGCTGGGGCAAAACACACCCTCATTTCGAAACTTGTTCCGAAACACGGCTCTCCAGTAGCCAAAACATTTCGAAACAGCCTCCAACCGTTTCGAAACACGAAGGCCATTAAAGGCCCCCGTTTTGAAACGCCAGAGAGTGTTTCAATACGGTTTGCCAGAAAGTGCAGAATTTGCATGTTTTTCATCCATAAACACATTCAAACACATCCAAAAGACTCTCTAACCATACCAACAAGTCAACATACATACAAGGTACATATTTGGAACTCGTAAACACATTCATAGCACCAAACATGAAAACTCACAAATCTAGAGGCGTGCTTCCAATTAACAAAACCAAATAGACAATCAAACTTCAAATCAAACATTTAAGGCCATTTACAATTCAAACTAACCAAGGCAAACATGCCAAAACCTTAGGGAGTTTAACACATCTCCCAAAACAAAACTTGGTTTCCCATTGCCAATTTATCAAAACTAAAGTGTATGAAAACTTCACCATACATGAGCTTGAACTTCCTTGGATGGACTTAGCTTCCTTGATGCCCGAAAACACCTTAATTATCTGCATTATTGGTAAAAGAGAGCGTAAGCACAAATGCTTAGTGAGACATGCTCTAGAGAAAACCAACACAATAATGCACATTTAGAAAACACTTTCATCAAAGCTTTAAAACCACATGCTCATCTTTTTCTCATGCTTGGAAAACTTTCAAAGCAAAACTCATTGAAACCACATGTACCTCCATTCTATCTCATGCATTAAAACCAATGAAAATCTCATGGCAAGGCCATTTACATGCTTGTATTGCCAAAGCATTTCTAAACAAATCACATATGCATATCTCATAGCATAAATCATCACATCAAAGGTACATGTGTAACAAAAACCATTTTATCATTTATATTGGCATTTAGCATCTCATTAATACTCGGATATGCGAACACATTTCTACAATAGACTCTTCCGATGGAATCTCCCATCATCGTACTCACTTGTCTAGCAACATAGCTTTTGGTGGAATCTCTCATCACCGTACTCACATGGCGGAATCTCTCATCGCCACAAAGCTTGGGTATTTCACCAAGTCCTACCCGATGGAATGCCCATCATCGAAATATCTCCATTTGGCTTAACCAAAGAGAACGTACGAATTTTTAGTTTATAGTGCACTCTCATCCTATTGATCGATCAATTATGTCCGGTAAGTTTCTCAACATCTATGCCAATATAATGTGTTAAAGCATCACCACACCTACTGTTTTTCATGCAATATAACACAAGGTTTTCTCACCACATTTAAAAATATAAATCATACTTTGCTTTAAACCAAAAGCTCAAATCTATTCAATGCATCATGCCATCTCATGACATCTCTACAAGCATAATCTCATGCTCTAAATCATGCATAAAAACAATAGGAATTTATCAATATCAAATCATGAGCATGTAAAAGCATTTTAGGGGCAAACACCACTTTAGAGAGACCAAATCAAACCATATTTACTTCCGGATTTAGGAAGGTGTTTCAAACCTCTCCTAAATCCCCAAACCTTTTATTTTTGTCCTCATGGACTTCTAAACCAATCGCACTCACCGATTTCGTTTCGCTTGCTTGCCGAAACGCCAATTAAGCTTCCGGATCAACTCCAAAAGTGTCCAAAGATGTCTCCCCTGTTTTAGACACATAAAAGCAGAGGATTAATGCATCATCATGCATTGAAATCTTCAGCCAACACTCCAAAACTCGCTGCTCTACCTAAACTCAACATTTCGGCTACCAAACACAACCGAAATTACCTCCAAACTCTTCCAAAACATAACCCAGCCAAGATCCATCACTTCTAAACATTTCTAAACATCAATTAACATCAAAAACAACCCTAAACTCGTCCTTATACCTCCAGCTATAACAGAACACCAAAAACACCTCAAAAACCACCATTTTCATAAGCAAAAACTTAGGAAACACAACCTATTCGGGATTGGGTTGATAAAACCTAATTTCTAACATCATTAAACATCCAAAATATATTAGAGTACTATCTCAAAACAGAGCCCACTCAATTACAATGAAAATCTTCAAGATCTCTTCCAAAATCTTGAGTTTTAAGCCAAAATCATGTTTCTAACATTAAAACCATTTATAAAACTTTAATAAAGGATTGACAACTTGAGAATTTCAGTAAAGAACTGAGTATTTAGAGGAGAAGAACAATCTTACCTCAAAATGATGATTTCTCCTTGATTTAGGCCAAATTCCTTGAAAATTCAACCTGGAAATCAAAAGGAATTGATGCAAGATTGATTAGGAACCAATGAGTGATGGAAATATCTTCAATTGAAGTGAAAAACAATGTGAAAAGTTGCTAGAAAAAAGGTGTTTGGATGATGAGATTTTGAGAGAAAAAGGAATGAGAGAAAATTAGAGAAAGGTGGTTATGAAAGTTAAAAAGTAGTTTTCCTTTTCTTTTATTTAATTAAAACATTAATTAAATCACCCAAATTAAGGAAAAACCTGGAAAGAAACATTTTGGGTAAATTAGCTCCTTAAAGATTCAAAGTTTCAATCCTTTACAAAACATACACTACTAAACTTTGCAAATATCGCAATTTGGTCAATACACCGAAATGTAGTATTTCCAAACCTTATTTTGTAAAATTGATTTTACCACTCTCTTATATATATTAAATGAGGATATTTAAATATTTTTCTATATTTTTAAAGCATCCTGAACTAGGCTTTCCCTAAAATTGTGGTGTTACATACAGTATCCTTACAATGACGACGAGATCGACCAGAAAAAGTGTTGTTTCCACATCTGCTGCGGCAGTCTCAACTCCTAGCAAAAACAGGATTCATAGAAGGTTCGCCTCGGCAGATTCAGAGAAAAGATATTTCGATTCTTTTCAGAAACAGGAAATGTGGGGGGGAAAAGGCTTCACTTACACAAAAAAGACAAGAGATGTAAGGCTTGAAGGGTTCATTGCCAAAAGATTCATTTCATTAAAGTCGCAGATGTTCGCAGCACAACCCGAGGAGATGAACGTTACACTTGTAAGTGAGTTTTATGCTACCGTCACATCCAAGGATGCCACGACAGTAACTATAAGGAGTAAGGAAATCTCTCTCGAGCTAGCCTACATCAATACTCTGTATGTCATATATGTGGGCAAGAAAGAGGATGCACAAAACAAGTTTATCAGTAATATGTCACCGGCAGACTATGACGATATCATGGCAGACCTGACTGAAGAGGGCACCAACTAGAACGAAGATCCAAAACATAGATGGACGGTGCGAAGAACCAAACTCACACCTACTGCCAAACTGTGGAACCATTTTGTGAAAAAACGTCTCATGCCAACGTCGTATAACACAACAGTGGACCGACAGAGGCTTGCCCTCGTACAATCCATCATTAATGAATGACAGATCAACGTAGGTAAATACATCCTCGATGGCATCCATGAGTGTGCATTAAGAGGAATGGGCACCCTCTTCTTCCCCTACCTCATCACATCCCTATGTCGAGCCAACAATGTGCCCGAAAATTGATGAAGATGTGAAGATCTAGGGCAAGGGGTGGACGCAGCAGAACATCTACAGCTTGATGGAACTGAAAGCAGCCACCCCAATGGCGTATGTTGATCCCTCTGCCGCGACATAACCAGATTCTACAGAACTTGTTGTGGCAGAGCCGAGCAGACAGAACCTGCACAACCAGAAGCCACCTCCTCCAACCAAATAATTCAAATTATGAAAAACATGGAGGCACGACAGCTGTGATTTATGGAGCATATGAGGGACTTCACCACTGCCACGGTAAATTTTATTAAAGTTGAGCTTAATCATCGAAACGTGCAGTTTCCCTCTTTTCCAGAAATCCTTCTTGCTGCCCCTACACCTGCTGCCAGCCCTAAGACGCCAACACCAACAGCTGCCTCTGCTTCACCAACTGCCACGGCCGGAGACGGCGACAGACGGTCTGCCACTCCTCGAGGAACCAAACGAAAGGAACCACTACCAGAAATATATCCAAAATATTTTGAGGGTTCTTCTCCTCCTCAGTCTGGCAGGATGACTCCGAATCTGAACCCTCTGTCGTCCGAGAGATAGCAAAGGACTTCCCTCAGATGAAGAAGAAAAAGCTCGACATTGATGTTGAGGGACCCTGCCGCGACAGAGCAGGCGGCAGCCGCCGCAGTGGCAGTGAACTCAAGGTCCTGGACAAGGTACCAAAAATTTCACCCACTAGAGTCCAGCCAACTCCAAAACCAGCCTCTGCCACAAAAGCAACTGCCCGACGACAAATCTATATCAACAGCTCTTCAACTTAAGTTCTTTTACATTTCTGTCGTCTGTTTTTATTTTCTATATTGTGATGTTTTTATTTTTCTGTTTTGTGTCATGCATTGAGGACAATGCAACCCTCGTGTTTGGGGGTAGGCATTCTTCTTAATTATCATTAATGAACTTGTTTTTATTTGTGTCAATTTTGTGTCAAGTTTATTTTAAAAAAATTGGCTTAAGTCTTTGAACTGCTTTTACCTGCCACAACATTCTCTGTCATGACAGTGTCTTTAGAGTGTTTTAGGAAGCATTTAGAGCCTCACTATAGTTGTGAACTCTTAAAAACACATTTGTGACTTATATGTTGTTAAGATTCTATTAGAAACTTAGAATAGGAAGCTTAACTACTTGAGTTAGAAAGAAAACTTAGAATTAGTTTACTCCTAGAGGTGCCTAACATTGGCTCTAGGATTTTAAACTAGAAGTACTCCTAGAGGTGCCTAACACTGGATCTAGGAAATTTAAACTAGAGGTTCCCAAAAAACCGGCTCTAGTAAAAATAGAAAACTCTAGAAATCAAGGTAGAGGTGCCCAAAATTGGCATTAGTGAAGAATAATTTTCAAAAGAAAACTCAAGTAAGTAAAGTAACTATTCTAGTTGTTAAAGAGTCTAAGCTCATATTTGTTGACTTGGCATGCACACACTCGCACAAGAATTATAGTATTGCACCGATTAAATCCATAAACATTCAAAAGGAAATTGATCTTGATGGTGAAGGTGTTGTAGGTAATGATTGTTCCTTCATTTAAGCCAAAACCAAAAAGATTCATTTTTAGTTAGATTGCATTTGCTTGAGGACACACAATAACTTGAGTTTGGAGGTGTGTTGAGTGCATAAATGTTTTATAGTTTAACCCTCATTTACCCATATTATTGATGCACTACAACATGTTTAGTTGCATTTTAGGATAGATTTTGCATAAACATCACAAATGGAAAATATTGCACATATACTGTTGATTTTGGTGTGTTCTTGCAGGTACCTGTCGTGGCAGTATCCAGGGCAGCAGAGGAACAGAAGACAACATCAGAGCTTGAGTGAAGGAATGTAAGAGACGACCTACTTCAACACTGTCGCGGCATCTGCCGTGGCAGAGGAGGCGATAGTGAAGACTATGGTGATAGAAAATGCGAAGTGGAGTTCGATCGATAGAGCTTTTAAAGCCTGATTTTTGTGGACAACTTGCATAACTGTCGGAGCCCAGAAGAACAAGGAAGGCATTGCCCAAAGTTTGACGAAAAATTCAAAGCAAGTAGATAGGGCGAATTAAAAGACATTTACTCATAGATTTAGTCTTTAATAAAGTTGTACTTTAATTCAAACTAGTATTCTTGGCCATTAAGAAAACTCAAGTCCAAGGCCTCTATATATGAATATAATTCGACAAGGCAAAGGATATCTAGCTCCTAGCCTTCTTCCCCCAAAACCCTAATCGTTTCTCTCTCTCCATCATGTTCTAAACTTCCCCTAGGGCTAAGGGTTGATCTTGTAAGGTAGTTGTAAGGATTGTACTATTTCTTAGGATTTTTTCTGTTCAATTAATAAAAGCTTCAAGTTTATTTACTCTGGTTTCAACACCTCATAAGAGTTTTGGGAGAGCATTCTGAGGTTATTCATTTACTTAATATCGGGAGAGTTAAGTATACGGAAGGAGTAAATATGAGTTTTCCAGTTTATGGTTAAACCATCTTGGCCTAGGGATAAGTTCAAGGTTAAATGGCTAAAGAAGAATTCACAAACATCGGTGTTCGTCCTTCGATTCACGCCGGGAGGTATCATCCAAGATGTGTTCATCGACAGAACTTGGGCCTAGGGATAGGACAAGTCACAATAGGTATTCTTGCCAAACTTGAAGTACAGAGTTGTTGGCCGCTGCCGTGACAGGTGCTGCTGTGACAGGCGCAACGACAGAAGCAACAGAAGTTCCTCTGAACAGTGCAATACTTGCAATACTGAGCAAATCAATACCAGACTATTCTCTTAATCTGATTTCCTCATTTATTCTAGTTTATCTTCAAGTTTTCCAAAATCACTTCATTAGTATTATTTCTTTTCTTGTGCAGAGATTTAAGGATAGAAGTATTTCCAGTCCCTATGGAGACGATATCTGATACTTCGTATCACTTTATTACTTGCGACGTGTATACTTGCACCAATTGCGATAGACTATTTTACACGCAACAACATGTATGATCCTCAGACTTGAGATCGTCATTATTTTAACATTGTGAGTGACATATTTTGATACAATCAATCATGTGTCGTAACTGACTATACTATAAAGACTGATATTGGATATGTTGCAATCTAAGTAGCAGAATATGGTTGTTCATGATAGGATTTGTCCCTCCTACATAATAGGAGTAATATCATAGGCCACTTGATTGAGTGAGATTAGAAATGCATGGCCATGCTCGAATACATTGATATGAGATATCATAGTTATTCGTTTATAATAGTCTACTCAAGATATCAAGAAATATTAGATGGACTGTACAAGTGTGACTATTCCATGACTTTTGTCCGATCTAGATATAAGGATAAAAGGATGTAATAAATGAAAAAAGTTAATCACAAAAAAGGTTATGTCGAACCACGACTTCCTGTAACTTAGGTAGCAATGATGTATTGCTGGATGCCACTCATTGCTTGTAATATTAGAATTGTTCTAGATATTACTACTAACATTACATGAACCTACATAGGTCATACCCTATGATTGAAATGAACAAATATCCACTAGATAATATGTGTACAAACTTGTTGTCCACAAAATAAGTAAAACCAAAATTATTATGATTATTGTAATTATAGATAATTTAGTTTTTATATATATATATATATAAATATATATATATATAGATTTTAATACTAGATAATTATTGTAATTATCAGATACTATATATATATATATATATATATATATATATATATATATATCTAAAGAAACCTGATCGAAGTAGAATTAGGTTCTACATATTTAATTATAATCGGTTTAATATATTATATATTTAAAGAATCTGAATTTAATTAGAATTAAGGTTTTGAATGCTATATAAAGGCATAAGGTCTAGCATCTGAAGATATGTTGTTTTGCGTAAAACCTCTCCAATAGTTAGAGAAGAGAAAATATTAATCGTTTCGTTCGGGTGGACTGCGTAGAGGTCGGATCGCTATTGTGATGACTTGGATTCGATATCGTGCTGGAAGAATTGGATTCTCCTAACTTCTAGCGGTTTTTCCATATTTAATTAAGGTAATGTTTCATCCCTTTTCACCCGGATTAATTCCTCGTACATGGATCACTGGTGGAATACACCAGATAATTTTTCTACTACGCCATGTGGTGTACCGATATTTCCCAACAGTGGTATTAGAGCCACTTGTATGATACAAATTCGAACTTAAATACTTGGATGATGCTTTTGTATGAGATGCATGTTTTGTTTTTCCTGTTTTGACGAGTATACATTAATATGTTAATCTGTTTCGAATAAGTTTTTACAATCGACAGTTAAACATTAATCACGTGTTTGTTGCTGTAAGGTTTTAATGTTCGTATGTTAATTGTTAACATAATGAGATTGCAGTTCTGAAAGCAGATCGTTTTGGCAGAGGAACAATGGTTGATCTAGTGCGAAAAACTTTAGGGATTGAGAAATCAAAAAACACGAATCTGTTGATAAAAGTTATCAAAATGTGAGGTTTATCTATAGTAATCGAAGTGCAAAAATTAAAAATTTTCCCGGCAGACCGGGGTCGCCGGATCGCGTAGGAAACAAAGGTTGTAGGAACATTTTGGTAATTTTAATTAACAAGATAAAACATGTACATGTTTTGGATGATATGCATGGTGTTTGAATGCATGGTTATAGCCCTATAGACTATTTTCTTTGGCTTTATATAAATACGACATGCGTGTTGTGCCTTTCTTTCCTCTATTGTAATTCTCTTCTCATCTTACTCCCTCGTATGCAAAACGAGTTTCTGAAAAATTGTAATATTTACGGAGAAAGCGTGAAGGAGCAGAATGATGGGCCGATCAAAGGTGGATTAGATGCTTAAGAAGAAAGTTCTATGTTTAGTTTTTTTTTTGTTCTCCCATTGCCTGGGGATGGGTTACCTTAGTTTTAAAGGCTATAACCATTGCATTTATATTAACTGGTTTACATGTATGTGATACAATGTATGTTTTTAGCATGATGATAACTGATTAGATTATAGTAGAATGGTGAGATTAATTTAACAAAACCCTCCATATTTAATTAATAGTCATCTAATATTAGCCCTCGTTAAAACCTCGATCAGTATTATGTAGGTTCTGCTAAAGCGAAGTACACATATCTATCTTGGATAAACGCAAACAATAAGCAAGTGATATTCAATGGTTGTAATATTGGTTAAACTTGGTTATTCTAATGACATAAGAAACCTAAAGGCTAATGATTTGGATAATCATGAGATGATTAGGAACAATAGTTATTCACCAAACATAGGAATTACATGAGATGTAATTAGAAAGTGTTACTTACCAAAATAATGAATGTTAGGAGTAAAGCCAAAGCTAACTTAGGATGAAATGAAATATGAATCCTTACCCACTAGAAATACTTTTAGTAAGTTTTTCAATTTTTGAGGGGTTTAAATAGTGGGAATGTTATTACTTTATAAACATCATAAAAGGTACTTATAAATCATAT
This sequence comes from Hibiscus trionum, assembly GCA_030270665.1. Classification (NCBI taxonomy): domain Eukaryota; kingdom Viridiplantae; phylum Streptophyta; class Magnoliopsida; order Malvales; family Malvaceae; genus Hibiscus; species Hibiscus trionum. The sequence continues at coordinate 27,325,611 of BSYR01000021.1, forward strand.
TTTATCATTGTAAATTTATTATGGCAAATTCAAACTCAATATCATTTGGATTTGTCCTTGAGAAAGAAAAATTGAATGGTTTGAACTTCCTTGACTGGTTCCGCAATTTGAAGATTGTCCTCAAACAAGAACGAAAAATATCAGTCATCGATGAACTTGTCCCTAAAAAGCCAACAGATGATGCCTCCAAAGATGAATTGGAAGCCTTTTAAAAATACTCAAATGACATGGTAGATGTCGAATGTTTGATGCTAATGACCATGACCCTTGATCTTTAGAAGAAACATGAGGACACAGTTCCCTATGAGATGGTTAAAAATCTCAAGGAATTATATGAGGGGAAAGCTCGTCAAGAGAGGTGTGAGAGCTCTAAGGCTTTGTTTCGGTGCAAGATGGTTGAGGGAACTCTAGTGGAACTCATGTTCTCAAAATGATAGGGTATATTTAGACTTTGGAAAAGTTAGGCTTCCCTCTAAGTGTTGAATTGGCTACTGATGTTATCCTGTAATCGTTGTCGGATAGTTTTAATCAGTTTGTTCGTAATTACAATATGAATGAAATTAACAAATTGTTATCTCAGTTGCTTGGCCTGTTTAGAACAACATAGAACAACGTGAAAAAGGTTGGATGCAAACCTATTCTGATAGTCCAAAAGGATAACAGAAAAGGAAAGCCCAACACCAAGGCAAAGCCAAAGCCCAACAAAGGAAAGGTTGCATTGGAACCCAAATGAGGAGTTGCAAAATAAAGAAAGTGTTTACATTACAAAAATGTTGGACATTGGAAGAGAAACTGCCATGTCTATCTTGAGGACATCAAGAAGGCAAGATAAAATGGACAATCCATATCAGGTATTTATGTTAATGATATTAATATATCAACATCTACCTCTTGGGCATTAGATACCGGTTGTGATTCTCATATTTGTACTTCTGTACATGGACTAAAAAGGAGTAGAAAATTGGAAAAAGGAGATGTGGACCTATGAGTGGGAAATGGAGCAAGAGTTGCTGCATTGGCTATAGGAACATATATTTTGTCATTACCTAGTGAACTTGTTTTAGATTTAGAGGATTGTTATTTCAATTTCTTGTTTGGACAAGATTGGTTTTGAGATTATTATTTAGAATAATAGTTGTTCCTTTTATCTCAATAATGTTTTTATGGTACGACACAATTAATAAATGGCCTCTATATCTTAGATCAAGGCAATTCCATATATAACATAAATACGAAAAGATCAAAAACAAATGACTCTAGTCAAATTTATCTCAGACATTGTCGCTTGGATCATATAAGTGAGAAACACGTATCAAAACTTCATAAATATGGATTTTTGGATTCTTTTGTTTTCGAACAATTTAATATATGTGAACCTTGCTTAATGGAAAAAATGACAAGATCATCATTTACTGGTAAAAACGAGCGAGCAAGTGATTTATTAGGCCTAATACATAGTGATGTATGTGGACCAATGAATACATAAGCCAAACGAGGGTTTCAGTACTTCATTACTTTCACTGATGACTTTAGTAGATATGAGTACATATACCTAATGCCTCATAAATCTGAAGCCCTTGAAAAGTTAAAGTAATTTAAGAATGAAGTACTCAACCAACTAGGAAAGAGTATCAAAACTCTTCGATCAGATAGAGGAGGAGAATACTTAAGCTCAGAGTTTGATGATCTTCTTAAAGAATGTGGGATTGTCTCACAACTTACACCTCTTGGTACTCGGCAGTTGTAACCCCCTCGACCCAGCCTAGCCGATAGACCGAACCGAACGGGTCACACGGGGAATATTAAAGAAAACCGGGAAGGTTTACCTCAAGAAACGACCCTAATTTTTTGTCTTTTAACTTGTCTAGATGCAAGTTAAATTCCTATTTGATCAACAAGCAGCGGATTGAAAGACAACGCGAGCATTCATCGATTATTATGAAATCCTGATATAGGGACCATTTTGTAAATTTAACAAATTGCTAAGGTTTTTCCCAAATTTTATTTACCAACCTTTAATTAAGTTCATTATATGCATCTCGATTGAAACTCAACTCAAATAATCAATAGAACTCATTTAATTACATAAAGACAAACATGGACCAAATCACAAAGAGGAGAACCTCAAATATTCCAAAAACTGAATTAACAGCAAGCCGTTTTGGAACAACAAGCCCCGTATTGGAACGAGTGTATCGAAACATAGTCACCTATTTCGAAACACAGGCTCGTACCAAAACTACCCAAGACCCATTTCGGAACATGGGTTCACAGTTTCAAAACGTACCAAAATGGACCTCCCCGTTTCGATACCCAAAGGAATTTCCAAACACCCGTATTGGAACAAGCAAGGGTGTTTTGAAACACCTGGTCTTGCAATGTATAAATTTGCTGGTTTAACTCGAGTTTAATCATCCGAAACTAATCCAACATATATCTAAACATGCTTGCAACTCAAACACACTTCAACAATCAAGAATACATGCAAAGGCATCATCAAAGCATCACTATCAACATCAATGAGACCTAAAGGCATACTTCCTAAGTAAAACAAACACCAAAAGATCAATTCTCAAGTCCAAGCAATTACCAACACTTAAAGGCCACCAAATATGCATACCAAACTTGTACCAAACCAGAAAATACCAAAATGACCAACATTCATAGCATTGGCACCCCTATTGCCTTTATTACACTAGTTTAAAACCATGACATACATTTAAAGAAGTCTCTTGGAAATTCTAGGAAAGTTGTTGCCTCCCAATCACCTAATTATCTGCATTGATGAACAAAAGAGAGCATAAGCATTCAAGCTTAGTGAGGATTGATCCAAACCAAAAACACCATAAATGCACAAAACCATTTTTCACTCTTTTCAAAACCATCATGCATTCTTTAAAAATCCATGTACTTCATCATTAAAATCGGCATATAAACTTCATGCAACAAGTATCAATTACTTCACAACAAGTAAACCATTGCTAGACAAAAATCAAGCTTTCCATGCATATTCACCATTATGCAAAGCTTAAGGTAAAACATGCATTTTTCATAATATGCATCAACAACATTTCCATAACATTTCAATCCATTATATTGGCTTTCAAGTGATTAACAACATCCTCATTTCTCAAAAAGCATGTCGGATACACGGATTTCCAAGGGTTGTCCCAATCCCTTCATACACTCTACCGGTATCTCAAGGTTCACCACACGGGAGCAACCCTCCACTGTTGTGACACCCGTGGTGGAGTATTCGGTACAATTACAACCCCTCAAGACCACTCATCGGTAGATGTATAGCCCAGTAACGACAGATGAGACACATTAAGGTTCGCACCCGGGAGCTACCCTCAACCATTTCAACCTTAAACATTCCTCAATCGTTAGGGTACTTGGATGGAGTTTTCGGTATAATCACAATCCCTCAACATCCAAGGCTACTTGTTTATAGTGCACTCAATCCTATAGCCGACTAACTATATCTGATTTCATTTCTAAAACACTTTATACAACATCACTTACCAATATAATACACATTTCGTGCATTCCTCGCTGTTTTCCCAAAGCATTCATATCAAGTCATATTTCAAGCATTAAACCATACTTCAAAACTCATACATTAACACATGCATACAATGATCACTCACCTAGTGCATCCTTAAACCATATGGCAACATCAACCACATTTTATAAACTCAAAACATGATTTAAAATAGTAGATAATCAAAATTAAAATCAAGTGCAACCAAAGGCTCGCAATAACACAATCTGATCGAGAAATTCACTTTACTTACTTTCGAACTTAGCAAAGCCTTTCAAGCTCTTACTAAGTTCCCAAAACCTCTTTTATTAAGTTTCAAAACTGGAAATCTCATTTCCACTCACCAACTTGCGAAACCACACTCGCACACTCCTCAATCAACCGCTCGAAGCCTCCAAAACCACTTCGTTCGATTCCAAAACACTATCCCCTATTTTCAACACATTAAAAATAGAGATTCAATGCATCATAATACATCCAAACACCAGCACTCAAAAGAAAACCCGCAGCCCTGCTCTAAAGCATCAAATTACCCATCCGAAACAATCGAAAACTCAATCGATTGATCTCTAAACTCAGCCCAGCAATCAACCAACACATCCAACACATTTTAACCATATATCAACATCCTAAAAAAACCTAAAACCATCATTATACCTCCAGCAACTCAAATCTTATTAATACCCCAAAAACCAAACCATAAACACCTTAAAAACCAAAGATCTCAACGATTTTCAGGATTAACCTGATTAATACTCTATTTCAACACCATAGACCTTTCAAAAATCAATTAGAAACCATCTCAAATAGACCAAATCAAAACAACACCGAAAATCACATTGAATCATCTTTTTCAACAAGATTTCATCATTTTATCAAAACCACAATGAAACCTCAATCAAAAACATATATAAAAAGTCAAATATCTTTTGAATTTCGTTAAAGAACCTTGATTAGAGGGTTAGCACGAAATTTAACTCTAATCCTTGCTTCTCTTCTAATTTGGCAAGTTTAGCTTTCAAGAATCTTGAACAAATTTGAGTGAAATCACAAAGGAGAAGTTGGAAATCAAGAGATGAGAAGAGAGTGAAGAAAATCTGGAAATTAAGAGAAAATAGAGAGTGTTTGGCTGAAGTGAAAAGGAGAGAATGAAAATGATCGTCGAAATCTCTTAACCAAAATAACTACCTCTTCAATTAAATCAATAAAAGCCCTTTTAATATTTAATAAACCATTTACGACGGATTCCAAATTAGAGAAAAGGCTTAATTGCCAAATAGATCCCTAAAGATTCTAAGATTTTGACTCTTTTTGAAACACACTTTTTTCCATAGTTTTAAAATTTTACATTTTGGTCACTACCCAAAATGTATACTTCCCAAAACTCGTTTTGCCAAATGGATTTAACAAACCTCTTAAATATACTTTTAGGGATTTTAGGAATTTTATCACATTTTTATCCCATCCCGAACCTTAATTTCCCCAAACAACCTTTTAACGATTCGAACAACCGATTATCGGTTCCACCTACCTAACCCGACACGCACAACACCTAGCCCTTAAACTGGGGCATTACAACAACATAATGGAGTCTCTGAAAGGAGAAATCGAACATTGTTAGATATGGTTCGGTCAATGATGAGTCATGCTGATCTTCCATGTAACCCCCTTAGCCCGACCTAGACGGTTGACCCGAACTACGAAGATTACACGGGGAAAACCAAAGTCAACCCGAAAGTCAACCTTGATTAACGACCTTTTTTCTTTTTATTCTTTTCTAGATGCACGTTAACCCTAAGCGAACACTTGAGAAACATTTCCGTAAAAGGCACAACGATCGGATTCAAATAAGGGACTCAATTGCACAAAATACAAATATTAGGGACCGAAATGTAAATTTTGTACTACCAGGGTGCATAGCAAAAGGACTGCTATGAACCTCAGTCAGAATAGTACGCCTCAACTCAGCATCATTCGGCACTACCATCCGACTCCCAAAACATAGAACCCCCATCTTGCAAAATGCTCAAGCTGGCAAACATAGCCCTCAACTCCACTGCTACCTTTCTACTCAAGGCATCCGCTACAACATTAGCTTTTCCCGGATGATACTCGATCGTCAGATCGTAATCTTTAAGCAACTCCACCCAACGTCGTTGCCTAAGATTCAACTCTTTCTGAGACATCAGATACCTCAAACTTTTGTGATCCGTGTACACAATCACTTCTCACCATACGGGTAATGTCTCCAAATCTTCAAAGCAAAAACCACCGCAGCTAACTCAATATCATGCGTAGGATAATTGCGCTCATGCACCTTCAACTGACGCGATGCATAAGCCATCACCTTACCCTCCTGCATCAACACACATCCCAAACCCACATAGGATGCGTCGCTGTACACCACAAACTCTTTCCCTGATTCAGGTTGAACCAAGATAGGAGCTTGTGTCAAAGCTGCCTTAAGCTTCTCAAAAGCCTGCTGTCTTGCCTCTGTCCACTTATACTTGACATCCTTCTGCAACAACTTCGTTAAAGGTGCAACAATCTTTGAAAATCCATCCACAAACCTCCGATAGTATCCTGCCAACCCAAGGAAACTACGGACTTCATGAACAGACTTAGGAGGCTTCCAATTCATCACCGCCTCAATCTTCTGAGGATCAACACGAATCCCCTCTGTAGAAACCACATGACCAAGGAACACAACTTCCCTAAGCCAGAATTTGCACTTGCTCAGCTTAACATAAAGCTGATTCTCCAACAGCGCCTGCAACACAATCCGCAAATGCCCTTCATGCTCTTCCTCAGTACGAGAGTACACAAGGATATCATCAATGAACACCACAACAAACTTGTCCAAGTATTCATGAAATACTCTATTCATCATGTCCATAAAAGCTGCAGGAGCATTCGTCAAGCCAAACGGCATCACAAGGAACTAATAATGCACATACCTCGTTCTAAAGGCTATTTTTGGCACATCCACATCCTTCACCTTGAGCTGGTAATAACCTGACCTTAAGTCAATCTTAGAGAACACAGCCGCTCCCCAAAACTGATCAAAAAGATCGTCAATCCTCGGCAAAGGATATCGATTCTTGATAGTCAACTTGTTCAGCTGACGATAATCGATGAACATTCTCATAGTGCCATCCTTCTTCTTCACAAACAAGACCTGTGCACCCCAAGGTGACATACTCGGCCGAATGAAACAACGATCGAGCAACTCCTGAAGTTGCGTCTTCAGCTCCTTCAACTCCTTAGGTGCCATTCGGTAGGGAGTAATGGACACTGGAGTTGAGTTTTCATACAACTCAATTCCAAACTCCACCTCTCGACTAGGAGGTAATCCAGGTAACTCCACCGAAAACACTCCAGGAAACTCCCGCACCGTCCTGATATCTTGAACTCGCAACTCCTTAGAGCTAGGATTCATCACAAAACCCAGGTAAGCTTCATAACCTTGCCTCAACATTCGGCTTGCTTCCAACGAAGACACCACATTGGCAAGAAACTTCACATTCTCACCAACCACCACTACTTCGTAATCATCCGCAAGTTTCAACGAAACTCGCTTGTTCTCAAAATCCACTACAGCTCGATGTTCAACAAGCCAATCCATACCAAGGATTACATCAAAACCATAAAATGGCAATTCCATGAGATCAACAAGAAAAACATGGTTTTGCACCACCAAAGGACATCTTCTATACAACTTCCGTGTCACAACGGTCTCACGAAAGGAACTAGTTACACGCATACCAACATCCAAGGACTCAACAGGTAAACCAAGAAATTGAGCATGTTCACGCAATATGTATGAGTGTGTAGATCCAGAATCAATCAAGGAAAGTAATGATAAGGATTGCAAAGTAAAAGTACCTACGATCACATCCGTATCATTTCTCCCCTCACGCTAAGCATACACTCGAGCCTGTCCACCACCCTCAGGTTGAACAGCCACCACATGCGCCACATTCCTCCCACCATCATCTCAACGCTGGAAATTACCACGGTCGCGCCCACGACCTCTCTGTGGTGCAACTACCCCAGGAGCACGTCCCTGACCACCACCGACCAACAAAGGTCACTCCTTTCTCATGTGGTCTTCCTAACCACAATTCCAGCATGAATTACCGGTCACTGCTACCAGAGCCTGAACCTCCCTCGCTGCTCGAGGACAATCTCGCCTCATATGGCCACGAGATCCACACGTCCAGCACGTGCTCTGATCGGCTCTCAACTTGTCTCCCTGAACAGGCGCACTATGTCCTCCACCACCACGCCTAGCAGAAGACTGATACCTCTTATCACGTCCTCTCTTGTTCCGTCCACCACCGGAACTATAAACAGCAGCTCTTTTGCCTGAGCTAGAACCAACGCCTCTGGAAGACAAACCCAAATTCTGCTCAATGTCCTTCGCTCTACTCACCAGCACATCAAAATCTGTATACTCAGCAGCAAGCATGAAAGTATTCACGTCCGTCACCAAACCATATCGGAAATGTTCACACCTCTCCCGCTCAGTAGGGATTAACTCAGGTGCGTACTGACTAAGGCGCACAAACTGGATCTCATACTCATCCACCGTCATGCTTCCTTGCACAAGAGACATGAATTCTCTTTTCTTTTCATCCAGGTATCGCACGCCTAGATACTTTCGCTTGAACGCGTTCAAAAAGAACGTCCAAGTCACATCATTTTCCTCCATTCCAGAGACAGTGGTCGTCCACCACGTATACGCATCATCATGCAACAACGATACCACACAACCCAACTTCTACACATTGTTGCAATTCATTTGCCCCAAAATCCTCTTGATGTTTTCCAACCAAGATTCAGAACATTCAGGAGATAAACCTCTGAACTCAGTCCCTCCTAGACTGCGAAGACGTTCCAAAGGTAATCTCCCGTTAGCATCACCCTAATGCGCAGCTCCTTGAGCTCCAGCTACTGCTGCCTGAAAGGCTCCAGCAATAGCCTGAATCAATACAGTCATGTCAGGAGCAGCTTGCCCCTGCACACCTTCAGGTCCAGCGACCCCAGCACCAGCACCAACACCAGTATTTTCACCCCCAGCACCATCACCGCCAGGTGGTCCACCACCAGGGGAGGAGGTAAATCCACAACATTCTCAGCATTTTCCTCGTTTTCATTCTGAGCCAAAGCTCTCGTATTCATCCTCGTCTCTCTACGAGGCCCCATTTATAAAAACAATGCACTGACACAAATGCAATAAACATAATTAGGCTCAACAAGGTAAGTAATCCAAGAACTCAAGTTCATTTTCCATAAACAATTCCTTTCATTAGTTTTGATATGGCAATGGGTTCCCCTAACATGCTTCAGCACAACATAACATCACAATTGCAACCATACATCACAATTCAATCAATCACACTTTCACCCAAAAGGCATATCATGCAAATACGAATACATTAACAACACAAAAAATCCCAAAGATACGAGAACTAAGCTTTGATACCACCAAATGTAACCCCCTTAGCCCGGCCTAGACAGTTGACCCGAACTACGAAGATTACACGGGGAAAACCAAAGTCAACCCGAAAGTCAACCTTGATTAACGATCCTTTTTTTCTTTTTATTCTTGTCTAGATGCACGTTAACCCTAAGAGAACACTTGAGAAACATTTTCGTAAAAAGCACAGCGATCGGATTCAAATAAGGGACTCAATTGCACAAAATACAAATATTAGGGACCAAAATGTAAATTCTGGAAATTAGAAGGTCTTAACTGATTTTTAAGTTACCAATATGAAATTAGTCATATTACATGCTTCCGTGTCAAATTTCACCTTAATTGGACATCTCAAACTCAAGCAATTGCAATTACAACATTCGGGACTAAAACGTAAAGCTTGCAAACCTCAACACCATTCAAATCAGTGCCCAACGGTCACCCGTTTTGAAACAGAGTTGACCGTTCCGAAACACGAGTTCGTTTCGAGACTTGTTCCGAAACAGGGCCTTCCAGTGTCCAAATCGTTCCGGAACGGCCTCCAACCGTTTCGAAACACGAAGGCCATTATAGGCCCCCGTTTCGAAACACCAGTGCCCGTTCCGATACGGTTTGCCCAGAAGCTGTAGAAATTGCTGGTTATTCATACTTTAAACCATTCAAACACATCCTATTGACTTCCTAACCATGTCAACAAGTCATCATACATATAAGGTACATGTTTGCAACTCCTAAACACATTCATGGCATCAAACATTAAACATCACATGTCTATAGGCATGCATCCTAATATCCAAAACCAAACATCCATCCAAACTCCAAATCAAGCATCAAAAGGCCAATTACAAATCCAAAACATCAAAAGCATCATGCCACAAACTAGGGTGTAACGCCCCGGTTTTGGGCTTAGGAGTTTTGGGCGTTGACCGGTTTGGTCAAAGTGCTGTTCGAATCTAAAAAGGTGAAATTAGGGAAGCCTAGTTCGGGTTGCATTAAAAATATGGAAAAATGTTCTAAAATCATCTTTTAATATAATTAGGTGAACTGTGAAATCAATTTTGGAAAATGAGTTTTGGAAGGGTGACATTTTGGCTAGTGACCAAAATGTAATTTTTGAAAGTTTTGTGACTGTTTTAGAAAGGGTTGAAACTTTGAATCTTTAAGGAGCTATTATTCCAAAAGTAGTTTCTCCAGATTTTTCTAAGATATTTTAAGCTATATTCTGATTTTAAAACATATCAAAAGAGGAGGGAAAGCCATTTTGGCCATTTTGATAACTAACTTCCTATTTTCTTTTCTCTCATTTTCTTTCAACCCAAACACTTTCTTTCCAGAGAATTGTTTCTGATTTTCTCATCTAAATCTCTCCTTTCAACTCTCTTTTGATTCCTAATCATCATATCAACAAAACCTCATCATTTGCTACTTGATTCATCAAGGTTTTTGATTCCAAAAAGAGGAGAAACTCAAGTTTGGAGGTAAGAACGTCCTTCTCCTCTAAACTATCAGTTCTTTACTGAAATTCCTAAGTTTTCAATCCTTAATTGATGTTTTATTAAAGGCTTTTAAGTTGTGAAATGGATCTTGGCTTATAATGCAAGATTTGGTGATTTTTGATGATTTTCGTTTGATCTGTTAAATCTGTGATTTGAGATGTATTTTTGATGTTATTTGAACTCTAAATTGACAAGGAATTGAGTTTTGGTTGATGCAATCCCGGATAGGTTGGGTTTCCTAAGTTTAGCTTGTGATTCTTGTTTGTTTTTGAGGTGATCTTGTGGATCTGGTGTTGCTGGAGGTATAAGGATGTTATTAGGTTCTTTTTAGATGTTAAATGATGTTAAAGGATGTTAGGTTTTGATGGTTTATGGCTGGGCTTTGTTGATAAGTGGTTTGGATGCATTTTCGGTTGTGTTTGGTGGCCGAAAATGGAGTGTGGATGAGAGCAGCGAGTTTAGGTGCTTTCATTGAAGCTATTAATGCATGATGATGCATTAATCTACTGTTTTAATGTGTTAAAACAGGGGAGTCATCTTTGGATCCAAGTGGTGGTGATCCGGAAGCTTGATTTGGTGTTTCGGCAAGAGGCGAAACGGAATCGGTGAGTGAAATTGGGTTTTCGGCTTTGAAACCAATGTCTTGGGAGCTTAGTTTAAGTCTAAACAACTTTGCTATGCTCAAGTGTAAGTTTTCGGAAGTACTCTCTAGTGGTGGCCATGATTTGATTGTTGTGCAATATGGTTTATTGCATGTTTTAAACTCTGTTTTGAAAGCATGATTTAGCATGGTTAATGCTGTTTTTGTAAGCCATATGTTGAAGGAAGCTCAAGGTAAGAGTTCCTTGTTTTTGAACATTGATTAAATGTGGTTTGATGCTTTTGAATTCATGATGAATATGGCTTGGTTTAATGCTTTAAAACAGTGGATAAATTGATGATATTGATGTATATTGGCAAGTGATGTTTTGAAGAGGTTAAGGTCACTAAGGTGGTTAAAAGTCCTTGAGTGAGCCTTGTTTACTTAAGAACATCAAGGTGGTTAAAAGTCCTTGGATGATTCTTGCTACGGACACAAAGGTGGTTAAAAGTCCTTGTGTGGTCCTTTCCATGGTGTTTAAAAGTCCATGGGCCAAGGTGTTTAAAAGTCCTTGGGGCCAAGGTGTTTAAAAGTCCTTGGGGTGAAACTTGATATGGACACAAAGGTGGTTAAAAGTCCTTGTGTGGTCCTTTCCATGGTGGTTAAAAGTCCATGGGCCAAGGTGTTTAAAAGTCCTTGGGGACAAGGTGTTTAAAAGTCCTTGGGGTGAAAGTTGATGAACTTGTTTTTAAAGAAATGGAACTTATCACTTGTGGCCAATATGACATGTTATGATATGAAGCATGAGATGCATGTTTAAGTATGCTTTTGAGCATGTGTAAATGATGATTTGAAGCATGATTTATAAAGTGTTTTTTAAATGCATTATTGAATGGTTTTATTGAGCATTCCTCACTAAGCTTTTGTTTACGCTCTCTTTGTTTTCTCAAATCAATAATGCAGAACATTAAAGTACTTTGAGGGCAGCAAGGAAGGCAAGCATTCAAGTGGAAGTAAAGCTCAAAGAATGGAAGGTTTTCTTAAGTACATTTAGCTTTTGGTAATTTGGCAATGGGGGACCTATGTGTATGTTTTGGGAGATGTTTTGAACTCCCTAGGTATATTGAATGTTGTTGAGGATGCTGGTTTTTGTGGTTGGCCATTATATGCTTGAATTGGAAGTTTATGCTTGAATGGTTGCTTGTGTAGGAAGCATGTCTATAGATTTGGGGCTTTTCACATATGTTGATGTTTTGATGAATTGTTGATGCAAGTATGTCTCATATATGTTGAATTGCATGTTGGTAAAGTTTGGTGGCATTTGGAGCATGATTGGATGTTTAATTGCATGTTTAAGTATGCATTTTGGGGTAATTTGTGCAGGGTGTTTCGGAACAGTACCTACCGTTTCGGAACGGGTGCCTTAATCAAGCCCAGGCGTCCGAAATGGGAGGGACCGTTCCGAAACGGTTGGCTACTGCCAGCCCGTGTTGCGGTACGTGTTGCGGAACGGCCCCGCGTTTCGAAACGGGCTCTGCCTGTTTCGGAACGGGTGACCGTTAGGGGCTGACATTGGCAGTTAAATGTTTTGAATTGTTTGCATTTTGGTCCTGAATCTTGTTTGTGCAATTGTATGAGTTTGGGAAGTCCTTTTGAGCTGAAATTTCACAGAGAAGCATGAAACCTGATTAATTTCAAGTTGGTAACTTTAATTTGGGTTAAGTCCTCATATGTATCAGAAATTACAATTTAGTCCCTAAAGTTGTAATTTGATCAATTGGGTCCCTGTTTGATCTCTGATGTTTATGATCTTTGAGTATGCTGTTGTATGATCATATCTAAGGATTAATATGCATCTAGACAAGTAGTAAATGAAAAAAAAGGGTCGTTAATCAAGGTTGACTTTCGGGTTGACTTTGGTTTTCCCCGTGTGACTTTCTTAATTCGGGTCAACCGTCTAGGCCGGGTTAAGGGGGTTACATTTGGTGGTATCAGAGCTGAGTTCTCGAGTAATTGGGAATGAATGTGTGCATGATTGAAGTATGTATGCTTGTTGATCGAAAGCATGTTTAGTGGCTTGTGATTTGGATGCAATTGAGATGTATGCTGTGGTGTAGCATGTTGTGGGTACCCATTGCCAAATAAAAGCTAATGAAATGGTGTTGATTTTGAATGAAATTGAGCTTGAATACTTGGATTGCTTACCTTGCTGGGCCTGACTTCGTTTTATTTGTATTATGATTGCATGGTAAAAGTATGGCACCACGTAGAGAGTTACGAGGTAATGTGCGAGCTACGGCTCCTAATGAGAACGAGAATGAGGAAAACACGGGTAGTACGGTGATACCTCCTCCTCCACCTGGTGGTGGTGCTGAGGGTGAAAGAGCTGAAGCTGCAGCTGGTGCTGGAGCTTCTGGACCAGAGGTTGGTCAGGGGCAAGCTATGCCTGATATGACAATGTTAGTGCAAGCTATTGCTGGTGCTTTTCAAGCAGCAGTAGCTGGGGCTCGTGGAGTGGGGCATCAGGAAGATGCTGGAGTTAGACTACCTTTGGAGCGTCTGCGCAGTCTTGGTGGGACTGAGTTCAGGGGTATGTCTGCTGAGAGTTCTGAAGCTTGGCTAGAGAGTACCAAGCGAATCTTGGGTCAGATGAGTTGCACTGATGTGCAGAAGCTTGGCTGTGTTGTGTCCTTCCTGCAGAAAGATGCATATACGCGGTGGACAACCACTATTGCTGGGATGGCAGAAGCTGATGTGACTTGGACATTCTTTCAGAATGTGTTCAAGAGAAGGTATCTGGGTGTGAGGTACCTAGATGAGAAAAAGAGGGAGTTCATGTCTCTTACCCAAGGGAGCATGACTGTGGCTGAGTATGAAGTGCAGTTTGTGCGACTCAGTCAGTATGCACCTGAGCTGGTACCTGATGAGCGAGAGAGGTGTGAAAGGTTCCGTTATGGTTTGGAGACGGATGTGAAGATGTATGTGCTGGCTACCGAGTATGATGATTTTGATGTGTTGGTGGGCCGAGCCAAGGATATTGAGATGAACCTGAGTTTATCTGCTAAGGGTGCTGGCAAGCGAGCTGCTGAGTATAGTTCCGGAGGTGGACGGAACAAGAGGGGACGTGATCAGAAGTATCAGTCTTCAGCTAAGAGAGGTGGTGGTGCACCTGCTAGAGGAGGTAATGCTAGAGCTGATCCGAGTGCTTGTTGGATCTGTGGTTCACGTGGTCACATGAAGCGTGACTGTCCTCGTGCTGTGAGAGAGGTGCAAGCTCCTGTTGCGGCAGCTGGTAATGGGTGCTGGAATTGTGGATCCGCAGACCATTTGAGGCGAGATTGTCCTAGGTTGGCTAGTGATCAAGTGCGTGCTCCTGTTGTTGCTGCACCGCAGAGAGGTCGTGGACGCGGCCGTGGTAATTTCCAGAGGAGAGAGGAAGGTGGTCGTGGAGTGGCCCATGTTGTGGCTATTCAGCCTGAAGGTGGAGGCCAAGCGAGGGTGTATGCTCAACGTGAGGAAAGGAATGATGCGGATGTGATTGCAGGTACCTTTACTTTGCAATCCTTGTCATTGCTTTCTTTGATAGATTCTGGATCTACGCATTCATACATTTTGCGTGAGCATGCTGAATTGCTTGGTTTGCCTGTTGAGTCTTTGGATGTTGGTGTTCGTGTCACTAGTTCTTTTGGTGAGACTGTTGTGACTCGGAAGCTTTATAGAAGGTGTTCCTTGGTTCTTCAAGAACATGTTTTTCATGTTGATCTTATGGAGTTGCCCTTTTATGGTTTTGATGTAATCCTTGGTATGGATTGGCTTGCTGAGCATCGTGCTGTTGTGGATTGTCAAAACAAGCGAGTTTCGCTTAAGCTTGCGGATGATTATGAAGTTGTTGTGGTTGGTGAGAATGTGAAGTTTCTTGCCAATGTGGTGTCCACGTTGGAGGCAAGCCGGATGCTGAGGCAAGGTTGTGAAGCTTACCTGGCTTTTGTGATGAATCCTAGCTCTAAGGAGTTGAGGGTGCAAGATATCAGAGTTGTGAAGGAGTTTCCTGGTGTTTTTCCTGAGGAGTTGCCTGGTTTACCTCCTAGTCGCGAGGTGGAGTTTGGAATTGAGCTGTATGAGAATACAACTCCTGTGTCCATTACCCCCTATAGAATGGCACCTAAGGAGCTGAAAGAGTTGAAGACGCAGTTGCAAGAGTTGCTTGAGCGTGGTTTCATCCGGCCGAGTGTGTCACCTTGGGGAGCACCGGTCTTGTTCGTGAAGAAGAAGGATGGCACTATGAGAATGTGCATTGATTACCGTCAACTGAACAAGTTGACTATCAAGAATCGATATCCTTTGCCGAGAATTGATGATCTCTTTGATCAATTTCGGGGAGCTGTTGTGTTCTCTAAGATTGACTTGAGGTTAGGGTATTATCAGTTGAAGGGGAAGGATGTGGATGTGCCTAAGACAACTTTCAGGACAAGGTATGGGCATTATGAGTTCCTTGTGATGCCGTTTGGTTTGACAAATGCTCCTGCTGCTTTCATGGACATGATGAATCGTGTGTTTCATGAATACCTGGACAAGTTTGTTGTGGTGTTCATTGATGATATCCTCGTGTACTCGCGTACTGAGGAGGAGCATGAAGAGCATTTGAGGATTGTTTTGCAAGCTTTGTTGGAGAATCAGCTTTATGCTAAGCTGAGCAAGTGTGAGTTCTGGTTAAGGGAGGTGTTGTTCCTTGGGCATGTGGTTTCTGCTGAGGGGATTCGTGTTGATCCTCAGAAGATTGAGGCGGTGATGAATTGGAAAGTTCCTAAGTCTGTTCATGAGGTCCGTAGTTTCCTTGGTTTGGCGGTGCATGAATGCAGACGGTGCATTTGTCAACCCAAACGACATCACTAGAAACTCATAATGGCCGTATCTAGTCCGAAAAGCTGTCTTAGGCACATCCACATCCTTAACCCCAATGCTGATAGTACCAAGACCTCAAATCTATCTTCGAGAATGTTGAGTGCCTAAAAATCCTATATTTTACCCCTCATTTATCCTTATTTTTTCTACACTCAAGCATGTTTAATTGCATTTTAGGTTAAGTTTTGCATTTACAACACAAATAGATAAAATTGCACAGATGCTGCTGATTTCGGTCACTTTTTGCAGATATCTGTCTTGGCAGCATCAAGGGCAGTAGATGAACAAAAGCTAACTGTCATGGCAGAATCCAGGGCAGCAGAGGAACAGAAGCTAACTATCGTGGTGGCAGCCAGGGCAGCAGAGGAACAGAAGAGCTGGAGTGAAGAAAACTGCCTTATACATCACTGCCGTGACAGTGCTACCGTGACAGATGCCGTGACAGATGCCATGACAAAAGTGGCGAAAATGTTGAAGCAAACTGCCTTATAACTCGCTATCGTGACATATGTCGTGACAGAGGTGGCGAAAGTGAAGAAGAAGAGATGGAAAATTCGAAGTGGAGTTCGACTGATAGAGGATTTCAAGCCTAATTTTTAGAGACCACTTGCATAATTTTTGGAGCCCAGAAGCACAAGAAAAGCCTTTCCAAAGTTTTAGGAGAAAGTCAAAGCAAGAAGATAAGGCGAACTAAAGGACGTTTATTCAGAGATTTAGTCTTTAATGAATTGTACTTTAATTCGAACTAGTATTCTTGACCATTAAGAAAACTTGTACCCAAGGCCTATATATATGCTTGTAATTCGACCTAGAGATCGTCATCTTATTCTCTAGCCGTCTTCCCCTAAACCCTAGTCGTTTTCCCCTTCTCATCATGTTCTAAACTTCCCCTAGGGCTAAGGGTTGATTCTGTAAAGTAGTTGCAGGGATTGCTTTGTTTTAGGAATTTTTCTGCTAATAAAATAGACTTCAAGTTTGCTTATTCTGGTTTTCAAACATCTTGCAAGAGTATCTGGAGAGCATTGTGAGATTACACATTTACTTAATATCGGGAGAGTTAAGTATACGAAAGGAATAAGTACGAGTTCTCCAATTTATGGTTGAACTATCTCGGGCCTAGGGATAGGACGAGGTTGAGTGGCGAAGGAAGAATTCAACAACATCGGTGTTCATCCTTCGATTCACGCCAGGAGGTATCATCAAAGACCTGTTCATCGATAGACTTGGATCTAGGGAAAGGCCAATGCATAGCAGGGATTCGTGCCAAGCTTGAAGTACAGAGTTGTGTGATCGCTGCCGCGACAAACAACAGACCGATGCCGTGACAGGCGCAATGACAGAACAGAGATTCCTAGACTTTGCAACACCTACACTACTGAGCAATTCAATACCGGCCCATTCTCTCTATCCTGATTTCATTACTCTTTTATTTAAGTATTCTTTATTATCTCGTGACAACAATTAAACTATTTCTTTTCTCTCTTGTGCAGCAATCTAAGGTGAAGCTATTAGCCCAGTCCCTGTGGAGACGATATCCGATACTTACGTATCACTTTACTACTTGCGTCGTGTACACTTGCACTACATTGCGATAGACACTTTTACACGCAACAAGTTTTTGGCGCCGTTGCCGGTGACTGGCAACATACTCTTACCTTTAACTTCTGCACTTTTCTTTTCTCTTTATTATTTTTCTTTTTTTTTCTTTTTCTTTTTCTTTTTCTATTTCTATCAAAAACTCAGGTTAAATACAGGTTCAAGGGCATCAACATGTCAGGAAAACCCATTTGAGAGCTGATGTGGGAAAGTTCTCGCAATTACCGTAAAGGTAATCATGCACTCGAAAGTTGTCCCTATTCTTTCGGTGAATATATGGACAACCAACGAAGGAACCAACAAGAACAATATATGCCGCCACAGCAGCAACAGGGACAACAGATGATGCTGCTGCAACAACAAAATTTTTTATGGTATGATCAAAACCCGTAAAATTTTTTGTACCATAACAGTTTTGCTGCAGAACCCGACATGCCATGGCAATGTCATCATCCTCAAGAGCAGTCAAAATCCTTAGAAGACACACTGCAAGCCTTCACGACACACACTCAAGAATTGTCGGCTTCTATGGACGCAAGTATCGCCAAGATGGATGAACTCTTAAGCAGACCGGTCCTCATTCATGCCACGGATGAACCTGAAATCCTGAGGCAAGATGACGAGGATGCCCATGTGAAGGAATACCCAACACATGATGAGTCTGAGCAACAACTTGCCATGACAATGATCGAGGAGCCGGAATGGAGCAACACCGCAACAATGCTGAGTGAAATTCAAGAGAATGTCACTGCAGCAACCACATCTGAGGCAAACTCCCAACCCACTACATCGGTTATGCCCGACCAAGATTGCACACATCCATCCCAGTCATGGCACTCGCACGACCACTTAGAAGAGCAACCCGATGACAATGCCTCGCTAATGGAATATGAGCAGGTAATCAACGAACCTTTTGAATTCTTTGAAAACTCACCAATTCCATTGCAGGTATTTGAGGAACCAACGCCGGTGGATTTAGAATTATCGAGATCTCTACTGATGGAGACCTTCGAGTGGCCAACAGAATTTGACAAGGAGAGTTATGGTACTTTCCAGTGCCCCCTTGACCTGCAAAGTAACCTGATAAAGGACTGTCAAAATAACTGCCTGCCATAGCAACATACACGACAGCAAGGGCTACATTCAACCACAACAACATTCAACGAAAACAAGGTAAGTTTGTGGTCAAATGTCAATTTAATTTTTTTCTAATTATATATTCATGCCCTCAAAAACATTACCAAGAAGGGAGGACTTCATGGACTACAAAGGGAAGAGAAAGAAAGGAGCCCCCACCATGAGAATAATCACCAGATGGAGGGTACGGATGGACTTCAAGAAGTACCGGAAAAGACCCCTCAAGCATCAATAGAACAGGGAGTAGTTACTTTAGGAGATACCCCTCAAGGCACTCCTAGTTTAACTTAATTTATTTTATTGTATTTTATTTTTATCTTATCTTTATTGTTTTAGGAATTAGAAATTTGATATTAGTTTTTAGTTTGTTTGTGTTATTAGGAAAATAGAGAGAACCCTTGCAATGACGTTACAAGCAACCCGAGGAAGCTCTGCCTCCACCCCTGCCGCGGCAGCACTCATACTCCCTGAGATAAATTCCAAAGTGACTGCCGCCAACATCAATGAAGACAGTGATGCGAGGAAGAAGGCAACCTCCGCTTCTTCAACTCCCAGGGCAGCACCCACAGCTCCTCCGACAAAATTCAAGGAGACTGCCCGCCGACAGCTCCTCATCCAAAGCTCTAGAAGCATCAACGACAGCCTCACAACTTAAGTTTTCTTTTTCTCTGTTGCTTGCTATATATATTATCTTTTTGTGATGTTTTGCTTTTCTGTCATTTTTATTTTCTGTTTTTAATTTTTATGTCTTGTGTCATTCATTGAGGACAATGCAACCCTTGAGTTTGGGGGTAGGCAGTCCTCCTAATTATTTATATAATAATGCATTTATTTTTAATTGTGTCGCATTTATTTTTAATTGTGTCGCATTTATTTTTATGTTAAAAATGGCTTAATTTATTGAACTTTTATTATATGTTGCTGCCATCTCTGTCGTGACAGCCCCTTAAAAATATTTTAGAATTAAGTAGAGCCTTAGTATAGTTCTGAAACACTTTGTGACTTACTTGATAACAGACTTTCTCTAGCATGCTTAGAATAGAAAACTTAGAAATTAGAGTAGAAAGAGACTATAAACTCAGGAAAACTAGATGTGCCTATCAGTGGCTCTAGGAAAATAACCAGAGAAAAACTTCTAGAGGTGCCTATCACTGGCTCTAGATAGTTAACTAGAGGTGCCTGAAATACTGTCTCTAGTAGAAAAGAGAAAAATTCAGAAAAAGAAGGAAAATAACTAGAGGTGCCCGATACTGGCTCTAGAAAAAAAGAATTATGTCTCAAAGAAAAACTCTAAACAAGCTAAGTATAATATTCTAGTTGCTAGGGAAGTCTATATTCATGTATGTTCACAATCAATGCACACACCTGCACGAGAATTATACTTTTGCTCTAAAGTAGATCCTTAAATATTTAAACAAGTGCTAAACATGATAGGGATTGTGCTGTGGGTAAGGATTGTTCATTAACTTAAGCCAAGAATATATATATATATATATATATACATATACATATACATATGTATGCATGCATGTTAGTTAGGTTGCATTTGCTTGAGGACAAGCAAGAATTCGAGTTTGGGGGTGTGTTGAGTGCCTAAAAGTCCTATATTTTACCCCTAATTTATCCTTATTTTTGCTACACTCAAGCATGTTTAACTACATTTTAGGTTAAGTTTTGCATTTACATCACAAATTGATAAAATTGCACAGATGCTGCTGATTTCGGTCACTTTTTGCAGATATCTGCCGTGGCAGCATCAAGGGCAGCAGAGGAACAGAAGCTAACTGTCTTGGCAGAATCCAGGGCAGCAGAGGAACAAAAGCTAACTGTAGTGGCAGCAACCAGGGCAACAGAGGAACATAAGAGTTGGAGTGAAGAAAACTACCTTATACATCACTGCCGTGATAGATGCCGTGGCAGATGCTGTGACAGATGCCGTGACAGAAATGGCGACAGTGTTGAAGCAAACTGCCTTATAACTCGCTGTCGTGACATATGTCGTGACAGAGGTGGCGACAGTGAAGAAGAAGAGATAGAAAATGCGAAGTGGAGTTCGATTGATAGAGGATTTCAAGCCTAATTTTTAGAGACCACTCGCATAATTTTTGGAGCCCAGAATCACAAGAAAAGCCTTGCCCAAAGTTTGAGGAGAAAGTCAAAGCAAGAAGATAGGGTGAACTAAAGGACGTTTATTCAGAGATTTAATCTTTAATGAATTGTACTTTAATTCGAACTAGTATTCTTGGCCATTAAGAAAACTTGTACCCAAGACCTATATATATGCTTGTAATTCGACCTAGAGATCATCATCTTATTCTCTAGCCGTCTTCGCCTAAACCTTAGTCGTTTCCCCCTTCTCATCATGTTCTAAACTTCCCCTAGGGCTAAGGGTTGATTCTGTAAAGTAGTTGCAAGGATTGCTTTGTTTTAGGAATATTCTATTCAATAAAATAGACTTCAAGTTTGCTTATTCTGGTTTTCAAACATCTTGCAAGAGTATCGGGAGAGCATTGTGAGATTACACATTTACTTAATATCGGGATAGTTAAGTATACGAAAGGAATAAGTACGGGTTCTCTAGTTTATGGTTGAACTATCTCGGACCTAGGGAGAGGACGAGGTTAAGTGGCTAAGGAAGAATTCAACAACATCATTGTTCATCCTTCGATTCACACCGGGAGGTATCATCAAAGACGTGTTCATCGACAGACTTGGACCTAGGGATAGGCCAAGGCATAGAAAAGATTCTTGCCAAGCTTGAAGTACAGAGTTGTGTGATCGCTGCCGTGACAAACAACAGACCGCTGCCGCGACAGGTGCTGTCGCGACAGGCGCAACGACATAACAGAGATTCCTAAACTTTGCAACACCTACACTACTGAGCAATTCAATACCGGCCCATTCTCTCTATCCTATATTTTACCCCTCATTTATTCTTATTTTTCTTACACTCAAGCATGTTTAACTACATTTTAGGTTAAGATTTGCATTAACATCACAAATAGATAAAATTTCACAGATGCTGCTGATTTCGGTCACTTTTTGCAGACATCTGCCGTGGCAGCATCAAGGGCAGTAGAGGAACAGAAGCTAACTGTCGTGGCAGAATCCAGGGCAGCAGAGGAACATAAGCTAACTGTCGTGGCAGCAGCCAGGGCAGCAGAGGAACAAAAGAGCTGGAGTGAAGAAAACTGCCTTATACATCACTGCCGTGACAATGATACCGTGACAGATGCCGTGGCAGATTCTGTGACAGATGCCGTGACAGATGCCATGACAGAAGTGGTGACAGTGTTGAAGCAAACTGCCTTATAACTCGCTGTCGTGACATATGTCGTGACAAAGGTGGCGACAGTGAAGAAGAAGCGATGGAAAATGTGAAGTGGAGTTCGACTGACAGAGGATTTCAAGCCTAATTTTTAGAGACCTCTCGCATAATTTTTGGAGCCCAGAAGCACAAGAAAAGCCTTGCCCAAAGTTAGAGGAGAAAGTCAAAGCAAGAAGATAAGGCGAACTAAAGGACTTTTATTCAGAGATTTAGTCTTTAATGAATTGTACTTTAATTCGAACTAGTATTCTTGGCCATTAAGAAAACTTGTACCCAAGGCCTATATATATGCTTGTAATTCGACCTAAAGATCATCATATTATTCTCTAGCGTCTTCCCCTAAACCCTAGTCGTTTTCCCCTTCTCATCATGTTCTAAACTTTCCCTAGGGCTAAAGGTTGATTCTGTAAAGTAGTTGCAAGGATTGCTTTGTTTTAGGAATTTTTTTGTTCATTAAAATAGACTTCAAGTTTGCTTATTCTGGTTTTCAAACATCTTGCAAGAGTATCGGGAGAGCATTGTGAGATTACACATTTACTTAATATCAGGAGAGTTAAGTATACGAAAGGAATAAGTACGGGTTCTCCAGTTTATGGTTGAACTATCTCGGACCTAGGGATAGGACGAGGTTAAGTGGCTAAGGAAGAATTCAACAACATCGGTGTTCATCCTTCGATTCACGCCAGGAGGTATCATCAAAGACGTGTTCATCGACAAACTTGGACCTAGGGATAGGCCAAGGCATAGCAGGGATTCTTGCCAAGCTTGAAGTACAGAGTTGTGTGATCGCTGCCGCGACAAACAACAGACCGCTACCGCGACAGGCGCAACGACAGAACAGAGATTCCTAGACTTTGCAACACCTACACTACTGAGCAATTCAATACCAGCCCATTCTCTCTATCCTGATTTCATTACTCTTTTATTTAAGTATTCTTTATTCTCTTGTGACAACAATTAAACTATTTCTTTTCTCTCTTGTGAAGCAATCTAAGGTGAAGCTATTAGCCCAATCTCTGTGGAGACGATATCCGATACTTACGTATCACTTTACTACTTGTGTCGTGTACACTTGCACTACATTGCGATTGACACTTTTACACGCAACAGAGTACATCGAAGCACCCCGAAACTGATCGAACAAATCATCGATCCTTGGGAACGGGTACTTGTTCTTAATCGTCAACTTGTTCAGTTGCCGATAAACAATGCACATACGCATGGTACCACCCTTCTTCTTTACGAACAAAACTGGTGCACCTCAAGGCGAAATGCTCGGCCTTATGAACCCTCGGTCAAGAAACTCCTGAAGTTGCGTCTTTAATTCCTACAACTCCTTAGGTGCCTTGCGATACAGACTAATGGACACCGAAGTCGTATTCTCATACAACTCTATGCCAAACTCAACTTCCCGGTTAGGTGGCAACCCTGGCAACTTCTCGTGAAAGACACCCAAAAACTCACATACAGTTCGTATGTCTTGAACATGCACTTCCTTCATTCCAGGATTCATCACATATGACAAGAAAGCTTCACATCCTAACTCCATCATCCAACTCGCTTCAAGAGCCGAAATTGCGTTAGATAAGAACTTCACGTTCTCACCCACGATTACTACCTCGTAATCATCCACAAGCTTTAAGGTAACCCGCTAAACGTCAAAATCCACCACAACTCGGTATTCAGCCAACCATTTCATTCCAAGAATCACGTCAAAACCATAAAAACGCAATTCCATTAGATCAACAAGAAATACATGACCTTGAACAGATAACGAGCACCTCCTATACAGATTCCTTGTAACCACAGTCTCACCAAATGAACTTGTTACTTGCATTCCTACATCTAGCACCTCAATAGGAATTTCAAGCAAATGTGCATGCTCACTCAAGATGTATGAATGTGTAGATCCAAAATCAATCAATGCTAACAAGGATAGGGATTGCAATGTCAAGGTACATATGATCTCATCGGTGTCGTTGCATCCCTCACGATGCGCATACACCCTCGCGGGACCACCTCCCTCTAGCTGAACCGCAACGACATAGGCCACACCTCTCTGGCCATCCTCCTTCCTTTGGAAGTTGCCTCGGCCGTGCCCACGACCTCTCTGCTATCCAACAGCTGGTGCACGACCCTGACCACCTCCCGCTAACAAGGGATACTCACGTCTCATATGGCCAGCAGATCCACAGATCCAACACGAGTTAGCTCCAACCACAGGAGCATGAACCTCACGAGCCGCACGAGGGCAGCCCCTCCTCAAGTGCTCCTGAGAACCACACGTCCAGAATGTGTTTTGTTTAGCCTTGTGCATGTTGCCCTGAACCGGTGCACCATGTCTAAAGTTGCCTCACCTAGCTGCAGGCTGATATCGACGGTCTCGATTTCTTTTCCTCTGCCCACCACTAGGGGCAGCATTAGCAGCTCTCTTGCCCAAATTAGAACCACCCCCGCGTGAGTTTTGATCCCAACTCTGTTGTATATCGTTAGCTTGAGTCACGAGCACATCGAAATTCGTATAATCTGTCGCAAGCATACACGTCTTAACCTCTAGTACCAGGCCGTACCAAAATCGATCGCATCGATGCCTTTCACTCGGCATCAGCTCTAGAGCATACTGACTTAACCGTACGAACTGGATCTCGTACTCAGCAATAGACATACTCCCTTGAACATGAGACATAAATTCTCTATTCTTATCATAAAGGTACCTAACCCCAAGGTACTTCTTCTTGAACACAGACTGGAAGAACTTCCAATCTACCTCTTCTGGCTCCAAGGCCGCAGTCATAGTAGTCCACTAGGTATATGCATCACCATGCATTAATGATACTGCGCAACCCAACTTTCGTGCATCACTACACCCCATGTGGTCTAGTATCCGAATCGTACTGGCCAACCATGCCTCAGACGCCTCGGGAGATAATCCTCGAAACTCTGCTCCTCTTAAACTCCTCAAACGCTCTAGTGGCAAACCCACTTGCCCAGCAGCAAGAGCTTGTACATGCACTCCGGCAATAGCAGCCTGGAAAGCCCCGTCATCGCCTGTACCAGAGGCGTCAAATCTCCCAACACCAGACCAGCCTGTCCGTGTTGGCCCTGCCCATCACCCCAGGTGGTGGTGGTGGATGATGAGGTAGGTTTCCACAAGGTGGAACCTCATTTTCTGGCTTACGTTGAACCTCAGCAGGAGCTATCGCCACAGAACGCAACTCGCGTCTCGGTCCCATTGTTATAGTTATCATTAAACCATGATTATAAAACAAACAAATAATCAGGCCAGCTCTTACAAGGATCACAAGACTTTCAAAACCAATTAAAACATTTTACTAGGTAATAAGGCAATGGGTATTCCAGTTTCCTCCAACATGGAACAAGCATATCACATACATGCTTCAGCATCATATATCTAGCACAACACATGTACAACGTCATTATCATACATTCAGTAATAACATGCTTAAACATTCACCAGACAAATCGAATAGTACCACAACATATAATAAGATCACAAATCATATCCACAACATACCATCATCCCAATGTTTCGTAACATGGCTCTAATACCACCAAATGTAATCCCCCCTTAGCCCAGCCAAGATGTCTGACCCGAACCAAGGAGATTACACGGGGAAAACCGAAGTCAACTCATTAAAGCTGACTTCGATTAACGACCATTTTATCTTTTTATCCTCTCTAGATCCAATTTAAAACTCTATGTGATCAACATAACATTTAGGATGAAACGTCGCAGCAAACGGATAACGTTTAGGGGTTTAATTGAACATTTTAAGCTTTTAGGGACAAAAATGTAATTTCTTTAAATTACAGGGACCTTTCCAATTTTAAGGTTACCAACCTTTAATTAATCATAAAAAATGCTTCTCTAACAAATTTCAGCACAAACGAACCATCCAAACCCATCCAATTGCATACACAAAGTTCAGGGACTAAAATGTAACATTTCCAACTTTTAAAGATTCCATTTAACTAATTTAGCGGTCAGGTATCGGTACAACTATAGCCCGTATCGATACTCGGGAAGGCAGTAACCAAAGTTTGAGAGAGGGTATCGATACCCTTCCCCGAGTATCGGTACAAGTGTGCATTTTGCATAGGGATATCGATACACTTCCAAATCGTATCGGTACACCTGCACCAATCTGGCCAAAATTAGCCTATGAGTTTCGATACTGAGGCCCGAGTATCGATACTTGTTGAGTGTGTAAAAGTTCTATATTTTACCCCCTATTTAACCCATATTTTTGTTGCATTCAAGTATAATTCATTGCATTTAGGATAGATTTCAGTTCTACATCACAATTATACAAAAAGGCACAATTGCTGCTGATTTTGGTTACTTTTGTAGGTAGCTGCTGTAGCAGACTCAGGAAAGTGGAGAAGCAGAGCTGGAACACAGCAATGGTGAAGGGAAAAAGTAAAATGGAGCTCGACAAAAAGAGGAAATTAAGCTGGTCTGTCATGGAGCACTCCTAAATTTTTCCGAGCCCTATATTAGAATGAAGGCCAAGCCCAAAGTTCAAGGAAGAAACTCCAAGAAAGAGAAGAGGACGAATTAAAGACATCTACTTTGAAGATTTAGTCTTTAATAGAGTTGCACTTTAATTTAAACTTGTATTCTTGCCATATTAGAAAACTTGAACCCAAGGCCTATATAAAGGCATGTAATTCAACCTAGGAGAGGACATCTTATTTTCTAGCCGTCTTCCCCTAAACCCTAGTCGTTTTCCCCTTCTCATCATGTTCTAAACTTCCCCTAGGGCTAAGGGTTGATTCTGTAAAGTAGTTGCAAGGATTGCTTTGTTTTAGGAATTTTCTGTTCAATAAAATAGACATCAAGTTTGCTTATTCTGGTTTCCAACATCTTACAAGAGTATCGGGAGAGCATTGTGAGATTATACATTTACTTAATATCGGGAGAGTTAAGTATACGAAAGGAATAAGTACGAGTTCTCCAGTTTATGGTTGAACTATATTGGACCTAGGGATAGGACAAGGCACAGCGGGGATTCTTGACAAGCTTGAAGTACAAAGTTGTGTGATCGCTGTCGCGACAACAACAGACCGATGCCGCGACAGGCACACGACAGAACAGACAGTCCTAAACATTGCGACACCTACACTATTGAGCAAATCAATACCGGCCCATTCTCTCCATCATGATTTCTTTAATCCTTTATCTTTAGTATTCTTTAATATTCCCTAGAATCGACTGCCGTGAATGCTGCCCCGGCAGCCAAAAAATAGCCTGTTGCCGCCACACCTGTCACGACAGCAGAAGAGACAGAGGAGAAGGATGAAGAACCTAAGCCTCCTCAGATCCGAATGAAGTGGGAAGGACGCATTGAAGATTATCGTCCTCCACCTCCTTTTCCACAACGGCTACAGAAGCAGAAGCAAGAGTTCCAGCTTAAGAAGATCTATGATATTTTTAAGCGGATCCACATCAATAATTCGCTGTTAGATGCCATCAAGGAGATGCCCAGTTATGCCAAATTTCTTAAGGATGCTATGTCGAAGAAATCCAGACTTGTGGAATTTGAGACGGTTAAAATGACAGAAGGATGCATGACTATTCTGCACGAGCATCCACCCCAGAAAAAGAAGGATCCTGGGAGCTTCGTAATATCGTGCGTAATTGGTGATAAATTCTTGGGTAAGGCACTTTGTGATCTAGGTGCTAGTATTAATTTAATGCCAAAATCTGTATTCCATAAATTAGGTATTGGACGAGCACGACCCACGACAGTTATGCTGAAGCTGGCAGACCGCTCTTATATGCAACCAGAAGGGAAGATTGAAGATATTCTGGTAAGAGTGGATAAATTTATATTTCCTGCTGACTTTCTTGTTTTAGATTGTGAAGCAGATGAGAATGCACCAATCATCCTGGGGCGACCCTTCTTAGCCACAGGAAGATCACTGATTGATGTTGAAAAGGGAGAACCCACTATGAGAGTGAATGATCAAGAGATCAAGCTAAATGTTCACCAAGCAATGAAACACGCTGATGCAGAAGAAGAATGCAAGGCCATCACTGAAGTAATCCTTGACCAACCCTGCATCAGGACAAACTGCCATGACATCAAATTTGGCCACTGCCCCAGCAGCCATTTAGAAGACTATCACGGCAACGACGACTACAGCAGCTCCTCAGATTCAGACTTATCCGACACTGAATGTCATGAGGAGGTAAACTGGATAGGCAATCGTCCAGGTAAGTTATTCGAGCCCTTAAACTATACCTCGAATGAACACATCATCCAAAAGCCCTCAACTGTAGAACCACCTGTTTTAGATCTTAAGCCCCTACCAGGGCAGCTGAAATATGTTTTTCTTGGATTAAATGATACGTTGCCCGTAATCATCTCTTCCATGTTGATGTAGGAACAGGAACAACAGTTGATAGAGATGTTGTAGCAGCACAAAAAGGCTATTGGATGGACGATAGCTGATATCCAAGGCATCAGTCTGGCACTATGTATGCATAAAATTCTCTTAGAGGATGATCACAAGCCGACCATTGATGCCCAGAGACGTTTGAATGATGCTATGTGAAAAGTGGTTCGAAAAGAAATTATCAAATGGCTAGACGCTGGGATAATTTATGCCATCTCGGATAGTAAGTGGGTGAGCCCGGTGCAGTGCGTTCCTAAGAAGGGAGGAAAACCCGTGGTGACCAACGAAGAAAACGAGTTAATCCCAACCAGTACTGTAACCGGTTGGAGGGTTTGTATGGACTACTAGAAGCTTAACAAAGCTACCCGGAAGGACCACTTTCCCCTGCCTTTTATTGATCAAATGATTGATAGATTAGCGGGAAAGTATTATTACTGTTTTCTTGATGGTTACACTTTTCGGAGGATGCCATTTGGACTTTGCAACGCACCAGCAACCTTTCAGAGGTGTATGATGGCTATACTCTCCGACATGGTGGAGGATTTCCTGGAGATATTCATAGATAATTTCTCTGTCTTTGGAGATAATTTTGAAAGTTGCCTAGGCAACCTACAGAAAGTGCTCGAGAGATGCGAGAAAGCGAACTTAGTATTAAATTGGGAGAAATGTCACTTCATGTGGATGAAGGGATAGTCCTAGGCCATAAGGTAAGTTGCCGCGGCATAGAAGTCGACAGAGCCAAAATTGAGGTAATTGAAAAACTGCAGCCACCCACCACAGTCAAGGGAATTCGAAGTTTTTTAGGGCATGCTGGGTTCTATCGAAGGTTTATAGCAAATTTTTTGAAGATCACCAAGCCATTATGCCACCTACTAGAGCAGAATCGTCCCTTCGACTTCAACACTGAATGTACTGAGGCATTCAGAATTCTGAAAGAGAAGCTAGTCACAGCCCCAATCGTACAGCCACCAGACTGGAAGTTGCCATTTGAGATTATGTGTGATGACAGTGATTACGCTGTAGGGGCAGCACTTGGGCAGAGGAAGGACAAACTATTCCATGTAATTTACTATGCTAGCAAAACACTCAACGATGCCCAAGTGAATTACACCACAACAGAGAAGGAAGTGTTGGCTGTGGTGTTTTCAAGTGACAAGTTCCGATCCTACATACTTGGAACGAAAGTGGTGGTCCACACAGACCACTCTGCACTGAAATATTTGTTTGCTAAGAAAGACGAAAAGCCCAGACTGATTCGTTGGATTCTGCTGCTGCAAGAGTTCGACATAGAAATCAATGATAAAAGGGGACAGAGAACCAAGTTGCAGATCGCTTGTCAAGATTAGAGAAGGGAAAGAGTCTCCCAACAGACGAGACACACATACTGAAGACATTCCCTAACGAGCAGTTGTTCGCTGTCACAAGCACTACCGCGACAGCCATGGTGGCACGTAAGTTTTCTGATCTACCCTGGTATGATGATTTCGTTAATTATTTATTTAGCGGAATATTTCCTCCTGATCTTAATTATCAAGCTAGAAAGAGGTTCCAAAATGATGTTAAGCATTATTATTTGGACGAACCTCTTCTTTTCAAAATTTGTGCAGATCAGATCATCAGGAGGTGTGTACCACGGGATGAGCAGGAAGTTGTGCTTCATCACTGCCATGCTTCACAATATGGAGGACACTTAGGTGGTAACAAAACTGCTGCCAAGGTTTTGCAGTCTGGTTTTTATTGGCCTTCACTGTTCAAGGATGTCAAGGCATTCTACTAAAGCTGTGATAAATGTCAATGGACTGGAAACATCTCAAGGAGACATGAGATGCCACTGCAAAACATTCTTGAAGTTGAAATCTTCGACGTTTGGGGGATTGATTTCATGGGACCATTCCCAGTATCATGTGGGAATCTTTATATCCTCCTGGCAGTAGACTATGTGTCTAAATGGGTTGAAGCGATCGCCACACAGAAAAACGATGCCAAGACTGTTCAGAGATTTTTGCATAAGAACATTTTCTCTATATTTGGAATCCCAAAGGCGATCGTCAGTGATGAAGGGAGGCATTTTGACAATAGGGTAATAGATGATGCTTTAAAGAAATATGGTGTCAAACATCGGATTGCAACAGCTTATCAACCCCAGACCAATGGACAGGCCGAAATATCCAATACAGAGGTAAAGAACATTCTTGAGAAGATGGTTAAACCAACTCGAAAGGACTGGTCCCTACACCTCAATGACGCACTATGGGCCTACAGAACAACATTTAAAACTCCATTGGGAATGTCACCCTACCGGCTGATTTATGGAAAAACATGCCATCTACCTGTTGATATAGAGCACAGAGCATACTGGGCCATCAAGGTAGTGAACATGGACTTTGAAAAGGCAGGACAGAAAAGGCTACTTGACTTGAATGAGATTGAAGAAATTCGAGCAATGGCCTATGACAACGCAAGAATTTACAAGGACAAGACAAAGAAGTGGCATGACAAGAAGCTGCTGCCACGACAGTTCTGCCCAGGGCAGCTTGTTTTGTTATTCAACTCTAGGTTGAAACTCTTACTAGGGAAGCTGAAATCTAGATGGTCCGGCCCATTTCAAGTGGTGCAAGTGTTTCCCCATGGTGCCATTACGATCAAATCCTTAAAAGACGGGCACCAATTTAAAGTCAACGGACAGATACTGAAGCATTATCAGGGGACTAAAGCCCCAAGAATGCAGGAAGTGGTTACTTTAGGAGATGCCCCTCCTAGCACCCCTAATTTAACTAAATTTTTTATTATTATTATATATATTTATATTTATTTATTAGGAAATTAGAATTATTTTATTTTTAGGAACTAAGTTTTTATTTTAATTATTTCTAGGAAATAAAGGAAACAATGAGAAGAAAAGAAGTGAACTCAGCCCACCATGTTCGACGTTTGGGAATTTGACGTCACAGCTGTCGCGACAGACGCGGAAAATCCAGCCAGTCAACACGCTGTCGCGGTAGACACGCAAACGCGTAACAGACGCACAACAGACACTAAAACGCGTGACAGACACGTCAGAAACCGCGTAACAGCTGGCCTCGTTATTCGCGCCTGCCGCTATAGCTCCAACGGGCATCAAACTCTTCATCTATATAAACCCCATTTTACTATTCATTTTTCACTTCACTTGTACTCTCTCTACTTGCTTCCTCTCTAGACTTTCATTTGCTTCGTTTTTCTACATTCTCTTGCAACTATGAGTACCAGAAACACTAGACGAAGTGCTGCCTCAAGCTCTGCCCCAGCAGCAACACCAGCAGCCACTCTCTTTCAGAAAAGGGATATGTGGGAGGAGAAAGGGTTCATCTACAGCAAACGAACGGAGAATCTCGGGCTCAAACCATTTATCGCCCGTAAGATCAGAGCACTACATTGGCAGATTTTTGCTGAGCAACCTGAAGAAATAAACGTCACCCTGGTTAGAGAATTCTGTGCTACCGTCGACAGCAGAGACGCAACAACAGTGACGGTTCGTGGTAAGGAAGTCCCCTTTGAGCCAGAGTACATTAACGCCCTCTACGGACTCTATGTCGGCAGAAAAGAAGATGGACATCAGAGGTTCCTGGAAAGCCTAGAGACAGCAGATTATGATGTTGTCATGGTAGAACTCACCGAGGAAGGAACCCAATGGAATACAGACCCCAAACACTCAAGGACGATGAAACGAGCAGAACTCACCCCCGAAGCCAAACTGTGGAACATATTCGTCAAAAAGAGGATTATGCCCTCCTCACATAACAGCACAGTGGATCAACCAAGGTTAGCTCTCGTTCATTCAATTTTAAACGAGATGCCTATTAATGTTGGTAGATATATTCGGGAAGGGATTTTGGATTGTGCAATGCAACCATCGGAACCCCTTGTCTTCCCCTACCTCATAACAGCAATCTGCCGTGGCCACAATGTCCTTGTAACACCCCAATTTTGGGCTTGGAAGTTTAGGGTCTGAGCCGGACCGGTCTAATTTCGGTTCGAATATAAAAGGAGGTTTTAGGGAAAGCCTAGTTCGGGATGCTTTAAAAATATGGAAAAATATCTAAAAATTCTATTTTAATATATATAAGAGATTGGTGAAATCAATTTTACAAAATAAAGTTTGGAAGTGCGACATTTTGAAATAGTGACTAAAATGCGATTTTTGAAAAGTTCAGTGGTGACTGTTTTGTAAGGATTGAAACTTTGAATCTTTAAGGAGCTAATTTACCCAAGAAATGATTTCTCCAGATTTTTCTTAGATTTTAATGATTTAATTAATTAAGTGAAAAATGGAAAACCATATTTTAGATTTTCATAACTAACTTTTGTTAAAACTTTCTCATCTCATTTTCTCTCAAAATTCCCTCAGCCAAACACATTTCCACATCAACATTTCTACTGATTTTCTCACTAAATGATGAGGTTTCAATCATCAATTGATTCCTAATCCTTTCTACATCAAAACCTCTTGATTTGCTTATTGAATTTTCGAGGATTTTGGCTTTAATCAAGGAGAAATCTACATTTAGAGGTAAGGATGTTCTTCTCCTCTAAATACTTAGTTCTTTACTGAAATTCCCAAGTTCTCAATCCTTAAATTAAGTTTTATAAAAGGTTTTAATGTTGTGATCTTGATTTTGGCTTAAAACTCAAGGTTTGGATTAAATCTTGAAGAATTTTGTGGTATTTGTTTGGGCTCTGTTTTGAGACGATTATTAAATGTATTTTGGATGTCTAATGATGTGTAAATGAGGTTTGATCAATGCAATCCGGAATAGGTTATGTTTCCTAAATTTTTGCTTATGAAAATGGTGGTTTTTGGGGTAATTTTTTTGTTCTGTTAATGCTAGAGGTATAAGGACGAGTTTGGGTTCATTTTGGATGTTAATTGATATTTAGAAATGGTTAGAAGTGATGGATCTTTGCTGGGTTATGTTTTGGAAGAGTTTGGAGGTGATTTCGGTTGTGTTCGGTTGTGTTGCTGGTGTTTTTAATGCATGATGATGCATTAATCCTCTGTTGTTATGTGTTTAAAATAGGGGAGAATGATCCGGAAGCAATAGAGGTGGCGTTCGAGGTTTCAGATGCTTGGAAGGCTTGTCGGCTAACATAGTTTTGTGTATCGGTGAGTGGAAAAGAGTTTTCCAGCTTTGAAACATTATGGACAAGGTTTTGGGAGCTTAGTTTAAGTCTAAACAACTTAGCTAAGTTCAAGAGTAAGTAAATGGAATTTCTCTCTTGGATTGTGCTATGATTTGGTTTTAAATGCACTTGAGTTGATTGAGTTTTAATTACTGTTTTTAAGCATGTTTAGTCATGGTTTAATGCTGGTTTTGAAAGTTATATGTTGAAGGATGCTCAAGGTAAGAGATCCTTTTTTGGCATGTTGTTAAATTGGTAATGTTGCATGGTGATGCATGGTGTTTAATGGCTTTGTTTGATGCTTTAAAACAGTGAATTGATGTTGGTATTTGATGTGTATTAGCAAGTGATGTGTTGGTTTTAAAGTACTTGAATCGAATATATTTAGCCGGCTATAGGATTGGGTGCACCGTGAAATAAGTCGCCTTGGATGTTGAGGGGTTCTGATTGTACCGTAAACTCCATCCAAGTACCCTAGCGATTGAGGAAATTGGTGTCACCACGATGGAGGATGGCTCTCGTGGGTGGACTTTGTTAAGTGTCACCACGATGGAGGATGGCTCTCGTGGGTGGACTTTGTTAAGCGTCACCACGATGGAGGATGGCTCTCGTGGGTGGACTTTGTTAAGCGTCACAACGGTGGAGGGTTGCTCCCTTGTGTGAGATTGGTTAAGGTGATTACAATGGTTGAGGTAGCTCCCATGTGTAAGCCTTGTGGTGTGTTTCGGCTCTCGCTAGTGAGTTATACAACTTCCGATGAGTGATGTTGAGTGGTTGTGATTGTACCGTTAAACTCCATCACGGGTGTTGAGGGGTTGTGATTGTACCGGTAAACTCCACCTTGTGTTGTTCGGTAGTGTGTATGAAGCGTGTGGGACAACGCTTGTAATAGGTGTATCCGATTGTGTCTTGAGTTGAAATGGTTTGTGAATTATCACTTGAAAGCCAATATAATGTTTTTGAATGTAATGGAGCTAGAGATGCTTGAAATGATGCAAGGTTGCATGGGAAGTGTGTAATGGTTTAAGAGTGCATGTATTACTTGTTAAGCTTGAACAAGTGTATATTCTTTTATTGTGAATGGTGCATATGTTCTTAGAATCTCTTTAGTGCAATGAATTCTTGTGAAGGCTTGTTGGAAAAAGGCATGTAAAGCAATTATTGCTTTTGTAGTTCATGTGTCTTGTATTTGTTGAATACATGAAATAGTTAAAAGGAACAAATGGTTTTCGAAAGGTTTTGCTTTGAAATGATCATCAAGCACGAGGAACGTATGTTGTGAAGTGGAAGTGGTTTCCAAGGAATTTGAGTTTAACATTGCATGTGGTGTTCATGCATGGAAAGGTCTAAATAATGGTTTTTGCAAGAATGTGTTTTGGGGGTGAGTTGTTTAGCTTTTCTAAGCTAAAGGTTGGATTTCATGTTGAGCAATGCATGGTTTAAAGCATGTTGTTTCAAATGAGGTTTTTCATACAATGCTTTGGTTTATTGAATTGTAACTACATTTTAAGGGGGTTTTATGATTCGCTGCATTTATGGTGTTTTGGTTTTGAGCATTCCTCACTAAGCATTATGTGCTTACGCTCCTTTTTGTCCATCAATGCAGATATTTGAAGTTGGGACAGCAAGAAGCAAGGGATTCAAGAAGAGCTCCACTTGAGAAGTATGTCTTGGTTTATAGCTATAGATAATAAAGGCAATGGGGGGAGAGTCTTTTATATTGATGTGTAATGAGATTGTGTATGTTGAAAAAGTTCAGTTTATGGTTTGAACTATGTGGTTTATCGCTTTGCAACATTTGAATCTTCTTCTTCATAAGTTGTTATGCTATGCTTCTTGTTTTAAAAGCATGATCAAGTGTTGGATGTGTTGAATGAGTTGGTGCACCTAAGGTTTGATTTGTATATAGTTGTTAAGCAGATTGGTGGTTGTGATGCTTGGCATGTTGTTGATATGTTGAGGAATGGTTTAAAGTATGTTTGTTGGTGTTTTGATGTTTGGTTAGTAGGGTGCATGCCTATATGTTTGTGAATTTTCCTAATTGATGCCATGAATGTGTTTTGATGATACAAATATGTACCTTATGCGTATGATGACTTGTTGGCATGATTAGGAGGTCATTAGAACGTGTTTGAGTGGTTAAATGTGTGTTAAACCAGCAAATTCTGCATTTTCTGGGCAGTCCGTATCGGAACGGGCACTAGCGTTTCGAAACGGGGGCCTGTAATGGCCTTCGTGTATCGAAACGGGTAGAGGCCGTTCCGAAACGTTTTGGCCACTGCCAGGCCCTGTTTCGAAACAAGCCTCGAAACGAACCTGTGTTTTGGAACGGTCAACCCCCGTTCTGAAACAGACGACTGTTGGGCACTGATTTGAATGGTTTTGAGGTTTGTAAGCTTTACGCTTTAGCCCTGAAATTTGTATTTGCAATTGCTTGAGTTTGAGATGTTTAATTGAGGTGAAATTTGACAGGGAGGCATGTAATTTGATTAATTTGATATTGGTAATTTAAAAGTCAGCCATGTCCTTCATCTTTCCAAATTTACAATTTGGTCCCTAACCTTTGTATGTTGTGCAATTGAGTCCCTTATTGCTATCCGATCACTATGCTTTTCAAGTATGTGTTTCTCAACAGTACGCTTAGGATTAATTTGCATCTAGACAAGTTTAAAAAGAAAAAAAAAGGGTCGTTAATCAAGGTTGACTTTCGGGTTGACTTTGGTTTTCCCCGTGTAATCTTCGTAGTTCGGGTCAACCGTCTAGGCCGGGCTAAGGGGGTTACATTTGGTGGTATCAGAGCTAAGTTGTGAATATTTGGGGCAAGGGTAAGTTGTTATAATAAGTGTTTGATGTTTGTTCGGATGTGTGGTTGAGAGTTGGTTGAAAAATATGTCTTTGAGCGAGTTGTTAATGTTTTTATCATGTTTTTTTTTTGTTATGAATCTTCTGTGAGCTAGTGTAAACATGTATTGGTGATATGCTGGTGTTGTAAGTTGATTTTCTGAGTAATGAAAATGTGGTGGGTATGATATGTTGATATTATGTTGTTGAGGGTGAATGTGGTTTGATGAGAGCATGATCGAATTTTACTGATTGATATGCTCGATGTTTGTGATATCAATGTTTTTATTGATTGATATGTCGTATAAAAGGGGGAGAATTTGGGATACACATTGCCTTATTATTATAGCTATTGTGTTATGTTGGAGTTGGAGTCTTGAATCCTTGCTTGAAGCTGGCCTGATCGTTTTTTTTTTGTTTTGTTACCATTGCTTTGTTATTAATAGCACGATGAAATTGATGAGAGAATGGTAGTTGGGTGAGATGGTTGCTGCTTTAGAGCAGGTTGTTAAGGCGTGGAATTCACCTTTTGGTGGAGGTGTTTCGTTTCAGTCTATAGTGCCTGGAGTTGAGGTAGTAAGGCTGGAGGAGGAAGCTGGTTTTGGGATTAAGGGTTCATCACCTGTAGTTCAAGAAGTGTCGGGAACATCTCAGGCCGTGGTGAAAGTGAGGCCTGAGGACGTGCCGACTGAGGGACACGCGAGTTTGTCAAAATAGCGTTTATATGATTTGGGGGCTGTGGAGTATCATGGTTCGACACCTGAGGCGTTCGAGGCCTGGTTAGCCAGTGTAATTATGATTTTGGATCAGGAAGGGTGTGACTATGCCTGTAAGTTGGGAAGTGTCGTCTCGTTGATGTTGGAGGACGCTTGTGCCTGGTGGACATTTGTGGCGGTGGCAACACATATCCACGATATAGACTGAGAGTTCTTTGTGTCTGCCTTTAATGGAAGATACCTTGGAGAGAAGTTCTCAAGGGTTAAGCAACGTAGGGGTGTGGCTTCAGATTATGAAGGTGAAAAAAGTTTGAGCAAAAGAGCTGTGGGTACTGACCTCGGGAGCGGTCAGCGTAAGAGGTTACGTGATAGAAGGATTTGCTTGAATCGAAGTCTGGGTGGTAGTGCAGATGTGGGTCAAGTGCTACATGATCAAGGAGTGGCAGCTCGGTTGCCGATGTGTGACCGTTGTAGAAGGTGTCATGTTGGAGGTTGTTGGGGCGTGGGAATTTGTGGGAACTGTGGTTCTAAGGAGCATGTGAAGCGTAATTGTCCTCAAGTGTTGAGATCGGCTTCAGTGGGTGCAAAAGGGTCTCAGAAGGGTCATGGACGCGGTCGAGACAAAGTTTAGAGGTGGCAGGAAAGGCAGAAAGGTGTGAGGAGCTTGGGGGATGAATCTTGTTGGAATTGTGGGTCTGTTGGACATTTGAGATGAAATTGTTTGGAGTTGGCTGAGGGTAGTCAGGGTTCTTTGCCGCAGGGAGACGGTGATGACCTTAAAGTGTTGGTTGATGCTGCGACGGTGGGGCTAGAGAATGATGGTTCTACGAGGAAGAGAGCTTGTCTGTTGAAGCTCCGGGGCAGCGAGGTGATTACAGGTAACCTTGTTAAGTAATCTTTTCCCTAGTTATCTTTGTTTGGTTTCGGTTAGTTTTCCCTTGCGTAGTGGGTTTGGTCTTATAGCTAGCAAGTTTGGGGTAGTTGCCGGTGCTGTTTTGAAAACAACTTTAGTATGAAGAGGGCATTAGTGGGTATTATGTGGTTAGCGGATTGTTAGAATGGTAGAGCTGGACAAGTTAGAAGAGAGGTAAGAGGTTGTTCTTAGGCGGATTCTGAGGATGTTATTGGTGGGTGTGAACCGACATACATGCACAGGTAAAACCATTTGTTATATACTATATTATATATGTTGGTACATGCATACATGCGACATGACATTAGAGGTTTTGCATACATGTACACAGGCATTGATAGGGCATATTGGTGACCATGCATACGAACGTTCACACTTGCTGATAGCTAGTTGGGTCCGTTAGTTTTGTGGTAGGATTAGATTGGATGGTGGGTTTTAAGAATTGTTTTGGTGCTAGGAGAATGTTAGAAGTAGTGAAGGGTAGTAAGCGTGTTGTCAGTAATAGTGAGTGCGATATAGCATGTTGGCAGAAGGGAAGTGTTTTGGTGCTTGAAGAGTTTAGTGGTGTGGTGGTGAGGTGATGACCGGTTGAAGTTGGAATCGGTCAAGGTGGTTGTGAATGGCTGATAGTTGTGGTAGTTTCTTTGTGTTAGGTGATGTTGTAGGTTAACGGAGGTGTCTCCAGAGTGCTGAGGTGTCTTGGCATTGATGTTTGCAATATGAGGGTCGGTTATGTAGGTGATGGTTTGTAGCAACCTTCGAGGAGTTGAGTAAAGGTTTCGTAATCTTAATATGTTGTATAGAATGGGCGGTATCCAGGTAAGGTTAGTGTTATGGTCAAGCTTGAAGTGAAAAGGGCAATGTAAGTTCAAGGGCCATTGTTAGTTGGCCGGGTTCTTGTGAGAAGTGGTTGGCTAGTCGTGTATAAGTAAATCTTTTCTAAGTCAGCTAGTGGTACGTGGAACAGCTGGCAGAGTTAAGGTTGGAGTCTTGTGACGTGGATTTCGAATGTTGTGTGAGTAGTTTTGGTGAGTCGTTATGGTAGTGTTAGTGGCAGATGTGAAGGAATGTCATCAGTACATTGAGAAGTTTGAGTAAGCAGTTAATGCTTAAGAATTTTTGGCTTGTTGTGGTAATCTTTGAAAGAAGCTGAGCAGTTTTGCAAGGGGTGTTGGAAGCAGTGAAGGTTGTGGGTCACATGGTGGCTGAAACTGGATGGGTTTGTGTCACCGTGTGTGCGAGTTTTGGGAGTTACGAGATAAGGTGGAGTATGTTGTAAAAATTTGAAAGTTCTACGAGTTTTGGGAGTTATGCTGAGGTTAACATCTGAGTGTTCTGGAAGTTTTGAATAGTATGTAATGGTGTTGGGTTTGGTTATAGTGTAAGTTTGATTCGAGGAGGAGATGATTTTGTGGTGTTTTGGGTGGAGAGTGTTCAGTGGTGGTTAAGTCTCTTGTGTTGCTTTGTGTACTGCTTTGGGAAGTTTGGTATCGTGCTCTTTTCGCAAGTTGAAATTTCGAGGACGAAATTTCCTAAGAGGGGGAGAGTTGTGACACCTCAATTTTGGGCTTGGAAGTTTAGGGTCTGAGCCGGACCGGTTTGCTTTTCGGTTCGAATATAAAAGGAGGTTTTAGGGAAAGCCTAGTTCGGGATGCTTTAAAAATATGGAAAGATATCTGAAAATTCTCTTTTAATATATATAAGAGAGTGGTGAAATCAATTTTACAAAATAAGGTTTGGAAGTACGACATTTTGAAATAGTGACTAAAATGCGATTTTTGAAAAGTTCAGTGGTGACTGTTTTGTAAGGATTGAAACTTTGAATCTTTATGGAGCTAATTTACCCAAGAAAGGATTTCTCCAGATTTTTCTTAGATTTTAATGATTTAATTAATGTTTAATTAATTAAGTGAAAAGTGGAAAACCATATTTTAGATTTTCATAACTAACTTTTGTTAAAACTTTCTCATCTCATTTTCTCTCAAAATTCCCTCAGCCAAACACATTTCCATAGCAACATTTCTACTGATTTTCACACTAAATGCTGAGGTTTCAATCATCAATTGATTCCTAATCCTTTCTTCATCAAAACCTCTTGATTTGCTTATTGATTTTTTGAGGATTTTTGCTCTAATCAAGGAGAAATCTACATTTAGAGGTAAGGATGTTCTTCTCCTTTAAATACTCAGTTCTTTACTGAATTCCCAAGTTCTCAATCCTTAAATTAAGTTTTATAAAAGGTTTTAATGTTGTGATCTTTATTTTGGCTTAAAACTCAAGATTTGGATTAAATCTTGAAGAATTTCGTGGTGTTTGTTTGGGCTCTATTTTGAGATGATTATTAAATGTATTTTGGATGTCTAATGATGTGTAAATGAGGTTTGATCAATGCAATCCCGACTAGGTTATGTTTCCTAAATTTTTGCTTATGAAAATGGTGGTTTTTTGGGTGATTTTGGTGTTTTGTTAATGCTGGAGGTATAAGGACGAGTTTGGGTTCATTTTGGATGTTAATTGATGTTTAGAAATGGTTAAAAGTGATGGATCTTGGCTGGGTTATGTTTTGGAAGAGTTTGGAGGTGATTTCGGTTGTGTTTGGTAGCCGAAATGTTAGATTTATGTAGAGCAGCGAGTTTGGTTGTGTTGCTGGTGTTTTTAATGCATGATGATGCATTAATCCTCGGTTGTTATGTGTTTAAAACAGGGGAGAATGACCCGGAAGCAATAGAGGTGGCGTTGGAGGTTTCGGATGCTTGGAAGGCTTGTCGGCTAGCATAGTTTTGTTTATCGGTGAGTGGAAAAGAGTTTTCCAGCTTTGAAACATTATGGACAAGGTTTTGGGAGCTTAGTTTAAGTCTAAACAACTTAGCTAAGTTCAAGAGTAAGTAAATGGAATTTCTCTCTTGGATTGTTCTATGATTTTGTTTTAAATGCACTTGAGTTGATTGAGTTTTAATTACTGTTTTTAAGCATGTTTAGTCATGGTTTAATGCTGGTTTTGAAAGCTATATGTTGAACGATGCTCAAGGTAAGAGATCCTTGTTTGGCATGTTGTTAAATTGGTAATGTTGCATGGTGATGCATGGTGTTTAATGGCTTTGTTTGATGCTTTAAAACAGTGAATTGATGTTGGTATTTGATGTGTATTGGCAAGTGATGTGTTGGTTTTAAAGTACTTGAATCAGATATAGTTAGCCGGCTATAGGATTGGGTGCACCGTGAATTAATTCGCCTTGGATGTTGAGGGGTTGTGATTGTATCGTAAACTCCATCCAATTACCCTAGCGATTGAGGAAATTGGTGTCACCACGATGGAGGATGGCTCTCGTGGGTGGACTTTGTTAAGCGTCACCACGATGGAGGATGGCTCTCGTGGGTGGACTTTGTTAAGCGTCACAACGGTGGAGGGTTGCTCCCGTGTGTGAGCTTGGTTAAGGTGATTACAATGGTTGAGGTAGCTCCCATGTGTAAGCCTTGTGGTGTGTCCCGGCTCTCGCTAGTGAGTTATACAACTTCCGATGAGTGATGTTGAGGGGTTGTGATTGTACCGTTAAACTCCATCACGGGTGCTGAGGGGTTGTGATTGTACCTGTAAACTCCACCTTGTGTCGTTCGGTAGTGTGTATGAAGTGTGTGGGACAACGCTTGTAATCCGCGTATCCGATTGTGTCTTGAGTTGAAATGGTTTGTGAATTATCACTTGAAAGCCAATATAATGTTTTTGAATGTAATGAAGCTAGAGATGCTTGAAATGATGCAAGGTTGCATGGGAAGTGTTTAATGGTTTAAGAGTGCATGTATTACTTGTTAAGCTTGAACAAGTGTATATTCTTTTATTGTGAATGGTGCATATGTGCTTAGAATCTCTTTAGTGCATTGTTGAATACATGTGTCTTGTATTTGTTGAATACATGAAATAGTTAAAAGGAACAAATGGTTTTCGAAAGGTTTTACTTTGAAATGATCATCAAGCACGAGGAAAGTATGTTGTGAAGTGGAAGTGGTTTCCAAGGAATTTGAGTTTAACTTTGCATGTGGTGTTCATTCATGGAAAGGTCTAAATAATGGTTTTTGCAAGAATGTATTTTGCGGGTGAGTTGTTTAGCTTTTCTAAGCTAAAGGTTGGATTTCATGTTGAGCAATGCATGGTTTAAAGCATGTTGTTTCAAAAGAGGTTTTTCATACAATGCTTTGGTTTATTGAATTGTAACTACATTTTAAGGGGGTTTTATGATTCGCTGCATTTATGGTGTTTTGGTTTTGAGCATTCCTCACTAAGCATTATGTGCTTACGCTCCTTTTTGTCCATCAATGCAGATATTTGAAGTTGGGACAACAAGAAGCAAGGGATTCAAGAAGAGCTCCACTTGAGATGTATGTCTTGGTTTATAGCTATAGATAATAAAGGCAATGGGAGGAGAGTCTTTTATATTGATGT
Source organism: Hibiscus trionum (assembly GCA_030270665.1). NCBI lineage: Eukaryota > Viridiplantae > Streptophyta > Magnoliopsida > Malvales > Malvaceae > Hibiscus > Hibiscus trionum. The sequence goes on from BSYR01000021.1 coordinate 27,368,167, forward strand.
GTAATGAGATTGTGTATGTTGAACAAGTTCGGTTTATGGTTTGAACTATGTGGTTTATCGCTTTGCAGCATTTGAATCTTCTTCTTCATAAGTTGTTATGCTATGCTTCTTGTTTTAAAATCATGATCAAGTGTTGGATGTGTTGAATCAGTTGGTGCACCTAAGGTTTGATTTGTATCTAATTGTTAAGCAGATTGGTGGTTGTGATGCTTGGCATGTTGTTCATATGTTGAGGAATGGTTTAAAGTATGTTTGTTGGTGTTTTGATATTTGGTTAGTAGGCTGCATGCCTATAGATTTGTGGATTTTCCTAATTGATGCCATGAATGTGTTTTGATGATACAAATATGTACCTTATGCGTATGATGACTTGTTGGCATGATTAGGAGGTCATTAAAATGTATTTGAGTGGTTAAATGTGTGTTAAACCAGCAAATTCTGCATTTTCTGGGCAGTCTGTATAGGAACGGGCACTACGTTACGAAACGAGGGCCTGTAATTGCCTTCGTGTATCGAAACGGGTAGAGGTCGTTCCGAAACGTTTTGGCCACTGCCAGGCCCTGTTTCGAAACAAGCCTCGAAACGAACCCGTGTTTCGGAACGGTCAACCCCCGTTCCGGAACAGACGACTGTTGGGCATTGATTTGAATAGTTTTGAGGTTTGTAAGCTTTACGTTTTAGCCCTGAATTTTGTATTTGCAATTGCTTGAGTTTGAGATGTCCAATTGAGGTGAAATTTGACAGGGAAGCATGTAATATGATTAATTTGATATTGGTAATTTAAAAGTTAGCTATGTCCTTCATCTTTCCAAATTTACAATTTGGTCCCTAACCTTTGTATGTTGTGCAATCGAGTCCCTTATTGCTATCCGATCGTTGTGCTTTTCAATTATGTGTTTCTCAAGAGTACGCTTAGGATTAATTTTCATCTAGACAAGTTTAAAAAGAAAAAAAGGGTCGTGACTTTCGGGTTGACTTTGGTTTTCCCCGTGTAATCTTCGTAGTACGGGTCAACCGTCTAGGCCGGGCTAAGGGGGTTACAGTCCCTGAAATTGCTGAGGATCTGACAGTCCGGAGAGCAACATCCTCAGTTTGATAGAGCTGAAAGCTGCAACACCAATATCCAACTTCAAAACGTCTACCGCGGCAGGTGAGCCGACAGAGCCCACTCAGCCAAACCCTGCCGCCGCAGAGCAGCAGCAGCCCACAGCAGCAGCTCCCCCAGCCGACTCCTCCACCCAAATCCTTGTCACCCTGTAGAAAATGGAGGAATGACAGCTGGGCCTGATGAGCTTTATCCGCGACTTCACAACAGCAACGAGACATTTCATTAAAAGCAATTTCAATTTCCCAGATGTATTGTTTCCTGCTTTCCCCGATCATTATTTTGCTGCCCCCACCCTGCCCATACCCCTACCCCTGCTGCCACACCGAGAACACCGCCTGCTGCGTCCACTCCAACCCCGGCCGTGACAGCTCCAGGTAGCAGCCCCACTGCCACAGCCTCTGCTAGGGGAACAAAGAGTAAAGAGCCCCTGTCCGACCTTGACGAGTTCATTGCTGGTTTCTCCTCTTCCTCAATTTGGGAGGAATCCGATGGTGAGCCCTCTGTCAAGAGGAACATGTCCAAAGAATTCACTGAGATGAGGTGGCAGAAACCCAACACAGGTGACGGACCATCCAACGAAAGGAAGTTTGACGGCAGTAGCAGCAGCATCAGCTCTTCCGAGGAGGTTCTGGTGCTGGAGAAACCACCCCATATCTCACCTACTCGCATCCAGCCCCCGAGGGAAGCCAAGAAAAAGACCACCTCTGCCTCTCCAAGCCATATGCCGGCACCGATGATGAAAGTCACTGCCCACCGGTAGATACAGATCAACAGCAGCAGCAGCAGCGATGACAACGCTTAAAATTTAAGTTTTTATCTTATCTTTGCTGTCTGCTATTTTGTTATAATTGTGATGTTTTTATGTTCTTTTTTTGTCATCATGCATTGAGGGCAATGCAACCCTTGAGTTTGGGGGTGGCATCCCTCCATTAATAAAGTGTATATTTTGTTTAAGATTTGTGTCTAAGTGTTAGTTTATTTTTGCTATAAAAAATGAAAATTTGGCTTAAGTCTTTGAACTGAACTTACCTGCCGTGACAGCCTCTGTCGTGGCAGTGCCTTTAGGATAGTTTTAGGAACAGTTTATAGCCTTGCTATAGTTCTGATTCTTAAACACCCTTTGTGACTTTTATACTGTCTAGAACTCTACTGGTAAACTAGAATAGGGAAAAGCTTAACACTTGAGTTGCCCCTAGAGCAGCCTAACATTGGCTCTAGGAAAAGAAGTTAAGAAAAAGTAGACTCAATACACCTAGAGGTGCCCAAAACCAGCTCTAGGAAGTTAGATAGAGGTGCCCGAAATCGGCTCTAGTCAAACTTATATTAAGAAAAGAGAATCGAGTCTAAATAAAAACTAAAGAAGTCTAAGAATTGCCTCCAAAAAATGAAAGTTGGCATAAAAATTCAAGTTAGAAGCTTAAGCTATTCTAGTAAACTAAGGGAGTCTAGGCATATAATTGTTCACAAAACATGCACACACTACACGAGAATTATAGAAATGTTCCGAATGAATCCTGAATTATCCAACATGGTGTTGCTCACAATAGGGAAGGAATGGTAGGTAATGAAAAATTCACTGTTTTAAGCCAAACAAAAAAAAATATTTCTTTATTTCTTTTTAGGTCTAAATTGCTTGAGGGCAAGCAAAAACTTGAGTTTGGGGGTTTGTTGAGTATGTAAAAGTTCTACATTTTACCCCCTACTTAACCCATATTTTTGTTGCATTCAAGCATTATTCATTGCATTTAGGATAGATTTCAGTTCTACATCACAATTAAACAAAAAGGCGCAGTTGCTGCTGATTTTGGTTACTTTTGCAGGTAGCTGCTGTAGCAGACTCAGGGCAGTGGAGAAGTAGAGCTGGAACACAAGACTGGAGTCGAGAAGGACGATGCTGCCAAGGCCGCTGCCGTGGAAGGCAAGGACGACAGCAATGGTGAAGGGAAAAAGTAAAATGGAGCTCGACAGAAAGAGGAAATTAAGCTGGTCTGTCATGGAGCACTCCTATATTTCTCTGAGCCCTAGATCAGAATGAAGGCCAAGCCCAAAGTTCAAGGAAGAAACTCCAAGCAAGAAGAGAGGACGAATTAAAGACATCTACTTTGAAGATTTAGTCTTTAATAGAGTTGCACTTAAATTTAAACTTGTATTCTTTCCATATTAGAAAACATGAACCCAAGGCCTATATAAAGGCATGTAATTCGACCTAGGAGATGACACCTTATTCTCTAGCCGTCTTCCCCTAAAACCTAGTCGTTTTCCCCCTTCTCATCATGTTCTAAACTTCCCCTAGGGCTAAGGGTTGATTCTGTAAAGTAGTTGCAAGGATTGCTTTGTTTTAGGAATTTTTCTGTTCAATAAAATAGACTTCAAGTTTGCTTATTCTGGTTTCCAACATCTTACAAGAGTATCGGGAGAGCATTGTGAGATTATACATTTACTTAATATCGGGAGAGTTAAGTATACGAAAGGAATAAGTACGAGTTCTCCAGTTTATGGTTGGACTATCTTGGACCTAGGGATAGGACAAGGCACAGCAAGGATTCTCGCTAATCTTGAAGTGCAGAGTTGTGTGATCGCTGCCGCGACAACAACAGACCGCTGCCGCGACAGGTACTGCCGCGACAGGCGCAACGACAGAACAGACAGTCCTAAACATTGCGACACCTACACTACTGAGCAAATCAATACCGGCCCATTCTCTCCATCCTGATTCCTTTAATCCTTTATCTTCAGTATTTTTTAATATTCCCTTACAAACAATTAAAATTATCTTCTTTCTTGTGCAGCAATTCAAAGGTTAAGGCTATTTCCAGTCCCTGTGGATTCGACGTCTGATACTTTGTGTATCACTTTACTACATGTGTCGTGTACCCTTGCACTCTATTGCGATAGACTCTTTTACACGCAACAATACTCATACCATAAGTGCACAAGGAACAACCTCTTAAACGCATCAATCATCATCCGATCACACCCATAACTCATATACATGCATATATAATCACATCAAACATGTATGCATCACAAACTAGCCACATAGCAAGCATTAGTGTAACGCTCTGGTTTTGGGCCTAGATATTTTGGACATCATATCGGACTAGTTGGAAACAGTTCGAATCGCGTTAGGTGATTTAAGGAAATCAAGGATCAAGATAGGATAAAAATATGGTAAAAATTGCTAAAATCCTCTAAAATCATGTTTTATGGGTTGATCAAATCAATTTTACAAAAAGAGTTTCGGGCGTAGTACATTTAAGGTAGTGGCCAAAATGTGAAGTTTCAAAACTGTGGAAAATGCAATTTTAGAAAGAGGAGCCAAAATCTTAGAATCTTTAGGGAGCTTTATGTCAGTTTAGCCTTTCCTTAATATGACATGTGTTCTGAAAGGATTTTAAGTGATTAAATAAAAGGGTTTTTGTTTAATTAAAATTATTAAAATAAAAAAATTGAGATTTCATTTGACGTAACTACCTTCCTCTTCTCATTTTCAGCCAAACACTATTCTAAATCATTTTCTCCAGAATTATTTTCTCCCAAACACTCTCTCATTAATTTCCAAATCAAATTCAAGATTTCTCTTCAAGATTTTCAAGTTTTGCAAAGCTAAACATTGTCATTCATTGAAGAAAGCAAGGATTGGACGTAAATCTCATTCTCAACCTTCAATCTAGGTTCTTTATTGAAATTCCCAAGATCTTTGGCTTCTAATTGATGTTTTTGGCTGAGTTTTTATTATAGTTTTGATTTGAGATCAAAATCTTGCAAAAATATGATTAAAATCTCGATTTTCAGATTTGATTTGTTAACCTCTATTTTGGATTGATTTTAATTGGGTTTTAAGCTGATTATTATGTTGGAAGAGGGCTTTGATGATATAGATCTCGAAATCCTTGAGATCTTTCTGTTTCTTGATGGTTTTAGTAGGGTTTTTGAGGTGGAATGGTGGTTTTATGCTTGCTGGAGGTATAAGGATGGGTTACGGTTGTTTTTAGATGTATTTTTGATGCTTAATGATGTTTGGAAGTGATATATGTTGGCTGGGCTTGGTTTAGGAAGCAATCGATTGAGTTTTCGGTTGTTTAGGATGGGTAAATTGGTGTAGTTTTGGTGAGAAACGAGTTTGAGTTTGTTTGCTGGTGTTGAAATGCATTTTAATGTATTTGGATCTCTGTTTTGATGATGTGAAAATAGGGGATCTTGATCCGGTAACAAACGAAGCACTTTTGGAGGCTTCGGAGGGTGATCATCGTGTCGGCGAGCGAGGTTTCGTGTATCGGTGAGTGGAAATGGATTTTCCAGCTTTGTAAGGCCTTGAGCGTGGTCTTGGGAGCTTAGTGTAAGTTTTGAAACACTTAGCTAAGCTCAAGAGTAAGTGATTCGAAAGTCTCTCTCGGAAATGTGCTATGTTTTGTTGGAAAATGCACTTGATTTGAACGTGGTTTAAATAACTGTTTTAGGCATGTATTGAGCATTGATAATGCTGGTGTGTAATGCCATGTGGTTAAGGATGCATTTGGTAGGTGATCCTTGGTTTTATGAAATGTATGCATTTGATATTAAGCATGTTTATGCTTGTGAACAGGGCATTGTGTTTATGCCTGTACAACAGTGGAATATTGATGTTAATTGATTATATTGGCAAGTGATGGAATTGGTTTTTGGTTACTTTAATCAGATATAGTTAGCCGGCTATAGGATTGGGTGCACCGTGAATAAATTTGCCTTGGATGTCGAGGGGGTGTGATTGTACCGTAAACTCCATCCAAGTATCCTAGAGATTGAGGTACTGGCCTCACCATGATGGAGGTTGGCTCTCGTGGGTGGACTTGGTTAAGCGTCACAACGGTGGAGGATTGCTCCCGTGTGTGAGCTTGGTTAAGGTGATTACAATGGTTGAGGTAGCTCCCATGTGTAAGCCTTGTTTTGTGTCTCGACTCTCGCTAGTGGATTATACAACTACCGATGAGTGATGTTGAGGGGTTGGGATTGTACCGTTAAACATCATCACGGGTGTTGAGGGGTTGTGATTGTATCATAGACTCCACCTTGGGCGTCACAATGGTTGATGGTCTAGTTCCGTGTGTGAGCCTTGCGTAGTCCGGTAGTGTGTAAGAAGTGTGTGGGACAACGCTTGTAATCCGCGTATCCCATTGTGTCTTTTGTGTTGGTTTTTGTATGGTTTGAGAATTGATCACTTGCGAGCCAATATAATGTTGTTGATTAATGAGTTAAGCGCTTGGTGCTTGTAAATTATGCTAGAATGCATGTGATGCTTGGTTTAAGCATGAGCAAGAGATTATTTGCTATGTTTTAATGATGCTATGGGCATGTGGTTTAAAAAGTGCATAGATGTTTTAGAAGGGCATGTTTTAAGTAAAGGCATGAGACGACAAATGGTGATATTCTGGTTTTGTAAAATGTATTGATGAATGTTTGGTTTTAGCGATCCTCACTAAGCTTTATGCTTACGCTCATTTGTTTCATCAATACAGAGAATTATGCTATTGAGGTAGCAAGAGGGCAAGTGGAATCCAAGCTCTTTTTGACTAAACAAAGTATGTGGTTTTACCTAAGTGTAATAAGAGGCAATGGGTGGGATTTCTACTCTTGGATTTATTTGGTGATGTTGAACACCTTGAGCATGTTTGGTTTGCTTTTTTTGGTTTGTAAATGACCTTTGAATATTGGTATAAGCTTGAATGTGGTTTTTAGCCTTTTTATTGTTTCAACATCTAGGAAACATGCCTATAGTTCTTAAGCTTGCAATTTTGATGCTACGTTTTAGCTTGTGCTTTGTATTGGTGATCTTTGATCCTTATTCATATGGTATGTGTGATGTGGCATGTATTGGGATGATTTCGGAGGTGAATAGTTGAGTAAAACCAGAAAATTGAGAAATTGCAGGGCAAGACGTTTCGGAACGCCCTTACCTGTTTCGTAACGGTGGCCTATAATGGTCTTGATGTTTCGGAACGGGTAGGCATGTTCCAGAACATTTCGCCACTATAAACTAACGTTTCGAAACGGGTTTCGGAATGCACCCGCATATCAAAACGGTCAATCTGGTTTGGATACGGTCATTTCGATACGGGGTCTTGTGTTTCGAAACACTTGACCGTTGGATGTTGAATTTCAATTGTTTCAGGTTACTATTTCTTTCATCTTGGTCCCTGAATGTTGAATGCTTAATTAAATGAGTTTGGATGATCCATTTGAGATGAAACTTGACATGCTGGCATGTTATATGACAAATTTTGGACTGGTAACTTTAAAACCTATTTAGTCTTTATAATTATGGAAATTTACATTTTGGTCCCTAAAAGACGTTTACATGCAATTGAACCCCTAATTGAACCTCATTCACTGTGTGGCTTTCGCCAAATCAAATTGCTAATCATATAGGATAATAATGTGCATCTAGAAATGATAAAAAAGGTCGTTGATCTAGGTTGACTCTAATGAGTTGACATCGGTTTTCCCCGTGTAATCTTCTTAGTTCGGGTCGGGCATCTATGCATGGCTAAGGGGGATACATTTCTTGGTATCAGAGTCAGGTTATGATAGAAATGGGGATGATGGTAAGTGAAATTGGTATGTTTTGATGTTTGAATTAATGTTGAATGGCATGTTGTTTGAAGAAAGCATGTTTTGGTTGAAAATTAGTGTTTATGCCATGCTTGGTTGTTATGAATCATCTATGAGTAAAATATGATTGTACGATGATGATGTGCTGATGATGTGTGTTGATTGAGAATGATGTAAAGCATGATGATTATGCTATGCTATCGTATGCAATGTTATGCTTGAGGGAAATCAGGGTGCCCATTGCCTTATTACACTAGATAAATGTTTTAAATTGGATTTGTAAACTTGGATCCTTGCTTGAGGTTGGCCTAAATCATGGTTTTATTTGTTTTTGTTGATTATCCATTGTTAAAAATAGCACAATGAGTCCGAGGAGAGAGTTGCGACCGGATACCATCGTACCTGCGGGTGAGCAGGGTAATCAGGGGAACGATGTTCCGTCTGTTGAGAATGTGTCTGTTTGGCCGTTCTTATTATGAGTTGAGGCGATGGGGCAGCATGAAGGGGCTGGCCCTGCGGTGAAAGTTTTATCGTCTGTGGTTCAGGAGATGTCTGGAGCATCTCAAGCCGCAGTGAATGAAAAGCCTGTGCATGTACCGTATGTTGGACAAATTAGTTTGTCAAAACAGCGTCGGCATGATTTGGGAGCTGTTGAGTATCATGGGTCGACGCTGGAGGCCTTTGAGGCTTGGTTAGCCAGTACGATTCCACTCCTGGATCAGGAAGGGTGTTATAGCACCTATAAGCTGAGAAGCGTTGTCTCGTAAATGTTGGACGACGTTTGTAGTTGGTGGGCAGTTGTGTCAGCAGCGCTAAACATCCATGACGTGGATTGGGGGTTCTTTTTAGCTGCCTTTACGAGGAGATATCATGGAGATAAGTCTCTGGATAATGAGAAACGCTGGAGTGTGGCTTTACTTTATGTTGATGACCAGAATTTTGGTCTGGCATCTCTTGGAGGTGGTTCTAGCTCTGGTAAAAGAGCTGCTGAGTTCGGTTTTCGATGTAGACGGGCCAAGAAAGGCCGAGATATGAGGTATTAGCCTTCTGTTAGGCGAGGTAACCTTGAACATGGTGCATTGGTTCAGGGGAACAGAATGAGGGCAGAGCAGCACACGTGCTAGACGTGTGGTTCTTGGGAGCACTTGAGGAGGGATTTTCCTCGTGCGGCAGGGGAGGTACATGCTCCTATTGAAGTGACGGGGAATTCTTGCTGGAATTGTGGTTCAGTAGATCATATAAGGCGTGAGTGTCCTCTGTTGGCTGGTGGAGGCCAGGGACGTGCACCTGTTGTGGCTGCTCCTCAGAAAGGCCGTGAGCGTGGCCGAGACAGGGTTCAGAGGTGGCAAGAAGGGTAGAGAGACGCAAGGTGTTTGATGGTTGAATCTTGTTGGAGTTGTGGGTCTGTTGGACATTTGAGGTGAGATTGTCCGGTGTTAGCTCGGGGTGGTCAAGGTGGGATGTCTGTTGAAGCTCCCCGTGGCCGCGTGTGCAATTATGGTTCTTTTCAACAAGGAGACCATGGTGGCTCTACGGAAGAGAGTGTGGGTGTTTCTTGCTTGGAGCAAAATGATGTGATTGCAGGTATCTTTACTGTGCAATCCATGTTACTATTATCTTTGCTTAGTTTTGTTTTGCATCCTCTTAGGTAGTGGTTAGGGTCCAATAGTTAGTGAGTTTTGAATAGTGTCGTTGTTGCTTTTAGAACAACATTGGTGAAGAGGAATAGTAGTTTAAATAATTGTTGTAATGATTTATGAGGATGGTGGAGCATGAGAAGTTTGAAAATAGGATGTGAAGTTGTTTCGTGTTTGGTTCGAGGACGTTATTAGTAGGTGTGAACAGACATACATACACTGTTAAAATCATGTGTATATATATTTCATATGTTGATACATGCATATATTTGGCATGGCATTAGAAGTACGCATACATGTGCATAGGCATTCGTAAGGGCATGTAAGTAAGTAATCATGCATATGAATGTTCACACTTACTAATAGCTGATTTGAATATGGTAGTGATGTGTTATGATTAGGGTAGTTTGTGGTTTTAAGGTTTTGTTTTGGTTTGAGTTGAAGAGGGGTGTGAGGTTAGGAAGTGAATAAGTTTACCATTAGGAGTGAGTATGGTCTAGTTTGGCTGGCCGGAAGAAAAGTTTCTAGGTGTTTTAAGGGCCTTGGCGTCTTGGTGGAGGAGAGGAGACTGTTTTGGTTAGAATGCGGTTGAGGTCGTGTGGTGTGTAGTTAAATGCATTTTGAAGTAGCCGTGGGGTGTTGTAGTTTCCCTGTGTTGGATGATTGTTGTAGGTTTCGGATGTGGTTTTGAAGTGTTGTTGTATTCTTGCTTGAATAGATATAACAAGATGGTTGTTTTAGGGGGATAAAGTTTTGAAGGTGACCTTGGAGGAGTCGGAAAGAAGTTCTGACGAAAGTTCTAATCGAGGTTTAGCTTGAGTTGAGTGGAGGATTCATGGCTTGGATGTGTTGTAGGAAAAGTGCTTAAGCAGGTTGGGAAGGTTGTGGCGTATGCTTTCCGTCAAATGTAAGTGCTTGGAGAATGAGCTTTATGTGTGGTTATGTAAGCTCAAAAGTTGTGTTGTGTAGATGAGTCCTCGTGAGAGGGTGGTCTGTTGGCTGTGTGCAAGTAAATCTTCTTGAAATAATGGTTGTAAGTGAAGTGACAGTTGGAGATGGTGTTAGAGTCTCGTGATGGGGATTTTGAGTTTTCGTGTTGAGAAGTGTAGGGTTCACAGAACGCAAGGGTTTGAAATATCTAATGTTTCAAGAAGGAGTCGAATCTTAGGCAACATTGACGGGTTGAGTTGCTTAAGGAGTATGGCCTGATGGTAAGGTATCATGTTGGAAAGGTCAACGTTGTGGCCAATGCTTTGAGCAAGAAAGTGGCTGTGGAGTTGAGGGTGTTGTTTGCTCGCTTGAGCGTATCACGAGATGGTGGTCTTGTTGCCGAATTGCGGGTGAAACCATCCCTGAACCAGTTGATCATGGATAAGCAATTGCTTGACGATGTGTTCAAGATATCGTGGATGGAAAACCTTAAGAATTTGGTTTCAATGATGTTGGTGTTTTGAGCTTTGGGAATTGAATAGTGGTGCCAAATGATGTTGAGTTGAGGTGTTCTATTCTGGATGAAGCCCTTTAGTGGTTCTTCTGTAGTGTACCCTTGTGGTACGATGGTGTATCGTAGTTTGGGAGTTGGGTGATTCCAGATAAGGTGAAAAAGGACGTTGACAAGTTTGTAAGTAAATGTTTGTTTTGCTAGCGGGTGGAAGCTGAGCTTTGGTTTTCCTTCTAGGTATAATAATCGTTGGGGATCCCAGAGTGGAAGATGGGAAAAGGCTACCAAGGTTTCATGTTTGGATTACCTTTGACACTGTCAGAGAGGAATTTTGTTTGGGTGGTTGTTGATCGTTTTGCGAAGAGTGGACATTCCTTGGCAGTGCATACTACGTATGCGTTGGATATGTTGGTTGAGTTGTTTGTTGCTAAGATTGTGTGTTTGCACAGAGTGCTGAAGTCTGTTGTATCAGAAAGAGATCCGAGGTTCATGTCGAGGTTTTGGGAATATTTGCATCAAGCCTTGGATACACGGTTGCTTTTTTGTATTTCCTATCATCCTCAGATGGATGAAAGTAAGAGTGTGTTGCCCAGGTGATTAGGGGTAAGTTGTGATGTTGTGTTGTATACTCCCAAGGTTCATGGGGAAGTGCTTGCTTTTGGTTGAGTTTGTTTACATAGTAGTTATTAGGCAAGCTTTCAAATGGTTCCATATGAGGCTTTGTTGGGCGGAAACAGGGCAAGAGTTGGTTTCGATGCTAGATGTGTCGAAAGGAACCACCGAGAAGGTGTAGCTCGTTTGTGAACGTTTGAAGGTAGCATCGATTGGCAAAAGTCTTACGCTAGTCTAAAGCATAAGGAGATTGAGTTCGTGGTTGGCGAACGTGTGATCTTGAAGTTATCGCCTTTGAAAAAGGTGATAAGATTTAGGCGTTATGGTAATCTTAGCCCGAGGTTTATTTGACCATATGAGGTTGAGGAGTATTTTGGTTCCGTGGTTTATCGATTGAGGTTGCCTCCCGAATTGGAAAAGTTTCATGATGTGTTTCATGTCTTGGTGTTACGAAGGTGTATACCGAATCCTTCGTATGTGATGCCTGTTGAGGAGGTCGAGTTGAATCTGGATATGTCTTATGGTGAGGAATCAGTGAAGATTCTGGATTGGAAGGTGTTGTGGCGACACCGAGGAGTAAAAGAGGCCACGTATGAAAGCAAAGCAGACATGTTAAAGCAGTTCCCACACCTTTTTCCTTCAGGTAAAATTTTAGGGACAAAATTTCCTAAGAGGGGGAGAGTTGTAACGCCTTGGTTTTGGGCCTAGATGTTTTGGACATCGGATCGGACCGGTCAGAAAAGGTTCGAATCGCGTTAGGTGATTTAAGGAAATCAAGGATCAGGATAGGATAAAAATATGGAAAAAATTGCTAAAATCCTTTAAAATCATGTTTTAGGGGTTGGTCAAATCAATTTTACAAAAAGAGTTTTGGGAATAGTACATTTTGGGTAGTGACCAAAATGTGAAGTTTCAAAATTGTGGAAAAATGCAATTTTAGAAAGAGGGGCCAAAATCATAGAATCTTTAGGGAGCTTTATGGAAATTTAGCATTTCCTGAATATGACATGTGTTTTAAAATGATTTTAAGTGATTAAATAAAATGGGTCTTGTTTAATTAAAATTATTAAAATAAGAAAATTGAGATTTCATTTGATGTAACTACCTTCCTCTTCTCATTTTCAGCCAAACAACATTCTAAATCATTTTCTCCGGAATTATTTTCTCCCAAACACTCTCTCATTAATTTCCAAATAAATTTAAAGATTTTCAAGTTTTGTGAAGCTAAAACTTGTAATTCATTGAGGAAAGCAAGGATTGGAGGTAAATCCCGTTCTCAACCTTCAATCTAGGTTCTTTATTGAAATTCCCAAGAACTTTGGTTTCTAATTGATGTTTTGGCTGAGTTTTTATTATAGTTTTGATTTGAGATCAAAATCTTGCAAAAATATGATTAAAATCTTGATTTTCGCATTTGATTTGTTAAGCTCTGTTTTTGATTGATTTTAATTGGGTTTTAAGTTGATTATTATGTTGGAATAGGGATTTGATGATATAGATCCCGAAATCCTTGAGATCCTTGAGTTTCTTGATGGTTTTAGTTGGGTTTTTGAGGTGGAATGGTGGTCTTAGGCTTGCTGGAGGTATAAGGATGGGTTAAGGTTGTTTTTAGATGTATTTTGATGCTTAATAATGTTTAGAAGTGATGTATGTTTGCTGGGCTTGGTTTAGAAAGCAATCGATTGAGTGTTCGGTTGTTTCGGATGGGTAAATTGGTGTAGTTTTGGTGAGAAACGAGTTTGAGTTTGGTTGCTAGTGTTGAAATGCATTTTAATGCATTTGGATCTCTGTTTTGATGATGTGAAAATAGGGGATCTTGATCCGGTAACAAACGAAGCACTTTTTGGAGGCTTCAGAGGGTGATCTTCGCGTCGGCGAGTGAGGTTTCACGTATAATTGACTGGAAATAGATTTTCCACCTTTGTAACGACTTGAGCATGGTCTTGGGAGCTTAATGTAAGTTTGAAACACTTAGCTAAGCTCAAGAGTAAGTTATTCAAAAGTCTCTCTCGGAAATATGCTATGTTTTGTTGGAAAATGCACTTGATTTGAATGTGGTTTAAATTATTGTTTTAAGCATGTATTGAGCATTGGTAATTTTGGTGTGTAATGCCATGTGGTTATGGATGCACTCGGTAGGTGATCCTTGGTTTTATGAAATGTATGCATTTGATATTAAGCATGTTTATGCTTGTGAACATGGCATTGTGTTTATGCTTGTAAAACAGTGGAATATTGATGTTAATTGATTATATTGGCAAGTGATGGAATTTGTTTTTTGTTACTTTAATCGGATATAGTTAGCCGATTATAGGATTGGGAGCACCGTGAATAAAGTCACCTTGGATGTCGAGAGATTGTGATTGTACTGTAAACTCCATCCAAGTACCCTAGCGATTGAGGTATTGGTCTCTCCATGATGGAGGTTGGCTCTCGTGCGTGGACTTGGTTAAGCGTCACAACGGTGGAGGATTGCTCCCGTGTGTGAGCTTGGTTAAGGTGATTACAGTGGTTGAGGTAGCTCCCATGTGTAAGTCTTCTTTTGTGTCCTGACTCTCGCTAGTGGGTTATACAACTACCGATGAGTGATGTTGAGTGGTTGGGATTGTACCGTTAAACGCCTTGGTATGGGTGGGATTTCATCAATGCAGAGAATTAGGCTAATGAGGCAGCAAGAGGGCAAGTGGAATCCAAGCTCTTTTGACTAAACAATGTATGTGATTTTACATAAGTATAATAAGAGGCAATGGGTGGGATTTCTACTCTTGGATTTATTTGATGATGTTGAACACCTTGAGTATGTTTATTTTGCTTATTTTGTTTGTAAATGGCTTTTGAATATTGGTTTAAACTTGAATGTGGTTTTTAGCCTTTTTATGGTTTCAACATCTAGGAAGCATGCCTATAGTTCTTAAGCTTGCAAGTTTGATGCTACGTTTTAGCTTGTGATTCGTATTGGTGATCTTTGATGCTTAATCATATGGTATGTGTGATGTGGCATGTAATGGGATGATTTCGAAGGTGAATAGTTGAGTAAAACCATCAAATTGGGAAATTGCAGGGCAAGGCGTTTCGGAACTCCCTTACCTGTTTCGGAACGGTGGCCTGTAATGGTCATGGTGTTTCGAAACGGGTAGGCACGTTCCGGAACATTTTGCCACTGTGAACCAATGTTTCGAAACGGGTTTCGGAACACACCCTCGTATCGAAACGGTCAATCTGGTTTCGAAACGGTCGTTCCGATACGAGGACTTGTGTTTCGAAACACTTGACCGTTGGATGTTGAATTTGAATTGTTTCAGGTTTCTGTTTCTTATGTTTTGGTCCTTGAATGTTGAATGCTTAATTAAATGAGTTTGGATTATCCATTTGAGATGAAACCTGACATGCTGGCATGCTATATGACTAATTTTGGATTGGTAACTTTAAAACCTGTTTAGTCCTTATAATTCTGGAAATTTATATTTTTGTCCCTAAAAGACGTTTGCATGCAATTTTCTAATCATATAGGATAATAATGTGCATCTAGAAAAGAAAAAATGAAAAAAGAAAAAAAGGTCGTTTATCGAGGTTGACTCTAACGAGTTGACTTCAGTTTTCCCCGTGTAATCTTCTTAGTATCGCTACACCTGCACCAATCTGGCCAAAATTAGCCTATGAGTATCGATACCCATACCATAAGTGCACAAGGAACAGCCTTTTAAACGCATCAATCATCATCCGATCACACCCATTACTCATATACATGCATATATAATCACATCAAACATGTATGCATCAGAAACTAGCCACATAACAAACATTAGGCATATCAATTCATATTGAATAAGCAACTAATAAAACATGCCATCAACCACAAACCGAAGCATTACCAAAACACCAATTAAAGGTCCAAAAACCACATCGAGGCCAATTACAATATCACGAATGCATAATAAACTTGCTCAAAACAAGAAAATACCACAACAACAATATTTAAAGCATTGGACACCCCCATTGCCCTTATTACACTAGTTCAAAAGTTCAACATACTTTTAGAAAAACGTCTTGGTGTGGTTCCTCAAAGACGATGCCTCCAAAATAGCCTAATTATCTGCATTGATGAAACAAAGAGAGCATAAGCATTCAAGCTTAGAGAGAATTGCTCAAACCACAAACGTCATGAATACACAAAACCATTTCCCTTCTTTCCAAAACCATCACTTAACATCAAAAACATTGTTTAAACATCATGCCATGTAACCCCCTTAGCCCGACCTAGACGCCCGACCCGAACTAAGAAGATTACACGCGGAAAACCGAAGCCAACTCGTTAAAGACAACTTTGATTAACGACCCTTTTTTTCTTGTTATCTTTTCTAGATACATATTAAGATCCTATATGTTCGGCAAGACACATAGAAGAAAATGGCACAACGATCAGAGTTCAATTGCAAAACTATAACCTTTAGGGGCCTAACTGTAATTTCTAAAAATTACAGGGACTAATCCAATTTCAAGTTTACCAATCCTTAATTAGTCATGTAACATGCCCTCATGTCAAATTTCATCACAAATGGATCATTCAAACTCAACCAATTGAACATACAACACTCAGGGACCAATATGCAACATTTCAGAACTTAAAATGATACTTTTAACTGAAAATAACGGTTAGGTATCAGTACACTTAAGTTCGTATCGATACGCGGGAAGGCAGTAACCAAATTTGGGGAAAAGGTATCGATACACTTCCCCGCGTATCGGTACGACCTTCAAACTTTGCATAGGCGTATCGATACTCGGGCAAATCGTATCGATACCCCTATGTTGATTTGCCTGAAAAATGCCTTCGAGTATCGATACTCAATCCCGAGTATCGATACGCATATAAGAAATGCACCTCTAACAGTCACAAAAAACCAATTAACATCGACTAAACATGTCCAAAACATATATACAAGATATATTAAACATTACAAGCACATATGCATCAACGTCCACTCACAAGACAAGCATTAAGCATAACAATTCATGAAGATCATGGAACCTTATAAGCATGCCCTTAAGCATAAACCACAGCATAACCAAAATACCAAGTATAAGACTATAAACCATTTAGAGACCATTTACAATTCTCAAAACACAAACTAAACATGCACAAAGTGTTTCATAACACCAAACAATCCATAAGTGGAAATCCATCCCATTGCCTCTTATTACACTATAGTAAATCACATACTTTGCTTAGCCAAAAACACTTGAATATCCTTTGATTGCTTGCTGCCAAAATGCTAAATTCTCTGCATTGATGAAACAAATGAGCGTAAGCATAAAGCTTAGTGAGGACCGCTATAAAACCAACACATTCATCAATGCATTTTAAAACCAAATTATCATTCTTTGCATACACAAGCCTTCATTTAAAACATGCACTCAAAACATCTTTTCCCATTTCAAAACCACCTGCTCATAGCATCATTTATTACTACAGCAAAAACCTTTACTCATGCTTAAACCAAGCATCACATGCATTCTAGCATAAATCTCAAGCATCACATGCTTTCTCAAAATAACCATTCATCATTAATTCAATATATCAGCATCATTATATTAGCTCGCAAGTGATCAACAACAAGAACCATATCAAAACAAAACAATTGACACAATCAGATACACGGATTACAATCGTTGTCCCACACGCTCCATACACACTACCGGCTTCACAAGGTGGAGTTTAATGGCACAATCACAACCCCTCAACACCCGTGATGGAGTATAATGGCACAATCACAACCCATCAACATCACTCATCGGTAGGTGTATAGTTCAACTTATGAGATCACGGGACACAAACCACAAGATTCACACACGGGATTAAACCATCCACCGTTGTGATGTTAGCCTCAATTGTTAGGGTACTTGGATGGAGTTTATGGCACAATCACAACCTATCGACATCCAAGGTGACTTTATTCACAGTGCACCCAATCCTATAGCCGGCAAACTATATTCGATTCAAGTAACCAAAACCATTTACCATCACTTGCCAATATAATCATCAATCATCATTAACTCAATGTTTTACAAGCATAAACCACAATGTCACTTCCACAAGCATTAACATGCTTAAAATCAAATGCATAAATCATATAAACCCAGGTATCACTTACCATGTCCATCCTTAACAAAATGGCATTTAAAACCAGTAACATCATTGCTCAAAACATGCTTTAAAATAGTAATCAAACCACATTTAAATCAAGTGCATTTCAAACCAAAACATAGCACAATCCGATAGAGACTTTCGATTTACTTACTATTGAGCTTAGCTAAGTGTTTCAAACATACACTAAGCTCCCAAAACCACGTTCAAAACGTTTCAAAGCTGGAAAACTCTTTTCCACTCACTGATACGTTAAACTTGGCTTGCGACGCGAAGATCACTCATCTGAAGCTTCCACAACCACTTCACTTGCTTCCGGATCAATTTCCTCTATTTTTAGAAAATCAAAAATAGAGATTCAATGCATTAACATGCATTTCAACGCCAGCAACTAAACACAAACTCGTTGCCTAGAAAAACTACATCAATTAAACCATTCGAAACAACCGAAAACTCATTCGATTGCTTCCTAAACCAAGCCTAGCCAACATTCATCACTTCAAAGCATTAATATTCATCAAATCACATATAAAAACAACCCAAACCCTTCCTTATACCTCCAGCAACCACTTAACCATCAAATCACTTAAAAAACTCAACTAAAACTATCATAAAACTCAAGAATCTCAAGGATTTCGGGATCTATATCATCAAAACATTTTTTCAACATCATAATCATACCAAAACTCAATTATAATCCATCTAAAACAGAGATCACCAACAACACTCCGAAAATCAAGAATTAAACCTTTATTTTGCAAGATTTTGATCTTAAATCAAAACTATAATCAAAACTCAGTTAAAAACAACAATTAGGAGTCAATAATTTTTTGAATTTCAATAAAGATGTAACCCCCTTAGCCTGGCCTAGACGCCCGACCCGAACTAAGAAGATTACACGGGGAAAACCGAAGTCAACTCGTTAAACTCAACCTCGATTAACGACCCTTTTTTATTTTATCTTTCCTAGATGCACATTATTATCTTGTATGATTAGCAATTTGATTTAGCGAAAGCGACACAGCGAACGGAGTTCAATTAGGGGTTCAATTGCATACAAACATCTTTTAGGGACTAAATTGTAAACTTCCAAAATTATAAGGACTACTCAGATTTTAAAGATACCAATCCAAAATTAGTCATGTAAAATGCCATCATGTCAAGTTTCATCTCAAATGGATCATCCAAACTCAATTAATTAAGCATTCAACATTTAGGGACCAAAACGTAAGAAACAGAAACCTGCAACAATTCAAATTCATCATCCAACGGTCAAGTGTTTCGAAACACAGGACCCCGTATCGGAACAGCCTTTTCAAAACTAGGATGGCCATTTCGATACGTGGGTGCGTTCTGAAACATGTTTCGAAACAATGCTTTACAGTGGCAAAATGTTCCGGAACGTGCTTACCAGTTCCGAAACCCCATGACCATTCCAGGCCACCGTTCTAAAACAGATAAGGCGTTCTGAAATGCCTTGCCCTAAAATTTCCAAAAATGCTGGTTTTGCTTAACTATTCACCTCAAAAATTATTCCAACACATTCCACTACTCACATACATCATGAATAAGCATTAAAGACCGCCAATACGAAGCACAAGCTAAAACATAACATCAATCTTCCAAGTTCAAGAACTATAGGCATGCTTCCTAGATGTCTAAACCATAAATAAGCTAAAAACCACATTCAAGCTTCAACCAACATTCAAAGGCCATTTATAAACCAAAATAAGCAAGTCAAACAAGCTTAAGGTGTTTAACATCACCAAACAATACCAAGAGTAGAAATCCCACCCATTGCCTATTATTACACCAAGGTAAAACCACATACTTTGTTTAGTCAAAAAGCTTGGATTCCACTTGCCTTCTTGCTGCCACAGAAGCCTAATTCGTTGTATTGATGAAACAAACGAGCGTAAGCATAAAGCATAGCGAGGATCGCTAAAACAAACACTCATCAATGCATTTTACAAAACCGAAAATATCATCAATTGTCATCTCATGCCTTTCCTTTAAACATGCTCTTCTAAGCATCAATGCAATTTTTAAACCACATGCTCATAGCATCATTAAAAGAACAACAAATAATCTTTTGCTCATGCTTATACCAAGCATCACTTGCATTCTAGCATAAACCACAAGCATCTCATGTTTAACCCATTAATCAAAAAAATTATATTGGCTCGCAAGTGATTAATTCTCAAACCATACCAAAACCAACACAAATGACACAATTGGATACGCGGATTACAAGCGTTGCCCACACACTTCATACACACTACCGGACTACACAAGGCTCATACACGAGAGCAACCCTCTAATGTTGTGACACTCGTGGTGGAGTATAACGGTACAGTCACAATCCCTCAACACCACTCATCGGTAGGTGTATAATTCCACTAACGAGAGCACGAGACACATAACACAAGATTCACACACGAGATTAAACATCCACTGTTGTGATCTTAGCCTCAATCGTTAGGGTACTTGGATGGACTATATGGTACAATCACAACCACTCGACATCCAAGTCGACTTTATTCACGGTGCACCCAATCCTATTGTCGGCTAACTATATCCAATTAAAGTAACAAAAAATCATTTCCATCACTTGCCAATATAATCAATTAACATCAATATTCCACTATTTTACAAGCATAAGCATAATGCCATTTTCAAAAGCATAAACATGCTTAATATCAAATGCACTAATCACATAAATCCAAGATTCACTTACCACGTGCATCCTTAACAAAATGGCATTAAAAACCAACATCGTCAATGCTCAAAACATGGTTAAAAATAGTAATTAAAATAACATTCAACACAAGTGCATTTTCCACAAAAAACATAGCACATCCTGAGAGAGACTTTCAAATCACTTACTCTTGAGCTTAGCTAAGTGTTTCAAACTTACTCTAAGCTCCCAAGACATCGCTCAAAGCGTTACAAAGCTGGAAAATCCATTTCCACTCACCGATACGCGAAGCCTTGCTCGCTGACATGAAAATCACCCTTCCAAAGCCTCCAAAATCGTCTCGTTTGCTCCCGGATCAAGATCCCTTGTTTTTTATCATCAAAATAGAGATCCAAATGCATTATAATGCATTCCAACACCATCAACTAAACACAAAATCAACGCTCACCCAAACTACACCAACTTACCCATCTAAAACAACTGAAAAATCAATCGATTGCTTCCTAAACCAAGCCCAGCCAACATACATCACTTTCAACCATTTATAAACATCAAAGCGCATCTAAAATCACCCTAAACCCATCCTTATACCTCCAGCAAACATAACTTCATCATTTCACCCAAAAAACTCAACTAAAACTATCAAGAAACCCAATGATCTCAAGTATTTGGGGATCTATAACAACAAAACCTCTTTTCAACATATTAATCAACACAAAACTCAATTAAAATCAATCCAAAACAGAGCCTATCAAAACAAATCCAAAAATCAAGATTTTAATCATATTTTTCCAATATTTTGATCTCAAATCAAAACTATAATGAAAACTCAACCAAAAACATTAATTAGAAGCCAAAGATCTTGGGAATTTCAATAAAGAACCTAGATTGATGGTTGAGAACAAGATTTACCTCCATTCCTTGCTTTCCTCAATGAATGACAAGTTTTAGCTTCACAAAACTTTAAAATCTTGAAGAGAAATTGTAACGCCCCGGTTTTGGGCTTAGAAGTTTTGGGCGTTGACCGGTTCGGTCAAAGTGCGGTTCGAATATATAAGAGTGAATTTAAGAAAACCTAGTTCGGGTTGCATTAAAAATATGGAAAAATGTTATAAAATCCTCTTTTAATATATATAAGTGAACTGTGAAATCAATTTTACAAAATGAGGTTTGGAAGGGTGACATTTTGGCTAGTGACCAAAATGTAATTTTTGAAAACATCGTGACTGTTTTAGAAAGGATTGAAACTTTGAATCTTTAAGGAGCTAATTACCCAAAGGGAGTTTCTCCAGATTTTTCTAAGATATTTTAATGTTTAATTCTGATTTTAAAGCTAAAGGAAAGTGGAGGGAAATCATTTTGGCTATTTTGTAACTAACTTCCCATATTTTCCAATTTTCCTTTTCTCTCATTTTCTCTCAACCCAAACACTTTCTCTCCAGAGATTTCTTTCTGATTTTGTCACTCAAATCTCTCTTTTCAATCCTCTTTTGATTCCTAATCATCACATCAACAAAACCTCTCATTTTGCTAGTCGTTTCATCAAGGTTTTTGGTTCTAAAAGTGGGGAAACTCAAGTTTAGAGGTAAGAACGTCCTTCTCCTCTGAACTTCAAGTTCTTTAATGAAATTCCTAAGTTCTCAATCCTTATTTGATGATTTATAAAAGGTTTTTAAGGTTGTGTAATGGATCTTGGCTTTAAATGCAAGATTTGATGATTTTTGATGAATTTTCGTTGGATCTGTTAAAGCAGTGATTTGAGGTGTATATTTGATGATAAATGAATGTTAATTTGTTATGGAATTGAGTTTTAATTAATGCAATCCCGGATAGGTTGAATTTCCTAAGTTTAGCTTGTGATTCTTGGTTGTTTTTGGGTGATCTTGTGGATCTGTTGTTGCTGGAGGTATAAGGATGTTGTTAGGTCCTTTTTAGATGTTAAATGATGTTTAAGGATGCTTAGTTTTGCTGGTTTATGGCTGGGCATTGTTGAGAAGTTGTTTGGATGCATTTGCGGTTGTGTTTGGTGGCCGAAAATGGAGTATGGATGAGAGCAGCGAGTTTAGGTGCTTTCTTTGAAGCTATTAATGCATGATGATGCATTAATATACTGTTTTAATGTGTTAAAACAGGGGAGTCATCTTTGGATTCAAGTGGTGGTGATCCGGAAGCTTGATTTGGTGTTTCGGCAAGAGGCGAAACGGAATCGGTGAGTGGATTTTGGTTTTCAGCTTTGAAACCAATTTTTTGGAGGTTTGGGAGCTTAGTCTAAGTCTAAACAACTTTGCTAAGCTCAAGAGTAAGTTTTCGGAAAAACTCTCTTGTTGAGGAACCATGAGATGGTTGGGTGCAATGTGTTTGTTGCATGTTTAAATTCTGTTTTTAAAGCATATCTAGCATGTTTGTTTGCTGAGGTTATAAGCCATGTGATTAAGGAAGCTCAAGGTTAGAGTTCCTTGTAATTGAACATTGTTTAAATGTGGTTTAATGCTTAAAGATGCATGATGTTTATGGCTTGGTTAAATGCTTTAAAAACAGTGGATTATTGATGATAAACGATGTATATTGGCAAGTGATGTTTTGAAAAGGTTAAGGTCACTAAGGTGGTTAAAAGTCCTTGAGTGAGCCTTGTTTACTTAAGAACATCAATGTGTTTAAAAGTCCTTGGATGGTTCTTGTTACGGACACAAAGGTGTTTAAAAGTCCTTGTGTGGTCCTTTCCAAGGTGTTTAAAAGTCCTTGGGGCCAAGGTGTTTAAAAGTCCTTGGGGTGATTATTATCATGGTGTTTAAAAGTCCATGACCAAGGTGTTTAAAAGTCCTTGGGGTCAAGGTGTTTAAAAGTCCTTGAGGTGAAACTTGTTAAGGACACAAAGGTGTTTAAAAGTCCTTGTGTGGTCCTTGCCATGGTGTTTAAAAGTCCATGGGCCAAGGTGTTTAAAAGTCCTTGGGGATAAGATCACAATGGTGTTTAAAAGTCCATGTGTGAGTCTTATGTTGATCTTGTTTTAAAGAGGGAAATTATCACTTGTGGTCAATATGACATGTTATGTTATGAAGCATGAGATGCTTGTTTTAAGATTTCTTGTGAGCATGTCTAAATGTATCTTGAAGTATGATTTATAAATGAGTTTTATAAATGCATTATTGTGTGGTTTAAGGAGCTTTCCTCACTAAGCTTTTGCTTACGCTCTCTCTATTTTCTTAAACCAATAATGCAGAGCATTAAAGTGCATTGAGGGCAGCAAGGAGGGCAAGCAATCAAGTGGAAGTTAAGCTCATGTATGGGAAGGTTTTCTTAAACACTTTTAGCTTTTGGCATTTGGCAATGGGGGACCAATGTTGTTGTTTTGGGAGATGTTTAGAACTTCCTAAGTTGGATTTATGTTGTTGTTAATGTTGGTTTTTTGTAATTGGCCATTATGTGTTGGTTTGGAGGCTTTTATGCATGAATGGTTGCTTGTGTAGGAAGCATGCCTTTAGATTTGGGGCTTTCCACATATGTTGATATAATGATGAATTGTTGATGCAAATATGACTCTTGTATGTTGTATGAGTTGCTGGTAAAGTTTGATAGCGTTTGGAGCATGATTGTTTGGTCAATTGCATGTTTAGGCAAGCAAATTTCTGCATTTTGTGCAGGCCGTATCGGAACAGTGCCTGCCGTTTCGGAACGGGTGCCTCGAAGCAGCCCAGGCGTCCGAAACGGGTGACACCGTTCCGAAACGGAAAGGCTACTGTCAGCCCTCGTTTCGGTACGCGTTGCGGAACGGCCCCGCGTTTCGAAACGGGCTGTCTCCCGTTTCGGAACGGATGACCGTTGGGGGCTGACATTGGCGGTTATGTGTTTCAAAATGTTTGCATTTTGGTCCTGAAACTTGTTTGTGCAATTGTATGAGTTTGGAACGTCCGTTTGAGCTGAAATTTGACAGAGATGCATGAAACATGATTAATTTCAAGTTGGTAACTTTAATTTAGGTTAAGTCCTTATAATTATCAGAATTTACAAATTGGTCCCTAAAGTTGTAATTTGTTCAATTGGGTCCCTGTTTGATCTCTGATATTTGTGATCTTTTAGTATGTTGTTTGTATGATCACAACTAGGGTTAATGTGCATCTAGACATGTTTAAAAAGAAAAAAAAGGGTCGTTAATCAAGGTTGACTTTCGGGTTGACTTTGGTTTTCCCCGTGTGACTTTCTTAATTCGGGTCAACTGTCTAGGCCGGGTTAAGGGGGTTACAGAAATCTTGAAATTAATTTGGAAACTAATGAGAGAGTGTTTGGGAGAAAAAAATTCTGGAGAAAATGATTCAGAATGGTGCTTGGCTGAAAATGACAAGAGGAAGATATTTACGTCAAATGAAATCTCAATTTTCTTATTTTTATTAATTTTAATTAAATAGAATCCTTTTATTTAATCACTTAAAATCCATTTAAAAAACATGTCATATTAAGGAAATACTAAATTGCCATAAAGCTCCCTAAAGATTCTAAGATTTTGGCTCCTCTTTTTAAAATTGCATTTTTCCATAGTTTTGAAACTTTACATTTTGGTCACTACCCAAAATGTACTACTTCCGAAACTCTTTTTGTAAAATTGTTTTGACCAACCCCTAAAACATAATTTTAGAGGATTTTAGCAATTTTTATCATATTTTTATCCTATCCCGATCCTTGATTTCCTTAAATCACCTAACGCGATTCAAACCGTTTCTTACCGGTCCGATCTGAAGTCTAAAACATCTAGGCCCAAAACCAGGGCGTTACACATCTCCCCCACTTAGGAAATTTCGTCCTCGAAATTTTACCTGAAGGAAAAATTTGCAGAAACTGCTTCAGCATCTCCTCCTCGCTTTCCCGCGTGGCCTCCTCAACTCCTCGGTGTCGCCACAACACCTTCACAAGTTCTATCGTCTTGCCACAACACCTCCGCAACATCGAGACATGAAACACATCATGTATCTTTTCTAGCTGCGAAGGCAATCTCAACCGATATGCCACAGGACCAATACGCTCCAGAACCTCATAAGGTCCAATAAACCTCGGGCTAAACTTACCCTTACGCCCAAATCTCATCACCTTCTTCCAAGGCGTTACTTTAAAAAATACACGTTCGCCAACCACGAACTCAATCTCCTTATGCTTCAGATCCGCGTAAGACTTTTGCCGATCCGATGCTGCCTTCAAACGCTCACAAATGAGCTTCACCTTCTCTGTGGTTCCTTTCAACATAGCTGGTATCGAAATCAACTTTGGCCCATCTTCTGCCCAACAAAGTGGGGTTCTACACTTTCTCCCATACAAAGCCTCGTATGGAGCCATTTGCATACTTGCCTGATAACTGTTGTTGTAAGCAAACTCAACCAACGACAAGTGCTTCACCTAAGAACCCTGAAAATAAATTACGCAGCATCTCAACATATCCTCAAGCACCTGGATCACACATTCCGACTGTCCATCTGTCTGAGGATGATACGAAGTACTGAAATTTAACCGTGTACCCATGTCTCGATGCAAACATTCCCAAAATCGCGATGTAAATCTCAGATCCCTATCTGACACTATGGACTTTGGCACATCGTGCAACAGCACAATCTCAGCAATATACAGCTCCGCCAACTTATCCAACGTATACGTAGTATGCACAGGCAAGAAGTGTGCACACTTCGTAAGGCGATCCACAATCACCCAAAATGAATTCTTCTTTGACGGTGACAACGACAAACCAGACACAAAATCTATAGTAATTCTCTTCCACTTCCATTATGGGATTCTCAAAGGGTGCAAGAACCCCAAAGGAACCTGATGTTCAGCTTTTACTCACTAACACACCATGCATTTACTAACAAACTCAGCAATATCCTTCTTTAACCCTAACCAATAGTAATAATCCTTCAAATCATGATACATCTTCGTACTACCAAGATGCACAAAGAAAGGACTACTATGAGCTTTAGTCAGAACAGTGCGCCTCAACTCAACATCATCTGGCACCACTATTCGACTTCCAAAACATAGAACACCATCATGATTAAAACGGAAATCCGAAGGATTACCCTCCGCAATGTCCTGAACATGAGGAACAAGGGAATCATCAAGCAACTACTTATCTTTGATCAACTGAATCAGAGATGGTTTCACTTGCAATTCGCTAAAGGACCACCATCATGCGATATGCTTAAGTGAGCAAACATCGCCCTCAACTCCACAGCCACTTTCATGCTCAAACCATCAGCCACAACATTAGCCTTGCCCGGGTGATACTTAATCGACATATCGTAATCCTTAAGCAAATCCACCCAACGACGTTGCCTAAGATTCAACTCTTTCTGAGACATAAGAAACTTCAAGCTCTTATGATCCGTGAACACTACACACTTCTCGCCGTACAGATAATGCCTCCAGATTTTCAAAGCAAACACAACGGCTGCAAGCTCGCAATCATGAGTAGGGTAGTTACGCTCATGCACCTTCAACTGTCTAGATGTATAGGCCACCACCTTACCCTCTTGCATCAACACACAGCCCAAACCAACAATGGACGCATCACTATAGACCATACACTCCTTACCAAACTAGGGTTGGATCAAGACAGGAGCTTGCGTCAAAGCTTTCTTCAGTTTCTCAAAAGCTTGCTGCCTCGCATATGTCCTCTCAAAGCGAACATTCTTCTGCAACAACTTGGTCAAAGGTGCAGCAATCTTCGAGAAACCCACGACAAACCTACGGTCATACCTAGCTAAACAACGAAATCTTCGTACCTCTGTCGCCGACTTAGGCACCTTCCAGCTCATCACAGCCTCTACTTTATGAGGATCAATGCAAATACCTTCAGCTGATACAACATGTCCAAGGAAGACCACCTCTTTAAGCCAAAACTCACACTTACTTAGCTTGGCATATAACTGGTTCTCCAACAACACTTGCAAAACGATTCTCAAGTGTCTATCATGATCCTCCTCGGTGTGCGAATACACAAGGATATCATCGATGAACACCACCACAAACCGATCCAAGAACTCATGGAACACACGATCCATCATGTCCATTAAAGTAGCATGTGCATTGGTCAAACCAAACGGCATCACTAAGAACTCGTAATGCTCGTACCTTGTCCGGAAAGATGTCTTAGGTACATCCACATCCTTCACCTACAGCTGGTAATATCCTGACCTTAAGTCTATCTTAGAAAACACCGAGGCTCCTCGAAACTGATCAAAGAGATCATCAATCCTAGGCAAGGGATACTTGTTCTTGATCGTCAACTTGTTCAGTTTTCGATAATCTTTGCTCATCTGCATCGTCTCATCTTTCTTTTTTACAAACAAGACCGGTGCACCCCAAGGTGACACACTCGGTCGGATGAACCCTTCATCCAACAACTCATGAAGTTGCATTTTAAATTCCTTCAGCTCTTTGGGTGCCATGCGATAAGGAGAAATGGACACCGGAGTCATATTCTCATACAACTCGATACCAAACTCAACTTCTCTGTTTGGTGGCAACCCAGGCAATTCTTCTGGAAAGACACCTGGAAAATCGCAAACGGTTCTGATGTCCTGCACATGTACATCCTTTGTGCCAGGATTCATCACATAGGCAAGGTAAGCCTCACAACCCAACCTTAGCATACGGCTTGCTTCCAAAGCCGAAATCACATTCGACAAGAATTTCACATTCTCGCCTACTACCACCACTTCATAATCATCGGCAAGCTTTAAGGTGACCCACTTAACATCAAAATCAACCACCGTTCTATGCTCAGTCAACCAATCCATACCAAGGATCACATCGAAACTATAAAAGGGTAATTCGATTAAATCCACAAGAAAAACATGACCATGCACAGACAAAGGGCATCTCCTATACAACTTCCTAGTGACTAGAGTCTCACCAAAAGAACTAGTCACTTGCATTCCTACTTCAAGCAACTCAACAGGTATATCAAGTAAATGCTCATGCTCACTCAAGATATAAGAATGTGTGGACACATAATCTATAAAAGCCAGCAATGATAAAGACTGAAGAACAAAGCTACCTGCGATAACATTTGTATCTTTATGCTCCTCTCGCTGAGCATAAACCCTCGCAGGACCGCCTCCCTCTAGTTGAACTGCTACAACATGAGCAATGCCCTCGCTGACCCTCGTCTCTCCACTAAAAGTTCCCTTGGTCGCGCCCACGGCCTCTATGTGATGCAGCCACAGCAGGTGCACGTCCTTGGCCTCCACCAGCCAACAAAGGACACTCTCGCCTCATGTGATCCGCTGAACCACAGTTCCAGCACGAATTTTCTGTTACCACCACAAGATCCTGAACATTCCTAGCCGCTCGAGGATAATCTCGCCGTTGATGACCCCGAGAATCACACGACCAACACGTGTTCTGTTCTGCCCTCATTCGATCTCCCTGAACCGGTGCACTATGTCCAGCATTACCTCGCCTAGCATGCTGATATCTCCTATCTCGGCCTCTATTGTTCCGTCCACCACCTTGAACTAGACTCACCTGCTCTCTTCTCAGAGCTAGAACCAACTCCTCGGGATGCCAAACCCAAGTTCTATTCAATATCTTTGGCTCGACACACTAGCACATCGAAATCGGTGTAATCCGCAGCCAACATGTATGTCTTGACTTCCTGCACCAGCCATACCAGAAGCGATCACAAAGATGCCTCTCACAGTGTATCAGTTCAGGGGCATACTGGCTCAAACGTATTAACTGAACCTCGTACTCAGCCACTGAAGGGTTTCCTTGAACTAGCGACTTGAATTCGTGTTTCTTTTCATCCAAGTATCTCACTCCCAGATACTTCCTCTTAAAGGCACCTTTGAAAAACTCCCAATCTACTTCATTGGGTTCCATTCCCGCAATGGTAGTCGTCCACCAACTATACGCATCACCCTGGAGTAGAGAAACATCGCACCCCAACTTGCGCACATCATTACTGCTGATCTGATCCATGATACGAATCGTTCTAGCCAACCAGGCTTCTGACGCCTCAGGAGACATACCAAAGAACTCTACAGCTCCTAGGCTCCTCAACCTCTCTAAGTGTAAACCCACCTGCCCAGCGACAGGGGCCTGAACATGCGCTTCGGCTACTACAGCCTGAAACGCCCCGGTGATGACCTGAACCAACGACATTAAATCATCCAAACATGGACTAGCGTGTCCTTGTTGTTCCTGCTCCCCATCTCCTGGTGGTGGTGGAGGAGGTAAGTTTCCACCATGAAGAACATCAGCCCCTTGATCATCCTGGTCGCCCTGCTCAGCTGCATGCATTATCGTGTTTGATCTGAGCTCTCTCCTTGGACCCATAGTGCTATTTTTAACAAGGCATAACAATAAAACAAAACAAACCATTTATGCCAGCCTCAAGAAAGGATCCAAGTTCACAAAAACATTTAATTAGGGTAATAAGGCAATGGGCACCCCGATTTCCCTCAAACATAGCATAGCATACAATAACGTATCATTCTCATTGTTGAGTTTTAAGGTGCTCAATTCCTTCAACCGTTCTTGCTCACCAAGTGGTCGAGAGGTGGAATTTTGGGTGGATGTGGTGTGGAAGCTTAAAAGATGATTGACACAATGATTTATAGTGGTTCAACAATCTAACAAAGGTCTACATCCACTACCTTAGCTTCCCACTAAGGATTTCCAATCAATCCACTATTGATTCGTCCCCTTTTCTAGGCTTAGGAGGAAACCCTTATACACCGATCAAGCTTTCTACCCAAATCCATGATCAAACCCTCTTTACAAAGTGAAAAGATAAGTAAACTTAAATCCCTCTAATAGGTTTTTGTTTGCACAAT
This sequence comes from Hibiscus trionum, assembly GCA_030270665.1. Classification (NCBI taxonomy): domain Eukaryota; kingdom Viridiplantae; phylum Streptophyta; class Magnoliopsida; order Malvales; family Malvaceae; genus Hibiscus; species Hibiscus trionum. Next base: position 27,398,217 of record BSYR01000021.1, read on the forward strand.
ATAGCACTCACCCAAAACCTAAAACACTTGAGCAAATTTGACAATTTTGGCTCACTAGTGTTTGTCTATACAAAGAAATGACAATTTAAGTACAAAGACAATTTTTGATCATTTGTTGATTGATAATTGAAGCATTAATCATATCTTGATGCTTGGAGGTCTCTTTTATACTCCTTAATGAGTTTGTAGCCGTTACTAGCCGTTGGGGTTGAATTGGAGCTGTTGGAGACATAATTTCCCACCATAAATGCAGTTCTGCAGCTACCCGTATCGAAACGCTCGAACCCGTTTTGATACGCTCTTCAAGTAGAAAGAGTTGTTGCAACACCCGTATCGAAACGATGTTGGTCGTATCGAAACGCCCGTATCGAAACGCCTAGCCCCATATCAAAACGTTCTGCATTTAAATGTTAGTTGGGAAATAGCCATTGGGGTTTATGACCGTTGTGGTCGATGCCACATAGGTGTATCAAAAGGGCATAGCTCGTATCGAAACGTTTGGCAAAATCCTCTTCTAGAAAGGACCCGTTTCGAAATGTTTTGACACTAGAAGACCCCATATCGAAACACCTAGGGGTGCTTCAGAACGCCTGGAAGGGTTTGTTTAGTTTGGCTTTGAAAACATACAAAAACCATTGAAAACATCCCTTAAACATAGTTTCAAGTAGTTTGGACTTTAGAAATAGTTTTGAATTCTTTTTTAACTTAGTCCAAAACATTTTTCAATTATTATATCAAAACATTAGTTCAACAATCTCCCCCTTTTTGATATAATAAAACCAACTTGAAAAATTGTTTGGGATTCTCCCCCTTTATGTTTCAAAATGTGAATAAGAGCTTAAAAATTTAAATCAATTTGAGCTCCCCCTTATTCATTTGAAAATTCAATTTTTCAAACCATTTCTCCCCTTTTTGTTATATCAAAAAGAATTCAAAATACTTTTAAGTTCAAAATAATAATAGAGGTAAAAAAATGACAAAATTAAGAATTTTGGTTTTAAAATTGCTCCCCCTTACTCAAGGCATCATAAAAATGTTAGTCCAACATATATGATCATCTAGTTGAATTAAACGAAAAATAAATCAAATAAAACAAAAACAACTAGATATTACCACACTTGAACTCAAGAGAGGATGTGAAGCCTTCCTTCTTCATGTGTTCTTCCTTGTGTGCATGGAGCTCCCCCTCAAAGTTTGACTTGTTGATCACTCTCCATCACACCTAGCAAAAGACAATCAAGTGATTTTTGGTATCCAAATTGCTTTGGATCCATAAACGTTAGTGGCACAAAACTTAGTCCCCTTTGGAATCCATTTTTCAATGTCATCCTTTTTAGTTGAAGTGGTTAGTCCTTTTGGGACCTAAACACTTCTAAAGCATTTACCGTTTACAAATCTAGGGGCACTAGATTGTCTTACATAAAAATTTGATTCTCCAAAACTATTTTTCTCTTCAAGCTCTTTGGAAATCAAATCTTTTTCTTCTTGAACTTTTCGAAGCAAATTTTGTAAATCAAAACATTTTTGTTCAAACTCTTCGAGTTTTGCTTCAAGTTCAAGTTTGGTTTTAGAAATCAAATCATTTTGAATTTTCAACTTTGAAATCAATTTATTGTTTTTCAAAATGTGATTTTTAAACTCTAAAACCAAATCATCGTAGGCATCTTGTAATTAATCAAAAGAGTAAGAACATGAAGTAGATGAATTAGAAGTTACCCTTGAATCTTCTTCGATGGCCATAAGGCAAAGGTTGGCTTGTTCATCGTCGGTGGAGTCCTCATCACTCCAAGTAGCCACATATGCCTTCTTCTTATGACTTGAAGTGCTTGCCCTCTTCTTTTTCATGGATTCTTGTTCAAGCTCACTCAAGGCTTTCTTCATGAATGGGGCACTCTTCTTGAAGAGATGAACTATCTCTTCTTCTTCATCCTCCTCTTCACTTGAATCAACATGATGGCAAGTGGAGGATTTGAGAGCAATGGCATTGGTGTTGATGCCAAGCCCCTTGAGTTTCTTCTCCCCCATAGCTCTCATTTCTAACCTCTTCTTCTCATCTTCTTTGTTTTTCTTCATGATTTGATGACTGAGGAGTGACCCCATGAGTTCATCAAGCTTCAAGGTCTTCAAATTTTTTGCTTCGTTGATGGCAGTCCTCTTTGAGTTCCATGACTCGGGAAGTGAGTAGATGAGCTTTCAGACAAGAATTTCCTCCGGGATGGCTTCTCCATAGCCTTTGAGACCATTGGTGATAGTGGAGAACCTATCAAACATCTTCTCGATGTTCTCTTCCGGATCCATCTTGAAGTTCTCATACTCTTAAGGTGAGGAGCCCAATTTTGGTCTCCCTAACTTCATCGGTTCCCTCGTATGAGACTTCAAGCTTGTCCCATACCTCATTGGCACTCTCACAAGAAGACATCTTCTCATATATGGTTGGGCCAAATGCACAAAAGAGGATGTGCAAGGCTTTGCAATTAAGCTCCATCTTCTTGCGATCGTCGGCACTCCACTCCGCTTTGCTTCATTGAGGCATGAACGTACCATCTTCAACTATGTCACATAGTTTGTAGTCTCTTGACTTTATGAAAAACTGCATCTTGGTCTTCCAATGGGCATAGTGAGTTCCATCGAAGAAAGGCTGTTTGTCGATGGATTGCGCCATTTGAGTCGGTTGTGTGAAATGATGATCGAGCTTTCCGAATCTTCTCAATAGAATGTTAATCCTCTTCGATTGAGCCAAGCTCTGATACCAATTGTTGAGTTTTAAGGTGCTCGATTCCTTCAACCGTTCTTGCCTCACCAAGTAGTGGAGAGGTGGAATTTTTGGTGGATGTGGTGTGAAAGCTTAAAAGATGATTGACACAATGATTTATAGTGGTTCAACCTTCTAACCAAGGTCTACATCCACTACCTTAGCTTCCCACTAAGGATTTCCAATCAAACCACTATTGATTCCTCCCTTTTCTAAGCTTAGGAGGAAACACTTATACATCGATCAAGCTTTCTACCCAAAGCCTTGATCAAACCCTCTTTACAAAGAGAAAAGATAAGCAAACTTAAATCTCTCTAATAGGTATTTGTTTGTACAATATAGCACTCACCCAAAACCTAAAACACTTGAGCAAATTTGATAATTTTGGCTCACTAGTGTTTGTCTATACAAAGAAATGACAATTTAAGTACAAAGACAATTTTTGAGCATTTGTTGATTGACAATTGAAGCATTAACCATATCTTGATGCTTGAAGGTCTCTTTTATACTCCTTAATGAGTTTGTAGTCGTTACTAGCCATTGGGGTTGAATTGGAGCCGTTGGAGACATAATTTCCCACCATAAATGCAGTTCTGCAGCTACCCGTATCGAAACGCTCGAACTCGTTTCGATACGCTCTTCAAGTAGAAAGAGCCGTTGCAACACCCATATCGAAACGCTGTTGGCCGAATCGAAATGCCCATATCGAAACGCCTAGCCCCATATCGAAACGTTCTGCAGTTAAATGTTAGTTGGGAAATAGCCGTTAGGGTTTATGACCATTGTGGTCGATGCCACGTAGGCATATCGAAACAACATAGCCCGTATCGAAACGTTTGGAAAAATCCTCTTCCAAAAAGGACCCGTTTCGAAATGTTTTGACACTGGAAGACCCCGTATCGAAACACCTATGGGTGTTTCGAAACGCCTATAAGGTTTTGTTTAGTTTGGCTTTGAAAACATGTAAAAACCTTTGAAAACATCCCCTAAACATAGTTTCAAGTAGTTTGGACTTTAGAAATAGTTTTGAATTATTTTTAACTTAGTTTAAAACATTTTTCAATTATTATATCAAAACATTAGTTCTACACTCACCATGCATTCCATCATCCAAAATTAGCACATATATCACATCATCAACATACAATCATGTTCATCTCGCATATGATTTACTTCAATCGAGCATGGCATAAACTCCAACATACAATCAAAACATGCTTTTTCAAACATTCATACACCAAACATGCCAATTTCACTTACCATCATCCCCAATTCTTTCGTAACCTGGCTCTGATACCAACAAATGTAACCCCCTTAGCCCGTTATTGACGCCCGACCCGAACTAAGAAGATTACACGGGGAAACCCAAAGTCAACTCATTAAAGTCAACCTCGTTTAATGACCTTTGTTTGTTTTATCTTTCCTAGATGCACATTATTAACCTATATGATTAGCAATTTGATTTAGCGAAAGCGACACGGTGAACGGAGTTCAATTAGGTGTTCAATTGCATTCAAACATCTTTTGGGGACTAAATTGTAAACTTCCAAAATTATAAGGACTACTCAGATTTTAAAGTTACCAATCCAAAATTAGTCATGTAACATGCCAGCATGTAAAGTTTCATCTCAAACGGATCATCCAAACTCAATTAAATAAGCATTCAACATTCAGGGACCAAAACGTAAGAAATAGAAACCTAAAACAATTCAAATTCAACATCCAACGGTCAAGTGTTTCGATACACAGGACCCCGTATCAGAACGGCCGTCTCGAAACTAGGTTGACCGTTTTGATACGTGTGTGTGTTCCGAAACCCGTTTCGAAACATTGCTTTACAGTGGCAAAATGTTCCGGAACGTGCTTACCCGTTCCGAAACCCCATGACCATTCCAGGCCACCGTTCGGAAATAGATATGGGTGTTCCGAAATGCCTTACCCTGCAACTTCCCAAAATGTTGGTTTTACTCAACTATTCACCTCTAAAATCATTCCAACACATGCCACTACTCACATACATCATGAATAAGCATCAAAGACCACCAATACGAAGCACAAGCTAAAACATAACATCAATGAACTATAGGCATGCTTCCTAGATGTCTTAACCATAAAGTGGCTAAAAACAACATTCAAGCTTCAACCAACATTCGAAGGCCATTTACAAACCAAAATAAGCAAGCAAACATGCTTAAGGTGTTTAACATCACCAAACAATACCAAGAGTAGAAATCCCACCCATTGTCTCTTATTACACCAAGGTAAAACCACATACTTTGTTTAGTCAAAAAGCTTGGATTCCACTTGCCTTCTTGCTGCCACAAAAGCCTAATTCTCTACATTGATGAAACAAATGAGCGTAAGCATAAAGCTTAGTTAGGATCGCTAAAACAAACACTCATCAATGCATTTTACAAAACTGAAAATATCATCAATTTTCATCTCATGCCTTTCCTTTAAACATGCTCTTCTAAGCATCAATGCACTTTTTAAACCACATTCTCATAGCATCATTAAAATAACAACAAATAATCTTTTGCTCATGCTTAAACCAAGCATCATATGCATTCTTGCATAAACCACAAGCATCTCATGCTTAACCCATTAATCAACAACATTATATTGGCTTGCAAGTGATTAATTCTCAAACCATACCAAAACCAACACAAATGACACAATCGGATACGCGGATTACAAGAGTTGTCCCACACGCTCCAAACACACTACCGGACTACACAAGACTCACACACGAGAGCAACCCTCTATCATTGTGACACCCGTGCTGGAGTATAACGATACAATCACAACCCCTCAACACCACTCATCGTGTAACCCCCTTAGCACGGCCTAGACGGTTGACCCGAACTACGAAGATTACACGGGGAAAACCAAAGTCAACCTTGAATAACGACCCTTTTTTTTCTTTTTAATCTTGTCTACATGCATATTAATCCTAAGCGTACTCTTGAGAAAAGCATACTTGAAAAACACAGCGATCGGAAAAAAGTTAAGGGCTCAAATGCACAAATTACAACTATTAGGGACCAAAATGTAAATTCTAGAAAGATGGAGGACTTAACTGATTTTTAAGTTACCGATATGAAATTAATTATATTACATGCTTCCTTGTCAAATTTCACTTCAAACGGACATCTCAAACCCAAGCAATTGCAAAAACAATATTCAGGACTAAAACGTAAAACTTGCAAACCACAAAACCATTCAAATTAGTGCCCAACGGTCGTCTGTTTCGGAACGGGGGTTGACCGTTCCGAAACGCGGGATCATTTCGAGACCTGTATCGAAACAGGGCCTAGCAGTGACAAAAACGTTTCGGAACGACCTCTACCCGTTTCGATACACGAAGGCCATTACAGGCCCCCGTTCCGAAATGCTAGGGCCCGTTCCGATACGGATTGCCCAGAAAGTGCAGAATTTGCTGGTTTAACATGCATTTATCCACTCAAACACGTTCTAATGACCTCCTAACCATGCCAACAAGTCATCATACATATAAGGTACACATTTGCATCATCAAAACTCATTCTTGGCATCAATTAGGAAAATCCACAAGTCTATAGGCATGCATCCTAATATCCAAAATCAAACAACCATCAAAGCACCAAAACAAACACCAAATGGCCATTTACAAGTCCAAATCATTTAAGGCATCATGCCACAACTAGGGAGTCCAAAACATCTCCCAAAACACAACCTAGGTTCCCATTGCCAAAATATCAAAAACTAATAGTGTTGTGAAAACATCACCATACATGAGCTTAGCTTTCCCTTGGATTCTTAGCCTTCTTGCTGCCCTCAAAACACTTCAATTCTCTGCATTATTGGTTCAAGAAAGAGAGCGTAAGCACATTTGCTTAGTGAGGAAAGCTCTAAAGAAACAACACAATAATGCATTTTATAAAACACCTTTCATAAGGTCTTTAAATTTATAAACATCATTTCTCATGCAACAATGCATACACAACAAGCATCTCATGCTTCATTAACATCAACATGTCATATTGGCTTCCAAGTGATAAACCATAACCTTTTACAACATAAAACACAATCGGATACGCGGATTACAAGCGTTGTCCCATACGGTTCATACACACTACCGAACACACAAGGTGGAGTTTACTGGTACAATCACAACCCCTCAACACCCGTGATGGAGTTTAACGGTACAATCACAACCCCTCCACATCACTCATCGGTAGTTGTATAACATCACTAACGAGAACACGGGACACACAACACAAGATCCTCTCATGGCCTTTTAACCACCATTATGCTCTTAAACATCTCGTTAGTGTACTTGGATGGAGTTTACGGTACAATTACAACCCCTCAACATCCAAGGCGACTTTATTCACGGTGCACCCAATCCTATAGCCAGCTAACTATATCCGATTCAAGTACTTTAAAACCATTACATCACTTGCCAATATACATCATTTATCATCAACAATCCACTGTTTTAAAGCATTAATCAAAGCCATTAAACCATCATGCATCACTATGCATCAAAACCACATTTATCCATAACAAACCAAGGATCTCCTACCTTGAGCATCCTTCAACACATGGCTTTCAAAACCAGCATTAATCATGCTAAAACATGCTTTCAAAACAGATTTTAAACATGCAAATTAAATACGTTGCATCCAACCATTTCATGGTTCATCAAAGAGAAAGAGTTTTCCCAAAAACTTACTCTTGAGCTTAGTTAAGTTGCTTCGACTTAAACTAAGCTCACAAACTTCCAAACATTCATTACAAAGCTGGAAATCCCAACTTCACTCACCAATTCCGTTTCGCAAGCTTGCCGAAACGCCGATCAAGCCTCCGGATCAACACCACGAGGATCTGAAGATGTCTCCCCTGTTTTAAACACATCAAAACAGAGGATTAATGCATCATCATGCATTAAAATCTTCGGCCATTACACCTAAACTCGCTGCTCTCACCAAATCTAACATTTCGGCTACCAAACACAACCGAAATCACTTCCAAACTCTTCCACCACATTACCCAGCCAAGATCCATCACTTCTAAACATTCTTAAACATCAATTAACATCCAAAAAGAACCTAAACTCGTCCTTATACCTCCAGCTATAACAGAACACCAAGATCACCCCAAAAACCACCATTTTCATAAGCAAAAACTTAGGAAATTCAACCTATTCGGGATTGCATTGATAAAACCTCAATTACACATCATTAAACATCCAAAATACATTAAAAAGCCATCTCAAAACAGAGCTCAAACAATCACCACGAAATTCTTCAAGATTTAATCCAAATCTTGAGTTTTAAGCCAAAATCAAGATCACAACATTAAAACCTTTCATAAAACTTAATTTAAGGATTGAGAACTTGGGAATTTCAGTAAAGAACTGAGTATTTAGAGGAGAAGAACATTCTTACCTTTAAATGTAGATTTCTCCTTGATTAGAGCCAAAATCCTTGAAAATTCAATAAGCAAATCAAGAGGTTTTGATGTAGAAAGGATTAGGAACCAATTGATGATTGAAACCACATCATTTAGTGTGAAAATCAAAAGAAATGTTGTTGTAGAAATGTGTTTGGCTGAGGGAATTTTGAGAGAAAATGAGATGAGAAAGTTTTTAAGAAAGTTAGTTATGAAAAGCTAAAATATGGTTTCCCCCTTTTCCTTTAATTAATTAAACATTAAATGAATCATTAAATTTAAGAAAAATCTGGAGAAATCCTTCATTGGGTAAATTAGCTCCTTAAAGATTCAAAGTTTCAATCGTTACAAAACAGTCACCACTGAACTTTCCAAAAATTACATTTTAGTCACTATTTCGAAATGTTGCACTTCCAAACCTTATTTTGTAAAATTGATTTCACCACTCTATTATATATATATATATATATATATATATATTAAAAGAGGATTTTTAGATATTTTTCCATATTTTTAAAGCATCCCGAACTAGGCTTCCATAAAACCACCCTTTATATTCGACCCGAAAATCAGACCGGTCCGGTTCAGACCCTAAACTTCCAAACCCAAAATTGGGGTGTTACAATTCTCCCCCCCCCCCTTAAGAAATTTCGTCCTCAAAATTTACCTGGAGGAAAGAGATACGGAAACTGCTTCTTCATGTCATCCTTCCGTTCCCACGTGGCTTCCTGAACACCACGATGCTTCCACAACACCTTTACCAAATCAATGGTCATGCCTCGAAGAACTTTACTGTCTGAATCCAGAATTTCCACCGGCTCCTCATCATAGGTCAAGTCTGGATTCAACTCCACTTCCTCCACAGGCATAACATGCGAAGGATCTGATCTATACCTCCGAAGCATAGAGACATGAAATACATCATGAATCTTTTCCAACTCTTGCTGCAACCTTAGCTTATAAGCAACAGGACCCACACGTTCAATCACCTCGTATGGTCCAATGTACCTAGGGCTCAACTTACCCTTTCGGCCAAACCTCATCACCTTTTTCCAAGGCAAAACCTTCAAAAAACACACGGTCACCTACCGCATACTCAACCTCCTTACGCTTCAAATCCGCGTAAGACTTCTGTCGATTAGAAGCTGCCTTCAATCGCTCACAAATGAGCTTCACCTTCTCGGTGGTTCCTTTCAACAAAGCTGGCATTGAAACCAACTTCTGACCTGTTTCAACCCAACAAAGAGGAGTCCTGCACTTCCTCCCGTACAAGGCTTCATAAGGTGTCATTTGAATACTTGCCTAGTAACTATTATTATAAGCAAATTCCACCCAAGGCAAATGCTTCTCCCAAGAGCCCTGAAACTCGATCACACAGCACCTCAACATATCCTCCAGCACTTGGATAACACGCTCAGACTGTCCATCTGACTGTGGATGATAAGAAGTACTGAAATTCAACCGTGTACCCAAAGCTTGATGCAAACATTCCCAGAAACGCGATGTAAACCTCGGATCTCTATCCGACACTATAGACTTTGGCACACCATGCAGCCGCACAATCTCAGCAATGTACAACTCTGCAAGCTTGTCCAAAGTATACATAGTATGCACAAGCAAGAAATGCGCACACTTTGTCAGGCGATCCACAATCACCCACACCGAATTCTTCTTCGATGGCGACAAAGGTAAACCAGACACAAAGTCCATGGTAATCCTTTCCCACTTCCACTCAGGAATCCTCAACCGTTGCAACAACCCAGAAGGAAACTGATGCTCAGCCTTAACTCGCTGACAAACCATGCACTTGCTCACATACTCAGCAACATCTTTCTTCAAACCCACCCAATAGTACTCATCTCTAAGATCACGATACATCTTAGTACTACCAGGGTGCATAGCAAAAGGACTACTATGAGCTTCAGTCAGAATAGCACGCCTTAACTCAGCATCAATGGGCACTACTATCCGACTCCCAAAACATAAAACTCTATCATCATTAAAGCAGAAATCCGATGGCCTATCCTCAACAATATCCTGATCATGTGGCACCAAGGAATCATCCAACAGCTGCTTATCCTTAATCAATTGAACCAAGGATGGTTTCACTTGCAATTCAGCCACAAGACCGCCATCTCGCGAAATGCTCAAGCTGGCAAACATAGCCCTCAACTCCACTGCCACCTTCCTACTCAAGGCATCCGCTACAACATTAGCTTTGCTCGGATGGTACTCGATCGTCAGATCGTAATCTTTAAGCAACTCCACCCAACGTCGTTGCCTAAGATTCAACTCTTTCTGAGACATTAAATACTTCAAACTCTTGTGATCCATGTACACCATACACTTCTCACCATACAGGTAATGTCTCCAAATTTTCAAAGCAAAAACCACCGCAGCTAACTCAATGTAATACGTAGGATAATTGCGCTCATGCACCTTCAACTGTGCGCAATGCATGAGCCACCACCTTACCCTCTTGCATCAACACACACCCCAACCTAACGTAGGATGCGCTACTATACACCACAAACTCTTTCCCTGCTTCAGGATGAACCAAGATAGGAGCCTGCGTCAAAGCTGCCTTCAGTTTCTCAAAAGCCTGTTGTCTCGCTTCCGTCCACTTATACTTGACATCCTTCTGCAACAACTTCGTCAAAGGTGCAGCAATCTTCGAAAATCCATCCACGAACCTCCGATAGTATCCCGCCAAACCAAGTAAACTACGGACTTCATGAACAGACTTAGGAGGCTTCCAATTCATTACAGCCTCAATCTTCTGAGGATCAACACGAATCCCCTCAGCAGAAACCACATGCCCAAGGAACACAACTTCCCTAAACCAGAATTCACACTTGCTTAGCTTAGCATAAAGCTGATTTTCCAACAAATCCTACAACACAATCCTCAAATGCCCATCATGCTCCTCCTCAGTACGAAAGTACACAAGGATATCGTCAATGAACACCACGACAAACTTGTCCAAATACTCATGAAACACTCTATTCATCATGTCCATAAAGGCTGCAGGAGCATTCGTCACACCAAACGGCATCACAAGGAACTCATAATGCCCATACCTCGTTCTGAAGGCTGTCTTCGGCACATCCACATCCTTCACCTTAATCTGGTAATAACCTGACCTTACGTCAATCTTAGAAAACACAGCCGCTCCCCGAAATTGGTCAAAAATATCATTAATCCTCGATAATGGATACCGATTCTTGATAGTCAACTTGTTCAACTGACGGTAGTCGATGCACATTCTCATAGTGCCATCCTTTTTCTTCACAAACAAGACCGGTGCACCCCAAGGTGACACACTCGGCCGAATGAAACCACGATCAAGCAACTCATGAAGTTGCGTCTTCAGCTCCTTCAACTCCTTAGGTGCCATTCGATAAGGAGTAATGGACACTGGAGTTGTATTTTCATACAGCTCAATTCCAAACTCCACCTCTCGGTTAGGAGGCAATCCAGGAAACTCCTCCGGGAACACACCAGGAAACTCTCGCACAGTCCTGATATCTTGAACTTGCAACTCCTTAGAGCTAGGATTCATCACAAAGGCTAGGTAGGCTTCACAACCTTGCCTCAGCATCCGACTCGCTTCCAAGGAAGACACCACATTGGCAAGAAACTTCACATTCTCACCAACCACCATTACATCATAATCATCCGCAAGCTTCAACGAAACTCGCTTGTTCTCAAAATCTACCACAGCTTGATGTTCAACAAGCCAATCCATACCAAGGATTACATCAAAACCATAGAATGGCAACTCCATGAGATCAACATGAAAAACATAATCTTGCACAACCAAGGGACACCTTCTATACAACCTCCATGTCACAACGGTCTCACCAAAGGAACTAGTTACACGCATACCAACATCCAAAGACTCAACAGGCAAACCAAGCAATTGAGCATGTTCACGCAATATGTACGAGTGTGTAGATCCAGAATCAATCAAGGAAAGTAATGACAAGGATTGCAAAGTGAAGGTACCTGCAATCACATCCGTGTAATTCCTCCCCTCTCACTGCGCATACACTCGAGCCTGGCCACCACCCTCAGGTTGGACAACCACCACATGCGCCACACTCCTTCCACCATCGAAATTCTTCAAGATTTAATCCAAATCTTGAGTTTTAAGCCAAAATCAAGATCACAACATTAAAACCTTTCATAAAACTTAATTTAAGGATTGAGAACTTGGGAATTTCAGTAAAGAACTGAGTATTTAGAGGAGAAGAACATCCTTACCTCTAAATGTAGATTTCTCCTTGATTAGAGCCAAAATCCTTGAAAATTCAATAAGCAAATCAAGAGGTTTTGATGTAGAAAGGATTAGGAATCAATTGATGATTAATACCTCATCATTTAGTGTGAAAATCAAAAGAAATGTTGCTGTAGAAATGTGTTTGGCTAAGGGAATTTTGAGAGAAAATGAGATGAGAAAGTTTTTAAGAAAGTTAGTTATGAAAAGCTAAAATATGGTTTCCCCCTTTTCCTTTAATTAATTAAACATTAAATGAATCATTAAAATTAAGAAAAATCTGGAGAAATCCTTCATTGGGTAAATTAGCTCCTTAAAGATTCAAAGTTTCAATCGCTACAAAACAGTCACCACTGAACTTTTCAAAAATTACATTTTAGTCACTATTTCGAAATGTTGCACTTCCAAACCTTATTTTGTAAAATTGATTTCACCACTCTCTTATATATATTAAAAGAGGATTTTTAGATATTTTTCCATGTTTTTAAAGCATCCCGAACTAGGCTTCCTTAAAACCACCCTTTATATTCGACCCGAAAATCATACCGGTCCGGTTCAGACCCTAAACTTCCAAGCCCAAAATTGGGGTGTTACACATCGGGAGTTGTATAATTCCACTAACAAGAGAACAGGACACATAACACAAGATTCACACACGAGATTAAACATCCACCATTGTGATCTTAGCCTTAATCGTTAGGGTACTTGGATGGAGTATACGATACAATCACAACCCCTCGAAATCCAAGGCGACTTTATTCACGGTGCACCCAATCCTATAGCTGGATAACTAAATCCGATTAAAGTAACCAAAAAACATTTCCATCACTTGCCAATATAATCAATTAACATCAATATTCCACTGTTTTACAAGCATAAGCACAATGCCATTTGCACAAGCATAAACATGGTTAATATCAAATGCACTAATCACATAAATCCAAGGATCACTTACCATGTGCATCCTTAACAAATTGGCATTAAAAACCAGCATCATCAATGCTCAAAACATGCTTAAAACTGTAATTAAAATCACATTCAACACAAGTGCATTTTCCAAAAAAAAAACATAGCACATCCCGAGAGAGACTTTCGAATCACTTACTCTTGAGCTTAGCTAAGTGTTTCAAACTTACTCTAAGCTCCCAATACCACGCTCAAAGCTTTACAAAGCTGGAAAATCCATTTTCACTCACCGATACGCGAAGTCTTGCTCGCCGACACGAAAATCACCTTTCTGGAACCTCCAAAATCGTCTTGTTTGCTCCCGGATCAAGATCCCCTGTTTTTGATCATCAAAACAGAGATCCAAATGCATTTCAACACCAGTAACTAAACACAAACTCGTTGCTCACCCAAACTACACCAATGAACCAAGCCCAACCAACATACATCACTTTAAACCATTTATAAACATCAAAACACATCTAAAATCACCCTAAACCCATCCTTATACCTCCAACAAACATAACTTCATCTTTTCACCCCAAAAACTCATCTAAAACTATCAAGAAACTCAAGGATCTCAAGGATTTCGGGATCTATATCAACAAAACCTCTTTTCACCATATTAATCAACACAAAACTCAATTAAAATCAATCCAAAACAGAGCCTATCAAAACAAATCCGAAAATCAAGATTTTAACCATATTTTTGCAATATTTTGATCTCAAATCAAAACTATATTGAAAACACAACCAAAAACATTAATTAGAAGCCAAAGATCTTGGGAATTTCAATAAAGAACCTAGATTGAAGGTTGAGAACGGATTTACCTTCAATCCTTGCTTTCATCAATGAATGACAAGTTTTAGCTTCACAAAACTTGAAAATCTTGAAGAGAAATCTTGAAATTAATTTGGAAACTAATGAGAGAGTGTTTGGGAGAAAACAATTCTGGAGAAATGATTTAGAATGGTGTTTGTCTTAAAATGAGAAGAGGAAGGTAGTTACGTCAAATGAAATCTCAATTTTCTTATTTTTATTAATTTTAATTAAATAAAACCCTTCCATTTAATCAGTTAAAATCCTTTTAAAACACATGTCACATTAAGGAAATACTAAATTGCCATAAAGCTCCCTAAAGATTCTAAGATTTTGGCTCCTCTTTTTAATATTGCATTTTTCCACGGTTTTGAAACTTTACATTTTGGTCACTACCCAAAATGTACTACTTCCAAAACTCTTTTTGTAAAATTGATTTGACCAACCCCTAAAACATAACTTTAGAGGATTTTAGCAATTTTTACCATATTTTTATCATATCTCGATCTTTGATTTCCTTAAATTACCTAACGCGATTCGAACCATTTCCGACCGGTCCGATCCGAAGTCTAAAACATCGACGCCCAAAACCAGGGTGTTACAAAAGAACCTTGATTAGAGGTTGAGAACGGGATAAACCTCCAATCCCTGACCACCACTGGCCAACAGAGGACAGTCCCTCTTCATGTGGTCTGCCGAACCACAATTCCAGCACGAACGACCCGTCACTGCCACATGAGCCTGCACCTCTCTCGCTGACCGAGGACAATCACGCCTCAAATGACCACGCGATCCACACGCCCAACATGTGTTCTGATCAGCTCTCGCCCTATCTCCCTGAACAGGCGCACCATGCCCTCCACTACCACGCCTAGCAGAAGACTGATATCTCCTATCTCATCCTCTCTTGTTCTGTCCACCACCGGAACTATACTCAACAGCTCTCTTGCCCGAGCCAGAACCAGCACTCCTGAAAGACAAACCCAGGTTCTGCTCAATGTCCTTCGCCCTACTAACTAGCACATCAAAATTCGTGTACTCAGCTGCAAGCATAAAGGTCTTTACATCCGTCACCAAACCATACCGGAAACGTTCACACCTCTCCCGCTCATCCGGGATAAGCTCAGGTGCATACTGACTGAGACGGACAAACTGAATCTCGTACTCAGCCACCGTCATGGTCCCTTGCGTAAGAGACATGAACTATCTTTTCTTTTCGTCCAGGTATCGCACACCTAGATACCTCCGCTTGAACACGTTCAGAAAGAACGTCCAAGTCACATCAGCTTCCTCCATTCCGGAGACAGTGGTCATCCACCAGGTATACGCATCATCATGCAACAGCGATACCACACATCCTAACTTCTGCACATCATTGCAGTTCATCTGTCCCAATATCCTCTTGGTACTTTCCAACCAAGATTCGGAACCCTCAGCAGACAAACCTCTGAACTCAGTCCCTCCCATACTGCGCAGACGTTCCAAAGGTAATCTCGCATTAGCATCACCCTGATGCCCAGCTCCATGAGCTCCAGCTACTGCTGCTTGAAAAGCTCCAGCAATAGCTTGTATCAAAACTGTCATGCCAGGAGCAGCTTGCCCCTGCACACCATCAGGTCCAGCGACCCCAGCACCAGCACCAACACCAGCGTTCTCACCCCCAGCACCATCACCGCCAGGTGGTCCACCACCAGGGGGAGGAGGTAAATCCACAACATTATCAACATTCTCCTCATTCTCGTTTTGAGCCATAACTCGCATATTAACTCTCGTCTCTCTACGAGGTCTCATTCACTAAAACAATGCACTAACACAAATGCAATAAAACATAATTAGGCTCAACAAGGTAAGTAATCCAAGCACTCAAGCTCATTTTTCAAAAACAAATCATTTCATTAGTTTTGATATGGCAATGGGTACCTCTAACATGCTTCAACATAGCATAACATCACAATTGCAACATACTTTACAATTCATACATCATACCTTCATTTAAAAGACATATCATGCAAACACACATACATCACCCACATAACCATTCTCGTTTACTCGAGAACTCAGCTATGATACCACCAAATGTAACCCCCTTAGCCCGGCCTAGACGGTTGACCCGAACTACGAAGATTACACGGGGAAAACCAAAGTTAACCCGAAAGTCAACCTTGATTAACGACCTTTTTTTTCTTTTTAATCTTGTCTAGATGCATACTAATCCTAAGCGTACTCTTGAGAAAAGCATACTTGAAAAACACAGCGATCGGAAAAACGTTAAGGGCTCAAATGCACAAATTACAACTATTAGGGACCAAAATGTAAATTCTAGAAAGATGGTGGAATTAATTGATTTTTAAGTTACTGATATGAAATTAATCATATTACATGCTTCCCTGTCAAATTTCACTTCAAACGGACATCTCAAACCCAAGCAATTGCAAAAACAATATTCAGGACTAAAACGTAAAACTTGCAAACCACAAAACCATTCAAATCAGTGCCCAATGGTCGTCTGTTTCGGAACGGGGGTTGACCGTTCCGAAACGCGGGTTCGTTTCGAGACCTGTATCGAAACAGGGCTTAGCAGTGGCAAAAACATTTCGGAACGGCCTCTACCCGTTTCGATACACGAAGGCCATTACAGGCCCCCGTTCCGAAACGCTAGGGCCCGTTCCGATACGGATTGCCCAGAAAGTGCAGAATTTGCTGGTTTAACATGCATTTATCCACTCAAACACGTTCTAATGACCTCCTAACCATGCCAACAAGTCATCATACATATAAGGTACACATTTGCATCATCAAAACTCATTCATGGTATCAATTAGGAAAATCCACAAGTCTATAGGCATGCATCCTAATATCCAAAACCAAACAACCATCAAAGCACCAAAACAAACACCAAATGGCCATTTACAAGTCCAAAACATTTAAGGCATCATGCCACAACTAGGGAGTCAAAAACATCTCCCAAAACACAACCTAGGTTCCCATTGCCAAAATATCGAAAACTAATAGTGTGTGAAAACATCACCATACATGAGCTTAGCTTTCCCTTGGATTCTTAGCCTCCTTTCTGCCCTCAAAACACTTCAATTCTCTGCATTATTGGTTCAAGAAAGAGAGCGTAAGCACATTTTCTTAGTGAGGAAAGCTCTAAAGAAACAACACAATAATGCATTTTATAAAACACCTTTCATAAGGCCTTTAAATTTATAAACATCATTTCTCATGCAACAATGCATACACAACAAGCATCTCATGCTTCATCAACATCAGCATGTCATATTGGCTTCCAAGTGATAAACCATAACCTTTTACAACAAAAAACACAATCGGATACGCGTATTACAAGAGTTGTCCCATACGCTTCATACACACTACCGAACACACAAGGTGGAGTTTACCGGTACAATCACAACCCCTCAACACCTGTGATGGAGTTTAACGGTACAATCACAACCCCACCACATCACTCATCGGTAGTTGTATAACATCACTAACGAGAACACGGGACACACAACACAAGATCCTCTCATGGCCTTTTAACCTCCATTATGATCTTAAACATCTCGTTAGTGTACTTGGATGGAGTTTACGGTACAATTACAACCCCTCAACATCCAAGGCGACTTTATTCACGGTGGACCCAATCCTATAGCCGGCTAACTATATCCGATTCAAGTACTTTAAAACCATTACATCACTTGCCAATATACATCATTTATCATCAACAATCCACTGTTTTAAAGCATTAATCAAAGCCATTAAACCATCATGCATCACTATGCATCAAAACCACATTTATCCATAACAAACCAAGGATCTCTTACCTTGAGCATCCTTCAACACATGGCTTTCAAAACCAGCATTAATCATGCTAAAACATGCTTTCAAAACAGAATTTAAACATGCAAATTAAATACGTTGCATCCAACCATTTCATGGTTCATCCAAGAGAAAGATTTTTCCCGAAAACTTACTCTTGAGCTTAGTTAAGTTGCTTAGACTTAAACCAAGCTCCCAAACCTCCAAACATTCATTACAAAGCTGGAAATCCCAACTTCACTCAACAATTCCGTTTCGCAAGCTTGCCGAAACGCCGATCAAGCCTCCGGATCAACACCACGAGGATCTGAAGATGTCTCCCCTGTTTTAAACACATCAAAACAGAGGATTAATGCATCATCATGCATTAAAATCTTCAGCCATTACACCTAAACTCGCTGCTCTCACCAAATCTAACATTTCGGCTACCAAACACAACCGAAATCACTTCCAAAATCTTCCACCACATTACCCAGCCAAGATCCATCACTTCTAAACATTCTTAAACATCAGTTAACATCCAAAAAGAACCTAAACTCGTCCTTATACCTCCAGCTATAACAGAACACCAAGATCACCCCAAAAACCACCATTTTCATAAGCAAAAACTTAGGAAATTCAACCTATTCGGGATTGCATTGATTAAACCTCAATTACACATCATTAAACATCCAAAATACATTAAAAAGCCATCTCAAAACAGAGCCCAAACAATCACCACGAAATTCTTCAAGATTTAATCCAAATCTAGAGTTTTAAGCCAAAATCAAGATCACAACATTAAAACCTTTCATAAAACTTAATTTAAGGATTGAGAACTTGGGAATTTCAGTAAAGAACTGAGTATTTAGAGGAGAAGAACATCCTTACCTCTAAATGTAGATTTCTCCTTGATTAGAGCCAAAATCCTTGAAAATTCAATAAGCAAATCAAGAGGTTTTGATGTAGAAAGGATTAGGAATCAATTGATGATTGAAACCTCATCATTTAGTGTGAAAATCAAAAGAAATGTTGCAGTAGAAATGTGTTTGGCTGAGGGAATTTTGAGAGAAAATGAGATGAGAGTTTTTAAGAAAGTTAGTTATGAAAAGCTAAAATATGGTTTCCCCCTTTTCTTTTAATTAATTAAACATTAAATGAATCATTAAAATTAAGAAATATCTGGAGAAATCCTTCATTGGGTAAATTAGCTCCTTAAAGATTCAAAGTTTCAATCGCTACAACAAAACAGTCACCACTAAACTTTTCAAAAATTACATTTTAGTCACTATTTCGAAATGTTGCACTTCCAAACCTTATTTTGTAAAATTGATTTCACCACTCTCTTATACATATTAAAAGAGGATTTTTAGATATTTTTCCATATTTTTAAAGCATCCCGAACTAGGCTTCCCTAAAACCACCCTTTATATTCGACCCGAAAATCATACCGGTCCGGTTCAGACCCTAAACTTCCAAGCCCAAAATTGGGGTGTTACACATCGGTAGTTGTATAATTCCACTAACAAGAGCATGGGACACATAACACAAGATTCACACACGAGATTAAACATCCATCATTGTGATCTTAGCCTTAATCGTTAGGGTACTTGGATGGAGTATACGATACAATCACAACCCCTCGAAATCCAAGGCGACTTTATTCACGGTGCACCCAATCCTATAGCTGGCTAACTAAATCCGATTAAAGTAAGCAAAAAAACATTTCCATCACTTGCCAATATAATCAATTCACATCAATATTCCACTGTTAAACAAGCATAAACACAATGTCATGTTCACAAGCATAACATGCTAAATCTCAAATACATACATTTCACAAATCCAAGGATCATCTACCAAATGCATCCTTAACAACATGGCATTAAACACCAACATTGTCAATGCTCAAAAAATGCTTTAAAACAGTAAATAAAACCACATTTACATCAAGTGCATTTTCCGACAAAAACATAGCACATTTCGAGAGAGACTTTCAAATCACTTACTCTTGAGCTTAGCTAAAAGTTTCAAACTTACACTAAGCACCCAATCCTATAGCTGGCTAACTAAATCCGATTAATGTAACCAAAAAACATTTCCATCACTTGCCAATATAATCAATTAACATCAATATTCCACTGTTTTACAAGCATAAGCACAATGCCATTTTCACAAGCATAAACATGGATAATATCAAATGCACTAATCACATAAATCCAAGGATCACTTACCATGTGTATATTTAACAAAATGGCATTAAAAACCAGCATCATCAATGCTCAAAACATGCTTAAAACAGTAATTAAAATCACATTCAACACAAGTGCATTTTCCAAAAAAAACATAGCACATCCCGAGAGAGACTTTCGAATCACTTACTCTTGAGCTTAGCTAAGTGTTTCAAACTTACTCTAAGCTCCCAAGACCACGCTCAAAGCTTTACAAAGCTGGAAAATCCATTTTCACTCACCGATACGCGAAGTCTTGCTCCCCGACACGAAAATCACCTTTCTGGAACCTCCAAAATCGTCTTGTTTGCTCCCGGATCAAGATCCCCTGTTTTTGATCATCAAAACAGAGATCCAAATGCATTTCAACACCAGTAACTAAACACAAACTCGTTGCTCACCCAAACTATACCAATGAACCAAGCCCAACCAACATACATCACTTTAAACCATTTATAAACATCAAAACACATCTAAAATCACCCTAAACCCATCCTTATACCTCCAACAAACATAACTTCATCATTTCACCCCAAAAACTCATCTAAAACTATCAAGAAACTCAAGATCTCAAGGATTTCGGGATCTATATCAACAAAACCTCTTTTCAACATATTAATCAACACAAAAATCAATTAAAATCAATCCAAAACAGAGCTTATCAAAACAAATCCAAAAATCAAGATTTTAACCATATTTTTGCAATATTTTGATCTCAAATCAAAACTATATTGAAAACACAACCAAAAACATTAATTAGAAGCCAAAGATCTTGGGAATTTCAATAAAGAACCTAGATTGAAGGTTGAGAACGGATTTACCTTCAATCCTTGCTTTCATCAATGAATAACAAGTTTTAGCTTCACAAAACTTGAAAATCTTGAAGAGAAATCTTGAAATTAATTTGGAAACTAATGAGAGAGTGTTTGGGAGAAAACAATTCTGGAGAAATGATTTAGAATGGTGTTTGTCTTAAAATGAGAAGAGGAAGGTAGTTACGTCAAATGAAATCTCAATTTTCTTATTTTTAATAATTTTAATTAAATAAAACCCTTCCATTTAATCAGTTAAAATCCTTTTAAAACACATGTCACATTAAGGAAATACTAAATTGCCATAAAGCTCCCTAAAGATTCTAAGATTTTGGCTCCTCTTTTTAATATTGCATTTTTCCACGGTTTTGAAACTTTACATTTTGGTCACTACCCAAAATGTACTACTTCCAAAACTCTTTTTGTAAAATTGATTTGACCAACCCCTAAAACATAACTTTAGAGGATTTTAGCAATTTTTACCATATTTTTATCATATCTCGATCTTTGATTTCCTTAAATTACCTAACGCGCTTCGAACCGTTTTCGACCGGTCCGATCCGAAGTCTAAAACATCGACGCCCAAAACCAGGGTGTTACAAAAGAACCTTGATTAGAGGTTGAGAACGGGATATACCTCCAATCCTTGCTTTCCTTAATGTTTGACAAGTTTTTGCTTCACAAATCTTGAAGAAATTGAAGAGAATTCTTGGAAATTGATAAGAAATCAAAGTGAGAGTGTTTGGGAGAAAAGAAATATGGAGAAAAGGTTTTAGAAATGGGTTTTGCTGAAATGAGAATTGGGAAGTTAGTTACGTAAAATGAAACTTCTCAAAGTACCATTTTATTTATTAAAATAAAATCCCTTTTTAATCAATTGTTTTATAACTCATTTAAAACACATGTCAATTAAGGAAAGGTGTAAGTGCACAAAAGTTCCCTATAGATTCTAATATTTTGACTCCTCTTTTGAAATTTGCATTTTTCCACAGTTTTAAAACATTACATTTTGGTCACTACCCAAAATGTACCTCTTCCAAAACTCATTTTGTAAAATTGATTTGACCAACCTTTTAAACATGATTTTAGAGGATTTTAGTAAAAAAAATCATATTTTATCCTATCCTGAACCTTGATCTCCCTGAACCACCTAATACGATTTGAACAGTTTCTGACCGGCTTGATCTGAAGTCTAAAACATCTAGGCCCAAAACCAGGGTGTTACAACTCTACCCCAATTAGGAAATTTCGTCCTCGAAATTTTACTTGAATGAAAAAGATGCGGGAACTGCTTCAACATGTCCGTCATGCTTTCCCATGTGGCTTCCGCAACTCCTTGGTGTCGCCACAACACCTTCACAAGCTCTATCGTCTTGCCACGAAGGACTTTGCTGCTCGAATCAAGGATCTTCATCGGTTCTTCGTCACAAGACAAATTCGGATTCAGCTCTATCTCCTCAACATGCATCACATTCGAAGGATCCGACCTATAGCTCCACAACATCGAAACATGGAACACATCAAGAATCCTTTCCAACTCGGGAGGCAACCTCAACCGATAAGCCACAGGACCAATACGCTCCACAACCTCATAAGGTCCAATAACCCTCGGGCTAAGTTTACCTTTCTGCCCAAACCTCATCACCTTTTTCCAAGGCGATACTTTCAAGAACACACGTTCGCCCACTGCGAACTCCATATCCTTATGCTTCAGATCCGCGTAAGAATTTTGCCGATCCGATACTGCCCTCAAGAGCTCACAAATGAGCTTCACCTTCTCGATGCTTCCTTTCAACATAGCCGACATATAAATCAATTTTTTCCCTATTTCAGCCCAACAAAGAGGCATTCTACACTTCCTCCCATACAAAGACTCGTATGGAATCATTTGAATGCTTGCTGGGTAACTATTGTTGTAAGCAAACTCAACCAAAGGCAAGTGCTTCTCCCAAGAACCTTGGAAATCGATAACACAACATCTTAACATGTCCTCAAGCACTTGGATAACACACGCCAAATGTCCATTCGTTTGAGGATGATAAGAAGTACTGAAATTTAACCGTGTACCCAAGGCTTCATGCAAACATTCCCAAAATCTCGTTGTGAACCTCAGATCTCTATCTGACACTATAGACTTCAGCAAACCGTGCAACCGCACAATCTCAATGATATATAGCTCCGCCAGCTTATCCAATGTATACGTAGTATGCACAGGCATGAAATGTGCACACTTCGTAAGGCGATCAACAATCACCCAAACCGAATTCTTCTTCGATGGTGACAAAGGCAAACCAGACACGAAATCCATGGTAATCCTCTCCCACTTCCATTCTAGGATTTTCAAAGGTTGCAACAACCCAGAAAGAACCTGATGTTCAGTCTTCACTCGCTGACAAACCATGCATTTGCCAACAAACTCGGCAACATCCTTCTTCAACTCCACCCAATAGTATCATCCTTCAAACCACGATACATCTTCGTACTACCAAGGTGCATAGCAAAAGGACTACTATGAGCCTTAGTCAGAATAGTGCTCCTCAACTCAACATCATTCGGCACCATTATCCGACTCCCAAAACATAGAACACCATCATCATTGAAACTAAAATCCAAAGGCTTACCACCTACAATATCCTTAACGTGAGCGACAAGAGAATCATCAAGCAACTGTTTATCCTTAATCAACTGAATCAAGGATGGTTTCACTTGCAATTCGGCAACAAGACCTCCATCTCGCGATATGCTCAAACGAGAAAACATCGCCCTGAACTCAACAACCACCTTCCTGCTCAAAGCATCGGTCACGACATTGGCCTTTCCAGAATGATACTTGATCGACAAATCATAATCCTTAAGCAACTCCACCCATCTTCGTTGCCTAAGATTCAAATCCTTTTGAGACATAAGATACTTCAAACTCTTAGACAAGGTGATACACTCAACCGAATGAACGCTCGATCAAGCAACTCCTGAAGTTGTTTCTTCAACTCTTTCAACTCTTTAGGTGCCATTGGATAAGCAACAATGGACACCAGAGTTGTATTCTCATACAACTTGATGCCAAACTCAACTTCCATGTTTGGTGGCAACCCAGGAAACTCTTCCGGAAAGACACTCGGAAAATCGCAAATGGTTCTGATGTCTTGCACACGAACATCCTTTGCACAAGGATTCATCACATATGCAAGATAAGCATCACAACCCATCCTTAGCATATGACTTGCTTCCAAAGCCGAAACAACACGCTTCATACACACAATCGGCTTCACAAGGTGGAGTTTAATGGCATAATCACAACCCCTCAACACTCGTGATGGAGTATAATGGCACAATCACAACCCCTCAACATCACTCATTGGTAGGTGTATAATTCCACTAACGAGAGCACGAGACTCAAACCACAAGATTTACACACGGGATTAAACCATCCATCGTTGTGATCTTAGCCTCGATCGTTAGGGTACTTGGATGGAGTTTACGGCACAATCACAACCCCTCGACATCCAAGGCGACTTTATTCACGGTGCACCCAATCCTATAGTCGGCAAACTATATCCGATTCAAGTAACCAAAACCATTTACCATCACTTGCCAATATAATCATCAGTCATCATTAACTACATGTTTTACAAGCATAAACCACAATGCCACTTCCACAAGCATTAACATCCTTAAAACCAAATGCATAAATCATATAAACCCAAGGATTACTTACCATGTCCATCCTTAACAAAATGGCATTTAAAACCAGCAATATCATTGCTCAAAACATTCTTTAAAACAGTAATCAAACCACATTTAAATCAAGTGCATTTCAAACTAAAACATAGCACAATCCAAGAGTCTTTCGATTTACTTACTCTTGAGCTTAGATAAGTGTTTCAAACTTACACTAAGCTCCCAAAACCACATTCAAAACGTTTCAAAGCTGGAAAACTCTTTTGCACTCACCGATACGCAAAACTTCGCTTGCCGACGCGAAGATCACTCGTCCGAAGCTTCCACAACCACTTCACTTGCTTCTGGATAAATGTCCCTTATTTTTAGAGCATCAAAAACATAGATCCAATGCATTAAAATTCTTTCCAACACTAGCAACTAAACACAAACTCGTTACCCAACAAGACTACATCAATTAACCCACCCGAAACAACTGAAAACTCATTCGATTGCTTCCTAAACCAAGCCCAGCCAACATTCATCACTTCAAACCATTAATATTCATCAAATCACATCTAAAAACAACGTAAACCCTTCTTTATACCTCCAGCAACCACATAACCATTAAATCACTTCAAAAACTCAACTAAAACTATAATAAAACTCACAGATCTCAAGGATTTCAGGATCTATATCATCAAAACACTTTTTCAACATCATAATCATACCAAAACTCAATTATAATCCATCTAAAATAGAGATCATCAACAACACTCCGAAAATCAAGAATTAAACCTTTATTTTGCAAGATTTTGATCTTAAATCAAAACTATAATTAAAACTCTATTGAAAACAACAATTAGGAGTCAATAATCTTGGGAATTTCAATAAAGAACCTTGATTAGAGGTTGAGAACGGGATTTACCTCCAATCCTTGCTTTCGTTAATGTTTGACAAGTTTTTGCTTCACAAATCTTGAAGAAAATGAAGAGAATTCTTGGAAATGGATAACAAATCAAAGAGAGAGTGTTTGGGAGAAAAGAAATCTGGAGAAAAGGTTTTAGAAATGGGTTTTGCTGAAAATGAAAATTGGAAAGTTAGTTACGTAAAATGAAACTTCTCAAAATACCATTTTATTAATTAAAATAAAATCAATTTTTAATCAATTGTTTTAAAACTCATTTAAAACATATGTCAATTTAAGGAAAGGTTTAATTGCACAAAAGCTCCCTAAAGATTATAAGATTTTGACTCCTCTTTTGAAATTTGCATTTTTCCACAGTTTTAAAACTTTACATTTTGGGTTGTGACCAAAATGTACCTCTTCCAAAAATCATTTTGTAAAATTGATTTGACAAACCTTTTAAACATGATTTTATATGATTTTAGCAATTTTTGTCATATTTTTATCCTTTCCCGAACCTTGATCTCCCTAAACCACCTAATATGATTTAAACCGTTTCCGGTCGGCCCAATCCGATGTCTAAAATATCTAGGCCCAAAAGCAGGGTGTTACATGCCACATGATCAAATCAAAATCAGCAATTAAACCATTGATTTTCATTTACCAAGCCCTCCAAGCATAAATACAATTATGCTAAACTTAAACCAAAACATGCATTTCTCAAACCATGCATTAGAAACAATCTCCGCATTATACAAATCCATTATATTGGCTCACAAGTGATAACAACAAAGTCAAAATCAAAGTATCGGTTACACGGATTACGAAGGGTTGTCCCACACTCTTCACACTTTACCGGCATCTCAAGGCTCACACACGAGAGCGACCCTCCATCGTTGTGACACCCGTGGTGGAGTATTCGGTACAATCACAACCCCTCAACACCACTCATCGGTAAATGTATAACCCACTAACGAGAGACGAGACATACACCCGGGAGCTACCCTCAACCATTGCAACCTTAACAATCCTCAATCGTTAGGGTACTTGGATGGAGTATTCGGTACAATCACAACCCCTCAACATCCAAGGCGACTTGTTTATAGTGCACTCAATCCTATAGCCAGCTAACTATATCCGATTTCATTTGTAAAACACATTAACCAACATCACTTGCCAATATAACCCCTTTCCCATGCATACCTCACTGTTTCTACAAAGCATCCATGATAAGCCATAAACAAGCATTAAAACATGTTTAAAATCTCACGCATCAACACATGCATACAAGGATCACTTACCTAGTGCATCCTTAAACCACATGACATCATCATACCCATTATACATACTCAAAAACATGCTTTAAAATAGTAGGTACATGCATTTGAAATCAAGTGGAACCAAAGGCTCACAACTAGCACAATCCGAGAGTAAAATCCACATAACTTACATCCGAACATAATAAAGCGTTTCAAGCTCTTACTAAGTTCCCAAAACTTTTTTCAAAATTTTTTCTCGCTGGAAAACCAATATCCACTCACCGAATCACGTTCGTTCACTTGCCGACGCGACTATCGATTGTCTGAAGCCTCCAAATGCACTTCGTTTGCTTCCGGATTATAATCCCCTTTTTTCACAACATAAAAACAAAGGCTCAATGCATTAAAATGCATTCTAACACCAGCAACTTAACACAAACTCGTTGCCCAGCAAAAACACACCAATTTACCCATCTGAAACAACCGAAAACTCAATCGATTGATCTCAAACCTCATCCCAGCCATTACCCAACTCATACAACACATTCTAAGCATTAACCAACATCTAAAAACAAACTAAAACCAACCTTATACCTCCAGCAAGCATATAAGCATCAAAACACCTAAAAAACCAACCTAATATAATCATAAAACTCAAGGATCTCAAGATTTTCGGGATCTATATCATTGAAACTCATTTTCAACATTAAGATTAAATCAAAACACAATTAAAATCCATCACAAATCGAGCACATCAAGATCACTGCGAAAATTGAGATTTTACTCATCATTTTACAAGATTTTGATCTCAAATCAAAACTGTAATCAAAACACAATTAAAAACAACATTTAAGAGTCAAAAATCTTGGGAATTTCAATAGAGAACCTTTATTAGAGGTTGAGAATGGGATTTACCTCCAATCCTTGCTTTCCTCAATATTTGACAAGTTTTTGCTTCACAAATCTTGAAGAAATTGAAAAGGATTCTTTGAAATGGATGAGAAATGAAAAAGAGAGTGTTTGGGAGAAAAGAAATCTGGAGAAATTTGTTTAGAAATGTGTTTGGCTGAATATGTTAACTAACGTTAATTTTTGTTCTCCAAAATAAGTAACTTTTATTAATTAAATAATAAAACTAATAAATCAATTATTTAAAATCCATTTAAAACACATGTCATATTAAGGAAAGACTTAATTGCTTAAAAGCTCCCTAAGGATTCTAAGATTTTGACTCTCCCTTTGAAAATTGCATTTTTCCACAGTTTTAAAACTTTACATTTTCGTCACTGCCCAAAATGTACATTTTTCCAAAACTCATTTTGTAAAATTGATTTAACCAACCTCTTAAACATGATTTTAGAGGATTTTAGCAAATGTTTTCATATTTTTATCCTATCCCGAACCTAGATTTCCTTGAACCACCTAACACGATTTGAACAGTTTCCAACCGATTCACTTAACCCGATTCGATGTCTAAAACATCTAGGCTCAAAATCGAGGCATTACAGTTTTGACAAGAAGGAGTTTCTCTCTAATATTAATTGTCTTCTCTCCTTCAAGTTGATTACATATATATAGGAGAGGAGCCTAGGCCTAAGTCGGTTTAGGGTAGGAATACTAGTTAGAATATAATTACAACTCATTAAAGATCATTAATTCTTACCAGATTCTCGTTTGAGTTTTTCCAACTTGACTTTGACCCGGCTTTTCTTTGTCTGCTGGTCTCCAATGCACGTGCAAGTGGTCTCTAAAAATCAGGCTTGATGAGCTCTTTCTATCGCATACCATTTTGCATTTTTCTACTGGTGTGTAGGGTTTGGCACAGTGTAAAGTGTCCATAAGTTCAATATTTCTACTGGTGTGCAGTATTCTTTGTTTTGCCATGCTTTAAGTGAATACTTGTTATTTGGTGAAGTAAAGATGTTGTTTTAGTGTAGATTTAGTTTAACCAGAGCTAGAAGCTGTTAGAAGAAGAGTAGACCAGAGGAGAGGATGCTGAAGCAGCCGCCTAGGACAGCAAAGTGAGTCTGCCCCGCTGGGACAGCAAGATGCCGCTGGACAGAGACAGCAGCTGCCGAGACAGAGATAGATACAGCAGCTGCCGTCGCCATACCGGTCGCCCAGGGAAGCAAGCTAAGGAATTGGAGAATTAGAGTGCGATCTGTAGAGCAGAAAATCCTAATTCTAACGATGCCATCCACTCAATTTTCTGACGCCTGGAGCAGCAGACAGAGCCGCCAAAGGATAAGAATGAGCTTACTTGCGGAGCAAGGAAATGGGAAAAGAAGTCCAAATTCAACTCAAAGAAGTAAGAATTTAAAGTTGTATTTAATGCAAAAGCACTTTGAAGACTTCTACTCCAAGGAGCACTTAACCTAGACTACGACCTATATATACTTCACATATTTTTGTATTTGAGATAGAGATCTTAGGTTTTCCTTAGGCATAGCTTAGGTTTTCTTGCCGCCGACATGTTCTAAATTTCTCTTGGGTTTGGGGTTATATTTTAATTAGTCGTGAGAACGGTTGTTTAGGTTTTCAAGTTTTGTTTTTGCAATAAAATATTCTAAGTTTGCTTAATTCATGTGCTTCACTTCTTCAATTAGTTCCAAAAGTCCAGTTGAAGAAATCCATTAGTCGGGCACGAGAGCGTCAAACTCATGAAAGAATTAAGTACGGTCTCATCATGACGAGGTGTTGACTAATTCAGCTTAGACATAAGTTAGAATTTCAACGGCTAAAAGGAGTAACCAAATGCCGACTACCTGTATTAGGTTTACGCTGAGATTGCTAGGTATTGCCTACATCACGCAGTGACAGAATCCTAGCCTAGACATAGGTAGGATCACTTTAGAATTGCTTCACCGAACTTGGAGTATCTGCCAGACTTACCGTCGGGACTTCTCTCCATCTCACCTGCCGGGACAACGAAAGTTGCAAGAGCAAAGTTCCGCCGTGGCATCAAAAGTTGCCACAACCTCAATCTTCCATTACCGGCCGAGGCAACAGATCGTGGAAGCGCAAAGCAACTTGACCTATTCAACGCATTTTCACACTAAGCAGCAGCATAACCCTTCCCTCTCTATCAACCTGATCACTTCCTTAATTACTAGTGTTTTTAGTTTACTTTTCTTTTCAACAATCACCTTACTTGTGCATATACTTTACTTGTGCAGGAACAATAACTCGAACCGCGCTGTCAAATCCCCATGGTAGACGATATCTTATATACTATAACTTGACAAGAGTGTGCACTTGCACTCATAAATAGAGTACACCCAAACGCTCTACAAGTTTTTGGCGCCGTTGCTGGGGATTGGTAATAGTGAAATTTGTTTTTAATTTTTGCACTTTTATTTAATTTCTAGTTTTCATTATTTTTACTTTTAATAAAAAAACTATGTGGGAAAGTGCTTATTCAGGTGCCCCACGAGTTAAGGGCAACAATATTTGGGAAAGTTCTTGCAAATTTTGTGAAGGCAATCATGAGTTTGAAAGTTGCCCTCATCTTTTTTGTAGCATATATGTCGAGAAAAACCACTTGGGAGTGGATGTCTGAATATGAATGGCAGATGCCGCCGCAACAGCAACAACGACAGTAGATGCTGCCGCAGCAGCAACAGGGACAACAGATGCCGCCGCAGCAACAATAGGGACAACTAATGTCGCTGCCGCAATTGCCGCCGCAACAACAAGATTTTTCATGGTATAATCAAGAATCTCAAAAAAAATACCATAACAGTTTTGCGGCAGAAATCGACATGTCCTGGAAATATAGTTATCCGCAAGAACAATCAAAATCCTTGGAGGACACACTTCAAACTTTCCTTGTGCTCACGGATAAAGTGTCAACTGCTATGGATGCCTGCATCGCTAAGATGGATGTACGTCTGAGCAATTTAGTCCTCATTGATGCTATGGATGAACCTCCACAATTAAGGGATATTGATGTCCCAGGACAAGAGGACGAATAGCAATGTGAGGAATGATCTCCAATGTGTACGGAGCAATTCGAACCTCCAAGCCAAGAGGATGCAGAATGCTGCCCAGATAGCAAGATTGACAAACGTTCCGGCATCTACCTAGAACCTTGCTCTGAGGATGAACTGTCAGATCCTAAGCAAAGCTATGCCTCGGCAGAGAGGCCCGCCACGACAGAAGCCTCAATAATGATGCCCACCTCGGCAGACACCTCAGCAGCTATGGATTAGATATATCTAGAGGAGCCGATGCAGGCAGAGTTACATCCGTCAAAATCTCTACTGATGGAGATTTTCGAGGAACCTAAAGAGTTTTACCTTGACCGGAACAGAACTATGACTGAAGACTACCACAACAGCTGGTTGCCGTAATAGCTACCTAGATAGCAAAAGAAACTTTCCCCTATGATGAACTTCGACAAAAAGGAGGTAAGTACATGGTTAGCTAGTTATATAATTTTTCCTAATCACATGTTCATGCCTTCAAGAATAGGAACTGTAACGCCTTGGTTTTGGGCCTAGATGTTTTAGACAACGAATCGGACCGGTCGAGAATGGTTCGAATCGCGTAAGGTGATTTTAGGAAATCAAGGATCGGGATAGGATAAAATTTCTAAAATCCTATGAAAATATAATTAAGAGGATGGTCAAGTCAATTTTACAAAAAAGGGTTTTGGAAAATGGACATTTTAAGTAGTGATCAAATTGTAAAGTTTCAAAACTGGGAAAATGTGATTTTTAAGGTGGAAGCCAAAATCATAGAATCTTTAGGGGGCTTTATGTCAATTTGACCTTTCTTCAATATGACATGTGATTTAAAAAGGTTTTTAATTAAATTTGTTTTTTATATTAATTAACTAAAAGGTAGTTAATGGGATTTTCATTTATGTAACTACCAATTCCCACTCGTTTTTAGCCAAACACCATTTTCTCTCATCTTTTTCCAGAATTCTTCCTCCCAAAAACTATCTCAACATTTCCTGAATCATTTTCAAGAGATCTTCCTTAATTCTTCAAGATTTTGGCAAGGAAAACTTGTCATCTATTGAAGAAAGCAAGGATTGGAGGTAAATCCCGTTCTCAACCTCTAATATAAGTTCTTTATTGAAATTCCCAAGATATTTGGCTCCTAAATACTATTTCTGAGTGAGTTTTCAATATAGTTTTGATTTGAGATCAAAATCTTGTGAAATTGTGGATGGAATCTTGATTTTCGGACTTAATGAGTTAGGCTCTGTTTTGTGTTGATTTTAATTGATATCTAAGTTGGTTTATATGTTAAAATGATGTGTTGATAACATAGATCCCGAAATCCTTGAGATCCTTGAGTTTCTTGGTTGTTTTAAGTGAGATTTTGGGGTGAAATGGTGGAATATTGTTTGCTGGATGTATAAGGATGAGTTGGGATGTTTATTAGATTTTTTTTATGTTGATAATTGTTTGGAAGTGATGTATGATGGCTGGGCTTTGTTAAGGAAGCAATTGATTGAGTTTTCGGTTGTTTTGGAAGGGTATTTTGGTGTAGTTTGAGTGGGCAATGAGTTTGTGAATTGTTGCTGGTGTTAGAATGCATTTTAATGCATTTAGATCTCTGTTTTGATGATGTGAAAACAAGGGATCTTGATTCGGGAGCAAACGAGGTGATTTTGGAGGCTCGGGAGGTGTAATTTCCGTGTCGGTGAACAAGGCTTCGCGTATCGGTGAGTGGAAATGAAATTTCCTGCTTTGTAACGCTTTGAGCATGATCTTGAGAGCTTAATGTAAGTTTGATACACTTAACTAAGCTCAAGTGTAAGTGTTTCGATAATCCCTCTCTTGGAAATGTGCTATGTTTGATGAATTTGCACTTGATGTAAGAGTGGATTTGTTTACTGTTTTTGAGCATGTTAAGCATGGTTTAATGCTAGATTTTATTGCCATTATGTTAAGGATGCACTAGGTAAGTGATCCTTGGTTTTCATGTGTTGAATGCATATGATGTTAAGCATGTTATGCTTGTGGAAATGACATTTGTGGTTATGCTTGCAAAACAGTGGATTAATGTGGTTAAATGATTATATTGGCAAGTGATGAAAATTGTTTTTGGTTACTTTAATCGGATATAGTTAGCCGGCTATAGGATTGGGTGCACCGTGAATAAAGTCGCCTTGGATGTCGAGGGGTTGTGATTGTGCCGTAATCTCCATCCAAGTACCCTAACGATTGAGGTTAAGATCACAACGGTGAATGGTTAGTCCAGTGTGTGAGTCTTGTGTATGTGTCCTATACTCTCGTTAGTGGAATTATACAACTACCGATGAGTGATGTTGAGGGATTGTGGTTTTTCCATTAATCTCCATCACGAGGGTTGAGGGGTTGTGATTGTGCCATTAATCTCCACCTAGTGTAGTCCGGTAGTTTGTATGAAGCGTGGGGGACAACGCTTGTAATCCGCGTATCCGATTTTGTCTTTTGTTGAAATGGTTTATGGATTATCACTTGATTGAATTTTTCACCCTATGCCATGTTTGTTTGATGTGAATTGCATGTGGAATGAATATGATTGTATGGTGATGATGTTATGTGGATATGTGCTGATTTTGGGATGATGAAAAGTATGTGAGCATGATGTTTCATGTATGCTATGCTCTGTGGGGAAATTTGGGTGCCCATTGCCTTATTACACTAATCAAATGTTTTGTCAACTTGGATTCTTGCTTGCAGCTGGCTTAAATGGTTTGATTTGTTTTTGTTGTTGTGTTTGTTTAAAATAGCACATGAGACCTAGAAGGGAGTTGAGGTCCAATACGATAGTGCCTGCAGTTGAACAGGGTAACCAGGCTGAGCAAGGGGCTGATGTCCCTCCAGGTGGAGATATACCTCCTCCGCCACCATCTGGAGGTGGGGATCAGGTGCAACAAGGACAAGCTGGTCCTAGTTTGGGTGATTTGGCGCCTCTGGTTCAGGCGATCATCGGAGCGTTTCAGGCTGTTGTTGTCGGAGTGCATGTGTAGGCCCCTGCAGCTGGGCATGTGGGCTTACCTTTGGAAAGGTTGAGGAGCTTAGGAGCCGTGGAGTTTTATGGTATGCCACATGAGGCGTCCGAGGCCTGGTTAGCTAGCACGATCCGCATTATGGATCAGATGGGTTGTAATGATGTGCGCAAGCTGGGATGCACAGTATCTTTGCTACAAGGTGATGCTTACAGCTGGTGGACGACTACCACAGCTGGTATGGAACCCAATGAAGTTGATTGGGAGTTCTTAAGGGGTGCCTTCTGGAGAAAGTATCTAGGTGTGAGATACTTGGATGAGAAGAAACGGGAGTTTATGTCTCTCGTTCAGGGCAACATATCGGTGGCTGAGTATGAGGTCTAGTTCGTACGCTTGAGCCAGTATGCTCCTGAGTTGGTACCTAGTGAGAGGCATCGATGTGATCGCTTCCGATACAGTTTGGTGCAAGAAGTTAAGACGTACATGCTAGCTGCAGATTACACTGATTTTGACGTGCTTGTTTTTCGGGCAAAGGACATCGAGTAGAACCTGGGTTTGTCTTCTAGAGGTGTTGGTTCTAGCTATGGGAAGAGAGATGCTGAGTATAGTTCTGGTAGGGGATGAGACAAAAGAGGCCGTGATAGGAGACATCAGTCTGAGGGAAGGCATGGTGTTCCGGGTCGAGGTGGACAGGATCAGGGAGGTCGTGTGAGATCTGAGCAGCATACATTATGGACATGTGGTTCGAGGGATCATTTGAGGTGAGATTGTCCTCGAGCAGCTAGAGAGGTTTAGGCTCCTGCTGTGGCGACAGGGAACTCTTGATGGAATTGTGGTTCGGCAGATCATATGAGGAGGGAATGTCCTTTGTTGGCTGGTGGTGGCCAAGGACGTGCTCCTGTGGTAGTTGCACCTCATAATGTAAATGAATAAAGTGAAGCATGAGATGCTTGTATATGATGCAAGGTTGCATGAGATATTTGGGTATGATGCAAGAATGCATGTGATGCTTGTTAAAGCATGAGCAAATGTTTATATGCTCTTTTAAAATGATACATATGAGCATGTGGTTGTAAATTGCATTGAGGTTTTGAGAGGTCATGTTTTATAAATGGCATGAGATGTATAGTGTTGGTTTTGCAAAACATGAGACATGCATTGATGAATGTTGTTTAGCGATCCTCTCTAAGCTTTATGCTTACGCTCTTTTGTTTCATCAATGCAGAGAATTGAACATTTGAAGGTAGCCCAAAAGCAAGAGGAATCCAAGGCTTTGTTTAAGAGATGTATGTGGTTCACCCTTAGTGTAATAAGTGGCAATGGGTGGGATTTATACTTTGGAAAGTTTGAGGATGTTTCCCTTTACTTTAAGCATGTTAGATTGACTATACTTGAGTTGTAAATGGTCTTTGGTGTTTGGATTTTGGTTCGTATGATGTTATAGCTTGTTATGGTTTTGGTGAACTAGGGAGCATGCCTTTAGTGCCTTTACTTTCGTGTTTGTTGCTATGTTTAAGCTATTGCCTAGATATGATGATTGTTGATATGTATCCATGTTGTGGTATGTCTCGGGAATGATTCGAGTGTGGAAATGCATGTATAACTAGCAAAATCTGTTGTTGCAGGGCAAGGCGCATCTGAACGCCCTTGCCTGTTTCGGAATAGGGGTCCGAAATGGCCTTAAGGTTTCGGAACGGATGAAGGCGTATCGAAACGCTTTGGCTACTGGAAGGGGGTTATTCGATACGGGTCTCGGAACGCACCCGAGTATCAAAACGGTCAACCCTGTTTCGAAACGATAGTTTTGGTACAGGGCCATCCGTATCGAAACACTTGGCCGTTGGATTTGAATTTTGAGCTGTGTTGAGTTTCTGTTTCTTACATTTTGGTCCTTAAATGTTGGCTGCTTAAACTAGTGAGTTTGAATGATCCGTTTGAGTTGATTTTTTACATGAGGGCATGTTATGTGATTAATTGAGGTTTGGTAACTTTAAAATCATGAAAGCCTTTGTAATTTATGGAATTTATAGTTTAGTCCCTAAAAGTCAAATGTATGCAATTGAACCCCTAATTGAACTCCGATCGCTGTGCTGTTTCCACATTATTGCTCTGTTGTACCCATAGGTTAATAATATGAATCTAGAGAAGACAAAAAGAAAAAAAAGGGTCGTAAATCAAGGTTGACATTCGGGTTGACTTTGGTTTTCCCCGTATAATCTTCGTAGTTCGGGTTTAACGTCTAGACCGGGCTAAGGGGGTTACAGGAATAATAAAGAAGGTTCACATGGATTACAAGGGAACGAGGAAGAAGAAATCTTCCACCATGAGGATAATCACTGGATTGAGGGTGCGGATGGATTACAACAAGTATCGAAAGTGACTCTCCTGAGCTAAACCGATATGGGAGTATTTACTTTAGGAGATGCATATCAATGCACTCCTAGAGTATCAAAATTTTGTATAAGTCTTTATTTTTCCACATCTTTATTGTTTTATTTAGGAGTAGATTTTACCTACTTATGACCAGATTTTATTTGCGTTTTGTTCCCGTCTCACAACTACTTACCCAGATTCAGACCCTAAGGAATCGAGCTGTCGAGCACAACAGGGGCAGCACTGTCACAGCCTACAACTGGCGGAAGAGTAGATAACTCATTCGCATCTTCTCCACCATCTAACAACAACTAAGCCTGAGTTTTCATTCCCTTTCTCATATTTATTTTTCAGTTTTAGTTTTATTTTGTGCATTGAGGGCAATGCCCATCTCGAGTTTGGGGGGTATAGTTCTCATATTTTTGTTTAGGCATCTTAGTTGCATATAGATTGCATTGTACTTGCCTTAATATTAATCGGAACAGAAAAATTTGTTATAACTTATGCCTATGATTGTTAGCTGATTAATTATTTTCGCACCAATAAATAAATTGAACTTAATTTGGGAAAAGCATGCAAAATAACTTAGAATTTTTTTAATTGCCAAAACTGTCAAACACTACTGTTACTTGCTGAATTTGTTAGAATATTTAATGAACATTGTCTGCTTTGTTTTTAGAATTCTTTGCAAAGTTCTAACAATGGTTGTAGGTAGCCGCCGAGGTAGAAAACAGAAACAAAAAAATAAAGCACTGCTACGACAGAGGAAAACAAGGAAACATTGTTGTTTTACCCTAGAGGTGCCAGAAACAGACTCTAGGAAGAATCTTGTGTGAGGACACTCCGCTGCTATCAAAGTCCATGAAACAGGAAATTTTGAAGTGACAGACAAATTAGCATGAGTGAATGAAAGTCTTCCCGGGATTACTCTACTCTATGGGTTTGGGGTTTTGTAGTTTGGTCCTATCTTAATTTCAGACCTAGAAGAGTAGTTGAGATAAGGTGAAGCCCTCATTTCCATGATTAAAATATTACGCTTAACTATGTTGCCTCGGCAGCAACCTTATATATCATAACGACATCTTTGTTTATCTAGTTATTCTGCATATTCAGCCTGTATACAGTCTGCACACACTGCACTAGCATTAGGAATTAATTCTGAGTTACTTTCTTGCTATTTTCCCTTCACTAATCTAATATAGGTGACACGACCTTGAGGTGCGAAAACAAGTTGAAAACAGGTTTTTCTTTTTGGTTAATATAAGGGCAAGTATGTTTAGGTTGAATTTCTTGAGGACAAGCAATATTTTGAGTTTGGGGTGTGTAAAGTGTCCATAAGTTCTATATTTCATGCACATTCCATCTCATATTATTGTTGTTTTGAGTACATTTTAGTCATAATTAGGATCGTGCATTGCATTTTACAATATTCTTTGTTTTGCCATGCTTTTATTGAATATATGTTATTTGGTGAAGTAAAGATGTTGTGTTAGTGTAGATTTAGTTTTCCAGGGCTAGAAGCTGTTAGAAGGAGAGTAGACCAGAAGAGAGGATGCTGAGGCAGCCACCCTGGAAAGCAAAGTGAGTATGGCCCGATGCGACAACAAGATGTCACCGGACAGAGACTGAGACAGAGACAATAGCTGTCGGGACAGAGACAGAGACAACACCAGCCGAGTAGCTGCCGCCGCCATATCGGTCGCCCAGGGCAACAAGCTGAGGAATTTGAGAATTGGAGTGCGATCTGTAGAGCAGAAAATCCTGATTCTAACGATGCTATCCACTCAATTTTCTGACGCCTGTAGCAGCAGATAGAGCCGCCAAAGGAGAAGAATGAACTTACTTGCGGAGAAAGGCAACAGGAAAAGAAGTCCAAATTCAACTCGAAGAAGTCAGAATTTAAAGTTTCATTTAATGCAAAAGCTCTTTGAAGACTTCTACTCCAAGGAGGACTTAACCTTGACAACGACCTATCTATACTTCATATATTTTTGTATTTCGAGATAGATATCTTAGGTTTTCCTTAGGCATAGCTTAGGTTTTATTGCCGCCGACATGTTCTAAATTTCTCTTGGGTTTGGGGTTATGTTGTAATAGTTGTGAGAAAGGTTGTATAGGTTTTCAAGTTTTGTTTTTGCAATAAAATATTCTAAGTTTGCTTAATTCATGTGCTTCGCTTCTTCAATTAGTTCCAAAAGTCAAGTTGAAGAAATCCAAGTGTCAAACTCACGAAAGAATTAAGTACGGTCTCATCATGACGAGGTGTTGACTAATTCAGCTTAGACATAAGTTATAATATCAGCGGCTAAAAAGAGAAACCAAACGTCGACTACCTGTGTTAGGTTTACACTGAGATTGCTAGGTATTGCCTACATCACGCATGACAGAATCCTAGCCTAGATATAGGTAGGATCACTTCAGAATTGCTTCGCCGAACTTGGAGTATCTACAAGACTTGCCACCTCGACTTCTCTCCATCTCACCTGTCGGGACAACGAAAGTTGCAAGAGTAGAGTTTCGTCATGGCATCGAAAGTTGTTGCAACCTCAATCCGCCTTTACCCGCCGAGGCAGCAGATCGTGGCAGCGCAAAGCAACTTGACCTATTCAACGCAGTTTCACACTAAGCAGCAGCATAACCCTGCCCTCTCTATCAACCTGATCACTTGCTTAGTTACTTGTGTTTTTAGTTTACTTTTCTTCTCAACAATCACCTTACTTGTGCATTTACTTTACTTGTGCAGGAACAACAACTCGAGCCGAGCTGTCCAATCCCTGCGGGAGACAATATCTTATATACTATAACTTGACAAGAGTGTGCACTTGCGCTCATAAATAGAGTACACCAAAACGCTCTACACACAGCTCTTCATTCCGGTTCTCTCCTGTAATGCCTTGGTACTGGGCCTAGATGTTTTAGACATCGGTTCGGACCGGTGGAGAACGGTTCGAATCGCGTAAAGTGATTTAAGGAAATCAAGGATCGAGATAGGATAAAAATGTGGTAAATTTTCTAAAATCCTCTAAAAATGTGTTTAAGTTGTTGGTCAAGTCAATTTTACAAAAAGAGTTTCGGAAATGGGACATTTCGAGTTGTGACCAAATTGTAAAGTTTCAAAACTGTGGAAAATGTGATTTTTAAAGAAGAAGCCAAATTATTAGAATCTTTAGGGGGCTTTATGGCAATTTATCCTTTTCTTAATATGACATGTGTTTTAAATGGTTTTTAATTAAATGGTTTTAATTGGTTTTATTTTTAATTAATATAGGAGGTTAACTTGAGATTTCTAATTACGTAACTACCAACTTCTCTTCATTTTCAGCCAAACACTATTTTCATCCATTTTCTCCAGAATTCTTTTCTCCCAAACACTCTCCTAACATTTCCTAATCAATTTTCAAGAAAACCTTTCAAGCTTTTCTAGATTTTTCCAAGGAAAACTTTTCATTCATTGAGGAAAGCAAGGATTGGATGTAAATCTCGTTCTCAACCTCTAATCAAAGTTCATTATTGAAATTCCCAAGATATTTGGCTTCTAAATACTATTTTTGGTTGAGTTTTCATTATAGTTTTGATTGGAGATCAAAATCTTGTGAAATTGTGGTTGAAATCTTAATTTTCTGACTTGGTATGTTAAGCTTTGTTTTGTATTGATTTTAATTGAGTTCTAAGTTGATTAATATGTTGAAATGAAGTGTTTGTAACATAGATCCCGAAATCCTTGAGATCATTTAGTTTCTTGGTTGATTTAGGTGAGTTTTTGAGGTGAAATGGTGGAATCTTGCTTGCTGGAGGTATAAGGTTGGGTTAGGTTATTTGTTAGATGTGTTTTGGTGTTTGTAATGGTTTGGAAGTGATGTATGTTGGCTGGGCTTGATTTAGGAAGCAATCGATTGGGTTTTCGGTTGTTTTGGATGGGTAATTTGGTGTACTTTGGGTGAGCAACGAGTTTGTGAATTGTTGTTGGTGTTGAAATGCATTTTAATGCATTTAGATCTCTGTTTTGATGATTTGAAAACAGGGGATCTTGATCCGTAAGAAAATGAGGTGTTGTTGGAGGCTCCGAAAGAGTAACTTTCGCGTCGGCGAGCAAGGCTTTGCATATCGGTGAGTGGAAATGGAATTTCCTACTTCTTAACACTTTGAGCATGGTCTTGGGAGCTTTTGTGTAAGTTTGATACACTTAGCTAAGCTCAAGAGTAAGTGAATCAGAAATCTCTCTCAGAAATGTGCTATGTTTGATGAAAATGCACTTGAGTTAAGTGTGGATTTGTTTACTGTTTTAAAACATGTTTTAAGCATGAATGTTGCTGGATTTTAATGACATTATATTTAGGATGAGTAGGTAAGTGATCCTTGGTTTTCATGTGTTAAATGCATGTGCTGTTAAGCATGTTATGCTTGTGGAAATGGCATTGTGTTTATGCTTGTAAAACAATGGATTATTGATGTTAAATGATTATATTGGAAAGTGATGGAAATGGTATTTGGTTACTTTAATCGGATATAGTTAGCCGGCTATAGGGTTGGGTGCACCGTGAATAAAGTCACCTTGGATGTTGAGGGGTTGTGATTGTACCGTATACTCCAACCAAGTACCCTAACGATTGAGGTTAAGATCACAACGGATGATGTTAATTCCGTGTGTGGATCTTGTGTTATGTGTCTTGTGCCCTCGTTAGTGGAATTATACAACTACCGATAAGTGGTGTTGAGGGTTTGTGATTGTACTTTTATACTCCACCACGGGTGTCACAATGATGGATGGTTGCTCTCGTGTGTAAGCCTTGCGTAGTCCGGTAGTGTGTATGAAGCGTGTGGGACAACACTTGTAATCCGCGTATCCGATTGTGTCTTTTGTGGTATGGTTTATGGATTATCACTCGTGAGCCAATATAATGTTAAGGATTAATGTGAAGCATGAAATGCTTGTAAATGACACAAGAATGCATGAGATGCTTGGTAAAGCATGAGCAAACATTTATTTGTTGTTTTAAAATGTTGCATATGAACATGTGTTTATAAGGTGCATTGATGTCCTGAGAAGACATGTTTTATGAAAAGGCATGTGTTGAAAAATGTTGGTTTTACAAGTCATGTGACATGCATTGATGAATGTTGTTTAGCGATCCTCACTAAACTTTGTGCTTACGCTCATTTGTTTCATCAATGCAGAGAATTAGGAGATTGAGGCAGCACACAAGCTAGACAATCCAAGCATTTTGTTTTAGAAAAGTATGTGGCTTTACTTTGGTGTAATAAGAGGCAATGGGTGGGATTTATACCCTTGAATGGTTGTGGATGTTCCTTTTTACTTTGAGCATGTTTGGTTGTTGATCATTGAGTTGTAAATGGCCTTTATGGGTTGATTTATGTTTAAATGTTGATTTTAGGTTTCTTTGGCTTTGGTGGACTAGGGAGCATGCCTATAGTTTCATCATTTGCATGATTGATGCTATGCTTTAGCATTGGCCTTATAATGATGATCCTTGTTGCTTAAATATGTTGTATGAATGTTGTGACATGTTTTGGGATGTAATCGATCTTGAAGAGAAGTGAAAAACAAGCAAAATATGCTGTTGCAGGGCAAGGCGTATCGGAATGCCCTTGCCCGTTTTGGAAAATAGGCCTAGAATGGCCATGAAGTTTCGGAACGGGTAGGGACGTACCGAAACGGTTTTGCTACTAGAAAGGGGTGTTTCGATACGGGTCTCGGAACGCACCCGATTATCGAAACGGTCAACCTGGTTTCGAAACGACCGTTCCGATACAGGTCTATGCGTTTCGGAACACCTTACCGTTGAAGTTTGATTTTGAATTATTCCAGGTTTCTGTTTCTTGCATTTTGGTCCCTAAACCTTACGTGCTTAATTAAATGAGTTTGGTTGATCTTTTTAAGTTGAAATTTACCATGTTGGTTCATTATAAGTCTAATTTTGGTTTGGTAACCTTTCATCTTGTTAAGTCCCCTAAATTCTGGAAATTTACGTTTTAGTCCCTAAAAGACGTTTCTATATAATTGAACCTTGTTTCAGTTCCATTCGATGTGTCGCTTCCGCTGAAATGTTTTGCTAATCACGTAGGTTAATATGGTGCATCTAGATAAGATAAAAAGAAAAAAGGGTCGTTAATTAAGGTTGACTTTCGGGTTGACTTTGGTTTTCCTCGTGTAATCTTCGTAGTTC
This sequence comes from Hibiscus trionum, assembly GCA_030270665.1. NCBI lineage: Eukaryota > Viridiplantae > Streptophyta > Magnoliopsida > Malvales > Malvaceae > Hibiscus > Hibiscus trionum. The sequence continues at coordinate 27,440,626 of BSYR01000021.1, forward strand.
GGGTCGGGCGTCTAGGCCAGACTAAGGGGGTTACATCTCCTCCTCGATCAGCTCTCCAAATGGTCCAATAGCTTTTTCCTTCAGTTTCCAGCTTCTCCTCTTCTACCCTCTTTGCTGCCTCGACGACATCTGCATGGGCGGGTACCTGCGCACAGGGAGAAAATGCACCTGAGTAGTATCATATATATATATATATATATAATCAATTAAGTTCATCAAATAAAACATAATATCTAGTCTATGCTATTTTGTGTATGTTTTCCTAATAAATGCAATCTAAACTATACTTAAGAACAACAGTAATTGAGCTAAACTATGGCATAAATATATGAACTTTTGCACACTTAACACACCGCAAACTCGAACTATTGCTTGTCCTCAAGCAATGCAATCTAACAATAACATGCCAAAACTTAAAATCATATGCAAACTAAGTTGAAAAGCATCTTGAGCAACCTTTACATACCGTGTAGATTTACGCCTAATTAGCAACCTTTCGAATGAAATTTTTTTTACCCGAAACCAAACTATGTATCTCGTGAGTGTGTGTGTTCCTTGTGATAAGAACAATTCCTCGGATTCTAAGTAAACTTTCGATAAGCCCTTAATTCCCTTGGGTATCCCTCTAGTTTCATTTCCAATTTAACCATTAGCTGCCGGTGATAGGCATTTCTAATGATTTCATTTTTTTCTCTAGAGCCAGTTTCGGGCCCCTCTAGCTTTTCCTAGAGCCAGTTTTGAGCCCCTCTAGGACGTCTATATTTTTTTTTCAAACTTCAAGTTCTACCCAAGTGTACTAGGTGAAATACCTAAGTTTCCTAGAAGTTCTAAAATCAAACTAGTCACAAAGGGTATTTTTTTTAAGTTCAGACCATAGTAGGCTTCTAAGTTAACCTAAAGTCATGCTAAGGTTGCCGCCTAGGCGGGCCATCTGCCGCGGCGGATAAAAGATACTCAAGAATTTTTCTCAAACTAAAAGTTCATTAGACTTTAAATAAGGGCATCTTACATTAAAACCTAAATAAAAAATTTAAAAAAACTAGAAGATAAAAGAAAAACAAAAGAAAGATAGAAAAAATTAGAGTACTAATTTTCCCCCAAACTCGAGAGGAGCATTATCCTCAATGCATGCCTACATACAAAAAATTTATGCATAGATTAGATAAAAACAAAATAGAATAAGGGGAGAGAAGCTTAGATTGGTTGTGATTCGAATGAGCTGTTGTTGTCGTTGTCGGAAATGATCACTCTCTTCCGTGCTGCCATCTTGAAGCGCTTGGCCGCCCTCGGCGGCTGCTAGCGGGAAGGTAGAGTTGAGGGAGTTTCTAGAAACAAAGCAAAGATAAGATAGAAATCTGCATCCTAATAATCGAAGAAAAATAAACCTAATTCCTAAAGCACAAAATTAACAATGTAAAATAATTAGGCTTTATGTTTGATTGTGTAAAGATGTGAAAAACCAGAAAATTATACAGTTGCAGGGAAGGGTGTATCGAAACACCCTTAACTGTTTCGAAACAAGGGCCTGAAATGGCCATAGTGTTTTGGAACGGGTGAAGGTGTTTCGGAACACTTTAGCTACTGGTGAGCCATGTTCCGATACGAGTTTCGGAACGGGCCTGAGTACCGAAACGACCAGCCCAGTTTTGAAACGGGCGTTTCGATATGAAGGTCAGCGTTTCGAAACGGATGACCGTTGGTCTGTGTTTTTGAATTATTTCAAGTCTCTGTTCCTTACATTTTTGTCCTTGACGATGTGGATGCAATTGATTGAGCTTGGAATGTTCTTTTTAGCTAATATTTGACAGAGATGCATGTAAAATGACTAATTACATATTGGTAAGCTTAAAATCTGCAAAGTCCTTATATTTTCCAAAATTTACATTTTGGTCCCTAAAGGTGTAATTCCTACAATTGAATCCCTAATTGATTTCCGATCACTGTGTCTTTCTCTCCTATAATCCTTGAGTAACCACATAGGCTTAATGTGCATCTAGGAAAGATAAAAAAGAAAAAAAGGGTCATTAATCAAGGTTGACTTTTGGGTTGACTTTGGTTTTCCCCATGTAATCTTCGTAGTTCGGGTTAAGCGTCTAGGTCGGGCTAAGGGGGTTACATTTGTTGGTATCAGAGCCAGGTTAATGAATATTTGGGGCATGGTAAGTGGTTAATGTATGTGTTTATGAATGATTGTGACTTTCCAGTGAAAGTATGATGTATCATTGCTGATGTTTGGTTTTATTGAGATGAATTTGTGATGCTATGTTGTGTTTGGGGTATAGTTGGGGATCCCATTGCCATATCATTACTATTGGAAAGGATTGTTTTCAAAAATGAGCTTGAGTACTTGGATTACTTGCCTTATTATGCCTAATTGAATTTATAGTATTTTGTCAGTTGCATTGTTTTCTTATGGGGCCACGTAGAGAGCTTAGAATTAACACTCGTACTACGGCCGAGAATGAGAATGTTGAGAATGCTGAGGATCTATCTCCTCCTTCCCCTGGTGGACCACCTGGTGGTGGTGGAGCTGGGGTTGGTGCTGTTGTAGCTGTGTTGATACAAGCTATTGTTGGAGCTTTTCAGGCAGCAATAGCTGGAGCTCATGGAGCTGCACCACATGATGGTGCTAATGTGAGGATGCCGTTGGAGCGACTCTGTAGTCTGGGAGGGATTGAGTTCAGAGGGTTGACTCCGGAAGGTTCTGAGTCTTGGCTAGAGAGTACCAAGAGTATTCTCGGGCAGCTGAACTGTAATAATGTTCAGAAGTTGGGATGTATTGTGTCCCTGTTGCATGGTGATGCATATACGTGGTAGACGACCACAATAGCAGGAATGGAAGACGATGATGTGACTTGGACATTCTTCTTGAATGCATTCAAGCGGAAGTACTTAGGAGTTCGTTACCTTGATGAGAAAAAGAGGGAGTTCATGTCCTTGGTGCAAGGGATTGTGACGGTGGCGGAATATGAGGTGCAATTTGTACGCCTTAGCCAATATGCACCTGAGCTGAATCCTAGCGAGCGGGAAAGATTTGAACATTTCCATTATGGGCTGGTGTCACATGTGAAAACCTATATGCTCGCAGCAGACTATATTGATTTCGATGTCTTGCTCACTAGAGCCAAGGACATTGAGCTGAATCTTGGTCTGGCTTGTCGAGTGAGAGGATCTAGCTCAGGGAAGCGAGCTGCAGAGCGTGATCTTGGTAGAGATCACTATAAGAGGCATACAGATAGAAGGTCATATGTTGATGCTAGACGCGGGGGTGGTAATCCTGGGAGAGGTCATCAAGGACCAAATGCTTTCATGCGGACTCCTGAATGCAATCGGTGTGGTAGGAGGCACACTAGTGAGTGTTGAGGCAACCTTGATACATGCTGGAACTGTGGTAATCGAGGGCACATGAAGAAAGATTGTCCTCAGCCGTTGAGAGAAGGTCCGGCTCCGTGAGAGCAGCTGAGCCACAGAGAGGTCGTGGGCGCGGCCGTGGTAACTTCCAGTGCAGAGATGAAGGTGGAAGGAATGTAGCAAATGTGGTGGCTGTTCAGCCTGAAGGTGGTGGCCATGCTCGAGTGTATGCCCATCGAGAAGAAAGGAATGACACAGACGTGATCGTAGGTACCTTTACTTTGCAATCCTTGTCATTACTTTCTTTGATTGATTTTGGATCTACACGCTCGTACATAATGCGTGAACATGCTCAAATGCTTGGTTTGCCTGTTGAGTCTTTGGATGTGGGTATGCGTGTGACTAGTTCCTTTGGTGAGACAGTTGTAACAAGAAGATTGTATAGGAGATGCCCCTTAATGGTGAAAGATCGTGTGTTTCTTGCCGATCTTATGGAATTACCATTCTATGGATTTGACGTAATTCTTGGCATGGATTGGCTTGTTGAGCATAGAGCCGTTGTGGATTTCGAAAGTAAGCGAGTTTCGCTGAAATTTGCGGATGATTATGAGGTTGTGGTGGTGGGAGAAAATGTGAAGTTTCTATCTAATGTGGTGTCGACGCTTGAAGTAAGCCAGATGTTGCGTCAAGGATGTGAGGCTTATCTAGCCTTTGTTATGAATCCTAGTACAAACGATGTTCGCGTACAGGATATTAGGACCGTGTGTGAGTTCCCTGGAGTGTTTCTTGAGGAATTACCTGGTTTGCCGCCTAGTCGGGAGGTTGAATTTGGAATTGAGTTGTATGAGAACACAACTCCGATGTCCATTGCTCCCTATCACATGGCACCCAAGGAGTTGAAGGAGTTGAAAACGCAACTTCAAGAGTTGCTTGACCGAGGCTTTATTCGGCCTAGTGTGTCACCTTAGGGTGCACCGGTCCTGTTTGTTAAAAAGAAAGATAGCATGATGAGGATGTGCATTGATTATCGTCAGCTGAATAAGTTGACCATCAAGAACAAGTATCCTTTGCCGAGCATAGATGATCTTGTTGATCAGTTTCGAAGAGCGGCTGTGTTTTCAAAGATAGATTTGAGGTCAGGGTACTATCAGTTAAAGGTGAAGGATATGGATGTACTGAAAACAGCCTTTCGAACGAGTTATGGGCATTATGAATTTCTGGTGATGTCGTTCGGATTGACGAATGCTCCTGCATCTTTCATGGACATGATGAACAAGGTGTTCCATGAATTCTTAGATAAGTTCGTTTGTGGTGTTCATCGATGATATCCTTCTGTACTCTCGTACCGAGGAGGAGCATGAGGGTCATTTGAGGATCATTTTGCGAGCGCTATTAGAGAAGCAGGTTTATGCTAAGTTGAGCAAATGTGTGTTTTTGTAACCCCCTTAGCCCGACCTAGACGATTGACCCGAACTACGAAGATTACACGGGGAAAATCAAAGTCAACCTTGACTAACGACCCTTTTTTCATTTTAATCTTGTTTAGATACATGTTAACCCTAAGTGAGTACCCACGAATCATGATTGAGAAGGACAGCGCGATCGAATAACACATGGGGACTCAATTGCACTTCACACAAGTTTAGGGACCAAAATTTAATTTATGTAAATTAGAGGGACATCATTGGTTTTAAGGTTACCTTCTTGAAATTAGTCATGTTATATGCTTCTCTGCCAAATTTCAACTAAAAATGGCATCTCAAGCTCAAGCAATTGCAATCTCAACGTTTAGGACTAAAATGCAAAGCATGCAAACATCAAACAATTCAAATCTGGGTCCAATGGTAACCTGTTTCGAAACGCCTACCCACCGTACTGAAACGTTGTATCGGAACGGCATTGACCATTTCGGTACGCGGGTATGTTCCGAGACCAGTTCCGAAACATGTAGCTCCAGTAGCCAAAATGTATCGAAACGGCTCCCTTCGTTTCGAAACGCCAAGGCCATTTCAGGCCTCCATTCCGAAACACCATGGGGTGTTTCGATACACCCTGCCCAGAAACTGCAGCATTTTCTGGTTTTTCACTTAAATACCTACTCAAACATGCCCCAAAGACTCTCTAACATACCAACAAGTCATCATACGTATAAGGAACATATTAGAGATATTCAAGGTTTTCCTGTACACCACGGGGTGTTTCAATACACCCAAACCAACATAGGATGTGTCACTGTACACCACAAACTCTTTTCCTGATTCAGGTTGAACCAAGATAGGAGCTTGCGTCAAAGTTTCCTTAAGCTTTTCAAAAGCTTGCTGTCTCGCTTCCGTCCACTCATACTTAACATATTTTTGCAACAACTTTGTTAGAGGGACATCAATTTTTGAAAATCCATCCACAAACCTCCGGTAATATCCTGCCAACCCAAGGACACTACGGACTTCATGGACAGATTTAGGAGGCTTCCAATTCATCACCACCTCAACCTTCTGAGGATCAACACGGATCCCTTCCACCGAAACCACATGACCAAGGAACACAACTTCCTTCAGCCAAAATTCACACTTGCTCAGCTTAGCATAAAGCTGATTTTCTAGGAGCGCTTGTAAGACAACTCTCAAATGACCATCAAGCTCCTCCTCAATACGAGAGTACACAAGGATATCGTCGATAAACACCACAACGAACTTGTCCAAGTATTCATGGAACACTCTATTCATCATGTTCATGAAAGCAACATGAGCATTTGTCAAACCAAACGACATTACAACAAACTCATAATGCCCATACCTTGTTCTAAAGGCTATTTTCAGCACATCTACATCTTTCACCTTAAGCTGATAGTACCCCGACCTCAAGTCAATCTTGGAGAACACAGCCGCTCCCCGAAACTGATCGAAAATATCATCAATCCTCGGCAAATGATACATGTTCTTGACAGTCAACTTGTTCAGCTGACGATAATCGATGCACATTCTCATAGTGCAATCCTTCTTTTTCACCAACAGGACTGGTGCACCCTAAGGTAACACACTAGGCCGAATGAAGCCACGGTCAAGCAACTCCTGAAGTTGCGTCTTCAACTCCTTCAGCTCTTTGGGTGCCATGCGATAGGGAGCAATGGACACCGGAGTTGTATTTTCATACAGGTCAATCCCAAACTCCACCTCTCGACTAGGCGCCAATCCAGGTAACTCCTCCGGAAACACTCCAGGAAACTCACGTACAGTTCTTATATCTTGAACCTACAACTCCTTTGAACTTGGATTCATCACAAAGGCTAGGTAAGCCTCGCAACCCTGCCACAACATCCGACTTGCTTCTAAAGTAGACACCACATTGGCAAGAAACTTCACATTCTCGCCTACAACCACCACTTCATAATCATCCACAAGTTTCAACAAAACTCGCTTGCTTTCGAAATCCACTACAACTATATGCTCAACAAGCAAATCCATGCCAAGGATTACATCAAAGCCATAGAATGGCAATACCATGAGATCAACAGGAAAAACATGATTTTGCACTTTCAAGGGATATCTCCTATATAACTTACGCGTTACAACCGTCTCACCAAAGGAACTAGTCACACGCATACCAACATCCAAAGACTCAATAGGTAAACCAAGCGTTTGAGCATGTTCACGCAATATGTACGAGTGTGTAGATCCAGAATCAATCAAAGAAAGTAATGACAACGATTGCAAAGTAAAGGCACCTGCGATCACATCCGTATCATTCCTTCCCTCACGATGGGCATACACTCGAGCCTGTCTGCCACCCTCAGGTTGAACGGCCACAACATGTGCTACGTTCCTGCCACCATCATCCCTTCGCTGGAAATTACCACGGCCGCGCCCACGACCTCTCTGTGGCTCAGCTGCTCTCACCGGAGCATGTCCCTCTCTCAAAGGCTGAGGACAATCTTTCTTCAAACGTCCACGATTCCCACAATTCCAACATGTCCCAAGGTTACCCCAACACTCGCCACCATGCTGTCTACCACAACGGTTACACTCAGGAGTCCTCAGAACAGCATTAGGTCCTTACTGACCTCTACCAGGGTTACCACCCGCACGCCTAGCATCATAATGCGGCCTCCTATCCTTATGCCTCTTGTTGCGATCTCTACCATAATCATGTTCAGCCGCTCGCTTCTCGGAGCTAGATCCACCCGCTCGCTTCTCGGAGCTAGATCCACCCGCTCGACTAGTCAGACCAAGATTCGATTCAATGTCCTTGGCTCTAGTGACCAAGACATCGAAGTCCGTATAATCAGCCGTAAGCATATAAGTCTTAACATCCGCTACTAGCCCATAACGGAATCGTTAGCACCTCTCCCGCTCACTAGGGATTAGCTCAGGTGCATACTGACTAAGGCGAACAAAATGTATTTCATACTCCGCTACTGACATGCTGCCTTGCACGAGAGACATAAACTCTCTTTTCTTCTCATCTAGGTAACGCACACCTAGATACTTCCGCTTGAACGCATTCATGAAGAACGTCCAAGTCACCTCGTCATCTTTCATTCCCGAGGTAGTGGTCGTCCACCACGTATAAGCATCACCATGCAGCAGTGACGCAACACAACCCAACTTCTACACATTATTGCAGTTCATCTGACCCAGAATCCACTTGGTGCTTTCCAACCAAGACTCAGATCCTTTCGGAGATAAGCCCATGAACTCAGTCCCTCCTAGACTGCGAAGACGTTCCAAAGGCAAGCTCACATTGGCATCATCCTGATGCGCAGCTCCATGAGCTCCAGCTACTGCTGCCTGGAAAGCTCCAGCAATAGCCTGAATCAACATGGTCATGTCAAGAGCAGCTTGCCCCTGCCCACCCTCAGGTCCAGCGACCCCTGCACCAGCTCCAGCACCACCACCACCGGGTGGTCCACCACCACGAGGAGGAGGTAAATCCTCAGCATTCTCGATATTCTTATTATCAGCGGTCAATCTAGTATTGATTCTCAGCTCTCTACGTGGCCCCATTATATAGAAAACAATCCACTGACAAAAATGCAATAAACACAATTAGGCACAATAAGGTAAGTAATCCAAGTACTCAAGTTCATTTTCGAAAACAACTCTTCTCATTAGTTTTGATATGGCAATGGGATCCCCTATCACACTCCAAACATAGCATAGCATCACAAAAACATCTCAAATGAATCATACACCACCAATCATAAATAAACACATACACCAACCACATATCAACCCCAATTACTCGATAACCTGACTCTGATACCAACAAATGTAACCTCCTTAGCCCGATCTAGACGATTGACCCGAACTACGAAGATTACATGGGGAAAATCAAAGTCAACCCGAAAGTCAACCTTGACTAACGACCCTTTTTTCATTTTAATCTTGTATAGATACATGTTAACCCTAAGTGAGTACTCACGAATCATTATTGAGAAGGACACATCGATCGGATAACATATGGGGACTCAATTGCACTTCACACAAGTTTAGGGACCAAAATGTAATTTCGGTAAATTAGAGGGACACCATTGGTTTTAAAGTTACCTTCTTGAAATTAGTCATGTTATATGCTTCTCTGCCAAATTTCAACTAAAAAAGACATCTCAAGCTCAAGCAATTGCAATCTCAACGTTTAGGACTAAAATTCAAAGCATGGAAACATCAAACAATTCTAATCTGGGTCCAACGGTAACCTGTTTCGAAATGCCTACCCACCGTACCGAAACGCTGTATCGGAACGGCGTTGACCGTTTCGGTACGCGGGTATGTTCCGAGACCATTTTTGAAACATGTAGCTCCAGTAGCCAAAATGTATCGAAACGGCTCCCTTCGGTTCGAAACGCCAAGGCCATTTCAAGCCTCCGTTCTGAAACACCATTGGGTGTTTCGATACACCCTGCCCATAAACTGCAGCATTTGCTGGTTTTTCACTCAAATACCTACTCAAACATGCCCCAGAGACTCTCTAACATACCAACAAGTCATCATACGTATAAGGAACATATTAGAGACATTCAAGCACAATCATAGCATTGAACACAAAGTTTCACTATTCTAAAGGCATGCTTCCTAATCTTAATACCCAAATAGGCAATCCAACCTCAAAACAAGCAATTAAGGCAATTTACAATCCAAACAAGCTAAACCAAACATGCCACAACCTTAGGGAGTTTAACACATCTCCCAAATACAATTCTTGGTTTCCCATTGCCAATCAATCAAAACTAAAGTGTACGAAAACTTCACCATACGTGAGCTTGGATTTCCTTGGATGAACTTAGCTTCCTTGATGCCCGAAAATACCTCAATTATCTGCATTATTGGTAAAAGAGAGAGAGTAAGCACAAATGCTTAGTGAGGCATGCTCTAAAGAAAACCAACCCAATAATGCACAACTTGAAAATAATTTCATTAAAAGCTTTTAAACCACATGCTCATTTCTATCTCATGCTTGAAAACCTTTCAAAGCAATTTCTCATTGAAATCACATGTACCTTCATTCTATCTCATGAATTTAACTCAATGCAAAACCTCATGGCAAAGCCAAATTCATGCTTGTACTCTAAAGCATTTCATAAACAAACCACATATGCATTTCTCATAGCATAAACCATTACATCTAAGGTACACGTGAATCAAAAACCATAACATATTTTATATTGGCATTTCACATCTCTTTATTACTCGGATATGCGGACATCTCACTAGACACTTCAGGTGGCATCTCTCATCACCGTACTCACTCGTCTAGCAACATAGTTTCTGGTGGAATCTCACATCATCGTACTCACATGGAGGAATCTCTCATCGCCACAAAGCTTGTGTATTTCACCAAGTCCTACCCGATGGAATGCCCATCATCGGTTCTCTCCCTTTGGCTTAACCAAAGAGCACGTACAAATTTTTAGTTTATAGTGCACTCTCATCATATTGATCGATCAATTATATCCAGTAAGTATCTCAACATCTATGCCAATATATTATGTTAAATCAACATCACACCTACTGTTTTTCATGCATTAAAACTCAACATTCTCATCTCATTTCAAAATCATAACATTTGCTATTCTTCAACATAAAAGTTCACATCTCCATTATGCAACATGTTACTTTATGAAATAATTTCAAGCATCATCTCATGCTATAATTCATGCATAAAAACAGTAGGAATTTATCAATCTAAAACCATGAGCATGTAAAAGCATTTAAGGGGCAATCACCACATTCTAGAGAGCAATCTAGCCAATACTTACTTCCGGACTTAGGAGGGTGTTTCAAACCATTCCTAAATCCCCAAACCTTGATTCTTTGTCCCACAAGGACTTCTAAAACCATACGCACTCACTGATTACGTTTCGCTTGCTTGCCGAAACGCTATCTAAGCTTCCAGATCAACTCCAAAGGTGTCCGAAGATGTCTCCCTATTTTAAACACATAAGAGCAGAGGATTAATGCATCATCATGCATTGAAATCATCAGCCACACACATAAACTCGCAGCTCTACACAAAAACCACATTTCGGCTACCAAACACTACCGAAATCACCTCTAAACTCTTCCAAAATCAAACCCAGCCAAGATCCATCACTTCTAATCCTTTTTAAACATCAATTAACATCTAAAACTAACACAACCACATCCTTATACCTCAGCTATAGCAGAACACCAAAATCACCCCAAAAACCACCATTTTAACAAGCAAATACTTAGGAAAACAACCTATTCGGGATTGGATTGATAAAACCTCATTTATAACATCATTTAACATCCAAAATACATTAGAAAATCATCTCAAAACAAAGCCCAATCAGTCACCACGAAAATCTTCAAGATTTCTTCCAAAATCTTGAGTTTTAAGCCAATTTCTTGTTTCTAACATTAAATCCACTTTAAAATCATCAATAAAGGATTGATAACTTGGGAATTTCAGTAAAGAACTGATCATTAGAGGAGAAGGATGAAGCTTACCTCAAATGGATGATTTCTCCTTGATTTGGGCAAGTTTTCTTGAAAATTCAATGTAGAAATCAAGTGGATTTGTTGAAGGATTGATTAGGAATCAAAGAGTGATTGAAATCTCACCAAATGAAGTGGAAATCAAAGTAAATTTGCTGGAGAAAAAGTGTTTGGTTGATAGGATTTTGAGAGAAAATGAAATGAGAGAAAATTAGTGAAAAATGGTTATGAAAATCAAAGGTAGTTTTTCTATTTTAATCACCTTTATTTTCTTTAATTAAATCATAAATTAAATCACCAAAATTAAGGAAAAATCGGATGAAAACATTTTTTTGTAAAATTATCTCCTTAAAGATTCAAAGTTTCAATCCTTTACAAAACAATCACTACTAAACTTTGCAAAAACTGCGATTTGGTCACTACACCGAAATGTAGTATTTCCAAACCTTATTTTGTAAAATTGATTCCACCATTCTCTTTTATATATTAAATGAGGATTTTTTGATATTTTTCTATATTTTTAAAGCATCCCGAACTAGGTGTTCCCTAAAACCCCCTTTTAGATTCAAACCGTTTCCCAGACCGATCCGGTTCAGACTCTAAACTTCTAGACCCAAATTTGGGGTGTTACAGTTTTGGCTAAAGGAAGTTGTTTTTCTTGGCCATGTGGTTTCGGCTGAAGGGATTCAAGTTGATCCTCAGAAGATTGAGGCGGTGGTGAATTGGAAGCCTCCCAGGTCTGTTCATGAAGTTCGTAGTTTCCTTGGGTTGGCAGGTTACTACCGGAGGTTCGTGGATGGATTTTCTAAGATTGCTTCCCCTTTGACGAAGTTGTTATAGAAGGATTTCAAGTATGAGTGGATGGAAGTGAGACAACAAGCTTTTGAGAAGCTAAATGCAACTTTGACGCAAGCTCCTATCTTGGTTCAACCTGAATCAGGAAAAGAGTTTGTGGTGTATAGTGACGCATCCTATGTTGGTTTGGGTGTGTGTTAATGCATGTGGGTTGGGTAGTGGCTTATGCATCGCGACAGTTGAAAGTGCATGAGGGCAATTACCCTACGCATGACATTGAGTTGGCTGCAGTGGTTTTTGCTCTGAAGATCTTGAGACATTATCTCTATGGCGAGAAGTGTATTGTGTACACGGATCATAAATGTTTGAAGTACCTGATGTCTCAGAAGGAGTGAAATCTTAGGCAACGACGTTGAGTGGAGTTGCTTAAGGATTATGATCTAATGATCGAGTATCATCCGGGGAAGGCCAATGTTGTGGCTGATGCTTTGAGTAGGAAAGTGGCGGTGGAGTTAAGGGCGATGTTTGCTAGCCTAAGCATATCACGAGATGGTGGTCTTGTTGCTGAATTGCAAGTGAAACCATCTCTGGTTCAGTTGATTAAGGATAAATAATTGTTCGATGATTCTTTGGTGCCACATATTCAAGATATTGCAGAAGGTAGGCCATCGGATTTTTGTTTCAATGATGATGGTGTTTTATGTTTTGGGAGTCAGATAGTGGTGTCGAATGATGTTGAATTGAGGCACACTATTCTGACTAAAGCTCATAGTAGTATTTTTGCTATGCACCCTGGTAGTACAAAGATGTATTGTGATCTGAAGGATGAGTACTATTGGGTGGGATTGAAGAATGATATCGCTGAGCACGTTAGCAAATGCATGGTTTGTCAGCGGGTTAAGGCTGAACATCAATTTCCTTTAGGGTTGTTGAAGCCGTTAAGGATTCCTGAATGGAAGTGGGAGAGGATCACCATGGACTTTGTGTCTGGTTTGTCTTTATCGCCATCAAAGAAGAATTCTGTTTGGGTGATTGTAGATCGCCTTACGAAGTGAGCGCATTTCATGCATGTGCAAACTACGTATACCTTGGATAAGCTTGCAGAGTTGTATGTTGCTGATATTGTACGGTTGCATGGAGTGCCAAAATCTATAGTGTCGGATAGATATCTGAGGTTCACCGCAAGGTTTTGGGAGTGTTTGCATCAAGCATTGGGTACGCGGCTGAATTTCAGTACTTCTTCTCAACCGCAGATGGATGGACAGTCGGCGCATGTTATCCAAGTGCTTGAGGATATGTTAAGGTGCTGTGTTATTGAGTTTCAAGGCTCTTGGGAGAAGCACTTGCCTTTGGTGGAGTTTGCTTATAATAGTAGTTACCAGGCAAGTATTCAAATGGCAGCTTATGAAGCTTTATACGGGAGGAAGTGCAGAACTCCTCTTTGTTGGGATGAAACGGGACAAACGTTGGTCTCGATGTCGGCTTTGTTAAAAGGTGAAGCTCATTTTTGAGCGGTTGAAGGCAGCATCGGATCGGCAAAAGTCTTACGCGGATTTGAAGCGTAAGGAGATAGAATTTGATGTGGGAGAGCGTGTGTTTTTGAAAGTTTCACCTTGGAAGAAGGTGATGAGATTTGGCCAGAAGGGCAAGTTGAGCCCAAGATTCATTGGACCATACGAGGTGATAGAACGTGTGGGTCATGTTGCCTACAAGCTGAGACTACCTCAAGAGTTAGAAAAGATACATAATGTGTTTCATGTATCCATGCTTCGGAGGTATTGATCGAATCCGTCGCATGTTATGCATGTGAAAGAGGTTGAGTTGAATCCAGATTTGACATATGATGAGGAACATGTTGAGATTCTGGATTCGGATAGTAAGGTTCTTCGAGGTAATGCCATCGAGCTGGTCAAAGTCTTGTGGAGACATCCTGGTGTTGAGGAAGCCACGTGAGAAAGGAAGGAAGATATGAAGAAGCAATTTCATTACCTTTTTCCTCCAAGTAAATTTCGAGGATGAAATTTCTTAAGAGGGGGAGAGTTGTAACACCCTGATTTTGGGCCTAGATGTTTTAGAGTTTGAATCGGGCCGGTCGAGAACGGTTCGAATCTTTAAGGGAGATTTAGGGAGCACCTAGTTCGGGATGCTTTAAAAATATGGGAAAAATATCTAAAAATCCTCATTTATTGTATGGATGATTATGGTGAAAACAATTTTACAAAATATGGTTTGGAAATACTACATTTCGGTGTAGTGACCAAATCATAGTTTTTGCAAAAGTTGACTATTGACTATTTTGTAAAGGATTGAAACTTTTAATATTTAAGGAGCTAATTTTACCAAAATGTTTTTATCAGGTTTCTCTTTAATTTTTGGTGTTTTAATAATGATTTAATAAAGGGAATTAAAAGAGAAAATCTTATTTTGGCTTTCATAACTACTTTACGATCTTTTTCCCTCTTTTCATCTTCTCTCAACTTCCACTCAGCCAAACACATTTCCTTCATCAATTAACCTCTGATTTTCATCCCTTTTGATGAGATTTTAATCTCCTATGGATTCCTAATCTTTTCCTCATCAAATCCTCTTGTTTCACTTTGGATTTTCAAGAAAACTTGCCCAAATTAATGAGAAATCAACCATTATAGGTAAGCTTCGTCCTTCTCCTCTAATGATCAGTTCTTTGCTGAAATTCCCAAGTTATCATTCCTTTGTTAATGACTTTGAGTTGTTTTAATGTTAGAAACATGAAATTGTGTTAAAACTCAAGATTCTTGGAGAGATCTTAATGATTTTCGTAACTATTGGTTAGGCTCTGTTTTGAGGTTGATTTCTAATGTATTTTGGATTGTAATTGATGTTATAAATGAGGTTTTATCAAACAAATCCCGAATATGTTTGGATTCCTAAGTTTTGCATGCTAGATTGGTGGTTTTTGGGGTGGTTTAGGTGTTCTGTTGTAGCTGGAGGTATAAGGACGAGTTTATGGTGATTTTTGGTGTTGATTGAGGTTTAGAAATGATTAGAAGTGATAGATCTTGGTTGGGCCTTGTTTTGGAAAAGTTTGGAGATGATTTTGGTTGTTTTGGGTAGCCGAAATGGTGCTTTTGAGTAGAGCAGCGAGTTTCTTTAGTTGGATGGTGATTTCAATGCATGATGATGCATTAATCCTCTGCTCTTATGTGTAATGAACAGGGGAGACATCTTCGAACGCTTTTGGTGTTGATCCGGAAGTGCCGGCAGCTTGGATATCGTTTCGGCAAGCACGCGAAACGTAATCGGTGAGTGGGAATGGTTTTAGAAGTCCTTGAGGTACAAAGAAACAATGTTTGGGGATTTATGATTGGTTTGAAACACCATCCTAAGTCTGGAAGTAAGTATGGCTAGATTTTCTCTCAAATATGTGGTCGTTGCCCCTAAAATGCTTTTACATGCTCTTGTTTTGAGATAGACAAATTCCTATTGTTTTATGCATGATTTGTAGCATGAGATGATGCTTTGTAGAGATTTCATGAGATATCATGTAGCATTGAAGAGTTTTGAGATTTTGACTTAATGCAAAGCATGAGATATGATTTTGAAATGAGATGAGAAAGACTTGAGAAATGTTGCATAAAAAGAGTAGGTGAGATGATGTTTTGCATAATATAATGGCATAGAAGATGAGATACTTACCGGATATAATTGATCGATCAATAGGATGAGAGTGCACTATAATCTAAAAATTCGTATGTGCTCTTTGGAGTCGGGCAATGGGGGTAGTGCCATCCCGATCCAAAGTCAGAATCCGATGATGAGAGATACCATCGGGGTAGGACTTGGTGAAATACTCAAGCTTTGTGGCGATGAGAGATACCGCCATAAGAGTCCAGTGCTGAGAGATTCCACCGTGGTAGGACTTGACCTTGGTGAAAAATTAGTTTCCCTTGATCTAGTTAGAGGTTTACCCAAGATTAAGTTCTCAAACGATAAAATTTGTGATACATGCTCTAAGGGTAAACAACATAAGTCATCCTTTAAATCCATTAATGATGTTTCTACAAGTAGGTGTTTACAACTTATCCATATAGATTTATTTGGGCCAATTAGGACTCTGAGCTTGGGTGGTAAATCTTATGCATTTATTCTTGTTGATGATTTTTCTAAATTTACTTGGGTTCTATTTTTAAGTACTAAAGATGAGGCTTTAGAAAAATTCATCACTTTTTCAAAACTAACCCAAAATGATCTTGAACTTAGAATTTCACATATTAGAAG
The DNA here is from genome assembly GCA_030270665.1 of Hibiscus trionum. Taxonomy (NCBI): domain Eukaryota; kingdom Viridiplantae; phylum Streptophyta; class Magnoliopsida; order Malvales; family Malvaceae; genus Hibiscus; species Hibiscus trionum. Next base: position 27,456,984 of record BSYR01000021.1, read on the forward strand.
TGATCATGGAACCAAATTTCAAATTTTAGGGTTTGAAGAGTTTTTAAATGAAAATGGGATTAGCCACAATTTTTTGGCTCCTCGAACTCCTCAACAAAATGGGGTAGTTGAGAGGAAAAATAGAACTTTACAAGAAATGGCTAGAACCATGCTTTGTGAAAACAATTTACCTAAATATTTTTGGGCGGAAGCCACAAACACCGCTTGCTACATTGTAAACCGAGTAATGATTAAGCCAATTTTAAAGAAAACACCATATGAGATTTTAAAATCTAAAAAGCCTAACATTAGCTATTTTCATCCATTTGGTTGCAAGTGTTTTGTTTTAAATAATGGAAAAGACAACTTAGGTAAATTTGATGCAAAAAGTGATGAAGCTATTTTCATAGAATATTCTTTAACCTCTAAAGCCTATCGTGTATTTAACAAGAGAACTTTAGTAGTAGAAGAATCTATACATGTTGTATTCGATGATAACCTCTTTCCAAGGAAGGATTCTTGTGATGATGATGATGTAAGAATCATAAATGCCTTTGATGGAGGACAAACTTCAAAGGAGGATGAGATTCCATCAAACGAAGAGGATACACAAGATCCACCTCTTGAAGCCTTGAAGGACTTGGCTCTTGAGGAAAAGGAAGTGAGCTACCCAAGGGAGTTCAACTATGTCAAAGATGGTGAAATCTTGGGTGATCCATCCAAGGGGGTAACCACTAGATCTTGTCTTAAACTTATGAACCATGTTGCATTTATCTCATGCATAGAGCCTAAGAATATAAAAGAAGCATTGAAAGGTGATTTTTGGATTATGGCTATACAAGAAGAGTTAAATCAATTTGAGAGAAGTAATTTTTGGACATTAGTTGATAGGCCTAGTAATCAATCACTATAGGAACTAAATGGTTCTTTAGGAACAAACTATATGAGAGTGGTAACATTGTGAGAAACAAAGCTAGACTAGTAGCACAAGGTTATACTCAAGAAGAGGGAATATATTTTGATGAAACCTATGCACCCGTAGCTAGAATGGAAGCCATTAGGATGTTGCTTGCATATGCATATTATCATGATTTCAAGCTTTTTCAAATGGATGTTAAAAGCGCATTTTTAAATGGTTTTATAAATGAGGAAGTGTATGTGGAACAACCACCGGATTTTGAAGACTCAAAATTTCCAAATCATGTTTTCAAACTCACTAAAGCTCTTTATGGTTTAAAACAAGCTCCTAGAGCTTGGTATGGAAGACTTTCAAACTTTTTAATTGAAAAAGGTTTTGAAAAAGGTAAGGTGGACACTACACTTTTCATAAAAAGGTATAAAAATAACATCTTAGTAGTACAAATTGTTGTTGATGATATTATTTTTGGTTCTACTAACGAATGTCATTGCAAAGAGTTTGCTAAGCTAATGCAAGGTGAATTCGAGATGAGCATGATGGGGGAGCTCTCATTCTTTTTGGGACTCCAAATCAAGCAAAGGAAGGATGGCTGTAACACCCCAATTTTGCCCTAAATTAAAAAAACCTAATAATTGGGAAATTTCGGAATTTTAGTGATCAAATTGTAATAGTTGCAAAACTTCAGTACCGCTTCATAAACCCTAGAAATGTATGGTGGCACGCTCTGTAATTAACCTTTTTCTTAGGGTATAAATGGAACCTTTAAGCCATTTCTCTGATTTTTGGCCGCCCTTTCCCTCTCAATTCATCGTTTCATACGAACAAAAAAAGAAGAAACTACCGTCGTACTCTGTTTACCGTCCGAGAAGGGGCCAAACGCCGTCCGTTCGACGGTCCGACGCCACCATTCAACTCCTCTCACCGTTCCGGTCAAAACCCTAGCCACCGGTTTTGATTTCCGTCCATCGTTGTTGGGAAACCGTTTGGAAACCGTTCGTCTTCCTCCAAAGAGCCACCGATTCCGGTCGTTTCACCTTGGTTTCGAGTTTGGGTGAGTGCGGAAAGGGTATGAGTGGTGTTTGGTTGGCCAGAAATAACGTTTAGACGTTACCGGCGTGTTTTCCGGCGAGGAAAACCGATTAGGGGAAAACCCTAATTTTTCAATCGGTAGAATTTGGGGATTTTTGCTTGAACCGGCCTGAACCGGTTCAGGGGGCTGAATCGGGTTGACAGAACCAAACAGGTTCATTTTGTTAAATATCCGGGTGAAGTCAGCGATGACGTTAGCATTGACCCGTTTGACCCGTTGAGCGTTGACCGTTTGACCCGTTGACCGTTGACCGTTGACCCGTTAACCGTTGACTTTTTCAGAAAAAAGGTCTATTTTATGTTTTTCGATGTCCTAATTCCGTTTCCGCTACCCGTGTAACGCCCCGGTTTTGGGCTTAGAAGTTTTGGGCGTTGACCGGTTTGGTCATAGTGCTGTTCGAATCTAAAGAGGTGAAATTAGGAAAGCCTAGTTTGGGTTGCATTAAAAATATGGAAAAATGTTCTAAAATCATCTTTTAATATAATTAAGTGAACTGTGAAATCAATTTTGAAAAATGGGTTTTGGAAGTATGACATTTTGGCTAGTGACCAAAATGTAAATTTTGAAAGTTTGGTGACTGTTTTATAAAGAGTTGAAACTTTGAATCCTTAAGGAGCTATTAATCCAAAGATGATTTCTCCAGATTTTTCTAAGATATTTTAAGTCTAAAATCTGATTTTAAAGGTTATTAAAATTGGAGGGAAGCCATTTTGGCTATTTTTGGATTTTGTAACCAACTTTGCTAAACTTTCTTTCTCTCATTTTCTCTCAAACCAAACACTACTTTTCCAGAGAATTGGATCTGATTTCTTCACCTAAATCCCTCCATTCAACTCTCATTTGATTCCAAATCATTGTATCTTCAAATCTCTTCAATTGCTAAGTGTTTCAACAAGGATTTTCATTCCAAAAAGTGGAGAAACACAAGTTTGGAGGTAAGAACGTCCTTCTCCTCTAAACTATCAGTTCTTTACTGAAATTCCCAAGTTATCAACTCTTAATTGATGTTTAATTAAAGGCTTTTGAGTTTGGAATTGTATCTTGGCTTATAATGCAAGATTTGATGGTTTTCATGATTTTTCGTTAGATCTGATTGATCTGTGATTTGAGATGTGTTTTTGATGTTAAATGAACTCTAAATTGATAAGGAAATGAGTTTTGATTAATGCAATCCCGGATAGGTTGAGTTTCCTAAGTTTAGCTTATGTTTCTTGGATGTTTTTGTGGTGATCTTGTGGATCTGTTGTTGCTGGAGGTATAAGGATGTTTGTAGGTTGTTTTTAGATGTTTTATGGTGTTAATGGATGTTAGGTTTTGCTGGTTTATGGCTGGGCTTTGTTGAGAAGTGGTTTTGATGCAATTTCGGTTGTGTTTGGTGGCCGAAATTGGAGTGGGAATGAGAGCAGCGAGTTTGAGTGCTTTCATTGAAGCTTTTGATGCTTGATGATGCATTAAACCTCTGCTTTAATGTGTTTAATCAGGGGAGGCATCTTTGGATCCAAGGGTTGTTGATTCGGAAGCTTGATTTCGTGCTTCGGCAAGAGGCGAAGTGGAATCGGTGAGTGAAATTGGGTTTTCGGCTTTGAAACCAATGTCTTGGGAGCTTAGTTTAAGTCTAAACAACTTTGCTAAGCTCGAGCGTAAGTTTTCGGGATTTCTCTCTAGTGGTGGCCATGATTTTGTTGTGATGCGAAATGATAATTTGCATGTTTTACATACTGTTTTGGAAGCATGTTTTAGCATGGTTTTTGCTGATGATGTAAGCCATATGTTGAAGGTAACTCTAGGTAGGAGTTCCTTGCTTTTGTACATTGAAATGATGTGGTTTAATGCTTTTAAATGCATGATGAATATGGCTTGATTTTATGCTTTAAAACAGTGATGTAAGTGATGAAAATGATGTATATTGGCAAGTGATGTTTTTAAAATGTTAAGGTCACTAAGGTGGTTAAAAGTCCTTGAGTGAGCCTTGTTACTTATGAACATCAAGGTGGTTAAAAGTCCTTGGATGGTTCATGTTGTGGACACTAAGGTGGTTAAAAGTCCTTAGGTGATCCTTTTCTATGGTGTTTAAAAGTCCATAGGCCAAGGTGTTTAAAAGTCCTTGGGATCAAGGTGTTTAAAAGTCCTTGATGTGATACATTTCATGGTGTTTAAAAGTCCATGGCCAAGGTGTTTAAAAGTCCTTGGGATCAAGGTGTTTAAAAGTCCTTGATGAGATGCATTCTATGGTGTTTAAAAGTCCATAGGCCAAGGTGTTTAAAAGTCCTTGGGGCCAAGGTGTTTAAAAGTCCTTGGGGTGAAAGTTGATGAACTTGTGTTTAAAGAAATGGAATTTATCACTTGTAGCCAATATGACATGTTATGATTTGATGCATGAGATGCATGTTTAAGTATGCTTTTGAGCATGTGTAAATGATGGTTTGAAGCATGTTTTATAAAGTGTTTTACAAATGCATTATTGGATGGTTTTATTGAGCATTCCTCACTAAGCTTTTGCTTACGCTCTCTTCGTTTTCCTTAATTCAATAATGCAGAGCATTAGAGACCTTTTGAGGGCATCAAGAAGGGCAAGAATTCAAGTGCAAGTAAAGCTCAATGTATGTAAGGTTTTTGTTAAACATTTTAGCTTTTGGGTGATTTGGCAATGGGGAAACAATGTGTATGTTTTGGGAGGTGTTTTGGACTCCCTAAGTATGTTGAATGTTGATGTGTTTGCTGGCTTTTGAATTGGAACCTTATATGCTTGTTTTGGAAGTTTGGTGTTGAATAGCTAGCTTGTGTAGGAAGCATGCCATTAGAATTGGGGCTTTTTGCATATGATGATGTTTGGTTGAATTGATGATGCTAATATGTTATATATATGTTGAATCGCATGCTGGTAAAGTTTGGTGACATTTGGAGCATGTTTGGTTGTGTAATTGCATGTTTAAAGTGGAGTTTTGGAGCAATCTGGGCAGGGTGTTTCGGAACAGCACCTACCGTTTCGGAACGGGTGCCTTAATCGTGCCCAGGCGTCCGAAACGGGAGGGGCCGTTCCGAAACGGAAAGGCCACTGCCAGACCCCCGTTTCGAAACGGGCTATGCCTGTTTCGGAACGGCCCCGCGTTTCGAAACGGGCTGTCTCCCGTTTCGGAACGGTTGACCGTTGGGGGCTGACATTGGCAGTTATATGTTTTGAATTGTTTGCGTTTTGGTCCTAAATCTTGTTTGTGCAATTGTATGAGTTTGGGAGGTCCTTTTGAGCTGAAATTTTGCAGAGAAGCATGAAACATGATTAATTTCAAGTTGGTAACTTCAATTTGGGTTAAGTCCTTTTAATTATCAGAATTTACATTTTGGTCCCTAAAGTTGTATCTTGTTCAATTGAGTCCCTGTTTGATCTCTGATGTTTGTGATCTTTTAGTATGATGTTTGTGTGATCAAAATTAGGTCTAAAGAGCATCTAGACAAGTTTAAAAAGAAAAAAAAGGGTCGTTAATCAAGGTTGACTTTCGGGTTGACTTTGGTTTTCCCCGTGTGACTTTCTTAATTCGGGTCAACCGTCTAGGCCGGGTTAAGGGGGTTACATTTGGTGGTATTAGAGCTGAGTTCTCGAGTAATTGGGAATGGTTGTATGCATGATTGAAGTGTGTATGCTATGAATGCTTGTTGTTTGAAAGCATGTTCAGTGGTTTGAAATGTTGATGCAGTTGAGTTGTATGCTCTGATGTTGCATGTTGAGGGTACCCATTGCCAAACAAAAGCTAAAGGAAAGATGTTGTTTTGAAATGAAATTGAGCTTGAATACTTGGATTGCTTACCTTGCTGGGCCTGACTTTGTTTTATTTGTGTTGTGATTGCATAGTAAAAGTATGGCACCACGTAGAGAGTTAAGAGGTAATGCGAGAGCTACGGCTCCTAACGAGAATGAGAATGAAGAGCACACTGGTAGTGCTGTGTTACCCCCTCCTCCGCCTGGTGGTGGTGCTGGAGGTGCGAGAGCTGAAGCTGCAGCTGGTGCTGGTGCTGGAGCTGCTGGACCAGAGGTTGGTCAGGGGCAAGCTATGCCTGATATGTCTGTTTTGGTACAAGCTATTGCGGGTGCTTTTCGAGCAGCAGTAGCTGGAGCTCAGGGAGATGCTGGAGTCAGATTGCCTTTGGAGCGTCTGCGCAGTCTTGGAGGGACTGAGTTTAGAGGTTTGTCGGCTGAGAGTTCTGAGGCTTGGCTGGAAAGTACCAAGCGTATCTTGGGTCAGATGAGTTGCACGGATGTGCAAAAGCTGGGCTGTGTTGTGTCCTTGCTGCAGGACGATGCTTATACATGGTGGACGACTACCATTTCTGGAATGGCTGAAGCTGATGTTACCTGGACATTCTTTCAGAATGTGTTTAAAAGAAGATATCTGGGAGTGAGATATCTGGATGAGAAAAAGCGGGAATTCATGTCTCTTACCCAAGGGAGCATGAGTGTAGCTGAGTACGAGGTACAGTTTGTACGGCTCAGTCAGTATGCACCGGAGCTGATACCTGATGAGAGGGCTAGGTGCGAGAGGTTTCGTTACGGTCTTGTGACGGACGTTAAGATGTATTTGCTGGCCGCCGAGTATGTTGATTTTGATGTGTTGGTGGGCCGAGCTAAGGACGTTGAGATGAACCTGAGTTTGTCTGCTAAGGGTGCTGGCAAGCGAGCTGCTGAGTATAGTTCCGGAGGTGGACGGAACAAGAGGGGACGAGATCAGAAGTATCAGTCCTCAGCCAGGAGAGGTGGTGGTGTGCCTGCTAGGGGTGGCGGTGCTAGAGCTGATCCGAGTGCTTGTTGGATCTGTGGTTCCCGTGGTCACTTGAAGCGTGACTGTCCTCGTGCTGAGAGAGTGGCACAAGCTCCTGTTGCGGCTGCTGGTAACGGGTGCTGGAATTGTGGTTCTGCAGACCACATAAGGCGAGATTGTCCAAGGATGGCTGGTGAGCAGGTGCGTGCTCCTGTTGTTGCTGCACCACAGAGAGGTCGTGGGCGCGGCCGTGGTAATTTCCAGAGGAGAGAGGAAGGTGGCCGAGGGGTAGCTCATGTTGTAGCTATTCAGCCTGAAGGTGGAGGCCAAGCGAGGGTGTATGCTCAGAGAGAGGGCAGGAATGATGCAGATGTGATTGCAGGTACCTTTACTTTGCAGTCCTTGTCATTGCTTTCTTTGATTGATTCTGGATCTACGCATTCATATATTCTTCGTGAGCATGCTGAATTGCTTGGTTTGCCTGTTGAGTCTTTGGATGTTGGTGTTCGGGTCACTAGTTCCTTTGGTGAGACTGTTGTGACTCGTAAGCTTTATAGAAGGTGCCCTTTGGTTGTTCAAGAGCATGTCTTTCATGTTGATCTTATGGAGTTGCCCTTCTATGGTTTCGATGTGATCCTTGGTATGGATTGGCTTGCTGAGCATCGTGCTGTTGTGGATTGTGAGAATAAGCGTGTTTCGCTTAAGCTTGCGGATGATTATGAAGTTGTGGTGGTTGGTGAGAATGTGAAGTTTCTTGCCAATGTGGTATCTTCTTTGGAGGCGAGCAGGATGCTGAGGCAAGGTTGCGAAGCCTATCTAGCTTTTGTGATGAATCCTAGCTCTAAGGAGTTGAGGGTGCAAGATATCAGGGTTGTAAAGGAGTTTCCTGGTGTGTTTCCTGAGGAGTTGCCTGGTTTACCTCCTAACCGCGAGGTGGAGTTTGGAATTGAGCTGTATGAGAATACAACTCCTGTGTCCATTACTCCCTATAGAATGGCACCTAAGGAGCTGAAGGAGCTGAAGACGCAGTTGCAAGAGTTGCTTGATCGTGGTTTCATCCGGCCGAGTGTGTCACCTTGGGGAGCACCGATCTTGTTTGTGAAGAAGAAGGATGGCACTATGAGAATGTGCATTGATTACCGTCAGCTGAACAAGTTGACTATCAAGAATCGGTATCCTTTGCCGAGGATTGATGATCTCTTTGATCAATTTCGGGGAGCTGATGTGTTCTCTAAGATTGACTTGAGGTCAGGGTATTATCAGTTGAAGGTGAAGGATGTGGATGTGCCTAAGACAGCTTTCAGGACAAGGTATGGGCATTATGAGTTTCTTGTGATGCCGTTTGGGTTGACAAATGCTCCTGCTGCTTTCATGGACATGATGAATCGTGTGTTTCATGAATACCTGGACAAGTTTGTTGTGGTGTTCATAGATGATATCCTCGTGTACTCGCGTACTGAGGAGGAGCATGTAGAGCATTTGAGGATTGTTTTGCAAGCTTTGTTGGAGAATCAGCTTTATGCTAAGCTGAGCAAGTGTGAGTTCTGGTTAAGAGAGGTGGTTTTTCTTGGGCATGTGGTCTCAGCTGAGGGGATTCGTGTTGATCCTCAGAAGATTGAGGCGGTGATGAGCTGGAAGGTTCCTAAGTCTGTTCATGAGGTCCGTAGTTTCCTTGGTTTGGCGGGATACTACCGAAGGTTTGTGGATGGGTTTTCCAAGATTGCTGCTCCTTTGACAAAGCTGTTGCAGAAGGATGTTAAGTATGAGTGGACAGAAGCGAGACAGCAGGCTTTTGAGAAGCTGAAGGCGGCTTTGACGCAAGCTCCTATCTTGATTCAGCCTGAATCAGGGAAAGAGTTTGTGGTTTACAGTGATGCATCCTATGTTGGTTTGGGGTGTGTGCTAATGCAGGAGGGTAAGGTGGTGGCTTATGCATCGCGGCAGTTGAAAGTGCATGAGCGCAATTACCCTACGCACGATATTGAGCTGGCTGCAGTGGTTTTTGCTCTGAAGATCTGGAGGCATTATCTGTATGGTGAGAAGTGTACTGTGTACACAGATCACAAGAGTCTGAGGTATCTGATGTCTCAGAAGGAGTTGAATCTTAGGCAGCGGCGTTGGTTGGAGTTGCTCAAGGATTATGATCTGACGATTGAGTATCATCCTGGAAAAGCTAATGTTGTTGCTGATGCCTTGAGTATGAAGGTAGCTGTTGAGTTGAGAGCCATGTTTGCTAGCTTGAGCATATCGCGTGATGGTGGTCTTGTGGCTGAGTTGCATGTGAAGCCGTCTATGGTTCAGTTGATCAAGGATAAGCATTTGTTGGATGATTCCTTGGTGTCTCATGTTCAGGATATCGCGGAGGGTAGACCTTCGGATTTCTGTTTCAATGATGATGGTGTGCTGTGTTTTGGGAGTCGGATAGTAGTGCCCAATGATGCTGAGTTGAGGCGTGCTATTCTGACTGAAGGTCATAGTAGTCCTTTTGCTATGCACCCTGGTAGTACTAAGATGTATCGTGATCTTCGTGATGAGTACTATTGGGTGGGTTTGAAGAAGGATGTTGCAGAGTTTGTTAGCAAGTGTTTGGTGTGTCAGCGAGTTAAGGCTGAGCATCAGTTTCCTTCAGGGTTGTTGCAACCGTTAAAAATCCCTGAATGGAAATGGGAGAGGGTTACCATGGATTTTGTATCTGGTTTACCTTTGTCTCCATCGAAAAAGAATTCGGTCTGGGTGATTGTGGATCGCCTGACGAAGTGTGCGCATTTCTTGCCTGTGCATACTACGTTTTCTTTGGATAAGCTGGCAGAGCTGTACATTGCTGAGATTGTGAGGCTGCATGGTGTGCCTAAGTCGATTGTGTCGGATAGGGATCCGAGGTTCACATCCCGTTTTTAGCAGTGTTTGCATCAAGCTCTGGGTACAAGGTTGCATTTCAGTACATCCTATCATCCTCAGTCGGATGGTCAGTCTGAGCGAGTTATCCAGATTTTGGAGGATATGTTGAGGTGCTGCGTGATTGAGTTCCAAGGTTCTTGGGAGAAGCATCTGCCTTTGGTTGAGTTTGCTTATAACAACAGTTATCAGGCGAGCATTCAGATGGCACCTTATGAGGCTTTGTACGGGAGGAAGTGTAGGACTCCTCTTTGTTGGGCTGAAACTGGTCAAAAGTTGGTTTCGATGCCGGCTTTGTTGAAAGGGACCACAGAGAAGGTGAAGCTCATTTGTGAGCGGTTAAAGGCTGCTTCTGATCGGCAGAAGTCTTACGCGGATTTGAAGCGTAAGGAGATAGAGTATGCAGTGGGTGACCGTGTGTTCTTGAAGGTTTCGCCTTGGAAGAAGGTGATGCGGTTTGGCCGGAAGGGCAAGTTGAGCCCTAGATACATTGGACCATATGAGGTGGTTGAGCGTGTGGGTCCTGTTGCGTATCGGTTGAGGTTACCTCAGGAGTTGGAGAAGATTCATGATGTGTTTCATGTTTCTATGCTCCGGAAGTATAGATCTGATCCTTCGCATGTGATGCCTGTGGAGGAAGTGGTTTTGAATCCGGATTTGACCTATGATGAGGAACCGGTGAAGGTTCTGGATTCGGATAGCAAGGTTCTTCGTGGCAAGACCATTGGGTTGGTGAAGGTGCTGTGGAAGCATCGCGGTGTTGAGGAAGCCACGTGGGAACGGAAGGAAGACATGCTGAAGCAGTTTCCTTATCTCTTTTCTTCAGGTAAATTTCGAGGACGAAATTTCTTAAGGGGGGAGAGTTGTAACGCCCCGGTTTTGGGCTTAGAAGTTTTGGGCGTTGACCGGTTTGGTCAAAGTGCTGTTCGAATCTAAAGAGGTGAAATTAGGAAAGCCTAGTTCGGGTTGCATTAAAAATATGGAAAAATGTTCTAAAATCATCTTTTAATATAATTAAGTGAACTGTGAAATCAATTTTGAAAAATGGGTTTTGGAAGTATGACATTTTGGCTAGTGACCAAAATGTAAATTTTGAAAGTTTGGTGACTGTTTTATAAAGAGTTGAAACTTTGAATCCTTAAGGAGCTATTAATCCAAAGATGATTTCTCCAGATTTTTCTAAGATATTTTAAGTCTAAAATCTGATTTTAAAGGTTATTAAAATTGGAGGGAAGCCATTTTGGCTATTTTTGGATTTTGTAACCAACTTTGCTAAACTTTCTTTCTCTCATTTTCTCTCAAACCAAACACTACTTTTCCAGAGAATTAGATCTGATTTCTTCACCTAAATCCCTCCATTCAACTCTCATTTGATTCCAAATCATTGTATCTTCAAATCTCTTCAATTGCTAAGTGTTTCAACAAGGATTTTCATTCCAAAAAGTGGAGAAACACAAGTTTGGAGGTAAGAACGTCCTTCTCCTCTAAACTATCAGTTCTTTACTGAAATTCCCAAGTTATCAACTCTTAATTGATGTTTAATTGAAGGCTTTTGAGTTTGGAATTGTATCTTGGCTTATAATGCAAGATTTGATGGTTTTCATGATTTTTCGTTAGATCTGATTGATTTGTGATTTGAGATGTGTTTTTGATGTTAAATGAACTCTAAATTGATAAGGAAATGAGTTTTGATTAATGCAATCCCGGATAGGTTGAGTTTCCTAAGTTTAGCTTATGTTTCTTGGATGTTTTTGTGGTGATCTTGTGGATCTGTTGTTGCTGGAGGTATAAGGATGTTTGTAGGTTGTTTTTAGATGTTTTATGGTGTTAATGGATGTTAGGTTTTGCTGGTTTATGGCTGGGCTTTGTTGAGAAGTGGTTTTGATGCAATTTCGGTTGTGTTTGGTGGCCGAAATTGGAGTGGGAATGAGAGTAGCGAGTTTGAGTGCTTTCATTGAAGCTTTTGATGCTTGATGATGCATTAAACCTCTGCTTTAATGTGTTTAATCAGGGGAGGCATCTTTGGATCCAAGGGTTGTTGATTCGGAAGCTTGATTTCGTGCTTCGGCAAGAGGCGAAGTGGAATCGGTGAGTGAAATTGGGTTTTCGGCTTTGAAATCAATGTCTTGGGAGCTTAGTTTAAGTCTAAACAACTTTGCTAAGCTCGAGCGTAAGTTTTCGGGATTTCTCTCTAGTGGTGGCCATGATTTTGTTGTGATGCGAAATGATAATTTGCATGTTTTACATACTGTTTTGGAAGCATGTTTTAGCATGGTTTTTGCTGATGATGTAAGCCATATGTTGAAGGTAACTCTAGGTAGGAGTTCCTTGCTTTTGTACATTGAAATGATGTGGTTTAATGCTTTTAAATGCATGATGAATATGGCTTGGTTTTATGCTTTAAAACAGTGATGTAAGTGATGAAAATGATGTATATTGGCAAGTGATGTTTTTAAAATGTTAAGGTCACTAAGGTGGTTAAAAGTCCTTGAGTGAGCCTTGTTACTTATGAACATCAAGGTGGTTAAAAGTCCTTGGATGGTTCATGTTGTGGACACTAATGTGGTTAAAAGTCCTTAGGTGATCCTTTTCTATAGTGTTTAAAAGTCCATAGGCCAAGGTGTTTAAAAGTCCTTGGGATCAAGGTGTTTAAAAGTCCTTGATGTGATACATTTCATGGTGTTTAAAAGTCCATGGCCAAGGTGTTTAAAAGTCCTTGGGATCAAGGTGTTTAAAAGTCCTTGATGAGATGCATTCTATGGTGTTTAAAAGTCCATAGGCCAAGGTGTTTAAAAGTCCTTGGGGCCAAGGTGTTTAAAAGTCCTTGGGGTGAAAGTTGATGAACTTGTGTTTAAAGAAATGGAATTTATCACTTGTAGCCAATATGACATGTTATGATTTGATGCATGAGATGCATGTTTAAGTATGCTTTTGAGCATGTGTAAATGATGGTTTGAAGCATGTTTTATAAAGTGTTTTACAAATGCATTATTGGATGGTTTTATTGAGCATTCCTCACTAAGCTTTTGCTTACGCTCTCTTCGTTTTCCTTAATTCAATAATGCAGAGCATTAGAGACCTTTTGAGGGCAGCAAGAAGGGCAAGAATTCAAGTGCAAGTAAAGCTCAATGTATGGAAGGTTTTTGTTAAACATTTTAGCTTTTGGGTGATTTGGCAATGGGGAAACAATGTGTATGTTTTGGGAGGTGTTTTGGACTCCCTAAGTATGTTGAATGTTGATGTGTTTGCTGGCTTTTGAATTGGAACCTTATATGCTTGTTTTGGAAGTTTGGTGTTGAATAGCTAGCTTGTGTAGGAAGCATGCCATTAGAATTGGGGCTTTTTGCATATGATGATGTTTGGTTGAATTGATGATGCTAATATGTTATATATATGTTGAATCGCATGCTGGTAAAGTTTGGTGACATTTGGAGCATGTTTGGTTGTGTAATTGCATGTTTAAAGTGGAGTTTTGGAGCAATCTGGGCAGGGTGTTTCGGAACAGCACCTACCGTTTCGGAACGGGTGCCTTAATCGTGCCCAGGCGTCCGAAACGGGAGGGGCCGTTCTGAAACGAAAAGGCCACTGCCAGACCCCCGTTTCGAAACGGGCTATGCCTGTTTCGGAACGGCCCCGCGTTTCGAAACGGGCTGTCTCCCGTTTCGGAACGGTTGACTGTTGGGGGCTGACATTGGCAGTTATATGTTTTGAATTGTTTGCGTTTTGGTCCTAAATCTTGTTTGTGCAATTGTATGAGTTTGGGAGATCCTTTTGAGCTGAAATTTTGCAGAGAAGCATGAAACATGATTAATTTCAAGTTGGTAACTTCAATTTGGGTTAAGTCCTTTTAATTATCAGAATTTACATTTTGGTCCCTAAAGTTGTATCTTGTTCAATTGAGTCCCTGTTTGATCTCTGATGTTTGTGATCTTTTGGTATGATGTTTGTGTGATCACAATTAGGTCTAAAGAGCATCTAGACAAGTTTAAAAAGAAAAAAAAAGGGTCGTTAATCAAGGTTGACTTTCGGGTTGACTTTGGTTTTCCCCGTGTGACTTTCTTAATTCGGGTCCACCGTCTAGGCCGGGTTAAGGGGGTTACAACCCGTTTTCCAAAATTCAAACACGAAAGACTGTTTTGACCACTTTTATTTGATTATACATGTATTTAAAGATTTGAATATCGGAAGAATTAATTGATATTATTCGTATTTGCAGACGCCATTGACTCAGATACTGAGATCCTTCCTCCTCCTCCACCTGGACGCCCTCCTGTTGCTCAGACATCAGGATCCGCTCGTGAGTTTAATTATTAATATATATTCGACATTTATATTATAAGTGTCTTGGCATAGTAGTAGTATTCTTGATGGTGTATTTAATTGTTATAGGAGTTGATTCTGACCGACCTAGAGATAGAGCTGAGCGTGGGAGACGTCACCGTCGACATTTAGTGTTAGCTATTTGAGGTGTGTTCTCTTCTGTGCAGTCTGTTTACAGTGCTCTGTATGTAAACATGTTGATTTACTGAAATGTATACATGTTATGGCCTGATGATATATGATTGTAAAATTCTGTTGATATGTAATGTTTGACGTGTTTAGCATTCTGTTATGTTATGAAATATTTGTATATACATTCAGATTCAGATTACTGTATATCAGATTATATGATTATGCATTTCTGTTGATAAACAATGCATTCAGATTCAAAACTCAGATTTTATGTCATCTCATTATGGGTGGGATTCTGTTCGCGGAAGTTTAGTAGCTTCATCCTTTGGGATGATGTCTACTTCAAATTAGTGGTTTCGCCTACGGGCTGGATTCCACTTCGGATGGTGACGAGGTAGAGAGTGGTTCTAGGGAACCTTACTCTTCGGATGGTGATGTAGTTGGGTGCATGTCATATTGTGTTGCATTTTCATTCGCACTTGTTTATGTGTTTGAATTGACTCATGATGAAAATTGTTTCCTGATAATAGCTGAATGATTCTGTTGATATGATGATACTGTTGATTCTGGTTGCACTGTAGAGACACACTAAGCGTTATCGCTGACTCCCCTTAGTTTCTATTTTCAGATACTCATGTCTAGGCTACGGTACTTGGAGGACCTCGTTTTCCAGCTTTATTTATTTACTATTATCAGTATGAGACTTGGACTTATTTTTATTATATGTTTTATCATATTGTATATAATTTCAGATTCTGGATATTTTATTTGGGGTTATTATGTTTTATCATGCATGCATATTTTGAATATTTAATACTTTCAGGAATATTTTATCAGTATATAATATACAATATTATTATTATCTATTTTGGAAATTAAAGTTTTGAATCAAGTTACATGTGTGTGGGATAAGCTTTGAGTTTTACTCCTTATATTCAACCCAGTCCTTCCGGGTCGGGTTTAGGGGGTTACATTTAGTGGTATCAGAGCCAGGTTCAACACTCGGCCTTGGTTATTTAAATCAATTTTTAAAATGAAAATAATTTTTTTGCATGCATTAAAATATGTTTTCGGGTAAAACGGGAATTTCAGAAAAAGTTATGATCTTGTATGAATAAAATTTATACAAATTCTTAATAAGGTCTCCAAGTACCGATTCTAATCTTAGGATTCTGTCTTTTGTAGATATACTATTATGCCACCTCAGAGAAGTTCTAGAGTAGCGGCCGGTCGAGGTCGAGGTCGTACTGCAACTGCAGATAGTGACATTCCACCTCTAGAGGGTTCGATACAAAATCAGGATGAGGTCTAGGGTGCGGATGTGAAGGAGCAACATGTGGAGCAGACTGGAGGTCAGCAGACTAGAGCTCAGCAGACTGGAGCCCAGCAGACTGGAGCTCAGCAGACTGATGGAGGAGACCCACATGTTCAGCCTGCTCAGAGTGGTAGTCATCGTGATTCAGGGGATAGTGAGACAGTGGGCATGGATGCTGTTACTGTTCAGAGAGAGTTATTGAGATACCTTCGTCAGTCTGAGGGTGTTCGGAGACCCATATCCACAGAGTTTCTCGCTGCTGGGATGACTATGTTCGAGGGAAAGATGGGTACAGACCCAGCCGATGCAGAGTACTGGCTGAAGAAGCTTCAGCGATTATTTGTTGAGATGGATTAACCTACTGACCCAAAACTCAGGGCTGTCGTTTCACTGGTGTAGGGTGAAGCCCAGAATTGGTGGGAAGCTGAGGAGCTTGTTACTGTAGCTAGTAAGGTTACTTGGGATCATTTCAGACAGGCTTTTCGTGATCGTTATGTCGGAGCTGAGTATATTGCTAAGTGCATAGATGATTTTATGAATATGAAACAGAATGATATGACTGTTAACGATTATGATATTGATGCAGTACGTCACAGGGTTAGTGACCACAGAAAAAGAAAAGTGTGATTGGTTTCTGAAGGGATTGCGTCCTACTATAAAGACCGGTATTGCTTTACATATGGATCAGGAATACAAAGAGATTACTCGACGAGCTAGGACAATTGAGTGTAATGAGGCAAAGTTGAGACAGCTTGAGTTGCATGGGTCTGATAGAGGGAAAATACCAGTGTCAGTGCCAGTTTAGCATAGTCAGAGAAATCAGTCCAGAAAGAGAGCTAGAGATGAGTCAGACTATCAGAGTTATTCGATAGCTAGACCAGTGTTAGTGATGGTGGTTCGACTGGTACTCGAGGGGTGCCACAGTGTTCTTTCTGTAAGAAGTGGCATTCAGGCGAGTGTAGGAGGCAGACTGGAGCTTGTTTCAGATGTGGTTCATTCGAGCATCGTTTCAGAGATTGTCTGGTTCCACCTCCCTCAGCTTTTACTACTACTCAGTCTCAGGCATCAGTACAGACTCCCGCCAGGGGAAGAGGTCAGGTCAGATCTGTTACTTCAGGCTCTGCTAGTAGAGGTAGACCAGCTCCGAGTAGAGGATCAGCAGGATCAGGGGCTAGACAGTCGGGGTTAGTTTATTCTACTAGGATACACAAGGATCGTGATGAGCCAGATGTTATTGCCGGTACATTCTCTATCCATTATATTCCATATTTTGCTCTGCTAGATAATGGTTCGACTCATTCATATGTTGCGAGTTCTGAGTCTGGGGGTCTTGAGATTTCTGTTGAGGATATTTTTAGTACAGTTACTGTACACAGTCCAGTGGGTAATCCAGTTGAGGTTACTAAAGTTTACAGGAATTGTCCTCTTGAGATTCAAGGGGAGATCTTTCTAGCTGATTTGATAGAGTTACCCATTGGGGAGTTCGATCTTATTTTGGGTATGGATTGGTTGTCTACACACTGTGTTACCTTAGACTGTGAAAAGAATAAGGCTACACTGAGAACTCCCGATGATCATGAGGTGATTCTGATTGGTGAGCGCAGAGGGTTCCTATGTAATATTATCTCAGCTCTCGAAGCTGAGAAAATGATCAAGAAGGGCTCTATTGCTTATCTTACCTATATCCTTGATCCGAGACAGTCAGATTCTGGATTAGATAAGATTCGAGTTGTGAAAGACTTTCCAGATGTTTTTTCGGAAGAATTACCTAGGGTACCGTCGAAACGAGATGAGGTTGAGTTTGGCATCGAGGTTTATCCGGGTACAGCTCATGTGTCTATGTCACCTTATCGGATGACTCCGAAAGAACTTAAAGAGTTGAAGATTTAGTTGCAAGAACTGTTGGATCAAGGTTTCATTTGACCCAGTGTTTCTCCTTGGGGAGCTCTTGTTCTGTTTGTTAAGAAGAATGATGGGACACTTCGACTCTGTATAGATTATCAGAAGCTGAACAAGCTGACGATCAAGAACAAATATCCTCTTCCTCGTATTGATTATCTGTTTGACCAGTTCCGGGGAGCTACGGTATTCTCTAAGATAGACCTGAGATCTGGTTATTACCAACTCAAGGTTAAGGATTCTGATGTGTTCAAAACAACTTTCCGGACACGATATGGTCATTATGAGTTCCTTGTGATGCCTTTTGGGTTGACTAACGCCTATGCCGCTTTTATGGATATGATGAATAGGGTGTTTCAACCCTATCTTGACCAGTTTGTTGTGGTATTTATTAATGATATACTAGTATATTCTAGATCTGAGGCAGAGCATGAAGAACATCTTCGGATTGTATTACAGATTCCGCGAGAGAAATAGCTGTATGCAAAATTCAGTAAGTGTGAGTTCTGGCTTTCTGAGGTTATGTTTATGGGACATATAGTTTCTTCTCAGGGTATTCAGGTTGATCCGATGAAGGTTGAGGCTATTATGAGTTGGAAGCAGCCCAAGAATGTTCCTGAGGTTCGAAGCTTCTTGGGTTTAGCTGGTTATTATCGGAGATTCGTTGAGGGTTTCTCTTCTATTGCAACTCCGTTGACTAAGCTTCTGAGGAAGGATGTTCCTTTCGTTTGGTCTGAGGCTCAGCAGTCTAGTTTTGAGAAGCTTAAGTCTGTGTTGAATGAAGCTCCAGTTTTGATTCAGCCTGAGCCTGGTAAGGCTTATACATTTTTCAGTGATGCTTCGTACACCGGATTGGGGTGTGTTCTGATGCAGGACGGGAAGGTAGTGGCTTATGCGTCTCGACAGTTGAAACCGCATGAGTGTAACTATCCTACCCATGATCTAGAGCTTGTTGCTGTTATCTTTGCACTTAAGATCTGGAAACACTATCTCTACGGAGAGAAGTGTTATATCTATACAGACCATAAGAGTGTGAAATATCTCCTCACTCAGAAAGATCTTAATCTGAGACAGCGTCGCTGGTTAGAGCTTCTCAAGGATTATGATTGTGAGATTGAGTATCATCCGGGTAAAGCTAATGTCGTTGCTGATGCATTGAGCCGTAACGCCATTTCAGATTTGAGAGCTTTGTTTGCTCGGATGAGTTTGTATGACGATGGAAGTCTGTTGGCAGAACTTCGGGTTATTCCTACATTGATTTCTGATATTCGAGCTGAGCAGCCTAGTGATCCGTTTTTTATGCATCGTATCAGAGAGGTGCGTGAGGGTACATCACGGGATTACTCTATTGATCATGATGGGGTATTATGTTTCCGTGACCGGTATTGTATTCCGAGGAAATCTGGATTAAAACAGATTAATCTCCATGAGGCTCATGACAGTCCTTATTCTATGCATCCTGGTGGTGACAAGATGTATAAGAATATTCGTGAAAAGTACTGGTGGAAAGGTCTCAAGCAGGACGTCGTCGGATTTGTATCGAAGTGTTTGAGTTGTCAGAAAGTCAAAGCAGTGCATCAGCGTCCGTCTGGGTTACTACAGCATATTGAGATTCCTCAGTGGAAGTGGGAACGCGTGACTATGGACTTTGTTAGTGGACTTCCTTTGACTCCGTCGAAGAAGGATTCCATTTGGGTTACTGTGGATCGTTTGACGAAGTCCGCGCCTTTCATTCCTGTCCGAGTTAACTATTCTCTGAGTAAGTTAGCCCGGATTTATATTTCTGAGATCGTTCGACTTCACGTGGTACCGCTATCTATTATTTCTGACAGAGATCTGAGTTTCACTGCAAGATTCTGGGGGTCTCTTCATTCTGCTTTGGATACTCGGTTGAACTTCAGTACATCTTATCATCCGGAGACAGATGGTCAGTCTGAGCGTGTGATCCAGATTCTTGAGGAAATGTTAAGGGGATGTATTCTTGATTTCAGAGGCAGTTGGGAGGATTTCCTGCCGCTTGCAGAGTTTGCTTATAATAACAGTTATCAGGCCAGTATCAAGATGGCACCGTATGAGGCTCTATATGGGCGTAGGTGTCGTTCACCTATTGGATGGACTGAGTTGAATGAGCACAGATTATTGGGACCGAAGATTGTGCACGAGGCTGAGCAGACTGTCAGATTGATTCGGGATCGGCTTAAGGCTTCTTTTGACAGAAAGAAGTCTTATGCTGATTTGACACGTCGTGATCTTGAGTTTGAGGTGGGTGATGAGGTTTTCTTGAAAGTATCTCCTTGGAGAAAGGTACTTCGGTTTGGTCGGAAGGGCAAGCTGAGTCCTCGTTACATTGGCCCTTATCGGATTATTCGTCGAGTCAGACCAGTTGCCTATCAGCTAGAGTTACCACCAGAGCTTCAGCGCATTCACGATGTTTTCAATGTTTCAGTGTTGAGACGTTATCATCCTGATCCATCGCATGTTATGTCTGTTGAGGATATTGAGGTCCGTTCTGATTTGCGTTTTGAGGAGGAGCCTATTGAGATTCTTGCTCAGGATAAAAAGATTCTCAGAAGGAAGACCATTAAGATGGTCATGGTCCTGTGGCGTGGTCGTAGTCATGATGAGGCTACGTGGGAGCCCAAGACTGTCATCCGAGCTCAGTATCCGCATCTTTTTGCTCCAGGTAAAAATTTCGAGGCCGAAATTTCTTTTTATCAGGGGGAGAGTTGTAACACCCCAATTTTGCCCTAAATTAAAAAAAAAACTAATAATTGGGAAATTTCGGAATTTTAGTGATCAAATTGTAATAGTTGCAAAACTTCAGTATCGTTTCATAAACCCTAGAAATGTATGGTGGCACGCTCTGTAATTAACCCTTTTCTTAGGGTATAAATGGAACCTTTAAGCCATTTCTCTGATTTTTGGCTGCCCTTTCCCTTTCCATTCATCATTTCATACGAACAAAAAAAAGAAGAAACTAATGTCGTACTCTGTTTACCGTCCGACAAGGGGCCAAACGCCGTCCGTTCGACGGTCCAACGCCACCATTCGACTCTTCTCACCGATCCGGTCAAAACCCTAGCCACCAGTTTTGATTTTCGTCCATCGTTGTTGGGAAGCGGTTCGGAAACCGTTCGTCTTCCTCCAAAGAGCCACCGATTCCGGTCGTTTCACCTTGGTTTCGAGTTTGGGTGAGTGCGGAAAGAGTATGAGTGGTGTTTGGTTGGCCGGAAATAACGTTTAGACGTTACCGGTGTGTTTTCCGGCGAGGAAAACCGATTAGGAGAAAACCCTAATTTTTCAATCGGTAGAATTTGGGGATTTTTGCTTGAACCGGTTCATGGGGCTGAACCAGGTTGACAGAACCAAACCGGTTCATTTTATTAAATAGCCGGCTGTCGTCAGCGATGATGTCAGCATTGACCCGTTTGACCCGTTGACCGTTGACCCGTTGACCGTTGACCCGTTGACCATTGACCGTTTGACCCGTTGACCGTTGACCGTTGACTTTTTCAGAAAAAGGTCTATTATATGTTTTTCGACGTCCTGATTCCATTTCCGCTGCCCGTTTTCCCATATTCGAACCCGAAAGACTATTTTGACCGCTTTTATTCTATTATACATGTATTTGAAGATTTGAATATCGGAAGAATTAATTGATATTATTCGTATTTGTAGACGACATTGACTCGGATATTGAGATCCATCCTCCTCCTCCACCTGGACGCCCTCATGTTGCTCAGACATCGGGATCCGCTCGTGAGTTTAATTATTAATATATATTCGATATTTATATTATCAGTGTCTTGGCATAGTAGTAGTATTCTTGATGGTGTATTTAATTGTTATAGGAGTTGATTCTGACCGACCTAGAGATAGAGCTGAGCGTGGGAGGCGTCACCGTCGACGTTGAGTATTAGCTATTTGAGGTGTGTTCTCTTCTGTGTAGTCTGTTTACAGTGCTCTGTATGTAAACATGTTGATTTACTGAAATGTATACATGTTATAGCCTGATGATATATGATTGTAAAATTCTTTTGATCTGTAATGTTTAACGTGTTCAGCATTCTGTTATGTTATGAAATATTTGTATATACATTCAGATTCAGATTACTGTATATCAGATTATATAATTATGCATTTTTGTTGATAAATAATACATTCAAATTGAGAACTCAAATTTTATGTCATCTCATTATGGGTGGGATTCTGTTCGGGGAAGTTCAGTAGCTTCATCCTTTGGGATGATGTCTACTTTGGATCAGTGGTTTCGCCTACGGGCTGTATTCCACTTCGGATAGTGACGGGATAGAGAGTGGTTCTAGGGAACCTTACTCTTCGGATGGTGATGTAGTTGGGTGCATGTCATATTGTGTTGCATTTTCATTCGCACTTGTTTATGTGTTTGAATTGACTCATGATGAAAATTGTATCATGATAATAGCTGAATGATTCTGTTGATATGATGATACTGTTGATTATGGTTGCACTGTAGAGACACACTGAGCGTTATCGCTGACTCCCCTTAGTTTCTATTTTCAGATACTCAGGTCTAGGCTACGGTACTTGGAGGACCTCGTTTTCTAGCTTTATTTATTTACTATTATCAGTATGAGACTTGGACTTATTTTTATTATATGTTTTATCAAATTGTATATAATTTCAGATTCTAGATATTTTATTTGGGGTTATTATGTTTTATCATGCATGCACATTTTGAATATTTAATACTTTCAGGAATATTTTATCAGTATATAATATGCAATATTATTATTATCTATTTTGGAAAATAAAGTTTTCAATCAGGTTACATGTGTGAGGGATAAGCTTTGAGTTTTACTCCTTATATTCGACCCAGTCCTACCGGGTCGGGTTTAGGGGGTTACAATGGCACCTTCATTAATCAAGCAAAGTACATCAAGGATATGCTCAAGAAGTTTGGCTTGGAGAATGCAAAGCCTCAAGCCACACCTATGAGCTCATCTACAAAGCTTGACAAGGATGAGGAGGTAAGTGTGTTGACTCTAAGCTTTACCGTTCTATGATTGGATCATTACTTTACCTTACAGCAAGCAGACCAGATATCTTGTTTAGTGTTTGCTTGTGTGCTAGGTTTCAAGCTAGTCTTAGAGAGTCTCACCTTATAGCCGTTAAGAGAATCTTTAGTTACCTTAGAGATACCCTTGCCTAGGTCTTTGGTACCCTAGAGATTCAACCTTCATGCTTGTTCGGATGCGAATTATGAGGGATGTAAAATCGATAGGAAGAGTACTTAGGGAACTTGTCAATTCCTAGGTAGTATGCTCATATCTTGGTTCTCTAAGAAACAAAATAGTGTAGCTTTATCTACCACCGAAGCCGAGTACATATCCTTAGAGAGTTGTTGGGCTCAAGTCCTTTGGATGAAGCAACAACTCTTAGATTATGGTATTAAAGTTGAAACCATACCTCTTAAGTGTGATAACACTAGTGCCATATGTTTAACAAAAAATCTCATCCAACACTCTATAACCAAACATATAGAAATAAGGCATCATTTCATTAGAGATCATGTCCTTAAAGAAGATGTTGTTATAGAGTATGTTGACACCTTAAATCAATTAGCGGACATCTTTACAAAACCTTTAGATAAAGAGCGTTTTTGGTCCCTTAGGAGAGAGTTAGGTCTAACTAGCCTATCTTGACCTTTTAGGACCTCTTTTATGCTTAAAATTGTTTGATCTTGTGAAATTGCATGTTTGTGTGTTGTAGCTCTTGAAAATATCCATGCTTATAATTAGGGGATTATGTTTATGTCTGCACATGTTATTCCTACTCATTCATGTCATTCATGCAAATTAGGCCTTCAAAAATTTCATTTTTCTGCACTTTTAGAGCCTCGTCTGCACTTCCAGGACCAGGTGTATCGAAACGGGTCAAACTGTTTCGATACGGGTACCTTAAAATTCCATCTGAGAGAAGGGTGTTTCGAAACGTCTTCAAAGGGTTTCGAAACGTTTTAGCTACTGCCAAGGGGTGTATCGAAACGTGTTTCGATACGAGTCAACGTGGGATTCGATACGGTCAAAGTCGTATCAAAACGGACAGCTGGACTTGAAAAGTCAGTCAACTCTCGGTGCCCGTGTTTAAGAACGGTCGAAATCTATTCCGAAACGGGTTAGCGGACAGATTTAAAGAGGGCTTTTAATGTTAAAGTTTCACTTTAATTAAAATTCCTTCAAACCCTAAAAACTCTAAAACAATTTTTCCCTATAAAACCCTCTAAACCTCATTGTTTTCACCAAATCTTGAGGGCTTTTACTCTTAAACACAAGTCTAAGCAAGCATCAACAATTTTGTGCAAGGATTTCCATCTATTCATCCAAAATCCCAATTTAAGGTATATTTTCATCCTTTTCTTTTTCCATAAATTTGTATTCGAATCCTAGGTTAGAAAATTTTAATTTTGTATAGTTTATGTGTTTTGATACTTGTGTTTTTCAAATCTTGTTAAAAAAATTTAAAATCTTAAAAAAATTTATTCGAATATATGATTTTTCATTCGTATTTTTTACTGTTTTTTTAATTGTTTTCTCTTAAAAAAAATTGTTCGTTCTTAAAATTTGTTTTAAACCCCATTGGATTGAATTAAGGACTTTCATGCATACACTTCAATTTTAGTTACACGTTGCTTGCTTTATGTTTTTAGGACTTTTTCAATGGATCCCGCTAACAAGAAACGTAAGGCACCTCAATCGGGTGAAGGTTCAAACCAAGCCGCGATTTGTCCCAACCTTACTCAACTTTTTCTTAAGAGTCTCAAAACTACCGCGATGAGGGAGCGTTTCACATATGTCAAGGAGATTGTCGTTCGTCGTGAGCGTATTGTTGACATGTCGTTTCTTGACTCCGAGCGCTTTCTCTTCCGTTATCTCCACCGTTTACAAGAATGGATCTTCTTTGGTTTCTTGAGTATCCCGGATATTTGCTACATGTAACCCCCTTAGCCCGGCCTAGAAAGTTGACCCGAACTACGAAGATTACACGGGGAAAACCAAAGTCAACCCGAAAGTCAACCTTGATTAACGACCCTTTTTTTATTTTTAATCTTGTCTAAATGCATAATAACCCTAGGTGTACTCTTGAAAAGAACATACTCAAAAATCACAACAATCGAATAACAATTAGGGACTCAATTGCACAACATACAAATTTAGGGACCAAATTGCAAAATCTGAAAATTAGGAGGACTTAACCAGTTTTGAAGTTACCATTATGAAATTAATCACATTTCATGCTTCTCTGTCAAATTCAATCTCAAACGGATATCACAAACTCAACCAATTGCATAAACAAAGATTGGGACCAAAACGTAAGAGTTTCAAAACATTTAACCATCAGAATCAGTGCCCAACGGTCGAGTGTTCCGAAACGGGGGAGGTCCGTTCCGAAATGCGGGACCATTCCGAAACTTGTTGCGGAACAAGGCTTGGCAGTGGCAAATCCGTTTCGGAACAGCTCTACCTGTTTCGAAACGCCATGGACATTTCAGGCCACCTGTTCCGAAACAGTAGCACCCGTTCCGAAACGAGTTGCCCAGATTTGCAGAATTCGTCTGGTTTTACACACTTTCAGCCCATCAAACACATCCATATGACCTCCATATCATGCACACAAGTCATCAAACACTTAAGGAACATATTAGCATCAACTAATCTCAATCATGGCATCATTCAAGGAAAATCCCAACTCAATAGGCATGCATCCTATATTGAAAATCATGCAATCATCAAATCACCAAAACCAAATACCAAAAGGCCATTTACATGTTCCAACATCATCAAAGGCATTAACCAAACATAGGGAGTCCAAAACATCTCCCAAAAACACAATTAGGTTCCCATTGCCAAATGCCAAAAGCTAATAGTGTTAGGAAAACATTCATCATACATGAGCTTAGTCTTCACTTGGATCCTTTACCTCCTTGCTGCCCTTTATGCACTTCAATGCTCTGCATTATTGGTTTAAGAAAGAGAGAGCGTAATCACATAGCTTAGTGAGGAATGCTCAATTAAAACATCACAATAATGCATTTGCAAAAAACCTTTTCAAGGCCTTTAGTTTTCAAAACAACATTTACCATGCAATTATGCATACAAACCAAGCATCTCATGCTTCAAATCATCAACATGTCATATTGGCTTACAAGTGATAATCAAACATTTTACAACTCAAAAACACAATCGGATACGCGGATTACAAGCGTTGTCCCATACGCTTCATACACACTACCAATATCAAGGTGGAGCATATGGTACAATCACAACCCCTCAACACCCGTGATGGAGTATACGGTACAATCACAACCCCTCCACATCACTCATTGGTAGTTGTATAACATCACTAACGAGAACACGGGACACACAACACAAGATCCACACATGGACTTTTAACCACCATTGTGATCTTAACACAAGATCCACTCATGGACTTTTAACCACCATGATGATCTTAACCATCTCGTTAGTGTACTTGGATGGAGTTTACGGTACAATCACAACCCCTCAACATCCAAGGCGACTTTATTCACGGTGCACCCAATCCTATAGCCGGCTAACTATATCCGATTCAAGTACTTTAAAACCAACACATCACTTGCCAATATACATCATTTGTCATCATTAATCCACTGTTTTTAAGCATTAAACAAAGCCATTACATAATCATGCATCACTATGCATCAAACCACATTTATCAATGTCCAAAACAAGGATCTCTTACCTTGAGCATCCTTCAACACATGGCTTACAAAACCAGCATCAAACATGCTAAAATATGCTTTCAAAACAGAATTTAAACATGCAAATATAACACATTGCATCCAACCATCTCATGGTTCATCAAAAAGAGAGTTTTCCTGAAAACTTACTCTTGAGCTTAGCTAAGTTGTTTAGACTTAAACTAAGCTCCCATAACCTTCCAACATTGGTTTCAAAGCTGAAAACCAAACTTCACTCACCGATTGCGTTTCGCAAGCTTGCCGAAACACCGATCAAGCCTCTGGATCAACACCACAAGGATCCGATGATGTCTCCCCTGTTTTAAACACATCAAAGCAGAAGATTAATGCATCATCATGCATTAATACCTTCAACCAAGACACCTAAACTCGCTGCTCTCATCAAAACTCACATTTCGGCTACCAAACACAACTGAAATCACATCCAAACACCTATACAACATTACCCAGCCAAGATCCATCAATTCCAACCATTCTTAAACATCAATTAACATCCAAAAAGGATCTAATCACGTCCTTATACCTCCAGCTATAGCAGGACATCAAAAACACCTCAAAACCACCATTAACTCAATCAAGAACTTAGGAAAATCAACCTATCCGGGATTGAATTGATTAAACCTCAATTACACATCATTTATACATCCAATAAACATCAAAAAGACATCTCAAAACACAGCCCAATCATTTAGTACGAATTTAATCAAAATTAAATCCAAATCTTGCATTTAAAGCCAAGATCAAGAACACAACATAAAAACCTTTATTAAAACTCAAATCAAGGATTGAGAACTTGGGAATTTCAGTAAAGAACTGAGTATTTAGAGGAGAAGGACGTTCATACCTCTAAATGTGAGTTTCTCCTTGTTTAAAGCCAAGATTCTTGAAAATTCAATAAGCAAATGATAAGGATTTGGTGTAGGAATGATTAGAGATCAATTAGAGATTGAAATCTCATCTTTAGATGTTAAAATCAGAGGAAAAATGGCTGGGGAAATGTGTTTGGCTGAGAGAAAATGGAGAGAAAATGAAGTGGGAAAATTTTGAGAAAAGTTAGTTATGAACTCAAAAATATCTATTTCCCCTTTTTCCTTTTATTAAATATCATTTAATAAATGTTTAATATTAAGAAAAATCTGGAGAAAACTCTTCTTGGGTAAATTAGCTCCTTAAAGATTCAAAGTTTCAATCCTTTTAAAACAGTCACCAACTTTTCAAAAATTACATTTTAGTCACTAACTTGAAATGTCACATTTCGAAACCTCATTTTGTAAAATTGATTTCACCACTCTCTTATATATAATAAAACATGATTTTTAGATATTTTTCCATATTTTTAATGCATCCCGAACTAGGCTTTCCCTAAAAACCACCTTTTATATTCGAACCGAAATCCGACCGGTCCGATTCAAACCCAAAACCTCTAAGCCCAAAATTGGGGTGTTACAACTCTCCCCCCTTAAGAAATTTCGTCCTCGAAATTTACCTGAAGGAAAGAGGTACGGAAACTGCTTCAACATGTCATCCTTCCGTTCCCACGTGGCTTCCTCAACACCACGATGCTTCCACAACACCTTTACCAACTCAATGGTCTTGCCTCGAAGAACTTTACTATCCGAATCCAGAATCTTCATCGGTTCCTCATCATAGGTCAAATCCGGATTCAACTCCACTTGCTCTACAGGCATCACATGCGAAGGATCCGATCTATACTTCCGAAGCATAGAAACATGAAACACATTATGAATCTTTTCTAACTCCTGCGGTAACCGCAACTTGTACGCAACAGGACCCACATGCTCAATCACCTCGTATGGTCCTATGTACCTAGGGCTCAACTTACCCTTTCGGCCAAACCTCATCACCTTTTTCCAAGGCGAAACTTTCAAAAACACACGGTCACCCACCGCATACTAAACCTCCTTACGCTTCAAATCCGTGTAAGACTTTTGCCGATCAGAAGCTGCCTTCAAACGCTCACAAATGAGCTTCACCTTCTCGGTGGTTCCTTTCAACAAGGCTGGCATCGAAACCAACTTCTGACCCGTTTCAGCCCAACAAAGAGGAGTCCTACACTTCCTTCCGTACAAAGCTTCATAAGGTGCCATTTGAATACTTGCCTGATGACTATTATTATAGGCAAACTCCACCAAAGGCAAATGTTTCTCCCAAGAACTCTGAAACTCAATCACGCAGCACCTCAACATATCCTCCAACACCTGGATAACACGCTCAGACTGTCTATCCGACTGTGGATGATAAGATGTACTGAAATTCAACCGTGTACCCAAAGCCTGATGCAAACACTGCCAGAAACGCGATGTAAACCTCGGATCTCTATCCGACACAATCGACTTTGGCACTCCATGCAGCCGCACAATCTCAGCAATGTACAGCTCCGCAAGCTTATCCAAAGTGTACGTAGTATGCACAGGCAAGAAATGCGCACACTTCGTCAGGCGATCCACAATCAACCACACCGAATTCCTCTTCGATGGCGACAAGGGCAAACCAGACACAAAGTCCATGGTAACCCTTTCCCACTTCCACTCAGGAATCCTCAACGGTTGCAACAACCCTGAAGGAAACTGATGCTCAGCTTTAACTCGCTGACAAACCATGCACTTGCTTACAAACTCGGCAACATCATTCTTTAAACCCACCCAATAGTACTCATCACGAAGATCACGGTACATCTTAGTACTACCATGGTGCATAGCAAAAGGACCACTATGACCTTCAGTCAGAATAGCACGCCTCAAATCAGCATCATTGGGCACTACTATCCGACTCCCAAAACATAAAACTCCATCATCATTAAAGCAGAAATACGATGGCCTACCCTCTGCAATATCCTGAACATGTGGCACCAAGGAATCATCCAACAACTGCTTTTCCTTAATCAACTGAACCAACGATGGTTTCACTTGCAACTCAGCCACAAGATGACCATCACGCGAAATACTCAAACTGGCAAACATAGCCCTCAACTCCATAGCTACCTTCTTACTCAAGGCATCCGCTACAACATTAGCTTTACCCGGATGGTACTCGATCGTCAAATCATAATCCTTAAGCAACTCCACCCAACGTCGTTGCCTAAGATTCAACTCCTTCTGAGACATCAGATACTTCAAACTCTTGTGATCCGTGTACACAGTACACTTCTCACCATACAGGTAATGTCTCCAAATTTTCAAAGCAAAAACCACCGCAGCTAACTCAATGTCATGCGTAGGATAATTGCGCTCATGCACCTTCAAATGCCGTGATGCATAAGCCACCACCTTACCCTCTTGCATCAACACACATCCCAAACCAACGTAGGACGCATCACTATACACCACAAACTTTTTCCCTGATTCAGGTTGAACCAAGATAGGAGCTTGCGTCAAAGCTGCCTTAAGCTTCTCAAAAGCCTGCTGTCTCGCTTCCGTCCACTCATACTTAACATCCTTCTGCAACAACTTCGTCAAAGGTGCAGCAATCTTGGAAAACCCATCCACGAACCTTCGATAGTATCCTGCCAAACCCAGGAAACTACGAACTTCATGAACAGACTTAGGAGGCTTCCAATTCATCACCGCCTCAATCTTTTGAGGATCAACACGAATCCCCTCTGCAGAAACCACATGCCAAGAAACACCACTTCTCTAAGCCAGAACTCACACTTGCTCAGCTTGGCATAAAGCTGATTCTCTAACAAAGCCTGTAGCACAATTCTCAGATGCCCTTCATGCTCCTCCTCAGTACGAGAGTACACGAGAATATCATCAATGAACACCACGACAAATTTATCCAAGTATTCATGAAATACTCTATTCATCATGTCCATGAAAGCTGCAGGAGCATTCGTCAAACCAAATGGCATCACAAGGAACTCATAATGCCCATACCTCGTTCTGAAGGCTGTTTTTGGCACATCCACATCCTTCACCTTCAACTAGTAATACCCTGACCTTAAGTCAATTTTAGAGAACACTGCCGCTCCCCGAAATTGATCAAAAAGATCATCAATTCTCGGCAATGGATACAGATTCTTGATAGTCAACTTGTTAAGCTGACGGTAATCAATGCACATTCTCATAGTGCCATCCTTTTTCTTCACAAACAACACCGGTGCACCCCAAGGTGACACGCTCGGCCGAATGAAACCACGATCAAGCAACTCCTGAAGTTGCGTCTTCAGCTCTTTCAACTCTTTAGGTGCCATTCGATAAGGAGTAATGGACACTGGAGTTGTGTTTTCATACAGTTCAATTCCAAACTCCACTTCGCGATTAGGAGGCAACCCAGGAAACTCCTCCGGAAACACACCAGGAAACTCTCGCACGGTCCTGATATCTTGCACACGCAACTCTTTAGAGCTAGGATTCATCACAAAGGCTAGGTAAGCTTCACAGCCTTGCCTCAGCATCCGGCTCGCTTCCAATGTAGACACCACATTGGCAAGAAACTTCACATTCTCACCAACCACCACTACCTCATAATCATCTGCAAGCTTCAACGAAACTCGCTTATTCTCAAAATCCACAATAGCTCGATGCTCAACAAGCCAATCCATACCAAGGATTACATCAAAACCATAGAAAGGCAATTCCATAAGATCAACATGAAAAACATGATCTTGCACAACCAAGGGACACCTTCTATAAAGCTTTCGAGTCACAACAGTCTCACCAAAAGAACTAGTTACACGCATACCAACATCCAAAGACTCAACAGGCAAACCAAGCAATTGAGCATGCTCACGCAATATGTATGAGTGTGTAGATCCAGAATCAATCAAGGAAAGTAATGACAAGGATTGCAAAGTAAAAGTACCTGCGATCACATCCGTGTCATTCCTCCCCTCTCTCTGAGCATACACTCTGGCCTGGCCACCACCCTCAGGCTGAACAGCTACAACATGAGCCACATTCCTTCCACCATCCTCTCTACGCTGGAAGTTACCACGGCCGCGCCCACGACCTCTCTGTGGTGCAACAACTCCAGGAGCACGTCCCTGACCACCACCGGCCAACAAAGGACACTCCCTCCTCATATGATCCGCCGAACCACAGTTCCAGCACGAGTTACCGGCCACCACAACAGGAGCCTGCACCTCTCTCGCTGCTCGAGGACAATCACGCCTCAGGTGTCCACGCGATCCACATGTCCAACATGTGTTCAGATCAGCTCTCGCCCTGTCTCCCTGAACAGGCGCACCTTGCCCTCCACCACCACACCTAGCCGAAGACTGATACTTCCGATCACGTCCTCTCTTGTTCCGTCCGCTACCGGAACTATACTCAGCAGCTCGCTTGCCCACACTAGGACCAGCACCTCTAGAAGATAAACTCAAATTCAACTCAATGTCCCTTGCTCTTCCAACCAGCACATCAAAGTCTGTGTACTCAGCAGCCAGCATATAGGTCTTCACTTCCGTCACCAAACCATAACGGAAGCGTTCACACCTCTCCCGCTCATCAGGGACAAGCTCAGGTGCGTACTGACTGAGTCGGACAAACTGAACCTTGTACTCAGCCACTGTCATGCTCCCTTGAGTAAGAGACATGAATTCCCTTTTCTTCTCATCCAGGTATCGTACACCCAGATACTTCCTCTTGAACGCGTTCAGAAAGAACGTCCAAGTCACATCAGCTTCCTCCATTCCGGAGATAGTGGTTGTCCACCAGGTATACGCATCGTCATGCAACAATGATAACACACAACCCAGCTTTTGCACATCATTACAGTTCATTTGTCCCAAAATTCTCTTGGTACTTTCCAACCAAGATTCAGAACCTTCAGCAGACAATCCCCTGAACTCAGTCCCTCCCAGACTGCGCAAGCGTTCTAGAGGTAGTCTTACATTAGCATCACCCTGATGCCCAGCTCCTTGAGCTCCAGCTACCGCCGCCCGAAAGGCTCTAACAATAGCTTGAATCAGCATTGTCATGTCAGGAGCAGCTTGCCCCTGCCCAGCTTCAGGTCCAGCGACCTCAGCACCAGCAGCAACACCAGCTCCTTCACCCCCAGCACCACCACCACTAGGTTGAGGAGGTAAATCCACCACATTTTCAACGTTCTCCTCATTCTCATTTTGAGGCATAGCTTGCGTATTAATCCTCGTCTCTCTACGAGGTCTCATTCACTAAACAATGCAATCACAATGCAATAAACAAAGTCAGGCTCAGCAAGGTAAGCAATCCAAGTACTCAAGCTCATTTCCAATTAAAAACAATCATTTCATTAACTTTGATTTGGCAATGGGTCCCTCTAACATGCTTCACCACAGCATACACCACAATTGCAACATACTTACAATTTATACATCATACTTCACTCATCATGCATACAAAGCAGTCATACACATATCACCCACATAACCATTCCCAATTACTCGAGAACTCAGCTCTGATACCACCAAATGTAACCCCCTTAGCCCGGCCTAGACAGTTGACCCGAACTACGAAGATTACACGGGGAAAACCAAAGTCAACCCGAAAGTCAACCTTGATTAACGACCCTTTTTTATTTTTAATCTTGTCTAAATGCATAATAACCCTAGGTGTACTCTTGAAAAGAACATACTCAAAAATCACAGCAATCGAATAACAATTAGGGACTCAATTGCACAACATACAAATTTAGGGACCAAATTGCAAAATCTGAAAATTAGGAGGACTTAACCAGTTTTGAAGTTACCATTATGAAATTAATCACATTTCATGCTTCTCTGTCAAATTCCATCTTAAACGGATATCACAAACTCAACCAATTGCATAAACAAAGATTGGGACCAAAACGTAAGAGTTTCAAAACATTTAACCATCAGAATCAGTGTCCAACGGTCGAGTGTTCCGAAACGGGGGAGGTCCGTTCCGAAATGCGGGACCGTTCCGAAACTTGTTGCGGAACAAGGCTTGGTAGTGGCAAATCCGTTTCGGAACAGCTCTACATGTTTCGAAACGCCATGGCCATTTCAGGCCACCTGTTCCGAAACAGTAACACCCGTTCCGAAACGAGTTGCCCAGATTTGCAGAATTCGTCTGGTTTTACACACTTTCAACCCATCAAACACATCCATATGACCTCCATATCATGCACACAAGTCATCAAACACTTAAGGAACATATTAGCATCAACTAATCTCAATCATGGCATCATTCAAGGAAAATCCCAACTCTATAGGCATGCATCCTATATTGAAAATCATGCAATCATCAAATCACCAAAACCAAATACCAAAAGGCCATTTACATGTTCCAACATCATCAAAGGCATTAACCAAACTTAGGGAGTCAAAAACATCTCCCAAAAACACAATTAGGTTCCCATTGCCAAAAGCTAATAGTGTTAGGAAAACATTCACCATACATGAGCTTAGTCTTCACTTGGATCCTTTACCTCCTTGCTGCCCTTTATGCACTTCAATGCTCTGCATTATTGGTTCAAGAAAGAGAGAGCGTAATCACATAGCTTAGTGAGGAATGCTCAATTAAAACATCACAATAATACATTTGCAAAAACACCTTTTCAAGGCCTTTAGTTTTCAAAACAAAATTTACCATGCAATTATGCATACAAACCAAGCATCTCATGCTTCAAATCATCAACATGTCATATTGGCTTACAAGTGATAATCAAACATTTTACAACTCAAAAACACAATCGGATACGCGGATTACAAGCGTTGTCCCATACGCTTCATACACACTACCAATATCAAGGTGGAGCATAGGGTACAATCACAACCCCTCAACACACGTGATGGAGTATACGGTACAATCACAACCCCTCCACATCACTCATTGGTAGTTGTATAACATCACTAACGAGAACACGGGACACACAACAC
The DNA here is from genome assembly GCA_030270665.1 of Hibiscus trionum. Taxonomy (NCBI): domain Eukaryota; kingdom Viridiplantae; phylum Streptophyta; class Magnoliopsida; order Malvales; family Malvaceae; genus Hibiscus; species Hibiscus trionum. The sequence goes on from BSYR01000021.1 coordinate 27,490,906, forward strand.
AAGATCCACACATGGACTTTTAACCACCATTGTGATCTTAACACAAGATCCACTCATGGACTTTTAACCACCATGATGATCTTAACCATCTCGTTAGTGTACTTGGATGGAGTTTACGGTACAATCACAACCCCTCAACATCCAAGGCGACTTTATTCACGGTGCACCCAATCCTATAGCCGGCTAACTATATCCGATTCAAGTACTTTAAAACCAACACATCACTTGCCAATATACATCATTTGTCATCATTAATCCACTGTTTTTAAGCATTAAACAAAGCCATTACATAATCATGCATCACTATGCATCAAACCACATTTATCAATGTCCAAAACAAGGATCTCTTACCTTGAGCATGCTTCAACACATGGCTTACAAAACCAGCATCAAACATGCTAAAATATGCTTTCAAAACAGAATTTAAACATGCAAATATAACACATTGCATCCAACCATCTCATGGTTCATCAAAAAGAGAGTTTTCCCGAAAACATACTCTTGAGCTTAGCTAAGTTTTTTAGACTTAAACTAAGCTCCCATAACCTTCCAACATTGGTTTCAAAGCTGAAAACCAAACTTTACTCACCGATTCCGTTTCGCAAGCTTGCCGAAACACCGATCAATCCTCCGGATCAACACCACAAGGATCCGATGATGTCTCCCCTGTTTTAAACACATCAAAGCAGAAGATTAATGCATCATCATGCATTAATACCTTCAACCAAGACACCTAAACTCGCTGCTCTCATCAACACTCACATTTCGGCTACCAAACACAACCGAAATCACATCCAAACACCTCTACAACATTACCCAGCCAAGATCCATCAATTCCAACCATTCTTAAACATCAATTAACATCCAAAAAGGATCTAATCACGTCCTTATACCTCCAGCTATAGCAGGACATCAAAAACACCTCAAAACCACCATTAACTCAATCAAGAACTTAGGAAAATCAACCTATCCGAGATTGCATTTATTAAACCTCAATTACACATCATTTATACATCCAATAAACATCAAAAAGACATCTCAAAACACAGCCCAATCATTTAGTACGAATTTAATCAAAATTAAATCCAAATCTTGCATTTAAAGCCAAGATCAAGAACACAACATAAAAACCTTTATTAAAACTCAAATCAAGGATTGAGAACTTGGGAATTTCAGTAAAGAACTGAGTATTTAGAGGAGAAGGACGTTCATACCTCTAAATGTGAGTTTCTCCTTGTTTAAAGCCAAGATTCTTGAAAATTCAATAAGCAAATGATAAGGATTTGGTGTAGGAATGATTAGAGATCAATTAGAGATTGAAATCTCATCTTTAGATGTTAAAATCAGAGGAAAAATGGCTGGGGAAATGTGTTTGGCTGAGAGAAAATGGAGAGAAAATGAAGTGGGAAAATTTTGAGAAAAGTTAGTTATGAACTCAAAAATATCTATTTCCCCTTTTTCCTTTTATTAAATATCATTTAATAAATGTTTAATATTAAGAAAAATCTGGAGAAAACTCTTCTTAGGTAAATTAGCTCCTTAAAGATTCAAAGTTTCAATCCTTTTAAAACAGTCACCAACTTTTCAAAAATTACATTTTAGTCACTAACTTGAAATGTCACATTTGGAAACCTCATTTTGTAAAATTGATTTCACCACTCTCTTATATATACTAAAAGAGGATTTTTAGATATTTTTCCATATTTTTAATGCATCCCGAACTAGGCTTTCCCTAAAAACCACCTTTTATATTCGAGCCGAAATCCGACCGGTCCGATTCAAACCCAAAACCTCTAAGCCCAAAATTGGGGTGTTACACTACAAGCACATGGTTCTTATCTTCTACTCGAATGCCCAACTCGACAACAATGAAGACAACTCTGAAGTTGTTCGCATTGAGTCTCTTATCTTGGGAAAGAAGATTGTCATTGACATACCTTTCTTAGAGACTACCTTTGGTCTTAAGAACGAAGGAATCGAGAATGAGACTCATTTTGGTTCTCACACCGGTTCAATGCTTGCCTTGGATGCTCACGATAGGTTCCTCCACTTGATGGTCTCATGGTTTATTCGCCCCTCCGGAGGTAAATTCTCTCACGTTCGTCAAGTAGATTATTTTTAGCTTGAATGTTTTCGTCGTGGAGAACGCCCTAATCTTGTCAAGATCATGTTTGCCGAGATGGTGAATAATGTCAAGCTCCGTGAAACCGATGCGCTCAAGTCTTTCACTTATGGGACTGTTTTAAGTTATATCTTTGGAGAGCTTAATCTTGATTGCACCTATGACTCATCGTAACCCCGCAAGCAAAAACTTGGTGAATCTTCTCTCCGCAAGTCCGAATTTCGTTACATCAACAATGGCCAATGGGAACATGTTGATAGAGAAGCACCTCCACCTTAAGTTGAACCTCAACCACAAGCTCCGGTTGCCAACAATGAAGCTCTCATGGGTTTTCTTACCGAGCGGTTCAACACTATGGAGGCGAGTCTTGGTACCATAAATACTCGATTGCAATCCATGGAGAATCGACTCACATCCCTTGAGAACCAACATCAATCTATGGACATGTCCTTCTCCACCTTTTATGGCCAATGGATGGATTTTCGTCGTTCTCAAGCTAAGTACGATGATGATTCCATGGATGATGATGGTGACGACGACGAGGCTTAGGATTCTCATGTCATCCCATATTAGCTATTTATATTAGGACTAAGATTGCATCTTTATTTCCTTTATATTTTATGAACCTATGCTTTGCTTATTTTGTTTGGGATTAAGATTTGGACTTATTGTTTAAGATTTATGTTTTGGATATTTGAATTCTATGAATTTATATTATGTTCCTTATTGCTTATTGATTATTGCTTTTAACCGTATCTCTTCTCTTTGAGCCTTGTTTATTATTTTTGATCTAACAAAAAGGGGGAGAAGTAATCTAAGAGCCAAAATTCGTTTTAAGTGTTTTAAGTGTTTTTAAGTTTTAAAAATTGGATTTAAATTTTTTAAAACTTTAAAAACCCATCTTAAATTGAGGGGGAGTTAGAATGTATTCAAAATTTTCAAAACTCTTATAAATTCTAACTTTGGTTTTGTTATATCAAAAAAGGGGAGATTGTGAAACCGATAATTTGATTTTGATATAACTAAAGAATTTAAGGACTAAAATGAAAATGTGAAAATGAATTTTTAAGTCCTCAAACCTCTCTATATGTTTAAAGGAAAATGCCTAAGTTAAAAACTTATATTGTCAAAATTTTTCTAAGTGTTCTTGAAGCCAAAACAGTGTTTTTCGGGTCACCGTTTCGGAACGGCCTAAGGCGTTTCGAAACACTTTTCAAACTGTAAACTCGTGTTTCGGAACATGTATCGAATCGGTTTTGAAACTGTAAACCTCTGTTTCGAAGCGGCTTAAGAACGTCGAGACACCGTATCGAAACGACATCCAATGTTTCGAAACGGTATTCAAGTCAGATTTAAAAATATGACCGTTGAAAGTTTTTAACCGATTTTACACAAGTCGTTAAGGCGTATCGAAACGATTTCAAGTCGTTTCAATACAGGCCTTGACAGTAGCTAAAATGTTTCGAAACGGCTCTTAGCGTATCGAAACACCTTTAGTTTGTTTCGTTATGGGCTCTTTAATGCACCCCAACGACTCTTTCTATTTTGGTATGTGTCGAAACAAGGTCGGGCGTTTCGAAACGGTTGGTTGCAGACTGCATTTATGGAGGGAAGATAATATCCCAACGGCTCTATTGATGAATGCAACAACCAAAACGGCTAGAATTCAATGAAAAGGTATAAAAGGGACCTCTAAAAGCTTCAGCAACAACTATTGATCCAAAAACAAACATCCAAACATCAAATCCAAGCATTTGTTCATAAATCCCATTATTGTCTTGTAACCCCAATTGTATTTTTCATTCTTATCATTTCAATTGGGTTGAGTGCTTGTAATTGGGCTATACTTTGTATTGAGAGATACTTGTTTTAGCCAACAACTTCTTTGTTTCTATTGTGTGAGGATTGGGTCAAATTTTGGGTAGAAAATTTGACCGAAATTGTAACGGTTACTTCCTTAGCCTATAAAAGGGGAAGAGCAATTAGTGGAATTGTTGAAAATCCTTAGTGAAGCTAAGGTAGTGGATGTAGAGTTCGATTTGAACTTGAACCACTCTAAATTTCCTTGTCTACCAATTTTTATTTGTCAATTCCACTCCAAAAAGTTTAAAAAATCCAATTCAGACCCCTCTTGGTTTATATCGATCATTCAATCCCCTCAACACTTATGTCGCCTGAGCATCGTAACTAACCGACATTCTTGTTCTTGCGTTAACTTGGAAGAGATGATTACGGGTAAAGTATAGTTTTCTCCAAGGTAAACATATTTTAGTTGTTCAGGCAGTGGTTTCATTTCTAGTTTAGGCGGCTGTTCAATAGATGGTTTTTCAATGGTACTATCTTTCGTTGTATATTTCAGAGGTTCGAAGTACTTACCGGGACGAGTACCCAGTCTAGTTTACCTCTTCAGTATCATCAAAGAAGTTGTCAGGCAAGCTACCAAGGTAGATGCTGAGGTAGTCGTCTGAATAGCTGCCTCAATAGTTTTTAAAATCTCTGCCTGGGAAGACTGTTAAGGCAAGGGGCATCTATTGTGAGAAGGAGCTCCGTTTTTGTCTGGATTAGTTGGAACTCTTCCTTGATATCTGCTTTCTTAAGGGTTTGAAGTACATTGAGTTTTATGTGTTGGTCGTTTACCCTCATGGTCAGTTCTCCCTTCTCCACATCAATTAGTGTTCTACCTATGGCCAGGAATGGTCTTCCCAGTATGATTGGTGAATTTTCATCTGCTTCACAATCTAAAATGAGGAAGTCAGCCGGAAAAATAAATTTATCTACTCTTACCAAGATGTCTTCAATTTTCCCCTCCGGATGCACGTACAAGCGGTCGGCTAACTGGAGCATAACTGTGGTGGGTTGAGCCTTCCCAATTCCCAACTTTTGAAACACCGATTTGGGCATTAAGTTAATGCTTGCCTCGAGATCACATAAGGTTTTCCCTTGTAATGGTTCCCAATGGAACATGGAATGAGGAAGCTGTCTGGGTCTCTCAGTTTAGGTGGTGCTCGGTTTTGATACATTGCCATGCAACCTTTTGTCATGGACACTGTTTCGAATTCCCCTATCCTTGCTTACCTCGACACCATATCCTTGAGGAACTTTGCATAATTCGACATTTTCTCTATAGCCTCGACGAAGGGTATGTTGATGTGTACCTATTTGAGAATGTCCATGAATTTCTTAAACTGGTACTCTTGCTTCTGATGCTTCAGCCGCTGAGGAAATGAGGGAGGTGGCCGAATATTTTTAATCCCTTCCTTATATGGGAATCTGATTTGAGGGAGTGTGATCTGCTATGGTTTCTCTATTTTCTCTTTAGTCTTGTCTGGGATGTCGGCAAATTTGTAGGTCGGAAGAATTGGTTCTAATTCTACCGAGGCAATGGCACTGGGGTCTGCCATGGTGGCTGGATCTATCTCCTTCGATTTGTCAGTGCATGGTTTCTTGAGTTGTTTTCCACTCCTGGTTGTGATTGCCTTGCACTGTTCATGAGTGGGTCTACTTGCGACTTTAGTATCGCTGGGCAATACTCCACTGTTTCCAGTATTCAGTAGACGCTTGAACTGCCTACCTGAGTTTCTAGCAATTTTAAAGTGGCCACGTGATTTTTCGTTCTCATCTCGGTCTTGTCCAAGAAGGCATCGATTTTCTTAACGAATAAATGCATGTTGGACATGTAGGTACCTGTCTGAGTCATGAAGGCACTTAGAGTCTGCTCCAAGGCACTGGGTGCTGCCTGTTGCGGCGGCGACTGCTGCGGTATAGTCTGCTGAAATCCTTGTGTTTGATTCGTCTGATTAGATGGATTCAGAGCATTGTTGGGGTTGCTCCATGAAACGTTAGGGTGCCTCTTCCAGCCAGGGTTGTAGGTGTCCGATGTAGGGTTGTTGTTTTTGTTGAAGTTCCCCAGAAAGTAGCTGGTCTCTGTCTCTTGTTGCCACTCGGATGAGTAATGGTCTCCCCCACATTGGTCGCAAAAGGCATCAATGGCTTTGACTTGTTGTGTATTGTTCTGCCATTGCATAGCTTATACCATCTTCGTCAACCGAGCGACTTGTGCTACAAGTGCATCTGGCGTTCCTAGTTCGTTTGCTGTGGCCTGGCTTCTTATGCCGCCTTGGCGGGCATTAGGAAACTAATAGTCGTTTTTGGCCATCAAGTTCAGAATTTGAATTGCTTTGGCGGGCTCCTTGTTTAGTAATGTACCATTGGCAGAGGAATCCAGCATCATCCTTGTTGTTGTGTTTACACCGTTGTAGAATATGGATATTAGTGTCCATTCTGGAAATCCATGGGAGGGGCATTTATTCAACAACTCACATTATCTCTCCCATGCCTCGTACATTGGTTCATCATCTGCCTGCCAAAAAGTAGTGATTTCAGTACGCAATTTATTAGTCAAATTGACAGGATTAAATCGAGCTAAGAAGTCTCGGCATAGTTCCGTCCAATATTCGATGGACACTGATGGTAAGTTGTTGAACCTAGTCTTTGCCCTATCACTCAGTGAATAGGGAAATAATCTGAGACACAACACGTCGGGATGAACTCAATGGATTTTGAATGACTTGCAGATATACAAGAAGTATTTCATATGCTGGCGGGCATCTTTAGTGGCGTCTTCCAACATATTGAACATGGCGGATTTCATATGCTGTGTTTTCTAAGATTGATTTAAGACCTGAATATTATCAGTTGAAGGTCAAGGATGTGAATGTGCCTAAGGTAGCATTTCATACAAGGTATGGGCATTATGAGTTCTTGTTAATGCCGTTTGGTTTGACGAATGCGCCTGATGCATTCATTGATATGATGAATCGTGTGTTTCATAAGCTTTTGGATCAGTTTTTGGTTGTGTTTATTGATGATATTCTCATGTACTCTCGTACCGAGGAGGATCACGATATGCATTTGCGAATTGTGTTGCAAGTGTTGTTAGAAAATCAACTTTATGCCAAGTTAAGTAAGTGTGAGTTTTGGCTTAGAGAAGTTGTCTTTCTTGGACATGTAGTATCGGCCGAAGGTATTCGGGTTGATCCACATATGATTGAGGCAGTGATGAATTGGAAGACGTCTAAACCGGTGACGAAAGTTTGTAGTTTCCTTAATTTGGTGAGTTACTATCGAAGGTTTGTGGATGGTTTTTTTAAGATTGTTTCTCCGTTAACCAAGTTGTTGCAAAAGAATGTTCGTTTCGAGTGGACGGATGTTAGACAACAAGCTTTCAAAAGGTTGAAGGAAGCTTTGACGCAAGCTCCTGTCTTAATTCAACCTGAATCAGGTAAGGAGTTTGTAGTCTATAGTGATGCATCGTATGTTGGTTTAGGATGTGTGTTGATGCAAGCTGGGAAGGTTGTGGAGTATGAATCTAGACAAGTGAAGGTACACGAGTGCAACTGTCCTACCCATGATCTTGAGCTTGCCGCAGTTGTGTTTGCTTTGAAAATTTGGACACATTACCTTTACGGTGAGAAGTGTGTGGTTTATAGGGATCATAAGAGTTTGAAGTATCTAATGTCTCAGAAAGAGTTGAATCTTAGGCAACAAAGATGGTTGGAGTTGCTTAATGATTACGACTTGATGATGGAGTATCACCCTAGAAAGGCCAATGTTGTAGCCGATGCCTCAAGTAGGAAGGTGGTTGTAGAGTTGAGGGTGATGTTTGCTCGGTTGAGTATATCGCGAGATGGTGGATTGATAGCTGAGTTACAAGTGAAACATTCCTTGGTTCAGTTGATTAAGGAGAAGCAGTTGCTTGATAATTCTTTGGTACCGTATGTGCAGGAGATAGTGGATGGTAATGCAACAGACTTTTGTTTAATGATGATGGTGTTTTGTGTTTTAAAAGTTGAATAGTGGTGCCGGATGATGTTGGGTTGAGGTACACAATCCAGACTGAGGCCCATAGTAGCCCTTTTGCTATGCATCCTGGTAGTACTAAGATGTATCGTGGTTTGAAGGATGAGCACTATTGGGTTGGGTTGAAGAAGGATGTTGCTAAATTTGTGAGTCTGTGTAAAGTTTGTCTGCGCGTGAAAGCTGAGCATCAATTTGCTTCCGGGCTATTGCAACCTTTGAAGATACCTGAATGGAAATGAGAGAGGATTACGATTGATTTCGTGTTCGGTTTGCCTTTAACCCCGTCAAAGAAGAACTCTATTTGGGTGATTGTTGACCGTCTTACGAAGTGTGCGCATTTTATAGCTGTGCATACTACGTATACGTTGGATAAGTTAGCGGAGTTGTACATTGCGAAAATAGTGAGGTTTCATGGTGTACCTAAATCCATAGTTTAGAGATCCGAGGTTTACAATAAGGTTTTGGGAGAGTTTGCATAGGGCTTTGGGTACACTGCTTAATTTCAGTACATCGTATCATCCTCAAATGGATGGTCAGTCTGAGCGAGTTATCCAAGTGCTTGAGGATATGTTGAGGTGTTGTGTTATATATTTCCAAGGTTCTTGGGAGAAACAGTTGCCTTTGGTGGAGTTTTCTTATAATAATAGCTATCAAGCGACTATACAAATGGATCCGTATGACGCCTTGATGGTAGGAAGTGTAGGGAAAAAGTTAGTTTCCTTGCCAGATTTGCTTAAGGGAACGACGAAGAAGATAAAGCTTGTTTGTCAACGGTTGAAGGCAGCATCGGATCGTCAAAAGTCTTACACTGATTTAAAGCGTAAGGAGATTGAGTTTGCGGTTGGTGATCGCCTATTTTTGAAAGTATCACCTTGGAAGAAGGTGATGAGGTTTGGACGTAAGGGTAAGCTTAGTCCAAGGTTTATTGGAGCATACATAGTTGTGGATCGTGTTGGTCCTGTTGCATATCGGTTGAGGTTACCTCCTGAGTTGGACAAAATTCATGATGTGTTTCATGTTTCGATGTTACGGAGGTATCAGTCGGATCCGTCGCATGTTATGCCAGTTGAGGACATTTAGTTGCGACCAGATTTATCTTATGATGAGGAACCTGTTGAGATTCTTGATTATTGTAGCAAAATTCTTCGTGGTAAGGCGATTGAACTTGTAAAGGTGTTGTGGCCACATCGGGGAGTTGAGGAGGCCACGTGGGAAAGCAATGCGGACATGTTGAATCAGTTTCTGCACTTTTTTCCTTCAGGTAAAATTTCGAGGATGAAATTTCCTAAGTGGGGTGGAGTTGTAAAGCCCCGATTTTGGGTCTAGGAGTTGTAGAGGTGGTTTAGGGTCTGATGAACCTAGACTTGAGATCTGGGTTAGTTTGGGGTTAGTTCAAGGAAAACTTGGTCCAGGATGTGATAAAATTATGAGAAAATTTCCTAAAATCCTCTTTAATTATATATTAAGGAATGGTGATGCCAAATTTGGAAAATGATTTTTGGAAGGTCGACATTTCGGTTTAGTGACTAAAATGCAAAAATGGAAAACTGTTTGTAAAGGACTGTTTTGAAAGAGGGCCAAAGCTTAGAATCTTTAGGGAGCTAATATGATGTTAATCAACTATTCGTTTGATTGCCATGTTTTAATGTGCTTAATTAAAGGAAATAAAGAAGGGTTTTTATAAAAAGGGAATTAACTTTTATAAAATCTATTTTGACATAACTTTCATTCTCTCTTTTCTCATCAGCCAAACATCTCTTTTCTCTCAAAACTTCCAGATTTTCATCTTTCCAATTTTTTTATTTGCAAATGATTTCCTAGGTGATTCCTCTATTTTTCTCAAAGGATTCTTGAAGGTTTTGAACAAAATCTTACCAATTGAAGGAATAGGTAAGGGTTAAAGGTGATTTTCATCCAACTCCTCTAATCAAGGTTCTTTATTGAAATTCCCAAGTATTTTGCTCTCTAATTATGTTTCTTAATAAGGTATCATGATTAATTTGATGAAAATGGTTAAATCAAGCTTAAATGGTGATTTTGAATGATTTTCGTATTGGATCTGATTTGGCTGAGTTATGATTGATTTTAATCATGTTTTAGGTGTTGAATAATGTTAAAATAAAGGTTTGATCATATTAATCTTGAATCAAGTTGGATATGTAGTTGTTTAGGTTAGTAGATTTGGGATTTTGTGGTGTTTAAGTGAAATCGGGTAAATCAAGTTTTATCCATACAAAACATATATAAGAGGCATACCATGTTAAGAACCATCGTACAAATCATGTACAGAATTGGCCTAATATATAAATATCCAGAAAGATGATCAATTCTACCTCGTGATTATCATCATCCGCAATGGTAGGGGCTTTGACTACCCGTTCATGCGCTGGTCTTCATCTAGCCTCCATGATGAAGGGGGTAAAACTAAGCAACCCGCAACGTCCAGGCTGAAAAGGCTGAACAATTTGCTGGAAGTTGAAGAAAATCAGTTCATTCATGATATTGTGATTTTTTGTTCATCTTCAATAAAACACGAAAGACAAATCTCATAAATACTGTCAACCCACCCAAAGCATGTAGTGATCATACAAATGCGAGTTATGCAACTACATATACCAACAAACCACAATATCTTAAAAATGTATTTCTTAAAGAAATTTCCAAATACGTGGTTTGTTTCCATGAATAGCTACAAATAAAAAAAATTTCTTCGGATCTGCAAGCAATTTAGAGCAATTGAACAACTGCAAATTATAACAATGGTTGGGGTATTCTTTGCCTTCACTCCTATTTATAATAGAAAAAAGATGGTTGTTTTAAACCGAATAACTTGATTGGACGCATATATATTGGGAACGTTCACCTTTTGGTGAGTTAAGGACTTCACAGAACGTCAGTTCGTGAGCTCTTTAATAGATGCTAGGGATTAATAGAATTAATTTCCAACTGGAAAAAATTAAAGAAGTGAGATGTCGTAGATGGGAAACTGGTTCACAATAAGTAAGAACTACATAAATATCATCTATTTAATTTATAGGCAAACGAACTAAGAGCTGCATAATACATTAAACTCAAATTTATGAAAACAATAGTTATAATGATAAACTTCATATCATGATATCCATCCATATAGATAATAGTTCATAAAATAGATGGAGAAGTTGGTCTTATTTTCCTCATGTTAATATAATCCTCCTCCAAGCAAGCACTCTAATCTTATGTTGTAACATAATAAACCAACTTAAAGAGGCGACACTTTACATGTTGAAATAAACCAACAGGGAAACTGGTGACACTGCAGCACACATCAACAGCTTCAAGATTCCGCTATGCCTTCCCTTGCAGAACCAACAGCTACAAACAATAGTTTTTTGTGTAGCCTTTCTCGAAATGATTTGAAAATACTTTGTCTGGCGTTGTGCATTACAATATAATGCCTTCTCAAAACCTTTCAAATACCATTATTTGTCTATACGAGAAACCGAAAAAAAACACTCCTCCTAGATCTAAAAAATGAAATATGTGCATTGTAGTTAGTGCCAGCAGTACTCTAATGAATCAACCTACAAATGAATAAACACACCATAAATGCAAATGTTCGATAAACGTCATATTATTATACTCTGATAATATAGTCTAACGTATATGTATCTAATGTTCTTTACTCTATTATACTTAGACGCGGATAATATTACTACAATTAAATAATTTAATCTTAATTCGAAAAATAAAATAAAATTAACCCTCATTATTTATAGATTAATTCAATTTAGCCCTATTTTTAATTTAAAATAATTTCACCATAAACCCTGAACAATAAATCTTAAACCCTAAAACATATAATTTTAGAAGTACACCATAATCTCATAAAAGCTAAAATTAAAACTACAAACTCAAAAAGCATAAACCCTATAAACCATGCAAACCCCAACATTGAAAACTAAAACTTAAAAAACCCTAAACTACAAGTCTTAAACTTGAAACCAAAAACACAAATTAAACCATCAATATGAAACCTTAAACCACAACCCTAAATTTGAAACTCGAACCCATACACTATAAACCCTAAACTTTAAAATATAAAGCCTAAACCCTAAACATGAAAGCATAAACTCTTAACCCCTAAAGCTAAAATTTTTAACTTAAACCCATAAACTTTTAACCCCTAAATCGAGAATTTGAAACAAAAGTTTAAGGTTTTGGAGTTTATGGTTTATATTTTCAAATTTATGGATTATGGTTATGGTTTTGAGTTTAAATTTTGGGTTTAGGGGTGTTGGTATTTACGATGTTAAGGGGTATTAGTTTAACAATATAACTGACAAAACAGTATCAGGCGAAGATCAGAAACTGAAGATAGTTTTGAGACTGAATATTGTGCTTTAGCTACATGTAATTTCCATATGAAACTGAAATCGTTAGGCAAACATGTTTCATTTGTGATTTCACATGATAAGTTCGAAACTTTATATACAAACATTATGTACTCGTCAAATTACTGAGAAGCCACGTTCTGATTGTCATAAATGTGTTAATATTATGCTAGAAAAGGCATATTCGAGCGGGAACGACACATTTAGATTAGTATCGAAACTATCACTAAAGGTTTGGATTCTTTAAAACTCTATATAATAACGCTTGGTACTCCTCAAATTACTAAGAAGCAATGTTCTGACCGTCATAAATGTGACGTTTAATATTATGCTAGAAAAGGCATATTAGGGCGGGAACGACATGTAACCCCCTCGACCCGGTCTGGGCGAAAGACCGAACAAAAACGGATCACACGGAGAATATTGAAGTAAACAGGAAGGTTTGGTTTACCTTAATAAACAACCCTATTTTTTCATTTTATCTTTTCTAGATGCTCATTAGGATCCTAAGTCTTTGACATCGCAGTGGAACAATTTACAACTCGATCAAACAAAGAATTGAAACTCAATTGCAATCAAATACATTTTTGGGACCATTTTGTAATTTTAACATAATACAAGGACTTATTAACTTTTATAGTTACCAACCTTTAATTAAACATATTTCATGCTTTTCAGCCAAAACTCGGCTCAAAATAATCATCCATGCTCATTTAATTGCATACACAACATTCAGGGACTAAAATGTAAGGAATTAAAATTTAATAATATTCCAACAACTAATATAACAGCTTGTTGTTTCGGTACAGGCTAGGCCTGTACCGAAACATGCGTACCGAAATAGGTTCTCATGGCTCGGAACATGGGCCCGTATCGAAACACCCTTTGTGGTGTTTTGAAACATAGGTTTCTAGTGGCAAAATGTACCAGAACAGACCTACATGTTTCGAAACACTTAGGCCATTTCAGGCTCACTATTTCGGTACAGTCTCGAGTGTACCGAAACACTTGGGCCTGTAATGACACTTTTTGCTAGTTTTTTACACTTTAATCCATACTAAACCATTCCAACATGCTTCCAACAGGCATACAACATATTTAGAACATCAAATCACAACGTACAAGGCAAAAACAACATCATAGCAAGTCCATAGGCATCAAGGGAATCTATGTGCATGCAACCTATGAAAAAATAGCCACTTAGAAGTCAAAACAAAAACTAAGGCATAAATGAAACATTAAAGGCCATTTACAAGTCATTAAGGGCATTCAAAACATGCCACAAACCATGGAATTTCAAAACACATCTCCCAAACCACATGGTATCCTCCCATTGCCAACTATTATTACTAATAAGCAAATGTAAAACCATACTTGAGCTTAACCACACTTCTTGGATTTCTTCATGCCTCTTTGCTGTCCAAGTAAGCTAATTCTCTGTATTTTTGGAAAAAGATAGCGTAAGTACATTTGCTTAGTGAGGGATGCTCAAAACGAACCAACACAACAATGCATTTTTATATCATTTCACATTTAGAAATCTCTTTCTCATCATGCTCATTATATCTCATGCTTGAAATCATTTTCAAAGCAAAACCACATCATTTAAATCCCATGTACCATGTATCTCATGCATTCAACAAATGCATAGTCTCAAGGCAAAACCTCACATGCTTAAATCTCATAAAGCGTTTCTCAAATCATATTCTCATATGCAAAGCACAATGCATAAAATCATTTATAATAAATGTACATGTGAATCTCATAATCAATCTCATATATTGGCATTTTAACAACATTACTCGAATATGCAGATAGCTTGACTAAATGTCAAGTCCTACCCCGGTGGAATCTCACATCACCGAACTCTCATGGAGGCATCTCTCATTGCCACAAAGCTTGGTGTTTCACCAAGACCTACCGTGGTGGAATCTCTCATCACCACACTTTTACTTTGGAATGAGATGGCACTACCCTATTTGCCCGAACCAAAGAGCACGTACGAATTTTGTATATTATAGTGCACTTCTTATCCTATTGGTCGACCAATTATATCTGGTAGCAATATTCTCATCTCATTCCAATATATTCATTTTAAACATCATTACCTACTATTTTTCAATGCATCAATCTAAAACATTCTCATCCCATTTCACAAGCATGTACAATGCATAGCATTTTCTCAAATAGTTCTATCTCATTGAAATATAAATTCTATCTCATGGGATCATTAAAATCATCATTTCATTTCTCAAAACATGCATAAAACAGTCGGTATAAATCTATTTTCAAAACAAGAGCATGATCATAAAACCAATGGGACAATAACCGAGAAACGAGAGCGAAACATCTAATACTTACTTCCGGATTTAGGTTAGTGTTTCAAACTCAACCTAAACCTCCAAACCTTGCTTTCAAGTCTTTGAAAGACTTTTAAAACCAATTCTACTCAGCGATCTCGCCTCGCTTTCTTTGTCGAAGCAAAATCAAGCTTCTGAAGCTTCCGATACTTCACCAGTCTCGTTCGATGTATTCTCTCATGTTTATAACACACAAGAACAGAGGATTAATGCATCTATATTCATTAAAATCACTTGCAAGCTAAGCTACCTCGCTGCTCTGTCCAAAAACACCAAAACGACTATATGAAACAACCAAAAACACATTCGATTACTCTCCAAACTTTACCCAGCCAAAATCCAACACTTCTAACCAGTTTTAATCATCAATTAACATTTAAAAATAACATAATCCCATCCATAAACCTCCATAAACACCAGAACCTCAACTTCACCAAAACCTCAAATCTAGTCATCTACAACTAGAGATCCAAACCAATTCGGGATTACTATGATAAAACCTTTATTTCAACATCATTTAACATCCAAATCATGATTAATAACATCCAAGCCATGATTAATCCGTCAAAACAACTTAGAAAACATATATAGAGGATTGATAACTTGGGAATTTCAGCAAAGAACTGATCATTAGAGGAGGAGAATGAACCTTACCTCTAATGGGTGAAATCTCTCTCAATTGAATGTGATTTTCTTAAAAAAAATCAAAGGAAAATTATAAGGATTTGTAAATCAAGATTGAAGAATCCTTTTGAAATCATAAACTCAGCAAATCAAGAGCATTACCTCAAGTTTCTTGAAAATGGAGAGTGTTTGGCTAAAGGAAATCTTTGAGAGAAAATAGAATGAGAGAAAATAACGTAAAATAGGTTTTAATGAAAAAGTCAATTCTCCTTTATTAAACCTTTTAATCTTTATTAAAAACCCTTTAAAAATGTCCCAAATTAAGAGAGAAATTTGATAAAAATAATTAGGTAAATTACCTCCTTAAAGATTCAAATTTCCAATCCTTTTACAAAATAGTCACTAATACAACTTTGCAAAAACTGCATTTTGGTCTCTAACTCAAATGTCATAATCTTTTTCTTAAATCTGAAGCATTTTATCAAAATAATTAGGTAAATTAGCTCCCGAAAATTCGGATATCTAGTCTACACTCTACGAACCTCGAATTGACCTCAAATTCTTCTAGGCCCAAAATCGGGGTGTTACAACTCTTTCCCACTTAGGAAATTTGGTCCTCGAAATTTTTACCTGGAGGACGAAGATGAGGAAACTGCTTCTTCTTGTTATCCTTTCTTTCTCACGTGGCTTCTACAACACCACGATGTCGCCACAAGACCTTGACCAACTCAATGGTCTTAGAACGAAGAACCTTGTTGTCCGAATCCAAGATATTAATTGGTTCTTCGTCATAGGAAAATTTTGAATTCAACTCATTCTCTTAAATAGGCATAACATTAGACGGAACCGATCAACACTTACGAAGCATGGATACATGAAAAGCATCATGTATCTTCTCTAACTCGGAAGGCAACCTCAACATGTAAGAAACAAGTCCAAGACGTTCTAGCACCTCATACGGTCCAATAAATCTTGGACCCAACTTGCCTTTCTGGCCAAATCTCATCACCTTATTCCAAGGTGAAACCTTCAGAAACACCTTATCTCCCACATCATACTCAATCTCCTTACGCTTCAAATCCGCGTAAGGCTTTTGCTGATCCGAAGCCGCTTTCAACCTCTCACTAATGAGCTTCACTTTTTCTAGAGTTCCCTTAAGCACATTAGGCAAAGAAACCAACTTCTGTCCTGCTTCTACCCAACAAAGAGGCGTTCTACACTCCCTTCCATACAAGGCCTCATAAGCAGCCATTTGAATACTCGCTTGATAACTATTATTGTAAGAAAATTCCACCAAAGGCAACTATTTTTCCCAAGAACCTTGGAAATCAATGATGCAACATCTCAACATATCCTCCAACACTTGGATAACTCTTTCGTACTGACAATCCGTCTGAGGATGATACGATGTACTAAAAATTCAAACGTGTGCCCAACGCTTGATGAAGAAAGTCCCAAAACCTTGCTGTGAAACGCGGATCTCGATCCAAAACAATATACTTAGGCACTCAATGCAACCTCACAATCTCATAGATGTACAAATCTGCCAACTTGTCTAACGTATACATAGTATGCACTGCTAAGAAATGTGCACACTTCATAAAACGATCAACAATCACCCAAATGGAATTCTACTTGGACGGTGTCAAAGGCAAACCCGTCACAAAATCCATGGTGATTCTCTCCCATTTCCATTTTGAAATCTTCAAAGGTTGCAACAATCCAGAAGAAAATCGATGCTCAACTTTTACTCGTTGACAAACCATGCACTTACAACAAAATTAGCAACGTCTCTCTTCAAACCAACTAATAGTACTCATCCTTCAACCCACGATACATCTTTGTACTACCAGGATGTATAGCAAAAGGACTGTTATGAGCCTCATTCAGATTAGTGCGACTTAGCTCAACATCCTCCGGCTCAACTATTCGACTCTTAAAACACAAAACACAATCATCATTGAAACAAAAGTCTGTTGGATTTCCTTTCACAATGTCCTGAACATGCGGTACCAACAAATCATTTAACAATTGTTTCTCCTTATTCAACTCCACCAACGACGGTTTCACTTGCAATTCAGCCACTAAACCACCATCTCGCAATATACTCAATCGAGCAAACATCGCCCTTAACTATACAACCACCTTCCTACTCAAGGCATCGGCTACAACATTAGCCTTCACTGTATGGTATTCGATTGTGAAGTCATAATCTTTAAGCAAGTCAAGCCACCTTCGTTGCCTAAGATTCAACTCTTTTTGGGAGATCAAGTACTTCAAACTTTTGTGGTCCGTATACACCGAACACTTTTCACCATAAAGGTTATGCCTCTAGATTTTCAACGCAAACACAACTGCGGCCAACTCAATGTCATGTGTAGGATAATTACGCTCATGCACCTTCAACTGCCGAGATGCATAAGCTACCACGCTACCTCATTGCATCAACATGCATCCCAAACCAACATAGGATGCATCACTATAAACCATAAACTCTTTTCCCAATTCAGGTTGAATCAAGATAGGAGCTTGCGTCAACGCTTCCTTCAACTTCTAGAAAGCTTGTTGTCGAACCTCCATCCATTCAAAACTAGCATCCTTTTGTAACAAATTTGTCAAAGGAGCAGCAATCTTTGAAAAACCATCCACGAACCTACAGTATTATCCCGCCAAACCAAGGAAACTACGCACCTCATGAATTGACTTAGGTGACTTCCAATTCATCACCGCTTCAACATTTTGAGGATCAACTCTAATCCCTTCGGCCGACACCATATGACCAAGGAAAACAACTTCTCTAAGCCAAAACTCAAACTTACACAACTTAGCATAAAGTTGATTTTTCATCAAAACTTGCAACACAATCCGCAAATAGTTATCATAATCCTTCTCTATACGAGAGTACACGAGAATATCATCAATAAACACAACCACAAACTTTATCCAAGAACTCATGAAACACACGATTCATCATGTCCTTGAATGCAACAGGGGCATTAGTCAAACCAAAAGGCATCACCAAAAACTCATAATGCCCGTACCTTGTGTGAAAAGCAGTCTTAGGCACATCAACATCTTTTACCTTCAACTGGTAGTATCCAGATCTCAAATCAATCTTAGAAAACACTAAAGCACCTCAAAACTGATCAAAAAGATCATCAATCATTGGCAAAGGATACTTGTTCTTGATTGTTAACTTGTTCAATTGACGATAATCTATACACATACGCATCGTGCCATCTTTCTTCCTCACAAACAAGACCGGTGCACCCCAAGGTGAAACACTAGGCCTAGTGAAACCTCGATTGAGCAAGTCCTGAAGTTGCATCTTCAACTCCTTCAACTCTTTCGGAGCCATTCGATAGGAGCAATAGACACTAGAGTTGTATTCTCGTACAACTCAATGCCAAATTCAACCTCTCAGTTTGGTGGCAAACTAGGCAACTCTTCTATAAAGACACCCAGAAACTCACATACTCTACGTATGTCCTGCACTCGCAACTCCTTTGAGCTAGGATTCATCACATAAGCTAGGAAAGCTTCACATCTAGAATGCATCAACCGACTCGCTTCAAGAGCCGAAACCATATTAGATAAGAATTTCATATTCTCACCTACAACCACCACTTCTTAATCATTGACGAGTTTCAATGAAACTCGCTTGGTATCAAAATCAACCACAGCCTATGCCCAGTAAATCAATCCATACCAAGAATTACATCGAAACCATAGAAAGGCAATTCCATAAGATCAACCTCAAACACATGTCCTTGAACAGACAAAAGAACATCTCTTAAACAACTTTCTTGTAACAATTGTTTCACCAAAAGAATTGGTTACACGCATACCAACATCTAAAAACTCAACAGGCAAACCAAGCACTTGTGCATGCTCACGCAAAATGTATGAATGAGTAGAACCAGAATCAATCAAAGAATGTAATGACAAGGATTGCAAAGTAAAGGTTCCTGAGATCGCATCAGTGTCATTCCTTCCCTCACGATGCGCATACACTCTAGCATGTCCACCTCCCTCAGGTTGACCAGCAACCACATGTACAACATTCCTCTGACCATCATCCCTACACTAAAAATTGCCACGACCACGCCCACGGCCTCTCTGTGGCTCAGTAGCTCTCACCGAAGCTTGTCCATCTTTAACGAGTTTTGGATAATCACGTTTCATATGTCCTCACGATCCACAGTTCCAGCACATACCCAAATTACCCCAACATTCTCTCGTGTGCCTCCTACCGCACCAGTTACAATCTGGAGTATGAATGAAAGCATTCTGGCCATGATGACCACAACCAGGGTTACCACCACCCCGCTTCGAATCCGGTTGATACTTCCAATCCTTATGCTTCGTATAACGATCCTTTCCACCATCATATTCAGTAGCCCTCTTTCCAGAGCTAGAACGACCTGAATGAGCAACCAGACCCAAATTCTGTTCGATGTCCTTAACTCGAGTGACTAAGACATCAAAGCCGGTGTAGTCCGAAGCCAACATGTAGGTCTTAACATCCTTCACCAGCCCATAGCGAAAACGATCGCATCTCTTCTGTTCATCGAGAACCAGCTCAGGAGCATCCTAGCTCAACTAAACAAATTGAACTTTGTACCTGGAAACAGTCATGTTTCCTTGAACCAAGGACATAAATTCTCTCTTCTTCTAAACTAGATAACGAACACCCAAATATTTCTTCTTGAAAGCATTTACAAAGAATGCCAAAGTAACCTTGGTAGGTTCCAAACCCGTAGTGATGGTCATCCACCACGTATAAGCATCTCTGTGAAGCAAGGAGACAACACAACCCAACTTCTGCACATCATTGCAACTCATCTGACCCATAATCATTTTGATAATCTCAAACCAAGCCTCATAACTCTCAAGAGATAGGCCTCTAAACTCAGTTCCATGCAAATTGCGCAAATGTTCCAAAGGTAAACCAACATTAGCACCAGGATGGGGTGCGGCCACATGCATCCCTGTTATCGCTGCCTGGAAAGCCCTAGCTATAGCATGAATCAACGATGTTATATCAGCAACAGCTTGCCCTTGCCCTTCTTGAGGTCCAACACCTCCAACAACAGCTCCCGCTCCAGCTTCTTCACCACCAGGAGAAGGATGAGGCGGTAAATTCTCAACGTTCTCATCTATCTCATTCTCGATCACGTTACGCACATTACCTCTAAACTCTCGTCTCGTTCCATTTATCAAAATAGTATAGCTAAAAAGAATGCAACAATAAAAACAATCAGGCTAGCCTAAGCAAGAATCCAAGGTGCTCAAGTTTTACTTTTCAAAACCAAAGTTCTCTTTACATTAGTAATAATATGGCAATGGGCACCCTTAATTTCTTCCCCAACAACATATAACAATCACAATTCATATTATCAAACATCATGCATCTCCCACAAGTCAAACAATGATCAAAACATTACATAATCAATCACCGTGTATAGCATTCATCAAGGATTCAACCAAGCAACAATATCACATCAACCTTACCTCCCAATTCTTTCGAAACCTGGTTGGTCTAGGCGAAAGATCGAACCGAAACGGATCACACGGGGAATATTGAAGTAAACTGGAATGTTTACCTCAATAAACAACCCTAGTTTTTCATTTTATCTTGTCTAGATGCTCATTAGGATCCTAAGTGTTTAACATCATAACGGAACAATTTGCAATTCGATCAAACAACGAATTAAAACTAAATTGCATTGCAATACATTTTAGGGACCATTTTATAATTTTAATATAATACAAGGACTTATCCACTTTTATAGTTACCAACCTTTAATTAAACATATGTCATGCTTCTCTACCAAAACTCAGCTTAAAATAATCATTCATGCTCATTAAATTGTATACACAACATTTAGGGACTAAAACGTAAGGAATCAGAATTTCAGAATATTCCAACAAATAACATAACAACTTGTTGTTTCGGTATAGGCTAGCCCTGTATTGAAATAGGCGTACCAAAACAGCTTCTCATGGCTCAGAACACGGGCCCATATCAAAACACCCTTTGTGGTGTTTCGTAACAGAGGTTTCCAGTGGCAAAATGTACCGGAACAGACCTCCCTGTTTCGAAACCCTTAGGCCATTTCAAGCTCATTGTTACGGTACATGCACGAGTGTACCGAAACACCTGGGCCTCTAATGACACATTTTGATGGTTTTTCACACTTTAATCCATACTAAACCATTCCAACATGCATACAACATATTTACAACTTCAAATCACAACATGCAAGGTAGAAACAACATCATAGCAAGTCCATAGGAATCAAGGGAATCTATATGCATGCAACCTATGCAAAAATAACCACTTAGAAGTCAAAACACAAACCAAGGCATAAACCAAACATTAAAGGCCATTTACAAGTCATTAAGGGCATTCAAAACTTGCCACAAACCAGGGAGTTTCAAAACACATCTCCCAAAAAACATGGTATCCTCCCATTGCCAACTATTATTACTAATAAGCAAATGTAAAACCATACTTGAGCTTAATCGCACTTCTTGGATTTCTTCTTGCCTCTTTGCTGCCCAAGTAAGCTAATTCTCATTTAGAAAGAGAGCGTAAGCACATTTTCTTAGTGAGTGATGCTCAAAACAAACTAACACAACAATGCATTTTTAAATCATTTCACATTTAGAAATCTCTTTCTCATCATGCTCCTTCTATTTCATGCTTGAAATCATTTTCAAAGCAAAACCACATCATTTAAAGGTTTCTCAAATCATATTCTCATATGCAAAACACAATGCATAAAATCATTTATAATCAAGGTACATGTGAATCTCATAATCAATTTCATATATTGGCATTTTAGCAACATTACTCGAATATGTGGATAGCTTGACTAAATGCCAAGTCCTATCCCGGTGGAATGTCACATCATCGGACTCTTATGGCGGCATCTCTCATCACCACAAAGCTTGGGTGTTTCACTAAGACCTACCGTGGTGGAATCTCTCATCACAACACTCTCACTTTGGAACGGGATGGCACTACCCCTATTGCCCGAACCAAAGAGCATGTACAGATTTTGTATATTATAGAGCACTTCTCATCCTATTGGTCAACCAATTATATCTGGTAACAATAATCTCATCTCATGCACATATATTCATTTTAAACTTCATTACCTACTGTTTTCCAATGCATCAATCTAAAAATTCTCATCTCATTTCACAAGCATGTACAATGCATAGCTTTTTCTCAAATAGTTCTATCTCATGGGATCATTAAAATCATCATTTGATTTCACAAAACATGCATAAAACACTAGGTAAAAATATATCTTTAAAACATAAGCTTGATCATAAAACTAGTGGGACAATAACCGAGAAACGAGTGCAAAATATCTCATACTTACTTCCCAATTTAGGTTAGTGTTTCAAACTCAACCAAAACCCTCAAACCTTGCTTTCAAGTCTTTGAAAGACTTTTAAAACCAATTTCACTCATCGATCACGCCTCGCTTGCTTTGCCGAAGCAAAATAAAGCATCCGAAGCTTCCGAAACTTCACCAATCTCGTCTGATGTATTCTCCCATGTTTATAACACCCAAGAACAAAAGATTAATGCAACTATATGCATTAAAATCACCAGCAAACTAAACCACCTCGTTGCTCTGTCCAAAAACACCAAAACGGCTATTCGAAACAACCGAAAACTCCTTCGATTACTCTCCAAACTTTACCCAGCCAATATTCATCACTTCTAACCACTTTTAATCATCAATTAACATATAAAAACAACATAATCCCATCCATAAACTTTTCGCAACACCAGAACCTCAAAACTTGACCAAAAACCCTTAATCTAGCCTTCTACAACTAGAGATCCAAACCAAATTGGGATTATTATGATAAAATCATTATTTCAACATCATTTAACATCCAAATCATGATTAATAACAGCCTTAAATCAAGGAAAACAGTAGCATTACGAAAATTACAAAATTTCAACATTAGACTTCAATTTAACCAAATTTCCATGATTAATCCATTAAAACAACTTAGAAAACATATGTTAAGAATTGATAACTTGGGAATTTCATTAAAGAATTGATCATTAGAGGAGGAGAACGAACCTTGCCTCTAATGGGTGAAATCTCTCTTAATTGGATGTGATTTTCTTGAAAAATCAAAGGAAAATAATAAGGATTTGTAAATCAAGATTGAAGAATCCTTTTGAAATCATAAACTCGGCAAATCAAGAGTATTAGCTAAAGTTTCTTGAAAATGGAGAGTTTTTAGCTAAAGGAAATCTTTGAGAGAAAATAGAATGAGAGAAAATAACGTAAAATAGATTTTAATGAAAAAGTCAATTCTACTTTATTAAACCTTTTACTCTTTATTAAAAACCCTTTTAAAATGTCTCAAATTAAGAGAGAAATTTGATAAAAACAATTAGGTAAATTAGCTCCTTAATGATTAAAAGTTCCAATCCTTTTACAAAACAGTCACTAAAACAACTTTGTAAATATCGCATTTTGGTCACTAACTCAAAATGTCATACTTCCAAAATAGTTTTATTAAAATTTATTTTACCAAAATAAATTATATAATTAATAATGATTATTAATCATTTTCTCAAATTTTTATCTTAACTTGAACCTTGATTTCCCTGAACCACTCCCAAAAATTCGGATCTCTAGTCTATGCTCTACGAATCTCGAATTAACCTTAAATTCTTCTAGGTTACAACTCTCCCCCACTTAGGAAATTTGGTCCTCTTTATTTTTACCTGGAGAAAAAAGATGAGGAAATTACTTCTTCATGCCATCCTTTCGTTCCCACGTGGCTTCTTCAACACCACGATGTCGCCACAAGACCTTTACCAACTCATTGGTCTTGCCACGAAGAACCTTGTTGTCTGAATCCAATATCTCAAATGGTTCCTCATCATAGGACAAATTCGGATTCAACTCAATCTCTTCAACATGCATAACATGAGACGAATCCGATCTATACTTACAAAGCATGGATACATGGAAAACATCATGTATCTTCTCTAACTCGGAAGGCAACCTTAAACTATAAGCAACAAGTCCAACACGTTCTAGCACCTCATACGGTCCAATAAACCTTGGACTCCACTTGCCTTTCCGGCCAATTCTCATCACCTTTTTTCCAAGGTGAAACCTTAAGAAACACCTTATCTCCCACAGCATACTCAATCTTCTTACGGTCTAAATCCGTGTAAGACTTTTGCCGATCCGAAGCCGCTTTCCACCTCTCACTAATGAGCTTCACTTTTTCCATAGTGCCGTTAAGCACATTAGGCAAATAAACCAACTTCTGTCCTGCTTCCGCCCAACAAAGAGGTGTTCTACACTTCCTTCCAAACAAGGCCTCATAAGGAGCCATTTGAATACTCGCTTGATAATAGTTATTGTAAGCTAATTCCACCAAAGGCAATTGATTTTCCCAAGAACCTTGGAAATCAATGATGCAACATCTCCACATATCCTCCAACACTTGGATAACTCATTCGCACTGACCATTCGTCTGAGGATGATACGATATACTGAAATTCAAATGCGTACCCAACGCTTGATCAACATATCCTCCTTTGTTTATAAAATACAAGAATAGAGGATTAATGCATCTATATGCATTAAAATCATCAACAAGCTAAGCTACCTCGCTACTTTATCCAAAAAACCAAAACGGCTATCTGATACAACCGAAAACACCTTCAATTACTCTCCAAACTTTACCTAGAAAAAATCCAACACTTCTAACCCCTTTTAATCATCAATTAACATATAAAAATAACCTAATCTTATTCATAAACCACCAAAAACACCAAAACCTTAAAACTTCACCAAAAAATCCTAAATCTAGCCATATACAACTAGAGATCCAAACCAATTCGGGATTATTATGATACAAACTTTATTTCAACATCATTTAACATCCAAATCCTGATTAATAACAGCCTTAAATCAAGGAAAACAGTAGCATTACAAAAATCACAAAATCTCAACATTAAACTTCAATTTAACCAAATTTCCATGATTAATCCATCAAAACAACTTATAAAACATATGTAAAGGATTGATAACTTGGGAATTTCAGTAACGAACTGATCATTAAAGGAGGAGAACGAACCTTACCTCTAATGGGTGAAATCTATCTCAATTGGATGTGATTTTCTTGAAAAATCAAAGGAAAATTATAATGATTTGTAAATCAATATTGAAGAATCCTTTTGAAATCATAAACTTGGCAAATCAAGAGCATTACCTCAAGTTTCTTGAAAATGGAGAGTGTTTGGCTGAAGGAAATCTTTGAGAGAAAATAGAATGAGAGAAAATGACATAAAATAGGTTTTAATGAAAAATACAATTCTCTTTTATTAAACCTTTTAATCTTTATTAAAAACCCTTTTAAAATGTCCCAAATTAAGAGAGAAATATGATAAAAACAATTAGGTACATTAGCTCCTTAAAGATTCAAAGTTCCAATCCTTTTACAAAACAATCACTAAAACAACTTTGCAAAAATTGCATTTTCATCACTAACTCAAAATGTCATACTTCCAAAATCTTTTTCTTAAAATTGATGTTACCAAAATCATTTCTATAATTAATAATAATTTTAAGCATTTTCTCATATTTTTATCTTAACTCGAAACTTGATTTCCCTGAACTACTCCCGAAAATTCGGATCTCTAGTCTACGCTCTACGAACCTCGGATTAACCTCAAATTCTTCTAGGCCCAAAATCGGGGCATTACACGACACATTTATATTAGTATCGAAACTGTCACCAAAGGTTTGGATACTTTTAAACCACAACTTAACCTGAGACCATTAGGCAAAAATGTACTATTTTAGGTTATCAATAATAAGTTCGAAACAATTTTGAAAAACATTTGGTACTTGTCGCATTAATGAAAAGCCATGTTCTGTCTGGCCTAAATGTGCCACGTTAAATATTAAATGCTGACCTTTCACGTAGCCATGTGTAATAGTTTTTCCTTATCATAACGGGTCGTGTCTTGACCAGTCGAGACATTGTAAAACCCTAATCTAGATGAAGCATCACATTCTTTCCTATAAAAACCCAACAAAGTGTTGTAATTTTTCATTCTCCTCTTTCTCTTATTTCTTCTTCATCTACTTTGTCAGATTATCATGGAAATGCTTACATTTCTACCCTATAAATACCAAACAAAATGTTGTGTTCTTAAATTTTCAAATATGAGTTTTAAATATAAATACTTTATTTATACTATATATAAAATGTTGTGTTATTTTCTCCATGACCTTAATTAATAAGTTAATATAATTTAAGGTCAGATAGATCCTAAGAGATTGTTAAGTAAAGAAATCCTTTTAAAAATAAATTAATTAGAATTAAAAAAACACAACTTGATTCACTTTATATACTTAACAATCAACTTAACTTACAAACAAAATAAATATCCATAGAGCATCATTAGTATTCCTTCAATTTTTTTACAATACCACATAGAAGACATCATTTTGTAGCCTTCATCATCGACTTTCTTCGTTGTCGCAGAACTTCGATAACTTAAATAGGTAAAAGGGGCAAATGCCGATACACATCAAAAGCTTCCACAATCCGCTCAGCATTGGCCGCCTATTCCCAATGTAGTTCTGTAAATGAACAACAAGTCAGACAAATGTTGAGAGCATTTTTCCAAATACTATCGACACATCTGAGCTTCTGCATGTTTGGGCATCTATACAAGCTATTGTGAAACTTCTTAAAGAAGACCAGTTTTCCAGAATTTGCAGAAGACCAGTCCAATCAAGATATTGTGATTTGTCATTCAACTTTAAAAAAACATGGAAGACACATCTCATTAACATTGCCAACCCACCCAAAACAAGTAGTAATCATACAAATGCAAGTTATGCGACTACATATACCAACAAACCACAATATCTGGAAAATATCTTTCTAAAAGAAATTTCCAGTTACATCATTTGTTGCCCTAAATAGCTACAATTAATTTTTTTCTTCGGATCTGAGAGCAACTGAACAAATGCAGTTGATAGCAATGGTTGAAGTTTTGTTTGCCTTCACTTCTATTTATAATAGAAAAAAAGATGACCGGCATGTATTTCTCGTATTGGAAAAATGATTTCCTATAAATTGTTTAAAACCAAATAACTTGATTGGACACTTTAAATTTTTGGTTTCTTTCATCCAGATTCGAAACTGTAGAACTAATGTTTTGATATAATAATTGAAAAATGTTTTGGACAAAGTTAAAAAGAATTCAAAACCTTTTCTAAAGTCCAAACAACTTGAAACTATGTTTAGGGGATATTTCAAAAGGTTTTTAAGTGTTTTCAAAGCCAAATTCAACAAAATCATCCAGGTGTTTCGAAACACCCCTAGGTGTTTCGATACGGGTCCTTACAATGTTAAAACGTTTCGAAACGGATTTTGAAACGGACTTTATTTTGGGTGAGATTTTGCATAGCGTTTTGATACGACCCCTGTCGTTTCGATGCGCCTATGTGGCATTAACCTCGACGGTGATAAACCTCTAACGGCTATTTCCCAACTACTTTTTAAATGCAAAACGTTTCGATACGGGAACAGGCGTTTCGATACGAGCGTTTCGATATGACCAATAGCGTTTCGATACGAGTGCTGCATCAGACTGCAACGGCTCTTTCTATTTCAAGAGTGTTTTGAAACGAGTTCGAGCGTTTCGAAATGGGGAGCTGCAGAATTGCATTTATGGTGGGAAATTAAGTCTCCAACGGCTCCAATTCAACCCCAACGGCTAGTAACGGCTACAAACTCAAAAATGAGTATAAAAGGGACCTCCAAGCATCTAGTAATGGTTAATGCTTCAATTGTAACACAACATATGATCAAAATGTGTCTTAGTGCTTAAGTGTCAATTCTTTGTATAGACAAACACTAGTGAGCCAAAATTGTTAGATTTGCCCAAGTGTTTTAGGATTGGGTGACAACTTAATTGTGCAAACAAATACCTATTAGAGGGATTTGAGTTTACTTATTTTATCTCTTTGTAAAGAGGGTTTGATCAAGGCTTTGGGTAGAAAGCTTGATTGGTTTGTAAGGGTTTCCTCCTAAGCCTAGAAAAAGGGACGAATTAATAGTGGATTGAATGGAAATCCTTAGTGAGAAGCTAAGGTAGTGGATGTAGACCTTGGCTAGAAGGTTGAACCACTATAAATCATCTTGTGTTTATTAATTTTAGCTTCCACACCTCTATCACCCAAAATTCTACTTCTCCACCACTTGGCGAGCAAGAACGGTTGAGGGAATCGAGCACCGTAAAACCTAACAGAAACTTTAATCTAGATTTGGAACTTCTATTTCACACTTATCGAAAAAATGTAGTAACCTAATGCAGCTACTAAAAAGACAAATCAATGTTGATGACGTATCTGCACGAGTTACGGAGATTCGGGACTTGCAGAGAAACGTCGCATATATATTGGTAACATGCACCTTTTGTATTGGACAAATCAATGCGACTTTTAAGAGTTTCAGTTTAATATTAAAACTGAAAATACTGAACCGGGCAGGACTCATAAATTCAATCAACATTGCAAACTGTGTATTGTGGTTTAGATATTTGTTATTTCTAACGCAAACTTAAATTATTAGGCTAGCTCTTACATTTGTGATTTCACATAACAAGTACGAATCTATATACACAAACGTGTGGTACTCGTCGTATTACTGAGAAGCCACGTGAGTTGCAGTCATAAATGTGATGTTAAATATTATAACTGATAAGAAAGTTTCGGGCAGGAACGAAAAATCTATTGTCGTTGCGAAACTTGCATAGACTGGTCGGGAACTTTTTATTCAAGATTTTTAGATTTATACGATAGTTTTTAGTATTATAATGTGTTTATATTATATAAATAATAAGTTTAATATTATAACCGAAAATGAAAAATGTGTTAATATTATATGTAAAATAAGTTCAATTGGATTCCCTCTACAAAGGAAACTATAGCTTTTATTTACATTGTCATTCTTATCATATATTGGTTGGGAATATGAACTTACTAATTTTGCCACATTTATGGTCGGCTAGATCTTAATAATGTAAAGTTTTACTTTTGAAATTCCTTTGTAATAGCAATTGATTACAATTTCAAAAAATAAACACAGCTTCATTCACTTTCGCCACTTGGCAATCAAAATTTCATTACAAACAAAAGATATATCCCTAAATCTTCAGTAATGTTCTTACAATTTTAGCAAGACAACGTAGAAGATATCATTGTTGTAGCCTTCCTCACCGTCTACCTTCATTGTAACAAAACTTTGATAACCTATATAGGGAAAAGTCTAAAATGCTAGTACACATCAAAATCTTGACAATTCGCATTGCATTTCCCGCCTCTTCCAGATGTAGTTATGAACACCAACAAATAGCAGTAGTTAGACTAAAGTTGAGAGCATTTTTCCAAATACTTTGTGTCGTTGTTCATCCCTTTAAAGGGTTACTATCATTTCAAATACCATAGTTTTTCGTCACAAAAAACCGAAGAACTAACACCACGCTGCCAGGATCTATAAAACGAAGTCTATGCACAGTTGCTATCGGCGCCATTAATACACCATAAACCACACATATAATGTTGTAGAGATGGAAAATAAAAAGGAAATAAAACAACACTCGTTTCATTATGTTATGAGAGTAAGGACCAAAAGGACTACATTTATAATAGAAAATAAGATGCCCGTCGTACATTATAGAATTTATATTAGAAATTTTTTCCCATAAGTTGTTCTAAACTGAAAAACTTTATTGGACAAATTTCCTTTTTTTTAGGTTGGTTGAGTGCGTATTGGAATTTTCATCCAATATCAAAACTTCCATGTCATACTTATCATAATACTGTTAAACCCAATACCCATTTCAACAATTGAAAAGTCTAGACTGCTACTTACGTATCGGAACAGATAATGGAGATTCGAGACTAACAGAGAAAAGACACATATATATTGGGAACGTGTGTGAGTTAAGGACTTGATAACGTTGGTTCATCATCTCTTTAATAGATTTAAATTCCAACTGAAAAAATGAAAAGAACTGGTACGTTGTAGATTGGAAACTCCTTACTAACGTCGTTTCCCTATGGCGTGGCCACGTGGAACTTCACAAACATCACATTTATTAATTAATTTTGAACAATATAATATAGATATTTTGTTCAAAGACTTACTATATTTGTTAAAATAATTTTTTATAATTTTTAAACATATCAGAAAGTGCCACATTTTCCCTAAAAATCCTTTGTGATGTTGTGCGTAAAAATCTTTTTTTATCAATATAGACATGATGCAATGCCTTCAAAAATCATCAATTTATAGGCATAAGAAGTAAGAACTGCATAATACATTAAACTCAAATTAATGAAAACAATTGTAACCCTCTAGAGCCGGCCTAGATGCCTGACCGAACCAAACGAGTTACATTGTGTTTGCCGAAGCAAACCCGTAAAGATTAAACACAAATTACGTCCATTTTTTCTTTTATCTTTCGTAAGTGCAAATTAAGATCCTATGGTGAGCATACGAGCAACGAATCAAATCTCATTCAATTCAGACATTGATAAGTCATTCAATTGCACTTGCGAGCATTTAGGGACCAAATTGCAAATCTGGAAAATTATAAGGACTTAGCCAAATTTTAAGTTACCAGTCCTCATTTAATCAAGTTTCATGCTTCCATTCCAAATTTCAGCTCAAAACGACCATCCAAACTCATATAATTGCATTCACAATAATTAGGGACCAAAATGTAAGAATCAGAAACTTCAAGTAACACTTTAACCATAAAAATGACTACATGTAACGGTACATGAGCAACTGTATTTTATATTTTTACATTTCTCAAATCCCATATTCCAGTATGTAACACCCCAAAATTCGGTCTAGTCGAAATTGGGTTCCGGTGATCGGAAATCTCACATTGATAAGGTTTAAATATTGTATGGGCTTGTTAATAATTCGAAATTGGACTCTAATTGAGTTAATTTACTGAACATGGCCGTTATTGAATAATATCAAAATCGTTTAGTGGCTAAATTGTGGGAATCGGGAATTTTGGGGTCAAAACCATAGAGAATGGAGAGTTGAGGGACTAACCTTGTGATTAGCCCCTCCTCAATTTTAATATCCCAACGTGGGATAATCTAGTGAAGTAGCTTCACCTAAAGGAAAGCTTATTAATTGATAAATAAAAGAAAGAAAAAGGGATAGCAAAAGACTTACTTGATTTAAAGGAAAGCAAGCACCTCCCTTGTCTTCTTCATCATCTTTCTCTAAGCACACACCTCCGTTGGAGAGGAAATTTAAGTTTAGTTTTTCCTTGGTTTATTGATATCGAATCATTGCCATCGATCGGGTAAGCTATATTCATCAATCGATTATTAGATTCCATGAATATATCAAGTTTAATCTCAAGCTAGGGTTTTGACCATTCATGGATAATCTATCGTTGTTGTTTATATTAAAGTCGAATATCGATTTTGATATCCTTATTGCAAATACGATATCGTAATCTTGTTTTTAACAAGTTCCTATTGATTTTCTAGCTCAAGAAGTGGAGAGAGAGGTTTCGCCATCTCCATCGAAATCTAGAAGCAAGGGTGTTATCATCCGAGAGCCGTAGGAGCATCGAATTAGCAAGGTGAGTGTAGTCAGAGTCTCGGGATTAGGCGTGAGCCTTCCCAAATCCTTTATTATTGATTTCGACCTTATAGCTAACATTACTATTGAGGATGTTGCATCCGATTATTAAGCGGATCCATTGGTAAACGTCGGTAAGTTCGTTATTGAACATCAGACATAGTTATTGGCATCGTTTTAATGCATTGTCATCGATATAGTTATTGTTATTGAAACATTGTAAATAAATCATCAGATATTGATATTGACATTGAAACTATGAAATATTGATAATGAGACATGTTCGCTATTGATAATATGAAAGTCATTGGTTATCGGAATTATCCTTGAATATTGAATATGGTTATTGACATTGAAACCTTGGATTCGAATGGACATTAGATACAATTGGCATGCTATAGAATTCATGAGCTCAGTGTACGGGTGGAATACGATCCTAAGGCTACTGCCTATATTGATTTGGCGAGGCGGAAGGATGTGTTTTGGTATTGGTCATATTGGCGAGGTGGAGGGATTGGACCATTCATTGATTTGGTGAGGCGTAGGAATTTGTGTATCCACTATCTTGATTCAATCCAAGGATTAATAATGAATTTGATATGTTAAACATTGTACATTGAACCATAATATTGACATTGATGAGCATGAGATTATGTGTATACTTCATATATTGTTATTTATATTGTTTGTGACTACCTCACTAGGCAATGTATGCCTAACGTGTCTCATCTCATGCATTTCAGGTTAAGGAATCGAGCCCTTTTGAAGATCGGATAAGTCACGGCAAGACAAGTCACTACGAGCCAAAGTAATGTATATTAACCTTATGAAATCCTAGGAAGGTGGAAAAGTAGTTGAATTAGTCTCTTATGCCTATTTTGTTATGTCTATTATGTGTATTAGTTGAAAAGTTGTTAAAGGCCTAAATATGACTTTTGGTTTGGCTAAAATTGGGTAGAAATGGCATATTTGGCTACTATAGGCGAAATCCTAGTAAACGTATTCGTATGATTGTGAAATTTGGCATGCCAGTAGTTTATAGTATTGAAATATTGTGTGTAAAGTTTCACTGTATTTGAACACTGTTTGATAGGTCAATTCGATTAAAAACTAGCAAAAATCTGTCATTACAGGTCAGGCCGTATCGATACGGGGATATGGTGTATCGATATGGTTAAGCATAAGTGAACCTAAGGAACATGGCGTATCGATATGGTTTGGGGTTGTATCAGAACATTTTGCTACTGGAATCCTTTGTTTTGATACGGGTCTAATCTGTATCGAAACGGGTCAAAGTCAAGGTCAAATGAAGTAAACCCGTACCGATACAGGGCTTGCCCGTATCGATACGGGTAATAGGCAAAGTAAACCAAGGTTGATCATTGTGTACCCTTATCGAAATAGCATCAAGGCGTTTTGATACAGGGTTAGTTAAGTTAGTTGAAAGGCAGAAACTGAGGACTGCCATGTTCATAGTTTGGTCATTGAATTTAGGTCGAATCAATTGGATGAGTAAATGAACTCCAAATTGTATGAAATTTTACAGACTTGTTAATATTATATTGTATTTCAGTAAGGTATGATCAATTGCATCGAAGGACCTCTAATTTGTCAGATTTACAATTTAGTCCATAAAACTTGTAATAGTTAATAATTGGTCCTAAATGATTAATTATTGTTTCATAACGGGTATATTGGAATAAGATGCATTTTGTTAATGTAATATTGTGTAACACTGTTCAAGTGTTGATTAGAAGTTTTAAATTTTATTGTATCGATCATCGTACTGTTTATCGGTTTCACCTTCCGACCCGGTTCTCGGCCAGGCCTGGAAGGGGGTGTTACACAGTAGCTCAAAACCGTACCGATACCCTTCCATGTGTATCGATATGCCTAGCCTAAAACACTAATGCCATAGTGAAACA
This sequence comes from Hibiscus trionum, assembly GCA_030270665.1. NCBI lineage: Eukaryota > Viridiplantae > Streptophyta > Magnoliopsida > Malvales > Malvaceae > Hibiscus > Hibiscus trionum. Next base: position 27,524,873 of record BSYR01000021.1, read on the forward strand.
CTAACCCGCATATCGAAACACCAGACCAAATTTAGCTTACTCGTACTGGTACAAAAGAACGCATACAGATACGCCTGGACCTGAAGTGTCCTTAATTTCTAGTTTTACATGCTTTTAAGGATTCATTTACATACCAACATGCTATAATCATAAACACTAACAAATCAGGGACTAAATCATGCCAAAACATCACGAAAATAGAATCCAAACATGGCACCATATCTCAAGCAAGAATCCATAGGCATGCATCCTAAAAACAATCCATCCAAAGCATGAATTATCAGAGCAAAGCAACAACCACATGAGAGACCATTTACAACTACCAAACTTGCTCAAACAGGGAGTTTAACAAACACGCTCCCAAACCAACAATGAACCTCATTGCCTTTATTACTAATAGTCTAGTTTGGACACTATACTTTCAAGTATCAAGTTTGGCCTTTAATTCTCTGCATTGATGGACAAAAAGAGCGTAAGCACATAGGCTTAGTGAAGGCTCAAAAACAACACATTGTCAATGCATTCTAAAACTCATTAATAAAACCACTTTGAAAACCCATTTCAAAACGTCATCATCATTTAATTCATTATCATACCTTTCAAACGATGCACTTAATCATTTTCTAAATCAAGCATATTAAACCATATACAACATGTATCATGTACCAACAACAAAATCCCATTTGCTAACACTCAATTTAAGCTTTCCCGTGCATAACAAACCATATGCAAGCCTTAAGAGTAAACATACATAAATCTCACTATGCATCGTAAATCATCAACAAGATACATCAATAATTATATTGTCTTACAAGTGATCATGGTCCAAGTCTCGTTTACCAAAATCATTACATCGGATACATGAATTCAACAAGTGTCCTCCCAACACTTCATACAACCTCAACCAGAATAATAATACTTTCACAACTGCGGTACAATCACAACCCTCAATCGTCGGTTAGGTGTATAATCCACTAACGGGAGTTTTAGCACCGTATAACCCCTCAACCATTAGGGTACTTGGATGGAGTATTTGGTACACCGTATAAACTCCTCAACATCCAAGGTGACTTTTTATAGTGCACTATCAATCCTATGACCGACCAACTATATCCGATAACATTTTAAACCACATCACTTGCCAATATAATTCATTATTAAGCATTAACTCGTTGTTTCCATATGCATCAATCAAAACGTTTACCCAATGTATCTTACCTTGCATTATCAATGTTCAAAAACATTAACAACTTATGCATTACTTCCAAAAGCATCAACAACAATTAATATCCATTCTCTAGCATTAAACTATGCTCAAATCATGTATAAACAGTAATTAATCAAACCATTAAAACAAGTACATAAAAACCATTTTAAACATGCACGGTAGAGAGAGAAATCTCAATTTACTTACTTCTGAGTTTAAACTAGCATTTCAAGCTAATTTTAAACTACCAAAACAACCGTTTAAACCTTTTCAACGCTTAAACCATGTTCTCACTCACCGACAATGCAAAGCCTCGCTCGCCGATGCGAAATTACCCTTCCAATGCGTATGGAACAAAGCCACAAGCTTAAGGATCGATCTCCCCTATTTTAACCAAAAAAATAGAGATTCCAATACATCAAAATGCAATCATAAACCCAACAACATCAATCCTTAACAATCCCCTTCAAACTCTTGTTGAAACCTCACCAAAATTATCGAAATCAACATCAAACACCCTCCAAACATAACCCAGCCAAAACCTACTGATTTGACCTACCAATTAACATCCAAAAACCATTTAACACCGACCTTATACCTCCAGCATTCAATAAACCTCTACAACACCTCAAAAACACACCACTAGCAACCTAGAAAATTAGAGATTCACCTAGTTTCAGGATTCTGATGTTAAAACCAACTTATTAACATTATAAAACATCAATATAATGTTCTAATATGATCAAGAACCCAACAAAACATATCCAAAACAAATTTTAATCAATTTCACCATTTAAATCTCAATTAAACCAATTTTCCATAATTAAATCACCAAAACCCATTAGAAAAAAATATATAAAGGATCAAGAACTTGAGATTTTCAGTAAAGAACCTTAAATTAGAGGAGAAAAATGAAACTCACCTCCAATTGATTGCTTTCCCCTTAATTGGATTGCTTTACATGAGAAAGCAAGATTAAAATAATAAGATTTTGATAGGAAACCATCAAGAACTCATTTGAAATAAAAAGATTGTAGAAAACAAGAATTTGCCATAAAATTTTGAAGAAGGAAAGAGTGTTTTGTTGGAGAGAATTTGAGAGAAAATCCTTTTAGAGAAAGTTGGTTACATAAAAAAAATTTAAGCAATTAATTATGAAGTTAATTCTGCCAACCTTTTTATATTTTCCAAAACCTTTTTAAAAATATCCAATTAAGGGATAAAGACTGATATTAGACTTTGGGCAAATAGCTCCTTAAATATTCTATGTTTTGACCCTTTTATAAAACAGTTTTCACTTTTTTTACATTTTGGCCACTAGCCCAAAATGTCCAATTTCCAAATCTGATTTTCCAAAATTGATTTTACCAAATTCACCACCATATTAAATAAGAATTTTATAACAATTTTCCGTATTTTTATCTATCTCATAAATATTTATTCTACTTTAAATCCCGAAATAGCTCGAATCAACTAACTCGGTTCTCCCGAACCGTCTAACCTTCCCGGTTAATATCTAGGCCTAAAATTGGCGTGTTACAACAATAATCATAAATTCATAATGATAAACAGTAAACATCATATCATGATAGACATCTATAAAGATAACATTTTATAAATCAGACGGTGAAGTTGGTCATATTTTCCTCATCAAACATTGTAATCTTATATTTCTAACAAATAAACCAACTAAGAGAGGCAATAGTTTACATTTTGAAATCAACCAATAGGGAAAGTGCATCACACATCAACAGCTTCAAGATTCCGCTAAGCCTTCCCAAGTAGAACCAAAAGCATTCTAAGTAGTATTTGTTGTAGTCTTCCTCGAAAAGCTTTCAAAATACTCTGTCAATTGTTGTGCATTACATAAATAATGCCTACTCATAACCTTTCAAATATCATTGTTTGCCGGCAGGAGAAAGCTAAAAACAATAGTCCTTCCGGAGCTAAAAAATGAATTATCTGCATTGTAGTCATCGCCACCAGTACTCCTTATATAATGTTGTAGAGAATCAACCTACAAATGAATAAATACACCACTCACATAACCAAGGTATAAAACTAGGGAACCTAGGTACTCCTATTTATAATAGTGAAAAATATCCTGATGTTTATAATACGTATAATATTAGAAAAATGATTTCCAACCAATGGTATAAGCCGACAATATTAAATGTACTCATTTAATTTATGGATTGGTTGAGTGGGTGAATGATTTTCCATTATATTTTCATACTTATCTAAAAATTGGAAAGGACTTATCGGATGCTCATGTATCGGAATAGGTTACAAAGAGTCAAAGATTATAGAGACTGGTAGAAGAAAAGACACATATATATTGGGAAATGAGCCTTTTGCAATGTGAGTAAAGTGGTTCAGAACATCGGTTTTGAAGCTCTAAAATAGATGTTCGGCACTAGTAGAATTAGATTCTAACTAAAAAGATGAAAAACAAAATGAGAGCCATTGAAGGTTCGGATCTCTTTAGTAACGTAACAGATTGTATACAGACAGGCGTAAAGAGTTTCGATACTAACACTGAAAGGATACTTCCTTTCAAATTTGAATTCCTTCCAACCCGCCAAAGTCATCAAGGTAACCAAATGAGAATTGATGCTCGATTTTGGAACTACAAATTTAGGTTTCGCTAATAACCTCAGTCAAGACCTACTGAAAATGTAAGAATATCCAATAACATTATAGGTTAACTAGTTCCAAACGAAAAAATAACTTATTGGTTGGTAATCTTTTCAGCCGCTAGGGTTGAAATATGAACAGCCACAATCTCTCTATAAATATTTTCGCTTTATGTTTTGCATCCATCTTCTACCCCATATTAAACTGAAATCTCATATAAACATGTCCGCGAGGGTGCTTGCTATTATTCAAAGGCATATGCATAACGATGCCTGACAGGTTCCTGAAGTATCCCTTTATCTTCTTTCTAGTAAACAACCCTATGATAGGTTACGTTTTCTTCTATTGTATGGTACCTTTTTCATAAAGATTTTAATTATCATTATTTTAATTTATTAACGACAGATGTTGATGGATATCCGTATCGTTATCGACTTCAAATGGTTGCACCTGCTTGCAGCCCTTACGAAGGCTATGAATTTGATGTTTCCATTATCTTCCCACCTGAGTATCCTCAGTCTCCTCCTAGGGTAATTATCCTCATGAGATTGAAGTTTTATCTTGGTCCATTTTTTTACAATGACGCAATTAATGGGTAACTATTTTTATGTTTTTCTAGATTGTTGTTACATTTGCTGGCAATCTATTCCAGCCCAAACATTACTGAGTCTGGCGCCACAAGGCTAGCCATCCTGCAACGTGAAAGTTGGACCCCTTGTATCAGACTTGTAGACATTGTTAAGGCTATAGTGGCTTTGTTGTGTTCTCCAAACGCGTACACTCCTCACCCTAAGTGTGAGGGTGTTGCTCTAATTTACAAGAGGAATCCACAGCGCTTTGCAAAGTATGCGAGGAAGATTATGGGTTGAAATGTTTATTTATGTATTGGCTATACCTTCTAATGTTCAATTTTTTAATATATGGACGTCTGTTTACAATCTTCTCAACCAAATTTTCAAGTGTAAACATTATGATAAATTTCAAGGATTGGTTTAGGTTTAACGTGATAAGATCGGAACCGCATACACAAACCTTTAAAACTTTTCCAGGGTTTAACGTCCTTCGAAGGACCCATGATATAATAATTCCTTGTTGACCACCAAGTTTGTAAATTAATAATATGAAGAAGAAACTTCAAAAGATGAACTAATATGAAGATTTTGTTTACTTTGTTTTTGTTGTGTTCTTAAATTTGGAAATATTAATATTAAACAATTTAAAGTTAGGAAAAAATAATTTTCATAAATGAGTCCTTCTTATGAAGGAATATTAACGGTGAGAATGAGAACTTATACTTTTACGAAATTTACTCTTCATGAAATACTTTGTACACTTTCCTTTAAACACTACATTATTCACTTTGTAAACTAACCGATCAAATCTTGCAAAACAAGGAATTGCTATATCTGAACCTCATTGTTTTCATGAAAGGGTTCACGGGTTTATGTTTAAGATTTAAGATGTACCTCGTGGCATGTTAGAAACGTCCCCGTCTTTTGAGTTGTTGGTTTATGACATAAAATTTAACGTCTTTAAGGGTTTTTTAATTTAGGATTTAGGTCTTATTGTTATTGTGTTAGGGTTTATAGTGTTGTTTAAGTTTTTTACTTTATAAGGTGAATTTTTATTTCTTTAGGGTTTATAATGATCTTGTCTCGGATTAGGTTTATGGTGAAGTTAATAGTTAGTGGTTTCTGAGATTATTTTGAATGGTTTAGGGTTTATTGTTCAGTTTAGTGTATGATACAAATTTCAAGCATTAACTAGTATAATATTCTGCCACGGTACGACAATCATTGGCCGCCTTAACTACTCACCATGTCTGTTAAGCTGTTGGTTTATGACATAAAATTTAACGGCTTTAAGGTTTATTTTGTTTAGGATTTAGGTCTTATTGTTACTTCGTTGGAGTTTATGGTGTTGTCCACGGATGTTACTTCATGAGATGTACTTTTACTACTTTGAGGTTTAAGATTTACAATTTAGGTTTATAATTATCCTGATTGGGTTTAAGTTTATGGTGAAGTTAATGATTAGTGGATTGTGGTCATACTTTTTATGGTTTAGGGTTTATTGTTTACCATAGTGTATGAGATAAATTTCAAGCATCATATATTCCATATTCTGTCACAGTACGGCTAGCATTGGCCACCTCAAATACTCACCATGTCTATTGAGTTGATGGTTTATGAGATTAAGTGTAACGACTTTCAGGTTTTTTTGTTTAGGATTTAGGTTTAACTGTTTCTGAGTTAGAGTTTATGGTGTTGTCTACGGTTATTACTGTACAAGATGAATTTTTATTAGTTTAGGGTTTAAGATTTATGATTTAGGGTTTATAATAATCGTGTTTTGTTTTAAGTTTATGGTGCAGTAAATAGTTAGTGGATTGTGAAATTGTTTTCTCTGGTTTAGGGTTTAGTGTTTAGCTTAGTGTATGAGATAAATTTCAAGCATTAGTAGTCCATATTCTACAATAGAAAAATAATTTTCCACGTAGGCCACATATTTCACGGTAGGGTTTATTATTTTTAGAGTTCGTAAATATATACCGGTTTCAGGACTATTTAACATGTTTCGGACCTTTCGGAATGATCATACTGGTATTTAACCCGTTAATTACCTGATTCATACCCTGACCATTTTTGCCTGAACATAAAGTGGAACATGTTCATTTTAAATACATGTTACACTATAGGTTTAATGTTGCATAATATATTTTTAAATGATTCAATTAAATACATGTTATCGTTATTGTTTAGGGTTTAGGTTAATAATTTAGGGTTTCTAGTTTGACTTATGGTTTATTGTTTAGTTTTTAAGGTATACAAGGTAGGGTTTAGGGTTTAGCTGGTATGAAAAACTCATAAACTTCATATAAACATGTTCATATATAAAGTGTTTGGACAAAATAATCCTTGAAGTAATGAGTTTTCTTGGATCCTTCATACAAAATAATTGTAAATAGGAAAAAAAACCTTCTTGATGATATATATACGGGAGAACGATCAATTTCCAACGCATATCAACAACTTTGATAGTGCGATATGCATTGGCCTTCGTCTCGTGAGTTCACAATCCTTTTCTTGGAGACCATCTTTCATGATCATTCTTGGTCTCATGATTGCGCAATCTTCCCGACTCCGGTTTGCATTGGCCGCCTCCTAATGTAGTTCAAAACAACAACAAACAATAGTATTTGAAAAATCTTGACACCAAGGTTTTTCAAATACCTTGTCTGTTAATGTTCATCCCCACAAATGGCTACTCATAGCCTTCCAAATATCATTTTTTGTAGACAAGAAAAACCGAGAAAAAATAAGCACTCCTCCAGGATCTATAAAATGAAATCTCTGCACAGTATCCATCACCACCAATAAAAAAACATCGGCCACACATATAATTATGTCTACAAGAGACCAAAAATAGGAAGGAAACGAGAAATTATTAGGGTATAAAAGTATGGCATATTTATAATAGAAAACGGAATATCGAACCCGAGGTTTAAGATTTTTTCCAGTATAAAAAAGAATTTCAATGGGATATGGTCCTACTTTTACAGTCCCTATAGTTAAACCAGTGTCAGACCTCTATAAAACGTTTTAGAACAATGTTTATGATAAATAAACGCAAATTTTATAACGCCCTGATTTTGGGCCTAGAAGTTTTAAGGTTTGAATCGGACCGGTCGAGAACGGTTCGAACCTTTAAGGGAGAATTGGGGAACACCTAGTTCGGGATGCTTTAAAAATATTGAAAAATATCTAAAAATCCTCATTTATTATATGAATGATTATGGTGAAAACAATTTTACAAAATAAGCTTTGGAAATACTACATTTTGGTGTAGTGACCAAATTGCAGTGTTTGCAAAAGTTGAATAGTGATTGTTTTGTAAAGGATTGAAACTTTGAATCTTTAAGGAGCTAATTATACCAAAATGTTTTTAATCAGATTTCTCTTTATTTTGGGTGTTTTATTAATGTTTTAATTAAGGGAAATAAGGATTATTAAGAAGAAAATCTATCTTTGACTTTTCATAACTACCATACGTTAGTTTTCTCTCATTTCATTTTCTCTCAATTTCCATTCAGTCAAACACCTTTCCTCCATCAATTAGCCTCTGATTTTCATTCCTTTTGATGAGATTTCAATCTCCTTTTGATTCCTAATCTTTTCCTCACCAAATCCTCTTGTTTTTCACTTTCGATTTTCAAGAAAACTTGCCCAAATTAAGGAGAAATCAGCCATTAGAGGTAAGTTTTGTCCTTCTCTAATGATCAGTTCTTTACTGAAATTCTCAAGTTATCAATCCTTTTTTACTTATTTTTGAGTTGTATTAATGTTAGAAACATGAAATTGTGTCAAAACTCATGATTCTTGGAGAGATCTTGATGATTTTCGTAACTATTGGTTAGGCTCTGATTTGAGGTTGATTTCTAATATATTTTATATGGTAATTGATGTTATATATGAGGTTTTATCAAACAAATCCTGAATAGGTTTGGATTCCTAAGTTGTGCATGCTAGAATGGTGGTTTTTGGGGTGGTTTTGGTGTTCTGTTATAGCTGGAGGTATGAGGATGAGTTTATGGTGGTTTTTGATGTTGATTGGGGTTTATAAATGTTTAGAAGTGATAGATCTTGGCTGGACTTTGTTATGGGAGAGTTTTGAGATGATTTCGGTTGTTTTTTATGGCCGAAATGAGGCTTTTGAGTAGAGCAGCGGGTTTAGGTGTGTGGCTGATGATTTCAATGCATGATGATGCATTAATCCTCTGCTCTTATGTGTTATGAACAGGGAAGACATCTTCGGACGCCTTTGGTGTTGATCTTGAAGTGCCGGGAGCTTAGATAGCGTTTCGGCGAGCAAGCAAAACGTAATCGGTGAGTGTGAATGGTTTTAGAAGTCCTTGAGGGACAAAGAAACAAGGTTTGGGGATTTAGGAAAGGTTTGAAACACCTTCCTAAGTCCGGAAGTAAGTATGGCTAGATTTTCTCTCAATTATGTGGTGGTTGCCCTTAAAATGCTTTTACATGCTCTTGTTTTGAGATAGACAAATTCCTACTGTTTTTATGCATGATTTGTAGCATGAGATGATGCTTTGAAGAGATTTCATGAGATAGCATGTTGCATTGAAGAGTTTTGAGATTTTGATTTAATGCAAGCATGTGTTTTGATTTTGAAATGAGATGAGAAAGATTTGAGAAATGTTGCATGAAAAACAGTATGCGAGATGATGTTTTAACATAATATATTGGCATAGAAGATGAGATACTTACCAGATATAATTGATCGATCAATAGGATGATAGTGCACTATAATCTAAAAATTCGTACGTGCTCTTTGGAGTTGGGCAATGGGGGTAGTGCCATCCAAATCCAAAGTGAGAATCTGATGATGAGAGATACCATCGGGGTAGGACTTGGTGAAATACCCAAGCTTTAATAGTCCATATTCTACATTAGAAAAATAATTTTCCACGTAGGCCACATATTTCACGGTAGGGTTTATTATTTTTAGAGTTCGTAAATATATACCGGTTTCAGGACTATTTAACATGTTTCGGACCTTTCGGAATGATCATACTAGTATTTAACCCGTTGATTACCTGATTCATACCCTGACCATTTTTGCCTGAACATAAAGTGGAACATGTTCATTTTAAATACATGTTACACTATAGGTTTAATGCTGCATAATATCTTTTTAAATGATTCAATTAAATACATGTTGTCGTTATTGTTTAGGGTTTAGGTTAATAATTTAGGGTTGCTAGTTTGACTTATGGTTTATTGTTTAGTTTTTAAGGTATACAGGGTAGGGTTTAGGGTTTAGCTGGTATGAAAAACTCATAAACTTCATATAAACATGTTCATATATAAAGTGTTTGGACAAAATAAGCCTTGACGTAATGAGTTTTCTTGGATCCTTCATACAAAATAATTATAAATAGGAAAAAACCTTCTTGATGATATATATACGGGAGAACGATCAATTTCCAACACACATCAACAACTTTGATAGTGCGATATACATTGGCCTTCGTCTCATGAGTTCACAATCCTTTGCTTGGAGACCATCTTGCATGATCATTCTTGGTCTCATGATTGCGCAATCTTCCCGAATCCGGTTTGCATTGGCCGCCTCCTAATGTAGTTCAAAACAACAACAAACAATACTATTTGAAAAATCTTGACACCAAGGTTTTTCAAATACCCTGTCTGTTGATGTTCATCCCCACAAATGGCTACTCATAGCCTTCCAAATATCATTTTTTGTAGACAAGAAAAACCTAGAAAAAATAAGCACTCCTCCAGGATCTATAAAATGAAATCTCTGCACAGTATACATCACCACCAATAAAAAACATCAGCCACACATATAATTATGTCTACAAGAGACCAAAAATAGGAAGGAAACAAGAATTGATTAGGGTATAAAAGTATGGCATATTTATAATAGAAAACAGAATATCGAACTCGAGGTTTAAGATTTTTTCCAATATAAAAAAGAATTTCAATGGGATATGGTCCTACTTTTACAGTCCCTATAGTTAAACCAGTGTCAGACCTCTATAAAATGTTTTAGAACAATGTTCATGATAAATAAACGCAAATTTTGTAACGACCTGATTTTGGGCCTAGAAGTTTTAGAGTTTGAATCGGACCGGTCGAGAACGGTTTAAACCTTTAAGGGAGATTTGGGGAACACCTAGTTCGGGATGCTTTAAAAATATGGAAAAATATCTAAAAATCCTCATTTATTATATGAATGATTATGGTGAAAACAATTTTACAAAATAAGGTTTGGAAATACTACATTTCGGTGTAGTGACCAAATCATAGTGTTTGCAAAAGTTGAATAGTGACTGTTTTGTAAAAGATTGAAACTTTGAATCTTTAAGGAGCTAATTTCACCAAAATGTTTTTAATCAGATTTCTCTTTATTTTGGGTGTTTTATTAATGTTTTAATTAAGGGAAATAAGGATTATTAAAAAGAAAATCTATCTTTGACTTTTCATAACTAACTTACGTTAGTTTTCTCTCATTTCATTTTCTCTCAATTTCCATTCAGCCAAACACCTTTCCTCCATCAATTAGCCTCTGATTTTCATTCCTTTTGATGAGATTTCAATCTCCTTTTGATTCCTAATCTTTTCCTCACCAACTCCTCTTGTTTTTCACTTTGGATTTTCAAGAAAACTTGCCCAAATTAAGGAGAAATCAGCCATTAGATGTAAGCTTCGTTCTTCTCCTCTAATGATCAGTTCAGTACTGATATTCCCAAGTTATCAATCCTTTGTAAATGATTTTTGAGTTTTTTTAATGTTAGAAACATGAAATTGTGTCAAAACTCAAGATTCTTAGAGAGATCTTGATGATTTTCGTAACTATTGGTTAGGCTCTGATTTGAGGTTGATTTCTAATGTATTTTGGATGGTAATTGATGCTATATATGAGGTGTTATCAAACAAATCCCGAATAGGTTTGGATTCCTAAGTTTTACATGCTAGAATGGTGGTTTTTTGGGGTGGTTTTGGTGTTCAGTTATAGCTGGAGGTATAAGGACGAGTTTATGGTGGTTTTTGATGTTGATTGAGGTTTAGAAATGTTTAGAAGTGATAGATCTTGGCTGGACTTTGTTTTGGAAGAGTTTGGAGATGATTTTGGTTGTTTTTGATGGCCGTAATGAGGTTTTTGAGTAGAGCAGCGGGTTTAGGTGTCTGGCTGATGATTTCAATGCATGATGATGCATTAATCCTCTGCTCTTATGTGTTATGAACAGGGGAGACATCTTCGGATGCCTTTGGTGTTGATCTAGAAGTGTCGGGAGCTTAGATAGCGTTTCGGCGAGCAAGCGAAACGTAATCGGTGAGTGCCAATGGTTTTAGAAGTCCTTGAGGGACAAAGAAACAAGGTTGGGGATTTAGGAAAGGTTTGAAACACCTCCCTAAGTCCGGAAGTAAGTATAGCTAGATTTGGTCTCAATTATGTGGTGGTTGCCCTTAAAATGCTTTTACATGCTCTTGTTTTGAGATAGACAAATTCCTACTGTTTTTATTCATGATTTGTAGCATGAGATGATGCTTTGAAGAGATTTTATGAGATACCATGTTGCATTGCAGAGTTTTGAGATTTTGATTTAATGCAAGCATGTGTTTTGATTTTGGAATGAGATGAGAAAGATTTGAGAAATGTTGCATGAAAAACAGTAGGTGAGATGATGTTTTAACATAATATATTGGCATAGAAGATGAGATACTTACCGGATATAATTGATCGATCAATAGGATGAGAGTGCACTATAATCTAAAAATTCGTATGTGCTCTTTAGAGTTGGGCAATGGGGTAGTGCCATCCCAATCCAAAGTGAGAATCTGATGATGAGAGATATCATCGGGGTAGGACTTGGTGAAATACCCAAGCTTTGTGGCGATGAGAGATACCGCCATGAGAATCCGGTGATGAGAGATTCCACCGGGGTAGGACTTGACCTTGAGTCAAGCTAATCCGCATATCCGAGTAATGATGAAATATGAAATGCCAATATAATATATGAAAATGTATTTGATTCACGTGTACCTAATGTTGAGATGATTTATGCTATGAGAAATGCATATGAGTTTTGTTTGTGAAACGTTTTAGTTTCCACAAGCATGTGTATGGTCTTGCCATGAGTTTTGCATTGGTTTAAATGCATGAGATAGATTAGAGGTACATGTGTTTTCAAATGGAGATTTGCTTTGAAATGGTTTTCAAGCATGAGATAGAATGAGCATGTTGTTGAAAATGGCTTCTGAGAAAGTGTTTTGAATAATGCATTATAGTGTTGGTTTTCTATAGAGCATGCCTCACTAAGCAAACATGCTTACGCTCTCTTTTACCAATAATGCAGATAATTGAAGTGTTTTGGGCAACAAGAAGGTTAAGAACATCCAAGGAAGTGTAAAGCTCATGTATGGTGATGTTTTTACACACTTTAGTATTGGTATTTGGCAATGGGGTTCCAAGGAAGTGAACCCATCTCTAGTTCAGTTGATAAAGGACAAACAATTGTTGGATGATTCCTTGGTGCCACATATTCAGGATATTGCTGAAGGTTGGCCATCGAATTTATGTTTCAATGTTGATGGTGTTTTATGTTTTGGGAGTCGAATAGTGGTGTCGAATGATGTTGAGTTGAGGCGCACTATTCTAACTGAAGCTCATAGTAGTCCTTTTGCTATGCACCCTGGTAGTACAAAGATGTATCGTGATCTGAAGGATGAGTACTATTGGGTGGGATTGAAGAAAGATGTCGCTGAGTATGTTAGTAAATGCATGGTTTGTCAGCGAGTTAAGGCTGAACATCAATTTCCTTCAGGGTTGTTGCAGCCGTTAAGAATTCTTGAATGGAAGTGGGAGAGGATCACCATGGACTTTGTGTCTGGTTTGCCCTTATCGCCATCAAAGAAGAATTCTGTGTGGGTGATTATGGATCGCATTATGAAGTGTGCGCATTTCTTACCTATGCATACTACGTACACCTTAGATAAGCTTGTGGAGTTGTATATTGCTGAGATTGTACGATTGCATGGGGTGCCAAAATCTATAGTTTCGGATAGAGATCCGAGGTTCACCGTAAGGTTTTGGGAGTGTTTGCATCAAGCATTGGGTACGCGGTTGAAATTCAGTACTTCTTATCATCTGCAGACGGATGGACAGTCTTAGCGTGTTATCCAAGTGCTTGAGGATATGTTGAGGTGCTCTGTTATTGAATTTCAAGGCTCTTGGGAGAAGCACTTGCCTTTGGTGTAGTTTGCTTATAATAACAGTTACCAGGAAAGTATTCAAATGGCACCTTATGAAGCTTTATATGGGAGGAAGTGCAGAACTCCTCTTTGTTGGGCTGAAACGGGACAAAAGTTGGTCTCGATGTCGGCTTTGTTAAAAGGAACCACCGAGAAGGTGAAGCTCATTTGTGAGCTGTTGAAGGCAGCATCGGATCGGCAAAAGTCTTACGCGGATTTGAATCGTAAGGAGATAGAATTTGCTGTAGGTGATCGTGTGTTGTTGAATGTTTCACCTTGGAAGAAGGTGATGAGGTTTGGCCGGAAGGGCAAGTTGAGCCCACGATTCATTGGACCATACGAGGTGATAGAACGTGTGGGTATTGTTGCTTATAAGCTGAAATTACCTCAAGAGTTAGAAAAAATACATAATGTGTTTCATGTATCCATGCTTCGAAGGTACAGATCGGATCCGTCGCATGTTATGCATGTGGAAGAGGTTGAGTTGAATCCAGACTTGACGTATGATGAGGAACATGTTGAGATTATGGATTCGAATAGTAAGGTTCTCCGAGGTAAGACCATCGAGCTGGTTAAAGTCTTGTGGAGGCATCGTGGTGCTGAGGAAGCCACGTGGGAAAGGAAGGAAGACATGAAGAAGCAATTTCCTTACCTCTTTCCTCCAGGTAAATTTTGAGGACGAAATTTCTTAAGTGGGGGAGAGTTGTAACGCCCTGATTTTGGGCCTAGAAATTTTAGAGTTTGAATCGGACCGGTCGAGAACGGTTCGAACCTTTAAGGGAGATTTAGGGAACACCTAGTTCGGGATGCTTTAAAAATATGGAAAATATCTAAAAATCCTCATTTATTATATGAATGATTATGGTGAAAACAATTTTACAAAATAAGGTTTGGAAATACTACATTTCGGTGTAGTGACCAAATCGAAGTGTTTGCAAAAGTTGAATAGTGACTGTTTTGTAAAGAATTGAAACTTTGAATCTTAAAGGAGCTAATTTTACCAAAATGTTTTTAAACAGATTTCTCTTTATTTTGGGTGTTTTATTAATGTTTTAATTAAGGTAAATAAGGATTATTAAAAAGAAAATCTATCTTTGACTTTTCATAACTACCTTACGTTAGTTTTCTCTCATTTCATTTTCTCTCAATTTCCATTCAGCCAAACACCTTTCCTCTATCAATTAGCCTCTGATTTTCATTCCTTTTGATGAGATTTCAATCTCCTTTTGATTCATAATCTTTTCCTCACCAAATCCTCTTGTTTTTCACTTTGGATTTTCAAGAAAACTTGCCCAAATTAAGGAGAAATCAACCATTAGAGGTAAGCTTCGTCCTTCTCCTCTAATGATCAGTTCTTTACTGAAATTCCCAAGTTAGCAATCCTTTGTTAATGATTTTTGAGTTGTTTTAATGTTAGAAACATGAAATTGTGTCAAAACTCAAGATTCTTGGAGAGATCTTGATGATTTTCGTAACTATTGGTTAGACTCTGATTTGAGGTTGATTTCTAATGTATTTTGGATGGTAATTGATGTTATATATGAGGTTTTATCAAACAAATCCCGAATAGGTTTGGATTCCTAAGTTTTGCATGCTAGAATGGTGGTTTTTGGGGTGGTTTTGGTATTCTGTTATAGCTGGAGGTATAAGGACGAGTTTATGGTGGTTTTTGATGTTTATTGAGGTTTAGAAATATTTAGAAGTGATAGATCTTGGCTAGACTTTGTTTTGGAAGAGTTTGGAGATGATTTCGGTTGTTTTTGGTGGCCGAAATGAGGCTTTTGAGTAGAGCGGCGGATTTAGGTGTGTGGCTGATGATTTCAATGCATGATGATGCATTAATCCTCTGCTCTTATGTGTTATGAACAGGGGAGACATCTTCGGACGCCTTTGGTGTTGATCCGGAAGTGCCGGGAGCTTAGATAGCGTTTCGGCGAGCAAGCGAAACGTAATCGGTGAGTGTGAATGGTTTTAGAAGTCCTTGAGGGACAAAGAAACAAGGTTGGGGATTTAGGAAAGGTTTGAAACACCTTCCTAAGTCCGGAAGTAAGTATAGCTAGATTTGCTCTCAATTATGTGGTGGTTGCCCTTAAAATGCTTTTACATGCTCTTGTTTTGAGATAGACAAATTCCTATTGTTTTTATTCATGATTTGTAGCATGAGATGATGCTTTGAAGAGATTTCACGAGATAACATGTTGCATTGAAGAGTTTTGAGATCTTGATTTAATGCAAGCATGTGTTTTGATTTTGAAATGAGATGAGAAAGATTTGTGAAATGTTGCATGAAAAACAGTAGGTGAGATGATGTTTTAACATAATATATTGGCATAGAAGATGAAATACTTACCGGATATAATTGATCGATCAATAGGATGAGAGTGCACTATAATCTAAAAATTCGTACGTGCTCTTTGGAGTTGGGCAATGGGGTAGTGTCATCCCAATCCAAAGTGAGAATCCGATGATGAGAGATACCATCGGGGTAGGACTTGGTGAAATACCCAAGCTTTGTGTCGATGAGAGATACCGCCATGAGAATCCGGTGATGAGAGATTCCACCGGGGTAGGACTTGACCTTGAGTCAAGCTAATCCGCATATTCGAGTAATGATGAATGAAATGCCAATATAATATATGAAAATGTATTTGATTCACATGTACCTAATGTTGAGATGATTTATGCTATGAGAAATGCATATGAGTTTTGTTTGTGAAATGCTTTAGTTTCCGCAAGCATGTGTATGGCCTTGCCATGAGTTTTGCATTGGTTTAAATGCATGAGATAGAATAGAGGTACATGTGTTTTCAAATGGAGATTTTCTTTGAAATGGTTTTCAAGCATGAGAAAAAATGAGCATGTTGTTGAAAATGGCTTCTGAGAAAGTGTTTTGAATAATGCATTATTGTGTTGGTTTTCTTTAGTGCATGCCTCGCTAAGCAAACATGCTTACGCTCTCTTTTACCAATAATGCAGATAATTGAAGTGTTTTGGGCAGCAAGAAGGTTAAGAACATCCAAGGAAGTGTAAAGCTCATGTATGGTGATGTTATTACACACTTTAGTATTGGTATTTGGCAATGGGGTTTCAAGGTTGTATTTGGGGGATGTGTTTTGGACTCCCTATGTTTGTAGTAAGTTTTTTATGGCTTTTGTGGTTTGTAAATGGTCCTAAATGGTTTGGTTGGAGGTTTGAGTTCTATTTTGGGTTTTGTGGTTAGGAAGCATACATATAGTTTGAATGTTCATGTGTTTGATGTCATGCTTTAGCTTAAGCTTCTCAATTATGTACTCTAATGTCTAAATAAGTTGTTGGTATGTTATGGTATGATTAGGAGCATGTTTGATTGTGTTAAGATGTAAAAACCCAGAAATTTTTGCTGTTGCAGGGAAGGGTGTATCGAAACACCCTTATTTGTTTCGAAATAGGGGCCCGAAATGGCCATAGTGTTTCGGAACGGGTGAAGGTGTTTCGGAACACTTTGGCTACTAGAGAGGCCTATTCCGATACTGGTCTCGGAACGCACCCAAGTACCGAAACGGTCAACACTGGTTTGATACGGGCGTTTCGGTACGAAGGTCAGCGTTCCGGAACGGTTGACCGTTAGACTGTGCATTTGAATTGTTTCAAGTTCTCATGTTTTACATTTTAGTCCTAAATATTGTGGATGCAATTGCTTGAGCTTGGAATGTCTTTTTAAGTTGATTTTTGGCAGAGATGTATGTAAAGTGATTAATTACATATTGGTAAACTTAAACTCTTCAAACTCCTTATATTTTTTCAAAATTTACATTTTGGTCCCTAAAAGTGTAATTCTTGTAATTAAGTCCCTAATTGATTTCCGATCGTTGTGCCCTTCTCTCATATGACTCTTGTGTAACACATATGCTTAATGTGCATCTAGAAAAGATAAAAAGGAAAAAAGGTCATTAATCAAGGTTGACTTTCGGGTTGACTTTGGTTTTCCCTGTGTAATCTTCGTAGTTCGGGTCAAGCGTCTAGGCCGGGCTAAGGGTGTTACAAATTTGTTACAGTTTAATATAAATTTGGATTCGTATGCTTGGTTTCAGAATTTGATAACCGGTTTAGGAACTGCTTACTCAATTCAATTATCTACAAAGTGTTCTGCCCAACACAACAATTGAAAATACATATCTATTGATGATGTATTGGAACGGGTTACGAAGATTCAAGACTAATATTGAAAAGACTCTTTTATATTGGGAACCACACGTTTTAAACAGTTTCCACCCTAGGAAATTGCATTTTCTACCTATAATATCGCAAAATTTAAACTGAAATTGATACTAAAATATGTAATTTTTTAGCTTTGTCCGCAAATGTTGGAGATACTCGTTGTTTTATTATACTCTATTTAAACCCCAAATATTCCTTCACCACACGTTATACTTGTTAATTCTCACAAACAATACCATTCTTATAATATTATTTAGTTCCTAAGATTTAATTATTACCCTAATAGTTTTAAAATATGGTTCTATTGTGTTCAAATAATTTCTTAAGATTTAAATTTTACCATAAACCGTACACATTCAAAAAAAAACAAGGAGAGTAACATGGTTGTCATTTACGTCTTTATGAGATTAATTTTTAGGGCCTTATGGGTTTTGCTTTAGGATTTAGGTTTTAATGTTTGTGGTTTTTGCCGAGGATATGGGCCGCTTTTTAAAATTCCTATATTTATATATGTTTTGGTTCTCTTTACAATGGTTCGGAACAATATTCATGATAAATGAACTGAAAATTAATAAAGTATTGTTCCAAATTTCAGTTTCTCTTAAGGGTTTTAGTACTTTAAAAGCGGGTTTGGAACAACGTACTAAAAATTTTCTTAAAAAAATGTTCTGCACAATGCAACAATTATAGAGAACACACACTATTTTATTATATTATATATACAAAGACAACCATGTCAAGAAGAATACAAATCATGTACACAATTGGTCTATTATCACATTTTTTAAGATTAATTACATCATTAATGAACATACAATAAATCATGCAATGTACAAGGTCCAATCTGTAAGCCTACATCGTGGTCATGCTCAATTCACCATTTCCTGTCATTACCTTACTTATACATTTTTTTAATTACTTGATAACATTGTTTACTTTTTATAACACCAAATACAAATAATTACCGATTATTATACAGATCTTCACAACATATATACTACTTACAGATTTCTCTAATCAAAACATTCATAACCAAAGATGGGAATTGAATCGAGACAAGATGAGCATATCAAAATACTTATCTTTCAACATATAATTACATATCGTTCAAAAGCTCAAAAAAGATGACACTATTCTTCCACAGTTTAAGTGGGATTGTTTGAAGCTCCACAGTCACGCATTCATACTTCCTTCTTCTCCTAATAAGGCCAAAAACTCGTTTCACATGTTCTAATTGACCGGTGAATAAAAGCAAACATGTAATTTAATAAAATATGGAGTAACATTTTTTGTTGATCGGATGCATGTTGTCTGTCGCGGTATCTGAAAATTCCAAGTTCGGAGCATAAAAATCATCATTACATGTGGATGATGGTAATTCCAATCCTAACTTCAAATCAGAACATGTCACTTTATTATGCCCTTCTAAATTGCAATTTGAACAAGGGCGCCTACTCATGCTTCCAACTTTTTTGGACCTTGTATCTAGACTTTTGCCATTCTTCCTTAAGGGTCCCGAACTCTTTTGAGTGGTGTAGTTTGAACATGAGAATTATTCAACATAGAAGATGCCTCCATTTCGGTTGTCAGTCTATGAATCTCATCTTTCGTTCTTCGATAGCTCTCTTCCATATTTTTTGCATGATGGGAAAGTTTATTTGCAATCGATTGAAAAGAAGAGAATCGAGCTATGCACTTCGTTTCAGCAGGAACATTGAAGTCAAAAAATGATGGGGCAGCAACCTTCGCATTCTTTGTCCATCAATTTAGAATCAATAATTTTGGGATATGTGTTCTATCCGTGATCTTAAGCACGTGTAGTTGATGTCTACATAGAAACCTGATGTCTCAAATTTACGACAACAACATGTTAGGTTTTCCGTGACAACATCAAATTGTACTTTATATTCTTACCCGATTTTCTATATTTCGTCAGATAAATACGGCTAACATCGTTGCTGTCGTCTTCATGTCGTGATACATTATACAATGTCTCACACATAAGTTCCTCTCGGAAGGTCCTATATGATTTTCTTGTATACACTTCAGCTGCATGCCCTTCTAGCTCTTTCAATTGTGACAACAGCACCGACTTACTCTGTGTACAACCATAATCCGATTGCAACTCTTCCAAGTGGATTTGACCTATGGCATCTTCAATTGCGCAAATAAACGCTAAATATGTCTTCTTACACTTATGGAAAATAGCCAGAGACGCATTCATCGATTTGTACCTTTGGGTTGACCGTATTTTCGCAAAAAAAAATTGACCCGTCAAATAAGCTTGTGCCCATAAGTGTCGGGTTTTTCTCTTTTCCAACACCCACTGATGGTTTTCCAAATTAAACTTCTCAATAGTTTTCTCCTATTGTTCATCAAATTCCTCAGGTGTCCACCAAGCATGCATGCATCTGCTAAATTCCTTTGTAAAATTTTCATCCCCAATATTTGGTTCTGCATTGCGAGCTAGATGCCAAGAACATATTCGATGTTTAGCATCGGGAAAAACATTTTTGATCACCCTACGCATTGCCTTATCTCCATCTGTAATAACTGAAAGCAGAGACTTCTTCAGCATAGCTTCTACAAAAGTATCTAAGACTCACTCAAACGTATATGTGGACTCGTCCGCAAGGACGACAACAACAAACACAATTGTTTGGTGGTGGTGATTTAAACCAACAATGGGCATAAGAGGTCGATTGTATGCATTACTCTTGTAGGTGGCGTCAAATGCAATATCATCCCCGAATATGGCGTAGTCAGTTCTAGAAGTTGAATCAACCCAAAATAGATTACGCAAACAATCTGAATCGTGGACTGTGATTTTTACGAACAAACCAAGATCTATCTCTTTCTTCGCGTCGAAGTAACCTAGTACGAAATTCACATCGCCATCAATAACTTCATTAGCTTTTATTTTCTTGAGGGCATTGTATAGGTCTTTCTTAGTAAAACCAGTAGTTTGATAACCACCAGACTATTACATGAAGAATTTCATAATTTTTGATGTTTCGACACCGACATTTTCCAATGATGAAGCCTCTATAATATCGGCATTTGTCACAGATCGGTGTGAACGAATGAAGGGTGCCATGGATGGTGGACAAAGTGCATGGTTATGTTCGTTATAAGACAATGTTATTACCCATCTATCCGGAGCTTTTGCATTTGCACGGACCACAACTCTAGCCTTGCAACCGCTTCATGTCTCTGCACGTGGAGCACGTGAACGCTTCGCCTCATCTACCTTTGATTTCATTTTCCCTTGTTTTGAACAACAAAACTCTTGCAGGAATTTATTTCCATTTTTAACCTGAGTTGTTCCACGACGCACACTAAACCCATTTTGATTTGTGTGTTCCTCATAAAATTCCCATGTTTGTTCCACTAATGCGAATGTCATGCCAACGATTTTATTCGACCTCTCCACATTATCTCTTCCTACTTTAACATCACCTATTGTACTCGGCACTTCCATGATGAGTATACTACGCCGCCTAAAGAAACGAATATGAAATAACTAAAACATTGCATGGAATTAAGTTGCATAAAAGTACAAAAAAATTGCTTCTTATGAACTTGCTTACCTTCTTAAGACCAATGTTGTAGTATTCAAGGTTTATGGGCTTCAAGATAAACAACTTCTTCAATGGAAAGGGGATTAAGAGGACATAGATGTGTTTTGAAGTTAGTACTACCCCTGGCCTGGGATGATAGTTGCAATATTTATTGTAACTTTTATTCAACATTTCATGTTGGAGCCAGAGCATAAACTTTTTTTCAAAAGTTTCAAAAATTTACGCGTAAATTTTGATACTAATACAATGTCTTATGTTGCACTGATTGGGTTAACGTTTCCGAACTTCTATTTAAATTTTGATATTGTACAAATTTATTAACTTTTAATTTTAAGAAATTCGATTTTCAACTTAAAATATTACTTTTTCGGTTGTCGTTCCCGCTTCTTTTACCATTAAACGTAGCGAAGCCTAGGAACCAATTCTGCTACTTAACGTGGAGTACATATATCAAAGCAGAATGTCACAACCAAAATATAATGCACTTTTCTTCTCTCACTCAGTTGTTCCACCCGATTCCTCCATTCCATCCATTAACTTTATCATTTCACTAATCAAACCATCAATACACCATCTCCTCAACCAATTCACTTTAATTTGAATATGCAGGCTTCAAATTGAAAACCTAGTTTTTTTATAAATAGCTAGCTTAGTTCAGTTAAAATGAACGAAAGAAGAGTCTGTTTCCATGTTGTCGTAGTTTATATATATATCAGATGTGACGTTCAATGCCTCAATTATTTGTTCACGTATACAAACAGTGTTTGCGTCTGCGGAACGAGGAGAACCTCCTGGGATTCTTGATGAACTAACACCTTCATCAAATTTTACATACAACCTCCTACACGGTTGAATCTCCTAAACATCTTACAAGGGTCGCTTGCATTACATATCTGTAGCATGTAATGAGCTTCAGAGCCAGGCTCATCGACGGGGATTTTCGCTTCCAATGAAGACAATTTCTTCCTTGTTGATTTGCTAACCTCCGTGGAAATCAACTCAAATAAATCATCCTTCTTGATATTGATGTTGAATGAAGTGCAGATGTATGTTCCTAAAAAGAAAACGATTGCAGAAAATCTTTCCATGATAATAAACAATTTCTTCACAATATGGTAGTGTAGGAATATTTATAGAAAATTTGTAACGGTAAAATTAGGGTTCAACACCTAAAATGTTACTGATATTTAGTTTGGGTTGGACACCTAAAATGTTACCGATATTCAGTTTGCGGTTTGACGCTTAAGATGTTACTGGTATTCAGTTTGGGGTTTGGATTGAAAAATGTTAATGAAGTTCAGTTTGGGGTTCGACACTTAAGTAGTTATAGGCAACGAGTTTGTGGTTCGTGACCTATAATGTCAACGAAAACCAGTTTTGCGTTTTGAATTCAAAATGTTGGCAGAAATCGGTTTTCCGTTTTGACCCTAAAATGTTTATGAAATTCAGTTCTGAGATCGGCACCTAAAATATTACGAGCTTATTCCACTTTCTAAGTTCAAAGGGAAACAATTAATTTAACACCTAATATATTAGAAAAAATCAGTTTAAGGGTAACACATTTCATTAGCCAACTGAAAATCAAAACCAAAATTTGTTTGAATTGACTTGTAACCTGTAACTGGGAAAACAGGTGTCGTAGTATAGTAGCCGCATTTTAACATGCCGCATAGCAAACATACCCATCCCTTCGATTCCAAAAATGGTGGAGGGCTGGTTTTACAAATTATGTAGAAAATTTCAAGAGAAGAAAACAATCGCTTTATCATATTTACATCCTGTCTTTGAAAATATTAGGGATAACTACATATTTAGTAACCCACATATTCTCACATTCTTATTTTAGTATTATTTTGTTTTGGTACCCGACCATTAAAAACAAATAGAATGATGACGTGGCTAATTTTTAATTGGGACAATTACAATTTTAATCTCAAAACTTATACATTTCTATCAATTTGGTCCAGACTCTATTAATTTAATAATTATCTTAAATGAATCCCCAAATTATTTTTCTACCCAAAAACCCTAACCCAAAATTATTAAGCTTGGCAAACAAATTCATATCAAAACAAATGAACCAATAATTTAGCATCAACCATTCATGCAATTCATAGCAAAACGACAACCCAAAGTTGCAATTACATAATCTTAAACTACTTCCTCACTTTCAAAGCTAAAAAATATTCATAGCAAAACAAATTCTCTCAGGATTTGTTCGACTATCCCGAGCTTTTTAAACCATTGAGCCAGTATAGTTGATGCTTCTTTTTTTTTCAACCAAAACTCCATCTCTCTCCAAATCCACGAGAAAATTCAGGGCCTTATTAAGCTTGTTCTGTTTTTCATATGCAGCCAACACCAGTGCTATGCATTTGTTGCTAGGCTCGAGACCGGCTCTCCTCATGTTTTCGAAGGCAATATGTGCCTCTTCACTTTGACCCGCCACTTGATATGCATTTATTAGGAGTCCACAGAGTTTAGCATCGGGAGAGATACCCCCAACATTCTGTTGTGTTTTTGCTGTAAAATTTGTTGTTGTTGATGCTGTTGTTGCTGGCTATGATTTGGAAGAGACGACAACGAAATTTGCGAGATTTGCTATTGTTGTTGTTGTGAATTTTGTAGTGAATGATCAACCGAAGGAGAAGGGTTGTTGTTTTGAGGAAAAATTGAGGAATTCGTTGCTGTTAGGGTTGTTGTCAGAGTGGTGTTGTCGGCATCGGCATTGGGTTAGTTTTTGTAGTTGTCGTTGACGACGGTGGCGTCGGAATGAATGATGAAGGGTCCATCGTCATGGGATTTTGGGATTGGAGGTGTTTGGAGATAATGTTGAAGTAGTTTCAGCCATGGCTTAAGAATTTTAGGTTAGGCATTTGGGGAAGAAGAAATAAAATAGGTTATTTACAATTTTAATCCAAATATTTAAGATGATTATTAAATTGATAGAGTTTGGACCAAATTGATAGAAATGTATAAATTTTAGGGATTAAAACTATGATTATCTCAATTAAAAATAAGCTACATCATCTCTTTTGTTTTTAACGGTAGGAGTATCAAAACAGAATAAAAACATAACGTTGGGTACTCTTTTGTCAAAAAAAATAGATGAGATAGTAAAATTAGAACACAGGAATAGGTGGGATACTAAATATGTAATTATCCAAAAATATTATTAGTATCCAAGATATTTCGACAATTTCTCTTTTTTGCTTTTGTGAAATTAAGACGTAGCAAGAAAAAGGAGATGATTCAAGACAATTTTTCTGGAATAGATTTCGAAAACACAAACAAACTAGGAAGGCAATTTTGGGGCAAAAACCCTATTTAATAAATATATAGGGTTTTGGCTCCCTCCCACTTTTATTTGGGAAAATGACCCCAAACTTGCCACGTCGGTTAACCTCGCATTCTGTGGGAAGCAAGGTTTGATATCGTGTTCTGCATAACGCGAGTTCAGTCTACGTAGCCTCGTTGTTTGGGTTAACGATTTTACAGAATATCGCGTTATGCAGAACGCGAGGTTCCCGAGAATTTGAAAGGGCGGCTGAATATATCGCGCAGACATCGCGTTATGCAGGACGCGAGTTCTGTGCAATCATGGGTTGAAGAACTAGGTAAAACAAGCGTGGGTAGGCCTGTTCGAGCCCAATTTCGGGCTTGTAAATCGTATATTTTTAGCGAACATCGAGTTTGGGGTCGTAGTACTGGAAATTCTCTATCGTATGACACCAACACGGTCAATTTCCGTCCATTCTGAAATGGTTTAAAATAGCTTCGAAAACCATATGCTATCATCCTTTTTTGAATGAAGTTGCCTTTGATGAACAATTGAGAATTTCGGTTTAGTAATCGCATAAAATTAATTAAAACTGAAATTAAATAAACATTTTAAATTTTAATTATAATAGATAAACAAAATTAAAATACGGCATTATAAAAAACAAATGTCTGGAATAAAAATATTAGAAACATAAGTACATATCAATTAAAAAAAAGACTAATGATGCCTATGTCCACCCGTTCCGTAGTCGGGTGGATGGCGATCACGATCTGGATACCTCCGAACATCATGTGCTGGGCCCTGGTCCCTATCATCGTCACCATCGTCTGCGATATGCGGACCTCTGCTGGGCCCAGGCGGGGAGTATAACAAGCTACCCGGCGGCGTTTGCTCCACAATGCTAAAGTCATACTGAGATGCCAACGGTGGAATATCGATAAGCGGAAGGCCACTCGTCGGCATATGGGGACGATAGGCATCGGAGAAGCCGAACTCGGGTGGAGGCCTCATCTGCTGGAAACTCGAAGGACCGCTAAAAGTATGAAATGTTGTGCTAGAAGATGAGGCCCCTGCAGTGTCATGTCGTGGTCTCGGACCGCGCTGCCTCGACTGGCTCTGGCTCTGGCTCTGGCTCGCTCGACGTGTGCCGCGTGGGCGGTTTTGGGGAGGTTGGGGAAGCTCTTCCTTGCGCTCGTCCTGAGTAAGGATATGCTGCTTCCCATTGACCCCATACCACTGAAAGTAATTGAAATCGACCGAATCGCCCCCTTCCAAAATGGGTCGGAGAAGGGGTGGGCGGCAGGCAAATCGATTATCCCAAAACGCTATCCAATCAGCGTGGTAAATGGACCAGTCAACCTCCGTCTTCCCCTGGCGCGTCAGATGGTGGAATTGGTCAATATTTTGTGGAGTCGGGAGTGGAATATTTTGGACGTACCCGAACTGTCGGAGAACCCTATCCCTAGCATGCCACACGAGAATTTCGTAGTTGATCAGCGGCACTACGGAAATCCATACTTGTTGCTCACGCAGAATCTCGGGTGGAGTAATCTGCTTAATATCCTCTGAAGCGTAGGGCCTCCAAACGAACTTAAAAAAAAATGAAAACGTTTCTAACGGTTATATGAAATATTATTGGAAAAAATAGTATGAAAAAATTCAAATTAATTTTCGAATTACCTGGTCATGCCTCAACTTATCCAAAACAAGCATGTATTCTTTTTGGTTGTTCGGCAGGCCGTGGTGGGTCAATGGTTCACTCCACCTATCAGTAATGAAAAAAACAATTCGTTAAATAAAATAATTTAAAAATAGAAAAAATATAATAGATTACGTAGTACCTCCGTAGAAGCGGAAATGTATAGGCAGCGGGCTGTCTACGCTGCGGGCTTAAAAAAGGCATCCGAAACCAAGCCCAAGACTGAAGGAGTAAACAACATCCTCCCATCGATGATCTAGATGCGTCCATGTCTCTGCAGAGCTCTATATAAAGAAACGTCAAGACAGCTGCTCCCTAACATTTTCCTCTAGATTCATCGAAATTTGTAAGATGAAGAAGTCACATCACGTGCACCTTGGTGCGGGATTTGTTTGGCATTAAAATCCCGCCTATAATGCGCAAGATGTGGGCACGCGCAAACCGCTGTGAAAATAAATATTTAATAAAGACATCCTAATTTTCAAAAAAATATTTGTAACTTCATCCTAAATTTAATAAAGGCATCTTAAATATTTAATAAAGGCATCCCAATTTTCAAATAAATATTTGTAAGCATCTTAAATATTTAATAAAGGCATCCTAATTTTCAAATAAATATTTGTAACTTCATCCTAAATTTAATAAAAGCATCCTAAATATTTAATAAAGGCATTCTAATTTTTAAATAAATGAAATATATTAAAAATATATAAAATAGTGAAAAAATCGAAAAAAATACCTGAAGTGTAACTTCATCCGCATTGGGGGGAGGGTTTGCAAATTCAGCCTCCAAATAAGATAATTCTATTTTCCCACTGTCCCACACATCATCTGGTGGCATCACTCCCATTTGTTCAGCAAATACAGTTAGCCAATGCCCCAACGCGACACCCGTAGTAACGTTGCCGTCTGTACGCAACCCTAGATGGTAGGCAACATCCTCCAGCGTTATTGTTGTCTCGCCTATCGGGAGATGAAACGTATGTGTCTCTGGCCTCCACCATTCTATTAGCACGCTAATCAACGATGGGTTACATTTCAACCCCTTTTATCCTTGCTACGTGGCCAAAACCAGCGCGATCAATCCACGTCATAATAGCAGGAACTGGTTGGTTGTAGATACGGTTAAGGTAACATGTTAACTGACGTTCGTATCCCTTAAAAAATAAGTAAAAATAAAATAGTTAGCAAAATGCATTTAAAATTAAAAAAATTAAAAAAGGAAAAAGTAATACCTCTACCGTTGTTCTCCAATAGTGACAGTAGTGATTCGCCTCGTTGCGTAGTAAACTCTCCATTATATTGAATGTAAAATAAGGAAAATTTATTGTAAAAGAACTAAAGAACTCGCGCTCTGTGGTTGATATGGGGGTAGGGCCACCAATTTATAGAAGAACTCGCGTCCTTTGGGAAGCGATGTAAATGAACCTCGCGTTCTGGAAAACGCGATATCCATAGACATCGCGTTCCACAAGATGCGAGGTTCATTGAAAAGACGTGTCACGGAACAGACGCGTGAACTGAACGGGCAGAAGTGACCTCGCGTCCTGTAGAACGGCAGACTCAACCGTTCTGATGGTGAACTGAGAATTGGTATGACGTTCTTGACAAAGGAAATTGTAGTGGCAGCAGTTAAGCAGTACAACCTTCGTCAGGCTGTTGAGACGACAGTGAAGAAAACCCAAGCCAAATACTACAAGGCGCACTTCACCCAAAAGGATCACGGCTGTAAATGGAAAATCTGTATATCACAATTGAAGAAGGCAGGCGACCGTTGGAAAATAACAAAACTTGAAGGGCCCCATACATGCACCGTTGCTAGCCTCAGCCAGGATCACAAGAACCTTGATGCAAAGTACCTCACCGATATCTTTATGCCACTGGTGAAAGCAAATCCCACAGTGTCGGTCCCCACTTGTCAGGCTGCAGCTCACACTGTCACCGGCTACCGTCCTGAATATTACAAAGCATGGTATGCAAGGAGGCGGGCCAAACAAGAAATGTTTGGCCGATGGGAGGAATCTTACAAAGAGTTGCGCCCGTGGCTAAATCTCCTGCAGAAACACATCCTAGAATGGTTGTCAAACTTGATACGGTTCCGGCATACGAAAATGATCATGTCGTTCGAGGTGTTTGTCAATTCCACCGGTTATTTTGGACTTTCCCCCAGTGCATCAACGCATTCAAGCACTGAAAACCAATGGTCCAAATCGACGACACATGGTTGTACGGAAGATATACACAGACCCTACTTCTAGCTATTGCACAAGACGACAATCGAAAATGCGTTCTTGTTGCATTCGCAATCGTCCAAAAGGAGGATTTGGAGTCTTGGATGTTCTTCCTTCGGAACCTACGAAAATATGTCCTTGATCTTGTAATACGATCAAGGGAAGGAGGGGTATGTGTTATTTCTGACAGAGGCACAGCGCTGTTGTGGGCGCTAGAACATATGGGTGACTATTGGAAGCCTCCATACATTTACCACCATTTTGCTTGCGGCACATAGCTGCTAACTACCTACAGCAATTCAAGAATCGTGATGAACGTGAAATGGTGCTCACAATGGGTACGTCCTTTATGTCATTTTCATTTACTATATTACTTGTTGCTCGCTTTCATTTACGACCTTTTTGCATGTGTTGTTCGCCCATAACTATTCAACTGTCATCTCGTAGGCAACTCCCACTACAAACAAGAGGTGGATGAGGTGCTCGAGAAACTGAGAGCGAGAAACAAAGATGGCGCAGAATACCTTGAAAAAATCCCGAGGGAAAAATAACTTCGATCGTATGACGAGGGTAAACGCTATGGTCACATGACAACGAACTTGGCTGAGGCAGTGAACTCATCACTGAAGGGAGTGCGGCAGTTGCCTATCACTTCCATTGTCAAAGCGACCTATTATCGTTTGGCTACCCTATTTGCAACCTTGGGAAGGCAAGCAACTGAGTACATGGCAGGTGGACACATAGTCCATCCGGATTTCCGCACAAAACTGCATACTCAATTGGGCCAATCAAGACAGATGACTGCAACTCTTTTCTCGCGAGAAGGACACAAGTTTCGTGTTTCAAAATTTTCCAGGCGGTTGGAAGGCATTCAGCACAACGCATACGTGGTAAATCTTAGGGCAAGAACCCGCGAGTGTGGAATTTTCCAAACATTCAAATACCCGTGCGCACACGCCATTGCTGCTTGCACAAACCAACAGATACAATACATGCATCTGGTTGATCTGGTATACTTACTCAAAACAGTGTTTAAGGTTTACGAAAAAGAGGTTCCTCCAATCAGAAATGAGGTTGATCCGAATGCCGTGGACACTGAACCGACCATACGCCCAGATCCAGCACTACTAAGAGCCAAAGGACGTCCACGGTCTACAAGAATACACTGTGCCGAGGATATGGTCGAACATCGAGAAAAAACCGGACAAGAGAAGCATTGTAGTGTATGCCTAAATCCTGGACACACAAAGCCTACGTGTCCTTATCGCTCAGCCCCTCGTCTTAATTAATTATTTGTAATTTGTTTATGCGAGTTCGCCCATAACAATCGAATCAATAAAGTCAGTCTAATTCGATTTATACAGTAGGTCATCTCATATTTTCAATCATTCAAAAAAATATGTTATGATAGCGTTTTCGAAGTGACTTTAAGTCAGTGTAGAATGGACGGAAATTAACCGTGTTGGTGTCATACGATAGAGAATTTCCAGTACTACGACCCCAAACTCGATGTTAGCTAAAAATTTACAATTTATACGTATGGAATTCTGCTCGAACATGCCTATCGACATTTTTTCAAATGCAACTTCATTCAAAAAAGGATGATAGCAGAGGGTTTTGGAAGCCATTTTAAACCAGTGTAGAATGGACGGAAATTAACCATGTTGGTGTCATACGATAGACAATTTCCAGTACTACGACCCCAAACTCGATGTTTGCTAAAAATATACGATTTACACGCCCTAAATTGGGCTCAAACAGGCCTACCCATGTTTGTTTTTCCTAGTTCTTCAGCCCAGGATTGCACAGAACTCGCGTCCTGCATAACGCGAGGTCTGCGCGATATATTCAGCCGCCCTTTCAAATTCTCGGGAACCTCGCGTTCTGCATAACGCGATATTCTGTAAAACCGTTAACCCAAACAACGAGGCCATGTAGACTGAACTCGCGTTATGCAGAACGCGATATCAAACCTCGCTTCCCACAGAACGCGAGGTTAACCGACGTGGCAAGTTTGGGGGTCATTTTCCCAAATAAAAGTGGGAGGGAGCCAAAAACATATATATTTATTAAAAACGGGTTTTTACCCCAAAATTGCCAACTAGGAAATTCAGCTTTTACTGTCGACTCAAATTTTTTATTCCAAAAATGTTCAGTCTCAAATCTCAATTTCCAGATGTTTTGTATTGCTTCTACACTGTAGAACAATCACTTCTGAAACAAACATAAAAACGGACGCTAATCAATTTCTGTTTTTCTCTAAAAAGATTACAATTAAAAAAGAAAACGCTCAATAATTTTTTTCAAAAGATGCGTTTTGGACTATGCGCATAAATATTCCTATATCTACTTATTCATATGAACTCTCACCAGCATCACACAAGATCTGCCCCTCCCATTCATTGACATGAGTTTAAATTAACATTATATAGAAGGCTAAATCAGAAGACGGGTGATCAGTTAAAAGAATTCAATAACTTGATCCAAGCTAAAGAAGTGAACTGAGCTTTAACATGGCAATCCCCGTTTATGTATCAACTGTGTCAGCTCCATGATTTTCTAATTTCTAAAACCTATATACACAAACCAAAAACATGTAGTTTCCAGGGGCACCCCATCTTCCAGATGCAAAATCCTTTTCACATCTTGGCCGTGGCAACGTATCACAATAACTTTTGAATCTTGATGCTTCCTTAGCAGCGTACAGCAATTTAATAAAAATTTACAACAAATAATCCGGATGTGAAGAATATTCGTGATGTTACACAAATCTTTTGAGCCGTTTCAGTTCCCATCATCTTCAGACAGATCAATATGAGAAACTAAACACATTGCTAACTTCATAATTTACAGGCCAATCCGACTCCAACTTTCTGGATATCCAGACTCGTAAAAATTCAACACAAGCGGATATGAACCAGGATCAGGTTTCTCAGCTCCCGCCTGCATACAGTTAATGATGATTCCACTTAAACTTTGCAATTCCACTTAAATATATGATCATACTATACCCAACCTCTCCACTTGGATACAAATAGATGTTCAAGGAGAATCAATTCAAACGTGCATGTGTGTGTGTGTGTAACCTTTTCCTGAATCCACCCACCGCCCAAGAATAAAAATGACTTTCTTTTGGTAGATATAAATTTTACTAACAGTAAAGGGGCAAATATTGAATACTAGAGAAAAAGTATGGGAAGGGAACTCCAATCACCTCTTGTTTGGCCACAATGAGATGCCACTTCAGAAACATCTTGTTTTGGCTTGATGTTTACAATGGAAATGGGTGTCAATGGAGGGGATGCAGCTTCTCCATCCTTGTCTGGAGCTCTTGGGGCTTCCAAAAGCCTGGGAACGTGAATTTCCCTTGCTCTTTGATTTCTTGAGGGTATAGAGAAACTTCGAGGGAAAACCAAAGGTGGAGTTGGAAGAGGAGAAGCTCTGCTTGATGCCATTGAATGAATATTACTGGTAGAATGCTCTTGATTTCTTGAGACTAGTGGAGCAGAGTGACCAACCAAGGCAGAAGATTTTGCTGGCCTAGAAGTTGAACTAACTGGAGGAGGCCTGGGAAGCTCATGGAGTTCATTTATTCTGGGTGAAGAAGCAGGGGGAGGTGATGCACTTGGGGATACTTTATTAGGTGATAATGGTCGATGAACTGGCAAATGAGAAAAGACTGATGAAGCTAGAGGGGGAAGTTCAGCAGGAATGGGCTTTGTTGATACTTGTTTACTCGTTAATGGACCGGAAACAGCTTTCTTTTTAATTTTTTTGGGTTCAGAGGAACCATCGAGATGGGCAGGTACTGGTCCTTCAGACAAAGGAGGGGGTAGTTGTGTAAAGGTATTACTACTGTTACTCTCCTTCAGGACTGATTCAGATTTTAAAATGGCAAATTCTGATATTCGACCATCACCAGAATCTTTATCATGTTTCTTTTGCTCTAGTGGGGAAGAATGCCACAAATTGTGTGGATGTCCAGTTACATTTGTCGGTCTTGTGCGGGTAAATGAGCTAACTGTTCTTGAAGAAACTGCAGACTTGGAATCATTGGGTGTTGGAAGCACATAAGCATTTGGCTTCCTTGTTGATGATTGCAGTATCTGTTTTACTCTTTCCGCGGGATCAAACTTCCTTTCAGGAAATATGGGAGCTGAATGGCTAACCACTCTATGCTCCCTACTTGAGACATGAATATCCCCGTGGCTTTTATCAGGGTTTACCTACAGGCACCCAGTAACAAAGAGTATATTTTAAGAGCTACATACTACAAGAACCCAAGCATTCAAAAATTAAGAAAAATCATAATTCCAAGACCATATGTTGTTCCACAAAATAGGGCCAATTAGTTTTCTTTTCTTTTTTAAGTATGAATGGAGATTTACCTCTGACTTTTCCATCTTTGAAGTTTGGGGGAAAGAAAGACCGACTTCATCTTCCTGTAGAACAAGCCACCACATTTTAGGAATAAAAAGGAGCCCATACACACAAATGAATCACAATAAAAGTTAAATGTATAATAGTCACACATATAATGCAGAAGTGACATATGAAAGTATTGGGTCCATAAGTCTTGGAGATTGAATATAACATCTTCTAAAATGAATCAAGAAATATAAAAAGGGACAAAACCTGACCTCCATTGAATTCCTTGATGCAGAACTAACATCAACGCCCTTCTGATTTGCTCTATAGTCAAAACTTAATTCCCCCTCTTTGTTTGGGTCATAAGCAATCTCACCATCTTCCTCATCATCATCTTCAAGACCAGAGAACTCATAATCAATGTGTTGCTTTTCTGTAACCTGCCTAAGGTGAGGCTCAACTGCCTCAAGTGATTTAAGTCCTTTCTTAAAGAAATTCAACTGCAATCACAAGAAATAGAGGAGAAAGGAAAAAAAAACACGAGCAGGTTATCAGCATTGAACTTAAAATATGGCAAGCCACCGACATTCGACACATTTGGGAAATTAATTAAGAAAACCTGTGCTGCATAGTGACGAGCAGCTTGAGTTAGAAGACTTCTGGATTGCCCTTGCTTCAGAGATTTCAGTCGGAAAACACAAAGGGTTGCTACTTCATCATATTCATCACGAGCTATTTGCAATTCCTGCAAACTGAAAGTTTCACTTTTTCCACCTTTTAACCTTCCTTTTTCTTTTTGTTGTGTCACCATGTATTCGTAGACATTTCTGAAGATCATGAACCAAATTCAGAAAAGGTTTAGGTGAAACCAAAGCAAAATAAGTATACAGAGAAAATTGGTGGACCTTTTTTCATCACATTGCCGCTTCATATCCTGCACATCAAACAAAAGAGATACCAATATGCATGATAGTTTTACAAATATGAAGGTAAAAGAAATAAATAGGCCATGTAGAAATGCTGTAAAAAACTTCTATTTCTAGATTACAAATAAAGGAGAAAACCAGATATACAAACCTCCACATTTCTAAGCTCACTGAGAAGTGACTCTGATGGGTTTGTAATCGTCACAACTATATGTGAGCGCTGAAGCACAAAGAGGACCAAAAGGTTCAAATAAATGAAATACTCCAAATTAAAACATTAAAAAATTGGTGGAAAAATTTAGTGTGTTCATTTTAAAATAAGATTGACACTCACATAGTTATCGACAAGTTTCTGGAGTTCAAACTGTAAGTTCCCCAACATCAACAAAATTCTACCTGCAAACAAAAGTCACGTCATTACATACAATCTGCCACGTCATAATAACATGGACCATGGACACCATCTTTAGACACCCTTGGCATTCCACCAGAAAGAAGAAAGGTAATAGTTGTTACTGATAGTGACATATGTGAGCTCATATTTACTTGTTGACATCTTACACTAATACATGGGAGGCATTTATCCAAGAAAAATAAAAAAATAAAAAAAATGAAATAGATTTACAATTTAACTAAAGGCACCAAGGTCAAGACATGGAATAAGGAACATCATTGTATGCAACCCCCAGTATGATAAAACTGCTACATTCGAGAAATTCTCTCGTGAATGATGAATGTCTACGTGAACATGCAAGTTGGAGTATCAATCCATATATACAAGTACATAATCTTTTAAGGTGAGACTAGCACAAGACAACAATACAGCTCAAGTCGTCTAAGAAGTTGCTTGAATCAATTGGCAATTATACTGCTAAATGAAATCTGCAGCCTTGTACAAAATAGAGACACTGAAAATAAAATGATAAATTCAGTAATGTACTTTAGTTTTCCAGACCTTAAATGTCTAGTATTGAAAGAAACAAAGTCTCTACTTACGGCTTTCTTCGTCATCAGGTAGCACTCTTTTTTCCTGCAGACAGGAGCCCATTTCTTGCAGTGACTCTGAGAATTCTGAAAGCAGAAATTTCGTCAAAGGTAGATTTAAGTAAAGTTTAATTTTCTTGATATTACTGAAATCTAAGTCTAACACCTGAGCAAAGGGCCCAAAGATTGTGCTACAGCATACGAATAAGAAATTCTTAGTGAGATATCATGTACCCATAGATTCATACTGATCCCACATCAGCAAACCTCAATATAATAGGATTCATATGCACAGCCAATGATGTAACATTTTTGATAAAAACCTAATCATGTTATTTCGGGGGACCCGTTGTTTCTTCAGTAGCTACCAGCTTCTTTTCGCTGGAAAAGCACCATACGACACGTATTTGGCATAGCCAATGATTTATAAACATCAGGGCGACAAAACACATTGATACGTAAAAATGGATATGACAATATACCACATAGAAGTTTTATTACCATATGCACTGTTTGCCGTTGCTGCAGCCGCAGAAAGTAAGCTATCATAGCATCTTCTAATGTCTTGCATATCCTGTAAAACGGATCCAAATGAAAGAAAAAAAGGAATCAAATTATAATCTTTCAAACAGGCCAAGAAAGCCTCGAAGAAGCAGTAGTCTTTGAGACGACTATGTTGTAAGCAGTTTGATACAAATATAAATGCACAGAACTTTCATACTCTGTTCCAAAAAGCTTATGAGTTTCTTTCAACTGGAATCTAGTATTCCATTTTTTTCATATACTTAATTATTGTAATTATTATATAAAACCATCACGAAGTGCTCATACACTATTTTTAATCACAGAAGACTACAGTCTACAAGTTTTCCATAGAATATTCAATAGATCATGCCCATCCTCAAGCACTTAAAATTCATAAACATTGAACTGTGGTTTTAGGCTCAATCGATATTTCCTAATGTCAATGTAGAATTAAACAATGAGAATTCAGAATCTTTCAAACCTAATGAACCAAAATCATTCCCATTCTCCCAAAGAAAAAGTTCTCCAAATATGTTCTCTACACGAAACTACAAAATTAGAAACTCGCTCCACTCAACCCAGCTAGGTCCAACCCATTCAAATACAACTCCAATAATATAAGATCAATTTTGCGCTTAAAAAAGTCGAAGCAAGAGAAGCGGACTCGATTTCCAATAAAAAAATAACATTAATCTACATTTAATTAAACTAGAGCTTAAACATAATATTTTCCACAAAATAGAAGTACCTGAGCTGCTTGAGCAATTTCATCTAAATGAGCGGAAGCTAAAATATCAAATTTATCCTTGTTTTCGTTCTTGTGAAGCGCAAATCTTCGAAGTTTACCAAACGAAGACTTCATTTCCCAAAGAAGAAAAAATAACCTATTGCAAAGACAACACAAAAAGTAAAAGGAAAAGAAAATGAGCGCAAATTCGAGAGCTGTTACTTTTCTTCTTTTCGCAGAATCAAAAATTTCCTGCGATAATTGCAACTCTGAAATATCTGAGCTGCAGGGAGTGTGAAGTTGTTTAATTATGATTTCAAACGCATTGAAAGTGAAGCCTTTTCCCCTTTTCTTTTTATTTTATTTTTTTTTTCTTTTGTTGGTCAAAAAAACTGACTGTAAATGGACGAAAGAGAATAGAGAGACGGAACCGGAAACGAATATGAATTGAATGACCAAATGCGTGGGGTTTTTTTAAACAGCCTATTTAGTCACCCAGTTATTATCATATTACTATTTTGTCGTTTAACTTCTAAAATTTATATTTTAATCATTAATATTTCAATTTCATTCTATTTTGATTTAAAATTTTAATAAAGATTGTGACCTTGTAATGGTTGAGTTAAAACGTATTGTTAGAGATTAAAGTACAAATTTTAAAAGTTGATTGACAGAAATAAAAACATGATAATTGTTGGATGACTAAATAAGTTGTTTACTTTTTAAAAAAAAATAAAAAGGAAATAATTTTAAAAAATTGATTAAAAATAACAAAGGATAGTGCCGAACAGCATATGCAAATAGTTGTAAGTGTTTAACTTGTTTCATTGATTTAGATTTTATGGATTTGGATATTTTAATTAGGATGAGTCTACTACTAGCGACGAACACCGTTGGGCACTACTAATGCTGAACATTGTTGAACACTATTAAATTAATTAATAAAAAATTAAAATTTCAAGAACCTATAAAAAATTAATAATTGCTTTAAAAAGTTCAATTAAATTATTACATATATATATATTAAGATTTTATTTTTTTAATAAGGGTAAACTATATATTTAGTACCTCACCTATTTCTGTATTTCTATTGAACCCTCATTATTTAAATATTATTTCAATTTGACCCTATTCTTTATAAAAAATAATTTAACCCTTAACCCTCAACCTAAAACCCTAAACTATTAAACTTTAAACCCTTAAACTCTTAAACCTATACTCTAAACCATATACCTTTGAAAATAATTTTATTTAATAAAATAATTGATATGAATTATAGCCATCAACAAGATTTTTCGCCCCAACCTCATTTCTTTATTGGTTTCTTTCAGAGAATTGTTTAGTAAAGAAAGAAAAGGACAAATACACATGTAGCAACTCAATGTGATTATAAAATTATGTTGGGCTGCATAGTTAGAGTTCTTTTTCTTCACCTTAGTGGGTGCTAAAATTTTTGTAAATTAACTTTTAAAAGAAAACCATCCCAGATTTAAAAATTTTTTTGGTTCATGCATTAATTGGCAAATGTATTGTTTTCAGGTTGCTTCGGAGGGATCCAATGGGTGCACTTGGATATGTAAGTTTGAAGCCATCTTTGACAACGAGTGTTGAATCTGCTGATCGTCGCCCTCATGAAGTGTGTGTAATTGCATCTCTGAGGAGCGGAGAGGTTCTTGAGAGCCAGACTGTCCTAAAAAGTGACCACTGTCTTGGTTGTCAAAATGTAAGCTTACCATAGAGGGTAGAGGGTGCTCCTAACTTTAGAGAGATTCCTAGATTTTCGATTTATGGAGTTGCAAATCCAACTATTGATGAAATTCGATCTGTCCTACAAAGCATTGGTAGCTCCAAAGGTAGTCGTCCAGCTTTTTGGCACAATATGTGGGAAGAACTTGTCGTTTACATTAATAAGAAGCCATTTGTTTTTCGTGAGGTTGAAAGGCCCTATAAAAACATGTTGGAGTACACGGTAAATTTATTTTTACTTGTTATATGTTAAGCTTTTGTTGATGATCAGTGTGGTGGAGCTTTGGGCATAGAAGTATCTCTAGTTAAGATGTTTCAGGTTATTGGAGTACTACTTTTCCTATAGTGTCATAATCACTGATTCTTTGCTCATTTAAAACTATTGTAGTTAATTTATGTGGTAAATAATTTACATATTTATACTTAAACTAACTTGGCTCAATTACTTGTTTCTTTAATTTGTGCAATTTTTAACCCTCTCCCCCATCTACTTGGGAATCGAAGGAACAATTCCGTGAAAGAAACTAATAATGAATATATATATATATATATTATTAAATAAAATTATTTTTAAAGGTATCTGGTTTAGGGTATAGGTTTAAGAGTTTAAGGTTTACTAGTTTAGGGTTTTAGGTTGAGGGTTAATGGTTAAATTATTTTTTATAAAGAATAGGGTCAAATTGAAATAATATTTAAATAATGAGGGTTTAATAGAAATACGGAAATAGGTGAGGTACTAAATATATAGTTTACCCTTATTAAAAAAATAAAATTTAATATATAAAAATAATTTAATTGATTTTTTTAAAATAATTATTAATTGTATGATGGGTCCTCAAAATTTTAAATCTTTATTAATTAATTTAATGATGTTCAACGGTGTTCAACATTAGTAGTGTTCAGCGGTGTTCGTCGGACGTTGTAGAATTTTCCTTTTAATTATTATATGATTGTTAACATTGAATATTTATTTATTTGATTTTGTTTTAAATTTTAAAAATAATGAATTCCTCTTTGAATATCCTAATCCATTAGTTTCTTTATCTTTTCCTAAAAATTTTAAATTACTATGTAGATTTTTTTAAAACCTAAATATCTAATAAACAATATAATTAATTAAAATTTTAAAAATGATTTATTTAATATGGTCGATAAATGTTATACATGGCACCTCTGCTCTTTTAGAATTACGGAGGTGACCATCAACGCCTCCGCATCTGATGATTTTGAAAGTGACCCTTGATAGTAATTTCTTCGGAGGTGGAGTTTATCGGAGACCAAAATATCAGAGTTCTTGTTAATCTTGTGAACATGCATTGTCATATGCTACATCAGTCCACTCACGTGATCTACGTGATCATACTATAAATGTAACCCCCTCGCCCCGGTCTGGTCGGCTGACCGGTTCGAGTAGGCTACACGGAGAAAATCGACACGAAACCCGTTAAGGTCTCACCTCGGTTAGCAACCCTAGAAAATTTCTTTTTATTTTATCTTGTCTATAGGCATTAATAAGTCCTATGTGGAACACGACAACGAAAAACACAAGCAACATGTCAACGACCATCCAAAACAGCACTTCAAATAGTCCATTTTCCCTTTTTAAGCAGGTCGTATCGATACACCTGTAGAGGGTATCGATACGCCTTGACCAAGGTCAACTCCCTATGGTCAACACAAGAAGACCGTATCGATACAGCTCTTGAGCGTATCGATACGTCCTTCACGGTCAACATCTCGTGGTCAACGAGATAAACCCGTACCGATACGCTTGGAGCCCGTATCGATACGCTAAAGTCTCACCAAATGTAACACCCCAATTTTGGGCTTGGAAGTTTAGGGTCTGAACCGGACCGGTCTGATTTTCGGTTCGAATATAAAAGGTGGTTTTTAGGGAAAGCCTAGTTCGGGATGCTTTAAAAATATGGAAAAATATCTAAAAATCCTCTTTTAATATATATAAGAGAGTGATGAAATCAATTTTACAAAATAAGGTTTGGAAGTGCGACATTTTGAAATGGTGACTAAAATGTAATTTTTGAAAAGTTCAGTGGTGACTGTTTTGTAAGGATTGAAACTTTGAATCTTTAAGGAGCTAATTTACCCAAGGAAGGATTTCTCCAGTTTTTTCTTAATTTTAATGATTCATTTAATGTTTAATTAATTAAAGGAAAGTGGAAAAAACCAATTTTGAGATTTCATAACTAACTTTCTTAAAAACTTTCTCATCTCATTTTCTCTCAAAATTCCCTCAGCCAAACACATTTCCACAGCAACATTTCTACTAATTTTCACACTAAATGATGAGGTTTCAATCATCAATTGATTCCTAATCCTTTCTACATCAAAACCTCTTGATTTGCTTATTGAATTTTCAAGGATTTTGGCTCTAAACAAGGAGAAATCTACATTTAGAGGTAAGGATGTTCTTCTCCTCTAAATACTCAGTTCTTTACTGGAATTTCCAAGTTCTCAATCCTTAAATTAAGTTTTATAAAAGGTTTTAATGTTGTGATCTTGATTTTGGCTTAAAACTCAAGATTTGGATTAAATCTTGAAGAAATTCGTGGTGATTGTTTGGGCTCTGTTTTGAGATGGCTTTTTAATGTATTTTGGATGTTTAATGATGTGTAATTGAGGTTTAATCAATGCAATCTCGAATAGGTTGATTTTCCTAAGTTTTTGCTTATGAAAATGGTGGTTTTTGGGGTGATCTTGGTGTTCTGTTATAGCTGGAGGTATAAGGACGAGTTTATGTTCTTTTTGGATGTTAATTGATGTTTAAGAATGTTTAGAAGTGATGGATCTTGGCTGGGTAATGTTGTGGAAGAGTTTGGAAGTGATTTCGGTTGTGTTTGGTAGCCGAAATGTTAGATTTGGTGAGAGCAGCGAGTTTAGGTGTAATGGCTGAAGATTCTAATGCATGATGATGCATTAATCCTCTACTTTGATGTGTTTAAAACATGGGAGACATCTTCGGATTCTTGTGGTGTTGATCCGGAGGCTTGATCGGCGTTTCAGCAAGCTTGCGAAACAGAATTGGTGAGTGAAGTTGGGATTTCCAGCTTTGTAATGAATGTTTGAAGGTCTGGGAGCTTAGTTTAAGTCTAAGCAACTTAACTAAGCTCAAGAGTAAGTTTTCGGGAAAACTCTTTCTCTTGGATGAACCATGAGATGGTTGGATGCAATGTATTTAATTTGCATGTTTAAATTCTGTTTTGAAAGCATGTTTTAGCATGATTAATGCTGGTTTTGAAAGCCATGTGTTGAAGGATGCTCAAGGTAAGAGATCCTTGGTTTGTTATGGATATATGCGGTTTTGATGCATAGTGATGCATGATGATTTAATGGCTTTGATTAATGCTTTAAAACAGTGGATTGTTGATGATAAATGATGTATATTGGCAAGTGATGTATAGGATTGGGTGCACCGTGAATAAAGTCGCCTTGGATGTTGAGGGGTTGTAATTGTACCGTAAACTCCATCCAAGTACACTAACGAGATGGTTAAGATCACAATGGTGGTTAAAAGGCCATGTGTGGATCTTGTGTTGTGTGTCCCATGTTCTCGTTAGTGATGTTATACAACTACCGATGAGTGATGTGGAGGGGTTGTGATTGTACCGTTAAACTCCATCACGGGTGTTGAGGGGTTGTGATTGTACCGGTAAACTCCACCTTGTGTGTTCGGTAGTGTGTATGAAGCGTATGGGACAATGCTTGTAATCCGCGTATCCGATTGTGTTTTATGTTGAAAATGGTTATGGTTTATCACTTGGAAGCCAATATGACATGTTGATGTTAATGAAGCATGAGATGCTTTTTGTGTATGCATTGTTGCATGAGAAATGATGTTTATGAGTTTAAAGGCCTTATGAAAGGTGTTTTATAAAATGCATTATTGTGTTGTTTCTTTAGAGCATGCCTCACTAAGCAAATGTGCTTACGCTCTCTTCCTTGAACCAATAATGTAGAGAATTGAAGTGTTTGACGGCAACAAGGAGGCTAAGAATCCAAGGGAAAGCTAAGCTCATGTATGGTGACTTTTTCGCACATTATTAGTTTTTGGTATTTGGCAATGGGAACCTATGTAACCCCCTCGTCCCGGTCTGGCCGGATGACCGGTCCGAGTGAGCCACACAGGGAAAACCGAAGCGAAACCCAAAGGATTCCCCCTCGGTTAGCAACCCTATCTTTTTTTTCTTTTCATATAAATCTTGCCTAGATGAATATTAAGTCCTATGTGATTCACAACAGCGAAAAACATTCAAAGGGAAAACACATTCGAAACACGACCATGCATAAACAGTCAATTTTAAGCTTATAAGGCAGGCAGTATCGATACTCAAATCAAGGGTATCGATACGCCTTGACTTGGTCAACCCCAACAGTCAACTCGAAGAAGACCGTATCGATACTGCCCTTGAGCGTATCGATACGCCCTCTTCAGTCAACATCTCGTGGTCAACGAGATAAACCCGTACCGATACGCCCCAACACCGTATCGATACTCCAAAAACTCCCCAATTTCTCAAAATTCCAGTGACTAAAAACCGTATCGATACCCTAGGGTATCGATACGCCCAGCCAAAACTGAGCTCTGCAGGCAAGACCGTATCGATACGGCCCTTAGGCGTATCGATACGCCCTGCACTGCAACACCAGATTTTTCAACTTAGACGATCCCTACACGACTCTAAATGCATTTCTCGACTCGCCTAAGCGTATACAAACATACTAGCATACATATATGAGCCAAGGGAAGCATTCACACATGGATTCAAGCATTCATGCTTAGCATTCCAACAAGAGAGCAATTTAGGCAATATTGGGCATACATAAGGACTCAAAAGGTCATAAAAGGCTCAAGTCAATCACAAGAGGTTTGCAATCAGCATAAGGCAACCTAAAACATCCTAAAGCATGCCATCACACACCAAAACATTCATCATAGTAATACGTGCTTACAATCCATAATCAAATTCAAAACATCATCATATGAAATGAGTCATACAAGCTCATACAAACACACCCTATTGCCACATTGCTTAACTACTACAAAATTAACCATACTTGAGCAACAACTTGGAAAGCCCTTCTTGCCTTGCCTCGAGCTAACTCCACGCTAATGATCTGCATCGTTGAACATTGAGAGCGTAAGCTATAAGCTTAGTGAGGGTGCTCTAAAACGAAAAACATCAACAATGCAGGGTTCAAGCATGTAATCCTAATCTCACACATATCAAGCATTTGCATAAAGTCAAGTAGACCTAGCTAGTCTTTCAAGTGGCATATATGGTCTCTCAATCCTAACAAGCTTAAACATCATTATCAATTATCATGTAGCAACACCATATATCACAACCATATATCACCATCATATACCACAATACATAAACAAGTTTAATTGGCCACTTTAATTACCCCGATTGTGCGGATTTAAACGTCAACAACACTTTACCTCGGTGGGATTACACTCATCACCGGACCTTGCATGTGCGGGATTCCACTCATCGCCACATGCCCTACGGATGGGATTCCACTCATCATCCCGTAGAAATATATAAAAAGCTTCCGGTGGAATGTTACATCATCGTACTCCTCCTTGATGACTTAACGCCATCAAGGCCACGTACGTTTTGACTCAATTTGTGTGCACACTATCCTAATGATCGATCATTTACAACCGGTAATTAATTAGTGCCAATTTTCAACATCAATCACATGTCATCAACCACACTCATGCTCATCACATATATCCACAACATGGTATATATACACATGTATCATATAGTCACAAGTACAAGAGCATAGTCATTAAGCACATAGCATTTAAGGATATCAAAAGCTAAGCTATCAACTTGAATTAAATGAAAGTGGCCTACCAAGCACACTTTACACACACACACTACTCATGCTCGAACCAAACTTTAAAACAAGTTAAGACCACTCACCGCCCTTCCTTAGCAACTCGAAATAATCCTCCTATGCACCCGGATTCGGTCCCAAAGCCTCTTCCACGCTTCCACTTGCTTCTAGC
Organism: Hibiscus trionum; assembly: GCA_030270665.1. Classification (NCBI taxonomy): domain Eukaryota; kingdom Viridiplantae; phylum Streptophyta; class Magnoliopsida; order Malvales; family Malvaceae; genus Hibiscus; species Hibiscus trionum. The sequence continues at coordinate 27,568,818 of BSYR01000021.1, forward strand.
CAAACAAAACATACACATTACTTCTCAACTCAATGCTAACTCAACTATCAACTTACTTTGCAAGCACAACCCCAATTTCCACAATTTCTCAACTCACATAATCTCCTAAAACCCAATTTTCGTGCTTCCCAAAACCCTTGCTGAAAACTCAATTTCCAAACACCCAAATGACTTCCAAAACATCCCAAAACACCCTCATATCATAGGTAGACCAACAGCCCTACAAAACCAACATTAAACCTCCCAAAAACTCAAGTTTTACAACCTTAAAACTTGCCCTAAGACCATACCACGAATTTTCATCAAAACTCAATCAATTTAAGATATATAGTGTATTTCATCATGCTTAAGTAAAACCCCAACATGATTTATCAAAACCAATTAGAAAACCCCTTAAAAATTCAAACTTTAATATAAACCCTAATTTTCAAAACCCCATATTTTTGAAATTTAAGACAAAGGATAGATAGAGATTGAAGAGGAGATTAAGAAAATGTAATTACCTCTTAAATTGGTGTTGAAAATCAAGTAGTAAGATCAATGGAATAGTAACAAAGTTTGAAAGGGTTTAGAAATGGTGGGGGAGTTTCTAACGTGAAAGGGGGGAAGGAGAGAGGGAGGAAGACAACTTTTTTATTAAAGTGGTCTTGCTTTTCAAAACTTTTGGGTAAAATTACAACCCTAGTCCCTTCCCTTTTTCCAAAACTCAATTAGGCCATCATTTGAAATTGAATTGTTTTAATTAAGTTTTATTTGACTCGAACTATAACCCGGCTAACTCCTAGGCCCAAAACACGGGTGTTACAACTCTCTCCCACTTAAGGAATTTCGTCCCCGAAATTACCTGACTGAAAGAGATATGGAAACTGCTTTTCCATATCCTCCTTCCTCTCCCAAGTGGCCTCGTCCATACCTCTACGTCGCCACCGCACCTTTACTAACTCAATCGATCTACCCCTCAACACTTTACTGTCAGAAGCTAAGATCTCCACTGGCTCTTCTTCATAAGTCAGATCCGGATTCAATTCGATTTCTTCTACGGGCATAACATGTGATGGATCGGACCTATACTTGCGAAGCATCGACACATGGAACACATCATGTATCTTATCAAGCTCGGATGGCAAACGTAACTGATAAGCAACCGGACCAACCCTTTTCACAATTTCATACGGTCCTATGTACCTCGGACTCAACTTTCCTTTTCGGCCAAACCTCATCACTTTCTTCCACGGAGATACCTTCAAGAATACCTTCTCACCCACTGAGAACTCAACTTCCTTCCTCTTTAAATCGGCATAGGACTTCTGCCTATCCGAAGCAGCCTTCAAACGATCACAAATCAATTGTACCTTGTCGGTTGTCCCCTTGAGCAAATCTGGCATAGGTAACAATTTCTGTCCTACCTCGGCCCAACACACTGGAGTTCTACACTTCCGGCCATACAAGGCCTCATACGGAGCCATCTGAATGCTCGACTGAAAACTGTTATTGTACGCGAACTCTACTAGAGGCAAATGCTTCTCCCAAGTACCCTGAAAGTCTATGATACAACAACGCAGCATATCCTCTAAGATCTGAATAACCCTCTCTGACTGACCATCTGACTGAGGATGATAAGAAGTGCTGAAGTTCAAACGGGTACCCAAAGCTGTATGCAGACTCTCCCAAAATCTAGAAGTAAACCGAGGATCCCTATCTGACACAATGGACTTCGGCACACCATGTAGTCTGACAATCTCACCAATGTACAAATCGGCCAATCTATCTAAGGTGTATGTAGTGTTGACTGCCAAGAAGTGAGCACACTTCGTAAAACGATCTACTATCACCCAAACTGAGTACTTCTTCGTAGGAGTCAAAGGCCAACCCGAAACAAAATCCATGGTGATGTTCTCCCACTTCCATTCCGGTATTCTCAACGGCTGTAACAAACCTGAGGGAACCTGATGTTCCGCCTTCACTCTCTGACACACTAAACACTTACTCACAAAGTCGACTACATCTCTCTTCAAGCCAACCCAAAAGTACTCATTCTTCAAATCACGGTACATCTTCGTACTTCCCGGATGCATAGCAAACGGACTACTGTGAGCTTCAGTCAAAATTGTACGTCTCAAATCACTGTCTTCTGGCACAACTATTCTGTCCTTGAAACACAAAACCCCATCAGTGCTGAAACTGTAGTCTGAAGATCTACCTACGGCTATATCTTGCACGTGAGGTGCCAAAGATCTATCTCAGAGCTGTTTCTCTCGAATCAACTGACCTAGAGTAGGTCTAACCTGAAGCTCGGCTACTAAGCCACCATCTCCAGACAAACTCAATCTAGCAAACATAGCTCTCAAGTCTACGGCCATCTTCCTACTCAAAGCATCGGCCACTACATTGGCCTTACCCGGATGGTACTCAATAGTAAGATCATAGTCCTTTAGCAACTCTAACCACCTACGCTGTCTGAGATTCAAATCTCGCTGAGTCATAATGTACTTCAAACTCTTGTGGTCGGTGTATACTGTGCATTTCTCACCATACAAATAATGCCTCCAAATCTTCAGAGCAAACACAACTGCAGCTAACTCTATGTCATGGGTCGGATAGTTGCGCTCATGGGTCTTCAACTGTCTTGAGGCATAAGCCACTACTCTTTTGTCTTGCATCAGAACACATCCTAACCCTACATAAGAAGCATCACTGTAGACTACATAGTCCTTCCCGGACTCAGGCTGAATCAAAATCGGAGCTTGGGTCAAAGCTTCTTTCAATTTCTCAAAGGCTCTCTGTCTTGCATCTGTCCACTCAAACTGAACACTCTTCTGAAGTAAATGTGTCAATGGAGCGGCTAATTTAGAGAAACCCTCTACAAACCTCCTATAGTATCCGGCTAAGCCTAGGAAGCTACGTACCTCTGTCACAGACTTCGGTTGCTTCCACTCAACAATGGCTTCAATCTTCTTCGGATCAACTCTAATGCCTTCAGCTGACACTACATGTCCTAAGAAGACTACCTCTCGGATCCAGAATTCGCACTTGCTGAGCTTCGCATACAACTGATGATCTAGCAAAGTCTTCAAAACAAGTCTCAAGTGCCGGTCATGGTCTTCTTCAGTTCGCGAGTACACCAAAATGTCATCAATAAACACAACTACAAACTGATCTAGATACTGGTGGAAGATCCTATTCATCATGTCCATAAATGCAGCCGGTGCATTAGTCAACCCAAATGGCATGACTAAAAACTCATAATGACCATATCTAGTCCTAAAGGCCGTCTTCGGTACATCGACCTCCCTTACCTTTAGCTGGTAGTAACCTGATCTCAAATCAATCTTCGAAAAGACGGATGCTCCTCTCAACTGATCAAACAAGTCATCGATTCTAGGCAACGGATATTTGTTCTTCACTATCAACTGATTTAACTGTCTATAATCTATGCACATTCTCATACTTCCATCTTTCTTCTTCACAAACAACACTGGTGCACCCCAAGGTGAAGAACTAGGCCTAATAAAACCTCTATCTGTCAATTCTTGCAACTGAGTCTTCAACTCTTTCAATTCTTTCGGTGCCATACGATACGGAGCAATCGAAACAGGAGCTGAATCAGAATAAGTCTCAATGCTGAACTCTACCTCTCTGTCCGGTGGTAACCCTGGCAATTCTTCCGGAAACACACTAGGAAAATCACATACTGTACGGATGTCCTGAGGTCTAACCTCACTCATGTTAGGGTTCATCACATACGCTAAGTATGCTTCACACCCCAACTCAACTAATCTCTTAGCCTCTAACACTGAAACCACATTGGACAAGAACTTCACATTCTCACCCACCACTACAATCTCATAATCATTTGTGAGCTTCAAGGAAATCCGCTTAGTCTCAAAATCTATCCTAGCTCTATGCTCCGTGAGCCAATCCATACCCAGAATCACATCGAAACCATAGAAAGGAAGTTCCATCATATCCACTGGAAACACATGTCCCTGAACCATCAACGGACACCTTCGGTACATCTTCCTAACTACTACCGTGTCCCCAAAGGAACTAGTAACACTAACTCCTACCTCTAACAATTCACAAGGCAAATTCAAAGACTGTGCATGCTCACTCAATATGTACGAATGTGTAGACCCAGAGTCAATCAAAGAAAGCAAACCCAAAGACTGTATCGAGAAGTTACCTGCGATCACATCGGTGTCATGCTGCTCCCCGCGCTGAGCGTAAACCCTAGCCTGTCCTCCGCCCTCCGGCTGGACTGCAACCACATGGGCTAAGTTTCTCTGACCATCGTTCCTTGGCTGGAAATTACCTCTACCGCACCCGCGGCCTCTCTGAAAATCATTGGCTCTAGCAGGAGCCTGAGCTGGTGCCTGTCCCACCTGATGTGGACAGTCACGTCTAATGTGGTCTCTAGCACCACAACTCCAACAAGAATGGTAGTTCCCCCAACACTCACCGGTGTGGTTCCTCCCGCAAGTAGCACATGTGGGCAACTTCCCACCAGCTCTCTGACCCTGATGGCCCTTACCGTGGTTACCGCCACCACGCCTATGATCATACTGATGTCTGTTGTCTCGATGCCTCTTGGCATCACCTCTATCGAAGTTGCTGGACCTCTTACCCGAACTAGATCCACCTGACCGCCTGGTCAAACTCAAACTGTGCTCCAAGTCCTTGGCCCTCGAGACCAAGACATCGAAATCAGTGTAGTCTGAAGCTAGAGTATAAGTCTTGATTTCTTCATTCAGCCCATAACGGAAGCGGTTACAACGCTCCACCTCAGTAGGTACAAGCTCGGGTGCATACTGACTCAGTCTAACAAATCTGATCTCATAATCGGTCACAGACATACTCCCCTGAAGCAACGCCATAAACTCTCTCTTCCTCTCATCGAGGTATCGCAGACCCAAATACTTCTTCTGGAACGCTGTCTCAAAGAACTCCCATGTAATCTCGGCCTCATACATCCCTGAAGTAACGGTGACCCACCAGGTGTAGGCATCACCCTGAAGTAGCGACTCAACGCATCCCAACTTGCGCTCACCAGTGCATCCCATCTGAGCAAGAATACGGACAGTCTTCTCAAACCATAGCTCTGACCTCTCCGGAGTAGCACCTCTGAACTCTTCGGCCCCAAGGCCCCGAAGTCTCTCTAATGGCAACCCGGTGCCCTCACCCTGATGATGTGCTGCCTGACCTCCAGCTACAGCAGCCTGAAACGCCCCGGCTATCGCTTGAACCAATGGAGCTAAGTCAATCCCGGCCGGTCCTTGGCCACCTTGGCCACCTTGTGGTCCCTCTCTTTCGGCCCCGGCCTCACCTCCCACTCCCGGTGGAGGAGGTGGTGGTGGAGGTGGTGGAGGAGCTCCAACTCCAACCACAGGCTCTCCCACTTGAGCCTCAACCCTAACTACTGGCTCTACTCCTGGAGCCTCTGCCCGTGGTTCCGGTCGAACCATCCTAGGCCTCCCACGTGGTCTCATGGTTCAACTAGCAAGGTAAACTACAACAAGAAACAAATAAGGATTACGTTAGTCAAGGCAAAGGTCCAATAGTGCTCAAGTACTCCTCTTTCCAAAAATCTTTTTAAATTAAGTAATAGTAGCAATGGGCACACACTCACACCAGACACGACAATTCATGCTTTAAAACAGCATACAATCAAGCAAACATCAAGGATTCATGGCAAAGCATGCATCGAACATCATAAGCATTTAACACATTAAGCTTACCTCACTTACCTGCCCGAGGTCTCGGTAACCTCAGGCTCTGATACCAACAAATGTAACCCCCTCGTCCCGGTCTGGCCGGATGACCGGTCTGAGTGAGCCACACGGGGAAAACCGAAGCGAAACCCAAAGGATTCCCCCTCGGTTAGCAACCCTATCTTTTTTTCTTTTCATATAAATCTTGCCTAGATGAATATTAAGTCCTATGTGATTCACAACAGCGGAAAACATTCAAAGGGAAAACACATTCGAAACACGACCATGCATAAACAGTCAATTTTAAGCTTATAAGGCAGGAAGTATCGATACTCAAATCAAGGGTATCGATACGCGTTGACTTGGTCAACCTCAACAGTCAACTCAAAGAAGACCGTATCGATACTGCCCTTGAGCGTATCGATACGCCCTCTTCAGTCAACATCTCGTGGTCAACGAGATAAACCCGTACCGATACGCCCCAGCACCGTATCGATACTCCAAAAACTCCCAAATTTCTCAAAATTCCAGTGACTAAAAACCGTATCGATACCCCTAGGGTATCGATACGCCCAACCAAAACTGAGCTCTGCAGGCAAGACCGTATCGATACGGCCCTTAGGCGTATCGATACGCCCTGCACTGCAACACCAGATTTTTCAACTTAGACGATCCCTACACGACTCTAAATGCATTTCTCGACTCGCCTAAGCGTATACAAACATACTAGCATACATATATGAGCCAAGGGAAGCATTCACACATGGATTCAAGCATTCATGCTTAGCATTCCAACAAGAGAGCAATTTAGGCAATATTGGGCATACATAAGGACTCAAAAGGTCATAAAAGGCTCAAGTCAATCACAAGAGGTTTGCACTCAGCATAAGGCAACCTAAAACATCCTAAAGCATGCCATCACACACCAAAACATTCATCATAGTAATACGTGCTTACAATCCATAATCAAATTCAAAACATCATCATATGAAATGAGTCATACAAGCTCATACAAATACACCCTATTGCCACATTGCTTAACTACTACAAAATTAACCATACTTGAGCAACAACTTGGAAAGCCCTTCTTGTCTTGCCTCGAGCTAACTCCACGCTAATGATCTGCATCGTTGAACATTGAGAGCGTAAGCTATAAGCTTAGTGAGGGTGCTCTAAAACAAAAAACATCAACAATGCAGGGTTCAAGCATGTAATCCTAATCTCACACATATCAAGCATTTGCATAAAGTCAAGTAGACCTAGCTAGTCTTTCAAGTGGCATATATGCTCTCTCAATCCTAACAAGCTTAAACATCATTATCAATTATCATGTAGCAACATCATATATCACAACCATATATCACCATCATATACCACAATACATAAACAAGTTTAATTGGCCACTTTAATTACCCCGATTGTGCGGATTTAAACCTCAACAACACTTTACCTCGGTGGGATTACACTCATCACCGGACCTTGCATGTGCGGGATTTCACTCATCGCCACATGCCCTACGGATGGGATTCCACTCGTCATCCCGTAGAAATATATAAAAAGCTTCCGGTGGAATGTTACATCACCGTACTCCTCCTTGATGACTTAACGCCATCAAGGCCACGTACGTTTTGACTCAATTTGTGTGCACACTATCCTAATGATCGATCATTTACAACCGGTAATTAATTAGTGTCAATTTTCAACATCAATCACATGTCATCAACCACACTCATGCTCATCACATATATCCACAACATGGTATATATACACATGCATCATATAGTCACAAGTACAAGAGCATAGTCATTAAGCACATAGCATTTAAGGATATCAAAAGCTAAGCTATCAACTTGAATTAAATGAAAGTGGCCTACCAAGCACACTTTACACACACACACTACTCATGCTCGAACCAAACTTTAAAACAAGTTAAGACCACTCACCGCCCTTCCTTAGCAACTCGAAATAATCCTCCTATGCACCCGGATTCGGTCCCAAAGCCTCTTCCACGCTTCCACTTGCTTCTAGCCAAACAAAACATACACATTACTTCTCAACTCAATGCTAACTCAACTATCAACTTACTTTGCAAGCACAACCCCAATTTCCACAATTTCTCAACTCACATAATCTCCTAAAACCCAATTTTCGTGCTTCCCAAAACCCTTGCTGAAAACTCAATTTCCAAACACCCAAATGACTTCCAAAACATCCCAAAACACCCTCATATCATAGGTAGACCAACAGCCCTACAAAACCAACATTAAACCTCCCAAAAACTCAAGTTTTACAACCTTAAAACTTGCCCTAAGACCATACCACGAATTTTCATCAAAACTCAATCAATTTAAGATATATAGTGTATTTCATCATGCTTAAGTAAAACCCCAACATGATTTATCAAAACCAATTAGAAAAGCCCTTAAAACTTCAAACTTTAATATAAACCCTAATTTTCAAAACCCCATATTTTTGAAATTTAAGACAAAGGATAGATAGAGATTGAAGAGGAGATTAAGAAAATGTAATTACCTCTTAAATTGGTGTTGAAAATCAAGTAGTAAGATCAATGGAATAGTAACAAAGTTTGAAAGGGTTTAGAAATGGTGGGGGAGTTTCTAACGTGAATGGGGGGAAGGAGAGAGGGAGGAAGACAACTTTTTTATTAAAGTGGTCTTGCTTTTCAAAACTTTTGGGTAAAATTACAACCCTAGTCCCTTCCCTTTTTTCCAAAACTCAATTAGGCCATCATTTGAAATTGAATTGTTTTAATTAAGTTTTATTTGACTCGAACTATAACCCGGCTAACTCCTAGGCCCAAAACACGGGTGTTACAACCTAGGTTGTGTTTTGGGAGATGTTTTGGACTCCCTAAGTGTGGCATGATGCCTTTGATGTTTTGGACTTGTAAATGGCCATTTTGGTGTTTGCTTTGATGCTTTGATGATTATTTGGTTTGGATAATAGGATGCATGCCTATAGACTTGTGGATTTTCCTAATTGATGCCATGAATGTGTTTTGATGATGCAAATATGTACCTTGTATGTATGTTGACTTGTTGGCATGATTAGGGGGTCAATAGGATGTGTTTGAGTGGATAAATGTGTGTTAAACCAGCAAATTCTGCACTTTCTGGGCAATCCGTATCGGAACGGGCACTAGCGTTTCGGAACGGGGGCATGTAATGGCCTTCGTGTATCGAAACGGGTGGAGGCCGTTCCGAAACGTTTTGGCCACTGCCAAGCCCTGTTTCGATACAGGTCTCAAAACGTACCCGCGTTTCGGAACGGTCAACCCCCGTTCCGAAACAGACGACCGTTGGGCACTGATTTGAATGGTTTTGTGGTTTACAAGTTTTACGTTTTAGTCCTGAATATTGTTTTTGCAATTGCTTGAGTTTGAGATGTTCGTTTAAGGTGAAATTTGACAGGGAAGCATGTAATATGATTAATTTAAGATTGGTAACTTAAAAATCAGTTAAGTTCTCTTAATTTCCAGAATTTACATTTTGGTCCCTAATAGTTGTAATTTGTGCAATTGAGCCCCTTAACGTTTTCCGATCGCTGTGCTTTTCAAGTATGCTTTTCTCAAGAGTACGCTTAGGATTAATATGCATCTAGACAAGATTAAAAAGAAAAAAAGGGTCGTTAATCAAGGTTGACTTGTAATCTTCGTAGTTCGGGTCAACCGTCTAGGCCGGGCTAAGGGGTTTACATTTGGTGGTATTAGAGTTGAGTTCTCGAGTAAACGGGAATGGTTATGTGGGTGATGTATGTGTGTTTACATGATATGTCTTTTAAATGAAAGTATGATGCATGAATTGTAAAGTATGTTGCAATTGTGATGCTATGCTATGTTGAAGCATGTTAGAGGGACACATTGCCATATCAAAACTAATGAAATGAATTGTTTTGTTTGGAAATGAGCTTGAGTACTTGGATTTTTTACCTTGCTGAGCCTGATTATGTTTATTGCATTTGTGTGTTAGTGCATTGTTTTAGTGAATGGGACCTCGTAGAGAGACGAGAGTTAATACGCGAGCTATGGCTCAGAACGAGAATGAGGAGAATGTCGATAATGTTGTGGATTTACCTCCTCCTCCTGGTGGTGGACCGCCCAGTGGTGGTGGTGCTAGAGGTGATGGAGCTGGTGTTGGTGCTGGGGTCGCTGGACCTGAAGCTTGGCAGGGGCAAGCTGCTCCTGACATGACAGTTTTGATATAGGCTATTGTTGGAGCCTTTCAGGCAGCAGTAGCTGGGGCTCATGGAGCTGGGCATCAGGGTGATGCTAATGCAAGATTACCTTTGGAATGTCTGCGCAGTCTGGGAGGGACTGAGTTCAGAGGTTTGTCTGCTGAGGGTTCCGAATCTTGGTTGGAAAGTACCAAGAGGATTTTTGGACAAGTTTGTTGTGGTGTTCATTGATGATATCCTCGTGTACTCTCGTACCGAGGAGGAGCATGAGGGGCATTTGAGGGTTCTGTTGCAGGCTTTGTTGGAAAATCAGCTTTATGCTAAGTTAAGCAAGTGTGAGTTCTGGCTCAGGGAAGTGTTCCTTGGTCATGTGGTCTCTGCTGAGGGGATTCGTGTTGATCCTCAGAAGATTGAGGCAGTGATGAATTGGAAGCCTCCTAAGTCTGTTCATGAAGTCCGTAGTTTCCTTGGTTTGGCAGGATACTACCGGAGGTTCGTGGATGGATTCTCGAAGATTGTTGCACCTTTGACGAAGTTGTTACAGAAGGATGTCAAGTATGAGTGGACGGAAGCGAGACAACAGGCTTTTGAGAAGCTGAAGGCAACTTTGACGCAAGCTCCTATCTTGGTTCAGCCTGAATCAGGGAAAGAGTTAGTGGTGTACAGTGACACATCCTATGTTGGTTTGGGGTGTGTGTTGATGCAAGAGGGTAAGGTAGTGGCTTATGCATCGCGCCAGTTGAAGGTGCATGAGCGCAACTATCCTACGCATGACATTGAGTTAGCTGCTGTGGTCTTTGCTTTGAAAATTTGGAGACATTACCTGTATGGTGAGAAGTGTACAGTGTACACGGATCACAAGAGTTTGAAGTATCTGATGTCTCAGAAAGAGTTGAATCTTAGGCAACGATGTTGGGTGGAGTTGCTTAAAGATTACGATCTGACGATCGAGTACCATCCGAGAAAAGCTAATGTTGTAGCGGATGCCTTGAGTAGGAAGGTGGCAGTGGAGTTGAGGGCTATGTTTGCCAGCTTGAGCATTTCGCGAGATGGCGGTCTTGTGGCTGAGTCGCGAAATGTGTGTTAAACCAGCAATTTCTGCACTTTCTGGGCAATCCGTATCGGAACGGGCACTAGCGTTTCGGAACGGGGGCCTGTAATGGCCTTCGTGTATCGAAACGGGTGGAGGCCGTTCCGAAACGTCTTGGCCACTGCCAAGCCCTGTTTCGATACAGGTCTCGAAACGAACCCGCGTTTCGGAACGGTCAACCCCCGTTCCGAAACAGACGACCGTTGGGCACTGATTTGAATGGTTTTGTGGTTTGCAAGTTTTACGTTTTAGTCCTGAATATTGTTTTTGCAATTGCTTGAGTTTGAGATGTTCGTTTAAGGTGAAATTTGACAGGGAAGCATGTAATATGATTAATTTCATATTGGTAACTTAACAATCAGTTAAGTCCTCTTAATTTCCAGAATTTATATTTTGGTCCCTAATAGTTGTAATTTGTGCAATTGAGCCCCCTAACATTTTCCGATCGCTGTGCTTTTCAAGTATGCTTTTCTCAAGAGTACGCTTAGGATTAATATGCATCTAGACAAGATTAAAAAGAAAAAAAGGGTTGTTAATCAAGGTTGACTTTCGGGATGACTTTGGTTTTTCCCCATGTAATCTTCGTAGTTCTAGTCAACCGTCTAGGCCGGGCTAAGGGGTTACACCAAAATATCAGATTTCCAGTGAGCTTTGAGCGTATCGATACACCCCCCGTGTATCGATACACCAAGCCAAAACTTGAGTCTTGGAGGGCAAACCGTATCGATACGGCCCTTGGGCGTATAGATACGCCTTGCACCGCGAGTCTCCAAATTTCAGCCAAACAACTTAGGACTCGACTCTAGATGCGATTTACGACTCCCCTAGCCACAAACAGCACACAAACAACCTTTAACCACCAAGATCTAAGCATACGAGGCAACCAACACTAACAAGCATCATTCATCCAAGAGATTCATGCATTTACCAAAAGATGACATACAAAGCACATAAAGGCTCATGCCTTAGAACAAAACATATAGGCATTCAAGACATGCAACATAAGCAAGATTTACAACTCAAACAAGCAACCAAAGACCAAACCAACATCAACATATATCAAGCTCAAATCAACAACACCTATCCCAATGCTTGACTATTACAATCTACAATTTAAAGATCATACTTGAGCTAACCAAAAGAAACACTTGGAGACCTTTCCTTTCCCTTGCCACCCACAAGCTAATGATCTGCATTGTCGAACAAAAAGGAGCGTAAGCATAAAATCTTAGTGAGGGTAAGCTCATAAAACAAACCTTCGACAATGCAGGGTCCAAGCATGAGCAAGAATCAAAGTAGAATGCATGATCTTACCTCCAATCCTCAAGAGCCAAAATAAAGATGATGCATGAACATATTATCAAAATCATGACATGCTCAACAAGTCCATAACCACAACATATAAGAACGCATATAATCAACATATGAGCAACATAATCCACAATCCGTATTGGCACCTAGCTATGACTCGAATACGCGGATAACCGTTGGAACTCACATCCAACAACACAACCATTACCTGACGGTGTGATTACACTCATCACCGTTCACGCGGAGGGAATTCCACTCATCCTCACGCCTCGTTTCACGCGGAGGGGATTCCACTCATCCTCACGCCCGTCGATGGGATTCCACTCATAACCGACTAATATATATAAGAAGATTTCCGGGCGAACCCGTACTCCATCTTGATGAATACCACCATCAAGACCACGCGCACATTTTGACTCACGTGTGCACACTAAACATCCCAATGATCGATCATTTGTACCCAAGCATACTAGTGCCAATACTACACATTTCATTAATCTTTCACAATATCATTTCATAACAACTTCCGTGCTTAGCACGTACTCACCATGACTTACCGTCATGCACAAACCACATTCCCATGCCTAGCATGTACTCACCATGACCCTCGGATCATGCAACCACCTCATAACATCATTTCACATGCCAACACCACATGTATATCATTAACACAAATATTTCATACATATGTATATCTCCATCATGTTTATCATCAACATGCACATAACAATGCATTAAGCCATGCCTCAACATACATGTATAACAACATATATATAACCACCATAAACACGATTAAACATGATGCATAAATCAACACCTTAAAGATCAACCAAGGTCTCTAACTGAAGCTTGGGATTAGGGTACCACTCTAATCCCAACTCTAGGTGGGTCTACCAATCCCAACCTAGTCCACATGCTTGAACCAATTGCTCAAAACCATTTAAAACATTTTAACCACTCACTTCCACCTCCAAGCTCAAATACCAAGCAACCAAGGTCTTCAAGTTTCCGGATTTGTTCCCGAGGCTTCACCAACACATAATCTCGCTTCTAATCACCTCAACACAATCAAAACAACCTCAAATCAATTCACCAATTAATGTAGCAAACCCGAAACACCATTCAAGCAATAAACACAAGATTCCAAGCAAAGAACAACCCCCATAAACACCAAACTCGGGCAGCCCTCAAACCCCAACCAAAACTCATGATTTCAACACATTTAACACTTCCAAATGCTTCCAAAACAACCCCCAACTATTACCCTAACAGCAACCCTCAAATTCCAACACAAACCATTCCCAAAACTTATAACACCCCAATTTTGGGCTTAGAAGTTTTGGGTTTGGACCGGACCGGTCGGGTTGCGGTTCGAATATAAAAGGGTGATTTTAGGAAAGCCTAGTTCGGGTTGCATTAAAAATATGGAAAAATGTCTTAAAATCCTATTTTATTATATATAAGAGAAAGGTGAAATCAATTTTACAAAATGAGGTTTGGAAGAGTGACATTTTGGGTTAGTGACCAAAATGTAATTTTTGAAAACTGGGTGACTGTTTTAAAAAGGATTGAAACTTTGAATCTTTAAGGAGCTATTTACCCAAAGGAGTTTCTCCAGATTTTTCTGAATATTTTTTAATTAATGGTTTTTAATTAAGTGCAAAAGGAGGGAAAATATATTTTGGCATTTTAACTAACTTTTCTCTAAATTTCCATTTTCTTTTCTCTCAACTTTTCTCTCAATCCAAACACTTTTCTCCAGAAAATTTCCCTCTGATTTTGTCATTCAAAGATGAGATTTCAACTTCCTTTTGATATCTAATCATTTCTACAACAAAACCTTAGCATTTGCTTATTGGATTTTCAAGAATCTTGGTTCCAAAAAGGGAGAAACTCAAGTTTAGAGGTATGAACGTCCTTCTCCTCTAAATTCTCAGTTCTTTACTGAAATTCCCAAGTTCTCAATCCTTGATTTGTGTTCTATTAAAGGTTTTACAATTGTGTTCTTGATATTGGCTTTAAAATGCAAGATTTGCTTTAATTTTTAAGAAATTCGTATGATCTGATTGGGCATTGTTTTGTGATGTGTTTTTGATGTAAAATGGATGTATAATTGATGAGAAATTGAGGTTTATTCAATGCAATCCCGAATAGGTTGATTTTCCTAAGTTTTGTTTAAGTTTTTGGTGGTTTTTGGAGTGATCTTGATGTTCTGCTATAGCTGGAGGTATAAGGACGTGATGAGATCCATTTTGGATGTTAATTGATGTTTAAAAATGGTTAGAAGTGATGGATCTTGGCTGGGTTAAGTTTTGGAAGTGTTTGGATGTGATTTCGGTTGTGTTTGGTAGCCGAAATGTGAGTGTTGATGTGAGCAGCGAGTTTAGGTGTCTTGGTTGAGGATATTAATGCATGATGGTGCATTAATCTATTGTTTTGATGTGTTTAAAACAGGGGAGACATCTTCGGATCCTTGTGGTGTTGATCCGGAAGCTTGATTGGTGTTTCGGCAAGTGGCGAAACGGAAATCGGTGAGTGAAGTTGGGTTTTCAGCTTTAAAACCAAGGTTTGAAGGTTTTGGGAGCTTAGCTTAAGTCTAAACAACTTAGCTAAGCTCAAGAGTAAGTAAATAGAATTTCTCTCTTGGTTGTGTTATGTTTTGGTTTTTAAAGCACTTGTGATTGTTGGATGCAATGCGTGTGATTTGCATGTTTTAAATTCTGTTTTGAAAGCATATTTTAGCATGGTTTAATGCTGGTTTTGAAAGCCATGTGTGAAGGATGCTCAAGGTAAGAGATCCTTGGTTTTTGTACATTGGAATTGTAGAATTGATGCATAGTGTTGCATGTTGTTTAATGACTTTGTGTAATGCTTTAAAAACAGTGGATTGATGATGGTAATTGGTGGTTTTGGCATTTTTGTTATGCTTGTAAAACAATGGAATAATATGGTAAATTGGTTATATTGGCAAGTGATGTAAGTGGTTCTTGGTTACATGAATCGGATATAGTTAGCCGGCTATAGGATTGGGTGCATCGTGAATAAAGTCGCCTTGGATGTGGAGTGGTTGAGATTGAACCGGTAACTCCATCCAAGTACACTAACGAGATGGTCAAGAACACCATGGTGTTTAAAAGTCCATGGGTGGGTCTTGTGTTAAGGTCATATGGTGGTTAAAATTCCATATGAGGACCTTGTATACATTAAGGTTATATGGTGTTTAAAAGTCCATATGAGGACCTTGTGTATGGTAAGATCACAATGCTGGTGTAAAGTCCATGTGTGGATCTTGTATGTCCCGGGATCTCGTTAGTGATGTTATACAACTACCAATGAGTTATGTTAAGGTCAAATGGTGGTTAAAATTCCATTTGAGGACCTTGTGAATGTTAAGGTCAAATGGTGGTTAAAATTCCATTTGAGGACCTTGTGAATGTTAAGGTCAAATGGTGGTTAAAATTCCATTTGAGGACCTTGTGAATGTTAAGGTCATATGGTGTTTAAAAGTCCATATGTGGACCTTGTGATTGGTAGTGTGTATGAAGCGTGGGGACAACGCTTGTGATCCGCGTATCCGATTGTGTCATGTGTTATGATGGTTTGTGAATTATCACTTGGAAGCCAATATAATGTTCTTGAATATGATGAAGCATGAGATGCTTGGAATGATGCATGTTTGCATGAGAAGGGTGTAATGTTTTATGAATGCATGTTTACTTGTTAGCTTGAACAAGAGTTTATTCTCTAATGAAAATGATGCATGTGTGCATGAAATCCCTTAAGTGCATTGTAGTCTTGCGAAGACTTGTTTTTAAAGGCATGAAATGCAAATATTGATTTTGTGGTTCATATGTTGCATTTGTTTAATGCATGAGATAGTTTGTATGAGTAAGTGGTTTTCAAAGGTTTCTTGCTTTGAAATGGTTTCCAAGTATGAGAAAAGTATGATGTGAAGTGGAAGTGTTTTCCAAGGTTCTTGTATTTAACTTGCATATGATGTTCATGCAAGGAATGGTTAAATTGATGGTTTTGCAAGGTTGTGCTTTGAAGTGAATTACTTGGCTTCTCTAAGCTAAGGGTTGGTTTTCATATTTGAGAAATGTATAATTTAAAGCATGTCGTCTAAAGGGGTTTTCAAACATTGCTTTGGTTTATCGAATTGTGATGCTTTTAAAAGAGGTTTTATGACTCGCTGCATTGATGGTGTTTTGGTTTTGAGCATTCCTCACTAAGCATTATGTGCTTACGCTCCTTTTTGTCCATCAATGTAGATATTTGAAGTTGGGAAACGAGAAGCAAGGGATTCAAGGAGAGCTCCATTTGAGATGTATGTCTCGGTAAATAGCTATAGGTAATAAAGGCAATGGGGGGGAGAATCTCTTGTTGATGTTTAATGAGATTGTGTATGTTGGACTCCCTAAGTTAATTTTATGTTGTTGATGATGTTGGAACATGTAAATGGTCTTTATGAGAATTGTTAGTGATTTGGTGTTTGAATGGTTTTCAATATAGGATGCATGCCTATAGAATTGGGGCTTTCTTTGTTTGATGCCATGCTTATGAATTGTTGATGCCATTATGTTCCTTATGCATGTAATGACTTGCTGGTATAATTTGAGGGTCTTTGGATTATGTTTGATTGGTCAAAAGCATGATAAACCAGAGAAAAATCTGCAATCTGGGCAGCCTGTTTCGGAACAGGTGCTGCCGTTTCGGAATAGAGGGCCTGAAATGGCCTAGGCGTTTCGAAACGGGCAGGGCTGTTCCGAAACAGTTTTGCTACTGCCAGGCCCTGTTGCGCAACGTGTTTCGGAACGGTCCCGCGTTTCGGAACGGATTGTCCCTGTTCCGAAACACCCGACCGTTGGGCACTGAAATTGACGGTTAAATGTTTTGAAACCTTTGCGTTTTGGTCCTGAACTTTGTATATGCAATTGAATGAGTTTGAGATGTCCGTTTGAGTTGAAATTTGACAGAGAAGCATGAAACATGACTAATTTCATAATGGTAACTTAAAAGTGGGTTAAGTCCTTATAATTTTCAGAATTTACAAATTGGTCCCTAAATTCGTATTTTGTGCAATCGAGTCCCTAAATGTGTTCTGATTGCTGTGATCTTTGAACATGTTGTTGCTATGAATATATCTAGGGTTAATGTACATTTAGATAAGATTAAAAAGAAAAAAAAGGGTCGTTAATCAAGGTTGACTTTCGGGTTGACTTTGGTTTTCCCCGTGTAAACTTCTTAATTCGGGTCAATCGTCTAGGCCGGGTTAAGGGGGTTACATTTGGTGGTATCAGAGCTGAGTTGCGAATGCTTGGGGAAAACGGTAAATTGTTGTAATATGTGTTTGATGTTATTCTGATGTGTTGTTGAAAGTCGGTTGAATGTGTGCTTGTGAACGAGTTGTTGATGTTTTTAGCATGCTTTTTGATTGAGAATCTTCATTGAGCTGATGTGGATCTGTGCTGATGATATGCTGGTGATGTGAGCTGATTTTATGAATGATGAAAGTGTGATGGGTATGATATGTTGATATTATGCTGTTGCGAGTGAATGTTGTTTGATGAGAGCATGATCGAATTATGTTGATTGATATGCTCAATGTTGTGATATCCATGTTTTTATTGACTGTTATGTCATGAAAAAGGGGAAATTCGGGATACCCATTGCCTTATTATTATAGCTATTGTGTTATTTTGGAGTTGGAGCTTTGAATCCTTGCTTAAAGCTGGTCTGATCGATTTGTTTGTTTTGTTATGCTTGTCTGTTATTATTAGCATGGTGAAATCGATGAAAGAATGGCAGTTGGGTGAGATGGTTGCTGCTTTAGAGTAGGTTGTTAAGGCGTGGAATTCACCTTTTGGTGGAGGTGTTTCGTTTCAGCCTATAGTGCCTGGAGTTGAGGTAGTGAGGCAGGAGGAAGAAGCTGGTTCTGTGATGAAGAGTTCATCACCTGTAGTTCAAGAGGTGTTGGGAACATCTCAAGCTGTGGCAAAGGTAAGGCCTGTAGACGTGCCGGTTGTGGGATGTGTGGGTTTGTCGAAACAGCGTTTACATGATTTGGGAGCTGTGGAGTATCATGGTTCGACACCTGAGACGTTCGAGGCCTGGTTGGCCAGTGTAATTCTGATTTTGGATCAGGAAGGCTGTAGTTATGCCTGTAAGCTGAGAAGTGTTGTCTCTTTGATGTTGGAAGACGCCTGTGCCTGGTGGACATCTGTGGCGGTGGCATCGCCTATCCACGATATAGATTGGGACTTCTTTGTGTCTGCCTTTTATGAAAGGTATCTTGGAGAGAAATTCCCAAGGGTTAAGCAATGTGAGGGTGTGGTTTCAGTTTATGAAAGTGAGAAAAGTTTAAGCGAGAGAGTTGTGGGTACTGACGTCGAGAGCGGTCAGCGTAAGAGGCTACGTGATAGAAGGTTTTGCTTGAATCGAAGTCTGAGTGGTAGTGCAAATCTGGGGCAAGTGCTGCGTGATCAAGGAGTGGAAGCTCAGCTACCAGTGTGTGACCGTTGTGGAAGGCGCCATGTTGGAGGTTGTTGGGGCGCAGGAGTTTGTTGGAACTGTGGTTCTAAAGAACATGTGAAGCGGGATTGTCCTCATGTGGTGAGATCAGCTTCAATGGTAGCAGAAGGGTCTCTGAAGGGTCGTGGGTACGGCCAAGACAAGGTTCGAAGAAGGCAGGAAGGGCAGAAAGGTGTGAGGAGCTTGCAGAATGAATCTTGTTGGAGTTGTGGGGCTGTTGGACATTTGAGACTTAATTGCTTGAAGTTGGCTCGGGGTAGTCAGGGTTCTTTACCGCAGGGAGATGGTGATGACCTTAATGTGTTAGCAGATGCTGCAGCGGTACGGCTAAAGGATGGTGGTTCTGCGAGAAAGAGAGCTTGTTTGTTGAAGCTCCGGTGCAGTGAGGTGTTTACAAGTAACCTTGTTAAGTAACCTTTGCTCTAGTATCTTAGTTTGGTTTCAGTTGGTATTTTCCTTGCGTAGTGGGTATGGTCTCGTTGCTAGCATGTTTGGGGTAGTAGTGGTGTTGTTTTGAAAACAACTTTAGTGTGAAGAGGGCGTTAGTGAGTATCTTGTGGTTAATGGGTTGTTAGAATGATGAAGTTGGTTAAGTTAGGAGTGAGATAGGAGGTTGTTTTTAGGCGGATTCTGAGGATGTTATTGGTGGGTGTGAACCGACATACATGCACAGTTAAAATCATTTGTTATATGCTATATTATATATGTACTGGTCCATGCATACATGTGACATGACATTAGAGGTTTTTGCATGCATGTACATCAGGCATTGATAGGGCATATTGGTGACCATGCATACGAACGTTCACACTCGCTGATAGTTAATCGGGTCCGTTAGTGTTGGGGTAGGGTTAGGATGGATGATGAGTTTTAAAAGTTGAGTTGGTGCTAGGAGAATGTTAGAAGTTGTGGAGGGTATTAAGCGGGCTGACTGTAATAGTGAGTGAGGTATAGCATGTTGGTGGAAGGAAGGTGTTTAGCGCTTAATGAGTTTAGCGGGATGGTGGTGAGGAGATTACCGTTTGAGTTAGAATCGGTTAAAGTGGTTGTGAATAGCTGGTAGAAGTGGTAGTTCTTGGTGTTAAGTGATGTAGTAAGTTAGTGGATGTGTTCCAGAGTGCTGAGGCATCTTGGCATTGATGTTGTAGTAAAAGGGTTGTTTTTGTTGGTGGTGGTTCGTAGCAACCTTTGAGGAGTTGAGAAGAGGTTGTGTTGTGGGTTGTAGAAAAGGGTTAGCCTGGAGAATAGAAGTTTCGTAATCCTATGTATGTATAGAATGGGCGGTGTCCTGGTAAAGCTGGTGTTCTAGTTCAGTCTTGAAGTGGAAAGGCAATGTAAGATCAAAGGCCATTGTTGGTTGGATGGGTCTTGTGAGTAGTGGCTGGTTAGTTGTGTATAAGTAAATTCCTTCTGAAGTCAGCTGGTGGTGTGTGGAACGGCTGGCGGAGTCAAGGTTGGGGTTTTGTGTTGTGATTCTCAGGTGTTAGGTGAGTAGTTCTGGTGAATCGTTATGGTAATGATAGCGGCGGATGTGAAGGAATGTCAACATTACGTTGAGAAGTTTGGGTAAGCGGCTGATGCTTAGAAATTTTTGCTTGATGTGGTAATCTTTGGAAGAGACTGAGCAGTTGTGTAAGGGGTTTTAGAAGCAGTGAAGGTTGTGGGTCACATGGTGGCTGAATTGGATTGGTTGGTGTCACTGTGTGAACAAGTTTTGAGAGTTGTGAGTTAGGGTGGTGTATGCTGTAAAAGTTGGAGGTTCTTCAGGTTGTTGTTGGGGCTGTGTGCAGTCCGGAAGTGTGAAAGGTTAAGATGTTGTTAACATCTGAGTGTTCTGGAATTCGTGAACAGTATGTGTTGGTGTTGGGTTGGTGGAGTTTTGTGAGGAGAGTGTTCAGTGGTGGTTAAGTCTCCTATGTTGCCTTGTGTGTTGCTTGAGAAGTTTGGTTGTTCTCTTTTTGCCAGTTGAAATTTCGAGGATGAAATTTCTTAAGGGGGGGAGAGTTGTAACACCCCAATTTTGGGCTTAGAAGTTTTGGGTTTGGACCGGACCGGTCGGGTTGCGGTTCGAATATAAAAGGGTGATTTTAGGAAAGCCTAGTTCGGGTTGCATTAAAAATATGGAAAAATGTCTTAAAATCCTCTTTTATTATATATAAGAGAAAGGTGAAATCAATTTTACAAAATGAGGTTTGGAAGAGTGACATTTTGGGTTAGTGACCAAAATGTAATTTTTGAAAACTGGGTGACTGTTTTAAAAAGGATTGAAACTTTGAATATTTAAGGAGCTATTTACCTAAAGGAGTTTCTCCAGATTTTTCTGAATATTTATCAATTTAATTAATGGTTTTTAATTAAGTGCAAAAGGAGGGAAAAGATATTTTGGCATTTTAACTAACTTTTCTCTAAATTTCCATTTTCTTTTCTCTCAACTTTTCTCTCAATCCAAACACTTTTCTCCAGCAAATTTCCCTCTGATTTTGTCATTCAAAGATGAGATTTCAACTTCCTTTTGATATCTAATCATTTCTACAACAAAACCTTAGCACTTGCTTATTGGATTTTCAAGAATCTTGGTTCCAAAAAGGGAGAAACTCAAGTTTAGAGGTATGAACGTCCTTCTCCTCTAAATTCTCAGTTCTTTACTGAAATTCCCAAGTTCTCAATCCTTGATTTGTGTTCTATTAAAGGTTTTACAATTGTGTTCTTGATCTTGACTTTAAAATGCAAGATTTGCTTTAATTTTGATGAAATTCGTATGATCTGATTGGGCATTGTTTTGTGATGTGTTTTTGATGTAAAATGGATGTATAATTGATGAGAAATTGAGGTTTAATCAATGCAATCTCGAAGAGGTTGATTTTCCTAAGTTTTGTTTAAGTTTTTGGTGGTTTTTGGAGTGATCTTGATGTACTGCTATAGCTGGAGGTATAAGGACGTGATGAGATCCATTTTGGATGTTAATTGATGTTTAAAAATGGTTAGAAGTGATGGATCTTGGCTGGGTTAAGTTTTGGAAGTGTTTGGATGTGATTTCGGTTGTGTTTGGTAGCCGAAATGTGAGTGTTGATGTGAGCAGCGAGTTTAGGTGTCTTGGTTGAGGATATTAATGCATGATGGTGCATTAATCTAATGTTTTGATGCGTTTAAAACAGGGGAGACATCTTCGGATCCTTGTGGTGTTGATCCGGAAGCTTGATTGGTGTTTCGGCAAGTGGCGAAATGGAAATCGGTGAGTGAAGTTGGGTTTTCAGCTTTAAAACCAAGGTTTGAAGGTTTTGGGAGCTTAGCTTAAGTCTAAACAACTTAGCTAAGCTCAAGAGTAAGTAAATAGAATTTCTCTCTTGGTTGTGTTATGTTTTGGTTTTTAAAGCACTTGTGATTGTTGGATGCAATGCGTGTGATTTGCATGTTTTAAATTCTGTTTTGAAAGCATATTTTAGCATGGTTTAATGCTGGTTTTGAAAGCCATGTGTGAAGGATGCTCAAGGTAAGAGATCCTTGGTTTTCTACATTGGAATTGTAGAATTGATGCATAGTGTTGCATGTTGTTTAATGGCTTTGTGTAATGCTTTAAAAACAGTGGATTGATGATGGTAATTGGTGGTTTTGGCATTTTGGTTATGCTTGTAAAACAATGGAATAATATGGTAAATTGGTTATATTGGCAAGTGATGTAAGTGGTTCTTGGTTACATGAATCGGATATAATTTGCCGGCTATAGGATTGGGTGCACCGTGAATAAAGTCGCCTTGGATGTGGAGTGGTTGAGATTGAACCGGTAACTCCATCCAAGTACACTAACGAGATGGTCAAGAACACCATGGTGTTTAAAAGTCCATGGGTGGGTCTTGTGTTAAGGTCATATGGTGGTTAAAATTCCATATGAGGACCTTGTATACATTAAGGTTATATGGTGTTTAAAAGTCCATATGAGGACCTTGTGTATGGTAAGATCACAATGGTGGTGTAAAGTCCATGTGTAGATCTTGTATGTCCTGGATCTCGTTAGTGATGTTATACAACTACCAATGAGTTATGTTAAGGTCAAATGGTGGTTAAAATTCCATTTGAGGACCTTGTGAATGTTAAGGTCAAATGGTGGTTAAAATTCCATTTGAGGACCTTGTGAATGTTAAGGTCAAATGGTGGTTAAAATTCCATTTGAGGACCTTGTGAATGTTAAGATCATATGGTGTTTAAAAGTCCATATGTGGACCTTGTGATTGGTAGTGTGTATGAAGCGTGGGGACAACGCTTGTGATCCGCGTATCCGATTGTGTCATGTGTTATGATGGTTTGTGAATTATCACTTGGAAGCCAATATAATGTTCTTGAATATGATGAAGCATGAGATGCTTGGAATGATGCATGTTTGCATGAGAAGGGTGTAATGTTTTATGAATGCATGTTTACTTGTTAGCTTGAACAAGAGTTTATTCTCTAATGAAAATGATGCATGTGTGCATGAAATCCCTTAAGTGCATTGTAGTCTTGCGAAGACTTGTTTTTAAAGGCATGAAATGCAAATATTGATTTTGTGGTTCATATGTTGCATTTGTTTAATGCATGAGATAGTTTGAATGAGTAAGTGGTTTTCAAAGGTTTCTTGCTTTGAAATGGTTTCCAAGTATGAGAAAAGTATGATGTGAAGTGGAAGTGTTTTCCAAGGTTCTTGTATTTAACTTGCATATGATGTTCATGCAAGGAATGGTTAAATTGATGGTTTTGCAAGGTTGTGCTTTGAAGTGAATTACTTGGCTTCTCTAAGCTAAGGGTTGGTTTTCATATTTGAGAAATGTATAATTTAAAGCATGTCGTCTAAAGGGGTTTTCAAACATTGCTTTGGTTTATCGAATTGTGATGCTTTTAAAAGAGGTTTTATGACTCGCTGCATTGATGGTGTTTTGGTTTTGAGCATTCCTCACTAAGCATTATGTGCTTACGCTCCTTTTTGTCCATCAATGCAGATATTTGAAGTTGGGACAGCGAGAAGCAAGGGATTCAAGGAGAGCTCCATTTGAGATGTATGTCTCGGTAAATAGCTATAGATAATAAAGGCAATGGGGGGAGAATCTCTTGTTGATGTTTAATGAGATTGTGTATGTTGGACTCCCTAAGTTGATTTTATGTTGTTGATGATGTTGGAACATGTAAATGGTCTTTATGAGAATTGTTAGTGATTTGGTGTTTGAATGGTTTTCAATATAGGATGCATGCCTATAGAATTGGGGCTTTCCTTGTTTGATGCCATGCTTATGAATTGTTGATGCCATTATGTTCCTTATGCATGTAATGACTTGCTGGTATAATTTGAGGGTCTTTGGATTATGTTTGATTGGTCAAAAGCATGATAAACCAGAGAAAAATCTGCAATCTGGGCAGCCTGTTTCGGAACAGGTGCTGCCGTTTCGGAACAGAGGGCCTGAAATGGCCTAGGCGTTTCGAAACGGGCAGGGCTGTTCCGAAACAGTTTTGCTACTGCCAGGCCCTGTTGCGCAACGTGTTTCGGAACGGTCCCGCGTTTCGGAACGGATTGTCCCTGTTCCGAAACACCCGACCGTTGGGCACTGAAATTGACGGTTAAATGTTTTGAAACCTTTGCGTTTTGGTCCTGAACTTTGTATATGCAATTGAATGAGTTCGAGATGTCCGTTTGAGTTGAAATTTGACAGAGAAGCATGAAACATGACTAATTTCATAATGGTAACTTAAAAGTGGGTTAAGTCCTTATAATTTTCAGAATTTACAAATTGGTCCCTAAATTCGTATTTTGTGCAATCGAGTCCCTAAATGTGTTCTGATTGCTATGATCTTTGAACATGTTGTTGCTACGAATATATCTAGGGTTAATGTGCATTTAGATAAGATTAAAAAGAAAAAAAAGGGTCGTTAATCAAGGTTGACTTTCGGGTTGACTTTGGTTTTCCCCGTGTAAACTTCTTAATTCGGGTCAATCGTCTAGGCCGGGTTAAGGGGGTTACAAAACTCATCTAAAAACCCTCCTAAAACCCCACCAAAACCCAAATTCGGGAATTCTCATAAAACACTTTAAAAATTACATATGTTGGACCTTATGGTTCATAAACACTATATCTAACAATATTAAATCAAAATCTTAAGTTAAAAACAATAAAGATATCATTTTTATTCAAATCTTCCAAAAACCCAAATTCTAAAACTTGAACCAAAATGAAATCTAGTTGTACTTTTAAAGAGAGGAAGATGAGAGCAAGTCGGAAATGTAATTACCTTTCAAAAAGCTCCAAGAATGAAGGAGAAATGGGATGAAATGGTGAGATGGAGAGAAAGGCTCTCCATTGTCGTTGGTTTTGTGTTTTGAAGAAGAAGATGATGAAGTTTTGGGTTTATTTGAATTATAATGTAATAAAAAATGGGTTTTATTTGTAAAGACCAAATATTTACACAAATGCCATTAATGAATGGCTAAAGCTATCATCCCCTAAAGACCATGGATTTTGGGCTTAGGAGATAGGCCCAACATAACTTTAACTATTTTTGTAATCACGAAGCCCATAAAAATATTTAATTATTTTAATTATAAAATCGAACCCGAAATAATATTAAAATATTATTTTCACCCGACCCCTAAACCCGGGTGTTACAACTCTCCCCCACTTAAGGAAATTTCGTCCCCGAAATTTATCGGACAGGAAGAGCCACAGAAACTGCCCCTCCACACTTCCCTTTTCTTCTCACCACAACATACTCACAAACTCGGTAAACTTACCACACAATACTAGCTATCTGATGCTAAGTTCTCAACGGGTCCTTCAATGTACGTCAATTTCAAACTCGACTCAATCTCTCCAACAACATAGCACGGGACAAATCTGACTCACACTTCCCGATCATAGATACACAAAACACATTACGAACCTCTTCCTAACTCTGGTGGTAACCGCGACAAATAACCAACAGAACTAGCCCGATTCACAATCTCATACAGCATTGTTTGAATACTTGACCCATAACCTTCTCTAACTGACCATCTGACTTCAACAGGTAACCAAACATTATGCAGACGTCTTCAAAAATAATCTAGTTGAAATCTCGAATCTCTATTACCCACTTCCATTTCGAATCTTCCACGGATGTAGCAAACTAGAAGAAAACTGATGCTCGGTCTTGACACGCTGGCAAATTACACACTTACTCTCATACTGAACAACATCATCCATCAACTCAATCCAGAAGTACCTATCTTCAACCCACAATACGTCTTCATACTACTCAGATGCAATACAAATGAATTGTCATGTGCTTCGGTCAAAACAATACGTCTCAGAACATTATGTCAATCGGTACAACTATTCTGCCTCTAAAACGCAAAACTCTCTCATCTCTAAAACTGTATTCTGAAGGTCTTTCTTCTTCTATGTCTTGCACGTGAGGTGCCAAGAACCTGTCTTGCAGCTGTTTCACTTTAAGTATTCTGACTCAAAGTAGGTTTAACATGAAACTCGGCCACAAAACCACTATCATTTGATAAACTGAATCCGGCAAATACAACTCGCAACTCAACTACTAATCTAACAACAATATAACTCGAAGCATCGGTTACTGCGTTAACTCTCTTCGGATGGTACTCAATCTTGGGATTACGGTCTTCAAGCAGTTCTAACAACTTATGCTGTTCTAGTTTCAACCCTTCCTAGGTCGTCAAATATTTCAAGTTCTGATGATAAGTGTACATATACTATGCATTTCTTACTATACCAGCTTTGTCTCTAAGTCTTCAAGGAAAATACAACCGTAATTAATTCTATGTCTTGTGTCGGATAATTCTTTTCAAGGTCTTTCAGCTATCTCGATGAATAGGCCACAATCTCCTATCTTGTATAAGCTCACAACCTAACCCTACATGTAACACATCACAATAGCTCACAAATTCTTTCTCTGACAATGGCTAAATCAAGGTCGAAGTTCTCTTCAAAGTTTCTTTCAGTTCCTCAAGGGCTCAACGTCTCGCATCTAACCACACAAACTGAACGTTCTTCTGTAGCAATCTGTCAAAGGAGCAGTTATCTTTGAAAGACTATTTACAATTCCCCGATAGTAACAATGCTAGACCTAGGAACTATAGATATCTGTCACAGTCTTCAATTTCTTCCAACTCACCAACTTCTTCTGCCTACTTAGGATTTACTCTAATACACTCGACTGATCTACATGTCCTAGGAGAACATCTTCCTTGACTCAGAGTTCACATTCGCTCAACTTGGCATACGACTGATTCTCTAATGGGATCTACATCACTAACTCCCAAGCTTGTCATGATCCTCTTCGGTACTTGAATATACCTATGTATCATCTATGAGGACTACTATAAACTGATCAAGGAACTCAGGAAGTATTTTGCTCGACATCTCTATAAAAGTAACTATCACACTAGTCAAATGAAACGGCATAACTCGGAACTCAAAGTGATCATATCTTGCCCCAAAAGTTGTCTTCGGTACATCAACTTCCCTCACTTTCAACTGGTAGTGATCGGATCCCAAATTAATCTTCGAAAAGACTGAAGCACACACTAACTGATCAGCAAATCACTGACATTCAGAAATGGATACTAATTACTCACTGGCAAAGAATCTAAACACATTCTCGTATTGTCTTCTCTCTTCTTCACAATTTGCACTGTCATACTCTAAGATGATGTACTAGGCCTAATGAATCTACGGTCTAACAAATCTCGAAGTTGATTCTTCAACACTCTCAATTCTTCCGGAAACCATAAGATACAGAGCAATCAAAACAGGAGCAAGCTCGAAGACGGTATCAATAACAAAATCTTCTTCCCTATCAAGGGACAAACCGGGCAATTCTTCCAAACACTTTTAGGAAAAACACGAACTATTCTAACATTCTGCGGTCTAATCTTCATTCAAGAAAATCAAACCCATCACATTTGCTAGGCAAGCCTGTCAACTAAACTCAATCAATCTTTGACCTCTAAAGCTGGTTCAACATTCGATAAGAAGTTCACATTCTAACCTACCACTAAATGTATCACAGAAATCTACAACTTCAAGGCAACTCTCTCTTTGTCTTAACACATACCCTAGCTTGTGTTCTACAAGTCAAACCATGTCAAAAGGTACATCGAAACCGTAAAAGATAATTATTTGACATCTACTGGAAACACGCAACCCTGAACCATCAACAAACATCTTTCGTACATCTTTCTGGCCACCACTATCTCACCACAAGGTCTAGTCACATGTGTCCCTAAGTCTAAAATCTCAACAGAGATAGTCTTCGCTCCTCTTGTTTTTCAAGCTGGTTCTTCAACAAAATCTGACTCTTCTAAACTGTTCTTAGAGCATCTCGAAACTTCAAAATTCAATTCTGATCACACACAAACAGTCATGCTGGACTTGTTCTATAACATCGGTCCTGACGGATCAAAACATCCCACTACCAAACAATCTGAAGTTAGAGCTCAAGACTTCCTTCTCGGCTCAACTATATCGAAAGTGACTTCATCTCTCCTTCTTGCTGGGAGGCAACTCAGACGCACACTGGCCCAATCACACAAATCGATTCCTACTCACGGATACTGACCGTCTGTCTTGTATGAAAACCATAGGGCGAACCCCAACGATCACTGGCTAACATTTCCGAATTCCAGATTACTCACACGAGACCCTTATCTCGATCTTGCCTAAAGAACTGAGGTACACGTACCTACCTCTAACACCTCATCGGGCACAATCAAACCTTGCATACTTGCTAACAATATACAGAAGTACAGATTCAGAATCAATCAGAAGGGACAAACTCAAGACTGTACCAAGGACTAATCTACTATAACATCGATACCACTCTGAACCTCACTCAAAGGTCTTCACTTCTTTTTACCAACTAATACCATAATCGATCTCATCGCCCTTCACCAACAAGAATCAATCCCGTATTCACACTGACTCAAACAAACAAATCGTACCCCAACTCCAGTACAACTGTACTTCCCTAACTATAGCAACGAACTCCCTCAACATCATCCACATATTTAGAAACCACAACTCCCACTTACTGATTCACGGCCCACTCCTTGGCCTCAAACTTACTAAAAGCGATAAATCAACAACAACAACAATTTTACATACAAATTGGGTTAGCAAAGGAAAGGGTCCAAGTGGCTCAAGTATGATTCCCTCATTTAAAATCTCTTTTTCTGATGTAATAGAAGCAACGGGGCTCTACTCAACATACTTCAAGCAACACACGCGTACGATCAAACAACATACATTCACAATCAAACAATCACACATCACAACATACACGAATAACAAGCAACATGCTTACATGGCAAGCAACCACCGTGCAATTTCAATACAATAATTAAACTTACCTCACTTACCTGCCCAAGGTCTCGGAAACCTTAGGCTCTGATACCAACAAATGTAACCCCCTCGCCCCGGTCTAGTCGGCTGACCGGTTCGAGTAGGCTACACGGGGAAAACCGACGCGAAACCCGTTAAGGTCCCACCTCGGTTAGCAACCCTAGAAAATTTCTTTTTATTTTATCTTGTCTATAGGCATTAATAAGTCATATGTGGAACACGACAGTGAAAAACACAAGCAACATGTCAATGACCATCCAAAACAACACTTCAAACAATCCATTTTCCCTTTTTAAGCAGGTCGTATCGATACACCTGTAGAGGGTATCGATACGCCTTGACCAAGGTCAACTCCCTATGGTCAACACAAGATGACCGTATCGATACAGCTCTTGAGCGTATCGATACGCCTTTCTCAGTCAACATCTCGTGGTCAACGAGATAAACCCGTACCGATACGCTTGGAGCCCGTATCGATACGCCAAAGTCTCACCAAAATATCAGATTTCCAGTGAGCTTTGAGCGTATCGATACACCCCCGTGTATCGATACACAAAGCCAAAACTTGAGTCTTGGAGGGCAAACCGTATCGATACGGCCCTTGGGCGTATCGATACGCCCTGCACTGCGAGTCTCCAAATTTCAGCTAAACAACTTAGGACTCGACTCTAGATGCGATTTACTACTCCCCTAGCCACAAACAACACACAAACAACCTTTAACCACCAAGATCTAAGCATACGAGGCAACCAACACTAACAAGCATCATTCATCCAAGAGATTCATGCATTTACCAAAAGATGACATACAAAGCACATAAAGGCTCATGCCTTAGAACAAAACATATAGACATTCAAGACATGCAACATAAGCAAGATTTACAACTCAAACAAGCAACCAAAGGCCAAACCAACATCAACATATATCAAGCTCAAATCAACAACACCTATCCCATTGCTTGACTATTACAATCTACAATTTAAAGATCATACTTGAGCTAACCAAAAGCAACACTTGGAGACCTTTCCTTGCCCTAGCCACCCAAAAGCTACTGATCTGCATTGTCGAACAAAAAGGAGCGTAAGCATAAAAGCTTAGTGAGGGTAAGCTCATAAAACAAACATTCGACAATGCAAGGTCCAAGCACGAGCAAGAATCAAAGTAGAATGCATGATCTTACCTCCAATCCTCAAGAGCCAAAATAAAGATGATGCATGAACATATTATCAAAATCATGCCATGCTCAACAAGTCCATAACCACAACATATAAGAACACATATAATCAACATATGAGCAACATAATCCACAATCCGTATTGGCACCTAGCTATGACTCGAATAGGCGGATAACCGTTGGAACTCACATCCAACAAAACAACCATTACCTGACGGTGGGATTACACTCATCACCGTTCACGCGGAGGGGATTCCACTCATCCTCACGCCTCGTTTTCACGCGGAGGGGATTCCACTCATCCTCACGCCCGTTGATGGGATTCCACTCATAACCGACTAATATATATAAGAAGATTTCCGGGCGAACCCGTACTCCATCTTGATGACTACCATCATCAAGACCACGAGCGCATTTTGACTAACGTGTGCACACTAAACATCCTAATGATCGATCATTTGTACCCAAGCATACTAGTGACAATACTACACATTTCATTAATCTTTCACAATATCATTTCATAACAACTTCCGTTCTTAGTACGTACTCACCATGACTTACCGTCATGCACAAACCACATTCCCATGCCTAGCATGTACTCACCATGACCCTCAGATCATGCAACCACCTCATAACATCATTTCACATGCCAACACCACATGTATATCATTAACACAAATATTACATCATATTTCATACATATGTATATCTCCATCATGTTTATCATCAACATGCACATAACAATGCATTAAGCCATGCCTCAACATACATGTATAACAACGTATATATAACCACTATAAACAAGATTAAACATGAGGCATAAATCAACACCTTAAAGATCAACCAAGGTCTCTAACTAAAGCTTCGGATTAGGCTACCACTCTAATCCCAACTCTAGGTGGGTCTACCAATCCCAACCTATTCCACATGCTTGAACGAATCGCTCAAAACCATTTAAAACATTTTAACCACTCACCTCCACCTCCAAGCTCAAATACCAAGCAACCAAGGTCTTCAAGTTTCCGGATTTTTTCCCGAGGCTTCACCAACACATAATCTCGCTTCTAATCACCTCAACACAATCAAAACAACCTCAAATCAATTCACCAATTAATGTAGCAAACCCGAAACACCATTCAAGCAACAAACACAAGATTCTAAGCCAAGAACAACCCCCATAAACACCAAACTCGGGCAGCCCTCAAACCCCAACCAAAACTCATGATTTCAACACATTTAACACTTCCAAATGCTTCCAAAACAGCCCCCAACTATTACCCTAACATCAACCCTAAAATTCCAACACAAACCATACCCAAAACTCATCTAAAAACCCTCCTAAAACCCCACCAAAACCCAAATTCGGGAATTCTCATAAAACACTTTAAAAATTACATATTTCGGACCTTATGGTTCGTAAACACCATATCTAACAATATTACATCAAAATCTTAAGTTAAAAACAATAAAGATATCATTTTTATTCAAATCTTCCAAAAACCCAAATTCTAAAACTTGAACCAAAATGAAATCTAGTTGTACTTTTAAAGAGAGGAAGATGAGAGCAAGTCGGAAATGTAAATTACCTTTCAAAAAGCTCCAAGAATGAAGGAGAAATGGGATGAAATGGTGAGATGGAAAGTAAGGCTCTCCATTATCGTTGGTTTTGTGTTTTGAAGAAAAAGATGATGAAATTTTGAGTTTATTTGAATTATAATGTAATAAAAAATGGGTTTTATTTGTAAAGACCAAATATTTACACAAATGCCATTAATGAATGGCTAAAGCTATCATCCCCTAAAGTCCATGGATTTTGGGCTTAGGATATAGGCCCAACATAACTTTAACTATTTTTGAATTCACGAAGCCCATAAAAATATTTTATTATTTTAATTATAAAACCGAACCCGAAATAATATTAAAATATTATTTTCACCCGACCCCTAACCCGGGTGTTACAATAAAGCTTGGAAATTGAAAGTTGAATCTATCTCTGCCAACTTGCCCATTTCTCATATATTGTTCATAATCCAACCACCATAATGTCTATAATTCTCTGTCCTAAATCAATCGAGGTTAACTGCCTAAAAATGTCATAACCACCTTGGTCCTCTTCTTCACCGCCCTTGTGTGATGTCTATTGACTTTAGGCATCAACAATTGGTCATCCCGACCAAGAATGACTATCACAATACCGTTCACGGTAACGCTCCTAACAAACCTGACTTGTAACATCCTGAAATCAAGACTAGGAGAATCGAGTATGGAAATCTGTTCGGTTTAGTGTAATGTGTGAATTTAGTTAATTAAATTAATTTTGAGAATTTTAAATATGAATTAAAAAAGAAATTGGAATAATTTGAAGGTTTGACATAAATCAAATTTATTTAATTATCATATTAAACAAGGGATTATGAAATTTGATGACTTTTAATAAGTTAAAATTTAATTTGTATTTGTTTTAGTGACTTAATTGATAAGGGATACATGCTAAGAATTATTAAGGAACTATTATATCATGTGATCTTTTATTGGGTTTTAATAAAAATTGATTTAAGTTTAATTAATATTATTTTGATTTTAATGTAACACCCAAAAAATAAGGTTAGAAATTTAGGGTCTTGTTTGGGTTAGACTTGACTCGGTCAAACTGTATTAACTAGTAAAATGAGTTTCGTGGAAATTAATATTTTAAAATAAAAGTTGTTGGGATAAAAAATGGTATGACAAACTAAAAATGTTTAAATATGCTGTCAAGTATTTTGGTAACTAGCTTGAAGGTTAATTAAATTAATAAGGTGACATTTCGGCTTTTAGTGACTAGATTGTAAAGATTGCAAAACTATTTTTAGTGACTAAAAGGTAATTGGGCCAATACTAAGAATCCTTATAGAGCTATTTTTCCAAATGTTTTAATTAAAGATTTACCACCTTAATTGAGTAAGACTTTGACAGTTAATTGGTTTTCCAAATCATTTTGCTATTTTATCAAAATTTCTTGGATTTTCTCCTCTCATTTTCCAAACAAGATTTCCAAAATTTCTTACTGATTTTTAATGGAGATTTCATCATTTGATTCCTCATTTAATTCGTAACAAAACATCATAGAGATTTCATAAAGATCTCATATATTTTCAAAGTTATTTTCAAGAGAAAACTTACGTAAAATTTGGTGGAAGGTTCTTCAAAGGTAAATTTCTTCTTGTCTCTTAAAACTAAGATTCTTTATTGAGATTCCCTAGTAATTGTACTATGTTTTCTAGATTATAACATTTTTTTGCAATTTGATTCAAGAAAATGAGATTAATCGATGATGTTGATGTTTTGCCTAGATTCTTGTTTTACAAGATGATTGTTGGAGATTTCTATTGGGTTGATTCACATTTGGTTGTATAAATATAATGTGAAATGAGATTTTTATAATCAATCCTGAAACTATTTAATTGGTTAATTCATAAGGTAGTTTAAGAGTGATTATGGGGTTGTTATGGTAGATTCTTGATTGTTGGAGGTATAAGGATTTTTGGAATATGTTTTTTGGATGTCCTTTGATGTTGTTAGGATGCTAGAATTGTTGCTTTTGACTGGAGATCGGTTGCTTGTTTATTGGAGTAGTTTTCGGTGTCTTTGGATGGTTTTTGGATGCAATTTCACGGGGATTGCAGGGGGTGATTATAGGTTGATGTTAGAATGAATTTTAATGCATTTTTATATTTGGTTTTGTGTTGGTTTCGGAGGCTTGGAACGCAACGGCAAGCAAGGCGTTGCGTATCGTTGAGTGTATATGTCTTTCGACACTCTTAAAGGTTTGGATAAGGAGCTAGGAGTTTATATTAAGCCTAGCAAGCTGGACTAAGCTCGGAAGTAAGTTTTCCCTAATTTCACCTTGAAATATCAGATTAATATGAGACTTGATTACATGTTTTGGTTTAAAAGCATGGTTTGATTTACTTACTGTTTTATGCATCTTTTAAATGATATGCGATGATTTATCAAGTATAAGGATGCTTAAGTGCATTGAGAAATGGTTCCTAAATGGAATGTTGTTGTTTCCTTGGGCAATGTGACTTTGCATACGTAAATGTTTTGTTAAATGCATGTGGAAAACAATAAGTAAAATATGTTTAATAGTGTATATTGGCTATGTGACAAATGGAAATAAAGTATCAGATATAGTTGGCATGCCATAGGTTATAAAGTGCACTATAATATGTTAAGTCGATCGCACCACAGTCCTTGAGGAAGTGGTTTAACTAGGCTACTCGGGCTGTTGGGTTATCACTTGTGGTATGCGGTTTAACTAGGCTACACAAGTTGATGGTGTACCTTGAGGTAGGATAGAGCTGAGCCTATTTGGGTCAAGGTATGGTTTGGTAGAGGCGAGTCTACCGGGAAACCCGTGTATCTGATGTGGTTTAATAATAAAATGACAGTTTATCTAATGGTCACTATAAATGTCAATATATGATCTCTTGGAGTTAGGGAGTTGTGTTTTTGCCAATGTGAAGGGTTGTTTTGCTAGCATTGATGCAGGTCAGGAGTAGGGCAGGCGCAGAGAGCATGGAATGTATAAGAGAATGCTGAGACGTAGTTGGCAAAGTTGGACCAAATATTGCCAAGCTCGGATGGCATATAAGTGAAGTCCGATGCCCGGTTCAAGTAGCCGTTGAATCTAGTACACGTCAGCCCTAAAATTAAAAATGGAGATAAGTAGATAACACACTTGATCCTAAGTGCGGAATCAAAATTTAAATTCAAAACCACTTTACGATTATCCATCCGTTCCTATTTAAAGAAAGAGATCGAGAGACCGAGAGAGCATCGTGGTGGAAGAGGAACTAGAGGCTGTGCGGTTCGACCAACTTAGACCAAGAGCTTGGAGACATTAAAGGTCTACATCAACGGACCTCCTTCTTGCCCATTCTCTTAGTTTTATTTTTATTTAAAGGCTTAATACCTAAATAGGTGCCCAAACTATGCTTGTAGATCACTTTTGGTGCCTAAACTATTTTTAGCTCTAAATAGGTGCCTAAATTTTCAATTTTGGTAATTTTAGGTTCCTAACCGTTAACTACCGTTATTTTTATTTAAAAATAATTTTTTTAATTTTTTAGCTTATTTTTTTTATAAAAAACCCTAAATTTCCCAAAACTCACAAAATGGCCCTAAATTCGAAATCCTTAACTTCCCCGGCCGAACCCACCGCCAATGGTTTCGCCGCCGCCCCCATATCCGCCACCGGACTACCAAGATCATTTCCCCAACCACGCATCGCCGGTAAACGGCGGTCGGTGTGTCGATCGGCTTCCTAACGTTAAAAGAAGCCAAAATCTCGATTTTGCAATCTTTACAATCTAGTCCTCATTTCAAGATGTCGATTAAAACGAATCCATTTTATCAAATTTATACCACCAAAACCTACAAAACATTCTTTTAGGATTTTATAACATTTTCCCATATTTTATTTCACTCAAAACCCTTTTAAATCAAATTTTCCTGAAACTAGTCTAAATTGTTCAACGGGTTCGGTCGAACCGTCTAGCCAACGCGGCTAACTTCTAAGCCCAAAATCGGGGAGTTACAATCACCCATGTAAGGCTAATGTTGTAGCCGATGCCTTAAGTAGGAAAGTCACGGTTGAGTTAAGTGCGGTGTTTGCGAGGTTGAGTGTGACGCAAGGTGCATGTTTATTGGTTGAATTGCAAGTTAAGCCATCGTTGTTACAAAGGATTAAGGAAAAGAAACCGTATGATGATTCATTGGTTCCACATGTTTAGGATATTATGGAGGGTTACCCGATGGACTTTTGTTTCAACGATGATGGAGTTTTGTTCTTCAAGAGTTGGATAGTGGGGTCAGACAGTGTTGATTTGAGGCGCACTATTCTGGATGAGGCTCATTTTAGTCCTTCTTCTATGCATCCGTGTAGTACAAAGATGTATCGGGATTTGAAGGAAGAGTATTTTTGGGTTTGTTTGAAGAAAGATGTGGCAGATTTTGTGGGTCGTTCTTTGGTGTGTCAGCGGGTTAAAGCTGAGCATGAGTTTCCTTCTAGGTTGTTGCAACCGTTGAGAATACTGGAATGGAAGTGGGAATAGATAACGATGGATTTCGTTCCTAGATCGCCTTTGAAGCCATCTAAGAGAATGCCATTTGGGTTGTTGTTGATCGGTTTACGAAGTATGCACATTTTATAGCAGTGCATACGACGTATACATTGGATAAGTTGGCAGATTTGTATATCGCGGGGATTATAAGGTTGTATGGGGTGCCCAAGTCTATTGTATTGGATAGAGATCCGCGTTTTATGTTGAGGTTTTGGGAGTGTTTACATGGAGTGTTGGGTTCTCAGTTTAATTTTAGTACTTCTTACCATCCTCAGACAGATGGTCGATTTGAGTGTGTTATTCAAATCTTGGAGGACGTGTTTCTGTGTTCTATTATAGAGTTCCAAGGGACTTGGTGATAAGTGCCCAAAAGTTCTATATTTTGACCCCTTTTACGTGGCAATTATCACTCAACCTACACCCATTTGAGATGCATTATGGCTCTTCATGCATAAATTTCATCATTTATGCTTTTGAGCATTATATTATGTTTATTCTATGGAAAATGTACTATTTGATGCATGTTTCGTGTTTTTGCAGATTTGCACGATACGAGGGCAGAATGATGCCGTGACGGCACTAGAGGACAAGGGAAGAATGAGGAAGAACTAGCTAGTAGCAGACCCTGATCGAGCCAAGCCACAACATATAGCTTCTACTAAGGGAAGCTGATTTATGATAAAGCCTTGCAGAGCAGAACCATTCACAGACTCATGCCGAGGCAGCAGAATGTCATGTCGTGTACTACTTTACCTATCGGAGGGCAAAACATGCAAAATGGTAGCTGATTGAAATAGCTTTAAACGCCAGATTTTTCTAGACACTTTGCGTGGTAGTTGGAGCTCGAAAAGATGATGAAAACATGGAAGGAAGGATAAAGTTGGACTTTTGGCCCAAAGTGTATATTGTTAAAAATTAAACAGATTCACATCTTTAATAAAGTTAAGTCCAAGTCCAACTTAACTTCCTCTCCAAGAAGGATTTGTGCCTACACCTTCCCCTATATAAGGGGCGTGTCGTCATCAAGGAGAAGGGAGAGCAGAGAGAGAAAGCTTAGTATTTAGTTTGTGTTTTCTTTCCATCCGTTATGTTCTAATTTCCTTAGGGTTAGGATTAGTTTGTTTAGTAGTTGTGTGAAGACTATTGTACTTTGTTTATGTTCTTAATGCATTTAAGTTGAGGTTTGCTTATTCTTGGTTTCAATCATTCTTGCATTCTTGTTGAGAGAAACTTTGTGAGATTATCCATTTATTTGATGTCGAGAGAGTTAAATTCACAAAACGAGTAAGCACGGTTTTCTTCCAAGTGGTGTTAACTAATTCGGCCTAAAGATAGGTTAAGAATTTCAACGGCTAAGAGAAGCGTGTGATTGGTTGGTGTTTGTCTTTGGTTTATGCAGAGAGGTATGGTCAGAGTTTAGCCATCAACAGTTTTTTGAGCTTAGAGATGAGAGCCATTCAAGGACGTTTCACTGAGCCATAATAACATCTGCCCAA
The DNA here is from genome assembly GCA_030270665.1 of Hibiscus trionum. Taxonomy (NCBI): domain Eukaryota; kingdom Viridiplantae; phylum Streptophyta; class Magnoliopsida; order Malvales; family Malvaceae; genus Hibiscus; species Hibiscus trionum. The sequence goes on from BSYR01000021.1 coordinate 27,606,799, forward strand.
GAGCAAGAGATTGCCGCGGCATAGAATCAACCTTTGCGGCCGCGACAGGAACTTAGGTCACTGCCAAGGAAATATTGTGTTGTAGTATTCAAGAACAGAAGACAAGTCAATATGATTCCACACCACGACACATTCTAATCCGACCCATTCTATCAACCTTGATCATCTCATTACTTTTGGATTATTTTAGTTTTAGTATTTTAGTTTATTCAACCAACCCATCTCATCTGTGTTTTTACTTTAATTATTTTGAAGTGCGAGGAAGTAGGACCAAAAGGCTAGCTCAATCCCTATGGAGACGATACTCGATATATTTATCACTATATTACTTGACGTGTACACTTGAACTATTACGAGGCACTTTTACGCGAGTATCAAATTTTTGGCACCGTTGCTAGGGATTGGCAACTTTTGTTTTAATTTTCTTCCACTCTTTTATTTTGCTTTATTTATTTAGTTTGTTTATTTTTTTTATTTTGTTTTAGTACTAATAAAACTTGGTTTTCTCTTGGTGCATGACCAGAGCAAACCCAGGCAGCGCATTGTGAGATCCAGTTCTAGAAATCGAACGCACTTACCTAAGGCTTAGACGAGAAGCCACAATACATGAACCTGACGTTCAAGGCCAAGGTCGAGGCTAAGGCATCAACCAAGGGGCCCCGACACATAATGTCATAGGGCAACCACATGCCGAGGGTCAACAGAATATCTCGGCAGGAGATGGAGAAAATCTGCGAGCTCCATTTGTACCAAGACGACACCAAACAGTCTGAGACTACCTTGAAGAGGACCTGAACAGACTAAACCCTAGGGTTGTTACCCCAGAGATAGAGGCCACCCATTTTGAGTTGAAGCCCATGATGTTTAACATGATCAACACTATGGGGAAATTTGGCGGCTCAGCAACTGAAGATGCCAGACATCACCTCAAGTCCTTCCTCTAGATCTGTAACTCGTTTAAAATATAGAGAGTACATGAGGATATTTTGAGATTGAAACTGCTCCCCTATTCACTGAGGGATATGGAAAAAACTTGGGTCAACAGTATCCCAGCAGGATCAATTGGATCCTAGAGTGATCTATGTTGTGATTTCTTAGCGCGCTTTAAACATACAAATTTAACTAATAAATTGCGTAACGAGATCACTTCTTTTCGACAGGCTGATGATGATTTCATGCATGAGGCTAGGGAGCGATATAGAGAGCTATTACACAAATGCCCCTTGCATGGATTCAAAGTATAGACGCATGTGACTATGTTCTATAATGCGGTTAACATGACAACTAGGATGATGCTCGATGCCTCGTTAAACGACATACTTTTAGACAAAGAATTGGAAGAAGCCATGGTAGTTCTAAGCTGGACGACCAAGAACGACTATCAGTTCCCAACGGGCAGAAGGGGAGGAGTCCATCGTCAACCCATAGTAAATGAAATAGGGTCTTCAAACTCAATTTCATCTCAAACCGCCACCTTGACAAAGCTCGTTCTGAACTTGCAGTCGCAAAACAATCAACAAGAAGTCAAGGTAATGGAATTATTTTGCGAAAACTGTGGAGGTAACCATGCTTTTTCTGAATGACCGCAGAACCCAGAGTCAGCCTGCTATATTGGAAACTTCAATCGCAACAACTAGATGTCCAACAATTACAATCCAGCATGGGAAAAGCACCCCAACTTCTCCTGGAGCTACCCTAACAATGCACTCAATCCGCAGCATTAGAATGCTCCAACTACAGGATTCCAACAAAACATGCCTCGACAGAACATGCCGCAGCAGTAGCCCATGCCACCGCAACAGCCTATGCAGTCTAGTTCTTTAGACGACACTCTCTATCCTTTTATGAATCAAACTAGTGCATATATGGCTAATACTGAAAATTTCATTAAAAAGACTTAAACTTTTATGGACATGACAGAGATGAGGCTGCAGAACAACGAGGCAACGTTGAAATCCCTAGATACTCAAGTGGGGCAGATCGCGCATATTTTGAACACTAGGCCACTTGGAGGTTTTCCTAGCGACACTGAAGCCGCTAAGGGGACATCATATGAACAGTGCAAGGTTGTATCCTCCAGGAGTGGTATTCAACTACAGGGGCCACAGAACAAGCAAAAAGAGCCAGAGAAATCATAGGAGTCAACTGCCACAACACAGACCAAAGACAATGGGGCCGCGGAAGCAACCAAAAACAATGTTGCGCCGACAGAACATGTGGCAGTACCAATGACAGAACCTAGAGATAGCACACTAGATCCACCATTACCACAAAGGTTGAAACAACAAAAGCAAGAGTACCAGTTCAAGAAGTTCCTGGACATCCTTAAACATGTACACATTAATATACCTTTGGTGGAGGCAATTAAGGAGATCCCAAACTATTTCAAGTTCCTCAAAGACATTGTGTCAAAACGAAAAAGATTGGGGAATTTGAAACAGTGGCCGCAACTGAGAAATGCATGGCCGCATTTCACAACCGAGCTCTGCCCAAGCTAAAGGATCCCATAAGTTTTCTCATACCATGCGCAATCGGGAATCACTACGAGGGGAAGGCATTTGGTGATTTAGGGGCAAGTATAAACATCATGCCCAAGTCAGTCTTCCAAAAATTGGGGATTGGGAATGCTAAACCAACAACAATAATGCTACACTTTCCGATGGATCACATGTGCAACCAGAGGGGAAAATCGAGGACATACTAGTAAAAGTCAATAAATTTGTTTTCCCTATTGACTTCATCATTCTAGATTGCAATGTGGATTAAAGAGCCCCACTCATTTTAGGATAACCATTCCTTGGTATTGGGAGGACAATAATTGATGTTGAGAAAGGAGAGCTGACAATGCGAATCAATGACGAGCATGTGAAACTCCACTTATTAAACACAAGGAAACATAATGAGGATTTTGAAAAATATCAAGCACTCCAGGCCAGAAGGAAACCAGACCTCAAGAAGGACCCAACCTGTCTCGGCATAGAAGTTGCACAATGCCGCGGAAAACATATAGGACCCTGCCAGGACCATTGCCGCGACAAACTAATGGGAGAACTTGGACACCAGCTGCTACCTCACAAGGGATCACATGTGATGAGGGATAAGGAAATAAACACTTTAGGGGATGCATCCACATCCACTCCTTTAGTGCTCTAAACCTTTCTCTCAAATTTTTATTTTATTTTTAGTTTTTAGTTCTTAGTTTTAATTTTATTTATTTTTAATTTTCTACATTTTTTAAGAAAAATATTTTGTTTTTATTGTTTATTTTAAGACAGAGATCGAGAAAGGAAGAAGAGATAAAACAGCTAGGAGAAAATCGTTAGCTGCCGTGACATTTTTCACCCAATAAGTCTTAAGAGCCGCAACAACTAGTTTACAACGGGCATAACCGCAACGGGCAGAAACGACTCATAACAGCTAGAAGCATCGTAGCCGAGATTTGCGCTCCAACGATATGATATGATGAAACTCTATTGTAAAGTGTTCAAAAGTCCTATATTTCATGCACTTTCCAACTCTTATTATTACTATTTTCAGCACATTTCAGGCATAATTAGGTTCATGCATAGCATTTTACAATATTTTATTGTTCTACCTTACTTTTATAACTTATCATTCATTTGGTGAACAAGAGGTATTGTTCTAGTGTATTCTTGCTTGTAGGTACTAATAGCTGAACGGGGGAGCCGAGGAACGAAGGACACAAAGCTGAGAAGCAAACCCAGAAACTGTACTGAAGCAGTTCCAACTGAAGTAAGTTGCTGCTGAGCACCTGCCGAGTATCTGCCGAGCTAAAGTTGTTGCCAATCTTGCTGCCTGCGGCAATTGACTATAGAAGTTTGGAGAACTGGAGTGCGATTTGTAAAGCTAAAACTCCTGATTCTATCGCCAGCATTCACGTGATTTTCCGACGTCTGTACTAGCGGCTAGGGCTGCCGAAGTGAAATTCCCAAGCTTACTTGCGGGCTAAAGAAAACGAGGAAGAGTCCATATTCCAAGCAAAGAAGTCAGCATTTAAAGCTACATTAAAGAAGAAAAGCAACTTTAGAGGACTTCTACTTCAAGGAGGACTTGACCTAGTTTTGAGCCTATAAATACCCATTGTACTTCTAGTTTAAATCATCCTAGGTATTCGATAGACTTCTCTTTTGCTCTCTGCCGCCGCCATGTTCTTGTTCTCCATTGGGTTAGGGTTATGTTGTAACTAGAGTGAAACGGTTGTTTTAGGTTTTTGAGTTATTTCTTCAATAAAATATTTCAAGTTTACTTAATCCATTGTTCTTCATTCTTTCAATCTTTCTACACCAGTCGTTTGAGAGAATCTATTTGTCGGGCACGAAAGTGCACGGCTCACGAAAGGATTAAGTACGGTCACAATGGGAGGCGTGACTAACATGGTTCCACACTAGTCCACAAGTTTCAGCGGCTAAAAGGGATCGCTAACCTAGTTGATTGCCTTGGTTCCACACTAGTCCTCAAGTCTTCAATCTCGAGCATCTTAACCTAGAAATAGAAGAGATCACTGTCGACTATCTTGCCGAACTTGAAGTATCTGCCAGACTTGCCGTCAGGACTTCCTTCCATTCCACCTGCCGAGACAGTACACACCCATGCAGTGGCAGTGACCTACTGCGGCCGCGTGACAGGATTGTAGTTTTCCGCCCGGCATACCCGCCGAGGCAGTATATCGTGGCAGCAAAGAATAACTCATACCTATTACAACGCAGTTTTCACACTAAGTGGCAGCATAACCTTGCCTGCTCTATCAACCTGATTCTCTTCTCTTTTACTTGTGTCTTTATTTATTCTTCGATCTCAACCAGTCATTTACTTGTGTTTTTACTTTACCATTCTGCAGGATCTACAAAGACGAGACAAGCTTTCCAATCCTTATGGGATTCAACATCTTATATACTATAACTTTACAGGAGTGTGCACTTGCGCTCCCAAAAAAAGGGAACACATACACACCCTACAAGTTTTTGGCACCGTTGTCGGGGATTGGTAACAGCGAATTTAATTTTTCAATTTTTGCACTTTTTTTATTTTTTCCTTTATTTTTATGAAAAAAAGAAATTTACCATGTCCTTTGCAAGTGTATGGCCAGGGCTAACCCTAGCGGAAACTTCATTATTTACGACTATCTTAAGCATGAAACTAGACTAATTAAGTGGGAGCTTGGGGAAGCCTTGAAGAACAAGGACAAAGGCAAAGCTAAGGAAGAGACCATGGTAAACGAGGACCCCCGGTTGATGCCATGAATGGCAAGGGCGGGCAGCCAGATTTGCCGCCTAGAGGACCACAAGTACAGTAGAGGCAGGATCCCCCTGATCCACCCCAAGTGCGGACAACTAGAGACTACCTTGAACATGACTTTCAAAGGTTCGAACCAATACTAACGGAACCAGAGATAGGGGCAGATCATTTTGAACTGAAGCATGTCATGTTCAACATGCTAAACACACTAGGGCTTTTCAGAGGGACTGCCACTAAAGATGCTCGGCAACATCTAGGAGGATTCCTAGACATTTTCTGAGCATTCAAGATTCACGGAGTACACCAGGACGTATTGTGGCTAAGGCTATTTCCCTATTAACTGTGGGATAGGGCGAATCAGTGGTTGAATAACCAGCCATCCGGATCTTTCACTTCATGGGCGGAGCTTTACAAGGACTTTCTAGACCGATTCAGCCCATCTAACTTCACCGATAAACTGCAGAATGAGATCACAACTTTTAGACAAGGGGATGACGAGCCAATGTTCGAGGCATGGGAGCGGTACCACCAAATGCTGAACAACTGTCGGCTTCATGGTTTACCGGCTTGGGCTCAGGTATCTATATTCTACAATGGGGTTAACTACTCAACTCGGATGTTGATAGATGCATCGGTTAACGAGATCATTCTAGATAGACCTTCAGAGGAAGCACTACGGTTGCTCAACATTGCAGCTAAAAATGATTATAAATACCTAACAGCCCGTCGAGGCGGCACAAGGCGGCCATCTACTGTAAATGAAGTGGAAGCTTCCGAATCTGTTAATGCCCGCGTCGACACTCTGGCGGAGCTGGTGATGAAGATGGTGCAATCCCCAGGGAAGGTCCATGAGGTAAAAGTTGTTGAGCCCTTCTGTGGCGAATGGGGAGCCAACCATGACTCCTCTGAATGCACTGCATCTGCAAACTACATGGAAGGATATGAGAGGAATAGCAGGCCAACCCATTATACATACAATCCTAACTGGAGAAACCATCCCAACTTCTCCTGGAGCAACCCAAAGACAATAGCAAATCCACAACAGCTACAGGGAAGCTACTAGCAGAATCAGTCCCGGTAGCATACTCAGCAGCCAGAGCACAATAATTCACTAGAAGCTACTCTCAATAAATTTACGAAACAAACTGGTGAATGTATTGTTTATACAAATAAATTTATTGAAAAAACTAAGTATTTCATGGACAGGACGGAGATGAAGATGAACAATCATGAGGCTGCTATTAAGAACCTGAAGACCCAGTTTTGGAAGTTCATCGAAATCTACCACAGCCGGACCATGGGAGCTTCATCTAGCAGCCCGCCAGAAGCAGCCAAGCCCACTTTTGAACATTGCAAGGCCATAAGTACAGGAAGTGGGAAGGACCTGGCTGAACCTAGGATGGTAGATCAGTTAGGAAATTAGCCAGAACATATAAGTAAGTCTGCCCCAGTAGCACCCATATTAGCCGCCCCAGCAGCAATACCGACTCCAGCCGTCCCAGCAGCAGAACTTGAAACCAACCCTGACAAGGATGATCCTCCCCGAACTAAGCCCCCAAGCAAGGAGCAAATAGAGGACATTTGTGCGCCAGCTTCATTCTCCCAAAAACTCAAACAACAACAGTAGGAGCACCAATTCAGAAAATTCTTGGACATTCTGAAATAGGTGCACATTAACAGACCTCTAATAGAAGCTATAAAAAGCATGCCCAACTATGCCAAGTATCTCAGAGATATAGTTTATAAGAAGAGACAGATAGAGGAATTCGAAATGGTGGTCGTCATTGAAGAGTGCATGGCTATGCTGCATAACAAGCTCCCGCCCAAGCAGACAGATCTGGGCAACTTTGTTATACCATGTAGGCTGGGCATCAAGAACGAGACCAGGGCCTTGTGTGATTTGGGAGCCATTATAAACATGATGTCTAAGGTCGTCTCCGGAAAACTAGGTATTGGACCTGCAAAACCAACCTCCGTAATGCTTAAACTTGCCAATCACTCATTCGTGTAACCGGAGGGAAAGATTGAGGACATACTGGTCAAAGTGGGCAGCCTAATTCCTCCTTCCGATTTCCTGATCTTGGATTGTGAAGTCGATGAGAAAGCCCCAATTATTCTCGGGCGACCCTTCTTGGCCACGAGAATAACGCTGATAGATGTGGAACTCGGGGAACTTACAATGAGGGTAGAATATCAAAGCATCAGGATGAATGTGCTACAACCCTCACAGGAAGGAAAGGAAGGCCTGGATGAAAGAGCTGCCAAGATAAGTGTGGAAACAGGCTAGGGCAGTGGCTGCCATGACAAACCTCAAGGCAGATTGAAGGGCCCCATCAAATAGAAACTGAAGGAACAAGAGGACCCCCCATGAGGGGAGAAAAAGCTAAACCACCTCAGGAAGTGGTTATGTCTAGGAGATGCACCCAAATGCACTCCTAACATAACTTAATTTTTATTTATTTCTATTTATTTATTTTTATGCTTTAGGAATAAAGTTTATTTTATTTTAGGACTAAACTAGTTTTCAGTATTTAATTTTTTAGATTTTACTTAATTATTTTTATTTTAGGATCGAGAATAAATGAGTAGGATTAAGAGGGAAGACCAACAAAAAGCCCGCCAACCATCTTGTCGAGTCAGCAGCAAGCGCAGCTAAGTGTAACGACTAGTTGGCCGCCAACGGCTCCGAAAATAACAGGCAGAAAAATCTATAACATGCACAAGGAAATCAGACCGTTGATTATTGAATGCTACCTCAGCGCTTCTCGACAGCGCCTATATAAACCACTCAGTCATTTCATTTTACTTCACTTCCACCTTTTTGCTAGTTTCTATCTTATTCTTCTGCTCTCTCATAATATTTCCTTTCTAGTTTCAGTTAAAATACAACCGATCACATGGCTTCAACATCAACCCAAAAACCCACCTACAACAAGTTCTGCTTCAAGGCAGACGAGGAGAGACAAAGAGCACAATTCTCCAAGCAGGCCGTCTGGGAGGAACAAGACTTCCATTACACGAAGCAAACATGAGATCGTGGTTTAGATCCCACTTTGTTCCAAACCATCCACTACAAGGGATGGGAGATGTTCGCTCAGCAGCCTGATATAGCGAACATCACCATAGTCAGGGAATTTTACTCACATCAACCCTGCCCAGACAAGCCTGTCTATGTCCGTAGAGAGACGGTCAAGCTCAACCCTGCTGTCATCAACAGCTATTATGGCCTTGATATGAATGACAACCCGCACGAGGAATGGAGGAAGTCAGTGACGGCTGCCCACTATGAAGAGATCAAGGCCAGAATATGCAATCCCAACACACCATGGCTGGGGGGCAAACATGTGGGATCTGTCCAACGTCGCCACCTGTTTCCTGAAGCTATGTTGTGGAACACGTTTGTGAAAAGGTGCCTGCTGCCCACATCCCACAACTCAACAGTTGACCGGCCGCGCCTCGCCTTAATTTACAACATCTTGATGGACCAACCGATCAACGTGGGGGAAATCATATGCACGGAAATATACAACTGTTTCAAGAAGAAGAAGGGCAGTTTGTACTTCCCGTCCCTCATCATAGGTCTCTGCACCAATTTCCGAGTCCCAGCATAGCCCACAGATGAGTTTACAACTTGCTAAGGAGGGCTGGGCCAAAAAGGTCCGCATTCAGATGATGCATGATGCGAAGAAAAGAACCAACAATGCCCAGTCAGCCTTCCACTGCACAATTTGAAATGCCAGCCGCCCTCGGTAGTACTGACGCTGCCCTAGATAGAGATGTCCTTCCGCTGCTCCACACACTTCTCGAACACACAAAACAGATAGATGAGCAGCAGTTAGACCTCTTGAACTACGTGGGGGAGGCCCAAGAAGCCCTCATGGCCTATTTCCTGCAGAAATTCCCAGGTGACGTGCCCACCATGACGCCTATCCCTGATGAGCTTGCAGCAGCAGCAAGAGCACTAAGAACTTCACCTGCCGCCACCGCCCGCCAGAACAGATCATCAGGTGCCCTCTCCTATGCATTCTCCGCAACACTTAGCTGCCACCCCATCTAACACAGTTGCAAACTCCTCTGAGAGGCACCAGCTGAATCTCTCCCCAGCATGCACAGCCAATACAGTGGCAGACTTTTCCTCATCAGAGGAGATTGAGCAACTGCCGCCAGAACTGGAAACAACAGTAGTAGCGGCTACAACAACCATCCCAATGGCTTTCATCCCTCTGGCAGTACCCACAGAGGAAGAGACAAGGAAGAGAAAACGACACATAATAGCTGAAGAACCTGTGGACCTCGAGACCGAGTCAGAAGGAAGCATTGCATCCCCTGCCATTCCCCCCGCCGAGCCTCCAGAAGAGTCACAACAAACACAAAAGAGAGTCCAGTCGCTGCAGAAAGCAAAGACCTCTCCTGCTAGAACCGCCGCCAAGCCATCTGCCAACCGCCACTTCGTCGTCCGAACATCCTCCTCCTTCTCAGCTAGCTAGAATCCAACCTCCTCCTAACCCTAAAAAAACTTTTATTTTCTTTTCCTTTATTTTTATTTATCTTTATTTTACTTTTTTTTCTAATTTTAACATGTATATTTTTGTTTTCCTAATTTCGATTTTGTGCATTGAGGGCAATGCCCATCTTGAATGGGGGGGGGATAGCTCTTGCATCATTTGTAGGCATTCTTAGTTGCATATAGGTTGCATTGTACTTGCCTTAGTAATAATCAGAAAAGAAAAGTTTGTTATGACTTGTGCCTATGATAGGATAGCCGATTACTTTATTTTCGCACCTAACTAAAATTAAACTTAATCTTGGGAAAAAGCATGAAATATGACTTAGATTCTTTTCCTTTTAGCCTGAAAATGTTGAATATCTCTCTACTTACTGAATGTGTAGAAGATTTGATGAACATTGCCTGCTTGTTTTCTTTGCAAAATTCAAACGATAATTGATGGTAGCCGCCGAGACAGGCAAAAGAAACAGAAAAATGAAGAACTGCCAAAGGCAGCAACCTCAAAAACAAAGAAAAAAATGTTGTGCTACCTTATAGGTGCCCGCAACAGGCGCTAGGAAGAATCATGAGCGAGGACACTCCGCTGCTATCAATGTCTATGAATCTGAAAACCCAAAAGTGAGAGACAAATTAGCATGAGTGAATGAAAGCCTTTACAGGATGACTATACTCTAAGGGTTCAGGGTTCTGTAGTTTGCTCCTATCGAAACATCAAACCTGGAAGATTAGTTGTCATAGGTTGAAGCCCTCACAACCTTCATTAAAATTAATAATGTGCTGAAACTGTGCTGCCTTGGCAGCACCCTTTAAATTATAGCAATATCTTTGTTTAATCTTTTATTCTACGTATTCAGCTTGCTTACATATTTGCAAACATCACACATGCATTAGGAATATAATTCTGAGTTGTTTTCTTACTTATTTTCATTCCTTAAGTTTTATATATAGGTGCCACGACCATGAGGCGATTAATCAGGTTAACAACATGTTTTTACTTTTTGGCTATTATTAGAGCAAGTAATTTAGGTTGCATTGCTTGAGGACAAGCAAAAGTTCGAGTTTGGTGGTGTGTAAAGTGTCCAAAAGTCCTATATTTCATGCACTTTCCAACTCTTATTATTACTGTTTTAAGCACATTTTAGGCATAATTAAGTTCATGCATAGCATTTTACAGTATTTCATTGTTCTGCCTTACTTATATAACTTATCATTCATTTGGTGAACAAGAGGTACTGTTCTAGTGTATTCTTGCTTGTAGGTACTAACAGCTGAACGGGGGAGCCGAGGAACGGAGGACACAATGCGGAGAAGCAAACCCAGGAGCTGTACTGAAGCAGTTCCAACTGAAGTAAGTTGCTGCCGAGTATCTGCCGAGCTAAAGTTGTTGCCAATCTTGCTGCACGCGGCAGCTGACTATAGAAGTTTGGAGAGCCGGAGCGCGACTTGTAAAGCTAAAACTCCTGATTCTATCGCCGGCATTCACGTGATTTTCTGACGTCTGTAGTAGCGGCTAGGGCTGCCGAAGTGAAATTCAAAAGCTTACTTGCGGGCTAAGGAAAACGAGGAAAAGTCCATATTCCAAGCAAAGAAGTCAGCATTTAAAGCTACATTAAAGAAGAAAAGCTACTTTAGAGGACTTCTACTTCAAGGAGGACTTGGCCTAGTTTTGAGTCAATAAATATCCATTGTAGTTCTAGTTTAAATCATCCTAAGTATTCAATAGACTTCTCTTATGCTCTCCGTCGCCGCAATGTTCTAATTCTTCATTGGGTTAGGGTTATGTTGTAACAAGAGTGAAACAGTTGTTTTAGGTTTTTGAGTTATTTCTTCAATAAAATATTTCAAGTTTACTTAATCCATTGTTCTTCATTCTTTCAATCATTCTACATCAGTCGTTTGAGAGAATCCATTTGTCGGGCACGAAAGTGCAAGGCTCACGAAAGGGTTAAGTACGGTCACAACGCGAGGCGTGTCTAACTTGGTTTCGGACTAGTCTACAAGTTTCAGCGGCTAAAAGGGATCGCTAACCGAGTTGATTGCCTTGGTTCCACACTAGTCCTCAAGTCATCAATCTCGAGCATCTTAACCTAGAAATAGGAGAGATCACTGTCGACTATCCTGCCGAACTTGAAGTATCTGCCAGACTTGCCGCTAAGACATCCTTTCATTCCAGCTGCCGTGACAGTACACACCCCTACAGTGGCAGTGACCTGCTGCGGCCGTGTGACAGAGTCGTAGTTTCCCGCCCGCCATAACTGTCGAGGCAGCATATCGTGGCAGCAAAGAATAATTCATACCTATTACAATGTAGTTTTCACACTAAGTGGTAGCATAACCTTGTCTGTTCTATCAACCTGATTCTCTTCTCTTTTACTTGTGCCTTTATTTATTCTTCGATCTCAACCATTCATTTACTTGTGTTTTTACTTTACCATTACGCAGGATCTACAAAGACGAGACAAGCTGTCCAATCCTCGTGGGATTCGACATCTTATACACTATAACTTGACAGGAGTGTGCACTTGCGCTCCCATAAAAAGGGAACACCTACACGCCCTACATCTATATAAGGGCCACTATTCTCCATTATTCTTCACCCTAACATTCTCTTCTACCGCCTTGTATTCTCCAATGCTTTTATTTTCTTTTACTCTCACACAACCACTCTCAACTCTTCTCAAATTTCAAATGGCAATCCAAGGCGAAAGCTCTAGCACTGCCGCGGCATAGACCTACAACCGCTTTGCACCGCTAGGAGTCGAACATAAATTCTAGAAATATTTCATCTCTCGGAAAGTATAGGAAGAACAAGGCTTTCAAGTATCCAACGAGCCCAACCTCGACATCGACCACTATCTATTCAACAAGATCAACCATCAGAAAGTGGTACATATTTTTCCTTCAACATGCTCGGGCCAACATCACCATAGTCCGGTGATGAAACGCTCTTCGTACACGTAAGAGGGAAGGCGATAAGGGTTGATGCTAACGCCATAAATCAATTTTTGGCCTGCTCATTGAAAGAGATGAGCACGCAGAGGTTTTGGAAGCACTAACAGAAGAAGATTACCAACAGCTCAAAGGGGAGCTTTACTATGTTGGTACGACATGGGAGGCCGAGGCACACCGAGGGTCAGTCCAAAGGCATAGCCTCAGACCAGAAGCGAAGCTGTGGAACAGGTTCATTCGCCACTACCTCATGCTGACCTCCCACAACACTGCCATTGATCGGCCAGGCTTGCTCTTTTTCTTTCTATTATGCAAAATCGAAAGATTAATGTTGGTAATCTTATTTGTCAGGAAATCTACAAGTGCACGTAAAAGGATAAGGGGCCTCTTTATTTTCCTTCGTTGATCACCAGCCTATGCATGGAAAAGCAGGTAACTATTGATGAAGCCGATGAATACACGCCGCATCGGAAGGGCTGGGATCGGGAAGCCTACTTCAGATTGATGAACATCACTAAAGCCGACCCAGTCCAGGCCACGCCAATACAGAGCATTGCTGGGGCAGCAGCCTCGACAAACATCCCCCAAACGCCCCAGAACATGCCTGTAACGCCCTGGTTTTGGGCCTAGATGTTTTAGACATCAGATCGGATCGGTCGGAAATAATTCGAATCGTATTAGGTGGTTTAGGGAAATCAAGGATCGGGAAAGGATAAAAATATGAAAAAATCAAGAAAATCCTCTAAAATCAATTTTAAGTGGTTGGTCAAATCAATTTTACAAAATAAGTTTTGAAAGTCGTACATTTTGGATAGTGACCAAAATGTAAAGTTTTAAAACTGTGGAAAATGCAATTTCAAAAGAGGAGTCAAAATCTTAGAATCTTTAGGGAGCTTTTGTGCAATTACATATTTCCTTAAATTGACATGTGTTTTAAATGGGTTTTAATATAATTGATTGAAAAAGGGATTTTATTTTAAATTAATAAAATGGAAAATATGGAGGTTTTATTTTACGTAACTAACTTTCAATTCTCATTTTCAGCAAAACCCAATTCTCTCAAACCTTTTCTCCAGATTTCTTTTCTCCCAAACACTCTCTCTTTAGTTTCTCATCTTTTCCAAGAATTCTCTTCAAGTTCCTCAAGATTTGTGAAGTAAAAACTTGTCAATCTTTAAGGAATGATAGGATAGGATTGGAGGTAAATCTCATTCTCAAACTCTAATCTAGGTTCTTTATTGAAATTCCTAAGATTATTGACTCCTAATTGTTGTTTTTAACTGAGTTTTGATTATAGTTTTGATTTAAGATCAAAATCTTGTAAAAATAATGGTTTAAATCTTGATTTTAGGAAAGTTGTTGATGAGCTCTGTTTTGGATTGATCCTACTTGAGTTTGAGTTGATTATAATGTTGAAAAAGAGTTTTGATGTTATAGATCCCGAAATCCTTGTGATTCTTGATAGTTTTAGTTGAGTTTTGTGGATATTTGATGGTGTTATGCTTGCTAGAGGTATAAGGAAGGGTTTAGGTTGTTTTTAGATGTGTTGTGATGATTATTAATGGTTGGAAGTGATGTATGTTGGATGGGTTTGGTTTATGAAGCAATCGATTGAGTTTTCGGTTGTTTTGGATCGGTAGATTGGTGTAGATTTGCTGGGCAATGAGTTTGTGTTTAGTTGCTGGTGTTGAAATGCATTTTAATGCATTTGGATCTCTGTTTTGATGCTGTAAAAATAGGGGATATTGATATGGAAAAAAGCGAAGCATTTTTGGAGGCTTCGGGAAAGTGATCTTCGCGTCGGCAAGCGAAGTTTTGCGTATTGGTGAGTGGAAAGGGATTTCTAGCTTTAAAACGCTTTGAGCGTGGTTTTGAGAGCTTAGTGTAAGTTTGAAACACTTTGCTAAGCTCGAGAGTAAGTAAATCGAAAGTCTCTCTCAGAATATGCTATGTTTTGGCTTTAAATGCACTTGATTTGAATGTGGTTTAATTATTGTTTGAAAGCATGTTTTGAGCATTGATGATGCTGGTTTTAAATGCCATTTTGTTAAGGATGCAATGGTAAGTGATCATTAGGTTTATATGATTTATGCATTTGGTTTAAGCATGTTAATGCTTGTGAAAATGGCATTGTGATTTATGCTTGTAAAACAATGAAGTGATGATGATAAATGGTTATATTGGCAAGTGATAGAAATGGTTTTTGGCTGCTTTAATCGGATATAGTTACCCGGCAATAGGATTGGGTGCACCGTGAATAAAGTCGCCTTGGATGTCGAGGGGTTGTGATTGTGCCGTAAACTCCATCCAAGTACCCTAACGATCGAAGCTAAGATCACAACGGTGGATGGTTTAATCCCGTGTGTGAATCTAGTGGTTTGTGTCCCGTGCTCTCGTAAGTGGAATTATACAACTACCTATGAGTGATGTTGCGGGGTTGTGATTGTGCCATTAATCTCCATCACGGGTGTTGAGGGGTTGTGATTGTGCCATTTAACTCCACTATGTGTAATCCGGTAGTGTGTATCAAGCGTGTTGGACAACGCTTGTAATCCGCGTATCCGATTGTGTCAATTGTGTTGGTTTTGATATGGTTTGTTATTGATCACTTGTGAGCCAATATAATGATGTTGAGAAATGGTTTAAGCATGTGATGCTTGAGACTTATGCTTGAATGCATGTGATGCTGGATTTAAGCATGAGCAAAGGTTTTTGCTGTTGTATTAATGATGCTATGATCATGTGGTTTTGAAAGTGGATTGATGTTTTAAAGTGCATGTTTTAAAGGAAGGCATATGTTGGCAAATGATGATGTTTTGGTTTTATAAATATATTGATAGATGTTTGGTTTTTAGCGGTCCTCACTAAGCTTTATGCTTACGCTCATTTGTTTCATCAATGCAGATAATTGAGCACTTTTGGCAGCAAGAGAGCAAGGAGAATCCAAGTGTTTTAGCTAAGCAAAGTATGTGCTTTCACTTTAGTGTAATAAAAGGCAATGGGAGGGATTTCTACTCATGGTTTTGTTTGGTGTTGTTAAACACCTTGAGCATGTTTGGTTTATGTTTTTGGACTTGTAAATGGTCTTTATTTGGTTTATGGTATTATATTTGGTAATTGGATAAGCTATGTTTTGAGTTTAAAAGCATGCTTGAGTAGTTTAATGTCTCTCCATGAATTGCCATGCTTGATGCATATGCAGTGATTGTTTGATGATGCTTAAGTGATTGGATTGTTGATTATAACATGTATGGACGTTTTGGAAATGTTTAGTTGGTGATTAATGTTGTCTTATGGCTGTTGAAAATGTAATTTTGGTAAGTGTATCGATACTCGGGGTTGATTATCGATACACTAAGGCAAAATTCAGGCAAATTGACACAGGGGTATCGATATGAGTTGTCCGTGTATCGATACGCCTAGGCAAAGTTTGAAGGTCGTACTGATACGCGGGGAGGCGTATCGATACCTTTTTCTCAACATTGGGTACTGCCATCCCGCGTATCGATACGGGCTAAGGTGTACCGATACGGAGCCGTTAATTCAGTTAAAGGAATCTTTTTAAGTTCTGAAATGTTGCATTTTGGTCCCTTAATGTTGCATGTACAATTGGTTGAGTTTGGATGATCCGTTTGCAATAAAATTTGACATGATGGCTTGTTACTTGACTAATTAAGGTTTGGTAGTCCTAAAATTGGATTAGTCCTTGTATTTTATGGACATTACATTTTAGTCCCTAAAAGTCAAATGTATGCAACTAATCCCCTAATCGAACTCTGGTCGTTGTGTCGTATTCTTCTAATTGTTTTGCTGAACATATATGATCTTAATGAGCATCTAGAAAAGCTAAAATAAAGGGCACTTAATCGAGGTCGGCTTTAACGAGTTGGCTTTAGTTTTCCCCGTATAATCTTCTTAGTTCAGGTCGAACGTCTAGGCCGGACTAAGGGGGTTACATTTGTTGGTATCAGAGCCAGGTTTTGAATAAATTTGGGATGATGGTAAGTGGGGTTGGTGTGTTTTGATGTTCGATTCAATGTTAAATGGTATGTTGTTTGAAAAATCATTTTTTGGTTGAATGATGATGTCCATGACATGCTTGGTTGTTATGAATCATATAAGAGTTAAATATGATTGTATGATGATGATGCGCTGAGGATGTGTGCTGATTGTGGATGAGATAAAACATGATGTTTAAGATATGCTATGTTATTCTTGATGGAAATCGGGGTGCCCATTGCCTTATTACACTAGTTAAATGTTTCAAATTGGTTTAGTAAACTTGGATCCTTGCCTGAGGCTAGCCTAAATCATGGTTTGATTTGTTTTTGTTGTTATGCTTTGTTAAAAATAGCACTATGGGTAAGAGGAGAGAGCTTAGATCGAATACGATCGTGCATGCGCCTGAGCAGGGTAATCAGGGTAATCAAGGGGCTGAGGTTCCACCTGGTGGAAACCTACCTCCTCCTTCACCACCACCTGGAGGTGGAGAGCCAGAGCAACATGGACAGGCTGATCCAGTATTGGGTGATCTAGTGCCACTAGTTCAGGCGATCACCGGAGCGTTTCTGTAACCCCTTAGCCCGGCCTAGACGCCCAACCCGAACTAAGAAGATTACACGTGGAAAACCAAAGTCAACCTTGAGTAACAAGCCTTTATTTAATTTTTTTCCTTTTATCTTTTCTAAATGCACATTATTAACTTATATGATTAACAAAACATTTCAGCGAAAGCGACACAACGAACGAAACTCAAATAGGGTTTCAATTGCATACAAATGTCTTTTAGGGACTAAATTGTAAATTTCCAGTTTTCCAAGGACTAAACAAGTTTTAATGTTATCAGACCGTAATTAATCATATAACATGACACCATGTCAAAAATCATCTCAAACGGACCACACAATCTCATTTAATTAAGCAACCATGACTCAGGGACCAAAACGTAAGAAACAACAACCTAGGACAATTCAAATTCAAACCCAACGGTTGGGTGTTTCGAAACACCTAAAATTGTATCGGAATGGTCGTTTCGAAACCAGGTTTACCGTTTCGATACTCTTGTGCGTTCCGAAACCCGTACCGAAACACCCCTTTCCAGTAGCTAAAACGTTCTGGAACGTTCCTACCCGTTCTGAAACCTCGTGGCTATTTCAGGCCTCTGTTCCAAAACATGTAAGGGAATTCCGATACGCCTTGCCCTCCAACATCAGATTTTTATGGTTTATCACATCTTTTCACATATAAAAACATCCCAAATCATGTCACAACATACATACAACATATTTAGGCGTCAAGGATCATCATTATGAAGCATAAGTTAAAACATGGCTTCAATCATGCAAACATTGAAACTATAGGCATGCTCCCTAGTCCACAAAACTAAAATTTAAATTTAAACCAAAAACCAATCCTCAAAGGCCATTTACAACTCAAAGGTAAACAACCAAACATGCTCAAGGTAAATAGCAACATCCTCAACCATCCAAAAGTATAAATCCCACCAATTGCCTCTTATTACACCAAAGTAAACCACATACTTTGCTAAACCGAAAAGCTTGGATTCCCTTTCTTGTGTGCTGCCTCAAACGTCTAATTCTCTGTATTGATGAAATAAATGAGCGTTAGCACAAAGCCTAGTGAGGATCGCTAAACAACATTCATCAATGCATTTCTCACAATTTACAAAACCACCACTTTTCAACACATGCCTTTACACAACACATGTCCTTTCAAGACAACAATGCACTTTCTAAAAACATGCCCATATGCATCATTCCCAAAACAACAAATAAACCTTCGCTCATGCTTTACATATCATCTCTTGCATTCTAGCATCATTTACAAGCATCTCATGCTTAACATTTATCATTTAAATTATATTGGCTCGCAAGTGATTATCCATAAACCATTTCAACAAAAGACACAATCGGATACGCGGATTACAAGCATTGTCCCACACGCTTCATACATACTACCGGAATAGACAAGGTGGAGATCAATGGTACAATCACAACCCCTCAACACCCATGATGGAGATTAATGGCACAATCACAACCCATCAACATCACTCAACGATAGTTGTATAATTCCACTAACGAGAGTACGAGACTCATACACAAGACTCACACACAGAATTAAACCATTCACCGTTGTGGTCTTAACCTCAATCGTTAGGGTACTTGGATAGAGATTACGACACTATCACAACCCCTCGACATCCAAGGCGACTTTATTCACGGTGCACCCAATCCTATAGCTGGCTAACTATATCCGATTAACCCAACCAAAAACCATTTCCATCACTTGCCAATATAATCATTTAACCTCATTAATCCTCTGTTTTACAAGCATAAACACAATGTCATTTCCACAAGCATAACATGCTTAACATCATATGCATTTATCATATGAAAACCAAGGATCACTTACCTAGTGCATCCTTAACATAATGACATTAAAAACCAGCATTTAACCACGCTTAATCATGCCTTAAAACAGTAATCAAAGCCATAATTAACACAAGTGCATTTTCATCAAAACATAGCACATTTCTGAGAGTGACTTTCGAACCACTTACTCTTGAGCTTAGCTAAGTGTTTCAAACTTACACTAAGCTCCCAAGACCACGCTCAAAGCGCTACAAAGTAGTAAATTGCATTTCCACTCACCAATACCCAAAACCTTGCTCGCCGACACGCAAATTACCCTTCCGGAGCCTCCAACAACACCTCGTTTGCTTCCGGATCAAGATCCTCTGTTTTCACATCATCAAAACAGAGATCTAAATGCATTAAAATGCATTTCAACACCAGACAATTCACAAACTCGTTGCTCACCCAAACTACACCAAATTACCCATCCAAAACAACTAAAACTCAATCGATTACTTCCTAAACCAAGCCCAACCAAAATACAACACTTTCAAACCATTATAAACATCAAAACACATCTAACAAACAACCTAACCCAACTTTATACCTCCAGCAAGCAAGATTCCACCATTTCACCTCAAAAACTCACTTAAAACTAACAAGAAACTCAAGGATCTTAAGGATTTCGGGATCTATGTTATCAAAACTCTATTTCAACATAATAATCAACTTAGAACTCAATTAAAATCAATCCAAAACAGAGCTTAACTCAACAAGTCCGAAAATTAAGATTTCAACCACATTTTACAAGATTTTGATCTCCAATCAAAACTATAATGAAAACTCAACCAAAAATAGTAATTAGAAGCCAAATATCTTGAGAATTTCAATAAAGAACTTTGATTAGGGGTTGAGAACGGGATTTACCTCCAATCCTTGCTTCCCTCAATGAATGACATGTTTTCCATGGCTAAATCTTGAAAAACTTGAAAGGATTTCTTGAAAATTGATTAGGAAATGTTAGGAGAGTGTTTGGGAGAAAAGAATTCTGGAGAGAAAAGAAAGAAAATAATGTTTGGCTGAAAATGAAGAGGAAAATGTGGTTACGTAATAGAATCTCACATTAACTACACATTTTAATTAATTAAAATAAAAACAATTAAAGCCATTTAATTAAAAGCCATTTAAAACACATGTCATATTAAGGAAAGGTTAAATTGCCATAAAGCCCCCTATAGATTCTATGAATTTGGCTTCTTCTTTAAAAACCACATTTCAACAATTTTAAAACTATACAATTTGGTCACTACTCAAAATGTCCCATTTCCGAAACTTTTTTTGTAAAATTGACTTGACCAACCTCTTAAACATATTTTTAGAGGATTTTAGCAATTTTACCACATTTTTATCCTATCGCGATCCTTGATTTCCTTAAATCACCTTACACGATTCGAACCGTTCTCGACCGATCCGCTCTGATGTCTAAAACATCTAGGCCCAAAACCAGGGTGTTACAACTCTCCCCCACTTAGGAAATTTCGTCCTCGAAATTTTACCTGATGGAAAAAGGTGCCGAAACTGCTTCAACATGTTCGTATTGCTTTCCCACGTGGCCTCCTCAACTCCTCGGTGTCGCCACAACACCTTCACGAGCTCTATCTTCTTGCCACGAAGAACTTTGCTACTCACATCCAGAACTCTCATTGTTTCCTCATCATACGACAAATCTGGATTCAACTCTATCTCCTCAACATGCATCACATGCGAAGGATCCGATCTGTACCTCCGTAACATGGAGACATGAAACACATCATGTATCTTTTCCAACTCTGTAGGCAATCTCAACCGATATGCCACAGGACCAATTCGCTCCACAACCTCGTAAGGTTCAATGAACCTTGGGCTAAGCTTACCCTTACGCCCAAATCTCATCACCTTCTTCCAAGGCGACACTTTCAAAAACACACGTTCGCCAAACGCGAACTCAATCTCTTTATGCTTCAGATCCGCGCAAGACTTTTGCCTATCCGATGCTACATTCAGACGCTAAAAAATGAGCTTCACCTTCTCCGTGGTTCCCTTTAGCATAGCTGGCATCGAGATCAACTTTTGTTCAGCTTCTGCCCAACAGAGAGGTGTTCTACATCTTCTCCCATACAAAGCCTCGTATGGAGCCATTTGAATACTTGCCTGATAAATGTTATTATACACAAACTCAACCAACGGCAAGTGCTTCTCCCAAGAACCCTGAAAATCTATCACGCGGCATCTCAACATATCCTTAAGCACTTGGATCACACGTTCTGACTAACCATCCGTTTGTGGATGATAAGAAGTACTGAAATTCAACCGTGTACCCAAGGCTTGATGTAAACATTCCCAAAATCGCGCTGTAAACCTCGGATCCCTATTCGACACTATAGACTTTGGCACACCGTGCAACCGCACAATCTCAGCAATGTACAATTTAGCCAGTTTATCCAATGTATACGTAGTATTCACAGGCAGAAAATGTGCACACTTCGTAAGCCGGTCTACAATCACCCAAATTGAATTTTTCTTTGACGGTGACAAAGCCAATCCAAACAGAAAATCCATGGTAATTCTCTCCCACTTCCATTATGGGATCCTCAAAGGCTGCAACAACCCAGAGGGAACCTGATGTTCAGCCTTCACTCGCTGACACACCATGCACTTACTAACAAACTCTGCCACATCCTTTTTTAAAGCCAGCCAATAGTACTCATCTTTCAAATCACGATACATATTTGTACTACCAGGGTGCATAGCAAAAGGACTACTATGGGCTTTAGTAAGGATAGTGCGCCTCAACTCAACATCATCTGGCACCATTATTCGACCCCAAAGCACAGAACACCGTCATCACTAAAGCTGAAATCCGAAGGTCTACCCTCCGCAAGATCATAAACATGAGGAACGAGAGAATCATCTAACAACTGCTTAGCTTTGATTAACGAAATCAGAGATGGTTTCACTTGCAATTCAGCGATAAAACCACCATCACGTGAAATGCTCAAGCGAGCAAACATTGCCCTCAACTCAACAGCCACTTTCCGGCTCAAAGCATCGGCCACAACATTAGCCTTGCCCAGGTGGTACTCAATCGTCAGATCATAATCTTTAAGCAACTCTACCCAACGACGCTGCCTAAGATTCAACTTCTTTTGAGACATAAGATACTTCAAGCTCTTATGATCCGTGAACACAACACACTTCTCATTATACATGTAGTGCCTCCAAATCTTCAGGGCAAACACTACAGCCGCAAGCTCAAGATCATGAGTAGGGTAGTTGCGCTCATGCACCTTCAACTGCCTAGATGCATAGGCCACTACTTTACCCTCCTGCATCAACACGCAGCCCAAACCAACAATGGACGCATCGCTATATACAACAAACTCCGTACCAGACTCAGGCTGAGTCAAGATAGGAGCTTGCGTCAAAGCTTCCTTCAACTTTTCGAAAGCTTGTTGCCTCGCATCAGTACACTCAAAGTGAACATTCCTCTGCAACAACTTGGTTAACGGTGTAGCTATCTTCGAGAAACCCTCAACGAATCTACGGTAATACCCAGCTAAACCAAGAAAACTTCACACCTCCATCACTGACATATGTACCTTCCATCCCGTCACAGCCTCTATTTTGTGCGGATCAACGCGAATACCCTCAGCTGACACAACATGCCCAAGGAAAACTACCTCCCTAAGACAAAACTCACACTTACTTAGCTTGGCATACAATTAATTTTCCAACAACGCTTGCAAAACAATTCTCAAGTGTCTATCATGATCCTCCTCGGTACGCGAATACACAAGGATATCATCGATGAACACCACCACAAACTGATCCAAGAATTCAAGGAATACATGATTCATCATGTCCATGAAAGCAGCAGGCGTGTTGGTCAAACCATACGACATCACCAAGAATTCATAATGTCCATACCTCGTCCGAAAAGTTGTCTTAGGTACGTCCACATCCTTCACCTTCAGATGGTAATACCCCGACCTCAAGTCTATCTTAAAAAACACTGAGGCTCCCTGGAACTGATCAAATAGATCATCAATTCTAGGCAAGGGATACTTGTTCTTGATCGTTAACTTGTTTAGTTGGCGATAATCTATGCACATCCGCATTGTCCCATCTTTCTTCTTTACAAACAAGACCGACGCACCTCAAGGTGATACACTCGGCCGGATGAAACCTCGATCCAACAACTCTTGCAATTGCGTTTTCAACTTTTTCAGCTCTTTAGGTGCCATGCGATAAGAAGCAATGGACACCGGAGTCGCATCCTTGTACAACTCGATACCAAACTCAACTTCCCTGTTTGGTGGCAACCCAGGCAATTCTTCCGGAAAGACACCCGAAAAATTGTGAATAGTTTGGATGTCCTGCACACGCACATCCTTGGTGCCAGGATTCATCACATAAGCAAGATAAGCCTCACAACCCATCTTCATCATACCGTTTGCTTCCAAAGCCGAAATCACATTTGACAAGAATTTCACATTCTCGCCTACCACCACCACCACTTCGTAATAATCGACCAGCTTTAGGGTCACCCTTTTGACATCAAAATCAACCACCACTCTATGCTCTGTCAACCAATCCAAATCAAGGATTACGTCAAAACCATAGAAGGGTAACTCCATCAAATCCACAAGAAAAATAATGTCCTTGCACAAATAAAGGGAATCTCCAATACAACTTCCTAGTGACTACAGTCTCACCAAAAGAACTAGTCACTTGCATTCCTACTTCAAGCATCTCAGCAGGTTTATCAAGCAAATGTGCATGCTCACCCAAGAAATAAGAATGCATGGGTCCAGAATCAATCAAAGCCAGCAAAGATAAAGACTGAAGAACAAAGGTACCTGTGATGACATCGGTATCATTGCGCTCCTTGCGCTGAGCATACACCCTCGTCGGTCCACCTCCCTCAATTCGAACAGCTAATATATGAGTAATACCTCGATGCCCCTCGTCTCTCCTCTGAAAGTTCCCACGGCCGCGCCCACGACCTCTTTGAGGTGCAGCTACTACAGGAGCACGTCCTTGGCCTCCACCGGCCAACAAGGGACACTCCCTCCTCATGTGATCCGTCGAACCACAATTCCAACATGAATTTCCTGTCACCACAACAGGAGCATGGACTTCTCTAGTCGCTCGAGGACAATCTCGCCTCAAATGGTCCCTCGAACCACATGTCCAGCACGTATGCTGCTCAGATCTCACACGACCTCCCTAGGCCTGACCACCTCGACTCGGAGCACCACGCCTCCCCTCAGGCTGATGTCTTCTGTCTCGACCTCTTTTGTTCTGTCCTCCACTGGAACTGTACTCAGCTGCTCTCTTCCCAGAGCTAGAACCAATACCTTGAGACGACAAACCCAAGTTTTGTTCGATGTCTTTGGCTCGACACACAAGCACATCGAAGTCAGTATAATCTACAGCCAACATATATGTCTTAACTTACTGTACCAGCCCGTACCGGAAGCGATCACATCGGTGCCTCTCACTAGGTATCAGCTTAGGAGCATACTAGCTCAAGCGTACGAACTCGGCCTCGTACTCAGCCACAGAAAGGTTGCCCTGAACTAGCGATATAAACTCACTTTTATTTTTGTCCAAGTATCTCACCCCTAGATACTTCCTCTTGAAGGCACCCTTTAAATACTCCCAATCTACTTCATTGGGCTCCAAACAGGCAGTGGTAGTCGTCCACCAGCTGTAGGCTTCGTCTTGCAGCAAAGAAACTGCGCATCCGAGCTTGCGCACATCATTACAGCCCATCTGATCCATGATACGGATCGTACTTGCTAACCAGGCTTCTGACGCCTCAGGAGACATACCATAGAACTCCACAGCTCCTAAGTTCCTCAACCTCTCCAAAGGTAAGCCCGCCTGCCCAGCTGCAGGGCCTGTACATGCACTCCGACAACAACAGCCTGAAACGCCCCGGTGATCGCCTGAACCAATGGCGTTAGATAACCCAAACCCGGACCAGCAGGTCCTTGCTGCACTTGCTCCCCACCTCCAGGTGGTGACGGAGGACGTAAATTTCAACCATGAGGGACATTAGCCCCTTGCTCACCCTGCTCAGCCGCAAGCACTATAGTATTCGACCTCAACTCTCTTCTGGGACCCATAGTGCTATTTTAAAACAAGGCATAACACCAAAACAAGTCAAACCATTTAGGCCAGCTGCAAGCAAGAATCTAAGTTTACAAAAACATTTGTTTAGTGTAATAAGGCAATGGGTACCCCAAATTTCCCTCAACATAACATAGCATATAATATCACATCATGCTCAACATGCTTTCCATCATCCAAAATCAGCATATAACAACATTGCATCATCATCACGCAATCATATTCATTCCACACATGATTCACATCAATCAAGCATATCATAAGCTTCAAAATTTCAACCAATATCATGCTTATCAAACAACATACGTCAATACATATCAATTTCTCATACCAACATCCCCAATTCTTTCGTAATCTGTCTCTAATACCAAAAAATGTAACCCCCTTAGCCCGGCCTAGACGCCCGACCCGAACCAAGAAGATTACACGGGGAAAACCAAAGTCAACCTTGATTAACGACCCTTTTTTTAATTTTTCCTTTTATCTTTTCTAAATGCACATTATTAACTTATATGATTAACAAAACATTTTAGCGAAAGCGACACAGTGAACGGAACTCAAATAGGGGTTCAATTACATATGAATGTCTTTTAGGGGCTAAATTATAAATTTCCAGTTTTCCAAGGACTAAACAAGTTTTAATGTTACCATTCCGTAATTAATCATATAACATAACACCATGTCAAAAATCATCTCAAACGGACCACACAATCTCATTTAATTAAGAAACCAAGACTCACAGACCAAAATGTAAGAAACAACAACCTGAGACAATTCAAATTCAAACTCAACGGTTGGGTGTTTCGAAACACCTGACACTGTATCGGAACGGTCGTTTCGAAACCATGTTGACCATTTCGATACTCGAGTGCATTCCGAAACCCGTACCGAAACACCCCTTTCCAGTAGCTAAAACGTTCCGGAATGTTCCTACCTGTTTCGAAACCTCGTGGCTATTTCAAGCATCTGTTCCGAAATAGGTAAGGGCATTCCGATACGCCTTGCCCTGCAACAGTAGATATTGTTGGTTTATCACATCCTTTCACATCCCAAATCATGCCATAACATACATACAACATATTTAGGCATCAAGGATCATCATTATGAAGCATAAGCTAAAACATGGCATCAATCATGCAAACATTGAAACTATATGCATGTTCCCTAGTCCACAAAACTAAAATCAACATTTAAACCAAAAACCAATCCTCAAAGGCCATTTACAACTCAAAGGTAAACAACCAAACATGCTCAAGGTAAATAGCAACATCCTCAACCATCCAAAAGTATAAATCCCACCCATTGCCTCTTATTACACCAAAGTAAACCACATACTTTGCTAAACCGAAAAGCTTGGATTCCCTTTCTTGTGTGCTGCCTCAAACGCCTAATTCTCTGCATTGATAAAATAAATGAGCGTAATGACAAAGCTTAGTGAGGATCGCTAAACAACATTCATCAATGCATTTCTCACAATTTGCAAAACCACCACTTTTCAACACATGCCTTTACAAAACACATGTCGTTTCAAGACATCAATGCACTTTCTAAAAACATGACCATATGCATCATTTCCAAAACAGCAAATAAACCTTTGCTCATGCTTTACCAAGCATCTCTTGCATTCTAGCATCATTTAAAAGCATCTCATGCTTAACATTTATCATTTACATTATATTGGCTCGCAAGTGATAATCCATAAACCATTTCAACAAAAGACACAATCGGATACGCGGATTACAAGCGTTGTCCCACACGCTTCATACATACTACCGGACTACACAAGGTGGAGATCAATGGAACAATCACAACCCCTATCCACCCGTGATAGAGATTAATGGAACAATCACAACCCCTCAACATCACTCATTGGTAGTTGTATAATTCCACTAACGATAGTACGAAACTCATACACAAGACTCACAAACGGAATTAAACCATTCACCGTTGTGGTCTTAACCTCACTCGTTAGGGTACTTGGATGGAGATTACGACACTATCACAACCCCTCGACATCCAAGGCGACTTTATTCACGATGCACCCAATCCTATATCCGACTAACTATATCCGATTAACACAACCAAAAACCATTTCCATCACTTGCCAATATAATCATTTAACCTCATTAATCCACTATTTTACAAGCATAAACACAATGCCATTTCCACATGCATAACATGCTTAACATCATGTGCATTTATCACATGAAAACCAAGGACCACTTACCTAGTGCATCCTTAACATAATGGCATTAAAAACCAGCATTTAACCATGCTTAATCATGCCTTAAAACAGTAATCAAAACCATAATTAACACAAGTGCATTTTCATCAAAACATAGCACATTTCTGAGAGAGACTTTCGAACCACTTACTCTTGAGCTTAGCTAAGTGTTTCAAACTTACACTAAGCTCCCAAGACCACGCTCAAAGCGTTACAAAGCAGGAAATTGCATTTCCAATCACCGATATGCGAAGCCTTGCTCGCCGACACGCAAATTACCCTTTCGGAGCCTCCAACAACACCTCGTTTGCTTCCAGATCAAGATCCCATATTTTCACATCATCAAAAGAGAGATCTAAATGCATTAAAATAAATTTCAACATCAACAACAATTCACAAATTCATTGCTCACCTGAACTACACCAAATTACCCATCCAAAACAACAAAAACTCAATCGATTGCTTCCTAAACCAAGCTCAGCCAACATACAACACTTCCAAACCATTATAAACATCAAAACACATCTAACAAACAACCTAACCCAACCTTATACCTCCAGTAAGCAAGATTCCACCATTTCACCTCAAAAACCCACTTAAAACTAACAAGAACCTCAAGGATCTCAAGGATTTCGGGATTTATGTTATCAAAAATCCAATTCAATATAATAATCAACTTAGAACTCAATTAAAATCAATCCAAAACAGAGCTTAACTCAACAAGTGCGAAAATTAGGATTTCAACCACATTATACAAGATTTTGATCTCCAATCAAAACTATAATGAAAACTCAACCAAAAATAGTAATTAGAAGTCAAATATCTTGGGAATTTCAATAAAGAACTTTGATTAGAGGTTGAGAACGGGATTTACCTCCAATCCTTGCTTCCCTCAATGAATGACAAGTTTTCCTTAGCTAAATCTTGAAGAACTTGAAAGGATTTCTTGAAAATTGATTAGGAAATGTTAGGAGAGTGTTTGGGAGAAAAGAATTCTAGAGAGAAAAGAATGAAAATAGTGTTTGACTGAAAATGATGAGGAAAAGGTAGTTACGTAATAGAATCTCACATTAACTACCCATTTTAATTAATTAAAATAAAATCAATTAAAGCCATTTAATTAAAAGCCATTGAAAACACATGTCATATTAAGGAAAGGCTAAATTGCCATAAAGCCCCCTATAGATTCTAAGAATTTGGCTTTTTCTTCAAAAATCACATTTTCCATAGTTTTGAAACTTTACAATTTGGTCACTAGTCAAAATGTCCCATTTCCGGAACTCTTTTTGTAAAATTGACTTGACCAACCTCTTAAACATATTTTTATAGGATTTTAGCAAATTTTACCACATTTTTATCCTATCCCGATCCTTGATTTCCTTAAATCACCTTACGCGATTCGAACTGTTCTCGACCAGTCCGGTCTGATATCTAAAACATCTAGGCCCAAAACCAGGGGGTTATAGTTGCAGGTTGCGGTAGCCGAAGAGCTTGTTCATGCACATGCAGCTGGGTAGGTGGGTTTGCCTTTGGAAAGGCTGAAGAATTAGGGAGCTGTCGAGTTCCATGGTATGTCTCCTAAGGCATTAGAGGCATGACTAATTAGTATGATCCGTATTATGGATCAAATGGGATGCAGTGATGTGCGTAAGCTGTGGTGCGCGGTTTTCTTGCTCCAGGGTGATGCTTATAGTTGGTGGACGAAACAAAAGAGGCCGAGATATGAGGCTCCAGCCTGATACGAGGCGAGGTGCTCCAAGACGCGGTGGACAGACTCAGGGAGGACGAGTGAAGTCTGAGCAGCACACGTGCTGGACGTGTGGATTGAGGGACCATCTAAGGTGAGATTGTCTACGTGCGGCTTGAGAGGCACATGTTCATGTTGTGGTCACATGTAATTCTTGCTGGAACTGCGGTTCAGCTGATCATATGAGGCGTGGGTGTCCTCTGTTGGCTAGTGGAGGCCAGAGACGTGCACCTGTTGTGGCTGCACCTCAAAGAGGCCGTGGGTGCGACTGAGGTAATTTTAGAGGAGAGATGAGGGTAAGAGAGGTATCGCTCATGTAGTAGCAGTTCAGCCCGAAGGAGGTGGTCCTGCGAGGGTCTATGCTCAGCGCGAGGGGCGCAACGACACTGACGTTATCGCAGCTACCTTTGTTCTATAGTCTTTATCATTGTTGGCTTTGATTGATTCTGGATACACGCATTCTTATATCTTGAGTGAGCATACGCATTTGCTTGATATACATGTTGAGTTGCTTTAAGTAGGAATGCAAGTGACTAGTTCTTTTTGTGAGACTGTAGTCACGAGGAGGTTGTATAGGAGATGTCCCTTATCTGTTCAGGGTCATATCTTTCTTGTGGATTTGATGGAGTTACCCTTTTATGGATTTGATGTGATCCTGGGTATGGATTGGTTGTCGGAGCATAGAGCAGTGATAGACTTTGATGTTAAGCGAGTCACCTTAAAGCTTGCTGATGATTATGAAGTGGTGATAGTAGGCGAGATTGTGAAATTCTCGTCTAATGTTGTTTCGGCTTTGGAAGCTAGTCGTATGCTAAGGATGGGTTGTGATGCTTATCTTGTATACATGATGAATCCTGGTACAAAGGATGTACGTGTGCAAGACATCAGAACCGTTTGTGAATTTCCGGGTGTATTTCCTGAAGAATTGACTGGGTTGCCGCCAAATAGAGAAGTTGAGTTTGGTATCGAATTGTATGAGAATACGACTCCGGTGTTCATTGCTCCTTGTCAATTGGTACCTAAAGAGCTGAAAGAATTGAAGATGCAACTTCAGGAGTTGCTTGATCGAGGGTTCAATTGGCCGAGTGTGACACCTTGGGGAGCGCATGTGTTGTTTGTAAAGAAGAAAGATGGGACAATGTGGACGTGTATAGATTATAGGCAACTGAACAAGTTAACGATCAAGAAAAAGTGTCCCTTGCCAAGGATTGATGATCTCTTTGATCAGGTTTGAGGAGCCTCAGTGTTTTCCAAGATTGACTTGAGGTCACGATATTGCCAGTTGAAGGTGAAGGATGTGGACGTACCTAAGACGGCGTTTCGGACGAGGTACAATCATTATGAGTTCTTAGTGATGCCTTTTGGTTTTACCAACGCTCCCGCTGCTTTTAGGGACATGATGAATCGTGTGTTCTGTGAGTTTTTGGATCAGTATGTGGTGGTGTTCATCGATGACATCCTTGTGTACTCTCGTACTGAGGAGGATCATGATAGATACTTAAGGATAGTGTTGCAAGTGTTGTTGGAGAACCAGCTTTATGCTAAGCTAAGCAAGTGTGAGTTTTTGCTTAGGGAGGTGGTCTTCCTTGGACATGTTCTATCAGTCGAGGGTATCCATGTTGATCCGCATAAGGTAGGGGCGGTGATGAGCTGAAAAGTGCCTAAGTCAATGACGGAGGTACGAAGTTTTCTTGGCTTGGCTGAATATTACCGTAGGTTTGTCGAGGTTTTCAAAGATTGCTGCAACTTTGACCAAGTTGTTGCGGAAGAATGTTCTCTTTGAGTGGACAGATGCGAGGCAGCAATCTTTTGAGAAGCTGAAAGAAGCTTTGACGCAAGCTCCTGTCCTACTTCAACCTGAGTCTGATAAGGAGTTTGTAGTCTATAATGATGCGTCCTATGTTGGTTTGGGATGTATGTTGATGCTGGAGGGTAAGGTAGTAGCATATGCATCTAGATAGTTGAAGGTGCATGAGCGTAACTACCTTACTCAAGATCTTGAGCTTGTGGCTATTGTGTTTGCTTTGAAGATCTGGAGGCATTACCTATATGGCGAGAAGTGTGTGGTATTCACAAATCATAAGATTTTGAAGTATCTTATGTCTCAAAAGGAGCTGAATCTTAGGCAACATCGATGGGTGGAGTTGCATAAGGATTATGATCTGTCGAGCGAGTATCATCCTGGAAAGGCCAATGTTGTGCCCCATGCTTTGAGCAGGAAATTGGTTGTGGAGTTGAGGGTGATGTTTGCTCGCTTGAGCATATCACGAGATGGTGGTCTTGTTGAATTGCAAGTGAAACCATCCCTAATTTAGTTGATTAAGGATAAACATTTGCTTGATGATTCTCTTGTTTCTCACGTTCAGGATATTGCGGATGGTAAGCCTTCGGATTTTAGTTTCAATGATGATGGTGTTCTATGTTTTGGGAGTCGAATAGTGGTACCGAATGATGCCGAGTTGAGGCGCACTATTCTGACTGAGGCTCATAGTAGTCCTTTCGCTATGCACCTTGGTAGTACGAAGATGTATCATGGTTTAAAGGATGAGTACTAGTGGATGAGGTTGAAAAAGGATGTTGCCGAGTTTGTTAGCAAATGCATGGTTTGTCAATGAGTGAAGGCTGATCATCAGGTTCCTTCTGGGTTGTTGCAACCTTTGAAAATTCAAGAATGGAAGTGGGAAAGGATTACAATGGATTTGGTTTCTGGTTTGCCTTTGTCACCATCAAAGAAGAATTCTATTTGGTTTATTGTTGATCGCCTTACGAAGTGTGCACATTTCTTGCCTGTGCATACTACATATACCTTTGATAAGCTGGCAGAGCTGTATATCGATGAGGTTGTGCGGTTGCACGAGGTGCCGAAGTCTATAGTGTTGAATAGAGATCCGAGGTTCACACTAAGGTTTTGGGAATGTTTGCATCAATCCTTGGGTACACGGTTGAATTTCAGTACTTCTTATCATCCTCAGACGGATGGACAATCAAAACGTGTTATCCAGGTGCTTGAGGACATGCTGAGATGCTACGTTATAGATTTTCAAGGCTCTTGGGAGAAGCAATTGCCTTTGGTTGAGTTTGCTTACAAAAATAGTTACCAGGCAAACATTCAAATGGCTCTATACAAGGCTTTGTATGGGAGAAAGTGCAGAACATCTCTTTGATGGGTAGAAGTTAAGCAAAAGTTGATTTCAATGTCGGCTATGTTGAAAGGGACCACCAAGAAGGTGAAGCTCATTTGTGAGCGCTTGAAGGCAGCATCGGATCGGCAAAAGTCTTACATGGATCTGAAGCGTAAAGAAATTTAGTTCGCGGTTGGCGAACGTGTGTTCTTGAAAGTATCACATTGGAATAAGGTGATGAGGTTTGGGCGTAAGGGTAAGCTTAGCCCAAGGTTTATTGGACCTTATGAGGTTGTGGAGCGTATTGGTTCTGTGGCTTACTAGTTGAGGTTGCCTCCCGAGTTGGAAAAGATTCATGATGTGTTTCAAGTTTCAATGTTGCGAAGGTATAGATTGGATCCTTCGCATGTGATGCTTGTTGAGGAGATAGAGCTGAATCCGGATTTGTCTTATCACGAGGAACCGATGAGGATCCTGGATTCGAGCAGCAAAGTTCTTTGTGGCAAGACGATAGAGCTTGTGAAGGTGTTGTGGCGACACCGAGGAGTTGAGGAGGCCACTTGGGAAAGGAAGGCAGACATGCTGAAGCAGTTTCCGCATCTTTTTTATTCAGGTAAAAATTTCGAGGATGAGATTTCCTATGTGGGGGAGAGTTGTAACGCCCTGGTTTTGGGCCTATATGTACATCGAATCGGACCAGTCAGAAACGATTCGAATCGTATTAGGTGGTTTAGGGAAATCAAGGATCGGGAAAGGATAAAAATACGAAAAAAATTGCTAAAATCCTCTAAAATCATGTTTAAGAGGTTGGTCAAATCAATTTTACAAAATAAGTTTTGGAAGTGGTACATTTTGGGTAGTGACCAAAATGTAAAGTTTTAAAATTGTGGAAAATTTTAATTTCAAAAGAGGAGTCAAATCTTCGAATCTTTAGGGAGCTTTTGTGCAATTACTCCTTTCCTTAAATTTACATGTGTTTTAAATGGGTTTTAATTTAATTGATTTAAAAGGGATTTTAATTTAAATTAATAAAATGGAAAATAAGGAGGTTTTATTTTACGTAACTAACTTTCAATTCTCATTTTCAACAAAACTCAATTCTCTCAAACCTTTTCTCCAGATTTCTTTTCTCCCAAACACTCTCTCTTTAGTTTCTCATCTTTTTCCAAGAATTCTCTTCAAGTTCCTCAAGATTTGTGAAGCAAAAACTTGTCAATCTTTAAGGAAGGCAAGGATTGGAGGTAAATCCGTTCTCAACCTCTAATCTAGGTTCTGTATTGAAATTCCCAAGATTATTGACTCATAATTGTTGTTTTTAACTGAGTTTTGATTATAGTTTTTATTTAAGATCAAAATCTTGCAAAATAATGGTTTAAATCTTGATTTTTGGAAAGTTGTTGATGACCTCTATTTTGGATTGATCCTAATTGAGTTTTGAGTTGATTATAATATTGAAAAAGAGTTTTGATGATATAGATCCCGAAATCCTTGAGATTCTTTATAGTTTTAGTTGAGTTTTTGTGGTGATTTGATGTTGTTATGCTTGCTATTGGTATAAGGAAGGGTTTAGGTTGTTTTTAGATGTGTTGTGATGATTATTAATGGTTGGAAGTGATGTATGTTGGCTGGGTTTGGTTTAGGAAGCAATCAATTGTGTTTCTAGTTGTTTCGGATGGGTAGATTGGTGTAGATTTGCTGGGCAACGAGTTTGTGTTTAGTTGCTGGTGTTGAAATGCATTTTAATGCATTTGGATCTCTGTTTTGATGCTCTAAAAGCAGGGGATCTTGATCCAGAAGCAAGCGAAGCATTTTTGGAGGCTTCGAGCAAGTGATCTTCGCGTCGACAAGTGAAGTTTCGTGTATTGGTGAGTGGAAAAGGATTTCCAGCTTTGAAATGCTTTGAGCGTGGTTTTGGGAGCTTAGTGTAAGTTTGAAACACTTAGCTAAGCTAGAGAGTAAGTAAATCGAAAGTCTCTCTCGAGATGTGCTATGTTTTGGCTTTAAGTGCACTTGATTTGAATGTGGTTTAATTACTTTTTTAAAGAATGTTTTGAGCATTGATGATGCTGGTAGCAGCGTACTTTTGAGGTTTTGACACATGCTCCAGATTTGATTCAACCTGAGTCGGGCATGGAGTTTGTGGTTTATAGTGATGCATCATATGTTAGTTTAGGTTGCATGTTGATGCAAGATAGAAAAGTTGTGGCTTATGTGTCAAGGCAATTGAAAGTTCATGAGCGCAATTATCCTACTCATGATTTTGAGCTTGTAGTGGTAGTTTTTACATTGATAATCTGGAGACATTATCTTTATGCTGAGTAGTGTACCATTTATACGGATCATGAGAGTTTAAAATATTTGATGTCTCAAAAAGAGTTAAATCGTAGGCAGGGAAGATGAGTCGAGTTGCTTAAGGATTATAACCTGACAATTGGATATCACCTAGGAAAAGCTAATGTGGTAGTTGATGCGTTAAGCTGTAAAGCGATGGTTGAGTTGAGAGAGATGTTTTCGAAGTTAAGTATTACTCGTATGGGTGGGTTGTTGGCCGTGTTGCATGTTAAGCCTATGTTGTCTGAAATAATTAAAGTGAGACAACCGCATGATATTTCATTGGTGTCGCATATTAAGGATATTACATATGGTAACTCGACTGATTTTCATTTTAATGATGATGGTCTCTTGTGCTTCAAACACCATATAGTGGTGCAGAGGATTCTGAGTTGAGAAGTGCTATATTGACCGGGGCACATTCTATTCATTTTGCTATACATCTCGATAGTACCAAGATGTATCGTGATTGAAAGGAAGTGTACTATTGGGTGGGTTTGAAAAAGGATGTAGTGGAGTTTGTTGCGCGATGTTTGGTGTGTCAACGCTCTGAACACCAATTTCCCTCGGGGTTGTTGCAACCTATTCGGATATCGAAGTGGAAGTGGGAAAGAATTACAATGGATTTTGTGACAGGTTTACCTTTGACACCGCCTAAAAAGGATTCGATATGGGTGATTGTGGATCATTTTACGAAGTGTGCTCATTTTCTTGCTGTGCATATGACGTATACGTTGGATAAGTTGGCCAAAATGTATATTGTTAAGATTGTTAGATTGTATGGGGTTCCTAAATCGATCATATCAGATAGAGACTCACGTTTCACGTTGAGGTTTTGAGAAAGTTTGCAAATAACTTTAGGAACAAGGCTTAATTTCAACACTTCTTATAACCCTTAGACGGATGGTCAGTGTGAGCATGTTATATAGATTTTGGAGGATATGTTAAGATGTTGTATCATTGAATTTCAAGGGACATGAGAGAAACATTAACGTTTGGTAGAGTCTGCTTATAATAACAATTATCAGTCGAGTATACAAATGGCTCCCTATGAAGCTCCTTATGGGTGTAAGTCTTGGACGCCACTATGTTGGGCAGAATCGAGTGAAAAGCATGTTACAACGCCTGATTTCCTTAGGGACACGAATGATAAAGTGAATCTTATTAGTGATCATTTGAAAGCGGCTTAGGATCATGAGAAGTCCTACGCGAATTTGAAACGGGGAGAGATTGAGTATGAGGTTGGAGATAAGGTGTTTTTGAAAGTCTCACCATGGGAAAAGGTGATAAGATTTGGACGAAAGGGTAAGTTAAGCCCTAGGTTCATTGGGCCTTACGATATACTTGAGAGTATTGGTCTCGTTGCGTATAGATTGAGATTACAGGTCGAGCCTGGGAAGATACATGATGTTTTTCATGTATCTATGTTTTGGAAGTATAGATCAGATGTGTTGCATATTGCACCAGTTGAGGAGATTGAATTATGTTCGTATTTGTCTTATGAGGAGGAACCAGTGAAGGTGTTGGATTCTAGTACAAAGGTTCTTCGTGGTAAGACCATAGATTTGGTCAAAAAAATTTGGCGACATGGAGGAAGCCACAAGGGAGACAAAGAAAGATATGCACAAGTAATTTCCTCATCTCTTTTCATCAGGTAAATTTTGGGGACGAAATTTCTTAAGAGGGGAAGAGTTTTAACACCTCAAAATGATAAAGCAGCATGAGCTACAATCATTGTCTAACGCTTGGAGCCACTCTTGTAATGAAACGAATTAAAAGGTTAATGATCGTAATGAAAGTGAATTAAAAGTGCAGTGACCGTGAAAGCGAATTAAAATTTCAGTAAAACATTCTTAAGTAAACATGGCACGTCGACTTTATTAAAGGCAACTGACAGCTGATACCATAATAATAGCGTATTAGAAGTTCATTAATTCTATTACATTTTTTAAAAATTCGGTAATAATATTGCAAGCGCTTTAAAGGTTTAGGGACTACCAGTTTAATTTACCTTTAATATGTTTTAGTATGATCATTAAGAAAAATATTGAGGTCACCTGCCGTTGTTTATGGTGTTTTATTTTCTTCTTTTTCTTTATGATACAACAACTAAAATATCAGGGAACGTTGAGTTTTTTCTTCAAAGCCTGGAAACATCTTTTTTATGCAAAAGCTGGGGAAATAAGAAAATGAAGCTCTATGCGTACATCTTGATAAGAACCTTCAATTTTGTTCTTCTCGTATCACCGATAAACAATTGCAAATTAGGCTCTTAAAATACTCTTAAGTCCTTTTCCTATCTTAGCTCTCCACCCCAATCGAGTACTTGATCCCTGCTTAAAACAAAAAATAAAACTTGTTCATTTGTTCGGAATTATGAAATATAGTGGTGAATAATTACGGTAAAAACATGATTACCAACTCTTGAAACGCTTATGGAGTATACAAAGAGGACAATATCCACTTGTAGACACAATATTGACATGAAAAATGGTAATACTTTGCCAATAGAATAGACAATTAAAACCATGAAAATTATCCAAGACAAAAATCAAACCTTGCTACTTTCAGGATCCCCTTTTTGTTTGTCCGTCATGCTATCTGCATTACTATCACCTGTAGAACAAAAATGACATAAGGCCTTGTGCAACCAAAATAATATTATAAATTACAAGAGTCGATATTAAGTTTTACCTTGGGTGTTGTCATCCAAAGATGAATTGCAATACACCCTGAAACTTAACGAGTGAGGTATATATGATCCATTGTCCTCCAGACACTCTTCCTTGTTATAATCTCTTCCTTTCCCTTCGGACTTCTCCTTGCCCCTTGAATCGTCTTCTCCTTCGCCATCTGCAGGCAACGGCTTCGGTCTTACAACAGCAAGATCATTGTTTCTATGCATAAGTCTTGGTTGACGGCATTGCCTGTCCTCTCCTCCTTCTGCGTTGTCGAATCTTGAAACACCACAACCCATGGATGGAGGAGAGACATGCAAAGGGGACACTCAGAGCAAAGAATATCTCAGATTTTTTTGTCAAAAAAGAGAACCAAGGGAAATAGAACAAGAGATCTAACGTGAATTGTGGGATTAGCTAGAAAACTATTAAAGTTAATTATGTTATGGATTAGAACCTTCCATTTATCTCTTGTTCCTTCCTTTGGATGTTTTCCAGTAGAACAAATTTGGCATTGATGTACATGAAAACAAATTTTTGTTATGTTTTCTTGGTATAGGACATCTAATTGTCACTTATGAAAGCCGAAAGGCAAAGCCAAAATCAGAAAGCTAATAATTACCATGTATTCATTAAATTTGTAATTAGGCAGGGAGTGTAAAATATTAACGGGATAACTTATATTAGTATAATCCTAAAACATTTAACTTTTATGTACTAATAAAATGATAATACATCATTAAATTTCAAAGAAAATCATTATCATAGACTAACTCATATCTAATATCATCTCTAATTTCAATAACCTTTGAAAATTTTTAAACAACCACTAAACACCATTAAAAATTAACAAAAACACTGATGTAACCGTTAAACAAATTTGTATGATTAAAAATATGATCATTTCTTATTTCTAAATTTTTTTAAGTTTCAAGTGACTTTGAGTTATGTTTCAACCGATTGTATCATTTATATATATATTTGTTGCACAAGAAACTAATTCCAGAACATAACTTTACAGCCTTATCCCTCCTTTGTCCAAACCACCTTCTCTTCGTAAATTTATTGTGACGCAATTCTTTGAAACTGATAAGACCTATAATGTTAGTGTTAGAATAAGTTGATTTTCATTAGTTATGTTAATGAGTTGTAATCTGTTGTAGTTTGCTAAGTTTATTAGTAGTCAATTGCGTTAGTTGGCTTTGGTTGTTAGATGGTTATTAGGCTGGACTACAAATATTGTAATGGGCTGCTAAATCATTTAAGCTTATTAATACATCTAATAAAATCAATGTTTGTTTTTCATAAACTCTAAATTTGTTGTCGTCATTAACACTTCTCTTCATCGTTAGCCCAACATCGGTCATCATGTGCCCTTTCTCATATGGTATCAGAGCCAAGATCATGACGTTTTTCTTTTTGCTCATCCAAATCATTTCGTTTCATTCATCACTAGTTGCTCGTGCAGTGGTTGCTCACTTCGCTGATTGACTTTACTGTTGTCGTTTGTTCTCATCAGCCGTAGTCTATCGCGTTATGCTTCTTCATTCACAATCCTTATCGTTCTATTGCATTTCCTTCACCATCAATGTTTTTTCGATTTACATATGAAATTTCCATATCTATTTTTTTACAATCGATGATTTTGTTGTTGCACGTGGTTCGTTTATTTTTTATTTGAAATCTTCGCTCTAATGTATAGTTCCTTTTTCGTCACCATTGTTTGATTCTCTGATCATTACCATCTGACTTGCAATTTCTCCATCATTCGGTGAGATCTATACAGTTGCTCATATGAATTCTTAAGGAATATTTTAGTTGTCATATGATGTGGTTTGTCTCGATAATTTATTGAGCTTGTAGTGATATTAATCTATTGAGCTAAGATTTGTTAAGCTTTCTTGATAGATTAACTGATAATATTTTAGAATTTGAGAAAAGAACGAATGGATGAATTAAGTTAGTCGACATATTCTTGTGAAGGATTGATTTGTATAACTGTAACACCCCCTTCTCGGCATGGTCGAGAACCGGGTCGGAAGGTGAAACCGATGATCAATACAGAAACTAGTGCAATGAAATGTCATTCTATTATTAACAATTTCAAACCACATCACACAATGAATTATTACCAACAAGTAATCAGTCCAATTTACTCAATTAAACAATGATTAATCATCAAAGGGCAAAATTGCAACAGTTACAAGTTTTAGGGACCAATTTGTAATTTTGACAAACTAGGGGTCCTTCAATGAAGTTGGCTTTACCATATTGAAATTCACTACCCTAATGATATGTCTGCAAAATTTCATTCGATTTGGGGATTATTAACTCATTCAATTTAACCTTACAATGTTCAATGACTAAACTATGAAATTAGCAAACTGTTCAATGATCCTTTAACTAACTTACCTAACCCCGTATCAAAACACCCTAAGTTGTTTCGAACGAGTGTACGATGGTCAACTTCTGTTGACTTTACCCTTTAGACCGTATCGATACGGGAATGACCTATATCGAAACGGGTTAACCTCCTTTGACTATGACTTTGACTTGTTTCGAATACGCTATAAACCCGTATCGAAACGAGGGGTTCCAGTGATAAAATGTTTCGAAACGACCATGAACCGTTCCAATACACCCTATTCCTCAGGTTAAATTATGCTTACCCGTATCGAAACACCATCACCCGTTTCGATATGGCCTGACCTGTAATGACAGAATTTTGCTGGTTTTTATTCGATTTAACCTAACGAATGATGTTCAAATGCGACGAGACATTACACACAACATTTCAATGATCAAACGAATATGTTTCTATGTTTTACCTTTTTCAGTTAAGTATGAAAATTTCAACCACTTCAAGTTAACCAAAAGGCCAATTAGGGCAATATAACATATTACAACTTAGGTGTAACACCCTGGTTTTGGGCCTAGATGTTTTAGTCATCCGATCGAACCGGTCATAAATGGTTCGAATCGCATTACGTGGTTTAGGGAAAACAAGGATCAGGAAAGGATAGAAATATGAAAAATTTGCTAAAATCCTCTAAAATCATGTTTAAGAGGTTGGTCAAATCAATTTTACAAAAATAGTTTTGGAAGTGGTACATTTCGGGTAGTGACCAAAATGTAATGTTTTAAAACTGCAGGAAATTGCAAATTTCAAAAGAGGAGTCAAAGACTTAGAATCTCTAGGGAGCTTTTGTACAATTAAACCTTTCCTTAAATTTACATGTGTTTTAAATGATTTTTAGATTATTAAATAAAAAGGATTTTTATTTAATTAAATTGCTAAAATAGTAAATGAGAAGTTTTTGACGTAACTAACTCTCATTTTAGCAAAATCCATTTTCTCAACAAAGTCTCCAGATAACTTTTCTCCCAAAAACTCTCTCTTTGATTTCTTACTCATTTCCAAGAGTTCTCTTCAATTTTCTTCAAGTTTTGTAAAGCAAAAACTTGTCAATCTTCAAGGAATGCAAGGATTGGAGGTAAATCTCATTCTAAACCTCTAATCTAGGCTCTTTATTGAAATTCCCAAGATTATTGGCTCCTAATTGATGTTTTTAACTGATTTTTAATTATAGTTTTTGTAACCCCTTAGCCCGGCCTAGACGCTTGACCCGAACTACGAAGATTACACGGGGAAAACCAAAGTCAACTCGCAAGTCAACCTTGATTCACGACCCTTTTTTTCATTTTAATCTTGTCTAGATACATGCTAACCCTAAGTGAGTACTCACGAATCATGATAGAGAAAGGCACAGCGATCGGATAACATATGGGGACTCAATTGCACTTCACACAAGATTAGGGACCAAATTGTAATTTCTGCAAATTAGAGGAACTTCATTGATTTTAGGATTACCATTATGAAATTAGTCATGTTACATGCTTCTCTGCCAAATTTCAACTTAAAAAGACATCTCAAGCCCAAGCAATTGCAATCTCAACATTTAGGACTAAAATGTAAAGCATGCAAACATCAAAACAATTCAAGTCTGGGTCCAACGGTAACCCGTTTCGAAACGCCTACTCACCGTACCGAATCGCCGTATCAGAACGGTGTTGACCGTTTTGGTACGCGGGTATGTTTCGAGACCAGTTCCGAAACATGTCATTCTAGTAGCTAAAATGTATCGAAACAGCCCTTTACGTTTCGAAACGCCAAGGCCATTTCAAGCCTCCGTTCCGAAACACCCTAGGGTGTTTCGATACACCCCGCCCAGAAACAGCAGCAAATGCTGGTTTTTCACTCAAACTCATACTCAAACATGCCCCAAAGACACTCTACTCATACCAACAAGTCATCATACATACAAGGAACATATTCGAGACATACAAGTGCAATCATATCATCAAACACAAAATCTCATTAGTCTAAAGGGATGCTTCCTAATCTCAAAACCCAAATAGGCGATCCAACCTCAAAACAAGCAATTAAGGTCATTTACAACCCAACCAAGCTAAAACAAACATTCCACAATCCTTAGGGAGTTTAACACATCTCCCAAATACAATTCTTGGTTTCCCATTGCCAATCTATCAAAACTAAAGTGTATGAAAACTTCATCATACATGAGCTTGGACTCCCTTAGATGAACTTAGCTTCCTTGATGCCGAAAACCCTCAATTATCTGCATTATTGGTAAAAGAGAAAGTGTAAGCAGAAATGCTTAGTGAGGCATGCTCAAAAGAAAACCAACACAACAATGCATATCTTGAAAACACTTTCTCAAAAGCTTTTAAACCACATGCTCATTCTATCTCATGCTTGAAACCTTTCCAAAGCAATTTCTCATTGAAAACACATGTACCTGTTGGAGTATGCCCAAAGACCAATCATATGATGATTGAATAGACATACTATTTTACTAGATTTATCAAGTAATGGCATTG
Organism: Hibiscus trionum; assembly: GCA_030270665.1. Classification (NCBI taxonomy): domain Eukaryota; kingdom Viridiplantae; phylum Streptophyta; class Magnoliopsida; order Malvales; family Malvaceae; genus Hibiscus; species Hibiscus trionum. The sequence goes on from BSYR01000021.1 coordinate 27,649,066, forward strand.
CCGTTATTATCATTTGGTATGTTTCTGTGCATCAAACTAACCATTGGATAATAATGTCCATACAATAATACGATTATTGTTAAATAGGATCCTTAGTCGAATATTATTACGGGTATGGACAGTGATAATACGTAAAGACTAATATGTGGTTGATGACAAGCGTTGTCATTGACATAGAGATGTTAAAATCAACACATAAGTATTTGTTAGAGAACAACATACTGGATTGACCCGCTATGAGCATGTTTCTTGGGTAAGTATGTGACAGTCACAACATTGCTCATGATAAACATATGTATAATCCTCAGACTTGATATCAACATGATTTCGACATAAAGATTTACGTATTTTGACATAGTCAAACGTGTGTCGTAACTGACTACATTATAAAGACTGATGATTGGATACGTGATGACCTATGTAGTAAAATATGGTTGATCAAGAAAGGATTTGTCCCTCCTACATAATGGGAGAAATATCTTCGGCCACTTGATTGAGTGAGATTAGAAAAATGCATGGCCATGCTCGAATATTATGATATGAGATATCATAGAGAATCGTTTATCATAATCTACACAAGGCATCAAGAAACATTAGATGGACAACGCAAGTGTGACTAACCCATGACTTGTGTTCATCTAAGATATAAAGGAAAAAAGGATGAAATACATAAAAGAAGTTTATTCAAGAATTAGGAAAGTCAAACCATGACTTCATGCAACTTAGGTAGCAATGATGTATTGCTAGATGTCACTCATTGTTTGTAAAATTAGAACAGTTCTAATTTTGATGCTAACGTTGCATGAACCTACAAGGGTCACACCTTTTGAATGAAACGAACAAAAAAATTGGAAATCATACTCCCTATTTTAGGGAGGTTGCCGAAAATCCCCTATGGGATAGGGGAAATCGGCAACTCCCTTAAATGGGAATAATATTGGATAAATATTGTATTTATCAGATATTATTTAGAGTATGGAAAATATTTAGAGACTTAAATATTATTGAATAAGATTCTAGAAATTTAAATATATATTTGGAATTTGTATAATGTATATTTAATTCTAAGTTTATGTAGAATTAGATTCTACATAATTAAAATATATATATATATATTTAAATATATTTAAATCCAAGTAAAGATAGAATGAGATTCTATATAATAAAAATATATATATTTGGTTTAAATATAATGTATATTTAAATCCATGTTTTATGTAGAATAAGATTCTACATAATTAAATATATATTTCATTTAATATTATTAAATATAATGTATATTTAATATAAACCAATTTCAAGTAGAATTAGATTCTATGAATTTTGGTTGAACTTGGATTTAAGGAATTCCACTAGAATTAAGTCCATGAATACTATTTAAAGGGACAAGGGCTAGCAACCAAATCATCCCTATTCCTCCCTGCAAATTTCGACATATCCCTGGGAATTCCCCTCTGGAATTTTCGACAAGTCCCAGATTTCTTCTGAGAAGTTGTTCGATATTTTTCTGGTGTTTCTCTTGCCCCCTGGCAAATACCTGGCGATTTACTAGTTCGAATCCAAGTCCCGGTAGAACCCCTGGTCGATTTCAGACTCCCTTAGGAATCCCTGGAGGGATTTCGACTTCTCCTTAGAAGGTGTTCAAACCTGTGGAAATTTATCCCTAAGTGTTAGGGAGGCGGAAACTTTGTTCGTTTTGTTCGGGTGGACTCCGTAGAGGTCGTTGCGAACCTGTGACGATTCCGGTTTTACTTGACGTGGTTATTCCAACATACCATCGGTTTTCCAGTTTCCAGAGTTTTAAAAGGTAACTCTTCATATTTTCACCCCGGATTCATTCATGTACATGGATCCTGGCTGGATTACGTCGGATTATTTTTTCCGCTGCGCCACGGGGCGTGCCGACGTGACCCAACAGTGGTATCAGAGCCACTTGTATCATACGAATTTGGACTTAAATTCTTGGGTGATGTTTATGTATGAGATGCATGCTGTTTGATTCGATTTAGATATTTATCGTTTGTCGTATCACACCTAATAAAGACTTATTTCGATTATTACATAATGATTAAGAGTTAATCATAATTATTTTAGGTTGCTTCAATGTTAAATGTTAACATGTTGAGACTAATTGTTAGTCTAGAGAACAAGTAGTTGTTCGTAGTTTCATAGATTTATGAAATCTCTGAAAGGGTTTCTAATTTGATAAAAGTTATCAAACTATCTTTCACGGTGAATCCATAAGAGTTATGGTTAGACGTTATGAAAAATCCATAAGTGTGCCTAGTGCGCCACCTCTCTTTCATGTTGACCTACCTGTTGCATTTGTTCGTTAACGCAAATGGTTTATGAAACCTCGTGATCCTTCTTTGGCCCATTAACCGCAACATAGGGATAATCAGTTTAAAACTCCGTAAATACGTCGTTACTTTGTTCGCACGATGTTTGAAATGCATGTTTGATTGCACGGTGTTTGTTTTGCATGGTTATAGCCCATAGCCTTTATAGTTTTGGTTTTTATAAATACGGCATGCGTGTCGTGCCTTTCTCTATCTTCTATTGTACTTCTCTTCTCATCTCACTCCCTCGCATGTAACGCGAGTTTCTGAAAATTGTAAATACTCATGGAGATAAAGCAAGGACCAAAATAGCAGCGTGGTGGGCCTTCCCTGGTGGACCAGGCATTTCAGAAGCAGATTATATCTTTAGTAGAATGGTCCTCCCATTGAATTGGGATGGGTCGCCTTAGGTTAAGAAGGGCTATAATCATTGCATATTTATTTACCGCTTATATTTACCTTGTATGTGATGCAATGGATGTTTTATAAGCATGATTAAACATAGTTCTATTGACAGGATCAATGTTAAAATGATGAGATAATTAAGTAAATCCCTCACTATAATTCTAAGTTTGTTTTAACCATCCAATATTTACCCTCGTTAAAGCTTCGATCGATATAATGCGAGCTTTGCTAAAGCAATGTCACATTTATCTATCTTAGTTAAACGCGAAGAATGAGCTAGTGATAATCGCCGGTTGAGATATTGGTATTGACTTAGCTGGGTTGTTCTAATAGGATTAGAAAACCTAGTGGTTAAAAGTTTTGGATAATCATAAGATGATTTAAAGAACAAGAGTTGTTCGCCAAAAGATGAGGAATTACATGAGATGTAATTAGTAAGGTGTTACTTACCTAAATAACCATTTCCTAAAAGACTAGCTAAAGCTGATTTAGGAATGCTGAAATACGGATCCTCACTCACTAGAAAAACTATCGAAACGTTTTTCCGAAATTAAAACTAGAGGGTTTTTAATTTTGAAGAAAATAGTGGGAGTAAATTTATAGTAAAGACCTATCTATAAATTTTAAAATTTAGTAAAACTTATGTAGCATATTTTCTTTGTTGTATAATTAATGGCAAATAATACTCTATCTCTGCGATCTATCCTTGAGAAGGATAAGCTCAATGGCATAAACTTCCTTGACTGGTTCCGCAATTTGAGAATTGTTCTCAAACAGGAAAAGAAGGAGTATGTCATTGAAGAACTTGTTCCTAATGAACCGGTTGCCACTGCTTCCAGAGCTGACAAAGACAAGTTTAAGAAACACATGGACGACATGCTGGATGTTGGTTGTCTTATGCTTTCCTCCATGACCCCTGAGCTTCAGAAGCAACTTGAGGACATGGTAGCTTATGATATGATTCAAAATCTCAAGGAGATTTATGAAGGGCAAGCTCGTCAAGAGAGGTACGAGACCTCTAAAGCTATGTTTCAATGCAAGATGAGTGAGGGATCTCCCGTAGGAGCTCACGTCATCAAAATGATAGGCTACATCCAAACATTGGAGAAGCTCGGCTTTCCGCTAAAAGACGAATTAGCTACTGATGTCATCCTGAAATCGTTGCCGGATAGTTTTAATCAGTTTGTCCTTTATTTCAATATGAATGAAATTAACAAGACGCTGCCACAGTTGCTCGGCATGTTGAGAACTGCAGAAATCAACCTGAAGAAGGTAGGACCTAAACCTGTTCTAATGGTCCGCAAGGGCAAGAAGAAAGGTAAATCGGCAGCAAAGTCTAAAGGTGATGGTAAGACCAAAACCGATGGAAAGGAGGCATTGAAACCTAAGAAGGGAATCAAGAAGGATGGAAAATGTTTCCATTGCGGCAAGACCGGAAATTGGAAGAGAAACTACCCCACACACCTACAAGAAGTCAAGAAAACAAAAACGAGTGAGGCAACAACCTCAGAGGCTTCTAAAGAGAAGGCATCAGAATAGACATGGACCTGCGAATGGAAATAAAGCAAGAGTTGCTACATCATCCATTAGGACATGTGTTTTTGCTTAAACAGATTTGTTTTAATTTTTTAAGATTATTATTTTGTGCCTAAGTTTTAGTTATCTTGTAAGGACAAGATATTTTTAATTTTGAGATTATTTAAATAAATGTTATTCTTTTAATCTCTTATGGCACAACGAATCAATGATCTTTAAAGTAATCAAATCAATAATATTTATAAGATAAATAAAACAAATGACTAATCTCAAACTCATAAAAAGTATTAAGGTAATTTGATGATATCAAATTAAAGAATATTTAAAGTTTGATAAACTTTCAAAGAATAGGGATTGTCCCATAATTAAATCCCACAAGTGGAACGAAAAGTATTTGAAAGAGAATCAAATATGTTAGACATGTTTTAATTCAGAACAAGTCATTTTCGACTTCTTTACACACTAGAAAAACAACTCTCATACTTAATCGTGTTTTTTTCGAAACGTCATATAAGATATGGACTAAGAACTGTTCTAGAATACCTTTGAAGTTTTAAGGTTACTTACATGTTAAAATGTTTACAAAGTTCGAACCTTAAAAACTCCATTTGTTGTTTATCCTAACGAGAACAAAGCGTTTGTTTCTCAAACGAGAGTTTATCTTGAAAGAGATTAATTCTCACAAAGGGATATTATTTCTTCAACTTTAACGATAACAAAATATTTGTTGCTCAAACGATAGTTTATCTCGAAACAGAATACTTATCGCTAAGGGATTTCATTTTTCAACGAGAACAAAATGTTTGTTGCTCAAACGAGAGTTTCTCTCGAAAGAGATTACCTCTCACAAAAGGAAAAATGGAATTTGGAATGTGAAGAAATTTTAGACAACAAATTTATGAACCAAAGATTGAGAATGTTCCACAAATGATCAAGGAACATTGGAACAAAACACAACCATTGTGTTGATCCTTAAGAGAATACCATATACTTGAGAAATATGGATTTCTCACTATCCATACATGGAAACACTCTTCTTTTCGGATCAAGATAAAGACTAGGTCTTATCAGAAAGCAATAGTGAGCCCAAAATTCGAGAAATGGCTAAGAGCCATGAGATATGAGATGGAATCCATCTCTAAAACCATGTATAGACTTTGGTTACCTAAAAGGGTAAAACCTAAGAGGTATGGATGAGTTTTTCAAAAAGGAAAAACCGACATGGATGATAAAACATACAAAGGATGATTCGTCGCTAAAAGTTTTCGACAAACTTCATAGTATAGACTATGATAAAGCATCTTCCTTGTAGCTATGTTTAATCCATCTTAATCTCACTTGCAAGTAGTTACATACGATGATTATGAAATCAAATAAAGGAATGTCAAAACCACTTCCCTAAGGGAAAGCTTGAAACATATGTGTACATGACACATCCATAAGGTTTTGTCACTCCAGTAAACACTTGGAAGGTATGTAAGCTACAAAGGTCTATCCGTAGACTAAGGCAAGCTTCTCGAAGTTGGGATATTCGTTTCAGAAGATACAATCAAAAGGTTTGGTTTATCTAGAAACAAAGGGGAGTCTTGTTTTCAAAAGAGCTAGTGGGAGCATTGTTACTTTCCTAAGTATTGTATATGACATACTCTTCAAAAGGAACTAAAGATCGCAATCCATTTTGCATTAATAAAAGATACTGCGAGTTGGAAACATGAGACAATATCTAACTCTACAACATAGGCTGAATGCATTACAGTCGACATAGCAATAAAGAAGGATGTTTGGATCTAAAGGGTTCACTTCTGAACTAAGGGTTGTTCCCAGCATATTAGATGCTACACAACTCTGTTATGATGGAACCTTTGCGTAAGCAAATAAAACCCAGATCTCATCAATAAATCCAAACATATTCTAAAGTACTTACATCTTGGAGATGTGAAAGTATGCAACATACGCACAAAGTTGATAACTTTGTCAACTCCCTAAAAAAGCTTTTGACACAGCATAAGCATGTCAGTTACACTAAGCCATATCGTATTAGATACGAGAATGATTGGTCTTAGTGCTAGTGGGAGATTGTTGGAGTATGCCCAAAGACCAATCATATGATGATTGAATAGACATACTATTTTACTAGATTTATCAAGTAATGGCATTGCCGTTATTATCATTTGGTATGTTTCTGTGCATCAAACTAACCATTGGATAATAATGTCCATACAATAATACGATTATTGTTAAATAGGATCCTTAGTCGAATATTATTACGGGTATGGACAGTGATAATATGCAAAGACTAATATGTGGTTGATGACAAGCATTGTCATTGACATAGAGATGTCAAAATCAACACATAAGTATTTGTTAAAGAACAACATTCTGGATTGACCCGCTATGAGCATGTTTCTTGGGTAATTATGTGACAGTCACAACATTGCTCATGATAAACATATGTATAATCCTCAGACTTGAGATCAACATGATTTCAACATAAAGATTTACGTATTTTGACATAGTCAAACATGTGTCGTAACTGACTACATTATAAAGACTGATGATTGGATACGTAATGACCTATGTAGTGAAATATGGTTGATCAAGAAAGGATTTGTCCCTCCTACATAATGGGAGAAATATCTTCGGCCACATGATTGAGTGAGATTAGAAAATGCATGGACATGCTCGAATATTATGATATGAGATATCATAGAGATTTGTTTATCATAATCTACTCAAGACATCAAGAAACACTAGATGGACAACGCAAGTGTGACTAACCCATGACTTGTGTTCATCTAAGATATAAAGGACAAAAGGATGAAATACATAAAGGAAGTTTATTCAGGAATTAGGAAAGTCAAACCATGACTTTATGCAACTTAGGTAGCAATGATGTATTGCTAGATGTCACTCATTGTTTGTAAAATTAGAACATTTCTAATTTTGCTTCTAATGTTGCATGAACCTACAAGGGTCACACCCTTCGAATGAAACGAACAAAAAAAGTGGAAACCATACTCCCTATTTTAGGGAGGTTGCCAAAAATCTCCTATGGGATAGGGGAAATCTGCAACTCCCTTAAATGGGAATAATATTGGATAAATATTGTATTTATTAGATATTATTTAGAGTATGGAAAATATTTAGAGACTTAAATATTATAGAATAAGATTGTAGAAATTTAAATATATATTTGGAATTTATATAATGTATATTTAATTCCAAGTTTATGTAGAATTAGATTCTACATAATTAAAATATATATATATATATATATATATATATATATTTAAATCCAAGTAAAGATAGAATGAGATTCTATATAATAAAAATATATATTTTTGGATTAAATATAATGTATATTTAAATTCATGTTTTATGTAGAATAACATTCTACATAATCAAATATATATATATATTTTATTTAATATTATTAAATATAATGTATATTTAATATAAACCAATTTCAAGTAGAATTAGATTCTATGAATTTTGGTTGAACTTGGATTTAAGGAATTCAACTAGAATTAAGTCTCTGAATACTATTTAAAGGGACGAGGGCTAGCAACCAAATCATCCCTATTCCTCCCTGCAAATTTCGACATATCTCTGGGAATTCCCCTCTAGAATTTTCGACAAGTCCCAGATTTCTTCTGAGAAGTTGTTCGATATTTTTCTGGTGTTCCTCTTGCCCCCTAGCAAATACCTGGGGATTTCCTTGTTCGAATCCAAGTCCCGGTAGAACCCCTGGTCGATTTCAGACTCCCTCAGGAATCCCTGGAGGGATTTCGACTTCTCCCTAGAAGGTGTTCAAACCTGTCGAAATTTATCCCTAAGTGTTAGGGAGGCGGAAACTTTGTTCGTTTTGTTCGGGTGGACTCCGTAGAGGCCGTTGCGAACCTGTGACGATTCCGGTTTTACTTGACGTGGTTATTCCGACATACCGTCGGTTTTCCAGTTTCTAGAGTTTTAAAAGGTAACTCTTCATCTTTTCACCCCAAATTCGTTCCTGTATATGGATCCTGGTTGGATTACGTCGGATTAATTTTTCCGCTGCGCAACGGGGCGTGCCGACGTGACCCAACAGTACCTTCACTCTATCTAATCCATTTATACCAATGCAAAACTCATGGCAAAGCCAAACTCATGCTTGTACTCTAAAGCATTTCATAAACAAACCACATATGCATTTCTCATAGCATAAACCATTTCATCAAAGGTACATGTGAATCAAAACCATAACATATTTTATATTGGCATTTCACATCTCTTTATTACTCGGATATGCGGACATCTCACTAGACACTTCCGGTGGCATCTCTCATCACAGTACTCACTCGTCTAGCAACATAGTTTCCGGTGGAATCTCACATCACCGTACTCACATGGCGGAATCTCTCATCACCACAAAGCTTGGGTATTTCACCAAGTCCTACCCGATGGAATACCCATCATCGGTTCTCTCCCTTTGGCTTAACCAAAGAGTACATACGAATTTTTAGTTTATAGTGCACTCTCATCCTATTGATCGATCAATTATATCCTGTAAGTATCTCAACATCTATGCCAATATATTATGTCAAAATCATAACATTTGCTACGCTTTAACATAAAAGCTCAAATCTCAACTATGCAACATGTTACTTTATAAAATCATTTCAAGCATCATCTAATGCTATAATTCATGCATAAAAACAATAGGAATTTATCAATCTAAAACCATGAGCATGTAAAAGCATTTTAGGGCCATTCACCACATTCAAGAGAGCAATCTAGCCAATACTTATTTCCGGACTTAGAAAGATGTTTCAAGCCTTTCTTAAATCCCCAAACCTTGTTTCTTTGTCACTCAAAGACTTCTAAAACTATACGCACTCACCGATTACGTTTCGCTTGCTTGCCGAAACACTATCTAAGCTTCCGGATCAACTCCAAAGGTGTCCGAAGATGTCTCCTCTGTTTTAAACACATAAGAGCAGAGGATTAATGCATCATCATGCATTGAAATCATCAGCCACACACCTAAACTCACTGCTATACACAAAATCCACATTTCGGCTACCAAACACTATCAAAATCACCTCCAAACTCTTCCAAAACCAAACCCAGCCAAGATTCATCACTTCTAATCATTTCTAAACATCAATTAACAAAAAAAAAACTAACACAACTACGTCCCTATACCTCCAGCTATAACAGAACACCAAAAGCACCCCAAAAACCATCATTTTAACAAGCAAAACTTAGGAAAAACAAACATATTCAGGATTGGATTGATAAAACCTCATTTATAACATCATTTAACATCCAAAATACATTAGAAAACCATCTCAAAATAGAGCCCAATCAATCACCACGAAAATCTTCAAGATCTCTTCCAAAATCTTGAGTTTTAAGCCAATTTCTTGTTTCTAACATTAAAACCACTTAAAAATCATTAATAAAGGATTGATAACTTGGGAATTTCAGCAAAGAACTGATCATTAGAGGAGAAGGACGAAGTTTACCTCTAATGGATGATTTCTCCTTTATTTGGACAAGTTTTCTTTAAAATTCAATGTGGAAATCAAGTGCATTTGATGAGGAATTGATTAAGAATCAAAGAGTGATTGAAATCTCATCAAATGAAGTAGAAATCAAAGTGTATTTGCTGGAGAAAAAGTGTTTGGTTGAAAGGATTTTGAGAGAAAATGAAATGAAGGAAAATTTGTGAAAAGAAGTTATGAAAAGTCAAAGGTGGTTTTCTATTTTAATCACCTTTATTTTCTTTAATTAAAACATTAATTAAATCACCCAAATTTAGGAAAAATCTGATGAAAACATTTTGGTAAAATTAGCTCCTTAAAGCTTCAAAGTTTCAATCTTTTACAAAACAGTCACTACTAAACTTTGCAAAAACTGTGATTTGGTCACTACACCGAAATGTAGTATTTCCAAACCTTATTTTGAAAAATTGATTTCACCATTCTCTTTTATATATTAAATGAGGATTTTAGATATTTTTCTATATTTTTAAAGCATCCCGAATTAGGTGTTCCCTAAAACCCCCTTTTAGATTCAAACCGTTTCCCAGACCGATCCGGTTCAAACTCTAAACATCTAGGCCCAATTTTGGGGTGTTACAACTCTCCCCCTCTTAAGAAATTTTGTCCTCGAAATTTACCTAGAGGAAAAAGGAAAGGAAATTGCTGCTTCATATCATCTTTTCTTTCCCACGTGGCTTCCTCAACACCACGATGCCTTCACAACACCTTAACCAGCTCAATGATCTTACCCCAGAGAACCTTAAAGTCCGAATCCAAAATCTCAACTGGCTCCTCATCATAAGTCAAATCTGGATTCAACTCAACCTCCTCCACGGGCATAACATGCGAATGATATGATCTATACCTCCGAAGCATGGATACATGAAACACATCATGTATCTTCTCTAACTCTTGTGGTAGCCTCAGCTTATAAGCAACATGACCCACACGTTCTATCACCTCGTATGGTCCAATATACATAGGGCTCAACTTACCCTCCCGGCCAAACCTCATCGCCTTCTTCCAAGGTGAAACCTTTAAGAACACACAGTCACCCACCGCAAACTCAATCTCCTTACGTTTCAAATCAGCGTAAGACTTCTGCCGATCAGAAGCTGCCTTCAACCGCTCACAAATGAGCTTCACCTTCTTGGTGGTTCCTTTCAATAAAGCCGGCATCGAGACCAACTTCTGACCTGTTTCAGCCCAGCAAAGAGGAGTTCTGCACTTCCTCCCATACAAGGCTTCATAAGGTGCCATTTGAATACTTGCCTGGTAGCTGTTATTATAAGCAAACTCCACCAAAGGCAAATGCTTCTCCCAAGAGCCTTGAAACTCAATCACGCAGCACCTCAACATATCCTCAAGGACTTGGATAACACGCTCAGACTGTCCATCAGTCTGTGGATGATAAGAAGTACTGAAATTCAGCCGCGTACCCAAAGTTTGATGCGAACATTCCCAAAATCGCGATGTCAACCTCGGATCTCTATCCGACACTATAGATTTTGGTACACCATGCAGACGTACAATCTCAACAATGTACAACTCTTCAAGCTTATCCAAGGTATACGTGGTATGCACAGGTAAGGAATGCGCTCACTTCGTAAGGCGATCCACAATCACCCACACCAAATTCTTCTTTGTTGAGTTGATCACAAAATTGCAAATGGCCAAGAGGGGGGTGAATTGGCAATTAAAATTTTGGTAGGAGGTGAGAGTGAAAAATAAAAGTGACACAAGTGGTTAGAGTGGTTCAAGTTCTCCAAATGAACTCTAGATCCACTACCTTAGTTCCCACTAAGGATTTTCAACCAATTCACTACATGAATTCTTCCCCTTTTCTTGGATGAGGAGGTAACCTTACAAATTGATTAAGCTTTCTACCCAAAGCTTAATCCACTCACTTTTACAAAGAGATGGATTTGGTAAACTCTAAACAATTCCTCTCAAAGGATAAATGTTTACCCAAATACAATTTCAAACACCCCAAACTCACAATACAAAATAACAATAAAATCACTAGAGTTGGGTACAAGAATTTGACTATGAAGAGCACTAGGGTTTGGATTTTTGGCTTTGATGTTGCTTGTAGGTTCAATAGTTGTTGCTTGGTCAATTGAAGCTTGTTTTTATACCCTTGCATTGAATTCTAGCCGTTTGGGTAGTTGGGATCATCAATAGAGCCGTTGGGAGCATTTTTCCCACATTAAATGTAGCTCTACAGCATACAGTATTGGTACTCGGGAAGAGCGTATCGATACCTACATCAAATAGGAAAGAGTCGTTGTGTCTGAAAACAGAGCGTATCGATACGCATGGAAGGCGTACCGGTACGGTTTTAAGGGGCGTATCGGTACGGGTGGCTGTATCGATACGGTGTTTACTCACTGGAATCCCAAGTTTGGTTTTCATAAAAAGCGTATCGATACGCATACCAAGCGTATCGGTACGGTATAACGGTCTTTTAAAAATTGGGAAACCAAACAACTAACAAGTAACGGTCGAAAAATTAAATGCAAGATTTTTCAAAGATATGCTTATCGTATCGATACGTTTGCAAAGCGTATCGGTACAATTTCATTAAAAGAGTTGCCCAGATGAATATCGTATCGATACAGTTGCAAAGCGTATCGGTACGGTAAGTCCATTAAAATTCCAATGGCAAAAGCCCGTATCGATACGCATAAGGGTATCGATACGCCTGGGCGTTTTTGTATACTTTGGTTTGAAAATCAAAATTCCAGTAGCAAAAGAGGGTATCGATAAGCCTAAGGGTATCGATACTCCTAGGCGTTTTTGTATAGTTTAGCTTTAAAATCATAGGAAAAGACTTAGAGAATTTTCATATATTTAAGAGCTTGTCTTTAGATATTATTTTGTTTAAAATACTTGTCAATTGTGAGACTTTAAAGAGTACTTAAAAATTTATTGTTTTGCAAATTGGTCCTTAAATTTATATGTTATATCAAAATCAATTTTGGTTTTACAATCTCCCCCTTTTTGATATAACAAAACCACAAATAAATTTTTAAGTTTTTGAAACTTTGAAAAGCTTTCTCCCCCTTACTTTAAGATAGATTTTCAAAAATAAAACATTAACTCTATGATCCTTCTCCCCCTTTTTGTTAGATCAAATAAAAATACAAGGATAATAGCAACATAATAGCAACAATAATTCATTAAACTTAAAGCAATCATAAGAGTTCAAATGCATAAACTTCAAATTAAACATAATAGTTCAAATGCATAAACTTCAAAGCAAACATACTAATCCAAACTTTAAAATCCTAAAACATAGATAATAGGCATAGACTTAGATCCTAAAAACAAGAGTGCAATAACAGAATATAAAAGACTTATATGCTATAAGATGATATGCATAAACTACTCGTCCCCGTCATCATCATCATCGTCTTCTTCCTCTTCTTCTTCATCATCTTGAGAGGGTTGATTCCTTCGATTTTGGTTGAGCCAAGTACCATGGAAGGCGGTAAGAGAGATATCCATGGTGTTTTGGCGAGAAGTCATGGTTTCCATCTTCTTCTCCATACCTTTGACACGATCTTCCAAAGATGTCAATCTAGTGTCCGTCGCGGTAAACCCGACTTCCATGGAAGTGAACTTCTCATTGAGGAAAGTCATAAGAGTGCCCATGGAAGAGGAATCAATCGGAACACGGTGAGAGCTCGAAGAAGCACAAGAAGCATCGACCGGAGCATCTTGTGGAGGATCTTGAGTGGCACGAACCCATTCATTATCAATATAAGAGAAGCCGAAACGAGCTAGAGAACGCTCATCTATGGGTAGGCCAAGGCTCTCGGGATAGTCATGGGAACAATCAACGTCAAGGTAATGAAAGAGATAACTCAAAGCCGTAGAGTAGTAAAAGGATGAGACTTGTTTGGTGTGACGGTGTTGGACTAAAAAGACAAGGTCGGCAAACATAATTTGACAAAGATTTGGACGTTTACCTTCTCTAAATCACCTAAGCCAAAAATCATCGGTTTGACGAATAGTTGAAAATTTCCCTCCCGATGGACGAAAAAACCAAGAGACAATAAGATGAAGGATACAATAATGAGCATTTAAACCTTTTGTTGAGCCTAAAGGACCCGTACCTAAGGATTTTTCATCATCAATACCAATATTTTCAAAACCAAAGACATTACATAAAAGATTTTGATCAATTGTAAAGGTTTTGCCCATAACAGAGGATTCAATAGCAATGACATTCTCCCTAGCTTCATCATGAATACATATGGCATTGGAAAAGAATACGATGACTAGATTCCTATAGAGAATAGGAGGAATGCTTAAAAAATTCAGAAATTTCCATTGCTTAAGTAAGGGGAGGTATTGAAATTTGAATCGGGCAGAATTTAAAAACGGGACAGACACAACACGTTCTTCCCTAAGGTTCATACCTTGAAAAAGTTTATATCATTCTATATCACCGTCATTGGGAAAACTTACTTGGATAATATAGGGAAGATTAGGTGTAGGTTTACCCTCGGCATCCTCATTAGGATCGGAAGTAGAACGATAACGCTTAGTTCTCTTTTTAGATGGTGCCATAACCCTGAAAACACATCAAAAACGATTCGAATATGTATGCAATTAACATCCTATTCAATCTAATAAATTCTAATATTTCAAGGTAATTGTAAAAAGAATTTTAATTTTAAAAAGACTTTTACAATTCTGAAAAAAAAAACAGATTTAATAAAATTTGAATAGAAAATATATTCGAATGAAAAATTTTGATTTTTAAAAAAAATTATGAAAAAGTTAAAACCCATAACAATCAAACATGTTTTGTACAAAAAATTCAATTGAAACAATAATAAAAATCAAACGAAAATCAAAGAAAATAAAAAAGAAGAGTTTTATACCTTGAATCTTAGATTGGATGAATGAGGTGATGTGAATGCACAAGATTTGTTGACAAAGCTTAGCCTTTATGTGGAGATTAAAAACCCTCAAAGAATTTTTAAGTTTGATGGTAAAAATTGAAGGATTGAGGGGGGTTTTATAGGATATTGCGGCTAGGGTTTTGGAGAGAAAAGAGGGGTTTTTGTTTTTAAAGCCTTTTAACAATAGCAGCCCTAAATAGCCTCTCCGTCGAGACTGTATCGATACGCTAAACACGCGTATCGATACCCTTTAACCCTAATTTTTTATTCGTCGTTACTACCGTATCGATACGCGGGACCGTATTGGTACGCCTTGGCTTTGACTATTTCCCTTGACTTTAACCGTATCGATACGCGGGGCAGTATCGATACTGGTTCAACCTCAAAGTTTTCCCTGTTGTGAACCCGTATCGATACGCTTCAGCCGTATCGATACACCTTTACCAGATTATGCATTTTTGATAGATTTAATTGCAAAAATCCAACTTGAAACGTCCCTAAATGCATGTACATGTCCTATGAACAAGTTTTAATGGCTAAACTTAATGCATACTCCCCCTAGCAACATGCATAGAAGCAAAAAGAAGAAAATTAACACAAGCATGAATCACAAACAATTTCAAGCAAAATTTTGACATTTTGGGACCTAAAAGGGGTCAAGAAAGGCTAGTTAAACCTAACTCTCTCCTAAGGGTCCAAAAGCGCTCTTTATCTAAAGGCTTTGTGAATATATCCGCTAATTGGTTCAAGGTGTCAACATACTCTATAACAACGTCATTTTTCAACACATGATCTCTAATGAAATGATGTCTAATTTCTATGTGTTTAGTTCTAGAGTGTTGGATGGGGTTCTTAGTGAGACAAATGGCACTAGTGTTGTCACACCTAAGGGGTATGGTTTCTATTTCAACACCATAATCTAAGAGTTGTTGCTTCATCCAAAGGACTTGAGCACAACAACTCCCTAAGGATATGTACTCCGCCTCGGTGGTAGATAAGGCTACGCTATTTTGTTTCTTAGAGAACCAATATACGAGCATACTACCTAAGAATTGGCATGTCCCGGAAGTACTTCTCCTATCTATCTTACATCCCCCATAATCCGCATCCGAAAAAGCATGAAGACTAAAGGAGGAATCTTTAGGATACCAAAGGCCTAAGGTAGGTGTGTCTCTAATGTATCTAAAAATTCTCTTAATGGCAACCAAGTGTGATTCTCTAGGACTAGCTTGAAACCTAACACACAAGCAAACACTAAACATAATATCTGGTCTACTTGCAGTAAGGTAAAGCAAAGAACCTATCATGGATCTATAAAGCTTAGAATCAACACACTTACCTCCTTCATCTTTGTCAAGCTTTATGGAAGAGCTCATAGGTGTGGCTTGAGGTTTTGCATTCCCTAAGCCGAACCTTTTGAGCATGTCATTCATGTACTTAGCTTGATTTATGAAGGTGCCATCTTTCCTATGTTTGATTTGGAGTCCCAAAAAGAATGAGAGCTCCCCCATCATGCTCATCTCGAACTCACCTTACACTAGCTTAGAAAATTCTTTACAATAACACTCATTAGTAGAACCAAAAATGATATTATTAACATAGATTTGTACTACTAAGATGTCATTGTTATATCTTTTTATGAAGAGTGTAGTATCCACCTTTCCTTTTTCAAAACCCTTTTCAATTAAGAAATTTGAAAGTCTCTCATACCAAGCTCTAGGAGCTTGTTTTAAACCATAAAAAGCTTTTGTTAGTTTAAACACATGGTTTGGAAATTTTGAATCCTCAAAACCCGGTGGTTGTTTAACATACACTTCTTCATTTATAAAACCATTTAAAAAGGCACTTTTCACATATGATAAGTATTTATTATGATTATGTTTTTAGTCCTTATTTTGATCGAATATATGTTTGAAGGACTTAATTGGGCTGTTTTATGATGTTTTCATGCAGGAGACGTGATGCTGGAAATAAGCTGAAATTCTGCAGAAAATGCTGGAGTCATGGGCAGATTCATGGGCATGAACCAGGGCATGAATGCTGACTAGGCGCCACGTCAGCATCTTCTAGAAGATGACGTCAGCAACTCAGATAACTTATCAGTCCACTTATCAAGATAGCTTATCATCCGATTTTTATTTTTAAATTTCAAAACTTGGATATTTATCTTATGTAATTTTATTTTAGGATTTATCATCTTAGGTTTTTAGGGTTTTCAACTACTATAAATACCCCTCTTTGGGGTAAGTATTGTCATCATTGAATTAGCAATTGAACATCATTTCTTCTTCTCTTGGGAAATTCTTCTTAGTTTTACTTTAGTTCTTTTCTTCCATTTCTTCTTTTAATTATTTTTTAAGTGTCGAGCATGATTAATTTAATAACCATGCTCGGCTAGATCTTTTTAAGCCGAAGGCTTTTACAATGACGCGTTCTCAAGGCGAGGTTTGAAACTATGCTTCAAACGTTTTGAAAACTTCTCTCAATTTCTTCAAACTTCATTTTCTAAATCAAAATGATTTTTAAAACCCAAAGATTGACTTTGGAGAAAAACAATTGTTTTGATCTATCAAGTGGGAGGGAGGATCGGTTATTGAAACAAATCCGACTTCCAAGGAACACACTTAGTAAATAGATTACTAAGTAAAATTGAGATCAAATCGTTTTTATAGAAATGACTTTTCGAGTTGGTTACGAGCTTAAGTAATTTGTTTTCTCAAACATTGAGTTGGTTTAGACAAATTATCAAAACTGAAACCAAAAATTGATTTTGGAAATTCAGTTTACAAACAAAAACTCAAGGATTGACCTTGAAGTAATTTTGCCAACAAGTTTTTCGAAATAAAAATCTTTACCAAGGAACCGAGTAGAACGAGTCCACGCAAAAGCCCGAGGCTGAATATCTATATATTACTTTCAAATATTTTTAACCATTCTTTTACTCTCATAAATTACATTTCATTGCGAACAACCCCCCCTAAATCACATTATCATAGCTCCAACAACAACTCTTGGTTCAGAAACTACAAAAGCGCGACAAAGAAAGTTCTAAGTCCCTGTGGGTTCGACTCCTACTTCCCTATCTATACTCAATTTAATTTCTTTATTTATTTTATTTATTTGGAAGAAGGAAATTATTCTTGACACGTTACGACGCGTGTCAAAATTGGCGCCGTTGCCGGGGACTTTGGCAACTTTTACTGTTTGTTTTTGATTGTTTATGACCAGGAGAAATCCGGAAGAACATGTTAAATACATCCCAAAAATCAACGCCAAATGGGAAACAACGAACAAACGATCCAACAGCTGATCAGGGCAACAGAGGACAATCAACCCTTGTGCATAACCTTTCCGAATGGTGAAACGCCGTTCCAACTAAAAACGGGCTTAATTCATCTACTACCAACGTTCCACGGTTTGCCTAACGAAAACCCACACAAACATTTGAAGGAATTTCACATGGTTTGTCTAAGCACAAAGCCACAGGAAGTATCCGATGACCAAATCAAACTTAGAGCTTTTCCATTTTCTTTAGCAGATATAGCAAAAGATTGGTTATTTGATTTACCCCCTAATTCTGTTACAACTTGGACTGACATGGCTAAACTTTTTCTTGATAGGTTCTTCCCTGCAGCTAAAGCAAGCGAGATTAGGCGCAACATCCTGAGCATTCAACAAAAAGAAGCTGAATCTTTATATGAATACTGGGAGAGGTTTAAAAAGTTGTGTTCAAATTGTCCACAACATGGATTGTCGGAACAAACCCTCCTTCAGTATTTTTATGAAGAATTGACGCTTATGGATATGAAAGTAGTGGATGCGGCAAGTGGCGGAGCTCTAGTCAATATGACCCCAACAGCGGCTAAAACCCTGATATCAACCATGGCTTCCAACTCACAAAGGTTTAATCAATCTAGCGAACCATCTCGAAGTGTTCGCGAGGTAAGCACAGTTTCTTTAGAAAATAAGGTTAATAAATTAGCTGAAATGGTGCAAAATCTTCTTGCAGGAAAAAAGGGAACAACTAGACTTTGTGGGATCTGTACTAGCCCAGAACATCCGACAGACTGTTGTCCGATGATTCAGGAAGATGATGTCGCCCAAGCCAATGCCATGGGAAATGCATACAATCCAAGGTGGAGAAACCAGTCAAACTTTGGATACGCAAACAACCAAAGACAAAATCAACCCTACCCACAACAAAAGACATCTCTAGAAACCTTAGTTGAGCGTTTAGCGATGTCCGAAGAGAAATTCCAAATTCGTACCAAGGCCCACCTACAAGAGATAGACAAACAAATAAGCCAGCTAGCAAGCCGTCTTGATTCCAAAGGTAAACAACCCGAGACAAACCCTAGGGAAAATATAAGCGCCATCACACTCCGTAGTGGGACAGTTATAGCTCCAAAAGAACCATCAAAAAACAACAATCCCACTCCTGCAATGGAAGAAGGTAACAAAAAACAAAATAACCATATACCATCATCTCCTCCTTCTTCTCCACCTCTTGAAGTCGCACCTCCATTCCCATCACGATTAGTAAAACGTGACAAAAAGGCTGAATAGAGAGAAATTATTGAAGTATTTAAAAAGGTCCAAGTGAACATTCCCCTCTTGGAAGTCATTCGCCAAGTGTCAAGGTACGCTCGTTTCCTTAAAGAGCTTTGTACAACCAAGCGAAAACTCACCGGGCACGAAAAGGTAAATTTGGGAGAGCACGTTTCTGCAGTTTTTCAACGTAAGTTACCACCCAAAATGAAAGACCAAGGTATGCTTGCTATACCCTGTCAAATTGGTAACATATCTATTAAACGTGCTATGTGCGATCTTGGGGCTTCAATAAATGTAATGCTGCTTTCTGTTTATAAAATGATAACTAATGATCCTTTGAAGGAAACCAGGATTACGATACAGTTGGCGGATCGATCAGTCATCTATCCAGAAGGAGTGCTGGAAAATGTTTTGGTAAAGGTAGATGTCTTATTTTTCCCTGCGGACTTCTACGTGATCGATATGGCTCACGATAGAACAAACACTTGCTCCGAAGTGTTGTTGGGACGTCCGTTCCTTAGCACATCAAACACGAAAATAGAAGTAAGGAGCGGCCTTTTTATCCATGGAATTCGACGGTGAGGTAGTAGAATTTGATGTTTATAAGGCAATGAGGTATCCTGATCAGGTTGAATATGTTAACTCAATTGATATTGTTGATCCCTATATAGAAGAGTATGCAGATACTAATGTTTTTAATAACTTTGATATGAACTATGAGCTTTGCGACGATGAAGCAGAAAATGAGGACGAATCTGTTTCCTTTATTAATTCTGATTTAGCTTTAACTCCATCAAAGACTAAACCTTTGCCATCTATTTTGCAGGCTCCAAAGTTGGAATTAAAAGAACTCCCATCCCACCTTAAGTACGCCTTCTTGGGAGATAATGATACCTTACCGGTTATCATTTCGAACGAATTAACCGGAGAGGAAGAAGTCGATCTTGTCACAGTCTTGCGAAAATACAAGGAAGCAATTGGGTGGACGGTAGCGGACATAAAAGGACTTAGCCCCTCAACTTGTATGCACAAAATCAAAGTTGAGGAAGGGGCAAAGCCGCCACGACAAGGTCAGCGACGCTTGAATGATCCCATGATGAAGGTAGTACAAGACGAAATTCAAAAACTCTTATACGGTGATATCATATATCCGATCTTGGATAGCGAATGGGTAAGTCCTATTCATGTTGTTCCTAAAAAGACCGACGTCACGGTAATCAGAAATGACAAAGGTGAGTTAGTTCCAACTCGAGTTCAGAATGGATGGCGAGTTTGCATAGATTACAGGAAGTTGAATTCTCTAACCCGAAAAGATCACTTTCCCTTACCATATATTGATCAAATGATTGAAAGATTAGCTGGTAAATCTCACTATTGTTGTCTCGATGGCTTTTCAGGTTTCTTTCAAATTCCCGTAGCCCCTGAAGACCAAGAGAAGACCATGTTTACGTGCCCCTTCGGAACCTTCGCCTATCGACGAATGCCGTTTGGACTATGTAATGCTCCGGCTACGTTCCAGCGATGTATGGTAAGCATATTTTCGGATTATGTTGAGAAAGGGATCGAGGTATTTATGGACGACTTCACTGTATATGGTAATTCGTTTGGTGAATGTTTATTGAATTTAACTAATGTCTTAAAACGATGCATTGAATTTAACCTTGTGCTTAATTATGAGAAATGTCACTTTATGGTTAATAAAGGCTTAGTATTAGGACATATAATTTCTTCAAAAGGGATTTCTGTTGATAAAGCTAAAACGGATGTTATACGCTCACTCCCATACCCCACAACCGTGAGGGATATTCGCTCTTTTCTTGGACATGCAGGTTTCTACAGGCGATTTATAAAAGACTTCTCAAAGTTAGCACAACCACTATGCCGGTTACTGCAGAAAGATGTAGAGTTCGACTTTACATCCGAATGCAGGAAATCATTTGATACAATTAAGGAGAAACTTGTATCCGCGCCAATAGTGCAACCGCCCGATTGGAACTTGCCGTTCGAAATTATGTGCGATGCCTCGGATTTTAGTGTTGGAGCGGTACTCGGACAAAGGAAAGGACGAGAGCCTCATGTCGTCGCCTATGCATCGAGAACGCTTGATCCAGCGCAACGAAATTATTCAACTACAGAAAAAGAACTGTTTGATGTTGTGTTTGCTTTAGATAAATTCCGCTCTTATTTACTTGGAACTAAAATTATTGTTTTTTCTGACAATGCAGCCTTGCGATATTTGATGAGCAAGAAGGAAGCAAAACCAAGGTTGACCCGATGGATTTTACTCCTCCAGGAGTTTGATCTCGAGATAAAGGACAAGAAGGGGAGTGAAATTCTTGTGGCCGATCACCTCAGCCGAATCCCACTAACCAATTCGGATTCGCCTGTCAATGACGAATTCCCTGAAGAAAATTTAATGATGGCCCAAGCTTCAACACCTTGGTTTGCGGACATCGTGAACTTTTTGGCCACAGGTGAATTACCTCATGACTTGCCACGGTCAGAAATTACCCGAATCAAGAGGGAATCCAGGTTTTATATTTGGGATGATCCCTATCTTTGGAGACATTGTTCCGATCAGGTAATACGACGATGTGTAACCGAAGATGAGGTAAAATCTATCCTTAATTTTTGTCATTCATATGCATGTGGTGGACATTATGGACCTAAAAGGACAGCTCATAAAATTCTTGAATGCGGATTCTATTGGCCTAATATTTTTCGAGACACATATTTATTTTGCAAATCATGTGATAAATGTCAAAGAGTTGGTAACTTAAGCAGACGTAATGAAATGCCTTTAAATCCTATTGATGTTTGTGAAATATTTGATGTGTGGGGGATAGATTATATGGGGCCATTTGTATCATCATTCGGTAATTTTTATATTATTTTAGCTGTTGATTATGTTTCGCGATGGGTTGAGGCGAAAGCTACAAAAAATAATGATGCTAAAACCACTGTCAAATTTCTGAAAGATTGTATTTTTTCCAGGTTTGGCACACCAAGAGCGTTGATATGCGACAGAGGGAAACATTTTATCAATCGAGTCATCGACGCGCTAATGAAAAAATTTGGCGTCACCCAACGCATCGCGACGTCGTACCATCCGCAAACAAATGGTCAGGCGGAAGTGTCAAATCGTGAAATCAAGACCATTCTTGAAAAAATCGTGAAACCTGATCGGAAGGATTGGAGCGTTAAGCTGAATGACGCATTATGGGCCTATCGGACAGCATATAAGGGTCCCATCGGGATGTCCCCTTATCGCCTTGTTTTTGGTAAGCCGTGCCATTTACCGGTCGAATTGGAGCACCGCGCGCTTTGGGCAGTCCAAAAATGCAATATGGAAATGGATTTAATTGGCGAAACGCGTAAACTAGATATCCAGGAGTTGGAAGAAATTCGAAAAAATGCCTACGACAGTTCGAAAATTTTTAAGGGAAAAAATAAAGATTTTCATGATCGTAATATTACTTTTAAATCATTTTATATTGGTCAAAAGGTTTTATTATTTAATTCTAAATTAAAACTTTTTGCAGGAAAATTACGATCAAAGTGGCTTGGACCATACACAGTGACTAATATTTTTTCCACATGGTGCAGTGGAAATTAAAAGTAATTCCGGAGAGTCATTCAAAGTTAACGGTCAACGGCTTAAACCGTACTATGACAATGCTCCGGTTGGTCTAGTCGAAGAAATTCGTTTATTCGAACCTGTCACTTGAATAAGGTCGTCAAGCTAGCGACGATAAACAAGCGCTAGATGGGAGGCAACCCATTTCTTTTCTTCTTTTTACTTTAATTGTTTTTTAATTTATTTTTATTTATTTATTTTATTCCATTTTAAATTGCCATAATTTAATGTTATTTGAATTTCCTTTTTTATAAAAAAACAAAAAGATAAAAAAAACAACGAAACACCAAAAAAAAAGAATAAATAATCGAAATTATCTAATCTGTTTAAAGATTTTTAATTTTGATTTTATCCTATTTATTTTTGAATTTATTTTTATCTTTTTGAAATTATTTTTATCTCATTTTAATTATTTTATCTTTTATTTGAATTTTTTTATTTTATCTGATCTCTTATTTATTTTATTTGCAGATAATTTAGATCGAATAAAGAGATGAGAAGCTATCAGGATTTTGTGGGCTGAATTTTTAATTTAATATTCGGATTTTATCCCTTTCCCACCCAAACCCAAAGCTTTGACCTACACGGCTACACCCCCCAACCACCCATTACACCTTCTTATTATTTATCACCTTTTACCAGCCGCAACCCTTTCTCTCTTCAACCATCAGCAGCAACAAAACCCTACACCACCGTCAAAATGCCACGCACCAGGGTGCAGACCCGCCGCAGCAGCCACCACCCAGCCCCGATCATCTCAACACCCGCCGACGCGGCCACCATCATTCGGGGAGTTTCCCTCCTCCTCTCTTTTTACTTTTAAATTATCATTTTGGGACAAAATGCATTAAGTGAGGGGGAGAGATGCTTGTCAAAATTTTCATATTACTTATCCGATTGGTTGTTCTCTTGATTTCTTTATTTAATTTAATTTAAGTTACTTGTTTAAATCCTTAGTTTGACCTTGTCTCATTGTTTTCGTATGATTTTATATCTCTCTTGTTAGAAAATTCTAGGTTGCATGGTAGATTTTGGCATGATTAATTTTTGATTAAAATCTTTTATATGACATTTTCTTTCTCTATTAATTCACATGATGCTTACCTAAGTACACAAGACATATTTGTGAGTTTTTGAGCCTAATGAGCATGCATTATATTTGCTCTTTGTTTCTTTGAGTGTGCCTAGCTAAATTAGTTGCATTCTAGAACTTGTTTTTAAATTCATTTCGAGATTACGTTGATTGATTATGATGCTTAAATATGATAGAGGCACTAGGTTTTAACCATTTCTCTTCCCAAATAAATTGCCTACCCTTTAATTAATTTCCCCTAGTGAACCAATTTTTGAGCCTTGACTTTTTTTCTTGATCACCACATTTTTAAGCCTAATCCGTTTTTTCTAAATTCCATTACTTTTGTCCCCTTTTTCAAGACAAAAAAATCGTCTTAAAAAAACAGATTCGAGTAAGTGCAGTGAAGCAGCAGAAAATATACTGTGCAGAAAAAAAACTGTGCAGAATTGTTCAAATATACTGTGTAGAAAAAAAATGTGCAGAATTGTTCGAATATACTGTGCAGAAATGTTCGAATATGCAGTGCAGAAAAAAAAGTGCAGGAAATTGTTCGAATCTGTAGAAAAAACAACACGAAAAAAAAAACAGTGCAGTTCGAAAAAAAAATATACACTGCAAAACAGTTTCAGTTCGAATGAAAAAAAAAACAGTTTCGAATATAATTTTTTGGGATGAATTTTTTGTCTTGAATTTTTAACCCTTATTTTCAACCTTTATCCTACCCTTACCTTAGCCCCATTACAATCCTTCTTTAAGACCTCTTGATTTTTGCATCATATTCATGTTAGTAGTGGAGATTAGATTTAAACACAAGCTTATGGTTATGCTCTAATTAGCTTTGGTTGGAGTGATTTTTTTCTCTACCCTTAAACACTTTGAGTGACATGAGCGATTCCTTGTGAGGGTACTTGGTTTGCATCATTGATGTTAGTAGAGTCTTAGAATGTCGTTTTTTGCTTTAAATTATTAATCTTGCCATCTATCTATTTTTGCTCCTTAGTTTTCTTTCATATTTAGATGCTTAATCATATTGAAACCTTTTGAGACTTCGTGAAATTAAGGATGAAAACTTGAACTTAAGTTTATTTAATTTTGAGATACTTGAGGACAAGCATCGGATAAGTGAGGGGGAATTTGATAAGTATTTATTTTGATTATGTTTTTAGTCCTTATTTTGATCGAATATATGTTTGAAGGACTTAATTGGGCTGTTTTATGATGTTTTCATGCAGGAGACGTGATGCTGGAAATAAGCTGAAATTCTGCAGAAAATGCTGGAGTCATGGGCAAATTCATGGGCATGAACCAGGGCATGAATGCTGACTAGGCGCCACGTCAGCATCTTCTAGAAGATGACGTCAGCAACTCAGATAACTTATCAGTCCACTTATCAAGATAGCTTATCATCCGATTTTTATTTTTAAATTTCAAAACTTGGATATTTATCTTATGTAATTTTATTTTAGGATTTATCATCTTAGGTTTTTAGGGTTTTCAACTACTATAAATACCCCTCTTTGGGGTAAGTATTGTCATCATTGAATTAGCAATTGAACATCATTTCTTCTTCTCTTGGGAAATTCTTCTTAGTTTTACTTTAGTTCTTTTCTTCCATTTCTTCTTTTAATTATTTTTTAAGTGTCGAGCATGATTAATTTAATAACCATGCTCGGCTAGATCTTTTTAAGCCGAAGGCTTTTACAATGACGCGTTCTCAAGGCGAGGTTTGAAACTATGCTTCAAACGTTTTGAAAACTTCTCTCAATTTCTTCAAACTTTATTTTCTAAATCAAAATGATTTTTAAAACCCAAAGATTGACTTTGGAGAAAAACAATTGTTTTGATCTATCAAGTGGGAGGGAGGATCGGTTATTGAAACAAATCCGACTTCCAAGGAACACACTTAGTAAATAGATTACTAAGTAAAATTAAGATCGAATCGTTTTTATAGAAATGACTTTTCGAGTTGGTTACGAGCTTAAGTAATTTGTTTTCTCAAACATTGAGTTGGTTTAGACAAATTATCAAAACTGAAACCAAAAATTGATTTTGGAAATTCAGTTTACAAACAAAAACTCAAGGATTGACCTTG
Source organism: Hibiscus trionum (assembly GCA_030270665.1). NCBI lineage: Eukaryota > Viridiplantae > Streptophyta > Magnoliopsida > Malvales > Malvaceae > Hibiscus > Hibiscus trionum. The sequence continues at coordinate 27,675,142 of BSYR01000021.1, forward strand.
AAGTAATTTTGCCAACAAGTTTTTCGAAATAAAAATCTTTACCAAGGAACCGAGTAGAACGAGTCCACGCAAAAGCCCGAGGCTGAATATCTCTATATTACTTTCAAATATTTTTAACCTTTCTTTTACTCTCATAAATTACATTTCATTGCGAACAACCCCCCCTAAATCACATTATCATAGCTCCAACAACAACTCTTGGTTCAGAAACTACAAAAGCGCGACAAAGAAAGTTCTAAGTCCCTGTGGGTTCGACTCCTACTTCCCTATCTATACTCAATTTAATTTCTTTATTTATTTTATTTATTTGGAAGAAGGAAATTATTCTTGACACGTTACGACGCGTGTCAACATCCATTTGAAAAAGCTTGGAATTATTATAACATGGAAATGCTAAAAGCATCCTAATGGCTTCCATCCTAGCTACGGGTGCATATGTCTTATCAAAATCAATTCCCTCTTCTTGGGTATAGCCTTGATCAACAAGCCTAGCCTTGTTTCTCACTATATTACCACTTTCATCTAATTTATTCCTAAACACCCATTTAGTTCCTATAGTAGATTGATTATTTGTCCTTTCAACTAATGTCCAAACTTTACTTCTCTCAAATTGATTTAATTCCTCTTGCATAACCAAAATCCAAAAATCATCTTTTAAAGCTTCTTTAATATTTTTAGGCTCGATGCATGATAGAAATGCAACATGGTTCATTAATTTGAGAGAGGATCTAGTAGTTACCCCCTTGGACGGATCACCCAAGATTTCACCACCTTTGACATAGTTGAACTCCCTTGGGTAAGATACCTCCTTTTCCTCAAGAGCCAAGTCCTTCAAGGCTTCAAGAGGTGGATCTTGTGTATCCTCATCTTTAGTTGGAACCTCATCCACCTTTAACGTTTGTCCTCCATCAATGGCATCAAGGATTCCTACATCATCATCATCACAAGATTCCTTCCTCGGAAGGAGGTTATCATCGAAAACAACATGTATAGACTCTTCAACTACTAGAGTTATTTTGTTAAATACACGATAGGCTTTAGAGTTTAAAGAGTACCCTAAGAAAATAACTTCATCACTTTTAACATCAAATTTACCTAAGTTTTCTTTACCATTATTCAAAACAAAACACTTGCAACCAAAAGGACGAAAATAGCTAATGTTAGGCTTCTTAGATTTTAAAATCTCAAAAGGTGTTTTCTTCAAAATTGGCCTAATCATTACTCGATTTATAATATAGCAAGCGATATTTGTGGCTTCCGCCCAAAAATATTTAGGTAAATTATTTTCGCAAAGCATGGTTCTAGCCATTTCTTCTAAAGTTCGATTTTTCCTCTCAACTACCCCATTTTGTTGAGGAGTGCGAGGTGCGGAAAAATTGTGGCTAATCCCATTTTTATTTAAAAACTCATCAAAACCTAGATTTTGAAATTTGGTTCCATGATCACTTCTAATATGAGAAATTTTAAGTTCAAGATAATTTTGAGTTATTTTAGAAAATGTGATGAATTTTTCTAAAGCCTCATCTTTTGTACTTAAGGATAGAACCCAAGTAAACCTAGAATAATCATCTACAAGCACAAAAACATATGATTTACCGCCCAAGCTCATTGTTCTAATAGGCCCAAAAAGGTCCATATGAATCAATTGTAAACATCTACTAGTAGAGACATCATTAATGAATTTAAATGAAGTTCTATGTTGTTTACCCTTTGAACATGCATCACAAATTTTATCATTGGAAAATTTAAGTTTGGGTAAACCTCTAACTAGATTAAGGGAAATTAATTTTTCTAAGACACTCATGCTAGCATGTCCTAATTTTCTATGCCAAAGCCATGAGTCATGTTCATCATGTGCAACTAAGCATGTATGGGATGAATGAATGTCATCTAAATGCACCATGTAAATATTGCCTATTTTATGTTCTATGAGCATTAGTTGATTTGTTTTAATGTTCACAATTTTGCAACCACTTTTATCAAATAAAACATTAAAACCCTTATCACATAGTTGACGAATGCTCAATAAATTATGTTTGAGACCGTTGACATACAAAACATTTTCAATAAAAATAGAAGAGTGATTACCAATGGAGCCTATTCCTTCAATGTGGCCTTTGGAGTTGTCACCGAAAGTTACCACTCCACCACTTTTTGGCTTTAGTTCCACGAATCTACTCTTGTCACCGGTCATATGTCTTGAGCATCCACTATCAAGGTACCATGAGTTCTGGCTTGAAGCTTTGGCCTTGTAGCAATGCTCCCCCTACAAACAAAGAAATTAGGCCTTGATTTTTGGTACCCAAATCATTTTGGGTTCATGTGTGTTAGCCTCCAAAATTTTGGTTCCCTTAGGAATCCAAGAAGCAATAGCATTCATATTATTAGAAATAATGAGTTCCTTAGGAACCCAAACACTTCTAACCTTTTAACCTCTAGATTGCTTATAATAATTTCTTTGTTTAGGAATAAAAGGTTTTCTTTTTACATATTGGGATTTATAAGAGTTTCCTTTTTCAAAATGGTTTTTCCCAATAGCAATTGATGTTTTAAGATTATCCACTTCCTTTGTATGATAATCTTGAAAATCGGAAAGAAGTTTTTCAAGTTCTAGATTTTTCGTTTTAAGATCATTTGAAAGATTCACTAAAAACAAAACTTTCTTTTCCAATTCGGAGTTAGTTTTTGAAAATGTTTCATTTTGATTTTTCAAATCGGAAATAGTTTTCTTGTTTCTCAAAATGGATTCTTTATATTTTCCTACTAACTCATCGTAAACCTCTTGCAATTCATCATAAGCATCTTGAAGCTCATCAAAGGTAAAATCAAAATTAGATAAGTTAGGATTTACCTTTGGTTCATCATCAATGGCCATGAGACAAAGATTGGCCACTTCCTCCTCCTCCTCGGATGACTCATCGTCACTCCAAGTTACTACTTGAGCTTTGAGCTTGTTCTTCTTCCCAAAGCTCTTCCTCTTCAATTGAGGACATTCGGAACGGACATGGTCGGGCTTTTTGCATTCATAGCAAGTGATTTGGTCCTTCTCCTCTTCCTTACTCTTGCTTTTGAAGTCTCCTTTTCTTATGAACTTTCTCCCACGATTGGAATTCATGAAGCGAGTGAACCGTTTGGCCAACATGGCCATCTCCTCATCTTCATCTTCACTTGAATCGCTTTCATGATATGAAGCTTTAAGAGCGATTCCAACCTTCTTCTTCTCAACCATTTCTTTTTCTTCTTCTCTTCCCTTCCTTATGATCTCATGGGTGAGTAGAGATCCAACAAGAGCATCAAGCTTGAGAGTCTTCAAATCTCGAGCTTCAATAATAGTCATTCTCTTGCTATCCCATGATTCTGGAAGATAGTACAACAACTTCCTCACTAGCTTGTCTTCGGGGATGATCTCACCGAACTTCTTTAATCCGTTGACAATGACCGAGAATCGATCAAACATCTTGGAAACACTCTCATCGGGATCCATCTTGAAATTTTCGTAGCTTAGATTGAGCAACCCAATTTTTGTTTCCTTGACATCACTAGTTCCCTCATATGTTGTCTCGAGGGTATCCCAAACCTCCTTGGCATTTTCGATCGAAGACACCTTGGAGTAGATATCCGGACCAAGTGCACAAAATATAACATGGAGAGCTTTATCATTCACTTGCATCCTTCTTCGTTCATCTTCCTTCATCTCGGCTTTCACCTTTGGGACAAGTCTTGCTTCACTATCTCTCATCATGCGAATGTATGGACCTTCTTCAACCACATCCCACACCATGTAGCCAGTGGACTTGATGAAGAGCCTCATCCTATTCTTCCAATATGGGTAGTTATCCCCATTGAAAAATGGTGGCTTGGTGGTAGATTGGGACTCGTAGAGGTTGGAGTTGGAGGTGGATGCCATTGCTTGACTAGTTGCTGATCAAACTCTCCTAGAATCGACTCAAGAGGGTTGTAATCCTTCCAATAAGTGTAGCTCTGATACCAATTGTTGAGTTGATCGCACAATTGCAAATGGCCAAGAGGGGGGTGAATTGGCAATTAAAATTTTTGTAGGAGGTGAGAGTGAAAAATAAAAGTGACACAAGTGGTTAGAGTGGTTCAAGTTCTCCAAATGAACTCTACATCCACAACCTTAGTTCCCACTAAGGATTTTCAACCAATTCACTACTTGAATTCTTCCCCTTTTCTTGGATGAGGAGGTAACCTTGCAAATTGATTAAGCTTTCTACCCAAAGCTTAATCCACTCAATTTTAAAAAGAGATGGATTTGGTAAACTCAAAACAATTCCTCTCAAAGGATAAATGTTTACCCAAATACAATTTCAAACACCAGAAACTCACAATACAAAATAACAATAAAATTACTAGAGTTGGGTACAAGAATTTGACTATGAAGAGCACTAGGGTTTGGATTTTTTGCTTTGATGTTGCTTGTAGGTTCAATAGTTGTTGCTTGGTCAATTGAAGCTTGTTTTTATACCCTTGCATTGAATTCTAGCCGTTTGGGTAGTTGGGATCATAAATAGAGCCGTTGGGAGCATTTTTCCCGCATTAAATGCAGCTCTGCAGCATACAGTATCGGTACTCGGGAATAACGTATCGATACCTGCATCAAAGAGGAAAGAGCCGTTGTGCCTGAAAACAGAGCGTATCGATACGCATGGAAGGCATTCCGGTACGGTTTTAAGGGGCATATCGGTACGGGTGGCCGTATCGATACAGTGTGTTACTCACTGGAATCCCAAGTTTGGTTTTCATAAAAAGCGTATCGGTACGGTATAACGGTCTTTTAAAAATTGGGAAACCAACCAACTGACAAGTAACGGTCGAAAAATTAAATGCAAGATTTTTCAAAGATATGCTTATCGTATCGATACGTTTGCAAAGCGTCTCGGTACGGTTTCATTAAAAGAGTTGCCCAGATGAATATCGTATCGATACGGTTGCAAAGCGTATCGATACGGTAAGTCCATTAAAATTCCAGTGGCAAAAGCCCGTATCGATACACATAAGGGTATCGATACGCCTGGGCGTTTTTGTATACTTTTGTTTGAAAATCAAAATTCCAGTAGAAAAATAGGGTATCGATACGCCTAAGGGTATCGATACGCCTGGGCGTTTTTCTATAGTTTAGCTTTAAAATCATAGGAAAAGACTTAGAGAATTTTCATATATTTAAGAGCTTGTCTTTAGATATTATTTTGTTTAAAATACTTGTCAATTGTGAGACTTTAAAGAGTACTTAAAATTTTATTGTTTTGCAAATTGGTCCTTAAGTTTATATGATATATCAAAATCAATTTTTGTTTTACATTCTTTGATGGCGTCAAAGGCAAGCCAGACACAAAGTCCATGGTGATTCTTTCCCACTTCCATTCAGGGATCCTCAACGGTTGCAACAACCCCGAAGGAAACTGATGCTCAGCCTTAACCCGCTGACAAACCATGCACTTACTCACATATTCCGCAACATTTTTCTTCAAACCCACCCAATAGTACTTATCCTTCAAATCACGATACATCTTTGTACTACCAGGGTGCATAGCAAAAGGACTACTATGAGATTCGGTCAGAATAGTACGCCTCAACTCTACATCATTTGGCACTACTATCCGATTTCCAAAACATAGAACTCCATCATCATTAAAACAAAAATCCGATGGTCTATCCTCAGTAATATCCTGAACAAGTGGCACCAAAGAATCATCCAACAACTGCTTATCCTTTATCAACTGAACCAGAGATGGTTTCACTTGCAATTCAGCAACAAGACCTCCATCTCGCGAAATGCTCAAGCTAGAAAACGTAGCCCTTAACTCTACCGCCACTTTTCTACTCTAGGCATCCGCCACAACATTAGCTTTTCCCGGGTGATACTCGATCGTTAGATCGTAATCCTTAAGTAACTCCACCCAACGCCGCTGCCTAAGATTCAACTCTTTCAGAGACATCAAATACTTCAAACTCTTGTGATCCGTGTACACAGTACTTTTCTCACCATAAAGATAATGCCTCCAGATCTTCAAAGCAAAAACCACCGCAGCTAACTCAATATCATGCGTAGGATAGTTGCGCTCATGCACCTTCAACTGTCGCTATGCGTAAGCCACCACCTTACCCTCTTGCATTAGCACACACCCCAAACCAACGTAGGATGTGTCACTGTACACCACAAACTCTTTTCCTGAGCTTGTTGTCTCACCTCCGTCCACTCATACTTAACATCTTTTTGCAACAACTTTGTTAAAGGGGAAACAATCTTTGAAAATCCATCCACAAACCTCCCGTAATATCCTGCCAACCCAAGGAAACTACGGACTTCATGAACAAACTTAGGAGGCTTCCAATTAATCACCACCTCAACCTTCTGAGGATCAACTCGAATCCCTTCAGCCGAAACCACATGACCAAGGAACACAACTTCCTTTAGCCAAAACTCACACTTGCTCAGCTTAGCATAAAGATGATTTTCCAAGAGCGCTTGCAAAACAACTCTCAAATGACCTTCATGCTCCTCCTTAGTACGAGAGTACACAAGGATATCGTAGATGAAAACCACAACGAACTTGTCCAAGTATTCATGAAACACTCTATTCATCATGTCCATGAAAGCAGGAGGAGCATTCGTCAAGCCAAATGGCATTACAAGGAACTCATAATGCCCATACCTCCTTCTAAAGGCCGTTTTCGGCACATCCACATCTTTCACCTTAAGCTGATAGTACCCTGACCTCAAGTCAATCTTTGAAAACACAGCCGCTCCCCGAAACTGATCAAAAAGACCATCAATTCTCGGCAAAGGATACTTGTTCTTGATAGTCAACTTGTTCAGATGACGATAATTGATGCACATTCTCATAGTGCCATCCTTCTTTTTCACAAACAAGACCGGTGCACCCCAAGGTGACACACTAGGCCGAATGAAACCACGGTCAAGCAACTCCTGAAGTTGCGTCTTCAACTCCTTCAGCTCCTTAGGTGCCATGTGATAGGGAGCAATGGACACCACAGTTGTGTTTTCATACAGCTCAATCCCAAAATCCACCTTCTCGACTAGGCGACAATCCAGGTAACTCCTCTGGAAACACTCCAGGGAATTCACGTACAGTTCTTATATCCTGAACGCGCAACTCCTTTGAACTAAGATTCATCACAAAGGCTAGGTAAGCCTCGCAACCCTGCCGCAACATCCGACTTGCTTCCAATGTAGACACCACATTGGCAAGAAACTTCACATTCTCGCCCACTACCACCAATTCATAATCATCTGCAAGTTTCAACGAAACTCGCTTGCTTTCGAAATCCACAACAACTCTATGCTACAGAAGCCAATCCATGCCAAGGATTACATCAAAGTCATAGAATGGCAATTCCATGAGATCAACAAGAAAAACATGATTTTGCACTTTCAAAGGACATCTTCTATACAACTTTCGTGTTACAATCGTCTCACCAAAGGAACTAGTCACACGCATACCAACATCCAAAGACTAAATAGGTAAACCAAGCATTTGAGCATGTTCACGCAATATGTACGAGTGTGTAGATCCAGAAACAATCAAAGAAATTAATGACAAGGATTGCAAAGTAAAGGTACATGCGATCACATCCGTATCATTCCTTCCCTCACGATGGGCATACACTCGAGCCTGACCGCCACCCTCAGGTTGAACGGCCACAAAATGTGCTACGTTCTTGCCACCATCATCCCTACGCTGAAAATTACCACGGCCGTGCCCACGACCTCTCTGTGGCTCAGCTACTCTCATCGGAGCTTGTTCCTCTCTCAGAGGCTGAGGACAATCTTTCTTCAAATGTCCATGTTTCCCACAATTCCAGCATGTCCCAAGGTTACCCCAACACTCACCACCATGCCGTCTACCACAACGGTTACACTCAGGAGTCCTCAGAACAGCATTAGGTCCTTACTGACCTCTACCAAGGTTACCACCCCCATGCCTAGCATCATAATGCGGCCTCCTATCCTTATGCCTCTTGTTGCGATCTCTACCATAATCTCGTTTAGCTGCTCACTTTTCAGAGCTAGATCCACCCACTCGACTAGCCAGACCAAGATTCGATTCAATGTCCTTGGCTCTAGTGACCAAGACATCGAAATCTTTATAATCAGCCGCAAGCATATAAGTCTTAACATCCGCTACTAACCCATAACTGAATCGTTCGCACCTCTCCCGCTCACTAGGGATTAGCTCAGGCGCATACTGACTGAGGCGGACAAACTGTACTTCATACTCAGCTACTGACATGCTGCCTTGCACAAGAGACATAAACTCTCTTTTCTTCTCGTCTAGGTAACGCACTCCCAGATACTTTCGCTTGAACACATTCAAGAAGAACGTCCATGTCACCTCGTCATCCTTCATCCCCGAGATAGTGGTCGTCCACCACGTATAAGCATCACCATGCAGTAGTGACACAACACAACCCAGCTTCTGCACATTATTGCAATTCATCTGACCCAGAATCCGCTTGGTGCTCTCCAACCAAGATTCATATCTTTCCGCAGATAAGCCCCTGAACTCAGTCCCTCCTAGATTGCGAAGACGTTCCAAAGAAAGCCTCACATTGGCATCATCCTGATGCGCAGCTCCATGAGGTCCAATTACTGCTTCCTGGAAAGCTCCAGCAATAGCCTGAATCAACATGGTCATGTCAGGAGCAGCTTGCCCCTGCGCACCCTCGGGTCCAGCGACCCCAACACCAGCACCAACGTTACCAGCTCCAGCACCACCACCACCGGGTGGTCCACCACTAGGAGGAGGAGGCAAATCCTCAACATTCTCAGCATTCTCATTATCGGTCATCGATCTAGTATTGATTCTCAGTTCTCTATGTGGCCCCATTATATGGAAAACAATGCACTGACAAAAATGCAATAAACACAATTAGGCACAATAAGGTAAGTAATCTAAGTACTCAAGCTCATTTTCGAAAACAATTCCGCTCATTAGTTTTGATATGGCAATGGGATCCCCTACCACACTCCAAACATAGCATAGCATCACAAAAACATCTCACTTGAATCATACATCATCATTTCACCAAGAAAACACATCATGCATAAAAACTTACATCACCCACATATCAAACCCCAATTATTCGAGAACCAAGCTCTGATACCAACAAATGTAACCCCCTTAGCCCGGCCTAGACGCTTGACCCGAACTACGAAGATTACATGGGGAAAACCAAAGTCAACTCGCAAGTCAACCTTGATTCACGACCCTTTTTTTCATTTTAATCTTGTCTAGATACATGTTAACCCTAAGTGAGTACTCACGAATCATGATTGAGAAAGGCACAGCGATCGGATAACATATAGGGACTCAATTGCACTTCACACAAGATTAGGGACCAAATTGTAATTTCTACAAATTAGAGGAACTTCATTGATTTTAGGATTACCATTATGAAATTAGTCATGTTACATGTTTCTCTACCAAATTTCAACTTAAAAAGACATCTCAAGCCCAAGCAATTGCAATCTCAACATTTAGGACAAAAATGTAAAGCATGCAAACATCAAAACAATTCATATCTGGGTCCAACAGCAACCCGTTTCGAAATGCCTACTCACCGTACCGAATCGCCGTATCGAAACTGTATTGACCGTTTCGGTACGCGGGTATGTTTCGAGACCAGTTCCGAAACATGTCATTCTAGTAGCTAAAATGTATCGAAACAACCCTTTACATTTCGAAACGCCAAAGCCATTTCAGGCCTCCGTTCCGAAACACCATAGGGTGTTTCGATACAGCCTGCCCAGAAATAGCAGCAATTGCTGGTTTTTCACTCAAACTCATAGTCAAACATGCCCCAAAGACTCTTTACTAGTACCAACAAGTCATCATACATACAAGGAACATATTCGGGACATACAAGTGCAATCATAGCATCAAACACAAAATCTCATTAGTCTAGAGGCATGCTTCCTAATCTCAAAACCCAAATAGGCAATTCAACCACAAAACAAGCAATTAAGGCCATTTACAACCCAAGAAAGCTAAAACAAACATGCCACAATCTTTAGGGAGTTTAACACATCTCCCAAATACAAGTCTTGGTTTCCCATTGCCAATCTATCAAAACTAAAGTGTATGAAAACTTCACCATACATGAGCTTGGACTCCCTTGGATGAAATTAGCTTCATTGATGCCCGAAAACCCTCAATTATCTGCATTATTGGTAAAAGAGAGAGCGTAAGCACAAATGCTTAATGAGGCATGCTCTAAAGAAAACCAACACAATAATGCATATCTTGAAAACACTTTCTCAAAAGCTTTTAAACCACATGCTCATTCTATCTCATGCTTGAAACCTTTCCAAAGTAATTTCTCATTGAAAACACATGTACCTTCACTCTATCTCATGTATTTATACTAATGCAAAACTCATGGCAAAGCCAAACTCATGCTTGTACTCTAAATCATTTCATAAACAAACCACATATGCATTTCTCATAGCATAAACCATTTCATCAAAGGTACATGTGAATCAAAACCATAACATATTTTATATTGGCATTTCACATCTCTTTATTACTCGGATATGCGGACATCTCACAAGACACTTTCGGTGGCATCTCTCATCACCGTTCTCACTCGTCTAGTAACATAGTTTCCGGTAGAATCTCACATCATCGTACTCACATGGCAGAATCTCTCATCGCCATAAAGTTTGGGTATTTCACCAAGTCCTACCCGATGGAATGCCCATCATCAGTTCTCTCCTTTTGGCTTAACCAAAGAGCACGTACGAATTTTTAGTTTATAGTGCACTCTCATCCTATTGATCGATCAATTATATCCGGTAAGTATCTCAACATCTATGTCAATATATTATGTCAAATCATCAACTCACCTACTGTCTTTCATGCATTAAATCTCAGCATTCTCATCTCATTTCAAAATCATAACATTTGCTATGCTTTAACATAAAAGCTCAAATCTCAACTATGCAACATGCTACTTTATGAAATCATTTCAAGCATCATCTCATGCTATAATTCATGTATAAAAACAGTAGGAATTTATCAATCTAAAACCATGAGCATGTAAAAGCATTTTAGGGCCATTCACCACATTCAAGGGAACAATCTAGCCAATAATTACTTCCAGACTTAGGAAGGTTTTTCAAGCCTTTCCTAAATCCCCAAACCTTGTTTCTTTGTTCCTCAAGAACTTCTAAAACCATACGCACTCACCGATTACGTTTCGCTTGCTTGCTGAAACGCTATCTAAGCTTCCGGATCAACTCCAAAGGTGTCCGAAGATGTCTCCCCTGTTTTAAACACATAAGAGCAGAGGATTACTGCATCATCATGCATTGAAATCATCAGCCAAACACCTAAACTCGCTGCTCTACACAAAATCCACATTTCGGCTACCAAACACTATCGAAATCACCTCCAAACTCTTCCAAAACCAAACCCAGCCAAGATCCATCACTTCTAATCATTTCTAAACATCAATTAACATCAAAAACTAACACAACCACGTCCCTATACCTCCATCTACAACAGAACACCAAAATCACCCCAAAAACCATCATTTTAACAAGCAAAACTTAGGAAAAACAAACCTATTCGAGATTTGATTGATAAAATCTCATTTATAACATCATTTAACATCCAAAATACATTAGAAAACCATCTCAAAACAGAGCTCAATCAATCACCACGAAAATCTTCAAGATCTCTTCCAAAATCTTGAGTTTTAAGCAAATTTCTTGTTTCTAACATTAAAACCACTTAAAAATCATTAATAAAGGATTGATAACTTGGGAATTTCAGTAAAGAACTGATCATTAGAGGAGAAGGACGAAGCTTACCTCTAATGGATAATTTCTCCTTGATTTGGGCAAGTTTTCTTGAAAATTCAATGTAGAAATCAAGTGGATTTGATGAGGAATTGATTAAGAATCAAAGAGTGATTGAAATCTCATCAAATGAAGTAGAAATCAAAGTGTATTTTCTGGAGAAAAAGTGTTTGGATGAAAGGATTTTGAGAGAAAATGAAATGAAGGAAAATTTGTGAAAAGTAGTTATGAAAAGTCAAAGGTGGTTTTCTATTTTAATCACCTTTATTTTCTTTAATTAAAACATTAATTAAATCACCCAAATTTAGGAAAAATCTGATGAAAACATTTTGGTAAAATTAGCTCCTTAAAGATTCAAAGTTTCAATCCTTTACAAAACAGTCACTACTAAACTTTGCAAAAACCGTGATTTGGTCACTACACCGAAATGTAGTATTTCCAAACCTTATTTTGTAAAATTGATTTCACCATTCTCTTTTATATATTAAATGAGGATTTTTAGATATTTTTTCTATATTTTTAAAGCATCCCGAATTAGGTGTTCCCTAAAACCCCCTTTTAGATTCGAACCGTTTCCCACACCGATCTGGTTCAGACTCTAAACATCTAGGCCAAATTTTGGGGTGTTACAACTCTCCCCCTCTTAAGAAATTTCATCCTCGAAATTTACTTGGAGGAAAAAGGTAAGGAAACTGTTGCTTCATATCATCTTTTCTTTCCCATGTGGCTTCCTCAACACCACGATGCCTCCACAACACCTTAACCAGCTCAATGGTCTTACCCCGTAGAACCTTACTGTCCGAATCCAAAATCTCAATTGGCTCCTCATCATCAGTCAAATTTTGATTCAACTCAACCTCCTCCACGGGCATAACATGTGAATGATCCGATCTATACCTCCGAAGCATGGATACATGAAACACATCATGTATCTTTTCTAACTCTTGTGGTAGCCTCAGCTTATAAGCAACAGGACCCACACGTTCTATCACCTCGTATGGTCCAATATACCTAGGGCTCAACTTACCCTACCGGCCAAACCTCATCACCTTCTTCCAAGGTGAAACCTTTAAGAACACACGGTCACCCACAGCAAACTCAATCTCCTTACGCTTCAAATGAGGATTTTTAAATATTTTTCTATATTTTTAAATGAGGATTTTTAGATATTTTTCTATATTTTTAAAGCATCCCGAATTAGGTGTTCCCTAAAACCCCCTTTTAGATTCGAACCGTTTCCCAAACCGATCCGGTTCAAACTCTAAACATCTATGCCCAATTTTGGGGTGTTACAGTTTTGATTTGAGATCAAAATCTTGCAAAATAACGATTTAAATCTCGATTTTCGGAGTTTTGATGTTGGGCTCTGTTTTGGATATGTTCTAATTGAGTTTTGAGTTGATTATTATGTTGAAAAAGAGTTTCAATAATATAGATCCCGAAATCCTTGAGATCCTTGAGTTTCTTGATGATTTTAGTTGGGATTTTGAGGTGTTTTGCTTGATGGAGGTATAACGAACGATTTAGGTTGTTTTTAGATGTGTTTTGATGATTATTAAAGGTTGGAAGTGATGTATGTTGGCTAGGCTTGGTTTAGGAAGTAATCGAATGAGTTTTCCGGTGTTTCGAATGGGTAAATTGGTGTAGTTTTGCTGAGCAACGAGTTTGTGTTTAGTTGCTCGTGTTGAAGTGCATTTTAATGCATTTGGATCTCGGTTTTGTTGCTCTAAAAACATTGGATCTTGATCCGGAAACAAACAGAGCATTTTTGGAGGCTTCGGATGGGTGATCTCCGCGTCGGCAAGCGAGGTTTCGTATATCGGTGAGTGGAAAAGGATTTTCCAGCTTTGAAATGCTTTGTGCGTGGTTTTGGGAGGTTAGTGTAAGTTTAAAACACTTAGCTAAGCTCAAGAGTAAGTAAATCGAAAGTCTCTCTCGGAATGTGCTATGGTTTGTTATAAAATGCACTTGGATTAAATGGGGTTTGATTACTGTTTTTAAGCATGTTTTGAGCATTGATGATGCTGGTTTTAAATGCCATTTGGTTAAGGATGGACATGGTAAGTGATCCTTGGGTTTATGTGATATATGCACATGGTTTTAAGCATGTTGATGCTTGTGAAAATGGCATTGTGATGTATGCTTGTAAAACTGTGGATTAATGATGATATTGACAAGTGATGGAAATGGTATTTGGTTACTTTAATCGGATATAGATAGCCGGCAATAGGATTGGGTGCACTGTGAATAAAGTCGTCTTGGATGTCGAGGGGTTATGATTGTGCCGTAAAACTCCATCCAAGTACCATAACGATTGAGGCTAAGATCACAACGGTGGATGGTTTAATCTCGTGTGTGAGTCTTGTGGTATGTGTCTCGTACTCTCGTTAGTGGAATTATACAACTACCGATGAGTGATGTTAAGGGTTATGATTGTGCCATTAATCTCCATCACGTGTGTTGAGGGGTTGTGATTGTGTCATTTAACTCCACCTTGTGTAGTCTAGTAGTGTGTATGAAGCGCGTGGGACAACGCTTGTAATCCGCGTATCTGATTGTGTCATTTGTGTTGGTTTTGATATGGTTTGTTATTGATCACTTGCGAGCTAATATAATGTTGTTGAGAAATGAATTAAGCATGTGATGCTTGAGACTTATGCTAGAATACATGTGATGCTTGGCTTAAGCATGAGCAAAGGTTTTTGTTGTTGAATTGATGATGCTATGAGCATGTGGTTTCGAAAGTGCATTGTTGTTTTAAAGGGCATGTTTTAAAGGGAGGCATATGTTGACAAAGGATGATGTTTTGGTTTTATAAATGCATTGATGAATGTTTGGTTTTTAGCGGTCCTCACTAAGCTTTATGCTTACGCTCATTTGTTTCATCAATGCAGAGAATTGAGCATTTGAGGTGGCAAGAGAGCAAGAGGAATCCAAGTGTTTTAGCAAAGCAATGTATGTGATTTAACCTTAGTGTAATAAGAGAAAGTTGGAGGGATTTTTACTTATGGATTTATATGGAGTTGTTTACCATTTTGAGCATGTTGGGTATTTATCTTGAGACTTATAAATGGCCTTTATTTGGTTAATGGTCTTGCTTTTGGCATTTTGGCTATGCTATGGGTTTTCTTTAAAGGCATGCTTGAATGATTTAATGTCTCTCAATGAATTTCCATTCTTGATGCTTAGGTTGTGAATGTTTGATGTTTCATATGAGTATGTAATGTTGATTATTACGTGTGTGAATGTTTAGGACATGTTTTGATGTGGTTAGATGTGTTTTGAGGGATGTTGGAAGTGCAACTCTGGTATGCGTATCGATACTCAGGATTGCGTATCGACACGCTAAGGCCATTTTCAGGCATTTCAGCTTAGGGGTACCGATACGAATTGCTCGCGTATCGATACGCTTAGGCAAAGGTTTGAAGGTCATACCGATACGAAGGGAAGCGTATCGATACCCTCTTTCCAAGGTTGGTTACTGCCATTTCGCGTATCGATACGGGATCAAGCGTATCGATACCGAGTCGTTATTTTCAGTTAAAAGAATCTTTTAATGTCTTGAAATGTTGCATTTTGGTCCCTGTATGTTGTATGTTCAATTGGTTGAGTTTGGATGATCCGATTGTGATGAAATTTGACATGATGGCATGTTACTTGACTAATTAAGGATTGGTAACTTTAAGATCTGAAAAGTATATGTATTTTATGGAAATTACAATTTAGTTCCTAAAGGACAAATGTATGCAATTTAACCCCTAATCAAACTCCGGTCTTTGTGCCATTTTCTTTTAAGTGTTTTTCTGATCACATAGGATCTTAATGTGCATCTAGAGATGATAAAAAGAAAAAAATGGTCGTTAATCGAAGTTGAATTTAACGAGTTGACTTTGGTTTTCCCCGTGTAATCTTCTTAGTTCGGGTCGGGCGTTTAGACCGGGCTAAGGGGGTTACATTTGTTTGTATTAGAACCGGGTTATGAAGGAATTGGGGATGATGGTAAGTGGATATGGTATGTTTTGATGTTCGGTTCAGTGTTAAATGCCATGTTGTTTGAAAAATCATGTTTTTGGTTGAATGATGGTGTGTATGCCATGCTTTGGTGTTATGAATCATATTTGAGTTAAATATGATTGTATGTGTGCTGATTGTGGATGATGTAAAGCATGATGAGTAGGATATGCCATTGTATGCTACGTTATGCTTGAGGGAAATCAGGGTGCCCATTGCCTTATTACACTAGTTAAATGTTTTTATGAACTAGGATCCTTGCATGAGGCTGGCCTAAATCATGGTTTGATTTGTTTGTGTTGTTATGCCTTGTTAAAAATAGCACAATGGGTCCGAGGAGAGAGCTTAGATCGAAAACGATCGTGCCTGCGCCTGAGCATAGTGATCAGGGTAATCAAGGGGCTGAGGTTCCCCCTGGTGGAAATCTACCTCATCTGCCACCACCACCTAAAGGTGGAGAGCTGGAGCAACAGGGACAAACTGGTCCAATATTGGGTGATCTAGCGCCACTGGTTCAGGTGATCACTGGAGCGTTTCAGGATGTGGTAGCCAGAGCGCATGTTCAGGCACTTGCAGATGGGCAGTTGGGTTTGCCTTTGGAAAGGCTGAGGATTTTGGGAGCTGTTGAGTTCCATGGTATGTCTCCTGAGGCATCAGAGGCATGGTTAGCCAATACGATCCGTATTATGGATTAAATGGGATGCAGTGATGTGCGCAAGTTTGGATGCACGGTTTATTTGCTTCAGAGAGACGCCTATAGTTGGTGGACGACTATAATTGCTTGTTTTGAACCCAATGAGATGGATTTGGAGTTCTTTCGAAACACTTTTAAGAGGAAGTATCTTGGTGTGAGATACTTGGATAAGAAGAAGTGCGAGTTCATGTCGCTTGTTCAAGGATATCTTTCTGTGGTTGAGTACGAGGTCCAATTCGTACGTTTAAGCTAGTATGCGCCTGAGTTGATATAGAGTGAGAGGTATCGTTTTGATCGCTTTTGTCATGGGCTAGTGCAGGAAGTAAAGACCTATATGTTGGCTACAAATTACATGGATTTTGATGTGCTCGTATGTCGAGCTAAGGACATCGAGCAGAACCTGGGTCTGGCATCTCGTGGAGGTGGTTCTAGCTCTGGTAAAAAAAGTTGCTAAGTTTAGTTCCGGAGGTGGATAGAACAAAAGAGCCCATGATAGGAGGAATCAGCCTGATGTGAGGCGAGGTGCTCCAGGACGGGGTGGAGAGGCTCAGGGTGGACGAGTGAGGTCTGGGCAGCACACGAGTTGGACGTGTGGATCGAGAGACCATTTGAGGTGAGATTGTCCACGTGCGGCTAGAGAGGCACAGACTACTGTTGTGGTGACAGAGAATTCTTGCTGGAACTGTGGTTCAGCGTATCATATGAGGCGTTAGTGTACTCTATTGACTGGTGGAGGCTAGGGACGTGCACCTGCTGTGGCTGCACCTCAGAGAGGTCGTGGGAGTGGCCGATGTAACTTTTAGAGGAGAGACGAGGGTCAGCATGGTATCGCTCATGTGGTAGCAGTTCAGCTTGAGGGAGGCGGTCCTGCGAGGGTCTATGCTCAGCGCGAGGGGCGCAACGACAACGATGTTATCGCATGTACCTTTTTTCTACAGTCTTTATCATTGTTGGCTTTTATTGATTCTGGATCCACGCATTCTTATATCTTGAGCGAGCATGCACATTTTCTTTATATGCTTGTTGAGTTGCTTGTAGTAGGAATGCAAGTGACTATTTCTTTTCGTGAGACTGTGGTCACTAGGAAGATGTATCAGATGTGTCCCTTGTCTGTTAAAGGTCACGTCTTCCTTGTGGATTTGATGGAATTAAATCTTCTATGGTTTTGATGTGATCCTTGGTATGGATTGGTTGTTTGAGAATAGAGCAGTGGTTGACTTTGATGTTAAGTGAGTCACCTTAAAACCTGCTGATGATTATGAGGTTGTGATAGTAGGCGAGAATGTGAAATTCTTGTCTAATGTTGTTTCAGCTTTGGAAACAATTCGAATGCTAAGGATGGGCTGTGATGCTTATCATGCATATGTGATGACTCCTGGTACAAAGGATGTATGTGTGCAGGACATTAGATCCGTTTGCAATTTTCTGGGTGTCTTTCCGGAAGAATTGCCTGGGTTGCCGCCAAACAGAGAAGTTGAGTTTGGTATCGAGTTGTATGAGAATATGACTCTGGTGTCCATTGCTCTTTACCAAATGACACCTAAAGAGCTGAAGGAGTTGAAGACGCAACTTCAGGAGTTGCTTGATCGAGGGTTTATCCGGCCGAGTATATCACCTTGGGGGCGCCGGTGTTGTTTGTAAAGAAGAAATATGGGATAATGTGGATGTGTATAGATTATCGGCTACTGAACAAGTTGACGATCAATAATAAGTATCCCTTGCCAAGGATTGATGATCTCTTTGATCAATTTCGAGGAGCCTCGGTGTTTTCTAAGATTGACTTGAGGTCAGCGTATTACCAGTTAAAGGTGAAGGATGTGGACGTACCTAAGACATCGTTTCGGACGAGGTACGAACATTATGAGTTCTTGGTGATGCCTTTTGGTTTGATCAACGCACCTGCTGCTGTCATGGACATGGTGAATCGTGTATTCCATGAGCTCTTGGATTAGTTTGTGGTTGAGTTCATCGATGACATCCTTGTGTACTCTCGTAGGTTTGTCGAGGGTTTCTCGAAGATTGATGCACCCTTGACTAGGTTGTTGCAGAAGAATGTTCGCTTTGAGTGGACAGATGCGAGGCAACAAGCTTTTGAGAAGCTGAAGGAAGCTTTGATGCTAGCTCAAGTCCTGATTCAACCTGAGTCTGGTAAGGAGTTTGTGGTCTATACTGATGCATCCTATGTTGGTTTGGGTTGTGTATTGATGCAGGAGGGTAAGGTAGTGGCATATGCATCTAAGTAGTTGAAGGTGCATGAGCGTAACTACCCTACTCACGGTCTTGAGCTTGCGGCTGTAGTGTTTGCCCTGAATATTTGGAGGCATTATCCTTATGGCGAGAAGTGTGTGGTATTCACAGATCATAAGAGTTTAAAGTATCTTATGTCTTAGAAGGAGTTGAATCTTAGGCAACATCGATGGGTGGTTTTGCTTAAGGATTATGATATGTCGATCGAGTATCATCCTGAGAAGGTCGATGCTTTGAGCAGGAAAGTGGATGTGGAGTTGAGGGCGATGTTTGCTCACTTGAGCATAGCACGAGATGGTGGTCTTGTTGCCTAATTTCAAGTGAAACCATCCCTGATCTAGTTGATTAAGGATAAACAGCTGGTTGATGATTCCCTTGTTCCTCATGTTCAAGACATTGCAGATGGTAAACCTTCGGATTTCAGTTTCAACGATGGTGGTGTTCTTTGTTTTGGGAGTTGGATAGTGGTGCCAGGTGATGTTGAGTTGAGGCACACTAGTCTGATTGAAGCTCATAGTAGTCCTTTCGCTATGAATCCTTGATGTATGCATGTTGTGGCATGTCACATGGCGGATTCGAGTGTGAAAAAGCATGAAAAACCAGTAACTTCTGCTGTCACTGGGCAGGGTGTATCGAAACACCCTTAACTATTCCGAAACGGGGACCTGTAATGGCCATAGCGTTTTGGTACGGTTGAAGGTGTTTCGGAACAGTTTGGCCACTGGAGAGGCATGTTTCGATACTAGTCTCGGAACACACCCGAGTATCGAAATGGTCAACTCCCTTCGAATGAAACGAACAAAAAATGGAAACCATACTCCCTATTTTAGGGAGGTTGCCGAAAATCCCCTATGGGATAGGGGAAATCGGCAACTCCCTTAAATGGGAATAATATTGGATAAATATTGTATTTATCAGATATTATTTAGAGTATGGAAAATATTTAGAGACTTAAATATTATAGAATAAGATTCTAGAAATTTAAATTTATATTTGGAATTTATATAATGTATATTTAATTCCAAGTTTATGTAGAATTAGATTCTACATAATTAAAAATATATATTTAAATATATTTAAATCCAAGTAAAGATAGAATGAGATTTTATATAATAAAAATATATATATTTGGATTAAATATAATGTATATTTAAATCCATGTTTTATGTAGAATAAGATTCTACATAATTAAATATATATATTTCATTTAATATTATTAAATATAATGTATATTTAATATAAACCAATTTCAAGTAGAATTAGATTCTATGAATTTTGGTTGAACTTGGATTTAAGGAATTCAACTAGAATTAAGTCTCTGAATACTATTTAAAGGGACAAGGGCTAGCAACCAAATTATCCATCTTCCTCCTCTTGAAGATTTCGACAACACCCCTAGGGATTCCCCACAGGAATTCGACATATCCCAGAAAGCTCTATGAGAAGTTGTTCGATATTTTTCTGGTGTTCTACTTGCCCCATGGAAAATTCTTGAAGGTTCCCTTGCTCAATTGCAAGTCCCGGTTGAACTCCTGGTCGATTTCAGACTCCCTCAGGAATCCCTGGAGGGATTTCGACTTCTCCCTGGAAGGTGTTCAAAACTGTCGAAATTTATCCCTAAGTGCTAGGGAGGCGGAAACTTGGTTCGTTTTGTTCGGGTGGACTCCATAGAGGTCGTTGCGAACCTGTGACGATTCCGATTTTACTTGACGTGGTTATTCCGACATACCGTCGGTTTTCCAGTTTCTAGAGTTTTAAAAGGTAACTCTTCATATTTTCACCCCGGATTCGTTCCTGTACATGGATCCTGGCGGGATCACTTCAGATTAATTTTTCCGCTGCGCCACGAGGCGTGCCGACGTGACCCAACACGTTTCGGTATGAAGGTTGGTGTTTCGAAACAGATGACCATTGGATGGTGATTTTGAATTGTTTTAAGTTTCCATGTTTTACATTTTAGTACTGAATGTTGTGGATGCACTTGCTTGATCTTGGAATGTCCTTTTTAGTTGAAATTCGGCAGAGAGGCATGAAACATGATTAATTACATATTAGTAATCTTAAATTCGGCCAAGTCCTTATATTTTCTAAAAAAATTACATTTTGGTCCCTAAAATGTGTAAATCATGCAATTGAGTCCCTAAATGATTTCCGATCGCGGTGTCCTTCTCTCCTTTGATTCTTGTGTAATCACATAGGCTTAACGTGCATCTAGAGAAGATAAAAAGAAAAAAAGGGTCGTGAATAAGGGTTGACTTTGGTTTTCCCCGTGTAATCTTCGTAGTTCGGGTCAAACGTCTAGGCCGGGGTAAGGGGGTTACGGGCTAACTGCCAACGGCTCCGAAAGTAACGGGCAGAAATCTTGTAGCGTGCGCGAGACAACTGGATCGTTAGACATTTAATGCCGCCACGACACCTCTCGGCAACCTCTACTTAAACCCTTCTCCCTTTAATCATTTTCTTTACTTTCACCTCCTTGCTATCTGTTTCTTGTATCCACTGCTCGCTAATTATTTTTTTTCAAAATTTTAGTAAACATCAACCGTCTCACATGGCTTCCTCGTCGGCACCCAAACCCACCTTTTAACGCTTCTTCTCCCGCGCAGCTGAAACGAGACACCGTACTCAGTTCACAGAGTAGAACGTATGAGAGTATCAAGGCTTTCACTATACACGGCAGACGGGAGACCTTGGCTTAGAGCCTGCCCTATTCGAGACCATCCACAGCAAGGGATGGGAGATATTCGCACGGCAGCCATAGATAGCCAACATCACTGTGGTCAGGGAGTTCTATGCCCACCATCACCGCCCAGAGATGTCGTTCGTGTACGTCTGAGGGGAGCCTGTCAAGCTCAACGTTGTCGTCATCAACAACTTCTATGGCTTGGATATGCACGATAACCCTCACGATGAGTGGAGGCAGTCACTAACGGCTGTTGATTATAAGAAAATCAAGGCCAAACTCTGCAAGCCCAAAGCGCCGTGGTTGGCAGGCAAACATGGAGGATTTGTCCAACGCCGCCACCTGCTACCAGAGGCAATGCTGTGGAATACATTTGTCAAGAGGCACCTGCTGCCCACCTCCAACAACACTACCGTAGATCGGTCGCGCCTTCACCTAATCCACAGTATCATGATGAACCGGCCCATCAATGTTGGGGAAATTATCTGCAAGGAGATCCACACCTGCTTCCGGAAGACGAAGGGCATGTTGTACTTCTCTTCCCTCATCACAGGCCTTTGCGCCAACTTTGGTGTTCCAACCGACCCAAAAGATAAGGTGACAACGCCCAAAGAAGGGTGGACCAGAAAAGTCCGCCTGCAGTTGATGTAGGCTGACAGAGCCCATAACGCCCAGCCATCCATCTGCCACCCAGCCTGACACTCCAGCCGCCCCCGGCAGTACTAAAGCTGCCCCAGGCAATGAAGTCCTCAGGCTGTTGCACACCCTTATCGACAGCAACAAGCGCATCGAGCAGCAGCAGCTGACCTTCATGAAATACGTGGGGGAAGTCCAAGAAGCCTTTGTGGCTTATCTCCTACAGAAATTCCCTAATGACGGACCCATCCTGCCTCCATATCCTACAGATCTAGTAGCAGGAGTCTCAACACAAGGAACGCCATCCGTCGCCGCTGCCCGCCATACCGATCGCTAGGTGCCCTCTCCGACGCACTACCCATCTTACTCAACCACCACAACATCCAACACAGTCGCAGACTCCCCTGAGAGGCATCAACAGCACCATTCACCTGCCTGCACAGCAGCGATAGTGGCGAACACGTCCTCATCAGAGAAGATTGAGCAGCAGCCGCTGGAACCAGCAACGGTAGTGGTAGCAGAAGCAGAAGACATCCCAATGGTGATTGACCCTCCGGCAGCACCCATAGAGGAAGGCACTAGGAAGAGAAAGTGTCACATCATAGTCGCCGAGCCTATGAACGAGGAGACAGAGTCAGAAGAGAGAGAAGCACCTCCTGCCACTCCCTCTGTCAAACCTCAAGATAAGCCTCATCCTACGCCAAAAAGAGTTCATCTGTCGCGGAAAGCAAAACTATCACCTGCTAAACCTGCCGCCAAGACATCTTCCAGCCCCCACTTCATCATCTGAACCTCTTCCTTCTTCTTAGCAGAAAAGACTCAAGCCTCCTCTCAAACCTCAGCCAATTTTTAGTTCTTTTTCTTTCTCTTTTCTTCATTTCAATTTTTTTATGTTTTCTTTATCACTTGTATTTATTTTTCTATTATTATTTCTTTGTTTTATTTTGTGCATTGAGGGCAATGCCCATCTCGAGTTTGGGGGGGATAGCTCCCGCATCTTTTGTCTAGGCATACTTGTGCCTTAGTAATAATCGGAACAGAAAAATTTGTTATATAACTTGTGCCTATGATAGTTAGCCGAGTACTTAGTTTCGCACCAATAATAAATTGAACTTAATATGGGAAAAGCATGAAAATGACTTAGAATTTTTTTCTTTTTTTGCCTAAAACTGTCAAACATCATTGTTACTTGCTGAATTTGTTAGAATATCTAATGAACATTGTCTGCTTGTTTTTAGAATTCTTTACAAAGTACTAACAATGGTTGCAGGTAGCCGCTGAGGCAGGCAAGAGAAACAGAAAAATACAGCACTGCCACGGCAGCAGAAGTAAAAACAAAGAACATTGATGTTTACCCTAGAGGTGCCCGCAACAGGCTCTAGGAAGAATCATGTGCGAGGAAACTCCGCTGCTATCAAAGTCCATGAATCTGAAAGTTTTGAAGTGACGAACAAATTAGCATGAGTGAATGAAAGTCTTCACGGGATGACTCTACTACATGGGTTCAGGATTTTGTAGTTTTCTCCTATCTTAACTTTAGACCTAGAAGAGTAGTTGTGATAAGCTGAAGCCCTCATTCCCATGATTAAAATTTGTGCTTAACTGTGCTACCTCAGTAGCAACCCTATATATCGTAACAACATCTTTGTTTATTTAATTATTCTACATATTCAGCCTTTACATAGTCCTGCACACATTGCACTGGCATTAGAAATTAATTCTGAGTTATTTTCTTGCTAAATTCCCTTCACTAATCTAATATAGGTGTCATGGCCTTGAGGTATGAAATCAAGTTGAAAAACAGGTTTTTCATTCTGATTATCATAAGGGCAAGTATGTTAGGTTGCATTGCTTGAGGACAAGCAATAATTCAAGTTTGGGGTGTGTAAATTGTCCAGAAGTTCTATATTTAATGCACATTCCATCTCATATTATTGATGTTTTAAGCACCATTTAGGCATAATTAGGATCATGCATTACATTTTACAATATTTCTTTGCTTTGCTGTAACCCCCTTAGCCCGGCCTAGACGGTTAACCCGAACTACGAAGATTACACGGGGAAAACCAAAGTAACTCGAAAGTCTACCTTGATTAACGACCCTTTTTTTATCTTGTCTAGATGCACATTAATCCCTAAGTGAGATGCCATAAAACTTATTTGAAAAGGGCACAACGATTGGATAGCATACAGGGACTCAATTGCATATAACACAAGTTTAGGGACCAAATTGTAAATCCTGTAAATTAGAAGGTCATAACTGATTTTAAAGTTACCAATATTTAATTAGTCTTATTTCATGCTTCCCTGTCAAATTTCACCTTATTTGGACATCTCAAACTCATACAATTGCAAAAAGAACTTTCGGGACTAAAATGTAAAGCGTGCAAACTTCAACACCATTCAAATCAGTGCCCAACGGTCACCTGTTCCGAAACGGCTTTGACCGTTCCGAAACACGGGTTCATTCCGAGACTGGTTCCAAAACAGGGCCTTCCAATGGCCAAATCGTTTCGGAATAGCTTCCAGCCGTTTCGAAACACGAAGACCATTACAGTCCCCCGTTTCGAAACGCCAGTGCATGTTCCGATACGGTTTGCCCAGAAGCTGCAGATTTTGCTTGTTTTTCATACATAAACCCACTCAAACACAACCTAATGACTTCCTATTCATGCCAACAAGTCATCATACATATATAGAGCATGATTGCAACACCAAGCATTAAAAGGCCATTTACAAATTCAAACTATTAAAAGGCCATTAAAAGGCCACATTCATAACATCAATCATGGAAGTTCACATATCTATAGGCATGCTTCCTAATAACCAAAACCAAGCAATCAACCAATCTCCAAAACAAGCATTAAAAGGCCATTTACAAATTCAAACTATTAAAAACAACATACCACAACCTAGGGAGTTCAACACATCTCCCAAAACACAAACTTAGGTTCCCATTGCCAAATAACCAAAACTAATAGTGTATGAAAACATCACCATACATGAGCTTGGTTTCCCTTGGACACTCTAGCCTCCTTGTTGCCCTTAAACACTTCAATTATGTGCATTATTGGTACAAGAGAGAGAGTGTAAGCACAAATGCTTAGTGAGGCATGCTCTAAAGTAAACAACACAATAATGCATTTTAGAAACACTTTCAACAAAGCTTTTAAACACAAGCTCATCTCTTTTCATGCAACCTTGCATGCCTTACAAGCATCTCATGCTTCATTACATTCAACTCAACATATTGGCTTTCAAGTGATAGTTCATAACCATTTACAACACAAAACACAATCGGATACGCGGATTACAAGCGTTGTCACATACGCTTCATACACACTACCGAACAACATAAGGTGGAGTTTATCGGTACAATCACAACCCCTCAACACCCGTGATGGAGTTTAACGGTACAATCACAACCCCCTCAACATCACTCATCGGTAGTTGTATAATTCCACTAACGAGTGCAAGGGACACATAACACAAGATCCACACACGGACTTTTAACCACCGTTGTGATCTTACCTCACTCGTTAGGGTGCTTGGATGGAGTTTACGGTACAATCACAACCCCTCAACATCCAAGGAGACTTTATTCACGGTGCACCCAATCCTATAGCCGGCTGACTATATACGATTCAAGTACTTTAAAACCAATTCATCACTTGCCAATATACATCAAATACCATCATCAACTCACTATTTTAAAGCATTAAACAAAGCCATTAAACACCATGCATCACCATGCATCATTACCAATTTAACAACATGCCAAAACAAGGATCTCTTACCTTGAGCATCCTTCAACACATGGCTTTCAAAACCAGCACTAACCATGCTAAAACATGCTTTCAAAACAGAATTTAAACATGCAATTTATAACCAATGCATCAAACCACTTCATGGCACATTCGAGGGAGTTTTTTTCGAAAACTTACTCTTTAGCTTAGCTAAGTTGTTTAGACTTAAACTAAGCTCCCAAACCTCCAAATAATCGTTTCAAAGCTGGAAATCCAACTCCACTCACCGATTACGTTTCGCACGATTGCCGAAACGTCAATCAAGCCTCCGGATCAACTCTAATAGTGTCCGAAGATGCCTCCCTTGTTTCAAACACATCAAAGCAGAGGATTAATGCATCATTATGCATTGAAATCTTCAGCCAACACAACTAAACTCGCTGATCTACCCAAAACCAACATTTCGGCTACCAAACACAACCGAAAACACCTCCAAACTCTTTCACAACTTAACCGAGCCAAGATCCATCACTTCTAACCATTTCTAAACATCAATCAACATCCAAAATACACCTTAACTCGTCCTTATACCTCCAGCTATAACAGAACACCAAAAACACCTCAAAAACCACCATTTTCATAAGCAAAAACTTAGGGAATTCAACCTATTCGGGATTGAATTGATAAAACCTCATTTCCACATCATTAGACATCCAAATTACACTAAAGAATCATCTCAAAACAGAGCCCAATCAATCTCAACGAAATTCTTCAAGATTTCTTCCAAATCTGGAGTTTTAAGCCAAAATCAAGTTTCTATCTTTAAAACCATTTATAAAACTTAAATTAAGGATTAACAACTTGGGAATTTCAGTAAAGAACTGAGTATTTAGAGGAGAAGAACAATCTTACCTCTAAATGGTGATTTCTCCTTGATTTGAGCAAATTTCCTTGAAAATTCAATGAGGAAATCAAAAGGATTTGATACTAGATTGATTAGGAATTAATTGATGATAGAAATCTCATCAATTGAAGTGAAGATAAATGCAAAAGTTGCTGGAGAAATAGTGTTTGGATGATGGAATTTTGAGAGAAAAAGGAATGAGAAAAATTTAGGAAAAGGTAGTTATGAAATTCCAAAAAGTAGTTTCTATTTCCATTTAATTAATTAAAACATTAATTAATTCATTCAAATTAAGGAAAAATCTGGAGAAATCATTTTTAGGTATATTAGCTCCTTAAAGATTCAAAGTTTCAATCCTTACAAAACAGTCACCACTAAACTTTTCAAAAATCGCATTTTAGTCACTACTCCGAAATGTAGTATTTCCAAACCTTATTTTGTAAAATTGATTTCACCATTCTCTTACATATATTAAAAGAGGATTTTTAGATATTTTTCCATATTTTTAAAGCATCCCGAACTAGGATTCCCTAAAACCTCCTTTTATATTCGAACCGAAAATCAGACCGGTCCGGTTCAGACCCTAAACTTATAAGCCCAAAATTAGGGTGTGACAACTCTCCCCCCTTAAGAAATTTCATCCTTGAAATTTACCTTGAGGGAAAAGGTACGGAAACTGCTTCTTCATACCATCCTTTCTTTCCCACGTGGCTTCCTCAACACCACGATGCTTCCACAATACCTTAACCAACTCAATGGTCTTGCCCCGAAGAACTTTACTGTCCGAATCCAGAATTTCAATCGGCTCCTCATCATAGGTCAAGTCTGGATTCAACTCCACTTCCTCCACAGGCATAAAGACATGAAACACATCATGAATCTTTTCCAACTCTTGCGGTAACCTCAGCTTGTACGCAACAGGACCCACACGTTCAATCACCTCGTATGGTCCAATGTACCTAGGGCTCAACTTACCCTTTCGGCCAAACCTCATCACCTTCTTCCAAGGTGAAACCTTCAAGAACACATGGTCACCCACCACAAACTCAATTTCCTTACGCTTCAAATCCGCGTAAGACTTCTGTCGATCAGAAGCTGCCTTTAAACGCTCACAAATGAGCTTCACCTTCTCGGTGGTTCCTTTCAACAAAGCCGGCATTGAAACCAACTTCTGACCTGTTTCAGCCCAGCAAAGAGGAGTTCTGCACTTCCTCCCGTACAAAGCTTCATAAGGTGTCATTTGAATACTTGCCTGTTAGCTATTGTTATAAGCAAACTCCACCAAAGGCAAATGCTTCTCCCAAAAACCCTGAAACTCAATCACACAGCACCTCAACATATCTTCCAGCACTTGGATAACACGCTCAGACTGCCCATCCGACTGTAGATGATAAGAAGTACTGAAATTCAGCCGCGTACCCAAAGCTTGATGCAAACACTCCCAAAAACGCGATGTAAACCTCGGATCTCTAGCCGATACTATAGACTTTGGCACACCATGTAGTCGCACAATCTCAGCAATGTACAACTCTCAAAGCTTGTCCAAGGTATACGTAGTATGCACAGGTAAGAAATGCGCACACTTCGTAAGGCGATCCACAATCACCCATACCGAATTCTTCTTCGATGGCGACAAAGGCAAACCAGACACAAAGTCCATGGTAATCCTTTCCCACTTCCACTCAAGAATCCTCAACGGTTGCAATAACCCAAAAGGAAACTGATGCTCATCCTTTACCCGCTGACAAACAATGCACTTACTCACGTACTCCGCAACATCCTTCTTCAAACCCACCCAATAGTACTCATTATTAAGATCACGATACATCTTTGTACTACTAGGGTGCATAGCAAAAGGACTGCTATGAGCCTCAGTCAGAATAGTACGCCTCAACTCCACATCACTCGGCACTACTATCTGACTCCCAAAACATAGAACTCCATCATCATTAAAACAGAAATCCGATGGTCTACCCTCTACAATATCCTGAACATGTGGCACCAAAGAATCATCCAACAATTGCTTATCCTTTATCAACTGAACCAAAGATGGTTTCACTTGCAATTCAGCCACAAGACCCCCATCTCGCGAAATACTCAAGCTGGCAAACATAGCCCTTAACTCCACTGCCACTTTCCTACTCAAGGCATCAACTACAACATTAGCTTTTCCCGGATGGTACTCGATTGTCAGATCGTAATCTTTAAGCAACTCCACCCAAAGTCGTTGCCTAAGATTCAACTCTTTCTGAGACATCAGATACTTCAAACTCTTGTGATCCGTGTACACAGTACACTTCTCACCATACAGGTAATGTCTCCAAATCTTCAAAGAAAAAACCACCGCAGCTAACTCAATATCATGCGTAGGATAATTGCGCTCATTCACCTTCAACTGGCGCGATGCATAAGCCACCACCTTACCCTCTTGCATCAACACACACCCCAAACCAACATAGGATGTGTCGCTGTACACTACAAACTCTTTCCCTGATTCAGGTTGAACCAAGATAGGAGCTTGCGTCAAAGCTGCCTTAAGCTTCTCAAAAGCTTGTTGCCTTGCTTCTGTCCACTCAAACTTGACATCCTTTTGCAACAACTTCGTTAAAGGTGCAACAATCTTTGAAAATCCATCCACAAACCTCCGATAGTATCCTGCCATCCCAAGGAAACTACGGACTTCATGAACAGACTTAGGAGGCTTCCAATTCATCACCGCCTCAACCTTCTGAGGATCAACACGAATCCCCTCGGCAGAAACCACATGACCAAGGAAAACAACTTCCCTAAGCCAGAATTCGCACTTGCTCAGCTTAGCATAAAGCTGATTCTCCAACAGCGCCTGCAACACAATCCGCAAATGCCCCTCATGCTCCTCCTCAGTACGAGAGTACACAAGGATATCATCAATGAACACCACAACAAACTTGTCCAAATATTCATGGAACACTCTATTCATCATGTCCATAAAAGCTGCAGGAGCATTCGTCAAGCCAAACGGCATCACAAGGAACTCATAATGCCCATACCTCGTCCTAAAAGCTGTTTTTGGCACATCCACATCCTTCACCTTGAGCTGGTAATAACCTGACCTTAAGTCAATCTTAGAGAACACAGCCGCTCCCCGAAACTGATCAAAAAGATCATCAATCCTCGGCAAAGGATACTGATTCTTGATAGTCAACTTGTTCAGCTGATGATAATCGATGCACATTCTCATAGTGCCATCCTTCTTCTTCACAAACAAGACCGGTGCACCCCAAGGTGACACACTCGACCGAATGAACCCACGATCAAGCAACTCCTGAAGTTGCGTCTTCAGCTCCTTCAACTCCTTAGGTGCCATTCGGTAAGGAGTAATGGACACTGGAGTTGTGTTTTCATACAACTCAATTCCAAACTCCACCTCTCGACTAGGAGGCAAACCAGGTAACTCCTCTGGAAACACTCCAGGAAACTCTCTCACAGTCCTGATATCTTGAACTCGCAACTCCTTAGAGCTAGGATTCATCACAAAGGCCAGGTGAGCTTCACAACCTTGCCTCAGCATTCGGCTTGCTTCCAACGAAGACACCACATTGGCAAGAAACTTCACATTCTCACCAACCACCACTACCTCGTAATCATCCGCAAGTTTCAACGAAACTCGCTTGTTCTCAAAATATACTACAGCTCGATGTTCAACAAGCCAATCCATACCAAGGATTACATCAAAACCATAGAAAGGTAATTCCTTGAGATCAACAAGAAAAACATGGTTTTGCACTTCCAAGGGACATCTTCTATACAACTTCCGTGTTACGACGGTCTCACCAAAGGAACTAGTTACACGCATACCAACATCCAAAGACTCAACAGGTAAACCAAGCAATTGAGCATGTTCACGCAATATGTATGAGTGTGTAGATCCAGAATCAATCAAGGAAAGCAATGATAAGGATTGCAAAGTAAAGGTACCTGCGATCACATCCGTATCATTTCTCCTCTCACGCTGAGCATACACTCGAGCCTGGCCACCACCCTCAGGCTGAACAGCTACCACATACGCCACATTCCTTCCACCATCATCTCTACGCTGGAAGTTACCACGGTCGCGCCCACGACCTCTCTGTGGTGCAACTACCCCAGGAGCACGTCCCTGACCACCACCGGCCAACAAAGGACACTCTCTCCTCATGTGGTCTGCCGAACCACAATTCCAGCATGAATTACCGGTCACTGCTACAGGAGCTTGAACCTTCCTCGCTGCTCGAGGACAATCTCGCCTCATATGGCCACGAGATCCACACGTCCAGCACGTGTTCTGATCAGCTCTCATCCTATGTCCCTGAAAAGGCGCACCATGTACTCCACCACCACGCCTAGCAGAAGACCGATACCTCTTATCACGTCCTCTCTTGTTCCGTCCACCACCGGAACTATAATCAGCAGCTCTCTTGCCCGAGCTAGAACCAACACCTCTGGAAGACATACCCAAGTTTTGCTCAATGTCCTTCGCTCTGCTCACCAATACATCAAAATCCGTATACTCAGCAGCAACCATGAAAGTCTTCACGTCCGTCACCAAACCATAACGGAAACGTTCACACCTCTCCCGCTCATCAAGGATTAGCTCAGGTGCGTACTGGCTAAGGCGGACAAACTGGATCTAATACTCAGCCACCGTCATGCTTCCTTGCACAAGAGACATGAATTCTCTTTTCTTCTCATCTAGGTATCGCACACCTAGATACTTTCGCTTGAACGCGTTCAAGAAGAACGTCCAAGTCACATCATTTTCCTCCATTCCGGAGACAGTGGTCGTCCACCACGTATACGCATCATCACGCAGCAGCGACACCACACAACCCAAATTCTGCGCATTATTACAATTCATTTGCCCCAAAATTCTCTTGGTGATTTCCAACCAAGATTCTGATCCTTCAGGAGATAAATCTCTGAACTCAGTCCCTCCCAGACTGCGAAGACGCTCCAAAGGTAATCTCACGTTAGCATCACCCTAATGCGCAGCTCCGTGAGCTCCAGCTACTGCTGCCTGAAAGGCTCTCGCAATAGCCTGAATCAACACAGTCATGTCAGGAGCAGCTTGCCCCTGCACACCTTCAGGTCCAGCGACCCCAGCACCAGCACCAACACCAGCATTTTCACCTCCAGCACCATCAGCGCCGGGTGGTCCACCACCAGGGGGAGGAGGTAAATCCACAACATTCTCAGCATTTTCCTCGTTCTCATTCTGAGCCATAGCTCTCGTATTCATCCTCATCTCTCTACGAGGCCCCATTTATAAAAACAATGCACTAACACAAATGCAATAAACATAATTAGGCTCAACAAGGTAAGTAATCCAAGTACTCAAGCTCATTTTCCAAAAACATTTCCTTTCATTAGTTTTGATATGGCAATGGGTTCCCCTAACATGCTTCAACATAGCATAACAACACAATTGCAACCATACATCACAATTCATGAAACATTCTTTCACCTAAAAGATCCATCATGCAAAAACACGTACGTTACCCACATAACAATTCCCAATTACACGAGAACTAAGCTCTGATACCAACAAATGTAACCCCCTTAGCCCGGCCTAGACGGTTGACCCGAACTACGAAGATTACACGGGGAAAACCAAAGTCAACTCGAAAGTCTACCTTGATTAACGACCCCTTTTTTTATTTTTATCTTTTCTAGATGCACATTAATCTCTAAGTGAGATCCCATAAAACTTATTTGAAAAGGGCACAGCGATTGGATAGCATACAGGGACTCAATTGCACATAACACAAGTTTAGGGACCAAATTACAAATCCTGTAAATTAGAAGGTCATAACTGATTTTAAAGTTACCAATATTTAATTAGTCTTATTTCATGCTGCCCTGTCAAATTTCACCTTATTTGGACATCTCGAACTCATACAATTGCAAAAAGAACTTTCGGGACTAAAATGTAAAGCTTGCAAACTTCAACATCATTCAAATCAGTGCCCAACGGTCACCTGTTTTGAAACGGCTTTGACCGTTCCAAAACACGGGTTCGTTCTGAGACTGGTTCCGAAATAGTGCCTTCCAGTGGCCAAACCGTTTCGGAACAGCCTCCAGCCATTTTGAAACACGAAGACCATTACAGGCCCCTGTTTTGAAATGCCAGTGCCTGTTCCGATACGGTTTGCCCAGAAGCTGCAGATTTTGCTGGTTTTTCATACATAAACCCACTCAAACACAACCTAATGACTTCCTAATCATGCGAACAAGTCATCATACATATATAGAGCATGATTGCAACACCTAAACACATTCATAGCATCAATCATGGAATTTACATATCTATAGGCATGCTTCCTAATAACCAAAACCAAGCAATCAACCAATCTCCAAAACGAGCATTAAAAGGCCATTTACGAATTCAAACCATCAAAAACAACATACCACAACCTAGGGAGTTCAACACATCTCCCAAAACACAAACTTAGGTTCCCATTGCCAAATAACCAAAACTAATAGTGTATGAAAACAGCACCATACATGAGCTTGGTTTCCCTTGGACACTCTAGCCTCCTTGTTGGCCTTAAACACTTCAATTATCTGCATTATTGGTACAAGAGAGAGAGCGCAAGCACAAATGCTTAGTAAGACATGCTCTAAAGTAAACAACACAATAATGCATTTTAGAAACATTTTCAACAAAGCTTCTAAACACAAACTCATCTCTTTTCATGCAACCTTGCATACCTTACAAGCATCTAATGCTTCATTACATTCAACTCAACATATTGTCTTTCAAGTGATAGTTCATAACAATTTACAACACAAAACACAATCGGATACGCAGATTAAAAGCGTTGCCCCATACGCTTCATACACACTACCGAACAACATAAGGTGGAGTTTATCGGTACAATCACAACCCCTCAACACCCGTGATGGAGTTTATCGGTACAATCACAACCCCTCAACACCCGTGATGGAGTTTAACGGTACAATCACAACCCCTCAACATCACTCATCGGTAGTTGTATAATTCCACTAACGAGTGTAAGGGACACATAACACAAGATCCACACACGGACTTTTAACCACCGTTGTGATCTTACCTCACTCGTTAGGGTACTTGGATGGAGTTTACGGTACAATCACAACCCCTCAACATCCAAGGAGACTTTATTCACGGTGCACCCAATCCTATAGCCGGCTAACTATATCTGATTCAAGTACTTTAAAACCAATTCATCACTTGCCAATATACATCAAATACCATCATCAACTCACTATTTTAAAGCATTAAACAAAGCCATTAAACACCATGCATCACCATGCATCATTACCAATTTAACAACATGCCAAAACAAGGATCTCTTACCTTGAGCATCCTTCAACACATGGCTTTCAAAACCAGCATTAACCATGCTAAAACATGCTTTCAAAACAGAATTTAAACATGCACTTTATAACCAATGCATCAAACCACTTCATGCCACATTCGAGGGAGTTTTTCTGAAAACTTACTCTTGAGCTTAGCTAAGTTGTTTAGACTTAAACTAAGCTCCCAAACCTCCAAATAATCGTTTCAAAGCTGGAAATCCAACTCCACTCACCGATTACGTTTCGCACGATTGCCGAAACGCCAATCAAGCCTCCGAATCAACTCCAATAGTATCCGAAGATGCCTCCCATGTTTCAAACACATCAAAGCAGAGGATTAAAGCATCATTATGCATTGAAATCTTCAGCCAACACAACTAAACTCGCTGATCTACCCAAAACCAACATTTCGGCTACCAAACAAAACCGAAAACACCTCCAAACTCTTTCACAACTTAAACCAGCCAAGATCCATCACTTCTAACCATTTATAAACATCAATCAACATCCAAAATACACCTTAACTCGTCCTTATACCTCCAGCTATAACAGAACACCAAAAACACCTCAAAAACCACCATTTTCATAAGCAAAAACTTAGGGAATTCAACCTATTCGGGATTGCATTGATAAAACCTCATTTCCACATCATTAGACATCCAAATTACATTAAAGAATCATCTCAAAACAGAGCCCAATCAATCTCAACGAAATTCTTCAAGATTTCTTCCAAATCTTGAGTTTTAAGCCAAAATCAAGTTTCTATCATTAAAACCATTTAAAAAACTTAAATTAAGGATTGACAATTTGGGAATTTCAGTAAAGAACTCAGTATTTAGAGGAGAAGAACAATCTTACCTCTAAATGGTGATTTCTCCTTGATTTGAGCCAATTTCCTTAAAAATTCAATGAGGAAATCAAAAGGATTTGATGCAAGATTGATTAGGAATTAATTGATGATAGAAATCTCATAAATTGAAGTGAAGATCAATGCAAAAGTTTCTGGAGAAATAGTGTTTGGATGATGGAATTTTGAGAGAAAAAAGAATGAGAAAAATTTAGGAAAAGGTAGTTATGAAATTCCAAAAAGTAGTTTCTCTTTCCATTTAATTAATTAAAACATTAATTAATTCACTCAAATTAAGGAAAAATCTGGAGAAATCATTTTTAGGTATATTAGCTCCTTAAATATTCAAAGTTTCAATCCTTACAAAACAGTCACCACTAAACTTTTCAAAAATCGCATTTTAGTCACTACTCCGAAATGTAGTATTTCCAAACCTTATTTTGTAAAATTGATTTCACCACTCTCTTATATATATTAAAATTTTTAGATATTTTTCCATATTTTTAAAGCATCCCGAACTAGGCTTCCCTAAAATCTCTTTTTATATTCGAACCAAAAATCAGACCGGTCCAGTTCAGACCCTAAACTTCTAAGCCCAAAATTGGGGTGTTAAATTTGCCATGTTTTTATAGATTATCTTTTATTTGGTGAAGAAAATGTACTGTTTTAGTGTATTTTTTGTTTTAGGTACTAGAGACTGACAGAGGAAATAGGAGCTGAGGATGTGATGCTGAGGCAACGAACCACGGAGTTGTACTAATGCAGTTCCAGACAGAGACAACAGCTGTCGAGTAGCTAATGCCTATAAATACTCATTGTAATTCTAATTCAAAACATCTTAGGTTTCGTTTAGGCATAACTTAGGTTTTCTTATCGCCGCCATGTTCTAAATTTCTCTTGGGTGTGGGGTTATGTTGTAATTAGTTGTGAGAACGGTTGCTTAGGTTTTAAATTTTGTTTTTGCAATAAAATACTCTTAGTTTACTTAATTCATGTGCTTCGCTTCTTCAATTAGTTCCAAAAGTCCAGTTGAGGAAATCCATTTGCCGGGCACGAGAGTGTCAAACTCACGAAAGAATTAAGCACAGTTTCATCATGACGAGGTGTTGATTAATTCGGCTTAGACATAAGTTAGAATTTCAACGGCTAAAAGGAGCAACCAAACGTTGACTGTCTGTGTTAGGTTTACGCTGAGATTGCTAGGTATTGCTTACATCACGCAGCAACAGAATCCTAGCCTAGACATAGGTAGGATCACTTCAGAATTGCTTCGCCAAATTAGGAGTATCTGCCAGACTTGCCGCCGGGACTTCTCTCCATCTCACCTTCCGGGACAACGAAAGTTGCAAGAGCAGAGTTTCGCCGTGGCAACGAAAGTTGCCGCAACCTCAATCCGCCATTATCCGCCGAGGCAACAGATCATGGCAGCACAAGACAACTTGAACTATTCAACGCAGTTTCACACTAAGCAGCAGTATAACCCTGCCCTCTCTATCAATCTAATTACTTCCTTTTATTACTTGTATTTAATTTTACTTTTCTTCTCAAACAACCATCTTACTTGTGCAGGAACAACAATTCGAACCAAGCTGTCCAATCCCTGTTGGAGACGATATCTTATATATTATAACTTGACAGGATTGTGCAATTGCGCTCACAAATAGAGTACACCTAAAATTCTCTACAGAATTCAATGCCAAGAATAAGCAAACCTTGAACTAAATTGCATTAAAAACTTAAAAAAGTACAATTTTCTTCTCAAAACTATTAAGAAAAATAATCCTAACCCTAAGAAAACTTAGAACATAATAGACATGGAGAACACACGACTAAACCCTAATCTCAAGCTCTCAACTCCTCAGTTCGATCTCCTCAATGCGTGTGTCAAGCCTTGCTTAAATAAGAAGAGGAGTACGGCAAAGTCCTTCTTGGAGAGGGAGTTAAGTTGGACTTGGACTTGTCTTCATTAAAGAGGTGAATCTCTTTAATTTTAATGTTTTTATCTACTTTTGCCAAATTCCAACTTTAACCTTCCTTTCATGCTTTCATCATCTTCCAGTGCTTCCATTGCCATCCAAAGTATGTAGAAAAATCCAGCGTTTTATGCTCTTCAAATTGGCTATCACTTTGCATGCTTTGACCTCCAGCGGGTTGGTCTGTGCATTGCCTCGGTAGAGAATATTTGTTACCTCGGTAGGAGTCTGTCATTGGATCTATGTTGATTGTGCAAAAGTTCTACATTTTACCCATATTTAACCCATATTTCTGCTGCATTCAAGCATAATTCATTGCATTTAGGATAGATTTCACATATACATCACAAGTATATAAAATGGCACAGTTGCTACTGATTTTGGCTGATTTTGCAGGTAGCTGCTGTGGTAAACTCAGGGCAGTGAAGAAGCAGAGCTGGAACACAGGATTAAAGTCGAGAAG
Source organism: Hibiscus trionum (assembly GCA_030270665.1). Lineage (NCBI taxonomy): Eukaryota > Viridiplantae > Streptophyta > Magnoliopsida > Malvales > Malvaceae > Hibiscus > Hibiscus trionum. The sequence goes on from BSYR01000021.1 coordinate 27,712,550, forward strand.
GAAGACATTGTCGTCGCCCCTGCCGTGGCATCCAATGACGACAGCAATGGTGAAAGGAAAAGTGAAGTGGAGCTCTACAGATAGAGGAAATTAAGCTGGTCTGTCTTGGGCCACTCATATATTTTTTTGAGCCCTAGATCAGAATGAAGGCCAAGCCCAAAGTTCAAGGAAGAACCCCAAAGTAAGAAAAGAGGACGAATTAAAGGCATCTATTTAGAAGATTTAATCCTAAATAGAGTTGTACTTTAGTTTGAACTTTTATTCTTACCTTATTAGAAAACTTGAACCCAAGGCCTATATAAAGGCATGTAATTCGACCTAGGGAAGGAGATCTCATTCTCTAGCCGTCTTCCCCAAAAACCCTAGTCGTTTTCCCCTTCTCATCATGTTCTAAACTCCCCCTAGGGCTAAGGGTTTATTCTGTAAAGTAGTTGCAAGGATTGTACTGTTTTTAGGAATTTTCTGTTCAATAAAATAAACTTCAAGTTTGCTTATTCTGGTTTCCAACATCTTACAAGAGTATCGAGAGAGCATTGTGAGATTATTCATTTACTTAATATCGGGAGAGTTAAGTATATGAAAGGAATAAGTGGGAGTTCTCCAGTTTATGGTTGAACTATCTCGGACCAAGGGATAGAACGAGGTTAAGTGGCTACGGAAGAATTCAACAACATCGGTGTTCATCCTTCGATTCACGCCGGGAGGTTTTATCTAAGACGTGTTCATCGATAGACTTGGACCTAGGGATAGGACAAGTCACGGCAGGGATTCTTGCCATGCTTGAAGTACAGAGTTGTGTGATTGCTGCCGCAATAACAACAGACTGCTGCTGCCGCAGGTGATGCCGCGACAGGGACGACGACAGAACAAGAATTTATATACAGTGCAACACCTGCACTACCGAGCAAATCAATACCGGCCGATTTCTTTACCCTAAAAAATCCGTTATTTTATATTCAATATTCTTCATTATCAAATCCCAACAATTTAAGCTCTCTTCTTTCTCTTTTGTGCAGCAACCCAAGGATAAAGCTATTTCCAGTCCCTGTGGATTCGACATCCGACACTTCGTGTATCACTTTACTACTTGCGTTGTGTACACTAGCACTCTATTGCGATAGACTATTTTACACGCAACAAGTTTTTGGCGTCGTTGCTGGGGACTGGCAACATATCTTTACCCTACTTTTACTGCACTTTCTTTTTAATTTTTCTATTTATATTGGGACCTGTGCTTTTCACAAGGTTTTTCGTTTGCTTATGCGCAGATCTAGACGAGGCAAAGAACCTGAGTATAAATTAGACTCTGAAATCGAACGCTCGTGCAATCTCAGGAACCGAGTCCACCTTTTGATAACCAGAAACGATTATCTTGAGGAACAGTTAGAAGCTATGCATAACGGGAGGAACAACCCAAGGAATCCTAAAGATCCTATCGGGGATGAAGGAAACGGACAGCCTGCCGCTGCCGTGGCCACACGACGGTCATGCCGTGAATACATGATCAATGACCATGTGGAACTGGAGACCACCCTGCCAGACGTAGAAGCTGAAAATTTCGAGCTGAAACCTGTGATGTTCAGCATGATCAATTTCGTTGGCCAATTTAGTGATGCTGCTACAGAGGATGCCAGAGAACATCTGAAAACGTTCCAAGAAATCTGTGGATCATTTAGATTACCAGGAGTAAATACGGAGATACTGAGGATTCGGTTATTTCCTCATTCACTAAGGGACAGAGCGAAAACTTTGTGGAATAAACTAACGCCGGGTTCAATACGAACTTGGGCGGATCTCAGTCATGAATTCTTATCTCGTTTTAATCCTTCCCATTTATCTGAGCGATAACGTAATGAAATTGCTATTTCAACAGGAAGATGACGAGCCAATGCACGAGGCATGGGACAGGTTTACTACTCTTCTGAGGAATTGCCCGATGCACGGATTCTCCGTTTGGAATCAAGTCATCAAATGTTACAATGCTGCCAACACACATACCCGGATGAGAATAGATTCAACAGGAAATGAACTGTTGTTGGATAAAGACCCAGACGAAGCCATAGTAGTATTGAAAAATCTAGCAAAGAATGAAGAGCAATTTCCCACAGTAAGGAGAGGTAAACGAGTGCTAGCTGTGAAAGACTATGAAGCCGACAATTCCCTAAAGACACAGGTTGCGTACCTCACAAAGGCAATAGAAAATTTGTTAAAGAAAGATTCAAAACATGTCTACTCTGCGGAAGAGGTATGTGAAACTTGCAGTGGGAATCACAGTTCGGAAGACTGTCCGTTACAGCTAGAGGAAGGGATGTATGTTGGAAACTATAACAAGCCAAGAAATTACGACTCCAACAATTACAATCCCAACTGGAGGAAAGGCCAAAAGTTCTCCTTGAGTAACCCAAACAACGCACTGAATCCTCAAGTGCAGAACACTCAAAACCAGGGGGCACCCAGAATTCTGACACGGCAGCAACCGCAACAGCAGCCATAACAGCAGCCGGCAGCCGCACCTAGTATACTGGAGCAGACGTTGGCCACATTTATGTCACAAACAGGAGCTTACGTGGCAAACATGGATCACTTTGTCAAGAAGACTGAGTCGTTCATGGATAAAACAGAGATGAGAATGACTAACCATGAAGCTACGCTGAAATCACTAGAGACACGGATGGGTCAGGTTTCCCATCATATTAAGCCAAGGCAAAACGGAGGATTCTCTAGCGATACTGAGGTCGCTAGACAACCCACACATGAGCAGTGAAAAGCTATTACAACTAGGAGTGGGAAACAACTGCCAGGGCCGGAGATGAAAGCCATACCGATTGAGGAACCAGCCCTAGAATCATCTGTCGCGAACACTGCCCCGGCAAACGATAAACAACCTGCTACCGCCACACCTGCCAGGACAGCAGAAGGGACAGAGGAGAAAGAAAAGAATGATGAAGAACCTAAGCCTCCTCAGATCCGAATACCATGTGAAGGACGACCGGAAGATTATCGTCCTCCACCTTCTTTTCCACAGCGGTTATAAAAGCAGAAACAGGAGTACCAACTCAAAAAGATCTATGATATTTTTAAACAGGTTCACATCAATATACCGCTATTAGAGGCCATCATAGAGATGCCCGGTTATGCGAAATTTCTCAAGGATGCTATGTCAAAAAGATGACATAAGGATGCATGACTATTCTGCACAGGCATCCACCCCAGAAAAAGAAGGATCCTGGGAGCTTCATCATACCGTGCATAATTGGTGACAAATTTGTGGGGTAAGGCACTTTGTGATCTAGGTGCTAGTATTAATTTAATGCCAAAATTTGTGTTTCAGAAATTAGGTATTGGACGAGCACGACCCACAACAGTTATGTTGGAGCTGGCAGACCGCTCTTACGTACAACCAGAAGAGAAGATCAAAGATATTCTGGTAAGGGTGGATAAATTCATTTTTCCTGCTGACTTTCTTGTTTTAGACTGTGAAGCAGATGAGAACGCACCAATCATCCTTGGGCGACCCTTCCTAGCCACAGGCAGATCACTGATTGATGTAGAAAAGGGAGAACTTACAATGAGAGTAAATGATCGAGAGATCAAGCTTAATGTTCTCCAGGCAATTAAACATGCTGATGCAGAAGAATAATGCAAGGCCATCACTGCAGTAATCCTTGACCAACCCTGCATCAGGTCGAGCTGCCATGACATTAAATTTGGTCACTGTCACATCAGCCATCTGGAAGACTGTCACGGCAGCAACGACGACAGCAGCTCCTCAGATTCTGACATATCTGCACTGAAGGTCAAGAGGAGGTAAATTGGATAGGAAATCGTCCAGGTAAGTTATTCGAGCCCCTAAACTATACCTCGAATGAACACATAATCCAAAAGCCTTCAATTGTAGAACCACCTATGTTAGACCTTAAGCCTCTGCCAGGGCAGCTTAAATATGGTTTCCTTGGATTAAATGATACGTTGCTCGTAATCATCTCTTCCAAGTTAATGCAGAAATAGGAGCAGCAGCTCATAGGGAATGCTGCAGCAGCATAAAAAGGCTATTGGATGGACGATAGTTGATATCCAAGGCATCAGTCTGGCACTATGTATGCACAAAATTCTTCTAGAGGATGATCATAAGCCGACCATTGATGCTCAGAGAGGCTTAAACGATGCTATGCGAGAAGTGGTACGAAAAGAAATTATCAAATGGCTTGACGCTGGGATAATTTATGCCATCTCGGATAGTAAGTGGGTGAGCCCGGTGGAATGTGTTCCTAAAAAGGGAGGGATAACTGTGGTGACCAATGAAGAGAGCGAACTAATCCCAACCAGGACTGTGACCGGTTGGAGGGTTTGTATGGATTACCGAAAGCTTAACAAAGCTACCCGGAAAGACCATGTTCCCTACCTTTTATAGATCAAATGCTTGATAGATTATCAGGAAAACCTTATTATTGTTTTCTTGATGGTTACTCAGGTTATAATCAGATAGCTATTGCACCGGAGGATCAAGAGAAAACGACTTTCACTTGCCCATACGGCACTTATGCTTTCCGGAGAATGCCATTTGGACTCTGCAATGCACCAGCAACATTCCAGAGGTGTCTGATGGCGATATTCTCTGAAATTGTGGAGGACTTCCTGGAAATATTCATGGACGACTTTTCCGTCTTTGGAGATAGTTTTGAAGTCCGTTTAGGCAACCTACAGAAGGTGCTCGAAAGATGCGAGAAAGCGAACTTAATATTAAATTGGGAAAAATGTCACTTCATGGTAGATGAGAGGATAGTCCTAGGCCACAAGGTCAGCTGCCGCGGCATAGAGGTCGACAGAGCAAAGATAGAAGTAATTGAAAAGCTGCTGCCACCCACCACAGTCAAGGGAATTCGGAGTTTCTTAGTGCATGTTGGTTTTTATCGAAGGTTTATTGCAAATTTTTCGAAGATTACCAAGCCTCTATGCCACTTACTGGAACAGAATCGTCCCTTTGACTTCAATAATGAATGTACTGAGGCATTCAGAATCCTAAAAGAAAAGCTGGTAACAGCCCCAATTGTACAGCCACCAGACTGGAGTTTGCCATTTGAAATTATGTGTGATGCCAGTGACTATGCTGTAGGGACAGCACTTGGGCAGAGGAAGGACAAACTTTTCCACGTAATCTATTACGCCAGCAAAACACTAAACGATGCCCAAGTGAACTACACTACAATAGAAGAAGAACTGTTAGTTGTGGTGTTCTCGATTGACAAGTTTCGTTCGTACATACTTGGAATGAAGGTGGTGGTCCACACAGATCACTCAGCACTGAAGTATCTGTTCGCTAAAAAAGATGCAAAACCTAGACTGATACGTTTGATTCTGCTACTGCAAGAGTTCGACATTGAAATCAAGGATAAAAAGGGGATAGAGAACCAAGTTGCGGACCACTTGTCAAGACTAGAGACGGGAAAAAGTCTACCGACACACAAGACCATCATACTGGAGACTTTCCCTGATGAGCATCTGTTTGCTGCCACAAGCACCACCGCGGCAGCCATGGCGGCAGGTAAGCTTTCTGAACTTTTTTGGTATGCTGATTTCGTTAATTACATAGTTGCGGAGTATTACCTCCTGAACTTAATTACCAAGCAAGGAAGAGGTTCCAAAATGATGCAAAACATTATTATTGGGATGAACCTCTTCATTTCAAACATTGTGCAGATCAAATTATCAGGAGGTGTGTACCACAAGATGAGCATGAAGTTGTGCTTCACCACTGCCATGCTTCACCATATGGAGGACACTTAGGTGGAAACAAAACCGCTTCCAAGGTTTTGCAATCTGGTTTTTATTGGCCCTCACTGTTCAAGGATGCCCAAGCATTCTACAAAAGCTGTGACAAGTTCCAACGGACTGGGAACATCTCAAGAAGACATGAGATGCCACTGCAAAACATCCTAGAAGTAAAAATCTTCTATGTATGGGGGATTGATTTCATGGGACCATTCCTAGCATCATGTGGGAATTTATATATCCTACTGGCAGTGGACTATGTATCCAAATGGGTTGAAGCGATCGCCACACAAAAAAACGATGCCAAGATTGTTCAGAGATTTCTGCACAAAAACATTTTCTCCAGGTTTGGCATACCTAAGGCGATCATCAGTGATGAAGGGAGAAATTTCGACAATAGGGTAATCGCTGCTGCCTTAAGAAAATACGGCGTAAAGCACCGGATCGCAACAGCATATCACCCTCAGACCAATGGACAAGCCGAAATATCCAACAAGGAGGTAAAGAACATTCTTGAGAAGATGGTTAAACCTACTCGAAAGGACTGTCTTTACACCTCAATGATGCACTCTGGGCCTATAGAACAGCATTCAAGACACCATTGGGAATGTCACCCTACAGGCTGATATATGGAAAAACATGTCATTTACCTGTTGAGATAGAGCACAGAGCTTACTGGGCTATCAAGGCAGTAAACATGGGCTATCAATTCGAACAATGGCCTATGACAACGCAAGAATTTACAAGGACAAGACCAAGAGGTGGCATGACAAGAAGTTGCTGCCACGACAGTTCTGCCCAGGGCAGCTTATGTTGTTATTTAACTCTAGGTTGAAACTTTTCCCAGGAAAGCTTAATTCTAGATGGTCCGGCCCATTCCAAGTTGTGCAGGGTTTTCCTCATGGTGCCATCACGATCAAATCCTTAAAAGACGGGCACCAATTTAAAGTCAACGGACAAAGACTAAAGCATTATCAGGGGACTCAAGCCCCAAGGATGCAGGAAGTGGTTACTTTAGGAGATGCCCCTCAAGGCATCCCTAATTTAACTTAATTTTATTTTTTATTTTTATTTTATTAATTATGTATTTTATTTATTAGGAAATTAGAATTATTTTATTTTTAGGAACTAAGTTTTTATTTTAAATATTTTTAGGAAATAAGGGAAACAAGGAGAGGAGAAAAAGTGAATCAGCCCACCATCTCAGCAGCAGCCCAAAAAGCCCAAAGGAGGAGTCTGTCGTCACAGCCTGTCAACAGCTGTCACGACAGACGCGAAAAATACAACTTGTGACCACGCTGTCGTGGCAGACACGCAAACGCGTAACAGACGCGCAATAGACACGGAAACGCGTGACAGACACGTCAGAAACCGCGTAACAGCTGGCCCTGTTATTCGTGCCTACCGTTACAGCTTCAACGGGCAGAAAATCATTCATCTATATAAACCTCATCTCACTATTCATTTTTCACCTCACTTTTACTCTCTCAACTTGCTTTCTCTCTAGATCTCAAATTTCTTTCATTTTCCACAGCCTTGAAACTATGAGTACCAGAAAGACACGATGAAGTGCTGCCTCCAGCTCTACCGCAGCAACCGGCACACCCAGCCACGATACCATCCCTAACTGCTTCGCCTCCACTGATTCTTCTGGCAGATTTTACCGCTCCTTCCAAAAGAGGGAGATGTGGGAAGAGAGAGGGTTCCTTTACACCAAGCGCACGGAAGACTTCGGGCTCGAACCGTTCATTGCACGAAAAATCAAGTCCCTCAAATTGCAGATGTTTGCTGCCCAGCCAAAAGAGATGAATGTCACGTTGGTCCGAGAATTTTACGCTACTGTCGACAGCAAGGATACGACGACCGTGACAGTGAGAGGTAAAGAAGTTACTTTCGAGCCTGCATACATCAATACCCTCTATGGCATCTATGTCAGCAAAAGGGAGAACGGACACAAGAGGTTCGTAGAGAGTCTGTCGCCGGCAGACTACGATGTTGTGATGGCAGAGGTAATGGAAGAGGGAACATAGTGGAATACAGACCCCAAGCATTGGTGGACGGTGAAAAGCACTCAACTCACTCCCGAGGCAAAACTATGGAACCACTTCGTAAAGAAGAGGATAATGCCTTCTTCCCACAACAGCACGGTTGACCGACCCAGGTTAGCTCTCGTTCATTCCATTTTAAATGAGAGACCCATAAAGGTCGGCTGGTATATACAGAAGGGGATTTTGGAGTGTGCCCTTCGACCATCGGGACCCCTTGTCTTCCCATACCTCATCACCGAGATCTGCTGCGACCACAACGTTCTAGAAATCCCCAAAGATTTCAAGGTCCGAGGGAAGGGATGGACGGAGCGCAACATATTCAGCTTAATGGAACTGAAAGCAGCCACACCCCTTTTCTTCTTCAACCCATCTGCCGCAGTAGAGGAGCCAGCAGAGCCCACTCAGCCAGAACCTGCCACCGCAGAGCAGCAGCAGCCTTCTCTACTCAGATTCTGGCCACACTGAAAAAATGGAGGAACGACAGGTTGGTCTGATGAGTTTTGTCAGAGACTTCATGGCAGCCATGGTACATTTCATTCAAAACAATTTAAATTTTGCAAATGTACAATTTCCTGCTTTCCCATAGCAATACTTTGCTACCCCTACACATGCCCATACTCCCACTCCTGCTGCCACACCAAAAACACCCTCTGCTGCATCCACTCCAACCCCGGCCGTGACAGCTGAAGGCGGCAGCCACACTGCCACTACCTCTGCCAGAGGAGAAAAACGAAAGGAGCCGCTGCCAGAACCCGATGACGACTACTTCGCAGGGTTCTCATCATCCTCCATCTGGCAAGAATCTAATAGGGAGCCATCTGTTGCGAGAAACCTTTCCAAGGAGTTCACTCCTATGAAAAGGCAGAAGCCCAACACTGGTGAAGGATCATCCGGCCAGGGCAAGTCTGCCAGCAGCAGCAGTATGAGCAGCAGCAGGAGATCATCAGATGAGGTACAAGTGCTGGAAAAGCCACCCCAGATCTCACCCACTCGAATCCAGCCCCCAAGGAAAGCCAAGAAGAAAACTGCCTCCGCCTCTCCTAGCACTCTGCCGGCACCCACAATGAAGGTCACTGCCCGCCGGCAGCTACAGATTAGCAGCAGCAGCAGCAACGACGACAACACGTGAAATTAAGTTCCTATTTTAATTTGTTGTCTTGCTGTTTTATTATAATTGTGATGTATTTTGTTTTTATTTTCTGTTTTTTCTGTTATCATGCATTGAGGGTAATGCAACCCTCGAGTTTGGGGGTGGCATCCCTCCAGTAATATGAAGTGTCTTTTAGGTTTTAAAATTGTGTCTAAGTGTTAATTATTATTTAAGATTATTTTTGTCAAAAAAAATGGCTTAAGTCTTTGAACTGAACTTACCTGCCGTGACAGACTCTGTCGTGGCAGTGCCTTTAGGATATTTTTAGGAGCAGTTTAGAGCCTTACTATAGTTCTGATCTTTAAACACCCTTTGTGACTCTTATACTGTCTAGAACTCTACTGGTGAACTAGAATAGGAAAAAGCTTAAACACTTGAATTGCCCCTAGAGGTGCCTAACATTGGCTCTAGGGAAAGAAATTAAGAAAAGTTAGACTCAATACACCTAGAGGTGCCCAAAACCGGCTCTAGGAAGTTAGCTAGAGGTGCCCGTAACAGGCTCTAGTCAAACTTAAATTAAGAAAAGAAAATAGAGTCTAAGAAAAACTAAAGGAGCCTAAGAATTGCCTCCAACAAAATGAAAGTTGGCATAAAAATTCAAGTGAGTGGCTTAGCTATTCTAGTAAACTAAAAGAGTCTAGGCATATAATTGTTCACAAAACATGCACACACTACACGAGAATTATAGCAAGGTTCCGAATGAATCCTAAAATGTCCAGCAAGGTGTTGTTTGCAATAGAGCATGAATGGTAGGTAAGGAAAAGTTCACTGATTTAAGCCAAACCAAAAAGTTTCTTTTTATTATTTTTTAGGTCATAAATGCTTGAGGACAAGCAAGAACTTGAGTTTGGGGGTGTGTTGAGTGTACAAAAGTTCTACTTTTTACCCCCTATTTAACCCATACTTATGCTGCATTCAAGCATAATTCATTGCATTTAGGATAGATTTCACGTATACATCACAAGTATATAAAATGGCACAGTTGCTACTAATTTTGGCTGATTTTCTAGGTAGCTGTTGTGGCAGACTCAGGGCAGTGAAGAAGCAGAGATGGAACACAGGATTAAAGTCGAGAAGGAAGACACTGTCGTGGCCCCTGCCGTGGCAGCCAATGACGACAGCAATGGTGAAAGGAAAAGTGAAGTGGAGCTCGACAGATATAGGAAATTAAGTCGGTCTGTCATGGGCCACTCATATATTTTTCTGAGCCCTAGATCAAAATGAAGGCCAAGCCCAAAGTTCAAGGAAGAAACCCAAAGCAAGAAAAGAGGACGAATTAAAGGCATCCATTCAGAAGATTTAATCCTAATTAGAGTTGTACTTTAGTTTGAACTTTTATTCTTACCTTATTAGAAAACTTGAACCCAAGACCTATATAAAGGCATGTAATTCGACCTAGGGAAGGAGATCTCATTCTCTAGCCGTCTTCCCCCAAAACCCTAGTCGTTTTCCCCTTCTCATCATGTTCTAAAGTCCCCCTAGGGCAAAGGGTTGATTATGTAAAGTAGTTGCAAGGATTGCACTGTTTTTAGGAATTTTCTGTTCAATAAAATAAACTTCAAGTTTGCTTATTCTGGTTTCCAACATCTTACAAGAGTATCGGGAGAGCATTGTGAGATTATTCATTTACATAAAATCGGGAGAGTTAAGTATACGAAAGGAATAAGTGCGAGTTCTCCAGTTTATGGTTGAACTATCTCGAACCTAGGGAAAGGACAAGGTTAAGTGGCTAAGGAAGAATTCAACAACATCGGTGCTCATCCTTCGATTCACGCCGGGATGTATTATCTAAGACGTGTTCATCGACAGACTTGGACCTAGGGATAAGACAAGTCACAATATGGATTCTTTCCAAGCTTGAAGTACAGAGTTGTGTGATCGCTGCCGCGAAAACAATAGACTGCTGCCGCCGCAAGTGCTGCCGCGACAGGGACGACGACAGAACAGGAATTTCTATACAGTGCAACAGCTGCACTACCGAGCAAATCAATACCGGCCTATTTCTTTACCCTGAAAACTCTGTTATTTTATATTCATTATTCTTCATTATCAATTCCCAACAATTTAAGCTCTCTTATTTCTCTTTTGTGCAGCAATCCAAGGATAAAGCTATTTCCAGTCCTTGTGGATTCGACATCCGATACTTCGTGTATCACTTTACTACTTGCGTCGTGTACACTTGCACTCTATTGCGATAGACTATTTTACACGCAACAATCTGCTTCGTAAGGCTTCCTCTTCATAATTCAGCTTCCTTCAGTAGAAGCTGCCATCTTTGGCTTGGCTTGATCTGGGTCTGACTCAAGCTCGTTTTGCACCATCTTTCCTTTTCTTCATTGCCCGCTCGGCATCACCTACCCCGGCAGTGAGTAACTCTACGCAAATACCAAACATGCATTAAAACAATACCTTTTCATTATATAAATCAAATATTAGGATCAAAGGTAAAAATAGTGTAATTAATTTATATAAGGCCATAATGTCACTCAAATGGGTGTAGTTTAAGTCATAATTGCCATGTAAAAAGGGTGAAAACATAGGACTTTTGGGCACTTATCACACCTCCAAACTCGAACTATTTCTTGTCCTCAAGCAATGCAAGCCATGAATTGCCAAACCTTAATCTTCATAAAAATTCTCCTTGGTCTTACTTTTCCTTCTTCTCTCCAAACTATGACAAAAAATGCTCAGCCCTTAAGTCTTTGGATGCCTTAGGAGTTTCCTGGAATCAAACTATAAGATTTATGAGTGTGTGCATGCATTCTGAACAAGATGATTATCCGGGTTCTAAGTAAACACTTAAGCATTAACCTACTTAACTTGGGTAAATTCCTTTTTTATAAGCATTCTAACCTACTAGAGCCAATTTCAGGCACCTCTAGTGATTAGCCTAGAGCCGGTTTCGGGCACCTCTAGGGATTCTTTAAGCTTGAGCCAGTGTTAGGTACCTCTAACTTTTTACCCAAAATTTTCTTTCTAAGCAAGTCTATGCCCTAAGTGTCCTAGAACTCCTTAAATCATACAAGTCACAAAGGTGTTTTAAAGTTCTAATATCATAGTATGACTCTAAGTTATCTTCCTTAAGCATCCTAAAATTAAAGTCTCTAAACAGTTCAAAGCTATGGTAAGAAGAGAGATATCTATGGCCAAGGTAGAAAATTCAATTAAATTAAACTAAGGCAATTGATAAAGAGCATTGCTCGGGCATAAGCTTCATTCGGCTAAGGCAATATGTGCAGTAAAAAAATTTTGGACAAATATAGAACACGCATAGCAATAGTATTAATATGTCGTGGTAGAACTATGCCTCTCGGCAACATAACCTACACCCCCAAACTCAAGACAAGCATTTCCCTCAATGCATTAAAAATAGATGCAAATAATAGAAAAAAATTAAGCACAACATTAAGGGCATTAAAATAAAGGCAAGAGAGAAAAGAAATTTAGATGGACTCAGATGATGAGTCATCGTCATCGCTTGAGAGGATCAATTTTCTCCCTTTGCATGCCATAAGCTTGACTTTCTTTGTTTCTCTCGGCGGTTGGATGCGTGTGGGGGGGGGGGGGGGGGGGGGTTGGCTTGGCCAGGGCGGTGTTCTGCCCGCTGGCAGGTTTTATCGTCGTGGTAGAGATTCTTCCATACTTAATTGGTTGTCCATTTCCTCCATCGTAAAACTTTATTCCTAAAAGAAAATTTAAAACTGTGGAAAATAAAAAAAATAATAGATTAATTAAAATACTAAATCTTAAAAACAAAAACAAATAAACAGAAAAAGAAAAAGAAAAATTAAGATACTTTTTAAGTAATAGTCGATGAAAACTTACCATTTTAAAAAATCGAAAAAGGACAAAATTTGTAGTTTAAACAGATTTACTCCAAAAAGAAATTAAATTCCATACCAAAATTTCAAAATAGAAACCCTAGATTTCAAGTATTCCGCAAATAAACAAAAAAGTAAGGGTTTTGCTTTGCTTGTTACTTTCGCAATAGAGACGATTGCACAGGTTTAGTTGCAGACCTAAGTTCAGGTTTTGATCCTTTAAGCTGACTGAAACATTTTTCCCAATTTTAGAGGGTTCGCCAAATTTTCATATGGGAAAATGAACTCTAACCTTAAAATGTTATTAAACAAGTGAAGGTCTGATTCTCATTCTAGGAGCTAAAGGGTTTTATTTTCTACGAGTAGCGTAACGACAGCGTACATTTCAAGACATGAAAGAAACTGAAAATATGAATCGTTACATCGAAAATATTATCATCTTCAACTTTAAGTCACAAAACTTACTTTACAGACATGTATTCTTAAAGTCACTTTAAACATTTCTAGTTTGCACTTTTTTTACAGGTTCTGCAACATGTACAAAAGTACCGGTATTAGGAGAAAAACGTCACCTGTTACGCGTTAACTCTCAAATATTACTTTCGCATCAGACTGTTTCGTTACTTCATATCAAATTCTGAGATATCTTCTTTCAACTTTACTTGTCAAATTTTTCACTAACAATTTGGGTTTAAACTATTAACTCTCGGTTCCAGTATATATTTTATAGTTGCGAAATATATGCGTCATTTTATCTTTTTACGTTGTAACACAACTTTTCTTCTCATACAGTTGCGAAACTTCATACTTCGTTCTGATGCTTACCAGCAACGACCTCTTTTCGTTTTCACGTGTTTTTAATAGAAATTTCAATCTATTGATTAAAATCATATTTTTTTCATCTGACAGCTCTATTATCCCGCCGTTTATTAGTCGTACACTACCTTGCCGTTCTTTAGACAAACCCGTATTTTACCTCAAACGAAAAGAGATATATTGACATATTCTCAAAAAGGAACCAAAATTTGCAGTTCGTACAGTTAACCACACAAAAACTTCTGCAAAACAGAGACACACTTCGAAAGAAAACATAATCCCCAAATAAAAGAAATGCTTTCCATAATTTACTCTCCATGACGACGGAAATCGACTAACTTTTTATACTCTCTCGCCTTTGATTGTCACCCACTTCACCTTTTACAGGTTCTCTCTCCTTTTCTTCTTCGTTTTCCATTTCACATGTTTTTCTTTATTTAATCACCATTCTGGGCACTGCAAAGTTTTATTATTTTTTATAAATGTTATTTAATTCTTGCTTTCCAGTTGGTTAGCTTCAATTTTATTTTTAAGCTTGAAGAAGTGTTATGTCTATGGTGGGAAAATTAGGGCTGAAGACGAATTTGGGAATTGATGAAATTGGGAAAAAGGAGAATGAAGGAGAATGTGGCATTTTGAAATGTATCTATAAACCGGCTCTCGATAATGAAGACACGACTCGCGTCCAGTGGGTTAAACCGGATGAAGAGATGGGCATGAGATGTGACCCAACAGTGGCCCAAGACGATGCAGCCCATTCAGCTCATATTACACAGTCTGGTTTGAACCAAGACAGCTAGGCAACCGTTAGTTTGTTACATGGAGAGAGAGGATTATATTTACAGCTGCTATTTTTCTTTTGTCTTATTCTAGAGTATAAGTATGAAATTGTAAGCTGAAAATCCTATGTTGAATATTATCAATGAAAACTTTCGAATCCTTATCCTCCATTTCTCTTCCTTCTCTCTAAAACCCTTTCTTTTCTAGTTCATACATAACAAGAAGATGCTTCAAGTTCACAATTTTGTTTCTAAAATAGGAAACTCACTCTCATTTTTCTTTTCTTAAGTTGAAACCAACTGATTGTGATGTAAGTATCATTATTCCATGATATTCTCTTACTAGTGGGGTGTCATGTGACCAAAAAAGGAGAACTAAGAATAATTTATTTTCCATATTAGCAGTGAAATAACAAAATTGAATTATATATTCTATGAAAAAGAGGGGGAAATATTAAATTTGGAATTATTTCAGGAACCTGGAACCGTTTAGCTGTGGAATATTAGGTAAGGTTATTGCTATAGAAGCACCAGTTTTATTGGTGAATACTTTCATAGGACATCTTCCTTTCACTTTAAAATGTTTAGTATATTATTTACATGGACCTTGCAATTCAATATAGCTTTGATTAGGTAGCATGTATATATATATATATTTTTTTTTATGCAGCAGCTTCTTTCAGAAGGTTGCATTTTGAAGGTCTTACTGTCTCTCATTGTTGCTCTTCCCTTCAATAGCAACAATGGGCAGTTCATTTAATGCTCAAATCTTGGTGGAAAAGGTAGCCAAGCTTAATAATTCACAAGCAAGCATAGAGAGTATACTTTTGAAAACAAATTGTGGATTATGTGCTTCTTTGTCTATTTCAGAATGTTACTTTTTGGCCATGCTTTCAAATTCAGGTCGTGTTTTTCTCCAACTGTTGGTAAATTTGTAATAATTGAGCAGATACTTATTTTATGACTTCTCAAACATAATTTATTGCTTATGTCTCTTTGATGTTGCTATCTGATTGCCATGTATGTTATGGCAAATGAACTTCTAAAGCTTATTTTTGCATCCTTAACTTGTTAAGCTTTATCACATTGGTGCATTTTCCATTTGAGTAAGGCAAAACACGTTGTTGAAACTTGGGACAGACAATTTCATTTCTCTCCACGTGAGCAGAGATTGGCCTTTCTGTATCTTGCCAATGATATTTCGCAAAATAGCAGGAGAAAGGGATCGGAATTTGTTGGTGAATTTTGGAAAGTTCTTCCTAATGCTCTTCGTGATGTTATTGAAAACGGAGATGAATTTGGAAGGAATGCTGCATTGCGTCTGGTATAGCCACCTAAACTTTCATATATGTCTTATTTTCATGGTCTCTTAATTATAATCTCTGTGAAGGTATAAATGTGTTTCATGGCCCCTATTCATGAACTAACTAAAGTGACAGAAATAAAGTGCTTAGCTTTTCTTGTCAAATAGAAGAACCAAGTTGACATTGTTACAAAACAAAGTTATTCATTCTGATGATGCCAATTTGATATTCAGAATATGACATTATTCATCTGTTGCCGATTCTAATTTAAATCATGTTGATCCTCACTTATCACGCACTTGTTATTCTAATGTCTATAACTGTCATAGGCTATGTTTCAAAATCGCTTGTATACGTATCCGTTGGCTTCTGATCGTTTTAAAGTATTTGCATTTTTTCTAGTGGCGATTATTAAATTATCAAGGTCCAACAGTTGAACTTTTGTTTTGGTACAACTATACTACCAGGTCGAGTTCACTTGTTGTTTGTATAACTTGTGACAATTGAAATTCTGTTAATGGAAATGACATTGGACAATGTATTGTTGTTTTATTTTCACTTTATTGCTACATTGTGTGTGGTTGGTTAGTATTTTCTTCCAATATATATATGTGCTTTAAATTTTTACTATCATACTGTTTCAAATGGTCATTTCCAAAATTAGGTGATATATATATTCTTTCTTTTTCTTTTTTTTTTGAAATATAGATCTGTATATGGGAAGAGAGAAAAGTATTTGGTTCTCAGGGACAAATTCTCAAGGAAGAGCTTGTTGGCAGACATTCAGAAGACAATAATAGAAACGAAAGGCATGTAGTCCTCAAGCTGGTAAGATAAATTCCTTGTGGAATGCGTTTTCTGCTTTCTGTTTTTTTTAAGTTATGTGCTAATGTCATTTCTCCTTTATATTTATCCTAGCAGAAGAAACCTGTTAAAAATGCTGTAGAAAAAAATAGTTTCAGGCTATAAAGTTGTTTATGGTGGTCAGACGGATGAAGATGTTATATTCAGCAAATGTCGGAATGCTATTAGTTGTATTTAGAAAGTAGATAAAGAAATCGGTACTGGTGTCAATACGAGTATGATCTGCATATTGAAAGTAATCCGATGACAAATTTACAGTTCCGGCAAAGAGAATCAAGAGAAAAAGAATAACATGAAACCCTAGCCGGCTAAGCAAGATGAAGATCGAAGAGGAAAGGGGAAAAATTACAAATGTAGGCCAAAAAGAGCACCTGGGCCACTTTCCATTAATGGGTTTATATAGCCCAATTAGTTAACAGAAAAATTATTGTTTTAATTTTCTGTTAAGGCTAACAACGGGTTGTTAAATTGGTTAGAGGCCTGTTGAGTTTGTTGGAGCTGCTTGAAACCATCTCTATAATCCAATATTCACCCTGCTTTTTGAACTTCTGAACCTTCTCCGCGAATCTGACTTAAGGACCAGACAGACAGCTGATTACGAAGAGCTTGAAATCTTAGCACAGGCAAAAGTTTTGTGAGCACGTCTGCAACTTGATCATTAGCAAGTATGTAATTGACCTCCAACTGGTTTCGCATGACTTTCTCTCGAATAAAATGAAGATCCAGCTCCACATGCTTCATCTTCGCATGCATAACTGGATTCGCAGCCATAGCAATTGTGATGGTATTGTCACACCAGACTTGAGGTATACTTGGAACTGGGACATTCATATCAGAAAGAATAGTAGAAATCCATGTAGCTTCACTAGCAACATCAGCAAGACTCCTGTACTTTGCTTCAGCAGTTGATCGGGACACGGATCTTTGCTTTTTTGAACTCCAAGCTAGCAGATGTGAACAGAGAACACACAGTGACCATAGATGAAGCGTCTGTCATCCAGATCACTTCCTCAATCAGCATCTGAGAAGACTTGAAGATTGAGACAAGCATTGGGTGCAGAAAACCAAAGACCAAAATCTGAGGTGCCTTTGAGATACCTTAGAATTTTCTTCACAGCAGACCTGTGGGTCTCAGTGGGCTGCTGCATATACTGGGAGACTTTATTGACCGAGAATGCCACATCTGGACGTGTGTGACAAACATACAAAAGAGCACCAATAGTACTTCTGTACAGCTGAGGATCCTTGAACAAGTCACCAGCATCTTTGAACAACTTGGGTGACACCACCATGGGTGTATCAACTGAGTTTGTATGCTGCAGGTTAGTCTTAGCAAGTAATTCATCGATGAATTTCTTCTGACTCAGAAACACCCCTCCTGCAACATGAACAACTTCAATACCAAGAAAATAATTGACTTGACCAATGTCTTTTAAAAGAGAATTTATCATCAAGAGCTTGAATGACTTGTTTGATACTAGAAGAGGAAGAGCCTGTGATGAGAATGTCATCAACATAAACAGCAATGTACATCACATCACCACCAATATGCTGAACAAAAAGAGACGTGTCTGCACTAGAAGAACGAAATTGAATGCTGCATAAAAACTCCCTTAGTTTGAGGAGCCAGTTTCTAGATGTCTGACGTAGCCCATAAAGGGCTTTCTTCAATCGACAAACAAGTTTGGAACCATCTAGACCAGTCTTCTCAAAGCCTTCAGGTTGCTTCATAAACACCTCTTCTTGAAGATCACCCTTCAAGAAGGCATTATTAACATCCACCTGGTGAATTGACCACCCATTGGACACGGCAAGAGACGTGAGAATATTGACTGTGAAGAACCTAACCACTGGACTGAAAGTCTTAGAAAAATCAAAACCAGGGACTTGACTATAACCCTTGGCCACTAGTCTGGCTTTGAAACGATTAACAGATCCATCAGAATTTTAATCCTGAACAACCATTTAGATCCAACTTCTTTTCGATTGGTAGGAAGAGGAACCAACTCTCAAGTATCATTCTTAATTAAGGCATTATACTCATCAAGTACAGCAGCATGCCACAAAGGTTGTTGAAGAGCCTCATGAATATTGGCAGGTGTAACCAAGCTCTCAACAGTGTAAAGTTTTGGCTTAAATATGCCATCTTTACTTCGAGTGACCATACGATGGCTGTTTGTAGGGACTGAAACAGACTGAACAACTTCAGTAGACTGTGGAGGAAGATCAGGTGTCTTAGTTAAGCTAGGATGGATAACTAAGGGCTCCAGGGCAGTGTCTATCTGAGGACAAAGCTCAGCAGACAAAGGAGATTCATCAGATGAATAGACTTGAGGGTTCGCACTCAAGGTTGGTGTCTCAGCAACATCATCACTAGACTCACCATTGCTAGACTCAGGAGACTCCTCTGCAACAGATGATCTATGTACATCACTAGATCTATTGCGTGGTGAACTAACGTCAAGAGGAGCTATAGTTGTATTATCAGCATCAGACTCATTAAAGTGATGATCATCAGAGACTAAAGCAGGAGATGAACTAGGGGAGTTTAAGGGACATGTTGGGTCAACTAAAGCATGACCTTCTTGTGCCATAGAAGGTGCAGAGTCTGTGCTACTGGAGGATGAAGCAGGACTAGATGATGGACAGAGCACTACAGATGTATCCAAGCATTGATCAGATAGAGGAAATTCACTAGAGGGTACAGACTTAGATCTATGGAGAACAGCTGAATTATGAGTATTAAGGGCAAAGGGAAATATTTGCTCATTAAATTTCACATGCCGTGAAATATACACACGACCAATATCATCGATACACTGATAACCAAAGTGCATTGGGGAATAGCCTAGAAACACACAAGGCTTAGTACGAAAGTCAAATTTATGACGATTGTAGTCACGAAGACAGGGAAAGCACTGTGACCCAAAAACCCTGAGAAACTTATAATTGGGCTTCTTGCCATATAGTTTTTCAAAGGGTGAAATTCCACCTAGCTTAACAGAGGGCAACCTATTAATTAAGTATATTGCACTGAGAACCGCAAAAGACCAATATCTAAGAGGAACTGAGGCTTGTGCCAACAATGACAGAGTAGTGTCTATAATATGCCTATGCTTTCTCTCTACTACACCATTTTGAGCAGAAGTATGAGGGCATGATAGTATGTGTTGAAATCCTAAACTTTTAAGATCAGTAGCTAAGGCTATAAATTCTCCCCCATTGTCAGTTTGAACAGTAGTTATATTAGCAGAATACTAATTTAACACCAAGGCATGAAATTGCTTAAATGCAACAATTACATCAGACTTATTTTTAATAGGAACACCCAACAATTCCTAGAGTACATGTCAACAAATGAAACATAGTATAGCCAACTAGCTGATTTGATGGATGCAGGACCCCAGACATCGATTTCAACAAGTTCAAATGGCTTAGAGTAAACAGTAGTAGAGGCATGAAACGGTAACCTATGTGATTTACCTAACTGACAAGCAGAACACAAAAAAGTCTTATCAACAGCAACTGACTTATTTAAAACAAGGCTAACAACATCATGAGATTCATGACCTAGTCTTTGATGCCATAACCAATATGAAGCATGTTCAGCAGAGGGAGTAGGCGCAGTAGATGAAGCAAACACATGATTGCAGGAAGTGATATGAGATGAAGATGCAGAAGCAACTTGAAAACAATACAAACCATCCTCCAGAAACCCTTCAAGAACTACAGAGCCAGTCAATTCATCCTTGACAAAGCATCTGTTAGTGTGAAATTCAACAAAAACCTGATTATCGTAAGTGAACTTCGAAACAGACAAAAGATTTCGAGTGATCTTAGGCACACACAACAAGTTATCAATAACCAATGAACCACAATCAGTAGGTATAGCAGCCTTACCAATATGAAAAAATATTAAGAGAAGAGCCATCACCTAGAAACACCTTACCATTACCACCATACGAACTGTTCTGAGTAGTTGAGCTCTGACCCCTATTGGAGTATGCCCATAGACCAATCATATGATGATTGAATAGACATACTATTTTACTAGATTTATCAAGTAATGACATTGTCGTTATTATCATTTGGTATGTTTCTGTGCATCAAACTAACCATTGGATAATAATGTCCATACAATAATACGATTATTGTTAAATAGGATCCTTAGTCGAATATTATTACGGGTATGGACAGTGATAATATATAAAGACTAATATGTGGTTGATGACAAGCGTTGTCATTGACATAGAGATGTCAAAATCAACACATAAGTATTTGTTAGAGAACAACATACTGGATTGACCCGCTATGAGCATGTTTCTTGGGTAATTATGTGACAGTCACAACATTGCTCATGATAAACATATGTATAATCCTCAGACTTGAGATCAACATGATTTCAACATAAAGATTTACGTATTTTAACATAGTCAAACGTGTGTCGTAACTGACTACATTATAAAGACTGATGATTGGATACGTGATGACCTATGTAGTGAAATATGGTTGATCAAGAAAGGATTTGTCCCTCCTACATAATGGGAGAAATATCTTCGGCCACTTGATTGAGTGAGATTAGAAAATGCATGGCCATGCTCGAATATTATGATATGAGATATCTTAGAGATTCGTTTATCATAATCTACTAAAGACATCAAGAAACACTAGATGGACAACGCAAGTGTGACTAACCCATGACTTGTGTTCATCTAAGATATAAAGGACAAAAGGATGAAATACATAAAGGAAGTTTATTCATGAATTAGGAAAGTCACACCATGACTTCATGCAACTTAGGTAGCAATGATGTATTGCTAGATGCCACTCATTGTTTGTAAAATTAGAACAGTTCTAATTTTTCTGCTAACGTTGCATGAACCTACAAGGGTCACACCCTTCGAATGAAACGAACAAAAAAAATTGGAAACCATACTCCCTATTTTAGGGAGGTTGCCCAAAATACCCTATGGGATAGGGGAAATCGGCAACTCCCTTAAATGGGAATAATATTGGATAAATATTGTATTTATCAAATATTATTTAGAGTATGGAAAATATTTAGAGACTTGAATATTATAGAATAAGATTCTAGAAATTTAAATATATATTTGGAATTTATATAATGTATATTTAATTCCAAGTTTACGTAGAATTAGATTCTACATAATTATAAAATATATATTTAAATATATTTAAATCCAAGTAAAGATAGAATGAGATTCTATATAATAAAAATATGTATATTTGGATTAAATATAATGTATATTTAAATCCATGTTTTATGTAGAATAAGATTCTACATAATTAAATATATATATTTCATTTAATATTATTAAATATAATGTATTTTTAATATAAACCAATTTCAAGTAGAATTAGATTCTATGAATTTTGGTTGAACTCGGATTTAAGGAATTCAACTAGAATTAAGTCTCTGAATATTATTTAAAGGGACAAGGGCTAGCAACCAAATCATCCCTATTCCTCCTTGCAAATTTCGACATATCCTTGGGAATTCCCCTCTGGAATTTTCGACAAGTCCCAGATTTCTTCTGAGAAGCTGTTCGATATTTTTCTAGTGTTCCTCTTGCCCCCTGGAAAATTCCTAGCGATTTCCTAGTTCGAATCCAAGTCCCGGTAAACCCCTGGTCGATTTCAGACTCCCTCAAGAATCCCTGGAGGAATTTCGACTTCTCCCTGGAAGGTGTTCAAACCTGTCGAAATTTATCCCTAAGTGTTAGGGAGGCGGAAACTTTGTTCATTTTGTTCGGGTGGACTCCGTAGAGGTCGTTGCGAACCTGTGAAAATTCCAGTTTTACTTGACGTGGTTATTTCGACATACCGTCGATTTTCCAGTTTCCAGAGTTTTAAAAGGTAACTCTTTATCTTTTCACCCCAGATTCGTTCCTGTACATGGATCCTGGCTGGATTATGTCTGATTAATTTTTCTGCTGCGCCACGGGGCGTGCCGACGTGACCCAACAGTGGTATCAGAGCCACTTGTATCATACGAATTTGGACTTAAATTCTTGGGTGATGTTTATGTATGAGATGCATGCTGTTTGATTCGATTTAGGTATTTATCATTTATCGTATAACACCTAATAAAGACTTATTTCGATTATCACTGAATGATTAAAAGTTAATCATAACTATGTTAGGTTGCTTCAATGTTAAATGTTAACATGTTGAGATTAATAGTTAGTCTAGAAAACAAGTAGTTGTTCGTAGTTTCATAGATTTATGAAATCTCTGAAAGGGCTTCTAATTTGATAAAAGTTATCATACTATCTTTCACGGTGAATCTATAAGAGTTATGGTTAGACGTTATGAAAAATGCATGTCTAGGATTGGCATCATCAAAGACCTGGTACTTAAGTGTGCCTAGTGCGCCACTTCTCTTTCATGTTGACCTACCTGGTGCATTTGTTTGTTAACGCAAATGGTTTATGAAACCTCGTGATCCTTTTTTGTCCCATTAACCGCAACATATGGATAATCAGTTTAAAACTCCGTAAAAACGTCGTTACTTTGTTCGCACGATGTTTGAAATGCATGTTTGATTGCACGGTGTTTTTTTGCATGGTTATAGCCCATAGCTTTTATAGTTTTGGTTTTTATACATACGGCCTGTGTGTCGTGCCTTTCTCTATCTTCTATTGTACTTCTCTTCTCATCTCACTCCCTCGCATGTAACGCGAGTTTCTGAAAATTGTAAATACTCATGGAGATAAAGCAAGGACCAACATAGCAGCATGGTGGGCCTTCCCTGGTGGACCAGGCGTTTCAGAAGCAGATTCTATCTTCAGTAGAATGGTCCTCCGATTGGCTTGGGACGGGTCGCCTTAGGTTAAGAAGGGCTATAATCATTGCATATTTATTTACCGCTTATATTTACCTTGTATGAGATGCAATGGATGTTTTATAAGCATGATTAAACATAGTTCTATTGATATGATCAATGTTAAAATGATGAGATAATTAATTAAATCCCTCACTATAATTCTAAGTCTGTTTTAACCATCCAATATTTACCCTCGTTAAAGCTTCGATCGATATAATGCGAGCTTTGCCAAAGCAATGTCACATTTATCTATCTTAGTTAAACGCGAAGAATAAGCTAGTGATATTCGCCGGTTGAGATATTGGTATTGACTTGGGTGGGTTGTTCTAATAGGATTAGAAAATCTAGTGGTTAAAAGTTTTGGTTAATCATAAGATGATTTAAAGAACAAGAGTTGTTCGCCAAAAGATGAGGAATTACATGAGATGTAATTAGTAAGGTGTTACTTACCTAAATAACCATTTCCTAAAAGATTGGCCAAAGCTGATTTAGGAATGGTGAAATACGGATCCTCACTCACTAGAAAAACTATCGAAACGTTTTTCTGAAATTAATACTAGAGGGTTTTTAATTTTGAAGAAAATAGTGGGAGTAAATTTATAGTAAAGACCTATCTATAAATTTTAAAATTTAGTAAAACTTATGTAGCATATTTTCTTTGTTGTAGAATTAATGGAAAATAATACTCTATCTCTACGATCTATCCTTGAGAAGGATAAGCTCAATGGCATAAACTTCCTTGACTGGTTCTGCAATTTGAGAATTGTTCTCAAACAGGAAAAGAAGGAATATGTCATTGAAGAACATGTTCCTGATGAACCAGTTACCACTGCTTCCAGGGCTGAGAAAGACAAGTTTAAGAAACACATGGACGACATGCTGGATGTCGGTTATCTTATGCTTGCCTCCATGACCCATGAGCTTCAGAAGCAACATGAGGACATGGTAGCTTATGATATGATTCAAAATCTCAAGGAGATTTATGAAGGGCAAGCTCGTCAAGAGAGGTACAAGACCTCTAAAGCTCTGTTTCAATGCAAGATGAGTGAGGGATCTCCCGTAGGAGCTCACGTCATCAAAATGATGGGCTACATCCAAACGTTGCAGAAGCTCGGCTTTCCGCTGAAAGACGAATTAGCTACTAATGTCATCCTGCAATCGTTGTCGGATAGTTTCAATCAGTTCGTCCTTAATTTCAATATGAATGAAATTAACAAGACGCTGCCACAGTTGCTCGACATGTTGAGAACTGCTGAAATCAACCTGAAGAAGGTAGGATCTAAACCTGTTCTGATGGTCCACAAGGGCAAGAAGAAAGGTAAATCGGCAGCAAAGTCTAAAGGTGATGGTAAGACCAAAACCGATGGAAATGAGGCATTGAAACCTAAGAAGGGAATCAAGAAGGATGGAAAATGTTTCCATTGCGGCAAGACCGGACATTGGAAGAGAAACTGCCCCACACACCTACAAGAAGTCAAGAAAGCAAAAACGAGCGAGGCATCAACCTCAGAGGCTTCTAAAGAGAAGGCATCAGAATAGACATGGACCTGCGAATGGAAATAAAGCAAGAGTTGTTATATCATCCATTAGGACATGTGTTTTTGCTTAAATAGATTTGTTTTAGTTTTTAAGATTATTATTTTGTGCCTAAGTTTTAGTTATCTTGTAAGGACAAAATATTTTTAATTTTGAGATTATTTAAATAAATGTTATTCTTTTAATCTATTATGGCACAACGAATCAATGATCTTTAAACTAATCAAATCAATAATATTTATAAAACAAATGACTAATCTCAAACTCATAAAAAGTATTAAGGTAATTTGATGAGATCAAATTCAAGAATATTTAAAGTTTGATGAACTTTCAAAGAATATGGGATTGTCCCATAATTAAATCCCACAAGTGGAACGAAAAGTCTTTGAAAGAGAATCAAATATGTTAGACTTGTTTTGATTCAGAACAAGTCATTTTCGACTTCTTTACACACTAGAAAAACAACTATCATACTTAATCGTGTTTTTTTCGAAACGTCATATAAGATATGGACTAAGAATTGTTATAGAATACCTTTGAAGTTTTAAGGTTACTTACATGTTAAAATGTTTACAAAGTTCGAACCTTAAAAACTCCATTTGTTGTTTATCCTAACGAGAACAAAGCTTTTTTTCTCAAACGAGAGTTTATCTTGAAAGAGATTAATTCTCACAAAGGGATATTACTTCTTCAACTTTAACGAGAACAAAATATTTGTTGCTCAAACGATAGTTTATCTCGAAAGAGAATACTTATCACTAAGGGATTTCATTTTTCAACGAGAACAAAATGTTTGTTGCTCAAACGAGAGTTTCTCTCGAAATAGATTACCTCTCACAAAAGGAAAAAATGGAATTTGGAATGTGAAGAAATTTTAGACAACAAATTTATGAACCAAAGATTGAGAATGTTCCACAAATGATCAAGGAACATTAGAACAAAACACAACCATTGTGTTGATCCTTAAGAGAATACCATATACTTGAGAAATATGGATTTCTCACTATCCGTACATGGAAACACTCTTCTTTTTGGATCAAGATAAAGACTAGGTCTTATCAGAAAGCAATGGTGAGCCCAAAATTCGAGAAATGGCTAAGAGGCATGAGATATGAGATGGAATCCATGTCTAAAACCAAGTATAGACTTTGGTTACCTAAAAGGGTAAAACCTAAGAGGTATGAATGAGTTTTTCAAAAAAAAGAAGGAAAAACCGACATGGATGATAAAACATACAAAGGATGATTCATCGCTAAAAGTTTTCGACAAACTTCATAGTATAGACTATGATAAGCATCTTCCTTGTAGCTATGTTTAATCCATCTTAATCTCACTTGCAAGTAGTTACATACGATGATTATAAAATCAAATAAAGGAATGTCAAAACCACTTTCCTAAGGGAAAACTTGAAACAGATGTGTACATGACACATCCAGAAGGTTTTGTCACTCCAGTAAACACTTGGAAGGTATGTAAGCTACAAAGGTCTATTCGTAGACTAAGGCAAGCTTCTCAAAGTTGGGATATTCGTTTCAGAAGATACAATCAAAAGGTTTGGTTTATCTAGAAACAAAGGGGAGTCTTGTTTTCAAAAGAGCTAGTGGGAGCATTGTTACTTTCCTAAGTATTATATGTAGATGACATACTCATCAAAAGGAACTAAAGATCGCAATACGTTTTGCATTAATAAAAGATACTGCGAGTTAGCAACATGAGACAGTATCTAACTCTACAACATAGGCTGAATGTATTACAGTCGACATAGCAATAAAGAAGGATGTTTGGATCTAAAGGGTTAACTTCTGAACTAAGGGTTGTTCCCAGCATATTAGATGCTACATAACTCTGTTATGATGGAACCTTTGCATAAGCAAATAAGACCCAAATCTCATCAATAAATCCAAACAAATTCTAAAGTACTTACATCTTGGAGATGTGAAAGTATGCAACATACGCACAAAGTAGATAACTTTGTCAACTCCCTGACAAAGCTTTTGACACAGCATAAAGATGTCAGTTACACTAAGCCATATCGTATTAGATACAAGAATGATTGGCCTTAGTGCCAGTGGGAGATTGTTGGAGTATGCCCAAAGACCAATCATATGATGATTGAATAGACATACTATTTTACTAGATTTATCAAGTAATGGCATTGCCGTTATTATCATTTGGAATGTTTTTGTGCATCAAACTAACCATTGGATAATAATGTCCATACAATAATACGATTATTGTTAAATAGGATCCTTAGTCGAATATTATTACGGGTATGGACAGTGATAATATATAAAGACTAATATGTGGTTTATGACAAGCGTTGTCATTGACATAGAGATGTCAAAATCAACACATAAGTATTTGTTAGAGAACAACATACTGGATTGACCGGCTATGAGCGTGTTTCTTGGGTAATTATGTGACAGTCACAACATTGCTCATGATAAACATATGTATAATCCTCAGAATTGAGATCAACATGATTTCAACATAAAGATTTACATATTTTGACATAGTCAAACGTGTGTCGTAACTGACTACATTATAAAGACTGATGATTGGATACGTGATGACCTATGTAGTGAAATATGGTTGATCAAGAAAGGATTTGTCCCTCCTACATAATGGGAGAAATATCTTCGGCCACTTGATTGAGTGAGATTAGAAAATGCATGGCCATGCTCGAATAATATGATATGAGATATCATAGAGATTCGTTTATCATAATCTACTCAAGACATCAAGAAACACTAGATGGACAACGCAAGTGTGACTAACCCATGACTTGTGTTCATCTAAGATATAAAGGACAAAAGGATGAAATACATAAAGGAAGTTTATTCAGGAATTAGGAAAGTCACACCATGACTTCATGCAACTTAGGTAGCAATGATATATTGCTTGATGCCACTCATTGTTTGTAAAATTAGAACAGTTCTAATTTTGCTGCTAACGTTGCATGAACCTACAAGGGTCACACCCTTCGAATGAAACGAACAAAAAAATTGGAAACCATACTCCCTAATTTAAGGAGGTTGCGGAAAATCCCCTATGGGATAGGGGAAATCGGCAACTCCCTTAAATGGGAATAATATTGGATAAATATTATTTAGAGTATGGAAAATATTTAGAGACTTAAATATTATAGAATAATATTCTAGAAATTTAAATATATATTTGGAATTTATATAATGTATATTTAATTCCAAGTTTATGTAGAATTAGATTCAACATAATTATAAAATATATATTTAAATATATTTAAATTCAAGTAAAGATAGAATGAGATTCTATATAATAAAAAAAAATATTTGCATTAAATATAATGTATATTTAAATCTATGTTTTTTGCAGAATAAGATTCTACATAATTAAATATATATATTTCATTTAATATTATTAAATATAATGTATATTTAATATAAACCAATTTCAAGTAGAATTAGATTCTATGAATTTTGGTTGAACTTGGATTTAAGGAATTCAACTAGAATTAAGTCTCTGAATATTATTTAAAGGGGCAAGGGCTAGCAACCAAATCATCCATATTCCTCCTTGCAAATTTCGACATATCCTTGGGAATTCCCCTCTGGAATTTTTGACAAGTCCCAGATTTCTTCTGAGAAGCTGTTCGATATTTTCTTGTGTTCCTCTTGCCCCCTGGAAAATTCCTGGCGATTTCCTAGTTCGAATCCAAGTCCCGGTAAGCCCCTGGTCGATTTCAGACTCCCTCGGGAATCCCTGGAGGAATTTTGACTTCTCCCTGGAAGGTGTTCAAACCTGTCAAAATTTATCCCTAAGTGTTATGGAGGCGGAAACTTTGTTCGTTTTGTTCGGGTGGACTCTGTAGAGGTCGTTGCGAACCTGTGACGATTTCGGTTTTACTTGACGTGGTTATTCCGACATACCGTCGGTTTTCCAGTTTCTAGAGTTTTAAAAGGTAACTCTTCATCTTTTCACCCCGGATTCGTTCCTATACATGGATCCTGGCTGGATTACATCGTATTAATTTTTCCGCTGCGCCATGGGGCGTGCCGACGTGACCCAACAACCCCGTGCCACATGGTGTGTAGCACCAAAATCTGGATATCATTTGTCTGTTTTAGATAACACTCCCTTAGCTACAAGTGAATTAACTTGAGTGGTGTCCTGAGTGACTTCTGAAGGCATGACAGTAGCACCAACTTCATTCTAAGTGAACGGACTATAGGATTGCTCTTCAGTATCAGCAACGTAGTGACACATATTGGCACGCATATCATCCGAACCTTTTTGTTGAACAGGAGAATCTCGCTTAAAATTCTGGTTAAACCTGTTCCAGCATCTGTCAGCCAGATGCCCTAGCTTGCCACATATCTGGCACTGAGGCCTGGATTGATTACCCCTAAAGCGAAAACTGTATTGTTGTTGTTGTTCCTCTCCAGGACCCTTATTACTGAAAGAGGAGTAATAGTGTCCGCTCATATCTCTGTCTTCTTGCTCAGTTGATTTCTCCGCACCATATCGAGTCATGTTGATACCAACCGAGACACGCATAGGATCCATAATTCTGGTCCCAGCATCTTGTAAAACAGTTGTTACGGACTCGAGAGTGTATGGTTCTCTACTTACGGTAATTGCAGCAATGAATGGTTCGTACTCAGCCGGAAGACCATTGAGAATGATCGCGATTTGTTCAACAGCTGCTACGGGGCTTCCACTAATAGCCAGCAAATCACAGATTTCCTTTATCTGTGTTGTATAATCACGAATGGACAATACACCTTTCTTCATGGCACGCAATCGACAGTGAAGATTCATAATCTTTGTTGCGGAGAGACTTGAATACTGCTTCGTGACAATGGCCCAAACTTCTGCCGTAGTTTCTGCTCCAACCAGTTGAGGCAATATATTGGCATTGATTGTGGACAATAACCACGAAGCCAAAGAGTTGTCTTCCTTCTTAAACCTTCGATAGTCTAGATTCAAGATCAACTGCCCAGAAGAATTCTTGACTACCTTCGGTGGAATCGGTGTGCTTGGATCTAGATAATGCTCTAATTCGTAGCCGCAAATCATCATCGTGACCTGCTGCTTCCACAACAAGAAGTTGAAATCGTCCAATTTCACACTAATCTGCTTGTTCGCGAACATCGGCCCATATGAATCTCCAAGAGACTGTTGATTACCACGCTTATTGGCTTGAGTGGAGTGAGAGGCATCGATAGTTTCTGTTTGAGGAGCCATAGACGAGAGGACACAGGGACGAGCTTTGAACAGAAAAGAATTTTGGAACAAGATAAACAACAGATCGAGAAAGAAAAACGCGAACGCACACAACGGAACCCTAGATCGGTAGCTCTGATACCATATTGAAAGTAATCCAGTGACAAATTTACAGTTCCGACAAAGAGAATCAAGAGAAAAAGAATAACATGAAACCCTAGCCGGCAAAGAGAATAACATGAAACTCTTCCCAGGGAAGCTGAAATCTAGATGGTCCGGCTCATTCCAAGTTGTTCAAGTTTTTCCTCATGGTGCAATCACGATCAAATCCTTAAAAGACGGACACCAATTTAAAGTCAACGGACAGAGACTGAAGCATTATCAGGGGACTGAAGCCCCAAAAATGTAGGAAGTGGTTACTTTAGGAGATGCCCCTCAAGGCATCCCTAATTTAACTTAATTTTATTATTATTATTATTACATATATATTTATTTATTTATTTATTAGGAAATTAGAATTATTTTATTTTTAAGGACTAAGTTTTTATTTTAATTATTTTTAGGAAATAATGGAAACAAGGAGAAGAGAAGAAATGAACCAGCCCACCATCTCACCAGCAGCCCAAAAAGCCCAAAGGAGGAGTCTGTCGCCACAGCCTGTCAACAGCTGTCGCGACAGACGCGGAGAATACAGCCTGTCACCATGTTGTCGCGGCAGACACGCAAACGCGTAACATACGCGCAGCAGACACGGAAATGTGTGACAGACGCGTCAGAAACCGCGTAACAACTAGCCCCGTTATTCGCGCCTGCCGTTACAGCTCCAACGGGCAGCAACCCCTTTATCTATATAAACCTCGTTTTACTATTCATTTTTCACCTCACTTTTACTCTCTCAACTTGCTTCCTCTCTAGATCTCAGATTTTTTTTCATTTTTCTACAGTCTTGCAACTATGAGTACCAGAAACACAAGACGAAGTGCTGCCTCAAGCTCTGCCGCAGCAGCAGGCACACCCAGCCACGACAGAATCCCCAACCGTTTTGCTACCTCTGACTCCAATGACCGCTACTACACCTCCTTCCAAAAAGGGAGATTTAGGAAGATAGAGGGTTCCACTACACCAACCGCACAGAAAATTTCGGGCTCGAACCATTCATAGCTCGGAAGATTAGAGCCCTCAAATGGCAGATGTTTGCTGCCCAGCCCGAGGAGATGAACGTCACTTTAGTCCGAGAATTCTACGCTGTCATCGACAACAGGGATACGCAGACCGTGACAGTACGAGGCAGGGAAGTCACCTTCGAGCCAGAATATATAAACACCCTCTACGGCATCTACGTCAGCACAAGGGAAGACGGGCACAAAAGGTTTGTGGAAAGTCTGTCGCCGGTAGACTACGATGCTGTCATGGCAGAAGTCACTGAAGAAGGAACATAGTGGAATGCTGATCCGAAGCACCGTTGGACAGTCAAACGTACTCAACTCACTCCAGAGGCAAAGCTATAGAACCACTTCGTCAAGAAGAGGATTATGCCTTCGTCCCACAACAGCACGGTCGATAGACCCAGGTTCGCTCTCGTTCACTCCATTCTTAATGAGAGACCTATTCATGTCGGTCGTTACATACGAGAAGGAATTATGGAGTGTGCCCTCAAGCCTTCAGGACCCTTTTACTTCTCACACCTCATCACAGAGATCTGCCGCGGGCACAACGTTCCCAAAATCCCTGAAGATTGCAAGGTCCAAGGGAAGGGATGGACGGAATGCAATATTTTCAGTCTGATGGAGCTGAAAGCTGCCACGGCCATCTCCTGTTTCAACCCGTCTGCCGCGGCAGAGGAACCAGCAGAGCCCACGTAGACAGAGCCTGCCACCGCAGAGCAGCAGCAGCCCACAGCAGTAGCTCCCCCAGCAAACTCCTCCACTCAAATCTTAGCTACCCTGCAGAAGATGGAGGAACGACAGTTGGGCCTGATGAGCTTTGTCCGAGACTTCACAGCAGCAACGGTACATTTCATTCAAAGTAATTTAAATTTTGCAAATGTTCAATTCCCTGTCTTCCCCGAGCACTATTTTGCTGCCCCTACCCCTGCCCATACCCCTACCCCTGCTGCCACACCAAGAACACCCTCTGCTGCGTCCACTCCAACCTCGGTCGCGACAGCTGCAGGTGGCAGCTACACCGCCACTGCCTCTGCCAGAGAAGAGAAGCGAAAGGAGCCACCGTCCGACCTTGATGAGTTTATTGATGGTTTCTCTTCCTCCTCAATCTGGGAGGAATCTGATGGCGAGCCCTCTGTCAAGAGAAACCTTTCCAAGGAATTCACTCAGATGAAGCGGTAGAAGCCGAACACCGGTGACGGACCATCCGGCCAAGGGAAGTCTGACAGCAGTAGCAGCAGCAACAGCAGCTCTTCCGAGAAGGTACAAGTGCTGGAAGACCACCCCAGATCTCACCTACTCGAATCTAGCCCCCGAGGGAAGCCAAGAAAAAGACTACCTCCACCTCTCCAATTATTCTGCCGGCACCCACAACGAAAGTCACTGCCCGCCGACAGCTAGAGATCAGCAGCAGCAGCAGCGACGACAGCACTTAAATTTAAGTTTTTATCTTATCTTTTCTGTCTGCTATTTTATTATAATTGTGATATTTTTATTTTTTGTTTTTTTATCTGTCATCATGCATTGAGGGCAATGCAACCCTTGAGTTTGGGGGTGGCATCCCTCCATTAATGAAGTGTCTATTATGTTTAGAAATTGTGTCTAAGTGTTTAGTTTATTTTTGCTTAAAAAAATGAGAAAATTTGGCTTAAGTCTTTGAACTTAACTTACCTGCCGCGACATATGCTGTTGTGACAGTGCCTTTAGGAAATTTTAGGATCTGTTTAGAGCCTTTCTATGATTCTACCCTGTACAACACTCTTTGTGACTCTTATACTTTCTAGATTACTTTAGTACACTAGAATAGGAATGCTTACCCACTTGAACTTGCCCCTAGAGGTGCCTATCACTGGCTCTAGGAAAACAAAGAAAGAAAGAAAAAATATTCAGACTCAATTGCTTGCAAAATTGCCTTGCACTTATTTTAGGAGAATTCTTTTTAAGCTAAGTTAGAAAAAACTAAAGGAGCCTAAGAATTGCCTACAGAAAAGATACAGTTAATTCAAGAGTCAGAAAAAACTAAAGGAGCCTAAGAATTGCCTCCAGAAAATGTTGAAATGGCATAACCTCAAGTTTGTAGGCATAACTATTCTGGTATACTAAGGTAGTTTAGATGCGTAAGTGTTCACAAAACCTGCACACACTGCACAAGAATTATAGCATGGTTCCGGATGAATCCAGAAATGCCCGACAAGGTACTTCTCTTGATAGAATATAAGTGGTAGGTAATGTAGAGTTCACTGATTTAAGCCAAAACAAAAAAAATATTTCATTTTAGTTAGATAATATTTGCTTGAGGGCAAGCAAGAACTTGAGTTTGTGGGTGTGTTGAGTGTGTAAAAATTCTATATTTTACCCCCTATTTAACCCATATTTCTGCTGCATCCAAGCATAATTCATTGCATTTAGGATAGATTTCATTTATACATCACAATTATATTAAATGGCACAGTTGCTACTGATTTTGGTTACTTTGGCAGGTAGCTGTTGTAGCAGACTCAGGGTAGTGGAGAAGTAGAGCTGGAACACATGACTGCAGTTGAGAAGAATGACGTTGCCGTGGCCGCTGCCGTGGCAGCCAATGACGACAGCCATGTTGAAGGGAAAAAGTGAAGTGGAGCTCGACAGAAAGAGGAAATTAAGCCGGTTTGTCGTGGAGCACTCCTATATTTTTCTGAACTCTAGATCAGAATTAAGGCCAAGCCCAAAATTCAAGGAAGAAACTCAAAGCAAGGAAAGAGGACGAATTAAAGACATCTACTCTGAAGATTTAGTCTTTAATAGAGTTGTACTTTAATTTAAACTTGTATTCTTGCCATATTAGAAAACTTGAACCCAAGGCCTATATAAAGGCATGTAATTCGACCTAGGGGAGGATATCTTATTCTCTAGCTGTCTTCCCCTAAACCCTAGTCGTTTTCCCCCTTCTCATCATGTTTAAAATTTCCCCTAGGGCTAAGGGTTGATTCTTAAAGTAGTTGCAAGGATTGCATTGTTTTAGGATTTTTCTTTGTTCAATAAAATAGACTTCAAGTTTGCTTATTATGGTTTTCAACATCTTGCAAGAGTATCGGGGGAGCATTGTGAGATTATACATTTACTTAATATCGGGAGAGTTAAGTATACGAAAGGAATAAGTATGAGTTCTCCAATTTATGGTTGAACTATCTCGGACCTAGGGATAGGACGAGGTTAAGTGGCTAAGGAAGAATTCAATAACATCGGTGTTCATCCTTCGATTCACGCCGGGAGGTATCATCAAAGACGTGTTCATCGACAGACTTGGACCTAGGGATAGGACAAGTCATAGGAGGGATTCTTGCCAAGCTTGAAGTACAGAGTTGTGTGATTGGTGCTGCAACAACAACCGACCGCTGCCGCCGCAGGTGCTGCCGCGACAGAAGCAACGGCAGAACAGGGAGTCCTATACATTGCAACACCTGCACTACTGAGCAAATCAATACCGGCCTATTTTCTCTGTGGAGCAATTCAAGGTTAAGGCTATTTCCAGTCCCTGTGGATTCGACATTCGATACTTCGTGTATCACTTTACTACTTGCGTCGTGTACACTTGCACTCTATTGCGATAGACTCTTTTACACGCAACAACTTCCACACACATAAACTTACACCATCGCCAGTAGCTTTCCCCGTCAACTACTCATCAAAGGCCCAAAGTACATGCAGATAGGTGGATTGATCCTGAAGATTGAGAGAATAGCTTACGGTATTGTCCAAATACCGTCACCACAAATTAAACCTGAAGCAACAGCACCTGCATAATCCTCTGCATCATTTCGATTGATCTATTCCCATATAAACAAGATTAATGTTCCAACAAACATGTCAATAGCAAAGTAAGCTCCAATATAGAATGGGACTGTCATTGCCATTGGGATAGGAATATATTCTGAAATTTTCTTGGGAGTCATATCCCTTAGTAGGTTTACAACCAACGCAGCCACGAAGAATCCGAAACATAAAGCCAAACAATGCTTGGGCAGTTCCGAAAATCCCTCAATACCAAGAATTGCCATTTCCCTGTATATCACAGCATAAGGTGCTTTGTATAGACTATCTGGTGATCCAACTTCAAAAGCCGTCCAAAACAACCAGAATGTGAGTGGAGCAATTACACATCCCATGGCTGTTCCAACTAACTGGCTCACAAACATAGACTTGGCTGATGATAGAGAAAGGTAATCAGTCTTGAAATCTTGCATTAGATCAGTTGTTGTGGACACAATGGACATCATAACCCCACAGGATGCCAAACCAGCCATGACTCCACCATCACTTCCTAGTAATGAAAAGACCAATCTTTCCATAAGTGGAAGACAGACTCCAGTCTGTAAGTCCAGTTCCATAAGAGTTGTAGAAGGCCAGGGCAGGGGCAATAATGTATGAAACCAGAATTAGATACCACTTGAGGGGTGGAAATATGATTGGAATAGTAGCTGTTGATATAGCAGCCAAGGCCACATATCCAGAAGCAGCAAACCAAGTAGGTATACGGTCTTTAAGAAATATCTCATCTCTATATTTCTGCTCTGCTACTCCTTTAGAAATCTCATCATCTGTGGAAATATAAAAATATTTCAGTTAACCCTAAGTGGAACCATAATGCTTCACAGCAAGAAAATATGTATTTGATAAACATTTTTCCTTAGAAATGCGGCACATTAAGAATTTTTGACAAGGTGCAATCAAATATTCAAATAAAGGCACTATATCATACATCTATCAATGAGTTTTCACCAAGTACAATTTTTGCCAAAAGAAATTAAAATCAATAGAAACCCCTCAGTAGTGACCATATGAATTCATTATTCCTAAAGCTATGAAAACCATTGCAACAAAACATATATATACACAGAAAGCAAACAATGCATACAAGCTTCTAGCAAACAAGGGTATCCTCACCTATAACCTCTTGAACAATAGGCAATTTGCTTTGCTAATTTGCTTGGTGCTTTTATTCCACACTTCCTTTGCAGTTATATATATTATCTTGATTAGGTTGTAAAGGTCATCCCCCAGGATAAGGGCAATAGCTATGAAGACCTGTGAACAACATGATGGCCAAGAAAATTTATTTAGACTAGAGTTAGGAGAGGAAGAGGTTTGTGTAACAAGAGCAGAATTGTCAGGAACAGCAGCTTCAGGGATCATATACATGCGTCTGCTTTCTTCCCTTCTAATTTCTAAGAACGCCACTCGAAGTGTAGGAAGTGGAGTGAGGCTTAGGATGCGAGATTTGATAGGATCAAAATCTCTATGCAAACCATTGAGAAACTGAAAAATTTTCCTCTGGTCAGTAATTTTCCTGAAGATTTCAGCTTCTTTAGGAGTCTCCCATTCATTTGCTTCATACAGATCGATTTGCTGCCACAAGTTAGTTAGAGTAGCATAATATTGAGTAACATTCATACCATCTTGTTTTAATGCAGATGCAATGCTCTCAATCCAAAATAACTCTGAGTTATTATTTGTGCTGGAGTAAGTGTCTCGAACAGCATCCCAAATGTCCTTGGCAGTCTCGTATAGAAGAAATAGTGAACCAACCTCATGAGCCATGTTGTTTATTAACCATGACATGATTCGACCATCCTCATGGATCCACTTTTCTAGACCAGCATCAGTAGTAGCAGGTTTGGAGCTCTTCCCATTAACATATCCTAGGCTGCCTCACCCGATAAGGAAGAGTTTAACAGACTGAGACCATTGAATGTAGTTTGTGCCTGTAAACCTATGGCACATGGTAGACGAACCAGATGGTTCCAAAAAATCTGTCATTGAAGTAGCAGATGACGAGGATGGTTCCACAAGATATATTGTAATCAATGACAATATCAACACCAGTACCAAAATTACACCCCCAAAACTTTTACTCACATAGAGCTAAAGTCTATCAAGAACATCATCTTCACAAACTAAAAATGCAACTCAAATTCCAAATTGAAGCACAAAAAGAGTAGAATCGGTATATAATAAGGATAATGAAAACAATATACCTTACGAATTGGAGCAAGACTAAACAATCCAAGGAAGCTGACAACAAAGAGAAAAACAGTCATCCATCCCAACCCTGAGTTTTTAATATCTTCTGCTCGGATTCCAAGGAAATCAGCACCGATATGGTTATATGTTCTCTCATCCATTGCAATTAGATAGGATCCGAATCCCCCTACCAAAGTAATCAGAAATTGAAGCAAAACCGCTGAGTTATTCAACTTAATTTAAAACTAAAAATTAAGCCTCCCAATATTATTAATCAGTAATAACAAATTCTAACTGGCTTAAAGTGTAACTAAATGCTAGTATTAGTTACTTCTAAATTATGTACGATCAAATTTCGATTACTTTTTGAAAATGCGGTCAGGACTCGACCCAATTGTCACCTTCAGTTGCACTCATACATTCAAAACTGAAACATAACATACAAGTGCATCTGCACTCCTTTATGTTAGAGCACACTTAAAAGATGAACAAAACCTCGAGGAAGCCATGGGTAACAATAACAAAGAGAACAATTCCAAACCCAAGAAGCTGGACCAGCTAGTGGCAGATTCAGATAATGTAACAGCAAAATTAAGCTTCAAATGATTTAAACTAAACAGAATGAAACTAATCATGTTTTAATCATACCATGAATTAATTAGGAACCAAGACTAAAGAAGGGTGGGTCAAAGGTGATAAAATTTGAATGCTTTTTTTAGTTTGTATTACCACTAAAAGCGAGGCCGTAACAAGCGACGATGCAAGTCTGGATGACAGTATTTTCTTGTTTAGTAAAAGGGGAAATTTGAAACCCTAACTTAGACAAGAGACCAGTTCATGATTTGACGAAGAAGAAGCCGAGTAAACCAACGCCGACGTTCAAGGAAGGAATAATCTCGACCGTCAGATTCAGCTTGTGTGTGATGATGCAAAAGAGAGTCTCTAATAAGGCGCTCACCAAGAGCCCTCTGATCGTTATCTGATCTCTCCATTCGAAAACTCGCTCCGACTTGGCGCCGCCATCAATGTTTTCCGGGTTTAGAATTAACAGCTCTGATATCTCGGTTCCCATGATTTGTATTTTAGGATCTGGTCAGGTTTATTGGTGTCCTTCCCTTGGAGGGGATGGGATTTAAATAGGGATGGTAAAATTATCTTGACTCTGACTTGATTTAGTGTGACCCGTCCCGGCTTGATCGAATTTTTCGTTATGAATTTTGGAGACAGTGGCGAGGTGGGCGAATTTTGGAAAGTATTGACTCGAGACGGGCAAGTTCGAGTATATATTAAAAAAATTGTACCCCATTTCGATATATTTCTAATTATATATGCATTTTATTATATTTATAAAAATATCATTATATATAAACATTTGTATGGTTTTTAAGTTTTTTTGTTTGTGTTTAAGTAAATTTTTGTTAGATTTCATTCAAGTTTTAACATATCCGATTTTGACGGTCAATAATTTAAGTTTATTCTTTTTAATATGTAATCAGTGTTGTCCCTACGCATGGCAGAAGAGGCGCCCGCCCAGAGCCCCATTTTATTATAATATTCGATATAAATATTCAATTTTTTTAATATTTATTATTAGGGTTAATTCTTAAAATTTAGTTATTTAACACTTATTATTATGGTACAATTTTTCCAACATTTGTAATTAAGGGCTTACTCTTAAATTTTATTTTTTCTCAATATTTGGATAAGGGGTCCAATTTTTTCAATAATTATTATTAGGGGCATATTTTTCTAATTTTTATTATTAGTGACATACTCTTAATTTTTTAATACTTGTTATTAGACTCGTTTTTTCTAATACTTACAATTAGGGGCCCA
Organism: Hibiscus trionum; assembly: GCA_030270665.1. Lineage (NCBI taxonomy): Eukaryota > Viridiplantae > Streptophyta > Magnoliopsida > Malvales > Malvaceae > Hibiscus > Hibiscus trionum. The sequence continues at coordinate 27,751,688 of BSYR01000021.1, forward strand.
ATTCTCCCATATTTTTTTATTAAGGACATTCTCTTAAAATTTATATTTTTAATATTTGTTATTAGGGTCCAATAGGTACCTGATTCTTTCCCTAATATTTGTTATTAGAAACATATTCTTAAAATTTAATTTTTTTAATATTTGTTATTAGAAACCTATATTTTCTAATACTTGTTATTAGGGGCTACTTTTAAAATTCATTTTTTAGTATTTATTATTAGGGGCCTATTTTTTTTCTAATACTTGTTACTAGGGGCATTCTTTAAAGTTTATTTTTTTAATATTTATTATTAGGGGCATAATTTTTAAGTTCGCCCTTGGGCCTCTAAATTCTCAGAAATGGATCTATATGTAATTTTATGTAATTTTTCATGCCGAAAATTTAAAATTAATTTTCTTTTTTTATATAGGTGTAAAGTCCCTTGAAACCATATTTTGTGACTGTAATTGTGGATTGATCGGATCTAACATTTATCATCGGCGAAGATTAATACTTTTTGAAATTTTCAAGTCGGGATCAGGTTTAGGAGTTGGTATATTAGAGAGGGACGGGTAAATTAATATTTTAATATGAGACGGGACGGGTCAAGTTTAAGAGTTTATAGATCGAAACAGATTCGGGCGGCCAAAAACCCGCACCAATGTCAACCCCTAGATTCAAAAAATTTGGAAGTAAAATCATCGTGAAAATACTTATTTAGTCCCTTCCAAGTTAGGATTGAGTACATTTATTCATCTCAAAATGAATAATTTAGTATGTTAATTTCAAAAATAACCATTAAAGATAATTAATAGTAACTTTAATGTTTTTTTCCTAATTTTATATGATTTTTATTGGTATGATAATAAATTTATTCATTAATATTGTATATTAGTTAATTTGATTGGAATTGTAAAAATTCAACACATAATATACATATTTTACCTTGTATTTATTTTGCGTCGCCAGCTCATTTTGCCAAAGACTGTTATTCGGAAGATGAAGCAACTTTGTATTCATTTTGTTTTTTTGGAAGGGATGTAATACTGCGGCTAGTGGGGCTAGAGTTAGCTCGAAAGTGGGAACATACATACCAAAGGTGGATTGGGATTAAAGGCCTTACTGGTTGAAATAACGCTTATTTTTAATAAAACAAATTCTTGTAGATGGAGATTCTTTATGGATGGTCACTTTGAGCATAAACCACATCATAGCTGGATCATTAAATTGCTGTAGATTTCTTTAAAATGTAGTGAAAACTAGAAAGATATAGGAGGATATTAGAGAGAGAAAGATCAAAGTGTCTTGACATAAATTGATTTGGTTTCTCATGCATACTCCTAAACACACCATTATCACATGAATGATCATTCTTCACAGGCTTTGCACTAAAGAACGATTGCAAAGAATGGGGATTATGACTAATGATACGTGTAACGATTGCAAAGAATGGGGATTATGACTAATGATACGTGTAGGCTGTGTGAAGGGGGCTGCGAGTCTCGAGATCGTATGTTTTTTTAGTACTCCTACTCAAGAGGTATATGGGCTGAGATTTTAAGATTTTGCAATGTGAATAAAAATGTTTTAAATATGAGGGGAATTGTCGATTGTGCAGGAGATTAGATACAGATACTAATATTGTACTGGATATTATAAAAATTAAGGCTCACAGTAGATGTATAGATAAAAAATGATACTGTGAATATGCAACTTTGTATGGCTTGAAAAATCTTTTCTTGATTTTTTATAGGTTTGATGTTTCTTTGTAACAATTTTACTGCTGCTTTGAATAATAAAAACATATTTTGTCATCATGTCAACATGTTGATAAATTCTGTAAAATAATTTGTTAGAGCCACATACGGGAGAGACATCTTGAATAAATAAATAAATATACAACAGTAAAATATCTTCTGTCCGATAGGTTGAGGAGTTTTGTTTTATACTATTCATAGTACAGGGTAAAATGTATATATATAAGTCACATGTTGAAGTAAGGTGTGGAAACATAATAAAACATTACCAGAAAACTAACAAAAAAATTATTTCCCAAGGTTTGTTTATATTGATTGTTTAATTTTTAATTTAAGATATTGTTTTATAGGATACGATTTAAATAATATCATTTTAATACCAATAAATCTTACTGTTCAAGTAGGTTTTTTTAGGCGTTGATCATTGGCTTATGGATCTACTATACCTGGTTGTTCAAGTTTTCCCTGAATTTGTTCTCATAAAGTTGTGTCTGATGTGATTTTCGTAATCTTGTTTCGTAATGATGCGAATTGGAGGTCTGGTCTGGATGATCGTCGGTCTACGACAGGGTTCTGTTTGTTCTTTGCGGGTAATCCTGTTTCTTGGGGTTCCAAGAAACAGGCTGTTGTTTCCCGTTCTACGGCTGAGGCAGAATATAGGGCTGTTGCCTCTGCTACAACTGAAATTCTCTGGCTCTTGTCTTTGTTGTCCGAACTATGTATCTCCTTTACTGGCACTCCTACACTTTGGTGTGACAACTCCAGTGCTGTCGTTGTTTCAGCTAATCCTGTGCTCCATTCTAAGTTCAAGCATGTGGAGCTTGACTTCTTCTTTGTCAGGGAGAAGGTTGCTTCAGGTTTTCTTTCTGTTAACGAGGTTCCTGCAAGTGATCAGATCGCTGACATCATGACCAAGCCTCTGTCCGCTCCTATGTTCACTAGATTTCGGCAGAGACTTGCGATATGTGATTGTTCTTCTGGTGTTGTGCAAGTTGTTTTTTGTTTCAGTTGTATGTTCTGTGTTTCTTTCTTGTGTTTTTGCAAGTGGCTTTCTCTTCTTAAAGAATTTGAAGGTTGAAGAAGCAAGATGAATGTTATGAGTATAGTTTAGGTAGGTAAAATTGTTATTGTAAGTCAATATCTGTTGAAAAGAGTCAGTACAAAACGGTTAGGTTTGTTGTGTTAGTTACTGTTAGCTATTGACTCTCTCAGCATTGTATAAAGCCTACCTGGTCTCAGTTGAGATGTTTATAGGTTGATTAATAAAACTTAGAGAGTGCTGCCTCTCTTTCTATTATCTTTGTTCTATAGAATCTAACAAACTGATTTGTTAAGACGGAGTTATATGAGCTTTGGAGTATTAGTTGACAACGAATATTGCTGAAAGTTTTTTACTCTTGCCAAATATTTTTTTCAAAATGACACATCTTAAAATTTAATATTGACACCTCATTAAATATTTTTTTAACAAAAAATTTTAACTCAATTTCATTAATCAAAACGAAGAAATACACATTCTAAACATAAATATTCATTAAGATAAAAGCATCATAAAATTAAAGAGCGTGAAAAATAAATTAAGCACAATCTTTCCTAAGAAAACATATTTTGTTTTCCAAATAAAATTTCAGCAGATATAAACTTTAACCAAAAACTCCATGTATCAAGCATTCTTTTTCGCTGCTACATCTTAGCACATCGGCAAACTGCACAAGGGAATTTAAAAAATAACAGACCGCCGATTATCTTGTGACTTCAAATGCTCGATAATACTTGTTTTCTGAACGCTATATTGTCATAACATCAGACAAAACTGTCACAAAGACAGACAAATTCTGCAAAAAGACATACAAACAAACTACCATACAAGCAGACGCAAAATAGTCAGAAAAGTGGATGTAAAATAATTTTTGGTAAAGCCAAAAAAATAAACTAAAAAGAAGCAAATGATTCCTCGTCAAAAGAGAAGAATCTTATTTATATACAACTAGCGTAAATATTAGAAATTGGTCGAAGGTATAATGAATGTTGCTCGAAAAAACTTTGATGGAAAAAAACAAATTTAAGGATGTTTTTAGAATAACTATTCAAAAAAAATGAAAGTAGTGAAAAAAGTGCTCTTCTTACACTTAAAAAATATTTTATAAATTTGAAAATATTAAAAAAGTGACCCGTATAAGTTTAAAAAATATTTTATCTTTCCACTTTTAATAATAAAAAAATCTAAAAACTCTACGAATCGACCCTTTCCCCCCGGAAACATTTACTCTCTATTGTCTCATCTCTCCTCTCTAAAATTAACTTTCTAAAAACCCTACTCAGTATCCCACGAACCCCACCACAATTTCTTCCAAAATTCTCTTATTCGATAAATTTTCACGATCTTCACCTTCCATTTATCAATAAATTATTAATTTTAAATCCACAATATTTAACCATTTCTAAGAAGAAGTAGGAATCACTTCTTTGTCCTAACATCAAGTTAATTAAATTTATTTACTGTTTTTAAATTCATAATATTGTATTATTAGGGAAATTAAGGTGAGTTGTTGTGGATTAACTTTGAAATTTAAGTGTAAATTCCTCAAATTTAAATCATTTTCAAATGTTTAATTATATTTTTTTCAGTCGATTTATCATATCTTAAATTGAAATTAGTTCATAGTGTAGTAATATTATTTTTAATTTCCCTAATTTTACAAGGAAAAAAATTGAACGATTTCAAAACATGCAGAAGCGTCGTGGAAAATTGTAAGAAAAATATACGATTTATTGAAATATATTCAACATACTTAATCATTTAATTATTGTTGGAATAGTGTTTATTGGATATTAATGTTATGTATTATTAAATTTTATTACTTTATTTAAAGATTTTGATTCTCTAAATTATGACCCCTCAAAATGAAATTTCTGACTTTTCGCATGCCAATATGTTTTTCTAGGATGATGGTTGTTGTTAATTGTGGAGTTTTTTTTTTATTGTTGTTTAAATGTGCCGATTGTATAAAGGGCATGTGTGGCACCAGGAATGGACCGAGGGGGTGTTGGTGGAGTAACTGCCCCCTTAAAATTTTGAAAATCATATATGATTTAGAAAAAATTTAGAATTTTCTATGTGTTTTTTATTAAAAATCTATTTTTCGCCCCCCTAAACTTTTATAAGTTCGCCCCCCTTAACCTAAAGTCCTAGGTCTATCACTGTGTGACACTCAACTGTTCATTGTTTAGTTGCATGGTTTATTTTCATGCTCTCATTTGCTTTGTATAATGACACTTATGCACTATATTTTTATACATTTTTTTATTTTTGTATAATAACATTTTGGCTTATGTCCCCTTGTTGGTAAGGGAATTTTATTCCAATCTTTATGAACCTAATCTGTAAAAGGTTTTTGTGCGAGAGAGTTCAATCCCTTGAAGTGTTGTAGCTATTAACAAGTTATTCAACACGAGTGTGAGCAAGGATGAACACTCCAATGTTTGCTGAAAATGTTGATGATACCAAGCTAGATTTGTTAGTCAAGGATTTGTGCGTTGATGGTGCATTATGGTCGGGGACCAATGCATGAAACTTCACCATGCATAGAAGATTTTTAAATCTTCAAGCAAAAATCTGGTTTCACTTTGTAAACTGCAGATTGATGCCCTCCACCTATAGAACCACTATGACTCTCGAGGGAATGTATCTAATTACATTCCATCATCAAAGGCAGGCAAATCGATGTCTGTGAAATCATACACCAGGAATTAGCCTGAATTTTATCCTTTCCCTCACTAATCATGCAATTGTGCAATCCGAAGGGAATCACACCTCATGAGAAGTAGGAGATGATTGAGAATAAGGGGCCAAACAACGAGGCCTCAATTGAGAGGATGACACGAGAAAGAGATACACCGACACCTAAAGCTGCAACAACAAGTAAGGTTGGAAAGGGCAAGGCCAAGGTAGCGACTATTGATGATGATCTACCACAAGAGTCCGCTACTTGGCTAAAAATGCAGGTGATCGAGAACAAACTAGATGCTACAAGTAGCAAGTTGATGAAACTTGCTACACCAATTAAGAATATGAATCGCGCCCAAAATCTATTTTATGCCTTTGTGAAGACTTGAAACAAGTCTATTGTCGTTACAATGAGTCACCTCAACCCAACACCACTCCCAGAATTCCCATAGTTTCCTCCCATTATTCGAAGCTATGAAATTTCATTTGATGAGGATGAGGATGAGGTGGGGGACCAAACCAAATCTATAAACTCTTCTCCTACGGTGCACATTCCGACCATGGATGATGACGAATGCATTCTGAAGGAGAAAGATGAGAGCAAAGAATTCAATGATTTCCTCGATAAAGTCAACAAAATGATGGATGCCAATTCAGAGAAGAGACGGGAACCTGCTAATGATGAGACAATCGTTGCTGCTATGCTTGAGGGGCAAAAAGAAGAGGAATTGCTACGAGTCTGAAAAAGAAATAGAGAAACAGAAAGAAGAACAAGGTGCTGCTACTGCATATTTCGTTGCATCCCAGGATGTGGATGCAATAGTAGAAGGGCCTGAATTGGAGCCAATTGCTACGAGACCGGGGGAAGTTTTCGAGGTTGTTAAAGGACAAGAGATCAATCCTCTCGCTATGGTGGTCTACATTGGACCACTTAGAATTATCCTTCCTACCTCTGACGCGACCGATGATGCCGAGGTGGAGCCCGAAATTCAAGATCAATCTAATAAGGCTCCCAAACCAAAAGACAAGAAGCGCAAGCGATCCAAGGACACGCAGGGCAAGAAAGAAGAGAAGAAGAAAAGAAAGAAGAAGCATTACGCTACCTCCTCCACAACAAAGAAAAACTGTGTTAGTTTGTTTTTTAGTTTTTAGTAGGCATACATTGCATGTAGTTGTAACTATTATTGTCTGTAATACATTTTTTCATTGCATTGCATTTTAATTGAATTATTTTCATTTTCATTGCATTTTGTTTTCTTTTTGCATTGGGGACAATGTAATCTTTAAGTTTAAGGTATACACCTAGGGTTTGAAAATGCACCCCATTTTAAAAAAATCTAAAGAAAATGCAGGGTTCATTTTGTGCTTTAAATTTTTTTCTTACATTCAATGATTAAATCTTATATCACGTTGATTGTAAATGAATTGGTTGGATATAAACAAGTTATAAAACCACTCCCCCCATTTTCTCTGCAGCGGTTACAAGAAATTTGCAAGTTCTTCATCTTCTTCGTTGATCTTCTTCTTCATCGGCAACAACCTTTGGCCGTTTTGCTGGTTTTGTATATAAATAACTTTCATCTTTGGTGATGAATGCTTTATTTTTATGTTTTTTTGTTTTTTCCTTGCTTTGCCAGTTTCATATCAAATCTGCTTTCATGGAAGTTCTTTTGTCTGCTTTTATGGCAGTTCCTTCGTCTGCCTTTATGGTAGTTTTAGTCTATCTTTTGACAGTATATCGTTCGAGTGACAAAATTTTAGCGAGCGTTTTTCAGCGAAGGAGGCCGATCTATAAATGCTTATGATTCCCTGTTGTGGTTGTGCCGATATGCCAAAAACAAGTAGCGAAAGAATTTGCTGTCTTCATAGAGCACTCTGGTTAAAGCTATAGTTTCCTGGATTTCATTCAGAAGTTGCTTCAAGTCCTTCTGAAAGTGATAGGTTTGTTCTTTAATGTCTTTCATACCCTTAAGTTTTATTGTATTTATCTTTATACATTGAAATTTTAATGTTTAGGTGTGATCCTTTGTAATCCTATCACTTTTAATATAATCCAGTTTATTTAAAAAAAATTGGTTGGATATATGTGGCTGAATTTTGTATTGGAATTCTTTTTATGAATAAATTTTGTTGCTTGAGTAATTGGTGTCTAGCATTTTTACTTAGATTCTAGATGAATCTGCCTATTTCAGCCGTTGTTATATATATATATATATATATAGTTAAGATCAACTTACACAATGTAAAACACTTTAAGTTTTACACGTTTTCTGGATCGTTAGATGGGAGAATGGATGGCTCAGATTAATTCCTTACTCTTTTTTTCTAAGTGATAATCTTCACATATTTACTGTTAATCTCATCCATTCGTTTCACTCATCCAACAGATCAAAAAACGTGTAAAACTTAAAGAGTTTTACACTGTGTAAACGGATCTTATCCCATATATATATATATATATATATATATATATATATATATATATATATATATATATATAAATATATACACACACACATATATATATATATATGTATATATGTATATATGTATATATATTATGTATTGTATAAATAAAGGGCACACCAAAGTGTGTGCACTATGAAAGTAGCTTAAGGGAGAACACTTCAATGCAGCGATAGAGAAATGAATCTGGCCAAAGGTTTTCGTTGCATGAGTGTGTGTCAGCGCAATGAAGTATTCCCTGGGGGTTCGTTGCAAAACATCTTAATTCTCATGATCTTAGGTTGCATTCTTTCTATGATATCCCTCACTTCTTTTAAAATAAAAAAGAAATATTATATGCTTATATAGTAGAGTTAAATAAATGTTGTATAGGTAGAGAGAATCTGTGATATAAGGCATGATGCTAACATTGATGAAATTGCAAGTTCATTCAATCATTTCTCTGAGTTGTCGTTGCAATCTTCTGTCATATAAATGTAATTGATTCATTAATAGTCAAGATGGTTCAAGTAGCTAGAATGTTCATGAATTCCTATTTTACCTTGCTACCACTACACCAGGTTTGGTATATAACGGCTTTTTTGTGGCATTTTTGGAGCAAACGCCGCTAATATTGTACTTATCACAACGTTTATAGAGCAAACGCCATAAAATGGCAAAATTCGCGGTGTTTCTACCATAAACGCCGCTAAAGAAAAACATATAGTGGAATTTGTTTGGAAAATGTCGCAATAGGTCCATATCATGGTGGCATTTTGTTAAAAACGTCGCAATTGGTCTCATATTAGTGGTGTTTGGTTTCATAAACGCCACAATAGGTCTTGTTTTTAGTGGTGTTTTTCCACAAACGCCGCGATAAGTCTTATTATTTAGTGGCGGTTTTTCAAGAAATGTCGCAATAGATCTCTTTATAGCGGCGTTTGTTTTACAAACACCACGATTGGTTAAACACACCGTTTTCACGATAGATTATATCTCAATCTCAGACACACCATCCATAAACCAATCGTGATAATCCCTAACTTCTCCTGCTCCTCCTCACCATGCCTTCTCTTCTTGCTTCTCGTCGTGCTCCTCGCCGTCGATCGTCTCTCGGCCACTCGGTGAATTTTCTAGTGGTTTCCTTCACATTCTCTTTGATTGTCCTTAGTGGTTTTCTCTTGATTTATTTCTCGATCAAACGATGGATGCATTATCGTTCTTCTTCAATTCTCAATCAAGAGGCAACAAGAGTTACGATACTCTCAAGAATTTCTTTCTGAATTCCCCCGTCGTTCAAACTAATCTCAAACAGGTAATCTTCGCTCAAACTATGCTTCTATTTAAGCTAAGTTATTTAATTTCTCAAATTATGTTGTAATATTTTAGCTTAATTTTGAATTTGACACCGATTTGCTACATGTGATTGGGGCACACTAGATTACTTCTTGCTTGAGTTCTAAAACTAATAACGAATTACAATTCCCATATTTTGTGGGATTATAAAATGCTTATTTATGATTTTATCATTTATTTTTATACAACTTGTTTATCAAAATTTTCTTTTCATGATTATTTGAGCTTAGCGTTTTTAACTTGCAGGTTTACTTGACCCTATGTTGTGCACTGATTGCCTCTGCTGTTAGAGCTTATCTTCACATCCTTTGGAACATTGGGGGTTACCTAACCACATTTGCATGCTTGGGAACCATTTATTGACTTCTCTCAACCCATCTTTATAAAGAAGTAATAAGCTTTCTTCATTTATATTAGACGATTATAGTTTTTTGCATGCTTTGAAGTACTCATCTTTTGTTTTGGTACTCTTAATTCTACAGGAAAAGAGGGTTTCTCTTCTGATGGCATCGGCAACGTTCAAAGGGGAATAAGTTGGTCATCTGATTGACTTGGCCGTTCAGATTGACCCAAGGTATCTCTTTTGTAACATCTAAATGTATTATTATATCATACAGTGAAAGTGAAAATACTTGGATTTCGATCAAGTTAGAATCATGGTCATTGTAATACTAACTACTAAGCTTACACGATGACAATGTATGTTCAAATCCCTCAACTCGTTTAAAGGCTAGTGACCTTTCCAGGCTGGTTGATGACTTGTATGCCTAAGTTTTGTTTACCTTTTACCATTATGACATGTTTTGGTAGCTGCATTTGTGGGAACAACTTTGGCCTTTGCATGCTTTTCAAGGGATGCTATGTTAGCAAAGCGCCGAGAGTACCTTTACCTTGGTGGCTTGCTTTCATCTGGTGTGTCCATGCTTTTATGGTTGCATTTTGCTTCCACCAGCTTTGGTGGTTCCACATCATTTTTTATGAACCTTGCTTTCATCTGGTGTGTCCTGAAGTGTATTATTTATTTTTATTTGACCTGAAGATTATTGTTTATTTTGCAATCTTCTAATTGAACTCTATGCATCAGTACTATTGATGTTCTTTAAAAGATATGAACCTTGCTTCTATAATACATGGAAGGGGCAACAAAAGTAGTGGGGATATACAATATAAGCATTATGAATATAATGACATTCACAATAGAAACTTGAAAGTTTCTCCAAAATACATGATGTATTAAACTTTAAGGTTGAATACAAAGTCTATTGAGCTACTCCTGGTGGTACATGAGGTATTAAGTTGTTACCAATTATTCATCGGTAAGAACTCGTTTTGTTGTATGATTCAATTACTTTTCGATTCGATTTTAAAAGGTTTTCTGTAAAGTGCTCATTAGTTCTATATTTTGTGTGCATTCCGTCTCATATTATTAATGTTCTTAAGTACATTTTAGGCATAATTAGGTTCATGCATTTCATATAACAATATTATTTACTTTGCCATGCTTTTATTGACTATCTTTTATTTGGTAAGAAAAAAGATGTTGTTTTAGTTTAGTTTTAGATTCAGGTACTAGAAGTTGACAAAAGGAGAGAGGAGCAGAGGAGCTAATGCTGAGGCAGCTGACCAAGGAGTTGTACTGAAGCAATTCAACACAGAGATAGCCGTTGCTGAGTAGCTGCTACCGCCAATACCTTCCGCCCAGGGCAGCAAGATGAGGAATTGGAAAATTGGAGTGTGATCTGTAGAACAGAAAATTCTTATTCCAACGATGCCATCCACTCATTTTTTGACGTCTAGAGCAGCAGACAGAGCCGCCAAAGGAGAAGATCAAGATGACTTGTGGAGCAAGGCAACGAGAAGGAGTCCACATTCAACTCAAAGAAGTCATAATTAAAATTTGCATTTAATGCAAAAGCTACTTTGAAGACTTCTACTCCAAGGAGGACTTGGCCTAGTTAATGCCTATATATACTCGACATATTTTGTAATTGTAAACAACTTAGGTTTTCCTTTGGGTATAGTCTAGGTTTTCATGTCGGCGATCATGTTCTAAATTCTCTCTTGGGTTTGTGTTATGTTGTAAACTAGTGTGAGAACGGTTGTTTAAGAATTAAGTTTGTTTTTGCAATAAAACTTCAAGGTTTGCTTATATCATGCTCTTCATAGTTTGCAATTAAGTTCGACAGATTAGTTGTTAATTATCTATTTGTTCGGTGTTGAGAGAGTCGAACTCACGAAAGGGATAAGTATGATCCTTACTCTAATCAGGTGTTGATCAATTCAACCTAGACATAGGTTAAGGTTTAAGGCGTCTAAAAAAGAACGTACCAAGGTTGTTGTCTTCGCAAGATTCACGCTATGACGAATATCATCTGCAGTGGGCAACAACAACATTCTGACTTAGACATAAACGAGACCACTATCGAAGCGTTCTACTGAGCCTTGAAAGACTGCCGAGTTTGCCGCCGAGCCATTCGTCCGTTCCACTGCCAAGGCAGCGAAAGCGTCGAAGCAGCCAATCTGCCATCCGCTGCCGAGGCAGCAAAGTATGGCAGTGCAAAGCAACTTAACCTATTCAACACAGTTTCACACTACTAAGCAACATAACCTGACACATTCTATCAAACTGATCTATTCTCTTTATTTACTTGTGTTTATTTACTTTTCTTTATAACTAAAATTTACTTGTGCATTTAATTTTCTTTGTGCAGGAATTGCAACTCGAGTTAAGTTGTCCAATCGTTATGGGAGACGATATCTTTTATACTATAACTTGACAAGAGTGTGCACTTGCGCTCCTATTTAGAGAACACATAAACACTCTACAAGTTTTTGGCGTCGTTGCCGGGGATTGGGAACAATAAATTTGTTTTTTATTTTTCTGCACTTTTATTTTTATTTGCATTTAATTTTATTTTTTATTATTTTTATTTTCATTCGAAAAAAAGAAATTTACAGTTTTCTTGTCTAGTGCATGACCAGAGGAAACCCATCAAGCAAAATCATTTACATAGACGAGATCGAACGAAGAGCAAGCAAACTTAAGAAAGAAGTAAGAGAAGCCCTCGAGAAGGCCAAGGAAGAGGGAAAAACAAAAGAAGCCATGCATAACGGCCAAGAAGATAACCCTGCCATCGATGCTCGAAATGACAAGGATGGGCAGCAAGATCTGCCGCCCAGAGAACAGCAGCAAATTCCACCTAGGCAGCAACCCCCAGTTCTACCCAAGAAACCACACTATGTCGAACTACTAGGGACTACTTGGAGCACGATTTCTGAGGGTTTGATCCGACTGTGACAGAGCATGAAATTGAAGCGGATCACTTTGAGTTAAAGCCAGTGATGTTCAATATGATCAACACATTGGGGCATTTTGGAGGAACTGCCACAGAAGATGCTAAGTAGCACTTGAGAGGATTCTTAGACATATGCAGAGCTTTCAAGATACATGGAGTCCATCAAGACGTGCCGAAGCTGAGATTATTCCCATATTCACTAAGGGATAGGGTAAAACAATGGCTGAACAACTAACCAATGGGGTCATTCAATACTTGGACGAAGTTGTGCAAGGACTTCCTAGATCATTTCAGTCCATCAAATGTCACATACAGATTGAGAAACGAGTTCATAGCCTTCCGCCAAGGGGATGACGAACCAATGTATGAAGCTTGGGAGAGGTACCAACAGATGTTGAACAATTTCACGCTTCATGGTTTCCCATCCTAGACTCAGGTGTCGATGTTCTACAATGGAGTAAATCAACCGACAAGAATGATGGTCGACGCCTCAGCCAATAGAATCATCCTAGATAGACCACCTGAGGAGGCACTACAGATTCTGAACAAAATTACCAAAATTGACTACAAGTTCTCTACAGCCCGTCGCGGTGGCATAAGGCGGCTAGCTGTTGTGAATGAAGTAGAGGCCACTAAATCTGTAAGTGCCCGCCTGGACAAACTGACACAGCCGGTGATGACTATGGCCAAAGGAAAGACATATGAAGCCAAGGCTGTGAAGCCTTTTTGTGATGAGTGTGAGGGCATCCACGATTCTTTTGAGTGCAGTGAATCCGCAAACTTCATGGGAACCTATGAGAGGAATATCATGCCCAACACCAACACATAAAACCCTGGCTGAAAGAAGCATCCAAACTTCTCCTAGAGTAATCCAAACACGGCTGCAAATCCAACTCAGCAACCGGGAGGATACCAACAGAACCTGTCACGATAGTCGCCTCAGCAGCAACAGAATACGAACAATAACTCATTCAAAACTACTTTACATACTTTTATGTCTCAAACCAGTGATTTTATTGTTCGTACTAATAAATTTATTGATAAGAATGAGTCGTTTATGTATAGGACTGAGATGAGGATGAACAACCAGGAAGCTGCGATAAAGAACCTTGAGACCCAGTTTGGGCAATTCACAGAGATCATAAGCAACATGACAACGGGTGCAGCATCCAGTAGCACAGAGGCCCTAGCTAAACCCACATATGAGCAGTGTAAAGCCATATCAACCGGAAGTGGGAAACAACTGGACGAGCCCAGAATTGAACAACCAATGGACCAGCAAATAGAACAGTCTGCCGCGACAGCATCAAAACCAGCCACCTCGGCAGATGAGACTGACAACAGCCCTAAGGAGGATGATCCTGAGTCGCCACATATTAGATTTCCATTCAAGAAACACATTCAGGATATCCGTCTGCCGCCGCCTTTCCCCCAAAGATGAAAGCAATAGAAACATGAGCACCAGTTCCGGAAATTTCTGGACATTCTAAAATAGGTGCACATTAACATCCCTCTCGTGGAAGCCACCCAAAACATGCCCAATTACGCAAAATATCTGAAGGACATGGTTTCCAAGAGGAAAAGAATTGGGGAGTTCGAAACTATAGCTGTAACACAGGAGTGCATGGCTATGCTGCACAATAAGTTGTCGGCCAAAAGAACAAATCCAGACAGCTTCGTTATTCTATGCAGAATCAGCAACAACCATGGCATGAGAGCCCTGTGTGATTTAGGGGCCAGCAATAACCTAATGCCAAAGGCGGTCTTCGAGAAGTTAGGTATTGGGCAAGCCAAACCCAACTCCATCATGTTGAAACTAGCAGACCATTCATTCGTACAACCGGAGGGCAAAGTTGAAGACATCCTGGTTCGCGTGGGCGGCCTTATTTTTTCAGCATACTTCCTCATCCTAGACTGTGAGGCCGACGAGAACGCCCCCATCATACTTAGGCGACCGTTTCTAGCCACGGGCAGAACGCAAATTGACGTGAAGTATAGAGAGTTGATCATGAGGGTGGACAACCAAACCATAAAACTAAATGTTTTACAGCCCTCAATAAGGGAAAAATAAGGATTCCCAAACGCTCAGGCCTCCGAAATTAGCACTGAAACAGGGAACAACAGTAGTCGCCTAGGCAGTCAGCAGGGCAGAATGCAGGACCCCAAGGAACAAGAGGACCCCCATGAGGGAGAAAAGCAAAAAACCACCTAAGGAAGTGGTTATGTCTGGGAGATGCACCCCAATGCACTCCCAACATAACTTAGTTTAACTATTTTATTTTCTTTCATTTTTATGTTTTAGGAATAGAATTTATTTTATCTTCTTGTCTTTAATTTTTAGGATTAGGATTTTAATTTATTGCAATTTATTTTTCACATTTTTATTTCAGTATTTCATTATTTAGTTTATTATTTATACTCTCAGATTTTAGGAATAAAAGAGTCGGACCAAGAAGAAGGCCCAACAAGGAGCCCACCCACCATCCCGCAAAGACAGCTTCAGGTGGCCCAGCGTAGAAATCGCGTAACGGCTAGTTGGCCGCCAACGGCTACAGAAGTAACGGACAGAAAACATGTAACGTGAGCGAAGCAAATTGCCCGTTGGGAATTTAATGCTGTCACGGCACCTCTCGGCACCATCTATATAAACCCCACTTCTCCCATTCATTCACTTTACTTTCATCTCCTTGTTAACCTATTCTTGAATCCACTGCGCTCTTTCTCATTATCTTCTTTTAATTTCAGATTACAAAGAAATCGTCTCACACATGGCATCAACATCACAATCCAAACCCACATTCCAACGTTTCTTCTCCAATAACGATGCAAAGTGGTACAGAACCTAATTCGCAAAGCAAGCCATATGGGAGGCACAAGGGTTCCACTATTCCAAGCAGACATGGGACCTCGGCCTTGATCCCGCCCTATTCGAGAAAATCCACAGCAAGGGTTGTGAGATATTCGCACGACAGCCGGAGGTGGCAAACATCATGATGGTCAGAGAATTTTATGCCCACCACCCCGCCCAGAAGTTTCGTTCGTGTTTGTGCGAGGAGAGCCTGTCAAGTTAAAGACTACCGTCATCAACAGCTTCTATGGATTAGAGATGGACGGAAACCCTCACGAAGAATGGAGGCAGTCACTGACAGTTGCCGACTATGAAAAAATCAAGGCCCGGCTGTGCAAACCCAATACCCCTTGGTTGGCGGGAAAACATGGCGGCTCAGTACAAGGCCGCCAATTGCTGCCCGAGTCGATGCTGTGGAACACATTCATAAAACGGCGTCTGATGTCCACCTCTCATAATTCCACCATGGATCAGCCGCGTCTCGCTCTCATTCACTCGATCATAATGAACAGACCGATCAACGTTGGGGAAATAATCTGCAAGGAGATTCACAATTGCTTTCGGAAATCAAAGGGCCCACTTTACTTCCTATCTTTCATAACAGGCTTGTGTGTCAATTCAACGTCCTATCAGACCCAAACGATGAGATGACAGCTGAAAAAGACGGCTGGACCAGAAAAGTCCGCCTGTAGATGATATAAGCACTAGAAACGGAGCAGATCACACCATCGCAGCCCTCCGTCGCCCAGTCAGCTACACTAGCAACCCCATGCAGTACTGACGCTGCCCAGAACAATAAAGTCATTTCCATGCTTCGCACTCTTATCAACAACAACAACAAACAGATAGAGCAACATCAATTGAAGTTCATGAAGTATATAGGGGAGGTTCAAGAGGCCTTTGTGGCCTATCTTCTTTAGAAATTCCCCAATGACGGCCCCTCCCTGCCCACCTTCCCTGTAAACTTAGCCGATGCAGCTGATCCTAGGGAGACTACACCATCAGAAGCAACTGCCCGCAACACCATCAGATGCCATCTCCGACGCATTATCCATCATACTCCACCACCTCCGCTTCTAACACGGTGGCCGACACTCTCGAGAGGCATCAACAAAATTTCTCTCCAGCCTGTACAACAAAAACGGTGGCAAATACCTCCTCGTCCAACGAGGTCGAGCAGCAAACGGTAACAACAACGACATCCATCGCAACAGAGGATCCACCAGCAGAACACGTGGTAGAGGCAACTAGGAAGAGAAAGCAACACATTATCTCCGCCGAGTCTGAGGAAGAGGAGTCATAATCCGAGCCAGAACAAAGTGAAGCTCCTCGCCCCACTTCTAAGAGAGTCCAACCGCAGCGGACAGCAAAAATATCACCTGCCAAGCCTACCGCCCGGACGTCTTCCAACCACTGCCTGGTCATCCAGTCTTCATCTTGCTCCTCTTCCGCAAAGACCCCAGCTTCTTCTCAGCCCTCCGCCAACTTCTAGATTTGTTTCTTTTCTTTTCTTTTCTTTATTGTTTATTTTATTTTTTAATTATCTTACTTTTATTTATTTTTCTGTTTCTTTTTTATTGTATTTTATTTTGTGCATTGAGGGTTATGCCCGTCTCGAGTTTGGGGGGGTTAGCACTCATTTTTGTTTAGGCATAGTAGTGCATTTAGGTTGCATAATGTACTTGCCTCTAAAAATTAATCAAAAGAAAATTTTTTGTTAGAACTTGTGCCTATGATAGGATAGCCGGCTTTAAATTTTTCGCACCAATTAAAAAGAACATAATTTTGGGGAAAGCGTGAAGTAAACTTAGAGTTTTCTAAAATTGCCAAAAATTAAAAACACTATTGTTACTTGTTGAATTTGATTGAATTTCTGATAAACATTGCCTGCTTGAATTATTTGTAAAATTCTAACATGGTTGCAGGAAGCTGCCGCGACAGGAAACAAACAGAAAAAGAAAAGCACTGCCACGGCAAGAAAGAAATTTTTATGTTGTTTTTCCCTAGAGGTGCTCAAAACCGGCTCTAGGAAGAACCATGTGCAAGGACACTCCGCTGCTATCAAAGTCCATGAATCTAAAAATCTTTGAAGTGACGAACAAATTAGCACGAGTGAATGAAAGTCTTCACGGGATGACTCTACTCAATGGGTTCGAGGTTTCGTAGTTTGCTTCTATCTTAATTTCAGACCTAGAACAGTAGTTGTGATGAGCTGGAGCCTTTGTTGCCATGATTATTAACTGTGCTTGTAACACCCCAATTTTAGGGAAAGCCTAGTTCAGGATGCTTTAAAAATGTAGAAAAATATCTAAAAATCCTCTTTTAAGATATATAATAGAGTGGTGAAATCAATTTTACAAAATAAGGTTTGGAAATACTACATTTCGGTGTAGTGACCAAAATGCAATTTTTGAAAAGTTTAGTGGTGACTGTTTTGTAAGGATTGAAACTTTGAATCTTTAAGGAGCTAATTTACCCAAAAATGTTTTCTCCGGATTTTTCCTTAATTTGGGTGATTTAATAAATGTTTAATTAAATAAAATAAAGATGGGAAACTACTTTTTGGATTTTCATAACTACTTTTTCCTAATTTTCTCTCATTCCTTTTTCTCTCAAAATCACATCATCCAAACACTTTTCTCCAGCAACTTTTGCATTGATCTTCACTTCAAATGATGAGATTTCTATCATCCATTAGTTCCTAATCAATCTTGCATCAAATCCTTTTGATTTCCTCATTGAATTTTCAAGGAATTTGGCCTAAATCAAGGAGAAATCACCATTTAGAGGTAAGATTGTTCTTCTCCTCTAAATACTCAGCTCTTTACTGAAATTCCCAAGTTGTCAATCCTTAATTTAAGTTTTATAAATGGTTTTAATGTTGGAGACATGATTTTGGCTTAAAACTCAAGATTTTGGAAGAAATCTTGAGGAATTTCGTTGTGATTGCTTGGGCTCTGTTTTGAGATAATTCTTTAATGTATTTTGGATGTCTAATGATGTTTGAAATGAGGTTTTATCAATCTAATCCCGAATAGGTTGTATTTCCTAAGTTTTTGCTTATGAAAATGGTGGTTTTTGAGGTGTTTTTGGTGTTCTATTATAGCTGGAGGTATAAGGACGATTTTAGGTTTATTTTGGATGTTAATTGATGTTTAGAAATGGTTAGAAGTGATGGATCTTGGTTGGGTAAAGTTTTGGAAGTGTTTTCGATTGTGTTTGGTAGCCAAAATGTTGGTTTTAGATAGAGCAGCGAGTTTAGGTGTGTTGGCTGAAGATTTCAATGCATGGTGATGCATTAATCCTCTGCTTTGATGTGTTTAAAACAGGGGAGACATCTTTGGACACCTTTGGAGTTGCTTTGGAAGCTTAATTGGCGTTTCGGCAAGCAAGCGAAACGTAATTGGTGAGTGGAGTTGGGTTTCCAGCTTTGAAACGATTATTTGAAGGTTTTGGGAGCTTAGTTTAAGTCTAAACAACTTAGCTAAGCTCAAGAGTAAGTTTTCGGAAAAACTCCTTCGGATGTGCTATGTTGTGGTTTGATGCATTGGTTGTGAAATGCATATTTAATTACTGTTTTGAAAGCATGTTTTAGCATGATTAATGCTGGTTTTGAAAGCCATGTGTTGAAGGATGCTCAAGGTAAGAGATCCTTGGTTTGACATGTTATTAGTTTGGTAATGATGCATGGTAATGCATGATGTTTAATGGCTTTGATTAATGCTTTAAAACAGTGAATTGATGATGGTATTTGATGTATATTGGCAAGTGATGTATTGGTTTTAAAGTACTTGAATCGGATATAGTTAGCCGGCTATAGGATTGAGTGCACCGTAAGTAAAGTCGCCTTGGACGTTGAGGGGTTGTGATTGTACCGAAAACTCCATCCAAGTATCCTAAGAGAGGTAAGATCACAACGGTGGTTAAAAGTCCGTGTGTGCATCTTGGTAAGATCACAACTGTGGTTAAAAGTCCGTGTGTGGATCTTGTGTTATGTGTCCCGTACTCTCGTTAGTGGGTTATACAACTACCGATGAGTGATGTTGAGGGGTTGTGATTGTACCGTTAAACTCCATCACGGGTGTTGAGGGGTTGTGATTGTACCGATAAACTCCACCTTGTAAGCCGGTAGTGTGTATGAAGCGTGTGGGACAACGCTTGTAATTCGCGTATTCGATTGTGTTTTTGTGTTGAATTGGTTATGATCTATCACTTGGAAGCCAATATAATGAATCGAATGTAATGAAGCATGAGATGCTTGTAAAGTATGCAAGGTTGCATGAAAAGAGATGAGCATGTGTTTTTAAAAGCTTTGTGAAAGTGTTTTCTAAAATGCATTGTTGTATTGGTTTTATTTAGAGCATGCATTTGTGCTTACGCTCTCTTTTACCAATAATGCAGATAATTGAGGTGTTGAAGGGCAACAAAGGAGCTAAGTGTGTCCAAGGGAATCCAAGCTCATGTATGGTGATGTTTTCATACACTATTAGTTTTGGTAATTTGGCAATGTGAATCTAAACTTTGTTTTTGGGAGATGTGTTGAACTCCCTAAGTTGAGGCATGTTGCCTTTGTTGGTTTGAACTTGTAAATGGCCTTTAAATGCTTGTCTTGAAGTTTGGTTGCTTATTTGGTTTTGAATAATAGGAAGCATGCCTATAGACATGTGAAATTCATGTTTGATGCTATGATTGTGTTTAGAAGTTCTAAACATGAACCCTATAGGTTTGATGACTTGCTGGTATGTTTGGAAAGTCATTTGGATGTGTTTGAATGGATTTATGTATGAAAAACCAGCAAAATCTGCAGCTTCTGGGCAAACCGTATCGGAACGCTCTCTGGTGTTTCGAAACGGGGGGCCTGTAATGGCTTTCGTGTTTCGAAACGGCTGAAGGCTGTTCCGAAACGATTTGGCTACTGGAAGGCCTTGTTTCGGAACCAGTCTCGGAACCAACCCGCGTTTTAGAACGGTCAAAACTATTTCGGTCCTCGTTCCAATACGACAGGTGAACGTTTCGAAACAGGTGACCGTTGGGCACTGATTTGAATGGTGCTGAAGTTTGCAAGCTTTACATTTTAGTCCCGAATGTTGATGTTGCAATTGTTGGTGTTTGAAATGTCCATTTAAGTTGATTTCTGGCAGAGTAGCATGTAATGTGACTAATTTCATATTGGTAACCTTAAAATCAGTTTTGACCTTCTAATTTACAAAAATTGCAATTTGGTCCCTAAACTTGTGTTAAGTGCTTTTGAGTTCCTCTTTGTTGTTCGATCAATGTGTCTTTCCCATATTTGTTTCATGAGTGCTCGCTTAGGTTAATGTGCATCTAGACAAGAAAAAGAAAGAAAAAAAAAAGGTCGTTAATCAAGGTTGACTTTCGGGTTGACTTTGGTTTTCCCTGTGTAATCTTCGTAGTTCGGGTCAACCGTCTAGGCCGGACTAAGGGGATTATAGTGCTTAAATATTCAGCCTCGCTAGTAACCTTATATTACCATAACAACATCTTTGTTTACTTAGAATATTCTTCAGATTCAACCTGTACACAGTTTCAGCACACACTTCACTGGCATTATAGTTTAATTCTGAGGTACTTCATGCTATTCTCATCTCACTAATCTAATGACAGGTGCCACAACTTTGAGGTGTTAAATCAAGTTTAAAACATGTTTTTCTTTCTAATTAGTTCAAAGGGCAAGTATGTTTAGGTTTGCATTTCTTGAGGACAAGCAATAGTTCGAGTTTGAGGGTGTGTAAAGTGCTCATTAATTCTATATTTTGTGTGTATTCCGTCTCATATTATTGTTGTTCTTAAGTACATTTTAGGCATATTTAGGTTCATGCATTTCATATTACAATATTCTTTACTTTGCCATGATTTTATTAATTGTCTTTTATTTGGTAAGGAAAATATGTTGTTTTAGTTTAGTTTTAGTTTAAGGTACTAGAACTTGGCAGAAGAAGAGGGGAGCTAAGGAGCTAATGCTAATGCTAATGCAGCTAACCAAGGATCAGTACTAAAGCAGTTCAACACAGAGATAGCCTCTGCCGAGTAGCTGTCACCGCCAATACCTGCCGCCCAGGGCAGCAAGATGAGGAATTGGAAAATTGGAGTGCGACCTGTAGAGCAGAAAATCATGATTCCAATGATGTCATCCACTCAATTTTCTAACACTTAGAGCAGCGAACAGAACCGACAAAGAAGGAGATCAAGATGACTTGCAGAGCAAGGCAACGAGAAGGAGTCCACTTTCAACTAAAAGAAATCAGAATTAGATGTTGCATTTAATGCAAAAGCTACTTTGAAGACTTCTACTCCAATGAGGACTTGGCCTAGCTAATGCCTATATATACTCGACATATTTTGTAGTTTTAGACAACTTAGGTTTTCCTTTGGGCATAATCTAGGTTTCCTTGCCGCCAATCATGTTCTAAATTCTCTCTTGGGTTTGGGTTATGTTGTAAATTAGTGTGAGAACGATTGTTTAGGAATTAAGTTCTTTTTTGCAATAAAACTTCAAGGTTTGCTTATTCCATGCTATTTATAGTTTTCAATTAAGTTCGAAAGATTAGTTGTTAACTATCTATTTGTTTGGTGTCGAGAGAGTCGAACTCACGAAAGGTATAAGTACGATCCTCACTCTAATCAGGTGTTGATCAATCCAGCCTAGACATAGGTTAGGGTTTAAGGCGGCTAAAAAAATGAACCAAGGTTGCTGTCTTCGCAAGATTCACACCGTGACGAGTATCATCTACAGTGGGCAACAATAGCATTCTAAATTAGACATAAGCGGGATCACTATCGAAGCATTCTGCCGAGCCTTAAAGGAATACCGAGTTTGTCGTCGAACCATCCTTCCGTTCCACAGCCAAGGCAACAAAAGCGTCGAAGCAGTCAATCTATTATCCGCTGCCGAGGCAGCAAAGTGTGGCAGTGCAAAGCAACTTAACCTATTCAACACAGTTTCACACTACTAAGCAGCATAACCTGACCCATTTTATCAATATGACCTCTTCTCTTTATTTACTTGTGTTTATTTACTTTTCTTTATAAACTAAAATTTCTTTGTGCATTTAATTCTGTTTGTGCAGGAATTGCAACTCGAGTTAAGTTCTCCAATCCATGTGCGAGACGATATCTTTTATACTATAACTTGCAAAGAGTGTGCACTTGCGCTCCTATTTAGAGAACACTTAAACGCTCTATATTTTCTAGGCTAATGTTTTGATTGTAGATTATTTTTTTAATTTTGTGCACTGTAATTGGCCCAAATTTAGTGGCCAAACATTTGAAGTTCGATCGATTTCATTAATGACTGCTATAAATTAAGCTTTGTCATGCTTATATTAATTGTCTTTTATTTGGTAAAGAAAAGATATTGTTTTAGTTTAGTTTTAGTTTCAGGTACTAGAAGCTGGCAGAAGAAGAGAGGAGCTGAGGAGCTAATGTTGAGGCAGCTGACCAAGGATCTGTACTGAAGTAGTTCTACCTAGAGATAGTCGCTGCCGCCAATACCTGCCGTCCAGGGCAGCAAGAAGAGGAATTGGAAAATTGGAGTGCGACCTGTAGAGCAGAAAATCCTGATTCCAACGATGCCATCCACTCAATTTTCTGACGCTTGGAGCAGCGGACAGAGCCGCCAAAAGAGGAGATCAAGTTGACTTGCAGAGTAAGGCAACGAGAAGGAGTCCACATTCAACTCAAAGAAGTCAGAATTAGAGGTTACATTTAATGCAAAAGCTACTTTGAAGACTTCTACTCCAATGAGGACTTTGCCTAGCTAATGCCTATATATACTCGACATATTTTGTAATTGTAGACAACTTAGGTTATCCTTTGGGCATAGTCTAGGTTTTCTTGACGCCAATCATGTTCTAAATTCTCTCTTGGGTTTGGGTTATGTTGTAAACTAGTGTGAGAATGATTGTTTAGGAATTAAGTTTTTTTTTGCAATAAAACTTCAAGGTTTGCTTATTCCATGCTCTTTATAGTTTTCAATCAAGTTCGAAAGATTAGTTGTTAACTATCTATTTGTTCGGTGTCGAGAGAGTCGAACTTATGAAAGGGATAAGTGCGATCCTCACTCTCATCAGGTGTTGATCAATCTAGCCTAGACATAGGTTAGGGTTTAAGGCGACTAAAAAAGAACGAACCAAGGTTGTTGTCTTCGCAAGATTCATGCCATGACGGGTATCATCTGCAGTGGGCAACAACATCATTCTGACTTAGACATAAGAGGGATCACTATCGAAGCATTCTACCGAGCCTTGAATGACTACCGAGTTTGCCGTCGAGCCATCCGTCCGTTCCACTGCCAAGGCAGCGAAAGCATCGAAGCAGCCAATCTATTATCCGCTGCCGAGGGAGCATAGTCTGGCAGTGCAAAGCAACTTAACCTATTCAACACAGTTTCACACTACTAAGCAGCATAACTTGACCCATTCTATCAATATGATCTCTTCTCTTTATTTACTTGTGTTTATTTACTTTTCTTTATAAATTAAAATTTATTTGTGCATTTAATTTTCTTTGTGCAGGAATTGCAACTCGAGTTAAGTTCTCCAATCTATGTGGGAGACGATATCTTTTATACTATAACTTGACAAGAGTGTGCACTTGCACTCCTATTTAGAGAACACCTAAACGCTCTATATTTTCTCGGCTAATGTTTTGATTGTACATTTTTTGTGTACTGTAATTGGCCCAAATTGAGTGGCCAAACATTTGAACTTGGATCGATTTCATTAATGACTGCCATAAATTTAAGCTTTGCCATGCTTTTATTAATAGTCTTTTATTTGGTAAGGAAAAGATATTGTTTTAGTTTAGTTTTAGTTTCAGGTACTAGAAGCTGGCAGAAGAAGAGAGGAGCTGAGGAGCTAATGTTGAGGCAACTGACCAAGGATCTGTACTGAAGTAGTTCAACACATAGATAGCCGCTGCCGAGTAGCTGCTGCCGCCAATACCTGCCGCCCAGGGTAGCAAGATGAGGAATTGGAAAATTGGAGTGCGACCTGTAGAGCAGAAAATCCTGATTCCAATGATGCCATCCACTCAATTTTTTGACGCTTAAAGCAGCGGATCGAGATGCCAAATGAGTAGATCAAGATGACTTGCGGAGCAAGGCAACGAGAAGGAGTCCACATTCAACTCAAAGAAGTCAGAATTAGAGGTTGCATTTAATGCAAAAGCTACTTTGAAGACTTCTACTCCGAGGACTTGGCCTAGCTAATGCCTATATATACTCAACATATTTTGTAATTGTAGACAACTTAGGTTTTCCTTTGGGCATAGTCTAGGTTTTCTTGCCGCCAATCATGTTCTAAATTCTCTCTTGGGTTTGGGTTATGTTGTAAACTAGTGTGAGAACAATTGTTTAGGAATTAAGTTTGTTTTTGCAATAAAACTTCAAGGTTTGCTTATTCCATGCTCTTTATAGTTTTCAATCAAGTTCGAAAGATTAGTTGTTAACTATTTATTTGTTCGGTGTCGAGAGAGTCGAACTCATGAAAGGGATATGTACGATCCTCACTCTAATAAGGTTTTGATCAATCCAGCGTAGACATAGGTTAGGGTTTAAGGTGGCTAAAAAAGAACGAACCAAGGTTGCTGTCTTCGCAATATTCACGTCGTGACGGGTATCATTTGCAGTGGGAAACAACATCATTCTGACTTAAACATAAGCGGGATCACTATCGAAGCATTCTGCCGAGCCTTGAAGGAATACCGAGTTTGCCGTCGAGCCATCCATCTGTTCCACTGCCAAGGCAGCGAAAGCGTCGAAGCAGCCAATCTATTATCCGCTGCAGAGGCAGCAAAGTCTGGCAGTGCAAAGCAACTTAACCTATTCAACATAGTTTCACACAACTAAGCAGCATAACCTGACCCATTCTATCAATTTGACCTCTTCTCTTTATTTACTTGTGTTTATTTTCTTTTCTTTATAAACTAAAATTTCTTTGTGCATTTAATTTTCTTTGTGAAGGAATTTCAACTCGAGTTAAGTTCTCCAATCCCTGTGGGAGACGATATCTTTTATACTATAACTTGACAAGAGTGTGCACTTGCGCTCCTATTTAGAGAACACCTAAACGCTCTATATTTTCTCGGCTAATGTTTTGATTGTACATTATTTTTTATTTTTGTGCACTGTAATTGGCCCAAATTGAGTGGCCAAACATTTGAACTTCGATCGATTTCATTAATGACTGCCATAAATTTAAGCTTTGCCATGCTTTTATTAATTGTCTTTTATTTGGTAAGGAAAAGATACCATTTTAGTTTAGTTTTAGTTTCAGGTACTAGAAGTTGGCAGAAGAATAGAGGAGCTGAGGAGCTAATGCTGAGGCAGCTTACCAAGGATTTGTACTGAAGCAGTTCAACACAGAGATAGCCGTTGTCTCCGCCAATACCTGCCGCCCAGGGCAGCAAGATGAGGAATTGGAAAATTGGAGTGCGACCTGTAGAGCAGAAAATCCTGATTCCAACGATGCCATCCTCTCAATTTTTTGAAGCTTGAAGCAGCGGACAGAGCCGCCAAATGAGGAGATCAAGATGACTTGCGGAGCAAAGCAACGAGAAGAAGTCCACATTCAACTCAAAGAAGTCAGAATTAGAGGTTGCATTTAATACAAAAGCTACTTTCAAGACTTCTACTCCAATGAGGACTTGGCCTAGCTAATGCCTATATATACTCGACATATTTTGTAATTGTGTACAACTTAGGTTTTCCTTTGGGCATAGTCTAGGTTTTCTTGCCGCCAATAATGTTCTAAATTCTCTCTTGGGTTTGGGTTATGTTGTAAACTAGTGTGAGAACGATTGTTTAGGAATAAAGTTTGTTTTTGCAATAAAACTTCAAGGTTTGCTTATTCCATGCTCTTTATAGTTTTCAATTAAGTTTGAAAGATTACTTGTTAACTATCTATTTGTTCGGTGTCGAGAGAGTCGAACTCACGAAAGGGATAAGTACGATCCTCACTCTAATCAGGTGTTGATCAATCCAACCTAGCCATAGGTTAGGGTTTAAGGCAGTTAAAAAAGAACAAACCAAGGTTGTTATCTTCGCAAGATTCACTCCATGATGGGTATAATCTGCAGTGGCAACAACATCATTCTGACTTAGACATAAGCGGGATCACTATCGAATCATTCATCCGAGCTTTGAAGGACTACAGAGTTTTCCGTCGAGCCATCCGTCCATTCCACTGCCAAGGCAGCAAAAGCGTCGATGCAGCCAATCTGCCATCCGCCGCCGAGGCAGCAAAGTCTGGCAGTGCAAAGCAACTTAACCTATTCAACACAGTTTCACACTACTAAGCAGCATAACCTGACGCATTCTATCAATATGATCTCTTCTCTTTTTTTTACTTGTGTTTGTTTACTTTTTTTTATAAACTAAAATTTCTTTGTACATTTAATTTTCTTTGTGCAAGAATTGGAACTCGAGTTAAGTTGTCCAATCCATGTGGGAGATGATATCTTTTATACTATAACTTGACAAGAGTTTGCACTTGCGCTCCTATTTAGAGAACACCTAAACGCTCTATATTTTCTCGGCTAATGTTTTGATTGTACATTATTTTTTTTATTTTTGTGCACTGTAATTGGCCCAAATTGAATGGCCAAACATTTGAACTTCGATCGATTTCATTAATGACTGCCATAAATTTAAATGTGTTTTCAGTGATATATAATGTGCATTTGTTTTTATTACTTGTTTACTCCTTTATTTTATTATTTGTTTCCCTTTTGCAGTGATGAAAATTTACTACATGACAATTACCTAATTTCTTTGATGGACGATGAAGGTTGGGTTCCAATCTCCACAATTGCATACTTCAGAAGGGTATTTGCTTTTATGGCATAGATTATATGCTACTGATGTTTTTGTGTTGTTGGAGTTTTCTATCTTATCATGACTGTTACATTATTAACTGATTGAGTTAGATTTTTTATTTATTTTTCTCTTGTTTTCTTCCTATCCTAAGAACTGTTAGTTTAATGCTTTTGTGTGGTTTTCACTTTCTGAGTCATAAGTTAAGAGAATGAGTACAGATATATAATTTATCTTTGATGTGCTTCAGAGTTCTAGTACTGTAGAAGTGCAAGTTTTTTGTGGCGTTTTTAAATACAAACGCCACTAAAGAACAGTTTCTCATAGCGTTTATGAACACAAACGCCACTAAATAACAGTTTTCTCCGGCGTTTGTAAACACAAACACCACTAATGAACAATTATTCGCGGCGTTTGTCCACACGTTCCACTATAGCCCATAACTTTTGGTGGCGTTTTGATAATCAATTATTGCTATATATCTTGACATGTTGGGGCATTTTCTGCACACAAACGTTGTGAACTATTGCGGCACTGGTTTTAGCAGCACTTTCTTTAGCGCCAGGAGAGTTTTTAGCGGCGCTTAAAAATGCCGCTAAAGACCTGTTTTGATGTAGTGTACTATTTATTTTACTAGAGGACATGTAAAAAATCAAGTTTGGGGGTGTGATAGCCCTCTTAAGAGCATGTATTTTCTCCTTATTTATCGATTAATTTGTCACTATATTGGTATCTCATGCGTGTTTTTTTGCATTTTCAACTTAATATTTACATATTTTCTAACTCAGTTAACTTTTCTCAAATTATCCTTAATTTTTTTTCATTACGATGCATTGTCGTTGCACTGCTAATGTCGCTGTAGAAAGTAGTTCAGTATTGCAGCCAAGAATGTCGCCACATCTACCATCTATATGGAAGCTTCTAAAGATAAGAATGAAGAGCGCAGATCGTACAAACTGTTAAACAAACTATGTGCACAATTTTGACGCAAAATTCTCATGAATGACATGTGTCCTCTTAGGATCGAACTATAAAATGATTATTGAAGAGAGAGAATGAGGAACGAGGAAGATTCAGACGACCTCATTCTTCATATTTCTTTCTTTTGAAGCTTCATCCATGGCGGCTAGAGCTTCTTTTTGGTGAACCAAGTTGACGACGAAGCATATGAGCTCTTGAGAAGAGGGGTCGAGTGCGATAACAATGGAAATTGGTGGAATCACTACTAGACTATCTAGGAATAGAGGTTTCCATTTGCTTTCACTAGTTTTTTGTATTAAATGTATGATGGTTACTGTTTTCTTTCTTTAAGTGTGAAAAAACTTTTAGATTGTAAACTCCAATTTATTTTATAAAGCATTCTTCCTTGTTTCAATTATTGGGTTTGAATGTTATTTTACACAGAAGTGTTGAATGCAGCCACTTACACTAGAAGGTGTGGTGATAGTTCAGGTTAACGAGAATTTCAACGGAAGTTGGGTGAGAACACAAAGGAATTTGGTTCACTCGTTCTTGTGCATGCTTTATTTACCATCATCAGAAGACGTGGTTGATTTGTATGTATAAGCCTTTAGTTGAGATTTGAAGGAAAGTGTAACGCCCTGGTTTAGGGCCCGGGAGTTTATCGGTTTTGATCTAGGATTAGTCCGGGTTAAAATTAGAATTAAAATGATGATTTTATAAAATTTTCCTTTAATTACGAAAATGCCATTAATGAAAGTTGAAATAGGTTTTTTATCTCACTTTTCAAAATAAAAAAGAAAGCTATCATCTTCTTCATCAAACAAAAAGCTCAAAACCTTTCATAAACCCTAAAATCATTGTTCCATTGCCCAATCCCTCTTTCAAGCAAGATTTCCAACGTAAGTTTTCCATTGACTTAATCTTTCTTCCCTTGGGTTGTTACTAGTTATGTTTTTCTTAAAAATCCATTATTTTGGGGTTATTTCAAAATGCTTGAGTTTGAAAAAAAATGGTGAAATGGAAGGATTTTTTTGTGGGTTTTCTAATGTAACGTTTGAGGGTGTTTTTTTTATCATATTTGGGTGTCTTAAAAATGTTAAAAAGTTGGTAAATGGTGGGAAACCCGAAATGGGTATAAAATGAGATTTTTAGGTTGTAAAGGTTGGGTTTTTGGGTTGAAAATGTATATGGTGGTTCCTTTGATGTTGGGGAGTATTCCTAGATGATTTTGGATGTGTTTTGATGGTTGAAATGGGTGATTTTAGTGTGGGGTTTGTTTAGAACAAAAATGGTGAAGTTTGGATGAAATTTGTATTGGAATCATATGTTTTGGTTGCAAGATTTAGTTTCCAGGTTGTTGCTGGTTTACAAGTGTATTGGTGTCCTAATAGTTTGTTTTGAGTTGCTTAAAACAGAGGAATCAGGTTCGGGTGCGATACCGGGTGCTACAAAGGCTTGAGATCGGTGTTTCAGGTTTCGTTTGGGTTTCATCGGTGAGTGGAAACTGTTTTGGGATTTTAATTATGTTCAATGAAGGTTTTGGGGTTTGGGTGGAGTCTTAGAGACTAACCTAGACCCAAGAGTAAGTTCATCTAATCTCGTTTGTTTGGTTGATTTTCGGCTTTCGTGAACATGTATGTTGTGGTGATGTTTTTGGATTGTTTTTACTCTCCGTTTAATGTTGTTGTGTAGTCGTTGTTGGTGTCAAGCCTCACGTGATGGTTGTCGTTACTACGGTGATGTGTAGTCCCACCGGTAGTGACTAGTAAAAGAGTATGGTGATGTGTAGTCCCATCGGAAAATTACTAGTTGAACGGTGATGTGTAGTCCCACTGGGTTTTGGTTATGCATGTGCATACCATGTATTGTGATGATTGTGTTTCATTGCGTATTTCCTTAAATAGTTTTGCTATAAATCTAAGATTTATGTTTTAAAAACTGCATTATTGATGTGTTTTAGAGCTCCGCTCACTAAGCTTTAAGCTTACGCTCTCTTCTTTTCCAACAATGTATATCATTAGTGACTTGGAAGGCAAGTGGGCAAGGGAGGAGTTTCTCGGAGTTCTCGGGTAGCTCAAAGTATGGCTTATGTTTTGTAATAATGCTTAGACAATGGGAATATTAGGCTTTTGTATGTAGTTGGTGCTCAAACTCTTAAGTCTGTTATTGTTAAAGTTGTTAGCATGTTTAAATGTTGAAGCATGTCTTGTTATGGCACTGACACTTTCGATGGATGTTAAGCATGCTTTATTGCCTTATATATATATCTTGTTTGATGACTTGAGCTTTGACTTGTGTTGGAATGACCTAAATGAATGTTTCTTGCTTGCCTTGAATCATATGTATGATTATATGTTGCTTAAATACTTGTTAAATGTCTTCGTGTTGAGTCCCTTGTGTTTTTGACAGCTAAAATATGTTTATAGTGCAGGGCGTATCGATACGGTCCCTTGTGTTGGTCCTTATTTTAGGCAAGGCGTACCGGTACGCGGGGGCGTATCGATACGCAAAATGCTCTCTGGAAATCTGAGAAATTGACGAGATTTTGGCGTATTGGTATGGGTCCTAAGGGTATCGGTACAGTCTTCGTAGTTGACCATGGAGAAGTTGACCGTTGAGGACGTATCGATACACACCTTGTGGGTATTGATATGGTTTCCCTAGGGTTGACTTGGGGTTTTGATCAATTACAGACGTATCGATATGGTCCTTTAGCGTACCGATACAGCCTGTTATAAAATTGAAAAATGGTTATCTTAATTGTATGTTTGCTCGTTTGGTATCTGTGTGGGTGTTCCACTGCTTGTCATATCACATAGGGTATAATAAATGCATCTAGAGAAGATAATTAAAGGGAAAAAATATGGTTGCTAATCGGAGTGAGGCCTTAGAGGGTTTTGCTTCGATTTTCCCCGTGTAACCCGTTCGGTCCAGTCTATTGACTAGTTCGAGATGAGGGGGTTATAGAAAGTAAGTAAAATGAACTTGATATTCCTCGTTGATAAATCATTAATTTCCATCCCTTGCAACACTTGGTAATCTGTTGAGTTTCACCGAGGGGATCCTATCTTATCATTGAAAAAAAGTCTTTTTCTACTATACTTGTTATTTTTCCTTTCACATCATACTTCGAAATCTTTAGCTTTCCATTTGTTTGCACCAACAACTACTCTTACGTTTCATTTTAATTTTAGTACTATTGCATTGACAATCATAAGCAACAAGAGTTCGGTCCTCGTGGGATCGATATCCGACAGAGTTGAATCTGTCTACTATACTTGCATTGATAGTGTACGCTTGCACAACGTTGTGACAGTTTACAGGGGATCAACATAGTAAATATACATACACCATAATTGGAGAAAAATACTCTCCTTTCAGAACTTAAAGTTCTCACTAGTTAATTCAGGGATATATACTCTATTATCATATGTATTCACAAGTTGTAGTGGTGTAAAAATAAATTGACATACATTCTTAACATAAATTTAAGGTAAACATAAGTCACAATTTACCAATGCAACTTATGTAAATAATGAATCTAGTGACATAAAAATTACTTTGGGGCTAATTTTTTTAACTCAATTAGATCCATTTTTATGATATACTTATTTTCCACCCCTTATAAAAATTATTAAACTTGTTTTCATAATTCTTGTGGGTAATTATAAAAATTCATCTAATAATTTTTACTTTAATAAATTATATAATGTAATTTAACACCTAACATTTTCGTATGTGATTTTTAACCTTAGTAATTTTATTTAACTGAAGATAGTGTGATTAGTCTTTAACTAAATAAATTATGACAATCACTTAGCTAGATATTAACCCTAAATTTTATCTAAAGTTATTGCTAATTTCTTGTTCAATGTTTTATATCTATAGTCTGGATAGGATCTTTACTGTAATAAATAATTTCATTTAACTAAAGATGATGTGGTTAATTCTCTAATTATTTAGATCTCTAGACATATATCTAAAGTTTTATTTCTAAGTACTTTATGCAATAATTCCTAAAGTTTTATGAGCCTAAAGTTTTGTATATAACTTATTACCAGATAAGTTATATATTATTATTTAATTTAGGTAGATACAAAAATTATTTCTAAAATTTATTTTTAATAAATTACTAATAAATTTTAAAATTTTAATTTAATAAAATCTTATGATTTTAAAATGAAATTTTGCAACATAATTTTCATCAAAATTTTAAAATATTAAAGATTAACATGACAGTTTAATTTTGAGAAATTTACAAACTTTAAAATGACAACCTAGAGATTTAACCATGCTCGGATATCAAATGTAAGTATAAAATGAGCATAAAAACAACGAAAAGATCGATGTAAATACCCCTAGCCATTGTCTAGATTGTATGTCAAATTTAATGTCTGGCTACACCACCGTCGAACACATCAAACCACCATGGAAATGCCTCAAACTACCTTCGAATATAACGAACTCGACTACACACAAAAAAATGTCAAGGATCTTTTAAGTACTCGAAACCTCATTAGATGAAATATGAAATACTTTGTGATTTGGTACTTAGGGACCTTGTGTCATTCGATGTTTATAATGATGGTTCCCATAAAAAAACAATCACCAACTTCACACGGCCACCATCACCATAAATTGTAAAAAAATGGGAACTTGTGCTTCAAGCATGAAAGGGGCATAAACTGCCCACGAACCAAGGTGTTATGGGAAATTAAAATTGCACAGCAATGGTTAATGCATGAATGTGGGAGAATCAACCCACCAACCAAAAAAGTTCAATATGAATGTCAAACTCTAGAAAATGATGATCAAATTGAATAAATGTATATTATTAGGACTAAAATTGTTTTTATACCATTAAAATTTATTAAAACTTAACGGTATGTAACATTAGTGAAGATTTTACCAAAAAATTTAGTTCGATGACTATTGATGTTAAAAGTGTCAGACGCTGACAAGGTGTTCGAGGCGATGACCAAAGAGGAAGTTGGTGGTGGTTTGTGGTGGTTCACCCATTCTGGAATGGGTCGAGAGCCAAAGATGGTGATGTGAAGTGGAGAGAATTGGTTGGGGGTGAGGTGAAAGGAGTTGGATTGCCCTATTCTTTTAAGCTCAATGGGTATTTATAATCAAGTGGTACTGTTTGATGGAACAATTTCATGCCTAGTGATGGCTATTGATGGGTTTGTAGGATTAGCTTCGGCTCTTAGTCGATAGGCTTTCAAGCCTGAACACGTGGGTTGATAAGATTAAACTCGGTTGTCAGGCAATAAGCTCAAGTGACGAGTCAGACAGACCTAATGGTTGTCATATCAAAAGTAATCTGGAGACAAGAGCTCTAGAGGCCCTGGTGCTTCGCATGCTAAGGAACGGTGTGGAGACTAAGAGTTTCGCATGTTGAGGCATTGGATTTCGAAGGCATGTGCCTCTTTTAGAGGAAATAATGGATTTAGGGCTAGGACATTTACGAAGGTATAATAATGTCCTTCCTTAGTTGAATGAGTGCTATAATGTGGAACGATCTGAGACTTAAAATAAGAGATCGTATTGTAACCGTTGTGTTGAGGATGTATTTTTAAAGGACACATTTCTCGGGAATGGGCGCCATCATTGATGTGAATATAGCTTGTTTGAAAAACTTGAACTCATGGTGTTGTCTAAATGGTCTAGAGCAAGGGACTAGGATTATGATCTTTTGGAAATGGTGTTTTGGTGGGTTATAAATTTGGGAAATATACCAAATTCCTAATTTTGCCGATCCATTTTTCTTGATTTTGTGAGAGGGTAATTTTTTTCTTTTTCAACCTCCTTTTCAATCTTTGAATTTTTCTTGTCTCGTCTTGTATTGGCAAAATGGTGAGAAATGCGAAAGCTCTAGCGAAGAAAGTTGAGGCGAGCAAGGTAGTGGATGTGGTTGGGTGTGAAGTCGAGTGTAAGATGAGGGAAAATGAAGCGAGGAAAATGTTGGAATATTGCGGGCAATGGTGGTCGAACTTTGGGATCAAGATTCCAAAAGGAACATTCTATTTAAGCGATTGTGTCGAGGGGGAAGAAGGAACCATGGAGTGGTTCTACTTGTCTCTGCATCTGTTTAAGAAGGATTTAATCTACTTTTGTACAGTTTTGCCTATGAGGTTTTGGTGGAGTACGATATGGCTCTAGGGCAACTAGCGGAGGCGTCCTGGTGGATCATCATTGGCTATCTCATCAAATTTGTAGGTTAGGGCTGGAAACCGTCCGTGAGGGTATTAAGGAGGCAGTTCACCGTTAGTCAGATGGCTCTACAAACTTCCCTCGGTTTGTTGAGTTTTGTGAAAAGGCATACGCGGAGTGGCGCTATAAGGGATCCAATTTTGGGTTGGAGCAGTGCAAAAAAAACTATGATTGGATCGCTCCAAATATATACAGGTGACATGAAGATTGCCCGGAGGTTTTGGTTTCTTTCTAAGATGGAGGGTGCTAGGGGAGGACACGAGGAAGGCGATTTTGGTGCTAAAGAAGGAATAGGCGAACCAAGTTGCCATTTTGAGGAATGAGTGGCTAAATGTGGATGAACATATTACTCTACTGAGGGTGTTCGAATTGTGTCTCCGCAAAAGGAGTCCCAATAGACACAAGGTCTACCTACTAGCGAAGGGTTATGTGCCTCCTCTAGAGGTGATAAATAGCAGGATGGACTGGCCTTATGGTGGGGAGGAGGAGTTGGCCTAAGTGCTTGCTTGAAAGAATAAGGATGAGGGGAATTGGCTAATTACTTATGGGTGTTGCCCACACAAAGTGTGGTCATCAGCTTTGGTATCCGATAGGAAAAGTTATGGTGCAAATTTGACTTTAGAGGCTAGCACAGAGGAGGAACTGAGCCAGAAAATTGATGATTATGTATTGGAGAAAGGTTTGGAGGCCTCCGTGAATATGGAAGTAGATGTAGAGGATGATGGTGATGCTCTGAAGGCATTAAGCGAACCAGTACTTGCCGGTGCAACTTCTATGATGCCAGCATAAGGTTAGGAAAGACCCAATGTAAATTATTATAAGTCGAGGGGTGGGTCGTCTCTGGAGGAAGGTGTTGGGAATGAGGGGGAGACTACGGAAGTCATCCTTCTTAACATAATTCTATCGGGGGAGATTGTGCCCAATGTTCTTTTTGGGCATGTTATGACATGAAAAAGAGAAGTGGCTGAAGCGAGAGCCTCGTTGAAGACATTGTCTGTCTATCTCGGTGGTTCCTCTAGGCCTCCTTCAGATAGTGGTTCCTTATGTTTTTCTTTCAATATTGGTATGCATTTCACTTTATTATACTACACTCGTAAATTGTGTTTAACGTCTTAGTTTGTTGTTTGCATTTGTTAGAGTCTTGCCTCTGGGGAATTTTGTAGTGGAGGCATCTGGAACACCTCCGATTGACATCTCAACAGGTCATGCAAGGGAGATTCGAAGTGATCCTTTGGTTTACGTCGAGAAGATAGAGAAGGTGGAGCTGGAGGTGCCTGCAGGGTCCGGGCCTTGGAAGCGATTAAGCGCGGAGACCATTTTGGGGGGGGGGGGGAGAGGAAATTGCTCACACCGAGGGCTTTAAAGGAGAAGGGTGCTCTAGAAGATATGTAGAGCAAAGTGAACAAGGACTTGCTTATATCTATGGTGAAGGTACCAATAGAGGTGCCCTTGGTTTCAGAGTTGACTGTAGTTAAAGGTACCAATAGAGACACCTCTATTATTGCGCATGTTGCTCCGATTGTTATAGGTATTTACTTTGTCCTTATTCATTAATTGTTTTTGGTAATCGATCAATGATTTCATTTGTGTTTCCGGAGGTATCTTCCGACCCATTGGTTCAGTCAGCTAAAGATGGGGAAGATTTAAGTACTTCCATGTTAGCTTTAGGTATACATATGTGATAGCCTTTATTGCTTATTTGGTATAGGGGTGTTTACTCTTTTCTTGTATGTACTAGAGGCTCTTGTGATGCGACCTCTAGAGGCTAGCAGAGAAGACATTGGGGTTCCTCCTCCCAGTTTCAATGGGGTCCACTATGTTAAGGCTACTATGTTGGTCACAGAAATGGGCTTGTTGGCAGGCAGATTGCAATCCTCACTCAACGAGGTCGATAAAGAGATACATTTTGCTTTTAGTGATGGCTACCAAGAAAAAAAGCTTTCCGAGGCCAATAACACTATTGCTTCAATGGCTAAAGATGTTGAGGCCATAAGACAATAGTTAGTAAAGGCCCCGACTAGCCAAAAGAGAGCTGAGGTATACATTGCTAATGAGCAGGGAAAATATGCTGCTACCAAAAGAGAGCTGAGGTATGTGTTGAACTAAAGTATTTCTTTTCTCGTGATGTTTTGTTGTGACATCGCGTATGTATGTCTTTCATGTTTCTTTTTCATACAGTTAAATAATCTTTTCAGAAATTTTATCCCATATGTCTCAGTGTTTTAGTTGGGGGTGCCATTTCCCCTGTTATTAATCATACAAGTTACTCTAATACTTGGTAAAACCGGATATAGGAGATGAAAACATTTTGAAGTATTAAGCCATGCTCACTTCCGGAAGTATCTCACTTTCTTTTTGGTAGATATTATCTCCACATGCTTTCAGCAATGATAGTAAAAGAAGTGAGAATAACTCTCGTAAATTGTAGGGATTATCCCAATGCTTTGGAGCAATTAGTCATACGTTGAGCGGAAACTTCTCAAAATAGTCAAAAAAGAGTGGAAATATTTCAAGTTTAGTCTTGAGAAAGTCATCTCATGCCCTTGGAGAATTAACCATAAGTGCGACAAAGACATCTCAACACTCTTGGAGAAACAAACGCAAATTGAGTGAAAGCGTTTCAAAACTCTTGGAGAAAAAGACAAATTGAGTGGAAGCATCTCCGTGTGGAGGCAACTTGTAACACCCTAAAATCCTAGTCTAGTAGAATTAAGAACAATTGCCTAAGTTGATAAGCTAATTGAACTAAATCCTAAACTAATTAGATTACTTAAGGATTTAATTGAAAGAATGAGTGAATTAAGCAACCCAATTAAGAGGATCAATTTGAATAGATTAGGAAACATGAAGCTTGCATGATAAATATCCATATACCTCAAATTGCCCTTGATTAAGTCTTAAGGCTAATAACTAATTAAGGTCAAATTGAAACTTTCACAATCCACTAATTGGATATCCACTTGCATCATCTTCTTCATTCTCATTCTTCCTAGCCGAATATGAGAAAGAAAATAGTGAGAGAGAGTAGCTTGTGAGAACACCACGGTTGAAGGAAAAACTATGCTTTCATGTACATGTTTTTCCATAAGAATTGAGCTAGAAAGCAAGGTGAGCATATCCTTGCTCTTGATTCATTGAATGATTAGAATTATTGTTTGAATTGTTGTTATAGATAAATCTAATTATTATTCATGCTTGTGAAATTATTGAACTATGATAGATGTCATGTTAGAATGAAGTAAACCTTTAATTGATGCACCTAGCATTGTGGCCGAATAGGATTATTGTCCAATTGATGTATTAGGGTGATAGCTGAATTGATCTAGTAGCTTAATTGGTTAAATTGATGAATGGATTGAATAGGAAATGACATTAGCAAGTAATCACATAGATGAAATCATGAAAAGTTGATATTAAGGTGGCTTTGATTGAGTTAGAATGATAATAGGATTGATGGAAATTGAATTGATAAGGAAATTGGTCACCTAGGTAGCTTAAACACTAATTAGGGACTATTTCGAATGAATTAAAAGAATTGGGATTGAATTGGACCTAAACTAATGCTGGAAGCGTTGGTTAAAAACAAGGGAAAGGATGTAATGAATGTTGGATAACTTGAAATACTTGAATTGTAGTTCAATAAATGGTTCAAAGTGGTGAATTGGCAGAATAGGTAAATCTGGACCAATCTGTAAAGTTGGCTAAATAGAGGACCAAGATGAACTAATAAGGGACCAACCTTAACTTGAAGGAAAATGGGAAAAATAGGATAATCTATGATAAAAAAAGACTAAAAGGAACTAGTAAGGGTTCTAAGTGAAATAGCTCACTAAAATGCCTTATACTACAAGTTGGCAGAATAGGGACTAGAAAATAGACCTGACTTTAAATTGAAAAAAGTATTGATGTAGAAAGAATTAAAATATGATCCTTATATGGTTAAAAAGGTAATTGAATTATCTTTCTAAGAGTGTAAATTAATTGAAAATATAATATGTATATTGAAAGATATGAACAGATTACTAAAGGGTGTACAAACTGCCAGGGCAGAGACTGTTTTGGGATAATGTAGTTCAAATGAGCTTGAATGATTAATGTGTTGATTCTAATGATCTCTCTATGTTGTGTATGCCTTGATAGAGCAAGGAATATAGGAGGTTCTAAAGGAAATAAGGTTGGACCATCAAGGGATAGACAAAAAGGAATAGCAATACAAGACTAGCTAGCTTGGAGTATAGTGAGTGTAGTTTACTTTAGGTCCTAACCAAGCTATCATGTCTACTTTCTTGCTTGAACACCATGACATGAAATGAATCTAAGTTATACATGGTAATTGATCAAATGGGAAGAATGGATTATAATGAATTGGTAATTCAACTTGCTGGCTTGCTTGTATTGTTGATTGGTGATGAATTAAAGAAATGCTGGATTGATTTCCTTGCTTAGAATGAAAATGCCGAATTGAGTTGGTAATCTTGTTATCTTGAATAATGCTTGACAAGCTTGATCTAATGTAATAGGAACCAAGTTTCACTCGGCTTAAGGGCCTAAAATGAATTCAAACTTGACATGCTTGATGTATAAGTAACTTGTATGATTGCTTGGTAATTAATTAAACAACAAGTCCTTGGTTTCTTGTTATTCATAGGTAGAAGGGGATGCCTTAGAGTCTAGAGCTCATTGTGTTAGGGGGACTACGGTTCAGCACTACGGTGCATCTTGTGGCGACAGACGGAGGGTACATATTGTGGTCTTTGGCAACAGTAGGAGGGTTGACTAGTAGTACGATGCATCTTATGGCGACAGTTGGTTAGAGACTTGTGTACCTAGACTTAACTAAAGGCCAAGGCATAATGAACTTAAAAAGGGATTAAAATGAGCTAATTGATCTTGAATGAATTGTGTATATGATTCTTGAATAATGAACTTGAAAGTAAAGACCAATGTAAAATGGATTGAGACCTTGATCACCTAAAATTGATTGAACTTGATATCAACTTGGTAAAATGGACTATCATTCGAATGGTAAGCTTGAGATTGCTTGATGTGTATGCTTGATTGTAAAGTGCTCATTAGTCCTATATTTTATATGCATTCCATCTCATATTGTTGCTGTTCTTAGGTACATTTTAGGCATAATTAGGTGCATGCATGCATTATTTACAGTATTATTTACCCTGTTTATATTGAATATCTTTAATTTGGTGAGAAAAGGTATTGTTTTAGTTTAGTTTTAGTTTCAGGTACTAGAAGCAGGCAGAAAGAGAGAGGAGCTGATGCTGAGGCAGCAGACTAAGGAGTTGTACTGAAGCAGTTCAACACAGAGAGAAGTGCTGCCGAGTAGCCGCCGCCGTCATACCTGCCGCCCAGGGCAACAACCTAAGGAATTGGTGAATTTGAGTGCGATTGGAAGAGCTTAATTTCCTAAGACTAATGAGCCCATCCACGCAATTTATCGATGCTGGAAACAGCAGACAGAGCCGCCCAAGGGGAGATTATCAAAGGTGGTTTAAGGTTACTTGTGCCACAAGGAGTCCAACTTCAAGTCAAAGAAGTCGGAATTTAAAGAATGCATTCAATGCTAAAGCTACTTTATGATGAGGAAGACTTCTACTCCAAGGAGGACATGACCTAGGACTATGTCCTATAAATACCCGACCATACCTTGTATTTTAGACACCACATAGTCGGCATAGCCTAGGTTTCTCTTGTGTTTTCTTGGCGCCACTATGTTCTAAATTCTCTAAGGTTTGGGTTATGTTGTAAAGTAGTTGTGAGAACAGTTGTTTTGGTTTAAGTTTGTTTTGCAATAAATTCAAGGTTTGCTTATTTCATGTTCTTCACTGTTTTCAATTGAGTTCGAAATATCGAATGGAAGCAATCTACTTGTTTGGTATCGAGAGAGTCAAACTCACGAAAGAAGTAAGCACGATCTCATCAATACCAGGTGTTGATCAATCCATCCTAGACATAGGTTAGTGTTTAAGGCGGCTAAAAAAGAACGAACCAAGGTTGTTCTGTTTCCAAGATTCACGATATGACGGGTATCATCTGCAGTGGGCAACAATAGCATCCTGACTTAGACATAAGCAGGATCATTATTGAAGCGTTCTACCGAACCTTGAAGAACTACCGAGTTTGTCGCCG
The DNA here is from genome assembly GCA_030270665.1 of Hibiscus trionum. Lineage (NCBI taxonomy): Eukaryota > Viridiplantae > Streptophyta > Magnoliopsida > Malvales > Malvaceae > Hibiscus > Hibiscus trionum. The sequence goes on from BSYR01000021.1 coordinate 27,792,256, forward strand.
AGCCATCCGTCCGTTCCACTGCCACGGCAGCAAAAGCTTTAAAGCAACCAATCTGCCATCTTCCGCTGAGACAGCAAAGTCTGGTAGTTGAAAGCAACTTAACGTATTCAACACAGTTTCACACTACTAAGCAGCATAACCTGACCCATTCCATCACTCTGATATTTTCTATTATTTACTTGTGTTTATTTACTTTTCTTTATAAATTAAAATTTACTTGTGCATTTATTTTCTGTGCGGGAATTGCAACTCGAGTAAGTTGTCCAATTCTTGTGGGAGACGATATCTTTTATAATATAACTTGACAAGAGTGTGCACTTGCGCTCATATTTAGAGAACACCCAAACGCTCTACAAGTTTTTGGCGCCGTTACCGGGGATTGGTAACAGCAAAATTCGTTTTAATTTCTCTGCACTCTTAATTCTATTTACATTTAATTTTAGTTGAAAAAAAATCATGTGGGAAAGTGCTTATTCAGGTGCCCCACGAGTTAAGGGCAGTAATATTTGGGAAATTTCTTGCGAATTTTGTGAAGGCAATCATATGCATTAGAAAGTTGCCCTCAACTTTTTGCAACGGATATATCCAAGAAAACCACGCAGAAATGGTTGCCTGAATACGAACAACAGATGCCACTACCACAGTTGCTGCCGCAGCAGCAAGACTCTCCATGGTATGATCAAAAACCCAAAAAAAAATTACCATAACAGTCTTGCTATAGAAATCAACATGTCCTGGCAACAAAGTCATCCGCAAGAACAAACAACATCCTTGGAGAGTCACTACCACAGCAGATGCCACTACCACAGTTGCTGCCGCAGCAGCAAGACTCTTCATGGTATGATCAAAAACCCAAAAAAAAATTACCATAACAGTCTTGCTATAGAAATCAACATGTCCTGGAAACAAAGTCATCCGCAAGAACAAACAACATCCTTGGAGAACACACTTCAAGCCTTCCTCGCGCTCACAGATGAAGTGTCCATCGCCATGAACGCCAGCATCGCTAAGATGGATGCACGTATGAGCAATTCAGTCCTCATCAATGCGATAGATGAACTTGAACAATTAAGCCGGAGGGATAATGATGTCCCAGGACAAGAGGACAAAAAATTAAGCGAGGGAGGATCTCTGAAGTGTGAGGAGCAATTGGAAACTCCAAGCTAGGAGGATGCAAAACACTGCCCAAGCAGTAAGATAGACAACTGTTCCAACAACTACCACGAAGCCTGCCTTGACGAATAACTGATCAGTGAAAGGAAAGCAACACCTAGTGATGCCACAACAACATCCCATGCCTCAACAACTATGCCCGCCTCGGCAGTAGCCTCGGTAACTACGGAGTACATATATCTATAGGAGCCGATGCTGGTAGAGCAAGGGCCATCAAAATATCTACTGATGGAGATTCTTGAGAAGCCTACAAAGTTTACCCTTGATCTGCACAGCATTATGACAGAAGATTGACGCAGCACTTGGTTGCCACAGCAGCTACCTCGGCAGCAAAAGAAATTTTTCTCCATTATGAACTTCGACAAAAAAAAGGTAAGTATATGGTTAGGTAGTAAAATAGTTTTTCCTAATCACATGATCATTCCTTCAGGAATAAGAACAAGGAGGAAGGTGCACATGGATTACAAGGGAACGAGGAAGAAGGACTCCCCCACCACAAGAATAATCACGCGATAGAGGGTGCGGGTAGACTACAAGAAATATCAAAAACGACCCTCTGAACAACACAACTACCACAGGAAGTAGTTATGTTTGGGAGATGCACCCCAATGCACTCCCAACATAACTTAATTATTTTAATTTTTATTTCTTTATTTTTATACATTAGGATTAGATTTTAATTAATGCAATTTATTTTTCCATATTTTTTATTTTTCAGAATTTTATTATTTTATCTTATCTTATTTTCTTTATTTATTTTTTTATTATTTTGTTTTTCAGGTTTTAGGAATAAAGAAGTAGGATAAAAGAGACGGCCCAACAAGGAGCCCGCCGAGACAGCTGAGGGCGGCCCATCGTATAAATCGTGTAACGGCTAGTTGACTGCCAACGGCTAGCTGCTAACGGATACAGAAGTAACGGTAAGAAAACATGTAACGTACGCGAAGAAATTTGTCCGTTGGGAAGTTAATGCCACCACGGCACCTCTCGACACCTTTTATATAAGACCCACTATTTCATTCACTTTTTCATTACTTTCATCTCCTTGTTTACATACCCTCTCGTCCATTGCTCTCTTTCTCAGTCTTTTCTTTTTAGTTTTAGATTTAAAAAACCGTCTCACACATGGCATCAACATCACAACCCAAACCCACCTTCCAACGTTTCTTCTCCAATGAAGACGCGAAGCGGTACAGAACTCAGTTTGCTAACAGATCGATATGGGAGGAACATGGGTTCCATTACTCACAGCCGACATGAGATATCGGCCTTGAGCCCACCCTATTCGAGAAAATCCATAGCAAGGGTTGGGAAATCTTCACAAAAACAACCAGAGGTGGCCAACATCACGCTCGTACGAGAATTTTATACCCACCACCTTCGCCCAGAGTTTCCCTTTGTTTTTGTCCGAGGAGAGCCTGTCAAGCTAAACACTGTCATGATCAACAGTTTCTACGGAATAGAGATGGACGGGAACCCTCACGAAGAATGTCGCCAGTCACTGACCGCTGCCGAATATGACAGAATGAAGGCATAACTGTGCGAACCCAACATGTCGTGGTTGGCAAGCAAACATAGCGGCTCAGTTCAACACCGTAGATTGCTTCCCGAGCCGATACTGTGGAACACATTCATAAAACGGCGTCTGTTGCCCACCTCCCATAATTCAACGGTGGACCAACCGCGTCTCGCGCTCATTCACTCCATCATGACAAATCGACCAATAAACGTTGGGGAAATAATCTACAAAGAAATCCACAGTTGCTACCGAAAATCCAAGGGCCGACTATACTTCCTCTCTCTCATCACGGGTTTGTGTGCCAATTTCAATGTCCCAACCGACCCAAACGACGTGATGACCACTGCCAAGAAGGGTTGGACAAGGAAAATTCGGCTCCAGATGATGTAGGCCCCAGAGACAAAACAGATCACTCCAAGCTAGCCATCAGCCACTCAGACATCCACTATGGTAGCACAGGGCAGTACTGAAGCTGCCCAGAACAATAAAGTCATTGCACTGCTCCGCACTCTTATCGTCAGCAACAAACGGATAGAGCAGCAGTAATTGATGTTCATGAAGTATATGGGGGAAGTGCAAGATGCCTTTTTGGCTTACTTACTGTAGAAATTTCCCAACGATGCTCTCAATTTGCCCAGATTTCCAACAGACCTAGCCGCAGTAGCCGCCCCCACAGAAGCTGTTGCCCGCCCTGCCACCTTCCGCTACCCGATGACCTCTCCAGCTCCTTATCCATCCTACTCAGCCACCTCCTCCTCTCACACGGTGGCCGACACTCCTGAGAGGCATCAGCAACACCTCTCTCCGGCGATCACATCGGCAACGGTGGCAGACACCTCCCCGTCCAAAGAGTCTAAGCAGCAGCCGACAGCAACAGCGACACCCATGGCAATAGAGGACCCACCGATAGAACCAATTGTAGAGCCAAACAGGAAGAGAAAGCGACACATCATCTCAGCCGAGTCATATGGAAGAGGAGTCAAAATCCGAACCGGAACAAAGTGAAGCTCCTCGCCCCACTTCCAAAAAAAAGTCCAGCCGCTACAGACAGCAAAGATATCACCTCCCAAGACTGTCACCCGAACATCTGCCAGCCGTCTCCTTGTCATCCAGTCTTCATCCTCCTCCTATACCGAAGGAACCCCAGCCTCTTCTCAGCCCTCCGCCAACTTCTAGAGTTGTTTCTTTTCTTTTCTTTTATTACTTATTTTTATGTTTTAATTATCTTAATTGTATTTGTTTTTTTGTTTTTTTTTTGTTTTTCTCTATTGTATTTTATTTTGTGCATTGAGGGTAATGCCCGTCTCGAGTTTGGGAGGGTTAGCACTCATTTTGTTTAGGCATAACTAGTGCATATAGGTTGCATAATGTACTTGCCTTGAAAATTAATCAAAAGAAAAATATTTGTTAGAACTTGTGCCTATGATAGGATAGCCGACTTTAAATTTTCCGCACCAAATAACAAGAACTTAATGTTGGGGAAAGCAAGAAGTAAACTTAGACTTTTCTAGAAATGCCAAAAATTAAAAACACTATTGTTACTTGCTGAATTTGATTGAATTTCTGATAAACATTGCCTACTTGAATTATTTGTAAAATTCTAACATGGTTGTAGGAAGCTGTCGCGACAGGCAACAAACAGAAAAAGAAAAGCATTTCCACGACAGGAAAGAAAAAAATTTTATATGTTGTTTTCCCTAGAGGTGCCCGAAACTGGCTCTAGAAAGAATCATGTGCAAGCACACTTCGCTGCTATCAAAGTCCATGAACCTGAAAATCTTTGAAGTGGCGGACAAATTAGCATGAGTGAATGAAAGTCTTCACGAGATGACTCTACTCAATGGGTTCGGGGTTTTGTAGTTTGCTCATATCTTAATTTCAGACCTAGATGAGTAGTTGTGGTGAGCTGAAGCCCTTATCGCCATGATTATAAATTATGCTTAATTATGATGCCTCGGCAGCAACCTTGTATTACCATGACAACATCTTTGTTTAACTTAGAATATTCTTCAGATTCAACCTGTACACAATTTCTGCACACACTTCACTGGCATTATAGTTTAATTCTGAGGTAATTCATGCTATTCTCCTTTCACTAATCTAATGACAGGTGCCACGGCCTTGAGGTGTTAAATTAAGTTTAAAAAGGTTTTTCTTTCTGATTAGTTCAAGGGCAAGTATGTTTAGGATTTCATTACTTGAGGACAAGCAATAGTTCGAGTTTGGGGTGTGTAAAGTGCTCATTAGTCCTATATTTTATATGCATTCCATCTCATATTATTGATGTTCTTAGGTACATTTTAGGCATATTTAGGTGCATGCATGCATTATTTACAGTATTCTTTACTTTACCCTGTTTATATTGAATATCTTTAATTTGGTGAGAAAAGGTACTATTTTAGTTTAGTTTTAGTTCAGGTACTAGAAGAAGCCAGAAGGAGAGAGGAGCTGATGTTGAGGCAGTAGACCAAAGAATTGTACTAAAGTAGTTCAACACAGAGAGAAGTACAACCGAGTAGCTGTTGCCGCCATACTTGCCGCCCAGGGCAAGAACCTAAGGAATTGGTGAATTGGAGTGCGATTGGAAGGGCTTAATTTTCTGAGACTAATGAGCCCATCCACGTAATTTATTGATGTTGGAAACAGTAGACAGAGCCGCCCAATGGGAGATTATCAATGGCGGTTTAAGGTTACTTGTACCACAAGGAGTCCAACTTCAAGTCAAAGAAGTCAGAATTTAAAGGATGCATTCAATTCTAAAGCTACTTTATGATGAGAAAGACTTCTAATCCAAGGAGGACTTGACCTAGTCCTATATCCTATAAATACTCGACTATACCTTGTATTTTAGACACCACATAGTCGGCATAGCCTAGGTTTCTCTTATGTTTTCTTGTCGCCACTATGTTCTAAATTCTCTAGGGTTTGGGTTATGTTGTAAAGTAGTTGTGAGAACGGTACTTTAGATTTAAGTTTGTTTTGCAATAAATTCAAGGTTTTCTTATTTCATTTTCTTCACTTTTTTCAATTGAGTTCGAAAGATCGATTGGAAGCAATCTATTTGTTTGGTATCGAGAGAGTCAAACTCACGAAAGAAGTAAGCACAATGTCATCAATACCAGGTGTTGATCAATCCAGCCTAGACATAGGTTAGGGTTTAAGGCGGCTAAAAAAGAACAAACCAAGGTTGTTGTCTTTGCAAGATTCACGCCGTGACGGGTATCATCTGTAGTGGGCAACAACTACATCCTGACTTAGACATAAGGGGGATCATTATTGAAGCGTTCTACCAAACCTTGAAAGACTGCCGAGTTTGCCGCCGAGCCATCCGTCCATTCCACTGTCGAGGCAGCGAAAGCGTCAAAGCAGCCAATCTGCCATCTTCCGCCGAGGCAGCAAAGTCTGGCAGCGTAAAGCAACTTAACATGTTCAACGCAGTTTCACACTACTAAGCAACATAACCTGACCCATTCCATCACTCTGATCTTTTCTATTATTTACTTGTGTTTATTTATTTTTCTTTATAAATTAAAATTTACTTCTGCATTTATTTTTTGTGCTGGAATTGCAACTCGAGTAAGCTTTCCAATTTCTGTGGGAGACGATATCTTTTATACTATAACTTGACAAGAGTGTGCACATGCGCTCATATTCAGAGAACACCCAAACGCTCTACTTTGATACTTGTGATTTTATTTCTTTTATGCTTGGTGATGATAATGCTTGAATTTAATAGCTAAACTTGTCTTGCTTGTGGTACTATTTGAATGGATTCACCTAGACTTAAAAAGGTCGTAATTAAAATGAAATAAAATCCTAGTTAGGTGTTACTTAACTTAAAAGATACAAAAACTTGACAAGCTTATAGCTTAGAACTACCTCACTAAGTACTATAAGTACTTACCACTCTCGTTTTACCTTCTTCCCAAACCTCAGGTCCTAAAGTGATCGAAGCTTCTCGTTCTAGAGCCTAGGCATTACACAAGTGGAGATAGAGTATGGCTTGTATCTCTTTTGTTTCACTCCTAGTTGGTGGCTTAGTTTGGAGTCTAAACTATCTAGTTCATGCATTTTGAGTTGTATATAAAGTGTATGTGAAATCTTGATGAAATGGATTGTAAATTTTTTAGTACTCGAATGACACTTAATGAATAACCTTAATGGTACTTGGGATGTATATAAGTGTGTTTAAGTTATGGTTCTTGAATATATTGTGGTTATAGTCTTGCTAAATAAATGAAATATCTTGATATTTATCTAAGCTAATGTATTCGAATGATGTTAATGTTCTAAGGTTTTGAACTAGTTGAGTTGAACTTAGGCAAGTCTATAGAACCTAGCTCTATTTGAAAGGTATTGGATGATCTAGATAATTGGTTTGATTCATTTTATGTCCTATAAGTCTAGACTAATCTAAATGGTTAAAAGATGATAGTTCATTGAATTGTAAGGTGAAATGTTGCATATATAGGTAAGAAGATTAGTGAACTTATTTCTAACGATTTTGAATAGACTATAATGCTATACGTAATGAGTGAGGCAAGTTAAAATGGATTTCTAAACCTATTTGGTAATGTTCGAATTGTTCCTTGATCACTAAGTTAAAGGAAAATTTTTTAAAGGGCCCTAATCTTGTAAGTCTTGTAAGCTAAAACTTGTAATGAATCTTGAATAAGTCTCGTTTCTTGTCTCGGTAACGCTCCTTGCTTCTAACCCGGGTGAGGGGTGTTACACATTTCATACCCTTGGAGTAACAACCGTGAGTGGGGTTGAGGCATCTCAACACTCTTGGATAAACAACCGCAAATTGAGTGTAGGCATCTCGACACTCTTGGAGAAACAAGCGCATGTTGAGTGGAGGCATCTCCGTGCTCTTGGATAGTCAGTCTAAAATAGCGTGGAGGTATCTCATTATCAGAGGCAACCGTGTGTCTGTAGCATCGACAATGCCCTAATTGGCATGAAACATGGGCATCTCAACATCCCTTGTAGAACCGCAATGCTGATGGCATTGAATGGGCGAAGGCATCTTCGTTCTTCATAATTCCACAATGGCCTATAATGATTAGAGAAGAAATCAGAGTCAATTGTGTGTTCGTAGCTTCCACATACCTTGAATGGCATGAAAACACGGGCATCTCAACGTCCTTGTATAAACTTAACGCCCATGGTGTTGAATAGACGAAGGTATCTTCGTTATTCTTGTAGAAGAAATCGTGATTTGATTTGAGGCGTTTTGAGATTCCTAGAAGCAAAAGTAATTTTGGAGGTATCTGATGGATGGGAGTGACTTCAGCATGCCTAACGGAGTGGCAATGTCGTGCATGCATTCAACTACTTTACCATTTATCATTTACAATTCAAGCTAACATGTAGTCGTTCAAACATCCATTTATTCATTCAAGCACTCATAAGTGGTTCGAGTATTCTCCTAAGATTGTACCAAGTTCCTAGAGTTCCTAAGCAATGAGGGGTTTTCCCCGATACCTTGAGGTTTGGGAGAGAATACATTTGTAGCGGAGATATTTGAATGAGAATAAGCATTTGCGGAGAGTTTAACGTTACGCTAATTCCACTTTTCCATTCTATTGTTGGAGAACCTAAATGCTTCCTTTAAAACTGCACACACTGGTAGCTCAAAGGAGATGGTAATGTACTTTAGGGGACATCTATTCCAGATATGTCTACATTCTAAGACATATAAGGTTGCAAAAAACATTTTTTACATGTAAAAATGTTACAAAATTAATGAGAAGTCTTCAGCTGGTGGCGCTTCTCATGCATGCTAGGTTCGATTACCTACAAAACTTCTTTTCGCTCAACTCGTTTCCACGATTTCTACTGATACTTCTTTGTCCTCACGTTAGAGGTGTCTTTCATGAGATCCTAGAGCTGGAACCCTTTCTACGTTTACACCTCACATACGTATATCACAAATTGTTGGTGAGTGTATGTGAGGTGTCGCCGCTAGCCTGCGTTGGCGGGCATGCTTAGGAGTTGGCCTTGTAGAGTTTGATGATGAGCATTTCTTCTTTAAGATAGCTCTACCCCTTGGGATCAAGTGGTTTCAAACTTTCATCGGATAGCAAACCCTCACCAGCGTCTAACTTATCGTCGTCAGTATATATGGTGAGATATTGCTATCTCTTTAGTACCACCCCAGATGTGTGTGGTGAGAAATTACTAACCCATCTTTTCTACTTTCTTTTTTTCATGGTTGAAATAGCTCAAAATGGGAAAACTATCATGATTGATTCTTTTGGTTAGAAAGAACTCCACATTCACCGCACCAAATGTTGATGTCAAAAGTGTGTCAGACACCAAACAAGGTGGTGGAGACGAGGACCAAAGAGGAAGCTTTTGGTGGTTCACCTATTCTCTGATGGGCTGAGAGCCAAAGATGGGGATGTGAAGTGGAGATAATTGGTGGGGTTTAAGGTGAAAGGAGTCGTCTTGCCCTGTTCTCTTCAACTCAATGGGTATTTATAACCAAGTGGTACTACTTGATGGGACAGAGACATGCCTAGTAATGGCTATTAATGGGTCGGTAGGATTAGGTCTGGCTCTCAGTTAATTGGATTTTCAGCCAGGTCATATGGGTTGGCAGAAATAGACTCGACTTTCAGACAATAGGCTCAACTGGAGTGGTGTGAAGACTAAGTGTTTTGAAGGCATAGGCACCTTTCTAGAGGCAGTGGGTTATGGAGGCATAGGCCTCTTTCCGGAGACAATACTGAATTTACGGCTAGGACATTTTTGGAGGTATAACAATAACCAAAATAGAAAAGAAGCAATAGTTTGTGGTGTAGTTTTCCCTAAGATATAATATCATAAATAAATTTTTTTGAATTTGAATTTGAATTTAAATGAAATTTCAACTTGAACTGTTGGATTTAGGGTTTTTTAGTCGAGAGAAAAGTTTTTATTCGTCAGCTTGCTTACTCCGTATATGAGATTCGTTGGTGTAAAAGTCATGTAACTAATTTTTTTCTATATTAATGATAGAGATGAAAAATTATATTATGAACCTTCCCCGTCACATCAAACACGGCCATAATCAATAAAAACCACTCCTTTCACCTTTTTAATGTCATTTTTTTGCCAAGTGAATTTCCAATCATATTTTTAAGCATCGAATTCTAAAAAATAGTTTTTAAAACTTATCATTTGAGTGGGTTGATGATATGAAAAAAAAGATGATAAAGTGGATTGTTTATATTAGTTGAATTCACGAGTGATATAGTATGAATGACTCGTGATATAACTTCTTGTCTAAATAATATAACTGATTTAAGTCATATAAGATGGCAACTTTTTAAAGTGTAAAAATTGACATGCATCTTTTTGTTTAAATTAACTTGTTGATTTAAAAGATTATTTTATTCCATATTTGACAAGATTTCCTAGATAAATATGGAGATAATACTTGAAGAATGCTCATAAACATGAAATCTTGAAAACATGCTTATGGCACACTGAGAGGAACATTATGAAACATATAGATGCCAACTGGGCATGGTGGGTGCGAAGGGTGCTCCCCAAACTCACCCCCACCAAAAATTTTCATCTTATCACCAACAACTTACTAGTTTAGTGGGATAAGACACTAGATCATTTAAGCAATATTAGATGTTCGAATTTTGATGTTGTAAATGGAGCAAATTAGGTTGAGAGAGTATAGAATTTTATCGTATGACAAGTATCACATTGCAAGTAGCATATTTCTAATTCATGGCATCATTTATGTCGTGACCATACATACTTCATGGTAATGGTAAGGGTATAGAATTTTATCATATAAAACAAAATTTTTTCTTATTAACTAGATAGGCCTTCGTATACAAAGTGGACACAATGGCTAGGTACTTGAGTAACCTATAGTTAGCGACATGAGCGAAGATAGGAATTAAAAGTTAAAGGGGTCAAGAATAAATGTTACGGTAAGAGTTATAAAGAAATTCGAAGAAAAAAAAATATTAATAGTAAAATTTCATCTGTCGACTTCAAGTAAAACAAGTTTCCTTTCACTTGCACACTGTATCATAAAGGTGAGAACTATTTAATAATATCAAAGTAAGTAAATTTAAAATATTAATTAAAGTTTTACAATGGCCAAATTAAGAAAATGAATTGTAAAGATTAAAATATAGACTGTAAGAGTGGGCTACGGGGCCAGACCTTTGCCAGCCCCCTTGTGGCTACGACCATGTATTGTTTCCATCTTTTATGGATTTGTATCCTGACATTTGTCTTGTGAATATAGTACATCTATACGTAATAAAAAAATGTTTAATAAAATTTATAGAAATTCTTTACCATTCCACCCATAATTAATAAATAAGTTTTAAAAAATATATTTAATAAAATTCAGTCACTACAAAAAAATAACATATACCAACAGACAGAAAACCGTCGGTAAAACACTTAAAATATGTCGCTATATAGTCTAAAACCCTATACCGATGGACAAAAGTGATATTCCGATAGACAAATAGTCGTTAGTAAAATACTAGTCGGTATATATCTATAGCGACGAACATAACCATCGGTATAGATGTTGGGACCCTGTACCGATGGACATATCCGTAGGCATAGATATGGCCTACTCCGAAAAATTAGTGTATCTATTTCGACGGACATTCTCCGTCGGTATAAGGTTGTCTTTACCGACAGTTAGGCCGTAAGTATAAGCCAATGTATTAACTGAAGGTGAGTCATATAAGATACATATACCGACGGTTTTGTCCGTCGGTATATGTTTAATTGGCAATTATTTTTTTCATTTTAAATATTAATGATTGTTAATACTATTGTTATTTTCATTTAATATTATTTTTTATTTTAAATATTAAAATTACTAATACTATTGTAACGTTAGATAAAATTATAACAATAATTATTTATTTTTTAAAGGAAAAATATACGGTTTAATCTCCCAAAAAAAGAAAAAGAAAAATTTAGTAGTGGAAAATTCTACAACGTGCGACGAACACCGATGAACACTACTAATGTTGAACACCGTTGAATACCATTAAATTAATTAATAAAGATTTAAATCTCAAGGACCCATCATACAATTAATAATTATTTTAAAAAATTCAATTCGACCCTATTCTTTATATATTAAAATTCTTTATAAAAAAATAATTTAACCATGAACCTTCAACCTAAGGTAAACTATATATTTAGTACCTCACTTATTTTCTATTGAGTCCTTATTATTTAAATATTATTTCAATTCGACCCTATTCTTTATAAAAAAATAATTTAACCATGAACCTTCAACCTAAAACCCTAAACTATTAAACCTTAAACCCTTAAACTCTTAAACCTATACCCTAAACCATATACCCTTAAAAATAATTTTATTTAATAAAATATATATATTTGTATGAATTTGGGGTATATATATTAATTTCTTTCAGGGAATTGTTCCTTCGACTCCCAAGTAGATGGGAAAGAGGGTTAAAAAAATTGCACAAATCAAAGAAGTAAGTAATGGAGCCATGTTAGTTTAAGTATGAATATGTAAATTATTTACCACAAAAATTGACTACAATCGTTTTAAATGAGCAAAGAATCAGTAACTATGATACTGTAGCAAAAGTAATACTCCAATGACTTGAAACATCTTAACTAGAGATACTTATGTGCCCGAAGCTACACCACACAGATCCTCGACAAAAGTTTAACATATAACAAGTAAAAATAAATTTGTCGTGTACTCCAACATGTTTTTATAGGGCCTTTTAACCTCACGGAGAACAAATGACTTCTCATTAATGTAAACGACAAGTTCTTCCTGCATATTGTGCCAAAAAGCTGGACGACCACCTTTAGAGCTACCAATCCTTTGTAGGAAAGATTAAATTTCATCAATAGTTGGATTTGCAACTCCATAAACAGAAAACTCATGAACCTCTCTAAAGTTAGGAGCACCCTCTACCCTCTCTGGTAAGCTTACATTTTATCAACTAGGACAGTGGTCACTTTTTAAGACACTCTGGTTCCCAAAAACCTCTCCGCTCCTCAAAGCTGCAACTTCACCAACTTCATGAGGGCGCCGATCAGCAGATTCAACACTCGTTGTCAAAGATGACTTCAAACTTGCATATCCAAGTGCACCCATTGGATCTCTTCGAAGCAACCTGAAACAATACATTGACAATTAATGCATGAACCAAGAAAAATTTTAAATCTGGGATGGTTTTCTTTTAAAAAATAATTTACAACAAATTTAGCACCCACTAAGGTGAAGAAAAAGAACTTTAACCATGCAGCCCAACCTAATTTTATAATCACATTAAGTTGCTACATGTGTATTTGTCATTTTCTTTTTTTACTAAACAATTCCCTGAAAGAAACTAATAAAGAAATGGAGTTGGGGTAAAAAACCGTGTTGATGGCTATAATCCATATCAATTATTTTATTAAATAAAATTATTTTTAAGCGTATATGGTTTCGGGTATAGGTTTAAGAGTTTAAGGTTTAATAGTTTAGGGTTTTAGGTTGAGGGTTAAAGGTTAAATTATTTTTTATAAAGAATATGGTCAAATTGAAATAATATTTAAATAATTAGGGTTCAATAGAAATACGAAAATAGATAAGGTACTAAATATATAGTTTACCTTTATTAAAAAAATAAAATTTTAATATATATATATAATAATTTAATTGAATTTTTTAAAGTAATTATTAATTATTTGATGGATTCTTAAAATTTTAATTTTTTATTAATTAATTTAATAATGTTCAACGGTGTCCAGCATTAGTGGTATTTAATAATGTTCGTCGCACGTGGTAGAGTCATTCTGTTAAGATTTCAATGATATTTAAGTAATTTTACGAATTGAAACCAACACTATGAGAAAAACTTGAATTCCGATTAAAATATATACCTTTTGTCTTTTGAAGAGTGCAGGTTGTGGAGTTGATTTAACTTTAATCATAGTGGTCAGGGTCGCACTCACATTATTTCAGCTTAGCCATCGCCCAGTCTTGTAGTAAAGCCACCAAAATAATAGACATCAATTTCAAATGTCAAACGCTCTGCTCTACCATTTTCATTTTGTAATAATTATTTTAAGTAATGTTTTGTGTAATATCAATTATCAAGGGATGTCTAAAAATTTGAAATTTATATATATTTTAAATTTTTTATGTATTTTTTATTTAAAAACTGTTTTCGTTTTTCTAAAATTTTTATAAGTATACCTCTTAAATTTTTATAGGTTCGTCTATGCTAACATAAAATCCTGCCTCTGTCCTTATGTAATACCTAAAATAAGAGACGTGTCTTACAAAAATACTAGGAATTTGTATCTAACTCAAAAATATCAAGGCCCTGTTTGGCAATTAGCGGATAGCTGATAGCAGATTACATTAGCTGATAGCTGATAGTTTATTGCATTAGCTTATTTTACTAGTGGATTGTATTAGCTGATTGTATAAAAGTGTTTGGTAAAATTAACTGATAGCTTATAGGTGTTAGATTATTTAAACAAGCAAAATGACATATAAGGACATGATTATATTCAATACTTGTTTGAATAGTTTATTAGTTATCAATATTTTGTATCTAATCAATATTAATTAGATCTATAAAATTATTTTTAATTTAACTTTTCTAAACATATTCAAATGATTTATATATTAATTTATTATTTATATAATTATTTTAATATAATTTAATTAATTAATAAATTTAAATACACATATTTATGTGATAATAAAAAGAAAAAAATAAATAGAATTAGCTTATAAATAGGGTGAAAAATATAATTTTTGGTAATTGGTAAGGGTAAAAGAGTCTTTACAACTCTAATATCAAACCTCTAATCTCAAAAAGCTCCTAGTATGAGCTTTTTCAAAATTAGCGGTTTTACCTCAATTCCCTCTTTCAATCCGCTATTCACCAAACAACAATATTAGCATATTTGACTGGTCAAACCTCTAATTATGTCTCAAACCTTTAATTTTTTTCCAAACCTTTCTTTATCAAACAAGACCCAAGACTCCTATTTTTTGTAATCATTTTTCTTATTTTAGGAATCACATGAAATATTATTCAATTACACACTTTTTATTATTTCAATAATATTTTATATAATTACACAAAACGTTAACTACTTATTACAAGGTGAGACTAATAAATCTTGAATGTTTAAATTAATACAGTGTTTAATATATTTAGCTTTATATTATATAATTATTACGGGCTTGACTTGAATATAATATATTTAAATATAAAATTATTAAACTTTGACTTGTTATAGATAGTTTCTTTAATATTATTTAATTGTTATCTAGATTTTATTGTAGCATGGCCTTTGGTCAAATCGTGTGCAGTCCCGGGGAAAGAAAAGGTAAAGCCGCCTTTCGTTCTTCAAAAACGAATTCAGTACGATTACCAATTCAATCGATGGTTTGATAATCAGAGTCAAGGATCGACCGAGGTGCTGGCAGGCACAGTCGTCCCCTCTAAAAAATGAAAATTTTTATCTATTTTTTATTAAAAAATTATTTTTATCTCTTAAAAATTTTACAAGTTTACTTCTTTTAAAAATTTATAAATTCAGCCTCTAACCTAAAGTCTTGCGTCCGTCTATGATCAGAGTTATCATATTATTATTGTCAGGTTATCTGTTTAGACTGTTTTCAAGTTAGATTTTATGAAAATGTTTTTAATCAAACTAGGTGTTTTGATAGATCATCCATCAAAATTTCAAAACATATTTTAAATATAAAACTATATTAAATTATTTGATGAAATTAAGAAAAAGACATTGAACCCAATGAGTACTTCAGTGAAAAAAAGACATACTAGTTTTTATCTTAAGATACATGAGTTCAACACTTGTGTTTGTGCACTATCAAAAAGTTAAAGAAAAAGTATAAAATAATATTATTATATAATCACACTAATATATTAAAAAAATACCGACTCCAAAATCACCTCTTAAATGTAAAAAATAAAATCTTTAATTTATAGATTTAAATCGAAAAGTATTTTTAAAAGCAATTTGTTTACAGATAATTACATGTTTAGAATTATTTATAGTTACAAAAATTTATTTTTACCTAAAACACTTTTAATAAAAAAAATTGAACTGCTAATTAATTGGACCTTGATACAGATTGCATATTTGCATTTGCGTAGAAAGTAGAAACAGGCAAAAAAAGGAAAATATATTTTATTTTTTTTGCTTTGTGAACAAACACTCATTTAATAACAATTTCTTTATCAATATAAAAGCAAGTTAAAGGGAGTAAAGGCAAGACAGGCTACCTTCATAAATCTCTCCCCTTCATGCCTCGACTTTGATTCATTTAATCAGAAAGCAATATATAGGTAATTAAAGAACATTTCTTATTGTTTTGTATCTTCTTTCTGGGTTGTGTTTGATTTGGTTGTTTCTTGATGTTTTCTGGTTGATTGGCAGAATGGAGAATCAAGCAAAGAATGTATTGATCACTTCAAATGGAGATGAAATCTCAGTGAACATTGCTTTACATTTAGCCAAACGTGGTTGCAGGTTACAAGTTTCCTACTTTCTTATAACATTCTTGTTTTCTCGCGACTCATGGAACTTCTTGGTCTGTTGTGGGTATGTGATTAGGTTGGTGTTAATGGGAAAGGAATGCAGTCTGATGAGTGCGAGAGAGAAGATAATGGGTTCAGTCCCAGTAGAGGTGATTGGATTGGATATGGAAGATGAAAGAGAGGGAGTATTTGATGACGCTGTAGATAAAGCATGGAAAGCTGTTGGACATCTGGATGCTCTGCTGAATTGTTATGCCTATGAAGGTTGGTATCCATCCATGTCTCTTTTGGACTCAAACCCTTTCATTTTGGTTATAAATTAACGCAGCTTGAAAGTGGTTCATATCAAACTATGGGCTCTTTTTTGTATTATATGTAATAAAAGAAAAAAAGGAAGTTCTGGGTTCTATTGCTTAATTTACTCAAGTTCCGTGTTCAAATGGTTATATTATATTTGAGTTACCATTACCATAAAGTGAAGAGCAAGAAATTTCAGTTTTAGAAATGTAAAAAATGTGAAATTTTGATGGTGATTTTCAAGGTAAGATGAAAACATTTCATCCCTTGACGTTTTGCACTAGAAAACAAGATAGATGTTTACTTTCATTGCCGTGTTCATCCAATGCAATGCAATAAGAGAAACTAACCGCGCTGACTATGCTAACCAGGGAAGATGCAAGACCATCTGCAGTTAGCCGAAGAAGAGTTCCGAAAAATCGTAAAAATAAATTTTATGGCTCCATGGTATTTACTACAAGCAGTTGGGAGGCGGATGCGTGATCGTAAATCGGGCGGTTCCATCGTATTCATGACTACACTACTCGGGGCTGAGAGAGGGCTTTATCAAGGAGGTGCTGCATATGGTTCGTGTTTGGCCGGAGTGCAGCAGTTAGTTAGAGTAAGTGAAGTCCTGACCTTCAGTGCCATAATTTGCTATCTATAAGTAACAATGGCATTCGGTTTTTCTTTCATTGTTGTTATTAGATATCAGCTTTGGAGATCGGGAAACACAAGATCAGGGTTAATGCAATTGCTCGTGGTTTGCACTTGGAAGATGAATTTCCCAAGGCTGTTGGAAAGGACAGGGCAGAGAAGCTGGTGAAAGAAGCAGTTCCTTGGCAGAGATGGTTGGATGTTAACAATGATCTCGCTTCAACTGTTATCTATTTAATAAGTGATGGTTCGCGCTATATGACCGGCACAACTGTATTCGTCGATGGGGCGCAGTCTGTAGTCAGGCCGCGTATGCGGTCATATATGTAATCCCTTTTCATACCATCCTCATACAATAATATTCTTTGTTGAAGAGATCATAAACTCAGAGCACCAACCGACCTGCTCGACTCATTGCAGGTATTGTGATTTTTAAAACTGTTTGTGAATTGGTAATGATGATTGAATATGTTATGGGAACACACATTTCAAATAGCAGAAAGATTGTTTCAAACACTCGCATAATCATCTTTGCAGGGATTGTTTAAAACTGTTTGTGAATTGGTAATGATGATTTTCTTTGCAGGGATTGTTCAATTTCAATAACATTTCTCCTTAACAATTTACACGCGTTCCTTTTTTTAGTGCATGTTAGTCCGACTTAGATATCTGTTCACATCGTAAAGGTACCTACTAGTAGGGATGTAAAAACAAGTAATCAGATGGGTTTGAAGTCGGGTCCTGTCAGCTTGGGTCAAATTGGATACAAGTCATTTCAGGTCGATTTAATGTTTCGACTCGATTCGGGCCGGGTGCGGGTCAGTTTCAGGTTGGGTTCATTTCAGGTCGGGTCAAAACGGTTCGAGTCTGAATCAGTTAATTGACGGGTTAATTCGGGCTCGGGTAGACTTCAGGTCGGGTTAATTTCAAGTCGGTTTCATTTCAAGTCGAGTTTATTTTAGGTCGGGTAATTTCAAGTCGATTTCATTTCAGGTCGGGTTAATTCGGGTTTTGAATTCGTATTGAGTTAGAGTTTTGGATTCGGGTTAATTTGGGTCATTTCGAGTGAATTATTTAACGCCTTTCATGAACACGAATTACATTAAAAATAAATATCGATATATTATTAGACTAATTTACCAAAAATAGAAATATATATGGGTCAATTTCGGCTAAGAATAAAGTTTTAGGGACTAGAATGACAAAAAATGTCATCATATTAAAAACATTGGACTCGATTATAAAAATTTAAAATAAAAGGGGTCAATCTGGGTTGAAAAATATCTAATTGTTCTAAATTAAAACCTAGAAGCATAAATTACAAACCTAATTAAAATAACTCTAACATTAAATGTCGAATCTCAATTAAATTAGCTTAAATTGGGACTCAATTGAATTAAAGTAAAACCTAAAAGTGAACCTTAAGGGCTTAAAAAAAAACATCTAAAGTCAGAAGGGTTAAAAAATAATTATCTCAACCTAAAAAATTGGGCCGATACTTTCCCTCCCTCTCGCCCATTTTTTATTAAAGAAAAAAAGAATTCATTAAAAAAGGAATTGAAAGACTAAAAATTATCAAATTAGTCCCTAATTTGTGTTTATGGACTAAAAATTAAATTTCTCCGCTTTAAAAAATAAATAAGGGTAAATTTGGATTAAAAATCAAATTTTAGCTACTAGAATATACAAAAAATTATTGGACTAAATTGTCAAAAGTATAAATAAATATGGGGCAATTTTGACTAAAAATAAAATTGTAGGGGTCAATTTGGACTAGATTAAAGTTTTAGGGACTATAATGAACAAAAATATCATCATATTAAAAACATTGGACTAGATTTGAAAATTTTGAAATAAATAGGGTATATTTGGTTAAAATTAGGGACTAATATGAACAAAAATAAACTCCCAAACCCTAAACCCTTAATTCCCCAATCCTCAAACACTCAACTTAAAACATGTATTAAACCCTTAAACCCCAAACTTCAACCTTAAACCTTACAATCACTAATAATTAAAATGCAAGCCTAATCCCCTTACCTAATCTCTAAATTAAATCAATAACCCTAAACATTCAACTTGAAACATATACCTCTAAACCCCAAACCTCAACCATTAAACTTTGCAATCACTAATAATTAAAATGCTAGCCTAATCCCTTAACCTGAATCTCTAAATTAAATTCATAACTCTAAACATTCAACTCGAAACATATACCTATAAACCTCAAACCTCAATCCTTAAATCTTGCAAACACTAATAATTTAAATGCAAGCCTAATCCCTTAACCCAAATCTCTAAATTAAATCCATAACCCTAAACATTTAACTTGAAACATATACCTCTAAACCTCATACCTCAACCCCTATGTTGAGTGGATCACACGAAAGATAATAACCAAGAGGGGGGGTGAATTGGAATTTTAACGATGTTGTAACGGAAATTGCAACTTAAAAATATTGACACGGGAATTTAGAGTGGTTCAAGTTCACCAACCGAACTCTACATCCACTACCTTAGTCTCACCAAGGATTTCCAACAATTTCCACTAAATTGTTCGTCCCCTTTTTCCAGGACAAGGAGGCAACCTTTACAATTTCGGTTAATTTTTCTACCCAAAAATTAACCCAATCCTCACACAATAGAACAAAGAAATTTGGTGGCTAATAAGGTATCTCTCAATACAAATGATAGCCCAATATCAAGCACTCAACCCAATTGAACAAAATAGAAATGAAGGATACAATTGGGATTTCTAGACAAAGTAGGATTTTTGCACAAATGCTTGGATTTGATGTTTTGATATCTTCTTGAGGTTCAATAATATGTTGCTGGAGCTTCTTGGGGTCTTTTTATAGCCTCTTGATGATTTCCAACCGTTGTGAGAGTTGATTTTAAGATTATAGCCGTTGGGATGCTTTTTCTCCACTTTCTTGCACTTTTCCAGCTATGAGTATCGGTACTCTATAGTGGGGTATCGATACCTGTCTCATAAGAAAATAGCCGTTGTGTACAAATAATAAAGGGGTATCGATACGTGTTCTTGGCGTATCGGTACTGGGTATCGAAACAGCACAGGCTGTATCGATACCTTTTTCTCGACATAGCTCACTGTCAAATGGGGTATCGATACTAGGGTTAGGGGTATCGATACCGGTTTAGTGACCGTTTAAAAATCTCAACGGTTATATTTTTAAACCGACTTTGAAATTAATAATTATAAAATGGTATCGATACTGGTTCATCCGTATCGATACTGATTTCATAGAGTATCGATACTAGGGTTTGCCGTTTCGATACTTGTTCCGACAGAGGCAAACTTTGCTAAAAAAGGTATCGATACTCCTTGATGGGTATCGATACTGGTTGACGTTTTTCACTATTTTTGCCTTGGAACACTTAGAAAATTTTTGAGTTTGAGTTCTAATAAATCAGTTTAAAGTCTTTGGGGTTTCAAAAACTTATTAAGGGATTTGTACAAACAATTTTAAGTTCTTTAATTTGATCCTTAAAGTTCTAGTTATATCAAAATCAAACATAGGTTTTACAATCTCCCCCTTTTTGATATAACAAAACCACAACTTAAAATTTTTGACAACTTTTGAGAATTAACTCCCCCTTAATATAAGCTTGATATTTCAATTTAGTTAAGACCAAAGAAATTTCTCAAAATCAAAATTCTTAACTCCCCCTTGACGTAAGTTTGATAAAACCAAAAAAATTTTGAAAGTTTGTTTGTGAGCCATATCTTCTCCCCCTTTTTGTTAGATCAAAAAAAAATTGTGAGAGCATAATGTGCATCAAATATCAAGAGTATAAAGATAAGCAACATAATCTTATTATATCATAAAACGAGAAATCCAAAACATAAGCAAACCTAAATCCAAAAAAAATCAAAGCATAGGTATTAATCCTAATAATAAACTTAATCCTAAGAACATAAAACATAGGTGCATAAAAATAAAAATCCTAAATGATATGATATGATATGCAAGGATAGAAGTCTAGGCATTATCTTCATCGTCTTCATCATCGTCATCTTCATCTCCCAAAGGGTCATTGTTCCTCATGCTATTACGCCATTCATCGTGGAAAGCGGCAATGGAAATATTCGAAGAATTTTGCTTGCTTTCGAGGGATGTAAGGCGATTCTCCATACCCGTCATCCTCGTATCAAATGTAGTTTCCATAGAGGTAAGACGAGTATTCAACCCGGTGAATTGTTCATTTAGATATGTCATGAGATTATCCATATTGGGTTGTGGGACTTGAGGAGCTTGAGGAGCTTGAGGAGCTTGTTGTTCTAAGGCGGCGGCGGCCTCGGGTGGAAGCTCGGTAAGACGTAGCCAATTTCCATTAAAATAATGAAATTTGCTTCGAGCAAGAGAATGTTCGTCGATAGGATCGGTAAGAGTAGAAGCAAGATCAAACGAACAATCAATATCCTTTTGAACAAAGTAATAGCTTAAGGCCGTACCATAGATAAAGGATGTGATGAGAGGAGTTTCACGTTGTTGAACATGATAAGCAATCTCATTGAACATGATCCGAGCAAGATTTGGGCGTTTTCGTTGTCGGAAACTTCGAATCCAAAAATCATCTAATAGACGGATGGTGGAATATTTGCCTCCGGAGGGACGAAGCCACCAAGATACCATCAAATGTAGGATTCGATCATGAGCATTGAGGATGGTTACGGAACCGCTAAGAACATGCCCTAAGGCATTCTCATTATCTTCACCTTCATCCTCCAATTTAAAAACTTCACAAATAGACTTGACATCAAGAACTATTTGTTTCCCCATAAGATACGATCGAATGGCAACGACTTCTCCATTACGATAAATGCATTTAGCATTAGAGAAGAAAATCAAAACCAAAAGCCGATAGTAAATACCCGGAATAGTGAGAAAATGCATGAAGTTCCAAAGACGAAGAAGCGGAAGATATTCAAACTTGAAGCGCTCGGAGTCGAGAAAGGGGATGGATACGATCCTCTCCGCACGAATTTTGTAGTTTTCAAATTGGCGGAAATAAGGAAGGCCCTCGGAATCTTCAAAGGATTGGTTGTAGATAGTAGCATAATCTGGACGAGCAACCGATCCGGGAGTTGAAGAGTCTCCGGCAAGAAGAACTCTTTGACGTTTCCTTGAATGCTCTTTTGGTGCCATAGATAATAGAAACTTTGAAGAGAGAATTTTGAGAGAGAGCAAAAGCTTTGATTCAAGGGTTTCTTTTGATTTTTGGTGAAGAATATGAAGGAGAAGAGGCCTTTATATAGCCAAAAACGTTTAGGGTTAATAGGATATTAAAGAGTTTTAATTTTGGTAAAATTAGATCTCATTAAAAACCTATTTAATGCCATCAGCGCGAAAGGGTATCGATACTCCTCAGGGGGTATCGATACGGGGATAGAATTGTCTTTCCTCAAATTTGACCGTTGAAGGAGGTATCGATACTCATTAGACGGTATCGATACAGGGATAGAATTGACTTTTCTCAATTTTGACCGTTGGAAGAGGGTATCGATACGCCTGAGGCGGTATCGATACGCGTGAAGCGATGAGAAATTCTGGGAAATTGAAATGAAGAACGAGTATCGATACCCATTGGGCAGTATCGATACCTTATGCCCAGAATTTTGCCTATTTGGTTAAAAATAACCAAAGACATGAACTTAACATCTCTTAAGCGTATGTAAATGATGAATGAACAGATCTAAGCATATTTTAACATAAACATACTCCCCCTAACTATATGCATGGAAGAAATTGGGAGACTAAACACATAAACATGATTATTTCACAAAATCAAGCACATTTAGTTCTAAAAAGAGGTCCTAAAGGTCAAGATAGGCTAGTTAGACCCAACTCTCTCCTAAGGGACCAAAAACGCTCTTTATCTAATGGTTTTGTGAAAATGTCCGCTAATTGATTTAAGGTGTCTACATACTCTATAGCCACATCTTTCTTAAGGACATGATCTCTAATGAAATGATGCCTTATTTCTATATGTTTGGTTCTAGAGTGTTGGATGGGATTTTTCGTTAAACATATTGCACTTGTATTATCACATTTAAGGGGTATGGTTTCTATTTTTACACCATAATCTAAGAGTTGTTGCTTCATCCAAAGGACTTGAGCACAACAACTTCCTAAGGATATGTACTCGGCTTCGGTGGTAGATAAAGCTACACTATTTTGTTTCTTAGAGAACCAAGATATGAGCATACTACCTAAGAATTGACAAGTTCCCGAAGTACTTTTCCTATCGATTTTGCAACCCCCATAATCC
Organism: Hibiscus trionum; assembly: GCA_030270665.1. Classification (NCBI taxonomy): domain Eukaryota; kingdom Viridiplantae; phylum Streptophyta; class Magnoliopsida; order Malvales; family Malvaceae; genus Hibiscus; species Hibiscus trionum. The sequence continues at coordinate 27,815,719 of BSYR01000021.1, forward strand.
GCATCCGAATAAGCATGAAGGTTGAAGGTAGAGACTCTAGGATACCAAAGGCCTAAACAAGGAGTGTCTCTAAGGTATCTAAAGATTCTCTTAACGGCTATAAGGTGAGACTCTTTAGGACTAGCTTGAAACCTAGCACACAAGCAAACACTAAACAATATATCCGGTCTACTTGCGGTAAGGTAAAGCAAAGATCCAATCATAGAGCGATAAAGCTTAGAGTCAACACACTTACCTCCTTCATCTTTGTCAAGCTTTGTAGATGAGCTCATAGGAGTGGCTTGAGGCTTTGTGTTCTCCAAGCCAAACTTGTTGAGCATATCCTTTATGTATTTTGCTTGATTTATGAAGGTGCCATCCTTCATTTGTTTGATTTTGAGTCCCAAAAAGAATGAGAGCTCCCCCATCATGCTCATCTCAAATTCACCTTGCATTAGCTTAGCAAACTCTTGACAATAACATTCATTAGTAGATCCAAATATAATATCATCAACATAAATTTGAACTACTAAAATGTCATTTTTATACATTTTTATAAAGAGTGTAGTGTCCACCTTACCTTTTTCAAATCCTTTTTCAATCAAAAAATTTGAAAGCCTTTCATACCAAGCTCTTGGAGCTTGTTTTAAACCATAAAGTGCTTTTGTAAGTTTGAAAACATGATTTGGAAATTTTGAGTCTTCAAAACCCGGTGGTTGTTCTACATACACTTCTTCATTTATAAAACCATTTAAAAATGCGCTTTTAACGTCCATTTGAAAAAGCTTGAAATTATGATAACATGCATATGCAAGCAACATCCTAATGGCTTCCATTCTAGCTACGGGTGCATAGGTTTCATCAAAATCTATTCCCTCCTCTTGAGTGTAACCTTGTGCTACAAGTCTAGCTTTATTTCTCACAATGTTACCACTCTCATCTAGTTTGTTCCTAAAGACCCATTTAGTTCCTATTGTAGATTGATTACTAGGCCTATCAACTAATGTCCAAACATTGCTTCTCTCAAATTGATTTAACTCTTCTTGCATAGCCATAATCCAAAAATCATCTTTTAATGCTTCTTTGATATTTTTAGGCTCTATGCATGAGATAAATGCAATATGATTCATTAATCTAAGAGAAGAACGAGTGGTTACCCCCTTGGATGGATCACCCAAGATTTCACCATCTTTGACATAGTTTAACTCCCTTGGATAGCTAACTTCCTTTTCCTCAATAGCCAAGTCCTTCAAGGCTTCAAGAGGTGGATCTTGTGTGTCTTCTTCTTTTGGTTGAATCTCATCCTTCTTTGAAGTTTGACCTCCATCAAAGGTATTTGTGATTCCTACATTATCATCATCACAAGAATCCTTCCTAGGAAGGGGATTATCATCGAATACAACATGAATAGATTCTTCTACAACTAAAGTTCTTTTGTTAAATACTCGATAGGCTTTAGAGGTTAAAGAGTAACCTATAAAAATAGCTTCATCACTTTTTGCATCAAATTTACCTAAATTATCTTTTCCATTATTTAAAACAAAACATTTACATCCAAAAGGGTGGAAGTAGCTAATATTAGGCTTTTTAGATTTTAAAATCTCATAAGGTGTTTTCTTTAAAATCGGCCTAATGGTTACACGATTTATAATATAACAAGCTGTGTTTGTTGCTTCCGCCCAAAAATATTTTGGTAAATTATTTTCGCAAAGCATAGTTCTAGCCATTTCTTGTAAAGTTCTATTTTTCCTCTCAACTACCCCATTTTGTTGAGGAGTTCGAGGGGCTGAAAAATTATGGCTAATACCATTTTCATTTAAAAAATCTTCAAATCCTAAATTTTGAAATTCGGTTCCATGATCACTTCTAATATGTGAAATTTTAAGTTCAAGATCATTTTGAATTAATTTTGAAAATGTGATGAATTTTTCCAAAGCCTCATCCTTAGTACTTAAAAAGAGAACCCAAGTGAATCTAGAAAAATCATCAACTAATACAAAAGCATATGATTTGCCACCCAAGCTCATAGTCCTAATTGGCCCAAATAAATCCATATGGATTAGTTGTAAACATCTACTAGTAGAAATGTCATTAATGGATTTAAAGGAAGATCTATGTTGTTTACCCTTTGAGCATGCATCACAAATTTTATCGTTTGAAAATTTTATCTTGGGTAAACCTTTAACTAGGTTTAGAGAGACTAGTTTTTCTAAAACACTTGTGCTAGCATGTCCTAGCTTCCTATGCCACAACCATGCATCATTTTCGTTTTGAGCAACTAAGCATGCATGAGATGTATGAATGTCATCTAGATGCACCATGTATATATTCCCTATGCGATGACCAATGAGCATAATATTATTAGTTTTAATGTCTACAATTTTACAACCGGTTTTATCAAACATAACATTAAAACCTTTATCACATAGTTGACTTATGCTCAATAAATTATGTTTAAGACCATTGACATATAAAACATTTTCAATGAGAGTAGTAGAGTGATTACCTATGGAGCCAATACCTTCAATGTGGCCTTTGGAGTTGTCACCAAATGTTACTACTCCTCCACTTTTTGGCTTTAGATCCATTAGTCTACTCTTGTCTCCGGTCATGTGTCTCGAGCATCCACTATCAAGGTACCATGAGTTTTGACTTTGTGCTTTGGCCTTGTAGCAATGCTCCCCCTACAAACAAAGATATTTAAACTTTTGTTTTTGGTAACCAAATCATTTTGGGTCCATGTGTGTTAGTTCCTAAAACTTTGGTTCCCTTAGGAATCCAAGGTGACATAGCAATAATATCATTAGATTTAACAAGTTCCTTAGGAACCCATACATTTCTAATTCTTTTAACTTTACTATGTCTAGGATAGTTATTTTGTTTGTAGTAGTTAGTCTTTTTCTTATATTGGTGTGTTCTAGAGGATTCTCCTATGTCATGTTTAACACTACCATTAATTTTTAAAGACTTTTTGAGCTCATTTAGCTCACTTAACACCTTTTGATGTTCACAATTATTTTGAGATAAAAGATTATTAAGATCAATATTTTCTTTTTGAAAGAATTTAAGTTCATCTTCTAATCCTAATATCTTTTTCTCTATTTTAGAATTAGTTTGAGTAAGTGAGTCATTTTTCTCTTTTAATTCTATAATAATTTTTCTATTCCTAATAACCGACTCCCTATATTTCTCAACTAATTCATCATATACCTCTTGTAACTCATCATATGCATCATTTAATTCTTCATATGAAAAATCTAAAGTAGATGAGTTAGAGGTTACCAAGGAGGAATCTTCCTCAAGTGCCATGAGGCAGAGGTTCGCCACTTCTTGTTCGTCATCCTCCGATGACTCCTCATCACTCCAAGTAGCAAGCTTGGCTTTGAGCTTTTTCTTCTTCTCAAAGCCCTTCTTCTTGAGTTGAGGGCACTCCGAACGTATGTGGCCGGGTTGTCCGCACTCGAAGCAAGTGATTGGATCCCTTCCTTCTTCTTTGTTCTTGCCTTTAAAGTCCATTTTCCTTTGGATTCTTCTTCCTCGATTGGACCTCATAAGGCGTGAGAATCGTTTGGCTATCATAGCCAATTCTTCAAGTTCATCCTCATCACTAGATGAACTTTCATCAAGTTGGGAAGTTTTAGCTTTGAGAGCTATTCCTATTTTCTTCTTTTTCTCCCCTTCAAGCTTCTCCATTCTTTTTTCTTCTTTCTTTTTCTCATCTTCCCTTCCTTGCTTCATGATCTCGTGAGTAAGGAGAGAACCTACAAGTTCATCAAGCTTTAGAGTTTTTAAATTCTTTGCTTCGATGATAGCGGTTCTCTTCCCATCCCAAGATTCGGGAAGTGAATAGAGTAGCTTTCGGACAAGCTTGTCTTCCGGTATAATTTCTCCATAGCCCTTTAGACCATTCACAATTGTGGAGAATCGATCAAACATTTTTGACACCGTCTCATCAAATTCCATCTTGAAATTTTCATAACTAAGATTGAGAATTCCAATCTTAGTTTCTTTGACATCGTTGGTGCCTTCATAGGTGGTTTCAAGAGTGTCCCACACTTCTTTGGCACTTTCAATTGATGAGACCTTTGAGTAGATGTCCGGACCGAAAGCACAAAATAGCATGTGAAGAGCTTTATCATTTACTTGGATCTTTTTCCTTTCCTCTTCACTCATTTCCGTTCTTCTTTTAAGCACCATCTTGCCATCAACATCTTGCTTCAATGGAATATATGGTCCATCCTCAATGACATCCCACACAAGGTAGTCACTTGATTTAATAAATAGACGCATTTTATTTTTCCAAAATGAGTAGTTCTCACCATTGAAGAAAGGAGGCTTTGTGGTGGATTGTGAGTCGTACATGCCGGGAGCGGAGGTTGATGCCATCTCTTGATATTTTGATGATGATCACACTTCTTCCAAGGATCTCCTCTTGCGGTTGTTAATCCTCAAAGAGTTAAGCTCTGATGCCAATTGTTGAGTGGATCACACGAAAGATAATAACCAAGAGGGGGGGGTGAATTGGAATTTTAACGATGTTGTAACGGAAATTGCAACTTAAAAATATTGACACGGGAATTTAGAGTGGTTCAAGTTCACCAACCGAACTCTACATCCACTACCTTAGTCTCACCAAGGATTTCCAACAATTTCCACTAAATTGTTCGTCCCCTTTTTCCAGGACAAGGAGGCAACCTTTACAATTTCGGTTAATTTTTCTACCCAAAAATTAACCCAATCCTCACACAATAGAACAAAGAAATTTGGTGGCTAATAAGGTATCTCTCAATACAAATGATAGCCCAATATCAAGCACTCAACCCAATTGAACAAAATAGAAATGAAGGATACAATTGGGATTTCTAGACAAAGTAGGATTTTTGCACAAATGCTTGGATTTGATGTTTTGATATCTTCTTGAGGTTCAATAATATGTTGCTGGAGCTTCTTGGGGTCTTTTTATAGCCTCTTGATGATTTCCAACCGTTGTGAGAGTTGATTTTAAGATTATAGCCGTTGGGATGCTTTTTCTCCACTTTCTTGCACTTTTCCAGCTATGAGTATCGGTACTCTATAGTGGGGTATCGATACCTGTCTCATAAGAAAATAGCCGTTGTGTACAAATAATAAAGGGGTATCGATACGTGTTCTTGGCGTATCGGTACTGGGTATCGAAACAGCACAGGCTGTATCGATACCTTTTTCTCGACATAGCTCACTGTCAAATGGGGTATCGATACTAGGGTTAGGGGTATCGATACCGGTTTAGTGACCGTTTAAAAATCTCAACGGTTATATTTTTAAACCGACTTTGAAATTAATAATTATAAAATGGTATCGATACTGGTTCATCCGTATCGATACTGATTTCATAGAGTATCGATACTAGGGTTTGCCGTTTCGATACTTGTTCCGACAGAGGCAAACTTTGCTAAAAAAGGTATCGATACTCCTTGATGGGTATCGATACTGGTTGACGTTTTTCACTATTTTTGCCTTGGAACACTTAGAAAATTTTTGAGTTTGAGTTCTAATAAATCAGTTTAAAGTCTTTGGGGTTTCAAAAACTTATTAAGGGATTTGTACAAACAATTTTAAGTTCTTTAATTTGATCCTTAAAGTTCTAGTTATATCAAAATCAAACATAGGTTTTACACCCTAAAACTTACAATCACTAATAAATAAGTGTAAGCCTAATAATCCCTAAACTAGACCCATAACCCTAAACATTTAACTTGAAACATATCCTCATAACCCAAACTTCAAACCCTAAATATTGTAAATACTAATAAGAGTGAGCTTAATCCCCTAAACCCTAAATCTCTAAACTAAGTACATAAGTCATACCCTTAGACATGCAGCTTGAAACATATACCCTGAACTGTGAATCCCTAAACTAAACCCATAATACAATCACTCAACTTAAAACATAATCACCTAAAACATGTACTCATTGTAGAACTAATGTTTTGATATAATAATTGAAAAATGTTTTGGACTGATTTAAAATGTATTTAAAACAATTTCCAAAGTCCAAATAACTTGAAACTATGTTTAGGGATGATTTTAAAAGGTTTTACATGTTTTTCAAAGCCAAACTTTACAAAACTGTCCAGGCGTCTCGAAACACCTTATGGCGTTTCGATACGGTGCATTCCAGTAGCAAAAGTGTTTCGATACAAGTATCGAAACGGGCTTTCCCTGGATAAGGATTTTGCCCAGCGTTTCGAAACGGGCTCTGCCGTTTCGATACGCCTACGTGGCATTGACCACAACAGTCATAAACCCCAACGGCTACTTCCCAACTAACATTTAAATGCAGGGCGTTTCGATACGGGGACATGCGTTTCGAAACTGGTGTTTCGAAACGGACTAAAGTGTTTCGATACGGGTCCACGTCAGACTGCAACAGCTCTTTCTACTTAAAGAGTGTTTCGAAACGGGTTCGAGCGTTTCGACACGGGGAGCTACAGAACTGCATTTATGGTGGGAATTAAAGTCCTCAATGGCTCCAATTCAATCCCAACGGCTAGTAACGGCTACAACCTCATCAAGGAGTATAAAAGGGACCTCCAAGCATCAAGTAAAGGCTAATGCTCATATTGTCAATCAACAAATGATCAAGAATTGTCTTAGAGCTTAAATTGTCATTTATTGTATAGACAAACACTAGTGAGGCAAAATTGTCAAATTTGCTCAAGTGTTTTAGGTTTTGAGTGAGTGCTTTAATTGTGCAATCAAACACCTATTAGAGGGATTTGTGTTTGCTTTCATTATCTCTTTGTAAAAGAGGGTTTGATCAAGGCTTTGGGTAGAAAGCTTGATCGGTGTAAAGGGTTTCCTCCTAAGCCTAGAAAAGGGGACGAATCAATAGTGGATTGATTGGAAATCCTTAGTGGGGAGCTAAGGTAGTGGATGTAGACCTTGGTTAGAAGGTTGAGCCACTATAAATCATTGTGTCAATTATCTTTTTAGCTTCCACAACCCTTCCACCCAAAAATCCACCTCTCCACCACTTGGTGAGCCTTATCGGTTGAACGAATCGAGCTCCTCACAACTCAACATTCATAAACTCTAATTCCCTAAACTAAATATATAGGCCATAACCCCAAACATACAACTTGAAACATATGCCCCTAAACTATGAATTCCTAAACTAAACCCATAACCCAACCACTCAATTTGAAACTTAATCCCTTAAAACATATACCCCTAAACTCCAAACCCCTAAACTAAATACATTGACCATAACCCCAAACATGCAACTTGAAATATAAACCCCTAAACTATGCATCCCTAAACTAAAACTATAACCCAACCACTCAACTTGAAATATATAGCCCTAACCTAGTAACCCCAAACCCTAAACCCTTAAACTAATCTCATAAGTCATAACCTAAATCATAATTTTTTTAATTTTAATTAAATATATTATAATTAAAGTTACAATAATTTGAAAATTAAATTAAATACTAATTTTAGTATAATAAAATTATTATTATTATTTTTATTAATTAAATATTAATTAAAATATTTATTTAAATTATTTTTAATTAAATATTTATTTAAATTATGATTTTTTATTTTTAATTAAATTGTAAAGATTAATTATTAATTAAAATTAAAATAGTTTTACTTTGAATGTTAAATTAAAAAATTAATTGAAATTTGAAATATATTAAATTTATAATTTATAATTAAATATTAATTTAAAGGTATAATTTAAATAAATTTAAATCTTAATTAAATAAATTATAATAATTAATTTAAACTTAAATAATATTATTAAAATATTTTTTGCCCTAAGTATAAATACACTTTTAAAATCAGATCCATAACTCTAGCCCCATTTCAAATTATCTGCGTCGTTTTATTTTCATGATATTTTCTCATCTCTCTCATCCTCTCTTTAAAATTTCAGAGGCTTGTTCCATTGTTCATCCACTAAGTTTCTAATTCATCGTTGTTGGCGTCTGGGTTGTGGTCGTTTGAGTTTTATGGATATCACTGTTTGTGTTGTGGGTGTTTAAGGTTGTGCCCGTTTGATACTCTGGTCGTGTGGGTTTTAGGGTTATCATTGTCGTTTGGGTTATGGTCGTTTAGGGTTGTGTTAATCTAGTACTTTGGTCGTTTGAGTTTTAGGGTTATTGTTGTTTGGGCGGTGGTTGTTTAAGGTTGTGGTTGTCTGGTACTCTGGTCGTCTGGGTTTTAATGTTGTTGTCGTTTGGGTTGTGGCCATTTAGGGTTGTTGTTGTTTGGTACTTTGGTCTTTTAGAGTTTTAGAGTTATTGTCGTTTGAGTTTTTCTTTTTAGGGTTTTTAGGTGGTGATCGTCTGAGTTCTTCTTTCAAGTATATCTCTGATATCTCTCTAATCTGTTTTTTTTTTTGTTTATGTTATCATTTATGTTAACTAATTCTGTTCTCTCTCTCATTTCTTAGGTTACTATCTCTGATCTGTCTCATCTCTCAGATTGGGTAAGTAACAATCATAGTTTTTTATTTTGTTTCGATTTCTGTATTTTTATTTTGTTTTTTTATCGTTTATTTTAATTGTGTTCTCTCTCTCATCTCAGGTATATCTCTTGTCTCTCTCAGAATCTCAATATTCTGCGTTTGGGTTTAGTTTGTGGTTTCTGGTTTTTGGTCTTCGATCTTTCTAAAGAGATCTCTGTTGTTTGGTTTTTTAGATGTTTTTAGTTTCTGGTTTGGTTTAATATGCATGCTTTATCATTTGTGATTTTTACATATTTATGATTTGTGATTTCTGGTTTCTAGTTTGGTTTAATATATATGTTTTAATGTTCGTGGTTTTTACATGTTTTTGATTTGTGATTTATGGTTTCTGGTTTGGTTTAAAATGCATGCTTTAATGTTTGTGGTTTTTACATGTTTATGATTTATGATTTCTGGTTTGGTTTAATATGCATGCTTTAATGTTTGTGGTCTTTACATGTTCTTGATTTGTAATTTCTGGTTTGGTTTAATATGCATGCTTTGATGTTTGTGGTTTTTACTTGTTTATGGTTTGGTTTTTAGATGTTTGCGGTTTCTGGTTTGGTTTAACACAGAGTCGGTTCTGAGATTTTATAGGCCCTGGGCAATCTGGAAAATTAGCCCCCTTACAATAAGTTTTGAAAAAAATTAAATTTTAATAGCAGCCCTCTAATAAAAAATATTTTAAAAACGAATTTTAAAAGTAGGCCCTAAACAAATATTGAAATTTTTTAATTTTAAGAGTATGCCTCTAATAACAAATGTTGGGGAAAATTGAATCTATAATAACAAGCATTGAAAAATCAGACTCTAAATAACAAGTATTGAAAAAATTGGAGCTTGGATAACAAGTATTGAAAAAAAATTGAATTTTAAGAGTAGGTCCCTAAGAAAAAATATCAAGAAAAATTGGGCATCAAATAACATGTATTGAAAAAATTGGTCCTTTAATAACAAATATTAAAAAAATAAATTTTAATAGTAGCTCATAATAACAAAATATTGAGAAAATTGAGCCTCTAGTAACAAGTATTGAAAAAATTGGACTACAAATAACAAATATTGAAAAAAATGAATTTGTAGAGTATGTCCATAATAATAAATATCAACAAAAATTGAGCCTCAAATAAAAAATATTGAAAAAAAAGAATTTTAAGAGTCAGCCTCTAAAAAAAGAAGAGGCCTCTATTTAATATTATAACCAAATTATTATTTTGTTTACTTGTTATTTATGGCTCAAAATGGATGTCTCTCTCTAATATTATAATTAAATTTTGAGGCCCTTTTCTATTATAATTTTAAGGTAATAAAAATTAAGAAAAATGAGGCCTTGGGTGATCGGACGGTTCGACCTACCCCAGGGCCAGCTTTGGTTTAACATGCATGCTTTAATGTATAAAGGCATGTTTATGTTCACTCTTCTTTGTAAATACATGTATAAAGACATGGTTTATGTTCACTGTTCTATTTTGATTTGTAGATACATGTTTAAATGTCTTGTTTTGATTTGTACATACATGTTCTCTGTTCTGTTTTAATGGTTTAATTTGAGCATATCGGCTGGGTATCCCGTTTAGCGATGCTACTGGTGTCAAAGGAGGTTTTTTAAAGGACCTTGTGGACTATTTTAACAATGCCACGTACAAGGATTAAACTACTGAGTTTCTTTGTTTTGTTTGTTGCTTTGTATATTTGTTATATGTTCTATTTTTCTTTGTACATACATGTTCATTGTCCTTTTCCATCTCTAACAACAAATAACAATGTTTTATTTTCAGTATTTAGCACATTTTCTTATGAGTTGGATTGTCTTGGTGAAAGAGGTATATTCCCCCGCCCCTCTCTTTTAATTTTAAAATTATATTTGTATTATTTTTGTCAATCACTAATACATGTTTGTTTGTTTGTTTGTTTGTTTGTTTGTTTGAAGGGGATGTAAATGATCAATTGTCTGAAGCAGTTTATAGCTCTAAGAGGAGGGCTACAACTGCAAATTTAGGGGACTTTGGGAGAAGAACTTCTCATGTTTGGGATCATTATACCTTCATTAAGCTTCCTGAAGGTGTTTTTGTGCAATGTAAGCATTGAAAACCAAAAGCTATAAAGCAGATTCTTATGTTTGTATATCTAACCTTAAAAGGCATACAAAGAAATGTCAAGCTTACAAATATTTTCTTGTTACTAATCCCAATAGTAGTACAAAAAATTCTTTTGATAAAAAAGATGCTCTGATTTACTTGCTGAGGTTATTCTGTGTCATGGTTATGCTTTGAGTGTGGTTGAGCATGAGAAACTTAGGGCTTTGCATCATTATCTAAATCCTAATGTGAAGGATATTTCAAGGTATACTATTACCAAGCATTGCATGTTAAAGCATGAGAAGCATAAACAATTGCTACTTGATTCAACGCATTTTGTTTCAAGTACATGTGATGGATGGTCTGCTTGCACTTCACATTCATATTTTGCTCTGACTGTACATTATGTTGATAATAACTAGAAACTTCAGTCTAAAATACTGAATTTTTGTCGTTTCCCCCCCACCCCATGATAGTGAGTCTATTTATAAGTTTGTGAAACAAATGTTATGTGAGTGGGGTCTTGAGAAAAAAAGCTTTTACCATAACTCTTGATAATGCTTCTACAAATGAGAGAATGGTTAAGCGAATCAAAGATGATTTGCATGTCATTTCTCTCCTTCCATGCAATGGTAAATATTTTCATATAAGGTGTGCTGCTCATATTTTGAACTTGATAGTTCAAAAAGGTTTGAAGGTAATTGACTCTTCTATTATTAAATTGTGTGAAATAGTTAAGTTTATTGATTCTTCTGATGCTAGACTTTGTAGCTTTGAATTGGCTGTTAAAGATTGTGGTTCTACTTTTTCTGGTAAGTTGATATTGGATGTTCCTACTCGATGTAACTCTGCTTACTCAATGCTTCGTAGGGCAATTGATGCTAAATTAGCTATCAACATGTTTGTTAATAAAGAAAATGACTTGGATATAATTAGTGAGGTTGAGTGGGAAACTGCTCAATTAATCTGTGATTTCCTTGAGCCATTTTTTGAAATTACTACTTTGTTCTCGGGATCTAAGTATCCTACTTCTAACTTGTACTTGGCTAATGTTGTTGCCATTCAGAAGTTGTTGTGTGATGCTCACAATTATCATTGTAAGGGCATTTCTGCAATGGCATGACCTATGCTTGAATTATATGAGAAATATTGGTCTGATCACTCAACGATTCTCTCATTTTTTTTTGTTTTTCTTGATCCTCGATATAAATTACAACTTTTAAAGGAGTTGTACAATGTCCTCGATATAAATAATTCTTCTTCTTCTTCTTCTGTCCAAAGTAATTCCTCTCAAAGTACAAGTGTGTCAAGTTCCAGTTGGCCTCGAACATTTAAAAAAATCTAATCTATTTCATGTCAGTCTTTATTTTCTTAAAGTTCACTTAGGCTTCTGTTTTTACATTTAATTATTTTTTTGTTTTAATTACAGTTTACTGATTAATCTTTATCTTTTTTATTGTTATAAATTTGATGCCAATTTATCTGTTTTTAGGAGTGGAAAATCTGATGTTGATTCCTACATTACTTTGCCCCTTCTCCCTCGTACTGAAGATGCCGAGTTTGATATTTTAGAGTATTGGAAAACACAATCTATTTCTTTTCTCGTACTCTCACACATGGCTAGAGATGTTTTAGTCATTCCAATCACTTCAGTTGCTTCATAATCTTCATTTAGCACGGGGGGTTGAATTTTGAACTAGTTGAGGGCTAAACTCTTGCCTAAAAATGTTGAGATATTTGTAACAACTCGTAATTGGTTGTATGGTTTTGAACCAGAGGAAAGGGATGAAGACTATCTTTCTGTTGTGAAAGATTCTTCAATCTCTAATCTTGGTGAAGATTCACTTCTTGTTTAAGGTAAAGCCTATTAATGCTTTCTTTTGTGATTCTGATTTGTTTTCAAAATGGTTTCTGATTTAGTGGTTTTGTTTTCTTTTGTAGGGTTCCTTCACACCAAGTAAGCACATTAATGCTTAGGGGGTTAACTAAGTTGTGAATTGTGATGTAAAAACAAATATTATTCTTTTCTATTTTCTAAATGTCCGGTTTTTGTTTTGTTCATCTTTGTACATGTTTAAATGTCTGATTGTTTTAATGTTTCTAATAATGTTCACTATTTTATTCATAATTTAACCATGATGGTAGTTGTTGTTGCTATTGTTAATCACTTGATGTTGTTATTGTTAATGACTTAATGTTGTTGCTCATTGATGATTGATGTCTGTTGCTGGTTGCTGGTTTAGTTGGTAGTTTTTTTTTCTTATCTAAGTAGTTTCCCTTGTTTTAATTAAGTTGGTTTCTTAGCTATGCGAGTTACCCATAATTAATCTTGATGATAGCATTTACATCTTTTAACAGCTCGATGAGGAAATTTATGGTAGCAAATGTTGGAATAGGAAGAGTCACAATTCCACATTGAGTGGGAAAATACCAAGGCAAGGGTATTTATAGTGACCATTCTCCCCTTCCTTGTTAAGTGATAGAGAATAAGGGGCAATCTCGCACGCTGCTGGCGTCTGTCCGGCATGACACGACACGACATGACACATCATTGTGTTGGTAACACGTGTCTTTTCACGCGCGTAGTATCTTTCTAGAGAAAATTCATAAGAATTTTTGGATGAATAAATGTTGAGTGGATCGCAAGATCTATATTGACCAAGAGGGGGGTGAATTGGAAATTTAAAGTTTTGTAGTGGAAATTTGCAAATTAAAAATGATGGACAAGGGATTTAGAGTGGTTCAAGTTCCAAATGAACTCTACATCCACTACCTTAGCTTCACTAAGGATTTGCAACAATTCCACTAATTGCTCTTCCCCTTTTCTAGGACAAGGAGGCAACCCTTTACAATTTCGGTTGATTTTTCTACCCAAAAATCAACCCAATCCTCACACAAGTGAACAAAGAAATTTAATGGCTAATTGGATATCTCTCAATACAAATAATAGCCCAATTACAAGCACTCAACCCAATTGAACAAGATATGAATGAAAATTACAATTGGGGTTTTAGACAAAATGGGATTTGTGCACAATTGCTTGGATTTGATGTTTGGATGTTTGCTTTTGGATCAATAGTTGTTGATGGTGATTTTTGAGGTCCCTTTTATACCTTCTCATTGATTTCTAGCCGTTGTGGTTGTTGCACTCATCAATAGAGCCGTTGAGATGTTATCTCACCACCATAAATGCAGTCTGCAACAACCCGTTTCGAAACGCGGGGTACCTGTTTCGGAACGGACTAAAATAGAAAGAGCCGTTGGGGTGCATTTAAGAGCCCGTTTCGAAACGCCTTAGGGCCGTTTCGAAACACTTTTGCCACTTTCAAGGGTCGTTTCGAAATGGTCTTAGCCCGTTTCGAAACACCTAAACGGTTTTCAGAAAATCAGTTAAAACAACTTCAACGGTCATATTTTCAATTTAAACTTAAGACCTGTTACGAAACGTTTTGGCTTCGTTTCGAAACGGATTTGCTACTGTCAAGGGTCGTTTCGAAACAGCCTTAGCCCGTTTCGAAACACCCTATTTAACTTTAAATATTCAGCAAAAATATCTCAACCGTTGTGCTTTTTCAAATCAAATATGAAGAACAGTTTCGAAACGTGAGAGACCGTTTCGAAATAGGGTCAAGTGTTTCGATACACGTTTCGGAACAGAGGTTGACAGTGATGAAAACGTTTCGAAACGCCTGAGGGCCGTTTCGAAACATGAGCTTGAAAATCACTGTTTTGGTTTGAAACACTTAGAAAAATATTTGAAAAAAACTTTGTTTTTAACTTGGGCATAATCTTAAAATTATATGGGGATATTTTGAGGACTTAAAATTCGTTTTGACATTTTCAATTTAGTCCTTAGGTTTTTAGTTATATCAAAATTAAAATATTTGTTTCACAATCTCCCCCTTTTTGATATAACAAAACCAAAGTTAGAATTTTTAAGAATTTTGAAAGTTTTGAAAATATTCTAACTCCCCCTTAATTTAAGATAGGTTTTTAAAGAAAAAAAATGTTTGACTTGAAATCCAAGTTGTAAAGCTTTAAAAAACCTTTTAAAATTTAAAACGAATTTTAGTTTGTGGCTCTTAAATTTCTTCTCCCCCTTTTTGTTAGATCAAAAAGAATAATGAAAGCTCATAGAGAAGACAAAGGATTAGTACCAATAAGCATTAATAAGCAACCATAATATTAATTCATAACATCAAAATATCCAAAACATAAACCAACATTAAGTTCATAATAAAATCCCAAATAAAAAGTCAAAAGCATAGGTTCCTAAAACATAATAAAACATAAAGATGCAATCTTAATCCTAAAATGCATAGATAATATGATATGATATGATATGAAGATCCTAGGCCTCGTCATCATCATCCGAAGTATCATCATCGCTCTTGACTTGAGAACGGTGAAACTTCGTCCATTGCCCATAGAGCGTAGAGAAGGATAGATCCAAGTTTGAATGGGAAGTCTCAAGAGTATGAAGACGATCCTCGACATTCTTCAAGCGATTATCCATAGCAGTAAAACCCGAAGCAATGCTAGTATCCAAAGCATTGAACCGCTCGGTAATGAGAGCCGTGAGGGCTTCATTGTTTGCAACCGGAACTTGCGGTGGAGGAGCAACGGGAGGAGGAACAGCTTCTCTATCAACTCTTTCCCAAACATCATTCACATATGTGAACCGGGACTTGCGAAGGGATGATTCACCAATCTTGGTCTTGCGAGGTTCCGGAGAGTCGTAGGTACAATCGATACCAAGATCATGAAAGATGTAGCTCAAGAGTGTGCCATAGGTAAAAGACTTCAACTCATTTGTGTCAATAAGCTTAATATTATTGACTATCTCGGAAAAAATTATTTTAGGCACATTAGGGCGCTCACCTCTACGGAAACACTCAAGCCAAAAATGATCAGTTTGACGGATATGAGAGTATTTACCTCCGGAAGGTCGAATGAACCAAGAGACCATCAAGTGAAGAACGTGATCGTGCACATCCAAATTAAGTGCTTTACCGGTGAAATTGCCAAAGTGACGTTCATCCTGAAGACCCTCATCTTTAAGTTTAAAAATAGACTCCAAGAGAGCAACATTAACAACAAACTTTTTGCCCAATAAGGAAGATTCAATTCCTATAATCTCGGTTTTGGTCTCATCATAAAGAAAACGAGCATTAGAGTAAAAAAGGAGTACCATGTGTTTGTAGCGAATATCCGGAATGCTCAAGAACAAGATAAGATTCCACTCACTCAAACGGTCGAGATAACGAAATAGGAATCGCTCGGAATTGAGGAAGTCAAGATCAATGACACGTTCTTTACGAATTGCGAAATCCTTGACAAAAGAGAAGCGAGCACGCGTCTCCGGAGCTTTAAGGGATTTCTGAAAAAACAGAGTAAGATTTGGACGAATGCTCGAATCACCGGATTGAACGGCCTTGCGCTTTTTGTTAGCTTGATCTGCCATCTAAAAACATTAAGCAAGTATATTTTAAAATTAAGTGTATGCATTGATATTTAAAATCAATCCAATAATAAATCCCACTTAGGTTTTTGAAACAAAATTAAAAAAATAAAAAAAAACAGTAAAGAAAAAGACGACTGAAAAATCTTATATTCGAATAAAAAATTTTGGGTTTTTGAAATTTTTTTACAAGATATGGAAAACCCATAAAGGAAAAACTATAATGTATACAAAAAAAAATTTCTAACCTAAGATTCGAACATAAATTGAAGGAAAAAGAAAAGAAAAAAAATTACCTTAGTTTGGGATTTTGGATGATTTGATGAAAATCCTTGCACAATGTTGATGAAACTTGCTTAGACTTGAGTTTTTAGAGTAAAACCCCTCACAATTTTGTGAAAATCAATGAGTTTGAGAGGGTATTTATAGAGAGGGAGGCGGTTTAGGGTTTTTAAGAGTTTGATAAAAAGTGAAATTTCACATTAAAAGCCCTAATTAAAGCAGTCCGCGATGCCGTTTCGGAACGGTCAGGACCGTTTCGAAACGAGACGACTAGGGTTTGACCGTTTGGAGACCATAGGCTAACCGTTTCGATACGGTGTTGACCGTATCGAAGCCCTGTTGACCCGTATCGAAACACGTTTCAATACACCCCTTGGCAGTAGCCAAAACGTTTCGGAACGCATTGGAGGCGTTTCGAAACGCCCTTCTCTCAGAACTGGATTTAAGGTATCCGTATCAAAACAGGGTCACCCGTTTCGATACACCTGGCCTGGAAGTGCAGATGAGGCTCTAAAAGTGCAGAAAAATGAAGTTTTAATAGGCCTAACATGCATAAATGTCATGAATGAGCAGACAAAACATATTTAAGCATAAACATACTCCCCCTAACTATAGGCATGGATGAAATTAGGAGTTTAAACACATGAACATGGCATTTCACAAAATCAAGCATATTTAAGCACAAAAGAGGTCCTAAAAGGTCAAGATAGGCTAGCTAGACCTAACTCTCTCCTAAGGGACCAAAAACGCTCTTTGTCTAAGGGTTTTGTAAATATGTCCGCTAATTGATTCAAGGTGTCTACATACTCTATAACAACATCTTCCTTAAGGACATGATCTCTAATGAAATGATGCCTTATTTCAATGTGTTTGGTTCTAGAGTGTTGGATGGGATTTTTTGTTAAACATATTGCACTAGTGTTGTCACATTTTAGGGGTATAGTTTCAACTTTAGTTCCATAATCTAAGAGTTGTTGCTTCATCCAAAGGACTTGAGCACAACAACTCCCTAAGGATATGTACTCGGCTTCGGTGGTAGATAAGGCTACACTATTTTGTTTCTTAGAGAACCAAGATATGAGAATACTACCTAAGAATTGACAAGTTCTCGAAGTACTTTTCCTATCGATTTTACAACCCCCATAATCCGCATCCGAGTAAGCATGAAGGTTGAAGGTAGAGTCTCTAGGATACCAAAGACCCAAACAAGGAGTGTCTCTAAGGTATCTAAAGATTCTCTTAACGGCTATAAGGTGAGACTCTCTAGGACTAGCTTGAAACCTAGCACACAAGCAAACACTAAACAATATATCCGGTCTACTTGCGGTAAGGTAAAGCAAAGATCCAATCATAAAACGATAAAGTTTAGAGTCAACACACTTACCTCCTTCATCTTTGTCAAGCTTTGTAGATGAGCTCATAGGAGTGGCTTGAGGCTTTGCATTCTCCAAGCCAAACTTCTTGAGCATATCCTTTATGTATTTTGCTTGGTTGATGAAGGTGCCATCCTTCTTTTGCTTGATTTGGAGTCCCAAAAAGAATGAGAGCTCCCCCATCATGCTCATCTCAAATTCACCTTGCATTAACTTAGCAAACTCTTGACAATGACATTCATTAGTAGAACCAAAAATGATATCATCAACATAAATTTGAACTACTAAGATGTCATTTTTATACATTTTTATAAAGAGTGTAGTGTCCACCTTACCTTTTTCAAATCCTTTTTCAATCAAAAAATTTGAAAGCCTTTCATACCAAGCTCTAGGAGCTTGTTTTAAACCATAAAGAGCTTTGGTAAGTTTGAAAACATGATTTGGAAATTTTGAATCTTCAAAACCCGGTGGTTGTTCCACATACACTTCCTCATTTATAAAACCATTTAAAAATGCGCTTTTAACATCCATTTGAAAAAGCTTGAAATTATGATAACATGCATATGCAAGCAACATCCTAATGGCTTCCATTCTAGTTACGGGTGCATAGGTTTCATCAAAATCTATTCCCTCTTCTTGAGTGTAACCTTGTGCTACAAGTCTAGCTTTATTTCTCACAATGTTACCACTCTCATCTAGTTTGTTCCTAAAGACCCATTTAGTTCCTATTGTAGATTGATTACTAGGCCTATCAACTAATGTCCATACATTACTTCTCTCAAATTGATTTAACTCTTCTTGCATAGTCATAATCCAAAAGTCATCTTTCAAAGCTTCTTTTATATTTTTAGGCTCTATGCATGAGATAAATGCAACATGATTCATTAATCTAAGAGAAGAACGAGTGGTTACCCCCTTTTCCTCAATAGCCAAGTCCTTCAAGGCTTCAAGAGGTGGATCTTGTGAGTCCTCTTCCTTTGTTGGAATCTCATCCTCCTTTGAAGTTTGACCTCCATCAAAGGCATTTATGATCCCTACATCATCATCATCACAAGAATCCTTCCTAGGAAGGAGGTTATCATCGAATACAACATGAATAGATTCTTCTACTACTAAAGTTCTTTTGTTAAATACTCGATAGGCTTTAGAGGTTAAAGAGTAACCTATAAAAATGGCTTCATCACTTTTTGCATCAAATTTACCTAAGTTATCTTTTCCATTATTTAAAACAAAACACTTGCACCCAAAAGGGTGGAAATAGCTAATGTTAGGCTTTTTAGATTTTAAAATCTCATAAGGTGTTTTCTTTAGAATTGGCCTAATCATTACTCGATTTACAATATAACAAGCGGTGTTTGTGGCTTCCGCCCAAAAATATTTAGGTAAATTGTTTTCACAAAGCATAGTTCTAGCCATTTCTTGTAAAGTTCTATTTTTCCTCTCAACTACCCCATTTTGTTGAGGAGTTCGAGGAGCCGAAAAATTATGGCTAATACCATTTTCATTTAGAAAATCTTCAAACCCTAAATTTTGAAACTCGGTTCCATGATCACTTCTAATATGTGAAATTCTAAGCTCAAGATCATTTTGGGTTAATTTTGAAAATGTGATGAATTTTTCCAAAGCCTCATCTTTAGTACTTAAAAAGAGAACCCAAGTAAATCTAGAAAAATCATCAACTAGCACAAAAGCATAAGACTTACCACCCAAGCTCATAGTCCTAATTGGCCCAAATAAATCCATGTGAATTAGTTGTAAGCATCTACTAGTAGAAATATCATTAATGGATTTAAAGGAAGACCTATGTTGTTTACCCTTTGAGCATGCATCACAAATTTTATCATTTGAAAATTTTATCTTGGGTAAACCTCTAACTAGATTTAGAGAGACTAGTTTTTCCAAAACACTTATGCTAGCATGTCCTAGCTTCCTATGCCACAACCAAGCATCATTTTCATTTTGAGCAACTAAGCATGCATGAGATGTATGAATGTCATCTAAATGCACCATGTATATGTTTCCTATGCGATGACCTATGAGCATAATATTATTAGATTTAATGTCTACAATTTTGCATCCATTTTTATCAAATAAAACATTAAATCCTTTATCACACAATTGACTTATGCTCAATAAATTGTGTTTAAGACCATCGACATATAAGACATTTTCAATGAGAATGGTAGAGTGATTACCTATGGAGCCAATACCTTTAATGTGGCCTTTGGAGTTGTCACCAAATGTTACTACTCCTCCACTTTTTGGCTTTAGATCCATGAATCGACTCTTGTCTCCGGTCATGTGCCTCGAGCATCCACTATCAAGGTACCATGAGTTTTGACTTTGTGCTATGGCCTTGTAGCAATGCTCCCCCTACAAACAAAGATATTAAACCTTGGTTTTTGGTACCCAAATCATTTTTGGTCCATGTGTGTTAGCTCCCAAAACCTTGGTTCCCTTAGGAATCCAAGATGACATAGCAATAATATTATTAGATTTAACTAGTTCCTTAGGAACCCATACACTTCTAATTCTTTTAGCTCTACTATGTCTAGGATAGCTACCTTGTTTGTAGTAGTTAGTCTTTTTCTTAGGTTGGTGTGTTCTAGAGGATTCTCCTACTTCATGCTTGACACTACCAACATTTTTTAAAGACTTTTTGAGCTCATTTAGCTCTCCCAACACCTTTTGGTGTTCACAATTACATTGAGATAAAAGATTATTAAGATCAACATTTTCATCTTGAAAGAATTTAAGTTCATCTTTTAATCCTAATACCTTTTTCTCAAATTTAGAATTAGCTTGAGTAAGTGAGTCATTTTTCTCATTTAATTCTAGAATAATCTTTTTATTCCTAATAACCGACTCCTTATATTTCTCAACTAATTCATCATATACCTCTTGTAACTCATCATATGCATCATTTAATTCTTCATATGAAAAATCTAAAGTAGATGAGTTAGAGGTTACCAAGGAGGAATCTTCCTCAAGTGCCATGAGGTAAAGGTTAGCCACTTCTTGTTCGTCATCCTCCGATGACTCCTCATCACTCCAAGTAGCAAGCTTGGCTTTGAGCTTTTTCCTCTTCTCAAAGCCCTTCTTCTTGAGTTGAGGGCACTCCGAACGTATGTGGCCGGGTTTATTGCACTCAAAGCAAATGATTGGATCCTTTCCATCTTCCTTGTTCTTGCTTTTGAAGTCCATCTTCCTTTGGATTTTTCTTCCCCGGTTGGAACTCATAAAGCGTGAGAATCGTTTGGCTATCATAGCCAATTCTTCAAGTTCATCCTCATCACTAGATGAGCTCTCATCATGTTGTGAAGCTTTAGCCTTGAGAGCTATTCCCATCTTCTTCTTCTTCTCAACTTCAAGCTTCTCTACTCTTTTCTCTTCTTTCTTTTTCTCATCTTCCCTTCCTTGCTTCATGATCTCATGAGTAAGGAGAGAACCCACAAGCTCATCAAGCTTCAAAGTCTTCAAATTCTTTGCTTCGATGATAGCGGTTCTCTTCCCATCCCAAGACTCGGGAAGTGAATAGAGTAGCTTCCGGACAAGCTTGTCTTCCGGTATGATCTCTCCAAAGCCCTTTAGACCATTGACAATCGTGGAGAATCGATCAAACATTTTTGACACCGTCTCATCGGGATCCATCTTGAAATTTTCATAACTAAGATTGAGAATTCCTATCTTAGTTTCCTTGACATCATTGGTGCCTTCATAAGTGGTCTCAAGAGTGTCCCACACTTCTTTGGCACTTTCAATTGATGAGACCTTTGAGTAGATGTCCGGACCGAAAGCACAAAATAGCATGTGGAGAGCTTTATCATTGACTTGAATCTTTTTCCTCTCCTCTTCACTCATCTCCACTCTCTTCTTTAACACCATCTTGCCTTCACCATCTTGCTTCAATGGAATGTATGGCCCATCCTCAATGACATCCCACACAAGATAGTCATTTGACTTGATGAATAGACGCATTCTATTCTTCCAAAAAGAATAGTTATCACCGTTGAAGAAGGGAGGCTTTGTAGTGGATTGTGACTCGTACATGCCGGAACCGGAGGTTGAAGCCATCTCTTGATATTTTGATGATCACACTCTTCCAAGGATCTCCTCTTGTGGTTGTTAATCCTCAAAGAGTTAAGCTCTGATACCAATTATTGAGTGGATCGCAAGATCGATATTGACCAAGAGGGGGGGTGAATTGGAAATTTAAAGTTTTGTGGTGGAAATTTGCAAATTAAAAATGATGGACAAGGGATTTAGAGTGGTTCAAGTTCCAAATGAACTCTACATCCACTACCTTAGCTTCACTAAGGATTTGCAACAATTCCACTAATTGCTCTTCCCCTTTTCTAGGACAAGGAGGCAACCCTTTACAATTTCGGTTGATTTTTCTACCCAAAAATCAACCCAATCCTCACACAAGTGAACAAAGAAATTTAATGGCTAATTGGATATCTCTCAATACAAATAATAGCCCAATTACAAGCACTCAACCCAATTGAACAAGATATGAATGAAAATTACAATTGGGGTTTTAGACAAAATGGGATTTGTGCACAATTGCTTGGATTTGATGTTTGGATGTTTGCTTTTGGATCAATAGTTGTTGCTGGTGCTTTTTGAGGTCCCTTTTATACCTTCTCATTGATTTATAGCCGTTTTGGTTGTTGCACTCATCAATAGAGCCGTTGGGATGTTATCTCACCACCATAAATGCAGTCTGCAACAACCCGTTTCGAAACGCGGGGTACCTGTTTCGGAACGGACTAAAATAGAAATAGTCGTTGGGGTGCATTTAAGAGCCCGTTTCGAAACGCCTTAGGGCCGTTTCGAAACACTTTTGCCACTGTCAAGGGTCGTTTCGAAACGGTTTTAGCCCGTTTCGAAACACCTTAACGGTTTTCAGAAAATCAGTTAAAACAACTTCAACGGTCATATTTTCAATTTAAACTTAAGACCTGTTTCGAAACGTTTTGGCTTCGTTTCGAAACGGATTTGCTACTGTCAAGGGTCGTTTCGAAACAGCCTTAGCCCGTTTCGAAACACCCTATTTAACTTTAAATATTCAGCAAAAATATCTCAACCGTTGTGCTTTTTCAAATCAAATATGAAGAACAGTTTCGAAACGTGAGAGACCATTTCGAAACAGGGTCAAGTGTTTCGATACACGTTTTAGAACAAGGGTTGACAGTGATGAAAACGTTTCGAAACGCCTGAGGGCCGTTTCGAAACAGGAGCTTGAAAATCACTTTTTTGGTTTGAAACACTTAGAAAAATATTTGAAAAAAACTTTGTTTTTAACTTGGGCATAATCTTAAAATTATATGGGGATATATTGAGGACTTAAAATTCGTTTTGACATTTTCAATTTAGTCCTTAGGTTTTTAGTTATATCAAAATTAAATTATTTGTTTCACAATAAAGAATGGTTAGATGAGTTACTGCTATTTATAGGCAGTGTTGAGAAACAGTATGATTTAAATTTCAGAGGATTAACAGCTAATCACCGTTATTTTGATTTCTGAAATTCAATCAGCCTACAAACGTTTAGGTGTATCCAATGAATCTGGACATCTTGAGGGACAAATTCATCTACTGAAACAGCTGTTAAAGCTGAGTTAATATAGTAGTTTCAGAGTCTTAAAACTCTGTACTTAAAACTGTAGTTATAGGCTTATTTATCCAGAGTTAAGACAGAATTTAAACTCTCTTTAAATTTTTGGACGATTTTAAACCCCAGATGTAGCCTATAAATAGAGAATAACTCTCAATCACCAATTTTGTCTCAAATCTATCTGAGAATTTGCAAATATCAAAAGAGAAATACTGCCGCAGTTCACTCCAAGTTCATGTGTACGGATCATCAGAGCGACCATGTTAACCTCGGGGGACAATTCGTCTATCGCAGCAATTACACACATCAAGGCGAATTTGTTTCTAAGGCAGTGGTTTTAACTACGACACAGTTTCCTTATATTTTGTCCGTTGAATTTATTTTTCCCAGTCAGTACTAACAGTGTGATTCTACAGTATATTTTCCAACAATTTAGAAACAAATTTGTCTTCTATATACTGCAAAATGTTGACACCCATAAGCATATTGATTCTAGACTTATCGAAGCTTGATGCTCTCGACGGGTCTAATAACCGGAGGTGGTCCCAAAGGATCTTAATTTTCCTCGAGCACCTCGACCTTGACTATGTGCTGCTATAGCCACCACCTTCCAATCCGTCATCCTCCACCCCGCCGATGTCACTTCTATCGGTGGTGAACCGATTGCCGATGCTGCTTCTGATGCAGCTATTGTTGCCATGGCAAAATACGAGAAAGACAACAAGATGGTGCAAGGTCATCTTCTAAGTCACATGTCTAATAAGCTCTTTGACATGTTTCTTAAAGAGCGAAGCGCAAAATTGATCTGGGACACACTAGAGAAGAAGTATGGCACAGATGATGCGGGCATCAAGAAGTACATTCCCGGTGAGTGGTTGAAGTTCCAGATGACCGATAACATACCTATCATGGATCAGGTTCATGATTATGAAAACTCGTCTCCTATATACTAGCCGAAGGAATGCAAATGTGTGAGGTACTTCAAGCCAATGTTCTGATTGAGAAACTGCCCATGTCCTGGTTCGACTATCGCAACTCTCTCAAACAAAAAAAGAGAGATATTCCGCTTCAGGAGCTAGTGGGCCACATGAAGATTGAGGAGGCCAACCATTTAAAAGATAAGGTTACGAACAACTTTGGTCAATTATCTTTTAAAACTAACTTGGTTGAATATGGTGGCGTCTCAGGGTCTAAGTTAAAGATCGGTAAAAAAAATTCAAACCAAAAGACGAAACCACAGAAGAGCACCAACTTCAAGAAGCCAACAAAGATCAAGTCTGATGGAAGGTCCCTGAAGTGCTATGTTTGCTGACAAGTTGGTCAAAAGGTGTACCAGTGTCAACACCATTCAGATCGCCAGAATGAGAACAAAACACATCTAAACATGGCGGAGGACAATGCTGGAGATATCGTTGCCACGGTGATATCCGAGGTCAACTTGGTGAATAACAAATCTGATTGGGTCATAGAAACTGGCGCTTCTCGTCATTTCTGTGCTAGGAAAGAGATGTTCACTGAGTTCAAGGAAGGGAACGATGGTGAACGAGTGTACATGAGGAACTCTAGTAGCTCTGAAGTGCTAGGCAAAGGCAAAGTTTTACTCAAGTTGACCTCCGGTAAAACTTTAGCGCTTTCCAATGTTCTCTATGTAGCTGCCCTGCATAGAAATTTGATAAGTGGTGTAACCCCCTTGACCCGGCCTAGCCGCCAGACCACATTGAATGGGTTACACGGGGAAAACTGAAGCGAAACCCGTTAAGGCTCCACTCCGATTAGCATCCCTAGAAAATTTTTTTAAAGTTATCTTGTCTAGATGCATTAATTATATCCTATATGAGGGGACACGCAGCGGAAAACACACATGGATACAAAACAAGCAAAACAGACAATTAAGATAAACCTTTTTAATTTTACAACAGGTCGTATCGATACGCTAAAGGATCGTATCGATACGCCTGTACTTGGTCAACACCCCAAGTCAAACCTAGGGAAATCGTATCGATACCCTCAAGGCTGGTATCGATACGCCCTCAACGGCTAGTTTCCCCTTGGTCAACTTTGAAGACCATACAGATACACCCGGGACCCGTACCGATACGCCAAAATCTCGTAAATTTCTCAGATTTCTAGAGAGCATTTTGGGTATCGATACACCCCCGCGTACCGGTACGCCCTGCCAAAAACAAGGGACCGTATCGATACCGCCCTTGAACGTATCGATACGCCCTGCCCTGCAAAACATGTTTTAGCTGTTAAAAGCACAAATGACCCTACACTAGAGGCATTTAACAAACATTCAAGCAACATACATTCACACATATAACACAAGGCATCTGTGGATATACATATAAAGCATTTTAAACACTTAAAGATGCAACAACCAACAAGACAAGATTCTTAGAGGAAACAAGCATACATAACATTCACCAACATAGCCAAAAGCTAAACAAAAGCATAAATCATCATGGTAAAAGGCAATGCAATCCCAAAACAACTAAGCAAACGTGTCTAACGCAAGAGACATGCCAACAAACTTCTCAAAACATAAAGGTCCTATCCCATTGCTTAATACTAATTATTGAAGTCTAAACTCATACTTGAGCAAACCACACTCCCTTGGATTCTCCCTTGTTCCCCGAGCTGCTCCGAAGGTCTAAGGGCCTACATTGTTGGAAAAGAGAGAGTAAGCGTTTAAGCTTAGTGAGCGGTGCTCAAAACGGTAGCTACAACAATGCAGTTTTAAAACATTAGTTTGCTTGAAAACCAAAACCATTTCCAAATCATTTCCACATGCTTGAACACATAACAACATGCATTTACCTTCACGTGCATTTACCGAATGCAACCACAAGCCATAGGCTTACCACATGCTTATTCTCATAACGCAAGCAAAGTAACCAACAATGCATAAGCATAATAGAAGGAATCAAAACCATGCTTAACATGAGAATTAAAGCATCATGGGTATATTGACATTCATCATTTTTACTCGGATATGCGGATAGTTTCTCAAACCCACTAGACACTTTCGGTGGAATCTCACATCACTGTACTCACTCGTCTAGCAAAACATAACTTCTGGTGGAATCTCACATCACCGTACTTCTCCTTAGCGGAATCTAGTATCACTAAGGCCACGCGTGACTTTTACCTTGAGGGCACTTTAATCCTATTGATCAATCAATTATATCTGGTAACAACCCAACACGTGTCAATATACTCATTCACAACCACAAACATTACTGATGCTTGAACCACTTACCATGTCCAAACTTCCATGCAAGGCATGTACTCACGAAGCAAGTATAAACACAAGTCATAAGTCTCAACATGTATAACAATGCAAACTAACACATAACAACATAACATGTTCAACTTGCATCAACAATCATAAAACACGGATTAATTGTATAAAACCTTTAAAACTTACTCTTGAGCTTGGATTGGCCTTTCAAGCTCAATCCAAACTCCCAAACATTCCCTTAACCACGTTAAGGCTTTCAAAAATCGATCCACTCACCAGCCAACACACAAACGATGTTCAAGATGTCGAATCAAGCCTCCAAACTACCCGAATTTTCGTCCACAAAGCCCGAATCCGATTCCTCTATTTTAAGCAACCCAAAACTGAACATTAGAACACTAATACACTCACAAACATAACAGAAACCCGAAACTCAACAATCTTGCAACAACACACATCGATTCAAGCCCTAAATTTCACCCGATACATATCAATTCAGTCCCAAACTACTTGCAGCCACACCCAACGAATTTACCATAAAATATCTATCTTTTAACATCTCTAAACATCAACCCAAAGCTATCAACCTTTCAGCTGTCATTTAGACCCAAAACCCATCTAAAAACTCAAGATTTTCAACTCCCAAAATCACCCACAATACTCATTTTGGGTTTCCCATAACAACCCATCTTTTTTATGTTATTTTAGCAATAAAACAAAGTTAAAAGCACACTCAAACTCAGCCATAGTCAACCCAAACGAAAACCCATAAATTTCCTTTCATTTCAAACTAAACTTTAAAATTAAAACATGTTTAAACCATAGGTTTTGCAAAAATCTCAACATTTATGACTCAAGGAAGATAAAACCAAGTTAAGGAGCCATTTACCTTGAAGAAATCACTTAGATTGAGAGCTTGGGGCAATGGAATAGTAAAATGGAGTTTAAGAGAGGTTTTTGAACGTGAAAGCAATTTGGAGAAGATGATGGCTTTTAAAAACCCTTTTTAGAATTACAAAATCTCCTTTTTTGCCCTTTTCTCTTTTAAAACACTTTTAGGCGTGTTAAAAATTAGTTTTTCTCCAATTTAAATTTAACCCGACTCGGCTTGACTAATCCGATTATCTCTCGGCCCTAAACTCGGGGGTTACAAGTGGTGGGCTTCTTACTAAGGCAGACATTAAGTTAGTTTTTGAGGCAGATAAACTTGTACTCTCCCAAAATGGTGATTATGTTGGGAAAGGTTTTTTAAGCGAAGGTTTATTTGTCATAGAAACTCAACTTAATGAGAATAAAGCTACCAATTCTACTTACATCGTTCAATCTTTAAATGTGTGGCATGCTAGATTAGATTATGTGAATATTCAATCTTTAAAGAAACTGATTAAAATGAATATTCTACCTAATCTAGACACAAGAAGCTTTAACAAATGTGAAATTTGTGTAAAAGCCAAGCATGCTAAACCTACCTTTAAGATTGTTTCTAAAAGAAAAAACTGAATTATTAGAACTCATACATACTAATCTAGCAGATTTTAGAAACTTTGAAAGTAAATGAGGAAAACACTATTACATCACTTTTGTGGACGATTACTCTTGATATACAAAAGTGTATCTCCTAAGAACCAAAAATGAGGCTGAAAACTTCTTTCTTATTTATAAGGCAGAAGTTGAGAATCAATTAAATAGGAGAATTAAACGGGTTA
The DNA here is from genome assembly GCA_030270665.1 of Hibiscus trionum. Taxonomy (NCBI): domain Eukaryota; kingdom Viridiplantae; phylum Streptophyta; class Magnoliopsida; order Malvales; family Malvaceae; genus Hibiscus; species Hibiscus trionum. The sequence goes on from BSYR01000021.1 coordinate 27,843,956, forward strand.
GATCCGATAGAGGTGGTGAATATGGATCTAATTTCTTAAAAGAGCTATGTGAGACGAATGGCATTATTCACGAAACCTCAACTCCCTACTTTCCTCAACAAAACGGTATAGCCGAGAGGAAAAACATAACTTTAAAAGAAATGATGAATTCATTGTTGATAAGTTCTGGGTTGCCCGACAACATGTGGGGGGAAGCCATTCTATCGGTAAATCACATTTTGAACAGTGTACCTCAGAAGAAAATAGATTCTACCCCATACGAACTGTGGAAAGGTTATGCACCAAATTTTCAATACCTTAAATTGTGGGGGTGTCTGGCTAAAGTTGGATTTCCAGACTTTAAGAAATCCACTATTGGACCTAAAACCATTGATGCAGTGCTTATTGGGTATGCAACAAACAGTGTCGCATATAGATTCATGTTACTACATGATTCTTCTATTTGTGAGTCTAGGGATGATGTTTTCTTTGAGGATATTTTTCCTTTAAAGAAACCTAGATTGAATGAAGAAACACAAATAGAAACTGTTACATCTTCTTCTTCTAGTGTGCCTGCTAGCGGTTCTCAAGAGATTAAATTTGAACCTAGAAGAAGCAAGAGACAAAGAGTAGAAACCTCTTTTGGACCATATATTATTACTTCCTTCATTTCTGAGATGAATGATATAGACTCCATATCTGATCTGATAGCTCAAGTCTTTCTTTTAGATGAGGATCCGAAGACCTATGAGGAAGCTATAAGATCAATTGATGCTAGTTTCTAGAAAGATGCAATAAAAGATGAAATAGAATCAATAATGTCTAATCATACTTGGGAATTAGTGGACTTGTCGAGAGGATTTAAACCTATCAGTAACAAATGGGTCTTCCAGAAGAAACTTAGACCTGATGGTTCAATCCAAAGATACAAGGCAAGGCTAGTTGTCAAAGGAATCACTCAAAAGTTCCGTTTAGACTTTTTCGATACTTATTCTCATGTTACAAAAATCTTAACGATATGTGCATTATTTGCACTAGCCTCTATTCATAAAATGAAAGTACATCAAATGGATGTAAAAACTGCTTTCTTGAATGGAGATCTAGATGAAGAGATCTATATGGAGCAACTGCAAGGTTTTGAGACACCTGGTATGGAAGGCAAAGTATGTAGACTTAAAAAGTCTCTCTATGGACTTAAGCAAGCTCCTAAAAAGTGGTATGAGAAATTCCATAAAACTATTCTTAGTTTTGGTTTTGTTGTGAATGGTTCGGATGCATGTGTGTATTCGAAGATGTTTGATACTGATTGTGTCATTATAAGTTTATACGTTGATGATATGTTGATTTTCAGTACTAACATTGAATCCATTAGCAAAACAAATTTTTTCTTATCCAAAAAATTTGAGATGGCTGATTTGGGAGAAGTCGATGTAATCTTGGGAGTCAAAGTCACCAGAACTGAAAATGGATTTTCTTTAAACCAAACACACTAAATTGAGAAAGTGTTAGAGAAATTTGACAGTTTTGATGTAATCCCTGTTCGAACTCCTTATGACTCTAGCATACATCTCTCCAAAAATAAAGGAAGTAGTGTTTCCCAAGAAGAGTATGCTAAAATTATTGGAAGCCTTATGTTCTTAATGAACTATACTCGGCCTAATATCGCATATGGAATGAGTAGGTTAAGCAGATATACTCATAATTCTAGTGGTTAGCACCAGATTGCACTCAGACGCTTACTTAAGTATCTTAAAGGTACTATTGATTGGAAACTCGATTTTATTGGCTTTCTTTCAGTCTTAGAGGGATATTGTGACACCAACTGGGTTTCTAATAACTATGAGGTAAGCTCTACGAGTGGGTATGTCTTTACCTTAGGTGGTGCAACGATTTCATGGAAATCCGCAAAACAAACGTGTATTGCTCGCTCTACTATGGAGTTAGAGTTTATAGCTCTTGACTTAGCTGGGCAAGAAATCGAGTGGCTCAGAAATTTATTAGCAAAAATTCCGTTATGGGGAAGACCGACTCCTCCAGTCTCCTTACTGTGTGATTCACAGGCTGCGATAAGTTTGGCTAAGAACCAAGCTTACAATGGTAAGAAAAGACACATTCACATAAGGCATGAATCTGTTAGACACTTGATAAGGAATGGAGTACTCTCGTTAGAGTATGTGAAGTCAGAATGAAACCTAGCAGATCCTCTTACCAAAAGGTTAAGCAGGAAGTTGGTAATCTTAGTGAGTTTAAAGTGGATACCCAACTTAGTTATCTAAGTTCAATGTGGTCAAACGAAACCATGGAAAGACTCATAGTGTACATTTCTATTTTCCTATCCCTATGATGAATAATGTACATGCCCAAGATGAGCTTAATTGCTCTTAATAAATTCATAGCCCAGTATATAGGTAGTCTTAGTGAGAAAGACTTGACGAATTTCCCGGTTCTGGCTGAATTTCTATTCTTAATAAGTTCATAACTCAGGGTTAAGTAGGTAGTTCTTAATAAAAGGAAAAGGTGAACTTACCACCAGAGAGGTTGAGTTTTTCTAAAAACTCTTAATGAATTCAACCCCAAAAGTTTGGGAGTTCTTTTTAAAGAATGATATGTTGAATTCACCGATTTATGAGGTTGAATATTTATTCTTAATGATTTCTTATCCCAGAGTTTGGGTGGTTCATGATTTATGAACTTGAAGAAAAATCACCTAACACCTTGTGAGGTTAAGCTTATAAAAAAGCTCTTAATTATTTCATAGTCCTATAAAGATGGTTTATTGAGACAAATCTGATGAAATGACCTACGTAAGTGAGAAGGGTTAGCCACCTTCTATGAAAATGTTGGGCCGTTTTTCTAGTACACTTACTATAATCCTGAGGTAAGATGGCCAAATATATACTTTCGTATATATATATATCTTACGCATCGAGAACTTCGGTGGATGAAGGGGTTAGTTGTGTGTTATGAGTTTACCCTAATCTTATAAAGTTCAAGACTAGTTTCACTTGTCTAAGAGAAGAATCGCTCATCATCACTATGTACTAGTTCAAGACACGTTCAATAGTGCTTAAGCAACTAATCTCGCTATTGATCTTCTGATAAAGATATTTTTTGAGTTACAGGAAAATTCTTTCATATTTGTGGGGGAATCTTGGAATAGGAAGAGTCACAATCCCATATTGAGTGGGAAAATACCATGGCAATGGTATTTATAGTGACCATTCTCCCTTCCCTTGTTGAGTGATAGAGAACAATGAGCAATCTCGCGTGCTACCGCGGCTGCCGTCTGTCCGGATCGACACGACGTGGTTGTGGTCGTGGTAACACGTTCATGCGCGTAGTATCTCTTTAGAGAAAATTCATATTAATTTTTGGATGAATAAAGAATGTGAAAGAATGGTTAGATGAGTGACTGCTATTTATAGGCAGTGTTGAGAAACAGTCTAATTTAAATTTCAGAGGATTAACAGCTGATCACTATTATTTTGATTTCTAGAATTCAATCAGCCTGCAAACTTCTAGGTGTTATCCAATGAATCTGGACATCTTGAGAGACAAATTCATCTACTGAAACAGCTGTTAAAGCTGAGTTAATACAACAGTTTTAGAGTCTTAAAATTTTGTAATTAAAACTATTGTTATAGGCTTAATTATCCAAAGTTAAGACAGAATTTAAACTCTATTTAAATTTTTAGACGATTTTAACCCCAAATGTAGCCTATAAATAGAAAATCACACACAATCGCTCACTCACCAATTTTGTCTCAAATCTCTCTGAGAATTTGCAAAGATCAAAGGAGCAATACTGCCGCAGTTCATTCTGAGTTTGGGTGTACGGATCATCGGAGCGACCGTGTTAACCTCGGTTTACAATTCGTCTATCGCAGCGATTACACACATCGGGGCGAATTTGTTTCTAAGGCAGTGGTTTTAACCACGACACAATTTCCTTATATTTTGTCCGTTGAATTTATTTTTCCCAGTCAGTACTAACGGTGTGATTTTGTAGTATATTTTCCAACAGCAAAGTCGATCTTTTAGCCTCGTAAAACTTTGCTATAAGATCCGAGAGCTTAAATTTTCACCCAACAAACTTGTGTTACATTTTATAATTTTCAGTTTGTACGTTTATAAGTTTAAAGTTTACTAAGTTGTACATTTTTATGTTGTAATAAACTTCTGTTTCCAATCTTCTCCAATTGATGAGTTTAAAGTTTACTAAGCTATACATTTTTATGTTGTAATAATAAACTTTTGTTTCCAATCTTCTCCAATTAAGGAGTTTAAAGTTTAAAGCTTATACATTTGTAAGTTTAAAGTATACTTATACTTCGTTTTTATCAACTCAAGTAATCAACAAAGACTCAAACAATTTCCAATCTTTTCCAATTAATTTTTGTCAAGTTAAGTTAATAACAAAAAAGACATTCATTCAAGTTAGGGTGTAATTTACCTAAACTAAAACTAAAAATGAATGCATTTTATGTATAAGAATAGAATCATACTATAATGTATCATTATGTTAATATTTATTAATTTGAAAAATTATTTATATTGAATGAGTTAGTACTATTTAGTATTTACTAAGTATAAATTAAATTTTTACTAAGCATTAACTTAATTGATTATATACATATATACCCAATCTTAATTTTTTTTACTAAGAATCTACTATTTAGTGTTAAAAGAATATATAAATCTAATCTTTCATATATATATATATATATAATTGATTATATATGTATATATAACAAAAATATTATTTAACATTTTAAATTAATTTTAAAAAGTAATAGTTTACATTTATCAACACTAAATAGTTTACAGTTATCAAAACTTTAAATTCATCAATTCATATACTTTCTCAAATGTCAGGTAAATATCATTATTAACTATTAGCCAGGTCAATAGCAGTTCAGGTCAACAACAGGTCAGATTTAAAATAAGTCGAGTCAATTAATAGGTCGGGTTCAAAACAAGTCGAGTAAAATTGGATATCGGGTCAATTCAGTCGGGTAATATCGATTATTGTCAGGTCAGTCTCGGGTTTGGGTTCCTTTCAGTCAGGTGCAAGTCGAGTTTCGAGTCCATAATAACAGGTTCAATTCGGGTTCGGGTTGTTCTCGGTCAGATGCAGGTTGGGTTCCATTACTACAGTAACAGGTCCAACTCGGGTTCGGGTCAACAACTGTCAGTTATAGATCGGGTTCGGGTCATCGAATTCTCGGGTCAAACCAGATTCTAACTCGAGCAGGTTTCAGTCGAGTTTTCAGGTTGCGTCAGCTTTTTACATCCCTACCTACTAGGGATGAGCATTTTACCCGACTCGATCGGGTTAGATTTTTAATAAAAAATTTGGGTTGGGTCGTGTCGGGCTGGGTTTTTTATTGAGTGTAAAGCCGGGTCGGGTTGGGTTCAGGTTTAGTGTGGAAAATATCCGACCCGACTCTGGATTAATTGTGTAATTTCCTCCTTAATTTTTTAAGGATATTTATAATAATACCCCTCTTATATATATATTTTTATAATTAGATCCTTAAAATTGAATTTTTATTCACAATTTAGTCCTTAAAATTATTTTTTACGCTTAAGTCCCTTAAAATTATTTTCTTACAATTAAGTCCTTAAAATTAATTTTTTATAGGCCGGGATTGGGTTTAATTTATTTATTTCCGGGTCCTTAAAATTATTTTTTATGCTTAAGTCCCTTAAAATTATTTTCATTAGTCCCTAAAATTATTTTCTTACAATTAGGTCCTTAAAATTATTTTTAGGTTTATTAATTTCGAGTCGAGTTTGAGTCAAGTCAATTTTTCGAGTTCCTAAACAAATTTAATTGCAATTATTTATCATGTTATAGTACAATTTGATTCTAATTTAAACAACTTTCTCTAATCATATAAGATATGTATATATATTTCTTCATATGTGGCATATTGACTAATGCTTAAATTATACATTATTTTATTGATAATTACTTCTTGATTAGTTGTTTTAAGATGCTTACCTGGTGATTTTCTGTTCTTTTCTGTGCAGGGCATCAAATTATGGAAATTATGCTAAAATGGGCGATTTTTGCAAATTTCTAGATTCATGGCTGAAATAGTGGGCATGAAAGCACCGACTGGACGACATGTCAGCAGATGATGTCAGCAGTACGGGAGGATGACGGCAGCAACGTCGGTGTTGGATGATGACGTCAGCAGTGAAAATAAGACATTGTCTAGATATTTTTTATAGCTTATCGAGTTCATTGCGATAACTTATCAAACAACATTTGAATTTTAAATTTAGGATATTATCTTTCGTAATTTAAATATTTTATCTTTTATCTCTTTAGGTTTTTAGATTAGTATAAATACCCCTTTGGGGTTCAACTCAAGATATCTCTTGTTCATTGTATCATTTTTACTTTAAATTTATTAATTTTCTTTCTCTTCTTCACTCTTACTTTCTTTTTAAAATTTTCTTTTTTATTTTAAAATACGCTAAGCATGATTTCTTCCATAATCATGCTTAGCTAATTTTCTTTAAAGCCGATGGCTACAATAATGACTCAATTCTAACGGAAGGATTGAAAAGCGCTTTCAAAATTTCGAGAATCTCTTCCAGTTTTCTAAGGTTTAATTTCTAAACCAAAACTATTTCGAAACTAAATATTGACTTTGGTCAGAATGTTGTTTTTGGTTAAATATGTGGGAGGAATGATCGACTATTGAAGCACATTCGACTTCCTGAAAACACACTTAGTAAATTGATTAATAAGAAGAAAATTGAGATCGGAACCGTTGTTATTGAAACAATATAATCCGAGTCGGTTTTTACTGAACTTAAACGATTTTGATCTACAACATTGTTGTTGACTAGATCAACTTCGTAAATCGATATCAAAGATAGAACTTGGCTATTCTGTTACAAAAGCATAGTCTCAAGGATTGACCATTGTAGGCAATTAATCGACGTGAATCTTGAAGTAAAAATTCTTTTCCGATGATCCGAGGAAACTGAGTCAGAGCCAATGCCTAGGGCTTATTCATTTCTTTTAAAACCTCGCTTTAATTTCTTTGTGTTCTTGTTATTTCGCAAACCCCCCTTTTACTGAAATATCATTCAACTATATTCTTGGCTCACCGATTGAACAAACAGTAATCAGGAAGTTTTCTAAGTCTCGGTAGGATCGACCCTTACTTCTCTTTTACTACGTATTATTTCCTTTATTTATTACCAGGGAATAATGAATTATTTTTGACGTGAAAACGACGCGTGTCGCATATATTTATTCATATATATATATATATATATATATCATGAAAATTTGGGGGAACTGACTTAAACTTAAAAATTATTCACTAATTACTAAAAATTTTGAGTTATTCGAGTTTTCATTTTACAACTCAAACTTTATTTGAAATATTTCCGAGTCGAGTTTATGGAATTTCGAGTTAAGTCAAAACGAGTCGAGTCGAGTCGAGTTTTGCTCACCCCTAAGATCGGGGTTTCTAAAGAATGTGTTATGGTCGTTCGAGTTTATAGTATTTATTTCAAGTCGGATTCGGGTGGGTTAAAAACCCGACCCGTGCCCATCCCTAATACCTACTACCTAGAGTCACTAAGGTTGATAATTTGAGAGTTAAAGTGAAAAAACAAGCAGAGTGTGGGTGTAGTGAGTTGCATTGGTTCCTCTCGAGCTGGGACAGAGTCAAAATTAGGAGTTGGGGGACAATCAGGGTCGTTCTTGGGCATGGATCGGAGGGGCGCACGCCCAAAGTTCGTATTTTTAAATATTTAGTTTTAATTTTTTAATATTTATTATTAGAGGTCTATTTTTAAAATTTAATTCTTTCAATATTTATTATAGGATCCAAATTTTTTTACAACACTTGTTATTAGGGCCTAATTTTTTTAACACTTGTTATTAAGGCTCTATTTTTTTCAATATTTGTTATTAAGAGTTTAATTTTTTTCTAATACTTGTTAAGAGGTCCAATTTTTTTTTCAATACTTGTTATTAGAGCCCCGATATTTTTTCAATACTTTTTATTAAGGCCCCATCCTTTTAATATTTTTATTAGGGCACTACTATTAAAAATTATTTTTCTTAATATTTTTTATTAGGGGTTCAATTTTTTTTCAATACTTGTTATTAGAGGCCTATTTTTTTCTATCATTTGCTTTTAGGGATATACTCTTAAAATTTATTTATTTTCCAATACTTGTTATTAGAGACTCAATTGTTTTCTAATAACTGTTATTAGAGACATACTCTTAAAATTTAATATTATAGGTCCAATTTTGCAAATTATTTTTTATTAGGGTCTACTCTTAAAATTAATTTTTTAATATTTATTATTAAGGGTCCAATTTATTTTCTAACACTTGTTATTATAGCCTAATTTTTTCAATATTTATTATTAGGGTATACTCTTAAAATTTAATTTTTTTAATACATATTATTAGAGACCATTTTTGCTAATACTTGTTATTAAGGGTTTACTTTTAATTTAATTTTTTCAATACTTATTAATAGTGACCTAATTTTTTAAATTCTCTCTAGAGCCACCAAAATCTCAGGAACGGGTCTGAGAACAATACATAAATGTTTAAAACTATAGGGTAAATTCATAATTTATCTATTTTTTTTATAAAAAATAATAATAAATTAACCAAGGGTAAATTCATTATTTATCTATAATCTTATTACTAGAGATAATATTACATTCCATAAATTAAACTTCCATAATAAAAAGGTTGTGCGTTTGAACCTTTGTCCTCGAAGTTATACCGTTACTAGTAATATTGATAATATCATATTTCTGAATTTATATACATCTCATAAACCAAATGTCCCACACAAAAATTACAATCATAAACGAATGTGTACATTTGGAGGTTGGTCAAATTGATATTTTTATAAAAGTATTCAATTATTAATATCATATTTTTTTAGGTCATGGGTTTTAGACCCACTAAAAGTATCCATTCTCCTGAGATCTTCCATTCCACTCCTCTCTAAATTGAATTAAGATTATAATTATAATTTGTAAAAAAAAAATAATTACGATCTTAAACACGTTTAGACCTATGTCTTTCAAGTTATAACATTAAAAAATGTAAACTATATTGTGGTCACTCAATTATTAATAAGGTTACATTTAGGTCACCTAAGTATTAAAAGCTGGAATTGGGTCACCTAATTAATGTTTTAGTTACGACCGGGTCACTCATCCGTTAAAATACATACGAACATCTAACAAGGTTTGGTATAATGACATGTTTAGTCCTCAATACTTATATATTCTACCAATTTAGTATTGATTCAAAATAATTTAATAAATTTAACATATCATATTTAAAAAATAGATCAATTTAGTCATTTTCTTCTCCTAAATAGCTTGTATACCCTCGTTAACACTAGAGTACTTCATTTAAAACTATTCTTTAATCTAGTACACAAATTTATAAAGTGTTAGACCTGTAATTAGTATCTACATTCAAATTAAACCTATTAATTTTTTTTAAAATTATTTATGAAAACCTCCGGGTTTTAGTTACTACTACCACATATTTTTTTACAAAAAGTTCAGGTTTTTGTATTATTATAAAATTTTTAGTATTTTCATCTTTTTGAATGAATTTTTATTATTTTAAAATAAATCAGTTATATTCATCTGACATATATTATGTATTGTTAAAATCTATATGCATAATTATTTTTAAAATTTATGTATAATTATATTTTATAATATGAACTATTAGATCCAAATAAAACGAGAACACAAATATTACTGAAAGCATAAAGCTAGAAACAACAACAATGCTTATGATTAATTGAAATTATAATAATAATAATAATAATAATAATAATAATAATAATAATAATAATAATAATATTTATGATTAATTGAAAATATCAAGTTTGGTATAACTTGTGTTATTGAGGGTATCCAAATATGAATGATGATGAATGATAGAAAAACAAATGATTTGGCAAAAGAAAAATGACTAAATTGATATATGTTTTTTTAGATATGAATGGTTAAATTTTTTAGATTGTTTTAAATTGTGACTAAATTAGTAAAATATATAAGTTTTGAGGACTAAAACTATCATTATAATAAATCTTACTAAATGTTCGTTTGTATTTTATCAGAGGACTTACCTGATCGTAACTAAAACATTAATTGAATGACCCAATTATAATTTTTAATAATTAGATAACCCAAATATAATTTTTTTTATCATAACCTTATTAATAATTGAATAACCTCCAATATTATTTGCCCAAAAGTAATTTAAATTTTGGGTACAAAGAAAGCCCAAGTGAAGAAGGCCATTATTAACAACAGAAAACGGCGAAATGAGCCCAAAACTACAATTTTGCAGTTGCAGCACTACAGTAAATAAAGAGAGTCAGTCTCTCAATGCAGTCTTTACTAGGGCACTAAACCAAAAAAAAAAAAGAAAAAAAAAGAAAAAGAAAACAAGTGAAAAAAGAGCAGCCATGGAAATGTCGAACGAACTCGATAGACTGATATTTTTCGAGCAAGCTCGTAAAATTTCCGAGGCTACTTACGCTTCCAATCCTCTAGATGCCGATGTCCGCTTCCTCCTTCCTTCGATATTTTCTTTGCAATTAAAATGGTTTTTTTTTTGGCTATTTTTGTAATATTTTTTGTTGGCAGAATCTAACCAGATGGGCCGGAGCTTTACTGGAGTTGTCTCAGTTTCAAAGCGTCTCAGATTCTCAGAAAATGATTCAAGGTTTTCCACATATATGAATCTAATAATTTATTTTGTTGGCTATTGAAAATTAGTTGTAATTAGTAGGGCAATTAATTTAGATTAGGTATTGATTATGAGTATATATATATTTTGGAAAATAGATGCTATTTCGAAGCTAGAAGAGGCTTTATCGATAAACCCTAAAAAGCATGATGCTTTATGGTGTTTGGGAAATGCTCAGACTTCTTTTGCGTTTCTGACTAACAAAGAGGACGAGGCAAGCCCTTATTTTGAAAAGGCTGCTCAATATTTCCAACAAGCTGTTGATGAGGTAATTTAGTTTTCGTTTAGCAAAGATCAGTCATCTTAGTTTTGATTGTGTATTTGTATGTACTTTCTTAAGTGCTTTTTTTTACATTGTTGATTTGTTATGCGTACTTGTAGGATCCGAGCAATGAAATTTACCTCAAATCTTTAGAAATATCTGCTAAGGTACTTTCCTCTCTCGCTTCACTTCGTTTGGTTATTCTTTGGTAATGCTCGTGTTGCATGTGACAACTTGGTGTAGTTTTTTGTGGAAGTGTGGGACGGCCCTTGTTTGTCTTTGATTGGGGGGGGGGGGGTGTTATGGACTATTTATGTGACTGTTACCTACTTTCCTAGTGATTTTCTTTGGAAAGGTTAACATTTGATTAGTTTGTAAATGGTCAACCCATTAGAAGTTTCGCCCTTCAACCAGAGATGGAGGTATCAAGTTCAAAGTTCAAACTGAGCTGTCTGTTGTTTGTTCGTTTTTGTCCTCCTTAATTTTGGTTTACCAAATGTCTTTGATTGTTTCTGTGTTACAAGTTCTCTTTTTTCTTTTATTCCCAGGCTCCAGAATTACACCAGGAAATCGTCAAGCATGGTTTAGGTCAACAAACGCTTGGCGCTGGACCTTCTACTTCTACTTCCTCCAGTTCAACAAAGGCAAGCTTCTTAATTTCTTCATCTCATGTTTCTCTTCTTCCTATCTGCACTCTCTCTTCCCTCTCATTTCTTCTAATCTCCATACAGATTATGTTGTAATGTGCTCTTAATTGATTGATGATTTTTACACTGTTTGCATATACATTTTAAAAGATCAAGGTCAGGTAGCTTACTTGTTATTTTTTCTTTGTTTTCTGCTGATCTACAATTGATATTTTCTATAGCTTCTGTGAAACAACTTAAGAGTGTTTGATGGATTGCATATTATAGTTACTATCATATGTAAGTGCATGCCTAAGCCCCTTGGAGCGGGTTCTGGCTTATGGTTTGTGTTTTATTATAGAATTCTTGCTGTGAGGCGAGACATATATAGCTTAGTCTGATGGTGTACTTTGCTACTTTATTTCTCTTTCTTCAGCGGGACCATTTATTTTTGAGATTAGGCTTGATTGATAAAGGAGAGCTGAGGCAGAATGGTATCAATTAATTTTAAGATTAAAGTAAGCTGAAAAGAAATTGCTGTGGAGATAATGTGTGATATTGAGTCGCAAGAGAAATTTTATACGATCGCCAAAGGACCAATCATGATTCATGCATTATGTCAACAATATGCGTAAGGCATTTAGAAAAATACATCTAAAAAATAAGCATGACTGAAATGAGGAATGCTGCTTAGATGCTATTGTGCTTTGGAGACAATATGCACGCTTCAACCGAGCCTTGTTTTTCTTATATATTCTCTGTTTTACCTTTTGCAGACTGCCACAAAGAATAAGAAAAGTAGTGATCTCAAATATGACATATTTGGATGGATAATTCTTGCTGTTGGCATTGTTGCATGGGTTGGATTTGCAAAGTCACAAATGCCACCCTCCCCACCACCACCGCCCCCTCGATAAGTGAACCCGCATCAATGAGCCTTTGAAGGATTGAAACAGCCTTCATGCTTTTGAGTTGAGACAATGGAATGAAAATTGAGAATTTTATGTTACTTTTCTTTACATTGTTAGTGCTTTCATATCGATTTTCCAATGGTAAAATTTCTGTATGAAACAATGATTTCCTTTCCTCCGAAGTTTAGAAATTTGCTTTGTCTTGGTCATTTAAAGCACAATTAGTTTATTAACTTGAAAAATTGTTTCACCATTACTGGTTGTTTTGTTTGACTAGAATTATATAGATTTTGAGCATGTAAGAAAATGGCCTCAATAAAATTGTACGGTAACTAGGGACGTAAAAACAAGTAATTTGGATAGGTTTCAGGTTGGGTTTTGTCAGGCTGGGTTCATTTTAGGTTGATTTGATGTTTCGACTTATTCATTTTGGGTCGAGTTAATTTTAGGTTAGGTTTATTTCAGGTTGGGTTAAAACGGTTTGGGTTTGAATCAGATAATTGACGGGTTAATTTAGACTTATTTATTTTAGGTCGGGTTCATTTTAAGTCGGGTTCATTTCAGGTTGGGTAATTTCAATTTGGTTTCATTTTAGGTTGAGTTAATTCGGGTTTCGAATTTGTATTAAATTTGAGCTTAGTACAATTAGTCGATAGACTTTGGGTTGGGTCATTTTGATTTTCAAGTGAATTATTTAACTCCTTTCGGCTTTAGAGATTATAATGAATAAAAATATCACCATATTAAAAATACTAGATTAAGTTATAAAATAAAATGAATAGGGGTTAATTTGTTCTAAAAATAAAGTTTTAGGGACTATAATAAACAAAATACCATCTTATTAAAAACATTAGACTAAATTATAAAATTTTAAAATAAATAATGGTGAATTCGAATCCTCAAACCTCAACCCTTAAATCTTACAATCACTAATAATTAAAATGCAAATTGAATCTCTAAACTAATCTTATAACCACAACCAACCACTCAACTTAAACACATTTACACATAAACCTCTAACAATCTACTTGACACATTTACCCCTAAACCCCAAACATAAACTCTTAAATCTTACAATCACTAATAATTAAAGTGCAAACCAAATCCCTATTCCCTAAGCTCATAACCCTAACCAACTAATAAACTTAAACACATTTACCCTTAAACCCTAAGAATCAACTTGACACATTTACCCCTAAACCCCAAACATGAACCCCTAAATCTTACAATCAGTAATAATTAAATTGCAAACAGAATCCCTAAACTAATAATTAAAGTGCAAGCATAATCTCCTAATCCCTAAACTAATCCCATAACCCAAACACTCAACTTGATAGAATTACCCATAACCCCAACCCCTAAAATTTTTTTCGGACCGAAATAAATTGGGTCTTCAAAAGCCCGTCAAACGTTTGTACTCGCCATCGTTCATTTTTTTGGGATGAGTACAACCGAAATAAGTTGGACCTTTAAAATGTTTAATTATTAAATGATTTTATGAAGGAAGATCTAATTAAAAAAAGAACCTAAACATAAAGCTCTAAAAAAATTAAACTAAAATTGCGACTAAATTGAATCAAAATAAAACTAAAGAATTAAACAAAGACTTAAGTGTAAAGCTCCTAAACTAGCAAAATAACCTGAAGTAAAATTAATCCTTAATAAAATAGACGTGATTTTTCACCTTTACTTATTTTTTTTTGAAATTGAAATTAAAAATGGATTATCAATTATGGTCTAGCCTATGGATGGGAAATGGGAATGGTCATAGCCGGATAGGGATTGGCCGGTCCTTATCTTGACTTATACCTTCAAATTTCGGCCGATCGAATCCTTAAAAAATAGGTGGTTAATTTTTTTTAAACTTTAGACTAAATTATAAAAAAAATTGGGGTCAATTTAGAATAAAAATTAAATTCTGTAGACTAAAATAAATTGTAATAAATTACTAAAAATATCATCATATTTAAAACATTGGACTAGATTATAAAAACTTAAAATAAATTCGGGTCAATTCGGTTAAAATTTAGGAACTAATATGAACAAAAAATAAACCCCAAATTTCTAAACTAATCCTATAACCCCAAACACTTAACTTGACATGCTTACCCCTAAACCCTAAATCTCAACCCTTAAATCTTACAATCACTAATAATTAAAGTATAAGCCTAATCTACGAATCCCCAAATCCCTAAACTAATATCATAACCCCAATTCTAAATACTCAACTTGAAACATATATTGTTTGTACCCCTAACCCCTAATCTCAACCCCTATTCCCTAAACTAATCATAATACCCCAAACAATCAACTTAGCACATTTACCCCTAAACCCCGAACCCCTAAATCCAATCTTTCTATATATATATATTTAATTGATTATATATGTATATATAATAAAAAAATTATTTAACACTTTAAATTGATTAAAAAAATTAATATTTTACATTTATCAAAACTTAATACTTTACATTTATCAACACTTTAAATTCATCAAATCATAAATCATAGACTTCATCAATTACATGTCAGATAAATATCAAGCCAGGTCAATATCAGTTCAAGTCAACAACAGACCATGTTCAAAATAGGCCGGGTAAAATCGGATCTCGAGTCGATTCAATCGGGTAATATCAATTATCTGCCAGGTCAGTCTCGGGTTCTGGTTCGTTTCAGTCGAGTGCAAGTCGGGTTTCGGGTCCACAGTAACAGGTTCAATTTGGGTTTAGGTCGTTATCGGTCGGATACATGTCAGGTTCGATTACTACAGTAACAGGTCTAACTCGGGTTCAGATCAACAACAGTCGGTTATAGATCGATTTCGGTTCATTGCATCTTCGGATCAAACCAAGTTCTGACTCAATAACAGGCCAAACTCGAGTTCAGGTCAACAACAGTTGGTTATAGCTCGATTTC
The DNA here is from genome assembly GCA_030270665.1 of Hibiscus trionum. Lineage (NCBI taxonomy): Eukaryota > Viridiplantae > Streptophyta > Magnoliopsida > Malvales > Malvaceae > Hibiscus > Hibiscus trionum. The sequence goes on from BSYR01000021.1 coordinate 27,859,435, forward strand.
GGGTCATCGCATCCTCGAATCAAACTAAATTCTAATTGAATCATGTTTTCGAGTCGAGTCAACTTTTTACATCCTTAACCGTAACAATACTATTCACTTTGTTTGTCAAATGAAAAACTCTCATTAAGAAAGAGGAGGGTTAGCACAGCAGGCCGAGGGCCTGAGAACAAATGTGCTAACAAGGGTTCAACAAACAAAGTGAAGTAAAAGGGAAGAGCATTGATTGAAAGTGTGGTTGGTCTTATCGAAGGAATGATCAATATCCGCCATGTTGAACATGACACTAACATGGGAAGGAAACTACAGTAACCTACGAAGGGAGAGGTGTGCAACCAAAAGAGTGTTTTTTTTTTTTGGGGGGGGGGGTGGGTGACGACTGATCCCATCCCTCAGGAATGTCGACAAACACGTAGAAAAAAATAAATGGCATGCATGTAACTCTTAAACCCGACTTAGAAGAAATTATTGATTTTAGGGAGTCACGTTTGAAAACTTTTCCCTTAAAAAATTCAATTTTAAAAATTATACTTTAATTAAAAATAAAAAATATAAATTTAATAATAAATAAAAATAAAAATATCATAATAAATATTCAAATGTTTATATAAAATCTCTGAATTAAAATAACAGTAAATGAATTTTAAAAATAATCTCAAAACATAAATAGTCTAAAATTACATCCATGTTACAAAAAAATAAATAGAAATCTGATTAAACTAAAATAGTTTCGTACTAAATAATAAAATAACTATATAAAATATGAGATTCTCCAAGTACCACGTCGCCTAAAGTCCAAAGATATTTGTAAGAGAAAACTATGGAGGAGTAAGTTAAAAAGCTTATTGTGTCTCTAAAGTGCAAGAAAAACCGTAAACATAAAGACAATAATTTCTATAAAATCTTCAAGTTCTAAACAATGATGATTCACAACACAAACGATTTAATTTTATAAACACAATGCAATGTACTCAACTACAGCTCACCAATCGTTAAGAGAAAAGTTCTCCAAAACTCCTCACTACATCCACCAATCGGTAAGTGGTGATCACCACAATCTTCCAGCGTACAATCCTAACCCATGCACACAACAGTATTAAATCACAATGCTCAAATCTCTACTCAATCTTGTATTGTAATCCGAGTTCGTAGTCCGTAAAACCATTATTTAAATAAGTCTCTATCTCAAGTATGAATGCGTAGAAAATTCTTATGCAACGACAAATCTAATGAAAAATACCCATAAATTAAAAAAAGCAACATCACACAGTAAAACCATTTATATAGCACTGTAAGAATACACACCTTAGCCAAGCTATACTCAACCTACAGAATGGTGTGATTTTCCATAATCAGAAGTATTAGATCCAATTGTATTGGTATAGGACTAAACTTGGGTTGAAGGGATTAACGAACAAGAAGGTGTATAGAGCGGTGGAGATTATTACATAAGAATTTAACAAATTAATAAGGAATTTTGGCGGTATGAAACTATATAAAAAATAGGGTTCTTGAAGTGATCTTATTTGAATTGTGTGTGTATATATATAGGGAGAGAGTTGGGCAGTTATTAGTAATTGATTAGGTTTAGAATTACTCTCTCTAATAATAATAATAATAATAATAATAATAATAATAATAATAATAATAAAACATAAAGGTTGGTTCGGCTGTTGAGTAAATTTTCTTTTAAAACAATGGGCGAATCTCTCAACAAGTCCCCAAACTTTAACAAGTTTCAAAATTAGCCTTAAAGTATTATAAAATTACATAGTGACCCTTGAACTTTCAAATATTATCGTTTGACTTTGAAATATGAATTTCTCAATTAGGGTTTCATATTTAAATTCTCAAATTATTAGGATTTTTAAGAATTAGGGATTTTAAAAATTAGGTTTCTAAATTAGGGATTTTCAAATTTAGGGTTTACAATTTGGGGTTAATTTTTGGGTGTTATAACTCTCTCACCCTTAAAAGAAATTTTGTCCTCAAAATTTTCAGACTAACGACATACTTAAAAAAATAGAGGTTTTGATAACAATTTTAAAAAGGCATTTCAGATTAGGTTATGAATGACAACATATATTTTTCAAATAGACTTTGACCTCAATTTCATAAGAACGAGTATGATCATGATTGGTCGCTAAGTCTAGAGCTCATACGAGATGACACATTAATCTATCTACAATAAGGACAATCTTAGAATTAGAGTTGGTACTTAGAGTCTTGATTCAAAACATATATTTAATTCTTTAAAATAATAAATTTATCAGAAATCTCATTTTGCCCAAAAATATTTAATATGCATGCAAAAATCAATTTTGGCTTAAAAATTTTATGTGAGCCAAAAAGTCCAAGGGTTGAACTTAGCTCTAATACCACTAAATGTAACCCCCTAAACCCGGCCTAGAAGAAAATACCGAATTTAGAAAGTCACGTTTGAAAACTTTTTCCTTAAGAAATCCAATTTTGAAAATTATACTTTAATTAAAAATAAAATAACATAAATTTAATAATAAATAAAAATATAAATATCATAATAAATATTCGAATGTTTATATAAAATCTTTGAATTAAAATAACAGTAAATAAATTTTAAAAATAATCCCAAAATATAAATAGTCTAAAATTACATTCATGTCCCAAAATAATAAATAGAAATATGATTAAACTAAAATAGTTTCGTACTGAATAATAAAATAACTGGATAAAATCTGAGATTCTCCAAGTACCACGTCGCCTAAAGTCCAAAGATATCTGTAAGAGAAAATTATGGGGGAGTAAGCTAAAGAGCTTAGTGTGTCTCTAAAGTGCAAGAAAAATCGTAAACACAAAGACAATAATTTCTATAAAATCTTTAAGTTCAAAACAACGACGATTCACAACACAAATGATTTAATTTTATAAACACAATGCAATGTACTCAACTACAGCTCACCAATCGATAAGAGGAAAGTTCCCCGGAACTCCTCACTACATCCACCAATCGGTAAGTGGTAGTCACCACAATCTTCCATCGTACAATCCCAACCCATGCACACAACAATATTAAATCACAATGCTCAAATCTCTACTCAATCTTGTACTGTAATCCGAGTTCGTAGTCCATAAAACCATTATTTAAATAAGTCTCTATCTCAAGTATAAATGTGTAGAAAATTCTTATGCAACGACACATCTCATGTAAAATACACATAAATTAAAAAAATAACATCACACAGTAAAACCATTTATATAGCACGGTAAGAAAACGCATCTTAGCCAAGCTATACTCAACCTACAAAATGATGTGATTTTCCATGATCAGAAGTATTGGATCCAACTATATCGGTACCAGACTAAACTTGGGTTGAAGAGATTAACGAATAAGAAGGGGTATAGAGCGGTGGAGATTATTACATAAGAATTTAACAAATCAATAAGAGATTTTGGGGGCATGAAACTATATAAAAAAAGTAGGGTTCTTGAGGTGATCTTATTTGAACTATGTGTGTGTATATATATAGGGAGAGAGTTGGGGGTGGTAGGTTATTAGTAATTGATTAGGTTTAGAATTACTCTCTCTATATATGAACCATATAATAATAATAATAATAATAATAATAATAATAATAATAATAATAATAATAATAATAATAATAATAATAATAATAATTAAACATAAAGGTTGGTTCGACTGTTGAGTAAATTTTCTTTTAAAACAATGGGTGAATCTCTCAACAAGTACCCAAACTTCAACAAGTTTCAAAACTAGCCTTGAAGTATTATAAAATTACATAGTGACCCTTGAACTTTCAAATATTACCGTTTGACCTTGAAATATGGATTTCTCAATTAGGGTTTCATATTTAAATTCCCAAATTATTAGGGTTTTTAAGAATTAGGGATTTTATGTAAAACTAATGAATTGATTTTGATATAACAAAGGATTTAAGGACTAAATTGAAAAAGAGAAAATGAATTTTTAAGTCCTCAAAACTTTCCTAAGTGTTTAAGAAAAATTTCCAACTCAAGACCTAAGCGTACTCAAAATTTTCTAAGTGTTTACCAAGTCAAAACAGTGATTTTCGAGTCACTGTTTCGGAACGGCCTTCAGGTGTTTCGGAACGTTTTGAAATTGTTAACCTCTGTTTTGGAACTAGCTTTCCCGTTTCGATACGGGTGTATTGAAACAGGTCTTTGTGTTTCGAAACGGATGAAGAACAATGGAACAGTTTGAACCGTTTCGATATGGCAGTATCGAAACGACCTCAAACGTTTCGAAACGGATTTCAAACTTGGTTTTAAAATATGACCGTTGAACTTTTTAACTAATTTTTAAGATATAGTTAAAGCGTATCGAAACGCTTCTAAGCCGTTTCGATACATGTTTTGACAGTGGCAAATTGTTTCGAAACGGGCTTCAGAACGTTTCAGAACAAGCTCTTAGCGTATCGAAACGATCGTGTCCGTTTCGGTACAACCTATTTATTACACCCAACAACTATTTCTATTTTGGTCTGTTTCAAAACAGGATCGGGCGTTTCGGAACGAGTAGTTGCAGACTGCATTTATGAAGGGAAGATAACATCCCAACGACTATAATAATGAAGGCAACAACCCCAACGGCTAGAATTCAATGAGAAGGTATAAAAGGGACTTCTAAAATCACCAGCAACAACTATTGATCCTAAAAGAAATATCCAAACATCAAATTCAAGCTATTGTGCCAAAATCCCATATTTTCTTGTAAACCCCAATTGTAGAACCTTGTATTTCCAATCTTATTTGTTTAATTGGGTTGAGTGCTTTTAAAAAGGGCTACATTTGTATTGAGAGATACTAGCTATTAGCCTTAAACTTCTTTGTAATCTTTGAGTGAGGATTGGGTCAATTTTTGGGTAGAAAAATTGACCATCTTGTAAAGGTTTCCTCCTAAGCCTAGAAAAAGGGAAAGATCAACTAGTGGAGTTGTTGGAAAATCCTTAGTGAAACTAAGGTAGTGGATGTAGAGTTCAGTTGGAACTTGAACCACTCTAAATCTCTTGTCTAGAAAATTTTTATTTTCCACTCCACCACCAAAATTTCTAAAAAATCTAATTCACTCCCTCTTGGCTTAAATCGATTCTACGATCCACTCAACAATTGGTATTAGAGCCTATCTCTTTGAAGGATTAACAACCATAAGAGGAGTTCCTAGGAGAGTGTGATATATTCTAAAGACAAGCTATGTCATCTACTTCAACCTCCAACCTCTATGAGTCACAATCAACCACTAAACCACCCTTCTTCAATGGGGACAACTACCCATATTGGAAGAATCGGATGCGTCTCTTCATCAAGTCAACGAATTACATGGTTTGGGATGTAGTGGAAGAAGGCCCCTACATTCTGGTTAAGAGAACCGATGAAGGGAGACTTGTTCCAAAAGTATAGTCGGAGATGACTGAGGAAGATAGACGAATGATGCAAGTCAATGACAAAGCTCTACATATCATATTTTGTGCACTTGTTCCGGATATCTATTCAAAGGTTTCATCTATCGAAAGCGCGAAGGAAGTGTGGGACACTTTGGAGACGACTTATGAAGGCACTAGCGATGTGAAAGAGACGAAGATTGGGTTGCTAAACTTGAGCTATGAGAATTTTAAGATGGACCCCGATGAGAGCGTCTCAAAGATGTTTGATCAATTTTCGATCATCGTTAATGGCCTTAACGGATTCGGTGAAGTAATTCCCGAAGATAAGCTAGTGAGGAAGCTTCTATACTCTCTCCCAGAGTCTTGGGATGGTAAGAGGACGACCATCATTGAAGCAAAGAATTTGAAAACTTTGAAGCTTGATGAGCTTGTTGGGTCTCTTCTTACACACGAGATCATGAAGCAAGGAAGAGAGGAAGAGAAGAAGAAGGAAGAGAGAAGGATAAAGAAGCATGAGGTAGAGAAGAAGAAGAAGCTAGGAGTTGCTCTCAAAGCCTCTCTACAAGAGGATAGCTCTTTTAGTGAGGAGGAAGATTTTGAGGAATTGGCTATGATAGCCAAACAATTCTCACGGTTCATGAAGTCCAACCGAGGGAGAAAATTTCAAAGAAAGATGGACTTCAAGAACAAAATCAAAGAAGAAGAAAGAGATCCGATCATTTGCTTTGAGTGCAAGAAGTCGGGTCATATACGTTCTGATTGCCCTCAACTCAAGAAGAAGGGCTTTTGAGAAGAAGAAGAAGCTCAAAGCCAAGCTTGCTACTTGGAGTGATGAGGAGTCATCCGAGGATGAGGAACATGAAGTGGCCAACCTTAGCCTCATGGCTCTTGAGGAGGATTCTTCTATGGTAACCTCTAACTCATATACTTTTGATTTTACATATGATGAACTTCTAGATGCTTATGATGAGTTGCAAGAGGTATATGATGAGTTGGTTGAGAAATACAAGGAGTCGATTTTAAAAAATAAGAAAATGATTTCGGTTTTAAGAACCCAAAATGACTCCCTTTCTAAAACCAACTCGGAATTAGAAAAAAAGGTCTTGGTTTTACAAAATTCCTCAAATGAGTTTGAAAAAAATCAAATGATTTAAATGACCTTCTTGAAAAATACCATGTTTACCACCAAGAGGAGGTGAGTAAACTCAAAGCTTCTCTAACAAATGTTGGGTAAAACCATTTTGAAAAAGCATATTCTTCAAAATCCCAACATGTGAAGAGAAACTTTGTTGACCACAAACAAAGAGGCTCCCATAAGTATCATAAGAACAAGAAAGTTAGAAGTGTATGGATTCCTAAGGAACTTGTAGTTTCTAACAATATTGTAGCCATTTCATCTTGGATTCCTAAAGGAACCAAGTATTTGGAAACTAACACTCATGGACCCAAAATGATTTGGGTACCAAAAATCAAAGCTTAACTCTTTGTTTGTAGGAGGAGCATTGCTACAAGGCCAAAGCACAAAGCCATAACTCATGGTACCTTGATAGTGGATGCTCGAGGCACATGACCGGAGACAAGAGTCGATTCATGAATTTAAAGCCAAAAAGTGGAGGAGTAGTGACATTTGGTGACAAATCCAAAGGCCACATTGAAGTTATTGACTCCATAGGTAATCACTCTACTATACTAATTGAAAATGTTTTGTATGTTAATGGTCTAAAACACAATTTATTGAGCATTAGTCAATTGTGTGATAAAGGGTTTAATGTCTTGTTTGATAAAAATTGGTGTAAAATTGTTGACATTAAATCAAATAAAATAATGCTCATTGGTCATCGTATATATAACATATATATGGTGCATCTAGATGACATTCATACATCCCATGCATGTTTTGTTGCTCAAGATGAAAATGATGCATGGTTATGACATAGGAAATTAGGACATGCTAGCATTAGTGTTTTAGAAAAATTAGTTTCCCTAAATCTAGTTAGAGGTTTACCCAAGATTAAGTTCTCAAATGACAAAATATGTGATGCATGCTCTAAGGGTAAACAACATAGATCATCCTTTAAATCCATTAATGATGTTTCTACAAGTAGGTGCTTGCAATTAATTCATATGAATCTATTTGAGCCAATTAGGACAACTAGCTTGGGTGGAAAATCATATGCTTTTGTGCTTGTTGATGATTACTCTAGATATACTTGAGTTCTCTTTTTAAGCACCAAGAATGAGGCTTTAGAAAACTTCATCACATTTTCAAAAATAACCCAAAATGATCTTGAACTTAAAATTTCACATATTAGAAGTGATCATGGAACGAAATTTCAAAATATGAGTTTTAATGAATTTTGTAATGAAAATGGGATTAGCCATAATTTTTCGGCTCCTCAACAAAACGGGGTAGTTGAGAGGAAAAATAGAACTTTAGAAGAAATGGCTAGGACTATGCTTTGTGAAAACAATTTACCTAAGTATTTTTGGGCGGAAGCCACTAACACCGCTTGCTATATTATTAACCGAGTAATGATTAGACATATTTTAAAGAAAACTCCTTATAAGATTTTAAAATCCAAAAAACCTAAAATTAGCTATTTTCATCCTTTCGGTTGCAAGTGTTTTGTTTTAAATAATGGAAAAGACAATTTAGGTAAAATTGATGCAAAAAGTGATGAAGCTATTTTTTCTAGGTTACTCTTTAAACTCTAAAGCCTATCGTGTGTTTAACAAAAGAACTTTAGTTGTAGAGGAATCTATTCATGTGGTTTTCGATGATAACCTCCTTCCGAGGAAGGAATCTTGTGATGATGATGATGTAGGAATCCTTGATGCCTTTGATGGAGGACAAACTTCAAAGGAGGACGAGATTCCAACTAAAGAAGAATATACACAAGATCCACCTCTTGAAGCCTTAAAGGACTTGGCTCTTGAGGAAAAGGAAGTGAGCTACCCAAGGGAGTACAACTATGTCAAAGGTGGTGAAATCTTGGGTGATTCATCCAAGGGGGTAACTACTCACTCTTCTCTTAAAATGCTTAATCATGTTGCATTTATCTCATGCGCTGAGCCTAAGAATATTAAAGAAGCATTAAAAGATGATTTTTGGATTATGGCCATGCAAGATGAGTTAAATCAATTTGAGAGAAGTAAAGTGTGGACATTAGTTGAAAGGCCTAGAAATCAATCTAATATAGGAACTAAATGGGTATTTAGGAATAAACTAGATGAGAGTGGTAACATAGTGAGAAATAAAGCTAGGCTAGTTGCTCAAGGTTACACTCAAGAAGAGGGAATATATTTTGATGAAACCTATGCACCCGTAGCTAGAATGGAAGTTATTAGGATGTTGCTTGCATATGCATGTTATTATGATTTCAAGCCTTTTCAAATGGATGTCAAGAGTGCATTTTTAAATGACTTTATAAATGAAGAAGTGTATGTGAAACAACCACCAGGTTTTGAAGATCTAATTTTTCCAAACCATGTTTTTAAATTGTCAAAAGCTTTATATGGTTTAAATCAAGCTCTTAGAGCTTGGTATGAAAGACTTTCAAGTTTTGTAGTTGGAAAAGGTTTTGAGAAAGGAAAGGTGGACACAACACTTTTTATTAAAAACAATGGCAAAGATATATTAGTAGTAAAAAATTATGTTGATGATATTATATTTGGTTCTACTAATGAATTGATTTGTCAAGATTTTTCTAAGTTGATGCAAGGTGAATTTCAAATGAGCATGATGGGGGAGCTCTCATTCTTTTTGGGACTCCAAATCAAACAAATGAAGGATGGCATCTTCATCAATCAAGCTAAGTACATCAAGGATATGCTCAAGAAGTTTGGCTTGGAGAAAGCAAAGCCTCAAGCTACGCCAATGAGCTAATCTACAAAGCTTGACAAAGATGAAGGAGGTAAGTGTGTTGACTCTAAGCTTTATCGCTCTATGATTGGATCATTGCTTTACCTTACTGCAAGTAGACCATATATATTGTTTAGTGTTTGCTTGTGTGCTAGGTTTCAAGCTAGTCCTAGAGAGTCTCACCTTATAACCGTTAAAAGGATCTTTAGGTACCTTAGAGATACTCCTTGTTTAGGTCTTTGGTAGCCTAGAGACTCAACTTTTAACCTTCATGCTTATTTGGATGGGGATTATGGGGGTTGCAAAATCGATAGGAAAAGAACTTTCGGCTCTTTCCAATTCTTAGGTAGTATGCTCATATCTTGGTTCTCTAAGAAACAAAATAGTGTAGCTCTATCTACCACCGAAGCCGAGTACATATCCTTAGAGAGTTGTTGTGCTCAAGTCCTTTGGATGAAGCAACAACTCTTAGATTATGGAGTTAAAGTTGAAACCATACCCCTTAAGTGTTACAACACTAGTGCTATATGCCTAACAAAAAATCCCATCCAACACTCTAGAACCAAACACATAGAAATAAGGCATCATTTCATTAGAGATCATGTCTTTAAGGAAGATGTTGTTTTAGAGTTCGTAGACACTTTAAATCAATTAGCAGACATCTTTACAAAACCTTTAGATAAGGAGAGTTTTTGGTCCCTTAGGAGAGAGTTAGGTCTAACTAGCCTATCTTAACCTTTTAGGACCTTTTTATGCTTAAATTGCTTGATCTCTTGCAAAATGCCATGCTTATGTTTTTTTAATCCTAATTTCATCCATGCTTATAGTTAGGGGGAGTATGTTTATGTTTTACATGTTTCTCTTGCTCATACATAACATTTATGCATCTAGGACTTAATAGAATTCACCTTTTCTGCAATTTAGAGCCTCATCTGCATCTCCAGGCCTAGGCGTATCGGAACGGGTCAATCTGTTTCGATACGGGTGCCTTAAAAGTATGCTTTGTGACTAGGGTGTTTTGAAACGCCCTAAAGGGTTTCGAAACATTTTGCCTCTGCCAAGGAATGTATCGAAACGGCCCAAAAAGCGTTTCGATACGAGTTATCACGTGTGATTCGATACGGTCAAAGCCGTATCGGAACAGTCAACATGATTCGAAACACCGGTCAACGTTTCGGTACGCTTGTTTCGAAATGGTCGTGCCCGTTCCGAAACACGTATCCGAACAGCTTTTTAAGGGCTTTAATTGATAAAATTCACTTTTCATTAAAATTCCAAAAAACCCTAAACCCGATTTTTCTCTATAAAACCCTTTAAACCTCATTGTTTTTCATCAAATTTTGAGGGCTTTTACTCACAAACTAAAGTCTAAGCAAGCTTCAACAACGTGGTGCAATTTCTTCCATTCATTCATCCAAAAATCCCTTTTTGAGGTATTTTTCATCCTTTTCTTTTTTCATTTGATTTTATTCTTATCTTAGGTTAGAAAATATTAATTTTGTATAAATGATATGTTTTGCAACTTGGGTTCTTCAAAACTTGTAAAAACTTTTTCAAAATCTTCAATTTTTTATTCGTGAATGGAACTTCTTGGTCTTTTTGAACATTCCGGATGTTGCCTACAAGCACATGGTCTTGCTATTATACTCCAATGCCGTTCTCATTGACAATGAAGATCATACCAAGGTCATTGGGATTGAGTCGTACCTTTTGGGTAGAAAATTCACTATTAATATATCCGTTTTAGAGAAAGCTCTTGGGCTCAAAGATGAAGGTATTTAGGATGAGAACCACTTTGGTGCTCACACCGGATCCGTTCTTACATTGAATGCTCATGACCGGTTCCTCCATTTGATGATCTCTTGGTTCATCCACCCTTCAGGAGGTAAATTTGCCCATGTTCGTCAAGTTGATTATTTTTGGTTGGAGTGTTTTCGCAAAGCACAATGCCCGAACTTGGTCAAAATCATGTTCGCCGAGATGGTCCATCAAGTGAAGATTCAAAACACCGATGCACTTACATCCTTCACTTATGGGGCTGTTTTAAGCTATGTCTTTGGTACCCTCCACTTTGACTGTTCTTATGATTCTCCGGAACCCCGCAAGAAAAAGATTGGTGAATCTTCTCTTATCAAGTCCGGGTTTTGCTATACTCTTGGCCAATGGGTTCGTGTTGATAGGCGAGCTCCGGCACCTCAAGTTGAGCCTCCACCTCAAGCTCCGGCTCCTAACAATGAGACACTTATGACTTTCCTTACCGAGTAGTTCAAATCGATCGATACAAACATGGCTTCGGGTTTTGGTGCTCTCAACACTCGCATGCAATCTTTGGAGGAACGCATCTTGGCTCTTGAGAATCAACAATCATCTATGGATTTATCTTTCTCCACATTCTATGGTGATTGGAGGAACTATCGTCGTGCTCAAGATAAAGACAATGATGATTCTTTTGATGATGGTGGTGATGATGATGACGAGGCTTAGGATTTATATTGCATATCATATTAGTCTATCATATTAGGGTTAAGTTTGCACCTATCTATCTTTTTATGTTTTAAAGACCTATGCTTTGATTATTTTCTTTGGGATTGAGCTTGAACTCTAATGCTTTAAGTATTCATGTTTTTTTATGTTATTTCTTGAATCTTATTGCTATCTATGATAATTATGCTATTTTGGTTTATTGCTTATAACTTTGTTTCTTCTCATGATTAGCCTTGATTATTGTAACCCCCTCGTCCCGGTCTAGACGACTGACCGGTCCGAGTAGGCTACACGGGGAAAACCAAAGTGAAACCCGCTAAGGCTCCCCTTCGGTTAGCAACCCTAGAAAATTTCTTTAATTATTATCTTGTCTAAATGGATAAAATTAAACCTATGTGAAAAGGCAACAACGGAAGCAACAAGCGAGGCGATCAACCCAAACAACATACCAAAAACCGTCCATTTTAACTTAAACTGCAGGCCGTATCGAAACGCCCAGAGGGTGTATCGATATGCCTTGACTAGGTCAACTGGCCAAAGTCAACTTGAGGAGACCGTATCGAAACGCTGGTCAACCGTATCGATACGCCCTCATCGGTCAATTTCTCGTGGTCAACGCTACGAAGACCGTTCCGAAACGCCTAGGACCATTTCGATATTCTCAATTTCTCGTCAAAATCTCAGATTTCCAGTAGCAAAATTGTATCTAAACGCCCCTCCCGCGTATCGGAACGGCTGGCTGAAACAAGGGGACCGTATTGAAACGGGACCAACCGTTTCGATACGCCTGCTGTGAGCAGACTGGTTTTAGCTGGTTTATGGCACAAGATTACCCCAAACACCAACTAAGACCTCCCACAACCAACATGCATTAACTCCAGATACAAGGCACCCTATAACAAGCATGCTTAGCACTCAACATACATATAAAAGCCATTCCATAAGAGAAGCATCAATCAACAAGATAAGCATTTAGATAGGAACTTGCATACAAGCATGCATATCAAAACCATTTAGCCATAGGAAACATACATTCACTTAAGCAATGCATACCCAAGACTTACATGCCTTCAACATAAAAACTTATGCATCTCATAAACACATGGCTTACAACTCTAACACCAAAGCATAGGCATCTCAAAGAATATGATTTACAATTCCATCAACACAAACCATTAGCAACATAAAGCTTACATAAAGGAGTCTAGATACACGCTCCTAAAACACGTAGCATTTCCCATTGCTAAATTACTACATTATTTAATAAACCATGCTTGAGCAAACTACCACACGCTTGGACGCCCTTTTCTTGCTCCTTGCTAACTCCAAGCTAATGATCTGCATTGTCGGAAAAAGGAGAGCGTAAGCATAAAGCTTAGTGAGCGGAGCTCAAAAACATAACAACGACAATGTAGGGTTCAAAGCTTTCTTTAAAATAAAGGCCAACACATACAATTCATCCAACGACATAATCCTCTTACTAACATACAAGTTCAACCACATGTCAACAATATAGATATTTATCATGGCATCACACTTTATGGTATACATAAAGGCATAATCCTAGATTTAAAGCAAAACCATAAAGAGGGAAATGATATAGTGAGACACAAACATGAACAATACATGGTATGCACAAGCATAACCAAAACACACACGGTGGGACCACACATCACCGTTCGACTAGTAGTTTTCCGATGGGACCACACATCACCGTACTCTTCTACTAGTCACTACCGGCGGGACCACACATCACCGGAGTCTTATACTAGTCACTACCGACGGGACCACACATCACCGGAGCAACGACAACCATCACGTGAGGTTTGACACCAACCATGCAAGACGATATACAGATCACCCTCATGCAACATGGATACACTATATCATGCACGACCAAAACATCTTGTAACAAAAATCACAATTATGTACGAACTTACTACTTACGATCTTACCAACTGCATTTGGTCTTACTTACCATTTCCGTGCACAACCTGCACCAACTTACACATATTTTACAAGGCATTATCAACAACACCATTGATTCCATCATACATGATCAACGACATAATAATAAGCAACATGCTTCCTCCCAAAGTATTGAAATTTCATGCACAACAAGTTATCATTTTAAGTAATTGAAAAACAAACGATGAAAGGGGAATTTAAAGAGGCGATACACATCAACTTACTCTTAAGTTTAGATTGACCTTTTAAGCTCAATCCAAACTCTTTCAAAACCACCTTTGAACCAAAACGTTACTTAAAAATATTACCACTCACCATTCGCACACCAATGCAAACCACAAAGTCGTTTCAAGCTTCCAATTTCCCAAGACCGTGTCCGAACTGCCCAAGGCCAAGTCCGCTATTTCTAACCAATCAAAAACAATGTATTAACCTCTTAATCAACCACAAATTTACTGTTACACATCAGCTCTCAATTCCCTAATATTTTCTCAACAATTCAAAGCCGAAATCCTCCCAAATAATCCCATTTTCGTACTCCAGCAAAACTCAGCCATTTCCTCTCAATTTAAACACTTAAAACACTCCAAAACATGTCCAAAACATCACCCTAAGGTTGTACAACCATCATCCCTTCTTTTCCCCACATAAACACCTTAAAAACTCCCATTTTCCACTCCTAAAAATCACCTACAACAATAGCTTCGGGAATCCATTCAAACCAACACTATCACCACTTAAAAACCATCACATAACATCTAAAAACACCTATCTAAAGTCACTACAACATCAGCCCAACAATCCTTCACATAACCACTCCAAAAACACAAGTTTTGACACTTTTAAAACACCCTCAAAAACCCATTTCAGGATTTTTGTTAAAATCCCACCATTTTAAGATAGGGTAAACTACACAGATGACCACTGAACTATGAGTTTGGTGTCAAAATGACCACTATATTATTTTTTGCTGCAAATGCACCACACAACTATTTAAATGGTTCCATTTTAGCCACACGCCGTTAAAAAAACGAAAAAGTTGACGGAACTGTTAAAAAATTGGTATAATTACACATTTGGTCCTCTATATTTATACAATATATCAATTTAGTCCTAATTCTAATCTAATAAAATAAATTAATTATTCAATAAGATGGTGACACGTGTCACCTAATTGGAGGTGGTAAAATGAGAGGAACAAAATCACCCCTACCAGGACTCAAACACAAAACCTCTGGGTACCCAAGCTGTGTGCTTGCCACTAAACCAAGCACAATTTTGTGCTATGGGGTACATTAATATATGTATTTAATGATTGTTAATGCCCAGAAAAATTAAAGAGAAGAAAATGCAATTGCATGGATTTGAACCAAGGACCTTATGGTCTAAAGCACATGTGCTTGCCACTGCACCAAGTGTATATCTTGTGATATAAAGTACAATATTTAATATATGTCTTATATAGATTTTAATGCTTGAGAAAAAGAATGAAATGTGGTTTTAAGAAATTCGAATGTAATATTTTTATGATGCATAAAAAATCTAACCCAATTAAATAAATCTAATAACTAAATTAAAGTTAACAATATTAAATTGTGTTTGTGAGTTTGAATTCGCTAAATGAATTTAATATAATTTGGAGTAGTTTAAGATAATCATATATAATAATTTAATTAATTTTTTAATAAATATTAAAATTATTAATTAAGTTAAAAAAATCAATTCAATGATTATATACGTGAAATTATAAAAGTAAATCTAGAATTGAAAAATATATTAAATTTAGTTTAAAATATAAAAATTTTAAAATGATATTTATATTAAAAAATAATATTATTTTTTTTATTTTAAATCGTGCACTAACTATAGTTTAAAATATATACAAAATATTCTTAACTTTAATTTAGTTATTAGATTTATTTAATTGAGTTAGATTTTTTATGCATCATAAAAATATTACATTCGAATTTCTTAAAACCACATTTCATTCCTTTTCTCAAGCATTAAAATCTATATAAGACATATATTAAATGTTGTACTTTATATCACAAGACATATGCTTGGTGCAGTGGCAAGCACATGCGCTTTGGACTATGAGGTCCTTGGTTTGAATCCATGTAATTGCATTTTTTTCTCTTTAATTTTTCTGGGCATTAACAATCATTAAATACATATATTAATGTACCCCATAGCACGAAAGTGTGCTTGGTTCAATGGCAAGCCCACAGCTTGGGCACATGCACTTTGGACCATGAGGTCCTTGGTTCGAATCCATGCGATTGCATTTTCTTCTCTTTAATTTTTCTGGGCATTAACAATCATTAAATACATATATTAATGTACACCATAGCATGAAAGTGTGCTTGGTTCAATGACAAGCACACAGCTTGGGTACCCAGAGGTCCTGGTAGGGGTGATTTTGTTCTTTTCATTTTTCCACCTCCAATTGGGTGACACATGTCACCACCTGATTGGAGGTGGAAAATTAATTAAATAAAAATAATTAAAGACTTCCAATAAGGTGGTGACACGTGTCACCATCTTATTGAATAATTAATTTATTTTATTAGATTAAAATTAGGACTAAATTGATATATTGTATAAATATAGAGGACCAAATGAGTAATTATACCAATTTTTTTAACAGTTCCGTCAACTTTTTCATTTTTTTAACGGCGTGTGACTGAAATGGAACAATTTAAATAGTTGTGTGGTGCATTTGCGGTGAAAAATAATATAGTGGTGATTTTGACACCAAACCCATAGTTCAGTGGTCATCTGTGTAGTTTACCCTTTAAGATATAAGGTGTCTTAGGGCAAGATTAGTTCATAACTTAACTATACAAATAAAAAACAAGTCAAAAGGCCATTAAAGTTTCATCATTCCTTTAAAACTTTGAAATCTTGAAAATCTCTATAATGATGTTTTTGAAAATCTACAACTATCAATGTGCTAGAGATTGAGAGGACAAGTCAAAAATGAGTTTACCTTTGAAAGATCACCAAAGATGAGGGAGTATGGTGATGGAATAGTGAAATGGAGAAGGGGAGTGTGTTTGTCGTTCAAAAACAAGGATGAGGAAGAAGAAGGCTTTTGGGTGTTTTATTTTACTTGCTTTATTCCACCAAAACCATATTTACCATATTGCCATTAATGAGATGGCTTAAATTCTCATCTCCTAAAATCCATGGGATTGGATTTAGAAGATATGCCCAACATAGATTTTAATTATTTTGAAAACACGAAGCTCATAATATTATTTTATTATTTTAGTTTGACCCGACCCCCAAACACGAGTGTTACAATTATTAATTTTTGATCTAACAAAAAAGGGGGAGAAGTAATCTAAGAGCCACAATATTTATTTTTAAAGTTGTTTTTTCAAACACTTGATTTTTAAATCTTTTCAAACTTAAAAACCTATCTTACATTGAGGGGGAGTTAGAAGTTTTTCAAAAATCTTAAAAATTCATACTTGGTTTTGTTATATCAAAAAGGGGGAGATTGTAAAACTAATGAATTGATTTTGATATAACAAAGGATTTAACGACTAAATTGAAAAAGAGAAAATGAATTTTTAAGTCCTCAAAACTTTCCTAAGTGTTTAAGAAAAATATCCAAGTCAAGACCTAAGCTTACTCAAAATTTTCTAAGTGTTTACCAAATCAAAACAGTGATTTTTGAGTCACCGTTTTGGAATGGCCTTCAGGCGTTTCAGAACGTTTTGAAACTGTTAACCTTTGTTCGGAACTAGCTTTATTGTTTCGAAACGGGTGTATCGAAACAGGTCTTTGTGTTTCGAAACAGATGAAGAACAACGGAACGGTTTGAACCGTTTCAATACGGCAATATCGAAACAACCTCAAACGTTTCGAAACGGATTTCAAACTTGGTTTCAAAATATGACCGTTGAACTTTTTAACTAATTTTTAAGATATATTTAAAGCGTATCGAAACGCTTCTAAGCCATTTCGATACAGGTTTTGACAGTGGCAAATTGTTTCGAAACGAGCTTCAGAACGTTTCAGAACATGCTCTTAGCGTATCGAAACGATTGTGTCCGTTTCGGTACGACCTATTTTTTACACCCATACGGCTATTTCTATTTTGGTGTGTTTCAAAACAGGATCGGGCGTTTCGGAACGAGTAGTTGCAGACTGCATTTATGGAGGGAAGATAACATCCCAACGACTATAATAATGAAGGCAACAACCCCAACGACTAGAATTCAATGAGAATGTATAGAAGGGATTTCTAAAACCACCAGCAACAACTATTGATCCTAAAAGAAATATCCAAACATCAAATTCAAGCTATTGTGCTAAAATCTCATATTTTCTTGTAAACCCCAATTGTAGAACCTTGTATTTCCAATCTTATTTGTTCAATTGAGTTGAGTGCTTGTAAAAAGGGCTACATTTGTATTGAGAGATACTAGCTATTAGCCTTAAACTTCTTTGTAATCTTTGAGTCAGGATTGGGTCAATTTTTGGGTAGAAAAATTGACCATCTTGTAAAGGTTTCCTCCTAAGCCTAGAAAAGGGTAAGATCAACTAGTGGAGTTGTTGGAAAATCCTTAGTGAAACTAAGGTAGTGGATGTAGAGTTTAATTGGAACTTGAACCACTCTAAATCTCTTTTCTAGCAAATTTTTATTTTCCACTCCACCACCAAAATTTCTAAAAAATCCAATTCACCCCCTCTTGGCTTAAATTTATTCTATGATCCACTCAACAATTGGTATCAGAGCCTACCTCTTTGTAGGATTAACAACCATAAGAGGAGTTTCTAGGAAAATGTGATATATTTTAAAGACAAGCCATGACATCTACTTCAACCTCCAACCTCTATGAGTCACAATCAACCACTAAACCACCCTTCTTCAATAGGAACAACTACCCATATTGGAAGAGTCAGTTGCGTCTCTTCATTAAGTCAACAGATTATATGGTTTTGATGTAGTGGAAGAAGGCCCTTACATTTTAAAAATTAGGTTTCTAAATTAGGGATTTTCAAATCTAGGGTTTACAATTTGGAGTTAATTTCTGGGGTGTTACAAAGCACAAAAAAAGATAAATGCGGGAAGAAACGATTCTCCGTCGTGTCCACTTAAACTGTCGCCAATAGAGGACGTCACTATTTCACTCTGTAAGACCCGAAATTTGTCCGGGTATACATATATATAGTTATATATACATATACATCTCTATAAATAAAACCAAAAATGAATAAATAATAAACAAATAATAAAAAGTCCCAAAAATACAATAAATGGTTCATAAATCCATTCCAAATACCCATTTACAGCTCAAAGCCCAATTAGAGCCCATTTTCAGTTTCTACAAATTTTTACCTCTCAAATTTTACCCAAACAAACACAAATATACTCAAGAAACACAAATTCCCGCTCAAACTAGGACACATGGCAACCCGACATTGGTCTGTTGCCCTTCACGCGGATCCTTCTCTTAGTTGGCCACAACTGGCATGCTGGCGTCAGCAATGACATCATCAAGTTTTACTCCTATATAAATGCAAGAGAGAGAAATGTCATGGGCAATTAATGAAAGGGATTAAAAATAATAATTAATAATAAAAAGTAATAATGAGGAGAGAGGGTCTCCCTTGGTAACCGAATCGACGAGAGCCGAGAAGCCACCATCGAAGAGCCGAACGACCATCGAGAGAGGAGGAATCTTCGCCAGAAAGCTCAAACGTCGCCGGAGACAACGTTGGAAGCCACACCGTCGTCAGATATTCGTCGTGAATCTAAACGGCCGCAACGAAATTGAAGGTAATTCTTTCCTTCAATCTACAGTTTTTAGATATGAAAATAAGAAAAATATGTTAGAAAACAAAAACAAAAAATAAATAAGTCATTGGTTCATTTTCGAATGTTACGGTGGCCGGTGTTTTGGGAGAACGTCGGAGTCGAAGAGGGACGGGTTCGAGTAGCCTAGGCCGGTGAAGTGTGGGTGGCTCTATCGAGCCGGGACTAGATCTAGGTATTCGAGGCGAAAAAACGGAAAAAACTAGACTTTTTTTGGTTCGAATGGCGGCGGTGAACGGCGGTCGAAAATCGTCTCACGGCGGTGACCGGTCGTTGGAGACAAACCAGACGGTGGCTGGAGTAGGAGTGTTGGTCGGAGAAGACGACCACAGCTTGGTCGGAGTTGCAGCGGTGAATGGAAGCTTCCCGGCCGCTGAACGGTGGTTTAGGTTGTCGGAGAAGATGATCGGAGTCGACGGCCGGTGACCAACGTCGCCTTCGGCTGCCGGCAAAGGCATCGGAAAAGGTTTTAGTGCTGGTCGGGGATTGAAATGAGAAAAATGGAGAATTTAGTTTGAGTTCTTAGGAGATATGAGTGTTTGATCTCTGAAAAACACGAAATATTGGAGTTTGGGTGTTAGTGCGGATTAAAGGGTGAAAAATGGATGAACAATTGATGAACATTGGTGAAAATGTGTGCTTGATTCATAAAAAAAGAAATTAGGTGGTTAAAGTGTTTGTGTTGGATCGAAGGGTTGAAAAATGAAGAACATGGTTTGAAATCTCGTGAAAAAGAAAGATTTCATCCTAAATGGGTGTTGGGTATGAGAATTTGGGTGTTAGGTAGAGAGAAGGTAGAGAAAATTCAGTTTAGAGAGAGAAAGGGAATGAAAAATGAGGGAAAAGAAATGATTTTTGGTTAAAAGGGGGGTATATATAGTTGTATGAAAACGACACCGTTTTGGGCAAACAGGTTTGCGCGGGTGGATACAGGGTCAGGTATGAGGATCCACGTTTTTGAAAGGGTTTAATTGCGGGCCAGGTCCCTAAAACTTCGTAGTAAACTTCAATTTGATCACCAATTTCTTGTATTTTGACTCTCTAGTTCCCAATTTAATTCAATTTAATCCCTTTGCAGCTTTAATTTATTTGTTAAATTGTTTAATTATTCGTGTATTTGTTTGCATTCTTTAGATTGAGCATATAGTTTATTTCTTTAGACAATTTAGCCACTTAATTAATGCTAATAATTAGAGCCTTTAGCCTAGGTCTCTTAATTACATAATTAATTAGGAAAAGATCATTGTAGAAAATAAGTGAATATTTGAAACAACGCTAGAACACTCAATATTGGTTAGTGTCACAAAGTAGAATGATGTTATCCAATGAGTGTTTCAATAAAGGTTTCAATTTTTCACTTCAACTTAGAAAATGGAAATAATTTAATAGTTAGGTAAAGTTAAAATTGAAATAAGATTAATGATTAGAGTCATCTTAATTAGGAATGTTATTGCTTTTGGACTCGATAAAGAAAGTGTCCAATATTATTTTGGGCGTTCTCTTTTACGTCCAAAAATTGATAATATTCATAGAATTTTTAAATTAATTAATGGAACCTAATTAGGGTATACTTACAAATGGAAAGACAATAATTAATCATGCATTAAACCTTTTGTGTTGAGGTATATTTTTTTGAATATAAGTTGAAGTGTCCTAATGCAATTGGATGTTTCATAATTATATTCGATCGAAATGTATCTTCTTACAAAAGGATACCTTTATTCGAAATAAAATCCATTTTACAGTTAAAAGATTTAATTAAATCCGGATTAATGTTCGAAATGCCAAAATGCCACGTGTAATTAATGAGGTACCGATAATGGGTGTTTGTAGGGGTGCTAACCCTTCCCTACACGTAACCGACTCCCGAACCCGAATTATTCAAAAAGAATCTCTGGTGGGTTTTTATGGTGTCTGGCCTACCAAAATAGCCGGTGGCGACTCCAAACGATTTTTAAAGCAAATAAATGGGATTTTGATTTAATTAAATGATAAAATTGGTCCAAAAAGTCCCGATTTCCAAAATATAATCGTTAGGTTGTTTTTATTCCAAACCTTAAAAAGCGGGTTTTAAAAAAAACGGCCGCGACAGCTTGGCGACTCCGCTGGGGATAAAATTGAGAGTCAGGCCTAATAATTAATTACGCGTGGCATTTTGGCATTTCTAACATTAATTTGAATTTAATTTTTTCTGAAGAATTGTTCAATGGATTTTAGGAAAAATGGGGGTAGTTTTTGTGTATGCTTTATATGTCATTCATGCATAAACTCTTAACCCGAGTTTTTCACCCTTAAGTGGGAGTAAGACGATATCCGACATGATGCTCTTCAGCTCTGAGTTCGGATTTTTGTATTCTTCCGGTATACTAACCTTACGCATCGTGGGGCTCACGCCTCCGTTGTAAGGGACCTATACTACCGAATCGATGTCCTATTGTCACAGTAGGCAGTAATGACAGTTCAAGAACCGAGAGTCTAGAACAAAGCCCACATTCTGTTTTAGAAGCCCACCCCGCTAGAGCCAGACCCCTCCTAGGACAGGTGCTGCCAGTTTAAATATTTTTCTCTGGTTATTTTCTTTGCAAAATATATCATGTTTTATTGTGTTTGAATATTGTTTATTTGTTTTCCATATTAATTCACAATACTGACACTATTTTCTTTTCTTTTTTGTTTTGTTTTATTTGGGTTTTTTATGCATCCGACATCATTTTGCATACTCAGAGGTAACGATTCAAGGGTTAGTCAAGTTAGGCAATATCCATAATAGTCAATGAGTTCGATAGACAAGGAGAAGACAATACGACGGTGTAGGTCCGGTCAGAGAAGACTCGGTTCAAGAAAAAGATGATATTCAAGGGAGTCATATGTCAGGATATGTCCGAATGCAAGCAACCACAAGAAGCCGTGTGAAGAGGTTAAAAGCGCAATGAGAGAGAAGATTCAGGAGTTAGTGGATTTGAACGACCGAATCGAGCAGAAATTAAAAGAAGAACAAGCTTTGAGTCCAGAATTGTCATCACAAGTTCCAAAGTTGGAAAAGTCACCAAAGGGATACCATAATGGAGAAAAGTTAACTTTTTTTAGCAAAAAAATGAAAGAGCTGGGAAAGAGCGTGATAGAATTGGAAAGTGATATCCGAATACTTGAAAGGCACATTTGAAGGCTTTAAAAAGGCATTACCAAAGGAAGAAAATGTATTGAGAAGAAAACTTGAGGTGATTATCCAAAGGCAGAATCATGAAATGATCAAGTTCAGAAGCCATGCGAGGAGTCGCTCGATTTGTGGAGATTTTATCTATTGAAGCCGTAGACCTGTAACAACACTTTGACATCAGCACCAAGCTAGGACAGACGTTGACTCGGAGGCAGAACGAAGTGATCAACCTAGGGAAAATGGCAAGTTGATCTCTGCAATTAAATTGTCTATTTCTTGTAATCAACCTTTTGACTGATGGATGTTGCTCTAAAGACTAGTCCTTGAAATTGATACCTCGTGCATTCATGCATTGTATTGCATTCATCGCATTTTTTTTTCTCTTTTTTCAAATAACATCATTTAAAATAATAATAATAATAATAATAATAATAATAATAATAATAATAATAATAATTAATAATAACAATAAATGCATTTTGACCTAAATAATATTGTATTATTTTTAAGATAATGGGAAAAACAATTTCAGAAAGTTATTGGGGACCACTTGGGTGAAATTGGACAAAAATGATCAGTCTATGAACAAGTTAGTAATTCGAGCTACTGTTTTGCTTGGAATCAGGGAAGCTAGAAAAGAATGTTTCATACAAAAATATTGATATTGACAAGTTAGCAGGTATCACATCTCACATGAGGGTCCAATCTGAATGATTCTTCCCGCAAAAAAGAGATAAAAAGCCAAGGAGGAGAAAAGTCAAAAGACCAAGAGAGAGAGAGAGAGAGAGAGTTAAAAAGTCAAAAAAGAGGAAGAAAGAATAAAAGGCAGAAATCAAAGAAGCAAAGAGGACCAACCTCGAGACAATAAGTCCGGGCACCTACGGGAAATCCATCAGATCTGAAAGAAATAATAAAGTGTTTGACCACGATACACCGATAGTTTTTGAAAATGTTGAGACGATGGTAGTCCAATTAACATATGTGGTGGACAAAGTGAAGCCAAGTTTTGAAGTTTCTGCCAAAATAAAAAAAAAACTCGTCGATTAATGGTTCAATGACAGTTAGAGGACTTGGAGATTTTAGCGAAATTGAGGGATCACAGATTTTTCTTTGAAACATTGAAAGTCAATGATCCAGTAAAAGACTGATTTTTTTTCTCAAGAGGAGCAAAGAGCACATAAACTCAAGGCAGAGATCGAGTGGTTCAACAGGAAAAGAGATACAGTTATTCCTATCCCAATGTCGTATTTAGAATTGTTGCCCAACCTCGTGTGGAATCCAAATTTTGATGAAAATGTCCTGAAGTTTTACAAGTCTTTTCAGGGTATGGTTCTGAAGTAGGGACAATGATCTCATCAAGATAAACACTTATGATCTGAGAATGGAAAGTTTCAGTGCTACAAAAAACGTTAATCGTTGAAAGAATTGGCGTAGAAGAGAAATGATGTAGTTCACAACAAGCATTTTAGGGTGATCCACTATAGTTCGGGGTTCACTAGAAGCGAAGTAATGTTTAGACATCCACCGCATCAAAGAATGCTCCAGTGTTAGATGTTCAAGATTACTCCAAGTTTCATTCAAGTTGTTACAACATCTGGAATCATTCGAATTTTAGAGCTCGAAACTGATGGTCGATCCATTAAGAATTGCAACTCAAGAGAAAGTCCCCTTATTGGAGCTGATGCAATAAAATACCTGCAAGTCAAATGCAGAAGAAAGTGCTGGACAAAGTTGATTGAGAATTATCAGTTGAATATGAAGAGCTTCGATCAGACATGACCACTGAAAGCATGAAAACATCCAACCATGAGCAAGAAAGCAGAGTTCATTTAAGTGCTGACCAAGAGCAGTTGTTAGTTTCCATATACGGATGATTGTGTATCTCATAGAAAAGAGTGAGCAATTGATTGATGAAATAAGGAAACTCATAAGCATAATGGTCTTACTTCAAGATTCGATGATAACATCAGAACATGAGCAAAAAAGGGCATGTCTTTGTGCTGTCACATGAGATAAATGAAGAACTGCTGATAGAATTGGAGTAGCTGAAATTCACTCAGGTTTTACTTGATCAATGGCTGACAGTTTGACCACAGGAGATATGTCTGCACTTTTAGGACCGCTGCAGAATAATACCCTGAACCATTCCAATCGCTTTTGCCCGTGAGCATTGGAAGTCCTTTGTAAGGGAGGTTAATTGGTTTATTTGTTTACGATGCTTGTTTCCTACATAATTCTTCTGAAATGGTAAGCATTTTGCATTCTTTGATTCTTTTAAATAATTCGTTCATTCTTTGTAATGTGTTAGTTTTTGTTCTCCCATACATATATGTATATATCTTCTTTATCATTCTTTTATCAGGTCCCTAGATATTAATGGCAGGAGTGGCCAAGAATCGAATTTAGAGATTAATTTCGAAATGTGGCTCCCTTCCAAGTTATTTAGGCCAACGAGAAGACATTAATGAGTGTTCAGGAATCACGGGAGAATCCCAAATACAAAATATGAGTGAATTTTCCTCTCAGGCATTATTGACTGAGGTCCTTGAATGAAGTGATAACCCAAAACATCTACCACCTGAAGGCTGCTTTTCTTCGAAGATATCCGTATATGGGAGGAAATTTGGCATTCCTTGATTTCCCTTCACAAAGAAAAAAAATAAGAAAAATATCATTTGTTGTCCCCTGTGAGCCTGCTGATTTTCTTTCGATTCAACCCAAACCAAGGATCACCCCTACACTGGGGGAAAAGAGGATGAAAGTTTGTTTACAAGTGAAAGATATTTGGTTTTGATCGTGCTATGATAGTGATGCCTTAAGAATTAGGGGCAAGAAACAAAAAAAGTGAATGTTTTGAGCACAAGAGCAAGAAAACCAAGTTGAATGAAGACAAATATTCAGAATCAAGTCAAAAAACAAAAACAAAAAGAAAAGTCAAAAAGAAAAAGAAAAAGAAAAAAAAAAGAAAAAGAAAAAGAAAGAAGAAAAAAGAAAGGAAAATAAAAAGAAAACATTGGAAAGTTTGTGTTCAAAAAGTCAACTGAATCAAGTTGAAAATTGCCGGCATAAAGGTTGAAGTAGTTGAAAGAGAAAGCACAAAGTTGAAAAAGTGCAAGAAAAGCGAGCGACACACGTGAGATCTTCCATTCAAATAAATCTCTATCTAAAGGAGAAGTGGGAAACTGATCACTTTTGAATTCAACGAAAGGAAATGAACTCTAGGGTGAAAATCTAGAAATGGGCAGTCTAAAGCGATCCAGAAAAAGGGGAGAGAAAGAAAAGAAAAGAGAAAAAGATTATTTCATCCAAGCATGTTCAAATCAAAAAGTGCAAAAATAAGATTTCACTTGGAAAAAGTCATCCTTGGTTTCATCACCCTTAAACATTAATTTTGAGCCTATATATCCTTTCTTTCATAGCCGCGAGCCAAGCCCCATTACAAGCCTCAAAAGACCATTTTGATCATATACGAGTATTGGAGTAAGTGGAGTTCGTCTTCAGATTACATCCCGCTTATCAGTGTTAACCTTTCTTCATGGATTTCC
The DNA here is from genome assembly GCA_030270665.1 of Hibiscus trionum. NCBI lineage: Eukaryota > Viridiplantae > Streptophyta > Magnoliopsida > Malvales > Malvaceae > Hibiscus > Hibiscus trionum. Next base: position 27,885,677 of record BSYR01000021.1, read on the forward strand.
AGGCTTCTAATGTTTGATTGAGATCAGAAAAGAGGGAAGGATTGGGTTGGTGAGTTAGTGAGGAAAGAGCACCACTTAAACGGGATATAATTAGTAATATGGGAATGTTTCTCTCGGAAGTCGAATAAAGTGGAAGGGGTCACATTTGAATTAATCTTTGTCAATTTGGTTCGAGGGCACTCTTGCATTTAATATTTCAAGGCCTAATTCTGTTTTACTTCTTTTGTTTGCCATGACTTATCAAATTATTCCGATTTAATAAGATAATATTTTAAGCCTTTCACTTATCGTTTCAACAAGCATCTTGCAGATAAATTGATTAGATATAAGAAAAGCAAAGGATTTCATGGGTATTATTATGATGCACTAATCCTTTAAGTGCAGGCAGAACAAGAGGTGGCCTCGATACTTGGTTAATGATGAAAAAGTATGACGAGGAAAGGGCAAAACTCTGAGTGTTAGAAATATTTAAACAAAGCTACAAGAAAGACACATAGACAACCTTGGGACAAAGAGAGAGCATAGACCATCTTTTGGTGCAAAAGCTACATCAAGTTTAGTCGGTTAAAGGTTCATAAAATCAAAGATCATTACCTCTGAGGTACTGCAAGAAAAGAAAGCTTTACGAATGTTAGAATGAGCAAAGATGACAGTTGAATTCAAGAGCGGGGCAATGCTATAAAGAGCAGTCTAGAAGAATGTGTTCTGTTCCGAAGGTGATGGTTTCTGTTGGGTACCATGACTCGTGGATAGAAGAGAAGAGAGAGTATGAAGTAAAGACAATGTTGAAACCTACACCAAACATAGAAATGGGTCTTCATATAGTGTGCAACCTGGAGCTGATATTGACAACAAAGTCTGTCACCCGAAGAACGATGATTTTTATCTCTGTGCTCATGCCAAGGTGATTGGAACCACAAGGCCAACACATTATCATATCTTCTTGGATCAAGTTGACTTTTTGGCTGACGATCTGCAGGAAATTTTCCATTCTCTGTCGTATGTGTATTGAAGGAACATCATTGCTATCTATGCTAATATTCTTGCCAGTCATGATCAATTGGCAGCATCTCAGTTGAGACAGTGTATGAAGTTTGAAGATGTTTCCGAGACCTCTTTTTAGATTCTTCTGAGACATCGTTGAGCCATGATGACGTTACTGCAGTTGAAATGATTACTGTTCCCAGGTTGGACGAGAATGTTTGCAGCTCCATGTTCTTCTGTTGAAAAATAAATTTGAATTGTCGTTGTCAGGCCATTAATATGATCAGCTTGATATGGAAAAAGAGAGAAAAAATAGGAAAAAAAGAGAAAAATAGAGGTGAAAACCGAAAAGGGCGCCTTGAAAAAAAGAAAAAAAAAACAAAGTGAAAACCCACAAGGGCGCTTTGAGAAAAGCAATCTAAAGTGAAAACTTGAAAAGACGCTTTAGAGCAAAAATGCAGAGATCATGAAGATTGAACTTGGGTGTTAGATTGGTTACCTTGTTAGTCAAATGAGTTTTGATGAAAATGAAGCGAGAAATTTTGAGCTTCCCTAAAAATGAAAGCTCATCCAAGTGGTCCTTAATCGACATCATTCATGCATCATATAGTTAGACATCCATAAGATAGGAGCATGCTAACTTATACATTCAGAGCATTTTTGCACATTTTGGCAGAAATCTACCAAGACCGACAAGAAACAAGAAAAAATTTCAACCTACAGCCTCAAGATTGGAGGAGTAAACCCAATAATATATGTCCCAAGTGTAGAATGGATCGAACAATAAAGGAAGAGAAGCAAGAGACCTTACACGAGTTTCAGGCTGAAGAAATCAAGATACTTTAAGCAAAATGAGCCGTGATTCTAAAGATCTTGGGGAATAAGCAGAAAATTGAAAATATTTCACATTTATTCAGGAATAATTCTTTTTAACTGATGATATTTCTTTTCTGTAGAATCGACATTACAAAACAAGGAAGCTCGTACCTATTCCAGTCTTCATATGTTAGAAAGTTTAGGGGTCTGAAGTAAGTTTTTACCTTGGGTTTTGATCGAGTCCAAAGAATGAACCTAGAGAAAGTATAGGGACTTTGAGAAAGTATAGGGACTTTGAGAAAGTATAGGGGCTGGAAGAAAGTTCAGAAACCTGAGGCACCAAAATGATGAAAGATAGACAAATTCTACGTGTCAGAGCCAAAAACAAATATTTTTTGGGGGCATCATTGAACAAAAGAGTGCAGATCAAGATTGAACAAAAGAGTGCAGAGCCTAAACAAAATTGACCACTAAAGAAGTCAAGATTTGCTCTAAAAGAATAATAGCTCAACAACAAGATTTTGGGGCAAATTTTGTCGGGGTATAAAGAAAACAAGAGTTTCAGATCAAGCTCAAGAAGATCAAGCAAAGCAAGACCTGATAAGAACAATCTTAAGATATGGGGCACTATTACAACAAAAGCAGAAAACCTAACGAAGAAACAAAGGAGATTAGAATCCATACAAGTGGAATTTACAAGAATTAGCAAAAATGATGAGGAATCCAATTTGCAACTTCGAGATTGAAGAAATAGATCCAGCAAGGACTAGCGAAGATCCGAATCACGTTTTCGTGAAGCAAAGATTTCAATCCGCTTGAAGAGGAGGATCTCTACAGGGGTATTCGATTGTTTGTGCAGGAAAGGCAATGTATTACAACTTTGAATCCTTCGGGTAGTCAATATGCCCTTCGGGCAGCGTGATTTCAAATCTTCTAGACATCTCCAGAAATGATGAGAACTTTCTGGATGGCATCACAATAAGACAGTTGGGCAATTTCACGATTGGGGCATATTATTGACAAAAATATTGATCTTCTAGGGTCTCAGTTGAAAACAAGAAAAAAGAGAAGAAAGAAAGAAGAAGTCAGAAAAGAAGGAAAAAGTAGAAAAAATGGTCACACATAGTAGAAAGAGATGGATTGATATAGAAAAATAGGAGATCTGATGCAAGTTTCAGATTGAAAGACATAAATACCATTGACATAGAAGCATCGACTCTACAGATCTCAGTGCCCCAAGAGGGGAATTGAGGATGTTTCATACTATTCCAATTCGAATTCTTATTAAATGATAATATTTTTGTTTGCAAGTTTCAGTTCTCCTCCCTAGAGACAGACGATCTGTTTATAGAGACATGCCTCAAAGTCATTTTGTTTACAGAGACGTATCTTAGGACACTCATTTTATAGAGGCAGAGACATTTCGTTTATAGAGACAAATCTCGACAAAGATATCTTATGCAACAATAGAGAATGCAACAAGATATCTTATGCGAGTTTCAGAGTAAATGATCAAGACACCATAATCAAAGAATCAATGACTTTAAAGATTTCAGTGCTTTAAGCGAAAAATCGAAGATATCTCATATTACACCAAGAAGAATCCTTACAGATTGATGATATTTTGTTTTGCAGGAATGGTGAGCTCCTAATGAGAAGAGTTCGCCCAGCAAAGACATAACTCCTAATGAGAAGAGTTTAATGTTTGAAGAATGAAGAAGTTCCTAATCAGAAGAGCTTGCTTATTTAACGCCTTTGCAGAGAGGCAAATCCATGATTCCCAGCAAAGAAGGATTCATAATGAGAAGAGTCTTCCACATCAAAGAAGAACTCCTAATAAGAAGAGTTCGTCCATCGAAGAAGGATTACTAATGAGAAGAGTTCGCCCAGCAAAGAAGGATTCATAATGAGAAGATTCCGCCCCAGCAGAGAAGAACTCCTGATGAGAAGAGTTCCTTCAGAAAAGAAGGATTCATAATGAGAAGAGTCCGCCCAGCGAAGACAGAATTCCTAATGGGAAGAATTCGTCCAGAAAAGAAGAAGAGTTCGATCAACGAAGGAAGAATTCCTAATGAGAAGTGTAACCCCCTTAGCCCGGCTTAGACGTTTGACCCGGACTATGAAGATTACACGGGGAAAACTAAAGTTAACCCGAAAGTCAACATTGATTAACGACCCTTTTTTTCTTTTTATCTTTTCTAGATGCTCAATATTAACTTATATGTTTAGCAGATTGACTCAGCAAAAGCGGCACAACGAACGGACCCCAAACAGGGACTCAATTAAAAAGAATCATCTTTTAGGGACTAAAACGTAAATTCTCAGATTTATAAGGACTAAACGAGTTTTAATGTTACCAGTCCAAAATTAATCACATAACAAGCCATCAGGTCAAATTTCAACTCAAACAGATCATTCAAACTCATTACATTAAGAAACCAACATCTAGGGACCAAAATGCATGAAACAGAAACCCAAAACAGTTCAAAATTCAAACCCAACGGTCAGGCGTTTCGATACGGATGGCCCTGTACCGAAATGGTCGTTTCGAAACAGGGTTGACCGTTTCGATATTAAGGCCCCTGTTCCGATACAGGCAAGGGCGTTCCGATACGCCTTGCCCTGCAACAACAAATTTTGTTGGTTTTTCATGCTTTAACACATTCAAATCGTTCCCGAGACATGCCACATCATGCATACAACATGGATACATATCAACAATCATCATATCAAGGCCTTAGCTATAACATGGCAACCAACATGCAAGATTAGGTGCTAAAGGCATGCTCCCTAGTCCACCAAAACAATAACAAGCCAAAACTATCATCCATAACCAAAATCAAACCATAAAGGCCAATTACATCTCAAAAGTAACTAACAAGCAAGCTCAAAGCAAAGTGAATACATTCTCAACCATGCAATGGCATAAACCCCACCCATTTCCTTTTATTACACCAAAGCAAAACCACATACTTTGCAAGACTAAAAGCTTGGATTCCTCTTGCCTACTTGCTGCCTTCAAAGCCTAGTTTTTTGCATTGATCAAACAAAAGAGCGTAAGCACAAAGCTTAACGAGGATCGCTAAATAACATTCATCAATGCATATCTAATATTTTGCAAAACCAACACCTTACATCTCATGCCATTTTATAAAACATGTCTTCTCAAGACCTCAATGCACTTCTTAACCACATGCTCATATGCATCGTTTTAAAACAACAAATAAACCTTTGCTCATGCTTTAACAAGCGTCACATGCATTCTTGCATCATACACAAATATCTCATGCATCCTTGCATCATATACAAGCATTTCATGCTTCACATTATTCATTTACATTATATTGGCTCACAAGTGATAATCCATAAACCATTTCAACACAAGACACAATCGGATACGCAGATTACAAGCGTTGTCCCACACGCTTCATACACACTACCGGACTACACAAGGCTCACACACGAGAGCAACCCTCCATCGTTGTGACGCCCGTGGTGGAGTATAACGGTACAATCTCAACCCATCAACACCACTCATTGGTAGTTGTATAATTCCACTAACGAGAGTACGAGACACACAATTACAAGATCCACACACGAAATTTACAACCACCGTTGTGATCTTAACCTCAATCTTTAGGGTACTTGGATGGAGTATACGGTATAATCATAATCCCTCGACATCCAAGGCGGCTTTATTCACGGTGCACCCAATCCTATAGCCGGCTAACTATATTCGATTAAAGTAACCGAAAATCATTCTCATCACTTGCCAATATAATCATTTAACCACATTAATCCACTGTTTTACAAGCATAACTACAATGCCATTTCTATAAGCATCACATGCTTAATATCACATGCATTCATCTCATGCAAACCAAGGATCACTTACCTAGTGCATCTTTAACACAATGGCACTAAAATCCAGCATTAAACCATGCTTAAACATGCTTAAAAACAATAAACAAATCCACTCTTACATCAAGTGCAATTTCATCGAACATAGCACATTTCCAAGAGAGGGATTACCGAAACACTTACACTTGAGCTTAGTTAAGTGTATCAAACTTACACTAAGCTCCCAATATTACGCTCAAAGCATTATAAAGCAGGAAATTGCATTTCCACTCACTGATACGCGAAGCCTTGTTCGCCAACACGAAAATTACACCTCCAGAGCCTCCAAAATCACCTCGTTTGCTTTCGGATCAAGATCCCCTGTTTTCACATCATCAAAACAGAGATCTAAATGCATTAAAATGCATTCTAACACCAGCAACAATTCACAAACTCGCTGGCCACTCAAACTACACCAAAATACCCTTCTAAAACAACCGAAAACTCAATCGATTGCTTCCTAAACCAAGCCCAACCATCATACATCACTTCTAAACAATTAACAACATCAAAACACATCTAATAAACAACCTAACTCATCCTTATACCTCCAACAAGCAAGATTCCACCATTTCACCCCAAAATCTCACTTAAAACTACCAAGAAACTCAAGGATCTCAAGAATTTCGGGATCTATGTTATCAACACATCATTTTAACATATAAATCAATTTAGAACTCAACTAAAATCAATACAAAATAGAGCCTAACTCATCAAGTCCGAAAATCAAGATTTCATCCACAATTTGACAAGATTTTGATCTCCAATCAAAACTATAATCAAAATTCAGTTAAAAATCATAAATGAGAGCCAATAATCTTTGGAATTTCAATAAAGAACCTATATTGAAGGTTAAGAACGAGATTTACCTCCAATCCTTGTTCCCTTGACAATTTAGCAAGTTTTTCTTCCAAAAATCTTGAAGAAAAAGAAGTGAATCTTTGAAAAAGAATTTAGAGAAGAAGAGAGGAATTTGAGAGAAAAGAAATCTGATGAAAAGTTGTTTGACAAATGTGTTTGGCTGAAATGAGAAAGGGAAAAGTAGTTACGTGATTAAAACCTCTCTAATTACTCATTTATTTAATATTTAATTAAAACCATTTTAATTCCTTTATTAAAACCCTTTAAAAACACAGGTCAAATTGAAGGAAGGCTAAATTGTACAAAAGCTCCCTAAAGATTCTAAGATTTTGACTCTCTTCTTGAAAATAGCATTTTCCACAGTTTTACAACTTTACAATTTGGTCACTACTCAAAATGTCCATTTTCCAAAACCCTTTTTGTAAAATTGATTTGACCAACCTCTTAAATATATTTTTAGAGGATTTTAGAAATTTTTATAACATTTTAGAGGGATATGTTTGGGTAGCCTAGGCCGGTGAAGTGTGGGTGGCTTTGTCGAGCCGAGACTAGATCTAGGTATTCGAGGTGAAAAACGGAAAAAACTAGACTTTTTTTGGTTCGAACGGCAGTGGCGGTGCGGCGGCGAACCGCGACCAGAAATTGTCTCATGGCGGTGACCGGTCACTGGAGACAAACCAGACGGTGGTCGGAGTAGGAGTGTTGGTAGGAGAAAAGGACCAGAGCTTGGTCAGAGTTGCAGCGGTGATCAGAAGCTTCCCGGCCGGTGAACGATGGTTTAGGTTGTCGGAGAAGATGATCGAAGACAATGGCCGATGACCAGCGTCGCCTCCGGCGGCCGGAAAACGCGTCAGAGAAGGTTTTAGTGCCGGTCGAGGATTGAAATGAGAAAAATGGAGAATTTAGTTTGAGTTCTTAGGAGATATGAGTGTTTGATCTCTGAAAAACACGAAATATTGGAGTTTGGGTGTTAGTGCTGATTAAAGGGTGAAAATGGATGAACAATTGATGAACATTGGTGAAAATGTGTGTTTGATTCATAAAAAACAAGAAATTAGGTGGTTAAAGTGTTTGTGTTGGATCAAAGGGTTGAAAAATGAAGAACATGGTTTGAAATCTCGTGAAAAAGAAAGATTTGATCCGAAATGGGTGTTGGGTATGAGAATTTGGGTGTAAAGTTTGGCATGCTAGTAGTTTATACCATTGAAATGTTGTGTGTAAAGTTTCGTTGCATTTGGACATTGTTCGATAGGTCAAATTGAATAAATACTAGCAAAAATTTGTCATTACAGGCCAAGCTGTATCGAAACGGGTGATGGTGTTTTGATACGAGTAAGAATAATTTAGCCTGAGAAATTGGGTGTACCAGAACAGTTCATGGCTGTTTCGAAATATTATGTCACTGGAATCCCTCATTTCGATATGGGTTTATAGCGTATCAAAACGAGTCAAAGTCAAAGTCAAGGGACGTCAACCTGTTTCGATACATGGCATTCTCGTATCAATACGATTGTTTCGTGTAAAATAGTCTATCGCAAATAGGTGCAAGTGTACACGTCGCAAGTAATAAAGTGATACTAAGTATCGGATATCGACTCCATAGGGACTGGAAATACTTTTATCCTTGAATTTCTGCACAAGAAAAGAAATAAGTTTAATAAAATGTTTTGAGAAATATTGAGAGATAACTAAGATAAAAGAGGAAATCAGTTTGATAAAATAGGTTGGTATTGATTTTCTCAGTAGTGCAGGTGTTGCACTGCTCAAGGGCTTTCTGTTGCGGCTGTCGTCGGGCCTGTCGCGGCAACACCTGTCGCGGCAGAGGTCTGTTGTTGTCACGACAGCAATCAACAACTCTGTACTTCAAGTTTAGCAAGAATCCCTGTTGTGACTTGTCCTATCCCTAGGCCCAAGTTCTGTCGATGAACACGTCTTTGATGATACCTCCCGGCGTGAATCGAAGGATGAACACCGATGTTTGTGAATTCTTCTTTAGCTGCTTAACCTTGTACCTATCCCTAGGCCAAGATGGTTAAACCATAAACTGGAAAACTCGTACTTACTCCTTTCGTATACTCAACTCTCCCGATGTTAAGTAAATGGATAACCTCACATTGCTCTCCCGAAACTCTTATGAGATGTTGAAACCAGAGTAAATAAACTTGAAGCTTTTATTGAATTGAACAGAAAAATCCTAAAAACAGTACAATCCTTACAACTACTTTACAAGATCAACCCGTAGCCCCAGGGGAAGTTTAGAACATGATGGAGAGAGAGAAACGACTAGGGTTTTGGGGGAAGACGGCTAGGAGCTAGATATCCTTTGCCTTGTCGAATTACAAGTATATATATAGGCCTTGGTCTTTGAGTTTTATTAATGGCCAAGAATACAAGTTTGAATTAAAGTACAACTCTATTAAAGACTAAATCTCTGAGTAGATCTCTTTTAATTCGCCTTATCTTTTTGCTTTGCCTTTTTCCTCAAACTTAGGACCAGGCCTTCCTTGTGCTTCTGGGCTCCGACAGATATGCAAGTGGTCCACGAGAATCAGGCTTTAAATGGTGTATCGATCGAACTCCACTTTGCATTTGTTTTCCTCACCATGGTCTTCATTATCACCTCTTCTACCACGGCAGATGTTGACGATATCATTGTAATTGATAGTCTTTTTCACTCTTTTGCTCCAGCTCTGCAGATAACTTCTGATCCTTTGCTGCCCTGGATGCTGCAACGACAGGCACCTGCAAAAATAAACCAAAATTAACAACATCTGTGCAATATTTTCCATTTGTGATGTTTATATAAAATATATCCTTAAATGCAACTAAACATGCTTGAGTGCATCAATAATATGGGAAAATTAGGGCTAAAATAGATAACATGTATGCACTCAACACACCCACAAACTCAAGTTATTGCTTTTCCTTAAGCAAATGCAACCTAACTAAAGACTTTTTTGTTTGGCTTAACTCAGTGAACTACTGTTACCTTCAGCACCTCCACTATCAAGAGCAATACCTTTTCGGGTGTTTATGGATTTATCCGGAACAATGATATAACTCTTGTGCAAGTGTGTGCAGGTTTTGTGAACATACATGTGCCTAAACTCTTTAGTAACTAGAATAGTTATGCTACTCACTTGAGATTTATTTCAAAATAATTTTTAACTGGAGGCAATTCTTAGGCTCCTTTAGTTTTTTTTCTACCTTAGTGTAACACCCCGGTTTTGGGCTTAGAAGTTTTGGGCGTTGACCGGTTCGGTCAAAGTGCTGATCGAATATATAAAGGTGAAATTAGGAAAGCCTAGTTCGGGTTGCATTAAAAATATGGAAAAATGTTCTAAAATCATCTTTTAATATATAAAAGTGAACTGTGAAATCAATTTTGCAAAATGAGGTTTGGAAGAGTGACATTTTGGGTTAGTGACCAAAATGTAATTTTTGAAAACTGCGTGACTGTTTTAAAAAGGATTGAAACTTTGAATCTTTAAGGAGCTATTTACCCAATGGGAGTTTCTCCAGATTTTCTAAATATATTAAATGATTAATTAAAAGGTTTTTAAATATAAACAAAGTGGAGGGAAGATATTTTAGTTTTAACTAACTTTTCTCTCAACTATTTTCTCTCATTTTCTCTCAAGCCAAACATCTTTCTCCAGAGCTTTTCTCTTTGATTTTGTCACCTAAATTCATCTTTTCAATTACCTATTGATTGCTAATCATCTCTACAACAAAACCTCACCATTTGCTATTTGGATTTTCAAGCTTTTTGGTTCCAAAAAGGGAGAAACTCAAGTTTGGAGGTAAGAACGTCCTTCTCCTCTGAACTTCAAGTTCTTTACTGAAATTCCCAAGTTCTCAATCCTTGATTTGTGATTTATTAAAGGTTTTGCAATTGGAATCTTGATTTTGGCTTTAAAATGCAAGATTTGCTTGATTTTGGTGAAATTTTCGTATGATCTGTTTGGGCAGTGTGTTGAGGTGTTAAATTGATGTTAATTGAATGTTAAATTGATGAATAATTGAGGTTTAATCAATGCAAACCCGAATAGGTTGAATTTCCTAAGTTTTGCTTGAGTTTTTGGTTGTTTTTGGAGTGATCTTGGTGATCTGTTGTACCTGGAGGTATAAGGACGTGTTTGTGATCATTTTGGATGTTAATTGATGTTTAAAAATGGTTGGAAGTGGTGGATCTTGGCTGGGCTAAGTTTTGGGAGTGTTTGGAGGTGATTTCGGTTGTGTTTGGTAGCCGAATTGTGGTTTTTGCTATGAGCAGCGAGTTTAGTTGTGTTGCTGGTGTTTTTAGTGCATTATGATGCATTAATCCTCTGATGATATGTGTTTGAAACAGGGGAGATTGATCCGTGAGCATTAGAGGTGGTGTGGAAGGTTTCGGATGCTTGGAAGGCTTGTTGGCTAGCCTTGTTTTGTGTATCGGTGAGTGAAGTTGGGTTTTCGGCTTTTAAAACCAAGGTTTGAAGGTTTTGGGAGCTTAGCTTAAGTCTAAACAACTTTGCTAAGCTCAAGAGTAAGTAAATGGATTTTCGCTCTTGGTTTGTGATGTGCATTGGCTTGTTAAACAATTTGTGATTGATGGTTGCTATGCATATGATTTGCATGTTTTAATTACTGTTTTGAAAGCATATTTTGGCATGGTTTAATGCCGGTTTTGAAAGCCATATGTGAAGGATGCTCAAGGTAAGAGATCCTTGGTTTTGTACATTGAAATTGTGGATATGATGCATAGTGTTGCATGTTGTTAAATGACTTTGTATGATGCTTTAAAACAGTGGAATATTGTTGTTAATGATGCACATTGGTGAGTGATGTTTAAGGTTACAAAGGTGGTTGAAAGTCCTTGTGTAAGCCTTGTTTATTTAAGAACAACATGGTGTTTGAAAGTCCATGGTTGGTTCTTGGCTAAAGTTCATGATGATTTTGCATTATGGTTATGCATGTGAATTAAAGGTTAATGTGGTAAGATGGATATATTGGCTAGTGATGTAAGTGGTTCTTGGTTCGTTGATCGGATATAGTTAGCCGGCTATAGGATTGGGTGCACCGTGAATTAAGTCACGTTGGAGGTGGAGTGGTTAAGAGTGAACCGGTAAACTCCCTTCAAGTATCCTAACGAGATGGTTAAGGTCATAATGGAGGTTGAATGCCCATTCGAGGACCTTGGTTAAGCAAAGGTTATATGGTGGTTAAAAGTCCATATATGGGAACCTTGTGTTTGTTAAGATCACAATGGTGGTGTAAAGTCCATGTGTGGATCTTGTGTTGGGTGTCCCGGATCTCGTTAGTGATGTTATACAACTACCAATCGGTGATGCAAAGGTTGTATGGTGTTTAAAAGTCCATACATGGGAACCTTGTGCATGTTAAGGTTGTATGGTGTTTAAAAGTCCATACATGGGAACCTTGTGAATGTTAAGGTTGTATGGTGGTTAAAAGTCCATACATGGGAACCTTGGAAATGGTAAGGTCAAATGGTGTTTAAAAGTCCATTTGGGAGACCTTGGATTGGTAGTGTGTATGAAGCGTGGGGACAACGCTTGTGATCCGCGTATCCGATCGGGTGTTGAGTTGAAAAGTGGATTTGGTTGGTCACTTGGAAGCCAATATAATGTTCTTGAATATAATGAAGCATGAGATGCTTGAATTGATGCATGGTTGCATGAGATTTGCTTAATGCATTATGAATGCATGTTTAGTTGTTAGTTTGAACAAGTGTTGATTATCTATTGAGAATGTTGCATGTGTGCATGAAATCTCTTTAGTGCATTGGAGTCTTGCTAAGACTTGTTGTAAAGGCATGAGATGCAAATGAGAATGATGTGGTAATATGTTGCATGGTTTAATGCATGTGTTGATTGATTGAGTAAATGGTTTAAAAAGGGTTTCTTAATTTGAAACGGCATTCAAGTATGTGAATGGTATGATGTAAGTGGAAGTGTTTCCAAGGTTTGATTTTAGCTTTGCATATGGTGTTTATGCATGGAATGGCTAATTTGATGGTTTTGCAAGTTATGTTTTGAAAAGGTGTACTTAGCTTTCTAAGCTAAGGGTTGATTTTCATGTTTGTGCAATGCATGATTTTAAAGCGTGTTGTGGAAAAAGGTTTTCAAACATGGCTTTGGTTTATTGAAACGAGTTGCTTTTCAAAGAGGTTTTATGACTCGCTGCATTGATGGTGTTTTGGTTTTGAGCATTCCTCACTAAGCATTACGTGCTTACGCTCCTTTTTGTCCATCAATGCAGATCTTTGAAGTTGGACAGCGAGAAGCAAGGGATTCAAGGAGTACTCCAAGTGAGATGTATGTCTCGGTTAATAGCTATAGTTAATAAAGGCAATGGGGGTAGAATCTTTTATGTTGTTGTTAAAGGAGATTGTATATGTTGGACATGTATGGTTTATGTTTTGAATCATGTGGATTAATGTTGCAACGTTTGAATCCTCTTAGGCTTATGTTGGTATGTTATGCTTTTTGTCTTAAGGCATGTTTGAGCTTTGAAGGTGTTAAATGTGTTGATGCATCTAGGGGTGGTTATGTATCTAGTTTTTGATGCATATATGTCTCTTGTATGTTGAATGGCTTGCTGGTGTGATTTGGTTGCTTTTGGAGCATGTTTGGTGGGTCAATGTTGTGTTTAACCAGCAAGGTTGCTGCAATCTGGGCAGGTCGTTTTGGAACGATCGCTACCGTTTCGGAACAGGGGCCTGTTATGGCCAGGGCGTTTCGAAACGGGAGGAACCGTTCCGAAACGGATATGCTACTGCCAGTCCCCGTTTCGGTACCAGTTGCAGAACGGCCCCGCGTTTCGAAACAGGGTGAACCTGTTTCGGAACACCTGACCGTTGGGGGCTGACATTGGCGGTTATATGTTTCGAAATGTTGGCGTTTTGGTCCTAAAACTTGTTTATGCATTTGGGTGTGTTTGAGATGTCCGTTTGAGCTGAAATTTGGCAGTGAAGCATGAAACCTGACTAATTTCATATTGGTAACTTTTAATTGGGTGAAGTCCCTGTAATTTTCAGAATTTACAGTTTGGTCCCTAAAGTTATATTTTGTGCAATTGGGTCCCTGAATGATCTCTGATGGTTGTGACCTTTGAGTATGATGTTTGTGTGAACACATCTAAGGTTAATGAGCATCTAGACAAGATTAAAAAGAAAAAAAGGGTCGTTAATCAAGGTTGACTTTCGGGTTGACTTTGGTTTTCCCCGTGTGATCTTCTTAATTCGGGTCGAACGTCTAGGCCGGGTTAAGGGGGTTACATTTGGTGGTATCAGAGCTGTGTTGCGAATGTTGGGGAAAACGGCAAGTTGTTGATGTTTTCAAGCATGCTTTGTGGTTATGAATCTTCTTTGAGCTCATGTGGTTTATGCTGTTGTTGTGAGCTGATGTTATGCATGATGGAAGTGTAATGGGTATGATATGTTAATGTTATGCTGTTGCGAGTGGATGTTGTTTGATGTAAGCATGATCGGATATGTTGTTGATATGCTTGATGTTGTGATATCCATGCTTTTGTTGACTGTTATGTCATGTAAAAGGGGGAGGATTCGGGATACCCATTGCCTTATTAATATAGCTATTGTGTTATGTTGGAGTTGGAGTTTGAATCCTTGCTTAAGCTGGTCTAATTGTTTTGTTTGTTTTTGTGATTGCTTGTTGTTAATAGTATGGTGAAATCGGTGAAAGAATGGCAGTTGGATGAGATGTTGCTGCCTTGGGGCAGGTTGTTAAGGCGTGGAATTCACCTTTTAATGGAGGTGTTTCGTCTCAGTTTTCTGTGCCTGGAGTTGAGGTGGTAAGGCAAGAGGAAGAGGTTGGTTCTGTGATGAAGAGTTCATCACCTGTTGCTCAGGAGGTGTTGGGAACATATCAGGCTGTGGGATGTGTGGGTTTATCGAGGCAGCGTTTGCATGATTTGGGTGTTGTGGAATATCGTGGTTCGACACCTGAGGCGTTTGAGGCCTGGTTGGCCAGTGTGGTTCTGATTTTGGATCAAGAAGGCTGTGGTTATGCCTGTAAGTTGGGAAGTGTTGTCTCATTGATGTTGGAGGACGCTTGTGCCTGGTGGACATCTGTGGCGGTGTCATCGCACATCCATGATATTGATTGTGATTTCTTTGTGTCTGCCTTTTATGAAAGGTATCTTGGAGAGAAGTTTCCAAGGATTAATCAGTGTGAAGGTAGTGCAGTTGTGGAGCAAGTGCTGGTTGAGCAAGGAGTGGAGGCCCGGTTACTAGTGTGTGACCGTTGTGGAAGGCGCCATGTTGGAGGTTGTTGGGGCGCATGTGCTTGCTGGAACTGTGGTTCTAAGGAGCATGTGAAGCGTGATTGTTCTCTTGGGGTGAAGTCAGCTTCAGTGGTAGCTAAAGGGTCTTTGAAGGGTCGTGGGCACGGCCGAGACAAAGTTCGAAGGTGGCAGATAGAGCAGAAAGTTGTGAAGAGTTTGGTAAATGAAGTCTGTTGGAAATGTGGGTCTGCTGGACACATGAAGCGAGATTGTTTGAAATTGGCTAGGAGCAGCCAAGGTTCTTTACCGCAAGGAGAGGGTGGTGACCATAGTGTGTTAGTTGATGCTGCAGCGGTGCGGCTGGAGAATGATGGTTCTGCAAGGAAGAGAGCTCGTCTGTTGAAGCTTCATGGCAGTGAGGTGTTTTCAGGTAACCTTGTTTTAGTAACCTAGTTTGGTTTTGGGTTGGGTTTCCTTGTGTTGTGAGTTTGGTCTTGTTGCTAGCATGTTGGGGTAGTAGATGTTGTTGTTGTTTTGAAACATCTTAAACGTGAAGGAGGTTTTTAGTGGGTATCTTGTGGTTAATGGTTGTTAGAATGATGGAGTTAGACAAGTTGAAAGTGAAATGGGAGGTTGTTCTTAGACGGACTCTGAGGATGTTATTGGTGGGTGTGAACTGACATACATGCACAGTTAAAATCATTTGTTATATGTTATATTATATATGTGCTGGTCCATGCATACATGTGGCATGACATTAGAGGTTTTGCATACATGTACATCAGGCATTGATAGGGCATGTTGGTGACCATGCATACGAGCGTTCACACTTGCTAATAACTAATCAAGTCTGTTAGTGTTGTGGTTGGGTTAGGTTGGTGATGGGTTTTTAGAAGTTGTTTTGGTGCTGAGTGTAAGTTAGAGGTAGTGGAGAGTATTAAGCAAGTTGTTAGTAATAATGAGTGCGGTATAGTATGTGGTGGAAGGAAGGTGTTGATGCTTGTCGAGTTTAATGGTGTGGTGGTAAGAAGTTTGCCGATGGAAGTTAGAATCGGTCAAGTGGTTATGAGTAGCTTGTGGAAGAGATGGTTCCATGGAAGCTAGATGATGTTGCAGGTTAGTGGATGTGTTCTCGGAATGCCGAGGTATCTTGGCATTGATGTGGTAGTAGAAAGGTTGTTTATTTGGGTGTTGGTTTGTAGCAACCTCCGAGGAGTTGAGATGGTGATAAGCATGTTTAAGTTGGGCGGTGTTCTTGTAAGGCAAGTGTTGTGGTCAAAGCTTGAAGTGGAAAGGTAATGAAAGATCGAAGGTCATTGTTGGTTGTACGGATTCTTGTGAGAAGTGGTTGGCTGGTTGTGAGTAGGTGAATTCTTTTTGGAGATCAGCTGGTGGTGTGTGGAACGGCTAGCGGAGTCAAGGTCGGGGTTTTGTGATGTGAATTTTGGATTTTGGGTGAGTAGTCCTGGTGAGTCGTTATGGTAGTGATAGCGGCGGATGTGAAGGAATGCCAGCATTCGTTGAGAAGTTTGGGTAAGCAGTTGATGCTTGGGAATGCTTGCTTGTGGTTGAAATCTCTGGAAAAGGTTGAGTAGTTTTGCAAAGGTTTTTAGAAGCAGTGAAGGTTATGGGTTACATAGTGGCTGAACTGTTTGGTTGGAGTCACTATGTGAACAAGTTTCAGGAACAGTTTGTGGTGGTGTTGAGTTTGGGCGGAGTTTTGTGAAGAGGGTGTTCAGTGGTGGTTAAGTCTCCTGTGTTGCTTTGTGGTTGCTTTGAGAGGGTTGGTTGTGCTCTTTTCGCCAGTTGAAATTTCGAGGACGAAATTTCCTAAGAGGGGGAGAGTTGTAACACCCCGGTTTTGGGCTTAGAAGTTTTGGGCGTTGACCGGTTCGGTCAAAGTGCTGATCGAATATGTAAAGGTGAAATTAGGAAAGCCTAGTTCGGGTTGCATTAAAAATATGGAAAAATGTTCTAAAATCATCTTTTAATATATAAAAGTGAACTGTGAAATCAATTTTGCAAAATGAGGTTTGGAAGAGTGACATTTTGGGTTAGTGACCAAAATGTAATTTTTGAAAACTGCGTGACTGTTTTAAAAAGGATTGAAACTTTGAATCTTTAAGGAGCTATTTACCCAATGGGAGTTTCTCCAGATTTTCTAAATATATTAAATGATTAATTAAAAGGTTTTTAAATATAAACAAAGTGGAGGGAAGATATTTTAGTTTTAACTAACTTTTCTCTCAACTATTTTCTCTCATTTTCTCTCAAGCCAAACATCTTTCTCCAGAGCTTTTCTCTTTGATTTTGTCACCTAAATTCATCTTTTCAATTACCTATTGATTGCTAATCATCTCTACAACAAAACCTCACCATTTGCTATTTGGATTTTCAAGCTTTTTGGTTCCAAAAAGGGAGAAACTCAAGTTTGGAGGTAAGAACGTCCTTCTCCTCTGAACTTCAAGTTCTTTACTAAAATTCCCAAGTTCTCAATCCTTGATTTGTGATTTATTAAAGGTTTTGCAATTGGAATCTTGATTTTGGCTTTAAAATGCAAGATTTGCTTGATTTTGGTGAAATTTTCGTATGATCTGTTTGGGCAGTGTGTTGAGGTGTTAAATTGATGTTAATTGAATGTTAAATTGATGAATAATTGAGGTTTAATCAATGCAAACCCGAATAGGTTGAATTTCCTAAGTTTTGCTTGAGTTTTTGGTTGTTTTTGGAGTGATCTTGGTGATCTGTTGTACCTGGAGGTATAAGGACGTGTTTGTGATCATTTTGGATGTTAATTGATGTTTAAAAATGGTTAGAAGTGGTGGATCTTGGCTGGGCTAAGTTTTGGGAGTGTTTGGAGGTGATTTCGGTTGTGTTTGGTAGCCGAATTGTGGTTTTTGCTATGAGCAGCGAGTTTAGTTGTGTTGCTGGTGTTTTTAGTGCATTATGATGCATTAATCCTCTGATGATATGTGTTTGAAACAGGGGAGATTGATCCGTGAGCATTAGAGGTGGTGTGGAAGGTTTCAGATGCTTGGAAGGCTTGTTGGCTAGCCTTGTTTTGTGTATCGGTGAGTGAAGTTGGGTTTTCGGCTTTTAAAACCAAGGTTTGAAGGTTTTGGGAGCTTAGTTTAAGTCTAAACAACTTTGCTAAGCTCAAGAGTAAGTAAATGGATTTTCGCTCTTGGTTTGTGATGTGCATTGGCTTGTTAAACAATTTGTGATTGATGGTTGCTATGCATATGATTTGCATGTTTTAATTACTGTTTTGAAAGCATATTTTGGCATGGTTTAATGCCGGTTTTGAAAGCCATATGTGAAGGATGCTCAAGGTAAGAGATCCTTGGTTTTGTACATTGAAATTGTGGATATGATGCATAGTGTTGCATGTTGTTAAATGGCTTTGTATGATGCTTTAAAACAGTGGAATATTGTTGTTAATGATGCACATTGGTGAGTGATGTTTAAGGTTACAAAGGTGGTTGAAAGTCCTTGTGTAAGCCTTGTTTATTTAAGAACAACATGGTGTTTGAAAGTCCATGGTTGGTTCTTGGCTAAAGTTCATGATGATTTTGCATTATGGTTATGCATGTGAATTAAAGGTTAATGTGGTAAGATGGTTATATTGGCTAGTGATGTAAGTGGTTCTTGGTTCGTTGATCGGATATAGTTAGCCGGCTATAGGATTGGGTGCACCGTGAATTAAGTCGCCTTGGAGGTGGAGTGGTTAAGAGTGAACCGGTAAACTCCCTTCAAGTATCCTAACGAGATGGTTAAGGTCATAATGGAGGTTGAATGCCCATTCGAGGACCTTGGTTAAGCAAAGGTTATATGGTGGTTAAAAGTCCATATATGGGAACCTTGTGCTTGTTAAGATCACAATGGTGGTGTAAAGTCCATGTGTGAATCTTGTGTTGGGTGTCCCGGATCTCGTTAGTGATGTTATACAACTACCAATCGGTGATGCAAAGGTTGTATGGTGTTTAAAAGTCCATACATGGGAACCTTGTGCATGTTAAGGTTGTATGGTGTTTAAAAGTCCATACATGGGAACCTTGTGAATGTTAAGGTTGTATGGTGGTTAAAAGTCCATACATGGGAACCTTGGAAATGGTAAGGTCAAATGGTGTTTAAAAGTCCATTTGGGAGACCTTGGATTGGTAGTGTGTATGAAGCGTGGGGACAACGCTTGTGATTCGCGTATCCGATCGGGTGTTGAGTTGAAAAGTGGATTTGGTTGGTCACTTGGAAGCCAATATAATGTTCTTGAATATAATGAAGCATGAGATGCTTGAATTGATGCATGGTTGCATGAGATTTGCTTAATGCATTATGAATGCATGTTTAGTTGTTAGTTTGAACAAGTGTTGATTATCTATTGAGAATGTTGCATGTGTGCATGAAATCTCTTTAGTGCATTGGAGTCTTGCTAAGACTTGTTGTAAAGGCATGAGATGCAAATGAGAATGATGTGGTAATATGTTGCATGGTTTAATGCATGTGTTGATTGATTGAGTAAATGGTTTAAAAAGGGTTTCTTAATTTGAAACGACATTCAAGTATGTGAATGGTATGATGTAAGTGGAAGTGTTTCCAAGGTTTGATTTTAGCTTTGCATATGGTGTTTATGCATGGAATGGCTAATTTGATGGTTTTGCAAGTTATGTTTTGAAAAGGTGTACTTAGCTTTCTAAGCTAAGGGTTGATTTTCATGTTTGTGCAATGCATGATTTTAAAGCGTGTTGTTGAAAAAGGTTTTCAAACATGGCTTTGGTTTATTGAAACGAGTTGCTTTTCAAAGAGGTTTTATGACTCGCTGCATTGATGGTGTTTTGGTTTTGAGCATTCCTCACTAAGCATTACGTGCTTACGCTCCTTTTTATCCATCAATGCAGATCTTTGAAGTTGGACAGCGAGAAGCAAGGGATTCAAGGAGTACTCCAAGTGAGATGTATGTCTCGGTTAATAGCTATAGTTAATAAAGGCAATGGGGGTAGAATCTTTTATGTTGTTGTTAAAGGAGATTGTATATGTTGGACATGTATGGTTTATGTTTTGAATCATGTGGATTAATGTTGCAACGTTTGAATCCTCTTAGGCTTATGTTGGTATGTTATGCTTTTTGTCTTAAGGCATGTTTGAGCTTTGAAGGTGTTAAATGTGTTGATGCATCTAGGGGTGGTTATGTATCTAGTTTTTGATGTATATATGTCTCTTGTATGTTGAATGGCTTGCTGGTGTGATTTGGTTGCTTTTGGAGCATGTTTGGTGGGTCAATGTTGTGTTTAACCAGCAAGGTTGCTGCAATCTGGGCAGGTCGTTTCGGAACGATCGCTACCGTTTCGGAACAGGGGCCTGTTATGGCCAGGGCGTTTCGAAACGGGAGGAACCGTTCCGAAACGGATATGCTACTGCCAGTCCCCGTTTCGGTACCAGTTGCGGAACGGCCCCGCGTTTCGAAACAGGGTGAACCTGTTTCGGAACACCTGACCGTTGGGGGTTGACATTGGCGGTTATATGTTTCGAAATGTTGGCGTTTTGGTCCTAAAACTTGTTTATGCATTTGGATGTGTTTGAGATGTCCGTTTGAGCTGAAATTTGGCAGTGAAGCATGAAACCTGACTAATTTCATATTGGTAACTTTTAATTGGGTGAAGTCCCTGTAATTTTCAGAATTTACAGTTTGGTCCCTAAAGTTATATTTTGTGCAATTGGGTCTCTGAATGATCTCTGATGGTTGTGACCTTTGAGTATGATGTTTGTGTGAACACATCTAAGGTTAATGAGCATCTAGACAAGATTAAAAAGAAAAAAAAAGGGTCGTTAATCAAGGTTGACTTTCGGGTTGACTTTGGTTTTCCCCGTGTGATCTTCTTAATTCGGGTCGAACGTCTAGGCCGGGTTAAGGGGGTTACACTTAGACCCAAGTTTTCATTCTTATTTTTCCTAGAGCCGGTTTTGGGAACCTCTAGCTATCATCCTAGAGCCGGTGTTAGGCACCTCTAGGGGCAACTGAGTCTAAGATTTTTTCTTTTCCCTTTTTTTCTTTTCCTAGAGCCGATGTTAGGCACCTCTAGGGGCAACTCAAGTGGTTAATCTTTCTATTCTAAGTTTACTAACATTAGTCTAGACAACATATAAGTCACAAATGTGTTTTTAAAGTTCAGAACTATAGCAAGGCTCTAGATAATTCCTAAAACATCCTAAAGATACTGTCACGACAGAGAATGCCGCGACAGACAAGTGCAGTTCAAAGACTTCAGCCAACTTTTTTTAACACAAAAATAACTAGAAATGAGACACATATTAAATAAAGTTCATTAATTAAAGGAGAACAACACACCCCCAAACTCAAGGGTTGCATTGTCATCAATGCATGACACATAAGCAGAATTAAAAAGAAATATCACAAATATCAAATAAAAGCAAAGACGACAAAAGAGTAAAAAAGCTTAAGTTGAAGAGCTGTCGTCGCTACTGTTGATGCAGAGCTGTCGGCGGGCAGTTACTTTGGTGGCAGAGGCTAGCTTGGGAGTGGGAGATGGTGAGGCCACCTTCTTTTTGGCCTCTCGAGGTGGCTGGACTCGGGTAGGTGAGATCTTTGGGGCCTTGTCAAGGACCTCGAGTTTGTTGTCGTTGTTGATGCTGCTACTGCTGCCTTATGCTCTGTCGCGACAGGGTCCCTCAACATCGATAGCAAGCTTTTTCTTTTTCATGAGAGGGAAATCCTTGGCTATCTCCCGGACGACAGAGGGCTCCGAGTCAAAGTCATCCTGCCAGACTGAGGATGATGAGAAACCTTTGAAGTACTTGGGATCAATTTCTGGCAGTGGTTCCTTCTGTTTGGTTCCTCAGGGAGTGGCAGATCGCCTACCGCCGTCTCTGGCCATGGAAAGTGGGAAACTGCACGTTTGGATGGTTAAGATCAACTTTAATGAAATTTACCGTGGAAGTGGTGAAGCCCCTCATGAATTCCATGAATCCCAGCTGTCGTGCCTCTATCTTTTTCAGCAGTTGAAGGAGTTGGTTGGAAGAGGCGTCGGCTTGTTGTGCGGGCTCTATCTGCTCAGGCTCTACCGTGATAGGTTCCGTGGAATCTTGTTCTGTCGTTGGGTCTATCGTGGCAGATGGATCAACATATGCCGCTGTGGTGGCCGCCTTCAGCTCCATCAAGCTGTAGATGTTCTGTTGCGTCCACCCCTTGCTTTGGATCTTTACTTCTTCAGAAATCTCAGGCACATTATTGGCTCGGCAGAGGGAAGTGATTAAGTAAGGGAAGAAAAGAGGGCCCATTACTCTTGTTGCACACTCATGGATACCATCAAGTATGTATTTACCAACGTTGATTTGCCACTCGTTGAAGATGGAATGCACGAGGGCAAGTCTCTGCCGGTCCACTGTTGTGTTGTGTGATGTTGGCATAAGACGCTTCTTCACAAAGTGGTTCTAGATTTTGGCAGCCGATATGAGCTGGGTCCTTCGCACCATCCATCTATTCTTGGGATCATCGTTCCAGTTGGTGCCTTTTTCCGTCAAGTCTGCTATGATGCTGTCATAGTCTGCCATTGACAGACTGTTAACAAACCTGTTGTGTGCATCTTCCTTTCTGCCCACATAAAAGCCATAAAGTGTGTTGATGTAGGCTGGCTCAAGGGAGATTTCCTTACGCCTAACAGTTACTATCGTGGCATCCATGGATGAGATGGCAACGTAAAATTCACGGACCAAAGTGACATTCATCTCTTCTGGTTTGACCGCAAACATCTGCCACTTTAACGCAATGTTCCTCTTGGAGATGAACCCTTCGAGCCCTAGATCTATCGTTTTCTTCGTGTAGGTGAAACCTCGTTTCTCCCACATCTCCTGTTTCTGAAAAGAGTCATAATATCTCTTTTATGAGTCTGCCGAGGCGAACCTCCTAGGGATTCTGCTATGGCTTGGTGTAGATACTGCCGCGGCAGATGTGGAGGCAGCACTCCTTCTGGCTGATCTTGTAGTCATTGTGAGGAAACTGTAGAAATGAAAGAAAATTCTTGAAAAGTTAAATTTCTTGAAAGCAAAGTAGAGAGAAGAGAATGAGGAGAAAAATGAAATGGAAGTAGAGGTTTATATAAAACAAGATTTTCTCCCCGTTGGAGCCATAACGAGTGGTGTGAATAATGGAGCCAGCTGGCATGCAGTTTCCTAACGGGCGCCTATCACGCGTTTCTGTGTTTTTTGCGCGTTTGTTACGCGTTTTCGTGTTTGTCGTGACAGTTTCGTGACAGGCTGTATTTTGCGCATTTGCCATGACAGCGGGTAACCGGCTGTCACGACAGCCTTGTTCCATTGGGCTTCGTGGGCTGTTGTGAGTATGGTGGGCTGGTTCATTCCTTCTCTTAACTCTGCTTCCTTTAATTACCTGGAAACTAAAATAAACAAAATATTAAATTCTTATTTCCTAAAACAATAAAAATAAATAAAATAAAATAAAATAAAGCTAAGTTAATTCAGGGATGCTTTGAGGGGCATCTCCTAAAGTAACTACTTCCTGCACTCTTGAGGCTTCAGTCCCCTAATAGTGCTTTAGCCTTTGTCCATTGACTTTGAATTGGTGCCCGTCTTTGCTTGATCTGATTGTAATGGCACCATGAGGAAAAACCTGGACTACTTGGAAGGGTCCAGACCATATAGATTTTAGCTTTCCTGGGAAAAGCTTCAACCTAGAGTTGAATAACAACACCTTCTGCCCTGGGCTAAACTGTCGTGGCAGTAGTTTTCTGTCGTGCCACTTCTTTCTTTTGTCCTTGTATATCCTGGCGTTGTCATAGGCCATGGCTCGAATTTCTTCAATTTCATTCAAGTCCAACAGCCTTTTTTGCCCTACTTTGTTCCAGTCCATGTTAACTGTCTTGATAGCCCAGTATGCTTTATGTTCTATCTCGACAGGTAGGTGGAAGGTTTTTCCGTAGATGAGGTGGTAGGACAACATTCCCAATGGTGTCTTAAATGCAGTCATGTAAGCCCAGAGTGCATCATTCAGGTGAAGAGACCAGTCCTTCCTAGTTGGTTTAACCATCTTTTCTAGGATGTTCTTCATTTCTCTATTTGAGATTTCAGCCTGCCCATTGGTTTGAGGGTGATATGATGTTGTGATCCTGTGCGTAACTCCATATTTCTTCAGCGCACTAGCAATTACCATGTTGTCAAAGTGCCTACCCTCATCACTAATGATCGCCCTTGGGATGCCAAACCTTGAGAATATATGCTTGTGGAGAAATCTTTGTACATTCTTGGCATCATTCTTTTGCGTGGCGATAGCCTCTACCCACTTGGACACGTAGTCTACTGCCAATAATATGTATAAATTCCCGCAAGAGGTTGGGAATGGTCCCATGAATTCGATTCCCCAAACATAAAAAAATTCGACTTCAAGAATGTTCTGCAGGGGCATCTCATGCCTTCTAGAGATGTTTCCAGTCCTTTGGCATTTATCACAACTCTTGTAAAAAGCTTATGCATCTTTAAACAGTGTAGGCCAATAGAAACCATATTGCAGAACTTTGGCAGCAGTTTTGTTTCCTCCAAAGTGTCCTCCATAAGAAGTAGCACGGCAGTGGTGATGTACTTCTTCCTGCTCTTTCTGTGGTATGCATCTCTTGATGATCTGATCTGCACAGTGCTTAGATAGAAGAGGTTCATCCCAAAAATAATGTTTTGCATCATTTTGGAACCTCTTCCTAGCTTGGTAATTAAGTTTAGGAGGTAATAGACCACTCACAATGTAATTTACAATGTCAGCATACCAAGGGATTTCAGGAAGCTTACCTGCCGCCATGGCTTTCGTGGCAGTGCTGGTGGTAGTGAATAATTGCTCGTTTGGGAAGGTCTCTTGTATATTAGTCTTGTCTTTCTCTTGGTCCTTTCCTATTTCCAGTCTTGACAAGTGATCAGCTACTTGGTTTTCTGTTCCCTTCTTGTCCTTGATGTCAATATCAAATTCTTGCAGCAACAGAATCCAACGTATCAACCTTGGTTTAGCATCCTTGTTGTGAACATATATTTTAGTGCTGAGTGATCCGTATGGACCACCACTTTTGTTCCAAGTATGTATGGTTGAAACTTGTCAATTGCAAACAGCACCACTAGCAACTCCTTCTCTGTTGTGGTGTAGTTTATCTGGGCATCATTTAAGGTCTTGTTGGCATAGTATATAATATGGAAGAGTTTCTTCTTCCGCTGCCCTAGTGCTGCCCCGACAGCATAGTCACTAGCGTCACACATGATCTCGAACGGTAAACTCCAGTCTAGTGGTTGTACTATTGGGCCTGTTACCAGCTTCTCTTTTAGTGTCCTGAATGCTTCAGTACATTCAGTGTTGAAATCAAAGGTCATATTCTGTTCCAACAAGAGACACAGGGATTTAGTAATTTTAGAGAAATTGGCAATAAATCTACGATAAAACCCTACGTGTCCTAAGAAACTTCTAATGCCCTTGACTGTTGTGGGTGGCGGTAGTTTTTCAATGACTTCTATTTTTGCTTTGTCCACTTCTATGCCGCGTCAGGAGACCTTGTGTCCAAGCACTATGCTCTCATCTACCATAAAGTGGCATTTTTCCCAGTTCAATACAAGGTTGGCCTCCTCACATCTATCAAGAACCTTCTTCAGATTGCCTAGGCAATCGTTGAAACTATCTCCAAAGACGTAAAAGTCATCCATGAAGATCTCCAGGAAATCTTCCACCGTATATGAGAATATTGCCATCATACACCGCTGGAACGTTGCTGGAGCATTGCATAGTCCAAATGGCATTCTTCGAAAGGCTTATGTTCCGTATGGGCATGTGAAGGTTTTTTTCTCCTGATCCTACGGTGCAATTGCGATTTGATTGTAACCTGAGTAACCATCAAGGAAACAATAGTAAGGCTTCCCCGCTAATCTAGCTAACATTTGATCAATAAAGGGTAAGGGGAAGTGGTCCTTCCTGGTAGCTTTATTAAGCTTCCGGTAGTCCATACAAACCCTCTAACCGGTCACAGTCCTGGTTGGATTAGCTCGTTGTCCTTTTTGGTTACTACCATTATTCCTCCCTTCTTGGGCAAACATTGCACCAGGCTCACCCATTTGCTATCCGAGATGGCATAGATAATCCCAACATCAAGCCACTTGATGATCTCTTTTCTTACCACCTCTCGCATAGCTTCGTTTAGTCTTCTCTAAACATCAATTTTCGGCTTGTGATCATCCTCCAAGAGGGTCTTGTGCATACAAATTGCCAGACTGATGCCTTGGATGTCATCAATGGTCCATCCAATCGACTTCTTATACTGCTGTAGCATCCTGATCAGCTGTTGTTCCTTTTCCTGCATCAACTTAGAAGAGATGATTACGGGAAACATATCATTAAGTCAAAGAAAAACATATTTAAGTTGCCCTGACATGGGTTTAAGATCTAAAACAGGTGGCTGGTCAATAGAAGGCTTTTGAATCACATGTTCATTCGAGGTATAATTCAAAGGCTCGAAGAACTTACCTGGACGTGTGCCTATCCAATTTACCTCCACATGACCTTCAATACCAGATGCTTCATTGGCTGAGGAGTTGCTGTCGTCAACGCTGTCGTGGCAGTCTTCTAAGTGACTATGGTGGCAGTGACCAAATTGTCTATCGTGATAGCTTGATCTGATGCAGGGTTGGTCTATGATTACTCCTGATATTGCCTTACATTCTTCCTCTGCATCAACTTGTTTAATAGCTTGGAGAACATTGAGCTTTATCTGCTGGTCATTGACTCTCATAGTCAGTTCTCCCTTCTCTACATCAATCACTATTCTTCCTACGGCTAGGAAGGGTCGCCCTAGGATGATTGGTGCGTTTTCATCTACTTCACAGTCTAAAATAAGAAAGTCAACAGGAAATATAAACTTATCCACTCTTACCAAAATATCTTCAATCTTTCCTTACGGTTGTACGTAAGAGCGGTCTTCCAGTTGCAGCATGACTGTTGTGGGTCTTGCTTTTCTAATACCTAGCTTCTGAAATACAGATTTGGCCATTAGATTAATACTAGCACCTAGATCACAGAGTGCCTTACCCACAAACTTATCACCAATTATGCATGATATTATGAAACTCCCGGGATCCTTCTTCTTTGGGGGTGTACGCTTATGTAGGATTGCCATGCATCCTTCTGTCATCATCACAATTTCAAACTCCCTAAGTCTGGATCTCCTAGACATTGCATCTTTAAGTAACTTTGCATAACCAGGAATCTGCTTAATGGCTTCTAACAGCGGAATGTTGATGTGTACTTGCTTAAAAAAATCATAGATTTTCTTAAGTTGGTACTCTTGTTTCTGTTTTTTCAACAGCTGCGGAAAAAAGGGTGGAGGACGGCAGTCTTCGAGGCGTCCTTCACATGGGAATCAAATCTAAGGAGGCTCACAATCTTTAGTTTCTTCTATCTACTCCTCTATTTCTTCTGCTATCGTGGCAGGGGTGACGACAGCAGGCTGTTTTACTTCTGCTGGGGCAGTGTTCTCGGCACGTATTTGTGGGGTCGATTCCTTATCAGATGTTTCATTAATTATCGACCCTTGTAACTGTTTCCCACTTCTTGTTGTAATAGCTTTGCACTGCTCATGTGTGGGTTTTCTAGTGACCTCAGTATCACTAGGGAATCCTCCATTCTGCCTTGGGTTGATGAATTGTGAAACCTGACCCATATGTGTCTCTAGGGATTTTAGGGTAGCCTCATGGTTTGTCATTCTCATCTCTGTCTTATCCATGAAGGATATAGTTTTCTTGACAAAATGATCCATGTTTGCCATATATGCTCTTGTTTGAGACATGAAGGTTGCCAGGGTCTGTTCCAGTATGCTTGTTGTGGCTGCCGGCTGCTACTGTGGTTGCTGTCTTGACAGGATTCTAGGACCCCTTGGTTCTGGTTATTCTGGACTGGAGGGTTCAATGCATTGTTTGGGTTACTCTAGGAAAATTTGGGGTCCTTTCTCCAGTTTGGGTTGTAGTTCTTGGAATCATAGCTTCTGTTCTTGTTATAATTTCCAACATACATTCTCTCTTCCAGCTGTAAGGGACACTAATCTGTACTGTTGTTTCCGCTGCAAGTTTCACACACCTCTTCGGCAGAAAATACAGCCTTAGATTCCTTCTGCTGCAAGTTTTCAACTATCTTGGTGAGGTATGCGATTTGAGTTTTGACCGAGTTGTCAGATTCGTATTCCTTTACAGATACTCCTCGTCTACCTCCTCTTCGAGCTGTGGGGAATTGCTCATTGTTTTTAACTAAATTTTTCAACACCAGCATTGCATCCTCTAGTTCCTTGTCCAATAACAAGTCGTTCGCTGCTGAGTCTAACCTCATCCGAGTGTGTACATTGGCAGCATTATAGAATTTGACAACCTGATTCCCCACAGGGAATCCATGCTTCGAGCAATTTCGTAAGAGAGTTGTAAATCGGTCCCATGCCTCGTGCATTGGTTCGTCATCTTCCTGTTGAAAAGTAGCAATCTCGTAACGTAATCTTTTAGATAAGAGAGAAGGATTAAAACAAGAGAGAAATTCACGACATAGATCCGCCAAAGTTCTTATTGAACCCGACGTTAACTTGTTCCACCAGGTTTTCGCTCTATCCCTCAATGAATGAGGAAATAGCCGGAGTCTCAGTACTTCCGGGCTTATTCCTTGTTGTTTGAATGATCCACAGATCTCCTAGAAGGTTTTCAGAGGTTCACGTGCATCCTCTGTAGCAGAGCCACCAAATTGTCTGGCAGAGTTTATCATGCTGAACATCATAGGTTTTAGTTCAAAGTGTTCAGCTTTCACATCTGGCAGCGTAGTTTCCAGTTCAACATGGTCTTTATCCATGTACTCCCGGCAAGTCTGTCGTGCTGCTGGGGCAGCA
Organism: Hibiscus trionum; assembly: GCA_030270665.1. Classification (NCBI taxonomy): domain Eukaryota; kingdom Viridiplantae; phylum Streptophyta; class Magnoliopsida; order Malvales; family Malvaceae; genus Hibiscus; species Hibiscus trionum. The sequence continues at coordinate 27,914,392 of BSYR01000021.1, forward strand.
GGCGGCTGCCGATTGTTCTGGGCATCATTAGGAGGATCAACATCAACCCTGGGGTTGTTGTTGTTGTTGAAATTATCTGCCCCATTGCCTTATCTTCCGTTCACCATTGCTTCCAGTCTTTCCTCAAGATAGTTGTTTCTTTCTATCAAGAGTCGGGCTTAGTTACTGAGATGAAATGTTCGATCGATTTTTGGATCTAATTCGTACTCAGGTTCTTTACCACGTCTCGATCTACGAATAAGCAAGAGATGAACTTTGTGAAAATAAAAGGGAGAATAAATCAACTAAAAACAAAAAAAAAAATTAAAGGGCGCAGTAATTTAAGGTAAAGGTATGTTGGCAGTCCCCAGCAACGGCGCCAAAAACTTGTTGCGTGTAAAGAAGTCTATCGCAAATAGGTGCAAGTGTACACGTCGCAAGTAATAAAGTGATACTAAGTATCGAATATCGTCTCCAGAGGGACTGGAAATACTTTTATCCTTGAATTTCTGCACAAGAAAAGAAATAAGTTTAATAAAATGTTTTGAGAAATACTAAGAGATAATTAAGATAAAAGAGGAAATCAGTTTGATAAAATAGGCTGGTATTGATTTGTTCAGTAGTGCAGGTGTTGCACTGCTCAAGGTCTTTCTGTTGCAGCTGTCGTCGGGCCTGTCGCGGCAGCACCTGTCGCGGCATAGGTCTGTTGTTGTCGCGACAGCGATCAACAACTCTGTACTTCAAGTTTAGCAAGAATCTTTATTGTGACTTGTCCTATCCCTAGGCCCAAGTTCTGTTGATGAACACGCCTTTGATGATACCTCCCGACGTGAATCGGAGGATGAACACCGATGTTTGTGAATTCTTCTTTAGCTGCTTAACCTTGTACCTATTCCTAGGCCAAGATGGTTTAACCATAAACTGGAAAACTCGTACTTACTCCTTTCGTATACTCAACTCTCCCGATGTTAAGTAAATGAATAACCTCACAATGCTCCCCCGAAACTCTTATGAGATGTTGAAACCAGAGTAAATAAACTTGAAGCTTTTATTGAAATGAACATAAAAATCTTAAAAACAGTACAATCCTTAAAACTACTTTACAAGATCAACTCGTAGCCCTAGGGGAAGTTTAGAACATGATGGAGAGAGAGAAACGACTAAGGTTTTGGGGGAAGACGGCTAGGAGCTAGATATCCTTTGCCTTGTCGAATTACAAGCATATATATATAGGCCTTGGTCTTTGAGTTTTCTTAATGGCCAAGAATACAAGTTTGAATTAAAGTATAACTCTACTGAAGACTAAATCTCTGAGTAAATGTCTTTTAATTCGCCTTATCTTCTTGCTTTGACTTTTTCCTCAAACTTAGGACTAGGCTTTCCTTGTGCTTCTGGGCTCCGACAGTTATGCAAGTTGTCCACTAAAATCAGGCTTTAAATGCTCTATTGATCGAACTCCACTTTGCATTTTTTTCATCACCATGGTCTTCACTGTCGCCTCTTCTGCCACGACAGATGATGACGACAACATTATAATTGACAGTCTTTTTCACTCCTTTTGCTCCAGCTCTGCAGCTAACTTCTGATCCTTTGCTGCCCTGGATGCTGCCACGACAGGCACCTGCAAAAATAAACCAAAATCAGTAGCATCTGTGCAATATTTTCCATTTGTGATGTTTATGTAAAATCTATCCTAAAATGCAACTAAACATGCTTGAGTGCATCAATAATATGGGAAAATGAGGGCTAAAATAGAGAATATTTATGCACTCAACAACGGTCTAAAGAGTAAAGTCAAAACAAGTTGGCCATCGTTCACCCGTTTCGAAACATCCCATGGGTGTTTCGATATAGGGTTAGTTAAGTTAGTTAAGGGCATATTAAACAGATTGTCAGTTTCACATTTTAGTCACTGAATATTGTAAGGTTAAATTGAATGAGTTAATGACCTCCAAATTGTATGAAATTTTGTAGGAATGACATTAAGGTAGTGATTTTCAAAATGATAAGATCATTTGCGTTAACGAACCCCTAGTTTGACGAAATTACAAATTGGTCCCTAAAACTTGTAATGTTTGCGATCTAGCCCTTGAATGTTTAATCATTGCTTATTTGAGTATATTGGACTGAGTCATTTGACATTAATGATTCGTTGTATAATATGGCTGAAAATGTGAACAATAAAATGAAATTTTATTGCACTGATTTTTGTATCGATCATCGGTTTCGCCTTCCGACCAGGTTCTCGACCGAACCATGAAGAGGGTGTTACACGGGAAGATGAAGAAAGTATGGAAGGAAGGGTAAATATGGAATTTGGCCAAGATGATAAAATGTAATAAATTAAAGATATTCACCTCTTTAATGAAGACAAGTCCAATTCCAACTTAACTTCCTATGCAATAAGGACTTTGCTCTAAGCCTATTCTTATTTAAAGAAGGCCAAGCCATCAATTGAAGGGGTTCGAGTATTGAGATCTTGAGATTAGGATTAGTTGTGCATTTTTCATGTTCATCATGTTCTAAATTCTCTTAGGGTTAGGATTATTTTGTTTAGTAGTTGTGAGAAAATAATTGTACTTTGTTTAAGTTTTTGTTAATGCAATTTAGTTCAAGGTTTGCTTATTCTTGGCATTGATTCTATTCTTGCAATCTTATTGGGAGAGAGTATTGTGAGGTTATCCATTTGTTTAATATTGGAAGAATTAAACCCAAGAAATGAATAAGCATGGTTTTCACCCCAAACGATGGAAGCTAACTCGACTTAGGGATAAGTTAGAGTTTCAACGGCTAAAAGAAGCATGAGATTGGTTAGTGTTTGTTGAGTGTGCAAAAGTTCTATATTTTACCCCTTATTTAACCCATATTATTGCTGCATTCAAGCATAATTCATTGCATTTAGGTAAAGTTTCACATATACATCACAAATAGATAAAATGGCACAGTTGCTACTGATTTTGGTCACTTTTGCAGGTAGCTGCTGTAGCAGACTCAGGGCAGCAAGGAAGCAAAGCTGGAGCACAAGATTGGAGTCAAGGAAATAACGCTGCCATGGCCACCGTCGTGGCAGCCATGACGACAACATTGGTGACAGGGAAAAGTGAAGTGGAGCTCGACAGATAGAGGAATTCAAGCCGGTCTATCGTGGACCACTCCTATATTTTTCTGAGCCCTGGGGCAGAATGAAGGCCAAGCCCAAAGTCCAAGAAAGAAACCAAAAGCAAGAAAAGAGGACGAATTAAAGGCATATACTCAGGAGATTTAATCTCCAATAGAGTTGTACTTTAGTTTAAACTTGTATTCTGGCCATATTAAAAAACTTAGACCCAAGGCCTATATAAAGGCATGTAATTCAACCTAGGGAATGATATCTCATCTCTAGCCGTCTTCCCCAAAACCCTTGTTGTTTTCCCCCTCTCATCATGTTCTAAACTTCCCCTAGGGCTAAAGGTTGATTTTGTAAAGTAGTTGCAAGGATTGTACTGTTTTAGGAATTTTCTGTTCAAAGCAATAAAACTTCAAGTTTATTTATTCTGGTTTTCACATCTCGCAAGAGTATCGAGAGAGCATTGTGAGGTTATTTATTTGTTTGATATCGGGAGAGTCAAGCATACGAATGGAATAAATACGAGTTTTCCAGTTTATGGTTAAACCATCTCGACTTAGGGATAAGTACGAGGTTAAGTGGCTAAGGAAGAATTCAACAACATTGATGTTCACCCTTCGATTAACGCCGGGAGGTATCATCTAAGGGTGTTCAACAACAACACTTGGGGTCTAGGGATAGGACAAGTCACATCAGGGATTCTTCCCAAGCTTGAAGTACAGAGTTGTGTGATCGCTGCCGCGACAACAACAGACTTCTGCCGCGACAGGTGCTGCCGCGACAGGTGCTGCCGCGACAGGGACGACGACAGAACATGAATTTCTCTCCAGTGCAACACCTGCACTACCAAGCAAATCAATACCGGCCTATCTCTTAACTCTGAATCTTTCTCTCTCTCTCTCTCTCTCTCTCGTGCAACAACTATAGGATAAAGCTATTTCCAGTCCCTGTGGAGACGATATCTGATACTCCAAGTATCACTTTACTACTTGCGTCGTGTACACTTGCACTATTTGCGATAGGACTTTTGACACGCGACAAGTTTTTGGCGCCGTTGCCGGGGACTGGCAACATATCTTTACCCCAATTGTACTGCACTTTTACTTTTTACTTTTTCTATTTTTATTGGTATTGTTTACCCTGTGCTTTTCACACGGCCTTCTGTTTGCTTATGCGCAGATCTAGACGAGGCAAAGAACCTGAGTACGAACTAGACCCTGAACTCGAACGTACGTGCAACCTCAGGAACTGAGTCCGCCTCTTAATAGCAAGAAACGGGTATCTTGAGGAACAGTTAAAAGCAATGCACAACGGGGTAAATAATAACCATAGGAATGCTGAAGATCCTCCCCTAGATGACCAGAATGGACGGCCTGCCGCTGCCGTTGCCACACGACAGTCCTACCATGACTACATGATCAATGATCATGTTGAACTGGAGACCACCTTGCCAGACGTGGAAGCTGAGAACTTCGAGCTGAAACATGTTATGTTCAGCATGATAAATTCCGCTGGCCAGTTTAGTGGTGCTGCAATGTAAAGCAATTACAATTAGGAGTGGGAAACAAATGCAAGGGCCGGAGATGAGAACCATACCAATTGAGGAACCGACTCTAGATACAACTGCCGTGAACACTGCCCCGGCAGAAGAAGAGCAACATGCTGCCAACACACCTGTCACGACAGTAGAAGGGACAAAGGAGCAAGAAAAGAATGTTGAAGAACCTAAGCCTTCTCAGATCCGAATACCATGTGAAGGAAGCCTTGAAGATTACCGTCCTCCACCTCCTTTTCCATAGCGGTTACAAAAACAGAAACATGAGTACTAGCTCAAAAAGATTTATGATATCTTTAAGCAGGTGCACATTAATATACCGCTGTTAGAGGCCATCAAGCAGATGCCGGGTTATGCAAAATTTCTCAAGGATGCCATGTCAAAAAGATCCAGACTTGGGGAATTCGAAACGGTAAAAATGACAGAAGGATGCATGACTATCTTGCACAAGCATCCACCCCAGAAGAAGAAGGATCTTGGGAGTTTCATCATACCGTGCATAATTGGTGACAAATTCGTGGGTAAGGCACTTTGTGATCTTGGTGCTAGCATAAAATTAATGCCAAAATCTGTGTTTCAGAAGTTAGGTATTAGACGAGCACGACCCACGACAGTCATGCTACAGCTGGCAGACCGCTCTTACGTACAACCAGAAGGGAAGATCGAAGATATTCTGGTAAGTGTGGATAAATTTATTTTTCCTGCTGATTTTCTTGTGTTAGACTGTGAAGCAGATGAAATCGCACCGATCATCCTGGGGCGACCCTTCCTAGCCACAGGCAGATCTGTGATCGATGTAGAGAAAGGAGAACTGACCATGAGAGTAAATGATCAAGAAATCAAACTCAATCTTCTCCAAGCAATCAAACATGCCGATGCAGAAGAAGAGTGCAAGGCCATATCTGAAGTAATCCTTGACCAACCCTGCATCAGGTCGAGCTGCCATGACATAAAATTTGGTCACTGCCACAGTAGTCATTTGGAAGACTGTCATGGCAGCAACAACGACAGTGACTCCTCCGATTCAGACATATCCGACACTGAAGGTCGTGAGGAGGTAAATTGGATAGGAAATCACCCATGTAAGTTCTTCGAGCCCCTAAATTATACCTCGAATGAACATATAATCCAAAAGCCTTCAATTGAAGAGCCACATGTTTTAGATCTTAAGCCCCTGCCAGGGCAGCTTAAATACATTTTTCTTGGTTTAAATGATATGTTGGCCGTAATCATCTCTTCAAAGTTAATGCAGAAATAGGAACAACAACTAATTGGAATGCTACAGCAGCATAAGAAGGCCATTGGATGGACAATAGTTGACATCCAAGGCATCAGTCCGGCACTATGTATGCACAAAATTCTCCTGGAAGATGATCATAAGCCGACTATTGATGCTCAGAGACGCTTAAACGACGCTATGCGAGAGGTGGTGAGAAAAGAGATTATCAAATGGCTTGACGCCGGAATCATATATGCCATCTCGGATAGTAAGTGAGTGAGCCCGATGCAGTGCGTACCTAAAAAGGGAGGAATAACCGTGGTAACCAACGAAGAAAACGAACTAATCCCAACCAGGACTGTGACCGGTTGGAGGGTTTGTATGGATTACCGAAAGCTTAACAAAGCTACCCGAAATGACCATTTTCCCCTACCTTTTATTGATCAAATGCTTGCCAGATTAGCGGGGAAACCTTACTATTGTTTTCTTGATGGTTACTCAGGTTATAACCAGATAACGATTGCACCGGAGGATCAAGAGAAAACTACCTTCACATGCCCGTACGACACTTATGATTTTCGGAGAATGCCATTTGGACTCTGCAATGCACAAGCAACATTTCAAAGGTGCATGATGGCAATATTCTCTGACATGGTGGCGGACTTCCTAGAAATTTTCATGGACGATTTTTTCGTCTTTGGAGACAGTTTTGAAGGTTTTTTAGGCAACCTATAGAAGGTGCTTGAAAGATGCGAAGAAGCAAACTTGGTCTTGAACTGGGAAAAATGCCATTTCATGGTGGATGAAGGGATAGTACTAGGCCACAAGGTAAGCTGCCGCGACATAGAGGTAGACATAGCAAAAATAGAAGTCATCGAAAAGCTGCTACCACCCACCACAGTAAAGGGGATTCAGAGTTTCTTAGGGCATGTTGGGTTTTATCGACGATTTATTACCAATTTCTCAAAGATTACCAAGCCCTTATGCCACTTATTGAAGCAGAATCGTCCCTTTAACTTTAATACTGAATGTACTGAGGCATTCAAAATTCTAAAGGAGAAGCTGGTAACAGCCCCGATCGTACAACCACCAGACTAGAGTTTTCCATTCGAGATAATATGTGATGCAGTGACTATGCTGTCGGGGCAGCACTAGGGCAGAGGAAGAATAAGCTCTTCCATGTGATTTACTATGCTAGCAAAACACTGAATGATGCCCAAGTGAACTACACCACAACGGAAAATGAACTATTAGCCGTGGTGTTCTCAATCGACAAGTTCCGTCCATACATACCTGGAACGAAGGTGGTGGTCCATACAGACCATTCAACACTGAAGTATCTGTTCACGAAAAAGGATACAAAACCGAGACTGATACGTTGGATTCTACTGCTTCAAGAATTCAACATTGACATCAAGGATAAAAAGGGGACAGAAAACCAAGTAGCAGATCACTTGTCGAGGTTAGAGATGGGAAATAATCCACCGATATATAGGACCAACAATTGGAGACTTTCCCGGACGAGCAGCTGTTTGCCGCCACCATCACTGCCGCGACAGCCAGGGTGGCAGGTAAGTTCCCTGAAACTCCTTGGTACGCTGATTTTGTTAATTACATTGTTAGGGAGGTACTACCTCCTGAACTTAATTACCAAGCAAGGAAGAGGTTCCAAAATGATGCAAAACATTATTATTGGGACGAACCTCTTCTTTTCAAACATTGTGTAGATCAAATTATCAGGAGATGCGTACCACAGGATGAACATGAAGCTATGCTTCACCACTGCCATGCTTCCCCATATGGAGGACACGTAGGTGGAAACAAAACCGCTGCCAAGGTTTTGCAATATGGTCTCTATTGGCCCATACTGTTCAAGGATGCACAAGCCTTCTACAAAAGTTGTGACAAATACCAAAGGACTGGGAACATCTCGAAAAGGCATGAGATGCCACTGTAGAACATTTTAGAAGTCGAAATCTTCGATGTATGGGGAATGGACTTCATGGGACCGTTCCCAGCATCTTGTGGGAACCTGTACATCCTCCTGGCAGTGGATTATGTGTCCAAGTGGGTAGAAGCGATCGCCACTCAGAAAAATGACACCAAAAATGTTCAGAGATTTCTGCACAAGAATATTTTCTCCAATTTTGGGCTTAGGAGTTTAGGGTCTGAACCGGACCGGTCTGATTTTCGGTTGAAATATAAAAGGAGGTTTTAGGGAAAGTCTAGTTCGGGATGCTTTAAAATTATGGAAAAATATCTAAAAATCCTCTTTTAATATATATAAGAGAGTGGTGAAGTCAATTTTGCAAAATAAGGTTTGGGGATGCAACATTTTGAAATAGTGACTAAAATGTGATTTTTGAAAAGTTCAGTGGTGACTGTTTTGTAAGGATTGAAACTTTGAATCTTTAAGGAGCTAATTTGCCCAAAAATGATTTCTCCAGATTTTTCTTTAATTTGAGTAAAATAATTAATGTTTTAATTAATCAGAAGTGAAGAGAAACTACCTTTTGTTAAAATCATAACTACTTCTTCCTAAAACTTTCTCATTCCTTTTTCTCTCAAAATTCCATCATCCAAACACTTTTCTCCAGCAACTTTTTCTTTGATCTTCACTTCAATTGGTGAGATTTCAATCATCAATTACTTCCTAATCCATCTTACATCAAAACCTTTTGATTTCCTCATTGGATTTTCAAGAAAATTGGCACAAATCAAGGAGAAATCACCATTTAGAGGTAAGGTTGTTCTTCTCCTCTAAATACTCAATTATTTACTTAAATTCCAAAGTTATCAATCCTTAATTTAAGTTTTATAAATGGTTTTAATGATATGAACTTGATTTTGGCTTAAAACTCAATATTTGGAGGAAATCTTGAAGAATTTCGTTGTGATTGTTTGGGCTCTGTTTTGAGATGATCTTTAAATGTATTTTGGATGTCTATTGATGTGTAAATGAGGTTTTATCAATGCAATCCCGAATAGGTTGTGTTTCCTAAGTTTTTGCTTATGAAAATGATGGTTTTTGGGGTGATCTTGGTGTTCTGTTATAGCTGGAGGTATAAGGACGAGTTTAGGTTCATTTTGGATGTTAATTGATGTTTAGAAATGATTGGAAGTGATGGATCTTGGTAGGGTTAAGTTTTGGAAGAGTTGGAGGTGATTTCGGTTGTGTTTGGTGGCCGAAATGTTGGCTTTAGATAGAGCAGTGAGTTTAAGAGTGTTGGCTGAAGATTTCAATGCATGATGATGCATTAATCCTCTGCTTTGATGTGTTTAAAATAGGGGAGACATCTTCGGACACTTGTGGTGTTGATCCGGAGGCTTGATCGGCGTTTCGGCAAGCTTGCGAAACGGAATTGGTGAGTGAAGTTGGATTTCTAGCTTTGAAACAAATGTTTGAAGGTTTTGGAAGCTTAGTTTAAGTCTAAGCAACTTAGCTAAGCTCAAGAGTAAGTTTTCGAGAAAACTCTCTTGGATGAGCCATGTTGTGGTTCGATGCATTGATTATATTTGCATGTTTAAATTCTGTTTTGAAAGCATGTTTTAGCATGGTAAATGCTGGTTTCGAAAGCCATATGTTGAAGGATGCTCAAGGTAAGAGATCCTTGGTTTGGCATTTTGTAAATGTGGTTTTGATGCATAGTGATCCATGATGTTAAATGGCTTTGTTTAATGCTTTAAAACAGTGAGTTGTTGATGTTATATAATGTATGTTGGCAAGTGATGTAAAGGTTTGTAAGTACTTGAATCGAATATAGTTAGCCGGCTATAGGATTGGGTGCACCGTGAATAAAGACGCCTTGGATGTTGAGGGGTTGAGATTGTACCGTAAACTCCATCCAAGTACACTAACGAGTAAGGTAAGATCACAACAGTGGTTAAAAGTCCGTGTGTGGATCTTGTGTTGTGTGTCCCGTGTTCTCGTTAGTGCATTTATACAACTACCGATGAGTGATGTTGAGGGGTTGTGATTGTACCGTTAAACTCCATCACGGGTGTTGAGGGGTTGTGATTGTACCGGTAAACTCCACCTTGTGTGTTCGGTAGTGTGTATGAAGCGTATGGGACAACGCTTGTAATCCGCGTATCCGATTGTGTTTTTTGTTGTAAATGGTTATGGATTATCACTTGGAAGCCAATATGACATGTTGATTCTAATGAAGCATGAGATGCTTGTTATGTATGCAAGGTTGCATGAATAATGATGATTATGTGATGGAAGGCTTTATTAAAAGTGTTTATAAAAAGCATTATTGTGTTGTTTCTTTAGAGCATTCCTCACTAAGCAATTGTGCTTACGCTCTCTCTCTTGAACCAATAATGCAGATAATTGAAGTGGTTGTGGGCAACAAGGAGGCTAAGAGTCCAAGTGAAACTAAGCTCATGTATGGTGATGTTTTCATAACACTATTAGATTTTGATATTTTGGCAATGGGAACCTAAGATGTGTATTGGGAGATGTTTTGGACTCCCTAGTTGTGGCTTGATGCTTTTGATGTTTTGGGATTTGTAATTGGCCTTTTGAAGCTTGATTTGGTGTTTTGTTGGATGTTTGGTTTTGGATATTAGGATGCATGCCTATAGACTTGTGGAATTCCATATTGATGCCATGAATGTGTTTTGAAGTTGCAAACATGTGTCTTATATGTATGATGACTTGTTTGCATGATTAGGAAGTCATTAGGATGTGTTTGAGTGGTTTTATGCATGTTAAACCAGCAAAATCTGCAGCTTCTGGGCAACCCGTATCGATACACTCATAGGCGTTTCGAAACGGGGGCCTGTAATGGCCTTGGTGTTTCGAAACGGCTGGTGACCGTATCGAAACAGTTTGGCCACTGGAAGGCCCTATTTCGGAACAAGTCTCGAAACGAACCCATGTTTCGGAACGGTCAACCCCGTTTCAAAACAGGTGACCATTGGGCACTGATTTGAATGGTTTTGAGGTTTGCAAGCTTTACGTTTTAGTCCTGAAAATTGTAATTGCAATTGCATGAGGTTGAGATGTCCGATTAAGGTGAAACTTGACAGGGAAGCATGTAATATGACTAATTTATTATTGGTAACTTAAAAATCAGTCAAGCCCTCCTAATTTCTAGAATTTGCAATTTGGTCCCTAATATTTGTAATTTGTGCAATTGAGTCCCTTATTGTTATCCGATCGCTGAGCTTTTCTCATAAATGTTTCTCAAGAGTACACTTAGGGTTAATGTGCATCTAGACACGTAAAAAGGAAAAAAAAGGGTCGTTAATGAAGGTTGACTTTTAGGTTGACTTTGGTTTTCCCCGTGTAATCTTCGTAGTTCGGGTCAACCGTCTAGGCCGGGCTAAGGGGGTTACAGAGAATATACGGAGTAAAGCACCGGATTGCAACAGCATACCACCCTCAAACCAATGGACATGCCGAAATATCCAACCGAGAAGTAAAGAACATACTTGAGAAGATGGTTAAACCTGCTCGAAAAGATTGGTCTTTACACCTTAATGATGCACTCTGGGCCTATAGAACAACGTTTAAAACACCATTGGGAATGTCACCCTACATGCTTATCTATGGGAAAACATGCCACTTACCTGTTGAGATAGAACACAGAGCTTACTGGGCTATCAAGGCAGTAAATATGGACTTGGAAAAGGCAGGACAAAAGAGGCTACTGGACTTGAATGAAATTGCAGAAATTCGAGCAATGGCCTACGACAACGCCAAGATCTACAAAGATAAAACCAAAAGGTGGCACAGCACAAAACTGCTGCCACGACAGTTCTGCCCAGGGCAGCAGGTGTTGTTATTCAATTCTAAGTTGAAACTTTTCCCAGGAAAGCTTAAATCTAGATGGTCCAGTCCTTTCCAAGTTGTCTAGGTTTTCCCTCATGGTGCCATCACAATTAAATCCCTAAAGGACGGGCACCAGTTCAAAGTCAACGGACAGAGACTAAAGCATTATCAAGTGACTAAAGCTCCAAGGATGCAGGAAATAGTTACTTTAGGAGATGCCCCTCAAGGCATCCCTAATTTAACTTAGTTTTTATTTTATTTTATTTTTTATTATTAGGAATTAAGATTTAATTATTTTATTTTAGGAATTAATATTTTATTTTATTTATTTATTTATTTTTAGGAAACAAAGGAAACGGGGCAAAGAGAAGGAATGAACTAGCCCACCATACCGACAGCAGCCCAAAAATCCCAACGGACGAATATGTCGTCACAGCCTGTCATCAGCTATCGCGACAGACGCGGAGAAGACATCCTGTCATCAAGCTGTCGCGACAGACACTCAAACGCATAACAGATGCGCAACAGACACAGAAACGCGTGACAGACGTGTCAGAAACCGAGTAACAGCTGGCCCCGTTATTTGCGCCTGCCGTTACAGCTCCAACGGGAAAAAAATCACCCCTCTATATAAACCCCCATTTACTATTCATTTCTCACCTCATTCTCATTTTCTCAACTTGTTTCCTCTGTTTAAGATCTTTAAAAAAAATTTCTTTACATTTTCCACAGTCCTTGCAAAATGACTAGCAGACAAACCCGTCGAAGTGCTGCCTCCAGTTCTGCCGCAGTAGTAAGCACTCCAAGCCATAACACCATTCCAGACCGCTTCGCCTCCACCGACTCCGCCACAAGATACTACAGCTCCTTTCAGAAGAGGGAGATATGGGAAGAACGGGGGTTCCTCTACACCGAACCCACGGGAGACCTAGGGCTTGAAAGCTTCATAGCAAGAAAAATCCATGCCCTCAAATGGCAGCAGTTTGCGGCCCAACCGGAAGAGATGAACATCACACTCGTTAGGGAGTTCTATGCTGCCGTCGACAGCAAAGACACTACGACAATGACAGTTCGAGGTAAAGAACTCTCCTTCGAGCCTTCTTACATCAACACCCTCTACGACTTATATGTGAGTAATAAGGAGGACTCCCACAAAAGATTCGTCAATAGTCTGTCGCCGACAGACTACGACGCGGTCAAGGCAGAGCTCACTAAGGAAGGGACATAATGGAACACCGACCCTAAACACCGATGAATGGTGAAGAGAACTCAGTTGACTCCACAGGCCAAATTGTGGAATCACTTTGTGAAGAAGCTCATCATGCCATCCTTCCACAACAGTACCGTCAACAGACCAAGGTTAGCCCTTTTACATTCCATTTTAAATGAAAGATCAATAAATGTCGGCCGCTACATACGAGAGGGAATACTTGAGTGTGCCCTCAGACCGTCGGGTCACCTTGTCTTCCCATACCTCATTACAACCATCTGTCGGGGCCATAACATACTAGAAATTGCCGAAGATTTTAAAGTCAAAGGCAAGGGATGGACGCAATGGAACATCTTTAGCCTCATGGAATTGAAAGCTTCCACCCCACTGTCCTATTTCAACCCCTCTGCCACGGCAGAGCAGATGACAGACCCTAGTCCCACAGAACCTGCCACAGCAGAACAACAACCAACGGCATCAGCACCTCCACCGGACGCCTCTGCCCAGATTCTGTCAATGCTGAAAAGAATAGAGGAAAGGCAGCTCGGACTGCTGAGCTACATGAGGGATTTCACGGCAGCAACGGTAAACTTTATCCATAATGATTTACATTTTACACATGTGTCGTTCCCCTCCTTCCTAGAACAGTTCTTTGCTGCCCCCACACCTACTCCTACCCCTGCTGCGAGCCCTAGAACTCCATCTGCTGCCTCTACACCTACACCAGCCACGATAGCTGAAGGCGGCAGACAATTTGCCACTGCCAAAGGCGAGAAAAGAAAGGAGCCCGTGCCGGAACTCAACGAAGAATATTTTGAAGGGTTCTCCTCCTCTTCCGTCTGGCAGCATTCTGACGGGGAGCCCTCAGTTTTCCGAGACATCTCCAAGGACTTCACGCCAATGAAAAGGAAGAAGCTCAACGAGACTGGCGAAAGACCCTCCGGCCAAGGCAAATCTGCCAGCAGCAGCAGCAACTTCGACGATGAGGTCAAGGTTTTGGACAAGCCCCCACACATCTCACCATCACGTGTCCAACCACCTCGAGAAGCAAAGAAGAAGACAACCTCTGCCTCCCCCAGCACACTGCCGGCCCATGCCATGAAAGTCACTGCCCGCCGACAGCTCCATATTAGCAGTAGCAGCGATGACAGCTCCTCAACTTAAGTTTCTATCTTATATTTGTTGTCTTTGCTGTTTTATTTCTTTTGTGATGAATTTTATTTTCCTTTTTTTTATCTTTCATCTGTCATGCATTGAGGGCAATGCATCCTTCGAGTTTGGGGGTGGCATCCCTCCATTAATGAAGTGTTAGTTGTGTTTTAAATCTGTGTCTAAGTATTAGTTATTATCTAGTTTATTTTTGGGTTAATTTTTTTTTGGCTTATGTCTTTGAACTAAACTTACCTGCCGTGACATAATCTGTCGTGACAGTGCCTTTAGGAACTTTTAGGATATGTTTACAGCCTTGCTATGATTCTGATCTGTACAACACTTTGGTGACTCTTAAGATATCTAGACTTCTATAGTACACTGGAATAGGATTGTTTACCCACTTGAAATTGCCCCTAGAGGTGCCTATCACTGGCTCTAGGAAAGGAATAAAAGGAAAGAAAGAATTCAAACTCATTTGCTTGCAAAAATGCCTTGCACTGATTTAGGGAGATTTCTCTTTGAGCTTAAGTTAGAAAAAACTAAAGGAGCCTAAGAATTGCCTCAATAAAAGATGCAGTTAAATCAAGAGTCAAAAAAATTAAAGGAGCCTAAGAATTGCCTCCAGAAAAAATGAATTGGCATAAACACAAGTTTGTAAGCATGACCATTATGGTACACTAAAGGAGTCTAGACACATAGTTGTTCACAAAACTTGTACACACTACGCAAGAATTATGGCATTGTTCCAAATAAATCCAGAAACACCCGACAAGATATTTCTCTTGATAGGGAATACGTGGTAGGTAAGGAAAGGTTCACTGAATTAAGCCAAAACAAAAAGTTTTTATTAGGTCATAATTGCTTGAAGGCAAGCAAGAACTTGAGTTTGGGGGTGTGTTGAGTGTGCAAAAGTTATATATTTTACCCCTTATTTAACCTATATTATTGCTGCATTCAAGCACAATTCATTGCATTTAGGTAAAGTTTCACATATACATCACAAATAGATAAAATGGCACAGTTGCTACTGATTTTGGTCACTTTTGCAGGTAGCTGCTATAGCAGACTCATGGCAGCAAGGAAGCAAAGCTGGAGCATAGGATTGGAGTCAAGGAAATAATGATGCCGTGGCCACCGCCGTGGAATCCATGACGACAACATTGGTGAAAGGGAAAAGTGAAGTGCAGCTCGACAGATAGTGGAATTCAAGCCAGTCTGTCGTGGACCACTCCTATATTTTTCTGAGCCCTGGGGCAGAATGAAGGCCAAGCCCAAAGTCCAAGAAAGAAACCCAAAGCAAGAAAAGTGGACAAATTAAAGGCATATACTCAGGAGATTTAATCTCCAATAGAGTTGTACTTTAGTTTAAACTTGTATTCTGGCCATATTAGAAAACTTGGACCCAAGGCCTATATAAAGGCATGTAATTCAACCTAGGGAAGGAT
Organism: Hibiscus trionum; assembly: GCA_030270665.1. Taxonomy (NCBI): domain Eukaryota; kingdom Viridiplantae; phylum Streptophyta; class Magnoliopsida; order Malvales; family Malvaceae; genus Hibiscus; species Hibiscus trionum. The sequence goes on from BSYR01000021.1 coordinate 27,929,840, forward strand.
ATCTCATCTCTAGCCGTCTTCCCCAAAACCCTTATCGTTTTCCCCCTCTTATCATGTTCTAAACTTCCCCTAGGGCTAAGGGTTGATTCTGTAAAGTAGTTGCAAGGATTGTACTATTTTAGGAATTTTCTGTTCAAGGCAATAAAACTTCAAGTTTATTTATTCTGGTTTTCACATCTCGCAAGAGTATCGGGAGAGCATTGTGAGGTTATTTATTTGTTTGATATCGGGAGAGTCAAGCATACGAATGGAATAAATATGAGTTTTCCAGTTTATGGTTAAACCATCTCGGCTTAGGGATAAGTACGAGGTTAAGTGGCTAAGTAAGAATTCAACAACATTGATGTTCACCCTTCGATTAACGTCGGGAGGTATCATCTAAGAGTGTTCAGCAACAACACTTGGGTCTAGGGATAGGACAAGTCACAGCAGGGATTCTTGCCAAGCTTGAAGTACAGAGTTGTGTGATCCCTGCCGCAACAACAACAGACTTCTGCCGCGACAGTTGCTGCCGCGACAGGGACGACGACAAAACATGAATTTCTCTTCAGTGCAACACCTGCACTACCGAGAAAATCAATATCGTCCTATCTCTAACTCTGAATCTTTTATCTTTTATATTCATTATTCTCCAATATTACCTTCCAAACGATTTAAACTCTTTCTCTCTCTCTCGTGCAGCAACTATAGGGTAAAGCTATTTCCAGTCCCTGTGGAGACGATATCTGATACTCCAAGTATCACTTTACTACTTGTGTCATGTACACTTGCACTATTTGCGATAGGACTTTTGACACGCGACAGTGTTCATCCTTGGTTCACGCCGAGAGGTATTATCAAGGCCCAGTCCTCAACAGTGCTTTAAATTAGGTATAAGGAGGAGCCATCAAAGGACTTTTTGTCGAACCTTGACATCATCTACCGACCAGCAAAGGATTGCCGAGGCAGCACAACTTATTACCGCGGCAGGGACTTAGGTCATTGTCGAGGCAGTTTGGTGTTTATTGCATTCGAAGACCGAGACAAGTCAATTTGATTTCCTCACTACAAAGAAATCTAATCTGACCCATCCTCTCATCTTGATTACTCTACTTTTTAATTATTGGCTTATTTTATTTTTAGTTTATTAGATTATTCTCAAAACCCAAATCAATGACTTGTGTTTTTACTTTTATTCCTTTTTCAGTGTGAGGCAATAAACGTTGAAGGTTTCACCAATCCTTGTGGAGGCGATACTCAATACTTCATTACTTTATTACTTGAGACGTGTACACTTGAACAATTGTGGGGCACTTTACACACGCAACAAGTTTTTGGCGTCGTTGCTGGGGATTCGCAATAGCAACTTTCAATTTTATTTTGTTGCACTTTTATTTTTTTAGTTTTTTAGCACTAATCAAATTTGGTGTTGCATTGGTGTATGACCAAGGCGAACCCGAAGTATCCATTCTACGACCTTGATCTTGAAATCGATCGTAGTTGTCAACGACTCAAGCATAGGATAAGAGAAAAGATGACACATCAAGTTGGCAATAACAATCGGAATGTCAACGGGCATCAAATTGTCGATGATGCTTAAGATGCCCCGGTAGGAGGTGGAGAAAATCTGCAAATACAATTTTTTCCAGTACGAAACCCAACTGTCCGAGTGTAACACCCCAATTTTGGGCTTGGAAGTTTAGGGTCTGAACCGGACCGGTCTGATTTTCGGTTCAAATATAAAAGGTGGTTTTAGGGAAAGCCTAGTTCAGGATGCTTTAAAAATATGGAAAAATATCTAAAAATCCTCTTTTAATATAGATAAGAGAGTGGTGAAATCAATTTTACAAAATAAGGTTTGGAAGTGTGACATTTCGAAATAGTGACTAAAATGTAATTTCTGAAAAGTTCAATGGTGACTGTTTTGTAAGGATTGAAACTTTGAATCTTTAAGGAGCTAATTTACCCAAGAAAGAATTTCTCCATATTTTTTCTTAGATTTAATGATTTTATTAATGTTTAATTAATTAAAGGAAAAGAGGGAAACCATATTTTAGCTTTTCATAACTAACTTTCTTAAAAACTTTCTCATCTCATTTTCTCTCAAAATTCCCTCAGCCAAACACATTTCCACAGCAACATTTCTTCTAATTTTCACACTAAATGATGAGGTTTCAATCATCATTTGATTCCTAATCCTTTCTACATCAAAACCTCTTGATTTGCTTATTGAATTTTCAAGGATTTTGGCTCTAATCAAGGAGAAATCTACATTTAGAGGTAAGGATGTTATTCTCCTCTAAATACTCAGTTCTTTACTGAAATTCCCAAGTTCTCAACCCTTAAATTAAGTTTTATAAAAGGTTTTAATGTTGTGATCTTGATTTTGGCTTAAAACTCAAGATTTGGATTAAATCTTGAATAATTTCGCGGTGATTGTTTGGGCTCTGTTTTGAGATGGCTTTTTAATGTATTATGGATGTTTAATGATGTGTAATTGAGGTTTAATCAATGCAATCCCGAATAGGTTGAATTTCCTAAGTTTTTGCGTATGAAAATGGTGGTTTTTGGGGTGATCTTGGTGTTCTGTTATAGCTGGAGGTATAAGGACGAGTTTAGGTTCTTTTTGGATGTTAATTGATGTTTAAGAATGTTTAGAAGTGATGGATCTTGGCTGGGTAATGTGGTGGAAGAGTTTGGAAGTGATTTCGGTTGTGTTTGGTAGCCGAAATGTTAGATTTGGTGAGAGCAGCGAGTTTAGGTGTAGTGGCTGAAAGATTTTAATGCATGATGATGCATTAATCCTCTGCTTTGATATGTTTAAAACCGGGGAGACATCTTCGGATCCTTGTGGTGTTGATCCAGAGGCTTGAACGGCGTTTCGGCAAGCTTGCGAAACGGAATTGGTGAGTGAAGTTGGGATTTCCAGCTTTGTAATGAATGTTTGAAGGTTTGGGAGCTTAGTTTAAGTCTAAGCAACTTAACTAAGCTCAAGAGTAAATTTCCGGGAAAACTCTCTCTTTGATGAACCATGAGATGGTTGGATGCAATGAATTTAATTTGCATGTGTAAATTCTATTTTTGAAAGCATGTTTTAGCATGATTAATGATGGTTTTGAAAGCCATGTGTTGAAGGATGCTCAAGGTAAAAAATCCTTGGTTTGTTATGAATAAATGTGGTTTTGATGCATATTGATGCATGATGGTTTAATGGCTTTGATTAATGCTTTAAAACAGTGGATTGTTGATGATAAATGATGTATATTGGCAAGTGGTGTAATGGTTTTAAAGTACTTGAATCGGATATAGTTAGCCGGCTATAGGATTGGGTGCATCGTGAATTAAGTCGCCTTGGATGTTGAGGGTTTGTAATTGTACCGTAAACTCCATCCAAGTACACTAACGAGATGTTTAAGATCATAATGGTGGTTAAAAGGCCTTGTGTGGATCTTGTGTTGTGTGTCCCGTGTTCTCGTTAGTGATGTTATACAACTACCGATGAGTGATGTGGAGGGGTTGTGATTGTACCGTTAAACTCCATCACGGGTGTTGAGGGGTTGTGATTGTACCGGTAAACTCCACCTTGTGTGTTCGGTAGTGTGTATGAAGCGTATGGGACAACCCTTGTAATCCGCGTATACGATTGTGTTTTTTTTGTTGAAAATGGTTATGGTTTATCATTTGGAAGCCAATATGACATGTTGATGTTAATGAAGCATGAGATGCTTGTTGTGTATGCATTGTTGCATGAGAAATGATGTTTATGAGTTTAAAGGCCTTATGAAAGGTGTTTTATAAAATGCATTATTGTGTTGTTTCTTTAGAGCATGCCTCACTAAGCAAATGTGCTTACTCTCTCTTTCTTGAACCAATAATGCAGAGAATTGAAGTGTTTTGAGGGCAGCAAGGAGGCTAAGAATCCAAGGGAAAGCTAAGCTCGTGTATGGTGATGTTTTTACAACATTATTAGTTTTTGATATTTTGGCAATGGGAACCTAGGTTGTGTTTTGGGAGATGTTTTGGACTCCCTAAGTGTGGCATGATGCCTTTAATGCTTTGGACTTGTAAATGGCCAATTTGGTGTTTGCTTTGATGATTTGATGATTGGTTGGTTTTGAATATTAGGATGCATGCCTATAGACTTGTGGTTTTTCCTAATTGATGCCATGAATGAGTTTTGATGATGCAAATGTGTACCTTATATGTATGATGACTTGTTGGCATGATTAGGAGGTCATTAGGTTGTGTTTGAATGGATAAATGCATGTTAAACCAGCAAATTCTGCACTTTCTGGGCAATCCGTATCGGAACGGGCCCTAGCGTTTCGAAACGGGAGCCTGTAATGGCCTTTGTGTATCAAAACGGGTAGAGGTCGTTCCGAAACGTTTTGGCCACTGCCAGGGCCTGTTTCGATACAGGTCTCGAAACGAACCCGCGTTTCGGAACGGTCAACCCCGTTCCGAAACAGTTGACCGTTGGTCACTGATTTGAATGGTTTTGTGGTTTGCAAGTTTTACGTTTTAGTCCTGAATATTGTTTTTGCAATTGCTTGAGTTTGAGATGTCCGTTTAAGATGAAATTTGACAGGGAAGCATGTAATATGATTAATTTCATTTTGGTAACTTAAAAATCAGTTAAGTCCTCTATCTTTCAAGAAATTACAATTTGGTCCCTAACTTTTGTACATTGTGCAATTGAGTTCCTTAATGTAATCTGATCGCTGTGCTTTTCAAGTATGTGTTCCTCAAGAGTACGCTTAGGGTTAATATGCATCTAGACAGGTTTAAAAACAAAAAAAGGGTCGTTAATCATGGTTGACTTTCGGGTTGACTTTGGTTTTCCCCGTGTAATCTTCATAGTTCGGGTCAACCGTCTAGGCCGGGCTAAGGGGGTTACATTTGGTGGTATCAGAGCTGAGTTCTCGAGTAAACAGGAATGGTTATGTGGGTGATGTATGTGTGATAGCATGATATGTCTTTTAGATGAAAGTGTGATGTATGAATTGTAAAGTATGTTGCAATTGTGATGTTATGCTGTGTTGAAGCATGTTAGAGGGACCCATTGCCATATCAAAACTAATGAAATGAATTGTTTTTTGAAAAATGAGCTTGAGTGCTTGGATTACTTACCTTGTTGAGCCTAATTATGTATATTGCATTTGTGTTAGTGCATTGTTTTAGTGACTGGGACCTCGTAGAGAGACGAGAGTTAATACGCGAGCTATGGCTCAGAAAGAGAATGAGGAGAATGTTGATAATGTTGTGGATTTACCTCCTCCTCCTGGTGGTGGACCACCCGGTGGTGGTGGTGGTGAAGGTGATGGAGCTGGTGTTGGTGCTGGTGCTGGGGTCGCTGGACCTGAAGCTGGGCAGGGGCAAGCTGCTCCTGACATGACTGTTTTGATACAGGCTATTGCTGGAGCCTTTCAGGCGGCAGTAGCTGGAGCTCATGGAGCTGGGCATCAGGGAGATGCTAATGCGAGATTACCTTTGGAATGTTTGCATAGTCTGGGAGGGACTGAGTTCAGAGGTTTGTCTGCTGAAGGTTCTGAATCTTGGTTGGAAAGTACCAAGAGGATATTGGGAAAAATGAACTGCAATGAAGTGCAGAAGTTAGGATGTGTGGTATCGCTGTTACATGATGATGCGTATACCTGGTGGACGACCACTGTCTCCGGAATGGAGGAAGTTGATGTGACTTGGACGTTCTTTCTGAACGCGTTCAAGCGAAAGTATCTGGGTGTGCGATACCTGGATGAAAAGAAAAGAGAATTCATGTCTCTTGTGCAAGGAAGTATGTCGGTGGCTGAGTACGAGATTCAGTTTGTCCGTCTCAGTTAATATGCACCTGAGCTTATCCCTGATGAGCGGGAGAGGTGTGAACGTTTCCGATATGGTTTGATGCCGGATGTAAAGACCTTTATGCTTGCTGCTGAGTACACGAATTTGGATGTGCTGGTTAGTAGGGCGAAGGACAATGAGCATAACCTGGGTTTGTCTTCCAGGAGTGCTGGTTCTGGCTCAGGCAAGAGAGCTGTTGAGTATAGTTCCGGTGGTGGACGGAACAAGAGAGGACGAGATAAGAGATATCAGTCTTCTGCCAGACGTGGTAGTGGAGGGCATGGTGCGCCTGTTCAGGGAGACAGGACGAGAGCTGATCAGAACACATGCTGGGCGTGTGGATCACGTGGTCATTTGAGGCGTGATTGTCCTCGGGTAGCGAGAGAGGTTCAGGCTCCTGTGGCAGTGACGGGTAATTCGTGCTGGAATTGTGGTTCGGCAGACCACATGAGGAGGAAGTGTCCTTTGTTGGCCAGTGGTGGTCAGGGACGTGCTCCTGGAGTTGTTGCGCCACAGAGAGGTCGTGGGCACGGCCGTGGCAACTTCCAGCGCAGAGATGATGGTGGAAGGAATGTGGCACATGTGGTGGCTGTCCAACCTGAGGGTGGTGTCCAGGCTCGAGTGTATGCGCAGCGTGAGGGGAGAAATGACACGGATGTGATCGCAGGTACCTTTACTTTGCAATCCTTGTCATTACTTTCCCTTGATTGATTCTGGATCTACACACTCATACATATTGCGTGAACATGCTCAATTGCTTGGTTTGCCTGTTGAGTCTTTGGATGTTGGTATGCATGTAACTAGTTCCTTTGGTGTGACCGTTGTGACACGGAAGTTGTATAGAAGGTGTCCCTTGGTTGTGCAAAATCATGTTTTTCATGTTGATCTCATGGAATTGCCATTCTATGATTTTGATGTAATCCTTGGTATGGATTGGCTTGTTGAACATCGAGCTGTGGTGGATTTTGAGAACAAGCGAGTTTCGTTGAAGCTTGCGGATGATTATGAGGTAGTGGTGGTTGGTGAGAATGTGAAGTTCCTTGCCAATGTGGTGTCTACCTTGGAGGCAAGCCGAATGCTGAGGCAAGGTTGTGAAGCCTACCTAGCCTTTGTGATGAATCCTAGCTCTAAGGAGTTGCGAGTGCAAGATCTCAAGACTGTGCGAGAGTTTCCTGGTGTGTTTCCGGAGGAGTTACCTGGATTGCCTCCTAATCGAGAAGTGGAGTTTGGGATTGAGCTGTATGAAAATACAACTCAAGTGTCCATTACTCCTTATCGAATGGCACCTAAGGAGTTGAAGGAGCTGAAGACGCAACTTCAGGAGTTGCTTGATCGTGGTTTCATTCGGCCGAGTGTGTCACCTTGGGGTGCACCGGTCTTGTTTATGAAGAAAAAGGATGGCAATATGAGAATGTGCATCGATTACCGTCAGCTGAACAAGTTGACTATCAAGAATCTGTATCCATTGTCGAGGATTGATGATCTTTTTGATCAATTTCGGGGAGCGACTGTGTTCTCTAAGATTGACTTAAGGTCAGGTTATTACCAGTTGAAGGTGAAGGATATGGATGTGCCAAAGACAGCCTTCAGAACGAGGTATGGGCATTATGAGTTCCTTGTGATGCCGTTTGGTTTGACGAATGCTCCTGCAGCCTTTATGGACATGATGAATAGAGTGTTCCATGAGTATTTGGACAAGTTTGTTGTGGTGTTCATTGATGATATCCTTGTGTACTCTCGTACTGAGGAGGAGCATGAGGGGCATTTGAGGATTGTGTTGCAGGCTTTGCTAGAGAATCAACTTTATGCTAAGTTAAGCAAGTGTGAGTTCTGGCTCAAGGAAGTTGTGTTCCTTGGTCATGTTGTTTCTGCTGAGGGGATTCGTGTTGATCCTCAGAAGATTGAGGCAGTGATGAATTGGAAGCCTCTTAAGTCTGTTCATGAAGTCCGTAGTTTCCTTGGTTTGGCAGGATACTATCGGAGGTTCGTGGATGGATTTTCTAAGATTGCTGCACCTTTGACGAAGTTGTTGCAGAAGGATGTCAAGTATGAGTGGACGGAAGCGAGACAGCAGGCTTTTGAGAAGCTTAAGGCAGCTTTGACGCAAGCTCCTATCTTGGTTCAGCCTGAATCAGGGAAAGAGTTTATGGTGTACAGTGATGCATCCTATGTTGGTTTGGGGTGTGTGTTGATGCAAGAGGGTAAGGTGGTGGCTTATGCGTCGCGCCAGTTGAAGGTGCATGAGCGCAATTATCCTACGCATGACATTGAATTGGCTGCAGTGGTTTTTGCTTTGAAAATCTAGAGACATTATCTGTATGGTGAGAAGTGTACGGTGTACACGGATCACATGAGTTTGAGGTATATGATGTCTCAGAAAGAGTTGAATATTAGGCAACGACGTTGGGTGGAGTTGCTTAAAGATTACGATCTAACGATCGAGTACCATCCGGGCAAAGCTAATGTTGTAGCGGATGCTTTGAGTAGGAAAGTGGCAGTGGAGTTGAGGGCTATGTTTGCCAGCTTGAGCATTTCGCGAGATGGCGGTCTTGTGGCTGAGTTGCAAGTGAAACCATCCTTGGTTCAGTTGATTAAGGATAAGCAGCTGTTGGATGATTCCTTGGTGCCACATGTTCAGGATATTGCTGAGGATAGGCCATCAGAATTCTGTTTTAATGATGATGGAGTTCTATGTTTTGGAAGTCAGATAGTAGTTCCCAATGATGCTGAGTTGAGGCGTGCTATTCTAACTGAAGCTCATAGCAGTCCTTTTGCTATGCACCCTGGTAGTACAAAGATGTATCATGGTCTTAAGGATGAGTACTATTGGGTGGGTTTGAAAAGAGATGTTGCTGAGTATGTGAGTAAGTGCATGGTTTGTCAGCGAGTTAAGGCTGAGCATCAATTTCCTTCTAGGTTGTTGCAACCGTTGAGGATTCCTGAGTGGAAGTGGGAAAGGATTACCATGGACTTTGTGTCTGGTTTACCTTTGTCGCCAAAGAAGAAGAATTCGGTGTGGGTGATTGTGGATCGCCTGACAAAGTGTGCGCATTTCTTGTCTGTGCATACTACGTATACTTTGGACAAGCTTGCAGAGTTGTACGTTGCTGAGATTGTGCGACTGCATGGTGTGCCAAAGTCTATAGTGTCAGATAGAGAACCGAGGTTTACATCGCGTTTCTGGGAATGTTTGCATCAAGCTTTGGGTACAGGGCTGAATTTCAGTACTTCTTATCATCCATAGTCGGATGGACAGTCTGTGCGTGTTATCCAAGTGCTGGAGGATATGTTGAGGTGCTGTGTGATTGAGTTTCAAGGCTCTTGGGAGAAACATTTGCCTTTGGTGGAGTTTGCTTATAATAATAGTTACCAGGCAAGTATTCAAATGGCACCTTACGAAGCCTTGTACGGGAGGAAATACAGAACTCATCTTTGTTGGGCTGAAACAGGTCAGAAGTTGGTTTCAATGCCAGCTTTGTTGAAAGGAACCACCGAGAAGGTGAAGCTCATTTGTGAGCGTTTGAAGGCAGCTTCTGATCGACAGAAGTCTTACGCGGATTTGAAGCGTAAGGAGATTGAGTATGCGGTGGGTGACCGTGTGTTTTTGAAAGTTTCGCCTTGGAAAAAGGTGATGAGGTTTGGCCGAAAGGGTAAGTTGAGCCCAAGGTACATTGGACCATACGAGGTGATTGAACGTGTGGGTCCTGTTGCGTATAAGCTGAGGTTACCGCAAGAGTTGGAAAAGATTCATGATGTGTTTCATGTCTCTACGCTTCGGAGGTATAGATCTGATCCTTCGCATGTTATGCCTATAGAGGAAGTGGAGTTGAATCCAGACTTGACTTATGATGAGGAGTCGGTGGAAATTCTGGATTCAGACATTAAAGTTCTTCGGGGCAAGACCATTGATTTGGTAAAGGTGTTGTGGAAGCATCATGGTGTAGAAGAAGCCACGTGGGAAAGGAAGGATGATATGTTGAAGCAGTTTCCGTACCTCTTTCCTCCAGGTAAATTTCGAGGACGAAATTTCTTAAGGGAGGAAGAGTTGTAACACCCCAAATATAAAAGGTGGTTTTAGGGAAAGCCTAGTTCAGGATGCTTTAAAAATATGGAAAAATATCTAAAAATCCTCTTTTAATATATATAAGAGAGTGGTGAAATCAATTTTACAAAATAAGGTTTGGAAGTGTGACATTTCGAAATAGTGACTAAAATGTAATTTTTGAAAAAGTTCAGTGGTGACTGTTTTGTAAGGATTGAAACTTTGAATCTTTAAGGAGCTAATTTACCCAAGAAAGGATTTCTCCAAATTTTTTCTTAGATTTAATGATTTTATTAATGTTTAATTAATTAAAGGAAAAGAGGAAAACCATATTTTAGCTTTTCATAACTAATTTTCTTAAAAACTTTCTCATCTCATTTTCTCTCAAAATCCCCTCAGCCAAACACATTTCCACAGCAACATTTCTTCTGATTTTCACACTAAATGATGAGGTTTCAATCATCATTTGATTCCTAATCCTTTCTACATCAAAACCTCTTGATTTGCTTATTGAATTTTCAAGGATTTTGGCTCTAATCAAGGAGAAATCTACATTTAGAGGTAAGGATGTTATTCTCCTCTAAATACTCAGTTCTTTACTGAAATTCCCAAGTTCTCAATCCTTAAATTAAGTTTTATAAAAGGTTTTAATGTTGTGATCTTGATTTTGGCTTAAAACTCAAGATTTGGATTAAATCTTGAAGAATTTCGTGGTGATTGTTTGGGCTCTTTTTTGAGATGGCTTTTTAATGTATTTTGGATGTTTAATGATGTGTAATTGAGGTTTAATCAATGCAATCCCGAATAGGTTGAATTTCCTAAGTTTTTGCTTATGAAAATGGTGGTTTTTGGGGTGATCTTGGTGTTCTGTTATAGCTGGAGGTATAAGGACGAGTTTAGGTTCTTTTTGGATGTTAATTGATGTTTAAGAATGTTTAGAAGTGATGGATCTTGGCTGGGTAATGTGGTGGAAGAGTTTGGAAGTGATTTCGGTTGTGTTTGGTAGCCGAAATGTTAGACTTGGTGAGAGCAGCGAGTTTAGGTGTAATGGCTGAAGATTTTAATGCATGATGATGCATTAATCCTCTGCTTTGATGTGTTTAAAACCGGGGAGACATCTTCGGATCCTTGTGGTGTTGATCCGGAGGCTTGAACGGCGTTTCGGCAAGCTTGCGAAACGAAATTGGTGAGTGAAGTTGGGATTTCCAGCTTTGTAATGAATGTTTGAAGGTTTGGGAGCTTAGTTTAAGTCTAAGCAACTTAACTAAGCTCAAGAGTAAGTTTCCGGGAAAACCCTCTCTTTGATGAACCATGAGATGGTTGGATGCAATGAATTTAATTTGCATGTTTAATTTCTGTTTTTGAAAGCATGTTTTAGCATGATTAATGCTGGTTTTGAAAGCCATGTGTTGAAGGATGCTCAAGGTAAGAGATCCTTGGTTTGTTATGAATAAATGTAGTTTTGATGCATAGTGATGCATGATGGTTTAATGGCTTTGATTAATGCTTTAAAACAGTGGATTGTTGATGATAAATGATGTATATTGGCAAGTGATGTAATGGTTTTAAAGTACTTGAATCGGATATAGTTAGCCGGCTATAGGATTGGGTGCACCGTGAATAAAGCCGCCTTAGATGTTGAGGGGTTGTAATTGTACCGTAAACTCCATCCAAGTACACTAACGAGATGTTTAAGATCATAATGGTGGTTAAAAGGCCATGTGTGGATCTTGTGTTGTGTGTCCCGTGTTCTCGTTAGTGATGTTATACAACTACCGATGAGTGATGTGGAGGGGTTGTGATTGTACCGTTAAACTCCATCACGGGTGTTGAAGGGTTGTGATTGTACCGGTAAACTCCACCTTGTGTGTTCGGTAGTGTGTATGAAGCGTATGGGACAACGCTTGTAATCCGCGTATCCAATTGTGTTTTTTTGTTGAAAAATGGTTATGGTTTATCACTTGGAAGCCAATATGACATGTTGATGTTAATGAAGCATGAGATGCTTGCTGTGTATGCATTGTTGCATGAGAAATGATGTTTATGAGTTTAAAGGCCTTATGAAAGGTGTTTTATAAAAGGGAAAACTACACTGGCGGTCCCCAAACTATTATCGTTTTCCTATTTTGGTCCCTAAACTATGTTTTTTGGCAAAATCGTCCCTTCTGTTACATAGTTCTCCTGTTTTGGTCCCCCGACGTTAAATAGCTAACAGTTTTGCTGACGTGGCATTTTTTAAATATTTTTTAATCATTTCTCTCCCCTCTTAAAAAATGCCACGTCAGCAAAACCGTTAGCTATTTAACGTCGGGGACCAAAACAGGAGAACTATGTAACAGAAGGGACGATTTTGCCGAAAAACATAGTTTAGGGACCAAAATAGGAAAATGGTAATAGTTTAGGGACCACCGGTGTAGTTTCTTTAGAGCATGCCTCACTAAGCAAATGTGCTTACGCTCTCTTTCTTGAACCAATAATGCAGAGAATTGAAGTGTTTTGAGGGCAGCAAGGAGGCTAAGAATCCAAGGGAAAGCTAAGCTCATGTATGGTGATGTTTTCACAACATTATTAGTTTTTCATATTTTGGCAATGGGAACCTAGGTTGTGTTTTGGGATATGTTTTGGACTCCCTAAGTGTGGCATGATGCCTTTAATGCTTTGGACTTGTAAATGGCCAATTTGGTGTTTGCTTTGATGATTTGATGATTGGTTGGTTTTGAATATTAGGATGCATGCCTATAGACTTGTGGTTTTTCCTAATTGATGCCATGAATGAGTTTTGATGTTGCAAATGTGTACCTTATATGTATGATGACTTGTTGGCATGATTAGGAGGTCATTAGGTTGTGTTTGAATGGATAAATGCATGTTAAACCAGCAAATTCTGCACTTTCTGGGCAATCCGTATCGGAACGGGCCCTAGCGTTTCGAAACGGGAGCCTGTAATGGCCTTCGTGTATCGAAACGGGGAGAGGCCGTTCCGAAATGTTTTGGCCACTGCCAGGGCCTGTTTTGATACAGGTCTCGAAACGAACCCGCGTTTCGGAACGGTCAACCCCGTTCCGAAACAGTTGATCGTTGGGCACTGATTTGAATGGTTTTGTGGTTTGCAAGTTTTACGTTTTAGTCCTGAATATTGTTTTTGCAATTGCTTGAGTTTGAGATGTCCGTTTAAGATGAAATTTGACAGGGAAGCATGTAATATGATTAATTTCATTTTGGTAACTTAAAATTCAGTTAAGTCCTCTATCTTTCCAGAAATTACAATTTAGTCCCTAACTTTTGTACATTGTGCAATTGAGTTCCTTAATGTAATCTGATCGCTGTGCTTTTCAAGTATGTGTTCCTCAAGAGTATGCTTAGGGTTAATATGCATCTAGACAAGTTTAAAAAGAAAAAAAGGGTCGTTAATCAAGGTTGACTTTCGGGTTGACTTTGGTTTTCCCCGTGTAATCTTCATAGTTCGGGTCAACCGTCTAGGCCGGGCTAAGGGGGTTACACCGAGACTACCTAGAAGAAGATCTGAACGGACTGGATCCAAGAGTTGTCACACCTGTGATAGAAGTCTCCCACTTTGAACTGAAGCCCGTAATGTTCAACATGATCAATACTCTGGGCAATTTGGCGGCTCAGCAACTGAAGATGTCAGACAGCACCTAAAATCCTTCCTGTATATTTGCAATTCATTCAAAATATAAGGAGTACATGAGGATATTTTGAGACTGAAATTGTTTCCCCTTTCACTGAGGGATAAGGCAAAAACCTGCTAAATAGCATTCCAGCAGGATCATTTGGATCTTGGAGTGACTTATGTTGTGATTTCTTTGCACGTTTTAATACTACGAATTTAACTAATAAATTGCGTAATGAAATCACTTCTTTTCGACAGGCTGATGACGAATCCATGCACGAGGCTTGGGAAAGATACAAAGAGATGTTACATAAATGCCCTTGCACGAATTCCCATTGTGGACACACTTGAGAATGTTCTACAATTTTAATACCCCGATTTTGGGCCTAGGTGTTAGCCAGGTTTGGTTAGGCGGTTCGTTTCGAACCTGTTTAGCGGTCTAGTCTAGTTTCAGGAAATAATTAAATTGAAAGGTTTTGGTCGGATAAAAATATGGGAAAATTTCCTAAAATCATAATTATATATATGATTAATTTTTTTAAAGGTAATTTAAAGAAAACACTTTTGGAAATCGGACATTTTGGTTTAGTGACCAAAATGTAAAAACGGTAAAGTTTGATTTAATGGCAAAAACGTAAAAGGCTAATGCTTTGAATATTTAAGGAGCAATACCAAGGGCTAATAGAGACTTTTCCTCCTATTTTACAATTTTGATTAAATAAATTATATTAAAAAGATGGAGGGAAGTTAAAACGTTTTTTTTTATTTTCTCACAAATTGGATTTGACGTAGTTTTCCCTTCTCTCAATTTTCTCTAAAAATCCCTTCATCAAAACAGCAAGATTTTCAAGGTAAACTCTAAATTTGATTTGGATTTCAAGGATTTATTTATTTTCTATTGATTCTTTATTGAATCTCTTATTTTCTCTTTGGTTTTCTTTTCAAAAATGGAGGAAGAGGTCATCATTAAAGGTAGGTTGATTCTTCTCCTATAATGACATGTTCTTTACTGAAATTCTCAAGTATTTTGTCTTTTACATATTGTTTTTAATGGGTTTTTATATATTAGTTGATGAAATTGTGTTAATTGTTGAGTTAATGATTGATTATTAACATGTTTTTAAGGGTTAAAAATGTTAACTTGATGGATTTTGTTAAGTAATCCCAAAACTAGTTAGATAGCTAGATGTTAGCGACGAAATCTTGGGTTTTTATGGGTTGTTGTTGTGTTTTCTTGATATCTTGAGGCTTATTGAGGTTGGGGAAGTGTTTTGGGTTGCAAATGGATGAGGATTGATGGTTAATTTTGCTGGGTCATGATTGGGAATGGTTTAGAGTGGTTTTGTCAATGTTTACGGGTTGTATCGATTGTTAATTACTTGGCGAATGTTGGAGTTGAGTGAGGGGTTTGTGTTGTTGGAGGTTTTAATGCAAGAGTGTGCATTAATCCTCTGTTTTTCCTTGGTTAGAAGTAGGGCAAGACGTTGCTTGATCATTAGATGGCACTTTTGGAGTTTCAGAAGCTTGGAATAGCTTCGACAAGTGAGGCGAAGTTGTATCGGTGAGTGGATGTGGTTTGAAAGTTTTCGTAAGCTTGGAAACAAGGTTTTGGGAGGTTAGTGTAAGCTTAAAACACTTAGCTAATCTCGAAAGTAAGTATGGTTACTAAAGCTCTCGGTCTTTGGTTTAAAGTCCATGTGGATTATCAAGCTCATGTTTTGATTTATATTTGTTACTCGCTGTTATGCATGTTTTATAAGCATGATTTTGCTGATTTATATCCCATGAAATGATTTGATTATGCTTCAAGAGGTTATATTCTTGATGAGATATATTATTCTATATTTGAGGCATGTTGTGAGATGGGATATGTGATGATTTTATTAATGCATTGAAAGCAGTGAGTTAACATGGATTTAAATGGTATATTGGTTTAGTAATGAGATTTCTATTATCAGATATGTTGGTCGGCCAATAGGATGAGAACTGCACTATAATATATAAAATTCGCGCGTGAGATAAATTCTTCGGTTTCACAATAGGGGTAGTGGTATAGTGATGCGAGTGATAGGGTAATGCTATCACCAACGGGCAATGCGGGTAGTAGCATCCCAACCGAAGAAGATAATGGTGAGGGTAGTTTCACCATGTGACTTGATGGGTGTAGTTCCATCAAGGTATCCGTAAATCCGATCATTAATGGGTAGATGTAGTGCTATCCAAGGCTAGGGTTAGATTTCATCTGGTTCACTTGAAATGCCAATATATGAATTGAACATGTATCATGGTTTTGAAATACTTTTGTGTAAAGACTTTTATACATGATGATTATGCTTTATGAGATTTAAGCATGTGAAGCTTTGGTTTGGTTTTGCATTGAGATATGCATGAGGTAATGATACATGTGGTTTATAAAAGATGCTTTTATTATGGTTTCAAAAGCATGAGAAAGTTGAGCATGACATGGTTATGTTTTAAAGGAATCATTGGTTTGAAAATACATTGTTTCTGTTTTAAAATTGAGCTTTCCCTTACTAAGCAAATATGCTTACGCTCTCCTTTCCAACAATGCAGATAATTGAGCATTTGGGACAACAAAATAGCAAGAGATTTCACCCAAGACATCACTCAATTTACAAGTATGAGATTTGACACTTTTAATAAGGTAGATTTGGCAATGGGGTGGGTACCTCGGTATTTGGGAGGGGATTGTTTAAAATCCCTGGGTTGGCAAGTGTGTTTTGCCTTATAAGATTTGTATTGGGCCATTATATGTTGTTATGTTTTGATTTGTGGTTTTGATACTTTATGCGGATTGCTCATAGGTTGCATGCCTTTAGAGTAATCATGTTTTTTAATTCATGATGCTAGAAACCTTTGATGATGCATATGTGTTGGATAAATATGTGGTTGATGTTTACCTATGATTGTATGATGATTGGTGGCCATATGGTATGTTTTAAGGTGCTTAAATGTTGCTGTTTTAGTGTAGATCATGCATGTGTTTCGAAATAGTAGCAGCTGTTTCAATACAACTTGCATATTAAGTCTTAATATTTTGGAACACTGCTAAGTCGTTTCGAGACCCTTAGTTATAATTTGTGCCCATATCAAAACTCGGGGCCGTTTTGATACGGCTCTGTTATGTTTGAATGCAAGGGAGGTCAATTTGGGGAATTGGTTTCAGAACAGGTATGGTTGTTCTGATACCAAATGTTACTAGAATGCATTGTTTCGAAACAGGGGGTGACTGTTTCAAAACAGGGTCGGTAAGTTCGTTAAATTGGCATGATTTCTCAATTTTGAATGTTTACATTTCAGTCCTTGTTTATATGATTTGCAATTGTGGATGTTTAAATGATCGTACGATGCTGATATTTCACCTGCAAGCATGTAATGAACCTAATTAAAGGTTGGTAACATTAATTTGTAATCTAACCTTACATCAGATTGTTTGCAAATGAAAGTACGGTTGAGGTTCAATTTAAATGAAATTATATTCGTTGCGCGAGTAATCACTGCAAAACTTAATCATGCATCTAGACAAGATAAAAGAAAAAAAGGTTGCTAATCGAGGTTGACTTTAACGAGTTGACTTTGGTTTTCCTTGTATAATTCTCTTAATTCGGGTCAAGCGTCTAGACTGGGCTAAGGGAGTTACAACAATGTTGTCAACACGACAACAAGGATGATGCTTGATGCCTCGGCAAATGGCATACTCTTAGACAAACAACCCGAGGAAACATTGGAGATTTTGAATAGGACAGCCAAAAACAATTATCAATTCCCGACAGCCAGAATAGGAGGAATCAGACGCCAATCCACAGTAAAGAAATAGGGTCCTCGGACTCTGTTTCAGCCCAAATCGCCACCTTGACAAAGTTGGTCATGAACATGCAGACGCAGAATAATCACCAGGATGTCAAGGTAATGGATTTATTTTGTGAAAACTGTAGGGGTAACCATGTTTCTTCTCAATGTCCACAGAATACAGAGTCGAGCTGTTACGTTGGAAACTACAATCGGAACAATAACATGATGTCCAACAACTATAACCCGACCTAGAAGAAACACCCGAATTTCTCCTAGAGCAACCCCAACAACGCACTCAATCAAAACAATTAGAATGCTCCAGCAGCGGGATTTCAACAGAACAAGCCTCGATAGGCTATGCCGCAACAGCAGTCTCTGCCGCCACAACAACCTATGCCAACTAGTTCTTTAGAAAACTCTCTTAATGCTTTTATGTCTCAAACTAGTGCATATATGGCTAATACTGATAAGTTAATAAATAAAACTGACGCTTTTATGGACAAGACGAAGATGCGAATGTAGAATCATGAGGCGACATTGAAATCCCTAGAAACTCAAGTCGGGCAGATTAAACAGATCCTAAACACAAGGCCGAGGGGAGGCTTACCTAGCGATACTGAAGTCTCTAAGGGAACATCATATGAGCAATACAATGCCATAACCACTCGCAGTGGTATTCAACTCATGGAGCCTCGAGTTAAGGAGACGGGGCAGACAAATCTGACGGAACCGATTACAGCAACAATGCCTAGTGACACTGCCTCGGCAGAACCTGTTTACAACGCTACCTCGGCAACACCTGACAGAGATACCACGGAGAACAGGAAGGCACCTGAAGGTCCTGGTTCAATGTCACAGATCAGATTCCCATGCAAGAAACGAATCGAAGACATTCGTCTCCCACCATCGTTCCCACAAAGACTGAAATAGCATAAACAAGAGTACCAATTCAAGAAGTTCCTAGACATCGTGAAGCAGGTACACATAAACCTGCCCTTGATGGAAATGATCAAGAAGATCCCGAATTATGCTAAGTTCCTCAAAGACATTATCTCAAAATGAAAAAGGATTGGAGAATTTGAAACTTTTTTTGTGACAGAAGAATGTATAGCAATGCTACAAAATCTGACACCACCTAAGCTTA
The DNA here is from genome assembly GCA_030270665.1 of Hibiscus trionum. Lineage (NCBI taxonomy): Eukaryota > Viridiplantae > Streptophyta > Magnoliopsida > Malvales > Malvaceae > Hibiscus > Hibiscus trionum. The sequence continues at coordinate 27,948,290 of BSYR01000021.1, forward strand.
AGGACCCCGCCAGTTTTATCATACCATGTGCAATTGGAAATCACTATGTCGGGAGGGCATTGTGTGACCTAAGAGCAAGCATAAACATGATGCCTAAGTCAGTTTTCCAGAAATTGAGAATTTGAAAGGTCATACCTACCACTTTAATGATGTAGCTTGCCGATAGATCTTATGTGCAACCAGAAGGGAAAATTGAGGACATTTTGGTAAAAATTGATAAATTTATTTTCCCTGCTAACTTTTTATATTGGATTGCAATGTAGACGAGAATTCACCAATCATCCTCGAGAGACCATTTCTAGCCACCGGGAGAACCCTGATTTACGTCGAAAAGGGAGAGCTGACAATGAGAGTAAACAACCAGTACGTGAAACTCAATATACTAAACACAATAAAACATGCTGATGACCCAAAAGAATGTCAGACAATCAAGGTCCTAACTGAGTCAGACATCGTGTAACCCCCTCGACCCGACCTAGCTGATAGAGTGAACCAAACGGGTCACACGGGGGATATTGAAGTAAACCAGGAAGGTTTACCTCAATAAACAACCCTATTTTTTTCTTTTTATCTTATCTAGATTCTAAATAGAATCCTATGTGTTAAACATTGCAGTGGAACAAACGTAACTCGATCAATCATCAATTTCGTTCAATTATGGCTTTTAATGACCAATGTGCAATTTTTCTGATTTATAGAGACTTAATCCATTTTTGTATTACAACCTTTAATTAGTCTCATTACATGCATCTCAGTCAAATCTCAGCTCAAAATAACCATTCATGCTCATTTAATTGCATCCACAACATCCATGGACCAAAATTCAAAGAAACAAAACTTCAGAATATTCCATCAACTAACATAATAGCCAGCTGTTTCGGTACATACCTAGCCTGTATCGAAATATGTGTATCAAAACAGTACTTCACGGCTCAACACACATGCCTGTATCAAAACACCCTTGAGGTGTTTCGAAACTGTGGTTTCCAGTAGCAAAACGTATTGGAACATACCTACCCTGTTTCGAAACCCTAAGACCATTTCAGGCTCATTGTTTCGGTACAGGCTCGAGTGTACCGGAACACCTGAGCTTGTAATGACACTTTTTGTTTGTTTTTCACCATTAAATCCACCCAAAACCAATCCAACATGCACCCAACATGCATACATCATACTTAAACATTAATCCACAAACATTCATAGCATATTTAGCATCATAACATGGCAAATTGCATCAATAGACAACTAAAGGCATGCAACCTAACAAATAAGCCACTCAAGAGGCAAAACTCAAACCAATACACCAAACACCAAATATAGGCATTCTACAAGTATAAAAACATAAAGAAAACATGCTCAAAAGGGTTTTCATACACATCACCCAAATAAACCATGGAATCCCCCATTGCCTTTATTACTCTAGTCCATAACCGAAACATACTTTAAAAGTGAAGTCTCTTACGATCCCCTTGCAAGTTGCTACCTCCAAACACTTAGTTGTCTGCATTGATAGACAAAAGAGAGCGTAAGCATACAAGCTTAGTGAGGAGTGCTCAAAACCAAAAACACCGTCAATGCTTAAAAACCATTTTACACCATTTGGAAACTATTATGCTATTATTGAAATCCATGCACTTCATTAACAAAATCAGCATGTTATACATCATGCAACAAGTATCACATACTTCAACAAGAAAACCATTTGCTAGCACTCATCTTAAGACTTTCCATGCACAGCTGCCATATGCAAAGTTTAAAGAGTAAGACATGCATTTTCATGTTATGCATCCATATACATTTCATAGCAATTTATCAATTATATTGGCTCACAAGTGATCATCAACTTTCTAATTTCTCAAAACATATCGGATACATGGATTCCCAACTGTTCTCCCAACACTTCATACATTCTCACCGACATCTCAAGGTTTACACACAGGAGCTACCATTCACCGTTGTGACACCCGTGGTGGAGTATTCGGTACCTTTCAACCCCTCAACACTATTCCTTGCTAGATGTATAACCCCACTAACGAGAGACGGAACACAACTCAATTTCCTTAATTGTTAGGGTACTTGGATGGAGTTTTCGGTACATTCACAACCCCTTGACATCCAAGGCGACTTGTTTATAGTGCACTCAATCCTATAGCCGGCTAATTATATCTGATTTCATTTATAAATCACTTTTCACAACATCACTTGCCAATATAATTCTCATTTAGCACAAACCTCACTGTTTTCAAGCATTATCAATAAGCCGCATTACAAGTATTAAACCATGCTTCATTAAACATGTATAAGAATATATATACAAGGATCACTTACCATGTGCATCCTTCATCAATATGGCATTATAAACAGTAAAAATGTTACTTGAAAACATGCTTAAAATAGTAGGTAAACATAGATAAAATCAAGTGCATCAACAAGCTCATAATAATACAATCCGAGGGAGAAAATCACTTTACTTACTTCTGAACTTAGTAAAGCGTTTCAAGCTTAGACTAAGTTCCCAAAACCACTTTAAAAGTGTTTCCCATTTCCACTCACCGACTCGTGAAACCACAATCGTCGACGCGAAAATCAAGTGTCCAAAGTCCTCAGATCTTCACCGATTGCTTTCAAAGTATTCTCCCTTGTTTATACCACACAAGAAAAGAGGATGAATGCATCATAATGCATTAAAATCACCAGCAACTTAAACAATCTCGTTACTGTGACCTAAAGCACCAAAATACCCATCCAAAACAATCGAATTCACCTTCGATTTCTCTCTAAACTCATCCCAGAAATCAACTAACACTTCCATCACATTTTGACAAAAAATCAACATCCAAAAACATCCTAATATCATCCTTATACCTCCATCAACTCAGGTTTCACATTAACATCCCAAAAACCCAAAATCTAACAATCTAACAATTAGAGATCCAACTCAATTCGGGATTACATTCATAAAACCATTATTTCCTCATCATTTAACATCTTAATTATGATTAAAATCATTCACAAATTAATCAAAATAGTGCCAAAACAAAAATCTTGAAAATCCATCTTTTCAAAGCTTGAATTAGCAATTTCCATCTATTCATTTACAAAATCTTGTTAATAAACAAAAATAGAGAGCCAAGGACTTGGGAATTTCAATAAAGAACCTTGATTAGAGGAGAGAAAAGAAAGATCACCTCTCAAACAAGCTTTCCCCTTGATTTGCAATGATTTTGGTGAAATCCTTCAAGAAAACTTTAACTATTTGAAGTAGAAATCCATGGGCAACATTTAGGAATCAAAAGTAAATGTAATAAGAAAATTCTCTCAAGATTTTAGTGATGAAAAGAGAGTTTGGCTATTGGGAAAGTTGAGAGAAAAGTTTTAAAAAAGAAGTTACGTGAGAAAATGATTTGACTATTAAAATCTCATTTAATGAAACTCTTTTTCTTAAAACCTTTAATTAAATCTTTTAAAACACCAAAACAAGGGAAATAACTGATACCAACTTGGTTTAATAGCTCCCTAAGGATTCTAGTTTTGGCTCTCTTCGATTTAGACATTAAAGCAAAACTTTCAATTTTTACATTTTAGTCACCAAGCTAAAATGTCGACTTTCTAAAATTTATTTTTCAAAATTGGTTTCGTTTCCCCTCACTACATATTTAATTAGGATTTTAGAAAATTTTCACATGATTTTATCACATCCCGAACTAAGATTTCCCTGAACCGACCGAATCTCTAATATAGAATTACTAGACCCTAAACAGTCCTTTAAAACCTCTAAGCCCAAAATCAGGGCGTTACAACTCTCCCCCACTTAGGAAATTTCGTCCTCGAAATTTTACCTGAAGGAAAAGATGCGGAAACTGCCTCATCATTCCCGCCTTACTTTCCCACGTGGCCTCCTCAACTCCTCAGTGTCGCCACAACACCTTCAAAAGTTCAATCGTCTTGCCACGAAGAACTTTACTACTAGAATCAAGGATCCCCACTAGTTCCTCATCATAAGAAAAATCTGGATTCAACTCAATCTCCTCAACAGGCATCACATGAGACATATCTGATCTATATCTTCGCAACATCGAAACATGAAACATATAATGGATTTTCTCTAACTCGGGAGTCAACCTCAACCGATATGCAACTGGACCAACACGCTCCACAACCTAATAATGTCCAATAAACCGTGGACTAAGCTTACCCTTACGTCCAAATCTCATCACCTTTTCCAAGGCGATACCTTCAAAAAACACGCGATCTCCAATCGCAAACTTAATCTCCTTACGCTTTAAATCCACGTAAGACTTTTGACGTTCTGATGCATTCTTCAACTGCTCACATATGAGCTTTACTTTCTCAGTTGTCCCCTTAAGCAAATCCGACAAGGAAATCAACTTTTTCCCCGCTTTCGCCCAACAAAGAGGCGTTCTATACTTTCTTCCATACAAAGCTTCATACGGAGCCATTTGTATTCTTTCTTGTAAACTATTATTATAGGCAAACTCCATTAAGGGCAACTGATTTTCCCAAGAACCTTGGAAATCTATAACACAACATCTCAACATATCCTCCAACACTTGGATAACTCGCTCTGACTGTCCATCCGTCTGAGGATGATACAAGTAACTAAAATTAAGCCTTGTACCAAACGCTTGGTGTAGACACTCCCAAAACCTCGTTGTAAACCTAGGATATCTATCTGACACTATAGACTTAGGTACACCATGCAAACACACAATCTCAACAATATACAACTCCGCTAGCTTATCCAACGTATACGTAGTATGCACAGCCAAGAAATGCGTAAACTTCGTAAGACGATCTATAATCACCCAAATGGTGTTCTTCTTTATTGGTGTCAAAGGAAAACCGGACACAAAATCCATCGTAATGCTTTCCCATTTCCATTCCGGTATCCTCAAAGGCTGCAACAAACCAAAAGGAAACTGATGCTCAGCTTTCACACGCTGACAAACCATACACTTGCTCACAAATTCAGTATCATCCTTTTCAACCCAACCCAATAGTACTCGTCTTTCAAACCACGATACATCTTTGTGCTACCAAGATGCATAGCAAAAGGACTGCTATGAGCTTTAGTCAAAATAGTGCACCTCAACTCAACATCCTCTGGCACAACTATTCGACTCTTAAAGCACAAAACACCATCATCAATGAAACAGAAATCCATTGCATTACCCTCAACTATATCCTGACATGAGGCACCAAAGAATCATCAAGCAACTGCTTATCCTTAATAAACTAAATTAAGGAAGGTTTCACTTGTAACTCGGCTATCAACCCACCATCACGTGATATACTCAATCGAGCAAACATCACTCGTAACTCAATAGCCACCTTCATACTCAAAGCATCGGCCACAACATTGGCCTTTCTCGGATGATACTCTATCGTCAGATCGTAATCCTTAAGCAACTCCAACCATCTTTGTTGCCTAAGATTCAACTCTCTCTGGGACATTAGATATTTCAAACTCTTGTGATCTGTGTAGACCACACATTTCTCACCGTAAAGGTAATGCCTCCAAATCTTCAAAGCGAACACGACTGCAGCAAGCTCTAGATCATGAGTAGGATAATTGCGCTCACACACCTTCAATTGCCTAGATACATATGCCACAAACTTCCCACCTTGCATCAACATACAACCTAGACCAACATACGATGCATCACTAAAAACCACAAGTTCCTTACCCGATTCTGGTTAAATCAAGACAGGAGCTTGCGTCAAAGCTTCCTTCAACTTCTCGAAAGCTTGTTGTCTTACATCCGTCCACTCAAAATGAACATTTTTTTGTAACAATTTAGTCAAGCGGACATCAATCTTAGAGAAACACTCAACAAACCTTCGATAATATCCAGCCAAACCAAGAAAACTACGCACTTTCGTCACCGATTTAGGAGTCTTCCACTTCATCACTGCCTCGACCGACACTACATGTCCAAGGAAGACAACTTCCCTGAGCCAAAACTCGCACTAGCTCAATTTAGCATAAAGCTGGTTCTCCAACAACACTTGCAACACTATCCTCAGATGCTTATCATGATCCTCCTCGGTACGAGAGTACACGATAATATCATCAATAAACACTACCACGAACTGATCCAAAAACTCATGGAATACACGATTCATCATGTTCATGAATGCAGCTGGTGCATTTGTCAAACCAAACGGCATCACAAAGAACTCGTAATGCTCGTACCTTGTCACAAAAGCTGTCTTAGGCACATCTACATCCTTGACCTTCAGTTGATAATACCCATACCTCAAATCAATCTTGGAAAACTCTGAAGCACCCCAGAAATGATGAAACAAATCATCAATCCTTGGCAAACGGTACTTGTTCTTAATCTTTAACTTGTTCAGTTGTCGATAATCTATACACATACGCATCGTGCCATCCTTCTTCTTTACAAACAAGACCGATGCACCCCAAGGTGAAACACTTGGCCTTATGAACCCTCGATCTAGCAACTCCTGAAGTTGCTTTTTCAATTCTTTCAACTCCTTAGGTGACATCCGTTAAGGAGCAATAGACACTGGAGTCGTATTTTGATAAAGCTCAATGCCAAACTCAACTTCTCTGTTCGGTGGCAAACCAGGTAACTCTTCCGAAAAGACACTCGGAAACTCACATATCGTTCGTATGTAGTGTACTCGCGCCTCCTTTGTACATGTGTTCATCATATAGGCAAGGAAAGCTTCACAACCCAACTCCATCATAAGACTTGCTTCAAGAGCCGAAATTCCATTAGAGAAGAATTTCAGATTCTCGCCTACAATTACCACTTTTTAATCATCAACAAGTTTCGAGGTAACTTGCTTAACATCAAAATTGACCATAACCATGTGCTCGATCAACCAATCCATCCCAATGATTACATCAAAATCATAGAAAGGAAACTCCATCAAATCAACTGAAAACACATGACCTTGAACAGATAAAGGACATCTCCTATACAATTTTCTCGTAACAATAGTTTCACCAAAAGACCTAGTTACTTGCATTCCCACATCTAACATCTCAACGGTTATATCAAGCAAATGTGCATGCTCATTCAAGATGTATGAATTTGTAGATCCAGAATCAATTAAATTTGAAAAAGACAAGGATTGCAAAGTGAATGTACTTGCAATAACGTCGGTGTCATTACGTCTCTCACGATGTGCGTACACCCTCGCAGGACCACCACCTCGGGTTGAACATCAACAACATGTGCTACACCTCTGTGTCCATCCTTCCCCCGTTGGAAATTACCACGACCGCGCCCATGTCCTCTATGTGGTGCAACAATAGGTGCCAAACTCTGACCACCTCCTGCTAACAAGGGGCAATCACGTCTCAAATGATCATCCGATCCACAGTTCCGACAAGAGTTAGCTGCCCCAGCCACAAGAACCTAATCTTCTCGAGCCACACGAGGACAATCTTGCCTCAAATTCTCTCGTGATCCACATGTCCAACAAATATTATGTTTAGATCTCACTCTATTACCCTGATTTGGCGCACCTCGCCAAAAATTACCTGGCCTCGCCTCAAGCCGATATCTGCGATAACGGTTTCCCTTATATTGTCCACAACTAGGACTAAAATCTATATCTCTCTTACCCAATCTAGAACCACCAACGTGAGAGAACCCAAACTCTTCTCGATATCCTTGGCTCGCGTCAGCATCACATCAAAGTCTTTATAATCGGAGTCTAGCATGAAAATCTCTTCTTCCTGCACCAATCCATAACGGAAGCGATTACATAGATGCATGCTGCGTGTAAAAGAGTCTATCACAATTGGGTGCAAGTATACACGTCGCAAGTAATAAAGTGATACGAAGTATCGGATATCGTCTCAACAGAGACTGGAAATACTTCTATCCTTAAATCTCTGCACAAGAAAAGAAATAATTTTAATAAAGTGATTTTGGAAGACTTGAAGATAAACTAAAGTAAAAGAGGAAATCGGATTGAGAGAATAGGTTGGTATTGATTTGCTCAGTAGTGTAGGTATTGCACTATTCAAGGAACTTCTGTTGCTCCTGTCGCGACAGTAGTCTGTTGTTGTCGCGACAACGACCAACAACTCTGTACTTCAAGTTTGGCAAGAATCCCTGTTGTGACTTGTCCGATCCCTAGGCCCAAGTTTTGTTGATGAACACGTCTTGGATGATACCTCCCGGCGTGAATCAAAGAATGAACACCGATGTTTGTGAATTCTTCTTTAGCCACTTAACCTTGCACCTATTCCTAGGCCAAGATTGTTTAACCATAAACTGGAAAACTTGTATTTACTCCTTTCGTGTACTTAAGTCTCCCGATATTAAGTAAATGGATAACCTCACAAAGCTCTCCTGAAACACTTATGAGATGTTGAAACCAGAGTAAATAAAATTGAAGCTTTTATTAATTGAACAGAAAAAATCCTAAGAAACAGTACAACCCTTACAACCACGTTACAAGATCAACCCTTATCCCTAGGGAAGATTTAGAACATGATGGAGAGAGAAAACGACTAGGGTTTTTAGGGAAGACGGCTAGAAGCTAGATATCCTTTACCTTGTCGAATTACAATCATATATATAGGCCTTGGACTTAAGTTTTCTTAATGGTCAAGAATACTAGTTTGAATTAAAGTACAACTCTATTAAAGACTAAATCTCTGAGTAGGTGTCTTTTAATTTGCCCTATCTTCTTGCTTTGACTTTTTCCTCAAACTTTGGGCAAGGCCTTTCTTGTGCTTCTGGGCTCCGACAGTTATGCGAGTGGTCCACAAAAATCAGGCTTTAAATATTCTATCAGTCAAACTCCACTTCACATTTTCCATCACCATAGTCTTCACTACCGCCTCTTCTTCCACGGCAGATGTCACGACAGCGTTGTAATGGACAATCTCCTTCAATCCTTCACTCCAGCTCTACTGTTATCTTCTGTTCCTTTGCTGCCGTGGATGCTGCCACGACAGGTATCTGCAAGAATAGACCAAAATCAGCAGCATCTGTGCAATATTGTCAATTTGTGATGTTTATTTAAAATCTATCCTAAAATGAAACTAATCATGCTTGAGTGCATCAATAATATGGGTAAATAAGGGTTAAAATATAGAACATTTATGCACTCAACACACCCCCAAACTCAAGTTATTGCTTCTCCTCAAGCAAATGCAACCTGACTAAGAATGAAGCTTTTTGGTTTTGGCTTAACTTAATGAACAACCATTACCTACAACACCTTCACCATCAAGATCAGTACCTTTTCGGATGTTTAAAGACTTATCCGGAGCAATGCTATAATTCTCGTGTAAGTGTGTGTAGGTTTTGTGAACAAATATGTGCCTAGACTCTTCAGCAACCAAAATAGTTACTCTACTCACTTGAGTTTTATTTTGAAGTAATTTTTTAACTGGAGGCAATTTTTGGGCTCCTTTAGTTTTTTCTAGCTTAGACAAAAGTTTTTCTTATTTCTACTAGAGCCGATTTTGGGCAGCTCTAGTTATATTCCTAGAGCCGGTGTTAGGCACCTCTAGGAGTACTTATAATTGTCTAAGTTCTTTCTTTTTTTCTTTTTTTTTTCTTTTTTTACTAACTCAAGTGGTTAAGCTTCCTATTCTAAGTTTACTAGCAGTAGTCTAGACCATATATAAATCACAAAGGTGTATTTAGAGTTTAGAACTATAGTAAGGCTCTAAATATTTCCTAAAACACCCTAACGACACTATCACGACAGAGAATGCCGCGGCAAGTAAGAGCAGTTCAAAGACTTAAGCCAAATTTTTTTTAGACACAAGAATGACACAAAATAAAATAAGTTCATTAATGATAATTAAGAGGAATTCTTACCCCCAAACTCGAGGGTTGCATTGTCCTCAATGCATGACACAAAACAGAAAAATAAAAATAATAAACATCATAAAATAGAAAATAAAACACAGACAACAGAAAAGTAAAAGGACTTAAGTTGAAGAGATGTCATCACTGCTGCTGTCGATGCAGAGTTGTCGTTGGGTAGTTGCTTTTATGGCATAGGCTGACTTTGGAGTTGGAAAGGGTGAGGCTACCTTCTTCTTTGCCTTTCGAGGTGGCTGGACTCTAGTGGGTGAAATTTTTGGGGCCTTGTCCAGGACCTCGATCTCACTATCACTGTTGCTGCTGCTGCTTTGGCTACCGTATACTCTGTCGCGACAGGGTCCCTCAACATCAATATCAAGCTTTTTCTTCTTCATCGGAGATAAATCCTTGGCTATCTCTCGGACGACGGAAGGTTCAGAGTCAGAGTCATCCTGCCAGACTGAGGAGGAGGAGAAACCTTCGAAATATTTTGAGTCTATTTATTGCAGTGGTTCCTTTCGTTTGGTTCCATTAGGAGTGGCATATCATCTGTCGACGTCTCCGGCCGTGGTAGATGGTGAAACAGAGGCAGCTGTCGGTGTGGGCGTCTTGGGGCTGGAAGCAGGTGTTGGGGGCAGAAAGAAGGATTTCTGGAAAAGGAGGGAACTGCATGTTTGGATAATTAAGCTCAACTGTAATAAAGTTTACCGTTGCAGTGGTGAAGTCCCTCATGTATTCCACAAATCCCAGCTGTCATGCCTCCATCTTTTTCAGTAGTTGAATTATTTGGTTGGAGGAGGTGGCTTATGGTTGTGCAGGCTCTTGTATCATTAATGGTTCTATGGAGTCTAGTTCTGTCGTTGGTTCTGTCATGGCAGTGGGATCAACATATGCCATTGGGGTGGCTGCCTTCAGTTCCATCAGGCTCTAGATGTTCTGCTGCGTCCACCCCATACCCTGAATCTTCACGTCTTAATCAAGTTTGGGCATGTTGTTGGCTCAGCAGAGGGATGTGATTAAGTAGGGGAAGAAGAGAGGGTCCTTATCTTTTAATGCACACTCGTTGATGCCATTGAGGATGTATTTACCCACGTTAATCTGTTGTTCATTAATGATGGAGTGCACGAGGGCAAGCCTCTGTCGGTCCACTGTTGTGTTGTGAGACGTTGGCATGAGACGCTTTTTCACAAAGTGGTTCAACAATTTGGTAGCAGCTGTGAGTTGGGTTCTTCGCACCGTCCATCTATGTTTTAGATCTTCGTTCCAGTTGGTGCCCTCTTTAGTCAGGTCTGCCATGATGCTGTCATAGTCTGCCGGCGACAGATTGCTGATGAACCTGCTGTGTGCATCCTTTTTCCTACCCACATATATGCAATATAGAGTATTGATGTAGGTTGGTTCGAGGGTGATTTCCTTACCCTTAATAGTGACTGCCGTGGCATCCTTGGATGTGACGGCAACATAAAATTCGCGGACAAGTGTACCATTCATCTTCTTGGGTTGTTCCGCGAACATCTGCCACTTTAATGCAATGATCTGTTTGGCAATGAACCCTTCAAACCCTAGATCTCTTGTCTTCTTTATGAGGGTGAAGCCTCTTTCCTCCCACATTTCCCTTTTCTAAAAATATTCGTAATATCTTTTCTCTGATTCTGCCAAGGCGAACCTTCTGTGAATTTTGATGTGGCTAGTAGTGGAGACTGCCGCGACAGATGTGGAGGCAGCACTTCTTCTAGTCGATCTTGTCGTCATTGTAAGGATACTGTAGAAATGGAAGAAAATACTTGAAAAGCTAAAATACTCAGAAACAACGTAGAGAGAATAGAATGAGGTGAAAATGAAATGGAGGTGGTGGTTTATATAGAATGGTGTTCTTCCCGTTAAATCCGTAACGGTTGGCGTGAAAAACGGAGCCAGCTGTCACGCAGTTTCCTGACGCGTCTGTTACGCGTTTTTGTGTCTGCTGCGTGTCTTTCGCGACAGCTTAGTGACATGTTGTATTTGCACGTCTGCCGCGACAGCTGGTGACCGACTATCACGATAGCCTTATTACCAATGGGCTTCTTGGGCTGTTGTGAGTGTGGTGGGGTGGTTCATTCCTTCTCTTTACTCTTCTTCTATTATTTACCTGAAAACTAAAATAAACAAATATTATATTCTTATTTCCTAAAGCAATAAAAATAATAAAATAAAATAAAATAAAACTAAATTAAATCAGGGATGCCTTGAGGGGTATCTCCTAAAGTAACTACTTCCTGCTCTCTGGGGGCTTCAGTCCCCTGATAGTGCTTTAGCCTTTGTCCATTGACTTTGAATTGGTGCCCGTCCTTGATTGATCTTATTGTGATGGCACCATGAGGAAAAACCCGGATTACTTGGAAGGGTCAAGACCACCTAGACTTTAGCTTTCCTGGGAAGAGCTTCAACCTAGATTTGAACAACAACACCTTCTGCCCTGGTGTGAATTGTCGTGGCAGAAGTTTTCTGTCGTGCCACTTCTTTGTTTTGTCTTTATAAATTCTGGCGTTGTCGTAGGCCATGGCTCGGATTTCTTCAATTTCATTCAAGTCCAATAGCCTTTTCTGCCTTGCTTTGTCCCAGTCCATGTTAAATGTCTTGATAGCCCAGTATGCTTTATGTTCTATCTCGACAGGTAGGTGGCAAGTTTTTTCCGTAGATGAGGCGGTAGGGTGACATTCCCAATGGTGTTTTAAATGCAGTTATGTAGGCCCATAATGCATCATTTAAGTGAAGAGACCAGTCCTTCCTAGTTGGTTTTACCATCTTTTCCAGGAGGATCTTCACTTCTCTATTTGAGATCTTAGCATGCCCATTTTTTTGAGGGTGATATGCTGTTGCGATCCTGTGCTTAACTCCATACTTCTTCAACCACTAGAAATTGCCCTATTGTCAAAATGCCTACCTCATCTCTAATTATCGCCCTTGGGAAGCCAAACCTGGTGAAGATATGTTTGTGGAGAAATCTTTGCATGGTCTTGGCATCATTCTTTTGTATGGTGATAGCTTCTACCCACTTGGACACGTAATCTACTGCTAGCAGTATGTACATGTTCCCACAAGAAGCTGGGAATGGTCCCATGAAGTCGATTCCCTAAACATCGAAAATTTTGACTTCGAGAATGTTCTACAGTGGCATCTCATGCCTTCTAGATATGTTTCCAGTCCTTCGGCACTTGTCACAATGCTTGTAAAATGCTTGTGCATCTTTGAACAGTGTAGGCCAAAAGAAACCAGATTGCAAAACTTTGGCAGCAGTTTTGTTTCCTCTAAAGTGTCCTCAATAAGGAGCAGCATGGCAGTGGTGGAGCACTTCTTCCTTTTCTTCATGTGGTATGCATCTCCTGAGGATCTGATCTGCACAATGCTTAAATAGAAGAGGTTCGTCCCAATAATAATGTTGTGCATCATTTTGGAACATCTTCCTTGCTTGTTAGTTAAGTTTAGGAGGTAATAAACCACTAACAAGGTAGTTTACTATGTCAGCATACCAAGGGATTTCAGAAAGTTTACCTGTCGCCATGGCTGTCGCGGCAGTGCTGGTGGTAATGAATAACTGCTCGTCTGGGAAAGTCTATTGTATGTTAACTTTGTTTTTGCCTTGATCCTTTCCCATCTCCAGTCTTGACAAGTGATCAGATACTTGGTTTTCTGTTCCCTTTTTGTCCTTGATGTCTATATCGAATTCTTGCAATAGCAGAATCCAACGTATCAATCATGGTTTTGCATCCTTCTTGGTGAATAGATATTTTAGTGTTGAATGATCCATATGGACCACCACTTTTGTTCCAAGTATGTATGGTCTGAACTTGTCAAAGGCGAACACCACCGCTAGCAACTCCTTATATGTTGTGGTGTAGTTTATCTGGGCATCATTTAAGGTCTTGATGGCATAATATATAACGTGGAAGAGTTTCTCCTTCCACTGCCCTAGTGATGCCCCGACAACATAGTCAATGGCGTCACAAATTATCTCGAACGGTAAACTCCAATCTGGTGGCTGTACTATTGTGGCTATTTCCAGCTTCTCTTTCAGTGTCTTGAATGCTTCAGTACATTCAATATTGAAGTCAAAGGCCCTATTTTGTTCCAACAAGAGACACAAGGGTTTAGTGATTTTAGAAAAATTAGCAATAAATCTACGATAAAACCATGCGTGTCCCAAGAAACTTCTAATGCCCTTGACTGTGGTGGGTGGTGGCAGTTTTTCGATAACTTCAATTTTTGCTCTGTCCACTTCTATGGTGCGGTAGGAGACCATGTGTCCTAGCACTATGCCCTCATCTACGATAAAATGGCATTTTTCCCACTTCAGTACAAGGTTTGCTTCTTCACATCTTTCAAGAACCTTCTTCAAATTGCCTAGGCAATTGTTGAAACTGTCTCCAAAGACAGAAAAGTCATCCATGAAGATCTCCAAGAAATCTTCCACCATATTAGAGAATATTGCCATCATACACCGCTGAAAAGTTGTTGGTGCATTACATAATCCAACCGAAAGGCGTACGTTCCGTATGGGCATGTGAAGGTTGTCTTCTCCTGGTCCTCCGCTGCAATTGCAATTTGATTGTAACCTGAGTAACCATCAAGGAAACAATAATAAGGCTTTCCCGCTAATCTATTTAACATTTGATCAATAAAGGGTAAGGGGAAGTGGTCCTTCCGGGTAGCTTTATTAAGCTTCCGGTAGTCCATACAAACCCTCCAACCGATCACAGTCCTGGTTGGGATTAGCTCATTATCCTTGTTGGTTACCACAATTATGCCTCCCTTCTTTGGTACGCATTGCACCGGGCTCGCCCACTTGCTATCCAAGATGGCGTAAATAATTCCAGCGTCAAGCCATTTGATACTTTCTTTTCGTACCACCTCTCGTATAGCTTCGTTTAGTCATCTCTGGGCATCAATTGTAACCCCCTTAGCCCGGCCTAGACGCTAGACCCGAACTACGAAGATCACACGGGGAAAACTAAACTCAACCCAAAAGTCAACCTTGATTAGCGACCTTTTTTTTCTTTTTAAACTTCACTAGATGCGCATTAAACCTATGTGAAAGCCCAAGAACCTTGGAAGAGAAAAGAATAGCGATCAGAAACGTTTAAGGCCTCAATTGCAAGAAATACACTTTTAGGGACCAAAATGTAAAATTTGGAAAATAAAAGGACTTACAAGATTTTAGTTTTACCAAACCACAATTAATCATATTACAAGCCTCTCTGCCAAATTTCAGCTTAAAAATACATCTCAAGCTCAAGCAATTGCAATTACAACATTCAGGACTAAAATGTAAAGCATGTAGAATCTGTCCAACGGTCATCCGTTTCGAAACACTGACACCCGTATAGGAACACTCGTGTCGTACGCCCGTATCGAAACGGTGTTGACCGTTTCGATAGGCGGGTATGTTCCGAAACCAGTTCAGAAACGGACACCACCAGTAGCCAAAGTGTTTCGAAACACCTCTAGTCGTTCCGAAACGCCCAGGCCATTTCATGCACCCGTTTCTAAACAGCCAAGGGTGTTTCGATACACCCTGCCCAGAAACAGCAGAAAATTCTGGTTTTTCACTTCAAAACACCATCAAACATAATTGAAAGCATTCCATAACATATCATCAACATGATAAGCATTATAACTATCAAATTGCATCAAAGACTATATACAAATCAACCATTAGGCGCACCAACTCCCTAATCACATTCAACACAAGATCTTGCTTTAAAACGAAGAACATAGCATATCAACTTATGAAGAAGAAGATTCGAATATTGCAAAGCAATCATCAACAAGATTCAAACCATAAACCGAACATGGTCAACATACTCAATCCCATTACACATCAATATAAAAGACTCTCCCCCATTGTCTTTATTATCTATAGCTAAAAACCAAGAAATACTTCTCAAGTGGAGCTCTTCTTGAATCCCTTGCTTCTTGCTGTCCCAACTTCAAAAATCTGCATTGATGGACAAAAGGGAGTGTAAGCACATAATGCTTAGTGAGGAATGCTCAAAACCAAAACACCATCAATGCAACGAATCATAAAAACCTTCTTAAAATGTATTCACAACCTAATAAACCAAAGTATTGATTGGAAATCTCTTTTGAAACACCATTGCTTTAAAACATGCATTGCTCAACAAGAAAACCAACATTTAACTTTGATACACTATACAACTCACCCGAAACAACATCCTTGCAATTACTATCATTTAAACCTTCCCATGCATAACCACTTCATGCAAAGTTTAAACTAATTTCCTTGGAAAACACTTCCACTTCACACTATATCTTTCTCATGCTTGATGATCATTTCAAAGCAAAATACCTTTTGAAACCATATGCTCCTTCTATCTATCTCATGCATTCAACAAATGCAAACTCATGGCAAAGCCACACATGCTTGTTACTCAAAAGCATTTTATAAACTCAAAACCTCATTTGCATAAGAAAATCTCCATTTTGAAACCACATGTACCATCTAGTTAACACATTCATACAACCTATGCAAATCTCATGGCAAGGCCACATATGCTTGATACACAAAAGCATTTCATAAAAATCATTATCTCATATGCATTTCTCATTACATACAACATCTCAAGCATTGGTACATGTGACACATTTCATTCTCATATATTGGCATTTTACATATTCTATTGTACACGGATATGCGGACAACTTGACTCGTGATCAAGTCCTACCCCGGTGGGATCTCGCCACCGGCGCTCATGGCAGTATCTACCCTCGCCACTAAGCTTGGGTATTTCACCAAGTTCTACTACGATGGAATGCCCCTCATCGATTTCACATGGCAATAACTCTTGTTGCCAAAAAGCTTGGTCTCTCACCAAGTCCTACTCCGATGGAATGCCCATCATCGGTCTCATGGCAAGAACTCTTGTTGCCAAAAAGCTTGGATAATTGACCAAGTCCTACTCCAATGAAAATCCTATCATTGGTCTCAATCTTTGGGACGACACCCAAGAGCACGTACAAATTTTTAGTTTATAGTGCACTCTATATCCTATTGATCGATCAATATATCCGGTAATCTTTACATCATCTATGCCAATATATATCATGTTAAACATCAACACATTCGTTGTTTTTAAAGCATGCAACACCTTCAAGACCAAAAAGCCGAACAAAGCATTTGAGACACAAATTGACAACTCATACTCACAAAAAATATCAATTTCGTGCATCTTTCCTCAAACCAAGTTTGACAACCAACTCACATGCTTTAAAACCATGCTCAAACAACAAATTAAACCACATTATCAAATCAATCACATCAAAACCCATTTTGATAGTTTTCAAAACAATAATAGCACAATTGAGAGAGAATTCCACTTTACTTACTTTCGAACTTAAAACGGCATTTCAAGCCTAAATTTAAGTTCCCAAACCTCTTTTCAAATCATTCTAAAGCTGGAAAACACGATCTCACACACCGATACACAAAACTATGCTAGCCGACAAGCCTCCAAAGCGTCCGAAACCTCCAACGCCACCTCTATCGCTTCCGGATCATTCTCTCCTGTTTTTAACAAATAACAACAGAGGATTAATGCATCACCATGCATTAAAATCACCAGCAATGCAACCTAAACTCGCTGCTCTATTCAAGAACCTCATTTCGGCCACCAAAAACAATCGAAATCACCTCCAAACTCTCCCAAAACAAAGCCCAACCCAGATCTATCAATTCTAACCTCTTATAAACATCAATTAACATCAAAAGGCAACATAAACATGACCTTATATGTAACACCCCAATTGTGGGCTTAGAAGTTTTGGGTTTGGACCGGACCGGTCGGGTTGCGGTTCGAATATAAAAGGGTGATTTTAGGAAAGCCTAGTTCGGGTTGCATTAAAAATATGGAAAAATGTCTTAAAATCCTCTTTTATTATATATAAGAGAAAGGTGAAATCAATTTTACAAAATGAGGTTTGGAAGAGTGACATTTTGGGTTAGTGACCAAAATGTAATTTTTGAAAACTGGGTGACTGTTTTAAAAAGGATTGAAACTTTGAATCTTTAAGGAGCTATTTACCCAATAGGAGTTTCTCCATATTTTTATTAAATATTAAAGGATTAATTAATGGTTTAAAAATAAAAGTAAAAGGGAGGGAAAGATATTTTGGCATTTTCAACTAACTTTTCCCAAATTTTCCATTTTCTTTTCTCTCAACCCAAACACATTTCTCCAGCAGTATTTCCTCTGAGTTTGACAACTTAAGATGAGATTTCAATCCTCATTTGATCTCTAATCAATTCTACAACAAAACCTTAGCATTTGCTTATTGGATTTTCAAGATTTTGGTTCCAAAAAGGGAGAAAACTCAAGTTTAGAGGTATGAACGTCCTTCTCCTCTAAATTCTCAGTTCTTTACTGAAATTCCCAAGTTCTCAATCCTTGAATTGTGTTTTATTAAAGGTTTTTCAATTGTGTTCTTGATCTTGGCTTTAAAATGCAAGATTTGCTTTAATTTTGGTGAAATTCGTATGATCTGATTGGGCACTGTTTTGAGATGTCATTTTGATGTAAAATGAATGTATAATTGATGAGAAATTGAGGTTTAATCAATGCAATCCCGAATAGGTTGATTTTCCTAAGTTTTGTTTAAGTTTTTGGTGGTTTTTGGAGTGATCTTGATGTTCTGTTATAGCTGGAGGTATAAGGACGTGATGAGATCCATTTTGGATGTTAATTGATGTTTAAAAATGGTTAAAAGTGATGGATCTTGGCTGGGTTAAGTTTTGGAAGTGTTTGGATGTGATTTCGGTTGTGTTTGGTAGCCGAAATGTGAGTGTTGATGTGAGCAGCGAGTTTAGGTGTCTTGGTTGAGGATATTAATGCATGATGGTGAATTAATCTACTGTTTTGATGTGTTTGAAACAGGGGAGACATCTTCGGATCCTTGTGGTGTTGATTCGGAAGCTTGATTGGTGTTTCGGCAAGTGGCGAAACGGAAATCGGTGAGTGAAGTTGGGTTTTCAGCTTTAAAACCAAGGTTTGAAGGTTTTGGGAGCTTAGTTTAAGTCTAAACAACCTAGCTAAGCTCAAGAGTAAGTAAATGGAATTTCTCTCTTGGTTGTGTTATGAATTGGTTTTAAAAGCACTTGTGATTGTTGGATGCAATGCGTGTGATTTGCATGTTTTAAATTCTGTTTTGAAAGCATATTTTAGCATGGTTTAATGCTGGTTTTGAAAGCAATGTGTGAAGGATGCTCAAGGTAAGAGATCCTTGGTTTTGTAAATTGAAATTGTGGAATTGATGCATAGTGTTGCATGTTGTTTAATGGCTTTGTGTAATGATTTAAAAACAGTGGATTGATGATGGTAATTGGTGGTTTTGGCATTTTGGTTATGCTTGTAAAACAATGGATTAATATGTTAATTGGTTATATTGGCAAGTGATGTAAGTGGTTCTTGGTTACATGAATCGGATATAGTTAGCCGGCTATAGGATTGGGTGCACCGTGAATAAAGTCGCCTTGGGTGTGGAGTGGATTGAACCGGTAACTCCATCCAAGTACACTAACGAGGTGGTCAAGAACACCATGGTATTTAAAAGTCCATGGGTGGGTCTTGTGTTAAGGTTATATGGTGGTTAAAATTCCATATGAGAACCTTGTATACATTAAGGTCATATGGTGTTTAAAAGTCTATATGAGGACCTTGTGTATGGTAAGATCACAATGGTGGTGTAAAGTCCATGTGTGGATCTTGTATGTCCCGGGATCTCGTTAGTGATGTTATACAACTACCAATGAGTGATGTTAAGGTCAAATGGTGGTTAAAATTCCATTTGAGGACCTTGTGTATGTTAAGGTCAAATGGTGGTTAAAATTCCATTTGAGGACCTTGTGAATGTTAAGGTCATATGGTGTTTAAAAGTCCATATGTAGACCTTGTGATTGGTAGTGTGTATGAAGCGTGGGGACAACGCTTGTGATCCGCGTGTCCGATTGTGTCATGTGTTATGATGGTTTATGAATTATCACTTGGAAGCCAATATAATGTTCTTGAATATGATGAAGCATGAGATGCTTGAAATGATGCATGTTTGCATGAGAAGGGTGTAATGTTTTATGAATGCATGTTTACTTGTTAGCTTGAACAAGAGTTTATTCTTTAATGAGAATGGTGCTTGTGTGCATGAAATCTCTTAAGTGCATTGTAGTCTTGTGAAGACTTGTTTTTAAAGGCATGAAATGCAAATATTGGTTTGTGGTTCATATGTTGCATTTGTTTAATGCATGAGATAGTTTGAATGAGTAAGTGGTTTTCAAAGGTTTCTTGCTTTGAAATGGTTTTCAAGTATGAGAAAAGTATGATGTGAAGTGGGAGTGTTTTCCAAGGATTTTGTATTTAACTTTGCATGTGATGTTCATGCATGGAATGGTTAAATTAATGGCTTTGCAAGGTTGTGCTTTGAAGTGAATTACTTGGCTTTTCTAAGCTAAGGGTTGGTTTTCATATTTGAGCAATGTATGATTTAAAGCATGTTGTTTAAAGGGGTTTTCAAACAATGCTTTGGTTTATCGAATTGTGATGCTTTTAAAAGAGGTTTTATGACTCGCTGCATTGATGGTGTTTTAGTTTTGAGCATTCCTCACTAAGCATTATGTGCTTACGCTCCTTTTTGTCCATCAATGCAGATATTTGAAGTTGGGACAGCGAGAAGCAAGGGATTCAAGGAGAGCTCCACTTGAGATGTATGTCTCGGTTAATAGCTATGGATAATAAAGGCAATGGGGGGAGAATCTCTTATGTTGACGTTTATTGAGATTGTGTATGTTGGACTTCCTAAGTTGATTTTATGTTGTTGTTGATGATGGAACATGTAAATGGTCTTTATGAGGATTTTTTGGTGATTTGGTGTTTGAATGATTTTCAATGTAGGATGCATGCATATAGAATTGGGGCTTTCCTTGTTTGATGCCATGTTTATGAATTGTTGATGCCATTATGTTCCTTGAGTGTTGAATGACTTGCTGGTATGATTTGGTTGCCTTTGGAGCATGTTTGATGGGTCAATTGTGCATTAAACCAGTGAAATTTCTGCAATCTGGGCAGCCTGTTTCGGAACAGGTGCTGCCGTTTCGGAACAGAGGGCCTGAAATGGCCTAGGCGTTTCGAAACGGGCAGAGCCGTTCCGGAACAGGTTGGCCACTGCCAGGCCATGTTGCGCAACGGGTTTCAGAACGGTCCCGCGTTTCGGAACGGATCATCCCTGTTCCGAAACACCCGACCGTTGGGCACTGAAATTGTTGGTTAAATGTTTGAAATCTTTGCGTTTTGGTCCTGAATCTTGTTTATGCAATTGAATGAGTTTGGGATGTCCGTTTGAGTTGAAATTTGGCAGAGAGGCATGAAACATGACTAATTTCATAATGGTATCTTTAAAATTGGAAAAGTCCTCTTAATTTCCAGAATTTACAAATTGGTCCCTAAATTCATGATTTGTGCAATCGAGTCCCTAAATGTGTTATGATTGCTGTGATCTTTGAACATGCTGTTGTTATGAACATATCTAGGGTTAATGTGCATTTAGATAAGATTAAAAAGGAAAAAAAAGGGTCGTTAATCAAGGTTGACTTTCGGGTTGACTTTGGTTTTCCCCGTGTAAACTTCTTAATTCGGGTCAACCGTCTAGGCCG
Organism: Hibiscus trionum; assembly: GCA_030270665.1. Classification (NCBI taxonomy): domain Eukaryota; kingdom Viridiplantae; phylum Streptophyta; class Magnoliopsida; order Malvales; family Malvaceae; genus Hibiscus; species Hibiscus trionum. Next base: position 27,969,815 of record BSYR01000021.1, read on the forward strand.
GGTTAAGGGGGTTACATTATACCTCCAGCAACAGCAGATCACCAAAACCACCCCAAAACCACCATTCTAGCAAGCAAAACTTAGGAAAACAAACCTATTCGGGATTTGATTGATAAAACCTCATTTATGGCATCAATTAACATCCAAAATACATTAGAAAACAACCTCAAAACAGAGCCTAACCAAGATCCACGAAAATCCTCAAGATCTCTTCCAAAATCTTGAGTTTTAAGCCAAAATCTTGTTTCCAACATTAAAACCATTCATAAAACTTTAATAAAGGATTGACAACTTGGGAATTTCAGTAAAGAACTAAGTATTTAGAGGAGATGAACAAGCTTACCTCTAAATGATGATTTCACCTTGATTTGGGCAAGTTTTCTTGAAAATTCAATGTAGAAATCAATTGGATTTGATGAGAAATTGATTAAGAATCAAAGAGGAATTGAAATCTCATCAAATGAAGTGTAAAATCAAAGTATATTTGCTGGAGAAATGTGTTTGGTTGAAAGGAATTTGAGAGAAAATGAAGAGAGGGAAAATTTGTGAAAAGTAGTTATGAATAGTCAAAGTTAGTTTATCACCTTTATTTTAATTAATTAAATCATTAATTAAATCACCCAAATTAAGGAAAAATCTGGAGAAAAACATTTTGGGTAATTAGCTCCTTAAAGATTCAAAGTTTCAATCCTTTACAAAATAGTCACTACTAAACTTTGCAAAAATCGCAATTTGGTCACTACACCGAAATGTAGTATTTCCAACCCTTATTTTGTAAAATTGATTTCACCACTCTCTTATATATATTAAATGAGGATTTTTAGATATTTTTCTATATTTTTAAAGTATCCCGAACTAGGTGTTCCCTAAAACTCCCTTTTAGATTCGAACCGTTTTCCAGACCGATCCGGTTCAGACCCTAAACTTCTAAGCCCAAATTTGGGGTGTTACAACTCTCCCCCTCTTGGGAAATTTCGTCCTGGAAATTTCAACTTGCGAAGAGAGCACGATACAAAACTTCCCAAAGCAACACACAAAGTAACACAGGAGACTTAACCACCACTGAAACATCCTCCACCAGAACACCACAAAACCAACACATCCTCAAATCAAACTCACACTATACCCAAATCCAACACCACTACTTATGGTTCAAAACTTCCAGAACACTCGGTTATTAACCTCATATTAACTTTTCACACTTTCGAACTGTGCATAGCCCCAACAACCCGAAGAACTCTCAAATCCTTACAACATACTCCACCTTATCTCATAACTCCCTCAATAAAACTCGCACATTCGGTGACACCAGCCCATCCATTTTTCAGCCACCATGTGAGCCACAACCCTCACTGCTTCCAAAACCCCTTGCAAAACCGCTCAACTCCTTCCAAAGATTACCACACCAAGCAAAAATTTCTTCATTTCCGCCACTATCACTACCATAACAACTCATCAAAACTACTCACACAACATCCGAAAACCACGTCACAAGACTCCAACCTTAACTCCACCAGCTGTTCCACTTACCCCTAGCTGACTTAGAAAAGATTTACTTATACTCAACTAACAAACCACTTCTCACAAGAACCCGACCAACCAACAATGGCCCTTGGACTTACATTGTCTTTTCCACTTCAAGCTTTGACCTTAACACTAACCTTACCTGGATACCACCCATTCCATACAAACATATTAAGATTACGAAACCTCTACTCATCCCAAGCCAAACCTTATCTACAGCTCTAAACACAACCTCCTCCCAACTCCTCTAAGGTTGCTACGAACCATCACCTACATAGCAAAACCCTCCTATTGCAACTACCAACGCAAGATACCTCCACACTCCGGAAACACGTCCACTAACCCACAACATCATCTAACACAAAGAAACTACCACACCTATTAGCTATTCACAACCACCTTGACCGATTCCAACTTCAACCAGTAACCTCCTTACCACCACACCGCTAAACTCTTTAAGCACCTAAACACCTTCCTTTTGCCAACAGGCTAAATCGCACTCACTATTACTAAAAACCTGCTTACTACCTTCCACTACTTCTAGCATTCACCTAGCACCAAAACAACACTTTAAACCACCAACCAACCTAATCCTACCACAACACTACCGGACCCAATTTGCTATTAGCAAGTGTGAACATTCGTATGCATGGTCTCCAACATGCCCTATAGTTCTACACCCTATCAATGCCTGTGCATATGTATGCAAAACCTCTAATGTCATGTCATATGTATGCATGTACCAACATATATATATAATATATAAACAAATGATTTTAACTGTGCATGTATGTCAGTTCACACTTACCAACAACATCCTCAGAATCCGCCTAAGAACAACCTCTTACCTCACTTCTAACTTGTCCAGCTCTACTACTCTAACAATCTGCTAGCTACAAAATACTCCACTAAACCCTCTTCACTCTAAAGTTATTTTCAAAAAAACACCGGCTACTACCCCAACCGGCTAGTTATAAGACCTTACCCACTACACAAGGGAATCCAAACCGAAACCAAACAAAGTTAACTAGGGCAAAGATTACTTAGAAAAGTTACATGTAATCACCTCATTGCCCCGGAGCTCCAACAGACAAACTCTCTTCCGCCGCAGAACCATTATTCTCTGGCGGCACCGCCTCAGCACCAACCAACACTTTAAGGTCGTCGCCGTCTCCCTGTAGTAAAGAACCCTGACTACCCCGAGCTAACTCTAAACAACCCTGTCTCAAATGTCCAACAGACCCACAATTCCAACAAGATCCATCCTCCAAACACCTCACACCTTTATGCCTTTCTTGCCACCTCCAAACTCTGTCTCGGCCACGCTCACGACACTTCTGAGACCCTTTTGCACCCACTGAAGCTGATCTCACTACTTGAGGACAATTCCGCTTCACATGCTCCATAGAACCACAGTTCCAACAAACTCCCACACCCCAACAAACTCCAACATGACACCTTCTACAACGGTCACACATCGGCAACCGAACCACTACTCATTGATCATGTAGCACTTGACTCACATCAGCACTACCACCTAAACTTCGATTCAAGCAAACCCTTCTGTCACGTAGCCTCTTACGCTGACCACTCTTGAGGTCAGTACCCACATCTCTTTTTCATATACTTTTCTCACCATCACAAACTGAACCCACACTCCCACGTTGCTTAACCCCTCGAAACCTATCTCCAAGGTACCTTCTATTAAAGGCAGACACAAAGAACTCCCAATCTATATCGTGGATATTCGTTGCCACCGCCACAGATGTCCACCAAGCACAAGCATCCTCCAACATTAACGAGACAACACTTCCCAACTTACAGGCGTTGTCACACCCTTCCTGATCCAAAATCGGAATTATACTGGCTAGCCAAGCCTCGAATGCCTCAAGTGTCGAACCTGGATACTTCACAACTCCCAAATCTTGTAAACGCTGCCTTGACAAACCCGTATGCCCCACCGTTGGCACGTACACTGGCCTCACCTCCACCACGGCTTGAGATGCTCCCAACACCTCTTGAACCACAAGTGACGAATCCTTCATCACAGAACCAACTCTCACCTCTTGTCTTACTACCTCAACTCCAAGCACTGTAGACTGAAACGGTACACTCCCACCAAAAAGTGGATTCCACCCCTTAACAACCTGCTCTAAAGCAACAACCATCGTACCAAACTGCCATTCTCCCATCGATCCCATTGTGCTATTATTAACAAAGCAATGATAACAAAACAAATAAAACGATCAGGCCAGCTTCAAGCAAGGATTCAAGACTCCAACTCCAACATAACACAATAGCTATAATAATAAGGCAATTGGTATCCCGAATTCTCCCCCTTTACATGTCATAACAATCAATAAAAACATTGATATCACAAACATCGAGCATATCAATCAACAAACTTCAATCATGCTCTCATCAAACAACATTCACCCTCAACAGCATAACATCAACATATCATACCCATCACATTTTCATTATTCAGATATTCAACTCACAACACCAGCATATCACCAATACACGTTCACAATAGCTCATAGAAGATTCATAACCAAAAAGCATGATAAAACATCAACAATTCACTCAGAAACGTATTTTTCAACAAACTTTCAACCACACATCAGAATAAACATCCAACACTTACTATAACAACTTACCACGAACTTACCATCGCCCCAAATATTCGCAACTTAGCTCTGGTACCAACAAATGTAACCCCCTTAGCCCGGCCTAGACGCTAGACCCGAAATACGAAGATCACACAGGGAAAACCAAAGTCAACACTAAAGTCAACCTTGATTAGCGACCCTTTTTTTTTCTTTTTAAACTTCACTAGATGCGCATTAAACCTATGTCAAAGCCCAAGAACCTTGGAAGAGAAAAGCACAGTGATCGGAAACGTTTAAGGACTCAATTGCAAGAAATACACTTTTAGGGACCAAAATGTAAATTTTGGAAAATAAAAAGACTTACAAGATTTTAGTTTAACCAAACCTCAATTAATCATATTACAAGCCTCTCTGCCAAATTTCAGCTTAAAAAGACATCTCAAGCTCAAGCAATTGCAATTACAACTTTCAGGACTAAAATGTAAAGCATGCAGAATCTGTCCAACGGTCACCTGTTTCGAAACACTGACACCCGTATAGGAACACCCGTGTCGTATGCCCGTATCGAAACGGTGTTGATCGTTTCGATACGCAGGTATGTTCCGAAACCAGTTCAGAAACAGACACCACCAGTAGCCAAAGTGTTTCGAAACACCTCTAGCCGTTCCGAAACGCCCAGGCCATTTCATGCGCCCATTTCGAAACAACCAAGGGTGTTTCGATACACCCTGCCCAGAAACAGAAGAAAATTCTAGTTTTTCACTTCAAAACACCATCAAACATAATTGAAAGCATTCCATAACATATCATCAACATGATAAGCATTATAACTATCAAATTACATCAAAGACTAGATACAAATCAACCATTAGGCGCACCAACTCCCTAATCACATTCAACACAAGATCTTGCTTTAAATCGAAGAACATAGCATATCAACTTATGAAGAAGAAGATTCGAATATTGCAAAGCGATCATCAACAAGATTCAAACTATAAACCGAACATGGTCAACATACTCAATCCCATTACACATCAATATAAAAGACTCTCCCCCTATTGCCTTTATAAAATATAGCTATAAACCAAGACATACTTCTCAAGTGGAGCTCTTCTTGAATCCCTTGCTTCTTGCTATCCCAACTTCAAAAATCTGCATTGATGGACAAAAAGGAGCGTAAGCACATAATGCTTAGTGAGGAATGCTCAAAACCAAAACACCATCAATGCAACGAATCATAAAAACCTTCTTAAAATGTATTCACAACCCAATAAACCAAAGTATTGATTGGAAATCTCTTTTGAAACACCATTGCTTTAAAACATGCATTGCTCAACAAGAAAACCAACATTTAACTTTGATACACTATACAACTCACCCGAAACAACATCCTTGCAATTACTATCATTTAAACCTTCCCATGCATAACCACTTCATGCAAAGTTTAAACTAATTTCCTTGGAAAACACTTCCACTTCACACTATATCTTTCTCATGCTTGATGATCATTTCAAAGCAAAATACCTTTTGAAACCATATGCTCCTTCTATCTATCTCATGCATTCAACAAATGCAAACTCATGGCAAAGCCACACATGCTTGTTACTCAAAAGCATTTTATAAACTCAAAACCTCATTTGCATAAGAAAATCTCCATTTTGAAACCACATGTACCATCTAGCTAACACATGCATACAACCTATGCAAATCTCATGGCAAGGCCACATATGCTTGATACACAAAAGCATTTCATAAAAATCATTATCTCATATGCATTTCTCATTACATACAACATCTCAAGCATTGGTACATGTGACACATTTCATTCTCATATATTGGCATTTTACATATTCTATTGTACACGGATATGCGGACAACTTGACTCGTGATCAAGTCCTACCCCGGTGGGATCTCGCCACCGGCGCTCATGGCGGTATCTACCCTCGCCACTAAGCTTGGGTATTTAACCAAGTCCTACTACGATGGAATGCCCCTCATCGATTTCACATGGCAATAACTATTGTTGCCAAAAAGCTTGGTCTCTCACCATTTCCTACTCCGATGGAATGCCCATCATCGGTCTCATGGCAAGAACTCTTGTTGCCAAAAAGCTTGGATAATTCACCAAGTCCTACTCCAATGAAAATCCCATCATTGGTCTATCTCTTTGGGACGACACCCAAGAGCACGTACGAATTTTTAGTTTATAGTGCACTCTACATCCTATTGATCGATCAATATATCTGGTAATCTTTTCATCATCTATGCCAATATATATCATGTTAAACATCAACACATTCGTTGTTTTTAAAGCATGCAACATCTTCAAGACCAAAAAGCCGAACAAAGCATTTGAGACACAAATTGACAACTCATACTCACAAAAAATATCAATTTCATGCATCTTTCCTCAAACCAAGTTTGACAACCAACTCACATGCTTTAAAACCATGCTCAAACAACAAATTAAACCACATTATCAAATCAATCACATCAAAACCCATTTTGATAATTTTCAAAACAATAATAGCACAATTGAGAGAGAATTCCACTTTACATACTTCCGAACTTAAACCGGCGTTTCAAGCCTAAATTTAAGTTCCCAAACCTCTTTTCAAATTATTCCAAAGCTGGAAAACACAATCTCACTCACCGATACACAAAACTATGCTAGCCGACAAGCCTCCCAAGCGTCCGAAATCTCCAACGCCACCTCTATCGCTTCTGGATCATTCTCCCCTGTTTTTAACACATAACAACAGAGGATTAATGCATCACCATGCATTAAAGTCACCAGCAATGCAACCTAAACTCGCTGCTCTACTTAAGAACCTCATTTCGACCACCAAAAACAATCGAAATCACCTCCAAACTCTCCCAAAACAAAGCCCAGCCCAGATCTATCAATTCTAACCTCTTATAAACATCAATTAACATCAAAAAGCAACATAAACATGACCTTATACCTCCAGCAATAGCAGATCACCAAAGCCACCCCAAAAACCACCATTCTAGCAAGGAAAAGTTAGGAAAACAAACCTATTCGAGATTTGATTGATAAAACCTCATTTGTGGCATCAATTAACATCCAAAATACATTAAAAACAACCTCAAAACAGAGCCTAACCAAGATCCACGAAAATCCTCAAGATCTCTTCCAAAATCTTGTGTTTTAAGCCAAAATCTTGTTTCCAACATTAAAACCATTCATAAAACTTTAATAAAGGATTGAAAACTTGGGAATTTCAGTAAAGAACTGAGTATTTAGAGGAGAAGAACAAGCTTACCTCTAAATGATGATTTCACCTTGATTTGGGCAAGTTTTCTTGAAAATTCAATGTAGAAATCAAGTGGATTTGATGAGAAATTGATTAAGAATCAAAGAGGAATTGAAATCTCATCAAATGAAGTGTAAAATCAAAGTAAATTTGCTGGAGAAATGTGTTTGGTTGAAAGGAGTTTGAGAGAAAATGAAGAGAGGGAAAATTTGTGAAAAGTAGTTATGAATAGTCAAAGTTAGTTTATCACCTTTATTTTAATTAATTAAATCATTAATTAAATCACCCAAATTAAGGAAAAATCTGGAGAAAAACATTTTGGGTAATTAGCTCCTTAAAGATTCAAAGTTTGTAACCCCCTTAACCCGGCCTAGATGGTTGACCCGAATTAATAAAGTCACACGGGGAAAACCAAAGTCAACCCGAAAGTCAACCTTAATTAACGAACCTTTTTTTTTCTTTTTAAACTTGTCTAGATGCATATTAATCCTTAGATATGATCATACAACAGCATACTCAAAGATCATAAACATCAGAGATCAAACAGAGACCCAATTGAACAAATTACAACTTTAGGGACCAAATTGTAATTTCTGATATATATGAGGACTTAACCCAAATTAAAGTTACCAACTTGAAATTAATCAGGTTTCATGTTTCTCTGTGAAATTTCAGCTCAAAAGGACTTCCCAAACTCATACAATTGCACAAACAAGATTCAGGACCAAAATGCAAACAATTCAAAACATTTAACTGCCAATGTCAGACCCTAACGGTCACCCGTTCCGAAACAGGCAGAGCCCGTTTCGAAACGCGGGGCTGTTCCGCAACGCGTACCGAAACACGGGCTGGCAGTAGCCAAACCGTTTCGGAACGGTCCCTTCCGTTTCGGACGCCTGGGCTTGTTTAAGGCACCCGTTCTGAAACGGTAGGTGCTGTTCCGAAACACCCTGCACATTTTACCCCAAAATGCATACTTAAACATGCAATTAAACATCCAATCATGCTCCAAATGCCACCAAACTTTACCAACATGCAATTCAACATATATGAGACATACTTGCATCAACAATTCATCAAAGCATCAACATATGTGAAAAGCCCCAAATCTATAGGCATGCTTCCTACACAAGCAACCATTCAAGCATAAACTTCCAATTCAAGCATATAATAGCCAACCACAAAAACCAGCATTCTCAACAACATTCAAAATACTTAGGGAGTTCAAAACATCTCCCAAAACATACACATAGGTCCCCCATTGCCAAATTACCAAAAGCTAAATGTACTTAAGAAAACCTTCCATACTTTGAGCTTTACTTCCACATGAATGCTTGCCTTCCTTGCTGCCCTCAAAGTACTTTAATGTTCTGCATTATTGATTTGAGAAAACAAAGAGAGCGTAAGCAAAAGCTTAGTGAGGAATGCTCAATAAAACCATTCAATAATGCATTTATAAACACTTTATAAATCATGCTTCAAATCATCATTTACACATGCTCAATAGCATACTTAAACATGCATCTCATGCATCATATCACAACATGTCATATTGGCCACAAGTGATAAGTTCCATTTCTTTAAAAACAAGTTCATCAACTTTCACCCCAAGGACTTTTAAACACCTTGGCCCCAAGGACTTTTAAACACCTTGGCCCATGGACTTTTAAACACCATGGCAAGGACCACACAAGGACTTTTAAACACCTTTGTGTCCTTAACAAGTTCACCTCAAGGACTTTTAAACACCTTGACCCCAAGGACTTTTAAACACCTTTGCCATGGACTTTTAAACACCATGATAATAATCACCCCAAGGACTTTTAAACACCTTGGCCCCAAGGACTTTTAAACACCTTGGCCCATGGACTTTTAAACACCATGGAAAGGACCACACAAGGACTTTTAACCACCTTTGTGTCCATAGCAAGAATCATCCAAGGACTTTTAACCACCTTGATGTTCTTAAGTAAACAAGGCTCACTCAAGGACTTTTAACCACCTTAGTGACCTTAACCTTTTCAAAACATCACTTGCCAATATACATCATTATCATCAATTTATCCACTGTTTTAAAGCATTAAACCAAGCCATATTCATCATGCATTCAAAAGCATCAAACCACATTTAATCAATGTTCAAAAACAAGGAACTCTTACCTTGAGCTTCCTTCAACATATGGCTTACAAAAACAGCATTAACCATGCTAAATCATGCTTTCAAAACAGAGTTTAAAACATGCAATAAACCATATTGCACAACAATCAAATCATGGCCACCACTAGAGAGTATTTCCGAAAACTTACACTTGAGCTTAGCAAAGTTGTTTAGACTTAAACTAAGCTCCCAAGACATTGGTTTCAAAGCCGAAAACCCAATTTCACTCACCGATTCCGTTTCGCCTCTTGCCGAAACACCAAATCAAGCTTCCGGATCACCACCACTTGGATCCAAAGATGACTCCCCTGTTTTAACACATTAAAACAGTAGATTAATGCATCATCATGCATTAATAGCTTCAATGAAAGCACCTAAACTCGCTGCTCTCATCCACACTCCATTTTCGGCCACCAAACACAACCGAAAATGCATCCAAACCACTTCTCAACAAAGCCCAGCCATAAACCATCAAAACCTAACATCCTTTAACATCAATTAACATCTAAAAAGAACCTAATAACATCCTTATACCTCCAGCAACACCAGATCCACAAGATCACCTCAAAAACAAACAAGAATCACAAGCTAAACTTAGGAAACCCAACCTATCCGGGATTGCATCAATCAAAACTCAATTCCTTATCAATTTAGAGTTCAAATAACATCAAAAACACATCTCAAATCACAGATTTAACAGATCAAACGAAAATCATCAAAAATCACAAAATCTTGCATTATAAGCCAAGATCCATTTCACAACTTAAAAGCCTTTAATAAAACATCAATTAAGGATTGAAAACTTAGGAATTTCAGTAAAGAACTGATAGTTTAGAGGAGAAGGACGTTCTTACCTCCAAACTTGAGTTTCTCCTCTTTTTGGAATCAAAAACCTTGATGAATCAACTAGCAAATGATGAGGTTTTGTAGATATGGTGATTAGGAATCAAAAGAGAGTTGAAAGGAGAGATTTAGGTGAGAAAATCAGAAACAATTCTCTGGAAAGAAAGTGTTTGGGTTGAGAGAAAATGAGAGAAAAGAAAATAGGAAGTTAGTTATCAAAATGGCCAAAATGGCTTTCCCTCCTCTTTTGATATGTTTTAAAATCAGAATATAGCTTTAAAATATCTTAGAAAATCTGGAGAAACTACTTTTGGAATAATAGCTCCTTAAAGATTCAAAGTTTCAACCCTTTCTAAAATAGTCACAAAACTTTCAAAAATTACATTTTGGTCACTAGCCAAAATGTCACCCTTCCAAAACTCATTTTCCAAAATTGATTTCACAGTTCACTTAATTATATTAAAAGATGATTTTAGAACATTTTTCCATATTTTTAATGCAACCCGAACTAGGCTTTCCTAATTTCACCTTTTTAGATTCGAACAGCACTTTGACCAAACCGGTCAACGCCCAAAACTTCTAAGCCCAAAACCGGGGCGTTACAAAGTTTCAATCCTTTACAAAACAGTCACTACTAAACTTTGCAAAAATCGTAATTTGGTCACTACACCGAAATGTAGTATTTCCAACCCTTATTTTGTAAAATTGATTTCACCACTCTCTTATATATATTAAATGAGGATTTTTAGATATTTTTCTATATTTTTAAAGCATCCTGAACTAGGTGTTCCCTAAAACTCCCTTTTAGATTCGAACCATTTTCTAGACCGATCCGGTTCAGACCCTAAACTTCTAAGCCCAAATTTGGGGTGTTACATCAATCGTTGGCTTTTGGTCATCCTCCAAGAGGATCTTATGCATACAAATTGTCGAACTGATGCCTTGGATGTCGGTAATGGTCCATCCAATCGCCTTCTTATGCTGCTGTAGCATCCTGGTCAGCTGTTGTTCATGTTCCTGCATCAAATTAGAAGAGATGATTACGGGCAACGTATCACTAAGACCAAGAAAAACGTATTTAAGTTGTCCTGGCAGGGGTTTAAGATCTAAGGCAGGTGGCTAATCTATGGAAGGCTTTTGAATCACATGTTCGTTAGAGGTATAGTTCAAAGGTTCAAAGATCTTACTTGGACGCATGCCTATCCAATTTACCTCCTCAGGACCTTCAGTATCAGATGTATTATTGTCTGAGGAGTTGCTGTCGTCAACAATGTCGTGGCAGTCTGCTAGGTGACTGTGATGACAGTGACCAAATTGTTAGTCATGACAGCTTGTTCTGATGCAGGGTTGGTCTACAATCACTTCTGATATTGCCTTACATTCTTCCTCTACATCAGCTTGTTTTATGGCTTGGAGAACATTGAGCTTTATCTGCTAGTCATTGACTCTTATAATCAGTTCTCCTTTCTCTACATCGATCATTGTTCTACCTGTGGCTAGGAAGGGTCACCCTAGGATGATCGGTGCATTCTCATCTGCTTCGCAGTCTAAAACAAGAAAGTCATCAAGGAATATAAATTTATCCACTCTTACCAAAATATCTTCAATCTTTCCTTCCGGTTGTACGTATGAGCGGTCTGCCAGTTGCAGCATGACTGTTGTGGGTCTTGCTTGTCCAATACCTAGCTTCTGAAAAATAGATTTGGGCATTAGATTAATACTAGCACCAAGATCACAAAGTGCCTTACCCACAAACTTATCACCAATTATGCATGGTATGATGAAAATCCCATGATCCTTCTTATTTGGGGGTGGACGCTTATGTAGGATTGCCATGCATCATTCTATCATCATTATAGTTTCAAACTCCTATAGTCTGGATTTCCTGGACATTGCATCTTTCAGGAATTTTGCATAACTGGGCATCTTCTTAATGGCCTCCAACAACGGAATGTTGATGTGTACTTGCTTAAAAACATCGTAGATCTTTTTAAGTTGGTACTCCTGTTTCTGTTTTTTTTAACCGCTGTGGAAAAGGGGGTAGAGGACGACAGTCTTCGAGGCGTCCTTCACATGGGAATCGGATCTGAGGAGGCTCACAATTTTCAGTTTCTTCTGTCGTCTCCTCCGATTCTTCTGCTGTCGTGGCAGGGGTGACGACAGCAGGTTGCTTCCTTTCTGCCGGGGCAGTGTTCTCGGCAGGTGTATGTAGGGTCGATTCCTTACTAGATGTTTCTTTCATTATCGGCCCTTGTAGTTGTTTCCCACTTCGCGTTGTAATGGCTTTACACTGCTCGTGTATGGGTTTTCTAGTGACCTCAGTATCACTAGGGAATCCTCAATTCTGCCTTGTGTTGATGAAACTGTGAAACCTGACCCATCTATGTCTCTAGAGATTTTAAAGTATCTTCATGGTTTGTCATTCTCATCTCTGTCTTATCCATGAAGGTTTCAATTTTCTTGACAAAATGATCCATGTGGGCCATATATGCTCTAGTTTGAGACATGAAGGTTGCTAGGGTCTATTCCAGTATGCTTATGGTGGCTGTCGGCTGCTGTTGTGGCTGCTGCTGTGGTTGTTGTCGTTACAGAATTATGGGACCTCCTTGGTTCTGGTTATTCTAGACTGGAGGATTCAATGCATTGTTTGGGTTACTTCAAGAAATTTTGGGGTCCTTCCTCCAATTCGGGTTGTAATTGTTGGAGTCATAGCCTTTATTCTTGTTATAATTTCCAATGTACATTCCCGTCTCCAACTGCAAGGGAAACTCATCTGTACTATGGTTTTCGCTGCAAGTTTCACACATCTCCTCGGCAGAAAATACAGCCTTAGATTCTTTTCATTGTAGGTTTTCAACCACCTTGGTGATGTATGCTAACTGAGTTTTTACCAAATTGTCAGATTCATACTCCTTGACAGATACTCCTCGTCTTCCTCCTCTTCGAGCTGTGGGGAAATGTTCATCATTTTTTGCTAACTTTTTCAACACCAGCATTGCATCTTATGGTTCCTTGTCTAGTAACAAACCGTTCGCTGCTGAATCTATCCTCATCCGAGTGTGTGCATTGGCAGCATTATATAATTTGACGACCTGATTCCATACAGGGAATCCATGCATCGGGCAGTTTCGTAAGAGAGTTTTAAAGCAGTCTCATGCCTCATGCATTGGTTCATCATCTTCCTGTTCAAAAGTAGTAATCTCGTTACGCAATCTTTCAGTTAAAAGAGAGGGACTAAAACGAGAGAGAAATTCACGACAAAGGTCCGCCCAAGTTCTTATTGAACCCGACGTTAACTTGTTCCACAAGGTTTTCGCTCTATCCCTCAATGAATGATGAAATAATCGTAGTCTTAGTACTTTTGGGCTTATACCGGGTTGTCTGAATGATCCACAGATCTCTTGGAAGGTTTTCAGATGTTCACGTGCATCCTCTATAGCAAAACCACCAAATTGTCCAGGTGAATTTATCATGCTAAACATCACATGTGTAAGTTCAAAGTGTTCGGCTTCCACATCTGGCAGTGTAGTTTGCAGCTCAACATGATCGTTGTCCATGTAATCTTGGCAAGTCTGTCGAGCTGCTAGGGCAGCAGGAGCTGGCCGATCATTTTGGACATCAATAGGAGGATCAACATCAACCCTGGGGTTGTTGTTGTTTTTGTTGTTTTGTTGTTATCTGCCCCATCGTGTTGTCTTTCGTTCACCATTGCTTCAAGTCTTTCCTCAAGATAGTTGTTTCTTTCTATCAAGAGTCGGGCTTGGTTCCTGAGATGGTATGTCCGATCGATTTCTGGATATAGTTCGTATTCAGGTTCTTTACCACGTCTCGATATGCGCATAAGCAATAAGAGAACCTTGTGAAAAGCACAGGGAAATAAAACAACTAAAAACAGAAAAGAAATAAAAAGAAAAATAAAAAAGTACAGTAATTAAAGGTAAAGGTATGTTTTCAGTCCTCGGCAACGACGCCAAAAACTTGTTGCGTGTAAAAGAGTCTATCGCAATTGGGTGCAAGTATACATGTCGCAAGTAACAAAGTGATACGAAGTATCAGATATCGTCTCCACAGGGACTAGAAATACTTTAATCCTTAAATCTTTGCACAAGAAAAGAACTAATTTTAATAAAGCGATTTTGGAAGACTCGAAGATAAACTAAAGTAAAAAAGGAAATCAGATTGAGAGAATAGGATGATATTGATTTTCTCAATAGTGCAGGTATTGCACTATTCAAGGAACTTCTATTGCTCCTGTCGCGGCAGCGGCCAACAACTTTGTACTTCAAGTTTGGCAAGAATCCCTATTGTGACTTGTCCTATCCCTAGGCCCAAGTTTTGTTGATGAACACATCTTGGATGATACCTGCCGACGTGAATCGAAGGATGAACACCGATGTTTGTGAATTCTTCTTTAGCCACTTAACCTTGCCCCTATCCCTAGGCCAATATGGTTTAACCATAAACTGCAAAACTCGTATTTACTCCTTTCGTGTACTTAACTCTCCCGATATTATGTAAATGGATAACCTCACAATGCTCTCCCAAAACACTTATGAGATGTTGAAACCAGAGTAAATAAACTTGAAGCTTTTATTAATTGAACAAAAAAATCCTAAGAAACAGTACAACCCTTACAACTACCTTACAAGATCAACCCTTAGCCATGAGGAAGATTTAAAACATGATGGAGAGAGAAAACGACTAGGGTTTTGGGGGAAGACGGCTAGGAGCTAGATATCCTTTGCCTTGTTGAATTACAATCATATTTATAGGCCTCAGACTTAAGTTTTCTTCATGGCCAAGAATACTAGTTTGAATTAAAGTACAACTCTATTAAAGACTAAATCTCTGAGTAGATGTCTTTTAATTCGCCCTATCTTCTTGCTTTGACTTTTTCATCAAACTTTGGGCAACGCCTTCCTTGTGCTTCTAGGCTCCGACAGTTATGCGAGTGGTCCACAAAAATCAGGCTTGAAATGCTCTATCAATTGAACTCCACTTCGCATTTTCCATCACCATAGTCTTCACCGTCGCCTCTTCTGCCACGGCAAATGTCACGACAGTGTTGTAATAGAGAGTCTCCTTCAATCCTTCACTCCAGCTCCGTTGTTATCTTCTGTTCCTCTGCTGCCCTGGATGGTGCCATGACAGGTACCTGCAAGAATAGACCAAAATCAGCAACATCTGTGCAATATTGTCCATTTGTGATGTTTATTCAAAATCTATCCTAAATTGCAACTAATAATGCTTGAGTGCATCAATAATATGGGTAAATGAGGGTTAAAATATAGAACATTTATGCACTCAACAATGCCTATCACTCGGCACAAATTCTGGAGCATACTGGCTCAAACGTACGAATTGGACCTCATACTCAGCAACTGTCATGTTACCTTGAACCAAGGACATGAACTCACGCTTCATGTCGTCCAAGTATCTAACTCCTATATACTTTTTCTTAAAGGCAACTTGGAAGAACTCCCAATCCACCTCATTGGGCTCCATTTCCGCAGTCGCAGTCGTCGTCCACCAACTGTATGCATCACTATGCAAAAAGGAAACAACATATCTTAGATTGCGTGCATCATTACACCCCATATGATCCAAAATTCTGATCGTACTAGCCATGAAGCCTCGGATGCTTCAAGAGACAATCCACGATACTCAACGCCTCCCAAACTTTGCAAGCGTTCCCATAACAATCCCAATTGCCCAGCAACAGGAGCTTGCACTTCCACTCCAGCAATAACATCCTGGAATGCCCCAATCATCGCCTAAACCAAAGGCGTCAAATCACCCAACACCGGACCAACCTGCTCGTGTTGTACTTACTCCTCACCCCCAGGCGGAGGCGGTGGAGGAGGTAAATTCACACCAGGAAAAACCTCGTTCTCCTTATTCCTTTGCTCGCCAGCAGGAGCAAGCGTACCCGAACATAGCTCTCTCATCGGTCCCTTTGCGCTACTGTAATTAAGGCATGAATATAAAACAAAACAAGAAATCAGGACAGCTTCAAGCAAGGATCTAAGACTTCGAATTCAATTTAAAAACTTTTCACTATAGTAATAAGGCAATGGGCATCCCAATTTCCCCCAAACATAGCATAAAGCATACAATGTACATGTCACAACCATTGCGCATCACAATCAACAAAATTCAGCCCACATAATCATCATATATATAACAACTCATACTTATATCGCAATTATCATACATGGCATCATCATCATTATATCAACATTAACATGCTTACAACATCCAACGTGCAAAGAAAACATCACCAATCATTTTAAATCACTTCACATTAACTTAACATCATCTCATTCTTTCAAAATCTGTCTCTGATACCACCAAATGTAACCCCCTCGACCTGGCCTAGCCGATAGACTGAACCGAACGGGTCACGCAAGGAATATTGAAGTAAACTAAGAAGGTTTACCTTAATAAACAACCCTATTGTTTTTCTTTTTATCTTATCTAGATGCTAATTAGAATCCTATGTGTTAAACATTGTAGCGGAACATACGTAACTCGATCAATCATCAATTTTGTTCAATTATGGCTTTTAAGGACCAATTTGTAATTTTTCTGATTTACATGAACTTAAGCCATTTTTGTATTACCAACCTTTAATTAGTCTCATTACATGCATCTCAGTCAAATCTCAGCTCAAAATAACCATTCATGCTCATTTAATTGCATCCATAACATTCAGGGACCAAAATGTAAAGAAACAAAACTTTAGAATATTCCATCAACTAACATAACAACCATTTGTTTCGGTACATGCTAGCCCTGTATCGAAACAGGTGTATCGAAACAATACTTCACGGTTAGGAACACGGGATGGTATCGAAACACCCTTGAGGTGTTACGGAACTGTAGTTTCTAGTAGCAAAACATACTGGATCAAGACTACCCTGTTTCGAAACCCTAAGGCCATTTCAGGCTGATTGTTTCGGTAGAGGCTCGAGTGTACCGAAACACCTAAGCCTGTGATGACACTTTTTTGCTGGTTTTACACCCTTAAATCCACCTTAAACCAATCTAACATCCTTCCAACATGAATACATCATACTTAAACATTAATCCACAAACATTCATAGCATATTTAGCATCATAACATGGCAAATTGCATCAATGGACAACTAAAGGCATGCAACCTAACAAATAAGCCACTCAAGAGGCAAAACTCAAACCAATACACAAAACACCAAATAAAGTCCTTTTACAAGTATAAAACCATAAAGCAAACATGCTATAAGGGTGTTCATACACATCACCCAAACAACCCATGGAATCCCTCATTGCCCTTATTACTCTAGTCTATACCCGAAACGTACTTTCAAAGTGCAGTCTCTTACGATCCCCTTGCAAGTTTCTACCTCCAAACACTTAGTTATATGCATTGATGGACAAAGGAGAGCGTAAGCATACAAGCTTAGTGAGGAGTGCTCAAAACAAAAAACACCATCAATGCTTAAAAACCATTTTACACCATTTGGATACTATCATGCCCTTTTTCAAATCCATTAACTTCATTAACACAATCAACATGTTATACATCATGCAACAAGTATCACATACTTCAACAACAAAACCATTTGCTAGCACTCGTCTTAAGCCTTTCCATGCATAGCTACCATATGCAAAGCTTAAAGAGTAAGACATGCATTTTCAAGTTATGCATCCATATACATTTCATAGCAATTTATCAATTATATTGGCTCACAAGTGATCATCAACTTTCTCATTTCTCAAAACATATCGGATGCATGGATTCCCAAGTGTTGTCCCAACACTTCATACATTCTCACCAGCATCTCAAGGTTCACACACAGGAGCTACCCTCTATCGTTGTGAAACCCGTGGTGGAGTATTCGGTACCTTTCAACCCCTCAACACCATTCATCGGTAGTTGTATAACCCCACTAACGAGAGACGGGACACAACTCAATTTCCTCAATCGTTACGGTACTTTGATGGAGTTTTCAGTACATTCACAACCCCTCAACATCCAAGGTGACTTGTTTATAGTGCACCCAATCCTATAGTTGACTAACTATATCTGATTTCATTTATAAATCATTTTTCACAACATCACTTGTCAATATAATTCTCATTTAGCACAAACCTCACTGTTTTCAAGCATTATCAATAAGCCACATTCCAAGCATTAAACTATGCTTCATTAAATATGTATAAGCATATACATACAAGGATCACTTACCATGTGTATCCTTCGTCAATATGGCATTATAAACAGTAAATCTCTTACTTGAAAACATGCTTAAAACAGTAGGTAAACATATATAAAATCAAGTGCATCAACAAGCTCATAATAGTACAATCTGAGGGAGAAAATCACGTTACTTACTTCCAAACTTAGTAAAGAGTATCAAGCTTACACTAAGTTCCCCAAACTACTTTAAAAGTGTTTCAAATCTGGAAATCCCATTTCCACTCACCGACTCACGAAACCTCAACCGCCGACACGAAAATCAAGCGTCCAAAGCCCCCGGATCTTCACCGATTGCTTCCAAAGTATTCTCCCATGTTTATACCATGCATGAACAGAGGAAGAATGCATCATAATGCATTAAAACCACTAGCAACTTAAACAATCTCATTGCTCTTACCTAAAGCACCAAAATACCCATTCGACACAACCAAAACCACCTTCGATTACTCTCTAAACAACGATGCACCCTTCAACCGCTCACATATGAGCTTTACTTTCTCATTTGTTCCCTTAAGCAAATCCAACAAGGAAATCAACTTTTGCCTTGCCTCTGCCCAACAAAGAGGCGTTCTACAATTTCTTCCATACAAAGCTTCATACAGAGCCATTTGTATGCTTGCCATGAAACTGTTATTATAGGCAAACTCCACTAAGGGCAACTGATTTTTCGAAGAACCTTGGAAATCTATAACACAACATCTCAGCATATCTTTGATGATCAAGTAAAAGTGCCCCGCAATAGTGCAAGTGTACACGTCAAGTAATACAGCGATAAATATATCGAGTATTGTCTCCACAGGGATTGGGCTAGCCTTTTGGTCCTACTTCGTTGCACTGCAAAATAATTAAAATAAAAACACATATGAGTTGGGTTGGTTGAACAAACTAAATTACTAAAACTACAGTAATCCAGAAATAAAAGTAAAGAGAAGATCAAGGTTGATAGAATGGGCCGGATTAGAATGTGTCGTAGTGTGGAATCCTATTGACTTGTCACTGTTCTTGAATGCTGCAACACTATACTGTCGTGGCATTAACCTAAGTTCCTGCCACGGCCACAAAGGTTGATTATCTACGGCGGTAGTCTCTTGCTCTTGGGCAGATGCTTGTTAACGTTTGACAAAGTGTGCTTGAATAGATCCTTCTTATCTCTAAGCTCGGAACACTGTTGATGGCTGAACTCTGACCATACCTCTCGGCGTAAACCAAATTCAAGCACCAACCAATCACACGCTTCTCTTAGGCGCTGAAAATTTTAACCTATCTCTAGGCTGAATTAGTTAACACCCTTGGATAAAAATTATGCTTACTTATTTTGTGAATTCAACTCTCTCGACATCGAATAAATGGATAATCTCACAAAATCTCTCTCGACAAGAATGCAAGAATGATCAACACCAAAAATAAGCAAACCTCAACTTAATTGCATCATAAACAAAAACAAAGTACAATAGTCCTCACACAACTACTAAACAAAATAATCCTAACCTAAGGAAATTCGAACATAATGGATAAAAAGAAAACACAAACTAAATCCTAATCTCTTCTCTTTCTCAAACTCTCTTCCTTTTCCTCCCTTGATGGTGGCAAGCCTCCTCATATAGAGGAAGGTGTAGGCACAAATCCTTCTTGGAGAAGAAGTTAAGTTGGACTTGGACTAAACTTTATTAAAGAGGTAAATCTCTTTAATTTATTACAATATACACTTTTGGCCAAAAGTCCAACTTTATCCTTCATTCCATGTTTTCGTCCTCTTCTCGAGCTTCGACTGCCACGCAAAGTGTGTAGAAAAATCTGGCGTTTAAAGCTCTTCAAATCGGCTACCACTTGGCCTAATTTGCTTTTCGGTAGGTACAGTAGTACACGGTCGCGACATGGCTTTTAGCTTCCACGCCATGGGTCTGTGAATGGCTATGCTCTGCAAGGCTTCATCATAAGTCAAATTCCTTCAGTAGAAGCTATTTGTTGTGGTTTAGCTCGATCGTGGTTTGCTACTAGCTGGTTCCACCTCTTTCTTTCCTTGTCTTCTAGTGTCGTCACGACAGCATCCTGCCCCCGCATCGTGCAAATCTGAAAGGCACCAAACTTGCATTAAATAGTACCTTTTTCATAGAATAAATAGAATATAAAGCTCAAAGGCATAAATGATGAAATCTATGCATGAAGGGCCATAATGCAGCTCAAATGGGTGTAGGTTGAGTGATAATTGCCATGTAAAAGGGGTTAAAATATAGGACTTTTGGGCACTTATCACACCCCTAAACTCGAACTATTGCTTGTCCTCAAGAAATGCAAACCATCAATTACCAAACCTTAATTTTTATAAACGTCTCCTTTGTCTTACTTTTCCTTCTTTCTTCAAACCATGGGAAAGAATGCTCGGCCCTTAAGTCTTTGGATGCCTTAGGAATTCCCTGGAATCAAACTATAAGATTTGTGAGTGTGTGCATGCATTGTGAACAAGATGATTATAAGGATTCTAAGAAAACACTTAAGCATTAACCTACTTAACTTGGATAAAAAAATTTATAAGCAACCTAACCAACTAGAGCTAATTTCGGGCACCTCTAGTGATTAGCATAGAGCCGGTTTTATGCACCTATAGGGCTTCCTTAAGCTAGAGCCAGTGGTGGGCACCTCTAACATTTTACCCAATTTTCCTTCTAAGCTAGTTTATGTCCTAAATGTACTAGAACTCCTTAAATCATGCAAGTCACAAATGTGTTTTGAAGTTCTAATACCATAGTGTGATCCTAAGTTATCTTCATTTAAGCATCCTAAAAGTAAAGGCTCTAAACAGTTCTAAACAATGGTGAGAAGATAGAGTTCCATTGCCAAGAAAGAAGATTTAATTAAAACTAAACTAAGACAATTGATAGAAAGTACTGTCGATGCATATGCGAAATTTGGTTAAGGCAATGCAATAATAAAAAAAATTGACAAGTAAAAGAACAAAACTGCATGGCAAATTATATTATATTATCGCAACAAGGCATTGCTTTGGCAACTGAACCTACACCGTCAAACTCGAACCAACCATTGCCCTCAATGCTTACATTTCATATATAATGATAGAAAAAATTAGCACACAAAATATGAGGGCATTAAAAAGAAACGGCATAAAGAATAGGAATTTAAATAGATTTTGATTCGGAAGATATATCTTCCTCTTCACTTTCACTCATTAAGATCAGCCTATTCGGCTTAGATGATGTGTGCTTGATTCGTTTGGATTCGCGGGGTGGCCGGATGAGTGAGGCCGGGGTGGGCTTTGCTTCCAGGGCAGTGGTCTCTTTGTCCTCTGTGTCGGGGCAAATTTCTTCTGCAGTCGCTGCCATGCATTTGAGTTCTTCAAAAACCCTACTGACCAAATGATCAGACCAGCTGGAGGTAGTGTGGTATAGAGATCCGGCAGGTGTATCCAAGCCGACCTTGCACTTGCATTTCCTTGCTGCGACCGAAAGGGTGTTAGAGGCCACATCAATCGGTACTTAGGTTTCCTAGGCACTGGCGGCGGCAGTAGGTGTTGCTTCTTCTCTAGGCTCAGGTGCGGTGGTAGTTAAGAGGGCAGAGAAGAGAGGAAGCTGGCCTGGCAGGTTTGGGAACTTCATTTGGATTAGTTGAACAATGGAGGCATGGAAGTCCCTTGTGTGTGCCATGAACAGCTCCTGGCGTTGGTCCACTTCTTCCAGCATTTGCATGATCTGTTGGAGGTTTGCTGCGGCCGGTGCACGTGTTTGGGGCATTTCTAGGATGTTTGTCGAGGCTGATGTCCTGGCAATGCCCTTGAGTTAAATGTGGTTTTGATTACTGTTTTAAAGCATGTTATAAGCATGATTAATGCTTGATTTTAATGCCATTGTGTGAAGGATGCACTAGGTAAGTGATCCTTGGTTTTATGTGATAAATTCATATGATGTTAAGCATGTTTATGCTTGTGGAAATGGCATTGTATTTATGCTTGTAAAACAGTGGAATATTGATGTTAAATGATTATATTGGCAAGTGATGAAAGTGGTTTTTGGTTACATTTAATCGGATATAGTTAGCCAGCTATAGGATTGGTTGCACCGTGAATAAAGTCGCCTTGGATGTCGAGGGGTTATGATTGTGCCATTAATCTCCATCCAAGTACCCTAACGATTGAGGCTAAGATCACCACAGTGAATGGTTTCATCCCGTGTGTGTGGGTCTTGTGGTATGTGTCCCGTACTCTCGTTAGTGGAATTATACAACTACCGATGAGTGATGTTGAGGGGTTGTGATTGTGCCATTAATCTTCATCACGGGTGTTGAGGGGTTGTGATTGTACCATATATCTCCACTTTATGTAGTCCGGTAGTATGTATGAAGCGTGTGGGACAATGCTTGTAATCCGCGTATCCGATTGTGTCATTTGAGTTGGTTTTGGTATGGTTTGAGAATTGATCACTTGTAAGCCAATATAATGATGTTGACTAATGGTTTAAGCATGAGATGCTTGGAAAAACATGAGCAAAGTTTTATTTGATGTTTTTAAGTGATGCATACGAGCATGTGTTTTAAAAAGTGTATTGATGCCTTGAGAGTGCATGTTTTAAGTAAAGGCATGTGTTGGTAAATGGTGGCTTGCCGGTTGTGTGAAATGCATTGATGAATGTTGTTTTAGCGATCCTCACTAAGCTTTGTGCTTACGCTCATTTGTTACATCAATGCAGAGAATTAGGCTTTTAAGGCAGCAAGTAAGCAAGGGGAAATCCAATCATTTTGGTCTAGCAAAGTATGTGGTTTTACTTTGGTGTAATAAGAGGCAATGGGTGGGATTTCTACTCTTAGATGTTTGAAGATGTTGTTAATTACTTTGTTCATGTTTGGTTTGGTATTTTGGGTTGTAATTGGCCTCTGTGGATTGATTTGTGCATGATTGTGGCTTTTATCTTTTTTATGATTTTAAAGAGTAGGAAGCATGCGTATATATCTAATGCTTACTCAAATGATGCTATGTTTTAGCTTATGCTTCGTAATGTTGATCTTCGATGCTTATACATGTTGTATGTATGTTGTGGCATGAATTGGAATGTTTTCGGAGGTGTTTATGAGTGAAAAACCAGCAAATTGTGAAGTTGCATAGCAAGGCGTATTGAAACGCCCTTACCTGTTTCGGAACGATGGCCTGGAATGGTCATGAGGTTTCAGAACGGGTAGGAACGTTCTGGAACGATTTTCTACTGGAAAGCTGTGTTTCGAGACTAGTTTCGGAACGCACCCACGTATCGAAACGGTAAACCTGGTTTCGAAACGATCGTTGCGATACAGGGTCTGGTGTTTCGAAACACCCGACCGTGGGAATTGAATTTGAATTGTTGCAGGTTTCTGTTTTCTTACGTTTTGGTCCCTGAGTCTTGGATGCGTAATTAAATGAGTTTAGATGATCCATTTAAGATGAAATTTG
The DNA here is from genome assembly GCA_030270665.1 of Hibiscus trionum. NCBI lineage: Eukaryota > Viridiplantae > Streptophyta > Magnoliopsida > Malvales > Malvaceae > Hibiscus > Hibiscus trionum. The sequence continues at coordinate 27,993,902 of BSYR01000021.1, forward strand.
ACATGTTGGCTTATTATATGTTTAATTTTGGATTTGTAATCTTTAAAACTTGTTTAGTCCTTATAATTTTGGAAATTTACAAATTAGTCCCTAAAAGACGTTGTTTACAATTGAACCCATAAATGAGTTCCGTTCGTTGTGTCGTTTCTGCTAAATTGAATTGCTAATCATATAGGTTAATAATGTGCATCTAGAAAAGTTAAAAAGAAAAAAAAGGGTCGTTAATCAAGGTTGACTTTAACCAGTTGACTTCGGTTTTCCTGGTGTTATCTTCTTAGTTCGGGTCAGGCATCTAGGCCGGGCTAAGGGGGTTACATTTGTTCGTATCAGAGCCAGGTTAGGAAAGAATTGGGGATGTTGGTATGTGAAATTTATATGTATTGACGTATGTTTTTTGAAAAGCATGATTTTGGTTGAATTTTGGAGCTTATGCTATGCTTGATTGATGTGTATCGCATGTGAAATGAATATGATTGTATGTTGATGATGCGGTGTTGATATGTGCTGATTTTGAATGATGGAAAGCATGACGAGCATGATGTGCCATTGTATGCTATGTTATGTTTGAGGGAAATCGGGGTGCCCATTGCCTTATTACACTAATTAAATGTTTTTGTAAACTTGGATCCTTACTTGAGGCTGGCCTAAATGGTTTGATTTGTTTTTGTTGCTATGCCTTGTTTAAAATAGCACTATGGGTCCGAGGAGAGAGCTGAGGTCGAACATAATAGTGCCTCAGGGTAGCCAGGGTGAGCAAGGGACTGTTGTCCCTCTTGGTGGAAACCTACCTCCTCTGCCACCACCTAGAGGTAGGGACCAGGAGCAGCAAGGACCTGCTGGTCCGGGTTTTGGTGATCTAACGTCGTTGGTTTAGGCGATCACTGGGGCGTTTCAGGCTGCTGTAGTCGGATCACATGTACATGCCCCTTCAGCTGGATAGGCGGGCTTACCATTGGAGAGGTTGAGGAGCCTAGGAGCTGTGGAGTTCTTTGGAATGTCTCCTGAGGCGTCAGAAGCCTGGTTAGCGAGTACGATCCGTATCATGGATCAAATGGGATACAACGACGTGCGCAAGCTGGGATGCGCAGTTTCTTTGTTGCAAGGCGATGCCTATAGTTGGTGGACGACTACCACTGCCGGTTTGGAACCCAATGAGGTAGATTGGGATTATTTCAAGGGTTCCTTCAAGAGGAAGTATCTAGGGGTGAGATACTTGGACGATAAGAAACACGAGTTTATCTCGCTAGTTCAGGGCAATCTTTCTGTGGCTGAGTACAAGGTCCAGTTCGTATGCCTGAGCCAGTATGCCCCTAAGTTGATACCTAGTGAGAGGCACCGATGTGATCGCTTCCGGTACGGGCTGGTATAGGAAGTCAAGACGTATATGTTGGCTGCGGATTACACTGACTTCGATGTGCTTGTATGTTGAGCCAAAGACATCGAACATAACTTGGGTTTGTCGTCTCGAGGTGTTGATTCTAGATCTTGGAAGAGAGCAGCTAAGTATAGTTCTGGGGGTGGACGAAACAAAAGAGGTCGAGATAGGAGACATCGGCTTAAGAGGAAGCGAGGTGCTCCGGGTCGAGGCGGTCAGGTCCAGGGAGGCCGAGTGAGGTCTGAGCAGCACACGTGATGGACATGTGGGTCAAGGAACCATCTGAGGTGAGATTGTCCTCGAGCATGTAACCCCCTTAGCCCGGCCTAGACGTTTGAACCGGACTATGAAGATTACACAGGGAAAACCAAAGTCAACCTAAAAGTCAACCTTGATTAACGACCCTTTTTTCTTTTTAATCATTTCTAGAAGCACATTAAGCCTATGTGAATACTCAAGAAATCATATGAGAGAAGGGCACAGCGATCGGAAATCATTTAGGGACTCAATTGCATGAATTACACTTTTAGGGACCAAAATGTAATTTTTGGAAATTAAAAGGACTTTGCAGATTTTAAGTTTAGCATTATGTAATTAGTCATATTACATGCTCTTCTATGAAATTTCAACTTAAAAGGGCATTCCAAGCTCAAGCAATTGTATCCACAACAATCAGGACTAAAATGTAAAACATGAAACTTAAAACAATTCAAAAACATCATCCAACGGTCATCCGTTTCGGAACACAGACCTTCGTACCAAAACGCCCGTATCGAAACGGTGTTGACCGTTTCGGTACTTAGGTGCGTTCCGAGACCGGTATCGAAACATGCCTCTCCAGTAGCCAAAATGTTCCGAAACACCTTCAGCCCTTCTGAAACACCATGGCCATTACAAGCCCCTGATTCGAAACAGTTAAGGGTGTTTTGATACACCCTGCTCTGTAGTAGCAGAAAATGCTGGTTTTTCATCTCTTAACCCACTCAAACATGCCTCAAATCACACAAACAAAACCATTTACAAACTCCAAAAGCCACACCAAACTTATTACAACCATAGGGAGTTCCAAAACAGATCTCCCAACCACAACCATGAAACCCCATTGCCAATTATCAATACTAAAGTATGTAAAACATCACCATACATGAGCTTTGCACTTTCTTGGATGTTCTTAACCTTCTTGCTGCCCAAAATCACATCAATTAACTGTATTGTTGGTAAAAGAGAGCGTAAGCACATTTTCTTAGTGAGGCAAGCTCTAAAGAAAACCAACACAACAATGCATTACTCAAAACATTTTCTCAAAAAACTTTTCTACAATATGATCATTCTATCTCATGCTTGAAAACCATTTCAAAGCAAAACTCAATTGAAAACACAAGTACCTCAATTCTATCTCATGCATTTAAACCAATGCAAATCTCATGGCAAGGCCATGCACATGCTTGTGAAAACTAAAGCATTTCATATACAAATCTCATATGCATTTCTCATAGCATAAATCATCTCATCAATAGGTACATTGAATCAAAAGCATTTTCATATATTATATTGGCATTTCACATCTCATTATTACTCGAATATGCGGATAACATTCTCAACCCACTAGACACTTCCGGTGGAATCTCACATCTTCGTACTCACTCGTCTAGTAAACATAATTTCTGGTGGAATCTCACATCACCGTACTCACATGGCGGAATCTCTCATTGCCACAAAGCTTGGGTATTTCACGAAGTCCTACCCGATGGAATGCTCATCATCGGTGTCTCCCTTTGGATTGAATCCAAATAGCACGTACAAATTTTTAGTTTATAGTGCACTCTCATCCTATTGATCGATCAATTATATCCGGTAAGTATCTCATCTTCTATGCCAATATATTATGTCAAAACATCATCTCACCTACTGTTTTTAATACAACATTTCTCAAAGCTTTCTCATCTCATCCAAAATCATAACATTTGCCATGCTTTAAAACAAAAGCTCAAAACTCATCAATGCAACATGTTATTTCATGAAATCTTTTCAAGCATCATCTCGTGCTACAAATCATGCTTAAAAACATTAGGAATTTATCTATCTCAAAACATGAGCATGTAAAAGTATTTTAGGGGCAACCACCACATATTTGAGAGCAATCTAGCCAATACTTACTTCCGGACTTAGGAAGGTGTTTCAAACCTTTCCTAAATCCCCAAACCTTGTTTCTTTGTCCCTCAAGGACTTCTAAAACCATTCGCACTCACCAATTACATTTCGCTTGCTCGCCGAAACGCTATCCAAGCTCCCGGATCAACACCAAAGGCGTCCGAAGATGTCTCCCCTATTTATAACATATAAGGGCAGAGGATTAATGCATCATCATGCATTGAAATCATCAGCCACACACCTAAACTCCCTGCTCTACTCAAGAACCACATTTCGACTATTAAAAACAACCGAAATCATCTCCAAACTCTCCCAAAACAAAGCCCAGCCAAGATCTATCACTTCAAATCATTTCTAAACATCAATCAACCTCAAAAACCACCACAAACTCGGCCTTATACCTCCAGCTATAATAGAACACCAAAACCACCCCAAAAACCACCATCCTAGCATACAAAACTTAGGAATCCAAACCTATTCAGGATTTGTTTGACAAAATCTCATTTATAACATCAATTACCATCCTAAATACATTAGAAAACAACCTCAAAACAGAGCCTAACCAACAACCACGAAAATCATCAAGATCTCTCCAAAAACCTTGAGTTTTAATACAATTTCTTGTTTCTAACATTAAAGCAACTCAAAAATCATTAACAAAGGATTGATAACTTGGGAATTTCAATAAAGAACTGATCATTAGAGGAGAAGGACGAAGCTTACCTCTAATGGTTGATTTCTCCTTGGTTTGGGCAAGTTTTCTTGAAAATCCAATGTGAAAACAAGATGATTTGGTGAGGAAAAGATTAAGAATCAAAAGGAGATTGAAATCTCATCAAAATGAATGAAAATCAGGGGCTAATTGATGGAGAAATGTGTTTGGCTGAAAAGAAATTGAGAGAAAATGAAATGAGAGAAAATTGACGTAAGGTAGTTATGAAAAGTCAAAGATGTTTTTTCCTTTTAATTATCTTTATTTCTCTTAATTAAAACATTATTAAAAACATCCAAAATAAGGAGAATCTGATTAAAAACATTTTGATAAAATTAGCTCCTTAAAGATTTAAAGTTTCGATCCTTTACAAAACATCACTATTTAAGTTTTGAAAAAACTGCGATTTGGTCACTACACCGAAATGTAGTATTTCCAAACCTTATTTTGTAAAATTGTTTTCACCATAATCATTCATATAAAAAATGAGGATTTTTAGGTATTTTTCCATATTTTTAAAGCATCCCGAACTAGGTATTCCCTAAATCTCCCTTTAAGATTCGAACCGTTCTCGATCGGTCCGATTCTAACTGTAAAACATCTAGGCCCAGAATCAGGGCATTACAGAGCAGCTAGAGAGGTTTAGGCTCCTGTTGTGGCGACAGGGAATTCGTCTTGGTACTGTGGTTCAGCGGATCACATGAAGTGGGAGTGTCCTTTGTTGGCTGGTGGAGGCCAAGGACGTGCACCTGCTGTGGCTGCACCTCAGAGAGGTCGTGGGTGTGGCCGAGGGAACTTCCAGAGGAGAGACGAGGGTCAGAGAGGCGTTGCTCATGTGGTGGCAGTTCGGCCTGAGGGAGGCGGTCCTTCCAGGGTTTATGCTCAGCGCGAGGGGCGCAATGATAACGATGCTATCGCATGTACCTTTGCTCTTCAGTCTTTATCATTGCTGCTTTGATTGATTCTGGATCTACGCATTCTTATATCTTGAGTGAGCATGCACATTTGCTTGACATACCTATTGAGTTTCTTGAAGTAGGAATGCAAGTGACTAGTTCTTTTGGTGAGATTGTAGTCACTGGGAAGTTGTATATGAGATGCCCTTTATCTGTGCAAGGTCATGTTTTTCTTGTGGATTTGATGGAGTTACACTTCTACGGATTCATTGTAATCCTTGGCATGGATTGGTTGACTAAGCATAGAGCGGTGGTTGACTTTGATGTCAAGTGGGTAATCTTAAAGCTTGCCGATCATTATGAAGTAGTGGTAGTAGGCGAGAATGTGAAATTCTTTTCGAATGTGATTTCGGTTTTGGAAGCAAACTGTATGATGAGGTTGGGTTGTAAGGCTTACCTTTCCTATGTGATGAATCCTGACACAAAGGATGTGCGTGTGCAGGACATCCGAACCGTTCGCGATTTTCTGGGTGTCTTTCCGGAAGAATTGTTTGGGTTGCCACCAAACATGGAAGTTGAGTTTGGTAACGAGTTGTACGAGAATACGACTCTGGTGTCCATTACTCCTTATCGCATGGCACCTAAAGAGCTAAAAAAGTTGAAAACGTAACTGCGGGAGTTGTTGGATCGAGGTTTCTTCTGGCTGAGTGTGTCACCTTGGGGTGCACCGGTCTTGTTTGTGAAGAAGAAAGATGGGACGATGTGGATGCGCATAGATTATCGGCAACTGAACAAGTTGACGATCAAGAACAAGTATCCCTTGCCTAGGATTGATGATCTCTTTGATCAGTTCCGAGGAGCCTCGGTGTTTTCCAAGATATACTTGAGGTCAGTATATTACCAGTTGATGGTAAAGGATGTGGACGTACCTAATATCACATTTAGGACAAGGTACGGGCATTATGAGTTCTTAGTGATGACGTTTGGTTTGACCAACGCACCTGCAACTTTCATGGACATGATGAATCGTTTATTCCACGAATTCTTGGATCAGTTTGTGGTGGTGTTCATCGATGATATCCTTGTGTATTCACATACCGAAGAGGATCATGATAGACACTTGAGAATCATTTTGCAAGCGTTGTTGGAAAACCAGTTGTATGCCAAGCTTTGTAAGTGTGAGTTTTGGCTTAAGGAGGTGGTCTTCCTTGGACATGTTGTGTCAGCTGAGGGTATTCGCGTTGATCCGCACAAAGTAGAGGCTGTGATGAGTTGGAAAGTGCCTAAGTCGGTAACGGAGGTACAAAGTCTCCTTGGTTTAGCCAGGTATTACCGTAGGTTTGTCGAAGGTTTCTCGAAGATAGTTTCACCTTTGACCAAGTTGTTGCAAAAGAATGTTCGTTTTGAGTGGACAGATGTGAGGCAGCAAGCTTTTTAAAAGCTGAAGGAAGCTTTGACGCAAGCTCATGTCCTGATTCAACCTGAGTATGGCAAGGAGTTTGTGGTCTATAGCGATGTGTCCATTGTTGGTTTGGGCCGCATGTTGATGCGGGAAGGTAAGGTAGTAGCTTATGCATCTAGGCAGTTGAAGGTGCATGAGCGTAACTACCCTACTCATGATCTTGAGCTTGCGGTTGTTGTTTGCTTTGAAGATCTGGAGGCATTACCTATACGGTGAGACGTGTGTTGTGTTCACGGATCATAATAGTTTGGACTATCTTATGTCTCAGAAGGAGTTGAATCTTAGGCAACGGCGTTGGGTGGAGTTGCTTAAGGATTATGATCTGACGATCGAGTATCACCCGAACAAGGCTAATGTTTTAGTCGATGCTTTGAACATGAAAGTGGTCGTGGAGTTGAGGGCGATGTTTGCTCGCTTGAGCATATCGCGTGATGGTGGTCTTATTGCGAAATTGCAAGTGAAACCATCTCTGATTCAGTTGATCAAAGATAAGCAGCTGCTTGATGATTCCCTTGTTTCGCATGTTCAGGACATTGCGGAAGGTAATCCTTCGGACTTCAGCTTTAGTGATGACGGTGTTTTGTGCTTTGGAAGTCGAATAGTGGTGACATATGATGTTGAGTTGAGGCGCACTATTCTAACTGAAGCTCATAGTATTCCTTTTGCTATGCATCCTGGTAGTACAAATATGTATCGTGATTTGAAGGAGGAGTACTACTGGGTGGGGTTGAAAAAGGATGTGGCTGAGTTCGTTAGTAAGTGCATGGTGTGTCAGCTAGTCAAAGCTAAAAATCAGGTTCCTTCTGGGTTGTTGCAACCTTTGAGAATCCCATAATTGAAGTGGGAAAGAATTACCATGGATTTTGTGTCTGGATAGTCGTTGTCACTGTCAAAGAAGAATTCGTTTTGGGTGATTGTTGATCACCTTACGAGGTGTGCACATATCCTGCCTGTGCACACTACGTATACCTTGGATAAGCTGGCTAAGTTGTACATTGCTGAGATTGTGCGGTTGCACAGTGTACCAAAGTCTATAGTGTCGGATAGGGATCCGAGGTTTAAAGCGCGATTTTGGGAATGTTTGTATCAAGCCTTGGGTACACGGTTGAATTTCAGTACTTCCTATCATCCTCAGACGGATGGACAGTCGGAACGTGTGATCCAAGTGCTTGGGGACATGTTGAGATGTTGCGTGATAGATTTTTAGGTTTCTTGGGAGAAGCACTTGTCGTTGGTTGAGTTTGCGTATAATAATAGTTACCATGCAAGTATTGAAATGGCTCCATACGAGGCTTTGTATGGGAGAAGATGTAGAACCCCTCTCTGTTGGGCAGAGGCTAGGCAAAAGTTGATTTCGATGCCAGCTATTGTAAAGGGAACCACCGAGAAGGTGAAGCTCATTGTGAGCGTTTGAAGGCAGCATCGGATAGGCAAAAGTCTTACGCGGACCTGAAGCGTAAAGAGATTGAGTTCGCGGTTGGCGAATGTGTGTTTTTAAAAGTATCGCCTTGGAAGAAGGTGATGAGATTTGGGCGTAAGGGTAAGCTTAACCCAAGTATTAATTGGACCTTACGTAGGTTCACAAGCTCTATCGTCTTGCCACGAAGAACTTTGCTACTCACATCCATAAACTTCACTAGTTCCTCATCATATGACAGATCCGGATTCAACTCTATCTCCACAACAGGCATCAAATGCGAAGGATCCGATCTGTACCTTCGTAATATAGAGACATGAAACACATCATGTATCTTCTCCAACTCCGCAGGAAATCTCAACCAATATGCCACAGGACGAATACGCTCCACAATCTCGTAAGGTCCAATGAACCATGGGCTAAGCTTACCCTTACGCCCAAATCTCATCACCTTCTTCCAAGGCGATACTTTCAATAACACACGTTCGCCAACCGCGAACTCAATCTCCTTACGCTTCAGGTCCGTGTAAGACTTTTGCCTATCTGATGCTACTTTCAAATGCTCACAAATGAGCTTCACCTTCTCGGCGGTTCCCTTTAGCATAGCTGGTATCGAGATCAACTTTTGCCCAGCTTCTGCCCCACAAAGAGGGGTTCTACACCTTCTCCCATACCAAGCCTCGTATGGAGCCATTTGAATACTTGCTTGGTAACTGTTATTATACGCAAACTCAACCAACGGCAAGTGCTTCTCCCAAGAACCCTGAAAATCTATCACGCAGCATTTCAACATGTCCTCAAGCACTTGGATCACACGTTCTGACTGTCCATCCGTCTGAGGATGATAAGAAGTACTGAAATTCAACCGTGTACCCAAGGCTTGATGCAAACATTCCCAAAATCGCACTGTAAAACGTGGATCTGTGTCTAACACAATGGACTTTGGCACACTATGCAACCACAGAATCTGAGCTATGTACAGCTCAGCCAACCTATCCAAGGTATATGAAGTATGCACGGGCAAAAAATGTGCACACTTCGTAAGCTGATCCACAATCACCCAAACTGAATTTTTCTTTGATGGCGACAAGGGCAATCTAGACACAAAATCCAGGGTGATTCTCTCTCACTTCCATTCTGGGATTCTCAAAGGTTGCAACAACCCAGAAGGAACCTGGTGTTCAGCCTTCACTCGCTGACACACCATGCACTTACTAACAAACTCTGCCACATCCTTTTTCAATCCCACTCAGTAGTACTCACCTTTAAAATCACGATACATCTTTGTACTACCAGGGTGCATAGCAAAAGGACTACTATGAGCTTCAGTCAAAATAGTGTGCCTCAACTCAACATCCTCCGGCACCACTATTCGACTACCAAAGCACAAAACACCATCATCGCTAAAGCTAAAATCCAAGGGTCTACCCTCCGCAATGTCCTGAACATGCGAAACAAGAGAATCATCAAGCAACTGCTTATCTTTGATCAACTGAATCAGAGATGGTTTCACTTGCAATTCCGCAATAAGGCCACCATCACGCGAAATGCTCAAGCGAGCAAACATTGCCCTCAACTCCACAACCACTTTCCGGCTCAAAGCATCGGCCACAACATTAGCCTTGCCCGGGTTGTACTCAATTGTAAGATCATATTCTTTAAGCAACTCTACCCAGCGACGCTGCCTAAGATTCAACTCCTTTTGAGACATATGATACTTCAAGCTCTTATGATCTGTAAACACAACACACTTCTCACCGTACATGTAATGCCTCCAAATCTTCAAGGCAAACACCACAGCCGCAAGCTTAAGATCATGAGTAGGGTAGTTGCACTCATGTACCTTCAACTGCCTAGATGCATAGGCCACTACCTTACCCTCCTGCATCAACACACAGCCCAAACCAACAATGGACGCATCACTATAGACCACAAACTCCTTACCAGACTCGTGTTGAATCAGAACAGGAGCTTGCGTCAAAGCTTCTTTCAACTTTTCAAAAGCTCGTTGTGTCGCATCAGTCCACTCAAAGCGAAGATTTTTCTGCAACAACTTGGTTAAAGGTGCAGCTATCTTCGAGAAACCCTCGACAAACCTACGGTAATACCCAGCCAGAACAAGGAAACTTCGCACCTCTGACACTGACTTAGGCAACTTCAATCCCATCACAGCCTCTACCTTGTGCGGATCAACTCGTATACCCTCAGTTGACACAACATGTCCAAGGAAGACCACCTCCTTAAGCCAAAACTCACACTTACTTAGCTTGGCATACAACTGATTCTCCAACAAAGCATGCAAAACGATTCTCAAGTGCCTATCATGATCCTCCTCGGTACGCGAATACACAAGGATATCATCGATGAACACCACCACAAACTAATCCAAAAATTCATGGAATACACGATTCATCATGTCTATGAAAGCTGCAGGTGCGTTGGTCAAACCAAACGGCATCACTAAGAACTCGTAATACCCCTACCTTGTCCGAAAGGTTGTCTTAGGTACATCTACATCCTTCACCTTCAACTAATAATACCCCGATCTCAAATCTATATTAGAAAACACTGAGGCTCCCCGAAACTGATCAAAGAGATCATCAATTCTAGGCAAGGGATACTTGTTCTTGATCGTCAACTTGTTCAGTTGCCGATAATCTATGCACATCCGCATTGTCCCATCCTTCTTCTTTACAAACAAGACTGGTACACCCCAAGGTGACACACTCGGCCGGATGAAACCCCGATCCAACAACTCATGCAATTACGTTTTCAACTCTTTCAGCTCCTTAAGTGCCATGCGATAAGGAGCAATGGACATCAGAGCCGTATTCTCGTACAACTCAATACCAAACTCTACTTCCCTGTTTGGTGGCAATCCAGGCAATTCTTCCGGAAAGACACCCAAAAAATCGTGAACAGTTCTGATGTCCTGCACACGCACATCCTTGGTGCCAGGATTCATCACATAGGCAAGGTAAGCCTCACACCCCGACCTCATCATACGGTTTGCTTCCAAAACCGAAATCACATTCGACAAGAATTTCACATTCTCGCCTACTACCACTACCTCATAATCATCGGCCAGCTTTAGGGTCACCCTTTTGACATCAAAGTCAACCACCGCCCTATGCTCCATCAACCAATCCATACCAAGGATTACGTCGAAACCATAGAAGGGTAACTCCATCAAATCCACAAGAAAGACATGTCCTTGTATAGATAAAGGACATCTTTTATACAACTTCCTAGTAACTACAGTCTCACCAAAAGAACTAGTCACTTGCATTCCTACTTCAAGCATCTCAACAGGTATATCAAGCAAATGTGCATGCTCACTCAAGATATAAGAATGCGTGGATCCAAAATCAATCAAAGACATCAAAGATAAAGACTGAAGAACAAAGTTACCTGCGATGACATCAGTATCACTATGCTTCTCGCGCTGAGCATAAACCCTCACTGGTTCACCTCCCTTGTAACCCCCTTAGCCCGGTCTAGACGTTGAACCCGAACTACGAAGATTACATGGGGAAAACCAAATTCAACCTTCATTAACGACCCATTTTTTTCTTTTTAGCTTTTCTAAATGCTCAATATTAACCTATATGTTTAATACATTACTCCGGCGGAAGCGACACAACGAACGGACATCAAACAGGGACTCAATTGAACAAAAACGTATTTTAGGGACTAAAACGTAAATTTCCAAAATTATAAGGATTAAACGAGTTTCAGAGTTACCATTCTTAAATTAATCACATAACATGCCATCAGGTGAAATTTCAACCTGAACGGATCATTCAAACTCGCTAAATTAAGCAGCCAACATTTATGGACCAAAAATGTAAGAAACAGAAACTCAGCACAGCTCAAAATTCAAATCCAATGGTCCAGTGTTTCGATACGGATGGCCTTGTACCGAAACTGTCATTTCGAAACACAGTTGACCGTTTCAATACTCGGGTGCGTTCCGAGACCCGTATCGAAACACCCCCTTCCAATAGCCAAAGTATTATGATACGCCTTCACCCGTTCCGAAACCTTAAGGCCGTTTCGGGCCCCTGTTCCAAAACAGGCAAGGGCGTTCCGATACGCCTTGCCCTGCAACAGCATAATTTGCTGGTTTTTATGCATTTCCACACTCGAATCATTCCCAAGACATACCACACTAAGCACACAACATGGATACATATCAACAATCATCATACCGAGACAAAAGCTTAAACATGGCAACCAATACAAAAGTAAAAGCACTAAAGGCATGCTCCCTAGTTCACCAAAACCATAACAAGCTATAACACCATACAAACCAAAATCCAATCACCAAAAAGCCAATTACAAATCAATATAGGCAAACCAACATGCTAAAAGTAAAGGGAGATATCCTCAAACATTCCAAAGTTTAAATCCCACCCATTGACACTTATTACACTAAAGATGAACCACATACATCTCTTTAACAATGCTTTGGATTCCTCTTGCTTTTGAGCTGCCTTCAAAGGTTCAATTCTCTGTATTGATGAAACATAAGAGCGTAAGCAATGAGCTTAGTGAGGATCGTTAAACAACATTCATCAATGCATGTTTCATGTTTTGCAAAACCAACACTTTACATCTCATACCATATATAAAACATGTCTTCTCAAGACCTCAATGCATTTTACAACAACATGCACATATGCATCATTATAAAATAGCAATTAAACCATTGCTCAGGCTTTATCAAGCATCTCATGCAGTCTTGCATCATATACAATTATCTCATGAATCCTTGCATCATATACAAGCATCTCATGCTTCACTTTATCCATTCACATTATATTGGCTTACAAGTGATAATCCATAAACCATTTTAACACAATACACAATCGGATACGCGGATTACAAGCGTTGTCCCTCACGCTTCATACAAACTACCAGACTACACAAGATGGAGACAAATGGCACAATCACAACCCCTCAAAACCCGTGATGGAGATTAATGGCTCAATCATAACCCCTCAACATCACTCATCGGTAGTTGTATAATTCCACAAACGAGAGTATGGGACACATACACAAGACTCAAAAACGGGACTAACCATTCACCGTTGTGATCTTAACCTCAATCGTTAGGGTACTTAGATGGAGATTACGTAACAATCACAACCCCTTAACATCCAAGGCGACTTTATTCACGGTGCACCCAATCCTATAGCCGGCTAACTATATCTGATTAAAGTAACCAAAAACCATTTTCATCACTTGCCAATATAATCGTTTATCCACATTAATCCACTGATTTCAAGCATAACCACAATGTCATTCCCACAAGCACACATGCTTAACATCATATTCATTTTCATATGAAAACCAAGGATCACTAACATAGTGCATCCTTAACATAATGACATTAAAATCCAGTACTAAACCATGCTTAAACATGCTTAAAAACAGTAAACAAATCCACTCTTACATCAAATGCATTTTCATCAAACTTAGCACATTTCCAAGAGAGGGATTACCGAAACACTTACACTTGAGCTTAGTTAAGTGTATCAAACTTACACTAAGCTCCCAAGAGCACGCTCAAGGCGTTATAAAGCATGAAATTGCATTTCCACTCACCGATACGCGAAGCCTCGTTCGTCGACACGGAAATTACACCTCCGGAGCCTCCAAAATCACCTCGTTAGCTTCCGGATCAAGATCCCCTTTTTCACATCATCAAAACAGAGATCTAAATGCATTAAAATGCATTCTAACACCAGCAACAATTCATAAACTCGTTGCCCACTCAAACTACACCAAAATACCCTTCCAAAACAAACCGAAAACTCAATCGATTGCTTCCTAAACCAAGCCCAGCCATCATACATCACTTCCAAACAATTATCAACATCGAAACACATCTAATAATCATCCTAACACATCCTTATACCTCTAGCAATCAAGATTCCACCACTACACCCCAAAATCACACATAAAACTACCAAGAAACTCAAGGATCTCAAGGATTTTTGGATCTATATTAACCACACCTCATTTTAACATATAAACCAACTTAGAAATCAATTAAAATCAACACAAAATAGTTCCCAACTCATCGAGTCCAAAAATAAGATTTCATCCACATTTTCATAAGATTTTGATCTCAAATGAAAACTATATTGAAAACTCAATCAAAAATAGTTATTAGAAGCCAAATATCTTGGGAATTTCAATAAAGAACTTAGATTAGAGGTTGAGAACGGGATTTACCTCCAATCCTTGCTTCTTTCAATAGATGACAAGTTTTCTTTGCAAAAATCTTGATGAATCAAGGAAGATCTCTTGAAAATGATTTAAGAAATGTTGAGAGGATTTTTGGGAGAAAGAATTCTAAGAAATGATGAGAGAAAATGGTGTTTGGCTAAAATGAGAGGGAATTGGTAGTTACGTAAAATGAAAATCCATTAACTACCAATTATTTAATACAAAATTCTAATTAAAATCATTTAAATTAAAACCCATTTAAATCACATGTCATATTGTAGAAAGGTGAAATTGACTTAATGCCCCCTAAAGATTCTAAAATTTTGGCTTCCACCTTAAAAATCACATTTTTCCCAGTTTTGAAACTTTACAATTTGGTCACTACTCAAAATGTCCATTTCTCAAATCCCTTTATGTAAAATTGACTTGACCAACCTCTTAATTATATTTTTAGAGGATTTTAGCAATTTTATCACAATTTTATCCTATCCCAATCCTTGATTTCCTAACATCACTTTACGCGATTCGAACCGTTCTCGACCGGTCCGATCCGATGTCCAAAACATCTAGCCCCAAAACCAGGGCGTTACAACTCTCCCCTACTTAGGAAATTTCGTCCTCGAAATTCTTACCTGGTGGAAAGAGATGTGGAAACTGCTTCAGCATGTCCGCCTTGCTTTCCCACGTGGCCTCCTCAACTCCTTGGTGTCGCCATAACACCTTCGCAAGCTCTATCATTTTACCACGAAGAACCTTGCTACTTACATCCAGAACCTTCACTGGTTCCTCATCATATGATAGATCCGGATTCAACTCTATTTCCTCAACAGGCATCACATGTGAAGGATCTGATCTGTACCTTCGTAACATGGAGACATGAAACACATCATGTATCTTCTCCAACTCAGCAGGCAATCTCAATCGATATGCCACAGGACCAATACGCTCCACAATCTCGTAAGGACCAATAAACCTTGGGCTAAGCTTACCCTTACGCCCAAATCTCATCACCTTCTTCCAAGGCGATACCTTTAGGAACACACGTTCGCCAACCGCGAACTCAATTTCCTTACGCTTCAAGTCTGCGTAAGACTTCTGCATATCCGATGCTGCTTTTAGCCGCTCTCAAATGAGCTTCACCTTCTCGGTGGTTCCCTTGAGCATAGCCGGCATTGAAATCAACCTTTGCCCAGCTTCTGTCCAAAAAAGAGGGGTTCTACATCTCCTCCCATACAAAGCCTCGTATGGAGCCATTTGGATACTTGCCTGGTAACTATTGTTATACGCAAACTCAACCAACGGCAAGTGCTTTTCCCAAGAACCCTTAAAATCTATCACACAACATCTCAGCATGTCCTCAAGCACCTGAATCATACGTTTTGACTGTCCAACCATCTGCGGATGATAAGAACTGCTGAAGTTCAACCGTGTTCCCAAGGCTTGATGCAAACATTCCCAAAATCGCGCTGTAAACCTCGGATCTCTATCCGACACAATGGACTTTGGCCCACCATGCAACCGCACAATCTCAGCTATGTACAGTTCAACCAACTTATCCAAGGTATAAGTAGTATGCACAGGTAGAAAATACGCACACTTCGTAAGCCGCACCACAATCACCCAAACTGAATTCTTCTTTGTCGGTGACAAAGGCAAGCCAAACACAAAATCCATGGTGATTCTCTCTCCACTTCCATTCTAGAATTCTCAAAGGCTGCAACAACCCAGAAGGAACCTGATGCTCGACCTTTACTCGCTGACACACCATGCACTTACTAACAAACTCAGCCACATCTTTTTTGAACCCCACTCAATAGTACTCATCCTTTAGGTCTCGATACATCTTTGTACTACTCGGGTGCATAGCAATATGAGCTTCAGTCAGAATAGTGTGCCTTAACTCAGCATCGTCTGGCACCACTATTCGACTCCCAAAACACAGAACACCATCATCACTAAAGTTCAAATCCGAAGGTCTATCTTTCGCAATGTCTTGAACATGCGAAACAAGAGAATCGTCAAGCAACTGCTTATCTTTGATTAACTGAATCAGAGATAGTTTCACTTGCAATTCTGCAATAAGACCACCATCACGTGAAATACTCAAGCAAGCAAACATTGCCCTCAACTCAACAGCCACCTTCCGGCTCAAAGCATTGGCCACAACATTAGCCTTTCCCGGGAGGTACTCAATCGCCAGATCATAATCCTTAAGCAACTCCACCCAACGTCGTTGCCTAAGATTTCACTCCTTCTGAGACATAATGTATTTCAAGCTCTTGTGGTCTGTGAACACAACACATTTCTCACCATACAGGTAATGCCTCGAAATCTTCAAGGCAAACACCACAGCTGCAAGCTCAAGATCATGAGTAGGGTAGTTGCGCTCATGCACCTTCAACTGCCTAGATGCATAGGCCACCACCTTACCCTCCCGCATCAACACGCAGCCCAAACCAACAATAGACGCATCACTATAGACCACAAACTCCTTACCAGATTCAGGTTGAATCAAAATAGGAGCTTGCGTCAACGCTTCTTTCAGCTTCTCAAAAGCTTGCTGTCTCGCATCAGTCCACTCAAAGCGAACATTATTCTGCAACAACTTGGTCAATGGTGTTGCTATCTTTGAGAAACCCTCGACAAACCTACGGTAGTACCCAGCCAATCCAAGGAAACTTCGTACCTCCGTCACTGACTTATGCACTTTCCAACTCATCACAGCCTCTACTTTTTTGTGGATCAACGCAAATACCCTCAGCCGATACAACATGCACAAGGAAGACCACTTCCCTAAGCCAAAACTCACACTTACTCAGCTTCGCATACAACTGATTTTCCAACAACGCTTGTAAAACAATTCTCAAGTGCTTATCATGATCCTCCTCGGTACGTGAATACACAAGGATATCATCGATGAACACCACCACAAGCTGATCCAAGAATTTATGAAATACAAGATTCATCATATCCATGAAAGCAGCAGGCGCGTTGGTCAAACCAAACGGCATCACCAAAAATTCATAATGCATGTACCTTGTCCGAAAAGCAGTTTTAGGTACGTCCACATCCTTCACCTTCAGCTGATAATACCCTGATCTCAAGTCTATCTTAGAAAACACCGAGGATCCCCGGAATTGATCAAAGAGATCATCAATTCTAGGCAAGGGATACTTGTTCTTGATCGTCAACTTGTTTAGTTGCCGATAATCTATACATATTCTCATCGTCCCATCTTTCTTCTTCACAAAAAGGAGCGGTGCACCCCAAGGTGACACACTTGGCCGGATGAAACCTCGATCCATCAACTCTTGCAATTGCGTTTTCAACTCTTTTAACTCTTTGGCTGCCATGCGATAAGGAGCAATGGACACCGGAGTTGTATTCTCGTACAACTCTATACCAAACTCAACTTCCCTATTTGGTGGCAATCAAGGCAATTCTTCTGGAAAGATACCCAGAAAATCATGAACAGTTTGGATATCCTGCACACGCACATCCTTGGTACCAGGATTCATCACATAAGCAAGGTAAGCCTCACAACCCAACCTCATCATACGGTTTGCTTCCAAAGCCGAAATCACATTCGACAAGAATTTCACATTCTCGCCTACTAAAACAACCTCATAGTCATCGGCCAACTTTAAGGTGACTCGCTTAACATCAAAGTCAACCACCGCCCTATGCTCCGTCAACCAATTCATGCCAAGGATTACATCAAATCCGTAGAAAGGCAATTCCATCAAATCCACAAGGAAAACATGTCCTTGCACAGACAAATGGCATCTCCTATACAACTTTCTAGTGACTACAGTCTCACCAAAAGAACTAGTCACTTGCATTCATACTTCAAGTATCTCAACAGGTATATCAAGCAAATGTGCATGCTCACTCAAGATATAAGAATGCGTGGATCCAGAATCAATCAAAGCCAGCAAAGATAAAGACTGGAGAGCAAAGGTACCTGCGATCACATCGGTATCGTTGCGCTCCTCGCGTTGAGCATACACCCTCGCTGGTCCACCTCCCTCAGGTCGAACGGCTACAACGTGAGCAATACCTCGCTGCCCCTCATCTCTCCTCTGAAAGTTCCCACGATCGTGCCCATAACCTATCTGAGGTGCAGCTACCACAGGAGCACGTCCTTGGCCTCCACCAGCCAACAAAGGACACTCCCTTCTCATATGATCTACCGAACCACAATTCCATCAAGAGTTTTATGTCATCGTGACAGGAGCCTGAACCTCTCTAGCTGCTCGAGGACAATCTCGCCTCAAATGATCCCTCAAGCCACATGTCCAGCATGAATGCTGCTCAGATCTCATACGACCTCCATGAGTCTGTCCACCTCGACCCGGAACACCACACCTTCCCTCAGGCTGATGTCTCCTATCACGGCCTCTTTTGTTCCGTCCGCCACCGGAACTATACTCAGCAGCTCTCTCCCCAGAGCTAGAACCAACACCTCTAGAAGGCAAACCCAGGTTCTGCTCGATGTCCTTTGCTCGACACACAAGCACATCAAAATTTGTGTAGTCTGCAGCTAGCATGTACGTCGTAACTTCTTGCACCAAACCATACCGGAAGAGATCACATCGATGTCTCTCACTAGGTACCAGCTCAGGAGCATATTGGCTCAAGCGTACGAACTGGACCTTGTACTCAGCCACAAATAGATTGCCCTGAAAAAGCGACATAAACTCACATTTCTCTTTATCCAGGTATCTCACACCTAGACACTTCTTCCTGAAGGCACCTCTGAAGAACTACCAGTCAACTTCATTAGGTTCCATACTAGCTGTGGTAGTTGTCCACCAGCTGTAAGCATCCCCTTGTAGCAAAGATACTGCGCATCCCAACTTGCGCACATCATTACAACCCATTTGATCCATTATGCGGATCGTACTTGCTAACCAGGCCTCAGACGCCTCAGGTGACATACCATAGAACTCAACACCTCCCAAGCTCCTCAACCTCTCCAAAGGTAAGCCCACCTGCCCAGCTGTAGGGGCCTCCACTTGCGCTCTGGCAACAGCAGCCTGAAACGCTTCGGTGATCGCCTCAACTAGTGGTGCCAAATTACCCAAACCAGGACCAGCTTGTCCTTGTTGCACCTGCTCCCCACCTCCAAGTGGTGGCGGAGGAGGTAGATCTCCACTAGGAGGAACATCAGCCCCATGCTCACCCTGGTTGTCCTGCTCAGCCGCAGACACTATGGTATTGGACCTCAACTCCCTTCTAGGTCCCATGTGCTATTTTAAACAAACACAACAACGAAAAAAAATCAAACCATTTAGGCCAGCTGCAAGCAAGAATCCAAGTTTACAAAACATTTGGTTAGTGTAATAAGGCAATGGGCACCCAATTTCCCCCAAAGCATAGCATACATGAAACATCATGCTCACATACTTATCATCATTCCAAATCGACACATATCCACATAACATCATCATCACACAATCATATTCATTCCCTATGCAATTCACATTAATCAACATAGCATAAAGTTCAAAATTAAACCATTAGCATGCTTTTCAAACATCATACTTCAACTCATAACAATTACACATACCAACATTCCCAATTCTTTCGTAACCATGCTCTGATACCAACAAATGTAACCCCCTTAGCCCGGTCTAGACGTTTAACCCGAACTACGAAGATTACACGGGGAAAATCAAAGTCAACCCGAAAGTCAACCTTGATTAACGACCCATTTTTTTTCTTTTTATCTTTTCTAAATGCTCAACATTAACCTATATGTTTAATACATTACTCCGGCGGTAGCGACACAACGAACGGACCTCAAACAGGGACTCAATTGAACAAAAATGTATTTTAGGGACTAAAATGTAAATTTCCAAAATTATAAGGATTAAACGAGTTTCAGAGTTACCATTCTTATATTAATCACATAAAATGCCATCAGGTTAAATTTTAACTCGAACGGATCATTCAAACTCGCTAAATTAAGGAGCCAACATTTATGGACCAAAATGTAAGAAACAGAAACTCAACACAGCTCAAAATTCAAATCCAACGGTCCAATGTTTCGATACGGATGGCCCTGTACCGAAACGGTCGTTTCGAAACAGAGTTGACCGTTTCGATACTCGGGTGCGTTTCGAGACCCGTATCGAAACACCCCATTCTAGTAGCCAAAGTGTTCTGATACGCCTTCACCCGTTCCGAAACCTTAAGGCCATTTCGGGCCCCTGTTCCCAAACAGGCAATGGGGGTTCTGATACGCCTTGCCCCGCAACAACAGAATTTGCTGGTTTTTCATGCATTTCCACACTCGAATCATTCCCGAGGCATACCACACTAAGCACACAACATGAATACATATCAACAATCATCATACCGAGACAAAAGCTTAAACATGGCAACCAATATAAAAGTAAAAGCACTAAAGGCATGCTCCCTAGTTCACCAAAACCATAACAAGCTATAACCCCATACAAACCAAAATCAGATCACCAAAAGGCCATTTACAACTCAATATAGGCAAACCAACATGCTCAAAGTAAAGGGAGACATCCTCAAACATTCCAAAGTTTAAATCCCACCCATTGCCACTTATTACACTAAAGACCACATACATCTCTTTAACAATGCTTTGGATTCCTCTTGCTTTTAAGCTGCCTTCAAAGGTTCAATTCTCTGCATTGATGAAACATAAGAGCGTAAGCAATGAGCTTAGTGAGGATCGCTAAACAACATTCATCAATGCATGTTTCATATTTTGCAAAACCAACACTTTACATCTCATACCATATATAGAACATGTCTTCTCAAGACCTCAATGCATTTTACAACAACATGCACATATGCATCATTATAAAACAGCAATTAAACCATTGCTCATGCTTTACCAAGCATCTCATGCAGTCTTGCATCATATACAATTATCTCATGCATCCTTGCATCATATACAAGCATCTCATGCTTCACTTTATCCATTCACATTACATTGGCTTACAAGTGATAATCCATAAACCATTTTAACACAAGACACAATCGGATACGCGGATTACAAGCGTTGTCCCTCACGCTTCATACAAACTACCGGACTACACAAGGTGGAGACAAATGGCACAATCACAACCCCTCAACATCACTCATCGGTAGTTGTATAATTCCACTAACGAGAGTATGGGACACATACACAAGATTCACACACGGGACTAACCATTCACCTTTGTGATCTTAACTTCAATCGTTAGGGTACTTGGATGGAGATTATGGCACAATCACAACCCCTCAACATCCAAGGCGACTTTATTCACGGTGCACCCAATCCTATAGCCGGCTAACTATAGCTGATTAAAGTAACCAAAAATCATTTTCATCACTTGCCAATATAATCATTTATCCACATTAATCCATTGTTTTTCAAGCATAACCACAATGCCATTCCCACAAGCACACATGCTTAACTTCATATGCATTTTCATATGAAAACCAAGGATCACTTACCTAGTGCATCCTTAACATAATGACATTAAAATCCAGCACTAAACCATGCTTAAACATGCTTAAAAACAGTAAACAAATCCACTCTTACATCAAATGCATTTTCATCAAACTTAGCACATTTCCAAGAGAGGGATTACCGAAACACTTACCCTTGAGCTTAGTTAAGCGTATCAAACTTACACTAAGCTCCCAAGAGCACGCTCAAGGCGTTACAAAGCAAGAAATTGCATTTCCACTCACCGATACGCGAAGCCTCGTCCGCCGACACGGAAATTACACCTCTGGAGCCTCCAAAATCACCTCGTTAGCTTCCGGATCAAGATCCCATGTTTTTAGATCATCAAAACAGAGATCTAAATGCATTAAAATGCATTCTAACACCAGCAACAATTCATAAACTCGTTGCCCACTCAAACTACACCAAAATACCCTTCCAAAACAACCGAAAACTCAATCGATTGCTTCCTAAACCAAGCCCAGCCATCATACATCACTTCCAAACAATTATCAACATCAAAACACATCTAATAAACATCCTAACACATCCTTATACCTCCAGAAATCAAGATTCCACCATTACACCCCAAAATCACACTTAAAACTACCAAGAAACTCAAGGATCTCAAGGATTTCGGGATCTATATTAACCATGCCTCATTTTAACATATAAACCAACTTAGAAATCAATTAAAATCAACACAAAACAGTGCCCAACTCATCAAGTTCGAAAATCAAGATTTCATCCACATTTTCATAAGATTTTGATCTCAAATCAAAACTATATTGAAAACACAATCAAAAATAGTTATTAGAAGCCAAATATCTTGGGAATTTCAATAAAGAACTTAGATTAGAGGTTGAGAACGGGATTTACCTCCAATCCTTGCTTGCTTCAATAGATGACAAGTTTTCTTTGCAAAAATCTTGAAGACTCAAGGAAGATCTCTTGAAAATGATTTAAGAAATGTTGAGAGGATTTTTGGGAGAAAGAATTCTGGAAAAGATGAGAGAAAATGGTGTTTGGCTAAAATGAGAGGGAATTGGTAGTTACGTAAAATGAAAATCCATTAACTACCAATTAGTTAATACAAAATTCTAATTAAAATCATTTAATTAAAACCCATTTAAATCACATGTCATATGGAAGAAAGATGAAATTGACTTAAAGCCCCCTAAGGATTCTAAGATTTTGGCTTCCACCTTCAAAATCACATTTTTCCCAGTTTTGAAACTTTACAATTTGGTCACTACTCAAAATGTCCATTTTCCAAACCCCTTTTTGTAAAATTGACATGACCAACCTCTTAATTATATTTTTAGAGGATTTTAGCAATTTTTATCACAATTTTATCCTATCCCGGTCCTTGATTTCCTAACATCACTTTACACGATTCGAAGCGGTCTCGACCGGTCCGATCCGATGTCCAAAACATCTAGGCCCAAAACCAGGGCGTTACATCCCTCAGGTCGAACAACTACTACATGAGCAATACCTTGATGTCCCTCGTCTCTCCTCTGAAAGTTCCCACGGCCGCGCCCACGGCCTCTCTGAGGTGCAGCTACTACATGAGCACATCCTTGACCTCCACCAGCCAACAAAGGACACTCCCTCCTCATGTGATCCGACGAGCCACAATTCCAACATGAGTTCCCTGTCACCACAACAGGAGCCTGGACCTCTCTAGCTGCCTGAGGACAATCTCTCCTCAAATGACCCCGAGAACCACACGCCCTCATCTTATCTCCCTGAGCAGGTGCACCATGTCCACCATTACGCCGCTTATCAGCAGGCCGGTATCTCCTATCTCGTCCCCTCTTGTTCCATCCACCTCCGGAACTAGACTCCGCTGCTCTCTTCCCAGAGCTCACACCAACTCCTCGAGATGCCAAACCACAGTTTTGCTCGATGTCTTTGGCTTAACATACAAGCACATCAAAGTCGGTGTAGTCTGCGGCCAACATATTTGTCTTAACTTCCTGTACCAGCCCGTATCAGAAGCGATCACATCGGTGCCTCTCACTAGGTATCAGCTCAGGGGCATACTGGCCCAAGCGTACGAATTGGACCTCATACTCAGCCACCATAAGGTTGCCCTGAACCAGCGACATAAACTTGCGTTTCTTTTCGTCCAAGTATCTCACCCCTAGATACTTCCTCTTGAAGGCACCTCTGAAAAACTCCCAATCGACCTCATTGGGTTCCAATACAGCAATGGTAGTCGTCCACCAGCTATAGGCATCGTCTTGCAACAAAGAAACTACGCATCCCAGCTTGCGCACATCATTACAGCCCATTTGATCCATGATACGGATCGTACTTGCTAACTAGGCCTCAGACGCCTCGTGAGACATACCATAAAATTCCACAGCTCCTAGGCTCCTCAACCTCTCCAATGGCAAGCCCGCCTGCCCAGCTGTAGGGGCATGTACATGCGCTTTGGCCACAGCAGCCTGAAATGCCCCGGTGATCGCCTGAACCAGTGGCGCTAAATCACCCAAACCAGGACCAGCATGTCCTTGTTGCACCTGCTCCCCACCTCCAGGTGGTGGCGGAGGAGGTAGATTTCCACCAGGAGGGACATCAGCCCCTTGTTCACCCTTGTCACCCTGCTCAGCCACAGGCACTATCGTATTCGACCTCAATTCTATTCTCAGACCCATAGTGCTATTTTAACAAAGCATAACAACAAAAACAAATAAAACCATTTAACTCAGCTTCAAGAAAGGATCCAAGTTTACAAAAAAAACATTTGATTAGTGTAATAAGGCAATGGGCACCTCGATTTCCATCAACATGGCATAGCATACAATGACACAGCATGCTCAACATGCTTTCCAATATTCCAAGAACAGCACACATCAATATCGCATCATTATCATACAATCATAATCATCCCACATGCGTTTCACACAAATCAAGAATAGCATAAGATTCAAAATTCTACCAATTGCATGATTTTCAAACAACATACTTCAATACATATCAAATCCACATACCAATATTTCCAATTCTTTCGTAACCTGGCTCTGATACCAAAAAATGTAACCCCCTTAGCCCGGCCTAGACGCCCGACCCGAACTACGAAGGTTACACGGGGAAACCAAGTCAACCCGAAAGTCAACCTTGATTAACGACCCTTTTTTTCTTTTCAACTTTTCTAAATGCACTTTATTAACCTATGTGCTCATCCGAACCAAAGAAAGATACATCACATCGATCGAAGTTCAATTAGGGGTTCAATTGCATACTTATGACTTTTAGGGACCATTTTGTAAATTACCGAAAATACAAGGACTTTTCAGATTTTAAAGTTACCAACTCTCAATTAGTCATGTAATATGCCATCGTGCCGAATTTCAGTTCAAAACGAACATCCAAACTCATCCAATTATTCAAATATCAATCAAGGACCAAAACGTAACATTTCCAGACTTACAAAGATACTTTCAACCGAATTTTAACTACCTGTATCGATACACTTGAGCCTGTATCGGTACGCGTGAAGATAGTAGCTAAAGAAAGGAGGAGCGTATCGAAACGCTTCCCCGCGTATCGGTACGATCTTCAAACTTGGCTTAGGCGTATTGATACGCGGGCAATCTGTACCGATACCCCTGTACTGAACTGCCTCAATTTTGCCTTAGTGTATCGATACACTTCCCCGTGTATCGATACGCATACCAGGATGGCTCATTCCAACGTCACTTAATCATACTAAAACACAACCAAACAAGCTCAAATCATACCTACAGGATATATAATCTATCTAATAGACTTATAGACACTATCAAACAGCAAATCATACACATCAACCACTTCATACCATGATGACTTTTTAGCTATCCAAGCATGCTTAAGATACCAAGCTATAACAAAGGTAAAACACCACAAACAAACTAAGGACCATTTAAAGGCCAATTACAAGTCCACAATCAGAAACTAAACATGCTTAAAATAACAACATCACCAACAAATCCAGGAAATAGAGATCCCACCCATTGCCACTTATTACACTAAAGGCGAACCACATACATCATTTAAACAAAGCTTTTGGAATCCCCTTGCTTTTGGGCTGCCTTGAAATGCTCAATTCTCTGCATTGATAAAACAAATAAGTGTAAGCACAAAGCTTAGTGGGGATCGCTAAACAACATTCATCAATGCATGCCACATGACTTGTAAAACCACCACTTTTCAACACATGCCTTTTCATAAACATGTCTACTCAAGACATCAATGCACCTTATAAACACATGCTCATGTGCAACATTTTAAAATAGCAAATAAACCTTTGTTCATGCTTTACCAAGCATCTCATGCATTCTTGCATCATTTACAAGCATTTCATGCTTCACATTAATCATTAACATTATATTGGCTCACAAGTGATAATCCATAAACCATACCACAAAAGACACAATTGGATACGCGGATTACAAGCGTTGTCCCACACGCTTCAAACATACTACCGGACTACACAAGGCTCACACACGATAGTAACCCTCCATCGTTGTGACTCCCGTGGTGGAGTGTAACGGTATAATCACAACCCCTCAACACCACTCATCGGTAGTTGTATAATTCCACTAACGAGAGCACAGGACACATAACACAAGATCCACACACGGGATTAACATCCACCGTTGTGATCTTAACCTTAATCGTTAGGGTACTTGGATGGAGTATACGGTACAATCACAACCCCTCGACATCCAAGGCAACTTTATTCACGGTGCACCCAATTCTATAGCCGGCTAACTATATCCGATTAACACAACCAAAAACCAAATCCGTCACTTGCCAATATAATCATTTAACCTCATTAATCCACTGTTTTACAAAGCATAAACACAATGCCATTTCCACAAGCATGTCATTCTTAACATCACATACATTTAACACATGAAAACCAAGGATCACTTACCTAGTGCATCCTTAACATAATGGCATTAAAATCCAGCAACATTCATGCTTAAAACATGCTTTAAAACAGTAAACAAATCCACAATTAACTCAAGTGCATTTTCATCAAACATAGCACATTTCTGAAAGAGAGGTTTCTGAAACACTTACTATTGTATCAAACTTACACTAAGCTCCCAAGATCACGCTCAAAGCATTATAAAGCATGAAATTGCATTTCCACTCCCCGATACGCGAAGCCTTGCTCGCTGACACGAAAATTACTTTTCTGGAGCCTCCAACAACACCTTGTTTGCTTCCGAATCAAGATCCCATGTTTTCACATCATCAAAATAGAGATCCAAATGCATTAAAATGCATTCCAACACCAGCAACAATTCACAAACTCGTTGCTCACACAATCTACACCAAAATACCCATCCAAAACAACCGAAAACTCAATCGATTGCTTCCTAAACCAAGCCCAGCCAACATACATCACTTCCAACCCATTATAAACACCAAAACACATCTAACAAACAACCTAACCCAACCTTATACCTCCAGCAATCAAGATTCCACCATTTCACCTCAAAAACTCACTTAAATCAACCAAGAAACTCGTGGATCTCAAGGATTTCGGGATATATGTTATCAACACTTCATTTTAACATATTAATCAACTTAGAAATCAATTAAAATCAATCTAAAACAGAGCTCAACACATCAAGTCCGAAAATTAAGATTTCAACCATAATTTCACAAGATTTTGATCTCCAAACAAAACTATAATGAAAACTCAACCAAAAATAGTATTTAGAAGCCAAATATCTTGGGAATTTCAATAATGAACTTTGATTAGAGGTTGAGAACGAGATTTACCTCCAATCCTTGCTTTTCTCAATGAATGACAAGTTTTCCTTAACAAAATCTTGATGAACTAGGAAAGATTTCTTGAAAATGATTTAGGTGATACTGAGAGAGTTTTTGGGAGAAAGATAAGTGAAATAGTGTTTGGCTGAAAATGAGAAAGAGTTAGTAGTTACGTAATTGAAAATCTCACATTAACTACCTATTTTAATTAATTAATACAAATCCAATTAAAACCATTTAATTAAAAACCATTTAAAGCACATGTCATATTAAGGAAAGGCTAAATTGCCATAAAGCCCCCTAAAGATTCTAAGAATTTGACTTCTTCTTTAAAAATCACATTTTCCCACAGTTTTGAAACTTTACAATTTGGTCACTACTCAAAATGTCCCATTTTCGAAATCTGTTTTGTAAAATTGACTTGACCAACCTCTCAAACATATTTTTAGAGGATTTTAGCAATTTTTACCACATTTTTATCCTATCTTGATCCTTGATTTCCATAAATCACTTTACGCGATTCGAACCGTTCTCGACCGGTCCGATGTCTAAAACATCTAGGCCCAAAACCAGGGCATTACAGTTGCAGGTTTCTGTTTTCTTACGTTTTTGTCCCTGAGTCTTTGATGCGTAATTAAATGAGTTTAGATGATCCGTTTAAGATGAAATTTGACATGTTGGCTTATTATATGTTTAATTTTGGATTGGTACTCTTTAAAACTTGTTTAGTCCTTATAATTCTGGAAATTTTACAAATTAGTCCCTAAAAGACGTTGTTTACAATTGAACCCCTAAATGAGTTTCGTTCGTTGTGTCGCTTCCTCTAAATTGAATTGCAAATCATATAGGTTAATAATGTGCATCTAGAAAAGTTAAAAAGAAAAAAAAGGTCGTTAATCAAGGTTGACTTTGGTTTTCCCCATGTTATTTTCTTAGTTCGGGTCGGGCATCTAGGCCGGGCTAAGGGGGTTACAGGCTTCGGTTTTCCCCGTGTAATCACCTCAGTTCGGGTCAATCGCCTAGACCGAGATAAGGGGATTACATTTATTGGTATCAAAGTCAGGTTTGCGAATAATTAGGGCGTTGGTAAGTGGTTGTTAAGTGTAAATGTGAGTAGATATGAAATTGAGATGAAATGCATGCAAGTTGATTGTTTGAGATGAATTTGTGTTGTTATGCTATGTTTGGGGTATAGATGGGGAACTCATTGCCATATCATTACTATTGGAAAGAATTGTTTTGAAAATGAACTTGAGCACATTGGATTTCTTGCCTTATATTGCCTAACTGAGTTTTATTGCATTTTGCTAGTTGCTTTGTTTTGAATGGGGCCACGTAGAGAGCTTAGAATTAATACGCTTAATGCGGCTGAGAATAAGATGAGTGAGACGGATTAGCGTGTTGAGAATCTACCGCCTCCTCCTCCTGGTTAACCACCCGGTGGTGGTGGATCAGGGGCTGGTGCTACTGGAGCTGGAGCTGGAGTAGGGGTTGCTGAACCCGAGGGAGCACGAGGGCAAGTTGCTCCTGATATGACCGTGTTGATTCAGGCTATTCTTGGAGCCTTTCAGGCAGAAGTAGCTGGTGCTCATGTGGCTGCACCTTAGGCTGGTGCTGGTGCGAGCTTGTTGTTGGAGCTACTCTGCAATCTTGGAGGGGTTGAGTTTAAAGGGCTGACCCTGAGAGTTTCGAATCTTGGTTGGAGAGCACCATGAGGATTCTAGGGCAAATGAATTGTAATGATGTTCAGAAATTTGGATGTATTGTATCCCTATTGCATGGTGATGCCTATACGTGGTGGATGACCACTATAGCAGGATTAGAAGATGCAAAGGTGACTTGGACGTTCTTCCTGAATGCGTTCAAGAGGAAGTATTTGGGTGTCCATTATCTGAACGAGTAAAAGAGGGAATTTATTTCCATGGTACAAGGAAGCATGCCTGCGGCTGCATATGAGGTGCAGTTTGTACGCCTTAGCCAGTATGCACCGGAATTGATCCCTAGTGAACGGTAGAGGTGCGAACGATTCAGATATGGGCTGGTCGCTGATGTGAAGACATACATGCTTTCATCAGATTACACTGATTTTGATGTCCTGGTCACTCGAGCCAAGGACATTGAGCTGAACCTTGGTCTGGCGAGTCGAGTAAGAGGATCTAGCTCAGGGAAGCGAGCTACGGGTTCTTATGCTGGAAGGGATCGTTTTAAGAAGCCGAGGGATCGAAGGTCTCATGTGGCTTCTAGACGTGGGGGAGGTAATCCAGTGAGAGGGCAATAAGGGTCAAATGCTTTCATTCGTACACCTGAGTGTAATCGGTGTGGCAGGAGGCACTCGGGAGAGTGCTGGGGAAACATTGGTACATGCTGGAATTGTGGTTCCCGTGGGCACATGAAACGAGATTGTCCTCAGCTGATGAGAGAGGAACAGGCTCCGGTGAGAGCAGCTGAGCCACAGAGGGGTCGTGGGCGCGGCCGTGGCAATTTTCAACATAGAGATGATGGTGCGAGGAATGTAGCATATGTTGTAGCTGTTTAGCCTGAAGAAGGTGGCCAGGCCAGAGTGTATGCCCATCGTGAAGGGAGGAATGACACTGATGTGATCGCAGGTACCTTTACTTTGCAGTCTTTGTCATTACTTTGTCTGATTGATTCTGGGTCTACACATTCATATATATTGTGTGAACATGCTCAAATGCTTGGTTTGCCTAATTAGTCTTTGGATATTGGTGTGCGTGTGACTAGTTCTTTTGGTGAAACGGTCGTAACGAGGAAGTTGTATATGAGGTGTCCCTTAAAGGTGCAAGAACATGTGTTTTTGGTGGATGTTATGGAATTTCCTTTCTATGGATTCGATGTAATCCTCGGTATGGATTGGCTAGTTGAGCATAGGGCTGTTGTGGATTTTGAGAATAAGCGAGTTTCGCTGAAACTTGTTGATGATTATGATGTTGTGGTGGTGCGGGAGAACGTAAAGTTCCTATCTAATGTGGTTTCGACGCTTGAAGTGAGACGGTTGTTGCGTCAATGATGCGAAGCTTATTTAGCTTTTGTAATTAATCCTAGTACGAATGATGTACAGGTACAGGATATAAGGACAGTGTGTGAATTCCCTGTGGTGTTTCCGGAGGAGTTACCTGGTTTGCCGCCTAGTCAGGAGGTTGAGTTTGGAATTGAGTTGTATGAGAACACAATTCCAGTGTCCATCACTACATATCGAATGGCATCTAAGGAGTTAAAGGAGCTGAAGACGCAACTTCAGGAGTTGCTTGACCGAGGCTTTATTCGGACTAGTGTGTCACCTTGGCATGCATCGGTCTTGTTTGTAAAGAAGAAAGATGGCATGATAAGAATGTGCATTGACTATCGTCAGCTGAATAAGTTGATTGTTAAGAATAAGTATCCTCTGCCAATGATAGATGATCTTTTTTATCAGTTTCGTGGAGCAGATGTGTTCTCAAAGACTGATTTAAGGTCTGGGTACTATCAATTGAAGGTTAAGGATGTGGATGTGCCAAAAACTGCTTTTCGGACAAGGTATAGACACTATGAATTCCCGGTGATGCCTTTTGGTTTGACGAATGCTCCTGCTGCATTCATGGCTATGATGAACATGGTGTTTCTGAGTTCTTGGATAAGTTCGTTGTGGTGTTCATCGATGACATCCTTGTGTACTCTCGTACTAAGAAGGAGCACGAGGAACATTTAAGAATTGTTTTGCAAGTGTTTCTAGAGAATCAGCTTTATGCTTAGCTGAGTAAATGTGAGTTTTGGTTGAAGGAGGTTGTTTTCCTTGGTCATTTGGTTTCAGCCGAGGGAATTCGTGTTGAACCTCAGAAGATTGAGGCGGTGGTGAATTGGAAGCCTTCTAGGTATGTTCATGAAGTTTGTAGTTTCCTTGGTTTGGCAGGTTACTACCGAAGGTTTGTGGATGGATTTTCCAAGATTGTTGTTTCTTTGACGAAGTTATTGTAGAAGGATGTTAAGTTTGAGTGGACGGAAGCGAGACAACAAGCTTTTGAGAAGCTAAAGGAAGTTTTGACGCAAGCTCCTATCTTGATTCAACCTGAATCTGGAAAAGAGTTTGTGGTGTATAGTGATGCATCCTATGTTGGTTTGGGATGTGTGCTGATGCAAGAGGGTAGGGTAGTAGCTTATGCATCGCGACAGTTGAAGGTGCATGAGCGTAACTATCCCACATATGATATTGAGTTAGCGGCGGTGGTGTTCGCCTTAAAGATTTGGAGACATTAGCTATATGGTGAGAAGTGTATTGTGTACACGGATCACAAGAGTTTAGAGTATCTTATGTCTCGGAAGGAGTTGAATATTAGGCAACAACGTTGGGTGGAGTTTCTTAAGGATTATGATCTAACGATCGAGTATCATCCGGGAAAGGCCAATGTTGTGGCTGATGCTTTGAGCAGGAAAGTAGCGGTGGAGTTGAGGGTGATGTTTGCTTGCTTTAGCATATCGGGAGATGGTGGCCTTGTTGCTAAGTTGTAAGTGAAACCATCTTTGGTTTAGTTAATCAAGGATAAGTAGTTGCTTAATGATTCTCTTGTACCTCACGTTCAAGATATTGTGGAAGGAAAGCCTTCGAACTTCAGTTTCAGTGATGATGGTGTTCTATGTTTTGGAAGTCGGATATTGGTGTCGAATGATGCTGAGTTGAAGCGCACTATTCTGACTGAAGCTCATAGTAGTCCTTTCGCTATGCACCCTGGTAGTACGAAAATGTACCATGATTTGAAAGATGAGTACTAGTGGGTGGGATTGAAGAAAGATGTTGCTGAGTTCGTTAGAAAATGTATGGTTTGTCAGCGGGTTAAGGCTGAACATCAGGTTCCTTCTGGGTTGTTACAGCCGTTAAGAATCCCAGAATAGAAGTGGGAGAGCATTACCATGGACTTCGTGTCTGGTTTGCCATTGTCGCCATTGAAGAAGAATTCTGTTTGGGTGGTTGTGGATCGCCTTACGAAGTGTGCACATTTCTTGCCTGTGCATACTATGTATACCTTGGAAAAGTTAGTTGAGTTGTACATTGCTGAGATTGTGTGTTTGCATGGTGTACCGAAATCTATAGTAGCGGATAGAGATTTGAGGTTCACGTCGAGGTTTTGGGTCTGTTTGCATCAGGCTTTGGGTACGCGGTTGAATTTCAGTACTTCTTATCATCCGTAGACGGATGGACAGTCAGAGCGTGTTATCCAAGTGCTTGAGGATATGTTGAGGTGCTGCGTTATTGAGTTTCAAGGATCTTGGGAGAAGCACTTGCTTTTGGTTGAGTTTGCTTATAATAATAGTTACCAGGCAAGCATTCAAATGGCACCGTATGAGGCTTTATACGGGAGAAAGTGTAGGACTCCCCTTTGTTGAGCTGAAACGGGACAAAAGTTGATTTCGATGTCGGCTATGTTGAAAAGAATCACCGATAAGGTGAAGCTCATTTTGTGAGAATTTGAAGGCAGTATCGGACCGAAAAAAGTCTTACGCGGATTTGAAGCGTAAGGAGATAGAGTTCGCAGTTGGCGAAAAAAGGTGATAAGATTTGGCCAGAATGGAAAATTGAGTCCGAGGTTCATTGGACCATATGAGGTGATAGAACGTGTGGGTCATGTTGCTTACAAGTTGAGACTTCCTTCAGAGTTAGAAAAGATACACAATGTGTTCCATGTATCCATGCTTTGGAGATATAGATCGGATCCGTCGCATGTTATGCATGTAGAAGAGGTTGGATTGAATCCAGACTTGATGTATGATGAGGAGTCTGTTAAGATTCTGGATTCGGATAGCAAGGTTCTCCAGGGTAAGACCATCGAGCTGGTCAAGGTCTTGTGGAGACACCGTGGCGTTGAGGAAGCTACGTGGGAAAGGATGGATGACATGAAGAAGCAGTTTCCTTAATTTTTTCCACCAGGTAAATTTCGAGGACGAAATTTCTTAAATGGGGAGAGTTGTAACGCCCTGGTTTTGGGCCTAGATGTTTTAGATGTTGAATCGGGCCGGTCAGAAACGGTTCGAACCTTTTAGGTGGGTTTATGGAACACCTAGTTCGAGATGTTTTAAAATATGGGAAAATATCTAAAAATACTCATTTATTATAAATAAGATTATGGTAAAAACAATTTTACAAAATTAGATTTGGAAATATTACATTTTGGTAAAGTGACCAAAATGCAGTTTTTGCAAAAGTTGACTAGTGATTGTTTTGTAAAGGATTGAAACTTTGAATCTTTAAGGAGCTAATTTTACCATTTGTTTTAATCAAATTTCTCTTTAATTTTGGAGCTTTTAATAATGATTTTATTAAAAAAATAAAAAGGGAATTAAAAAGGAAATCAAAGTTGACTTTTCATAACCAACTTTACGATAGTTTTCTCTTTTCATTTTTTCTCAACTTTCTATCAGCTAAACACTTCTGTCTCATCAAAGAACCTCTGATTTTCATCTTATTTGCTTAGATTTCATCTTCCAAAAGTTTTCCTATCTTTGTTTCATCAAATCCTATTGATTTTTACTTTGGATTTTCAAGAAAACTTGCCCAAATTGAAGAGAGATCAACCATTAGTGGTAAGCTTCGTCCTTCTCCTCTAATGATCAATTCTTTACTAAAATTTTCAAGTTATCAATCCTTTGTTAATGTTTTTTTATTTGTTTTGATGTTATAAACATGGAATAGTTGTTAAATTCAAGATTCTTGATGAGATCTTGATCATTTTCGTATTTCTATGTTAAGCTCTATTTTGAGGTTGATTTCTAACATAATTTTGATGCTATTTGATGTTGAGAATGAGGTTTTAACAAATAAATCCCGAATAGGTTTGGGTTCCTAAGTTTGAGATGCAAGATTTGTGGTTTTTAAGGTGTTTTTGGTGATCTGCTATTGCTGGAGGTATAAGGTTGTTTTTATGGTGATTTGTGAGGTTGGTTGAGGTTTAGAAAATATTATAATTGATAAATCTTGGATGGGCTTTGATTTGGGGAAGTTTGGAAGTGATTTCAGTTATTTTGGATAACCGAAATGTTAGTTTTGAGTAGAGCAGCGAGTTAGAATGAGTGGCTAGTGATTTTAATGCATGATGATGCATTAATCCTCTACTCTTATGTGTAATGAACACGGGAGACTTCATCAGACGCATTTGGTGTTAATCCGGAAGTGCCGGAAGCCAAGAAATCGTTTCGGCAAGCAAGCGAAATGTTATCGATGAGTGAAAATGGTTTTAAAAGTCCTTGAAGGACAAGGAAACAAGTTTTGGGTATTTAGGATTAGTTTGAAACACCATCCTAAGTCCGGAAGTAAGTATGTTTAGATTTGCTCTCGAAAAGTGGTTGATGCCCCTAAATGCTTTTGACATGCTCTTGATTTGAGAAAGACAAATTCCTACTGTTTTATGCATGATTTATGACATGAAATGATGTTTCATATTGATCTTATTGGATAGAATGACATTGCAAAGAGTTTTGAGATTTTGATTAAATGCTATGCATGAATTGTGGTTTTGAAATGGGATGAGATTGATTTTTGAAATGTTGCATTAAAATAGTAGGTGAGATGACGATTTTAATGTAATATATTGGCATAAATGATGAGATGATTACAGGATATAATTGGTCGACCAATAGGATGTAAAGTGTACTTTAAACTAAAATTCGTACGTGCTCTTTGGAGTCGGGCAATGGGGGTAGTGCCATCCCGATCCAAAGTGAGAGTCCGGTGATGAGAGATACCATTGGGGTAGGTCTTGGTGAAACACCCAAGCTTTGTGGCGATGATAGATACTGCCATGTGAGTCCGGTGGTGAGATCCCACCGGGGTAGGACTTGGCCTCGAGTCAAGCTATTTGCATATCCGAGTAAAGATAGAATATGAAATGCCAATATATGAGAATGAACTTTGATTCACATGTACCAATGTTGAAATAATTTTATGCTATGAGAAATGCATATGAGATTTTGAGATTTATGAAATGCTTTTGAATATCAAGCATGTGTGGCTTTGCCATGAGATTTGCATTGATTGAATGCATGAGAGAGATAGATAGATTGTACATGTGATTTTCAAAAGGTGATTTGCTTTGAAATGGTTTTCAAGCAAGAGATAGAAAGAGCATGGTTTAGAACTGGTTTTCAAGATAGAGTTTTAAAAGCTTGCATTGTTGTGTTGGTGTTTCTAGAGCATGCCTCACTAAGCTATTGTGCTTACGCTCTCTTTTACCCACAATGCAGATAATTGAGATACTTTGGGCAGCAAGGAGGCTTAAATAAAATTAAGGATTGTTAAGCTCAAGTATGGTGTTATACCTTTACTTTAGTAATGATATATGGCAATGGGATTTAATGGTTTGTTTTGGGAGATGTGTTTTGGACTCCCTGAAGTTGACGCATGTTATATGTGGCTTATTAGGTTTCTAAAAGGCCTTTGTATTGGTATTGATGCTTTATCTAGCTATATGGTGTGTTTGTGGTTTGTGTTTGAAGCTTGCTCTATTACATGCTTTGTTATGCTTGTGATGATCTATCGAATGTTTATCATACGCTTAGAATTGCATGCTCATATGTTAGTATAGTTACCATAAGTGTGTCTATATGTTTTGGTGATGAATTGTTGAAGTTTGACATGAATTTAGGGTTTCTTTTGAGACACCTCTGGTATACGTGTCGATACTCGGGCTTGCATATCGATACGCATAAGCCAAATTTGTGCCTTTCTGCACAGGGGTATCTGTACGGATGAAGAGTGATTCGATACGGGTTTGAAAGGCGTATCGATATGTGGGAGAGCGTATCGATACCCTTTCTACGAGTTTGGCCACTTCCATCCCGCGTATCGATACAGTCCCTAGGCGTACCGATACACGACCATTAATTATGTTAATGGCATCTTGTAAAGTTTCAAAACATTATATTTTAGTCCCTAAACTTCAAGAATGCAATTGGTTGGTTAGGTTGTGATGAAAATTGATAGAGAAGCATGAAATGTGACTAATTGAATAAAGGTAACTTTAAAATCAGAGAAGTCCTTGTAATTTGCAGAAATTACAATTTGGTCCCTAAATGTCTAGTTTGTGCAATTAAACCCCTAAACGAAATCTGATCGTTGTGTTGTCTCTTCTTATGCCCTTGGGTGATCATATAGGACTTAAGTTGCATTTAGAAATGATAAAAAGAAAAAAAGGGTCGTCAATCGGAGTCTGCTTTAACGAGTTGGCTTTGGTTTTCCCTGTGTAATCACCTCGGTTCGGGTCAACCGTCTAGACCGGGCTAAGGGGGCTACATTGTTCCAGCATAGCAAAGCTCCTCTTTGATCTGTTGGTAATCCTCTTCCGTTAATGCTTCCAGGACCTCCGTGTGCTCATCTCTTTCGATGTGCATGCCAGAAAATTGATTTATGACGTCAACATTAACCCTTATCGCCTTCCTTCTTATGTGTATGAATAGTGTTTCGTCACTAGGCTTGTGGGCATAGAATTCTCGGACGATGGTGATATTGGCCCGGGCAGGTTGAAGGCAAAATATGAACCACTTCTGATGGTTGATCTTGTTAATTGATAGTGGTCGATGTTGAGGTTGGGCTCGTCGGAAACTTGGAAGTCTTGTTCTTCCCATACTTGCCGAGAGATAAAATATTTCTTGAATCTGTGTTCGACTCCAGGCGGTGCAGAGCAGCTGTAAGTCTGTACCGCTGCAGTGCTAGAGCTTTCGCCTCAGATAGCTATAGAGCTTAAAGGAGTTCTCTAAATCGAGTGCTAGTGTACACTTCTATCAAGTTATAGTATTTAAGATATCGTCTCCACGGAGATTGGAAGTTGCTTTAGTGATTAAATTCCTGCACAAGGAAAAGTAAAAACACAATTGAATTGGATTGGTTTGAGAAAGTTGCATAAACTTAAAGAAAAGTAAAATGAGATAGTGTTGGCAAGGAGAGTGTCAAATGAATGATGAGTGTTGGCAAGGGATGCCTGGTTTTCACGATATTCATGTCATGTCAGCTTCTAATAATGTCATACCTTGGCATTGTTTGCTGAGCAGATTCAAATGGTGAAGCCTCTCTCGATGGCTATTGCCCTAAATTGATCGTGTAAAAACCCTTATATCTCTATAGTGAATGCTTTTTCAGAAACCAATTTGATTAAGATCCAATCTATACTCCTAAGGGGTAGATTTCACTTCCGAAATATGTTCATCTACTTGAACATCTTCTCTCAAAGCATATCGCCTTAGTATCCAGCAACTTGATCGTTGCCACCCAAGTGTGTCAAGATATTGAGGTGCAATAGGCCAACAGTGCCAGCTCTCGCCTTGCACAATATGTAGAAAACATTAAAGTATATCAAATAGAAAAAACAATGTCGAAGAATTTTTATTATTAAAAACTTAACATAAAAACAACATTCAACGTAAACATCCCCCAACAACTATTAAATTAGTTCATGGTACGGGTATCAACCAAAAAGCCTTCAACGTTTTGAGAACACATCAACGTTTGAAAGAAAATAAAAACAACTAAACAAAGAGAATGGGCGAGAAGGGGGTCTCTCGATGCAGCCCTTCAAGGTCCAAGCTCTTGGTCAAGCTGGTCGAACCACCTCTTCTTGAATGCTTGCTTGATCGTTCTTTAAATAGGGGCGCGAAGAAGCCCTAGGTTAAGCCTTTGCATTTGAAATTTGAATGCGCAAGGGATAAGGCTTATGATTACCTTTATCCATATTTGTAGTGATAAGTTGATTAGGTGATAAGCTGACCAGGTTAGGGCTGACGTCATTCTACCATCGATCTTTTGGCAACCAAACTTGACATCATTCTGCCAACCAAGCTCGGCACTATTTTTCAGCTATTTTTTCAAAGTTTGATCTAATTGATATTTTCTCGCAGCCTGATATGGGCCTATTTTTTCGGGTTCAACAGCTTCTTGGTCTGGCATCAAATTCCTCTTCTCTACCAACCGGTGCTTGGCATTGTTTGGTCCATCTGTGCCAACAACATCTCAGCATTCTCTTTGGCGTTCCTTCTTGCACTGCCCTTTTCTGCCAATTGCTATGCCAAAACCTACAAAATTACCAACAAAACATCCCTTCACACTAGCATAGACAAAATTCCCAAGTCCTTATGCAAATGCATGAATTTAACATCTAAATATAACTACATGTACTCAAAAGCAAGCAAAAGCATTGTAATACAGGCATAAAAATTGGTACTTTTGAGGAGGTAACATTTATTCGATCCACAAAGGATCCTTATAGCACAATACAAACAACTCACCAAGGTTTTAATTAAATTATTACTCATTATAATCATATACGTGGTTAATTTCTCGGTTTCTCAGTTTTACTATTCCCTTTACCCTATTAGAGACCCATTGGGCCCTAGTCCACGAATTATAGGTCTTTCGAATTTAAAACATAATTTTTGGGTTGATTGCCCGACGAGTATCGATACCCACTTACGAGTATCGATACGCTTCAGTAGATACTGATACCCACTTACGTGTATCGATACATGGCTTATCTCGAAAGGCGTTTAACTCAACATATCGTATCTATACGCATGGCTGTGTGCAGATACCCAAGGTGTACCGATACACTCCAAGTGTATCGATACGAAATGTAACCCCATCGACCCGGTCTAGACGCGAGACCGAACCGAACGGGTCACACAGGGAATATTGAAGTAAATCGAGAAGTTTACTCCAATAAACGAACCTAATTTTTTTCATTTTATCTTATCTAGATGCTTATTATTATCCTAAGTGATAAACTTCGCAGTGAAACGATTTGCAACTCAATCAGACAACGATTAGGGACCCAATAGCATACAAGCACATTTTAGGGACCACTTTATAATTTTAACAAATTACAGGGATTTATTCCATTTTAAGTTACCAACCTTTAATTAGTCACATTACATGCCTCTCAGTCAAATCTCAGCTCAAAACAACCATCCAAGCTCATTTAATTGCATCCACAACATTCAGGGACCAAAACGTAAAGAAACAAAACTTCAAAAGGTTCCAATAACCAACTTAACAGCTAGGTGTTTCGGTACAAGTTGCCCTGTATCAAAACGACCGTATCAAAACAGGGTCAAGCGTCTCAAAGCTCAGGCTCGTATTGAAACAACATCGAAGGTGTTTCAGAACACGAGATTCAAGTAGCAAAGCGTATCGAAACACCCCTTCCCTGTTTCAAAACCCCTAAGCCATTTCAAGCTCACCGTTTCGGTACAGGCTTAGGTGTATCGAAATACCTAGGCCTTTAATGACACTTTTTGCTGGTTTTTCACACTTTAATGCATTCATACTCAAACCAACATGCTTCCAACATATTGAAACATCAATCCTCAATCATTCATGGCATATTCATCATCATAAACGGCCATTTGCATCAAAGGTAAACTATAGGCATGCAACCTAATCTCAAGCCAAGTAAAATACCAAAATGCAAGGTCAAGCATAAACCATATACCAAAGGCCATTTACAAGTCTAAAACAGCAAACCAAACTTGCTCAAAAGGGAGTTTACATAAA
The DNA here is from genome assembly GCA_030270665.1 of Hibiscus trionum. NCBI lineage: Eukaryota > Viridiplantae > Streptophyta > Magnoliopsida > Malvales > Malvaceae > Hibiscus > Hibiscus trionum. The sequence goes on from BSYR01000021.1 coordinate 28,033,930, forward strand.
TCTCCCAACAACACAACGGATTCCCCATTGCCCTTATTACGTATAGTCTAAACTGAAACATACATTCTCAAATGAAGTCTCTTGTGATCCCTTGCTACTTGCTGCCTCCAAAACCTCAATTATCCGCATTTACGGACAAATGAGAGCGTAAGCACACAAAGCTTAGTGAGGAGGCTCAAAAACAAAACACCATCAATGCATAAAACCACTTTTCCATGCTCACATTGAAATCTCATTTCAATTTAGTAAAACATCATTTGAAAACCATCATGCCCTTTTAAAACCATGCACTTTCCTTAGGCAAAAACCAGCATTTGAAACCTCATGCTACATGTATCATGAATCATCAACAAGTTCCAATTCCACACTCAATTTAAGCCTTCCCATGCATAGCTACTATATGCAAAGCTTAAAGAATAAAACATGCATAAACAACATTATGCAACATAAACCGTCTCATGATACAACATCAATTATATTGGCTTACAAGTGATCATATAACATGTTCTCAACTCAAAACCACATTTTGGATACACGGATTCAACAAGTGTCTACTCGACACTTCAAGCCATCTTAACCGGAATTGGTACATTCACAACCATAGGTACTATATCAACTGGGTACAATCACAACCCATAAGGACACCAACCCTATCATCGGTTAGATGCTTAACCACTAACGAGATACGGGACACAAACATCCTCGATCGTTAGTGTACTTGGACGGAGACACGGGACACCAACCCCTCGACATCCAAGGCAATTTTTTATAGTGCACTCAATCCTATAGCCGACTAACTGTATCCGATATCATTTATAAATTGTTTTCACAACATCACTTGCCAATATAATTCACCTTTAACACATACCTCACTGTTTTCAAAGCATCATCAATATTCACAATTTCCAAGCATTAAATCATGCTTAAAATCACAAGTATAAGTCGTATACTTACAATGATCACTTACCATGTGCATCCTTCAACAACACATCATTAAAAATAGTAATCACACTCTTTTAAACATGCTTTAACAGTAGGTAAATCCATTAAACCAAAACAGTGCATGAATAATCACATAATAGCACAACCGAGAGAGAAAACCCTTTTACTTACTTGCGAACTTAGTTAAGCGTTCCAAGCTTACCACTAAGTTCCTAAATCACCTTTTAATGCTTTTCAAAACTGAAATTCGCGTTCTCACTCACCGACACGCACAACCTTGACTAGCCGATGTGAATCCAAGCAATCAAAGTTCACGAGACTTCACCGATTGCTTTCGATACGTTCTCCCATGTTTATACCACACAAGAACAGAGAATTAATGCATCACAATGCATTAAAATCTCGAACACACAAACCTACCACGCTGATCTGCCCAAAACACCAAGACACCTATCCGAAACAACCGAAAACACCTCTTATTACACTACAAACTCAGCCCAACCAAAACCTAACACTTTCATCCATTTTTAATCATCAAATAACATCCAAAATCAACTTATTTGCATCCTTATATCTTCAGCAACTCCAATTTCACTTTTACACCACAAAAACTCAAATCTACTAACCTAAACAACTAGAGATCCAACTTGTTTCAGGATTAATGTGATCAAACCTTTATTTCAACATTATTTGACATCCAAAACAAGATTAAAATCAATCATAACTCAGCCAAATCAGATCCAAAACGAAAATCATTCAAAATCACCATTTAAGCTTGATCTAACCATTTTCATCAAATCAATCATGAAACCTTGTTAAGAAACATAATTATAGAGCAAAATACTTGGGAATTTCAATAAAGAACCTTGATTAGAGGAGTTGAACAAAAATTACCTCTAATCATTGCCTTCCTTCAATTGGCAAGATTTGTTGAAAAACCTTCAAGAATCCTTTGAGACAAATGGAGAAATCATCAAGGAAATCATTTGCAAAAAAAAGAATTGGAAAGATGAAAATCTCTTGAATTTTTGTGAGAAAAGAGATGTTTGGCTGATGGAAAAAGAGACAAAATGAAAGTTACGTCAAAATAGATTTTATAAAAGCTAATTTCCTTTTTATAAAAATCTCTCTTTATTTCCTTCAATTAAATACATTTAAAATATGACCAATCAAAGGAGTAGCCGGTTAACAACATATTATCTCCCTAAAGATTCTAAGCTTTGGCCCTCTTTCAAAACAGACATTTAAAAATAGATTTCCATTTTTGCGTTTTAATCACCAAACCGAAATGTCAATCTTCCAAAAATTATTTTCCAAAATTGGCTTCACCATTCCATAATATATATTTAAAGAGGATTTTAGGAATTTTTCTCATAATTTTATCACATCCCGAATCAAGTTTTTCCCTAAACCAACCCCGAAGTAACCCGGATCTCTAGTCTAGGTTCATCGGACTCTAAACAACCTTTAAAACCTCTAGGCCCAAAACCGGGGCGTTACAAGAAATTTGGCTACTAGAATTGGGTGGAACAAAGGGCATTGATACCACCCTCATGCGTATCAATACGCCCTTAAATTTTTACTTGGTTACAACAATTTTAACAAAGGGTACTGATACGTGTTCCACTCATATCTGTACCCGAACCCAGAAATCAGTTGTTGGAGTTTTTAGTTCACTCCCAACATCCCCAAACTTTCATGGTATAACCCCAAATCGTGCCTACAAGTTGTGGATGGTAGTTTAGGTGGCTCTCTACCAGTTTTACATCATTTTAACATTAATTATGAATTTAACCATTAAAGGGGTTCAAGCTCTTAAACAATCAAAACATCAAACCAAGCAACAAGCAATCTAATTTTATGATTTCTAGGAAACAAAGGAGTTGGTAGTGTACTAACCTTGAATTGGAACTAAGAGAAAAGCCCCCAACCTCAAGCTTCAAGCCTTGCTCTTCCCTTGGACCTTGGATGCCTCTCCAACCTTTTCAACTACAACCAAGTGTTGTAAAATGGATTACAACATTGATAAAGGAAAATACGAGTGAAAAGGAAGAATCTAACAACTAGAAATGTGATTAAAACTCCCATATCCGTTCATCCTCTCAAACCCCCCACCAAAACTCATCCTCCTCCAAACTTGATGATCCTTACCTTGAAATGTAGATCCTTGGATGCTGAACAACTTGTCTAACACTCAAAATCTTGGATTCCCACTCCAAAACACAAAGATCCAACCTTTAACTTTGAGTTGAAAGCAAGAAGGTGAGGGTGGATGAAGGCAGAAGACAAAGAGTACAAGGGAGAGCTCATTCTCTTACTTTTCTGTTGAGAATTAATGTGTTATCCTCCCCCATCTTCAAAAGGGGAAAATTACTTATCTACCCTCCCATAGTCATCCTAACCCAACACCCAACCAATAACTCAAGTCCAAAACCAACAATTGGCACATTAAGGCTCCCAAGGGTCCAAACTCTTAGTCCAAAAGTGAAGCTCATGCTTTGATTAAAAACCGACCATCATATTTCGAAATCCGGGTTGTTACACATAATATGGAAAACAGTAATTATATATTTGTATATAAACTAGTATCAATAGTTTATCTAGTATATAAACGGTAGGTAAATGTAGCTATTAATTATAGATAAAATAATGATAATAATAATATAATACGAAGCTGTTGCATGTGGTTGTGAGGTGATGGATACAGTGGCGTGTGGAGGCCTCAATTTAGTGTGGGTATGAATGGTGGTTTTTTTAATGGTAAACTATAAACTGGTTTAAGGGCTGCGAGGCTCGAGTGAATGGGTTTTCGGTTTAGTGCAACATGTGGTGCATCTAGCTGAGCGATTGTTATGAGGACTATGATAGTGTGTGTGAGCCATGGATTGTGCGTTGTAGTGGGTTTAGGTTTTGGCTAAGGGTGAGCAATGTGGTTATGAGAACTAACAGTGAAGTCACAATTAATAGAGGGAAACCCAAAAGAAAAATGACCTCATTGCCTGGGGGTTAGCTACGAGCACATGAGAGTGACTACGAACTAAGGGGAAGCTATGATTGAAAGAAAATGAGCAAAAAAAGAAGAAGAAGCTATGACCTCTCAGCCATAGCGCCGCTTACACGAGTTATCCTAATCACCCCCGCAAGCTCCGAAACTAATTCCAAGCCCTTTTCCATGCGTTCGAGCCTTACCATACTCGAAGCCCCAACACTTCAAATGTAACCCCCGTAGCCCGGCCTAGACGGCTGACGCGAACTACGAAGATTACACGGGGAAAACCAAAGTCAACCCGAAAGTCAACCTTGATTAACGACCCTTTTTTTTTCTTTTTAAACTTGTCTAGATGCACATTAAACCTAGGCATACTCTTGAGATAAGCATACTCAAAAATCACAGCAATCGGAAAACAATAAGGGACTCAATTGCACAAAATACGAATTTAGGGACCAATTTGTAAATTCTGGAAATTAAGAGGACTTTACCAAATTTTAAGTTACCATTATGATATTAGTCATGTTTCATACCTCTCTGCCAAATTTCAACTCAAACGGACATCTCAAACTCAAGCAATTGCACATACGAGAATCAGGACTAAAACGTAAAGCTTGCAAACCTCAAATTTTATGCCCAATCGAAACCTTTGACCATAGTTTCGAAACCTTGCCCAAAGGTTTCGAAACTTTGGCTTCCAATAGCCCCTGGAATCCAAAAATTTGCAAAGGTTTCGAAACTTTACCCCTAGTTTCGAAACCTAGATGCAGGGGAGCATATTTTGCTTCATTCTAATGACTTTCAATGATATAAACACATTAGAATCATACATATTCATACATATGAGTTTAAAAGAGGCAAAGGCACTCAACACCAGCCACCCAAGCCTAGATGCATACGTCCTAGATTAAACGTACTCCAACATACTCAAGGCATGAATATGAACCCTCATACATACCTACATAGTACACAACATGAGCATACCTCATTCAACCGAGGAAAATCATGCATTCGATCAAAAGAAGGCAAACATGCACATAAGGTCTCATGCTTCAACATCCAAACACTTAGGCATTCTCATAAGGCATATGATCAACACACATGATAAGCAATTTAAACATCTACTAGACATACATCACTCAAGCATTCATCAAGGCATGCATCATAAGTGATATTTACAAATCGAACAAGGCATCTAAGTGCCAAACCAAATCAACACACATCAAAGCATCAAGAACAACAACACTTATCCCATTGCTTTACTATTACAATCTTTCAATTTATAAATCATACATTGAGCTCACCAAAAGCAACACTTGAAGACCTTTCCTTTCCCTTGCCACCCACAAGCTATTTATCTGCATTGTCGAACAAAAGAGAGCGTAAGCATAAAAGCTTAGTGAGGGTAAGCTCATAAAACAAACCTTCGACAATACAGGGTCCAAGCTCGAGCAATTTCCAAAATGAAATACATGCTCTTATCTCCGATCCACAAAGACCAAAATGAACATGATGCATGAACATATAAACAATATTATGTCATGCTCAACAGGCTCTATCCATAGCATACGTAAGCATATACATTAATCAAATGTGGAAACACATTTCATATCTCATTGATACACGTATCAATTCATATTAGCATGTATGCATAATCTCATATTGGCATAAACATACTTTCTCATATTGGCACCTAGCTATGACTCGAATACGCGGATAACATGTTGGAACGCATTTTCCAACATCAACCTTACCTCGGTGGGATTACACTCATCACCGGCCTTGCATGGACGGGATTCCACTCATCGCCACATGCCCTACGGATGGGATTCCACTCATCATCACGTAGAATATATATAAATTTCCGGTGGAATATTACATCACCGTACTCCTCCTTGGTGCCTTAACGCCACCAAGGCCACGTACGTTTTGACTCAATTAGTGTGCACACTCATCCTAATGATCGATCATTGTACCCAAGCATACTAGTGCCAATAATAATCAAATTTCACAACCTTTGATATTCAGAGTCATAATATGGCATCTTACATCATATTAAGCTCAATATCAAATATCTCAACCACATGCATAATGTCATGTTCAAGAGTAATAATATGGCATCTTACATCATATTAAACTCAACATGAATTATCTCAACAACATAATATCATAATGTCATTTTCAAGAGTCATAATATGGCATCTTACATCATATTAAACTCAACATCATCATACACAATTTACAATCCAAACCACATGCATAGCAATGCATCAAACCATGCATCAACAACATGTATAACACATTATACATAATCATCATAACACAAATCATCATGAGGCATAACATCAATTAAAGAGATCATCCAATGTCTCTAACTAAAGCTTAGGATTAGGCTACCACCCTAATCCTAACTCTAGGTGAGTCTACCAATCTCAACCTAGTCCACATGCTCGAACCAATTGTTCAAAACCATTTAAAATATTTTAACCACTCACCGACTACTTCATTAGCACAAGCCGACAAGCCTACCAAGCATCCAAGTTTCCGGATTCGAGCCCGAAGCTTCACCATTGATTTCTCTTGCTTCTAACCATTCAAAAATAATATATTAACCTCAAAATCAGTCACAAACCCAAAGTTTAACATCAACACACAAATCCACTTCAATTCTCACAATTCAAAGCCAAGTTCATTCTTCAATTTCTCATTTTCGTACTTCCACAAAAACCCGTCAAAAATCAGAATTGTAGTCATCCAAAACACTCTTAAACATGTTCAAAACACTGCCCAACTATAGTATAACCATCAACCCCCAATTTCCAACATTAAACACACAATTTAAGCCATAAACAATCCCCAAAATCACCAAATCCGAGCAGCCATGAAAAACAGTCCAAAACTTGTGATTTCAACATTTTTAACACATTCAAACACTTTCAAAACAACCCCCAACTATTACTCTAACATCAACCATCAAATTCCAACATAAATCATACCCAAAACTCATCTAAAAACGTTCCTAAAAATCCACCAAAACCCAATTTCGGAAATTTTATAAAACACCTCAAAAATTACTCATTTTAACATATTATGTGTATTTTAACATGATTAAACAAAGCCCCAACTCAATTTATCAAAACAAGATGAAAAACCCCTTAAAAATCCAAACTTTGATATGAACCCTAATTTTCAAAACTCCATAACTTTGAAATCTAAGACTATAGATAGATAGAGGATGAAGAGGAGATTAAGAAAACATAATTACCTTTCAAAAACCCCTTGAATTGATGAAGAAATCAAAGGAAATAGTAAAGAGGGTTTGGGAGAAATTTTGGGATGTTTACACGGTGAGGAAGAAGAAGAAATGAGAAAAGATGATAGATAAGGTGGTCTTTATTTTTATTTTGGTTTAATTACCAAAATGATCCCTCCCTTTCTTTCTAAACTCAATTTGCTCACACTAAGGTCAATTTGATTAAAATAAATTTTTACCGACTCGAACCAATTAACCCGACTAACTCCTAACCCCAAAACACGGGTGTTACAACTCTCCCCCACTTAAGAAATTTCGTCCTCGAAATTCATCGAACAGGAAGAGCCACTGAAACATGCTACTCCACACTTTCCTTTTCACCACAACATACTCACCAACTCGTATACTTACCATGCAACAACAGCTATCTAACACCAAGACCTCAACTGATTCTTCGCTCCACGTAAATTTCAAACTCAACTCAATCTCTTCTACAACATAGCACGGAACAAATCTAACTCACACCCTCGTATTTTAGATACACAGATACATCACAAACTTCCTCCTAACTCTGGTGGTAACCGTGACAAATGAACAACGGAACTAGCCCGATCCACAATCTCATGCAGCAATGTTCGAATACTTGACTCATAACCTTCTCTAACTGACCATCTGCCTTCAACAGGTAACCAGACACTATGCAAACGTCTTCAAAAATAATCTAGCAGAAATTTCGGATCTCTATTACCCACTTCCATTAAGAATCTTCCACAATTGTAACAGAATAGAAGAAAACTGTCGCTCGGTCTTGACACGCTGGCAATTCACACTTACTCTCATACTGAACCACATCGCTCATCAACTCAATTTCGAAGTATTCATCTTCAACCCACAATACGTCTTCATACTACTCAGATGCAATACAAATGAATTACCGTGTGCTTCGGCCAAAACAATACGTCTCAAAGCACTATGTCAATCGGCACAACTATTCTGTCTCTAACAATACAAACTCTATCATCTCTGAACTATATTCTGAAGGTCTTCCTTCTGCTATGTCTTGCACGCGAGGTGCCAAGAACCTGTCTTGCAACTGTTTCTCTTCAAGTATCTGACTCAAAGTAGGTTTAACATGAAACTCGGCCACAAAACACTATCGTTCGATGAACTGAATCCAGCAACATAGCTCGCAACTCAACCACTAATCTGACTACAAAATAACTCGGAACATCGGTTACCACGTAGACTCTCTTCAGATAGTACTCAATCTTGGGACCACGGTCTTCAAGAAATTCTACAACTTATGATGTTCAAGTTTCAACCCTTCACAAGTCATCAATTATTTTAAGTCCGGATGATAAATGCACATACTGCGCATTTCTTACTATACGAGCTTTGTCTCTAAGTCTTCGAAGCAAACAAAACTGTAATTAACTCTTCTCTCGGTCTTTCAACTATCTCGATGAATAAGCCACAATCTTCCATCTTGCATAAGCATACAACCTAACACTACATGCAACGCATCACTATGGTTAATTTTTTTTTCGGATCAAGGTCGAAGCTTCCATTAAAGTTTCTTTCAACTCACATCTTCTTCTGCATAGTTAGGATTTACTCTAATGCACTCGGCTGATCTGCATGTCCTAGGAGAACATCTTCATTAACTCGAAGTTCACGTTGCGTAACTTGACATACAGCTGATTTTCTAAAAGGTGCTACCCCACTAACTTCAAAGCTCGTCATGGCCTTCTTCGATACTTCAACTTTTCTCACTTTCAACTGGTAGTAAACGGATCTCGAATTAATCTTCAGAAAGACTGAAGCACTCACTAACTGATCAACAAATCGCTGACACTCGGAAGCGGATACTAATCATTCACTGCCACTGGTTTCAACTGTCTGAAATCTCAACACATTCTCGTACTGCCGCTCTTTCTTCTTCACAAACTGTACTATCATACTCTAAGATGATGCACTAAGCCTAATGAATCTAAGGCCTAACAGTTCTCGTAGTTGATTCTTCAACATTCTCAATTCTTCCGGGATTCATAAGTTACAGAGCTAACAAAACAGAAGCAACCTCGGAAACGGTCTCAATGACGAACTCTTCTTCTTTATCAAGAGACAAACTGGGTAATTCTTGTAAACACTTGTAGGAAAACACAAACTATTCTAGCATTCGGTGGTCTAATCTTCATTCAAAAATCAAATCCATCACAATTGCCAAACAAGTCTGCCAACTAAACTCAATCAATCTTCGACCTCCACAGCTGGATCAACCATTCAATAAGAAGTTCACACCCTCGCCTACTACTACAGTCCCACTGAGACCTGCAACTTCAAGGCAACTCTCTATCTTTATCTCAACGTATACACTAACTCTGTGCTCTTCAAGCCAAACCTTGTCAAAACGTACCTCAAAACTGTAGGAAGACGATCACTTCACATCTACTGCATACACATAACCCTGAACCATCAACAAACATCTTCTGCACATTTTTTTTGACCACCACTATCTCACCACAAGGTCTAGTCACATGTGTCCCTACTTCCAAGGTCTCAACACGTACATCAAATTTTCTTACATGCTCACACAAAAGGAAGTATCCGTGGAAATTGCAAATACACCTGTGCACAGCTGATAGTCTTCGGCCCTCTTGTTTTCAGACTGGTTCTTCAACAAAATCTGATTCTTCTAGACTGTTCTTAGAGCATCTCGTAACTTTAAGATTCAATTCTGATCGTACATTAACAGTCACACTAGACTTGTTCTATAACATTGGTCCGGACGGCTCAAAACATCCCACTACCAAACAATATGAATTCAAAGCTCAAGACTTCCTTCTCGGTTCGACTATATCGGAAGTGACTTCATCTCTTTCGCTTGCTGAAACACAACTCAACGTACACCGACCCAACCACACAAACTAGCTCCCACTCGCGAACACTAACTGGCTGTCTTGCATTAAAATCATAGGTTGAACCCCAACGGTCACCAACTAACACTTCTGAATTTTCAGATTACACAAACGAGACCCTTACCCTGATTTCGCCTCAAAGAACTAAGATACTCATACTTGCCTCTAACACTTCACCGGGCACATTCAAACTTTGTATGCTTGCTAACAATATACAGAAGTGCAGACTCAGAATCAACCAGAAGGGAACAAGCTCAAAACTGTACCAAGGCTTATCTACTATGACATCGATACCACTCTGACTCCCACTCATAAGTCGTCACCTCTTTCACTACTAACACCAGAACCGATCACATCGTTCCTCATCAACAGGAACCAACCCACATACACACTAACTCAGTCAAACAAATTGTACCTCAAGTCCGGTACAACCACACCTCCCTAACCAAGATGATGGACTCCCTCAACATCATTCACATTTTCAGAACCCACAGTTTCCACTTACCGATTCACAGTCCACGCTTTGGCCTCAAACTTACCAAAAAGCAGTAAACTAACAACAACAATACATTAACATACAAATTGGGTTAGCAAAGGAAAAGGTCCAAGTGGCTCAAGTATGATTTCCTCACTTAAAATCTCTTTTTCCGATGTAATAGAAGCAATGGGACTCTACTCAACATGCTTCAAGCAACTCAACACACATACATGCTCAATCATGCATATTACAAGGCATACTTGCTAAACAAGCAAACATATGCGTACGATCAAACAACATACCTTCTCCATCAAACAATCACACATCACCGCATACACGGGTAACGAGCAACATGCTTTTAAACAAACAATCAACATACTTGTCACACAAGCAATCATACTTACAAAGCAAGCAATCATTCATTACAACATACTCGAATAACTAGCAACATGCTTACATGACAAGCAAACACCGTGCATCTCAATCATAAAACACAACGTACCTCACTTACCTGCCCAAGGTTTCGGAAACCTTAAGCTCTGATACCAACAAATGTAACCCCCGTAGCCCGGCCTAGACGGCTGACGCGAACTACGAAGATTACACGGGGAAAACCAAAGTCAACCCGAAAGTCAACCTTGATTAACGACCCTTTTTTTTCTTTTTAAACTTGTCTAGATGCACATTAAACCTAGGCATACTCTTGAGATAAGCATACTCAAAAATCACAGCAATCGGAAAACAATAAGGGACTCAATTGCACAAAATACGAATTTAGGGACCAATTTGTAAATTCTGGAAATTAAGAGGACTTTACCAAATTTTAAGTTACCATTATGATATTATTCATGTTTCATACCTCTCTGCCAAATTTCAACTCAAACGGACATCTCAAACTCAAGCAATTGCACATACGAGAATCAGGACTAAAACGTAAAGCTTGCAAACATCAAATTTTATGCCCAATCGAAACCTTTGACCATAGTTTCGAAACCTTGCCCAAAGGTTTCGAAACTTTGGCTTCCAGTAGCCCCTGGAATCCAAAAATTTGCAAAGGTTTCGAAACTTTACCCCTAGTTTCGAAACCTAGATGCAGGGGAGCATATTTTGCTTCATTCTAATGACTTTCAATGATATAAACACATTAGAATCATACATATTCATACATATGAGTTTAAAAGAGGCAAGGGCACTCAACACCAGCCACCCAAGCCTAGATGCATACGTCCTAGATTAAACGTACTCCAACATACTCAAGGCATGAATATGAACCCTCATACATACCTACATAGTACACAACATGAGCATACCTCATTCAACCGAGGAAAATCATGCATTCGATCAAAAGAAGGCAAACATGCACATAAGGTCTCATGCTTCAACATCCAAACACTTAGGCATTCTCATAAGGCATATGATCAACACACATGATAAGCAATTTAAACATCTACTAGACATACATCACTCAAGCATTCATCAAGGCATGCATCATAAGTGATATTTACAAATCGAACAAGGCATCTAAGTGCCAAACCAAATCAACACACATCAAAGCATCAAGAACAACAACACTTATCCCATTGCTTTACTATTACAATCTTTCAATTTATAAATCATACATTGAGCTCACCAAAAGCAACACTTGAAGACCTTTCCTTTCCCTTGCCACCCACAAGCTATTTATCTGCATTGTCGAACAAAAGAGAGCGTAAGCATAAAAGCTTAGTGAGGGTAAGCTCATAAAACAAACCTTCGACAATACAGGGTCCAAGCTCGAGCAATTTCCAAAATGAAATACATGCTCTTATCTCCGATCCACAAAGACCAAAATGAACATGATGCATGAACATATAAACAATATTATGTCATGCTCAACAGGCTCTATCCATAGCATACGTAAGCATATACATTAATCAAATGTGGAAACACATTTCATATCTCATTGATACACGTATCAATTCATATTAGCATGTATGCATAATCTCATATTGGCATAAACATACTTTCTCATATTGGCACCTAGCTATGACTCGAATACGCGGATAACATGTTGGAACGCATTTTCCAACATCAACCTTACCTCGGTGGGATTACACTCATCACCGGCCTTGCATGGACGGGATTCCACTCATCGCCACATGCCCTACGGATGGGATTCCACTCATCATCACGTAGAATATATATAAATTTCCGGTGGAATATTACATCACCGTACTCCTCCTTGGTGCCTTAACGCCACCAAGGCCACGTACGTTTTGACTCAATTAGTGTGCACACTCATCCTAATGATCGATCATTGTACCCAAGCATACTAGTGCCAATAATAATCAAATTTCACAACCTTTGATATTCAGAGTCATAATATGGCATCTTACATCATATTAAGCTCAATATCAAATATCTCAACCACATGCATAATGTCATGTTCAAGAGTAATAATATGGCATCTTACATCATATTAAACTCAACATGAATTATCTCAACAACATAATATCATAATGTCATTTTCAAGAGTCATAATATGGCATCTTACATCATATTAAACTCAACATCATCATACACAATTTACAATCCAAACCACATGCATAGCAATGCATCAAACCATGCCTCAACAACATGTATAACACATTATACATAATCATCATAACACAAATCATCATGAGGCATAACATCAATTAAAGAGATCATCCAATGTCTCTAACTAAAGCTTAGGATTAGGCTACCACCCTAATCCTAACTCTAGGTGAGTCTACCAATCTCAACCTAGTCCACATGCTCGAACCAATTGTTCAAAACCATTTAAAATATTTTAACCACTCACCGACTACTTCATTAGCACAAGCCGACAAGCCTACCAAGCATCCAAGTTTCCGGATTCGAGCCCGAAGCTTCACCATTGATTTCTCTTGCTTCTAACCATTCAAAAATAATATATTAACCTCAAAATCAGTCACAAACCCAAAGTTTAACATCAACACACAAATCCACTTCAATTCTCACAATTCAAAGCCAAGTTCATTCTTCAATTTCTCATTTTCGTACTTCCACAAAAACCCGTCAAAAATCAGAATTGTAGTCATCCAAAACACTCTTAAACATGTTCAAAACACTGCCCAACTATAGTATAACCATCAACCCCCAATTTCCAACATTAAACACACAATTTAAGCCATAAACAATCCCCAAAATCACCAAATCCGAGCAGCCATGAAAAACAGTCCAAAACTTGTGATTTCAACATTTTTAACACATTCAAACACTTTCAAAACAACCCCCAACTATTACTCTAACATCAACCATCAAATTCCAACATAAATCATACCCAAAACTCATCTAAAAACCTTCCTAAAAATCCACCAAAACCCAATTTCGGAAATTTTATAAAACACCTCAAAAATTACTCATTTTAACATATTATGTGTATTTTAACATGATTAAACAAAGCCCCAACTCAATTTATCAAAACAAGATGAAAAACCCCTTAAAAATCCAAACTTTGATATGAACCCTAATTTTCAAAACTCCATAACTTTGAAATCTAAGACTATAGATAGATAGAGGATGAAGAGGAGATTAATAAAACATAATTACCTTTCAAAAACCCCTTGAATTGATGAAGAAATCAAAGGAAATAGTAAAGAGGGTTTGGGAGAAATTTTGGGATGTTTACACGGTGAGGAAGAAGAAGAAATGAGAAAAGATGATAGATAAGGTGGTCTTTATTTTTATTTTGGTTTAATTACCAAAATGATCCCTCCCTTTCTTTCTAAACTCAATTTGCTCACACTAAGGTCAATTTGATTAAAATAAATTTTTACCGACTCGAACCAATTAACCCGACTAACTCCTAACCCCAAACACGGGTGTTACATCAAATTCACACCACACTGCTCACCTTTAGCTAAAACCTAAACCCACTACAATGCACATGGTGACTAAAATACAATGGTTATACGATGGCGTAAGAGCTTTGGTTCGCTTGGGTAGAATCAACCCAACGAAGAAGATGAATACGATAAAAGGGTTTGTTTGAGACCAACGTTTCTCGGAGAAGACAACCGGAGCACTATGGCCGCAAACGTGACTTATGAAGAGGGGGTTAACGTTTAATGACAAGAAACGTTCGAGTGACCATAAGTTTACACAACGAAAACGTACGTGACCATAACGTTTATTTTTTTAAATTAGTGACCAAAAGTATACACTTACTAAACGTAAGCGATCATTTTAGTGTTTACCCTATTTTTTACCCATGTCAGATCAACTTCCAGTTAACGCTTTACGGCAAGAAACGTTCGAGTGACTATAAGTTTACACAACGAAAATGTAAGTGACCATAACGTTCATTTTTTAAAATCGGTGACAAAAAATGTACACTTACTAAACATAAGTCGCCATTTCAATAATTTACCCTTATTTTTTATGGAAAAAAGTGTTACTTTTAAAAGTTAAATGATTATTTTATCTTTTTATAATCAGAGGAGTTAATACAAAAAGCAACATATAATCGTGGGACCATTTCCGAATATTAACCAAATATATATCAAATTTAACTCATCCTCCTATTTTCACAGTCTCTTCCCTCATCCTCCAGTTCCTGAACCCAGACCCTCCCTATCCTTGAAGTTTCCGACAGACTAGGAAATTAAATAAGGTAAATTTTCAAAACCTAACTAAACTTGAATGTAATTGCTATTGAGGTCTTTACCGGTGCGAACGCCGCGACACCGTTGCTCCGCCGCTTTTTGAAACCCTGCTATGAATTCCTTCTTCAATATTGCTTTTAATTTATGTTCCATTTCATTTACGTAGTTTGAAGCTGGGAATTGTAGACATATGAATGAAGTTTACATGGGACAGTACGATGGGCCTTGCTTGGTTAGTTCCTCCTTTACCTCATGGTAGCTGTTTCAAACATGGTTTAAACCGGAGCCACTCAAAACTTCTATGTTGTTCCAGAACCGATAACAATAATAACAGAGGCCAGCAAGTTGCTTTTCCAGAATTCAACAAGAGAAGCCCCATACCTAAGTACCCATTTGAGTCTAATAGTGGAGAAGAGCTTTCCACCGAGTTTGCAAACCAAACAATTCAAGGGCATTGCAAAACAGGGGATATAGATAAAGCTATGAAACTTGTTGCTCAATTGGAGGCTTTGGGTTTCCATCCAAATTCTACTTCTTATGGTCTTTTAATTGATAGTTTGGGAAGTGTTGGTAGGACATTAGAAGCTGATGTCTTGTTTCAAGAAATGATATATCTTGGATTTAAACCTAGGATAAGATTGTTTAATGCTCTGCTTAAAGGGTTTTTGAAGAAAGGTTTGTTGGGGTTAGCTGTTAAGTTTTTGGCAGAAATGGATCAAATGGGTGCTTGTAAAAATCAGGAAACATATGAGATTCTTTTGGATTATTATGTTAATGCTGGAAGATTAGAAGACACATGGATGGTAGTTAATGAGATGAAGAAAAATGGGATACCACTGAGTTCATTTGTGTATGGTAAGGTTATTTGTCTATATAGAGACAACGGAATGTGGAAGAAAGCAATAGGCCTTGTGGAGGAGATCAGGGAGAAAGGGATTCCTTTAGACAGGCAGATTTATAACAGCATCATCGATACATTTGGAAAATATGGAGAGCTAAGTGAAGCTTTGGAAGTGTTTGAGAAAATGGATCAAGAAGGTATAATGCCTGATATAACAACGTGGAATTCTTTGATTAGGTGGCACTGCAAGGCTGGAGATGTCAAAAAGGCTCTTGAGTTGTTTACTGAGATGCAGGAACAAGGATTATATCCTGATCCGAAGATCTTCATGCGCCTTATTAGTCGATTGGGAGAGCTTGGGAAGTGGGATGTAATAAAAAATAACTTTGAGAACATGAAATGTAGGGGACGTCCAGAAGTTGGGACCATTTATGCAATGTTGGTTGATATTTATGGACAGTACAGAAGATTCCAGGATGCCGAGAGCTTCATATCTACTCTGAAGTCAGAAGGCTTCCTACCTTCCGCTAGCATGTTCTGTGTCTTAGCAAATGCTTATGCTCAGCAGGTGTTGTATACTTGTGTTCCCTTTCTCTTTTCAGATTTTTCAATCATTCAGTCTATTTATTTTTCTAAGCAATTTAGCACTCTAATTTTCCTTCCCGCATAATTTGAATTTTACACAGAAATTCATTCATAGAACCAATAAAAACATTTATATAACCTCAAATGAAACGTTCCCCTGCAATAGCAGTACCTCCCAAAACAACTTTTCAGTTTCCATGTCAAGACTTCTAGCTCTAAGTTGGCATGATCTGAGAGTAGCTTTGGCTGCCAGGGAAACAGAAGTAGACTTGCAATTTGTTTTCTCTGCTAATTGATAATTGATAGCTGATAACTAACCTCTTTCTGATTAAATAATATATATTGAATGTCGTTTTGGAAGCCAGTGCTTTCAAGTTCAATCTGGTGTGTCTGCCAGATTCATTTGATAATTTCTGAAACTTTTGTTCTGCTTGCTGGTGCATTTTTTTTTCTGTGCAGGGATTTTGTGAACAGACTGTTAAGGTTCTTCAACTCATGGAAGCAGAAGGCATTGAACTCAATATCATAATGCTGAATGTATTGATAAATGCCTTTAGTATAGCAGGGAGGCATGAGGAGGCATTATCTATTTACCAACATATAAGAGAAAGTGTGAGCCTTTAATGTTTCCCCTGATATTGAGTTCGATTTCTAATTTTTTCTTGGACACTATAACTAATTGTGTAGGACCCCAAAGATGTCTTCCTTCAGTTCATCTTTCAAGAATTTGTTTCTTTCTTTTATTCTAATTTTGCCTTCCTTTTGAAGGGTATTAGCCCTGATGTTGTTACTTATACTACGCTAATGAAAGCCTTTATTCGAGCCAAGAAGTTTGATAAGGTGCTAACTGCAATCAAAGTCTTTGAAGATACTTGATTAGCTGCATATTTGTCACCAATGATATTTTTCTAATGCATGCTTGTCTTTTGCTGGTTAGGTTCCTGAAATATATAAGGAAATGGAATCTAATGGATGCACACCTGATAGGAAAGCTAGGCAAATGTTGCAAACTGCCTTGATGATTCTTGAACGGAGGCATTGTAAGTATTAGACCGGTGTTAGGTGTATATTTGGTTTCAAAATTTGGCAATAACCAAGACTGATATTGGATATTTCTTTACATTTTGATTGTTTCAGGAGTATAGACTAACGTTGATTATACCTGGTGACCTGATGGCTGATTTGAAGATATATTGACTGCTAATGTTAGTCTTCACTTGCTGTGGCTTTCGCTAGGCTGCCTAAATTTGTGAAGTGTATACATTTGTTTATTGGAATTGAAGACCTTGTTAAAATGTCTTTTGTTGGCATTGTCACATGGGTTAGATTTTCAAAATAAAAAATGCCACTCCCCCCCCCCCCCCCCAGCACCACAACCCCCACGATTAGCAACCCACAGGAACATCCCCTTGAGGGATTCAAACAGCCTTCATATTTTTGAGTTGAGATAATAGTAGGAAATTTGAGAATTGTATGCTATTCTACATTTTTGTTTGACCTTGTAGCATTTTCATATCAATAATCCAATGATAATTTTTTTTGGTATAGAACAATGATTTTCTTTAGAATTTTGCCTTGTGGGCTACAGATGCAAACTAGTTGGTTTATTCACTTGAAAAGTCAGTTTACAGTTATTGATTATTTAATACATATTGGACGCATTGTCGTAAATTAAGGTAAATGGCAATTCCTGAAATGGGGGGGTTTCAAGGTTCTTGATAAACAGTTTCTTTGTTGCAGTAGTGGTTGTTGGTGCACTGAACTTTACTGAGTCAGCAGCTTATATTCATTTTGATGAAACTCCCCACCCCACCACGGTCAAGGCTCTCTACTGCTATTTTTAGGTACTCATTTGAAACGCCTAACGGTTCTAATGCTTGCAGTTGCAGGAACAGTAGTAGTTCTATTTACCGTGAGGTATGACTCCTGGTAACTTCTCTGTCACTATGTTCAATCACTTTAGAGATGTTTGAATCTTGGGAAACAAAGATAAAATGCTTAAACCTTTGTCACCCTTAAAAGGTCGTATCCAAAATGTTTGGGATTCGAATCTCTATGTCTGCAATGATGTCCCAAGGTATCCTCATTAGTAATTTTCTAGGGAGATAACGTTGCCCTGGAGCGATTTTAAAAACCATATTAGCTTAAGACGGTTGTTTATAGCGAATTACTATCATATTTAACTTTGTTCTTGACGAGCAGTTGGAAGGCTAGAGATTGAAACCTTGTCACGCTGATAACTTAGTTATGAGAAACTTAACTGCAAATCATAATGTCACAGGCTAGAGTTTGACTAGCAAGTCCATGCGACCTTAGTCGACGATCTTAGTCGAAGACTAAGTCAGCCTTCTCGAATGCTAAGCAAGAGTGCTTAGAAATGCGGAAGCTCGATGGAAATGTGGGAAATAACAAGGCAAAGCAAGATGAAGAGAACGTGAAAACTCTTTACTCAAGAATACTCAGAATGATGGAATGAATTACAATGGTGAGGGAAGGACTCTATTTATAGCCTTGGCCCTCTCGATCTAACGGTCTAACACGATTCAATCCAAGGGCTATGGATAAATCCTCAAGATAGCATCTCCTAAACATGGCAAGACTATCACTCAAATACATTGTTGCCTAGAATATACAAGATATGACATCATGAATGGGGTGGCAAAGAATCTTTCCCCAAATATGGTTCCATGGATGATATCTTTCTATGTGTGTTGGTCAAAGGATGACAACTCACAATTGGGCATTGATAGGCCCGGTTGGCTCGTCCAAAACCCAATCGGTGGCATGCTTTATGTTGAATCGGGCCCTATGGGTGTGGGAAACTCGGATGGGGCGTGTCTCAGCCCCTTGGGGTGCACGTCAGGTGCTGACTCGGGCTCCATGGCTTGGGCGGCATGGAGGGTGCTCGGCTGGGCCCCCTTGGGTGCGTGTAAGGTGCTCCCTCGGGTCCCTCTCTCTCGGGCAGCACATGGGGTGCTTGTCTCGGCCCCATGGTGCGCGTGGCATGTGCTAGCTCGGCTCCTTCGGTTCTGGACGCCCCATG
This sequence comes from Hibiscus trionum, assembly GCA_030270665.1. Lineage (NCBI taxonomy): Eukaryota > Viridiplantae > Streptophyta > Magnoliopsida > Malvales > Malvaceae > Hibiscus > Hibiscus trionum. Next base: position 28,053,625 of record BSYR01000021.1, read on the forward strand.
GGGTGCTGGTCATGGCCCCATGGCGTGCGATAGTGGTGTGGACTCGGGTCCCTCGGTCAGTTGAAGCACGTGGTGTGCAAAGGCAAGCCCCCTTGGTGTGCGGCTTGTTCGGTCACGGAGTGGCGGGTTGTGACAATAAGCACAACTTCGTTCTAAACCTTGTTAGTGAGTATATCGAATTGCAGGCTTGACATTTATGATTCTGATAGTGTAGTGATTTGCAAGGATTCACCTAAGGTTTCGACTATTCTTATCTAACAAGGTTATGGATTCCTTTCCTAGACCCAGAAGGAAAGTCTTTTCTTAGAACAATCTACTAGAACAATCTACCAAAGCCTGATGTTTTCCTAACCAATCTAAACCTAAAATAAGATCAAAATCATTGAAAGGTAAAACTAACAAATCAACATGAAAAGAAACATTTTGGATGAACAAGGGACAATCCATACATATTCGATTTACAAAAACCTTATCGACTTGTAGCCAACAAGTTACAGTTTGTAAGTTCAGATTTTAGCTTAAATTTCTCAATAAAATTAGAGCATATAAAGGAATGGGTAGAGCCAAAGTCAAATAGAGCATAGACAAGATGCGTATATAACTCGATTGTACCTGCAATTATATTATGGGAGTTTTCTTCTTCTCGACCTCGAACATGATATACTTGAGCAGGTGCTCGAGATTCTTGGTGAGTAGCACTTGAGGCCTGACCCCTATTTTTTCCATAATTGCTAGAATAATGAGATTTTGTATTTGATGCTATGATTGTGCTTGAATGTCCCAAATATGTTCCCTATATGTATGATGAGTTGCTAGTATGATTTGGGAGTCTTTGCAGCATGTTTGAGAGTGTTAATGTATGAAAAACCAGCAATTGCTGCTGTTTCTGGACAGGGTGTATCGAAACACCCCATGGTGTTTCAGAACGGGGGCCTAAAATGGCCTTAGCATTTCGAAACGAAGGGAGCTGTTTCGATACATTTTGGCTACTGGAATTACATGTTTCAGAACCGGTCTCGGAACATACCCGCGTACCGAAACGGTCAACGCCGTTCCGATACAACGTTTCGGTACGGTGAGTAGGCGTTTCGAAACGGGTTACCTTTGGACCCAGATTTGAATTGTTTTGATGTTTGCATGCTTTACATTTTAGTCCTAAATGTTGAGATTGCAATTGCTTGAGCTTGAGACGTCTTTTTAAGGTGAAATTTGGCAGAGAAGTATGTAACATGACTAATTTCATAGTGGTAATCCTAAAATCAATGAAGTCCCTCTAATTTATAGAAATTACAATTTGGTCCCTAATCTTGTGTGAAGTGCAATTGAGTCCCCATATGTTATCCGATCGCTGTGCCTTTCTCAATCATGATTCGTGAGTACTCACTTAGGGTTAACAAGTATCTAGACAAGATTAAAAATGAAAAAAAGGTCGTTAATCAAGGTTGACTTTCGGGTTGACTTTGGTTTTCCCCGTGTAATCTTCGTAGTTCGGGTCAAGTGTCTAGGCCGGGCTAAGGGGGTTACATTTGTTGGCATTAGAGCCAGGTTATCGAATAATTGGGGTTTGATATGTGGGTGATGTAAGTGTTTATGCATGATGTGTTTTCTTGGTGAAAGGATGATGTATGATTAGTGGTGTATGATTCAATTGAAATATTTTTGTGATGCTATGCTATGTTTGGAGGGTGGTAGGGGATCCTATTTCCATATCAAAACTAATGAGAAGAATTGTTTTCGAAAATGAGCTTGAGTACTTGGATTACTTACCTTATTGTGCCTAATTGTGTTTATTGCATTTTTGTCAGTGCATTGTTTTCTTTATAATGGGGCCACGTAGAGAGCTGAGAATCAATACTAGATCGACCGCTGGTAATGAGAATGTTGAGAATGCTGAAGATTTACCTCCTCCTCCCCCTGGTGGTGGGCCACCCCGTGGTGGTGGTGCTGGAGCTGGTAACGCTGGTGCTGGGGTCGCGGGACCCGAGGGTGCGCTGGGGCAAGCTGCTCCTGACATGACCATGTTGATTCAGGCTATTGCTGAAGCTTTCCAGGAAGCAATAGCTGGAGCTCATGGAGATGCGCATCGGGATGATGCCAATGTGAGGTTGCCTTTGGAACGTCTTCTCAGTCTAGGAGGGACTGAGTTTAGGGGCTTATCTCCGGAAGGATCTAAGCCTTGGTTGGAGAGCACCAAGCGGATTCTGGGTCAGATAAACTACAATAATGTGCAGAAGCTGGGTTGTGTTGTATCACTGCTTCATGGTGATGCTTATACGTGGTGGACGACCACTATCTCTGGGATGGAGGATGACGAGGTGACTTGGACGTTCTTCTTGAATGCGTTCAAGCGGAAGTATCTGGGAGTGCGTTACCTAAATGAGAAGAAAAGAGAATTTATGTCTCTCGTGCAAGGCAACATGTCAGTAGCTGAGTATGAAGTACAGTTTGTCCGCCTCAGTCAGTATGCGCCTGAGTTAATCCTTAGTGAGCGGGAGAGGTGCGAACGATTCCGTTATGGGCTAGTAGCGGATGTTAAGACTTATATGCTTGCGGCTGATTATACGGATTTCGATGTCTTGGTCACTAGAGCCAAGGACATTGAATCGAATCTTGGTCTGGCTAGTCGAGCGGGTGGATCTAGCTCTGGAAAGCAAACGGCTGAACGCGATTATGGTAGAGATCGCAACAGGAGGCATAAGGATAGGAGGCCACATTATGATGCTAGGCATGGGGGTGGTAACCCTGGTAGAGGTCAGCAGGGACCTAATGCTGTTCTGAGGACTCCTGAGTGTAACCGTTGTGGTAGACAGCATGGTGGCGAGTGTTGGGGTAACCTTGGTACATGATGGAATTGTGGGAACCATGGACTTTGAAGAAAGATTGTCCTCAGCCTTTGAGAGAGGGACAGGCTCCAGTGAGAGCATCTGATCCACAGAGAGGTCGTGGGCGCGGCCGTGGTAATTTTCAGCGTAGGGATGATGGTGGCAGGAACGTAGCACATGTTGTGGCCGATCAACCTGAGGGTGGCGTCAGGCTCGAGTGTATGCCCATCGTGAGGGAAAGAATGATACGGATATGATCGCAGGTACCTTTACTTTGCAATCCTTGTCATTACTTTCTTTGATTGATTCTGGATCTACACACTCGTACATATTGCGTGAACATGCTCAAATGCTTGGTTTACATGTTGAGTCTTTGGATGTTGGTATGCGTGTGACTAGTTCCTTTGGTAAGACGGTTGTAACGCGGAAGTTGTATAGGAGATGTCCCTTGAAAGTGCAAAATCATGTTTTTTTTGTTGATCTCATGGAATTGCCATTCTATGGCTTTGATGTAATCCTTGGTATGGATTGGCTTGTTGAGCATAGAGCTGTAGTGGATTTCGAAAGCAAAAGAGTTTCGTTGAAACTTGCGGATGATTATGAAGTGGTGGTAGTGGGCGAGAATGTGAAGTTTCTTGCCAATGTGGTGTCTACACTGGAAGCAAGTCGGATGTTGCGGCAGGGTTGCGAGGCTTACTTAGCCTTTGTGATGAATCCTAGTTCAAAGGAGTTGCGCGTTCAGGATATAAGAACTGTACGTGAATTCCCTGGAGTGTTTCCAGAGGAGTTACCTGGATTGCCGCCTAGTCGAGAGGTGGAGTTTGGGATTGAGCTGTATGAAAACACAACTCCGGTGTCCATTGCTCCCTATCGCATGGCACCTAAGGAGCTGAAGGAATTGAAGACACAACTTCAGGAGTTGCTTGACCGTGGCTTCATTCTACCTAGTGTGTCACCTTGGGGTGCACCGATTTTGTTTGTGAAAAAGAAGGATGGCACTATGAGAATGTGCATCGATTATCGTCAGCTGAACAAGTTGACTATCAAGAACAGGTATCCTTTGCCGAGAATTGATGATATTTTTGATTAGTTTCAGGGAGCGGCTGTGTTTTCAAAGATTGACTTGAGGTCAGAGTACTATCAGCTTAAGGTGAAAGATGTGGATGTGCCGAAAATATCCTTTAGAACAAGGTATGGGCATTATGAGTTTCTTGTAATGCCGTTTGGCTTGACGAATGCTCCTGCTGCTTTCATGGACAAGATGAATAGAGTGTTCCATGAATATTTGGACAAGTTCGTTGTGGTGTTCATCGACGATATCCTTGTGTACTCTCGTACTGAGGAGGAGCATGAAGGTCATTTGAGAGTTGTCTTGCAAGCGCTTCTGGAAAATCAGCTTTATGCTAAGCTAAGCAAGTGTGAGTTTTGGCTAAAGGAAGTTGTGTTACTTGGTCATGTGGTTTCGGCTGAGGGGATTCGTGTTGATCCTCAGAAGGTTGAGGCGGTGATGAATTGGAAGCCTCATAAGTCTGTTCATGAAGTCCGTAGTTTCCTTGGGTTGGCAGGATATTACCGGAGGTTTGTGGATGGATTTTCAAAGATTGCTGCCCCTTTAACGAAGTTGTTGCAAAAAGATGTTAAGTATGAGTGGACGGAAGCGAGACAACAAGCTTTTGAGAAGCTTAAGGCAGCTTTGACGCAAGCTCCTATTTTGGTTAAACCTGAATCAGGAAAAGAGTTTGTGGTGTACAGTGACGCATCCTACGTTGGTTTGGGGTGTGTGCTAATGCAAGAGGGTAAGGTGGTGGCTTACGCATCGCGACAATTGAAGGTGCATGAGCGCAATTATCCTACGCATGATATTGAGTTAGCTGCGGTGGTTTTTGCTTTGAAGATCTGAAGACATTATCTTTATGGTGAGAAGTGTACTGTGTACACGGATCACAAGAGTTTGAAGTATTTGATGTCTCAGAAAGAGTTAAATTTTAGGCAACGACGTTGGGTGGAGTTGCTTAAGGATTACGATCTAACGATCGAGTATCATCCGGGGAAAGCTAATGTTGTGGCGGATGCCTTGAGCAGAAAAGTGGCAGTAGAGTTAAGGGCTATGTTTGCTAGCTTGAGCATTTCGCGAGATGGATGTCTTGTTGCTGAGTTGCAAGTGAAACCATCTCTGGTTCAATTGATAAAGGATAAGCAGTTGTTGGATGATTCTTTGGTGCGGCATATTCAAGATATTGCTGAGGATAGACCATCGGATTTTTTGTTTTAATGATGATGAAGTTTTGTGTTTTGGAAATCGGATAGTAGTGCCGAATGATGTAGAGTTGAAACGTACTATTCTGACTGAAGCTCATAGTAGTCCTTTTGCTATGCACCCTGGTAGTACAAAGATGTATCGTGACTTGAGGATGAGTACTATTGGGTGGGTTTGAAGAAAGATGTTGCGGAATATGTGAGTAAGTGCATGGTTTGTTAGCGGGTTAAGGTTGAGCATCAGTTTCCTTCAGGGTTGTTGCAACCGTTGAGGATCCCTGAATGGAAGTGGGAAAGAATCACCATGGACTTTGTGTCTGGTTTGCCTTTGACGCCATCAAAGAAGAATTATGTGTGGGTGATTGTGGATCGCTTTACGAAGTGTGCGCATTTCTTACTTGTGCATACCACGTATACCTTGGATAAGCTTGCAGAGCTGTACATTGATGAGATTGTACGTCTGCATGGTGTACCAAAATCTATAGTGTCGGATAGAGATCCGAGGTTTACACCGCGATTTTGGGAATGTTTGCATCAAGCTATGGGTACGCGGCTGAGTTTCAGTACTTCTTATCATCCACAGACGGATGGACAGTCTGAGCGTGTTATTCAAGTGCTTGAGGATATGTTGAGGTGTTGCGTGATTGAGTTTCAAGGCTCTTGGGAGAAGCATTTGCCTTTGGTGGAGTTTGCTTATAATAACAGCTACCAGGCAAGTATTCAAATGGCACCTTATGAAGCCTTGTATGAGAGGAAGTCTAGAACTCCTGTTTGCTGGGCTGAAACAGGTCAGAAGTTGGTCTCGATGCCGGCTTTATTGAAAGGAATCACTGAGAAGGTGAAGCTCATTTGTGAGCGGTTGAAGGCAGCTTCTGATCGACAGAAGTCTTACGCGGATTTGAAGCGTAAGAAGTTTGAGTTTGCGGTGGATGACCGTGTGGTCTTAAAGGTTTCACCTTGGAAGAAGGTGATGAGATTTGGCCGGAAGGGTAAAGTTGGGCCCTAGGTATATTGGACCATACGAGGTGATAGAACGTGTGGGTCCTGTTGCTTATAAGCTGAGGCTACCACAAGAGTTAGAGAAGATACAAGATGTGTTTCATGTCTCCATGCTTCGGAGGTATAGATCGGATCCTTCGCATGTTATGCCTGTAGAGGAGGTTGAGTTGAATCCAGATTTGACCTATGATGAAGAACCAGTTGAGATTTTGGATTCAGACAGTAAGGTTCTCCGGGGTAAAACCATTGAGCTGGTTAAGGTGTTGTGGATGCATCGTGGTGTTGAGGAAGCCACGTGGGAAAGAAAAGATGACATGAAGAAGCAGTTTCCTTACCTTTTTTCTCCAGGTAAATTTTGAGGACGAAATTTCTTAAGAGGGGGAGAGTTGTAACACCCCAAATTTGGGCCTAGATGTTAGAGTCTGAACCAGATCGGTCTGGAAATCGGTTCGAATCTAAAAGGGAGTTTAGGGAACACCTAGTTCGAGATGCTTTAAAAATATGGAAAATATCTAAAAACCCTCATTTAATATATAAAAGAGAATGGTGAAATCAATTTTACAAAATAAGGTTTGGAAATACTACATTTCGGTGTAGTGACCAAGTCGTAGTTTTTCCAAAGTTTAGTAGTGACTGTTTTGTGAAGGATTGAAACTTTGAATCTTTAAGGAGCTAATTTTACCAAAAAAAATTTCATCAGATTTTTCCTTAATTAGGGTGATTTAATTAATGATTTAATTAAAGAAAATAAAGGTGATTAAAATAGAAAACCACCTTTGACTTTTCATAACTACTTTTCACAAATTTTCCCTCATTTCATTTTCTCTCAAAATCCTTTCAACCAAACACTTTTTCTCCAGCAAATACACTAAACCACCTTTGACTTTTCATAACTACTTTTCACAAATTTTCCCTCATTTCATTTTCTCTCAAAATCCTTTCAACCAAACACTTTTTCTCCAGCAAATACACTTTGATTTCTACTTCATTTGATGAGATTTCAATCACTCTTTGATTCCTAATCAATTCCTCATCAAATCCACTTGATTTCTACATTGAATTTTCAAGAAAACTTGTCCAAATCAAGGAGAAATCATTCATTAGAGGTAACCTTCGTCCTTCTCCTCTAATGATCAGTTCTTTACTGAAATTCCCAAGTTATCAATCCTTTATTAATGATTTTAAGTGGTTTTAATGTTAGAAACAAGAAATTGGCTTAAAACTCAAGATTTTGGAAGAGATCTTGAAGATTTTCGTGGTGATTGATTGGGCTCTGTTTTGAGATGGTTTTCTAATGTATTTTGGATGTTAAATGATGTTATAAATGAGGTTTTATCAATCCAATCCCGAATATGTTTGTTTTTCCTAAGTTTTGATTGTTAAAATGATGGTTTTGGGGTGATTTTGGTGTTCTGCTATAGCTGGAGGTATAAGGACGTGGTTGTGTTAGTTTTTGTTGTTAATTGATGTTTAGACATGATTAGAAGTGATGGATCTTGGCTGGGTTTGGTTTTGGAAGAGTATGGAAGTGATTTCGGTAGTGTTTGGTAGCCGAAATGTGGTTTTTGTGTAGAGCAGCGAGTTTAGGTGTGTGGCTGATGATTTCAATGCATGATGATGTATTAATCCACTTCTCTTACGTGTTTAAAACAGGGGAGACTTCTTCAGACACCTTTAGAATTGATTCGGAAGCTTAGATAGTGTTTCGGCAAGCAAGCGAAACGTAATCGGTGAGTACGTATGGTTTTAGAAGTCCTTGAGGGACAAAGAATCAAGGTTTGAAACACCTTCCTAAGTCCGAAAGTAAGTATTGGCTAGATTGCTCTCTAGAATGTGGTGATTGCCCCTTAAATGCTTTTACATGCTCATGGTTTTAGATTGATAAATTCCTACTGTTTTTATGCATCAATTATAGCATGAAATGATGCTTGAAATGATTTCATAAAGTAACATGTTGCATAGATGAGATTTGAGCTTTTATGTTGAAGCATAGCAAATGTTATGATTTTGAAATGAGATGAGAATGTTGAGTTTTGATGCATGAAAAACAGTAGGTGAGATGTTGATTTGACATAATATATTGGCATAGATGTTGAGATACTTACCGGATATAATTGATCGATCAATAGAATGAGAGTGCACTATAAACTAAAAATTCATACGTTCTCTTTGGTTAAGCCAAAGGGAGAGAACCGATGATGGGCATTCCATCGGGTAGGACTTGGTGAAATACCCAAGCTTTGTGGCGATGCGAGATTCCGCCATGTGAATACTGTGATGTGAGATTCCACCGGAAACTATGTTGCTAGACGAGTGAGTACGATGATGAGGGATGCCACCGGAAGTGTCTAGTGATATGTCCACATATCCGAGTAATAAAGAGATGTGAAATGCCAATATAAAATATGTTATGGTTTTTGATTCACATGTACCTTTGATGTAATGGTTTATGCTATGAGAAATGCATATGTGGGTTGTTTATGAAATGCTTTAGAGTACAAGCATGAGTTTGGCTTTGCCATGAGTTTTGCATTGGTTTAAATGCATGAGATAGAATGAAGGTACATGTGGCTTCAATGAGAAATTGCTTTGAAAGGTTTCCAAGCATGAGATAGAATGAGCATGTGGTCTAAAAGCTTTTGAGAAAGTGTTTTCAAGATGTGCATTATTGTGTTGGTTTTCTTTAGAGCATGCCTCACTAAGCATTTGTGCTTACGCTCTCTCTTTTACCAATAATGCAGATAATTGAGGTGTTTTCGGGCATCAAGGAAGCTAAGTTCATCCAAGGAAGTCCAAGCTCATGTATGGTGAAGTTTTCATGCACTTTAGTTTTGATAGATTGGCAATGGGAAACCAAGAATTGTTTTTGGGGGATGTGTTAAACTCCCGAAGGTTGTGGCATGTTTGTTTTAGCTTGTTTGGATTGTAAATGGCCTTAATTGTTTGATTTGAGGTTGGATTGCTCATTTTGGGTTTGTGATAGGAAGCATGCCTCTAGAATAATGAGATTTTGTATTTGATGCTATGATTGTGCTTAAATGTCCCAAATATGTTCCCTATATGTATGATGAGTTGCTAGTATGATTTGGGAGTCTTTGCAGCATGTTTGAGAGTGTTAATGCATGAAAAACCAGCAATTGCTGTTGTTTCAGGGCAGGGTGTATCGAAACACCCCATGGTGTTTCGGAACGGGGGCCTGAAATGGCCTTGGCGTTTCGAAACGAAGGGAGCTGTTTCGATACATTTTGGCTACTGGAATTACATGTTTCGGAACCGGTGTCAGAACATACCTGCGTACCGAAACGGTCAACGCCGTTCCGATACAGCGTTTCGGTACAGTGAGTAGGCGTTTCGAAACGGGTTACCGTTGGACCCAGATTTGAATTGTTTTGATGTTTACATGCTTTACATTTTAGTCCTAAATGTTGAGATTGCAATTGCTTGAGCTTGAGACGTCTTTTTAAGGTGAAATTTGGCAGAGAAACATGTAACATGACTAATTTCATAGCGGTAATCCTAAAATCAATGAAGTCCCTCTAATTTATAGAAATTACAATTTGGTCCCTAATCTTGTGTGAAGTGCAATTGAGTCCCTATATGTTATCTGATCGATGTGCCTTTCTTAATCATGATTCGTGAGTACTCACTTAGGGTTAACAAGTATCTAGACAAGATTAAAAATGAAAAAAGGGTCGTTAATCAAGGTTGACTTTCGGGTTGACTTTGGTTTTCCCCGTGTAATCTTCGTAGTTCGGGTCAAGCGTCTAGGCCGGGCTAAGGGGGTTACATATTCGGGCTTTTGGAGAATGGAACCCGCCTATCTATTCAGGCTTTTGGAGAATGGAACCCACCTATCTATTAAGTCTTTTGGAGAATGTAACTCGCCTATTTATTCGGGCTTTTGGAGAATGGAACCAGCCTATCTATTCGGGCTTTTGGAGAATGGAACCCGCCTATCCGTTCGGGCATTTGGAGAATTGAACCCGCCTCTCCGTTCGGGCTTTTGGAGAATGGAATACGTCTATCCGTTCGGGCACTTTGAGAATGGAGCTTTTATTGTTCAGACCCCGAAGGGTTGAAGAGAGTTGAAATGAGAAGGACAGCTTCAAGCCTCCGCGACCGTTGCATTTTCCCGTACCGACTTCCGAACCGCTAGTAGTTCAAGTGCATGGTGACTCGGGATCCAAACAGGGAAGTTAGAAAAAATTTGTGTTTATGGCCTTTGCTTTATCCTTGTTCTACAAGTATAAGCAAAGGGGGGGCAACTGCAATCACCTATTTTGTCAGGGGTGTCACCCCATTTTTATTTTTTATATTTTTAATGGGCTTTGTTAATATGTGTCTCGAATAATTAATAAATAAAAACTAAAAGAGAAAAGAAAAAAAAGGAAAAAACAGTATGTATACGTATGTATTATTAATGTTATATACATATATCTATTATTACTATTATTGTAACCCCCTTAGCCCGGCCTAGACGCTTAACCCGAACTACGAAGATTACACGGGGAAAACCAAAGTCAACCCGAAAGTCAACCTTGATTAATGACCTTTTTTTATTTTAATCTTTTCTAAATACATATTAAACCTAAGTGAGTACTCACGAATCAAGAATGAGAATGGCACATCGATCGGATATCATTTAGGGACTCAATTACACGTTATCCAAGATTAGGGACCAAATTGTAATTTTTGTAAATTAGATGGACTTCATAGATTTTAGGATTACCAACATGAAATTAGTCATGTTACATGCTTCTCTGCCAAAATTCAGCTTAAAAAGACATCCCAAGCTCAAGCAATTGCAATCACAACATTTAGGACTAAAATGTAAAGCATGAAGACTCAAAACAATTCAAATCTGTGTCCAACGGTCACCCGTATCGGAACACCTACCCACCGTACCGAAACGCTGTATCGAAACGGTGTTGACCGTTTCGGTACGCGGGTATGTTCCGAGACCAGTACCGAAACATGACATTCCAGTAGCCAAACTGTTTCAAAACAACCTTAGACGTTTCGAAACACAAAGACCATTTCAGGTCCCCGTTTCGAAACGCTAGAGGGTGTTTCGATACACCTTGCCCAGAAACAGCAACTATTGCTGGTTTTTCATCCTTTAGCACACTCAAACATACCTCAAAGACTCCCAAATCATACCAGCAAACCATTATACATATAAGGAACATATCTAGGACATTCTAACACGAACATAGCATCAAACACAAATTCACATAGTCTAGAGGCATACTTCCTAATCACAAACCAATATAAGCAATCCAACCTCAATCAAAACATTCAAGGCCAATTACATCTCAAACATGCCAACACAAACATGCCACAACCTTAGGGAGTTCAACATATCTCCCAAAAACAACTTTGGTTTCCCATTGCCTTTATATCAAAACTAAAGGGTGTGAAAACTTCACCATACATGAGCTTGAACTTCTTTGGATGATCTTAACCTCTTTGATGCCCGGAAACACTTCAGTTATCTGCATTATTGTTAAAAGAGAGCGTAAGCACTAAAGCTTAGTGAGGCATGCTCTAAAGGAAACCAACTCAATAATGCATTTCTTGAAAACATTTTCTCAAAAGCTTTTAAACAACATGCTCATTCTATCTCATGCTTGAAAATCATTCAAAGAAACTTCTCAATGAAAACACATGTACCTTCATTCTATCTCATGCATTTAAACCAATGCAAAACTCATGGCCAAGCCACACTCATGCTTGCACACTAAAGCATTTCATATATGATTCACATATGCATTTCTCATAGCAAAAATCATTTCATCAAAGGTACATGTGTATCAAAACCATTTCATATTTTATATTGGCATTTCACATCTCATTATTACTCGGATATGCAGACATCTCACTAGACACTTCCGGTGGCATCTACCATCACCGTACTCACTCGTCTAGCAACACAATTTCCGGTGGAATCTCTCATCACCGTACTCACATGGCGGAATCTCTCATCGCCACAAAGCTTGGGTATTTCACCAAGTCCTACCCGATGGAATGCCCATAATCGGTTCTCTCCCTTTAGCTTAACCAAAGAGCACGTACGAATTTTTAGTTTATAGTGCACTCTCATCCTATTGATCGATCAATTATATCTGGTAAGTATCTCAGCATCTATGCCAATATATTATGTCAAATCATCATCTCACCTACTGTTTTTCATGCAACAATTCTCAAAACATTCTCATCTCATTTCAAAACCATAACATTTTCTATGCTTTAACACAAAAGCTCAAATCTCAACTATGCAACATGTTACTTCATGAAACCATTTCAAGCATCATCTCATGCTATAAAATATGCATAAAAACAATAGGAATTTATCAATCTCAAACCATGAGCATGTAAAAGCATTTTACGGGCAATCACCACATCTATGAGAGCAAACTAGCCAATACTTACTTCCGGACTTAGGAAGGTGTTTCAAACCTTTCCTAAATCCCCAAACCTCGATTCTTTGTCCCTCAAGGTGTAACCCCCTTAACCCGGCCTAGACGGTTGACCCGAATTAAGAAGTTTACACGAGGAAAACCAAAGTCAACCCGAAAGTCAACCTTGATTAACGACCCTTTTTTTTCTTTTTAATCTTGTCTAAATGCACATTAACCCTAGATATGTTCACAAGATAATCATACTCAAAGATCAAAACAATCAGAGAACATTCAGGGACTCAATTGAACAAATTACAACTTTAGGGACCAAAATGTAAATTTTGAAAATTATAAGGACTTAACCGAATTAAAAGTTACCAACTTGAAATTAATCATCTTTCATGCTTCTCTGCCAAATTTCAGCTCAAACGGACATTCCAAACTCATTCAATTGCAATAACAAATTTCGGGACCAAAACGCAAGCATTTCAAAACATATAACCATCAATTTCAGAGCCCAACGGTCGAGTGTTCCGAAACAGGGAGGACCTGTTTCGAAACGCGGGACCGTTCCGAAACGAGGCTTGGCAGTGGCATTTCCGTTCCGGAACGGTTCCTCCCGTTTCGGAACGCCTAGACCATTTCAGGCCCCTGTTCCGAAACGGTAGCACCCGTTCCGATACGGCCTGCCCAGATTTGCAGATTTTTGCTGAATTAACACATATTTGACCCATCAAACATGCTCCAAATGCCACCAAAATGTACCAGCAAGTCATTCAACAATCAGGGAACATAATTGCTTCAATCATACTCAAACATGGCATCAATTAAGCAAATCCCCAATTCTATAGGCAAGCTTCCTATTTCATAAACCATTCAAGCATCAAAATACCAAATCAACCATATAAAGGCCATTTACATGTTCCAACAACATTAACAACATAAAACCAACTTAAGGAGTCCAAAACATCTCCTAAAACATCAACATAGGTTCCCCATTGCCAAATGCCAAAAGCTAATAGTGTTTAAGAAACCTTCACCATACATGAGCTTAGTTCACCACTTGGATTCTTCACCTCCTTGCTGCCCTCAATGCACTTTAATGCTCTGCATTATTGGTTTAAGAAAAGAGAGAGAGAGCGTAAGCGAAAAGCTTAGTGAGGAATGCTCATTTAAAACCACACAATAATGCATTTATGAAACACCTTTAAAAACCTTAAATCATACATCACTTGCACATGCACTAAAACATTTAAAACAAGCAATTCATGCTTCAAGTTCATAACATGTCACATTGGCAACAAGTGATACATTCAACATAAGATCCACACATGGACTTTTAAACACCATTGTGATCTTATAATTTCCAAGGACCACACATGGACTTTTAAACACCATTGTTTCCTTAACAAGAATCATCCATGGACTTTTAAACACCATGACAAGGACCACACAAGGACTTTTAAACACTTTTGTGTCCTTAACAAGAATCACCCAAGGACTTTTAAACACCTTGGTGTTCTTAAATAACAAGGCTTACACAAGGAATTTTAACCACCTTTGTAACCTTAACCAAGAACTAACCATGGACTTTTAAACACCATGTTGTTCTTAAAATACACAAGATTCACACAAGGACTTTTAACCACCTTTGTAATCTTAACCAAGAACCAACCATGGACTTTTAACCACCGTGTTGTTCTTAAATAAACAAGGCTCACACAAGGACTTTTAAACACCTTTGTGACCTTAACCATCACTTGCCAATATGCATCATTAACAATAATATTCCACTGTTTTAAGCATTTAACAAAGCCATAAACATCATGCATCCTTAGGCATCAAACCACATTTAAACAATGTTCAAAAACAATGATCTCTTACCTTGAGCATCCTTCAACACATGTCTTATAATCTCAGCAAATAAACATGCTAAATATGCTTCCAAAACAGGATTTAAAACATGCAAACAAACCACATTGCACACAACCAATCCATGGTTCATCATCAAGAGAGTTTTTCCGAAAACTTACTCTTGAGCTTAGCTAAGTTGCTTAGACTTAAACTAAGCTCCCAAACCTTCAAAACATTGGTTTCAAAGCTGAAAACCAAAATCCACTCACCGATTCCGTTTCGCCTCTTGCCGAAACACCAATCAAGCTTCCGGATCTCCACCACTAGGATCCAAAGATGACTCCCCTGTTTTAAACACATCAAAACAGTAGATTAATGCATCATCATGCACTAATATCTACAATGAAAGCACCTAAACTCGCTGCCCTCATCCACACTCCATTTTCGGCTACCAAACACAACCGAAAACACAACCAAACAACTCCACAACACCACCCAGCCAAGATTCATCAACTCTAAACATCTTTAAACATTAATTAACATCCAAAATGGATCTCAACACATCCTTATACCTCCAGCCATAACAGATCATCAAGATCACTCCACAAACCATCACTATTACAAGTAAAACTTAGGAAATTCAACCTATCCGGGATTGCATTGATTAAATCTCAATTTCTCATCAATTAAACATTCATTTAACATCAAATTGACACCTCAAAACACTGCCCAATCAGATTATACGAAATTTCATCAAAATCAAACAAATCTTGCATTTTAAAGCCAAAATCAAGAATACAATTGTAAAACCCTTAATTAAAAACAAATCAAGGATTGAGAACTTGGGAATTTCAGTAAAGAACTGAGAATTTAGAGGAGAAGGACGTTCATACCTCTAAACTTGAGTTTCTCCCTTTTTAGAATCAAATTTCTTGAAGATCCAAGTAGCAAATGGTGAGGTTTTGTTGAAGAGATGATTAGAGATCAAAAGAGAATTAAAATCTCATGTTTGGATGTCAAAAATCAGAGGAAAAAGCTCTGGAGAAATGTTTTTGGTTTGAGAGAAAAGATGAGAGAAAATGAAAATAGAATTTTAGGAAAAGTTAGTTGGAAAATGCCAAAATATCTTCCCTCTCTTTTTCTTTTATTCAAAAACCATTTATTAAACCTTTAATATTTAGGAAAAATCTGGAGAAACTCCTATTGGGTAAATAGCTCCTTAAAGATTCAAAGTTTCAATCCTTTTTAAAACAGTCTCATAGTTTTCGAAAATTACATTTTGGTCACTAACCCAAAATGTCACACTTCCAAAACTCATTTTGTAAAATTGATTTCACTTTTCTCTTATACATAATAAAAGAGGATTTTAAGACATTTTTCCACATTTTTAACGCAACCCGAACTAGGCTTTCCTAAATTCACTCTTTTATATTCGAACTGCGAACCGACCGGTCCGGTCCAACCCCAAAACTTCTAAGCCCAAAATTGGGGTGTTACAACTCCCCCCCCTTAAGAAATTTCGTCCTCGAAATTTACCTGAAGGAAAGAGATACGGAAACTACTCCAGCATGTCATCTTTCCGTTCCCACGTGGCTTCCTCAGCACCATGATGCTTCCACAACACCTTTACCAACTCAATGGTCTTGCCACGAAGAACCTTACTATCCGAATCCAGAATCCTCACCGGTTCCTCATCATAGGTCAAATCCGGATTCAATTCCACTTCTTCCACAGGCATCACATGTGAAGGATCCGATCTATACTTCCGAAGCATAGAAACATGAAACACATCATGAATCTTCTCCAACTCCTGAGGTAACCTCAACTTGTACGCAACAGGACCCACACGCTCAATCACCTCGTATGGTCCAATGTACCTAGGGCTCAACTTACCCTTACGGCCAAACCTCATCACCTATTTCCAAGGCGAAACCTTCAAAAACACACGGTCACCCACCGCATACTCAATCTCCTTACGCTTCAGATCCGCGTAAGACTTTTGCCGATCAGAAGCTGCCTTCAAACGATCACAAATGAGCTTCACCTTCTCGGTGGTTCCTTTCAACAAAGCCGGCATCGAAACCAACTTCTGACCTGTTTCAGCCCAACAAAGAGGAGTCCTACACTTCCTCCCGTACAAAGCCTCATAAGGTGCCATTTGTATACTTGATTGATAACTATTGTTATAGGCAAACTCCACCAAAGGCAAATGTTTCTCCCAAGAGCCCTGGAACTCAATCACACAGCACCTCAACATATCCTCCAAAACCTGGATAACACGCTCGGACTGACCATCCGACTGAGGATAATAAGACGTACTGAAATTCAACCGCGTACCCAAAGCTTGATGCAAACACTGCCAGAATCGCGATGTAAACCTCGGATCCCTATCCGACACAATCGACTTAGGCACACCATGCAGCCGCACAATCTCAGCAATGTACAGCTCCGCAAGCTTATCCAAGGTATACGTAGTATGCACAGGCAAGAAATGCGCACACTTCGTCAGGCGATCCACAATCACCCACACCGAATTCTTCTTCGATGGTGACAAGGGCAAACCACATACAAAATCCATGGTAATCCTTTCCCACTTCCATTCAGGGATTCTCAATGGTTGCAACAAACCTGATGGAAACTGATGTTCAACCTTAACTCGCTGACACACCATACACTTGCTCACAAACTCAGCAACATCCTTCTTCAAACCCACCTAATAGTACTCATCTCGAAGATCACGATACATCTTAGTACTACCAGGGTGCATAGCAAAAGGACTACTATGACCTTCAGTCAGAATAGCACGCCTCAACTCAGCATAATTGGGCACTACTATCCAACTCCCAAAACACAGCACTCCATCATCATTAAAGCAGAAATCCGAAGGCCTACCCTCCGCGATATCCTGAACATGAGATACCAAGGAATCATCCAACAACTGCTTTTCCTTGATCAACTGAACCAAAGATGGTTTCACCTGCAACTCAGCCACAAGACCACCATCATGCGAAATACTCAAACTGGCAAACATAGCCCTCAACTCAACAGCTACCTTCCTACTCAAGGCATCTGCTACAACATTAGCCTTCCCAGGGTGATACTCAATCGTCAAATCATAATCCTTGAGCAACTCCACCCAACGTCGCTGCCTAAGGTTCAACTCCTTCTGAGACATCAGATACCTCAAACTCTTGTGATCCGTGTACACAGTACACTTCTCACCATACAGATAATGCCTCCAGATCTTCAAAGCAAAAACCACCGCAGCCAACTCAATGTCATGCGTAGGATAATTGCGCTCATGCACCTTCAACTGCCGCGATGCATGAGCCACCACCTTACCCTCTTGTATCAACACACAACCCAAACCAACATAGGATGCATCACTATACACCACAAACTCTTTCCCTGATTCAGGTTGAACCAAGATAAGAGCTTGCGTTAAAGCTGCCTTAAGCTTCTCAAAAGCCTGCTGTCTCGCTTCCGTCCACTCATACCTAACATCCTTTTGCAACACCTTTGTCAAAGGTGCGGCAATCTTCGAAAACCCATCCACGAACCTCCGGTAGTATCCTGCCAAACCGAGGAAACTACGGACTTCATGAACCGACTTAGGAACCTTCCAATTCATCACTGCTTCAATCTTCTGAGGATCAACACGAATCCCCTCAGCAGAAACCACATGCCCAAGAAACACCACTTCTTTAAGCCAGAACTCACACTTGCTCAGCTTAGCATAAAGCTGATTCTCCAACAAAGCTTGCAACACAACTCTCAAATGCTCTTCATGCTCCTCCTCAGTACGCGAGTACACGAGGATATCATCAATGAACACCACAACAAACTTATCCAGGTATTCATGAAACACACGATTCATCATGTCCATGAAAGCTGCAGGAGCATTTGTCAAACCAAACGGCATCACAAGGAATTCATAATGCCCATACCTTGTCCTGAAAGCTGTCTTAGGCACATCCACATCTTTCACCTTCAA
The DNA here is from genome assembly GCA_030270665.1 of Hibiscus trionum. Lineage (NCBI taxonomy): Eukaryota > Viridiplantae > Streptophyta > Magnoliopsida > Malvales > Malvaceae > Hibiscus > Hibiscus trionum. The sequence continues at coordinate 28,071,951 of BSYR01000021.1, forward strand.
CTGGTAATACCCTGACCTCAAGTCAATCTTAGAGAACACAGCTGCTCCCCGAAATTGATTAAAGAGATCATCAATTCTCGGCAAAAGGATACCGATTCTTGATAGTCAACTTGTTCAGCTGACGATAATCAATGCACATTCTCATAGTGCCATCCTTCTTCTTCACAAACAAGACTGGTGCACCCCAAGGTGACACACTCGGCCGAATGAACCCACGATCAAGCAACTCTTGCAATTGCGTCTTCAGCTCTTTCAATTCCTTAGGTGCCATTCTATAAGGGGTAATGGACACAGGAGTTGTGTTCTCATACAACTCAATCCCAAACTCCACTTCACGATTAGGAGGCAATCCAGGCAACTCCTCAGGAAACACGCCAGGAAACTCTTTCACAACCCTGATATCTTGCACACGCAACTCCTTAGAACAAGGATTCATCACAAAAGCTAGATAAGCTTCACAACCTTGCCTCAGCATCCGGCTCGCCTCCAATATAGACACCACATTGGCAAGAAACTTCACATTCTCACCAACCACAACAACCTCTGAATCATCCGCAAGTTTCAAAGAAACTCGCTTATTCTCACAATCCACTACAGCACGATGCTCAGCAAGCCAATCCATACCAAGGATTACATCAAAACCATAGAAAGGCAACTCCATAAGATCAACATGAAAAACATGATCTTGAACAACCAAAGGACATCTTCTATAAAGCTTTCGAGTCACAACAGTTTCACCAAAAGAACTAGTGACACGCATACCAACATCCAAAGACTCAACAGGAAAACCAAGCAACTCAGCATGCTCACGCAATATATATGAGTGTGTAGAGCCAGAATCAATCAAGGAAAGTAATGACAAGGATTGCAGAGTGAAAGTACCTGCGATCACATCCGCGTCATTCCTCCCCTCCCTTTGAGCAAACACTCTAGCCTGACCACCACCTTCAGGCTGAACAGCTACAACATGAGCCACATTACGAACACCATCCTCCCTACGCTGGAAGTTACCACGACCGCGCCCACGACCTCTTTGTGGTGCAGCAACTACAGGAGCACGCACTTGGCCACCAGCCATCATAGGACACTCTCGCCTCATATGATCCGTAGATCCACAGTTCCAGCACGCATTACCAGCTGCCACAACAGGAGCCTGCACCTCCCTCACAGCTCGAGGACAATCACGTTTCATGTGGCCACGCGAACCACATGTCCAACATGCACTCGGATCAACTCTAGCGTTGCCTCCCCGAGCAGGCGCACCACCACCTCGCTTAGCTGAGGACTGATACTTCTGATCACGCCCCCTCTTGTTCCGTCCACCACCAGAACTATATTCGGCTGCTCGCTTACCAGCACTTGACCCAGCACTTCTAGAAGATAAACCCAAGTTCATCTCTATGTCCTTTGCTCGGCCAACCAGCACATCAAAATCATTATACTCGATAGCCAGCACATACATCTTTACATCCGTCACCAAGCCATAACGGAACCTTTCACACCTTTCCCGCTCATCCGGGACAAGCTCAGGTGCATACTGACTGAGTCGAACAAACTGGACCTCGTACTCAGCCACAGACATGCTCCCCTGGGCAAGAGACATGAACTCCCTTTTCTTTTCATCTAGGTACCTCACACCTAGATACCTTCTCTTGAACACACTCTGGAAGAACGTCCAAGTTACATCAGCTTCTGCCATCCCATCGATTGTGGTTGTCCACCACGTGTATGCATCATCCTTCAGCAACGACACCACACACCCCAGCTTCTGCACATCAGTGCAACTCATTTGACCCAAGATTCTCTTGGTACTTTCCAACCAAGCCTCAGAACCTTCCGCCGACAAACCCCTGAACTCAGTCCCTCCCAGACTGCGCAAACGCTCCAAGGGTAGTCTAACTCCAGCATCTCCCTGATGCCCAGCTCCTTGAGCTCCAGTAATAGCTTGAATCAACACTGTAATGTCAGGTACAACTTGCCCCTGACCAGCTTCAGGCCCAGCGACCCCAGCACCAGCTCTTTCACCTTCTGCACCACCACCACCAGGTGGAGGAGGTAAATCCACCGCACTTTCAACATTCTCATCGTTCTCATTCTCATTCTGAGCCGTAGCTCGCACATTACCCTGCGTCTCTCTACGAGGTCCCATTCACTAACAACGCAATCACAATGCAAATAAACAAAGTCAGGCTCAGCAAGGTAAGCAATCCAAGTACTCAAGCTCATTTCCCAATTAAAAACACCGTCATTTCATTAGCTTTGTTTTGGCAATGGGTCTCCCTATCATGCTTCACTACAACATACACCACAATTGTAACATGCTTACAATTCACACATCATGCTTTCACTCAACAAGCATACAAAGCATACATACATCAATCACCCACATAATCATTCCCAATTACTCGAGAACTCAGCTCTGATACCACCAAATGTAACCCCCTTAACCCGGCCTAGACGGTTGACCCGAATTAAGAAGTTTACACGGGGAAAACCAAAGTCAACCCGAAAGTCAACCTTGATTAACGACCCTTTTTTTCTTTCTTTTTAATCTTGTCTAAATGCACATTAACCCTAGATATGTTCACATGATAATCATACTCAAAGATCAAAACAATTAGAGAACATTCAGGGACTCAATTGAACAAATTACAACTTTAGGGACCAAAATGTAAATTATGAAAATTATAAGGACTTAACCCAATTAAAAGTTACCAACTTGAAATTAATCATCTTTCATGCTTCTCTGCCAAATTTCAGCTCAAACGGACATTCCAAACTCATTCAATTGCAATAACAAATTTCGGGACCAAAACGCAAGCATTTCAAAACATATAACCATCAATTTCAGAGCCCAACGGTCGAGTGTTCCGAAACAGGGAGGACTTGTTCCGAAACGCGGGACCGTTCCGAAACTGGTTCCGGAACGAGGCTTGGCAGTGGCATTTCCGTTCCGAAACGGTTCCTCCCGTTTCGGAACGCCTAGACCATTTCAGGCCCCTGTTCCGAAACGGTAGCACCCGTTCCGATACGGCCTGCCCAGATTTGCAGATTTTTGCTGAATTAACACATATTTGACCCATCAAACATGCTTCAAATGCCACCAAAATATACCAGCAAGTCATTCAACAATCAAGGAACATAATTGCTTCAATCATACTCAAACATGGCATCAATTAAGCAAATCCCCAATTCTATAGGCAAGCTTCCTATTTCATAAACCATTCAAGCATCAAAATACCAAATCAACCACATAAAGGCCATTTACATGTTCCAACAACATTAACAACATAAAACCAACTGAAGGAGTCCAAAACATCTCCTAAAACATCAACATAGGTTCCTCATTGCCAAATGCCAAAAGCTAATAGTGTTTAAGAAACCTTCACCATACATGAGCTTAGTTCACCACTTGGATTCTTCACCTCCTTGCTGCCCTCAATGCACTTTAATGCTCTGCATTATTGGTTTAAGAAAAGAGAGAGAGAGCGTAAGCGAAAAGCTTAGTGAGGAATGCTCATTTAAAACCACACAATAATGCATTTATGAAACACCTTTAAAAACCTTAAATCATACATCACTTGCACATGCACTAAAACATTTAAAACAAGCAATTCATGCTTCAAGTTCATAACATGTCACATTGGCAACAAGTGATACATTCAACATAAGATCCACACATGGACTTTTAAACACCATTGTGATCTTATAATTTCCAAGGACCACACATGGACTTTTAAACACCATTGTGTCCTTAACAAGAATCATCCATGGACTTTTAAACACCTATGTGTCCTTAACAAGAATCACCCAAGGACTTTTAAACACCTTGGTGTTCTTAAATAACAAGGCTTACACAAGGAATTTTAACCACCTTTGTAACCTTAACCAAGAACCAACTATGGACTTTTAAACACCATGTTGTTCTTAAAATACACAAGATTCACACAAGGACTTTTAACCACCTTTGTGATCTTAACCAAGAACCAACCATGGACTTTTAACCACCATGTTGTTCTTAAATAAACAAGGCTCACACAAGGACTTTTAAACACCTTTGTGACCTTAACCATCACTTGCCAATATGCATCATTAACAATAATATTCCACTGTTTTTAAGCATTTAACAAAGCCATAAACATCATGCATCCTTAGGCATCAAACCACATTTAAACAATGTTCAAAAACAAGGATCTCTTACCTTGAGCATCCTTCAACACATGGCTTATAATCTCAGCAAATAAACATGCTAAATATGCTTCCAAAACAGGATTTAAAACATGCAAACAAACCACATTGCACACAACCAATCCATGGTTCATCATCAAGAGAGTTTTTCCGAAAACTTACTCTTGAGCTTAGCTAAGTTGCTTAGACTTAAACTAAGCTCCCAAACCTTCAAAACATTGGTTTCAAAGTTGAAAACCAAAATCCACTCACCGATTCCGTTTCGCCTCTTGCCGAAACACCAATCAAGCTTCCGGATCTCCACCACTAGGATCCAAAGATGACTCCCCTGTTTTAAACACATCAAAACAGTAGATTAATGCATCATCATGCACTAATATCTACAATGAAAGCACCTAAACTCGCTGCCCTCATCCACACTCCATTTTCGGCTACCAAACACAACCGAAAACACAACCAAACAACTCCACAGCACCACCCAGCCAAGATTCATCAACTCTAAACATCTTTAAACATTAATTAACATCCAAAATGGATCTCAACACATCCTTATACCTCCAGCCATAACAGATCATCAAGATCACTCCACAAACCATCACTATTACAAGTAAAACTTAGGAAATTCAACCTATCCGGGATTGCATTGATTAAATCTCAATTTCTCATCAATTAAACATTCATTTAACATCAAATTGACACCTCAAAACACTGCCCAATCAGATTATACGAAATTTCATCAAAATCAAACAAATCTTGCATTTTAAAGCCAAAATCAAGAATACAATTGTAAAACCCTTAATTAAACACAAATCAAGGATTGAGAACTTGGGAATTTCAGTAAAGAACTGAGAATTTAGAGGAGAAGGACGTTCATACCTCTAAACTTGAGTTTCTCCCTTTTTAGAATCAAAATTCTTGAAGATCCAAGTAGCAAATGATGAGGTTTTGTTGAAGAGATGATTAGAGATCAAAAGAGAATTAAAATCTCATGTTTGGATGTCAAAAATCAGAGGAAAAAGCTCTGGAGAAATGTTTTTGGTTTGAGAGAAAAGATGAGAGAAAATGAAAATAGAATTTTAGGAAAAGTTAGTTGGAAAATGCCAAAATATCTTCCCTCTCTTTTTCTTTTATTCAAAAACCATTTATTAAACCTTTAATATTTAGGAAAAATCTGGAGAAACTCCTATTAGGTAAATAGATCCTTAAAGATTCAAAGTTTCAATCCTTTTTAAAACAGTCTCACAGTTTTCGAAAATTACATTTTGGTCACTAACCCAAAATGTCACACTTCCAAAACTCATTTTGTAAAATTGATTTCACTTTTCTCTTATACATAATAAAAGAGGATTTTAAGACATTTTTCCACATTTTTAACGTAACCCGAACTAGGCTTTCCTAAATTCACTCTTTTATATTCGAACCGCGAACCGACCGGTCCGGTCCAACCCCAAAACTTCTAAGCCCAAAATTTGGGTGTTACACAAGGACTTCTAAAACATACGCACTCACCGATTACGTTTCGCTTGATCGCCGAAACGCTATCTAAGCTTCGAGATCAACTCCAAAGGCATCCGAAGACGTCTCCGCTGTTTTAAACACATAAGAGCAGAGGATTAATGCATCATCATGCATTGAAATCATCAGCCACACACCTAATCTCGCTGCTCTACACAAAAACCACATTTCGGTTACCAAACACTACCGAAAATACCTCCAAACTCTTCCGAAACCAAACCCAGCAAAGATCCAACACTTCTAATCATTTCTAAACATCAATTAACATCAAAAACCAACACAACCACGTCCTTATACCTCCAGCTATGACAGAACACCAAAATCACCCCAAAAACCATCATTCTAACAAGCAAAACTTAAAAAAACAATCCTATTCGGGATTTGATTTATTAAACCTCAGTTGTAACATCAATTAACATCCAAAATACATTAGAAAACCATCTCAAAACAGAGACCAATCATTCACCACGAAAATCTTCAAGATCTCTTCCAAAATCTTGAGTTTAAAGACAATTTCTTGTTTCTAACATTAAAACCACTTAAAAATCATTAATAAAGGATTGATAACTTGGGAATTTCAGTAAAGAACTGATCATTAGAGGAGAAGGACGAAGCTTACCTCTAATGGATGACTTCTCCTTGATTTGGGCAAGTTTTCTTGAAAATTCAATGTAGAAATCAAGTGGATTTGATGAGGAATTGATTAAGAATCAAAGAGAGATTGAAATCTCATCAAATGAAGTGAAAATCAAAGTATATTTGTTGGAGAGAATGTATTTGGTTGAAAGGAATTTGAGAGAAAACAAAATGAGGGAAAATTTGTGAAAAGTAGTTATGAATAGTCAAAGGTAGTTTCTAAATTAATTAACCTTCATTTCCTTTAATTAAAACCTTAATTAAATCACCCAAATTAAGGAAAAATCCGATGAAAACATTTTGGTAAAATTAGCTCCTTAAAGATTCAAAGTTTCAATCCTTTAAAAAACAGTCACTACCTAACTTTGTAAAAACTGCGATTTGGTCACTACACCGAAATGTAGTATTTCCAAACCTTATTTTGTAAATTTGATTCCACCATTCTCTTTCTTATATTAAATGAGGATTTTTAGATATTTTTCTATATTTTTAAAGCACCCCGAACTAGGTGTTCCTTAAAACTCTCTTTTAGATTCGAACCGTTTTCTGACCGGTCTGATTCGGACTCTAAACATCTAGGCCCAAATTTGGGGTGTTACAAATCTCCCCCTCTTAAGAAATTTCGTCCTCGAAATTTACCTGGAGGAAAAAGGTAAGGAAACTGCTTCTTCATATCTTCATTTCTTTCCCACGTGGCTTCCTCAACACCACGATGCATCCACAACACCTTAACCAGCTCAATGGTCTTACCTCTGAGAACCTTACTGTCCGAATCCAAAATCTCGACTGGCTCCTCATCATAAGTCAAATCTGTATTCAACTCAACTTCCTCCACAGGCATAACATGCGAAGGATCCGATCTATACCTCCGAAGCATGGATACATGAAACACATTATGTATCTACTCTAGCTCTTGTGGTAGCCTCAGCTTATAAGCAACATGACCCACACGTTCTATCACCTCGTATGGTCCAATATATCTTGGGCTCAACTTACCCTTCCGGCCAAACCTCATCACCTTCTTCCAAGGTGAAACCTTTAAGAACACACGGTCACCCACCGCAAACTCTATCTCCTTACGCTTCAAATCTGCGTAAGACTTTTGCCGATCTGATGCTGCCTTCAACCGCTCACAAATGAGCTTCACCTTCTCAGTGGTTCCTTTCAACAAATCCGGCATCGAGACCAAATTTTGTCCCGTTTCAGCCCAACAAAGAGGAGTTCTGCACTTCCTCCCATACAAGGCTTCATAAGGTGCCATTTGAATACTTGCCTGGTAGCTATTATTATAAGCAAACTCCACCAAAGGCAAGTGCTTCTCCCAAGAGCCTTGAAACTCAATCACACAACACCTCAACATATCCTCAAACACTTGGATAACACGCTCAGACTGTCCATCCGTCTACGGATGATAAGAAGTACTGAAATTCAGCCGCGTACCCAACGCTTGATGTAAACACTCCCAAAACATTGTCGTGAACCTCGGGTATCTATCCGACACTATAGATTTTGGTGCACCATGCAGACGTACAATGTAACACCCCAATTTTGGGCTTTGAAGTTTACGGGTTGAACCGGACCAATCTGATTTTTGGTTCGAATATATAAAGGTGATTTTAGGGAAAGCCTAGTTCGGGATGCATTAAAAATATGGAAAAATATCTAAAAATCCTTTTTTGATATATATAAGAGAGAGGTGGAATCAATTTTACAAAATAAGGTTTGGAAGTGTGACATTTCGAAAGAGTGACTAAAATGTAATTTTTGAAAAGTTCAGTGGTGACTGTTTTGTAAGGATTGAAACTTTGAATCTTTAAGGAGCTAATTTACCCAAGGAAGTATTTCTCCAGATTTTTCTTAATTTTAATGATTTTGTTAATGTTTAATTAATTAAAAGAAGTGACGGAAAACCATTTTTTAGTTTTTCATAACTAACTTTCTTAAAAACTTTCTCATCTCATTTTCTCTCAAAATTCCCTCAGCCAAACACATTTCCACAACAACTTTTCTTTTGATTTTGACACTAAATGATGAGGTTTCAATCATCAAAAGATTCCTAATCCTTTCTACATCAAATCCTCTTCATTTGCTCATTAAAATTTCAAGGATTTTTGCTCTAAACAAGGAGAAATCTACATTTAGAGGTAAGGATGTTCTTCTCCTCTAAATATTCAGTTCTTTATTGAAATTCCCAAGTTCTCAATCCTTAAATTAAGTTTTATAAAAGGTTTTGATGTTGTGATCTTGATTTTGGCTTAAAACTCAAGATTTGGATTTAATCTTGAAGAAATTCGTAATGAATGTTTGGGCTCTGTTTTGAGATGTCTTTTTAAAGTATTTTGGATGTTTAATGATGTGTAATTGAGGTTTAATGAATGCAATCCCGAATAGGTTGATTTTCCTAAGTTTTTACATGTGAAAATGGTGGTTTTTGGGGTGATCTTGGTGTTCTGTTGTTGCTGGAGGTATAAGGACGAGTTTAGATCCTTTTTGGATGTTAATTGATGTTTAAGAATGTTTAGAAGTGATGGATCTTGGCTGGATAATGTTGTGGACGAGTTTGGATGTGATTTCGGTTTTGTTTGGTAGCCGAAATGTTAGATTTGTTGGGAGCAGCGAGTTTAGGTGTTGTGGCTGAAGATTTTAATGCATGATGATGCATTAATCCTATGCTTTGATGTGTTTAAAACAGGGGAGTCACATTCGGATCCTGGTGGTGTTGATCCGAAGGCTTGAACGGTGTTTCGGCAAGCTTGCGAAACAGAATCGGTGAGTGAAGTTTGGTTTTCAGCTTTGAAACCAATGTTTGAAGGTTTTGGGAGCTTAGTTTAAGTCTAAGCAACTTAACTAAGCTCAAGAGTAAGTTTTCGGAGAAACTCTCTCTTTGATGAACCATGAGATGGTTGGATGCAATGTGTTTATTTTGCATGTTTAAATTCTGTTTTGAAAGCATGTTTTAGCATGATTAATGCTGGTTTTGAAAGCCATGTGTTGAATGATGCTCAAGGTAAGAGATCCTTGGTTTGACATTGATAAATGTGGTTTTGGTGCATAGTAATGCATGATGATTTGATGGCTTTGATTATTGCTTTAAAACAGTGAATTGTTGATGATAATTGACGTATATTGGCAAGTGATGTTTTGGTCTTAAATTACTTGAATCGGATACAGTTAGCCGGCTATAGGATTGGGTGCACCGTGAATAAAGTCGCCTTGGATGTTGAGGGGTTGTAATGGCACCGAAAACTCCATCCAAGTACACTAACGAGATGTCTAAGATCACAATGGTGGTTAAAAGTCCATGTGTGAATCTTGTGTTGTGTGTCTCGTGTTCTCGTTAGTGATGTTATACCACTACCAATGAGTGATGTGGAGGGGTTGAGATTGTACCGTTAAACTCCATCACGGGTGTACCGGTAAACTCCACCTTGTGTGTTTGGTAGTGTGTATGAAGCGTATGGGACAACGCTTGTAATTCGCGTATCCGATTGTGTTTTATGTGAAAATGGTTATGGTATCACTTGGAAGCCAATATGACATGTTAATGATAATGAAGCATGAGATGCTTGTTGTGTATGCATTGTGGCATGAGAAATGATGTTTATGTTTTTAAAGGCCTTTGAAAGGTGTTTTATGAAGTGCATTATTGTGTTGTTTCATTAGAGCATGCCTCACTAAACATTTGTGCTTACGCTCTCTTTCTTGAACCAATAATGCAGAGAATTGAAGTGCTTTAAGGGCAGCAAGGAGGCTAAGAATCCAAGGGAAGGCAAAGCTCATGTATGGTGACTATTTTTACAACATTATTAGCTTTTTGTATTTGGCAATGGGAACCTAGGTTGTGTTTGTTGGGAGATGTTTTGGACTCCCTGAGTTTGGCATGATGCCTATGATGTTTTGGACTTGTAAATGGCCATTTTGGTGTTTGCTTTGATGGTTTGATGCTTGGATGGTTTTCAATAGTAGGATGCATGCCTATAGATTGTGGTTCTTCCTAATTGTTGCCATGAATGTGTTTTGATGATGCAAATATGTTCCTTGCATGCATGATGATTTGTTGGCATGATTAGGAGGTCATAAGGATGCGTTTGGGTGGTTAATTGTATGTTAAACCAGAAAAATTTGCATTTTCTGGGCAGTCTGTATCGGAACGGGTACTACCGTTTCGAAACGGGGGCCTATAATGGCCTTCGTGTATCAAAACGGGTAGAGGGCGTTTCGGAACAGATTTGCCACTGTCAAGCCCTGTTCCGAAACAGGCCTCGAAACGAACCCGTGTTTCAGAATGGTCAACCCCTGTTCCGAAACACTTGACCGTTGGGCACTGATTTGAATGGTTTAAGGTTTGCGAGCTTTACGTTTTAGTCCTGAATTTTGTATATGCAATTGCTTGCGTTTGAGATGTCCGTTTGAGGTGAAATTTGACAGAGAATCATGTAATATGACTAATTTCATAATGATAACTTAAAATTCAGTTAAATCCTCTTAATTTACAGAATTTACATTTTGGTCCCTAAATGTTGTAAGTTGTGCAATTGAGTCCCTTATTGCTTTCCGATCGTCGTGCTTTCCATGTATGTTTTCCTCGGGGCTACGCTTAGGGTTAATATGCATCTAGACAAGATTAAAAAGAAAAAAAGGGTCATTAATCAAGGTTGACTTTCGGGTTGGCTTTGGTTTTCCCCGTGTAATCTTCGTAGTTCGGGTCAACCGTCTAGGCCGGGCTAAGGGGGTTACATTTGGTGGTATCAGAGCTGATTTCTCGAGTAATTGGGAATTGTTATATGGGTGATGTATGCATGATTGCATGATGTGCCTTTTTGAATGAAAGTGTGATGTGTGAATTGTAAAGTATGTCGCAATTGTGATGCTATGTTGAAGCATGTTAGAGGGACCCATTGCCATATCAAAACTAATGAAATGAATTGTTTTTGAAAAATGAGCTTGAGTGCTTGGATTACTTACCTTGTTGGGCCTGATTATGTTTGTTGCATTTGTGTTAGTGCATTGTTTAGTGAATGGGACCTCGTAGAGAGACGAGGATTAATACGCGAGCTATGGCTCAGAACGAGAATGAAGAGAATGCTGATAATGTAGTGGATTTACATCCTCCTCCTGGTGGTGGTGGTGCTGGAGGTGATGGAGCTGGCGTTGATGCTGGTGTTGGGGTCGCTGGACCTGAAGCTGGACAGGGGCAAGCTGCTCCTGATATGACCGTTTTGATACAAGCTATTGCGGGAGCCTTTCAGGCGGCAGTAGCTGGAGCTCATGGAGCTGGGCATCAGGGAGATGCTAATGCTAGACTACCTTTGGAACGTCTGCGCAGTCTGGGAGGGACTGAGTTCAGGGGTTTGTCTGCTGAAGGTTCCGAGTCTTGGTTGGAAAGTACCAAGAGGATATTAGGACAAATGAACTGCAATGATGTGCAGAAGCTAGGATGTATGGTATCGCTGTTACATGATGATGTGTATACCTGGTGGACGACCGCTATCTCCGAAATGGAGAAAGTTGATGTGACTTGGACGTTCTTTCTGAACGCGTTCAAGCGGAGGTATCTAGGTGTGAGATACCTGGATGAAAAGAAAAGAGAGTTCATGTCTCTTACGCAAGGGAGCATGACAGTAGCTGAGTACGAGATTCAGTTTGTCCGTCTCAGTCAGTACACACCTGAGCTTGTCCCTGATGAAAGGGAGAGGTGTGAACGTTTTCGTTATGGTTTGGTGACGGATGTAAAGACCTACATGCTTGCAGCTGAGTACAGTGATTTTGATGTACTGGTGGGAAGAGCGAAGGATATTGAGCAGAACCTAGGTTTTTCTTCCAGGAGTGCTGGTTCTGGCTCGGGCAAGAGAGCTGCTGAGTATAGTTCTGATGGAGGACGGAACAAGAGAGGACGAGATCAGAGGTATCAGTCTTCTGCTAGACGTGGTGGTGGAGGGCATGGTGCGCCTGTTCAGGGAGACAGGGCGAGAGCTTATCAGAACTCATGCTGGGCGTGTGGATCGCGTGGCCATTTGAGGCATGATTGTCCTCGAGCTGCGAGGGAGGTACAAGCTCCTGTTGTTGTATCTGGTAATTCGTGTTGGAATTGTGGTTCGGCAGACCACATGAGGAGGGAGTGTCCTTTGTTGGCCGGTGGTTGTCAGGGACGTGCTCCTGGAGTTGTTGCACCACATAGAGGTCGTGGGCGCGACCGTGGTAACTTCCAGCGTAGAGAGGATGGTGGAAGGAATGTGGCGCATGTGGTGGCTGTCCAACCTGAGGGTGGAGGCCAGGATCGAGTGTATGCACAACGAGAGGGGAGACATGACACGGATGTGATCGCAGGTACCTTCACTTTGCAATCCTTGTCATTACTTTCCTTGATTGATTCTGGATCTACACACTCGTACATATTGCGTGAACATTCTCAATTGCTTGGTTTGCCTGTTGAGTCTTTGGATCTTGGTATGCGTGTAACTAGCTCTTTTGGTGAGACCGTTGTGACACGAAAGTTGTATAGGAGATGTCCTTTGGCGGTTCAAAACCATGTTTTTCATGTTGATCTTATGGAATTACCTTTCTATGGTTTTGATGTAATCCTTGGTATGGATTGGCTTGTTGAACATCGAGCTGTGGTGGATTTTGAGAACAAGCAAGTTTCATTGAAGCTTGCGGATGATTATGAGGTGGTGGTGGTTGGTGAGAATGTGAAGTTTCTTGCCAATGTGGCGTCTTCCTTGGAGGCGAGTCGAATGCCGAGGCAAGGTTGTGAAGCCTACCTAGCCTTTGTGATGAATCCTAGCTCTAAAGAGTTGCGAGTGCAAGATATCAGGACTGTGCGAGAGTTTCCTGGTGTGTTTCCGGAGGAGTTGCCTGGATTGCCTCCTAATCGAGAGGCGGAGTTTGGAATTGAGCTGTATGAGAATACAACTCCAGTTTCCATTACTCCTTATCGAATGGCTCCTAAGGAGTTGAAAGAGCTGAAGACGCAACTTCATGAGTTGCTTGATCGTGGTTTCATTAGGCCGAGTGTGTCACCTTGGGGTGCACCGGTCTTGTTTGTGAAGAAAAAGGATGGCACTATGAGAAAGTGCATCGATTACCGTCAGCTGAACAAGTTGACTATCAAGAATCGGTATCCATTGCCGAGGATTGATGATCTTTTTGATCAATTTCGGGGAGCGGCTGTGTTCTCTAAAATTGACTTAAGGTTAGGGTATTACCAGTTGAAGGTGAAGGATGTGGATGTGCCAAAGACAACCTTCAGAACGAGGTATGGGCATTATGAGTTCCTTGTGATGCCGTTTGGTTTGACGAATGCTCCTGCAGCTTTCATGGATATGATGAATAGAGTGTTCCATGAATACTTGGACAAGTTTGTTGTGGTGTTCATTGATGATATCCTCGTGTACTATCGCACTGAGGAGGAGCATGAAGGGCATTTGAGGATTGTGTTGCAGGCTTTGTTGGAGAACCGACTTTATGCTAAGTTAAGCAAGTGTGAGTTCTGGCTCAGGGAAGTGGTGTTCCTTGGTCATGTGGTTTCTGCTGAGGGGATTCGTGTTGATCCTCAGAAGATAGAGGCAGTGATGAATTGGAAGCCTCCTAAGTCTGTTCATGAGGTTCATAGTTTCCTTGGTTTGGCGGGATACTACCAGAGGTTCGTGGATGGATTTTCAAAGATTGCTGCTCCTTTGACGAAGCTGTTGCAGAAGGATGTTAAGTATGAGTGGACGGAGGCAAGACAACAGGCTTTTGAGAAGCTGAAGGCAGTTTTGACGCAAGCTCCTATCTTGGTTCAGCCTGAATCAGGGAAAGAGTTTGTGGTGTATAGTGACGCGTCCTACGTTGGTTTGGGATGTGTGTTGATGCAAGAGGGTAAGGTGGTGGCTTATGCATCGCGCCAGTTGAAGGTGCATGAGCGCAATTATCCTACGCATGACATTGAGTTGGCTGCAGTGGTTTTTGCCTTGAAAATTTGGAGACATTACATGTATGGTGAGAAGTGTACTGTGTACACGGATCACAAGAGTTTGAAGTATCTGATGTCTCAGAAGGAGTTGAATCTTAGGCAATGACGTTGGGTGGAGTTGCTTAAAGATTACGATCTGACGATCGAATATCATCTGGGAAAAGCTAATGTGGTAGCGGTTGCCTTGAGTAGGAAGGTGGCAGTAGAGTTGAGGGCTATGTTTGCCAGTTTGAGCATTTCGCGTAATGGTGGTCTTGTGGCTGAGTTGCAAGTGAAACCGTCCTTGGTTCAGTTGATAAAGGATAAGCAGTTGTTGGATGATTCCTTGGTGCCACATGTTCAGGATATTGCTGAGGATAGGCCATCGGATTTCAGTTTTAATGATGATGGAGTTTTATGTTTTGGGAGTCGGATAGTAGTGCCCAATGATGCTGAGTTGAGGCGTGCTATTCTGACTGAAGCTCATAGTAGTCCTTTTGCTATGCACCCTGGTAGTACTAAGATGTATCTTGATCTTCGTGATGAGTACTATTGGGTGGGTTTAAAAAAAGATGTTGCTGAGTATATAAGCAAGTGCATGGTTTGTCAGCGAGTTAAAGCTGAGCATCAGTTTCCTTCTGGGTTGTTGCAACTGTTGAGGATTCCTGAGTGGAAGTGGGAAAGGATTACCGTGGACTTTGAGTCTGGTTTGCCTTTGTCGCCATCGAAGAAGAATTCGGTGTGGGTGATTGTGGATCGCCTGTCGAAGTGTGCGCATTTCTTGCCTGTGCATACTACGTACACTTTGGACAAGCTTGCAGAGCTGTACATTGCTGAGGTTGTGCGGCTGCATGGTGTGCCAAAGTCGATAGTGTCAGATAGAGATCCGAGGTTTACATCGCGGTTTTGGCAGTGTTTGCATCAAGCTTTGGGTACACGGTTGAATTTCAGTACTTCTTATCATCCACAGTCGGATGGACAGTCTGAGCGTGTTATCCAAGTGCTGGAGGATATGTTGAGGTGCTGTGTGATTGAGTTTCAGGGCTCTTGGGAGAAGCATTTGCCGTTGGTGGAGTTTGCTAATAACAATAGCTACCAGGCAAGTATTCAAATGGCACCTTATGAAGCTTTGTACGGGAGGAAGTGTAGGACTCCTCTTTGTTGGGCTGAAACAAGCCAGAAGTTGGTTTCAATGCCAGCTTTGTTGAAAGGAACCACCGAGAAGGTGATGCTCATTTGTGAGCGCTTGAAGGCAACTTCTGATCGACAGAAGTCTTACGCGGATCTGAAGCGTAAGGAGATTGAGTATGTGTTGAGTGTGTAAAAGTTCTATTATTTACACCATTTTTAACCCATATTTCTGCTGCATTCAAGCATCATTGCATTGCATTTAGGTTAGTTTACAGCAAAACATCACAAAATTAGTAAAAGCACGGATTCTACTGAAAAAAGGTTGATTTTGCAGGTTGCTGCCATAGCTGACGAAGAAGGCGGGCGCAGGGCAGAGAAGCAGAAGAGCTGAACTGGACAAGCAGATGATGAGGACGATGCTGCCATGGATCTGCCGTGACAGCAGAGGACGACAGCAAGTTAGCGGAGGAAAAGCAAAGTGGACCTCGATAGATAGAGAAAATTATGCTCGTCTGTCGTGTGAAAACCATACATTTTTCCAAGCCCCGGATCAAAAGATATGTCAAGCCAAAGCTCTCAAGGAGAGGAAATCCCATGAAACAAGGAGGCGGCTGAAAAGTAGGATACTTGAAGATTAAAGTCTTTATTAGAATCTTACTTTTAATTAAAGTTGTAATCTTGTTATCTTAGAATACTTGAGCCCAAAGCTTATATAAGGGCATAGATTTTAACCTAGGGGAGATCATACCCCATAACCGATAACCAAACCCCTCCGCCGTTTACCCGTCGTCGACATGTTCTAAAAACCCCCTAGGGCCACGAGTTGATATGTAAAGTAGTTGCAAGGGTTGTTTTGTTTTAGGATTTTCCAAGTTCAATAAAATAAACTTCAAGTTCTCTTATTTTGGTTATTAATATCTTGCAAGAGCATCGGGAGAGCATTGTGAGGTTATCTATTTACTTAGCATCGGGAGAGTTAAGTGTACGAAAGAAATAAGAGCGAGTTCTCTACTTTATAGTTGAACTATCTTGTGCCTAGGGATAGGGCAAGGTTAAGTGGCTAAGGAAGAATTCATACACATCGGTGTTCATCCTTCGATTCACGCCGGGAGGTATCATCAAGACGTGATCATCGACAGACTTGGACCTAGGGATAGGCCAAGGCAGATCTGGGATTCTTGCCAAACTTGAAAGTACTGAGTTGAGTGTTTGCTGCCGCGACAATCAACGGACTGCTGCCGCGACAGGTGCTGCCCGCGACAGGCGCGACGACAGAACTGGATTTCCTAAACTCTGCAATACCTGCACTACTGAGCAATTCAATACCAGCCCATTCTCTCTATCTTGATATTCCTACTCTTTTATTTAAGTTCTCTTTATTATTTTCGTGACAACTTTCTAAACTATTTTCTTTACTTCGTGCAGTGAAATAAGGTGAAGCTATTAGCCCAATCCCTGTGGAGACGATATCCGATACTTCGTATCACTTACTACTTGCGTCGTGTACACTTGCACTTCAATTGCGATAGACTCTTTTACACGCAACAGTATGCGGTAGGTGACCGTGTGTTTTTGAAAGTTTCGCCTTGGAAAAAGGTGATGAGATTTGGTCGAAAGGGTAAGCTGAGCCCTAGGTACATTGGACCATACGAGGTGATTGAACGTGTGGGTCCTGTTGCGTACAAGTTGAGGTTACCGCAAGAGTTGGAAAAGATTCGTGATGTGTTTCATGTCTCTATGCTTCGGAGGTATAGATCTGATCCTTCGCATGTTATGCCTGTGGAGGAGGTGGAGTTGAATCCAGACTTGACCTATTATGAGGAGCCGGTGAAAATTCTGGATTCGGATAGTAAAGTGCTTCGAGGTAAAACCATTTTGTTGGTAAAGGTGTTGTGGAAGCATCGTGGTGCTGAGGAAGCCACGTGGGAAAGGAAGGATGACATGTTGAAACAGTTTCCATACCTTTTTCCTCCAGGTAAATTTCGAGGACGAAATTTCTTAAGGGGGGAGAGTTGTAACACCCCAATTTTGGGCTTGGAAGTTTAGGGGTTGAACCGGACCGGTCTGATTTTTGGTTCGAATATATAAAGGTGATTTTAGGGAAAGCCTAGTTCGGGATGCATTAAAAATATGGAAAAAAATCTAAAAATCCTCTTTTAATATATATAAGAGAGTGGTGGAATCAATTTTACAAAATAAGGTTTGGAAGTGTGACATTTCGAAATAGTGAACTAAAATGTAATTTTTGAAAAGTTCAGTGGTGACTGTTTTGTAAGGATTGAAACTTTGAATCTTTAAGGAGCTAATTTACCCAAGGAAGGATTTCTCCAGATCTTTCTTAATTTTAATGATTTTGTTAATGTTTAATTAATTAAAAGAAGTGAGGGAAAACCATTTTTAGTTTTTCATAACTAACTTTCTTAAAAACTTTCTCATCTCATTTTCTCTCAAAATTCCCTCAGCCAAACACATTTCCACAACAACTTTTCTTTTGATTTTCACACTAAATGATGAGGTTTCAATCATCAAAAGATTCCTAATCCTTTCTACATCAAATCCTCTTCATTTGCTCATTGAAATTTCAAGGATTTTGGCTCTAAACAAGGAGAAATCTACATTTAGAGGTAAGGATGTTCTTCTCCTCTAAATATTCAGTTCTTTATTGAAATTACCAAGTTCTCAATCCTTAAATTAAGTTTTATAAAAGGTTTTGATGTTGTGATCTTGATTTTGGCTTAAAACTCAAGATTTGGATTTAATCTTGAAGAAATTCGTAATGAATGTTTGGGCTCTGTTTTGAGATGTCTTTTTAAAGTATTTTGGATGTTTAATGATGTGTAATTGAGGTTTAATGAAAGCAATCCCGAATAGGTTGATTTTCCTAAGTTTTTACATGTGAAAATGGTGGTTTTTGGGGTGATCTTGGTGTTCTGTTGTTGCTGGAGGTATAAGGACGAGTTTAGATCCTTTTTGGATGTTAATTGATGTTTAAGAATGTTTAGAAGTGATGGATCTTGGCTGGGTAATGTTGTGGATGAGTTTGGATGTGATTTCGGTTGTGTTTGGTAGCCGAAATGTTAGATTTGTTGGGAGCAGCGAGTTTAGGTGTTGTGGCTGAAGATTTTAATGCATGATGATGCATTAATCCTCTGCTTTGATGTGTTTAAAACAGGGGAGTCACATTCGGATCCTTGTGGTGTTGATCCGGAGGCTTGAACGGCGTTTCGGCAAGCTTGCGAAACGGAATCGGTGAGTGAAGTTTGGTTTTCAGCTTTGAAACCAATGTTTGAAGGTTTTGGGAGCTTAGTTTAAGTCTAAGCAACTTAACTAAGCTCAAGAGTAAGTTTTCGGAGAAACTCTCTCTTTGATGAACCATGAGATGGTTGGATGCAATGTGTTTATTTTGCATGTTTAAATTCTATTTTGAAAGCATGTTTTAGCATGATTAATGCTGGTTTTGAAAGCCATGTGTTGAAGGATGCTCAAGGTAAGAGATCCTTGGTTTGACATTGATAAATGTGGTTTTGGTGCATAGTAATGCATGATGATTTGATGGCTTTTATTATTGCTTTAAAACAGTGAATTGTTGATGATAATTGATGTATATTGGCAAGTGATGTTTTGGTCTTAATGTACTTGAATCAGATATAGTTAGCCGGCTATAGGATAAGGTGCACCGTGAATAAAGTCGCCTTGGATGTTGAGGGGTTGTAATGGTACCGAAAACTCCATCCAAGTACACTAACGAGATGTCTAAGATCACAATGGTGGTTAAAAGTCCATGTGTGAATCTTGTGTTGCGTGTCCCGTGTTCTCGTTAGTGATGTTATACCACTACCAATGAGTGATGTGGAGGGGTTGAGATTGTACCGTTAAACTCCATCACGGGTGTTGAGGGGTTGTGATTGTACCGGTAAACTCCACCTTGTGTGTTTGGTAGTGTGTATGAAGCGTATGGGACAACGCTTGTAATCCGCGTATCCGATTGTGTTTTATGTGAAAATGGTTATGGTATCACTTGGAAGCCAATATGACATGTTAATGATAATGAAGCATGAGATGCTTCTTGTGTATGCATTGTGGCATGAGAAATGATGTTTATGTTTTTAAAGGCCTTTGAAAGGTGTTTTATGAATTGCATTATTGTGTTGTTTCATTAGAGCATGCCTCACTAAGCATTTGTGCTTACGCTCTCTTTCTTGAACCAATAATGTAGAGAATTGAAGTGCTTTAAGGGCAGCAAGGAGGCTAAGAATCCAAGGGAAGGCAAAGCTCATGTATGGTGACTATTTTTACAACATTTTTAGCTTTTGGTATTTGGCAATGGGAACCTAGGTTGTGTTTGTTGGGAGATGTTTTGGACTCCCTGAGTTTGGCATGATGCCTATGATGTTTTGGACTTGTAAATGGCCATTTTGGTGTTTGCTTTGATGGTTTGATGCTTGGATGGTTTTCAATATTAGGATGCATGCCTATAGATTGTGGTTCTTCCTAATTGTTGCCACAAATGTGTTTTGATGATGCAAATATGTTCCTTGTATGCATGATGATTTGTTGGCATGATTAGAAGGTCATAGGGATGCGTTTGAGTGGTTAATTGTATGTTAAACCAGAAAAATCTATATTTTCTAGGCAGTTCGTATAGGAACGGGTACTACCGTTTCGAAACGGGGGCCTGTAATGGCCTTCGTGTATCGAAACGGGTAGAGGGCGTTTCGGAACGGATTTGCCACTGTCAAGCCCTATTCCGAAACAGGCCTCGAAACGAACCTGCGTTTCGGAACGGTCAACCCTTGTTCCGAAACAGTTGACCGTTGGGCACTGATTTGAATGGTTTAAGGTTTGCGAGCTTTACGTTTTAGTCCTGAATTTTGTATACGCAATTGCTTGAGTTTGAGATGTCCGTTTGAGGTGAAATTTGACAGAGAAGCATGTAATATGACTAATTTCATAATGGTAACTTAATAATCAATTAAATCCTCTTAATTTACAGAATTTACATTTTGGTCCCTAAATGTTGTAAGTTGTGCAATTGAGTCCCTTATTGCTCTCCGATTGCCGTGCTTTCCATGTATGTTTTCCTCGGGGCTACGCTTAGGGTTAATATGCATCTAGACAAGATTAAAAAGAAAAAAAAAGGTCGTTAATCAAGGTTGACTTTCGGGTTGACTTTGGTTTTCCCCGTGTAATCTTCGTAGTTCGGGTCAACCGTCTAGGCCGGGCTAAGGGGGTTACATACAATCTCAGCAATGTACAGCTCTGCAAGCTTATCCAAGGTATACGTAGTATGCACAGGTAAGAAATGCGCACACTTCGTAATGCGATGCATATTCACCCACACAGAATTCTTCTTTGATGGCGATAAAGGCAAACCAGACACAAAGTCCATGGTTATCCTCTCCCATTTCCATTCAGGAATCCTCAACGATTGCAACAGCCCCGAAGGAAACTGATGCTCAGTCTTAACCCGCTGAAAAACCATGCACTTGCTCACATATTCATCAACATCCTTCTTCAAACCCACCCAATAGTACTCATCCTTCAGATCACGGTACATCTTTGTACTACCAGAGTGCATAGCAAAAGGACTACTATGAGCTTCGGTCAGAATAGTACGCCTCAACTCCACATCATTTGGCACTACTATCTGACTTCCTAAACATAGAACTCCATCATCATTAAAACAAAAATCCGATGGTCTATCCTCAGCAATATCCTGAACATGTGGCCCCAAAGAATCTTCCAACAACTGCTTATCCTTTATCAACTGAACCGGAGATGATTTCACTTGCAATTCAGCAACAAGACCTCCATCTCGCGATATGCTCAAGCTAGCAAACATCGCCCTTAACTCCACCGCCACTTTTCTGCTCAAGACGTCAGCCACAACATTGGCCTTTCCCGGTGATACTCGGTCGTTAGATCATAATCCTTAAGCAACTCCACCCATTGTTGTTGCCTAAGATTCAACTATTTATGAGACATCAAATACTTCAAACTCTTGTGATCCGTGTACACAGTACACTTCTCACCATAAAGATAATGTCTCCAGATTTTTAAAGCAAAAACCACCGCAGCTAACTCAATATCATGCGTAGGATAATTGCGCTCATGCACCTTCAACTGACGTGATGCATAAGCCACCACCTTACCCTCTTGCATTAGCACGCACCCCAAACCAACGTAGGATGTGTCACTGTACACCACAAACTCTTTTCCTGATTCAGTGTAACCCCCTTAACCCGGTCTAGACGGTTGACCCGAATTATGGAAGTCACACGGGGAAAACCAAAGTCAACCCGAAAGTCAACCTTGATTAACGACCATTTTTTTTCTTTTTAATCTCGTCTAGATGCACGTTAACCTTAGGTGTGATCATGCAAACAGCATACTCAAAGATCACAAACATTAGAGATCAAACATGGACCCAATTGAACAATTTACAACTTTAGGGACCAAATTGTAAATTCTGAAAACCTTAAGGACTTAACCAGATTTTAAGTTACCAACTTAAAATTAATCATGTTTCATGCTTCTCTGCCAAATTTCAGCTCAAACGGACAACCCAAACTCACACAATTGCACAAACAAGTTTCAGGACCAAAATGCAAACATTCTGAAACATTTAACCGCCCATGTCAGTCCCCAACAGTCACCCGTTCCGAAACAGGCAGAGCCCGTTTCGAAACACGGGGCCGTTCCGCAACGCGTACCGCAACGGGGGACTGGCAGTAGCCAACCCGTTCCGGAACGGTGGCACCCGTTTCGGACGCCTGGGTTTATGCAGGGCACCCGTTCCGAAACGGTGTCAACTGTTCCGAAACGCCTTGCCCAGATTGCTGCATTTTGCTCACTCAAACACATAGTTGGCCATCCAATCATACTTCAAAAGCCTCCAAACTTTACCAACATGCAACTCAACATAAATGGGACATACTTGCATCTACAATTCAACAATAAAACATCATACATGAAAAGCCCCAAATCTAAAGGCATGCTTCCTACACAAGCAACCATTTAGGCATAAACCTTCCAAAACATTCTCATTAAATCCAAGGCATGATCCAACAACATCATCAACATAAAAACATCCTTATCCAAACATAAACGAACACATACACAATAACCCGAGAGATTCTACCCCATTGCCTTTATTAACTATAACTATTCACCGAGACATACATCTCAAATGGAGTCCACCTTGAATCCCTTGCTCCTTGTTGCCCAAACTTCAAGAATCTGCATTGACGGACAAAAAGGAGCGTAAGCGCATAATGCTTAGTGAGGTATGCTCAAAACCAAAACACATCAATGCAGCGGGTCATAAATCACTTTTAAAACAAACCCGAGTTGTTTACCAAAGCCATGTTTGAAAACCCCTTTTCAACAACAAGCTCAAAACCATGCATTGCACATACATGAAAACCAACCCTTAGCTTAGCAAGCTAAGAAAACCTTTTCAAAGCACAACTTACAAAATCATCCATTTAGCCAAACCATGCATAAACACCATATGCAAGCTAAAACAAAACCTTGGAAAACACTCCCATTTCACATCATACCTTTCTTAAACTTGAAAGCCATTTCAAGCAAGAATCTTTTAAAACCATTTCACAAACCAACCAACACATGCATTAAACCAAAGGCAACATATATAAACCACAACATCATCATCACATGCCTTTAAAAACAAGTCTTAACAAGACTCCAATGCACTAAAGATATTTCATGCTCACATGCATCATTTTCCGAATGATAATCAACCCTTGTTCAACTTAACAAGTAAACATGCATTCACAAGCATTATACACTTTCCATGCAACCATGCATCTTTTCAAGCATCTCATGCTTCACATGCAATTATGCATCAATGCAAGCATCCCATGCTTCATCACAATCAAGAACATCATATTGGCCTTCAAGTGATCAACCACATTCACTTTTCAACTCAACACCCAATCGGATACGCGGATTCCGAGCGTTGTCCCTACGCTCCATACACCCTACCAATCCAAGGTCTCCCAAATGGACTTTTAAACACCATTTGACCTCAACATCCTAAGGTTCCCATGTATGGACTTTTAAACACCATACAACCTTAGCCTTCCCGAGGTTCCCATGTATGGACTTTCAAACACCATACAACCTCAACTTTTCCCCAAGGTTCCCATGTATGGACTTTCAAACACCATACAACCTTGACATGCACAAGGTTCCCTTGTATGGACTTTCAAACACCATACAACCTTTGCATTCACCGATTGGTAGTTGTATAACATCACTAACGAGATCCGGGACACCCTACACAAGATCCACACATGGACTTAACACCGCCATTGTGATCTCAACAAGCACAAGGTTCCCATATATGGACTTTTAAACACCATATAACCTTTGCTCAACCAAGGTCCTCGAATGGGCAACACCTCCATTATGACCTCAACCATCTCGTTAGGATACTTGAAGGGAGTTTACCGGTCCACTCTTGACCACTCCACCTCCAAGGCGACTTAATTCACGGTGCACCCAATCCTATAGCCGGCTAACTATATCCGATCAAAGAACCAAGAACCACTTACATCACTTGCCAATATAACCACCTTACCACATTAGTCCAATGTTTCACATGCATAACCATAATGCAAAAACCATCATTTACCAACATTAATTCACTGTTTTAAAGCATTAAACAAAGCCATTGAACAACATGCAACATCATGCATCAAAACCGCATTTCCAATGTATAAAACCAAGGATTTCTTACCTTGAGCATCCTTCACATATGGCTTTCAAAACCAGCATTAAACCATGCTAAAATATGCTTTCAAAACAGATTTAAACCATGCAAAACACATGCATTTCAATCATCAACCACAATTGCTTAAAAGCCAATTTCACAATCATAAAACAAGAGCGAAAATCCATTCACTTACTCTTGAGCCTAGCAAAGTTGTTTAGACTTACACTAAGCTCCCAAAAACCTTCAAACCTTGGTTTAAAAGCTGAAAACCCAACTTCACTCACCGATAACCAAAACAAGGCTAGCCAACAAGCCTTCCAAGCATCCGAAACCTTCCGCAACACCTCTAAAGCTCACGGATCAAATTCCCCTGTTTCAAACACACAACAACAGAAGATCAATGCATCATTATGTATTAAAAACACCAGCAACACAACACAACCCGCTGCTCATCACAAATCCAACAATTCGGCTACCAAACAAAACCGAAATCACCTCCAAACACTTCCAAAACTTAACCCAGCCAAGATCCATCACTTCTAACCACTTTTAAACATCAATTAACATCCAAAATGATCACAAACACGTCCTTATACCTCCAGGTATAACAGATCGCTAAAAACACCCCAAAAACAACCAAAAACTCAAGCCAAACTTAGGAAATTCAACCTATCCGGGATTGCATTAGTTAAACCTCAACTTCTAATCAAATTAGCATTCATTTAACATCATTTTGACACTTCAAAACACTGCCCAAACAGATCACACGAAAATTTCACCAAAATCACCAAATCTTACATTTTAAGCCAAAATCAAGATTTCAATTGAAAAGCCTTTAACAAAACACAAATCAAGGATTGAGAACTTGGGAATTTCAGTAAAGAACTGAGAGTTTAGAGGAGAAGGACGTTCTTACCTCCAAACTTTAGTTTCTCCTTTTTAGAGCCAAAAAGCTTGATGAAACCACTTGCAAATTGAGAGGTTTTGTTGATAAGATGATTAGGAATCAAATGAGAGATGAAATGAGTGATTTAGATTGACAAAATCAAAGAAGAAAATCTGGAGAATGTGTTTGGGTTGAGAGAAAATGAGAGAAAAGGAAAATTGAGAGAAAATATAAAAGTTAGTTATAAAATGATAAAATGATTTCCCTCCACATTTCATAAACTTTAAAATCAGAATAAAGCCTTAAAATATCTTAGAAAAATCTGGAGAAAATCTTTTTGGAATATTAGCTCCTTAAAGATTCAAAGTTTCAATCCTTTATAAAACTGTCACCGAACTTTCAAAAATTACATTTTGGTCACTAGCCAAAATGTCAACCTTCCGAACCTCATTTTCCAAAATTGATTTCACAGTTCACTTAATTATATTAAAAGATGATTTTAGGACATTTTTCCATATTTTTAATGCAACCCGAACTAGGCTTTCCTAAATTCACTCTTATATATTCGATCAGCACTTTGACCGAACCGGTCAACGCCCAAAACTTCTGAGCCCAAAACCGGGGCGTTACAACTCTCCCCCCCTTAGGAAATTTCGTCCTCGAAATTTCAACCGGCGAAAAGAGAACCACAACCTTCTCAAATCACACACAAGGCAACACAAAAGCCTCAACCATTACTGGACATTTTCCACACAAAACTCCACCAACTTAGCACCTCCACATGCTGTTCACAAAATCCAGAGCACACAAGATAACCACAACTTAACCTTTCACATAACCAGACTGTACACAGCCCTAACATCAACCTGAAGAACTTCAGCTCTTACAGCACACATCACTGCAACACACAACTCCCAAGATCTGTTACACAATGACGACAACCAATCCAATACAGCCACAAAGCAAACTTCTCTGCTTCTAAAACCCTTGCAAACTCCCAACCTCTTCCAAGAATTTCCCAACAAGCAAAATCCTTAAACATCAACTGCTTACCCAAACTCCTCAACAAATGCTGATAAACCTTCACAACTATTGCTAACATTACCACAACAACTCACCAGGATTACTCACCCAGATTTCCAAAAACCACATCACAACCCCAACTCAACTCCGCCAGCTGTTCCATACACCACCAGCTGACCTCAAAAGAAATTCACATACACACAACCAGCCAACCACTTCTCACAAGAACCCAAATAACCAACAAAAGCCTTCGATCTTTCATAATCCTTCCACTTCAACCTTCAACCATAACACCTGTCTTACTAGAACATCGCCCAACCTACCATACATACCAACTCCTCAACTCCTCAAAGGTTGCCAAGAACCAGCACTTACAAACACAACCCTTCCACAACACACTTAAATGAAAAGCTACCCCCAGCACCTGGAAACACAACCGTTAAACTGCAACTTCACTTAGCACCAAGGAACTACCCCCTTCCACTTAGCTATTCAAAACACTTGTCCGATTCTAACCTCAACCGGTACTATTCACCATCAAACCACTAAACTCTCTTTAAGCAACAACACTATCCTTCCACCATCAGACCATACCACTCTCACTATTACTAGCAACTAGCCTAATATACTCCATTACGTCTAACTCTCACCCAGCACCAAAACAACCTCTGAAAACCAATCACCAACCTAACCCAACCACCATACTAACAGACTTAATTAGTTATTAGCAAGTGTGAACATCGTATGCATGATCACCTACATGCCCTATCAATGCCTGATGTACATGTATGCAAAACCTCTAATGTCATGCCACATGTATGTATGGACCAACATATATAATATAGCGTATAACAATGATTTTAACTGTGCATGAATGCCAGTTCACACCCTCCAATAACATCCTCAAATCCGTCTAAGAACAACCTCCTACCTCACTTCTAACTTATCTAACTCCATCATACCAACAATCATTAACCACAAGATTCTCACCTAAGCCTTCTTCACACCAAAGATGTTTCCAACTACAACTATTACTTCAACAGCTAGCAACAAGACTAAACTTACCACGCAAGGAAAACCAACAGAAACCAAACTAAGGTAACTAGAGCAAAGATTACTAAACAAGGTTACCTGAAAGCACAACACCACCCTGAAGCTTCATCAGACGAACTCTCTTCCTCGCGGAACCATCATCCTCCTGCCGCACCACTGCAGCACCAGCTAACACACCAGGGTCACCACCAACTCCTTGCGGTAAGGGGCCTTGGCTGTTCCGAGCCAACATCAAACAATCACGTCTCATGTGACCAGCAGACCCACATTTCCAGCAATTCCCCTTTCCCACACTCTTCACAACTTTCTACTCTTTCTGCCACTTCTGAACCTTGCCTCGGCCGTGCCCACGACCTTTCTGAGACCCTTTGGCTAACACCAAAGCTGACCTAACTCCATGAGGACAATCACGCTTAACATGCATTTTGGAACCACAATTCCAGCAAACACCTGCGCCCCAACAACCTCCAACATGGCGCCTTTCACAACGGTCACACACCGGTGGCTGAACTTCCACTTCTTGCCCAAGCAACACTTGTTCTACAACAACACCACCGTCACATTGCTCAACCCTTGGAAACTTCCCTCCAAGATACCTCCCATAAAAGGCAGATACAAAGAAATCCCAATCGATATCAGGGATATGTGACGCCACAGCCACAGATGTCCACCAAACACAGGCATCCTCCAACATCAAAGAAACAACACTCCCCAGCTTACAGGCATAATCACAGCCTTCCTGATCCAAGATCAGAACCACACTGGCCAACCAGGCCTCAAATGCCTCAGGTGTCGAACCATGATATTCCACAGCACCCAAATCAAGCAAACGCTGCTTCGGCAAACCCACACATCCCACAGCCAGCACATCCACTGACTTTACCTTTACCACAGCCTGAGATGTTCCCAACACTTCCTGAACATCAGATGATGAACTCTTCACCACAGAACCAACTTCCTCCTCCTGCCTTACCACCTCAAATCCAGGCATAGAAGACTGAGACAATACACCTCTACCAAAGGGTGAATTCCATGCCTGAACAACCTGCCCCAAGGCAGCAACCATCTCACTCAACTGCCATTCTTCCATCGACCTTGCCATACCACTAACATCAACAACAAACATATAATCACAACAAACAAACAAACCAGTTAGACCAGCATTAAGCAAGGATTCAAACTCCAACTCCAAAATAACACAATAGCTATATTAATAAGGCAATGGGTATCCCGAATCCTCCCCTTTACATGACATAACAGTCAACACAACATGGATATCACAACATCAAGCATATCAATCAACATACTCGATCATGCTTACATCAAACAACATCCATTTGCATCAGCATATTATCAACATAACATACTCATTACACAATCATCAAGCATAACACCAGCTCACAACATTAGCGCAAATCCACATAAGCTCAACCAAAATTCATAACCATAAAACATGCTTGAAAACATCAGCAACATGTTCAGAAACATCAACAATTTGCTCAGAAACATCAGCAACATGCCCAGAAACACATGTTTCAACCAACTTTCAACTACACAATAAGGTAAACATCAAACACACATCACCACAACTTACCGTTTTCCCCAAGCATTCGCAACTCAGCTCTGATACCACCAAATGTAACCCCCTTAACCCGGTCCAGACGGTTGACCCGAATTATGGAAGTCACACGGGGAAAACCAAAGTCAACCCGAAAGTCAACCTTGATTAACGACCCTTTTTTTTTCTTTTTAATCTCGTCTAGATGCACGTTAACCTTAGGTGTGATCATGCAAACAGCATACTCAAAGATCACAAACATCAGAGATCAAACAGGGACCCAATTGAACAATTTACAACTTTAGGGACCAAATTGTAAATTCTGAAAACCTTAAGGACTTAACCAGATTTTAAGTTACCAACTTAAAATTAATCATGTTTCATGCTTCTCTGCCAAATTTCAGCTCAAACGGACAACCCAAACTCACACAATTGCACAAACAAGTTTCAGGACCAAAATGCAAACATTCTGAAACATTTAACCGCCCATGTCAGTCCCCAACGGTCACCCGTTTCGAAACACGGGGCCGTTCCGCAACGCGTACCGCAACGGGGGACTGGCAGTAGCCAACCCGTTCCGGAACGGTGGCACCCGTTTCGGACGCCTGGGTTTATGCAGGGCACCCGTTCCGAAACGGTGTCAACTGTTCCGAAACGCCTTGCCCAGATTGCTGCATTTTGCTCACTCAAACTCATAATTGGCCATCCAATCATACTCCAAAAGCCTCCAAACTTTACCAACATGCAACTCAACATAAATGGGACATACTTGCATCAACAATTCAACAATAAAACATCATACATGAAAAGCCCCAAATCTAAAGGCATGCTTCCTACACAAGCAACCATTTAGGCATAAACCTTCCAAAACATTCTCATTAAAGCCAAGGCATGATCCAACAACATCATCAACATAAAAACATCCTTATCCAAACATAAACGAACACATACACAATAACCCGAGAGATTCTACCCCATTGCCTTTATTAACTATAACTATTCACCGAGACATACATCTCAAATGGAGTCCACCTTGAATCCCTTGCTCCTTGCTGCCCAAACTTCAAGAATCTGCATTGACGGACAAAAAGGAGCGTAAGCACATAATGCTTAGTGAGGTATGCTCAAAACCAAAACACATCAATGCAGCGGGTCATAAATCACTTTTAAAACAAACCTGAGTTGTTTACCAAAGCCATGTTTGAAAACCCCTTTTCAACAACAAGCTCAAAACCATGCATTGCACATACATGAAAACCAACCCTTAGCTTAGCAAGCTAAGAAAACCTTTTCAAAGCACAACTTACAAAATCATCCATTTAGCCAAACCATGCATAAACACCATATGCAAGCTAAAACAAAACCTTGGAAAACACTCCCATTTCATATCATACCTTTCTTAAACTTGAAAGCCATTTCAAGCAAGAATCTTTTAAAACCATTTCACAAACCAACCAACACATGCATTAAACCAAAGGCAACATATATAAACCACAACATCATCATCACATGCCTTTAAAAACAAGTCTTAACAAGACTCCAATGCACTAAAGATATTTCATGCTCACATGCATCATTTTCCGAATGATAATCAACCCTTGTTCAACTTAACAAGTAAACATGCATTCACAAGCATTATACACTTTCCATGCAACCATGCATCTTTTCAAGCATCTCATGCTTCACATGCAATTATGCATCATTTCAAGCATCCCATGCTTCATCACAATCAAGAACATCATATTGGCCTTCAAGTGATCAACCACATTCACTTTTCAACTCAACACCCAATCGGATACGCGGATTCCGAGCGTTGTCCCTACGCTCCATACACCCTACCAATCCAAGGTCTCCCAAATGGACTTTTAAACACCATTTGACCTTAACATCCTAAGGTTCCCATGTATGGACTTTTAAACACCATACAACCTTAGCCTTCCCGAGGTTCCCATGTATGGACTTTCAAACACCATACAACCGCAACTTTTCCCCAAGGTTCCCATATATGGACTTTCAAACACCATACAACCTTGACATGCACAAGGTTCCCTTGTATGGACTTTCAAACACCATACAACCTTTGCATTCACCGATTGGTAGTTGTATAACATCACTAACGAGATCCGGGACACCCTACACAAGATCCACACATGGACTTAACACCGCCATTGTGATCTCAACAAGCACAAGGTTCCCATATATGGACTTTTAAACACCATATAACCTTTGCTCAACCAAGGTCCTCGAATGGGCAACACCTCTATTATGACCTCAACCATCTCGTTAGAATACTTGAAGGGAGTTTACCGGTCCACTCTTGACCACTCCACCTCCAAGGCGACTTAATTCACGGTGCACCCAATCCTATAGCCGGCTAACTATATCCGATCAAAGAACCAAGAACCACTTACATCACTTGCCAATATAACCACCTTACCACATTAGTCCAATGTTTCACATGCATAACCATAATGCAAAAACCATCATTTACCAACATTAATTCACTGTTTTAAAGCATTAAACAAAGCCATTGAACAACATGCAACATCATGCATCAAAACCGCATTTCCAATGTATAAAACCAAGGATTTCTTACCTTGAGCATCCTTCACATATGGCTTTCAAAACTAGCATTAAACCATGCTAAAATATGCTTTCAAAACAGATTTAAACCATGCAAAACACATGCATTTCAATCATCAACCACAATTGCTTAAAAGCCAATTTCACAATCATAAAACAAGAGCGAAAATCCATTCACTTACTCTTGAGCTTAGCAAAGTTTTTTAGACTTACACTAAGCTCCCAAAAACCTTCAAACCTTGGTTTAAAAGCTGAAAACCCAACTTCACTCACCGATAACCAAAACAAGGCTAGCCAACAAGCCTTCCAAGCATCCGAAACCTTCCGCAACACCTCTAAAGCTCACGGATCAAACTCCCCTGTTTCAAACACACAACAACAGAAGATCAATGCATCATTATGCATTAAAAACACCAGCAACACAACACAACCCGCTGCTCATCACAAATCCAACAATTCGGCTACCAAACAAAACCGAAATCACCTCCAAACACTTCCAAAACTTAACCCAGCCAAGATCCATCACTTCTAACCACTTTTAAACATCAATTAACATCCAAAATGATCACAAACACGTCCTTATACCTCCAGGTATAACAGATCGCTAAAAACACCCCAAAAACAACCAAAAACTCAAGCCAAACTTAGGAAATTCAACCTATCCGGGATTGCATTAGTTAAACCTCAACTTCTAATCAAATTAGCATTCATTTAACATCATTTTGACACTTCAAAACACTGCCCAAACAGATCACACGAAAATTTCACCAAAATCACCAAATCTTGCATTTTAAGCCAAAATCAAGATTTCAATTGAAAAGCCTTTAACAAAACACAAATCAAGGATTGAGAACTTGGGAATTTCAGTAAAGAACTGAGAGTTTAGAGGAGAAGGACGTTCTTACCTCCAAACTTTAGTTTCTCCTTTTTAGAGCCAAAAAGCTTGATGAAACCACTTGCAAATTGAGAGGTTTTGTTGATAAGATGATTAGGAATCAAATGAGAGATGAAATGAGTGATTTAGATTGACAAAATCAAAGAAGAAAATCTAGAGAATGTGTTTGGGTTGAGAGAAAATGAGAGAAAAGGAAAATTGAGAGAAAATAGAAAAGTTAGTTATAAAATGATAAAATGATTTCCCTCCACATTTCATAAACTTTAAAATCAGAATAAAGCCTTAAAATATCTTAGAAAAATCTGGAGAAACTCTTTTTGGAATATTAGCTCCTTAAAGATTCAAAGTTTCAATCCTTTATAAAACTGTCACCGAACTTTCAAAAATTACATTTTGGTCACTAGCCAAAATGTCAACCTTCCGAACCTCATTTTCCAAAATTGATTTCACAGTTCACTTAATTATATTAAAAGATGATTTTAGGACATTTTTCCATATTTTTAATGCAACCCGAACTAGGCTTTCCTAAATTCACTCTTATATATTCGATCAGCACTTTGACCGAACCGGTCAACGCCCAAAACTTCTGAGCCCAAAACCGGGGCGTTACAACTCTCCCCCCCTTAGGAAATTTCGTCCTCGAAATTTCAACCGGCGAAAAGAGAACCACAACCTTCTCAAATCACACACAAGGCAACACAAAAGCCTCAACCATTACTGGACATTTTCCACACAAAACTCCACCAACTTAGCACCTCCACATGCTGTTCACAAAATCCAGAGCACACAAGATAACCACAACTTAACCTTTCACATAACCAGACTGTACACAGCCCCAACATCAACCTGAAGAACTTCAGCTCTTACAGCACACATCACTGCAACACACAACTCCCAAGATCTGTTACACAATGACGACAACCAATCCAATACAGCCACAAAGCAAACTTCTCTGCTTCTAAAACCCTTGCAAACTCCCAACCTCTTCCAAGAATTTCCCAACAAGCAAAATCCTTAAACATCAACTGCTTACCCAAACTCCTCAACAAATGCTGATAAACCTTCACAACTATTGCTAACATTACCACAACAACTCACCAGGATTACTCACCCAGATTTCCAAAAACCACATCACAACCCCAACTCAACTCCGCCAGCTGTTCCATACACCACCAGCTGACCTCAAAAGAAATTCACATACACACAACCAGCCAACCACTTCTCACAAGAACCCAAATAACCAACAAAAGCCTTCGATCTTTCATAATCCTTCCACTTCAACCTTCAACCATAACACCTGTCTTACTAGAACATCGCCCAACCTACCATACATACCAACTCCTCAACTCCTCAAAGGTTGCCAAGAACCAGCACTTACAAACACAACCCTTCCACAACACACTTAAATGTAAAGCTACCCCCAGCACCTGGAAACACAACCGTTAAACTGCAACTTCACTTAGCACCAAGGAACTACCCCCTTCCACTTAGCTATTCAAAACACTTGTCCGATTCTAACCTCAACCGGTACTATTCACCATCAAACCACTAAACTCTCTTTAAGCAACAACACTATCCTTCCACCATCAGACCATACCACTCTCACTATTACTAGCAACTAGCCTAATATACTCCATTACGTCTAACTCTCACCCAGCACCAAAACAACCTCTGAAAACCCATCACCAACCTAACCCAACCACCATACTAACAGACTTAATTAGTTATTAGCAAGTGTGAACATCGTATGCATGATCACCTACATGCCCTATCAATGCCTGATGTACATGTATGCAAAACCTCTAATGTCATGCCACATGTATGTATGGACCAACATATATAATATAGCGTATAACAATGATTTTAACTGTGCATGAATGCCAGTTCACACCCTCCAATAACATCCTCAAATCCGTCTAAGAACAACCTCCTACCTCACTTCTAACTTATCTAACTCCATCATACCAACAATCATTAACCACAAGATTCTCACCTAAGCCTTCTTCACACCAAAGATGTTTCCAACTACAACTATTACTTCAACAGCTAGCAACAAGACTAAACTTACCACGCAAGGAAAACCAACAGAAACCAAACTAAGGTAACTAGAGCAAAGATTACTAAACAAGGTTACCTGAAAGCACAACACCACCCTGAAGCTTCATCAGACGAACTCTCTTCCTCGCGGAACCATCATCCTCCTGCCGCACTACTGCAGCACCAGCTAACACACCAGGGTCACCACCAACTCCTTGCGGTAAGGGGCCTTGGCTGTTCCGAGCCAACATCAAACAATCACGTCTCATGTGACCAGCAGACCCACATTTCCAGCAATTCTCCTTTCCCACACTCTTCACAACTTTCTACTCTTTCTGCCACTTCTGAACCTTGCCTCGGCCGTGCCCACGACCTTTCTGAGACCCTTTGGCTAACACCAAAGCTGACCTAACTCCATGAGGACAATCACGCTTAACATGCATTTTGGAACCACAATTCCAGCAAACACCTGCGCCCCAACAACCTCCAACATGGCGCCTTTCACAACGGTCACACACCGGTGGCTGAACTTCCACTTCTTGCCCAAGCAACACTTGTTCTACAACAACACCACCGTCACATTGCTCAACCCTTGGAAACTTCCCTCCAAGATACCTCCCATAAAAGGCAGATACAAAGAAATCCCAATCGATATCAGGGATATGTGACGCCACAGCCACAGATGTCCACCAAACACAGGCATCCTCCAACATCAAAGAAACAACACTCCCCAGCTTACAGGCATAATCACAGCCTTCCTGATCCAAGATCAGAACCACACTGGCCAACCAGGCCTCAAATGCCTCAGGTGTCGAACCATGATTTTCCACAGCACCCAAATCAAGCAAACGCTGCTTCGGCAAACCCACACATCCCACAGCCAGCACATCCACTGACTTTACCTTTACCACAGCCTGAGATGTTCCCAACACTTCCTGAACATCAGATGATGAACTCTTCACCACAGAACCAACTTCCTCCTCCTGCCTTACCACCTCAAATCCAGGCATAGAAGACTGAGACAATACACCTCTACCAAAGGGTGAATTCCATGCCTGAACAACCTGCCCCAAGGCAGCAACCATCTCACTCAACTGCCATTCTTCCATCGACCTTGCCATACCACTAACATCAACAACAAACATATAATCACAACAAACAAACAAACCAGTTAGACCAGCATTAAGCAAGGATTCAAACTCCAACTCCAAAATAACACAATAGCTATATTAATAAGGCAATGGGTATCCCGAATCCTCCCCTTTACATGACATAACAGTCAACACAACATGGATATCACAACATCAAGCATATCAATCAACATACTCGATCATGCTTACATCAAACAGCATCCATTTGCATCAGCATATTATCAACATAACATACTCATTACACAATCATCAAGCATAACACCAGCTCACAACATTAGCGCAAATCCACATAAGCTTAACCAAAATTCATAACCATAAAACATGCTTGAAAACATCAGCAACATGTTCAGAAACATCAACAATTTGCTCAGAAACATCAGCAACATGCCCAGAAACACGTGTTTCAACCAACTTTCAACTACACAATAAGGTAAACATCAAACACACATCACCACAACTTACCGTTTTCCCCAAGCATTCGCAACTCAGCTCTGATACCACCAAATGTAACCCCCTTAACCCGGTCCAGACGGTTGACCCGAATTATGGAAGTCACACGGGGAAAACCAAAGTCAACCTTGATTAACGACCCTTTTTTTTCTTTTTAATCTCGTCTAGATGCACGTTAACCTTAGGTGTGATCATGCAAACAGCATACTCAAAGATCACAAACATCAGAGATCAAACAGGGACCCAATTGAACAATTTACAACTTTAGGGACCAAATTGTAAATTCTGAAAACCTTAAGGACTTAACCAGATTTTAAGTTACCAACTTAAAATTAATCATGTTTCATGCTTCTCTGCCAAATTTCAGCTCAAACGGACAACACAAACTCACACAATTGCACAAACAAGTTTCAGGACCAAAATGCAAACATTCTGAAACATTTAACCGCCCATGTCAGTCCCCAACGGTCACCCGTTCCGAAACAGGCAGAGCCCGTTTCGAAACACGGGGCCGTTCCGCAACGCGTACTGCAACGGGGGACTGGCAGTAGCCAACCCGTTCCGGAACGGTGGCACCCGTTTCGGACGCCTGGGTTTATGCAGGGCACCCGTTCCGAAACGGTGTCAACTGTTCCGAAACGCCTTGCCCAGATTGCTGCATTTTGCTCACTCAAACTCATAATTGGCCATCCAATCATACTCCAAAAGCCTCCAAACTTTACCAACATGCAACTCAACATAAATGGGACATACTTGCATCAACAATTCAACAATAAAACATCATACATGAAAAGCCCCAAATCTAAAGGCATGCTTCCTACACAAGCAACCATTTAGGCATAAACCTTCCAAAACATTCTCATTAAAGCCAAGGCATGATCCAACAACATCATCAACATAAAAACATCCTTATCCAAACATAAACGAACACATACACAATAACCCGAGAGATTCTACCCCATTGCCTTTATTAACTATAACTATTCACCGAGACATACATCTCAAATGGAGTCCACCTTGAATCCCTTGCTCCTTGCTGCCCAAACTTCAAGAATCTGCATTGACGGACAAAATGGAGCGTAAGCACATAATGCTTAGTGAGGTATGCTCAAAACCAAAACACATCAATGCAGCGGGTCATAAATCACTTTTAAAACAAACCCGAGTTGTTTACCAAAGCCATGTTTGAAAACCCCTTTTCAACAACAAGCTCAAAACCATGCATTGCACATACATGAAAACCAACCCTTAGCTTAGCAAGCTAAGAAAACCTTTTCAAAGCACAACTTACAAAATCATCCATTTAGCCAAACCATGCATAAACACCATATGCAAGCTAAAACAAAACCTTGGAAAACACTCTCATTTCACATCATACCTTTCTTAAACTTGAAAGCCATTTCAAGCAAGAATCTTTTAAAACCATTTCACAAACCAACCAACACATGCATTAAACCAAAGGCAACATATATAAACCACAACATCATCATCACATGCCTTTAAAAACAAGTCTTAACAAGACTCCAATGCACTAAAGATATTTCATGCTCACATGCATCATTTTCCGAATGATAATCAACCCTTGTTCAACTTAACAAGTAAACATGCATTCACAAGCATTATACACTTTCCATGCAACCATGCATCTTTTCAAGCATCTCATGCTTCACATGCAATTATGCATCATTTCAAGCATCCCATGCTTCATCACAATCAAGAACATCATATTGGCCTTCAAGTGATCAACCACATTCACTTTTCAACTCAACACCCAATCGGATACGCGGATTCCGAGCGTTGTCCCTACGCTCCATACACCCTACCAATCCAAGGTCTCCCAAATGGACTTTTAAACACCATTTGACCTCAACATCCTAAGGTTCCCATGTATGGACTTTTAAACACCATACAACCTTAGCCTTCCCGAGGTTCCCATGTATGGACTTTCAAACACCATACAACCTCAACTTTTCCCCAAGGTTCCCATGTATGGACTTTCAAACACCATACAACCTTGACATGCACAAGGTTCCCTTGTATGGACTTTCAAACACCATACAACCTTTGCATTCACCGATTGGTAGTTGTATAACATCACTAACGAGATCCGGGACACCCTACACAAGATCCACACATGGACTTAACACCGCCATTGTGATCTCAACAAGCACAAGGTTCCCATATATGGACTTTTAAACACCATATAACCTTTGCTCAACCAAGGTCCTCGAATGGGCAACACCTCCATTATGACCTCAACCATCTCGTTAGGATACTTGAAGGGAGTTTACCGGTCCACTCTTGACCACTCCACCTCCAAGGCGACTTAATTCACGGTGCACCCAATCCTATAGCCGGCTAACTATATCCGATCAAAGAACCAAGAACCACTTACATCACTTGCCAATATAACCACCTTACCACATTAATCCAATGTTTCACATGCATAACCATAATGCAAAAACCATCATTTACCAACATTAATTCACTGTTTTAAAGCATTAAACAAAGCCATTGAACAACATGCAACATCATGCATCAAAACCGCATTTCCAATGTATAAAACCAAGGATTTCTTACCTTGAGCATCCTTCACATATGGCTTTCAAAACCAGCATTAAACCATGCTAAAATATGCTTTCAAAACAGATTTAAACCATGCAAAACACATGCATTTCAATCATCAACCACAATTGCTTAAAAGCCAATTTCACAATCATAAAACAAGAGCAAAAATCCATTCACTTACTCTTGAGCTTAGCAAAGTTGTTTAGACTTACACTAAGCTCCCAAAAACCTTCAAACCTTGGTTTAAAAGCTGAAAACCCAACTTCACTCACCGATAACCAAAACAAGGCTAGCCAACAAGCCTTCCAAGCATCCGAAACCTTCCGCAACACCTCTAAAGCTCACGGATCAAACTCCCCTGTTTCAAACACACAACAACAGAAGATCAATGCATCATTATGCATTAAAAACACCAGCAACACAACACAACTCGCTGCTCATCACAAATCCAACAATTCGGCTACCAAACAAAACCGAAATCACCTCCAAACACTTCCAAAACTTAACCCAGCCAAGATCCATCACTTCTAACCACTTTTAAACATCAATTAACATCCAAAATGATCACAAACACGTCCTTATACCTCCAGGTATAACAGATCGCTAAAAACACCCCAAAAACAACCAAAAACTCAAGCCAAACTTAGGAAATTCAACCTATCCGGGATTGCATTAGTTAAACCTCAACTTCTAATCAAATTAGCATTCATTTAACATCATTTTGACACTTCAAAACACTGCCCAAACAGATCACACGAAAATTTCACCAAAATCACCAAATCTTGCATTTTAAGCCAAAATCAAGATTTCAATTGAAAAGCCTTTAACAAAACACAAATCAAGGATTGAGAACTTGGGAATTTCAGTAAAGAACTGAGAGTTTAGAGGAGAAGGACGTTCTTACCTCCAAACTTGAGTTTCTCCTTTTTAGAGCCAAAAAGCTTGATGAAACCACTTGCAAATTGAGAGGTTTTGTTGATAAGATGATTAGGAATCAAATGAGAGATGAAATGAGTGATTTAGATTGACAAAATCAAAGAAGAAAATCTGGAGAATGTGTTTGGGTTGAGAGAAAATGAGAGAAAAGGAAAATTGAGAGAAAATAGAAAAGTTAGTTATAAAATGATAAAATGATTTCCCTCCACATTTCATAAACTTTAAAATCAGAATAAAGCCTTAAAATATCTTAGAAAAATCTGGAGAAACTCTTTTTGGAATATTAGCTCCTTAAAGATTCAAAGTTTCAATCCTTTATAAAACTGTCACCGAACTTTCAAAAATTACATTTTGGTCACTAGCCAAAATGTCAACCTTCCGAACCTCATTTTCCAAAATTGATTTCACAGTTCACTTAATTATATTAAAAGATGATTTTAGGACATTTTTCCATATTTTTAATGCAACCCGAACTAGGCTTTCCTAAATTCACTCTTATATATTCGATCAGCACTTTGACCGAACCGGTCAACGCCCAAAACTTCTGAGCCCAAAACCGGGGCGTTACATTCAGGCTGAACCAAGATAGGAGCTTGCGTCAAAGCTGCCATAAGCTTCTCAAAAGCTTGCTGTCTCGCTTCCGTCCACTCATACTTAACATATTTTTGCAGCAACTTCGTTAAAGGGGCAACAATCTTTGAAAATCCATCTACAAACCTTCGGTAGTATCCAACCAAACCAAGGAAACTACGGACTTCATGAACTGACTTATGAGGCTTCCAATTCATCACCGCCTCAACCTTCTAGGGATCAACTCGAATCCCTTCAGCCGAAACCACATGACCAAGGAAAACAACTTCCTTAAGATAGAACTCACACATGCTCAGCTTAGCATAAAGCTGATTTTCCAACAACGCTTGCAAAACAACTCTTAAATGACCTTTATGGTCCTCCTCAGTACGGGAGTACACAAGGATATCGTCGATGAACACCACAACAAACTTGTCCAAGTATTCATGGAACATCATATTCATCATGTCCATGAAAGCAACAGGAGCATTCGTCAAGCCGAACGACATTACAAGGAACTCATAGTGCCCATACCTCGTTCTAAAGGTTGTTTTCGGCACATCCACATCTTTCACCTTTAGCTGATAGTACCCTGACCTCAAGTCAATCTTTGAAAACACAGCCCTCCCCGAAATTGATCAAAAAAGGTCATCAATCCTCGGCAAAGGATACCTATTTTTGATGGTCAACTTGTTCAGCTGACGATAATCGATGCACATTCTCATCGTGCCATCCTTCTTTTTCACAAACAAGACCGGTGCACCCCAAGGTGACACACTAGGCCGAATAAAGCCACGGTCAAGCAACTCCTGAAGATGCGTCTTCAACTCCTTCAGCTCTTTGGGTGCCATGCGATAGGGAGCAATGGACACCGAAGTTGTGTTTTCAAACAACTCAATCCCAAACTCCAGCTCTCGACTAGGCGGCAAACCAGGTAACTCTTTTGGAAACACTCCAGGGAACTCACGCACTGTTCTTATGTCCTGAACTCGCACCTCCTTTGAACTAGGATTCATCACAAAGGCTAGGTAAGCCTCACAACCTTGCCGCAACATCCGACTTGCTTCCAATGTAGACACTACATTGGCCAGAAACTTCACATTCTCACCCACTACCACCACCTCATAATCATCCACAAGTTTCAACGAAACTCGATTGCTTTCGAAATCCACCACGGCCCTATGCTCAACTAGCCAACCCATGCCAAGGATTACATCAAAGCCATAGAATGGAAATTCCATGAGATCAACAAGAAAAACATGATTTTGCACCCTCAAGGGACATCTCCTATACAACTTCCTTGTTACAACCGTCTCACCAAAGGAACTAGTCACACGCATACCAACATCCAAAGACTCAACAGGTAAACCAAGCATTTGAGCATGTTCACGCAATATATACGAGTGTGTAGATCCAGAATCAATCAAAGAAAGTAATGACAAGGATTGCAAAGTAAAGGTACCTACGATCACATCCGTATTATTCCTTCCCTCACGATGGGCATACACTCGAGCTTGACCGCCACCCTCAGGTTGAACGGCCACCACATGTGCTACGTTCCTGCCACAATCATCCCTACGCTAAAAATTACCATGGTCGCGCCCACGACCTCTCTGTGGCTCAGCTGCTCTAACCGGAGCCTGTCCCTCTCTCAGCGGCTGAGGACAATCTTTCTTCTAATGCCCTCGATTCCCACAATTCCATCATGTCCCAAGGTTACCCCAACACTCACCACCATGTCTTCTACCACAACGGTTACATTCAGGACTCCTCAGAACAACATTAGGTCCTTGCTGACCTCTACCAGGGTTACCACCCCCACGCCTAGCATCATAATACGGCTTCCTATCCTTATGCCTCTTGTTGCGATCTCTACCATAATCGCGTTCCGCAGCTTGTTTCCCTAAGCTAGAGCCACCAGCTCGACTTGCCAAACCAAGATTCGATTCATTGTCCTTGGCTCTAGTGACCAAGACATCGAAATCCGTGTAATCAGCTGCTAGCATATAGGTCTTGACATCCACTACCAGCCCATAATGGAATCGTTCGCACCTCTCCCGCTCATTAGGGATTAGCTCAGGTGCATACTGACTAAGGCGAACAAACTGAATTTCATATTCAGCTACAGACATGTTCTCTTGCATGAGGGACATAAACTCTCTCTTCTTTTCATCGAGGTAACGTACCCCCAAGAACTTCCGCTTGAACGCGTTCAAGAAGAACGTCCAAGTCACCTCGTCATCCTCCATCCCGGAGATAGTGGTTGTCCACCACGTATAGGCATCACCATGCAGCAGTGACACAATACAACCCAGCTTCTGCACATTGTTGCAGTTCATCTGACCCATAATCCTCTTCGTGCTCTCCAACCAAGACTCAGATCCTTCCGGAGATAAGCCTCTGAACTCAGTCCCTCCTAGACTACGAAGACGTTCCAAAGGCAACCTCACATTAGCATCATCCTGATGCGCAACTCCATGAGCTCCAGCTACTGCTGCCTGGAAAGCTCCAACAATAGCCTGAATCAACATGGTCATGTCAGGAATAGCTTGCCCCTGCACACCCTCGGGTCCAGCAACCCCAGCACCAGCACCAACATTACCAGCTCCAGCTCCACCACCACCGGGTGGTCCACCAGGAGGAGGAGGAGGTAAATCCTCAACATTCTCGACATTCTCATTATCAGCCATCGATCTAGTGTTGATTCTCAGCTCTCTACGTGGCCCCATTATAAAAAACAATGCACTGACGAAAATGCAATAAACACAATTAGGCACAATAAGATCAGTAATCCAAGTACTCAAGCTCATCTTCGAAAACAATTCTTCTCATTAGTTTTGATATGGAAATGAGATCCCCAACCACT
Organism: Hibiscus trionum; assembly: GCA_030270665.1. Taxonomy (NCBI): domain Eukaryota; kingdom Viridiplantae; phylum Streptophyta; class Magnoliopsida; order Malvales; family Malvaceae; genus Hibiscus; species Hibiscus trionum. Next base: position 28,114,670 of record BSYR01000021.1, read on the forward strand.
CTTCAAACATAGCATAGCATCACAAAATCATCTCAAATTAACCACCCATCACTATACATACATTAAACTTTCACTGAAAAAAACACCACCATGCATAAACACATACAACAACCACATACCAAACCCCAATTATTCGATAACCTGGCTCTGATACCAACAAATGTAACACCCTTAGCCCGGCCTAGACGCTTGACCTGAACTACGAAGATTACACGGGGAAAACCAAAGTCAACCAGAAAGCCAACCTTGATTAACGACCTTTTTTCATTTTAATCTTGTTTAAATACATATTAAACCTAAGTGAGTACTCACGAATCATGAATGAGAATGGCACAGCGATCGGATATCATTTAGGGACTCAATTGCACGTTATCCAAGATTAGGGACCAAATTGTAATTTTTGTAAATTAGAGGGAGTTCATAGATTTTAGGATTACCAACATGAAATTAGTCATGTTACATGCTTCTCTGCCAAAATTCAGCTTAAAAAGACATCCCAAGCTCAAGCAATTGCAATCACAACATTTAGGACTAAAATGTAAAGCATGAAGACTCAAAACAATTCAAATCTGTGTCCAACGGTTACCCGTATCGGAACACCTACCCATCGTGCCGAAACGCTGTATCGAAACGATGTTGACCATTTCGGTACGCGGGTATGTTCCGAGACCAGTATCGAAACATGACATTCCAGTAGCCAAACTGTTTCGAAACAGCCTCAGACGTTTCGAAACACAAAGACCATTTCAGGCCCCCGTTTCGAAACACTAGAGGGTGTTTCGATACACCTTGCCCATAAACAACAACTATTGCTGGTTTTTCATCCTTTAGCACACTCAAACATGCCTCAAAGACTCTCAAATCATACCAACAAACCATTATACATATAAGGAACATATCTAGGACATTCTAACACGAACATAGCATCAAACACAAATTCACATAGTCTAGAGGCATACTTCCTAATAACAAACCAATATAAGCAATCCAACCTCAATCAAAACATTCAAGGCCAATTACAACTCAAACATGCCAACACAAACATGCCACAACCTTAGGGAGTTCAACATATCTCCCAAAAACAACTTTGGTTTCCCATTGCATGAGCTTGAACTTCACCATACATGAGCTTGAACTTCTTTGGATGATCTTAACCTCTTTGATGCCCAGAAACACCTCAATTATCTGCATTATTGGTAAAAGAGAGCTTAAGCACTAAAGCTTAGTGAGGCATACTCTAAAGGAAACCAACTCAATAATACATTTCTTGAAAACATTTTCTCAAAAGCTTTTAAACAACATGCTCATTCTATCTCCTGCTTGAAAACCATTCAAAGCAACTTCTCAATGAAAACACATGTACCTTCATTCTATCTCTTGCATTTAAACCAATGCAAAACTCATGGCCAAGCCACACTCAGGCTTGTACAATAAAGCATTTCATATACAACTCACATATGCATTTGTCATAGCATAAATCATTTCATCAAAGGTACATGTGTATCAAAACCATTTCATATTTTATATTGCCATTTCACATCTCATTATTACCCAGATATGCGGACATCTCACTAGACACTTCCGGTGGCATCTACCATCACCGTACTCACATGGCTGAATCTCTCATTGCCACAAAGCTTGGGTATTTCACCAAGTCCTACCCGATGGAATTCCCATCATCGGTTCTCTCCTTTTGGCTTAACCAAAGAGCACGCACGAATTTTTAGTTTATAGTGCACTCTCATCCTATTGATCGATAAATTATATCCGGTAAGTATCTCAACATCTATGCCAATATATTATATCAAATCATCATCTCACCTATTGCTTTTCATGCAACAATTCTCAAAACATTCTCATCTCATTTCAAAACCATAACATTTGCTATGCTTTAACACAAAAGCTCAAATCTCAACTATGCAACATGTTACTTCATGAAACCATTTCAAGCATCACCTCATGCTATAAAATATGCATAAAAACAGTAAGAATTTATCAATCTCAAACCATGGGCATGTAAAAGCATTTTACGGGCAATCACCACATCTATGAGAATAAACTAGCCAATACTTACTTCCGGACTTAGGAAGGTGTTTCAAACCTTTCCTAAATCCCCAAACCTTGATTCTTTGTCCCTCAAGGACTTCTAAAACCATACGCACTCACCGATTACGTTTCGCTTGATCGCCGAAATGCTATCTAAGCTTCCGGATCAACTCCAAAGGCGTCCGAAGATGTCTCCCATGTTTTAAACATATGAGAGCAAAGGATTAAGGCGTCATCATGCATTGAAATCATCAGCCACCCACCTAATCTCACTACTCTACACAAAAACCACATTTCGGCTACCAAACACTACTGAAAACACCTCCAAACTCTTCCAAAACCAAACCCAACCAAGATCCAACACTTCTAATCATTTCTAAACATCAATTAACATGAAAACCAACACAACCACGTCCTTATACCTCCAGCTATGACAGAACACCAAAATCACCCCAAAAACCATCATTCTAACAAGCAAAACTTAGGAAAACAATCCTATTTGGGATTTGATTGATAAAACCTCATTTGTAACATCAATTAACATCCAAAATACATTAGAAAACCATCTAAAAACAGAGCCCAATCATTCACCACGAAAATCTTCAAGATCTCTTCCAAAATCTTGAGTTTAAAGACAATTTCTTGTTTCTAACATTAAAACCACTTAAAAATCATTAATAAAGGATTGATAACTTGGGAATTTCAGTAAAGAACTGATCATTAGAGGAGAAGGACGAAGCTTACCTCTAATGGATGACTTCTCCTTGATTTGGGCAAGTTTTCTTAAAAATTCAATGTAGAAATCAAGTGGATTTGATGAGGAATTGATTAATAATCAAAGAGAGATTGAAATCTCATCAAATGAAGTGAAAATCAAAGTATATTTGCTGGAGAGAATGTGTTTGGTTGAAAGGAATTTGAGAGAAAACAAAATGAGGGAAAATTTGTGAAAAATAGTTATGAATAGTCAAAGGTAGTTTCTAAATTAATTAACCTTCATTTCTTTTAATTAAAACATTAATTAAATCACCCAAATTAAGGAAAAATCTGATGAAAATATTTTTGTAAAATTAGCTCCTTAAAGATTCAAAGTTTCAATCCTTTACAAAACAGTCACTACCTAACTTTGTAAAAATTGCGATTTGGTCACTACACCGAAATGTAGAATTTCCAAACCTTATTTTGTAAAATCGATTCCACCATTATCTTTCTTATATTAAATGAGGATTTTTAGATATTTTTCTATATTTTTAAAGCATCCCGAACTAGGTGTTCCCTAAAACTCCCTTTTATATTCGAACCACTTTCTGACCGGTCCGGTTCGGACTCTAAACATCTAGGCCCAAATTTGGGGTGTTACAACTATATTATATTATTATTACTTATTATTAATATCTATTATCTTATACTAGTATTATATATTACTTTATTATTTTTATATATAATTATTATCGTTATATTATTATTAGTAGTATTATCTTATTATTATTATCTACGTTACTATTACTATTAGTATTGTAATTATAATTATTATTATTATTATGGAAATAAGACACTAAAATATAAGCAAAGCCCAAAGTTTATTCAATATTAAAGTCCATTACAGATTAAGAAACCCAAAAAATATCACAAGGCCCGTTGGCCCAAATAACCTAGCCCTATTATGATAACAAAAACCCTAATATGTTTCTTTTGTTTTGCAGCCGCCCAACCCCAGCCGTCAGATCTGGATGGAGATCTGACGGTCCAGATCGAGTCTCGAGAAGAAACCCTAGTTTCTATCCGTTTTGCCCTAAGCGCCGCATTCGTCTGAGCCGTCGGATCGAGCTTGCCATCAACGAACCAGATCGAAGCATGGGAACTCTCCAGAATCTCCACGCGTCTACGCGCGCCCCTCGTGCTCCCGTACGCGCTCGTGCAGTACATCGATGGCCTCTTCGAGTCTCCTCGCGACCGTCCAGATCCCCATCGATGACACAGATCACTCCACGTCGTCCGACCGGCCTTCTCTGGTCCCTTCCCCCTCGTACGAGCCTCACATGCAAACCAAAAACAAACAAACGTCAGAGGCAACAAAACACAAATGCAACAGAAACGTACGAGGCAATAACAAACCAAAAATTCAGAGATGAATCCGGCCAAAATAGAATAGCAGAACCAATCACATATTTTGTAAGGGTTTTACAAATGCGAAAATGATGTAATTCCAGGACTATAAAACCCGAAACAAAGCATTGTAATAGGAGGGTTTTTCGGAGAGCAATTTTCAGAGAGCAAGTTGTAATCAAATTTTTTTTATAGAGAAATCAATACAAGCAAAAAGAAGCTTTCTGAGGTATATCATCATATTTGTTTCATTTTCATTTCGTAACACACAAAAAAATAAAAAGGTTAGGGTTTTCTTTTTTCTTTTTTACCTTCGCATCGCTTCGTTTCCCTCGCCGGTGACAAGCCCTTGGGTCTTGCCTGAGACCACATGCGGTGAATCGGTGGGGAGCAAACGCTAAAAGGGATTTTCAAAACGGTTTTGGGTTTCGATTCGGATTTCTAAAATAAAAAAACAGTCGAAAGGTTTTTTGGTTTTGAAACAAAGGACCTCTAGTTTTTTCAGGGTTTAGAAGAGTCAAGAAAAGGTGGGTCTTTTAGGTTTCCAGCGCCGGCAACGGCCAGCGGAACGACGACTGGGTTTTTAGGGAGGAAGGGAGAGACTTTTGGTATATTAGGGTTAACAAAAATGATAAAAGGGCTGAATCGTTTTTTGAAACCCAGTTTTATAGTTTTTTAAAACATAAAAATCGGTCTAATTATGTTTTAAGTCCCTCCACGTATAATTATTATGCGCGCAGGGGCTTCCGCAATTTTAAACCCCGTTCTAGGTCCTTCCTCTTTTTTGGGTTTTTCCAATCTCGTCCCCGTGTCGTTTTGGTTGATTTCGATCCGTTTTCTGAATGGGTTAATTCCCTTTTGGTCCTTGTAGGTTTCCATTTCCTTTTAATTGAGTCCCTATTTTGCATTTTGATCAGTTTTTAAATGGATTTATTACAGTTTTGGTCTATGTCAGTTTGCATGTTAATTATTTACTTTGCTTTTCATTTTTGTCATATTATATGTTGCCATTCATGCATTTCACCTATTTTAACATGTGTTTATCTCGAATATATATTTTGCCATATTGTTTATGTTAGTGTGTGCATATTTTGTCTTCTTTTGTTCGAATATGTATGTGCCATGCATTCTAATATGTCATTTCATGTTACCTTTAATGCTTTGACGTGCATAATAATTAACTTTAATTATAAAAAGGAGATACCTATTAATTCGCGTATTCGGGTCAACTAGCCTAGCTTATTGGATACTCCTCGAATATTCGGATTAATTCGAATCGTCTAAAGGTAAACTCGTAATTAAAACGAGCAAGACCATAACACCATATTTTAGTTTCTTACATCATGCATAAAGGTGACGTACGAGATCTGAACCCTAAACTAACACGGCAGTTAGTCTTATATGATGTCGATTTAGTCTTTGGTCCGGTGTACTCTCATCCTTTTTAATTAAATGTTTAATTAATTCGAAACTACCAATTTGGATAAGTTCGTATGATTAAAGTTCGATTTTTAATTAAGAATCCCTAATTAAATTCATTTTAAATTTCAAATAATTTCCATCAAATTAAAAGCAACAATTGTTTTGGTACCGATTTCCGGGCGTGATGGGGGTGCTAACCCTTCCCCACACGTAACCAACTCCTGAACCATTTCAAATGGATCTCTGGTTTTGTTTTTACGGTGTCCGGCCTACCTTAGTGGTCGGTGGCGACTCCAACCGAAAAAAGGTTTTTCCCAAAACTCGAATCGAATTTTTTTTAAAACCCCCTTTTTAATTAAATGTTTTCAAAAGGCGGGAACTTTTAGGACTTAGAAAAAAAACCTTGTTACAATGCCACCAAGACAGCAAAAGCCAAAAAGTGAGGTATCCCCTTCACTTTGCATTGCATGCAGAATACTTGCATTTAGTTTTACTTTTATTACATTGAGAACACTGCATCTTTCATGTTTGGAGGTGTTAGTGCCCATAGTTAGTCATTTGCATTTGTAGTTAGAAATAGAAATCTTGCTATGGCATTTTGTTTGATTCAATGATATTTGTATTAATAAATTGAGCATGTTCGATGATGAATAATTTTTTATGGCTATGGATTGATTGAACATGCATGACTATTGAGATTGGTAAAACTGACTTTAGTGTTTGATGCTTTATCTTTACATTGTTACACAATTGTATGCTCCTTAGGCTTAAGATTGTTAGAGAAGTTTTTAGAACTCATACATATCCTTGTGTAAAAGAAGTTAATAAACTTGATTGATAAATGAAAGCAGTAAAGGCTTGACTAAACTTCTTTGTGCCTATTGAATATAGTAAACTGTGAATAAATGCTAAGGCATATTTGTAGAAGGACACTCCACTTTGTGTTGCATTGTCTGGAAACCATGCTCAAATAAATGACAACAACATCAAATGAGTGAATGAAAGTTGTCACGAGATGACTCTACCTACTAGCTCGGGGGTGAGAAATATGCTCTCAGCTCACCTGGAGTGAGGGATGGTAGGTGTGATGAGCTGACACCCTTAAAAAATAGTTGAATTATGGGAGTAAAATTGTGCTTAAATAGTTACACATTAGGATGTACTCGAGTTCTTGTTTAAAATTTTCTAACTCTATTAAGCACAAGTTGCATGCAATTACGCACACACCAACAAGGGGTCTTGCCCTAAGGAACTGTTCTTAAAATCTCATTTATGTTTGAAGTATGAAAGACTATATTTTCTGTGGATTGAGAATTTGCTATAGTAGCATACTTGAATTAAATTTTTGCCACAAATTTTTTTTCTTCTGTTTTTTATCTACTCATTGCTTGAGGGTAAGAAATAGCTTAAATTTGGGGGGTGATAACTTGCAAAAATACCTATATTTCATGTCTTTCTACGTAAGTATTTTCTTGATTTCAAGATCATTTCATACCATATAGATGCATTTAGGACATATAATTGCATATGGGTTTGCTTGTTTAGTGGTTTGGTTTATTTTACAAGATTTGATGCTGCAAATGGGTATGTTCTAGTGCAGTGATGCATAGGTGAAACATGAGTGAGGCTGGGAAAAGGAGGAAAATGCCGCATCATTTTGGGCATCATTTCTAGGCGCGGAAAAGGACAAAGCATTGAAGACATTCTGTTTGGCCCACATGTGCGAACCCCCTATTTGTCTTTCGTGCCACACATGAAGCGGGAATATTACCTAGGACCTTCAAGGAATATTAGGCCACTAAACCCTAGGATCTCCTACTATATAAAGGACAAGAAGCCCACATTAAAGAGAGAAGAGAGAGAATTGAAAAGAGAGCTTTTTGGGTGAGGAAAGAAAGGAGCAGAGTCTGCTGCTTTCTTCATCTTCTTCACCTTGATGTCCTCCATAGTTGAAGCTCCAAGGGGTGATTTTGCTCGCGTTCGAGAGAAGCAGCAAGCTTAGGGCAGTTCGTGGCATTCCAAGACGGCGTTGGGAGTTTTTCCTTTCTTTTTTAGTTTTTCTACTTTAGCAATTATTTTTGGAATGGGTTGTTTCAAACGAATGATGATAGATGTTTATTGCCCAGCCATGAACTGACTTTAACTGGCTTGGGCTTTCTTTGGATGATTTTATTTTTGTTTTAATGAATGTTTAGTTATTTTCAGTTCCATAATTGCTTTGTTCACTGTTTTATTGCCTTAGGTTTGTAAGAGCTTCCGAGAGTAGCCTTAAACTAAATGTTGGATGTGCTTAATGGTCGAGAGAGTTAAGCGTAGATCTACGCGGGGTTGTGCTGAGAGGAAAACCCTAACTCACCTTAGAGATAAGGATAGAGTTTCAACGACTAAAATGAGTAGTACTTAAACGATAAGTAGCTTCTAGGGTTCACGATGAGAGGTATTATCATAGCATTTTGGCTTTTAGGTTTCTTGCTAGAGATACTCTAGTGTCGCAACCCCTTTTTTAAAAGGAAGGGCTTCGACTTTATTTGGAAAACTTTTTAAAATCAACGGAGTCGCCACCAATCCTTTTGAATAGTGTGATTGGGTCACTTTAAAACGTGGTTATTTTAATAAAACGTTTTATTTTAATAAAACAACAGTTTTAGCCTACAAAAACCAGAAAACAAGCTCGGGGGTCGGTTACGCGTGGGGAGGGGTTAACGCCCTCATGACGCCCAAATTGGTACCTAATTGATTTTAAAATCATTTTCAAAACTAGAATTTGCAAATTCACGAAGGTTCGACTTTATTTGTCCGATTAATGAATATCAGTCTATTTTAACAGTCTTATCGCCCGGGAGATGAAATTTAATCACCGCCAACATTTCTGGCGCCAACCCGTCATTCACGTTTGATAAGACACCGCATTAAATTAATTTCTCTTTTCAATCAACATGGAAATTTAATGTGTTGAGCATTTTTATTTATTCTAGGTTTGATCATTTAAAATCCTAAAAAAGGTCTAAGTCTTTTATTCCTAATTAAGGGTTTGAGTTTGTTTAAGTGTGTTTTTATTTTTGTGAAGAAAATCTTTCTTCAAACATGTCTCTATCTAAGTATTTAGAACTTAGTCCTAAGTTTTGACCTATTTCTAAAGAACAAACAAGAAACTTGAATTTTTCTTTGTGTTTTACTTTTTATGGTTTCTTTAAAAGAAAAACATTTTATTGTTTTCTTTTTACTCTAAAAAGCAAGACCCTTCTTTTTGACATTTCTGCTTTTTAGTTTTATTGATTTTCTACGTTCTTATTCTTTTTATTTCTATTTCCAAAAGGAGTTTTTTTCTTTTACATTTTTAAAAGTTATTTTTAAAAGATGTTTTTAAGATTTTTTTTAAAACCCTTTTAAGTTATCCTATGTTTTTGAATAAGACTTTTTATGTTTTCTAACTTTTATTCTCTAAAAAAATTTTAAACTTCTAACCTATGGTTATTTTCTATTAAAACTCCTTTTTAAAATTTTTATCTTTTGATTCTTCCTTTTAAAACTTTTTTTATTTTGAAAACAACTTATTTTTTTTTCTTAAAAACGTCATTTAAGAACCTTTTATTATTAAAATTGAATTTCAAAACTCATTTTGATTTTCTAACAAATTAAGACTTTTTTTATATTTTTTTCATCCATAATTTATTATCTTCTAATTAAACCCCTTGATTTTAGTTTTTTTTAAATAAACATTAAATCATTTTTTATTCCTAAATCTAGAAAACCATTTTTTAGTTTCAATTATTTCATTTTTTTAAGATCAAAGTTCTAAAAACAATTTTTTTTTAAACATGCAAGAATTTTAAAGATTAAATTAAAAACTAAACAAGATTATAGAACGAAATTATTACTGGATTCAAGAAACGATGTTCCAACTTCAACAAACACAACCTAAAAACAAACACAATACAAAGAAAACAAAATTCAACCAAGAACAAGTATGAAATTCACTAAAAAAATTCAAAGAGAAGAAAAGTATTTTTACCGAAAATGAAGAACTCATATGTGATCCTTCTCGAATCGCTTCCCAAAAAATTCCGGAAAATGACCCAAAGCTCGAACTTCACTCCAAAATATTTCCAGCAAACTCAGAGAATTATTTAAGGAATTCATAATTTTTAGCTTTGTTTTTTTTTTTTGCAGATTTCCCCTTGATTCGAGCCCTAATTTTAACCATTTTCTTCCATTTTTGCAGATTTCGACGACTACGGTGGACGATGGCGAGTGGCGTCGGTGCCGTTGGGTCGGTGACGGTGATACGAATTGACCGGCACCAACGGCATCGACAGCCGCAGCCTGTGAACAGTGGATGACCTCTAGTAGCGGCGGGAATTGAGGTTTTGGGGCTACAGCCCGCGCGCGTGTTCGCACGCGCTAGGCACATGACTCGCGCTAGTTCCCTCTTTTTCTCTTTTTTTGTTTCTTAATTATTTATTCATTTATTTTTTACTTCTTTTTTTGCTTTTTTACTTCTTTTTTAATTTTTTTCCTTTTTTGCTGCTTCTTTTTATTATTAGGCTATCTTCCTAAGGGTTTTTGAATGAGCTCTTTTTTTAAAAATAAATAGGTTTATTATTTATTTTAAGATTTGAGCTTTTTGTTTGATTTTTTAAATGGGTTTAAAAATGGGCTTTATTGAGATGAGTTTTTGGGTTCTTTTATTTAAAATGGGCTTTTTAAAAAAAAAAGTTTTTATTTCTATTATTATTTTATTTGAAAAGGATGGCTGAAAATCTAGTGACAACAGTTGCCCCTCTTTGCTTATCTATGTGCAACAAGGATAAAGCAAAGACAAAAGGCACTGATTTTCACCGATTTTCTGGTTGGCTCCATTCTCCTAATGCCCAAACGGATAGGCATGATCTATTCTCCAGATTCCCGAACAGATGAGCAGATTCCATTCTCCAAACGTCCAAACGAATAGGCTGGTTTTATTCTCCTTATGCTCGAATAGCTGAGCTAGGTTCCATTCTCCAAACGCCCGAACATATAGGCTGATTCTATTCTGTTTATGCCGAATAGCTGAGCTGGGTTCCATTCTCCAACCGCCCGAATGGATAGGCTGGTTCTATTCACCTTATGCTCGAATAGCTGAGCCGGGTTCCATTCTCCAAATGCCCGAACAAATAGGCTGGTTCTATTCTCCTTATGCTCGAAAAGCTGAGCTGGGTTCTATTCTCCCAAATGCCCGAACAGATAGGCGGATTCTTGAAAAATTTTATCCTTCTTATGCTTGGATGAATAAGCAAAACCTCATTCGAATAGGTCTTCCATGTACCTGAAAAACAAAATGTATGTAACACTCTGAAACGTACCCTAGTTCGAACGATTGAAAAACGACGATGATAACGTAAACAATTATAATCTAACTAAGATTGAATTGGTAACTAATATATTCATATGTTAAATAATATGAGATGTAAATTAGTGTACACATAAATACTTGTACAATTATGTGAGATGATGAAAATATATATGTGCAAGCTATGTATATATATATATATATATATAAGATTAAAATGTGATAAATTAATGATTAAAATATGTATATTATATGATATATGGCTGGTAATTAATTATAATATTATATTAATATAAATATAAGACTTAGTGGGTTTGCACAAGTGTCCCACTACACATCTAAAGGGGACACATGGCCAAGGGGTAATCACCCACCAAATGAATCATCAATTATCACCATCTCCCTCATTCTCCATTCCCACGAAACCAAGAGAGAATTAGTGAGAGAGAGTGAACTGAAGATTAATGATAAGTGATGGAAAACTAAAGAAAGCTTGCATGCATTTGAAATTATAGTTCAAAGCCTATTGAGGAAGAGGCAATAGAGGATACAAGGAGTGAACAATCAAGAAGGAGAGACAAGGGCATAGTGATAAAGGACAACAAGCAGCTTGGAGTATTGTGAGTGTAGTTTTGTTTAAAGTGTTAGGATTAGTATCCTAACCTTGTTATTTATGATTATTAGATAACATGAAGGAAGCATGAAATGAACCTAATAATGGTTGGTAAAAATTAAAATGCTAAGGAAGAAGGATTAAAGGAAAGACTTATGATATGTTGACTATGCTAGTTAGATAAGCTTACTTTGGCCTAGATATGTTACATTGGGTTGATGATTGAATAAACCATATGACATGAACTTATATGATGAGTTTAGCTACTGTATTTTGATGTTTACATGATGAAAATGATAATATGTGCTTGCTTATTTTTCATGTTATCATGAATTGAATGATTGCTCTGAAATAAAGATCGATATTGTTACATGTTTGGTGAATTGTTGAATAACAAGCAATTGATTTCGTTAAACATATAAGATAAGATAAGACCTTGGTTTGATTAGTGTCTATAGGTAGAAGTGCATGTCTTAGAGTCATTGAGCTCCTCTGATTATTGTTAAAGGATGGTGGTTAGTCACCAATATACCTTAAGGTGGTAAGTCACATTGATGCTATGGCATCCTCTGATTACATGTCACAAGTTGGTTACAAAGCATTGATACCTTTGGGTATCCAAAGTCATATGTCACACGTAGACTCGATTACCTTGTTCATTAATCATCCAAGGCAACATATTTAAAAGTTACATGACTTGAAAGATAAGTACCTAAATAATAAGTACCAATGAAATGAAATTGATATGCCTACTTGCCTTGTATATGCTAATGCTTTTAAATGATGCTTGTTGTTGTATATGATAATGTTTTGATTGATACTTGCTGTATGAATGAACATAAAAGTATGTTGTTTATGTTGCATCAATGGTTACTTGAAATGGTTACAAGATTAGCTAAGTCTACTTATGTATGATGGACTAGCTAGGTGAACTTTGATTAAAGTCTAGTTAGGTAACCTTAAAGATTGAATAACGCTCTAAAAGATAGAGATTAGTAAAGTTTAGGGCTGCCTCACTAAGTACATACCTTGTACTTATCACTCTTCTGTTCCCTTCTTCCAAAAATTTCAGGTGCTAGTCTCGAAAGCTAGTCGATTGTATTAGAGAGCTGACCTTGAAGTCCAAGCACAAGTATGACTCTTTTGGTTATTATAGTTGGTGGCATAGATGTATATAAGTGTCACATGCATTTGATACATGTATTTTGGGTGCTTGACATGTAAATGTTATGTTTAAAAACTTGGTTATGTAATATATATTTTAACATGCTTAATGTTTCGGTTGTGTAATTAAGTACTAAAGAACCATGGTATATATATATATAGGAATGATGGTTGCTATGGAATTTAAAGTATGCTTGTATGATTTGCTTATATGACCAAATGATCATATGATTGAATTAGAGTTGTATAATAATTTAGCCGAACCTTGAATGTTCCTATTGAGACCGAATATGATTAAAGTATGCTTGTATGATTTGTCTACATGATCAAATGATTTTATGGTTAATTTAGGAATATATATGTGCTTTAGTCGAATGATGATATGAATGATTTAGGATTGTAATAAGGTTAGCCAAATTATGTATGCACATAATAGGATTCGAATATGAGATTTCAATAATGTATAGTGTAAATGAAATGTATGTATGCTCTTGTATGAATCATTGTATAGTGTAAATGAAATGTATGTATGCTCTTGTATGAATCATTCTAATGGTTGCTTATGTTTAAGGTTAATATACATAATGAATTTAGGATTTGCATCTAGTTAAGTTGTATACTTTGATATGTATGACTGACTATTGAATTAAGCTTCCACATATATTTGTAATGTATGACCAATGTATGTTATGATAACAAGACTTGTAAGTGTATGTTTAAATGAATCCGATTAAAACAACAACGAAATGTAACGTTTCTCGCTCGTATCCCGGGCGAGGGGTGTTACAATGTAATATGCAATGCAATTATGATGTGCATGCCCCTAGGGATGCTTGAAACATGAATGCATGTCAAGTTTTCTTTTCTCTTTTTAAAACTTCTTTTGCTTGGACTATTTTCTTAATGCTGGTGAAATATTGGTTATTGATTCCAACCCGACTAACATGAGTTTCCTCCAAACCTCGTGTAGATAAGAAGGAAAGCTTCACTTTTTCTTAACAAAATGACTTTACCAACTTCATCCACCATTCCTTGGAATAGAGCCTCCACCCTTGCCTTGGAATTCACCCACGACGTCACGAGACCACAACATGAGTCATGAACACTTCTGGTTTTGCTTCGTTTCTGATCTTCTGCACACCTAAACTTGCACTCTTAACTGGAAGGACTGACTTCACTCTTACATCTCGTACTTTACTTCATTGGAAACATTTGATCCTCATCTGCTTTCATTAGTCAATATTTTTGTATTCAGGGACAAGCTTCCTCTAGAGCGTGATTGAACATCCTTAAGTCAATTTTTGACATTTCCAATGTCTTTAAATCTAATCTCATTATCATGTAAGAAAGACTGGCAATTTGGAAACTCCAATACACTATTTAGGCGCCAAGACACTTGTAAGGTTTTCAAGAATCCTCACTTTTCTTCCTATTTTGGGTTCATTTGAAAATTTTGCAACAAGGCTTATTTCCACTTCTAACGCTCTAACGTCGCAAGCCCCAAGCGATAATCTTAATTATGAAACGCCTCATAGTCCTTGTACTTTCCAAAACTTTCTCAAAGTAATGCTAAAAAATCTTTTGTATATCTAAATGATTGTCAAATCCATTTATCCTCATTTCAATGCAAGATGCTAATAATGGTAGGAAAGAAGACAAGAAAGAAAAAAAATCCATGAAACTAAATTTATTAATGTTGTGGCAAACACAAAAAGGTTTATAAAAAAAGAAAAAGGAACAAGTATTCGGATATCAACAGTCCAAACTCTTCCTATCAAACCCCAGTAGTAATCTTGACCGCCACCATTGTTGAGGAGTCATTAAGTACAATGCATAAGTTGTGGAGCCCCGGAAACTATCTTACAAATTATCTGAGCCACCCTTTACGGGTTTTCAACTCAGACCCTCGTTTGGTTTCAAAACGCCCTTTGCAGGTTTTCATTTTGAACCCTCCTATTTCTTTTCTTTTCTTTTTTCTCTTTATTTTATTTTTTTTCTTTTTCCTTCAAGCATAATACCTCTTAACGGAATCAGAGTTCACCGAGTTTTGAAACTCATCTCCATCCATCTCAGCTAAGATCAATGCCCTGCCTGAAAAAACCTTTGTCAGAAAATAAGGTCCTTCCAAATTGGGCGCCAATTTTCCTCGGGGATCACTTTGGATTGGCAGCTTCTTCTTTAATACCAGATCACCTTCTTAAAATTCCCTAGGGTGAACCTTCTTATCATAAGCCCTTATCATTCTCCTTTGGTACATTTGACCATGGCATACGGCTTTCAACTTCTTTTCTTCAATTAAATTCAATTGGTCATACCTTGCCTAAACCCATTCAGCTTCATCTAACTTGGCCTCCATCAAGACACGCAACGATGGTATCTCAACCTCAATTGGTAGCACACCATCTACTCCATATACTAATGAGAATGGAGTTTTCCCAGTAGATGTTCGTACCATTGTTCGATATGTATACAAGGCGAATGGTAATTTTTCATGCCAATATTTATAAGTGTCAGTCATTTTTGCAACTATCTTCTTGATAAATTTTATAGGTTGCCTCTACTGCTCTGTTCATCTTCGGGTGATATACTATTGAGTTATGGTGCTTAATGCTAAATTTCTCACATGCCCCAACAATCATTCGGTTGTTCAAGTTGGAGGCATTATCGGTGATTATGCTCTTTGGTAGACCATATCGACAAATGATCTCCTTCTTTAAGAAATTGCAAACAATGGACCTAGTTACACTTGCATACGAGGCCGATTCCACCCATTTTGTGAAGTAATCGATGGCTACCAGAATAAAGCGATATCCATTTGACTCCTTCAGATGGATCTTCTCAACGACGTCTATGCCTCACATAGAGAATGGCCAGGGAGACGACATGACATGAAGATACTAAGGAGGCGCATGAACCTTGTCGGCATAAACCTGACACTTGTGACATTTTCGGGAATAATTAATGCAATCTCTTTCCATCGTTGACCAATAATATCCGAAGCGCATAATTCTTCTTGCCATAGTGAAACCACTAGGGTGAGCTCCGCAAACTCCCTCATAAACTTCTTCCAAAATCAACTGTGCTTCTTTTGCATCCACACATCTTAAAAGCACCTAATCCCGACTTTGTTTGTAAATGATTTATCCATCAAGAATGTATCATGATGCCATTTTCCTAATCATCATCTTTTCATTTTCTGAAGCCTGTGCTCGGTATTGCTGAAACTTTTTGTACTGCAAGATTTCATGGTACCATGGCAAGCCATCTGCCTCCTTTTCTACGTTGTAACAATGAGCTGGGGACTCCAACATTTGCAACTTAATGGGCATCATCTTGGAACCCTCACTTGCTTTAAACATGGCAGCCAAAGTAGCTAATGCATTACTCATCCGATTGTCTTCCTTTAGGAGATGCTTAAAAGTGATCACATCAAATTCTTTAGTTAATTTAAGGACCATCTTGTAATATTCTATTAATTTTGCATCCTTTGTTTCCCATTCGCCATGTATTTGGTAGATGATCAACGTTGAATCCCCATAGACCGTCAAAATGCATGCCCCATGATTCTGTTGGTGGCTCATCAATTTTTGCAATACACATTAAATCCTCATTGGGGAAATTGAAATCTAATGCCTCATAATCATCCTGAGCACGGCTTGCAAGAAAATATGCTATGGCACTTCCTTTTACTGCTTTTTGGCTCACATACTGAATATCATATTCTGAGAGCAACATCTGCCATCGTGCTATTCTTCCTGATAAGGTCAGAGCTTTCATCATAAACTTTAACGGATCTAGCCATGAAATCAACCATGTGGTATGATACAACATATACTGCCTAAACCTTTTAGTAGCCCATACCAGAGCACAACATACCTTTTCAATCGGAGTATATCTTGCTTCACAGTCAGTAAACTTCTTGCTTACGTAATATATTGCCCTTTCCCTCCTTCCAGTTTTCGTCATGTTTCCCTAATACGCAGCCCATTGAATTTTTCTACATAGTTAGATAAAGTATTAACGGTTTTCCTAAAACATGTGGCACTAACACTAGAGGATTAATTAACTGATGCTTGATCTTTTCTAAGGCTGCATGGCATTCTTCATTCCATATCCCCGAATTGTTCTTCCTAAGTAACTTGAATATTGGATCACATTTATTCGTAAACTGGGAGATGAAACGAGCTATGTAATTCAGCCTTCCTAGGAATCTCCGAACTTGCTTCAGTGTTTGGGGTGGTGGAAGCTCTTGTATGGCCTTTATATTGTCAGTGTCGATTTCAATTTCTTTTCTACTTACTACAAAGCCTAACAACTTCCCAGAAGTAATCCCAATTGTGCACTTGGCAGGATTAAGCTTTAACTGAAATTTCCTCAATCTTTGAAAAAGCTTACTCAGGTTCACTAGATGCTCCACCTCAGTTATGGACTTGGAAATCATATCATCCACATAAACTTCTATTTCCCTATGCATCATATCATGGAAAAGAGTAACCATATGTAACACCACAATTTTGGGCTTAGAAGTTTAGGGTCTGAACCAGACCGGTCTGATTTTCGGTTCGAATATAAAGGGAGGTTTTAGGGAAAGCCTAGTTCAGAATGCTTTAAAAATATATAAAAATATCTAAAAATCCTCATTTAATATATATAAGATAATGGTGAAATCAATTTTACAAAATAAGGTTTGGAAATACTACATTTCGGTGTAGTGACCAAAATGCGATTTTTGCAAAGTTTAGTAGTGACTGTTTTGTAAAGGATTGAAACTTTGAATCTTTAAGGATCTAATTTACCCAAAAGGTTTTTCTCCAGATTTTTCCTTAATTTGGGTGATTTAATTAATGTTTTAATTAAATAAAAAGAAAAGGGAAACTACTTTTTAGATTTTCATAACTACCTTTTCCTAATTTTCCCTCATTCCTTTTTCTCTCAAAATCCCATCATCCAAACACATTTTCTCCAGCAAATTTCACATTGATCTTCACTTCAATTGATGAGATTTCTATCATCTATTGGTTCCTAATCAATCTTGCATCAAATCCTTTTGTTTTCCACATTGAATTTTCAAGGAATTTGGCCCAAATCAAGGAGAAATCATCATTTAGAGGTAAGGATGTTCTTCTCCTCTAAATACTCAATTCTTTACTGAAATTTCCAAGTTGTCAATCCTTTATTAAAATTTTATAAATGGATTTAATGTTAGAAACTTGATTTTGGCTTAAAACTCAAGATTTGGAAGAGATCTTGAAGATTTTCGTTGTAATGGATTGGGCTCTGTTTTGAGATGTTTCTTTAATGTATTTTGGATGTTTAATGATGTTAGAAATGAGGTTTTATCAATCCAATCCCGAATAGGTTGTATTTTCTAAGTTTTTGCTTATGAAAATGGTGGTTTTTGAGGTGTTTTATGTGTTATGTTATAGTTGGAGGTATAAGGACGAGTTGAGAGTTGTTTTTGATGTTAATTGATGTTTAGAAATGATTAGAAGTGATGGATCTTGGCTGGGTTAAGTTTTGGAAGAGTTTGGAGGTGATTTCGGTTGTGTTTGGTAGCCGAAATGTTGGTTTTGGGTAGAGCAGCGAGTTTAGGAGTGTTGGCTGAAGATTTCAATGCATGATGATGCATTAATCCTTTGCGTTGATGTGTCTAAAACAGGGGAGACATCTTCGGACACTTTCAGAGTTGATCCGGAGGCTTAATCGGCGTTTCAGCAAGCAAGCGAAACGAAATTGGTGAGTGGAGATGGTTTTCCAGCTTTGAAACAATTATTTGGAGGTTTTGGGAGCTTAGTTTAAGTCTAAACAACTTAGCTAAGCTCAAGAGTAAGTTTTCGGAAAATCTCCCTCGAATGTGCTAAGATGTGGTTTGATGCATTAGTTATGAAATGCATGTTTAATTTCTGTTCTGAAAGCATGTTTTAGCATGATTAATGCTAGTTTTGAAATCCATGTACTAAAGGATGCTCAATGTAAGAGATCCTGGGTTTTGACATGTTATTATTTTGGTTATGATGCATGGAGTTGCATGATGTTAAGTGGCTTGAATAATGCTTTAAAACAGTGAATTGATGATGGTATTTGATGTATATTGGCAAGTGATGAAATGGTTTTATAGTACTTGAATCGGATATAGTTAGCCGGCTATAGGATTGGGTGCACCGTAAGTAAAGTTGCCTTGGATGTTGAGGGGTTGTGATTGTACCGTAAACTCCATCCAAGTACCCTAACGATTAAGGTAATATCACAACGGTGGTTGAAATTCCGTGTGTGGATCTTGTGTTATGTGTCCCTTACTCTCGTTAGAGGAATTATACAATTACCGATGAGTGGTGTTGAGGGGTTGTGATTGTACCGTTATACTCCACCACGGGTGTCACATCAATGGAGGGATTGCTCTTGAGTGTGAACCTTGTGTAGTTCGGTAGTGTGTATGAAGCGTGTGGGACAACGCTTGTAATCCGCGTATACAATTGTGTTTTGTGTAAATGGTTATGAACTATCACTTGAAAGCCAATATAATGTATTTAAATGTAAAGAAGCATGAGATGCTTGAAAATGATGCATGGTAGCATGAGAAAAGAGATGAGCATGTGGTTTAAAAGCTTTGTTGAAAGTGTTTTCTAAAAATGCATTGTTGTATTGGTTTTGGTTAGAGCTTGCCTCACTAAGCATTTGTGCTTACGCTCTCTTTTACCAATAATGCAGATAATTGAGGTGTTAAAGGGCATCAAGGGAGCTAAGTATATCCAAGGGAAGTCAAGCTCATGTATGGTGAAGTTTTCTTACACTATTAGTTTTGATAATTTGGCAATGGGAACCTAAGTTTTGTTTTGGGAGATGTGTTGAACTCCCTAAGGTTGTGGCATGTTTGCCTTTATTGGTTTGAATTGTAAATGGCCTTTAAATGCTTGATTTGAAGTCTGTTTGCCCTTTAGGCTTTGATAATAGGAAGCATGCCTCTAGTCTTGCAAAATTTCATGTTTGGTGATATGAATGTGTTAGGGTGTCCTAAACATGTACCATTTATGTATGTTGACTTGTTGATATGCTTGGGAAGTCATTTGGATGTGTTGGATCGTGTTTGTGCTTGAAAAACCAGCAATTACTGCTGTTTCTGGGGAAACCGTATCGGAACACTCCCTATTGTTTCGAAACGGGGGCCTGAAATGGCCTTCGTGTTTCGAAACGCCAAGGATTGTTTCGAAACGAATTTTCCAGTTGAAGGCCTCGTTTCCGAACCAGTCTCGGAACCAACCCGCATATTGAAACGGTCAACGCCGTTCCGATCCTGCGTTTCGATACGGCAGGTGGGTGTTTCGAAACAGGTGACCGTTGGGCACTGATTTGAATGGTGCTGGAGTTTGCAAGCTATACATTTTAGTCCCGAAAGTTGTGTTTGCAATTGTATGAGTTTGAGAAGTCCAATTATGGTGAATTTTGGCAGGGAAGCATGTAACATGACTAATTTCATTTTGGTAACATAAAAATCAGTAAAGACCCTCTAACTTACAGAATTTACATTTTGGTCCCTATTCTTGTAATAAGTGTAATTGAGTCCCTTTTTGTTATCTGACCGCTGTGCCCTTCTTAAATAAGCTTTATGGGAACTCACTTAGGGTTAATGTGCATCTAGACAAGATTAAAAAGAAAAAAGGGTCGTGAATCAAGGTTGACTTTCGGGTTGACTTTGGTTTTCCCCGTGTAATCTTCATAGTTCGGGTCAACCGTCTAGGCCGGGCTAAGGGGGTTACATTTGGTGGTATCAGAGCTTAGGTTCTCGTGTAATTGGGAATTATTATGTTGGTGATGTATGTGTATTTGCATGATATGCCTTTTGGGTGATGATATGCTATGTTGGAATGTGTTAGGGGATCCCATTGCCATATCAAAACTAATGGAAGGAATTGTTTTCGAAAAAGAGCTTGAGTACTTGGATTACTTACCTTATTGAGCCTAATTGTGTTTATTGCATTTGTGTCAGTGTATTGTTTTCTTGTAAATGGGGCCGCGTAGAGAGATGAGAATAAATACAAGAGCTATGGCTCAGAATGATAACGAGAATGATGATAACGCTGAGAATGTTGTGGATTTACCTCCTCCCCTGGTGGTGGTGGTGCTGGAGGTGGTAATACTGGTGTTGGTGCTGGTGCTGGGGTCGTTGGACCTGAAGGTGTGCAGTGGCAAGCTGCTCCTGACATGACTGTGTTGATTCAGGCTATTGCTGGAGCCTTTCAGGCAACAGTAGCTGGAGCTCATGGAGCTGCGCATCAGGATGATGCTAATGTGAGATTGCCTTTAGAACATCTTCGCAGTTTGGGAGGGACTGAGTTCAGAGGTTTATCTCCGGAAGGATCTGAGTCTTGGTTGGAAAGCACCAAGAGGATTTTGGGGCAATTGAACTGCAATAATGTGCATAAGTTGGGTTGTGTGGTGTCACTGCTGCATGATGATGCTTATACGTGGTGGACGACCACTATCTCTGGAATGGAGGACAATGATGTAACTTGGACGTTTTTCATGAACGCGTTTAAGCGAAAGTATCTGGGTGTGCGATACCTAGATGAGAAGAAAAGGGAATTTATGTCTCTTGTGCAAGGCAGCATGATGGTAGCTGAGTACGAGATCCAGTTTGTCCGCCTTAGTCAGTATGCACCTGAGCTAATCCCTGATGAGCGGGAGAGGTGTGAACGTTTCCGTTATGGATTGGTAACAAATGTGAAGACCTTTATGCTTGCGGCTGAATATACAGATTTTGATGTGCTTGTGAGTCAGGCGAAGGACATCGAGCAGAACTTGGGTTTGTCTTCCAGAGGCGTTAGTTCTAGATCGGGTAAAAGAGCTGCTAATCATAGTTCTGGTGGTGGACGGAACAAGAGAGGACGAGATAAGAGGTATCAGCCTACTGCTAGGCGTGGTTGTGGAGGACATGGTACGCCTGTTCAGGGAGATAGGATGAGGGCTAATCAGAACACGTGCTGGACGTGTGGATCTCGTGGCCATTTGATGCGAGATTGTCCTCGAGCAGCGAGGGAGGTTCAGGCTCCTATTGCAGCGACATGTAATTCATGTTGGAATTGTGGTTCGACAGACCACATGAGGAGGGAGTGTCCTTTGTTGGCCGGTGGTGGTCAGGGACGCGCTCCTGGGGTAGTTGCACCTCAGAGAGGTCGTGGGCGCGGATGTGGTAACTTTCAGCGCAGAGATGATGGTGGGAGGAATGTGGCACATGTTGTGGCTGTTCAACCTGAGGGTGGTGGCCAGGCTCGAGTGTATGCTCAGCGTGAGGGAAGGAATGATACGGATGTGATTGCAGGTACCTTTACTTTGCAATCCTTGTCATTACTTTCCTTGATTGATTCTGGATCTACATACTCATACATATTGCGTGAACATGCTCAAATGCTTGGTTTACCTGTTGAGTCTTTGGATGTTGGTATGCGTGTGACTAGTTCCTTTGGTGAGACGGTTGTAACACGAAAGTTGTATAGAAGATGTCCCTTGAAAGTGCGAAACCATATTTTTCTTGTTGATCTCATGGAGTTGCCATTCTATGGTTTTGATGTAATCCTTGGTATGGATTGGCTTGTTGAGCATCGAGCTATAGTGGATTTTGAGAACAAGTGAGATTCGTTGAAACTTGCGGATGATTATGAGGTAGTGGTGGTGGGTGAAAATGTAAAGTTTCTTAGTAATGTGGTGTCTACCTTGGAAGCAAGTCGGATGTTGCGGCAAGGTTGTGAGGCTTATCTAGCCTTTGTTATGAATCCAAGTTCGAAGGCGGTGCACGTTCAAGATATAAGAACCGTGCGAGAGTTTCCTTGAGTGTTTCCGGAGGAGTTACCTGGATTGCCTCCTAGCCGAGAGGTGGAGTTTGGAATTGAGTTGTATGAAAACACAACTCCAGTGTCCATTGCTCCCTATCACATGGCACCTAAGGAGTTGAAGAAGTTGAAGACGCAACTTCAGGAGTTGCTCGACCGTGGGTTCATTCGGCCGAGTGTGTCACCTTGGGGTGCACCGGTCTTGTTTGTGAAGAAGAAGGATGGCACTATGAGAATGTGCATTGATTATCGTCAACTGAACAAGTTGACTATCAAGAATCGGTATCCTTTTCCGAGGATTGATGATCTTTTTGATCACTTTCGTGGAGCGGTTGTATTCTCTAAGATTGACTTAAGGTCATGGTACTACCAGCTTAAGGTGAAGGATGTGGATATGCCAAAAATAGCTTTTAGAACGAGGTATGGGCATTATGAGTTCCTTGTAATGCCGTTTGGTTTGACGAATGCTCCTGCAGCTTTCATGGACATGATGAATAGAGTGTTCGATGAATACTTGGGTAAGTTCGTTGTTGTAACCCCCTTAACCCGGCCTAGACGGTTGACCTGAATTAAGAAAGTCACACGGGGAAAACCAAAGTCAACCTGAAAGTCAACCTTGATTAACGACCCTTTTTTTTCTTTTTAAACTTGTCTAGATGCATATTAATCCTTAAATATGATCATACAACAGCATACTCAAAGATCATAAACATCAGAGATCAAACAGGGACCCAATTGAACAAATTACAACTTTAGGGACCAAATTGTAATTTCTGATACATATGAGGACTTAACCCAAATTAAAGTTACCAACTTGAAATTAATCAGGTTTCATGCTTCTCTGTGAAATTTCAGCTCAAAATGACTTCCCAAACTCATACAATTGCACAAACAAGATTCAGGACCAAAATGCAAACAATTCAAAACATTTAACTGCCAATGTCAGCCCCTAACGGTCACCCGTTCCGAAACAGGCAGAGCCCGTTTCGAAACGCGGGGCCGTTCCGCAACGCGTACCGCAACACAGGCTGGAAGTAGCCAACCGTTTCGGAATGGTCCCTCCCGTTTCGGATGCCTGGGCTTGTTTAAGGCACCCGTTCCGAAACGGTAGGTACTGTTCCGAAACACCCTGCACAGATTACCCCAAAATGCATACTTAAACATGCAATTAAACATCCAATCATGCTCCAAATGCCACCAAACTTTACCAACATGCAATTCAACATATATGAGACATACTTGCATCAACAATTCATCAAAACATCAACATATGTGAAAAGCCCCAAATGTATAGACATGCTTCCTACACAAGCAACCATTCAAGCATAAACTTCCAATTCAAGCATATAATGGCCAACCACAAAAACTAGCATTCTCAACAACATTCAATATACTTAGGGAGTTCAAAACATCTCCCAAAACATACACTTAGGTCCCCCATTGCCAAATTACCAAAAGCTAAATGTACTTAAGAAAACCTTCCATACTTTGAGCTTTACTTCCACTTGAATGCTTGCCTTCCTTGCTGCCCTCAAAGTACTTTAATGTACTGCATTATTGATTTGAGAAAACAAAGAGAGCGTAAGCAAAAGCTTAGTGAGGAATGCTCAATAAAACCATTCAATAATGCATTTATAAAACACTTTATAAATCATGCTTCAAATCATCATTTACACATGCTCAAAAGCATACTTAAACATGCATCTCATGCTTCATATCATAACATGTCATATTGGCCACAAGTGATAAGTTCCATTTCTTTAAAAACAAGTTCATCAACTTTCACCCCAAGGACTTTTAAACACCTTGGCCCCAAGGACTTTTAAACACCTTGGCCCATGGACTTTTAACCACCATGGAAAGGACCACACAAGGACTTTTAACCACCTTTGTGTCCATATCAAGTTTCACCCCAAGGACTTTTAAACACCTTGGCCCCAAGGACTTTTAAACACCTTGGCCCATGGACTTTTAAACACCATGGAAAGGACCACACAAGGACTTTTAACCACCTTTGTGTCCGTAGCAAGAATCATCCAAGGACTTTTAACCACCTTGATGTTCTTAAGTAAACAAGGCTCACTCAAGGACTTTTAACCACCTTAGTGACCTTAACCTTTTCAAAACATCACTTGCCAATATACATCAATATCATCAATTTATCCACTGTTTTAAAGCATTAAACCAAGCCATATTCATCATGCATTCAAAAGCATCAAACCACATTTAATCAATGTTCAAAAACAAGGAACTCTTACCTTGAGCTTCCTTCAACATATGGCTTACAAAAACAGCATTAACCATGCTAAATCATGCTTTCAAAACAGAGTTTAAAACATGCAATAAACCATATTGCACAACAATCAAATCATGGCCACCACTAGAGAGTACTTCCGAAAACTTACACTTGAGCTTAGCAAAGTTGTTTAGACTTAAACTAAGCTCCCAAGACATTGGTTTCAAAGCCGAAAACCCAATTTCACTCACCGATTCCGTTTCGCCTCTTGCCGAAGCACCAAATCAAGCTTCCGGATCAACAACTCTTGGATCCAAAGATGCCTCCCCTCCAAACTTGAGTTTCTCCTCTTTTTGGAATCAAAAACCTTGATGAATCAAGTAGCAAATGATGAGGTTTTGTAGATATGATGATTAGGAATCAA
This sequence comes from Hibiscus trionum, assembly GCA_030270665.1. Taxonomy (NCBI): domain Eukaryota; kingdom Viridiplantae; phylum Streptophyta; class Magnoliopsida; order Malvales; family Malvaceae; genus Hibiscus; species Hibiscus trionum. Next base: position 28,139,834 of record BSYR01000021.1, read on the forward strand.
AAGAGAGTTGAAAGGAGAGATTTAGGTGAGAAAATCAGAAACAATTCTCTGGAAAGAAAGTGTTTGGGTTGAGAGAAAATGAGAGAAAAGAAAATAGGAAGTTAGTTATCAAAATGGCCAAAATGGCTTTTCCTCCTCTTTTGATATGTTTTAAAATCAGAATATAGCTTAAAATATCTTAGAAAAATCTGGAGAAACTACTTTTGGAATAATAGCTCCTTAAAGATTCAAAGTTTCAACCCTTTCTAAAACAGTCACAAAACTTTCAAAAATTACATTTTGGTCACTAGCCAAAATGTCACCCTTCAAAAACTCATTTTCCAAAATTGATTTCACAGTTCACTTAGTTATATTAAAATTTGATTTTAGAACATTTTCCATATTTTTAATGCAACCCGAACAAGGCTTCCCTAATTTCACCTTTTTAGATTCGAACAGCACTTTGACCAAACCGGTCAACGCCCAAAACTCCTAAGCCCAAAACCGGGGCGTTACAACTCTCCCCCCCTTAAGAAATTTCGTCCCCGAAATTTACCTGAAGGAAAGAGATAAGGAAACTGCTTCAGCATGTCTTCCTTCCGCTCCCACGTGGCTTCCTCAACACCGCGGTGCTTCCACAACACCTTCACCAACTCAATGGTCTTGCCACGAAGAACCTTGCTATCCGAATCCAGAACCTTCACCGGTTCCTCATCATAGGTCAAATCCGGATTCAAAACCACTTCCTCCACAGGCATCACATGCGAAGGATCAAATCTATACTTCCAGAGCATAGAAACATGGAACACATCATGAATCTTCTCCAACTCTTGAGGTAACCTCAACCTGTACGCAACAGGACCCACACGCTCAACCACCTCGTATGGTCCAATGTACCTAGGGCTCAACTTACCCTTCCGGCCAAACCTCATCACCTTCTTCCAAGGCGAAACCTACAGAAACACACGGTCATCCACCGCATACTCAATCTCCTTACGCTTCAAATCCGCGTAAGACTTCTGCCGATCAGAAGCTTCCTTCAAACGCTCACAAATGAGCTTCACCTTCTCGGTAGTTCCCTTCAACAAAGCCGGCATCGAAACCAACTTTTGACCAGTTTCAGCCCAACAAAGAGGAGTCCTACACTTCCTCCCGTACAAAGCCTCATAAGGTGCCATCTGTATACTTGCCTGATAACTATTGTTATAAGCGAACTCAACCAAAGGCAGATGCTTCTCCCAAGAACCTTGGAACTCAATCACGCAGCACCTCAACATATCCTCCAAAATCTGGATAACTCGCTCAGACTGACCATCCGACTGGGGATGATAGGATGTACTGAAATGCAACCTTGTACCCAGAGCTTGATGCAAACACTGCCAGAAACGCGATGTGAACCTCGGATCCCTATCCGACACAATCGACTTAGGCACACCATGCAGCCGCACAATCTCAGCAATGTACAGCTCTGCCAACTTATCCAAAGAAAACGTGGTATGCATAGGCAAGAAATGCGCACACTTCGTTAGGCGATCCACAATCACCCAAACAGAATTCTTCTTCGAGGGAGACAAAGGTAAACCAGATACAAAATCCATGGTAACCCTTTCCCACTTCCATTCAGGGATTTTCAACGGTTGCAACAACCCTGAAGGAACCTGATGCTCAGCCTTAACTCGCTGACACACCAAACACCTGCTCACAAACTCCGCAACATCCTTCTTCAAACCCACCCAATAGTACTCATCACGAAGATCACGATACATCTTGGTACTACCAGGGTGCATAGCAAAAGGACTACTATGACCTTCAGTCAGAATAGCACGCCTCAACTCAGCATCAGCAGGCACTACTATCCGACTCCCAAAACACAACACACCATCATCATTAAAGCAGAAATCCGAAGGTCTACCCTCCGCGATATCCTGAACATGCGACACCAAGGAATCATCCAACAACTGCTTATCCTTGATCAACTGAACCAAAGATGGTTTCACTTGCAACTCAGCAACAAGACCACCATCTTGCGATATGCTCAAGCTAGCAAACATAGACCTCAGCTCAACAACTACTTTCCTACTCAAGGCATCCGCTACAACATTAGCTTTTCCAGGATGATACTCAATCGTCAGATCATAATCCTTGAGCAACTCCAACCAACGCCGCTGCCTAAGATTCAACTCCTTCTGAGACATCAGATACCTCAAACTCTTGTGATCTGTGTACACAGTACACTTCTCACTATACAGATAATGTCTCCAGATCTTCAGAGCAAAAACCACTGCAGCCAGCTCAATCTCATGCGTAGGGTAATTGCGCTCATGCACTTTCAAGTGCCGCGATGCATAAGCCATCACCTTACCCTCCTGCATCAGCACACACCCCAAACCAACATAGGATGCATCACTGTAAACCACAAACTCTTTCCCTGATTCAGGCTGAATCAAGATAGGAGCTTGCGTCAAAGCCGCCTTAAGCTTCTCAAAAGCCTGCTGTCTCGCTTCCGTCCACTCATACTTAACATCCTTTTGCAACAGCTTCGTTAAAGGAGCAGCAATCTTGGAAAAACCATCCACAAACCTTCGGTAGTATCCCGCCAAACCAAGGAAACTACGGACCTCATGAACAGACTTAGGAACTTTCCAATTCATCACCGCCTCAATCTTCTGAGGATCAACACGAATCCCCTCAGCAGAAACCACATGCCCAAGGAATACCACCTCTCTTAACCAGAACTCACACTTGCTCAGCTTAGCATAAAGCTGATTCTCCAACAAAGCTTGCAAAACAATCCTCAAATGCTCTTCATGCTCCTCCTCAGTACGCGAGTACACGAGGATATCATCAATGAACACCACAACAAACTTGTCCAGGTATTCATGAAACACACGATTCATCATGTCCATGAAAGCAGCAGGAGCATTTGTCAAACCAAACGGCATCACAAGGAACTCATAATGCCCATACCTTGTCTTGAAAGCTGTCTTAGGCACATCCACATCCTTCACCTTCAACTGATAATACCCTGACCTCAAGTCAATCTTAGAGAACACAGCAGCTCCCCGAAATTGATCAAAGAGATCATCAATTCTCGGCAAAGGATACCGATTCTTGATAGTCAACTTGTTCAGCTGACAGTAATCAATGCACATTCTCATAGTGCCATCCTTCTTCTTCACAAACAAGACCGGTGCTCCCCAAGGTGACACACTCGGCCGGATGAAACCATGCTCAAGCAACTCTTGCAACTGCGTCTTTAACTCTTTCAGCTCCTTAGGTGCCATTCTATAGGGGGTAATGGACACAGGAGTTGTATTCTCATACAGCTCAATTCCAAACTCCACCTCGCGGTTAGGAGGTAAACCAGGCAACTCCTCAGGAAAAACACCAGGAAACTCCTTCACAACTCTGATATCTTGCACCCTCAACTCCTTAGAGCTAGGATTCATCACAAAAGCCAGGTAAGCTTCACAAACCTTGCCTCAGCATCCGGCTTGCCTCCAACGTGGACACCACATTGGCAAGAAACTTCACATTCTCACCAACCACAACAACTTCATAATCATCCGCAAGCTTAAGCGAAACTCGCTTGTTTTCACAATCCACCACAGCACGATGCTCAGCAAGCCAATCCATACCAAGGATTACATCAAAACCATAAAAGGGCAACTCCATAAGATCAACATGAAAAACATGTTCTTGAACAACCAAGGGACACCTTCTATAAAGCTTCCGAGTCACAACAGTCTCACCAAAAGAACTAGTGACACGAACACCAACATCCAAAGACTCAACAGGCAAACCAAGCAATTCAGCATGCTCACGCAAAATGTATGAATGCGTAGATCCAGAATCTATCAAAGAAAGCAATGACAAGGATTGCAAAGTAAAGGTACCTGCAATCACATCCGCATCATTCCTTCCCTCACGCTGAGCATACACCCTCGTTTGGCCTCCACCTTCAGGCTGAATAGCCACACCATGGGCCACTCCACGACCACCTTCCTCTCTCCTCTGGAAATTACCACGGCCGAGCCCACGACCCCTCTGCGGTGCAGCAACAACTGGAGCACGCACTTGATCACCAGCCAACCTAGGACAATCTCGCCTCAAATGGTCTGCGGATCCACAATTCATGCACCCATTACCAGCTGCCGCAACAGGAGCTTGCACCTCTCTCACAGCACGAGGACAGTCACGCTTCATGTGACCACGTGAACCACAGATCCAACAAGCACTCGGATCAGCTCTAGCATTGCCTCCTCTAGCAGGTGCACCACCACCTCTCTTAGCTGAAGACTGATACTTCTGATCACGTCCCCTCTTGTTCCGTCCACCTCCGGAACTATACTCAGCAGCTCGCTTGCCAGCACCCTTAGCAGACAAACTCAGGTTCATCTCAATATCCTTGGCTCGGCCCACCAACACATCAAAATCATCATACTCGGTAGCCAGCACATACATCTTCACATCCGTCTCCAAACCATAACGGAACCTTTCACACCTCGCTCGCTCATCAGGTACCAGCTCAGGTGCATACTGACTGAGTCGAACAAACTGCACTTCATACTCAGCCACAGTCATGCTCCCTTGGGTAAGAGACATGAACTCCCTCTTTTTCTCATCTAGGTACCTCACACCCAGATACCTTCTCTTGAACACATTCTGAAAGAATGTCCAAGTCACATCAGCTTCTGCCATCCCAGCAATAGTGGTTGTCCACCACATATATGCATCCTTCTGCAGCAAGGACACAACACAGCCAAGCTTCTGCACATCAGTGCAACTCATCTGACCCAAGATTCGCTTGGTACTCTCTAGCCAAGCTTCAGAACTCTCAGCAGACATACCCCTGAACTCAGTCCCACCAAGACTGCGCAGACACTCCAAAGGTAGTCTAACTCCAGCATCTTCCTGATGCCCCGCTCCACGAGCCCCAGCTACTGCTGCTTGAAAAGCACCAGCAATAGCTTGCACTAACATTGTCATATCATGCATAGCTTGCCCCTGACCAGCCTCAGGTCCAGCAGCCTCAGCACCAGCTGCAGCTCCAACTTCCTCAGCCCCAGCACCACCACCACCAGTTGGAGGAGGAGGTATCACCGCACTACCCGTGTTTTCCTCATTCTCGTTCTCATTAGGATCCGTAGCTCGCACATTACCTCGTAACTCTCTACGTGGTGCCATACTTTTACCATGCAATCACAATACAAATAAAACGAAGTCAGGCCCAGCAAGGTAAGCAATCCAAGTATTCAAGCTCAATTTCATTCAAAATCAACACCATTTCATTAGCTTTTATTTGGCAATGGGTACCCACAACATGCTACACCACAGCATACATCTCAATTGCATCCAAATCACAAGCCACTAAACATGTTTTCGATCAACAAGCATACAAGGCATACATACTTCAATCATGCACACATTCATTCCCAATTACTCAAGAACTCAGCTCTGATACCACCAAATGTAACCCCCTTAACCCGGCCTAGACGGTTGACCCGAATTAAGAAAGTCACACGGGGAAAACCAAAGTCAACCCGGAAGTCAACCTTGATTAACGACCCTTTTTTTTCTTTTTAAACTTGTCTAGATGCATATTAATCCTTAGATATGATCATACAACAGCATACTCAAAGATCATAAACATTAGAGATCAAACAGGGACCCAATTGAACAAATTACAACTTTAGGGACCAAATTGTAATTTCTGATACATATGAGGACTTAACCCAAATTAAAGTTACCAACTTGAAATTAATCAGGTTTCATGCTTCTCTGTGAAATTTCAGCTCAAAATGACTTCCCAAACTCATACAATTGCACAAACAAGATTCAGGACCAAAATGCAAACAATTCAAAACATTTAACTGCCAATGTCAGCCCCTAACGGTCACCCGTTCCGAAACTGGCAGAGCCCGCTTCGAAACGCGGGGCCGTTCCGCAACGCGTACCGCAACACGGGCTGGCAGTAGCCAACCGTTTCGGAACGGTCCCTCCCGTTTCGGACGCCTGGGCTTGTTTAAGGCACCCGTTCCGAAACGGTAGGTACTGTTCCGAAACACCCTGCACAGATTACCCCAAAATGCATACTTAAACATGCAATTAAACATCCAATCATGCTCCAAATGCCACCAAACTTTACCAACATGCAATTCAACATATATGAGACATACTTGCATCAACAATTCATCAAAACATCAACATATGTGAAAAGCCCCAAATCTATAGACATGCTTCCTACACAAGCAACCATTCAAGCATAAACTTCCAATTCAAGCATATAATGGCCAACCACAAAAACCAGCATTCTCAACAACATTCAATATACTTAGGGAGTTCAAAACATCTCCCAAAACATACACTTAGGTCCCCCATTGCCAAATTACCAAAAGCTAAATGTACTTAAGAAAACCTTCCATACTTTGAGCTTTACTTCCACTTGAATGCTTGCCTTCCTTGCTGCCCTCAAAGTACTTTAATGTTCTGCATTATTGATTTGAGAAAACAAAGAGAGCGTAAGCAAAAGCTTAGTGAGGAATGCTCAATAAAACCATTCAATAATGCATTTATAAAACACTTTATAAATCATGCTTCAAATCATCATTTACACATGCTCAAAAGCATACTTAAACATGCATCTCATGCTTCATATCATAACATGTCATATTGGCCACAAGTGATAAGTTCCATTTCTTTAAAAACAAGTTCATCAACTTTCACCCCAAGGACTTTTAAACACCTTGGCCCCAAGGACTTTTAAACACCTTGGCCCATGGACTTTTAACCACCATGGAAAGGACCACACAAGGACTTTTAACCACCTTTGTGTCCATATCAAGTTTCACCCCAAGGAATTTTAAACACCTTGGCCCATGGACTTTTAAACACCATGGAAAGGACCACACAAGGACTTTTAACCACCTTTGTGTCCGTAGCAAGAATCATCCAAGGACTTTTAACCACCTTGATGTTCTTAAGTAAACAAGGCTCACTCAAGGACTTTTAACCACCTTAGTGACCTTAACCTTTTCAAAACATCACTTGCCAATATACATCAATATCATCAATTTATCCACTGTTTTAAAGCATTAAACCAAGCCATATTCATCATGCATTCAAAAGCATCAAACCACATTTAATCAATGTTCAAAAACAAGGAACTCTTACCTTGAGCTTCCTTCAACATATGGCTTACAAAAACAGCATTAACCATGCTAAATCATGCTTTCAAAACAGAGTTTAAAACATGCAATAAACCATATTGCACAACAATCAAATCATGGCCACCACTAGAGAGTACTTCCGAAAACTTACACTTGAGCTTAGCAAAGTTGTTTAGACTTAAACTAAGCTCCCAAGACATTGGTTTCAAAGCCGAAAACCCAATTTCACTCACCGATTCCGTTTCGCCTCTTGCCGAAGCACCAAATCAAGCTTCCGGATCAACAACTCTTGGATCCAAAGATGCCTCCCCTCCAAACTTGAGTTTCTCCTCTTTTTGGAATCAAAAACCTTGATGAATCAAGTAGCAAATGATGAGGTTTTGTAGATATGATGATTAGGAATCAAAAGAGAGTTGAAAGGAGAGATTTAGGTGAGAAAATCAGAAACAATTCTCTGGAAAGAAAGTGTTTGGGTTGAGAGAAAATGAGAGAAAAGAAAATAGGAAGTTAGTTATCAAAATGGCCAAAATGGCTTTTCCTCCTCTTTTGATATGTTTTAAAATCAGAATATAGCTTAAAATATCTTAGAAAAATCTGGAGAAACTACTTTTGGAATAATAGCTCCTTAAAGATTCAAAGTTTCAACCCTTTCTAAAACAGTCACAAAACTTTCAAAAATTACATTTTGGTCACTAGCCAAAATGTCACCCTTCCAAAACTCATTTTCCAAAATTGATTTCACAGTTCACTTAGTTATATTAAAAGATGATTTTAGAACATTTTTCCATATTTTTAATGCAACCCGAACTAGGCTTCCCTAATTTCACCTTTTTAGATTCGAACAGCACTTTGACCAAACCGGTCAACGCCCAAAACTCCTAAGCCCAAAACCGGGGCGTTACAGTTGTGGTGTTCATTGACGATATCCTTGTGTACTCTCGTACTGAGGAGGAGCATGAAGGTCATTTTAGGGTTGTCTTGCAAGCGCTTTTGGAGAATCATCTTTATGCTAAGCTGAGCAAATGCGAATTCTGGCTTAAGGAAGTTGTTTTCCTTGGTCATGTGGTTTCTGCTGAGGGGATTCGTGTTGATCCTCAGAAGGTTGAGGCGGTGATGAATTGGAAGTATCCTAAGTCCGTTCATGAAGTTCGTAGTTTCCTTGGGTTGGCAGGATATTACCGGAGGTTTGTGGATGGATTTTCAAAGAATGCTGCACCTTTGATGAAGTTGTTGCAAAAGGATGTCAAGTATGAGTGGACGGAAGCGAGACAACAAGCTTTTGAGAAGCTTAAGGCAGCATTGACGCAAGCTCCTATCTTAGTTCAACCTAAATCAGGAAAAGAGTTTGTGGTGTACAACGACGCATCCTATGTTGGTTTAGGGTGTGTGCTAATGCAGGAGGGTAAGGTGGTGGCTTATGCATCGCGACATTTGAAGGTGCATGAGCGCAATTATCCTACGCATGATATTGAGTTAGCTGCGGTGGTTTTTGCTTTTTAGATTTGGAGACATTATCTGTATGGTGAGAAGTGTACTGTGTACACAGATCACAAGAGTTTGAAGTATCTGATGTCGCAGAAAGAGTTGAATCTTAGGCAACGACGTTGGGTGGAGTTTCTTAACGATTATGATTTGACGATCGAGTACCATCCGGGAAAAGCTACTGTTGTAGCGGATGCCTTGAGTAGGAATGTGGCAGTGGAGTTAAGGACTATGTTTGCCAGCTTGAGTATTTCGCAAGATGGAGGTCTAGTGGCTGAATTGCAAGTGAAACCATCTTTGGTTCTGTTGATAAAGGATAAGCAGTTGTTAGATGATTCCTTGGTGCCACATGTTCAAGATATTGCTGAGGATAGACCATCAGATTTCTGTTTTAATGATGATGGAGTTTTATGTTTTGGAAGTCGGATAGTAGTGCCGAATGATGCGGAGTTGAGGCGTACTATTCTGGCTGAAGCTCATAGTAGTCCTTTTGCTATGCACCCTGGTAGTACGAAGATGTATCGTTATTTAATGGATGAGTACTATTGGGTGGGATTGAAGAAAGATGTTGCGGAGTATGTGAGTAAGTGCATGATTTGTCAGCGGGTTAAGGCTGAGCACCAGTTTCCTTCAGGATTGTTGCAACCGTTGAGGATCCCTGAATGGAAGTGGGAAAGGATTATCATGGACTTTGTGTCTGGTTTGCCTTTGTCGCCATCGAAGAAGAATTCAGTGTGGGTGATTGTGGATCGCCTTACGAAGTGTGCGCATTTCTTGCCAGTGCATACTACGTATACTTTGGACAAGCTTGCAGAGCTGTACATTGCTGCGATTGTGCGTTTGCATGGTGTGCCAAAGTCTATAGTGTCAGATAGAGATCCGAGGTTTACATCGCATTTTTGGGAGTGTTTGCACCAAGCTTTGGGTACGCGGTTGAATTTCAGTACTTCTTATCATCCACAGTCGGATGGTCAGTCGGAGCATGTTATTCAAGGGCTTGAGGATATGTTGAGGTGTTGTGTGATTGAGTTTCAAGGTTCTTGGGAGAAGCATTTGCCTTTGGTGGAGTTTGCTTATAACAATAGCTACCAGGCAAGTATTCAAATGGCACCTTATGAAGCCTTGTATGGGAGGAAGTGCAGAACTCCTCTTTGCTGGGCTGAAACAGGTCTGAAGTTGGTTTCAATGCCGGCTTTGTTGAAAGGAACCACCGAGAAGGTGAAGCTCATTTGTGAGCGGTTGAAGGCAGCTTCAGATCGACAGAAGTCTTACGCGGATTTGAAGCGTAAGGAGATTGCGTTTGCGGTGGGTGACCGTGTGTTTTTGAAGGTTTCACCTTGGAAGAAGGTGATGAGGTTTAGCCGGAAGGGTAAGTTGAGCCCTATGTATATTGGACCATACGAGGTGATTGAACGTGTGGGTCCTATGGCGTACAAGCTGAGGTTACCGCAAGAGTTGGAAAAGATACATTATGTGTTTCATGTCTCTATGCTTCGGAGGTATAGATCGGATCCTTCACATGTTATGCCTGTGGAGGAAGTGGAGTTGAACCCGGATTTAACCTATGATGAGGAGCCGGTTGAAATTCTGGATTCGGACATTAAAGTTCTTCGAGGTAAGACCATTGAGTTGGTTAAGGTGTTGTGGAGGCATCGTGGTGTTGAGGAAGCCACGTGGGAAAGAAAGGATGACATGAAGAAGCAGTTTCCCTACCTTTTTCCTCCAGGTAAATTTCGAGGACGAAATTTCTTAAGAGGGGGAGAGTTGTAACACCCCAATTTTGGGCTTAGAAGTTTAGGGTCTGAACCAGACCGATCTGATTTTCGGTTCGAATATAAAAGAAGGTTTTAGGGAAAGCCTAGTTCGGGATGCTTTAAAAATATAGAAAAATATCTAAAAATCCTCATTTAATATATATAAGATAATTGTGAAATCAATTTTACAAAATAAGGTTTGGAAATACTACATTTCGGTGTAGTGACCAAAATGCGATTTTTGCAAAGTTTAGTAGTGACTGTTTTGTAAAGGATTGAAACTTTGAATCTTTAAGGAGCTAATTTACCCAAAATGTTTTTCTCCAGATTTTTCCTTAATTTGGGTGATTTAATTAATGTTTTATTTAATAAAAAGAAAAGGGAAACTACTTTTTGGATTTTCATAACTATCTTTTCCTAATTTTCTCTCATTTCTTTTTCTCTCAAAATCCCATCATTCAAACACATTTTCTCCAGCAAATTTCACATTGATCTTCACTTCAATTGATGAGATTTCTATCATCTATTGGTTCCTAATCAATCTTGCATCAAATCCTTTTGTTTTCCACATTGAATTTTAAAGGAATTTGGCCCAAATCAAGGAGAAATCATCATTTAGAGGTAAGGATGTTCTTCTCCTCTAAATACTCAGTTCTTTACTGAAATTCCCAAGTTGTCAATCATTTATTAAAGTTTTATAAATGGATTTAATGTTAGAAACTTGATTTTGGCTTAAAACTCAAGATTTGGAAGAGATCTTGAAGATTTTCGTTGTAATGGATTGGGCTCTGTTTTAAGATGATTCTTTAATGTATTTTGGATGTTTAATGATGTTAGAAATGAGGTTTTATCAATCCAATCCCGAATAGGTTGTATTTTCTAAGTTTTTGCTTATGAATTGTGGTTTTTGAGGTGTTTTTGGTGTTCTGTTATAGGTGGAGTTATAAGGACGAGTTGAGAGTTGTTTTTGATGTTAATTGATGTTTAGAAATGATTAGAAGTGATGGATCTTGGCTGGGTTAAGTTTTGGAAGAGTTTGGAGTTGATTTCGGTTGTGTTTGGTAGCCGAAATGTTGGTTTTGGGTAGAGCGGCGAGTTTAGGAGTGTTGGCTGAAGATTTCAATCATGATGATGCATTAATCCTCTGCTTTGATGTGTCTAAAACAAGGGAGACATCTTCGGACACTTTTGGAGTTGATCCGAAGGATTAATCGACGTTTCGGCAAGCAAGCGAAACGAAATTGACGAGTGGAGATGGTTTTCCAGCTTTGAAACAATTATTTGGAGGTTTTGGGAGCTTAGTTTAAGTCTAAACAACTTAGCTAAGCTCAAGAGTAAGTTTTCGGAAAAACTCCCTCGGATGTGCTAAGATGTGGTTTGATGCATTAGTTATGAAATGCATGTTTAATTTCTGTTTTGAAAGCATGTTTTAGCATGATTAATGCTGGTTTTGAAAGCTATGTACTAAAGGACGCTCAAGGTAAGAGATCCTTGGTTTTGACATGTTATTATTTTGGTTATGATGCATGGAGATGCATGATGTTAAGTGGCTTGAATAATGCTTTAAAACAGTGAATTGATGATGGTATTTGATGTATATTGGTAAGTGATGAAATGGTTTTATAGTACTTGAATCGGATATAGTTAGTCGGCTATAGGATTGGGTGTACCGTAAGTAAAGTCACCTTGGATGTTGAGGTACCCTAACGATTGAGGTAAGATCACAACGGTGGTTGAAATTCCGTGTGTGGATCTTGTGTTATGTGTCCCTTACTCTCGTTAGAGGAATTATACAACTACCGATGAGTGGTGTTGAGGGGTTGTGATTGTACCGTTATACTCCACAACGGGTGTCACATCAATAGAGGGATTGCTCTTGAGTGTGAACCTTGTACAGTCCGGTAGTGTGTATGAAGCATGTGGGACAACGCTTGTAATCCGCGTATCCGATTGTGTTTTGTGTAAATGGTTATGAACTATCACTTGAAAGCCAATATAATGTATTTAAATGTAAAGAAGCATGAGATGCTTGAAAATGATGCATGGTAGCATGAGAAAAGAGATGAGCATGTGGTTTAAAAGCTTTGTGAAAGTGTTTTCTAAAAATGCATTGTTGTATTGGTTTTGGTTAGAGCTTGCCTCACTAAGCATTTGTGCTTACGCTCTCTTTTACCAATAATGCAGATAATTGAGGTGTTAAATGGCATCAAGGGAGCGAAGTATATCCAAGGGAAGCTAAGCTCATGTATGGTGAAGTTTTCGTACACTATTAGTTTTGATAATTTGGCAATGGGAACCTAAGTTTTGTTTTGGGAGATGTATTGAATTCTCTAAGGTTGTGGCATGTTTGCCTTTATTGGTTTGAATTTTAAATGGCCTTTAAATGCTTGATTTGAAGTTTGTTTGCCCTTTTGGCTTTGATAATAGGAAGCATGCCTCTAGTCTTGCGAAATTTCATGTTTGGTGATATGAATGTGTTATGGTGTCCTAAACATGTACCATTTATGTATGTTGACTTGTTGATATGCTTGGGAAGTCATTTGGATGTGTTGGATCGTGTTTGTGCTTGAAAAACAAGCAATTACTGCTGTTTCTGGGCAAACCGTATCGGAAAACTCCCTAGTGTTTCGAAACGGGGGCCTGAAATGGCCTTCGTGTTTCGAAACACCAAGGAATGTTTCGAAACGAATTTGCCACTTGAAGGCCTCGTTTTGGAACCAGTCTCAGAACCAACCCGCGTATCAAAACGGTCAACGCCGTTTCGATCCTGCGTTTCGATACGGCAGGTGGGTGTTTCGAAACAGGTGACCGTTGGGCACTGATTTGAATGGTGCTGAAGTTTGCAAGCTTTACATTTTAGTCCCGAAAGTTGTGTTTGCAATTGTATGAGTTTGAGATGTCCAATTATGGTGAATTTTGGCATGGAAGCATGTAACATGACTAATTTCATTTTGGTAACATAAAAATCAGTAAAGACCCTCTAACTCACAGAATTTACATTTTGGTCCTTGTTCTTGTAATAAGTGTAATTGAGTCCCTATTTGTTATCCGACCGTTGTGCCCTTCGCAAATAAGCTTTATGGGAACTCACTTAGGGTTAATGTGCATCTAGGCAAGATTAAAAAGAAAAAAGGGTCGTGAATCAAGATTGACTTTCGGGTTTTCTTTTGTTTTCCCCGTGTAATCTTCATAGTTCGGGTCAACCGTCTAGGCCGGGCTAAGGGGGTTACACCATAGCTCTCTGATAAGTTGCCCCCGCATTTTTCAATCCGAAAGGCATTACTTTATAGCAAAAGGTTCCCCAAAGTGTTACAAAAGTAGTCTTTTCCATGTCTTCTGGGCAAATATTTATTTGATTATATCTAGAAAGTCCATCCATGAATGAGAAAAGGGAGTGATCGGCTGTATTGTCTACCAAGGTGTCGATATGTGGGAGTGGAAAGTTATCTTTGGGGCTTGCCCTATTAAGATCCCTGTAGTCTAAACACATCCTTACTTTTCCATATTTCTTTGGCACTAGAACAATGTTTTCCACCCATTCTTGATATTTAGCCACCTCAAGAAATCCTGCATTGTATTGCTTTTTTACTTCATCCCTGCTTTTCAAAAATGTAACACCCTTCATCCTTCTAAGCTTTTGCTTTACAGGCTCACATCCTTCTTTTATAGGAAGCCTATGCTTAACAATATCTCTATCAAGGCCATGCATATCCTGATACGACCATGAAAAAATGTCTTTATATTCATGCAGAAGCTCAATCAAACATTGTCGCGTCTTAACTGAGATGGTGGTACCAATCTTCACCTCACGCTTCTCTTCTTCGGTTCCAAGATTCAAAACTTCAAACTATTCTTTGTGGGGGTAGAATTTGCTTCCCCCCCTCTACAATTCTAAGCAAATCGTCGGGCAAGTCATATTCTTCCTCATCATCAATATTCCCAACTTCCTCCAAACATAGTTGTAACTCAAAATTAACCTCGGAGTCTGACTCGGAGTCGTTTGTACCGTTGATATCCAAAAACCTGCAAATAAAAGAGACAAAAATATATACCAAGAAAGAAAGAATGGATGAAATGATATGATTTGTTTTTTAAGGTTTGCTTTTTGGTTTTTTACGATCTTTTGTTTTTGGGTTTTGCGTTGCGAAAGAAAGTTTGCCACACAATATTATTTGAAAACATGCATCCTTTATTGAAATAAGAACTATGGTTTTGACATAGACCCTTTTACATAAGATCTCTAATTACCCTCGAGCATAAGGGTAAAAGAGTTGGTTTTGAGAATTACTCTGAGGCAATCTTAAAAACTTCAGGGACTACTTTAGCGGTCCAGTTCTTCAACTCAGCACTAGGGCAAATCTTGGACAAGTATTTGTTTTCCCCTCCCTCCTCGTCTGTGACAACATTAATGCTTAAATTCCTAAAATCCTCGCACAATTCATTCTTTCCTTTCTCCTGCTCATCAAAGCGGGCATTAGGGTCTAGGAGTCCTCCAGCCCTGAAAGTGTGACTTAAGGGTGGGTACGTCATTGGCTCCCACTCGATTTATCCTCCATTCAACTTCACCTTCCTTTTTTTCTTGTTGTTTTCTGAACTCTGCTTTCCTTTACCATTTAGTGGGCTTGAAGCCTAAACCGAATCGGTCTTTCTTTTTTGGGATCTCCAATGGGTAAAGCCTTCCCTGATGGTTCTTTCCAAATCCCATTCCTACATTGGCTCCTTTTCCAAGTATTTGCTTCTCTTGCATCTTTGCGCAACTTGACAACTCCGGTTTTGGCACATTGCTCCCTTCAGTGACAAAGGTTTCATTGACTAGCTCCAATGTTCTTAAATGAAACTCAAATGCCCCTCATCCACTTTAATGTACGGTGCATCAGTGATTATCGATGGAATGATTTACTCTTCCACACCAACCGTGACCAATTGTACATCAGTAACAAACTTCAACTTCTGGTGAAGAGTAGAAGGTACCGCACCTGTTGTTTGAATCCATGGGCGCCCAAGCAAACAACTATAGTTGTGGTTTATATCCATGAGCACAAAGTCTATCTCAAATGTTGATGGTCCAATCTGTATGGGAACTTCAATTTTCCCTAACACATCCCTTTGGATCCCGTCAAAGGCTCGTAATGTATTTTGATAAGCTCTCATGTGAGAAATATCAATAGGAAACTTTTTCAACGTTTCCAAAGGGAGAACATTTAAAGCTGATCCATTGTCAATGAGAACTCCTTGTAACATATATCCCTTGCATCTTGCAGAAATATAGAGGGGTTTGCATGATCCTCTTCCCTCCGCACGTATTTTCTTATCACTGAATGATAGGAAATTATTAGCAGCAATATTATTGACCAACATGTCCATCTTGTCATTCGTGATCTTCTTCGACACAAATGTCCTATTTAAAACTTTCAACAAGGCATCTCGATGACCCTCGGAACTTAGTAGCAATGACAGCATAGAAATTCGGGCCGAAAGTTTATGTAACTGCTCCACCACACTGTACTCGTTGTGCTTGAGTATTTTCAAGAACTCTTAGGCCTCTGATTCTTTCACTGGCTCATGAATCAATGGTGTTTTCTCTTGGAAGAAATCTTTTTCTCCTTCCTTATCTTGCTGATTAGAAGCCTTTCTCTACGTTGTATCTCTATCTTCAGCTTCTGGTGAAATGACCTACTTCATTATCAGGTTGTTCTTTTCTTCCTTCTTCAACTGTCAAGCTCCTCAGATCCGCCACTGCGAAAGCATAGTTCCAAGGAACTTGTTTACTGTCCTTATAGGGGAATGGGGTTGGTGCCTTTACAACAAATCATGGGGTCACACCCCTAGCTTGTTCGCTAACTCTTACCTTAGTCTTGATCACCAAAGGCTTCATTCCTGCATAAATCTTTTTAGAGGATGATTCCTCTGATGCTCACACTTCCATCTTTTGTTCTCTCTGCTCAAAAATTCTAACTCTTTATTGTCAGTTTTTGCATGTACTAATTGCTTAAACTCCAAGGAATTTTCAATTTTATGCCCCTTCTTCTGATGGTATTCACAATACAATCCTTCAATTGTTGCTTCTTCAAACCTTCCTTTCATTACTCCAGCTTTGACCACCTGGGTCTATACCACTTTCATAGATGCTTTAACCTCAGAAACATGTTTCTTGTTGGTGTGAGCTTCCTCCTGTATAACAGTGTTAAGTGTGCAAAAGTCCTATATTTAAGCCATGGTTTAGCTTAATTATTGTTGTTCTTAAGTATAGTTTAGTTGCATTTATTAGGAAAACATACACAAAACTGCATAGATTAGATATTCTACCCTATTTGACGAACTTGATTGTTTTTATATAAAATATATTGCTCAGGTGTGTTTTATCTCTGTGCGCAGGTACCCCCGCCCAGGCAGATGCCGCCGAGGCAGTAGATAGGGCAGAAGAGGAGAAGCTGGAACTTGATGGAGGAAGCCATTAGACCATCTGGAGAGCTGATCAAGAGTTGTGCCAAACCCTGCACACCAACCCAAATCTCTGACGAGGCAGACAACAGTGTGCCATCGAGGCAGCAACTCGAGGAAGGATGGAAATATGCAAAGTGGTATGTGACTGAAAGAACTCATCAAGCCCGATTTTTGGAGACTACTTGCACGTGCATTGGAGCCCATCAGACAAAGTAAATCCATGGTCAAAGTCAAGGTGGAAAAAGTCAAACGGGAATCTAGGAAGATTTAATGTTTGATTTGTTCTTTTAATGAGTTGTAATTAGATTCTAACTAGGATTCCTGCCCTAAATCGACTTAGAACTAGGATCCTCCCCTACAAATGTAATCGACTTGAAAGACTGAAAAAAAACACAATTTAGATTAGAGAGAAAACTTATTCTTGTCGAAAAACCCTTGTGCCGCCATCACCATCATGTTCTAAACCTTCCATAGGGCTAAGGGTTGGTTGTGTAGTAGTTGTGAGAGTTTTGCTTGTATTTGTTTAGCTTTTCAGTTTTTGCAATAAAATTCAAGATTTGTTTACTCTTGGTTCTTCATTGTGTGCAATCTTTATCGGGAGAGAAGAGAACATCAATCTATTTGTTCAATATCGGGAGAGTTGGACTCACGGAATGAGTAAACAGATTTTATCAAACCATAGGGTAAAGCTACTTCGACTTAGGGATAAGTTAGAAGTTCAGCGGCTAAGAGAGACTTCATAATCGGTTGATGTTCATCCTTAGATTCATCCCGAGAGGTATTATCCAGGACAAGTTTGCCAATAGTGCTTCAAGCTTAGGGATAAGAGGAAGTCATTGAAGGGAGCCTTGCCGAACCTTGAATCATCGCTTAACTGCCCAAGCAATCTCATTGGTTTCTGCCGAGGCGGGCTTCTACCGAGGCATACTCGTGGGCGGCTGTCGAAAGTTGTTAAGTTGATATGCAAAACAGTGCCGAGACAGTGCATCCAATCTCTACACTACGAAGCATTCCAATACCGGCTCATTCTCTCACTCTTATTTCTAAAATTATTTTATTCGCTTTAATCTTAGTTTTAATCCAACCCAACTTTTAATACTTGTGTTTTTTTTATTTTTATCTGTGCAGAAAAGTGAATTCTGAAGGTTGTCGCAATCTCTATGGAAACGGTATCTTAAATACTATAACTTGGCACCGTGTATACTTGCACGCAACAAGTTTTTGGCGCCGTTACCGGGGATTGGCATACAACTTTTGTTTTTATTTTTTCTGCACTTTATATTTTGTTTAACCTCCTAGTTTTATTTGGTTTATGACCAGAGCGAGCCAGAAATCACCCTTGTGAGACTACGATCCAAAGCCTGAATGTATTGCACGTAGACTAAGACAAGTAACCAGAGAAGCCATAGGTGACCAAGCGAACATCCAGGACCAGAATCCACCACCGCGCCCAATCGACTATGTCGTGGCGTGCAATGGTAGGCAACCTCCTACCGCTCGGTGGCTAGTTCGTGACTACTTGGAGGAGGATCTCAGAAGGCTGAACTCTGGCGTGATTGATCCAGAAATAGAAGCGGGCCACATCGAAATCAAACCAGCCATGTTTAACATGCTGAATACACTTGGAAAATTTGGAGGATCCGCCACTGAAGATGCCTGCTAGCATATGAAATCCTTCCTGGATATCTGCAAATCCTATTTACTGAGGGATAGCGCAAAAACTTGGTTCAATAGTCTACCATCAGAGTCCATTGGATCGTGGACAGAACTATGACGAGATTTCTTAGCTCGATTTAATCCTGTCAATTTAACTAATAAATTGCGGACTGACATTACTACTTTTCGATAGGCAGATGATGAACCAATGTATGAGGCATGGGAGAGATATTGCGAGTTGCTGAATAAATGTCCCTCTCATGGATTTCCAGAATGGACACAAGTATCTATATTCTACAATGGTGTCAACACACCAACGAGGATGAAGTTGGATTCTTCTGCCAATGGTACATTACTCGATATGGAGCCAGTCGAAGTAAATCAAATCCTGAACAAGATGGCCAAAAACGACTACCAATTCCCTAATGCCCGCGGCGGCGGAATGAGGAGGCAGGTCACAGAAAACGAGCTAGGAGCATCATATGCAGTTGTAGCACAAATTTTTCGGTTGACAAATATGGTAGAAGCTATGCAAGGGCAGAACAATACCCAGAAGGTTAAAGCCATTGGTGCCTTTTGCGACCAATGTGGGTAGACCATGACTCGTTTGAGTGCCAACATGAAACAGAAACCAGCAACTTTGTGGGGAACTTCAATAGAAACAACAACCCTACATCGAACACCTACAATCTAGGCTGAAAGAGGCGCCTTAATTTTTCATGGAGTAACCCCAACAACGCTCTGAATTTGACTAACCAGACAAACCAAACACAAGGATTCCAGTAAACTATGTCGCGGCAGCAGCCACGCAGTAGCAACAACCAGCACCCATTGCTTTATAGCAGACCCTAAATGCCTTCATGATTCAGAAAGGCACCTATATGTCCAACATGGATTTATTTGTTAAGAAAACTGAAGCTTTCATGGGCAGGACCGAGATGAGAATGCAAAATCACGAGGCAACCTTAAAGTCACTAGAAACTCAAGTGGGACAATTTGCACAAGTCCTGAACACCAGACCTATGGGAGGATTACCCAGCGACACTGAAATCGCGAGAAAACCCACTTAAGAGCAGTGCAAGGCCATCAAATCAGTTGCCCAGAAAAAAAGAAGACAAGCCCGCCTCGTTAGATCCAAGACCTTCTGCTGCGGTAGACCCTATTGATGCTTCCAAAAAAATGTGAGGTACGTGCACACCCACCTGTTCCACAACAGCTGAAATACTAGAAGCCGAACGACCAGTTCAAAAAGTTTCTAGACAATCTTAAGCAAGTTCATATCAACATATCCCTGGTGGAAGCCATACAACAAATGTCGAACTATGCCAAATTTCTAAAAGACACGGTTTCCAAACGAAGAAGAATTGGGGAATCTTAAATGATTTCCATGACGGAAGATGTAACGCCCCGGTTTTGGGCTTAGAAGTTTTGGGCGTTGACCGGTTCGGTCAAAGTGCGGTTCGAATATATAAGAGTGAATTTAGGAAAGCCTAGTTCGGGTTGCATTAAAAATATGGAAAAATGTTCTAAAATCCTCTTTTAATATATATAAGTGAACTGTGAAATCAATTTTACAAAATGAGGTTTGGAAGGGTGACATTTTGGCTAGTGACCAAAATGTAATTTTTGAAAACTGTGAGACTGTTTTAAAAAGTATTGAAACTTTGAATCTTTAAGGAGCTATTTACCCAAAGGGAGTTTCTCCAGATTTTTCTAAGATATTTAATGTTTTAATTCTGATTTTAAACAAAAGGAAAAGTGGAGGGAAGTTATTTTCTAACTAATTTTCCTAAAATCTCATTTTCCTTTTGTCTCATTTTCTCTCAAACCAAACATCTTTCTCCAGAGTTTTTCTTCTGATTTTGCCACTTAAATCTCTCTTTTCAATCCTCTTTTGGTTGCTAATCATCTCATCAACAAAACCTCACCAATTGCCATTTGATTCTTCAAGCTTTTTGGTTCTAAAAGAGGAGAAACTCAAGTTTAGAGGTAAGAACGTCCTTCTCCTCTGAACTTCAAGTTCTTTACTGAAATTCCTAAGTTCTCAATCCTTAATTGATGATTTATAAATGGTTTTTAAAGTTGTGTAATGGATCTTGGCTTAAAATGCAAGATTTGATTATTTTTGGTGAATTTTCGTTGGATCTGTTAAAGCAGTGATTTGAGGTGTATTTTTGATGTTAAATGAATGATAATTTGATAGGAAATTGAGTTTTAACTAATGCAATCCCGTATAGGTTGAATTTCCTAAGTTTAGCTTGTGATTCTTGGTTGTTTTTGGGTGATCTTGTGGATCTGTTGTTGCTGGAGGTATAAGGATGTTGTTAGGTCCTTTTTAGATGTTAAATGATGTTTATGGATGCTTAGTTTGATGGTTTATGGCTGGGCATTGTTGAGGAGTTGTTTGGTTGCATTTTCGGTTGTGTTTGGTGGCCGAAAATGGAGTGTGGATGAGAGCAGCGAGTTTAGGTGCTTTCATTGAAGCTATTAATGCATGATGATGCATTAATCTACTGTTTTGATGTGTTAAAACAGGGGAGTCATCTTTGGATCCAAGTGGTGGTGATCCGGAAGCTTGATTTGGTGTTTCGGCAAGAAGCGAAACGGAATCGGTGAGTGGATTTTGGTTTTCGGCTTTGAAACCAATGTTTTGGAGGTTTGGGAGCTTAGTCTAAGTCTAAACAACTTTGCTAAGCTCAAGAGTAAGTTTTTGGAAAAACTCTCTTGATGAGGAACCATGTGATGGTTGGGTGCAATGTGTTTGTTGCATGTTTAAATTCTGTTTTTAAAGCATATCTAGCATGCTTGTTTGCTGAGATTATAAGCCATGTGTTTAAGGAAGCTCAAGGTTAGAGTTCCTTGTTTTTGAACATTGTTTAAATGTGGTTAATGCATAAAGTTGCATGATGTTTATGGCTTGGTTAAATGCTTTAAAACAGTGGATTATTGATGATAAATGATGTATATTGGCAAGTGATGTTTTGAAAAGGTTAAGGTCACCAAGGTGGTTAAAAGTTCTTGAGTGAGCCTTGTTTACTTAAGAACATCAAGGTGTTTAAAAGTCCTTGGATGGTTCTTGTTACGGACACAAAGGTGTTTAAAAGTCCTTGTGTGGTCCTTTCCAAGGTGTTTAAAAGTCCTTGGGGCCAAGGTGTTTAAAAGTCCTTGGGGTGATTCATGTCATGGTGTTTAAAAGTCCATGGGCCAAGGTGTTTAAAAGTCCTTGGGGTCAAGGTGTTTAAAAGTCCTTGAGATGAAACTTGTTAAGGACACAAAGGTGTTTAAAAGTCCTTGTGTGGTCCTTGCCATGGTGTTTAAAAGTCCATGGGCCATGGTGTTTAAAAGTCCATGGGGATAAGATCACAATGGTGTTTAAAAGTCCATGTGTGAGTCTTATGTTGATCTTGTTAAAAGATGGTAATTATCACTTGTGGCCAATATGACATGTTATGATATGAAGCATGAGATGCTTGGTTAAGATTGCTTGTGAGCATGTCTAAATGTGTTTTGAAGTATGACTTGTAAAGTGTTTTATAAATGCATTATTGTGTGGTTTTAATGAGCATTCCTCACTAAGCTTTTGCTTACGCTCTCTCTCTTTTCTTAAACTAATAATGCAGAACATTAAGGTGCATTGAGGGCAGCAAGGAAGGCAAACAATCAAGTGAAAGATAAGCTCATGTATGGGAAGGTTTTCTTAAACACCTTTAGCAATTGGTTTTTGGCAATGGGGGACCTATGTTGTTGTTTTGGGAGATGTTTTGGACTCCCTATTTTGGATTTATGTTGTTGTTAATGTTGGTACATGTAATTGGCCATTATGTGTTGGTTTGGAGGTTTTAATGCATGAATGGTTTGCTTGTGTAGGAAGCATGCCTTTAGATTTGGGGCTTTTCATAAATGATGATATAATGATAATTGGTTGATGCAAGTATGTCTCTTGTTTGTTGTATGAGTTGCTGGTAAAGTTTGATTGCAATTGGAGCATGTTTGGTTGGTCAATTGTGTGTTTAAGCAAGCAATTTTCTGCAATCTGTGCAGGCCGTATCGGAACAGTAGCCACCGTTTCGGAACGGGTGCCTTGTAGCAACCCAGGCGTCCGAAACGGGAGACACCGTTCCGAAACGGAAAGGCCACTGCCAGCCCTCGTTTCGGTATGCGTTGCGGAACGGCCCCGCGTTTCGAAACAGGCTCTCCCTGTTTCGGAACACCTGACCGTTGGGGGCTGACATTGGCAGTTATATGTTTCGAAATGTTTGCATTTTGGTCCCGAAACTTGTTTGTGCAATTGTATGAGTTTGGGATGTCCGTTTGAGCTGAAATTTGACAGAGATGCATGAAACATGATTAACTTCAAGTTGGTAACTTTAATTTGGGTGAAGCCCTTGTATTTATCTGAATTTACTTTTTGGTCCCTAAAGTTGTAAATTGTAACCCCCTTAACCCGGCCCAGACGGTTGACCCGAATTAAGAAAGTCACACGGGGAAAACCAAAGTCAACCCGAAAGTCAACTTTGATTAACGACCCTTTTTTTTCTTTTTAATCTTGTCTAAATGCACGTTAACCTTAGATGTGATCTCACAACAACATACTCGAAGATCATAAACATCAGAGATCAAACAGGGACCCAATTGAACAATTAACAACTTAGGGACCAAACTGTAAATTCTGAAAACTTTAAGGACTTAACCAGATTTTAAGTTACCAACTTAAAATTAATCAAGTTTCATGCTTCTCTGCCAAATTTCAGCTTAAACGGACATCCCAAACTCATACAATTGCACAAACAAGTTTCAGGACCAAAATGCAAACATTCCAAAACATTTAACTGCCACTGTCAGCCCCAACGGTCACGTGTTCCGAAACAGGCAGAGCCCGTTTCGAAACGCGGGGCCGTTCCGCAATGCGTACCGAAACAGGTGGCTGGCAGAATGCTTTTCGTTTCGAAACGGTGTCTACCGTTTCGGACGCCTGGGCTGATTCAGGGCATCCGTTCCGAAACGGTAGTCCCTGTTCCGAAACGCCCTGCACATAATGCAGAAAAAGACACGCTTAAACACGCAATTGACCATCCGAACATACTCCAAAAGCCACCAAACTTTACCATCATGCAATTTGTAACGCCCCGGTTTTGGGCTTAGAAGTTTTGGGCGTTGACCGGTTTGGTCAAAGTGCTGTTCGAATCTAAGAGAGAGAATTTAGGAAAGCCTAGTTCGGGTTGCATTAAAAATATGGAAAAATGTTCTAAAATCATCTTTTAATATAATTAAGGGAACTGTGAAATCAATTTTGGAAAATGAGTTTTGGAAGGGTGACATTTTGGCTAGTGACCAAAATGTAATTTTTGAAAGTTTTGTGACTGTTTTAAAAAGGATTGAAACTTTGAATCTTTAAGGAGCTATTTACCCAAAGGAGAGTTTCTCCAGATTTTCTAGAATATTAAATGATTTAATAATGGTTTAAAATAAAAGTAAAAAGGAGGGAAAGATATTTTAGTCATTTTTAACTAACTTTCTAAATTTTCCATATCCCATTTTCTCTCATCTTTTCTCTCAAACCAAACACATTCTCTCCAGATCTTTTCCTCTGGTTTTAATCACCTAAATACTTCTTTTCAATCCTCTTTTGATTCCTAATCATCTCATCATCAAAACCTTTGTATTTGCTACTTGATTCATCAAGCTTTTTGGTTCCAAAAGAGGAGAAACTCAAGTTTGGAGGTAAGAACGTCCTTCTCCTATAAACTATCAGTTCTTTACTGAAATTCCTAAGTTCTCAATCCTTAATTGATGTTTTATAAATGGCTTTTAAGATTGTTTAATGGATCTTGGCTTAAAATGCAAGATTTGGTGTGTTTTGATGAAATTTCGTTGGATCTGTTTAAGCAGTGTTTTAAGGTGTTAAAATGATGATTAATGAATGTTAATTTGATAAGGAATTGAGTTTTGATTAATGCAATCCCGGATAGGTTGAATTTCCTAAGTTTAGCTTGTGATTCTTGTTTGTTTTTGAGGTGATCTTGTGGATCTGGTGTTGCTGGAGGTATAAGGATGTTGTTAGGTTCTTTTTAGATGTTAAATGATGTTAAAGGATGTTAGGTTCTGATGGTTAATGGCTGGGCTTTGTTGAGAAGTGGTTTGGATGCATTTTCGGTTGTGTGTGGTGGCCGAAAATGGTGTGTGAATGAGAGCAGCGAGTTTAGGTGTTTTCATTGAAGCTATTAATGCATGATGATGCATTAATCTACTGTTTTAATGTGTTAAAACAGGGGAGTCATCTTTGGATCCAAGTGGTGGTGATCCGGAAGCTTGATTTGGTGCTTCGGCAAGAGGCGAAGTGGAATCGGTGAGTGAAATTGGGTTTTCGGCTTTGAAAACAATGTCTTGTGAGCTTAGTTTAAGTATAATCAACTTTGCTAAGCTCAAGTGTAAGTTTTCGGAAATACTCTCTAGTGGTGGCCATGATTTGGTTGTTGTGCAATGTGGTTTATTGCATGTTTTAAATTCTATTTTGAAAGCATGATTTAGCATGGTTAATGCTGTTTTTGTAAGCCATATGTTGTAGGAAGCTCAAGGTAAGAGTTCCTTGTTTTTGAACATTGATTAAATGTGGATTGATGCTTTTAAATGCATGATGAATATGGCTTGGTTTAATGCTTTAAAACAGTGGATAAATTGATGATAATGATGTGTATTGGCAAGTGATGTTTTGAAAAGGTTAAGGTCACTAAGGTGGTTAAAAGTCCTTTAGTGAGCCTTGTTTTCTTAAGAACATCAAGGTGGTTAAAAGTCCTTGGATGATTCTTGTTATGGACACAAAGGTGTTTAAAAGTCCTTGTGTGGTCCTTTCTATGGTGTTTAAAAGTCCATAGGCCAAGGTGTTTAAAAGTCCTTGGGTCAAGGTGTTTAAAAGTCCTTGAGGTGAACTATATCATGGTGTTTAAAAGTCCATGGCCAAGGTGTTTAAAAGTCCTTGGGGCCAAGGTGTTTAAAAGTCCTTGGGGTGAAAGTTGATGAACTTGTTTTTAAAGAAATGAAATGTATCACTTGTGGCCAATATGACATGAAATGATATGATGCATGAGATGCATGTTTAAGTATGCTTTTGAGCATGTGTAAATGATGATTTGAAGCATGATTTGTAAAGTGATTTATAAATGCATTATTGGATGGTTTTGTTGAGCATTCCTCACTAAGCTTTTGCTTACGCTCTCTTTGTTTTCTCAAATCATTAATGCAGAACATTAAAGTACTTTGAGGGCAGCAAGGAAGGCAAGCATTCAAGTGGAAGTAAAGCTCAAAGTATGGAAGGTTTTATTAAGTACATTTAGCTTTTGGTAATTTGGCAATGGGGGACCTATGTGTATGTTTTGGGAGATGTTTTGAACTCCCTAAGTATGTTGAATGTTGTTGAGAATGCTGGTTTTTGGTGGTTGGCCTCTATATGCTTGAATTGAAAGTTTATGCTTGAGTGGTTGCTTGTGTAGGAAGCATGCCTATAGATTTGGGGCTTTTCATATGTGATGGTGTTTTGATGAATTGTTGATGCAGGTATGTCTTATATATGTTGAATTGCATGTTGGCAAAGTTTGGTGGCATTTGGAGCATGATTGGTTGGTCAATTGCATGTTTAAGTATGCATTTTGGGGCAATCTGTGTAGGGTGTTTCGGAACAGCACCTACCGTTTCGGAACGGGTGCCTTAAATGAGCCCAGGCGTCCGAAACGGGAGGGACCGTTCCGAAACGGAAAGGCTACTGCCTGACCCCCGTTTCGGTACCCGTTGCGGAACGGCCCCGCGTTTCGAAACGGGCTGTCTCCCGTTTCGGAACGGTCGACCGTTGGGGGCTGACAGTGGCAGTTATGTGTTTTGAATTGTTTGCATTTTGGTCCTGAATCTTGTTTATGCAATTGAATGAGTTTGGGAAGTCCTTTTGAGCTGAAATTTTCACAGAGAAGTATGAAACCTGATTAATTTCAAGTTGGTAACTTTAATTTGGGTTAAGTCCTTATAATTATCAGAATTTACAATTTGGTCCCTAAAGTTGTAAATTGTTCAATTGGGTCCCTGTTTAATCTCTGATGTTTATGATCTTTGAGTATGCTGTGGTATGATCATATCTAGGGCTTAATATGCATCTAGACAAGTTAAAAAGAAAAAAAGGGGTCGTTAATCAAGGTTAACTTTCGGGTTGACTTTGGTTTTCCCCGTGTGACTTTCTTAATTTGGGTCAACCGTCTAGGCCGGGTTAAGGGGGTTACATTTGGTGGTATCAGAGCTGAGTTCTCGAGTAATTGGGAATGAATGTGTGCATGATTGAAGTATGTATGCTTTGTATGCTTGTTGAGTGGAAGCATGTTGAGTGAATTGCATGTATGTAGCAATTGGGATGTATGCTGTGGTGTAGCATGTTGTGGGTACCCATTGCCAAATAAAAGCTAATGAAATGGTGTTGATTTTGAATGAAATTGAGCTTGAATACTTGGATTGCTTACCTTGCTGGGCCTGACTTCGTTTTATTTGTATTGTGATTGCATGGTAAAGTATGGCACCACGTAGAGAGTTACGAGGTAATGTGCGAGCTACGGCTCCTAATGAGAACGAGAATGAGGAAAACACGGGTAGTGCGGTGTTACCTCCTCCTCCACCTGGTGGTGGTGGTGTTGGGGCTGAGGAAGCTGGAGCTGCAGCTGGTGCTGGAGCTGCTGGACCTGAGGCCGGTCAGGGGCAAGCTATGCCTGATATGACCATGTTAGTACAAGCTATTGCTGGTGCTTTTCAAGCAGCAGTAGCTGGGGCTCGTGGAGCAGGGCATCAGGAAGATGCTGGAGTTAGACTACCTTTGGAGCGTCTGCGCAGTCTTGGTGGGACTGAGTTCAGGGGTATGTCTGCTGAGAGTTCTGAAGCTTGGCTTGAGAGTACCAAGCGAATCTTGGGTCAGATGAGTTGCACTGATGTGCAGAAGCTGGGTTGTGTTGTGTCCTTGCTGCAGAAGGATGCGTATACGTGGTGGACGACCACCATAGCTGGGATGGCAGAAGTTGATGTGACTTGGACATTCTTTCAGAATGTGTTCAAGAGAAGGTATCTTGGTGTGAGATATCTTGATGAGAAGAAGCGTGAATTCATGTCTCTTACCCAAGGGAGCATGAGTGTGGCTGAGTATGAAGTGCAGTTTGTGCGACTCAGTTAGTATGCACCTGAGCTGGTACCTGATGAACGGGCAAGGTGCGAGAGGTTCCGTTATGGCTTAGAGACGGATGTGAAAATGTATTTGCTGGCCGCCGAGTATGATGATTTTGATGTGTTGGTGGGCCGAGCCAAGGACGTTGAGATGAACCTGAGTTTGTCTGCTAAGGGTGCTGGCAAGCGAGCTGCTGAGTATAGTTCCGGAGGTGGACGGAACAAGAGGGGACGTGATCAGAAGTATCAGTCTTCAGCTAAGAGAGGTGGTGGTGCACCTGCTAGAGGAGGCAATGCTAGAGCTGATCCGAGTGCTTGTTGGATCTGTGGTTCACGTGGTCACATGAAGCGTGACTGTCCTCGTGCTGTGAGAGAGGTGCAGGCTCCTGTTGCGGCAGCTGGTAATGGGTGCTGGAATTGTGGATCCGCAGACCATTTGAGGCGAGATTGTCCTAGGTTGGCTGGTGATCAGGTGCGTGCTCCTGTTGTTGCTGCACCGCAGAGAGGTCGTGGGCGCGGCCGTGGTAATTTCCAGAGGAGAGAGGAAGGTGGTCGTGGAGTGGCCCATGTTGTGGCTATTCAGCCTGAAGGTGGAGGCCAAGCGAGGGTGTATGCTCAGCGTGAGGGAGGGAACGATGCGGATGTGATTGCAGTCTTTGGATGTTGGTGTTCGTGTCACTAGTTCTTTTGGTGAGACTGTTGTGACTCGAAAGCTTTATAGAAGGTGTCCCTTGGTTGTTCAAGAACATGTTTTTCATGTTGATCTTATGGAGTTGCCCTTTTATGGTTTTGATGTAATCCTTGGTATGGATTGGCTTGCTGAGCATCGTGCTGTTGTGGATTGTGAAAACAAGCGTGTTTCGCTTAAGCTGGCAGATGATTATGAAGTTGTTGTGGTTGGTGAGAATGTGAAGTTTCTTGCCAATGTGGTGTCTACCTTGGAGGCGAGCAGGATGCTGAGGCAAGGTTGCGAAGCCTATCTAGCTTTTGTGATGAATCCTAGCTCTAAGGAGTTGAGGGTGCAAGATATCAGGGTTGTGAATGAGTTTCCTGGTGTTTTTCCTGAGGAGTTGCCTGGTTTACCTCCTAACCGCGAAGTGGAGTTTGGAATTGAGCTGTATGAGAATACAACTCCTGTATCCATTACTCCCTATAGAATGGCACCTAAGGAGCTGAAGGAGCTGAAGACGCAGTTGCAAGAGTTGCTTGATCGTAGTTTCATTCGGCCGAGTGTGTCACCTTGGGGAGCACCGGTCTTGTTTGTGAAGAAGAAGGATGGCACTATGAGAATGTGCATTGATTACCGTCAGCTGAACAAGTTGACTATCAAGAATCGGTATCCTTTGCCGAGGATTGATGATCTCTTTGATCAATTTCGGGGAGCTGCTGTGTTCTCTAAGATTGACTTGAGGTCAGGGTATTATCAGTTGAAGGTGAAGGATGTGGATGTGCCTAAGACAGCTTTCAGGACAAGGTATGGGCATTATGAGTTCCTTGTGATGCCGTTTGGTTTGACAAATGCTCCTGCTGCTTTCATGGACATGATGAATCGTGTGTTTCATGAATACCTGGACAAGTTCGTTGTGGTGTTCATTGATGATATCCTCGTGTACTCGCGTACTGAGGAGGAGCATGAAGAGCATTTAAGGATTGTTTTGCAAGCTTTGTTGGAGAATCAGCTTTATGCTAAGCTGAGCAAGTGTGAGTTCTGGTTAAGGGAGGTGGTATTCCTTGGGCATGTGGTTTCAGCTGAGGGGATTCGTGTTGATCCTCAGAAGATTGAGGCGGTGATGAATTGGAAAGTTCCTAAGTCTGTTCATGAGGTCCGTAGTTTCCTTGGTTTGGCGGGATACTACCGAAGGTTTGTGGATGGTTTTTCCAAGATTGCTGCTCCTTTGACGAAGCTGTTGCAAAAGGATGTTAAGTATGAGTGGACGGAAGTGAGACAGCAGGCTTTTGAGAAGCTTAAGGCGGCTTTGACGCAAGCTCCTATCTTGGTTCAGCCTGAATCAGGGAAAGAGTTTGTGGTTTATAGTGATGCATCCTATGTTGGTTTGGGGTGTGTGCTGATGCAGGAGGGTAAGGTGGTGGCTTATGCATCGCGACAGTTGAAAGTGCATGAGCGCAATTACCCTACGCATGATATTGAGCTGGCTGCTGTGGTTTTTGCTCTGAAGATCTGGAGACATTATCTGTATGGTGAGAAGTGTACTGTGTACACAGATCACAAGAGTTTGAGGTATCTGATGTCTCAGAAGGAGTTGAATCTTAGGCAGCGGCATTGGTTGGAGTTGCTCAAGGATTATGATCTGACGATTGAGTATCATCCTGGAAAAGCTAATGTTGTAGCGGATGCCTTGAGTAGGAAGGTAGCTGTTGAGCTGAGGGCTATGTTTGCTTGTTTGAGCATATCGCAAGATGGTGGTCTTGTTGCTGAGTTGCAAGTGAAACCATCATTGGTTCAGTTGATCAAGGATAAGCAGTTGCTGGATGATTCCTTGGTGCCGCATGTTCAGGATATCGCGGAGGGTAGACCTTCGGATTTCTGCTTTAATGATGATGGTGTGTTGTGTTTTGGGAGTAGTATAGTGGTGCCTGCTGATGCTGTGTTGAGGCGTGCTATTCTGACTGAAGGTCATAGTAGTCCTTTTGCTATGCACCCTGGTAGTACTAAGATGTATCGTGATCTTCGTGATGAGTACTATTGGGTGGGTTTGAAGAAAGATGTGGCGGAGTTTGTTAGCAAGTGTTTGGTGTGTCAGCGAGTTAAGGTTGAGCATCAGTTTCCTTCAGGGTTGTTGCAACCGTTGAAAATTCCTGAGTGGAAGTGGGAAAGGGTTACCATGGATTTTGTATCTGGTTTACCTTTGTCTCCCTCGAAGAAGAATTCGGTGTGGGTGATTGTGGATCGCCTAACGAAGTGTGCGCATTTCTTGCCTGTGCATACCACGTTTTCTTTGGATAAGTTGGCAGAGCTGTACATTGCTGAGATTGTGCGGCTGCATGGTGTGCCTAAGTCGATTGTGTCGGATAGGGATCCGAGGTTCACATCGCGGTTCTGGCAGTGTTTGCATCAAGCTCTGGGTACAAGGTTGCATTTCAGTACATCCTATCATCCTCAGTCGGATGGTCAGTCTGAGCGTCTTATCCAGATTTTGGAGGATATGTTGAGGTGCTGCGTGATTGAGTTCCAAGGTTCTTGGGAGAAGCATCTGCCTTTGGTTGAGTTTTCTTATAACAATAGTTACCAGGCAAGTATACAGATGGCACCTTATGAGGCTTTGTACGGGAGGAAGTGTAGGACTCCTCTTTGTTGGGCTGAAGCTGGTCAAAAGTTGGTTTCGATGCCGGCTTTGTTGAAAGGGACCACAGAGAAGGTAAAGCTCATTTGTGAGCGTTTGAAGGCAGCTTCTGATCGGCAGAAGTCTTACGTGGATTTGAAGCGTAAGGAGATAGAGTATGCGGTGGGTGACCGTGTGTTCTTGAAGGTTTCGCCTTGGAAGAAGGTGATGAGGTTTGGCCGGAAGGGTAAGTTGAGCCCTAGGTACATTGGACCATATGAGGTGGTTGAGCGTGTGGGTCCTGTAGCGTATCGGTTGAGGTTACCTCAGGAGTTGGAGAAGATTCATGATGTGTTCCATGTTTCTATGCTCTGGAAGTATAGATCTGATCCTTCGCATGTGATGCCTGTGGAGGAAGTGGTTTTGAATCCGGATTTGACATATGATGAGGAACCGGTGAAGGTTCTGGATTCGGATAGCAAGGTTCTTCGTGGCAAGACCATTGAGTTGGTGAAGGTGCTGTGGAAGCATCGAGGTGTTGAGGAAGCCACGTGGGAGCGGAAGGAAGACATGCTGAAGTAGTTTCCTTATCTCTTTCCTTCAGGTAAATTTCGGGGACGAAATTTCTTAAGGGGGGGAGAGTTGTAACGCCCCGGTTTTGGGCTTAGAAGTTTTGGGCGTTGACCGGTTTGGTCAAAGTGCTGTTCGAATCTAAGAGAGAGAATTTAGGAAAGCCTAGTTCGGGTTGCATTAAAAATATGGAAAATGTTCTAAAATCATCTTTTAATATAATTAAGGGAACTGTGAAATCAATTTTGGAAAATGAGTTTTGGAAGGGTGACATTTTGGCTAGTGACCAAAATGTAATTTTTGAAAGTTTTGTGACTGTTTTAAAAAGGATTGAAACTTTGAATCTTTAAGGAGCTATTTACCCAAAGGGGAGTTTCTCCAGATTTTCTAGAATATTAAATGATTTAATAATGGTTTAAAATAAAAGTAAAAAGGAGGGAAAGATATTTTAGTCATTTTTAACTAGCTTTCTAAATTTTCCATTTCCCATTTTCTCTCATCTTTTCTCTCAAACCAAACACATTCTCTCCAGATCTTTTCCTCTGGTTTTAATCACCTAAATACTTCTTTTCAATCCTCTTTTGATTCCTAATCATCTCATCATCAAAACCTTTGTATTTGCTACTTGATTCATCAAGCTTTTTGGTTCCAAAAGAGGAGAAACTCAAGTTTGGAGGTAAGAACGTCCTTCTCCTCTAAACTATCAGTTCTTTACTGAAATTCCTAAGTTCTCAATCCTTAATTGATGTTTTATAAATGGCTTTTAAGATTGTTTAATGGATCTTGGCTTAAAATGCAAGATTTGGTGTGTTTTGATGAAATTTCGTTGGATCTGTTTAAGCAGTGTTTTAAGGTGTTAAAATGATGATTAATGAATGTTAATTTGATAAGGAATTGAGTTTTGATTAATGCAATCCCGGATAGGTTGAATTTCCTAAGTTTAGCTTGTGATTCTTGTTTGTTTTTGAGGTGATCTTGTGGATCTGGTGTTGCTGGAGGTATAAGGATGTTGTTAGGTTCTTTTTAGATGTTAAAGGATGTTAGGTTCTGATGGTTAATGGCTGGGCTTTGTTGAGAAGTGGTTTGGATGCATTTTCGGTTGTGTTTGGTAGCCGAAAATGGTGTGTGAATGAGAGCAGCGAGTTTAGGTGTTTTCATTGAAGCTATTAATGCATGATGATGCATTAATCTACTGTTTTAATGTGTTAAAATAGGGGAGTCATCTTTGGATCCAAGTGGTGGTGATCCGGAAGCTTGATTTGGTGCTTCGGCAAGAGGCGAAGTGGAATCGGTGAGTGAAATTGGGTTTTCGGCTTTGAAAACAATGTCTTGGGAGCTTAGTTTAAGTCTAATCAACTTTGCTAAGCTCAAGTGTAAGTTTTCGGAAATACTCTCTAGTGGTGGCCATGATTTGGTTGTTGTGCAATGTGGTTTATTGCATGTTTTAAATTCTGTTTTGAAAGCATGATTTAGCATGGTTAATGCTGTTTTTGTAAGCCATATGTTGTAGGAAGCTCAAGGTAAGAGTTCCTTGTTTTTGAACATTGATTAAATGTGGATTGATGCTTTTAAATGCATGATGAATATGGCTTGGTTTAATGCTTTAAAAAAGTGGATAAATTGATGATAATGATGTGTATTGGCAAGTGATGTTTTGAAAAGGTTAAGGTCACTAAGGTGGTTAAAAGTCCTTGAGTGAGCCTTGTTTTCTTAAGAACATCAAGGTGGTTAAAAGTCCTTGGATGATTCTTGTTATGGACACAAAGGTGTTTAAAAGTCCTTGTGTGGTCCTTTCTATGGTGTTTAAAAGTCCATAGGCCAAGGTGTTTAAAAGTCCTTGGGTCAAGGTGTTTAAAAGTCCTTGAGGTGAACTATATCATGGTGTTTAAAAGTCCATGGCCAAGGTGTTTAAAAGTCCTTGGGGCCAAGGTGTTTAAAAGTCCTTGGGGTGAAAGTTGATGAACTTGTTTTTAAAGAAATGAAATGTATCACTTGTGGCCAATATGACATGAAATGATATGATGCATGAGATGCATGTTTAAGTATGCTTTTGAGCATGTGTAAATGATGATTTGAAGCATGATTTGTAAAGTGATTTATAAATGCATTATTGGATGGTTTTGTTGAGCATTCCTCACTAAGCTTTTGCTTACGCTCTCTTTGTTTTCTCAAATCATTAATGCAGAACATTAAAGTACTTTGAGGGCAGCAAGGAAGGCAAGCATTCAAGTGGAAGTAAAGCTCAAAGTATGGAAGGTTTTATTAAGTACATTTAGCTTTTGGTAATTTGGCAATGGGGGACCTATGTGTATGTTTTGGGAGATGTTTTGAACTCCCTAAGTATGTTGAATGTTGTTGAGAATGCTGGTTTTTGGTGGTTGGCCTCTATATGCTTGAATTGAAAGTTTATGCTTGAGTAGGAAGCATGCCTATAGATTTGGGGCTTTTCATATGTGATGGTGTTTTGATGAATTGTTGATGCAGGTATGTCTTATATATGTTGAATTGCATGTTGGCAAAGTTTGGTGGCATTTGGAGCATGATTGGTTGGTCAATTGCATGTTTAAGTATGCATTTTGGGGTAATCTGTGCAGGGTGTTTCGGAACAGCACCTACCGTTTCGGAACGGGTGCCTTAAATGAGCCCAGGCGTCCGAAACGGGAGGGACCGTTCCGAAACGGAAAGGCTACTGCCCGACCCCCGTTTCGGTACCCATTGCGGAACGGCCCCGCGTTTCGAAACGGGCTGTCTCCCGTTTCGGAACGGTCGACCGTTGGGGGCTGACAGTGGCAGTTATGTGTTTTGAATTGTTTGCATTTTGGTCCTGAATCTTGTTTATGCAATTGAATGAGTTTGGGAAGTCCTTTTGAGCTGAAATTTTCACAGAGAAGTATGAAACCTGATTAATTTCAAGTTGGTAACTTTAATTTGGGTTAAGTCCTTATAATTATCAGAATTTACAATTTGGTCCCTAAAGTTGTAAATTGTTCAATTGGGTCCCTGTTTAATCTCTGATGTTTATGATCTTTGAGTATGCTGTGGTATGATCATATCTAGGGCTTAATATGCATCTAGACAAGTTAAAAAGAAAAAAAAGGGGTCGTTAATCAAGGTTGACTTTGGTTTTCCCCGTGTGACTTTCTTAATTCGGGTCAACCGTCTAGGCCGGGTTAAGGGGGTTACACAATTCAACATATAAGAGACATACTTGCATCAACAATTCAACATATTATCATCATATACGTAAAGCCCCAATTCTATAGGCATGCTTCCTACACAAGCAACCATTTAAACACAAAATCTCCAAATCCATCTCATATAAGCCAAATCATGATTCCAACAACATTAACAACAACATATAACCATCCTTGTTCGAACATATACGAACACATAAACATCAACCCAAGAGATTCTACCCCAATGCCTTTATTAACTATAGCTATTCACCGAGACATACATCTCAAATGGAGTCCTCCTTGAATCCCTTGCTTCTCGCTGTCCAAACTTCAAGAATCTGCATTGATGGACAAAAAGAAGCGTAAGCACATAATGCTTAGTGAGGAATGCTCAAAACCAAAACACCATCAATGCAGCGAGTCATAAAACCTCTTTGAAAAGCAACTCGATTTGTTTATCAAGCAAAGTTTGAAAACCCCTTTTCAACAACATGCTTAAACCATGCATTGCTCAACATGAAAACCAACCCTTAGCTTAGCAAGCTAAGAAAACCTTTTCAAAGCATAATTTGCAAAATCATCCATTTAACCATTCCATGCATAAACACCATATGCAAAGTTAATTTCATACCTTGGAAAACACTTCCATTTCATAACATACCTTTCTTATACTTGAAAATCATTCCAAGCAAGAAACCCTTTAAAACCATTTACTCAATCAATCCAACACATGCATTAAACAAAGGCAACTTATGAACCACAATATCATCATCACATGCCTTCTAAAACAAGTCTTAACAAGACTCCAATGCATTAAAGAGATTTCATGCACACATGCATCATTTACCAAATGATAATCAACACTTGCTCAACTTAACAAGTAAACATGCATTCACAAGCATTAAACACTTTTCATTCAACCATGCATCTTTTCAAGCATCTCATGCTTAATCATAATCAAGAAAATTATATTGGCTCCCAAGTGATCAACCACATCCACTTTTCAACTCAACATCCAATCGGATACGCGGATCACAAGCGTTGTCCCCACGCTTCATACACACTACCAATCCAAGGTCCCCAAATGGACTTTTAAACACCATTTGACCTAAACATTCACAAGGTTCCCATGTATGGACTTTCAAACACCATACAACCTTAACTTTTCACAAGGTTCCTATGTATGGACTTTTAATCACCACACAACCTTAACTTTCCTAAGGTTCCCATGTATGGACTTTTAAACACCATACAACCTTAACTTTCCTAAGGTTCCCATGTATGGACTTTTAAACACCATACAACCTTAGCTTACACAAGGTTCCCATATATGGACTTTTAAACACCATATAACCTTAACATGCACAAGGTTCCCATGTATGGACTTTTAAACACCATACAACCTTAGCATCACCGATTGGTAGTTGTATAACATCACTAACGAGATCCGGGACACCCAACACAAGATCCACACATGGACTTTACACCACCATTGTGATCTTAACAAGCACAAGGTTCCCATATATGGACTTTTAACCACCATATAACCTTTGCTTAACCAAGGTCCTCCAATGGGCATTCGACCTCCATTATGACCTTAACCATCTCGTTAGGATACTTGAAGGGAGTTTACCGGTTCACTCTTAACCACTCCACCTCCAAGGCGACTTTATTCACGGTGCACCCAATCCTATAGCCGGCTAACTATATCCGATCAAAGAAACCAAGAACCATTTACATCACTTGCCAATATAACCAACTTACCACATTAGTCCAATGATTCACATGCATAATCATAATGCAAAAACCATCATTTACCATCATCAATCCACTGTTTTAAAGCATTACACAAAGCCATTGAACAACATGCAACACCATGCATCAAAACCACATTTTCAATGTATAAAACTAAGGATCTCTTACCTTGAGCATCCTTCACATATGGCTTTCAAAACCAGCATTAAACCATGCTTAAAATATGCTTTCAAAACAGAATATAAACCATGCAAATCACATGCATTGCAACCACCAAACACAATTGCTTTTAAAGCCAATTCACAACACAAACCAAGAACGAAAATCCATAAACTTACTCTTGAGCTTAGCAAAGTTGTTTAGACTTAAACTAAGCTCCCAAAACCTCCAAACCTTGGTTTAAAAGCTGAAAACCCAACTTCACTCACCGTTACACAAAACAAGGCTAGCCAACAAGCCTTCCAAGCATCCGAAACCTTCCGCAACACCTCTAAAGCTCACGGATCAAACTCCCATGTTTCAAGCACACAACAACAGAGGATTAACGCATCATTATGCATTAAAAACACCAGCAACACAACACAACTCGCTGCTCATCACAAATCCAACAATTCGGCTACCAAACACAACCGAAATCACCTCCAAACACTTCCAAAACTTCACCCATCCAAGAACCATCACTTCTAACCATTTTTAAACATCAATTAACATCCAAAATGATCACAAACACGTCATTATACCTCCAGGTATAACAGATCACCAAGATCACTCCAAAAACAACCAAAAACTCAAACAAAACTTAGGAAATTCAACCTATCCGGGATTGCATTAATTAAACCTCAACTTCTAATCAATTTAGCATTCATTTAACATCAATTTGACACTTCAAAACACTGCCCAAACAGATCACACGAAAATTTCACCAAAATCAAGCAAATCTTGCATTTTAAGCCAAAATCAAGATTTCAATTGAAAAGCCTTTAACAAATCACAAATCAAGGATTGAGAACTTAGGAATTTCAGTAAAGAACTGAGAGTTTAGAGGAGAAGGACGTTCTTACCTCCAAACTTGAGTTTCTCCCTTTTTGGAACCAAAAAGCTTGATGAAACAACTTGCAAATGGTGAGGTTTTGTTGTAGAGATGATTAGGAATCCAAAGAGAATTGAAAAGGAAGATTTGAGTGACAAAATCAGAAGTAAATCTCTGGAGAGAAAGTGTTTGGGTTGAGAGAAAAAGAGAGAAAATGAAAATTGGAAGAAAATGGAAAGTTGGTTACAAAATAGTAAAATGATTTCCCTCCACTTTTCTTAAGCTTTAAAATCAGAATTATACATCAAAATATCTTAGAAAAATATGGAGAAACTCTTTTTGGAATAATAGCTCCTTAAAGATTCAAAGTTTCAACCCTTTATAAAACAGTCACGCAACTTTCAAAAATTACATTTTGGTCACTAGCCAAAATGTCACCCTTCCGAACCTCATTTTCCAAAATTGATTTCACAGTTCACTTTTATATATTAAAAGATGATTTTAGAACATTTTTCCATATTTTTAATGCAACCCGAACTAGGCTTTCCTAATTTCACCTTTATATATTCGATCAGTACTTTGACCGAACCGGTCAACGCCCAAAACTTCTGAGCCCAAAACCGGGGCGTTACAACTCTTCCCCCCTTAGAAAATTTCGTCCGCGAAATTTCAACTGGCGAAAAGAGAACCACAACCTTCCCAAAGCAACACACACGGCAACACAAAAGCCCCAACCACCACTGAACACATTCCACACAAAAACTCCACCAACTCAACACCACCACATACTGTTCATAAAATCCAGAACACACAAAAAATAGCCATAACTTAACCTTTCACATATTCGGACTGTACACAGCCCCAACATCAACCTGAAGAACTTCAACTTTTACAGCACACATCACCGTAACACACAACTCCCAAGACTTGTTTACACAGCGACACTAACCAATCCAATTCAGCCACTTTGCAAACTTCTCTGCTTCTAAAACTCTTGCAAACTCCCAAACCTCTTCCAAAGATTTCCCAACAAGCAAAAATCCTTAAGCAACAACCGTTTACCCAAACTCCTCAACGAATGCTGATAATCCTTCACATCTGCCACTAACATTACCATAACGACTCACCAAGACTACTCACCCACCATCCAAAATTTACATCACAACCCCAACTCAACTCCGCCAACCGTATCACACACCACCCGCTGACTACAAAAGAAATTCACATACCCACAACCAGCCAACCACTACTCACAAGAACCCAACCAACCAACAATGGCCTTTGACCTTTCATTGACTATCCACCGCAAGCTTTGACCACAATACTTGCCTTACCAGAACATCGCTTATCCTAACATACATAACAACTCCTCAACTCCTCAAAAGGTTGCTAAGAACCAACACTTACGAACCAACCCTTCCACAAAAACTTAAATGCTAAGCTACCTCAGCACTTGGGAACACAACCACTAAACTGCAACATCACTTAGCACCAAGGAACTACCCCTTCCACTTAGCTATTCAAACCACTTGACCGATTCTAACCTCAACCGGTACTCCTCACCACCAAACCACTAAACTCTTTAAGCATCAAACACTATCCTTCTACCAACAGGCTATACCACTCTCACTATTACTAGCAACTAGCTTAATATACTCCATTACTTCTAACTCTCACCCAACACCAAAACAACCTCTAAAGAACCCATCATCAAACCTAACCCAACCACCTTACTAACAGATTCGATTAGTTATTAGCGAGTGTGAACATCGTACGCATGATCACCAACATGCCTTATCAATGCCTGATGTACATGTATGCAAAACCTCTAATGTCATGCCACATGCATGCATGGACCAGCACATATATAATATAGCATATAACAATGATTTTAACTGTGCATGAATGCCAGTTCACACCCTCCAATAACATCCTCAGAATCCGTCTAAGAACAATCTCCTTCCTCACTTCTAACTTATATAACTCCATCAAACCATCATACCAACAACCATTAACCACAAAACTCACTAAAACCTTCTTCACACCAAAGATGTTTCCAAAACTACAACTATTACCTCAACATGCTGGCAACAAGACTAAACTTACCACGCAAGGAAAACCAACAGAAACCCAACTAAGGTAACTAGAGCAAAGATTACTTAACAAAATTACCTGAAAACACATCACCACCCTGAAGCTTCATCAGACGAGCTCTCTTCCTCGCGGAACCATCATCCTCCTGCCGCACCGCTGCAGCACCAGCTAACACTTTAAGGTCATCACCATCTCCCTGCGGTAAAGAACCCTGGCTATTCCGAGCCAACATCAAACAATCACGTCTCATATGTCCAGCAGACCTACATTTCCAGCACTTCTCATTTCCCAAACTCTTCACAACCTTCTGCTCTTTCTGCCACCTCTGAACCTTGCTTCGACTGTGCCCACGACCTTTCAGAGACCCTTTCGCTATCACCAAAGCTGACTCCACCCCAAGAGGACAATCGCGCTTAACATGCACTTTAGAACCACAGTTCCAGCAAGCACCCGCGCCCCAACAACCTCCAACATGGCGCCTTTCACAACGGTCACATACCGGTGGCTGAGCTTCCACTCCTTGCTCAAGAACACTTGCTCCACAACAGCACTACCTTCACATTGCTTAACCCTTGGAAACTTCTCTCCAAGATACCTTTCATAAAAGGCAGATACAAAGAAATCCCAGTCAATATCATGGATATGTGACGCCACCGCCACAGATGTCCACCAGACACATGCATCCTCCAACATCAAAGAGACAACACTTCCCAGCTTACAAGCATAATCACAACCTTCCTGATCCAGAATCAGAATCACACTGGCCAACCAAGCCTCAAATGTCTCAGGTGAAGAACCATGATACTCCACAGCACCCAAATCCAACAAACGCTGCCTCGGCAAACCCACACATCCTACAGCCAGCACATCCACTGACTTTACCCTTGCTACAGCCTGAGATGTTCCCAACACCTCTTGAGCAACAGGTGATGAACTCTTCATCACAGAACCAGCTTCTTCCTCCTGCCTTACCACCTCAACTCCAGGCACAGAAGACTGAGACGAAACACTTCTACAGAAGGGTGAATTCCAAGCCTTAACAACCTGCCCTAAGGCAGCAACCATCTCACCCAACTGCCATTCTATCAACGACTTCGCCATACTACTAACAACAACAAACAATCACAACAAAACAAACAAACCAGTTAGACCAGCTTTAAGCAAGGATTCAAACTCCAACTCCAAAATAACACAATAGCTATAATAATAAGGCAATGGGTATCCCGAATCCCCCCTCTATTACATGACATAACAGTCAACACGAACATGGATATCACAACATCAAGCATATCAAACAACATACTTCGATCATGCTTCCATCAAACATCATCCACTTGCAACAGCATACTATCCACATAACATACTCATTTCACTTTCATCATGCATTAAACCAACTCACAAAATCAGCATATATCCACGTAAGCTCAACCGAGATTCTTAAACACAAAGCATGCTTGCAAATATCAACAACTTACTCAGAAACACGTGTTTCAACCAACATTCAACCAACTTTCATCCACACAACAAGGTAAACATCAACACACATCACAACAATTTACCGTTTTCCCCAAGCATTCGCAACTTAGCTCTGATACCACCAAATGTAACCCCCTTAACCCGGCCCAGACGGTTGACCCGAATTAAGAAAGTCACACGGGGAAAACCAAAGTCAACCCGAAAGTCAACTTTGATTAACGACCCTTTTTTTTCTTTTTAATCTTGTCTAAATGCACGTTAACCTTAGATGTGATCTCACAACAACATACTCGAAGATCATAAACATCAGAGATCAAACAGGGACCCAATTGAACAATTAACAACTTAGGGATCAAACTG
The DNA here is from genome assembly GCA_030270665.1 of Hibiscus trionum. Lineage (NCBI taxonomy): Eukaryota > Viridiplantae > Streptophyta > Magnoliopsida > Malvales > Malvaceae > Hibiscus > Hibiscus trionum. The sequence continues at coordinate 28,181,243 of BSYR01000021.1, forward strand.
TAAATTCTGAAAACTTTAAGGACTTAACCAGATTTTAAGTTACCAACTTAAAATTAATCAAGTTTCATGCTTCTCTGCCAAATTTCAGCTTAAACGGACATCCCAAACTCATACAATTGCACAAACAAGTTTCAGGACCAAAATGCAAACATTCCAAAACATTTAACTGCCACTATCTGCCCCAACAGTCACGTGTTCCGAAACAGGCAGAGCCCGTTTCGAAACGCGGGGCCGTTCCGCAACGCGTACCGAAACAGGTGGCTGGCAGAATGCTTTTCGTTTCGAAACGGTGTCTACCGTTTCGGACGCCTGGGCTGATTTAGGGCATCCGTTCCGAAACGGTAGTCCCTGTTCCGAAACGCCCTGCACATAATGCAGAAAAAGACATGCTTAAACACGCAATTGACCATCCGAACATACTCCAAAAGCCACCAAACTTTACCATCATGCAATTCAACATATAAGAGACATACTTGCCTCAACAATTCAACATATTATCATCATATACGTAAAGCCCCAATTCTATAGGCATGCTTCCTACACAAGCAACCATTTAAACACAAAATCTCCAAATCCATCTCATATAAGCCAAAACATGATTCCAACAACATTAACAACAACATATAACCATCCTTGTTCGAACATATACGAACACATAAACATCAACCCAAGAGATTCTACCCCAATGCCTTTATTAACTATAGCTATTCACCGAGACATACATCTCAAATGGAGTCCTCCTTGAATCCCTTGCTTCTCGCTGTCCAAACATCAAGAATCTGCATTGATGGACAAAAAGGAGCGTAAGCACATAATGCTTAGTGAGGAATGCTCAAAACCAAAACACTATCAATGCAGCGAGTCATAAAACCTCTTTGAAAAGCAACTCGATTTGTTTATCAAGCAAAGTTTGAAAACCCCTTTTCAACAACATGCTTAAACCATGCATTGCTCAACATGAAAACCAACCCTTAGCTTAGCAAGCTAAGAAAACCTTTTCAAAGCATAATTTGCAAAATCATCCATTTAACCATTCCATGCATAAACACCATATGCAAAGTTAAATTCATACCTTGGAAAACACTTCCATTTCATAACATACCTTTCTTATACTTGAAAATCATTCCAAGCAAGAAACCCTTTAAAACCATTTACTCAATCAATCCAACACATGCATTAAACAAAGGCAACTTATGAACCACAACATCATCATCACATGCCTTCTAAAACAAGTCTTAACAAGACTCCAATGCATTAAAGAGATTTCATGCACACATGCATCATTTACCAAATGATAATCAACACTTGCTCAACTTAACAAGTAAACATGCATTCACAAGCATTAAACACTTTTCATGCAACCATGCATCTTTTCAAGCATCTCATGCTTAATCATAATCAAGAACATTATATTGGCTCCCAAGTGATCAACCACATCCACTTTTCAACTCAACATCCAATCGGATACGCGGATCACAAGCGTTGTCCCCACGCTTCATACACACTACCAATCCAAGGTCCCCAAATGGACTTTTAAACACCATTTGACCTCAACATTCACAAGGTTCCCATGTATGGACTTTCAAACACCATACAACCTTAACTTTTCACAAGGTTCCTATGTATGGACTTTTAATCACCACACAACCTTAACTTTCCTAAGGTTCCCATGTATGGACTTTTAAACACCATACAACCTTAACTTTCCTAAGGTTCCCATGTATGGACTTTTAAACACCATACAACCTTAGCTTACACAAGGTTCTCATATATGGACTTTTAAACACCATATAACCTTAACATGCACAAGGTTCCCATGTATGGACTTTTAAACACCATACAACCTTAGCATCACCGATTGGTAGTTGTATAACATCACTAACGAGATCCGGGACACCCAACACAAGATCCACACATGGACTTTACACCACCATTGTGATCTTAACAAGCACAAGGTTCCCATATATGGACTTTTAACCACCATATAACCTTTGCTTAACCAAGGTCCTCGAATGGGCATTCGACCTCCATTATGACCTTAACCATCTCGTTAGGATACTTGAAGGGAGTTTACCGGTTCACTATTAACCACTCCACCTCCAAGGCGACTTTATTCACGGTGCACCCAATCCTATAGCCGGCTAACTATATCCGATCAAAGAAACCAAGAACCATTTACATCACTTGCCAATATAACCAACTTACCACATTAGTCCAATGATTCACATGCATAATCATAATGCAAAAACCATCATTTACCATCATCAATCCACTGTTTTAAAGCATTACACAAAGCCATTGAACAACATGCAACACCATGCATCAAAACCACATTTTCAATGTATAAAACTAAGGATCTCTTACCTTGAGCATCCTTCACATATGGCTTTCAAAACCAGCATTAAACCATGCTTAAAATATGCTTTCAAAACAGAATATAAACCATGCAAATCACATGCATTGCAACCACCAAACACAATTGCTTTTAAAGCCAATTCACAACACAAACCAAGAACGAAAATCCATAAACTTACTCTTAAGCTTAGCAAAGTTTTTTAGACTTAAACTAAGCTCCCAAAACCTCCAAACCTTGGTTTAAAAGCTGAAAACCCAACTTCACTCACCGTTACACAAAACAAGGCTAGCCAACAAGCCTTCCAAGCATCCAAAACCTTCCGCAACACCTCTAAAGCTCACGGATCAAACTCCCCTGTTTCAAGCACACAACAACAGAGGATTAATGCATCATTATGCATTAAAAACACCAGCAACACAACACAACTCGCTGCTCATCACAAATCCAACAATTCGGCTACCAAACACAACCGAAATCACCTCCAAACACTTCCAAAACTTCACCCAGCCAAGATCCATCACTTCTAACCATTTTTAAACATCAATTAACATCCAAAATGATCACAAACACGTCCTTATACCTCCAGGTATAACAGATCACCAAGATCACTCCAAAAACAACCAAAAACTCAAACAAAACTTAGGAAATTCAACCTATCCGGGATTGCATTAATTAAACCTCAACTTCTAATCAATTTAGCATTCATTTAACATCAATTTGACACTTCAAAACACTGCCCAAACAGATCACACGAAAATTTCACCAAAATCAAGCAAATCTTGCATTTTAAGCCAAAATCAAGATTTCAATTGAAAAGCCTTTAACAAATCACAAATCAAGGATTGAGAACTTAGGAATTTCAGTAAAGAACTGAGAGTTTAGAGGAGAAGGACGTTCTTACCTCCAAACTTGAGTTTCTCCCTTTTTGGAACCAAAAAGCTTGATGAAACAACTTGCAAATGGTGAGGTTTTGTTGTAGAGATGATTAGGAATCCAAAGAGAATTGAAAAGAAAGATTTGAGTGACAAAATCAGAAGTAAATCTCTGGAGAGAAAGTGTTTGGGTTGAGAGAAAAAGAGAGAAAATGAAAATTGGAAGAAAATGGAAAGTTAGTTACAAAATAGTAAAATGATTTTCCTCCACTTTTCTTAAGCTTTAAAATCAGAATTATACATCAAAATATCTTAGAAAAATCTGGAGAAACTCTTTTTGGAATAATATCTCCTTAAAGATTCAAAGTTTCAACCCTTTATAAAACAGTCACGCAACTTTCAAAAATTACATTTTGGTCACTAGCCAAAATGTCACCCTTCCGAACCTCATTTTCCAAAATTGATTTCACAGTTCACTTTTATATATTAAAAGATGATTTTAGAACATTTTTCCATATTTTTAATGCAACCCGAACTAGGCTTTCCTAATTTCACCTTTATATATTCGATCAGCACTTTGACCGAACCGGTCAACGCCCAAAACTTCTGAGCCCAAAACCGGGGCGTTACATAAATTGTTCAATTGGGTCCCTCTTTGATCTCTGATGTTTATGATCTTTGAGTATGTTGTTTGAATGAGCACAACTAGGGGTAAAGTGCATCTAGACAAGTTTAAAAAGAAAAAAAAAGGTCGTTAATCAAGGTTGACTTTCGTTTTCCCCGTGTGACTTTCTTAATTCGGGTCAACCGTCTAGGCCGGGTTAAGGGGGTTACATTTGGTGGTATCAGAGCCAGGTTCTCGAGTAATATGGAATGTGTATGTGAATGTTGAAGTATGTATGCTTTGTATGCTTGTTGAGTGGAAGCATGTTGAGTGAATTGCATGTATGTTGCAATTGAGATGTATACTGTGATGAAGCATGTTGTGGGTACCCATTGCCAAATCAAAGCTAATGAAATGATGTTGATTTTAATTGGAAATGAGCTTGAGTACTTGGATTGCTTACCTTGCTGGGCCTGACTTTGTTTATTTGCACTGTGATTGCATAGTTAGAGTATGGCACCTCGTAGAGAGTTGAGGAGTAATGTGCGAGCTACGGCTCAGAATGAGAATGAAAATGAGGAGAATGTTGAGAGTGCGGTTTTACCTCCTCCACCTGGTGGTGGTGGTGCTGGGGCTGAGGAAGCTGGAGCTGCAGCTGGTGCTGAGGCTGCTGGACCTGAGGCTGGTCAGGGGCAAGCTGTTCCTGACATGACGATGTTAATTCAAGCTATAGCTGGTGCTTTTCAAGCAGCGGTAGCTGGAGCTCGTGGAGCTGGGCATCAGGAAGATGCTGGAGTTAGACTACCTTTGGAGCGTTTGCGCAGTCTGGGAGGGACTGAGTTCAGGGGTATGTCTGCTGAAGGTTCTGAGGCTTGGTTAGAGAGTACCAAGAGGATCTTGGGTCAGATGAGTTGCACTGACGTGCAGAAGCTTGGCTGTGTTGTATCCTTGCTGCAGAAGGATACATATACGTGGTGGACAACCACTATTGCTGGGATGGCAGAAGCTGATGTGACTTGGACATTCTTTCAGAATGTGTTCAAGAGAAGGTATCTGGGTGTGAGGTACCTAGATGACAAAAAGAGGGAGTTCATGTCTCTTACCCAAGGGAGCATGACGGTGGCTGAGTATGAAGTACAGTTTGTTCGACTCAGTCAATATGCACCTGAGCTTGTCCCGGATGAGCGAGCGAGGTGTGAAAGGTTCCGTTATGGCTTAGTGACGGATGTGAAGATGTATGTGCTGGCTACCGAGTATAATGATTTTGATGTGTTGGTGGGCCGAGCCAAGGATATTGAGATGAACTTGGGTTTATCTGCTAGAGGTGCTGGAGCAAGTGCTGGTAAGCGGGCAGCTGAATATAGTTCCGGTGGTGGACGGAACAAGAGGGGACGTGATCAGAAGTATCAGTCCTCGGCTAAGCGAGGTGGTGGAGCACCTGCTCGGGGAGGCAACGCTAGAGCTGATCCGAGTGCTTGTTGGATATGTGGTTCGCATGGCCACATGAAACGTGATTGTCCTCGTGCTGTGAGGGAGGTGCAAGCTCCTGTTGCGGCAGCTGGTAATGGTTGCTGGAACTGTGGATCTACGGATCATTTGAGGCGTGATTGTCCTATGTTGGCTGGTGGCCAAGTTCGTGCTCCTGTTGTTGCAGCAGAGCAGAGAGGTCGTGGGCGCGGCCGTGGTAATTTTCAGCGGAGAGAGGAAGGTGGCCGAGGTGTAGCTCATGTTGTAGCTGTACAGCCAGAGGGTGGCGGACAGGCTAGAGTGTTTGCTCAGCGTGAGGGGTGGAATGACGCGGATGTGATCGCAGGTACTTTTACTCTGCAATCCTTGTCATTACTTTCCTTGATTGATTCTGGATCTACGCACTCTTACATATTGCGTGAGCATGCTGAATTGCTTGGTTTGCCTGTTGAGTCTTTGGATGTTGGTATGCGTGTCACTAGTTCTTTTGGTGAGACTGTTGTGACTCGAAAGCTGTATAGAAGGTGTCCTTTGGTTGTTCAAGATCATGTTTTTCGTGTTGACCTCATGGAGTTACCTTTCTATGGTTTTGATGTAATCCTTGGTATGGATTGGCTTGCTGAGCATCGTGCTGTGGTGGATTGTGAAAATAAGCGAGTTTCGCTGAAGCTTGCGGATGATTATGAAGTTGTTGTGGTTGGTGAGAATGTGAAGTTTCTTGCCAGTGTGGTGTCTACGTTGGAGGCAAGCCGGATGCTGAGGCAAGGCTGTGAAGCTTACCTAGCTTTTGTGATGAATCCTACCTCTAACTAGTTGTGTGTGCAAGATATCAGGGTTGTGAAGGAGTTTCCTGGTGTGTTTCCTGAGGAGTTGCATGGTTTACCTCCTAATCGCGAGGTGGAGTTTGGAATTGAGCTGTATGAGAATACAACTCCTGTGTCCATTACTCCCTATAGAATGGCACCTAAGGAGCTGAAAGAGCTGAAGACGCAGTTGCAAGAGTTGCTTGAGCGTGGTTTCATTCGGCCGAGTGTGTCGCCTTGGGGTGCACCGGTCTTGTTCGTGAAGAAGAAGGATGGCACTATGAGAATGTGCATTGATTACCGTCAGCTGAACAAGTTGACTATCAAGAATCGGTATCCTTTGCCGAGAATTGATGATCTCTTTGATCAATTTCGGGGAGCTGTTGTGTTCTCTAAGATTGACTTGAGGTCAGGGTATTACCAGTTGAAGGTGAAGGATGTGGATGTGCCTAAGACAGCTTTCAGGACAAGGTATGGGCATTATGAGTTCCTCGTGATGCCGTTTGGTTTGACAAATGCTCCTGCTGCTTTCATGGACATGATGAATCGTGTGTTTCATGAATACCTGGATAAGTTTGTTGTGGTGTTCATTGATGATATCCTCGTGTACTCGTGTACTGAGGAGGAGCATGAAGAGCATTTGAGGATTGTTTTGCAAGCTTTGTTGGAGAATCAGCTTTATGCTAAGCTGAGCAAGTGTGAGTTCTGGTTAAGGGAGGTGGTGTTTCTTGGGCATGTGGTTTCTGCCGAGGGGATTCGTGTTGATCCTCAGAAGATTGAGGCGGTGATGAATTGGAAGGTTCCTAAGTCTGTTCATGAAGTTCGTAGTTTCCTCGGTTTGGCAGGATACTACCGGAGGTTTGTGGATGGGTTTTCTAAGATTGTTGCACCTTTGACGAAGTTGTTGCAAAAAGATGTTAAGTATGTGTTGACGGAGGCGCGACAGCAGGCTTTTGAGAAGCTTAAGGTGGCTTTGACGCAAGCTCCTATCTTGGTTCAGCCTGAATCAGGGAAAGAGTTTGTGGTGTATAGTGATGCGTCCTATGTTGGTTTGGGATGTGTGTTGATGCAAGAGGGTAAGGTGGTGGCTTATGCATCGCGGCAGTTGAAGGTGCATGAGCGCAATTATCCTACGCATGACATAGAGTTGGCTGCGGTGGTCTTTGCTCTGAAGATCTGGAGACATTACCTGTATGGTGAGAAGTGTACTGTGTACACAGATCACAAGAGTTTGAAGTATCTGATGTCTCAGAAGGAGTTGAATCTTAGGCAGCGGCGTTGGATGGAGTTGCTCAAGGATTATGATCTGACGATTGAGTACCATCCTGGAAAAGCTAATGTTGTAGCGGATGCCTTGAGTAGGAAGGTAGCTGTTGAGCTGAGAGCTATGTTTGCCAGTTTGAGTATTTCGTGTGATGGTGGTCTTGTGGCTGAGTTGCAAGTGAAACCATCTTTGGTTCAGTTGATTAAGGAAAAGCAGTTGCTGGATGATTCCTTGGTGCCGCATGTTCAGGATATCGCGGAGGGTAGACCTTCGAATTTCTGCTTTAATGATGATGGAGTGTTGTGTTTTGGGAGTCGGATAGTGGTGCCTAATGATGCTGAGTTGAGGCGTGCTATTCTGACTGAAGGTCATAGTAGTCCTTTTGCTATGCACCCTGGTAGTACTAAGATGTATCGAGATCTTCGTGATGAGTACTATTGGGTGGGTTTAAAGAAAGATGTTGCGGAGTTTGTTAGCAAGTGTATGGTGTGTCAGCGAGTTAAGGCTGAGCATCAGTTTCCTTCAGGGTTGTTGCAACCGTTGAGAATCCCTGAGTGGAAGTGGGAAAGGGTTACCATGGATTTTGTATCTGGTTTACCCTTGTCACCATCGAAGAAGAATTCGGTGTGGGTGATTGTGGATCGCCTGACGAAGTGTGCGCATTTCTTGCCTGTGCATACTACGTTTTCTTTGGATAAGCTTGCGGAGCTGTACATTGCTGAGATTGTGCGGCTGCATGGTGTGCCAAAGTCGATTGTGTCGGATAGGGATCCGAGGTTCACATCGCGGTTTTGGCAGTGTTTGCATCAAGCTCTGGGTACGAGGTTGAATTTCAGTACATCCTATCATCCTCAGTCGGATGGTCAGTATGAGCGTGTTATTCAGATTTTGGAGGATATGTTGAGGTGCTGCGTGATTGAGTTTCAGGGCTCTTGGGAGAAGCATTTGCCCTTGGTTGAGTTTGCTTATAACAATAGTTATCAGGCGAGCATTCAAATGGCACCTTATGAGGCTTTGTATGGGAGGAAGTGTAAGACTCCTCTTTGTTGGGCTAAAACGGGTCAGAAGTTGGTTTCGATGCCGGCTTTGTTGAAAGGAACCACCGAGAAGGTGAAGCTCATTTGTGAGCGTTTGAAGGCAGCTTCTGATCGGCAGAAGTCTTACGCGGATTTGAAGCGTAAGGAGATTGAGTATGCGGTGGGTGACCGTGTGTTCTTGAAGGTTTCGCCTTGGAAGAAGGTGATGAGGTTTGGCCGGAAGGGTAAGTTGAGCCCTAGATACATTGGACCATACGAGGTGGTTGAGCGTGTGGGTCCTGTTGCGTACAGGTTGAGGTTACCTCAAGAGTTGGAGAAGATTCATGATGTGTTTCATGTTTCTATGCTCCGGAAGTATAGATCTGATCCTTCGCATGTGATGCCTGTGGAGGAGGTGGAATTGAATCCGGATTTGACCTATGATGAGGAACCGGTGAAGGTTCTGGATTCGGATAGCAAGGTTCTTCGTGGCAAGACCATTGAGTTGGTGAAAGTGTTGTGGAAGCACCGCGGTGTTGAGGAAGCCACGTGGGAGCGAAAGGATGACATGCTGAAGCAGTTTCCTTATCTCTTTCCTTCAGGTAAATTTCGGGGATGAAATTTCTTAAGGGGGGGAGAGTTGTAACGCCCCGGTTTTGGGCTTAGAAGTTTTGGGCGTTGACCGGTTCGGTCAAAGTGCGGTTCGAATATATAAGAGTGAATTTAGGAAAGCCTAGTTCGGGTTGCATTAAAAATATGGAAAAATGTTCTAAAATCCTCTTTTAATATATATAAGTGAACTGTGAAATCAATTTTACAAAATGAGGTTTGGAAGGGTGACATTTTGGCTAGTGACCAAAATGTAATTTTTTAAAACTGTGAGACTGTTTTAAAAAGGATTGAAACTTTGAATCTTTAAGGAGCTATTTACCCAAAGGGAGTTTCTCCAGATTTTTCTAAGATATTTAATGTTTTAATTCTGATTTTAAACAAAAGGAAAAGTTGAGGGAAGTTATTTTCTAACTAATTTTCCTAAAATCTCATTTTCCTTTTCTCTCATTTTCTCTCAAACCAAACATCTTTCTCCAGAGTTTTTCTTCTGATTTTGCCACTTAAATCTCTCTTTTCAATCCTCTTTTGGTTGCTAATCATCTCATCAACAAAACCTCACCAATTGCCATTTGATTCTTCAAGCTTTTTGGTTCTAAAAGAGGAGAAACTGAAGTTTGGAGGTAAGAACGTCCTTCTCCTCTGAACTTCAAGTTCTTTACTGAAATTCCTAAGTTCTCAATCCTTAATTGATGATTTATAAATGGTTTTTAAAGTTGTGTAATGGATCTTGGCTTAAAATGCAAGATTTGATGATTTTTGGTGAATTTTCGTTGGATCTGTTAAAGCAGTGATTTGAGGTGTATTTTTGATGTTAAATGAATGATAATTTGATTCGAAATTGAGTTTTAACTAATGCAATCCCGTATAGGTTGAATTTCCTAAGTTTAGCTTGTGATTCTTGGTTGTTTTGGGTGATCTTGTGGATCTGTTGTTGCTGGAGGTATAAGGATGTTGTTAGGTCCTTTTTAGATGTTAAATGATGTTTATGGATGCTTAGTTTGATGGTTTATGGCTGGGCATTGTTGAGGAGTTGTTTGGTTGCATTTTCGGTTGTGTTTGGTGGCCGAAAATGGAGTGTGGATGAGAGCAGCGAGTTTAGGTGCTTTCATTGAAGCTATTAATGCATGATGATGCATTAATCTACTGTTTTGATGTGTTAAAACATGGGAGTCATCTTTGGATCCAAGTGGTGGTGATCCGGAAGCTTGATTTGGTGTTTCGGCAAGAAGCGAAACGGAATCGGTGAGTGGATTTTGGTTTTCGGATTTGAAACCAATGTTTTGGAGGTTTGGGAGCTTAGTCTAAGTCTAAACAACTTTGCTAAGCTCAAGAGTAAGTTTTCGGAAAAACTCTCTTGATGAGGAACCATGTGATGGTTGGGTGCAATGTGTTTGTTGCATGTTTAAATTCTGTTTTTAAAGCATATCTAGCATGTTTGTTTGCTGAGATTATAAGCCATGTGTTTAAGGAAGCTCAAGGTTAGAGTTCCTTGTTTTTGAACATTGTTTAAATGTGGTTAATGCATAAAGTTGCATGATGTTTATGGCTTGGTTAAATGCTTTAAAACAGTGGATTATTGATGATAAATGATGTATATTGGCAAGTGATGTTTTGAAAAGGTTAAGGTCACCAAGGTGGTTAAAAGTCCTTGAGTGAGCCTTGTTTACTTAAGAACATCAAGGTGTTTAAAAGTCCTTGGATGGTTCTTGTTACGGACACAAAGGTGTTTAAAAGTCCTTGTGTGGTCCTTTCCAAGGTGTTTAAAAGTCCTTGGGGCCAAGGTGTTTAAAAGTCCTTGGGGTGATTCATGTCATGGTGTTTAAAAGTCCATGGGCCAAGGTGTTTAAAAGTCCTTGGGGTCAAGGTGTTTAAAAGTCCTTGAGGTGAAACTTGTTAAGGACACAAAGGTGTTTAAAAGTCCTTGTGTGGTCCTTGCCATGGTGTTTAAAAGTCCATGGGCCATGGTGTTTATAAGTCCATGGGGATAAGATCACAATGGTGTTTAAAAGTCCATGTGTGAGTCTTATGTTGATCTTGTTAAAAGATGGTAATTATCACTTGTGGCCAATATGACATGTTATGATATGAAGCATGAGATGCTTTGTTAAGATTGCTTGTGAGCATGTCTAAATGTGTTTTGAAGTATGACTTGTAAAGTGTTTTATAAATGCATTATTGTGTGGTTTTAATGAGCATTCCTCACTAAGCTTTTGCTTACGCTCTCTCTCTTTACTTAAACCAATAATGCAGAACATTAAGGTGCATTGAGGGCAGCAAGGAAGGCAAGCAATCAAGTGAAAGATAAGCTCATGTATGGGAAGGTTTTATTAAACACCTTTAGCAATTGGTTTTTGGCAATGGGGGACCTATGTTGTTGTTTTGGGAGATGTTTTGGACTCCCTATTTTGGATTTATGTTGTTGTTAATGTTGGTACATGTAATTGGCCATTATGTGTTGGTTTGGAGGTTTTAATGCATGAATGGTTTGCTTGTGTAGGAAGCATGCCTTTAGATTTGGGGCTTTTCATAAATGATGATATAATGATAATTGGTTGATGCAAGTATGTCTCTTGTTTGTTGTATGAGTTGCTGGTAAAGTTTGATTGCAATTGGAGCATGTTTGGTTGGTCAATTGTGTGTTTAAGCAAGCAATTTTCTGCAATCTGTGCAGGCCGTATCGGAACAGTAGCCACCGTTTCGGAACGGGTGCCTTGTAGCAACCCAGGCGTCCGAAACGGGAGACACCGTTCCGAAACGGAAAGGCCACTGCCAACCCTCGTTTCGGTACGCGTTGCGGAACGGCCCCGCGTTTCGAAACAGGCTCTCCCTGTTTCGGAACACCTGACTGTTGGGGGCTGACATTGGCAGTTATATGTTTCGAAATGTTTGCATTTTGGTCCCGAAACTTGTTTGTGCAATTGTATGAGTTTGGGATGTCCGTTTGAGCTGAAATTTGACAGAGATGCATGAAACATGATTAACTTCAAGTTGGTAACTTTAATTTGGGTGAAGCCCTTGTATTTATCTGAATTTACTTTTTGGTCCCTAAAGTTGTAAATTGTTCAATTGGGTCCCTGTTTGATCTCTGATGTTTATGATCTTTGAGTATGTTGTTTGAATGAGCATAACTAGGGTTAAAGTGCATCTAGACAAGTTTAAAAAGAAAAAAAAGGGTCGTTAATCAAGGTTGACTTTCGGGTTGACTTTGGTTTTTCCCGTGTGACTTTCTTAATTCGGGTCAACCGTCTAGGCCGGGTTAAGGGGGTTACAGAAGAATGCATGGCCACGCTGCACATTAAAACACCACCTAAGCTGAGAGACCCAGGATGCTTCCTCATTCCTTGCGCCATTGCGAACCATTACGAAGGAAAAGCCTTATGTGACCTTGGGGAAAGCATCAATGTAATGCTCAAGTCGGTATTTGAGAAGCTGGGAATTGGAACAGTTAGACCCACCACCTTCATGCTCCAGTTAGCCGACCAGTCTTACGTGCATCCGAAAGGAAAAACTGAAGATATCCTAGTAAGAGTAGATAATTTTATTTTTCCTGCTGATTTCCTAATTTTGGACTCTAAGGCAGACGACAAAGCACCCATCATCCTTGGGAGATCATTCCTAGCCATGACCAGCACTCATATAAACGTGGAAAATGGGGAGCTCACTTTGAGGGTGGATGACCAGAAAATTAAGCTGAATGTTCTGAAACCCTTGTAAAAAGCTGACGACCGAGAAAAATGTTAGGATATTCATGCCTAAGCAGACACCAAATCCAGCACAGTACTAGAGCACTCCAGCCACAGCCGCTAGGGCGGGCGACCTGGCAATGACACCGATCCAGAGAAACACAAGGACTGTAACCCCCTTAGCCCGGCCTAGACGCTTGACCCGAACTACGAAGATTACACGGGGAAAACCAAAGTCAACCCGAAAGTCATCCTTGATTAACGACCCTTTTAATTTTTTTATCTTCTCTAGATGCACATTTAACCTATGTGAAAGCCCAAGAACCTTGGGAGAGAAAAGCACAGCGATCGGAAAACGTTTAAGGACTCAATTGCAAGAAATACACTTTTAGGGACCAAAATGTAAATTTTGGAAAATAAAAGGACTTTGAAGATTTTACATTTACCAAACCTTAATTAATCATATTACAAGCCTCCCTGCCAAATTTCAGCTTAAAACGACATCTCAAGCTCAAGCAATTGCAATTACAAAATTTAGGACTAAAAAGTAAAACATGCAGACTTCAAGCAATTCAAAACTGTGTCCAAACGGTCACCCGTTTCGAAACACTGACAACCGTTTCGAAACACCCATGTCGGACGCCCGTATCGAAATGGTATTGATCGTTTTGGTACGCGGGTATGTTCCGAACCTAGTTCCGAAACAGACACCTCCAGTAGCAAAAGTGTTTCGAAACACTTCTAGTCGTTCCGAAACGCCCAAGCCATTTCAAGCACCTGTTTCGAAACAGCCAAGGGTGTTTCGATACACCCTGCCCAGAAACAGCAGAAAATTCTGGATTTTCACCTAAAAACACCCTCAAACATACTTTAAACCATTCCATAACATATCAACAACATGATAAGCATTATAACTGTCAAATTGCATCAAAGACTTGATACATTACAAGCATCAAGTACACCTACTCATTCATCACATCCAACACATGATCTTGCTTTTAAACAAAGAACATCGCTATATCAAAAATGAAGAAGAATATCCAAACATTGCAAAGCGATCATCAACAAGATTCAAACCGTAAACCGAACATGGTCAACATACACAATCTCATTACACAACAACATAAAAGACTCCCCCAATTGCCTTTATTATCAATAGCTATAAACCAAACATACTTCTTAAGTGGAGCTCTTCTTGAATCCCTTGCTTCTTGCTGTCCCAACTTCAAATATCTGCATTGATGGACAAAAAGGAGCGTAAGCACATAATGCTTAGTGAGGAATGCTCAAAACCAAAACACCATCAATGCAGTGAATCATAAAACCTTCTTTAAATGTAGATACAATTCAATAATCCAAAGTATTGTTTGAAAACCTCCTTTGAAACAACATTGCTTTAAATCATGCATTGCTCAACATGAAAACCAACCTTTAACTTTGAAACGCTAAACAACTCACCCCAAACAACATTCTTGCAAATAATATCATTTAAACTTTTCCATGCATAAACACTTCATGCAAAGTTTAAACCAATTTCCTTGGAAATCACTTCCACTTCACACTATACTTTTCTCATGCTTGATGACCATTTCAAAGCAAAACACCTTTTGGAAACCATAGGTTCCTTCTATCTATCTCATGCATTCAACAAATGCAAAACTCATGGCAAACCCACACATGCTTGTTACTCAAAAGCACTTTTAAAAGCTCAAAACCTCATTTGCATAAGCAAATCACCATTTTGAAAACCACATGTACCATCTAGCTAACACATGCATACAACCTATGCAAATCTCATGGCAATGCCACATATGCTTGATACACGAAAGCATTTCATAAAATTATTATCTCATATGCATTTCTCTTTACATACAACATCTCAAGCATTGGTACATGTGACACATTTCATTCTCATATATTGGCATTTTTTTCATATTCTATTGTACACGGATATGCGGACAGCTTGACTCGAGGTCAAGTCCTACCCCAGTGGGATCTCGCCACCGGCTCTCATGGCGGTATCTACCCTCGCCACCAAGCTTGGGTATTTCACCAAGTCCTACTACGATGGAATGCCCCTCATCGATTTCACATGGCAATAACTCTTCTTGCCAAAAAGCTTGGTCTCTCACCAAGTCCTACTCTAATGAAAATCCCATCATTGGTCTCATGGCAATAACTCTTTTTGCCAAAAAGCTTGGTCTCTCACCAAGTCCTACTCCAATGAAAATCCCATCATTGGTCTCTCTCTTTGGGACGACACCCAAGAGCACGTACGAATTTTTAGTTTATAGTGCACTCTCCATCCTATTGATCGATCAATATATCCGGTAATCTTTACATCATCTATGCCAATATATATCATGTTAAACATCAACACATTTGCTGTTTTTAAAACATGCAACACCTTCAAGACAAAAAGCCGAACAAAGCATTTGAGACACAAATTGACAACTCAAACTCACAAGGAATATCAATTTCATGCATCTTTCCTCAAACCAAGTTTCTCAACCAACTCACATGCTTTAAAACCATGCTCAACAACAAATTAAACCACGTTGTCAAATCAAACACATCAAAACCCATTTTGATAGTTTTCAAAACAATAATAGCACAATTGAGAAAGAATTCCACTTTACTTACTTCCGAACTTAAACCGGCATTTCAAGCCTAGATTTAAGTTCCCAAACCTCTTTCCAAAACCATTCCAAAGCTGGAAAACATGATCTCACTCACCGATACACAATGCTATGCTAGTCGACAAGCCTCCCAAGCGTCTGAAACCTCCAACGCCACCTCTATTGCTTCCGGATCATTCTCCCCTGTTTTTATCACATAACAACAGAGGATTAATGCATCACCATGCATTAAAATCACCAGCAATACAACCTAAACTCGCTGCTCTACTCAAGAACCTCATTTCCGCCACCAAAAATAACCAAAATCACCTCCAAACTCTCCCAAAACAAAGCCCAACCAAGATCTATCAATTCTAACCTTTTGTAAACATCAATTAACATCAAAAAGCAACATAAACATGACCTTATACCTCCAGCAACAGCAGATCACCAAAACCACCCCAAAAATCACCATTCTAGCAAGCAAAACTTAGGAAAACAAACCTATTCGGGATTTGATTGATAAAACCTCATTTGTAACATCAATTAACATCCAAAATACATTAGAACACAATCTCAAAACAGAGCCTAACCAAGATCCACGAAAATCCTCAAGATCTCTTCCAAAATATTGAGTTTTAAGCTAAAATCTTGTTTCCAACATTAAAACCATTCATAAAACTTTAATAAAGGATTGACAACTTGGGAATTTCAGTAAAGAACTGAGTATTTAGAGGAGAAGAACAAGCTTACCTTTAAATGATGATTTCTCCTTGATTTGGGCGAGTTTCCATGAAAATTCAATGTAGAAAACAAATAGATTTGATGCAAGATTGATTAGGAATCAAAAAGGAATTGAAATCTCATCAAATGAAGTGTAAAATCAAAGTAAATTTGCTGGAGAAAATGTGTTTGGTTGAAAGGAATTTGAGAAAAAATGAAGAGAGGGAAAATTTGTGAAAAGTAGTTATGAATAGCCAAAGTTAGTTTTTCTTTTAATTAACCTTCATTTCCTTTAATTAAATCATTAATAAAATTACCCAAATTAAGGAAAAATATGATGAAAACATTTTGGTAAAATTAGCTCCTTAAAGATTCAAAGTTTCAATCCTTTACAAAACAGTCACTATTTCACATTTGTAGAAACTGCGATTTGGTCACTACACCGAAATGTAGTATTTCCAAACTTTATTTTGAAAAATTGATTTCACCATTCCCTTTTACATAATAAATGAGGATTTTTAGATATTTTTCTATATTTTTAAAGTATCCCGAACTAGGTGTTCCCTAAAACTCCCTTTTAGATTCGAACCGATTTCCAGACCGATCCGGTTCAGACCCTAAACTTCTAAGCCCAAATTTGGGGTGTTACAAGGACTCACCCTGGAAGAGGGTAATGCAGATGCTGCAATAACCCAAGTAGTGGTTATGTTCGCAAATGCATTCGAATGCATTCCCAACATAACTTAAACTATTTTTTCTTTTATATTCATGTTTTAGGATTTAGATTTTAATTTCTTGCATTTTTATTCAGTTCTTAGGAAGTAGATTTAATTCCAGCATTTATTTATTCACAAAAAAAAATTATTTCAGTTATTTTAGGAGAAACAATAAGTCCAAGAGAAGAGAGAAGAAGCAAGCCAAAATCTATCACACATTCCAGCCCGCCTGCCAAGACTGTCGCGGCAGACAGATGTTGTGTCCCGACAAAACTAGTCGTTCCTAGACGCCCGTTCTATTCCAACGGCTCTCTGCCCTAGCAACGACTACCTAGGTAGATGAAACGGTAACCTCTTCGGATTCTGCCCAGGCAGCAAAGACGGCAGCGAACTAGAAGTCACGCAAAAAGCACAACCAAGTCCACCTTCCCGCCAGCAACAGTCGAGGGCGGCAAAGCGCTTCAAAGTCGCAGCTCGAAAGAGGATGATCGTAGACGACGACGATGATGAAACCTCCTCCGAGACAACATCAATCTAAGTTTCTCTCTCCATCTTCTTTTTTATTTTTGTCTAAACTATCCTAAATTTTGTGTATGTAGGCATGCATTGAGGATAATGCTCCTCTCGATTTGGGGGGGGGGAATTAGTCCTCTAATTTTTTCTTTTGTTTTTCTTTTATTTTCAGTTTTTTATTTTTCATGTTCTATTTTTAGTAGTTTCATTTAGGTTCTAATGTAACATGCCTTTATTTAAAATCTAATAAATTATTTGTTTGAGAAAATTTTTTGAGTAGTTTTTACCTGCCGCAGTAGATGGCCTGCCTGGGCGGCAACCTTAGCATGACTCTTGATTTACTTAGAATCTTACTATGATTTGAACTTAAAGAAACACTCTTTGTGACTAGTTTGATTTAGGACTTCTATGAAACTTAGGTATTCCACCAAGTAAACTTGGGTTGAACTTGATTTTTGAAAAAAAAAAAGAAAGAAAAGAAGAAAAAAATATATGTCCTAGAGGTGCCCGAAATTGGCTCTAGAATAAGCTAGAGGTGCCTGAAACCGGCTCTAGCCAAAAGAAATGAAATCATTAGAGGTGCTTATCACCGACCGTAGTGGTTTAATTGCAAAAGAAACTAGAGGGAAACCCAAGGGAATTAAGGTGCTTATCGGAGTTTACTTAGAAGCCAAAGAATCATTCTTATCACAAGGACCACACACACTCACAAGATACATTGTTCGATTTCGGGTAAGTCCATTGTCATTCGAAAGGTTGTAATTAGGCGTAAATCTACATGGTATTTAAAGGTTGCTCAAACTACTCTCTCGACTAAGTTTACATGTGATTTTAAGTTTTGGCATGTTATTCTTATATTGCATTGCTTGAGGACAAGCAATGGTTCGAGTTTGGGGGTGTGTTATGTAACCCCCTTAGCCCGGCCTAGACGCTTGACCCGAACTACGAAGATTACACGGAGAAAACCAAAGTCAACCCAAAATTCAACCTTGATTAACGACCCTTTTTTTCTTTTTAATCTTTCCTAGATGCACATTAAGCCTATGTGAACACTTAAGAATCATGGGAGATAAGGCAGAACGATCGGAAAATATTTAGGGACTCAATTGCATAAATTATGCGTTTAGAGACCAAAATGTAATTTTTAGAAATTATAAGGACTTTGCATATTTTAGGTTTACTAATAGGTAATTAATCATATTACATGCTCCTCTGTCAAATTTCGGCTTAAAAAGGCATTCCAAGCTCAAGCAATTGCATTTACAATATTCAGGACTAAAATGTATAGCACGAAAGCATAAACCAATTCAAATCAACATCCAACGGTCAACTGTATCGGAACACCCACCCTTCGTATCGAAACACCCGTATCAAAACGGTGTTGACAATTTTGGTACTCGGGTTTGTTCTGAGACCGGTATCAAAACAAATCTCACCAGTAGCCAAACTGTTCTGAAACACCTTCAGTTGTTTCGAAACACTATGGCCATTACAGGCCCCCGTTTCGAAACAGTGGAGGGTGTTTCGAGACACTTTGCCCAGTGACAGCAGAAATTGCTGGTTTTCCACCTTTTAAACCAATCAAACATGCCTCAAAGAGCATCAAATCATACTAGCAACTCATTTTGATACTAAGGAACATATTTAAGACCCCTAAACTAGAGCATGGCATCAAACGCGAAAACATACAATCTAAAGGCATGTTCCCTAGTCTCAACACCAATATAAGCAACCAAACCTCAAACCAAACCTTTAGGACCATTTACAACCCATAAATGCCAACACAAACATGCCACAAACTTAGGAAGTTCAAACACATCTCCCAAATACAACCTTGAAGTCCCATTGCCAAAATCAAAACTAAAGTGTATAAAAACATCACCATACATGAGCTTTGCACTTCCTTGGATGTTCTTAGCCTTCTTGCTGCCCGAAAACACCTCAATTATCTGCATTACTGGTAAAAGAGAGCGTAAGCACAATTGCTTAGTGAGGCATGCTCTAAAGAAAACCAACACAATAATTCATTCTTTAAAACACTTTCTGAAAAGCTTTTTCTACAACATGTCCATTCTATCTCATGCTTGAAAACCATTTCAAAGCAACTTCTCATTGAAAACACATGTACCTCAATTCTATCTCATGCATTTAAACCAATGCAAATCCCATGGCAAGGCCATACACATGCTTGTAAACCCAAAGCATTTCATATACAAATCTCATATGCATTTCTCATAGCATAAATCATCTCATCAATAGGTACATGTGGTTCAAAAGCATTTTCATATTTTATATTGGCATTTCACATCTCATTATTACTCGGATATGCGGACAACATTCTCAAACCACTAGACGCTTCCGGTGGAATCTCACATCACCGTACTCACTTGTCTAGTAACATATTTTCCAGTGGAATCTCACATCATCGTACTCACATGGCGGAATCTCTCATCGCCACAAAGCTTGGGTATTTCATGAAGTCATACCCGATGGAATGCCCATCATCGGTCTCTCCCTTTGGATTAAACTAAAGAGCACGTACAAATTTTTAGTTTATAGTGCACTCTCATCCTATTGATCGATCAATTATATTCGTTAAGTATCTCAACATCTATGCCAATATATTATGTCAAAACATCATCTCACCTACTGTTTTTCAGGCAACGTTTCTCAAGTCATTCTCATCTCATTTCAAAACCATAACATTTGCCATGCTTTAAATCAAAAGCTCAAAACTCATCAATGCAACATGTTATTTAATGAAATCATCTCAAGCATCATCTCATGCTATAAATCATGCATAAAAATAGTAGGAATTTATCTATCTCAAACCATGAGCATGTAAAAGCATTTTAAGGGCAACCACCACATATAAGAGAGCAATCTAGCCAATACTTACTTCCGGACTTAGGAAGGTGTTTCAAACCTTTCCTAAATCCCCAAACCTTGTTTCTTTGTCTCTTAAGGACTTCAAAACCATTTGCACTCACCGATTATGTTTCGCTTGCTCGCCGAAACGCTATCTAGGCTCCTGGATCAACACCAAAGGCGTCCGAAGATGTCTCCCATGTTTATAACACATAAGAGCAGAGGATTAATTCATCATCATGCATTGAAATCATCAGCCACACACCTAAACTCGCTGCTCTACTCAAGAACCTCATTTCGGCTACCAAACACAACCGAAATCATCTCCAAACTTTTCCAAAACAAAGCCCAGCCAAGATCTACCACTTCTAATCATTTCTAAACATCAATCAACTTCAAAAACCACCACAAACTCGTCCTTATACCTCCAGCTATAACAGAACACCAAAACCACCCTAAAAACCATCATTCTAGCATGCAAAAAATAGGAATCCAAGCCTATTCGGGATTTGTTTGATAAAACCTCATTTATAACATCTATTAACATCCAAAATTCATTAGAAAACAACCTCAAAACATAGCCTAACCATCAACCACGAAAATCCTCAAGATCTCTCCAAAAACCTTGAGTTTTAATACAATTTCTTGTTTCTAACATTAAAGCAACTCAAAAATCATTAACAAAGGATTGATAACTTGGGATTTTCAGTAAAGAACTGGTCATTAGAGGAGAAGGACAAAGCTTACCTCTAATGGTTGATTTCTCCTTGAATTGGGCAAGTTTTCTTGAAAATCCAATGTAAAAACAAGAGAATTTGATGAGGAAAAGATTAGGAAACAAAAGGAAATTGAAATCTCATCAAAAGCAATGAAAAACAAAGCCAAATTGATGGAGGAAATGTGTTTGGCTAAAAAGAAATTGAGAGAAAATGAAATGAGAGAAAATTGATGAAATGTAGCTATGAAAAGTCAAATATAGTTTTCCTTTTAATTAATCTTTATTTCCTTTAATTAAAATATTTATTAAAAACACCCAAAATAAGGAGAAATCTGGTTAAAACATTTGGTAAAATTAGCTCCTTAAAGATTCAAAGTTTCAATCCTTTACAAAACAGTCACTATTTAACTATTGCAAAAACTGCGATTTTGTCACTACACCGAAATGTAGTATTTCCAAACCTTATTTTGTAAAATTGATTTCACCATAATCATTCATATAATAAATGAAGGGTTTTAGATATTTTTCCATATTTTTAAAGTATCCCGAACTAGGTGTTCCCTAAATCTCCCTTTTAAGATCCGAACCGTTCTCGACCGGTCCGATTCGAACCCCAAAATATCTAGGCCCAAATTTTGGGCGTTACATGTTAAGTGTGCAAAATTCATATATTTATGCCATAGTTTAGCTCAATTATTGTTTTTCTTAAGTATAATTTAGTCGCATTTATTACGAAAACATACAAAAAATTGCATAAATTAAATATTATGCCCTATTTGATGAACTTGATTGTTTTTATATAAAAGATACTGCTCAGATGTGTTTTCTCTCTGTTCGCAGGTACTCGCCCAGGCAAATGTCCCCGAGGCAATAGAGAGGGCAGAAGAGGAGAAGCCAGAACATGATGGAGGAAGCCATTGGACCATCTAGAGAGCTTATCAAGAGCTGTGCCAAACCCTGCACACCAACCCAGACCTCTGCCGAGGCAGCAACTCGAGAAAGGATGGAAATATACAAAGTGATATGCGACTGAAAGAGCTCATCAAGCCTGATTTTTGGAGACCACTTGCACATGCATTGGAGCCTAACAGACAAAGTAAAGCCATGGTCAAAGTCAAGGTGGAAACAATCAAACGGGAATCTAGGAATATTTAATGTTAGAATTGTTCTTTTAATGAGTTGTAATTAGATTCAACTAGGATTCCAGCCCTAAACCAACTTAAACCTAGGCTCCTCCCTTATAAATTTAATCGACTTTAAAGAGAGAAAAAACACAATTGAGATTAGAGAGAAAACTCATTCTTGTCGAAAAACTCTTGTGCCGCCTTCGCCATCATGTTCTAAACCTTCCCTAGGGCTGAGGGTTGGTTGTGTAGTAGTTGTGAGAGTTTTGCTTGTATTTGTTTAGGTTTTCAGTTTTTGCAATAAAATTCAAGGTTTGTTTACTCTTGGTTCTTCATTGTGTGCAATCTTTATCGGGAGAGAAGAGAGCATCAATCTATTTGTTCAATATCGGGAGAGTTGGACTCACGAAACGAGTAAACATAGTTTTATCCAACCATAAGGTAAAGCTACTTCGGCTTAGGGATAAGTTAGAAGTTCGGTGGCTAAGAGAGGCTTCATAATTGGTTGGTGTTCATCCTTAGATTCACGCCGAGAGGTATTATCCAACACATGTTCGCCAATAGTGCTTCATGCTTAGAGATAAGAGGAAGTCATTGAAGGGAGCCTTACCGAACCTTGAATCATCGCTTAACTGCCCAGGCAGTCTCATTGGTCTTTGCCGAAGTGGGCTCCTGCCAAGGCATACTCGTGGGCGGCTGTGGAAAGTTGTTAAGTTGATCTACAAAATTGTGCCGAGACAGTGCATCCAATCTCCACACTACGAAGCATTCCAATACCGGATCCTCTCAGTCTAATTTCTCAATTTATTTTATTCGCTTTAATCTTAGTTTTCATTCAACCCAACTCTTAATGCTTGTGTTTTTTTTATTTTTACTTGTGCAGAAAAGTGAATTATGAAGGTTGTCACAATCCCTGTGAACACGATATCTTAAATACTATAACCTGGCACCATGTAAACTTGTAAGCAATTTGCACATCACTTTTGCTCGCAACAAACAACATTTATTCTGGTCTTCTGGTGGTTTGGGAAAGGATTTCCTTTTTCTTCGGATGTTTCAAATGACAGCATGTCTGATCTCCTTAAATCATCTACAACCCTTTTGAATGTAGTGCAGTTCTCAATAGTATGCCCCCTTACTCCTGCGTGGTATTCGCATTGGGCCTTCTCATCATACTATGGTGGATAAGGAGGTGAGAATGGAGGGACATGTCTTGGCCTCACCATTTGTGATTTGACCAACTCAGCAAATAACTCTGCATACGTCATTAGGATGGGAGGATAGTATGGTCTTGAGTTCCTTTGATATCTTCTCTCTCCTTTTGGGGCATTTGCGACTATCGGAGCTTAGGTGTTGGGTTTGTTGAAGTTGTTTGTCTTGTTGAACATTACACCTGTTGAATAGCTTGGGTTGTAGACATTTATATCATGTTAAGTGTGCAAAATTCATATATTTATGCCCTAGTATAGCTCAATTATTGTTTTTCTTAAGTATAATTTAGTCGCATTTATTACAAAAACATACACAAAATTAAATAAATTAAACATTATGCCCTAATTGATGAACTTGATTGTTTTTATATAAAAGATTCTGCTCAGATGTGTTTTCTCTCTGTGCGCAGGTACTCGCCCAGGAAAATGTCCCCGAGGCAATAGAGAGGGCAGAAGAGGAGAAGCCAGAACATGATGGAGGAAGCCATAGGACCATCTAGAGAGCTGATCAAGAGCTGTGCCAAACCCTGCACACCAACCCAGACCTCTACCGAGGCAGCAACTCGAGAAAGGATGGAAATATACAAAGTAGTATGCGACTGAAAGAGATCATCATGCCTGATTTTTGGAGACCACTTGCACATGCATTGGAGCCTAATAGACAAAGTAAAGCCATGGTCAAAGTCAACGTTGAAAAAGTCAAACGAGAATCTAGGAATATTTAATGTTAGATTTGTTCTTTTAATGAGTTGTAATTAGATTCAACTAGGATTCATGCCCTAAACCGACTTAAACCTAGGCTCCTCCCCTATAAGGTAATCGACTTTAAAGAGAGAAAAAACACAATTGAGATTAGAGAGAAAACTCATTCTTGTCGAAAAACTCTTGTGTTGCCTTTGCCATCATGTTCTAAACCTTCCCTAGGGCTAAGGGTTGGTTGTGTAGTAGTTGTGAGAGTTTTGCTTGTATTTGTTTAGTTTTCCAGTTTTTGCAATAAAATTCAAGGTTTGTTTACTCTTGGTTCTTCATTGTGTGCAATCTTTATCGGGAGAGAAGAGAGCATCAATCTATTTGTTCAATATCGGGAGAGTTGGACTCACGGAACGAGTAAACATAGTTTTATCCAACCATAGGGTAAAGCTACTTCGGCTTAGGGATAAGTTAGAAGTTTGGTGGCTAAGAGAGGCTTCATAATTGGTTGGTGTTCATCCTCAGATTGACGCCGAGAGGTATTATCCAACACATGTTTGCCAATAGTGCTTCATGCTTAGAGATAAGAGGAAGTCATTGAAGGGAGCCTTGCCAAACCTTGAATCATCGCTTAACCGCCCAGGCAGTATCATTGGTCTTTGCCGAAGTGGGCTTCTGCCGAGGCAAACTCATGGGCGGATGTCGAAAGTTGTTAAGTTGATCTACAAAATTGTGCTGAGACAGTGCATCCAATCTCCACTCTACGAAGCATTCCAATACCGGGTCCTCTCAGTCTAATTTCTCAATTTATTTTATGCGCTTTAATCTTAGTTTTCATTCAACCCAATCTTAATACTTGTGTTTTTTTATTTTTACTTGTGCAGAAAAGTGAATTATGAAGGTTGTCACAATCCCTGTGAACACGATATCTTAAATACTATAACTTGGCACCATGTACACTTGCAAGCAATTTGCACATCACTTTTGCTCGCAACAAACAACATTTATTCTGGTCTTCTGGTGGTTTGGCAAAGGATTTACTTTTTCAAATGACAGCATGTCTGATCTCCTTAAATCATCTACAACCCTTTTGAATGTAGTGCAGTTCTCAATGCTATGCCCCCTTACTCCTGCGTGGTATTCGCATTGGGCCTTCTCATCGTACTATGGTGGATAAGGAGGTGAGAACAGAGGGACATGTCTTGGCCTCACCATCTGCGATTTGACCAACTCAGCAAATAACTCTGCATACGTCATTGGGATGGAAGGAAAGCAGGGTCTTAAGTTCCTTTGATATCTTCTCTCTCCTTTTGGGGCATTTGCGACTATCAGAGCTGAGGTGTTGGGTTTGTTGAAGGTGTTGGGCTTGTTGAACACTACACCTGTTGAATAGCTTGGGTTGTAGACATTTATAGCATTGACTTCGCTATCACTCTTCTTATAAGTCTTATTTGTTTCCCCACTGTCCAACTTTCCACTCTTCATAGCTGCTAGGATTAGTTCACCATTCATTAGCATATCCACAAAGTTCTTCATAGCATGATTGAGCATATGATTATAAAAAGGACCCTTTAGAGTTTTAACAAACATCGGGGTGATTTCATTTTCTAGCAGCGGTGGCTGCACCCGTGCTACTACATCCCTTTATCTTTGTGCACATTGTCGGAAGCTCTCATGATGCTTCCGCTCCATCCATTGCAAGACCAATTGGGTTGCAACCATGT
Organism: Hibiscus trionum; assembly: GCA_030270665.1. NCBI lineage: Eukaryota > Viridiplantae > Streptophyta > Magnoliopsida > Malvales > Malvaceae > Hibiscus > Hibiscus trionum. The sequence goes on from BSYR01000021.1 coordinate 28,206,825, forward strand.
CTGAAATATGTTTGTATTGTTCATTGAAGGCTCTAGACAAATCTTTCCTTGATTTGATGTTCACCTGACTTAGTTGCAAATGCCAACGCGCATCGAATCCTACTAAGCTGTCTTGGAAGCAATTAATGAGCAGCTTCTCATTGTCAAGGCACATTGACATCTTTCTACAATACATGGTTAAATGTGCCGATGGGCATGTGGTTCCATTGTATTTCTCAAAGTCTAGGATCTTGAATTTTGGCAGCGTAACTAAGTCAGTTACCAACCTCAAGTCCTTGGCATCCATTCCACCATGAGCAACTCCATCCTGGAAGGATTTAATCATTCCCTCTAACTTCTCATACTTATCCTCCCACTTCTTCTCAATCTTAACCTTATCAGCGATTTCGTCGAAGTCAGGTACCTCATAGTTATTAGCTTCTCTGTTTGGAACATGAGTACAAGATTCAGCAACATGGATTGGTGTTTTGGATTTGGTAGCAGTCTCCTTCTTAAAGGTCATTCTTGGGAATCATGGAATTGTACCAGTATTTCCTCCTTCTTCAACTACAGCTAGATCCTTGAACCCTAGCACGATAGCTATTGAACTGACTGTCTTTTGATGAACTGACTCAATTTGTTGTTTCACGTCGAATTATATTTTCTCAAACTTGTCTTGAGTGTTCTTTTGGTTTGCCTCCCAAAGATGTCAACCTTTCCTCAGAGTTCATGGCTCGGGTTTGGGCATGTGTACCGTACTTATGAGTTGTCTTAGCTATTTTGAATGTTCTACCGTTTTTTATATTAAGTTAGTTTTTACATGAATGAATGTATGCACAAATGAATTCACATAAGCAAACAACAAGGCAAACAAAACAGTGCAAATGCAAGAATGCAGTCGAATGTCCATTAACTCCATTGAGAATTTGCTCATAAAAGAAAACTCTTTATTGAATACGGAAGTTATTTATTACATCTTTTTCTCTTTTTTTCAAATTACAAGTATTTTTCGGCTCGTACACCTAACTCCTTGATTTCTTCTATAACCCACATACTGACGAAGAGTTGCATCTTCAGTTGCAAACATTATCACATGATTGGCCACATCTTGGACTTGTGTCATCACCATTCTATCGAACTCATCTCTCTCTCGGAACCTCTGAGCAATGTCTATGAGACGAGTGAGCCGACAATCACTTCCTTCTTCAGCAATATCTTCAAGGACCAAGATTTTCGTTTTGTATTCTTGAATGATGTTGTCCATTTCTTCGACATGTTCTTTTAAAAGATCATTTTCATCCAAACTGGCTTGGAGTTCTTCATGGGTCATATCACTATGCAAGTTATCGTGGATCTGGTTTTGATCCTCTATCTTGGCCTCTAGCTTTGCAGAATAAACCGGACTTTGTTCTAATTTTTCACGAACTTTAGTATAAGCTTTTTGCAACTCCTGCAATCGCACCTTGTTGTAGTGGGCTTTCCTCTTCCATGCAATCGTGTCCTCCCTCTCTTTCTCACAGAGACGTTTGTCATTCTCATTCTTCATCACTTGTTTCCCTTTCTTCCCTTCTTCGTCCCTTAAGAATATTCTGTCCATAATGGGAGTTTTTTTGCTTGAGCAATTTTCTAGAATCAACCTCTTCTAAATATGGAATGATGCACATGCAAAAACAAACAAGATAGGGAACAAAGATTAAAAAAGCAAGAAAGGGAAAAATAGTAAGAAAGAAATTAATTGCACAATAATTCTGGGCAGGCACTCCAACATTTTATGACATGTCTCCACGGATTATTCTTGCGACTCAACACTTTAGGCTTTCCGCATGGCTCTATTGGGGTAGACACTAGATTCTCAAACTTGGTTTGGTTCTAAAAGGGTACCCGAGTTGTCCTTGTTTTCCCCTACTAAGGGTAGCAAGGCCCTCGATTCTCACCCATTACAGGTTCCAAACGAATCGAGTTCAACTCAGGAGGACTCACCATCGATGCCTTCTCGAAGAATCAATATCCTTACGAAGACAAAGGGAATGAGTCCCAAAGAAACTTGCTAGGCTCATACGAAGAATCAATATTCTTACATGAGCATAGCGTGTTCCCCCCACTTAAACGAACGAGACAAAGCTCGGGAATAGAGTTTGGAATTAAGTCATAAATGCGTAAAATAGAATTATATTCAATTAAATGGACAAATAAATTAAACCTATTGTGAAATTGTAAATACCATATTTTTTAAAAAACCTTTTTTTGAAAACCATTTAAAACTAAATTGTGGCCCGACCCTCTTTTGTTTTTATTTAAAAGCATGTCCCCAACGGAGTCGCCAAGCTATCGCAACCCCTTTTTTAAAAGGAAGGGCTTCGACTTTTTTGGAAACCTTTTAAAATCAACGGAGTCACAACCAATCTTTTTGAAAAGTGTGATTAGATCACTTTAAAACATGGTTATTTTAATAAAACAACGGTTGTGGCCTACGAAAACTAGAAAACAAGTTCGGGGGTCGGTTACACGTGGGGAAGAGTTAACACCATACGACGCCCAAAATTGGTACCTAATTGATTTTAAAATCGTTTTCAAAACTAGAATTTACAAATTCACGAAGGTTCGACTTTATTTGTCTGATTAATGAATATCAGTCTATTTTAACGGCCTTATCGCCCGGGAGATGAACTTTAATCACCACCAACATTACTGGCGCTAACCCGTCATTCTCGTTTGTTAAGACATCGCATTAAATTAATTTCTCTTTTTGAACAACATGAAAATTTAATGTGTTGAGCATTTCTATTTAATATAGGTTTGATCATTTAAAATCCTAAAAAAGGTCCAAGTCTTTTATTCCTAATTAAGGGTTTGAGTTTGTTTAAGTGTGTTATATTTTTGTGAAGAAAATCTTTCTACAAACACGTCTCTATCTAAGCTTTTAGAACCTAGTCCTAAGTTTTGACCTATTTCTAAAGAACAAACAAGAAACTTGAATTTTTCTTTGTGTTTTACTTTTTATTGTTTCTTTAAAAGAAAAACCTTTTATTCTTTTCTTTTTACTTAAAAATCAAGAACCTTCTTTTGACATTTCTGCTTTTTAGTCTTATTGATTTTCTACGTTTTTATTCTTTTTATTTCTACTTCCAAAAATAGTTTTTTTTTTCTTTTACATTTTTTCAAAAGCTCTTTTTTAAAAGATGATTTTGAGATTTTTTTAAAAAAATCCTTTTAAGTTAACCTATTTTTTAGAAAAATATTTTTTATGTTTTCAAACTTTTATTTTCTAAAAAAATTATACTTCTAACTTATGGTTATTTTCTATTAAAACCCCTTTTTAAAAATTTTATCTTTTGATTCTTCCTTTTAAAACCTTTTTTCTTGTTTTTGAAAACACTCTTATTTATTTTTTCAAAAAAACCTCATTTAAGAAACCTTTAATTATTAAAATTGAATTTCAAATCTCATTTTTTATTTTCTAACAAATTAAGACCTTTTTATATTTTTTTCATCAATGATTTATTATCTTCTAATTAAACCCCTTGATTTTAGTTTTTTTTTTTAAATTAATTCATTTTTTATTCCTAAATCTAAAAAACCATTTTTAAATTTCAATTATTTCATTTTTAAGATCAAAGTTCTAAAAACATCTTCTGAAACATGCAAGAATTTTAAAGATTAAATTAAAAACTAAACAAGATTCTACAACTAAATTATTACCGGATTCAAGAAACGTTCTTCCAACTTCAACAAACACAACCTAAAAATAAACAAAAAACAAACACAACATAAAGAAAACAAAATTCAACCAAGAACACGTATGAATTTCACTAAAAAAATTAAAGAGAACAAAAGAATTTTTTACCGAACATGAATAACTCGTATGCGATCCTTCTCGAATTGCTTCCCAAAAACTTCCGGAAAATTTCCCAAAGCTCAAACTTCACTCCAGAAAATTTCCAGCAAACTCAGAGATTTTTTTAAGGATTTTCGAAATTTTTAGCTTTATTTGTTTTGCTCTCCAAGTGTGTGTTGAACAAAGGGGTTTGGGGGGTGTTATACATGAACTTGAGCTTGCAAATCAAGCAATATCGGGATTTAATCGCCAAATTGGAGCCAAAATCAGACAAGAGGCATGACCCACGATAAAACCCCCAAATAAATCATCCGATTTGATTTAAATTCGGGGTTGAATTTTCCTCTTGATTCGAGCCTTAATTTTAACCCTTTTCTTCCATTTTTTGCAGATCCTAGCGACTAGGGTGGACGGCGGCAGTGTCGTTGGGTTGGCGACGGCGGGACGCGTCGACCGACAACAATGGTGTCGATAGACGTGGCTTGTGGATGGCGGGCGGCCTCCAGTAGCGGCGCCAGCTGGGGTTTTGGGGAACTAGCCCGCACGCGTGTTCGCACGCGCTAGGCGCGTGACGCGCGCTGGTTCCTTCTTTTTCTCTCTTTTTTTGTTTGTTTATCTATTTATTCATTTATTTTTTACTACTTTTTTGTTATTTTTTACTACTGTTTTTTATTTTTTTTCCTTTTTTGCTGCTTCTTATTATTATTATGCTATCTTTCTAAGGGTTTTTGAATGGGCTCTTTTTAAAAAACAAATGGGTTTATTATTTATTTTAAGATTTGGGCTTTTTATTTGATTTTTTTTGGAAATGGGTTTAAAAATGGGCTTTATTGAGTTGGGCTTTAGGGTTCTTTTATTTTAGAAGGGGCCTTTATTTAAAATAGGCTTTTTTTTTGAAAAAAAAGTTTTTATTTCTATTATTATTTTATTTGAAAATGATGGGTGAAAATCTAGTGACAACATCTAGAAGCATCGTAGTAAACTCTGTCGAGCATACTTTGGGCTGAAAATAGTTAGACATGCATGAGACAGAAGTAAAGGATTCCTTAGCAAGCCTAGCCTGTCATTCCAGAGAGAGTTTCACACCCGTGAGAGGACGTTGAAAGTTCATTCGGTTTACTCCAGTTTTTATATATTGTTTTTGCTACAACATTTTATTTTCTCGTTTAAAACCAGCTCCTTAATCAATATTCATTATTGGTGTCGTGTGCTTCAACTTAACTTGAAATACCTCCAACCTCTGTGGAGGCGATACTCACTCGTCACTTTACTACTTGTTCGACGTGTATACATGCACTATTTTGGTGTCAATTATAGTACATCATACAACACAACATGTATCGATACAAGGTTGAGTGTATCGATACACCAACCTGAAAAAGTGGTTGATGGAATCTTTTGAAGTTTTGTTTATTTACGTTTTAGTCCCTAGATGTAGTGGATGCAATTAATGAGCTTGGATGGTTGTTTTGAGTTGTGTTTTGGCAGTGTGGCATGTAATATGACTTATTAATGGTTGGTAACTTAGAAATTGAAGAAGTCTTTGTAAATGGATAAAATTACAAAGTGATCCCTAAAACGTAATTATATTCAATTGAGTTCTTAATCGATGTTTGTTTGAGATGTTAATTGTTCCGATGTGAGTCTTTAATCTTAGGGTAACAATGTGGATCTAGAAAAGATAAAAAAAGGTTGTTTATTTAGGTAAATCTTCTCAGTTTACTTCAATATTCCCTGTGTGATTCTTTCGGTTCAGTCTTTCGCCCAGAATGAGTTGAGGGGGTTACATTTTGTGATATCATAGCCAGGTTTATGAAAAATTGTTAGGTGAGTTTTGGTAATATCAATATTTAAATGACTTCTTGATGTTTTCTAGGCACGATGGTTGTTTATAGTATGTTTTAATCGTGGGTTGATTGTGTGATATCTACGGTGTTTGACAACATGTTGTTTTGGATATTATATGATGTATGGGGGAGAGATAATTGGGGTTACCTATTGCCATTATTTCTATTAGTATAATGAGAATTTGTTTAAAACCGAAACTGATACGAGAGACTAAAGTTAATATTAACAGTGCTAGGGATAGGTATGTTGTGAGAGAAGAATTCAATCCTGAGTTGATTTGATCCTCGATCGGGAGTTGTTAGAAAGTGGTCTCCGAAATTGAGTAACACTACCCTCGTTTGTGAGTTTATAGTTGGTGTTGGGTCAAAATAGTATTTTAATTTGGGAAATGAAGCTCAGTTGTACGGATGAGTTAGCATACACCCTAGCTGGCTATCGATGAACACAAATGATGTGAGCGTTGCGACGTTGTTTGGTTAAGGTAGTGTGTAAGATGAGAATGTGGTGGTAGGAATGTTTGCTCGAGAGTTCTTTTCTCGTGGCCTCAGCGTGGCAATTAATGATAATGGTGTTGCTTTAGTTTAGTATTTATGATGAGTTGATGACAATTGTCCTAGTTGTAACCCCCTTAGCCCGACCTAGACGTTTGACCCGAACTACGAAGATTACACGGGGAAAATCAAAGTCAACCCGAAAGTCAACCTTGATTAACGACCCTTTTTTTTTTCTTTTTATCTTTTCTAGATGCACATTAAGCCTATGTGATTACTCAAGAATCATAAGAGAGAAGGACACAACGATCGAAAACATTTAGGGACTCAATTGCATGAATTACACTTTTAGAGACCAAAACGTAATTTTTAGAAAATATAAGGATTTAATACATTTTGAGCTTACCATTATGTAATTAGTCATATTGCATGCTCCTCTTTCAAATTTCAACTAAAAAGAAAATTCCAAGCTCAAGCAATTGAATCCACAACATTCAGGACTAAAACGTAAAACATGGAAACTTATAGCAATTCAAAATCATCATCCAACGGTCATCAGTTTCGGAACACCAAACCTTCGTACCGAAACGCCCGTATCGAAACGGTGTTGACCGTTTCGGTACTCGGGTATGTTCCGAGACCAGTATCGAAACAGGCCTCTCTAGTAGCCAAGATGTTCCGAAGCACCTTCAACCGTACTGAAACGCTATGGCCATTACAGGCCCCCGTTTCGGAACTGTTAAGGGTTTTTCGATACACCCTGCCCTGTGGCAGCAGAAAATGCTGGTTTTTCATGCTTTTTCATACTCGAATCAACCCCGAGACATGCCACAACATGCATACATCAAGGATACATACAAACAATCATCATATCGAGGCTATAGCTTAAACATAACAACCAACACATAAGCAAAGGCACTAAAGGCATGCTTCCTAGTTTGCCAAAACCATAACAAGTCAAAACTCCAAATAAACCAAAATCCAAACTCCAAAGGCCATTTACAACTCAAGTATATGCAAACCAATATGCTCAAAGTAAAAGAAACATTCTCAAACATTCCAAAGTATAAATCCCACCAATTGCCTCTTATTACACTAAGGATGAATCACATACATCTCTTTAATAATGCTATAGATTCCTCTTGCTTTTGGGCTGCCTTCAAAGGTTCAATTCTCTGCATTGATGAAACAAAAGAGCGTAAGCAATAAGCTTAGTGAGGATCGCTAGACAACATTCATCAATGCATAACTCATGATTTGCAAAAACAACACTTTACCGCACATGCCATTTATAAAACAAGTCTTCTCAAGACTTCAATGCACTTTTGAAACCTAATGCACATATGCATCAATTTACAACAACAAATAGACCTTTGATCATGCTTTAACAAGCATCACATGCATTCTTGCATCATACACATACATCTTATGCACCCTTGCATCATTTACAAGCATCTCATGCTTCACTTCGTTCATTTACATTATATTGGCTTTCAAGTGATAGTCCACAAATCATTTCAACACAAGACACAATCGGATACGCGGATTACAAGCGTTGTCCCTCACGCTTCATACAAACTACCGGACTACACAAGTTGGAGACAAATGGCACAATCACAACCCCTCAACACCCGTGATGGAGACTAATGGCACAATCACAACCCCTCAACATCACTCATCGGTAGTTGTATAATTCCACTAACGAGAGTATGGGACACATACACAAGACTCACACACGGGACTAACCATTCACCGTTGTGATCTTAACCTCAATCATTAAGGTACTTGGATGGAAATTACGGCACAATCACTACCCCTCGACATCCAAGGCGACTTTATTCATGGTGCACCCAATCCTATAGCAGGCTAACTATATCCGATTTAAGTAACCAAAAACCATTTTCATCACTTGCCAATATAACCATTTATCCACATTAATCCATTGTCTTTCAAGCATAACCACAATGGCATTTCCACAAGAACACATACTTAACATCATATGCATTTCATATGAAAACCAATGATCACTTACCTAGTGCATCCTTAACATAATGACATTAAAATCCAGTATTAAACCATGCTTAAACATGCTTAAAAACAACAAACAAATCCACTCTTACATCAAATGCATTTTCATCCAACTTAACACATTTCCAGGAGAGGGATTACTGAAACACTTACACTTGGGCTTAGTTAAGTGTATCAAGCTTACACTAAGCTTCCAAGAGCACGCTCAAAACGTTACAAAGCAGAAAATTGCATTTCCACTCACCGATACGCGAAGCCTTCTTCGCCGACACGAAAATCACACCTCCGGAGCCTCCAAAATCACCTCGTTAGCTTTTGGATCAAGATCCCCTATTTTCACATCAACAAAACAGAGATCTAAATGCATTAAAATGCATTCTAACACCAGCAATAATCTATAGACTCGTTGCCTACTCAAACTACACCAAAATACCCTTCCAACACAACCGAAAACTCAATCAATTGCCTCCTAAACCCATCCCAGCTACCATACATCACTTCCAAAGCATTATCAACATCAAAACACATCTAATAAACATCCTAACTCATCCTTATACCTCCAGCAATCAAAATTCCACCATTACACCCCAAAATCACACTTAAAACTACCAAGAAACTCAAGGATCTCAAGGATTTCGGGATCTATATTAACCACACCTTATTTTAACATATAAACCAACTTAGAAATCAATTAAAATCAACACAAAACAGTTCCCAACTCATCAAGTCCGAAAATCAAGATTTCATCTACATTTTCACAAAATTTTGATCTCAAATCAAAACTATATTGAAAACTCAATCAAAAATAGTTATTAGAAGCCAAATATCTTGGGAATTTCAATAAAGAACTTAGATTAGAGGTTGAGAACGAGATTTACCTCCAATCCTTGCTTCCTTCAATAGATGGCAAGTTTTCCTTGCAAAAATCGTGAAGAAATAAATAAGATCTCTTGAAAAAGATTTAGGAAATGTTGAGAGGATTTTTGGGAGAAAGAATTCTGGAAAAGATGAGAGAAAATGGTGTTTGGCCAAAATGAGAGGGAATTGGTAGATACGTAAAATGAAAATCCACTAACTACCAATTAATTAATATCATATTCTAATTAAAATCATTTAATTAAAACCCATTTAAATCACATGTCATATTGAAGAAAGGTCAAATTGACTTAAATCCCGTTAAACATTCTAAGATTTTGGCTTCCACCTTAAAAAGCACATTTTCCCAGTTTTGAAACTTTACAATTTGGTCACTACTCAAAATGTCCATTTTCCAAAACCTTTTTTGTAAAATTGATTTGACCAACCTCTTAATTATATTTTTAGAGGATTTTAGCAATTTTTATCACAATTTTGTCCTATCCCGATCATTGATTTCCTAAAATCACCTTATGCGATTCGAACCGTTCTCGACCGGTCCGATCCGATGTCTAAAACATCTAGGCCCAAAACCAGGGCGTTACAACTCTCCCCCACTTAGGAAATTTCATCCTCGAAATTCTTACCTGATGGAAAGAGATGCGGAAACTGCCTCAGCATGTCCGCCTTGCTTTCCCACGTGGCCTCCTCAACTCCTCGATGCCGCCACAACACCTTCACAAGCTCTATCGTCTTGCCACGAAGAACTTTACTACTCACGTCCAGAACATTCATCGGTTCCTCATCATATGACAGATCCGGATTCAACTCTATCTCCTCAACAGGGATCACATACGAAGGATCTGATCTATACTTCCGTAACATGGATACATGAAACACATCATGTATCTTCTCCAACTCTACAGGCAATCTCAACCGATATGCCACAGGACCAATATGCTCCACAATCTCGTAAGGTCCAATAAACCTTGGGCTAAGTTTACCCTTACGCCCAAATCTCATCACCTTCTTCCAAGGCGATACTTTCAAGAACACACGTTCGCCAACCGCGAACTCAATTTCCTTACGCTTCAAGTCCGCGTAAGACTTCTGCCTATCCGATGCTGCTTTTAACTGCTCACAAATGAGCTTCACCTTCTCGGTGGTTCCCTTAAGCAAAGCTGGCATTGAAATCAACTTTTGCCCAGCTTCTGCCCAACAAAGAGGGGTTCTACATCTCCTCCCATACAAAGCCTCGTATAGAGCCATTTGGATACTTTCCTGGTAACTATTGTTATACGAAAACTCAACCAACGGCAAGTGCTTTTGCCAAGAACCCTGAAAAATCTATCACACAACATCTCACCATGTCCTCAAGCACTTGAATCACACGTTCTGATTGTGCATCTGTCTGCGGATGATAAGAAGTGCTGAAATTCAACCGTGTACCCAAGGCTTGATGCAAACATTCCCAAAATCGCGCTGTAAACCTCGGATCTCTATTCGACACAATGGACTTTGGAACACCGTGCAACCGCACAATCTCAGCTATGTACAGCTCAGCCAACTTATCCAAAGTATACGTAGTATGCACAGGCAAAAAATGTGCACACTTTGTAAGTCGATCCACAATCACCCAAACTGAATTCTTCTTTGTCGGTGAAAAAGGCAAACCAGACACAAAATCCATGGTGATTCTCTCCCACTTCCATTCTAGAATTCTTAAAGGCTTCAACAATCCAGAAGGAACATGATGCTCAGCCTTCACTCGCTGACACACCATACACTTACTAACGAACTCCGCTACATCCTTTTTCAACCCCACCCAGTAGTACTCATCCTTTAGGTCACGATACATCTTTGTAATACCCGGGTGCATAGAAAAAGGACTACAATAAGCTTCCGTCAGAATAGTGCGCCTTAACTCAGCATCATCTGGCACCACTATTCGACTTCCAAAACACAGAACACCATCATCACTAAAGCTAAAATCCGAAGGTCTATCTTCCGTAATGTCTTGAACATGCGAAACAAGAGAATCATCAAGCAACTGTTTATCTTTAATCAACTGTAACAAAGATGGTTTCACTTGCAACTCCGCCACAAGACCACCTTCACGTGATATGCTCAAACGAGCAAACATCGCTCTCAACTCAACAACCACCTTCCGACTCAAAGCATCGGCCACAACATTAGCCTTTGCACGGGTGGTACTCAATGGCTAGATCATAATCCTTAAGCAACTCCACCTAGCGTCGTTGCCTAAGATTTAACTCCTTCTGAGACATAAGGTATTTCAAGCTCTTATGATCCGTGAACACAACACATTTCTCACCATACAGGTAATGCCTCCAAATCATCAAGGCAAACACCACCGCTGCAAGCTCAAGATCATGAGTAGGATAGTTGCGCTCATGCACCTTCAACTGCCTAGATGCATAGGCCACCACCTTACCCTCTTGCATCAACACGCAACCCAAACCAACAATGGACGCGTCACTATAGACCACAAACTCCTTAACAGATTCAGGTTGAATCAAAACAGGAGCTTGACTCAACGCTTCCTTCAGGTTCTCAAAAGCTTGTTGCCTCGCCTCCGTCCACTCAAAGCGAACATTCTTTTGCAACAACCTGGTCAAAGGTGCTGCTATCTTTGAGAAACACTCGACAAACCTAATGTAGTACCCAGCCAACCTAAGGAAACTCCATACCTCATTCACTGACTTAGTCACTTTCCAACTCATTACAGCCTCTAATTTTTGTGGATCAACGCGAATACCCTCAGCCGATACCACATGCCCAAGGAAGACCACTTCTCTAAGCCAAAACTCACATTTACTCAGCTTCGCATACAACCGATTCTCCAACAATGCTTGAAAAATGATTCTCAAGTGTTTATCATGATCCTCCTCGGTACGCGAATACACAAGGATATCATCGATGAACACCACCACAAACTGATCCAAGAATTCATGGAATACACGATTTATCAGGTCCATGAAAGCAGTAGGCGCGTTGGTCAAAACAAACGGCATCACCAAAAACTCATAATGCTCGTACCTCGTCCGAAAAGTAGTTTTAGGTACGTCCACATCCTTCACTTTTAGATGATAGTACCCTGATCTCAAGTCTATCTTAGAAAACACCGAGGCTCCCCAGAATTGATCAAAGAGATCGTCAATCCTAGGCAAGGGATACTTGTTCTTGATCGTCAACTTATTTAGTTGCCGATAATCTATACACATTCTCATCGTCCCATCATTCTTCTTCACAAACAGAAACGGTGCACCCCAAGGTGACACACTTGGCCGGATGAAACCTCGATCCAACAACTCTTGCAATTGCGTTTTCAACTCTTTTAACTCTTTGGGTGTCATGCGATAAGGAACAATGGACACCGGAGTTGTGTTCTCGTACAACTCTATACCAAACTCAACTTCCCTGTTTGGCGGCAATCCAGTCAATTCTTCCGGAAAGACACCCGAAAAATCGCAAACCGTTCAGATGTCCTGCACACGCACATCCTTAGTACCAGGACTCAACACATAAGCAAGGTAAGCCTCACAACCCAATCTCATCATACGATTTGCTTCCAAAGACGAAATCACATTCGACAAGAATTTCACATTCTCGCCTACTACAATAACCTCATAGTCATCGGCCAACTTTAAGGTGACTCGCTTAACATCAAAGTCAACCACGACCCTATGCTCCGTCAACCAATCCATACCAAGGATTACATCAAATCCGTAGAAAGGCAATTCCATCAAATCCACAAGGACAACATGACCTTGCACAGACAGAGGACATCTCCTGTACAACCTCATAATGACTACAGTCTCACCAAACGAACTAGTCACTTGCATTCCTACTTCAAGCATCTCAACAGTTATGTCAAGCAAATGTGCATGCTCACTCAAGATATAAGAATGCGTGGATCCAGAATCAATCAAAGCCAACAAAGATAAAGACTGGAGAGCAAAGGTACCTGCGATCACATCGGTATCGTTGCACTCTCCGCGCTGAGCATACACCCTCGTTGGTTCCCCTCCTTCCGGTCGAACGGCTACAACGTGAGTAATACCTCGCTGCCCCTCATCTCTCCTCTGAAAATTCCCACGGCCGCGCCCACGGCCTCTCTGAGGTGCAGCTACCCTAGGAGCACGTCCTTGGCCACCACCAGCCAATAAAGGACACTCCCTCCTCATATGATCTGCCGAACCATAATTCCAGCAAGAATTCCCTGTCACCACAACAGGAGCCTGAACATCTCTAGCGGCTCGAGGACAATCTCGCCTCAAATGGTCCCTCGAACCACATGTCCAGCATGTATGCTGCTCGGACCTCATACGACCTCCCTGAGCCTGCCCACCTCGACCCGGAATACCACGCCTTCCCTCAGGCTAATGTCTTCTATCACGACCTCTCTTGTTCCGTCCACCACCGAAACTATACTCAGTAGCTCTATTTCCAGAGCTAGAACCGACACCTCTAGAAGACAAGCCCAGGTTCTGCTCGATGTCCTTTTCCCGATACACAAGCACATCAAAATCTGTGTAATCTGCAGCTAGCATGTACGTCTTAACATCTTGCACCAATCAATACCGGAAGCGATCACATCGATGCCCCTCACTAGGTACCAGCTCAGGAGCATACTGGCTCAAGCGTACGAACTGGACCTCGTACTCAGCCACCGATAGGTTACCCTGAACGAGAGACATAAACTCCTGTTTCTTCTCATCCAAGTATCTCACACCTAGATACTTTCTCCGGAAGGCACCCCTGAAGAACTCCCAATCAATTTCATTGGGTTCCATACCAGCTGTGGTAGTCATCCACCAGCTGTAAGCATCACCTTGCAGCAAGGAAACTGCACATCCTAGCTTGCGCTCATTGTTACAACCTATTTGATCCATTATGCTGATCGTACTTGCCAACCAGGCCTCAGACGCCTCAGATGACATACCATAGAACTCTACCGATCCCAAGCTCCTCAACCTCTCTAAAGGTAGACCCACGTGCCCAGCTGCAAGGGCCTGCACTTGCGCTCCAGCAACAACAGCCTAAAACGCTCCAGTGATTGTCTCAACTAGTGGTGCCAAATTACCCAATCCAGGACCAGCTTGTCCTTGTTGCACCTGCTCCCCACCTCCCGGTGGTGGCGGAGGAGGTAGATCTCCACCAGGAGGGACATCAGCCCCCTGCTCAGCCTGGTTATCCTGCTCAGCTGCAGGTACTATCGTATTGGACCTCAACTCTCTTCTAGGTCCCATGTGCTATTTTAAACAACACAACAACGAAAACAAATCAAACCATTTAGGCCAGCTGCAAGCAAGAATCCAAGTTTACAAAAAATTTGATTAGTGTAATAAGGCAATGGGCACCCAATTTCCCCACAGAGCATAGCATACACAAATCATCATGCTCACATACTTTTCATCATTTCAAATCAGCACATATCCACATAACATCACCACCATACAATCATATTCATTCCATATGCAATTCACATCACTCAACATGGCATAAGGTTCAAAATTCAAACATTAGCACACTTTTCAAACATCATACTTCAACTTACATCAATTACACATACACACATTCCCAATCCTTTCGAAACCAAGCTCTGATTCCAACAAATGTAACCCCCTTAGCCCAGCCTAAACGTTTGACCCGAACTACGAAGATTACACGGGGAACACCAAAGTCAACCCAAACGTCAACCTTGATTAACGACCCTTTTTTCTTTTTATCTTTTCTCGATACACATTAAGCATATGTGATTACTCAAGAATCATAGGAGAGAAGGACACAGCGATCGGAAAACATTTAGGGACTCAATTGTATGAATTACACTTTTAGGGACCAAAACGTAATTTTTAGAAAATATAAGAACTTAATAGATTTTGAGCTTACCATTATGTAATTAGTCATATTGCATGCTCCTCTGTCAAATTTCAACTAAAAAGAACATTCCAAGCTCAAGCCATTGAATCCACAACATTCAGGACTAAAATGTAAAACATGGAAACTTATAGGAATTCAAAATCATCATCCAACGGTCATCCGTTTCAGAACACCAAACCTTCGTACCGAAATGCCCGTATCGAGACAGTGTTGACCGTTTCGGTACTCGGGTGTGTTCCGAGACCAGTATCGAAACAGGCCTCTCCAGTAGCCAAGATGTTCCGAAACACCTTCAACCGTACTGAAACGCTATGGTCATTACAGGCCCCCGTTTCAGAACTGTTAAGGGTGTTTCAATACACCCTTCCCTGTGATAGCAGAAAATGATGGTTTTTCATGCCTTTTCACACTCGAATCAACCCCGAGACATGCCACAACATGCATACATCAAGGATACATACCAACAATCATCATATCGAGGCTATAGCTTAAACATAGCAACCAACACTTAAGCAAAGGCACTAAAGGCATGCTTCCTAGTTTGCCAAAACCATAACAAGTCAAAACTCCAAAGGCCATTTACAACTCAAGTATAGGCAAACAAATATGCTCAAAGTAAAATAAACATTCTCAAACATTCCAAAGTATAAATCCCACCCATTGCCTCTTATTACACTAAGGATGAATCATATACATCTCTTTAACAAAGTTATGGATTCCTCTTGCTTTTGGGCTACCTTCAAAGGTTCAATTCTCTACATTGATGAAACAAAAGAGTGTAAGCAATAAGCTTAGTGAGGATCGCTAGATAACATTCATCAATGCATAACTCATGATTTGCTAAAACAACACTTTACCACAGATGCCATTTATAAAACAAGTCTTCTCAAGACTTCAATGTACTTTTGAAACCTCATGCACATATGCATCAATTTACAACTATAAATAGACCTTTGCTCATGCTTTAACAAGCATCACATACATTCTTGCATCATACACATATCTTATGCACCCTTGCATCATTTACAAGCATCTCATGCTTCACTTTGTTCATTTACATTATATTGGCTTTCAAGTGATAGTCCACAAATCATTTCAACACAAGACACAATCGGATACGCGGATTACAAGCGTTGTCCCTCACGCTTCATACAAACTACCGGACTACACAACGTGGAGACAAATGGCACAATCACAACCCCTCAACACCCGTGATGGAGACTAATGGCACAATCACAACCCCTCAACATCACTCATCGGTAGTTGTATAATTCCACTAACGAGAGTATGGGACACATCCACAAGACTCACACACAGGACTAACCATTCACCGTTGTGATCTTAACCTCAATCGTTAGGGTACTTGGATGGAGATTACGGTACAATCACAACCCCTCAACATCCAAGGCGACTTTATTAATGGTGCACTCAATCCTATAGCCGGCTAACTATATCCGATTTAAGAAACCAAAAACCATTTTCATCACTTGCCAATATAACCATTTATCCACATTAATCTACTGTCTTTCAAGCATAACCACAATGTCATTTCCACAAGCACACATGCTTAACATCATATACATTTTCATATGAAAACCAAGGATCACTTACCTAGTGCATCCTTAACATAATGACATTAAAATCCAGTACTAAACCATGCTTAAACATGCTTAAGAACAGTAAACAAATCCACTCTTACATCAAATACATTTTCATCCAACTTAACACATTTCCAAGAGAGGGATTACCGAAACACTTAAACTTGAGCTTAGTTAAGTGTATCAAGCTTACACTAAGCTCCCAAGAGCACGCTGAAAGCATTACAAAGCAGAAAATTGCATTTCCACTAACCGATACGCAAAGCCTTGTTCGCCGACACATAAATTACACCTTCGGAGCCTCCAAAATCACCTCGCTAGCTTTCGGATCAAGATCCCCTGTTTTCACATCAATAAAACAAAGATCTAAATGCATTAAAATGCATTCTAACACCAGCAACAATCCATAGACTCGATCCCCACTCAAACTACACCAAAATACCCTTCCAACACAACCGAAAACTCAATCGATTACCTCCTAAACCAAGCCCAGCCACCATACATCAGTTCCAAAGCATTATCAACATCAAAACACATCTAATAAACATCCTAACTCATCCTTATACCTCCAACAATCAAAATTCCACCATTACACCCCTAAAGCACACTTAAAACTACCAAGAAACTCAAGGATCTCAAGGATTTCGGGATCTATATTAACCACTCCTCATTTTAACATATAAACCAACTTAGAAATCAATTCAAATCAATACAAAATAGTGCCCAACTCATCAAGTCCGAAAATCAAGATTTCATCCACATTTTCACAAGATTTTGATCTCAAATCAAAACTATATTGAAAACTCAATCAAAAATAGTTATTAGAAGCCAAATATCTTGGGAATTTCAATAAAGAACTTAGATTAGAGGTTGAGAACGAGATTTACCTCCAATCCTTGCTTCCTTCAATAGATGACAAGTTTTTCTTGCAAAAATCTTGAAGAATTAAAGAAGATCTCTTGAAAAAGATTTAGGAAATGTTGAGAGGATTTTTGGGAGAAAGAATTTTGGAAAAGATGAGATAAAATGGTGTTTGGCTAAAATGAGAGGGAATTGGTAGTTACGTAAAATGAAAATCCACTAACTACCAATTAATTAATATCATATTCTAATTAAAATCATTTAATTAAAACCCATTTAAATCACATGCCATATTGAAGAAAGGTCAAATTGAATTAAAGCCCCCTAAAGATTCTAAGATTTTGGCTTCCACCTTAAAAAGCACATTTTTCCCAGTTTTGAAACTTTACAATTTGGTCACTACTGAAAATGTCCATTTTCAAAACCCTTTTTGTAAAATTGATTTGACCAACCTCTTAATTATATTTTTAGAGGATTTTAGCAATTTTTATCACAATTTTATCCTATCCTGATCCTTGATTTCCTAAAATCACCTTACGCGATTCGGACCGTTCTCGACCGGTCCGATCCAATGTCTAAAACATCTAGGCCAAAAATCAGGGCGTTACACTAGTGGCATTCGAGGTTGCGAAGAGACAAGTATTTTGAGAATACTTGGGTTTAAGTTTGGCAAGAGTGGTTGTGGTTTGATGTGCAATGATGCACCGAAGCAAATCTTGACTAAGAATCAAGATGTGAAGTAGTATTTATGTCGAAGCTTTTGTTTTAGAGATGGATGGGTGCAAATTTTGGCGAAGATGTATGAGGTACTTTAGGAATGCAAATATGGTTGCGGGTGATCGGTCCGAGAATATTGTTGGTAAGTGTGACTTGTTAAGCATGAACAATACAAAACACTTATATGTGTGTGTATATATATATATGTCATTACATAAATGCATTTGGGCATGACATTATAAAGTTTGCATACATATGCATAGGCATCTTTGAGGGCATGTAGTTGGGCATACATGCATATGTTCACACTTACGGACGATTTCTCGGAGATCATTGAAGAGGAGATGTATGTAGCTTTCTTAAAAATATTCTTTAAGATCCTAACGAGTAAAGGAGGTGCTTAAGGTGGTTCATGAAGGTGGTTGCTTGTAGTACGAGGTCTTTTCCGGGGATTAATTGTTGTTAATGATGTACATTGAGGAAATTATATTAAGTTGTAACGCCATTGACGAAGTTGCGACATTAGAGATGCCTTGACAGTGCAAGGTCATGTGTTTACGGTTGATTTGATGGAGTTGCCTTTTTATGGTTTCGAAGTTATCTTGGGTATGGATTGGTTGACAGAACACAAAGTTATGGTTGATTGTGAATCTAAGCGAGTTTCGTTGAAACTTACCGATTATTATGAGGTTGTGGTGGTGGGTGAGAATGTCAAGTTCTTATCTAATGTTGTTACGGCTTTGGAAGCACAAAAGCTTTTGGAGGTTGGGTGTCAAGCATACTTGGCGTATGTTATGAATTCAAATGTGAAGAAGGTAGGACCCCCAGATACTCGTACCGTTTGTAACTTTTCGGGAGTGTTTCCAAAAGAGTTGTCTGGTTTGCCGTTGGATAACAAAGTAGAGTTTTGTATCGAGACATATGCGGATATAGCTCCAGTGTCCATTGCTCCATATTGCATAGCGCCTAAAGAGTTAAAGGAGTTGAAAACGCAACTTCAGAAGTTGTTTTACCATGGTTTCATTCGTCCTAGTGTTTCACCTTGGGGAGTGCATGTATTGTTTGTGAAGAAGAAGGATGGCACTATGAGAATGTGCATTGATTACCAGAAATTGAACAAGTTGACGATTAAGAATAAGTATCATTTTCCACAAATTAACGACCTATTCGATAACTTCGAGGTGCATTAGTGTTTTCTATGATTGTTTTGATATCAAGATACTATTAGTTGAAGGTGAAGGATAAAAATGTGCCGAAGATAGCGTTTCGTACCTTTTACGGGCATTATGGAATCTTGGTGATGTTGTTTGGGTTGATGAATGCGCCAACAACTTTCGTTGTAACCCCCTCGACCCGGACTGAACGTTAGACCGAACCGAATGGGTTACACAGGAATATTGAAGTAAACCGGGATGTAACCCCCTCGACCTAGCCTGACCGATAGACCGAACCGAACATATCACACAAGGAATATTGAAGTAAACCGAGAAAGTTTACATCAATAAACGACCTTTTTTTCCTTTTATCTTGTCTGGATGCATCTTAGATTCCTATGTGTACGTTCACAAGCAGCGGATAAGACATTGACACATTCGTCTTTTAATTTAAGCCAATTAAGGTTTAGGGACCATTTTGTAAATTTGGTAAATTATAAGGGCTTTTGCCAAATTCAAGTTACCAACCTTCAATTAAGTTCGTTAAATGCTCAAAGGTGAAATCTCGGCTCAAAATGACATTTAGAACTCATTCAATCGCAAACAAAGAAAATGAGGACCAAAATGCAAGAAGACAAAACTCATGACAATTCAAATATAGATCCAACGGTCAATTGTTTCAGAATAGAAGACCCCGTATCAAAACGGCCATTTCGAAACATGGTTGACCGTTTCAATGCGCGGGTTCATTTCGAAACCCCTAATGACATGTTTCGGTACAATGATTCATAGAGGCAAACTGTTCTGGAACCAGTCTCACCGTTCCGATACACCAAGGTCATTACAGGCCACTGTTCTGAAACAGGTAAGGGCATTTTAAAATGCCTGAACCTGCAACTTCCCAAAAAGCTGTTTTAAATCAACTTTTACCCTCCTGAACCATCGTGACACATGCCCCAACATACATAAAACATTAATACACATCTATGACCACCAATACGAGGCACAAGCTACATCATAGCATCATTCTTGCTAGTTATGGGATTAAAGGCATGCTTCCTAGATATCAAAAACACCAAAAGGCTAAAAACCAATACTCAATGACCATTTACAAATTCAAAAAATGCATCATAAACTTGCTCAAAACCAGAAATCAACAAATCATTAACATTTAATGCATTGAACACCCCTATTGCATTTATTACACTAGTTCAAGTATGCAACATACTTTTAGCAAAATGTCTTGGTGTGATTCCTCGAAGATGCTTCCACCGAAAGTCTAATTATCTGCATTGATTAAACAAAAAGAGCATAAGCATATGAGCTTAGTGAGGATTGCTCAAAACCACAAACGTCATCAATGTACAAAACTGTTTTTCACTCTTTTCAAAACCATCAAGCCTTTCTTGACAAACCATGCACTTTTCATCAAACTCATTGTAATGAATACCATGCATCATGATTCATACAAATTCAGCAATTAAATAATTGCTACTCGTATTTCAAGCCTTCCAAGCATACACTCTCTTATGCTAAGCTTAAACCAAAACATGCATCTTTCCAACCATGCATTAGCAACTTTTCCACATTATCAAAATCCATTATATTGGCTCACAAGTGATAACAAAAAACTGAAAATCAAAGTATTGGATACACATATTACCAAGGGTTATCCCATTCCCTTCATACACTCTACCGGCATCTCAAGGTTCACACACGAGAGCGACCCTCCATCGTTGTGACACTCGTGGTGGAGTATTCGGTACAATCACAACCCCTTAACACCACTCATCGATAGATGTATAATCCACTAACGTGAGACGGGACAAAACACAAGGTTTGCACCCGGGAGATACCCTCAATCGTTGCAACCTTAAACAATCCTCAATCGTAAGGGTACTTGGATGGAATATTTGGTACCATCACAACCCTCAACATCCATGGCGACTTGTTTATAGTGCACTCAATCATATAGACAACTAACTATATCCGATTTCAATTGTAATACACTTTATTCAACATCACTTGCCAATATAATCCATAACACATGCATAACTCACTGTTTTTACAAAGCATTCATGATAAACCATCAACAAGCATTAAACCATGCTTAAAACCTCATGCATCAACACATGCATACAAGGACCACTTACCTAGTGCATCCTTAAACCACATGGTATCATCATACACAATTTATAATCTTAAAACATGCTTTATAATAGTAGGTAAATGCATTTAAAACCAAGTACACCCAAAGGCTCATAACTAGCACAACTGAAAGAAAAATTCCGGTTTACTTACTTCCAAACTTAATAAAGTGTTTCAAGTTCTTATTAAGTTCCCAAAACCATTTCTAAAATGTTTCCTCGCTGGAAAACCAAATTCCACTCACCGACTTGCGAAACCACGCTTGCCGACGCAACTAACGACCTTCTAAAGCTTCCTTAAACACCTCGTTTGCTTCCGGATTAATGTGCCATGTTTTCAACACATCAAAACAGAGGTTCAATGCATTATAATGCATCCACAACTCCAGCACACACAAGAAATCTCACAGCCCTGCTCTAAAGACACAAAACACCCACCCGAAACAACCAAAAACTCAATCGATTGACCTTAAACTTCACACCATCCATTACTCAACTCATCCAACACAATCTAAGCATTAATCAACATCCAAAAATAACCTGAAACCATCCTTACACATCTAGCAACTCGAAACCCTCAAAAACACCTCAAAAACTCACCCAAAAACACATCAAAAACTAACTATCTCAAGGATTTCGGCATCTATATGATTAATAATCCACATCAAAATCAAAAACTTTTCAAAACTCATTTAGAAAAAATCTCAAAATAGCCAAATCAATTAATGTCCGACAATCACATTCTAAATCAATTTTCCATTAAGATTTCAAGAGTTTAATATCCAAACAACAAAACCTCAATCAAATTCCGTATTAAAGAGTCAAATATCTTTGGAATTTCATTAAAGAACTTAGATTAGAGGGATAGCACAAAAATTACCACCAATCCTTGCTTCTCCTTTAATTTGGAAAGTTTTGCTTGAAGAAACTTGAAGGAAAATGGAAGAAATCAATGGAGAAAAGATAAGAATCAAGAGAGGGTTTTTTAGAAAAGAAAATCTGGAGATTTGAGAGAAAATGAAAAGTGTTTGGCTGAAGTGAAAGAGTGAAATGAAAGCTCGTCAAAATTTTCCATTAACTAATTAACTAACTTCTTTAATTAACCAAAATTAAAAGCCTTGTAATTTTTAATATCATTTAAAACACATGCCAAATTAGGGAAAAGGTATAATTGCCAAGTAGCTCCCTAAAGATTCTAAGATTTTGACTCTTCTTGAAAAAAAAACAATTTTCCAACTTTTAAATCTTTACATTTTGGTCACTACCCAAAATGTATACTTTCGAAAACTCATTTTGTAAAATTGATTTTACCAACCTCTCAAACACCATTTTAGAGGATTTTAGAAATTTTTATCACATTTTTATCCTATCCCGAACAACAATCTCCCTAAACTATCTTTTAAACGGTTCGAACAACAATCACCGGTTCCACCGGTCCAACCCGACACGCCAAAACATCTAAGCCCAAAATCGGGGTGTTACAACTCTCCCCCACTTAGGAAATTTCGTCCTCGAAATTTTTCCTGTAGGAAAGAGATGCAGGAATTGCCTCAACATGTCCGCCTTGCTTTCTCACGTGGCCTCCTCAACTCCTCGGTGTCGCCACAACACCTTCACAAGCTCAATCGTCTTGCCACGAAGAACTTTGCTACTCGCATATGAAATCTTCACCGGCTCCTCATCATAGGACAAATTCGGATTCAACTCAATTTCCTCAACCGGCATCACATGCGAAGGATCCGATCTATATCTCCGCAACATAGATACATTAAACACATCATGGATCTTTTCCAACTCGGGAGGCAACCTCAACTGATAGGCCACAGGACCAACTCGCTCCACAACCTCATAGGGTCCAATAAACCTCGGACTAAGCTTTCTTCTACGTCCGAACCTCATCACCTTCTTCCAAGGCGATACCTTAAGGAACACGCGATCTCCAACCGCGAACTCAACCTCTTTACCCTTTAAATCCGCGTAAGACTTATGGCGATCTGATGTAGCCTTCAACCGCTCACATATGAGCTTCACCTTCTCGGTTGTTCCCTTAAGCATATCCGGAAAGGAAAGCAACTTTTGCCCCGCCTCAACCCAACAAAGAGGCTTTCAACACTTCCTCTAATACAAGGCCTCATTCAGTGCCATTTGAATACTCGCCTGAAAGCTATTATTATAGGCAAACTCAACCAACGACAGATGCTTTTCCCAAGAACCTTGGAAATCAATCACACAACATCGCAACATATCCTCAAGCACCTGGATAACTCGTTGTGATTGTCCATCCGACTGAGGATGATATGAATTGCTGAAATTCAACCGCGTACCCAAGGCATGATGTAAACATTCCCAAAACCTCGCTATAAACCTCAGATCTATATCCGACACTATGGACTTGGGAACACCGTGCAAACGCACAATCTCAGCAATATACAGCTCAGCTAGCTTGTCCAAAGTATACGTAGTATGTACATCCAAGAAATGTGCACACTGAGTTTTTCTTTGAGGGTGTCAAAGGTAATTCGGATACGAAATCCATCTTAATCCTTTCCCACTTCCATTCTGGTATCCTCAAAGTCTGTAACAAACCGGAAGGAAACTGATTCTCATCCTTCACCCGTTGGCAAACCATACACTTGCTAACAAAATCCGCCACATCTTTTTTCAATCCCACCCAGAAGTACGCATCCTTTAAGCCACGATACATCTTGGTACTACCAGGGTGCATAGCAAAAGGACTGCTATGGGCCTCAGTCAAGATAATGCGCCTCAACTCAACATCTTCCAACACAACTATTCGACTTTTGAAACATAGAGCTTCATCATCATTAAAGTAGAAATCCGTAGCCTTACCATCAACTATATCCGGAACATGAGGCACCAACGAATTATCCAACAATTGCTTTTCCTTAATGAACTGAATTATCGAAGGTTTCACTTATAACTCGGCTATCAAGCCACCATCACATGATATATTTAAACGAGCAAACATAGCTCTCAGCTCAACAACCACCTTTCTACTCAAAGCATCGGCTACAACATTGGCCTTTCCCAGATGATACTCAATAGTCAGATCATAATCCTTAAGCAACTCCAACCATCTTTGTTGCCTATGGTTCAACTCCCTCTGCGACATGAGGTACTTCAAACTCTTATGGTCGGTATAAACCACACACCTTTCACCATAAAGGTAATGTCTCCAAATCATCAAAGAGAACACCACTGCTACAAGCTCAAGATCGTGCGTAGAGTAGTTGCGCTCATGCACTTTCAACTGTCTAGACGCATAAGCCACAACCTTCCTACCTTGCATCAATACGCAACCCAAACCAACATATGATGCATCGCTATAAACTACAAACTCCTTACCCGATTCAGGTTGAATCAAAACAGGAGCCTACGTCAAAGCTTCCTTCAACTTCTCAAAAGCTTGATGCCTAACATCCATCCACTCAAAGAGAACATTCTTTTGCAACAACTTGGTTAAAGGGGCAACAATCTTAGAGAAACCGTCGACAAACCTTCGGTAAAAACCCGTCAAGCCAAGGAAACTACGTACCTCCGACACTGACTTAGGCGTCTTCCAACTCATCACCGCCTCAACCTTGTGTGGATCAACCCGAATACCTTCGGTCGACACCACATATCCAAGAAAAACCACTTTCTTGAGCGAAAACTTACACTTGCTCAGCTTAACATAAAGCTGATTCTCCAGCAACACTTGCAACACAACCCTTAAGTTCTTATCATGATCCTCCTCGATACATGAGTACACAAGAATATCATCGATAAACACAACCACAAACCGATCCAAAAACTCATGGAACACCCTATTCATCATGTCCATGATTGCATCCGGTGCATTAGTCAACCCAAACGACATCACCAGAAACTCATAATGGCCGTACCTAGTCCAAAAAGTTGTCTTAGGTACATCCACATCCTTAACCTTAAGCTGGTAATACCCAAACCTCAAGTCTATCTTTGAAAAGACCAAAGCACTGCGAAACTGATCGAACAAATCATCGATCCTCGGCAAAGGGTACTTGTTCTTAATCGGCAACTTGTTCAGTTGCTGATAACCAATGCTTATACGCATGGTAGCATCCTTCTTCTTCGCGAACAAGACCGGCACACCCCAAGGAGAAATACTCAGCCTTATGAACCCTCGGTCAAGCAACTTCTTGAGCTGCGTCTTCAACTCCTTCAACTCCTTAGGTGCCATGCGATAAGGAGCAATGGACACCGGATTCGTATTCTCATAAAACTCTATACCAAACTCAACTTCCCAGGTTGGGAGGCAACCCTGGCAACTCCTCCGGAAAGACACCCGGAAACTCACATACGGTTCGTATTTCTTGTACATGCACTTCCTTCATGCCAGGATTCATCACATACGCCAAGAAAGCTTCACATCCCAACTCCATCATTCGACTCGCCTCCAGAGCCGAAATTGCGTTAGAAAAGAACTTGACGTTCTCACCCACGATTACTACCTCGTAATCATCCGCAAGCTTCAACGTGACACGCTTCACATCAAAATCTACCACAACTCGGTGCTTAACCAACCAGTCATTCCAAGAATCATGTTAAAACCATAAAAAGGTAATTCCATAAAACCAACAGAAAATATATGACCTTGAATAGACAACGTACATCTTCTATACAATTTCCTTGTAACAACAGTCTCACCAAAAGAACTTGTAACTTGCATTCTTACATCTATCATCTCAACAGAAATATCAAGCAAATATGCATGCTCACTCAAGATGTACGAATGCGTAGATCCAGAATCAATCAATGCTAACAAGGATAAAGATTGTAGTGTGAAGGTACCTGCAATCACATCGGTGCATTGCGTCCTTCACGATGTGCGTACACCCTCGTAGGACCACCTCCCTCTAGCTGAATAGCAACAACATGGGCCACACCTCTCTGGCCATCCTCTCTCCTCTGGAAGTTGCCTCGGCCGTGCCTACGGCCTCTCTACTGTGCAACAGCTGGTGCACGACCATGACCACCTCCCGCTAACAGGGGACACTCACGCCTCATATGGTCGGCAGATCCACAATTCCAACACGAGTTAGCCCCAACTACAGGAGCCTGAACCTCACGAGCCGCACAAGGCAGTCCTTTCTCAAGTGCTCCTGCGAACCACACGTCCAGCACGTGTTCTGTTCAGCTCTTTTCCTGTTACCCTGCACCTGTGCCCCACGTCCAAAATTGCCACGCCTAGCCGCATGCTGATATCTACGGTCTCGATTCCTCTTACTATGCCCACTGCTAAGGCCAGCTTCAGCAGCTCTCTTGCCCAGACTGGAACCACCACCATGCGAGGTTAAACCAAGCTCTACTCTATATCTTTAGCTCGAGTCACGAGCACATCGAAATCCATATAATCTGTCGCAAGCATAAACGTCTTCACCTCCTGTACCAGACTGTACTAAAAACGATCACATCGTTGCCTATCACTCGGCATCAGCTCTGGAGCATACTGACTCAACCGTACAGACTAGACCTCGTACTCCCCTACAGTCATACTCCCCTGAACTAGAGACATAAATTCTCTCTTCTTGTCGTCCAAGTACCTAACTCCAAGGTACTTTTTTTTGAGAGCAGACCGGAAGAACGTCTAATCCACCTCTTCCGACTCTTAAGGCCGCGGTCACAGTAGTCCACCAGGTGTATGCATCACCATGCAATAACGATACTGCGTAACCCAATTTTCGTGCATCGTTGCACCCCATCTAATCCAATATACGGATCGTACTGGCAAGCCATGCCTCAGACGCCTCGGGGGATAATATGCGAAACTCTAGTCCTCCTAAACTCCTCAACCGTTCCAATGGAAAACCCACTTGCCCAGCAGCAGGAGCCTGAACACGAACTCCAGTAACAGCAACCTGGAATGCCCCAGTCATCACCTGCACCAGAGGCGTCAAATCTCCCAACACCGGCCAGCATGTCCGTGTTGACCCTGCTCATCACCCCAGGTGGTGGTGGCGGAGGAGGAGGTAGGTTTCCACCAGGTGGAACCTCATTTTCCTGATCACGATGTACCTCAGCAAGAGCTATCGCTCCAGAACGCAAATCGCGTCTCAGTCCCATTGTGCTAGTTATCATTAAAACATGAACATAAAACAAACAAATGATCAGGCTAGCTCTTAACAATGATCCCAAGACTTTCAAAACAAATTTAAAACATTTTACTAGGCAATAAGGCAAAGGACATTCCAATTTCCCCCAACGTAGCACAAAGCAGATCACAGGCATACTTTATCATCATATGACTCAAGCATCAGGATTTAGCTCAATCATCACCACATCCACATTCATTCATCATGTACATCATCACTATCACACATTCAGCAATAAAGTGCTTAAACATTCACCAAACAAGCAAATAGCACCAAAATACATATCCACATCGCAAACCACTTACCCACAACTTATCATTATCCCAACATTTCGTAACTTGGCACTAATACCACCAAATGTAACCCCCTCGACCCGTCCTGGCGGATAGACCGAACCGAACGGATCATACGGGGAATATTGAAGTAAACCGGGAAAGTTTACCTCAATACATGACCCTTTTTTCTTGTGTAGATGCATGTTATATTCCTTTGTGTACGTACACAAGCAGCGGATAAGACATCGACACATTGGCCTTTCAATTTAAGCCAATTAAGGTTTAGGGACCATTTTGTAAATTTGTTAAATTAGAAGGGCTTTTGCCAAATTCAAGTTACCAACCTTCATTTAAGTTTGTTACATGCTCAAAGGTGAAATCTCGCTCAAAATGACATTTAGAACTCATTAAATCGCAAGAAAAAAAATAGGAACCAAAATGCAAGAAGATAAAACTCAGGACAATTCAAATATAGATCCAACGGTCAAGTGTTTCGGAACAGAAGACCCTGTATCGGCCGTTTCGAAATATAGTTGGCCATTTCGATACGCGGGTTTGTTTCGAAACTCCTAATGACATGTTTCGATACAATGGTTCATAGAGGCAAATTGTTCCGTAACGAGCCTCACCGTTCTTAAACACCAAGGCCATTACAGGCCACTGTTCCAAAACAGGTAAGGGTGTTCTGAAACGCCTAAGCCTAGAACTTCCCAAAAAGCTATTTTAAATCAACTTTTACCCTTCGGAGCCATCCCGACACATGCCCCAACATACATACAAAATGAATACACATCTATGACCACCAATACGTGGCTCAAGCTACATCATAGCATCATTCTTGCAAGTTATGGGATTAAAGGCATGCTTCCTAGATATCAAAACACCAAAAGGATAAAAACCAATTTCAAGCACAAAACCAATACTCAATGGCCATTTACAAATTCAAAAAATGCATCATAAACTTGCTCAAAACTAGAAATCAACAAATCATTAACATCCAATGCATCGGACACCCACATTGCCTTTATTACACTAGTTCAAGTATGCAACATACTTTTAGCAAAATGTCTTGGTGTGATTACTCGAAGATGCTGCCACCGAAAGTCTAATTATCTGCATTGATGAAACAAAAAGAGCATAAGAATATAATCTTAGTGAGGATTGCTCAAAACCAAAAACGTCATCAATGCACAAAATCATTTTTCACTCTTTTCAAAACCATCAAGCCTTTCTTCACAAACCATGCACTTTTTATCAAACTCATTGTAATAAACATCATGTATCATGATTCATACAAATTCAGTAATTAAATCATTGCTACTCGTATTTCAAGCCTTCCAAGCATACATTCTCTTATGCTAGGCTTAAACCAAAACATGCATCTTTCAAACCATGCATTAGCAACTTTTCCAGATTATCCAATTCCATTATATTGTCTCACAAGTGATAACAACAAATTGAAAATCAAAGTATCGGATACACAGATTACCAAGGGTTGTTCCACACCCTTCATACACTCTACCGGCATCTCAATGTTCTCACACGAAAGCGACCCTCCATCGTTGTGACACCCGCGGTGGAGTATTCGGTACAATCAAAACCCATCAACACCACTCATCGGTAGATGCATAATCCATTAACGAGAGACGGGATAAAACACAAGGTTCGCACCCAGGAGA
Source organism: Hibiscus trionum (assembly GCA_030270665.1). Classification (NCBI taxonomy): domain Eukaryota; kingdom Viridiplantae; phylum Streptophyta; class Magnoliopsida; order Malvales; family Malvaceae; genus Hibiscus; species Hibiscus trionum. The sequence goes on from BSYR01000021.1 coordinate 28,236,333, forward strand.
TACCCTCAACTGTTGTAACCTTAAACAATCCTCAATCGTTAGGGTACTTGGATGGAGTATTCGGTACCATCACAACCCCTCAACATCCAAGGAGACTTGTGTATAGTGCACTCAATCCTTTAGATGGCTAACTATATCTGATTTCAATTGTAATACACTTTATACAACATCACTCCCCAATATAATTCATAACACATGCATAACTCACTGTTTTTACAAAGCATTCATGACAAGCCATCAACAAGCGTTAAACCATGCTTAAAACCTCATGCATCAACACATGCATACAAAGACCACTTACCTAGTGCATCCTTAAACCACATGGCATCATCATACACAATTTATAATATCAAAACATGCTTTAGAACAGTAGGTAAATACATTTAAAACCAAGTGCAACCAAAGGCTCATAACTAGCACAACCGAGGGAGAAATTCTGATTTACTTACTTCCGAACTTAATAAAGCGTTTCAAGATATTATTAAGTTCCCAAAACCATTTCTAAAATAATTTCCACGCTGGAAAACCAAATTCCACCCACCGACTTGTGAAACCACGCTTGCCGACGCAACTAACAACCTTCTGAATCCTCCAAAAACACCTCGTTTGCTTCCGGATAAATGTCCCCTATTTTCAACACATCAAAACAGAGGTTCAATGCAGTATAATGCATCCAAAACTCCAACACACACAAGAAATCCCACATTTCTGCTCTAAAGCATCAAAATACCTATCCGAAACAACCGAAAACTCAATCGATTGACCTCAAACTTCAGCCCAGCCATTACCCAACTCATCCAACACAATCTAAGCATTAATCAACATCCAAAAACAACCTAAAACCATCCTTATACCTCCAACAACTCGAAATCCTCAAAAACACCTCAAAACTCACCCAAAAGACTTCAAATCTAAGGATCTCAAGGATTTTTGGATCTATATGATTAAGACTACACTTCAACGTCGAAAACCTTTCAAAACTCATTAAGAAACAATCTCAAAATAGCCAAATCAATTAAACATCAAAATCACATTCTAAACCAATTTTCCATCGAGATTTCAAGAGTTTAATATCCTAACAACAAAACCTCAATCATATTCAGTGTTAAAGATTCAAATATCTTTGGAATTTCATTAAAGAACTTAGATTAGAGGTATAGCACGAAAATTACCTCCAATCCTTGCTTCTTCTTTAATTTGGCGAGTTTTGCTTGAAGAAACTTGAAGGAAAATGGAAGAAATCAATGGAGAAAAGATAAGAATCAAGAGAGGGTTTGAGAGAAAAGAAAATATGGATATTTGAGAGGAAATGAAAAGTGTTTGGCTGAAGTGAAATAGTGAAATGAAAGCTCGTCAAAATTTTCCATTAACTAATTTACTAACTTCTTTAATTAACCAAAATTAAAAGCCTTTTAATTTTTAATAGCATTTAAAACACATGCCAAATTAGGTAAAAGGCATTATTTCCAAGTAGCTCCCTAAAGATTCTAAGATTTTGACTATTCTTGAAGAAAAAAAATCATTTTCAACCTTTTAAATCTTTACATTTTGGTCACTAGCCAAAATGTATAATTTCGAAAACTCATTTTTTAAAATTGATTTGACCAACCTCTCAAACACCATTTTAGAGGATTTTAGAAATTTTTATCCTATCTCGAACACCAATCTCCCTAAACCACCTTTTAAAAGGTTCGAACAACTGTCACCGGTTCCACCGGTCCAACCTGACTCGCCAAAACATCTAAGCCCTAAATCGGGGCGTTACACAGGAAATTTGCTCCAATAGACAACCCTATTTTTGTCATTTTATCTTTTCTAGATGCTTCCAATTAACGTATATGATTATTGTTGCAGAGGAGCAATTCACATGCCGATTGGACGTCATTAAGGGACTTATTTGCAATTAAATACATTTTAGGAACTAATTTGTAAATTTGAAAATTTGTGAGGACTTATACAAATTTCATGTTATCAGCCTTTAAATAATCATGTTACATGCATTATAATCCATCCTCAGATCAAAACAATCATTTCAACGCATTTAATTTGCATACACAACATTCAAGGACCAAAACGTAAAGATTCAGAACATTCAAAAATATACTTTCAGCTACCACAACGACCCCCGTACCATACCCTTGTTGAGGGTATTGATACGCCCTCGAAAAGATCAACATTCAGACTCGACAACAAAATAGGGACCGTACTGATACCCTTCGAGCTCGTATCGGTACGCCCAAAACCAGTATCTAATTTCGGTATCGATACACCCCCGCGTATCGGTACCCCCTTACAATTTTGCAAGCCTGTATCGATACCCTCCCTAGGGTATCAATACCCTCTGACCTGAAAGGTCCAAAATTGCAATTTTACACTTCCAAATCCATACCAAAATAATCCAACATGCTTCCAACGTGCATATATTATATTTAAACATCAATCCCTAAGCATATATGGCCTTATTAACAACAAAGCTTGTCAAGAATCATCAAAGAGTACAATAGGCATGCTTCCTATGAAAATTAAACCATCAAAAATCCAAAACAGAATTCAAGGCATAAACTAGCATATAAAGGCCTCTTACAAGCTAAAAACCAGCAAGTAAACATGCCCAAATAGGGAGTTTCAACACATCTCCCAAATAAACTATGGATCCCCCATTGCCCTTATTACTCTAGTCCAAAAACAAAACATACATTCAATCGAAGTACTTCGATGATCCCTTGCAAGTGCTGCCTCCAAAGCTTTAGTTGTCTGCATTGATTGACAAAAAGAGAGCATAAGCTTACAAGCTTAGTGAGGAGTGCTCAAAACCAAAACATCATCAATGCATAAAAACCATTTTCCATCATTTGAAAACCATCATGCTCTCTTTGAAAACCAAGCACTTCCTTAGCAAAATCAGCATGTTAAACATCATGCAACAAGTATTAAATACTCAACAACAAATTCATTTGCAATCACTCAACTTAAGGCTTTTCATGCATAACTACCATATGCAAAGCTTTAAGAGTAAAACATGCATTTACATAATATGCATCATTACATAACACTTATCAATTATATTGGCTCACAAGTGATCATCGACATACTTATTTCTCAAAACCATATCGAATATACGGATTCCCAAGTGTTGTCCCAACACTTCATACATTCTCACCGACATCTCAAGGTTCACACACGGGAGCTATCCTCCACCGCTGTGACATCCATGGTGGAGTATTCGGTACATAGTATAAACCCCTCAACACCACTCATCGGTAGATGTATAACCCCACTAACGAGAGACGAGACACTATACACTTTCCTCAATCGTTAGGGTACTTGGATGGAGTATTCGGTACACTCACAACCCCTCAACATCTAAGACGACTTGTTTATAGTTCACTCAATCCTATAGCCGGATAACTATATCCGATTTCATTTATAAACTACTTTTCACAACATCACTTGCCAATATAATTCACATTTAGCACAAACCTCGTTATTTTTAAAGCATTACCAATAAGCCACATTTCCAAGTATCAGACCGTGCTTCATTAAACATGTATAAGCATATACATACAAGGATCACTTACCATGTGCACCCTTCATCGATATGTCATCATAAACAGTAAATCTCTTACTTTAAATCATGCTTTAAACAGTAGATAAAAACACATTTAAAATCGAGTGCATCAACAAACTCATAATATAACAATTTGAGGAAGAAAATCACTTTACTTACTTTCGTGCTTAGTAACGCGTTTCAAGCTTACAATAAGTTCCCAAAACCACCTTTAAAGTGTTTCAAAGCTGGAAAACTCATTTCCACTCACCAACTCGTGAAACCAAGATTCGCCGAGGCGAAATTAAGCGTCCGAAGCCCCCGGAGCTTCACTGATTGCTTCCAAAGTATTCTCTCTTGTTTATACCACACAAGAACAGAGAATTGATGCATCATAATGCATTAAAACTACCAGCAACTTAAACAATCTCGTTGCTCTGCCATAAAGCACCAAAATACCCATCCAAAACAACTGAAAACTCAATTGATCTTACTCGAAACTTAACCCAGGCATAATCCATCACATCCATTCACTTTTAGCCATCAATCAACAATAAAAAACAGCCTAATAACATCTAATAACTCCCAGCAACACCAGATTCACATTTCTAAGCCAAAAACCCTTAACTAACAACATAAACTATTAGAGATCCAACGTAATTCAGGATTATTATGATTAAGCCTTTAGTTTAACATCATTTAACATCCAAAAAACTTTAAAATCATTCCCAAACCAATTAAAAAGTTCCCAAATGAAATACTTAGAAAATCATCAATTAAAGCTATTTTAACCAATTTTTCATTAATGAATTTATAAAACTCAGATAATTACTATATTTAGGAAGAACAAGACTTGGGAATTTCATTAAAGAACCTTGATCAGAGGGTTGATAAGATCTTACCTCCAATCTTAGCTTTTTCCCTCAATTGACAAAGGTTTTACAAGAAAACTTCAAAGCTCCATTGATTAAATTGGTAGATCACTTTTAGGAAATCAAAAGGTGGAGAAAAAGGCGATAGGATCTGAGATATTTAAGAGAAAATAAAGTGTTTAGCTGTTTAGTAAGAGAGGAAATGAAAGTTACGTAAATTCCTTTTTGATCTCAAAAATCCTTTTTAATTAAAAGCCTTTTTTCCTTTTATTCCTTTTAATAATGCTATTTTAAAATTGTTCAAATTAAGGGAAAATGATTTTAAACACATGTAAGCTCCCTAAAGATTCTAAGTCTTGTCCTCTTTTTAATTTAGTCCTTAAAAACCAATTTTGCACTTTTTACAAAATGGTCACTTTCTGAAATCTTGACTTTCCAAGACTCGTTTTTGAAAATTAATTTTACCAACCTTCAATATATATTTTTAAAAGATTTTATCAATTTTTCTCATAATTTTATCCCATCCCAAACTACGTTTTCTCTGAACCGCTTCTAAAGGCTCGGATCTCTAATTCTAGGTTCGACAAACCCAAACCAATGCCTAAAACATATATGCCCCATTCCCGGGTGTTACATTCATGGACATGAGGAATCATGTAACACACTAAATTCTAGTCTAGGGTAATTGAGCCAAATTGCCTAAATTAATAATTTAATCAAATTGAAATTTTAAACTAAATTAAATTGATTAGATTAATGGCCAAATCAGCATGACAAATCGAATTAGATAGTAAAAAATAAGATTGCATGGTAAAATTTCACATTCTTAAATCTACCCTTGATTAGGCTAATAATCAATGATTAATCAAGGGCAAAAGGGTCCTTTCTTAATTCTACTAATAAGGATGACTTAGTGTCCTCTTCTGCCTTATTCTCCTTACCCGAATTGAAAGAGAAAATAGAGAGAGAAGTTTAAGAAAAAACTCCATTAGAGTCAATTGAAAGCTTGCAAGTTGAGTGATTTCAAGTGGAAATCAAAATTCGAGAAGCTTGGTAAGCAATTCTGTTATAGTCTATTCATTCTTGTATAACTTCATAAAATCTTGATAATTTACATGTTGAAATTGTCATCTATGGTTGCTGGAATTATGTTGGTATGATCTCTAGATTATAAGACTGCTAGTTAAGGAAATTGATCATGAAATCAAGCTAGGAACTAGCTGGTCGAACCATGTAGGAATGAATATTGTGACCGATTGATGAAATATTGGAATTTGGTGGTTTAAATTGGAAAATGTGATATTATTAGGACTAGAATTGAATACTGAAAATATTGGATATTATGAATATGAATTGAATTAACATGTTGATCAATTGATAAAATTGTTAGAAGCTAGAAATTGAGTTTGTAGTAAAACTGGTCATGTGGATTGTGTGATAGGTTATAAGCTAGAAATTGAGTTTGTAGGACAAAATTGTTAGTAATCAAGTTTACTAGTGGATCGAAGTGACAAACAAGTGAAATTATTATTAATATGATGGAATTTGATCTTAGAGTGAAATTGATAACATAGAAGCTTAGTTGATAAAATTAAGGATTGTTTTGAACAAATTGGTGATTCTAGGATTTAATTGGATAGGTTTAGGGACTGAAAATGCTAGCTAAATACAAGAGAGGTACTATAATGAATAATAGATAAGCTAAAGTACATGAATTGTGGCTGAATATTTGTTTAGATGTGTTGATTGACACATTATTGAAATTTGGAGTAATCTGGAAAGTCTGATGAGTAGAGGAATTAATTGGATTTGTTAAGGGCTAATCTTGATATAAAAATACAAGGGAAAAACAGAGGAAATTATGGTAGAAAGGACTAAAATGAATTAGCAAAGGATCTAGGTTAAACAACTCATTAAAGTAGACAAAGATAAAATCTGGCAGTTTCAAAACTATAAAACTAACCCGACTTTAATTAATAAACTGTATTGATCTAGAAAGGATAAAACTATGAGCCATATATGATTAGATAGATAATTGAATTAGCTTTCCAGTGGTTTAAATTAATTGAAAATCTAACGTGTAGATTAAAAGTTGTGGACAGATTAGTAAGGAGTGTGCAAACTGCCATGACATAAACTATTTTGTATAATATAGTTCAATTGAGTTTAAATTGCTAATGTAATGATTCTAATGGTTCTTTTATGTTATGAATGACTTGCTAGAGCAAAAAATAGAGGGGGTTGCAAAAGGTTATAAGGAAGGATCAACCAAAGATAGAAAAAAGGGCATAATCATTCAAGAGTAAGCTTGCAGTATAGTGAGTGTTAATCCCTGAGGGTTAGGACTTAGATCCTAATCAACCTCTTTTATTGTGTTAATGGCATGTAACCTGACTTAATCTATATTGGCAATTAAGGGAAGAATAAACAATTAAGAGAAGACCAAAATAAGAAAGAAGCTTACAGGCCAAGAAAGCCCAAAAAGAGGAGTTATTTTAGGAATAAACTACTCAAAAGTTTAATTCCAACTCAACATCCTCCCAAAGAGAGACTTCTTCCCCAAATAGGGTTTTCACATGTAACCACCTATAAAAGGAGGTCTTGACCGAATTGGAAGAAAACAATGAGAGCTTAGGATTTTTAGAATTTATTTTTGTGTTTCTTATCCATATTATGTTCTAACCTTTTCTTAGGGTTAAGATTGTTTTGTTTAGTAGTTGTAAGTACGGTTGTAATTAATTAAAGTTTTTAATGCAATTGAATTCAAGGTTTGTTTATCCTATGTTCTTCATCTTTGTTTTCAAAAGAATCGAGAGATCTTTGTGAGCACATCCATTTGTTTCAATTCGAGAGAGTTAAACTCAAGAAAGGGATAAAAACGATTCCCTCTAATTAAGGCATGAATCAACTTAGCTTAGAGATAAGTTTAGGTTTAAGGCGGCTAAAAAGGAACGTGAGAAGGTTGTTTTTCAATCTAAGTTTACGCCGAGAGGTATTATCAAAGAGTGTGCATCAACAATATTCAAACTTAGAGATAAGTCATAATAAGTTTAGGACGTTCTGCCAAACCTTGAATGCCCGCCGAGTTCCCCGTCGTGGCAGTGTTCAATCCATCACCCGTCGTGACGGCGATATCGAATTTGCATCACAAGACTTTTTTGAAGTTCAACATAGTTTCACACTATGACACAACTCAATCTGGCCCATCTTTTATTCTGATTACTCAATATTTTTATTATTTGATTACTTTAGTTTATGCAACTTTCGCAAACCAACTCAAATCAATTGTGTTTTTACTTTTCTTTGTGCATGAATTTAATCTTGAAGTAGCCATCCAGTCCTTGAGGAGACGATAATGTTTTATACTATAACTTGGCAGCAGTGTACACTTGCACTCGATTTAGAGAACACCTTTACGCTCTACAAGTTTTTGGCGCCGTTGCCGGGGACTGGCAACAACAACTTTGTTTTTACTTTCTGCACATTTTCTTTATTGCAATTAATTTCCAGTTTAGTTTTCTTTAGTATCATAAAAAATCTCACAACTCCTTGTTTTAGTTTATGCCAAAGCAAATTCATCGTCTAAACACTTGTTTATTGACGAGATCGAACGAGAAGCAAGAAAACTCAGAAGAGAGGCACGTGAAGCATTAGCAACATCGAAAGCAGCTGGAGCAACAGAAGCAGCATTGTATAACGACAATGACGGCAATAATGCCTCCGTGGCAGACCCGACGGTAGATGGTAGGCAGCTAAATCAACAGCCACCACCTCCTCCTCCTCCTGGTCAGCAAAGACAAACTCGTACCACTCGAGACTACATGGAGGAGGACATAGACAACCTTGACTCTACAGTTATAGAACCAGACATTGATGACAATCATTTTGAACTCAAACCTGTTATGTTCATTATGACTTACAAATCGGGACAGTTTGGGGGCTCAACAAATGAGGATGCTAGGCAGCACATGAAGTCATTCTTAGAGATCTGCAAATCTTTTAGAATTCATGGACTACCCCCTAATGTTTTGAAGTTGCGGCTATTCACCTATTCACTGAGGGATAGGGCGAAAACGTGGTTAAATAGCCAGAAAACTTGATCTATCGAGTCCTAGACAGACCTGTGTCGAGATTTTCTGGCTCGTTTCAATCCATCAAATGTCACGGATCGTATACGCAATGAGATTACCTCTTTTCAAAATGCTGACGACGAGGCGATGTACGAAGCATGGGAGCGCTATCGAGAATTGCTGCATAAATGCTCGCTCCATTGACTACCACTCTAGACGCAAGTATCTATGTTCAACAATGGTGTCAATCAACCCACCAAGATGATGCTAGATGCGTCAGCAAACGACATACTCTTAGATAAGGCACTAGAGGAGGGAATAAGGATTCTGAATCAGTTGGCCAAGATGATGCTAGAAGCATTCTGTGGTGAATGCGGTGGAGACCATGACTCTACATAATGCAAAGAATTTGGAAACTTCACGGGAACATACAACTGGAACAACACCCCGATTACAAACACATACAACCCAAGTTGGAGGAAACATCTGAACTTCTCGTTGAGTAACCCTAACTCTGCAGAAAACCCAATGAATCAGATTACGGGCTATCAGAGGAACCCGCCCCGGTAGCAGATGCAACAACAACAACCTACAACAAACAACTCTCTAGAGGCCACTTTAAACACTTTTATGTCTCATACTAGTGCTTATATTGCTAATTCTGATAAGATTGTTAATAAAGTTAATGCTTTCATGGACATGACTGAAATGCGTAGGCAGAATCGGGAAGCATCTCTGAAAACGCTGGAAACACCAGTGGGTCAATTTGCACAAATCCTAAATACACGACAAGCAGGAGGCTTACCTAGTGATACTGAGGTCGCTAGAGGAAAGACCCACGAGCAGTGCAAAGCAATCACCACGTTGAGTGGAATTTTCTTACAAGAACCAAAGGGTCAGATAAAAAAGGGAAAAGCACTAATGGCGCAGCCAACCAATTCTTCAAAGCCCGCCGAGAAGGATGCCGCGGCAGGTCTTGCTACCACGGAAAATCCTGAAGAATCTGAACTAGTCAGGGACGAGGAAAATCTGCTTGAGGAAACCCCCATCCCTCAGATCAAATTTCTATGTAAAGAGAGGGTTGAAGACATAAAACATCCACCACCATTCCTACAAAGGCTAATGAGGCAAAAGTAAGACTACTAGTTCAAGAAGTTTCTAGACATCTTGAAACAGGTCCATATCAACCTGCCTTTGGTGGAACTCATCGAACATATACCCAACTATGCCAAGTTCCTCAAGGACATAGTTTATAAAAGAACACGGATCATTGAGTTTAAAATGGTGGCAGTTACAGAGGGATGGCCATGATGCATAACAGAGCCCCATTAAAGAGAAAAGATCCGGGCAGTTTTACCGTTCCCTGTAAAATCGGCAGCAACTATACTGGGAAGGCAAGATGTGATTTGGGGGCAAGTATCAACTTAATGCCAAAATCAATTTTCTAGAAACTGGGGATCTTAAGGGCCTCCTCTACTACTGTCATGCTGCAGTTGGCGGGCAGATCATACGTTCAACCAGAAGGGAAAATCGAAGACATACTGGTAAAAGTTGATAAGTTTATTTTCCCTGCTGACTTTCTGGTTTTAGATTGTGAAGCAGATGAACGAGCGCCTATTATACTTGGAAGACCGTTCTTAGCTATTGGAAGGACGCTAATCGACATCGAAAGAGGATAGCTCACAATGAGGGTGAACGACCAGGAGATAAAACTGAAAGTTTTCCATACCTTTAAGCAGAATGATGACTCGGAGTAATGCAAAATGGTCCAGGTCACACCTAGGTCAGAATTCGACGTCGATAAACCATGCATGGGTAAGTATTGTTTCGACAGTGATTCAAGTGAATGCTTTGGCAGACGCTTGGAGAGCTACCCTGACACCCGCCCAGGCGGCCAATACACAGAAGCTGTAGATGAGGAAGAGATAGAGGAGCATGATGAAGTACACTGGATGGAAACAAGGCCAGGTAAGTACTTTGAACCTTTAGATTACACTGATAAGGGAGGTAAAATTCATAAACCATCTACTGAAGAACCCCCTAACTATGAATTAAAACCCTTACCTGAGCAACTTAAATATGTATTCTTGGGACCCAAAGATACATTGCTCGTAATCATCTCTTCTAAGTTGCAGGCTGAATGGGAATTGAAGTTGATAGACCTGCTAGGGCGGCATAAGAGGGCAGTAGGATGGACCATCGCTGATCTGAAGGGAATTAGCCCAACAGTTTGCATGCACAAGATCGTGTTAGAAGAAGGCTGTAAACCCACTGTTGAGAAGGTTGAATGACGTGCTACGAGAAGTCGTAAAAAAAGAAATCATCAAGTGGTTCGACGCAGGAATCATTTATCTGATATCCAATAGTGAATGGGAAAGCCCAGTACAATGCGTACCTAAGAAAATAGGGATAACGATGGTGAGTAATGAAAAATAATGAATTGATCCCAACTAGGACTGTGATCGGTTGGAGGGTTTGCATGGACTACCGTAAGTTAATCAAGGCTACTAAGAAAGATCATTTCCATTACCGTTTATTGATCAGGTGCTTGACTGTCTTTCTGGTAAACCTTTCTAACGTTTTCTTGATGGCTATTTCGGGTACAATCAGATTGCCATAGATCCCAAAGATCAAGAAAAGACCACCTTCACATGCCCTTACGGCACATATGCATTTAGGAGGATGTCGTTCGGGTTGTGTAACTTACTAGCAATATTCTAGCGCTGCATGATTGCCATATTCACCAACATGGTGGAAGATTTCCTGGAAATCATCATGGATGATTTCTCTATCTTTGGGAGCAACTTCGACAGCTGCCTCAGCAACTCAGTAAAGGTGCTAACAAGATGTGAGGAATCTGACCTAGTGCTAAACTAGGATAAGTGCCATTTTATGGTTCATGAAGGGATAGTCCTTGGTCACAAAATATCTGCCAATGGAACAATGGTCAACAAAGCAAAAATCGAAGTGATTGAGAAAATCCCGCCGCCGACCTCTGTCAAGAGCATCAGAAGCTTCTTAAGACACGCATGTTTTTATAGACGATTTCTTGAAAACTTTTCAAAGATTACTAAACCTTTGTGTACCTTTCTTGAACAAGATAAAACCTTCAAATTCGATGACTCATGCGCTGACGCATTCGAGACGCTAAAGAAGAAGCTGGTTTATGCACCCATTGTAGTCCCTCACGACTGGACCCTACCTTTCGAGCTAATGTGTGATGCCTGTGACACTGACGTAGGAGCCGCCCTTGAGCAGAGGAAGGGCAGGACATTCCATGTGATCTAATATGCCAGCAAAACCTTAAATCCTGCCCAAGTCAACTACACCACTACCGAGAAAGAACTGTTAGCAGTGGTTTTTGCCTTTGACAAATTTTGACCGTACTTAATTGGAAAAAAGGTAATTGTCCAAACAGATCACTCAGCCCTCAAGTACTTTTTCACAAAAAAAAGACGCCAAGCCACAATTGGTTCGTTGGATTTTGTTACTACAAGAGTTCAACGTGGATATCAAGAACAGAAAGGGTATAGAAAATCAAGTTGCCGACCACCTGTCACTACTGGAACAGGGCGGAAGCACTTTCACCAGTATATAAATTCAAGATGCATTTCAAGATGAACTGTTGCTACTAGCATCCACCATTATCGAGAGTATTGTCGTAGCACTGACTAATGCACACGCCGCCGCGACAGGCACATCGACGACGGCCATTCCTTCAACACCTTGGTATGCTGATATTATAAATTATTTAGTTATTGGTGTTTTACCTTATAATCTTACCTATCAAGGCAAGAAGCGGTTCCTATATAATGCTAAGCATTATTTTTGGGACGAGCCTCTTTTGTTTAAACACTGTGCAGATCAAGTTATAAGGAGATGTATTCAAGAAGAGGAACATCATGCGGTGCTCTAACAATGCCATGCCACCCCTTATGGTGGACATTTTGAAGGTACACGGACAACGATAAAGATACTCCAATCCGGTTTCTATTGGCCCACTCTTTACAAGGATGCCCAATGTTTCTACAAGCAATGTGATAGATGCCAAATAATTGTGAATATATCAAGGAGGAATGAGATACCCCTACAACCCATTCTCGAGGTTGAGCTATTTGATGTTTGGGGGATAGATTTCATGGGACCTTTCCCGTCTTCATGCGGTAACTTGTACATCCTCCTAGCTGTTGATTACGTGTCAAAGTGGGTCGAAGCTGTGGCAACCCCAAAGAATGATGCAAAAACCGTCCACCGATTCCTTCACAAGAACATATTCACCAGGTTTGGAATCCCAATGGCGATAATTAGTGATGAAGGTAAGCATTTTGATAATAGGCTCATCGCTAAAGTTTTAAAGAGACTTGGTGTCTGTAACAAGGTTGTCGTAGCGTACCTTCCACAAACTAATGGGAAGGCCGAGATTTCATATAGGGAACTAAAAAACATCCTAGAAAAAGGTAGTCAACCTAACTAGGAAAGAGTGGTCCCTGAGACTGGATGATGCACTTTGGGCATATCAGACATCGTTAAAAATCCCTCTAGGTATGTCACCTTACAGATTTGTGTATGGAAAAGCTTGTCACCTACCTGTCGAGATTCAGCACAAGGCCTATTGGACGATAAAAGCTATCAACATGAATTGGGAACAAGATGGGGAAAAGAGACTTTTAGATCTTAACGATATAGAAGAATTCAGAAGGGAAACATATGAGAATGCCAAGCTTTACAAAGAAAATTTTTAAAAATGGCATGATAACAAGATACTGCCGCGGCACTACCTTCTAGGGCAATTAGTGTTACTGTTCAACTCCCGCCTGATGCTATTCCTTGGAAAATTGAAGTCAAGATTGTCCAGGCCTTTTGAGGTTGTCAAAGCCTTCCCACATGGTGTTGTTATGATCAGATCCAAAACAGATGGGCAGCAGTTCAAGGGGCAGCGGCTCAAACATTACAGTGGAGCACCAGTCAGAAGAGACAAGGGAGTAGTTACTTTAAGAGATGCAATCTCATGCACTCCTATTGTAACATGAGTTTTATTTATTTTTCAACATTTTCCTGTTTTTATTAGGATTACATTTTCAATTTTAGCATTTATTAATTTTAGTTTTATTTTAGTTGATTAATAAATTCTTTCCATTTTTTTAGGAAGAGAGACAACATTCAAGAAAGCAGCCCATTAAGCCTCCCACATAGCCGCCCAACAAGTCGCCCCAACGGCTAGTTCACGCCAACTGCTATAAATCGCCCAACATCTATATTCCACCTGTTACATTAGTCGTCCTACCTATTGAAATCTGACCGTTGGGCATTATCAGTCGTCTTGAATTTTCAGGTTTTCCTTTCACCACATCTCTAAAATTGTCGACCTCCAAAAGCACGCCGCCCTTCAAAAGGTTCTTTTCACCAAAAGAATATAACCGCTAAAACTAAAAGTTTGCGTCCTGGAAGGTTCTTGAAGAATAGGGCTTCCACTACCCCGCCGACACGAGTGACTTTGGCCTTCCTGCCTTCGTCTATGAGGTCATCAAAGATCACGGCTGGCAACTCTTTTCCCGCCAACCTGAAGAAAGGAACGTTACAGTGGTCCCAGAGTTTTACGCCCACAGTCCACAACCGAGAGCCCCGTTTGTATACATCCATGGCAGCAGTGTTCGACTGGATGCGGACACCATTAACGGCTTCTATGGGATCACTAATGAGATACACAACCATGGCGCCATTGAAGTCGCCCTTACCGCTACCGACTACGATAGATTGAAGGATGAGTATTGTGTGCCCGACACGACGTGCAACACGGGCAAACACATTGGATCAGTACCCTGACGCGCGCTTCTACCAAACGCCAAACTTTGGGAAACATTAATCAAGCGCCGGCTGCTGCCCACTTCCCACAATTCCACCATCGACTGCCTACGCCTGGTAATGATCGATTCTATTTTGAAGTGCAAGAAGATCAATCTGGGAGCCGTCATCTGTCAGGAAATATATGCCTACCATCAAAGGCCAAAGGGCAGGCTTTTCTTTCCAAATCTTATCATTGGGCTGTGTACACAATGAAAAGGCTGCAGGATCAATCTGGGAGCCGTCATCTGTCAGGAAATATATGCCTGCCGACGGACGAAGCATACACAATGACACCCCACAGGCAGGGGTGGACAAAAGAATACATCTACAAGATGATGGAGTTGAAAGAGGCGGCGCCAGAAAATCAATATGATCCAACTGCCGCCGGGGTAGGAACTTCAGCCCAGGGCATACACACAGATCATGCCTTCATAGACCCTACCAAGATGCTCCAAGATATCTACAGGAAGCTGCAACGGATTGAGCAGATCAACTTGAAATTTATGGAATATGTGCGGAACTACAACATATGGTTCGAGCTATTCCTCAAGGAGAAGTTTCCAGGGGATGACCTCCATTTTCCCGCCTTTCCAGCTGAGATCACGGAAGCTGCCATGGCGAGCCACCCTATTCCAGCGTCCCCCGCCGCGGCATCACCTACAACCGCCAGAGCATCCCACCAAGGCTCCTCCTTAGCCACCAACACCCCACCTTCCTCTTCAGCAAATCCGCAGAGCCACAACTCTCCTTCTCATGACTCCTTCGATGATTTTAAAGACGATTCCTCACCCGTCACGGTAGCACCACCCATCACGGCAGCACCAGCGGTGGAAGAAACATCTAGTAGAAGGAATTACCATTGCATCTCGGCCGATTCCAGTGACCAGGAACACGCCGCCCTCTAGAATCCAGCCACGAAGGTCTTCAAAGAATGTCCAACCATCTTCTTTATAGAGGCGGTGACGGGACCTTTCCGTCGACGACGAAGTGGCCCAAAACTCATCCTCCTCTTCATTTTAAATGTAACCTTTTTCTTTTTTTTTTCTTTTATTTTTTCAGTTCTTCTTTTTTTTATTTTCTTTTATCTTATGTGTTTTTTTATTTCATTTTGTTGCATTGAGGGCAATGCCCGCCTCAAGTTTGGGGGAGGGACAGTCCACCTTAGTGTAGTTCTTTTGTAGCTGCATATTAGTTAACCATTTTAATTGCATTGTACTCATCTCTTCTTTAATGAAAAAGAACTTGTTAAACAACTTGTGTCTATGATAGAATAGCCGACAACTCGCACCATTAAAAAGTAACTTTAATTTTTGGGTAGAATGAAGATGACTTAGAAATTTACTATAGTGCTATTTATCCTTAACACAATTGTGACCGCTTGATTGATAGAATAAAGTATTGAACAAAGACTGTTTAATTATGTGGTACTTTTATCTCATATGCATTACAGGACGCTGCCTCGACAGCTGAAGTTGTCAATACTCCAAGGAAGGCCACCACGGCAGGTAAGAAAAAAATTGCAATCCTAGAGTTGTCGCAACAGGCTATAGGTGGCTGGAGGTGCACGATATTGGCTCTAGTCGTAAAAAAAGCAATCCTAGAACTACTATGTTTTTTAGAGGTACCAGAAATTAGCTAAGTCTTTTGTTCACTTAAATAGTTCTTGAAGATCAACTTGTACACAATTTAGCACAAACTTGATCACAAGCATTATAGTTGTTTCCGAGAAAATTCATGCTATCCTACACACTAAAATGATATAGGTGGTGTAACTCCTTCGACATGGCCTGGCCGATAGACCGAACCGAACGGATCACACGGGGAATATTGAAGTAAACCGGGAAAGCTTACCTCAATAAATGACCCATTTTTTCTTTTTATCTTTTCTAGATGCAACATAGATTCCTATGTGTACGTACACAAGCAGCGGATAAGACATCAATACAATTTCCAACTAATTAAAATTGATTAAGGATTAAGGACCGTTTTGTAAATTTGATCAATTACAAAGGATTTCACCAAATTGAATTTACCAATCATCAATTAGATTCATTGCATACTACTCAGTGAAATTTCAGCTCAAAAAGACATTTACAACTCATTCAATTGCGTGCAAGGAAAATAGGGACCAAAACGCAAGAAAGAGATTTCAGAACAATTCAAATACAGACCCAACGTTCAGGTTTCTCGGAACAGAATGCCCCGTATCAGAACGGTCTTTTTGAAACATAGTTGATCGTTTCGATACGCGGGTTCGTTCCGAAACTCCTCAAGACACGTTTCGATACGATGGTTCACAGAGGCAAAATGTTTCGAAATGGGCCTCACTGTTCCGAAACACCAAGGCCATTTCAGGCCAACGTTTCGAAACAGGCTGGTTTAAATCACTTTACGCCCTTCGAAACCATCCCGACACATGCCTTAACATACATACAACTTAAATACACATCATTGATGTAACCCCCTTAGCCCGGCCTAGACGGTTGACCTGAACTACGAAGATTACACGGGGAAAACCAAAGTCAACCTTGATTAACGACCCTTTTTTTTCTTTTTAAGCTTGTCTAGATGCACATTAATCCTAAGCGTACTCTTGAGAAACACATACTTGAAAAGCACAGCGATCGGATTTCATTAAGGGACTCAATTGCACAAATTACAATATTAGGGACCAAAATGTAAATTCTGAAATGATGGAGGACTTAACTGATTTTTAAATTACCAATATCAAATTAGTCATATTACATGCTTCCCTGTCAAATTTCACTTTAAACGGACATCTCAAACTCATGCAATTGCAAATACAAATTTCAGGACAAAACGTAAAGCTTCCAAACCTCAAAAACCATTCAAATTAGTGTCCAACGGTCACCAGTTTCAATACGGGGTTGACCGTACCGAAACGCGGGTACGTTTCGAGACCTGTATCGAAACAGGGCCTGGCAGTGGCCAAAACGTTTCGGAACGGCCTCTACCCGTTTCGATACACGAAGGCCATTACAGGCCCCCGTTCCGAAACGCTAGTGCCTGTTCCGATACGGACTGCCCAGAAAGTGCAGAATTTGCTGGTTTAACACACATTTATCCATTCAAACACATTTTAATGACATCAATTAGGAAAATCCACAAGTCTATAGGCATGCATCCTAATATCCAAAACCAAACAATCATCAAAGCATCAAAGCAACACCAAAATGGCCATTTACAAGTCCAAACATCAAGGGCATCATGCCACATTTAGGAAGTCCAAAACACAACCTAGGTTCCCATTGCCAAATACCAAAAACTAATAATGTTGTGAAAAAGTCACCATACATGATCTTAGCTTTCCCTTGGATTCTTAGCCTCCTTCCAGCCCTCAAAACACTTCAATTCTCTGCATTATTGGTTCAAGAAAGAGAGCGTAAGCACATTTGCTTAGTGAGGAATGCTCCAAAGAAACAACACAATAATGCACTTTATAAAACACCTTTCATAAGGCCTTTTAACTCATAAACATCATTTCCATGCAACAATGCATACACAACAAGCATCTCATGCTTCAATAACATCAACATGTCATATTGGCTTCCAAGTGATAAACCATAACCATTTTCAACATAAAACACAATCAGATACGCAGATTACAAGCGTTGTCCCTTACGCTTCATACACACTACCAAACACACAAGGTGGAGTTTACCGGTACAATCACAACCCCTCAACACCCATGATGGAGTTTAACGGTACAATCACAACCCCTCCACATCACTCATCGGTAGTTGTATAACATCACTAACGAGAACACAGGACACACAACACAAGATCCACACATGGCCTTTTAACCACCATTGTGATCTTAACCATCTCGTTAGTGTACTTGGATGGAGTCTACGGTACAATTACAACCCCTCAACATCCAAGGCGACTTTATTCACGGTGCACCCAATCCTATAGTCGGCTAACTATATCCGATTCAAGTACTTTAAAACCAACACATCACTTGCCAATATACATCATTTATCATCAAGAATTCACTGTTTTAAAGCATTAATCAAAGCCATTAAACCATCATGCATCACTATGCATCAAAACCACATTTATCCATAACAAACCAAGGATCTCTTACCTTGAGCATCCTTCAACACATGGCTTTCAAGACCAGCATTAATCATGCTAAAACATGCTTTCAAAACAGAATCTAAACATGCAAATTAAATACAATCCATCCAACCATCTCATGGTTCATCCAAGAGAAAGAGTTTTCCTGAAAACTTTCTCTTGAGTTTTGTTAAGTTGCTTAGACTTAAACTAAGCTCCCAAACCTTCAAACATTCACTACAAAGCTGGAAATCCCAACTTCACTCACCAATTCCATTTCGCAAGCTTGCTGAAACGACGTTCAAGCCTCCGGATCAACACCACAAGGATCCAAAGATGTCTCCCATGTTTTAAACACATCAAAGCAGAGGATTAATGCATCATCATGCATTAAAATCTTCAGCCATTACACCTAAACTCGCTGCTCTCACCAAAACTAACATTTCGGCTACCAAACACAACCGAAATCACTTCCAAACCATATCGGAAACGTATACTCAGCAGCTCTCATGTCCGTCATCAAACCATATTGGAAACGTTCACACCTCTCCCGCTCATCAGGGATAAGCTCAGGTGCGTATTGACTGAGACAGACAAACTGGATCTCATACTCAGCCACCGACATACTTCCTTGAACAAGAGAAATAAATTCTCTTTTC
The DNA here is from genome assembly GCA_030270665.1 of Hibiscus trionum. NCBI lineage: Eukaryota > Viridiplantae > Streptophyta > Magnoliopsida > Malvales > Malvaceae > Hibiscus > Hibiscus trionum. The sequence continues at coordinate 28,255,405 of BSYR01000021.1, forward strand.
TTTTCATCCAGGTATCGCACACCTAGATACTTTCGCTTGAACGCGTTCAAAAAGAACGTCCAAGTCACATCAACTTCCTCCATTCCGGAGACAGTGGTCATCCACTAGGTATACAATCATCATGTAACAGCGATACCACACATCCTAACTTCTGCACATCATTGCAGTTCATTTGTCCCAATATCCTCTTGGTACTTTCCAACCAAGATTCAGAACCCTCAGCATACAAACCTCTGAACTCAGTCCCTCCCAGACTGTGCAAACGTTCCGAAGGTAATCTTGCATTAGCATCACCCTGATGCCCAGCTCCATGAGCTCCAGCTACTGCTGCCTGAAAGGCTCCAGCAATAGCCTGTATCAAAACTGTCATGTCAGGAGCAGCTTGCCCCTGCCCAGCTTCAGGTCCAGTGACCCCAGCACCAACACCAGCTCAATCACCTCCAGCACCACCACCACCGGGCGGTCCACCACTAGGAGGAGGAGGTAAATCCACAACATTATCGACATTCTCGTTTTGAGCCATAGCTCACGTATTAACTCTCGTCTCTCTACGAGGTCCCATTCACTAGAACAATGCACTAACACAAATGCAATAAACATAATTAGGCTCAACAAGGTAAGTAATCCAAGCACATAAGCTCATTTTTCAAAAAACAATTCATTTCATTAGTTTTGATATGGCAATGGGTCCCTCTAACATGCTTCAACACAGCATAACATCACAATTGCAGTATACTTTACAATTCATACATCATACTTTCATCTAAAAGACATATCATGCTACCACACATACATCACCCACATAACCATTCCCGTTTACTCGAGAAATCAGCTCTGATACCACCAAATGTAACCCCCTTAGCCCGGCCTAGACGGTTGACCTGAACTACGAAGATTACACGGGAAAAACCAAAGTCAACCCGAAAGTCAACCTTGATTAACGACCTTTTTTTCTTTTTATGCTTGTCTAGATGCACATTAATTCTAAGCGTACTCTTGAGAAACACATATTTGAAAAGCACAGCGATCGGATTTCATTAAGGGACTCAATTGCACAAATTACAATATTAGGGACCAAAATGTAAATTCCGAAAAGATGGAGGACTTAACTGATTTTTAAATTACCAATATAATATTAGTCATATTACATGCTTCCCTGTCAAATTTCACTTTAAACGGACATCTCAAACTCATGCAATTGCAAATACAAATTTCAGGACTAAAACGTAAAGCTTCCAAACCTCAAAAACCATTCAAATTAGTGCCCAACGGTACCTGTTTCGATACAGGGTTGACCGTACCAAAACGCGGGTATGTTTCGAGACTTGTATTGAAACAAGGCCTGGCAGTGGCCAAAACGTTTCGGAACGGCCTCTACCTGTTTTGATACACGAAGGCCATTACAGGCCCCCGTTCCGAAACGATAGTGCCCGTTCCGATACGGACTGCCCAGAAAGTGCTGAATTTGCTGGTTTAACACACATTTATCCATTCAAACACATTCTAATGACCTTCTAATCATGCCAACAAGTCATCATACATATGAGGTACATATTTGCATCATCAAAACACATTTATGGCATCAATTAGGAAAATCGACAAGTCTATAGGCATGCATCCTAATATCCAAAACCAAACAATCATCAAAGCATCAAAGCAACACCAAAATGGCCATTTACAAGTCCAAACATCAAGGGCATCATGCCACATTTAGGGAGTCCAAAACATCTCCCAAAACACAACCTAGGTTCCCATTGCCAAATACCAAAAACTAATAATGTTGTGAAAAAGTCACCATACATGAGCTTAGCTTTCCCTTGGATTCTTAGCCTCCTTACTGCCCTCAAAACACTTCAATTCTCTGCATTATTGGTTCAAGAAAGAGAGCGTAAGCACATTTGCTTAGTGAGGAATGCTCCAAAGAAACAACACAATAATGCACTTTATAAAACACCTTTCATAAGGCCTTTTAACTCATAAACATCATTTCCCATGCAACAATGCATACACAACAAGCATCTCATGCTTCAATAACATCACCATGTCATATTGGCTTCCAAGTGATAAACCATAACCATTTTCAACATAAAACACAATCGGATACGCGGATTACAAGCGTTGTCCCTTACGCTTCATACACACTACCGAATACACAAGGTGGAGTTTACCGGTACAGTCACAACCCCTCAACACCCGTTATGGAGTTTAACGGTACAATCACAACCCCTCCACATCACTCATCGGTAGTTGTATAACATCACTAACGAGAACACGAGACACACAACACAAGATCCACACATGGCCTTTTAACCACCATTGTGATCTTAACCATCTCGTTAGTGTACTTGGATAGAGTCTACGGTACAATTACAACCCCTCAACATCCAAGGAGACTTTATTCACGGTGCACCCAATCCTATAGCCGGCTAACTATATCCGATTCAAGCACTTTAAAACCAACACATCACTTGCCAATATACATCATTTATCATCAACAATTCGCTGTTTTAAAGCATTAATCAAAGCCATTAAACCATCATGCATCACTATGCATCAAAAACACATTTATCCATAACAAACCAAGGATCTTTTACCTTGAGCATCCTTCAACACATGGCTTTCAAGACCAGCATTAATCATGCTAAAACATGCTTTCAAAACAGAATTTAAACATGCAAATTAAATACAATGCATCCAACCATCTCATGGTTCATCCAAGAGAAAGAGTTTTCCCGAAAACTTACTCTTGAGCTTAGTTAAGGTTCTTAGACTTAAACTAAGCTCCCAAACCTTGAAACATTCACTACAAAGCTGGAAATCCCAACTTCACTCACCAATTCCGTTTCGCAAGCTTGCCGAAACGCCGTTCAAGCCTCCGGATCAACACCACAAGGATCCGAAGATGCCTCCCCTATTTTAAACACATCAAAGCATAGGATTAATGCATCATCATGCATTAAAATCTTCAGCCATTACACCTAAACTCGCTGCTCTCACCAAAACTAACATTTCGGCTACCAAACACAACCGAAATCACTTCCAAATACTTCCACCTTATTACCCAAGAAAGATCCATCACTTCCAAACATTCTTAAACATCAATTAACATCCAAAAAGAACATAAACTCGTCCTTATACCTCCAGCTATAACAGAACACCAAGATCACCCCAAAAACCACCATTTTCATAAGCAAAAACTTAGGAAATTCAACCTATTCGGGATTGCATTGATTAAACCTCAATTACACATCATTAAACATCCAAAGTACAATAAAAAGCAATCTCAAAACAGAGCCCAAACAATCACCACGAATTTCTTCAAGATTTAATCCAAATCTTGAGTTTTAAGCCAAAATCAAGATCACAACATTAAAACCTTTTATAAAACTTAATTTAAGGATTGAGAACTTGGGAATTTCAGTAAAGAACTAAGTATTTAGAGGAGAAGAACATCCTTACCTCTAAATGTAGATTTCTCCTTGTTTAGAGCCAAAATCCTTGAAAATTCAATAAGCAAAACAAGAGGATTTGATGTAGAAAGGATTAGGAATCAATTGATGATTGAAATCTCATCATTTAGTGTGAAAATCAGTAGAAATGTTACTGTAGAAATGTGTTTGGCTGAGGGAATTTTGGGAGAAAATGAGATGAGAAAGTTTTTAAGAAAGTTAGTTATGAAAAACTAAAATATCATTTCCACTTTTCCTTTAATTAATTAAACATTAATAAAATCATTAAATCTAAGAAAAAATCTGGAAAAATCCTTTATTGGGTAAATTAGCTCCTTAAAGATTCAAAGTTTCAATCCTTACAAAACAGTCACCACTGAACTTTTCAAAAATTACATTTTAGTCACCATTTCGAAATGTCACACTTCCAAACCTTATTTTGTAAAATTGATTTCACCACTCTCTTATATATATTAAAAGAGGAGTTTTAGATATTTTCCCATATTTTTAATGCATCCCGAACTAGGCTTTCCCTAAAACCACCTTTTATATTCGAACTGAAAATCAGACCGATCCGGTTCAGACCCTAAACTTCCAAGCCCAAAATTGGTGATACGAAGTATCGAATATCGTCTCCACAGGGATTGGGCTAATAGCTTCACCTTAATTCACTGCACGAAAGTAAAGAGAAATAATTGAGAAGTTGTCACGAAAGTAATAAAGTAAACGTAAATAAAAGAGAAGGAAAATCAAGATAGAGAGAATGGGCTGGTATTGAATTGCTCAGTAGTGCAGGTATTGCTGAGTCTAGCAGATCCAGTGCTGTCGTTGTCCCTGTCGTGGCAGCACCTGTCGCGACAGCAGTCCGTTGGTTATCGCGGTAGCGATTACCCAACTCAGTACTTCAAGTTTGGCAAGAATCCCAGATGTGCCTTGGCCTATCCCTAGGTCCAAGTCTGTTGATGATCACGTCTTTGATGATACCTCCCGGCGTGAATCGAAGGATGAAAACCGATGTGGATGAATTCTTCTTTAGCCACTTAACCTCGTCCTATCCCTAGGCCCGAGATAGTTCAACTATAAACTAGAGAACTTGCTCTTATTTCTTTCGTATACTTAACTCTCCCGATGCTAAGTAAATTGATAACCTCACAATGCTCTCCCGATGCTCTTGCAAGATATTAATAACCAAAATAAGAGAACTTGAAGTTTATTTTATTGAACTGAAAATTCCTAAAACAAAACAACCCTTGCAACTACTTTACAAATCAACCCGTGGCCCTAGGGGGAATTTAGAACATGTTGTGGGAAGGAAAACGGCTAGGGTTTTGGGAAGAAGGCTAGAGAATCGGTTATGCCTCTAGGTTAAGATATATGCCCTTATATAATCTTTGGGCTCAAGTTATCTAATTTAACAAGGATTACAACTCCAAATTAAAGTACAACTCTAATAAAGACTAAATCTTTAGAGAATCTCTCTTTAAGTCGTCCTCCTTCTTTCTTGGGGTTATCTCTCCTTGAACTTTGGGCTTGGAATATCTTCTGATCTAGGGCTTGGAAAAATATGGTGATTTCACACGACAGACGGGTTGAATTTTCTCTATCTGTCGAGGTCCACTTTGCATCTTCTCCACAAAACTGCTGTCGTCCTCTGCTGTCATGGCGGCAACCATGGCAGCATCGTCCTCCTTGACTGCTCGTCCAGTTCCAGCTCTTCTGCTTCACTGCCCAGCGCCTGCCCTTTCCGTCTGCTACAGCAGCAACCTGCAAAAACATCCATTTTTAGTAGAAAATGTGCCTTTTAATATAATTGTGATGTTTTGCTGTAAACTGACCTAAATGCAATAAATAATGCTTGAATGCAGCAGAAATATGGGTTAAAGAAGGTGTAAATAATAGAACATTTATACACTCAACACACCCCCAAACTCAAGTTTTTGCTTGCCCTCAAGCAACTAAGACCTAAAAGAAAAATGAAATATTTTTTGTTTTTGCTTTCAAACAGTGAACTTTCGCTTACCCGTCGTTCGTTCCCTGTGACGGCAGCGCCCTGTCGGATAATCTAGGATCTGTCCGGAATCTCTCTATAGTCCTCGTGCAGTGTGTGCATGCTTGTGAATAGTTATATGCCAAGACTTTCTTAGTTTCACTAGAATATTATACCTTAGCTTTGTTTAGAGTTTTTCTTACGAGACTGATTTCTTTCTTTTTCTTACTAGAGCCAGAATCGGGCACCTCTAGTTATTTCCCTTTTTTTCTAATTTCTTCTCTTTTCTACTAGAGCCAGTATTTCAGGCACCTCTAGTTAACTGTCTAGAGCCGGTGATAGGCACCTCTAGAAGTTTTTCTCTGGTTATCTGCCTAGAGCCAGTGGTAGGCACCTCTAGGTTTCCTGAGATTCTAGTTTCTTTTCTACTCTAAGTGCTAAGTTTCCTATTCTAGTTTGGCTAAAAGAAGTCTAAGCAGTATAACAGTCACAATGGTGTTAAAATTTTCAGAACTATAGAAAGGCTCTAAACTTCTCCCAAAAACTATCCTAAAGTTGCTGCCACGACAGGGCTGTCACAGTAGGTAAGTTCAAGTCACAATTTTCAGCCAAATTTTTCAATTTTTTTCATTTTTTCATTTTTTTAAGACAAAAATAAACTAAGTAAAGACACAAAGTTTAAACTAAGATGCTAAGATGTACTCCATTAATGGAGGGATGCCACCCCCAAACTCAAGGGTTGCATTGCCCTCAATGCAAAATGACAGATAACCAAAATAAGGCAGTACATCACAAAATATATAGCAGGCAGCAATAATAAGATAAGAAACTTAAGTTTTAATCGCTGTCTTCGCTGGTGCTGCTGAGTCTGATCTGGCGGCGGGCTCTAGCTCTCGGAGCTGGCTGGGGCACTGGGGAGGTAGATGTGTTCTTTGCTTTGGCCTCCCGTGGTGGCTGGAGTCTGGTTGGGGAAATTTGAGGGGGTTGCTCTACAACCTGAACTGTAGAACTGCTGCTGCTCCCACCATTGCTGTCGATGAAGAAGTGGAGGCCGTATTGCGTAGGTTTTCCTAGAAGACATATTTGTGCAAGGGTTGTGAAAATATAAAGAAAGCAAATGAAAACTAAAGAGGGAGAGCATGTAAGAAAGGCATAAGTGAGTGAAAATGAAAATGAAACGGGGTTATATAGAGAAAAATTTGCTGCACATTGAAGCTGTAACGGCAGGCGCGAATAACGGGGCCAGCTGTTGTACGTTGGCGTGTCTGACGCGTCTGACACATGTTTCTGTGTCTGTCGTGACAGCGTGATGACAACCTGTCTTTTCAGCGTCTATCGCGGCAGATGTAATGACAGGCTTCAAAAATTGGGCTTTGTTGGGCTGATGGATGGATGGTGGGCTGAGTTCACTTCACTTGTTCTTCTTGACTCCTTTATTTCCTAAAAACAATAAAAATAAAAACATTATTCAAATAAAATAAATCTTATTTCCTAATAACTAATAAATAATAATAATAAAATAAAATAAAAATTAGGTTAAGTTAGGGATGCCAGGTGGGGCATCTCCTAAGGTAACCACTTCCTGTATTATTGGGGCTTCAGTCCCCTGATAATGCTTAAGACGCTGTCCGTTGACTTTGAATTGGTGCCCGTCTTTTAGTGATCGGATTGTGATGGCACCATTGGGAAAAACCTGTACGACTTGGAAAGGGCCAGACCATCTAGACTTCAGTTTCCCTGGGAAAAGTTTCAATCTAGAGTTGAACAGCAATACGAGCTGCCCTGGGCAGAACTGTCGTGGCAGCAACTTTTTGTCATGCCACTTCTTCATTTTATCCTTGTAAATTCTTGCATTGTCATAGGCCATTGTTCGGATATCTTCAATTTCGTTCAGATCTAACAGCCTTTTCTGCCCTGCCCTGTCGAAGTCCATATTCACTACCTTGATTGCCCAGTATGCTCTGTGCTCTATCTCGACAGGTAGATGACATGTTTTCCCATAAATCAGTCGGTATGGAGACATTCCTAATGGAGTTTTGAAAGCTGTCCTATATGCCCATAACACATCATTGAGGAGTAAAGACCAGTCTTTCCTAGTTGGCTTAACCATCTTCTCAAGAATGTTCTTGACTTCCCTGTTGGAAATTTCAGCTTGTCCATTGGTTTGTGGGTGATATGCTGTTGCGATCCGATGTTTGACACCGTATTTCTTCAAGGCAGCAGCAATAACCCTGTTGTCAAAATGTTTCCCTTCATCACTGATAATCGCCTTAGGGATGCCAAACCTAGAAAAGATGTTCTTGAGTAAAAACCGTTGAACTGTCTTGGCATCATTCTCTTGAGTGGCGATTGCTTCAACCCACTTAGAGACATAATCTACTGCCAGGAGGATGTATAGATTCCCACATGAAGATGGAAAAGGTCCCATAAAATCAATCCCCCAAACGTCGAAGATCTCGACTTCTAGAATGTTCTGCAGCGGCATCTCGTTTCTCTGTGAGATGTTTCCTGTCCTTTGGCACCTGTCACAGCTTTTGTAGAAGATTTGTGAATCTTTATATAGTGACGGCCAATAAAACCTTGACTGCAGCACCTTGGCAGCAGTTTTGTTGCCTCCTAAGTGTCCTCCATACTGTGAAGCATGGCAGTGATGCAATATATCTTTCTGCTCTTCCTGTGGTACACATCTCCTTATAACCTGATCTGCACAGATTTTGAAAAGAAGAGGTTCGTCCCAATAATAATGCTTAACATCATTTTGGAACCTCTTCCTGGCTTGATAATTAAGGTCAGGGGGAATTATTCTGCTAACTAAGAAATTAACGAAATATGCATACCAAGGAAGTTCAGAATACGTACCTGCCGCCATGGCTGTCGCGGCAGTGATTGCGGCAGCAAAGAGCTGCTCGTCTGGGAAGGTCTCCAATATGTTTGTCTCATCTATTGGTAGACTCTTTCCCTTCTCCAATCTTGACAAGTGATCTGCCACCTGATTTTCTGTCCTCTTTTTGTCCTTGATTTCAAGGTCGAATTCTTGTAGTAGCAGGATCCACCGTATCAATCGAGGCTTTGCATCCTTTTTCGTGAACAGATACTTGAGGGCATAATGGTCTGTGTACTATGACCTTCGTTCCAAGTATGTAAGAACGAAACTTGTCAATGAAGAATACCACAGCTAATAACTCCTTTTCTGTGGTGGTGTAATTCACTTGGGCGTCATTCAGTGTCTTGCTGGCATAGTATATGACATGAAACAATTTGTCTCCGCTGCCCAAGTGCTGCCCCGACAACATAGTCACTAGCATCACACATGATCTCAAACGGCTGTGTCCACTCTGGTGGTTGTACTATTGGGACTGTTACCAGCTTTTCCTTCAGAACCTTGAATGCTTCAGTACATTCATCATTAAAGTCAAAGGGTCGGTTCTGCTCCAAGAGATGGCATAGGGGCTTGGTGATTTTTGGGAAATTTACAATGAATCTCCGATAAAAACCAGCATGTCCCAAGAAACTTCTAATACCCTTGACTGTGGTCGGCGGCGGCAGCTTTTCGATCACTTCTATTTTGGCCCTGTCGACTTCTATGCCACGGCAGCTAATCTTATGGCCAAGGACTATCCCTTCATCCACCATGAAGTGGCATTTTCCCAATTCCAGACTAGGTTTGCTTTTTCACATCTTTCAAGTACCTTTTGTAGATTGCCTAAGCAGCTCTCAAAATCGTCTCCAAAAACTAAAAAATCATCCATAAAATTTTCTAGGAAGTCCTCCACCATATCAGAGAATATGGCCATCATGCACCTTTGGAAGGTGGCGGGTGCATTGCATAGTCCGAATGGCATTCTCCTAAAAGCATAAGTGCCGTAGGGGCATGTGAATGTCGTCTTTTCTTGATCTTCCGGTGCGATAGCAATTTGATTGTAATATGAATAACCATCAAGAAAACAATAATAAGGTTTACCCGCTAATCTATCAAGCATTTGATCAATAAAGGGTAAAGGAAACTGGTCCTTTCGGGTAGCTTTGTTAAGCTCCGATAGTCCATACAAACCCTCCAACCGGTCACAGTCCTGGTTGGGATTAACTCATTGTTTTCGTTGGTTACCACGGTCATTCCTTCTTTCTTGGGAACACATTGCACCGGGCTCACCCATTTGCTGTCGAAAATGGCGTAAATAATGCCAGCATCTAACCATTTGATTATCTCTTTACGCACCACCTCTTTCATCGCATGGTTTAGCCGCCTTTGAGCATCTATAGTCGGCTTATGATCTTCCTCTAAGAGGATTTTATGCATGCATAATGCCGGACTAATGCCTTGAATATAAGCTATCGTCCATCCAATTGCCTTTTTGTGCTGCTGCAGCATCTCTACTAACTGTTGTTCCTGTTCCTGCATCAACTTGGAAGAGATGATTACAGGCGACGTATCATTTGAACCAAGAAAAGCATATTTTAGCTGCCCTGGCAGGGTTTCAGTTCTAAAACAGGGGGCTCAACAGTAGATGGCTTTTGGATTGCATGGTTATCTGAAGTATAATTTAAAGGTTCGAATAACTTACCTGGACGATCGCCTATCTAGTTTACCTCCTCCTGATCTTCAATATCTGATGTTTCAGATTCTGAGGAGTTGCTGTCGTCGGTGCTGTCGTGACAGTCCTGTAAGTGGCTGCCGAGGCAGTGACCAATTTTTATGTCGTGACAGTCCGACCTGATGCAGGGTTGATCAAAGGTAACTTCAGTGATAGCATTGCATTCCTCGTCTGCATCAGCATGTTTCATAGCTTGGAGAACATTCAATTTTATCTCTTGATCGTTCACTCTCATGGTGAGTTCTCCTTTTTCCACATCAATCAGTGATCTTCCCGTGGCTAAGAAGGGTCACCCCAGGATGATTGGTGCGTTTTCATCTGCTTCACAATCTAAAACAAGAAAGTCAGCAGGAAATATAAATTTATCCACTCTTACCAGAATATCTTCGATTTTTCCTTCCGGATGAACATAAGAGCGGTCTGCCAGCTGCAGAATTACTGTCGTGGGCCGAGCTTTTCCAATACCTAATTTCTGAAAAACAGATTTTGGCATTAAATTAATACTAGCACCAAGATCACAAAGTGCCTTACCCACATATTTATCTCCGATTACACAAGGTATGATGAAGCTCCCCGGATCCTTCTTTTTCTGGGGGGGCTGCCTATGAAGAATACTCATACATCCTTCCGTCATCTTAACCGTTTCAAATTCCCCAAGTTTAGATTTCTTTTACATGACATCCTTGAGAAATTTGGCGTAACCGGGCATCTCCCTAACGGCATCTAACAGCGGAATATTAATATGAACCTGCTTAAAAATATCATAAATCTTTTTTAGCTGAGATTCTTGCTTCGCTTGTTGTATCCGTTGAGGAAAAGGAGGTGGGGGACGATAATCAGCAATACGTCCTTCCCAGTGCATACAAATCTGAGGAGGTTTGGGTTCATAATTTTTCTCCTCTGTCGCTTCTGCTGTCGTGACAGGCTCATCGGCAGCAGACTGTTTATTACCTGTCGGGGCAGCTTCCTCGGCAGGTTTGTCCAAGGCTTGTTTCTTCACTGTTTCAGTTTCCTTCTCTGGCCCTGGTAGTATCTTCCCACTCCTAGTAGTAATGGCTTTACACTGCTCATGTGTGGGCTGTCTAGCATTTTCAGTATTGCTAGGAAATCCTCCAGTCTGCCTCGGGTTGATAAGCTGGGAAACCTGACCCATTTGTGTCTCCAACGATTTCAGAGTAGCTTCATGATTTGTCATCCGTATCTTTGTTTCATCCATGAATGTCTCCGTCTTCTTGACAAATTGATTCATGTTCTCAATATAATTTCCTGTCTGAGACATAAACGTAGCCAGAGTCTGTTCCAATATACTGTTCGTGGCAGCTGGGGGCTGTTGGTGATGCTGCTGCGGTTGCTGTCGAGTCATCAATCTAGGTCCTCCCTGATTCTGATTGTTGTGTGCTTGAGGATTCAGGGCATTATTAGGATTACTCCAAGAAAACTTGGGATCCTTTCTCCAGTTGGGATTATAGTTGTTGGAATTGTAATTCGGCTTATTGTAATTTCCAACATACTTTCCCTCTTCTAACTGTATTGGACATTCCTCCGAACTGTGATTTCCCTCACAAATGTCACATACCTCCTCGTCAGCAAATCCATGTTGTGCATCCTCGTTCATGAGCTTTTTCATTGCCTTAGTAAGGTATGCCACCTGTGATTTAATCATGCTGTCGGCCTCATAATCCTTAACAGCTAGGACTCGTTTACCCCCTCTTCTTGCTGTCGGAAACTTCTCTTCATTCTTAGCCAGATTTTTCAATACTTGCATTGCCTCTTCCGGGTCTTTGTCCAATAGTAATTCGTTTGCTGCTGAATCAATTCGAATACGAGTTTGTAAGTTGGCAGCATTATAAAACTTGGTTACCTGGTTCCAGACGGGGAATCCATGCATAGGGCAGTTCCGTAGAAGAGTGGTGAATCTATCCCAGGCCTCGTGCATCAGCTCGTCATCTTCCTGTTGAAAAGTAGCAATTTCGTTACGTAATCGCTCAGATAAATGTGAAGGATTAAAACGAGATAAAAATTCACGAGACAAATCTGCCCAAGTTCTAATTGAACCCGACGTAAGTTTATTCCACCAAGTCTTTGCCCTGTCCCTTAATGAATGGGGAAATAACCGAAGCCTCAGTATCTCCGGATTAACTCCTGGCAGTCTAAACGAACCACAGATTTCCTGGAATGTTTTTAGATGCTCCCTAGCATCCTCTGTAGCAGCACCACTGAATTGACTGGCATTGTTGATCATGCTAAACATGACAAGTTTCAGTTCAAAGTTGTCAACTTCAATATCCGGCAGCGTGCTTTCTAGTTCTACATGGTCGTTCAACATGTAGTCACGACAGGACCGTCGTCCGGCAGCGGCAGCCGGGTCGCCGACAGGCGGTATAACAGCTCCAACAGGCGTGTCGTTTCCATTGTCGGCCATCGTCTCTAACTGTTCCTCAAGGTACTCGTTCCTGGCTAGTAAGTGACGAAGTTGTTTCTTAAGATTGAAAGATCGTTCGATTTTTGTGTCTAATGGATACTCAAGATCTTTACCTCGGTTTGATCTGCGCATAAACAAGAAACCTTGTGAAAAGCAAGAGTTGAATGCACCAAAGAAAAACAGAAAAATAAAAATAAAAACGAAAAGTGCAGTAAAAGAAAGGTAGAGTTATGTTGCTAATCCCCGGCAACGGCGCCAAAAACTTGTTGCGTGTAAAATAGTCTATCGCAATTGTAGTGCAAGTATACACGACGCAAGTAGTAAAGTGATACGAAGAATCGGATATCGTCTCCACAGGGATTGGGCTAATAGCTTCACCTTAATTCACTGCACGAAAGTAAAGAAAAATAATTGAGAAGTTGTCACGAAAGTAATAAAGTAAACGTAAATAAAAGAGAAAGAAAATCAAGATAGAGAGAATGGGCTGGTATTGAATTGCTCAGTAGTGCAGGTATTGTTGAGTCTAGGAGATCCAGTGCTGTCGTTGTCCCTGTCGCGGCAGCACCTGTCGCGGAAGCAGTCCGTTGGTTATCGCGGCAGCGATTACCCAACTCAGTACTTCAAGTTTGGCAAGAATCCCAGATGTGCCTTGGCCTATCCCTAGGTCCAAGTCTGTCGATGATCACGTCTTTGATGATACCTCCTGGCGTGAATCGAAGGATGAACACCGATATGGATGAATTCTTCTTTAGCCACTTAACCTCGTCCTATCCCTAGGCCTGAGATAGTTCAACTATAAACTAGAGAACTTGCTCTTATTTCTTTCGTATACTTAACTCTCCCGATGCTAAGTAAATTGATAACCTCACAATGCTCTCCCGATGCTCTTGCAAGATATTAATAACAAAAATAAGAGAACTTGAAGTTTATTTTATTGAACTGAAAATTCCTAAAACAAAACAACCCTTGCAACTACTTTACAAATTAACCCGTGGCCCTAGGGGGAATTTAGAACATGTTGTGGGAAGGAAAACGGCTAGGGTTTTGGGAAGAAGGCTAGAGAATCGGTTATGCCTCTAGGTTAAGATATATGCCCTTGTATAAGCTTTGGGCTCAAGTTATCTAATTTAACAAGGATTACAACTCTAAATTAAAGTACAACTCTGATAAAGACTAAATCTTTAGAGAATCTCTCTTTAAGTCATCCTCCTTCTTTCTTGGGGTTATCTCTCCTTGAACTTTGGGCTTGGAATATCTTCTGATCTAGGGCTTGGAAAAATATGGTGATTTCACACGACAGACGGGCTGAATTTTCTCTATCTGTCGAGGTCCACTTTGCATCTTCTCCACAAAACTGTTGTTGTCCTCTGCTGTCACGGCGGCAACCATGGCAGCATCGTCCTCCTTGACTGCTCGTCCAGTTCCAGCTCTTCTGCTTCACTGCCCAGCGCCTGCCCTTTCCGTCTGCTACAACAGCAACCTGCAAAAACAACCATTTTTAGTAGAAACTGTGCCTTTTAATATAATTGTGATGTTTTGCTGTAAACTGACCTAAATGCAATAAATAATGCTTGAATGCAGCAGAAATATGGGTTAAAGAAGGTGTAAATAATAGAACATTTATACACTCAACAGTGTGATTCCTCGAAGATGCTACCTCCAAAAGTCTAATTATCTGCATTGATGAAACAAAGAGGGCATAAGCATACAAGCTTGGTAAGGATTGCTCAAAACCGCATACGTCATCAATGCACAAAACCGTTTTTCACTCTTTTCAAAACCATCATGCCATTCTTGACAAATCATGCACTTTATCATCAAAAACATTGCATTCAACATCATGCAACACGATTCATAAATTTTTAGCAATTAAACCATTGCTACTCAAATTCAAAGCCTTCCAACCATAACACCTTTATGCTAAGCTTAAATCAAAACATGCATCTTTCAAACCATGCATTAGAACAATTTTCAACATTATACAAATCAGTTATATTGGCTCACAAGTGATAACAACAATCTCAAAATAAAGTATCGGATACACGGATTACCAAGGGTTGTCCCACACCCTTCATACACTTTACCGGCATCTCAACGTTCACATATAAGAGCGACCCTCCATCGTTGTGACACCCGTGGTGGAGTATTCGGTACAATCACAACCCATCAACACCACTCATCGGTAGATGTATAACCCACTAACGAGAGACGAGATACACACAAGGTTCACACCCAGGAGCTACCCTCAACCGTTGCAACCTTAAAAAATCCTTAATCGTTAGGGTACTTGGATGGTGTATTCGGTACAATCACAACCCCTCAACATCCAAGACGACTTGACTATAGTGCACTCAATCCTATAGCTGGCTAACTATATCTGATTTCATTTACAAAGCACTTTATTCAACATCACATTCCAATATAATCCATAACACATGCATACCTCACTGTTTTTACAAAGCATTCATGATAAGCCACCAAAAGCATTAAACCATGCTTAAAACCTCATGCATCAATTCTTGCATACAAGGACCACTTACCTAGTGCATCCTTAAACCACATGGCATCATCATACACATTATATACATTCAAAAAATGCTTTAAAACAGTAGGTATATGCAATTAAAATCAAGTGCAACCGTTAGCTCAAAACTAGCATAACCGAATGAGAAATTTCGATTTACTTACTTCCGATCATAATAAAGCGTTTCAAGCTCTTATTAAGATCCCAAAACCTTTTGTAAAACATTTCCACGATGGAAAACCAAATTCCACTCACCGACTTGCAAAATCACGCTTGCCGACGCAATTAACGATTGTCTTAAGCCTTCAAAAACACTTTGTTTGCTTCCGGATTACTATCCTTTGTTTTCAACACATCAAAACAAAGCTTCAATGCTTAAAATGAATCCAAAACTCCAGTACACACAAGAAATCTTGCAGCCATGCTCTAAAGCACCAAAACACCCATCCGAAACAACCGAAAACTCAATCGATTGACCTCTAACCTCAGCGCCGCCATTACCCAACTCATCCAACATTTTAGGCATTAATCAACATCCAAAAACAACCTCAAACCACCCTTATACCTCCAGCAACTCGGATTCATCAAGAACACCTTAAAAGTTCACATAAAACACTTCAAAAACTAAGGGTCTCAAGGATTTCGGGATGTATATGATTAAAACTCCACCTCAACACCCAAAACCGTACAAAACTTATTTAGAAACAATCTCAAACCATCCAAATCAATCAGAACCCGAAAAACACATTTTAAACCAATTTTCACCAAGATTTCAAGAGTTTATCAATCTAACCACAAAACCTCAATCAAAATCAGTATTAAAAAGTAAAATATCTTTGGAATTTCATTAAAGAACTTAGATTAGAGGGATAGCACAAAAATTACCTCCAATCCTTGCTTCTCCACTAATTTGGCAAGATTTGCTTGAAGAAATTTGAAGGAAATGGAAGAAATAAATGGAGAAATATAGAAATCAAAAGAGGATTTGAGAGAAAGGAGAATGTGTTTGGCTAAAGTGAAAGTGAGAAATGAAAAGCTCGTCAAAATTTTCATTAATCGATTAACTAACTTCTTTAATTAAACCAAATTAAAAGCCTTTTTAATTTTTAATAACATTTAAAACACATGCCAAATTCTTGAAAAGGCATAATTTCCAAGTAGCTCCCTAAAGATTCTAAGATTTTGATTCTTCTTGAAAAACACATTTTTCAAACTTTTAAATCTTTACATTTTGGTCACTCCCCAAAATGTATACTTTCAAAAACCCGTTTTGCGAAATTGATTTAACCAACCTCTTAAACATCATTTTAGAGGATTTTAAGAATTTTTATCACATTTTTATCCTATCCCGAACCTCGATCTCCCTAAACCACCATTTAACGGTTCGAACAACCGACACTAGTTCCATCGGCCCAACCCGACACGCCAAAACATCTAAGCCCAAAACTGGGGTGTTACAACTCTTCCCCACTTAGAAAATTTCATTCTCGAAATTTTACCTGAAGGAAAAAGATGTGGGAATTTCCTCAGCATGTCCAACTTGCTTTCCCACGTGGCCTCCTCAACTCCTCGGTGTCACCACAACACCTTCACAAGCTCAATCGTCTTGCCACGAAGAACTTTGGTACTTGAATAAAAAATTATCACCGGTTCCTCATCATAGGACAAATCCGGATTCAACTCAATCTCCTTAACCGGCATCACATGCGAAGGATCCGATCTATGACTATTCTTAAGTGAGTCGTTATGGTGGGATTGTCTGAGTTCTTTTTGTGAGACTATTGCTACTCGGCCTTGTCGTGTGGGGGTGTGTTGGGAGCCTCCGATCGGGGGACACTAAAATTCTCAGTTGATGGTTCAGCTCGTGGTAAACCAGGACCAGCGGGGTTTGGGGGAGTCTTGCGCAATGCTCAAGGCATGATTTTAGCTATATTTTCGGGTCCTCTTGGTTGCCTCGACTCCAATGCGGCGGAGCTGCAGGTGATTGCTTTTTCTTTGACGTTCTTTGCAGTGTCTAGATGGTCGTCACAACCTCTTGTGGTGGAGTCGACCTCTAAACTTGCTCTTGGCTGGGTAATGCATTTGGATCGACGGCCATGGTGTTTTTTGGGAGGTCTTTGGAATGATTGATCGTGCATATCGTTCTTTGGGATCCGTTTGTTTCATTCATGTTTTCCGTGAAGCGAATGGGTTAGCGCATACATTAGCAAAGGAAGGGGTATCGCGTGCTTCTTTGTTTCAAGCTTGTCTATGACTTGTTTGTTGGTTCTTTGAGGGGTGTTATGTTTCTTGTCGTTTGTTATGTTCGTTTTTGTCTACGTGTCGTACTCTTTTCATTCGTTAGGCTTAGGGAGGTTGTTAATGAGGCGCACGTGTGACAATCGTTGTATCTTTTTCTTTTTAATATACAACTTGTTGCTGATAAAAAAAATAAGTTTAATTTACAAGTTGGTAATAAAGAGTTCCGATTAAGACCGCTAATGGGTAGCATTTACATTTTTGTCCCTTAAGTTTAAAAGGTTTAAAATTGACCCCAACTCTATTAAAGGTTAATAGCGAATAAGTTCACTAAGCCTTAAGAATGAATAATAAGGTATTTCGTTCAGGTCCTGAACCCCGAATCTGTTCCTGAATTTTGAATCTGTCTTCGGGAAACACTTTTCGACCCGGCTCTCTACTAGACCGGGAAGGGGTGTTACATGTTTCTTAATCGAATGAGTCACTATTAGAATTAGTTGAGAATCGAAGAACATTGCATGTTAAGTCATGAACTAGAATACGTGGATAATACAGAAGAAAGTACATGAAAAATAGGACTATTTTGGAGCATTTGAACGGCTGTCAGGATACATATATAGACATGTATGCATGTATGTATGTTGTTAAGAATTCGAAAGATGTTCACTTATATGATCAATAATACGAGCAGTTTTGGTGGTCCAAACCAAGAGAAGATACATTATAGTCTTTACTATTTTGTGATGGATCGATTATATTAGGGGCATAATTGATTAATGAATGTTTGGAATTACGAAACAAGGTATAATTTGCATGAAAATGGACCTTAAGAGGACTGTTTTACTGCCAGTCCTAAAATAGGGTTGTTCCGAAACATATTAATTGAATAGGGACTGTAATCTTTGAATCAAAATGCTTATATAGATGATTTGTTAAAAGTATAAACAATTTAGAAAGAATTGACTGTGGACTGCTTTGATTAACCATGATATGTACACATTTATAATATGGCATAAGAGTATTTTATAAGACTTTAAGGGCTGTTTTGTGATTGATAGTTTCTACATTAAATAAGGAATAAATCTGCTTGTTTATGGATGTTTTTATGCGTTAAGAGAGCTGTTGTATGTGGTAAATGGACTGATTTGGTGAATAAATATGTATATAAGTTAACTGCCCCATTTTTCTGTGTAAACATGGATGTCATGGACTGCTTTTGCTCACATACTTGTGAATGTATGAAATTAAGAATTGTCTCGACATCTAGGTTTGTTACGAGTTGTTGTATGTTTACATGTTAGAGTGTATGAAAAATTTAAGTGGCCTAGCAAATAATTTGTTGATAAGTGGAGTTCTAATATACAAATTATACTTCTTGTAATTTTATAGACTATGAAGAAGCTAGAAAAGGATTTGGGTGGTAGCATGATATGATTAAGGTTTCAGGTATCCCGTAACTTCGGGATAAGAGGTGAGTGTAGTTTAAAGTCTCAAGATAGATTGAGAACTATCCTGAGCATCTTTATTTGTTACAATTTTCTTGGCTTGTTTGTTAAATTAAATGAAGTTGTACTTTTAAGCTTGGAATAGAGGTGAGTACTTAACAAAAAGTACCCTATGATAAGTATTGTTTAGTGAAGGCTTTGTATGTGGTTGATATATATACTGACATTAGATGTGATACTCGTTAAATGTACATGATTGAAACATGAATAACAATGATAAGTTCCTTGGTTAAGAAAATATAGATTCGTGTTAATCTCTAATCCAAATGAGCTATGATAATAATATGATGTCTTGAATTAGAAGTTGGACTCAAATTTCGATTCTAATACGGTAGAATATATTGTAAGCTATGTTTATATGACTATATGAATAGGTGGGATGAATTCGATAGGTTATAATCCTTGATAAGCTTGAGGTGAATTTGTAAATATGACTACATTGAAAGACCATGCATGGTTCATACTTGATAGTGAGCTTGGCTAAATTGCCATTTGATCAAATGTATTTGATATGATAAGAGATTCACATCTGGTGAATACATGTACCCTAATAGAGGGGTCATAAAACATTGTTTTGTCATTATAAGTGGAGCAATGCTCACCGTATATGAAAAGAGGATGATAAATGTTAAAAGCCTTTGTCTCGAGTTAGTCGTAGGTATAGTTGACATACCATAGAGTCTATGGAGCTCAGTGCTGGGGTGGACTACGGTCCAGGACAGTGGTCCATATTTGGCGACAGTAGGAAGGAATGACTGGTACTGTAACATCCTGAAAATAGGAAGTATAGTTGAATCATCACTAAACTTGAATGATAAGCGGTTAAATAAGAGAAGTTGCTTATTATGTGGCTATTTCTAAAGTGACTAAAATTTTAAGCCATCATTATTCTAAGAGTTGCATGTAAACTCAATAATACATCGGGATTAAGGGAAGAATTAAACCATAATTTGAACATGTGGATGGCACTCGACCAACCTTAGGTGAGGGAGATTGCTTAGGTGCCCATTGTCTTCATCCATTGTCTTCCTTCACTCTCTCAACCGAAACCACCCAAAAATCTCTAGAGAAAGAAAGCTTGCACACGGTAATGAAACTCAAGGAGAATCGAATTTAGCACCTGCCATTAGAGCTTAGTCTTGATTAAATTTGGAGTAAGGCCAATGTGGTGACTGAACTTCTCTAAAGGAACTCAATTTTAGGCGAAGAAGGTGGATTGAACTTCTCAAAGACTATGATTTAATCATAGATTACCACCCGAGAAAGGCCAATGTGGTGGCTGATGCACTCAGTCGCCAACATTCATGTGGTAAGAATTCGATTTAAATCAAACCTTACTCTATCAATGCTCACTTTCGAATGGTTAATAAGAAAGGGACTCTAGCTTCTATTCAAATCCAGCCTGAGATATTATCAAGAATCTGAAGATTACAACAATCGAATCCCGAATTACAAGAAATTAAGTCCAAGTTGAAGGAAAATTCCGAGTCTAATTTTGCTCCAAAAGAGGATGGATTACTCTATTTTAGGAATAGGATGTGTGTTTCTAATGATTCTGGTCTAAGAAGAGAAATCATGCATCAAGCCCACAACTATTCTTTTTCAATACATCATGGTTTAGTGAAGATGTATAGAGATTTGAAAAGCCTCTACTGGTGGCCCGAGATGAAGTCTGTTATAACTGATTTCGTATCAAAATGTTTAGTATGCCAAAAGGTGAAAGTTGAGCATCAAGTTCCTTCAGGATTATTGCAACCCATTGAAATTCCACTTTGGAAATGGGAACAAATAACAATGGACTTTGTTAGTTGACTACCTTTGTCTCCTAGGAAGAATGATGCAGTATGGGTTATTATGGATAGATTTTCAAAGTTTGCTCACTTCCTCCATGTTCGAATGAACATGAGTCTGGACTAGTTAGCCGAACTTTACATCCGTGAGATTATTAGGCTACATTGATTTCTACTTCAATAATCTCTGACCGAGACTCTAGATTCACTTTGAGATTTTGGAAATCCTTGCAAAAAGCCCTTGGGACTTGAACCAATCTCAGTACAACGTTTCATCCTCAATCAGATAGGCAATCAGAAAGAACCATGCAGGTCTTGAAAGACATGCTTCGGACATATATAATTGACATTAGGAAGGATTGGGAGAAGGCCTTACCCTTGGCTGAAATTTCATACAACAATAGTTACCACTCTTCTATTAAGATGGCTCCTTTTAAAGCCTTATATGGAAGAAAATGTAAAACTCCCCTTTGTTGGTCGGAATTGGGGGAACATAAAACCTTGGGGACCTCAACTACTTCGTGAAACGGAAGAGTTTGTGCAAATTGTTTGCAAACAATTAAGAGAAGCTTTTGACTGGCTGAAACCCTATGTTGACCGTTAAAGAAAGGACATTCAACATCAGGTGGGAGATAAAGTGTTTCTCAAGGCATCTCCTTGGAAGAAAGTATTCTGATTTGGGAAGAAAGGAAAGCTCAGCCCTCGATTAATTGGACCTTTTGAAATTACCGAAAGGATTGGCCCTGTTGCTTACCGACTGGCTCTGCCAGAAGAATTCAGCAAAATACATAATGTATTCCATATTTCAATGTTGCGTAGCTATCGGCCTGATCCTTCTCATATCCTCGAGCCAGAAGAAGTGGAATTAAACCCGGATCTAACTTATGATGAAGAACCGATCCAGATTCTTGATCGGGAAGAAAGAAGGCAACGAAACAAAACTATCCCCTTAGTCAAGGTTTTATGGAAGAAACATGAAAGAAAAGAAGCTACCTGGGAACCTGATTCTACCATGAGAGACCAATATCCTCATCTTTTTATTTCAGGTAAATTTGAGGACAATTTTTTTTAAAGGGGGAAGGAATTGTAACATCCTGAAAATAGGAACTATAGTTGAATCATCACTAAACTTGAGATTAAGGGAAGAATTAAACCACAATTTGGACATGTGGATGACACTCAACCAACCTTAGGAGATGGAGATTACTTAGGTGTCCATTGTCTTCATCCATTCTCTTCCTTCAATCTCTCAACCGAAACCACCCAAAAATCTCTAGAGAAAGAAAGCATGCACACGGTAATGGAACTCAAGGAGAATCGAATTTAGCACCTACCATTAGAGCTTAGTCTTGATTAAATTTGGAGTAAGGTGATGTCTTTCTTCCTCTTCTTGTATGTACATATACATATATATATATATATTGATGGTTCCTTAGCTAATTTGTGAGGTTCGGTGATGAATCTAGTTAAGGCCATGAATGAATTGTTGGTCAAAATGTTAGAGATCATGATAGGATTATTCGGCAGTTTCAAACTCTACGCTTAATGGTATATGAATCAAAAAATTGATGGAATTGTTAGTCTTGAAAATTGATTGAATTGAGGTGTTATTCGAATTGCTAAATTGATCAATGGATGAACTGAAATGTTTCTTGAATTGCTAGATTTAACATGGTCTAAATCGAATTGTTAATTGGAAATGTGAGTTGAGCTGTTTGTGTATTTGAATCTGCTTAATTTGGAGATTTTATTGCTGAATTGATTCTGTTTTGAAGCTGCCTTGTTTATTGAACATTTGTACAGGAATTGTTATCATGAAAATTGGTTAATTGTACTACTAAGATTGATAAACTAGGCTAATTCGAAACAAACAACACACGTTCGATTGATAAACTAGGCTGTTAAAATGATTTAATTGTGTGAGAATGAAACTGTCATGTTCAAAAGTATATAAATTCAAGACTGTTCTGTGTAGGTAGTAAACTGATTTGCTAATGAGATGAGTATTCGACTGATTATACGGAAATAGATAGAGAATTGAATTATATGAATGAGTACAATTAACAATTAAATGATGCCCTAGTTCAATGAATCTAAAGTGAATAGAATCTGCCCTGTTTCGGGAAGTTTCATATAACCCTTATATTAAACGATTGTTTATTCAATTGAGTTATGAGCATATTAATGGACTATTTTACTTATGGCGATTTGATTAGTGTTAAAACTGTGTGACTTTGGAACCTTGCCACGTTGACATGTAAATTAAATTGTCATTGAGTGGATCTTAATACATTATTACTAGTTGCTATGATAGATAAAAAGGAAGTAGGACAAGGTGCTGAAAGGCTCAAAGATCAAGAATAGCAAGAAAAATATTTTGAATATAGCCTGTAGTTTTAAATATTTAATTGTTGTTCATATACTAAACCACTCGAATGTCCAAGAAGGCCTCGTTGCCTTACTTGCTTGTGTTGCTTAAAACCTTGGAAGGTAAGTACCAAGGTAAGATGAATGTTAATGGGTAGAATCAATCATATTTTGAATGGTGGATTTAAATGCTTCAGGTGGCAACCTGATTGATAGGTACACATACTATATTGAGAGTATGATAGTGTAAACTAATAAGGTCCTTAGAGAGTCATGTCTGGTCTAGGATTAATTGAATTGGCATGCCAATAATGTATCCTCAGCTCAGCCTGAATTGGACTAAGGTCCCCTATTTGGTACTAAGGTACCCCTAATAGATTGAATGGCTTATTTGTTTCGATGGTATTGATCACCATTGCCTTATAAGGATTCGAATGAATATGTATATATGGGCTATTTGATAGTCATTTCTATAATACACAACTAAGGTTGCATGTGTGTGAGAATTGATGTGATGATATCTTGCTTATTGCTACTAATCATAGAACACCTTTGAAGTTGAAAGTATGCGAAAAATGTGATTCAAAGCTTAGAAATAGCTTTCTGTTGATTAAATGATGAAATGAATACTAAATAGCTGAATGCTTGTGAATAGAATCAATTTTGAATGATTTCTTGCTTAGCAAGTTATTGAATAAGCCTGCTTGTTTACTTAGAATTTATATATGCTTTGAAAATGCGAGACTAACTTTCTAACTACTCACATGTTACCTTACAAGAGAGACTGACTATTGATCAAGCTTGGAGAAGTTTTTGCAAGGTCACCAAAGCAATCAAAGTATGTTTTGTTTTGTTAAGCTAACTCCTAGAAGGTAGCACTAGTTTAAGTATTAGGCTTATGAGTTAAGCACTTTGAGGTTTGTAAATACTAAATTAACAATGTTTGTATATGATATGTTGGCCTATTGTTTGCTTATGGTTCGGTTGATTGTTTTGGCATGGTTGATAGTATTCGAATTGAAATGACTAAACGAAAAGTTTGATATTAATTACTTGAACGATAATTGTGCATGAATGC
The DNA here is from genome assembly GCA_030270665.1 of Hibiscus trionum. NCBI lineage: Eukaryota > Viridiplantae > Streptophyta > Magnoliopsida > Malvales > Malvaceae > Hibiscus > Hibiscus trionum. The sequence continues at coordinate 28,279,357 of BSYR01000021.1, forward strand.
TTGTAAGGAATGTGTTCTTTAGCATGCTTTGTTATGATAGGTTGAATAAGAATTCTTAAAGGTACATTTTAATCTTGTAAGGAAAAACTTGGGATGACCATTTGTTATGTACATAAAGTTTTGCATGCTTTAAGCTTTACTTAGTTCCAAACTTGAAGTGTCATGTAGGCATGGTTTTTTATACAAATCATTTCTTGTTTAACATATTCCTAGTAGACTTGGCCTTTAATAGGAAATGCCTTGAAATTTTTGTCTAATAGATAGTTCTTGGAATCCTGACTTATTGATCTCTTGCTTTAAATGAATAAAATGAACTAGAGGACCATATAGGTTCGAACCATCTTAGATTTTAAACAAAGTAGTATAAACAACTAGCTTTTAAAATTACTAGGCTTCTTGGTAAGAATCCAAGAAAGTTTATAAATTAGATATGTTGTTGGCAACTTGTTGTGTTTACTCTGATGTAATTCGAAGTTCTTGAAATTGTTGTTTATTTGGTTTCATGTGCTTGTACGAATTGCTTATTCTTTTGAGTGACACCTTTTCGCATGAACACACACATAATGATACAAGTTTTAGTTTATCCTAGCGACCTTCTTGATTATTTAATTTTTAAGGTCCTCAATGGTTACCTTCTCTTGTTCGATCTCTAACTCTCTAGGCAAGTTAGTTTGTCTTCTCCTAGATTAGTATCATTTTCTAAGCTTTGGGGTTTGGGGTATTACAGGTACTGTGAGTACCATGTGTTATTTGTGGGTGACAATAGGTTGGGGACTCGTGTACCTAGACTGGGAATTCGAAACTCAAGGCTTTGTTAATAAACAGTAATGAATGTATTGCTAAGTTAAATACGAAATAAGGTAACTTGTTTGTTAAGTCGTGTATTTACTTAATATATATGATTGGTTGAAATGACTATGTTAAAGATAAATTGTGGTAATTGGCTTGATAATGAATGTATTGCTAAGTTAAATATGGAATAAGGTAACTTGTTTGTTAAGTCGTGTATTTACTTGATATATATGATTGGTTGAAATGGCTATGTTAAAGATAAATTGTTGTAATTGGCTTCATAATGATTGTATTGCTAGTCAAATGTGGAATATGGTAACTTGTTGGTTAAGCCTTGTATATACTTGATATATTTGATTAACCGCATGGTGTTATATGCATACAACAAAGAAATTCATGTGATATATAATGAGAGTATGGTTTGTAATTTCTATATAATTTGAATAAGAATGGTTGATAACTCTTGGTGAGTAGCTATGTTTAAAAACTAGATAATTCACATGTATGAAGAAGTGGAATCGATTGTCTTACCTACGCAATTCGTACTTAATGTTTTTAGACTACAAGTTATAGTGAAAGGAAAATTATTTGAGTTTCTACTGAAATATGAGATATAGTGTAAGTTACCTAATGAATTGTAAAGAAGAGAAATGAATATGAATGGGCTATGTTTTAGCCGAATACCAAGAGTTTTGGGAAATGCTTCGTTTGGTTAAATAATAAACAATTATGTAAAAGCTATGCTCGAATAAATGCTAATGGGTATAGGTGAACTATGCTTTAATCGAATGCTCAGAAATTGAGGAATTATTCTTTAAATTAAACATAACTGATTAAGTACAAACAATGCTTGGTAAATAAGTGTTAAACAGGAAAAGGGGCCTATCTTAAGTCTTTATGAATCCTTGGTTTACCAATTGTAAAGTAGTTTATGATGGACGGGTCAGTTCTATGATACTTGTATATGATGGTTATGGTTTAACTTTAAACCAACTTGATTTAATGCTCCAAGATTAAAGGAACGTTTAAGAATTTCTTTTATAAACCTTGGTATAATCCAATCAATCCTTGAAACTTAACTTTAGTGGGATTAAGTCATAGCTAGGTACTACCGGTATAATCTAAATGAATGAAACCTTATAGCCTAGTAACTCAAATAGTGAATTTGAACTTAAAAAGAGGTTCACACCCAATTTATAAATAACTAGTAAAAGGAATTAATGATAAGCCTAGTAACCAGCATGTCGATTAAGTTATATTGTGGACCATTGTTTAACTATTGGTGTATACTTTTTAACTCGAGAAACTACTTATGTATGATTAGCTTGCGATTATTAATATTGAATGACATAATGGGCATTTTGGTTAAAATAAATAAACACATTTGCCTACTTTAAGTAACTCAAGATATGATATAACAAGTTTATTACTGGAATGTTAGCTAAATGGTATATTGACAGCATATGAGGAAATAGAATCCAAGAAAGTTTACAAGAGAAATACAAAGATATATGTTAGTTACTTACATGACAAGTATACCAAAATTTACCGAATATAACTTGCCGGTAAAAGAGACAACCTACGAAAGGATGTTAAAGGAAACAAGGGTACTTAAATGGCTAAACTCATACTTTAAAGTTGGTGTAAAGTAATCTTAAAGCACAGATAAGATAATTTAATGTCATGCTTACAAAGGAATTCTAGGACTGTTGTTTTAATCTTAATGTTTCTTTATAACAGCTTGTGTAACAAGAAATCTATAATGATGAATTGTTTGGACTTTCCAATTGAAATCCAAGGTTGAAACCTTATGATTATACCATGTGACTACATGGTCATACTAATACTCACCTCGAAACGTGACTAAACTTGGTAATAGATCATAACAAGTTCTTAAATCATTTTAGAATCCAACACTACCTCACTAAGCATCTGCTTGTTGTGTTTACTTTTACCACCTTTCAGGTTGGTTGAGTCTCAGGTTGCTTCCGAGCTGGATACAATCAGAAAGGGATGTCGTATGGTTCGAATCAACCTTTTTAGAACTCTTAGGATGGTGGCGCATGTTTGATTCATAGGCATCATGAATTTTAAAGTATCTCTGATCATATATGTATTATATGAAGCTTTAAGGAGCATTTTGAGTTGTAAAGGGCCTTTATAATTATTCTTTTTGGCTGCTTGATTTGGAGTTATTAGATAGCATGCATATATGTTTGTTTTCTAGATGTATCTTATTAGGTTCGATGCTCGATTAAGGATAATAATTTCTGCTTGAAGGTTCGACATGTTTAATGAATGGTTGAGACCCTATATGTGACTCTAAGATTGATTGCTTTCACACTGTTAAATTGGATTCTTGGAATATAATTGATAGGAGAATGACATTCTCGAAAATAGCAACCGGCTAAGGAAAATAGTAGGGTTAGAAATGTAATACCCCAAATCCTAGCCTAGTTGAAATTGTAATAGAAAAGAAAAGTGAAAACAAAGGACTTAGGATTAAATTGTAAGGATCGAAAGTTATATATTAATAAAGAAATGATTATAAACATTAATAGTTTAAATTATAATAACTAAATGATTAAAATGATCTAGTGACTAAATTTAAAGAAACCAAAGCTTAGTTCCGAAATTGGAAGACTAGGTTGATTAAAACTAAAATATATGCATCTTGCATGTAACAAGCTTTATAGTTGGATCTCAATGAAATAATTACCCACAAATTTAGGCCATGTGGGCTGGTCACAAGGTGAAAAACAATCCCACCTGTCATTTATTCATCTTCACCATGCACTCATCATCTCCTTTCTTCACACTTCATCGAAACTAAGAAGAAAATAGAGAGAGAAAGAAATTCTGGAGAAATTTTAGGAGTTTGAATAAGAAAGAATTGAAGGGTTGAAGCTGAGAAAACGTTAGAAAATCATACAAGTTAACAAGCTAGTTAAGTAAGTCTTCTTGTGTTACCCGGTTTTGAATCTATTAAATTAATTATTAAATAGGTTTAAAATTCTTGTAAATTATGAATTTAGTGTGTGGTTATCTTAACTTGTTTCTGGGTTGATGTTTAGTTGAGATTAAGTTAAGAATCGGTCACACGCAAAGACAAGATAGTTAAGGGACTGTTTTGGAGAAGTTGAAAAGATAAAGCCTAAATTGATCCATAATAAATCTGGAAATTTATGTTTGAAAGTGTTAAATATGGTTATGAGAAAATGTAAAAGTATCTGGTAAAATAAGATTAGATGGTGAAGCCAAGAAAATAAGTTATAAGGAGCTTAAGATAAAAATTAGTCTATTATGCCCAGCACTGGCCTGTTCTGGACAGTGACCTTCCAAAATTCACCAAAACTAAAATACATGGAATTTAGACCTGAAATTTTGATATAAAATACTTGGGATGTCTATTTTAACTAGAAACAAACGGAACTAAAATTTGATCTCTATAGAAAGATCTGGAAACCGAAATTGTGGAGGTGTTACAAACTACCCATAACTGCAAAATGACTTATGTTTAAATAATAAATTGTATTGATTGAGAAATAGGAAAAATATGAATCATACATGGTTGAAAGGTTGTGTGAATAAGATTTCTAGAATGGTCAAGTAATCAAAATTTGGATATGTGTGTAAAAAGATATGCCCAGATTAGTAACAAGTACTCAACCTGCCAATGAGAAAACCGGTTTTAAATGTTAATGTTTGAATTTGTGTAAATGAGCTTTTGCGTTTGAATTGGTTTCTAATATGTCTTGTATATGTTTTTATGTGAATAACACGATCAAGAACTTGAAGAGATTTTGGAGGAATCAATGGCTGGGCAACAAAATAGGAAGAACAAGACTAGCTTGGAGTTGTGAGTGTAGCTATCATTAGGATTATGACTTAGGTCCTAACCAAGTTATTTATGTTTATAATGTTCTTGAATGATGCCATGAAATTAACTCTAAAGTATACTTGGTAAACATATAAGGGAAGGATGATAATAATTACAAATGGTAACATATGATAAAATAAGTAAATGATGTGTTACTTGTTCTATAATGAGTTTGAACATGAACTTGCTTGCTGCCTTGATTTTTTTGATTTGTTCGTTTATGAAACATGACATGAAATGATCTCTCTTGAAATTGAACTATGGTTCATTAGCATAAGGTCTCTTGATCTTGATACATGATTATTGAACACTTGAATATTTCATGATTCTTGTCTAGCTTGTTACATGATCCTTGATTCTTGATCACATGAATAAACAATGCCTTGGTAACTAGTGAGTCATAGGTAGGATGCCATGCCATAGAGTCTTGAGCTCATTCGTGTTGGGTGGTCTACGGACCGAGCTAAGGCCCTTTATTTGGCGATAGTAGGGGGATGTGTGTTATGGTCTTTGGCGATAGTAGGAGGGATATGACCAGATACTTGTTTTGGCGACAGTTGGTTGGCGACTCAATTACCTAGACTCGACTATAAACCAAGGCTTAAACTTGAAGTTGATTAAGTAAACTTGTTGATATGAACATGTGTTCACATGAAGTGAAATAGATCTTGTTATGCTTGCCTACATGATATCTTTTTCCATGAAATTTGATTGATTATTATTCACTTGACTTATTGATGATAACATGTAGTTGTTTGATTGCAAAATCAGACTGTTATAAGTATTCTTAGGACCTTGCATTGCCATGTTTAAAGGATAGAACAATTTAAATGATATGATATGAAAGTGTGTCAAAATAAGATCATTCGAATACAAGCCTTGTACAAACATGATTCATGTGAACCTAGTTAGGTTTACTTGGATTAAAACACTTGTTAAATGAATTAAGCTTCCCTAGCTTAGGTTGCTACATCACTAAGTACTTAACCGCACTTATCATTTTCGTTTTCATTCTTCCCACTTTAGGTTCGTAGATTGCACGATTTCCCGGTTGGAGGCAAGGAAAGACAAGCTATAGCTTTAAGTATGATCATCCTTTTTAAACTCCTAGATGGTGGCCTTAACTTTGTAGTTAGATACATGTTCATGCATTTTGAGCTTATGAATGGCTTTGTATATATTTGAGATATCATGGTTTGTATAACTTGATAACATGGTTGGGTTGATAGCTTAGTTAAGCTAGGCATCATGTGAGGTTAATACATGCTTTGGTTGGAAGTCTTGATGTTATATCTATGTTTGGATGACTTGCTTAACATGTGGAATGTTGTCTTTTGAAAATGATACATGTTTAGGCCCATATTAGTGTGATTGAATGTTTGATATGTATAGCATGTTACTTGAATAAGTTGAAGTGCATAGATGAATTCATGGATCTCTAGTACATTCGAATAGATTGAATAATGATTAAGTATGTTGAGTTCATGAATTAGGTACATGATAGTATGTTTGTTTGGTTGAATTGCCTTGGCATTCTATTCGAATGGATGGAAAGATTTTAGGTTCATGATAGTGTGAATGATACCATGGTGTATATAAAGATGTCATTCGAATGGTATAGGTAAAAAGCTTAATGTGCTTAGTTGATTCAATGCTAAAGATTTAGGTGAAATAAGCTATGCATTCTTGTTACATGGATCATATGTTTAAGTCGTGAATTAGAATTGATATTTTGGATATAGTTACTTGTAACCCCCTCTTCCCGGTCTGGATGGCTGACCAGTCCGAGTGGGTCACACGGGGAAAACCGAAGTGAAACCCGTTAAGGCTCCCCTACGGTTAGCAACCCTAGAAATTTTCTTTTAACATTATCTTGTCTAAAGGCTTTAATACTTCCTATGCGAAACACGACAACGGAAACACAACGAATTAAAACAAATGTACAAAGCAAGCAACTTAAAACAACCCAATTTAGTTTGTACATCAGGCCGTATCGATACACTAGAAGAGGATATCGATACACCTTGACTAGGTCAACTGCCCAAAGTCAACCTAGGAAGACCGTATCGGTACACTGGTTGACCGTACCGATACACCCTCCACGGTCAACTTCTCATGGTCAAATGATAAATAACGTACTGATACACCTAAGACCTGTACCGATACGCCAAAATCTCGTCAAAATCTCAGATTTCCAGAGAGCCTTTGGCATATCAATACACCCCCATGTACCGATACTCTAAGCCTAAACTGAGGCCCAAGTGTAGGACAATATCGGTACGGTCCTTGGGCGTATCGATATGCCCTGCACTGCAAGCCTAAGTTTAGCTGCAAAATGCACTAAAACTCAACTCTAAATGCAATATACGACTCACCTAGCCACAACCAAACATTCATAGAACACTTAGCAACCAAGAACTAGCATATGGAACAATTTAAACGAACAACGGAGCATTAACACCAAGGCAATCATACTTGAGAGGAACATGCATTCTAAATATACATAAAGGGCCTAAAAAGCCAAAGGGTACATGCATTCACTAACAAGGTTTACATGCTCACAAAACTACATATAGCATTCATGGAACAAAGGTCATAAGCCTTTAAAACACAAGCATTAGGCAAGAACATAACATGGTTTACAAATCCAAAACAAGGCATGAACAACTAGCCAACATCTATCAGTCTAACAACGCTCATACAAACACATAGCAGTCCCATTGCTAAGCTACCACATTATTTACTAAACCATACTTGAGCAACTACAAAAGCTTGTAATGCCCCTTTTCTTGCTCCTTCCTAACTCCACGCTATTGATCTGCGTTGTCGAAAACGAGAGCGTAAGCTAGAAGCTTAGTGAGGGTGCTCTAAACAAAAAAAAACAACGACAATGCAGGGTTCAACCATACAATCCTTAAAACAACACACATGCATACATAAGCATCAACCAAGCATCAAGCTAACAACACATGAATGCACTAACATGGCATCTTACCTCATGTTATGCCCAACAAGATGTAACAATTATCTTAACAACCAAACCACATGAACAAGTATATTGGCATCTATTAGTTTACTCGGATATGCCAATAACTTATGTTGGGGCTTTCACCTCCAACGTACTCAACAACAACATTACCTTCGGTGGGATTACACTCATCACCGGACCTTGCATGGATGGGATTACACTCATCATCACATGCCCTACGGATGGGATTCCACTCATCATCACGTAATAATATAAAATTTTCGGTGGAATATTACATCACCGTACTCCTCCTTGATGACTATACGCCACCAAGGCCACGCGTGAATTTGACTCAACTGTGTGCACACTTTCATCCTAATGATCGATCATTTATACCGGTAATTTAACTAGTGTCAATCATACTATTAGGTCACACCATGACAATCCATCATGCATATCAACATATCAATCATCACATACATCAATGTATATACACATGCATATCAACATATCAATCATCACATGCATATCAGAGTAGCTTCATGGTTAGTCATCCGTATCTCTATTTTATCCATGAATGACTCAGTCTTCTTGACGAAGTGATTCATGTTCTCAATGTAAGTTCCTGTTTGAGACATAAACATAGCCAAGGTCTGCTCCAGTATACTAGTCGTGGCAGCTGGGGGCTGTTGTTGCTGCTGCTGTGGTTGCTGCCGAGTCAGTAATCTAGGTCCCCCTGATTCTGAGTGTTCTGTGCTTGAGGATTCAGGGCATTGTTAGGGTTGCTCCATGAGAACTTGGGATCCTTTCCCCAGTTGGGATTGTAGTTGTTGGAATTATAGTTCTGTTTGTTGTAGTTCCCAACATACATCCCTTCCTCTAACTGTAACGGGCAGTCTTCCGAACTATGATTCCCATCACAAGTTTCACAAACCTCTTCAGCAGAGTAGACCGGTTTTGAATCTTTCTTCAAGAGCTTTTCCACTACCTTTGTGAGATATACCACCTGTGTTTTTAGGGAGTCGGCGGCCTCATAATCTTTCACAGCTAGTACTCGTTTACCCCCTCTTCTTGATGTAGGAAACTGTTCCTCGTTCTTTGCCAGGTTCTTCAATACTACCATTGCTTCATCTGGATCTTTGTCCAACAACAATCCATTTGCTGCTGAATCAATTCTGATACGAGTTTGTAAGTTGGGAGCATTATAAAACTTAATTACCTGGTTCCAAACGGGGAATCCATGCATCGGGCAGTTCCTTAGTAGAGTGGAAAATCTGTCCCATGCCTCGTGCATTGGCTCGTCATCTTCCTGTTGAAAAGTAGCAATTTCGTTACGTAATTGCTCAGATAAATGTGAAGGATTAAAACGAGACAAAAATTCACGAGTTAAATCTGTCCAAGTTCGTATTGAACCCGGCGTTAGTTTATTCCACCAAGTTTTCGCCCTGTCCCTCAATGAATGAGGAAATAACCGAAGCCTCGGTATCTCCGGATTAACTCCTGGTAGTCTAAACGAACCACAGATTTCCTGGAACGTCTTCAGATGCTCCCTAGCATCCTCTGTAGCAGCATCAATGAATTGGCCAGCGTTATTAATCATGCTGAACATGACAGGTTTCAGCTCGAAATTTTCAGCTTCTACGTCTGGCAGGGTGGTTTCTAGTTCCACATGATCATTGATCATGTAGTCTCGACATGACCGGCGTGCGGCAGCGGCAGCAGGAGGAACGACAGGTCGTTCTTTTCCTCCATCTCTGAGGGGATCTTCAGGACCTGAGAGATTCTCTTGGTTGTCCCTTCTTTCTTCGTGCCTTTCGTTCACCATTGCTTCTAATTGTTCCTCCAGGTATTCGTTTCTTTCTACGAGGAGGCGGACTCTTTTCTTGAGATTGCACGTTCGTTCGATTTCAGGATCCAACTGGTGCTCAGGTTCTTTTCCTCGTTGAGATCTGCGCATAAGCAAACAAAAGACCTTGTGAAAGGTAAAGGTTGAACAATCCAAGTTTAAAACAGAAAATAACAGAAGTGCAGTAAAAGGTAGGGTAAAGATATGTTGCCAGTCCCCGACAATGGCGCCAAAAACTTGTTGCGTGTAAAAGTGTCTATCGCAATATAGTGAAAGTGTACACGACGCAAGTAGTAAAGTGATACGTAAGTATCGGATATCGTCTCCACAGGGACTAGGCTAATAGCTTCAACCTTAGTTTTTTGCACGAAGGGAAGAAGAAAGAGTTTTAATAGTTTGTCACGAAATAATAAAGAATACTAAAAATAACAGAGTAAAGAAATCAGGATATAGAGAATGGGCTGGTATTGATTTGCTCAGTAGTGTAGGTGTTGCAAAGTCTAGGAATCTCTGCTCTGTCGTTGCGCCTGTCGCGGCAGCACCTGTCGCGGCAGCAGTCTATGGTTGTCGCGGCATCGATCACACAACTCTGTACTTCATGCTTGGCAAGAATCCCTGTTGTGCCTTGGCCTATCCCTAGGTCCAAGTCTATCGATGAACACGTCTTTGATGATACCCCCGGCGTGAATCGATGGATGAACACCGATGGTGTTGAATTCTTCTTTAGCCACTTAACCCCGTCCTATCCCTAGGTCCGAGATAGTTCAACCATAAACTGGAGAACCCGTACTTATTCCTTTCGTATACTTAACTCTCTCGATATTAAGTAAATGTGTAATCTCACAATGCTCTCCCTATACTCTTGCAAGATGTTGAAAAACCAGAATAAGCAAACTTGAAGTCTATTTTATTGAACAAAAAATTCTTAAAACAAATGCAATCCCTTATCCCTAGGGGAAGTTTAGAACATGATGAGAAGGGGAAAATGACTAGGGTTTTGGGAAAGAAGGTTAGAGAGTAAGATCTCCTTCCCTAGGTCGAATTACATGCCTTTATATAGGCCTTGGGTTCAAGTTTTCTAATATGGCAAGAATACAAGTTTAAACTAAAGTACAACTCTATTAAAGACTGAATCTTCAGAGCATATATCTTTAATTCGTCCTTCCTTCTTGCTTGGAGTTTCTTACTTGAACTTTGGGCTAGGCCTTCTTTTCGATCTAGGGCTTGGAAAAATATAAGGGTGCTTCACGACAGACCGGCTTAATTTTCTCTTTCTGTCGAGGCCCACTTCACTTCTTCTCTTCACCATTGTTGTCCTCATTGGCTGCCACGGTAGCGGCCTTGGCAGCATCGTCCTTCTCGTCTGCAGATCCAGTTCCAGCTCTGCTTCCTCACTGCCCAGCGTCTGCTTCTCCACTGCCTTCCATCTGTTACAGCAGCTACCTGCAAAAGCAACCAATTTCAGTAGAAACTATGTCATTTGATATAATTGTGACGTATAAATGAAATTTATCCTAAATGCAATGAATTATGCTTAAATGGAGCAGAAATATGGGTTAAATAGGGGGTAATATATAGAACTTTTACACACTCAACATAATACATTGTTTTTGATTGGTTAGAATCAAGGGGAAACGTTGGAGAAGGTTCAGGCATGATTCCGGAAGTTGTGGAGGCTTGAGTCGGCTTTGCTTGGTTTGCTTAAGGAAGTGTGGTGAGTGGAACCTTTTAAATTGGTTCAAGCGTATGGTCGAGGAGTTGGATTGAGTTTGGTAGGCCAATACAAGGTAGAGGTTAAGTTGGTAGCTTGACTTATTGTATGTTTTATGAGTTTTGCTAAGTATGCTTGATATAAACTTGTAAAGCACAGATGGGTCAGGTTTCCCAGCATATTAAACCGAGGCAGAATGGAGGATTTCCTAGCGATACTAAAAACGCTAGACAACCCACACATGAGCAGTGTAAAGCCATCACGACAAGGAGTGGGAAGAAATTACCAGGGCCAGAGAAAGAAGCTGAATTAGTTAAGGAACCAGCCTTGAAGTCGACTGCCGAGAACGCTGCCCCGACAGACGACAAACAGCCTACTGCCGATGAACCTGTCACGACAGCAGAAGGGAGTGAGGAGAAAGATGAAAAACCTAAGCCTCCTCAGATCCGAATGCAGTGGGAAGGACGTATTGCTGATTATCGTCCTCCACCTCCTTTTCCACAGTGGCTACAGTAGTTGAAACAGGAATCCCAGCTTAAGAAAATCTATGATATTTTTAAGCAGGTTCACATCAATATTCCACTGTTAGATGCCGTTAGGGAAATGCCCGGTTATGCCAAATTTCTCAATGAGGCCATGTCGAAGAAATCCAGGCTTGTGGAATTTGAAACGGTTAAAATGACAGAGGGATGCATGAGTATTCTACACAAGCATCCACCCTAGAAGAAGAAAGATCATGGGAGCTTCATCATATCATGCATAATCGGAGATAAATTTTTAGGTGAGACACTTTGTGATCTTGGTGCTAGTATAAATTTAATGCCCAAATCTGTTTTTCAGAAGTTAGGTATTGGAAAAGCTCGGCCCACAACAGTCGTACTGCAGCTGGCAGACCGCTCTTACGTTCATCCGGAAGGAAAAATTGAAGATATTCTGGTAAGAGTGGATAAATTTATTTTTCATGCTGACTTTCTTGTCTTAGATTGTGAAGCAGATGAGAATGCACCAATCATCATGGGGCGACCCTTCTTAGCCACAGGAACATCACTGATTGAAGTAGAAAAGGGAGAACTCAGTATGAGAGTAAATGATCAAGAAATCAAGCTGAATGTTCTCCAAGCAATAAAACATGCTGATGCAGAAGAAGAATGCAAGGCTATCACTGAAGTTATCCTTGACAAACCCTGCATCAGGTCGGACTGCCATGACATTAAAATTGGCCACCGCCCCAGCAGCCATTTAGAAGACTATCACGGTAGCAACGACGACAGCAGCTCCTCAGACTCTGACATATCTGATACTGAAGATCAAGTGGAGGTAAACTGGATATGCAATCGTCCAGGTAAGTTATTCGAGCCCTTAAACTATACCTCGAATGAACATATAGTCCAAAAGCCATCAACTGTAGAGCCACCTGTTCTAGATCTTAAGCCCCTGCCAGGGCAGCTCAAATATGTTTTCCTTGGATTAAATGGTACGTTGCTTGTAATCATCTCTTCTAAGTTGATGCAGGAACAGGAACAGCAGCTGATAGGGATGTTGCAGCAGCACAAAAGGGCTATTGGATGGACGATAGCTGATATCCAAGGCATCAGCCCGGCACTAAGCATGCATAAAATCCTCTTAGAGGATGATCACAAGCCAACCATTGATGCCCAGAGACGTCTAAATGATGCTATGCAAGAGGTGGTTCGTAAGGAGATCATCAAATGGCTAGATGCTGGAATAATTTATGCCATCTCGGATAGCAAGTGGGTGTGCCCGGTGCAGTGCGTTCGTAAGAAAGGTGGAATAATCGTGGTAACCAACGAAGAAAACGAGTTGATCCCAACCAAGACTGTGACCGGTTGGAGGGTTTGTATGGACTACCGAAAGCTTAACAAAGCTACCCGGAAGGACCACTTTCCCCTGCCTTTTATGATCAAATGCTTGATAGATTAGCGGGAAAGCCTTACTACTATTTTCTGGATGGATACTCAAGTTAAAACGAAATAGCCATCGCACCGGAGGATCAAGAGAAGACGACATTTACTAGCCCATACGATACCTACGCTTTTCGGAGGATGCCATTTGGACTTTGTAATGCACCAGCAACCTTTCAGAGGTGTATGATGGCAATATTCTTGGATATGGTGGAGGATTTCCTGGAGATATTCATGGATGATCTCTCTGTCTTTGGAGACAATTTTGAAAGTTGCCTAAGCAACTTGCAGAAAGTGCTCGAGAGATGCGAGAAAGCAAACTTGGTATTGAACTGGGAGAAATGTCACTTCATGGTGGATGAAGGGATAGTCCTAGGCCATAAAGTAAGATGTCGTGGCATAGAAGTCGATGGAGCTAAAATTGAGGTAATCAAAAAGCTGCCGCCACCCACCACATTCAAGGGAATCAGGAGTTTCTTAGGGCATGCTGGTTTTTATCGGAGGTTTATCGCAAACTTTTCAAAGATCACTAAACCCTTATGCCATCTTCTGGAGCAGAACTGTCCATTCGACTTCAACACTGAATGTACTGAGGCATTCAAAGTTCTAAAAGAAAAGCTGGTAACAGCCCCAATAGTACAGCCACCAGATTGGAAACTACCATTTGAAATTATGTGTGATGCTAGTGACTATGCTGTCGGGGCAGCACTTGGGCAGAGGAAGGACAAGCTCTTCCATGTTATATACTATGCCAACAAAACTCTGAACGACGCCCAAGTAAACTACACCACAACAGAGAAGAAACTGTTAGCTGTGGTGTTCTCGATTGACAAGTTTCATTTATATATACTTGGAACGAAGGTCATAGTCCACAAAGACCACTCTGCATTAAAGTATCTGTTCGCCAAAAAGGATGCAAATCCTCGACTGATACGTTGGATTCTACTACTGCAAGAGTTCGACCTTGAGATCAAGGACAAAAAGGGAACAAAGAACCAAATTGCAGATCACTTGTCAAGGTTAGAGAAAGGAAAGAGTCTCCCAACAGATGAGACACACATACTGGAGACCTTCCCTGACGAACAGCTGTTCGCTGCCACAAGCACTGCCGCGACAGCCATGGCGGCAGGTAAGTTTTCTGAACTCCCCTGGTATGCTAATTTCGTTAATTATTTAGTTAGCGGATTAACTCCTCCTGACCTTAACTATCAAGCTAGGAAGAGGTTCCAAAATGATGTTAAGCATTATTATTGGGACGAACCTCTTCTTTTCAAATATTGTGCAGATTAAGTTATAAGGAGATGCGTACCACATGATGAACAGGAAGCTGTGCTTCATCACTGCCGTGCTTCACAATATGGAGGACACTTAGGTGGTAACAAAACTGCTGCCAAAGTTTTGCAGTCTAGATTCTATTGGCCGTCACTGTTCAAGGATGCCCATACATTCTACAAAAATTGTGACAAATGTCAACGGACTGGAAATATCTCAAGAAGACATGAGATGCCGCTGCAAAACATTCTTGAAGTTGAGATCTTCGACGTATGGGGGATTGATTTTATGGGACCATTTCCAGCTTCATGTGGGAACTTATATATCCTCCTGGCAGTGGACTATGTGTCCAAATGGGTTGAAGCGATTGCTACTCAGAAAACTGTGACAAATGTCACTGTTCAAGGATGCCCAGACATTCTACAAAAACTGTGACAAATGTCAACGGACTGGAAATATCTCAAGAAGACATGAGATGCCGCTGCAAAACATTCTTGAAGTTGAGATCTTCGACGTATGGGGGATTGATTTTATGGGACCATTTCCAGCTTCATGTGGGAACTTATATATCCTCCTGGCAGTGGACTATGTGTCCAAATGGGTTGAAGCGATTGCTACTCAGAAAAATGATGACAAGACGGTTCAGAGGTTTTTGCATAAAAACATATTTTCCAGATTTGGCATCCCCAAGGCGATCAACAGTGATGAAGGGAGGCATTTCGATAATAGGGTTATAGCTGCTGCCTTAAAAAAGTATGGTGTCAAACATCGGATCGCAACAGCATACCACCCTCAGACCAATGGACAGGCTGAAATATCGAACAGAGAGGTTGAGAACATTCTTGAAAAGATGGTTAAGCCAACTCGGGAGGATTGGTCTCTACATCTCAATGATGCATTATGGGCCTACAGAACAGCATTCAAAACTCCATTGGTAATGTCACCCTACCGGCTGATTTATGGAAAAACATGCCATTTACCTGTTGAGATTGAGCACAGAGCATACTGGGCCATCAAGGCAGTGAATTTGGACTTGGAAAAGGCAGGACAGAAAAGGCTACTCGATCTAAATGAGATAGAAGAAATTCGAGCAATGGCCTATGACAACGCAAGAATTTATAAAGACAAGACAAAGAAGTGGCATGATAAGAAGTTGTTGCCACGACAGTTCTGCCCAGGGCAGCTTGTGTTGTTGTTCAACTCTAGGTTGAAACTCTTCCCAGGGAAGTTGAAATCTAGGTGGTCTGACCCATTCTAAGTGGTGCAAGTTTTTCCCCATGGTGCTATCACGATCAGATCTTTAAAAGACGGGCACCAATTTAAAGTCAACGGACAGAGATTGAAGCATTATCAGGGGACTGAAGCCCCAAGAATGCAGGAAGTGGTTACTTTAAGAGATGCCCCTCTTGGCATCCCTAATTTAACCTAATTTTATTTTTATTTTTTATTTATATATATTAGGTAATTAGAATTATTATATTTTTAGGAACTAAGTTTTATTTTTATTATTTTTAGGAAATAAAGGAGACAAGGAGAAGAGGAGAAGTGAATTCAGCCCACCATCTTTCCATCAGCCCAAAAAGGCCCAACTTAGGAGCTTATCGTTACAGCTGTCGCGACAGACACAGAAAATCCAGCCTGTCAACACACTGTCGCGGCAGACACGCAAACGCGTAACAGATGTGCAGCAGATACGGAAACACGTGACAGACGCGTCAGAAACTGCGTAACAGATGGCCCCGTTATTTGCGCCTGCCGTTACAGCTCCAACGGGCAGCAAACTCCCCCTCTATATAAACCCCGTTTTACTATTCATTTTTCACTCACTTTTACTCTCTCTACTTGTTTCCTCTAGAATTTCATTTGCTTCATTTTCTTTTCCACAGTCCTTGCAATATGAGTACCAGAAATACCCGCCGTAGTGCTGCCTCCGGATCTGCCCAGCAGCACCCACTCTCAGCTCATTCCAGGTCAGAAACATGTGGGAGGAGAAAGGTTTCATTTACACCACCAGAACGGAGAACCTTGGGCTACTACCGTTCATAGCCCGTAAAATCAAAGCCCTGCAGTGGCATGTAACCCCCTTAACCCGGCCTAGACGGTTGACCCGAATTAAGAAAGTCACACGGGGAAAACCAAAGTCAACCCGAAAGTCAACCTTGATTAACGACCCTTTTTTTTCTTTTTAACCTTGTCTAGATGCACTTTAGACCTAATTGTGATCACACAAACATCATACCAAAAGATCACAAACATCAGAGATCAAACAGGGACTTAATTGAACAATTTACAACTTTAGGGACCAAATTGTAAATTCTGATAATTATAAGGACTTAACCCAAATTGAAGTTACCATCTTGAAATTAATCATGTTTCATGCTTCTCTGTAAAATTTCAGCTCAAAAGGACTTCCCAAACTCATACAATTGCACAAACAAGTTTCAGGACCAAAACGCAAACATTCCAAAACATATAACTGCCAATGTCAGCCCCCAACGGTCACCCGTTCCGAAACAGGCATAGCCCGTTTCGAAACTCGGGGCCGTTCCGCAACGCGTACCGAAACGGGGGTCTGGCAGTGGCCTTTCTGTTTCGGAACGGCCCCTCCCGTTTCGGACGCCTGGGCACAATTAAGGCACCCGTTCCGAAACGGTAGGTGCTGTTCCAAAACACCCTGCACAGATTGCCTAAAATGCATACTTAAACATGCAATTGACCAACCAATCATGCTCCAAAAGCCACCAAACTTTGCCAACATGCAATTCAACATATATGAGACATACTTGCATCAACAATTCATCAAAACATCCACATATAAGAAAAGCCCCAAATCTATAGGCATGCTTCCTACACAAGTAAGCCATTCAAGCATAAACTTCCAATTCAAGCATATAAAGGCCAACCACAAAAACCAGCATTCTCAACAACATTCAACATACTTAGGGAGTTCAAAACATCTCCCAAAACATATACATTGGTCCCCCATTGCCAAATTACCAAAAGCTAAAATGTACTTAGAAAACCTTCTATACTTAGAGCTTTGTTTCCACTTGGATGCTTGCCCTCCTTGCTGCCCTCAAGTACTCTAATGTTCTGCATTATTGAATTAAGAAAACGGAAGAGAGCATAAGCAAAAGCTTAGTGAGGAATGCTGAATAAAACCATCCAATAATGCATTTATAAAACACTTATAAAACACGCTTCAAACATCATTTACACATGCTCAAAAGCATACTTAAAACAAGCATCTCATGCTTCATTTCATTACATGTCATATTGGCCTCAAGTGATACAATTCATTTCTTTGAAAACAAGTTCATCAACTTTCACCCCAAGGACTTTTAAACACCTTGGACCCCAAGGACTTTTAAACACATTGGCCATGGACTTTTAAACACCATGAATTAGATCACCTCAAGGACTTTTAAACACCTTGACCCCAAGGACTTTTAAACACCTTGGCCATGGACTTTTAAACACCATGAATTGAATCACCTCAAGGACTTTTAAACACCTTGAGCCCAAGGACTTTTAAACACCTTGGCCTATGGACTTTTAAACACCATAGAAAGGACCACACAAGGACTTTTAAACACCTTTGTGTCCGTAACAAGAATCATCCAAGGACTTTTAACCACCTTGATGTTCTTAAGTAACAAGGCTCACTCAAGGACTTTTAACCACCTTAGTAACCATAACCTTTTCAAAACATCACTTGCCAATATACATCATTATCATCAATTTACCCACTGTTTTAAAGCATTAAACCAAGCCATATTCATCATGCATTTAAAAGCATCAAACCACATTTAATCAATGTTCAAAAACAAGGAACTCTTACCTTGAGCTTCCTTTAACATATGGCTTATCAAAACAGCAAATACCATGCTAAATCATGCTTTCAAAACAGTAATCAAAACATGCAATAAACCACATTGCATCACAACAAAATCATGGCCACCACTAGAGAGAATTTCCGAAAAACTTACACTTGAGCTTAGCAAAGTTGTTTAGACTTAAACTAAGCTCCCAAGACATTGGTTTCAAAGCCGAAAACCCAATTTCACTCACCGATTCCACTTCGCCTCTTGCCGAAGCACCAAATCAAGCCTCCGGATCAACAACTCTTGGATCCAAAGATGCCTCCCCTGATTAAACACATTAAAGCAGAGATTTAATGCATCATCATGCATCAAAAGCTTCAATGAAATCACTCAAACTCGCTGCTCTCATTCACACTCCAATTTCGGCCACCAAACACAACTGAAATGACATCAAAACCACTTCTCAACAAAGCCCAGCCATAAACCAGCAAAACCTAACATCCATTAACACCATCTAACATCTAAAAACAACCTATAAACATTCTTATACCTCCAACAACATCAGATCCACAAGATCACCACAAAAACATCCAAGAATCACAAGCTAAACTTAGGAAACACAACCTATCCGGGATTGCATTAATCAAAACTCATTTCCTTATCAATTTAGAGTTCATTTAACATCAAAAACACACCTCAAATCACAGATTAATCATATCTAACGAAAATCATCAAAAATCACCAAATCTTGCATTATAAGCCAAGATCCATTTCACCACTTAAAATCCTTTAATAAAACTTCAATTAAGAGTTGAGAACTTGGGAATTTCAGTAAAGAACTGATAGTTTAGAGGAGAAGGACGTTCTTACCTCCAAACTTGTGTTTCTCCACTTTTTGGAATCAAAAACCTTGTTGAATCAACTAGCAAATGATGAGGTTTTGAAGATATGTTGATTAGGAATCAAAAGAATGTTGAAATGAGGATTTTAGGTGAGAAAATCAGAAACAACTCTCTGGAAAACAAGTGTTTGGATTGAGAGAAAATGAGAGAAAGAAAATAGAGAAGTTAGTTAAGAAAATAGCCAAATGGCCTTTCCCTCCACTTTTGATATGTTTTAAAATCAGAATAAATCTCAAAATATCTTAGAAAAATCTGGAGAAACTACTTTTGGAATAATAGCTCCTTAAAGATTCAAAGTTTCAACTCTTTATAAAACAGTCACAAAACCTTCAAAAATTACATTTTGGTCACTAGCCAAAATGTCACTCTTCAAAAACCCATTTTTCAAAATTGATTTCACAGTTCACTTAATTATATTAAAAGATGATTTTAGAACATTTTTCCATATTTTTAATGCAACCCGAACTAGGCTTTCCTAATTTCACCTCTTTAGATTCGAACAGCACTTTGACCAAACCGGTCAACGCCCAAAACTTCTAAGCCCAAAACCGGGGCGTTACAACTCTCCCCCCATTAAGAAATTTCGTCCTCGAAATTTACCTGAAGGAAAGAGATAAGGAAACTGCTTCAGCATGTCTTCCTTCCGCTCCCACGTGGCTTCCTCAACACCGCGACGCTTCCACAGCACCTTCACCAACTCAATGGTCTTGCCACGAAGAACCTTGCTATCCGAATCCAGAACCTTCACCGGTTCCTCATCATAGGTCAAATCCAGATTCAAAACCACTTCCTCCACAGGCATCACATGCGAAGGATCAGATCTATACCTCCGGAGCATAGAGACATGGAACACATCATGAATCTTCTCCAACTCCTGAGGTAACCTCAACCGATACGCAACAGGACCCACACGCTCAACCACCTCATATGGTCCAATGTACCTAGGGCTCAACTTACCCTTTCGGCCAAACCGCATCACCTTCTTCCAAGGCGAAACCTTCAAGAACACACGGTCACCCACCGCATACTCTATCTCCTTACGCTTCAAATCCGCGTAAGACTTCTGCCGATCAGAAGCAACCTTCAACCGCTCACAAATGAGCTTTACCTTCTCTGTGGTCCCTTTCAACAAAGCTGGCATCGAAACCAACTTTTGACCAGCTTCAGCCCAACAAAGAGGAGTCCTACACTTCCTCCCGTACAAGGCCTCATAAGGTGCCATCTGTATACTTGCCTGATAACTGTTGTTATAAGCAAACTCAACCAAAGGCAGATGCTTCTCCCAAGAACCTTGGAACTCAATCACGCAGCACCTCAACATATCCTCCAAAATCTGGATAACTCGCTCAGACTGACCATCCGACTGAGGATGATAGGACGTACTGAAATGCAACCTTGTACCCAGAGCTTGATGCAAACACTGCCAGAACCGCGATGTGAACCTCGGATCCCTATCCGACACAATAGACTTAGGCACACCATGCAGCCGCACAATCTCAGCAATGTACAGCTCTGCCAGCTTATCCAAAGAAAACGTGGTATGCACAGGCAAGAAATGCGCACACTTCGTCAGGCGATCCACAATCACCCAGACCGAATTCTTCTTCGATGGAGACAAAGGTAAACCAGATACAAAATCCATGGTAACCCTCTCCCACTTCCATTCAGGGATTTTCAACGGTTGCAACAACCCTGAAGGAAACTGATGCTCAGCCTTAACTCGCTGACACACCAAACACTTGCTAACAAACTCTGCAACATCTTTCTTCAAACCCACCCAATAGTACTCATCACGAAGATCACGGTACATCTTAGTACTACCAGGGTGCATAGCAAAAGGACTACTATGACCTTCAGTCAGAATAGCACGCCTCAACTCAGCATCAGCAGGCACTACTATCCGACTCCCAAAACACAGCACACCATCATCATTGATACAGAAATCCGAAGGTCTACCCTCCGCGATATCCTGAACATGAGACACCAAGGAATCATCCAACAACTGCTTATCCTTGATCAACTGAACCAAAGAGGGTTTCACTTGCAACTCAGCAACGAGACCACCATCTTGCGATATGCTCAAGCTAGCAAACATGGCTCTCAGCTCAACAGCTACCTTCCTACTCAAGGCATCCGCAACAACATTAGCCTTCCCAGGATGGTACTCAATCGTCAAATCATAATCCTTGAGCAACTCCAACCAACGCCGCTGCCTAAGATTCAACTCCTTCTGAGACATCAGGTACCTCAAACTCTTGTGATCTGTGTACACAGTACACTTCTCACCATACAGATAATGTCTCCAGATCTTCAGAGCAAAAACCACTGCAGCCAGCTCAATATCAGGCGTAGGGTAATTGCGCTAATGCACTTTCAACTGCCGCCACCTTACCCTCCTGCATCAGCACACACCCCAAACCAACATAGGATGCATCACTGTAAATCACAAACTCTTTCCCTGATTCAGGCTGAATCAAGATAGGAGCTTGCGTCAAAGCCGCCTTAAGCTTCTCAAAAGCCTGCTGTCTCGCTTCCGTCCACTCATACTTAACATCCTTTTGCAACAGCTTCGTCAAAGGAGCAGCAATCTTGGAAAAACCATCCATAAACCTTCGGTAGTATCCCGCCAAACCAAGGAAACTACGGACCTCATGAACAGACTTAGGAACTTTCCAACTCATCACCGCCTCAATCTTCTGAGGATCAACACGAATCCCCTCAGCTGAGACCACATGTCCAAGAAACACCACCTCCCTTAACCAGAACTCACACTTACTCAGCTTAGCATAAAGCTGATTCTCCAACAAAGCTTGCAAAACAATCCTCAAATGCTCTTCATGTTCCTCCTCAGTACGCGAGTACACGAGGATATCATCAATGAACACCACAACAAACTTGTCCAGGTATTCATGAAACACACGATTCATCATGTCCATGAAAGCAGCAGGAGCATTTGTCAACCCAAACGGCATCACAAGAAACTCATAATGCCCATACATTGTCCTGAAAGCTGTCTTAGGCACATCCACATCCTTCACCTTCAACTGATAATACCCTGACCTCAAGTCAATCTTAGAGAACACAGCAGCTCCCTGAAATTGATCGAAAAGATCATCAATCCTCTGCAAAGGGTACCGATTCTTGATAGTCAACTTGTTCAGCTGACAGTAATCAATGCACATTCTCATAGTGCCGTCCTTCTTCTTCACAAACAAGACCGGTGCTCCCCAAGGTGACACACTCGGCCGGATGAACCCACGGTCAAGCAACTCTTGCAACTGCGTCTTCAGCTCCTTCAGCTCCTTAGGTGCCATTCTATAGGGAGTAATGGACACAGGAGTTGTATTCTCATACAGCTCAATTCCAAACTCCACCTCGCGGTTAGGAGGTAAACCAGGCAACTCCTCAGGAAAAACACCAGGAAACTCCTTCACAACTCTGATATCTTGCACCCTCAACTCTTTAGAGCTAGGATTCATCACAAAAGCTAGATAAGCTTCGCAACCTTGCCTCAGCATCCTGCTCGCCTCCAAGGTAGACACCACATTGGCAAGAAACTTCACATTCTCGCCAACCACAACAACTTCATAATCATCCGCTAGCTTAAGCGAAACCCGCTTGTTTTCACAATCCACAACAGCACGATGCTCAGCAAGCCAATCCATACCAAGGATCACATCGAAACCATAGAAGGGCAACTCCATAAGATCAACATGGAAAACATGTTCTTGAACAACCAAGGGACACCTTCTATAAAGCTTCCTAGTCACAACAGTCTCACCAAAAGAACTAGTGACTCGAACACCAACATCCAAAGACTCAACAGGCAAACCAAGCAATTCAGCATGCTCACGCAAAATGTATGAATGCGTAGATCCAGAATCAATCAAAGAAAGCAATGACAAGGACTGCAAAGTAAAGGTACCTGCAATCACATCCGCATCATTCCTGCCCTCTCGCTGAGCATACACCCTCGCTTGGCCTCCACCCTCAGGCTGAATAGCCACAACATGTGCCACTCCACGACCACCTTCCTCTCTCCTCTGGAAATTACCACGGCCGCGCCCACGACCTCTCTGCGGTGCAGCAACAACAGGAGCACGCACCTGATCACCAGCCAACCTCGGACAATCACGCCTCAAATGGTCTGCGGATCCACAATTCCAGCACCCATTACCAGCAGCCGCAACAGGAGCTTGCACCACTCTCTCAGCACGAGGACAGTCACGTTTCATGTGACCACGTGAACCACAGATCCAACAAGCACTCGGATCAGCTCTAGCATTGCCTCCTCTAGCAGGTGCACCACCACCTCTCTTAGCTGAAGACTGATACTTCTGATCACGTCCCCTCTTGTTCCGTCCACCTCCGGAACTAAACTCAGCTGATCGCTTGCCAGCACCCTTAGCAGATAAACTCAAGTTCATCTCGACGTCCTTGGCTCGGCCCACCAATACATCAAAATCATCATACTCGGCGGCCAGCAAATACATCTTTACATCCGTCTCTAAACCATAACGGAACCTCTCGCACCTTGCCCGCTCATCAGGTACCAGCTCCGGTGCATACTGACTGAGTCGCACAAACTACACCTCATACTCAGCCACACTCATGCTCCCCTGGGTAAGAGACATGAATTCACACTTCTTCTCATCAAGATATCTCACACCAAGATATCTCCGCTTGAACACATTCTGAAAGAATGTCCAAGTCACATCAGCTTTTGCCATCCCAGCAATAGTGGTTGTCCACCACGTATACGCATCCTTC
Organism: Hibiscus trionum; assembly: GCA_030270665.1. Taxonomy (NCBI): domain Eukaryota; kingdom Viridiplantae; phylum Streptophyta; class Magnoliopsida; order Malvales; family Malvaceae; genus Hibiscus; species Hibiscus trionum. The sequence goes on from BSYR01000021.1 coordinate 28,303,244, forward strand.
TGCAGCAAGGACACAACACAACCCAGCTTCTGCACATCCGTGCAACTCATCTGACCCAAGATTCGCTTGGTACTCTCTAGCCAAGCTTCAGAACTCTCAGCAGACATACCCCTGAACTCAGTCCCACCAAGACTGCGCAAACGCTCCAAAGGTAGTCTAACACCAGCATCTTCCTGATGCCCCGCTCCACGAGCCCCAGCTACTGCTGCTTGAAAAGCACCAGCAATAGCTTGCACTAACATCGTCATATCAGGCATAGCTTGCCCCTGACCAGCCCCAGGTCCAGCAGCTCCAGCGCCAGCTGCAGCTCCAGCTTCCTCAGCCCCAGCACCACCACCACCAGGTGGAGGAGGAGGTAACACCGCACTACCCGTGTTTTCCTCATTCTCGTTCTCATTAGGAGCCGTAGCTCGCACATTACCTCGTAACTCTCTACGTGGTGCCATACTTTTACCATGCAATCACAACACAAATAAAACAAAGTCAGGCCCAGCAAGGTAAGCACTCCAAGTATTCAAGCTCAATTTCATTTCAAAACAACATCTTTCCTTTAGCTTTGATTTGGCAATGGGTACCCACAACATGCTACATCACAGCACATACTTCAATTGCATCAAAATCACAAGCCATTAAACATGCTTTCACTCAACAAGCATACAAGACATACATACTTCAATCATGCATACATACATTCCCAATTACTCGAGAACTCAGCTCTGATACCACCAAATGTAACCCCCTTAACCCGGCCCAGACGGTTGACCCGAATTAAGAAAGTCACACGGGGAAAACCAAAGTCAACCCGAAAGTAAACCTTAATTAACGACCTTTTTTTTCTTTTTCACCTTGTTTAGATGCACTTTAGACCTAATTGTGATCACACAAACATCATACCAAAAGATCACAAACATCAGAGATCAAACAGGGACTTAATTGAACAATTTACAACTTTAGGGACCAAATTGTAAATTCTGATAATTATAAGGACTTAACCCAAATTGAAGTTACCATCTTGAAATTAATCATGTTTCATGCTTCTCTGTAAAATTTCAGCTCAAAAGGACTTCCCAAACTCATACAATTGCACAAACAAGTTTCAGGACCAAAACGCAAACATTCCAAAACATATAACTGCCAATGTCAGCCCCCAACGGTCACCCGTTCCGAAACAGGCATAGCCCGTTTCGAAACTCGGGGCCGTTCCGCAACGCGTACCGAAACGGGGGTCTGGCAGTGGCCTTTCCGTTTCGGAACGGCCCCTCCCGTTTCGGACGCCTGGGCACAATTAAGGCACCCGTTCCGAAACGGTAGGTGCTGTTCCAAAACACCCTGCACAGATTGCCTAAAATGCATACTTAAACATGCAATTGACCAACCAATCATGCTCCAAAAGCCACCAAACTTTGCCAACATGCAATTCAACATATATGAGACATACTTGCATCAACAATTCATCAAAACATCCACATATAAGAAAAGCCCCAAATCTATAGGCATGCTTCCTACACTAGTAAGCCATTCAAGCATAAACTTCCAATTCAAGCATATAAAGGCCAACCACAAAAAACAGCATTCTCAACAACATTCAACATACTTAGGGAGTTCAAAACATCTCCCAAAACATATACATTGGTCCCCCATTGCCAAATTAACAAAAGCTAAAATGTACTTAGAAAACCTTCCATACTTAGAGCTTTGTTTCCACTTGGATGCTTGCCCTCCTTGCTGCCCTCAAGTACTCTAATGTTCTGCATTATTGAATTAAGAAAACGGAAGAGAGCGTAAGCAAAAGCTTAGTGAGGAATGCTCAATAAAACCATCCAATAATGCATTTATAAAACACTTATAAAACACGCTTCAAACATCATTTACACATGCTCAAAAGCATACTTAAAACAAGCATCTCATGCTTCATTTCATTACATGTCATATTGGCCTCAAGTGATACATTTCATTTCTTTGAAAACAAGTTCATCAACTTTCACCCCAAGGACTTTTAAACACCTTGGACCCCAAGGACTTTTAAACACCTTGGCCATGGACTTTTAAACACCATGAATTAGATCACCTAAAGGACTTTTAAACACCTTGACCCCAAGGACTTTTAAACACCTTGGCCATGGACTTTTAAACACCATGAATTGAATCACCTCAAGGACTTTTAAACACCTTGAGCCCAAGGACTTTTAAACACCATAGAAAGGACCACACAAGGACTTTTAAACACCTTTGTGTCCGTAACAAGAATCATCCAAGGACTTTTAACCACCTTGATGTTCTTAAGTAACAAGGCTCACTCAAGGACTTTTAACCACCTTAGTGACCTTAACCTTTTCAAAACATCACTTGCCAATATACATCATTATCATCAATTTACCCACTGTTTTAAAGCATTAAACCAAGCCATATTCATCATGCATTTAAAAGCATCAAACCACATTTAATCAATGTTCAAAAACAAGGAACTCTTACCTTGAGCTTCCTTTAACATATGGCTTATCAAAACAGCAAATACCATGCTAAATCATGCTTTCAAAACAGTAATCAAAACATGCAATAAACCACATTGCATCACAACAAAATCATGGCCACCACTAGAGAGAATTTCCGAAAAACTTACACTTGAGCTTAGCAAAGTTGTTTAGACTTAAACTAAGCTCCCAAGACATTGGTTTCAAAGCCGAAAACCCAATTTCACTCACCGATTCCACTTCGCCTCTTGCCGAAGCACCAAATCAAGCCTCCGGATCAACAACTCTTGGATCCAAAGATGCCTCCCCTGATTAAACACATTAAAGCAGAGATTTAATGCATCATCATGCATCAAAAGCTTCAATGAAAGCACTCAAACTCGCTGCTCTCATTCACACTCCAATTTCGGCCACCAAACACAACCGAAATGACATCAAAACCACATCTCAACAAAGCCCAGCCATAAACCAGCAAAACCTAACATCCATTAACACCATCTAACATCTAAAAACAACCTATAAACATTCTTATACCTCCAGCAATATCAGATCCACAAGATCACCACAAAAACATCCAAGAATCACAAGCTAAACTTAGGAAACACAACCTATCCGGGATTGCATTAATCAAAACTCATTTCCTTATCAATTTAGAGTTCATTTAACATCAAAAACACACCTCAAATCACAGATTAATCATATCTAACGAAAATCATCAAAAATCACCAAATCTTGCATTATAAGCCAAGATCCATTTCACCACTTAAAATCCTTTAATAAAACTTCAATTAAGAGTTGAGAACTTGGGAATTTCAGTAAAGAACTGATAGTTTAGAGGAGAAGGACGTTCTTACCTCCAAACTTGTGTTTCTCCACTTTTTGGAATCAAAAACCTTGTTGAATCAACTAGCAAATGATGAGGTTTTGAAGATATGTTGATTAGGAATCAAAAGAATGTTGAAATGAGGATTTTAGGTGAGAAAATCAGAAACAACTCTCTGGAAAACAAGTGTTTGGATTGAGAGAAAATGAGAGAAAGAAAATAGAGAAGTTAGTTAAGAAAATAGCCAAATGGCCTTTCCCTCCACTTTTGATATATTTTAAAATCAGAATAAATCTCAAAATATCTTAGAAAAATCTGGAGAAACTACTTTTGGAATAATAGCTCCTTAAAGATTCAAAGTTTCAACTCTTTATAAAACAGTCACAAAACCTTCAAAAATTACATTTTGGTCACTAGCCAAAATGTCACTCTTCCAAAACCCATTTTTCAAAATTGATTTCACAGTTCACTTAATTATATTAAAAGATGATTTTAGAACATTTTTCCATATTTTTAATGCAACCCGAACTAGGCTTTCCTAATTTCACCTCTTTAGATTCGAACAGCACTTTGACCAAACCGGTCAACGCCCAAAACTTCTAAGCCCAAAACCGGGGCGTTACATGGCAGATGTTTGCCGAGCAGCCGGAGGAAATGAACGTAACTCTCGTCCGAGAATTCTATGCTGCCATCGACAGCAGGGAAGCGACATCAGTAACAGTCCGTGGAAAAGAGGTACCACTTGAGCCCGAATACATCAACACACTCTATGGGTTCTATGTTGGGAGAAAGGAAGATGGCCACAAGAGATTTGTGGAGAGCTTGGAACCGGCATATTACGATTCTATATGGCAGAACTCACAGACGAAGGTACCAAGTGGAATAACGATCCTAAACATCCAAGGACGGTAAAACGAGTTCAACTCACTCCGGAGGCCAAGCTTTGGAATGCTTTCATTAAGAAGAGGATTATGCCCTCCTCGCACAACACAACGGTAGACCAACATAGGTTAGCCCTCATCCATTCCATTCTAAATGAGAGGCCAATTAACGTTGGCAGATACTGCCCTCTGCCACGGCCACAACGTACCTGAAGCTGCCGAAGATTTGAGAGCCCGAGGGAAAGGGTGGACGGAAAGGAACATCTTCAGCCTGATGGAGCTGAAAGCTGCCACGCCCCTGTCGTCCTTCGATCCCACTGCCGCGGCAGGTGAGCTGACAAAGCCCACCCAAACCGAACCTGCCGCCACAGAGCCCAGGCAGCCCACCGCAGGAGCTCCCCCAGCAGACTCCTCAACACAAATCCTTGCTACCCTGCAGAAAATAGAAGAAAGGCAGCTGGGACTTCACCACAGCAACGGTACACTTTATTAAAACTACTCTTAATTTTCCTGATGTATTGTTCCCTGCCTTCCCCGACCATTATTTTGCTTCCCCCACACCTGCCCATACCCCTACCCCTGCTGCCACACCGAGAATGTCATCTGCTGCGTCCACCCCAACTCCGGCCACAACAGCTGCAGGCGGCAGCCGCACGGCTGAGACATCTGCCAGGGGAGCCAAGAGAAAAGAACCCATGTCAGACCTTGACAGGTATATAACTGACTTCTCCTCCTCTGAAATTTGGGCGGCATCCGATGACGAGCCCTCTGTCAAGAGGAATCTGTCCAAGGAGTTCACCCCAGTCAAACGATAGAAACCAGGCTCCGGAGTCGATCCGTCCGACAAAGAGAAATCTGACGGCAGTAGTAGCAGTAGCAGCAGCGGCAGTAGCAGCAGCAGCAGCAGCTCCGAGGAGGTTCAGGTATTGGAGGAACAACCCCATATCTCCTCTACCCGCATCCAACCTCCACGGGAAGCCAAGACCAAGACCACCTCTGCCACTCCCATCCATCTACCGGCACCGACAAGGAAAGTCACTGCCTGCCGGCAGATTCGTATCAGTAGCAGCAGCAGCAGCGGCGACGACAGCACTTGAAAATTTGAGTTTCTTCTTTTACTATTGATGTCTGCCATTTTGTTATATTTTGTGATGTTGTTTTTCTTTTTCTTTTTCATTTCTGCCATTTGCATTGAGGGCAATGCAACCCTTGAGTTTGGGGGTGGCATCCCTCCATTAATGAAGTGTCTTTAAGTTTAAAAATTGTGTCTTTTACTTAGTTTATTTTTTCTTAAAAATGAAAATTTGGCTTAAGTCTTTGAAATTGAACTTATCTGCCGTGAAAACCTCTGTCGTGCTAGTGCCTTTAGGATAGTTTTAGGAGCAGTTTAGAGCCTTACTATAGTTCTAAATCTTAAACACTATTTGTGACTTTTATACTGTCTAGAACTCTGCTAGTAAACTAGAATAGAAAGCTTAACACTTGAGTTGCCCCTAGAGGTGCCCAACACTGGCTCTAGGAAAAGAAGTTAAGAAAAGTAGACTCAATACACCTAGAGGTGCCCGAAACCGGCACTAGGAAGTTAGCTAGAGGTGCCCGAAACCGGCTCTAGTCAAACTTAAGCTTGAGAAAAATAGAATCGAGTCTAAATAAAAACTAAAGGAGCCTAAGAATTGTTTCCAAAAAGATGAAAATTGGCATAAAAATTCAAGTTAGAAGTTAGTTATTCTAGTAAACTAAGGGAGTCTTGGCATATAATTGTTCACAAGCATGCACACACTACACAAGAATTATAGCAAGGTTCCGGATGAATCCTAAATTATCCAACAGGATGTTGCTCACAATAGGGAATGAATGGTAGGTAAGGAGAAGTTCGTTGTTTTAAGCCAAACAAAAATTTTGTATTTCTTTTTTTTTCAGGTTTGAATTGCTTGAGGGCAAGCAAAAACTTGAGTTTGGGGGTGTGTTAAGTGTGTAAAATTTCTATATATTACCCCCTATTTAACCCATATTTCTGCTGCATTTAAGCATAATTATTTCATTTAGGATAGATTTCATTTATACATCACAATTATAACAAATGGCACAGTTTCTACTGAAATTGGTTGCTTTTGCAGGTAGTTGCTGTAACAGATGGAAGGCAGTGGAGAAGCAGACGCTGGGCAGTGTGGAAGCAGAGCTGGAACTGGATCTGCAGACGAGAAGGACGATGCTGCCAAGGCCGCTGCCGTGGCAGCCAAGGACGACAGCAATGGTGAAGAGAAGAAGTGAAGTGGGCCTCGACAGAAAGAGAAAATTAATTCGGTCTGTCGTGGAGCACCCTTATATTTTTCCAAGCCCTAGATCAGAATGAAGGCCAAGCTCAAAGTTCAAGGAAGAAACTCCAAGCAAGAAGGAAGGACGAATTAAAGATATATGCTCTGAAGATTTAGTCTTTAATAGAGTTGTACTTTAGTTTAAACTTGTATTCTTGCCATATCAGAAAACTTGAACCCAAGGCCTATATAAAGGCATGTAATTCGACCTAGGGAAGGAGATCTTACTCTCTAGCCTTCTTGCCCAAAACCCTAGTCGTTTTCCCCTTCTCATCATGTTCTAAACTTCCCCTAGGTCTAAGGGTTGATTATGTAAAGTAGTTGCAAGGATTACATTCGTTTTAAGAATTTTATGTTCAATAAAATAGACTTCAAGTTTGCTTATTCTGGTTTTTCAACATCTTGCAATAGTATCGGGAGAGCATTGTGAGATTACACATTTACTTAATATCGGGAGAGTTAAGTATACGAAAGGAATAAGTACGGGTTCTCCAATTTATGGTTGAACTATCTTGGACCTAGGGATAGGACGGGGTTAAGTGGCTAAAGAAGAATTCAACAACATCGGTGTTCATCCTTCGATTCACGCTGGGAGGTATCATCAAAGACATGTTCATAGACAGACTTGAACCTAGGGATAGGCCAAGGCACAGCAGGGATTCTTGCCAAGCTTGAAGTACAGAGTTGTGTGATCGGTTCCGCGACAACAACAGACTGCTGCCGCGACAGGCGCAACGACAAAGCATAGATTCCTAGACTTTGCAACACCTACACTACTGAGCAAATCAATACCAGCCCATTCTCTATATCCTGATTTCTTTACTCTGTTATTTTCAGTATTCTTTATTATTTCGTGACAAACTATTAAAACTCTTTCTTTTCCCCTTCGTGCAGAAAACTAAGGTTGAAGCTATTAGCCCAGTCCATGTGGATACGATATCCGATACTTACGTATCACTTTACTACTTGCGTCGTGTACACTTGCACTACATTGCGATAGACACTTTTACACACAACATATTACTACACAAAACATCCACAATTCACTGTCACAACTCAAATTTCAACCAATACCCATTTCTCAACAACTTCAAGCCAAACTAACAACCACAAATTCCATTTTCGTACTCTCACTAACCCCAACAAAAAACTACCAATTCTAACACCCAAACCACCTTTAAAAATCTTCAAAACACATCTCTAACATCACTATAACACCAGCCCAACCACCTTACACAAAACCCCTCCATTTCGGGATTTTGACCAAAACCCCACCATTTTAAGTTATTATACATCTAAGGACTAGATTAAAACATAAATGAACTTATCAAATCAAGAGCTAAGCGGAAAACCCATAAAGCTTCTCCCTTTTGCATAAAAAACTTGAAAACTTGAAATCTAAAAAGATGATGTTTTTAAGAATCTAAAACCATGGAAATGTTCGGAATAGAGAGGAGAAGTCAAAAACGTGTTTACCTCGTTGAAATCACTTGAAACGATGAAGAACCTTGATGGAATGGTGATTGGGAGGTTTGGGGGGTTTTAGGTCGTGGAATTTGAAACAAGGAAGAAGAAGACCACTTTTTTTGTTTCAAAAAGGCCTTCACTCATCTTTTTCCTTACTTTTGGAAATTTACAAAAATTTCATTAATAAAATTCAAGTCTTATTAAAATAAAACTGTTACAGATTCTTAGGCTAATATCTAGGCTATTTATTATGCTAGAATATATTGTAATTAATGTTATATATTATGTTACCTAGTTTAGGTAAATTAGACTTGTATATATAGCCCTATATGTTTTATGAATAAAACATAAGAAATTATTCTCTACATGGTATCAGTTGTCCTAGGTTCTTTCGAATACAATTAAAATTACTAGGCTATTTTTTTCTTTTTTGGGCTGTTAGGGTTTTGACCTAAAGCCATTTTTTTGGTCGTTTTTCACCGGCCACCTTCAGAGGCTTTTCTGTCGACACCGCCCGTACCACGGGAACCGCCGTCCGCCGATCGGCCGATTTGGAGATTCCGGTCACCAAAATCTCAGCGCGTGAGCCTCACGCGCCGCCCCAAGCTTCTGCCTGTCCTTCACGCGCCGGCGCGTGAGAGCGCGTGGTGGCCCCTTTTCGCCGCCGATTTCTCCACCGACGTCGCTGCCTCATTCCGATCACACCCCTGCCGCCGGTCCTTGCTTTCGGATTGTTTTGGGTTGGGTGTTCTGTCTTTTGGAATTATTAGGGTTTTGTTTTTGGTTCTTTGTTTCTTTGATCTCATGGCTGATAAAAAGGTTGACTTTATGTCTGATATCGTTCCGATTACGTCTAAGATTACTGATCATAAATTGAATGGCTTTAATTTTCTCGATTGGAACCATACAATTGAGTTGTATTTGTTAAGCCTTTCTATGGATAGACATTTGACTGATGATCCTCCGACGGATGATTCTCGCCTTCCTTGGATAAGAGAAGGTGCTCGTCTATATATCCAGATTCGTAATTCTATTGACAGTGAGGTGGTAGGTTTGGTTAATCATTGCAAGACGGTGAAACAGTTGATGAGCTATTTGCAATTTTTATATTTTGGCAAAGGAAATTTTTCACGTATCTATGATGTTTGTCAGAATTTTACAGGGCTGACAAAGAAGACCGGACTTTAACTAGTTATTTTATGGATTTCAAGAAAACGTATGAAGAGCTTAATATGTTGCTTCCTTTTAGTGCTGATATCGAGGTCCAACATAGTCAGCGAGAGCAAATGGCGGTTATGAGTTTTCTAGCTGGTCTTCCACCAGAATTTGAGACAGCTAAATCTCAGATTCTCTCTGGTTCCGAGATCTCCAGCCTCGATGATGTTTTTCGGAGAGTACGTCGTACTGAGAATTCTTTGCCTACTCCATCCCCACAACATGGCAATGTTCTACTCAGTCGTGCTCTTCCTTCTGACTCCGGCAAGCAACATTTCAAGAGTAGTGGTCTTGGTCGTTCCATGGGGTCGGGGTCTACCAAAAGTGATCCACAGTTTGGAGTTCGTGGTCCGGATCACAGTGCAGTTATCTATCATTATTGTCACAAACCGGGACATACCAAGCGTGATTGCCGGAAGCTGCAGTTTAAGAAAACTTCGTCTGCTCATGTTGCTTCTAGTGTAGACACTTCTTCATCGGTTGTTACAATATCTGCGGATGAGTATGCCAAGCTTCTTCACCTTCAAGACACTGCCAAGCATTCTTCCGGTCCTGTTTCTGCCCTTGTTGAGTCAGGTAAACCCAATACATGTCTTGTTTCCACCTCTTCCAAGTGGGTCATTGATTCCGGTGCCACAGACCACATGACAGGTAACCCCAATCTTCTTTCTCATTTTACAAACCATCCTTCTATCAATCCTGTTACTTTAGCCGATGGTTCCACATATTCTGTTATTGGCTCTGGCACTTCGTACCCCACTCCCTCTCTTACTTTGTCTTCTGTTTTGAGTTTACCACATTTATCCTTTAACTTGATGTCAGTTAGTAAACTTACAAAAACCCTTAATTGTTGTGTCTCATTTTTTCCTGGTTATTGTGTGTTTCAGGATCTTTTGACGAAGAAGATTATTGGTAAAGGGCATGAGTCTGATGGTCTCTACATCCTTGACGCCCATACTCCAGAACCTGTTGCTTGCACTGGAATTGTCAGTCCATTTGAAGAACATTGTCGATTGGGTCATCCTTCTCTACCTTCTTTGAAGAAACTTTATCCTCAATTTTCTAGTTTAAAATCCTTAGATTGTGAGTCTTGTCAGTTTGCTAAACACCATCGCCTTAGTTCCAGTCCTAGAGTCAATAACTGAGCTTCTGCTCCATTTGAGTTAGTTCATTCTGATGTTTGGGGTCCTAGTCATGTTACTTCTAAACCTGGTTTTCGTTATTTTGTTACTTTTGTTGATGATTATTCTCGAATGACATGGCTTTATTTAATGAAATCTCGCTCAGAATTATTTACTCATTTCTCTTCTTTTTGTGCTGAGATTCGAACCCAATTTGGTACGCCTGTCCGCAACTTGAGAAGTGATAATGCAAAAGAGTATGTTTCAGGTCCTTTTCAGAAATATATGCTTGAGCACGGTATTCTCCATCAAACTTCTTGTGTTGACACCCCTTCTCAAAACGGTGTTGCTGAACGCAAAAATATACATCTCCTTAAAACAGCCCGAGCTTTGCTATTTCAAATGCAGGTTCCAAAATGTTTTTGGGCTGATGCCATCTCCACAGCTTGTTTTTTGATCAACCGTATGCTCTCTTCAGTTTTGTTGGGTAACATCCCTTTTCATACTCTTTTCCCCACTAAAAATTTGTTTCCCCTCTCCCCGAAAATTTGTGGTTGTATTTGTTTTGTTCGGGATGTCCGTCCTCAAGTTACAAAACTTGATCCTAAGTCTTTGAGATGTGTGTTTTTGGGGTATTCACGTGGTCAAAAAGGGTATCGTTGTTATTGTCCGGGTCTAGGTAGGTATCTTGTGTCTGCTGATGTTACTTTTTTGGAACACAAACCTTTTCTGTTTTCTTCAGGGTCTATCGCTCAGGAGGACGAGGATTTCTTGTTTTATCAGGTCCCATCACCTTTGGAGTTGTCCTCATCCTCCTTGGTTCTGCCCTCTTTTGTCAAGCCTCCCATAAAAAAACATCTATACTCGTTGGACACAACCACCCCCATCCGACCCAATTACAAACGTTCCGGATGTTCCAGATTCATGTCCTGATGAGCCAATATCTTCGTCATCAGATTCGCCTTGTATTGCTGATCTTGACCTTCCTATTGCTCTTCGGAAAGGTAAATGTGCTTGTACTTACCCCATTTCCTCTGTTGTTTCCTATAATTGTTTGTCTTCTTCTTCTCATGCCTTTGTTACATCCCTAGATACTATTTTTGTCCCTAAAATGGTTAGCGAGGCATTATCTCATCCTGGATGGCGTGCGGCTATGCTTGAGGAAATGACTGCTCTAGATGTCAATGGCACGTGGACTTTGGTTTCTTTGCCTAACGGTAAGCGAGCTATTGGATGTAAGTGGGTGTTTACTGTTAAATTTAATCATGATGGCTCTCTTAATCGTTTGAAAGCTCGTCGTGTTGCTAAGGGGTATGCTCAGACCTATGGTGTGGATTATTATGATACTTTCTCTCATGTTGCCAAACTTGCTTCTGTCAGGTTATTTATCTCCCTTGCAGCAATTTTTGATTGGCCTTTGCATCAGTTGGATATCAAGAATGCTTTCCTTCATGGTGATTGTAACACCCCAATTTTGGGCTTAGAAGTTTTGGGTTTGGACCGGATCGGTCGGGTTGCGGTTCGAATATAAAAGGGTGATTTTAGGAAAGCCTAGTTCGGGTTGCATTAAAAATATGGAAAAATATCTTAAAATCTTCTTTTATTATATATAAGAGAATGGTGAAATCAATTTTACAAAATGAGGTTGGGAAGTGTGACATTTTGGGTTAGTGACTAAAATGTAATTTTCAAAAACTTGGTGACTGTTTTAAAAAGGATTGAAACTTTGAATCTTTAAGGAGCTATTTACCCAAGAAGAGTTTCTCCAGATTTTTCTTAATATTAAAGGTTTTATTAATGGTTTTAATTAAAGGAAAAAGGAGGGAAAAAGATATTTTGCTCTCATAACTAACTTTTCTCAAAAATTTCCATTTCTTTTCTCTCAACTTTTCTTTCAACCCAAACACTTTTCTCCAGCAAATTTCCCTCTGATTTTGACATTCAAAGATGAGATTTCAACTTCCTTTTGATCTCTAATCATTTCTACAACAAAGCCTTAGCAATTTCTTATTGGATTTTCAAGAATCTTGGTTCCAAAAAGGGAGAAACTCACATTTAGAGGTATGAACGTCCTTCTCCTCTAAATACTCAGTTCTTTACTGAAATTCCCAAGTTCTCAATCCTTGATTTGTGTTTTAATAAAGGTTTTGTAGTTGTGTTCTTGATCTTGGCTTTAAAATGCAAGATTTGGTTAGTTTTTGATGAAATTCGTATGAAATGGTTGGGCACTGTTTTGAGGTGTGTTTTTAATGTAAATTGGATGTATAATTGATGAGAAATTGAGGTTTAATCAATGCAATCCCGGATAGGTTGATTTTCCTAAGTTTTGTTTGAGTTTATGATGGTTTTTGGGGTGATCTTGATGTTCTGCTATAGCTGGAGGTATAAGGACGTGTTTAGATCCTTTTTGGATGTTAATTGAGGTTTATGAATGTTTGGAATTGATGGATCTTGGCTGGGTAGTGTTGTAGAGATGTTTGGATGTGATTTCGGTTGTGCTTGGTAGCCGAAATGTGAGTGTTGATGTGAGCAGCGAGTTTAGGTGTCTTGGTTGAGGATATTAATGCATGATGGTGCATTAATCTACTGTTTTGATGTGTTTAAAATAGGGGAGACATCTTCGGATCTTTGTGGTGTTGATCCGGAAGCTTGATTGGTGTTTCGGCAAGTGGTGAAACGGAAATCGGTGAGTGAAGTTTGGTTTTCAGCTTTGAAACCAATGTTTGAAGGTTTTGGGAGCTTAGTCTAAGTCTAAACAACTTAGCCATGCTCAAGAGTAAGTTTTCGGAAAAACTCTCTTGTTGAAGAGCCATGAGTTGGTTGAATGGAAAGGGATTTGTTGCATGTTTAAATTCTATTTTTGAAAGCATATTTTAGCATGTTTATTGCTGGTTTCATAAGCCATGTGTTGAAGGATGCTCTAGGTAAGGGATCCTTGTTTTTGTACATTGATAAATGTGGTTTTGATGCAAAGTGATGCATGATGATAATGGCTTTGTTAAATGCTTTAAAACAGTGGATTAATGTTGTTAAGTGATGTATATTGGCAAGTGATGTGGTTTGTCTAAAAGTACTTGAATCGGATATAGTTAGCCGGCTATAGGATTGGGTGCACCGTGAATAAAGTACCTTGGATGTTGAGGGGTTGTGATTGTACCATGCTCCATCCAAGTACACTAACGAGATGGTTAAGAACAACATGGTGGTTAAAAGTCCATGGGTGGTTCTTGTTTTAAGGTCAAAATGGTGGTTAAAATTCCATGTGTGGACCTTGTGTATGGTAAGATCACAATGGTGGTTTAAAGTCCATGTGTGGATCTTGTGTTGTATGTCCTGTGATCTCGTTAGTGATGTTATACAACTACCAATGAGTGATGTGGAGGGGTTGTGATTGTACCATAGTCTCCATCATGGGTGTTGAGGGGTTGTGATTGTACCATGCTCCACCTTGATATTGGTAGTGTGTATGAAGCGTAGGGACAACGCTTGTAATCCGCGTATCCGATTGTTGGTTGTAAATTGTCGTTTGTGTTTTGGAACATGGTTATGATTATCACTTGAAAGCCAATATGACATGATAATGGTTTGAAGCATGTAATGCTTGGTTTATGTACATATGTGCATGATGAAATATTGTTTGAGCTAAAGGTTTTGAAAAAGAGTTTTTATTAATGCATTATTGTGATGTTTTAAATGAGCATTCCTCACTAAGCTATGTGCTTACGCTCTCTCTTTTCTTAAACCAATAATGCAGAGTATTGAAGTGCTTAAGGGCAGCAAGGGGGTCAAGAATCCAAGTGAATAACTAAGCTCATGTATGGTGAATATTTTCATAACTTGTTTAGCTTTTGGCATTTGGCAATGGGGAACCTATGTTGTTGTTTTGGGAGATGTTTTGGACTCCTTAAGTTGGTTTTATGCTTTTGATATTGTTGGAACTTGTAATTGGCCTTTATGAGGATTGTTGGTGTTCTAGTGTTTGAATGGTTTTCAATATAGGATGCATGCCTATAGAATTGGGGCTTTCCTTGTTTGATGCCATGTTTACGAATTGTTGATGCCATTATGTTCCTTAAGTATATAATGACTTGCTGGTATAATTTGAGGGTCTTTTGAATGCGTTTGATGGGCCAATTGTGTAATAAACCAGCAAAAATTCTGCAATCTGGGCAGCCTGTTTCGGAACAGGTGCTACCGTTTCGGAACAGAGAGCCTGAAATGGCCTAGGCGTTTCGAAACGGGCAGAGCCATTCCGGAACAGTTTTGCCACTGCCAGGCCATGTTGCGCAACGGGTTTCGGAACAGTCCCGCGTTTCGGAACGGATCATCCCTGTTCCGAAACACCCGACCGTTGGGCACTGAAATTGACGGTTATATGTTTTGAAACCTTTGTGTTTTGGTCCTGAACTTGGTTCATGCAATTGAATGAGTTTGAGATGTCCGTTTGAGTTGAAATTTGGCAGAGAAGCATGAAACATGACTAATTTCATATTGGTAACTCAAAAGTTGGTTAAGTCCTTATAATTTTCAGGATTTGCATTTTGGTCCCTAAACTTGTATGTTGTGCAATTGAGTCCCTGAATGTTATCTGATTGTTGTGGCTTTTGAATATGTTTGTCTAAAGTGTTAACCTAGGGTTAATTTGTATCTAGATAAGATTAAAAAGAAAAAAAAAAGGTCGTTAATCAAGGTTGACTTTCGGGTTGACTTTGGTTTTCCCCGTGTAAACTTCTTAATTCGGTTCAACCGTCTGGGCCGGGTTAAGGGGGTTACAGTGATCTTCAGGAGGAGGTGTATATGGAGCAACCACCTGGGTTTGTTGCTCAGGGGGGGTCTGGGAAGGTATGTTATTTGAAGAAATCTTTATATGGTTTGAAACAAAGTCCTCGGGCTTGGTTTGGTAAGCTTAGTCAGGCTATTGAAAAGTTCGGGATGCAAAAAAGCGAATCAGACCATTCTGTTTTCTTTAGAAAGTCTGATGGGGGCACTATTCTACTAGTCGTATATGTGGATGATATTGTACTCACTAGTAATGACACTAGTGGAATTTCTTCACTGAAGTCTTTTCTCCATACTCAGTTTCACACTAAAGATCTGGGGACGTTGAAATACTTCTTGGGGGTTGAGGTGAACAGAAATAGAAAAGGAATCTTCCCATCTCAGAGGAAGTATGTGCTTGATCTTTTATTGGAAACATGGAAATTGGGCGCCAAACCTTGTAGTACGCCAATGGTCTCTAATCTACAGTTAACTAAAGAAGGTGAATTATTTGATGACCCTGAGAGGTACAGAAGACTTATCGGTAAATTAAATTATCTCACGGTGACGTGTCCTGATATATCTTTTCCAGTGAGTGTTCTGAGTCAATATATGTCGTCACCGACTGTTGATCATTGGAAAGCAGTAGAGCAAGTTTTATGTTATCTGAAAAGTGCTCCTGGGCGTGGAATTCTATATGGCAATCATGGTCATACTAGAATTGAATGTTTTTCCGACTCGGATTGGGCAGCATGCAAGGAGGATAGAAGATCCACCTCAGGATATTGTGTGTTTGTTGGAGGAAACTTGATTTCTTGGAAGAGTAAAAAGCATAACGTAGTCTCACGATCTAGTGTAGAAGCCGAATATAGAGCAATGGCCAAGTCCGTATGTGAGATTATATGGGTATATCAGCTCCTCGGTGAGATTGGAATTAAAGCCTCAATACCTGCAAAACTTTGGTGTGATAATGCAAGGAGCTGGTGTTGCAGCTGGTGCTGGGGTCGCTGGACCTGAAGCTGGTCAGGGACAAGCTGTTCCTGACATGACAGTGTTGGTTCAAGCTATTGCTGGAGCTTTTCGAGCAGCGGTAGCTAGAGCTCAAGGAGCTGGGCATCAAGGTGATGCTGGTGTTAGACTACCTTTGGAGCGTTTGCACAGTCTGGAAGGGACTGAGTTCAGGGGTTTGTCTGCTGAAGGTTCTGAGTCTTGGTTGGAGAGTACCAAGAGAATCTTGGGACAAATGAATTGTTCTGATGTGCAGAAGCTGGGCTGTGTGGTATCATTGTTGCAAGACGATGCATACACTTGGTGGACAACCACTATCTCCGGAATGGAGGATGCTGATGTGACATGGACGTTCTTTCAAAACATTTTCAAGAGAAGGTATCTGGGTGTGAGGTACTTGGATGAAAAGAAGAGAGAATTCATGTCTCTTACTCAAGGGAGCATGTCAGTGGCTGAGTACGAGGTTCAGTTTGTCCGACTCAGTCAATACGCGCCTGAGCTTATTCCTGATGAGCGGGAGAGGTGTGAGCGGTTCCGTTATGGTTTGGTGACGGATGTAAAGACTTATATGCTGGCTACTGAGTACACTGATTTTGATGTGCTGGTTGGTAGAGCAAAGGACATTGAGATGAATTTGAGTTTGTCTGCTAGAGGTGCTGGTCCTAGTGCTGGTAAACGAGTTGCTGAGTATAGTTCCGGAGGCGGACGGAACAAGAGGGGACGTGATCGGAAGTATCAGTCTTCAGCTAGGCGAAGTGGTGAAGGGCAAGGTGCGCCTGTTCAGGGGGATAAGGCAAGAGTTGATCCAAACACATGTTGGACGTGTGGATCGCGTGGACATCTGAGGCGTGATTGTCCTCGAGCAGCGAGGGAGGTTCAGGCTCCTGTTGTGGCAGCTGGTAACTTGTGTTGGAACTGTTGATCAGCGGATCACATGAGGAGGGAGTGTCCTCTGTTGGCCGGTGGTGGCCAAGGACGTGCTCCTGGAGTTGTTGCACCACAGAGAGGTCGTGGGCGCGGCCGTGGTAACTTCCAGCGTAGAGAGGATGGTGGAAGGAATGTGGCTCATGTTGTAGCTGTTCAGCCTGAGGGTGGTGGCTAGGCTAGAGTGTTTGCTCAGAGGGAGGGGAGGAATGACGCGGATGTGATCGCATGTACTTTCACTTTGCAATCCTTGTCATTACTTTCCTTGATTGATTCTGGATCTACGCACTCATACATATTGCGTGAGCATGCTGAATTGCTTGGTTTGCCTGTTGAGTCCTTGGATGTTGGTATGCGTGTCACAAGTTCTTTTGGTGAGACTGTAGTGACTCGAAAGCTTTATAGAAGATGTCCCTTGGTTGTGCAAGATCATGTTTTTCATGCTGATCTTATGGAGTTGCCTTTCTATGGTTTTGATGTAATCCTTGGTATGGATTGGATTGTTGAGCATCGAGCTGTAGTAGATTGTGAAAATAAGCGAGTTTCGTTGAAGCTAGCGGATGATTACGAGGTTGTTGTGGTTGGTGAGAATGTGAAGTTTCTTGCCAATGTGGTGTCTACATTGGAGGCGAGTCGGATGCTGAAGCGAGGTTGTGAAGCTTACCTAGCCTTTGTGATGAATCCTAGCTCTAAGGAGTTGCGTGTGCAAGATATCAGGACTGTGCGAGAGTTTCCTGGTGTGTTTCCGGAGGAGTTGCCTGGATTGCCTCCTAATCACGAAGTGGAGTTTGGGATTGAGTTGTATGAAAACACAACTCATGTGTCCATTACTCCTTATCGAATGGCACCTAAGGAGTTGAAAGAGCTGAAGACGCAACTGCAAGAGTTGCTTGATCGTGGTTTCATTCGGCCGAGTGTGTCACCTTGGGGTGCACCGGTCTTGTTTTTGAAGAAGAAGGATGACACTATGAGAATGTGCATTGATTACCGTCAGCTTAATAAGTTGACTATCAAAAATCGGTATCCATTGCCGAGAATTGATGATCTTTTTGATCAATTTCGGGGAGCAGCTGTGTTCTCTAAGATTGACTTAAGGTCAGGGTATTATCAGTTGAAGGTGAAGGATGTGGATGTGCCAAAGACAGCTTTCAGGACGAGGTATGGGCATTATGAGTTCCTTGTGATGCCGTTTGGTTTGACGAATGGTCCTGCAGCTTTCATGGACATGATGAATCGTGTGTTTCATGAATACCTGGATAAGTTTGTGGTGGTATTCATTGATGATATCCTCGTGTACTCACGTACTGAGGAGGAGCATGAAGGGCATCTGAGAATTGTGCTGCAAGCTTTGTTGGAGAATCAGCTTTATGCTAAGCTAAGCAAGTGTGAGTTCTGGCTTAGAGAAGTGGTGTTTCTTGGTCATGTGGTTTCTGCTGAAGGGATTCGTGTTGATCCTCAGAAGATTGAGGCGGTGATGAATTGGAAACCTCCTAAATCTGTTCATGAAGTCCGTAGTTTCCTGGGTTTGGCAGGATATTATCGGAGATTCGTGGATGGGTTTTCCAAGATTGCTGCACCTTTGACGAAGTTTTTGCAGAAGGATGTTAAGTATGAATGGACGGAAGCGAGACAGCAGGCTTTTGAGAAGCTTAAGGCCGCTTTGACGCAAGCTCCTATCTTGGTTCAACCTGAATCAGGGAAAGAGTTTGTGGTGTACAGTGATGCGTCCTATGTTGGTTTGGGATGTGTGTTGGTGCAGGTGGGTAAGGTGGTAGCTTATGCATCACGGCAGTTGAAGGTGCATGAGCGCAATTATCCTACGCATGACATTGAGTTGGCTGCGGTGGTTTTTGCTTTGAAAATCTGGAGACATTATCTGTATGGTGAGAAGTGTACTGTGTACACGGATCACAAGAGTTTGAAGTATCTGATGTCCCAGAAGGAGTTGAATCTTAGGCAGCGACGTTGGGTGGAGTTGCTCAAGGATTATGATTTGACGATCGAGTATCATCCGGGTAAAGCTAATGTTGTAGCGGATGCCTTGAGTAGGAAGGTAGTTGTTGAGCTGAGGGCTATGTTTGCCAGTTTGAGTATTTCGCGTGATGGTGGTCTTGTGGCTGAATTGCAAGTGAAACCATCTATGGTTCAGTTGATTAAGGAAAAGCAGTTGTTGGATGATTCGTTGGTGCCTCATGTTCAGGATATTGCGGAGGATAGGCCTTCGGATTTCTGTTTTAATGATGATGGAGTGTTGTGCTTTGGGAGTCGGATAGTAGTGCCCAATGATGCTTAGTTGAGGCGTGCTATTCTGACTGAAGGGCATAGTAGTCCTTTTGCTATGCACCCCGGTAGTACTAAGATGTATCGTGATCTTCGTGATGAGTACTATTGGGTGGGTTTAAAGAAAGATGTTGCTGAGTTTGTGAGCAAGTGCATGGTATGTCAGCGAGTTAAGGCTGAGCATCAGTTTCCTTCAGGGTTGTTGCAACCGTTGAGGATTCCGGAGTGGAAGTGGGAAAGGATTACCATGGATTTTGTTTCTGGTTTGCCTTTGTCGCCATCGAAGAAGAATTCGGTGTGGGTGATTGTGGATCGCCTGACGAAGTGTGCGCATTTCCTGCCTGTGCATACTACGTACACTTTGGATAAGCTTGCGGAGCTGTACATTGCTGAGATTGTGCGGCTGCATGGTGTGCCAAAGTCGATTGTGTCGGATAGGGACCCGAGGTTTACATCGCGTTTCTGGCAGTGTTTGCATCAGGCTTTGGGTACACGGCTGAATTTCAGTACGTCTTATCATCCGCAGTCGGATGGTCAGTCCGAGCGTGTTATCCAGGTTTTGGAGGATATGTTGAGGTGCTGCGTGATTGAGTTCCAGGGCTCTTGCGAGAAACATTTGCCTTTGGTGGAGTTTGCCTATAATAATAGTTATCATGCAAGTATTCAAATGGCACCTTATGAAGCTTTGTACGGGAGGAAGTGTAGGACTCCTCTGTGTTGGGCTGAAACGGGTCAGAAGTTGGTTTCGATGCCAGCTTTGTTGAAAGGTACCACCGAGAAGGTGAAGCTCATTTGTGAGCGTTTGAAGGCAGCTTCTGATCGGCAAAAGTCTTACGCGGATTTGAAGCGTAAGGAGATTGAGTACGCGGTGGGTGACCGTGTGTTTTTGAAGGTTTCGCCTTGGAAAAAGGTGATGAGGTTTGGCCGAAAGGGTAAGTTGAGCCTTAGGTACATTGGACCATACGAGGTGGTTGAGCGTGTGGGTCCTGTTGCGTACAAGTTGAGGTTACCGCAAGAGTTGGAGAAGATCCATGATGTGTTTCATGTTTCTATGCTTCGGAAGTATAGATCGGATCCTTCACATGTGATGCCTGTGGAAGAAGTGGAATTGAATCCGGATTTGACCTATGATGAGGAACCGGTGAAGATTCTAGATTCGGATAGTAATGTTTTTCCAGGCAAGACCATTGAGTTGGTAAAGGTGTTGTGGAAACATCGTGGTGTTGAAAAAGCCACGTGGGAACGGAAGGATGAGATGTTGAAGCAGTTTCCGTACCTCTTTCCTTCAGGTAAATTTCGAGGACGAAATTTCTTAAGGGGGGAGAGTTGTAACACCCCAATTTTGGGCTTAGAAGTTTTGGGTTTGGACCGGATCGGTCGGGTTGCGGTTCGAATATAAAAGGGTGATTTTAGGAAAGCCTAGTTTGGGTTGCATTAAAAATATGGAAAAATATCTTAAAATCTTCTTTTATTATATATAAGAGAATGGTGAAATCAATTTTACAAAATGAGGTTGGGAAGTGTGACATTTTGGGTTAGTGACTAAAATGTAATTTTTGAAAACTTGGTGACTGTTTTAAAAAGGATTGAAACTTTGAATCTTTAAGGAGCTATTTACCCAAGAAGAGTTTCCCCAGATTTTTCTTAATATTAAAGGTTTTATTAATGGTTTTAATTAAAGGAAAAAAGAGGGAAAAAGATATTTTGCTCTCATAACTAACTTTTCTCAAAAATTTCCATTTCTTTTCTCTCAACTTTTCTCTCAACCCAAACACTTTTCTCCAGAAATTTTCCCTCTGATTTTGACATTCAAAGATGAGATTTCAACTTCCTTTTGATCTCTAATCATTTCTACAACAAAGCCTTAGCAATTTCTTATTGGATTTTCAAGAATCTTGGTTCCAAAAAGGGAGAAACTCACATTTAGAGGTATGAACGTCCTTCTCCTCTAAATACTCAGTTCTTTACTGAAATTCCCAAGTTCTCAATCCTTGATTTGTGTTTTAATAAAGGCTTTGTAGTTGTGTTCTTGATCTTGGCTTTAAAATGAAAGATTTGGTTAGTTTTTGATGAAATTCGTATGAAATGGTTGGGCACTGTTTTGAGGTGTGTTTTTAATGTAAATTGGATGTATAATTGATGAGAAATTGAGGGTTAATCAATGCAATCCCGGATAGGTTGATTTTCCTAAGTTTTGTTTGAGTTTATGATGGTTTTTGGGTTATCTTGATGTTCTGCTATAGCTGGAGGTATAAGGACGTGTTTAGATCCTTTTTGGATGTTAATTGAGGTTTATGAATGTTTGGAATTGATGGATCTTGGCTGGGTAGTGTTGTAGAGATGTTTGGATGTGATTTCGGTTGTGTTTGGTAGCCGAAATGTGAGTGTTGATGTGAGCAGCGAGTTTAGGTGTCTTGGTTGAGGATATTAATGCATGATGGTGCATTAATCTACTGTTTTGATGTGTTTAAAACAGGGGAGACATCTTCGGATCTTTGTGGTGTTGATCCGGAAGCTTGATTGGTGTTTCGGCAAGTGGCGAAACGGAAATCGGTGAGTGAAGTTTGGATTTCAGCTTTGAAACCAATGTTTGAAGGTTTTGGGAGCTTAGTCTAAGTCTAAACAACTTAGCTATGCTCAAGAGTAAGTTTTCGGAAAAACTCTCTTGTTGAAGAGCCATGAGTTGGTTGAATGCAAAGGGATTTGTTGCATGTTTAAATTCTGTTTTTGAAAGCATATTTTAGCATGTTTATTGTTGGTTTCATAAGCCATGTGTTGAAGGATGCTCTAGGTAAGGGATCCTTGTTTTTGTACATTGATAAATGTGGTTTTGATGCAAAGTGATGCATGATGATAATGGCTTTGTTAAATGCTTTAAAACAGTGGATTAATGTTGTTAAGTGATGTATATTGGCAAGTGATGTGGTTTGTCTAAAAGTACTTGAATCGGATATAGTTAGCCGGCTATAGGATTGGGTGCACCGTGAATAAAGTCGCCTTGGATGTTGAGGGGTTGTGATTGTACCATGCTCCATCCAAGTACACTAACGAGATGGTTAAGAACAACATGGTGGTTAAAAGTCCATGGGTGGTTCTTGTTTTAAGGTCAAAATGGTGGTTAAAATTCCATGTGTGGACCTTGTGTATGGTAAGATCACAATGGTGGTTTAAAGTCCATGTGTGGATCTTGTGTTGTATGTCCTGTGATCTCGTTAGTGATGTTATACAACTACCAATGAGTGATGTGGAGGGGTTGTGATTGTACCATAGTCTCCATCACGGGTGTTGAGGGGTTGTGATTGTACCATGCTCCACCTTGATATTGGTAGTGTGTATGAAGCGTAGGGACAACGCTTGTAATCCGCGTATCCGATTGTTGGTTGTAAATTGTCGTTTGTGTTTTGGAACATGGTTATGATTATCACTTGAAAGCCAATATGACATGATAATGGTTTGAAGCATGTAATGCTTGGTTTATGTACATATGTGCATGATGAAATGTTGTTTGAGCTAAAGGTTTTGAAAAAGAGTTTTTATTAATGCATTATTGTGATGTTTTAAATGAGCATTCCTCACTAAGCTATGTGCTTACGCTCTCTCTTTTCTTAAACCAATAATGCAGAGCATTGAAGTGCTTAAGGGCAGCAAGGGGGTCAAGAATCCAAGTGAATAACTAAGCTCATGTATGGTGAATATTTTCATAACTTGTTTAGCTTTTGGCATTTGGCAATGGGGAAACTATGTTGTTGTTTTGGGAGATGTTTTGGACTCCTTAAGTTGGTTTTATGCTTTTGATATTGTTGGAACTTGTAATTGGCCTTTATGAGGATTGTTGGTGTTTTAGAGTTTGAATGGTTTTCAATATAGGATGCATGCCTATAGAATTGGGGCTTTCCTTGTTTGATGCCATGTTTACGAATTGTTGATGCCATTATGTTCCTTAAGTATATAATGACTTGCTGGTATAATTTGAGGGTCTTTTGAATGTGTTTGATGGGCCAATTGTGTAATAAACCAGCAAAAATTCTGCAATCTGGGCAGCCTGTTTCGGAACAGGTGCTACTGTTTCGGAACAGAGGGCCTGAAATGGCCTAGGCTTTTCGAAACGGGCAGAGCCGTTCCGGAACAATTTTGCCACTGACAGGCCATGTTGCGCAACGGGTTTCGGAATGGTCCCGCGTTTCGGAACGGATCATCCCTGTTCCGAAACACCCGACCGTTGGGCACTGAAATTGACGGTTATATGTTTTGAAACCTTTGCGTTTTGGTCCTGAACTTGGTTCATGCAATTGAATGAGTTTGAGATGTCCGTTTGAGTTGAAATTTGACAGAGAAGCATGAAACATGACTAATTTCATATTGGTAACTCAAAAGTTGGTTAAGTCCTTATAATTTTCTGGATTTGCATTTTGGTCCCTAAACTTGTATGTTGTGCAATTGAGTCCCTGAATGTTATCCGATTGTTGTGGCTTTTGAATATGTTTGTCTAAAGTGTTCACCTAGGGTTAATTTGCATCTAGATAAGATTAAAAAGAAAAAAAAGGTCGTTAATCAAGGTTGACTTTCGGGTTGACTTTGGTTTTCCCCGTGTAAACTTCTTAATTCGGTTCAACCGTCTGGGCCGGGTTAAGGGGGTTACAGTGATCTTCAGGAGGAGGTGTACATGGAGCAACCACCTGGGTTTGTTGCTCAGGGGGGGTCTGGGAAGGTATGTTATTTGAAGAAATCTTTATATGGTTTGAAACAAAGTCCTCGGGCTTGGTTTGGTAAGCTTAGTCAGGCTATTGAAAAGTTCGGGATGCAAAAAAGCGAATCAGACCATTCTGTTTTCTTTAGAAAGTCTGATGGGGGCACTATTCTACTAGTCATATATGTGGATGATATTGTACTCACTAGTAATGACACTAGTGGAATTTCTTCACTGAAGTCTTTTCTCCATACTCAGTTTCACACTAAAGATCTGGGGACGTTGAAATACTTCTTGGGGGTTGAGGTGAACAGATATAGAAAAGGAATCTTCCCATCTCAGAGGAAGTATGTGCTTGATCTTTTATTGGAAACATGGAAATTGGGCGCCAAACCTTGTAGTACGCCAATGGTCCCTAATCTACAGTTAACTAAAGAAGGTGAACTATTTGATGACCCTGAGAGGTACAGAAGACTTATCGGTAAATTAAATTATCTCACGGTGACGTGTCCTGATATATCTTTTCCAGTGAGTTTTCTGAGTCAATATATGTCGTCACCGACTGTTGATCATTGGAAAGCAGTATAGCAAGTTTTATGTTATTTGAAAAGTGCTCCTGGGCGTGGAATTCTATATGGCAATCATGGTCATACTAGAATTGAATGTTTTTCCGACTCGGATTGGGCAGCATGCAATGAGGATAGAATATCCACCTCAGGATATTGTGTGTTTGTTGGAGGAAACTTGATTTCTTGGAAGAGTAAAAAGCAGAACGTAGTCTCACGATCTAGTGCAGAAGCCGAATATAGAGCAATGGCCAAGTCCGTATGTGAGATTATATGGGTATATCAGCTCCTCGGTGAGATTGGAATTAAAGCCTCAATACCTGCAAAACTTTGGTGTGATAATCAAGCTGCATTACACATTGCTTCTAATCAAGTTTTTCATGAAAGAACGAAACACATTGAGATTGATTGTCACTTCATTCGCGAAAAGATACAACAAGGTTTGATATCTACTGGTTATGTGAAAACCGGAGAACAACTAGGAGACATCTTCACCAAAGCTCTCAATGGAATTCGAATCAATTATCTATGTAACAAGTTGGGCATGATTAATATCTATGATCCAACTTGAGGGGGAGTGTTACAGATTCTTAGGCTAATATCTAGGCTATTTATTAGGCTAGAATATATTGTAATTAATGTTATATATTATGTTACCTAGTTTAGGTAAATTAGACTTGTATATATAGCCCTATATGTTTTATGAATAAAACATAAGAAATTATTCTCTACAAAAACCAAAGCCGATTTTAATTAAACCGAGTCTAACGACTCGAACCTGACTCACACACTCAACTCCCGACCCCAAAACCCGGGTGTTACATTACTTATGTTTCGAATGTCATGATGTTTAGGTGAAATGATATGGTTTACATTCTATGTTTGTAATTTGTGACTAAGTTAAGTTTAATTGTTATGACTTGGTTGATGATTGAATCATGTCAATTAGTTTAATTGAAGTATGAAATGTGTTAACAAGTTATGTTGGTTGTGTAAACATGTATTAGGAGTCTAACTTATCAAATAGGGTAAGTTAGGCAAAAGTTTTTTATTGTTTATATTCTTGTTGCTTGGGTAACATTCCTTAGCCGGTTTACGACTAAACTGGGTGAGGGGTGTTACAAGAAATATCTAAACACTCGTAATTTCTATGAGGTCATTAATGTATCATAACTTGTTAGTATTAATTTAGTAACAATGATCTATAGAATCGGTAGATTGAATATGAAGACTAGTCAGTCACGTCAATTTAAAATTTAAATCGGTAATTGACTCCTTTGCTAGAGTCTAATGTTTTAGTTAACTTGTAGCTGCTTGTTGAACTTTGTTTGTTTGAAAATGTGATTAAGTTGTCTTGGGATCACTCCAACAATAATAAGCAAACAAGAGGCTTAATTGAAAATTTTAAAGATAGTTAAGAATGCCTAGAAGATTTTTGGACTTATCAGGATACTTGTTGTCACATTCAAGAACTTATCAATATAGGCCCTTCTATGTTGATTGTTGTTAATGTTTGATGAATGTTGTTTAAAGTTTGATTATCGAAATTAAATGATTAAGTTACGGTTAGGTCGATGGACTAAACTTTTAGAAAGAGTTTTAAAGTACTCCGACTTTTAGAGTCGTGTCCAACCTTTTTGTGCTAAGTCCACCAAGTAGATTGTTATGATTGTTGTAAAACACTTTCTAGCTCGACTTACTTCTAAGCTGAGTTAGGGGGTGTTACAACAAACATGTTCTCGCAACCGCTTTTTACAGGAGGCTTCGACTATTTAGGAAAACAACACTTTTAAAATCAACGGAGTTGCCACCAATCTTTTTTGAAAAAAAAGTGTGATTGGATCACTTTAAAAAACAGAGTTATTTTAATAAAACGTTTTGTTTTAATAAAGCAACGGTTTTGGTCTGCGAAAATAAAAAAATAGGTTCGGGGTCGGTTACGCGTGTGGAAGGGTTAGCACCCCCGCGACGCCTAAAATTGGTACCTAATTGGTTTTAAAATTGTTTTCAAAACTGAAATTTGGAAGTTAAAAAAGGTTCGACTTTACTTGTCCGTTTAATGAATATTAGTCTATTTTAATGACCTTATCGCCCGAGAGATGAACTTTAATCACCGCCAATATTTCTGACGCTAACTCGTCATTCCCGTTTGATAAGACATCGCATTGGATTATGTTCTCACTTTTCAAGTAACAAAGAAATTTAAGTGTGTTGAGCATTTTATTCAATTCTAGGTTCGATTATTAAAAGCCCTAAAAAACGTCTAAGTCTTTTATTCCTAAGTTAAGGGTTAAATATGCTTAAGTGTATTTTATTTTCATGAAGAACATTTTTCAACAAAAAAAAAGTCTCTATCTAAACTTTAGTCCCTAATCCAAAGTTTTCACCTATTTCCAACCTTGAGAAAGCAACCTAAAAATCACAAACAACACAAACAAAAACACCAAAATTCAACCAAGAACAAACAATAAAATCAACATAAAAAAGAATGAAAAGTTAGAAAGTTACCGAGAAATCGACGAACGAAGAATTTGAACTTAAAGCTTCTCGAAATGCTTCGAACTCCCTCCGAAAAATTGCTCCAAACTCCTATTTTTCTTCCAAAAAAATTTCAGCCAACTCAAGAGAATTTTTGGATTTTCCTTGAACTCTTTTAGTGTTTTTTCTCAAATTTTTGGTGTGTAGAACAAATGGGTAAAGGGGGTGTTTTATACTTGATTTTGAGCTTCAAAATCAAGCTAAATCCCAAATTCAATCCCCAAATTAGAGCCTAATTCAAATTTGGGATAGAATTTACCATTTAATTCGAATCTAGGGCTCATTATTTCATTTCGGTTGTTCATAAATTATGGTGGCTATAGGCAACGGCGGCAAGCGGGGTCGGTGGCAAACGTACGGCGGCAACCATGTGATTCGAACGACACCAACCACGTCGGCTGCCGCGACCGGTGGACGGAGAACGGCGGCTGGCAGCTTCGCGGTAAGGGTTTGGAGAGCCAAGCCCCGCGCGCGTGCTCGTCACGCGCCAGCGTGTGACGTGTGGGCTGGCTCCCCCCCCTTTATTTATTATTTTTTATTTCTTTTTTTTACTGTTTTTGACCCCCTTTTGTTTCTTTTTTTTCTTTTTTTCACACTTAATTATTTTCCTATTTTATTTCTTTTTTTATAATTTTTAAACACTACAATTAATATTTTTTATTTTTTCCTTTTTTCTCTTTTTTTATATTTTTTTACTTTTTACTTTAATAAATGGGCTTCAAACTAAAATGGGCTTTATTAAAAAATGGGCTTTTTAAAAAATGGGGTTTTATGGTTTTTTTAGAATGGCCTTTTAAAAGGATTTTATTTTATTCTTTTTTCTTTCCTCTTTTTTTATTTTTCTTTTGTTAAAAGTTAGGGTGAAAATTTAGTGACAACACAAAAAAGACACAAATTTTCACCTGATTTACTAATTGGATCCATTCTCCGAATGCCCGAACGGAGAGGCATGCTCTATTCTCCTTATGCTCAAATAGATGAGCTGGGTTCCATTCTCCAAATGCCCGAACGGATAGGCCGGTTCTATTCTCCTTATTCCTGAATAGTTGAGCTGGGTTCCATTCTCCAAATGCCCGAACGGATAGGCTGGTTCTATTCTCATTATGCTCGAATAGATGAGATGGTTTCCATTCTCTAAATGCCCAAACGGATAGGTTGGTTCTATTCTCCTTATGCCTGAATAGATGAGCTGGGTTCCAATCTCCAAATTCCCGAACGTATAGGTTGGTTCTATTCTCCTTATGCCCGAATAGATGAGCTGGGTTCTATTCTCCCAAAATGCCTAAACAAATGAGATGGGCTCTGTCCTCCCGAATGCTCAATTAGGCCAAGTATTCTAAAAATCTTTCATCATCCTTATGCTTGGATGAATAAGCAGGCTCCATTCTCCTTATGCCCGAATGAATAGGCAAATTTTCTTAAGCATTTCATCCTCCTTATGCTTAGATGAATAAGCAAACTCCATTTGAGCAAGTCTTCCATGTACCTGAAAAACAAAATGCAACATGCAATATGATGTACATGCCCCTAGGGATGTCTAAAACATGAATGCATGACATGTTTTCCTTTTAAAAACTCCCTTTGCTTAGGCCAGTTTTTAAAATTTTGATGAAATTCTGGTTATCGAGACCAACCCGATTAATCATGAACTCTTTCTCCTGAACTTGTGTAGGTCGAAACAATTTGCTTCACTCTTCTTTCCACCCTTCTTGGTTATTTACTTTGAATTCACCATTCACTAAGACAAGGTCATTTCTTGTAAGGCCGCTTCTATTGTCATGTAAAGAGAGTTGATAGCTAAGTGACGCTACTTAAGCGCCCAGACATTCATATGGACTTTCTTCCTTTTTTAGAAAATTTCTCAACAAGGCTTTACTTTTTCTCCTTTAAACTTCTTAACATCGTATGCCCCAAATAATTATGGAACATTTCATAGTCCCTAAACTTTTCAAAACATTCTCAAAATAATACTCAAAAATCTTTTGAATGTATAAATGATTGTCAAATCCATTAATCCTTATTTCAAAGCAAGATGCTAACAAAGATAGGGAAAGAAACAAGAATGCCAGAAAAATTTATGAATCAAATTTATTAATGTTGTGGCAAACACGAAAAGGTTTATAAAATGAAGGGAAACAAGTATTCAAAATCAATAGTCCAAATTTCTCTTTTTCAAACGCCAGAAGCAAACTTGAATGCTACTAGTGTTGAGGAAACTTGAATACAGCGCATGGTCTGTGGAGCCCCAAAATCTGTCAAATTATCTGAGCTGCCCTTTACGGGTTTTCAACTCAGATCCTCCTTTGGTTTCAAAACACCCTTTGCGAGTTTTCATTTTGAACCCTTCTTTTCTTTTTCTTTTTTCTCCTTTTTTCTTTTTTTTATTTTTTTTTCTTTTTCCTTTTTTTCCTTCTTCTTCTTCAAGCATAGTACTTCTTTACAGTGTCAAAGTTTACCGGGTTTTGAAACTCGTTTCAATCCATCTCAGCTAAGATCAATGCTCCACGTGAAAGAACTTTTGTCAGAATATACGGTCCTTCCCAATTAGGCGCCCATTTTCCTCGGGGATCACTTTGAATTGGCAGTTTCTTCTTTAAGACCAAATCGCCTTCTTGGAACTCTCTAGGGCGAACGTTCTTTTCATAAGCCCTAATCATTCTTCTTTGGTACATTTGACCATGACACACAACTTTTAGCCTCTTTTCGTCAATTAAATTCAACTGGTCATACCTTGCTTGAACCCATTCTGCTTCATCTAATTTGGCCTCCATCAAGACACACAACGATGGTATTTCCACCTCTATTGGTAGCACAGCTTCAACTCCATATACTAATGAGAACGGAGTTGCCCCAGTGGATGTTCGTACTGCTGTTCGATGTGCATACAAAGCAAATGGTAACTTTTCATGTCAATCTTTATACGTATCAGTCATCTTTGCGATTATCTTCTTAATATTCTTATTGGCTGCTTCTACTACTCTATTCATCTTTGGGCGATATACTACCGAATTGCGATGCTTGATGTTGAACTACTCACAGACCCCAGCAATCATTCGATTATTCAGATTAGAAGCATTGTCAGTAATTATGCTTTCTAGAAGACCATATCGACAAATGATTTCCTTCTTTAAAAACTTGCATCCAATAGATCTAGTTACATTTGCATATGAGGTTGCTTCACCCATTTTGTGAAATAATCAATAGCTACCAAGATAAAGCGATGACCATTTGACGCTTTCGGGTTAATCTGCCCAATAACATCTATGCCCCACATAGAGAAATGACATGGAGATGACATGACATGAAGAGACTGAAGAGGTGCATGAACCTTATTAGCGTATACTTGGCACTTGTGGCATTTACGGGAATAATTAATGCAATCCTCTTCCATTGTCGGCCAATAATATCCTAAGCGCATAATTCTTCTTGCCATAGTGAAACCACTAGGATGGGTTGCACAAATTCCTTCATGAATTTCTTCCAAAATCAATTGCGCTTCTTTTTCATCTACACACCTTAATAGCACATGATCTTGACTTCGTTTGTAAAGAATCTCTCCATCAAGCATGTATCTTGATGCCATTTTCCTGATCATTTTCTGAAGCCTATGCTGGGTATTGTTGCAGCTCTAAGTACTGTAAGATATTGTGGAACCACGGTAAGCCATCTTCTTCTTCCTCTACATTATAGCAATATGATGGGGACTAAGTCATTTGTAACTTAATGGGTATCATCTCTGAACCTTCGCTTGCTTTAAACGTGGCAGCCAAGGTAGCTAACGCGTCTGCCATCTGATTATCTTCTCTTGGGAGATGCTTGAAAGTAATTGCCTCGAACTCCTTAGCTAACTAGAGGACCAAGTTGTGATATTCTATCAATTTTGCATCTTTTGTTTCCCATTCACTACGTGTTTGGTAAATGATCAGAGCTGAATCCCCATAGACTTTCAACTTTTGGATTCTCCTGTTGACGGCTTCCCTTAGGCCCATTATGCATGCTTCGTATTCTGTCATGTTATTGGTGCAGAAGAATTTTAAATGACAAGTAAAATGATAATGATCTCCTTCTGGCAAGACTAAAACTGCCACAATACCTCTTCCTAGAGCATTTACAGCACCATCAAAATGCATGACCCAGGATCCTATTGGTGATTCTTCATCTTTCGTGATACACAACAAATCTTCATCATGGAAACTGAAATCCAATGCCTCATAATCATCTTGCGCACGACTTGCAAGAAAATCTGCTATAGCACTTCCTTTTACCGCTTTTTGATTCACATATTGGATGTCGTATTCTGAAAGCAACATTTGCCATCGCGCTATTCTTCCCGACAAGGGTGGAGCCTCCATCATGAACTTCAATGGGTCTAGCCGTGAAATCAACCATGTGGTGTGATACAACAAATATTGCCTAAGCCTTTTAGTTGCACACACCAAAGCACAACATACCTTTTCAATTGGCGTATATCTCTTTTCACAGTCAGTAAACTTCTTGCTCATATAATATATCGCCATTTCCTTCCTTCCTTCCAGTTTTCAAACACCGTCAGATAGAGTATTAACAGCTTCCCAGAAACAGGTGGCATTAATCTTTTCCAAGGCTGTTTGGCACTCTTCCTTCCAGGTCTCTGGGTTGTTCTTTCTGAGCAACCTGAATATTGGGTCGCACTTATTTGTGAGTTGGGAGATGAAACAAGCTATGTAATTCAACCTCCCTAAGAATCCTCGAACTTGCTTATGTGTTTGAGGAGGTGGAAGCTCTTGTATGGCCTTTATCTTGTCTTGGTCGATTTCGATTCCTCTTCTGCTTACTATGAATCCTAACAATTTCCCAGAACTAACCCCAAATGTGCACTTACCAGGATTAAGCTTTAACTGGAACTTTCTTAACCTTTGAAAAAGCTTACTCAAGTTCATCAGATGCTTTTCTTCAGTTCTTGACTTGGCAATCATATCATCCACATAAACTTCTATTTCTTTGTGCATCATGTCATGAAAAAGAGTGACCATAGCTCTCTGATATGTTCCCCCTGCGTTCTTCAATCCAAAGGGCATCACCTTATAGCAGACAGTTCCCCAAAGCGTTACAAAAGTAGGTTTCTCCATGTCCTCTAGGCACATCTTGATTTGATTGTAACCGAAAAATCCATCCATGAATGAGAAAAGGAAATGGCCAGTTGTATTGTCGACCAAAGTGTCGATATGTGGAAGCGGAAAATTATCTTTAGGGCTTGCTTTGTTGAGATCCCTGTAATCGATGCACATTCTTACTTTTCCATCTTTCATGGGCATTGGGACGATGTTTGCCACCCATTCCGAATACTTAGCTACTTCGAGGAATCCTGCATTATACTACTTCTTGACTTCATTTCTAATTTTCAAGAGTGTATCAGCCTTCATTCTTTTGAGTTTTTGTTTCACGGGCTCCCATCCTTCTTTTATAGGAATCCTATGCATGGCAATATCTGTGTCGAGTCCAGGCATATCTTGGTATGACATGGCAAAGATGTCCTTGTATTCTTGTAGAAGCTCAATCAAATGTTGTCGTGTCTTAACTGAGATGGTAGTACAAATCTTGACTTCGCGCTTTTCTTCTTCAGTTCCAAAGTTTAAAACTTCTAACTCTTCTTTGTGAGGCAAAATTTGCTTTTCCTCCCCTTCTACCATTCTAAGCAAATCCTCTGACAAGTCATACTCGTCTTCATCACTAGTACTCTCAACTTTTTCTAAACATAGCGGCAAATCAAAATTAACTTCAGCATTTGATTTAGAGTCATTTGTACCATTGATATCTAAAAACATTCAAATAAAAGGAGGCAAAAATATATATACCAAGAAAGAAAGAATAAATTATATGATTTGTTATGTTTTTACGATTCGTTTTTGCTTTTTGGGTTTTTATGATTTTTTTGATGTTATTGGTTTTGTGAAAGAAAGTTCGCCGCAAGATAAAATTGAGGAAAATGCATCTTTATTGAAACTCAAATCATGGTTTTGACAATAGACCCTTTTACATAAGATCTCTAATTACCTAGGGTCTTAAGGTAAAAGAGTTGGTTTTGAGAATTACTATGAGGCAGTCTTAAAAACTTCAGGGACCATTTCCGCGGTCCAGTTCTTCAATTCAGGGCAAGGGCGAATCATGGTCAGAAATTTGTTTTCTTCCTCCTCCTTGTCTGTAATAGCGTTGATGCTCAAATTCTCAAAAACATCGCATATGTCATTCTTTCCTTTCTCCTCCTCATCGAAGCGGGCATTAGGGTCTAAAAGCCCACCAGTCTTGAAAATGGCGTTTAGGGGTGGGTATGTCATTGGCTTCCCTTCAACTTCTTCTTCTTTCCGCTTCATTTCCATGCTTTCTTGTTGCTCCCCGGCTTTCTTTTGCCATTTATCGGGCCTAAAGCCAAAACCGATTCGATCCCTTTTCACTGGGATCACCACAGGATAAGGCCTCCCTCGCCCTTCTTCTTTAACCTCCTCTTCTAGTTTCCCGAAGGAGATTTCTTCCGTGGTACAAACATTTGCTTCGTGCTCTACATTTCACTTCTCGAAGAACACCAATTCCTTGCTATTCATCTTGGCTTGAATCATCAGTTTAAACTTTGGGCAACACTAGATCTCATGTCCTTCAGCCCCATGATACTTACAGTATGGTTTTTCGACATCCTTTATCTTCAGGTTCTCCTCCTTCAATATCTCAACTACTACTAACTGATCCCATACCCAAATCATGGGCGCTTTAATTTCTTCAAAATTCCCCTTGACTATCCTTTTTTCTTCCTCGAGCACAGCATTCACCTCCGTCTTTTGGTGGTTTGGCAATGGGTTTCCTTTTTCCTCGGAAGTTTCAAATGCCAACATGCCTGAATTTCTTAGATCATCTACCACCTTTTTGAATGCGGTGCAGTTTTCAATGGTATGCCCCCTTACTCCTGCATGATACTCGTATTGGGCCTTCTCGTCATACCACAGTGGATAGGGAGGTGAGAATGGAGGAACATGTCTTGGTAACACCATTTGCAATTTGACCAGCTCGGCAAACAACTCTGCATAAGTCAATGAGATGGGAGGAAAGTAAGGCCTCGAATTCCCTTGATATCTTCACTCTCCTTTTGGGGCGTTTGCGACCATCAGAGCTGTGGTGTTGGGCTTATTGAAGGTATTGGGCTTGTTGAACACCGCACCTGTTGAATAGTTGGGGTTATAGACATTTGTTGCATTGACTTCATTGTTGTCCTTCTTCCTATATGTTTTCTTTGTTTCCCCACTGTCCAACCTTCCACTCTTCATGGCTGCAAGGATCAGTTCGCCATTCATTAACATGTCTACAAAATTCTTTGTGGCGTGGTTGAGCATACGATCATAAAAGGGACCCTTTAACATTTCCACAAACATTGGGGTGATCTCGTTTTCTAGCAATGGTAGCTGCACTTGTGCCGCTACGTCCCTCCATCTTTGAGCATATTGGCGAAAGCTCTCATGGTACTTTTGCTCCATCCCTTGTAAAACCAGACGAGTTGAAACCATGTCTGAAACATGCTTGTATTGTTCGTTGAAGGCTCTGGACAGATCTCTCCATGATTTGATGTTCACTCGACTTAACTGCGAGTACCAACGTGCAGCGAACCCTACTAGGTTGTCTTGAAAGCAGTGAATGAGCAGCTTCTCATTGTCTAGGTACATGGACATCTTTTTGTAGTACATGGTAAGATGTGCTGACAGGCATGTGGTCCCATTGTATTTCTCGAAGTCTGGGATCATGAATTCCAGTGGCGCAACTAAGTCAGTTACCAAGCTTAGATCCTTGGCATCTATTCCACCATAGGTATCCCCATCATAGAAGGACTTGAACATTCCTTCTAACTTCTCGTACTTCTCTTCCAGCTTCTTTTCAATTTGAGCCTTATCAGCAACTTCATCGAGGTCAGACACCTCGTAATTATTGGCCTCCACATTTGGAATATGAGTGGAAGATTCAACTACATGAATGGGTGTTTTAGCCTTGATAGCAGCCTCCTTCCTAGAAGTCATCCCTGGGAATCGAGGAATGGCAGAAGTATTTCCCCCTTCTTTAGTCGCATCTGGGTCCTTGAATCCAAGCAATGCAGCTATCGAACTGACCGTCTTTTGGTGGACAGCTTCAACTTGTTGTTTCATGTCGACTTCCATTTTCTCCAGTTTTTCCTAAATGTTCTTTTGATTTGCCTTCAAAGTTGCCAACCGTTCCTCAAAGTTCATGGCTCAGGTTTGGGCTCGTGTACCGTATTTATGGGTTGTCTTAGCAATTTTGGATATTCTATTGTTTTAATTGTTAAGTTAGTTTATGAACAAATGAATGTATGCACAAATGAATTCACAAAAAGAAAACAACAATGCAAACAAGATAATGCAAATGCATGAATGTAGTCGAAGGGCCATCAATTCCACTGAAAATTTGTCCATGAAAGGAAACTCTTTATTAAATAAGAAATTTTTATTACAACTCTTGAAATTACAAATATTTTTCTGCTCGAGCGCCTAACTCATTAATTTCTTCAATTAGCCACATGAGTCTTGGTCCAACTTCTCCAACAGGCCTGACATATTGTCGAAGGGTTGCAGCTTCAGTTGCTAATATTGTCACGTGCTTGGCCACATCTTGAACTTGTGTCATCATCACCCTGTCAAATTCATCCCTTTCTTGGAACCTTCGAGCATTATCTCTGAGGCGAGTGAACCAATAGTCATTTCCTCCTTGAGTGATATCTTCTAGAACTAAGATCTTCGTTCTGTACTCTTGAAGGAGGTGATCCATTTCTTTAACTCGTTCTTTCAAAAAGCCATTCTCATTCAAACAAGACTGAAGCTCTTCATAGGTACGGTCCCTTTGCATCTTGTGAACCGTTTGACTCAGATTCTCTGCTTTGGCTTCTAGCTCAATAATGAAGGCCTGACTTTGCTTCAACCTCTTGGTGGCTTCGTCATAGACTGATTGTAGCTTTAGCAAACGAACTTTGTTGTCGTGGGCTTGCCTTTTCCATGCGGTTGTATTTTCCTTTGATTCTTCTTGAAGTCTTTTCCCTTGCTCATTCTCTACTGCTTGTTTCATCTTCTTTCTTCAGCCAAGACCCGTCGAAGTTTTTCCATCTCCTTCTTACCGCGTTCCTTTTCTTTTACGACAGCTTGTTCGATCTCTTGTCTCCATTGTTCCAGGCTTTTTCGAAGATCCGCATATCGAACTGTACCTTTAAGTTTAAGAAAATCAACCATCTGGATCTCATACCTCTCTTCTAGATTCTCATATTTTTTTCCGCACATGGTTGGCTTCTCCCTTGAGTTTTTCTACATCAAGGCTCACTTCAAACTTGTCTCATAAATTATGTTCTTTAAGTGCTTCGATTTCTAACTTAGCTTGTTTTAGCTCTTCCCTTAGAATGTCAGCCTCAGAAGGAACCACCTTCAAATGCTCCTCTATTGATTTGGCAGGCCCAATAGTAGGTAGCATAACCTTGTCGTTCATCCTCGTATGTCTCCATGCATCATAATCAGGAGTATACATGCAATGCCTGTCAGACTCTGTTTTCATAAAATAACACATCTTCTATGAATCGCTGATTGCTTGCAACTTTCGCCTGAATTCTCCTTGAAACTCGAATTTGGACGTACCAAGCTCAGAAGTGAATGGAACAAATTGTCGTGATCCATATTGGCGCGATACTAATAGAGGTGCACAACCAATTCCTCCCCATAAGCCTAACAACATCAAATAGTTGTAATCCCCATACCTATATCTGACTGTTGCATGTCCCATCCATGGCACTCTCCATTTGATGTCCTCATCATGACGATCTTTGAAAATATCTACCCACTTACTCCTCTTCATGCTTGGCCAATCTTGCGCCATAAACTCCTGAAGTGGGGAAAAGTTTGGGGAGAACACATTCGGTAGGGCCAAAGTTGGACACTCCCAGAAATGACTAAGGGCCCAAACTTGCAGTAACTGATCATATCCTCTAAAACGCACGCCTTCCACTTTCCGACAAGCATTCAAAGAAATGAAGGTTTCTGCTAACACTGCAAGCACTGGATTAACATTCCTCTTCAACTGTTCAAATAAGTCTAAAAAGGCCACATCGATGTTTCCCGACACCTTTGGAAAAATCACTAAACCGTAGATTGTGAGGGCCTAGAGGTCTATCCTTTTTGTGATGTCCAGATGAACAGGAATAATGTTTCGAATGCGTGACCAAAGAAAATTAAAACTTCCCCCTCTCTTTCGTATCAACCCTTCGGCCCATTCATCACTCATTCCGGTAAATGAAACGAGTTTTGAATGTGAATTCTTGTTCTTGGGCGGCTTAGTATACACCCAATTCTCCTTTACTTCTGGCATGTTGAACAATGCCAAGTATTCCTCGAAAGTTGGCATCATGTCTTCTCCATTGAACGTGCAGCAGCAATACCCAGGGTTCCAGAACTGAATTAGGGCCTTTAGAAACGGCTCATCTACCTTCACGAACAGAAGACATGCTATGTCGCCATAGGTCTCACAGAACAACTGCTTGGTATTGTAATCAAAATGATCTCATATCTCACGTAACTTCTATACGTCGTTTTGTTTAACACCAATGTGGGCATACTCTGTAGTTTCTGTTTCATGACCCGCACTCAAACTATCTCCAAACTTCCTCTGATTAACCTCAGACTAGTGACGCACTTTCGCATTTTAAATGAAATAGATAAAATAATCAAAAACAATTTAAATGCATGATAATTCTGGGATGGCATTCCAACATTTCAGGACGTATCCCCACGGATTACCCGTGACTCAACACCCTAGGCTTTCCGCATGGCTCTATTAGAGGTAGGCTCTAAATTCTCAAACTTGGTTTAGTTCTAAAAAGGTACCCGAGCAGTCCTTGTTGTCCTCTACTAAGAGTATCAAGGCCCTCGATTCTCACCCATTATAGGCTGAAAACGAATCGAGTTCAACTTGGGAGGACTCACTACCGAAGCCTTCTCGAAGAATCAATATCCTTACGAAGGCAAAAGGGGTTGAGTCCCGGAGGTACTTTGCGATGGTCATATGAAGAATCAATATTCTTACATGAGCAAAGCGTGTTCCCCCCACTTAAACGAATGGGACAAAGCTCGGGAATAGAGCTTGGAATTAAGTCTTATATGCATAAAATAGAGCTATATTCATTTAAACAGACAAATAAATAGTACTTATGATGAACTTGCAAATTCCATATTTTAAAAAAAAACATTTTTAAATCATTTAAAACCAATTTGTGGCCTGACCCTCTTTGTTTTTATTTTAAAAAAACAAAAATGTGTCCCCAGTGGAGTCGCCAAGCTGTCGCAACCGCCTTTTTACGGGAGGCTTCGACTATTTTGGAAAACAACACTTTTAAAATCAACGGAGTCGCCACCAATCTTTTTTGAAAAAAAAAAGTGTGATTGGATCACTTTTAAAAATAGGGTTATTTTAATAAAACGTTTTGTTTTAATAAAACAACGGTTTTGGTCTGCAAAAATCAGAAAACAGGTTCGAGGGTCGGTTACGCGTGGGGAATGGTTAGCACCCCCACGACGCCCAAAATTGGTACCTAATTGGTTTTAAAACTGGAATTTGCTAGTTCAAAAAGGTTCAACTTTACTTGTCAGTTTAATGAATATTAGTCTATTTTAACGGCCTTATCGCCCGAGAGATGAACTTTAATCACCGTCAACATTTCTGGCGCTAACCCGTCATTCCCGTTTGATAAGACACCGTATTGGATTATATTCTCACTTTTCAAGTAACAAAGAAATATAATTGTGTTGAGCATTTTATTCAATTCTAGGTTCGATTATTAAAAGCCCTAAAAACGTCTAAGTCTTTTATTCTTAAGTTAAGGATTAAATATGCTTAAGCGTATATTATTTTCATGAAGAACATTTTACAACAAAAAAAAAGTCTCTATCTAAGCTTTAATCCCTAATCCAAAGTTTTCACCTATTTCTAAACAAGCAAGCAAATTTATATTCTTTTTAATTTAACCCCTTTTATTCTTCCTTTTAAAAGATTTTATTTCTTTTTATTTCTTTTCATTGTTTTCTAAGCTAAAACTCTTTTTTACATTTTTTACTATTTGTCAATTTTTTATGCTTCTTTATCTTTTTTCCTTTTTGATGTTTTCTCCCTAAAATTTGTTTTATTCTTTTTTAAACTCATTTTCATTTTTTTTAGTTTTAAAGTTTTAAAACCTCCCATTTCTAAAATGAAATTTACTTCTTCCGAAAAACCCTTTTTTAAAGTTTTTTACCCTTTTCAAAAATTTATTTTTATCCTAGACCCCTAATTTTATTTAAAATATTTTTTATTTTTCTTTTCCCTAATAGCTTTTTCTTTTTTCCTTTTTTTACCAAAAAACATCTTTATCTTTAAATCAAATACTTTTTGCCCACCTATTGTTTAAAATCAAAACAAATCATAAAAATTTTTTGAAAAAAATTCAAGATCAAGCCCTTTATTATTTAACCTTACATTATCACTTTTTTTTCTAATTAAACCCCTAAATTTATGTTTTTCAATTTAACCACATTTATTCACTTTTATTCATGCATTAAAATTCAAAACACCTTTTAAATTAAATCCTACATTTCTAAAGATCAAAATTACTTTAACAACAATTTTTAAAAACATGCAAAAAGTCTAAGATCAAACTAGAAATTTTAACAAAATTTAAAACGAAAAAGAATACCAAAACCGCGAACAATTTCCAACCTTGAGAAAGCAACCTAAAATTCACAACCAACACAAACAAAAACACCAAAATTCAACCAAGAACAAACAATAAAATCAACATAAAAAAGAACGAAAAGTTAGAAAGTTATCGAGAAATCGACGAATGACGAACTTGAACTTAAAGCTTCTCGAAATTCTTCGAACTCCCTCTAAAAAATTGCTCCAAACTCCAATTTTTCTTCGAAAAAAATTCCAGCCAACTCAAGAGAATTTTCAGAGAACTTTAGGATTATTCCTTGAACCCTTTTAGTGTTTTTTCTGATATTTTTGGTGTGTAGAACAAGTGGGTAAGGGGGGTTTATACTTAATTTTGAGCTTCAAAATCAAGCTAAATCCTGAATTCAATCCCCAAATTGGAGCCTAATTCAGAGAGCAAGCTTGATACCCGGTAAAACCCCCAAGAAATCATCCATTTTGATCCAAATTCGGGATAGAACTTCTCATTTAATTTGAATCTAGGGCTCATTATTTCATTTCGGTTTTTTACAAATTCTGGTGGCTATAGGCAACGGCGGCAAGCGGGGTCGGTGGCAACCAGACGGTTTGAATGGCACCAACCACGCTGGTTGTCGCGCCCGGTGGACGGAGAACGGCGGCTGGAAGCTTCGCGGCAAGGGTTTGGAGAGCCTAGCCCCGAGCGCGTGGTTGTCACGTGCCAGCACGTGACGCGCAGGCTGGCTCTCCCCCCCTTTTTATTTATTATTTTTTATTTCTTTTTCTTTATTGTTTTTGACCCCCTTTTGTTGTTGTTTATTCTTTTTTTCACACTTAATTATTTTCTTTTTTTATTCTTTTTTTACAATTTATAAACACTACAATTAATATTTTTTATTTTTTTTTATTTTTACTTTTTTCCTCTTTTTTCCTCTTTTTTACTTTTTACTTTAATAAATCGGCTTCAAACTAAAATGGGCTTTATTAAAAAAAATGGGCTTTTTTAAAAAATGGGTTTTTATGGATTTTTTAGAATGGGCTTTTCTTAAAAAATGGGTTTTTATTTATAAATGGGTTTTTTAAATGGTTTTTATAAAAGAATGGGCTTTTAAAAGGATTTTATTTTATTCTTTTTCTTTCTTCTTTTTAGATTTTTCTTTTGTTAAAAGTTATGGTAAAAATTTAGTGACATCACATGTAATTGTACACAAAAAATATGAAACTTTAATTTAGTTCAATTGTACACATGAGCTTTGATTTAAATATCTAATCAAACTCAAATGCACAAATTAGCAAGCTGAATCGGAATTAATCTTGTAAACCAATAACCCTAAATTAAACTATAAACTATTAATGCTAAACACAAAATCATA
Source organism: Hibiscus trionum (assembly GCA_030270665.1). Lineage (NCBI taxonomy): Eukaryota > Viridiplantae > Streptophyta > Magnoliopsida > Malvales > Malvaceae > Hibiscus > Hibiscus trionum. The sequence goes on from BSYR01000021.1 coordinate 28,344,379, forward strand.
AAACCTTAAGGAAACGAAATTAATCTCATAAACCAATAACCTTAGGCTAAATCATAAACCATTGATACTAAACCCTAAACCTTGAGGAATCAAAATTAATCACATAAACCAACAACCCTTGAAACCCCCTCGGCCCAGTCTAGTCGCAAGACTGAATCGGGAGAGTTACACGGGGATAACTGGAGAAAAATCCGAGAATTTCCCTCTGATTAACAACCCTAGATTAAGTTCATATTGCTTAAATGCAATTTAACGGTCAGATGGTGTTAATGGTCACAACGGAATAAACAGACTCTCAATCAGGCATCAATCGGATTCCCAATTGGAGGCAAACAGTCACGAAGGACCACTTTGCAAAGCCCACGAGGCAAAACCAGCGCAACAGATACATATAGACTCACTTAGGAAGCATACATGTAACGCCCCGATTTTGGGCCTAGATGTTTTAGAGTTTGGATCGGACCTGTCGAGAACGGTTCGAATCTTTAAGGGAGATTTAGGGAACACATAGTTCGGGATGCTTTAAAAATATGGAAAATATCTAAAAATCCTCATTTATTTTATGAATGATTATGGTGATAACAATTTTACAAAATAAGGTTTGGAAATACTACATTTCGGTGTAGTGACCAAATCGCAGTTTTTGCAAAAGTGGAATAGTGACTATTTTGTAAAGGATTGAAACTTTGAATCTTTAAGGAGCTAATTTTACCAAAATGTTTTTAATCAGATTTCTCTTTATTTTGAGTGTTTTTATTAATGTTTTAATTAAAGGAAATAAGGATAATTAAAAAGAAAAACTATCTTTGACTTTTCATAACTACCTTACGTTAGTTTTCTCTCATTTCATTTTCTCTCAATTTGTTTTCAGCCAAACACATTTCCTCCATCAATTAGCCTCTAATTTTCATTCCTTTTGATGAGATTTCAATCTCCTTTTGATTACTAATCTTTTCCTCGTCAAATCCTCTTGTTTTCACTTTGGATTTTCAAGAAAACTTGCCCAAATCAAGGAGAAATCAGCCATTAGAGGTAAGCTTCGTCCTTCTCCTCCAATGATCAGTTCTTTACTGAAATTCCCAAGTTATCAATCCTTTGTTAATGATTTTTGAGTTGCTTTAATGTTAGAAACATGAAATTGTGTTAAAACTCAAGATTTTTTGAGAGATCTTGATGATTTTCGTGGTTGTTGGTTAGGCTCTGTTTTGAGGTTGTTTTCTAATGTATTTTGGATGGTAAATGATGTTATAAATGAGGTTTTATCAAACAAATCCCGAATAGGTTTGGATTCCTAAGTTTTGCGTGCTAGAATGGTGGTTTTTGGGGTGGTTTTGGTGTTCTGTCATAGCTGGAGGTATAAGGACGAGTTTATGTTGATTTTTGGTGTTGATTAATGTTTAGAAATGATTAGAAGTGATAGATTTTGGCTTTGTTTTGTTTTGGGAGAGTTTGAAGATGATTTCGGTTGTTTTTGGTGGCCGAAATGAAGCTCTTGAGTAGAGCAGCGGGTTTTGGTGTGTGGCTGATGATTTCAATGCATGATGATGCATTAATCCTCTACTCTTATGTGTTATGAACAGGGGGAAATTTTCAGACGCCTTTGTTGTTGATTCGGGAGTGCTGGGAGCTTAGATAGCGTTTCGGCGGCAAGCGAAACGTAATCGGTGATTGCGAATGGTTTTAGATGTCCTTGAGTGACAAAGAAACAAGATTTGAGGATTTTAGAAAGGTTTGAAACACCTTCCTAAGTCCAGAAGTAAATATGGCTAGATTTGCTCTCAATTATATGGTGGTTGCCCCAAAAATGCTTTTACATGCTCTTGCTTTGAGATAGACAAATTCCTACTATTTTTATGCATGATTTGTAGCATGAGATGATGCTTGAAGAGATTTCATGATATAGCATGTTGCAATGTTGAGTTTTGAGATTTTGATTTAATGCAAGCATGAGTTTTGATTTTGAAATGAGATGAGGAAGATTTGAGAAATGTTGCATGAAAAACAGTAGGTGAGATGATGTTTTGACATAATATATTGGCATAGAAGATGAGATACTTACCGGATATAATTGATCGATCAATAGGATGAGAGTGCACTATAAACTAAAAATTCGTACGTGCTATTTGGATTCAATCCAAAGGGAGAGACTGATGATGGGCATTCCATCGGGTAGGACTTGGTAAAACACCCAAGCTTTTTGGCGATGAGAGATACCGCCATGAGAGACCGATGATAAGCATTCCATCGGGTAGGACTTGGTGAAACACCCAAGCTTTTTGGCGATGAGAGATATCGCCATGAGAATCCGCTGATAAGAGATTCCACCGGGGTAGAACTTGAGCTTGAGTCAAGCTAATCCGCATAACCGAGTAATGATGAAATGTGAAATGCCAATATAAAATATGGAAATGTATTTGATTCACATGTACCAAATGAAGAGATGTTTTATGCTATGAGAAATGCATATGAGATTATGATATGAAATGCTTTTGTTTTCATTTATCATGTGTATGGTCTTGCCATGAGATTTGCATTGGTTAAATGCATGAGATAGAATAGAGGTACATGTGGTTTCAAATGAAGATTTGCTTTGAAATGGTTTTCAAGAATGTGATAGAATGAGCATGTTCTTGAAAATGGCTTTTGAGAATGTGTTTTGAATAATGCATTATTGTGTTGGTTTATTTTAGAGCATGCCTCACTAAGCAAACATGCTTACGCTCTCTTTTACCAATAATGCAGATAATTGAGGTGTTTTGGGCAGCAAGAAGGTTAAGAACATCCAAGTAAGGGGTAAAGCTCATGTAAGGTGATGTTTTTACATGCTTTAGTTTTGATATTTGGCAATGGGGCTCCAAAGTTGTACTTGGGAGATGTGTTTCGAACTCCCTAAGTTTGTGGCATGTTTGTGTTTGTTTTTGAAGGTTGTAATTGGTTTTATATGGTTTGTTTGAGGTTTGAAGTTTATATTTGGTATTGTGGCTAGGAAGCATGCCTTTAGACTTAATGCTCATGTGTTTGATGCCATGTTATAGCTTAAGCTTCTTATATATGTTATCTAATGTCTAAACAAGTTGATGGTATGTTATGGTATGTATTGGAGCATGTTTGATAGTGTTAAGATGTGAAAACCAGCAATTAACGTTGTTGCAGGGTAGGGTGTATCGAAACACCCTTATCTGTTTCGAAACAGGGGCCCGAAATGGCTATAGTGTTTCGGTACGGATTAAGGTGTTTCAGAACACTTTGGCTACTGGAGAGGCATGTTCCGATACTGGTTTCGGAACGCACCTGAGTTCCGAAATTGTCAACACCGTTTCGATACGGGCGTTTCGGTACGAAGGTCAACGTTAAGGAACGGTTGACCGTTGGTCTGTGCATTTGAATTGTTTCAGGTTTTCAAGTTTTACATTTTAGTCCTGAATGTTGTGCTTGCAATAGCTTGAGTTTGGAATGTATTTTTAAGCTGAAATTTGACAGAGAGACAAGTAATTCGACTAATTACATATTGGTAAACTTAAAATCTGCAAAGTCCTCATATTTTCCAAATTTTACATTTTGGTCCCTAAAAGTGTAATTCATGCAATTGAATCCTTAAATGATTTCCAATCGCTGTGCTTTTCTCTCCCATGTTTCTTGGGTAATCACATAGGCTTAATGTGCATCTAGAAAAGATAAAAACGAAAAAAAAGGTCGTTAATCAAGGTTGACTTTTGGGTTGACTTTGGTTTTCCCCGTGTAATTCTTAGTAGTTTGGGTCAATCATCTAGGCCGGACTAAGGGGGTTACATTTGTTGGTATCAGAGCTAGGTTAACGAATAATTGGGGCTTGGTAAGTGGTGATTCTATGTAGTTTTGAATGTTTATGATTTTGCGGTGAAAGCATGATGTGTGGTTATTGATGTGTGGTTCTGTTGAGATGGAATTGTGATGCTATGTTGTGTTTGGGGTATAGTTGGGGATCCCATTTTTATATCATTACTAATGAGAAGAATTGTTTTCAAAAATGAGCTTGAGTACTTGGATTACTTACCTTATTATGCCTAATTGGATTTATTGTATTTTGTTAGTTGCATTGTTTTATTATGGGGCCACGTAGAGAGCTTAGAATCAATACTCGTTCTACGGCTGAGAACGAGAATGTGGAGAATGCTGAGGGTCTACCTCCTCCTCCCCCTGGTGGACCACCTGGTGGTGGTGGAGCTGGGGTTGGTGCTACTGGAGTTGGTGCTGGGGTTGCTAGACCTGAGGGAGTTCAGGGGCAAGCTGCTTCTGATATGTCTGTTTTGATACAAGCTATTGTTAGGGCTTTCTAGGCAGCAGTAGCTGGAGCTCATGGAGCTGCACCTCAGGATGGTGTTAATGTGAGATTGCCTTTGGAGCGTCTCCGCAGTCTGGGAGGGACTGAGTTTATAGGTTTGACCCCGGAAGGTTCCGAGTCTTGGTTTGAAAGCACCAAGAGGATACTTGGACAGCTGAACTGCAACAATGTTCAGAAGCTGGGATACATTGTGTCACTGTTGCATGGTGATGCATATACGTGGTGGACGACCACAATTGCGGGAATGGAAGATGATGTTGTGACTTGGACATTCTTCTTGAATGCGTTCAAGCGAAAATATTTGGGAGTTCGCTACCTCGATGAGAAAAAGAGGGAATTCATGTCCCTTGTGCAAGGGAGCATGACGGTAGCAGAATATGAGGTGAACTTTGTACGCCTAAGCCAATATGCACCTGAGCTGATTCCTAGCGAGCGAGAAAGATGTGTAAGATTCCCTTACGGGCTGGTGGTGGATGTGAAAACCTATATGCTCGCAGCCGATTATACTGATTTTGATGTCTTGGTCACTCGAGCCAAGGACATTGAGTTGAATCTTGGTTTGGTGAGTCGAGCAGGAGGATCTAGCTCAGGGAAGTGAGCTGCAGAGCGTGATCTTGGTAGAGATCGCTATAAGAGGCATAAGGATAGAAGACCACATGGTGATGCTAGACGCGGGGTGGTAACCCTGGAAGAGTTCAGCAAGGACCGAATGCTTTCTTGAGGACTCCTAAGTGTAACCGGTGTGGTAGGAGACATGCTGGTGAGTGTTGGCGTAATCTGGGTACATGTTGGAATTATGGTAACCGAGGGCATATGAAGAAAGATTGTCCTCAGCCGTTGAGAGAAGGTCAAGCTCCGGTGAGAGCAGCTGAGCCACAGAGAGGTCGTGGGCGCGGCCGTGGTAATTTCCAGCGCAGAGATAAGGGTGGAAGGAATGTGCCACATGTGGTGGCCGTTCAACCTGAGGGTGGTGGCCAGGCTCGAGTGTACGCTCATTAAGAGGGGAGGAATGAAATGGACGTGATTCCAGGTACCTTTACTTTGCAATCCTTGTCATTACTTTCTTTGATTGATTCTGGATCTACACACTCGTACATATTGCGTGAACATGCTCAAATGCTTGGTTTGCCTGTTGGGTCTTTGGATGTGGGTATGCGTGTGACTAGTTCCTTTGGTGAGACGGTTGTAACAAGAAGGTTGTATAGGAGATGCCCCTTAATGGTGCAAGATCATGTGTTTCTTGTCGATCTTATGGAATTACCATTCTATGGTTTTGACATAATTCTTGGCATGGATTGGCTTGTTGAGCATAGAGCCATTGTGGATTTTGAAAGCAAGCGAGTTTCGCTGAGACTTGCGGATGATTATGAGGTTGTGGTGGTGGGAGAAAATGTGAAGTTTTTATCTAATGTGGTGTCTACGCTTGAAGCAAGCCAGATGTTGCGTCAAGGGTGTGAGGCTTATCTAGCCTTTGTTATGAATCCTAGTACAAAGGAGGTTCGCGTACATGATATAAGGACCGTGTGTGAGTTCCCTGGAGTGTTTCCGGAGGAATTACCTGGTTTCCCGCCTAGTCGATAGGTTGAATTTGGAATTGAGCTGTACGGGAATACAACTCTGGTGTCCATTGCTCCTTATCGCATGGCACCCAAAGAGTTGAAGGAGTTGAAGATGCAACTTCAAGAGTTGCTTGACCGAGGCTTTATTCGGCCTAGTGTGTCACCTTGGGGTGCACCGGTCTTGTTTGTTAAAAAGAAAGATGGCACGATGAGGATGTGCATTGATTATCGTCAGCTGAATAAGTTGACCATCAAAAACAAGTATCCTTTGCCGAGGATCGATAATCTCTTTGATCAGTTTCGAGGAGCGGCAGTGTTTTCAAAGATAGATTTGAGGTCAGGATACTATTAGTTAAAGGTGAAAGATGTGGACGTGCCAAAAACAGCCTTTCGAACGAGGTATGTGCATTATGAATTTCTAGTAATGCCTTTTGGATTGACGAATGCTCATGCTTCTTTCATGGACATGATGAATAGGGTGTTCCATGAATTCTTGGACAAGTTCGTTGTGGTGTTCATCGATGATATCCTTGTGTACTCTTGTACTAAGGAGGAGCATGAAGGTCATTTGAGGATCGTTTTGTAAGCGCTGTTGGAAAATCAGTTGTATGTTAAGCTAAGTAAATGTGAGTTTTGGCTAAAGGAAGTTGTTTTCCTTGGTCATGTGGTTTCGGCTGAAGGGATTCGAGTTGATCCTCAGAAGATTGAGGCGGTGATGAATTGGAAGCCTCCTAGGTCTGTCCATGAGGTTCGTAGTTTCCTTGGGTTGGCAGGTTACTATCGGAGATTCGTGGATAGATTTTCTAATATTTTTGTCCCTTTGACGAAGTTATTGCAGAAGGATGTCAAGTATGAGTGGACGGAAGCTAGAAAGCAAGCTTTTGAGAAGCTAAAAGGAGCTTTGACGCAAGCTCCTATCTTGGTTCAACCTGAATCAGGGAAAGAGTTTGTGGTGTATAGTGACGCATCCTATGTTGGGTTGGGGTGTGTGTTAATGCAAGAGGGTAAGGTAGTGGCTTATGCATCGCGACAGTTGAAAGTGCATGAGCGCAACTATCCTACGCATGACATTGAGCTAGCAGCAGTGGTTTTTGCTTTAAAGATCTAGAGACATTATCTCTATGGTGAGAAGTGTATTGTGTACACGGATCATAAGAGTTTGAAGTATCTGATGTCTCAGAAAGAGTTGAATCTTAGGCAACGACGCTGGGTGGAGTTGCTTAAAGATTACAATCTAACGATCGAGTATCATCCGGGGAAGGCCAATGTTGTGGTTAATGCTTTTAGTAGGAAGGTGGCGATGGAGTTGAGAGCGATGTTTACTAGTTTGAGCATATCGCGGAATGGTGGTCTTGTTGCTGAGTTGCAAGTGAAACCATCTCTAGTTCAGTTGATAAAGAACAAACAGCTGTTGGATGATTCTTTAGTGCCACGTGTTTGGGATATTGCAGAGGGTAGGCCATCGGATTTTTGTTTCAATAATGATGGTGTTTTATGTTTTGGGAGTCGGATAGTGGTGCCAAATGATATTGAGTTGAGGCGCGCTATTCTGACTGAAGCTCATAGTAGTCCTTTCGTTATGCACCCTGGTAGTACGAAGATGTACCGTGATCTGAAGGATGAGTACTATTGGGTAGGATTGAAGAAAGATGTCGCAGAGTATGTCAGTAAATGCATGGTTTGTCAACGAGTTAAGGCTGAACATCAATTTCCTTCAGGATTGTTGCAGCTGTTAAGGATTCCTGAATGGAAGTGGGAGAGGATCACCATGGACTTTGTGTCTGGTTTGCCTTTTATCGTCGTCAAAGAAGAATTGTGTTTGTGTGATTGTGGATCACCTTACGAAGTGTGCGCATTTCTTGCCTGTGCATACTACGTACACCTTGGATAAGCTTGCGGAGCTGTACATTGCTGAAATTGTACGGTTGCATAGAGTGCCAAAATCTATAGTATCGGATAGAGATCCGAGGTTCACCGTAAGGTTTTGGGAGTATTTGCATCAAGCTTTGGGTACGCGGCTGAATTTCAGTACTTCTTATCATCCGCAGACGGATGGACAGTCTGAGCGTGTTATCCAAGTGCTTGAGGATATGTTAAGGTGCTGTGTTATTGAATTTCAAGGCACTTGGGAGAAGCACTTGCCTTTGGTGGAGTTTTCTTATAATAACAGTTATCAGGAAAGTATTCAAATGGCACCTTATGAAGCTTTATACAGGAGGAAGTGCAGAACTCCTCTTTGTTGGGCTGAAACGGGACAAAAGTTGGTCTCGATGCCAGCTTTGTTAAAAGGAACCACCGAGAAGGTGAAGCTCATTTGTGAGCGGTTGAAGGCAGCCTCGGATTGGCAAAAGTCTTACGCGGATTTGAAGCGTAAGGAGATAGAATTTTTTGTGGGTGATCGTGTGTTTTTGAAAGTTTCACCTTGGAAGAAGGTGATGAGGTTTGGCCGGAAGGGCAAGTTGAGCCCAAGGTACATTGGACCATACGAGGTGATAGAACGTGTGGGTCTTGTTGCCTACAAGCTGAGACTACCTCAAGTGTTAGAAAAGATACATAATGTGTTTCATGTATCCATGCTTCGGAGGTATAGATCGGATCTGTCGCATGTTATGCATGTGGAAGAGGTTGAGTTGAATCCGGACTTGACGTATGATGAGGAACCGGTTAAGATTCTAGATTCGGATAGTAAGGTTCTCCGAGGTAAGACCATCGAGCTGATTAAAGTTTTGTGGAGGCATCGTGGTGTAGAGGAAGCCACGAGGGAAAGAAAGGAAGACATGAAGAAGCAATTTCCTTAGCTTTTTCCTCCAGGTAAATTTCGAGGATGAAATTTCTTAAGGGAGAGAGTTGTAACGCCTCGGTTTTGGGCCAAGATGTTTTAGAGTTTGGATCGGATCGGATCGGACCGGTTTTGGGCCAAGATGTTTTAAAGGAAATAAGGATTATTAAAAAGAAAAACTATATTTAACTTTTCATAACTACCTTACGTTAGTTTTCTCTCATTTCATTTTCTCTCAATTTCTTTTCAGCCAAACACATTTCCTCCGTCAATTAGCCTCTGATTTTCATTCCTTTTGATGAGATTTCAATCTCCTTTTGATTCCTAATCTTTTCCTCATCAAATCCTCTTGTTTTCACTTTGGATTTTCAAGAAAACTTGACCAAATCAAGGAGAAATCAGCCATTCGAGGTAAGCTTCGTCCTTCTCCTCTAATGATCAGTTCTTTACTGAAATTCCCAAGTTATCAATCCTTTGTTAATGATTTTTGAGTTGCTTTAATGTTAGAAACATGAAATTGTGTTAAAACTCAAGATTTTTGGAGAGATCTTGATGATTTTCGTGGTTTTTGGTTAGGCTCTATTTTGAGGTTGTTTTCTAATTTATTTTGGATGGTAATTGATGTTATAAATGAGGTTTTATCAAACAAATCCCGAATAGGTTTGGATTCCTAAGTTTTGTATGCTAGAATGGTGGTTTTTGGGGTGGTTTTGGTGTCCTGTTATAGCTAGAGGTATAAGGATGAGTTTATGGTGATTTTTGGTGTTGATTGATGTTTAGAAATGATTAGAAGTGATAGATTTTGGATGTGCTTTGTTTTGGGAGAGTTTGGAGATGATTTCGGTTGTTTTTGGTGGCCGAAATGAGGCTCTTGAGTAGAGGAGTGGGTTTAGGTGTATGGCTGATGATTTCAATGCATGATGATGCACTAATCATCTGCTCTTATGTGTTATGAACAGGGGAGACATCTTCGGACGCCTTTGGTGTTGATCTGGGAGTGCCGGGAGCTTAGATAGCGTTTCGGCGAGCAAGTGAAACGTAATCGGTGAGTGCGAATGGTTTTAGAGGTCCTTGAAGGACAAAGAAACAAGGTTTGGGGATGTAGGAAAGGTTTGAAACACCTTCCTAAGTCCGGAAGTAAGTATGGCTAGATTTTCTCTCAATTATGTGGTGGTTGCCCCAAAAATGCTTTTACATGCTCTTGCTTTGAGATAGAAAAATTCCTATTGTTTTTATGAATGATTTGTAGCATAAGATGATGCTTGAAGAGATTTCATGAGATAGCATGTTGCATTGTTGAGTTTTGAGATTTTGATTTAATGCAAGCATGAGTTTTGATTTTGAAATGAGATGAGAAAGATTTGAGAAATGTTGCATGAAAAACAGTAGGTGAGATGATGTTTTGACATAATATATTGGCGAGAAGATGAGATACTTACTAGATATAATTGGTCGATAAATAGGATGAGAGTGCACTATAAAATAAAAATTCGTACGTGCTCTTTGGATTCAATCCAAAGGGAGAGACCGATGATGGGCATTCCATCGGGTAGGACTTGGTGAAACACCCAAGCTTTTCGGCGATGAGAGATACTGCCATGAGAGACCGATGATGGGCATTCCATCGGGTAGGACTTGGTGAAACACCCAAGCTTTTTGGCGATGAGAGATACCGCCATGAGAATCCGGTGATTAGAGATTCCACCAGGGTAGAACTTGACCTTGAGTCAATCTAATCCGCATATCCGAGTAATGATGAAATGTGAAATGCCAATATAAAATATGGAAATGTATTTGATTCACATGTACCAAATGAAGAGATGTTTTATGCTCTGAGAAATGCATATGAGATTATGATATGAAATGCTTTTGTTTTCATTTATCATGTGTATGGTCTTGCCATGAGATTTGCATTGGTTAAATGCATGAGATAGAATAGAGGTACATGTGGTTTCAAATGAAGATTTGCTTTGAAATGGTTTTCAAGCATGAGATAGAATGATCATGTTGTTGAAAATGGCTTTTGAGAATGTGTTTTGAATAATACATTATTGTGTTGGTTTATTTTAGAGCATGCCTCACTAAGCAAACATGCTTACGCTCTCTTTTACCAATAATGCAGATAATTGAGGTGTTTTGGGCAGAAAAAAGGTTAAGAACATCCATGGAAGTGTAAAGCTCATGTATGGTGATGTTTTTACATGCTTTAGTTTTGATATTTGGCAATGGGGCTCCAAAGTTGTACTTGGAAGATGTGTTTCGAAGTCCCTAAGTTTGTGGCATGTTTGTATTGGTTTTTGAAGGTTGTAATTGGTTTTATATGGTTTGTTTGAGGTTTGAAGTTTATATTTGGTATTGTGGCTTGGAAGCATGCCTTTAGACTTAATGCTCATGTGTTTGATGTCATGTTATAGCTTAAGCTTCTTATATATGTTCTCTAAACACCCTTATCTGTTTCAAAACAGGGGCCCGAAATGGCCATAATGTTTCGGTACGGATGAAGGTGTTTCGGAACAGTTTGGCTACTGGAGAGGCTTGTTCCGATACTGGTCTCGGAACGCACCCGAGTTTCGAAACGGTCAACACCGTTTCGATACGGGCGTTTCGGTACGAAGGTCAGCGTTCCGGAATGGTTGACCGTTGGTCTGTGCATTTGAATTGTTTCAGGTTTTCAAGTTTTACATTTTAGTCCTGAATGTTGTGCTTGCAATTTGTTGAGCTTGGAATATCCTTTTAAGCTGAAATTTGACAGAGAGACATGTAATTCGACTAATTACATATTGGTAAACTTAAAATCTTCAAATTCCTCATATTTTCCAAAATTTTCATTTTGTTCCCTAAAAGTATAATTCATGCAATTGAGTCCTTAAATAATTTCTTATCGATGTGCTTTTCTCTCCCATGTTTCTTGGGTAATCACATAGGCTTAATGTGCATCTAGAAAAGATAAAAAGGAAAAAAGGGTCGTTAATCAAGGTTGACTTTTGGGTTGACTTTGGTTTTCCCCGTGTAATCTTCGTAGTTCGGGTCAATCGTCTAGGCCGAGCTAAGGGGGTTACAATACAAGCATTAGGGAGTAAAGCGTAACATTTGAAAACCTTCAAATATGCCTTTTAGCCACTTTAACTACATGTGTTTCGAAACAGGGCTACCCATTTCAAAACGCGGGCTCTCAGCAAAAAGCAAAACTAGGTAGTTCCGGAACGTCTCCTCTTGGATTCGAAACGGGAGCCTTCAGTGGCAAAACGTACCGACACGGAACCACCCCCATTTCGATACGGGTGCCTCAAAAGCTTGGCCGTTCCAAAACCATACCAGATGTTCCGAAACGCCTGGGCACAGATTGGCCCGAAAATGTATTTTGGCATCCCCAAACTTACCCCGAAAGATCACAAACCACATGGAAACATATAAAGCAAACATTCTAGAGGAAAAATACTCTAAAAACATGTTTCAAACATGCACGCACTCAAACATGAATCTCAAACATGAAAGCTCAAAAAAGACACTTCAACTCAAAACACCAACAAGCCAAAACACAATACATTTAACCAAAAGCCAAAGCAAGCCTCAACATAGCATGGTATCAACATTTAAAACATGTAGCAACATGGTCAAACACATGGGAATTTACAACAACCTCCCTAATCACAAAAGCAAGTATTCTCATTGCTAAATTATTATTACAACTTAAAATTCATAATTGAGCTTAAGCTACGATCACCGAAGCCTTTCCCTCGTCTTCCTTTGCTTCCCGGATTGTTAACGATCTGCATTGATGGAAAGAAGCGTGTAAGCATAAAGCTTAGTTAGTGGTGCTCAAAACCACAACAACAACAATGCAGTTTTAACAAAACCATTTACACATTGAAAAGCAAAACCACAAGCATGGAAATCCATCGACACGATTATCAACAATCTATCATATGATTGGTATCTTACATCAAGCAATGCAACAACATATAACAACAAGACATGACTCTCAATATTTACCAAGATAACATTCAACCTTCTAACACAAGAGTATTATGGCAATTATGGTTACATTACTCGGATACGCGGATTGGATTCGATGGCATCTCACATCACCGAATCTAATAAGAACAACAAGACTCATGATGGCATCTTACATCACTGAGGTCTAACAATAAGCTTCTGGTGGCATCGTACTCCTCTCTAATGGCATCTTACATCACTAGCGCCACACGCGAATTTTACAATTGCACTATAATCCTATGGTCAACCAATTATACCCAGAACGACTCTCATATTTGTCAATACTCAAACATCTTGTGAACCAACGTAGAATATCACACCCATTTATCAATCACACACATTCATCTCATCTCATTTCAACCATGCATACCAAGATTAAGGTAAAGAATTCTGGAAAAGTAAAATGTAAACATTTAAATACTTGCTCTCGAGCTTAGGTTGGCCTTTCAAGCTCAACCTAAAACTCTCAAAACCATTTCCACTCACCGGTTGAACCCAAACGATGGCCGAAACACCGATTCAAGCCTCCGAACTACCTGGTCTCGCGTCCAAATGACCCAAACTTGTTTCCCCTATTTTTAGCCAATTCAAAAATGATGCATTAGACCGAAAACAACCCCCCCAACTTGCAGCAACACAGAGATTCATCATTCATCATCATAACTGAATTGATTCATACCCGAAAACACTTGGAAACACCATCAAAACGCCCCAAAACCAACTAGCAGCCAGAACCCAACAAATTTACCATTAAAACTACTTCTTTAAACATCCAAAACACTTACCCAAGGTCTAAAAACCATCAGCTCAAGGTTCCTCACAAGAACAACCCAAAAACCCACATTTTCAACTCTAAAAACCCCTAATTTTCACTAGTTTCGGGTTTCCCTACATTTAGCCACTATCTCAACATTTTTAGAACACCAAAACAAGATTAAAAACACTCTTAAACATGGCATCAAACTACCTAAACGAAAATCCCTTCATTTTCCTCCTTTTCAAACTCAAAGCATTTTGGAATAACTTTAAACAGTGGGTTTTAAGGAAAATTTAACCAACAACAAGTTTAAGGAAAGAAAAATCAAAACAAATGAGAGATTGCCTTGAAAACTTGTCTGGGTGATGAGCTTGCTCTAATGGAATAGTAGAATATGGGTTGTTTGAGAAAATAACATGAAAAGAGGAAGAAGAAGATGAGTGCATTTTGAAAACCCCTTTTTCCTTAATTTTTAAATTCCAAAATCCCCTTTTTACCCTTCTTCATTAAAATCTTTTAGTGTTCATTAAAAATGTTTTCTCCCAACAAATTTAACTCGAACTGGTTTAACCAAACCCAGTTATCTCCCGGGCTCTAAACCTGAGGTGTTACAACTCTCCCCCACTTAAGGAATTTTGTCCTCGAAATTTACCTGATGGAAAGAGGTATGGAAACTGCTCTTCCATGTCCACTTTTCTCTCCCAAGTGGCTTCTTCCACACCCCTATGTCTCTACAAGACCTTCACCAACTCTATGGTCCTACCCCACAGTACCTTTCTATCGGTAGCTAGAATCTCGACTAGTTCTTCATTATACGGCATATTCGGATTCAATTCAATCTCTTCCACTGGCATCACATGAGACGGATCTGATCTATACTTTCGGAGCATCGAAACATGAAACACATCATGAATCTTCTCAAGCTCGGAACCTTCAAGAACACTTTGTCGCCAATAACATACTCAATCTTTTTTCTCTTCAAATCGGCATACGATTTCTGTCTGTCTGAAGCCACCTTCAAGCGATCACAAATCAATTTTACCTTATCGGTAGTGCCCTTAAGCAAGTCTAGCATGGGTACAAGTTTTTGTCCGGCCTCAGCCCAACAAACAAATGTTCTACATTTCCTACCGTACAGAGCTTCATACGGTGTCATCTGAATACTAGCCTGATAAGTGTTATTGTACACGAACTCTACTAACGGTAGATGTTTTTCCCACGAACCCTGAAAATCGATGATGCAACACCTCAACATGTCCTCTAACACCTGAATAACTCTCTCTCACTGACCATCTGTATGTGGGTAATACGAAGTGCTAAAGTTCAACAAAGTTCCCAAGGTAAGTTGCAAACACTCCCAAAATCTGGATGTAAACCTCGGATCTCTATCAGACACAATAGACTTCGATACACCATGTAGCCTCACAATCTCATTGATACACAACTCGGACAACATGTCTAAGGTGTAAGTAGTATGAACATGTATGAAATGGGCACACTTAGTGAATCTGTCAACTATTACCCATATTGAATACTTCTTCGAATGAGTCAACGGTAAACCTGACACAAAATCCGTAGTTATCCATTCCGGAATCTTCAACAGTTGTAACAAACCTGAAGGAAATTGATGCTCAGCCTTAACTCGCTGACAAACCATACACTTATTCACAAACTCAGCCACATCTTTCTTCAACCCAATCTAGAAGTACCCATCTTTCAACCCACGGTACATCTTCGTACTACCCAGATGCATAGCAAAAGTACTGTTATGAGCTTCATTCAAAATAGTATGTCTCAACTCGGCATCTTCTGGAACAACTACTCTACTCTTAAAACATAAGATCCCATTCTCACCAAAGCAGAAATTTATGGGTTTACCATCAGTTATATCTTGCACGTGAGGTGTCAAAGATCGGTCTTGAAACTGTTTCTCTCGAATCAACTGAACTAACGATGGTTTAACCTGTAGCTCGGCTATCAAACCGCCATCCCGTGACACACTCAATCTCGCAAACATAGCTCGCAACTCAACTGCCACCTTCCTACTCAAAGCATCGTCCACTACATTCGCTTTACCCGGATGGTACTCTATTATGAGGTCATAGTCCTTAAGAAGCTCTAACCACCTACGTTGTCTAAGATTCAACTCTCTCTGAGTCATCAAATATTTCAAACTCTTGTGGTCGGTGTAGATTGTGCATTTCTCACCATAAACGTGGTGCCTCCAAATTTTCAAAGCAAAGACCACAGCCGCTAACTCTATGTCGTGGGTAGGGTAGTTCTTCTCGTGAACCTTCAATTGTCTAGAAGCATAAGCTACAACTCTTCCCTCTTGCATAAGCACACAACCTAAACCTACATATGACGCATCACTGTAGATTACAAACTCTTTCCTTGGTTCAGGCTGAGTCAAAATAGGAGCTTCTGTCAATGCTTTCTTCAACTTCTAAAACACTTGTTGCCTTACATCTGTCCACTCATATGGAACACTTTTTTGTAACAGTTTAGTCAAAGGTACTGCAATCTTCGAGAACACCTCAACAAACCTTCGATAATATCCAGCTAAACCTAGAAAATTACGGATTTCGGTCACCGACTTCGGTTGTTTCCAACTCACTATTGCTTCTATCTTCTTGGTATCTACACTAATCCCATCGGCTGAGATCACATGACCTATAAAGACTACTTCCCTAATCCAAAACTCACATTTGCTCAACTTGGCATACAACTGATTTTCAAGCAAAGTCTGTAGCAATAATCGCAAATGCTTATCATGTTCTTTCTTGGTCCTGGAGTACACTAGAATGTCATCTATGAACACTACTACAAACCTATCCAAAAATTTCGTGAAACACTCTATTCATCATGTCCATAAATGTAGCTGAGGCATTAGTCAAACCGAAGGGCATTACCAAGAACTCGTAGTGCCGATATCGTGTACGGAAAGTTGTCTTTGGTATGTCCACATCTTTTACCTTCAACTGATAGTAGCTCGGCCTCAAATCAATCTTCGAAAACACCGAAGCACCTCTCAACTGATCAAGCAAGTCATCAATCCGAGGCAAGGGATATTTGTTCTTCATTGTTACCTTGTTCAACTGCCTATAATCTATGCACATCCTCATATTGCCATCCATCTTCTTCACAAACAAAAACCGGAGCACCCTAAGGTGAAATACTAGGCCTAATAAAACCTCTATCTGACAGCTCCTGAAGCTGTGTCTTCAACTCTTTCAACTCTTTAGGTGTCATTCTATACGGGGCTATCGATACGGGAGCAGAATCTGAATACGTCTCAATAGAAAACTCAACATCCCTATCTGGAGGCAAACCAGACAATTCTTCTGGGAAAACACACGAAAAGTTACAAATTGTTCTAATATTTTGCGGTCTAACCTCACTCATATTCGAATTCATCACATAGGCTAAGTAAGCTTGACAACCCAAATCCATCATCCTCTTAGCCTCTAAAGCTGAAACAACATTGGGCAAGAACTTAATGTTCTCGCCAACTACTACTACCTCGTAGTCATCGGAAAGCCTCAAGGAAACTCTTTTAGTCTCAAAATCTATCCTAGCCCTATGATCCACAAGCCGATCCATACCCAGAATTACATTGAAACCATAAAAGGGTAACTCTATCATGTCAACGAGAAACACGTGACCTTGAACCATCAAGGGACATCTCCTGAACACCTTCCTAACTACAACTGTCTCACCAAAAGAACTCGTAACATTCATACCTATATCTAACAACTCGAAAGGCAAACCTAAAGATCTTGCATGCTCACCCAAAATGTATGAATGTGTCGACCTAGAATCAATCAACGAAAGCAAAGATAAGGATTGTAACACAAAATTACCTGCGATCATATTTGTGTCAATCCCAGCCTCGTGCTGTGCATAAACTCTAGCCGGTCCACCTCCCTCGGGTTGTACCGCAACAACGTGAGCCACATTTCTCTGACCATCATTCCTCGGTTGGAAATTACCTCAGCCGCGCCTACGATCTCTCTGATACTCAACAGCTCTAGCAGGTGCCTGACCATCCCTAGCCGGATGAGGACACTTACGCCTCAAATACACCTGAGATCCACAGTTCCATCAAGCACGAAAAGTACCCCCAACACTCTCCGAAATGGTTCCTCCCACATTTAGCACACTCGGGTGTGCGAGCAACAAAACCTCAACCCTGATGGCCTCGTCCCATTTTACCACATCCATGCCTAAAGTCTGGTTGGTGCCGTCTGTCCTTGTGCCTCTTGCTACGGACTCGCTTCCACTCGGTGGACCTTTTCCCTGAACTGGATCCACCCGATCGAGCAACCAAACTTAGACTTTGATCAATGTCCTTGGACCTAGAGACCAAGACATCAAACTTGGTGTAATCAGAAGCAAGCATGTAGGTCTTCACCTCCGTGACCAACCCGTAACGAAACCGCTCACACCTTTCCCTCTTAGTGGGAACCAACTCTGAAGCATACTGACTCAAGCGCACAAACCGTACTTCATACTCGGATACGGACATACTGCCTTGCACTAAAGCCATAAACTCTCTCTTCTTCTCATCTTGATAGCGAGCACCAAGGTACTTCTTGCGGAACGCACTACGAAAGAACTCCCAAGTAACCTCGACCTCGTGCATACCTGAGATAACTGTGGTCCACCAAGCATACGTGTCTCCCTAAAGAAGCAAGACAATACAACCCAACTTACGAGTATACGAGGACTCTATCTGACCCAAGATACGAGTGGTACTCTCAAGCCATGCCTCCGAACCCTCGAAAGACATACCACGAAACTCGACTCCACCTAGGCTACGAAGTCGCTCAAGGGGCAAACCGGTCCCCGTACCCTGAGGTGGTGCTGCAGCATGAAGACCAGCAACAGCCATCTGAAAAGCTCAGGCTAAGGACAAAAGTAACTGAGCCATATCCACACCGACCTGACGCTGGCCGACATGAGGTCCATTACCATCACCTCTAACATTCGCCTCATTACCATCGCAAGCATGAGGGGAAGGAGGAGCATGAGGCACATCCCCGGGTTCCTGGTCACCTTCTCTAGGCCGTCCTCTCGGTCTCACCAAAATAAATAAACAATCTAAAACAACTAACATAGAACACGAGAAAATAACATTGGGTTAGCAAAGGCAGGGATCTGTGTTTTAAGCTCTTTTAAATCAAAATCTCCTTTCCAAATAACACCTAGCAATGGGAATGCTTAACCAACTTTTAAACATCAACAGGAACGCGAGGTCATGCTCACAAACACCATACAATTCAGTCCAACATACACAAAATTAACTTACCTGACTTACCTTCCCGAGGAAACTCGTAACCGAGGCTCTAATACCATCAAATGTAACCCCCTCGGCCCGGTCTAGTCGCAAGACCAAATTAGGAGAGTTACACGAGGATAATTGGAGAAAAAACTGAGAATTTCCCTCCGAGTAACAACCCTAGATTAAGATTCATCTTACCTAAATGCAATTTAATAGTCCTATGGTGTTAAGTGTCACAGCGGAAGAAACAACGTCTCAATCGGGCATCAATCGGATGTCCAATTGGAGGCAAACAGTCCCGAAGTACCACTTTGCGAAGGTCACACTAAATAGGGGTAAAAAGGTAATTTAAACCTTACCAAGTAGTTTATTAGTCAAGTTTCAAGCCCACGAGGCAAAACCAGCTCAATCGATACATATAGACTCACTTAGGAAGCATACAAGAATTAGAGACTAAAGCGTAACATTTGGAAACCTTCAAAGATGCCTTTTAACCACTTTAACTGTCTGTGTTTCGAAACAGGGTTGCCCATTTTGAAACTCAAGCTCTCAGCAAAAAGCAAAACTAGGATGTTCCGGAACGTCTCCTATTGGTTCCGAAACGGGGGCCTCCAGTGGCAAAACGTACCGAAATGGCACCACCCCCGTTCCGATATGGGTGCCCCAAAAGCCTGGCCGTTTCGAAACCATACCAGATGTTCTGAAACGCCTGGGCACAGATTGGCCCGAAAATGCATTTTGGCATCCCCAAACATTCCCAAACTTACCCCGAAAGATCACAAACCACATTGCAACATATCAAGCAAACATTCTAGAGGCAAAACACTCTAAAAACAGGTTTCAAACATGCACGCACTCAAACATGAATCTCAAACATGAAAGCTCTAAAAGGACACTTCAACTCAAAACACCAACAAGCCAAAACATAAGATATTTAACCAAAAGCCAAAGCAAGCCTCAACATAGCATGGTATCAACATTTAAAACATGTAGCAACATGGTAAAACCATGGAAATTTTCAACAACCTCCCTAATCACAAAAGCAAGTATTCCCATTGCTAAATTATTATTACAACTTAAAATTCATACTTGAGCTTAAGCTACGATCACCGGAGCCTTTCCCTCGCATTCCTTTACTTCTCGGATCACTAACGGTTTGCATTGTTGGAAAGGAGCGCGTAAGCATAAAGCTTAGTGAGTGGTGCTCAAAACCACAACAACAACAATTTAGTTTTAACAAAACCATTTACACATTGAAAAACAAAACCACAAGCATGGAAATCCATCAACACGATTATCAACAATCTATCATATGCTTGGCATCTTACATCAAGCAATGCAACAACATATAACAACAAGACATGACTCTCAATATTTACCAAGATAACATTTAACCTTCCAACACAAGAGTATTATGGAAATTATGGTTACATTACTCTGATACGCGGATTGGATTCGATAGCATCTCACATCACCAAATCTAATAAGAACAACAAGACTCACGATGGCATCTTACATCACCGAGGTCTAACAATAAGCTTTCGGTGGCATCTTACATCTTCCTACTCCTCTCTAATGGCATCTTACATCATTAGGGCCACACGCGAATTTTACAAGTGCACTCTAATCCTATGGTCTATCCCTAAATATTATAGCATTATAAAAACAAAAATATAACCATAATGTACATTTATAAATTTTTGAAAAACTTTTTCTATAAAATATAAAAGCTTAAATTTTAACATAAATTTATTTAGTTAATTTAATTTAAATTGTGTTAGACTGTTAATATTTCAAAATTTGTGAAGTTACTAAATTTATCAATATCATATTTTGATTATTTGATATTATCAATTTATCATAAGTACAATTGTACAAATGTACAATCATGTTCAAATATGAAATATTTATAATTATATATATATATATATATATATATATATATATATATATTAAGTTAAATTATATTTAAATTATTAATTAATTATTACATCAAAAAAATAATTGAACTTATTGATATTCAGAGTCACTTATTTCTAATGACTAAGTTAATAATCAACAAATGAATCATTTAATAAAATTAATTTAATGGTTATAATTATTTTTTTAATATAATGATCATACTTAATACAAAAAGCAAATTTATTAATTTAATGATCATAATTAACAACTTAATTTATTTTTTTAATAATTTGTTTTAAATTTATCTATCTCAAGTTATTAATTTAATAAATTTTAAATATTATTATATAGTATAATTTATAAACTATAAAAAAGTAAAAATATTAATTTAATGATCATAGTTAATCATGTACTTTAAATTGTGAAGATATATTTTGTCACATTATAATATAAATAAATTTATAATCTCACAACTTCATCAATCGTAACTTATTAGTTATTACAAGTCAGGTAAATATCATATTAGTTCAATAACAAGTCAGGTCATTTATAGGTTGAGTCAATTACAGTTCAGGTTCATAACAGGTCAGGTTCATAATAGGACGGGTAATATCAGTTATTTACCAGGTTAATCTCAAGTTCAGGTTCATATCAAGTCGGATGCAGGTCGGGTTCGGTTACCACATTATCAGGTTAAACTCTGGTTCAAGTCGTTTTCAGGTCGGGTGTAGTTCGGGGTTTAGATCCAAAATTTTCATGTTCAACTTGAGTTTAGGTCACCACCAGTTCAGACTCGAATTAGTTTCGAGTCGTCACCACCTCAAGTCACAAGCAGTTCTGACTCAAATCGATTTCAATCAATTTTATAAGTTGAATCAGCTTTTTACATCCCTAATTAAAGTCATCATATTGTCGAAGGTTGCCCATGTGACGTGGCTAGATTATGACAAGAAAACACACTTTTTTTTGTTCAAAGGTGACTTCATTTCATATTAAGCAGAAATACAAAGAGTTAGTAAAAAAGCAGGGTCCCACAAAGTATGGCCCTTACAACTTTTAGCAAATTTAGCTAATCGATCGACCACCTGATTACAAGAGCGAGGAACGAAAGAGAAACAACAAGAATTGAAAGCTCTAGCAGTCAATCGTATATCCTCTTCGACGGTCGCTGAGGCCCACTCGGTAAAGGATCCCACATTAAGCCTATTGATAACAGCTTTACAATCAGCTTCGATGATGATGTTATCAAAGCCTTTCACCAAGAACAGCAACATACACATGTAACATGTTTGGGCAGTTGGGTCGCGTTTTTTCTTTTAATTATTGAGTCTCATAATTCAGAAAATTGTTAGATGAACCTGGTTTACCACGTTATTTTTAGTCTCATTTAATAATATTTTTACAAGTTATTTTTTAAGGTGAATTTTCACTTTTTTCTACATGAATCAAGGAATGAGTAGACTTACTTATGAGTTATACTGACATAAATAAATATTATTAAATAAGACCATAGTTGATATTATAAGCAGAATTCATCTAATAATTTCTCCATAATTCAAACCACAATAACAAAAGTAACGGATAAGGCTTTCCTTTCAGGTACCTCAAGGGTCGGATTTATTTCCCACCGTTCATCCCCAAGCACTCCACTCATATGCATCGTACACCTGTGATGATATGATTAAGAGGAGGTGGTTCTACTTCTATATGTCAAAACTGTCTGGGTGAACCCTTTTTTTCTCCTTTTTATATAGGGTAAACTATATAAATAGTCACTGAATTTTTACGGCAAAATTATTTTGGTCACCGTATTTTTAAAATATTTGATAAGGTCGTTTAATTTTTAGTTTGAAATCGATATAATCACCGAACTTTTAATTTGCATTCAATATGGTCTGTCTCGTTATCTTCCGTTAGAAGTTGACGATACTTTTCATTTTTCCTTAATAAAAAAATGTGTAAACTACACCAATCATCACTCAACCTTCTTCTCACTCCTATTTTGGTCATTAAAGTTTAAAAATTTTAAATTTAATAACTTAACTTTCGAATTATTCATATTTGGCCACTCTCAAATGACATGGTTATACAAATAGAAAATTTTGATTAATCCTTAAAAAATTGGTTAATTGATAAATTCTGATTATTCAATTCTTGATCTTATATTATACCAATTAAATCAAATAACTGGTTAACTAGTGAGCCAAAATATTTGATTCTAGAACTGATTTTTTTTTACTTTGTTTATTAAAATATCAAATATGATAACATGGTCAATTTAATAATTGTTTGGTTGTGATAAAAGTATAAAAACAACTAGAAAGTCAAAAATTGAAAATTCACAACTATTAATGCTACCAGAGCCAAAACGTTTTTTTAATCAGAATGGTATCAAAATCACTAGACTATAAGATATTGTAATGCATAAAATATAGAAATGTTGTATATAATATATCAGATCGGCTAATCAATTTTTCTTAAAATATAAACCGTAATCAAATTGAAATAATTTATTTTAAAAATTTGTACCGAAATCGAGTTCGATTAATCCTTAAAAATTATTTTGGTTAATTGCTAAATTCAGATTATTCAATTATCGATCTTATATTTTACCAATTAAATCAGATAATTGATTGACCGGTTAATTGGAATATTTGATTCGAGTAATATTTTTTTACTTTGCTTATTAAAATATCAAATATGGTAATATGGTAGATTTAATAAGCAAAGTAAAATATCATTACCCGGATTTTTTTAAAGATTAATCAACATTTTCTATTTTTATAACTATGTCATTTGATAGTGTTAATTCTAGAAGATTCGAGTTTAATTAATTTTGATATATATAAAAAATAATTTAATTAAATCTTTTAGGAGAATTTAACAATTCATTGAATTAAATTGAATTGATGATGGTGAAATTATTTTTATTGGTATATGGTTTAGGGTATAGGTTTAAGAGTTTAAGGTTTTAAGGTTTAATAGTTTAGGGTTTTAGGTTGAGGGTTAAGGGTTAAGTTATTTTTTTATAAAGAATAGGGTCAAATTAAAATAATATTTAAATAATGAGGGTTCAATAGAAATACGAAAATAGGTGAGGTACTAAATATATAGTTTACCTTTATTAAAAAAATAAAATTTTAATATATAAAAATAATTTAATTGAATTTTTTAAAATAATTATTAATTGTATGATGAGTCATTGAAATTTTAAATCTTTATTAATTAATTTAATGGTGTTCATCGGTGTTCATCGTTAGTGGTGTTCATCAATGTTCGTCGCCCGTTGTAGAATTTTCCAAATAGTAATTCAACTTTTCTGCAACTCTTGCCATTTTT
The DNA here is from genome assembly GCA_030270665.1 of Hibiscus trionum. Classification (NCBI taxonomy): domain Eukaryota; kingdom Viridiplantae; phylum Streptophyta; class Magnoliopsida; order Malvales; family Malvaceae; genus Hibiscus; species Hibiscus trionum. Next base: position 28,368,316 of record BSYR01000021.1, read on the forward strand.
ATTGTAAACTATATAGGTGACCATCGAATTGCAGGGTCATTGTTATTTTGATCACTTGATTAAAAAATTTGTCAATAAGATCATCAAATTATTAAAGTGCTTCTATTTTAAACACAAGCCATTAAAATTTAAAGGAGGAATTGACGTGAAAGTTAACTAAACTAATATAATTATACATTTAATCATTTTTATTTATATATTATATCAATTTAGTCATTATTTTATTTTAATTTAATAAAATTAATCAACCAACTAGATGACGACACATGTCACCACTCAATTGGATGAATTTATTCTAAATTTTAATTTATTTTATTTATAATTTTTTTACCTAATAAGATGATGACATGTGTCCTTTTTTAATTTATTTAATTTGATAGATTTAACCGACCAACCAAATGATGACACATTTTAATTTATTTAATTTAATAGATTTAACAGACCAATCAAATAGTGATATTTATCACCATCTAATTGAATATAAGCAAATGAAGCAAATAAAAAAAACAAATATGAAACACGGTGGAAATGGAACCCACACCACTAGCAAGAATGACCCTAACCACTGAACCAACTACTTTAATGCAATAAAAGATGGTAACATGTTTTATTATAGGCTTATTTTTGTTGGTGAAAATGAAAGAGAATAAAAGAGAATTAATATATTTTAAACTTCGAACTAATTATATAAAACTAAAATGTTAAACCATTAAATAAACTTTATCACTTATAAATATGTGACAGCGTACAATATATAAATTAAATAACAGTTAATGAAATAATAAATATAATTAATAATATAAATATTTTGACTTAAGGGTTCGAAAATCCCCTAAAATTAAAAAAAAAATCAATTAAATAGCAATTAACAAAAGTGTTGTAGCAGAAGTTGTTGGAGTGGAACTTGCACTGCTCGAAGAAAATGGTGAACAAATTGAGAAAGAAAACTATACATTATTTTTAATAATATTTTTAAGATTATTAATAATTAAAAATTATTATTTTCATTAATATTTAATTTTATATAATAAAACATTAATATAATTAATTATATTGAATAATTTATTAACTGCTATTTAATTTATATATTCTATATTGTCACATATTTATAAGTAATAAAGTTTATTTAATTGTTTAACATTCTAATTTTGGGTAAACTACAACAGAGGTCACTCAATTATGGGTAAGGTTACATTTGGGTCACTCAATTATTAAAAGTTACATTTGGGTCACTCAATTAAGGGTAAGATTACATTTGGGTCACCCGATTATTAAAGGTTACATTTAGGTCACTCAATTATGGGTAAAGTTACGTTTGGGTCACCCTTCATATTTAAAAAAAAAAGTGCATCAATTTATGTATTAGATTAATTAATGATTTCAAATGAAGTACTCTAATGTTAATGAGGATATACACGTGATTTCGAAGAAAAAATGACTAAATTGATGTACTTTTTTAAATATGAAGGGTCACTCAAACGTAACTCTACCCATAATTGAGTGATTTAAATGTAACCTTTAATAATTGGGTGACCTAAATGTAACCTTACCCCTAATTGAATGACCCAAATATAACCTTTAATAATTGGGTGACCCAAGTGTAACTTTATCCATAATTGAGTGACTTCTGTTGTAGTTTACCCTCTAATTTTATACAATTAGTATCGAGTTTAAATTTTGTTAATTCCCTTTTATTCTTTTAAATTTCACCAACAAAAGTAATCGTTATCATCTCATATTGCATGAAAGAAGTTGGTTCAATCAGGGCTTTAGCCATGCTTGCTGGTGGCGTGGGTTTAATTCCAACCATGTGCATATACTTTCTATTTTACATGTTTCCTTTGCTTATGTCCAATCATATGGTAAAACGTGTCATTATCTGGTTGGTTGATTAAATATATTAAATTAAATAAATTAAAATAAAAATAGGACACATGTCTTTGTCTGATTGGGTGAAAATTTATTTAATAAAATAAAATTTATTAAATTAAAATTAAAAAATCGAGCGGTGACACATGTCGTTGTATGTTAGTTGATTAATTTTATTAAATTAAATTAAAATCATGATTAAATTGATATAATATATAAATAATAGAGACTAGATATGTAATTATACTATTTTTAGTTAATTGCCACATCACCTCCTTCCTTAGATTTTAACGGTGGTGATTAAAATAGAAGCTTTTTAATAGTTCGGTGATCTGATTGACAAGTTTCTTAGTTGGTGGTCAAAATGGAAATGACCTTATAATTAGGTAGTTTTATCATTTCTTTTTACTGGGAATTTTTTTTTGAATAACACGTGCCAGCTAGCATTTATTATTGGGATTAAATAAACAGGTGTTACAAAATAAAACAACGGGCGGTGGAAAACCGACTAACAGAAGAAAAGAACTGAAAAGGCACAAATTAGGGAAGAAAAAAAACGAAAGGGAGAAAACACTCTGCTAGTCCAGCAAAAACCCTTGCATGGCCAAATCCGATGATGAAGATAAAAAAGGTGAAGGAGCAAGGGATGGGAAGGGTCGGTACAGGACATATGAAATCCAGGCCCTTAGAGAAGACGGGGAAGAGCAGTACCCAGTCACGGAGGGTCAATCCACCTTCTGTTCGCAGCTGCTATGACTTCGACGGTGGTCGGAGCTTCTTCCACCCAGATTCTTTCCGGCGTAGAGGTAAGAGGAACCCGAGCCATTTCGTGGGCCGATTTATTTCCGTCTCGTATAACGATGGAGAAAGAAACAGACTGAAATTTTTTTTGCTAGATGTAGGGCATTCCAAACGAGGGCACTCACTTCGGATCTGTCATCCGATCCAGATTGCAGCTTCTTCATAACTGTCAGCGAGTTCCCTTCGATCACCACATGACTGAAACCCAGATCCAAAGCCAACCGGATACCATGCACCACTGCCTCAGCTTCTACCGCAAAACTTGAAGAGGTATGGGCCAGCTTTGCCCCTTTGGCTCCCAGAATAAACCCCTCGTTGTCACGGATTAGGACACCTATCTGCGCTGATTTTGAGTTTGGAAAAAAACAAGCATCCACGTTGACTTTAACCGACGGAAAGCACGAGGGAGACCAACGGACCAGCGTCGGAGCACTTGCCGGAGTTAAACGCGAATGAAAAGTCTGAAGGTCTAAACAATAGCCCCGGACATAGGTAATGAGTTCCTCAATTCTCGTAATAGTTCCTTCAAAAACAAATTTATTCCTGGCAAACCATAATACATACAATGTAATTATAATCTCCTGTATTTTGTGGTTCCCATTTATTTCGAAAACTGCTGCAAGCCAATCAGGGAAATTTAGATCAGTAGCATTTATAGGTTCTCTGATAGATAATGCATTCCAAACCTGCTTAGCAAAAACACAGTCACAAAGCACATGGACGATGTCTTCTGGGGCTTGCAAACATTTGAAGTACAACGGGTCACTTGCCACCTTTCTAAAACAAAGGTTGGTTATTGTAGGCACATAATTCAAGATGAACTTCCAGCATTGGATGTTCATTTTTGTAGGGCAATTAGACTGCCATATCTTACGGAGTAGGGGACTTTCCTGAGAGGAAGTTGAGCTTGGTGCATAAGTAACCTGTAACCACTCCGAACAGTGTAAATACCTGAATGCTCACCACACCAAACCTTGGTATCAGGTTGAGATCTCATTGGCAGTAGGATACTTTGAATCTCGAATGCTTCCGAGGAAGAGAACGTGGTCATAACTAGATCAGTCTTCCAGCAACCAGATTCCTCGTCTATCAAATCAGCAACCCATTGAACATCTGGGGTTGGCAAAGAGGAAACTTTCTTAGGAATTGGTCCAGGTAGCCAATAGTCATTCCAAACCGATACCACTCGTCCGCAACCCACCTTCCATCTGATACCTTTCTCCAACAGACCCCGGGCACTCCAAACACTTCTCCATATAAGGGAAGGATTCGAACCCAAACGAGCATTCAAAAAAATCGAGGAAGGAAAGTACTTGGCACGGAAGAGCCTGCCAACAAGCGAAGATGGATTTGTCACCAGCCGCCACCCTTGTTTAGCTAGTAAAGCCACGTTGGACTTAGCTAAATCGCGAAAGCCCAATCCACCAAAGTCCTTTAGTTGACATAAATTTGCCCAAGTACACCAATGGATATCACGTTTCTCTTTAGAGTTTCTCCACCAGAATATAGCTAGAATACTCTCTAATTCCTTACAAAAAGTTTTTGGGAGAAGAAAGCAAATCATTGCGAAAACTGGAATAGCTTGTAGGATTGCCTTAATTAGGACCTCTTTCCCACCTTGTGAGAGGAACCGGGTCGCCCAATTCGAAATCCAAGAGAGGATTTTGTCCCTTAAGTCCAAAAAAGCCTGTTTCTTATTTCGACCCACTAGGATAGGGAGCCCAAGGTATTTTTCCGGGATAAAACCTTGGGTAATACCCAGAATCCGACGGACATCACTTTTATCATCATCAAGCGTATTCCCACTGAAGAAAATTCCAGATTTATCAAAATTCACAAGTTGTCCCGAACAATTAGCATAGGTCTCAATGAGCTCATGAATGATAGAAGCACCCCTCGAAGTAGCCTCCCCAAAAATTAAATTGTCATCTGCAAAAAATAGATGACTGATGTTAGGAGCACCACGAGCAATACAGACACCAACTCCAACATCAGCCTGGAAATAAGTTTGGAACAAATTTACCCTGACGTTTATTACGCAACGAGTGAATAATCTCAAAAGCGGCTAAAATATTATCAGTGATAAGACGCCCGGGAACAAAAACGCTTTGAGCCTCATCAATACACAAAGGCAGGACCGATTGAAACCGATTAACCAAAACCTTGGAAATAAGTTTGAAAAGAACATTACACAAACTTATAGGGCGAAAATGTGCCATACTAGTGGGCTCAGGAATTTTCGGAATTAAAACAATCCTGGTATGATTAATTGAATCCAGAGTTACTTCACCTTTTAGGGCGCTAATGCAGAAAGCAGCAACATCACTTCCCACAATGTGCCAGAAACGCTGGTAAAAGAGTACACATAGACCATCTTCGCCTGCCGCCTTAAGAGGGCTCATTGCTTTTAACGCAACAAAAATCTCATCATGCGTATAATCTCTGGCCAAAGAACCATTCATTTCATCCGTAATAACTCGCGGAATGCCATCAAGGATTCTGCTACAATCACCCATCCCCTGGGATGTAAAAAGTGAAATGAAATAATCCCTAGCAACCGCACCCATCGCCTCCTCATCCGTAACATCAACATTATCAGGGGAAAGTAATTTCAAAACTCTATTTCTCTTCTTTTTTTGGGTAGCCGAATGATGAAAATAGGAAGTGTTCCTATCCCCATGCTGTAACCAATTTGAACGAGCTTGCTGCTCCCAATAGAGTTCCTTCTTATCCAGCTCCAAGTTAAGTGCTAATTTTGTCTCCACGATATCACCCAAGACACCATCGGTAGGATGAAGCTCATTGAGTTGAACAAGTTTCTGATTCAGATCATGAACAGAAAAATTCTTCTCTCGTCTAATCTTGCGAAACCATTCATCAAGACCCTTCGATACTTGAGAGAGTTTCTCCAATAAATTATCTCCCGAAGACTGCCAATTATCGGAGACAGTAGCTTCACAAGAACTCTCGAGCAGCCATGACACTTCAAAACGGAAATGCCAAACCCGATTCCCATCACTCCCATTTGTATTCGTATGGAGCAATAAGGGGCAGTGATCAGAGAAGGAATGTTGTAAGTGTTGGAGCTTGAAATTTGGAAACAAGCTCCACCAGGCATTGTTTGCAACTCCTCTATCAAGTCTCAACCGAATAATTGATTGTTCACGTCGTCCCTTCTCCCAAGTAAACCACGATCCCAAGTAGCCAATGTCGTCTAAAGCACAGTCCTCCAAAGCAGATCGAAAAAGATCCATTTGCCGGGGGTTTCTTAACAAACCACCTTGTTTTTCTGAAGAGTACATGATTTCATTGAAATCGCCTATAACCAGCCAAGGCATTTCAGGGGAATCATCCAAACTACGAAGTAAATTCCACGATTCCTGACATCTATTTGTTTCTGGATTACCGTAAAAACCAGTACACCGCCAAGTAATACCTTCTGAGTCATCCTTAATAACTACATCAATGTGTCTAACCGAAAAAGAACGCAAAGAAACATCACAGGAGTTCCTCCATCCCATAGATAATCCACCGCTTCTTCCAACCGCATCCACGTCTATACCATTTGGAAAGCCACAACGTTTCCGAACTTTTGCCATACGGCCAGCAGCTAACTTTGTTTCAATCAAAAAGAAAATACACGGGTTCTCGTCTCGTAATTTTTGGTTGAGACGCCCCACCGTCCGAGATTGTCCCAAACCTCAGACATTCCAACTTAATAGTTTCATGACGAACGGCGGACCTAAGCTGATAGGTCGGCCGATAATAACTTTTGGGAATCGGATGAATAAGAACCATGGGAAACACCAGATGCTTGGTTCAGCACACGGGCACGCTTCAGACCCTCAACGGGATCGATAGGGTTATCCTCCTCAGCAACAGACATGACAGTATCCATTGCGGAAATTGGGCCATTAGGAAGGGTCCGGAAAAAAGGCCCCGGATTTAGCCCCCCCAATTTAAGACCTGATTGATTGCCCAATCTTGGGGCATGACTCACACCTGAATTGTTGGGAAATCCTGATCCACTAGAATTAATACCATTAAGACTAAAATCATTTCCTTTCTTAGAATTAACGGAATCAATCCTCGGCTGAGCCGCCACCGGTGAAGCATCTCTCAGCCAAATACTCTTCGTGGTAGACGCTCTCCTCGGCAATGCTCGCATGGAGATATCCCACTCCATCTTTAGCTCACTAGAATCCAAGGAAACCCGTAAAAGGCAAAAACTTTCGCCATGGCCTAATTTGCCACAGATGAAACATAAAAGAGTCAACTTTTCGTACTCAAATCTGACGTACTGATCACAACCATTCACAACCCGAATCTTTTTCCTTCGTTTCAACGGACAACGAATATCAATAGCAACTCCCAGCCGCATGACTCCTTTGTACCCCAAAGAAATGGCTAAAGAATCATATTCCAAGAACGTGCCCACAAAATTGCCAATCGCCTTTGCAAACCTTTCCGAAACAAAACCATGAGGGACATCATGGACCAAAACCCAGAACGCCACTCTGGTCAAGGGAATGGAATTCGGATTTTCACCCGCCTTCAATCGATGGAGGACCAACAAATGGTTATTAAAGTTCCAAGGGCCACCAGATTCTATTCTATCAGCATCCAACTGCAAATAGAGGCGAAATAGGAACCTGCCCTCACCCAAATCCGAGATTGAAATCCCCCCTAACGGATGCCAGACATTCGCAAGGGTAGAACGCATAGCCACAAAATGAATCACGCTAGAGGTAAGGAAAGAACCCACAAAGCAATGATCGTAAGAGATTTCAGAAACTAGATTCACAATATCATCCTGCAGGATCTCTTCTTCACCAGTGTTGATCGAAAGACTTGCTAAATTATTCTCCACTTCAGCCATCGCAAAACTGAAAACAGAAGACTCACTCAGAGCCAAAGAAAAAATAATATCAAGAGAAACAAAGGCGTGCTACAGAGAGCATGGGAAAAGTGTGCTACAGAGAGCAGAGAAAAAAACGTAATCACTAATTCAACATTAATCTAAAGCAAGACAAAGTGCGGATAAAAATTTTATGTTTATTTTTAGTGTCACTTTTTATACCCAACACTAAAAAACACAAAAATAAATTTTAAACCTTAACTCATAATTTTAAATCCTAAATTCTACCCTTTATACCTTGAAAAGTACATCATACTCAAAAATCTTAATCACAAAATCTAACTTTAAACCCAAACTCCAAAATCTAAAACTTAATTTTTAGTGTGGACCAGGGGCACAAAATTCTACAAAGTGCAGGATATAATGAAGTTCCAAGATATACAATATACTTTTGTCGCTCAATCCGTCTCTTCTCCATTACTTGCTTTGTTTTTGCTCTCTTTGATTTATGGAGTCAGATTCAAACAATTTGCAAAAACCAGAAACACCTCGTAACTTGGAGGCTGAATCACATGAAGAAGAAGAAGAAAGAGACCCTGAAAGCAATTCTTTACGTCAGCCACTTCTGAAAAGAAGCAGAACCCTTTCTTCCACTCCATTAGCCTTGGTTGGAGCCAAGGTCTCCCATATAGAGAGTTTGGATTACGAGTATTAGCTATATATCGTCTCTCGATTCGATTGTTTCTTCTTTGCTCTTTGTTTTCTATTATCATGTACTGAAATAAATTGATGCAGGATTAATGAAAATGATCTTTTCAAGCATGATTGGAGAAGCAGATCCAAAGTTCAAGTTTTGCAGTACGTTTTCATGAAATGGTCTTTGGCTTTCCTTGTTGGACTGTTAACAGGATTAATTGCTACTCTTATCAATCTTGCTATTGAGAACATTGCTGGCTACAAGCTTCTTGCTATTGTTGGTTTTATAGAGGAGGGAAGGTAAGGACAACGGACTAAGGACTCTTTTGATCATTTCCTACACACTTCTTGAGTTCTGATCATTCTTCTAATATTGCTTTCATGACCAAAGACTAAACTTTAGCTTATATCTAATATTATCTGAATTTGATGCAGGTATATATTTGGGTTGGTCTTTTTCACTGGGATCAATTTTTTGCTCACCTTGGTTGCTGCAGTTCTCTGTGTGTGTTTTGCCCCAACTGCAGCCGGTCCCGGTATTCCTGAAATCAAGGCTTATCTCAATGGAGTTGATACTCCTAACATGTTTGGTGCCACAACATTGCTTGTCAAGGTTGGTTAGCTGTAAGTTAGAAATCCGTGCTGAAAGCTCCATTAATGCTGCAAATTTATATAGCTAGGATTTGAACAGGAATTTTCTTGTGGTTAACAGTTAAAACATTTCAAAACCAACTTGATTGCTTTCTGAAGAATGTTTGATTTCATATCTGCCTTGTGAAAGTTTTAACAAAATATGGATAGCAGAGATTGATCGGAACTGGCACTTTGAAGAGTTTGTATGGATCATATTAATTATTTAAATTTAGATCTAGTATGAGATGGTGAGCTGATAAATTTCATATAATTGTAGATCGTTGGCAGCATTGGAGCAGTTGCTGCTGGTCTACATCTAGGGAAAGAGGGGCCTCTAGTGCACATTGGGAGTTGCATTGCCTCGTTACTTGGCCAAGGAGGGCCTGATAACTACCGTACCAAATGGCATTGGCTTCGCTACTTCAACAATGATCGGGATCGAAGAGATATTATCACTTGTGGTTCATCCTCAGGTGTTTGTGCAGCTTTCCGTGCCCCTGTGGGAGGTGTCCTATTTGCTCTCGAACATGGTGGAGGAGTTCCCTTCTCTGGAGAACTTTCTTTAGTACAGCAGTTGTGGTGGTGGTTCTAAGGGCATTCATCGAAATATGCAATTCTGGGAAATGTTGCCTCTTCGGATCAAGAGTGTAACACCCATTTTATATCCGGCCATAACTATTTATTTTTCACTCAAATGTATTATTTTATATCATAAAAAATGAAAAAAAAAAGTAAAAAAAGGAGAAATTACGTGGGTGCCATTCAAGCCACCACGTCCCTAATTGCATGATTCACCTCCCCACCCCAATTGCTATAAAAGGGGAGGGGGAGGTCTTGCAAAACACACACAGACACGGCAAAGCCATAGAAATGGCTAACAAATGCCATGGAAATGGCGCAAGGTTTAGGGGCAGTGCCCTTTTTATGGTTTGAACAGTTGGTTTGATCGGAGGCCCTGTCGAGATTCGTTCGAATCAATTTTTGAATTATGGCTAGATGATGTAGAAATCTTGCTAGGGATCGGTCGAAGTTCTTCATTCGAGCTTCTAGTAGGGTAAATTTTGATCTTTATCTTTGTATTTATTTTAATGTCGGCTTTTTATAATAAATATATTTGTATGCAATATAAAAAGTTCTTACATTTGTTGGTATGTTTTTATTTTATATGTCATGTTTGTATATTTTAATTTTATTATGTATGTTATGCTTGTATGAATTATTTATATATTCGTATATATTGTTTAATTAAATTTTAAATTAAAACTTTTTTATTAGGTATTATCATGAAAAAACATACCCCGAGCGTAAGGGTGCCACTTTCCTTTAGTCCCTATTATAAAATATCATTTTTAATTCTAAATTATAATTTTTAAAATAAATTTCCTTAAGTCGGGAATCTAACAGAAATTATGCCCCGAACGTAGGGGTGTAAATTCCTTTTATATACGAAAAATATGCCCCGGTTGTTGGGGTGTAAATTTTCTTTTCTACAAAAAAATATTCGTTTAAATATTTTAAGGGATCACAAATTATATTCGAATTCATAATTTTCACCGTTAAGACATTACGTAATCGATAGGTACCAATTTTGGGCGTTGTGGGGGTGTTCATCATTCCCCACACATAACCGACTCCCGAAACCATGTTTTCTGGTTTCGCAGACCAAAACTCGTTGTTTTAATAAAAACGATAAAAACAAGTTTTATTAAAATAACCGGGTTTTCAGGTGTTCCAACCGCACCTAAAGTAAACAAAGGATTGGTGGCGACTCCCCCGTTGTTATAGCTTGGTGACTCTGCTGGGGACCTTTTTTAGAGAGTCAAGCCACAAGGTGATTACTTTTTGTCTATATGTGGAAATTATGATTTCGATTTAATTAATTTGTGATCTTTTTTTCTAAATTTTTTACATTTTTTTTATAAATTTATTTTTTGAGTTTTCATATTATGAGCTCTATACCCGAGCTCCGTCCCTTAAGTGGGAGCGAGAAACCACGCCTTCGTGAGGTACTCCCTCCGTGTAGGATGGTGAAACGCTTCCAGGATATAGGTCCCTTTGTCGTGAGACCTCTGTCTCCGTGCAAACCTAGGAAAATGTATCCTCCCGAATCGATGTCCTAGCGACAGTTCGTGTACCGTTACTTTAGAACCAAAACACATATAGTAAACCATAGGAGCCAACCCTTTAGAGCCATACCAAAATTCTACCCGTTAGTAGTCACCATGTTTAGGTTTTGATGCCTTTATTTTCTATTTAGGCATATTTTGCTGTTAATTTTTGCCTTATTCATCATTCAATTCATTCATTTAATTCTTTTATTATGAATTAACTCGTTTCTTCTCTTTGGTGATCATGTTGCATTAAGTCATTTATTTCGCATTAATCGCATGACACCTCCATAACATTTTGATTTTTGCATTTTACCAGCATAAAGTACTGATTTACGACTGGTTCCTAAAAAATATGTCATCGGGAGAAAATCTAGTATCCTAGATATCGATGTAACATTCAAAAGTTGCGAATAAATTCTGTAAATTCAGAAGTTGAACCACGGGGACTGTTTTTGAATCAGTACTTTCACATTTAGAACATGTACCTTGCATTTACATGCATGCATTTTAAAAATTTTGAAACCAGTAGGGGATGCCCCCGTGTTAGTAAATATTGGATAAAGCAAAGTTGACCGATCTAGCATCATGCCAAACTTATGCAAGAGCCCGGTCCATGTGGCATTATGAAATAACCTCTGCAAACACCATACCACTACAAGGCCCTAATCTGAGAGCATTCCTCGACGAGTTCAGGAAGTGAGCCTTCGATGCCAAGTCAGACTTCTGCACTCTAGATGACTACATCAATTATCGCTTATAGCACTTCTCCAAAGCCAAAAGTAATGAGCTGCCATGAACCAACAACAAATTTATAGACCCGACCGGGGGGCAACCTAACGTGTTCACAAGAACAATGACAGCTCTTCAAGAAGAGATGAAAACATACTTCAAGCTTCGAGTTCGCTTTAAGAGCAGTATTAGACAAAAATGTTGAGACATTCACCTGAGGAAGTAATCCCAAAGATGATCAAACCAAGGAAGGTTGAAGGCATCCTTATAAACAAGGCACCGAGCACTATTTATCAGCAGCAAATATCTGACTACCATAGTGTTGGGGGCACCCCTTTAAGGAGAAAATCAGAATATGTCATTCACACATCCATCATTCGACATTAACTGCATGCATCGTACAAGTCATCGTGCATTTAGGCTAGACACATGCATCGAACATAAAGTCAAGTGCACCCATAGCACATTTTTTTCTTGTACATACAAACAGGTTCAGAAAAGAGAAACCAAAAGACCTCAACTATGAGGGTAACAACATGATGACTGACCCTTAACCCTGAAGGAGGCCAAATACGCAAAAAAAGCTCGAACATCCAGGTTAAAATGGTAAATTTTTTTGAACATATTACTAACTAATGTTCCATTTTCAGGTCATAACTTAATGTCATGAAGTTCCGAAATCAACCTTTCTCCAATCTCGCCTCCGTCAGCGGTGGTGAGCCAAGTAAATTTCCCTGGAAAAAAGAAAAAATGAGATGACATCGAGATCATTCAGCTTAGAAGTTCAAGTCCAAAAAAATAAGGACAATGAAGCTTGGGGGCAAACTTCTGTTGAGACAAATTTTAAACAAATATCATAAGATCAAACTAAGTCAGAAGAAAGGGACTTCTACAAGAATTTCATTCATCTCTACATCATCACTAATGCATGCACATACATGTCATTTGCATAAATACATTCCCGGAAACTAACCTTGCACTGGTTACTCAAAGAATTTTTTTTGAAACCAATCTTTTCATAAGGACCCATTTTCCTAAAAAAACATGAGTTTCTTAACTCTATCCTTCCTTAAGGACATTTCCTCAAAACTATGAGTTTCTTAACTCTATCCTTCCTTAAGGACATTTTCTCAAACTCGGAATTTCTTAACAATCCTTTCATAAGGACATTTTTTCTCAAACTCAGAATTTATTAATTTCATCCTTTCATAAGGATACTCCTTCTCAAAACCAGAATTTCTTAATCTCGTCCTTTCACAAGGACTTTTTTTGAAAGCATGAATTTCTTAGTTCAATCCTTCCACAAGGATATTTTTCTGAATATTTCCTCAAAGATCTTTTCTTAAATCAACTCTACCTCTTCTTACAAATATTTGACCATTTCTTAAAAAATGAAAATTTGCAGGTCTAATATCCTCAAACAGGAAGGAGAAGATCGTTATCAATAAATTCCAACATCCTTGACATGAAAGACTGGAGAAAATATGAAAATGTTGTCTACCGCCTTCAACTAAAGCACATACAATCGTTAACAAGAACCAACATCCTTGACACGAAAGAGTGGATCAACCAAATCAAACATTCATTTCAAACCTTATAACTCACGAAGAGTTAGTTCATGACTCATTTTAACCAGTCACATTTTTAACTTTTGCAGGTCCTATCTCACCCGTAACATGGTGTAGCAGATCAACTTTTTCATATTTTGCTTCCCCGTTAGAGGTGCAGCAGATCACCCCTGAAGTTGTAGATTCTACTTCTTCAAGATTGGCGAAATTATGTTTCTCCAACAAATGGTGGAACATATCAACTCAACAACAAGTTTATCTCCCTGAATTTGCAGCGGAATAAGCACGACAACAATTTCATCTCCCTAAACATGCAGTGGAATGAGCACGACAACATTTTCATCTCCCTAAGTTTGTAGCGGAATGAGCACAAACAACAAGTTTAGCTCCTTGGAATTACGATGGAATGAACACAACAACAAATATGTCCCCCTAAATTTGCAGCAGAACATGCTTCAATAAATTCATCTACTTGAATTTGCGGCAGGATAAGCATGACAACAATTTTATCACCTTGAATTTGCAGCGAAAGGAGAACACCAAACAACAACCTTGTCTCCCTGAATTGGCGGCAAAACAAAACAACGACAAACTCGTCTCCCTGAAGATACAACATATCATATCTTCCATGTTTAGTTTCGCCGTAGTAGGTGTGGCTAGACCAAAATCCAAATAATGCTACGTTGCCAGGGTCGTAGTAGATCAAATCTCAGATCATGCTTCTTCGTGGGAGTTGCAACATGTCATATTTTCCGAGTCTAGTTTCGTCGTACTAGGTGCGACTAGACCAAAATCCAAATCATGCTACGTCGTCAGGGTCGTAGTAGATCAAATCTTTTAGGTTATCAGGTACCTGAGTCATGTTAATGCCTCTATTGGAGACCTTTTAATCTCTTCTTGAGATTTTCATAATTCATTGATTCCTCGATCAGACCATCATAACTATAGCCCCCTTCCTTTTTTCGAGGATTTTTATCTTTGGAACCTACTTGTCTACCACGCTACAGGCGTAAGTTAGACTCATTAGCAACTAGAGTTTGTCCTTTCGGGACATCAAATTTAAACGGAGCATTCATAGCTGGTATATGTGACTTAGTCACTCTATTAGGGTCAGCTAAATCATCTGACAATTGATTTGCTAAATGAATTATCCTTTGAACTTATAGTTCACATTGTTGAGTACGTGGATCAAACTAAGATAATGATAATTCATTCCAATTTATTTCTTTTTCCAGCTATTTTATTTTCTCCCCCTAATATTGGGAAAACTGGCTCATTAACATGATAGTAGTAAATCGAGCCGTAAATAAATTCCCTATCAGAAGCTCAAGATATTTAATTATCTAGGGAAATTTGAATCTACATATATTCCCAACCTCCTTTGAGAACTCATCTTTGTGCGTTGTGGTGGAGGAATCAGAACATATACGCACACAAGAAAAAAAATATAAGATGAGAAATATTTGGTTTTGACCAAAACCCATTTGTAATGGGGAGAACTTATGATAATTTGTTGGCTTGATGCGAATTAGTGATACTACATGTAAAATGACATGTCACCAGCATTATGAAGACCGATTGTCTTTATAAGGTAATCTGGAAAATGTGCTCATAATTTTATCAACTGAGCAAGTAGCCTCGTAAACACCAAGTTACGAGTTGATAACAAGGATACATATGGCCATCTATTCGATGCATCGATTAAAATCGTAAAATATATAGATGGACTATAAGAAAGGTGTATGGGCCCACATATATCACCTTGTATCCGTTCCAGAAAATTAATAGATTCACAATCTATCTTAGCTGATGATGATTGAATAATCGATTTTCTTTAATAGCAAGTATCACATGAAAAACATTACCTTGAAGAAAATTTTAGTTCTTCAATAATGACCACATGAAAGTGTCAACAAATTTTTTGCATCATAATTGAACCGGGATGGCCTAACCGGTCATGCCAAATAATAAAATTATCAGTAAACTTCTTATTTACAATAGCATGAACTTCAATTTGTACTAATTCTTGTGTAGTACAATATGGATGACAGTGCATATATTTTTTTCAAGATTTTATTATTGCCTTGAGTTATACTCGTAATATTAAGATAGTCGGCACCCCTCGACTAATATTCTCAATATATTTCTGTAAATATCTTTAAAATTCAATAAGTCTCTTTGCGTCTTTGACGAGTATAACGCACTATGAAAATGGAATAGAGTTCCATTTGGCATTAACATATTTGCTCAGTTGAAGCCTTCTGTGATATTGGTACTTCTGAATATAATACTCACATTATTCCCTTGCATTTTAAATGGGAAAATATGCATAGTTATGCACCTTTCACAATGTGCTTTGTTTCATTCACTTCGGGGAATGAAAAAATATTAAATATATAGCACATCATATCAAATCGGTTATCTATCAGAGATAAACCCTCAAGAACTTATTGCTCTTACGAAGCATTGATATTTTAGTACTTTGGGAAATAGTACTCATATTTTTTCCTTGCATTTAAATGGGAAAATATTTCTTACGCTTAAGTATAGTATGAGTACTTGCATTGTCTGCTAGGCATAAATAGCCACAATTCATTGTATATTTTATTCCGAAAGTAATCATATTTTTCAAAGAATAAATTAACATAAAGCATAAATAAATAATATGTAAAACAAGTTAATATAAAGTAAATTAACATAAAACAAAATAAATAAAAGATCAATTATTCCCTTTAGAGGTTATAAGGGAAATAAAATAAATGGCGAATTATTCTCTTCCAGGGTTATGAAGAAATTAACAATATCCAATTGAGTTGGACTAACAACGCCATAATTATTTTCGCCATAAGCAAAACTTGTTTATATTTTCTTTCATTTATCATTCATGCTTATGGATAAAGTTCATAATACTTTGGCGTTTGACAAGTACGAGACCAATGGTTTGTACCATTATATTGATAACATAAAGATTTTGATATGATATCTATCATTTTTGTCATCCTTATAATCCCACTTTCGGTGGATAAAAACATTCTCAAAAGGATCATCTTATCCATGTCTATTTTTTATGGCCTCAATCGCAACCACAATTGCTAATGTGGCATTTATTTTTTCGCTATAAAAATATCACATTCACTTCAGGGAATGTAGTGGAGGTTAATAGGTCTTTAAAACCTCATCAGTTTGCATTCACATCAAGGAATGAAACAAATCTAATAATCGCATGGAATAAACATCATGCTTGCATTCACTTTAAGGAATGACATAAGTCCAATAATCGCATGGAATAAACATCATGCTTGCATTCACTTCAGGGAATGCCCAATCATTGATAATCGCATGTAATAAACATCATGCTTTGCATTCACTTCAGGGAATGCCTCCCATAAAACTTTTTTGGATCAAGACAAAATTTCAACACTTGATCTTGAGAGAAGTCTATAGTCGTGTTTTTCGACACATGAGAATTATTGCTTTCAAGCAAAATCACCTAATTTATCACACTTTAAAATTGTAGTTTAAAGAATAAAAATAAAAGTAGAGTTAACCGATAATAGTTTTCCTCTCAAAGATAATGGAGACATAGTAAATGACCAGATCAGCTTCTCATAAGAATCTCGTCTCTTTCCCAGCTATTATATCATGTAAAACTCAAAATACGATTAAAAATACCAACTTTTACCAATATAATATCATAAACAAATATTAATATTTAATTATAAACTAAATAAATAGAGAAATCTCAATAAACCTATATCAATGATTTTCACACACAATTTTAATTGAAAAATTATTGGTATGACAACATTTAATAGAAAACACCAATTGTCCAAGGTTAAAATTGAATTTAAAGTAAATGTGGACAAAACTAAATGAAATAGAAATATGAGGCACCATATAAAAGACTATCCCTCCATGAAAAATAGGCACTCATGCGCATAGTGTTGAGTGGATCGCAAGATCGATATTGACCAAGAGGGGGGGTGAATTAGAAATTTAAAGGTTTTGTGGTGGAAATTGCAAATTGAAAATAATAGACAAGGGATTTAGAGTGGTTCAAGTTCCAAATGAACTCTACATCCACTACCTTAGCTTCACTAAGGATTTGCAACAATTCCACTAATTGCTCTTCCCCTTTTCTAGGACAAGGAGGCAACCTTTACAATTTCGGTTGATTTTTCTACCCAAAAATCAACTCAATCCTCACACAAGTGAACAAAGAAATTTGATGGCTAATAAGGTATCTCTCAATACAAATGATAGCCCAATTACAAGCACTCAACCCAATTGAACAAGATATGAATGAAAATTACAATTGGGGTTTCTAGACAAAATGGGATTTTTGCACAATTGCTTGGATTTGATGTTTGGATGTTTGCTTTTGGATCAATAGTTGTTGTTGTAGCTTTTAGAGGTCTCTTTTATACATTCTCATTGATTTCTAGCCGTCGTGGTTGTTGCACTCATCAATAGAGCCGTTGGGGATTTATCTCACCACCATAAATGCAGTCTGCAACAACCCGTTTCGAAACGCGGGGTACCTGTTTCAGAACGGACTAAAATAGAAAGAGTCGTTGGGGTGTATTTAAGAGCCCGTTTCGAAACGCCTTAGGGCCGTTTCGAAACACTTTTGCCACTTTCAAGGGTCGTTTCGAAACAGTCTTAGCCCGTTTCGAAACACCCTAACGGTTTTTAGAAAATCAGTTAAAAACAACTTCAACGGTCATATTTTTCAATTTAGACTTAAGATCTGTTTCGAAACGTTTTGAAATCGTTTCGAAACGGATTTGCTACTGTCAAGGGTCGTTTTGAAACAGCCTTAGCCCGTTTCGAAACACCCTATTTATCTTTAAAAATTCAGTTAAAATATTGTAACCGTTGTGCCTTTTTAGATCAAATATGAAGAACAGTTTCGAAACTTGTGAGACCGTTTCGAAACGGGTTCAAGTGTTCTTAAGCCGTTTCGATACACGTTTCGGAACAGGGGTTGGCAGTGATGAAAACGTTTTGAAACGCCTTAGGCCGTTTCGAAACAGGGACTTGAAAATCACTGTTTTGGCTATAAACACTTAGAAAAATATTTGAAAAACTTTGTTTTTAACTTGGGCATAATCTTAAAATTATATGGGGATATTTTGAGGACTTAAAATTCGTTTTGACATTTTCAATTTAGTCCTTAGGTTTTTAGTTATATCAAAATTAAAATATTTGTTTCACAATCTCCCCCTTTTTGATATAACAAAACCAAAGTTAGAATTTTTAAGAATTTTGAAAGTTTTGAAAATATTCTAACTCCCCTTAATTTAAGATAGGTTTTTAAAGTTAAAAAGATGTTTGACTTGAAAGCCAAGTTATAAAGCTTTAAAAAAACCTTTTAAAATTTAAAACGAATTTTAGTTTGTGGCTCTTAAATTTCTTCTCCCCCTTTTTGTTAGATCAAAAAGAATAATGAAAGCTCATAGAGAAGACAAAGGATTAGTACCAATAAGCATTAATAAGCAACCATAATATTAGTTCATAATATCAAAATATCCAAAACATAAACCAACATTAAGTTCATAATAAAATCCCAAACAAAAGATCAAAAGCATAGGTTCCTAAAACATAATAAAACATAAAGATGCAATCTTAAACCTAAAAGGCATAAATAATATGATATGATATGATATGATAGTCCTAAGCCTCGTCATCATCATCGGAAGTCTAATCGTCGCTCTTGACTTGAGAACGGTGAAACTTCGTCCATTGCCCATAGAGAGTAGAGAAGGACAAATCCAAGTTTGAATGGGAAGTCTCAAGAGTATGAAGGCGATCCTCGACATTCTTCAAACGATTGTCCATGGCATTAAAACCCGAAGCAATGCTAGTATCCAAAGCATTGAAACGCTCGGTAATGAGAGCCGTGAGGGCTTCATTGTTTCCAACCTGAACTTGCGGTGGAGGAGCAACGGGAGGAGGAATAGCTTCTCTATCAACTCTTTCCCAAACATCATTCACATATGTAAACCCGGACTTGCGAAGGGAGGACTCACCAATCTTGGTCTTGCGAGGTTCCGGAGAGTCGTAGGTACAATCGATACCAAGATCATTAAAGATGTAGCTCAAGATTGTGCCATATGTAAAAGACTTCAACTCATTTGTGTCAATAAGCTTAATATTATTGACTATCTCGGCAAAAATAATTTTAGGCACATTAGGGCGCTCACCTCTACGGAAACATTCAAGCCAAAAATGATCAGTATGACGGATATGAGAGTATTTGCCTCCGGAAGGTCGAATGAACCATGAAACCATCAAGTGAAGAACGCGATCATGCACATCCAAAGTAAGTGCCCGACCGGTGAAAGTGCCAAAGTGACGTTCATCCTCAAGACCCTCATCTTTAAGTTTAAAAATTGACTCCAAGAGAGCAATATTAACAACAAACTTTTTGCCCAATATGAAAGATTCAATTCCTATAATCTCGGTTTTGGTCTCATCATGAATAAAACGAGCATTAGAGTAAAAAAGGAGTACCATGTGTTTGTAGCGAAAATCCGGAATGCTCAAGAAAAAAATAAGATCCCACTCACTCAAACGGTCGAGATAACGGAATAGGAATCGCTCGGAATTGAGGAAATCAAGATCAATGGCACGTTCTCTACGAACTTCGAAATCCTTGACATAAGAGAAGCGAGCTCGCATCTCTGGAGTTTTGAGGGATTTCTGAAAAAGCAGAGTAAGATTCGGACGAATGCTCGAATCACCGGTTTGAACGGCCTTTCGCTTTTTGTTAGCTTGTTCCGCCATCTAAAAACATTAAGCAAGTATATTTTAAAATTAAGTGTATGCATTGATATTTAGAATCAATCCAATAATAAATCCCACTTAGGTTTTTGAAACAAAATTTAAAAAAATAGTAAAAAAAATACGACTGAAAAATTTTATATTAGAATCAAAAAATCTGAGATTTTGAAAAAATTTTACAAGATATTGAAAACCCACACATGAAAACATATAATTTAGACAAAAATAAAATTTTCTATCCTAAGATTCGAACAGAAATTGAAAGAAAAAGAAAAAAAATAAAAAAATACCTTAGTTTGGTATTTTGGATGATTGGATGAAAATCCTTGCACAATGTTGATGAAACTTGCTTAGACTTGAGTTTTAGAGTAAAACCCCTCACAATTTTGTGAAAAACAATGAGTTTGATAGGGTATTTATAGAGAGGGAGGCGGTTTAGGGTTTTAGGGTTTTTAAGAGTTTGATAAAAAGTGAGATTTTAACATTAAAAGCCCTAAATAATGCTATCTGCGATGCCGTTTCGGAACGGTCAGGACCGTTTCGAAACGAGACGACTAGGGTTTTGACCGTTTTGAGACCGTCAGCTGACCGTTTCGATACGGTGTTGACCGTATCGAAGCCTTGTTGACCCGTATCGAAACACGTTTCGATACACCCCTTGGCAGTAGCTAAAACGTTTCGAAACACATTGGAGGCGTTTCGAAACGCCATTCTCTCAGAACTGGATTTAAGGTATCCGTATCGAAACAGGTCACCCGTTTCGATACACCTGGGCCTGAAAGTGCAGATGAGGCTCTAAAAGTGCAGAAATATGAAGTTTTAATAGGCCTAACATGCATAAATGTCAATAATGAGCAAGCAAAACATATTCAAGCATAAACATGCTCCCCCTAACTATAGGCATGGATGAAATTAGGAGTTTAAACACATAAACATGGCATTTCACAAAATCAAGCATATTTAAGCACAAAAGAGGTCCTAAAAGGTCAAGATAGGCTAGCTAGACCTAACTCTCTCCTAAGGGACCAAAAACGCTCTTTGTCTAAGGGTTTTGTAAATATGTCCGCTAATTGATTCAAGGTGTCTACATACTCTATAACAACATCTTCCTTAAGGACATGATCTCTAATGAAATGATGCCTTATTTCAATGTGTTTGGTTCTAGAGTGTTGGATGGGATTTTTTGTTAAACATATTGCACTAGTGTTGTCACATTTTAGGGGTATGGTTTCAACTTTAATTCCATAATCTAAGAGTTGTTGCTTCATCCAAAGGACTTGAGCACAACAACTCCCTAAGGATATGTACTCGGCTTCGGTGGTAGATAAGGCTACACTATTTTGTTTCTTGGAGAACCAAGATATGAGCATACTACCTAAGAATTGACAAGTTCCCGAAGTACTTTTCCTATCAATTTTGCAACCCCCATAATCCGCATCCGAGTAAGCATGAAGGTTGAAGGTAGAGTCTCTAGGATACCAAAGACCTAAACAAGGAGTGTCTCTAAGGTATCTAAAGATCCTCTTAACGGCTATAAGGTGAGACTCTCTAGGACTAGCTTGAAACCTAGCACACAAGCAAACACTAAACAAGATATCCAGTCTACTTGCGGTAAGGTAAAGCAAAGATCCAATCATAGAGCGATAAAGCTTAGAGTCAACACACTTACCTCCTTCATCTTTGTCAAGCTTTGTAGATGAGCTCATAGGAGTGGCTTGAGGCTTTGCATTCTCCAAGCCAAACTTCTTGAGCATATCCTTTATGTATTTTGCTTGGTTGATGAAGGTGCCATCCTTCTTTTGCTTGATTTGGAGTCCCAAAAAGAATGAGAGCTCCCCCATCATGCTCATCTCAAATTCACCTTGCATTAACTTAGCAAACTCTTGACAATGACATTCATTAGTAGAACCAAAAATAATATCATCAACATAAATTTGAACTACTAAGATGTCATTTTTATACATTTTTATAAAAAGTGTAGTGTCCACCTTTCCTTTTTCAAATCCCTTTTCAATCAAAAAATTTGAAAGTCTTTCATACCAAGCTCTAGGAGCTTGTTTTAAACCATAAAGAGCTTTGGTAAGTTTAAAAACATGATTTGGAAATTTTGAATCTTCAAAACTCGGTGGTTGTTCCACATACACTTCTTCATTTATAAAACCATTTAAAAATGCGCTTTTAACATCCATTTGAAAAAGCTTGAAATTATGATAACATGCATATGCAAGCAACATCCTAATGGCTTCCATTCTAGCTACGGGTGCATAGGTTTCATCAAAATCTATTCCCTCTTCTTGAGTGTAACCTTGTGCTACCAGTCTAGCTTTATTTCTCACAATGTTACCACTCTCATCTAGCTTGTTCCTAAAGACCCATTTAGTTCCTATGGTAGATTGATTACTAGGCCTATCAACTAATGTCCAAACATTACTTCTCTCAAATTGATTTAACTCTTCTTGCATAGCCATAATCCAAAAGTCATCTTTCAATGCTTCTTTTATATTTTTAGGCTCTATGCATGAGATAAATGCAACATGATTCATTAATCTAAGAGAAGAACGAGTGGTTACCCCCTTGGATGGATCACCCAAGATTTCACCATCTTTGACATAGTTCAACTCCCTTGGGTAGCTCACTTCCTTTTCCTCAATAGCCAAGTCCTTCAAGGCTTCAAGAGGTGGATCTTGTGTGTCCTCTTCTTTTGTTGGAATCTCATCCTCCTTTGAAGTTTGACCTCCATCAAAGGCATTTATGATTCCTACATCATCATCATCACAAGAATCCTTCCTATGAAGGAGGTTATCATCGAATACAACATTAATAGATTCTTCTACTACTAAAGTTCTTTTGTTAAATACTTGATAGGCTTTAGAGGTTAAAGAGTAACCTATAAAAATGGCTTCATCACTTTTTGCATCAAATTTACCTAAGTTATCTTTTCCATTATTTAAAATAAAACACTTGCACCCAAAAGGGTGGAAATAGCTAATGTTAGGCTTTTTATTTTTTAAAATCTCATAAGGTGTTTTCTTTAAAATTAGCCTAATCATTACTCGATTTACAATATAACAAGCGGTGTTTGTGGCTTCCGCCCAAAAATATTTAGGTAAATTGTTTTCACAAAGCATAGTTCTAGCCATTTCTTGTAAAGTTCTATTTTTCCTCTCAACTACCCCATTTTGTTGAGGAGTTCGAGGAGCCGAAAAATTATGGCTAATACCATTTTTATTTAAAAAATCTTCAAACCTTAAATTTTGAAACTCGATTCCATGATCACTTCTAATATGTGAAATTCTAAGTTCAAGATCATTTTGGGTTAATTTTGAAAATGTGATGAATTTTTCCAAAGCCTCATCTTTAGTACTTAAAAAGAGAACCCAAGTAAATCTAGAAAAATCATCAACTAGCACAAAAGCATAAGACTTACCACCCAAGCTCATAGTCCTAATTGGCCCAAATAAATCCATGTGAATTAGTTGTAAGCATCTACTAGTAGAAACATCATTAATGGATTTAAAGGAAGATTTATGTTGTTTACCCTTTGAGCATGCATCACAAATTTTATCATTTGAAAATTTTATTTTGGGTAAACCTCTAACTAGATTTAGAGAGACTAGTTTTTCCAAAACACTTATGCTAGCATGTCCTAGCTTCCTATGCCACAACCATGCATCATTTTCATTTTGAGCAACTAAGCATGCATGAGATGTATGAATGTCATCTAGATGCACCATGTATATATTCCCTATGCGATGACCTATGAGCATAATATTATTAGATTTAATGTCTACAATTTTGCATCCATTTTTATCAAACAAAACATTAAATCCTTTATCACACAATTGACTTATGCTCAATAAATTGTGTTTAAGACCATCGACATATAAAACATTTTCAATGAGAATAGTAGAGTGATTACCTATGGAGCCAATACCTTGAATGTGGCCTTTGGAGTTGTCACCAAATGTTACTACTCCTCCACTTTTTGGCTTTAGATCCATGAATCTACTCTTGTCTCCGGTCATGTGCCTCGAGCATCCACTATCAAGGTACCATGAGTTTTGACTTTGTGCTTTGGCCTTGTAGCAATGCTCCCCCTACAAACAAAGATATTAAACTTTGGTTTTTGGTACCCAAATCATTTTGGGTCCATGAGTGTTAGCTCCCAAAACCTTGGTTCCCTTAGGAATCCAAGATGACATAGCAATAATATTATTAGATTTTACAAGTTCCTTAGGAACCCATACACTTCTAATTCTTTTAGCTCTACTATGTCTAGGGTAGCTACCTTGCTTGTAGTAGTTAGTCTTTTTCTTAGGTTGGTGTGTTCTAGATGATTCTCCTACTTCATGCTTGACACTACCAACATTTTTTAAAGACTTTTTGAGCTCATTTAGCTCACCCAACACCTTTTGGTGTTCACAATTACATTGAGATAAAAGATTATTAAGATCAACATTTTCATCTTGAAAAAATTTAAGTTCATCTTTTAATCCTAATATCTTTTTCTCAAATTTAGAATTAGCTTGAGTAAGTGAGTCATTTTTCTCATTTAGTTCTAGAATAATCTTTTTATTCCTAATGACCGACTCCTTATATTTCTCAACTAATTCATCATATACCTCTTGTAACTCATCATATGCATCATTTAATTCTTCATATGAAAAATCTAAAGTAGATGAGTTAGAGGTTACCAAGGAGGAATCTTCCTCAAGTGCCATGAGGCAAAGATTAGCCACTTCTTGTTCGTCATCCTCCGATGACTCCTCATCACTCCAAGTAGCAAGCTTGGCTTTGAGTCTCTTCTTCTTCTCAAAGCCCTTCTTCTTGAGTTGAGGGCACTCCGAACGTATGTGGCCGGGTTGTTTGCACTCAAAGCAAATGATATGATCCTTTCCTTCTTCTTTGTTCTTGCCTTTGAAGTCCATCTTCCTTTGGATTTTTCTTCCCCGGTTGGACCTCATGAAATGTGAGAATCGTTTGGCTATCATAGCCAATTCCTCAAGTTCATCCTCCTCACTAGATGAGCTCTCATCATGTTGTGAAGCTTTAGCCTTGAGAGTTATTCCCATCTTTTTCTTCTTCTCAATCTCAAGCTTCTCTACCCTTTTCTCTTCTTTCTTCTTCTCATCTTCCCTTCCTTGCTTCATGATCTCATGAGTAAGGAGAGAACCCACAAGCTCATCAAGCTTCAAAGTTTTCAAATTCTTTGCTTCGATGATAGCGGTTCTCTTCCCATCCCAAGACTCGGGAAGTGAATAGAGTAGCTTCCGGACGAGTTTGTCTTCCGGTATGATCTCTCCAAATCCCTTTAGCCCATTGACAATCGTGGAGAAATGATCAAACATCTTTGACACCGTCTCATCGGGCTCCATCTTGAAGTTTTCATAACTAAGATTGAGAATTCCAATCTTAGTTTCTTTGACATCGTTGGTGCCTTCATAAGTAGTCTCAAGAGTGTCCCACACTTCTTTGGCACTTTCAATTGATGAGACCTTTGAATAGATGTCCGGACCGAAGGAACAAAATAGCATGTGGAGAGCTTTATCATTGACTTGAATCTTTTTCCTCTCCTCTTCACTCATTTCCACTTTCTTCTTCAAAATCATCTTGCCTTCACCATCTTGCTTCAATGAAATATATGGCCCATCCGCAATGACATCCCACACAAGATAGTCATTTGACTTGATGAATAGACGCATTCTATTCTTCCAAAAAGAATAGTTATCACCGTTGAAGAAGGGAGGCTTTGTGGTCGATTGTGACTCGTACATACCGGAATCGGAGGTTGAAGTCATCTCTTGATATTTTGATGATCACACTCTTCCAAGGAACTCCTCTTGTGGTTGTTAATCCTCAAAGAGTTAGGCTCTGATACCAATTGTTGAGTGGATCGCAAGATCGATATTGACCAAGAGGGGGGTGAATTGGAAATTTAAAGGTTTTGTGGTGGAAATTGCAAATTGAAAATAATAGACAAGGGATTTAGAGTGTTCAAGTTCCACATGAACTCTACATCCACTACCTTAGCTTCACTAAGGATTTGCAACAATTCCACTAATTGCTCTTCCCCTTTTCTAGGACAAGGAGGCAACCTTTACAATTTCGGTTGATTTTTCTACCCAAAAATCAACCCAATCCTCACACAAGTGAACAAAGAAATTTGATGGCTAATAAGGTATCTCTCAATACAAATGATAGCCCAATTACAAGCACTCAACCCAATTGAACAAGATATGAATGAAAATTACAATTGGGGTTTCTAGACAAAATGGGATTTTTGCACAATTGCTTGGATTTGATGTTTGGATGTTTGCTTTTGGATCAATAGTTGTTGATGTAGCTTTTAGAGGTCTCTTTTATACCTTCTCATTGATTTCTAGCCGTTGTGGTTGTTGCACTCATCAATAGAGCCGTTGGGGATGTTATCTCACCACCATAAATGCAGTCTACAACAACCAGTTTCGAAACGCGGGGTACCTGTTTCGGAACAGACTAAAATAGAAAGAGCCGTTGGGGTGTATTTAAGAGCCCGTTTCGAAATGCCTTAGGGCCGTTTTGAAACACTTTTGCCACTGTCAAGGGTCGTTTCGAAACAGTCTTAGCCCGTTTCGAAACACCCTAACGGTTTTCAGAAAATCAGTTAAAAACAACTTCAACGGTCATATTTTTCAATTTAGACTTAAGATCTGTTTCGAAACGTTTTGGAATCGTTTCGAAACGGATTTGCTACTGTCAAGGGTCGTTTCGAAACAACCTTAGCCCGTTTCGAAACACCCTATTTATCTTTAAAAATTCAGTTAAAATATTGTAACCGTTGTGCCTTTTTAGATCAAATATGAAGAACAGTTTCGAAACGTGTGAGACCGTTTCGAAACGGGTTCAAGTGTTCTTAAGCCGTTTCGATACACGTTTCGGAACAGGGGTTGGCAGTGATGAAAACGTTTCGAAACGCCTTAGGCCGTTTCGAAACAGGGACTTGAAAATCACTGTTTTGGCTTTAAACACTTAGAAAAATATTTGAAAAACTTTGTTTTTAACTTGGGCATAATCTTAAAATTATATGGGGATATTTTGAGGACTTAAAATTCGTTTTGACATTTTCAATTTAGTCCTTAGGTTTTTAGTTATATCAAAATTAAAATATTTGTTTCACACATAGTCTGACATATTTTTTTTACTTTTAATTCAATATTCATAAGTTAAATGTTATTTAACGAATTTAAAATATATATAAAGAATTTAATTTGAAATTGAAGATTTGAAAGAAAACGTGAATTTAATATTTAAACTATTTTATTAATATTTAAACTAAATAATATGAATGTTATTGCTTTTGATTCAAACACGTCAAAGGTAGATCAATAAAGATAGCAATTTAAAATTATGTAATTTATACCGAACATGGTCTTTTCATCTCTGTTAATTTGTCCTTTGCTTTGTGAGAAGCCACAAATTCATCTCTGTCCAATGCTCGAATACAATGAAATATACTCTCAAGCTTTTCAACAAAAAAAAATTAAAAACTAAGTTAAAATATAAAGAGAAAACAATCGGTAATTTAAAAAAATAAGGAAAAAAAACTTATCTTTGGTTCATCCTAGAATCGAGTTCTTTCTAATAACTTCTTTTAGATTCGAACGATGAAGACCTCAGTTGATTAGAGTCTCGTGCTGATAACGTGTTGTGAATAAAATAAAGAAGAACAAGAATAAGAACAAGAAGAACAAAGAGATGAGAGAAAGAGGGATATTTGTATTATTCTCAAATATAGAATTGTATCCACAATGCCTTCAGTAAACCATCTATTTATATGCATAAGAAGTACATAATACATTAAACTCTAATTAATAAAGATAATATTCCTAATAATAAATAAATCAAACTCCTTAGATAAAGTTCTAATCATGATAGACATCCACATAGATAAATATTCATAACAAATGTGAAGTTTTTAGAAAAAAGTAAATAAAGTTGTTTAGTTAAAAAAGAAAATAGGGATGTTTTTTTTAAGTAATAAGTTTTCAAAAGAAAGAAAATATTTTTTAAAAGTTTTAAATAAAAGTTTAGAGTTTTTTTAGGAGAAATTAAAAAAAAGACATAAAGAGAATTTTTTTAAAAATAAAGTTTATTTTAAAAAGTCATATTTAAAAAATAATCTTTTTAAAAAATGAAAAAAAGTCTTAAAAGAAAAAAAAACTCTTTTTTGAAATAGATATGAAAATGAAAAAAAAGCTAAAAAAATGTAAAAAAAAATGGAGCAAAGGAAGGTTTTGGTAAAAAGAAAGAAATAAAAGATTTAAAAAAACAATAAAAAGGAAAAAAAACACAAGAAAATTTGAATTTCTTGTTTGTTCTTTAGAAATTGGTCAAAACTTTAGATTAGGTTCTAAAAGCTTAGAATAGATATGTGTTTGTAGAAAAATTTACTTCACAAAAATAAGACACACTTAAGTAAACTTAAATCTTTAATTAGAAATAAAAGACTCATACATTTTTAAGATTTTTTTAAATAATCAAACCTATAATAAATAAAAATACTCAACACATTAAATTTTTATGTTGTTTGAAAAAGTGAATTTAATTCAATGTGGTGTCTTATCAAACGGGAATGACGGGTTAGCGCCAGAAATGTTGGCGGTGATTAAAGTTCATCTCCCGGGAGATAAGACCGTTAAAATAGTTTCATATTCATTAAACAGACAAATAAAGTCGAACCTTCGTGAACTTGCAAATTCTAGTTTTAAAAACGATTTTAAAATCAATTGGCTACCATTTTGGGCGTCGTGGGGATGCTAACCCTTCCCCACGCGTAACCGGCCTCGAACTTGTTTTCTTGATTTTCGTAGACCAAAACCGTTATTTTATTAAAACAAAACATTTTTTAAATAACCGTGTTTTAAAGTGATCCAATCACAATTTTTTTAAAAATGTTTGTGACGACTCCGTGTTTTTAAAACTTTCAAAAAAGTCGAAGCTCGAAAGAGTTGCGACACCCCTCTCCTCTCGGTAATATTATGATTAGAAGTAAGATTTGTCAAAAATATATATATTTAGTGCACAAGTAATAAATTTATTTTCCACGAGCATAATTAAGTTTAAAACCTAAAAACTCTAATCTTAAATACCTAACTTCTAAAATAAACCTATTTGTATAGAATAAAATTTAGGGTAAACTAACACAATGACCACCATACTATGGTAAATATATTAAAATGATCACATTAAAAAAAATCGACTCAATTGACCACCCAAACTATTGAAATTGAATCAATTGACCACCCATACTATGATCATTGGGTTAGTTTACCCTAAAATTTACACCGAAAGTACATCGAATATATTTCATGAAAATAATAAAAACCAAAGAAAGCGATGAAGAACTCAACTCGAAACACGTGTGGCTCCTTGGATACACTCCATGTTCCCTGGAGCCAAAGCCAAATTTGAATGGTTAAGATGAACCACTTGATTTTTCCTTGTATTCAACAAATGGATAGAAATCTGACATGTGTTAAATGTATAATTTCCTAATTACTTCCATATTTTTCATACAAAAGAAGAAACAAACCTCTCCCCTTTCCTTAACCCTCTCCAACATTTCCTTTGGTTTCCTTTAAAGTTAAAACCCTACCGCCACCATGGCATGGCTACCCAAGCTCCGACTTGCCTCAGCCGCCAACCCACTCCCACGTTGGATCCGACCTTTCGGATCGGCCGCTGCGTTGGAGCTTGATTACGACTATGACTACTACGAGTACGACCAAGCTTCCCGAGATCGGCGCCTGCCTCAGGCGATGGTTGACGTGGATGGTTCGGTGCCGGAGAGAGGAGTGCAGTGGGTGCTTATAGGGGAGCCTGGAGTGAAACGGCATGCTTACGCTGAGAGGCTTTCGAAGCTTCTAGAAATTCCTCATATTTCAATGGGTTCCCTTATTAGAGAAGAGCTTGATCCATACTCCTCTCTTTACAAACAGGTCTCTTTTTTTACTCCCTTACTTTTGAAATTTGTCCATTTAAAGGTTTGAATTTTGGGTGTTTATTGGTTTTGAAGGTTCCCTATGTTATAGGAAAATATTGCCTTGTGTGTAAAATGTTAGTACTAAGAAATTCGACGTTGGTCTGATTAATGCTCTTTTTACATGTGTTAATTGTGCTATGTTGGTTATTGGAACATTTTCAAATATATAACGTAGTGAAGAATATTAATTGGTTGATGCAATTTGGTCTTAGATTGCAAATGCTGTGAATGAAGGGAAGCTTGTTCCTGAGGATGTGGTTTTTGCATTGTTGTCTAAGAGACTTGAAGAAGGTTACTATGGAGGTGAAAATGGTTTCATTCTCGATGGAATTCCTCGTACCATGATCCAGGCTGTATGTCATCGGTTATTTTGATATCATCAGTTACAATTATATACTTAGATTACATATATGGTTCCATCTTCCATGATTTTTAAGCTGAATGAAACAGTCTGCTTACGGAGTCTGTTTCACTTCCTTTTTCTTTCTTTTTTTTGCGACATTGAAATGTTTGGTCTCGGTGTTTTTACTTTTCCAGGAAATTCTTGACCAAATTGCTGATATTGATTTGGTTGTAAACTTTAAATGTTCTGAAGAGTACATGTTGAAGACGAGTTCAGAAAGTGAGCTTCTTCACATTGGCAACTCCAAAGATGTGGGAAGTTCCTTGAAGAAGAAAGTCCGTGTATACTCTGAGCAGGTAATTCCTCTTTGATATGGTTGTCTAATGTTAAAAGGTTGTTTTATTAGTTAACTCCTGGAACAGATTCTGGTTTTCCACATGCTCTCAGCATATTATAGTTATATATCATTTTTCTGGACCGGTGTCTAGATCATCCATTGGTCTGATGCCTGTTATTTGATTCTTTGAGATGGATCATCGAAGGTGGAATGTATTGCCTAACCAAATACTCTTGATCTTCATAGGCCAAGTCTTTGGAGGATTACTACAGTAAGCAAAAGAAGCTTCTTAACTTTCAGCTTGCTGGTGCATCAGGAGATGCATGGCAAGGCCTTTTAGCTGCACTACATCTCCAGAATACGCGTATTAATACCCTCAGTTCTTCACCAAAGCTGACAGCTTAAGCCTCATTATTCTTTAGGCCAAATTTGATATTCCGGCGTGGTAGTAGATGTGTAATAACGAGTGATAGATAAAGTTTTGATTTTGGCAAACACCCAAGTCGGTTTTGTCACAAATTTTGTTTCCCATTTCTGAGGTACTATGCGGTTTGAAAGTATGTAATGTAGCTATGGATCTCTTGACTAAAGATAAAAGAGTGGAGATGATAATTGGTTTGTATGACCTCTTATAATATAACTAATGCATTACCTTTTTTCGCCTTAAATAAGATATTTTCTTACAGTGTTTGAACCTCTGCACTTGCCACTTGGTTATAATAATTGGAAGGAACTATATTTATATCTATGAAACGAACAATTGAACATCAGGTGCAACACAAACTAGATTCGTATGACTATGATGTAGAATCAGATTTCTGATCAGCATCAGCTGTGGCTTGAACTTGAGCTGCATACTGCAAGTTCCAAAGAACGTCCTCGAAAGATGGCCGAGATGATGGTTCGGGGCATATGCATTTGCCTGTAATGGATACCACAATCGATAATGACTCCTGTGAGCACGTGGTCAACACTGTTGGATCCACAATTCGCTTCCGGCCATCCTGGCTGCCGAAGGATACCTGTGATATGTAATACTAGATCTTAGAAGCAATACCATTTCACAACTCTCCCAAAAAATGGAAAGCAAATGACGTTTCAAATCTAATCTAAGCTTAACACATTTTGACTGCTAAACTAGCCATACCATTGTCATATTGTTGTGTTAACGGAAAAACATGTGGCTTACCATTTCGTTTAAAAGAAATGTTTCTCCTTTTTCACTCGCTGTAGGCCCAACAAGAGACTCTAGTAATATAAATCCGAAGTTGTAAACATCATCCTCTAACCCTTGCCTTTGGCTGCAACAAAGATTGAAAGGGGTTTCGTATTATAAACAGCAATTAGCAACAAACTCTCAAAAAATGACCCAAAAGAACAACCAAAATTTGACATGTTGGTTTAGACAGAGAGTTCCTTATTCAAACTCAGTCAAGTTAAACACGAACTGTTCAATTAATACTTCAGAATATCTTTAAAGGTAGATGGTAAATGCGTAACAGATTGTTTGAGGAGGTAGCAACTATGAGCATACTGGTATTAACAAAAGACTCATTTTTCTTGAAGGTTTGGTGTTTAAAACCTAGGTCCGACGGATATACAAACATACTTACGGGGATATGATTGTCTAAAGACCCTTAATATACATGAAAAACCTTGAAAAAGTTGAAATATCCGTGCTGAACACATACCTGTACCCAACACTCAAACTCAAGTCTGAGTAACATAATGTTTTGTCACAGGTCATCATGATATAGCTAACCAGTAGTAGTGTATTAAAGCTTGTTTGCTAAGATGGCTACATATGAATTGCAGAGGCAAGGATGCTCCAGTAATTGCCATGGTGGAAAGGAAGTGACTTTAAGCCCCCTCCCTTTTCCATACCGGTATTAATTATTATAAAATGATGACTTTCCATTTACTGAGATTCCTGTTAATTTTAATGTAGAGATGCAGTAAGATGGAATTCCATTTTCATTCTCATGACCATAGTTGCAAGGTGAAAGTATGGATACCTAGACTTTAGGCCCCCTCCCTTTGCCTGCAGAAGAAAATGTTTCAGAATAATCACTCCAGACCATGATATCTTTTCCTTGTAATAAGTCAAATATGCATATATAGCTAGAAAACATACCTCTATTTTTTCATTTTCTTCCATGATGATAGGCATCCCATAGTCACTCAGCTTTGCTATTCCATGCTCATCCAGCAATATATTATTGGTCTTCAATCGGTTATTATAAACACCGGGAATAACCCCAGTATGAAGAAAATGTACAGCCTTGGCCACATCAATTAGAATTGCTAGTCTGTCTGACCACTTAAGAGCCTTCTCCGGACAATTTTCTGCACTTTCTTTCCCGAGTGTGGTTGTCAAAGCTCAAAATCCAGTAAAATTAAGGATTACAATATGGTTAGTAGTGAGGATGTACATGTCAGTCAGGAAGGTTCATACATGCTGATGCAAGTAGCTTACCTAAATCCCATGCCCTTGCAAATACCAGAGTTTGGATTAAACAAAGCTATAGAATATCTCGTCTATTCCGTAACCTCTAACATGTGAAAACGTTTACTCCAGTTCAGTGGTGCAGATTCTCTTATTTAGCA
This sequence comes from Hibiscus trionum, assembly GCA_030270665.1. NCBI lineage: Eukaryota > Viridiplantae > Streptophyta > Magnoliopsida > Malvales > Malvaceae > Hibiscus > Hibiscus trionum. Next base: position 28,401,675 of record BSYR01000021.1, read on the forward strand.
TATATTCTTGTAAGTTTCAGACATAATGTTAAAAGACACTCACAGGCATGGCTTCCAATACTCAAATATCTAGTCTAACACATTAAAGTACATAATAACTATGAAGTATTGATGCACAGATATAATTTTGAGTTCAAATCTCAACACTGACCTGACAGATGCATACGATAATTCCCATTGGGCACATACTCATACACGAGGAAGGCTTTGTTCGCACTGGGGTCATCTTGTACACCAACATCAATGCAGTGACCCAAAAGGCCTACTAAATGAGGATGATGAAGCTTTGAGAAGAAATCAAGCCTAACTTTAATGTTTTGAATTGAATATTTCTTCAGTAAATTCAAAGATCGAATGGCAACATAGGTCCCATCCTCCAATCTTCCTTTATATATCTGAGAAAGAGAAAAAAAGGAAGTCAGATAGATCCTTTGGTGATCTCACTGACCAAGGCAAAACTTCATCGATATACTTAACGTGTAAGACTGTTTTATACATCTTAGTTTCAGCGAGCTATTGTTGTTGGTACCAAGATTCAAGAAAAGAGAATGAAACATCAAATCTATTAAAGAAAGTTATCATTTTAAAGCTCATCAATCAATCTCCCATTCAAAATTCTTGGTTCTGCAAACTACTTGATAGACAAAACAAAGTCATCCAAATTGGATAAGTTCATCAGTTTTGTGTTTTGAGGATACCTTCCCAGAAGAGCCTTCACCCATAAACATCGATGAATCAAAATTGTTTGTGGCTTCCTTTAGTTCTTCCAAGGAAAACAGTCGACATAATGGAGCACTTTGTGTCCCTAGCTTCGCGACTTCGGAAATGAATCCTAAAAAACAAATTACATAATTAATAGTAAACATTCATAATAACTCAAATTTCAGTTTGAAACACTATAAACAGTGTAAGAAATCATGAACGAATTCCCTTCTAATAAGTTACTACAATATGAAGTTGACCTTTATCAAGTACAAACTTATTGCTTACTGGCATTTGCAAGAACTTCAGGTAAAACCCCGGTTGTTGGATTGTCTTGAACAGCCTTTTGCCGTATATGAGTTTCGAAAGTTTGCCCTTTACGGCATCTTTGAGACGGAATAAAAACACCAAATGCCAAAAGCACCAGAACAAGAACAGATCCAACTACAATAGCAGTTAATAATGCTATCTTTCTTCCAGTTTTCCTTGTGTTTGCTTCTTTACAATGTGAACTTTGATGCTGCTGTTGGCCTTCAACGGACAAGCAATTCCCACCAAATTTTACTACTCTCTTATCTGATTTATTGTCCAAGCAAGAAGGAAGCTCACCAACAAACTTGTTACTAGAAATATCGACAAACCCGAGTTTACTACCACAAGTTATTTTCTCTGGAAGTGAACCACTCAGCTGATTTGATGCAAAATTCAAATAACTGAGATTAGGCAAATCAAACAAGGCAGAGGGAGGTGTTCCCCTGAGATGATTGAAAGATAAGTCAAGGTGCTGAAGATGAGTTAATATGCCAACTTGAGGAGGAATTTCACCTGAGAATGAGTTCTTAGCAAGAAGAGCTGTAACCAATCCTTGAGGCATGCCAGGTAGTTTGGAATCGAATCGATTCTCTCTTACATCCAACACTCGCAGGCGAGTTAAGGTACTGAAATCAGGCAGTTTACCGGAAAGCTTATTGTGGCACAATGCAATATCTGTTAGGCTTGAAATTCTGCATATTGAAGAAGGAAACTGACCCTTCAAATGGTTGCCTCTCAAACTTAGACTAGAAAGATTTGACAAGGAATCCAGTGTATCAGGAATGGTGTCATTGAAGTAATTGCCATCCAATGTTAGAGTTTTAAGCTTAACCATTCTAGATATCTGAGGGGGTATAGATCCAAACATGAAATTGGAACTCAAGTCCAAAAGTTCAAGAGAATATAGCCTATGAATCTTATCAGGAAGTGGCCCCCAAATTCCTAGAGACACTAAGCTAAGTACCCTTAAACTGGTTAACCTTGTCAATGTAGTAACTAAAGAATCAATGGAGAATTTATCAGACAATGTTTTATTAGGAATTGCATATCCTCTGAATCCACTAATATTGACAAGCTTTTCTCCCCTAATCTTAAGCTCAGTGACAAAATTGCCCTGGCAAGATACCATCATATGTGCTGTTGCAGACAAGTTACAGAGGTCCTGCCCATTGTAATTGTCCAGAACTTGCAGTTGTGAAGGGTACTCTAAATGCTTCCTTATTTGCAGCAGAAGTTGAATTTGATAAGTTTGCAATCCATGAGTAGTTTGGAAGAAGCAACTCCATGAAAACAATACTAGAACAAGAAAGTAAAAGTAAGCCATTGAATTAAACTTGGTGAAGCAACAAACTCCAGATGTCTAAAGAAGTGGATTAAAAGCCCTGCAATTGAAACAGGAATGTTAAATTCAGAAGAAACTGAAATATGGCTTGCAAAAAGGAAGCTTCATCAGAAATGCTTTACCTGAAGCCTGAAGGTTTAACCTTTGATTACAAAAGCACACGGATAACTTTCACTTAAGCATGATGTAAATGCAAATCCAGCTTATGTAATTCTCGTTATTTCAAGTTCAAGGAGCACACTTAAAAGCACAAAAAGCTTAAGTTCCATTAAACGCCGGAAGAACAAAGAAAAACCTTACTGGTGAAGAACAAAGATGGTTCAGTCAAAAAAGAAAAGAACACAATGGTGGGGAGAAAAACAAGACAACATTGACAAACAAGCAACTTTCATGATCCAATGAACATCTCTCTCTAGCAACTTTCTAGGAAAACAAACAGCAACAGAGAATCCAAAACACCAAGGCAACTTGAAGTGATAATTTCGATTTACTTTGGCTAAGTTGCTGTAAATGTAAGTATTATTTAAGAAAGTGAGATATTAAAGACTAGTGGACTGAGTGCGTCTTCTGCCTGATGGCTTGGTTGCAAATATAAGGGAAGGTGGTAGTTGTAAAGGGTGGTACAAAGGAGAAACGTTCAAAGATAATTGATGAGGCAATTAATAGGGAGAGGTGCATTAATGGTTTGTTCTTTGTTTTCTTGAGAAAAGTGACAAAGCTAAGTGGGGACTGTGTTATATGTAACCAGAGAAAACATTGCTTAAGAAATGCAGAGATGAAAAGAGAGATAATACTGTACAACTAGAAATCACTAGTGGTTTTTTTTTCTTCTAATCTAAATCACCTTGGAGTTTAGGGATATTTATAACATTTGACCTCTTAATTTGATATATATATATTTTCTTTGTTCGATTTAGTATTGAAAATTTTTTGTCCATTTTTAATGACATGACAATCTAAGGTCAGGTTCGAGCATTAAAATTTTAAATAAAATAAGATTCGAGACGGGAAGTATAAAAATAGGGAAAATTGGGTGCTGGGTGAGCAAAAGACCACCCCACCAGTTGCCATCCTAGATGTAAGGAACTAAGAAACAATATATAGTGTGAAACTGAAGCAGAAGTTTCTGTGTAGTTTAACAGAAAGGCATTATCAATCAAATCTGGGAAAGGATGAAAGCAATTTCAAAGTCGTTTCACCAAGTGAAACCAGCAGAGAAAGAATATATAAAGCAAAGGGCTTAATTAATGGGGAGAAAGCAGCAGGAATCATTATTGGAACTAAAGCCAAAGTATCACTTCAGTAATATTAAGAGAAGCTTTGATTGCTTGAAATGGTTCCATCCAGGCGCCATTTAAATTGAAGCCTAAGGAGTTGGCCGGTCCAAGAAGCGTGTTGGATGGGGCCGGGGTGGGGGCTTCGAATTTTGTTCTATGTGCCTTGTGACTCAGTCATGGCCATCTCCTTCGTAAACATCATTACAAATATCTTCTCAACAGTTCACAAAATGACAAGGGGAAAATAAGGCTTAATAGGAAAATAAGCATCTAAATTATTTTTTTTTTCAATAAGTGTCTAAAGTATTTTTTGGTTAAATAGATGTTTAAGTATTTTTCGAGTCAAACAGGAGTCTAATATTTTCAACGTTACTCAAATTGGTGCCCACCATTAACGTCCGTTAAAAAAATTCTATTAGCCAATAAAAACATGACACGTGTCAGTATTAAACATTATTTAAAAAAATCAAAATTTTTAAATATCCTAAAATTTTTAAATAATCTCAAAATAGTCCTCAAATCCCTAAACCCCCAAATCCGGCCACTACCACCGGCATTGGTCGCGTTTTCGACACGGACTGAAGCGCCATTTCCTTGTTGAACGATCCACACATCGTTCATCGTTCGTTATGCCGTCATTTTTCGCGAATTATTCGAATGAACAATTCGACGATTTCGGCGTTTCACACGGAATCGATTGAATTGCGGCAGCGAGGTGGTGGGGTAAATGGTTGTGGTGGTTGGCGGCGGCGTAGCAATCGGTGGAGAAATCAGGTCAAATTGAGATTTGAGTTTTGGAGTGTTAGGAATTTCAAATTTGGGGCTATTTTGTGAAATAAAGAAAATATTTTGTCTTATAAATTTTTATTTATTTTTAAATATAATTTCAGATTTTAAGAAGCTGACATGTATTACTTAACGATGAAAACTAACGGACGTTGACAGCGGGTACCTATTTGAGTAACGTTAAAAACGTTATGCACTTATTTGACCCAAAAATATTTTGGGCACTTATCTGGAAGAAAAAATATATAGTTTGAGCATTTATTGCCACTTAAGGCTTAAAATAATCCTCAGTTGATTTTGAAGTAAATTATACACACAAACAAAATTTCAAGCCTCTCCCTCTCAAAACCCCCCATTTCCCTTTTCTTCCTTTCTCTTAGGGTTTCTTTTGTGTTCATCATGGGTGACACCACTTCTGTTGTTTTTGAAGTGATAGTCATCCCCTCGTTTTCTTCCTTGCTATCAATTTTTTTTGTTTTTTCTTCAAATTTTTTATTCCACTTTTAGTTAATTTTTTTCATTTGTTGAGAGTTTTCTTTTTTTAATGTACGTTATTGTTTTTCCTTAAGTTTGGAAGGAAGTTTCTTGGAGAAGAACTCGAGTTCTCTGTTCTTGGGCTCAATCGTTAGATTTTCCCCCTTATTTTTGGTTGTTTTCGTAGGTATTGGTCATGTTTGGTGGCATGTGTTTTCGTCTTCCTGTCGAAGGAAGGACGCTGGCATAGTTTTCTGGCTTCGATTCCTCCTTTACGACCTGTCATTCTTTAATATTTTTATCATTGTAACGTATTGACTCATGGCCTCTCCTCTACATTGCTCAACTTATCTCCATCCGTCTGAGCAACAAAAGCGTCATGCAGTAGTGAATCTCAAATTTGTTGTCTTTGTTTGTCTCGGCTCCTCTAGTCGACTATGATGCCCCTACTTTTTGTTGTTGTCTTATTTCTGTATTTTATGTCTGTTTGGATTTGCTGTTTTAATGTGTTTCTGATTTTGATGTTTTTGTTTCTTGCTTTCGATCTCTTGTTTTTCTATTTCCTATGTGGTTTCGATTCTTCTTCCTCTTAATTTTTTGTGTTTTTCGTTGTTTGTTTCTTCTTCTTTTTTACTATGCCAGTTTGTCCTTTTTATCAAATAATAATAATAATTCTCAGTTTAATTGAATAGTTATTTTGACCTTTAATTAAAACATAAATTTATTACATTTATCAAAAATAATATTTAAATTAAAATGTGATTGTCATCATTAAAATATAAATTAAAGTACATTTGTAACAAGAAATTCGAATTATTTTTTCTAATATTTTTAATTTATTTAAAATGAGGGTTTTAATTTATATGTTTCTATTAAATATGTTATTTTTAAATGTTTTGGTTGCCTCTCCGATTTTCAAGGCTTCGCCCTTACTAATCTAACCAACCCGCATCACACCTGGTTTTGGTGGGTGAGTCTCCCAACGAGAATTTTTTACACACAGAACACCTCGAACCCAAGACCTTGCTTAAGCGATACCAAACTGCTTACCACTTGGACCAATCCCCGTTAGTTATTTTAATTTTTTAATTAATTTTTTGATTTTTTGTTTACATTATTAATATTTTCTATTTTTAATTATTTCTTATATTGTTGCCAAATACTCAGATTCTAATTACTAAGTTTATGTTGTTTTTTTATTTAATTTTTCTAAAATTTGAGTATACAAATTAAGTATTTGACAGAAATTATTAAAAAATAATAAAAAAGTTAAAAATAAATTTTATTTAAAAATATAAATAAACTCAAAATATTAATTTAAAATTGAAAACGCCATTTTAAATTTAAAATTATTTGAAAAATTAAAAAATATTAGAAATAGAATAATTAAAAGCTCATCTTATAAATATACTTTAATAAATGTTGGAGTTGATTACAATCACAATTTAATTTAAATATTATTTTTGCTAAAATTATAACAAGTTATCATGTTGACCTAGTATTCAGATTTTGATAGCCTTTACCCTAATTTTACATCTTCTCACCAAACATTGGTTTGATAGCCTTTACCCTAATTTTACATCTTCATTTTTGTTTTTATAAAAAAGTAGCTAGTTTTGTTAAACCGAAGAAATATTTAAAATTACAATGATTGTTTGCAACCATAAGTGTAAGTGAAACACTTAGTCTGAACATTTTCATATAACTATTAAAACAAAAACTAGTCACTTGAGAATGACTATACAATAAAAAAAGTTAAAAATTCAACCAAAAGACTCGAACAAAAGATAAATACAAACACCAGAATTCGTTGATTGAGGGATAAAGCCATCAACACTAGCATTAAAAGACAATGCATATAACCCTTATGACACGTTAAAAAAAAGGCTCGTTACCACAACTCAATCGCGAACAAAAAATGATGATTATGAATGCGTATCGAAATCTAGCCCTAGGGTCTAAAGCATGAAAGATCATCAATATAAAGCGCCATCTTGAACTGTCACGACGTCGACAGATCCACCCCTAAGAAACATAAAACAAAAAGTGGCTAAATGATCAAAATCGAAGACAAACATGTCAAAAGGCAAAGAAAAACACGTCATAAAGGCAAAGTTACTCTTATTAAAAACTACAGATGGCCAAGGGATAGAGCTGGTCCAATGTTGTCTTCAAATCTAATACGACTATCGTGGTGAACAAAGTTAACATATCACATATGACTTATTCATCCTCTGTAGCTCTCTCATACCCGCCCGGGAGATTTTATGTTGCACTAATCTTCACTATAGGTCTTTTATGTACCTCGCTATGCGAACTTAGCTGCACATAGTTTAGCTTCTTGGGCGCTTCGGTCCTGTACCCATTTACAATTCGACTCGATTTGTCCAGAAATTATATCTACCATTGTACATGATGACTCTTCATCTTTATTTTGAGCACTTTTTTTCTCTTCTTAGGCGTCTCTACCGTCTCTTCGGCGTGGTGTTGGCTTTACTTAATTTTTTAATAAGGCCATCTTTTCTTTCAAAAAATACTCTTTAAAAACTACAAAAAGAAAGGGAAAACAAAGATATAATACATCAAAACAAGAATGAGAAAAAATATTGGTTGTCGATGACCAACACTAAGATTAATGTTGTCATCGGCCAAACAAAGATGAAAAAAAAGTTAAATGTTTAGGTTAGAGAAAAAAGCTACGATAGTACATCTTCACTTTTAAACTAATACGAAAATGACCAAATATTATATTAGTGGTAATTGGGGGTGTTCAAAAATACCCGACCCGACTACCTGACTACCCGAAAATAAATAACCGGGTATTATCTAGAATTTTTTTTAACTGGGTTAGACCCGAGTCGCAAAATTCAAAAATTTTGGGCACCTGAATATATTTGAAATTAATATTTTTTTATATTCAATATATATATATATATATATATATATTAAACTAATAAATAATTTTAATTTTTTTTATATTTTTATATGAAAGTAATAAATACATATTTTTATATTTTTATATTAAACTAATAAAATATTTTTATATTAAAAATACATATTTTTTTATATTCAAGTACTCAAATACCCAATTTTCCAAGTACCCGTAATATACCCTAGTACTCGACTAACGGGTAACTGCATGGGTATCCGGATTGAATACCCCTAGTGATAATATATCAAGTTAGCATGTTGATATAGTGATTAGGTGTTAAGTTTTTTCATTCACAAAGTCGGTAACTTGACATAAATATTGCTCTTTTCTTTTTTATTTTCACAAGTATGACACAATTTTTTCGAAAAGTATGATACAACTCAATTTATTTACAAAAATATTGTAATTGCTACAATATTCTTGAGTCGGTAGGTGCTGAAATCGACTTCAAACAATGTTTAAATTTATCCGATTAAAAATTCTTTCTTTGAGTGCAGTGAAGCAAATACAAATTTGTTACGGGGTGAAGTCGGAATGTAAACCCACCGTCTTCAACATTTTTTAATGAAAAAATTAAATTACTATTAGAAGTAGGATTCCAAACATCCTGAGTTCAAAAACACTGTAATAAATACTATATTTCTAAAAATAATTTGAGGTTTGTCATTATTGTGAAAATAAAAAAGGTGTGTAATATTCATGTAATTTCTCCCACAAAATATGATTATTTTTTGAAAGTACAAGTATGAATTTAAAGGTAATTATTTGATGCACCGTTAGTATAGTTTTTTTTTTATAAATTAACTTTTAAAGTTGTCACATGTCCTTTTTAGAGACCCTAAATCTTAACTCTTAAATTCTAAACTCTAAACATTAAACCATAAAATATATTCCAAAACTTTAAACCTAACCACAAACTCTAAAACTTTAACATTAATCCTAAAATCATTTCGATAGTATATCATATCATCATTTATTCATAAATGTGTCTAATCAACCAAAAGCATAATAAGAAAATGTCCTAAGCGTGATAATTTTTCTAACAATAAAGATTTTTGACATCAAGCCGCCCATCAGTTTTTTCAGAAACCCTAGCCGCAAAGTGTCATATTTGTTCTTTTTTACTCTTTAATTGTTGGCCGCAGCACCAGTTTTAATGTTAGTTGTCGATCGTCGAGATCTATCGTTTCTTTTGTTTCGTTTTTTAGTTTTGAATTAATAATTCTACTCTTGTAGCACGGTTTACTTTACCTTTTGGTACGTTTTTTTTTTATCTTTTGGCACGTTTTTTTCTTCTTTATCGGTCGTTTGATCGTTTCTTTCATTTGATTTTCTATCAGTGTTGAATCTGACGTCGCCATGACTGATTAAGATGGCACTCTTTTCGTTATCCCGCTGATCTCCCTGCTTCGGACCCTCAAACTGAATTTGGATACGCGATCACATTCACCGTTCCTTGTTCACGATTGAGTTGTGGTAATAACCTTGTTGTCAACATCTCTCATTGTAATATGTATTTTTACGTTGTTTGTTGATGATTTTACCTTTTATCGTCGATCTTTGATTATGTTTGTATCAATCTTTTGTTTTGAGTCGTTGTGTTAGGTTTTTACCTTTTCCTTGTATTGTTCTATTATGATCTCGAGACACTAGTTTTGTTTATTAGGAATAGTTTGGATTAGATGTTTTTGTTTACTAAGTTGTGAACTTTTATTATAATTCGGATATATCTTCGTTTAATAAAATTAGCGAATATCAATTAAAAAAAATATCATAAGCAAATGAAACTGACATTCAAATTTCCAAGTATGCTTTGTTTCAATTTTTATGTAAAGCACGTGACCTACAAACTACAGGCCAGCGGGCGGACCTTCCTTGTTTTCCCACCCCAAAGGTACAAAATAAACAGAATTTGAAGGGAATTTACACCTACAGGCTACAATCCAACAAAAAAAGGGGAATTTGCTTCACTATTTCTGCACAAATGTTACTGAAAAGGCCAAACTAAAGCTTTGGCAACTTACAACCCCCCCCCCCCCCCCCCCCCCCCCCGAGTTTAAGAATACATAGGAATTGGGACGTATGAAGCCACCACTTTGTATCTTCTTCAATGCTGACAAATTCAGTAAGTTTCCTCATTAAAAATAATAAATAAAATATTTTCCTAAAAAAATCCATGGTCATTTACACCCAACAATCCAATGTCTAAATACATGAAAAAAATCATCTGCCACTAAATATACTTGCCCCACACTAAAAAACACTAAAAATTAAATTTTAAATTCTAACTCTAAATTTCACATTCTAAACCCGAAACCATACAACCTAAAAAATACACCTTATCCCTAATTCCATAAACTCTAACTGTGAAACCAATATTTTAATTTTGATATAACTAAAAACCTAAGGACTATATTGAAAATGTCAAAACGAATTTTTAATTCCTCAAAACATCCCCATATGATTTTAAGATTATGCCAAAGTTAAAAACAAAGTTTTCAAATATTTTTCTAAGTGTTTAAAACCGAAACAATGATTTTCAAGTCCCTGTTTCGAAACGGTCTAAGGCGTTTCGAAACGTTTTCATCACTACCAACCCCTGTTTCGAAACGCGTATCGAAACGGCTTTAGAACACTTGAACCCGTATCGAAACGGCTTCATGCGTTTCGAAACTGTTCTTCATTTTTGATTTGAAAACTATAACGGTTCTAATATTTTTTAATTGATTTTTCAAAGATCAATAGGGTGTTTCGAAACGGGCTCAATCAGTTTCGAAACAACCCTTTACAGTAGCAAAACCGTTTCGAAACGAGGCCACGTGTTTCGAAACAGTTCTTCATTCTGATTTGAAAATATGACCGTTGTAAAGGTTTTTAACTAACTTTTTAAAATCGGTTAGGGTGTTTCGAAACGGTCTTAGGCTGTTCCGAAACGACCCTTTCCAGTGGCAAAAGTGTTTTGAAACGGCTTTAACACGTTTCGAAACGGGCTCTTAAATGCACCCACTGGCTCTTTCTATTTTAGTCCGTTCCGAAACAGGTACCCCGCGTTTCGAAACGGGTTGTTGCAGACTGCATTTATGGTGGTGAGATAACATCCCCAACGGCTCTATTGATGAGTGCAACAACCACAACGGCTAGAATTCAATGAGAAGGTATAAAAGGGACCTCTAAAAGCTCCAGCAACAACTATTGATCCAAAAGCAAACATCCAAACATCAAATCCAAGCATTTGTGCTAAATTCCCAAATTGTCTAGAAACCCCAATTGTAATTTTCATTCTTATCTTGTTCAATTGGGTTGAGTGTTTGTAATTGGGCTACAAATTGTATTGAGAGATACTATCTTAGCTATCAAATTCTTTGTTACCTTTGTGTGAGGATTGGGTTAAATTTTGGGTAGAAAATTTAACCGAAAATTGTAAGGGTTGCCTCTTTAGCCTAGAAAAGGGGAAGAGCAATTAGTGGAATTGTTGCAAATCCTTAGTGAAGCTAAGGTAGTGGATGTAGAGTTCATTTGGAACTTGAACCACTCTAAAATCCATTGTCAATCTTTTTAATTTGCAATTTCCACCACACAAACTTTAAAAATCCAATTCACCCCCTCTTGGTTTATATCGATCTTTCGATCCACTCAACACTAACCATAAACCTTAAACTCACTTTTTTAAAGTGGGTACTAAAAGAGGCATAGTTAAGGGGCAAGCGGTTTTCATCCATATCTTATATCGTTCGATTACGTCCATTACTTGATTTTAAAAAAATGAAATAAATTGAAATTCATCTTCGAGCATAATTAAAATTTATCTATAACAAAACATAAAAGATATAATTTAAAGTTTGTAGAGCAATTTTAAAATTAATAATTTGTGTTGATGAAACACCCTAAATCCGGATGTCACATTTGGGCCTTAAGCCTAAATACTTTTCATAAAATAATTTTAATTTGGTTTAGCCCAAATAAAAACTTTCCGAAAACATTTATAGCCAACGATTAATATATATATATATATATATATATATATATATATATATATATGATTAAAACTTTACAAAGGAGCTCAATTTAAATTAAAATATTTGAACATTCGATTTGATTAATACAAATTTAAAAAATAAGAATTACATACTCCACTACGTAAGGTCCCATGAATACATAGCCCACTAAACACAAGTATCGTACACTGGAAAACACCACATGTTAGAATTCTGTAGTGATAGTGCTCCTTGATCCCACGATCATAAAATCAACCTACGCACGAAGACAACGATTCTGAGCGCTGAGCTTACAAAGCTCAGTGGTACATATCTACTCTACTATACTTCATGCTAATCATAAACATAAGCATGCAAGTTAGTACAAACAATAAGGAGAGATAAATAAACATGTGTCGCTAGCACTAGTCGCCTAAACACATGCTCGCATCAAAGCAATCATCATACATGGCTCTCACAGCCCAACCATACCTGAGATCTCATCAGATTATCTAGGCAAAAACATATATTAACAACAACTCTGGAATGAGGTCGAGTCACGAAGCATTGGAACATACACTCCGAGTGAGACCGGGTCACATAGCATCGGAATATACAACCTTGCTCAGAATCCCCCCTCAAGCATCTACACTCTGGGTTAGACCGGGTCACATAGCATCGGAACATACTCCCATACTCGGAATCCCCCCTCGAGTATCTTCGAATGAGGCCTAGGTCACATAGCATCGGTAACCTCCATTCAGTATCTAACCATGGTGTTGCAACACTTTTTCACTGGGTATTCAGATCCCATCAATCTTTCACACAACCAATCAAATACCTATCCGACATACAAGCAACGTGATCCCAAGGATCCACTATTGTTGCTAATCGACAACACATAATTTGTTTTACATTACCGAGTTTTTAATACATTATGGAGAAGTATATAATTGATCTCATTTATTGTCTTCATTAATCCATGTTATCTTATTTATCAAAGCACAATTTAATTATTAATATTCACATTAATTTTCATCCTTAATTTGCATTTATATATTATTTAACGTATCAGGTACCGATACTCGTACACGAGTATCTATATGATACCCTCGGGTATCGATACTCACACGTGTATCGATATTGGAACTGCTTAATGAAAATATTTAATTTTCACAAATACCGGTATAGGTCGATTTGTACCGATGCGGCCCCCAAACGCGTACCAGTACAGCCGAAGCTCGTACTGATACCCTACACACAGGTTCGTACCATTTCCTCAGATTATGATGTTACAATGCTTTATTTGATCCCTAAAGCTTATGATTTTTATGCACTTGGTTTTGATTACATGTTACCTAATGTTAAAGCATGTTTAAAGTGTACGATATACTATTTTTAATTATGAGATAATGAAGGATGCACATGGTAAGTGATCCTTGTAAGTATATGTTTTATACTTGTGTTTAAAGCATGTTTTGTTGCTTTGGAAAATTGATATGTTGATGCTTTGAAAACAGTGAGGTACATGGTTAAATGTAGGGGTGTGCAAAAAAATCCGACCCGATTGATCCGATCCATTTATCTGTTGATCTGATCTGAAATTTCAGATATCTGATCCATTTTTTATTTTTTGGATAATTCGGATCGGATATCTAATAATTCCAAATTAGACAAGGATAGTTATTTCACATTCGGATCGAATATTTGATATCCTGAAATTCAAATTTTTTTATAGATATTAATCTTGTTATATTCGATATTTTTACTTGTTATATATGAAAAATTGAAATTTTCATGGATACAAATCTTGTTATATGAAATAATTTGTTGATTGTGTATTCGAAAACCTAAAATTTTCATGGATAGAACCGCCAAATTTAAAAAAGTAACTAAATCAAGTCATAAATTCGGATATTCGAATATCCGATCCGAAATTTTGAATACCCGAAAATCGGGTATCTGATTTTTTCAAATCGGATACGGATCGCTATATTCCATATTTAAAATTTTTGAATATCCAAAATTTTGGATCGAATCGAATCAAATATCCGAAATGCACACCCCTATATGGGATATAGTTAGCCGGCTATAGGATTGAGGGAACTATAAACAAGTCACCTTGGATGTTGAGGGGTTTATATTGTGTACCGAATACTCCATTCAAGTACCCTAACGATCGAGGAAAAGTAGTGTCCCGTCTCTCGCTAGTGGGGTTATACATCTATCGATGAGTGGTGTTGATGGGTTTATACGGTGTACCAAATACTCCACCACGGGTGTCACAATAATTGAGGGGTTTATATTGTATACCAAATACTCCGGTGTGTGAACCTTGAGATGCCGGTGAGAATGTATGAAGTGTTGGGAAAACAATTGTGAATGCGTGTATCCGTTGTTGTGATTTGAAAATTGAACTTGGTTAATGATCACTTGTGAGCCAATATAATTGTTGATGTATCATGAAAAAGTTTATGTTGTATAATGTGATTTATACAAGTTTACTCTTTAAGCTTTGCATATGGTTTGTTATACATGAGAAGGCTTAAATCGAGTGCTAGAAATGCGATTTGCTGTTGGTATTTGATACATGTTCCGTATGGTTTAATATGTTATTTTTTTGAAAGTGTTAAGTGCATGGTTTCCAAGGCATGATGTGTAACACCCCCTTCCCGGCCTGGTCGAGTACCGAGTCGGAAGGTGTTACCGATAAATGATACGGTGAACGGTACAATAAAATTTCATTTTTATAACCATCACTTGAACAATTTCATGCAATAATTCATTACCAAAGTGCATCTTAGTCCAATTAATCCCTTATGAAACAAACTTTAATCACTTAGGACTAAAATGTAGTTATTATAAGTTTTAGGGACTAAACTATAAATCTAATAAACTAAAGGACCTTCGATGCAATTGACCATACCACAATGAAATTCAATGCAATATTAACTAGCTTGCAATTTTTCATGCCATTTGGTATTCATTTACTCAATCAATTTAACCATCCTAAATTCAGTGACCATTATGTAAACAATGAAAATTGCCAGATGAACCCTTTTAAACCAATTTAACTAACCCTGTATCGAAACGCTCAAGGCTGTTTCGATATGGGTGTACGATGATCAACCTTGTTGACTTTACCTTTCATATCGTATCGATACGGGCAAGCCCCGTATTGGTACGGGTTGACTCTCTTTAACCCGTTTCGATACAGGTTAGACCAGTATCGAAACAAGGATTCTAGTAGAAAAATGTTTCGGTACGACTCTAGACTGTTTCGATACGCCCTGTTCCTTAGGATCAAATGTGCTTACCCGTATCGATACGGCCTGACCTGTAATGACAGATTTTTGGCTGGTTTTTAATCGAATTGACTTATCAAACAGTGTCCAAATGCAATGAAACTTTACACAAAATATTTTAATGCTTTAAACTGTTGACATGCCAAATTTCATCACCATTCGAATAAGTTTACTATGTTTTCACCCTTTTAAGCCAAATATTCATATTAAGCCATTTTTATGCAAACTTAACAAGTCATTTAAGGCCCTTAAACCATACATAAAACATAGCCTTATACACATAGACAAAATATCAAAGTCAACTAGTTTATCAACTTTGCCACCATTGTAACCCCCTCGTCCCGGCCTGGGCGGCTGGCCGGTCCGAGTGGGTCACACGGGGAAAACCAAAGCGAAACCCTTTAAAGCTCCACTTCGATTAGCAACCCTAGAAAACTTTCTTCTAACATTATCTTGTCTAGATGCTTTAATAACTCCTATGTGAAACACGACAGAGAAAACACAACAAATTAAACAAACATGCAAGCAAGCAATTTAAAACAGCCCATTTTAGATTGTACGACAGGCCATATCGATACACTAGAAGTGCGTATCGATACGCCTTGACTAGGTCAACAACCCATAGTCAACATAGGGAGACCGTATCGGTACACTGGTTGACCGTATACGCCCTCACTGGTCAACTTCTTGCGGTCAAAGCTACAAAGACCGTATCGATACACTTAAGCCCGTACTGATACCCTCAATTTCTCGCCAAAATCTCAGATTTCCAGTAGAAAAAGTGGTATCGGTACGCCTTCCCGAGTATCGATACGCTTGGCCTGAAACAAGGAGGCCGTATCGATACGGGCCTAACCGTATCGATACCCCTGACTCGATCAAACAGGCTTTAGCTGGTTAAGGCACAAAGGCTACCTGAAGACACTAAACTAGGACCTCCAAACATGCATTCACGAACTCTAAGACATTACGCCCTACTACAAGCATGATCCAACACAACAACGTGAAAAGGGCATACATTCTAAGGAATCAAGCATTCACCGAAAAGACATCACAAAGAGGTAGTCATGCCTTAAGACCGAACACATAAGCATGGTTTTCAATCCAAATTAAAGCATTAACAAGCCACAAGCCAAAACATCAACATGCTAAAGGAGTCTTAACAAGCTCCTTAACACAAAACAACATACAAGAATCCCATTGCTTAGCTATTACATCAATTAACTTAGAAGTCCATACTTGTAGGTAGAAAATAGCACACTTGGAGGCCCTTCTCCATGCACAAACAACCCACGAACTAAGGATCTACATTGTCGAACAAGGGAGAGCGTAAGCGCAAAGCTTAGTGAGGGTAAGCTCATAAAACAAACCTCGACAATGTAGGGTCCAAGCACGAGCAACAAAACTAAGGATGAATGCATGTTTCCTTACCTTCGGAACCACATGAATCAATTATATAAAATGCATGAACATAATCTCAATTATCATGTCATGCTCAACATGTCCACAATATAACCATATGAAAATCACATTTAACAAACCGTACTGGCACCTAGCTATGACCCGAATACGCGGATAACAACCGTTGAAACTCACATCCAACAACTTAACCATTACATTACCTTACGGTGGGGTTCCACTCATCACCGTTCCACGCGGAGGGGATTCCACTCATCCTCACGCCCGTCGATGGGATTCCACTCATCACCGACTAAAATATAAATGAAGATTTCTGGGCGTACCCGTACTCCATCTTGGTGACTACCATCACCAAGACCACGCGCGCATTTCGACACTCGTGTGCACACTAACATCCTAATGATCGATCATTTGTACTCAAGCATACTAGTGCCAATACTAACTCATTTCATAGTTCAACCTCACAACATTCTTACCAATTTCCGTGCTTAGCACGTACTCACCATGATCTACCATCATGCACAAACTACATTCCAAAAACTATGTATGTCACAATGCATAAGACATCATGCCTCAACACACATGTATATCACAATATACATAACAACATCAATCAAATAAATATGGAACAAGAGGCATAATCACACAATATTCATAAGTTCAACCAACATCTTCTAAACTAAAGCCTGGAATTAGACTACCAATATAATCCCAACTCTAGGCGGGTTTACCAAGCACGACCTAGGTCCACATGCTCAAACCAAACATTTTGAAAACAATTAAAAACCGAATAACCACTCACCGACTGCTCCAAGCTCAACAACTCTAGCCAATTAATCTTCCAAGCTTCCCGGATTAGTTCCCGATGTCTCACCGACACAAAACCTTGGTTCTAAGCAATCCAACACAAGCAAAAACATCAACAATCAGTCATCAATCACCGAAGCAAACCCGGAACACATTTTCAAGCAATTAGCCAACTAAGAACACACCCCAAACTAGCATTTTCGAGCATCCCAAACACACAATAATTAACCATCGTTTCCAACACTTTTTACATACTCATAAGCTTCCAAATTAACCCTTAAACATCATACAATCATCAACCATCGATTTCCACTCAAAAACAGCCCCAAAAACCATCTTTTGAACCACCTAAAACCCCTCTAAAACCCATATCCGAAAATCATTATAAAACCGTGTAAAAATTAGATATGTTGGACCTTTTGAATAGTAAATAGTTTATTTAACAACAACAAATCAAAAGCTTAACTAAAAGCTATCAAAGTTATCATTTTTATCTCAAAACTCAAAAACCTCAAAATGCATTACAATAGGTTTTATTGAAAACTAATGGTATAAAAATGGAGAGGAAGATAAGGACAACTCAAAAACATCATTACCTTTCAAAAATCTTCAAGAACCAAGATAGAAAGAGATGGAATAGTAACTTGCAAAATATGTCGTTGGTTTTGAAAGAGAGGAGGGGAGGAAGATGAGTAAAACATGGGTTTTTGGTTTATTTGTTTTGTTTTATTTTTTTAAATACCAAAGGTCACTTTTACCCTTAATGAAAAGGGGTAATTACAATAGTGTAAAATCCATGGTCATTTGGGTTTGATTTAAAACAAGCCCAACATGTATTTATTTGTTTTGAAAATTTAAAGCCCGAAATTATATTTTAATAATTTAATTTCACCCGACCCCCAAACCTGGGTGTTACAACTCTCCCCCACTTAAGGAATTTCGTCCCCGAAATTACCTGACGAAAACAAGTACGAAAACTGCTCAAGCATATCGGCTTTCCGCTCCCACGTGGCCTCTTCCACGCCTCTATGTCGCCACAACACCTTGACCAACTCTATGGTCTTGCCATGCAACACCTTGCTATTCGAAGCAAGTATCTCAACTGGTTCTTCATTGTACGACAAATCTGGATTCAATTCTATCTCGTTAACATGCATAACGTGAGACGGATCCGACCTATACCTCCTAAGCATCGACATATGGAATACATCGTGGATCTTCTCTAACTCTGAAGGCAATCTCAAACGGTAAGCTACTGGCCCAATTCGTTCCACTATCTCATACGGACCGATAAACCTTGGACTCAACTTGCCCTTCCGGCCAAATCGCATTACCTTCTCCCACTGAGACACTTTCAGAAACACTTTCTCACCCACTGAATACTCAATCTCTTTTCTCTTTAAATCAACATAAGATTTCTAACGATCGGAAGCTGCCTTCAGACGGTCACAAATAAATTTCTCCTTGTCGGTAGTCCCCTTAAGCAAATCCGGCATAGGTAACAACTTCTGACCCGCTTCTACCCAACAGATCGGAGTCCTACATCGCCTACCATACAATGCCTCATAAGGAGCCATCTGGATACTAGCCTGGTAACTATTGTTGTAAGCAAACTCGACTAAGTGTAAATGCTTCTCCCACGATCTCTGGAAGTCGATCACACAACAACGGAGCATATCCTCTAATACTTGTATCACTCGCTCTGACTGACCATCTGACTGCGGATGGTATGAAGTACTAAAATGCAAACGACTACCTAGGGCACTATGCAAACAACCCCATAACCTCGATGTGAATCTCAGATCTCTGTCTGATACAATAGACTTTGGTACTACATGCAATCTCACAATCTCTCGGACATACAAATCTGCCAGCTTGTCTAAAGAATCTGTGGTGTTCACTGCTAAAAAATGAGCACACTTAGTGAACCTATCAACTATTACCCAGACAGAATTCTTCTTCGAAGGAGACAACGACAACCCTGACACAAAGTCCATAGTGATTCTTTCCCACTTCCATTCCGGAATTTTCAAAGGCTGTAACAAACCTGAAGGAACCTGATGTCCTGCCTTTACTCTCTGACATACCATGCAACGACTCACATACTCGGCCACATCCTTCTTCAAACCAACCCAGAAATAATCATTCTTCAGATCTCGGTACATCTTAGTACTGCCTGGATGCATAGAAAAAGGACTCGAATGTGCTTCGCTCAGAATCATACGTCTCAACTCAACATCTGCAGGCACTACCACTCTGTCTCTAAAACACAACACATTCTCATCACTGAAACTGTACTATGTCGGTCTACCCTCTACAATGTCCTGAACATGTGAAGCTAATGATACATCTTGCAATTGTTTCTCTCTGATCATCTGAATCAACGAAGGCTTCACTTGCAACTCCGTAATCAAACCAGCGTCCTCTGATACACTCAGCCTAGCAAACATAGCTCACAACTCAACTGCAACTTTTCTGCTCAACGCATCGGCCACTACATTTGCCTTACTCGGATGGTACTCAATAGTCAAATCATAGTCATTCAACAGTTCAAGCCATCTTCTCTGTCTCAAGTTCAGCTCTCTCCGAGTCATAAGATACTTCAAGCTTTTATGATTAGTGTAAACTGTGCACTTCTCACCGTACAAGTAGTGTCGCCAAATCTTCAACGCAAACACAACTGCTGCTAACTCAATGTCATGCGTAGGGTAATTCTTCTCGTGCACCTTCAACTGTCTCGAAGCATAAGCAACAACCCTCCTTTATTGCATCAGAACACAACCTAAACCTACGTATGAAACATCGCTAAAGATTACGAACTCTTTCCATGAAACTGGCTGTACCAACACTGGAGCATTCGTCAAAGCTTCTTTTAATTTCTCAAATGCATTCTGTCTCGCATCTGACCACTCAAACTTAACTCCCTTTTGCAATAGTTTAGTCAACGGAGCGGCTACCCTAGAGAATCCGTCAACGAATCTCCTATAGTAACCAACTAGTCCTAGGAAGCTTCTAATCTCGGTCACTGACTTAAGTTGTTTCCACTCAACAATGGCTTCAATCTTCTTCGAATCAACTCAGATTCCTTCAGTTGACACAATGTGGCCAAGGAACACAACCTCTCTGATCCAGAACTCGCATTTACTCAACTTAGTATACAACTGATTACTCATCAATCTCTGCAAAACAAGTCTCAAGTGCTCATCATGTTCTTCTTCTGATCTCGAGTACACAAGGATGTCGTCTATGAAGACAACTAGAAATCGGTCCAGATAGTCTCAGAAAACTCTGTTCATCATGTCCATGAAAGCTGTCGGTGCATTCGTGAGCCCAAATGGCATCACAAGGAACTCATAATGACCGTATCTAGTCCTAAAAGCTGTCTTCGGTACATCACATTCTTTTACCTTCAACTGATAGTACTCTGATCTCAAATCTATCTTCGAAATCACTGAGGCACCTCTCAACTGATCAAACAGGTCATCTATATGCGGCAACAGATACTTGTTCTTTACTGTTAACTGGTTCAACTGCCTATAGTCGATACACATCCTCATACTGCCATCCTTCTTCTTCACAAACAACACGAGAGCACCCCAAGGTGAACTACTAGGCCTAATAAAACCTCGGTCTAACAACTCCTGAAGCTGGCTTTTCAACTCTTTCTGAGACATACGGTATAGAGCAATAGAAACTGGAGTAGACCCGGAAATAGTCTCAATCACAAACTCTACATCTCTGTTAGGAGGCAAACCCGGTAACTCTTCTGGAAACACATCCGGATAATCACTAACTGTCCTGATATCTTTTGGTCTAATCTCACTCATATTCGAATTCATCACGTACGCTAAATAAGCCCCAAAACCAAAGTTCATCAACCTATGAGCCTCTAAATCCGAAACAACGTTCGACAAGAACTTAAAGTTCTCGCCTACTACCACTGCCTCGTAGTCATCAAAAAGCTTCAACAGAATGCTCTTTGTCTCAAAATCTACACTAGCTCTGTGCTCAACCAACCAATCCATACCCAAAATGATACCAAAACCGTAGAACGGAAGCTCCATCATATCAACATGAAACACATGACCCTGAATCTTCAACGGACACCTCCTATACATCCGTCTAACCACAACCGTCTCACCGAAGGAACTAGTCACATGCATCCCTATGTCTAAAATCTCAACAGGTATGTCTAACTTCTTTGCATGCTCACTCAAAATATAAGAATGCGTGGAACCCGAATCGACTAAGGAAAGCAAAGAAATGGACTGTAACTCGAAATTACCTGCTATCACATCTGTGTCATTCCCTGCCTCTCTCTGTGCGTAGACTCTAGCTGGTCCACCGGCCTCTGGCTGAACTGCCACTACTTGAGCAAGATTCCTCGGTGCCTCTATCCTAGGTGCATCAGCCCTCGGCTGGAAGTAACCACGACCGCGCCCACGACCTCTCGGATGGTCGATCGCTCTCGCAGGAGCCTGTGCCTGAATCGGTGCCTGTCCCGCCTGATGCAGACACTCTCTTCTGAAGTGGTCTCTCGATCCACAATTCCAGCAAGCATGATAGTTTCCCCAACACTCTCCAGAATGCTGTCTCCTACATCGGGCGCACTCAGGCAAACGCCCTCCGGCTCTCTGGCCCTGATGGCCTCTACCATGGTGGCCACCGCCACGCCTATGATCATACTGCTGTCCACTGCCCCAATGCCTCTTGGCATCACCACGGTCAAAGTTGTTGTGCCTCTTCCCTGAACTGGATCCTCCCGAACGCTTGGTCAGCCTCAAGCTATGCTCGATGTCCTTGGCCCTAGCGACCAAGACATCGAAATCAGAATAATCTATAGCCAAGGTGTACCTCTTGACCTCCTCATGAAGTCCATACCTGAACCGATCACAACGATCCCTCTCAGTAGGAACAAACTCCGGAGCATACTGACTCAATCGGACAAAGCGGATCTCGTAATCTGTCACTGATGTGTCTCCCTGAACAAGAGCCATGAACTCCCGCTTCTTCTCATCTAAATATCTCAGGCCCAAATATCTCTTCTTGAAAGCAGCCTCAAAGAAATCCCAACTGATCTCGGCCTCAGGCACGCCGGAAATAATGGTGACCCACCAAGTGTAGGCATCACCCTGAAGCAACGAAACTACACATCCTAACTTACGAGCCCCAACACATCCCATCTAAGCCAAAATACGAACCGTCTTCTCTAGCCATAAATTTGATCTCTCAGGCGTAGATCCCCTGAACTCATCCGCTCCAAGGCTACGGAGCCTCTCTAAGGGTAAGCTAGCATCATCTCCTCTCGGTTGTGCTGCAGCCTGAGCTCCGGCAACTGCAGCCTAAAACGCTCCCGCTATAGCTTGAAATAGAGGAGCCATGTCTATCCCTGCAGGACCTTGGCCACCCTGGCCAACCTGAGGTCCCGCTCCCTCAGCTCTAGCCTCACCTTCCATATCAGGCTGAGGAGGTGGTGGTGGAGGAGCTCCGACTCCAACAGCAGGCTCTTCCACATGAGCCTCTACCCCAACCACCGACTCAACAGTAGGAGCCGTAACACGGAGTTCCTGATGAACCAGCCTGGGTCTACCTCTAGGCCTCAACATAAAAACTCACAAACAAAAACTACAACAACAACATGCAAAATAAGGTTAGCAAGGGCAAGGGTTCAATTGGCTCAAGTATGTTTCCCTCACTCAAAAATCCTTTTTCCGATGTAATAGAAGCAATGAGACTCCACTCAACGTTTAACGGACAAATCATACATCAACATGCTTCAAACATCACAAACATACGATCAAACAAACGATCATCAAAGCATACTTGATAAGCAAGCAGACACCGTGCAATTGCAATAAAATAATTCAACTTACCCCACTTACCTGCCCGAGGTCTCAGAAACCTCTAGCTCTGATACCAACAAGTGTAACCCCCTCGTCCCAGCCTGGGCGGCTGGGCGGTCCGAGTGGGTCACACGGGGAAAACCGAAGTAAAACCCGTTAAGGCTCCACTTCGATTAGCAACCCTAGAAAACTTTCTTTTAACATTATTTTGTCTAGATACTTTAATGACTCCTATGTGAAACACGGCAGCGGAAACACAATGAATTAAACAAATATGCAAGCAAGAAATTTAAAACAACCCATTTTAGATTGTACGACAGGCCGTATCGATACACTAGAAGTGCGTATCGATACGCCTTGACTAGGTCAACAACCCATAGTCAACATAGGGAAACCGTATCGGTACACTGGTTGACCGTACCGATACGCCCTCACTGGTCAACTTCTCGCGGTCAAAGCTACGAAGACCGAATCGATACACCTAAGCCCGTACCGATACCCTCAATTTCTCGCCAAAATCTTAGATTTCCAGTAGCAAAAATGGTATCGGTACGCCTTCCCGAGTATCGATACGCTTGGCCTGAAATAAGGAGGCCGTATCGATACGGGCCTAATCGTATTGATACCCCTGACTCGATCAAACAGACTTTAGCTGGTTAAGGCACAAAGGCTGCCTCAAGACACTAAACTAGGACCTCCAAACATGCATTCACGAACTCTAAGACATCACGCCTTACTACAAGCATGATCCAACACAACAACGTGAAAAGGGAATACATTCTAAGGAATCAAGCATTCACCGAAAAGACATCGCAAAGAGGTAGTCATGCCTTAAGACTGAACACATAAGCATGGTTTACAATCCAAATTAAAGCATTAACAAGCCACAGGCCAAAACATCAACATTCTAAAGGAGTCTTAACAAGCTCCTTAACACAAAACAACATACAAGAATCCCATTGCTTAGCTATTACATCAATTAACTTAGAAGTCCATACTTGTAGGTAGAAAATAGCACACTTGGAGGCCCCTCTCCTTGCACAAGCAACCCACGAACTAAGGATCTGCATTGTCGAACAAAAGAGAGCGTAGGCGCAAAGCTTAGTGAGGGTAAGCTCATAAAACAAACCTCGACAATATAGGGTCCAAGCACGAGCAACAAAACAAAGGATGAATGCATGTTTCCTTACCTTCGGAACCACATGAATCAATTATATAAAATACATGAACATAATCTCAATTATCATGCCATGCTCAACATGTCCACAATACAACCATATGAAAATCACATTTAACAAACCGTATTGGCACCTAGCTATGACCTGAATACGCGGATAACAACCGTTGGAACTCACATCCAATAACTTAACCATTACATTACCTTAAGGTTGGATTCCACTCATCACCGTTCCATGCGGAGGGGATTCCACTCATCCTCACGCCCCGTCGATGGGATTCCACTCATCACCGACTAAAATATAAATGAAGATTTCCGGGCGTACCTGTACTCCATCTTGGTGACTACCATCACCAAGACCACACGCGCATTTCGACACTCGTGTGCACACTAACATCCTAATGATCGATCATTTGTACTCAAGCATACTAGTGCCAATACTAACTCATTTCATAGTTCAACCTCACAACATTCTTACCAATTTTCGTGCTTAGCACGTACTCAACATGATCTACTGTTGAGTGGATCGAATGATCGAAATGAACCAAGATGGGGGTGAATTGGATTTTTAAAGGTTTAGGTGGTGGAAATTGCAAATTAAAAAGATAGACAAGGAATTTTAGAGTGGTTCAAGTTCCAAATGAACTCTACATCCACTACCTTAGCTTCACTAAGGATTTGCAACAATTCAACTAATTGCTCTTCCCCTTTTCTAGGCTAAGGAGGTAACCCTTACACTTTTCGGTTAAATTTTCTTCCCAAAATTTAACCCAATCCTCACACAAATAAAACAAAGATTTTGATGGCTAAGAAAGTATCTTTCAATACAAATTGTAGCCCAATTACAAGCACTCAACCCAATTGAAAATGATAAGAATGAAAATTACAATTGGGGTTTCTAGACAATATTGGGATTTAGGCACAAATGCTTGGATTTAATATTTGGATGTTTGCTTTTGGATCAATAGTTGTTGCTGGAGCTTTTAGAGGTCCCTTTTATACCTTCTCATTGATTTCTAGCCGTTGTGGTTGTTGCATTCATCAATAGAGCCGTTGGGAGTGTTATCTCACCTCCATAAATGCAGTCTACAACCACCCGTTTCGAAACGCCCGACCCTGTTTCGAAACAGACCAAAATAGAAAGAGCCGTTGGGGTGCATTTAAGAGCCCGTATCGAAATGGTTTTACCCGTTTCGAAACACTTTTGCCACTGTCAAGGGTCGTTTCGAAACGGCTTGAACTCGTTTCGAAACGCCTTAACGGTTTCTAAAAAATTAGTCAAAAACTTGCAACGGTCATATTTTTCAAATCAAATGAAGAACCGTTTCGAAACACTTGATGTCCTTTCGATACGGGTTCTCTATGTTCTAAAGCCGTTTCGATACTTGTTTCGAAACATGGATTGATAGTGTTGAAAACGTTTCGATACCCGTTTTGAAACATGGGTTGACAGTTTCAAAACCGTTTCGAAACGCCTTAGGCCGTTTGGAAATAGGGACTCGAAAAACACTGTTTCGGCTTTAAGAATAGTTAGAAAATATTTGGAAAGCTTAGTTTTTAACTTGGGCATATTCTTTAAATCATATGGGGATGTTTGAGGACTTAAAAATTCGTTTTGACATTTTCAATTTAGTCCTTAGGTTCTTTAGTTATATCAAAATTAAAATATCGGTTTCACAATCTCCCCCTTTTTGATATAACAAAACCAAAGTTAGAATTTTTAAGAGTTTTGAAAATTTTGAACACATTCTAACTCCCCCTTAATTTAAGATAGGTTTTTAAACTTTTAAAAAGGTTTTAACTTTGAAGTTCAAGTTTTAAAACTTAAAAACACTTTAAACATTTAAAAACGAATTTTTGGCTCTTAAATTTGTTCTCCCCTTTTTTGTCAGATCAAAAAACAATAAACAAGGCTCATAGAGAAGAGATAGGGTTAGTAACAATAAGCATTAAGCAATAGGCAATAAGCAACAATAATATCAATTCATAAAATTAAAATATCCAACACATAAATCTTCAACATAAAATTCAAAGCATAATCCCAAATAAGATCAAAAGCATAGGTTCATAAAACATAATGGAAATAAAGATGCAAACTTAATCCTAAAATGCATAGATAATATGATATGTCATGAAAATCCTGGGCCTCGTCGTCACCATCATCATCTGAAGTCTCATCATCGCTCTTGACTTGAGAACGACGAAACTTCATCCATTGGCCATAGAAGGTAGAGAAGGACATATCCATGTTCGAGTGCGAATTCTCAAGGGATTGGAGTCGATCCTCTACATTTTGCAAACGGGTATTGATAGCACCAAAACCCGAAGCCATGTTAGTGTCCATGGCATTGAACCGCTCGGTAATGAGAGCTGTGAGAGCTTCATTGTTTCCAACTTGAGCTTGTGGTTGAGGTTCAACGGGAGGAGGAGAAGGAGGTGCTTCCCTATCAACACGTTCCCAAACATTGTTCACATAGCGGAAACCGGACTTACGAAGAGAGGACTCACCAATCTTTGACTTGCGGGGTTCCGGAGAGTCGTAGGTGCAATCAAGACCAAGCTGGCTAAAGATGTGACTTAAGACCGTTTCATAAGTGAAAGATTTCAAGGCATCGATGTCACGAAGCTTAATATTGTTAGCCATCTCAGCAAATATGATCTTAGCAACATTAGGGCGCTCACCACGACGGAAACACTCAAGCCAAAAATAGTCAACTTGATGGATGTGAGAGTATTTACCTCCGGAGGGGCGAAGGAACCATGAGACCATCAAATGGAGGAAACGATCGTGCGCATCCAAAGTAAGCACTTGACCGGTGTGAGAACCAAAGTGACTCTCATTCTCAATTCCTACATCCTTAAGAGAAAATGTAGACTCCAAGAGAGGGACATTAACAACAAACTTTTTCCCCAAAATATAAGATTCAATCCCAACAACTTCGGAATTTTTTTCATCATTGATAAGGTGAGCATTGGAGTAAAAGAGAAGTACCATGTGTTTGTAGCAAATGTCCGGGATGCTCAACAAAACAAGAAGATCCCATTCTCTCAAACGGTCGAGGTAACAGAAAAGAAATCGCTCGGAGTTAAGGAAGTTGAGATCAATCACACGCTCACGACGAACTTCGTACTCCTTGACATATTTGAAACGTTCTCTCAACTCAGTAGTTTGAAGAGATTTTTGAAAGAGCAGGGCGAGATTTGGACGTATACTCGATTCACCGGATTGAACGGACTTACGCTTTTTGTTAACATTCTCCGTCATCCTAAAAATATAAGCAAGCAAGCGAGAAAAAAAATTTAGGTGTATGCATAGATTTCGTAATTCAATCCAATAATAAATCCCACTTAGGTTTAAAAACAAGTTTTTAAAACAAATAAACAAACCAAAAGAAAATAAGAAAAATTTTAAGAAAAAAAACAGTAAAAAAATACGAGTGAAAATTTTTATATTCGAATCAGAAAATTGAAGATTTTGAAATATTTTTACAAGATATGAAAAACCCAAGCATAAAAACATATAAACTATACAAAAATAAAATTTTCTAACCTAAGATTTGAATATAAATTGAAGGAAAAAGAAAAAGAGAAAAAAATACCTTAATTTGGGATTTTGGATGAATGGATGAAAATCCTTGCACAAAGTTGTTGAATCTTGCTTAGACTTGTGTTTTAGAGAAAAACCCTTCAAGATTTGGTGAAAAACAAAGAAGTTTAGAGGGTTTTTATAGGGAAAAAATCGAAACTAGGGTTTTTAGGGTTTGGGAGAGTTTTAATTAAAGTGTAACTTTAACATTAAAAGCCCTTCTTAAAGCAGTCCGCGAAACCGTTTCGGAACGGGCTTGACCGTTTCGAAACGCGGGCACGAGAGTTTGATCGTTTTTAGAACTCTAGCTGAGCGTTTCGATACGAGGTTGACCGTATCGAAGCCCCGTTGACTCGTATCGAAACTTGTTTCGATACACCCCTTGGTAGTAGCCAAAACGTTTCGAAACACTGTTAAGGCGTTTCGAAACGCCCTTCTCTCAGATATGAATTTTAAAGCATCTGTATCGAAACAGGTTGACCCGTTTTGATACACCTGGGCCTGGAAGTGCAGATGAGGCTCTAAAAGTGCAGAAAATTGATTTTTTCTAAGGCCTAACATGCATGAATGACATGAATGGGCAGGAAAAACATATGCAAACATAAACATACTCCCCCTAGCTATAGGCATGGATGAAATTAGGAGTAAAAACACATAAACATGGCATTTCACAAGATCAAGCAATTTTAAGCACAAAAGAGGTCCTAAAAGGTCAAGATAGGCTAGCTAGACCTAACTCTCTCCTAAGGGACCAAAAACGCTCTTTGTCTAAAGGTTTTGTAAATATGTCCGCTAATTGATTTAAGGTGTCTACATACTCTATAACCACATCTTCTTTAAGGACATGATCTCTAATGAAATGATGCCTTATTTCTATGTGTTTGGTTCTAGAGTGTTGGATGGGATTTTTTTGTTAAACATATAGCACTAGTGTTGTCACATTTTAGGGGTATGGTTTCAATTTTAATTCCATAATCTAAGAGTTGTTGCTTCATCCAAAGGACTTGAGCACAACAACTCCCTAAGGATATGTACTCGGCTTCGGTGGTAGATAAGGCTACACTATTTTGTTTCTTAGAGAACCAAGATATGAGCATACTACCTAGGAATTGACAAGTTCCCGAAGTACTCTTCCTATCGATTTTGCATCCCCCATAATCCGCATCCGAATAAGCATGAAGGTTGAAGGTGGAGTCTCTAGGGTACCAAAGACCTAAACAAGGAGTATCTCTAAGGTACCTAAAGATTCTTTTAACGGCTATAAGGTGAGACTCTCTAGGACTAGCTTGAAACCTAGCACACAAGCAAACACTAAACAAGATATCCGGTCTACTTGTGGTAAGGTAAAGCAATGATCCAATCATAGAACGGTAAAGCTTAGAGTCAACACACTTACCTCCTTCATCTTTGTCAAGCTTTGTAGATGAGCTCATAGGTGTGGCTTGAGGCTTTGCATTCTCCAAGCCAAACTTCTTGAGCATATCCTTTATGTACTTTGCTTGATTGATGAAGGTGCCATCCTTTTTTTGCTCGATTTGGAGTCCCAAAAAGAATGAGAGCTCCCCCATCATGCTCATCTCGAATTCACCTTGCATTAGCTTAGAATACTCTTGGCAATGACATTCGTTAGTAGAACCAAAAATAATATCATCAACATAAATTTGAACTACTAAGATGTCATTTTTATACATTTTTATAAAAAGTGTAGTGTCCACTTTACCTTTTTCAAAACCTTTTTCAATTAAAAAGTTTGAAAGTCTTTCATACCAAACTCTAGGAGCTTGTTTTAAACCATAAAGAGCTTTAGTGAGTTTGAAAACATGATTTGGAAATTTTGAGTATTCAAAACCCGGTGGTTGTTCCACATACACTTCTTCATTTATAAAACCATTTAAAACTCGCTTTTAACATCCATTTGAAAAAGCTTGAAATTATGATAACATGCATATGCAAGCAACATCCTAATGGCTTCCATTCTAGCTACGGGTGCATAGGTTTCATCTAAATCTATTCCCTCTTCTTGAGTGTAACCTTGTGCTACTAGTCTAGCTTTATTTCTCACAATGTTACCACTCTCATCTAGCTTGTTCCTAAAGACCCATTTAGTTCCTATGGTAGATTGATTACTAGGCCTATCAACTAATGTCCAAACGTTACTTCTCTCAAATTGATTTAACTCTTCTTGCATAGCCATAACCCAAAAATCATCTTTCAATGTTTCTTTTATATTCTTAGGCTCTATGCATGAGATAAATGCAACATGATTTCATTAATCTAAGAGAAGATCGAGTGGTTACCCCCTTGGATGGATCACCCAAGATTTCACCATCTTTGACATAGTTGAACTCCCTTGGGTAGCTCACTTCCTTTTCCTCAAGAGCCAAGTCCTTCAAGGCTTCAAAAGGTGAATCTTGTATGTCCTCTTCTTTTGTTGGAATCTCATCCTCCTTTGAAGTTTGTCCTCCATCAAAGGCATTTATGATTCCTACATCATCATCATCACAAGAATCCTTCCTTGGAAGGAGGTTATCATCGAATACAACATGTATAGATTCTTCTACTACTAAAGTTCTCTTGTTAAATACTCGATAGGCTTTAGAGGTTAAAGAGTATCCTATAAAAATAGCTTCATCACTTTTTGCATCAAATTTACCTAAGTTGTCTTTTCCATTATTTAAAACAAAACACTTGCAACCAAAAGGGTGAAAATAGCTAATGTTAGGCTTTTTAGATTTTAAAATCTCATAAGGTGTTTTCTTTAAAATTGGCCTAATCATTACTCGATTAACAATATAGCAAGCGGTGTTTGTGGCTTCCGCCCAAAAATATTTAGGTAAATTATTTTCACAAAGCATGATTCTAGCCATTTCTTGCAAAGTTCTATTTTCCCTCTCAACTACCCCATTTTGTTGAGGAGTTCGAGGAGCCGAAAAATTGTGGCTAATACCATTTTAATTCAAAAAATCTTCAAACCCTAAATTTTGAAACTCGGTTCCATGATCACTTCTAATATGTGAAATTCTAAGTTCAAGATCATTTTGGGTTAGTTTTGAAAATGTGATGAATTTTTCCAAAGCCTCATCTTTAGTACTTAAAAATAGAACCCAAGTAAATCTAGAAAAATCATCAACAAGTACAAATGCATAAGATTTACCACCCAAGCTCATAGTCCTAATTGGCCCAAATAAGTCCATATGGATTAGTTGTAAACATCTACTTGTAGAAACATCATTAATGGATTTAAAGGAAGACTTATGTTGTTTACCCTTAGAGCATGCATCACAAATTTTATCATTTGAAAATTTTATCTTGGGTAAACCTCTAACTAGATCAAGGGAAACTAGTTTTTCTAAAACACTAATGCTAGCATGTCCTAGTTTCCTATGCCACAACCATGCATCATTTTCATTTTGTGCTACTAAGCATGCATGAGATGTATGAATGTCATCTAGATGCACCATGTATATGTTCCCTATGCGATGACCTATGAGCATAATATTATTAGATTTAATGTCAACAATTTTGCATCCATTTTTATCAAATAGAACATTAAATCCTTTATCACACAATTGACTTATGCTCAACAAGTTATGTTTAAGACCATCGACATACAAGACATTTTCAATGAGAATAGTAGAGTGATTACCTATGGAGCCAATACCTTTAATGTGGCCTTTGGAGCTGTCACCAAATGTCACCACTCCTCCACTTTTTGGCTTTAGATCCATGAATCTACTCTTGTCTCCGGTCATATGCCTTGAGCATCCACTATCAAGGTACCATGAGTTTTGACTTTGTGCTTTGGCCTTGTAGCAATGCTCCCCCTACAAACAAAGATATTAACCTTTTGTTTTTGGTACCCAAATCATTTTGGGTCCATGAGTGTTAGCTCCCAAAACCTTGGTTCCCTTAGGAATCCAAGATGACATAGCAATAATGTTATTAGATTTTACCAGTTCCTTAGGAACCCATACACTTCTAATTCTCTTAGTTCTACAATGTCTAGGAAAGCTACCTTGTTTGTAGTAGTTAGTCTTTTTCTTAGGTTGGTTTGTTCTTGATGATTCACCTATTTCATGCTTGACACTACCAACGTTTTTAAAAGACTTTTTGAGCTTATTTAGCTCATCTAACACCTTTTGGTGTTCACTATTACATTGAGATAAAAGATTATTAAGGTCAACATTTTCATCTTGAAATAATTTTAGTTCATCTTTCAACCCTAATATCTTTTTCTCAAATTTGAATTAGCTTGAGAGAGTGAGTCATTTTTCTCATTTAGTTCCAAAATGATTTTCTTATTCCTAATGATCGACTCCTTGTATTTCTTAACTAATTCATCATAGACCTCTTGTAACTCATCATATGCATCATTTAATTCATCATTTGTAAAATCAAAAGATGATGAGTTAGAGGTTACCATGGAGGAATTTTCCTCAAGTGCCATGAGGCAAAGGTTGGCCACTTCTTGTTCGTCATCCTCCGATGACTCCTCATCACTCCAAGTAGCAAGCTTGGCTTTGAGCTTCTTCTTCTTCTCAAAGCCCTTCTTCTTGAGTTGAGGGCACTCCGAATGTATGTGACCGGGTTTATTGCACTCAAAGCAAATGATTTGATCCCTTGCTTCTTCTTTGTTCTTACTTTTGAAGTCCATTTTTCTTTGGATTTTTCTTCCCCGGTTGGACCTCATAAAGCGCGAGAATCATTTGGCTATCATAGCCAATTCTTCTAGCTCATCCTCCTCACTAGAAGAGCTCTCCTCAAGTAATGAAGCTTTGAGAGCTATTCCCATCTTCTTCTTCTTTTCAACCTCTAGCTTTTCTACTCTCTTCTCTTCTTTCTTCTTCTCTTCTTCCCTTCCTTGCTTCATAATCTCATGTGTAAGGAGAGAACCCACTAGCTCATCAAGCTTTAAAGTCTTCAAATTTTTAGCTTCAATGATGGCGGTTCTCTTCCCATCCCAATATTCGGGAAGTGAATAGAGTAGCTTCCGGACAAGCTTGTCTTCCGGTATTGTCTCTCCAAATCCTTTGAGCCCATTGACTATGGTGGAGAACTGATCAAACTTCTTGGACACACTCTCATCGGGTTCCATCTTGAAATTTTCATAACTAAGATTGAGAATTCCAATCTTAGTTTCCTTGACGTCATTGGTTCCCTCATAGGTAGTCTCAAGAGTGTCCCACACTTCTTTGGCACTCTCAATGGATGACACTTTGGAATAGATGTCCGGACCGAATGAACAAAAGAGCATGTGGAGAGCTTTGTCATTTATTTGAATCTCTCTCCTTTCTTCTTCACTCATCTCCACCTTTTTCTTCAAAACCATCTTGCCTTCACTGTCTTGCTTCAATGGAATGTAGGATCTATCTTCAATCACATCCTAAACCAAGTAGTCATTGGACTTGATGAAGAGCCTCATTCTATTCTTCCAAAACGGATAGTTGTCACCATTGAAGAAGGGTGGTTTTGTAGTGGATTGAGACTCATACATGCCCGAACCGGAGGTTGAAGCCATCTCTTGATTTTGGATGATCACACTCTTCCTAGGAACTCCTCTTGTGGTTATTAATCCTCAAAGAGGTAGGCCCTGATACCAATTGTCGAGTGGATCGAATTATCGAAATGAACCAAGAGGGGGGGTGAATTGGATTTTTAAAGGTTTAGGTGGTGGAAATTGCAAATTAAAAAGATAGACAAGGAATTATAGAGTGGTTCAAGTTCCAAAAGAACTCTACATCCACTACCTTAGCTTCACTAAGGATTTGCAACAATTCCACTAATTGCTCTTCCCCTTTTCTAGGCTAAGGAGGTAACCCTTACACTTTTCGGTTAAATTTTCTACCCAAAATTTAACCCAATCCTCACACAAATAAAACAAAGATTTTGATGGCTAAGAAAATATCTCTCAATACAAATTGTAGCCCAATTACAAGCACTCAACCCAATTGAAAATGATAAGAATGAAAATTACAATTGGGGTTTCTAGACAATATTGGGATTTAGGCACAAATGATTGGATTTGATATTTGGATGTTTGCTTTTGGATCAATAGTTGTTGCTGGAGCTTTTAGAGGTCCCTTTTATACCTTCTCATTTATTTCTAGCCGTTGTGGTTGTTGCATTCATCAATAGAGCCGTTGGGAGTGTTATCTCACCTCCATAAATGCAGTTTGCAACCACCCGTTTCGAAATGCCCGACCTTGCTTCGAAACGGACCAAAATAGAAAGAGCCGTTGGGGTGCATTTAAGAGCCCGTATCGAAACGGTTTTACCCGTTTCGAAACACTTTTGCCACTGTAAAGGGTCGTTTCGAAACGGCTTAAACTCGTTCCAAAACGCCTTAACGGTTTCTGAAAAATTAGTTAAAAACTTGCAACGGTCATATTTTTCAAATCAAATGAAGAACCGTTTCGAAACACTTGACGTCGTTTC
This sequence comes from Hibiscus trionum, assembly GCA_030270665.1. NCBI lineage: Eukaryota > Viridiplantae > Streptophyta > Magnoliopsida > Malvales > Malvaceae > Hibiscus > Hibiscus trionum. The sequence goes on from BSYR01000021.1 coordinate 28,436,046, forward strand.
GATACGGGTTCTATATGTTCTAAAGCCGTTTCGATACTTGTTTCGAAACATGGGTTGGCAGTGTTAAAAACGTTTCGATACCCGTTTCGAATTATGGGTTGACAGTTTCAAAACCGTTTCGAAACGCCTTAGGCCGTTTCGAAACATGGACTCGAAAAACACTGTTTCGGCTTTAAGAGCACTTAGAAAATATTTGGAAAGCTTAGTTTTTAACTTGGGCATATTCTTTAAATCATATGGGGATGTTTGAGGACTTAAAAAATCATTTTGACATTTTCAATTTAGTCCTTAGGTTCTTTAGTTATATCAAAATTAAAATATCGGTTTCACATCTACCTTCATGCACAAACTACATTCCAGCAACTATCCATGTCACAATGCATAAGACATCATGCCTCAACACACATGTATATCACAATATACATAACAACATCAATCACATAAATATGGAACAAGAGGCATAATCACATAATATTCATAAGTTCAACCAACATCTTCTAAACTAAAGCTTGGAATTAGACTACCAATCTAATCCCAACTCTAGGCGGGTTTACCAAGCCCGACCTAGGTCCACATGCTCGAACCAAACATTTTGAAAACCAATTAAAAACCGAAGAACCACTCACCGACTGCTCCAAGCTCAACAACTCTAGCCAATTAATCTTCCAAGCTTCCCGGATTAGTTCCTGATGTCTCACTGACACAAAACCTTGGTTCTAAGCAATCCAACACAAGCAAAAACATCAACAATCAGTCATCAATCACCGAAGCAAACCCGAAACACATTTTCAAGCAATTAGCCAACTAAGAACACACCCCAAACTAGCATTTTCGAGCAGCCCAAACACACAACAATTAACCATCGTTTCCAACACTTTTAACATACTCATAAGCTTCCGAATTAACCCTTAAACACCATACAATCATCAGCCATCGATTTCCACTCAAAAACAGCCCCAAAAACCATCTTTTGAACCACCTAAAACCCCTATAAAACCTATATCCGAATATCATTATAAAACCGTGTAAAAAGTAGATATGTTCGACCTTTTGAATAGTAAATAGTTTATTTAACAACAACAAATCAAAAGCTTAACTAAAAGCTATCAAAGTTATCATTTTTATCTCAAAACCCAAAAACCTCAAAATGCATTACAATAGGTTTTATTGAAAACTAATGGTATAGAAATGGAGAGGAAGATAAGGACAACTCAAAAACATCATTACCTTTAAAAAATCTTCAAGAACCAAGAGAGAAGGAGATGGAATAGTAACTTGCAAAATATGTCGTTGGTTTTGAAAGAGAGAAGTGGAGGAAGATGAGTAAAACATGGGTTTTTGGTTTATTTGTTTTGTTTTATTTTTTTAAATACCAAAGGTCACTTTTACCCTCAATGAAAAGGGGTAATTACAATAGTGTAAAATCCATGGCCATTTGGGTTTGATTTAAAACAAGCCCAACATGGATTTATTTGTTTTGAAAATTTAAAAGCCTGAAATTATATTTTAATAATTTAATTTCACCCGACCCCCAAACCCGGGTGTTACAACCATTTTAGGAGTTCACAGAGATAAAGTACTTAACTTTAGGCTCGAGGTGACTTGCCGCTTTACCAACTAGCTCCGATCTTGAAACGATTAATTCTTAACCTGAAATGTATGGACAATGAATGCATTAGACTTATATAGTCTAAGTGAGGTAGCCAATAATAATATATGAACAAAGTAGGTCACTTACTATGCCTTAATAACCATCATAATATCAATTGTATGAATAAGCATGGCATGCTCTCCAATCATGTTAGAAACATAGTATCAATCATCATATCATCAATGACAATATCTTAATATCATGACAATGCAATATCAGTAATCAACATTTTTCCTTGGATTGATTTCAACCGTATTTGGATACACGAATTCCACCACTAAACCAACAATGAACAAATATGGTCCAATATCCTCCACTACACAGATTTTGACCAGCACATGTCACATCCCTCCACTACACCGTATAAACTCCGTACCGCTGAGCACATGAATTTTATGGCATGCCAATTGTATCCAAAACTTCGATCCCAAGGTTCGATAACAATAGTTCGATATCAATGATTCAATGAAACTGTCTCAATAATCATGTAGTCATAGCAATAGGTAATAGCAATAAACACGTGTCAATGATTCTATATGTCAATGCTTCAATGATTTCTATGACAATGATAACAATACTACAGATGATGATTCGATGCAATACTTACCAAAACGTACCAATATGGCTTTCAATAAAGCTTTATGCAAAACCCCTTTAATTCAATGGTTAGTAAATCATACGAAATCAATAACGATGATTCGATAAGGCTCCTCGCCTAATCCTGAGACTCTGACTACACTCACCTCGATAATCCGAAGCTTCTAAGGCTCTCGGATGACAATCCCTTTATTCCCAGCTTTCGATGAAGACGATGGATTAGTCTTTTCCAATTCTTGAACTAGGAAGAACAATAAGGGATTATTAGAATCAATATGACAATATCGATACTTGAATAGCCATTAGCTATTAGACAAAGCTTATCTTAAAACTTGAAATTGGACATTTAATGATCAAGAAAATCGATGATTAACTTAGGGCTTCCACTTACCCGATCAATAGCTATGAATTGACGTTCTTAAATCAAGGAAAACTTAAGCTTATGAAGTTCAACTAGGGAGGTGTATGCTTGAGCTTGGTGGAGAAGATGACAATGGAGGTGTGAGCTTATTCATTCAAAGCTAAGAGATGGAAATGGGTCTCAGTGAAGCAAAACAAAGATAAGAGCTTTCTTTTATTCATTTTCCAAGCTTAATCATTTCTCACCTCCCTTATGGCCAATGAGAAAGTTTCCTTCATCCAAGGGAAAACTTAAAATAATAATTTCTATCTTTTCTTTATGCTTTTCAAAACTAGAAATGTAGATGACCACTAGTCATCTTTTCTTATCATAATCACGTGGAGGGGTGACAAGAAAATAGGTGAGTCATCACCTCTTCATTTTCTTTTAATTTAATCTTCAAACTGATTCAAATCAGGGGACCCGTTTCAAAACGCGTGAAGCTGTATCGAAACGACTATGCAAAATTCAAAAGTTAGTTAATACCGTTATAACCGTATCGGAACACCTTGTAATCGTTTCGAAATGCCTTACCTAGGCCGTTTTGGTACGAATCTTACTGTATCGAAACACCTAGCTCAAAAACATTATCTTAGGCATTTCTGAGGAGGCCCTAAACTAAAAATAAGTTCATTTAGGATCTCTTAACAATATAATCTATAATTTAGGTAGTAAAGATACGATATTTTAACATTTTAATATCGATACCTGATCATCGAAATCTAATTCCGACTAGCCCCGTTTTTGGGGTGTTACATGATGTTTCAAATGTTATTGAAATGAGATTTCAATGTGGTTTTGGAAAATGGTTTTAAATGCATTGATGGTGTTTTGTTTTCGAGCACTCTCACTAAGCCTTGTGTGCTTACGCTTTCTTTGTCCATGAATGCAGAGAATCAAAGTCAAGGGCAGCGAGGAAGCAAGTGATCGTACAAGACTTGGTATTGAAAGTATGTTTTTGAATTAGACTATAAGTAATAACGACAATGGGGTTCCATTGTTATTTTGGAAGGATTTGCTAAACTCTCGATTTGTGCAAGTTTATATTGTTGTTGTGGAGTTGTATGAGGCTTTATATGTTTGATTTTGATGTGGTATTACGTTTTGCGCGTTGGTTGGTTTGGTCATTGGGAAGCATGCCTCTAGTTATTGATATCGAGTTTGAATTGGTATGTGATTTGTTACGTATGTCTTTGGAAGCATGTTATAGGTGTGAAATATAATTGAAATGTGTGTTAGAGTAATTATGGCTAATGTGGATATGTTTAATGTGGTTCTAAAGTGTTTCAAATATGCATTTTCTGCATATCTGCAGGTAAGTTTCGGAACCTTATGAACAGGTTTCGCAACCTTTTTAAGATGGTTTCGAAATCAGGGCTAAGGTTTCGAAACCTTGGGGTAAATTTTGAAAATCGTGGTTACTGAAAAAAGAGTTTCGAAACCTTTCCCAAAGGTTTCAAAACCTTCATTGTGTATTTTTCTGCACAGTTTAAAAATATTATAATTTGGTCCCTAGTTGTTATGTATGTAATTGAATGAGTTAGATTGATCTTTTTAAGATGAAATTTGACATGTATGTATGGAATCTGATTGATTGAGGATTGGAAATTCTAATTTTAAGTAAGTCCTTATAGTTTTACATTTTGGTCCCTAAATATTGGTAATGCTTAATTGAGGGGGCAAATAAGCTTGGTTAGAGGCAAAATTTCACATGTAAGTTTTTTTTTGAAGAGGAAGAGGGATTTCCATGTGCCTCCTTAAAAAACCTCCTTACAAAGGAGGAAAAAGAGTGCTCATGGAAATCTTTACAACAATAAACCAACCACACAACAAATAAGACGTATGAGATACCCCAAGCGTTCAAACAACCCAATCAGCACTTAAGACATCAACAATACTCGAAGGGGATCAAAAAATCTATGATACGACATTGGTAGCTCCTTAGCTAGTTTTGCAAGCTTATCCGCAACCGAATTTGCCTCACGACGCACCCACGAGAAACAAGCATCCCACTCTCGAGCCAGCATATCAGCTAAATGGCCCCGAAGCGAGGACGAGAGGCGAGTAGGATCGCCCATAGTCAAACCATCATAAATCTCTTTGCTATCCGTCTCAATAATAATTCGAGAGTGGCCTAGCGACCAAGCCGTCGCAAGCCCTTCATACACCGCCCATACCTCGGCCTCAAAACTAGAACAAACACTAATCTTCTTTGCAAAGCCAAACCGCCATCCTATGGTATTATCACGCCCGACACCACCACAATAAGCTAAACCCGAAGCCGTATTGCAAGCGCCATCAACATTTACCTTTATCTATCCCATAGGAGGCTTCACCCATCGCATAGAAGCCACATTAGGGATCGAGTCTGCCCTGTATTGCTGGTCCAAATTTGCCACATGAACTGCTTCATGACACAGCTGAACCGCACTCTACAGGAGGCCCCCTTATCCTCAGCGCATTGGCTCAAATACAAACTGATTTCGCCGCCTCCATGCTAACCACACAATCGCTCCAAACATTAAATCCCAGTTAGTCGCAACCTTAGGAAACAAAGCTTGGTCCGATAGATTAGAAACAAACCAAGCTTTAATATCCATAGCAAAAAAAACGCTGCACCCTATCCGCCTTAATCACATTAACCCATGATGCCTTTACCTCAATGCACTCCCGAAGCACATGCGATATGTCCTCTACAATAGCTCCACAAATCGCGCAACTTGGGTCATCCGAAAGATGTCGCCGCACGCGTTCCGCATTCGTCAAGATTCGTTCATGACAAACCTGCCACATGAACATCCGGATTCGCGGAAGGCCTCTATACTTTGCCAAAGCAATCCATACTTGTTCCCCGTTCGCAGTAGCATGAATCATCCTCAACTGGTAGGCAGATCTAACCGAGAACCTCCGTGTGCTCTCCAATGCCCAGCCTGGTCGATCAGCAAGACCAAAGCCGTCTGGAGGCTTCACGACTACAATGCCCCACACAATCTGTTGCGGGACCAAATGCTCAAAACTACCCCAACGCCACTACCCAGTTTCATCCACCATGGTGTGTAGCGGATTGGCCCGTTGCTCCTGTACAATTCCATCAGTTCGGTGGTGCCACAAAGGTCCAAAATTCGCCACCCACGCATCATCCCAAAAATCTATATTTCGATCATCGCCTACATTCCATGCAACATGTTTCCGTACCTCCTCCCATATTAGACATATCCCTTTCCACAGATGTGAACCGTTACGAGTAGATAAAACATTCGGCACCAATTCAAGGACATTTTTAGGCAAACGCACCGATTGTATTGTGTACATGGGAATAGATGCAAGCACTAATTTCGCAAGAACGATATGCCCAACAAAAGAGAGACAACGAACCTTTCACCCTGCTAATCTATCAGTCACCCTCTGAACGATATAATTATATGTCACCTTAGTAACTCGACCATGAATGAGCGGTACACCCAAGTAACGGCCAAAGTTCGATACACACTGAAATCCGAAAGCACTACTAACATCCCCCTTCAACGCCAAATGAACATTATGAGAAAAGAAGATATTGGTCTTGGAAATACTGACTTTATGCCCAGAGCAATCACAGAAATCACTAAGGACCCGATGAATTACATCAAATTGATCCAACGATGCTTTGGCGAACAAGACCAAGTCATCCGCAAAGAAAAAGTGGGAAATCATAGGGCCATTACGCCTAAAATGAAAAGCCTTCCAATTACCCTGATCCACCTCACACTAAATTGCATGCGCAAGTCTCTCCATGCAGAGCACAAAAATGTAGGGTGAGAGCGGGTCACCTTGACGAATTCCCCTCGTTGGTTTAAAAGCCGTAGACTTGCTACCGTTCCACAGAATTTGTGCAGACACAGAGGAAATGCAGCTCATAATAAGCGTTCTTAGCTTCAAATGTAAGCCAATCTCCGCAAGAGAATCATCAATGAATGACCACTCGAGCCTGTCATATGCTTTCCCAAGATCCACCTTAATCGCAAGCCAACCTTTCTTACCCTTTTTTGTTCGCATCAAGTGAATGATTTCTTGTGCAATGACAACATTATCAGTGATAGACCTTCCAAGAACAAAGCTGGTATGGTTCTCTGATATCCAGTTAGGTAAATATGGCTTTAACCTGTTCACTAGCACCTTGCTCAGAATTTTATAAATCACAGTACATAAGCTGATAGGTCTGAACTGAGAAATCAACTCCGAAGATTCCACCTTAGGGATGAGAACAAGAAGAGTTTTATTCAACTCAGGATTAACAACACCTGTGTCAAACATATCCTGTACAGTTTTGCACACAGTATCCCCCACAACATCCCAATGCCGCTGAAAAAACATCACATGAAACCCATCGACGCCTGGTGCTTTAGAAGGTTGCATTTGAAAAAGAGCCTGTCGAATCTCCTCTCTAGACACTGATAGCTCCAAACTATCCTTCTCTCTTTGTTGAAGACATTGAAATTTACCGCAGCAATTATACATGTACCCATGAGTTCCCTCCGAAGTGAATAATTTTTCAAAAAAATTCATACCCATTTGTTTGAGAACCTCTGGATCCGACACCCACTCGCCAACCTCATTTTGAAGAGAAAAAATAGAATTATGCTTCCTTCTTCCGTTAGCAATCGCGTGATAATATTTTGTGTTTCGATCGCCACTAATGATCCAATTGCACCTAGCCTTTTGACGCCAAACACTCTTTTCCAAAGCAACAATCTCATCCAGCTCTAACTTGAGAGATTTCTCAAGATCACAAAGAAAGGACGAATGCCGGCGTTCCAAAGCTCTATCAATGCCGCGGAGCCGAGCGATAATTTGACGCTTCTTTTTACCCAGTGAACCAAAGTTTTGCATGTTCCATTGCGTCAAACCGTGATGAACCTTCACTATATTCTCCTCATAAGGCAGCAAAGGATCCCACAAAGATGCAAGCACTGCCCTAAAATCATTTGAGTGCTGCCACGCAAAGACAAACCGAAACGGTTTGTCACCAAGCTCCAAAGCAAAAGGCACCGTGCATAGTAAAATGGGCCGATGGTCGGACCCAATCCGATCAAGATGATGCACCAACGTATCAGGAAAAATATCAGACCACTTCGTGTTCATGAGAAAACGATCAAGTCGCTCAAACAGATTGCCCCAAGACCAGGTGAAGCGAGGCCCCTTAAAATCTATATCCACTAAAGCCCCATCAAAAACAAAGTTCTGAAAATCTCGACTCACATGATTTCTCCCTCCAACGCCTCCACGACGATCATCCGCATGCAAAATAGCGTTAAAATCTCCACCAAGAATCCAATGGTGATCGATGCCTAGGTTAAGGCCATGCAACTGCTGCCAAAGATATTTCCTATACTGAATATGAGGACTAGCGTAAATAATAGTCCAATAAACAGGACAAGGCAACGAAATCCCTTTTATCTCCACATGTATATACTGATTCGACATAGAAACAACCTGAACCTTCCAGTTTCCATTCCATAAAAGCCAAATACCCCCACTAAAACCCTGCGCCTCAATCCGAAAGGAGAACTGAAAGCCAAGATTACGAATGATACGATCCGCTCTCTCCCCGCTTACACGTGTCTCCAATAAAGCAACAAAAGATGGCCGAGACGAAGCAACAACCCTTCGTAAATGGTCCCTAAAAGAGGAGCTAGCAGCCCCTTGAATATTCCAAATAGCAAAACTGATCATTATAAAAAATAATTATAATAGAAACAACAACGAACCTAGTCCTCAACCATAATGGTTGTCGAATCCAAGCTGCCACCAACATCAACTAACGCCCCAACCTCATCAACTAAAGCTCCTCCTGCATTAGGGTCACTTCTCCCCTGACCATCGGAACCACCCCCCACACGAACATCTAAATCGAGTGGACGTGAGTGTGGCGGTATTGGCTGAAGTTCATCAATCCTACTAGTCGCCGCTTACACCCATTCCGAAAGCAATGGTTTCGATTGGAGCTGATCCGATTTCTTCTTTCCCCGAGCCAGAGGTTTAGTCACACTCCTAATACTCTTTTGAACCCCTTGAAATCTGATTTTTGTACCACTTTTATTACTCATATGCACCTTTCGACCATCACTAAGAATTGAGATCGCCATGTGATTAGAATTTGCCTCCATCGATTTATGTTCACGCACCAATGGTACATTGCCTGGAACAATCGGAGAAATACTCATTGGTGAGAACGCCACCGATTTATCCACACCTGATTTCCCTGAAGAACCCACCGCATCCAAACACGACTTAGGCTCCTCCGTAACAATAACATGCTTTCCTTTATTTTTCCTAACAGCATCCCCAGGGGTATCATCCATTGCACCCTTGTCGTGTCCCTGATCCACCACTGGAATCCTATCCATTTCCAAATCTCGCAAGATATGAAACCTCGATAACCCTTGATCCTCACCCCCACTCTTAACCGATACACCACTTCCCCCATTTCTCCGCGGTCGTCGTTTCTTATTCTCAACCACCATCCACGGACCATATAACTCCGCCTGATCACAGTTTTGTGCCATATCCGCCATGGTTTTTGATGACGTATCAGCAATTTCCGTAATTTTTGATGCATAAAAATCCATGGTATGTCCATACACGCCACAATGGAAGCAAATATGATGTAGTCCCTCATATTCCAACTTTTGAATGAAATTATCAATGTCGATACATGGAAGGAGCGGCTTGGTGAGATCAACCATAACCGCAAGTCGAGCGAACTTACCCCTTTCACCAGCAATAGTGTTATAATCAACCTTAATAACCTTCCCAATAATATCAGCAATTCGGCGAAACAAACTCTTTGTATATTATCGTATAGGCAGACCCGATAGCCTCACCCAAACCACAACGTGTGATGGATATGCTTTATCAATTGAAAACTCCCTACTCCAAGGTTGGACCGTAAGATAGCTGCCAAAGATTGTCCACGGACCAGTTGTTAACACCCCGATATAATCCTCTTCCTTTTCCAACTTCACCAAGAAATAATCGTTCTCAAGATCGACAAGTTGAAATCGACCAACCAGCTTCCACAACGATTGTAGGCGATTCCAAAGCACCCTATAGCTGATAGTTCTTCCAAGAAGGCGGACAATCAGTGCTCTCCCCATGCTACGATCAATTAACTCATGGACACGTTCAGAAAACCGAATCATCGGGTATGGGCCACCCTCCTTGTTTGTTACGTCATCATCATGCACAACAACTTCGCTCTCTGTTAATCCAGATACTGAGCAGTCGCCCCCCGGAACCAGCAAGAATATTTGCATACGACTGTTTGTACCCCGTCGTCGCCGCCTCAGTCATAGAAGCTTCTGCATTAACTGATTGAGCAACATCATCCGCTAACCCTGTTACTTCAAACATGGGATTCTCCACCATCTTCATATGCCCCTGACCAGCACCAGTCGAAACCCCATCACCACCATCCTCCCCTTGATCGGAGGCATCCATTTTGCCCTCATTGGATCTTTTATCGTCACGCAGCGCTGACTGCGGCAGAGGCGAACCCGTCCTCTCAAGAGCCCCAGTCGTCGAGATAACAGGGACCTGTAGACCACCGTCGACCATGTTCGTCCCTCCCTCTTTCTCAGAGAGGGCATGTCGTCCTTCTCCAGGCGGCCGGCCAGCCGAGTCCGCGAAGGCCAACGACCCCGGCGTAGCCCTACTGGGCACGTTAGGGTTTTGATTTTCTATTGATTCCTAAAAACACAGAGGAAACGAGAATACCATACTGTCATTTTTCTCTTTCACATGTAAGTTTTAAATGGACTTAATTAAAGATTGGTGAGGGCAATTAAGATGTTGGATTAAAATTTTAGAAAATTTACAAAATGGTCCCTAACCCTAGTTATCGAGCATTCGTTAATAGAATCAAAGTTGAATTTCGTTGTATCTTCTTTCACTGTATATATGATCACCTTAGGTAATATTAAATGCAACTAAATAAGATGAAAAGAAAAAAGGGTTGGTTACTAAGGGAAATCTTCACAGGTTTTCTTCGATAATCCCCATGTAACTCACTCGAGTCGGTAGAACGGTTAGACTAGGTCAAGGGGATTACACATTCCCACTCGATGCATTGCTAAAGGCATGAAATAACTTAATGGTACTTCATCAAAATATCACACGAATACGGCAACAAAGTAACTTAACTTATCCTTTAGAACCCAAAAGATTGTTGCACACAAAATCCTTCCACAACTTCGTATAATCTAAAAAAACATGAGTTTAAACAACCATTGCAACCAAAACGAAACGATTCTTCTCGTGGTGACTCCCTGAAGGAGATTCTAACTCTGATGGCATCCTTTATCAAAATCATTGATTGCCCGGTGCAAGACTTCTAAAACCGAACAATGTCTCAACTTGCCTCAAGCACTTACCTTAAACTCGGCTGATAACTCATATCGGCAACTAAAGCATTTCCCATTTACTCAGTTCACGCTAGAATCTTACACTCCGAACTATAACATGTCTGGAAAAACACACCATCTGTACCCTCACTAGCATCTGTCATTGCAAGAAAACTCACCAAGGGATAAAGTTCCATCACGAATCTCGAGTTTCCCGTCAAAAGGTAGAATGTATACACCGCAATTTCGTACAATCCAACCCACAACCAAACAAAGCAGACTTCCTATATGGATCTCACCTTTACCGAAAAAGATAACAAACAATACCTACTGTAGTCACCCAATTTTATTTGGCCCTTTAAATTTTGTGTTTGTAAATATATTAGTCCATTAAAGAGTCAATTTAAAAAAAATTAAAAGAGGAGTCCATGAATAAAGGCTCAATTGGTCCAATTTTTTATTATCTTATTTTTATTAATGTATTTTAGCTTTTATCTTGTAGACCACAAAAAATCCTAAAAATGTCAGATATGGAAAGATTACAAGAGATCCTGCTCGACAAGTATGGAAAATCAAGCTATGTGCAAGGATTTCTCACTGCGTACTTATGGCAAATTTCTGATAGGATCCAAGTGTTTTCGTGTAATACCCCTTCCCAGGGCCTAGATGTTGATACGATTCATGAGTAGACCATCTAACTTTGACTAACAAGTTAGTGTTCGAATATAGTAAAGGTAACCAATTAAGGACCTCAAAAGTCAGGCAAACATGTAATTAAACTAGGATCTTTAAATTTGAATTGATTCCACATATGCAAGGATGTCACAAGGCACACAGACACTTTAATTAAGATCACACAAGAACAAACTACAGGATAAGCAACAATTTCAAGCAATTTTAATTAGAGAAGGGCATAACAATTAAGTTATGATTTCTTTTACTTAAATAAGAAGTGGTTGTTAACAAGCTTACCTAACTTATAAACTTTCTTGGATTCCTATCAATGTAGCCTTGAAATTTCTAAGAAAAACTAATTGTTTATACTACCTTAGCTAAATCCTAGGGTGGTTCGAACCTTTGTGGTCATCCATTCCATTTTATCTATTTCAAGCAAGTTATCCTCAAGTCATAGCTTAAAAAACTATCTAATAGTTATTAGGTTCGAGCATTTCCTTGCAAGAGCTAGGTATATTAAGAATCTTTTCGAACATTTAAGGATTTATATAAAAGGGTCGAATGAAGAGATATGCCTACATGACAATTTAAGCATAAAACTACCTAAAACTTAAAGCATACCAAAAGATCTCACAAATTTCCCTTTACACATTCAAATAAGCCCTTAAGACTATTTAGACATCCCACCCCAAACATAGCAGACAAATAATACCCATGTACCATAAGTGTTCATGCTTAACTCACATTCAAACAATAGATATCACATTAAGGCTAATTATGGCATTCGAAACTATCAATCACACCAAATCAAGCACGTCAAACCATTAACAACATTAGGCCAATCACATTATATACAAACATTGATGATTTAGTATTTACAATACCCAGAGTACTCAAAATGGTCATAAACCTAATGTTCAACCTAGTACCCCTTCTAAGAGTCTAAACTAATACAAAAAGACATACATTTATGCTTCGGATGACCTTGTTTAGACTCCCCCAACTTGTTGTACCAATCAATTGTTCCCGTGGAAGTAACAGGGTGAGTAATTAGAAAGCTAGTCTTGCATTTCCAAAAGCAAAATATAGATTCCATGTAGTTAAGAAAGTGTATTCATTTAATTTTCCAATCAAGCAATCATTCAAGATTGTTTCCATTCACAAGGCATTCAACAACTTAGTATTCATCTCGTTACTTAATCTGCAGGATGCTATTTCTAAGCTTGCAATCACATATTTCATATGCTTCCAAATTGAAGGACACAATGTCAATAAATCATACAATTTGTAGTATTAAACAAGATAGCACCACAACAAACTTTCACACACATGCAACCTTAATTGTATATTATGGCCTTTAGTAGCTATTAGCCTAGATGTACGTGTTCATTCGGAACCTTATCAGGCAATGGTAATCTATACCATTGAAACATATAAGCTATTCAATTATTCAGGGGTACCTTGGTACCAAACAAGGGACCTTAGTCCAATTCAGGCTGATCTTAGGATTTTTCTATTGGCATACCAATCTAGCTAGGTTTAATACTAATCAAGGCTCCTACAAACTCCACAACAGTTCATTTAAGGTACACTTTTATCTTTTCTAAGTATCAATCATATGCACAAGATATCACATTGAGCATGGAACACAACAATCCATATATAGATTCAAACATACACAAACAAAAGTCCATACATACCTCGGACTCTTACCTTAACAAGCATTACAATTTCCCGAGCTAGTATAGGCGGTTTATGCCTCGCAAAATAGTTTAGTAGTTTACTAAATTTAACAATCTATGTTTACATAAAACATAGCTACACTCACAGATTTTTCGAACTATTCTTGATCGCGGATCACCACTCCCTTTTTCCTTTCATACTCTTAGTCGATTCCCTTGTTGTCTAATTATAACAATAGTTTAACAATGTATTAGAATCAATCCATTAACAAGATGACTCACATAATATTCTAGCAATCCAAGCAATTTCCTAGTGTTTCCTTTAATTCGAAACTGCCCCCTTTCATTAGTTAAGCCCTCTTTTTAACAAGTTTTCATTCTCACAATTTCCTTAGCTAATCATACTTCAATGGAATTATCAATTTTAACATTTATCTCATTTACATACTAGTTTAACTAAGAGGAGGATCTCCTCTAAAACAGTCTCATTCAGTTCGGTTCAGGACATGGCAATCTCCAACTTACTTGGATTCATCTAAGTTACCCTTAAGGTTTTCCTTCATAAATTGTCTAGACTCTAATTAGCCTATTATAATTCGTCCTCGAAACAATCATAATTCTATAAAAAATTTAACAATTTTATCAAACTCCCTTCCCAAATAAAAATGGATAAATCGAAATGCTCCCCAACAACAAAATAATCCAAAAACCGAACAGAGCAGACCCCTCCTAACTTGAATTTCTAGGTTATTCATGGTAAACAAAGTGACAAGGTAACCTAGTAACATTCTCTAATTCAAATTGACCTTGTATCCACCTTGACTCAAGTTACCACCATTCAGAGTGACCAATTTCACCTAGAAAAAACCAAAGAGTATTCGCCCATCACCTTAAGCTAATTTCATCACTTAACTTCATGATCTTGCTAATAATCAAGCCAAAAATACATACAAGAAAGGACGAATTTCATCACCTCACCAAAACAACAAGGTTTAGCTCTCTAAAAGCAATTACTAAGCCCCGATCATTCCCTTGAACTCCATCATCTACATGTAAGCTCCGTTTCTCTCCAAAGGATTTGATGCATTTGGTTAAGAGAGGGAAAAAGAGAAATGGAGAAGATGATAGGCACTTAGGCCATTCTCTCCTCCAAGTTGGCCGAATGCCCTCCACATGTCAACTTTAATGTCTAATTCCTCCTTTAATCCCCAAGAACTATTTTATTTAAATGCAATCCTTGAATTGATGGTAAGTTATAATTTAAGTAACTTTAATTTAGTCACATAGTAAACAATCTCTTATTCGACCATAATTCACTAAACCTTTTTGTTTGATAAGCCATATAATTCATTCGAGACTTAAAATGATTCAAACTATAATTTCTATTTTACGACATTACAAATTCCTCCCCCTTAAAAAAATTCGTCCTCAAATTTTACCTGAAGAAAATAGATGTGGATATTGTTCTTTCATAGAAGATTCAGACTCCCAAGTAGCTTCTTTACTCCCATGATTTCTCGATCAAGTATTTGAATAAGTTCTTCTTCGTAAGTCAAATCTTGATTTAATTCAACTTCATCGGTCTCAAGAATGTGAGAAGGATCAGATCGATAACTGCGTAGCATCGACAGATAGAATACATTACGTATTTTGCTGAATTCTTCTGGGAGGGCTAACCGATATGCAACAAGGCCAATCCTTTCTATTATTTCGAAAGGTCCTATAAACCGAAAACTAATTTTCCCTTTATTTCCAAACTAAAAAACCTTCTTCCATGGAGACATCTTGAGGAATACTATATTTCTTACATCGTGTTGAATTTCCCTTCTTTTACGGTCATCATAAGCTTTTTTTTCGACCGAAGGCTTCTTTCAATCGGCTGCAAATAATTTGTACTTGCTCTTCTGTTCCCCAAAGAAATTGGGGTCCTAAAGCTTTGTTTTCCCCCAATTCTGACCAACATAGAGGAGTCTTGTATTTTCTTCCATAAAGGGCTTCAAAGGGAGCCATCTTAATTGAAGATTGATAGCTGTTGTTGTACGAGATTCAGCTAGAGGTAAAGCTTTCTCCCAATTCTTTCAAAGTCAATTATTCAAGCTCTTAACATGTCTTCCAAGACTTGTATAGTTCTTTTAGATTAGCCATCTGGTTGGGGATGGAAGGCTGTACTGAGATTGATTCTAGTCTCAGAGCTTTCTGTAGAGATTTCCAGAATCTAGAAGTAAACCTAGAGTCCCGATATGAGATTATCGAAATAGGAATGTCGTGCAACCTTATAATCTCTCGAATGTAAAGTTCGGTTAACTGATCTAGGCTCATGTTTATTCGAAGAGAAAGGAAATGAATTGACTTCGAAAACCTGTCTATGATCAACCATATTGCATCGTTCTTCTTCGGTGATAAGGGCAAGCCACTAACAAAATCCATTGTTATTTGTTCCCATTTCCATTGTGGAATATGGATAGGCTGTAGTAATCCCGAAGGGAATTGATGTTCTACTTTAACCTTTTGAAAAACCAAACATTTGGACACAAAATTTGTGATGTGTCGGGAAGCATAAGCTACCACTTTGTCTCCTTGCTTTAAAACACATCCCAAGCTTAAATGGAAGACATCACTAAACATCATATATTCTTTTCCCGATTCCGGTTGAGTCAGCATTGGAGCTCGAGTAAGAACTTCTTTTAATTTGTCAAAGCTTCTTTGTTGTTCTTTAGACCAAATAAATGGAACATCCTTACGAAGAAGTTTGGTTAAGGGGACAGCTAAGATAAAAATCCCTTAACAAATCTTCGGCAATAGCCGGCCAAACCAAGAAAGCTTCGGACTTCACTAACATTCCTTGGTGGTCTCTATTCAATCACCGATTGGGTCTTCTTCGGATCAACCTTAATTCCCGCAACTGAAATAACATGTCCGAGAAAGGATACTTCAGGCAACCAAAATTCACCCTTGTCGAATTTGGCAAAGAGTTCATTATCTCTCAGAGTTTGTAACACAATTTTGAGGTGGTTTGAGTGCTCAGATTCATCTTTCGAGTAGATAAGAATGTCGTCAATGAAGACCACAACAAACTTATCCAAGTATGGTTTGAAGACTCGGTTCATAAGATCCATAAATGCGGCCGGGGCATTTGTCAGACCAAAAGGCATTACTAGGAAGTTGTAGTTGCCATATCGAGTCCTAAAAGCCGTTTTAGGTATGTCTGATTCCCTAACTTTCATTTGGTAGTATCCCGATCTAAGATCTATCTTGGAAAAGGCCGAAGCACCCTTCAATTGATCAAACAAGTCTTCAATTCTCAGAAGTGGGTACTTTTCTTAATCGTGACTTGATTAAGTTTCCAATAATATATACAAAATCTCATCGATCCATCTTTCTTTTTGATAAAGAGCACAGGGCTCCCCAAAGAGACGAGCTTGGTCGAATGAACCCCTTGTCTTGCAGTTCTTGCAACTGCTTCTGACTCTCTTTCAATTCCACAAGATCCATTATGTAAGGAGTGATAGATATAAGGTTGATTCCAGGTTGAGTCTCGATTTTGAATTCCACTTCTCGGGTTTGTGGCAGTCACGGGAGTTCCTTAGGAAAGAGATCGAGAAATTCAGACACAGTTGGAATAGACTTTAGTCCAAAATCAAATTCATTCCTTTTAATCATGGCAACAAAAATAGTGGTGGGTTTCTTATCGATAAAAAAGATGGATTCTTTACCTAAACCATGAAGCAAAAGTCTCATATTTTAACAATCTGCCCAAGACCGGTGTTTTCCTAACCACTCTATTCCCAGAATTAAATCGAATTCACAAAAGGGTAGCGCGTAGAGATCAATAAGGAATGTAATGTTTTGGATGAATAAAGGACAATCTCTACAAATACGATTTAGAGTCATACTCCCCCTATTAGATTCGAAACTACAAGCCCTTGATCCACAATTTCAGAGTTCAATTTAAACTTTTCAAGCAAGGGAGAACAAATAAATGAATAGGTAGATCCCGTATGAAACAGAGCATGCACATAAATTTCATTTAATTCAACGATACATGTTGTAATCACTAATTTTGTCCGGGCTTTAAACCCAATTTAGTTTATGTTAATCTTGGGCTTAATATAACACGGGCTTTATATTATTGTTTTTTAGAAGAAAAAAAAGAGAAAAAAGAGAAAAAATAAAAAAGAAGAAAAATAATATAAATATACTATTATTTAATTAAAAAGAAAAACCAAAACATTATTATACTATTACTAGTATTATCATTATGTTATTATTAAGTTACAAAACCCCTAAACATTATATTGTTATAGTACTAATATTATTTTTATATCACAAATTGTTATGTTATTATTATTATTATATATTATATCATTTTTATAAGAATTGAAGGCATCGTTAAAAACCCCCTTCATATCATCAAACACATCATGGGTACCTTATCCAACAGCGGAATGAGGAAAAGAGTGCACGTGGAGATTTTATTCATGAATTTAGTATTACAACTAGCAACTTGCTTTCAAAACATCTAACACCTGACGTAACATTAGACAAAGAAAGTTCCTTTTCGACCTTCAATTGATACCCTCCTTAGCAAGTCTATCCACCTCTGTATTTGCCGATCTGGGTATGAAACGAAAGATAACCAATCTGGGGGTTCCTAGGGCAGCAATGTCATTGAAGATGGGTCTAAATCTCAGCGGACATAGGGAAACATTTAGAATCCAACCTAAAGCCAATTTGCAATCACATTCAACTATTAATATGGCTTTGTTGAAGCAATCTAAAGAACCGTAAAGAGTTAAGCCAAAATGTAAAGCGATAAGTTCAGCCAAGATAGGTGGTCCAGGGCCTAAAGGTTCCGAAAAAGAGATGATAACTTCCCCCTTTTGATCTTGAATTAATCCTCTGATTCCCCCAGCTTTTCTGTTGCCTAGCATAGCACCATCGACATTTAGCTTCAAGAAACCCGAAGGAGGAGGAACCCATGAAGGAGGTGCTGAAACACTCCTAGTTCATATGCCCTATTGATCTGCCAAAGTTGGATTCGAAAGTAGGTCCGCCATCGATATAACAATGTAGGGAGCTTTGCTTTGTACCACGAGGCAAGCCTAAACCTGGTAATAAATAATAAGCTACAAGCATCAAAGACACAGTTATTAAAGATAATATCATTCGTCATCAACCATAAAGACCATATAATGGCTGCCGGAAGGAAGTGCCAAATGGAATCCTTAGTCGTGGAGGGGTTAGCCGAATGCCAGGCCACGAGAATATCTCTAGGTTCTCGAGGGAAAGGAAGTGAAACGTTCCAAAAGGAAGACATTCTCATCCATAATTTTCAAGAGACATCGCAAAGGAATAGAAGATGATTCATGGTTTCAGGAGCTTTTCTGCAAAAAGGGCAGCAAGTGTCTGAAATCATATTAGACCCACGTTTAAAAAGTTCGACCTGAACCAGATTGCGATTCCAAGAAACCATCCAAATAAAGAATTCAACCCTCGTAGGTGCTAGCCCCAACCAAATGCAACTACGCCAAAAATGATCAGTGAAACAAGATGAGTACAAAGACTTGCCTCAAGATTTGATTGAGAATAAACCGTCTCCCGACCCTCGCCACATCAAACAATCTTGTATAACCCCTTCAGACATAAAGTACTGTAGAAGATTCATAAGGGAGGACCATTAGAGTAGTTCCCAATCGAACAACCTTCTTCTTAAGGGAATGTTCCAGATCCAAAATTTGCCTTGTTTGCAACCAAAATCTGAGATCTTACCATTTTTGTAAGATGATAAGGCAAAGATCCGAGGGAAATTAACAGAGTGTGGGGCATCACCAATCCATAAATCACTCCAAAACAAAATGGATTTGCCATCCCTGACTTGAGGAATCAAATTTTTTCGGAGACAACAACCAACATCATCATTCTTGAGAAAAGAGTATAAAACTCCTTTCTAAACCCATGAAGCTTTACTGAGATTAGGGCAGTCAGGGATAAGATCCAGAGTATTAAGGTTATATCTGGAGAAAATTATTCTCTTCTATATGTTGTCTCGTTCGATGGAAAATTTCCAAATCCATTTGCATAATAATAATCTGTTTTGGAGTTCTAAATCACGAATGCCTAACCCTCCAAATTCGAAAGGTTTACTTACCGTCGACCAATTAACCCAGTGGTATTTCTTCCGATTCAACGAATCACCCCATAAAAAGTTTTCCATAAGACTGTTGACTTTTCGATATATCTCCGAGGGCATTCTGAATAAGGATAAGTAGTACACCGGAAGGGAGGAGCGGACCGCCTTGATAAGAATTTGTGTGTCACTGTAGGATAAGTTGAACACTTTCCAGCATGCCAAAGAACTATAAAATTTCTTTAGAACAGGGTCCCATAAAGCAACAGAATTTCTTTTTGGACCCAAAGGGAGTCCCAAGTAATCCGAAGGAAATAAGCCGACACTACAACCGATGCTAGAGGCCCACGAAGCCAAAGAGGAGTCTTCCACGTTAATACTGAAGAGTCTACATTTGTTGAGATTCAATTGAAGACCCGAAGCCACTTCAAAAATTCTCAAAACCCGTTTGACATTCCTCACTTCGAACCGGGGAAGCTCCACAGAAGATCATCAGATCATCTGCGAACTGAAGATGAGATAACTTTAAAGATTGATCCCCACTACCAATTGTGAAACCATTGAAACAGCTGCATTGAACAGCTTTCTCGATCATACAATGTAAGGCCTCTCCAACGACATTGAATAGTAGAGGTGAGAGGGGGCAACCCTGACGCAATCCTCTAGCTAAAGAGAATCGAGGAGTGGGGACACCATTTACTAACACTGAAATAGTAGCGGAAGATATACATCTAAAAATCCAGCTGCACCACAACTCCTCAAAGCCCATCTCCTTAAGTACTCGGATCAAAAAGGACCAATTGATCGAATCGTAAGCTCTTTTAAAATCAATTTTGAATACTACTCCCTTGAGACCCTTTTTCATAGTGTAGTCGATTCCCTCGTTTGCGATAAAGGAGCAATCCATAATTTGTCTTTTAGGGATGAAATGAAAATTGAGTCTTATTGATGATAGAGTCTGCAAAGGAAATTAATCTTTTCGAGAGAACTTTTGACAATATTTTGTAGATGCCTCCCACCAAACCTATAAGACAATAATCCTCTAAAGATTCAGGACTAATCTTCTTTGGAATAAGGGTTATAAAAGCATGATTTATCCCCTCCTCCCATGCTCCACCGTGATAGAAGTCTATTGTAATCTTTTCAGGAATAAGGGTTATAAAATCTGATTTTAGAAGATGCCAAAATTTTTCGAAGAAGCCCAGATTCAACCCATCTGGACCCGGAGCTTTCGAGCTCTCCATGGAACAAATTGCCTCCCACACTTCTTCTTCCGAGAACTTTCTCTCCATAAAAGCGCACTAATCAGAAGTGATTCTAGGAAAATCCAGTAGCATTTCCTGAACCTTCAGAGTGTTTTTTTCATTATAAGCTTTGGAGAAGAAATTATGGATGCAAGCTTTCACGCTATTGGGATCTTTAACCGAAACACCTTCATGATTTAAAGAAAAGATGGCGTTCGACCTATCTGTTCGAAGCCATCATGTGAAAAAACTAAGTGTTGCGGTCACCCTCGTTAAACCACTTCAGCCGTGAATTTTGTAACCAGATGCTCTCTTCTTTCTTGAGACAAACCCAAAGCTTCTTCTTGAGATTAACTAAGACTTCAACAGAACCACGTGGGGCAATCCCATATTGCAGTTTGATCTCAATAAGTGAGATTTCACGTTCTAGAGTCGGAACCTCTTCCTTAGGAAGAAGCTTCTGATCAGACCATTTCTTTATGCCATGTTTGGAGCCTTTTAAAAGACCACTTAACTCGATCTTTTTGTTTGCCGATATGAGTTGTTGGAAGGTAGAAGTAACCATCTCAGTGAAACCATCTTCCTACATTAAGTAATTAAATAACATGAAGGGTTTAAGACCTCAATTATCCTCAGCCTCTTCTAAATGGATTGCATTGTGATCCGAAATCGTCTTTGGTAATAAGAACTGATTAAGATTTAGAAAAGTAGAAAGAAAAGCTGCATCCAATAAAAATCTGTCATGCCTCACGAACGTAGGAGGGTCTCTGTTATTAGACCAAGTAAATGATCCTCCCTTTAAAGGTAAGTCAACTAGTTTCGCATCCTAGATGAAGTTTCCGAAGATCTCCATAGTTGCAAGATTCATTGAGAGACCCTGTTTTTCTTTAGCATAAGCAAAAGAATTGAAGTCTCCACCGAGACACCGAGGGATGTTGTAACTGTATAAAAAAGATAGCAACTCCTTGAAGAATTCTTCTTTATCAGCTTCGGTAGAAGGGCCATAGATGTTGATGAAACCGCACTAAAATTGATTCTTTCTAATAGTACCCATAAGAGCAATAAAAAGCCAGGAAACAAACTTATGAAGCTTTGAAGAACTCAGAATCCCAAAGGCAAAGAAGTTCTCCAGCAGAACCTATTGAAGGTGAAAAGCATTTCTCCAGATTCCTACCACAACCCAGTCTTCTATACAAGGAAGGACTAAAAGCTATCATCTTGGTTTTCTGAATGAAAATCAATTTCGGCTTTTTACTGGAAATGAGTCTTCTGATAGCTCAAACTTTTTCAAACTTTCCAAGTCCTCTAATGTTCCACAATATAACCGAGAAATTCATGATAAATAATAAGAACCCAAGAACAAGACCACGTACATGTGGCCGAAACGATTACCCAGATTTTCTTTCAATCTCTACGACTTTCTCTAGAAAATATTTTTCCCCTGTAAACGAAACACCCAGAGTTCTACTCACTCCCCAAACAGCTAAAGTTTCTTCAATGAAATTCAGATGGATCGAGTCCTTAGAAGAAATAGAGTCTAATGAATGAGATGAGATAAATTCTTGATCTAGGGCATCACGAATTTGCTTCATGGCTGCTCTTCTGCATTCAGCTTTGAAAAAAATCCTTGGATTACATAAAGAAACCAAAAGGCAAAGACGTGCATGGGAATTTACTGAACAATTTCTATCAAAACCAAAATCTGATCTGGAACCAAGTTCGCCACTATCTAAGATGATTTCAGGAGATGACTGATTTGGGGAAGGTGTTGGAATTGGGTTCCACCGAGTCAATAACCACCAAATCATTAAACTCATTACTACAGAAAACCTGAGCCCTAGTATTATCATCACGGGTTTCTATAGCCGGCCCAAAGCCTGCCTGGCCCAACGAAAGGCTATTTGAAGGCTTAATATCGGTCCTACCCAAAAAAGGGGGGTTGGATCTGGCACTAGGGGGAAATTGTTTTGTCGATCCAGCTCGAGTGCCTCACTGCCAGAGGAGGCATCCACCAAGACTTCACCATCTGAATAAATTTCCTTCATTAAAAGAGATTGATTTTCCAACGAAACATTTAACCTATGGATCATTCCCGAAAAGGATGCCACGTGGGATTGAGCCCCCCTTGGAATCTCGACAGACGACGCAACACAACTCTCCTGGAGTCCAACATGAATATTCTAATGGTGTTGATCCCTATTGCCATCCACATTCATTTTTTGTCATTCATCTGCGAAGTTTTCATCCACTCCCATATGCTCATCTTCTGACTCCTCTGTGAAAATAGTACCAGTCTTAATGGCGATAAAGAAAGTTCTAGCCTTTAGCTTGATGGAGATAGATTTAGGAATATCAAATTGGCTTGCAACTCTTACAACCATTTTAGCTTGGGTAAGATCCACCCTGTTTTTGGTCGTTTCATGAAACGAGATAAATTTGCTCCATCTTTGTGCTAGTTTGATGAAAAAATCATCGACCAAACAATGGAGCTGAACACCAATGAGAGAGACGGAACAAAATAAAAGAGGGACGCATTCCTCCATAACTTTTTCATCCAAGTATTCAAACCAAAAAGCCAATTCGTCTTTTTTTATTAGTCTAGATGTCGTCCATATCAGTCTTTGAGTCGAAGCTGATAATACAAGAATTTTGTAGATTGCTCCACATTGCAATTTTTGCCTTAATTCCATCATCGAGGAGGGTTTTTTCGAACGAACTCTTTATCTAATTTTTTCTTCAGTATTCCAACAACATAATGATTTAACCAAATTGTTGCATCCTTCAGGATTGAGAAATCCATCATACTGTTTGTATCCGTAGACGTCCTATGTAACCCCCTCGTCCCGGTCTAGCCAACAGACCGGTCAGAATGGGTTACACTGGGAAAACCGAAGCGAGACCCGCTAAGGCCTCACTCCGATTAGCAACCCTAATCTTTTTTTTCATTTATTATCTTGACTAGATATCACGATTAACCCTATGTGAGTAGATGACAATGGATATAGATACGAACGAGCAGAGAGCATACATTAATTTAAACTTACCATATAGTTGTTAGTCAAATTGCATGCATACGGGGCAAAACCATCATAAGGGATACATATAGACTCAACAAGGAAGTATACAAACTCTAGGGACTAAAATGCAACATTCGGAAACCTTCGAAGGTGCCATTCAAGTGTTTTAACTTCATGCGTTTCGAAATAGGCTTGCCCATTCCGAAACGCGGGCTCCATTTTAAAAGTGAGACCAGGACGTTCCGAAACGGTCCCACCTTGTTTAGGAGCGGAGGCTTCTAGTGACAAAATGTATCGGAACAGGTTCCGAAACGGGGGCTCACAGTGTCGGAACATGTTCGGAAACGGGGGCTCATAGTGGCAAATCGTATCGAAATGGCACCACCCCGTTCCGGTACGAGACCACTGAAGCTATCGACCGTTCTGAAACGACATCGAGCGTTTCGAAACACATGTACACAGATATGCCCAAAATCATACTTTGACACCTCCTAATGTCCCCAAACTTGTTTCGAATCATCAACACCCATATAGCAACATAACATACACACATTCTAGATGCAAGGAGTCCTAATCACACCATTAGACACGCATTCAAACAAAAAATTGGATTTCAAGCCCTAAGCTCACATGAACACTTAGATCCAAAACCACCAACAAGTCAATATGCATAGCAATTTATACAAGGCCATATCAAGTTTCAATTTAACATAGCACCATCATTTAAAACATGCTAGAAGCATATACAAGCAAATATAGGAGTTTGAACACCAACTCCTTATCATACAGATCTAGCAATCCCATTGTCTAAGTGCTATTACAAAACATAAAACATACTTTGAGCTACCCAAGAACTTCGAGAAACTCCTCCCTTGCCCAGTTGCTTCCCAAGCCACTTAACGATCTGCATTGTTGGAAAAGAAGAGAGCGTAAGCTTAAAGCTTAGTGAGCAGAGCTCTAAAACATAACAACAATGCAGTTTTTAGAACGCAAATGTTAGTTTTAAAGCAAAACCATTTAAGGAAGGACGTAATGAAACACAATCATAACAATACATGGTATGCACATGCATAACCAAAACCCGGTGGGACTACACATCACCTTTCAACTAGTAGTTTTCCGATGGGACTACACATCACCGTACTCTTCTACTAGTCACTACTGGTGGGACTACACATCAATGTAGCAATGACAACCATCACGTGAGGCTCGACACCAACAACGACTACACAACAACATTAAACGGAGAGTAAAGGCAATCCACATTTCACACACATCACAAATAATCGCACACACCAACACTTAACGAACGAGGTGAATTTGTAAACTTAAACTTGGGTTTAGGTTAGCCCTTAAGGCTCCACCCAAACCCCCAAGAACCCACTTTGAAATCATTTTAAACTTCAAAACGTTACAACTCACCGATGAAACCCAACACAAGCCGAAAATGTTGATCAAACCTCCAAGTTCCCCATAATTGAGCCTGAAGCTTCTCCAACGTTTTCCCTTGCTTTTAATGAACCAAAAACAGTTCATTACACATCAAAACATCCACAAAATCACAGCCACAAATCAGATTACAACCCAAGACAATTTTGCTACATTTCCAAGCCAATAACTAACCCAAACTCTTCATTTTCGGACCTGGACACAACCCAGCAGTTACCCATCAATTTCATCATCCAAAACATCACTAAACATGTTCAAAACAGCCCCTAGTGTAACCATACCATTAGCCCAACTTTCCCTCACATAACTACCTCAAAACTCAAGATTTTAACTTCTAAACTCACCCACCAATATTCATTTCGGGATTTCATTAAAACTTCACCATTTTAACATATGTTAAGCTTAAAAGCAAGTTTATAACATACATGAACTTTACAAATTAAGAACTCAACAAAAAACCAACAAAGTTTCCACCTTTAATTTAAAACTTTAAACACTTGAAACAACTCAAAAATGGGTTTTATGGAAATCCAAGACCATGAAAATGTTGAGGATGAAGAGGAGAAGTCAAAAACGTTATTACCTTGTTAAAATCTCTTGAAATCGTTGAGGAAGATGATGGAACAATGTTTGGGTTTGGGGGAGAGGTTTAGTGTCGTGGTTTTGTTTTTGAAGGAGGAAGATGATAGTTTCAAAACATTTCTTTTACTAGTTTTATTTTACTTATTAGAGAAAACCCTATTTTACCCTTAATGAAAAACACATGGCCCTTTTGATTCAAGACCAAGTTCATTTTTTTTAAACCAAGCCCAAAAGACTCGAACCCAAATTTACTCACCTAACACCCGACCCCCTAAACCAGGGTGTTACAACTCTCCCCCACTTAAGGAATTTCGTCCTCGAAATTACCTAACGGAAAAAGATACGGACACTGTCTTTCCATGTCTTCCTTCCTCTCCCAAGTAGCCTCCTCCACACCTCGGTGTCTCCACAAAACCTTGACTAACTCGATAGACCTCCCACGCAACACTTTCTTGTTCGCAGCAAGAATCTCAACTGACTCTTTATCATATGAAAACTCAGGGTTCAACTCAATCTCCTCCACTGGCATTACATGAGACAGATCCGATCTATACTTTCGGAGCATCGAAACGTTGAACACATTGTGAATCTTCTCTAACTCGATCGGGAGTCTCAATCTATAAGCAACGGGACCGATCCTCTCAACTACCTCGTAAGGCCCAATGAATCGCGGACTCAACTTACCCTTCCTACCAAACCTCATCACCTTCTTCCAAGGTGAGACTTTCAAAAACACTTTCTCGCCCACGACATACTCTATCTCCTTTCTTTTCAAATCGACATACAATTTCTGTCGATCTAAAGCTGCCTTCAAGCGATCACATATCAATTTTACCTTCTCGGTAGTGCCCTTAAGCAAATCGTGCTTATGTACAAGATTCTGCCCGGCCTCGGCCCAACAAATAGGTGTTCTACACCTCCTACCATACAGAGCTTCATACGGTGCCATCTGAATACTAGACTGATAACTATTGTTATATGCAAACTCCACTAACGGTAGGTGTTTCTCCTAAGAACCCTAAAAGTCAATGATACAACACCTCAACATGTCCTCCAACACCTGAATCACTCTCTTTGACTGACCATCTGACTGCGGATGATACGAAGTATGAAATTCAACCAAGTACCCAAGGCACGAAGCAAACACTCCCAAAATCTAGCTGTAAACCTCAGATCTCAGTCTGATACAATCGATTTCGGTACCGCATGCAACCTCACTATCTCACTAATGTACAGATCGACCAACTTATCTAAGGTGTAGGTAGTATGAACATGTATAAAATGGGCACACTTAGTGAATTTATCGACTATCACCCACACAGAATTCTTCTTCAAAGGAGTCAACGGTAAACCCGATACAAAATCCATGGTAATACGTTCCCACTTCCATTTCGGAATCTTCAACGGCTGTAACAACCCTGAAGGAAACTGATGCTTGGCTTTAACTCTTTGACATACCATACACTTACTCACAAACTCGGGCACATCCTTCTTCAACCCAATCCAATAGTACTCTTCTTTTAACCCACGGTACATCTTCGTACTACCCGGATGCATATCAAAAGGGTTGTTATGCGCTTCATTCAAGATAATACGCCTCAACTCGGAATCTTCCGGAACAACTATCCTATCCTTGTAACATAGGACGCCATGCTCACCAAAACAAAAATCTGTGGGTCTATCCTCGGCTATATCTTGCACGTGAGGTGCCAAAGACTCATCTTGCAGCTGTTTCTCTCGAATCAACTGAGTCAATGACGGTTTAACTTGCAACTCAGCTATCTAACCACCATCATTGGACACACTCAACCTCGTAAACATGGCCCACAACTCAACTGCCACTTTTCTACTCAAAGCATCGACCACCACGTTTGCCTTACCCGGATGGTATTCTATCGTAAGGTCATAATCCTTAAGGAGCTCTAACCACCTACGCTGTCTAAGGTTCAGCTCCCTCTGAGTCATCATGTACTTCAAACTCTTGTGGTCGGTATAAACGGTGCACTTCTCACCATAAAGGTGATATCTCCAAATCTTCAAAGCAAACACTACTGCGGCTAACTCTATGTAATGAGCAGGATAGTTCTTCTCGTGAACCTTTAACTGTCTCGAAGCATAAGCCACAACCTTACCTTCTTGCATAAGCACACAACCTAAACCTACATACGAGGCATCACTGTAAATCACAAACTCTTTCCCTTGTTCAGGCTGAATCAAAATAGGAGCTTCGGTCAAAGCTTTCTTCAACTTCTCAAACGCTTGTTGTCTTGCATCTGACCACTCATACGGAACATTCTTCTGAAGCAACTTAGTCAAAGGTGCCGCTATCTTCGAAAATCCTTCGACAAATCTCCGATAATACCCCGCCAAGCCTAGGAAACTACGGATTTCTGTCATTGACTTCGGTTGTTTCCAACTCACTATGGCTTCTATCTTCTTGGGATCCACACTAATCCCCTTGGTCGAGATCACGTGACCTCGAAAGACTACCTCCCTAATCCAAAACTCACATTTACTCAACTTGGCATACAACTGATTCTCAAGCAAAGTCTGTAGTACTAGCCGCAAATGCTCATCATGCTCTTCCTCGGTCCTAGAGTACACTAAGATATCATCTATGAACACTACCACAAACCTGTCCAAAAACTCGTGGAACACTCGGTTCTTCATATCCATAAATGCGGATGGAGCATTAGTCAAACTGAAAGGCATTACTAAGAACTCGTAGTGCCCATAACGTGTACGGAAAGCTGTCTTCGGTTTGTCCACATCTTTCACCTTTAACTGATAGTAACCGGATCTCAAATCAATCTTCGAAAACACTGAAGCACCTCTCAACTGATCAAGAAAGTCATCTATCTGAGGCAAAGGGTACTTGTTCTTCACTGTTACCTTGTTCAACTGCCTATAGCCTATACACATCCTCATACTGCCATCCTTTTTCTTCACAAACAAAATCGGAGCACCCTACGGAGAAATACTAGGCCTAATGAAACCTCTATCTGACAACTCTTGAAGCTGTGTCTTCAACTCTTTCATCTCTTTCGGTGCCATTCTATACAGAGCAATAGACATGTGTGCATAATCAGAATACGTCTTAATAGCAAACTCAACTTCTTTATATGGAGGAAAACCCGACAACTCTTCCGAAAAAACACACGGAAAATCACAAACTATTTTGATATCTTGCGGTCTAACCTCACTCATATTCAGATTCATCACATAAGCCAAGTACGCCTAACAACCCGAATCCAACAACCTCTGAGGTTCTAAAGCAGAAACAACATTGGACAAGAACTTAATGTCCTCGCCAACTACTACAACCTCAAAATCATCCGTAAGCCTCAAGGAGACTCTCTTGGTCTCAAAGTCTACCCTAACTTTATGCTCTACGAGCCAATCCATGCCCAAAATTACATCAAAACCATAGAATAGTAACTCCATCATGTCAACCGGAAACACGTGGCCCTGAATCATCAAGGGACACCTCCTATACATCTTCCTAACAACCACTGTATCACCGAAAGAACTAGTAACATTTACACCTACCTCTAACCACTCAAACGGTAGACCTAGGGACCTCGCATGTTCACCCAAAATATACGAATGTGTCGACTTCGAATCTATCAAAGAAAGCAAAGTCAAAGACTGTAACGAGAAATTACCTGCAATGACATCCGTGTCATTCTCAGTCTCTCGCTGTGCATACACCCTAGCTGGTCCTCCACCCTCAGGCTGAACTGCCATCACGTGAGCTAAGTTCCTATGACCATCATTTCTCGGCTGAAAGTTACCACGACCGCGCCCACGGCCTCTCTGATGCTCAAAACCCCTAGCCGGAGCCGGTTCGCCCCTAGCCGGGTGTGGACAATTACGCCTCAAATGGTCTCGGGAACCACAGTTCCAACATACCCCAAAGGTACCCATGCACTCGCCCTGATGGCGTCTCCCGCACCTAGTGCACTCAGGAGTGTGAACAACAACTCCTTGGCCCTGATGGCCCCATCCATGGTTACCGCCCCTATATCTCGAATCGGGCTTATACCTCTTATCTCTATGTCTCTTGGCATGATCTCTGTCTCAATCTGGGTGTCTCTTCCTGGAATCGGACCCACTAGCACGAGCATTGATGCCTAAGTTCTGCTCAATATCCTTGGCCCTAGATACTAAAACATCAAACTCGGTGTAGTCAGAGGCAAGCATATAAGTCTTCACATCTCTAGTCAACACATATCGGAAACGCTCACACTGTTCCCACCCACTGGGAACCAACTCGGAAGCATACTGACTCAACCTCACAAACTGAACCTCGTACTCGGACACCGTCTTGCTACCCTGAATCAAGGCCATAAACTCTCTCTTCTTCTCATCCTGATATCGGACTCTGGGATACTTCTTCTTAAAGGCATTTCTGAAGAATTCCCAAGTGACCTCTGCTTCGGCCATACCTGAAGTAACAGTTGTCCACCAAGCATATGCATCTCCCTGAAGCAAGGAGACAACGCAACCCAACTTACGAGTGTCTGAGCACTCCATCTGACCCAAGATGCGTGTAGTACTCTCGAGCAAAGCTTATGAACCCTCGGGAGTCAAACCACGGAACTCAACTCCACCCAAGCTACAGAGTCTCTCAAGGGGTAAACTAGTCCCCGCACCCTGAGGTGGTGTTGTATCTTGCATACCGGCTAAAGATGTCTGAAAAGCTTCGGCTATAGTATGAATCAAATGAGTCATGTCTGCACCTGTCGAACTCTGACCCGCCTGAGCTCCATTACCCCCCAACATTTGCACCAGCTTAAGGTTCATTACCATCACCTCCAACCTGCGCTTCGGCCTGAGGAACATTACCCTCGCCACCCGCTCCATTACCATCGGGAGTAGGAGGAACAAGAGGCACATCCCCGGGTGCCTGGTCACCCGCTCTAGGTTGTCCTCTCGGTCTCACCATATCAAAGATAAAATCTAAAACAACAAACACATCACACACAAGAAAACATTAGGTTAACAAGGGCAAGGACCCAAGTTCTCAAGCTGTTTAAACCAAAACAATTTTTTGATAATAACACCTAGCAATGGGAACACTCGACTAAACCTCAACCGACAACAAGATCATTAAAGCATGCATTCATACACCGTGCAATAACAAACAACCAAACAAACCAACAAGATCATTAAACCTTACCTTTGGGAAAACTACCCGGATCAGGTAATTAGGCGATGTATCGCCAAAGATGAGGTAAATTCGATCCTTAACTTTTGTCATACTTACTCATGCGACGGTCATTTTGGACCCAAGCAAACTACAAACAAAATTCGTGAATGCGGTTTTTTCTGGCCTAACATATTTCGTGACAAATATTTATTCTATAAATGTAAAACCTATGTTTGATTTTGATATAACAAAGTGTTTTAAGGATTAAATTGACAAACTTGAAATAGATTTTTAAGTCCCTCAAAAGGTTTCAAACCAACAAGGCTTTACTCTAGTTTGAAAAACTTAAACTCCAAAATATTTTCTAAGTGTTCCAAGGCCAAACTATTGAAAATCGTCTATGCGCATCGATACGCTCCTTGCCGTATCGATACCTTTTTTACCAACTTGGCCACTGGAGAAATTCGTTTCGATACACCCCTTATCGTATCGAAACAGGATATCGAAACAGATTTCATCTGTATCGATATGCTCTCTCTATAAAAACTAAAAGAGTTTGAATGGCGTACCGATACAGTGTCTCCCATATCAATACGAATTTAAAGTAATTTGAAATTTCAGAGCCTTCAATGTGTTTGACTGTTGGTGTCTGTTGGTAGGTAACAAATTTTTAAAGAGTTGGTTAACCCGTATCGATACGCTTTTACCCGTATCAATACAGATTCTTCCAGTGAGCTTTGAGGGAGAAACTGCATCGATACGGTCTTGCCCGCGCCGAAACACTTCCCTATCCCGTACCGATACGCCTACACGCGTATCGATATGCCGCTCTTGTAATTGTGCAACAGCTCTTTCTGTTTTGAGACAGGTATAGATACAGATCCCTGCGTACCGATACGGTAGGCTACAGAAGTGCATTTATGGTGGAAAGTGAGGGTCCCAACGGCTATAATCAATACCCTAACCACCCAAACAGCTAGAATTAATGGAGAAGGTATAAAATCAAGCCTATTGAAGACTAGCAACAACTATAGCATCCAAGAGAAACATCTATAGAAAAATCCAAGCTCAAAGTGCCTAATTTCTCATTCTTGTAAAATCCCAAATTGTGTTGTGTGTAATTCCAAACTTGTATTCCAATTTGGGTTGAGTGCTTGTATCAAAAGGGGCAAATTTGTATTGAGAGATATTCTAATTGCCTTAAATTCTTCTTTGTATCCTAGTGTGGGTTTGGTCAAATTATGGGTAGAAAATTTGACCAGTATTGTAAAGGTTACCTCCTAAGGCTAGAAAAGGGGAAGAGCAATTAGTGAATTGTTGGAAAATCCTTAGTTGTAGCTAAGGTAGTGGATGTAGAGTTCATTTGGAACTTGAACCACTCTAAATTGCCTTGTTCTTCAATTTTAGTCATTCCAATTTCTCCAACAAAATTTTAAAAACCCAATTCACCCCCTCTTGGCTTTGATCAATCCATTGATCCACTTAACAATTGGTATCAGAGCCTACCTCTTTGAAGGATTAACAACCGGAAGAGGAGATTCTAGGAAGAGTGTGATCATCTACAACACAAGCCATGGCATCCACCTCTGGTTCTAGCATGTACGAGTCTCAATCTATCACCAAACCGCCTTTCTTCAACGGTGACAACTATCCTTGTTGGAAAAACCAGATGTGTCTCTTCATAAAGTCTAGTGATTATCTTGTTTGGGATGCTATAGAGGATGGTCCCATTATTCAGATGAAAAGAGACGACGAAGGAAGACTAGTGCCAAAAAGGAAAAATGAAATGAGTGAAGATGATAGAAAGAAGTTTCAAATCAACGGCAAGGCTCTTCACATGCTATTTTGTGCCTTTGGACCCGATATCTACTCCAAAATTTTTTCCATAGAAAGTGCTAAAGAAGTGTGGGATACACTTGAGACAACCTATAAAGGAACAAGCGATGTGAAGGAAACAAAGATTGGAATTCTCAATCTTAGCTATGAGAATTTCAAGATGGAGCCCGACGAAATCGTTTCAAATATGTTTGATCGTTTTTCAACAATCGTCAATAGGCTAAAGGGTTTTGGAGAGATCATCCCAGAGGACAAGCTTGTCCGGAAGCTACTCTACTCACTTCCCGAGTCTTGGGATGGGAAAAGAACCGCTATCATTGAGGAAAAGAATTTAAAGACACTAAAGCTTGATGAGCTAGTTGGTTCTCTCCTAACTCATGAAAACATGAAGCAAGGAAGGGAAGATGAAAGGAAGAAAGAAGAAAGAAGAGTGGAGAAGCTGGAGGTAGACAAGAAAAAGAAACTATGAGTGGCTCTCAAAGCTTCTCTACATGAGGATAACACTTCTAGTGAGGAGGAAGATTTTGAAGAATTGGCTATGATAGCCAAGAGATTCTCACGATTAATGAGGTCCAACCGGGGTAGGATGTTTCAAAGAAAGATGGACTTCAAAACCAAAAATAAAGAAGAAGAAAAGAATCTGATCATATCCTATGAGTGCAAGAAACTGGGTCATATTCATTCCAAGTGTCCTCAACTCAAGAAGAAGGGCTTTGAGAAGAAGAAGAAGCTCAAAGCTAAGCTTGCTACTTGGAGTGATGAGGAGTCATCCGAGGATGAGGAACAAGAAGTGGCCAACCTTTGCCTTATGGCTTTTGAGGAGGATTCTTCTATGGTAACCTCTAACTCATCTACTTTTGATTTTACATTTGATGAATTGACTGAAGCTTATGATGAGTTACAAGAGGTGTATGATGAGTTAGTTGAGAAGTATAAGGAGTCCGTTTTAAAAAATAAAAAGATCATTTCGGATTTAAATGCTAAAAATGATTTACTTTCTCAAGCTAACTTGAAATTTGAGAAAAAGATCTTAAGTCTACAAGATGAACTTGAATACTTTCAAAATGAAAATGTAGATTTAAATAATCTTATTTCTCAGTGTAACATTGAACACCAAAAGGTGTTAGATGAGCTTAATGAGCTCAAAAAGACTTTCAAGAGTGTTGGTAATGTGAAAAATAAAATAGGTGAATCATCTAGAACAAACCAACCTAAGAGAAAGAACTATAACTACAAACAAAGTGGCTCCTATAGGAATAATAAAACTAAAAGAATTAGAAGTGTACGGGTTCCTAAGGAACTTGTCAAATCTAATAATGTTGATGTCATGTCACCTTGGATTCCTAAGGGAACCAAGCTTTTGGGAGCTAACACTCGTGGATCCAAAATGATTTTGGTACCAAAAATCAAAGCTTAATATCTTTGTTTGCAGGGGGAGCATCGCTACAAGGCCAAAGCACAAAGCCAAAACTCATGGTACCTTGATAGTGGATGCCCGAGGCACATGACTGGAGATAAGAGTCGATTCATGGATTTAAAGCCAAAATATGGAGGAGGAGTGACATTTGGTGACAACTCCAATTGCCACATTGAAGGTATTGGCTCCATAGGTAATCCCTCTACTATACTCATTGAAAATGTATTGTATGTCAATGGTCTAAAACACAATTTATTGAGCATTAGTCAATTGTGTGATAAAGAGTTTAATGTCTTATTTGATAAAAATGGATGTAAAATTGTTGACATTAAATCAAATAAAATAATGCTCATTGGTCATCGCATATGTAACATATATATGTTGCATCTAGAAGACATTCATTCATCACATGCATGTTTTGTTGCTCAAAATGAAAATGATGCATGGTTATGGCATAGGAAACTAGGACATGCTAGCATTAGTGTTTTAGAAAAATTAGTTTCCCTAAATCTAGTTAGAGGTTTACCCAAGATTAAGTTCTCAAATGATAAAATATGTGATGCATGCTCTAAGGGTAAACAACATAAATCATCCTTTAAATCCATTAATGATGTCTCTACTAGTAGATGTTTACAATTAATTTATATGGATCTATTTGGGACAATTAGGACTACTAGCTTGGGTGGAAAATCATATGCCTTTGTGCTTGTTGATGATTACTCTAGATATACTTGGGTTCTCTTTTTAAGCACAAAGGATGAGGCTTTAGAAAACTTCATCACATTTTCAAAAATAACTCAAAATGATCTTGAGCTTAAGATTTCTCACATTAGAAGTGATCATGGAACCGAGTTTCAAAATCTAGGTTTTGAAGAGTTTTTAAATGAGAATGGTATTAGCCACAATTTTTTGGCACCTCGAAGTCCTCAACAAAATGGGGTAATTGAGAGGAAAAATAGGACTTTACAAGAAATGGCTAGAAACATGCTTTGTGAAAACAATTTACCTAAATATTTTTTGGCGGAAGTCACTAACACCGCTTGCTATATTATTAACCGAGCAATGATTAGGCTTATTTTAAAGAAAACTCCTTATGAGATTTTAAAATCGAAAAAGCCTAACATTAGCTATTTTCATCCTTTTGCTTGTAAGTGTTTTGTTTTAAATAATGGAAAAGAAAGTTTAGGTAAATTAAATGCAAAAAGTGATGAAGCTATTATTCTAGGTTACTCCTTAAACTCTAAAGCTTATCGTGTGTTTAACAAAAGAACTTTAGTTGTAGAGGAATCAATATATGTTGTTTTCGATGATAACCTCCTTCCGATGAAGGAATCTTGTGATAATGATGATGTAGGAATCCTTGACGCCTTTGATGGAGGACAAAATTCAAAGGAGGATGAGATTCCAACTAAAGAAGAAGATGCACAAGATCCACCTCTTGAAACCTTGAAGGACTTGGCTCTTGAAGAAAAGGAAGTGAGTTACCCAATGGAGTACAACTATGTCAAAGGTGGTGAAATCTTGGGTGATCCATCCAATGGGGTAACTACTAGATCTTCTCTCAAACTCATGAATCATGTTGCTTATATCTCATGCATTGAGCCTAAGAATATTAAAGAAGCATTAAAAGATGATTTTTGGATTATGGCTATGCAAGAAGAGTTAAACCAATTTGAGAGAAGTAATGTATGAACACTAGTTGAAAGGCCTAGTAATCAATCTGCTATAGGAACTAAACGGGTGTTTAGGAATAAACTAGATGAGAGTGGTAACATAATGAGAAACAAAGCTAGACTAGTTGCTCAAGGTTACACTCAAGAAGAGGGAATATATTTTGATGAAACTTATGCACTCGTAGCTAGAATGGAAGCTATTAGGATGTTGCTTGCATATGCGTGTTATCATAATTTCAAGCTTTTTCAAATGGATGTGAAAAGTGTATTTTTAAATGGTTTTATAAATGAAGAAGTGTATGTAAAACAACCATCGGGTTTTGAGGATTCAAAATTTCCAAATCATGTTTTTAAGTTAACCAAATCCCTTTATGGTTTAAAACAAGTTCCTAGAGCTTTGTATGAAAGGCTTTCAAACTTTTTAATTGAAAAAGGTAAGGTGGACACTACACTTTTCATAAAAAAAGATATAAAAATGACATCTTAGTAGTGCAAATATATGTTGATGATATTATTTTTAGATCTACTTATGAGTGTCATTACAAAGAGTTTGCTAAGTTAATGCAAGGTGAATTCGAGATGAGCATGATGGGGTAGCTTTCATTCTTTTTGGGACTCCAAATCAAAAAAAGGAAGGATGGCACCTTCATCAATCAAGCGAAGTACGTGAAAGATATGCTTAAAAAGTCTAGCTTGGAGCAAGCAAAGCCTCAAGCTACACCAATGAGCTCATCTACAAAGCTTGAAAAAGATGAAGGAGGTAAGTGTGTTGACTCTAAGCTTTATCGCTCTATGATTGGATCTTTGCTTTACCTTACCGCAAGTAGACCGGATATATTGTTTAGTATTTGCTTGTGTTCTAGGTTTCAAGCTAGTCCTAGAGAGTCTCACCTTATAGCCATTAAAAGGATCTTTAGGTACCTTAGAGATACTCCCTGTTTAGGTCTTTGGCATCCTAGAGACTCAACCTTTAACCTTCATGCTTATTCGGATGCTGATTTTGGGGGATGTAAAATTGATAGGAAAATTACTTCGGGAACTTGCCAATTCTTAGGTAGTATGCTCATATCTTGGTTCTCTAAGAAACAAAATAGTGTAGCTCTATCTACCACTAAAATTGAGTACATATCCTTGGGGAGTTGTTGTGCTCAAGTCCTTTGGATGAAGCAACAACTCTTAGATTATGGAGTTAAAGTTGAAACCATACCCCTTAAGTGTGATAACACTAGTGCTATATGCCTAACAAAAAATCTCATCCAACACTCTAGAACCAAACATATAGAAATAAGGCATCATTTCATTAGAGATCATGTCCTTAAGCAAGATGTTGTTATAGAGTATGTTGACACCTTGAACCAACTAGCGGGCATTTTTAACAAACCTCTAGACAAAGAGCGTTTTTGGTCCCTTAGGAGAGAGCTAGGTCTAACTAGCCTATCTTGACCCTTTAGGACTCTTTTGAGGTTAAAATTACTTGAATTTGTGAAAATGCATGTTTATGTGTTGTTGATCTTGATAGAAACCATGCTTATAGCTAGTGGGAGTATGCTTCTGTTAGAATATGCTTAGACTTTCTCATTCATCAATTGCCTTCCTTTAGGAGATGTTAAATTTGAGCCTTTGGTTGTTCTAAAAGCCAAAAATGCTTTTCTGGGCATAGGGTATCGATACGACCTTATTGTATCGATACGAGTACTTTATTAGTTGACCACACTGTATTTTCTCTCTTATGAGTATTGATACGGTTAAATACGTTTCGATACGAGTTGTGAACATTTCGATACAGATGCCATCTGTTTCGATACGGTCCCTTGACACGCGTTTCCAGGGAATTACCATTTTACCCCCGTATCGATACACTCTTTAGCGTATCGATACTCG
The DNA here is from genome assembly GCA_030270665.1 of Hibiscus trionum. Classification (NCBI taxonomy): domain Eukaryota; kingdom Viridiplantae; phylum Streptophyta; class Magnoliopsida; order Malvales; family Malvaceae; genus Hibiscus; species Hibiscus trionum. The sequence goes on from BSYR01000021.1 coordinate 28,473,810, forward strand.
ATTGCGCAGACAACTTCTTAATGGCATTAAAAGATTTTAACTTTTACCAAAACTAAAATTTCAAAACCCTTGTCGTTTTTAATCTTTAAAAAGCCTCTCAACCCCTCATATTTTCACCATAAAACTAAAAATCTATTGAAAGTTTTTCAACATCAAGCCAACTTTTTAAAGCTCTCCATCAATTTGGTGCAAGTTCTTCATCCATTCTTCTCTATATCAATATCAAGGTATAAAATTCTTTTTCTTTTTTTGTGATTTTCGTTTTAAATTCTTTTTGTTTTGTTTTGCTCTTTCAAAAACAAACTTTATCAAACTTTTTTGTTTTTGATTTGCCTTTCAAATTTTTTTAACCTTGAATATTGATCTTCCATGGGTTGAATGAGAAAAAACAATGCATACACATTGTTTTGATCAATTTCTCTAGACAATGGCACCCAAAAAGAGAGTGCGTACTAGCGAAGTCGGTGAAGCATCCAATCCCGGAGATGGTACTCGCCCTAATTTGACTCTTATCTATCAAAGATGCTTTAGAACCGCCGGGGAACTCAACTACTTTCGCCCGTTTCAAAATTAAAAAATCCGACCTTAGAGGGTAATTTTCGTTCCTTTTCTTAATTTGGAACACTTCAAGTTTGTCTACTTACCTTTGCTCCAAGAATGGAAATTTATGGATTTTCTATAAATCCTGGGCTTTTTCTTTCGCAGTTTGGTTTTGATATTTTATGCTAATTCCATGTGTGTTGTCGATCCCTCGGGTAATGTTATTACCGTTAACTCCTATCTCATGGGAAAAAGATTATCGTAGATGTTCCATCTCTTTGTGCTGTTTTTAGGTTAGAGGATGAGGGTTTCGAAGATGAGAATTCTCTTGGCCTTGTCTTGGGGGGTTCCGTGACCGTTCTCAATGCTCAAGATTGAATCCTACACTTGATGATTACATGGTGGTTTAGGCCTTCGGGAGGGAAATATTCAACCATCTGCCAAGTTAATGACTTTTGGATTCAGTGCTTTCGCCACAGACAACAACCTAATCTTGCCTGCATCATGTTTGAAGGGATTGTCTATCTCGTGCAACTTCGTCACACAACTCTTGTCACTTCATTCACATATGACACCGCTTTGAGCTATTTCTTCACTCAAAAGGAGATTGATTGCTCTCATGACTACCCGACACCCCTTACCGATCCTATTGATGAGAGATCTCTTTCTAGGGGGAAGTTTCACTACTTCAATGGTAGTTGGCTTCGCATCTCCGAGCTTCTTAGTGATGCGATTCTGGAAGAGATTGCCAATCCTCAAGCTCCTCAAGCTCCTCCTCCACCTTCCATGGATTCTCTTATGACTTTTCTCAATGAACAATTCACAAGACTACGGACGGGGATTGCTTCCATGGATCAAGTTATGAATTCAAGGTTTGCCGCCATAGACACACGCTTCACATGCTTAGAAGATCGTATGACGTATGTGGAGAAGCGTATCTCATCCATCGAGGCCGGGCACAATTCGATGAACATCTCTCTCACGGCCTTTCATGATGAGTGGCGTCAATCTAGGAGGAATAATGATGCCAATGAAGATGACGATGAAGATGATGAAGATGGGGATGGAGAAGAGTAGTAGATTATCTTTGCATTCTATTCATGTCATTTAGGATTTCTAGTTATGCACTTTGAATTATGTTCTTAGGATTAAATTTACTTTTTAAAACCTATGCTTTGATTATTGTTGTTTGGATTTTATTTTTGTTGTTTCTTTATTTATGAACTTAATGCTTATCTATTATATGTTGCTTGATTATTGTTTTTGCCTTTTTCCCATGTCTCTTATTTTTGATCTAACAAAAAAGGGGAGAGGGAACAAGCTCACTTAAAATTTACCTAGCCTATATTAAGGGGGAGTTGTTTTCCAAAGATTTTTCACAAGTCTTAAAAATTTTAAGTTTTGGTTTTGTTATATCAAAAAGGGGGAGATTGTAAAACCTATGTTTGATTTTGATATAAAAAAGTGTTTTAAGGATTAAATTGAAAAACTTGAAATAGATTTTTATGTCCCTCAAAAGGTTTCAAACCAACAAGGCTTTACTCTAGTTTGAAAAACTCAAACTCCAAAATATTTTCTAAGTGTTTCAAGGCCAAACTATTTAAAATATCTATGCGTATCGATACGCTCCTTGCCGTATCGATACCTTTTTTTACCAACTTGGTCACTGGAGAAATCCATTTCGATACGCCCCTTACCGTATCGAAATAGGGTATCGAAACAGATTGCATCTGTATCGATACGCTCTCTCTATAAAAACTAAAGGAGTTTGAATGACGTACCGATACGGTGCCTCCCATATCGATACGAATTTAAAGTAATTTTAAATTTCGGAGCTTTAAATGCTTTTGACCGTTGGTGTCAGTTGGTAGGTAACAATTTTTTAAAGAGTTGGTTAACCCGTACCGATACGCTTTTACACGTATCGATACAAATTATTCGAGTGAGCTTTGAGGGAGAAACTGCATCGATACGGTCTTGCACGTACAAAAACACTTCCATATCTCGTACCGATACGCCTACAAGCATATCGATACGCCCTCTTGTAATTGTGCAATGACTCTTTCTGTTTTGAGACTAATATCGATACGGATCCCCGCGTACCGATACAGTAGGCTGCAGATGTGCATTTATGGTGGAAAGAGAGGGACCCAACGGCTATAATCAATACTCTAACCACCCAAACGGCTAGAATTAATGGAGAATGTATAAAATCAAGCCTATTGAAGACCAACAACAACTATTGCATCCAAGAGAAACATCTATAAAAAAATCCAAGCTCAAAGTGCCTAATTTCTCATTCTTGTAAAATCTCAAATTGTGTTGTGTGTAATTCCAATATTGTATTCCAATTTGTGTTGAGTGCTTGTATCAAAAGGGGAAAATTTGTATTGAGAGATATTCTACTTGCCTTAGAATTCTTCTTTGTATCCTAGTGAGGGTTTGGTCAAATTTTGGGTAGAAAAATTGACCGGTATTGTAAAGATTTCCTCCTAAGCCTAGAAAAGGGGAAGATCAATTAGTGAATTGTTGGAAAATCCTTAGTGGTAGCTATGGTAGTGGATGTAGAGTTCATTTGGAACTTGAAACACTCTAAATTGCATTGTTCTTCAATTTTACTCATTCCACTTTCTCCAACAAAATTTTAAAAACCCAATTCACCCCACCTCTTGGCTTTGATCAATCCATTGACCCACTTAATAATAAATCTTGTGAAAGATGTCAACGCGTAAGGAATCTTAGTCGTAGAAACGAAATGTTTCTTACCCCTATTTATGTATGCGAAATATTTTATGTGTGGGGAATTGATTATATGGACCCTTTTGTTTCTTCATTCGGAAATTTTTACATTATACTTGCCGTAGATTATGTGTCACGATGGGTAGAAGCTAAGGCTACTAAAAATAGTGATGCTAAAACCACAGTTAATTTTCTCAAGGATTTTATTTGTTCCAGGTTTGGCACACCACGGGCAATAATAAGTGATAGAGGGAAGCACTTTATCAACCGTGTAATTGACGCTCTCATGAACAAATTTGGCATCACTTTGCGGTTTGCAACATCTTACCATCCGCAAACCAACGGGCAAGCAGAAGTTTCAAATCGTGAGATTAAATCGATACTTGAGAAAATTGTAAAGCCGGACTGCAAAGACGGGAGTGTCAAATTAACTGATGCATTATGGGCATACCGAACCGCGTACAAAAGGCCAATTGGCATTTCTCCATATTGCCTTGTTTTCGGTAAGCCGTGTCATTTGCCAGTTGAATTAGAACACCGGGCACGTTGGCCAGTACACCAGTGCAACATGGAAATGGATGCAAGAGGCGAATCGCGTAAATTGAACATCTAAGAACTAGAAGAAATTTGTAAAAAAACGCTTACGACATCGCCCGAATATTTAAAGAAAAAACTAACGATTTTCATGACCGTAATATTGCTTATAAGACTTTATCTGTTGGAAAATTTTTTTTAATTCGAAGCTTAAACTTTTTGTAGGTAAATTACGATCGAAATGGCTCGAACCCTTTACAGTTGTTCAACTTTTTTCCCATGGTGCAGTCAAAATTAAAGATGATTCATGAGTTCAAATTAAGGCTAACGGTCAGCGGCTCAAACCGTATTATGAGAATACTCTGATCGGTTTGATCGAAGAATTCGATCTGGAGGAACATGTAGTCTGAACCAGGTCGTCGAGCTTAACGACGTTAAATAAAGCGTTGAATGAGAGACAACCCATTATTTTTTTCTTTATTTAATCTTAGTTAGTCTATTTTTGTTCACGTTCTTTATTTTTCATTATTATTATCCTATCTATTTTATTTATTCATTATTTATTTTATTTCAATATTTTAGGTAAAAGGAAATTACGTGGATCGAATAAATCCAGCAGATCTGATAACCTCGGATTCGAAGATGATTTTGCACGCATGGAAACATCACCAGCGTAAATTCGGCGGGCAGTACATAAAACCAAATACTTTACTTTTATTTTTTCTTACGCATAGGCCCCACCACATCTGTCAAATTTCCAATCCCCCCACCACATCTGTCAAATTTCCAATCCCCTATCCAATTTACCGGTCAATAGTCTCATCATTTTATCCTTATTTCAAATTCAACCTTTTCCAATCTATTTTAGATTATTCCCGTGGACCCCATGCCTATCAAATTTTAAACTCAAAACTTATCCCCACCATTATCATGTTTTAAACCCATTTTTTTAAATTTTAAACTTCTATGAACCCTACTCTATTTGATAAATCATGTTTCCTTTTCCCAAACAATCACGTCTTTATTATTATTTTTATAACCCCGCGTGATTTCTTAACCTACTGAAAACAATTTCCCCCTACTTTTCCCTTTTCCAGCCGCATACCCCACCCCTGATCTTCATCTTCTTCGACCTTTCACCCAACCCAACATGGTGCTCACCCGAGAACAAGCCTGGTCGTCATCGGCGAACATCGCCGGTTTGTGCCACCACAGTACGTCCAAGTACCAAGCGATTCGGATTTTGTGCTTTCACTTACTCGCACCATCATCACCACTTGTCTTATCAAATGCCAATTGCCAAATTAGAACAATTTGACGTAAATAAGGAGCTTAGTTTTATTACACATTACTGATGTACTACCCTTTGACTTTGTAGGGAACTTTCACGTTGCTACATTCGTCGACGACTTCTCTTCCGAACAGTCCCCATAGACATCATTTAATTTTAGTGTGGCCGCAATTAACTCAGGGAGTATTCTATTCCCTCTCTTTTGCTTTATTTTCCATAATGGGACATAATGATTAAGTGAGGGGTGGGATTCACATCAAATTCTTTTGCTTATTCGATTAATTGCCTCTTGTTCTCTTGATTTTACTTCATTGAAGTTACTTGTTGTCATCCTTTATTTCGCCTTGTCCCTTTACCTTTCGTATGACTTGGTATGTTACTTGTTAGAAACTTTAGATGCTTGATAGATAATGTAACGCTCTGGTTTTGGGCCTAGATGTTTTAGAGGTTGAATCGGGCCGGTCGAGAACGGTTCGAATCTTTAAGGTAGGTTTAGGGAAAACCTAGTTCGGGATGCTTTAAAAATATGAAAAAATATCTAAAAATCCTCATTTATTATATAAATTGTTATGGTGAAACCAATTGTACAAAATGTGATTTGGAAATATTACATTTTGGTGTAGTGACCAAATTGCAGTTTTTGCAAAAGTTGACTAGTGATTGTTTTGTAAAGGATTGAAAATTTGAATCTTTAAGGAGCTAATTTTACCAAATTATTTTTCATCAGATTTCTGTTTAATTTGGGAGTTTTAATAATGATTTAATTAAAGGAATTAAGAGAGATTCTATTTTGACTTTTCATAACTACTTTACGATACTTTTTCCCTCTTTTCATTTTCTCTCAACTTCCACTCAGCCAAACACATTTCCCTCACCAAATAATCTCTGGTTTTCATCTCTTTTGCTGAGATTTCTTTCTCCTAAGGATTTCCAATCTTTACTTCATTAAAACCTTTTGTTTTCACCTTGGATTTTCAAGAAATCTTGCCCAAATTGAGGAGAAATCAGCCATTAGAGGTAAGCTTTGTCCTTCTCCTCTAATGATCAGTTCTTTACTGAAATTATCAAGTTATCAATCCTTTGTTGATGGTTTTTAAGTTGTTTTTATGTTATCAATGTTTAATGGTTGTTAATTTCAAGATTCTTGATGAGATCTTGGTGATTTTCGTATTCCTATGTTAAGCTCTGTTTTAAGGTGGATTTCTAATGTATTTTGGATGATATGTGATGTTGAAAATGAGGTTTTAACAAATAAATCCCGAATAGGTTTGGATTCCTAAGTTTTACATGTTAGATTTGTGGTTTTTGGGGTGGTTTTGGTGATCTGTTATTGTTTGAGGTATAAGGACGTGTTTGTGATGATTTATGGTGTTGATTGAGGTTTAGAAATGATTAGAATTGATAGATCTTGGCTGGGCTTTAATTTGGGAAAGTTTGGAGGTGATTTCGGTTATTTCGGATAGCCGAAATGATGTTTTTGAGTAGTGCAGCGAGTTAGAATGAGTGGCTAGTGATTTCAATGCATGATGATGCATTAATCCTCTACTCTTATGTGTAATGAACAGGGGAGACATCTTCGGACGCTTTTGGTGTTGATCTGGAGGTTCTGGAAGCCTAGGAATCATTTTGGCAAGCAAACGAAACGTAATCGGTGAGTGCGAATGGTTTTAGAAGTCCTTGAGGGACAATGAAACAAGGTTTGGGGATTTAGGTTTGGTTTGAAACACCATCCTATGTCCGGAGGTAAGTATGGCTAGATTTGCTCTCGATATGTTGTTGATGCCCTAAATGCTTTTAACATGCTCTTGATTTGTGTTAGACAAAATCCTACAGTTTTATGTATGATTTATAACATGAAAAGATGTTATGTGTTGATCCCATGTGATGCATGTCCATGAAAAGAGTTTTGAGATTTTGTCTAGATGAAATGCATGAATTGTGGTTTTGAAATGGGATGAGAATGATTTGAGAAATGTTGCATCAAAACAGTAGGTGAGATGATGATTTTAATGTAATATATTGGCATAAATGATGAGATATTTACCGAATATAATTGGTCGACCAATAGGATGAAAGTGCACTATAAACTAAAAATTTGTACGTGCTCTTTGGAGTCGGGCAATGGGGGTAGTGCCATCCCGATCCAAAGTGAGAATCCGATGATGAGAGATGCCATCGAGGTAGGTCTTGGTGAAACACTCAAGCTTTGTGGCGAAGATAGATACCTCTATGAGAGTTCGGTGATGTGAGATTCCACCGGGGTAGGACTTGGCTATATGTCAAGCTAATCCGCATATCCGAGTAAAGATGTTCTTATGAAATTCCAATATATGAGATTGTATTTGATTCACATGTACCAAATGTTGAGATGTTTTATGCTATGAGAAATGCATATGAGATTTGTGGTTTATGAAATGCTTTTGTTTTCATTAAGCATGAGTATGGCTTTGCCATGAGATTTGCATTGGTTAAATGCATGAGCTAGATTGAAGGTACATGTGATTTTCAAATGGAGAATTGCTTTGAAATGGTTTTCAAGCATGAGATAGAAAGAGCATGTTGTAGAAAATGGTTTTTGAGATAGAGTTTTAAAGTTGCATTGTTGCGTTGGTTTTTCTTAGAGCTTGCCTCACTAAGCAAATGTGCTTACGCTCCCTTTTACCAACAATGCAGAGAATTGAGACACTTTTGGGCAGCAAGGAGGCTAAGGATATCCAAGGAATTGAAAAGCTCAAGTATGGTGATGTTTACGTATACTTTAGTAATGGTAATTGGCAATGGGGATCTATGGTTAGTTTGGGAGATGTATTTTGGAACTCCCTGTGGTTGTTGCAAGTTTATTATGGTATATGTGGTTTGTAAATGTCCTTTATGGTTTGGTTTGTGGTTTGTGGCCTTTGTATGATTTTCATGACTAGGAAGCATGTCTTTAGAACTCATGCATGGATGTTTGATGCTAAGTTTTGGTTCTTACTTCGTAATATCTGACATTGATGCTTAAACATGTTGTTAGTATGTTGTCGTATGATTTGGAACATTTCCGGATGTGATTGGGTGAGAAAAACCAGCAATGTATGTAGTTGCAAGGATGGGCGTATCGAAACACTCTTATCTGTTTTGAAACGATGGCCTGAAATGGTCTGTAACACCCCGATTTTGGGCCTAGATGTTTTAGACTTTGAATCGGACCGGTTGAGAGCGGTTCGAATCTTAAAGGAAGATTTAGGGAACACATAGTTCAGGATGCTTTAAAATTATGGAAAAATATCTAAAAATCCTCATTTATTATAAGAATGATTATAGTGAAAACAATTTTACAAAATAAGGTTTGGAAATACCACATTTCGGCGTAGTGACCAAATCGCCGTTTTTGCAAAAGTTAAATAGTGACTGTTTTGTAAAGGATTGAAACTTTGAATCTTTAAGGAGCTAATTTTACCAAAATGTTTTTAATCAGATTTCTCCTTATTTTGGGTGATTTTAATAATGTTTTAATTAAAGGAAATAAAGATTGATTAAAGGATAAACTATCTTTGACTTTTCATAACTACCTTACGTAATCGGTGAGTGCGAATGGTTTTAGATAGCTTAGATAGCGTTTCGGTGAGCAAGCAAAACGTAATCGGTGAGTGGAATGGTTTTAGAACTCCTTGAGAGACAAAGAAACAAGGTTTGGGGATTTAGGAAAGGCTTGAAACACCTTCCTAAGTCTGGAAGTAAGTATTGGCTAGATTGCTCTCATAAATGTGGTGGTTGCCCTTAAAATGCTTTTACATACTCATGTTTTGAGATAGATAAATTCCTACTGTTTTTATGCATGATTTGTAGCCTGAGATGATGCTTGAGAAGATTTCATGAAATAACATGTTGCATTGATGAGTTTTGAGCTTTTGTTTTAAAGCATGACAAATGTTATGATTTTGAATGAGATGAGAAAGCTTTGAGAAATGTTGCATTGAAAACAGTAGGTGAGATGATGTTTTGACATAATATATTGGCATAGAAGATGAGATACTTACCAGATATAATTGATCGATCAATAGGATGAGAGTGCACTATAAACTAAAAATTCGTACTTGCTATTTGGATTCAATCCAAAGGGAGAGACCGATGATGGGCATTCCATCTGGTAGGACTTGGGGAAATACCCAAGCTTTGTGGCGATGAGAGATTCCGCCATGTGAGTACGGTGATGTGAGATTCCACCAGAAATTATGTTACTAGATAAGTGAGTGCGGTGATGTGAGATTCCACCAGAAGAGTCTAGTGGTCTAAGAATGTTGTCCGAATATCTGAGTAATAATGAGATGTGAAATGCCAATATAATTTATGAAAATGCTTTTGATTCACATGTACCTATTGATGAGATGATTTATGCTATGAGAAATGCATATGAGATTTGTATATGAAATGCTTTGGTTTCACAAGCATATGTATGGCTTTGCCATGAGGTTCGCATTGGTTTAAATTCATGAGATAGAATAAAGGTACATGTGGTTTCAAATGATGAGTTGCTATGAATTGGTTTTCAAGAATGAGATAGAATGAGCATGTTGTTGAGAATGGTTTTTGAACAAGTGTTTTGAATAATGCATTATTGTGTTGGTTTTCTTTAGAGCATGCCTCACTAAGCAAATGTGCTTACGCTCTCTTTTACCAATAATGCAGATAATTGAGGTATTTTGGGCAGCAAGAAGGTTAATAACATCCAAGGAAGTGCAAAGCTCATGTATGGTGATGTTTTTATACACTTTAGTTTTGATATTTGGCAATGGGACACCAAGGTTGTATTTGAGAGATGTGTTTTGAACTACCTAAGTTTGGAGCATGTTTGTGATGGCTTTTATGGGTTGTAAATGGTCTAAATGTTTTGGTTGGAGGTTTGAGCTCTTTATTTGGTTTGGTGGATATAAAGCATGCATATAGTTTGAGTGTTCTTGTGCTTGATGCCATGTTTGAGCTTATGTCTCTTATATATGTTCTTTGATGTTTAATCAAGTTGCTGGTATGATATAGTATGCTTTGAAGCATGTTTGAGTGGATTAAGAGGTGAAAAACCAGCAATTTCTGCTTTCACAGGTCAGGGTGTATCGAGAAACCCTTAACTGTTTCGAAACGGGGGCCTGTAATGGCCATAGCGTTTCGGTACATTTGAAAGTGTTTCGGAACACTTTGGCTACTTGAGAGGCCTGTTTCGATACCGGTCTCGGAACGCACCTGAGTACCGAAACGGTCAACACCGTTTCGATATGGGCGTTTCGGTACGAAGGTTGGTGTTCTGAAATGGGTGACCGTTGGATGAAGATTTGAACTGTTTTAAGTTTCCATGTTTTACATTTTAGCCCTGAATGTTGTGGATGCAATTGCTTGAGCTGGGAATGTCCTTTTTAGTTGAAATTTGACAGAGAAGCATGTAATATGATTAATTACATAATGTTGAACCTAAAATCAACAAATTTTTTATATTTTCTAAAAATTACATTTTGGTCACTAAAAGTGTAATTCATGCAATTGAGTCCCTAAATGATTTCTGATTGCTGTGCCCTTCTATCATTTGATTCTAGTATAATCACATATGCTTAATGTGCATTTAGAAAAGATAAAAAGTAAAAAAGGGTCGTTAATCAAGGTTGACTTTTGGGTTGACTTTGGTTTTCCCCGTGTAATCTTCGTAGTTCGGGTCAAGCGTCTAGGCCGGGCTAAGGGGGTTACATTTGTTGGTATCAGAGCCATGTTAACGAATAATTGGGGCTTGGTAGGTGGTTATTGTATGTGGCTATGTATGTTTGTGACTTTTCGGTGAAAGTATGATGTATGAATATTGATGTATGATTCAATTGAGATGAATTTATGATGTTATGCTGTGTTTGGGGTATAGTTGGGGATCCCATTGTCATATCATTACTAATGAGAAGAATTATTTTCAAAAAAATAACCTTGATTACTTGGATTACTTACCTTACTATGCCTAATTGAATTTGTTGTATTTTGTCAATGCATTAATTTATTATGGGGCCACGTAGAGAGCATAGAATCAATACTAGAGCTCTGGCTGAGAATGAGAACGTAGAGAATGTTGAGGATCTACCTCCTCCTCCCCCTGGTGGACCACCTAGTGGTGGTGGAGCTGGGGATGGTGCTGCTGGAGTTGGTGCTGGGGTTGCTGGACCCGAGGGAGTTCAAGGGCAAGCTGCTCCTAATATGTCTATTTTGATTCAAGCTATTGCTGGAGCTTTCGAGGCAACAGTAGCTGGAGCTCATGGAGCTGCACCTCATGATGGTGCTAATGTAAGATTGTCATTGGAGTGTCTTCGCAGTCTGGGAGGGACTGAGTTTAGGGGTTTGACCCCAAAAGGTTCCGAGTCTTGGTTAGAGAGTACTAAGAGGATACTTGGACAGCAGAACTGCAATAATGATCAGAAGCTGGGATGCATTGTGTCACTACTGCATGGTGATGCATATACGTGGTGGACGACCACTATTGCGTGAATGGAGGATGATGAAGTGACTTGGACATTCTTTTTTAATCCGTTCAAGCGGAAGTATCTGGGAGTTCACTACCTTGACGATAAAAAGAGGGAGTTTATGTCCCTTGTGCAAGGGAGTATGACGGTGGCGGAATATGAGATTCAGTTTGTTCGCTTTAGCCAATACGCGCCTGAGCTGGATCCTAACGAGAGAGAAAGATGTGAACGGTTTCGTTATGGGCTGGTAGCAGACGTGAAAACCTATATGCTCGCACCCGATTATATAGATTTCGATGTCTTGGTCACTAGAGCCAATGACATTGAGTTGAATCTTGGATTGGAGAGCTGAGCAAGAGGATCTAGCTCGGGGAAGCGAGCTACAGAACGCGATTTTGGTAGAGATCGCAACAAGAGGCATAAGGATAGAAAGCCGCATTTTGATGCTAGACGCGGGGGTGGTAACACTGGAAGAGGTCAACAAGGACCAAATGCTTTCTTGAGGACTCCTGAGTGTAACCGGTGTGGTAGGAGACATGCTGGTGAGTGTTGGGGTAACCTAGGTACATGCTGGAACTGTGGAAACCGAGGGCATATGAAGAAGGATTGTCCTCAGCCGTTGAGAGAGGGACAGGCTCCGGTGAGAGCAACTGAGCCACAGAGAGGTCGTGGTGGTGGCCAGGCTCGAGTGTATGCCCATCGTGAGGGAAGGAATGACACAGACGTGATCGCATGCACCTTTACTTTGCAATCCTTGTCATTACTTTCTTTGATTGATTCTGGATCTACACACTCGTACATATTGCGTGAACATGCTCAAATGCTTGGTTTTCTTGTTGAGTCTTTGGATGTTGGCATGCATGTGACTAGTTCCTTTGGCGAGACGGTTGTAACAAGAAAATTGTATAGGAGATGCCCCTTAAAGGTGCAAGATCATGTATTTCTTGTTGATCTTATGGAATTGTCATTCAATGGTTTTGATGTAATCCTTGGCATGGATTGGCTTGTTGAGCATAGAGCCGTTGTGGATTTTGAAAGCAAGCGAGTTTCGTTGAAACTTGCGGATGATTATGATGTTGTGGTGGTGGGAGAAAATGTAAAGTTTCTAGCTAATGTGGTGTCTACGTTGGAAGCAAGCCGGATGTTGCGGCAAGGATGTGAGGCTTACCTAGCCTTTGTCATGAATCCCAGTTCAAATGAGGTGCGCGTGCAGGATATAAGAACTGTGTGTGACACTACAAGAAAATGCATTTTTAGTGTATTGAAAATAGTCACAAAAAGTTTTAAATTTAGTCACTGAAATTTACAGTGACTATTTTTCTGAGTCGTCACCAGTCGTCACTAATAACTCCGTCACTATTATATTAGTGACAACTTTCATGTATTTCGTCACAATAGTTATATTTTTTATGACCACACTATTTGACACAAATGATTATTAATAGTGACTAAAATTTAGACACTAATTTTATTCTTACTAGTGACAAACATTCTATCACAAATACATATTTAAATAGTGTCTAAAATTTGTCGTCACTGTCAATAATAAAAAAATTAATTATATTTTCACTAGATCACTGAAATTTAATTCTAGAAGATGTACCATAATCAGATATCAATTTTTAGTAAATAAATGCAATGTCTGGCTTCAAGAAGGATTGAACCTAGAACCTTTAGGGCGAGAGTAGAATACTTATCCACTAGGCTAGGCAAAAAAAGTAATATTATTTTGCAAGAAAATAATATTTAGGTTTAATTGTAATTGAAATTAATTTTATTTATTTTAAAAATATTTATTAATTATAACACTAATTATAATAATAATAATAATAATTTAACTAATTTTTCTATGGTTTCTTATACGAAGTACGTATGTTAAAGAAACTAGTTAGATTTTTTAAAAGAAAAATCTAATCAAAATGGAATATATCTTTTAAAATTTTCAATAAAAATCTATCATATATTATGCTAAAATCACATAGTAGTGTTTGTACTCTAATTTGGTCACTTTAAATCTCTATACTTTTTAAATTTTGAATTTTCGATCCTGACATGAATTGTAGTATTTAAATATGTTAAGTAAAATTTTCTTTTTAGCTAATTTGTTATACATATGTTGCTTATTTAATTTTTGTTCTTTAATTTGATCATTTTTAGTCCTTGTAATTTAGTCATATTGTCGGTGTTCCGTTAGGATTAGGATTAAATATTAAAATTTGAAAAATATAGGGACTAAAGTTGATCAAAATAGATTGACTAAAACAACAATTTACACATAGTATAGACTATAGAAATATATTACTTTTTGACAAACTAGTTTATGATAACTTTATTTTTTATAATTATATAAATAAATTTATCATTGTGACATTGTCTAATTTGTCATTACTTTTATTTTTTTATTGGTGACAAAATTTCTCACAACAAAAAGTGAAACTTTAAGTGACAAGTAATTTTATTGTAACAACAAATATCAAATAATAGTGACCACTTCACATATCGTCACTATCATGTGTCAAAGTTTTAGTGACAATAAACTTTGTGTCACAATTGTATACTTATGATGAGAATTCATTTGTGAAAATGTAACCGTCACAAATACTACTGTTACAGTGACCAAATAAAAATATGTCACAATTACTTATAGTAATAGTGTCGCACAAAAAAATTGTCACAAAAAGTTAATATTTGTGACAAAATTATTCCTAGTCACTATCAATTTGTCACTAAAAACCTATATTGTTATAGTGTGAGTTCCCTGGAGTGTTTCCGAAGGAATTACCTGGTTTGCCGCCTAGTCGAGAGGTAGAATTTGGAATTGAGTTGTATGAGAACACAACTCCGGTGTCCATTGCTCCCTACCGCATGGCACCCAAAGAGTTGAAGGAGCTGAAAACGCAACTTCAAGAGTTGCTTGACCGAGGCTTCATTCGGCCTAGTGTGTCACCTTGGGGTGCAACGGTCTTGTTTGTTAAGAAGAAAGATGGCACGATGAGAATGTGCATTGATTATCGTTAGCTGAATAAGTTAACCGTCAAGAACAAGTATCCTTTGCCGAGGATTGATGATCTTTTTGATCAGTTTCAGGGAGCGGCTGTGTTTTCAAAGATTGACTTGAGATCAGGGTACTATCAGTTAAAGGTGAAGGATGTGGATGTGCCGAAAACAACCTTTAGAATAAGATATGGGCATTATGAGTTCCTTGTGATGCCGTTTGGATTGACGAATGCTCCTGCTGCTTTCATGGATATGATGAATAGGGTGTTCCATGAATTCTTGGACAAGTTTGTTGTGGTGTTCATCGATGATATCCTTGTGTACTCTCGTACTAAGGAGTAGCACGAAGGTCATTTGAGGATTGTTTTGCAAGCGCTGTTAGAAAATCAGCTTTATGCTAAGCTGAGTAAATGTGAGTTTTGGCTAAAGTAAGTTGTTTTCCTTGGTCATGTGGTTTCAGAGGAAGGATCCGAGTTGATCCTCAGAAGGTTGAGGCGGTGATGAATTGGAAGCCTCCTAAGTCCGTTCATGAAGTCCGTAGTTTCCTTGGGTTGGCATGTTACTACTGGAGGTTTGTGGATGGATTTTCTAAGATTGCTGCCCCTTTGACGAAGTTGTTACAAAAGGATGTTAAGTATGAGTGGACGGAAGTGAGACAACAAGCTTTTGAGAAGCTAAAAGCAGCTTTGACACAAGCTCCTATCTTGGTTCAACCTGAATCAGGGAAAGAGTTTGTGGTGTATAGTGACGCATCCTATGTTGGTTTGGGGTGTGTGTTAATACATGAGGGTAAGGTGGTGGCTTATGCATCGCGGCAGTTGAAGGTGCATGAGCGCAATTATCCTACGCATGATATTGAGTTGGCTGCAGTGGTTTTTGCTTTAAAGATCTAGAGACATTATCTCTATGGTGAGAAGTGTACTGTGTACACGGATCACAAAAGTTTGAAGTATTTGATGTCTCAGAAGGAGTTAAATCTTAGGTAACGACGCTGGGTTGAGTTGCTTAAGGATTACGATCTAACAATCGAGTATTATCCAAGGAAGGCCAATGTTGTGGTTGATGCTTTGAGCAGGAAGGTGGCGGTGTAATTGAGAGCGATGTTTGCTAGCTTGAACATATCGCGGGATGGTGGTCTTGTTTGCTGAATTGCAAGTGAAACCATCTTTGGTTCAGTTGATAAAGGATAAACAACTGTTGGATGATTCTCTGGTACCTCATGTTCAGGATATTGCAGAGGGTAGGCCATCGAATTCTGTTTTAATGATGATGGTGTTTTATGTTTTGGGAGTCGGATAGTGGTGCCGAATGATGTTGAGTTGAGGCGCACTATTCTGACCGAAGCTCATAGTAGTCATTTTGCTATGCACCCTGGTAATACAAAGATGTATCGTGATCTGAAGGATGAGTACTATTGGGTGGGATTGAAGAAAGATGTCGTCGAGTATGTTAGCAAATGTATGGTTTGTCAGCGGGTTAAGGCTGAACATCAGTTTCCTTCAGGGTTGTTGTAGCCGTTAAGGATCACTGAGTGGAAATTGGAGAGGATTACCATGGACTTTGTGTCTGGTTTGCCTCTATCGCCGTCAAAGAAGAATTCTATTTTGGTGATTGTGGATCGCCTTACGAAGTGTGCGCATTTCTTGCCTGTGCATACTACGCACACCTTGGATAAGCTGTCGGAGGTGTACATTGCTGAGATTGTGCGATTGCATGGCCTACCAAAATCTATAGTGTCGGATAGAGATCCGAGGTTCACTGCAAGGTTTTAGGAGTGTTTGCACCAAGCATTGGGTACGCGACTGAATTTTAGTACTTCTTATCATCCGCAAACGGATGGACAGTCGGAGCGTGTTATCCAAGTGCTTGAGGATATGTTGAGGTGTTGTGTTATTGAATTTCAAGGTTCTTGGGAGATGCACTTGCCTTTGGTGGAGTTTGCTTATAATAACAGTTACCAGGCGAGTATTCAAATGGCACCTTTACGAAGCTTTGTACGGGAGGAAGTGCAGAACTCCTCTTTGTTGGGCTGAAACAGAGCAAAAGTTGGTTACGATGCCTACTTTGCTGAAAGGAACCACCGAGAAGGTGAAGCTCATTTGTTAGCGGTTAAAGGCAGCCTCGGATCGGCAAAAGTCTTACGCGGATTTGAAGTATAAGGAGATAGAATTTGCTGTGGGTGATCGTGTGTTTCTGAAAGTTTCACCTTGGTAGAAGGTGATGAGATTTGGTCGGAAGGGCAAGTTGAGCCCAAGGTTCATTAGACCATACGAGGTGATAGAACGTGTGGGTCCGATTGCTTATAAGTTGAGATTACCTCGAGAGATAGAAAAGATACATAATGTGTTTCATGTATCCATGCTGCGGAGGTATAGATCGAACCCTTCGCATGTTATGCATGTGGAGGAAGTTGAGTTGAATCCAGATTTGACATATGATGAGGAACCTGTTGGGATTATGGATTTAGATAGAAAGATTCTCCGTGGTAAGACCATTGAGCTGGTCAAGGTGTTGTGGAGACATCGTGGTGTTGAGGAAGCCACATGGGAAAGGAAGGAAGACATGAAGAAGCAATTTCCTTACCTTTTTCGTCCAGGTAAATTTCGAGGATGAAATTTCTTAAGAGGGGGAGAGTTGTAACACCCCGATTTTGGGCCTAGATGTTTTAGAGTTCGAATCGGACCGGTTGAGATCAGTTCGAATCTTAAAGGGAGATTTAGGGAATACCTAGTTCGGGATGCTTTAAAATTATGGAAAATATCTAAAAATCCTCATTTATTATAAGAATGATTAAAGTGAAAACAATTTTACAAAAATAGGGTTTGGAAATACTACATTTCGGTGTAGTGACCAAATCGCAGTTTTTGCAAAAGTTAAATAGTGACTGTTTTGTAAAGGATTGAAACTTTGAATCTTTAAGGAGCTAATTTTACCAAAATGTTTTTAATTATATTTCTCCTTATTTTGGGTGATTTTAATAATATTTTAATTAAAGGAAATAAAGATTGATTAAAGGAAAAACTATCTTTGACTTTTCATAACTACCTTACGTCAATTTTCTCTCATTTCATTTTCTCTTAATTTCTTTTCAGCCAAACACATTTCCTCCATCAATTAGCTACTGATTTTCATTCCTTTTGATGAGATATCAATCTCCTTTTGATTCCTAATCTTTTCCTCACCAAATCCTCTTGTTTTCACATTGGATTTTCAAGAAAACTTGCCTAAATCAAGGAGAAATCAGCCATTAGAGGTAAGCTTCGTCCTTCTCCTCTAATGATCAGTTCTTTACTGAAATTCCCAAGTTATCAATCCTTTGTTAATGATTTTTGAGTTGCTTTAATGTTAGAAACAAGAAATTGTATTAAAACTCAAGGTTTTTGGAAGGATCTTGGTGATTTTCGTGGTTGATGGTTAGGCTCTGTTTTGAGGTTGTTTTCTAATGTATTTTGGATGTTAATTGATGTTATAAATGACGTTTTATCAAAAAAATCCCGAATGGGTTTGGATTCCTAAGTTTTGCATGCTAGAATAGTGGTTTTTGGGGTGGTTTTGGTGCTTTGTTATAGCTGGAGGTATAAGGAAGAGTTTGTGGTGGTTTTTGGTGTTGATTGATGTTTAGAAATGATTAGAAGTGGTAGATCTTGGCTGAGCTTTGTTTTGGAAGAGTTTGGATATGATTTCGGTTGTTTTTGGTGGCCGAAATGAGGTTCTTGAGTAGAGCAGCGAGTTTAGGTGTGTGGCTGATGATTTCAATGCATGATGATGCATTAATCCTCTGCTCTTATGTGTTATAAACATGGGAGACATCTTCGGACGCCTTTGGTGTTGATCCGGGAGCTTAGATAGCGTTTCGGCGAGCAAGAGAAACGTAATCGGTGAGTGCGAATGGTTTTAGAAGTCCTTGAGGGACAAAGAAACAAGGTTTGTGGATTTAGGAAAGGCTTGAAACAACTTCCTAAGTCTGGAAGTAAGTATTGGCTAGATTGCTCTCATAAATGCGGTGGTTGCCCTTAAAATGCTTTTACATGCTCATGTTTTGAGATAGATAAATTCTTACTATTTTTATGCATGATTTGTAGCATGAGATGATGCTTGAGAAGATTTCATGAAATAACATGTTGCATTGATGAGTTTTGAGCTTTTGTTTTAAAGCATGGAAAATGTTATGATTTTAAATGAGACGAGAAAGCTTTGAGAAATGTTGCATTGAAAACAGTAGGTGAGATGATGTTTTGACATAATATATTGGCATAGAAGATGAGATACTTACTGGTTATAATTGATCGATCAATAGGATGAGAGTGCACTATAAACTAAAAATTCGTACGTGCTCTTTGGATTCAATCCAAAGGGAGAGACCGATGATGGGCATTCCATCGGGTAGGACTTGGTGAAATACCCAAGCTTTGTGGTGATGAGAGATTCCACCATGTGAGTACGGTGATGTGAGATTCCACCAGAAATTATGTTACCAGACAAGTGAGTACGGTGATGTGAGATTCCACCGGAAATTATGTTACTAGACAAGTGAGTACGGTGATGTGAGATTCCACCGGAAGAGTCTAGTGGTCTGAGAATGTTGTTCGCATATCCGAGTAATAATGAGATGTGAAATGCCAATATAATTTATGAAAATGCTTTTGATTCACATGTACCTATTAATGAGATGATTTATGCTATGAGAAATGCATATGAGATTTGTATATGAAATGCATTGGTTTCACAAGCATGTGTATGGCGTTGCCTTGAGGTTTGCGTTGGTTTAAATGCATGAGATAGAATAGAGGTACACGTGGCATCAAATGATGAGTTGATATGAAAATGTTTTCAAGCAAGAGATAGAATGAGCATGTTGTTGAGAATGGTTTTTGAACAAGTGTTTTGAATAATGCATTACTGTGTTGGTTTTCTTTAGAGCATGTCTCACTAAGCAAATGTGCATACACTCTCTTTTACCAATAATGGAGATAATTGAGGTGTTTTGGGAAGCAAGAAGGTTAAGAACATTCAAGGAAGTGAAAAGCTCATGTATGGTGATGTTTTTATACACTTTAGTTTTGATATTTGGCAATGGGACACCAAAGTTGTATTCGAGAGATGTGTTTTGAACTCCCTAAGTTTGGAGCATGTTTGTGATGGCTTTATGGGTTGTAAATGGTCTAAATGTTTTGGTTGGAGGTTTGAGATCTTTATTTGGTTTGGTGGATAGGAAGCATGCATATAGTTTGAGTGTTTTTGTGCTTGATGCCATGTTTGAGCTTATGCCTCTTATATATGTTCTTTGATGTTTAATCAAGTTGCTGGTATGATATGGTATGCTTTGCAGCATGTTTGAGTGGGTTAAGAGGTGAAAAACTAGCAATTTCTGGTGTCACAGGGCAGGGTGTATCGAAACACCTTTAACTGTTTCGAAACGGGGGCCTGTAATGGCCATAGAGTTTCGGTACGGTTGAAAGTGTTTCGGAACACTTTGGCTACTGGAGAGGCATGTTTCGATACTGGTCTCAGAACGAACCCGAGTACCAAAACAGTCAACACCATTTCGAAATAAGCGTTTCGGTACGAAGGTTGGTGTTCCGAAACGGGTGACCGTTGGAAGAAGATTTGAACTGTTTTAAGTTTCCATGTTTTACATTTTAGCCCTGAATATTGTGGATGCAATTGCTTGAGCTGGGAATGTTCTTTTTAGTTGAAATTTGACAGAGAAGCATGTAATATGATTAATTACATAATGGTGAACCTAAAATCAGCAAAGTCCTTATATTTTCTAAAAATTACAATTTGGTCCCTAAAAGTGTAATTCATGCAATTGAGTCCCTAAATGATTTCCGATCGTTGTGCCCTTCTATCATTTGATTCTTGTATAATCACACAGGCTTAATGTGCATCTAGAAAAGATAAAAGGTAAAAAAATGGTCGTTAATCAAGGTTGACTTTCGGGTTGACTTTAGTTTTCCCCGTGTAATCTTCGTAATTCAGGTCAAGCGTCTAGGCCGGGCTAAGGGGGTTACATGGTCATCAGGTTGCGGAACGGGTAGGAATGTTTCGGAAAGCTTTGGCTACTGGAAAGCCATGTTTCGATACGGGTCTCGGAACGCACCCGAGTACCGAAACGGTCAACTCAGTTTCGATACGACCGTTTCGATACAGGGCTCAGCGTTTCGAAACACCTGAGCGTTGGTCTGGATTTTGAACTGTTTCAGGTTTTTGTTTCTTAAATTTTAGTCCCTGATGTTTATGAATGCAATCGAATGAGTTTGGATTGTCTGATTGAGTTGATATTAGATAGAGTGGCATAAAATAGGACTAATTGAATATTGGTAACCTTAAAATCTGCGAGGTCCTTGTAATTTACAAAAATTACATTTTGGTCCCTAAATGTCTAATTTGTGCAATTAAACTCCTAATTGATTTCCGATCGCAGTGCCTTTTCTTCCTATGTTCTTGGGTGGTCACATAGGATTAATATTGCACTTAGAAAAGATAAAAGAAAAAAAGGGTCGCCAATCGGAGTTAACTTTAACGACTTGGCTTCGGTTTTTCCCGTGTAATCACTTCGGTTCGGGTGAATCGTCTAGACCGGGCTAAGGGGGTTACATTTGTTGGTATCAGAGCCAGGTTTGCGAATACTTTGGGCTTGGTAAGTGGTTAATGGGTGTGAATATCAATGATTATGAGTTTTTGTGAAAGCATGTTGTGTGATTGTTTGATGTTCTAGCTCTAATGAGATTTAATGCATGCAAGATGATAGATTGAGATGAATTTGTGATGCTATGCTATGTTTGGGGTATAGTTGGGGATCTCATTGCCATATCATTACTATTGGAAAGAATTGTTTTGAAAATAAGCTTGAGTACTTGTATTTCTTGTCTTATATTGCCTAATTGAAATTTATTGCATTTTGATAGTTGCATTGTTTTCAAATGGGGCCATGTAGAGAGCTTAGAATAAATGCGCATGTTGCGGCTGAAAATGAGAATGACGAGCATGTTGAGAATCTACCGCCTCCTTCTCTTGGTGGACCACCGGTGGTGGTGGAGCGGGGCTTGGTGCTGCAGGAGACGGAGTTGGGGTTGCTGGACTCGAGGGAGTACAAGGGCCAGCTGCTCATGATATGACAGTGTTAATACAAACTTGCTGGAGCTTTTTGGGCGGCAGTAGCTGGAGCTCATGTGGCTGCACCTCAAGCTGTTGCTGGTGCGAGTTTGCCTCTGGAGCGACTCCGTAGCCTAGGATGGGCTGAGTTTATGGGGCTGACCCCTGAGGGTTTCGAGTCTTGGTTGGAGAGTACCAAGAGAATCCTTGGACAAATGAACTGTAATGATGTCCAGAAACTGGGGTGTATCTTTGTTGCATGGTGATGCCTATACGTGGTGGACGACCACAATTGTTGGCTTAGATGAGGCTGAGGTATCTTGGACGTTCTTTCTGAATGCGTTCAAGAGGAAATATTTGGGGGTCCGTTATCTGGACGAAAAGAAGAGGGAGTTTATGTCCCTAGTGGAAGGAAGTATGTCGGTGGCGGAGTATGAGGTGCAGTTTGTACGCCTTAGCCAGTATGCACCCGAGCTGATCCCTAGTGAACGAGAGAGATGCGAACGATTCAAATATGGGTTGGTGGTTGATGTGAAAACATATATGCTCGCAGCAGACTACACTGATTTTGATGTCCTGGTCACTCGAGCCAAGGATATTGAGCTGAATCTTGGACTAGCCAGTCGGGCATGAGGGTCTAGCTCAGGAAAGCGATCTGCGGGTCATGGTCTTGGAAGAGATCGGTTCAAGAGACCTAAGGATAGAAGGTCACACATGGATGTGAGACGTGGGGGAGGTAACCCTGGAAGAGGTCAGCAAGGGCCGAATGGTTTCATACGGACACTTGACTGTAATCGGTGTGGTATGAGGCACACTGGTAAGTGTTGGGGCAACCTTGGTACGTGCTGGAATTGCGGTAATTGCGGGCACGTGAAAAGGGATTATCCGCAGCCGATGAGTGATGGTCAAGCTCCGATGAGAGCAGCTGAGCCACTGAGAGGTCATGGGCACGGCCGTGGCAACTTTCAGCGCAGAGACGAAGGTGCGAGAAATGTAGCACATGTGGTGGCTGTTCAGCCTGAAAGTGGTGGTTAGGCCAGAGTGTATGCCCATCGAGAAGGGAGGAATGACACGGACGTGATCGCAGGTACCTTTACTTTCTTTGATTGATTCTGGATCTACACACTTGTACATATTGCGTGAACATGCCCAAATGCTTGGTTTGCTTGTTGAGTCTTTGGATGTGGGTATGCGTGTGACTAGTTCTTTTGGTGAGACGGTTGTAACAAAGAGATTCTATAGGAGATATCCCTTAAAGGTGCAAGAGCATGTGATTTTAGTTGATCTTATGGAATTTCCATTCTATGGATTCGATGTAATCCTTGGTATGGATTGGCTTGTTGAGCATAGGGCCGCTGTGATTTTGAAAATAAGCGAGTTTCACTGAAACTTGCGGATGATTATGAGGTTGTAGTGGTGGGAGAAAATGTGAAATTCTTGTCTAATATGGTGTCGACGCTTGAAGCAAGCCGGATGTTGCGTCAAGGATGCGAGGCTTATCTGACCTTTATTATGAATCCTAGTACAAAGGGGGTTCGTGTACAAGATATAAGGATCGTGTGTGAATTTCCTGGGGTGTTTCCGGAGGAACTACCTAGATTGCCGCCAAGTCGGGAGGTTGAGTTCGGAATTGAGTTGTATGAGAACATAACTCCGGTGTCCATTGCTCCCTATCGCATGACACCCAAGGAGTTGAAGGAGTTGAAGACGCAACTTCAAGAGTTGCTCGACCGAGGCTTTATTTGGCCTAGTGTGTCACCTTGGGGTGCATCGATCTTGTTTGTTAAGAAGAAAGATGGCATTGTGAGAATGTGCATTGATTACTGTCAGCTGAATAAGTTGACTATCAAGAATAAGTATCCTTTACCAAGGATTGATGATCTTTTCGATCAGTTTCGAGGAGCGCCTGTGTTCTCAAAGATAAATCTGCGGTCAGGATATTATCAGTTGAAGGTTAAGGATGTGGATGTGCCGAAGACAGCTTTCCGAACGAGATATGGACATTATGAATTTCTAGTGATGCCGTTCGGATTGACGAATGCTCCTGCTGCTTTCATGGATACGATGAACAGGGTGTTTCACGAATTCTTGGATAAGTTCGTTGTGGTGTTCATCGATGATATCCTTGTGTACTCTCGTATCGAGGAGGAGCATGATGAACATTTGACGATCATTTTACAAGCGCTATTAGAGAATCAGCTTTATGCTAAGCTGAGTAAATGTGAGTTTTGGCTAAAGGAGGTTGTTTTTCTTGGCCATGTGGTTTCGGCTGAAGGGATTCGTGTTGATCCTTAGAAGATTGAGGCGGTGGTGAATTGGAAGCCTCCTATGTCTGTTCATGAAGTTCGTAGTTTCCTTGGGTTGGCGGGTTACTACGGAAGGTTCGTGGATGGATTTTCTAAGATTGCTGCCCCTTTGACGAATTTATTACAAAAGGATGTTAAGTTTGAGTGAACGGAAGCGAGACAACAAGCTTTTGAGAAGCTAAAGGAAGCTTTGACAGAAGCTCCTATCTTGGTTCAACCTGAGTCGAGAAAAGAGTTTGTGGTGTATAGTGACACATCCTATGTTGGTTTGAGGTGTGTGCTGATGCAAGAGGGTAGGGTAGTGGCTTATGCATCGTGACAGTTGAAAGTGCATGAGCTTAATTACCCTACGCATGACATTGAGTTGGCGGCAATGGTTTTTGCTTTAAAGATTTGGAGACATTATCTATACGGTGAGAGGTGTACTGTGTACACGGATCATAAGAGTTTGAAGTACCTTATGTCTCAGAAGGAGTTGAATCTTAGGCAACGACGCTGGGTGGAGTTGCTTAAGGATTACGATCTAACGATCGAGTATCACCCGGGGAAGGCAAATGTTGTGGCTGATGCTTTGAGCAGAAAAGTGGCGGTAGAATTGAGGGCGATGTTTGCTAGCTTGGGCATATCGCGAGATGGTGGTCTTGTTTCTGAGTTGCAAGTGAAACCATCTTTGGTTCAGTTGATAAAGGATAAACAGTTGCTGGATGATTCTCTGGTACCGCATGTTCAGGACATCACAGAAGGAAGGCCTTCAGATTTCTATTTCAATGATGACGGTGTTTAATGTTTTGGGAGTCGGATAGTGGTGCTGAGTGATGTTGAGTTAAGGCGCATTATTATAATTGAAGCTCATAATAGTCCTTTCTCTATGCACCTTAGTAGTTCGAAGATGTATCGTGATTTGAGAGATGAGTACTATTGGGTGGGATTGAAGAAAGATGTCGCTGAGTTCGTTAGCAAGTGTATGATTTGTCAGCGGGTTAAGGCTGAACATCAAGTTCCTTCTGGGTTGTTGCAGCCGTTGAGAATCCCATAATGGAAGTGGGAGAGGATTACTATGGACTTCGTGTCTGGTTTGCCATTGTCGCCATCGAAGAAGAATTCTGTTTGGGTGATTGTGGACCGCCTTACGAAGTGTGCACATTTCTTGCCTGTGCATACTACGTATACCTTGGATAGGCTTGCTGAGCTGTACATTGCTGAGATTGTGCGTTTGCATGGGGTGTCAAAATCTATAATGTCGGGTAGAGATCCGAGGTTCACAATAAGGTTCTGGGTATGTTTACATCAAGTTTTGGGTACGCGACTGAATTTCAGTACATCCTATCATCCGCAAACGAATGGACAGTCGGAGCGTGTTATCCAAGTGCTTGAGGATATGTTGAGATGCTTTGTTATTGAGTTTCAAGGCTCTTGGGAGAAGCACTTGCCTTTGGTTGAGTTCACTTATAATAATAGTTATCAGGCAAGTATCCAAATGGCACCTTATGAGGCTTTATATGGGAGGAAGTGTAGAACTCCCCTTTGTTGGGTTGAAACGGGACAAAAGTTGGTCTCGAAGCCAGCTTTGTTGAAAGGAACCACCGAGAAGGTGAAGCTCATTTGTGAGCGTTTGAAGGCAGCATCAGACCAGCAAAAGTCTTACGCGGATTTGAAGCCTAAGGAGATAGAGTTCGTAGTAGGCGAACGTGTGTTTTTGAAAGTTTCACCTTGGAAGAAGGTGATGAGGTTTGGCCGGAAGGGCAAACTGAGTCCAAGGTTCATTGGACCATATGAGGTGATAGAACATGTGGGTCTTGTTGCTTACAAGCTGAGACTGCCTCAAGAGTTGGAAAAGATACATGATGTGTTTAACGTATACATGCTTCGGAGATATAGATCGGATCCGTCGCATGTTATGCATGTGGAAGAAGTTGAGCTAAACTCAGACTTGGCGTATGATGAAGAGCCCGTTGAGATTCTGGATTCGGATAATAAGGTTCTCTGGGGTAAGACTATCAGGCTGGTCAAGGTCTTGTGGAGACATCGTGGCGCTGAGGAAGCCACGTGGGAAAGGAAGGATGACATGAAGAAGCAATTTCCTTACCTTTTTCCACCAGGTAAATTTCGAGGACGAAATTTATTAAATGGGGGAGAGTTGTAACGCCCTGGTTTTGGGCCTAGATGTTTTAGAGGTTGAATCGGGACGGTCGAGAACATTTCAAATCTTTAAGGTAGGTTTAGGGAACACTTAGTTCGGGATGCTTAAAAAATATGGAAAAATATCTAAAAATCCTCATTTATTATATAAATGGTTATGGTGAAAACAATTTTACAAAATGTGATTTGGAAATATTACATTTTGGTGTAGTGACCAAATTGTAGTTTTTGCAAAAGTTGACTAGTGACTGTTTTGTAAACAATTTAAACTTTGAATCTTTAAGGAGCTAATTTTACCATTTTGTTTTTCATTAGATTTCTCTTTAATTTGGGAGTTTTAATAATGATTTAATTAAAGCAATTACGAGATAGATTCTATTTTGACTTTTCATAACTACTTGACGATACTTTTTCCTCTCTTTTCATTTTTCTCTCAACTTCCCCTCAGCCAAACACATTTCCCTCACCAAATAATCTCTGGTTTTCATCTCTTTTGCTGTGATTTCATTCTCTTAAGGATTTCCAATCTTTACTTCATTAAAACCTTTTGTTTTCACCTTCGATTTTTAAGAAATCTTGCCCAAATTGAGGAGAAATCAGCCATTAGAGGTAAGCTTCATCCTTCTCCTCTAATGACCAGTTCTTTATTGAAATTCTCAAGTTACCAATCCTTTGTTGATGGTTTTTAAGTTGTTTTTATGTTATCAATGTGAAATGGTTGTTAATTTCAAGATTCTTGATGAGATCTTGGTGATTTTCGTATTCCAATGTTAAGCTCTGTTTTAAGGTTGATTTCTAATGTATTTTGGATGATATGTGATGTTGAAAATGATATTTTAACAAATAAATCCAGAATAGGTTTGGATTCCTAAGTTTTACATGTTAGATTTGTGGTTTTGGGGTGGTTTGGTGATCTGTTATTGCTGGAGGTATAAGGACGTGTTTGTGATGATTTTTGGTGTTGATTGAGGTTTAGATATGATTAGAATTGATTGATCTTTGCTGGGCTTTGATTTGGGAAAGTTTGGAGGTGATTTCGGTTATTTCGGATAGTCGGAATGATGTTTTTGAGTAGTGCATCAAGTTTGAATGAGTGGCTGGTGATTTCAATGCATGATTATGCATTAATCCTCTACTCTTATGTGTAATGAATATGGGAGACATCTTCGGACGCTTTTGGTGTTGATCCGGAGGTGCCAGAAGCCTAGGAATCGTTTCGGCAAGCGAGCGAAACGTAATTGGTGAGTGTGAATGGTTTTAGAAGTCCTTGAGGGACAAGGAAACAAGGTTTGGTTTGAAACACCATCCTAAGTCCGGAGGTAAGTATGGCTAGATTTGCTTTCGATATGTGATTGATGCCCTAAATGCTTTTAACATGCTCTTGAATTGTGTTAAACAAAATCCTACTGTTTTATGCATGATTTATAACATGAAAAGATGTTATGTGTTGATACCATGTGATGGCATGTCTATGAAAAAGAGTTTTTAGATTTTGTCTAGATGAAATGCATGAATAGTGGTTTTGAAATGAGATGAGAATTATTTGAGAAATGTTGCATCAAAACAGTAGGTGAGGTGATGATTTTAATGTAATATACTGGCATAAACGATGAGATAATTACCAGATATAATTGGTCGACCAATAGGATGAAAGTGCACTATAAACTAAAATTTCGTGCGTGCTCTTTGGAGTCGGGCAATGGGTGTAGTGTCATCCCGATCCAAAGTGAGAATCCGATTATGAGAGATACCATCGGTGTAGGTCTTGGTGAAACATCCAAGCTTTGTGGCGAAGAGAGATACCGCCATGAGAGTTCGGTGATGTGAGATTCCACTGAGGTATGACTTGGATTTATGTCAAGCTAATCAGTATATCCGAGTAAAGATGTAATATGAAATGTTAATATATGAGATTGTATTTGATTCACATGTACCAAATGCTGAGATGTTTTATGCTATGAGAAATGCATATGAGATTTGTGGTTTATGAAATGCTTTTGTTTTCATTAAGCATGAGTATGACTTTGCCATGAGATTTGCATTGGTTAAATGCTTGAGTTAGATTGAAGGTACATGTGATTTTCAAATGGAGAATTGCTTTGAAATGGTTTTCAAGCATGAGATAGAAAGTGCATGTTGTAGAAAATGGTTTTTGAGATAGAGTTTTAAAGTTGCATTGTTGCGTTGGTTTTTCTTAGAGCTTACCTCACCAAGAAAATGTGCTTACGCTCCCTTTTAACAACAATACAGAGAATTGAGACACTTTTGGGCAGCAAGGAGGCTAAGGATATCCAAGGAATTGAAAAGCTCAAGTATGGTGACATTTACGTATACTTCAGTAATGATAATTGTCAATGGGGATCTATGGTTAGTTTGGGAGATGTATTTTGGAACTCAATGTGGTTGTTGCAAGTTTATTATGGTATATGTGGTTTGTAAATGTCCTTTACGGTTTGGTTTGTGGCCTTCGTATGATTTTCATGACTAGGAAGCATGTCTTTAGAACTCATACATGGATGTTTGATGCTAAGTTTTGGTTCTTACTTCGTAATATCTGACATTGATGCTTAAACATGTTGTTCGTATGTTGTGGTATGATTTGGAACAATTCCGAATGTGTTTGGGTGAGAAAAACCAGCAATGTATGTAGTTGCAGGGCTGGGCGTATCGAAACGCTCTTATCTGTTTCGAAACGGTGGCCTGAAATGGTCATCAGGTCTCGGAACGGGTAGGAACTTTCCGGAACGCTTTGGCTACTAGAAAGCCATGTTTCGATACAGGTCTCGGAACGCACCCGAGTACTGAAACGGTCAACTCAGTTTCGATACGACCGTTTCGATACAGGGCTCAGCGTTTCGAAACACCTGACCGTTGGTCTAGATTTTGAACTGTTTCAGGTTTTTGTTTCTTACATTTTAGTCCCTAATGTTTATGAATGCAATCGAATGAGTTTGGAATGTCTGATTGAGTTGATATTAGACAGAGTGGCATGAAATAGGACTAATTGAATATTGGTAACCTTAAAATCTGCGAGGTCCTTGTAATTTTCAAAAATTATATTTTGGTCCCTAAATTTCTAATTTGTGCAATTAAACCCCTAATTGATTTCCGATCGCTGTGCCTTTTCTTCCTATGTTCTTGGGTAGTCACATAGGATTAATATTGCACTTAGAAAAGATAAAAGAAAAAAAGGGTCATCAATCTGAGTTAACTTTAACGAGTTGGCTTTGGTTTTCCCCGTGTAATCACCTCGGTTCGGGTCAACCGTCTAGATCGAGCTAAGGGGGTTACAGATAACGACTTGACTAGCATTTTTATATAAACCTTTTTATGACATTTCTTGCCTTGTTAGTTGAAATGTTGCTTACCTAGGTACACATGACACTTCGTGAGAGGTTTTTGAGCCGAATGAACATATTTATTTATTTTCGTTCTTTGTTTTTTTTAGTGTGTCTAACTAATTCTTTGCATTCTAAAACTTGTCGCTTAAATGCTTGTCGATACTACATTCTTTGACTATGATGCTTTAGTGTGATAGAGACACTAGGTTTTAAGCCCATTCTCTCTCCCCAAAAATGGCCTACCCTTTGTTTATATATCCCTTAGATAGCCAATTTTGAGCCTTTACGTTTTCTTTGATTCACCACATTTTTAGCCCAAACTAATTTTTCTATTTCACTCTTTTGTCACCCTTTCAGGACAAAGTTAAAGTTATTCTAAAAAAACACAGTGCAGATTTGTTCGAATATTGCAAAAATATTAGTGCGAAAAAAATAGATTTGAACTGTGCAGAGAAAAAAATCAGCACAGAGAAAAAAAAACATAGTGCGGGAAAATCAGTTGGAATAAACTGTTCAAAAAAAGAGAGAAAAAAGGGGTTCGAAAGAAAATAAAAGGAATAAGAAAGAATGAATAAATCATTGATTTTGATTTCTTGTTTTACTCTCCTTGATAAATTATTTGGAATACCTTTTCTTTGTCTTGAATTTTAAAGCCCATTTTTCAGCCTTTATCCTACCAGAACCTTAGTCCCATTACAACCCTTTTCAAAGACCTCTTGATTTTTACATCATATTCATACTTAGTAGTGGAGATTGGATTTAGCTACAAGCCTATGGTGATGCTTAGATTAGTTTTTGGCTTGAGTGATTTTCTACCCTAAACACTTTGAGCGACATGAGTGATTTCTTGTGAGGGTACTTGGTTTGCTTCATTGTTATTAACATGTTATTGGAATGTCTATTTTTTTTTCTAAAATTATTTTTAGTCTTGTCGATTTTCGATTGCTTCCTTAACTTTCTTGCATGTTTAGATACTAAGTCACACCAGAAACTTAGAGACTTCGTGAAATTAAGAATGAGGACTTGAGCTTTAATTGGTTTAATTAAGAAATGCTTGAGGACAAGCATTGGATAAGTGATGGAGAATTTGACTAGTGCTTATTGATGAATTGGACAAGCATTGGTTGTTTTAAGTTGCTAATTTGGAAACTTTTGTTCATTTTTAATGTAGAACAATGGATTCCAAAAATGTTCCTAAAATTGATGAAATTGTGCAATTTTTGATTTTTTTGATTCATGGCTGGATTAGTGGGAATGAACTGGGGCATGAAAGTGCTGACTGGGCGCCACATCAGCAACTTCTAGAAGATGATGTCAGCATGGTGATAACTTATCAGCCGTGTATCAAGATGACTTATCAGTCGGAATTTAAATTCAAACTTTGGAATTATCTATTGTAATTAATTTGAGTAATTTGGGATTTATCTTTTATCCCTTTAGGGTCATTTTCTAGGGTTTTAGACTACTATAAATACCCCTTTGGGGTGAAACTCAAAATCTTATCTTGTTCTCAACATGTTTTCTACTTTTGAGTTCTATAAAAATTTCCTTTCTTTAAATTCTTTATTTTCTAATTCTTCTATTTTACTTTGAAAAATTCTAAGTATGATTTCTTCCATAATCATGCTTAGCTAAGTTTTCTAGAGCCAAAGGCTTAAGCAATGGCTCAATTCCAACATGAGAATTGAAAAGAACTTCATCAACTTCGGGTATCTCTCTTAATTTTCTAAGCTTAATTTCAAAATTAAAATGATTTCAAATTCAAAGATTGAAATTGGTCAAGATGTTGTTTTGGTTGATTGTGTGGGAGGAAGGATCGGTTATTGAAGCACATCCGACTTCTTGGAAACACACTTAGCAAAATTGTTTGCTAAGAGGAAATTGAGATCAGATCGGTTATTATTGAAACATCATAATCCGAGTCGGTCTTTTACGAACTTAAAATGATTTTATCTACAACATTGTGTTGATTAGATCAATTTACAAAATCGATATCAATGATGGCACTTGGGTATTCGGTTTACAAAGCTTAGTCACAAGGGTTGGTCCTTGTAGACAAGTAACCGACGTGAATCCCGGAGTGAAAAATCATTTTTCTGATGATCCAAGGAAATTGAGTCAAAGCTAGAGTCTGGGGCTAATCTTTATCATATTAAATCACTTCTTTGAAATATTCTCTACATTCTCTTATTTTTACTTAATTCCACAACCCATTTTTACTTAAACATTATTCAACTCTCTTCTTGGCTCACTGATTGAACAAACATAAATCAGGAAGTTTATTAGTCCATGTGGGATCGACCATTACTTCTCCCTTACTACGCTTAATTTCCTTTATTTCTTATTTGAGAAGAAGGAATTATTTTGACGCGAAAACGACGCGTGTCAAAGGGATGACTTACAATGCAAAAAATGTATCATACTGTAATATATAACAATAAAATTTACTTTTCTACAATATACGACTATTAATCTTATAATTACGAAATTTTCATAGGTTTGTGTAGAACCAACATGTACATTTGAGACATTTGAGTGTTCTTCAATTGTTTCTTTTCTTTTTTTTTTCTATATAAAATGTAACATTTACCAAAATAAATATAATTTAAAAAATAAATGTACCAAAAAGTGCAACTTTGCAATATAATTACTTAGTGAGCTTAGGTAACTTGAATGCTTTTGACTTTCTTTTCTCAAGATGACCTTTAAGTCTAGCATTAGAGATCTCTTTTGGCCTAACACATGGTGAATTTAAGATTGAAAAACTTTTATTTTCACAATCTTCGTCACTAACACCACCATCACTAGATATTTCTTGAATGATCGACTTTCTCATATTTTCTACATTTTCTTCGTTATGAGACATATCTGCATCAAATTAAATAATCGATGTATACAAACACAACTCTAATTATCAATAAATAATATAATAACATAAGAAAACAAAAAAAAAAACAAATTGAACATATATCAATCAAATAGTCTCAAGTCGTAAAATAACAACTAATTAAAAAAAATAATTCACTAAATGGATAGTCCTATGCATTACTAGTACTATAGCTCTGATCATGTATACTATTCTCAAACTGTGAACTAGTACTTGTATAATAGGCTATCCCTAAATAAATCAAAGCTAAAAAGACTATTTCAATGTCAATGGAAAAAAAATATGACATGAACGAAGTTGTGAAGTTATAATTATATATGCATATTTGATCAAAAAATTATATATGCATTACTTTTTAAATTTATTAAACAATTTTCTTTTTCCATCTAAACTCAAATTTTCTTAAAAACAATAATGAAAGTACCAGTTGAAGTCGAAAAATAACAAGAGACAAAACATAATAAATAAAACACCATCACTGATAATAATAGGTGACAGAACATAATGAACAAAAAAAGTATTAAGCACTAGTTTTCTTACTAACTATTAATTTACTTTTAGTTTGTGATTTATATCTTATTTGTATTTCATGAGTAATGGAGTTGTAATCTGTTAATAGTTTAGTTAAGTTGTTAAAGGTTAGTTAGCTGAGGTGGCAAGATTGTAAAGATTCAATCTTGAATCTCTTATGTAGTATATAATAAACGTTTGAGGATATTTTCTAAATTAAGCCAATATTAATAAAGACCAGTTTACTTTTAATTCTTGTTTCTATTCTCATCGAAGAGTCTATCCGACTGTTTTCTTCTCCTCTCGAACCTTTCCCTAATCTTGTGAAAACATCAATGAAATTAGTTTCAATATGGTATCAGTAGATTCATCCGCGGCACGCTCTTCAAATTTCGATCGAACCTACAAACCAGAGGATCCTTCCGACGAGTTTTATATCCACCTGAACGAGAATCCGGCGTTGGTCCTCACGTCTTCTCTTCTCACCGGTTCGAATTATCATACGTGGTCTAGGTCGATGAGGATGGCCCTGATTTCAAAGAACAAGTATTCTTTTGTCGATGGGTCGATTAGGGAAGTTTCAGAAGAAAACCCTAAATTTTAAGCATGGGTGAAAGGTAATAATTTGGTCTTTTCTTGGCTTCAGAGGGCGATTCATCCGGATATAGTACAAAGTGTTATCTGGATTGATACTGCGCGAGAGCTTTGGGTCGATCTTTACGACCGCTTCAACCAATGTGATTTGGTTCGTCTCTCTGATTTGCTTCACGAGTTCTATGGTCTCCAGCAAGGTAACCTATCTGTTACCAGCTATCATACTCAGTTAAAAACTCTTTGGGATGAAATATCCAATTTACAGCCTTTGTCTTCTTGTATGTGTGATGCTCAGAAGTATAGGAATCATGATTTTTCTTTAAGATTTCTTAGGGGTTTAAATGAGCATTTTTCTGTTCCTAAATCTCAGATTCTCATGTCTAAACCTTTTCCCAAAATTAATCAAATCTTTGCTATGGTTGTCCAACATGAGCGAACTGTTGTGTCTTCTGCCTCTCATGAATCGAATATTTTTTTAGTGGATAGGGTTAATGGGAAATCTGGGGAGTCGAATAAGTTTCAAAAGAAGTTTTATAACAATAGTATCAGTAAGAGGCCTGTTTGTACCTTTTGCGGTCTTGTGGGTAATTCCATCGATCGGTGTTACAGGAAACATGGGTTTCCACCTGGTTATAAAAACAAAAATCAGATTAGTAGGTCTAATCTTGTTGGTCAATCTGGGTCTAATGCTGATGATTCAGTTTCTGGTCAATCTGGTTCTTTGCTCAAAGTGTCTGGTCAATCTGGTCAATCTAGTCAGACTGGTCAAGTTGTCAGTTTTTCTCAAGAACAATACAATGATATCTTGAGTATGTTACAAGAAAGAAATGCAAGTTCTGCTCAACCTGCTGCTAGTAGGATCAATATGCTTACCTCTGCCTTTGATATTCCTTGTGCTGAAGGAACATGTATGATTTCTTGTTTTAATTCTGAAGCATGTGTTAGTAGAATTAATATGTTTGATTCTTGTTCTTATACTGTTTCTTGGGTTGTTGATTCTTGAGCTACAAATCATATAGTAAGGTCTTTAGATTTCTTTGATGAATATAGGGTTGTTTATAATAAATCTATTAAGTTTCCTAATGGTCAATTGATTAAGGTAAGTCATATAGGTAATGTTAGGGTTAATTCTGATCTTGTTTTGTTAGATGTTCTTTACATACCTTTATTTGATTTCAATTTGAGTTCTGTTTCTCAGTTAACTTCTGATATTAATGTTTCTGTTTTCTTTTCTTCTGACTCTTGTTATATACAGAATACAAAGATGAACAAAACTATTGGTATAGCTA
Source organism: Hibiscus trionum (assembly GCA_030270665.1). Lineage (NCBI taxonomy): Eukaryota > Viridiplantae > Streptophyta > Magnoliopsida > Malvales > Malvaceae > Hibiscus > Hibiscus trionum. Next base: position 28,508,539 of record BSYR01000021.1, read on the forward strand.
AAGGGATCAATGGATTGTATCAACTTCAAGCTTGTTTTTCATCTGCTAGTTTGTGTAATTCTACTGTTAGTGAGTATGATCTTACTCAACCTTGTAATTTTGCTGTTTGTAATTCTGCTAATATAGGTTCTTGTTCTTCTAAAACTAGTAGTTTTCAGCTTTGGCATTTAAGGCTAGGGCATCCTTCTAAGAAGAGAATGAAAGTTTTTAGTACTTTGTGTGATCATATACCTACTGGTTCCATGAGTTGTTTTGATTGTGAAACATGTCATTTAGCTAAGCAAAATAGGCTTTCTTTTCCTGTCAGTATTTCTAAGACAGAATGTATTTTTGATTTAGTCCATATGGATGTTTGGGGTCTTTTCCCTATCAAGAGCATTTATGGCCATTTATATTTCTTAACTGTTGTAGATGATAGGAGTCGTTTTGTCTGGATTTTTCCTATGCATGTTACGTCTGAAGTTAGGCAGTTAATCATTGATTTTTGCCAATTTGTTCAAACTCAGTTTTCCAAAACTATTAAATGTATAAGAAGTGACAATGCAAAAGAGTTTGACATGGTTAGCTTTTATAAATCTAAAGGAATTATCCATCAGAACTCCCGTGTCTATACTCCTCAACAGAATAGTCTAGTAGAACGAAAACATCAACATTTATTATCTGTTGCTAGAGTTTTAAAAATTGATTCTGGTTTGCCTTTGCAGTTTTGGGTTGATTGTATTCTACATGCTGCCTTTTTAATTAATATCACCCCTACCCCTGTTTTAGAAAACAAAACTCCCTATGAAGTTCTGTTTCAAAAGACACCTAAGTTTGACAGGTTAAAATTTTTTGGTTGTTTAGCCTATGCATCTGTGCTACCTAAGCCATCTACAAAAATGGATCCTAGGGCTAAAAGATGTGTTTTTTAGGATTTCCCAAGAATATTAAAGGATTTAGGTTATATGATCTTGAAACAAAATCTATTTTTGTATCTCGAGATGTTGTTTTTTCAGAAACCATTTATCCTTTTCAGCAAAGTGTTTCTCACAATAAGACTGATTATATTTTTCCTACACATAATGGTTCTGCTATTCTTGAGGATTTTTCTGATAAACCTTCCACTGTTGTAGCTCAGAATTCTGATCCACAAACTTTCTCTAATTCTGATAATGCTGCTATTAATTCTGGTTTGTCTACATCTGTTAATGATCAAACTGTTAATAATGAGGTTACTTATGTTAATGATCAAACTGTTAATAATAAGGTTACTTGTGTTAATGATCAAACTGTTATGAATTCACAACTTGATCTAAACCTCAATGATGCTTCTATTTCTAGTTTGGAACATAGAATTCCTTCTGAACATTTAACACAAATTAGACCTTCCAGAAGTAAACATTTGCCTCAGAAGTTTAAATATTATCAAGTGGATCTCCCTGGATCAAGAACAACTCCACATACTATCTCTCAGGTGATGTCATTCCATCATATTTTTCCTCCTTATTACAGTTTCATTAATGCTATAGAAGTCTTATCTGAACCTAAGAATTATAAAGAAGCTGTTTTGCATCCTTGTTGGCAAAATGCTATGAGTGAGGAAATAGCAGCCTTAGAAAGAAACAATACCTGGGAACTTGTTCCCTTGCCTAAAGGTAAGACTACTATAGGATGTAAATGGGTCTTTAAGACCAAAATAAAATCTGATGGGTCTTTAGAACGTTATAAAGCAAGATTGGTAGCTAAAGGGTATACCGAGCAAGCTGGGATAGTTTTTTTACATACCTTTAGTCCAGTTACTAAGATTACTACTGTTAGAATGCTAATTGATGTTGCTGCTGCTAAAGGTTGGTTCTTACATCAATTGGATGTAAATAATGCCTTTCTTCATGGCAATTTAGATGAAGAAGTCTTTATGGAACCACCTCAAGGTTTTAACAGTCAAGGGTTAGTATGTAACCTTAATAAAAGTCTTTATGGTTTAAAACAAGCAAGTAGACAGTGGAATGAACGATTAACTTCTGCCCTTTTATTACAAGGTTTTAAAAGAGCTGATTCTGATTCTTCTTTATTTGTTAAAGGGTGTGAAGAAAATTTTATAACATTAGATGTGTATGTTGATGATATAATAATAGCTAGTCCTAGTATGCAAGCTATTAAATCTATAAAGATTTTTCTTCATGATACTTTTAAAATTAAAGATCTTGGCAATTTAAAATATTTTATAGGGTTTGAGATTGCTAGGTCTGATAAAGGGATTAATCTTAGCCAAAGAAAATATACCCTTGATCTTCTTAAAGACACTGGTTTTTTAGGTTCTAAACCAACTTCTACCCCAATTGCTACTACAACTAGACTTTCTAAAAATGAAGGAGAACATTTATCTGATATTCTTTCTTTTAGAAGGTTAGTTGGAAGATTGTTTTACTTAACTAATACAAGGCCTAACATTTCCTTTGTTGTTCAACAACTCTCTCAGTTTATTTCAGCACCTACATCCTTACATTTAGTAGCTGCTCACAGAGTCTTAAGATATTTGAAAGGGTCTCCTGGGCAAGGACTTTTCTATCCTATTTCTACTGATTTTAAGCTTCATGCCTTCTCGGACTCAGATTGGGCATCATGTCCAGACTCAAGACGGTCAACAACTGTGTTTTGTGTTTTTCTTGGACACTCCTTGATTTCCTGGAAATCTAAGAAACATCAAACTGTTTCTAGGTCATCCAGTGAAGCAGAGTATAGGGCCATTGCTTCTGTTACTTGTGAATTACAATGGCTCACTTATCTTTTAAATGATTTATATATTTCTTTATCTACATCTAACTTGTATTGTGATAATCTTTCTGCAATTAAACTTGTAGAGAACCCTATGCATCATGAACGTACGAAGCACATCGAAATTGACTGTCATCTTATCCGGGAAAAGATCCACAACAAGCTTATCAATCTCCTACCTGTTTCTAGTCCAAATCAGTTGGCAGATTGCTTCACCAAAGCTCTTCCTGCAAATATTTTTCTATCTTCAATTTCCAAGCTGGGCATACAAGACTTGTATGCCCCATCTTGAGGGGGGCTAATAGAGTTGTAATCTGTTAATAGTTTAGTTAAGTTGTTAAAGGTTAGTTAGCTGAGGTGGCAAGATTGTAAAGATTCAATCTTGAATCTCTTATGTAGTATATAATAAATGTTTGAGGATATTTTCTAAATTAAGCCAATATTAATAAAGATCAGTTTACTTTTAATTCTTGTTTCTATTCTCATCGAAGAGTCTATCCGACTGCTTTCTTCTCCTCTCGAACCTTTCCCCAATCTTGTGAAAACATCAGTGAAATTAGTTTCAATAATGAGAATAAAAAATAAAAAGACAAGACAAAGTAGAGGTATATTTGCTCTTGTTTTTCTCGTTCGCATAGTCAGATTATATAAAAAAAGAAAAGTGATTATCTTTTTTATTTTAACCCATTATGTTTAGTTTCTCATAGAAGAAAATAAAGTCTCGATCATCGAAAGATCGATTATAAACAAGAAATAAAAATTAATTTTTATTTGTAATATTGAACAAATAGAGAACTGACCGTTTTAGTGAGGAAGCGTCGATTTTGGCCTGATCATCTTTGTAACTCCTTAGACCCACCTATGCATTCTCGCGGATCCTAGAAGGTCACATTAGGGTCACAAGAGTGACCCAAAATAACTCATATAAAATTCATTTCTTTAAATACATTAAAGTTGTAAAACAAATTTATGTTTCAACTATCATATATTTATGAACATCATGTAAACACATAACGGGAACTTATAAACATTATACATACTCTGACATAAAACAATACACGTCATACATGCATTGCTCACTAACTATGTTGATACTGTACTCCAAAAGCAACACCAAGGAAACCCAAAAAGGAACTGATGTCAGTAACTTTACTATGACGGATTTCATCTAACCTGCGATGGTAAAAACAACATGAGTTTTAGAAAGCTCGGTAGTACATGACTACCAAATGATGCAGTAAGCACGTGCAAGTACATGGAAGACATTACATTGACATGACGTTTCAGGCAACAACGAACTCTATTTACGATTTAATATTTCAGTGTGACGTTATAATTGAAGATAACATAATTGTTCTTTATTCAATCGTTGTGTATCAGACGTAAAGCCTACAGTCCCGAGAATTAGAAGAGTGAATGATTAAATTGAACTAGGGAGTTTAGTGTGTCCCATAAGTGCTAAACTGTATCAATGTGGTAAACATTTTATTTCACGGGCACATAATTCAAGCAACAATAATGTTCATTTTTTATTCTTATCTACCCTCCAAATGTACTATAATATACAATTTTGAGATGCGTCTATAAGGACATTAACGGGGGTGGGTATCCTCCTAAGGGAATACCTTAGGCCCGATGGAATTACCTTAGCTGAAGCATAGGAACTTATAACTGTAACGGTAAGGAATTACCCTAGCCGAAGCATAGGAACCTGTAACTGTAACGATAAGGAACCCTAGCCGAAGCATAAGAACCTGTAACTATAACAATAAGGAATTACCCTAGCCGAAGCATAGGAACCTGTAACTGTAACGGCAAGGAATTACCCTAGCCAACCTATTACATAAGGAATTACCTTAGCCGAAGCATAGGAACCTATTACATAATGAATTACAGTCAGGTCAGGGCTAAACCTTCAGAGACTTCATATCATAACCCAAGTACCAGTGAATCAGTCTATCCAGTATTAGAGTGAGTAACATAAACAATAATAATAGTAAGTAATAAATAGGCATTTGTATACAAAAACAGTAACTAGATATCATGTTTTTCTTATCGGGTACTAGGCATATATCAGACATATAATCTAGTCATGCTTAAATTCGTAAACATGTTATGCTTATGTGAAATCAGGTATGTTAGTCATGTGCACATGATCAGTTTAATAAAACATGCAAACCATTATGTAGAACAGTCGTGTAGTACACAAGGATCACGCTAGATTGTCCAATTTAATTCTCGAAGACACTTGGTAATTATACAAAATGAGACACTGAACTTTTGACAATTTCGAACTGATTTCAAAAACGAGATCCCTAAAAAAGGGGGTTTAATAACTAATGGCTCCACCCAAACATTCAGTAATTGTTCTAACATGATCATGCAAAATTCAGATACATTATGATTTATCACTTTATTAAGCCTACAAAGTCCTTTCAGTCATTTAACTTTTAGGGGTATTTAGGTCTTTTTATACCTTAAGAGTTTTTCCATAATTTCTCATCCAAATATTTCAAAAATTAAATCTTATAATGAGAAATAATTGAAATTGAAAGTTCCGAGTTTAACTACATTATCAATTATTCACTAAACCTGGATTTCTTAGCGATCGTCAATTCCTTATTCAAGTACTCGGCCTTAACTAATTTATTTTCATATTACTTGAACAATACCATTTTAAAATAATCAATGATGATCATATAACCAAACATATTTATTCATACATTAACCGATTGCTAACGCATTACGAAAATCACAAAAAGATAGTGGGGTATTACCTCACCTTCAAGCTACATCGGTCAACCTCAATACTCTTTTCGGTTGCTCTTGAACTCGAACTCAGCGTCCCTCAATATCTCGGGTACGAGACAAAACGAGTTACATCAGAAGTTATACTTAAATGTAATTATCTGGTTGAATCAGAAGGTCAAACATTGAAAACCAGCTTACCGGATTCGAAATTGGGGGAAACGAGCCTCGAAAATGAACTTCGAATGTCAAAGAAAATCCAAATTATGTATTTTCAAAAAATATCAACTCAGGCTGGGTCAACGGTTGACGGGTCAGGTCAACGCCCGAGTCAATGAGTTAAAGCTGGTTCAAATCGGGTTAACATATTTGGATTCGGTTTAGGTTAAGAGGTTAGATTGAATCAGGTTCTAGGTTTACTCAAATCCGAACTTGAACCAAAAGGGTTTGGGTTCATGTAAACTAGACTCTTTGTCAAATTCACGGACATATTTGGGGCTAGGCAACTCGGGCCTCATAATTAGATCATACACATATAGGCTTCTTAGATTTGGGCTCGTACACAGCCCACATAGTCTGGCCTAATGCTCATTATCCAAGCAACAAATAATTAGGGTTTACCGCACCCTATTATCGGCGGCTCACCGGTGGTTCAATACCAGATCAACGGAGGAGACGTTGGCAGCACAACAACCCTGAAGAGTGGATCAGAAAGGTCTCATCATTGTTTCTCATTAACAATGGAAAAAGTGATGATCGAAAGGCATGGTTCAACTCACGAGGCGACGAGGAGGACGCTGGTGATGGCGGTGACATTCACGGAGCACGACGATGACAAGGATCTTCAACAGTTCACGATAAGTTTGCTACTGTTCCACATCAACAACAAACAATGAGGGAGCGTGGTCGGAAGAAATTTGCTCACCGGACGACGAGTGTAACCCCCTTAGCCTGGCCTAGACGTTTGACCTGAACTACGAAGATTACACGGGGAAAACTAAAGTCAACCTTGATTAACGACCTTTTTTTTCTCTTTATCTTTTCTATATGCATATTAAGCCTAGGTGATTACTCATGAATCATATGAGAGAAGGATACAACGTTCAGAAAACATTTAGGGACTCAATTGCGTGAATTACACTTTTAGGGACCAAAACGTAATTTTTATAAAATACAAGGACTTAATGGGTTTTAAGGTTACCATTAGGTAATTAGTCACATTACATGCTCCTCTGTCAAATTTCAATTGCACTCATAACATCGTCCAAAATGTAAAGCATGCAAACTTAGAACAATTCAAACATCATCCAACGGTCAACTGTATTGGAACACCCACCCACCGTATCGAAACGCCCGTATCGAAACGGTGTTGACCGTTTCGGTACTCGGGTGTGTTCCGAGACCAACATCGAAACGCGTCACCCTAGTAGCCAAACTGTTCCGAAATAGCCCCAACCCGTTTCGAAACCTTATGGCCGTTACAGGCCCCCATTTCGAAACTATTGCATGCGTTTCGATACACCTTGCCCAGTGACAACAGAAATTGATGGTTTTACATGCTTTTTCATACTCGAATCAACTCCGAGACATGCCACAACATGCATACCACAAGGATACACATCAACAATCATCATATCGAAGCTAAAGCCCAAACATAGCAGCAATCACCCAAACAAGACACTAAAGACATGCTTCTTAACTCACCCAAAACCATATCAAGTCAAAACTCCAAATAAACCAAAATACAAACTCCAAAGGCCATTTACAATTCAAATGTAATCAAACCAACATGCTCAAGCTAAAAGAAACATTCTCAAGCACTCCATAGTATAAATTCCCTCTCATTGCCTCATATTACACAAAGGGTGAACCACATACATTTCTTTAGCAAAACCTTGGATTTCTCTTGCTCTTGAGCTACAACCAAATGTTCATTTTTCTGCATTGATGAAACAAAAGAGCGTATGCAATAAGCTTAGTGAGGATCGCTAAACACATTCATCGATGCATATCTCAAATTTACAAAATCATCACTTTGCAACACATGCCCTTTATAAAACAAGCCTTCTCAAGACTTCAATGCATTTTTGAAACCTCATGCACATATGCATCAATATTCAACAGCAAATAAACCTTTGCTCATGCTTTAACAAGCATCACCTGCATTCTTGCATCATACTCATATTTCTCATGCACTCTTGCATCACTTACAAGCATCACATGCTTCACTTAGACCATTTACATTATATTGGCTTTCAAGTGATAATTCAAAAATCCTTTCAACACAAGACACAATCGGATACGCGGATTACAAGCGTTGTCCCACACGCTTCATACACACTACCGGACTACATAAGGCCCCCACACAAGAGCAGCCCTCCATTGTTGTGGCACCCATTGGTGGAGTATAACGGTACAATCTCAACCCCTCAACACCACTCATCGGTAGTTGTATAATTCCACTAACGAGAGCACATGACACATAACTCAAGATCCACACACGGAATTAACAACCACCGTTGTGATCTTACCTCAATTGTTAGGGTACTTGGATGGAGTTTACGGTACAATCACAACCCCTCAACATCCAAGGCGACTTTATTCACGGTGCACCCAATCCTATAGCCGGCTAACTATATCCGATTAAAGTAACCAAAAACCATTCTCATCACTTGCCAATACAAACATTTATCCACATTAATCCACTGTTTTTCAAGCATAACCATAATGTCATTTCTACAAGCACACATGCTTAACATCATATGCATTTTCATATGAAAACCAAGGATCACTTACCTACCGCATCCTTTACATAATGACATAAAAATATAGCATTAAACCATGCTTAAACATGCTTAAAACAGTAAACAAATCCACTCTTACATCAAATGCATTTTCATCAAACTTATCACATTTCCAAGAGAGGGATTACAGAAACACTTACACTTGAGCTTAGTTAAGTGTATCAAATTTACACTAAGCTCCCAAGAGTACGCTCAAGGCGTTACAAAGCAGGAAATTGCATTTCCACTCACCGACACGCGAAGCTTTGTTTGTCGACACGGAAATTACACCTCCGGAGCCTCCAAAATCACCTCAAGAGCTTCCGGATCAAGATCCACTGTTTTCAAAACATCAAAACAGAGATCTAAATGCATTAAAATGCATTCTAACACCAACAACAATCCTTAGACTCGTTGCCCACTCAAACTACACCAAAATACACTCCAAACACAACCGAAAACTCAATCGATTGCCTCCTAAACCAAGCCCAGCCATCATGCAACACTTCCCAAGGAATTAACAACATCAAAACACATCTAATAAACATCCTAACTACTTCTTATACCTCCAGCCAACATGATTCCATCATTCCACCCCAAAAACCATCATTCTAGCATACAAAACTTAGGGATCCAAGCCTATTCGGGATTTGATTGATAAAGCCTCATTTGTAACATCAATTAACATCCAAAATACATTAGAAAACCACCTCAAAACAGAGCCTAATCATTCACCACGAAAATCTTCAAGATCTCTTCAAAAATCTTGAGTTTTAATACAATTTCTTGCTTCCAACATTGAAACCACTCAAAAACCATTAACAAAGGATTGATAACTTGGGAATTTCAGTAAAGAACTGATCATTAGAGGAGAAGGATGAAGCTTACCTCTAATGGATGATTTCTCCTTGAATTGGGAAAGTTTTCCTTGAAATTCCAATGTAAAAACAAGAGGATTTGATGAGGGAATGATCAAGAATCAAAAGGAGATTAAAATCTCATCAAATGGAGTGAAAATCAAAGGATATTTGCTGGAGAAAATGTTTTTGGCTGAAAAGAATTTGAGAGAAAAAGAAATGAGAGAAAATTGATGAAAAGTAGTTATGAAAAGTCAAAGGAAGTTTCCTTTTAATTAACATTTATTTCCTTTAATTAAAACATTATTAAAATCACCCAAATTAAGGAAAAATCTGATGAAAAACATTTAGGTAAAATTAGCTCCTTAAAGATTCAAAGTTTCAATCCTTTACAAAACAATCACTATTCCACTTTTGCAAAAGCTGCGATTTGGTCATTACACCGAAATGTAGTATTTACAAACCTTATTTTGTAAAATTGATTTCACCATAATCATTCATATATTAAATGAGGGTTTTTAGGTATTTTTCCATATTTTTAAAACATCCAAAACTAGGTGTTCCGTAAGTCCCCCTTTAAGATTCGAACCGTTCTCAAACCGGTCTGGTTCGAACTCTAAAACATTTAGGCCCAAAACCAGGGCGTTACAACGAGGAACAACGGTATAGTGGCGGTATAAACCACGGAACGACAGAGATGGGTGGCTGAAGTTTGGATAGAATGGTGGGAAAGATGGGCTAGGAAATCTTTCAAACAGATCTTTACGATGAACGGCGGCGGCTCACCGCGTGTGGAGGACGAATCTGGGGTCGGGGTGCAACGACGCTTCTGACGTCAGAGGCGGTGGTGACTGAAAATAGTGAATACAGAGGCGGTGCTTGGGCTCGCTGAACTTCAAACTTGTCATCCAGAGCAAACAGCGGCCCAACCGCGCGCATAGTTACAGCTGGGTGGGCGGGGCATAACGCAGATCACGATGCTGGTGGCGGTGACGCTCATCGTCGAGCGGTGGGTGAGATTGGCACAATGATGTAGTGGTCGGGAAAGAGTTCTCCAGAGACTCTTCATTTCATTCCTATTATTTTTTCCCCATCTGAAATTAGAATGTGAGGGGTCACTTCAGAGTTTTATTAAATTTTTTACTAACATTCTAGAATTCCTCTTTAAGTATCATATAATCCAATATTTGATAAGTATGAGCCTTTAGTTCAATGGTTAAACTTAAAGGTTAATGGTTAGGAGGTCATGGGTTCAAACCTTCACAACCACAAGACCTCAGTTTTACACATCTTTCTTTCCCTATTATTATTTTTTCACACTAAAAGGTAATTATAAATCAGAGTGTTACAGTCTTGGCGTCGTTGTGTATCATGGACAACCGTTTCTGATTCTTATGATAAGCAAGGGATTTAGAGAAACTTAAAATTCAACACAATTGAAAAGAAAAGGGATTTAGAGAACCCTAAAATTAAATCGTTATTTTTGTTTTCAATTTTGACGTGTCTTATTTGGAAAATAATATTCAAGTGTGTAAATGTTGTGTTAAAAAATATTGATGTAGATTTTTTAAGTGAAGAGGACCACAGTTGACATGGTGGAAAAGGTCCGTGAAATAATTTCTCCATATTCAGACCTTGCAAATAGAGAACACATGACAATATATTGTTGTAAAAGTGGATAAATGAATGACTCAAAGGGTAGGAAGCACCAACCTCATTCACCCGAATGTGTGGGATGCGAGCAATCTTATGCCAATCTGCACCAATGTCCATTCCACATCTTTCCTCCAACTGACGAATATTTTCAATTTGAAACTATTCCAAAGTGGTTAGGCTGCGCATCTCGTCCGAAAGTGATGTTATTTTGGGCAACTCAGAGAGATTATGCACTTTCATATTTGTTAGATGTTGAATCCACTCTGGAAGATGCCGACACTTTGAAATATTTTCCAGATATAGAGAGCGTAGGCATGTATAAACATGGAGTACTTGGATACCATCAACAGATAACTCCAACTTCTTGCAGTTCTTATTTGAAGCACTTCAAGGGAAGTGAGATGTTGGAAGCCAAGAAAGAGTGACCCCAATCCACTACAATTCTAAATATCTACCCTTTTCAATTCAACAAGATGTTGAAGCCAAAGGGGGAGAGACACCAGCAATGGAATACTATCAATCTCCAAACGTGAGAGATTCTTTAGGGTTCCCATTGTAGAATCATGCCTTTTAAATCAAGCTCGTTGCAATCTCTTAATACTAAACTTGTGAGGTCATTCATCCGTTGCAACCACCCAAATAAAAACTTTAACCAATGGTAAGAACCAATATCCCAATGTTTAACGAACTATATTCAGACGGGTGCAATAGTTACCTATTCACATGCAAAATAATTAAATTCCTCCAATAAAGTGATGACACGTGTCGGTACGTAATAAAATGATTAATTTATTTAATTAAATTACAATTAGGATCACGTTAATAGAATAAGTAACTAACATGGACCCACGTCACCCCTATGTTAGATTTTAATGGCTGATGGTCAAAATAGGTCCAATTAAATAGTTGAGTGCTCGAATTTTGAATTTTTGTAGTCCGGTGGTCAAAATAGATCAGTCATAATAGTTGGGTGGTCACCCATGTAGTTTACCCTTAATTTATTGATTATTCATAATTAAAATCAAGCTAAGACATTTCTCTATTTGTTTTAACTCATTTTTTATTTTATTGAATGTAAGGAAAGAGTTTGATGCCCGACATTATTCCCTTTCCAAGAATATTGAGCATATAAAAAAAATATGCTTTTAGGGTGTTAGGAATTTTATGTTTTTAGGGTTTCTTGAAGCTTATAAATAGGCTTCATTTCATTGTAATTAGACACGGAAAAAGGGAGAGAAATCACACAACACAACACATGTACACACCATATTGAAGAGAAATAAAAGTTATAGTTGATTTTTGGAGGTATTTTTACCCAAACATTGATCTTTTATAATTTTATTTTTCCTGTATTACTTGATTTCGAGTAAGGAGGAAAAAGGGTATGAGTCCTCATTAAGTCAAGCTCGAGGAGTATCCATTACCGCCGAGGGACGGAACCGACGCCACCACCGGAACCGAGAGTAGAAGCAGAAGTGGCACGCCGTCGGTGAGCGGCGTTTGGTGTCCAGGCGTGGTAACAACGGTGGTGGTGCAATGTGGTTCGTGGTTCGACTCGTACCCCACCTTTAACAAATTTACACTTCGACCCCCACTATTTGCAATTTATTCACTCTAGTCCTTCTTTATTTTGAATTTAATTCTTTAATTCTTGTTTCATGCAATTTAACCTTTTGTTGGCTTTGTTCATGTTCATTGTGTTGTTTATTAATCTTTTTATGCAATTTGACATGTTAAAATGTTAGGGTAAATAGGCTTCTTAATAATTAATGTTGTTTTTTATAATAAAAGTTCACAAAATATCTTAGAACAAACACTTTTAGTTTCCCTAATAGATAACTTAAATATTTTTATAAGATTAGTTCCCCAACAATAAAATTTAACCATAAATACCTAAAGTTTAGATTCCTAAAACAATTTGCCTTTTAAAAATTAACTTGGAAAGTTAGTAAAAGTAAAATAATTTATTTTCTTAATTGTAATAACTAAATAAAATCCTATACGAGACTATATTTTTGGATTTTTTGGGATTAATGCCTTAATCCCCTTGTGTCTAAATTGATTCGAGTTTTCTCAATCGTGAGCGAATTTGGGTCATTTTTAGAACTCTGTAGATTTTTACATTAATCTTTGCATGTACACATCTGAATTAGAAAAGGAAAAAATTATTGATCAATTAAGCGCCGTTCTGCAGGCGTGATGGGGGTGCTAATCCTTCCCCACATGTATTCGTGCCCCGAACCCTAAATCTGGTTGGTTTTTAGGTTTCCATTCTGCCTAAAACAATAAAAGGGACCAGTGGCGACTCTGTTATCACAGCTTGGCGACTTCGCTGGGGACTGTTTAAGAGGACATAACTTTTACTTGATCACAAAGTATTTGCTTTAGTAGTCTATTAAATTTTTTGTGTGCATTCTTTGTGTTATAAACTATCATTGCATCATAAACATTAGCCTTCTACCTGGGCTTTATTAAACTTAAGTGGAAGAAAATAGTCATGCCTTAGTGAGTAACCCTCCACATGGGCTAGTGAAAGTCTTTCAGGGTCCAAATAACTTATGCTTTTGTGAGTAACCCTCCACAAGGGCATAACAGAAATGCATCTCCTTGAATTAGGTTTGATCTGCAAGCCTATAATGGGCCAGGATCAAACATCTTATCGACCTTGGAGTAGGGAGTAAAGACGGTTTGTGAACCGCTTTTTAGATCCAAACCCGTATGAATGTATGTTTTGAAAGCCCATCCCTTTAGAGCCTTGTGAAAAGTTGTAGGGTTTATTTTCTATATCATTTATTGTTTTTTTTGGTGTATTTTATTTCCTTTTTGTTATTTACTAACGCTTTTCTTGCTTTTTTTATTGTGCACTAACTCATTTATTTTGTTTGTTTTGTAGCGATTAAGTTTATATTTTTTAAAACATTAATTCCATTCGTCATTTTTATTATGATTATTTATTGCAGACCCTAACTTATTTATTTTGTTTGTTTTGCAGTAGCTACATCTATCTCTTCTCAATGTTTTTAATGGTTTTTTATTTCAGACACTAACTCGTTTTTGTTTGTTTGTTTTGCAGTGGTTAAGTTTATCTTTTTCCTATATAGTTATATTACGATTATTTGTTGCACAATGGTTAAGCTTATCTCTTTTAAAGCATTAGTTTATCTTATTATTTATTTCAGATACTGACTTGTCCATATGTTGCAGTGGTTAGGTTTATCAATTTTTAAACATTGATTTAATTTGTTACGGTTGTTTATTCTAGATACTAAATTGTTTCTTTGATTGTTTGTTTTGCATTGCATCTCATTGAGTGCATCAATACCCCATGCACATCATCATCTCCATTTGCATCACATCCGGAGCAATTATGGAAAGATTTGTGAACTAAGCTCAAGCGGAAAAACTATGGTACTCATGCACGAAATAGAATCATGGTCATTGAAGATAAAGAAAGATATGAGAGATGAAATTTCACAAGCTCAACAAGAAACTGTGCGTAGATAGTAGTTATGGTGATTAAGGTCGTTGACACCAAGCTCAAAGTAGCTTATTTGCACTCAAAGGCCCTTTAAAGGGAACATTTCAAATCTATATTCTGGTAGAGTCCAAATTTGAAGTTTCCAATCCAGACGAAGGGTCTGAGTCTAGTACCTGGCCCGATAATTCCCTCAAAACTTAGTGTCCTAGAACTTGAGAAGTACGAAAAATAGAATCAATGAATGTACATGCACTGATGACGATGGCAGCTCAAATGAACATTGAAAGAAGAAATTGAAACATTGATATCATTCGAATATGTTCAAGGTGGAGATGAGCCTTGCTACAAAGATTCCCAAGCAAACAATTAAAAATGCTCCATGAATAGGAATTTGAGGACTCACGCTGAAGGTGCTTAAGGCGTCATGCAACTACACAAGAGTGTCTACTTGTTCGCCTGTAACACCATGAAATCCGGTCTAGTCGGAATTAAGTTCCGATGATCGGAAATCCTACATTGATGAAGCCTAAATATTGTATCGACTAGTTAAATTATTGATATCGAACCATAAATGGGCTTAAAACATCGTAATTAGACTCTATTAAATAATATCAAACGTAGTAGTGACTAAAATGAAAGAAATGTAAGTTGAGGAACAAAACCATGGTATGGAAAGAGTTGAGGGACTAATCTTGTGATTAGCCCCTCCTCAATTAAAATTTTCCTACATGGAATTGATTGAGAGCTTTCCTTCAAATGAAGGAAAGCTAAAAAGCTTAAGATTTATATTTGTAAGCTAAAAGAAACAACGGAAAAAGACGTACCCGAGAAAACTCTTAAGCTAGCACCTCTC
Source organism: Hibiscus trionum (assembly GCA_030270665.1). NCBI lineage: Eukaryota > Viridiplantae > Streptophyta > Magnoliopsida > Malvales > Malvaceae > Hibiscus > Hibiscus trionum. The sequence goes on from BSYR01000021.1 coordinate 28,523,668, forward strand.
ATCTTCATCATCTTCTTCAACTAAGCACACACCTCCATTGGAGGAATTTCAAGCTCTACTATTTATTCGTTTTATCGGTATCGAATTGTTACCATCGTTCGGGTAAGCAATAAGCCTTCAGCAATCGTTGGATTCCATGGATATATTGAGCTTAATCTTAAGCTAGGGTTTTGACTATCCATGGATATCTCATCATTGTCATCTCTATTGAAATTGACTATCGATCTTGATATTGTTATATTGATTTTGATATCAAAATATCGACCTTAACAATCTTCCTATTTATTTCCTAGCTCAAGACATCGATAAGGAGCATCCATCGACTCCATCTAAAGCTAGGAACAAGGGGATTGCCATCCGAGAGCCTTGAAAGCTTCAATGTCTCAAGGTGAGTGTCGTCGGAGTCTAGGGTTTAGGTTAAAGGCCTTCCCGGATCATTATTTGATATTTTAGATTACATCGCTAACATTGTTGTTGAAGAAATTGCATTGGATGGTTAATCAGACACTTTGGTAAGTGTCGGTAAGTTGTCAGTGAGCATTGGTTATTGTCATTGATATTGTAATTTTGTATTGTCGTTGATATAGGCATTGTCATTGGATTATTGCATAGAAACCATCGGACATTGATATTGATATTGTTGGGTCACGTCGGCACGCCCCGTGGCGTAGTGGAAAATTTAATCCGACGTAATCCAGTTAGGATCCATGTACAGGAATGAATCCGGGGAAAAAAGATGAAGAGTTACCTTTTAAAACTCTGGAAACTGGAAAACTGACGGTATGTCGGAATAACCACGTCAAGTAAAACCGGAATCGTCACAGGTTGGCAACGATCTCTACGGAGTCCACCCGAACAAAATGAACAAAGTTTCCGCCTCCCTAACACTTAGGGATAAATTTCGACAGGTTTGAACACCTTCCAGGGAGAAGTCGAAATCCCTCTAGGGATTCCTATTCTACATAAAACATGGATTTAAATATACATTATATTTAATCCAAATATATATATATATATATATATATATATATTTAGTATATAGAATCTCATTCTATCTTTACTTGGATTTAAATATATTTAAATATATATTTTTAATTATGTAGAATCTAATTCTACATAAACTTGGAATTAAATATACATTATATAAATTCCAAATGTATATTTAAATTTCTAGAATCTTATTCTATAATATTTAAGTCTCTAAATATTTTTCATACTCTAAATAATATCTGATAAATACAATATTTATCCAATATTATTCTCATTTAAGGGAGTTGTCGATTTCCCCTATCCCATAGGGAATTTTTGGCAACCTCCCTAAAATAGGGAGTATGGTTTCTAATTTTTTTGTTCGTTTCATTAGAAGGGTGTGACCCTTGTAGGTTCATGCAACGTTAGCAACAAAATTAGAACTGTTCTAATTTTACAAACAATGAGTGGCATCTAGCAATACATCATTGTTACCTAAGTTGCATGAAGTCATGGTTTGACTTTCCTAATTCCTGAATAAACTTACTTTATGTATTTCATCCTTTTGTCCTTTATATCTTAGATGAACACAAGTCATGGGTTAGTCATACTTGCGTTGTCCATCTTGTGTTTCTTGATGTCTTGAGTAGATTATGATAAACGAATCTGTATGATATCTCATATCATAATATTCGAGCATGGCCATGCATTTTCTAATCTCACTCAATCAAGTGGCCGAAGATATTTCTCCCATTATGTAGGAGGGACAGATCCTTTCTTGATCAACCATATTTCACTACATAGGTCATCACGTATCCAATCATCAGTCTTTATAATGTAGTCAGTTACGACACACGTTTGACTATGTCAAAATACGTAAATCTTTATGTTGAAATCATGTTGATCTCAAGTCTGAGGATTATACATATGTTTATCATGAGCAATGTTGTGACTGTCAGATAATTACCCAAGAAACATGCTCATAGCGGGTCAATCCAGTATGTTGTTCTCTAACAAGTACTTATGTGTTGATTTTGACATCTCTATGTCAATGACAACGCTTGTCATCAACCACATATTAGTCTTTATATATTATTATTGTCTATACCCGTAATAATATTCGACTAAGGATCTTATTTAACAATAATCGTATTATTGTATGGACATTATTATCCAATGGTTAGTTTGATGCACAGAAGCATACCAAATGATAATAACGACAATGCTATTACTTGATAAATCTAGTAAAATAGTATGTCTATTCAATCATCATATGATTGGTCTTTGGGCATACTCCAACAGATATCAAACTATGAGTTATTGATGACGAGATACATATATTGGTCATCGACGATATTGAATATACCGTACATTGGTATATCATTGATTATTGAAATAAATATAAATATTGAAACCTTGGAATGGAATGGACTTTGGATACAATTGGCATGCCATAGAATTCATGAGCTCAGTGTTCGGGTGGACTATGGTCCTAAGGCTACGGCCTATATTGATTTGGTGAGGCGGAGGGATGTGTATTGTTATTGGTCATATTGGCGAGGCGGAGGGACTAGACCATTTATTGATTTGGTGAGGCGTAGGAATTCGTATATCCACGATCTTGATTCAATCCAAGGACTAATAATGAAAATGAAACATGTTTATACATTGTATATTGTTGCATAGCATCGACATCGTTGGCATGAGATTATGTTTCAGTATAACCATGGCATTATTGTTACTTACTTGTTTATGACTACCTCACTAGGCAAAGTATGCCTAACTTGTCTCATCTCATGCATTTTCAGGTTAAGAAGGTTTGTGTGTCGGAATATCGGATCGACAATCAAGACAAGTCACTACCAAGCTACAAGTAATGTAATTATTACTTTTGAACTCCTATAAAGGTGGCAAAATATTTGAACTAGACATACATGCCTATTTTGTTGTGTTGGTTCATTGCCTAACTCGTAATATGGTCATTGGCTCTAAATGGCCTTTCTAGTTCTTTTGATATAGCCCTAATATGCATGCTTAGCTTAAAAAGGTAAAAACATAGTAAATGTATTCATATATCCATGAAACTTAGCATGCTAGTAGTTTATGCCATTGAAATATTCTTTGTGAAGTTTCATTGCATTTGGACATCGTTCAACAAGGTAAATCATATAAAAACCAGAAAAATCTGTCATTACAGGCCAGGCCGTATCGAAACGGGTGATGACGTTTCCCTACGAGTGCATAATATTGAACCTAAGAGTATGGGTGTACCGAAATAGAATAATTATGTTTCAGAACATTTTGTCACTAGAGACCAACGTTTCGGTACGAGTTAATATCGTACCGAAACGAGTCAAAGTCAAAGGTGGTCAATCCGTTCCGATACGGGTCAAGCCTGTATCAAAACAGTCTAAAGGGAAGGTCAACAGGAGTTGACTCCCGTGCATTTGTTTCGAAACAGCCTAGGGTGTTTCGATACGGGGTTAGGTAAGTTAGTTAATGGCTCATTGGACAGATTGCTAATGTTACAGTCTAGTCACTGAATTTTTGTAAAGACAATTGATTGTGTTAATGATCTTCGAATTGAATGAAATCTTGTAGACCTGACCTTTGAGTAATGGATTTCATTTTGGTAAAGTCATTCACATCGAAAGACCTATAGTTTGTCAAAATTACAAATTAGGCCCTAATACTTGTTAAAGTTGCAAAATTGCCCTAAATTGTTATTTGTGGTCCTCACCTGATTAAATTGGACTACTAAGTACATTAGTAACGTTTGTATGTCTAATATTGATTATGTGATGTTGTTAAGATGAAATTTCATCGCACCGATCACCGTAACGTCCATCGGTAACACGCTCCGTGTAACGCCCCGGTTTTGGGCTTAGAAGTTCTGGGCGTTGACCGGTTTGGTCAAAGTGTTGTTCGAATCTAAAGAGGTGAAATTAGGAAAGCCTAGTTCGGGTTGCATTAAAAATATGGAAAAATGTTCTAAAATCATCTTTTAATATAATTAAGTGAACTGTGAAATCAATTTTGAAAAATGGGTTTTGGAAGTATGACATTTTGGCTAGTGACCAAAATGTAAATTTTGAAAGTTTGGTGACTGTTTTATAAAGAGTTGAAACTTTGAATCCTTAAGGAGCTATTAATCCAAAGATGATTTCTCCAGATTTTTCTAAGATATTTTAAGTCTAAAATCTGATTTTAAAGGTTATTAAAATTGGAGGGAAGCCATTTTGGCTATTTTTGGATTTTGTAACCAACTTTGCTAAACTTTCTTTCTCTCATTTTCTCTCAAACCAAACACTACTTTTCCAGAGAACTTGATCTGATTTCTTCACCTAAATCCCTCCATTCAACTCTCATTTGATTTCAAATCATTGTATCTTCAAATCTCTTCAATTGCTAAGTGTTTCAACAAGGATTTTCATTCCAAAAAGTGGAGAAACACAAGTTTGGAGGTAAGAACGTCCTTCTCCTCTAAACTATCAGTTCTTTACTGAAATTCCCAAGTTATCAACTCTTGATTGATGTTTAATTAAAGGCTTTTGAGTTTGGAATTGTATCTTGGCTTATAATGCAAGATTTGATGGTTTTTCATGATTTTTCGTTAGATCTGATTGATCTGTGATTTGAGATGTGTTTTTGATGTTAAATGAACTCTAAATTGATAAGGAAATGAGTTTTGATTAATGCAATCCCGGATAGGTTGAGTTTCCTAAGTTTAGCTTATGCTTTTTGGATGTTTTTGTGGTGATCTTGTGGATCTGTTGTTGCTGGAGGTATAAGGATGTTTGTAGGTTATTTTTTTAGATGTTTTATGGTGTTAATGGATGTAAGGTTTTGCTGGTTTATGGCTGGGCTTTGTTGGGAGGTGGTTTTGGTGCAATTTCGGTTGTGTTTGGTGGCCGAAATTGGAGTGGGAATGAGAGCAGCGAGTTTGAGTGCTTTCATTGAAGCTTTTGATGCTTGATGATGCATTAAACCTCTGCTTTAATGTGTTTAATCAGGGGAGGCATCTTTGGATCCAAGAGTTGTTGATTCGGAAGCTTGATTTCGTGCTTCGGCAAGTGGCGAAGTGGAATCGGTGAGTGAAATTGGGTTTTCGGCTTTGAAACCAATGTCTTGGGAGCTTAGTTTAAGTCTAAACAACTTTGCTAAGCTCGAGCGTAAGTTTTCGGAATTTCTCTCTAGTGGTGGCCATGATTTTGTTGTGTTGCAAAATGATTATTTGCATGTTTTACATACTGTTTTGGAAGCATGTTTTAGCATGGTTTTTGCTGATGATGTAAGCCATATGTTGAAGGTAACTCTAGGTAGGAGTCCCTTGCTTTTGTACATTGAAATGATGTGGTTTAATGCTTTTAAATGCATGATGAATATGGCTTGGTTTTATGCTTTAAAACAGTGATGTAAGTGATGAAAATGATGTATATTGGCAAGTGATGTTTTGAAAAGGTTAAGGTCACTAAGGTGGTTAAAAGTCCTTGAGTGAGCCTTGTTTACTTGAGAACATCAAGGTGGTTAAAAGTCCTTGGATGGTTCTTGCTACGGACACAAAGGTGTTTAAAAGTCCTTGTGTGGTCCTTCCATGGTGGTTAAAAGTCCATGGGCCAAGGTGTTTAAAAGTCCTTGGGATCAAGGTGTTTAAAAGTCCTTGATGTGTTACATTCTATGGTGTTTAAAAGTCCATAGGCCAAGGTGTTTAAAAGTCCTTGGGGCCAAGGTGTTTAAAAGTCCTTGGGGTGAAAGTTGATGAACTTGTTTTTAAAGAAATGGAATTTATCACTTGTGGCCAATATGACATGTTATGATTTGATGCATGAGATGCATGTTTAAGTAAGCTTTTGAGCATGTGTAAATGATGGTTTAAAGCATGTTTAATAAAGTGTTTTACAAATGCATTATTGGATGGTTTTATTGAGCATTCCTCACTAAGCTTTTGCTTACGCTCTCTTCGTTTTCCCTTGATTCAATAATGCAGAGCATTAGAGACCTTTTGAGGGCAACAAGAAGGGCAAGAATTCAAGTGCAAGTAAAGCTCAATGTATGGAAGGTTTTTGTTAAACATTTTAGCTTTTGGGTGATTTGGCAATGGGGAAACCATGTGTATGTTTTGGGAGGTGTTTTGTACTCCCTAAGTATGTTTCTTGATGTTAAGATTGTTGGTCTTTGGATTGGATCTTTATATGCTTGTTTTGTAAGTTTGGTGCTTGAATATCTAGCTTGTGTAGGAAGCATGCCTATAGAATTGGGGCTTTTTGCATATGATGATGTTTGGTTGAATTGATGATGCTAATATGTTTTATATATGTTGAATCGCATGCTGGTAAAGTTTGGTGACATTTGGAGCATGTTTGGTTGTGTAATTGCATGTTTAAAGTGGAGTTTTGGAGCAATCTGGGCAGGGTGTTTCGGAACAGCACCTACCGTTTCGGAACGGGTGCCTTAATCGTGCCCAGGCGTCCGAAATGGGAGGGGCCGTTCCGAAACGGAAAGGCCACTGCCAGACCCCCGTTTCGAAACGAGCTATGCCTGTTTCGGAACGGCCCCGCGTTTCGAAACGGGCTGTCTCCCGTTTCGGAACGGTTGACCGTTGGGGGCTGACATTGGCAGTTATGTGTTTTGGATTGTTTGCGTTTTGGTCCTGAAACTTGTTTGTGCAATTGTATGAGTTTGGGAAGTCCTTTCGAGCTGAAATTTCACAGAGAAGTATGAAACAAGATTAATTTCAAGTTGGTAACTTCAATTTGGGTTAAGTCCTTATAATTATCAGAATTTACAATTTGGTCCCTAAAGTTGTAAATTGTTCAATTGAGTCCCTGTTTGATCTCTGATGTTTGTGATCTTTTGGTATGATGTTTGTGTGATCACAATTAGGCTTAATATGCATCTAGACAAGTTTTAAAAAGAAAAAAAAGGGTCGTTAATCAAGGTTGACTTTCGGGTTGACTTTGGTTTTCCCCGTGTGACTTTCTTAATTCGGGTCAACCGTCTAGGCCGGGTTAAGGGGGTTACATTTGGTGGTATCAGAGCTGAGTTCTCGAGTAATTGGGAATGTTTGTATGCATGATTGAAGTATGTATGCTATGAATGCTTGTTGTTTGAAAGCATGTTCAGTGGTTTGAAATGTTGATGCAGTTGAGTTGTATGCTCTGATGTTGCATGTTGAGGGTACCCATTGCCAAACAAAAGCTAAAGGAAAGATGTTGTTTTGAAATGAAATTGAGCTTGAATACTTGGATTGCTTACCTTGCTGGGCCTGACTTTGTTTTATTTGTGTTGTGATTGCATGGTAAAAGTATGGCACCACGTAGAGAGTTAAGAGGTAATGCGAGAGCTACGGCTCCTAACGAGAATGAGAATGAAGAGCACACTGGTAGTGCTGTGTTACCCCCTCCTCCGCCTGGTGGTGGTGCTGGAGGTGCGAGAGCTGAAGCTGCAGCTGATGCTGGTGCTGGAGCTGCTGGACCAGAGGTTGGTCAGGGGCAAGCTATGCCTGATATGTCTGTTTTGGTACAAGCTATTGCGGGTTCTTTTCGAGCAGCAGTAGCTGGAGCTCAGGGAGATGCTGGAGTCAGATTGCCTTTGGAGCGTCTGCGCAGTCTTGGAGGGACTGAGTTTAGAGGTTTGTCAGCTGAGAGTTCTGAGGCTTGGCTGGAAAGTACCAAGCGTATCTTGGGTCAGATGAGTTGCACGGATGTGCAAAAGCTGGGCTGTGTTGTGTCCTTGCTGCAGGACGATGCTTATACATGGTGGACGTCTACCATTTCTGGAATGTCTGAAGCTGATGTTACCTGGACATTCTTTCAGAATGTGTTTAAAAGAAGATATCTGGGAGTGAGATATCTGGATGAGAAAAAGCGGGAATTCATGTCTCTTACCCAAGGGAGCATGAGTGTAGCTGAGTACGAGGTACAGTTTGTACGGCTCAGTCAGTATGCACCGGAGCTGATACCTGATGAGAGGGCAAGGTGCGAGAGGTTCCATTACGGTCTTGTGACGGATGTTAAGATGTATTTGCTGGCCGCCGAGTATGAAGATTTTGATGTGTTGGTGGGCCGAGCAAAGGACGTTGAGATGAACCTGAGTTTGTCTGCTAAGGGTGCTGGCAAGCGAGCTGCTGAGTATAGCTCCGGAGGTGGACGGAACAAGAGGGGACGAGATCAGAAGTATCAGTCCTCAGCCAGGAGAGTTGGTGGTGCACCTGCTAGAGGAGGCAATGCTAGAGCTGATCCTAGTGCTTGTTGGATCTGTGGTTCCCGTGGTCACTTGAAGCGTGACTGTCCTCGTGCTGAGAGAGTGGCACAAGCTCCTGTTACAACAGCTGGTAATGCTGGGAATGGGTGCTGGAATTGTGGTTCTGCGGACCACTTGAGGCGAGATTGTCCGAGGATGGCTGGTGAGCAGGTGCGTGCTCCTGTTGTTGCTGAACCACAGAGAGGTCGTGGGCGTGGCCGTGGTAATTTCCAGAGGTGAGAGGAAGGTGGCCGAGGGGTAGCTCATGTTGTAGCTATTCAGCCTGAAGGTGGAGGCCAAGCGAGGGTGTATGCTCAGAGAGAGGGCAGGAATGATGCGGATGTGATTGCAGGTACCTTTACTTTGAAGTCCTTGTCATTGCTTTCTTTGATTGATTCTGGATCTACGCATTCATATATTCTTCGTGAGCATGCTGAATTGCTTGGTTTGCCTGTTGAGTCTTTGGATGTTGGTGTTCGGGTCACTAGTTCTTTTGGTGAGACTGTTGTGACTCGAAAGTTGTATAGAAGGTGCCCTTTGGTTGTTCAAGAGCATGTCTTTCATGTTGATCTTATGGAGTTGCCCTTCTATGGTTTTGATGTGATCCTTGGTAAGGATTGGCTTGCTGAGCATCGTGCTGTTGTGGATTGTGAGAATAAGCGTGTTTCGCTTAAGCTTGCGGATGATTATGAAGTTGTGGTGGTTGGTGAGAATGTGAAGTTTCTTGCCAATGTGGTATCTTCTTTGGAGGCGAGCAGGATGCTGAGGCAAGGTTGCGAAGCCTATCTAGCTTTTGTGATGAATCCTAGCTCTAAGGAGTTGAGGGTGCAAGATATCAGGGTTGTAAAGGAGTTTCCTGGTGTTTTTCCTGAGGAGTTGCCTGGTTTACCTCCTAACCGCGAGGTGGAGTTTGGAATTGAGCTGTATGAGAATACAACTCCTGTGTCCATTACTCCCTATAGAATGGCACCTAAGGAGCTGAAGGAGCTGAAGACGCAGTTGCAAGAGTTGCTTGATCGTGGTTTCATCCGGCCGAGTGTGTCACCTTGGGGAGCACCGGTCTTTTTTGTGAAGAAGAAGGATGGCACTATGAGAATGTGCATTGATTACCGTCAGCTGAACAAGTTGACTATCAAGAATCGGTATCCTTTGCCGAGGATTGATGATCTCTTTGATCAATTTCGGGGAGCTGCTGTGTTCTCTAAGATTGACTTGAGGTCAGGGTATTATCAGTTGAAGGTGAAGGATGTGGATGTGCCTAAGACAGCTTTCAGGACAAGGTATGGGCATTATGAGTTTCTTGTGATGCCGTTTGGGTTGACAAATGCTCCTGCTGCTTTCATGGACATGATGAATCGTGTGTTTCATGAATACCTGGATAAGTTTGTCGTGGTGTTCATTGATGATATCCTCGTGTACTCGCGTACTGAGGAGGAGCATGAAGAGCATTTGAGGATTGTTTTGCAAGCTTTGTTGGAGAATCAGCTTTATGCTAAGCTGAGCAAGTGTGAGTTCTGGTTGAGAGAGGTGGTTTTTCTTGGGCATGTGGTCTCAGCTGAGGGGATTCGTGTTGATCCTCAGAAGATTGAGGCGGTGATGAGCTGGAAGGTTCCTAAGTCTGTTCATGAGGTCCGTAGTTTCCTTGGTTTGGCGGGATACTACCGAAGGTTTGTGGATGGGTTTTCCAAGATTGCTGCTCCTTTGACAAAGCTGTTGCAGAAGGATGTTAAGTATGAGTGGACAGAAGCGAGACAGCAGGCTTTTGAGAAGCTGAAGGCGGCTTTGACGCAAGCTCCTATCTTGATTCAGCCTGAATCAGGGAAAGAGTTTGTGGTTTACAGTGATGCATCCTATGTTGGTTTGGGGTGTGTGCTAATGCAGGAGGGTAAGGTGGTGGCTTATGCATCGCGGCAGTTGAAAGTGCATGAGCGCAATTACCCTACGCACGATATTGAGCTGGCTGCAGTGGTTTTTGCTCTGAAGATCTGGAGGCATTATCTGTATGGAGAAAAGTGTACTGTGTACACAGATCACAAGAGTTTGAGGTATCTGATGTCTCAGAAGGAGTTGAATCTTAGGCAGCAGCGTTGGTTGGAGTTGCTCAAGGATTATGATCTGACGATTGAGTATCATCCTGGAAAAGCTAATGCTGTTGCTGATGCCTTGAGTAGGAAGGTAGCTGTTGAGTTGAGAGCCATGTTTGCTAGCTTGAGCATATCGCGTGATGGTGGTCTTGTGGCTGAGTTGCATGTGAAGCCGTCTATGGTTCAGTTGATCAAGGATAAGCAGTTGTTGGATGATTCCTTGGTGTCTCATGTTCAGGATATCGCGGAGGGTAGACCTTCGGATTTCTGTTTCAATGATGATGGTGTGCTGTGTTTTGGGAGTCGGATAGTAGTGCCCAATGATGCTGAGTTGAGGCGTGCTATTCTGACTGAAGGTCATAGTAGTCCTTTTGCTATGCACCCTGGTAGTACTAAGATGTATCGTGATCTTCGTGATGAGTACTATTGGGTTGGTTTGAAGAAGGACGTTGCGGAGTTCGTGAGCAAGTGTTTGGTGTGTCAGCGAGTTAAGGCTGAACATCAGTTTCCTTCTGGTTTGTTGCAACTGTTGAAAATCCCTGAATGGAAGTGGGAGAGGGTTACCATGGATTTTGTATCTGGATTACCTTTGTCTCCATCGAAGAAGAATTCGGTCTGGGTGATTGTGGATCGCCTGACGAAGTGTGCATATTTCTTGCCTGTGCATACTATGTTTTCTTTGGATAGGTTGGCAGAGCTGTACATTGCTGAGATTGTGCGGCTGCATGGTGTGCCTAAGTCGATTGTGTCGGATAGGGATCCGAGGTTCACATCGCGGTTCTGGCAGTGTTTGCATCAAGCTCTGGGTACAAGGTTGCATTTCAGTACATCCTATCATCCTCAGTCGGATGGTCAGTCTGAGCGAGTTATCCAGATTTTGGAGGATATGTTGAGGTGCTGCGTGATTGAGTTCCAAGGTTCTTGGGAGAAGCATCTGCCTTTGGTTGAGTTTGCTTATAACAACAGTTATCAGGCGAGCATACAGATGGCACCTTATGAGGCTTTGTACGGGAGGAAGTGTAGGACTCCTCTTTGTTGGGCTGAGACTGGTCAAAAGTTGGTTTCGATGCCGGCTTTGTTGAAAGGGACCACAGAGAAGGTGAAGCTCATTTGTGAGCGGTTAAAGGCTGCTTCTGATCGGCAGAAGTCTTACGCGGATTTGAAGCGTAAGGAGATAGAGTATGCGGTGGGTGACCGTGTGTTCTTGAAGGTTTCACCTTGGAAGAAGGTGATGCGGTTTGGCCGGAAGGGCAAGTTGAGCCCTAGATACATTGGACCATATGAGGTGGTTGAGCGTGTGGGTCCTGTTGCGTATCGGTTGAGGTTACCTCAGGAGTTGGAGAAGATTCATGATGTGTTTCATGTTTCTATGCTCCGGAAGTATAGATCTGATCCTTCGCATGTGATGCCTGTGGAGGAAGTGGTTTTGAATCCGGATTTGACCTATGATGAGGAACCGGTGAAGGTTCGGGATTCGGATAGCAAGGTTCTTCGTGGCAAGACCATTGAGTTGGTGAAGGTGCTGTGGAAGCATCGCGGTGTTGAGGAAGCCACGTGGGAGCGGAAGGAAGACATGCTGAAGCAGTTTCCTTATCTCTTTCCTTCAGGTAAATTTCGAGGAAGAAATTTCTTAAGGGGGGGAGAGTTGTAACGCCCCGGTTTTGGGCTTAGAAGTTCTGGGCGTTGACCGGTTTGGTCAAAGTGCTGTTCGAATCTAAAGAGGTGAAATTAGGAAAGCCTAGTTCGGGTTGCATTAAAAATATGGAAAAATGTTCTAAAATCATCTTTTAATATAATTAAGTGAACTGTGAAATCAATTTTGAAAAATGGGTTTTGGAAGTATGACATTTTGGCTAGTGACCAAAATGTAAATTTTGAAAGTTTGGTGACTGTTTTATAAAGAGTTGAAACTTTGAATCCTTAAGGAGCTATTAATCCAAAGATGATTTCTCCAGATTTTTCTAAGATATTTTAAGTCTAAAATCTGATTTTAAAGGTTATTAAAATTGGAGGGAAGCCATTTTGGCTATTTTTGGATTTTGTAACCAACTTTGCTAAACTTTCTTTCTCTCATTTTCTCTCAAACCAAACACTACTTTTCCAGAGAACTTGATCTGATTTCTTCACCTAAATCCCTCCATTCAACTCTCATTTGATTTCAAATCATTGTATCTTCAAATCTCTTCAATTGCTAAGTGTTTCAACAAGGATTTTCATTCCAAAAAGTGGAGAAACACAAGTTTGGAGGTAAGAACGTCCTTCTCCTCTAAACTATCAGTTCTTTACTGAAATTCCCAAGTTATCAACTCTTGATTGATGTTTAATTAAAGGCTTTTGAGTTTGGAATTGTATCTTGGCTTATAATGCAAGATTTGATGGTTTTTCATGATTTTTCGTTAGATCTGATTGATCTGTGATTTGAGATGTGTTTTTGATGTTAAATGAACTCTAAATTGATAAGGAAATGAGTTTTGATTAATGCAATCCCGGATAGGTTGAGTTTCCTAAGTTTAGCTTATGTTTTTTGGATGTTTTTGTGGTGATCTTGTGGATCTGTTGTTGCTGGAGGTATAAGGATGTTTGTAGGTTATTTTTTTAGATGTTTTATGGTGTTAATGGATGTAAGGTTTTGCTGGTTTATGGCTGGGCTTTGTTGGGAGGTGGTTTTGGTGCAATTTCGGTTGTGTTTGGTGGCCGAAATTGGAGTGGGAATGAGAGCAGCGAGTTTGAGTGCTTTCATTGAAGCTTTTGATGCTTGATGATGCATTAAACCTCTGCTTTAATGTGTTTAATCAGGGGAGGCATCTTTGGATCCAAGAGTTGTTGATTCGGAAGCTTGATTTCGTGCTTCGGCAAGTTGCGAAGTGGAATCGGTGAGTGAAATTGGGTTTTCGGCTTTGAAACCAATGTCTTGGGAGCTTAGTTTAAGTCTAAACAACTTTGCTAAGCTCGAGCGTAAGTTTTCGGAATTTCTCTCTAGTGGTGGCCATGATTTTGTTGTGTTGCAAAATGATTATTTGCATGTTTTACATACTGTTTTGGAAGCATGTTTTAGCATGGTTTTTGCTGATGATGTAAGCCATATGTTGAAGGTAACTCTAGGTAGGAGTTCCTTGCTTTTGTACATTGAAATGATGTGGTTTAATGCTTTTAAATGCATGATGAATATGGCTTGGTTTTATGCTTTAAAACAGTGATGTAAGTGATGAAAATGATGTATATTGGCAAGTGATGTTTTGAAAAGGTTAAGGTCACTAAGGTGGTTAAAAGTCCTTGAGTGAGCCTTGTTTACTTGAGAACATCAAGGTGGTTAAAAGTCCTTGGATGGTTCTTGCTACGGACACAAAGGTGTTTAAAAGTCCTTGTGTGGTCCTTCCATGGTGGTTAAAAGTCCATGGGCCAAGGTGTTTAAAAGTCCTTGGGATCAAGGTGTTTAAAAGTCCTTGATGTGTTACATTCTATGGTGTTTAAAAGTCCATAGGCCAAGGTGTTTAAAAGTCCTTGGGGCCAAGGTGTTTAAAAGTCCTTGGGGTGAAAGTTGATGAACTTGTTTTTAAAGAAATGGAATTTATCACTTGTGGCCAATATGACATGTTATGATTTGATGCATGAGATGCATGTTTAAGTAAGCTTTTGAGCATGTGTAAATGATGGTTTAAAGCATGTTTAATAAAGTGTTTTACAAATGCATTATTGGATGGTTTTATTGAGCATTCCTCACTAAGCTTTTGCTTACGCTCTCTTCGTTTTCCCTTGATTCAATAATGCAGAGCATTAGAGACCTTTTGAGGGCAGCAAGAAGGGCAAGAATTCAAGTGCAAGTAAAGCTCAATGTATGGAAGGTTTTTGTTAAACATTTTAGCTTTTGGGTGATTTGGCAATGGGGAAACCATGTGTATGTTTTGGGAGGTGTTTTGTACTCCCTAAGTATGTTTCTTGATGTTAAGATTGTTGGTCTTTGGATTGGATCTTTATATGCTTGTTTTGTAAGTTTGGTGCTTGAATATCTAGCTTGTGTAGGAAGCATGCCTATAGAATTGGGGCTTTTTGCATATGATGATGTTTGGTTGAATTGATGATGCTAATATGTTTTATATATGTTGAATCGCATGCTGGTAAAGTTTGGTGACATTTGGAGCATGTTTGGTTGTGTAATTGCATGTTTAAAGTGGAGTTTTGGAGCAATCTGGGCAGGGTGTTTCGGAACAGCACCTACCGTTTCGGAACGGGTGCCTTAATCGTGCCCAGGCGTCCGAAACGGGAGGGGCCGTTCCGAAACGGAAAGGCCACTGCCAGACCCCCGTTTCAAAACGAGCTATGCCTGTTTCGGAACGGCCCCGCGTTTCGAAACGGGCTGTCTCCCGTTTCGGAACGGTTGACCGTTGGGGGCTGACATTGGCAGTTATGTGTTTTGGATTGTTTGCGTTTTGGTCCTGAAACTTGTTTGTGCAATTGTATGAGTTTGGGAAGTCCTTTCGAGCTGAAATTTCACAGAGAAGTATGAAACATGATTAATTTCAAGTTGGTAACTTCAATTTGGGTTAAGTTCTTATAATTATCAGAATTTACAATTTGGTCCCTAAAGTTGTAAATTGTTCAATTGAGTCCCTGTTTGATCTCTGATGTTTGTGATCTTTTGGTATGATGTTTGTGTGATCACAATTAGGCTTAATATGCATCTAGACAAGTTTTAAAAAGAAAAAAAGGGTCGTTAATCAAGGTTGACTTTCGGGTTGACTTTGGTTTTCCCCGTTGAACTTTCTTAATTCGGGTCAACCGTCTAGGCCGGGTTAAGGGGGTTACACTCCGACCCGACTCTCTACTGGGCCGAGAAGGGGTGTTACATTTGTTGTACCAAAGCTAGAGTTTAGTCGATTCTAGGACTAAACTGAAGTCTATTACATTTTTATTGTGTTACTTTGCCACCTAGGAGTTTTATATTGTGTATATTGTGACTTGTCGATTAATCTGATCTTTCATATAGATATGTATGAGACAAATGAAACCTCATATTGATGAGCTTGCTACCGGCTCCTAGACACATGGCGAAGAGATTAAAGGAGGGAATCCTCTGAACCCGCTGCAACCACATGACCCTCATGTTCAAGGTACTGAGCCTGCAGCACCTACCGCTCAGGCTAAATACTATCAGAACATGGCTAACATGTTCAAGCAGTTTATGACTGCGATGCAAGCAACACCATCAGGATGATGATAATCCTGAAATTGCTGAATATTGGCTGGACAACACACTTCGTATCTTGAATAAACAACTGCAGTTTTTGGATGAGCACAAGTTGGAATGTGATGTTGCATTGTTGACGGATGAAGCTCTTATATGGTGGAAAACCACTATTCTCACAGCTCCAAAAGAATCAGTTACCTGGGAGTTCTTTCTTTGAGAATTCCAAAATAAATATATCAGTGAATACTGTCTCACAGAAAGGCGAAACACCTTCCTCCACTTGAGGCAAGGAGGACGACCTATCGAGTAATATATTCATAATTTCTGTAAATATTGCCGATATGAAGCTGAGTTTATAAAGAAGGAAGAAGACAAGTGTAGAATGTTCATAGTTGGCCTTAGCGATGAATTGCGACCTATGTTTATAGCCCTTGGAATCACCAACTTCCAGGATTTGGTGAACCGAGTCAAGGCCACCGAAGCTGCCCATAAAGCTTAACGAGCTGGTGGGTCTGGGAAGTTTGAGGAGAGGTTTAGAGATGATTCACGACCTCCAAGATGGAACAAAAAAGGGAGATATCAAGGCCCCAAGCAGAATGTTTACCCACAGCCTTCCCGTTCTGGGAACATTGAGAGACCACAGTCTGTGACGCAGTCTTTTGCCAAAGCAGCGTCTGTTGATAGCACTAGAGGATCAAATTGAAGCAACCAATATCCACTGTGTAATTATTGTCAAAACAAGTATCAGACTGGACAGCGTCGTAAGCATACTGGATCTTGTTATTATTGTGGTGAGCAAGGTCACTTTATACGTGACTGTCCTATGAATACAGCTAAATATGTGGCCACACCGACTATTGTTGCTTCTCCTGCTCAATCCTTCCGGGGTAAAGGATCGAAGCATGGTTCTTCTGGGACTTTTGGACGATCGAGTGCACCAGGGAAGCCCTTTAACAAACAAGATTCAAAGATTCTTGCCCAAATGTATCATGTGAGGAGCAGGGAAGAAGAATATGAACTTGATGTCATTGCAGGTACCATTAGGTTATATTCGCATCCTTTATATGCATTTGATTGACCCTTGTTCAACCCATTCATTCATAAGCACCATTGTAGTTAAAAAGTATAACATGTCTTCTGAACCAATGATATTGAGAATCTCTGTAACCAATCCCCTAGAAGATTGTCTCACCGTAAGGGTAGTGTGTAAGAATTGTCCCTTAATGATTCAAGGGATTCCTTTTCCGGCCAATTTGTTGGCTTTACCGATCTATGAATTCGACGCTATCCTAGGATTAGACTGGCTTAGTGAACATCAAGCATGGGTAGATTGTTGTAAGAGAAAGTTGTATCTTAGGGGTTTGGGTAGAGAAAGTGTTGTTCTGATGAATGCGAGGAATCCATCATTGTATGCCTTGTCATTGGAAACCAAAGGTGTAGTAAATCAGAGTAATTCTCTTATTTTATTAGAAAGATCTGTTACATATTTATATACAAGCTATATCTCTATCTTAGGAAACTTTAAGTTAGGAAAGAGCCTAATTCTAGGAAAAGATATAATCCCTTAAAGTAAGGGATTGTAAATACAAGAAATATTCTCATAATCCTTAATTTACTCTACACGTATATTCCTACATAACTAACACTCCCCCTCAAACTGTGTATATGTTGTATATACCCAGTTTGGATGTAAACTCATCAAAAATAACTCTTGGAAGTGCTTTAGTAAAGATGTCAGCTATCTGGCTCCTGGTAGGAATATAATTTAGTTGTGCAATACCACCATTCACTTTCTCATAGATAAAGTGCCTATCTATTTCAATGTGTTTGGTTCTGTCATGTTGCACTGGATTCTTAGCAATACTCATTGCTGACTGGCTGTCACTATAGACCTCGAACTCAGTCTTTTCATCCAACTCCAGCTCTTTGAGAAGCCTCTTTATCCACATTCCTTCACATATTCAAAGAGCTAATGCTCTAAATTCTGCCTCAGCACTGCTCCTTGACACCACAGCTTGTTTTTTGCTTCTCCAAGTAACCAAGTTGCCCCAAACATAAGCACAATATCCACTAACTGACCTTCTATCAGTGAGCTCTCCTGCCCAGCTTGAATCCGTGTATACCTTCACTGTTCTGTCTGAATTTTTCTTGAAAATTAGCCCAGCAGCAGGGGTGAATTTTAGGTACCTCAGAATTCTGTTAACAGCCTCCAAATGTTCTTCTCGAGGATCACTCATGTGCTGGCTTATAACACTCACTGAGTATGCAATGTCTGGCCTTGTTAGAGAAAGATAAATCAGTTTTCCAACTAACTTTTGATAGGGTTCTTTGTCAACTGGATTACCAGCTTCTTCTTTGTTGAACTTCAACCCTGGGTCCATGGGTGTCTCGGCTGGCTTGCACCCAAGCATCCTTGTTTCTGTAAGAAGATCTAGGATGTACTTCCTTTGGTTGATGACTAAACCTTCACTTGACCTTCCTACTTCCATACCCAGAAAGTACCTTAGACTCCCCAAGTCCTTTGTTTCAAACTCTCGGGCAAGAACAACCTTCAAATTCTCAATTTCACTACTATTATCCCCTGTAATAATTATGTCATCAACATACACAATTAATAAGGTCATTTTACCAGTTGCTGCAACCTTTCTGAACAGGGTGTGATCAGCCTGACTTTGTTTGAATCCATTTTTTACCATAGCCTTTGCAAACCTCTCGAACCAGGCTCTTGGAGATTGCTTAAGTCCATACAGTGATTTGTTGAGTTTGCACACTGTATTTCTAGTTGTTTTACCTTCTAGACCAGGTGGTATTTGCATATATACTTCCCCCTCGAGCCTCCCATTGAGAAAGGCATTTTTGATGTCTAGTTGGTGTAATTTCCAGTCCTTGTTCACAGCTATGGACATCAAGACTCTAATGGTATTCAATTTAGCCACTGGTGCAAAGGTTTCTTGATAATCCACCCCATAGGATTGTGTAAAACCTTTAGCCACCAGCCTTGCCTTATACCTCTCAATGCTCCCATCTGAGTTGTACTTGATGGTGAACACCCACTTGCATCCAACAACTCTCTTTCCCTCTGGTAGATCTGTCAAACACCATGTCTCATTTTTCTCAAGTGCCCTTACTTCTTCTTCTACAGCTTTCTTCCATTTGGGATTCTTTAAGGCCTCCTCCACAGTTTTAGGAATCTGCACACTGTCTAGGCTAGCTGTAAAGGCCTTAAAAGTGGGCTGAAGTCTACCATAGGCAACAAATTTGTTAATTGGGTGCATAGTACATTTTCGTACTCCCTTTCTAATAGCAATAGGAAAGTCACCAAGGTCACTAGAATCTTGAGGAGTAATGTTACCTTCAATCTCAGCAGTAGCAGGATTTAAGCCCGGTTCAACAGCAACAGGACTTGAGTCTGGTTCTTGACAAGTGCTAGGCTGGTTATTTACTTCATTAGGGGCTCTTCTTCTCTTGGTATACACCTTAATTTGACTGTCAGCCGGTTGTGGATGCACAGAAGTAGGGGAAATTTGTACTACAGCCCTAGGTGCTGGAAGAGGTGTTGTACAAGGACTTGGTGATTTGTTGGTCCGAGGAGAGTGCATTTCTGTCGGCATAGTGTTTTCTTTTCTGGTGGTTTCAGGATGGGATATGAGAGGAATGTCTGGTAGAGGAGAAATGATGGAAGGTGGAAAAACAAAGGGCTGAAATTCCTCATTTTTCTCCCCCTGAAGTTCAGTCCCTGCAAAATATGGGTTATCCTCAAAGAAAGTGACATCGAAAGAGACATAGGTCTTTTTAGAAATAGGAGAATAGCATTTGTAACCCTTTTGACTAGAGGAATATCCTATAAACACACACCTGATTGATTTATGGTCCAACTTACTTCTATTTTTATCATGCACATGAACAAAAGCTGTGCTGCCAAATACCCTAAGAGGAAGAACAGATGACAATGGTTTAAAGTGAGGAAAATGTTTGAATAAGGCTTCTGTTGGTGCTACAAAACCCAAGGTTTTGCTGGGCATTCTGTTGATAAGGTAGGTGGCAGTAAGTAAGGCTTCCCCCCAAAGATATTTAGGTGCTTTGGCTGAAAAAAGAAAAGACCTCGTAACCTCTAGTAGATGTCTGTTTTTTCTTTCGGCAACTCCATTTTGTTGTGGAGTGTTGACACAGGAAGTAAGATGGACAATACCTTTTTCCCGAAAATAACACCTAAGAGATTGACTAAGGTATTCACGCCCATTATCACTCCTCACAACCTTAATACGTTTTTCAAACTGATTTTCAATCATTTGATAAAAAGTTTTGAAAATTGACTCAACTTCCGCCTTTTCCCTCATTAAAAAAGTCCAAGTAGTCCTAGAATAGTCATCAATAAAGGTAATAAACCACCTAGACCCAGATAAGCTTCTGACCTTAGACGGACCCCAAATATCACTATGGATTATAGAAAAAGGAGATGTGGGTGTAAATGAGGAAGGAGAATATGTTTGCCTGGTATGTTTAGCAATTTGACATACTTCACACTTAAAAGAATGAGGCTTTTTATGGCTAAATAAATTGGGAAACAATTTTGAAAGATACACAAAATTTGGATGTCCTAGCCTACGATGCCACAACATAATCTCATCAGGGTTACTTAAAGAAGAAGAAGATGAAGTCTTAAAACAACGTGAAACTGAAAAAATCTGAGTTGGTAATTCATCAAGGATATAGAGACCATTGGATAGCCTAGCACTGCCAATCACCTTCTTCGAGCCCTGTTCCTGAAATACACACCCATTAATTCCAAAGTGAGCATCACATTTAATATCTTGAACTAACTTACTAACTGATAACAAGTTACAGGCAAGATTAGGAACATATAGCACATTAGGCAAAACCAGTTTATCACCCACTTGAATAGTGCCACTTCCTTTTACTTGGGAGAGAGACCCATCTGCAACTTTGATGGAGGTTTTAGAGTTGCAATGGTTAAAGGTGCGAAATAGCTGAAGGTTGCCTGTCATATGGTCAGAGGCACCAGAATCTATAATCCAGGAGAGAGGATTAGAAGTGGCCAAACAGGAAATTCTACCTTCTGTAGCAGGAAATGCAGTAGAATCTGATTGGGAGGAAATTGGACTAAACATCTGTTGGAGCTCCTCAATCTGTTGCTTACTGAAATTGCTGGAAGGATTGTCATGTGTAGTAACATTTGCTGGTCTCGCTGATTGAGACGGAATGGGAGAAAGAGACGCATCCGAAAGGGTAAAATTAGATGGACGAGGGCTCACTGGAGAGCTAATTGCAGAAGCAGCAGGTTTTGATGTACCCATTTTTTCTAAATAGGGAAGAAAGGTCGAGAGAAGAGGGAAAAAAGAAAAAAATTGAAATTTGGAAGAGAGGATCGACCCGCATCTGATACCATGTAGTAAATCAGAGTAATTCTCTTATTTTATTAGAAAGATCTGTTACATATTTATATACAAGCTATATCTCTATCTTAGGAAACTTTAAGTTAGGAAAGAGCCTAATTCTAGGAAAAGATATAATCCCTTAAAGTAAGGGATTGTAAATACAAGAAATATTCTCATAATCCTTAATTTACTCTACACGTATATTCCTACATAACTAACAAAAGGCGAGCCGCAACTACAGAACATTGACATTGTATGTGAATTTCCTGATGTATTCCCTGATGAACGTCCGAGATTGCCCCCAACCCGTGAAGTGGAATTTGGCATCGAGGTGCAACCTGGGACTGCTCCAGTTTCCATTGCACCATATCGGATGGCGGCTATAGAGTTGAAAGAATTAAAAGCTAAAATTCAGGACCTTATAAACAAGGGTTTCATTCAACCAAGCACTTCACCTTGGGGAGCACCAGTTCTCTTTGTCAAGAAGAAGGATGGTTCTGTGCGATTGTGCATTGACTATAGACAACTGAATAAAGTAACCATCAAGAATAAATATCCATTACCTAGAATAGATGACATGTTCGACCAATTAAAATATGTCTCTGTGTTTTCCAAGATTGACTTAAGGTTGGGCTATTATCAAATGAGAGTCAAGGAGTGTGATGTACCTAAGACTGCCTTCCGTACAAGATACAGACATTACAAATTCTTGGTGATGCCTTTTGGGCTAACTAATGCACCGACAACTTTTATGGATTTAATGAATCAGTTATTTAGACCCTATCTTGATAAATTCGTTGTAGTGTTTATAGATGACATCTTGATCTATTCTAAGAATGAAACGGAACATCGAGATCATCTTCTTATTGTACTTCAGACTCTAAGAGAAAAATAGTTGTATACGAAGTTTTCCAAGTGTGAGTTCTGGCTTACCGAAGTTGCATTTTTGGGGCATATCGTATCGACTTCGGGCATTCAAGTGGACCCGAAGAAGATCCTGCCATTGTGGATTGGCATCCACCGAAGAACATTGGTGAAGTCAGAAGCTTCATTGGGCTTGCTGGCTATTACCGTAGATTCGTGAAAGGATTTTCCATGTTAGCCACTCCTTTAACCAAATTATTGAGGAAGGAAGCTCCTTTTGTTTGGACTGAGGTTCAACAACGAAGCTTTGATAAGTTAAAACAAGTTCTGACCCATGCACCTGTCTTGACCCAGCCCGAGTCTGGAAAAGACTATACAGTTACAGTGATGCATCGCATCTTGGGTTAGGATGCATATTGATGCAATAAGGTAAGGTTATTGCTTATGCTTTGAGGCAGCTTAAGCTACGCGAGATGAATTATCCCACCCACGACCTTGAATTGGCTGCAGTTGTCTTTGCATTGAATATCTGGAGGCATTATCTCTACGGGGAGAAATGTTATCTTTTCACTGACCCTAAAAGCCTAAAAAATTTATTGATTCAGAAGGACTTGAATCTTCAGCAACAGAGGTGGATGGAACTCCTTAAAGATTATGATCTGGTCATTGATTACCATCCGAGCAAGTCCAATGTTGTAGCTGATGCGCTAAACTGCAAACCTTTTCATGGTAAGCATTGATAATAGACTTGAAGTTATAGTTATTGTGAAGTACATTAACTCATCATAATATTGCTATATTGTAGTCCCTCGAGCAATTAACGCTCACTTTCGACTTCGGAAGCATCGTTGACTTGTAGCTGAACTTCAAGTTCAGTCTACCATCGTTTCGCGAATCAAGGAATAGCAAGAGCAGGATTTTGAGCTCCAAGCCAATGTCTCTAAGCTATCGGATAATCCGGACTTCAGAATTAGTTCTGAAGGACTCTTATGCTTCCATGGTCGAGTTTGTGTACCTAATGATGAAACTCTTCGCACCAACATCCTTTCCGAAGCCCATTCGAGTCCTTTTTCTATTCACCCCGGTTCTGTGAAAATGTATAAAGACCTACGTGAGCTCTATTGGTGGCCAGGCATGAAGCAGGCCATAGTTGACTACATTTTCAAATCCCTCACATGTCAACATGTTAAGGTAGAACATTGTGCCCCTACTAGACTATTGCAACATACTGATCCACCAAAATGGAAATGGGAAAAGATAACTATGGACTTTGTTAGTGGTCTACCGTTGACCCCTGCAAAGCATGATTGTAACACCCTAAAACTACCTTAGTTGGAATTATAGAAAAATAACATGAAAAGTGTAAACATTTTACAATTTAGCTATGGTTATAATAAAACAAGATAGGTTATGTCCTAATAAGTTACAATTGGATTAAAAACAGCAAGTATGATAATGTAAATATATATATATATATATACTTACGGTGGTATGGAAATTAACATGTACAATATATAATATGTATAAAATAATGGGATTTTATGTTAGATTAAAATTATAATATGATATATAATAATATGTTAGTGGGAATTAAACTTATAATAGATTAATATATATATATAATTGTGGCTGAATACATTATAATATAATATACATAAGATAGTGGAATTTAGGTGTCTTAATACATGGCTTAAAATAAACCATGTGTCCCTTTCTTTTGTCTCTAAAAGACAAACGGCTACAAGGGGAAACAACCCCTAAATGCTATCAACTTTCTCCCATTTCCTCACACAACCGAAACTAAGAGAAAATAATAGAGAGAGAGAGTGAATTTATAGAGATTAATGATGGAAAAATTGAAAGGGAAGCATGCACGTTCATCTAGAATTCAAGTAAGTTGTTTTGTGATTACCCGGTTGCATATTTGAATTTTAGGGTTTATATTGTTGAATTTTTTATGTGTTTGCTGCTGGAAAATGATGGTGAATGATTCATAATATTGTTATATTGTTGGGTTCATGTTGACGTTGAACAAAATTTGGAAAATGTCTTGAATTTAAGCTAGAACACATGAATCTGCCCAGAATTGTTAGTTTTAGACACCTTTCGGAAATCTGGAAAATTGAGAATGTTAGAGTTGTTTCTGGAAAACGTGTCCCTGTACAAAGTTGTAGAAGACAAAATTTTACATGAGATAGAGCTAAGAATTGCACGAAAAAGTTAAGTATAGGTCTCTGAATTTTTATTAGAAGTTACTGGACTGAAACTGAATGAATCTGGAATCTGCTGTACTAAATTGTAAAATTCGAAAATTATAGGGGCTTAAATAATGCCAATAAAATTCTGGAAATTTTTGCTTGAAACAGGGGGTTCATGAAATGAATGAAATTAAATGGCCAAGCTTGAATTAATTCTCAATTGGTAGGTTAAATGCATTTAGATCACATATACGATTATTAAAGGATTAAAGGGGACTGTTTTGTGGAAATTGATAAATTGAGGACTTGAATGTTTTGATTTTGAATATGTTAGAACTTAATTATTATGCTAATACATGTAAGTTAATATGGTTAAAATATCAGAACCAAATGAATTGTGAATCATATAATTTATATGGTTTAAATCCACTAAGTTTAGCTTGGACAAATTCGATCCTGGAGTTGACCTGTTTTCAAATGCAAAACTGTACTAATTGGGAAATACTAAAAATATGTGCCATACATGATTTTAATGGTGTGTCTATAAGATTTCCAGAATGTTATGATATGCTTTATTTGGATTTAGCAATAAAGATTTATGAACAGATTAATGGACACTGCTCAAAACTGCCATGTTAGGGACAACTTGGGTGTTTATTGTTGTTTGTTTGATTTGGTTGGATTTTTATGCTAAGGTTGATACTAATGAATATTATATATGTTGTAATATGATTCAAGAGCCTATTGAGGAAGAGGCAATATAGGATACAAGGAGTGAACAATGAAGAAGGACAGAGAAGGGCATAGTGATAAAGGACAACAAGTAGCTTGGAGTATTGTGAGTGTAGTTTTGTTTAAAGTGTTAGGATTAGTATCCTAACCTTGTTATTTTTTATTATTAGATAACATGAAGGAAGAATGAAATGAACCTAATAATGGTTGGTAAAAATTAAAATGCTAAGGAAGAAGGATTAAAGGAAAGACTTATGATATGTTGACTATGCTAGTTAGATAAGCTTACTTTGGCCTAGATATGTTACATTGGGTTGATGATTGAATAAACCATATGACATGAACTTATATGATTAGTTTAGCTACTATTTTTTGATATTTACATGATGAAAATGATAATATGTGCTTGCTGATTTTTCATGTTATCATGAATTGAATGATTGCTCTGAAATAAAGATCGATAATATTACATGTTTGGTGAATTGTTGAATAACAAGCAATTGGTTTTGTTAAACATGTAAGATAAGATAAGACCTTGGTTTGATTAGGGTCTATAGGTAGAAGGGCATGCCTTAGAGTCATTGAGATCATCTGATTATTGTTAAAGGATGGTGGTTAGTCACCAATATACCTTAAGGTGGTAAGTCACCTTGATGCTATGGCATCCTCTGATTACATGTCACAAGTTGGTTACAAAGCATTGATACCTTTGGGTATCCAAAGTCACATGTCACACGTAGACTCGATTACCTTCTTCATTAATCATCCAAGGCAACATATTTAAAAGTTACATGACTTGAAAGATAAGTACCTAAATAATAAGTACCAATGAAATGAAATTGATATGCCTACTTGCCTTGTATATGCTAATGCTTTTAAATGATGCTTGTTGTTGTATATGATAATGTTTTTATTGATACTTGCTGTATGAATGAACATAAAAGTATGTTGTTTATGTTGCATCAATGGTTACTTGAAATGGTTACAAGATTAGCTAAGTCTACTTATGTATGATGGACTAGCTAGGTGAACTTTGATTAAAGTCTAGTTAGGTAACCTTAAAGATTGAATAATGCTCTAAAAGATAGAAGTTAGTAAAGTTTAGGGCTGCCTCACTAAGTACATACCTTGTACTTATCACTCTTCTGTTCCCTTATTCCAAAAATTTCAGGTGCTAGTCCCGAAAGCTAGTCGATTGTCTTAGAGAGCTGACCTTGAAGTCCAAGCACAAGTATGACTTTTTTAGTTATTATAGTTGGTGGCATAGATGTATATAAGTGTCACATGCATATGATACATGTATTTTGGGTGCTTGACATGTAAATGATATGTTTAAAAATTTGGTTATGTAATATGTATTTTAACATGCTTAATGTTTCGGTTGTGTAATTAAGTACTAAAGAACCATGGTATATATATATATATATATAGGAATGATGGTTGCTATGGAATTTAAAGTATGCTTGTATGATTTGCTTATATGACCAAATGATCATATGATGGAATTAGAGTTGTATAATAATTTAGTCGAACCTTGAATGTTCCTATTGAGTCCGAATATGATTAAAGTATGCTTGTATGATTATGTTAATGAAACATGAACTATAGGATTGTAATATGGATCTAGATGTATGATATAAAATGAAGATTAAAATGTATTGCTATGCTTAGTTAGAATGTACCTATGGAATGAGCCTTGTTTATATGTATGATTCGAATAGGGTAGATTAAGAAATTGGTTTGGTAACATGATTATGTAATGATTGTTGAATGTATAAGCATGATTAAATGATTATCTTGTTGTATTAGTACATGTATGTAATTGTTATGATTGTAACATGATTGCTTGTATGTAATAGTTAAGGTTTTTGTTAGCCCGCATATATATATGTTTACATTTTTGGTTGAATGTTAGAGTAAGCTTCCGCATGTATATGTAGTATAAATCTAAAGTATGTTTCATAAAGAAACTTGTATGTCAAATATGTTTTGATAATTGGAATTGCTTTTGTATGTCATGAATATATATAATATGAATCTGAATAATAATACGCTGCAAATGTAACGTCCCTCGCTCGCATTCCCGGACGAGGGGTGTTACATAAATTGGCATCAGAGCTTTAGGTTATAGATCTTAAAATTTGTCCGAACATGTCATGCATCATATAGGATTACACTATGCCACCTAGGAGTCTTATATTGAATTATTTGTGACTTCGCTCTCTAATTCCGAACTTTCCTCTGAATTCCTTATAGAATGTCTGCTACCAACTTAGCTCGGGACGATGAGAGTCCCCAAGGATCTTCTACTAAGAAAGGGGATAGCGTTGCTATGCGACCCCCGGTTGAACCTGAACAACCTCGAGAGCAACCTCGAGTACAAGTCCCTCCTCCTTTGGACAATGTGACCATCGAAACTGTTCGTCGGGAATGTTTTATCAGTGTCAAAGAAATATTCGATCACTTTGCAACGGGTGTACGAGCGGCCCCGGTTGCTGTTGCACCATCTCAAGCCCCGATCGACAAGCTCGCTTCACACCGAGCTACTCCTTTTAGTGGCCTTGATATCGAGAAACTGGAAAAAGGTGAGCAGTGGCTCGATAAAACTATCCAAATCTTAACAAAGCAACTCAAATGTTTCGATGAACATAAACTCGAGTGTGCAGTCTCCTTATTAACAGAAGACGCCTTAAGCTGTTGGGAAACCACGATCCTGACTACCCCTGCTGAGTCAGTGACTTGGGACTTCTTCGTTGATGAGTTTAAGAAGAAGTTTATTAGCGAGCAATAACTGGCCGACTGTAGGAATAAATTCCTCTACTTGATGCAGGCCAATCGGCCGATTGAACAATATGTTGCTGATTTCTGCAAATACTGCAAATACGGAGCTCCTTACATTAAGACTAAAGAAGAGAAATGTCGTAAGTGCGTCGGTGGTCTGAACGATGAGCTAAAAACAATGTTCACTGCCCTTGGTCTCACAAACTTTCAAACTCTTGTGAATAGAGCTATTTCTACTGAAGCTACGATGAGGGTCGCAGAAAAGCGAAAGAGTAGTTATCGTCCGGACAAGGGTAAGAAAGGTGACAGTAAGTCTCGGTGGCCGAAGAGGCTGAAGCACCAGAATGAGTCCTTCTCTACTTATTCACCTGTCACTCAGAATGATTATCGACCTCCGCCCTCAAACAAGATGGCAATTTTGGTGGTTTCTGTTAACAACACCGGAAAATAAAAAAGGGTACCTACTTGCAAATTCTGTCAAAAACAGCACTTCGGCCAATGCCGATTTTAGTCTAATCTATGTTCTGCCTATGGAGGCAATGATCATTATATTCATGACTGTCCGAAGAAGAATGACCAAACTTCTACTCGTCACTCTAATCCGAGCCCGGCACCTTCTGGTCGAAACAAATATCCGAGGCAGGCTCAATCTAATAATTCGGGAAGAAGCAAGGCTGCCCAATCTAGAGCTCCTACTCATTAGGAATCTCGAGCGCCAGCTCGTGTTTATCATATCTGCGGCCGAGAGGAAGAAGAATTTCATGATGTTATTGCGGGTACGATTGAGCTAAACCTTAAATCTGTTTATGCTTTAATAGATTCGGGGTCAACCCATTCTTTTATCGCTTCCTACTTAATTGGTGAACTTAAATTGCAACCCGAACATGTTCAAACTGGGTTAATTGTTTCAAACCCTATAGGGGGTAGTATGCCTATAAATTTTCTTTCTAAGGATTGTCAGATAACAATCTGAAATGTATCGTTTTCTTGTAACCTTTATGTGCTACCTAAATGTTAATTCGATTTAGTCCTAGGACTAGATTGGTTGGGAAAACATGAAGCCTGGATAGATTGCCAAAACTGTAGGCTATATTTAAGGGGTTTATGAAAAGAATCCATTATGTTAATAGATAAGAAACCAACCTCCATTTTTGCTGCTATGGCATTACAAGATGATCTTGACTTCGGTTTACCTGAAATTTCGATTGTATCTGAATTTTCTAATGTCTTTCCCGAGGAACTCCATGGTCTTCCTCCAACTCGGGAAGTTGAATTCAAGATTGAAGTTCAACCCAGAACCAATCCTGTGTCCATTGCGCCTTATCGTATGGCACCAGTTGAACTGAAAGAATTGAAGAAGCAAATCCAAGAACTCGAAGACAAAGGATTCATTCGACCCAGTATGTCTCCCTGGGGTGCTCCTGTTCTATTTGTGAAGAAAAAGGACGGTACGATGCGACTCTGTATCGATTACCGACAACTTAACAAAGTAACCATCAAGAACAAGTATCCACTACCAAGGATCGAGGATCTGTTTGATCAACTTAAACATGCAGCCGTATTCTCTAAAATTGATCTCCGGTCCGGTTACTATCAAACGAGGGTAAAAGAAGAAGATGTGCCCAAAACAGCCTTTAGAACTCGATACGAACATTACGAATTCTTAGTAATGCCGTTCGGTCTCACAAATTCCCCTGCTGCATTCATGGATCTGATGAATCGGGTATTCAAGCCTTATATTGATAAGTTCGTTGTCGTATTCATCGACGACATCCTTGTTAACTCCCGGAACAAGGAAGAACATGCTGATCATATTCGAATTGTACTTCAGACACTTCGAGAACACCAACTATTTGCCAAGTTCACTAAGTGCGAATTTTGGTTGTCCGAAATTTCCTTCCTTGGACATGTCATTTCGTCCGATGGAATCAAAGTAGACTCTTAGAAAGTACAAGCTATTCTTGATTGGAGACCTCCGAGAAATGTGAGTGAGGTCCGAAATTTTCTTGGCTTAGCCGGTTATTACCGAAGATTTGTGAAGGGATTCTTGGTGATTGCTGCACCGTTAACTAAACTTCTCCGAAAGGATGTAACCTTCGAATGGTCGGAATAGCAGCAACGAAGCTTCGACCAACTCAAACAAGCTCTAACACATGCTCCAGTCCTTATTCAACCTGAATCGGGTAAAGAATTCGTGTACAGTGATGCTTTACACTAGGGCCTAGGTTGTGTTCTGATGCAAGAAGGCAACGTGATTGCATACGCCTCTCGACAACTGAAACCACACGAATTGAATTATCCTACGCTTGACCTCGAGCTTGCAGCCATTGTGTTTGCACTCAAAATTTGGCGGCACTATATGTACAGTGAAAGATGCAAGTTGTTCACCGATCACAAAAGCCTGAATTATTTACTCACTCGAAAAGATTTGAACCTTAGGCAAAGAAGATGGTTAGAGTTACTCAAAGACTACGATTTGATCATAGATTATCATCCCCGAAAAGCCAATGTCGTTACCGACGCTTTGAGTCGAAAACCGAATCTTGGTATGTTATTCAAAACCGAGAACAATCCATTCTTATGATTTAAGCACTTGTTCGAATTCTTTCTTAATAGTTAAGGAAGAAATTTGAACTCTTCTTACCTATTAAGTAACAATTCGAAAGCCTCCTTAATCATTAAGTAAAAGTTTGGAATCATACCTTGAATTGTAAGTAACATCTCTAATTTTGTTATTCGTAGCTACCTTGGCTATCAAAGCTCATTTCCGGCTATGAAAAGCTCGGAATTATCTGAATGAACTTCAAGTTCAATCTACTGTGATCATAAGGATCAAAGAACTTCAACCAAATTGATCCGGAACTTCAGAAAATCAATTCTAAGCTTGAGTCTAATCCTGACTTCTCCGTTAAGTCGAATGGTCTTCTATACTTCAAAGATCGTATATGTGTCCCTAATAACAAAGAATTACATGATGAAATTCTACAAGAAGCGCACCCAAGTTCTTTTTCGATCCACCCTGGATCAGTGAAGATGTACAAGGACCTCAAGCCCTTGTATTGGTCGCTAGGAATGAAAACGACTATCAACGACTCTGTAGCGAAATGTTTGAACTGCCAACGGGTTAAAGCCGAGCACCAAGTCCCTACTGGTTTGCTTCAACCTCTCAAATTTCCGCAATGGAAATAGGAACGGATCACAATGGATTTCGTAACCGGTCTTCCTTGTTCGCCAAGAAAGTGTGACGCTATCTGGGTGATCGTTGATCGTTTCACCAAGTCAGCACACTTCATTCCGGTGAGAATGATTTTCAGTCTTGAAGCCTTGGCTGAATTATACATTCGAGAAGTAATTCGTTTACATGGAGTTCCAATCTCAATAGTCTCCGATCGATATCCCCGATTCACAGCTCGATTTTGGAAATCATTACATAAAGCTCTCGGAGCCAAACTGAATCTTAGCACAGCTTTCCATCCGCAAAGCGATGGTCAATCCGAGCGAGTAATTCAAATTCTCGAAGACATGCTCAGAACTTGTATCATTGACTTCAGAAAGAACTGGGAGAAATCACTACCTTTGGTAGAATTCGCCTACAACAATAGCTTCCAATCTTCGATTCAAATGGCTCCTTTCGAAGCGTTGTATGGTAGAAGATATCTAACACCTCTGTGTTGGTCTGAACTCGGTGATAATAAAGTTTTGGGACCACAATTGCTTTGGGAAACCGAAGAACAAGTGCAAATCATTTACTCCCGATTGAAGCAAGCTTTCGATCGCCAAAAGTCTTACGTCGATCTGAAACGTAGAGACATTCAACATCAAGTCAGAGATAAAGTGTTTCTTAAAGTCTCCCCATGGAAGAAAGTATTCCGATTTGGCAAAAGAGGCAAGCTAAGTCCTCGGTTTATCGGACCATTTGAAGTAGTTGAAAGAATTGGTCCTGTAGCTTATCGACTCGCTCTTCCTCTCGAGTTCGATAAAATACACAATGTCTTCCACGTCTCAATGCTCAGAAGATATCGATCTGATCCGTCTCACGTTCTTGATCCTGAAGAAGTTGAACTCAATCCTGATCTTTCATACGAAGAAGAGCCTGTTCAAATCCTTGATCGAGAAGTCAAAAGACTTCGAAATAAAAGTGTTCCTCTTGTCAAAGTTCTTTGGAGGAATCACAACGTCGAAGAAGCGACATGGGAACCTGAGGACACGATGAAGAAGAAATATCCTCATCTGTTCGATTCACGTAAAATTCGAGGACGAATTTTCTTTAGGGGGGGGAGTTGTAACACCCTAAAACTACCCTAGTTGGAATTATAGAAAAATAACATGAAAAGTGTAAACATTTTACACTTTAGCTATGGTTATAATAAAACAAGATAGGTTATGTCCTAATAAGTTACAATTGGATTAAAAACAACAAGTATGATAATGTAAATATATATATATATATATATATATATATATATATATATATATATTTACGGTGGTAATGGAAATTAACATGTACAATATATATTATGTATAAAATAATGGGATTTTATGTTAGATTAACATTATAATATGATATATAATAATATGTTAGTGGGAATTAAACTTATAATAGATTAATATATAGATATATATAATTGTGGCTGAATACATTATAATATAATATACATAAGAGAGTGGAATTTAGGTGTCTTAATACATGGCTTAAAATAAACCATGTGTCCCTTTCTTTTGTCTCTAAGAGACACACAGCTACAAGGGGAAACAACCCCTAAATGCTATCATCTTTCTCCCATTTCCTCACACAACCGAAACTAAGAGAAAATAAGAGAGAGAGAGAGTGAATATATAGAGATTAATGCTGGAAAAATTTAAAGGGAAGCATGCACATTCATCTAGAATTCAAGTAAGTTGTTTTGTGAGTACCCAGTTGTATATTTGAATTTTAGGGTTTATATTGTTGAATTTTTGATGTGTTTACTGCTGGAAAATGATGGTGAATGATTCATAATGTTGTTATATTGTTGGGTTCATGTTGATGTTGAACAAAATCTGGAAAATGTCTTGAATTTAAGCTAGAACACATGAATCTGCCCAGAATTGTTAGTTTTAGACACCTTTAGAAAATCTGGAAAATTGAGCATGTTAGAGTTGTTTCTGGAAAACGTGTCCTTGTACAAAGTTGTAGAGGACAAAATTTTACATGGGATAGAGCTAAGAATTGCACGAAAAAGTTAATTATAGGTCTCTGAATTGTTATTAGAAGTTACTGGACTGAAACTGAATGAATCTGGAATCTGTTGTACTAAATTGTAAAATTCGAAATTTATAGGGGCTTAAATAATGCCAATAAAATTCTGGAAATTTTTGCTTGAAATAGGGGATTCATGAAATGAATGAAATTAAATGGCTAAGCTTGAATTAAGTCTCAATTGGTAGGTTAAATGCATTTAGATCACATATAGGATTATTAATGGATTAAAGGGGACTGTTTTGTGGAAATTGATAAATTGAGGACTTGAATGTTTTGATTTTGAATATGTTAGAACTTCATTATTATTGTAATACATTTAAGTTAATATGGTTAAAATATCAGAACCAAATGAATTGTGAAACATATAATTTATATTCTTTAAATCCACTAAGTTTAGTTTGGACAAATTCGATCCTGGAATTGACCTGTTTTCAAATACAACTGATTGAGAAATGCTAAAAATATGTGCCATACACGATTTTAATTGCGTGTTTATAAGATTTACAGAATGGTATGATATGCTTTATTTGGATTTAGGAATAAAGAGTTATGAACAGATTAATGGACACTGCTCAAAACTGGCATGTTAGGGACAACTTGTGTGTTTATTGTTGTTTGCTTGATTTGGTTGCATTTTTATGCTAAGGTTGATACTAATGGATGTTATATATGTTGTAATAAGATTCAAGAGCCTATTGAGGAAGAGGCAATAGAGGATACAAGGAGTGAACAATCAAGAAGGATAGACAAGGGCATAGTGATAAAGGACAACAAGTAGCTTGGAGTATTGTGAGTGTAGTTTTGTTTAAAGTGATAGGATTAGTATCCTAACCTTGTTATTTTTTATTATTAGATAACATGAAGGAAGCATGAAATGAACCTAATAATGGTTGGTAAAAATTAAAATGCTAAGGAAGAAGGATTAAAGGAAAGACTTATGATATGTTGACTATACTAGTTAGATAAGCTTACTTTGGCCTAGATATGTTACATTGGGTTGATGATTGAATAAGCCATATGACATGAACTTATATGATGAGTTTAGCTACTGTATTTTGATGTTTACATGATGAAAATGATAATATGTGCTTGCTGATTTTTCATGTTATCATGAATTGAATGATTGCTCTGAAATAAAGATCGATATTGTTACATGTTTGGTGAATTGTTGAATAACAAGCAATTGGTTTTGTTAAACATATAAGATAAGATAAGAATAAGACCTTGGTTTTATTAGTGTCTATATGTAGAAGGGCATGCCTTAGAGTCTTTGAGCTCCTCTGATTATTGTTAAAGGATGGTGGTTAGTCACCAATATACCTTAAGGTGGTAAGTCACCTTGTTGCTATGGCATCCTCTGATTACATGTCACAAGTTGGTTACAAAGCATTGATACCTTTGGGTATCCAAAGTCACATGTCACACGTAGACTCGATTACCTTGTTCATTAATCATCCAAGGCAACATATTTAAAAGTTACATGACTTGAAAGATAAGTACCTAAATAATAAGTACCAATGAAATGAAATTGATATGCCTACTTGCCTTGTATATGCTAATGCTTTTAAATGATGTTTGATGTTGTATATGATAATGTTTTGATTGATACTTGCTGTATGAATGAACATAAAAGTATGTTGTTTATGTTGCATCAATGGTTACTTGAAATAGTTACAAGATTAGCTAAGTCTACTTATGTATGATGGACTAGCTAGGTGAACTTTGATTAAAGTCTAGTTAGGTAACCTTAAAGATTGAATAATGCTCTAAAAGATAGAAATTAGTAAAGTTTAGGGCTGCCTCACTAAGTAATACCTTGTACTTATCACTCTTCTGTTCCCTTCTTCCAAAAATTTCAGGTGCTAGTCCCGAATGCTAGTCGATTGTCTTAGAGAGCTGACCTTGAAGTCCAAGCACAAGTATGACTCTTTTGGTTATTATAGTTGGTGGCATAGATTTATATAAGTGTCACATGCAAATGATACATGTATTTTGGGTGCTTGACATGTAAATGTTATGTTTAAAAACTTAGTTATGTAATATGTATTTTAACATGCTTAATGTTTCGGTTGTGTAATTAAGTACTAAAGAACCATGGTATATATATATATATATAGGAATGATGGTTGCTATGGAATTTAAAGTATGCTTGTATGATTTGCTTATATGACCAAATGATCATATGATTGAATTAGAGTTGTATAATAATTTAGCCGAACCTTGAATGTTCCTATTGAGACCGAATATGATTAAAGTATGCTTGTATGATTATGTTAATGAGACATGATCTATAGGATTGTAATACGCATCTAGATGTATGATATAAAATGAAGATTAAAATGTATTGTTATGCTTAGTTGGAATGTACCTATGGAATGAGCCTTGTTTATATGTATGATTCGAATAGGGTTGATTAAGAAATTGGTTTGGTAACATGATTATGTAATGGTTGTTGAATGTATAAGCATGATTAAATCATTATCTTGTTGTATTAGTACATGTATATAATTGTTATGATTGTAACATAATTGCTTGTATGTAATAGTTAAGCTTTTTGTTAGCCCACATATATGTATGTTTACATTTTTGGTTGAATGTTAGAGTATGCTTTCGCATGTATATGTAGTATAAATCTAAAGTATGTTTCATAAAGAAACTTGTATGTCAAATATGTTATGATAATTGAAATTTTTTATGTATGTCATGAATATATATAATATGAATCCGAATAATAATACTCATCAAATGTAATGTCCCTCGCTCGCATTCCCGGACGAGGGGTGTTACAATGATGCTATATGGATCATTGTAGATTGTTTCACGAAGTCAGCTCATTTTATACTAGTTAGAATGGACTCCGATATTCCTAAATTAGCTAGGAACAAGAGGATTGTCATCCGAGAGCCTTGAAAGCTTCAATATCTCAAGGTGAGTGTAGTCGGAGTCTCGGGTTTAGGCGAAAGGCCTTCCCGGATCATTATTTGATATTTTAAATTACATCTCTAACTTGGTTGTTGAAGAAATTGCATTGGATGGTTAATCGGACACTTTGGTAAGTGTCGATAAGTTGTCATTGAGTATTGGTTATTGTCATTGATATTGTCATTTTGTATTGTCGTTGATATAGGCATTGTCATTGGATTATTGCATAGAAACCATCGGACATTGATATTGATATCAAACTATGAGTTATTAATGATGAGATACATATATTGGTCATCGACGATATTGAATTCACCAGACAATGGTGTATCATTGATTATTGAAATAAATATGAATATTGCAACCTTGGATTGGAATGAACTTTGGATACAATTGGCATGCCATAGAATTCATGAGCTCAGTGTACGGGTGGAGTACGGTTCTATGGCTACGGCCTATGTTGATTTGGTGAGGCGGAGGGATGTATATTGTTATTGGTCATATTGGCAAGGCGGGGAGACTATACCATTTATTGATTTGGCGAGGCGTAGGAATTCGCATATCTATGATCTTGATTCAATCCAAGGACTAAGAATTAAAATGAAACATGTTTATACATTGTATATTGTTGCATAGCATCGACATCATTGCCATGAGATTATGTTTGAGTATAACCTTGGCATTATTGTTACTTACATTGTTTATGACTACCTCACTAGGCAAAGTATGCCTAACGTGTATCATCTCATGCATTTTTAGGTTAAGAAGGTTTGTGTGTCGGAAGATCGGATCGGCAATCAAGACAAGTCACTACCAAGCTACAAGTAATGTAATTATGACTTTTGAACTCCTAGGAAGGTGGCAAAGTAGTTGAACTAGACATACATGTCTATTTTGTTGTGTTGGTTCATTGTCTAACTTGTAATATGGTCCTTGGTTCTAAATGGCCTTTTTAGTTCTTTTGATATAGCCTTAATATGCATGCTTAGCTTAAAAAGGTAAAAATATAGTAAACGTATTTGCATGTCCATGAAACTTAGCATGCTAGTAGTTTATACCATTGAAATATTCTGTGTGAAGTTTCGTTGCATTTGGACATCGTTCAACATGGTAAATCGTATAAAAACCAGAAAAAATCTGTCATTATAGGTCAGGCCGTTCCGAAACGGGTGATGACGTTTCGGTACGGGTGTACAATATTGAACCTAAGAGTATGGGTGTACCGAAACGGAATAATGCCATTTCGGAAAATTTTGTCATTGGAGACCAACGTTTCGGTACGAGTTCATAGCGTACCGAAACGAGTCAAAGTCAAAAGTGGTCAATCCGTTCTGATACGGGTCAAGCCTGTATCGAAACGGTCTAAAGGGAAGGTCAACAGGAGTTGACTCTCATGCACTTGTTTCGAAACAGCCTAGGATGTTTCGATACGGGGTTAGGTAAGTTAGTTAATGGCTCATTGGACAGATTGCTAATGTTACAGTCTAGTCACTGAATTTATGTAAAGACTATTGATTGTGTTAATGCTCTCCGAATTGAATGAAATCTTGTAGACTTGACCTTTGAGTAATTGATTTCATTTTGGTAAAGTCATTCACATCGAAAGACGTCTAGTTTTTCAAAATTACAAATTACTCCCTAATACTTGTTAAAGTTTCAAAATGGCCCTAAAATGTTATTTGTGGTCCTCACCTGATTAAATTGGACTAGTAAGTACATTGGTAACGTTTGTATGTCTAATATTGATTAAGTGATGTTGTTAAGATGAAATTTTATTGCACCGATCAACGTAATGTCCATCGGTAACACGCTCCGACCCGACTCTCTACTAGGCCGGGAAAGGGGTGTTACATCGCCAATCTTTCTTCCATGACAATTAATTGGAAGAGGTGTCATGGTATGTATATGTTTTCATTCGAGCCATTCAAGGAGGCCTTTCACTCAATATTGATGTGTCAACTACAATGATAGCAACATGGCCTGTAGTGGCATCTTTACTTGCCAATCAGAGTGATAGAGACCCCCCACTCCCTAGATCAAGGCTGGAGAAGTGCTTAAGAATCGAACCTACCAACCGAGAGTACAAGATCACTGGATTGAGTGAGCAGGACAAAAATGAGAATAAGAAAACAAAGAGAGTGGAGATGACCATCTATGACCACAACATACATTTGCAATATTCTGGTGATTTGCTATGCAAGATGAAGTTCCATTTGATCTTTACTCTTTGTTATCCTGGTAACACTGTACGGAAGCTCTAACCACCTCGCAAAGAACATCCTTGGTTGAAATTTCAAGACAGAAGCCATAGAGAAGAATGAATGTATAATGGGTCTAGACATGTGGTCATCGAAGTTGAAGGATATGTCCTACAAAGTCAAGGGCGAGTAACAAAATAAATTCTATTTCAAGGAATGGGCGTTGGAATTTCAACAAACTGGTGATGTCAGCTAGAATTAGAAGATGGTCCATTGCTAACTTTTCTGCTTCAAAGCCTGATTTAGTAGACGCCTCCCACCTATTATCAGAGTTGATGTTTGCAATAATGCAACCCAAGGTCACTAAAGCTCCTTTATTTGTTGCCTGATGAAAAAACCTTGATCTCTGTTAATTTTTCTGAGTTTGGCATAACAACTCAAAATATAATACCAATTCAAGTGAATCACAAACACTCTCTAGAAATGAATGTCAACCTCGATAGTTCAAATTTGATGTTAACCACTGAGAGATCAATACCTATGGATCCATTGAAGAACTGCAAAGTACAAAACGAGTACTACAAGAGCATCGAGATGGCCAAATATGTGATGATCAAGGAAGCTGCAGCTCTCTTCCCGTACAAAATAAGTAGTGGAATCAAAACTTCAAAATTCCTGAGGCTATAGAAAAGGCTAAAGAGAAGATAAAAAGATCATTGAGAATGTGGAATTGATAGGACCACCTGCCCTTTGGCATACTTGATCATGTGCTACCAAAGACGAGAAGTGGCTCATCAACTGTCCATTGGAGTTTGCTACCCGATGGTATACCTAACTAAGTCGATGAACATATAAGGATTCATCAAGGGCTTCTTCTGAACAAGTTAAGAAGATGACCAACATGGTCCCAACTCAGATTGTGTTGTAAGGCGTGGACTAGAGATCTAACAAGGATTTCCTCTAGTATACGATGGCAATACAAGACAATTTTGGTATAGCCACCTTTGTCGAAAAGTGAGATTTCTCCGATGACTTTGAGGTAACCCTTCTATGGCCGTACGACAAACCATACAAACATGGTTAAGAATACTAACAGTCATCAAGATTTAAGGAATTAATTGGCAAGCCCAACACGTCAACAATGGGACCTTGATGAGAGAACTAACCCCTTAGTGGAATTTAAAAGAAAATAGAACAAGTAGAGGAGTTTCCCACTTTTTCTAAGACAATTGTGAAGTTATACTCGGAACCAATCCTTTTTCTTTTGCCCACGAGCATTAGGGATCTTTTGCAAGGGCGGCTATGTTATTTTACTTGTTTAAAAGATGCATTTTTGCAAGTGGCAAACCTTTTTTTCCTTTCATTCATAAATTATTCATTATATCTATATTCTCCATTTTTTAGGGCCCTTATTATTGATTGCATGAATGATTCTTGAATCTAATCCCGCGATAGAGGGGAAACAAAAATGTGCTCAAGATTAATGGAAAAGATCCCAAATACAAATTTCATGAGAATTTTCCTCTCAAACATTGTTGTTTAAGATCTTTGGATTAAGTGATAACTCTAAAACATCTACCAATTGAGAACAACTTTTCTTCAATGATATCCATGTATAAGAGAAGATTTGGCATTCCTTCATTTCCCTTCGCAAAAAAGGAAAAAATATCCCTTATTGTCGCTTTTGAGCATGATATTTTCTTTCGATTGAACCCTAACCAAGGATCACTCCCTACACTAGGGGACAAAAGTGATGAAAGTCTATTTTCATGAGAAATGTGATTGGTTCGAAACATGCTATGTGTCGCAACCCTTTTCGAGCCCGACACTTTAAAAAAAACATAAAATCAACGGAGTCGCCACCAATCCTTTTGAAAAAGTGTGATTGGATCACTTTCAAACAAGGTTATTTTAATAAAACGTTTTATTTATTAAAATAACAATTTTGGTCTGTGAAAACCATAAAACAGGATTGGGGGCGGTTACCTGTGGGGAAGGGTTAGCATCCCCACAACGCCAAAAAATTGGTACCTTATTGATTTCAAAAAGAATTTTCAAAAAAGGAATTTGCAAGTTTCACAAAGGTTTGATTTATTTGTCCATTTTATGAATATAAGTCTATTTTAACGGCCTTGCTGCCCGGAATTGAACTCCAATCACCGCCAATACTCTTGGCGCTAACCTGCCATTTCCGTTTGGTAAGACACCACATTATTTTGTTTTCACTGTTTTAAACAAACCAACAAAATATTATGTGTGTTAAAGTTTTTAACTAAAACTTAATTGATGGTTAAACCCTAAA
Organism: Hibiscus trionum; assembly: GCA_030270665.1. Taxonomy (NCBI): domain Eukaryota; kingdom Viridiplantae; phylum Streptophyta; class Magnoliopsida; order Malvales; family Malvaceae; genus Hibiscus; species Hibiscus trionum. The sequence continues at coordinate 28,563,783 of BSYR01000021.1, forward strand.
AAAGTCTACATATTTTAAAATCTAATTGGATTTAAAGTTTGATTTAAGTGTGTCTTATTTCTTAAAGAAAATATGAAGCAAGTTTTATCAAGCAAAAGTTTCTAGCTAAGGCTTGTAGAACTTATTCCTAAGGTTCAATTTATTACTAAAAGGCAAGCAAGACAACAAACAAAAATTTTTAAATTTTATATTTTGAGCTTGGATCAAATTTATTTTTAAAAGTTTTATTTTTCGGATTTTGAAAACTTTGTATTCTTTTTGAAAATTAAACCTTTTTACTTTAATGAAAAAAAACTTGTTTAATTATTCTTTGTTTGTTTTCTTTTAAAAAATCAACGTTTTGTATATTTTTTTAAAATGAACATGGATCAAACACATTCCTATTAAAATCAAACTCGAAGAATAAATTTTCTTTCATTATTATTCCAATCAAAGATAAAAAATGAAGAAATATTACAACACAAAACTCAAGTTTCTAAAATCATAAGCAACCTAATAAAACATGAACAAAAATAATTTAACAAAACAAAATAAATTCAAATCATAAAGAAAAGAAAAGAAAATTATACCGAAAATGGAGAATTCTCAAGCTTCTTCCTCTCGAACCGATTCCAAATACGACCAGAAAAAGTTTGCTTCTTCTTCAAAAATTCGAACCGGAGCTGCTCCAAACTCGAACAAATTTAAGCAGTTTCCCAACAATTTTCAGAGAATTTTTCTGGGTAGTTTCGGATGAATTTCCAGTGTGTTCCACAATGCAAAAATGGTCATTGTTTATAGGGTTTTAAGGAATTGGGGATCGAGGCAAATTGGGGACAAAATCCCCATTTTCTACCCATGAAATCATCTAATATGATTAGAAATACTTTGACCTTTTGAAATTCACCTAGAATTTCATATGATTCGGCTCTAATTTGGGAAAGTTTACCCCCAAATTTATTTAGGGTCTGAATCCTTTTCCCCTTCAATTGATGAGCTACCAATGACAAAAAGGGATGGGGTCAGCGGCATTGGATTCAGCTGGTCGAGGCGAGTCGACCGACACCAACCACGATGTCCGTCGTGCCCTAGGGACGGCAGAATCAGCACCGTCAGCTGGCCCAGGCGTTTCAAATAGAGGATTTTGGGGGAGATGATCCAGCGCGCGTGTAGCGCACGCGCTGGAGCGGGATCCCCCCTTTTCCCAATTTTTTCATCAATCGATCCATACCGTTGATTATTTCAGCCATAGATCCAACGATCACAATTAAACCTGAAAAAAACAAGAAAAAGGGTTAATCTGGGCCTTTAATATTAAACTAAATGAGACTCTTATTTAAACTAAGATGAATTCTTTTTTTGGGTTTTAATAATAAGATTAATACTAATATAAAAAATATTGCTATACTACTACTACTACTACTAATAATAATAATAATAATAATAATAATAATAATAATAATAATAATAATAATAATAATAATAATAATAATAATAATAATAATAATAATAATAATAATAATAATAATATACAAAAAATAAAATCAAATACAACAATTTAAAAAAACGAAAATGATGAATTTAGGTGAGAGTTCAGTGACAATAGTTGCCCCTCTTTGGTCATTCCGGTGAAACAGGAATAGAGCAAAGGACACTAATTTTCACAAATTACCAAATTGTCAAAACTTCTTGTATTGACAAGACGACATGCTTCGTTCTCCTTTTTTCGAACGAATAAGCAACTTCCTATCTCCAAATGCTCGAACGGATAAGCGAGTTCTATTCTTCTTATGTTTGAATAGATAAGTGGATGCTAAAAAAAGTACCATCCTCCTCATGTTCGAATGGATAAGCATATTTTGAAACAAAGGTTCCACTCTCCTCATGCTCGGATGGATAAGCATGTTCTAAAAAAAGGGTTCTACCCTCCTTATGTTTGGATGAATAAGCGGGTTCCATTCTCCGAATGCCCGAACGGATAGACGGGGTTCTATTCTCCTCATGCTTGAATAGATAAGCAAATTCTATTCTCCAAATGCCCAAAAAGATAGGCGAGTTCTATTCTCCTTATGCTTGAATAGATAAGTAGGTTCCATTCTCCAAATGCCAGAACAAATAGGCATGTTCTATTCTCCTTATGCTCGAATAAATAAGCAGGTTATGAAAAAGGGTTGCATCCTTCTTATGCTTGGATGAATAAGCGAGCTCTATTCTCTTTATGCTTGAATAGATAAGCATGTTCTAGAGAGGTTCCATCATCCTTATGCTCGGATGAATAAGCATGTTCTATTCTTCTTATGCCTAAAAAGATAAGCAGATTCCGTTCTCCAAACACCGAAACAAATAGGCGTGTTCTATTCTCCTTGTGCCCGAATAGATGAGCAGGTTCCGTTCTCCAAACACACGAACGGATAGGCGTGTTCTATTCTATTTATGCCCAAATAGATAAACAGGTTCTGAAAAAGTTCTGTCCTCCTCATGCTCGAATGGATAAGCAGGCTGAAAAATAAAGGTTCCATCCTCCTCATGCTTGGATGAATAAGCAGGTTCTTTTGCTAAAAAATCCTTCGTATTCCTAAAAAAAATGAGTTGTACAATGCAATTATGATAAACATGCCCCTAAGGATACCTAAAACATGAATGCATGCCAAGTTTTATGATTTCTTCTAAAATCCTTTTTTATCAAAATTTGTTTTTTGTCAGGCAGCAGACACAGAAGAAATTGTGATGCTCTAGAGAACTTGGATTGTATCATCTCAAACATTTTCTCAACTCTGGTAAAGGATGATAGGCATCTATTCTAGCCCATCTCATCAAACGAAGAACTAGTATGAATTCCTTTTCATTTCTCCACACCGAATACGACTTTGAACAATGTTATTAAGATCACGATGAGCAGGAAAGTTAGCCACAACCAATCCTTCAATCCTGAACTGCTCCACTAGTTTCCACTTCTCCATTCGTATTCTTTTGTTTCTTCTTATAGAAAGTTTCTGATCTCTTTGCACATTTGCTCGCTTAATCTAGTTACCTTGAGTGGATTTCTTTCTTCATGATTAGCTAGTAGAATAACTCAACTATCGAACCAAGTCCAACTACAATTGTAGTTTATACATCAATATTCAGCAACAGGCTTCCTTGAGTAGTCTTGAAAGCTTCAAGTCTTCATATGCCCTTTAAAATAACATTAAGCACCTACAACGCTTCTTGTGAATTCTCAAATTCTTGCCCTTATAGGGAATCTTAAAGTTTTTGCACGTCAAACCTTCACCTTGAATGCATGATGTTGGAGCTTTAATCTCTTCCTCTCAGGCCTATCAAAGTCAGGGATCTTGAACCCTTGGTCAACATAACTTGCCCCAGTCTGATGGCACAGTTTACCCACTAGGTATGGCTCTATCCTTTTTTATGCTTTGAGGATCTTACATCTTATGTATGGATCTTGCTCGTCAACACAATCCACTTAAGACTCTTTAACACATGTGCTTCTTCTTCTTTTTTACCTTCTCATGCAAGGAGATGCCCTCGTTCAAATTGAGGTTCAATTGTTGCCTGAGATTATGGAAAACATTCGTTCATGGTTCCCTACTGTTAAGATCAATACCAAGAAATTCTTTGTTTTTCATAAATCTATGTCAGCCTACTTGTAAGATACAAGAAAAGGCTAAAATGATAGTTTAAAGGAAAAAGTCATGGTAGATGCAAAAAGGCTAAAAATGGGAATTTTAAGAAAATAGTCATGGAAAACATAGAAAAGAGGAAAGCCATATGCCCCCAATATTCATCGTATGAATGATTCATGAATCCATGAATCGGATAGTGCCCCACCTTTAGGTGGCTCTCTTTTACTCACACACTCCCCAAATTTAAAATTTCCCACTTTTCTAATCTCGATCAGACATTAGAAGTTTTGAGGTCCCTGAAGAAAGGTTAACTCAATTAGGCGGGATGCGTTCTAGACTGCCAATTTTTGGTTTTTCACCCTAGAGTTCATTTTCTTTTCTGGTGCATGTCTCTTTTGGAGGATTTGTTTCAAATTTTCCATCGCGCTCCAGTTTTCGTTTCTTCCTTTCATCAATTATTTTTTCCTTTTTCTTTTTCCTTCCTTTTCATTCTTTCTTAGTCTTCTTTTTCTTTTTTTGTGTCCCTTTCATTCCAAATTTAAGAGATTTGCTTGATCTGACGTGTTTTACCTTTGCTTGCAAACAACTTTTCATCCTCTTTGCCCCCATACTGGGGAGTGGTCCTTGGTTAAGATTTTAATCAAATAAAAATATCAAGCTCAATGGGGGTCAACAATGGATTTTTGTTTTCTTATTCGTGAAGGGAAATGAAGGAATGCAAAATGTCATTTCACACACAAACATCATCGAATAGAAGTAGTCTTCAGTTGGTAGATTTTTTAGAGTTATCACTTCATTCAAAGACCCTAACAACAATGTTTGAGAGGAAAATTCACTCATAATATGTATATGGGATCTTCTCATCAAAACCTGAACACACTTTATTGCCCATCTATCTCAGGATTAGATTCAAGAAACATGCACACAATCAATTATAGAGACTATGAAGAGAAATGAATGAAGAATGAAAATAAATAAAAAATGAGAAATGTTTGCCACTTGAGAGAAAAAAGAGAATGCATCTTTAAACAAGAAGATTTAACATGGAATCCCTTACTAAAGACCCCTAATGCTCGCGAGCTAAATCAAAAGGGTTGGTTATAAGTACGGTCCCAACCGTCTAGAGAAATCCTTTTGAGATCAATTGCTAAGAATCATCCCAAGAAAGCATAGGTGAATTCCAACCAAGCTCGACCCCTCTACTTCTTGACGAATTTTTATAAGTGCTCATCATATTCTTCATCTTCAAGTTTCCCACTTTTGATAGCCGCCAATATCAACTCCCGTTCATGACCATGCCTACAAAACATTTGGTGGCATGGTTTAACATATAATCGTACAAGGTACCATTTAAGGTTTCCACAAACAATGGGGTAACTTCATTTTCCAACAAGGGAGGTTGTATTTGGGCTGCAACATCTCACCACCTCTAGGCATACTAGTGAAAGCTCTCATTGGGCTTTTGTTCCATATCCTGCAGTATGATCCTACTTGGGGCCATATATGTTACATACTTGTACTGCTTGAGGAAAGCTTTCGACAGTTCTCTCCAAATTCGTAAGTTGACCTGACTCAATTGGGTATACTATCGGGTAGTAGTTCCTGCTAGACTATCCTAGAAGCAGTGAATAAGAAGTTTCTTGTTTTCCAGGTGTGGCGACATTTTCTGGCAGTACATGGTCAAGTGTTACCGAGGGCAAGTGGTCCCTTAGTACTTCTCAAACTTGGGAACTTTGAATTTTGGTGGAACCACCAAGTTAGAAACCAAACTTAGATCCCTTGCATCTATACCACCATAAATGCTTCCTTCCTGTGTGGCTCTAATGATCTATTGAATTGATCAAACGATGGCTAATCACAAAGTGGGAGGTGAATTGGTGTAATCAAAAATTGAAGGGTGCAAAAGGATAATTTAAAAATGAAGACAATGCAATTTTAGAGTGGTTCAAGCTTCGAACAAGCTCTACACCCACTACCTCAGCACCCTACTGAGGATTTCAACAATTTACTAACTTGAGTTTGTAACCCCTTAACCCGGCCTAGACGGTTGACCCGAATTAAGAAAGTCACACGGGGAAAACCAAAGTCAACCTGAAAGTCAACCTTGATTAACGACCCTTTTTTTTCTTTTTAAACTTGTCTAGATGCATATTAAGCCTTAGATATGATCATACAACAGCATACTCAAAGATCATAAACATCAGAGGTCAAACAGGGACCCAATTGTACAATTTACAACTTTAGGGACCAAATTGTAAATTCTGATAATTATAAGGACTTAACCCAAGTTAAAGTTACCAACTTGAAATTAATCAGGTTTCATGCTTCTCTGTGAAATTTCAGCTCAAAAGGACTTCCCAAACTCATACAATTGCACAAACAAGATTCAGGACCAAAATGCAAACAATTGAAAACACATAACTGCCACTGTCAGCTCCCAACGGTCAACCGTTCCGAAACGGGAGACAGCCCGTTTCGAAACGCGGGGCCGTTCCGCAACGAGTACCGAAACGGGGGTCGGGCAGTAGCCTTTCCGTTTCGGAACGGTCCCTCCCGTTTCGGACGCCAGGGCTTGTTTAAGGCACCCGTTCCGAAACGGTAGGTGCTGTTCCGAAACACCCTGCACAGATTGCCCCAAAATGCATACTTAAACATGCAATTGACCAACCAATCATGCTCCAAATGCCACCAAACTTTGCCAACATGCAATTCAACATATATGAGACATACTTGCATCAACAATTCATCAAAACACCAACATATATGAAAAGCCCCAAATCTATAGGCATGCTTCCTACACAAGCAACCATTCAAGCATAAACTTTCAATTCAAGCATATAGTGGCCAACCACAAAAACCAGCATTCACAACAACATTCAACATACTTAGGGAGTTCGAAACATCTCCCAAAACATACACATAGGTCCCCCATTGCCAAATTACCAAAAGCTAAATGTACTTAATAAAACCTTCCATACTTTGAGCTTTACTTCCACTTGAATGCTTGCCTTCCTTGCTGCCCTCAAAGTACTTTAATGTTCTGCATTATTGATTTGAGAAAACAAAGAGAGCGTAAGCAAAAGCTTAGTGAGGAATGCTCAACAAAACCATCCAATAATGCATTTATAAAACCCTTTATAAATCATGCTTCAAATCATCATTTACACATGCTCAAAAGCATACTTAAACATGCATCTCATGCATCATATCATAACATGTCATATTGGCCACAAGTGATAAGTTCCATTTCTTTAAAAACAAGTTCATCAACTTTCACCCCAAGGACTTTTAAACACCTTGGCCCCAAGGACTTTTAAACACCTTGGCCTATGGACTTTTAAACACCATAGAAAGGACCACACAAGGACTTTTAAACACCTTTGTGTCCGTATCAAGTTTCACATCAAGGACTTTTAAACACCTTGACCCCAAGGACTTTTAAACACCTTGGCCATGGACTTTTAAACACCATGATAATAATCACCCCAAGGACTTTTAAACACCTTGGCCCCAAGGACTTTTAAACACCTTGGAAAGGATCACACAAGGACTTTTAAACACCTTTGTGTCCATAACAAGAATCATCCAAGGACTTTTAACCACCTTGATGTTCTTAAGTAAACAAGGCTCACTCAAGGACTTTTAACCACCTTAGTGACCTTAACCTTTTCAAAACATCACTTGCCAATATACATCATTATCATCAATTTATCCACTGTTTTAAAGCATTAAACCAAGCCATATTCATCATGCATTTAAAAGCATCAAACCACATTTAATCAATGTTCAACAACAAGGAACTCTTACCTTGAGCTTCCTTCAACATATGGCTTACAAAAACAGCATTAACCATGCTAAATCATGCTTTCAAAACAGAGTTTAAAACATGCAATAAACCACATTGCAACAATAATCAAATCATGGCCACCACTAGAGAGTATTTCCGAAAACTTACACTTGAGCTTAGCAAAGTTGTTTAGACTTAAACTAAGCTCCCAAGACATTGGTTTCAAAGCCGAAAACCCAATTTCACTCACCGATTCCACTTCGCCTCTTGCCGAAGCACCAAATCAAGCTTCCGGATCACCACCACTTGGATCCAAAGATGACTCCCCTGTTTTAACACATTAAAACAGTAGATTAATGCATCATCATGCATTAATAGCTTCAATGAAAGCACCTAAACTCGCTGCTCTCATCCACACTCCATTTTCGGCCACCAAACACAACCGAAAATGCATCCAAACCACCTCTCAACAAAGCCCAGCCACTAACCATCAGAACCTAACATCCTTTAACATCATTTAACATCTAAAAAGAACCTAACAACATCCTTATACCTCCAGCAACACCAGATCCACAAGATCACCTAAAAAACAATCAAGAATCACAAACTAAACTTAGGAAATTCAACCTATCCGGGATTGCATCAATCAAAACTCAATTCCTTATAAAAACAACATTCATTAATCATCAATTTAACATCCTAAAACACTGCTTTAACAGATCCAACGAAAATTCATCAAAAATCACCAAATCTTGCATTTTAAGCCAAGATCCATTTCACAACTTCAAAAACCATTTATAAAACATCAATTAAGGATTGAGAACTTAGGAATTTCATTAAAGAACTTGAAGTTCAGAGGAGAAGGACGTTCTTACCTCCAAACTTGAGTTTCTCCTCTTTTGGAACCAAAAAGCTTGATGAATCAAGTAGCAAATTGAGAGGTTTTGTTGATGTGATGATTAGAAATCAAAAGAAGATTGAAAAGAGAGAAATGAGTGACAAAATTAGAAGGAAATCTCTGGAGAGAAAGTGTTTGGGTTGAGAGAAAATGAGAGAAAAGAGAAATTGGAAAATATGAGAAATTAGTTACAAAATAGCCAAAATGATTTTCCCTCCACTTTTCTTTTGCTTGAAAATCAGAATTAATCATTAAAATATCTTAGAAAAATCTGGAGAAACTCCCTTTGGGTAAATAGCTCCTTAAAGATTCAAAGTTTCAACCCTTTCGAAAATAGTCACAAAACTTTCAAAAATTACATTTTGGTCACTAGCCAAAATGTCACCCTTCCAAAACTCATTTTCCAAAATTGATTTCACAGTTCACTTAATTATATTAAAAGATGATTTTAGAACATTTTTCCATATTTTTAATGCAACCCGAACTAGGCTTTCCTAAATTCACTCTCTTAGACTCGAACAGCACTTTGACCAAACCGGTCAACGCCCAAAACTTCTAAGCCCAAAACCGGGGCGTTACAACTCTCCCCCCCTTAAGAAATTTCGTCCCCGAAATTTACCTGAAGGAAAGAGATAAGGAAACTGCTTCAGCATGTCTTCCTTCCGCTCCTACGTGGCTTCCTCAACACCTCGATGCTTCCACAGCACCTTCACCAACTCAATGGTCTTGCCACGAAGAACCTTGCTATCCGAATCCAGAACCTTCACCGGTTCCTCATCATAGGTCAAATCCGGATTCAAAACCACTTCCTCCACAGGCATCACATGCGAAGGATCAGATCTATACTTCCGGAGCATAGAAACATGGAACACATCATGAATCTTCTCCAACTCCTGAGGTAACCTCAACCGATACGCAACAGGACCCACACGCTCAACCACCTCATATGGTCCAATGTACCTAGGGCTCAACTTACCCTTCCGGCCAAACCTCATCACCTTTTTCCAAGGCGAAACCTTCAGAAACACACGGTCACCCACCGCATACTCTATCTCCTTACGCTTCAAATCCGCGTAAGACTTCTGCCGATCAGAAGCTGCCTTCAACCGCTCACAAATGAGCTTTACCTTCTCTGTGGTCCCTTTCAACAAAGCCGGCATCGAAACCAACTTTTGACCAGTTTCAGCCCAACAAAGAGGAGTCCTACACTTCCTCCCGTACAAATCCTCATAAGGTGCCATCTGTATACTTGCCTGATAACTATTGTTATAAGCAAACTCAACCAAAGGCAGATGCTTCTCCCAAGAACCTTGGAACTCAATCACGCAGCACCTCAACATATCCTCCAAAATCTGGATAACACGCTCAGACTGACCATCCGACTGAGGATGATAGGATGTACTGAAATGCAACCTTGTACCCAGAGCTTGATGCAAACACTGCCAGAACCGCGATGTGAACCTCGGATCCCTATCCGACACAATCGACTTTGGCACACCATGCAGCCGCACAATCTCAGCAATGTACAGCTCTGCCAACCTATCCAAAGAAAACGTGGTATGCACAGGCAAGAAATGCGCACACTTCGTTAGGCGATCCACAATCACCCACACCGAATTCTTCTTCGATGGAGACAAAGGTAAACCAGATACAAAATCCATGGTAACCATTTCCCACTTCCATTCAGGGATTTTCAACGGTTGCAACAACCCTGAAGGAAACTAATGCTCAGCCTTAACTCGCTGACACACCAAACACTTGCGAACAAACTCCGCCACATCTTTCTTCAAACCCACCCAATAGTACTCATCACGAAGATCACGGTACATCTTGGTACTACCAGGGTGCATAGCAAAAGGACTACTATGACCTTCAGTCAGAATAGCACGCCTCAACTCAGCATCAGCAGGCACTACTATCCGACTCCCAAAACACAACACACCATCATCATTAAAGCAGAAATCCGAAGGTCTACCCTCCGCGATATCCTGAACATGCGGCACCAAGGAATCATCCAGCAACTGCTTATCCTTGATCAACTGAACCAATGATGGTTTCACTTGCAACTCAGCAACAAGACCACCATCTTGCGATATGCTAAAACTAGCAAACATAGCCCTCAGCTCAACAGCTACTTTCCTGCTCAAGGCATCCGCCACAACATTAGCTTTTCCAGGATGATACTCAATCGTCAGATCATAATCCTTGAGCAACTCCAACCAACGCCGCTGCCTAAGATTCAACTCCTTCTGAGACATCAGATACCTCAAACTCTTGTGATCTGTGTACACAGTACACTTCTCACCATACAGATAATGTCTCCAGATCTTCAGAGCAAAAACCACTGCAGCCAGCTCAATATCATGCGTAGGGTAATTGCGCTCATGCACTTTCAACTGTCGCGATGCATAAGCCACCACCTTACCCTCCTGCATCAGCACACACCCCAAACCAACATAGGATGCATCACTGTATGCCACAAACTCTTTCCCTGATTCAGGCTGAACCAAGATAGGAGCTTGCGTCAAAGCCGCCTTAAGCTTCTCAAAAGCCTGCTGTCTCGCTTCCGTCCACTCATACTTAACATCCTTTTGCAACAGCTTCGTCAAAGGAGCAGCAATCTTGGAAAAACCATCCACAAACCTTCGGTAATATCCCGCCAAACCAAGGAAACTACGGATCTCATGAACAGACTTAGGAACTTTCCAATTCATCACCGCCTCAATCTTCTGAGGATCAACACGAATCCCCTCAGCAGAAACCACATGCCCAAGGAATACCACCTCCCTTAACCAGAACTCACACTTGCTCAGCTTAGCATAAAGCTGATTCTCCAACAAAGCCTGCAAAACAATCCTTAAATGCTCTTCATGCTCCTCCTCAGTACGCGAGTACACGAGGATATCATCAATGAACACCACAACAAACTTGTCCAGGTATTCATGAAACACACGATTCATCATGTCCATGAAAGCAGCAGGAGCATTTGTCAAACCAAACGGCATCACAAGGAACTCATAATGCCCATACCTTGTCCTGAAGGCTGTCTTAGGCACATCCACATCCTTCACCTTCAACTGGTAATACCCTGACCTCAAGTCAATCTTAGAGAACACAGCAACTCCCCGAAATTGATCAAAGAGATCATCAATCCTCGGCAAAGGATATCGATTCTTGATAGTCAACTTGTTCAGCTGACGGTAATCAATGCACATTCTCATAGTGCCATCCTTCTTCTTCACGAACAAGACCGGTGCTCCCCAAGGTGACACACTCGGCCGGATGAAACCACGATCAAGCAACTCTTGCAACTGCGTCTTCAGCTCCTTCAGCTCCTTAGGTGCCATTCTATAGGGAGTAATGGACACAGGAGTTGTATTCTCATACAACTCAATTCCAAACTCCACCTCGCGGTTAGGAGGTAAACCAGGCAACTCCTCCGGAAAAACACCAGGAAACTCGTTCACAACCCTGATATCTTGCACCCTCAACTCCTTAGAGCTAGGATTCATCACAAAAGCTAGATAGGCTTCGCAACCTTGCCTTAGCATCCTGCTCGCCTCCAAGGTAGACACCACATTGGCAAGAAACTTCACATTCTCACCAACCACAACAACTTCGTAATCATCTGCAAGCTTAAGCGAAACTCGCTTGTTTTCACAATCCACAACAGCACGATGCTCAGCAAGCCAATCCATACCAAGGATTACATCAAAAGCATAAAAGGGCAACTCCATAAGATCAACATGAAAAACATGTTCTTGAACAACCAAGGGACACCTTCTATAAAGCTTTCGAGTCACAACAGTCTCACCAAAAGAACTAGTGACACGAACACCAACATCCAAGGACTCAACAGGCAAACCAAGCAATTCAGCATGCTCACGCAAAATGTATGAATGCGTAGATCCAGAATCTATCAAAGAAAGCAATGACAAGGATTGCAAAGTAAAGGTACCTGCAATCACATCCGCATCATTCCTTCCCTCACGCTGAGCATACACCCTCGCTTGGCCTCCACCTTCAGGCTGAATAGCCACAACATGGGCCACTCCACGACCACCTTCCTCTCTCATCTGGAAATTACCACGGCCGCGCCCACGACCTCTCTGCGGTGCAGCAACAACAGGAGCACGCACCTGATCACCAGCCAACCTAGGACAATCTCGCCTCAAATGGTATGTGGATCCACAATTCCATCACCCATTACCAGCTGCCGCAACAGGAGCTTGCACCTCCCTCACAGCACGAGGACAGTCACGCTTCATGTGACCACGTGAACCACAGATCCAACAAGCACTCGGATCAGCTCTAGCATTGCCTCCTCTAGCAGGTGCACCACCACCTCTCTTAACTGAAGACTGATACTTCTGATCACGTCCCCTCTTGTTCCGTCCACCTCCGGAACTATACTCAGCAGCTCGCTTGCCAGCACCCTTAGCAGATAAACTCAGGTTCATCTCAACGTCCTTGGCTCGGCCCACCAACACATCAAAATCATCATACTCGGCGGCCAGCAAATACATTTTCACATCCGTCTCTAAGCCATAACGGAACCTCTCGCACCTTGCCCGCTCATCAGGTACCAGCTCAGGTGCATACTGACTGAGTCGCACAAACTGCACTTCATACTCAGCCACACTCATGCTCCCTTGGGTAAGAGACATGAATTCACGCTTATTCTCATCAAGATATCTCACACCAAGATATCTCTGCTTGAACACATTCTGAAAGAATGTCCAAGTCACATCAGCTTCTGCCATCCCAGCTATGGTGGTCGTCCACCACGTATACGCATCCTTCTGTAGCAAGGACACAACACAGCCAAGCTTCTGCACATCAGTGCAACTCATCTGACCCAAGATTCGCTTGGTACTCTCTAGCCAAGCTTCAGAACTCTCAGCAGACATACCCCTGAACTCAGTCCCACCAAGACTACGCAGACGCTCCAAAGGTAGTCTAACTCCAGCATCTTCCTGATGCCCCGCTCCACGAGCCCCAGCTACTGCTGCTTGAAAAGCACCAGCAATAGCTTGCACTAACATTGTCATATCAGGCATAGCTTGCTCCTGACCAGCCTCAGGTCCAGCAGCTCCAACACCAGCTGCAGCTCCAGCTTCCTCAGCCCCAGCACCAGCACCACCAGGTGGAGGAGGAGGTAACACCGCACTACCCTTGTTTTCCTCATTCTCGTTCTCATTAGGAGCCGTAGCTCGCACATTACCTCGTAACTCTCTACGTGGTGCCATACTTTACCATGCAATCACAATACAAATAAAACGAAGTCAGGCCCAGCAAGGTAAGCAATCCAAGTATTCAAGCTCAATTTCATTCAAAATCAACACCATTTCATTAGCTTTTATTTGGCAATGGGTACCCACAACATGCTACTCCACAGCATACATCTCAATTGCAACATACATGCAATTCACTCAACAAGCATATAAAGCATACATACTTCAATCATGCACACATTCATTCCCAATTACTCGAGAACTCAGCTCTGATACCACCAAATGTAACCCCCTTAACCCGGCCTAGACGGTTGACCCGAATTAAGAAAGTCACACGGGGAAAACCAAAGTCAACCCGAAAGTCAACCTTGATTAACGACCCTTTTTTTTCTTTTTAAACTTGTCTAGATGCATATTAAGCCTTAGATATGATCATACAACAGCATACTCAAAGATCATAAACATCAGAGGTCAAACAGGGACCCAATTGTACAATTTACAACTTTAGGGACCAAATTGTAAATTCTGATAATTATAAGGACTTAACCCAAGTTAAAGTTACCAACTTGAAATTAATCAGGTTTCATGCTTCTCTGTGAAATTTCAGCTCAAAAGGACTTCCCAAACTCATACAATTGCACAAACAAGATTCAGGACCAAAATGCAAACAATTGAAAACACATAACTGCCACTGTCAGCCCCCAACGGTCAACCGTTCCGAAACGGGAGACAGCCCGTTTCGAAACGCGGGGCCGTTCCGCAACGAGTACCGAAACGGGGGTCGGGCAGTAGCCTTTCCGTTTCGGAACGGTCCCTCCCGTTTCGGACGCCTGGGCTTGTTTAAGACACCCATTCCGAAACGGTAGGTGTTGTTCCGAAACACCCTGCACAGATTGCCCCAAAATGCATACTTAAACATGCAATTGACCAACCAATCATGCTCCAAATGCCACCAAACTTTGCCAACATGCAATTCAACATATATGAGACATACTTGCATCAACAATTCATCAAAACACCAACATATATGAAAAGCCCCAAATCTATAGGCATGCTTCCTACACAAGCAACCATTCAAGCATAAACTTTCAATTCAAGCATATAGTGGCCAACCACAAAAACCAGCATTCACAACAACATTCAACATACTGAGGGAGTTCGAAACATCTCCCAAAACATACACATAGGTCCCCCATTGCCAAATTACCAAAAGCTAAATGTACTTAATAAAACCTTCCATACTTTGAGCTTTACTTCCACTTGAATGCTTGCCTTCCTTGCTGCCCTCAATGTACTTTAATGTTCTGCATTATTAATTTGAGAAAACAAAGAGAGCGTAAGCAAAAGCTTAGTGAGGAATGCTCAACAAAACCATCCAATAATGCATTTATAAAACCCTTTATAAATCATGCTTCAAATCATCATTTACACATGCTCAAAAGCATACTTAAACATGCATCTCATGCATCATATCATAACATGTCATATTGGCCACAAGTGATAAGTTCCATTTCTTTAAAAACAAGTTCATCAACTTTCACCCCAAGGACTTTTAAACACCTTGGCCCCAAGGACTTTTAAACACCTTGGCCTATGGACTTTTAAACACCATAGAAAGGACCACACAAGGACTTTTAAACACCTTTGTGTCTGTATCAAGTTTCACATCAAGGACTTTTAAACACCTTGACCCCAAGGACTTTTAAACACCTTGGCCATGGACTTTTAAACACCATGATAATAATCACCCCAAGGACTTTTAAACACCTTGGCCCCAAGGACTTTTAAACACCTTGGAAAGGATCACACAAGGACTTTTAAACACCTTTGTGTCCATAACAAGAATCATCCAAGGACTTTTAACCACCTTGATGTTCTTAAGTAAACAAGGCTCACTCAAGGACTTTTAACCACCTTAGTGACCTTAACCTTTTCAAAACATCACTTGCCAATATACATCATTATCATCAATTTATCCACTGTTTTAAAGCATTAAACCAAGCCATATTCATCATGCATTTAAAAGCATCAAACCACATTTAATCAATGTTCAACAACAAGGAACTCTTACCTTGAGCTTCCTTCAACATATGGCTTACAAAAACAGCATTAACCATGCTAAATCATGCTTTCAAAACAGAGTTTAAAACATGCAATAAACCACATTGCAACAACAATCAAATCATGGCCACCACTAGAGAGTATTTCCGAAAACTTACACTTGAGCTTAGCAAAGTTGTTTAGACTTAAACTAAGCTCCCAAGACATTGGTTTCAAAGCCGAAAACCCAATTTCACTCACCGATTCAACTTTGCCTCTTGCCGAAGCACCAAATCAAGCTTCCGGATCACCACCACTTGGATCCAAAGATGACTTCCCTGTTTTAACACATTAAAACAATAGATTAATGCATCATCATGCATTAATAGCTTCAATGAAAGCACCTAAACTCGCTGCTCTCATCCACACTCCATTTTCGGCCACCAAACACAACCGAAAATGCATCCAAACCACCTCTCAACAAAGCCCAGCCACTAACCATCAGAACCTAACATCCTTTAACATCATTTAACATCTAAAAAGAACCTAACAGCATCCTTATACCTCCAGCAACACCAGATCCACAAGATCACCTAAAAAACAATCAAGAATCACAAACTAAACTTAGGAAATTCAACCTATCCGGGATTGCATCAATCAAAACTCAATTCCTTATCAAAACAACATTCATTAATCATCAATTTAACATCCTAAAACACTGCTTTAACAGATCCAACGAAAATTCATCAAAAATCACCAAATCTTGCATTTTAAGCCAAGATCCATTTCACAACTTCAAAAACCATTTATAAAACATCAATTAAGGATTGAGAACTTAGGAATTTCATTAAAGAACTTGAAGTTCAGAGGAGAAGGACGTTCTTACCTCCAAACTTGAGTTTCTCCTCTTTTGGAACCAAAAAGCTTGATGAATCAAGTAGCAAATTGAGAGGTTTTGTTGATGTGATGATTAGAAATCAAAAGAAGATTGAAAAGAGAGAAATGAGTGACAAAATCAGAAGGAAATCTCTGGAGAGAAAGTGTTTGGGTTGAGAGAAAATAAGAGAAAAGAGAAATTGGAAAATATGAGAAATTAGTTACAAAATAGCCAAAATGATTTTCCCTCCACTTTTCTTTTGCTTGAAAATCAGAATTAATCATTAAAATATCTTAGAAAAATCTGGAGAAACTCCCTTTGGGTAAATAGCTCCTTAAAGATTCAAAGTTTCAACCCTTTCGAAAATAGTCACAAAACTTTCAAAAATTACATTTTGGTCACTAGCCAAAATGTCACCCTTCCAAAACTCATTTTCCAAAATTGATTTCACAGTTCACTTAATTATATTAAAAGATGATTTTAGAACATTTTTCCATATTTTTAATGCAATCCGAACTAGGCTTTCTTAAATTCACTCTCTTAGACTCGAACAGCACTTTGACCAAACCGGTCAACGCCCAAAACTTCTAAGCCCAAAACCGGGGCGTTACAGAGTTTGTCCCCTTTTCTCAGCTTAGAAGGAAAACTTAATAAACCGATTAAGCTTTCTACCCAAAGCTTAATCCAACACACTCTTTACAATGAAGGAATTTGGTAAACCTTACAAGTACCTCTCAAAGGTTAATGTTTACCCAAATACAATCAAACACTCCCCAGACTCTCAATAAAAATTACAATGAAAACACAATTGAGTTGGGTACAAAGATTTGACTCTAAATGATCAAGGTTTGGATTTGAAAGCTTTGATGTTGCTTGAAGGCTCAATGGTTGTTGTTGTAGCTTTAGAAACTTGTTTGTAAACATTCTCATTGATTTTAAGCCGTCTGGGTGGTTGAGATCATCAATAGAGTCGTTGGGGCTCTCTTTTCCCTCCTTAAATGCAGTTCTGCAACTACCCATATCGGAACACGATACCCCTGTATCGAAACGAACACTCAAAAAAAAGAAAGAAACGTTATGTGTAAAATAGGGCCCGTATCAATACGATTATAAGTCGTATCGAAATGGTATGCGCAAAAAGAAGACTGTATCGAAACTGATAAGGGTTGTATCGAAATGTTTTGAAATTGTAATTTGGTGTTTCGAACCAGCTTAGGGGTGTATTGAAACACTTAATTAAATCTTTAAAATTTTTCTTTTCACAAGTAACAGCTAGTTCATTTAATGCCCAATTTTAAAATTACTTAACCCCTGTATCGAAACAGGTGTTTTCCGTCTTGAAACGATGCTTAAAAATCAAAAGCCCAGATGAAGGTCGTATCGAAACGGGTGTGAGCCGTTTCGAAACAAGTGCTTCCAGTGGCAAAACGTATCCAAACACTTTGACGGTGTTTCGAAACGCCTAGGCGATTTTGTATATTTTGGCCTGAAAACACTTAGAAAAATACATGTGGTTTAAGTTTTAACTTGAAAACATTTTAGGCATAAATTTTAATTGTCAAAATCGAGTATTTGATTACTTAAAAATTTATTTACTTTGCAAATTTGTCCTTGAATTACTTGTTATATCAAAATCAAATATTAGTTTTACAATCTCCCCATTTTTGATATAACAAAACTAAAGTAAAATTTTAAGTAAACTCCCCCTAAATTTAAGTTAGGTTTTGAAAAAGATTTTAAAAATTTAGCTTAGCCCTTTCTCCCCTTTTTTGTTAGATCAAAATCAATGAAGGAAAATAGTAATATAACACAAGTCAAACCACAATTAGAGCAACATAATTTTATTAAGCATTAAAACCAAAGCAAATTAAGTTCATAAACTAAAAAACATAATATCCAAACCATAACATTCAAAACATAATATCAAAGCATAGGTCTCAAAATAAAAACATAATTAGGTGCATAAAAATAGGGAAATCCTAAGCTAGATAAGATGAAATGTAATGCAATCATCTAAGGCTCATCATCTTCATCATTGGCATTGCTTATGCGAAATTGCCTCCATTCGCCATAGAAACCAGTAAAGGACATGTCCATAGAAGTTTGTTGAGTTTCAACCGAGGTGAGGCGAGTCTCAACATTTTGAATACGTCCCTCCAAGGTAGTGAGGCGAGTATTAATAGTAGCGAAGCTTGAGTCCATGTGAGTACGCATACCGTGAAATTGCTCGGTGATGAAGGTCATGAGGGCTTCGGTCTTTTGCGGAGCAACTTGAGGTGGAGGTTCAGGGGCAGCAATAGGTAGAGGATTCTCAACACGAGTCCATTCTCTATCAATATAATGAAATTTGCTCCATAGAAGTGTGTGCTCATCGATGGGATCTTTGAGTGATTCCGCATAATCAAGCGAGCAATCAATTCCCACCTTGGAAAACAAGTAGCTCAATGACGTTCCATAGGTGAATGATGTAACAAGATCGAAGTTGTGGTTTAGGACAAGGTACACCATCTCGGAAAATATAATCTCACATAGATTTAGACGATGTCCCTCACGAAAGCACCGAATCCAAAAATCATCCACTTGCCTAATGGTAGAGAACTTCCCTCCGGAAGGGCGAAACCACCACGATACCATAAGATGGAGGATGCGATCATGAGCATCAAGAACCGTGACAGAGCAACCAAGGGTATAACCCAATGAGTTCTCATTCGAGATTCCTTCATCTTCAAACCCGAAAAAATTGCAAAAAACTTGTGAATCAACCCTAAATTTCTTTCCTCTGAGATAGGACTCAATAACAACCACTTGACTGACATTGGAGATGCAACGAGTATTGGCATAAAATAGAAGTACCATGTTACGGTACAAGGTACCTTGTAAGCTCAAGAAAGCCATAAAATTCCAACGCCTCAATAGATCAAGAGAATGGAATTGAAAACGCTCGAAATCCAAAAAGGGAAGAGAAATGATACGCTCACGTCGAATGGCATGATCTTGGAATAGCTTAAAATTGGTGTAGGCATCTTTGTTCCTAAGAGACTTTTGGTAGAGAGAATTGAGATTTGGACGAGTAGTATCGTCATCAACGTTGGAGCTTCCACTAGCCTCATTAGTTCTAACTCTCTTCCTAGAAGCCGTGTTCAAAATCTAGAATGAAATCAAGACAAAAACATGTGTATGTGTAAATCAATCAAATTGAATCCAATATACAATCCTATAATGAAGGTATTAATAAAAACTATACAATATAGTTTTAAATATATATATACATAAAAAGAAAGTTTGGTGAAAAGAATTTGTAAAAAACAGACTAAAAATTATACGGTATAAAATTTATATTCAAATAAAAAAATAGATTTTGATTTTTTTTTTTGCAAAAACTTGAAAAATTATACTATATGTATATGTTTTAGACAAAAAGAATTTAAAAACAACCTATAAATTGAAACGAAAGTTGAAAATAAAAAGAAAAAGATTTTAAACCTTGATATGGGATAAGGATGAATGATTTATGCACCAAATTGCTTGCAAAGCACTATCCTTGATATGTAGATTGTAAAACCCTAAAAAATTAGGTTTTGATGTGAAAAATCAAGTGATTTGAAGGGTTTTTATATGGGTTTTGTGGCTAGGGTTTTGGTGGAAAAAGAGTTGGTGTTTTAATTAAAGTTTGATGCATATTTAAAGCAATCTGCTCAACCGTGTTTCGATACACCACTTGGCGTATCGGAACGCCTATTTCGAAACGCTATCGAGCCGTTTCGGTACTAGACTCATTTCGATACAGGTTGACCATGTTATGCAACGACACCACGAACCCGTATCGAAACGCGAAGAGCCCATTTCGATACGATTCACTACTGGAATCACCTAAATTAAGCTCGTATCGAAACAGATTTAGCTGTTTTGATACACCCTTACCAAAAACTGCAGTTTAGGCAGCTTTATGTTCAAAGAGCCAACTTAGATTGAGCCTAAATGCATGTGAATGATATATGAGCAAGATTTAATGGCTAAAATTGGTGCATACTCCCCCTAACAACATGCATAGAAGAAAAATAATGCCAATTAACATAAGCATGAATATCAACCAATTTCAAGCAAGATTTTGATCATTTGGGACCTAAAAGGGTCAAGAAAGGCTAGTTAAACCTAAATCTCTCCTAAGGGTCCAAAAACGCTCTTTATTTAAAGGTTTGGTAAATATATCCGCTAATTGGTTTAAAATGTCATCATATTCTAGAACAACATTATTTTCAAAACATGGTCTCTAATAAAATAATGTCTAATTTCTATATGTTTGGTTCTAGAGTGTTGGATGGACTTCTTAGTGAGACAAATGGCACTAGTGTTGTCACACCTAAGGGGTATACAATCCATTTGAACACTATAATCTAAGAGTTGTTGCTTCATCCAAAGGACTTGAGCACAACAACTCCCTAAGGATATGTACTCCACTTCGGTGGTAGATAAGGCTACGGTATTTTGTTTCTTAGAGAAACAAGACACGAGCATACTACCTAAGAATTCACATGTTCCGGAGGTACTTTTCCTATATATCTTGCATTCCCCATAATCCCAATCTGAATAAGAATGAAGGCTAAATGAAGAATCCTTAGGATACCAAAGACATGAGTTAGATGTGTCTCTAAGGTATCTAAAAATTCTCTTAATGGATACTAAGTGTGATTCTCTAGGACTAGCTTGGAACCTAGCACACAAGCAAACATTAAACATAATATCCGGTCTACTTGCGGTAAGGTAAAGAAAAGAACCTATCATAGATCTATAAAGATTAGAATTGACACACTTACCTCCTTCATCTTTGTCAAGCTTTATAGAAGAGATCATAGGAGTGGCTTGAGGCTTTACATTCTCCAAGCTGAACTTTTTGAGCATATCATTCACGTACTTTGCTTGATTTATGAAGGTGACATCCTTCTTTTTTTATTTGAAGCCCCAAAAAGAATGAGAGCTCCCCATCATGCTCATCTCAAATTCACCTTGCATTAGATTAGAAAATTCTTTGCAATAACATTCATTAGTAGATCCAAAAATTATATCATCAACATAAATTTGTACCATTAAAATGTCATTACAATATCTTTTTATGAAAAGTGTAGTGTCCACCTTGCCTTTTTCAAAACCTTTTTCAATTAAAATGTTTGAAAGCCTTTCATACCAAGCTATATGAGCTTGTTTTAAACCATAGAGGGCTTTGTTTAATTTAAAAACATGATTTGGAAATTTAGGATCCTCAAAACCTGGTGGTTGTTCAACAAACACTTCTTCATTTATAAAACCATTTAGAAGAGCACTTTTTACATCCATTTGAAAAGGCTTGAAATCATGGTAACATGCAAATTCTAGAAGCATCCTAATAGCTTCCATTCTAGCAACGGGTGCATATGTTTCATCAAAATCAATTCCCTCTTCTTGAGTGTAACCTTGAGCAGCAAGCCTAACCTTATTTCTCACTATGTTACCACTCTCATCTAGTTTATTTCTAAAGACCCATTTAGTTCCTATAGTAGATTGATTAATAGGAATTTCAACTAATGTCCATACTTCTCTCAAATTGATTAAGTTCTTCTTGCATGGCTAAAATTCGAAAACCATCTTTTAATGCTTCTTTGATATTTTTAGGCTCAATGCATGAAATAAATGCAACATGGTTCATTAATTTGAGAGAGGATCTAGTAGTTACCCCCTTGGATAGATCACTCAAGATTTCACTACCTTTGACATAGTTGAACTCCCTTGGGTATGTCACCTCCTTTTCCTCAAGAGCCAAGTCCTTCAAGGCTTCAAGAGTTGGATCTTATGCATCTTCTTTTTTGGTTGGAATCTTATCCACCTTTGTTGTTTGTCCTCCATCAATGGCTTCAATGATCCCTACATCATCATCATCACATGAATCCTTCCTCAGAATGAGGTTATAATCGAAAACAACATGTATAGACTCTTCAACAACCAAAGTTCTTTTATTAAATACACGGTAGGCTTTAGAGTTTAGGGAATAACCCAAAAATATTGATTCATTACTTTTGGCATCAAATTTACCTAAGTTGTCTTTTCCATTGTTTAAAACAAAACATTTACAACCAAATGAGTGAAAATAGCTAATGTTAGGCTTTTTGGATTTTAAAATCTCATAAGGTGTTTTCTTCAAAATAAGCTTAATCATTACTCTATTAATAATATAACGAGTCGTATTAGTGGCTTCCACCAAAAAATACTTAGGTAAGTTGTTTTCACAAAGTATAGTCCTAGCCATTTCTTCTAAAGTTCTATTTTTCCTCTCAACTACCCCATTTTGTTGAGGAGTTCGAGGAGCCGAAAAATTATGGCTAATACCATTTTCATTACAAAAATCTTCAAAACCCATATTTTGAAATTCGGTTCCATGATCACTTCTAATGTGTGAAATTTTATGATCAAGATCATTTTGGATAATTTTTGTAAATATAATTAAAGTTTCTAAAGCCTCATCCTTAGTACTTAAGAATAGAACCCAAGTGTATCTAGAAAAGTCATCTACCAATACAAATGCATATGACTTACCACTCAAGCTCATAGTTCTAATAGGCCCAAATAAATCCCTGTGGATTAGTTGTAATACCCTACTAGTTGAAACATCATTAATGGGTTTAAATGAATTTCTCTATTGTTTACCCTTAGCACATGCATCATAAATTTTATCTAATGAAAATTTTAATTTGTGTAAACCTCTAACTAGATTTTGGGAAGCTAATTTTTCTAAAACACTTATACTAGCATGCCCAAGTTTCCTATACTACAACCATGTATCATTCTCATCATGTGCAACTAAACATGCATGAGATGAATGTATGTCATCTAAATGCACCATATAAATATTTCATATGCGATGACCATTGAGCGTTATTTTATTTGTTTTAATGTTCACAATTTTACACCCATTTTTATCAAAATGAACATTAAACTCTTCATCACAAAGTTGACTAATGCTCAAAAGATTATGTTTTAGACCATTGACATATAACACATTTTCAATTAATGTAGACGAGGGATTACCAATGGAGCCTATGCCTTCAATGTGCCCTTCGAAGTTGTCACCAAATGTCACACATCCTCCACTTTTTGGTTTAAGCTCCAAGAATCTACTCTTGTCTTGAGTATCCACTATCAAGGTACCATGTGTTTTGACTTGAAGCTTTGGCCTTGTAGCAATGCTCCCCTAAAAATAAAGATTAGTTTCTTGATTTTCGTACCCAAATCATTTTGGGTCCATGATTGCTACCTCCCAAATGCTTGGTTCCCTTAGAAATCCAATAAGCTATATCATTTACATTATTAGAAACAATGAGTTCCTTAGGAACTCATACACTCCTAATTCTTTTTACTTTAGATTGCTTTTGAAAGCCTCTTTGTTTGTAGTTGAAATCCTTTCTCTTTACATATTGGGTTTTTGAAGAATTACCCTTGTTAAAACCATTTTTCCCAATAGCAAGATAGGTTTTAAGATTATCCACTTCCTTAGTGTGATAATCTTGGAAATCGGAAAGAAGTTTTTCAACATCAAGGTTTTTCTTTTTAAGCTTATTTGAAAGATTTATCAAATCTAAAACTTTCTTTTTCAATTCAGAATTGGTTTTTAAAAGAGACTCATTTTGTGATTTTAAATCGAAAATAGTTTTCTTGTTTTTCAAAATATACTCTTTATATTTCTCAACCAATTCATGATAAATATTTTGTAACTCATCATATTCATCATATAATTCATCATAAGTAAGAGTTAGGTTAGAGTTTACCATGTGATCCTCTTCAAGGGGCATGAGGAAAAGATTGGCCACTTCCTCGGATGATTCCTCGTCACTCCATGTTTCCATTTGAGCCTTGAGCTTGTTCTTCTTCCCAAAGCTCTTCTTCCTCAATTGAGGGTAATCGGTTCGGATATGGCCAAGTTTCTTGCACCCATAATAAATGAGTTGATCATTTTCTTCCTCTTTTCCTTTATTCATGAATTCCCTCTTCTATTGAATTTTCTCCCTCAATTGGACTTCATGAATCTTATGAATCGTTTGGCCAACATGGCCATCTCTTCATCCTCCTCATCACTAGAATCGCTTTCGTTGTATGATACTTTGAGTGCAATTCCTAGCTTATTCTTTTCAACCTTTTCTTCTCTATCGTTTTCTCTTCCTTCTACTTCTCTTCTTCTCTCCCTTTCTTCATAATCTCATGAGTGAGTAGAGATCCAACAAGGGCGTCCAGCTTGAGAGTCTTCAAATCTCGAGCTTCGATGATGGTCGTCCTTTTGCAATCCTAAGACACCAGAAGAGGGTTGAGTAGCTTCCGGACTAGCTTATCTTCGGGAATAACTTCACCGAAGCCCTTTAGTCCATTGACAATGATCGAGAATCGATCAAACATCTTGGAGACACTTTCATCGGCTTCAATTTTGAAGTTTTCATAATTCAAATTGAGCAACCCGATCTTCGTCTCTTTGATGTCATTTGTTCCTTCATATGTAGTCTCTAGGGTGTCCCACACTTCTTTAGCACTTTCGATTAAAGACACCTTTGAGTATATGTCGGGACCGAGAGCATAAAAGATTATGTGCAAGGCTTTGTCATTGACTTGCAAACGTCTTATATCTTCATCGGGCATTTCAGCTTTGGTCTTCAGAACAAGTCTCCCTTCACCATCTCTCTTCATTGGAATCATAGGACCGACTTCTACCACTCCCACACCAAGTAGTCATTTGATTTGATGAAAAGCTGCAT
Organism: Hibiscus trionum; assembly: GCA_030270665.1. Lineage (NCBI taxonomy): Eukaryota > Viridiplantae > Streptophyta > Magnoliopsida > Malvales > Malvaceae > Hibiscus > Hibiscus trionum. Next base: position 28,588,989 of record BSYR01000021.1, read on the forward strand.
TCGGTTCTTCCAATAAGGATAGTTATCCCCATTGAAGAATAATGGTTTGGTGATGCATAGAGACTCGTAGAGGTTTTGGCTAGAGGTGAATGCCAGAGCAAGATGTCGATTGAAGTGTGCTTGATCAAACTCTTCTAAGATCTACTCAAGAGGGTGTTAATACTTCCAATGAGTGTAGCTCTAATATCAATTGTTGAGTTGATCAAATGATGGCTAATCACCAGGAGGGGGTGAATTGGTGGAATAAAAAATTGTAGGATGCAAAAGGATAATTTAAAAGTAAGGATAAGGCAATTTTAGAGTGGTTCAAGCTTCGAATAAGCCCTACATCCACTACCTCAGCACCATACTGAGGATTTTAACAATTCACTAGAATTCGTCCCCTTTTCTTGGCTTAGGAGGAAACCTTCCAAAACCGATTAAGCTTTCTACCCATAGCTTAATCCAACACACTCTTTACAATGAAGGAATTTGGTAAACCTTACAAGTACCTCTCAAAGGTTAATGTTTACCCAAATACAATTAAACACTCCTCAAACTCTCAATAAAAATTACAATGAAAACACAATTGAGTTGGGTACAAAGATTTGACTCTAAATGATCAAGGTTTGGATTTGAATGCTTTGATTTTGCTTGAAGGATCAATATTTGTTGTTGTAGCTTTAGAGACTTGTTTTTATACCTTCTCATTGATTTCTAGCCGTTTTGGTGGTTGAGATCATCAATAGAGCCGTTAGGGCTCTCTCTTCCCTCCATAAATCAAGTTCTGCAACTACCTGCCTCGGAACACGGGACCCCTGTATCGAAACGGACACTAAAAAAAGAAAGAGTTGTTATGTGTAAAATAGGGCCCCTATCGAAACGATTATAGGACGTACGAAATAGTAAGTGCAAAAGGAAGGTCGTATCGAAACTGATAAGTGTTGTACCAAAACGTTTTGAAACTGTAATTAGGTGTCTCGAAACAGCTTAGGGGTGTATCGAAACACTTAACCAAATCTTTAAAATTCAGTTTCTGACAAGTAATGACTAGTTCATTTAATGCCCAATTATAAAATTACTTAACCCTTGTATCGAAACGGGTGTTAGTCGTTTCGAAATGATCCTTAAAAATCAAAAGCCCGGATGAAGGCCGTATCGAAACGGGTGTGAGCCATTTCGAAACAAGTGATTCTAGTGGCAAAACGTATCGAAACACTTTGAGGGTGTTTCAAAATGCTTGGGCGATTTTTTTATATTTTGGCCTGAAAACACAGAAAAATTTATGAGGTTTAAGTTTTGGCTTGAAAATATTTTATGCATAAATTGTACTTGTCAAAATTGAATATTTTGATTACTTAAAAATTTATTTACATTGAAAATTAGTATTTGATTTACTTGTTATATCAAAAACAAATATTAGTTTTTCATGATCTCTTCGAGCATGCCATATTGATCTTCCAGCTTCTCTGCAACACCCCAAGATCCGGTCTAGTCGTAATTGGATTCTGGTGATCGGGAATCTCACATCGATAGGGTTTCTATATAATATCGACTTGTTAATTATCGATATTCAACTCTAATTGAGTTAAATCATTGTTATTGGACCCTATCGAATAATATCGAAACCTAATCTGTGACTAAATTGAGGAAATTGCAAGTTTGAGGGCAAACCTATAGTGAATTAGGAGTTGAAGGACTAACCTTGCGATTTGCCCCTCCTCAATTATAATTCCACTTACGTAGATTAGTTTTTGAGCTTTGGAAACTCTCGGTTAGTTAATATGATAGAAAGAAATAAAATAAAGGAATAGAATAAATATAGGAACTTACCCGATTTTAAGTCAAGCAAGCACCTCTCTATCTCTTCATCTCCACCGTCTCCTACCTAAGCAAGCACCTCCATTGGAACTAACTTTAAGCCTTGATTTTCCTTCGTTTTATTGTTATCAAATCATTTCTATCGATTAGGTAAGCTATATGTAATTCCCTGGTTTTGGGCCTGGATGTTTTGGACATCGGACCGGACCGGTTGGAAACAGTTCGAATCGCGTAAGGTGATTTAAGAAAATCAAGGATCGGGATTGGATAAAAAAGTGGTAAAAATTGCTAAAATCCTCTAAAAATATGTTTAAGAGGTTGGTCAAATCAATTTAACGAAAAGAGTTTCGGAAGTGGTACATTTTGGGTAGTGACCAAATTGTAAAGTTTAGAAAATGTGGAAAATGCAATTTTTAAAGGAGAAGCCAAAATCTTAGAATCTTAAGGGATCTTTATTGCAATTTAGCCTTTCCTTAATATGATATGTGTTTAAAATGGTTTTAAATAAATAGTTTTAATTGGCTTTTAATTTATTTAATTAATTAGGTAGTTAATTAGTGAGATTTCATCATGTAACTACCTTTCTCTTCTCATTATCAGCCAAACACCATTTTAACTCATTTTCTCCAAATTTCTTTTCTCTCAAACACTCTCTTCTTGATTTCTTACTCATTTCACAGAATTCTTCCTAAATTCTTCAAGTCTTGTGAAGCAAAAACTTGTCATTCATTAAGGAAAGCAAGGATTGGAGGTAAATCTCATTATCAACCTCTAATCAAGGTTCTTTATTGAAATTCCCAAGATCTTTGGCTTCTAATTCATGTTTTTGGTTGAGTTTTCATTATATTTTTGATTTGAGATCAAAATGTTAAAAATATGATTAAAATCTTGATTTTCGGATTTGTTTTGTTAAGCTCTGTTTTGGATTGATTTTAATTGAGTTTCAAGTTGGTTATTATGTTGAAATGAGGTTTTGATAATATAGATCCCGAAATCCTTGAGATCCTTGAGTTTCTTGATAGTTTTAAGTGAGTTTTTGAGGTGAAATAGTGGAATTATGCTTCTGGTGGTATAAGGATGGGTTTAAGTTGTTTTAAATGTGTTTTCATGTTTATAAATGGTTGGCAGTGGAGTATGTTGGTTGGGCATTGTTTAGGAAGCAATCGATTGAGTTTTCGGTTGTTTCGGATGGGTAAATTAGTGTAGTTTTGGTGAGCTGCGGGTTTGTGTTAGTTGCTGGTGTTGAAATGCATTTTAATGCATTTAGATCTCTGTTTTGATGATGTGAAAACAGGGGATCTTGATCCGGGAGCAAACGAGGTGATTTTGGAGGCTCTGGAAGGGTGATTTTTGCATCGGCAAATGAGGTTTCGTGTATCGGTTAGTGGAAATGGATTTTCCAGCTTTGTAACACTTTGAACGTGGTCTTGGGAGCTTAGTGTAAGTTTGAAGCACTTAGCTAAGCTCAAGAGTAAGTGGTTCGAAAGTCTCTCTCGGAAATATGTTATGTTTTGTTGAAACTGCACTTGAGTTGAGTGTGATTTATTTACTGTTTTAAAGTATGTTTTAGAGCATTATGGTTGATGGTTTTAATGCCATTTTGTTAAGTATGCACATGGTAAGTGATCTTTTGATTTATGTAATTTGTACATATGATATTAAGCATGTTTATGCTTGTGAAAATGGCATTATGTTTATTCTTGTAAAACAGTGGAATGTTGTTGTTAAATGATTATATTGGCAAGTGATGAAAATGGTTTTTGGTTACTTTAATCGTATATAGTTAGCCGGCTATAAGATTGGGTGCACCGTGAATAAAGTCGCCTTGGATGTCGAGGGGTTGTGATTGTACCGTATACTCCATCCAAGTACCCCTAACAATTGAGGTTAAGATCACAAAGGAAGATGTTAATACCATGTGTGGATCTTGTGTTATGTGTCTCGTGCTCTTGTTAGTGGAATTATACAACTACCGATGAGTGGTGTTGAGAGGTTGTGATTGTACCGTTATACTCCACCACGGGTGTCACAACGATTGAGGGTTGCTCTCGTGTGTGAGCCTTGTGTGGTCCGGTAGTGTGTATGAAGAGTGTGGGACAACGCTTGTAATCCGCGTATCCGATCGTATCATTTGTGTTGGTTTTGGTACCATTTAGAATGTATCACTTGCAAGCCAAATATAATGTTGTTGATTAATGATCTAAGCATGAGATGCTTGTGGTTTATGATAGAATGCATGCGATTCTTGGTTTAAACATGAGAAAAAGATTATTTGTTGTTTTTATTATGATGTTAAGAGCATGTGGTTTGGAAAGTGCATTGATGCTTAGAAGAGCATGTTTTTAGGAAAGGCATGAGTTTGCAAATGATGATACAATGGTTTTATGAAATGCATTGATGAGTGTTGATTTTAGCGATCCTCACTAAGCTTTATGCTTACGCTCGTTTGTTTCATCAATACAGAAAATTGAACATTCGAAGCAGCCCGATAAAAAGTGGAATCCAAGCTTTTGATTAAGCAAAGTATGTAGTTTCATCTTGGTGTAACAAGAGGCAATGGGAGGGATTTCTACTCTTGTTAGTATTTGGTGATGTTAAACACCTTAAGCATGTTTGGTTTGCTTATTTTGGTTTGTAAATGTCCTTCAAGGTTTAATTTGTGCTTGAATGTGGCTTTTAGCTTCTGTATGGTTTTGAAGACTAGGAATCATGCCTATAGACTTAATGCTTGCATGAATGATGCTATGTTTTAGCTTGTGCTTCATGTTAATTGTCTTTGATGTGCTTACATGATTCATGTGTGATGTGACATGTTTTGGAATGATTCCAGAGGTGATTAGTTGAGTAAAACCAGCATTTTGATTAGTTGCAGGGCAAGGCGTTTCGGAACGCCCTTAACTGTTACGAAACGGTGGCCTGGAATGGTCATGGGGTTCCGGAACGGGTGAGAACGTTCCAGAACATTTTTCTACTAGAAAGCATGGTTTCGAAACGGGTTTTAGAACACACCTGCGTATCGAAACGGTCAACCTGGTTTCGAAATGACCATTCTGATACAGGGTCTTCTGTTTCGAAACACCTGACCGTTGGATTTGAATTTGAATTGTTTCAGGGTTCTGTTTTCTTACGTTTTGGTCCCTGATTGTTGGATTCTAAATTAAATGGGTTTGGAAGATCCGTTTGAGATGCAATTTGACATGCTGGCACGTAATATGATTAATATTGGATTGGTAACTTAAAAACCTGTTTAGTCCTTATAATTCTAGAAATTTACATTTTAGTCCCTAAAATACGGTTGTATGCAATTGGACCCCTAATTGAGTTCCGTTCGCTGTCTCGCTTTCGCTAAACCAAATTGCTAATCATATAGGATAATAATGTGCATCTAGAAAAGATAAAAAGGGTCGTTAATCAAGGTTTACTTTAATGAGTTGACTTCGATTTTCCCCATGTAATCTTCTCGGTTCGGGTCGGGCGTATAGGCCGGGCTAAGGGGGTTATATTTGTTGATATCAGAGCCAGGTTTCGAAAGAATTGTGGATGTTGGTATGTGAAATTGGTATGTGTTGATGTGTGTTGATTGAAAAGCATGATTTTGGTTGAATATCGGAGCTTATGCTATGCTTGATTTATGTGAATCGCGTGTGAGATGAATATGATTGTATGTTGATAATGGGATGTTGATGTGTGCTGATTTTGGATGATGGCATGTATAATGAGCATGGTATGTTATTGTATGCTATGTTATGTTTGAGGGAAATCGTGGTGCCCATTTCCTTATTACACTGATTAAATGTTTTTGTGAACTTGGATCCTTGCTTGAGGCTGGCCTATATGGTTTGTTTTGTTTATTTGATATGCCTTGTTAAAATAGCACTATGGGTCCGAGGAGAGAGCTAAGGTCGAACACGATTGTGCCTGCAGCTGAGCATGGCGACCAGGGTGAGCAAGGCGCTGATGTCACTCATGGTGGAAATTTACCTCCTCCGCTACCCCTGGAGGTGGGGAACAGAAGCAGAAATACGGACATGCTGGTTCGGGTTTTGGTGATTTGGCGCCACTGGTTCAGGCGATCACCGAGGTGTTTCAGACCGCAGTAGCCGATGCACACGTATAGGCCCCTGCAGCTGGGCAGAAGGGTTTACCTTTGGAGAGGTTGAGGAGCCTTGGAGCTGTTGAGTTATTTGGTATGTCTCATGAGGCGTCAAAAGCTTGGTTGGCGAGCACAATCCGTATTATGAATGAAATGGGATGCAATGATGTGTGCAAGCTGGGATGCACACTTTCTTTGCTGCAAGGTGATGCCAATAGTTGGTGGACGACTACAACTGCCGGTATGGATCCCAATGAAGAAGATTGGGAGTATTTCAAGGGTGCCTTCAAGAGGAAGTACTGGGGTGAGATACTTGGATGAGAAGAAACGCGAGTTTATGTCGCTAGTTCAGGGCAACCTTTCCGTGGCTGAATACGAGGTCCAGTTCGTACGTCTAAGCCAGTATGCCCCTGAGCTGATACCTAGTGAGAGGCACCATTGTGATCGCTTCCGGTACGAGATGGTACAGGAATTCAAGACATATATGTTGGCTGCGGATTACACAGATTTCGATGTGTTGGTGTGTCGAGCCAAAGACATTGAACATAACTTGGGTTTGGCGTCCTGAGGAATTGGTTTTAGCTCTGGAAAGAGAGCAACTGAGTGTAGTTCCGGAGGTGGACGGAACAAGAGGGGATGAGATAAGAGATATCAGTCTGCTAGGCGAAGCAATGCTGGGCTTGGTGCCTTGGTTCAGGGAGATCAGATGATAGTAGAATAGAACACATGCTTGACGTGGGGATCTCGGGGTCATCTGAGGCGAGATTGTCCTCGAGCGGCTAGAGATGTTCAGGCTCATGTGGTGGTAACAGAGAATTCATGCTGGAACTGTGGATCAGCAGACCACATGAGGCGAGAGTGTCCTTTGTTGGCTGGTGGAGGCCAAGGACGTGCACATGTTGCGGCTGCACCTCAGAGAGGCCGTGGGCGCGGCCGAGGGAACTTTTTAGAGGAGAGGCGAGGGTCAGGGAGGCATTGCACATGTGGTAGCAGTTCGGCATGAGGGAGGTGGTCCTGCGAGGGTCTATGCTCAGCGCGAGGAGCGTAATGATACCAATGTTATCCCATGTACCTTTGTTCTTCAATCTTTATCATTACTGTCTTTGATTGATTATGGATCTACGCATTCTTATATCTTGAGTGAGCATGCGCATTTTCTTGATATACCTATTGAGTTGCTCGAAGTAGGAATGCAAGTGACTAGTTCTTTTGGTGAGACTGTAGTCACTAGGAAGTTATATAGGAGATGCCCTTTATCTGTGCAAGGTCATGTTTTTCTTGTGGATTTGATGGAGTTACCCTTCTACGGTTTTTATGTGATCTTTGGTATGGATTGTTTGACTAAGCATAGAGCGATGGTTGACTTTGATGTCAAGCGGGTCACCTTAAAGCTGGCTGATGATTATGAAATGGTGATAGTAGGCGAGAATGCAAAATTCTTTTTGAATGTGATTTCGGCTTTGGAAGCAGCCCGTATGCTGAGGATGGGCTGTGAGGCTTATCTTGCCTACGTAATGAATCATGGCACGAAGGATGTGCGTGTGCAGGACATCAAAACTGTTTGTTATTTCCAGGCGTCTTTCCAGAAGAATTGCCTAGGTTGCCACCAAACAGAGAAGTTGAGTTTGGTATCAAGTTGTATGAGAATACGACTCTGATGTCCATTGCTCCTTATCGCATGGCACCTAAAGAGCTGAAGGAGTTGCAAACTCAGTTGCAGGAGTTGTTGGATCGAGGGTTCATCCGGCCGAGTGTGTCACCTTGGGGTGGACCGGTCTTGTTTGTAAAGAAGAAAGATGGGACAATGCGGATGTGCATATATTATCGGCAACTGAATCAAGTTTACGATCAAGAACAAGTATCCCTTGCCTAGGATTTATGATCTCTTTGATCAGTTTCAAGGAGCATCGGTGTTTTCTAAGATAGACTTGAGGTCAGGGTATTACTAGTTGAAGGTGAAGGATGTAGATGTACCTAAGACATCTTTTCGAACAAGGTACGAACATTACGAGTTCTTAGTGATGCCGTTTGGTTTGACCAACGCACCTGCTACTTTCACGGACATGATGAATCGTGTGTTCCATGAGTTCTTGGATCAGTTTGGGGTGGTGTTTATAATGATATCCTTGTGTATTCGCGTACCGAGGAGGATCATGATAGACACTTTAGAATTGTTTTGCAGGCGTTGTTGGAGAACAAGTTGCATGCCAAGCTAAGTAAGTGTGAGTTTTGGCTTGAGGAGGTGGTCTTCCTAAGGCATGTTGTATCAGCTGAGGGTATTCGCGTTGATCAGCACAAAGTAGAGGATGTGATGAGTTGGAAGGTACCTAAGTCAGTGTCAGAGGTACGAAGTTTCCTTGGTTTAGCTGGGTATTACCGTAGGTTTGTCGAGTGTTTCTCAAAGATTGCTGCAGCATTGACCAAGTTGTTGCAGAAGAATGTTCTCTTTGAGTAGAACGATGCGAGGCAGCAAGATTTTGAGAAGCTGTGTAACCCCCTTAGCCCAGCCTAGATGCTTGACCCGAACTACAAAGATTACACGGGGAAAACCAAAGTCAACCCAGAAGTCAACCTTGATTAACGATGCCTTTTTTATTTTAATCTTGTCTAGATGCACATTAAGCTTATGTATATACTCACGAATCATAGAAGAGAAAGGCACAGCGATCGGAAATCATTTAGGAACTCAATTGCACAAATTACGCGTTTAAGGACCACAATGTAATTTTTTGGAAATTAGGAGGACTTAGCTGATTTTAGGTTTACCAATTTAGAATTAATCATGTTACATGCTTCTCTGTCAAGTTTCAGCCTAAAAAGACATATCAAGCTCAAGCAACTGCATCCACAACATTTGAGACTAAAATGTAAAGCATGGAAACTTAAAACGATTCAAAACAGCATCCAACAGTCAACTGTATCGAAACGCCCACCCTTCGTACCGAAACGCTCGTATCGAAACGGTGTTGACCATTTCGGTACGCAGGTATGTTCCCAGACAGGTATCGAAATAGGCTTCACCAGTAGCCAAGCCGTTTCGAAACACCTTCAGCCATTCCGAAACACTATGACCATTACAGGGCCCCGTTTCGAAACAGTGGAGGGTGTTCCGATACACTCTGCCCAGTTACAGCAGAAATTGCTGGTTTTTCACCTTTTAACCCAATCAAACATGCCTCAAAGGTCCTCAAAACATACCATCAACTCATTTGGACATTAAGGAACATATTTAGGACCCTTAGACTAAAGCATGGCATCAAACACCAAAACACACAATCTAAAGGCATGCTTCCTAGTCACAAATCCAAACACGAGTTCCAAAACCTCAAACCAACCAAAAGGACCATTTACAACTCAAAAATGCCATCACAAACATACCACAAACTTAGGGAGTTCAAACACATCTCCCAAATACAACCTTGGTTTCCCATTGCCAAATATCAAAACTAAAGTATATGAAAACATAACCATACATGAGCTTTGCACTTCCTTGGATGTTCTTAACGTTTTTGCTGCCCGAAAACACCTAAATTATCTGGATTATTGGTAAAAGAGAATGTAAGCATAATTGCTTAGTGAGGCATGCTCTAAAGAAAACCAACACAATAATGCATTCTTTAAAACACTTTCTCAAAAGCTTTTTCTACAACATGCTCATTCTATCTCATGCTTGAAAACCATTTCAAAGCAACTTCTCATTGAAAACACATGTACCTCAATTCTATCTCATGCATTTACACCAATGCAAAACTCATGGCAAGGGCACACACATGCTTGTAAAACCAAGGCATTTCATATACAAATCTCATATGCATTTATCATAGCATAAATCATCTCATTAATAGGTACATGTGGTTCAAAAGCATTTTCATAATTTATATTGGCATTTCATATCTCATTATTACTCGGATATGTGGATAACTCACTAGACACTTCCGGTGGCATCTACCATCACCGTACTCACTCGTCTAGTAACATAATTTCCAGTGGCATCTACCATCATCGTACTCACATGGTTGTATCTCTCATCGCCACATAGCTTGGGTGTTTCACCAAGTCCTACCCGATGGAATGCCCATCATTGGTTCTCTCCCTTTGGATTAACCAAAGAGCACGTACGAATTTTTAGTTTATAGTGCACTCTCATCCTATTGATCGATCAATTATATCCGGCAAGTATCTCATCTTCTATGCCAATATAGTATGTTAAAATATCATCTCACCTACTGTTTTTCATGCAACGTTTTCTCAAAACTCTGACATCTCATTTCAAACCATAACATTTGCCATGCTTTAAACAAATGCTCAAATCTCAACTATGCAACATGTTATTTCATGAAATCATTTCAAGCATCCTCTCATGCTACCAATCATGCATAAAAACACTAGGAATTTATCTATCTCAAACCATGAGCATGTAAAAGCATTTTAGGGGCAACCACCACATATAAGAGAGCAATCTAGCCAATACTTACTTCCGGACTTAGGAAGGTGTTTCAAACCTTTCCTAAATCCCCAAACCTTGATTCTTTGTCCCTCAAGGACTTCTAAAACCATACGCACTCACCGATTACGTTTCGCTTGCTTGCCGAAACGCTATCTAGGCTCCCGGATCAACACCAAAGGCGTCCGAAGATGTCTCCCCTGTTTATAACACATAAGAGCAGAGGATTAATGCATCATCATGCATTGAAATCATCAGCCACACACCTAAACTCGCTGCTCTACTCAAAAACCACATTTCGGCTACCAAACACAATCGAAATCATCTCCAAACACTTCCAAAACAAAGCCCAACCAATATCTACCACTTCTAATCATTTCTAAACATCAATGAACATCAAAAACCACCACAAACTCGTCCTTATACCTCCAGCTATGACAGAACACCAAAACCACCCCAAAACCACCATTCTTAGCAAGCAAAACTTAGGAATCCAAGCCTATTCGGGATTTGTTTGATAAAACCTCATTTATAACTTCAATTAACATCCAAAATACATTAGGAAACAACCACAAAACGGAGCCTAACCATCAAATACGAAAATCATCAAGATTCCTCCAAAAACCATGAGTTTTAATAAAATTTCTTGTTTCTAACATTAAAGCAATTCAAAAATCATTAACAAAGGATTGAAAACTTGGGAATTTCAGTAAAGAACTGATCATTATAGGATAAGGACGAAGCTTACCTCTAATGGCTGATTTCTCCTTGATTTGGGCAAGTTTTCTTGAAAATCCAATGTAGAAACAAGATGTTTTGATGAGGAGAAGATTAGGAATCAAAAAGGAATTAAAATCCAATCAAAAGGGATGAAAATGAGTAGCCAATTGATGGAGAAAGAGTGTTTGGCTGAAAAGAATTTCAGAGAAAAATAGGATGAGAGAAAATTGACGTAAAGTAGTTATGAAAAGTCAAAGGTGGTTTCCTTTTAATAAATCTTCATTTCCCTTTAATTAAAAGTTAATTAAATCACCCAAATTAAGAAGAAATCTGATTAGAAACATTTTGGTAAAATTATCTCCTTAAAGATTCAAAGTTTCAATCCTTTACAAAACGGTCACTATTTAACTTTTGCAAAAACAACGATTTGGTCACTACACCGAAATGTAGTATTTTCGAACCTTATTTTGTAAAATTGATTTCACCATAATCATTCATTTAATAAATGGGGATTTTTAGATATTTTTCTATATTTTTAAAGCATCCCGAACTAGGTGTTCCCTAAACCTTCCTTTAAGATTCGAACCATTCCCGACCGGTTCGATTCAAACTCTAAAACATCTAGGCCCAAATTTGGGGAGTTACAACTCTCCCCCTCTTAAGAAATTTCGTCCTCGAAATTTACATGGAGGAAAAAGGTAAGGAAAATGCTTCTTCATGTCTTCCTTTCTTTCCCACGTGGCTTCCTCAACACCACGATGTCTTCACAACACCATAACCAGCTTAACGGTCTTACCACGGAGAACTTTACTGTCTGAATTCAAAATCTCAACAGGTTCCTCATCATATGTCAAATCTGGATTCAACTCAACTTCCTCCACAGGCATAACATGCGAAGGATCCGATCTATACCCCCGAAGCATGGATACATGAAACACATTATGTATCTTTGCTAACTCTTGTGGTAGCCTCAGCCTATAAGCAACAGGACCCACACGTTCTATCACCTCGTATGGTCCAATGTACCTTGGGCTCAACTTGCCCTTCCGACCAAATCTCATCACCTTCTTCCAAGGTGAAACTTTCAAGAACACTCGGTCACCTACCGCAAATTCTATCTCCTTGCGCTTCAAATTCGCATAAGACTTTTGCCGATCCGATGCTGCCTTCAACCGCTCACAAATAAGCTTCACCTTCTCGGTGGTTCCTTTCAACCAAGCCAGCATAGACACCAACTTTTGTCCCGTTTCAGCCCAGCAAAGAGGAGTTCTGCACTTCCTCCCATACAAAGCTTTATAAGGTGCCATTTGAATACTCGCCTGGTAACTATTATTATAAGAAAACTATACCAAAGGCAAGTGCTTCTCCCAAGAGCCTTGAAACTCAATCACACAACACCTCAACATATCCTCAAGCACTTGGATAACAAGCTCCGACTATCCACCCGTTTGCGGATGATAAGAGGTACTGAAATTCAGCCGCGTACCCAATGCTTGATGCAAACACTCCCAAAACCTTGCGGTAAACCTCGGATCTCTATCTGACACAATAGATTTTGGTACACCATGCAAACGTACAATCTCAACAATGTACAACTCTGCAAGCTTATCCAAGGTGTACGTAGTATGCACATGCAAGAAATGCGCACACTTCGTAAGGCGATCCACAACCACCCGAACAGAATTCTTCTTTGACGGCGATAGAGGCAAACCAGACACAAAGTCCATGGTGATCATCTCCCATTTCCATTCAGGGATCCTCAACGGCTGTAACAACCCTGAAGGAAACTGATGTTGAGCCTTAACCCGCTGACAAACCATACATATGCTCACATACTCAGCAACATATTTCTTCAATCCCACCCAATAGTACTCATCATTCAGATCACGGTACATCTTTTTACTACCAGGGTGCATAGCAAACGCACTACTATGAGCTTCGGTCAGAATAGTGCGCCTCAACTCATCATCGTTTTGCACCACTATCCGACTTCCAAAACATAAAACACCATCATCCTAAAAACAAAAATCCGATGGCCTATCTTCAGCAATGTCCTGAACATGTGCACCAAAGAATCATCCAACAGATGTTTATCCTTTATCAACTTGACTAGGGATGGTTTCACTTGCAATTCAGCAACAAGACCACCATCCCGCGATATGCTCAAGCTAGCAAACATCGCCCTTAACTCCACTGCCACTTTCCTGCTCAAAGAATCGACCACAACATTGGCCTTCCCCGGATGGTACTCAATCGTTAGATCATAATCCTTAAGCAACTCAACTCATCGTCGTTGCATAAGATTCAACTCTTTCTGAGACATCAAATACTTCAAATTCTTGTGATCTGTGTACACAGTACACTTCTCGCCATAAAGATAATGTCTCCAGATCTTTAGAGCAAAAACAACCGCAGCCAACTCAATATCATGCGTAGGATAATTGCGCTAATGCACTTTCAACTGTCGTGATGCATAAGCCACCACCTTACCCTCTTGCATTAACACACACCCCAAACTAACATAGGATGCGTCACTATACACCACAAGCTCTTTCCCTGATTCAGGTTGAACCAAGATAGGAGCTTGCGTCAAAGCTGCTTTAAGCTTATCAAAAGCTTGTTGCCTCGCTACCGTCCACTCATACTTAACATCCTTTTGCAACAACTTCGTCAAAGGGGCAGCAATCTTAGAAAATCCATCCACAAACCTCCGGTAATATCATGCTAACCCAAGAAAACTACGAACTTCATGAACAGACTTAGGAGGCTTCCAATTCATCACCGCCTCAACTTTCTAGGGATCAACTCGAATCCCTTCAGCCGAAACCACCTGACCAAGGAAAACAACCTTTTTTAGCCAAAACTCACTTTTTCTCAGCTTAGCATAAAGCTCATTTTCCAACAGCGTGTAACACCCCAATTTTGGGCTTAGAAGTTTTAGGTTTGGACCGGACCGGTCGGGTTACGGTTCGAATATAAAAGGGTGAATTTAGGAAAGCTTAGTTCGGGATGCATTAAAAATATGGAAAAATGTCTTAAAATCCTCTTTTATTATATATAAGAGAAAGGTGAAATCAATTTTACAAAATGAGGTTTGGAAGAATGACATTTTGGGTTAGTGACCAAAATGTAATTTTTGAAAACTGGGTGACTGTTGTAAAAAGGATTGAAACTTTGAATCTTTAAGGAGCTATTTACCCAAAAGAGTTTCTCCAGATTTTTCTGAATATTAATCAATTTAATTAATGGTTTTTAATTAAGTGCAAAAGGAGGGAAAAGATATTTTGGCATTTTAACTAACTTTTCTCTAAATTTCCATTTTCTTTTCTCTCAACTTTTCTCTCAACCCAAACACATTTCTCCAGCAAAATTCTCTCTTATTTTGATAACTAAAGATTAGATTTCAATTCTCATTTGATCTCCAATCAATTCTACAACAAAACCTTAGCATTTGTTTATTGGATTTTCAAGAATTGTGGTTCCAAAAAGGGAGAAACTCAAGTTTAGAGGTATGAACGTCCTTCTCCTCTAAATTCTCAGTTCTCTACTGAACTTCCCAAGTTCTCAATCCTTGATTTGTGTTTTATTAAAGGTTTTACAATTGTGTTCTTGATTTTGGCTTAAAATGCAAGATTTGGATTTAATTTTGATTAAATTCGTACTAAGTGATTGGGCTGTGATTTGAGATGTCTTTTTGATGTTTATTGAATGTATAAATGATGTGAAATTGAGGTTTAATCAATGCAATCCCGGATAGGTTGATTTTCCTAAGTTTTTACTTGTGAAAATGGTGGTTTTTGGGGTGATCTTGGTGTTTTGTTAATGCTGGAGGTATAAGGACGTGTTTGGGATCATTTTGGATGTTAATTGATGTTTAAAAATGGTTAGAAGTGATGGATATTGGCTGGGTTAAGTTTTGGAAGTGTTTGGAGGTGATTTCGGTTGTGTTTGGTAGCCGAAATGTTGGAGTTGCAAAGAGCAGCGAGTTTAGGTGTGTTGCTTTTTAATGCATAATGATGCATTAATTCTCTGTTGTTATGTGCTTGAAACAGGGGAGAATGATCCGTGAGCAATAGAGGAGGCATTGAAGGTTTCGGATGCTTGGAAGGCTTGTTGGCTAGCCTTGTTTTGTGTATCGGTGAGTGAAGTTGGGTTTTCAGCTTTAAAACCAAGGTTTGAAGGTTTTGGGGGCTTAGTTTAAGTCTAAACAACTTAGCTAAGCTCAAGAGTAAGTAAATGAAATTTCTCTCTTGGTTTGTGTTATGAATTGGTTTTTAAAGCACTTGTGATTGTTGGATGTAATGCATGTGATTTGCATGTTTTAAATTCTGTTTTGAAAGCATATTTTAGCATGGTTTAATGCTGGTTTTGAAAGCCATGTGTGAAGGATGCTCAAGGTAAGAGATCATTGGTTTTGTACATTGGAATTGTGGAATTGATGCATAGTGTTGCATGTTGTTAAATGGCTTTGTTTAATGCTTCAAAACAGTGGATTGATGATGGTAATTGATGGTTTTCTCATTTTGGTTATGCTTGTAAAACAATGGATTAATATGGTAAATTGGTTATATTGGCAAGTGATGTAAATGGTTCTTGGTTACTTGAATCGGATATAGTTAGCCGGCTATAGGATTGGGTGCACCGTGAATAAAGTCGCCTTGGATGTGGAGTGGTTGTGATTGAACCGGTAACTCCATCCAAGTACACTAACGAGATGGTTAAGAACACCATGGTGTTTAAAAGTCCATGGGTGGGTCTTGTGTTAAGGTCATATGGTGGTTAAAATTCCATATGAGGACCTTGTGTATATTAAGGTCATAATGGTGGTTAAAATTCCATTTAAAGACCTTGTGTATGGTAAGATCACAATGGTGGTGTAAAGTCCATGTGTGGATCTTGTACGTCCCGTGATCTCGTTAGTGATGTTATACAACTACCAATGAGTGATGGAAAGGTCATAATGGTGGTTAAAATTCCATTTGAGGACCTTGTGAATGTTAAGGTCATATGGTGTTTAAAAGTCCATATGAGGACCTTGTGTATGGTAAGGTCATAATGGTGGTTAAAATTCCATTTGAGGACCTTGTGAATGTTAAGGTCATATGGTGTTTAAAAGTCCATATAAGGACCTTGTGATTGGTAGTGTGTATGAAGCGTGGGGACAACGCTTGTAATCCGCGTATCCAATTGTGTCTTGTGTTATGATGGTTTGTGAATTATCACTTGGAAGCCAATATAATGTTCTTGAATATGATGAAGCATGAGATGCTTGAAATGATGCATGATTGCATGAGAAGTGTGTAATGTTCTATGAATGCATGTTTTACTTGTTAGCTTGAACAAGAGTTTATTTTCTAATGAGAATGGTGCATGTGTGCATGAAATCTCTTTAGTGCATTGAAGTCTTGCGAAGACTTGTTTTTAAAGGCATGAAATGCAAATATTGATTTTGTGGTTCATATGTTGCGTTTGTTTAATGCATGGGATATATTGAATGAGTAAGTGGTTTTTAAAGGTTCCTTGCTTTGAAATGATTTTCAATGTATGAGAAAAGTATGAGGTGAAGTGGAAGTGTTTTCCAAGGACTTTGTATTTAACTTTGCATATGATGTTCATGCATGGAATGGTTAAATTGATGGTTTTGCAAGGTTGTGCTTTGAAGTGAATTACTTAGCTTTTCTAAGCTAAGGGTTGGTTTTCACGTTTGAGCAATGCTTGATTTATAGCATGTTGTTAAAAAGGGTTTTCAAACATTGCTTTGGTTTATCGAATTGTGATGCTTTTAAAAGAGGTTTTATGACTCGCTGCATTGATGGTGTTTTGGTTTTGAGCATTCCTCACTAAGCATTATGTGCTTACGCTCCTTTTTGTCCATCAATGCAGATATTTGAAGTTGGGACAACGAGGAGCAAGGGATTCAAGGAGAGCTCCACTTGAGATGTATGTCTCGGTTAATAGCTATAGATAATAAAGGCAATGGTGGGAGAATCTCTTATGTTGATGTTTAATGAGATTGTGTATGTTGGACAAGTTTGGTTTATGATTTTGAACTATGTGGTTTAACGCTTGCAACGTTTGAATCTTCTTATTCTTAAGTCGTTATGCTATGCTTCTTGTTTTAAAAGCATGATTGAGTGTTGGATGTGTTGAATGAGTTGGTGCACCTAGGGGTGGTTTTGTATCTAGATTTTGATGCATTTTGGTAGGTATGATGCTTGGCATGTTGTTGATTTATTGTGGAATGGTTTGGAGCATGTTTGATGGGGTTTAAAGGTGTTAAAATAGGCCTATCTGCTATTTCTGGGCAGGGTGTTTCGAAACACCCTTGCCTGTTTCGAAACAGGCCCTTGTTTTGGCCAAGGTGTTCCTGAACGGCCTAGACCCGTTTCTGAACACTTTGGCTACTGCCAAGGGGTGTTCCTGAACGGCCTAGACCCGTTTCTGAACACTTTGGCTACTGCCAAGGGGTGTTCCTGAACGGCCTAGACCCGTTTCGGAACACTTGACCGTTGGGCATAAAATTTGAATGGTTTTGAGGTTTGCAAGCTTTACGTTTTAGTCCCGATTCTTGTATGTGCAATTGCTTGAGTTTGAGATGTCCGTTTGAGGTGAAATTTGACAGAGAGGCATGAAACATGACTAATTTCATAATGGTAATTTAAAAATTGGTAAAGTCCTCTTAATTTTTAGAATTTACAAATTGGTCCCTAAATTCGTATTTTGTGCAATTGGGTCCCTTATTGTTTTCCGATTGCTGTGATTTTTGAGTATGCTTATCTCAAGAGTATGCCTAGTTTTGGTGTGCATCTAGACAAGTCTAATAAGAAAAAAAAGGGTCGTTAATCAAGGTTGACTTTCGGGTTGACTTTGGTTTTCCCCGTGTGATCTTCGTAGTTCGGGTCTACCGTCTAGACCGGGCTACGGGGGTTACATTTGGTGGTATCAGAGCTGAGTTGCGAAAGCTTGGGGGAAATGGTAAATTTTTGTAATAAGTGTTTAATGTTTTTCTGATGTGTGGTTGAAAGTCGGTTGAAA
Organism: Hibiscus trionum; assembly: GCA_030270665.1. Taxonomy (NCBI): domain Eukaryota; kingdom Viridiplantae; phylum Streptophyta; class Magnoliopsida; order Malvales; family Malvaceae; genus Hibiscus; species Hibiscus trionum. Next base: position 28,607,081 of record BSYR01000021.1, read on the forward strand.
AGTGTGTCTTTGAGCGAATTGTTGATGTTTTTAGCATGCTTTTTGTTTGAGAATCTTCATTGAGCTGATGTGGATTTGTGCTGATGATATGCTGGTGATGTGAGCTGATTTTTATGAATGATGAAATTGTGATGGGTATGATATGTTGATATTATGCTGTAGCGAGTGAATGTTGTTTGTTGAGAGCATGATCGAAATATGTTGATTGATATGTTCAATGTTGTGATATCCATGTTTTTATTGACTGTTGTGTCATGTAAAAGGGGAGAATTCGGGGTACCCATTGCCTTATTATTATAGCTATTGTGTTATTTTGGAGTTGGAGCTTTGAATCCTTGCTTAAAGCTGGTCTGATCGATTTGTTTGTTTTGTTTTGATTGTTTGTTGTTAATAGCATGGTGAAATCGATGAGAGAATGGCAGTTGGGTGAGATGGTTGCTGCTTTAGAGCAGGTTGTTAAGGCGTGGAATTCACCTTTTGGTGGAGGTGTTTCGTTTCAGCCTACAGTGCCTGGAGTTGAGATAGTGAGGCAGGAGGAAGAAGCTGGTTCTGTGATGAAGAGTTCATCACCTGTAGTTCAAGAGGTGTTGGGAACATCTCAAGCTGTGGCAAAGGTAAGGCCTGTAGACGTGCCGGCTGTTGGATGTGCGGGTTTGTCGAAACAACGTTTACATGATTTGGGAGCTGTGGAGTATCATGGTTCGACACCTAAGACGTTCGAGGCCTGGTTGGCCAATGTAATTCTGATTTTGGATCAAGAAGGTTGTAACTATGCCTGTAAGCTGGGAAGTGTTGTCTCATTGATGTTGGAGGACGCTTGTGCCTGGTGGACATCTATGGCGGTGGCATCGCACATCCACGATATAGATTGGGACTTCTTTGTGTCTGCCTTTTATGAAAGGTACCTTGGAGAGAAATTCCCAAGGGTTAAGCAACGGGAGGGTGTGGTATCAGTTTATGAAGGTGATAAAAGTTTAAGCGAGAGAGTTGTGGGTACTGACCTCGAGAGCGGTCAGCGTAAGAGGCTACGTGATAGAAGGTTTTGCTTGAATCGAAGTCTGAGTGGTAGTGCAAATCTGGGGCAAGTCCTGCATGATCAAGGAGTGGAAGCTCAGTTACCAGTGTGTGACCGTTGTGGAAGGCGCCATGTTGGAGGTTGTTGGGGCGCATGAGTTTGTTGGAACTGTGGTTCTAAAGAACATGTGAAGCGGGATTGTCCTCAAGTGGTGAGGTCAGCTTCAGTGGTAGCAGAAGGGTCTCTGAAGGGTCGTGGGCACGGCCAAGACAAGGTTCGAAGGTGGCAGGAAGGGCAGAAAGGTGTGAGGAGCTTGCAGAATGAATCTTGTTGGAATTGTGGGTCTGTTGGACATTTGAGACGTAATTGTTTGAAGTTGGCTCGGGGTAGTCAGGGTTCTTTACCGCAGGGAGATGGTGATGACCTTAATGTGTTAGCTGATGCTGCAGCGGTGCGGCTGGAGAATGAGGGTTCTGCGAGGAAGAGAGTTCGTCTGTTGAAGCTCCGGGGTAGTGAGGTGTTTACAGGTAACCTTGTTAAGTAATCTTTGCCTTAGTTATCTTAGTTTGGTTTCAGTTTGGTTTTACCTTGCGTAGTGGGTATGGTCTCGTTGCTAGCATGTTTGGGGTAGTAGTTGGTGTTGTTTTGAAAACAATTTTAGTGTGAAGAGGGCATTAGTGAGTATCTTGTGGATAATGGGTTGTTAGAATGATGAAGTTGGTTAAGTTAGAAGTTAGATGGGAGGTTGTTTTTAGGCGGATTCTGAGGATGTTATTGGTGGGTGTGAACCGACATACATGCACAGTTAAAATCATTTGTTATATGCTATATTATATATGTACTGGTCCATGCATACATGTGACATGACATTAGAGGTTTTGCATGCATGTACATCAGGTATTGTTAGGGCATATTGGTGACCATGCATACGAACGTTCACACTCGCTGATAGTTAATCGGGTCCGTTAGTGTTGGGATAGGGTTAAGTTGGATGATGGGTTTTAAAAGTTGTGTTGGTGCTAGGAGAATGTTAGAAGTAATGGAGGGTATTAAGCGAGTTGTCAGTAATAGTGAGTGCGTTATAGCATGTTGACAGAAGGAAAGTGTTTGGCGCTTAAAGTGTTTAGCGGTAAGGTGGTTGGGAATAGCTGGTAGAAGTGGTAGTTTCTTGGTGTTAAGTGATGTAGTAAGTTAGTGGATGTGTTACAAAGTGCTAAGGTAACTTGGCATTGATGTTGTAATAGAAGGGTTGTTCTTTTATAGGTGATGGTTCGTAGCAACCTTCGAAGAGTTGAGAAGAGGTTGTGTTGTGGGTTGTAGAAAAGGGTTAGCCTGGGAGAATAGAAGTTTCGTAACCTAAATATGTATGTGTAGAATGGGCGGTGTCCTGGTAAGGCTAGTATTGTAGTCAAAGTTTGAAATGGAAAGGCAATGTAAGATCAAAGGCCATTGTTGGTTGGACGGGTTCTTGAGAGAAGTGGTTGGCTAGTTGTGTATGAGTAAATTTCGTCTGAAGACAGCTGGTGGTGTATGGAACGGCTGGCGGAGTCAAGGTTGGGGTTTTGTGATGTGATTTTCGGGTGTTAGGTGAGTAGTCCTGGTGAATCGTTATACTAATGATAGCGGCGGATGTGAAGGAATGTCAGCAGTACGTTGAGAAGTTTGAATAAGCAGTTGATGCTTAAGAATTTTTGCTTGATGTGGTAACCTTTGTAAGAGGTTGAGCAGTTGTGCAATGGGTGTTAGAAGCAGTGAAGTTTGTGGGTCACATGGTGGCTGAACTGGATTGGTTGGTGTCACTGTGTGTACGAGTTTTGGGAGTTATGAGCTGAGGTGGTGTATGCTGTAAAAGTTTGGAGGTTCTTCAGGTTGTTGTTGGGGCTGTGTGCAGTCCGGAAGTGTGAAAGGTTAAGATGTGGTTAACATCTGAGTGTTCTGGAATCTGTGAACAGTATGTGGTGGTGTTGAGTTTGGGTGGAGTTTTGTGAGGAGAGTGTTCAGTGGTGGTTAAGTCTCCTGTGTTGTCTTGTGTGTTGCTTAAGAAGTTTGGTTGTTCTCTTTTCGTCGGTTGAAATTTTGAGGACGAAATTTCTTAAGGGGGGGGGGAGAGTTGTAACACCCCAATTTTGGGCTTAGAAGTTTTGGGTTTGGACCGGACCGGTCGGGTTACGGTTCGAATATAAAAGGGTGAATTTAGGAAAGCTTAGTTCGGGATGCATTAAAAATATGGAAAAATGTCTTAAAATCCTCTTTTATTATATATAAGAGAAAGGTGAAATCAATTTGACAAAATGAGGTTTGGAAGAGTGACATTTTGGGTTAGTGACAAAAATGTAATTTTTGAAAACTGGGTGACTGTTTTAAAAAGGATTGAAACTTTGAATCTTTAAGGAGCTATTTGCCCAAAAGAGTTTCTCCAGATTTTTCTGAATATTAATCAATTTAATTAATGGTTTTTAATTAAGTGCAAAAGGAGGGAAAATATATTTTGGCATTTTAACTAACTTTTCTCTAAATTTCCATTTTCTTTTCTCTCAACTTTTCTCTCAACCCAAACACATTTCTCCAGCAAAATTCTCTCTTATTTTGATAACTAAAGATTAGATTTCAATTCTCATTTGATCTCCAATCAATTCTACAACAAAACCTTAGCATTTGTTTATTGGATTTTCAAGAATTGTGGTTCCAAAAAGGGAGAAACTCAAGTTTAGAGGTATGAACGTCCTTCTCCTCTAAATTCTCAGTTCTTTACTGAAATTCCCAAGTTCTCAATCCTTGATTTGTGTTTTATTAAAGGTTTTACAATTGTGTTCTTGATTTTGGCTTAAAATGCAAGATTTGGATTTAATTTTGATTAAATTCGTACTAAGTGATTGGGATGTGATTTGAGATGTCTTTTTCATGTTTATTGAATGTATAAATGATGTGAAATTGAGGTTTAATCAATGCAATCTCGGATAGGTTGATTTTCCTAAGTTTTTACTTGTGAAAATGGTGGTTTTTGGGGTGATCTTGGTGTTTTGTTAATGCTGGAGGTATAAGGACGTGTTTGGGATCATTTTGGATGTTAATTGATGTTTAAAAATGGTTAGAAGTGATGGATCTTGGCTGGGTTAAGTTTTGGAAGTGTTTGGAGGTGATTTCGGTTGTGTTTGGTAGCCGAAATGTTGGAGTTGCAAAGAGCAGCGAGTTTAGGTGTGTTGCTGGTGTTTTTAATGCATAATGATGCATTAATTCTCTGTTGTTATGTGCTTGAAACAGGGGAGAATGATCCGTGAGCAATAGAGGAGGCATTGAAGGTTTCGGATGCTTGGAAGGCTTGTTGGCTAGCCTTGTTTTGTGTATCGGTGAGTGAAGTTGGGTTTTCAGCTTTAAAACCAAGGTTTGAAGGTTTTGGGGGCTTAGTTTAAGTCTAAACAACTTAGCTAAGCTCAAGAGTAAGTAAATGAAATTTCTCTCTTGGTTTGTGTTATGAATTGGTTTTTAAAGCACTTGTGATTGTTGGATGTAATGCATGTGATTTGCATGTTTTAAATTCTGTTTTGAAAGCATATTTTAGCATGGTTTAATGCTGGTTTTGAAAGCCATGTGTGAAGGATGCTCAAGGTAAGAGATCATTGGTTTTGTACATTGGAATTGTGGAATTGATGCATAGTGTTGCATGTTGTTAAATGGCTTTGTTTAATGCTTCAAAACAGTGGATTGATGATGGTAATTGGTGGTTTTCTCATTTTGGTTATGCTTGTAAAACAATGGATTAATATGGTAAATTGGTTATATTGGCAAGTGATGTAAATGGTTCTTGGTTACTTGAATCGGATATAGTTAGCCGGCTATAGGATTGGGTGCACCGTGAATAAAGTCGCCTTGGATGTGGAGTGGTTGTGATTGAACCGGTAACTCCATCCAAGTACACTAACGAGATGGTTAAGAACACCATGGTGTTTAAAAGTCCAGGGGTGGGTCTTGTGTTAAGGTCATATGGTGGTTAAAATTCCATATGAGGACCTTGTGTATATTAAGGTCATAATGGTGGTTAAAATTCCATTTGAAGACCTTGTGTATGGTAAGATCACAATGGTGGTGTAAAGTCCATGTGTGGATCTTGTACGTCCCGTGATCTCGTTAGTGATGTTATACATTTACCAATGAGTGATGGAAAGGTCATAATGGTGGTTAAAATTCCATTTGAGGACCTTGTGAATGTTAAGGTCATATGGTGTTTAAAAGTCCATATGAGGACCTTGTGTATGGTAAGGTCATAATGGTGGTTAAAATTCCATTTGAGGACCTTGTGAATGTTAAGGTCATATGGTGTTTAAAAGTCCATATAAGGACCTTGTGATTGGTAGTGTGTATGAAGCGTGGGGACAACGCTTGTAATCCGCGTATCCAATTGTGTCTTGTGTTATGATGGTTTGTGAATTATCACTTGGAAGCCAATATAATGTTCTTGAATATGATGAAGCATGAGATGCTTGAAATGATGCATGATTGCATGAGAAGTGTGTAATGTTCTATGAATGCATGTTTTACTTGTTAGCTTGAACAAGAGTTTATTTTCTAATGAGAATGGTGCATGTGTGCATGAAATCTCTTTAGTGCATTGAAGTCTTGCGAAGACTTGTTTTTAAAGGCATGAAATGCAAATATTGATTTTGTGGTTCATATGTTGCGTTTGTTTAATGCATGGGATATATTGAATGAGTAAGTGGTTTTTAAAGGTTCCTTGCTTTGAAATGATTTTCAATGTATGAGAAAAGTATGAGGTGAAGTGGAAGTGTTTTCCAAGGACTTTGTATTTAACTTTGCATATGATGTTCATGCATGGAATGGTTAAATTGATGGTTTTGCAAGGTTGTGCTTTGAAGTGAATTACTTAGCTTTTCTAAGCTAAGGGTTGGTTTTCACGTTTGAGCAATGCATGATTTATAGCATGTTGTTAAAAAGGGTTTTCAAACATTGCTTTGGTTTATCGAATTGTGATGCTTTTAAAAGAGGTTTTATGACTCGCTGCATTGATGGTGTTTTGGTTTTGAGCATTCCTCACTAAGCATTATGTGCTTACGCTCCTTTTTGTCCATCAATGCAGATATTTGAAGTTGGGACAGCGAGGATAAAGCTCATTTTCCAACAGCGTGTAACACCCCAATTTTGGGCTTAGAAGTTTTAGGTTTGGACCGGACCGGTCGGGTTACGGTTCGAATATAGAAGGGTGAATTTAGGAAAGCTTAGTTCGGGATGCATTAAAAATATGGAAAAATGTCTTAAAATCCTCTTTTATTATATATAAGAGAAAGGTGAAATCAATTTTACAAAATGAGGTTTGGAAGAGTGACATTTTGGGTTAGTGACCAAAATGTAATTTTTGAAAACTGGGTGACTGTTTTAAAAAGGATTGAAACTTTGAATCTTTAAGGAGCTATTTACCCAAAAGAGTTTCTCCAGATTTTTCTGAATATTAATCAATTTAATTAATGGTTTTTAATTAAGTGCAAAAGGAGGGAAAATATATTTTGGCATTTTAACTAACTTTTCTCTAAATTTCCATTTTCTTTTCTCTCAACTTTTCTCTCAACCCAAACACATTTCTCCAGCAAAATTCTCTCTGATTTTGACAACTAAAGATTAGATTTCAATTCTCATTTGATCTCCAATCAATTCTACAACAAAACCTTAGCATTTGTTTATTGGATTTTCAAGAATTGTGGTTCCAAAAAGGGAGAAACTCAAGTTTAGAGGTATGAACGTCCTTCTCCTCTAAAATCTCAGTTCTCTACTGAACTTCCCAAGTTCTCAATCCTTGATTTGTGTTTTATTAAAGGTTTTACAATTGTGTTCTTGATTTTGGCTTAAAATGCAAGATTTGGATTTAATTTTGATTAAATTCGTACTAAGTGATTGGGCTGTGATTTGAGATGTCTTTTTGATGTTTATTGAATGTATAAATGATGTGAAATTGAGGTTTAATCAATGCAATCCCGGATAGGTTGATCTTCCTAAGTTTTTACTTGTGAATATGGTGGTTTTTGGGGTGATCTTGGTGTTTTGTTAATGCTGGAGGTATAAGGACGTGTTTGGGATCATTTTGGATGTTAATTGATGTTTAAAAATGGTTAGAAGTGATGGATCTTGGCTGGGTTAAGTTTTGGAAGTGTTTGGAGGTGATTTCGGTTGTGTTTGGTAGCCGAAATGTTAGAGTTGCAAAGAGCAGCGAGTTTAGGTGTGTTGCTTTTTAATGCATAATGATGCATTAATTCTCTGTTGTTATGTGCTTGAAACAGGGGAGAATGATCCGTGAGCAATAGAGGAGGCGTTGAAGGTTTCGGATGCTTGGAAGGCTTGTTGGCTAGCCTTGTTTTGTGTATCGGTGAGTGAAGTTGGGTTTTCAGCTTTAAAACCAAGGTTTGAAGGTTTTGGGGGCTTAGTTTAAGTCTAAACAACTTAGCTAAGCTCAAGAGTAAGTAAATGAAATTTCTCTCTTGGTTTGTGTTATGAATTGGTTTTTAAAGCACTTGTGATTGTTGGATGTAATGCATGTGATTTGCATGTTTTAAATTCTGTTTTGAAAGCATATTTTAGCATGGTTTAATGCTGGTTTTGAAAGCCATGTGTGAAGGATGCTCAAGGTAAGAGATCCTTGGTTTTGTACATTGGAATTGTGGAATTGATGCATAGTGTTGCATGTTGTTAAATGGCTTTGTTTAATGCTTCAAAACAGTGGATTGATGATGGTAATTGGTGGTTTTCTCATTTTGGTTATGCTTGTAAAACAATGGATTAATATGGTAAATTGGTTATATTGGCAAGTGATGTAAATGGTTCTTGGTTACTTGAATCGGATATAGTTAGCCGGCTATAGGATTGGGTGCACCGTGAATAAAGTCGCCTTGGATGTGGAGTGGTTGTGATTGAACCGGTAACTCCATCCAAGTACACTAACGAGATGGTTAAGAACACCATGGTGTTTAAAAGTCCAGGGGTGGGTCTTGTGTTAAGGTCATATGGTGGTTAAAATTCCATATGAGGACCTTGTGTATATTAAGGTCATAATGGTGGTTAAAATTCCATTTGAAGACCTTGTGTATGGTAAGATCACAATGGTGGTGTAAAGTCCATGTGTGGATCTTGTACGTCCCGTGATCTCGTTAGTGATGTTATACATTTACCAATGAGTGATGGAAAGGTCATAATGGTGGTTAAAATTCCATTTGAGGACCTTGTGAATGTTAAGGTCATATGGTGTTTAAAAGTCCATATGAGGACCTTGTGTATGGTAAGGTCATAATGGTGGTTAAAATTCCATTTGAGGACCTTGTGAATGTTAAGGTCATATGGTGTTTAAAAGTCCATATAAGGACCTTGTGATTGGTAGTGTGTATGAAGCGTGGGGACAACGCTTGTAATCCGCGTATCCAATTGTGTCTTGTGTTATGATGGTTTGTGAATTATCACTTGGAAGCCAATATAATGTTCTTGAATATGATGAAGCATGAGATGCTTGAAATGATGCATGATTGCATGAGAAGTGTGTAATGTTCTATGAATGCATGTTTTACTTGTTAGCTTGAACAAGAGTTTATTTTCTAATGAGAATGGTGCATGTGTGCATGAAATCTCTTTAGTGCATTGAAGTCTTGCGAAGACTTGTTTTTAAAGGCATGAAATGCAAATATTGATTTTGTGGTTCATATGTTGCGTTTGTTTAATGCATGGGATATATTGAATGAGTAAGTGGTTTTTAAAGGTTCCTTGCTTTGAAATGATTTTCAATGTATGAGAAAAGTATGAGGTGAAGTGGAAGTGTTTTCCAAGGACTTTGTATTTAACTTTGCATATGATGTTCATGCATGGAATGGTTAAATTGATGGTTTTGCAAGGTTGTGCTTTGAAGTGAATTACTTAGCTTTTCTAAGCTAAGGGTTGGTTTTCACGTTTGAGCAATGCTTGATTTATAGCATGTTGTTAAAAAGGGTTTTCAAACATTGCTTTGGTTTATCGAATTGTGATGCTTTTAAAAGAGGTTTTATGACTCGCTGCATTGATGGTGTTTTGGTTTTGAGCATTCCTCACTAAGCATTATGTGCTTACGCTCCTTTTTGTCCATCAATGCAGATATTTGAAGTTGGGACAACGAGGAGCAAGGGATTCAAGGAGAGCTCCACTTGAGATGTATGTCTCGGTTAATAGCTATAGATAATAAAGGCAATGGTGGGAGAATCTCTTATGTTGATGTTTAATGAGATTGTGTATGTTGGACAAGTTTGGTTTATGATTTTGAACTATGTGGTTTAACGCTTGCAACGTTTGAATCTTCTTATTCTTAAGTCGTTATGCTATGCTTCTTGTTTTAAAAGCATGATTGAGTGTTGGATGTGTTGAATGAGTTGGTGCACCTAGGGGTGGTTTTGTATCTAGATTTTGATGCATTTTGGTAGGTATGATGCTTGGCATGTTGTTGATTTATTGTGGAATGGTTTGGAGCATGTTTGATGGGGTTTAAAGGTGTTAAAATAGGCCTATCTGCTATTTCTGGGCAGGGTGTTTCGAAACACCCTTGCCTGTTTCGAAACAGGCCCTTGTTTTGGCCAAGGTGTTCCTGAACGGCCTAGACCCGTTTCTGAACACTTTGGCTACTGCCAAGGGGTGTTCCTGAACGGCCTAGACCCGTTTCTGAACACTTTGGCTACTGCCAAGGGGTGTTCCTGAACGGCCTAGACCCGTTTCGGAACACTTGACCGTTGGGCATAAAATTTGAATGGTTTTGAGGTTTGCAAGCTTTACGTTTTAGTCCCGATTCTTGTATGTGCAATTGCTTGAGTTTGAGATGTCCGTTTGAGGTGAAATTTGACAGAGAGGCATGAAACATGACTAATTTCATAATGGTAATTTAAAAATTGGTAAAGTCCTCTTAATTTTTAGAATTTACAAATTGGTCCCTAAATTCGTATTTTGTGCAATTGGGTCCCTTATTGTTTTCCGATTGCTGTGATTTTTGAGTATGCTTATCTCAAGAGTATGCCTAGTTTTGGTGTGCATCTAGACAAGTCTAATAAGAAAAAAAAGGGTCGTTAATCAAGGTTGACTTTCGGGTTGACTTTGGTTTTCCCCGTGTGATCTTCGTAGTTCGGGTCTACCGTCTAGACCGGGCTACGGGGGTTACATTTGGTGGTATCAGAGCTGAGTTGCGAAAGCTTGGGGGAAATGGTAAATTTTTGTAATAAGTGTTTAATGTTTTTCTGATGTGTGGTTGAAAGTCGGTTGAAAAGTGTGTCTTTGAGCGAATTGTTGATGTTTTTAGCATGCTTTTTGTTTGAGAATCTTCATTGAGCTGATGTGGATTTGTGCTGATGATATGCTGGTGATGTGAGCTGATTTTTATGAATGATGAAATTGTGATGGGTATGATATGTTGATATTATGCTGTAGCGAGTGAATGTTGTTTGTTGAGAGCATGATCGAAATATGTTGATTGATATGTTCAATGTTGTGATATCCATGTTTTTATTGACTGTTGTGTCATGTAAAAGGGGAGAATTCAGGGTACCCATTGCCTTATTATTATAGCTATTGTGTTATTTTGGAGTTGGAGCTTTGAATCCTTGCTTAAAGCTGGTCTGATCGATTTGTTTGTTTTGTTTTGATTGTTTGTTGTTAATAGCATGGTGAAATCGATGAGAGAATGGCAGTTGGGTGAGATGGTTGCTGCTTTAGAGTAGGTTGTTAAGGCGTGGAATTCACCTTTTGGTGGAGGTGTTTCGTTTCAGCCTACAGTGCCTGGAGTTGAGATAGTGAGGCAGGAGGAAGAAGCTGGTTCTGTGATGAAGAGTTCATCACCTGTAGTTCAAGAGGTGTTGGGAACATCTCAAGCTGTGGCAAAGGTAAGGCCTGTAGACGTGCCGGCTGTTGGATGTGCGGGTTTGTCGAAACAACGTTTACATGATTTGGGAGCTGTGGAGTATCATGGTTCGACACCTAAGACGTTCGAGGCCTGGTTGGCCAATGTAATTCTGATTTTGGATCAAGAAGGTTGTAACTATGCCTGTAAGCTGGGAAGTGTTGTCTCATTGATGTTGGAGGACGCTTGTGCCTGGTGGACATCTATGGCGGTGGCATCGCACATCCACGATATAGATTGGGACTTCTTTGTGTCTGCCTTTTATGAAAGGTACCTTGGAGAGAAATTCCCAAGGGTTAAGCAACGGGAGGGTGTGGTATCAGTTTATGAAGGTGATAAAAGTTTAAGCGAGAGAGTTGTGGGTACTGACCTCGAGAGCGGTCAGCGTAAGAGGCTACGTGATAGAAGGTTTTGCTTGAATCGAAGTCTGAGTGGTAGTGCAAATCTGGGGCAAGTCCTGCATGATCAAGGAGTGGAAGCTCAGTTACCAGTGTGTGACCGTTGTGGAAGGCGCCATGTTGGAGGTTGTTGGGGCGCATGAGTTTGTTGGAACTGTGGTTCTAAAGAACATGTGAAGCGGGATTGTCCTCAAGTGGTGAGGTCAGCTTCAGTGGTAGCAGAAGGGTCTCTGAAGGGTCGTGGGCACGGCCAAGACAAGGTTCGAAGGTGGCAGGAAGGGCAGAAAGGTGTGAGGAGCTTGCAGAATGAATCTTGTTGGAATTGTGGGTCTGTTGGACATTTGAGACGTAATTGTTTGAAGTTGGCTCGGGGTAGTCAGGGTTCTTTACCGCAGGGAGATGGTGATGACCTTAATGTGTTAGCTGATGCTGCAGCGGTGCGGCTGGAGAATGAGGGTTCTGCGAGGAAGAGAGTTCGTCTGTTGAAGCTCCGGGGTAGTGAGGTGTTTACAGGTAACCTTGTTAAGTAATCTTTGCCTTAGTTATCTTAGTTTGGTTTCAGTTTGGTTTTACCTTGCGTAGTGGGTATGGTCTCGTTGCTAGCATGTTTGGGGTAGTAGTTGGTGTTGTTTTGAAAACAATTTTAGTGTGAAGAGGGCATTAGTGAGTATCTTGTGGATAATGGGTTGTTAGAATGATGAAGTTGGTTAAGTTAGAAGTTAGATGGGAGGTTGTTTTTAGGCGGATTCTGAGGATGTTATTGGTGGGTGTGAACCGACATACATGCACAGTTAAAATCATTTGTTATATGCTATATTATATATGTACTGGTCCATGCATACATGTGACATGACATTAGAGGTTTTGCATGCATGTACATCAGGTATTGTTAGGGCATATTGGTGACCATGCATACGAACGTTCACACTCGCTGATAGTTAATCGGGTCCGTTAGTGTTGGGATAGGGTTAAGTTGGATGATGGGTTTTAAAAGTTGTGTTGGTGCTAGGAGAATGTTAGAAGTAATGGAGGGTATTAAGCGAGTTGTCAGTAATAGTGAGTGCGTTATAGCATGTTGACAGAAGGAAAGTGTTTGGCGCTTAAAGTGTTTAGCGGTAAGGTGGTTGGGAATAGCTGGTAGAAGTGGTAGTTTCTTGGTGTTAAGTGATGTAGTAAGTTAGTGGATGTGTTACAAAGTGCTAAGGTAACTTGGCATTGATGTTGTAATAGAAGGGTTGTTCTTTTATAGGTGATGGTTCGTAGCAACCTTCGAAGAGTTGAGAAGAGGTTGTGTTGTGGGTTGTAGAAAAGGGTTAGCCTGGGAGAATAGAAGTTTCGTAACCTAAATATGTATGTGTAGAATGGGCGGTGTCCTGGTAAGGCTAGTATTGTAGTCAAAGTTTGAAATGGAAAGGCAATGTAAGATCAAAGGCCATTGTTGGTTGGACGGGTTCTTGTGAGAAGTGGTTGGCTAGTTGTGTATGAGTAAATTTCGTCTGAAGACAGCTGGTGGTGTATGGAACGGCTGGCGGAGTCAAGGTTGGGGTTTTGTGATGTGATTTTCGGGTGTTAGGTGAGTAGTCCTGGTGAATCGTTATACTAATGATAGCGGCGGATGTGAAGGAATGTCAGCAGTACGTTGAGAAGTTTGAATAAGCAGTTGATGCTTAAGAATTTTTGCTTGATGTGGTAACCTTTGTAAGAGGTTGAGCAGTTGTGCAATGGGTGTTAGAAGCAGTGAAGTTTGTGGGTCACATGGTGGCTGAACTGGATTGGTTGGTGTCACTGTGTGTACGAGTTTTGGGAGTTATGAGCTGAGGTGGTGTATGCTGTAAAAGTTTGGAGGTTCTTCAGGTTGTTGTTGGGGCTGTGTGCAGTCCGGAAGTGTGAAAGGTTAAGATGTGGTTAACATCTGAGTGTTCTGGAATCTGTGAACAGTATGTGGTGGTGTTGAGTTTGGGTGGAGTTTTGTGAGGAGAGTGTTCAGTGGTGGTTAAGTCTCCTGTGTTGTCTTGTGTGTTGCTTAAGAAGTTTGGTTGTTCTCTTTTCGTCGGTTGAAATTTTGAGGACGAAATTTCTTAAGGGGGGGGGGGAGAGTTGTAACACCCCAATTTTGGGCTTAGAAGTTTTGGGTTTGGACCGGACCGGTCGGGTTACGGTTCGAATATAAAAGGGTGAATTTAGGAAAGCTTAGTTCGGGATGCATTAAAAATATGGAAAAATGTCTTAAAATCCTCTTTTATTATATATAAGAGAAAGGTGAAATCAATTTGACAAAATGAGGTTTGGAAGAGTGACATTTTGGGTTAGTGACAAAAATGTAATTTTTGAAAACTGGGTGACTGTTTTAAAAAGGATTGAAACTTTGAATCTTTAAGGAGCTATTTGCCCAAAAGAGTTTCTCCAGATTTTTCTGAATATTAATCAATTTAATTAATGGTTTTTAATTAAGTGCAAAAGGAGGGAAAATATATTTTGGCATTTTAACTAACTTTTCTCTAAATTTCCATTTTCTTTTCTCTCAACTTTTCTCTCAACCCAAACACATTTCTCCAGCAAAATTCTCTCTTATTTTGATAACTAAAGATTAGATTTCAATTCTCATTTGATCTCCAATCAATTCTACAACAAAACCTTAGCATTTGTTTATTGGATTTTCAAGAATTGTGGTTCCAAAAAGGGAGAAACTCAAGTTTAGAGGTATGAACGTCCTTCTCCTCTAAATTCTCAGTTCTTTACTGAAATTCCCAAGTTCTCAATCCTTGATTTGTGTTTTATTAAAGGTTTTACAATTGTGTTCTTGATTTTGGCTTAAAATGCAAGATTTGGATTTAATTTTGATTAAATTCGTACTAAGTGATTGAGATGTGATTTGAGATGTCTTTTTCATGTTTATTGAATGTATAAATGATGTGAAATTGAGGTTTAATCAATGCAATCTCGGATAGGTTGATTTTCCTAAGTTTTTACTTGTGAAAATGGTGGTTTTTGGGGTGATCTTGGTGTTTTGTTAATGCTGGAGGTATAAGGACGTGTTTGGGATCATTTTGGATGTTAATTGATGTTTAAAAATGGTTAGAAGTGATGGATCTTGGCTGGGTTAAGTTTTGGAATTGTTTGGAGGTGATTTCGGTTGTGTTTGGTAGCCGAAATGTTGGAGTTGCAAAGAGCAGCGAGTTTAGGTGTGTTGCTGGTGTTTTTAATGCATAATGATGCATTAATTCTCTGTTGTTATGTGCTTGAAACAGGGGAGAATGATCCGTGAGCAATAGAGGAGGCATTGAAGGTTTCGGATGCTTGGAAGGCTTGTTGGCTAGCCTTGTTTTGTGTATCGGTGAGTGAAGTTGGGTTTTCAGCTTTAAAACCAAGGTTTGAAGGTTTTGGGGGCTTAGTTTAAGTCTAAACAACTTAGCTAAGCTCAAGAGTAAGTAAATGAAATTTCTCTCTTGGTTTGTGTTATGAATTGGTTTTTAAAGCACTTGTGATTGTTGGATGTAATGCATGTGATTTGCATGTTTTAAATTCTGTTTTGAAAGCATATTTTAGCATGGTTTAATGCTGGTTTTGAAAGCCATGTGTGAAGGATGCTCAAGGTAAGAGATCATTGGTTTTGTACATTGGAATTGTGGAATTGATGCATAGTGTTGCATGTTGTTAAATGGCTTTGTTTAATGCTTCAAAACAGTGGATTGATGATGGTAATTGGTGGTTTTCTCATTTTGGTTATGCTTGTAAAACAATGGATTAATATGGTAAATTGGTTATATTGGCAAGTGATGTAAATGGTTCTTGGTTACTTGAATCGGATATAGTTAGCCGGCTATAGGATTGGGTGCACCGTGAATAAAGTCGCCTTGGATGTGGAGTGGTTGTGATTGAACCGGTAACTCCATCCAAGTACACTAACGAGATGGTTAAGAACACCATGGTGTTTAAAAGTCCAGGGGTGGGTCTTGTGTTAAGGTCATATGGTGGTTAAAATTCCATATGAGGACCTTGTGTATATTAAGGTCATAATGGTGGTTAAAATTCCATTTGAAGACCTTGTGTATGGTAAGATCACAATGGTGGTGTAAAGTCCATGTGTGGATCTTGTACGTCCCGTGATCTCGTTAGTGATGTTATACATTTACCAATGAGTGATGGAAAGGTCATAATGGTGGTTAAAATTCCATTTGAGGACCTTGTGAATGTTAAGGTCATATGGTGTTTAAAAGTCCATATGAGGACCTTGTGTATGGTAAGGTCATAATGGTGGTTAAAATTCCATTTGAGGACCTTGTGAATGTTAAGGTCATATGGTGTTTAAAAGTCCATATAAGGACCTTGTGATTGGTAGTGTGTATGAAGCGTGGGGACAACGCTTGTAATCCGCGTATCCAATTGTGTCTTGTGTTATGATGGTTTGTGAATTATCACTTGGAAGCCAATATAATGTTCTTGAATATGATGAAGCATGAGATGCTTGAAATGATGCATGATTGCATGAGAAGTGTGTAATGTTCTATGAATGCATGTTTTACTTGTTAGCTTGAACAAGAGTTTATTTTCTAATGAGAATGGTGCATGTGTGCATGAAATCTCTTTAGTGCATTGAAGTCTTGCGAAGACTTGTTTTTAAAGGCATGAAATGCAAATATTGATTTTGTGGTTCATATGTTGCGTTTGTTTAATGCATGGGATATATTGAATGAGTAAGTGGTTTTTAAAGGTTCCTTGCTTTGAAATGATTTTCAATGTATGAGAAAAGTATGAGGTGAAGTGGAAGTGTTTTCCAAGGACTTTGTATTTAACTTTGCATATGATGTTCATGCATGGAATGGTTAAATTGATGGTTTTGCAAGGTTGTGCTTTGAAGTGAATTACTTAGCTTTTCTAAGCTAAGGGTTGGTTTTCACGTTTGAGCAATGCATGATTTATAGCATGTTGTTAAAAAGGGTTTTCAAACATTGCTTTGGTTTATCGAATTGTGATGCTTTTAAAAGAGGTTTTATGACTCGCTGCATTGATGGTGTTTTGGTTTTGAGCATTCCTCACTAAGCATTATGTGCTTACGCTCCTTTTTGTCCATCAATGCAGATATTTGAAGTTGGGACAGCGAGGATAAAGCTCATTTTCCAACAGCGTGTAACACCCCAATTTTGGGCTTAGAAGTTTTAGGTTTGGACCGGACCGGTCGGGTTACGGTTCGAATATAGAAGGGTGAATTTAGGAAAGCTTAGTTCGGGATGCATTAAAAATATGGAAAAATGTCTTAAAATCCTCTTTTATTATATATAAGAGAAAGGTGAAATCAATTTTACAAAATGAGGTTTGGAAGAGTGACATTTTGGGTTAGTGACCAAAATGTAATTTTTGAAAACTGGGTGACTGTTTTAAAAAGGATTGAAACTTTGAATCTTTAAGGAGCTATTTACCCAAAAGAGTTTCTCCAGATTTTTCTGAATATTAATCAATTTAATTAATGGTTTTTAATTAAGTGCAAAAGGAGGGAAAATATATTTTGGCATTTTAACTAACTTTTCTCTAAATTTCCATTTTCTTTTCTCTCAACTTTTCTCTCAACCCAAACACATTTCTCCAGCAAAATTCTCTCTGATTTTGACAACTAAAGATTAGATTTCAATTCTCATTTGATCTCCAATCAATTCTACAACAAAACCTTAGCATTTGTTTATTGGATTTTCAAGAATTGTGGTTCCAAAAAGGGAGAAACTCAAGTTTAGAGGTATGAACGTCCTTCTCCTCTAAAATCTCAGTTCTCTACTGAACTTCCCAAGTTCTCAATCCTTGATTTGTGTTTTATTAAAGGTTTTACAATTGTGTTCTTGATTTTGGCTTAAAATGCAAGATTTGGATTTAA
Organism: Hibiscus trionum; assembly: GCA_030270665.1. Classification (NCBI taxonomy): domain Eukaryota; kingdom Viridiplantae; phylum Streptophyta; class Magnoliopsida; order Malvales; family Malvaceae; genus Hibiscus; species Hibiscus trionum. Next base: position 28,624,255 of record BSYR01000021.1, read on the forward strand.
TTTTGATTAAATTCGTACTAAGTGATTGGGCTGTGATTTGAGATGTCTTTTTGATGTTTATTGAATGTATAAATGATGTGAAATTGAGGTTTAATCAATGCAATCCCGGATAGGTTGATCTTCCTAAGTTTTTACTTGTGAATATGGTGGTTTTTGGGGTGATCTTGGTGTTTTGTTAATGCTGGAGGTATAAGGACGTGTTTGGGATCATTTTGGATGTTAATTGATGTTTAAAAATGGTTAGAAGTGATGGATCTTGGCTGGGTTAAGTTTTGGAAGTGTTTGGAGGTGATTTCGGTTGTGTTTGGTAGCCGAAATGTTAGAGTTGCAAAGAGCAGCGAGTTTAGGTGTGTTGCTTTTTAATGCATAATGATGCATTAATTCTCTGTTGTTATGTGCTTGAAACAGGGGAGAATGATCCGTGAGCAATAGAGGAGGCGTTGAAGGTTTCGGATGCTTGGAAGGCTTGTTGGCTAGCCTTGTTTTGTGTATCGGTGAGTGAAGTTGGGTTTTCAGCTTTAAAACCAAGGTTTGAAGGTTTTGGGGGCTTAGTTTAAGTCTAAACAACTTAGCTAAGCTCAAGAGTAAGTAAATGAAATTTCTCTCTTGGTTTGTGTTATGAATTGGTTTTTAAAGCACTTGTGATTGTTGGATGTAATGCATGTGATTTGCATGTTTTAAATTCTGTTTTGAAAGCATATTTTAGCATGGTTTAATGCTGGTTTTGAAAGCCATGTGTGAAGGATGCTCAAGGTAAGAGATCCTTGGTTTTGTACATTGGAATTGTGGAATTGATGCATAGTGTTGCATGTTGTTAAATGGCTTTGTTTAATGCTTCAAAACAGTGGATTGATGATGGTAATTGGTGGTTTTGGCATTTTGGTTATGCTTGTAAAACAATGGATTAATATGGTAAATTGGTTATATTGGCAAGTGATGTAAATGGTTCTTGGTTACTTGAATCGGATATAGTTAGCCGGCTATAGGATTGGGTGCACCGTGAATAAAGTCGCCTTGGATGTGGAGTGGTTGTGATTGAACCGGTAACTCCATCCAAGTACACTAACGAGATGGTTAAGAACACCATGGTGTTTAAAAGTCCATGGGTGGGTCTTGTGTTAAGGTCATATGGTGGTTAAAATTCCATATGAGGACCTTGTGTATATTAAGGTCATAATGGTGGTTAAAATTCCATTTAAAGACCTTGTGTATGGTAAGATCACAATGGTGGTGTAAAGTCCATGTGTGGATCTTGTACGTCCCGTGATCTCGTTAGTGATGTTATACAACTACCAATGAGTGATGGAAAGGTCATAATGGTGGTTAAAATTCCATTTGAGGACCTTGTGAATGTTAAGGTCATATGGTGTTTAAAAGTCCATATGAGGACCTTGTGTATGGTAAGGTCATAATGGTGGTTAAAATTCCATTTGAGGACCTTGTGAATGTTAAGGTCATATGGTGTTTAAAAGTCCATATAAGGACCTTGTGATTGGTAGTGTGTATGAAGCGTGGGGACAACGCTTGTAATCCGCGTATCCAATTGTGTCTTGTGTTATGATGGTTTGTGAATTATCACTTGGAAGCCAATATAATGTTCTTGAATATGATGAAGCATGAGATGCTTGAAATGATGCATGATTGCATGAGAAGTGTGTAATGTTCTATGAATGCATGTTTTACTTGTTAGCTTGAACAAGAGTTTATTTTCTAATGAGAATGGTGCATGTGTGCATGAAATCTCTTTAGTGCATTGAAGTCTTGCGAAGACTTGTTTTTAAAGGCATGAAATGCAAATATTGATTTTGTGGTTCATATGTTGCGTTTGTTTAATGCATGGGATATATTGAATGAGTAAGTGGTTTTTAAAGGTTCCTTGCTTTGAAATGATTTTCAATGTATGAGAAAAGTATGAGGTGAAGTGGAAGTGTTTTCCAAGGACTTTGTATTTAACTTTGCATATGATGTTCATGCATGGAATGGTTAAATTGATGGTTTTGCAAGGTTGTGCTTTGAAGTGAATTACTTAGCTTTTCTAAGCTAAGGGTTGGTTTTCACGTTTGAGCAATGCATGATTTATAGCATGTTGTTAAAAAGGGTTTTCAAACATTGCTTTGGTTTATCGAATTGTGATGCTTTTAAAAGAGGTTTTATGACTCGCTGCATTGATGGTGTTTTGGTTTTGAGCATTCCTCACTAAGCATTATGTGCTTACGCTCCTTTTTGTCCATCAATGCAGATATTTGAAGTTGGGACAGCGAGGAGCAAGGGATTCAAGGAGAGCTCCACTTGAGATGTATGTCTCGGTTAATAGCTATAGATAATAAAGGCAATGGTGGGAGAATCTCTTATGTTGATGTTTAATGAGATTGTGTATGTTGGACAAGTTTGGTTTATGATTTTGAACTATGTGGTTTAACGCTTGCAACGTTTGAATCTTCTTATTCTTAAGTCGTTATGCTATGCTTCTTGTTTTAAAAGCATGATTGAGTGTTGGATGTGTTGAATGAGTTGGTGCACCTAGGGGTGGTTTTGTATCTAGATTTTGATGCATTTTGGTAGGTATGATGCTTGGCATGTTGTTGATTTATTGTGGAATGGTTTGGAGCATGTTTGATGGGGTTTAAAGGTGTTAAAATAGGCCTATCTGCTATTTCTGGGCAGGGTGTTTCGAAACACCCTTGCCTGTTTCGAAACAGGCCCTTGTTTTGGCCAAGGTGTTCCTGAACGGCCTAGACCCGTTTCTGAACACTTTGGCTACTGCCAAGGGGTGTTCCTGAACGGCCTAGACCCGTTTCTGAACACTTTGGCTACTGCCAAGGGGTGTTCCTGAACGGCCTAGACCCGTTTCGGAACACTTGACCGTTGGGCATAAAATTTGAATGGTTTTGAGGTTTGCAAGCTTTACGTTTTAGTCCCGATTCTTGTATGTGCAATTGCTTGAGTTTGAGATGTCCGTTTGAGGTGAAATTTGACAGAGAGGCATGAAACATGACTAATTTCATAATGGTAATTTAAAAATTGGTAAAGTCCTCTTAATTTTCAGAATTTACAAATTGGTCCCTAAATTCGTATTTTGTGCAATTGGGTCCCTTATTGTTTTCCGATTGCTGTGATTTTTGAGTATGCTTATCTCAAGAGTATGCCTAGTTTTGGTGTGCCTCTAGACAAGTCTAATAAGAAAAAAAAGGGTCGTTAATCAAGGTTGACTTTCGGGTTGACTTTGGTTTTCCCCGTGTGATCTTCGTAGTTCAGGTCAACCGTCTAGACCGGGCTACGGGGGTTACACAGCGCTTGCAAAACAATCCTCAAATGACCTTCATGCTCCTCATTAGTATGAGAGTACACAAGGATATCATCGATGAACACCACAACGAACTTGTCCAAGATTTCATAGAACACCCTATTTATCATGTCCATGAAAGCAGCGGGAACATTCATTAAGCCAAACGGCATCACAAGGAACTCATAATGCCCGTACCTCGTTCTAAAGGCTGTTTCGGCACATCCACATCTTTCACCTTTAACTGATAGTATCATGACCTCAGATAAATCTTTGAAAACACAGCCGCTCCCTGAAACTGATCAAAAAGATCATCAATCCTCGGGAAGGGATACTTATTCTTGACGGTCAACTTATTCAGCTGACGATAATCGATGCACATTCTCATCGTGCCATCCTTCTTTTTCACAAACAAGACCGGTGCACCCCAAGGTGACACACTAGGCCGAATGAAGCCACAATCAAGCAACTCCTGAAGTTGCGTCTTCAACTCCTTCAACTCTTTGGGTGTCTTGCGATAAGGAGCAATGGACACCGCAGTTGTGTTCTCATACAGCTCAATCCCAAACTCAACCTCTCTACTAGGCGGTAAACCAGGTAATTCCTCCGGAAACACTCCAGGAAACTCACACACGGTCCTTATATCCTGAACGCGCACCTCCTTCGAACTGGGATTCATAACAAAGGCTAGGTAAGCCTCACATCCGACTTCCTTCCAACGTCGACACCACATTAGCTAGAAACTTCACATTTTCTCCCACCACCACCACCTTATAATCATCCGCAAGTTTCAACGAAACACGCTTGCTTTTGAAATCCACAACAGCTCTATGTTCAACAAGCCAATCCATGCCAAGGATTACATCAAATCCATAGAATGGCAATTCCATAAGATCAACAAGAAAAACATGATCTTGCACCTTTAAGGGGCATATTCTATACAACTTTCTTGTTACAACCGTCTCACCAAAGGAACTAGTCATACGCATACCAACATCCAAAGACTCAATAGGCAAACCAAGCATTTGAGCATGTTCACGCAATATGTACGAGTGTGTAGATTCAGAATCAATCAAAGAAAGTAATGACAAGGATTGCAAAGTAAAGGTACCTGCGATCACGTCCGTGTCATTCCTTCCCTCACGATGGGCATACACTCGAGCCTGACCTCCACCCTCAGGTTTTACAGCCACAACATGCGTCACGTTCCTTCCACCATCATCTCTACGCTGAAAATTACCACGGCCGCGTCCACGACCTCTTTGTGGCTCAGATGCTCTTACCGGAGCCTGTCCCTCTCTCAGTGGCTGAGGACAATCTTTCTTCATATGCCCTCGGTTTCCACAGTTCCAGCATGTCCCAAGGTTACCCCAACATTCACCAGCGTGTCTCCTACCACACCAGTTACACTTAGGAGTCCTCAAGAAGGTATTAGGTCCTTGCTGACCTCTACCAGGGTTACCACCCCTACGTCTAGATTCATAGTGCGACTTTCTATCCTTATGCCTCTTGCTGCGATCTCTACCATAATCACGTTCTGCAACTCACTTCCCCGAGCTAGATCCACCTGCTCGGCTCGCCAAACCAAGATTCAATTCAATGTCCTTGGCTCTAGTGACCAAGACATCAAAATCAGTGTAATCAGCTGCCAGCATATAGGTCTTCACATCCGCTACCAGCCCATAACGGAATCGCTCGCACCTTTCCCTCTCGCTAGGAGTTAGTTTAGGTGCGTATTGACTAAGGCGAACAAACTGAATCTCATATTCAGCCACAGACATGTTCCCTTGCATAAGAGACATAAACTCCATCTTCTTCTCGTCAAGATAGCGAACACCCATGTATTTTCGCTTGAACGCATTCAAGAAGAATGACTAAGTCACCTCATCATCCTCCATTCCGGAGATAGTGGTCGTCCACCACGTGTACGCATCACCATGCAGTAGAGACACAATGCATCCCAGCTTCTGCACATTGTTGTAGTTCAACTGACCAAGAATCCTCTTGGTGCTCTCAAACCAAGATTCAGAACCTTCTGGTGACAAACCTCTGAACTCAGTCCCACCTAGACCGCGGAGACGCTCCAATGGCAATCTCACATTAGCACCATCCTGAGGTGCAGCTCCATGAGCTCCAGCTACTGCTGCCTGGAAAGCTCCAGCAATAGCCTGAATCAACACTGTCATATCAGCAGCAGCTTGCCCCTAAGCACCCTTGGGTCCAGCAACCCCAGCACCAACTCCAGCACAACCAGCCCCAACTCCACCACCACCACCAGGTGGTCAACCAGGGGGAGGAGGAGGTAAATCCTCAGCATTCTCTACATTCTCATTCTCGTTCTCAGCCATAGATCTAGTATTGACTATCGGCTCTCTACGTGGCCCCATAATAAAAACAATGCACTTACAAAATGCAATAAACTCAATTAGGCATAATAAGGTAAGTAATCCAAGTACTTAAGCTCATTTTTGAAACCATTTCTTCTCATTAGTAATGATATGGCAATGGGATCCACAACTACACCCCAAGCTTAACATAGTATAACAAATTCACTTCAATTGAATCATACTTCACTATTCATACATCATACTTTCACCAAAAAGTCACAATCACGCATAATCACATACAACAACCACATACCAAACCCCAACTATTCGATAACCTGGCTCTGATACCAACAAATGTAACCCCCTTAGCCCGACCTAGACGCTTGACCCGAACTACGAAGATTACACGGGGAAAACCATAGTCAACCCGAAAGTCAACCTTGATTAATGACCCCTTTTTTATTTTAATCTTGTCTAGATGCACATTAAGCCTATGTGTATACTCACGAATCATGGAAGAGAAAGGCACAACGATCAGAAATCATTTAGGAACTCAATTGCACAAATAACGCGTTTAAGGACCAAAATGTAATTTTTTGGAAATTAGGAGGACTTAGCTGATTTTAGGTTTACCAATTTAGAATTAATCAGGTTACGTGCTTCTCTGTCAAGTTTTAGCTTAAAAAGACAACTCAAGCTCAAGCAATTGCATCCACAACATTCGAGACTAAAATGTAAAGCATGGAAACTTAAAACGATTCAAAACAGCATCCAACGGTCAACTGTATCGGAACGCCCACCCTTCGTACCGAAACGCCCGTATCGAAACGGTGTTGACCGTTTCGGTACTCGGGTATGTTCTGAGACCGGTATCGAAACAGGCTTCAACAGTAGCCAAACCGTTTCGAAACACCTTCAGTCGTTCCGAAACACCATGGCCATTACAGGCCCCCGTTTGGAAATAGTGGATGGTGTTCCGATACACTTTGCCCAGTGACAACAGAAATTGCTGGTTTTTCACATTTTAACCCCAATAAAACATGCCTCAAAGGTTCTCAAAACATACCAGGAACTCATTTAGACATTAAGGAACATATTTAGGACCCTTCGACTAAAGCATGGCATCAAACACCAAAAAACACAATCTAAAGGCATGCTTCCTAGTCACATATCCAAACATGAGTTTCAAAACCTCAAACCAACCAAAAGGACCATTTACAACTTAAAAATGCCATCACAAACATACCACAAACTTAGGGAGTTCAAACACATCTCCCAAATACAACCTTGGTTTCCCATTGCCAAATATCAAAACTAAAGTATATGAAAACATCACCATACATGTGCTTTGCACTTCCTTGGATGTTCTCAACCTTTATGCTGCCCGAAAACACCTCAATTATCTGCATTATTGGTAAAAGAGAGCGTAAGCATAATTGCCCAGTGAGGCATGCTCTAAAGAAAACCAACACAATAATGCATTCTTTAAAACACTTTCTCAAAAGCTTTTTCTACAACATTCTCATTCTATCTCATGCTTGAAAACCATTTCAAAGAAACTTCTCATTCAAAACACATGTACCTCAATTCTATCTCATGCATTTAAACCAATGCAAAACTCATGGCAAGGCCACACACATGCTTGTAAAACCAAGGCATTTCATATACAAATCTCATATGCAATTCTCATAGCATAAATCATCTCATCAATAGTTACATGTGGTTCAAAAGCATTTTCATAATTTATATTGGCATTTCGTATCTCATTATTACTCGGATATGCGGATAACTCACTAGACACTTCCGGTGGCATCTACCATCACCGTACTCACTCGTCTAGTAACATAATTTCCGGTGGCATCTACCATCACCGTACTCACATGTCGGTATCTCTCATCGCCACATAGCTTGCGTGTTTCACCAAGTCCTACCCGATGGAATGCCCATCATTGGTTCTCTCCCTTTGGATTAACCAAAGAGCACGTACGAATTTTTAGTTTATAGTGCACTCTCATCCTATTGATCGATCAATTATATCCGGTAAGTATCTCATCTTCTATGCCAATATAGTATGTCAAAATATCATCTCACCTACTGTTTTTCATGCAACGTTTTCTCAAAACTCTCACATCTCATTTCAAACCATAACATTTGCCATGCTTTAAACAAAAGCTCAAATCTCAACAATGCACCATGTTATTTCATGAAATCATTTCAAGCATCCTCTCATGCTACCAATCATGCATAAAAACAGTAGGAATTTATCTATCTCAAACCATGAGCATGTAAAAGTATTTTAGGGGAAACCACCACATATAAGAGAGCAATCTAGCCAATACTTACTTCCGGACTTAGGAAGGTGTTTCAAACCTTTCCTAAATCCCCAAGCCTTGATTCTTTGTCCCTCAAGGACTTCTAAAACCATACGCACTCACCGATTACGTTTCGCTTGCTTGACGAAACGCTATCTAGGCTCCCGGATCAACACCAAAGGCGTCCGAAGATATCTCCCATGTTTATAACACATAAGACCAGAGGATTAATGCATCATCATGCATTGAAATCATCAGCCACACACCTAAACTCGCTGCTCTACTTAAAAACCACATTTTGGCTACTAAACACAACCGAAATCATCTCCAAACTCTTCAAAAACAAAGCCCAACCAAGATCACTACATCTAATCATTTCTAAACATCAATCAACATCAAAAACCACCACAAACTCGTCCTTATACCTCCAGCTATGACAGAACACCAAAACCACCCCAAAAACCATCATTCTTAGCAAGCAAAACTTAGGAATCCAAGCCTATTCGAGATTTGTTTGATAAAACCTCATTTATAACTTCAATTAACATCCTAAATACATTAGGAAACAACCTCAAAACAGAGCCTAACCATCAAGCATGAAAATCATCAAGATTCCTCCAAAAACCTTGAGTTTTAATACAATTTCTTGTTTCTAACATTAAAGCAACTCAATAATCATTAACAAAGGATTGATAACTTGAGAATTTCAGTAAAGAACTGATCATTAGAGTAGAAGGACAAAGCTTACCTCTAATGGTTGATTCCTCCTTGATTTGGACAAGTTTTCTTGAAAATCCAATGTAGAAACATGAGGTTTTGATGAGCAGAAGATTAGGAATCAAAAAGGAGTTAAAATCCAATCAAAATGGATGAAAATCAGTAGCCAATTGATGGAGAAAGAGTGTTTGGCTGAAAAGAATTTGAGAGAAAAATAGGATGAGAGAAAATTGACATAAAGTAGTTATGAAAAGTATAAGGTAGTTTCCTTCTAATAAATCTTCATTTCCCTTTAATTAAGAAGAAATCTGATTAAAAACATTTTGGTAAAATTAGCTCCTTAAAGATTCAAAGTTTCAATCCTTTACAAAGCGGCCACTATTTTACTTTTGCAAAAACTGTGATTTGGTCACTACACCGAAATGTAGTATTTCGAAACCTTATTTTGTAAAATTGATTCACAATAATCATTCATTTAACAAATGAGGATTTTTAGATATTTTTCTATATTTTTAAAGCATCCCGAACTAGGTGTTCCCTAAACCTTCCTTTAAGATTCGAACTATTCCCGACCGTTCCGATTCGGGAGGGACTGGGTATAGGGAGCTGACCCTTGAGGGTTCAAAGTCTTGGTTAGAGAGTACCAAGGGAATCCTCAGACAGATGAATTGTAATGATGTCCATAAATTGGGGTGCATCGTATCTCTGTTGCATGGTGATGCCTACACATGGTGGACGACCACTATTGCTGGTTTAGAGGATGTTGAGGTATCTTGGACGTTCTTTCTGAACGCGTTCAAGAGGAAATATCTGAGAGTCCATTATCTGGACGAGAAGAAGAGGGAGTTTTTGCCCCTAGTACAAGGTGACATGTCAGTATGCGCCAGAGCTGGTCCCGAGTGAATGGGAAAGATGCGAACAGTTTAGAAATGGGCTGGTGGTTGACATGAAAACGTATATGCTTGCATCAGACTATACTGATTTTGATATCTTGGTCACTCGAGCCAAGGAAATTAAGCTGAAGCTTGGTTTGGCAAGTCGAGCGGGAGGATCTAGCTCGGGAAAGCGACCTGCAGATCATTATATTGGAAGATATAGGTTCAAGAGACCTAAGGATAAGAGGCCACACGTAGATTCTAGACGTGGGGTAGGTAACCACGAGAGAGGTCAGCAAGGGTCGAATGCTTTTGTCCGTACCCCTGAATGTAACCGGTGTTGTAGGAGACACACGGGAGAGTGCTGGGGCAACGTTGGTACGTGCTGGAGCTGTGGATGTCGGGGACACATGAAGCAGGATTATCCTCAGCTGGTGCGAGAGGGGCAGGCTCCGGTGAGAGTAGCTGAGCCGCAGAGGGGCCGTGGGCGCGGCCGTGGCAAATTTCAGCGTAGAGATGATGGTGTGAGGAATGTGGCACACATTGTAGTTGTTCAGCCTGAAGAAGGTGGCCAGGCCAGAGTGTACGCCCATCGTGAAGGGAGGAATGACACAGACGTAATTGCAGGTTCCTTTACTTTGCAGTCTTTGTCATTACTTTCTCTGGTTGATTCTGGATCTACAAACTCGTACATATTGCGTGAACATGCTCAAATTCTTGGTTTGCCTGTTGAGTCTTTGGATGTTGGTATGCGTGTAACTAGCTCTTTCGGTGAAACGATAGTAACAAGGAGGTTGTATAGGACATGTCCCTTGAAGGTACAAGAATATGTGTTCTTAGTGGATCTTATAGAATTACCTTTCTACGGATTCGAGGTAATCCTTGGTATGGATTGGCTCATTGAACATAGAGCAGTTGTGGATTTCGAGAATAAGTGAGTTTCGCTGAAAGTTGTTGACGATTATGAAGTTGTTGTGGTAGGAGAGAACGTTAAGTTCTTATCTAATGTAGTTTCGATGCTTGAAGCAAGTCGGTTGTTGCGTCAAAGATGTGAAGCTTATTTGGCTTTTGTAATGAATCCTAGCATGAAGGAAGTACGGGTGCAGGATATAAGGACGGTGTGTGAATTCCCTGGGGTATTTCCGGAGGAGCTGCCTGGTTTGCCGCCTAGTCGAGAGGTTGAGTTCGAAATTGAGTTATATGAGAACACATCTCTGGTGTCCATCGCTCCCTACCGAATGGCGCCAATGGAGTTAAAGGAACTGAAGATGCAACTTCAGGAGTTGCTGGATCAGGGTTTTATCCGACCTAGCGTGTCGCCTTGGGGTGCACCTGTTTTGTTCGTGAAGAAGAAAGATGGTACGATGAGAATGTGCATTGATTATCGTCAGCTGAATAAGTTGACTATCAAGAATAAATATCCTTTACAAACAATTGATGATCTTTTCGATCACTTTCGTGGAGCGGCTGTGTTCTCATAGATAGATCTACGGTCAGGATATTATCAGTTGGAGGTTAAGGATTTAGATGTGCCAAAAACAGCTTTCCGAACGAGATATGGGCATTATGAATTTCTGGTGATATCGTTCGGTTTGAGGAATGCTCCTACTGGTTTCATGGATATGATGAATAGGGTGTTTCATGAGTTCTTGGATAAGTTCATTTTGGTGTTCATCGATGATCTCCTTGTGTACTCTCGTGCCGAGGAGGAGCATGAGGAACATTTGAGGATCGTTTTAAAAGTGCTGCTAGAAAATCAGTTTTTTGCTAAGCTGAGTAAATGTGAGTTTTGGTTGAAGAAGGTTGTTTTCCTTGGTCATGTAGTTTCGGCCGAGGGAATCCGTGTTGATCCTTAGAAGATTGAGGCGGTGGTGGATTGGAAGCCTCCTACGTCTGTTCATGAAGTTCGTAGTTTCCTTGGTTTTGCGGGTTACTACCGAAGGTTTGTGGATGGGTTTTCCAAGATTGCTGCTCCTTTGACGAAGTTATTGCAGAAAGATGTGAAGTTTTAGTGGACGGAAGCGAGACAACAAGCTTTTGAGAAGCTAAAGGAAGCTTTGACGCAAGCTCCTATCTTGATTCATCCTGAATTAGGAAAAGAGTTTATGGTGTATAGTGACGCATCCTATGTTGGGTTGGGGCGTGTGCTAATGCAAGAATGTAGGGTGGTAGCTTATGCATCGCGACAGTTGAAGTTGCATGAACGTAATTACCCTACGCAGGACATTGAGTTAGCGGCAGTGGTATTCACTTTAAAGATCTGGAGACAATACCTATATGGTGAGAAGTGTACTGTGTGCACGGATCACAAGAGTTTGAAGTATCTCATGTCTCAGAAGGAGCTAAATCTCAGGAAACAAAGTTGGGTGGAATTGCTTAAGGATTATGACCTAACGATCGAGTATTATTCGGGGAAGGCCAATGTTGTGGTCGATGCTTTGAGCAAGAAAGTGGCGGTGGAGTTGAGGGCGATGTTTGCTTGTCTGAGCATATCGCGAGATGGTGGTCTTGTTGCTGAGTTGCAAGTGAAGCCATCCTTGGCTCAGTTGATAAAGGATAAGTAGTTGCTTGATGATTCTCTTGTACCGCATGTCCAGGATACTGCGGAGGGAAGGCCTTCGAATTTCAGCTTTAATGATGATGGTGTTCTATGCTTTGGGAGTCGTATAGTGGTGCCAAATGATGTAGAGTTGAGGCGCACTATTCTGACTGAAGCGCATAGTAGTCCTTTCCTTATGCACCCTGGTAGTACGAAGATGTATCGTGATTTGAAGGATGAGTACTACTGGGTAGGGTTGAAGAAGGATGTTGCCAAGTTTGTTAGCAAATGCATGGTTTGTCAGCGGGTTAAGCTGAACATCAGGTTCCTTCTGGGTTGTTACAGCCGTTGAGAATCCCATAATGGAAGTGGGAAAGGATTACCATGGATTTTGTGTCTAGATTGCCGTTGTCGCCATCGAAGAAAAAATCTGTTTGGGTGATTGTGGATCGCCTTACGAAGTGTGCACATTTCTTGCCTGTGCATACTACATATACCTTGGATAAGCTAGCTGAGTTGTACAATGCTAAGATTGTGCATTTGCATGGTGTACCAAAATCTATAGTGTTGGATAGTGATTCGAGGTTCACAGCGAGGTTCTGGGTATGCTTACATCATGTAATGCCCTGGTTTCGGGCCTAGATGTTTTAGACATCGGATCGTACCGGTCGAGTTAAGAATGCAAATGATGTGGAAATGCAATTTCCTGCTTTGTAAGCTCCGGAAGAGTAAATTTCGTGTCAAAGAGCAAGGCTTCGCGAATCGGTGAGTAGAAATGTAATTTCCTGCTTTGTAATGCTTTGAGAGTGATCTTGGGAGCTTAGTGTAAGTTTGATACACTAGCTAAGCTCAAGAGTAAGTGATTCGGAAATCTCTCTCTCTTGGTAATGTGCTATATTTGATGAAATTGCACTTGAAGTAAGTGTGGATTTGTTTACTGTTTTTAAGCATTTTAAGCATGGTTTAATGCTGGATTTTAATGCCATTGTGTTAAGAATGCACTAGGTAAGTGATCCTTGGTTTTCATGTGTTGAATGCATATGATGTTAAGCATGTTATTCTTGTGGAAATGGCATTGTGGTTATGCTTGTAAAACAATTGATTATTGATGTTAAATTATTATATTGGCAAGTGATGGAAATGGTTTTTGGTTACTTTAATCGGATATAGTTAGCCGGCTATAGGATCGGGTGCACCGTGAATAAAGTCGCCTTGGATGTTGAGGGGTTGTGATTGTGCCATAATCTCCATCCAAGCACCCTAACGATTGAGGTTAAGATCAAAATGGTGAATGGTTAGTTCCGTGTGTGAGTCTTGTGTATGTGTCCATACTCTCGTTAGTGGAATTATACAACTACCGATGAGTGATGTTGAAGGGTTGTGATTATGCCATTAATCTCCATCATGGGTGTTGAGGGGTTGTGATTGTGCCATTAATCTCCACCTTGTGTAGTCAGGTAGTTTGTATGAAACGTGGGGGACAACGCTTGTAATCCGTGTATCCGATTGTGTCTTGTGTTGAAAGGGTTTATGGATTATCACTTGTGAGCCAATATAATGTAAATGAATAATGTGAAGCATGAGATGCTTGTATGTGATGCAAGGATGCATGAGATATTTGTGTATGATGCAAAAATGCATGTGATGCTAGTTAAAGCATGAGCAAAGGTTTATTTGCTATTTTAAAATGATGCATATGAGCATGTGGTTAAGAAGTGCATTGAGGTCTTGAGAAGACATGTTTTATAAAATGGCATGAGATGTAAAGTGTTGGTTTTGCAAAGTATGAGACATGCATTGATGAATGTTAATTAGTGATCCTCACTAAGCTTTGTGCTTACGCTATTTTTTTCATCAATGCAGAAAACTAGGCTTTGAAGGCAGCAAGTAGGCAAGAGGAATCCAAACTTTTAATGTTGCAAAGTATGTGGTTTGCTTCGTTGTAATAAAAGGCAATGGGTGGGGTTTATGCTATTGCATGGTTGTGAACATTTTCCCTTTTCTTGGAGCATGTTTGATAGTTACTTTTGAGATGTAATTGGCCTTTATGGTTTTATTTTGGTTATGGTTGATGGTTTTGGCTTGCTATTGCTTTAATGGACTAGGGAGCATGCCTTTAGTACCTTTACTTGCATGTTGATTGCTATGTTATAGCTAATGTCACGATATGATGATTGTTGATATGTATCCATGTTGTATGCATGATGTGGCATGTCTCGGGAATGATTTGAATGTGTTTAAGCATGAAAAACCAGCAAAATCTGCTGTTGCAGGGCAAGGCGTATCGAAACGCCCTTATCTGTTTCGGAACAGAGGCCCGAAATGGCCATAAGGTTTCGGAACGGGTGAAGGCGTATCGAAACGTTTTGGCTATTGGAAGGAGGTGTTTCGATACGGGTCTCGGAATGCACCCGAGTATCGAAACGGCCAACCCTATTTTGAAATGACCGTTTCGGTACAGGGTCATCCGTATCAAAACGCCTGACTGTTGGGTTTGAATTTTGAACTGTTTTGAGTTTCTGTTTCTTGCATTTTGGTCCCTAAATGATGGTTGCTTAATTCAATGAGTTTGAACGATTCGTATAAGTTGAAATTTGACCGGATAGTATGTTATGTGATTAATTTTGGATTGGTAACACTAAAACTCGTTTCGTCCTTATAAATCTAAATATTTACATTTTAGTCCCTAAAAGACGATTCTTTTCAATTGAGTCCCTGTTTGGGTTCCGTTCGATGTGCCGCTTTCGCTGATTTAATTTGCTAAACATATAGGTTAATATTGAGCATTTAGAAAAGATAAAAAGAAAAAAGTGTCGTTAATCAATGTTGACTTTCGGGTTGACTTTGGTTTTCCCCGTGTAATCTTTGTAGTTCGGGTGAAACGTCTAGGCCGGGCTAAGGGGTTACACATCAAGCTTTGGGTATGCGGCTAAATTTCAGTACTTCTTACCATCCGCAAACGGATGGACAGTCGGAGCGAGTTATCTAAGGGCTTGAGGATATGTTAAGGTCCTGTGTTATTGAGTTTCAATCCTCTTGGGAGAAGCACTTGCCTTTGGTTGAGTTTGCTTATAATAATAGTTATCAGGCAAGCATTCAAATGGCACCTTATGAGGCTTTATACGGTAGAAGGTGTAGGACTCCCTTTTGTTGGGCTGAAACGGGACAAAAGTTAGTTTCGATGCCAGCTTTGTTGAATGGAACCACCGAGAAGGTGAAGCTCATTTGTGAGCGTTTGAAGGTGGCATCGGACCGGCAAAAGTCTTATGCGGATTTGAAGCGTAAGGAGATAGAGTTCGCGGTTGGCGAACGTGTATTTCTGAAACTCTCACCTTGGAAGAAGGCGATGAGGTTTGGCCGAAAGGGCAAATTAAGTCTGAGGTTCATTGGACCATATGAGGTGATAGAACGTGTGGGTCCTATTGCTTACAAACTGAGACTGCCTTCAGAGTTGGAAAAGATACATAATGTGTTTCCTGTATCCATGCTTCGGAAGTATCGGTCAAATCCATCGCATGTTATGCTTGTAGAAGAGGTTGAGCTGAATCCAGACTTGACTTATGATGAAGAGCATGTTGAGATTCTGGATACAAATAGTAAGGTTCTCCGGGGTAAAACCATCGAGCTGGTTAAAGTCTTGTGGAGACATCATGGCGCTGAAGAAGTCACGTGGGAAAGGAAGGATGACATGAAGAAGCAATTTCCTTACCTTTTTCCACCAAGTAAATTTCGAGAAGGAAATTTATTAAGAGGGGGAGAGTTCTAACGCCCTGGTTTTGGGCCTAGATGTTTTAGAGGTTGAATCGGGCCGGTCGAAAAACGGTTCGAACCCTTTAAGGTTGGTTTAGGGAACACCTAGTTCGGATTGCTTTAAAAATATGGAAAAATATCTAAAAATACTCATTTATTATATGAATGTTTATGGTGAAAACAATTTTACAAAATGTTATTTGGAAATATTACATTTTGGTCTAGTGACCAAATTGCAGTTTTTACAAAAGTCGACTAGTGACTGTTTTGTAAAGGATTGAAACTTTGAATCTTTAAGGAGCTAATTTTACCAAATTGTTTTTCATCAGATTTCTCTTTAATTTGGGAGTTTTAATAATGATTTAATTAAAGGAATTAAAAGAAATATCTTATGTTGACTTTTCATAACCACTTTACGATACTTTTCTCTCTTTTCATTTTCTCTCAACTTCCACTCAGTCAAACACTTTTCCCTCATCAATTAATCTCTGGTTTTCATCTCTTTTGCTGAGATTTCATCTTCCTAAGGATTTCCAACCTTTTCTTCATCAAATCCATTTGTTTTCACTTTGGATTTTCAAGAAATCATGCCCAAATTGAGGAGAAATCAACCATTAGAGGTAAGCTTCGTCCTTCTCCTATAATGATCAGTTCTTTACTGAAATTCTCAAGTTATCAATCCTTTGTTAATGATCTTTAAGTTGTTTTAATGTTATTATCAAGAAATGGTTTCTAAATTCATGGTTCTTGAGGTGAGTTTTATGATTTTCGTATTTCTGAGTTAAACTCTGTTTTGAGGATGGTTTCTGACATGTTTTGAATGATATTTGATGTTAAGATTGATGTTATAATAAATGAATCCCGAATAGGCTTGGGTTCCTAAGTTTTACATGTTAGATTTGTGGTTTTTGGGGTGTTTTTGGTGATCTGCTATTGCTGGAGATATAAGGACGTGTTTGTGGTGGTTTTTGATGTTGATTGAGGTTTAGAAGAGGATAGAATTGATAGACCTTGGCTGGGCTTTGATTTGAGTAAGTTTGGAGGTGGTTTCGGTTATTTCGGATAGCCGAAATGATGTTTTTGAATAGTGTAGCGGGTTTGAATGAGTGGCTGGTGATTTCAATGCATGATGATGCATTAATCCTCTGCTCTTCCATGTAATGAACATGGGAGACATCTTCGGACGCTTTTGGTGTTGATCCAGAAGTGTCGGAAGCCTATAAATCGTTTCGGCAAGCAATCGAAACGTAATCATTGAGTGCAAATGGTTTTAGAAGTCCTTGAGAGACAAGGAAACAAGGTTTGGGGATTTAGGATTGGTTTGAAAAACCATCCTAAGTCCGAAAGTAAGTATGGCTAGATTTGCTCTCGATATGTGGTTGATGCCTAAATGCTTTTAACATGCTCTTGATTTGTGTTAGACAAATTCATACTATTTTATGCATGATTTATAACATGAAAAGATGTTATGTGATGATTCCATGAGATAGCATGGCTATGTAAAGAGTTTTAAGATTTTGATTAAATGCTATGCATGAATTGTGGTTTTGAAATGAGATGAGTTAGCTTTGAGAAACGTTGCATCAAAACAGCAGGTGGAATGATGATTTTAATGTAATATATTAGCATAAATGATGAGATGATTACCGGATATAATTGGTCAACCAATAGGATAAAAGTGCACTATAAACTAAAAATTCGTACATACTCTTTGGTGAAATATCCAAGCTTTGTGGCGAAGAGAGATACCGCCATGAGAGTCCAGTGATGTGAGATTCCATCGGGGTAGGACTTGGCTTTAAGTCAAGCTAATCTGCATATCCGAGTAAAGATATAATATGAAATGCCAATATATGAGATTGTATTTGATTCACATGTACCAAATGTTGAGATGTTTTATGCTATGAGAAATGCATATGAGATTTGAGGTTTACGGAATGCTTTTATTTACATTAAGCATGTGTATGGCTTTGCCATGAGATTTGCATTAGTTGAATGCGTGAGCTAGATTGATGGTACATGTGATTTTCAAATGAAGATTTGCTTTGAAAGGTTTTCAAGCATGAGATAGAAAGAGCATGTTGTAGAAAATGGTTTTTGAGAATGAGTTTTAAAGTTGCATTGTTCTGTTGATGTTTTCAGAGCATGCTGAGGCAAATGTGCGTACGCTCTCTTTTACCAATAATACAGATAATTGAGACACTTTTGGCAGCAATGAGGCTAAGGATTTCCAAGGAATTGAAATGCTCAAGTATGGTGATATTTTACGTTTACTTTAGTAATGGTAATTGGCAATGGGAAACCATGGGTTGCTTTGGGAGATGTATTTTGAACTCCATGTAGTTGTTGCAAGTCTATTCTGGTTTATGTGGGTTTTAAGAGGCCTATATGGTAGTTTTGGTGCATTATGTTATCATTTGGTATGTTCATGGTTTGTTTCATAAGTATGCTTCATGAATTGCCTTGTTATGCATAAGATAGTCAATCAAATGATGTTATGCGTTGGGAATTGCATGATTATATGTTTGCGTTGATGCCAATAACATGTATGTATGAAATGAGGATGATTTGTTGAAGTATGATGTGTTTTTCGAAGCTATTTTTAGGACAATTCTGGTATATGTATCGATACACGGGCTTCTGTATCTATACGCATAGGCCAAATTTGTACTTTGCTGCACAGGCGTTTCGGTACGATTGTGAAGTGTTTCGGTACAGGCTTGAAGGGCGTACCGATACGCGGGGAAGCGTATCGATACGCTATCTGTGACTTTGGTCATTGCCATCCCGCGTATCGATACGGTCACAAGCGTATCGAAACGCAACCGTAAATTATGTTAAATGGCATCTTCATAAATTTGATTTTGTTACATTTTAGTCCCCAAAATCTATGGTTGCAATTGAATGAGTTTGGAATGTCAGATTGTGTTGAAAATTGATAGAGTGGCATGAAATGAGACTAATTGAATATTGGAAACCTTAAAATCTGTGAGGTCCTTGTAAATTGCAAAATTTACATTTTGGTCCTTAAATGTCTATTTTGTTCAATTAAATACCTAAACGAGATCTGTTCGCTGTGTCGTTTCTTCCTATGTTTAATGGTGATCACTTAGGACTAATGTTGCATCTAGAAAAGATAAAAAGGGTTTTCAATCGGAGTCGGCTTTAACGAGTTTGCTTTGGTTTTCCCCGTGTAATCACCTCGGTCAGGGTGAACCGTCTAGACCAGGGTAAGGGGGTTATAATTAAGCATATTTGACCTAAGGAACAAGGCGTATCACTATGATTTAGAGCGGTATCGAAACATTTTGCTACTGGAATCCTCTGTTTCGATACATGTCTAACATGTATCGAAACGGGTCAAAGTCAAAGTCAATAAAAGTCAACTCGTACCGATTCAGGGCATGCCCGTATCGGTACGAGCAATCGAAAAAGTCAACCAAGGTTGACCACCGTACGCCTGTATCAAAATAGAATCAAATCATTTTGATACAAGGGTTAGTTAAATTGGTTAAGAAGGCATAATCTGGAAGTTTACAATGTTCACAAATTTGTCATTGAATGTAGAACGAATCAATTGGATGAGTAAATGAAATCCAAATTGCATGAAATTTTACAGGATTGTTGTTATTGTGTTGAATTTTATTAATGTATAATCAATTGCATCGAAGGACCTCTAATTTATTAGATTTATAGTTTAGCCCCTAAAACTTGTAATAGTTAAGAATTGGTCCTAAATGATTAGTTAATGTTTCATAATGGATTATTTGGACTAAGATGTATTTTGGTCATGTATTTTTGTATAACATTGTTCAAGTATGGATCATAAGTTGAAATTTTATTACACCAATCATCGTACTTTTTATCGGTATCACCATCAGACTCGGTTCTCGACTAGGCCGGGAAGTGGTGTTACATTCTCCTTCATTTTAGACCTATCGATTTCCTATGAAGATCCTGCATCTCATGGTTTATCCAATACCTTGTCAGAGTATGAGCTGAGTTTTCTGTTGTACAGATCTGAAACCTCTTATTTGGTAGAAATATATGTCTAGTCATCTCGGGCTGGGGCGACAAAACATTAACGACCTCAACAGTCTTTCCTCTTTCCAGGTCTTTGAAACCCAACATGGCCCCTATCTGGCTGACGATGTTTCTCTAGGCTCGTACAATTTCTTCCTTCGGTTCATTCTCCATTTTACAGAGTCTATCCTGGGTACCCTTGTGGTTATTCTCTAAAGTTGTCAATTTGTCTTCCATGGCCATTGCTCTGGACTGAGAACGAGTATCATATTTGTGAGATATGTTTTTTTCATTTTTTTAAACCTATCATGTGTTTAGTTTCTTATCATGTGTGAATGCATGCAGCGATCACAACATAAATGCCAGCAACAATAAAAAATGCAAATGCATAAATTCAAGTGAAGGGCAACCAATTCTATTAAGATATTGCTCTAGAAATAGCCTTCGTTGGATGACAAAGATCATACGAATACATCTCAGTCTGAGCATCCAATTCCTCTATTTCTTCAATTAGTCTTTGAAGCCTTGGTCTCACTTTCCCTATTGATCTGACGTGGGGGGAGAAGTAATGTCGCTTTTTGACCATCATCGTCACATGTTTAGCTACATATTCAATTTTGGATGTGATACTTTTGTCGAACTCGTCTCACTCCTAGTTCCTTTTGACGTTGCCCCTAAGCTGAGTAGACCAATGACCATCTTCAAAATTTTCATTTCGTGATAACTGCTTGGTTGCACCATCGAAGTGGTCCCATAGTACTTGCATAATATTCTTCTTAGTATGTACATCTGCATTGTCTATCGTGCATGGGATGGGATTATCCCGTCGAAGTGGTCCAGTGGAGACAGCTTGGTTTGTACATCCGCACCTTCTAACCATTTTCCCCTTCAATTGATGAGCTATCGGCGACGGCACAGGATGGGGTCGGCGATATTGTACTTAGCCGGTTGAGGTGAGTCAACCCGCACCAACCACGACGGCCGTCGTGGCCCAGGGATGGCAGAATCCGCATTGTCAGCCGTCCCATCCGTTTTGAACAAGGGATTTAGGGGAGATGATCCCGCGCGCGTGTAGCGCACTCGCTGGTGCGTGGTGACGTGTGATCCATCCCGTTTTTCGTTATTCGACCCATACTCGTGATTACTTCAGCCCCAGATCCAACGGTCGCAATTAAACCTGAAAAAATAACAAATGGGTTAATTTGGGCCTTTAATATTAAACTAAATGGGATCTTATTTAGATTAAGTGGACTCTTATTTAAACTAAGATGAATTTTTTTTGGGGATCTAATAATAATAATAATAATAATAATAATAATAATAATGTATACCAAAAAATAAAATACAACAATTTTATAAAAATGAAAATGATGAATTTAGTTGAAAATTCGATGACAACACTATGTAGATAACAAGAATGAGTGCATTAGATGCAAGAAACAACATAAGCAAAACAACATGCAGACCAATATGTGTATAAAAAAAGAAAACAAAAAAAGAAGAAAAAAGAAAAAAATTGTGAAAAGAAAATGTTTAAAATATCCCCATTGGAGAAAGCACCAAGTTGAAAAGTACAAGTTTTCAAGAAAGCATCACATGAACCATGTGTTAGTTGAAGATTCTCGAAGAAAAAAGAAGGAGATGAACTTTCGGGTGAAAACCCAAAAACGGGTAGTCTAGAGCAATTTAGAAAGGAAAAGAAAAGAGAATAAGAGGTTAATGAACTAATACAAAGCATGGACTTCATCAAGAAGAATTGATCCTTGGTTTAATCACCGTGAAACACTTATTTGGGCCTAAATATCATTTATTTTGTAACCATGAACCTTAACCACATTACAAGCCTTGAAAGACCATTTCAATCAAATAAGGATATCTGAGAAGAGGAGTTTGTTTTCAGAACACATTCTGCCTAATTGACTTCACCTTTTTCCAAGGACTTCAAAACTTCTAATGTTTTATTGAGATTAAAAAAGAGGGAAAATGAATTTGGGGGAGTGGTGAGTCAAAGAGAGCCACTTAAATGGGTAGAAATTAGGAACTATATCAGATTGATAGAATGGGTCAGGTTATGCTGCTGAGTAGTGTGAAATTGCGTTGACTAGGTTAAGTTGCTTTGCACTGCTAGACTTTTCTGCGTCGGCAGAGGATGGCAGGTTGGTTGCTTTGACGCTTTCGATGCCTAGACAGTGGAACTGACAGATGGCTCGACAGCAAACTCGGTCGTCCTTCAAGGCTCGACAGAACGCTTCGATAGTGTTCCCGCTTATGTCTAAGTCAGAATGCTGTTGTTACCCACTACAGATGATACCCGACACGACATGAATCTTGCAAAGAAAACAACCTTGGTTTGTTCTTCTTTAGCCGCCTTAAATCCTAACCTATGTCTAGGCTGGATTGATCAACACTTGATTAGAGTGAGGATCGTACTTATCCCTTTCGTGAGTTCGACTCTCTCGACACCGAACAAATAGATAGTTAACGACCAATCTTTCAAACTTAATTGAAAACTATGAAAAGCATGTTGTAAGCAAACCTTGAAGTTTTATTGCAAAAACAAACTTAATTCCTAAACAATCGTTCTCACTCTTGTTTACAACATAACCCAAACCCAAAAGAGAATTTAGAACATAATTGGCGGCAAGTAAACCTAAACTATGCCTAAAGGAAAACCTAAGTTGTCTTGAATTACAAAATATGTCGAGTATATATAGGTATTAGCTAGGCCAAGTCATTCTTCGAGTAGAAGTCTTCAAATTACCTTTTGCATTAAATGCAACATTTAATTCGGACTTCTTTGAGTTGAATGTGGACTCCTTCTTGTTGCCTTGCACCACAAGTTATCTTGATAACCTCCTTCGACGGCTCTGTCCGCTGCTCCAGGCATCAGAATATTTAGTGGATGGCATCGTTGGAATCGAGATTTTCTACTCTACAGATCGTACTCTAGTTTTCTAATTCCTCAGCTTGCTGCCATGGGCGGTAGGTATGGCGGCGACAGCTACTCGGCAGCGGCTATCTCTGCCTGGAACTGCATCAGTACAACTCCTTGGTCTGTTTCCTCAGCATCAGCTCCTCAGCTCCTTCTACCATCTTCTAGTACCTGAAACTAAAATTAAACTAAAATAACATCGTATCCTTACCAAATAAAATATAATCAATAAAAGCGTGGAAAAGTAAAGAATTCTGTAATATGCAATGCATGAACCTAATTATGCCTAAAATGTACTTAAGAATAGCAATAATATGAGAAGGAATGCACACAAAATATAAAACTAATGAGCTTTTACACACCCCCAAACTCGAACTATTGCTTGTCCTCAGCAATACAAACCTAAACATACTTGCCCCTTGAACTAATCAGAAAAAAAACATGTTTTAAACTTGATTTAACACCTCAAGGCTGTGGCACCTGTCATTAGATTAGTGAGAGGAGAATAGCATGAATTACCTCATAATTAAATTATAATGCTAGTGAAGTGTGTGCAGAAACTATTTACAGGCTAAATTTGAAGAATATTCTAAGTAAACAAATATGTTGTCACGATATATAAGGTTGCTGCCGAGGCATCATAGTTATGCACATTTTATAATCATGGTGATAAGGGCTTCAACTCATCACACCTACTCTTCTAGGTCTGAAATTAAGATAGGATCAAACTACAAAGCCTCGAACCCATTGAGTAGAGTCATCCCGTGAAGACTTTCGGTCACTCATGCTAATTTGTCTGCCACTTCAAAGATTTTCAGATTCATGGACTTTGATAGCAGCGGAGTGCCCTTGCACATGATTTTTCCTAGAGCCAGTTTCGGGCACCTCTAGGGAAGAACAACATAAAAATTTCTTTCATGCCCTGGCAGTGCTTTTCTTTTTCTATTTGTTGCCTTCCGCGGCAGCTTCCTGCAACCATGTTAGAATTTTACAAATAATTCAAGCAGGCAATGTTTATCAGAAATTCAAACAAATTCAGCAAGTAGTAGTAGTGTTTTTAATTTTTTGCAATTATTGAAAATTCTAAGTGTACTTTATGCTTTCTCCAACATTAAATTCTTTTTAATTGGTGCGAAAAATTTAAAGTTGGCTATCCTATCATATGCACAACTTCTAACAAAAAAAAATTTTCGATTAATTTTTAAGACAAGTACATTATGTAACCTAATATACACTAGTTATGCCTAAACAAAAATGAGTGCTAACTCCCTCAAACTCGAGACATGCATTGCCCTCAATGTAGAAAATGAAATACAACAATAAAAATAAAAAAAGTAGAAAAAATAAATACAAGTAAGATAAATAAAAAAGAAAAATAAACAATAAAATAAAGAAAAGAAAAGAAAGAACTCTAGAAGTTGGCTGAGGGCTGAGAAGAAGCTTGGGTCTTTGCGACAGAGGAGGGAAATGAAATTTGGATGACAAGGCGGTGGTTGGCAGATGTCCGGGCGACAGACTTGGCGGGTGATATTTTTGTTGTACGCGGTGGCTGGACTCTCTTAGGAGTGGGGCGACGATCTTCACTTTGATCGGGCTCGGATTTTGACTCCTCTTCCTCTGACTCGGCAGAGATGATGTGTCACTTCCTATTCCCGGTTGCCTCCCCCATGGGTTCTACCAGAGGGTTCTCTGTCGCCATGGTTGTTGCTGCTGCTGTCGTCTTCTGCTTGACCTCGTTAGACGGGGAGGTGTTTGCCACCGTTTCTGCTGTACAGGCTAGAGAGAAATTTTGCTGATGCCTCTCATGTGTGTCTTCCACCATGTTAGAAGCGGAGGTGGCGATGTAGGATGGGTAGTGCATCGGAGATGGCATCTGGCGGCGGATGGCGGCGTGGCGGGCAACAGCTTCTGATGGTGTTCCTTCTCTGGGTTCAGCTGCGGCAGCTAAGTCGGAAGGGAAGGTGGGCAGAGAGTGGCTATCATTAGGGAATTTCTGAAGAAGATAGGCCACAAAGGCCTCTTGGACCTCCCTCACGTACTTCATGAACGTCAATTGCTGCTACTCTATCCGTTTGTTGCTGTCAATAATAGTGCAGAGCAGGGAAATGACTTCATTGTTCTGGACAACGTCAGTGCTTCTTGGGGCTTCCAGTGTAGCTGGCTGGGCGGTGGAGGGCTGGCTTGTAGTGATCAGTTTTGTCTCTTGGGCCTGCATCATATACAGGCGGACCTTTTTGGTCCAGCCC
The DNA here is from genome assembly GCA_030270665.1 of Hibiscus trionum. Lineage (NCBI taxonomy): Eukaryota > Viridiplantae > Streptophyta > Magnoliopsida > Malvales > Malvaceae > Hibiscus > Hibiscus trionum. The sequence goes on from BSYR01000021.1 coordinate 28,649,259, forward strand.
TCTTTGGCGGTTGTCATCTCGTCTTTTGGATTTTAGGGAACATTGAATTTCGCACACAAGCCTATGATGAGAGATGGGAAGTAAAGCCGACCCTTTGATTTCTAGAAGAAATTGTGGATCTACTTGCAGATTATTTGTCCAATATTGATTGGCATGTTCACCATGATGGAGTGAATGAGAGCAATACGTGGCCAATCAATGGTTGAATTGTAGGAGGTGGGCAGCAGATGACGTTTGATGAATGTGTTCCACAGCATCGGCTCGGGCAGCAGTTGGCGGCGTTGTACTAAGCCGCCATGTTTTCCCGCTAACCAAGGTGTATTGGGTTTGCATGGTCGGACCTTTATTCTATCATAGTCGGCAACAGTCAATGTCTGCCTCCATTCTTCGTGTGGGTTGTCGTCCATCTATAACCCATAACAGCTGTTGATGATGGTAGCGTTTAACTTGACAGGCTCCCATCGCACAAACACGAACGAAACCTCTGGGCGCTGGTGGTGGGCATAAAATTCTCTGACCATCATGATGTTTGCCACCTCCAGCTGTCGTGCGAATATCTCCCGACCCTTGCTATGGATTTCTCGAATAGGGAGGGCTCATGGCCGAGATCCTTTGTCTGTTGTGAGTAATGGAACCCTTTTTCCTCCCATATGGCTTGTTTTGCGAACTTGGTTCTATACCGCTTTGCATCGTCATTGGAAGGTGGGTTTGGATTGTGATGATGATGCCATTTGTGAGACAGTTTTTGTTGTATTATGAAACTAAAAAGAAGATAATGACAAAGATTGCAGTGGACTCAAGAATAGGTTAACAAGGAGATGAAAGTAAAGTAAATGAATGGGAGAAGTGGGGTTTATATAGATGGTGCCGAGAGATGTCGTGGCGGCATTAAATTCCCAATGGGCAAATTGCTTGATGCTTATGCGTTTGGGCATTCTGCTTTTTCCTTTGCTGAGGGCTGTAAAATATTTCTCTTGATGCTTTGATTGTCTATGTAACCCCCTTAACCCGGCCTAGACGATTGACCCGAATTAAGAAGTTTACACGGGGAAAACCAAAGTCAACCCGAAAGTCAACCTTGATTAACGACCCTTTTTTTTTCTTTTTAATCTTATCTAAATGCACATTAACCCTAGATATGTTCATAACAATAGCATGTTCAAAGATCACAGCAAACAGAACACATTTAGGGACTCGATTGCACAAAACATGAATCTAGGGACCTAAATGTAAATTCTGGAAATTAGAAGGACTTAACCCAGTTTTAGGTTACCATTATGAAATTAGTCATATTTCATGCTTATCTGTCAAATTTCAACTCAAACGGACATCTCAAACTCAGTCAATTGCATAAACAAGATTCAGGACCAAAACGCAAAGGTTTCAAAACATATAACCATCAATTTCAGTGCCCAACGGTCGAGTGTTCCGAAACAGGAAGGGCCTGTTCCGAAACGCGGGATCGTTCCGAAACACGTTTCGATACAGGGCTTGGCAGTAGCATTTTCGTTCCGGAACGGCTCTGCCCGTTCCGAAACGCATAGGCCATTTCAGGCCCTCTGTTCCGAAACGGCAGCACCTGTTCCGAAACAGGCTGCCCAGATTGCAGAAATTTAGCCGGTTTATCACACAATTGACCCATCAAACATGCTCCAAAGGCAACCAAATTATATCAGCAAGACATTACATGCATAAGGAACATAATTGCATCAACCATACTCAAACATGGCATCAATTAAGCAAATCCCCAATTCTAAAGACATGCATCATATTTAGAAAACCATTCAAGCATCATAATACTCAACCAACTTCACAAAGGCTTATTACATGTTCCAACATTAACAACAACATAAAACCAACTTAGGGAGTCCAAAACATCCCCCAAAACAACAACATAGGTTCCCCATTGCCAAATGCCAAAAGCTAATAGTGTTGAGAAACTTTCACCATACATGAGCTTAATTCTTCACTTGGATTCTTGACCTCTTGCTGCCCTTATACGCACTTCAATGCTCTGCATTATTGGTTTAAGAAAAGAGAGAGAGCGTAAGCACATAGCTTAGTGAGGAATGCTCATTTAAAACAACTCAATAATGCATTTATAAATCACTTTTATAAACCTTAATTCAAAACAACCTTTATCCATGCACAAAAGCATTTAAAACAAGTATTTCATGCTTCAAATCATTAACATGTCATATTGGCCACAAGTGATAATCATAATCCTTCCATTTCACAATACAATCAACATAAGATCCACACATGGACTTTTAACCAACATTGTAATCTTACAATCCACAAGGACTACACATGGACTTTTAACCACCATTGTGTCCTTAGCACAAGAATCACCCATGGACTTTTAACCACCATGGTGTTCTTACAATACACAAGGTCCACACAAGGACTTTTAACCACCTTGTGACCTTAACACAAGAATCACCCATGGACTTTTAACCACCATGGTGTTCTTAAAATACACAAGGCTCACACAAGGACTTTTAACCACCTTGTGACCTTAACACAAGAATCACCCATGGACTTTTAACCACCATGGTGTTCTTAAAATACACAAGGCTCACACAAGGACTTTTAACCACCTTTGTGACCTTAACAAAAGAATCAATCATGGACTTTTAACCACCATGTTGTTCTTAACACAAGAACCACCTATGGACTTTTAACCACCATAGTGTTCTTAACCTTTCTCGAAACATCACTTTCCAATAAGCATCATTTAACAACAATAGTCCACTGTTTTAAAGCATTTAACAAAGCCATTAATCACCATGCATCCTTAAGCAACAAAACCATATTTTATCAAAAGTTCAAAACAAGGATCTCTTACCTTGAGCATCCTTCAACACATGGCTTATAAAACCAGCAAGTAAACATGCTAAAGTATGCTTTCAAAACAGAATTTAAAACATGCAAACAATCACATTGCACTCAACCAACTCATGGTTCATCAACAAGAGAGTTTTTCCGAAAACTTACTCTTGAGCTTAGCAAAGTTGTTTAGACTTAAACTAAGCTCCCAAACCTTTAAAACATTGGTTTTAAAGCTGAAACCCAAAATCCACTCACCGATTTCCGTTTCGCCACTTGCCGAAACACCAATCAAGCTTCCGGATCAACACCACAAGGATCCGAAGATGTCTCCCCTGTTTTAAACACATCAAAACAGTATATTAATGCACCATCATGCATTAATATCCTCAACCAAGACATCTAAACTCGCTGCTCACATCAACACTCACATTTCGGCTACCAAACACAATCGAAATCACATCCAAACATCTCCACAACACTACCCAGCCAAGATCCATCAATTCCAAACATTCATAAACCTCAATTAACATCCAAAATGGATCTCATCACGTCCTTATACCTCCAGCTATAGCAGAACATCAAGATCACTCCAAAGACCACCAAAAACTTAAACAAAACTTAGGAAAATCAACCTATTCGGGATTTCATTGATTAAACCTCAATTTCTCATCAATTATACATCCATTTTACATCAAAAACACATCTCAAAACAATGCCCACTCAAATCATACGAATTTCATCAAAATTAAAGCAAATCTTGCATTTTAAAGCCAAGATCAAGAACTCAATTGCAAAACCTTTAATAAAACATAATTCAAGGATTGAGAACTTGGGAATTTCAGTAAAGAACTGAGAATTTAGAGGAGAAGGACGTTCATACCTCTAAACTTGAGTTTCTCCCTTTTTTGAACCAAGATTCTTGAAAATCCAATAAGCAAATGCTAAGGTTTTGTTGTAGAATTGATTAGAGATCAAATGAGGATTGAAATCCAATCTTTAGTTGTCAAAATCAGAGAGAATTTTGCTGGAGAAATGTGTTTGGGTTGAGAGAAAAGTTGAGAGAAAAGAAAATGGAAATTTAGAGAAAAGTTAGTTAAAATGCCAAAATATATTTTCCCTCCTTTTACACTTAATTAAAAACCATTAATTAAATTGATTAATATTCAGAAAAAATCTGGAGAAACTCTTTGGGTAAATAGCTCCTTAAAGATTCAAAGTTTCAATCCTTTTTAAAACAGTCACCTAGTTTTCAAAAGTTACATTTTTGTCACTAACCCAAAATGTCACTCTTCCATACCTCATTTTGTAAAATTGATTTCACCTTTCTCTTATATATAATAAAAGAGGATTTTAAGACATTTTTCCATATTTTTAATGCAACCCGAACTAGGCTTTCCTAAATTCACCCTTTTATATTCGAACCGCAACCCGACCGGTCCGGTCCAAACCCAAAACTTCTAAGCCCAAAATTGGGGTGTTACAACTCTCCCCCCTTAAGAAATTTCGTCCTCGAAATTTACCTGAAGGAAAGAGGTACGGAAACTGCTTCAACATGTCATCCTTCCGCTCCCACGTGGCTTCTTCAACACCACGATGTTTCCACAACACCTTTACCAACTCAATGGTCTTGCCTCGAAGAACCTTACTATCCGAATCCAGAATCTTCACCGGTTCCTCATCATAGGTCAAATCCGGATTCAATTCCACTTCTTCCACAGGCATCACATATGAAGGATCCGATCTATACTTCCGAAGCATAGAAACATGAAACACATCATGGATCTTCTCCAACTCTTGCGGTAACCTCAACTTATACGCAACAGGACCCACACGCTCAACCACCTCGTATGGTCCAATGTACCTAGGGCTCAACTTACCATTCTGACCAAACCTCATCACCTTTTTCCAAGGCGAAACCTTCAAAAACACACGGTCACCCACCGCGTACTCAATCTCCTTACGCTTCAAATCCGCGTAAGACTTTTGCCGATCAGAAGCTGCTTTCAAACGCTCACAAATGAGCTTCACCTTCTCGGTGGTTCCTTTCAACATAGCTGGCATCGAAACCAACTTCTGACCCGTTTCAGCCCAACACAGAGGAGTCCTACACTTCCTCCCGTACAAAGCCTCATAAGGTGCCATTTGAATACTTGCCTGATAACTATTGTTATAGGCAAACTCCACCAAAGGCAAATGTTTCTCCCACGAGCCCTGAAACTCAATCACGCAGCACCTCAACATATCCTCCAAAACCTGGATAACACGCTCGGACTGACCATCCGACTGAGGAGGATAAGATGTACTGAAATTCAACCGTGTACCCAAAGCTTGATGTAAACACTGCCAGAAACGCGATGTAAACCTCGGATCCCTATCCGACACAATCGACTTAGGCACACCATGCAGCCGCACAATGTACAGCTCCGCAAGCTTATCCAAAGAATACGTAGTATGCACAGGCAAGAAATGCGCACACTTCGTCAAGCGATCCACAATCACCCACACCGAATTCTTCTTCGATGGCGACAAAGGTAAACCAGATACGAAATCCATGGTAATCCTTTCCCACTTCCACTCAGGTATTCTCAACGGTTGCAACAAACCTGACGGAAACTGATGCTCAGCCTTAACTCGCTAACACACCATGCACTTGCTTACAAACTCAGCAACATCCTTCTTTAGACCCACCCAATAGTACTCATCACGAAGATCACGGTACATCTTAGTACTACCAGGGTGCATAGCAAAAGGACTACTATGACCTTCAGTCAGAATAGCACGCCTTAAATCAACATCATTGGGCACTACTATCCGACTCCCAAAACTCAACACTCCATCATCACTAAAACATAAATCCGAAGGCCTACCCTCCGCAATATCCTGAACATGCGGTACCAAGGAATCATCCAACAACTGCTTTTCCTTGATCAACTGAACCAAAGATGGTTTCACTTGCAATTCAGCCACAAGACCACCATCACGTGAAATACACAAACTGGCAAACATAGCCCTCAACTCAACAGCTACCTTCCTACTCAAGGCATCCGCTACAACATTATCTTTTCCAGGGTGATACTCAATCGTCAAATCATAATCCTTGAGCAACTCCACTCAACGTCACTGTCTAAGATTCAACTCCTTCTGAGACATCAGATACTTCAAACTCTTGTGATCCGTGTACACAGTACACTTCTCACCATACAGATAATGTCTCCAGATCTTCAAAGCAAAAACCACCGCAGCCAACTCGATGTCATGCGTAGGATAATTGCGCTCATGCACCTTCAACTGCCGTGATGCATAAGCCACCACCTTACCCTCCTACATCAACACACATCCCAAACCAACATAGGACGCATCACTATACACCACAAACTCTTTCTCTGATTCAGGTTGAACCAAGATAGGAGCTTGTGTCAAGGCTGCCTTAAGCTTCTCAAAAGCCTGCTGTCTCGCTTCCGTCCACTCATACTTAACATCCTTCTACAACAACTTTGTCAAAGGTGCAGCAATCTTCGAAAACCCATCCACAAACCTTCGGTAGTATCCTGCCAAACCAAGGAAACTACGAGCTTCATGAACAGACTTAGGAACCTTCCAATTCATCACCGCCTCAATCTTCTGAGGATCAACACGAATCCCTTCAGCAGAGACCACATGACCAAGAAACACCACTTCTCTAAGCCAGAACTCACACTTGCTCAGCTTAGCATAAAGCTGATTCTCCAACAAAGCTTGCAGCACAATTCTCAGATGTCCTTCATGCTCCTCCTCCGTACGCGAGTACACGAGGATATCATCAATGAACACCACAACAAACTTATCCAGGTATTCATGAAACACACGATTCATCATGTCCATGAAAGCTGCAGGAGCATTTGTCAAACCAAACGGCATCACAAGGAACTCATAATGCCCATACCTCGTCCTGAAAGCTGTCTTTGGCACATCCACACCCTTCACCTTCAACTGGTAATACCCTGACCTTAAGTCAATCTTAGAGAACACAGCTGCTCCCCGAAATTGATCAAAAAGATCATCAATTCTCGGCAATGGATACCGATTCTTGATAGTCAACTTGTTAAGCTGACGGTAATCAATGCACATTCTCATAGTGCCATCCTTCTTCTTCACAAACAAGACCGGCGCACCCCAAGGTGACACACTCGGCCGAATGAAACCACGATCAAGCAACTCTTGCAATTGCGTCTTCAGCTCTTTCAACTCCTTAGGTGCCATTCGATAAGGAGTAATGGACACTGGAGTTGTGTTTTCAACAGCTCAATCCCAAAATCCACCTCACGATTAGGAGGCAATCCAGGCAACTCCTCCGAAAACACACCAGGAAACTCTCGCACAGTCCTGATATCTTGCACACGCAACTCCTTAGAGCTAGGATTCATCACAAAGGCTAGGTAAGCTTCACAACCTTGCCTCAGCATCCGACTCGCCTCCAATGTAGACACCACATTGGCAAGAAACTTCACATTCTCACCAACCACAACCACCTCATAATCATCCGCAAGTTTCAACGAAACTCGCGTATTCTCACAATCCACTACAACACGATTGAAACCACAACCACCTCTAAACTTGAGTTTCTCCCTTTTTGGAACCAAGATTCTTGAAAATCCATTAAGCAAATGCTAAGGTTTTGTTGTAGAATTGATTAGAGATCAAATGAGGATTGAAATTCAATCTTTAGTTGTCAAAATCAGAGAGAATTTTGCTGGAGAAATGTGTTTGGGTTGAGAGAAAAGTTGAGAGAAAAGAAAATGGAAATTTAGAGAAAAGTTAGTTAAAATGCCAAAATATCTTTTCCCTCCTTTTACACTTAATTAAAAACCATTAATTAAATTGATTAATATTCAGAAAAATCTGGAGCAACTCTTTTGGGTAAATAGCTCCTTAAAGATTCAAAGTTTCAATCCTTTTTAAAACAGTCACCCAGTTTTCAAAAGTTACATTTTGGTCACTAACCCAAAATGTCACTCTTCCATACCTCATTTTATAAAATTGATTTCACCTTTCTCTTATATATAATAAAAGAGGATTTTAAGACATTTTTCCATATTTTTAATGCAACCCAAACTAGGCTTTCCTAAATTCACCCTTTTATATTCGAACCGCAACCCGACCGGTCCGGTCCAAACCCAAAACTTCTAAGCCCACAATTGGGGTGTTACAGTCTACCCTCATTATCAACTCCTCATGCTCCACATCTATTAGCATTCTGTCCGTGGCCAAGAATGGTCGCCTAAGGATGATAGAGGCATTTTCATCGGCCTCACAATCTAAGATGAGGAAGTCTGCTGGAAAAAATAAGGCTGCCCACTCGAACTAAGATGTCTTCGATCTTACCCTCTGGTTGTATGAATGAGTGATCATAAAGTTTCAGCATAATGGTGGTAGGTTTGGCTTGACCAATTCCTAACTTATCGAAGACCGCCTTTGGCATAAGGTTGATGCTGGCTCCTAAATCGCATATGGCTCTCATGGCATGGTTGCTGCCAATCCTGTATGGAATTACGAATCTGCCTGAATCTGTCCTTTTGGTCGGCAGCTTGTTGTGCAGCATAGCCATGCACTTCTCTGTCACAGCTACGGTTTCGAACTCCCCAATTCTCTTCCTCTTAGAAACTATGTCCCTTAGGTATTTTGCATAGTTGGGCATGTTCTGGATGGCTTCGATGAGAGGGATATTTATGTGTACATGTTTCAGAATATCCAGGAATTTTCGGAACTGGTGCAACTGCTTCAGTTGCTTTAATCATTGGGGGAAAGGTGGCGGCAGACGGGTGTCCTCTATACGCTCCTTACATGGAACATGATCTGTGGAGGATCATCTGCCCCAGGGTTGCTGTCAGTCTCATCTGCCGGGGCAGCTGGTATTGATGCTGCCGGGGCAGGCTATTCTTTTTGTACTGGCTGTTCATCTGCTGGCTTTTTATTTCTGGGTTCATCCAACTGTTTCCCACTTCTGATTGATATGGCTTTACACTGCTCATACGTGGGTTTAGATGTGGCCTCTATACCGCTGGATGCTGCACCCATTGTCCTGTTGCTTATGACCATCGATAATTGCCCAAATTGGGTCTCAGGTTCTTTATCGCAGCTTCATGGTTGTTCATCCTCATCTCAGTCTTGTCCATAAACGACTCAGTTTTTTCAATAAATTTATTAGTACGAACAATAAATTCACTGGTTCGAGACATAAAAGTATGTAAAATATTTTCAAGTGAGTTATTGCTCGTATTCTGTTGCTGTTGAGGCGGCTGCCTTGACAAGTTTTGTTGGTATCCTCCTGGTTGTTGAGTTAGATTTGCAGTTGTGTTTTTATTACTCGAGGAGAAGTTCATATGCTTCTTCCAGCCAGGGTTGTATTTGTTTGTGTTGGGCCTGTTATTCCTCTCATAGGTTCCCATGAAGTTTACAGATTCACTGCACTTAGAGCAATCGTGGTTGCCCTCACACTCATCACAAAAAGGTTCCACAGCCTTGGCCTCATATGTCTTTCCTTTGGCCATACTCATCACCAGCTGTGTCAGCTTGTACAGGCGGACATTAATAGATTTTGTGGCCTCTACTTCATTTACAACAGCTGGCCACCTTATGCCGCCGCGACGGGCTGTATGGAACTTGTAATCATTTTTAGCAATCTTGTTCAGAATCTGTAGTGCCTCCTTAGGTTGTCTATCTAGGATGATTCCATTTACTGAGGCGTCGAGCATCATTCGTGTTGGGTAGTTCACCCCATTGTAAAACATCGACACCTGCGTCTAAACCGAAAAACCATGAAGGGTCAGTTATTGAGAATTTGTTGGTACCACTCCCATGCTTTATAAATTGGCTCGTCATCCCCTTGCCGGAAATCATTGATCTCATTTTGTAGCATGTCTGTGACATTAGATAGGCTAAAACGATCCAAGAAGTCTTTGCACAACTCCGTCCATGTGCTGAATGAACCTGTCGGCTGGTGGTTCAACCACTGCTTCGCCTTATTCCTTAGTGAATAGGGGAATAACCTCAACTTTAGCACGTCTTGGTGGACTCCGTGTATCTTGAAAGCTCTGCATATGTATAGGAATCCTCTCAAGTGCTACCGAACATCTTCTGTGGTAGTCCCTCCAAATTGCCCCAATGTGTTGATCATATTGAACATCACAGGCTTTAACTCGAAGTGATCCAATTCAAATTCAGGCTTTGTCATAGTTGGGTCAAACCCTCTGAAATCGTGCTCCAAGTAGTCCCTGGTGGTTTGAACATACTATGGTTGCCTGGGCGGAACAAGGGATTGCTGCCTAGGTGGAATTTGTTGCTGCTCTCTGGGGGACAGATCTTGCTGCCCATACCTGCCGTTTTGAGCATCAATGGAAGGGTTGTCTTCTTGGCTGTTATGCATGGCTGCTTCTGCTTTTCCCTCTTCCTTGGCTTTCCCGAGGGCTTCTCTTACTTCTTTCTTATGTTTCCTTGCTATTTGTTCGCTCTCGTCTATGTAAACAATTTTGCCCTTTGGATTTGCTCTGGTCATGTACTAGCAAAGCAAAATGTAAAATTCTTTCTTTTCAATTAAAAATAAAAATAATAAAAACTAAAAATTAAATGAAAATAAAAATAAAAGTGCAGAAATATAAAAACAAATTTACTGGTGCAAATCCCCTGCAAAGGCGCCAAAAACTTTTAGAGCGTTTAGGTGTTCTCTAAATATGAGCGCAAGTGCACACTCTTGTCAAGTTATAGTATATAAGATATCGTCTCCCACAGGGATTGGACAACTTAACTCAACTTTCAATTCCTGCACAAGGAAAATTAAATGCACAAATAAATCTAGTTTGTTTAAGAGGAAAGTAAAAAAACTCAAGTAAATAAAGAGAAGAGATTAGATTGATAGAATGGGTCGGGTTATGCTGCTGAGTAGTGTGAAACTGCGTTGAATAGGTTAAGTTGCTTTGCGCTACCAGACTTTCCTGCCTCAACGGAGGATGGCAGGTTAGTTGCTTTTGTCGCTTTCGCTGCCTCGGCGTCGAACAGTCGGATGGCTTGGCGGCAAACTCGGCAGTCCTTCAAGGCTCGACGGAACACTTCAACAATGATCCCGCTTATGTCTAAGTCAGAATGCTGTTGTTGCCCACTATAGATGATACTCGTCACAGAGTGAATCTTACAAAGACAACAACCTTGGTTTGTTCTTCTTTAGCCGCTTTAAATCCTAACCTATGTCTAGGCTGGATTCATCAAAACTTGATTAGAGTGAGGATCGTACTTATCCCTTTCGTGAGTTTGACTCATTCGACACCGAACAAATAGATAGTTAACAACTAATCTTTCGAACTTAATTGAAAACTATGAAGAGCATGAAATCAGAAAACCTTGAAGTTTTATTGCAAAAACAAACTTAATTCCTAAACAACCATTCTCACACTAGTTTACAACATAATCCAAACCCAAAAGAGAATTTAGAACATAATTGGCGGCAAGAAAACCTAAACTATGCCTAAAGGAAAACCTAACTTGTCTTGAATTACAAAACATGTCGAGTATATATATGCATTAGGTAGGCCAAGTCCTTCTTCGAGTAGATGTCTTCAAAGTAGCTTTTGCATTAAATACAACCTTTAATTCTGACTTCTTTGAGTTGAATGTGGACTCCTTCTTGTTGCCTTGCACCAAAAGCTATCTTGATCTCCTCCTTCGACGACTCTGTCTGCTGCTCCAAGCATCAGAATATTGAGTGGATGGCATCGTTGGAATCAAAATTTTCTGCTCTAGAAATCGCACTCCAGTTTTCCAATTCCTCAGCTTGCTGCCCTGGGCAGCAAGTATGGAGGCGGCAACTACTCGACAGCGGCTATCTCCGCTTGGAACTGTATCAGTACAGCTCCTTGGTCCGCTGCCTCGGCATTAGCTCCTCTCTCCTTCTACCAGCTTTCAGTACCTGAAACTAAAACTAAACTAAAACAACATCTTTTCCTAACCAAATAAAATATAATCAATAAAAGCATGACAAAGTAAAAGAATACAATAATATGCAATGCATGAACCTAATTATGCCTAAAATGTACTTATGAACAACAATAATGTGAGATGGAATGCACGCAAAATATAGAACTAATGAGCACTTAACACCAAGCCACAAATTGAAGTGGTCGATTATCGAGAGGTAGAGAGACTAGGGTTTTGTCGAGCCTTAATCTAATTCTTAGGCTAGGGTTGTTTTCTTTAGTAGTTGCGGAAAAACAATTGTAATTGTTTAGATTTTTGTTAATGCAAATAAAGTTCAAGGTTTGCTTATTCTTGGCATTGAACTTATTCTTGAAATCTCAACGAGAGAGAGTATTGTGAGGTTATATGTTTGTCTAATATCGAGAGAGTTAGACTCACGATATTAATAAGCATGGTTTTCACCCCAACGGTGGAAGCTAACTCGGCTTAGAGATAAGTTAGAGTTTCAACGGCTAAAAGAAGCGTGAGATTGGTTGGTGTTTGTCTTTGGTTTACGCCAAGAGGTATTATCTAGGCCCATTCATCAACAGTGCTACGAATTAGGGATAAGGAGTAGCCACTGAAGGACGCTTTGCCGAACCTTGACGTTGTTCGCTGTCGTCGGGAAAGGAATTGTCGAGGCAACAACTTAACCCATTGCTGCCGCTGCAGAAACATTGGTTTCTGCCAAGGCAGTTTGGTGTTTATTGCATTCAAGAACCGAGACAATTCCAACTGGTTTCCACACTACGGCGCAACTCAATCCGGCATACTCTCTCTTATTCGATCTATCTATCTTTTATTTTTATTGTTCTTTAGTTTATTTGTTAGATAAAACTCTTCCTATTATCAATTGTGTTTTTACTTTCACGGTGCAGTAACTTAAGCAAGTTGGCCCAAACCAATCCCTGTGGAGATAATACTCTATACTTATCACTTTATTACGTGTGATGTGTATACCTGCACAATTGCGTAGCACTTATTACACACAACACTATGAATTCGGGGGCACCTGAATTTGTTTCTTAATTTTACCTTTTCAATGTTTGCCATGACTTTTTAAATTTCCATTGAATTCTCATGAATTCTCATTTCAAGTTATTACCTTGTTTATTCACAAGAATCCTAAAAGTAGATTAACATGGATTCATGAAAAAGCAAAAGATTTCTTGGTATGACTTCCAATTGTAGGGATCAATAAGTAAATGTTCACACTAGTGTGAATGAGGCATTGCTAAATATGAAAGAATTCATTTCCTGCCGAAAATGGAGATTAAGAAATGCTGTAGAAATCATGAACTAAATTAATAGACGACTTGATCACAATTGAGCCCAAGGTCGAATGGGGCATTACCTCGCATAAAGGGCACGAGCGCAAGAAGAAAATCGCACGTTTGAAAGATCTCATAAATGAAATAGTGGGGCAGAGGTTCCCTTCTCAAGCAAGCCATGATAGGATGCCTAAGTCTAGCAATATTGCATAGGTCAGAAGGAGTTCCTCCCAGAGCCTTTAGTAGTGTGGCATCATTACTCATGGAACGACAAGATGAGTTCAAATTCGAACAGGCATGATGTGAAGTACAAAGTAACTTCATCAATGAAGAGCTCAGAAAGTTCAATGTTCTGGGGCAATTGCTTGTTGGGGCATGAAGATTGAGTTGACTCCTCAGAAGGTAAAACTCAAGTACAGTGAGCTAAGCGAGATTTAAGAAATGTTTCCTAAAAGAGAATTACATGCATCATAAGTTTTCATGCGTCTTTGCATTACATGCATCATGAGTTTACAAGCGTTTTTGCTTTACATGCATCATGAGTTTACATGCGCCTTTGATTTACATGCATCATGAGTTTACATTCGTCTTTGCATTACATGCATCATTTGGATTATATCATGAAGATGAATTAGCCTAACTGGAGAAGATGGCTAATCAAGAATTTGCTTTCACAATAAAAAATAAAAAAATACAGGGGCAAGGCACCTCGTGCCATTTTTTAGAGGAGGCATCTCTAGGAGCATGCTGATTCGTCACAACTTTTGTTCTACTTTGACAAGAATACATGGGCAAGGCACCCCACGCTATTTTTTAGAGGAGGCCATAGGCGCAAGCCACTCTATGTCACTTCAGGGGAAAGACACCCACATCACTTTGAAAGAGCAAACCACATTTATTGCCATCCTTAGAAGGAGCATTTCATTTTATGATTAGACGCCTATCTTGTCAGGCTCAAGGAGGATGGAACTTTGTTTTGATATCCAACAAACATCCTATTGTTTAAGCTCAGGGAGAATGGAACCTTATTTTTAGCAACTACCTATTCGTTCAGGCCCTCGGAGAATGGAACATTTCAAAAGAGTTAGCCTATCTATTCAGGCTTAGGGAGAATGGAAACCATTATTTTTTAGCATATGGCCTATCCGTTCAGGCCCAGGGAGAATGAAACCTTATTTTCAACAACCGCCTATCCGTTCAGGCACTCGGAGAATGGAACCTTCCAAAAAGATAGCCTATCCATTCAGGCTCAAGGAGAATAGAAACATTATTTTAGCGCAATAGCCTATCTGTTCAGGCCCAAGGAGAATGGAGCCTTTATCCTTTTCAGCAAATGCCTCTTCGTTCAGGCCCAAAGAGAATGGAACCTTTATCCTTTTCAGTAAAGGCATGTCTGTTCAGGCCCAACGAGAATGGAACCTTTATCTTTTTCAGCAACCACCTGCCTATTCAAGCATGAGGAGAATGAAACCTTATTTTGATGTTTATAGTCCAATTTGCAGTCTGACCAAAGAATTACAGAGACATGATCAGTTTCAGCTCAGTGTTTCACGCCATTTGAAGAAACGTCAGCCGATTTGTTCTCTGCTGCTTCAGAGGAATATGTCATTTCACCGACTCGGTGTCCACAGGGACAAAAGTCATAAAAACATTTGAAGAAATGTCACCCGTTTTGTTCAGTGCCACTACGAAGGAACAAATCATTTTATTGACTTAGTGCCCGCAGAGTCGAGAGTCACCTTTATAGATTTAGTGCCCGCAGAGCAAGGATCACCTTTACATATTCAATTTTCGCAAGGGCGAAAGTCACCTTTACCAATTCAGTGCCTGCAGGGGCGAGAGTCACCTTTACAGATTTAGTGCTCGTAGAGGGGAGGATCACCTTTACTGATTCAGTGACCACAGGGGCGAGAGTCACCTTACATATTAAGTGCCTGCAGGGGTGAGAGTCACCTTTACAAAATCAGTGCCCGTAGGGGCGAGGAACACCTTTACTGATTCAATGCCCGCAGGGGCGAGAGTCACCTTAAAGATTCAGTGCCTGCATGGGCGAGGATTACCATTATAGATTCAGTGTCTGCAAAGGCGAGAGTCACATTACCGACTTGTTGTCCGCAGGGACGAGAGTCAAATTTTGTGCAATTGCCTCGAGTTAGAAGAAGTGATTCTCAGCATGAATGTAAACCCCGTAGCCCGGCCTAGACGGTTGACCCGAACTACGAAGATTACACGGGGAAAACCAAAGTCAACCCGAAAGTCAACCTTGATTAACGACCCATTTTTTTTCTTTTTAATCTTGTCTAGATGCTCATTAACCCTAGATGTGATCACACAAACAACATACTCAAAGATCACAACCATCAGAGATCATTCAGGGACCCAATTGCACAAAACACAACTTTAGGGACCAATTTGTAAATTCTGAAAACTTTGAGGCCTTAACCAGATTTTAAGTTACCAACTTAAAATTAATCATATTTCATGCATCTCGGCCAAATTTCAGCTCAAACGGACATCTCAAACTCATACAATTGCACATACAAGATTCAGGACCAAAATGCAAACATTTTGAAACACATAACTGCCACTGTCAGCCCCCAACGGTCAACCGTTCCGAAACGGGAGACAGCCCGTTTCGAAACGCGGGGCCGTTCCGCAACGGGTACCGAAACGGGGGTCGGGCAGAGGCCTCTCCGTTTCGGAACGGTGTCACCCGTTTCGGACGCCTGGGCTGCTTCAAGGCACCCGTTCCGAAACGGTTCACCCTGTTCCGAAACACCCTGCACAAAATGCAGAATTTTGCCCACTTAAACATGCAATTAAGCATCCAATCATGCTCCAACAGCCACCAAACTTTGCCAACATGCAATTTAACATAAAAGAGGCATACTTGCATCAACAATTCACCAACATGCCATCATACATGAAAAGCCCCAATTTTAAGACTAAGCTTCCAACACAAGCAATCCATTTAAGCAACATACTTCCAATTCAATCTCATAAGCCAAGCCATGTTCCAACAACATTAACAACACAAAACCAAACATGTCTAACATAAACAAACACATACATCAACCCAAGAGATTCTACCACATTGCCTTTATTAACTATAGCTATTAACCGAGACATACATCTCAAGTGGAGTCCTTCTTGAATCCCTTGCTCCTCGCTGTCCAAACTTCAAGAATCTGCATTGATGGACAAAAAGGAGCGTAAGCACATAATGCTTAGTGAGGAAAGCTCAAAACCAAAACACCATCAATGCAGCGAGCCATAAATCACTTTTAAAACAAACTCGATTTGTTTACCAAAGCCATGTTTGAAAACTCCTTTTCAACAACAAGCTCAAAACCATGCATCGCACATACATGAAAACCAACCCTTATTTTAGCAAACTAAGAAAACCCTTTTCAAAGCACAACTTGCAAAATCAACCATTTAGCCAAACCATGCATACACACCATATGCAAGCTAAAACAAAACCTTGGAAAACACTCCCATTTCACAACATCCCTTTCTTTAAACTTGAAAGCCAAAACAAACAAGAATCTTTTAAAACCATTTCACAAACCAACCAACACATGCATTAAACCAAAGACAACATATATGAACCACAACATCATCATCACATGCCTTTAAAAACAAGTCTCAACAAGACTCCAATGCACTAAAGATATTTCATGCTCACATGCCTCATTTTCCAAATGATAATCAACACTTGTTCAACTTAACAAGTAAACATGCATTCACAAGCATTACACACTTTCCATGCAACCATGCATCTTTTCAAGCATCTCATGCTTCACATGCAATTATGCATCAATTCAAGCATCTCATGCTTCACATGCAAATATGCATCATTTCAAGCACCTCATGCTTCATCACAATCAAGAACATCATATTGGCCTTCAAATGATCAACCACATTCACTTTTCAACTCAACACCCAATCGGATACGCGGATTCCGAGCGTTGTCCCTACGCTCCCTACACCCTACCAATCCAAGGTCTCCCCAAATGGACTTTTAAACACCATTTGACCTTACAAGCCTAAAGTTCCCATGCATGGACTTTTAAACACCATACAACCTTAGCTTTTCCCGAGGTTCCCATGTTTGGACAACCATACAACCTCAACATGCACAAGGTTCCCTTGTATGGACTTTCAAACACCATACAACCTTTGCATCACCGATTGGTAGTTGTAGAAATCACTAACGAGATCCGGGACACCCTATACAAGATCCACACATGGACTTAACACCGCCATTGTGATCTCAACAAGCACAAGGTCCTCACATATGGACTTTTAAACACCATATAACCTTTGCTCAACCAAGGTCCTCGAATGGGCAACACCTCCATTATGACCTCAACCATCTCGTTAGGATACTTGAAGGGAGTTTCCCGGTCCACTCTTGACCACTCCACCTCCAAGGCGACTTAATTCACGGTGCACCCAATCCTATAGCCGGCTAACTATATCCGATCAAAGAACCAAGAACCACTTACATCACTTGCCAATATAACCATCTTACCACATTAGTCCAATGTTCCATATGCATAACCATAATGCAAAACCATTACCACATTAATCAAATGATTCACATGCATAACCAACATGCAAAAACCATCATTTACCAACATTAATTCACTGTTTTAAAGCATTAGACAAAGCCATTGAACAACATGCAACACCATGCATCAAATCCACATTTTCAATGTATAAAACCAAGGATCTCTTACCTTGAGCATCCTTCACATATGGCTTTCAAAACCAGCACTAAACCATGCTAAAATATGCTTTCAAAACAGATTCAAACCATGCAAAACACATGCATTTCAATCATCAACCACAATTTCATAAAAAGCTAATTCATATCACAAATCAAGTAAGAAATCCATTTACTTACTCTTGAGCTTAGCAAAGTTGTTTAGACTTAAACTAAGCTCCCAAAACCTTCAAACCTTTGTTTAAAAGCCGAAAACCCAACTTCACTCACCGATAACCAAAACAAAGCTAGCCACCAAGCCTTCCAAGCATCCGAAACCTTCCGCAACACCTCTAAAGCTCACGGATCAAACTCCCCTGTTTCAAGCACACAAAAACAGTACATTAATGCATCATTATGCATTAAGAACAGCAGCCACACAACCAAATTCGCTGCTCAACACAAATCCAACAATTCGGCTACCAAACACAACCGAAATCACCTCCAAACACTACCAAAACTTAACCCAGCCAAGATCCATCACTTCTAACCATTTTTAAACATCATTTAACATCCAAAATGATCACAAACACGTCCTTATACTTCCAGGTATAACAGATCACCAAAAACACTCCAAAAACAACCAAAAACTCAAGCAAAACTTAGGAAATTCAACCTATCCGGGATTGCATTAATTAAACCTCAACTTCTAATCAATTTAGCATTCATTTAACATCATTTTGACACTTCAAAACACTGCCCAAACAGATCACACGAAAATTTCACCAAAATCACCAAATCTTGCATTTTAAGCCAAAATCAAGATTTCTATTGAAAAGCCTTTAACAAAACACAAACCAAGGATTGAGAACTTGGGAATTTCAGTAAAGAACTTGAAGTTCAGAGGAGAATGACGTTCTTACCTCCAAACTTGAGTTTCTCCTTTTTGGAGCCAAAAAGCTTGATGAAACAACTTGCAAATTGAGAGGTTTTGTTGATGAGATGATTAGGAATCAAATGAGAGTTGAAATGAGTGATTTGAGTGACAAAATCAGAGGAGGAAATCTGGAGAGAATGTGTTTGGTTTGAGAGAAAAGATGAGAGAAAATGGTTGAGAGAAAAGTTAGTTAGATTTAGGAAAATATCTTCCCTCCACTTTTCTTTTGTTTAAAAACACTTAATTAATCATTTAATATATTTAGAAAATCTGGAGAAACTCCCATTGGGTAAATAGCTCCTTAAAGATTCAAAGTTTCAATCCTTTATAAAACTGTCACCGAACTTTCAAAAAAATTACATTTTGGTCACTAGCCAAAATGTCAACCTTCCGAACCTCATTTTCCAAAATTGATTTCACAGTTCACTTTTATATATTAAAAGATGATTTTAGAACATTTTTCCATATTTTTAATGCAACCCGAACTAGGCTTTCCTAATTTCACCTCTTTAGATTCGAACAGCACTATGACCAAACCGGTCAACGCCCAAAACTTCTGAGCCCAAAACCGGGGCGTTACAACTCTCCCCCCTTAGGAAATTTCGTCCTCGAAATTTCAACCGGCGAAAAGAGAACAACAACTTTCTCAAAACACACACAAGGCAACACAAAACCCTCAACCAACACTGAACACTTTCCACACAAAACTCCACTGAACCCAACACCACTACATGCTGTTCACAAACCCAGAACACTCAAAGATAGCCACAACTTAACCTTCCACATCTCCAGACTGTACACAGCCCCAACTTCAACCATAAAGAACTTTAGCTTTCACAGCACACACTACTGTAACACACAACTTCCAAGACTGGTTCACACAGGGACTCTAACCAATCCAATTCAACCACCATACAAACTTCTCTGCTTCCAAAACTCTTGCAACTCTCAAACCTCTTCCAAGAATCTTCCCAACAAGCAAAAATTCTTAAGCATCAACTGCTTACCCAAACTCCTCAACAAAAGCTGATAAACCTCCACAACTGTTGCTAACATTACCACCACGACTCACCAGGTCTACTCACCCACAAACCAAAATTACATCACAACCTCAACTCGGCTCCGCCAGCTGCTCCATACACCACCAGCTGACCTCAAAAGAAATTCACATACACACAACCAGCCAACCACTTCTCATAAGAATCCTTCCAAACAACACAAGCCTTGAATCCTTCATGATCCTTCCACTTCAACTTAAATGCTAAGCTACCTCAGCACTTGGAAAAACAACCACCAAACTGCAACCTCACTTAGCACCAAGAAACTACCACTCCCACTAAGCTATCAAACCACCTGATCGATTCTAACCTCAAACGGTACCCCTCACCACCAAACCACTAAACTCATAAAGCATCAAACACCAATCTTCTACCAACAGGCTATACCACCCTCACTATTACTAGCAACTAGCTTAACAAACTCCATTACCTCTAACTTCCACTCAGCACCAACACAACCTCTAAAAACCCACCATCCAACCTAACCCAACCACCACTCTAACAGATTCGATTAATTATTAGCGAGTGTGAACATCGTATGCATGATCACTTACATGCCCTATCAATGCCTGATGTACATGTATGCAAAACCTCTAATGTCATGCCACATGTATGCATGGACCAACATATATAATATAGCATATAACAATGATTTTAACTGTGCATGAATGCCAGTTCACACCCTCTAATAACATCCTCAAATCCGTCTAAGAACAACCTCCTACCGCACTTATAGCTTATCTAACTCCATCATACCAGCAACTACTAACCACAAGATTCTCACAAAGCCCTCTTCACATCAAAGACATTTCCAAACTACAACCATTACCCCAAACATGCTAGCAACAAGACTAAACTTACCACGCAAGGAAAACCAACAGAAACCAAACTAAGGTAACTAGAGCAAAGATTACTAAACAAGGTTACCTGAAAACACGACACCTCTCTGAAGCTTCATTAGACGAGCTCTCTTCCTTGCGGAACCATCATCCTCCTGCCGCACCACTGCAGCACTAGCTAACACACTAGGGCCACCACCACCTCCTTGCGGTAAAGAACCTTGACTGTTCCGAGCCAACATCAAACAATCACGTCTCATGTGTCCAGCAGACCCACATTTCCAGCAATTCTCCTTTCCCACACTCTTCACAACTTTCTGCTCCTTCTGCCACTTCTGAACCTTGCCTCGGCCGTGCCCACGACCTTTCTGAGATCCTTTGGCTATCACCAAAGCCGACTTCACCCCTAAAGGACAATCACGCTTAACATGCACTTTGGAACCACAGTTCCAGCAAGCACCCGCGCCCCAACAACCTCCAACATGGCGCCTTTCACAACGGTCACACACCGGTGGCTGAACTTCCACTCCTTGCTCAAGCAACACTTGCTCCACAACAGCACCACCGTCACTTTGCTCAACCCTTGAAAACTTCCCTCCAAGATACCTTTCATAAAAGGCAGATACAAAGAAATCCCAATCAATATCAGGAATATGTGACGCCACAGCCACTGATGTCCACCAGACACAGGCATCCTCCAACATCAGAGAAACAACACTCCCCAACTTACAAGCAAGATCACAGCCTTCCTGATCCAAGATCAGAACCACACTGGCCAACCAAGCCTCAAACATCCCTGGTGTAGAACCATGATATTCCACAGCACCCAAATCAAGCAAACGCTGCTTCGGCAAACCCACACATTCCACAGCCAGCACATCCACTGACTTTACCTTTACCACAGCCTGAGATATTCCCAACACCTCCTGAACATCAGATGATGAACTCTTCACCGCAGAACTAGCTTCTTTCCCTTGCCTTATCACCTCAACCCCAGGCACAGAAAACTGAGACAAAACACCTCCACGAAAGGGTGAATTCCACGCCTTAACAACCTGCCCCAAGGCAGCAACCATCTCACCCAACTGCCATTCTTTCATCGACTTAGCCATACTACTAACAACAACAAACATACAATCACAACAAACAAACAAACCAGTTAGACCAGCATTAAGCAAGGATTCAAACTCCAACTCCAAAATAACACAATAGCTATATTAATAAGGCAATGGGTATCCCGAATCCTCCCCTTTACATGACATAACAGTCAACACAACATGGATATCACAACATCAAGCATATCAAACAACACACCTTGATCATGCTTACATCAAACAGCATCCACTTGCAACAGCATATTATTACATAACATACTCACAGCACTTTCATCATGCATAAAACCAACTCACAGCATCAGCTTATCATCAGCACAAACCACATAAGCTCAACCAAGATTCATAACCATAAAACATGCTTGAAAACATCAGCAACATGCTCAGAAACATCAGCAATTTGCTCAGAAACACCAGCATCATGCCCAGAAACACGTGTTTCAACCAACATTCAACCACACATCAGGGTAAACAACAAGCACACATCACAACAACTTACCGTTTTCCCCAAGCATTCGCAACTCAGCTCTGATACCACCAAATGTAACCCCCGTAGCCCGGCCTAGACGGTTGACCCGAACTACGAAGATTACACGGGGAAAACCAAAGTCAACCCGAAAGTCAACCTTGATTAACGACCCATTTTTTTTCTTTTTAATCTTGTCTAGATGCTCATTAACCCTAGATGTGCTCACACAAACAACATACTCAAAGATCACAACCATCAGAGATCATTCAGGGACCCAATTGCACAAAACACAACTTTAGGGACCAATTTGTAAATTCTGAAAACTTTGAGGCCTTAACCAGATTTTAAGTTACCAACTTAAAATTAATCATATTTCATGCATCTCGGCCAAATTTCAGCTCAAACGGACATCTCAAACTCATACAATTGCACATACAAGATTCAGGACCAAAATGCAAACATTTTGAAACACATAACTGCCACTGTCAGCCCCCAACGGTCAACCGTTCCGAAACGGGAGACAGCCCGTTTCGAAACGCGGGGCCGTTCCGCAACGGGTACCGAAACGAGGGTCGGGCAGAGGCCTCTCCGTTTCGGAACGGTGTCACCCGTTTCGGACGCCTGGGCTGCTTCAAGGCACCCGTTCCGAAACGGTTCACCCTGTTCCGAAACACCCTGCACAAAATGCAGAATTTTGCCCACTTAAACATGCAATTAAGCATCCAATCATGCTCCAACAGCCACCAAACTTTGCCAACATGCAATTTAACATAAAAGAGGCATACTTGCATCAACAATTCACCAACATGCCATCATACATGAAAAGCCCCAATTTTAAGACTAAGCTTCCAACACAAGCAATCCATTTAAGCAACATACTTCCAATTCAATCTCATAAGCCAAGCCATGTTCCAACAACATTAACAGCACAAAACCAAACTTGTCTAACATAAACAAACACATACATCAACCCAAGAGATTCTACCCCATTGCCTTTATTAACTATAGCTATTAACCGAGACATACATCTCAAGTGGAGTCCTTCTTGAATCCCTTGCTCCTCGCTGTCCAAACTTCAAGAATCTGCATTGATGGACAAAAAGGAGCGTAAGCACATAATGCTTAGTGAGGAAAGCTCAAAACCAAAACACCATCAATGCAGCGAGCCATAAATCACTTTTAAAACAAACTCGATTTGTTTACCAAAGCCATGTTTGAAAACTCCTTTTCAACAACAAGCTCAAAACCATGCATCGCACATACATGAAAACCAACCCTTAGTTTAGCAAACTAAGAAAACCCTTTTCAAAGCACAACTTGCAAAATCAACCATTTAGCCAAACCATGCATACACACCATATGCAAGCTAAAACAAAACCTTGGAAAACACTCCCATTTCACAACATCCCTTTCTTTAAACTTGAAAGCCAAAACAAACAAGAATCTTTTAAAACCATTTCACAAACCAACCAACACATGCATTAAACCAAAGACAACATATATGAACCACAACATCATCATCACATGCCTTTAAAAACAAGTCTCAACAAGACTCCAATGCACTAAAGATATTTCATGCTCACATGCCTCATTTTCCAAATGATAATCAACACTTGTTCAACTTAACAAGTAAACATGCATTCACAAGCATTACACACTTTCCATGCAACCATGCATCTTTTCAAGCATCTCATGCTTCACATGCAATTATGCATCAATTCAAGCATCTCATGCTTCACATGCAAATATGCATCATTTCAAGCACCTCATGCTTCATCACAATCAAGAACATCATATTGGCCTTCAAATGATCAACCACATTCACTTTTCAACTCAACACCCAATCGGATACGCGGATTCCGAGCGTTGTCCCTACGCTCCCTACACCCTACCAATCCAAGGTCTCCCCAAATGGACTTTTAAACACCATTTGACCTTACAAGCCTAAAGTTCCCATGCATGGACTTTTAAACACCATACAACCTTAGCTTTTCCCGAGGTTCCCATGTTTGGACAACCATACAACCTCAACATGCACAAGGTTCCCTTGTATGGACTTTCAAACACCATACAACCTTTGCATCACCGATTGGTAGTTGTAGAAATCACTAACGAGATCCGGGACACCCTATACAAGATCCACACATGGACTTAACACCGCCATTGTGATCTCAACAAGCACAAGGTCCTCACATATGGACTTTTAAACACCATATAACCTTTGCTCAACCAAGGTCCTCGAATGGGCAACACCTCCATTATGACCTCAACCATCTCGTTAGGATACATGAAGGGAGTTTCCCGGTCCACTCTTGACCACTCCACCTCCAAGGCGACTTAATTCACGGTGCATCCAATCCTATAGCCGGCTAACTATATCCGATCAAAGAACCAAGAACCACTTACATCACTTGCCAATATAACCATCTTACCACATTAGTCCAATGTTCCATATGCATAACCATAATGCAAAACCATTACCACATTAATCAAATGATTCACATGCATAACCAACATGCAAAAACCATCATTTACCAACATTAATTCACTGTTTTAAAGCATTAGACAAAGCCATTGAACAACATGCAACACCATGCATCAAATCCACATTTTCAATGTATAAAACCAAGGATCTCTTACCTTGAGCATCCTTCACATATGGCTTTCAAAACCAGCACTAAACCATGCTAAAATATGCTTTCAAAATAGATTTAAACCATGCAAAACACATGCATTTCAATCATCAACCACAATTTCTTAAAAAGCCAATTCATATCACAAATCAAGTAAGAAATCCATTTACTTACTCTTGAGCTTAGCAAAGTTGTTTAGACTTAAACTAAGCTCCCAAAACCTTCAAACCTTTGTTTAAAAGCCGAAAACCCAACTTCACTCACCGATAACCAAAACAAAGCTAGCCACCAAGCCTTCCAAGCATCCGAAACCTTCCGCAACACCTCTAAAGCTCACGGATCAAACTCCCCTGTTTCAAGCACACAAAAACAGTACATTAATGCATCATTATGCATTAAGAACAGCAGCCACACAACCAAATTCGCTGCTCAACACAAATCCAACAATTCGGCTACCAAACACAACCGAAATCACCTCCAAACACTACCAAAACTTAACCCAGCCAAGATCCATCACTTCTAACCATTTTTAAACATCATTTAACATCCAAAATGATCACAAACACGTCCTTATACTTCCAGGTATAACAGATCACCAAAAACACTCCAAAAACAACCAAAAACTCAAGCAAAACTTAGGAAATTCAACCTATCCGGGATTGCATTAATTAAACCTCAACTTCTAATCAATTTAGCATTCATTTAACATCATTTTGACACTTCAAAACACTGCCCAAACAGATCACACGAAAATTTCACCAAAATCACCAAATCTTGCATTTTAAGCCAAAATCAAGATTTCTATTGAAAAGCCTTTAACAAAACACAAACCAAGGATTGAGAACTTGGGAATTTCAGTAAAGAACTTGAAGTTCAGAGGAGAAGGACGTTCTTACCTCCAAACTTGAGTTTCTCCTTTTTGGAGCCAAAAAGCTTGATGAAACAACTTGCAAATTGAGAGGTTTTGTTGATGAGATGATTAGGAATCAAATGAGAGTTGAAATGAGTGATTTGAGTGACAAAATCAGAGGAGGAAATCTGGAGAGAATGTGTTTGGTTTGAGAGAAAAGATGAGAGAAAATGGTTGAGAGAAAAGTTAGTTAGATTTAGGAAAATATCTTCCCTCCACTTTTCTTTTGTTTAAAAACACTTAATTAATCATTTAATATATTTAGAAAATCTGGAGAAACTCCCATTGGGTAAATAGCTCCTTAAAGATTCAAAGTTTCAATCCTTTATAAAACTGTCACCGAACTTTCAAAAAAATTACATTTTGGTCACTAGCCAAAATGTCAACCTTCCGAACCTCATTTTCCAAAATTGATTTCACAGTTCACTTTTATATATTAAAAGATGATTTTAGAACATTTTTCCATATTTTTAATGCAACCCGAACTAGGCTTTCCTAATTTCACCTCTTTAGATTCGAACAGCACTTTGACCAAACCGGTCAACGCCCAAAACTTCTGAGCCCAAAACCGGGGCGTTACAATGAAGCTCGACCGGATAAAATCAATGGCTTTTGTTCTTTACCCAATTCTCGTTTCACCAAAATGAGCAAAGAATGACAGCTGTAGCCACCCAATTTTATCAGGCCCTAAAAATTTTATGTTTGTAAATAAATTAGAGTTCATAAAATAGTCTATTTAAAAAATAAAAAGAGGAGTCCATGAATAAAGGCCTAATTGGCCCATTTTTTAATTATCTCATTTTTATTAATGTATTTTATCTCTTATCTTAAAGACCACATTAAATCCTAACCATGTCATATATTTGAACATTACAAGAGATCCTGCTCGACAAGTATGGAAAGTCAAAAATGTGAAATGATTCCACACTGTGGACTTATGGTAAATTTCTGATAGTATTCAACCGGACTTCAGGTGCTCAAGATATGCTCGTTTTACTGAAGATATCGCGTATAGAAAAATGTATATGGGTTCAATACGAGAATTTGAATTTATCACGATTTTTCAATTAATTTATTGATTATTCATAATTAAAATCAAGCTTATATATTTCCCTATTTGTTTTAACTCATTTTGGATTTTATTGAATGTAAGGAAATAGTTTGATGCCCAAGTAATGACATTATTCCCTTTCTAAGAATGTTGAACATAAAAAGGAAATGGTCTTTTAAGGTCTTTGGATTTTTAGGTTTTTAGGGTTTTTTGAAGCCTATAAATAGCCTTCATCTCATTGTAATTCGATAGGGTGAAAGAGAAAAAAACATAACACATGTACACACCATATTTAAGAGAAATAAAAGTTATAGTTGAGTTTTATAGTTATTTTTACTTAAAAGTTGTTCTTTTATAATTTTACTTTCCTTTGTTACTTGGTTTCGAATAAGGAGGAAAAAGGGTACAAGACCTCATTAAGTAAAGTGTAAAGTCTTCACAAGTCCTATATTTTATGCACATTCCATCTCATGTTATTGTTGTTTTTAAGCACATCTTAGGCATAATTAGGATCATGCATTGCATTTTGCAGTATTTCTTCACTCTACCTTGTTTTTATAGATTATCTTTTATTTGATAAAGAATAGATACTGTTTTAGTGTATTTTTGGTCTTAAGTAGTAACAGATGACAAAGGGAAAGAGGAGCTGAAGATGCGATGCTGAGGCAGCAAACCAAGGAGTTGTACTGATGCAGTTCCAGATGAACAAAGTAGCTGCCGAGTAGCTGCCGCGTGCTGTTGTCGCCAACGACAACAAAACTATGGAGTTGGAGAACTGGAGTGTGATTTGTAGAGGTAAAAATCTTAAGTCTATCACCACCATCCACTCGATTTTCTGGCGTCTGTAGTAGCGGGCAGAGCCGCCGAAGTGAAATCTCAAGATTTCTTGCGGGACAAGACAAACGGGATAAAGTCCACATTCAACTCACAGAAGCCAAGAGTTTAAAGTCACATTAAATGTGGAAAGCTACTTTTGAGGACTTCTACTTTAAGGAGGACTAAACCTAGTTATTGTCTATAAATACTCATTGTACTCCTAGTTCAAATCATCTTAGCTTTTCTATAGACATAGCTTGAGTGTTCTTTGCCGCCGCCATGTTCTAAACATCCCTTGGGTTTGGGGTTATGTTGTAAATTAGTTGTGAAAAAATGGTTGTTTAGGTTTCAAGTTGTTTTCAATAAAATATTCCA
This sequence comes from Hibiscus trionum, assembly GCA_030270665.1. Lineage (NCBI taxonomy): Eukaryota > Viridiplantae > Streptophyta > Magnoliopsida > Malvales > Malvaceae > Hibiscus > Hibiscus trionum. Next base: position 28,677,255 of record BSYR01000021.1, read on the forward strand.
AGTTTACTTAATTCATATTCTTCACATCTTCAATTAGTTCCAAAATTCCAATTGAAGAAATCCATTTGTCGGGCATGAGAGTGTAAAACTCACGAAAGAGTTAAGTACTGTCTCATCATGTCGAGGTGTTGACTAATTCAGCTTAGACATAAATACAAATTTCAGTGGCTAAAAGGAGCAACCAAACGTCAATTGTCTGTACTAGGTTTTACGCTGAGATTGCTAGGTATTGCCTACATCACGTGGTGACAGAATCCTTGCCTAGACATAGGAAGGATCACATTAGAATTGCTCTGCCGAACTTATAGTATCTGCCAAACTTGCCGCCAAGACTTCTCCCCATCTCACCTGCCGAGACAACGAAAGGTGCAAGAGCAGAGATCTGCTGCGGCAGCGAAAGGGTCGCAGCCTCAATCCGCCAATACCTGCTGAGGCAGCATATCGTGGCAGCACAAAATAACTTAGCCTATTCAGTGTAGTTTCACACTAAGTGGTAGCATAACCCTGCCCTCTTTATCAAACTGATCACTTCCTTTGTTACTTGTGTTTTTATTTACTTCTCAAACAACCAATTCACTAGTGCAATTTACTTTTCCTTGTGCAGGAACGACAATTCAAACCACGTTGACCAATCCTTGTGGGATTCAACATCTTTTATTCTATAACTTAGCAGGAATGTGCACTTGCGCTCTTACAAATAGAGAACACCTACACGCCCTACAAATTTTTGGCGCCATTGCCTGGGATTGGTAACAATGAATTTTGTTTTTAATTTTTGCACTTTTCTCTACTTTTTATTTTATTTTTATTTAAAAAAAAATTGACTATTGCCTTTGCTATTGCATGACCAGGGCAAACCCAAATGGAGAACTCATCTTTTACGACGATATCGAGCATCAAGAAAGACAACTTAAGAAGGAGATCAAAGTAGTCCTAGTGAAAAACAAAGAAGAAAAAGGAAAAGCGATGGTAAACATGGTAAAGGAGGACCCACCCAACGGTGCCGCTCATGGGAGGGACGGGCAGCAAGACTTGCCGCCAAGAGGGCCGCAAGATCTACCAAGGTAGGATCCCCCTCTTTCGCCTCGGCCGCCCAGATTAGAACCACTATAGATTATCTCCAACATGACTTTCGAGGGTTCGATCCGACAGTGACAGAACCTGATATAGAGGCAGACCACTTTGAGCTGAAGCCTGTCATGTTTAACATGATCAACACACTAGGGCACTTTGGAGGGACTGCCACAGAAGATGTCCGGCAGCACTTGTGAGTATTCCTGGACATCTATATAGCATTTAAAATACATAGAGTCCATCAAGATGTATTGAGGTTGAGGCTATTTCCCTATTCATCGAGGGGTAGGGCTAAATAGTAGTTGAACAACCAGCCACCAGGGTCGTTCAAAACATGGACGGAGCTGTGCAAGGATTTCCTGGACCGATTCAGGTTGTCCAATGTCACTGACAGACTGCGGAATGAGATAACATCCTTTTGACAAGGGGATGATGAGCCGGTGTATGAAGTGTGGGAGCGGTACCAACATATTCTGAACAACTGCCCGCTACATGGTCTTCCTGCTTGGACGCATATATCAATATTTTACAACTGGCTAAACTACCCAACGCGGATGTTGACTGATGTCTCTGCCAATGGGATCATCCTTGATAGACCACCAGAGAAAGCATTTTGGCTGCTGAACTAGGCCGCCAAAAATGACTACAAGTACCTGACAGCCCGCCGAGGCGGCAATAGGGGGCCAGCCTATGTAAATGAGGTAGAAGACTCAGAATATGTCAATGCCCGCCATGACATGCTGACAGAGCTGGTCATGAAAATTGTGCAATCCCTGGGGAAAGTCTATGAGGTGAAGGCTGTAGAACCGTTCTGTGAAGAGTGTGGGGGCAACCATGATTTTTCTGACTCCGCCGCATCTGCCAACTATATGGGCGGATACGAGAGGAACAACAGACATGCTCAGAATAACTACAACCCTGGATGGAAGAACCATCCTAACTTCTCCTGAAGCAACCCAAGGACAGCTGCAAACCCATTGTTGGGTCACGTCGGCACGCCCCGTGGCGCACCGAAAAATTAATTCGACATAATCCAGCCAGGATACATGTACAGGAACGAATCCGGGGAGAAAAGATGAAGAGTTACCTTTTAAAACTCTGGAAACTGGAAAACCGACGGTATGTCGGAATAACCAGGTCAAGTAAAACCAGAATCGTCACAGGTTCGCAACGACCTCTACGTAGTCCACCCGAACAAAACGAACAAAGTTTCCGCCTCCCTAACACTTAGGGATAAATTTCGACAGGTTTGAACACCTTCTAGGGAGAAGTCAAAATCCCTTCAGGGATTCCTGAGGGAGTCTGAAATCGACCAAGGGTTCTACCGGGACTTGGATTCGAACTAGGAAATCGCCAGGAATTTGCCAGGGGCCAAGAGGAACACTAGAAAAATATCGAACAACTTCTCAGAAGAAATCTGGGACTTGTCGAAAATTCTAGAGGGAAATTTCCAAGGATATCTCGAAATTTGCAGGGAGGAATAGGGATGATTTGGTTGCTAGCCCATGTCCCTTTAAATAGTATTCAGAGACATAATTCTAGTTGAATATCTTAAATCCAAGTTCAACCAAAATTCATAGAATCTAATTCTACTTGAAATTGGCTTATATTAAATATACATTATATTTAATAATATTAAATGAAATATATATATTTAATTATGTTGAATCTTATTCTACATAAAACATGGATTTAAATATACATTATATTTAATCCAAATATATATATTTTTATTATATAGAATTTCATTCTATCTTTACTTGGATTTAAATATACTTAAATATATATTTTTAATTATGTAGAATCTAATTCTACATAAACTTGGTATTAAATATACATTATATAAATTCAGAATATATATTTAAATTTCTAGAATCTTATTCTATAATATTTAAGTCTCTAAATATTTTCCATACTCTAAATAATATTCGATAAATACAATATTTATCCAATATTATTCCCATTTAAGGAAGTTGTCGATTTCCCCTATCCCATAGGGGATTTTCGGCAACCTCCCTAAAATAGGGAGTATGGTTTCCAATTTTTGTTCATTTCATTCGAAGGGTGTGACCCTTGTAGGTTCATGCAACGTTAGCAGCAAAATTAGAATTGTTCTAATTTTACAAACAATGAGTGACATCTAGCAATACATCATTGCTACCTAAGTTGCATGAAGTCATGGTTTGACATTCCTAATTCCTGAATAAACTTCCTTTATGTATTTCATCCTTTTGTCCTTTATATCTTAGATGAACACAAGTCATGGGTTAGTCACACTTGCGTTGTCCATCTTGTGTTTCTTGATGTCTTGAGTAGATTATGATAAACGAATCTCTATGATATCTCATATCATAATATTCGAGCATGGCCATGCATTTTCTAATCTCAACCAATCAAGTGGCCGAAGATATTTCTCCCATTATGTAGGAGGGACAAATCCTTTCTTGATCAACCATATTTCACTACATAGGTCATCACGTATCCAATCATCAGTCTTTATAATGTAGTCAGTTACGACACACGTTTGACTATGTCAAAATACGTAAATCTTTCTGTTGAAATCATGTTGATCTCAAGTCTAAGGATTATACATATGTTTATCATGAGCAATGTTGTGAATGTCACACAATTACCCAATAAACATGCTCATAGCGGGTCAATCGAGTATGTTGTTCTCTAACAAATACTTATGTGTTGATTTTGACATCTCTATGTCAATGACAACACTTGTCATCAACCACATATTAGTCTTTATATATTATCACTGTCCATACCCGTAATAATATTCGACTAAGGATCCTATTTAACAATAATCATATTATTGTATGGACATTATTATCCAATGGTTAGTTTGATGCACAGAAACATACCAAATGATAATAACGACAATGCCATTACTTGATAAATCTAGTAAAATAGTATGTCTATTCAATTATCATATGATTGGTCTTTGGGCATACTCCAACAATCTCCCACTAGCACTAAGACCAATCATTCTCGTATCTAATACAATATGGCTTAGTGTAACTGACATGCTTATGCCGTGTCAAAAGCTTTGTCAGGGAGTTGAAAAAGTTATCAACTTTGTGCGTATGTTGCATACTTTTACATCTCCAAGATGTAAGTACTTTAGAATATGTTTGGATTTATTGATGAGATCTGGGTTTTATTTGCTTACGCAAAGGTTCCATCATAACAGAGTTATGTAGCATCTAATATGCTGGGAACAACCCTTAGTTCAGAAGTGAACCCTTTAGATCCAAACATCCTTCTTTATTACTATGTGGACTGTAATATATTCAGCCTATGTTGTAGAGTTAGATACTGTCTCATGTTGCTAACTCGCAGTATCTTTTATTAATGCAAAACGAATTGCGATCTTTAGTTCATTTTGATGAGTATGTCATCTACATACAATACTTAGGAAAGTAACAATGCTCCCACTATCTATTTTGAAAACAAGACTCCCCTTTGTTTCTAGATAAACTAAACCTTTTGATTGTATCTTCTGAAACGAATATCCCAACTTCGAGAAGCTTGCCTTAGTCTACGGATAGACCTTTGTAGCTTACATACCTTCCAAGTGTTTACTGGAGTGACAAAACCTTCTGGATGTGTCATGTACACATCTATTTCAAATTTTCCCTTAGGAAAGTGGTTTTGACATTCCTTTATTTGATTCCATAATCATCGTATGTAACTACTTGCAAGTGAGATTAAGATGGACTAAACATAGCTACAAGGAAGATGCTTTATCATAGTCTATACTATGAAGTTTGTCGAAAACATTTAGCGACGAATCATCCTTTGTATGTTTTATCATCCATGTCGGTTTTTCCTTTTTGAAAAACTCAATCGTACCTCTTAGGTTTTACCCTTTTAGGTAACCAAAGTCTATACTTGGTTTTAGACATGGATTCCATCTCATATCTCATGGCTCTTAGCCATTTCTCGAATTTTGAGCTCACCATTGCTTTCTGATAAGACCTAGTCTTTATCTTGATCCGAAAAGAAGAGTGTTTCCATGTACGGATAGTGAGCAACTGTGGCAGCGTCTTGTTAATTTCATTCATATTGAAATTAAGGACGAACTGATTGAAACTATCCGGCAACGATTGTAAGATGACATCAGTAGCTAATTCGTCTTTCAGCGGAAAGTCGAGCTTCTCCAACATTTGGATGTAGCCCATCATTTTGATGAAGTGAGCTCCTACGGGAGATCCCTCACTTATCTTGCATTGAAACAGAGATTTAGAGGTCCCGTACCTCTCTTGACGAGCTTGCCCTTCATAAATATCCTTGAGATTTTGAATTATATCATAAGCTACCATGTCCTCATGTTGCTTCTGAAGCTCAGGGGTCATGGAGGCAAGCATAAGACAACCGACATCCAGCATGTCGTCCATGTGTTTCTTAAACTTGTCTTTGTTAGCTCTAGAAGCAATGGCAACCGGTTCATCAGGAACAGGTTCTTCAATGACATATTCCTTCTTTTCCTGTTTGAGAACAATTCTCAAATTGCGGAACCAGTCAAGGAAGTTTATGCCATGGAGCTTATCCTTCTCAAGGATAGATCGCAGAGATAGAGTATTATTTGCCATTAATTCTACAACAAAGAAAATATGCTACATAAGTTTTACTAAATTTTAAAATTTATAGATAGGTCTTTACTATAAATTTACTCCCACTATTTTCTTCAAAATTAAAAACCCTCTAGTTTTAATTTTGGAAAAACGTTTCGATAGTTTTTCTAGTGAGTGAGGATCCGTATTTCACCATTCCTAAATCAGCTTTGGCCAGTCTTTTAGGAAATTGTTATTTAGGTAAGTAACACCTTACTAATTACATCTCAAGTAATTCCTCATCTTTTGGCGAACAACTCTTGTTCTTTAAATCATCTTATGATTATCCAAAACTTGAACCACTAGGTTTTCTAATCCTATTAGAACAACCCAGCTAAGTCAATACCAATATCTCAACCGGCGAATATCACTAGCTTATTCTTCATGTTTAACTAAGATAGATAAATGTGACATTGCTTTGGCAAAGCTCGCATTAGATCGATCGAAGCTTTAACGAGGGTAAATATTGGATGGTTAAAACATACTTAGAATTATAGTGAGGGATTTACGTAATTATCTCATCATATTAATATTGATCCTATCAATAGAACTATGTTTAATCATGCTTATAAAACATCCATTGCATCACATACAAGGTAAATATAAGAGGTAAATAAATATGCAATGATTATAGCCCTTCTTAACCTAAGGCGACCCGTCCCAAGCCAATGGGAGGACCATTTTACTGAAGATAGAATCTGCTTCTAAAACGCCCAGTCCACCAGGGAAGGCCCACCACGTTGCTACCTTGGTACTTGCTTTATCTCCATGAGTATTTACAATTTTCAGAAACTCGCATTACATGCGAGGGAGTGAGATGAGAAGAGAAGTACAATAGAAGATAGAGAAAGGCACGACACGCAGGCCGTATTTATAAAAACCAAAACTATAAAGGCTATGGGCTATAACCATGCAAAACAAACACCGTGCAATCTATCATGCGTTTCAAACATCGTGCGAACAAAGTAACGACGTGTTTACGGAGTTTTAAACTGATTATCCCTATGTTGCGGTTAATGGGCCAAAGAATGATCACGACGTTTCATAAACCATTTGCGTTAACGAACAAATGCACCAGGTAGGTCAACATGAAAGAGAGGTGGCGCACAGGCACACTTAAGTACCAGGTCTTTGATGATGCCAATCCTATACATGCATTTTTCATAATGTCTAACCATAACTCTTATGGATTCACCGTGAAAGATAGTTTGATAACTTTTATCAAATTAGAAGCCCTTTCAAAGATTTAATAAATCTATGAAACTACGAACAACTACTTGTTCTCTAGACTAACTATTAGTCTCAACATGTTAACATTTAACATTGAAGCAACCTAACATAGTTATGATTAACGCTTAATCATTCAATGATCATCGAAATAAGTCTTTATTAGGTATGATACGATAAACGATAAATATCTAAATCGAATCAAACAGCATGCATCTCATACATAAACATCACCCAAGAATTTAAGTCTGAATTCGTATGATACAAATGGCTCTGATACCACTGTTGGGTCACGTCGGCACGCCCCGTGGCGCAACCAAAAATTAATCTGACGTAATCCAGCCAGGATCCATGTACAAGAACGAATCCGAGGAGAAAAGATGAAGAGTTAGCTTTTAAGACTCTGGAAACTGGAAAAATCGACGGTATGTCGGAATAACCACGTCAAGTAAAACCGGAATCATCACAGGTTCGCAACGACCTCTACCGAGTCCACCCGAACAAAATGAACAAAGTTTCCGCCTCCCTAACACTTAGGGATAAATTTCGACAGGTTTGAACACCTTCCAGGGAGAAGTCGAAATCCCTTCATGGATTCCTGAGGGAGTCTGAAATCGACCAAGGGTTGTACTGGACTTGGATTCGAACTAGGAAATCTCCAGGAATTTGCCAGGGGGCAAGAGGAACACCAGAAAAATATCAAACAGCTTCTTAGAAGAAATCTGGGACTTGTCAAAAATTCCAGAGGGAAATTTACAGGGATATGTCGAAATTTGCAAGGAGGAATAGGGATGATTTGGTTGCTAGCCCTTGTCCCTTTAAATAGTATTCAGAGACTTAATTCTAGTTGAATATCTTAAATCCAAGTTCAACCAAATTCATAGAATCTAATTTTACTTGAAATTGGTTTATATTAAATATACATTATATTTAATAATATTAAATGAAATATATACATTTAATTATGTACAGTCTTATTCTACATAAAACATGGATTTAAATATACATTATATTTAATCCAATTATATATACTTTTATTATATAGAATCTCATTCTATCTTTACTTGGATTTAAATATATTTAAATATATATATTTTTAATTACGTAGAATCTAATTCTACATAAACTTGGAATTAAATATACATTATATAAATTCCAAATATGTATTTAAATTTCAAGAATCTTATTCTATAATATTTAAGTCTCTAAATATTTTCCATACTCTAAATAATATTTGATAAATACAATATTTATCCAATATTATTGCCATTTAAGGGAGTTGCCGATTTCCCCTATCCCATAGGGGATTTACGGCAACCTCCCTAAAATAGGGAGTATGGTTTCCAATTTTTGTTCGTTTCATTCGAAGGGTGCGACCCTTGTAAGTTCATGCAACGTTAGCAGCAAAATTAGAACTGTTCTAATTTTACAAACAATGAGTGGCATCTAGCAATACATCATTGCTACCTAAGTTGCATGAATCATGGTTTGACTTTCCTAATTCCTGAATAAACTTCATTTATGTATTTCATCCTTTTGTCCTTTATATCTTAGATGAACACAAGTCATGGGTTTGTCACACTTGCGTTGTCCATCTTGTGTTTCTTGATGTCTTGAGTAGATTATGATAAACGAATCTCTATGATATCTCATATCATCATATTCGAGCATGGCCATGCATTTTCTAATCTCACTCAATCAAGTGGCCGAAGATATTTCTCCCATTATGTAGGAGGGACAAATCCTTTCTTGATCAACCATATTTCACTACATAGGTCATCATGTATCCAATCATCGGTCTTTATAATGTAGTCAGTTACGACACACGTTTGACTATGTCAAAATACGTAAATCTTTATGTTGAAATCATGTTGATCTCAAGTTTGAGGATTATACATATGTTTATCATGAGCAATGTTGTGACTGTCACATAATTATCCAAGAAACATGCTCATAGCGGGTCAATCCAGTATGTTGTTCTCTAACAAATACTTATGTGTTGATTTTGACATCTCTATGTCAATGACAACACTTGTCATCAACCACATATTAGTCTTTATATATTATCATTGTCCATACTCGTAATAATATTCGACTAAGGATCCTATTTAACAATAATCGTATTATTGTATGGACATTATTATCCAATGGTTAGTTTGATGCACAGAAACATACCTAATGATAATAACCGCAATGCCATTACTTGATAAATCTAGTAAAATAGTATGTCTATTCAATCATCATAAGATTGGTCTTTGGGCATACTCCAACACCCACCACATCAACAGGGAGATTATCTACAAAACCTGTCATGACAGCTGCCTTCAAAGCAACAAAATACAAACACTTCTTCCTTAGAATCTACCCTGCAAACTTTCATGTCCCGTACTAATGATTTTATTTTTAATACGAATAAATTCATTGATAAAACTGAATCTTTCATGTACAGAACGGAAAGCAGGATGAACATCTAAGAGGTAGCTATAAAAAATCTAGAGACTCAGTTCGGGAAGTTCGCTCAGGTTATCAGTAATAGGCCAATGGGTAGATTACCTAGTGACACTAAAATAGCGAAAGGGAAATCCCATGAACATTGCAAAGCTGTAACAACCAGAAGGGGGATAACACTATAGGACCCATTCACGCCTGCTGTAAGAGAAACATCAGCTATCGAACCTACCGCGACAACACCTGACGAAAGCAACAAGGAACAAAATCAAGAACTGGAAGATAACACCAGGAATGAACGGTCAGATCCTGAACCAGTCACCTCTTCCAAGGATAGGATGCCCAGCGAAGCAAAAACTGTCAACCCTGTACCTCAACCACCATTTCCACAAATATTGAAGAAACAGAAACATGAGATGCAGTATAAAAAGTTCCTAGATGTTCTAAAGCAAGTCAAAATCAATCTTCCACTAATTGAGTTGATTGAACAAATGCCCAGCTATGCCAAGTTCTTAAAATATATGGTATCCAAGAGAACAAGGATCGGTGAATTTGAAATAGTGGCAGTGACGGAAGGATCCATGGCCATGCTGCACAGTAAGGCGCCGCCCAAACAGAAAGATCCGGGAAGCTTCATAATCCCCTGCAAAATAGGCAGAAACCACTCCGTACGAGAACTATGTGACTTAGGGGCGAGCTTTAACGCCCTGGTTTTGGGCCTAGATGTTTTAGACATCGGATCGGACCTGTCGAGAACGATTTGAATCGTGTAAGGTGATTTAAGGAAACCAAGTATCGTGATAGGATAAAAATGTGGTAAAAATTGCTAAAATCCTCTAAAAGTATGTTTAAGAGGTTGGTCAAATCAATTTTACAAAAAGGGTTTCGGAAATGGGACATTTCGAGTAGTGACCAAATTATAAAGTTTCATAACTGTGGAAATTGTGATTTCTAAAGATGAAGCCAAATTCTTAGAATCTTTAGGGGGCTTTATGGCAATTTAACATTTCCTTAATATGACATGTGTTTTAAATGGCTTTAATTGGTTTTATTTTAATTAATTAAAATGGGTAGTTGATGTTTACGTAACTACCATTTTCTCTTCATTTTAAGCCAAACACTATTTTCGTTCTTTCCTCTCCAGAAATCCTTCCTCCCAAACACTTTTCTAACATTTGCTAATCAATTTTCAAGAAATCCTTTCAAGTCCTTCAAGATTTTTCTAAGGAAAACTTGTCATTCATTGAGGAAAGCAAGGATTGGGGTAAATCTCGTTCTCAACCTCTAATCAAAGTTCTTTATTGAAATTCCCAAGACCTTTGGTTTCTAATTAATGTTTTTGGTTGAGTTTTCATTATAGTTGTGATTGGATATCAAAATATTGTAAAAACATGGTTGAAATCTTAATTTTCGGACTTGTTTTGTTAAGCTCTATTATGGATTGATTTTAATTGAGTTTTAAGTGGGTTAAGATGTTGAAATGAAGTTTTGATAACATAGATCCCGAAATCCTTGAGATCCTTGAGTTTCTTGTTAGTTTTAAGTGAGTTTTTGAGGTGAAATGGTGGAATCCTGCTTGCTGGAGGTATAAGGTTGGGTTAGGTTTTTTGTTAGATGTGTTTTGATGTTTATATTGGTTTGGAAGTGATGTATGTTGGATGGGCTTGGTTTAGGAAGCAATCGATTGAGTTTTCGGTTGTTTCGGATGGGTAAATTGGTGTAGTTTGGGTGAGCAACGAGTTTGTGAATTGTTGCTGGTGTTGAAATGCATTTTAATGCATTTATATCTCTTTTTTGATGATGTGAAAATAGGGGATCTTTATCCGGAAGCAAACGAGGCGTTGTTGGAGGCTTCGGAAGTGTGATTTTCGTGTCGGCGAGTAAGGCTTCGCGTATCGGTGAGTGGAAATGGAATTTCTTGCTTTGTAACACTTTGAGCATGGTTTTGGGAGCTTAATGTAAGTTTGAAACACTTAGCTAAGCTCAAGATTAATTGATTCGAAAGTCTCTCTTGGACATGTGCTATGTTTTGAAGAAAATGTACTTGAGTTTGATATGGTTTTGATTACTATTTTAAAGCATGTTAGAAGCATGATTCATGTTGGATTTTAGTGCCCTTTGTGTAAAGGATGCACTAGGTAAGTGATCCTTGGTTTTATGCAATAAATGCATGTGATGTTAAGCATAATGTGCTTGTTGAAATGGCATTGTATTTATGCTTGTAAAACAGTGGATTATTGATGTTGATTGGTTATATTGGCAAGTGATGAAAGTGGTTTTGGTTACTTGTAATCATATATAGTTAGCCGGCTATAGGATTGGGTGCACCGTGAACAAAGTCGCCTTGGATGTCGAGGGGTTGAGATTGTACCGTATACTCCATCCAAGTACCCTAACAATTGAGGTTAAGATCACAACGGTGGATGTTAATTCCGTGTGTAGATCTTGTATTATGTGTCCCGTGCTCTCGTTAGTGGAATTATACAACTACCGATGAATGGTGTTGAGGGGTTGTGATTGTAGCATTATACTCCACCATGGGTGTCACAACGATGGAGGGTTGCTCTAGTGTGTGAGCCTTGTGTAGACCAGTAGTGTGTATGAAGATTGTGGGACAACGCTTGTAATCCGCATATCCGATTGTGTCTTGAGTTGGTTTTGTTATGGTTCGAGTAATGATCACTTGTAAGCCAATTAATGTTGTAAATAATGGACTAAGCATGAGATGCTTGTGATTTATGCTAGAATGCATGTGATTCTTGGTAAAGCATGAGCAAAGGTTTATTTGCTGATCTTAAGTGATGCATATGAGCATGTATTCTAAAGTGCATTGATGCCATGAGAGGGCATGTTTTATGTAAAATCATGTGTTGATAAATGATGTTTTACCAATTGTGTAGAATGCATTTATGAATGTTGTTTAGCGATTCCTCACTAAGCTATAGGCTTACGCTCATTTGTTTCATCAATGTAGAGAATTGAGCATTTCAAGGCATCCTAAATGCAAGGGGATTCCAAAAGCTTTGTTTAAGCAATCTATGTGGTTCACCTTTAGTGTAATAAGTGGCAATGGGTGGAATTTCTACTTCCTAGATTTGTTGGTGATGTTTGTTGTTTTAATCATGTTTAGTTTCTGATTGTGGACTTGTAATTGGCCTCTAAATGGTTCCTTGGTTTGCTTATGGTGTTTTACCTTTTCTATAGCTTGGTATCTTAAGCATGCTTAGATAGCTAAAATGTCATAATGGTATGAAGTGGTTGAGGAGTATGATTTGTTGTTTGATGGTGTTTATAAGTCTATTAGATAGATTATATCATGTATGCATGATTTGAGCTTGATTGGATGTGTTTTATTATGTTTAAATGATGTTGGTTTGGGCCATTCTGGTATGCGTATCGATACACGGGGAAGTGTATCGATACACTAAGGCAAAATTGAGGCATTTCAGTACAGGGGTATTGGTACGGATTGCCCGCGTATCGATATGCCCAAGCCAAGTTTGAAGGCCGTACCGATACGCGGGGAAGCATTTAGATACGCTCTTCCTTTCATTTGCTAATGTCTTCCCACGTATCGATACAGGCTCAAGTGTATCGGTACGGGTGGTTAAAATTCGGTTAAAAGTATCTTTGTAAGTCTTGAAATGTTATGTTTTGGTCCTTGAATGATATTTGATTAATTGGATGAGTTTGGTTGTTCGTTTTGAACTCTAATTTGGCATGATGGCATATTACATGACTAATTGAGAGTTTGTAACTTTAAAATCTGAAAAGTCCTTGTATTTTTTATAATTTACAAAATGGTCCCTAAAAGTTATAAGTATGAAATCAAACCCCTAATTGAACTCCGATCGCTGTGCTGTTTCTTTCTTTTGCTTCTGCTCAACACATAGGTTAATAAAGTGCATCTAGAAAAGTTAAAAAATGGTCGTTAATCAAGGTTAACTTTCGGGTTAACTTTGGTTTTCCTTATATAATCTTCGTAGTTTGGGCCGGGCGTCTAGGCCGGGCTAAGGGGGTTACATTTGTTGGTATCAGAGCCAGGGTTCGAAAGAATTGGGAATATTGGTATGTGGAATTGATGTGTATTGATGTATGTTGTTTGAAAAGCATGCAATTGGTAGAATTTTGAATCTTATGCTATGCTTGATTTATGTGAATCGCGTGTGGGATGATTATGATTGTATGATAATGATGTGATATTGATGTGTCATTAAATGCTATGCCATGTTGAGGGAAATCGGGGTGCCCATTGCCTTATTACACTAATCAAATGTTTTTTGTAAACTTGGATCCTTGCTTGAAGCTGGCCTAAATGGTTTGATTTGTTTTTGATATTATGCTTTGTTTAAAATAGCACTATGGGACCGAGAAGAGAGCTGAGGTCCAATACGATAGTGCCTCAGGGTGACCAGGGTGAGCAAGGGGCTGATGTCCCTCCTGGTGGAAATCTACCTCCTCCGCCGCCATCTAGATGTGGGGAGCAGGTGCAACAAGGACCTGCTGGTCCAAGTTTGGGTGATTTGGCGCCACTTGTTCAGGCGATCTCTGGAGCGTTTCAGGCTGCTGTTGCCGGAGCGCGTGTACAGACCCCTGCAGCTAGGCAGGTGGGCTTACCGTTGGAGAGGTTGAGGAGCCTAGGAGCTGTGGATTTCTTTGGAATGTCTCCTGAGGCGTCTGAGGCTTGGTTAGCAAGTACGATCTGTATCATGGATCAAATGGGCTGTAATGACGTGCGTAAGCTGGGATGTGCAGTTTCTTTGTTGCAATGTGATGCCTACAGCTGGTTAACGACTACCATTGCTGAATTGGAACCCAGTGAGGTTGATTGGGAGTATTTCAAAGGTTCCTTCAAGAGGAAGTATTTAGGGGTGAGATACTTGGACGAAAAGAAATGCGAGTTTATTTCGCTTGTTCAGGGAAACCTTTCTGTGGCTGAGTACGAGGTCCATTTCGTACGCTTGAGCCAGTATGCCCCTAAGCTGATACCTAGTGAGAGGCACTGTTGTGATCACTTCCGGTACGGTCTAGTACAGGAAATCAAGATGTACATGTTGGCTGCGGATTACAACGATTTTGATGTGCTTGTTTGTCCAGCGAAGGACATCGAACAAAATTTGGGTTTGTCACATCGAGGTGTAGGTTCTAGCTCTGGGAAGAGAGCAACTGAGTCTAGTTCCGGTGGTGGACGAAACAAGAGGGGATGAGATAGGAGGTATCATCCTTCTGATAGGTGGGGTAATGGTGGACATGGTGCACCTGCTCAGGGAGATAGGATGAGGGCTGAACAGAACACCTGCTGGACGTGTGGGTCTCGGGGTCATTTGAGGCGAGATTGTCCTCGGGCGGCTAGAGAGGTTCAGTCTCCTGTTGTGGTGACAGGGAACTCATGTTGGAATTATGGTTCAAAGGATCACATGAAGAGGGAGTGTCCTTTGTTGGCTGGTGGAGGCCAAGGACGTGCTCATGTAGTAGCTGCACCTCAGAGAGGCCGTGGGCGCGGCAGTGGGAACTTTCAGAGGAGAGACGAGGGGCAGCGAGGTATTGCTCATGTAGCAGCCGTCCGAATTGAGGGAGGTGGACTAGCGAGGGTTTATGCTCAACGCGAGGAGCGCAATGATACATATGTCATCGTATGTACCTTTGTTCTTCAGTCTTTATCTTTGTTGGCTTTGAATGATTCTGGATCCACGCATTCTTATATCTTGAGTGAGCATGCACATTTGCTTGATATACCTATTGAGTTGCTTGAAGTAGGAATGCAAGTGACTAGTTCTTTTGGTGAGACTGTAGTCACTAGGAAGTTGTATAGGAGATGCCCTTTATCTGTGCAAGGTCATGTATTTCTTGTTGATTTGATGGAGTTACCTTTCTACGGATTCGATGTAATCCTTGGCATGGATTGGTTGATGGAACATAGAGCGGTGGTAGATTTCGATGTCAAGCGGGTCACCTTAAAGTTGGCCGATGATTATGAAGTAGTGGTGGTAGGTGAGAATGTAAAATTCTTGTCGAATGTGATTTTGGCTTTGGAAGCAAACCGTATGATGAGGTTTTGTTGTGAGGCTTACCTTGCCTATATGATGAATCCTGGCACCAAGTATGTGTGTGTACAGGACATCCGAACTTTTCACGATTTTCTGGGTGTCTCTCCGGAGGAATTGTCTGGGTTGCCACCAAACAGGGAAGTTGAGTTTGGTATTGAGTTGTACGAGAATACGACTCCGGTGTCCATTGCTCCTTATCACATGGAACCTAAAGAGGTAAAAGAGTTGAAAACACAATTGCAGGAGTTGTTGGATCGAGGTTTCATCCGGCTGAGTGTGTTACCTTGGGGGTGCACCGGTCTTATTTGTAATGAAGAAAGATGACACAATGTGGATGTGCATAGATTATTGGCAACTAAACAAGTTGACGATCAAGAACAAGTATCCTTTGCCTAGAATTGATGATCTTTTCGATCAGTTTTGGGGAGCCTCAGTGTTTTCTAAGATAGACTTAAGGTCAGGATTTTATTAGTTGAAGGTGAAGGATGTAGATGTACCTAAGACAGCTTTTCGGACAAGGTACGAGCATTACGAGTTCTTAGTGATACCGTTTGGTTTGACCAACGCACCTGTAGCTTTCATGGACATGATGAATCGTGTATTCTATGAATTCTTGGATCAGTTTGTGGTGGTGTTCATCGATTATATCCTTGTGTATTCGCGTACCGAGGAGGATCCTGATAGACACTTGAGAATTGTTTTGCAAGCATTGTTGGAAAATCAGTTGTATGCTAAGCTGAGTAAGTGTGAGTTTTGGCTTAGAGAGGTGGTCTTCCTTGGACATGTTGTGTCAGCTGAGGGTATTCGCGTTGATCCGCACAAGGTAGAGGTTGTGATGAGTTGGAAAGTACCTAAATCAGTGACAGAGGTACAGAGTTTCCTTGGTCTAGCTGGGTATTACCATAGGTTTGTCGAGGGTTTCTCAAAGATAGCAGCACCTTTGACCAAGCTGTTGTAGAAGAATGTTCACTTTGATTGGACGGATATGAGACAACAAGCTTTTGAGAAGCTAAAAGAAGCTTTGACGCAAGCTCCTGTTTTGATTCAACCTGAGTCTGGCAAGGAGTTTGTGGTCTATAGTGATGCGTCCATTGTTGGTTTGGGCTGCGTGTTGATGCAGAAAGGTAAGGTAGTGGCCTATGCATCTAGGCAGTTAAATGTGCATGAACGCAACTACCCTACTCATGATCTTGAACTAGCGGCTGTGGTGTTTGCCTTGAAAATTTGGAGGCATTACCTGTATGGTGAGAAGTGTGTTGTGTTCACGGATCATAAGAGCTTGAAGTATCTTATGTCTCAAAAGGAGTTGCTTAAAGATTATGATATGACGATTGAGTATCACCCGGGTAAGGCTAATGTTGTGGCTGACGCTTTGAGCCGGAAAGTGGCTGTGGAGTTGAGGGCAATGTTTGCTCGCTTGAGAATTTCGCGTGATGGTGGTCTTATCGTTGAATTGCAAGTGAAACTTTCTCTGAATCTGTTGATCAAAGATAAGCAATTGTTAGATGATTCCATTGTTTCGCATGTTCAGGACATTACAGAGGGTAGACCTTCGGATTTCAACTTTAGTGATGATGGTGTTTTGTGTTTTGGAAGTTGAATAGTGGTGTCGGATGATGTTGAGTTGAGGCGCACTATCCTGACTGAAGCTCATAGTAGTCCTTTTACTATGCACCCTGGTAGTACAAAGATGTATCATGATTTGAAGGATGAGTACTACTGGGTGGGGTTGAAAAAGGATGTGGCTGAGTTCGTTAGTAAGTGCATGGTGTGTCAGCGAGTGAAGGCTAAACATCAGGTTCCTTCTGGGTTGTTGCAGCCATTGAGAATCCCAGAGTGGAAGTGGGAGAGGATCACCATGGATTTTGTTTTTGGATTGCCTTTATCGCCGTCAAAGAAGAATTCAGTTTGGGTGATTGTTGATCGCCTTACGAAGAGTGCACATTTTCTGCCTATGCATACTACGTATACCTTGGATAGGTTGGCTGAGTTGTACATAGCTGAGATTGTGCGGTTGCACGGTGTGCCAAAGTCTATAGTATCGGATAGGGATTCGAGGTTTATAGCCTGGTTTTGGGAATGTTTGCATCAAGCCTTGGGTACACGGTTGAATTTCAGTACTTATTATCATCCTCAGACGGATGGACAGTCGGAACGTGTGATCCAAGTACTTGAGGACATGTTGCGGTGTTGTGTGATAGATTTCTAGGGTTCTTGGGAGCAGCACTTGTCGTTGGTTGAATTTGCATACATTAACAGTTATCATGCAAGTATTCAAATGGCTCCATACGAGGCTTTGTATGGGAGGCGATGTAGAACCCCTCTTTGTTGGGAAGAAGCTGGGCAAAAGTTGATTTCGATGCCAACTATGTTAAAGGGAACCACCGAGAAGGTGAAGCTCATTTGTGAGCGTTTGAAGGCAGTATCATATAGGCAAAAGTCTTACGCGGACCTGAAGCGTAAGGAGATTGAGTTCGCGGTTGGCGAACGTGTGTTCTTGAAAGTATCGCCTTGGAAGAAGGTGATGAGATTTGGGCGTAAGGGTAAGCTTAGCCCAAGGTTCATTGGACCTTATGAGGTTGTGGAGCGAATTGGTCTTGTGGCATATCAGTTCAGATTGCCTGCGGAGTTGGAGAAGATACATGATGTGTTTCATGTCTCTATGTTACGGAGGTACAGATCGGATCCTTCGCATGTGATGCCTGTGGAGGAGATAGAGTTGAATCCGGATATGTCTTATGATAAAAAACTAGTGAAGGTTCTGGATGTGAGCAGTAAAGTTCTTCGTGGTAAGACGATAGAGCTTGTGAAGGTGTTGTGGCGACACCGGGGAGTTGAGGAGGCCACGTGGGAAAGCAAGGCGAACATGCAGAAGTAGTTTCCGCACCATTTTCCTTCAGGTAAAATTTCGAGGACGAAATTTCATAAGTTGGGGAGAGTTGTAACGCCCTGGTTTTGGGCCTAGATGTTTTAGACATCGGATCAGACCGATCAAGAACAGTTCGAATCATGTAAGGTGATTTACGGAAACCAAGGATCAAGATAGGATAAAAATGTGGTAAAATTGCTAAAATCCCCTAAAAATATGTTTAAGAGGTTGGTAAAATCAATTTTACAAAAATAGTTTCAGAAATGGGACATTTCGAGTAGTGGCCAAATTGTAAAGTTTCAAAACTGTGGAAAATGTGATTTTTAAAGAAGAAGCCAAATTCTTAGAATCTTTAGGGGGCTTTATGGCAATTTAACCTTTCCTTAATATGACATGAGTTTTAAATGGCTTTAATTGGTTTTATTTTAATTAATTAAAATGTGTAGTTGATGTTTACGTAACTACCATTTTCTCTTTATTTTCAGTCAAACACTATTTTCATTCTTTCCTCTCCAGAATTATTTCCTCCCAAACACTTTGCTAACATTTCCTAATCAATTTTCAAGAAATCCTTTCAAGTCCTTCAAGATTTTGCGAAGGAAAACTTGTCATTCATTGAGGACAGCAAAGATTGGAGGTAAATCTCGTTCTCAACCTCTAATCAAAGTTCTTTATTGAAATTCCCAAGATTTTTGTCTTCTAATTAATGTTTTTGGTTGATTTTTCATTATAGTTGTGATTGGAGATCAAAATCTTGTAAAAACATGGTTGAAATCTTAATTTTCAGACTTGTTTTGTTAAACTCTGTAATGGATTAATTTTAATTGAGTTTTAAGTTGGTTAATATGTTGAAATGAAGTTTTCACAACATAGATCCCGAAATCCTTGAGATCTAGAAAAGAAATGGGTGGGATTTCTACTTCTTAGATTTGTTGGTGATGTTTGTTGGTTTAAGCATGTTTAGTTTCTGATTGTGGACTTGTAATTGGCCTCTAAATGTTTCCTTGGTTTTCTTATGGTGTTGTACCTTTGCTATAGCTTGGTATCTTAAGCATGTTTGGATAGCTAAAATGTCATCATGGTATGAAGTGGTTGAGGAGTATGATTTGTTGTTTGATGGTGTTTATAAGTCTATTTAGATAGATTATATCCTCTATGCATGATTTGAGCTTGATTGGACGTGTTTTAGTATGTTTAAATGATGTTGGTTTGGGCCATTATGGTATGTGTATCGATACACTAAGACAAAATTGAGGCATTTCAGTACAGGGTATCTGTACTACTGTCTTTCGATACACGGGGAAGCCTTTCGATACGCTCTTCCTTTCTTGTAGTACTGTCTTCCCACGTATCGATACAGCCTCAAGTGTATCGATATGAGTGGTTAAAATTCGGTTAAAGGTATCTTTTTAAGTCTTGAAATGTTATGTTTTGGTCCTTGAATGATATTTAATTAATTGGATGAGTTTGGTTGTTCGTTTTAAACTGTAATTTGGCATGATGGCATATTACATGACTAATTGAGAGTTGGTAACTTTAAAATCTGAAAAGTTTTTGTATTTTCGGTAATTTACAAAATGGTCCCTAAAGTTCATAAGTATGCAATTGAACCCCTAATTGAACTCTTATCGCTGTGCTGTTTCTTTCTTTTGGTTCTACTCAACACATAGGTTAATAAAGTGCATCTAGAAAAGTTAAAAAAGGGGTTGTTAATCAAGGTTGACTTTCGGGTTGACTTTGGTTTTCCCCGTGTAATCTTCGTAGTTCAGGTCGGGCGTCTAGGCCAGGCTAAGGGGGTTACACGAGCGTCAACTTAATGCCCAAATATGTTTTCCAGAAACTAGGAATAAGAGATGCCCACCAAACATCAGTAATGATCCATCTGGCAGACAGAACATACGTATAACCGAAAGGAAAAATTGAGGACATCCTGGTAAAGATGGACAAATTCATTTTCCCTGCCGATTTTCTGGTACTAGACTGTGAAGCAGATGCAAAGGCACCAATAATCATGGGGCAACCATTCCTTGCTACGGGAAGAACACTGATTGATGTGGAAAAAGGTGAACTTACGATGAGGGTAGACGATCAACAAGTAAAATTGAACGTCTTCCAATCCATGAGGCAAGCTGATGATCCAAAAGAATGTCAACTAATGGATGCCTCCTCAGGATTCAACTTTGAACTCAACAGACCATGCCTACAGCAAGATTGTTCGGGCAGTAACTTTAGCAGCTGCCTCGACAGCCATTTAGATACCTACCTAGAAGATGAAAAACAAAATGAGTGGGAAGAGCTGGAATTGGAAGAATATGAAGAGGCATACTGGATAACAAACAGGCCAGGTAAGTACTTTGAACCACTGAATTACACAGAAAAGGGGCCAAAATGTTCAAACCATCCACCCTGCCTAATGACACACTGCCAGTAATAATTTCTTCCAAGTTGCAGCCTAAACAAGAACATCAATTGATAGCGCTGTTGTGGCAGCATAAGAAGGCAATTGGCTGGACCATTGCAAACATAAAGGGAATAAGCCCGGCCATTTGCATGCATAAAATCCAGCTTGAGCAGGACCAAAAGCCAACTGTAGATGCCCAGAGGAGATTAAATGAGGCCATGAGAGAAGTTGTCAAAAAGAAGATCATCAAGCGGTTACACGTTGGTATCATATACCCAATCTCGGACAGCGAATGGGTAAGCCCGGTAGAATGTGTACCAAAGAAAGGTGGCATAAATGTGGTAAGCAATGATAGTAACGAGTTAATACCAACTGGAACCGTAACTGGTTGGCGAATATGCATGGATTACCGCAAGTTAAATAAAGCAACAAAAAAGGATCACTTTCAATTACCTTTTATTGATCAAATGCTTAACCGCCTTGTTGGAAAACTCTTCCATTGCTTTTTGGATGGATATTCAGGTTATAACCAGATCACCATCGCACTAGAGGACCAGGCCAAAATAACCTTCACCTGCCCATATGGCTTTTATGCTTTTCGATTTCTGCAACGCCTCGCCCACATTCCAAAGATGCATGATGGCTATCTTCTCCGACATGATAGAAGATTTCATGGAAATCTTCATGGATGACTTCTCTGTCTTCGGCAGTAGCTTCAACAGCTGCCTCGGCAACCTTGAAAAAGTACTCACCAGATGCAAGGAAACAGACCCGAAACTTAATTGGGAAAAATGCCACTTTATGGTCGATGAAGGTATAGTCCTCGGGCATAAAATTTCCGCACATGGCATAGAGGTAGAGAAGGCCAAGAATGAAGTAATTGCCAACTTCCGCCTTTGACCGCTGTCAAGGGCATTCGAAGTTTCCTGGGACACGCAGGTTTTTATAGCAGATTTATTGAATTTTTTTCTAAAATCTCTAAACCACTGTGTACTTTGCTGGAACATGACAAACCGTACAACTTCGATGAGGCATGCCAGGAGGCATTCAGAACCTTAAAGGAAAAGCTAGTGACAGCACATGTGGTAGTTCTCCCTAATTGGAGTCAACCCTTCGAGCTCATGCGTGATGCTAGTGAAACTGTCGTCGACGCCGCCCTAGGACAGCGCAAAGATAAAATATTTCATGTAATATACTATGCCAGCAAAACACTAAACCCTACCCAAATTAACTACACCACTACAGAAAAATAGTTGCTGGCAGTAGTGTTTGTCTTCGATAAGTTCCAGCCTTACCTTATTGGCACAAAAGTGATACTCCACACAAATCATTCTTCCTTAAGGTACTTGTTCGAAAAGAAGGATGCAAAGCCCCGCCTGATCCGTTGGATCCTGCTGCTGCAAGAGTTTGACGTAGAAATTAGGGAGAGGAAGGGAACAGAAAATCAAGTGGCAGACCATCTCTCTCGACTTCAGAATGGACAAGAGAAAACCTCCAACAGCGAAATTCAGGATACATTCCCTGATGAACAGTGTCTGCTAGCCTCTGCTCTGGTAGCCGCCCTGGAAGCTAAAGGCATCTCACTTTCCGCCCATGAAGAAGCCGCGGTATTAACATCGACAGACACACCCTGGTACGCAGATATTGTGAATTATATAGTATCTGGTGTTTTGCCCCATTTCGATAACAGACTGATTGCCAAGGTACTCCTAGAAGTGGGGGTCAAGCACAAGATTTCTGCGGCATACCATCCAAAGATAAATGAGCAGGCAAAAATTTCGAACAGGGATGTGAAGACCATCTTGGAGAAAGTTGTAAACCAAAGTAGGAAAGATTTGTCATTGAAATTAGACGATGCTCTTTGGGCATAACGAACATCATACAAAACACCACTCAGAATGTCCTCATATCATCTAGTATACGGAAATGCCTGCTACCTCCCTGTCGAAATAGAACACAAGGCGTATTGGGCAGTCAAGGCAGTAAACATGGACTGGAAACAGGTTGGCGAAATGAGATTATTGAATCTGACAGAAATGGAGGAATTTAGGCGGGAGGCATACGAGAACGTGAAGTTGTACACGGAAAAAGTAAAAAATGGCACGACAGCAAGATTCAACAGTGGCAGTTCCTGCCCGGGCAGCATGTGCTGCTGTTTAATTCCCGCCTTAGGTTGTTACCTGGGAAGTTCAAATCAAGATGATCAGGTCCGTTCGAAGTAGTTCAAGCCTTCCCACATGGTGCTGTGACAATAAAACCAGTAAATGGAGGGATATAGTTCAAAGTTAACTGGCAGCGATTAAAGCACTATACAAGAGACTCTGCCCCAAAGGAACATGAAGTATTCACATTGGGGGATTCCCACCCCACTGTGGTATAACCTTATATTTTCATATCTTCACCGCTTTAGTAAGAGTAGTTTTTAGGACTAGGTTTTATTTATTTTCATTTCTTTATTATTTATTCCCATCTCACAATTAATTATGCAGGTCCAAACCCCAAAAAATATCAAAGACATCAAAGCACATGGCAGCAATGCCAAGCCCGCTGCTGTAACCTGCCAATGACAACAACCTAAGTTTTCTTCCTCTTTTCTTGCTTTTATTTTTCTTTTATTTATTTATTGTTTTATCTTGTGCATTGATGGCAATGCCCATCTCGAGTTTTAGGGGGATAGCTCTCGCATCTTTTATCTAGGCATACTTAGGAGCATATAGGTTGCATTGTACTTGCCTTAGTAATAATCGTAAAAGAAAAATTTGTCATAACTTATGCCTATGATAGGATAACCGATTAGTTTATTTTCGTACCAAATTAAAATTGAACTTAATCATGGGAGAAGCATGTGTTGGGTCACGTCGGCAAGCCCCGTGGCGCAGCGGAAAAATAAATCCGACGTAATCCAGCCAGAATCCATGTACATGAACGAATCTGGGGTGAAAAAGATGAAGAGTTACCTTTTAAAACTCTGGAAACTGGAAAACCGACGGTATGTCGGAATAACCACGTCAAGTAAAACCGGAATCGTCATAGGTTCGCAACGACCTCTACGGAGTCCACCTGAACAAAACGAACAAAGTTTCAGCCTCCCTAACACTTAGGGATAAATTTCGACAGGCTTGAACACCTTCAAGGGAGAAGTCGAAATCCCTCTAGGGATTCCTGAGGGAGTCTGAAATCGACCAGGAGTTCAACCGGGACTTGCAATCGAGCAAGGGAACCTTCATGGAATTGCCAGGGGGCAAGTAGAACACCAGAAAAATATCGAACAGCTTCTCAGAGGGCTTTCTGGGATATGTCGAATTCCAGTGGGGATTCCCTAAGGGTGTTGCGAAATCTTCAAGAGTAGGAAGAGGGATGATTTGGTTGCTAGCCCTTGTCCCTTTAAATAGTATTTAGAGACTTATTCTAGTTGAATACCTTAAATCCAAGTTCAACCAAAATTCATAGAATCTAATTCTACTTGAAATTGGTTTATATTAAATATACATTATATTTAATAATATTAAATAAAATATATATATTTAATTATGTGGAATCTTATTCTACATAAAACATGGATTTAAATATATATTATATTTAATCCAAATATATATATTTTTATTATATAGAATCTCATTCTATCTTTACTTGGATTTAAATATATTTAAATATATATTTTTAATTATGTAGAATCTAATTCTACATAAACTTGGAATTAAATATACATTATATAAATTCCAAATATATATTTAAATTTCTAGAATCTTATTCTATAATATTTAAGTCTCTAAATATTTTCCATACTCTAAATAATATATGATAAATACAATATTTATCCAATATTATTCCCATTTAAGGGAGTTGCCGATTTCCCCTATCCCATAGGAGATTTTCGGCAACCTCCCTAAAATAGGGAGTATGGTTTCAAATTTTTTGTTCGTTTCATTCGAAGGGTGTGACCCTTGTATGTTCATGCAACGTTAGCAGCAAAATTAGAACTTTTCTAATGTTTCAAACAATGAGTGGCATATAGCAATACATCATTGCTATCTAAGTTGCATGAAGTCATGGTTTGACTTTCCTAATTCTTGAATAAACTTCCTTTATGTATTTCATCCTTTTGTCCTTTATATCTTAGATGAACACAAGTCATGGGTTAGTCACACTTGCGTTGTCCATCTAGTGTTTCTTGATGTCTTAAGTAGATTATGATAAACGAATCTCTATGATATCTCATATCATAATTTTCGAGCATGGCCATGCATTTTCTAATCTCACTCAATCAAGTGGCCGAAGATATTTCTCCCATTATGTAGGAGGGACAAATCCTTTCTTGATCAACCATATTTCACTACATAGGTCATCACGTATCCAATCATCAGTCTTTATAATGTAGTCAGTCACGACACACGTTTGACTATGTCAAAATACGTAAATCTTTATGTTGAAATCATGTTGATCTCAAGTCTGAGGATTATACATATGTTTATCATAGCGGGTCAATCCAGTAAGTTGTTCTCTAACAAATACTTATGTGTTTATTTTGCCATCTCTATGTCAATGACAACGCTTGTCATCAACCACATATTAGTCTTTATATATTATCACTCTCCATACTCGTAATAATATTCGACAAAGAATCCTATTTAACAATAATCATATTATTGTATGGACATTATTATCCAATGATTAGTTTGATGCATAGAAACATACCAAATGATAATAACGGTAATGCCATTACTTGATAAATCTAGTAAAATAGTATGTCTATTCAATCATCATATGATTGGTCTTTGGGCATACTCCAACAATCTCCTACTAGCACTAAGACCAATCATTCTCGTATCTAATACGATATGGCTTAGTGTAACTGACATGCTTATGCTGTGTCAAAAGCTTTGTCAGGGAGTTGACAAAGTTATCAACTTTGTGCGTATGTTGCATACTTTCACATCTCCAAGATGTAAGTACTTTAGAATATGTTTGGATTTATTGATGAGATCTGGGTTTTATTTGCTTACGCAAAGGTTCCATCATAACAGAGTTATGTATCATATAATATGCTGGGAACAACCCTTAGTTCAGAAGTGAACCCTTTAGATCCAAACATCCTTCTTTATTGCTATGTCGACTGTAATACATTCAGCCTATGTTGTAGAGTTAAATATTGTCTCATGTTGCTAACTCGCAGTATCTTTTATTAATGCAAAACGGATTGCGATCGTTAGTTCCTTTTGATGAGTATGCCATCTACAATACTTAGGAAAGTAACAATGCTCCCACTAGCTCTTTTGAAAACAAGACTCCCCTTTGTTTCTAGATAAACCAAACCTTTTGTTGTATCTTTTGAAATGAATATCTCAACTTCGAGAAGCTTGCCTTAGTCTACGGATAGACCTTTGTAGCTTACATACCTTCCAAGTGTTTACTGGAGTGACAAAACCTTCTGGATGTGTCATGTACACATCTGTTTCAAGTTTTCCCTTAGGAAAGTGGTTTTGACATTCCTTTATTTGATTCTATAATAATCGTATGTAATTACTTGCAAGTGAGATTAAGATGGATTAAACATAGCTACAAGGAAGATGCTTTATCATAGTCTATACTATGAAGTTTGTCGAAAACTTTTAGCGACAAATCATCCTTTGTATGTTTTATCATCCATGTCGGTTTTTCCTTTTTGAAAAACTCATCCATACCTCTTAGGTTTTACCCTTTTAGGTAACCAAAGTCTATACTTGGTTCTAGACATGATTCCATCTCATATCTCATGGCTCTTAGCCATTTCTCGAATTTTGGGCTCACCATTGCTTTCTGATAAGACCTAGTCTTTATCTTGATCCGAAAAGAAGAGTGTTTCCATGTACGGATAGTGAGAAATCCATATTTCTCAAGTATATGGTATTCTCTTAAGGATCAACACAATGGTTGTGTTTTGTTCCAATGTTCCTTGATCATTTGTAGAACATTCTCAATCTTTAGTTCAAAAATTTGTTGTCTAAAATTTCATCACATTCCAAATTCCATTTTTTCCTTTTGTGAGAGGTAATCTCTTTCGAGAGAAACTCTCGTTTGAGCAACAAACATTTTGTTCTCGTTGAAAAATGAAATCCCTTAGTGATAAGTATTCTCTTTCGAGATAAACTATCGTTTGAGCAACAAATATTTTGTTCTCGTTAAAGTTGAAAAAATAATATTCGTTTGTGAGAATTAATCTCTTTCAAGATAAACTCTCGTTTGAGAAACAAACACTTTGTTCTTGTTAGGATAAACAACAAATGGACTTTTTAAGGTTCGAATTTTGTAAACATTTTAACATGTAAGTAACCTTAAAACTTCAAAGGTATTCTAGAACAATTCTTAGTCCATATCTTATATGACGTTTCGGAAAAAACACGATTAAGTATGAGAGTTGTTTTTCTAGTGTGTAAAGAAGTCGAAAATGACTTGTTCTGAATCAAAACATGTCTAACATATTTTATTCTCTTTCAAAGACTTTTCGTTCCATTTGTGGGATTTAATTATGGGACAATCTCATATTCTTTGAAAGTTCATCAAACTTTAAATATTCTTGAATTTGATCTCATCAAATTACCTTAATACTTTTATGAGTTTGAGACTAGTCATTTGTTTTATTTATCTTATAAATATTATTGATTTGATTAGTTTAAAAATCATTGATTCGTTGTGCCATAAGAGATTAAAAGAATAACATTTATTTAAATAATCTCAAAATTAAAATATCTTGTCCTTACAAGATAACTAAAACTTAGGCACAAAATAATAATCTTAAAAACTAAAACAAATCTATTTAAGCAAAAACACATGTCCTAATGGATGATGTAGCAACTCTTGCTTTATTTCCATTCACAGGTCCATGTCTATTCTGATTCCTTCTCTTTAGAAACCTCTGAGGTTGATGCCTCACTCGTTTTTGCTTTCTTGACTTCTTGTAGGTGTGTGGGACAGTTTGTCTTCCAATGTCCGGTCTTGCCGCAATGGAAACATTTTCCATCCTTCTTGATTCCCTTCTTAGGTTTCAATGCCTCCTTTCCATCGGTTTTGGTCTTACCATCACCTTTAGACTTTGCTGCCGATTTACCTTTCTTCTTGCCCTTGCAGACCATCAGAACAAGTTTAGGTCCTACCATTTCAGGTTGATTTCAGCAGTTCTCAACATGCCGAGCAACTGTTGCAGCGTCTTGTTAATTTCATTCATATTAAAATTAAGGACGAACTGATTGAAACTATCCGGCAACGATTGCAGGATGACATCAGTAGTTAATTCGTCTTTCAGCGGAAAGCCGAGCTTCTCCAACGTTTGGATGTAGCCCATCATTTTGATGACGTGAGCTCCTACGGGAGATCCCTCACTCATCTTGCATTGAAACAGAGCTTTAGAGGTCTCGAACCTCTCTTGACGAGCTTGCCCTTCATAAATCTCCTTGAGATTTTGAATCATATCATAAGCTACCATGTCCTCATGTTGCTTCTGAAGCTCAGGGGTCATGGAGGCAAGCATAAGACAACCGACATCCAACATGTCGTCCATGTATTTCGTAAACTTGTCTTTATCAGCTCTGAAAGCAGTGGCAACCGGTTCATCAGGAACAGGTTCTTCAATGACATATTCTTTTTTTCCTGTTTGAGAACAATTCTCAAATTGCGGAACCAGTCAAGGAAGTTTACGCCATTGAGCTTATCCTTTTCAAGGATAGATCGCAGAGATAGAGTATTATTTGCCATTAATTCTACAACAAAGAAAATATGCTACATAAGTTTTACTAAATTTTAAAATTTATAGATAGGTCTTTACTATAAATTTACTCCAACTATTTTCTTCAAAATTAAAAACCATCTAGTTTTAATTTCGGAAAAACGTTTCAATAGTTTTTCTAGTGAGTGAGGATCCATATTTCACCATTCCTAAATCAGCTTTTGCCAGTCTTTTAGGAAATGATTATTTAGGTAAGTAACACCTTACTAATTACAACTCATGCAATTCCTCATCTTTTGGCGAACAACTCTTGTTCTTTAAATCATCTTATGATTATCCAAAACTTTTAACCACTAGGTTTTCTAATCCTATTAGAACAACCTAACTAAGTCAATACCAATATCTCAACCGGCGAGTATCACTAGCTTATTCTTCGCGTTTAACTAAGATAGATAAATGTGACATTGCTTTGGCAAAGCTCGCATTATATCGATCGAAACTTTAACGAGGATAAATATTGGATGGTTAAAACAGACTTAGGATTATAGTGAGGGATTTACTTAATTATCACATCATTTTAGCATTGATCCTATCAATAGAACTATGTTTAATCATGCTTATAAAACATCCATTGCATCACATCCAAGGTAAATATAAGCGGTAATTAAATATGCAATGATTATAGCCCTTCTTAACCTAAGCCGACCCGTCCCAAGCCAATGGGAGGACCATTCTACTTAAGATAGAATCTGCTTCTGAAATGCCCGGTCCACCAGGGAAGGCCCACCACGCTGCTACCTTGGTCCTTGCTTTATCTCCATGAGTATTTACAATTTTCAGAAACTCGCGTTACATGCGAGGGAGTGAGATGAGAAGAGAAGTACAATAGAAGATAGAGAAAGGCACGACACGCAGGCCGTATTTATAAAAACCAAAACTATAAAGGCTATGGGCTATAACCATGAAAAACAAACACCGTGCAATCTAGCATGCATTTCAAACATCGTGCGAACAAAGTAACGACGTGTTTACGGAGTTTTAAACTGATTATCCCTATGTTGCGGTTAATGGGCCAAAGAAGGATCACGAGGTTTCATAAACCATTTGCGTTAACGAACAAATGCACTAGGTAGGTCAACATGAAAGAGAGGTGGTGCACTAGGCACACTTAAGTACCAGGTCTTTGATGATGCCAATCCTAGACATGCATTTTTCATAACGTCTAACTATTAGTCTCAACATGTTAACATTTAACATTGAAGCAACCTAACATAGTTATGATAAACTCTTAATCGTTCAGCGAAAATCGAAATAAGTCTTTATTAGGTGTGATACGATAAATGATAAATATATAAATCGAATCAAACAACATGCATCTCATACATAAACATCACCCAAGAATTTAAGTTCGAATTTGTATGATACAAGTGGCTCTGATACCACTGTTCGGTCAGGTCGGCACGCCCCGTGGCGCAGCAGAAAAATTAATCCAACGTAATCCAGCCAGGATCCATGTACAGGAACAAATCCGGGGTGAAAAAATGAAGAGTTACCTTTTAAAACTCTGGAAACAGGAAAACTGACGGTATGTCGAAATAACCACGTCAAGTAAAACTGGAATCGTCACAGGTTCGCAACGACCTCTACGGAGTCCACCCGAACAAAACGAACAAAGTTTCCTCCTCCCTAACACTTAGGGATAAATTTCGACAGGCTTGAACACCTTCTAGGGAGAAGTCGAAATTCCTCCAGGGATTCCTGAGGGAGTCTGAAATCGACCAGGAGTTCAACCGGGACATGCAATCGAGCAAGGGAACCTTCAAGGATTTTCCAGGGGGCAAGTAGAACACCAGAAAAATATCGAACAACTTCTCAGAGAGCTTTCTGGGATATGTCGAATTTCAGTGGGGAATCCCTAGGGGTGTTGTCGAAATCTTCAAGAGGAGGAAGAGGGATGATTTGGTTGCTAGCCCTTGTCCCTTTAAATAGTATTTAGAGACTTATTCTAGTTGAATACCTTAAATCCAAGTTCAACCAAAATTCATAGAATCTAATTCTACTTGAAATTGGTTTATATTAAATATACATTATATTTAATAATATTAAATAAAATATATATATTTAATTATGTGGAATCTTATTCTACATAAAACATGGATTTAAATATATATTATATTTAATCCAAATATATATATTTTTATTATATAGAATCTCATTCTATCTTTACTTGGATTTAAATATATTTAAATATATATTTTTAATTATGTAGAATCTAATTCTACATAAACTTGGAATTAAATATACATTATATAAATTCCAAATATATATTTAAATTTCTAGAATCTTATTCTATAATATTTAAGTCTCTAAATATTTTCCATACTCTAAATAATATATGATAAATACAATATTTATCCAATATTATTCCCATTTAAGGGAGTTGTCGATTTCCCCTATCCCATAGGAGATTTTCGGCAACCTCCCTAAAATAGGGAGTATGGTTTCAAATTTTTTGTTCGTTTCATTCGAAGGGTGTGACCCTTGTAGGTTCATGCAACGTTAGCAGCAAAATTAGAACTTTTCTAATGTTTCAAACAATGAGTGGCATATAGCAATACATCATTGCTATCTAAGTTGCATGAAGTCATGGTTTGACTTTCCTAATTCTTGAATAAACTTCCTTTATGTATTTCATCCTTTTGTCCTTTATATCTTAGATGAACACAAGTCATGGGTTAGTCACACTTGCGTTGTCCATCTAGTGTTTCTTGATGTCTTAAGTAGAGTATGATAAACGAATCTCTATGATATCTCATATCATAATATTCGTGCATGGTCATGCATTTTCTAATCTCACTCAATCAAGTGGCCGAAGATATTTCTCCCATTATGTAGGAGGGACAAATTCTTTCTTGATCAACCATATTTCACTACATAGGTCATCACGTATCCGATCATCAGTCTTTATAATGTAGTCAGTTACGACACACATCTGACTATGTAAAAATACGTAAATCTTTATGTTGAAATCATGTTGATCTCAAGTCTGAGGATTATACATATGTTTATCATGAGCAATGTTGTGACTGTCACATAATTACCTAAGAAACATGCTCATAGCGGGTCAATCCAGTATGTTGTTCTCTAACAAATACTTATGTGTTGATTTTGACATCTCTATGTCAATGACAACGCTTGTCATCAACCACATATTAGTCTTTATATTTTATCACTGTCCATACCAGTAATATTATTCTACTAAGGATCCTATTTAACAATAATCGTATTATTGTATGGACATTATAATCCAATCGTTAGTTTGATGCACTGAAACATACCAAATGATAATAACGGTAATGACATTACTTGATAAATCTAGTAAAACAGTATGTCTATTCAATCATCATATGATTGGTCTTTGGGCATACTCTAACATCATGAAAAATGGCTTAGATTTTTTTCTTTTTGCCTAAAACTGTCAAACACATCTGTTACTTACTGAATGTGTTAGAATATCTGATGAACATTGCCTGCTTATTCTTAGAATTCTTTCCAAAGTTCTAACAATGATTGTAGGTAGCCGCTGAGGCAGGCAAAAGAAATAGGAAAAATAGAGCACTGTCAGGGCAGCAGAAGAAAGAACATTTTTGTATTCCCTAGAGGTGCCCACAACAGGCTCTTGGAAGAATCATGTGCTAGGACACTCCGCTGCTATCAAAGTAAATGATTCTGAAATCCTTGAAGTGACGGACAAATTAGCATGAGTGAATGAAAGTCTTCACGAGATGACTTTAATCCAAGGGTTCAGGGTTTTGTAGTTTGCTCATTTCTTAACTTTAGACCTAGAAGAGTAGTTTTGATAAGCTGTAGCCCTCATTGCCATGATTAAAATATTGTGCTTAACTGTGTTGCCTCAGCAGCAACCTTTTAAATCGTAACAACATCTTTGTTTATTTTGTTATTCTGCATATTCAGCCTGTAAACAGACATGCACACAATGCACTGGCATTAGAAATTAATTCTATGTTATTTTCTTGCTTAATTCCCTTCACTAATTTCATATAGGTGCCACGGCCTGGAGCTATGAAATCAAGTTGAGAATAAGTTTTTCTTTCTGATTATTATTTGAGCAAGTATGTTAGGATTCATTGCTTGAGGACAAGCAATAGTTCGAGTTTGGGGGTGTGTAAAGTGTAACGCCCCGGTTTTGGGCTTAGAAGTTCTGGGCGTTGACCGGTTTGGTCAAAGTGCTGTTCGAATCTAAAGAGGTGAAATTAGGAAAGCCTAGTTCGGGTTGCATTAAAAATATGGAAAAATGTTCTAAAATCATCTTTTAATATAATTAAGTGAACTGTGAAATCAATTTTGAAAAATGGGTTTTGGAAGTATGACATTTTGGCTAGTGACCAAAATGTAAATTTTGAAAGTTTGGTGACTGTTTTATAAAGAGTTGAAACTTTGAATCCTTAAGGAGCTATTAATCCAAAGATGATTTCTCCAGATTTTTCTAAGATATTTTATGTCTAAAATCTGATTTTAAAGGTTATTAAAATTGGAGGGAAGCCATTTTTGCTATTTTTGGATTTTGTAACCAACTTTGCTAAACTTTCTTTCTCTCATTTTCTCTCAAACCAAACACTACTTTTCCAGAGAACTTGATCTGATTTCTTCACCTAAATCCCTCCATTCAACTCTCATTTGATTCCAAATCATTGTATCTTCAAATCTCTTCAATTGCTAAGTGTTTCAACAAGGATTTTCATTCCAAAAAGTGGAGAAACACAAGTTTGGAGGTAAGAACGTCCTTCTCCTCTAAACTATCAGTTCTTTACTGAAATTCCCAAGTTATCAACTCTTGATTGATGTTTAATTAAAGGCTTTTGAGTTTGGAATTGTATCTTGGCTTATAATGCAAGATTTGATGGTTTTTCATGATTTTTCGTTAGATCTGATTGATCTGTGATTTGAGATGTGTTTTTGATGTTAAATGAACTCTAAATTGATAAGGAAATGAGTTTTGATTAATGCAATCCCGGATAGGTTGAGTTTCCTAAGTTTAGCTTATGTTTTTTGGATGTTTTTGTGGTGATCTTGTGGATCTGTTGTTGCTGGAGGTATAAGGATGTTTGTAGGTTGTTTTTAGATGTTTTATGGTGTTAATGGATGTAAGGTTTTGCTGGTTTATGGCTGGGCTTTGTTGGGAGGTGGTTTTGGTGCAATTTCGGTTGTGTTTGGTGGCCGAAATTGGAGTGGGAATGAGAGCAGCGAGTTGAGTGCTTTCATTGAAGCTTTTGATGCTTGATGATGCATTAAACCTCTGCTTTAATGTGTTTAATCAGGGGAGGCATCTTTGGATCCAAGAGTTGTTGATTCGGAAGCTTGATTTCGTGCTTCGGCAAGTGGCGAAGTGGAATCGGTGAGTGAAATTGGGTTTTCGGCTTTGAAACCAATGTCTTGGGAGCTTAGTTTAAGTCTAAACAACTTTGCTAAGCTCGAGCGTAAGTTTTCGGAATTTCTCTCTAGTGGTGGCCATGATTTTGTTGTGTTGCTAAATGATTATTTGCATGTTTTACATACTGTTTTGGAAGCATGTTTTAGCATGGTTTTTGCTGATGATGTAAGCCATATGTTGAAGGTAACTCTAGGTAGGAGTTTCTTGCTTTTGTACATTGAAATGATGTGGTTTAATGCTTTTAAATGCATGATGAATATGGCTTGGTTTTATGCTTTAAAACAGTGATGTAAGTGATGAAAATGATGTATATTGGCAAGTGAGGTTTTAAAATGTTGTGGACACTAAGGTGGTTAAAAGTCCTTGAGTGAGCCTTGTTACTTATGAACATCAAGGTGGTTAAAAGTCCTTGGATGGTTCATGTTGTGGACACTAAGGTGGTTAAAAGTCCTTAGGTGATCCTTTTTCATGGTGTTTAAAAGTCCATGGCCAAGGTGTTTAAAAGTCCTTGGGATCAAGGTGTTTAAAAGTCCTTGATGTGATACATTCTATGGTGTTTAAAAGTCCATAGGCCAAGGTGTTTAAAAGTCCTTGGGGCCAAGGTGTTTAAAAGTCCTTGGGGTGAAAGTTGATGAACTTGTTTTTAAAGAAATGGAATTTATCACTTGTGGCCAATATGACATGTTATGATTTGATGCATGAGATGCATGTTTAAGTAAGCTTTTGAGCATGTGTAAATGATGGTTTAAAGCATGTTTAATAAAGTGTTTTACAAATGCATTATTGGATGGTTTTATTGAGCATTCCTCACTAAGCTTTTGCTTACGCTCTCTTCGTTTTCCCTTGATTCAATAATGCGGAGCATTAGAGACCTTTTGAGGGCAGCAAGAAGGGCAAGAATTCAAGTGCAAGTAAAGCTCAATGTATGGAAGGTTTTTGTTAAACATTTTAGCTTTTGGGTGATTTGGCAATGGGGAAACCATGTGTATGTTTTGGGAGGTGTTTTGTACTCCCTAAGTATGGTTCTTGATGTTAAGATTGTTGGTCTTTGGATTGGATCTTTATATGCTTGTTTTGTAAGTTTGGTGCTTGAATATCTAGCTTGTGTAGGAAGCATGCCTATAGAATTGGGGCTTTTTGCATATGATGATGTTTGGTTGAATTGATGATGCTAATATGTTTTATATATGTTGAATCGCATGCTGGTAAACTTTGGTGACATTTGGAGCATGTTTGGTTGTGTAATTGCATGTTTAAAGTGGAGTTTTGGAGCAATCTGGGCAGGGTGTTTCGGAACAGCACCTACCGTTTCGGAACGGGAACCTTAATCGTGCCCAGGCGTCCGAAACGGGAGGGGCCGTTCCGAAACGGAAAGGCCACTGCCAGACCCCCGTTTCGAAACGGGCTATGCCTGTTTCGGAACGGCCCCGCGTTTCGAAATGGGCTGTCTCCCGTTTCGGAACGGTTGACCATTGGGGGCTGACATTGGCAGTTATGTGTTTTGGATTGTTTGCGTTTTGGTCCTGAAACTTGTTTGTGCAATTGTATGAGTTTGGGAAGTCCTTTCGAGCTGAAATTTCACAGAGAAGTATGAAACATGATTAAGTTCAAGTTGGTAACTTCAATTTGGGTTAAGTCCTTATAATTATCAGAATTTACAATTTGGTCCCTAAAGTTGTAAATTGTTCAATTGAGTCCCTGTTTGATCTCTGATGTTTGTGATCTTTTGGTATGATGTTTGTGTGATCACAATTAGGCTTAATATGCATCTAGACAAGTTTTAAAAAGAAAAAAAGGGTCGTTAATCAAGGTTGACTTTCGGGTTGACTTTGGTTTTCCCCGTGTGACTTTCTTAATTCGGGTCAACCGTCTAGGCCGGGTTAAGGGGGTTACATTTGGTGGTATCAGAGCTGAGTTCTCGAGTAATTGGGAATGTTTGTATGCATGATTGAAGTATGTATGCTATGAATGCTTGTTGTTTGAAAGCATGTTCAGTGGTTTGAAGTGTTGATGCAGTTGAGTTGTATGCTCTGATGTTGCATGTTGAGGGTACCCATTGCCAAACAAAAGCTAAAGGAAAGATGTTGTTTTGAAATGAAATTGAGCTTGAATACTTGGATTGCTTACCTTGCTGGGCCTGACTTTGTTTTATTTGTGTTGTGATTGCATGGTAAAAGTATGGCACCACGTAGAGAGTTAAGAGGTAATACGAGAGCTACGGCTCCTAACGAGAATGAGAATGAAGAGAACACTGGTAGTGCTGTGTTACCCCCTCCTCCGCCTGGTGGTGGTGCTGGAGGTGCGAGAGCTGAAGCTGCAGCTGATGCTGGTGCTGGAGCTGCTGGACCAGAGGTTGGTCAGGGGCAAGCTATGTCTGATATGTCTGTTTTGGTACAAGCTATTGTGGGTGCTTTTCGAGCAGCAGTAGCTGGAGCTCAGGGAGCTGGGCATCAGGGAGATGCTGGAGTCAGATTGCCTTTGGAGCGTCTGCGCAGTCTTGGAGGGACTGAGTTTAGAGGTTTGTCAGCCGAGAGT
Organism: Hibiscus trionum; assembly: GCA_030270665.1. NCBI lineage: Eukaryota > Viridiplantae > Streptophyta > Magnoliopsida > Malvales > Malvaceae > Hibiscus > Hibiscus trionum. The sequence goes on from BSYR01000021.1 coordinate 28,713,629, forward strand.
TCTGAGGCTTGGCTGGAAAGTACCAAGCGTATCTTGGGTCAGATGAGTTGCACGGATGTGCAAAAGCTGGGCTGTGTTGTGTCCTTGCTGCAGGACGATGCTTATACATGGTGGACGACTACCATTTCTGGAATGGCTGAAGCTGATGTTACCTGGACATTCTTTCAGAATGTGTTTAAAAGAAGATATCTGGGAGTGAGATATCTGGATGAGAAAAAGCGGGAATTCATGTCTCTTACCCAAGGGAGCATGAGTGTAGCTGAGTACGAGGTACAGTTTGTACGGCTTAGTCAGTATGCACCGGAGCTGATACCTGATGAGAGGGCAAGGTGCGAGAGGTTCCGTTACGGTCTTGTGACGGATGTTAAGATGTATTTGCTGGCCGCCGAGTATGAAGATTTTGATGTGTTGGTGGGCCGAGCAAAGGACGTTGAGATGAACCTGAGTTTGTCTGCTAAGGGTGCTGGCAAGCGAGCTGCTGAGTATAGCTCCGGAGGTGGACGGAACAAGAGGGGACGAGATCAGAAGTATCAGTCCTCAGCCAGGAGAGGTGGTGGTGCACCTGCTAGAGGAGGCAATGCTAGAGCTGATCCTAGTGCTTGTTGGATCTGTGGTTCCCATGGTCACTTGAAGCGTGACTGTCCTCGTGCTGAGAGAGTGGCACAAGCTCCTGTTGCAACAGCTGGTAATGCTGGGAATGGGTGCTGGAATTGTGGTTCTGTGGACCACTTGAGGCGAGATTGTCCGAGGATGGCTGGTGAGCAGGTGCGTGCTCCTGTTGTTGCTGCACCACAGAGAGGTCGTGGGCGTGGCCGTGGTAATTTCCAGAGGAGAGAGGAAGGTGGCCGAGGGGTAGCTCATGTTGTAGCTATTCAGCCTGAAGGTGGAGGCCAAGCGAGGGTGTATGCTCAGAGAGAGGGCAGGAATGATGCGGATGTGATTGCAGGTACCTTTACTTTGCAGTCCTTGTCATTGCTTTCTTTGATTGATTCTGGATCTACGCATTCATATATTCTTCGTGAGCATGCTGAATTGCTTGGTTTGCCTGTTGAGTCTTTGGATGTTGGTGTTCGGGTCACTAGTTCTTTTGGTGAGACTGTTGTGACTCGAAAGTTGTATAGAAGGTGCCCTTTGGTTGTTCAAGAGCATGTCTTTCATGTTGATCTTATGGAGTTGCCCTTCTATGGTTTTGATGTGATCCTTGGTATGGATTGGCTTGCTGAGCATCGTGCTGTTGTGGATTGTGAGAATAAGCGTGTTTCGCTTAAGCTTGCGGATGATTATGAAGTTGTGGTGGTTGGTGAGAATGTGAAGTTTCTTGCCAATGTGGTATCTTCTTTGGAGGCGAGCAGGATGCTGAGGCAAGGTTGCGAAGCCTATCTAGCTTTTGTGATGAATCCTAGCTCTAAGGAGTTGAGGGTGCAAGATATCAGGGTTGTAAAGGAGTTTCCTGGTGTTTTTCCTGAGGAGTTGCCTGGTTTACCTCCTAACCGCGAGGTGGAGTTTGGAATTGAGCTGTATGAGAATACAACTCCTGTGTCCATTACTCCCTATAGAATGGCACCTAAGGAGCTGAAGGAGCTGAAGACGCAGTTGCAAGAGTTGCTTGATCGTGGTTTCATCCGGCCGAGTGTGTCACCTTGGGGAGCACCGGTCTTGTTTGTGAAGAAGAAGGATGGCACTATGAGAATTTGCATTGATTACCGTCAGCTGAACAAGTTGACTATCAAGAATCGGTATCCTTTGCCGAGGATTGATGATCTCTTTGATCAATTTCGGGGAGCTGCTGTGTTCTCTAAGATTGACTTGAGGTCAGGGTATTATCAGTTGAAGGTGAAGGATGTGGATGTGCCTAAGACAGCTTTCAGGACAAGGTATGGGCATTATGAGTTTCTTGTGATGCCGTTTGGGTTGACAAATGCTCCTGCTGCTTTCATGGACATGATGAATCGTGTGTTTCATGAATACCTGGACAAGTTTGTCGTGGTGTTCATTGATGATATCCTCGTGTACTCGCGTACTGAGGAGGAGCATGAAGAGCATTTGAGGATTGTTTTGCAAGCTTTGTTAGAGAATCAGCTTTATGCTAAGCTGAGCAAGTGTGAGTTCTGGTTGAGAGAGGTGGTTTTTCTTGGGCATGTGGTCTCAGCTGAGGGGATTCGTGTTGATCCTCAGAAGATTGAGGCGGTGATGAGCTGGAAGGTTCCTAAGTCTGTTCATGAGGTCCGTAGTTTCCTTGGTTTGGCGGGATACTACCGAAGGTTTGTGGATGGGTTTTCCAAGATTGTTGCTCCTTTGACAAAGCTGTTGCAGAAGGATGTTAAGTATGAGTGGACAAAAGCGAGACAACAGGCTTTTGAGAAGCTGAAGGCGGCTTTGACGCAAGCTCCTATCTTGGTTCAGCCTGAATCAGGGAAAGAGTTTGTGGTTTACAGTGATGCATCCTATGTTGGTTTGGGGTGTGTGCTAATGCAGGAGGGTAAGGTGGTGGCTTATGCATCGCGGCAGTTGAAAGTGCATGAGCGCAATTACCCTACGCACGATATTGAACTGGCTGCAGTGGTTTTTGCTCTGAAGATCTGGAGGCATTATCTGTATGGAGAGAAGTGTACTGTGTACACAGATCACAAGAGTTTGAGGTATCTGATGTCTCAGAAGGAGTTGAATCTTAGGCATCGGCGTTGGTTGGAGTTGCTCAAGGATTATGATCTGACGATTGAGTATCATCCTGGAAAAGCTAATGTTGTTGCTGATGCCTTGAGTAGGAAGGTAGCTGTTGAGTTGAGAGCCATGTTTGCTAGCTTGAGCATATCGCGTGATGGTGGTCTTGTGGCTGAGTTGCATGTGAAGCCGTCTATGGTTCAGTTGATCAAGGATAAGCATTTGTTGGATGATTCCTTGGTGTCTCATGTTCAGGATATCGCGGAGGGTAGACCTTCGGATTTCTGTTTCAATGATGATGGTGTGCTGTGTTTTGGGAGTCGGATAGTAGTGCCCAATGATGCTGAGTTGAGGCGTGCTATTCTGACTGAAGGTCATAGTAGTCCTTTTGCTATGCACCCTGGTAGTACTAAGATGTATCGTGATCTTCGTGGTGAGTACTATTGGTTTGGTTTGAAGAAGGACGTTGCGGAGTTCGTGAGCAAGTGTTTGGTGTGTCAGCGAGTTAAGGCTGAGCATCAGTTTCCTTCTGGTTTGTTGCAACCGTTGAAAATCCCTGAATGGAAGTGGGAGAGGGTTACCATGGATTTTGTATCTGGTTTACCTTTGTCTCCATCGAAGAAGAATTCGGTCTGGGTGATTGTGGATCGCCTGACGAAGTGTGCACATTTCTTGCCTGTGCATACTACGTTTTCTTTGGATAGGTTGGCAGAGCTGTACATTGCTGAGATTGTGCGGCTGCATGGTGTGCCTAAGTCGATTGTGTCGGATAGGGATCCGAGGTTCACATCGCGGTTCTGGCAGTGTTTGCATCAAGCTCTGGGTACAAGGTTGCATTTCAGTACATCCTATCATCCTCAGTTGGATGGTCAGTCTGAGCGAGTTATCCAGATTTTGGAGGATATGTTGAGGTGCTGCGTGATTGAGTTCCAAGGTTCTTGGGAGAAGCATCTGCCTTTGGTTGAGTTTGCTTATAACAACAGTTATCAGGCGAGCATACAGATGGCACCTTATGAGGCTTTGTACGGGAGGAAGTGTAGGACTCCTCTTTGTTGGGCTGAGACTGGTCAAAAGTTGGTTTCGATGCCGGCTTTGTTGAAAGGGACCACAGAGAAGGTGAAGCTCATTTGTGAGCGGTTAAAGACTGCTTCTGATCGGCAGAAGTCTTACGCGGATTTGAAGCGTAAGGAGATAGAGTATGCGGTGGGTGACCGTGTGTTCTTGAAGGTTTCGCCTTGGAAGAAGGTGATGCAGTTTCCCCGGAAGGGCAAGTTGAGCCCTAGATACATTGGACCATATGAGGTGGTTGAGCGTGTGGGTCCTGTTGCGTATCGGTTGAGGTTACCTCAGGAGTTGGAGAAGATTCATGATGTGTTTCATGTTTCTATGCTCCGGAAGTATAGATCTGATCCTTCGCATGTGATGCCTGTGGAGGAAGTGGTTTTGAATCCGGATTTGACCTATGATGAGGAACCGGTGAAGGTTCTGGATTCGGATAGCAAGGTTCTTCGTGGCAAGACCATTGAGTTGGTGAAGGTGCTGTGGAAGCATCGCGGTGTTGAGGAAGCCACGTGGGAGCGGAAGGAAGACATGCTGAAGCAATTTCCTTATCTCTTTCCTTCAGGTAAATTTCGAGGACGAAATTTCTTAAGGGGGGGAGAGTTGTAACGCCCCGGTTTTGGGCTTAGAAGTTCTGGGCGTTGACCGGTTTGGTCAAAGTGCTGTTCGAATCTAAAGAGGTGAAATTAGGAAAGCCTAGTTCGGGTTGCATTAAAAATATGGAAAAATGTTCTAAAATCATCTTTTAATATAATTAAGTGAACTGTGAAATCAATTTTGAAAAATGGGTTTTGGAAGTATGACATTTTGGCTAGTGACCAAAATGTAAATTTTGAAAGTTTGGTGACTGTTTTATAAAGAGTTGAAACTTTGAATCCTTAAGGAGCTATTAATCCAAAGATGATTTCTCCAGATTTTTCTAAGATATTTTATGTCTAAAATCTGATTTTAAAGGTTATTAAAATTGGAGGGAAGCCATTTTTGCTATTTTTGGATTTTGTAACCAACTTTGCTAAACTTTCTTTCTCTCATTTTCTCTCAAACCAAACACTACTTTTCCAGAGAACTTGATCTGATTTCTTCACCTAAATCCCTCCATTCAACTCTCATTTGATTCCAAATCATTGTATCTTCAAATCTCTTCAATTGCTAAGTGTTTCAACAAGGATTTTCATTCCAAAAGTGGAGAAACACAAGTTTGGAGGTAAGAACGTCCTTCTCCTCTAAACTATCAGTTCTTTACTGAAATTCCCAAGTTATCAACTCTTGATTGATGTTTAATTAAAGGCTTTTGAGTTTGGAATTGTATCTTGGCTTATAATGCAAGATTTGATGGTTTTTCATGATTTTTCGTTAGATCTGATTGATCTGTGATTTGAGATGTGTTTTTGATGTTAAATGAACTCTAAATTGATAAGGAAATGAGTTTTGATTAATGCAATCCCGGATAGGTTGAGTTTCCTAAGTTTAGCTTATGTTTTTTGGATGTTTTTGTGGTGATCTTGTGGATCTGTTGTTGCTGGAGGTATAAGGATGTTTGTAGGTTGTTTTTAGATGTTTTATGGTGTTAATGGATGTAAGGTTTTGCTGGTTTATGGCTGGGCTTTGTTGGGAGGTGGTTTTGGTGCAATTTCGGTTGTGTTTGGTGGCCGAAATTGGAGTGGGAATGAGAGCAGCGAGTTGAGTGCTGTCATTGAAGCTTTTGATGCTTGATGATGCATTAAACCTCTGCTTTAATGTGTTTAATCAGGGGAGGCATCTTTGGATCCAAGAGTTGTTGATTCGGAAGCTTGATTTCGTGCTTCGGCAAGTGGCGAAGTGGAATCGGTGAGTGAAATTGGGTTTTCGGCTTTGAAACCAATGTCTTGGGAGCTTAGTTTAAGTCTAAACAACTTTGCTAAGCTCGAGCGTAAGTTTTCGGAATTTCTCTCTAGTGGTGGCCATGATTTTGTTGTGTTGCTAAATGATTATTTGCATGTTTTACATACTGTTTTGGAAGCATGTTTTAGCATGGTTTTTGCTGATGATGTAAGCCATATGTTGAAGGTTACTCTAGGTAGGAGTTTCTTGCTTTTGTACATTGAAATGATGTGGTTTAATGCTTTTAAATGCATGATGAATATGGCTTGGTTTTATGCTTTAAAACAGTGATGTAAGTGATGAAAATGATGTATATTGGCAAGTGAGGTTTTAAAATGTTGTGGACACTAAGGTGGTTAAAAGTCCTTGAGTGAGCCTTGTTACTTATGAACATCAAGGTGGTTAAAAGTCCTTGGATGGTTCATGTTGTGGACACTAAGGTGGTTAAAAGTCCTTAGGTGATCCTTTTTCATGGTGTTTAAAAGTCCATGGCCAAGGTGTTTAAAAGTCCTTGGGATCAAGGTGTTTAAAAGTCCTTGATGTGATACATTCTATGGTGTTTAAAAGTCCATAGGCCAAGGTGTTTAAAAGTCCTTGGGGCCAAGGTGTTTAAAAGTCCTTGGGGTGAAAGTTGATGAACTTGTTTTTAAAGAAATGGAATTTATCACTTGTGGCCAATATGACATGTTATGATTTGATGCATGAGATGCATGTTTAAGTAAGCTTTTGAGCATGTGTAAATGATGGTTTAAAGCATGTTTAATAAAGTGTTTTACAAATGCATTATTGGATGGTTTTATTGAGCATTCCTCACTAAGCTTTTGCTTACGCTCTCTTCGTTTTCCCTTGATTCAATAATGCCGAGCATTAGAGACCTTTTGAGGGCAGCCAGAAGGGCAAGAATTCAAGTGCAAGTAAAGCTCAATGTATGGAAGGTTTTTGTTAAACATTTTAGCTTTTGGGTGATTTGGCAATGGGGAAACCATGTGTATGTTTTGGGAGGTGTTTTGTACTCCCTAAGTATGTTTCTTGATGTTAAGATTGTTGGTCTTTGGATTGGATCTTTATATGCTTGTTTTGTAAGTTTGGTGCTTGAATATCTAGCTTGTGTAGGAAGCATGCCTATAGAATTGGGGCTTTTTGCATATGATGATGTTTGGTTGAATTGATGATGCTAATATGTTTTATATATGTTGAATCGCATGCTGGTAAAGTTTGGTGACATTTGGAGCATGTTTGGTTGTGTAATTGCATGTTTAAAGTGGAGTTTTGGAGCAATCTGGGCAGGGTGTTTCGGAACAGCACCTACCGTTTCGGAACGGGAACCTTAATCGTGCCCAGGCGTCCGAAACGGGAGGGGCCGTTCCGAAACGGAAAGGCCACTGCCAGACCCCCGTTTCGAAACGGGCTATGCCTGTTTCGGAACGGCCCCGCGTTTCGAAACGGGCTGTCTCCCGTTTCGGAACGGTTGACCGTTGGGGGCTGACATTGGCAGTTATGTGTTTTGGATTGTTTGCGTTTTGGTCCTGAAACTTGTTTGTGCAATTGTATGAGTTTGGGAAGTCCTTTCGAGCTGAAATTTCACAGAGAAGTATGAAACATGATTAATTTCAAGTTGGTAACTTCAATTTGGGTTAAGTCCTTATAATTATCAGAATTTACAATTTGGTCCCTAAAGTTGTAAATTGTTCAATTGAGTCCCTGTTTGATCTCTGATGTTTGTGATCTTTTGGTATGATGTTTGTGTGATCACAATTAGGCTTAATATGCATCTAGACAGGTTTTAAAAAGAAAAAAAAGGGTCGTTAATCAAGGTTGACTTTCGGGTTGACTTTGGTTTTCCCCGTGTGACTTTCTTAATTCGGGTCAACCGTCTAGGCCGGGTTAAGGGGGTTACATAAAGTGTCCACAAGTCCTATATTTTACGCACATTCCATCTCATGTGATTGTTATTTTAAGCACATCTTAGGCATAATTAGCATCATGCATTGCATTTACAGTATTTCTTCACTCTACCTTGTTTTTATAGATTATCTTTTATTTGGTAAAGAAGAAATATTGTTTTTGTCTATTTTTGGTTTTAGGTACTAACGGCTGACAGAGGGAAAGAGGAGCTGAGGATGCGATGCTGAGGCAGTGAACCAAAGAGTCGTACTGATGCAGTTCCAGTAGAAGAAATTAACTACCGAGTAGCTGTTGTGTGCTACTGCAGCCGACTTTGCTGCCCACGACAGCAAAACTATGGAGTTGGAGAACCGGATTGCAATTTGTAGAGCTAAAAAGCCTGAGTCTATCGCCACGATCCACTAGATTTTCCGACGCTTGTAGCAACGGGCAGAGCCGCCAAAGTGAAATCTCAAGATTGCTTCTGGATAAGGAAAACATGATAAAGTCCACATTCAACTCAAAAGAAGCCAAGAGTTTAAAGTCACGTTAAATGTGACTTGCTCCTTTTGAGGACTTCTACTTTAAGGAGGACTAAACCTAGGTATTGTCTATAAATACTCATTGTACTCCTAGTTCAAATCATCTTAGGTTTTCTATAGACATAGCTTGAGTGTTCTTTGCCGCCGCCATGTTCAGAACTTCCCTTGGGTTTGGGGTTATGTTGTAAATTAGTTGTGTAAAAACGGTTGTTAAGGTTTCAAGTTGTTTTTCAATAAAATATTACAAGTTTACTTAATTCATATTCTTCACTTCTTCAATTAGTTCCAAAAGTCCAATTGAAGAAATCCATTTGCCGGGCACGAGAGTGTCAAACTCACGAAAGAATTAAGTACAGTCTCATCATGTCGAGGTGTTGACTAATTCGGCTTAGACATAAGTACGAATTTCATTGGCTAAAAGGAGCAACCAAACGTCGACTCCCTATGTTAGGTTTACGCTGAGATTGCTACGTATTGCCTACATCACGTGGTGACAGAATCCTTGCCTGGACATAGGAAGGATCACAATAGAATTGCTCTGCCGAACTTGGAGTATCTGCCAGATTTGCCGCCAAGACTTCTCCCCATCTCACCTACCGAGACAACGAAAGTTGCAAGAGCAGAGTTTCGCTACGGCAGCGAAAGGGTCGCACCCTCAATCTGCCAGTACCCGCTGAGGCAGCATATCGTGGCAGCACAAAACAACTTAGCCTATTTAACGCAATTTCACACTAAGTTGCAGCATAACCCTGCCCTCTTCATCAAATTGTTTGTTGCATGTAAAAGAGTCCTATTGAGAATAGTGCAAGTGTACACGATGCAAGTTGTAAAGTGATACTTAGAGTATCAAATATCGTCTCCATAAGGATTGGAAATAACTCTATCCTTGAAATTCTGCACAAGAGAAAGAAAATAGTTTAATTCAATGTTGGAATAATCTTGAGTAAAAGCTAAATTGAGAGAAAAAGGAATCAGGATTAAGGAATAGGCCGGTATTGAATTGCTCAGTAGTGCAGGTGTTGCACTGTTAGAGAAACTTCTGTCTTCTGTCGTCGTTCCTATCGCGGCAGCACCTGTCACGGTAGAGGTTTGTTGATGTCGTGGCAGCGATCAACAACTCTGTACTTCAAGCTTGGCAAGAATCCCTGCTGTGACTTGTCCTATCCCTAGGCCTAAGTTCTATTGATGAACACTTCTTGGATGATACCTCCCGGCGTGAATCAAAGGGTGAACACCAATGTTGTTGAATTCTTCTTTAGCCACTTAACCTTGTACTTATCCCTAAGCCAATATGGTTTAACCATAAACTGGAAAATGCGTATTTACTCTTTTTGTATGCTTGACTCTCCCGATATCAAACAAATGGATAACCTCACAATGCTCTCCCGATGCTCTTATAAGATATGAAAAACCAGAGTAAATAAACTTGAAGTTTTTATTACTTGACAGAAAATTCCTAAAACAATACAATCCCTGCAACTACTTTACAGAATCAACCCTTAGCCTTATGGGGAGTTTAGAACATGGTGGAGAAGAGAAAACGACAAGGGTTTAGGGGAAGAGGGGTAAGAATAAGATATCCCTCCCTAGGTCGAATTACATGCCTTTATATAGGCCTTGGGTTTAAGTTTTCTAATATGGCAAGAATACAATTTCGAATTAAAGTGCAACTCTATTAAAGACTAAATCTTCTTAGTATATGCCTTGAATTCGTCCTCTTTTCTTGCCTTTAGTTTCTTCGTTGAACTTTGGGCTTGGTCTTCATTATGCTTCAGGGCTCAAAAAAATATGGGAGTGGTCCACGATAGACCGGCTTGAAATCCTCTATCTGTTGAGCTCAACTTCACTTTTCCACCTCCGCATTCTGCTGTCGCCATGGCTGCCACGGCAGATGTCACGACAGCCTTTGCTTCTCGACTCCAGCTCTGCAATCCGCGTCTGCTCCTTTGCGGCTATGGGTCTGCCGCAGCAGATACCTGCAAAAGTAACCAAAATCTGCAGCAATTGTGCCATTTTATCTAATTGTGATGTATATGCAAAAATCTATCCTAAATGCAATGAATTATGCTTGAGTGCCGAAAAAAATATGGGTAAATGAGGGGTAAAATATAGAACTTTTATGCACTCAACACACCCCCAAACTCATGTCCCTGCTTGTCCTCAAGCAACTACGACCTAAATAAAAATAAAAACTTTTTGGCTTGACTTAATTCAGTGAACTTTCATTACCTACCACACATTCACTATAAAGAGCAGTACCTTGTCGGGTATTTCTGGATTTATCCGAAACAATGCTATAGTTCTTGTGCAGTGTCTGCAGGTTTTATGAACAAATATGTGCCTAGACTCCTTTAGCTTACCAGAATAGTTATGCTACAAACTTGAGTTTTATGCCAATTTCATTTTCTCTGGAGACAATTCTTAGGCTCCTTTAGTTATTTCAAACCTTAGACTTGACTTCATTTTTTTCTGGAGGCAATTCTTAGGCTCCTTTAGTTGTTTCTGGTTTAGACTCAACTTCATTTTTTATGGAGGCAATTTTTAGGCTCTTTTAGTTTTTTCTGACTTAAACTAAAAAATCTTCCTAGAGTCATTGTAAGGAAGTTTTGGGGGCAAGTGAGTCTAATTTTTTTTTCTTTTATTCCTTTCCCAGAGCCAGTGTTAGGCACCTCTAGGGGCAAATCAAGTGGGTAAGCCTTCCTATTCTAGTTCACTACCAAAATCTTGACAACATAAAAGTCAAAAAGGGTGTTCTAAAGTTCAAAACTATAGCAAGGCTCTAAATAGTTCCTAAAACATCCTAGAGGCACTGTCACGACAGAGAATGTCGCGGCAGGTAAGATCAGTTCAAAGACTTAAACCAAATTTTTGTTTTTATTTTGATTTTTTTGACACAATAATAAACTTAAAATGAGACGAAGATTAAATACAGAACTTAACAAGTTCATTAACGAAGGGATTCCCACCCCCAAACTAGAGGGTTGCATTTCCCTCAATGCATGACAACAATTAAAAATAAAAAATAGAAAATAACATCACAAAATAGAGAAAATAACAACAAAGACATCATATATATAAGTAAAAGCACTTAAGTTGAGGAGTTGTCGTCGCTGCTTCTGCTGACGAGGAGCTGCAGGCGGGCAGTGACCTTGACGGCAGGGGCTGGCTGGGTGCTGGGAGACGAAGAGGCTATCTTTTTCTTGGCCACTCGAGGCGGCTGGACTCTGGTAGGTGAGATGTGTGGGAGCTGGTCTAGGACCTCAAGTTCATCATCACTGTTGATGCTGCCTAATCTGTCGTGGCAGGGTCATTCGACAGTCTCGTTCAGCTTCTTCCTCTTCATCGGGAGGAAGTCCTTGGTTATGTCTCGGACGACCGACGGCTCAGAGTTAGAATCCTGCCAGACGGAGGAGGAGGAGAACCCTTCAAAATATTTTGGGTCGATCTCCGGTAGGGGTCCTTCCTTTTCTCTTCTCGAGGAGTAGCATATTTTCTTCCGCCATCTCCTGTCGTGATAGGTGGTGATGTGGAGGCAGCAATATGGGTTATGGGACTGGCAGCAGGTGTAGGTGCAGCAAAGAGAGATTCTGGGAAAGCAAGGAATTGTACGTTGGGAAAATTTAAATCAGACTTGATAAAATTTACCGTGGCGGAAGTGAAGTCCCTCAGAAAACCCATGAGGTCGAGTTGTCGTTCTTCCATCTTTTGCAGCATCTTCAGAATCCGGTTGGAGGTGTCTGCCGTCGTCTGCTCTGGTTCTGCTGCGACAGGGTCAGGGGAGTCAGGATCTGCTGTTGCTTCTGTCGCAGCAGTTGGGTCCACGTATGACTGAGGAGTGGCACCTTTTAATTACATCAAACTGTAGAGATTTTGATGCGTCCATCCTTTCCCTCGGACCTTGACATCTTCATTTATTTCTGGCACATTGTTGCCCCGACAGAGCGTGGTGATCAGATAAGGGAAGACTAATCTCTGTCGGTCCACTGTGGTATTATGTGAGGTCAGAGTGCACACTCGATGATGCCGTCTCATATGTATCTGTCGACATTGGTTTGCCTCTCATTGAGGATAGAGTGTACGAGGGCTAAACTCTACCCGTCCACCGTGGTATTATGTGAGGTCGGCATAAGGCGTTTCTTCACGAATTGGTTCCACAACTTGGCTTGTGGGGTGAGCTGAGTTCTCCGCACAGGCCACCGGTGCTTGGGATCATCGTTCCACTGTGTGCCCTCCTCTGTCAACTATGCCATGACAGTGTCATAATCTACCGACGACAGACGGTTCACGAACCTCCGATGGGTGTCTTCCTTCTTGCCCACATACAACCCATACAACGTATTGATGTATGCCGGTTCGAGGGAGATCTCTTTGCCTCTGACAGTAACTGTCGTGGCATCATTGTCGGGGACGGCATCGTAGAATTCTCGAACTAGGGTGACGTTCATGTCTTCTGGCTGGGCAGCAAACATTTGCCACTTGAGTGCGAGGATCTTCCTGGCTGTGACTGGGCGTTGACACTGCCGCGACAGAAGTGGAGGCAGTGCTTCGTCTTGTTGATCTGGTAGCCATTTTAAAGAACGACTGTAGAAAAATAAAGAAATTTTTGAAAACCTAAATTTTTAGAGGATAAAGCAGAGAGAATGAGAATGAGATGAAAAATGAAATGAGAGTAGGGGTTTATATAGAACGGGGTTTTTCTGCCCGTTGGGACTGTAACGGTAGGTGCAAAGAACGGGGCCAGCTGTTACGCGGTTTCTGACGCGTCTGTCACGCGTTTCCGTGTCTATTGTGTGTCTGTCGCGACAGCTCTGTGACAGGCTGTCTTTTCTGTGTCTGTCGCGACAGCTGGTGTTAGGTTGTGAAGACAGGCTTGTCCGTTGGGCTTTTTGGTCTATTGTGAATGCGGTGGGATGGTTCATTCCTCCTCTTTTCTTTGCTTCCTTATTTCCTAGAAATAAATAAAAATATAAACTGAATTAAAATCTTATTTCCTAAAAATAAATAAATAAAAATCTTTATTCCTGAAGAATAAATAAATTAAATAAATTAAGTTAAATTAGGGATGCCTTGAGGAGCATCTCCTAAAGTAACTACTTTCTGCATCCTTGGGGCTTCAGTCCCCTGATAATGCTTGAGCCTTTGTCCATTGACTCTGAATTGGTGCCCATCCTTCATTGATTTGATTGTAATGGCACCATGAGGGAAAACTTGGATAATTTGGAAAGGACCAGACCACCTAGATTTAAGCTTTCTTGGAAAAAGCATCAACCTAGAGTTAAACAACAACACCTGTTGCCCCGGGCAGAACTCTCGTGGCAGCAACTTCCTGTCGTGCCACTTCTTGGTTTTGTCCTTGTAGATCTTGGCATTATCGTAGGTCATTGCTCGAATTTCCTCAATCTCATTCAAGTCTAGTAGCCTTTTATGTCTTGCCTTATCCTAGTCCATATTCACTGCCTTGATGGCCCAGTAAGCTCTGTGTTCTATCTCGACAGGTAAATGACAGGTTTTCCCTTAAATGAGTCGATAAGGTGACATCCCCAATGGTGTCTTGAACGATGTTCTGTAGGCCCATAGTGCATCATTGAGATGTAGAGAACATTCCTTTCGAGTAGGTTTAACCATCTTTTCTAGGTAGTTCTTTACTTCTATGTTTGATATATCGGCCTGCCCATTGGTTTGAGGGTGGTACGTTGTTTCAATTCGGTGCTTCACTCCGTAATTCCTTAATATAACAGCAATTACCCTATTGTCGAAATGTCTCCCCTCATCGCTAATTATCGCCCTTGGGATGCCAAACCTTGAGAAGATGTTCTTGTGAAGAAATCTTTGCACAGTCTTGGCATCGTTCTTTTGAGTAGCGATCACTTCTACCCACTTTAACACGTAATCTACTACCAGTAGGATGTATAAATTCCCACACGAGGCTGGGAATGGCCCCATGAAGTCGATTCCCCAAACATCAAAGATTTCAACCTCTAGTATGTTCTGAAGTGGCATCTCATGTCTTCTTGATATATTCCCAGTCCTTTGGCATTTTTCACAGTTCTTGTAAAAAGCTTGTGTATCCTTGAACAGTGTGGGCCAATAGAGACCGGATTGCAGAACCTTAGCAGCAGTTTTATTTCCCCTAGGTGTCCTCCAAAAGGGGCAGCATGACAGTGGTGAAGCACTACTTTCTGTTCGTCCTGTGGTATGCATCTCCTGATAATCTGATCTGCACAGTGCTTGAAAAGAACAGGTTCGTCCCAATAATAATGTTTTTGCATCATTTTGGAACCTCTTCCTTGCTTTTGTAATTAAGCTCATGAGGTAATAACCCACTTACAATGTAATTAACAATGTCAGCATACCAAGGGGTTTCAGAAAAGCTTACTTGCCGCCATGGCTGTTGCGGCAGTGCTGGTGGCAGCAAACAACTGCTCATCTGGGAAGGTTTCCAGTATGTTGGGCTTGTCTGTTGATTGATTCCTTCCCATCTATAGCCTTGACAAGTGGTCTGCTACTTGGTTCTCTGTTCCCTTTTTATCCTTGATGACAATGTCAAATTCTTGCAGCAGCAGAATCAAACGTATCAATCTAGGTTTTGCATCTTTTTTGTGAACAAATACTTTAGTGTTAAATGGTCTGTATGGACCACTTTCGTTCCAAGTATATACGGACATAACTTTTCGATTGAAAACACCACTGGTAGAAGCTCCTTCTCTGTCATGGTGTAGTTGATTTGGGCATCATTCAACGTTTTGTTGGCATAATAAATCACATGGAAGAGCTTATCATTCCTCTGCCCTAATGCTGCCCCGACAGCAAAATCTCTGGTGTCACACATTATCTCAAATGGTAAGCTCCAGTCTGGTGGCTGTACGATCGGGGCTGTTATCAGCTTTTCCTTCAGTATTCTGAATGCTTCAGTACATTCAGCATTAAAGTCAAAGGGGCGATTATGTTCCAACAGGTGGCAAAGGGGCTTGGTAATCTTTGAAAAATTGGCTATGAATCTCCGATAAAACCCTGCATGCCTTAAGAAACTTCGAATCCCTTTGATTGTTGTGGGTGGCGGCATCTTTTCGATAACCTCTATTTTGGCTCTGTCCACCTCTATGTCGCGGTAGCTAACCTTGTGGCCCAGTACTATGCCTTCATCTACCATAAAATGGCATTTTCCCAGTTTAAAACCAGATTCGGCTCTTCGAATCTCTCAAGAACCTTCTGTAAATTGCCTAAACAATCCTCGAAGCTGTCTCCAAAGACGGAAAAGTCTTCCATGAAAATCTCTAGGAAATCCTCCACCATGTCGGAGAATATTGCCATCATGCACCGTTGGAAGGTTGTTGGTGCATTGCAGAGCCCAAATGTCATTCTTCGAAAGGCATAGGTGCCATACGGGCATGCGAAGGTGGTTTTCTCTTGGTCCTCCGGTGCGATTGCTATTTGGTTCTAACCTGAGTAACCATCAAGAAAACAATAGTAAGGTTTCCCCGATAATCTATCTAGCATTTGATCGATAAAGGGTAAGGAGAAGTGCTCCTTCCGGGTAGCTTTATTAAGCTTTCGGTAGTCCATACAAACCCTCCAACCGGTCACACTCCTGGTTGGGATTAGTTCACTTTCTTCATTTGTAACTATAGTTATGCCTCCCTTTTTGGGCACACATTGCACCAGTCTCACCCACTTGCTATCCGAGATGGCGTATATTATTCCGGCATCAAGCCACTTGATAGTTTCTTTCTGCACCACCTCTCTCATAGCCTCATTCAGTCATCTCTGGGCATCAGATAGTCGGCTTATGATCATCTTCCAAGAGTATCTTGTGCATGCATAATGCCGGACTGATGCCTTGGGTATCAGCTATAGTCCATCCAATGGCCTTCTTATGCCGCTGTAGCATTTTGATTAGCCGCTGCTCATGTTCCTGCATTAACTTGAAAGAGATGATTACGGGCAACGTATCATTTAGACCAAGAAAAACATATTTAAGCGGCCCTGGCAGGGGTTTAAGGTATAGAACAGGTGGCTGTTCAATGGAAGGCTTTTGGGTTACATGTTCATTCGAGGTATAATTTAAAGGCTCGAAGAACTTACTTGGACATGTGTCTATCCAATTTACCTCCTCAGGACTTTCAGTGTCAGATGATTCTGTGCCTGAGGAGTCACTGTCGTCGTTACTGCCATGATAGTCTTCCGGGTGACTGCGGTGGCAGTGACCAAACTGTCTGTCGTGGCAGTTCGACCTGATGTAGGGTTGGTCAAGGACTACTTCAGAGATTGCCTTGCACTCTTCCTCTGCATCAGCCTGTTTTATTGATTGGAGAACATTGGGTTTGATTTGCTGATCATTTACTCTCATCGTCGGTTCTTCTTTCTCAACATCGATCACAGTTCTGCCTGTGGCTAGGAAGGGTCACCCCAAGATGATCGGTGCGTTTTCATATGCTTCACAGTATAAAACAAGAAAGTCAGCAGGAAAAATGAACTTATCCACTCTTACCAGAAAATCTTCGATCTTCCCTTCTGGTTGAACGCAAGAGCTGTCTGCCAGCTGCAGCATGACTGTCGCGGGCCTTGCTTGTCTAATACCTAGTTTCTGAAATACAGATTTGGGCATTAGATTTATGCTAGCACCAAGATCACAAAGTGCCTTACCCACGAACTTATTGCCAATTATGCATGGTATTATGAAGCTCCCAGTGTCCTTCTTCTTTTGGGGTGGATGCTTATGTAAGATTGTCATGCATCCTTCTGTCATCTTTACTGTTTCAAATTCCCCAAGTATGAACCTTTTGGACATTGCGTCCCTGAGAAACTTAGCATAACCGGGCATCTGCTTGATGGCCTCTAGCAGTGGTATGTTAATATGTACTTGCTTAAAAATATCATAAATTTTCTTAGGCTGGTACTCATGTTTATGTTTCTGTAACCGCTGTGGAAAATGGGGTGGAGTACGGTAATCTTCTAGGCGTCCTTCACATGGAATTCGGATCTGAGGAGGCTTAAGTTCTTCAGCATCTTCTGTTTGCTCCTCTGTCCCTTCTGCTGTCGTGGCAGGTGTGTCGACAACAGGTTATTTTTCCTCTGTTGGGGCAGTGTTCACGACAAGTGTCTCTAGAGTCGGATCCTCACTCAGTACGTCTTTTATATCCGGCCCTTGTAATTGTTTCCCACTCCTCGTTGTAATTGCTTTGCACTGCTCATGTGTGGGTTTTCTAGTGACCTCAGTATCACTAGGGAATCCTTCGTTCTGCCTCAGTTTGATATACTGTGAAACTTAGCCCATTTGTGTCTCCAGAGATTTTAGGGTAGCCTCATGGTTTGTCATCCTCATCTCTCTCTTGTCCATGAATGATTTAGTTTTCTTGAAAAAGTGATCCATGTTCGCTATGTATGCTCCCGCCTGTGACATAAATGTTGCCAAGGTTTGTTCCAGTATACTAGGTGTTGCTGCCGGCTGCTGTTGTGGCTGATGTCGCGATAGAATTCTGGGTACTCCTTGGTTCTGGTTGTTCTGCACTGGAGGATTCAGTGCATTGTTTGGATTACTCCAGGAAAATTTGGGATCCTTCTTCCAGTTGGGATTGTAATTGTTGGAATCATAATTTATTGGCTTTTTATAGTTCCCAACATACATCCCTTCTTCTAGTTGTAAAGGATAATCTTCTGAACTGTGGTTCCCACTGCAAGTTTCACACACCTCCTCTGCAGAATATACAACTTTAGAATCTTTCCGCTGCAGATTTTCGACTATCTTTGTTAGGTATGCAACATGGGATTTAACCGAGTTATCAGCTTCATATTCCTTTACAGATATTCCTCATTTTCCTCCTCTTCGAGCTGTAGGGAATTGCTCATCGTTCTTCGCTAACTTTTTCAACATGAGCATTGCCTCGTCTGGTTCCTTATCCAGTAATAGCCCATTTGCTGCTAAATCTATTCTCAGTCGAGTGTGTGCATTGGCAGTGTTGTAGAACTTGACAACCTGATTCCACACGGTGAATCCATGCATCGAGCAGTTCCGTAAGAGAGTTGTAAATCTGTCCCATGCCTCGTGCATTGGTTCGTCATCTTCCTGTTGAAAAGTAGCAATCTCGTTACGCAATCTTTCAGATAGATGAGAAGGATTAAAACGAGAAAGGAATTCACGAGAGAGATCTGCCCAAGTTCTTATTGAACCCGACGTTAATTTGTTCCACCAAGTTTTAGCTCTATATCTCAATGAGTGAGGAAATATCCGGAGCCTTAGTACTTCCGGACTTATCCCTGGCAGTCTGAACAATCAACAAATTTCTTGGAATATTTTAAGACGTTCTCGTGCATCCTCAATAGCAGAACCACTAAACTGGCCAGCGGAATTGATCATACTAAACATGACAGGTTTCAATTTGTAGTCTTCAGCTTCCAAGTCTAGCAGGGTAGTTTCCAGTTCAACATGGTAATTGTCCATGTAGTCTCGACAGGTCTGCCGTGCGGCTGCGGCAGTGGGCGGCGGCAGATCATTTCGGGCATCGTTAGGCGGATGAACAATAACCCTATGGTCATTGTTGTTGGGGTCATTTATCCCATTGCCTTGCCTTCCGTTCATCTTTGCTTCCAGTATCTCCTCAAAATAGTTGTTTATTTCTATCAAGAGTCGGGCTTGGTTCCTGAGTTGGTACGTGCGTTCGATTTTTGGGTCTAGATCGTACTCAGGTTCTTTACCTCGTCTAGACCTGCGCATCAGCAAATAGAAAACCTTGTGAAAAGCACGTCGTAAATAACACCACTAAAAATAGTAAAATAAAAATAAAGTGCAACAATAAAAAGGGTAAAGGTATGTTGTCAGTCCCCAGCAACGACGCCAAAAACTTGTTGCGTGTAAAAGAGTCCTATCGCAAATAGTGCAAGTGTACACGACGCAAGTAGTAAAGTTGTACCACCCCAATTTTGGGCTTAGAAGTTTAGGGTTTGAACCGGACCGGTCTGAGAAAACGGTTCGAATATAAAAGGAGGTTTTAGGGAAAGTCTAGCTCGGGATGCTTTAAAAATATAGAAAAATATCTAAAAATCCTCATTTAATATATTTAAGAGAGTGGTGAAATCAATTTTACAAAATAAGGTTTGGGAATACTACATTTCGTTGTAGTGACCAAAATGCGATTTTTGGAAAGTTTAGTAGTGACTGTTTTGTAAAGGATTGAAACTTTGAATCTTTAAGGAGCTAATTTACCCAAAAAAAATTCTCGAGATTTTTCCTTAATTTGGGTGATTTAATTAATGTTTAATTAAATAAAAGAAAGGAGAAAACTACCTTTTGATTTTCATAACTACTTTTTCTCTAATTTTCCATCATTCATTTTTCTCTCAAAATCCTATCATCCCAACACCTTTTCTCCAGCAACTTTCACATAGATTTTCACTTCAATTGATGAGATTTCCATCACCTATTGGTTCCTAATCAATCTTACATCAAATCCTTTTGATTTCCACATTGAATTTTCATGGAATTTGGCCCAAATCAAGGAGAAATCACCATTTAGAGGCAACATCAAATGATGTTAGAAATGAGGTTTTATCAATCCAATCCCGAATAGGTTGTGTTTCCTAAGTTTTTGCTTATGAAAATGGTGGTTTTTGTGGTGTTTTTGGTGTTCTGTTATAGCTGGAGGTATAAGGACGAGTTGAGAGTTGTTTTTGATGTTAATTGATGTTTATAAATGATTAGAAGTGATGGGTCTTGGCTGGGTTAAGTTTTGGGAGTGTTTGGAGGTGATTTCAGTTGTGTTTGGTAGCCAAAATGTTGGTTTTAGGTAGAGCAGCGAGTTTAGGAGTGTTGGCTGAAGATTTCAATGCATGATGATGCATTAATCCTCTGCTTTGATGTGTCTAAAACAGG
Source organism: Hibiscus trionum (assembly GCA_030270665.1). Taxonomy (NCBI): domain Eukaryota; kingdom Viridiplantae; phylum Streptophyta; class Magnoliopsida; order Malvales; family Malvaceae; genus Hibiscus; species Hibiscus trionum. The sequence continues at coordinate 28,733,501 of BSYR01000021.1, forward strand.
GGAGACATCTTCGGACACTTTTGGAGTTGACCCGGAGGCTTAATCGGCGTTTCGGTGAGCTAGCGAAACAAAATTGGTGAGTGCGTTTGGTTTTGAAGTCCATGAGAACAAAAACACAAGGTTTGGGGATTTAGGGGAGGTTTGAAACACCTTCCTAAGTCCAGAAGTAAGTATGGATTGAATTGATCTCTCTAAGTGGTGTTTGGCCCCAAATTGCTTTTACATGCTCATGGTTTGTATTGGTTAAATTCCTACTGTTTTATGCATGTTCTGGAGCATGAGATTATGCTTGTAGAGTTGTCATGAGATGGCATGATACATTGAATAGATTTGAGCTTTTGGTTTAAAGCAAAATATGATTATTGTTTTGAAAAGTGATGAGAAAACACTTGGGTTATTTTGCATGGAAAAATAGTAGGTGTGATGATATTTTAACACAATATATTGGCATAGATGTTGAGAAACTTACCGGATATAATTGATCGATCAATAGGATGAGAGTGCACTATAAACTAAAAATTCGTACGTGCTCTTTGGTTAAGCCAAAGGGAGATTTTCCGATGATGGGCATTCCATCGGGTAGGACTTAGTGAAATACCCAAGCTTTGTGGCGATGAGAGATTCTGCCATGTGTGTACAGTGATGAGAGATTCCACCGGAAGTTGTTGCTAGACAAGTGAGTACGGTGATGTGAGATTCCACCGGAAGAGTCTAGTGTAGAAATGTGTCCGCATATCCGAGTATTGATGAGATGCTAAATGCCAATATAAATGATCAAATGGTTTTTGTTACACATGTACCTTGATGAAATGATTTATGCTATGAGATATGCATATGTGTTTTGTTTAGAAATGCTTTGACAATACAAGCATGTGGATGGCCTTGCCATGAGTTTTGCATTTATTTTAATGCATGAGATAGATTGGAGGTACATGTGTTTTCAATGAGTTTTGCTTTGAAAGTTTATCAAGCATGAGAATGAGATGAGCATGTGGTTTAAAAGCTTTGATGAAAATGTTTTCTAAAAGTGCATTATTTTCTTGGTTTACTTTAGAGCATGCCTCACTAAGCATTTGTGCTTACGCTCTCTTTTACCAATAATGTAGATAATTGAGGTGTTTAAGGGCATCAAGGAAGCTAAGTGTGTCCAAGGGAATCCAAGCTCATGTATGGTGAAGTTTTCGTACACTTTTAGTTTTGATAATTTGGCAATGGGAACCTAAGTTTTGTTTTGGGAGATGTGTTAAACTTTCTGAGGTTGTGGCATGTGTTCCTTTGTTGATTTGAATTGTAAATGGCCTTAATTGCTTGTTTGGAGGTTTGTTTTCCCTATTTGGTTTGGGTATTAGGATGCATGCCTCTAGACTTATGAATTTTCTTGTTTGATGCTATGAAGGTGTTTATGTGTTCTAAATGTGTACCTTGTATGTATATTGACTTGTTGATATGCTTGGGGAGTCATTTTGATGTGTTCGATCGTGTTTGTGCATGAAAAACCAGCATTTGCTGCTGTTTCTGGGCAGACGGTATCGAAACACTCCCTAGTGTTTCGAAACGGGGGCCTGAAATGGCCTTCGTGTTTCGAAACGCTAAGGGATGTTTCGAAACGTTTTAGCCAATAGAAGTCCTCATTTCGGAACCAACCCGTGTATCGAAACGGTCAACGTCGTTCCGATCCTGCATTTCGATATGGCAGGTGGGTGTTTCGAAAAATGTGACCGTTGGGCACTGATTTGAATGATGCTGAAGTTTGCAAGCTTTACATTTTAGTCCCAAATGTTAAAGTTGCAATTACTTGAGTTTGAGATGTTCAATTAAGGTGAAATTTGACAGTGAAGTATGTAACATGACTAATTTCATAATGGTAAAATTAAAATCAGTAAAGACCTTCTAATTTTCAGAAATTACTTTTTGGTCCCTAAATTTGTATATTGTGCAATTGAGTCCCTTTTCGAAATTCGATCGCTGTGCCTTTCTCTATCGTATTTCGTGAGTTCTCACTTAGGGTTAATATGTATCTAGACAAGATTAAAAAGAAAAAAAGGTCGTGAATCAAGGTTGACTTTCGGGTTGACTTTGGTTTTCCCTGTGTAATCTTCGTAGTTCGGGTCAACCGTCTAGGCCGGGCTAAGGGGGTTACATTTAGTGGTATCAGAGTTGAGTTCTTGTATAATTGGGAATTGTTATGTGGGTGATGTATGTGTATTTGCATGATAAGCCTTTTGGGTGAAAGAATGTTGTGTGAATAGTGATGCATGGTTTCAAATGTGATGATATGTTATGTTGGAATGTGTTAGGGGATCCCATTGCCATATCAAAACTAATGAAAGGAATTGTTTTCGAAAAACAGCTTGAGTACTTGGATTACTTACCTTATTGAGCCTAATTGTGTTTATTGCATTTGTGTCAGTGCATTGTTTTCTTTGTAAATGGGGCCACATAGAGAGATGAGGATAAACACAAGAGCTATGGCTCAGAATGAGAATGAGACTGATGAGAACGCTGAGAATGTTGTGGATTTGCCTCCTCCTCCTGGTGGTGATGGTGGTGCTGGAGTTGGAAATGCTGGAGCTGGTCTTGGAGTCGCTGGACCTGAAGGTGTGCAGGGGCAAGTTGCTCCTGACATGACTTTGTTGATTCAGGCTATTGTTGGAGCCTTTCAGGCAGCAGTAGCTGGAGCTCATGGAGCTGCGCATCAGGATGATGCCAATGTGAGATTGTCTTTGGAATGTCTTCGTAGTATGGGAGGGACTGAGTTCAGAGGTATATCTCCGGAAGGATCTGAGTCTTGGTTGGAAAGCACCAAGAGGGTTTTGGGACAAATGAACTGCAATAATGTGCAGAAGCTGGGTTGTGTGTTGTCACTGCTGCATGGTGATGCTTATAAGTGGTGGACGACCACTATCTTAGGGATGGAAGATGGTGAAGTGACCTGGACGTTCTTCCTGAACGTGTTTAAGCGGAAGTATCTGGGTGTGCGATACCTAGATGAGAAGAAAAGAGAATTTATGTCTCTTATGCAAGGTAGCATGACGGTAGCTGAGTATGAGATTCTGTTTGTCCGCCTCAGTCAGTATGCACCTGAGCTGGTCCCTAATGAGCGAGAGAGGTGCGAACGATTCCGTTATGGGTTAGTAACGGATGTGAAGACTTTCATGCTTGCGGCTGACTACACAGATTTCGATGTCTTGGTCACCAGAGCGAAGGACATTGAGTCGAATCTTGGTTTGACTAGCCGTGCGGGTGGATCTAGCTCTGGGAAGAGAGCGACTGAATGCAATTATGGTAGAGATCGGAACAAGAGGCATAAGGATAGGAGGCCGCACTTTGATGCTAGACGTGGAGGTGGTAACCCTGGTAGAGGTCAGTAAGGACCTAATGCTGTTCAGAGGACTCTTGAGTGTAACCGTTGTGGTAGACGGCATGGTAGCGAGTGTTGGGGTAACCTTGGTACATGCTTGAATTGTGGAAACTGTGGGCATTTGAAGAAGGATTGTCCTCAGCCTTTGAAGGAGGGACAAGCTCCGGTGAGAGCAGCTGAGCCACAGAGAGGTCGTGGGCGCGGCCGTGGTAATATTCAGCGCAGAGATGATGGAGGGAGGAATGTAGCACATGTTGTGGCTGTTCAACCTGAGGGTGGTGGCCAGGCTCGAGTGTATGCTCAGCGTGAGGGAAGGAATGATACGGATGTGATCGCAGATACCTTTACTTTGCAATCATTATCATTACTTTCTTTGATTGATTCTGTATGTACAGACTCATATATATTGCGTGAACATGCTCAAATGCTTGGTTTACCTGTTGAGTCTTTGGATGTTGGTATGCGTGTGACTAGTTCCTTTGGTGAAACGGTTGTAACACGAAAGTTGTATAGAAGATGTCCCTTGGAAGTGCAAAATCATGTTTTTCTTGTTGATCTCGTGGAATTGCCATTCTATGGTTTTGATGTAATCCTTGGTATGGATTGGCTTGTTGAACATCGAGCTGTAGTGGATTTTGAAAGCAAGCGAGTTTCGCTGAAACCTGCGGATGATTACGAAGTGGTGGTGGTTGGTGAGAATGTGAAGTTTCTTGCCAATGTGGTGCTACCTTAGAAGCGAGTCAGATGCTGAGGCAAGGTTGCGAGGCTTACTTAGCCTTTGTGATGAATCCTAGTACAAAAGAGTTGCGCGTTCAGGATATCAGAACTGTTCGTGAGTTCCCTGGAGTGTTTCTGGAGGAATTACCTGGATTGCCGCCTAGTCGAGAGGTGGATTTTGGAATTGAGCTGTATGAAAATACAACTCCGGTGTCCATTGCTCCCTATCGCATGGCACCTAAGGAGTTGAAGGAGTTGAAGACGCAACTTCAGGAGTTGCTTGACTGTGGGTTCATTCGGCCGAGTGTATCACCGTGGGGTGCGCCGGTCTTGTTTGTGAAGAAGAAGGATGGCACTATGAGAATGTGCATCCATTATCGTCAGCTGAACAAGTTGACCATTAAGAATCGGTATCCTTTGCCGAGGATTGATGATCTTTTTGATCAATTTCGTGGAGCGGCTGTGTTCTCTAAGAATGACTTAAGGTCAGGGTACTACCAGCTTAAGGTGAAAGATGTGGATGTGCCAAAAACAACCTTTAGGACGAGGTATGGGCATTATGAATTCCTTGTGATGCCATTTGGCTTGACGAATGCTCCTACAGCTTTCATGGACATTATGAATAGAGTGTTCCATAAATACTTGGATAAGTTTGTTGTGGTGTTGTTGGACGATATCCTTGTGTACTCTCGTACCGAGGAAGAGCATGAAGGTCATCTGAGGGTTGTCTTGCAAGCGCTTTTGGAAAATCAGCTTCATGTTAAGCTGAGTAAGTGTGAGTTTTGGCTAAAGGAGGTTGTGTTCCTTGGTCATATGGTTTCGGTTGAGGGTATTCGTGTTGATCCTCAGAATGTCGAGGCGGTTATGAATTGGAAGCCTCCTAAGTCTGTTCATGAAGTTCGTAGTGTCCTTGGGTTGGCAGGATATTACCGGAGGTTTGTGGACGGTTTTTTGAAGATTGCCGCACCTTCGACGAAGTTGTTGCAAAAGGATGTTAAGTATGAGTGGACAGAAGCAAGACAACAAGCTTTTGAGAAGCTTAAGGCAGCTTTAACGCAAGCTCCTATTTTGGTTCAACCTGAATCAGGAAAAGAGTTTGTGGTGTATAGCAACGCATCCTACGTTGGTTTGGGGTGTGTGCTAATGCAAGAGGGTAAGGTGGTGGCTTATGCATCGCGACAGTTGAAGGTGCATGAGCGCCATTATCCTACGCATGATATTGAGTTAGCTGCGGTGGTTATTGCCTTGAAGATTTGAGACATTATCTGTACGGTGAGAAGTGTACTGTGTACACGGATCACAAGAGTTTGAGGTATCTGATGTCACAGAAAGAGTTGAATCTTAGGCAGCGACGTTGGGTGGAGTTGCTTAAATATTACGATCTAACGATCGAGTACCATCCAGGAAAAGCTAATGTTGTGGCGGATGCCTTGAGCAGGAAGGTGGCGGTTGAGTTAAGGGCTATGTTTTCCAGCTTGAGTATTTCGCAAGATGGAGGTCTTGTGGCTGAATTGCAAGTGAAACCATCTTTGGTTCAGTTGATAAAAGATAAGAAGTTGTTGGATGATTCTTTGGTGCTACATGTTCAGGATATTGCTGAGGATAGACCATCGGAATTTTGTTTTAATGATGACGGAGTTCTGTGATTTGGAAGTTGAATAGTAGTGCCAAATGATGCGGAGTTGAGGCGTACTATTCTGACTGAAGCTCACAGTAGTCCTTTTGCTATGCACCCTGGTAGTACGGAGATGTATCGTGATTTAAAGGATGAGTACTACTGGGTGGGTTTGAAGAAAGATGTTGCGGAGTATGTGAGTAAGTGTATGGTTTGTCAGCGGGTTAAAGTTGAGCATCAGTTTCCTTCAGGGTTGTTGCAACCGTTGAGAATTCCTGAGTGGAAGTGGGAAAGGTTTACCATGGACTTTGTGTCTGGTTTGCCTTTGTCGCCATTGAAGAAGATTTCGGTGTGGGTGATTGTGGATCGCCTTACGAAGTGTGCACATTTCTTACCTGTGCATACCACGTACACTTTGGATAAGCTTCCAGAGCTGTACATTTCCAAAATCGTGCGTCTGCATGGTGTACCAAAGTCCATAGTGTCGGATAGAGATCCAAGGTTCACATCGCATTTTTAGGAGTGTTTGCATCAAGCTTTGGGTACGCGGCTGAATTTTAGTACCTCTTATCATCCACAAACGGATGGTCAGTCTGAGCGTGTTATTCAGGTGCTTGAGGATATGTTGAGGTGCTGCGTGATTGAGTTCCAAAGCTCTTGGGAGAAGCATTTGCCTTTGGTGGAGTTTGCTTATAACAATAGCTACCAGGCAAGTATTCAAATGGCACCTTATGAAGCCTTGTATGGGAGGAAGTGCAAAACTCCTCTTTGCTGGGCTGAAACAGGTCAGAAGCTGGTCTCGATGCCGATTTTGTTGAAAGGAAACACCGAGAAGGTGAAGCTCATTTGTGAGCGGTTGAAGGCAGCTTCTGATCGACAGAAGTCTTACGCAGATTTGAAGCGTAAGGAGATCGAATTTGCGGTGGGTGACCGCGTGTTTTTGAAGGTTTCACCTTGGAAGAAGGTGATGAGGTTTGGCCAGAAGGGTAAGTTGAGCCCTAGGTATATTGGACCATATGAGGTGATTGAACGTGTGGGTCCCGTTGCATACAAGCTGAGGTTACCGCAAGAGATGGAGAAGATACATGATGTGTTTCATGTCCCTATGCTTCGGAGGTATAGATCGGATCCTTCGCATGTTATGCCTGTGGAGGAACTGGTGTTGAATCTAGATTTGACCTATGATGAGGAGCCGGTTGAGATTCTGGATTCAGACAGTAAAGTTCTTCGTGGTAAGACCATTGAGTTGGTTAAGGTGTTGTGGAGGCATCGTGGTGTTGAGGAAGCCACGTGGGAAAGAAAGGATGACATGAAGAAGCAGTTTCCTTACCTTTTTCCTCCAGGTAAATTTCGAAGACGAAATTTCATAAGAGGGGGAGAGTTGTAACACCCCAATTTTGGGCTTAGAAGTTTAGGGTTTGAACCAGACCGGTCTGAGAAAACGGTTCGAATATAAAAGGAGGTTTTAGGGAAAGCCTAGTTCGGGATGCTTTAAAAATATAGAAAAATATCTAAAAATCCTCATTTAATATATTTAAGAGAGTGGTGAAATCAATTTTACAAAATAACGTTTGGAAATACTACATTTCGGTGTAGTGACCAAAATGCGATTTTTGCAAAGTTTAGTAGTGACTGTTTTGTAAAGGATTGAAACTTTGAATCTTTAAGGAGCTAATTTACCCAAAATATTTTTCTCCAGATTTTTCCTTAATTTGAGTGATTTAATTAATGTTTAATTAAATAAAAGAAAGCAGAAAACTAACTTTTGATTTTCATAACTACTTTTTCTCTAATTTTCCATCATTCATTTTTCTCTCAAAATCCTATTATCCAAACACCTTTTCTCTAGAAACTTTCACATATATTTTCACTTCAATTGATGATATTTCCATCACCTATTGGTTCCTAATCAATCTTACATAAAATCCTTTTGATTTCCACATTGAATTTTCATAAAATTTGGCCCAAATCAAGGAGAAATTACCATTTAGAGGTAAGATTGTTCTTCTCCTCTAAATACTCAGTTCTTTACTGAAATTCCCAAGTTGTCAATCCTTTATTAAAGTTTCATCAATGGATTTAATGTTAGAAACAAGATTTTTGCTTAAAACTCAAGATTTTGGACGAGATCGTGAAGATTTTCGTTGTAATTGATTGGGCTCTGTTTTTGAGGTAGATCTCTAATGTATTTTGGATGTTAAATGATGTTAGAAATGAGATTTTATCAATCCAATCCAGAATAGGTTGTGTTGCCTAAGTTTTTGCTTATGAAAATGGTGGTTTTTGTGGTGTTTTTGGTGTTCTGTTATAGCTGGAGGTATAAGGACGAGTTGAGAGTTGTTTTTGATGTTAATTGATGTTTAGAAATGATTAGAAGTGATGGATCTTGGCTGGGTTAAGTTTTGGGAGAGTTTGGAGGTGATTTCGGTTGTGTTTGGTAGCCGAAATGTTGGTTTTAGGTAGAGCAGCGAGTTTAGGAGTGTTGGCTGAAGATTTCAATGCATGATGATGCATTAATCCTCTGCTTTGATGTTTTTAAAACAGGGGAGACATCTTCAGACACTTTTGGAGTTGATCCGGATGCTTAATCGGCGTTTCGGCGAGCTAGCGAAATGAATTTGGTGAGTGCGTTTGGTTTTGAAGTCCATGAGGACAAAAACACAAGGTTTGGGGATATACGGTAGGTTTGAAACACCTTCCTAAGTCTGGAAGTAAGTATGGCTTGAATTGATCTCTCTAAGTGGTGTTTGGCCCCAAATTGCTTTTACATGCTCATGGTTTGTATTGGTTAAATTCCTACTATTTTATGTATCTTTTGGAGCATAAGATTATGCTTGTAGAGTTGTCATGAGATGGCATGATGCATTGAATAGATTTGAGCTTTTGGTTTAAAGCAAAATATGATTATTGTTTTGAAAAGTGATGAGAAAACACTTGGGTTATTTTGCATGGAAAAATAGTAGGTGTGATGATATTTTAACACATTATATTGGCATAGATGTTGAGAAACTTACCGGATATAATTGATCGATCAATAGGATGAGAGTGCACTATAAACTAAAAATTCGTACGTGCTCTTTGGTTAAGCCAAAGGGAGATTTTCCGATGATGGGCATTCCATCGGGTAGGACTTGGTGAAATACCTAAGCTTTGTGGCGATGATTGATTCCGCCATGTGAGTACGGTGATGAGAGATTCCACCGGAAGTTGTTGCTAGACAAGTGAGTACGGTGATGTGAGATTCCACCGAAAGAGTCTAGTGTAGAAATGTGTCCGCATATCCGAATATTGATGAGATGCTAAATGCCAATATAAATGATTAAATGGTTTTTGTTACACATGTACATTGATTAAATGATTTATGCTATGAGATATGCATATGTGTTTTGTTTAGAAATGCTTTGACAATACAAGCATGTGGATGGCCTTGCCATGAGTTTTGCATTGGTTTTAATGCATGAGATAGATTGGAGGTACATGTGTTTTCAATGAGTTTTGCTTTGAAAGTTTATCAAGCATGAGAATGAGATGAGCATGTGGTTTAAAAGATTTGATGAAAATGTTTTCTAAAAGTGCATTATTGTGTTGTTTTACTTTAGAGCATGCCTCACTGAGCATTTGTGCTTACGCTCTCTTTTACCAATAATGCAGATAATTGAGGTGTTTAAGGGCATCAAGGAAGCTAAGTGTGTCCAAAGGAATCCAAGCTCATGTATGGTGAAGTTTTCGTACACTATTAGTTTTGATAGTTTGGCAATGGGAACCTAAGTTTTGTTTTGGGAGATGTGTTAAACTCCCTGAGGTTGTGGCATGTGTGCCTTGGTTGATTTGAATTGTAAATGGCATTAATTGCTTGTTTGGAAGTTTGTTTTCCCTATTTGGTTTGGGTATTAGGATGCATGCCTCTAGACTTATGAATTTTCTTGTTTGATGCTATGGAGGTGTTTAGGGGTTCTAAATGTGTACCTTGTATGTATGTTGACTTGTTGATATGCTTGGGGAGTCATTTGGATGTGTTCGATCGAGTTTGTGCATGAAAAACCAGCATTTGCTGTTGTTTCTGGGCAGACCGTATCGAAACACTCCCTAGTGTTTCGAAACGGGGGCCTGAAATAGCCTTCGTGTTTCGAAACGCTAAGGAATGTTTCGAATCGTTTTGGCCACTGGAAGGCCTCGTTTCGGAACCAGTCTCGGAACCAACCCGTGTATCGAAACGGTCAACGTCGTTCTGATCCTGCGTTTAGATACGGTAGGTGGGTGTTTCGAAACAGGTGACCGTTGGGCACTGATTTGAATGATGCTGAAGTTTGCAAGCTTTACATTTTAGTCCCAAATGTTAAAGTTGCCATTACTTGAGATGTTCAATTAAGGTGAAATTTGAAAGTGAAGTATGTAACATGACTAATTTCATAATGGTAACATTAAAATCAGTAAAGACCTTCTAATTTACAGAAATTACTTTTTGGTCCCTAAATTTGTATATTGTGCAATTGAGTCCCTTTTCGAAATCCGATCGCTGTGCCTTTCTCTATCGTATTTCGTGAGTACTCACTTAGGGTTAATATGTATCTAGACAATATTAAAAAGAAAAAAAAGGTCGTGAATCAAGGTTGACTTTCGGGTTTACTTTGGTTTTCCCCGTGTAATCTTCGTAGTTCGGGTCAACCGTCTAGGTCGGGCTAAGGGGGTTACAAAAGTGATACTTAGAGTATCGGATATCGTCTCCACAGGGTTTGAAATAATTCTATCCTTGAAATTCTGCACAAGAGAAAGAAAATAGTTTAATTGAATGTTGGAATAATCTTGAGTAAAAGCTAAAATGAGAGATAAAGGAATCAGATTTAAGGAATAGGCCGGTATTGAATTGCTCAGTAGTGCAGGTGTTGCACTGTTAGAGAAACTTCTGTCTTCTGTCGTCGTAACTGTCGTGGCAGCACCTGTCACGGTAGAGGTATGTTGATGTCGCGGCAGCGATCAACAACTCTGTACTTCAAGCTTGGCAAGAATCCCTGCTATGACTTGTCCTATTCATAGGCCCAAGTTCTATTGATGAACACTTCTTGGATGATACCTCCCGGCGTGAATCAAAGGGTGAACACCAATGTTGTTGAATTATTTTTTAGCCACTTAACCTTGTACTTATCCTTAAGCCAAGATGGTTTAACCATAAACTGGAAAACGCATATTTACTCTTTTCGTATGCTTGACTCTCCCAATATCAAACAAATGGATAACCTCACAATGCTCTCCCGATGCTCTTATAAGATATGAAAAACCATAGTAAATAAACTTGAAGTTTTTATTACTTGACAGAAAATTCCTAAAACAATACAATCCTTGCAACTACTTTACAGAATCAACCCTTAGCCCTAGGGGGAGTTTAGAACATGGTGGAGAAGGGAAAACGACAAGGGTTTAGGGGAAGAGGGGTAAGAATAAGATATCCCTCCCTAGGTCGAATTACATGCCTTTATATAGGCCTTGGGTTTAAGTTTTCTAATATGTCAAGAATACAATTTCGAATTAAAGTGCAACTCTATTAAAGACTAAATCTTCTGAGTATATGCCTTGAATTCGTCCTCTTTTCTTGCCTTTAGTTTCTTCGTTGAACTTTGGGCTTGGTCTTCATTATGCTTCAGGGCTCAAAAAAATATGGGAGTGGTCCACGATAGACCGGCTTGAAATCCTCTATCTGTTGAGCTCAACTTCACTTTTCCACCTCCGCATTCTGCTGTCGCCATGGCTGCCACGGCAGATGTCACGACAGCCTTTGCTTCTCGACTCCAGCTCTGCAATCCGCGTCTGCTCCTTTGCGGCCCTGGGTCTGCCGCAGCAGATACCTGCAAAAGTAACCAAAATCTGCAGCAATTGTGCCATTTTATCTAATTGTGATGTATATGCAAAAATCTATCCTAAATGCAATGAATTATGCTTGAGTGCCGAAAAAAATATGGGTAAATGAGGGGTAAAATATAGAACTTTTATACACTCAACACTGATCACTTCCTTTATTACTTGTGTTTTTATTTACTTTTCTTCTCAAAAAACCAATTCAATTATTTAATTTACTTTTTCTTGTGCAGGAAAGACAATTCGAACAAAGCAGACCAATCCTCGTGGGATTCGACATCTTTTATACTATAACTTGGCAGGAGTGTGCACTTGCGCTCTTACCAATAGGGAACACCTACACGCCCTACAAAAAGCTCGAGGAGTATCCAATATCACCGATGGACAGAACTGACGTCACCACCAGAACTGGAGCAGGAGTAGCAGTGGCACGCCACCGGTGAGCGGCAATCGGCATCCAGGCGTGGCGACAGTAGCGGCGGTGCAGTGTGGTTCGTGGTTCCACTTGTACCCCACCTTTCACAAATTTACACTTCGACCCCATTGTTTGCAATTTCTTTTCTCTAGTCCCTTTTTATTTTTAATTTAATTCTTTAATTCTTGTTTAATGCAACTTAACCTCTTTTTTGGCTTTGTTCATGTTCATTGTGTTGTTTATTAATCTTTATATGCAATTTGACATGTTAAAATGTTAGGGTAAATAGGCTTCTTAATAATTAATGTTGTTTTTTATAATAAAAGTTCACAAAATATCTTAGAATAAACACTTTTAGTTTCCCTAATATATAACTTAAATATTTTAGTAAGATTAGTTCACCAACGATAAAATCTAACAATAAATACCTAGAGTTTAGATTCCTAAATAATTTTCTTTTTAATAATTAACTTGGTAAGTTAGTAAAAGTAAAATAATACCTTTCCTTAGTTATAGATAAGTAAACAAAATCCTTGGGTAATTTTCTTTAAAAATGTAAATATTCTCTTTCCCTTATTTGTAAATAATGGTAAATAAAACTAACTTGGTATTTTTTGTGAATAATTACTTCTTTTAATTGTAAATAAAGCACTCTTAGGTAATTTTCTTAATTGTAAGCGATTAAATAAAACCTTTAGAATTAGTTTCCTTAAATGCATGCTTCTAAAAATAATAATTAATTTTGAAAATTAAATAACCCATAAAATTAAAAGGAAAACATAAAATGTCTTTTAAAAAAGAAATTTTCTTGCATCATGAAAATGTAATATTTTCTCGATTAGAGTTAATTTAGTCTTCCAATAGCATTTGTGGGAACGGTCGAAACTCCTATGTGAGACTATATTTTTCAGATTTTTTTAGGATTAATGCCTTAATCCCCCCGTGTCTAAATTGATTCGGGTTTTCACAGCCGTGAGTGAATATGGGTCATTTTTAGAACTCTACAGATTTTTACATTAATCTTTGCATGCACACATTCGGATTACCAAGAAAAATATTAGTGATAAAATAAGCATCGTTCTGCGGGCATGATGATGGTGCTAATCCTTCCCCACACGTAATCATGCCTCTGAACCTTCAATCTAGTTGGTTTTTAGGTTTTCGGTCCGCCTAATACAATAAAAGGGACCTGTGGCGACTCCTTTGTCACACCTACCAAGAAATATGATTGCTCAACGAAATCCCATCGAAACTATGCATTCACCAATCCTTTATAAGATCCATGGCCATCCATTTAATTTCCACTAAGGAACATCAAAGCATCACAACAACTCTGAAGAACTCGATGTTAGACTCCCAATTGATGGCAAGTCAACCATGTTGCGTGTAATAGGTGCTCCTCAATTAGTGCAAGTGTACACATCTCAAGTAATATAATGATAAGTATTAGAGTATCGTCTCCCCAAGGATTGAGATGGCTTCCTTCAATTATTTTCTCGCACTAAAAAAGAAAAGTAAAAGTAAAAACACAAGTAGAAGAAGTTTGGGTTTTAATTAAACTAAAGATCATAAACTAAAGCAAACAAGTAAAGATTGAGAAATCAAGCTGAGAGAATGGGATGGATTAGATTGCGTTGTAGTGTGGAAAGAAATTGACTTGTCTCGGTCTTTGAATGCAATGATCACCAAACTACCTCGGCTGTGACCTTCGTCTCTACCGTCGCAATAAGATGTGCTTCCTTGGCAATCCCTTGCTGGTCGGCAAACAATGTCAAGGTTCGGCAAAGCGTCCTTTGATGGCTCCTTATGCCTAAGTCGAAACCGTGCTGTTGTGCAGACCTTGATAATACCTCTCAACAGGAACCAAGGATGAACCCCAACCACTAAGCAAAATAATCCTAACCCTAAGAAAACTTAGAACATGATGGACGTGGAGATCACACGACTAAGCGTAATCACAAGCTCTCAATCTTCGACTCCTCTTTTCTCTTTTTTTTCTATGTACGTAAATCCTTGCTTAAATAGGAAGAGGTGTAATGGAAAGTCTTTCTTGGATAGGAAGTTAAGTTGGACTTGTCTTCATTAAAGAGGTAAATCTCTTTAATTTTAATGCCTTTATCGACTTTGGCCAAATTCCATCTTTAACCTTCCTTCCATGCTTTCATCGTCTTCTCGTGCTCCGATTGTCATGCAAAGTAAAAATCCAGCGTTTTATGCTCTTCAAAAATGCTACCACTTTGCATGCTTTGCCCTCATGCAGGTTGGTCTGTGCTCTACCTCGGTAGAGAATATCTGCTGCCTCTGCAGGGGTCTATCACTGGATCTACTCCGTAAGGCTTCCTATTCATAATTCAACTTCTTTCGGTAGAAGTTGTTTGCTTTGCCTTAGCTTGATATGGATCTGTCACGAGCTCGTTCTGCACTATCTTTCCTTTTCTTCATTGCCCGTTCAGCTTCACCTTCCGTGGCAGTGAGTAAATCTGCGCAAGCACCAGACATGCATTAAAATAGTACATTTTCATCAAATAAATCAAATATCATGATCAAAGGTAAAAATACTGTAATTAATGCATATAAGGCCATAACGCCACTCGGATGAGAGTAGGTTAAGTAATAATTGTCATGTAAAAAGGGTGAAAACATAGGACTTTTAGGCACTTATCACACCCCCAAACTCGAACTATTGCTTGTCCTCAAACAATGCAAACAATCAATTGTCAAAACCTTAATTTTCATGAAAATATCCTTGGTCTTACTTTTCCTTCCTCTTTTCAAACCATGGCCATGAATGCTCGGCCCTTAAGTCTTTAGATGCCGCATGAGTTCCCTGGAATAAAACTATAAGATTTGTAAGTGTGTGCATGAATTGTGAACAAGATGATTATATGGGTTCTAAGTAAACACTTAAGAATTAACCTACTTAACTTGAGTATAAATATTTTTTTCAAGCAATCTAACCTACTAGAGACAATTTCGGGCACCTCTAGTGATTAGCCTAGAGCCGGTTTCGGGCACCTCTAGGGCTTCCTTAAGCTAGAGCCAGTATTAGGCACCTCTAACTTTTTACCCAAAATTTTCTTCATAAGCAAGTCTATGTTCTAAGTGTACTAGAACTCCTTAAATCATACAAGTCACAAAGATGTTTTAAAGTTCTAATCTCATAGTATGATCCTAAGTTATCTCCCTTATGCATCCTAAAATTAAAGGCTCTAAACAGTTCAAAGCTTGGGTGAGAAGATAGATATCTATTACCAAGATAGAAAATTCATTTAAATTAAACTAAGGCAATTGATGAAGAGCAATGTTGAGGCATAAGCTTCATTCAACTAAGCCAATATATGCAGTAAAAAAATTAGAAAAGTATAGAATAGAATTGCATAATAATGGTATTAATATGTCGCGGCAGAACAATGCCTCTCGGCAGCAGAATCTACACCCCCAAACTCAAGATAAGCATTGTCTTCAATACATTAACAACAGATGCAATAATCGAAAAAAATTGAGCACAAAAATTAAGGGCATAAAAATAAATGCAAGAGAGAAAAAATTTAGGTGGACTCGGATGAGTCATCATCATCGCTTTGTAGGATCAATTTTTTCCCTTTGCAGGCTGTATGCTTGACTCTCTTGGTTTCTCTTGGCGGTAGGATGCACGTGTGGGTGAGGGGGTTGGCTTGGTCGAAGTTGGCTTGGCTGGACTTGGCTTGGCCGGGGCGTTTACTTCCTTTTCCCAATCCGTGTCAATGTGGAGCTCCTCTGTGGCCTCTAAGGCAGATGCCTTGCGTTTGGAAGTTTCGAATGTTTAGAGGACGGATTGGGCAGTTTTGGTCCAATTGGAGAAGCCTCATGTCCCAACTGGCGAACCCATTGGAGTGTCTAGAAGAGCCTTGCCCTTGTTAGTCCTAGCCGTGGTAGAGGAGGTGGTGGTTGCAGCGGTATAGTGCCTTGGTACGGCTGCGACAGAAATGGCGGTAGGGAACTGATGGAACTGGATGGTGTGGTCAGAGAACTTCTCTTGAATCACTTGGACAATAGAGGAGGTGAAATCCCTTGCGAGGGCTATAAATAGGTGCTTCAGTCTGTCCATGTCGTGCTGGCACGGCAGAGTTCTTCCTTGATGTGTTCGTAGCCTTCCTCTATCAAAGACTCGACAAATTCTGCATGCTCGTCCCTCTCTATGTGGATGCCATAAAAGAGATTTATGGCTTCGGCATCCACTTTGATCGCCTTTCCCCGAACATGAGCAAAAAGTGTGGTCGGGCTTGGATTGTGGGCATAGAATTCCCGGACCACTGTTATGTTGTCTCGTTCGGGTTGGAGGCAAAATATTTGCCACTTTTGGTGATCTACCTTGTTGAAGAGATAATGGTCGAGGCTGAAATTTGGCTCATCCGAGCAATGGAATCCTTGCTCATCCCATACTTGGTGGGCTATGAAGTGCTTGTTGAAGTGCCTCTCTACCTCTGGCGGTGCGAAGCGTTTGTACATTGATGCCTCGGCAGAGCGTGAGCTTTCTCCTTTCTTTAATTTGAGGGCCATCTAGAAAATGTGAGTGACTTGTGAGAAAGAAAAAGAAAATTCTAAACTTTGGAGAGTGCAAGTGAGTAGAAGAGAATGTTGAGTGATGAAAAGTTTAGAGAAGAGTGGCTTTTATAGAGTTTTGGCAAGCCATGTCGTGCGACATTTAAATGCAGAGCGTCATCTCTAGACGTTATTAGCCGCTTTCTGTCCGTTACAGTCTTTTACCCGTTACAAATATAGCCGTTGCGGCTTTTTCGGCCCGTTTGCAGATTATGTCGTTGTATTTTTTGGCCGTTGGCAGATCATGCCGTTGTGGCAGCAGTTTCTCGACACTTATCTGTTGGTTCATCTCTTCTTTCTTTCATGATCTCCATCCTAAAAACATATAACAAATAAAAATAAAACTTTATTCCTAAAAGAAAAATTATAAATGTGGAAAATAAAAACTATAAATAAAACTAAAACTAAAAATGAAACTAAAAATAAAAAGATAGAGAGAAAAGGTTAAGACACTAAAAGAGTGCATGTGGATGCATCTCCTAAAGTGATTACTTCCTTATCCCTGACGACATGTAGCCCAAGTGATGCTTTAAACTCTGCCCAGTATTTTTGAATTCATGGTCATCCTGTGCTTTTGGCTATGTATCTCCAGGTCCTGTCATCATACTACCGCGGCAGTTGCTCAGGCAGTTGCCAATGTTGTGGCCGAAGCAGTGTTCAGTTTTCTTACTGAGGCAGTGTGGTTCTATGTCGATGTCTGACTCAGTTAGGGCCTGGATTGCCTGACATTTTTCTAGGTCATCAGCATGTTTCAGGATAATTAGTACATTGAGTTTCACGTGCTGATCGTTTACTCTTTTTGTCAGTTCTCCTTTTTCGACATCAATCAGAGTTCTCCCTGTAGCTAGGAATGGTCTCCCAAGGATGATTGGTACACTCTCATCTACATCACAATCCAAGATAAAAAGTCGACAGGGAAAAATAAATTTATCAACTTTTACCAATATGTCCTCAATTTTCCCTTGGGGTTGCACATAGGATCTATCGGCAAGCTGTAGCATCACGGTGCTAGGTATGGCTTTTCCAATTCCCAGTTTCTGGAAAACTGACTTAGGCATCAAGTTTAAAGGCTCCTAGATCACATAATGCCCTCCCGACATAGTGGTTTCTGATTGTGCATGGTATGAGAAAGCGGCATGGGTCCTTGAGCTTGTGTGGTGTCCGATGTGTAGCATCGCCATACATTCTTTTGTCAAAGCAACACTTTCAAATTCCCCAATCCTTTTTCGCTTTGAGACAATGTCCTTGTGGAATTTGGCATAATTCGGGATCTGCTTGATCGCTTCCACCAAGGGCAGGTTGATATGTACTTGCTTCAAGATGTCTAGGAACTTCTTGAATTCGTATTCTTGTTTATGTTGTTTTAGTTTTTTGGGGAATGGTGGAGGTAGTCGAATGTCCTCTACTCTTTCTTTGCATGGAAATTTGATTTGAGGGAATACCAGCACATCGACTTCTGCTCTACCATGGGTGCTGCCACAGGTGCTGCCGTGGCAGTGCCTTCAAGGGTTGATGTTGTGGTAGTTTTGTTGGGCATTTCCACGAGAGTTGACTCATTTGGTTTTGTTAGCTCTGTTTCCTTAACTTGGGGCTCCTTGAGTTGAATACCACTGCAAGTGGTTATGGCATTGCATTGCTCATATGATTTTCCCTTAGCAACTTTAGTATCAATAGGCAAGCCTCTCATCGGCATGGTGTTTAGGATCTGCGCGAGTTGCCCAACTTGATTCTCTAGAGAATTCAGTGTTGCCTCATTATTTTGCAACCTAATCTTTGTCATGTCCATCAAACTGCCGGTTTTCTTTATGAACTTGTCAGTATTAGCCATATATGCACTAGTTTGAGACATGAAAGCATTAAGAGTGTTTTCTAACGAACTAGTTGGCATAGACTGCTGTTGTGGCATGGTCTACCGAGGCATGTTTTGTTGAAATCCTGCAATTGAAGCATTCTGATTGTTCAAGTTAAGTGCATTGTTGGGGTTGTTCCATGAGAAATTTGGGTGCTTCTTCTAGGCCGGATTGTAGTTGTTGGACATCATATTATTGTTTTGGTTGTAATTTCCAATGAAACAGCTCGATTATGTATTCTATGGACATTCAGAAGAAACATGGTTACCCCCATAGTTTTCACAAAATAAATCAATTACCTTGACCTTCTAGTGATTGTTCTGCAGTTGCATGTTCATGACCAACTTTGTCATGGTGGCAATTTGGGATGAAATTGAGTTCGAGGACCCTATTTCGTTTACTGTAGGTTGGCATCGGAATCCTCCTCGTCTGGCTGTTGGGAATTGAGAGTCGTTTTTTGTCGTCCTGTTCATAATATCCTCGTCTAGGAGTATGCCATTTGCCGAGACATCAAGCATCATCCTAGTTGTCGTGTTGACAACATTATAGAACATGGTTACTTATGTCCAAAATGGGAATCCGTGCAAAGGACATTTGTGTAATAGCACTCTGTATCGCTCCCATGCCTCATGCATGGATTCGTCGTCAGCCTGTTGAAAAGAAGTGATTTCGTTACGCAATTTTTCAGTTAAATTCGTAGGACTAAAATGTGCTAAGAAATCACGACATAAATCACTCCAAGATCCAATTAATCATGTAGGAATACTATTTAGCCATGTTTTTCCCCTATCCCTCAGTGAATAGGGGAACAATTTTAATCTCAAAATATCCTCATGTACTCACTGTAGTTTAAATGAATTACAAATTTGCAGGAAGGATTTCAGGTGCTATCTGGCATCTTCTGTTGCTGAGCCGCCAAATTGCCCCATAGTATTGATCATGTTGAACATCACAGGCTTCAGTTCAAAGGGGTAGCTTCTATCTCTTGCGTGACTACTCCCGGATTTAGTCCGTTAAGATCCTCTTCTAGGTAGTCTCAGACAGTTGGGTTTTGTACTGGCGTGAATTGAATTCATGGATTTTCTCCATCTCCTACAGGGGCATTCTGTTGCCCATCGACAACTGGCTACCCGCTGGTAGCCTGCTACCCATTGGTATTCCGATTTTTGTTGGCATTGTTGCCGCCAAATTGATGTGCCATCTTTTTCCTTATCAAGGTCGTGGAGCAGATACTTTGGTTCGCCCTGGTTGTACACCAACACAAAACTAAAGTCGATTAGTGCTCGAAAACTTATGCAAATAAAGGTGCAAGAAAATTAGATTGAAAATGACTATTACAAATCCCCAGAAACGGCGCCAAAAACTTGTTGCATGTAAAAGGTGCTACGCAATTAGTGCAAGTGTACACGGCTCAAGTAATATAATGATAAGTATTAGAGTATCGTCTCCACAGGGATTGGGATGGCTTCCTTCAATTATCTTCTCGCACTAAAAAAGAAAAGTAGAAGTAAAAACACAAGTAGAAGAAGTTTGGGTTTTAATTAAACTAAAGATCATAAACTAAAGCAAGCAAGTAAAGATTGAGAAATCAAGATGAGAGAATGACCCGGATTAGATTGCATCATAGTGTGGAAAGCAGTTGACTAGACTAGGCCTTTGAATGCAATAATCAGCAAACTACCTCAGAGTGACCTGCGTCTCTGTCGCAGCATTAAGATGTGATGCCTCGGCAATCCCTTACTGGTCGATAGAAAATGTCAAGGTTCGGCAAAGCATCCTTCGATGGCTCCTTCTTATGTCTAAGTCGAAACCGTGCTGACGTGCAGACCTTGATAATACCTCTCAGCGTGAACCAAGGATGAACACCAACAAATCTCACGCTTCTTTTAGTCGTTGAAACTCTAACTTATTACTAAGCCAAGTAAGCTTCCACCGTTGGGATGAAAACCATGCTTATCCGTTTTGTGAGTCTAACTCTCTCGTTATTAGACAAATAGATAACCTCACAATACTCTCTCTCGATGAGATTGCAAGAATAAGAATAATGCCAAGAATAAGCAAACATTGAACTAAATTGTATTAAAAACTTAAACAAAGTACAATTGTTCTCTCACAACTACTAAGAAAAATAATCCTAACCCTAAGAAAACTTAGAACATGATGGACGTGGAGATCACACAATTAAGCCTAATCTCAAGCTCTCAATCTTCGACTCTTCGACTCCTCTTTTATTTTTTTCTACGTGCATCAAGCCTTGCTTAAATACGAAGAGGAGTAGGGAAAATTCCTTCTTGGATAGGAAGTTATGTTGGACTTGGACTTGTCTTCATTAAAGAGGTGAATCTCTTTAATTTTAATGCCTTTATCCACTTTGGACAAATTCCATCTTTAACCTTCCTTCTATGCTTTCATTGTCATGCAAAGTATGTAGAAAAATCCAAAGTTTTATGCACTTCAAATCGGCTACCACTTTGCATGCTTTGCCCTCCGGCAAGTTGGTCTGTGCCTACCTCGGCAGAGAATATCTGCTTCCTCGGCAGGGGTCTATCACTGGATCTACTCCGTAAGGCTTCCTCTTCATAATTCAACTTCCTTCAGTAGATTCTATCAGCTTTGGCTTAGCTTGATTTGGATTTGTCACGAGCTCGTTCTGCACCATCTTTCCTTTTCTTCATTGCTCGTTCGGCATCACCTGCCCCGGTAGTGAGTAATTATGTGCAAGTACCAAACATGCATTAAAACAATATCTTTTCATCAAATATCATGATCACATGTAAAAGTAGTGCAATTAATGCATATAAGGCCATAATGCCACTCGAATAGGTGTAGGTTAAGCAATAATTGCCATGTAAAAAGTGTGAAAACATATGACTTTTGGGCACTTATCAAACCACTTACTACTATCTCAAACACACGACTCCACAATGTCTCCCAAAACATGCACCAAAAGTTTGGTACAAACTATATCTCTCAAAATTCACCATATTCTGACCATTGTACCATATAAGAAGAATCCCTTGCGCTGACATGTCTTTCTCTAAAACACCCACAACAAGATCTCAAAGTCCCTTAGAAACCATCGGACCTAAATCCTATCATAACATTGTGTCCTCATAATTAGGATCAGATATTACTTCCTGTGGCTTTCAAAGCAAATCAATACTTAATTCGAAGCTTAACTAACAAACATACGGGTACCGGACTGAAAAATCAGTACCGACACAGATGAATCGAGTACCGGTACTGGTACCGTATGGAGCTAGCATCGGTACTCTCTTTCACGACCATCACGCCCCACATGGGCAGCATGATACACTAACTCAAACAAAATCCGTACAAGCCATCACATATCAAGCTCACTTTACTTAGGTGGTGATCGATCACACACGATCAACAACTCTTAATTACTTCAACTTACGTCGCTGTCCAAATCTCAGATTTCTTAAAGATCAAGCACCCAAAATTTCACACTATTGAGGTGAACACAACATTCCTTTTTCTAGCACAAGAATACAACCTTGAAAAAACACATAATATCCTCGAAGATCTTGAAACCATACTCAACTTTAATCGAGTCAAAAGCACTGTCAAAACAAAACGGTATTAGGCATCTAAGATTTTCACCAATGTCCCTCGGCTCTTTCCAAGGAAACTATGATTCAAACAAAAGAATTTGCAAACTCTTAACCCTTGCTTCCTTAACTGATTACACAGTAACTAACCTTTCCCCACACAAGGTTATTAAGGTAATTATTTTGCTAACTTTCATCTTTCTAAATTCCTTATACATTCACACGTGCCACGTAAAGCATCAAACTTATATTCAAGAGACAACATGGTGGACCCAAATTTATCATTGCTGAAACACCTCTAACGTCACTACAGACATCAAACGTTAACATGACACGCTCTTAAGAGAGAAATACTCAATCCAAAACTCATTTCGAAACTACAAGAATCTAACACTTTAACTGTAACCATCTTATTCTCTAACCAATCTAAAAAAAACATATGGGTACTTCGCAACTGATTAAACGAGTCATCTACCTTATGAGACACGTAACGGTCATTCAGTGTCACTTAATAAGCTATCAATGGTTTAAACATCACCTCAACGAACAAACTTCTTGCTAACGAACAAGCCCGACTCTTCTTTGCGAGACACTTAGACAAAAGAACCCTCGTTTGGGTTGCACCTTTATAATTGAACATCTGTCTCTCTCAACTGGGTTAGTATCCTCAGACAAGGACGATAGGCACCAACGTCCCACTCGGTCTTACCTTAACATCCACTCACGTCCTTGACAGGGAGGAAGTCCTAACTACTCCTCCAAAAAGACCAAACAAACACTATGACAGACTAAAATATCTCGAGAGTCGAACTACACACATTGGCATCTACCAAATGGTCAAAACATGTCCCACAACCCCGTTGTTCCATTCTCCAAACAAACACCACAAAAGAAAACCGATAGAAGGGCAACGGTTTAACATTCTCATTACCAAATGTTGGGTTCCATCGAGGTCTCAGAGCATTGAGCCCACTATCGACATTACTGGCTAGCATCGCGCTTGATTAACAAAAACAATTTTCGAGATGCAACAACTCTAAAAGTGTTTTAAAAGCTATTCTGTAAGCCCAAAGGGAGTCATCTAGTCTCAAAGACCAGTCCTTCCTTGTTAGATTCACAGTCTTCTCTAAAATGTTCTTAATCTCCTTATTGGAAATCTCCGCTTGGTCATTCGTTTAGGGATGGTAGGTTCTGGCAATCCTTTTCTAAATTCCTTACATGCACAAAGCTTTAGAAATTAAATTGCATTTAAAATGTGTACGCTCATCATGAATAATAGCTCTGGGCACCGAAACAAGTAAAAATACCCTTATGCAGGAACTTGGCAACAGCCTTGGCGTCGTTGGTTGACAAAGCAACAGCCTCAACCCATTTTGAAATGTAGTCAACAACTACAACAACCCATTTTGAAATGATGGGGAAAGGGACCTATGAAGTCTATTCTCCATACGTCAAATAGTTATACTAGCATAATGTTCTGGAGTGGAAATTGATGTCTACTGGAAATTGATGCCTTGGCGAAATTATGGGCATCCTTGTACAATGTGGGCCAAAGGAATATTGACTGCAGCACCTTTGCCGCATTTTTCACCCCGACAAAGTGACCTTAATACGGTGTTGCATGGCATAATTGCAATATATTGTGTTGTCCATCTTTTAGCACACACCATCTTATCACATGGTCGACACACTTTTTAAACAAAATTGGCTTGTCCCAATAATATTGTTGAACATCTCACATATATAATTTCCTGGCATTGTTTGCCTGATCTGGTGAAAAAATATTACTTACCAGGAAGTTGACTATGTAAGCGTACCATGGCAAAGCATTAATTGCAAGTAAATACTCATCTGGGAATTCATCCCTTATGGAAGCGGTCTTACCATCCTCAAGGTGATGCTCTACTCGTGATAGGTGGTCAGCTACCAAGTTCTCACTTCCCTTCTTTTCTCGGATCTCAAGGTCAAATTCTAGTAGTAGAAGCATCAATCGGGTTAGTCTAGGCTTGGCGTCCTTCTTTTCCAAGAGATACTTTAATGCTAAATGGTCTATGTACACCATACCCTTGTTACCAACCAAGTAAGATCTGAACTTGTCAAATGCAAAGACAACTGTTGCATGTGTAAAGTGCCCCGCAATTGTTCAAGTATACACGTCTCAAGTAATAAAGTGATGAGTATTGAGTATCGTCTCCACATGGATTGGTGTAACCTTCAATGTTATCGTCTCACACAAAAAAGGAGATAAAAGTAAAGAACACAGATGATTGATTGGCTTTTTAGAGTAATCTAATAAATAGAAAATAAAATAAGCAAGTAAACTAACGAGTTGAGCAATCAAGATGAGAGAATGAGCTAGATTATATTGTGTCGTAGTGTGGAAACCAATTGGAACTGTCTTGGTCTTTGAATGCAACGAACACCGAATTGCCTCGGTAATGACCAAAGTTACTGCCGTGGCAACGGGTTAAGTAACTTCCTCCATAATCCCTTGTTTGGGCAGCAACGAACAACGTCAAGGTTCAGAAAAGCATCCTTCAGTAGCTCCTTCTTATCCCTAAGTCGAAACCGTGCTAATGTGTAGGCCTTGATAATACCTCCCAATGTGAACCAATGATGAACACCAACCAATTTTACGCTTCCTTTAGCCGTTGAAACTCGAAATTATCTCTAAGCTGAGTTAGTTTTCACCGATTGGGATGAAAACCATGCCTATTCGTTTCGTGAGTCTAACTCTCTCGATATTAGACAAATAGATGCAATCGCAATTCCCTCTGCCAATTCAATTGCAAGAAAACGTAAACACCAAGAATAAGGAAACCTTAAACTAAAATTGCATTAACAAAAACTTAAACAAAATCCAATCGTTTTCTCACAACTACTAAACAATACAATCTAAACCCTAAGAAGAAATTAGAACATAATGTCAGTGTAAGTTCACTACAAATTCTCTCAACTCTCGATTGCTTCGGTCTAAGATTAATGATGTCCTTAATGGCCAACTTTGGCTTCTTATTTATAAAGGAGGTCTAGGTCAGGTCTTTCTCGAGGAGGAAGTTAAGTTAGAATTAAATACATTAAAAGAAAAGATCTCCTTTTAAGTATTATATCATTCTTCCGTAAAATCCTCCCACTTGCGTGGAATACTCTCTTGACCTTCCTTCGGTGTTTTCATGATCTTCCCACAGTTCGGTCTACATGAAAAGTTCATAGATAAATTCAGCTTTTCATACTCTTGAAAATGCATATCACTTTGCATAATTTATCCCCTTTTCAACTATGTTAGGGCATTGCCTCGGCAGTGGCTTTGCTATTACCTTGGTAATGGTCTGTCTGCCCTTTTTCGCTCAGTAAGCCTCTATCTCATGGTTCAGCTTCCTTCAGTAGAAACAAACATCCACGGCTAGCTTGATCTAGACCGTCAAGAGAAGGTTATGCACTGTTCCTTTCTTTCCTTCACTGCCGCGACAGTGCTTGCCTTGGCAATGAGTAACGAAATCTGCACCTACACCAAACATACACTAAAGTAGTACCTTTTCCACCAAATAAACCAAGCATAAGGATCAAGCATGATAAAGATGAGATCAATGTGATTGATTCATGGAGGGCTACAATGTGACTCAAATGGGTGTAGATTTAGCAATAATTGACATAGAAAAATATTTTTTGCCAATTATAGTACTTTTACACACCTAACACACCCCCAAACTCGAACTATTGCTTGTCATCAAGAAATGTAACTAGTAAAAATAGAGTTTCTTGCCAAAGTCCTTAATCTTCATAGAAATTGCTTCAACCCACCTTATTCCTCATGACCCAGCACTTGAGAATACAAGATTAATTTTTTCGAACGACTAAAGGAGGTACCCGGAATAAAACTATGATGCTTGTGAGTGTGTGCATTCTCTGAGAACAAGATGATTTTCTGGGTTCTAAGTAAACACTTAAGCATTAACCTACTTTCCTTGCATAAATATTTTTTAGCAATCTAATCGTATAGAGCAAATTTTGGGCGCCTCTAGTGGTTAGCCTAGAGCCAGTTTCGGGCACCTCTAGTGTTTCTTTAAGCTATAGCTGGTTTTAGGCACCTCTAACTTTTTTACCCAAAATTTTCTTTCTAAGTAAGTACATGCCTTAAGTGTCATAAACTCCTTAACTCATACAAGTCAAAAAAGTGTATTTTCGTTTTCAGCCCCATAGTGTGATTCTAAGTGTTTCCTATAGTTATCCCGGCCTTTAAAGTGTATTTTTGAGTGCTAAGGTTGTTTCATCACTAGAAAAGTTTTTGTAAATCTAGGCAATTCTAAGTATAAAAAAATAAAGAAATTACATTGCTATAGAACATTAACTGTTGCAGCAATAACTGCCTCGATAGTGACCTACACCCCCAAACTCGAATCAAGAATTGCCCTCAATGCATCAACACAAAGCATAGAATATATTAAAGCAAAATAGAGGGCACGAGAAAAAAACTAGATTGGCCGAGAATCAGAGGAGTCATCATCAGTTTGGATGATCAATTTTCTCGTTGCCATGTGCTTGATCCATTTGGTGGCTCTTGGTGGTTGGGTGCGAGTTGGTTTGGCTTTGGTGGTCACTTCATCTTCCTCATCCATGTCAAGGAAAATTTCTTCGATTGCGGTTGCCTTGCACTTGTTTGATTAAGATGAAACGACTTTGAACTTTTGGATGATGGACCAGACAATTTCGAACCAATCAGATAATGACTCGGTCCGGATTGACTCTTCAATAGGAGCTTTGCCTTCTCGATGTGTGGCTATGGCAGCTGGAGGATTAGGAAATGCCAAGGCAGAGTATGCATGTGTTGCCAAGGCAGAGAAGGTTGGCATTGCTTCTATATAGAGTGTATGAGAGGTAGGCATTAAGTAACAATGCTATTGTGAGAGGTAGGCATTAAGAAACGTTAAAAGGTATTCCTATTGTGAGAGGTAGGCATTAAGCAACGTTTCACAAAGGTGTTCCATAATTTTGCCTCCGGCGGTTTACCTTTCCTTTGTGTGCGCCGGTATTCCATGTCGTGTCGGCAATGCACAGCTCACTTCGGATGTCCTTATAGTCATCGATTGTGAGTTTCTCTACGAAGTCTTTGTGCTCATCCCTTGCCACATGTATGCCATAGTAGAGGTTCATTGTCTTAGGATCTACGGGGATTGCTTCGCCTCGAACGTGCACGAAAAGGTTGTTAGGATTCAAAGAATGGGCATAAAACTCCCTCACCAATGTCACGTTGGCCGGTTCTGGTTGATGGCAAAGAATTTGCCACTTTTGATGAGCAATCATGTCGAAGATGAATCGGTGTAGCCCGAAATTGGTGTAGGAGTCGGAGTATTGGAAGCCTTGTTCCTTCCATACTTGTCGTTCGATGAAGTGCTTGTTGAATAGCCGTTCAACCTCCGGTAGTGTGAATCTTTTGAATGCCGGTTCCTCGGTGGGTTTTGAGCTTTATCCTCTCTTGAGTTTTAGGGCCATGGTTGAGTTGTGGAAGTGTTGTGAGAAATAGGAACTAACAAAAATAAAAGACTAAAAACTCTTTGGATGAAAAGATGATGAAGAAGATTGGGAGTGATGGTTTAGGGGAGGGTGTTTAAATAGATGGAGGATATAGCTGTTGGAGTGAGGTTTAACCATTGGAAGGTATAGCCATTGGGCTTTAAATGCGTGTGTGGCAAGGATTATCGTTGCACTAGCTGTTGCGGCTTTATTGCCGTTTGGGCAATGATTACGTTCTGGCATGGGGTTCCTCATAACTAGTCGTTGGCAGCTTGTTGTTGTTAGGGAATGAATGGGCTTTAGGGTTTAAGTTAAGTTGTTGGGTTTGGTCCATCTTCTTCTCATGTTTGGGCTCCTTCCTTAAAAATAAAACAATTTTATTAGAGCAAAATAAATTAAAAAAATCTCAATCCTAAAAATTAAAGTGCAGAAAATAAAAATAAAAGAAAAAGGAAAGGGAATAAATTTTAACACACTAAAGGAGTGCATGGGGATGTATCTCCTAAAGTGATCACTTCCTTGTCCCTCATGACGTGGTTCTATTGTAGTGCTTCAGTCTCTGACCGTTAACCTTGAATTCATGCCCATCTTTGGTTGATTTGATTGTCACGGCACCATGGGGAAATACTTTGACAACTTCGAATGGTCTAGAACATCTTGATCAGAGTTTTCCTTGGAATAGCTTTAGTTTAGAATTGAAGAGAAGCACCAACTGCCAGAGCATGAATTGCCGCAACAGTAGCTTGTTGTCATGCCAACGCTTAGTTTTCTCTTTATATATTCTCGAATTGTCGTACGCCAAGGCTCGAAACTCTTCTAATTCGTTGAGGTCTAGAATTCGTTCCTATCCAGCACTCTCCCAATCTATATTCACCGCCTTTATTTCCCAATATGCCTTGTGCTTTATCTCAACTGGTAGATGACAAGTTTTTCTGTACACAAGTCGATATGGGGACATTCCTAACGGGCTTTGAATGTTGTTCGATAGGCCTATAATGCATCATCTAGTCGAAGGGACCAATCCTTTCAAGATGGGTTAACCACTTTTTCAAGAATGCTCTTCAACTCTTTGTTCGATATCTCTGCTTGCACGTTGTTCAGTGGATGATATGTCATTGAAATCTTATGTGTAACACCAAATTTCTTCAATGTTACAGCAATAAGCTTATTGTCGAAGTGTTTGCCCTCGTCACTGATGATAGTTTGGGGTACTCCAAACTGTGTAAATATGTGTTTTTGAAATAATTTTTGTACGGTTTTGGAGTCATTGTTCGGAGTAGCAATGGCTTCGACCCACTTGGATACTGTTGTGTTTGTGCAGTGACTATAAATGGTACGCAAATGGTGCAAGTATACACGTCGAACGAGTAATAAAGTGATGTGTGAGTATCTTCTCCACAGGGATTGGAGGTATTCACAATTACTGTAACAATAAAGCTTGAACTTTTCGCATGTGACAATGCTATAGTAAAAGAGATGGTGTATAATAATGCTGAAGCAAAATAGTGGAGAGAAAGATGAGATAACAATATGATAGACATGTCCCCTTTCGTATGCGAAACTCACTCCGGAATGACTGGCTGGGAATGATGGACAACCCTACTCAAGCTTCTTAACGATACTAAGGCTTTTCAGCTATCTTCTATGCTAGGCGAGATTTACTAAGAGTGCTCCTAAACTATCTCTAGCCAGGAAACTGGGAGTCAGAAATGCTACAGCCATACCTCTCGGCGTAAACTTATAACACTCCCCTACCCTTCACGTACTATCCTTTTTAGCTTTTGAAACCTATCACTTATCTCTAAGGTAGGTTAGAGTCTGCCTCTCAACAGTCACTCTATTGCTTTTGAGGGTTCTAGAGCTAACTCTCTCGATTACTAACCCCAACATACAACTAAATAATGGCCAACTCTCGAAGGCGCTTAAGGTAGGGCTTAACTCTCGAAGCACTTACAACCCTAAGCTTTTACAACTTTAAGGAAATGATAAATGCATAAGCAAAACATAGAATCATGATAAACACTAAAAAAGCCATAGCATGCATTTAAAAGTACTCAAAATAACATCATTCATCAAACCCAAGCCACCTAAAACAGTTCTTGGCTGGGCAATATCATCCAACGTATCATTGCGATAACATCACCAAATATAAAGGTATAACAAGAAATTGTTATAGCGACAAAAAGAAAGGTGAACTCCCTCTCCGCCATGGACTGCCCGACTGTCTTAGGCCCACCGCCTCTCTCGAGGCCGTTGAGGCCACTCCTTGGAGCTTCAACAATGGAGGACAGCAAGACGGAGAAGATGAAGGTGGAACTTATCTCCCTTTTTCTCTCTCTTCCGCCTCTCTTTTTGCAACACTCAAAATACCACACTTTGCTCCAAGCTTCTCTCCCCTTTATATAGTGGAGGCTTTCTAGGGTTTGGTGCCCTAAAGATGCCTTGATATTCCTAAGGAATATCCACTGAAAAGGTCTGCTTCGAGGGGACAAGGGAGACAGTCTGCAGGCGGGCACCAGCTGCTGCACATGTCAGATCGTCCTTTTCTGCAA
This sequence comes from Hibiscus trionum, assembly GCA_030270665.1. NCBI lineage: Eukaryota > Viridiplantae > Streptophyta > Magnoliopsida > Malvales > Malvaceae > Hibiscus > Hibiscus trionum. The sequence goes on from BSYR01000021.1 coordinate 28,763,525, forward strand.
GTTCACATGTTTCTACAGCTCACGTGTATCTCACGTGCTGGCCAATGTCCGCTTCCATCATGCTATAGCAATTCCCGACACCGGCTTTCTCTTAACTCCTTTCCTACACACCACAAAACCAAAACCAACCTTCCAAGTAGTACCCCTCGATATGGACCAACAACCCGCCAAGATAAATATGCACCCTGAAGAAGAAAATGCAACCTAAATGCAGTCTAAATGGTATGGTATGAACTCAAGAACATGCAAATGCTATAACAAAAAGGTATGAAAACAATGATATTTATGATGTTATCACACCCACAAACATAAGCTATTGCTTGCCCTCAAGCAATGAATAGAACAAAACAAAAGAGCTACTATGGCAAAGATTTAACCTAGAGAATTGCTATGGCAATATTTCAGTCCTCAGAAATAACTTAGGCATATAAATAAATAAACACAACTAGACATGAGATCATTAAGAACATTCTTTAAGACTAAGTTGTGTGCGTGTAAGCGTGGCTGCCTTCCTCCTATACTTAAGCTGGTGAGACAAATTTTCAAGGAAGCTCCCTAGTTATACCCTAACTATGTTCTCTAGTTCTTTTCCAATTTTTAGACTCCCAAAAAATATAAGTTTTCAGTTACGAAGGGTGTCGGCTCATCACACCTACCGTCCTTAACTCTAGATGAGCAGGGAGCAAACCTCTCACCCCGAGCTAGTAGGCAGAGTCATCCTGTGACAACTTTCATTCACTCATATGCTATAGCAAAGGCTTTATTGTATATATATAAACAAGCTATAGCAAAGCGGAGTGTCCTTCTACAGATATGCCATAGCATTTATTTGTTTGTTTTAGTATAGGGTTGTCTAACTTTTCTTTTAAGTTCTCTAGAGTCTACATATCAGAGTTTAATAGGGCTCTTCCTGAAATTTTTTTCTAACAAACTTACTTAAATAAAGAGAGCAACTGTGTAAAATTATTATTATTATTATTTAAAACAACTAGATCCTAAAGTCAATTCTACAGATCTCAACTAGTTGTGTTTTTTCTACTTTAATTCAGGCCTTAGCAATTTCGTCGCCATACATCATAAATATGTTCATAGGCTGACTCTAGACAAAACATAATGCCATAGTAAAAATTTTGTTCTATTTTATAATGCATATGCTAAAGCAAAATATTAACTATGAACACTAACAACCCCAAACTTGAGAAATGCAGTGTCCGCAATGCATAAACTAATATATACTATATTCCTTGAAAAATGAAAAATTGAAAAGAAAAAGGCTAGTACCTCTTAGGTGCAGAGGATAGGTGGGGCTGCTAGTGTGGTCTACCGACATCTCGGAGGAGTAGTGGTATGGGTCTGCCACATCATCCATGCTCTTGGATGAGACTGATTGAGCACTAGACGAGGGCCTGACACGCCCAGCTGTGTGCTTAATGCGAGTTCTCAGTATGGATGGTGTAGCATCCTCTGATTGTGCTGGAGTCAGCTCGGTTGCGTGTGCTGTAGCAGCTTCCTTCTGAAGGGTTTCCTCAGGGTCCTTTTGATCGTGCTCTGGTTTTGGGAGTGGGATTTCTGGTGTTGAAGGCTTAGGATTGGTTGCCTTTCGGCTGCGTTTCCTCTTCTTGGCTGGAGAGGTTGCTGGGTCGGTTTCTTCAACAGTAGGTTGGACAGATGGAGTTTCTTGATCTGACTGGGTAGTTGGGGTTGCTGATGCTTTCTTTCGCGGGGTCTTTCTCTTTGCAGCAGGTGGAACGGAGCTGGGTTCGCTGGGAGACATTGATTGTGCTGTAGCAGTGGCGGGGGCATGCAATAACTCCACTGGAAATTCTGGAAATGATACATTCTGATCCAGCAGGAGTTTGCTCAAGCAGGATGCTATGGAACTATCACGGTGTTGGGCGTATTTGAAGTACACCCGCTAATGTGCCTTCATCAGGTTGAGCTCAGAGCTCAGTTCCTTTGTAGTTTCCACCAGTGCTGCCACTCTTGCTGCAGCAAAACTTCTAGCTCCACCCTCAAATGCTTGCTGATGCATGTCTTCGTTAAATCCCCGGAGTTTCGTCGCAAGTGCTGGGGTCAAACCTGTCTTTCCTGAAACAGATGTATCTACAAGATCGTCTATGAAGAGGTCTTTCTTTTTGCACAAGGCAGTGATCAGATTAGGAAAAACAAGGGGGCCACGGGGCCGTTTTAAAAAAGCATATATCTCATCCACTATTATCTTTTCTATATAAATTTATCTACCATGTATTATGGAATGAATGAGAAAAAGTCGAGAGATATGGACGGTTGAAGTGTGTAGTGTGGGCATGAGCTTATGCCTCACAAAGTGATTCCATACCTTAGCCTCTGGTTTGAGGCGTCCTCACTCAACCGACTTGTAATTATCCAGCACTGTTCCTTGAAAGCAAATGTCCTCCAGCACCTCTCGTTGCCTATGTGTGTCCATTTTCATCACAAAAGAAGTGTGACGGTCCGCAGTATGTTTCACCCCGTAGAACTTGTTGATTGCTGCAGCAATAAATTTGATTTGCTCTCTGCGCACATGAACTGTGGACTGGGTTGGACTCGTCAAGTGAGCATAAAACTCCTTCACCAGTGATGAGCAAATTTCTTCAGGATGGGCAACAAAGTTTTTCCATCCATGGGTGCCAATGACGTCTATTATGGATTGGTCGAACTGATCTTCTTCCTCTTGAGGGTATTTGAACCCTATTTCTTGAAGAACGTTTCTTTCCTTGAGCTTTGCCCATCTCTCCTTAGCTGCCTCGTCAAAAAATTTGGGAATCTCCAAGACTAGACGTTGTGTGGGACGGTCAGAAGTCTTAGGGGCATTTTTGCAACGGGCCATGGAGTTATCTCTAAAAAGTTTGGAGGAATGAATGTGGGTAGGAAAGAAAATGGTGAGGGTTTTCTGTGTTTGAGGAGAGAATCGAAATGGTGTAGGGAAAGTGTTTGAGTGTTTGAAGATGATGAAGAAGGTGAGGGGACGGATGATGAAGAAAGTGTTGGGAGTTCAAAAAGGTGGGGAAAACTGACGAGTTAATGGGAGATGGGAGGTGATGGAGATGTGTGTCGGCTTTAAGAGAGAGAGAGAAATTTTTTTTGGAGTTAATGCAATGGAAAACGACTGGAGAGAAAATATGGGTTTATGTGGCTAGGGGTTCTCTTCATTAAATTGATGAATATTGTCTCTCATGCTTTTTGTATTTCTCTCTCTCTCTTTTAATTCAACTCCCTACTTTTCGGATAAAACAACCTTTATCTTTTTCTTTCCCCTTTTCTTTCGTCTCTCTAAAGTAGGATAAAAACAAAATCCATGTCCTTCTCCCTTTGCTACCAACCCTGCAGACGGCATGCTCCCCTGCCTTTGTACCTAGCGTTGTACTAGGAAAGAGAAAGCTTTGTACGAGGGTCACGTGAAAAGATATCAAAATTAAAAGCAAAGATAACACAAAACTAAACTAAAAAGAAAAGCATTATTTATGGACATGCTATAGCATAAAAGATAGAGTTTAGAGATGCAAACTTTCAAGGATCGTGAAGATTAAGGTATGACTTGTCTCTAAGGATAGGGGCTCCACTGTACACCTTCAGGTGTTGGCCCTTGACCTTGAAGACTTCATTGTCGTCCAACTTCTTAATATCCACTGCGCCATGAGGGTACACCTTGTGTATGATGAATGGCCCAGACCACCTCGATTTCAGCTTTCCAGGAAAAAGCTTTAGCCTGGAGTTGTAGAGAAGCACTTTTTGTCATTCTGAGAAATGCCTTGGAAAAATGTGTTTGTCATACCATTTCTTGGTTTTCTCCTTGTAAATGCGAGCATTCTCATATGCTTGGGCTCTAAATTCCTCCAGCTCATTAAGCTCTAGCAATCTCCTTTCACCAGCAAGTTGGGCGTCCATGTTGAGTTTCTTGATTGCCCAATAAGCCTTGTGCTCAAGCTCCACTGGTAAGTGGCACTCCTTGCCAAATACAAGCTTGAAGGGTGACATGCCTAAAGGGGTCTTGAAGGCTGTCCTATATGCCCAAAGTGCTTCATCCAACTTGGGGGACCAATCTTTTCTCTTAGGATTCACCACCTTCTCCAAGATTTGCTTGATTTCTCGGTTGGAAACTTCAGCTTGTCCGTTTCTCTGCGAATGATATACAGTAGCAATCTTGTGCCTGACTCCATAGCGATGTAATGCTTCAGCAATGAGCTTGTTGTCAAAGTGAGTGCCTTCATCACTGATGATGGCTCGGGGTGGTCCGAATCTAGTGAAGATGTTCTTGTGAAGAAACTTCATTACTGTCTTGGAGTAGTTCCTTGGGGGTGGCGACAGCTTCAACCCATTTTAACACGTAGTCGACTGCTAGCAAAATATATAGATCTCCATATGATGCAGGAAACGAACCCATGAAGTCAATTCCCCACACGTCAAAGATTTCAAGCTCTAGAATATTTTGCAACGACATTTCATTCTGCCTGGAGATGTTTCCCATTCTTTTGCATCTGTCACAAGTCTTGTAGAACTCGTGTGCGTCCTTAAAAAGTGTAGGCCAAAAGAAGCCTGCTCGAAGAACTTTTGCAGCAGTTCTTGCACCACCAAAATGCCCTCCACATGGTGATGAATGACAGTGGTACATAATGTTATGGTATTCTTCTTCTGGAACACATCTCCTTATAATCTGATCAGGACATTGCTTGAACAAGTAGGGTTCATCCCAATAGTAGAATCTTGTATCATGTCTGAATTTCTAGAGTCCCTATCTAGATAATTCAGTAGGCAAAATACCACTGACAAGATAATTAACAATATCAGCATACCACGGAATTGCTGTAGCAGCTAACAGTTTCTCATTAGGGAATTCCTCCTTAATTTCAGTTTAACTATCTTGCGTGACAGCATTTTCTATCCTAGATAAATGGTGAGGTACCTGGTTCTCGTATCCTTTCCTATCTCTAACTTCTAAGTCAAATTCCTGAAGCAATATTATCCACCTAATAAGTCTAGGTTTAACATCGTTTTTAGTCACTCAGTACTTAATGGCTGAGTGATCGGTATGAACTATGACCTTAGTGCCTATCAAGTATGACCTAAACTTATCAAAGGCAAATACTACAACAAACAATTCTTTTTCAATAGTGGTGTAATTGATTTGTGCATCATTCAAAGTGCGACTAGCATAATAAATGACATGAAAGAGTTTACCTCGGCGTTGTCCAAGTGCTGCACCAACGGCGTAGTCACTTGCATCACACATCAGCTCGAACAGCTCGTTCCAATCAGGTGGAATAACAACTGGTGCTAAGATAAGTTTCTCCTTCATTTCTTCAAATGCGCTATGGCAATCTTTGTCAAAAACAAATGGTTGGTTTTGCTGTAGCAAACTGCACAGTGGCTTTGAGATCTTCGAGAAATCTTTGATGAATCTCCGATAGAAGCCAGCATGCCCTAGGAAGCTTCTTACTCCCTTGACAGTAGTGGGAAGAGGCAGTTTTTCAATAACCTCGACCTTAGCTTTGTCAACTTATATCCCTTGCTTCAAAATCTTGTGGCCTAAGATCGTTCCTTCCGTTACAATGAAATGGCACTTTTCCCAATTGAGCACCAAGTCAGCTTCCTCGCACCTCTTTAGGACCTTGGCGAGATTGCCCAAGCATGTGTCGAAGTTATCTTCGGAGACCGAGAAGTCATCCATGAAAATTTCTAAAAAAATCCTTGATCATGTCTGACAAGATAGCCAACATGCATCTCTGAAATGTTGCTAGAGCATTGTAGAGACCAAATAGCATTCTCCAGAAAGCATAAGTTCCATAAGGGCATGTGCAAGTCGTCGTTTCTTGGTCTTCGGGTGCTATAGCAATCTGATTGTACCCAGAATACCCATCGAGGAAGCAGTAGAATGCCTTGCCCGCTAGTCAATCCAACATCTGATCAATGAATGGGAGAGGAAAATGGTCTTTCTTGGTCGCCTTGTTGAGCTTCCTATAGTCCATGGAAATCCTCCACCCCGTGATGGTTCTAGTAGGCAATAGATCATTCTCCTCATTGCTTACCACGATCACGCCTCCCTTCTTCGGTACACACTGCACCGGGCTGACCCATGAGTTATCGGATATCGGGTAGATTACTCCAGCATCCAGCCACTTGATTATCTCTTTCATCACTACTTTGTTCATAATTGGGTTTAGTATCCTTTGGGGCTCAACTGAATTGCTATGACAATCATCAAGAAAAAAATTGTGCATACAAATACCAGGGCTTATACCCTTCAAATCAGCCATAGTCCACCCTATTGCCTTTTTATGGTGTAACAACATATTTACTAAACTAGTTTCTTGCTTAGGTGTGAGAGTAGATGAAATTATCACAGGAAAAGTTTCATTGCTCCCTAAGTAAACATATTTAAGATGCGATGGAAAAGGTTTCTGTTCTAATGAAGGTGCATGCTCAAGGGAAGGTTTAGGAGGTATATATTCTGAAAAAATCAAGAGGTTCAAAGTGCGTACCTGGTCTAGCCTCGAGTCGACTAGACTGCTCCAGTTCCCTTGAGAGCTCTTCTTGGTCTGAATCATCATCCTTGCAGAGTGCTTCAAACTCCTCCATTTGCATCTCATTGCTACAGCAAAACCCATCAACCATATTATGTGCTGTAGCATCTATATGTTGGCATACTCCTGGGTTGTCTGCATATTTGAGGGTGTCATGTATATTGATCGTGACCGTCTAATCAGCCACTCGCATCGTGAATTCAACCTTCTCACAATCGATCAAAGCTCGTCCCGTGGCTAAAAATGGCCTACACAAGATAATGGGTGTGTTGCTATCAGCTTCACAGTCGAGGATTAAGAAATTGACTGGAAAGACAAATCTGTCCACTTTTACCACAACATCTTCAACTCTCTCTTCTGGACGAACATGAGAATGATCGGCTAGCTGTAGTACAACCTTGGTGGGATGTGCCTCTCTTATCCCCAGCTTCAGAAAAATCAACTTGGGCATTAAGTTGACACTTGATCCCAAATCACAAAGTGCTCTTCCAACAAACTTGTCGCCAATAGAACATGGGATAGCAAAGCTATCTGCTATAGCGTCAGTCTCTTGTTTCTCGACCTTCCTCTTTTTCGTAACTATATCCTTGAGGAATATGGCATATGTTGGCCTATGATCAATGGCCTCCAGAAATGGGACATTGATATGTAATTTGTCCAAGATATTCACAAATTTCTAGAACTGAAGGTCTTCTTTCTGCTTCTTGAATCGTTGAGGAAAAGGAGGAGGGGGTCTAACTTCATTCGTCTAGGCTGGTGGAGTTACATCTTTTGCTGTAGCAAAAGCAGGATCCTCCTCTTGTGTTTCTTTTGCTATGACATCCTCACCCTTCTCTTCAACTAGAGGATCTTGTAAGTTATCTTCTTCTTGAGGCAAGTTATGCTGAGAGTCCTCATTCTCATTTCCCCCAAACTTGTCTTCCTTTCTAATTTCCTTGCCACTCCTTAATGTGAGTGCGCTGCATTGTTCCTTGCTATGGTGCTTAGTGGCTTCAGTGTCACTAGGTAAACTTCCTTGTGGACGAGCATGTAAGGTTTGAGCTATTTGGCCAACTTGTGTTTCTAAGGCTCGGAGAGATGAACTATGGCTTTGCAATAAGGCTCCTTGATTTTTGATGTTTGTTGCATGATCATGTAGCAAAACTTTCGTGGTTCCCATGAAATCTTTTGTCATAGCCATAAATTCTTTCAATGTAGTCTCCAGCGAACTGTTCAATGGAGACGTTGCTCCCTTGTAACCTTGCCATGGCATCATCTGGATAGAAGATGGTGCTTCGATCAGATTTTGTTGTGGCGTTGGCTGTGCAGAATTACTGTGCCCTTGATTACCCCAACTAAAATTTGGATGCTGACGCCATCTTGGGTTGTATGTATTTGAGTATGGATTTCTGTTGCAGTTATAATTCCCGACGTAGTTGGCTGACTCTTGATTGTCAGGGCATTCACTCAAATGGTGATTGCCATCACATCTGAGACATGAGGTTGTGGACTTCACTTCCTTGACTTCGTTGGGACATTGGAGGTTCTTTAGTATATTTGTGATAGCAGCTAATTGGGTGGCTACCGAGTCATCGGCTTCACTATCTCGAGCTACTTGGGTTCTCCTCCCCGTTCCAAGCCTTGTGGTCGGGAACTAGTAATCATTGTTGGCTACCCTATCAAGAATGTCAAATGCTTCCTCCGATGATTTTTCTAACGAGGTCCCATTTGCTGAAGCATCTAGCATCATCCTCGTAGGAGCATTTACCCCATTATAGAACATAACCACTTGAGTCCAATCATGAAAACCATGATTTGTGCACTTCCTCAATAATCCCTTGAATCGATCCCAACACTCATACATGGATTCGTCATCAGCTTTAGGAAAAGAAGCAATATCATTTCTCAACTGAGAGTTTCTATTTGGTGGATTATACCGTAGCAAAAAACTTTTGCATAGATCTGTCCAAGTCTTCATTGATCCAGCTGGCACTCCACTTAGCCATGCTCTAGCACGATCACGTAAAGAATATGGAAACAGTTTAAGCTTTAGCACATCCTCGTGCACTCCTTGCTGTCTGAATGAGTCACAAACCTCCAAGAAAGCACGGATATGTTGTCTTGCATATTCGTGAGGCATACCTCCAAACTAACCAATAGTGTTCAACATGTTGAACATAACATGTTTAAGCTATAACTGAGCTGCCTGAATTTCTGGAGCTACTATTCCGGGATAGAGATCGTCCAAGATATGAGCTAAATGATCCCAAATAGCTCGTGGTCGAGCTGCTGCTCCCTGGCCATTTGCCATAGCATCTCCGTTACCTTGAGGTGGTGGTATTTCTCCACTCATGTTTCTAATCTCTTCTCGTCGAACACGTCTCCTAAGTCTCAAGAAATGCTCGATCTTAGAAATAGGTGATTGCAAGAGTCCTCTAGGTCGCCTTCTGGTCATATACTAGCAAGACACCTGAAAAGATAAAAGAAAAACCTAAAATAAGAATATACTAAAACAAAAAGAACAAACGATAAAACCAAAAACCGTAAACAAGCAGTTGCCAACCCCGGCAGCGGCGCCAAAAACTTGTTGCGTTCGTGCAGTGACTATAAATGGTACGCAAATGGTGCAAGTATACACGTCAAACGAGTAATAAAGTGATGAGTGATTTTCGTCTCCATAGGGATTGGAGGTATTCACGGTTACTGTAACAATAAAGCATGAACTTTTCGCAGGTGACAATGCTATAGTAAAAGAGATTGTGTATAATAATGCTGAAGCAAAATAGTGTAGAGAAAGATAAGATACCAATATGATAGACAGGTCCCCTTACTTATGTGAACTCACTACGAAATGACTGGCTGGGAATGATGGACAACCCTACTCAAGCTTCTTAATGATACTAACGAGATTTACTAAGAGTGCTCCTAAACTATCTCTAGCCGGGAAATTGGGAGTCAGAAATGCTACAGCCATACCTCTCGGCGTAAACTCATAACACTCCCCTACCCTTCACGTACTATCCTTTTTATCCCTTGAAACCTATCATTTATCTCTAAGGTAGGTTAGAGTCCGCCTCTCAACAGTCACTCCATTGCTTATGAGGGTTCTAGAGCTAGCTCTCTCGATTACTAACCCCAACATAACCCTAGAGAATGGCCTACTCTCGAAGGCTCTTAAGGTAGGGCTTAACTCTCGAAGCACTTACAACCTTAAGCTCTTGCCACTTTAAGGAAATGATAAATGCATAAGCAAAACATAGAATCATGATAAACACTGAAAAAGCCATAACATGCATTAAAAAGTACTCAAAATAACATCATCCATCAAACCCAAGCCACCTACAACAGTTCGTGGTTGGGCAATATCATCCAACTTATCATTGCGATAACATCACCAAATATAAAGATATAACAAGAAATTGCTATAGCGACAGAAAGAAAGATGAACTCCCTCTCCGCCATGGACTGCCCGACTATCTTAGGCCCACCGCCTTTCTCGAGGCCGGTGAGGCCACTCCTTGGAGCTTCAATGATCGAGGACACCAAGCTGGAGAAGATGAAGGTGGAACTTCCCTCCCTTTTTCTCTCTCTTCCGCCTCTCTTTTTGCAACACTCAAAATACCACAATTTGCTACAAGCTTATCTCCCCTTTATATAGTGGAGGATTCTAGGCTTTGGTGCCTTAAAGATGCCTTGATATTCCCAAGGAATATCCACCGACAAGGTCTGCTTCAAGGGGACAAGGGAGACAGTCTGCAGGCGGGCACCGACTGCTGCACATGTCAGATCATCCTTTTCTGCATGTTCACATGTTTCTGCAGCTCACGTGTATCACACGTGCTGGCCAATGTCCGCTTCCATCATGCTATAGCAATTCCCAACACCGACTTTCTCTTAACTCCTTTCCTGCGCACCACAAAACCAAAACCAACCTTCCAAGCAGTACCGCTCAATATGGACCAACAACCAGCCAAGATAAATATGCACCCAGAAGAAGAAAATGCAACTTAAATGTAGTCTAAATGTTATGGTATGAACTCAAGAACGGGCAAATGCTATAGGAAAAAGGTATGAAAACAAGGATATTTATGCAGTTACAGATACATAGTCAAAGGCCAGAAGTATGTAGAGATTCCCAGATGAGGATGTGAAAGGCCCCATGAAATCAATTCCCCAAACATCGAACATCTCGATTTCAAGGATGTTTTGCAAGGGCATCTCATTTCATCCCAAAATATTGTCGGTCAGCTGACATCGGTCACAATGCTTATAGAAAGCATAGGGGTCTTTGTAAAGCGTATGCTAATATAATCCTTACTGTAGTACTATGGCCACGATTCTGGTTCCTCCAAAGTATCCTCTATATGGTGAAGAATTACATTATTGAAGCACCTCTCCTTGTTCTTCTTCAGGGACACATCTCCTTATAACCTTATCTGCATATTGTTTAAACAAAAGAGGCTCGTCCCAAAAATAATGCTTGGCATCATGTTGGAACCTCTTCTTCCTTTGATGGTTAAGGTTATAAAGTAATACACCACTAACAAGAAATTTGACAAGATCAGCATACCCATGTATTTTTGAGACGGACATTGCCAAGGCAATGTAATCTGAAATTGCTGAGGCAATATTGCCAGTCGCTGCCGAGGCATTAGTGTCAGCCACTACCGAGGCAATTAAGAGATGCTCATATGTGAATGCATCTTGTATTTCTTTGCATGTGGTGTCTTCTCTTCCTTGTTATTGTCGTGACAGGTGATCGACAACTTGATTTTTCGTTCCTTTTCTGTCCTTGATGTCGGCATCGAATTCTTATAGTGGAAGAATCCATCGAATCAATCCAGGCTTTGCATCTTTCTTGGAAAGTATGTATTTGATCACCGAGTGGTATGTGTGAACAATCACCTTGGTTCCGATTAGGTATGATTGAAACTTGTGGATGGCAAAGACTACTGCTAGTAGCTCCTTTTCGATGGTAGTATAGATGACTTGGGCCTCGTTGAATGTTTTACTAGCATAGTAGATCACATGGAAGATATTGCCTTACCTTTGTTCAAGGATTTCTTCGACTGCATAATCACTTGTGTCGCACATGAGTTCAAAGGGCAATGTCCTATCTGGTGGGATTACAATGGATGCGGACACAAGTTTTTGCTTCAATGTCTCGAATGCTTCAATGCATGTGTCATTGAAGTCAAAGGCCTTATCATGTTCAAGCAAGTTACACAGAGGCTTAGTGGTCTTATAAAAATTTGAAATAAATCTCCTATAAAAACCTACGTGTCCCAAGAAGTTTTGGAGTCCTTTGACTGTAGTTGGTGGAGGTAGTTTCTCGATCACATCTATTTTTTCTTTTTCTACTACAATGCCCCTTGATGAAATCTTGTGGCTGAGAACTATGCCTTCATCCACCATGAAATGACACTTCTCCCAGTTTATGACCAAATTGGATTCCTCGCATCGTTTGAGTACCCTTTCCAAGTTGCTGAGGAAATTGTCAAAGTTATCACCGAATACTGAGAAATTCTCCATGAAGATCTCCAGGAAATCTTCCACCATGTCAGAGAAAATTTCCATCATGCATCGTTGGAAGGTTGTCGGGGCCTTGCACAGTCCGAATGGCATCCTTCTAAATGCATATGTGTTGTATAGGCATGTAATGGTGGTTTTTGCCTGGTCATCCGGTGCTATGGAAATCTGATTGTAACCTGAGTAACCATCAAGAAAAAAATAAAATGGTTTACCTGCAATTTGATCAAGCATTTGGTTTATAAAGGGTAAAGGAAAATGATCCTTCATAGTAGCTTTATTCAACTTGCAATAATCCATACAAACCCTCCAACTTGTCACAGTCCAGGTTGGGATTAATTCGTTGTTCTCATTGGTTATCACGGTCATTCTATCTTTCCTTGGTACACATTGTACTACGCTTACCCATGTGTTGTCAGAGATAGGGTAGATAATACCTACGTAAAGACATTTGATGATTTCTTTTCTCACTACCTCCTCCATAGCGTGGTTAAGCCTTCATTGAGCCTCAATGGTAGGTTTGTGATCGTCCTCCAAAAGGATTTTGTCCATGCATACTGTTGGGCTTATTCCTTTCAAATCAGCAATTGTCCACCCTATTTCCTTCTTCTGTAGCTTAAGCATGTCGATCAATCTTTGTTCCTGCTCATGCTGCACCTTAGAAGAAATAATTATGGGCAATGTATCATTGTGTCCTAAATAAACATATTTCAATTGCCCGGGCAATGGTTTCATCTCAAGGACTGGTGGTTGCTTGATGGAGTGTCTTTCGATCTTTCTTTCCTCTCCCGAGTAATTGAGGGGTTCGAAATACTTACCTTGATGGGATACTATCCGGTTGGGTTCGTCTTGTTCATCAATCTCTATCTCTCTAGCTTCTTCGGAATTTGACAAGTCATTGCCGAGGCATTCGTCAGGGAAATCGTCCAATTGATTGTTGAGGCAATGACCAGAATCATTGCCAAGGCCATGTTTGCCTAGGCATGGCGTATCTATGTCAAATTTGAATTCGGTGGTTGCTTGACTCAATTGACATTCTTCTTGATCGTCAGCATGTTTTAAGGTCTAGAAAACATGGAGCTTGACTTGTTGGTCATTTACTCTCATGGTTAGCTCTTTTTTTTTCCCACATCGATCAAGGTCCTTCCCGTTACTAGGAATGGTCTCCCGAGTATGATAGGTGCATGCTCATCTGCTTCACAATCCAAGACAAGGAAGTCAGCAGGAAAAATAAATGTATCTACTCTTACCAATATGTCTTCAATTTTTCCTTATGGATGCACATATGAACGATCGACCAGCTGGAGCATGACTGTGGTGGGTCTAGCCTTTCTAATTCTCAATTTATAGAAAACAGATTTGGTCATTAAGTTTATGCTTGCTCCTAAGTCACACAACGCCTTCCCCACACAACGATTCCTGATTGCACATGATATCGTAAAACTCCAAGGATCCTTAAGTTTAGGTGGTGTCCAGTTGTGCAGCATGGCCATACATCCTTCTATCACAGTAATGGTTTTGAATTCTCTAATCCTTGTTCGCTTAGAGACAATGTCTTTCAGGAACTTGGCATAATTCATCATTTGCTCAATTGCTTCTACCAAGGGCAAGTTGATGTGGACTTGCTTCAATATGTCACAGAACTTCTTGAATTGGTACTTTTGCTTTTGTCGTTTCAGCCTTTGTGGGAATGGTGGTGGAAGTTGAATGTCTTCGATCCGTTCTTTGCATGGAAATCTGATCTGGAGTATGGAATCTGGTTGTTCAGCAATGTTCTAGTTTTCCTTAATATTTATTCTTGGCTCTGCCGTGGCAGTATGGTCAGGTATTGCCGAGACAAAAGGATCAGATGTTGCCGAGGTATCAAGGTCAGGCATTGCCGAGGCAATGTTGTCAGCCGTTGTCGCATCATGTTCTGTTGCAATCCTTGTGCTAGATTGTTCTGATTCAAGGCATTGTTATGGTTGCTCCATGAGAACTTGGGGTGTTTTCTCCAGGTCGGGTTGTAGGTGTTCGACATCACATTGTTGTTTTGGTTGTAGTTTCCAATTTAAAAGCTCGGCTCTAGATTCTGTGGAAATTCAGAAGAAACATGGTTACCCCCAAAATTTTCACAAAATAGATCCATTATCTTGACCTCCTAGTGATTATTTTTCTTTAGCATGTTCATAACCAAATTGGTCAAGGTGGCTATTTGGGCTAAAATTGAGTCTGAGGACTCTAGTTCATTTATTGTGGGTTGGAGTCTGATTCCTCCTCTTCTGGCTGTTGGGAATTGATAGTCGCTTTTAGCTAGCCTATTCAGGATCTTCATTGCTTCCTCCAGTTGCTTGTCTAGGAGTATGCCATTTTCCGAGGTATCAAGCATCATCCCCATTGGCGTGTTTACAACATTATAGAACATTGTCATGTGTGTCCACAATGAGAATCTGTGTAAGGGGCATTTATGTAACAGCTCTTTGTATCGCTCCCAGGGCTCGACATGGATTCATCATCAGCCTGCCAAAAAGAAGTGATTTCATTACGTAATTTTAGGGCGTGTAGGTGTTCCCTTTTTGTGAGAGCGCAGGTGCACACTCCTTCCAAGTTAAAGTATAAATGATGTCGAATCCCACGAGGATTGGACAGCTTATCTCGTTTCGTAGTTCCTGCACAAGGTAAAGTAAAACACAAGTGAATGGTTGGTTTGGTTAGAACTTAAAAACACAAGTAATAAAGAAGAGGTGAATCAGATTGATAAGGCAGGCAGGGTTATGCTGCCTCTTAGTGTGAAAACTGTGTTGTAATAGGTATGAGTTATTTTGTGCTGCCACGATATGCTACCTCGGCGGGTATGGCGGGCGGCAAACTATGACCATGTCACGCGGCCGAAGCAGGTCACTACCACTACAGAGGTGTACTGTCTCGGCAGGTTGAACATATATAAGTCATGGCGGCAATTCTGGTAGATACTCCAAGTTCGGCAGGAGATTTGAAAGTGATCCCTCCTATTTCTAGGTTAGGATGCTCGAGATGCTAACTTGTGGACTAGTGTGGAACCAAATCAGTCAACTCAGTTGGTGATCCCTTTTAGCCGCTGAAACTTGTGGACTAGTGTGGAACCAAGTTAGTCACGCCTCAGCACATTGTGACCGTACTTAACCATTTCGTGAGCCTTGCACTTTCGTGCCCGACAAATGGATTCTCTCAAATGACTAGTGTTGAAAGATTGAAAGAATGAAGAACAATAGATTAAATAAACTCGGAATATTTTAATGAAGAATAACTCAAAACCCTAAAACAAGCATTTCTCACTAGTTACAACATAACCCTAACCCAAATAGAATTTAGAACATGGAGGCAGTGAAGAACACAAGAAAAGTCTATTAAAAACCTAGGATGATTTAAACTAGGAGTACAATGGGTATTTATAGACTCAAGACTAGGTTAAGTCCTCCTTAAAGTAGAAGTCCTTAAAAGTAGCTATCCTTCTTAAATATGACTTTAAATGTCGACTTCTTTGCGTGGAATATGGACTCTTCCTCGTTTGGCTTAATCCGCAAGTAAGCTTGTGAGTTTTTCTTCGACAGCCCTAGCCGCTGCTATAGACGTTGGAAAATCACATGAATTCCGACGATAGATTCAGGAGGTTTTCCTCTACATATCGCGCTATGGTTCTCCCAACTTCTAGAGTCGGCTGCCGAGGGCAGCAAGGGCGTCGGCAACTCTACTCGGCAGGTGCTCGGCAACAACTTGTCTTCAGCTGGAACTGCTTCAGTACAGCTCCTGGGTTGGCTACTCAACATTATGTCCTCAGCTCCTCGGTTCCCTCTTTCAGCTGTTAGTACCTACATACAAGAATACACTAAAACAATATCTCTTGTCCACCAAATCAATAATACTCATAAAAGCAACGTAGAAACTAGAAATACTGTAAAATGTTATGCATGCACCTACTTATGTATAAAATGTGCTTAAAATATTAATAATAAGAGTTGGGATGTGCATGAAATATAGGACTTTTGGACACTTTACACACCCCCAAACTCGAATTATTGCTTCTGCTCAAGAAATGCAACCTATATTAAGTTAGTGAGAGGAAAAAAGCAGAAAAAGAACTCAAAATTTTAATTTCTCAAGCCTCTATGGTGTGTGTATATCTGTAAACGAGCTAAATACGCAGAATAAGTAATTAAACAAAGATGATGCTGTGATTTAAGGTTGCTGCCGAGGCAACACAGATAAGCACATTATTTTTAATCATGGCAGTGAGGGCTTCAGTTTAACACAACTACTCTTCCAAGTCTGATGTTGAGATAGGAGCAAACTACAGAACGTCGAACCCTTGGAGTAGAGTTATCCCGTGAAGGCTTTCATTTACTCATGCTACTTTGCCTGTCACTTTAAGGCTTTCAGATTCATGGACTTTGATAGCAGCGGAGTGTCCTCGCACATGATTCTTCCTAGAGCCTGTTTTGGGCACCTCTAGGGTATTGCAGCTTTCTTCTTTGTTTTTTTATCTTCTGTCGTGGCAATATTTCATTTTTCTGTTTCTTTTGCCTGCCTCAACGGCTACCTGTAATCATCGTTAGAAATTTGCAGAGAATTCAAAAAACACACAGGAAATGTTCATCAAATATTCTAACATATTCCACAAGTAACAAAGATGCTTACATTTTCAGGCATAAAGAAAAAAAATTCTAAGTCATATTTCATACTTTTTCCCAAGATTAAGTTCGATTTTTAGTAGGTGTGAATGTAGATTAATCGGCTATCCTATCATAGGCACAAGTCATAGCAAACTTTTCTTTTCTGATTATTACTAAGGCAAATACAATGCAACCTATATGCAACTAAGAATGCCTATAAATGATGCGAGAGCTATCCCTCCAAACTCGAGATGGGCATTACCCTCAAGGTACAAAACAAACAAACGTTAGGAAAATAAAATATACATATTAAAAATAACAATAAATGTTTGCTAAGAGTTGGGAGGAGGCAGGATTCTAGCAGGTGAGGTTTTTGCTTTCCACGGCAGCTGGACTCTTTTCAGCGTATGTTGTGGCTCTTCTTGCGGTTTGGCAGGGGGAACAGCGGGAGATGTGTCGCTCTCTTCTAACTCCTTTCTTGAAGTCCACAAGTTCTTCGGCTATTATGTGTCGCTTCCTCTTCATGGTTTCTTCATCTGTGGGTGCTGCCGAAGGTATGAATGCCATTGGGATGGTTGTTGTTGCTGCTCCCACTGTTGTTTCTGGCTTCAGCGGTGGCTGATCAATTTCCTCTGATGAGGAGGTGTCTGCCACTGTATTGGATGTGCAGGCTGGGGAGAGATTCTGTAGGTTCCTTTTAGGGGAGTCTGCCACTGTGTTGGATGAAGTGTCGGCTAAGTAGTGCGGGGAATGTGTAAGAGAGGGCACCGGGCTGTCTTTCTGGCGGGCAGTGGCGGCTAGTGGAGTTCTTTGTGCTCGGGCTGCTGCTGCAAGCTCCTCGGGATAGGGCGGCATGGTGGGCACATCACCGGGAAATTTTTGCAGGAAATACGTCACAAGGGCTTCTTGGGCCTCCCCCACATAGTTCATGAAGACCAGCTGCTGCTGCTCTATCCGTTTTGTGCGTTCCAGTAGTACGTGCAGTAGCGGGAGGACTTCTTTGTCTGGGGCAGCGTCAGTACTTCCGTGGGCAGCTGGATTTTCAAACTGTGTGGCGGAAGACTGACTGGGCGTTGCTGGTTCTTTATCCGTATCCTGCATCATCTGAATGCGGACCTTTTTGGTCCAGCCCTCCTTAGCAGTTTTAAGCTCATCTGTGGGCTCTTCCAGGACTTAGAAGTTGGTGCAGAGACATGTGATGAGGGATGAGAAGTACAACCTGCCTTTCTTCTTCTTCAAGCAATTGTATATTTCCATGCAGATAATTTCCCCTACGTAGATAGGCCGGTTCATCAGGATACTGTGAATTAAGGCGAGGCGCGGTCGGTCAACTATCGAGTTTTGGGATGTGGGCAGCATACATGTTTTCACAAACGTGTTCCATAGCAGAGCCTCAGGCAGCAGGTGGCGGCGCTGGACAGATCCCACATGTTTTCCCCCTAGCCATGTTGTTGTGGGCTTGCAGATTCTGGCCTTGATTTCCTCATAGTTTGCAGCCATCAGTGACGGTTTCCAATCCTCGTGTGGGTTGTTGTTCATATCAAGGCCGTAGTAGCTGTTGATGACAGCATCATTTTGTTTAACCGTATCCCCGCAGACGTAGACGAATGGCTTCATCGGGCAGGGCTGATGGGAGTAAGATTCCCTGACTATAGTGATGTTTGCTATATCAAGCTGCTGAGCGAACATCTCCCATCCCTTGTAGTGGATGGTTTGGAACAAGGCGGGCTCTAGACCTCGGTCTCCTGTTTGATGCGTGTAATGAAAGCCTTGCTCCTCCCATACTGCCTGCTTGGAGTATTTTTCTTTGTATCTCTCCTGGTCCGCCTTGAAGCAAAACCTCGTGTAGATGGGTTTTTGGGTTGATGTTGAAGCCATGTGAACAGTTGTGCTTTAACTAAAACTAGAAATAAAAGTTGTGAGAGAGAAGGGGCTGCCGAGAAGATGAGAGTAAAGTAAAATGAAGTGTGTGAGAGGTATATATAGGGGCTGCCGAGAAGTGATGGGGTGGCATTAAATGCTCAACGGTCTGATTTTTAGCACACTTTACAGATTTTTCTGCCCGTTATTTTCAAAGTCAGTGACAGCTAGCCGTTGATGGCCAACTAGCCGATATGCATTGCAGCGCTGGCTGTTGCTTCGGCAGGAAGGTGGACGGGCTTCTTTCTGAGCCTCCTTTTGATCCTGCTCTTTTATTCTTGATCCTAAAAAAATTAAATAATTTATAAAATTCTGAAAATTAATCTAATCCTAAAATAACTCTACTCCTAATGCGTGAAAACAAAGATAAAAATAATAAAATAAAAAATAAGTTATGTTGGGAGTGCATTTGGGTGCATCCCCCAGACATAAACCACTTCCTGAGGTGGTTTAGCTTTTTCTCCCCTCCTAGGGGGTCCTCTTGTTCTTTCAGGTGTTGCGTTATGGGGTCTTTAAGTCTGCCCCTAGGTATGTCGCGACAGCTGCTGCCCTGGACTGTTTCCACACTAATCTTGGTAGCTCTTGCATCCGGGCATACATTTCCTTCCTATGAGGGTTGTAGCACATTCATCCTTATGCTCTAATCCTTTACCCTCATTGTAAGTTCCCCGAGTTCCACATCTATCAGCGTTCTACCTGTGGCCAAGAAGGCTCGCCGAAGGACGACAGAGGCTTTCTCTTCGGCCTCACAATCTAAGACGAGGAAGTCGGAGGGGAGAATTAGGTTGCCCACTTTTACCAGTATGTCTTCAATCTTTCCCTCCGGTTGCACAAATTAGTGATAAACAAGTTTAAGCATAACAGAGGTCGATTTGGCAGGTCCAATACCTAGTTAGTCGAAGATGGCCTATGGCATCAGGTTGATGCTGGCTCCCAAGTCACAGAGGGCTCTGGTCTCCTGCTTGCTGCCTAGCCTGAATGGTATAACGAAGCTGCCCGGATCTGTCTGCTTGAGCGGCAACTTGTTAAGCAGCATAGCCATGCATTCTTCAATAACAGCCACAATCTTGAATTCCCCTATCCTCTTCTTAGAAACCATATCTCTGAAATGCTTGGCATAATTTGGCATGTTTTGTATGGCTTCTATCAGAGGTATATTGATATGCACATGCTTCAGAATATCCAGGAATTTTCTGAATTGGTGCTCCTGCTGTTGTTGCTTGAGCTTTTGGGATAATGGTGTTGGCCAACGGATGTCCTCTTTTTGCTCCTTGCTTGGGGGCTTAGTCCGAGGAGGATCATCCTTGCTTTTATTTTCTGCTGCTGGGGCGGCTGGTGTAACCCCCTTAACCCGGCCTAGACGCTTGACCCGAATTAAGAAAGTCACACGGGGAAAACCAAAGTCAACCCGAAAGTCAACCTTGATTAACAACCCTTTTTTTCTTTTTAATCTTGTCTAGATGCACATTAACCCTAGTTATGATCATTCAAACAACTTACTCAAAGACCATAAACATCAGAGATCAAACAGGGACCCAATTGAACAAATTACAACTTTAGGGACCAATTTGTAAATTCTGATAATAACAAGGACTTCACCCGAATTAAAGTTACCAACTTGAAATTAATCATGTTTCATGCATCTCTGTCAAATTTCAGCTCAAACGGACATCCCAAACTCATACAATTGCACAAACAAGTTTCGGGACCAAAATGCAAACATTTTGAAACATATAACGGCCAATGTCAGCCCCCAACGGACAGGTGTTCCAAAACAGGGAGAGCCTGTTTCGAAACGCGGGGCCGTTTCGCAACGCGTACCGAAACGAGGGTAGGCAGTGGCCTTTCCGTTTCGGAACGGTGTCTCCCGTTTCGGACGCCTGGGTTGCTACAAGGCACCCGTTCCGAAACGGTGGCTACTGTTCCGATACGGCCTGCATAAAATGCACAAAAAGGGCTGCTAAAACACACAATTGATCAACCATACATGCTCCAAATGCTACCAAACTCTACCAGCAAGAGATTCAACATATAGGAGACATATTTGCATCAACCAAACATCAAAATATCAACATATATGAAAAGCCCCAATTCTAAAGGCATGCTTCCTACACAAGCAAACCATACAAGCATAAAACCTCCAAACCAACATATAATGGCCAATTACATGTACCAACATTAACAACAACATAAATCCAAAATAGGGAGTCCAAAACATCTCCCAAAACAACAACATAGGTCCCCCATTGCCAAAAACCAATAGCTAAAGGTGTTTAAGAAAACCTTCCCATACATGAGCTTATCTTTCACTTGATTGCTTGCCTTCCTTGCTGCCCTCAATGCACCTTAATGTTCTGCATTATTGGTTTAAGAAAAGAGAGAGAGCGTAAGCAAAAGCTTAGTGAGGAATGCTCATTAAAACCACACAATAATGCATTTATAAAACACTTTACAAGTCATACTTCAAAATACATTTAGACATGCTCACAAGCAATCATAACCAAGCATCTCATGCTTCATATCATAACATGTCATATTGGCCACAAGTGATAATTACCATCTTTTAACAAGATCAACATAAGACTCACACATGGACTTTTAAACACCAATGTGATCTTATCCCCATGGACTTTTAAACACCATGGCCCATGGACTTTTAAACACCATGGCAAGGACCACACAAGGACTTTTAAACACCTTTGTGTCCTTAACAAGTTTCACCTCAAGGACTTTTAAACACCTTGACCCCAAGGACTTTTAAATACCTTGGCTCATGGACTTTTAAACACCATGTCATGAATCACCCCAAGGACTTTTAAACACCTTGGCCCCAAGGACTTTTAAACACCTTGGAAAGGACCACACAAGGACTTTTAAACACCTTTGTGTCCGTAACAAGAACCATCCAAGGACTTTTAAACACCTTGATGTTCTTAAGTAAACAAGGCTCACTCAAGGACTTTTAACCACCTTGGTGACCTTAACCTTTTCAAAACATCACTTGCCAATATACATCATTTATCATCAATAATCCACTGTTTTAAAGCATTTAACCAAGCCATAAACATCATGCATCTTTAAGCATTAAACCACATTTAAACAATGTTCAAAAGCAAGGAACTCTAACCTTGAGCTTCCTTAAACACATGGCTTATAATCTCAGCAAACAAACATGCTAGATATGCTTTAAAAACAGAATTTAAACATGCAACAAACACATTGCACCCAACCATCACATGGTTCCTCATCAAGAGAGTTTTTCGGAAAACTTACTCTTGAGCTTAGCAAAGTTGTTTAGACTTAGACTAAGCTCCCAAACCTCCAAAACATTGGTTTCAAAGCCGAAAACCAAAATCCACTCACCGATTCCGTTTCGCTTCTTGCCGAAACACCAAATCAAGCTTCCGGATCACCACCACTTGGATCCAAAGATGACTCCCCTGTTTTAACACATCAAAACAGTAGATTAATGCATCATCATGCATTAATAGCTTCAATGAAAGCACCTAAACTCGCTGCTCTCA
The DNA here is from genome assembly GCA_030270665.1 of Hibiscus trionum. Lineage (NCBI taxonomy): Eukaryota > Viridiplantae > Streptophyta > Magnoliopsida > Malvales > Malvaceae > Hibiscus > Hibiscus trionum. The sequence goes on from BSYR01000021.1 coordinate 28,785,644, forward strand.
TCCACACTCCATTTTCGGCCACCAAACACAACCGAAAATGCATCCAAACAACTCCTCAACAAGGCCCAGCCATAAACCATCAAAACTAAGCATCCTTAAACATCATTCAACATCTAAAAAGGACCTAACAACATCCTTATACCTCCAGCAACAACAGATCCACAAGATCACCCAAAAACAACCAAGAATCACAAGCTAAACTTAAGAAATTCAACCTATACGGGATTGCATTAGTTAAAACTCAATTTCCAATCAATTCATCATTCATTTAACATCAAAAATACACCTCAAATCAATGCTTTAACAGATCCAACGAAAATTCACCAAAAATCATCAAATCTTGCATTTTAAGCCAAGATCCATTACACAACTTTAAAAACCATTTATAAATCATCAACTAAGGATTGAGAACTTAGGAATTTCAGTAAAGAACTTGAAGTTCAGAGGAGAAGGACGTTCTTACCTCCAAACTTGAGTTTCTCCTCTTTTAGAACCAAAAAGCTTAAAGAATCAAATGACAAATGGTGAGGTTTTGTTGTAGAGATGATCAGCAATCAAAAGGTAATTGAAAAGATGAATTTAGGTGACAAATTTAGAGAGAAAAGCTCTGGAGAAAAGGTGTTTGGCTTGAGGGAAAATGAGAGAAAATAGAATTGAGAGAAAAGTTAGTTGAAACCAAAATATCTTCCCTCCACTTTGTTTTTATTTAAAACCTTTTAATTAATCATTTAATATCTTTAGAAAATCTGGAGAAACTCCCAATGGGTAAATAGCTCCTTAATGATTCAAAGTTTCAATCCTTTTTAAAACAGTCTCACAGTTTTAAAAAATTACAATTTGGTCACTAGCCAAAATGTCACCCTTCCAAACCTCATTTTGTAAAATTGATTTCACAGTTCACTTATATATATTAAAAGAGGATTTTAGAACATTTTTCCATATTTTTAATGCAACCCGAACTAGGCTTTCCTAAATTCACTCTTATATATTCGAACCGCACTTTGACCGAACCGGTCAACGCCCAAAACTTCCAAGCCCAAAACCGGGGCGTTACAACTCTCCCCCCCTTAAGAAATTTCGTCCTCGAAATTTACCTGAAGGAAAGAGATAAGGAAACTGCTTCAGCATGTCTTCCTTCCGCTCCCACGTGGCTTCCTCAACACCGCGGTGCTTCCACAACACCTTCACCAACTCAATGGTCTTGCCACGAAGAACCTTGCTATCCGAATCCAGAACCTTCACCGGTTCCTCATCATAGGTCAAATCCGGATTCAATTCCACTTCCTCCACAGGCATCACATGCGAAGGATCAGATCTATACTTCCGGAGCATAGAAACATGAAACACATCATGAATCTTCTCCAACTCTTGAGGTAACCTCAACCTGTACGCAACAGGACCCACACGCTCAACCACCTCGTATGGTCCAATATATCTAGGGCTCAACTTACCCTTCCGGCCAAACCTCATCACCTTCTTCCAAGGTGAAACCTTCAAGAACACACGGTCACCCACCGCATACTCAATCTCCTTACGCTTCAAATCCGCGTAAGACTTCTGTCGATCAGAAGCTGCCTTCAAACGCTCACAAATGAGCTTCACCTTCTCGGTGGTTCCTTTCAACAAAGCCGGCATCGAAACCAACTTCTGACCCGTTTCAGCCCAACAAAGAGGAGTCCTACACTTCCTCCCATACAAAGCCTCATAAGGTGCCATTTGAATGCTCGCCTGATAACTATTGTTATAAGCAAACTCAACCAAGGGCAAATGCTTCTCCCAAGAGCCCTGAAACTCAATTACGCAGCACCTCAACATATCCTCCAAAATCTGGATAACACGTTCAGACTGACCATCCGACTGAGGATGATAGGATGTACTGAAATTCAACCTCGTACCCAGAGCTTGATGCAAACACTGCCAGAACCGCGATGTGAACCTCGGATCCCTATCCGACACAATCGACTTTGGCACACCATGCAGCCGCACAATCTCAGCAATGTACAGCTCCGCAAGCTTATCCAAAGAAAACGTAGTATGCACAGGCAAGAAATGCGCACACTTCGTCAGACGATCCACAATCACCCACACTGAATTCTTCTTCGATGGTGACAAGGGTAAACCAGATACAAAATCCATGGTAACCCTTTCCCACTTCCACTCAGGGATTCTCAACGGTTGCAACAACCCTGAAGGAAACTGATGCTCAGCCTTAACTCGCTGACACACCATACACTTGCTAACAAACTCCGCAACATCTTTCTTCAACCCCACCCAATAGTACTCATCACGAAGATCTCGATACATCTTAGTACTACCAGGGTGCATAGCAAAAGGACTACTATGACCTTCAGTCAGAATAGCACGCCTCAACTCCGCATCATTAGGCACCACTATCCGACTCCCAAAACACAACACTCCATCATCATTAAAGCAAAAATCTGAAGGTCTACCCTCCGCGATATCCTGAACATGCGGCAACAAGGAATCATCCAACAACTATTTCTCCTTGATCAACTGAACCATAGATGGTTTCACTTGCAACTCAGCCACAAGACCACCATCACACGAAATACTCAAACTGGCAAACATAGCTCTCAGCTCAACAGCTACCTTCCTACTCAAGGCATCCGCTACAACATTAGCTTTTCCATGATGGTACTCAATCGTCAGATCATAATCCTTGAGCAACTCCATCCAACGCCGCTGCCTAAGATTCAACTCCTTCTGAGACATCAGATACCTCAAACTCTTGTGATCCGTGTACACAGTACACTTCTCACCATACAGGTAATGTCTCCAGATCTTCAAAGCAAAGACCACCGCAGCCAACTCTATGTCATGCGTAGGATAATTGCGCTCATGCACCTTCAACTGCCGTGATGCATAAGCCACCACCTTACCCTCTTGCATCAACACACATCCCAAACCAACATAGGACGCATCACTATACACCACAAACTCTTTCCCTGATTCAGGCTGAACCAAGATAGGAGCTTGCGTCAAAGCCGCCTTAAGCTTCTCAAAAGCCTGCTGCCGCGCCTCTGTCCACTCATACTTAACATCTTTTTGCAACAACTTCGTCAAAGGTGCAGCAATCTTAGAAAACCCATCCACAAACCTCCGGTAGTATCCTGCCAAACCGAGGAAACTACGAACTTCATGAACAGACTTAGGAACCTTCCAATTCATCACCGCCTCAATCTTCTGAGGATCAACACGAATCCCCTCGGCAGAAACCACATGCCCAAGGAACACCACCTCCCTTAACCAAAACTCACACTTGCTCAGCTTAGCATAAAGCTGATTCTCCAACAAAGCTTGCAAAACAATCCTCAAATGCTCTTCATGCTCCTCCTCAGTATGCGAGTACACGAGGATATCATCAATGAACACCACAACAAACTTATCCAGGTATTCATGAAACACACGATTCATCATGTCCATGAAAGCAGCAGGAGCATTTGTCAAACCAAACGGCATCACGAGGAACTCATAATGCCCATACCTTGTCCTGAAAGCTGTCTTAGGCACATCCACATCCTTCACCTTCAACTGGTAATACCCTGACCTCAAGTCAATCTTAGAGAACACAGCAGCTCCCCGAAATTGATCAAAGAGATCATCAATTCTTGGCAAAGGATACCGATTCTTGACAGTCAACTTGTTCAGCTGACGGTAATCAATGCACATTCTCATAGTGCCATCCTTCTTCTTCACGAACAAGACCGGTGCACCCCAAGGCGACACACTCGGCCGAATGAAACCACGCTCAAGCAACTCTTGCAACTGCGTCTTCAGCTCTTTCAGCTCCTTAGGTGCCATTCTATAGGGAGTAATGGACACAGGAGTTGTATTCTCATACAGCTCAATTCCAAACTCCACCTCGCGATTAGGAGGTAAACCAGACAACTCCTCAGGAAACAAACCAGGAAACTCCTTCACAACCCTGATATCTTGCACACGCAACTCCTTAGAGCTAGGATTCATCACAAAAGCTAGGTAAGCTTCACAGCCTTGCCTCAGCATCCGGCTTGCCTCCAACGTGGACACCACAATGGCAAGAAACTTCACATTCTCACCAACCACAACAACTTCATAATCCTCCGCAAGCTTCAGTGAAACTCGCTTATTTTCACAATCCACCACAGCCCGATGCTCAGCAAGCCAATCCATACCAAGGATTACATCAAAACCATAGAAAGGTAACTCCATGAGGTCAACATGAAAAACATGATCTTGAACAACCAAAGGACACCTTCTATACAGCTTTCGAGTCACAACAGTCTCACCAAAAGAACTAGTGACACGCATACCAACATCCAAAGACTCAACAGGCAAACCAAGTAATTCAGCATGCTCACGCAATATGTAAGAGTGCGTGATCCAGAATCAATCAAGGAAAGTAGTGACAAGGATTGCAGAGTAAAAGTACCTGCGATCACATCCGCGTCATTCCTCCCCTCACGCTGAGCAAACACTCTAACATGTCCGCCACCCTCTGGCTGTACAGCTACAACATGAGCTACACCTCGGCCACCTTCCTCTCTCCGCTGAAAATTACCACGGCCGCGCCCACGACCTCTCTGCGCTGCTGCAACAACAGGAGCACGAACTTGGCCACCAGCCAACACAAGACAATCACGCCTCAAATGATCCGCAGATCCACAGTTCCAGCAACCATTACCAGCTGCCGCAACAGGAGCTTGCACCTCCCTCACAGCACGAGGACAATCACGTTTCATGTGGCCATACGAACCACATATCCAACAAGCACTCGGATCAGCTCTAGCGTTGCCACCCCGAGCAGGTGCTCCACCACCTCGCTTAGCCGAGGACTGATACTTCTGATCACGTCCCCTCTTGTTCCGTCCACCACCGGAACTATATTCAGCTGCCAGCTTACCAGCACTTGCTCCAGTACCTCTAGCAGATAAACCCAAGTTCATCTCAATATCCTTGGCTCGGCCCACCAACACATCAAAATCATCATACTCGGTAGCCAGCACATACATCTTCACATCCGTCACTAAGCCATAACGGAACCTTTCACACCTCGCTCGCTCATCCGGGACAAGCTCAGGTGCATATTGACTGAGTCGAACAAACTGTACTTCATACTCAGCCACCGTCATGCTCCCCTGGGTAAGAGACATGAACTCCCTCTTTTTCTCATCTAGGTACCTCACACCCAGATACCTTCTCTTGAACACATTCTGAAAGAATGTCCAAGTCACATCAGCTTCTGCCATCCCAGCAATAGTGGTTGTCCACCATGTATATGCATCCTTCTGCAGCAAGGACACAACACCACCAAGCTTCTGCACATAAGTGCAACTCATCTGACCCAAGATCCTCTTGGTACTCTCTAACCAAGCCTCAGAACCTTCAGCAGACATACCCCTGAACTCAGTCCCTCCCAGACTGCGCAAACGCTCCAAAGGTGGTCTAACTCCAGCATCTTCCTGATGCCCAGCTCCACGAGCTCCAGCTACCGCTGCTTGAAAAGCACCAGCTATAGCTTGAATTAACACCGTCATGTCAGGAACAGCTTGCCCCTGACCAGCCTCAGGTCCAGCAGCCTCAGCACCAGCTGCAGCTCCAGCTTCCTCAGCCCCAGCACCACCACCACCAGGTGGAGGAGGTAAAACCGCACTCTAAACATTCTCCTCATTTTCATTCTCATTCTGAGCCGTAGCTCGCACATTACTCCTCAACTCTCTACGAGGTGCCATACTCTAACTATGCAATCACAATGCAAATAAACAAAGTCAGGCCCAGCAAGGTAAGCAATCCAAGTACTCGAGCTCATTTCCAATTAAAATCAACATCATTTCATTAGCTTTGATTTGGCAATGGGTACCCACAACATGCTTCATCACAGCATACACCTCAATTGCAACATACATGCAATTCACTCAACATGCTTCCACTCAACAAGCATACAAAGCATACATACTTCAACATTCACATACACATTCCCAATTACTCGAGAACTTGGCTCTGATACCACCAAATGTAACTCCCTTAACCCGGCCTAGACGGTTGACCCGAATTAAGAAAGTCACACTGGGAAAACCAAAGTCAACCCGAAAGTCAACCTTGATTAACGACCCTTTTTTCTTTTTAATCTTGTCTAGATGCACATTAACCCTAGTTATGATCATTCAAACAACTTACTCAAAGACCATAAACATCAGAGATTAAATAGGGACCCAATTGAACAAATTACAACTTTAGGGACCAATTTGTAAATTCTGATAATAACAAGGACTTCACCCGAATTAAAGTTACCAACTTGAAATTAATCATGTTTCATGCATCTCTGTCAAATTTCAGCTCAAACGGACATCCCAAACTCATACAATTGCACAAACAAGTTTCGGGACCAAAATGCAAACATTTTGAAACATATAACTGCCAATGTCAGCCCCCAACGGACAGGTGTTCCGAAACAGGGAGAGCCTGTTTCGAAACGAGGGGCCGTTCCGCAACGCGTACCGAAACGAGGGCTGGCAGTGGCCATTCCGTTTCGGAACGGTGTCTCCCGTTTCGAACGCCTGGGTTGCTACAAGGCACCCGTTCCGAAACGGTGGCTACTGTTACGATACGGCCTGCACAGAATGCACAAAAAAGGGCTGCTAAAACACACAATTGATCAACCATACATGCTCCAAATGCTACCAAACTCTACCAGCAAGAGATTCAACATATAGGAGACATATTTGCATCAACCAAACATCAAAATATCAACATATATGAAAAGCCCCAATTCTAAAGGCATGCTTCCTACACAAGCAAACCATACAAGCATAAAACCTCCAAACCAACATATAATGGCCAATTACATGTACCAACATTAACAACAACATAAATCCAAAATAGGGAGTCCAAAACATCTCCCAAAACAACAACATAGGTCCCCCATTGCCAAAAACCAATAGCTAAAGGTGTTTAAGAAAACCTTCCCATACATGAGCTTATCTTTCACTTGATTGCTTGCCTTCCTTGCTGCCCTCAATGCACCTTAATGTTCTGCATTATTGGTTTAAGAAAAGAGAGAGAGCGTAAGCAAAAGCTTAGTGAGGAATGCTCATTAAAACCACACAATAATGCATTTATAAAACACTTTACAAGTCATACTTCAAAATACATTTAGACATGCTCACAAGCAATCATAACCAAGCATCTCATGCTTCATATCATAACATGTCATATTGGCCACAAGTGATAATTACCATCTTTTAACAAGATCAACATAAGACTCACACATGGACTTTTAAACACCATTGTGATCTTATCCCCATGGACTTTTAAACACCATGGCCCATGGACTTTTAAACACCATGGCAAGGACCACACAAGGACTTTTAAACACCTTTGTGTCCTTAACAAGTTTCACCTCAAGGACTTTTAAACACCTTGACCCCAAGGACTTTTAAACACCTTAGCCCATGGACTTTTAAACACCATGTCATGAATCACCCCAAGGACTTTTAAACACCTTGGCCCCAAGGACTTTTAAACACCCTGGAAAGGACCACACAAGGACTTTTAAACACCTTTGTGTCCGTAACAAGAACCATCCAAGGACTTTTAAACACCTTGATGTTCTTAAGTAAACAAGGCTCACTCAAGGACTTTTAACCACCTTGGTGACCTTAACCTTTTCAAAACATCACTTGCCAATATACATCATTTATCATCAATAATCCACTGTTTTAAAGCATTTAACCAAGCCATAAACATCATGCATCTTTAAGCATTAAACCACATTTAAACAATGTTCAAAAGCAAGGAACTCTAACCTTGAGCTTCCTTAAACACATGGCTTATAATCTCAGCAAACAAACATGCTAGATATGCTTTAAAAACAGAATTTAAACATGCAACAAACACATTGCACCCAACCATCACATGGTTCCTCATCAAGAGAGTTTTTCGGAAAACTTACTCTTGAGCTTAGCAAAGTTGTTTAGACTTAGACTAAGCTCCCAAACCTCCAAAACATTGGTTTCAAAGCCGAAAACCAAAATCCACTCACCGATTCCGTTTCGCTTCTTGCCGAAACACCAAATCAAGCTTCCGGATCACCACCACTTGGATCCAAAGATGACTCCCCTGTTTTAACACATCAAAACAGTAGATTAATGCATCATCATGCATTAATAGCTTCAATGAAAGCACCTAAACTCGCTGCTCTCATCCACACTCCATTTTCGGCCACCAAACACAACCGAAAATGCATCCAAACAACTCCTCAACAAGGCCCAGCCATAAACCATCAAAACTAAGCATCCTTAAACATCATTCAACATCTAAAAAGGACCTAACAACATCCTTATACCTCCAGCAACAACAGATCCACAAGATCACCCAAAAACAACCAAGAATCACAAGCTAAACTTAGGAAATTCAACCTATACGGGATTGCATTAGTTAAAACTCAATTTCCAATCAATTCATCATTCATTTAACATCAAAAATACACCTCAAATCACTGCTTTAACAGATCCAACGAAAATTCACCAAAAATCATCAAATCTTGCATTTTAAGCCAAGATTCATTACACAATTTTAAAAACCATTTATAAATCATCAATTAAGGATTGAGAACTTAGGAATTTCAGTAAAGAACTTGAAGTTCAGAGGAGAAGGACGTTCTTACCTCCAAACTTGAGTTTCTCCTCTTTTAGAACCAAAAAGCTTAAAGAATCAAATGACAAATGGTGAGGTTTTGTTGTAGAGATGATCAGCAATCAAAAGGTAATTGAAAAGATGAATTTAGGTGACAAAATCAGAGAGAAAAGCTCTGGAGAAAAGGTGTTTGGCTTGAGGGAAAATGAGAGAAAATAGAATTGAGAGAAAAGTTAGTTGAAACCAAAATATCTTCCCTCCACTTTGTTTTTATTTAAAACCTTTTAATTAATCATTTAATATCTTTAGAAAATCTGGAGAAACTCCCATTGGGTAAATAGCTCCTTAAAGATTCAAAGTTTCAATCCTTTTTAAAACAGTCTCACAGTTTTCAAAAATTACATTTTGGTCACTAGCCAAAATGTCACCCTTCCAAACCTCATTTTGTAAAATTGATTTCACAGTTCACTTATATATATTAAAAGAGGATTTTAGAACATTTTTCCATATTTTTAATGCAACCCGAACTAGGCTTTCCTAAATTCACTCTTATATATTCGAACCGCACTTTGACCGAACCGGTCAACGCCCAAAACTTCCAAGCCCAAAACCGGGGCGTTACAGCTGGTGTTGCTAATGGAGCGACTAATATTGGTGCTGCTGAGGTAGGTTTATTTGTCTGCCTCGGCTGAGTTCCTGGCTATTCTACCATCCTTGGTTCATCCAGTTGCTTCCGGCGGGCTACTGCATGATGCTCCCACAGTCCGGTTGTGGTAGATTTTGCTGAACTTCTAGAATTGGATCTTCAGGTTCTTAATGGCAGCCTCCTGGTTGTTCATCTCCGTCCTGTCCATAAAAGACTCAGTTTTCCCAATAATTTGGTAGTATAAACAATAAATTCACCAGTCTGTTTCATAAAGGTTTGCAGAGTTGCTTCTAGTGAATTATTGTGTTGTGGCTGCTGAGTCTGCTGCCGAGACTGATTCTGATGGTAGCCTCTCTATAGCGGTTGTGGATTTGCAACTATCTTTGGGTTGTTCCAGGACAAGTTGGGATGGTTTCTCCAGTTATGATTATAGGTGTTCTGGGCAGGCCTGCTATTCCTCTCATATCCTCCCATGTAGTTTGCAGATGCAGTGCAGTCAGAGGAATCATGGTTGCCTCCACATTCGCCACAAAATGTCTCAACAGCTTTTACTTCATGGACCTTCCCAGGGGATTGCACCATCTTCATCATCAGCTCCGTCAGAGTGTTGAGGAGGGCATTTACGGAATCTGAGGCTTCTACCTCATTGGTTGTTGCTGGCCACCTCGGCGGGTTGTCGGGTACATGTAATCATTTTTAGCGGCTATGTTCAGCAGCCGTAGTGTTTCATCTTGAGGTCTGTCTATGATGATCCCATTGACCGAGGCATCTATCATCATTCGAGTTGGATAGATAACCCCACTGTACAATATGGATACCTGAGTCCAAGCCGGTAGACCATGTAGCGGGGAGTTATTCAGCATTTGTTGGTACTACTCCCATGCCTCGTACATCGGCTCATTATCCTCTTGTCTAAAGGCTATGATCTCATTCCGCAGCCTGTCGGTGACGTTGGAGGGGCTGAATCGGTCTAGAAAGTCTTTGTAGAGCTCCATCCATGAATTGAAAGATCCGACTAGCTGGTTATTTAGCCACTGTTTCGCCCTATCGCTTAGTAAATAGGGAAATAGCCGTAGTACGTCCTGATGAACCCCATTTATCTTGAATCCTCGGCAAATGTCCAAGATCCTCTTAAATGTTGTCGAGAATCTTTTGTGGCAGTCCCTCCGAAGTTCCCTAGTGTGTTTATCATGTTGAACATGACGAGCTTCAGTTCAAAATGATCCGCCGTTATCTCTGGTTCAGTCACTATTGGCTCGAACCTTTAGAAGTCATGTTCCAGGTAGTCGCTAGTTGTCCGCACTTGGGGTTGGTCGGGGGATCCTGCCTCTGCTTTTCTTGTGGTCTTCTGGGCGGCAAGTCATGATGCTCGCCCCTGCCATTCATGTCATCAATTGGGGGGTTTTCGTTTACCATGGTTTCTTCCTTTTCTTTGCCCTTATCTCCTTTGTTCTTTAGAATTTCCCTGAGCTCTCTTTTAATTCTTATTGTTTCGCCCTCGAGATCGTCGTAAATAATAAGGTTTCCCTTAGGGTTGGCCCTGGTCATGCACTTGCAAAGGACACTGTAATTTTTTTATTAATAATAAAATAAAAAGTAAATTAAAGGTACAGAAATTGAAAAAACGAAATTCGCTGTTACCAATCCCCGGCATCGGCGCCAAAAACTTGTAGGGCATGTAGGTGTTCCCTTTTTGTGAGAGCGCAAGTGCACACTCCAGCCAAGCTATAGTATAAAAGATGTCAAATCCAACGAGGATTGGACAGCTTATCTTGTTTCTTAGTTCCTGCACAAAGTAAAGTAAAACACAAGTAAATGGTTGGTTTGGATAGAACGTAAAAAACACAAGTAATAAAGAAGAGGTGAATTGTAACCCCTTTAACCCGGCCTAGACGGTTGACCGGAATTAAGAAGTTTACACGGGGAAAACCAAACTCAACCCGAAAGTCAACCTTGATTAACGACCCTTTTTTTTCTTTTTAATCTTGTCTAAATGCACATTAACCCTAGATATGTTCACAAGATAATCATACTCAAAGATCAAAACAATCAGAGAACATTCAGGGACTCAATTGAACAAATTACAACTTTAGGGATCAAAATGTAAATTCTGAAAATTATAAGGACTTAACCCAATTAAAAGTTACCAACTTGAAATTAATCATCTTTCATGCTTCTCTGCCAAATTTCAGCTCAAACGGACATTCCAAACTCATTCAATTGCAATAACAAATTTCGGGACCAAAACGCAAGCATTTCAAAACATATAACCATCAATTTCAGAGCCCAACGGTCAAGTGTTCCGAAACAGGGAGGACCTGTTCCGAAACGCGGGACCGTTCCGAAATGCGTTGCGCAACAGGGCCTGGCAGTGGCCAAAATGTTTCGGAACAGCCCTGCCCGTTTCGAAACGCCTAGGCCATTTCAGGCCCTCTGTTCTGAAACGACAGCACCTGTTCCGAAACAGGCTGCCCAGATTACAGAATTTCAGCTGGTTTAACACACAATTGACCCACCAAACATGCTCCAAAGGCAACCAAATTATACCAGCAAGACATTACATGCATAAGGAACATATTGGCATCAACAATTCATAAACATGGCATCAAACATGAAAAGCCCCAATTCTATAGGCATGCATCCTATTTAGAAAACCATTCAAGCATCAAAATACCAAACCAACCACATAAAGGCCATTTACGTGTTCCAACTTCAACAACAACATTAAACCAACTTAGGGAGTCTAAAACATCTCCCAAAACATCAACATAGGTTCCCCATTGCCAAATGCCCAAAAGCTAATAGTGTTTAAGAAACCTTCACCATACACGAGCTTAGTTCACCACTTGGATTCTTCACCTCCTTGCTGCCCTCAATGCACTTTAATGCTCTGCATTATTGGTTTAAGAAAAGAGAGAGAGAGCGTAAGCGAAAAGCTTAGTGAGGAATGCTCATTTAAAACCCCACAATAATGCATTTATGAAACACCTTTAAAAACCTTAAATCATACATCATTTGCTCATGCACTAAAGCATTTAAAACAAGCAATTCATGCTTCAAGTTCATAACATGTCACATTGGCAACAAGTGATACATTCAACATAAGATCCACACATGGACTTTTAAACACCATTGTGATCTTATAATTTCCTAGGACCGCACATGGACTTTTAAACACCATTGTGTCCTTAACAAGAATCATCCATGGACTTTTAAACACCATGGCAAGGACCACACAAGGACTTTTAAACACCTTTGTGTCCTTAACAAGAATCACCCAAGGACTTTTAAACACCTTGGTGTTCTTAAATAACAAGGCTTACACAAGGAATTTTAACCACCTTTGTAACCTTAACCAAGAACCAACCATGGACTTTTAAACACCATGTTGTTCTTAAAATACACAAGATTCACACAAGGACTTTTAACCACCTTTGTGATCTTAACCAAGAACCAACCATGGACTTTTAACCACCATGTTGTTCTTAAATAAACAAGGCTCACACAAGGACTTTTAAACACCTTTGTGACCTTAACCATCACTTGCCAATATGCATCATTAACAATAATATTCCACTGTTTTTAAGCATTTAACAAAGCCATAAACACCATGCATCCATAGGCATCAAACCACATTTAAACAATGTTCAAAAACAAGGATCTCTTACCTTGAGCATCCTTCAACACATGGCTTATAATCTCAGGAAATAAACATGCTAAATATGCTTCCAAAATAGGATTTAAAACATGCAAACAAACCACATTGCACACAACCAATCCATGGTTCATCATCAAGAGAGTTTTTCCGAAAACTTACTCTTGAGCTTAGCTAAGTTGCTCAGACTTAAACTAAGCTCCCAAACCTTCAAAACATTGGTTTCAAATCTGAAAACCAAAATCCACTCACCGATTCCGTTCCGCCTCTTGCCGAAACACCAATCAAGCTTCCGGATCTCCACCACTAGGATCCAAAGATGACTCCCCTGTTTTAAACACATCAAAACAGTAGATTAATGCATCATCATGCATTAATATCTACAATGAAAGCACCTAAACTCGCTGCCCTCATCCACACTCCATTTTTGGCTACCAAACACAACCGAAAACACAACCAAACAACTCCACAAGACCACCCAGCCAAGATTCATCAACTCTAAACATCTTTAAACATTAATTAACATCCAAAATGGATCTCAACACATCCTTATACCTCCAGCCATAACAGATCATCAAGATCACTCCACAAACCATCACTATTACAAGTAAAACTTAGAAAATTCAACCTATCCGGGATTGCATTGATTAAATCTCAATTTCTCATCAATTAAACATTCATTTAACATCAAATTGACACCTCAAAACACCGCCCAATCAGATTATACGAAATTTCATCAAAATCAAACAAATCTTGCATTTTAAAGCCAAAATCAAGAATACAATTGTAAAACCTTTAATTAAACACAAATCAAGGATTGAGAACTTGGGAATTTCAGTAAAGAACTGAGAATTTAGAGGAGAAGGACGTTCATACCTCTAAACTTGAGTTTTTCCCTTTTTAGAATCAAAATTCTTGAAGATCCAAGTAGCAAATGGTGAGGTTTTGTTGAAGAGATGATTAGAGATCAAAAGAGAATTAAAATCTCATGTTTGGATGTCAAAAATCAGAGGAAAAAACTCTGGAGAAATGTGTTTGGTTTGAGAGAAAAGATGAGAGAAAATGAAAATAGAATTTTAGGAAAAGTTAGTTGGAAAATGCCAAAATATCTTCCCTCTCTTTTTCTTTTATTCAAAAACCATTTATTAAACCTTTAATATTTAGGAAAAATCTGGAGAAACTCCTATTGGGTAAATAGCTACTTAAAGATTCAAAGTTTCAATCCTTTTTAAAACAGTCTCACAGTTTTCGAAAATTACATTTTGGTCACTAACCCAAAATGTCACACTTCCAAACCTCATTTTGTAAAATTGATTTCACTTTTCTCTTATACATAATAAAAGAGGATTTTAAGACATTTTTCCACATTTTTAACGCAACCCGAACTAGGCTTTCCTAAATTCACTCTTTTATATTCGAACCGCGAACCGACCGGTCCGGTCCAAACCCAAAACTTCTAAGCCCAAAATTGAGGTGTTACATGAATCAGGTTGATAAGGCAGGCAGGGTTATGCTACCACATAGTGTGAAAACTGCGTTGTAATAGGTATGACTTAACCCTTTCGTGAGCCTTGCACTTTCGTGCCCGACAAATGGTTTCTCTCAAACGACTAGTGTAAAAAGATTGAAAAAATGAAGAACAATAGATTAAGTAAATTTGGAATATTTTATTTAAGAATAACTCAAAACCCTAAAACAAGCATTTCTCACTAGTTACAACATAACCCTAACCCAAATAGAATTTATAACATGCTGGTAGTGAAGAACACAAGAAAAGTCTATGGAAAACCTAGGATGATTTAAACTACGAGCACAATGGGTATTTATAGACTCAAGACTAGGTTAAGTCCTCCTTAAAGTAGAAGTCCTCAAAACTAGCTTTCCTTCTTAAATATTACTTTAAATGTGGACTTCTTTGCGTGGAATATGGGCTCTCCCTCGTTTGCCTTAATCTGCAAGTAAGCTTGAGAGTTTTGCTTCGGCAGCCCTAGCCGCTGCTACAGACGTTGGAAAATCAGATGAATGCCGGTGATAGATTCAAGAGTTTTTGCTCTACAGATCGCGCTCCGGTTCTCCCAACTTCCAGAGTCAGCTGCCGAGGGCAGCAAGGGCGGCGACAACTCTACTCGGCAGGTGCTCGGCTACAACTTGTCTTCAATTGGAATTGCTTCAGTACAACTCCTGGGTTGGCTCCTCAGCTCCTCGGTTCCCTCTTTCAGCTGTTAGTACCTACATACAAGAATATTGTTGCGTGTAAAAGAGTCTATCGCAATGTAGTGCAAGTGTATACGACGCAAGTAGTAAAGTGATACATAAGTATCGGATATCGTCTCCACAGGGACGGGGTAATAGCTTTAACCTTTGATTTCTGCACAAGAGGGAGAAGAAATAGTTTAAATTGTTTGTCACAAAATAATAAAGAAGACTGGAAATAAAAGATGAAAATATTCAGAGTAAAGAGTAGGCCGGTATTGATTTGCTCCGTAGTGCAGGTGTTTGCACTGTCTAGGACTTCTTCGTTCTGTCTTAGCGCCTGTCGCGGCATCACCTGCTGCGGCAGCGGTCTGTTGATTGTCACGGCAGCGAACACACAACTCTGTACTTCAAGCTTGGCAAGAATCCTATTTGTGCCTTGGCCTATCCCTAGGTCCAAGTCTGTCGATGAACACGTCTTTGATGATACCTCCCGGCGTGAATCGAAGGATGAACATCGATGTTGTTGAATTCTTCCTTAGCCACTTAACCTCGTCCTATCCCTAGGTCCGAGATAGTTCAACCATAAACTAGAGAACCCGTACTTATTCCTTTCGTATACTTAACTCTCCCGATATTAAGTAAATGTATAATCTCACAATGCTCTCCCGATACTCTTGTAAGATGTTGAAAACCAGAATAAGCAAACTTGAAGTCTATTTTATTGAACAGAAAAATTCCTAAAACAAAGGCAATCCTTGCGACTACTTTACAGAATCAACCCTTAGCCCTAGGGGAAGTTTAGAACATGATGAGAAGGGGGAAAATGAATAGGGTTTAGGGGAAGATTGCTAGAGAAGATTTGTCATTCCCTATGTCGAATTACATGCTTTTATATAGGCCTTGGGTTCAAGTTTTCTAATATGGCTAGAATACAAGTTTAAATTAAAGTACAACTCTATTAAAGATTAAATCTTCAAAGTAGATGTCTTTACTTCGTTCTCTCTTCTTGCTTGGAGTTTCTTCCTTGAACTTTGGGCTTGGCCTTCATTCTGATCTAGGGCTCGGAAAAATATAGGAGTGCTCCACGACAGACCAGCTTAATTTCATCTTTCTGTCGAGCTCCATTTTACTTTTTCCTCCCACCATTTGCTGTCATCCTTGGCTACCACGGCAGCGGCCTTGGCAGCATCCTTCTTCTCGGTTGCAGTCCAGTATTCCAGCTCTACTTCTCTGTTGCCATGAGTCTGCTACAGCAACTACCTGCAAAAGTAACCAAAATCAGCAGCAACTATGCCTTTTTGTGTAATTGTGATGTATAATTAAAAACTATCCTAAATGCAATGAAATATGCTTGAATGCAGTAGAAATATGGGATAAATATGGGTAAAATATAGAACTTTTACACACTCAACACACCCCCAAACTCAAGTTTTTGCTTGCCATCAAGCAATTAAGACCTTAAAAAATAAAAAATTTTGTTTGGCTTAAAACAGTGAACTTTTCATTACCTACCATGCATTCCCTATTGTGAGTAACACCCTGTCGGATAATTCATGATTCATTCGGAACCTTGCTATAATTCTCGTGTAGTGTGTGCATGTTTTGTGAACAATTATATGCCTAGACTAACTTAGTTTACTAGAATAGCTAAGTTTCTAACTTGAATTTTTATGCCAACTTTCATCTTTTTGGAGGTAATTCTTAGGCTCCTTTAGTTTTTACTTAGACTTGATTCTCTTTTCTTAATTTAAGTTTGACTAGAGCCGGTTTCGGGCACCTCTAGCTAACTTCCTAGAGCCGGTTTCGAACACCTCTAAGTGTATTGAGTCTATTTTTTTCTTAACTTCTTTTCCTAGAGCCAATGTTAGGCACCTCTAGGGGCAACTCAAGTATTAAGCTTTTCCCTATTCTTGTTTACCAGTAGAGTTCTAAACAGTATAAAAGTCACAAAGGGTGTTTTAAGAATCAGAACTATAGTAAGGCTCTAAACTGTTCCTAAAACTATCCTAGAGGCACTACCACGACAGAGGCTGTCACGGCAGGTAAGTTCAGTTCAAAGACTTAAGCCAAATTTTCAATTTTTTTCTTTTTTTTAAAGAAAAAATAAACTAACACTTAGACATAATTTTGAACCTAAAAACACTTCATTAATGGAGGGATGCCACCCCCAAACTAAAGGGTTGCATTGCCCTCAATGCATGATGACAAAATAATAAAAACAGAAAATAAAAACAACATCACAATTATAACAAAATAGCAGACATCGAATATAAGAAAAGAAACTTAAATTTTAAGCGTCGTCGTCGCTGCTGCTGCTGCTGTTGATCTGAATCTGCCGGCGGGCAGTGACTTTCCTCGTTGGTGCCGGCAGATGGCTAGGAGAGGCAGAGGCGGTCTTTTTCTTGGCTTACCTCGGAGGCTAGATGCGGGTCGGTGAGATCTGGGTGGTTTCTCCAACACCTGAACCTCCTCGGAAGAACTGCCGCTGCTGCCGTTAGATTTCCCATGGTCGGATGGTCCGACTCCGGTGTTTGGTTTCTACCGTTTCATCTGAGTGAATTCCTTGGACAGGTTCCTCTTGACAGAGGGCTCGTCATCGGATTCCTCCCAAATTGAAGAAGAGGAGAAACCAGCTATGAATGCGTCAAGGTCGGACATGGGCTCTTTTCTCTTCTCTCCCCTGGCAGATGCTGTGGCAGTGTGGCTGCCACCTGCGGCTGTCGTGGTCGTAGTTGGAGTGGATGCATCATATGGTGTTCTCGGTGTGGCAGCAGAGGTAAGGGTATGGGCAGGGGTGGGGGCAGTAAAATAATGATCGGGGAAAGCAGGAAACAGTACATCTGGAAAATTTAAATTGCTTTTAATGAAATGTACCATTGCCGTTGTGAAATCTCGGAAAAAGCTCATCAGGTCCGGCTGTCATTCCTTAATTTTCTGTAGGGTAGTAAGAATTTAGGTGGTAAGGTCAGCTGGAGGAGCTGCTGCTATGGGCTGCCTCGGTCCTGTGGGGGCAGGTTCTGTCTGGGTGGGCTCTGTCGGCTCACCTACCGTGACAGACAGGTTGAAGCTGGAGATTGGCGTTGCAGCTTTCAGCTCCATCAAGCTGAGGATGTTTCTCTCCGTCCATCCTTTTCCTCGAATTCTCAAATCTTCAGCAACTTCAGGGACATTGTGGCGACGGGAGAGTGCTGTAATGAGGTAGGGGAAGACAAGGGGTCCCGATGGCCGAAATGCACAATCCAAAATCCCCTCTCGAATGTAGCGGCCAACGTTAACGGGTCTCTCGTTTAATATGGAATGAACAAGAGCTAACCTGGGTTGATCCACTGTGCTATTGTGTGAGGATGGCATGATCCTCTTTTTCACAAAGGCGTTCCACAGTTTCACCTCGGGAGTGAGTTGGACTCGTTTCACCGTCCTTGGGTGTTTGGGGTCTGAATTCCACTGGTTCCTTCCTCGGTGAGTTCTGCCATGACAACATCATAATCTATTGCCTCTAGGCTCTCCAGGAACCTCTTATGCCCATCTTCGTTTCTGCCAACGTAGAGTCCAGAAAGGCTATTAATGTACTCTGGCTCAATGGATACGTCCTTACCACGAACTGTCACTACTATCGCTTCTCTGTTGTCGATGGCATCATAGAATTCTCTGACCAGGGTCACGTTCATCTCCTCAGGTTGCTCAGCAAAAATTTGCCAACGAAGTGCTCTGATCTTACGGGCTATAAATGGTTTGAGCCCGAGATTCTCCGTTCGTTTGTTGTAGATGAACCCTTTCTCCTCCCACATATCTCTGCCTTAGAAGGAGCTGGGAGTGGCTGCTGCTGGGGCAGAGCTTGAGGCAGCACTTCGTCAGGTGTTTCTGGTACTCATAGTTGCAAGGGACTGTAGAAAAATGAAAGCAAATGAAATTCTAGAGAGAAAGCAAGTAGAGAGAGTAAAAGTGAAGTGAAAAATGAATAGTAAAATGGGGTTTATATAGATGAAGAGTTTGCTGCCCGTTGGAGCTGTAACGGTAGGCGCGAATAACGGAGCCAGCTATTACGCGGTTTCTGATGCGTCTGTCACGCGTTTCTGTGTCTGCTGCGCGTCTGTTACGCATTTCCGTGTCTGCTGCGGCAGCGTGTTGAGAGACTTTATTTTCCGCGTCTATCGCGACAATTGTAACAACAGGCTCCTAGTTTGGGCTTTTTGGGTTGATGGTGGGATGGTGGGTTGAGTTCACTTCTTCTCCATGTCTTCTTAATTTCCTAAAAATAATTAAAACAAAAACTTAGTTCCTAAAAATAAATTAATTCTAATTTCCTAATAAATAAATATATATAAGTAAATAATAATAAAAGAAAATTAGGTTAAATTAGGGATGCCAGGAGGGGCATCTCCTAAAGTAACCACTTCATGCATTATTGGGGCTTCAGTCCCCTGATAATGCTTCAATCTCTATCTGTTGACTTTAAATTGGTGCCCGTATTTTAAAGATTTGATCGTGATGGCAGCATGGGGAAAAACTTGCACCACTTGGAATGGGCCGGACCACCTAGATTTCAGCTTCCCTGGGAAGAGTTTCAACCTAGATTTGAATAACAATACAAGCTGCCCTGGGTAGAACTGTCGTGGCAGTAGTTTCTTGTCATGCCACTTCTTTGTCTTGTCCTTGAAAATCCTTGCATTGTCATAGGCCATGGCTCGAATTTCTTCGATCTCATTCAAGTCAAGTAGCCTTTTCTGTCCTGCCTTTTCCAAGTCCATACTCAATTCTTTGATGGCCCAGTATGCTCTGTGCTCAATCTCAACAATGCTCTGTGCTCAATCTCAACAGGTAGATGGTATGTTTTTCCATAAATCAGCCGGTAGGGTGACATTCCCAATGGAGTTTTAAATGATGTTCTGTAGGCCCATAGCGCATCATTGAGGTGTAAGGACCAGTCCTTCCGAGTTGGTTTGACAATCTTCTCAAGAATTTTCTTTACCTCTATGTTGAATATTTCAGCCTGTCCATTGGTCTGAGGGTGGTAAGCTGTTGCGATCCGATGCTTAACTCTATATATCTTTAAAGCAGCAGCTATAACCCTATTGTCAAAATGCCTCCCTTCATCACTGATAATCGCCTTCGGAATGCCAAATCTAGAAAAAATATTCTTGTGTAGAAATCTCTGAACGGTCGTGGCATCATTTTTTTGCGTGGCGATTGCTTCAACCCATTTGGACACGTAGTCCACTACCAGGAGGATATAAAGATTCCCACATGATGCTGGGAATGGTCCCTTGAAATCAATCCCACAAACGTCGAAGATTTCAACTTCAAGAATGTTTTGCAGCGGCATCTCATGTCTCCTTGAGATGTTTCCAGTCCGTTCACATTTATCACAGTTTCTGTAGAATGTCTGAGCATCCTTGAACAGTGAAGGCCAATAAAAACCAAACTGTAAAACCTTGGCAGCAGTTTTGTTGCCACCTAGGTGTCCTCCATATTGTGAAGCATGGCAGTGATGAAGCACAACATCCTGCTCATCCTGTGGTACACACCTCCTGATGATCTGATATGCACACATTTTGAAAAGAAGAGGTTTGTCTCAATAATAATGCTTTACATCATTTTGGAACCTCTTCCTAGCTTGATAATTAATGTGAGGAGGAAATATTCCGCTAACTAAATAATTAACGAAATCAGCATACCAGGGGAGTTCAGAAAACTTACATGCCGCCATGGTTGTCGCGGCAAGGCTTGTGGCAGCGAATAACTGCTCGTCAGGGAAGGTCTTCAGTATGTGTGTCTCGTCTGTTGGGAGACTCTTTCCCTTTTCTAATTGTGACAATTGATCTGCAACTTGGTTCTCTGTCCCCTTTTTATCCTTGATTTCTATGTCGAATTCTTGCAGCAGCAGAATCCAACGAATCAGTTTGGGCTTTGCGTCTTTCTTAGCAAATAGATATTTCAGTGTAGAGTGGTCTGTGTGGACCACCACTTTCGTTCCATGTATGTAGGATCGGAACTTGTCAATTGAAAACACCACAGCTAACAATTCATTCTCTGTTGTGGTGTAATTCACTTGGGCATCGTTGAGTGTTTTGCTAGCATAGTAAATTACATGGAATAGCTTGTCCTTTCTTTGCCCAAGTGCTGCCCCTACAGCATAATCACTGGCATCACACATAATCTCGAATGGCAACTTCCAGTCCGGTGGTTGTACGATCAGAGCTGTCACTAGCTTCTCTTTCAGAATTCTGAATGCCTCAGTACATTCAGTGTTGAAGTCGAAGGGACGATTCTGCTCTAGTAGGTGGCATAACGGCTTGGTGATCTTCGAAAAATTGGTTACAAACCTTCGATAGAAACCAGCACGCCCTAAAAAACTTCGAATTCCCTTGACTGTGGTGGGTGGTGGCAGCTTTTCAATTACCTCAATTTTTGCCCTGTCGACCTCTATGCCGCGGAAGCTTACTTTGTGGCCTAGGACTACCCCTTCATCCACCATGAAGTGACATTTCTCCCAGTTTAATACCAAGTTCGATTTCTCGCATCTCTCGAGCACTTTCTGTAGGTTGCCTAAACAACTTTCAAAATTGTCTCCAAAGACAGAGAAATCGTCCATGAATATCTCCAGGAAATCCTCCACCATGTAGGAGAATATTGCCATCATACACCTCTAAAAAGTTGTTGGTGCGTTGCAAAGTCCAAATGGCATCCTCCGAAAAGCGTAAGTACCGTACGGGCAAGTGAAGGTCGTTTTCTCTTGATCTTCTAGTGTGATAGCTATTTGGTTGTAACCTGAGTAACCATCAAGAAAACAGTAATAAGGCTTTCCCACTAATCTATCGAGCATTTGATCAATAAAAGGCAAGGGAAAGTGGTCCTTCCGAGTAGCTTTGTTAAGCTTCTAGTAGTCCATACAAACCCTCCAACCGGTCACAGTCCTGGTTGGGATTAACTCATTTTCTTCGTTGGTCACCACGGTTTTTCCTCCCTTCTTAGGAACGCACTGCACCGGGCTCACTCACTTACTATCCAAGATGGCATAAATTATCCCAGCATCTAGCCATTTGATAATTTCTTTTCTAACCACTTTTCACATAACATCATTAAAACGTCTCTGGGCATCAATGGTCGGCTTATGATCATCCTCTAAGAGAATTTTATGCATGCATAGTGCCAGACTGATGCCTTGGATATCAGCTATCGTCCATCCAATTGCCTTTTTGTGCTGCTGCAGCATCCCTATTAGCTGCTGTTCCTGTTCCTGCATCAACTTGGAAGAGATGATTACGGGCAACGTATCCTTTAATCCAAGAAAAACATATTTGAGCTGCCCTGGCAGGGGCTTAAGATCTAGAACAGGTGGTTCTAAAGTTGATGGCTTTTGGATGATATGTTCATTCGAGGTATAATTTAAGGGCTCGAATAACTTACATGGACGATTGCCTATCCAGTTTACCTCCTCATGATCTTCAGTATCAGATATGTCAGAATATGAGGAGCTGATGTCGTCGTTGCTGTCATGACAGTCTTCTAAATGGTTGTTGTGGCAGTGACCAAACTTGATGTCATGACAGCTCGACCTGATGCATGGATAGTCAAGGACTACTTTAGTGATAGCCTTGCATTCTTCTTTTGCATCAGCATGTGTCATTCCTTGGAGAACATTTAGCTTGATCTCTTGTTCATTCACTCTCACTGTGAGTTCTCCCTTTTCTACATCAATCAGTGATCTTCCTGTGGCTAAGAAGGGTCGCCCCAGGATGATTGGTGCATTCTCATCTGCTTCACAATCTAAAACAAGAAAGTCAGCAGGAAAAATAAATTTATCGACTCTTACCAAAATATCTTCAATTTTTCCTTCTGGTTGCACGTAAGAGCGGTCTGCCAGCTGTAGCATAACTATCGTGGGCCGTGCTCGTCCAATACCTAATTTCTGAAATACAGATTTTGGCATTAAATTAATACTAGCACCTAGATCACAAAGTGCCTTACCCACGAATTTGTCTCCGATTATGCACGGTATTATGAAACTCCCAGGATCCTTCTTTTTCTGGGGTGGATGCCTATGCAGAATAGTCATGCATCCTTCTGTCATTTTAACCGTCTCAAATTCCACAAGTCTGGATTTCTTCGACATAGCATCCTTGAGAAATTTGGCATAACCGGGCATCTCCTTAACGACATCTAACAGTGGAACATTAATGTGAATCTGCTTAAAAATATCATAGATCTTTTTAAGCTGGGATTCCTGTTTCAACTTGTAACACCCCAATTTTGGGCTTAAAAGTTTAGGGTCTGAACCGGACCCGTTTGAGAAACGGTTCGAATATAAAAGGGAGTTTTAGGGAACACCTAGTTCGGGATGCTTTAAAAATATAGAAAAATATCTAAAAATCCTCATTTAATATATATAAGTGAATGGTGGAATCAATTTTACAAAATAGTGTTTGGAAATACTACATTTTGGTGTACTGACCAAATCGTGATTTTTGCAAAGTTTAGTAGTGACTGTTTTGTAAAGGATTGAAACTTTGAATCTTTAAGGAGCTAATTTACCAAAAAATGTTTTCATCAGATTTTTCCTTAATGTGGGTGATTTAGTTAATGATTTAAGTAAATAAAATAAAGGAGATAAACTACCATTAACTTTCATAACCACTTTTCTCTATTTTTCTCTCATTTCATTTTCTCTCAAAATCCTATCAACCAAACATTTTTTCACCAGAAAAATTCACTTTTATTTTCACTTCATTTGATGAGATTTCCATCACTCATTGATTCCTAATCAATCTTTTAACCAATCCACTTGATTTCTACATTGTATTTTCATGGAAACTTGCCCAAATCAAGGAGAAATCATCTTTTAGAGGTAAGATTGTTCTTCTCCTCTAAATATTCAGTTCTTTACTGAAATTCCCAAGTTGTCAATCCTTTATTAGAGTTTTATGAATGGTTTTAATGTTAGAAACAATATTTTAGCTTGAAACTCAAGATTTTGGAAGAGATCTTGAAGATTTTTGTGGTAATTGATTGAGCTCTGTTTTGAGATGGTTTTCTAATGTATTTTGGATGTTAAATGATGTTAGAAATGAGGTTTTATCAATCCAATCCCAAATAGGTTGTTTTTCCTAAGTTTTTGCTTGTGAAAATGGTGGTTTTTGGGGTGTTTTTGGTGTTCTATTATAGCTGGAGGTATAAGGACGAGTTTAGAGTTGTTTTTGATGATAATTGATGTTTAGAAATGTTTAGAAGTGATGGATCTTGTCTGGGTTATGTTTTGGGAGAGTTTGAAGGTGATTTCAGTTGTTTTGGTAGCCGAAATGTTGTGTTTAGGTAGAGCAGCGAGTTTTGGAGTGTTGGCTGAAGATTTCAATGCATGATGTTGCATTAATCCTCTGCTTTTATGTGTCTAAAACAGGGGAGACAACTTCGGACACATTAGGAGTTGATCCGGAAGCTTAATTGGCGTTTCGGCAAGCAAGCGAAACGTAAATTGGTGAGTGCGATTGGGTTAGAAGTCCATGAGGACAAAAATACGAGGTTTGGGGATTTAGGAGAGGTTTGAAACACCTTCCTAAATCTGGAAGTAAGTGTGGTTTGAATTTCTCTCTATAAAGTGGTGTTTGCCCCTAAAATGCTTTTACATGCTCATGGTTTGAGATTGATAAAATTCCTACTGTTTTTATGCATGATTCATAGCATGAGATTATGCTTGTAGAGGTGTCATGAGATGGCAAGTTGCATTGAATAGATTTGAGCTTTTGGTTTGGAGCAAAGTATGATTAATGTTTTGAAATGTGATGAGAAAACCTTTGTGTAGTTTTGCATGAAAAACAGTAGGTGTGATGATGTTTTAACACATTATATTGGCATAGATGTTGAGAAACTTACCGAATATAATTAATCGATCAATAGGATGAGAGTGCACTATAAACTAAAAATTCGTACGTGCTCTTTGGTTAAGCCAAAGGGAGATATTCCGATGATGGGTATTCCATCGAGTAGGACTTGGTGAAATACCCATGCTTTGTGGCGATGAGAAATTCGGCCATGTGAGTAAGGTGATGAGAGATTCCACCGGAAGCCATGTTGCTAGACAAGTGAGTACGGTGATGCGAGATTCCACCGGAAGAGTCTAGTGTAAAAATGTGTCTACATATCTGAGTATTAATGAGATGTTAAATGCCAATATAAATGATGAAATAGTTTTCGTTACACATGTACCTTGATGAAATGTTTATGCTATGAGACATGCATATGAGATTGGTTTTAGAAATGCTTTGATGATACAAGCATGTGTATGGCCTTGCCATGAGTTTTGCATTGGTATATGCATGAGATAGAAATGAGGTACATGTGGTTTCAATGAGAAGTTGCTTTGAAAGGATTTTCAAGCTTGTGTTAGAATGAGCATGTTGTTCAAAAGCTTTTGATGAAAGTGTTTTCAAATGTGAATTATTCTGTTGGTTAGTTTTGAGCATGCCTCACTAAGCATTTGTGCTTACGCTCTCTTTTACCAATAATGCAGATAATTGAGGTGTTTTCGGGCATTAAGAAAGCTAAGTTCATCCAAGAAAGTCGAAGCTCATGTATGGTGAAGTTTTCATACACTTTAGTTTTGATAGATTGGCAATGGGAAACCAAGATTTGTATTTGGGAGATGTGTTAGACTCCCTAAGGTTGTGACACAGATTTTGAATTGTGCTGATGTTTGCAAGCTTTACATTTTAGTCCCAAATGTTGTAAATGCAATTACTTGAGTTTGAGATGCCTTTTTAAGCTGAAACTTTGTAGAGAAGCATGTAACATGACTAACTACATGATGGTAACCTTAAAACCAGTAAAGTCCCTCTAATTTTCAGAAATTACAATTTGGTCCCTATTTTCATGCGTAGTGCAATCGGGTCCCTTTATGTTGTCCGACCGCTGTACCTTTCTCAATCGTGTTTCGTGAGTTCTCACTTAGGGTTAACAAGCATCTAGACAAGACTTAAAAGAAAAAAAAAGGGTCGTGAATCAAGGTTGACTTTGGTTTTCCCCGTGTAATCTTCGTAGTTCGGGTCAATCGTCTAGGCCGGGCTAAGGGGGTTACACAACTTCTGCAGCCGCTGTGGAAAAGGAGGTGGAGGACGATAGTCCTCAATACGTCCTTCCTATTTCATTCGGATCTGAGAAGTTTTAGGTTCTTCATCCTTCTCCTTTGTCTCTTTTGCTGTCGTGACAGGTGTAACGGCAGCAGGTTGTTTGTCGTCTGCCGAGGCATTCTCGGTAGTCGATTCTAGGGCTGATTTCTTAACTGGTTTAGCTTCCTTCTATGGCCCTAATAGCTTCTTCCTACTTCTAGTTGTGATTGCTTTGCACTGCTCATGTGTGGGTTTTCTAGCGATTTCAATATCGCTAGGGAATCCTCCATTTTGCCTTGGCATAATATGTTGGGAAACCTGACCCATCTGTGTCTACAATGATTTTAGAGTAGCTTCATGATTGGCCATCTGCATCTCTGTTTTATCCATGAACGACTCAGTCTTCTTGACGAAGTGATCCATGTTTGTCATGTAGGTCCCTATCTGTGACATAATTGTGGCCAAGGTTTGTTCCAGTATGCTAGGTGTGGTTGCATGTGGTTGTTGCGGCTGCTGTTGCACTTGCTGTCGTGTCAGAATTCTAGGTGTCCCCTGATTTTGAGTGTTCTGTGCTTGAGGGTTCAGGGCATTGTTAGGGTTGCTCCAAGAGAATTTTGGATCTTTTCTCCAATTGGGATTGTAGTTGTTGGAATTGTAGTTTTGTTTGTTATAGTTCCCAACGTACATCCCTTCTTCTAGCTGTAGTGGGCAGTCCTCCGAACTATGATTCCCACTACAAGTTCCACATACCTCTTCTGCAGCATAGACAGGCTGACAATCCTTCTTCAGCATGTTTTCTACTACCTTTGTGAGATATGC
Organism: Hibiscus trionum; assembly: GCA_030270665.1. Classification (NCBI taxonomy): domain Eukaryota; kingdom Viridiplantae; phylum Streptophyta; class Magnoliopsida; order Malvales; family Malvaceae; genus Hibiscus; species Hibiscus trionum. The sequence continues at coordinate 28,812,693 of BSYR01000021.1, forward strand.
AACTTGTGTCTTTAAGGAATTATCGGCTTCATAATCCTTCACAGCTAGCACTCGTTTACCTCTCCTTGATGTCGGAAATTGCTCTCCATTCTTTGCCAAATTCTTTAATACTACCATGGCTTCGTCCGGATCTTTATCCAACAACAACCCATTGGCTGATGAATCGATTCTCATGCGAGTCTGTAGGTTGGCAGCATTGTAGAATTTGATTAATTGATTCCACATAGGGAATCCATGCATCGAACAATTCCTTAGAAGAGTAGTAAACCTGTCCCATGCCTCGTGCATTGGCTCGTCGTCTTCCTGTTGAAAGGTAGCAATTTCGTTATGTAATCAATCATATAAATGGGAAGGATTAAAACGATACAAAAATTCACGAGTTAAATCAACCCAAATTCGGATTGAACCTGGCGTTAGTTTGTTCCACTAGGTTTTAGCTCTGTCCCTCAATGAATGAGGAAATAACCGAAGCCTCAGTATCTCCAGATTTACTCCTGGTAGTCTAAACGAACCCCAGATTTCCTGGAATGTTTTCAGATGTTCCCTAGCATCCACTGTAGCAGCACCACTAAATTGGCCAGCGGATTTAATCATGCTGAACATCACATGTTTCAGCTTGAAATTTCAGCTTCCACGTCTGGCAGGGTGGTCTCTAGTTCCACATGATCATTGATCATAAAGTCACGACAGGTCTGGCGTGCGGCAGCAACAGGAGGATCGGCAGGCTGTTCGTTTCCTCCATCTCCGATAGGTTCTTCAGGACCTTGGGGAATCCCTTGGTTGTTCCTCTTGTCTTCTTGTCTTCCGTTCACCATTGCTTCTAACTGTTCCTCCAGGTACTCGTTTCTTTCTACTAGGAGGCAGACTCGTTTCCTGAGGTTGCACGTTCGTTCAATTTCATGATCTAACTTGTGCTCAGGTTCTTTCCCTCGTTGAGATCTGCGTATAAGCAAACAAAAGACCTTGTGAAAAGCACAAGGTGAACAATCCAAATAAAAACAGAAAAATTAAAGAAAGTGCAGTAAAAGTAGGGTAAAGATATGTTGTCAGTCCCCGGCAACGGCGCCAAAAACTTGTTGCGTGTAAAAGAGTCTATCACAATGTAGTGCAAGTGTACACAACGCAAGTACTAAAGTGATACGTAAGTATCAGATATCGTCTCCACAAGGACTGGGCTAATAGCTTTAACCTTTGATATCTACAGAAGAGGGAGAAGAAAGAGTTTAAATTGTTTGTCACAAAATAATAAAGAAGATTGAAAATAAAGGATGAAAATATTCAGAGTAAAGAGTAGGCCGATATTGATTTGCTCCGTAGTGCAGGTGTTTGCACTGTCCAGGACTTCTCTTTTCTGTCTTAGCGGTCTGTTGTTTGTCGCGGCAGCAAACACCCAACTCAGAACTTCAAGCTTGGCAAGAATCTCTGTTGTGCCTTGGCCTATCCCTAGGTCCAAGTCTGTCGATGAACACGTCTTTGATGATACCTCCCGGCGTGAATCGAAGGATGAACACCGATGTTGTTGAATTCTTCCTTAGCCACTTAACCTCGTCCTATCCCTAGGTCTGAGATAATTCAACCATAAACTGGAGAACCCGTACTTATTCCTTTCGTATACTAAACTCTCCTGATATTAAGTAAATGTATAATCTCACAATGCTCTCCTGATACTCTTATAAGATGTTGAAAACCTGAATAAGCAAACTTGAAGTCTATTTTATTGAACAGAAAAATTCCTAAAACAAATGCAATCCTTGTGACTACTTTACAGAATCAACCCTTAGCCCTAGGGGAAGTTTAGAACATGATGAGAAGGGGGGAAACGACTAGGGTTTAGGGGAAGACGGCTAGAGAAGATGATGTCATTCCCTAGGTCGAATTGCATGCCTTTATATAGGCATGTTGGGTTATCTCGGCACGCCCCGTGGCGCAGCAGAAAAATTAATCTAATGTAATCCAGCCAGGATCCATGTACAGGAATGAATCCGGGAGAAAAGATGAAGAGTTACCTTTTAAAACTCTGGAAACTTGAAAACCGACAGTATGTCGGAATAACCACGTCAAGTAAAACCGTAATCGTCACAGGTTCGCAACGACCTCTACGGAGTCCACCCGAACAAAACGAACAAAGTTTCCGCCTCCCTAACACCTAGGGATAAATTTCGACAGGTTTGAACACCTTCCAAGGAGAAGTCGAAATTCCTCAAGGGATTCTTGAGGGAGTCTGAATTCGACAAGGAGTTCAACCGGGACTTGCAATCGAGCAAGGGAACCTTCAGGGATTTGCCAGGGGGCAAGTAGAACACCAGAAAATATCGAACAGCTTCTAAGAGAGCTTTATGGGATATGTCGAATACCAGTGGGGAATCCATAGGGGTGTTGTCGAAATCTTGAAGAGGAGGAAGAGGGATGATTTGGTTGCTAGCCCTTGTCCCTTTAAATAGTATTCAGAGACTTAATTCTAGTTGAATATCTTAAATCCAAGTTCAACCAAAATTCATAGAATCTAATTCTACTTGAAATTGGTTTATATTAAATATACATTACGTTTAATAATATTAAATGAAATATATGTATTTAATTATGTAGAATCTTATTCTACATAAAACATGTATTTAAATATACATTATATTTAATCCAAATATATATATATTTTTATTATATAGAATCTCATTCTATCTTTACTTGGATTTAAATATATTTAAATATAAATTTTTAATTATGTAGAATCTAATTCTACATAAACTTGGAATTAAATATACATTATATAAATTCCAAATATATATTTAAATTTCTAAAATATTTAAGTCTCTAAATATTTTCCATACTCTAAATAATATTTGATAAATACAATATTTATCTAATATTATTCACATTTAAGGGAGTTACCGATTTCCCCTATCCCATAGGGGACTTTCGGCAACCTCCCTAAAATAGGGAGTATGGTTTCCAATTTTTGTTCGTTTCATTTGAAGGGTGTGACCCTTGTAGGTTCATGCAACGTTAGCAGCAAAATTAGAATTGTTCTAATTTTACAAACAATGAGTGGCATCTAGCAATACATCATTGCTACCTAAGTTGCATGAAGTAATGGTTTGACTTTCCTAATTCCTGAATAAACTTCCTTTATGTATTTCATCCTTTTATCCTTTATATCATAGATGAACACAAGTCATGGGTTAGTCACACTTGCGTTGTCCATCTTGTGTTTCTTGATGTCTTGAGTAGATTATGATAAATGAATCTCTATGATATCTCATATCATAATATTCAAGCATGGCCATGCATTTTCTAATCTCACTCAATCAAGTGGCCGAAGATATTTCTCCCATTATGTAGGAGGGACAAATCCTTTCTTGATCAACCATATTTCACTGCATAGGTCATCATGTATCCAATCATCAGTCTTTATAATGTAGTCAGTTACGACACACGTTTGACTATGTCAAAATACGTAAATCTTTATCTTGAAATCATGTTGATCTCAAGTCTGAGGATTATACATATGTTTATCATGAGCAATGTTGTGACTGTCACATAATTACCCAAGAAACATGCTCATAGCGGGTCAATCCAGTATGTTGTTCTCTAACAAATACTTATGTGTTGATTTTTACATATCTATGTCAATGACAACACTTGTCATCAACCACATATTAGTCTTTATATATTATCACTGTCCATACCCGTAATAATATTCGACTAAGGATCCTATTTTACAATAATCGTATTATTGTATGGACATTATTATCCAATGGTTAGTTTGATACAGAGAAACATACCGAATGATAATAAAAACAATGGCATTACTTGATAAATCTAGTAAATTAATATGTCTATTCAATCATCATATGATTCGTCTTTGGGCATACTCCAACAATCTCCCACTGGCACTAAGACCAATCATTCTCGTATCTAATGCGATATGGCTTAGTGTAACTTACATCCTTATGCTGTGTCAAAAGCTTTGTCAAGGAGTTGACAAAGTTATCAACTTTGTGCGTATATTGCATACTTTCACATCTCCAAGATGTAAGTACTTTAGAATATGTTTGGATTTATTGATGAGATCTGGGTTTTATTTGCTTATGCAAAGGTTCCATCAGAACAGAGTTATGTAGCATCTAATATGCTGGGAACAACCCTTAGTTCAAAAGTGAACCCTTTAGATCCAAACATCCTTCTTTATTGTTATGACGACTGTAATACATTCAGCCTATGTTGTAGAGTTAGATGTTGTCTCATGTTGCTAACTCGCAGTATCTTTTATTAATGCAAAACAGATTGCGATCTTTAGTTCCTTTTGATGAGTATGTCATCTACATTCAATACTTAGGAAAGTAACAATGCTCCCACTAGCTCTTTTGAAAACAAGACTCCCCTTTGTTTCTAGATAAACCAAACCTTTTGATTGTATCTTTTGAAACGAATATCCCAACTTCGAGAAGCTTGCCTTAGTCTATGGATAGACCTTTGTAGCTTACATACCTTCCAAGTGTTTACTGGAGTGACAAAACCTTCTGGATGTGTCATGTACACATCTGTTTCAAGATTTCCCTTAGGAAAGTGGTTTTGACATTCCTTTATTTGATTTTATAATCATCGTATGTAACTACTTGCAAGTGAGATTAAGATGGATTAAACATATCTACAAGGAAGATGTTTTATCATAGTCTATACTATGAAGTTTGTCGAAATCTTTTAGCGATGAATCATCCTTTGTATGTTTTATCATCCATGTCGGTTTTTCCTTTTTGAAAAACTCATCCATACCTCTTAGGTTTTACCCTTTTAGGTAACCAAAGTCTATACTTTGTTTTAGACATGATTCCATCTCATATCTCATGGCTCTTAGTCATTTCTCTAATTTTGGGCTCACCATTGCTTTCTGATAAAACCTAGTCTTTATCTTGATCCGAAAAGAAGAGTGTTTCCATGTACGGATAGTGAGAAATCCATATTTCTCAAGTATATGGTATTCTCTTAAGGATCAACATAATGGTTGTGTTTTGTTCCAATGTTCCTTGATCATTTGTGGAACATTCTCAATCTTTAGTTCATAAATTTGTTGTCTAAAATTTCTTCACATTCCAAATTCCATTTTTTCCTTTTTGTGAGAGGTAATATCTTTCGAGAGAAACTCTGGTTTGAGCAACAAACATTTTGTTCTCGTTGAAAAATGAAATCCCTTAGTGATAAGTATTCTCTTTCGAGATAAATTATCGTTTGAGCAACAAATATTTTGTTCTCGTTAAACTTGAAGAAATAATATCCCTTTGTGAGAATTAATCTCTTTCAAGATAAACTCTCGTTTGAGAAACAAACGTTTTGTTATCGTTAGGGTAAACAACAAATGGAGTTTTTAAGGTTCGAACTTTGTAAACATTTTAACATGTAAGTAACCTTAAAACTTCAAAGGTATTCTAGAACAATTCTTAGTCCATATCTTATATGACGTTTCGAAAAAAAAACACGATTAAGTATGAGAGTTGTTTTTCTATTGTGTAAAGAAGACGAAAATGACTTGTTCTAAATCAAAACATGTCTAACATATTTGATTCTCTTTCAAAGACTTTTCGTTCCATTTGTGGGATTTAATTATGGGACAATCCCATATTCTTTGAAAGTTCATCAAACTTTAAATATTCTTGAATTTGATCTCATCAAATTACCTTAATACTTTTTATGAGTTTGAGATTAGTCATTTGTTTTATTTATCATATAAATATTATTGATTTGTTTAGTTTAAAGATCATTGATTCGTTGTGCCATAAGAGATTAAAAGAATAACATTTATTTAAATAATCTCAAAATTAAAATATCTTGTCCTTACAAGATAACTAAAACTTAGGCACAAAATAATAATCATAAAAACTAAAATAAATCTATTTAAGCAAAAACACATGTCCTAATGGATGATGTAGCAACTCTTGCTTTATTTCCATTCGCAGGTCCATGCCTATTCTGATGCCTTCTCTTTAGAAGCCTCTGAGGTTGATGCCTCACTTATTTTTTCTTTCTTGACTACTTGTAGGTGTGTGGGGCAGTTTCTCTTCCAATGTTCGGTCTTGCCGCAATGGAAATATTTTCCATCCTTCTTGATTCCCTTCTTAGGTTTCAATGCCTCATTTCCATCGGTTTTGGTCTTACCATCACCTTTAGACTTTGCTGCCGATTTACCTTTCTTCTTGCCCTTGCGGACCATCAGAACATGTTTAGGTCCTACCTTGTTCAGGTTGATTTCAGCAGTTCTCAACATGCCGAGCAACTGTGGCAGTGTCTTGTTAATTTCAATCATATTGAAATTAAGGACTAACTAATTGAAACTATCCGGCAACGATTGTAGGATGACATCAGTAGCTAATTCTTCTTTCAGCGGAAAGCCGAGCTTCTCCAACGTTTGGATGTAGCCCATCATTTTGATGACGTGAGCTCCTACGGGAGATCCCTCACTTATCTTGCATTGAAACAGAGCTTTAGAGGTCTCGTACCTCTCTTGACGAGCTTGCCCTTCATAAATCTCCTTGAGATTTTGAATCATATCATAAGCTACCATGTCCTCATGTTGCTTCTGAAGCTCAGGGGTCATGGAGGCAAGCATAAGACAACCGACATCCAGCATGTCGTCCATGTGTTTCTTAAACTTGTCTTTGTCAGCTCTGGAAGCAGTGGCAACCGGTTCATCAGGAACAGGTTCTTCAATGACATATTCCTTCTTTTCCTGTTTGAGAACAATTCTCAAATTGCGGAACCAGTCAAGGAAGTTTATGCCATTGAGCTTATGCTTCTCAAGGATAGATCGCATAGATAGAGTATTATTTGCCATTAATTCTACAACAAAGAAAATATGCTACATAAGTTTTACTAAATTTTAAAATTTATAGATTGGTCTTTACTATAAATTTACTCCCACTATTTTCTTCAAAATTAAAAACCATCTAGTTTAAATCTCGGAAAAATGTTTCGATAGTTTTTCTAGTGAGTGAGGATCCGTGTTTCACCATTCCTAAATCAGCTTTGGCCAGTCTTTTAGGAAATGGTTATTTAGGTAAGTAACACCTTACTAATTACATATCATGCAATTCCTCATCTTTTGGCGAACAACTCTTGTTCTTCAAATCATCTTATGATTATCCAAAACTTTTAACCACTAGGTTTTTCTAATCTTATTAGAAACAACCCAGCTAAGTCAATACCAATATCTCAACCGGTGAATATCACTAGCTTATTCTTCGCGTTTAACTAAGATAGATAAATGTGACATTGCTTTGGCAAAGCTCGCATTATATCGATCGAAGCTTTAACGAGGGTAAATATTGGATGGTTAAAACGGACTTAGAATTATAGTGAGGGATTTACTTAATTATCTCATCATTTTAACGTTGATCCTATCAATAGAACTATGTTTAATCATGCTTATAAAACATCCATTGCATCATATACAAGGTAAATATAAGCGGTAAATAGATATCCAATGATTATAGCCCTTCTTAACCTAAGGCGACCCGTCCCAAGCCAATGGGAGGACCATTCTACTGAAGAAATAATCTACTTCTGAAACACCTGGTCCACCAGGGAAGGCCCACCACGCTGCTACCTTGGTTCTTGCTTTATCTCTATGAGTATTTACAATTTTCAGAAACTCGCGTTACATACGAGGGAGTGAGATGCGAAGAGAAGTACAATAGAAGATAGAGAAAGGCACGACACGTAGGCTTTATTTATAAAAACCAAAACTATAAAGGCTATGGGCTATAACCATGCAAAACAAATACCGTGCAATCTAACATGCATTTCAAACATCGTGCGAACAAAGTAACGATGTGTTTACGGAGTTTTAAACTGATTATCCCTATGTTGCGGTTAATTGGCCAAAGATGGATCACGAGGTTTCATAAACCATTTGCGTTAACGAACAAATGCACCAAGTAGGTCAACATGAAAGAGAGGTGGCACACTAGGCACACTTAAGTACCAGGTCTTTGATGATGCCAATCCTAGACATGCATTTTTTATAACGTCTAACCATAACTCTTATGGATTCACCGTGAAAGATAGTTTGATAACTTTTATCAAATTAGAATCCCTTTCATAGATTTCATAAATCTATGATACTACGAACAACTACTTGTTCTCTAGACTAACTATTAGTCTCAACATGTTAACATTTAACATTGAATCAACCTAACATAGTTATGATTAACTCTTAATCATTCAGGGATAATCGAAATATGTCTTTATTAGGTGTGATACGATAAACAATAAACATCTAAATCGAATCAAACAGCATGCATCTCATACGTAAACATCACCCAAGAATTTATGTCTGAATTCGTATGATACAAGTGGCTCTGATACCACTGTCGTGTTATGTCGGCACGCCCCGTGGCGCAGCGGAAAAATTAATCTGATATAATCCAGCCAGGATCCATGTACAGGAATGAATCCGGGGAGAAAAGATGAAGAGTTACCTTTTAAAACTCTAGAAACTGGAAAATCGACGGTATGTTGGAATAACCACGTCAAGTAAAACCGAATCGTCACAGGTTCACAACGACCTCTAGGGAGTCCACCCGAACAAAAAGAACAAAGTTTCCACCTCCCTAACACTTAGGGATATATTTTGACAGGTTTGAACACCTTCTAGGGAGAAGTCGAAATCCCTCCAGAGATTCTTGAGGGAGTCTGAAATCGACCAGGAGTTCAACCGGGACTTGCAATCGTGCAAGGGAACCTTCAGGGATTTGCAAGGGGGAAGGTAGAACACCAGAAAAACATCGAACAACTTCTGAGAGAGCTTTCTGGGATATGTCGAATTCCAGTGGGGAATCCCTAGGGGTGTTGTCGAAATATTCAAGAGGAGGAAGAGGGATGATTTGGTTGCTAGCCCTTGTCCCTTTAAATAGTATTCAGAGATTTAATTCTAGTTGAATATCTTAAATCCAAGTTCAACCAAAATTCATAGAATCTAATTCTACTTGGAATTGGTTTATATTAAATATACATTATATTTAATAATATTAAATGAAATATATATATTTAATTATGTAGAATCTTAATCTACATAAAATATGGATTTAAATATACATTATATTTAATCCAAATATATATATTTTTATTATATAGAATCTCACTCTATCTTTACTTGGATTTAAATATATTTAAATATATATTTTTAATTATTTAGAATCTAATTCAACATAAACTTGGAATTAAATATACATTATATAAATTCCAAATATATATTTAAATTTCTAGAATCTTATTCTATAATATTTAAGTGTCTAAATATTTTCCATACTCTAAATAATATTTGATAAATACAATATTTATCCAATATTATTCTCATTTAAGGGAGTTGTCGATTTCCCCTATCCCATAGGGGATTTTCGGCAACCTCCCTAAATAGGGAGTATGGTTTCCATTTTTTGTTCGTTTCATTCGAAGGGTGTTACCCTTGTAGGTTCATGCAACGTTAGCAGCAAAATTAGAACAGTTCTAATTTTACAAACAATGAGTGGCATCTAGCAATACATCATTGCTACCTAAGTTGCATGAAGTAATGGTTTGACTTTCCTAATTCCTGAATAAACTTCCTTTATGTATTTCATCCTTTTGTCCTTTATATCATAGATGAACACAAGTCGTGGGTTAGTCACACTTGCGTTGTCCATCTTGTGTTTCTTGATGTCTTGAGTAGTTATGATAAACAAATCTCTATGATATCTCATATCATAATATTCGAGCATGGCCATGCATTTTCTAATCTCACTCAATCAAGTGGCCGAAGATATTTCTCCCATTATGTAGGAGGGACAAATCCATTCTTGATCAACCATATTTCACTACATAGGTCATCACGTATCCAATCTTCAATCTTTATAATGTAGTCAGTTACGACACATGTTTGACTATGTCAAAATACGTAAATCTTTATGTTGAAATCATGTTGATCTCAAGTCTGAGGATTATACATATGTTTATCATGAGCAATGTTGTGACTGTCACATAATTACCCAAGAAGCATGCTCATAGCGGGTCAATCCAGTGTGTTGTTCTCTAACAAATACTTATGTGTTGATTTTGACATCTCTATGTCGATGACAACGCTTGTCATCAACGACATATTAGTCTTTATATATTATCACTGTCCATACCCGTAATAATATTCGACTAAGGATCCTATTTAACAATAATCGTATTATTGTATGGACATTATTATCCAATGGTTAGTTTGATGCATAGAAACATACCAAATGATAATAACGACAATGCCATTACTTGATAAATCTAGTAAAATAGTATGTCTATTCAATCATCATATGATTTGGCTTTGGGCATACTCCAACAAGGCCTTGGGTTCAAGTTTTCTAATATGGCAAGAATACATGTTTAAATTAAAGTACAACTCTATTAAAGACTAAATCTTCAAAGTATATGTCTTTAATTCGTTCTCTCTTCTTGCTTGGAGTTTCTTCCTTGAACTTTGGGCTTGACCTTCATTCTGATCTTGGGCTCGAAAAAATATAGGAGTGCTCCACGATAGACCAGCTTAATTTCCTCTTTTTGTCGAGCTCCATTTTACTTTTTCCTCCCACCATTTGCTGTCGTCCTTTGCTGCCACGGCAGCGGCCTTGGCAACATCCTTCTTCTCGGCTGCAGTCCAGTATTCCATCTCTGCTTCTCTACTACCATGAGTCTGCTACAACAGCTACCTGCAAAAGTAACCAAAATGAGCAGCAATTGTTCCTTTTTGTGTAATTGTGATGTATAATTAAAATCTACCCTAAATGCAATGAAATATGCTTGAATGCAGCAGAAAATATGGGTTAAATAGGGGGTAAAATATAGAACTTTTACACACTCAACAAATACACTAAAATAGTATCTCTTGTCCACCAAATAAAAAATACTCATAAAAGCAAGGTAGAAACTAGAAATACTGTAAAATGTTATGCATGCACCTACTTATGTCTAAAATGTGCTTAATAATAATAATAATAATAATAATAATAATAATAATAATAATAATAATAATAATAATAAGAGTTGGAATGCGCATGAAATATAGGACTTTTGGACACTTTACAGTTATTTATCAGTTAAATTTGTAGGATTGAATCTAGCATGGAAATCACGACATAAGTCATTCTAGGATACCATAGATCCAACTGGAATGTTATTTAACCAGGTTTTTTCCCTATCCCTCAGTGAATAGAGAAACAATTTTAGCCTCAAAATATCCTCGGGAACTCCTTATATTTTGAATGAATTGCAAATATGCAATAAGGATTTGAGTTGTTGTGTAGCATCTTCAGTTGCTGAGCCGCCAAATTGTCCCATGGTATTGATCATGTTGAATATTACAGGCTTTGGTTCAAAGTGGGCAGCTTCTATTGCAAGTGTGACAACTCCTAGATTTAGTCTGTTTAGATCTTCTTCGACGTAATCTATGACGGTTGGGCTTTGTACTGGAGCAAATTGCGGTGGCGGGATTACTCTGTCTCCTACAGGGGCATTTTGATTGCCATCAGGATCCTGATTGCCATTGGCATTCTGATTTCCAGGTATATGTTCCATTTCTTCTCTTATTCTTTGTTTGAGTCTTTGAGAAGTACGATCGATTTCTAGATCAAGTCCGTATAATGGATTCTTTGGATTCACCCTGGTCATACACCAATGCAAAACCAAATTTGATTAGCGCTTCAAAAACTAAAAATAAAAAGTGGAAGAAAATAAAATTAAAAGTTTCTATTACCAATCCTCGACAATGGTGCCAAAAACTTGTTGTGTGTGTAAAGTGCCCCGCGTTTGTGCAAGTATACACGTCTCAAGTTATAAAATGATGAGTATTAAGTATCGTCTCCACATGGATTGGTGTAACCTTCAATGTTATCGTCTCGCACTGAAAAAGAGATAAAAGTAAAAGACACAGGTGATTTATGGGGTATTTAGATTAATCTAATAAACAGAAAACAAAATAAGCAAGTAAACTGAAGAGTTGAGTAATCAAGATGAGAGAATGAGCCAGATTATATTGTCTCGTAGTGTGGAAACCAATTGGAACTATCTCAGTCTTTGAATACAACGAACACCGAAATGCCTCGGTAATGACCAAAGTTACTGTCGCGACAATGGGTTAAGTAACTGCCTCAGCAATCCCTTTCTTGGGCAGCAATGAACAACTTCAAGGTTCGGCAAAGCCTCCTTCAGTGGCTCCTCCTTATCCCTAAGTCAAAACTGTGCTGATTTGCAGGCCTTGATAATACCTCCTAGCGTGAACCAAGGATGAACATCAACCAATCTTACGCTTCCTTTAGCTGTTGAAACTCAAACTTATCCCTAAGTTGAGTTAGTTTTCATCGATTGGGATGAAAACCATGCTTATCCGTTTCGTGAGTCTAACTCTCCCGATATTAGACAAATATATGCAATCGCAATTTCCTCTCTCGATTCAATTGCATGAAAACGTAAACACCAAGAATAAGCAAACCTTGAACTAAAATTGCATTAACAAAAACTAAAACAAAATCCAACTGTTTTCTCACAACTACTAAACAATACAATCTAAACCCTAAGAAGAAATTCGAACATAATGTCGATGTAAGCTCACTACAAATTCTCTCAACTCTCGGTTGCTTCGTTCTAATATTGAAGATGTCCTCAATGGCCGGCTTTGGCTTCATATTTATAGAGGAGGTCTAGGTCAAGTCTTTATTGAGGAGGAAGTTATGTTAGAATTAAATACATTAAAAGAAAAGATCTCCTTTTATGTATTATATCATTCCTCCTTAAAATCCTCCCACTTGCGTGGAATCCTCTCTTGACCTTCTTTCGGCATTTTCATGATATTCCTACAGTCCGATCTTCATGCAAAGTTCATAGAAAAATTCATCTTTTCATGCTCTTCAAAACACATATCACTTTTCATATTTTCTCCCCTTTCAACTGTGTCAGGGCATTGTCTCGTCAGTGGCTAGGCTATTGCCTTGGCAATGGTCTATCTGCCCTTTTCTGCTAAGCAGGGATCTATCTCATGGTTCAGCTTCCTTCAGTAGAAACTGACATCCACGGCTGGCTTGATCAAGGAAGTGAGTAACAAAATCTGCACCTCCACCAAACATACACTAAAGCAATACATTTTCCACCAAATAAACCAAACGTAAGTATCAATCATGATAAAGATGAGATCAGTGTGAGTGATGCATGCAGGGCTACAATGTGACTCAAATGGGTGTAGATTTAGCAATTATTATCATAGAAAAAGGGTGAAATTATTGTACTTTTACACACCTAACAACAACCACGAGAAATTCTTTCTCACTTGCGGAGTAATTCAGCTGGGCTCCATTCAGCGCCCGATTGGCATAGTAGATGGTATAAAAAACTTTGTCACACCTCCGTTCGAACACTGCTCCAACGACATAGTCGCTGGCATCACACACGAGCTCGAATGGCTCATTCCAATCCGGTGCCATTACTATAGGAGCATTAATCAATCATTCTTTAAGCTCTTGAAGCACTCTTAAACAAGAATCATCAAATGCAATTGCGGTATTTTGTTCCAAAAGCAAGCATAAAAGTTTAGAAATTTTATAAAAATCTTTAATGAAACAACGATAAAAACCTACATGTCCCAAACAACTTCTGATACCATTTACGCTTGTAGAAGGTGGCAATTTCTTGATCACCTTAACTTTTTCTTTGTCAACCTCTAATCCTCTCTTGGTCACTTTGTGCCTGAGAACAATGCCCTCCTTCACCATGAAGTGGCATTTTCCCAGTTCAAGACCATGTTAGTCTCAATATATCTCCTCTGGACATGCTCCAATCTCTGAAGACATTACTCGAATATTTTTCCATACTCCGAGAAACCATCCACGAACACTTCCAAGTTATGTTCTATCATGTCAGAAAAAATGGCCATCATGCAACGCTGAAATGTTGCTCGAGCGTTACACAACCCAAAGCGCATTATTCTAAAAGCAAATGTCCCATATGGACAAGTGAACGTGGTTTTCTCTTGATCATCTGGGGCAATTGCAATTTATTTGTAGCCCGAATAGCCGTCCAAGAAGAAATAGATTGCCTTACTTGCCAACCTATCCAACATCTGATCGATAAAGGGCAAAGGTAAGTGGTTCTTCCGTATGGCATTGCTCAGCCTATTGTAATTCATGCACACTCTCCACCTGTGACAAATCCTAGAGGGAATCAATTCATCCTTGTTATTTTATACCACGGTCATGCCACCCTTCTTTGGCATACATTGCACAAGGCTGATCCACGAACAGGCATCAAATTATTTTATGATTGCTTTCTTCACTACTTCTTTCATGCTCGGGTTCAGTCTTCTTTGGCCTTCAATGGTTTTGTCATGGTATTCCTCTAAGATGTTCTTATGCATGTAAATAGTTGGGCTTATTCCTCGGATATCAGCCAAGGTTCATCCCAAAGATTGCTTATAATTGCTTAATATTTTCAGCAATCTTTCCTCTTGATCATTAGTAAGATCGGCAGCAATGATCACATGAAAAGTCGAGTTTTTGCCTAAATAAGCATACTTGAGGTGCTCTGGAAATGGTTTCTGCTCCAATTTTTGTGGCTCCTCAATTGATGATTTGGGTGCCTTGATCTCTCTGATAGTCAACCTAGTGGCTCTGGTTGTCCAAAATAATTCACATCTTTAGTTTCTGAAGTAGGTCCTTTAGGTTCGTCACTCATCTCATCTTTGTCATCCAGTTCCCTCGCATCACAATCTAGGTCTTGGCAAATTTGTGTCACGTCCATAGTGAAAATGAACTACATCATCTCGTCAGCCTGGCATTCCTTAGGTTTATCTGCACATTTAAGAGCTTGAAACACATTAAATGTAACATGTTGATCATTCGTGTGCATTGTAAGTTCACCTTTGTGAACATCAATTAGGGCCCTACCTGTGGCAAGGAATGGTCTACCCAATATAATTGGGATATTAACATCTGTCTCATAATCTAAAATGCTAAAATCAGTTGGGAATATAAATTTGTCTACCTTCACCAACACATCCTCAATCTTACCTTTAGGATGTGAAAAAGATCAGTCTGCCAGTTGAAGTGTTACCATGGTAGGCCTTGCTTCTATACCAAGCTTTTTGAAAACTAACATTGCCATCAAATTGATGCTAGCTCTCAGGTCACATAGTGCCTTTCCCATAAGTCTATTGCCAATGGTACAGGGAATAGTAAAACTTCCCAGATCTTTTAACCTCAGTGGCAATTGATTGAGTATCATGGCAATGCATCCCTCGGTAAGGGCTACAGTCTTGAAATCACCCAATTTCCTCTTTTTGGAAAAGATGTCCTTCATGAATTTGACATAGTTGGGTATTTGCTCGAGAGCTTTTACCAATGGTATGTTGATTAACAATTGTTAAAAAACTTCTAAGAAGCGCTTAAATTGCTGGTCTTGCTTATGCTTTTGGAGCCTTTGTGGAAATGGTGGTGGTGGATAAGCAAATGACGGCTCCACTAGCTTTGCCATGGCGGCGCTAGCATCAAATTATTGTCTAGAATCATGTAACACCTCTTCTCGGCCTGGTCAAGAACTGGATCGAAAGGTGCTACCGATGAACAATGTAGCGATCGATGCAATAAAATTTAATTTGTAATCGACATTTAAAACAATAATATACAATAACATATTACACAATTCATCTTAGTCCAATTAATCCTTTTGAAACAATAATTAATCAGTTAGGGCCAATTCTTAACTAATACAAGTTTTAGGGAACAAATTTGTAAATATGATAAATTTGAGGTCCTTTGATGTAATTAACAATACCTTAATGAAATTCAATACAGGAATAACAAGTCTGTAAAATTTCATACAATTTGGAGTTCACTTACTCGTAAAATTTAATCATCCAAAATTCAGTGACCAAATTGTGAGCATTGCAAACCTTCTATTTCAGCCCTTTTAACAAACTTAACTAACCCTGTAATAAAACACCTTAAGGTTGTTTCTATACAGGTGTACGATGGTCAACCTTCGTTGACTCTACCCTTCAAACCGTATCGATACGGGCAAGCCTTGTATTGGTATGAGTTGAATCTCTTTAACCTTGACTTTGACCTGTTTCGATATAGGTTAGACCCGTATCAAAACAAAGGATTCTAGTAGCAAAATGTTCATGTACGGAGCTAGACCATTTCGATACGCCCTGATCCTTAGGTTCAATTATGCTTATCTGTATCGATACGCCTTTACCTCGTATCGATACAGTCTGACCTGTAATGATAGAATTTTGCTGGTTTTTATTCGAATTAACCTACCAAACAATGTTCAAATGCAATGAAACTTTACATGCAATATTTCAATACTATAAGCTACTGGCATGCCAAATTTCGTCATCATTCAAATATGTTTACTAGGTTTTGACCTATATGAGCCAAATATGTCATTTTTAACCATTTTTAGCCCAAACTAAAAGTCAATTTAGGGCATTTAACCATATTATAACTTACACACATTACAAACATATCAAAATAAGCACGAGAGACTAGATCAGCTACTTTCCCACCTTCCTAGGAGTTCATAAGGTCAATATACATTACTTTAGCTTGTAGTGACTTGTCTTGTTTCGACTTGTCCGATCCTCCGTGAAGGTTGATTCCTTAAACTGAAATGCATTAGATGAGACACGATAGGCATACATTGCCTTGTGAGGTAGTCATATGCAATATATTAACAATGAACAATGCAAGTACATATTCTCATGCCTTCCAATAACAATATCGTGTCTCAAATACCGTGTTTATCATATCAATTTCATTATTAACCCTTGGATTGAATCAAGATAGTGTATACTGGAATTCCTACGACTCACCAAATCAATGAATTGTCTAATTCCTCCACCTCGCCAATATGACCAATATCAAAACACATCTCTCCGCCTCGCCAAATCAATATAGGTCGTAGCCCTAGGACCGTAATCCACTCGTACACTAAGCTCGTGAATTCTATGGCATGCCAATTGTATCCAAAGTCCATTCAAATCCAAGGTTTCAATACCAATATCATTATTTCAATAATCATTAATAACTCCAATAACCAATGTCTTTAAAGTTATCAATAGTGAACATGTTTCAATATCAATATTTCATAATTTCAATGTTAATGTCACTATCTGATGGTTCATTCAGAATGTTTCAATATTAATATTTATATCGATAACAATGCACGATGACGATACCAATGACTATGTTCGATGTTCAATACTAACTTACCGATGCTTACCAATGGATCCGACTATCAATTCGATGCAACTTCTTTAAAAGGAATGTTAGCTATTAAACCGAAATCAACAATAATAGATTCGGGAAGGCTCCTCGCCTATTCCCGAGACTCCGACTACACTCATCTTGACAATCCGAAGCTTTCAAGGCTCTCGGATGATAACTCCCTTGTTCCTAGCCTTTGGTGAATTCGATGGATACTTCTTTTCGTTATCTTGAGCTAGGAAAACAATAGGGAGATTATTAGCGTCGATAATATGATATCAAAACCAATATAACAATAACAAAATCGATGTCTGGTTTGAATATAGACAACAACGATGAAATATCCGTGGATGATCAAAACCGTAGCTTAAGATTAAGCTTGATGTATCCATCGAATTCAATAATCGATTGAGGAATATAACTTACCCGAACGAAAACAACGATTCAATATCAATAAATAGAAGAAAAACCAAACTAAAGCTTGCTCTCCAATGGAACTGCTAGCTTGGAGGAAGATGATGAAAATGAAAAAAGAAGAGGTGCTTGCTTAGATATGGTTTTGGGTAGCTCTCTCTCAATTCTAATTTACTATGTTTTAAAGTGAAGAGCTTTCCTTTAGGTGAAGCAACTTCACCAAATTATCTCACCTTTGGGATATTAATATTGAGGAGGGGATAATCGCAAGATTAGTCCCTCAACTCTCACTTTACTATGGTTTTGCTCTTCAATTTGCATTTCCTCAATTTAGTCACAGATTAGGTTTCGATACTATTCAATAGGGTCTAATAACAATGATTTAACTCAATTAGAGTCCAATATCAATGATTAACTAGCCAATACTATATTTAGACTTTATCGATGTGAAATTTCCGATCACCGGAACCCAATTTCGACTAGACCGGATTTTGGGGTGATACAACTCTCCCCCCACCCTTTAAGAAAAATTCATCCTCGAATTTTTTTTTTAACCTAAACTGAAGAGATGTGGATATTGTTGTTTTATGGTCTCTTTAGGTTCCCAAGTAGCTTCTTCAACAGTGTTGCTCCTCCAGTGCACTTTAACTAACGGTACAGTTTTGTTGCGAAGGCTCTTGACTTCTCTTGTAAGAATCTGAATCGGTTCCTCTTCGTATGATAGGTTTGGTCGAATTTCTACAGATTCAGGCTTGACATTGTGTGAAGGATTAGAACGATACTTCTGGAGAATTGATACATGAAAAACATTATGGATTTTACTCAATTCAAAAGGAAACAATAATAGATATGCCACGGGGCCAACTCTTTCAATGACTTCAAATGGTCCAATGAATCGGAGACTCGATTTTCCCTTCTTACCAAACATTAAAACCTTTTTCCATGGTGACACTGAGGATGGATTTTTCACCAACTTCATACTCAATGTCTCTTCTCTTGAGATCAACATAATCCTTTTGTCGATTAAAAGCAGCCTTTAAGAGATCATGAATAATGGTGACCCGCTCTTCAGTTTCCCGAAGTAAGTCAAGACCCAACATCTTGCCTTCACCAAGCTCAGACCAACACAATGGGGTTTGACATCGTCTACCATACAATGCTTCATAAGGGGTCATTTGGATTGATGCCTGATAACTATTATTGTAGGCAAACTCAACAAGGGGTAGGGATTTCTCCAAAGTTCCACCAAAGTCGATGATGCATGCTCGAAGCATATCTTCCAAGATCTGTATAGGAAGGTTCAATAACAATACAAATTCCAAGGGTTTAATAGAAGAGTCTTTCGATAATTACTTGAATTACATTTTCTTACTGACCGTCAGATTAAGGGTGAAAGGTTGTGCTAAGATTAACTCTGGTGCCCAGAGCTCCTTGTAAGGTTCTCCAAAACTGAGATGCAAATAGGGGATCACGATCGGAGATAATAGACATGGCTACTCTCTGGAGTCACATCACTTCCTTGATGTACAAATCAGCTAATTTAGGAAGATTGTAGTCTATTCTAACTGGTATTAAATGAGCTGACTTTGTGAAACGATCTACAATGACCCATATGGCATCATGCTTTGCGGGAGTTAAAGGTAGACCACTAACAAAATCCATAGTGATCTTTTCCCACTTCCATTTTGGTGGATCGATAGGTTGCAAAAATCCAATAGGAGCATAATTTTCTGCTTTAACACGTTGGCATGTAAGGCATTTGGAAATGTAGTCGACTATGGCCTCCTTCAAACCCGGCTACCAATAAAGTTCACGTAAGCCCTTATACATCTTCACAGACCCGGGGTGAATGAAAAAAGAACTCGAATGAGCTTCAAAGAGAATATCAGTACGAAGAGATTCATAACTAGGTACACAGACCCGGTCATGAAAATACAAGAGCCCTTTAGAATTAATTCTGAAGTCGGGGTTGTCCGATAACTTAGAGACAATGGATTGAAACTCGGGATCTTGCTCTTGCAAATCCTTGATTCGAGAAACAATGGTAGACTGAACTTGTAGTTCAGCTACAAGACAATGACGCTTCTGTAACCGAAAGTGAGCGTTAATTGTTCAAGGGGCTACAATATAGCGATATTACAATGAGTTAATGTACCATACAATACATATAACTCTATATTAACTGTCAATACTTACTAGGCAAAGGTTTGCGGCTTGGTGCATTAGCTACAACGTTGTCTTTGCATGGATGATAATCAATGACAATATCGTAATCTTTAAGGAGTTCCATCCACCTCCATTGTCGAAGATTCAACTCATGTTGGGTCAATAGGTACTAAGGCTTTTATGATTGGTAAAGAGGTAACATATTTCTTCGTAGAGATAATGTCTCAAGATTTTCAATGCAAATACAATCGCAGCCAATTCAAGGTCATGAGTAGGATAATTCATTTCGTGCGGCTTAAGTTGTCTTGAAACATAAGCGATGACTTTGCCTTCTTGCATCAATACACATCCTAACCGGTGGTGCGATGCATCACTTTAAACTGTATAGTCATTTTCGGACTTGGGTTGGATTAGGACTGGTGCATGGGTCAATACTTGCTTCAACTGATCGAAACTCTGTTGTTGATCCTCCGTCCAAACAAAAGGAGCTTCTTTCCTCAGTAGCTTAGTGAAAGGGGCGGCTATCATAGAGAACCCTTTCATGGATCTCCTATAATAGCCAGCAAGCCTAAGGAAGCTTCGGACTTCACCAATATTCTTCGGTGGATGCCAATCTACGATAGCCTAGATTTTCTTCGGATCCACTTGAATACCCGAAGCCGGCACGATGTGTCCAAGAAAAGCAACTTTGGTGAGCCAAAACTCACATTTAGAAAATTTCCAATACAGTTGTTTCTCTTGTAAGGTCTGAAGTACGATACGAAGATGATCTCGGTGTTCCGCAACATTCTTGGAATAGATCAATATGCCATCTATAAATACCACTACGAACTTGTCAAGATAGGGTCGAAAGACCCGATTCACCAAATCCATAAAGGTTGTCGGTGCATTGGTTAACCCAAAGGGCATCACCAAAAATTTTAGTGTCCGTATATTGTACAGAAAGTAGTGTTCGATACATTACATTCTTTAACTCTCATTTGGTAATAGCACGACCTTAAATCCATCTTGGAAAACACAGAGGCATCCTTTAGTTGATCGAATAGGTCGTCTATTCTAGGCAATGGATACTTGTTCTTGATGATTACCTTGTTCAACTGTTGGTAGTCAATGCACAATCGCATAGAACCATCCTTCTTCTTTATAAAGAGAACCGTTGCTCCACAAGGAGAAGATCTCGATTGAATGAAGTCTTTGCTCAGTAATTCCTGAATTTGAGCTTTCAAATCCTTTAATTCAATAGATGTCATACAATTATGGTGCAATAGAAACTGGAGTAGTCCCAGGTTGCACCTCGATGCCAAACTCCACTTCACAGGTTGGGGGCAATCCCGTAAGTTCGTCAGGGAAGACATCAAGAAATTCGCATACACTGTCAATGTCTCGCAATTATGATTCATCTTTAGCTTTTAACGTCAATGCACACAATGAAGGATTTCTCGCGTTCATCAAAACAACACTTTCTTTGTAAAGACCTCGAAGGTACAACTTCCTTTTACAGCAGTCTACCCAGGCTTGATGCTCGCTAAGCCAATCTAAGCCTAGGATTACATCGAACTCATGGATCGGTAAGGCCAACAGATTCACCGGGGAAGGAATCCCTTGGATCAATAAGGGCCAGTCCTTGCACACTACCCTTACGGTGACACAATCTCCTAAGGGATTAGTTATAGAGATTCTCAACGCTATTAGTTCGGAAGACATATTATACTTCTTAACTGCAATGATGCTTATAAAAGAGTGAGTAGAACCAGGGTCAATAAATACATACAAAGGATGTGAATATAGCTCAATGGTACCTACAATGACGTTAGGTTCAACCTCCTCTTCTCTGCTCCTCGTGTTATACATTTGGGAAGGGTCTTTAGAATCTTACTTATTGAATGGTTTCCCCGAACCACTCGATCTTCCATAGGTTCCGGTTGATCCTTGCTTTGATCCTTTACCTCGAAAGGATTGAGAAGGAGAGGCAGCAATAGTCAGTGTGCCAGTAGTTTTTGTTGCATTCAATGGACAGTCACGAATAATGTGACCTTGTTCACCACAGTAATAGTAGGCTCCAGTCTTCTTACGGAATTGACCTGTTAGATGCTTGTTCTGGAAATAGTTGCAAATTGGATGTTGGTTGCCTCGATTCGAGCCTCTGGTGCTATCAACAGATGTTGCCTTAGTGAAAGACTGTGTCACAGATTGAGGCCTATCAATGTTTCCAGAATGAGAGAAAGCTGCGAATAAACATTCTGCTTAGGGCCATGGTATCTCCCTTTCTTATTCCATCTTGGAGGTCAGGAATCATCCCTAATTCTCTTTTCAGATTTTTCAGACCCATCGGCTCGTTGAGCCTTTTGTGCAGCTTCGGTAGCTTTAACTCAGTTCATCAAGTCTTGAAAATCAACAATGCTCAATGCAGTAAACATAAGGCGTAATTCATCATTGAGCCCTGCAATGAACATTCGACACTTCTCTTCCTCCTTCTTGATATACTCAGCACCGTATCTATAGTACTTGCAGAAGTCATGGGTGTACTGCTCGATCAGTCGTTTGACTTGTTTGAGGTGGAGGAAGATACTTCGCCTCTCAGCGAGATAAAACTCACTAATGTACTTCTTACGGAATTCTTTAAGGAAGAACACCCAAGTTACGGTTCCCTCGGAGACTGTCAATATAGTAGTCTCCCACCAGTGAAGTTCCTCATCAGCCAACAATGCGATGGCACACTCGAGTTTGTGCTCATCCGAGCACTGTAATTGCTTTTTTAGAATTCGAAGGGTATTGTCCAACCAATACTCAGCAATTTTAGGATTGTCGTCGTCTTGCCCGGTAAAGGTGTAAGCTTGATACTGTGATAACTTATCGATAGGAGCTCGAGTGTATTGGACAGCATGAGCAATGGGTTGCACAACTTGCTCAACCCTCATAGCAGTCATAAATCGCTTGAACATGTTAGTTATGTTCTTGTAACATTTAGCCTAAGCGGTAGGTGCTACAGGCTCGGTATTCTGAGCAGGAGGATCTTGCGGATGCGGTGGGTTCGGATGATTCCCTCCTCTAATCTCCTCACCATGTGTCGAGGAGCCGGTGGGAAGCTCGTCAATGTAAGCTTTATAAGTTTTAGACATATCTATATGAAAGATCGGATTAGTCGACAAGTTAAAATATACACAATATATAACTCCTAGGTGGCAAAGTAACATGATAACAATACAACAAGCTTTGGTTTAGTCCTAGAGTAGACTAAATTCTAGCTCTGATACCACAAATGTAACACCCACTTCCCGGCCTGGTCAAGAACCGGATCAAAAGGTGCTACCGATGAAGAGTGTAGTGATCGGTGCAATAAAATTTCATTTTATAATCCACATTTCAAACAATAATATACAATACACATTACTACAATGCATCTTAGTCCAATTAATCCTTTTGAAACAATAATTAATCATTTAGGGTCAATTCTTAACTAATACAAGTTTTAGGGACCAAATTTGTAAATGTGATAAATTCGAGGTCCTTCGATGTAATTGACTATAACTCAATGAAATTCAATACAATAATAACAAGTCTATAAAATTTTATACAATTTGGAGTTCATTTACTCATTCAATTTAATCATCCAAAATTCAGTGACCAAACTGTGAGCATTGCAAACCTTCCGTTTCAGTCATTTTAAATAACTTAACTAACCCTGTATCGAAACACCTTATGGTGTTTCGATATGGGTGTACGATGGTCAACCTTCGTTGACTCTACCCTTCATATTGTACCGATACGGGCAAGCCATGTATCGATATGGGTTAACTCTCTTTAACCTTGTCTTTGACCCATTACGATACATGTTAGACCCGTATCAAAATAGGGGATTCCGGTAGCAAAATGTTCCAGTACGGCTCTAGACCATTTCGATACTCCCCGATCCTTAGGTTCAACTATGCTTATCCGTATCGATACGGCCAGACCTGTAATGATAGAATTTTGCTGGTATTTAATCGAATTAACCTACCAAACAATGTTCAAATGCAATGAAACTTTACTTGCAATATTTCAATACTATAAACTACTGACATGACAAATTTCGTCATCATTCGAATACGTTTTCTAGGATTTGACCTATGTGAGCCAAATATGTCATTTTTAACCATTTTTAGCCCAAACCAAAAGTCAAATTAGGGCCTTTAACCATATTATAACTTACACACATTACAAACATATCAAAATAGGCATAGGAGACTAGATCAACTACTTTTCCACCTTTCTAGGAGTTCATAAGGTCAATATACATTACTTTAGCTTGTAGTGACTTGTCTTGTTATGACTTGTTCGATCCTCCGCGAAGGTTGATTCCTTAACCTAAAATGCATGAGATGAGACACGTAAGGCATACATTGCCTTGTGAGGTAGTCATATGCAATATATTAGCAATGAACAATCAAAGTACATATTCTCATGCCTTCCAATAACAATACCATGTCTCAAATACCATGTTTATCATATCAATTTCGTTATTAACCCTTGGATTAAATCAAGATAGTAGATACGTGAATTCCTACGCCTCGCCAAATCAATGAATGGTCTAATCCCTATGCCTCGCCAATATGAACAATAATAAAACACATCCCTCCGCCTTGCCAAATCAATATAGGTCGTAGCCCTAGGACCATAGTCCACCCGTACACTGAGCTCACGAATTCTATGGCATGCTATAATCACCTATTTTGTCCGGGGTGTTAAACCTGGTTTCTCTTCTATTTAATAATGGGCTTTATTACTTTACATATATCGAATAGTTGAAAATAAAAGCGAAAAAAGAAAAAAACAGTATATATATTATCTATTATTACTATTATTATACTTATCTATCATATTTTTATCTATCATTATTACCATACTATAAGTATTATTATTATTTATTATTATCAACCATCATTATACTAGTATTATCTATCACCTTATTATTTTCGTCCATTATAATTATCATAGTCACTATATATTATCATATATTATTACTATCTCATCATCATTAATGTATCTTCATCATTATTTATTATTAGTATCATAATTATTATTATTACCATTATTATAATTATTACTATAATAATAATAATAATAATAATAATTATTATTATTATTATTATTATTATTATTATTACTACTAATGAATCTGAAAATAAAAACTAATATAATAAAGACCAGTATCTATTAATAAATAAGCAAAGCCCAAATTTAATATAAGAGTCCATTACATATTGAAAACCCAAAAAGATTACAAGGCCTGTTTCGGCTCAAATAACCTAGCCCTAATCTGCTGGAAAAAAGAAACCCTAATGCACCCTCCTCTTTGTTTTGCAGCCGCCCCCATTTCAACCGTTAGATCCAGACCAGCATCAACGGTCGAGATGACGCGAGACGGAGAAACCCTAGAGGCCCTCTGCTGTAGTCCTAGTGCCGCACCAGATCCACCGTCAGATCTGGATCGAGATTAACGACCAGGATCGAAGCTTGGAAGCTTCCAGAGCCCCACGCGCGGCCCCCCAACTCCTTCACGTGCGTCGTTTCAGCTCTCCACGTGCGCGTGCGGTACACCGACGGCCTCTTCGAGTTCCCCGAGCCCGTCCGAATCCCATCAACGGCATGCAATCGGCCACGTCTCAGCCGAGCGCTCGTTCCCTCTCAGAAGTCACATGCAACACACAAAAACAAAAACATCAGAGGAATTTCATAAACAAAAAAAACGCAGTAGAAAATCAGAGGCAACAAACGGATTTCAGCAGATGAATACCAACAAAACTTTAACAGAGACAATAGCGTTTTTCCTTAGATTTATGTAAATCAAAGAAAATGTAATTCCGGGGATATAAAAACCCGAAGCAAAATGTAATGAGGGGGAGGTTTTTAGAGAGCATTAGAGGTTTTCAGATTCCATTCGAAAATTTCAGAGAACAGTTGTAATCATTTTCAGAGAATACAAGCAAAAACCCCAGTTCGCTAGAGGTATCACTATCGTCTTACATTTTCGTTTGCACATCATAAAAAAAACAACAAAATAGTGAGGGTTCTTTTTACCTTCGACGTCAATCTTCTTCGTCCGACCGCCTTTCCTCGCCGGTGATAAGCCTTGTGGTCTCCTCCGAGACCATGAATGGTGAATCGGTGAGGAGGAGGGCTTGAGAGGATTTTCAAAACATTTTTTGGGTTTCGATTTGGTTTTCTAAAACGAAAAACAAAAGGTTTTTGATTTCACGAAAGGTTTTTTGGTTTCTTCTAGGGTTTTTGGTGAGTCAAAAATAGGGTTTTCAAAAATATTTTAGGGTTCTGGCGCCGGCAACGGTGACCGGAACCCAGACGGCGCAGGACTTTTTAGAGAGGGAGGAGAGCTCTGCGTCTTTTAGGGTTAGGTTTTTGTAAAAAAGGGGGCTGAAATAGTTTTAAATTAGGTTATATAGTGTTTTAGGCTTTTAAAATTGGTCTAATTCCCTTAGAAGCCCCTCCGCGTCATTTTTATTGTGCGAGGGAGGGCTTCCGCGTTTTACAATTTTCTCTGAAGTCCCTCCATTTTTTCAAGCGTTTTTAATTTGATCCCTAGTCTGGTTTCAATTGATTTGTGAGTGGGGAAATTGATATTTTGGTCCTTAGGGCCTTCCGCCGGCTTTTAATTTGGTCCCAAATTTCGCTTTTCATTAATTTTTTACTGGGTAATTTGCATCTGTGATCCCTGTTAGTGTGTATTTAATTTATCTTGCATTTTTTTTGTTATATGTTGTTATTCATGCATTTTGCATTTTTTAAATATGTTTATATCAAATATATATATTTTTCTATATTGCTCGTTTTTATTTAATATAAATGTATGATGTGTGGTATATTGCATGCCTTTTTATGTGTGTTCTTTAGCCTTTTTTTATGCCATTCGAATATGTATTTTATGGCATGCATTTTAATTGTCATTGCATGTGATTTTTTTAGTATTTCGATAAGCATGTTAATTAATTTTAATTATAAAACGGAGATACTTAATAACTCGCGTATTCGGGTCGACTACCCTAGCTTATTGGATACTCCCCGAATATTCGGATTAATTCGAATCGTCTAAAGGTAAATCCGTAATTAAAACGGAAAAGACCATGACATCATTCCTTATTTGGTTGCATCATGCATAAAGGTGACGTACAGGATACGAACCCTAAACTAACATGGCAATCAGTCTTATATGATGTCGGTTTAGTCTTTGGTTCGGTGTACCGTCATCCTTTTTAATTAAATGGTAAATTAATTCGATACCACCAATTTGAAAAACTCGTGCGATTAAAGTCCGGTTTTCAAGTAAGAACCCTTAATTAAAGTCTTTTTTAAATTTCGAATAATTTCCATCAATTAAAGGCAACAATTGTTTTGGTACCGATTTCCGGGCGTGATGGGGGTGCTAACCCTTCCCCACACGTAACCAACTCCCGAACCCTTTCAAACGAATCTCTGGTTTTGTTTTTACGGTGCCTGGCCTACCATAGTGGCCGGTGGCGACTCCAAACCGAGAAAAAGATTTTTTAAAAGGTTTTTTCCCAAACCTGAATCATTTTTAAAATTCCCCCTTTTAAATTAAATGTTTTCAAAAAAGGCGGGGACTCCTTTTAGTAAAAAAAAACCTTTTCACATTCTGGTGACTCCGCTGAGGACAATTTTGTTTTTCAAAACAAAAGAGAGTTAAGCCAAAGAAATAATTGTTGCCTTTAATGATGGAAATTTTTTGAAATTTAATTTGACTTTAGCGAGGTGGTTCTTCCTTGAAAATAGAACTTTAATTACACGAGCTTCGATAATTGGTGGTCTTGAATTAATTTTTCGTTTAATTTCAAAGGAATCACTGACATGTGTTGCATCACGCATTAAGCTCTATACCCAAGCTTCGTCCCTTAAGTGGGAGTGAAACGTTCATACCCACGTGAGCATCCCTCCACGGGTCGGTAATTCACTTCTGGAATCCATGCCTTTGACATGTGAGTAGCCCTCCACGTCACTAGGTTGTGCTTTCCATCGAACCGAAACCAATTCGCAAGCTTGTAATGGGCCAGAATTGGGGCTCTTGTTACCTTAGTAGGTGATAAGATAGGTTCGGGTACCCTTGTTAGAACTGAACCACATGAGTGAGAATTTAAGAAGCCCACCCCGATTAGAGCCATGCGGATAACCGTAGAATTAGAAATCATGCTATTAGGTCTTGCATCGTTAATTTGCTTTGACGTGTTTCCTTTTGCTTTATTGTATTCATTATTGTTGATACTAACCCAGTTGTCTTCTTGTCTTGTTTTGCTTATTTTTGCATATTCATCGCGTTCTCATACGAGGTGTTGATTCGAGAACAGTCTAAAGTTGAAAACTTTCACAATAGGAGAAAAGAGTCCATAACAACGGAGTATTCGGAACGACCTAGTTTAAGAGGAAGGGACGAGAAAATTTATTGAAAATCGCACCATATGTGCTTATTTTCTTGCCTCGTTGTAACAAGGCTTGATCTCTGTTATGGAAAGTTGTTTAATGAGGATGTTCGTCGAATCAACATTTCCTTGCATTCAATTTTGTTTTTTAATATGTTTCCTTCAATCATTTGTTTCAGTTATGCATACACATATCATGCATTACATCATTAATCCATGAGATTAATTGTTCGGGGTCATGGCAGCATTCGTGACTACCGAAGATTCCCCACTTTACTCACCATCAAAGGAGGCAAATGGGGAAAAGTTTTGCTAAGTGAGAAGCCGACTTTGGAAGGGTCCAAATGGGGCATATTGTGGACATGAATCCTTCTGTGAGTACCATCAGACTGCGGGGCGCGAGATTCAGATTCGTCCAGAATTTAAGCAGTTGGTCCAGGAATTAATGGAAAATAAGGAGGTTGAGTTCCTCGAGGAAGCTTAAAGGGGTGGGATGGACGGCCAACTTAGTCAAGAGTTCTAATGCACCCAAGTTTGTTTGCTTTCATGTCATTGCATTCTAGTTTTTCCTTGAAGTGATGTGTGGAATCCACTTTGCTACCCTTCGCCCGAAGGTAGCAAAGATCTTTTTGTAAGGGCCTCAGACTGCATTTTTTTAGTTTCAATGAAAGGATGCCTTATGTTTCAATTGTCTTTCCACTTTGTGTGTATATATTTGTCTATTGAGTCCTCGTATATCAATTGCATAAGGGACATAGACTTTGACCCCGAAGGTTGACTTCGAGCCGCCTTTGTCCAGTGGAAATCGAAAGCTTTGAAGATGATGAATATGTGGCTTACACTCCAAGTTAATTTGGTCATCTAATTAAGTACACATAGAATTAGGGCCTTCGGGAGAATAACCGAAAACATTCCATGCTAAAAAAGAGAAAATGAAAAAGAAAATGAAAAAAAAGAAGAATAAGAAAAAAGCAAAAAAAGAAAAAAAAGAAGAACAGAAAAAGAGAAAAAAGAGAAAAAAGATAAAAGATACTAAAAGCCTAACAAAAGCACTCCAATGTTCGAAGCCTGGTAATAGGCATCTTCGGATACGAGTGTGGAATTTTTGGGGCACTCCGCTGTAGCAAAAGACCAATAAGGTTGCTATGCACCATTCACTATAGCTACATGAGTGATGGTAATATTTTCAAATCATGACAGTGCCAAGTAGCTCGGGATTTTGTTGTTTGCTCCATCATTTATTTCGAGCCAAGGGAATGTGATGAGTTGACTTCCCCAGAATTATAAGGAAATGATAAAGGCGAAGCCTATAGAAGATAAGCCTAAATGATTAAAAGACTGAAATAACTTGGAGAGTATGTCACGTTTTCATACATCAGCTCAGCTTTCGAGGTCTCCTAGACACATGTTACTTTAGGCAATCCTTGGTAAGCCATAGTAGTGTCGTTCGTGCACTTGATATTCGTGGTATTTAATTTGACTCGATATACCCATGATTTGAAAAGAAAGTCTAGTTTTCAGAAACGCATCTCATGTTGAAATAAAAAGGTGTAATCTAAATCTTTTTTAACACACAATAATTTTTCCTTTCATTACTTCAAGGATAAAGTTTAGAGTGCAATGCCATGAATACAAATGACAGCTTTTCAGTGGCCATGGTAAGGACAGTAGTAGATTTCTACAAACTATAGTTCAAGGACTGGAAGCGAATTTTTGTCGAGATGCTTCGATTTCATCAGAAGATGAGAAGTGGACCTTAATGAACTTAAGAGGAAAGTTCAGGGACTTGGGGGCACGTGCTTCCCCTATGGTTGAGAGAAAAGAAGAAGTCATCGTGTTGAGTTAAGACGAAGAGAATGGTTGAGCACCCAGTTTGAGTAGGGGGCAATATTTTGAGGACGAGCACTACGAGAAGTGCTATGTCCAGTCTGACCAGTGGAAGTCAGCAGTCGTCTTCGAGAAAAGACCAGAGATTGAGATTTGGCAAAGATGTGAAAGCCCGAAGAGATTGAGAAGGAGAAGAGACAAGAAGAGGATCAAGATGGACCAACCCAAAGAGTGAAAGCGTCCGAGCAATTTTGATGTCATAGTTCATGCATCACTTGTAGTTAGGCATCCCTAGGATTAGGGGTATGCTAACTCACATCATCATATCTTTTTTACCTATTTTCGACAGGTATTTTAAAGCTTTTCCCATAAAAAGAAGCTCGCCTATCTGTTCATGCATAAGGAGAATGGAACTTATATCTTTTAGAACCTGCCTATTCGTTCAGGCTCTTGGAGAATGGAACCCGCCTATCCGTCCAGGCTCTTGGAGAATGGAACCCGTCTATCCGTTCAGGCTCTTGGAAAATGGAACCCGCCTATCCGTTCAGGCTCTTGCAGAATGGAAATCGCCTATCCCTTCAGGCTCTTGGAGAATGGAACCCGCCTATCCGTTCAGGCTCTTCGAGAATGAAACTCGCCTATCTATTCAGGCCCTTGGAGAATAGAACCCGCCTATCCGTTCAGGCTCTTGGAGAATGGAACCCGCCTATCCGTTCAGGCTCTTGGAGAATGGAACTCGCCTATCCGTTCGGGCTTTTGGAAAATGGAACCTGCCTATCTATTCAGGCTTTTGGAGAATGGAACCCGCCTATCCGTTCGAGCTTTTGGAGAATGGAACCCGCCTATCCGTTTAGGCTCTTGGATAATGGAACCCGCCTATCCGTTCAGGCTCTTGGAGAATGGAACCCGCCTATCCGTTCAGGCTCTTGGATAATGGAACCCGCCTATCCGTTCAGGCTCTTGGAGAATGGAACCCGCCTATCTGTTCGGGCTTTTGGAGAATGGAACCCGCCTATCCGTTCGGGCTTTTGGAGAATGGAATCCGCCTATCCTTTCGGGCACTTTGAGAATGGAGCTGCTGCTAATTATCTATTTGTTCGGACCTCAAAGGGTTGAAGAGTGTTGAAATGAGAAAAACAGCTTCAAGCCTCCACGACCATTTTCCTGTACCGACTTCCGAACCGCCAATAGTTCAAGTGCATGGTGACTCGGGATCCAAACAGGGAAGTCGGACAAAATTGGTGTTTATGGCCTTTGCTTTACCCTTGTTCCACAAGTATAAGCAAAGGGGGGCAACTGTAATCACCTATTTTGTCTGGGGTGTTAAACCCGGTTTCTCTTCTATTTAATAATGGGCTTTATTACTTTACATATATCGAATAGTTGAAAATAAAAGCGAAAAAAGAAAAAAACAGTATATATATTACCTATTATTACTATTATTATACTTATCTATCGTAATTTTATCTATCGTTATTACCATACTATAAGTATTATTATTATTTATTATTATTATCCATCATTATACTACTATTATCTATCACCTTATTATTTTCATCCATTATAATTATCATAGTCACTATCTATTATCATGTATTATTACTATCTCATCATCATTAATGTATCTTCATCATTATTTATTATTATTATCATAATTATTATTATTACCATTATTATAATTATTACTATTATAATTATTATCTTTTTATTATTAATATTATTACTACTATTATTATTACTAATAAAAATGAAAATAAAAATTAATATAATAAAGCCCAGTATTTATTAATAAATAAGCAAAGCCCAAATTTAATATAAGAGTCCATTACATATTGAAAACCCAAAAAGATTACGAGGCGTGTTTCGGCCCAAATAACCTAGCCCTAATCTGCTGAAAAAAGAAACCCTAATGCACCCTCCTCTTTGTTTTGCAGCAGCCCCCAATTCAACCGTTAGATCCAGACCAGCATCAACGGTCCAGATGACGCGAGACGGAGAAACCCTAGAGGCCCTCTGTTGTAGCCCTAGCGCCGCACCAGATCCACCGTCAGATTTGGATCGAGATCAACGGCCAAGATCGAAGCTTTGCAGCTTCCAGAGCCCCACACGCGCGGCCCCCCAGCTCCTTCACGCGCGTCGTTTCAGCTCTCCACGCACGCGTGCGATACACCACCGACCTCTTCGAGTTCCCTGATCCCGTCTGAATCCCATCAACGGCATGCTTCCGGCCACGTCTCAGCCGAGCCCTCATTCCCTCTCAGAAGTCACATGCAACACACAAAAACAAAAAAATCAGAGGAATTTCAGAAACAAAAAAAGCGCAGCAGAAAATCAGAGGCAACAAGCGGCTTTCAGCAGATGAATACCAACAAAACTTTAACAGAGCCAATATCGTTTTTCCTTAGATTTATGTAAATCAAAGAAAATGTAATTCAGGGGATATAAAAACCCGAAGCAAAATGTAATGAGGGGGAGGTTTTTACAGAGCATTAGAGGTTTTCAGATTCCATTCGAAAATTTCAGAGAACAGTTGTAATCATTTTCAGAGAATACCAGCAAAAACCCCAGTTTGCAAGAGGTATCACTATCATCTTACATTTTCTTTTGCGCATCATAAAAAAATAACAAAATAGTGAGGGTTCTTTTTACCTTCGGCGTCAATATTCTTCGTCCGTCCGCCTATCCTCACCGGTGATAAGCCTCGTGGTCTCCTCCGAGACCATGCATGGTGAATCAGTGAGGAGGGGGCTTGAGAGGATTTTCAAAATGTTTTTTGGGTTTCGATTTGGTTTTCTAAAACGAAAAACAAAAGGTTTTTGATTTCACGAAAGGTTTTTTGGTTTCTTCTGGGGTTTTCGGTGAGTCAAAAAGGGGGTTTTCGAAAATATTTTAGGGTTCCGGCACCGGCAACGGCGACCGGGACCCTGACGGCGCTGGACTTTTCAGAGAGAGGGGAGAGCTCTGCGTCTTTTAGGGTTAGGTTTTTGTAAAAAATGGGCTGAAATGGTTTTAAATTAGGTTATATAGTGTTTTAGGCTTTTAAAATTGGTCTAATTCCCTTATAAGCCCCTCCGCGTCATTTTAATTGTGCGAGGGAGGGCTTCCGCGTTTTACAATTCTCTCCGAAGTCCGTCCATTTCTTCAAGCGTTTTTAATTTGATCCCTAGTCTGGTTTCAATCGATTTACGAGTGGGGAAATTGTTGTTTTGGTCCTTAGGGCCTTCCGTCGGCTTTTAATTTGGTCCCAAATTTCACGTTTCATTAATTTTTTAAAGGGTAATTTGCATCTGTGGTCCCTGCTAGTGTGCATTTGATTTATCTTGCATTTTGTTTTTGTTATATGTTGTTATTCATGCATTTTGCATTTTTTAAATATGTTTATATCAAATATATATATTTTGCTATATTGCTCGCTTTTATTTAATATAAATATATGATTTGTGGTATATTGCATACCTTTTTATGTGTGTTCTTTAGCCTTTTTTATGTCGTTCGAATATGTATTTCATGGCATGCATTTTAATTGTCATTGCATGTGATTTTTTAGTATTTCGATCAGCATGTTAATTAATTTTAATTATAAAACGGAGATACTTATTAATTCGCGTATTCGGGCGACTAGCCTAGCTTATTCGATACTCCCCGAATATTCAGATTAATTCGAATCGTCTAAAGGTAAATCCGTAATTAAAACGGACAAGACCATGACATCATTCCTTATTTGCTTGCATCATGCATAAAGGTGACGTACGGGATCCGAACCCTAAACTAACACGGTAGTCAGTCTTATATGATGTCGGTTTAGTCTTTGGTCCGGTGTACCGTCATCCTTTTTAATTAAATGGTAAATTAATTTGATACCACCAATTTGAAAAACTCGTACGATTAAAGTTCGGTTTTCAAGTAAGAACCCTTAATTAAAGTCTTTTTTAAATTTCAAATAATTTCCATCAATTAAAGGCAACAATTGTTTTGGTACCGATTTCCGGGTGTGATGGGGGTGCTAACCATTCCCCACATGTAACCAACTCCCGAACCCTTTCAAATAAATCTCTGATTTTGTTTTTACGGTGCCTAGCCTACCATAGTGGCCGGTGGCGACTCCAAACCGAGAAAAAGATTTTTTAAAAGGTTTTTTCCCAAACGCGAATAATTTTTAAAATTCCCCCATTTAAATTAAATGTTTTAAAAAAAGGCGGGGACTCCTTTTAGTAAAAAAACCCTTGTCACACATGCCAATTGTATCCCAAGTCCATTCAAATCTAAGGTTTCAATACCAATATCAATATTTCAATAATCAATAATAACTCCAATAACTAATGTGTTTAAAGTTACCAATAGTGAACATGCCTCAATATCAATATTTCATAATTTAAATGTCAATGTCATTATACGATGGTTCATTCACAATGTTTCAATATCAATAGTTATATCGATAACAATGCACGATGACAATACCAATGACTATGTCTGATGTTCAATACTAACTTACTGATGCTTACAAATGGATTCGACTATTAATCCGATTCAACTTCCTTAAAAGGAATGTTAGATATTAAATCGAAATCAATAAAAATAGAATCGGGAAGGCTCCTTGCCTATTCTTAGGACTCTGACTATGTAACACCCTGATTTTGGGCCTAGATGTTTTAGAGTTTTAATCGGGCCGGTTGAGAACAATTCGAACCTTTAAGGGAGATTTAGGGAACACCTAGTTCGGGATGCTTTAAAAATATGGAAAAATACCTAAAAATCCTCATTTATTATATGAATGAATATGGTGAAAACAATTTTACAAAATATGGTTTGGAAATACTACATTTCGGTGTAGTGACCAAATTGCAGTTTTTGCAAAAGTTGACTAGTGACTGTTTTGTAAAGGATTGAAACTTTGAATCTTTAAGGGCCTATTTTACCAAAATGTTTTTATCAGGTTTCTCTTTAATTTTGGGTGTCTTAATAATGATTTAATAAAGGGGATTAAAAGAGAATCCTATTTTTGACTTTCATAACTACTTTACGATCTTTTTTCCTTTTTTCATTTTCTCTCAACTTCCACTCAGCCAAACACATTTCCTTCATCAATTAACTTCTGATTTTCATCCCTTTTGATGAGATTTCAATCTCCTATGGATTCCTAATCTTTCCCTTATCAAATCATCTTGTTTTCACTTTGGATTTTCAAGAAAACTTGCCCAAATTAAGGAGAATCAGCCATTAGAGGTAAGCTTCGTCCTTCTCCTCAAATGATCAGTTCTTTACTGAAATTCCCAAGTTATCAATCCCTTGTTAATGATTTTTGAGTTGTTTTAATGTTAGAAACATGAAATTGTGTTAAAACTCAAGATTCTTGGAGAGATCTTGATGATTTTCGTAACTATTGGTTAGGCACTGTTTTGAGGTTGATTTCTAATATATTTTGGATGGTAATTGATGTTATAAATGAGGTTTTATCAAACAAATGCCGAATGGGTTTGGATTCCTAAGTTTTACATGCTAGATTGGTGGTTTTTGGGGTGGTTTTGGTGTTCTGTTGTAGCTGGAGGTATAAGGACGAGTTTATGGTGATTTTTTGTGTTGACTGAGGTTTAGAAATGATTAGAAGTGATAGATCTTGGCTGGGATTTGTTTTGGAAGAGTTTGGAAATGATTAGAAATGTGCATTTAGAAAAGATTAAAAAGAAAAAAAGGTCGTTAATAAAGGTTGACTTTCGGGTTGACTTTGGTTTTCCTCGTGTAATCTTTGTAGTTCGGGTCAAGCGTCTAGGCCGGGTTAAGGGGGTTACATTTGTTGGTATCAGAGCTAGGTTAACGAATATTTGGGGCTTGGTAAGTGGTTAGTGTATGTGTTTATGAATGATTGTGAATTTTCGGTGAAAGTATGATGTAAGATTGTTGATGTTTGGTTCTATTGAGATGAATTTGTGATGATATGTTGTGTTTGGGGTATAGTTGGGAATCCCATCGCCATATCATTACTATGTTGGAGTATGCCCAAAGACCAATCATATGATGATTGAATAGACATACTATTTTACTAGATTTATCAAGTAATGGCATTGCCGTTATTATCATTTGGTATGTTTCTGTGCATCAAACTAACCATTGGATAATAATGTCCATACAATAATATGATTATTGTTAAATAGGATCCTTTGTCGAATATTATTACGGGTATGGACAGTGATAATATATAAAGACTAATATGTGGTTGATGATAAGCGTTGTCATTGACATAGTGATGTCAAAATCAACACATAAGTATTTGTTAGAGAACAACATACTGGATTGACCCGCTATGAGCTTGTTTCTTAGGTAATTATGTGACAGTCACAACATTGCTCATGATAAACATATGTATAATCCTCAGACTTGAGATCAACATGATTTCAACATAAAGATTTACGTATTTTGACATAGTCAAACGTGTGTCGTAACTGACTACATTATAAAGACTGATGATTGGATACGTGATGACCTATGTAGTGAAATATGGTTGATCAAGAAAGGATTTGTCCCTCCTACATAATGAGAGAAATATCTTCGGCCACTTGATTGAGTGAGATCAGAAAATGCATGGCCATGCTCGAATATTATGATATGAGATATCATAGAGATTCGTTTATCATAATCTACTCAAGACATCAAGAAACAGAAGATGGACAACGCAAGTGTGACTAACCCATGACTTGTGTTCATCTAAGATATAAAGGACAAAAGGATGAAATATGTAACCCCCTTAGCCCGGCCTAGACGGTTGACCCGAACTACGAAGATTACACGGGGAAAACCAAAGTCAACCCGAAAGTCAACCTTGATTAACGACCCTTTTTTTTCTTTTAAACCTTGTCTAGATGCATATTAACCTTAGGTGTACTCTTGAGTTAAGCATACTCAAAAATCACAGCAATCGGAAAACGATAAGGGACTCAATTGCACAACATACGAATTTAGGGACCAAAATGTAAAATCTGGAAATTAAGAGGACTTTACCAATTTTTAAGTCACCATTATGAAATTAGTCGTGTTTCATACCTCTCTGCCAAATTTCACCTCAAACGGACATCTCAAACTCAACCAATTGCACATACAAAAATCAGGACTAAAACGTAAAGCTTGCAAACCTCAAAACCATTCAAATCAGTGCCCAACGGTCTAGTGTTCCGAAACGGGTCTAGGCCATTCAGAAACACCCCTTGGCAGTAGCCAAAGTGTTTCGAAACACCTCAGCTCGTTTCGAAACACCCAGGCCAAAATATGCACCTGTTTCGAAACAGGCAAGGGTGTTTCGAAACACCCTGCCCAGAAACAGCAGAAAAGTCTGTTTTACTCACTTCCGACCCACCAAACACATACATATGACTCCCATATCATCCCAACAAGTCATCAAACATTAAAGGAACATATTTGCATCATCAAAGCTCAATCATAGCATCATTTAGGAAAAATCACAAGTCTAAAGGCATGCATCCTATAATGAAAAGCAAGCAATCATCAAAACTCCAAAACAAATACCAAATGGCCATTTACATGTTCCAACATCATCATAGGCATTAAACCAACTTAGGGAGTCCAAAACATCTCCAAAAAACACAACCTAGGTTCCCATTGCAAAATACCAAAAGCTAATAGTGTTGTGAAAATAGTCACCATACATGAGCTTAGACTTTCACTTGGATCCTTGACCTCCTTGCTGCCCTTAAAGCACTTCAATGCTCTGCATTATTGGTTCAAGAAAGAGAGAGCGTAAGCACACATGCTTAGTGAGAAATGCTCTAATGAAACAACACAATAATGCAATTTGTAAAAACACCTTTCCAAGGCCTTTAGTTTCAAAACAACATTTATCATGCATCTATGCATACAAACCAAGCATCTATGCTTCAAAACATCAACATGTCATATTGGCTTTCAAATGATAATCCATAACCATTTTTCAACTCAAAACACAATCGGATACGCGGATTACAAGCGTTGTCCCATACGCTCCATACACACTACCAAACACACAAGGTGGAGTTTACCGGTACAATCACAACCCCTCAACACTCGTGATGGAGTTTAACGGTACAATCACAACCCCTTCCACATCACTCATTGGTAGTTGTATAACATCACTAACGAGAACACGGGACACACAACACAAGATCTTCACATGGCATTTTAACCACCATTATGATCTTAGACATCTCGTTAGTGTTCTTGGATGGAGTTTACGGTACAATCACAACCCCTCAACATCCAAGGCGACTTTATTCACGGTGCACCCAATCCTATAGCCGGCTAACTATATCCGATTCAAGTACTTTTAAACCAACACATCACTTGCCAATATGCATCATTTACCATCATCAATCCACTGTTTTTAAGCATTAAACAAAGCCATTACATAATCATGCATCATTATGCATCAAACCACATTTATCAATGTCCAAAACAAGGATCTCTTACCTTGAGCATCCCTCAACACATGGCTTACAAAACCAGCATTAAACATGCTAAAATATGCTTTCAAAACAAAATTTAAACATGCAAAATAAACACATTGCATTCAACCATCTCATGGTTCATCAAAAAGAGAGTTTCTCCGAAAAACTTACTCTTGAGCTTAGCTAAGTTGTTTAGACTTACACTAAGCTCCCATAACCTTCCAAGATTGGTTTCAAAGCAGAAAACCAAACTTCACTCACCGATTCCGTTTCGTAAGCTTGCCGAAACACCGATCAAGCCTCCGGATCAACACCACAAGGATCCGATGATGTCTCCCCTGTTTTAAACACATCAAAGCAGTGGATTAATGCATCATCATGCATTAAAATCTTCAACCAAAACACCTAAACTCGCTGCTCTCATCAAAACTCACATTTCGGCTACCAAACACAACCGAAATCACATCCAAACACCTCTACAAAATTACCCAGCCAAGATCCATCAAATCCAATCATTCTTAAACATCAATTAACATCCAAAAAGGACCTAATCACGTCCTTATACCTTCAGCTATAGCAGAACATCAAAATCACCCAAAAACCACCATTTTCTCAAGTCAAAACTTAGGAAAATCAACCTATTCGGGATTGCATTGATTAAACCTCAATTACACATTATTTAGACATCCAAAATACATCAAAAAGACATCTCAAAACAGAGCCCAATCATCTATTACGAATTTCTTCAAAATTAAATCCAAATCTTGCATTTTAAGCCAAAATCAAGAACACAGCATTAAAACCTTTAATAAAACCCAATTTAAGGATTGAGAACTTGGGAATTTCAGTAAAGAACTGAGTATTTAGAGGAGAAGGACGTTCATACCTCTAAATGTGAGTTTCTCCTTGTTTAGAGCCAAAATCCTTGAAAATTCAATAAGCAAATGATGAGATTTGGTGTAGGAATGATTAGAAATCATTTAGAGATTGAAATCTCAACTTTAGGTGTGAAAATCAAAGGAAAAGTGGCTGTGGAAATGTGTTTGGCTGAGGGAAAATTGAGAGAAAATGAAATGGGAAAATTTTGACAAAAGTTAGTTATGAAACTAAAATATCTCTTTTCCCTCTTTTCTTTTTATTAAATTTCATTAAATGAGTCTTTAAAATTTAAGAAAAATCTGGAGAAACTCTCCCTTGGGTAAATTAGCTCCTTAAAGATTCAAAGTTTCAATCCTTTTAAAACAGTCACCAACTTTTCAAAAATTACATTTTAGTCACTAACTTGAAATGTCATATTTCCAAACCCCATTTTGTAAAATTGATTTCACCACTCTCTTATATATAATAAAAGAGGATTTTTAGATATTTTTCCATATTTTTAATGCATCCCGAACTAGGCTTTCCCTAAAAACCACCTTTATATTCGAACCGTAATTTAAACCGGTCCGGTTCAGACCCTAAACTTCCAAGCCCAAAATTGGGGTGTTACAACTCTCCCCCCTTAAGAAATTTCGTCCTCGAAATTTACCTGGAGGAAAAAGGTACGGAAACTGCTTCAACATGTCATCCTTCCGCTCCCACGTGGCTTCCTCAGCACCACGATGCTTCCACAACACCTTTACCAACTCAATGGTCTTGCCTCGAAGAACTTTACTATCCGAATCCAGAATATCCACCAGTTCCTCATCATAGGTCAAATCTGGATTCAACTCCACTTCCTCCACAGGCATCACATGAGAAGGATCCGATCTATACTTCCGAAGCATAGAAACATGAAACACATCATGAATCTTTTCTAACTCTTGCGGTAACCTCAACTTGTACGCAACTGGACCCACACGCTCAATCACCTCGTATGGTCCAATGTACCTAGGGCTCAACTTACCCTTTCGGCCAAACCTCATCACCTTTTTCCAAGGCGAAACTTTCAAAAACACACGGTCACCCACCGCATACTCAATCTTCTTACGCTTCAAATCCGCGTAAGACTTCTGCCGATCAGAAGCTGCCTTCAAACGCTCACAAATGAGCTTCACCTTCTCGGTGGTTCCTTTCAACAAAGCGGGCATCGAAACCAACTTCTGACCTGTTTCCGCCCAACAAAGAGGAGTCCGACACTTCCTCCCGTACAAAGCTTCATAAGGTGCCATTTGAATACTTGCCTGATAACTATTATTATAGGCAAACTCCACCAAAGGCAAATGTTTCTCCCAAGAACCTTGAAACTCAATCACGCAGCACCTCAACATATCCTCCAACACCTGGATAACACGTTCAGATTGTCCATCCGACTGCGGATGATAAGATGTACTGAAATTCAACCGTGTACCCAAAGTCTGATGCAAACACTGCCAAAACGTGACTTAAACCTCGGATCTCTATCCGACACAATCGACTTTGGCACACCATGCAACCGCACAATTTCAGCAATGTACAGCTCCGCAAGCTTATCCAAAGTGTACGTAGTATGCACAGGCAAGAAATGCGCACACTTTGTCAGGCGATCCACAATCACCCACACCGAATTCTTCTTCGATGGCGACAAAGGCAAACCTGAACATGTGGCACCAAGGAATCATCCAACAACTGCTTTTCCTTAATCAACTGAATCAAGGATGGTTTCACTTGCAACTCAGCCACAAGACCACCATCACGCGAAATGCTCAAACTGGCAAACATAGCCCTCAACTCCACAGCTACCTTCCTACTCAAGGCATCCGCTACAACATTAGCTTTACCCGGATTGTACTCGATAGTCAAATCGTAATCCTTAAGAAGCTCCACCCAACGTCGCTGCCTAAGTTTCAACTCTTTCTGAGACATCAGATACTTCAAACTCTTGTGGTCCGTGTACACAGTACACTTCTCACCATACAGGTAATGTCTCCAAATTTTCAAAGCGAAAACCACCGCAGCTAACTCAATGTCATGCGTAGGATAATTGCGCTCATGCACCTTCAACTGACGCGATGCATAAGCTGCCACCTTACCCTCTTGCATCAACACACATCCCAACCCAACGTAGGACGCGTCACTATACACCACAAACTCTTTCCCTGATTCAGGTTGAACCAAGATAGGAGCTTGCATTAAAGCTGCCTTAAGCTTCTCAAAAGCCTGTTGTCTCGCTTCCGTCCACTCATACTTAACATCCTTCTGCAACAACTTTGTCAAAGGTGCAACAATCTTTGAAAACCCATCCACGAACCTCCGGTAGTACCCCGCCAAACCAAGGAAACTACGGACTTCATGAACAGACTTAGGAGGCTTCCAATTCATCACTGCCTCAATCTTCTGAGGATCAACACGAATTCCTTCAGCAGAGACTACATGACCAAGAAACACAACTTCTCTAAGCCAGAACTCACACTTGCTCAGCTTGGCATAAAGTTGATTCTCCAATAAAGCCTGTAACACAATTCTCAAATGCCCCTCATGCTCCTCCTCAGTACGAGAGTACACGAGAATATCATCAATGAACACCACAACAAATTTATCCAAGTATTCATGGAACACTCTATTCATCATGTCCATGAAAGCTGCAGGAGCATTCGTCAACCCAAACGGCATCACAAGGAACTCATAATGCCCATACCTCGTCCTGAAGGCTGTCTTTGGCACATCCACATCCTTCACCTTCAGCTGGTAATACCCTGACCTTAAGCCAATTTTAGAGAACACAGCTGCTCCCCGAAATTGAACAAAAAGATCATCAATTCTCGGCAAAGGATACCGATTCTTGACAGTCAACTTGTTATGCTGACGGTAATCAATGCACATTCTCATAGTGCCATCCTTTTTCTTCACAAACAACACCAGTGCACCCCAAGGTGACACACTCGGCCGAATGAAGCCACGATCAAGCAACTCCTGAAGTTGCGTCTTCAGCTCTTTCAACTCTTTAGGTGCCATTCGATAAGGAGTAATGGACACTGTAGTTGTGTTTTCATACAGCTCAATTCCAACCTCCACCTCGCGATTAGGAGGCAATCCAGGCAACTCCTCCGGAAACACACCAGGAAACTCTCGCACAGTCCTGATATCTTGCACACGCAACTCTTTAGAGCTAGGATTCATCACAAAGGCTAGGTAGGCTTCACAACCTTGCCTCAGCATCCGGCTCGCTTCCAAAGTGGACACCACATTGGCAAGAAACTTCACATTCTCACCCACCACCACTACCTCATAATCATCCGCAAGCTTCAACGAAACTCGCTTATTCTCAAAATCCACTACAGCTCGATGCTCAACAAGCCAATCCATACCAAGGATTACATCAAAACCATAGAAAGGCAATTCCATAAGATCAACATGAAAAACATGGTCTTGCACAACCAAGGGACATCTTCTATAAAGCTTTCGTGTCACAACAGTCTCACCAAAAGAACTAGTTACACGCATACCAACATCCAAAGACTCAACAGGCAAACCAAGCAATTGAGCATGCTCACGCAATATGTATGAGTGTGTAGATCCAGAATCAATCAAGGAAAGTAATGACAAGGATTGCAAAGTGAAAGTACCTGCGATCACATCCGTGTAATTCCTCCCCTCCCTCTGAGCATACACTCTGGCCTGGCCACCACCCTCAGGCTGAACAGCTACAACATGAGCCACATTCCTTCCACCATCCTCTCTATGCTGGAAATTACCACGGCCGCGCCCACAACCTCTCTGTGGTGCAACAACTCCAAGAGCACGTCCCTGACCACCACCGGCCAACAGAGGACACTCTCTCTTCATGTGATCCGCCGAACCACAGTTCCAACACGAATTACCGGTCACCACAACAGGAGCCTGTACCTCCCTCGCTGCTCGAGGACAATCACACCTCAGATGACCACGCGATCCACATGTCCAACATGTGTTCTGATCAGCTCTCGCCCTGTCTCCCTGAACAGGCGCACCTTGCCCTCCACCACCACGCCTAGCTGAAGACTGATACTTCCGATCACGTCCTCTCTTGTTCCGTCCGCCACCGGAACTAAACTCAGCAACTCGCTTGCCCGCACTAGGACCAGCTCCTCTAGAAGACAAACTCAAATTCAACTCAATGTCTTTTGCTCTTCCAACCAGCACATCAAAGTCAATGTACTCAGCATCCAGCATATAGGTCTTTACATCCGTCACCAAACCGTAACGGAAACGTTCACACCTCTCCCGCTCATCAGGGATAAGCTCAGGTGCGTACTGACTGAGTCGGACAAACTGAACCTCGTACTCAGCCACTAACATACTCCCTTGAGTAAGCGACATGAATTCCCTTTTCTTTTCATCCAGGTACCGCACACCCAGATACCTCCTCTTGAATGCGTTCAGAAAGAACGTCCAAGTCACATCAGCATCCTCCATTCCGGAGATAGCGGTTGTCCACCAGGTATACGCATCGTCATGCAACAATGATATTACACAGCCCAGCTTCTGCACTTCATTGCA
Organism: Hibiscus trionum; assembly: GCA_030270665.1. NCBI lineage: Eukaryota > Viridiplantae > Streptophyta > Magnoliopsida > Malvales > Malvaceae > Hibiscus > Hibiscus trionum. Next base: position 28,856,646 of record BSYR01000021.1, read on the forward strand.
GTTCATTTGTCCCAAAATTCTCTTGGTACTTTCCAACCAAGACTCGGAACCCTCAACAAACAAACCCCTGAACTCAGTCCCTCCCAGACTGCGCAAACGTTCCAGAGGTAGTCTAACATTAGCATCTCCCTGATGCCCAGCTCCATGAGCTCCACCTACCGCCTCCTGAAAGGCTCCAGCAATAGCCTGAATCAGCACTGTCATGTCAGGAGCAGCTTTCCCCTGCCCAGCTTCAGGTCCAGCTACCCCAGCACCAGCACCAACTCCCTCACCCCCAGCACCACCACCACCGGGTGGAGGAGGTAAATCCACTACATTTTCTGCATTCTCTTCGTTCTCATTTTGAGCCATAGCTCGCATATTAATCCTCGTCTCTCTACGAGGTCCCATTCACTATACTATGCAATCACAAATGCAATAAACAAAGTCAGGCTCAGCAAGGTAAGGAATCCAAGTACTCAAGCTCATTTACAATTTAAAACAAATCATTTCATTAGCTTTGATATGGCAATGGGTCCCTCTAACATGCTTCACCACAACATACACCACAATTGCAACATTTTTACAATTCATACATCATACTTTCACTCAACAAGTATACATGCAATCATACACATATCACCCACATAACCATTCCCAAATACTCGAGAACTCAGCTCTGATACCACCAAATGTAACCCCCTTAGCCCGGCCTAGATGGTTGACCCGAACTACGAAGATTACACGGGGAAAACCAAAGTCAACCCGAAAGTCAACCTTGATTAACGATCCTTTTTTTCTTTAAAACCTTGTCTAGATGCATATTAACCTTATGTGTACTCTTGAGATAAGCATACTCAAAAATCACAGCAATCGGAAAACGATAAGGGACTCAATTGCACAACATACGAATTTAGGGACCAAAATGTAAAATCTGGAAATTAAGAGGACTTTACCAATTTATAAGTTACCATTATGAAATTAGTCGTGTTTCATACCTCTCTACCAAATTTCACCTCAAACGGACATCTCAAACTCAACTAATTGCACATACAAAAATCAGGACTAAAACGTAAAGCTTGCAAACCTCAAAATCATTCAAATCAGTGCCCAACGGTCAAGTGTTCCGAAATGGGTCTAGGCCGTTCAGAAACACCCCTTGGCAGTAGCCAAAGTGTTTCGAAACACCTCAGCCCATATCGAAACACCCATGCCAAAATATGCACCTGTTTCGAAACAGGCAAGGGTGTTTCGAAACACCCTGCCCAGAAACAGTAGAAAAGTCTGTTTTACTCACTTCCGACCCACCAAACACATACATATGACTCCCATACCTTGCCAACAAGTCATCAAACATTAAAGGAACATATTTGCATCATCAAAGTTCAATCATAGCATCATTTAGGAAAAATCACAAGTCTAAAGGCATGCATCCTATAATGAAAAGCAAGCAATCATCAAAACTCCAAAACAAATACCAAATGGCCATTTACATGTTCCAACATAATCATAGGCATTAAACCAACATAGGGAGTCCAAAACATCTCCAAAAAACACAACCTAGGTTCCCATTGCCAAATACCAAAAGCTAATAGTATTGTGAAAATAGTCACCATACATGAGCTTAGACTTTCACTTGGATCCTTGACCTCCTTGCTGCCCTAAAGCACTTCAATGCTCTGCATTATTGGTTCAAGAAAGAGAGAGCGTAAGCACACATGCTTAGTGAGAAATGCTCTAATGAAACAACACAATAATGCAATTTGTAAAAACACATTTCCAAGGCCTTTAGTTTCTAAACAACATTTTATCATGCATATATGCATACAAACCAAGCATCTCATGCTTCAAAACATCAACATGTCATATTGGCTTTCAAGTGATAATCCATAACCATTTTTCAACTCAAAACACAATCGGATACGCGGATTACAAGCGTTGTCCCATACGCTCCATACACACTACCAAACACACAAGGTGGAGTTTACCGGTACAATTATAACCCCTCAACACTCGTGATGGAGTTTAACGGTACAATCACAACCCCCTCCACATCACTCATTGGTAGTTGTATAACATCACTAACGAGAACACGGGACACACAACACAAGATCTTCACATGGCATTTTAACCACTATTATGATCTTAGACATCTCGTTAGTGTTCTTGGATGGAGTTTACGGTACAATCACAACCGCTCAACATCCAAGGCGACTTTATTCACGGTGCACCCAATCCTATAGCCGGCTAACTATATCCGATTCAAGTACTTTTAAACCAACACATCACTTGCCAATATACATCATTTAACATCATCAATCCACTGTTTTTTAAGAATTAAACAAAGCCATTACATAATCATGCATCACTATGCATCAAACCACATTTATCAATGTCCAAAACAAGGATCTCTTACCTTGAGCATCCCTCAACACATGGCTTACAAAACCAGCATTAAACATGCTAAAATATGCTTTCAAAACAGAATTTAAACATGCAAAATAAACACATTGCATTCAACCATCTCATGGTTCATCAAAAAGAGAGTTTCTCCGAAAAACTTACTCTTGAGCTTAGCTAAGTTGTTTAGACTTAGACTAAGCTCCCATAACCTTCCAAGATTGGTTTCAAAGCAGAAAACCAAACTTCACTCACCGATTCTGTTTCGCAAGCTTGCCGAAACGCCGATCAAGCCTCCGGATCAACACCACAAGGATCCGATGATGTCTCCCCTGTTTTAAACACATCAAAGTAGTGGATTAATGCATCATCATGCATTAAAATCTTCAACCACAACACCTAAACTCGCTGCTCTCATCAAAACTCACATTTCGGCTACCAAACACAACCGAAATCACATCCAAACACCTCTACAACATTACCCAGCCAAGATCCATCAAATCCAATCATTCTTAAACATCAATTAACATCCAAAAAGGACCTAATCACGTCCTTATACCTCCAGCTATAGCAGAACATCAAAATCACCCCAAAAACCACCATTTTCTCAAGTCAAAACTTAGGAAAATCAACCTATTCGGGATTGCATTGATTAAACCTCAATTACACATTATTTAGACATCCAAAATACATCAAAAAGACATCTCAAAATAGAGCCCAATCATCTATTACGAATTTCTTCAAAATTAAATCCAAATCTTGCATTTTAAGCCAAAATCAAGAACACAACATTAAAACCTTTAATAAAACCCAATTTAAGGATTGAGAACATGGGAATTTCAGTAAAGAACTGAGTATTTAGAGGAGAAGGACGTTCATACCTCTAAATGTGAGTTTCTCCTTGTTTAGAGCCAAAATCCTTGAAAATTCAATAAGCAAATGATGAGGATTTGGTGTAGGAATGATTAGAAATCATTTAGAGATTGAAATCTCAACTTTAGGTGTGAAAATCAAAGGAAAAGTGGCTGTGGAAATGTGTTTGGCTGAGGGAAAATTGAGAGAAAATGAAATGGGAAAATTTTGACAAAAGTTAGTTATGAAACGAAAATATCTCTTTTCCCTCTTTTCTTTTTATTAAATTTCATTAAATGAGTCTTTAAAATATAAGAAAAATCTGGAGAAACTCTCCCTTGGGTAAATTAGCTCCTTAAAGATTCAAAGTTTCAATCCTTTTAAAACAGTCACCAACTTTTCAAAAATTACATTTTAGTCACTAACTTGAAATGTCATATTTCCAAACCCCATTTTGTAAAATTGATTTCACCACTCTCTTATATATAATAAAAGAGGATTTTTAGATATTTTTCCATATTTTTAATGCATCCCGAACTAGGCTTTCCCTAAAAACCACCTTTATATTCGAACCGTAATTTAAATCGGTCCAGTTCAGACCCTAAACTTCCAAGCCCAAAATTGGGGTGTTACAAAATACATAAAGGAAGTTTATTCAGGAATTAGGAAAGTCAAACCATGACTTCATGCAACATAGGTAGCAATGATGTATTGCTAGATAATACTCATTGTTTGTAAAATTAGAACAGTTCTAATTTTGCTGCTGACGTTGCATGAACCTACAAGGGTCACACCCTTCGAATGAAACGAACAAAAATTGGAAACCATACTTCCTATTTTAAGGAGGTTGCCGAAAATCCCCTATGGGATAGGGGAAATCGGCAACTCCCTTAAATGGGAATAATATTGGATAAATATTATATTTATAAAATATTATTTAGAGTATGAAAAATATTTAGAGACTTAAATATTATAGAATAAGATTCTAGAAATTTAAATATGTATTTTGAATTTATATAATGTATATTTAATTCCAAGTTTATGTAGAATTAAATTCTACATAATTAAAAATATATATTTAAATATATTTAAATCCAAGTAAAGATAGAATGAGATTCTATATAATAAAAATATATATATTTAGATTAAATATGATGTATATTTAAATCCATGTTTTATGTAGACTAAGATTCTACATAATCAAATATATATATTTCATTTAACATTATTAAATATAATGTATATTTAATATAAACCAATTTCAAGTAGAATTAGATTCTATGAATTTTGGTTGAACTTGGATTTAAGGTATTCAACTAGAATTAAAGTCTCTGAATATTATTTAAAGGGATAAGGGATAGCAAACAAATCATCCCTCTTCCTCCTCTTGAAGATTTCGACAACACCCCTAGGGATTCCCCACTGGAATTCGACATATCCCAGAAAGCTCTATGAGAAGCTGTTCGATATTTTTCTGGTGTTCTACACTCCCCCTGGCAAATCCCTAAAGGTTCCCTTGCTCGATTGCAAGTCCCGGTTGAACTCCTGGTCGATTTCAGACTCCCTCAGGAATCCCTGGAGGGATTTCGACTTCTCCCTGGAAGGTGTTCAAGCCTGTCGAAATTTATCCCTAAGTGTTAGGGAGGCGAAAACTTTGTTCGTTTTGTTCGGGTGGACTCCGTAGAGGTCATTGCGAACCTGTGACGATTCCGGTTTTACTTGACGTGGTTATTCCGACATACCGTCGGTTTTCCAGTTTCCAGAGTTTTAAAAGGTAACTCTTCATCTTTTCACCCCGGATTCGTTCCTGTACATGGATCCTGGCTGGATTACGTCGGATTAATTTTTCCACTGCGCCACGGGGCGTGCCGACGTGACCCAACAGTGGTATCAGAGCCACTTGTATCATACGAATTCAGACTTAAATTCCTGGGTGATGTTTATGTATGAGATGCATGCTGTTTGATTCGATTTAGATATTTATCGTTTATCGTTTCACACCTAATAAAGACTTATTTCGATTATCACTGAATGATTAAGAGTTAATCATAACTATGTTGGGTTGCTTCAATGTTAAATGTTAACATGTTGAGACTAATAGTTAGTCTAGAGAACAAGTAGTTGTTCGTAGTTTCATAGGTTTATGAAATCTCTGAAAGGGCTTCTAATTTGATAAAAGTTATCAAACTATCTTTCACGGTGAATCCATAAGAGTTATGGTTAGACGTCATGAAAAATGCATGTCTAGGATTGGCATCATCAAAGACCTGGTACTTAAGTGTGCCTAGTGCCCCACCTCTCTTTCATGTTGACCAACCTGGTGCATTTGTTCGTTAATGCAAATGGTTTATGAAACCTTGTGATCCTTCTTTGGCCCATTAACTGCAACATAGGGATAATCAGTTTAAAACTTCGTAAACACGTCGTTACTTTGTTCGCACGATGTTTGAAATGCATGTTAGATTGCACGGTGTTTGTTTTGCATGGTTATAGCCCATAGCCTTTATAGTTTTTCTTTTTATAAATACGACATGGGTGTCGTGCTTTTCTCTATCTTCTATTGTACATCTCTTCTCATCTCACTCCCTCGCATGTAACGCGAGTTTCTAAAAATTGTGAATACTCATGGAGATAAAGCAAGAACCAAGGTAGCAGCGTGGTGGGCCTTCCCTGGTGGACTGGGCGTTTTAGAAGCAGATTCTATCTTCAGTAGAATGGTCCTCCCATTGGCTTGGGACGGGTCGCCTTAGGTTAAGAAGGGCTATAATCATTGCATATTTATTTACCGCTTATATTTACCTTGTATGTGATGCAATGGATGTTTTATAAGCATGATTAAACATAGTTCTATTGATAGGATCAATGTTAAAATGACGAGATGAATAAGTAAATCCCTCACTATAATTCTAAGTCTGTTTTAACCATCCAATATTTACCCTCGTTAAAGCTTCGATCGATATAATGTGAGCTTTGCCAAAGCAATGTCACATTTATCTATCTTAGTTAAACGCGAAGAATAAGCTAGTGATATTCGCCGGTTGAGATATTGGTATTGACTTAGCTGGGTTGTTCTAATAGGATTAGAAAACCTAGTGGTTAAAAGTTTTGGATAATCATAAGATGATTTAAAGAACAAGATTTGTTCGCCAAAAGATGAGAAATTACATGAGATGTAATTAGTAAGGTGTTACTTACCTAAATAACCATTTCCTAAAAGACTGGCCAAAGCTGATTTAGGAATGGTGAAATACGGATCCCCACTCACTAGAAAAACTATCGAAACGTTTTTCTGAAATTAAAACTAGAGGGTTTTTAATTTTGAAGAAAATAGTGGGAGTAAATTTATAGTAAAGACCTATCTATAAAATTTAAAATTTAGTAAAACTTATGTAGCATGTTTTCTTTGTTGTAGAATTAATGGCAAATAATACTCTATCTCTGCGATCTATCCTTGATAAGGATAAGCTCAATGGCATAAACTTCCTTGACTGGTTCCGCAATTTGAGAATTGTCCTCAAACAAGAAAAGAAGGAATATGTCATTGAAGAACCTGTTCCTGATGAACCGGTTGCCACTGCTTCCAGAGCTGACAAAGACAAGTTTAAGAAACACATGGACGACATGCTGGATGTCGGTTGTCTTATGCTTGCTTCCATGACCCCTGAGCTTCAGAATCAACATGAGGACATGGTAGCTTATGATATGATTCAAAATCTCAAGGAGATTTATGAAGGGCAAGCTCGTCAAGAGAGGTACGAGACCTCTAAAGCTCTGTTTCAATGCAAGATGAGTGAGAGATCTCCCGTAGGAGCTCACGTCATCAAAATGATGGGCTACATCCAAACGTTGGAGAAGCTCGACTTTACGCTGAAAGACGAATTAGCTATTGATGTCATCCTGCAATCGTTGCTGGATAGTTTCAATCAGTTAGTCCTTAATTTCAATATGAATGAAATTAACAAGACGCTGCCACAGTTGCTCGGCATGTTGAGAACTGCTGAAATCAACCTGAAGAAGGTAGGACCTAAACTTGATCTGATGGTCCGCAAGGGCAAGAAGAAAGGTAAATCGGCAGAAAATTCTAAAGGTGATGGTAAGACCAAAATGATGGAAAGGAGGCATCGAAACCTAAAAAGGGAATCAACAAGGATTGAAAATGTTTCCATTGCGGCAAGACCGGACATTGGAAGAGAAACTGCCCCACACACCTACAAGAAGTCAAGAAAGAAAAAACGAGTGAGGCATCAACCTCAGAGGCTTCTAAAAAGAAGGCATCAGAATAGACATGGACCTGCGAATGGAAATAAAGCAAGAGTTGCTACATCATCCTTTAGAACATGTGTTTTTGCTTAAATAGATTTGTTTTAGTTTTTAAGATTATTATTTTGTGCCTAAGTTTTAGTTATCTTGTAAGGACAAGATATTTTAATTTTGAGATTATTTAAATAAATGTTATTCTTTTAATCTCTTATGGCACAACGAATCAATGATCTTTAAACTAATCAAATCAATAATATTTATAAGATAAATAAAACAAATGACTACTCTCAAACTCATAAAAAGTATTAAGGTAATTTGATGAGATCAAATTCAAGAATATTTAAAGTTTGATGAACTTTCAAAGAATATGGGATTGTCCCATAATTAAATCCCACAAATGGAACGAAAAGTCTTTGAAAGAGAATCAAATATGTTAGACATGTTTTGATTCAGAACAAGTCATTTTCGACTTCTTTACACACTAGAAAAACAACTCTCATACTTAATCGTGTTTTTTTTCCGAAACGTCATATAAGATATGGACTAAGAATTGTTCTAGAATACCTTTTAAGTTTTAAGGTTACTTACATGTTAAAATGTTTACAAAGTTCGAACCTTAAAAACTCCATTTGTTGTTTATCCTAATGAGAACAAAGCGTTTGTTTCTTAAACGAGAGTTTATCTTGAAAGAGATTAATTCTCACAAATGGATATTATTTCTTCAACTTTAACGAGAACAAAATATTTGTTGCTCAAATGATAGTTTATCTCGAAAGAGAATACTTATCACTAAGGGATTTCATTTTTCAACGAGAACAAAATGTTTGTTGCTCAAACGAGAGTTTCTCTCGAAAGAGATTACCTCTCACAAAAGGAAAAATGGAATTTGGAATGTGAAGAAATTTTAGACAACAAATTTATGAACTAAAGATTGAGAATATTCCACACATGATCAAGGAACATTGGAACAAAACACAACCATTGTGTTGATCCTTAAGAGAATACCATATAGTTGAGAAATTTGGATTTCTCACTATCCGTACATGGAAACACTCTTCTTTTCGGATCAAGATAAAGACTAGGTCTTATCAGAAAGCAATGGTGAGCCCAAAATTCGAGAAATGGCTAAGAGCCATGAGATATGAGATGGAATCATGTATAAAACCAAGTATATTCTTTGGTTACCTATAAGGGTAAAACCTAAGAGGTATGGATGAGTTTTTCAAAAAGGAAAAACCGACATGGATGATAAAACATACAAAGGATGATTCGTCGCTAAAAGTTTTCGACAAACTTCATAGTATAGACTATGATAAAGCATCTTCCTTGTAGATATGTTTAATCCGTCTTAATCTCACTTGCAAGTAGTTACATACGATGATTATGGAATCAAATAAAGGAATGTCAAAACCACTTTCCTAAGGGAAAACTTGAAACAGATGTGTACATGACACATCCAGAAGGTTTTGTCACTCCAGTAAACACTTGGAACGTATGTATGCTACAAAAGGTCTATCTGTATACTAAGGCAAGCTTCTCGAAGTTGGGATATTAGTTTCAGAAGATACAATCAAAAGGTTTGGTTTATCTAGAAACAAAGGGGAGTCTTGTTTTCAAAAGAGCTAGTGGGAGCATTGTTACTTTCCTAAGTATTGTATGTAGATGACATACTCATCAAAAGGGACTAAAGATCGCAATCGGTTTTGCATTAATAAAAGATACTGCGAGTTAGCAACATGAGACAGTATCTAACTCTACAACATAGGCTGAATGTATTACAGTCGACATAGCAATAAAGAAGGTTGTTTGGATCTAAATGGTTCACTTCTGAACTAAGGGTTGTTCCCATCATATTAGATGCTACATAAGTCTGTTTTGATGGAACCTTTGCGTAAGCAAATAAAACCCATATTATTGTTAAATAGGATCCTTAGTCGAATATTATTATGTGTATAGACAGTGATAATATGTAAAGACTAATATGTGGTTGATGACAAGCGTTGTCATTGACATGGATATTTCAAAATCAACACACAAGTATTTGTTAGAGAACAACATACTGGATTGACCCGCTATGAGCGTGTTTCTTGGGTAATTATGTGACAGTCACAACATTGCTCATGATAAACATATGTAGAATCCTCATACTTGAGATCAACATGATTTCAACATAAAGATTTACGTATTTTGACATAGTCAAACGTGTGTCGTAACTGACTACATTATAAAGACTGATGATTGGATACGTGATGACCTATGTAGTGAAATATGGTTGATCAAGAAGGGATTTGTCCCTCCTACATAATTGGAGAAATATCTTCGGCCACTTGATTTAGTAAGATTACAAAATGCATGGCCATGCTCGAATATTGTGATATGAGATATCATAGAGATTCATTTATCATAATCTACTCAAGAGACTTAATTTGCAAGGAGGAAATAGGGATAATTTGGTTGCTAGCCCTTGTCCCTTTAAATAGTATCCAGAGACTTAATTCTAGTTGAATTCCTTAAATCCAAGTTCAACCAAAATTCATAGAATCTAATTCTACTTGAAATTGACTTATATTAAATATACATTATATTTAATAATATTAAATGAAATATATATATTTAATTATGTAGAATCTTATTCTACATAAAACATGGATTTAAATATACATTAAATTTAATCCAAATATATATATTTTTATTATATAGAATCTCATTCTATCTTTACTTGGATTTAAATATATTTAAATATATATTTTTAATTATGTGGAATCTAATTCTACATAAACTTGGAATTAAATATACATTATATAAATTCCAAATATATATTTAAATTTCTAGAATCTTATTCTATAATATTTAAGTCTCTAAATATATATTTAAATATTATAGAATTAGATTCCACATTATACAATATTTATCCAATATTATTGGAATCTAATTCTACATAAGCTTGCCCCTAAATACAATATTTATCCAATATTATTCACATTTAAGGGAGTTGCTGATTTCCGCAATCCCATAGGGGATTTTCGGCAACCTCCCTAAAATAGGGGGTATTGTTTCTAATTTTTGTTCGTTTCATTCGAAGGGTGTGACCCTTGTAGGTTCATGCAACGTTAGCAGCAAAATTAGAACTGTTCTAATTTTACAAACAATGAGTGACATCTAGCAATACATCATTGCTACTTAAGTTGCATGAAGTCATGGTTTGACTTTCCTAATTCCTAAATAAACTTATTTTATGTATTTCATCCTTTTGTCCGTTATATCTTAGATGAACACAAGTCATGGGTTAGTTACACTTGCGTTGTCCATCTAGTGTTTCTTGATGTCTTGAGTAGAATATGATAAATGAATCTCTATGATATCTCATATCATAATATTCGAGCATGGCCATGCATTTTCTGATCTCACTCAATCAAGTGGCCGAAGATATTTCTCCCATTATGTAGGAGGGACAAATCCTTTCTTGATCAACCATATTTCACTACATAGGTCATCACGTATCCAATCATCAGTCTTTATAATGTAGTTAGTTACGACACACGTTTGACTATGTCAAAATACGTAAATCTTTATGTTGAAATCATGTTGATCTCAAGTCTGAGGATTATACATATGTTTATCATGAGCAATGTTGTGAATGTCACATAATTACCCAAGAAACACGCTCATAGCGGGTCAATCCAGTATGTTGTTCTCTAACAAATACTTATGTGTTGATTTTGACATCTCTATGTCAACGACAACGCTTGTCATCAACCACATATTAGTCTTTATATATTATCACTGTCTATACCCGTAATAATATTCGACTAAGGATCCTATTTAACAATAATCGTATTATTGTATGGACATTATTATCCAATGGTTAGTTTGATGCACAGAAACATACCAAATGATAATAACGGCAATGCCATTACTTGATAAATCTAGTAAAATAGTATGTCTATTCAATCATCATATGATTGGTCTTTGGGCATACTCCAACAATCTCCCACTAGCACTAAGACCAATCATTCTCGTATCTAATACGATATGGCTTAGTGTAACTGACATGCTTATGCTGTGTCAAAAGCTTTGTCATGGTGTTGACAAAGTTATCAACTTTGTGCGTATGTTGCATACTTTCACATCTCTAAGATGTAAGTACTTTAGAATATGTTTGGATTTATTGATGAGATATGGGTTTTATTTTCTTACGCAAAGGTTCCATCATAACAAAGCTATGTAGCATCTAATATGCTGGGAACAACCCTTAGTTCAGAAGTGAACCCTTTAGATCCAAACATCCTTCTTTATTGATATGTCGACTATAATACATTCAGCCTATGTTGTAGAGTTAGATATTGTCTCATGTTGCTATCTCGCATTATCTTTTATTAATGCAAAACGGATTGCGATCTTTAGTTCCTTTTGATTAGTATGTCATCTACATACAATACTTAGGAGAGTAACAATGCTCTCACTATCTCTTTTGAAAAAAAGACTCCCCTTTGTTTCTAGATAAACCAAACCTTTTGATTGTATCTTCTGAAACGAATATCCCAACTTCGAGAAGCTTGCCTTAGTCTACCGATAGACCTTTGTAGCTTACATACCTTCCAAGTGTTTACTGGAGTGACAAAAATCTTCTGGATGTGTCATGTACACATATGTTTCAAGTTTTCCCTTAGGAAAGTGGTTTTGACATTCCTTTATTTGATTCCATAATCATCGTATGTAACTACTTGCAAGTGAGATTAATATGGATTAAACATAGCTACAAGGAAGATGTTTTATCATAGTCTATACTATGAAGTTTGTCGAAAACTTTTTGTGACGAATCATCCTTTGTATGTTTTATCATCCATGTCGGTTTTTCCTTTTTGAAAAACTCATCCATACCTCTTAGGTTTTACCCTTTTAGGTAACCAAAGTCTATACTTGGTTTTAGACATGGGTTCCATCTCATATCTCATGGATCTTAGCCATTTCTCAAATTTTTGGGCTCACCATTGCTTTCTGATAAGACCTAGTCTTTATCTTGATCCGAAAAGAAGAGTGTTCCCATGTATGGATAGTGAGAAATCCATATTTCTCAAGTATGTGGTATTCTCTTAAGGATCAACACAATGGTTGTGTTTTGTTCCAATGTTCCTTCATCATTTGTGGAACATTCTCAATCTTTGGTTCATAAATTTGATGTCTAAAATTTCTTCACATTCCAATTTCCAATTTTTTCTTTTGTGAGAGGTAATCTCTTTCGAGAGAAACTCTCGTTTGAGCAACAAACATTTTGTTCTCGTTGAAAAATGAAATCCCTTAGTGATAAGTATTCTCTTTCGAGATAAACTATCGTTTGAGCAACAAATATTTTGTTCTCGTTAAAGTTGAAGAGATAATATCCCTTTGTGAGAATTAATATCTTTCAAGATAAACTCTCGTTTGAGAAACAAACGCTTTGTTCTCATTAGGATAAACAACAAATGGAGTTTTTAAGGTTCGAACTTTGTAAACATTTTAACATGTAAGTAACCTTAAAACTTCAAAGGTATTCTAGAACAATTCTTAGTCCATATCTTATATGACGTTTCGAAGTTAAGTATGAGAGTTTTTTTCTAGTGTGTAAAGAAGTCGAAAATGACTTGTTCTGAATCAAAACATGTCTAACATATTTGATTCTTTTTCAAAGACTTTTCGTTCCACTTGTGGGATTTAATTATGAGACAATCCCATTTTCTTTGAAAGTTCATCAAACTTTAAATATTCTTGAATTTGATCTCATCAAATTACCTTAATACTTTTTATGAGTTTGAGATTAGTCATTCGTTTTATTTATCTTATAAATATTATTGATTTGATTAGTTTAAAGATCATTGATTCTTTGTGCCATAAGAGATTAAAAGAATAACATTTATTTAAATTATCTCAAAATTAAAATATCTTGTCCTGACAAGATAACTAAAACTTAGGCACAAAATAATAATCTTAAAAACTAAAACAAATATATTTAAGCAAAAACACGTGTCCTAATGGATGATGTAGCAACTCTTGCTTTATCTCCATTCGCTGGTCAATGTCTATTATGATGCCTTCTCTTTAGAAGCCTCTGAGGTTGATCCCTCACTCATTTTTGCTTTCTTGACTTCTTGTAGGCGTGTGGGGTAGTTTCTCTTCCAATGTCCGGTCTTGCCGCAATGGAAACATTTTCCATCCTTCTTGATTCCCTTCTTAGGTTTCAATGCCTCCTTTCCATTGGTTTTGGTCTTACCATCACCATTAGACTTTGATGCCGATTTACCTTTCTTCTTGCCTTGCGGACCATCAGAACAGGTTTAGGTCCTACCTTCTTCAGGTTGATTTCAGCAGTTCTCAACATGCCGAGCAACTGTGGAAGCGTCTTGTTAATTTCATTCATATTGAAATTAAGGACGAACTGATTGAAACTATACGTCAACGATTGCAGGATGACATCAATAGCTAATTCGTCTTTCAGCGGAAAGCCGAGCTTCTCCAACGTTTGGATGTAGCCAATCATTTTGATGACGTGAGCTCCTACGGGAGATCCCTCACTCATCTTGCATTGAAACAGAGCTTTAAAGGTCTCGTACTTCTCTTGACGAGCCTGTTCTTCATAAATCTCCTTGAGATTTTGAATCATATCATAAGCTACCATGTCCTCATATTGCTTCTGAAGCTCAGGGGTCATGGAGGCAAGCATAAGACAACCGACATCCAGCATGTCGTCCATGTGTTTCTTAAACTTGTCTTTGTCAGCTCTGGAAGCAGTGGCAACCGGTTCATCTGGAACAGGTTCTTCAATGACATATTCCTTCTTTTCCTGTTTGAGAATAATTCTTAAATTGCGGAACCAGTCAAGGAAGTTTATGCCATTGAGCTTATCCTTCTCAAGGATAGATCACAAAGATAGAGTATTATTTGCCATTAATTCTACAACAAAGAAAATATGCTACATAAGTTTATTAAATTTTAAAATTTATAGATAGGTCTTTACTATAAATTTACTCCCACTATTTTCTTCAAAATTAAAAACCCTCTAGTTTTAATTTCGGATAAACGTTTCGATAGTTTTTCTAGGGAGTGAGGATCTATATTTCACCATTCCTAAATCAGCTTTGGCCAGTCTTTTAGGAAATGGTTATTTAGGTAAGTAACACCTTACTAATTACATCTCATGTAATTCCTCATCTTTTGGCGAGCAACTCTTGTTCTTTAAATCATCTTATGATTATCCAAAACTTTTAACCACTAGGTTTTCTAATTCTATTAGAACAACCCAGCTAAGTCAATACCAATATCTCAACCGGCGAATATCACTAGCTTATTCTTCGTGTTTAACTAAGATAGATAAATCTGACATTGCTTTGGCAAAGCACGCATTATATCGATCGAAGCTTTAACGAGGGTAAATATTGAATGGTTAAAATAGACTTAGAATTATAGTGAGGGATTTACTTAATTATCTCATCATTTTAACATTGATCCTATCAATAGAACTATGTTTAATCATGCTTATAAAACATCCATTGCATCACATACAAGGTAAATATAAGCAGTAAATAAATATGCAATGATTATAGCCCTTCTTAACCTAAGGTGACCCGTCCCAAGCCAATGGGAGGACCATTCTACTAAAGATAGAATCTGCTTCTTAAACGCCCGGTCCACTAGGGAAGGCCCACCACGCTGCTACCTTGGTCATTGCTTTATCTCCATGAGTATTTACAATTTTTAGAAACTCGCGTTACAAGTGAGGGATAGAGATGAGAAGAGAAGTACAATAGAAGATAGAGAAAGGCACGACACGCAAGACGTATTCATAAAAACCAAAACTATAAAGGCTATGGGCTATAACCATGCAAAACAAACACCGTGCAATCTAACATGCATTTCAAACATCGTGCGAACAAAGTAACGACGTGTTTACGGAGTTTTAAACTGATTATTCATATGTTGCGGTTAATGGGCCAAAGAAGGATCACGAGGTTTCATAAACCATTTGTGTTAACGAACAAATGCACCAGGTAGGTCAACATGAAAGAGAGGTGGCGCACTAGGCACACTTAAGTACCAGGTCTTTGATGATGCCAATCCTAGACATGCATTTTTCATAACGTCTAACCATAACTCTTATGGATTCACCGTGAAAGATAGTTTGATAACTTTTATCAAATTAGAAGCTCTTTTAGAGATTTCATAAATCTATGAAACTACGAACAACTACTTGTTCTCTAGACTAACTATTAGTCTCAACATGTTAACATTTAACATTGAAGCAACCTAACATAGTTATGATTAACTCTTAATCATTCAGTGATAATTGAAATAAGTCTTTATTAGGTGTGATACGATAAACGATAAATATCTAAATCGAATCAAACATCATGCATCTCACACATAAACATCACCCCAAGAATTTAAGTCCGAATTCGTATGATACAAGTGTCTCTGATACCACTGATGGGTCACGTCGGCACACCCCGTGGCGCAGCGGAAAAATTAATCTGACGTAATCCAGCCAGGATCCATGTACAAGAACGAATCCGGGGTGAAAAGATGAAGAGTTCCATTTTAAAACTCTGGAAACTGGAAAACCGACGGTATGTCGGAATAACCACGTCAAGTAAAACCAGAATCGTCATAGGTTCGCAACGACCTCTACGGAGTCAACCCGAACAAAACGAACAAAGTTTCCGCCTCCCTAACACTTAGGGATAAATTTCGACAGGTTTGAACACCTTCCAGGGAGAAGTCGAAATCCCTCCAGGGATTCCCGAGGGAGTCTGAAATCGACCAGGGGTTCTACCGGGACTTGGATTCGAACTAGGAAATCGCCAGGAATTTGCCATGGGGCAAGAGGAACACTAGAAAATTATCGAACAGCTTCTAAGAAGAAATCTGGGACTTGTCGAAGATTCCAGAGGGGAATTCCTAGGGATATGTCGAAATTTGCAAGGAGGAAATAGGGATAATTTGGTTGCTAGCCCTTATCCCTTTAAATAGTATTCAGAGACTTAATTCTAGTTGAATTCCTTAAATCCAAGTTCAACCAAAATTCATAGAATCTAATTCTACTTGAAATTGGTTTATATTAAATATAAATTATATTTAATAATATTAAATGAAATATATATATTTAATTATGTAGAATCTTATTCTACATAAAACATGGATTTAAATATACATTATATTTAATCCAAATATATATATTTTATTATATAGAATCTCATTCTATCTTTACTTGGATTTAAATATATTTAAATATATATTTTTAATTATGTGGTATCTAATTCTACATACACTTGGAATTAAATATACATTATATAAATTCCAAATATATATTTAAATTTCTAGAATCATATTCTATAATATTTAAGTCTCTAAATATTTTCCATACTCTAAATAATATTTGATAAATACAATATTTATCCAATATTATTCCCATTTAAGGGAGTTGACGATTTCCCCTATCCTAGAGGGGATTTTCGGCAACCTCCCTAAAATAGGGAGTATGGTTTCCAATTTTTATTCGTTTCATTTGAGGGTGTGACCCTTGTAGGTTCATGCAACGTTAGCAGCAAAATTAGAACTGTTCTAATTTTACAAACAATGAGTGGCATCTAGCAATACATCATTGCTACCTAAGTTGCATGAAGTCATGGTTTGACTTTCCTAATTCCTGAATAAACTTCCTTTATGTATTTCATCCTTTTGTCCGTTATATCTTAGATGAACACAAGTCATGGGTTAGTCACACTTGCGTTGTCCATCTAGTGTTTCTTGATGTCTTGAGTAGATTATGATAAACGAAACTTTATGATATCTCATATCATAATATTCGAGCATGACCATGCATTTTCTAATCTCACTCAATCAAGTGGCCGAAGATATTTCTCCCATTATGTAGGAGGGACAAATCCTTTCTTGATCAACCATATTTCACTACATAGGTCATCACGTATCCAATCATCAGTCTTTATAATGTAGTTAGTTACGACACACGTTTGACTATGTCAAAATACGTAAATCTTTATGTTGAAATCATGTTGATCTCAAGTTTGAGGATTATACATATGTTTTTCATGAGCAATGTTGTGACTGTCACATAATTACCCAAGAAACATGCTCATAGCGGGTCAATCCAGTATGTTGTTCTCTAACAAAAACTTATGTGTTGATTTTGACATCTCTATGTCAATTACAATGCTTGTCATCAACCACATATTAGTCTTTATATATTATCATTGTCCATACCCGTAATAATATTCGACTAAGGATCCTATTTAACAATAATCGTATTATTGTATGAAACTTATTATCCAATGGTTAGTTTGATGCATAAAAACATACCAAACGATAATAACGGCAATGCCATTACTCGATAAATCTAGTAAAATAGTATGTCTATTCAATCATCATATGATTGGTCTTTGGGCATACTCCAACAATTCGTTTATCATAATCTACTCAAGACATCAAGAAACACAAGATGGACAACGCAAGTGTGACTAACCCATGACTTGTGTTCATATAAGATATAAATGACAAAATGATGAAATACATAAAGGAAGTTTATTCAGGAATTAGGAAAGTCAAACCATGACTTCATGCAACTTAGGTAGCAATGATGTATTGCTAGATGCCACTCATTGTTTGTAAAATTAGAACAGTTCTAATTTTGCCGCTAACGTTGCATGAACCTACAAGGGTCACACCCTTCGAATGAAACGAACAAAAATTGGAAACCATACTCCATATTTTAGGTAGGTTGCTGAAAATCCCCTATGGGATAGGGGAAATCGGCAACTCCCTTAAATGGGAATAATATTGGATAAATATTGTATTTATCAAATATTATTTAGAGTATGGAAAATATTTAGAGACTTAAATATTATAGAATAAGATTCTAGAAATTTAAATATATATTTGGAATTTATATAATGTATATTTAATTCCAAGTTTATGTAGAATTAGATTCTACATAATTAAAAAATATATATTTAAATCCAAGTAAAGATAGAATGAGATTCTATATAATAAAAATATATATATTTGGATTAAATATAATGTATATTGAAATCCATGTTTTATGTATAATAATATTCTACATAATTAAATATATATTTCATTTAACATTAGTAAATATAATGTATATTTAATATAACCCAATTTCAAGTAGAATTAGCTTCTATGAATTTCGGTTGAACTTGGATTTAAGGTATTCAACTAGAATTAAGTCTCTGAATACTATTTAAAGGGACAAGGGCTAGCAACCAAATCATCCCTCTTCCTCCTCTTGAAGATTTCGACAACACCCCTAGGGATACCCCACTGGAATTCGACATATCCTAGAAAGCTCTCTGAGAAGTTGTTCGATATTTTTCTGGTGTTCTACTTGCCCCCTGGCAAATCCCTAAAGGTTCCCTTGCTCGATTGCAAGTCCCGGTTGAACTCCTGGTCGATTTCAGACTCCCTCAGGAATCCCTGGAGGGACTTCTACTTCTCCCTGGAAGGTGTTCAAGCCTGTCGAAATTTATCCCTAAGTATAAGGGAGGCGGAAACTTTGTTCGTTTTGTTCGGGTGGACTCCGTAGAGGTCGTTGCGAACCTGTGACGATTCCGGTTTTACTTGACGTGGTTATTCCGACATATCGTCGACTTTCCAGTTTCCAGAGTTTTAAAAGGTAACTCTTCATATTTTCACCCTGGATTCGTTCCTGTCCATGGATCCTGGCTGGATTACGTCGGATTAATTATTCCGCTACGCCACGAGGCGTGCCGACGTGACCCAACATACTATTGAGAAGAATTGTTTTCAAAAATAAGCTTTAGTACTTGGATTACTTGCCTTATTATGCCTAATTGAATTTATTGTATTTTGTCAGTTGCATTGTTTTCTTTTGGGGCCACGTAGAGAGCTTAGAATTGACACCCGTACTACGGCCGAGAATGAGACTGTTGAGAATGCTGAGGATCTACCTCCTCCTCCACCTGGTGGACCACCTAGTGGTGGTGGAGCTGGGGTTGGTGCTGCTAGAGCTGGTGCTGGGGTTGCTGGACCCGAAGGTGTTTAGGGGCAAGCTGCTCCTGATATGTTTGTGTTGATACAAGCTATTACTGAAGCTTTTCAGGCAGCAGTAGCTGGAGCTCATGGAGCTGCACCACATGATGGTGCTAATGTGAGGTTGTCGTTGGAGCGACTTCGTAGTCTTGGAGGTACTGAGTTCAGAGGGTTGACTTCGGAAGGTTCCGAGTCTTGGCTAGAGAGTACCAAGAGGATTCTTGGGCAACTGAACTGCAATAATGTTCAGAAGTTGGGATGTATTGTGTCCCTGCTGCATGGTGATGCATATACGTGGTGGACGACCACAATTGCGGGAATGGAAGATGATGATGTGACTTGGACATTCTTCTTGAATGCATTCAAGCGGATGTATTTGGGAGTTCGCTACTTTGAAGAGAAAAAGAGGGAATTCATGTCCCTTGTGCAAGGGAGTATGACGGTGGCGGAATATGAGGTGCAATTTGTACGCCTTAGACAATATGCACTTGAGCTGATTCCTAGCGAGCGGGAAAGATGTGAACGATTTCGTTACGGGCTGGTGGCTGATGTGAAAACCTATATGCTCGCAGCAGACTATACAGATTTCGATGTCTTGGTCACTAGAGCCAAGAACATAAAGCTGAATCTTGGTCTGGCAAGTCGAGTGGAAGGATCTAGCTCAGGGAAGCGAGCTGCTGAACGTGATCTTGGTAGAGATCGCTATAAGAGGCACAAGGATATAAGTCCACATGTTGATGCTAGACGTGGGGTGGTAACCCTGGGAGAGGTTAATAAGGACCAAATGCTTTCATGCGGACTTCTGAGTGCAATCAGGGTGGTAAGAAGCACACTGGTGAGTGTTGGGGCAATCTTGGTACATGTTGGAACTGTGGTAATCGGGGGCACATGAAGAAATATTGTCCTCAGCCATTGAGAGAAGGTCAGGCTCCGATGAGTGCAACTGAGCCACAGAGAGGCCGTGGGCGCGGCCGTGGTAACTTCCAGCGCAGAGATGATGGTGGAAGGAATGTAGCACATGTGGTGGCTGTTCAGCCTGAAGGTGGTGGCTAGGCTAGAGTGTATGCCCATCGAGAAGAGAGGAATGACACGGACGTGATCGCAGGTACCTTTACTTTTCAATCCTTGTCATTTCTTTCTTTGATTGATTCTGGATCTACACACTCGTACATATTGCGTGAACATGCTCAAATGCTTGGTTTTCTTGTTGAGTCTGTGGATGTGGGTATGCGTGTGACTAGTTCCTTTGGTGAGACTGTTGTAACAAGAATATTGTATAGGATATGCCCTTAATGGTTCAAGATCATGTGTTTCTTGTCGATCTTATGGAATTACCATTCTATGGATTTGATGTAATTCTTGGTATGGATTGGCTTGTTGAGCATAGATCCGTTGTGGATTTTGAAAGCAAGCGAGTTTCGCTAAAACTTGCGGATGATTATGAGGTTGTGGTAGTGGGAGAAAATGTGAAGTTTCTATCCAATATGGTATCGACGCTTGAAGCAAGCCAGATGTTGCGTCAAGGATGTGAGGCTTATTTAGCCTTTGTTATGAATCCTAGTACAAAGGAGGTTCACGTACAGGATATAAGGACCGTGTGTGAGTTCCCTTGAGTGTTTACGGAGGAACTACCTAGTTTTCCGCCTAGTCGAGAGGTTGAAATTGGAATTGAGTTTTATGAGAACACATCTCCGGTGTCCATTGCTCCCTATCGCATGGAACCCAAGGAGTTGAAGGAATTGAAAACGCAACTTCAAGAGTTGCTTGAACGAGGCTTTATTCGGCCTAGTGTGTCACCTTGGGGTGCACCGGTCTTGTTTGTTAAAAAGAAAGATGGCACGATGAGGATGTGCATTGATTATCGTCAGCTGAATAAGTTGACCATCAAGAACAAGTATCCTTTGCCGAGGATCGATGATCTTTTTGATCAGTTTTGAGGAGCGGTTGTGTTTTCAAAGATAGATTTGAGTTGAATGGATTCGAGTTGATCCTCAGAAGATTTGTGTTTTCAACGATGAGGATGGCACGTGGTTTCGGCTGAATGGATTCGAGTTGATCCTCAGAAGATTGAGGCGGTGGTGAATTGGAAGCCTCCTAGGTCTGTTCATGAAGTTCGTAGTTTCCTTGGGATGGCAGGTTACTACCGGAGGTTCGTGGATGGATTTTCTAAGATTGTTGCCCCTTTGACGAAGTTGTTGCATAATGATGTTAAGTATGAATTGAAGGAAGTGAGACAACAAGCTTTTGAGAAGCTAAAGGCAGCTTTGACGCAAGCTCCTATCTTGGTTCAACCTGAATTAGGAAAAGAGTTTGTGGTGTATAGTGACGCATCCTACGTTGGTCTGGGGTGTGTGTTGATGCGAGAGTGTAGGGTAGTGGGTTATGCATCGCGACAGTTGAAAGTGCATGAGCGCAATTACCCTACGTATGACATTGAGTTGGCTGCAGTGGTTTTTGCTCTAAAGATCTGGAGACATTATCTCTATGGCGAGAAATGTACTGTGTACACGGATCATAAAAGTTTGAAGCACCTGATGTCTCAGAAGGAGTTAAATCTTAGAAAACGGCGTTGGGTGGAGTTTCTTAAGGATTACGATCTAATGATCGAATATAATCCGGGGAAGGTCAATGTTGTGGTCGATGCTTTGAGCAGGAAGGTGGCGGTGGAATTAAGGGCGATGTTTGCTAGCTTGAGCATATCGCGGGATGGTGGTCTTGTTGCTGAATTGCAAGTGAAACCATCTCTAGTTCATATGATTAAGGATAAACAATTGTTGGATCATTCTTCGGTGCCACATGTTCATGATATTGCAGAAGGTAGGCCATCGGATTTCTGTTTCAATGATGATGGTGTTTTATGTTTTAGGAGTCAGATAGTGGTGCCGAATGACGTTGAATTGAGGCGCACTATTGTGACTAAAGCTCATAGTAGTCCTTTTGCTATGCACCCTGGTAGTACAAATATGTATCGTGATCTGAAGGATGAGTACTATTGGGTGGGATTGAAGAAGGATGTCGCAAAGTATGTTAGAAAATGCATGGTTTGTCAGTAGGTTAAGGTTGAACATCAATTTCCTTCAGGGTTGTTGCAGCCGTTAAGGATTCCTGAATGGAAGTGGGAGAGGATCACCATGGACTTTATGTCTGATTTGCCATTATCGCCATCAAAGAATAATTATGTCTGGGTGATTGTGGATCGCCTTACGAAGTGTGCTCATTTCTTGCCTGTGCATACTACATATACCTTGGATAAGCTTGCGGAGTTGTACATTTCTGAGATTGTACGATTGCATGGAGTGCCAAAATCTATAGTGTCGGATAGAGATCCAAGGTTCACCGCAAGGTTTTGGGAGTGTTTGCAGCAAGCATTGGGTACGCGGCTGAATTTCAGTACTTCTTATCATCCGCAAACGGATGGACAGTCGAAGCGTGTTATCCAAGTGCTTGAGGATATGTTAAGGTGTTATGTTATTGAGTTTCAAGGCTCTTGGGAGAAGCATTTGCCTTTGGTGGAGTTTGCTTATAATAACAGTTACCAGGCAAGTATTCAAATGGCACCTTATGAAGCTTTATACGGGAGGAAGTGCAGAACTCCTCTTTGTTTGGCTGAAATGGGACAAAAGTTGGTCTCGATGCCGGCTTTGTTAAAAGGAACCACTGAGAAGGTGAAGCTCATTTGTGAGCGGTTGAAGGCAGCATCGGATCAGCAAAAGTCTTACGCAAATTTGAAGCGTAAGGAGATAGAATTTGCTGTGGGCAAGCGTGTGTTTTTGAAAGTTTCACCTTGGAAGAAGGCGATGAGATTTGGCTGGAAGGACAAGTTGAGCCCAAGATTCATTGGACCATACGAGGTGATAGAACGTGTGGGTCATGTTTCATGTATCCATGCTTCGGAGGTATAGATCGGATCCGTCGCATGTTATGCCTGTGGAGGAGGTTAAGTTGAATCCATATTTGACATATAATGAGGAACCTGTTGAGATTCTGGATTTGGATAGTAAGGTTCTTCGAGGTAAGACCATCGAGCTGGTCAAAGTCTTGTGGAGACATCGTGGTGTTGAGGAAGCCACGTGGGAAAGGAAGGAAGACATGAAGAAGCAATTTCCTTACCTTTTTCCTCCAGGTAAATTTTGAGGACGAAATTTCTTAAGAGGGGGAGAGTTGTAACGCCCAGATTTTGGGCCTAGATGTTTTAGAGTTTGAATCGGGCCGGTCGAGAACGGTTCGAACCTTTAAGGGAGATTTAGGGAACACCTAGTTCAGGATGCTTTAAAAATATGGAAAAATACCTAAAAATCCCCATTTATTATATGAATGATTATGGTGAAAATAATTTTACAAAATATGGTTTGGAAAAACTACATTTCGGTGTAGTAACCAAATCGCAGTTTTTGCAAAAGTTGACTAGTGACTGTATTGTAAAAGATTGAAACTTTGAATCTTTAAGGAGTTAATTTTACCAATATGCTTTTATCAGATTTCTCTTTAATTTTGGGTGTTTTAATAATGATTTAATAAAGGGAATTAAAAGAGAAAATCCTATTTTTGACTTTCATAACTATTTTACGATCTTTTTCCCTCTTTTCATTTTCTCTCAACTTCCACTCAGCCAAACACAATTCCTTTATCAATTAACTTCTGATTTTCAGCCCTTTTGATGAGATTTCAATCTCCTATGGATTCCTAATCTTTCCCTCATCAAATCTCGTTGTTTTCACTTTGGATTTTCAAGAAAACTTGCCCAAATTAAAGAGAAATTAGCCATTAGAGGTAAGCTTCGTCCTTCTTCTCTAATGATTAGTTCTTTACTGAAATTCCCAAGTTATCAATCCTTTTTAATGATTTTTGAGTTTATTTAATGTTAGAAACATGAAATTGTGTTAAAACTCAAGATTCTTGGAGAGATCTCAATGATTTTCGTAACTATTGGTTAGGCTCTGTTTTGAGGTTGATTTCTAATGTATTTTGGATGGTAATTGATGTTATAAATGAGGTTTTATCAAACAAATCCCGAATAGGTTTGGATCCTAAGTTTTGTATGCTAGATTGGTGGTTTTTGGGGTGGTTTTGATGTTCTGTTGTAGCTGGAGGTATAAGGACGAGTTTATGGTGATTTTTTGTGTTGATTGAGGTTTAGAAATGATTAGAAGTGATAGATCTTGGCTGGGATTTGTTTTGGAAGAGTTTGGAGATGATTTCGGTTGTTTTGCGTAGTCGAAATGGTGCTTTTGAGTAGAGCAACGAGTTTGTTTAGTTGGCTGGTAATTTCAATGCATGATGATGCATTAATCCTCTGCTCTTATGTGTAATGAACATGGGAGACATCTTTGGACGCTTTTGGTGTTTATCCGGAAGTGTCGGGAGCTTAGATATCGTTTTTGCAAGCACGTGAAACGTAATCGGTGAGTGCGAATGGTTTTAGAAGTCCTTGAGGGACAAAGAAACAAGGTTTGGGGATTTAGGATTGGTTTGAAACACCATCCGAAGTCCGGAAGTAAGTATGGCTAGATTTGCTCTCAAATATGTGGTTGTTGCCCCTAAAATGCTTTTACATGTTCTTGTTTTGAGATAGACAAATTCCTATTGTTTTATTCATGATTTGTAGCATGAGATGATGGTTTGTAGAGATTTCATGACATAGCATGTTGCATTGAAGAGTTTTGAGATTTTGACTTAATGCAAAGCATGAGATATGATTTTGAAATGAGATAAGAAAGACTTGATAAATGTTGCATAAAACTGCAGGTGAGATGATGTTTTGACATAATATATTGGCATAGAAGATGAGATACTTATTGGATATAATTGATCGATCAATACGATGAGAGTGCACTATAATCTAAAAATTCGTACGTGCTCTTTGGAGTTGGGCAATGGGGGTAGTGCCAACTCGATCCAAAGTGAGAATCCGATGATGAGAGATACTATCGGGGTAGGACTTGGTGAAATACCCAAGCTTTGTGGCGATGAGAGCTACCGCCATGAGAGTCCGGTGATTAGAGATTCCACCGGGGTAGGACTTGACCTTGAGTCAAGCAAATCTGCATATCCGAGTAAAGATGAAATGTGAAATGCCAATATAATATATGGAAATGTATTTGAATCACATATACCAAATGAAGAGATGTTTTATGCTATGAGAAAAGCATATGATATTATGATATGAAATGCTTTTGTTTTCATTTATCATGTGTATGGCCTTGCCATGAGATTTGCATTGGTTTAAATGTATGAGATAGAATAGAGGTACATGTGTTTTTAAATGGAGATTTGCTTTGAAATGGTTTTCAAGCATGAGATAGAATGAGCATGTTGTTGAAAATGGCTTTTGAGAAAGAGTTTTGAATAATGCATTGTTGTGTTGGTTTTCTTTAGAGCTTGCCTCACTAAGCAAATATGCTTACGCTCTCTTTTACCAACAATGCAGATAATTGAGACGATTTTGGGCAGCGAGAAAGTTAAGAACATCCAAGGAAGTGAAAAGCTCATGTACGGTGATGTTTTACATACTCTAGTATTGATATTTGGCAATGGGGCTTCAAGGTTGTTATTGGGAGATGCATTTTGAGCTCCCTATATTTATGGCATGTTTGTTATGGCTTTTGAAGTTGTAAATGGTCCTATTTGGTTTAGTTTGAGGTTTGAGATCTATATTTGGTTTTGTGGTTAGGAAGCATGTTTATAGATTGAATGTTCATGTGTTTGATGCCATGCTTTAGCTTAAGCTTCTTAAATATATTCTATAATGTCTAAACATGTTGTTGGTATGTTATGGTATGATTTGGGACATGTTTGATTGTGTAAAGATGTGAAAAACTAGAAAATTATACAGTTGTAGGGTAGGGTGTATCGAAACACGCTTAACTGTTTCGAAACATGGGCCCGAAATGGCCATGGTGTTTCGGAACGGGAAAAGGTGTTTCGGAACACTTTAGCTACTAGAGAGCCATATTCCGATACGAGTTTCGGAATGGGCTCGAGTACCGAAACGACCAGCCCAGTTTCGAAACGGGTATTTTGATACGAAGGTCAGCGTTTCGAAACGGTTGATCGTTGGCTTGTAATTTGAATTGTTTCAAGTTCTCATGTCTTTCATTTTAGTCCTTGATGTTGTGGATGCAATTGATTGAGCTTGGAATGTCCTTTTAAGCTGATTTTTGACAGAGATGCATGTAAAATGATTAATTACATATTGGTAAGCTTAAAATCTGCAAAGTCCTTATATTTTCCATAATTTACATTTTGGTCCCTAAAAGTGTAATTCTTACAATTGAATCTCTAATTGATTATCGATCGTTGTGACTTTCTCTCCTTTGATTCTTGAGTAATCACATAGGCTTAATGTGCATTTAGAAAAGATTAAAAAGAAAAAAGGGTCGTTAATCAAGGTTGACTTTCGGGTTGACTTTGGTTTTCCCCCTGTAATTTTCGTAGTTAGGGTCAAGCGTCTAGGCCGGGCTAAGGGGGTTACAGAATACACTCACCTTGACAATTTGAAGCTTTCAAGGCTCTCGGATTATAACTCCCTTGTTCCTAGCCTTTGGTGAATTCGATGGATACTCCTTTTCGTTATCTTGAGCTAGGAAAACAATAGGGAGATTAGGTGGGTCGATAATAGGATATCAAAATCAATATAAAAATATCAAAATCCATGTCTGATTTCAGTATAGATAACATTGATGAAATATCCATGGATGATCAAAACCCTAGCTTAAGATTAAGCTTGATGTATCTGTGGAATTCAATAATCGATTGAGGAATATAGCTTACCCGAACGAAAGCAACGATTCAATATCAATAAATCGAAGAAAACCCAAACTAAAGCTTGCTATCCAATGGAGGTGCTAGCTTGGAGGAAGATGATGAAGATGACAAAAGAATAGGTGCTTGCTTAGATATGGTTTCAGGTAGCTCTCTCTCAATTCTAATTTACTATGTTTTAAAGTGAAAAGTTTTCCTTTAGGTGAAGTAACTTCACCAGATTATCCCACATTTGGGATATTAATATTGAGGAGGGGCTGATCGCAAGATTAGTACCTCAACTCTCACTTTACTATGGTTTTGCTATTCAATTTGGATTTTCCTCAATTTAGTCACGGATTAGGTTTTGATACTATTCAACAGGGTCCAATAAGAATGATTTAACTCAATTAGAGTCCAATATCAATGATTAACTAGCCAATATTATATTTATACTTTATCGATATGAAATTTTCGACAATCGAAACCCAATTCCGACTAAACCGGTTTTTGGGGTGTTACAAATCAGATAATGGTTTGGCATCCAACAATGGTCTGGCATCATATTGTTGTTTAGCATAATCAGCTTTCATTTCTCCTTTTTCTTCTTCTTTGGGGTCATCTGTTGGCATCATCTTTTTAGCTTGGCAATTTTTTGACTGCTTGACAAGTGTTTCAGTCTCGCTTTATTTTCCACTCCGAAGAGTTATTGCTTTGCATTGCTCATTACCCTTATGGCGAGCATCTTCTGTATCACTTGGCAAAGTTCTCTATGGTCGATTGCTGAGTGCATTACCAATCTACCTTAGTTGAACTTCCAAGTTTCGAATTAATGTTGCCAAACTTTGGACAATTGTATCATTTCTCTCCATGTGATTAGTTAAAGTGTTCCCTTGGTTAGATCTTTGCCCTTGTTGGAAATTATTTTGGGCTCTCTGTGGCATGGCATTCTAGTTAAAGTGCGTTATTGTTATGTCGATGGGCATTTAATTGGTTGCCGCCTTGGTTCGCCGAAGAAAAATTTAGGTGCGGCTTCCAACCTGCATTATAAGTATTGGAGTATGGGTTAAAATTGCGATAGAATTTGCCAACATAGTTTAACAATTCAAGGTTTGCTGGGCAATCCTCCACATGATGATTGTAACGCCCTGGTTTTGGGCCTAGATGTTTTAAACATCGGATCGGACCGGTCGGAAACAGTTCGAATCGTATTAGGTGGTTTAGGGAAATCAAGGATTATGAAATGATAAAAATATGACAAAAAATGCTAAAATCCCCTAAAATCATGTTTAAAAGGTTGGTCAAATCAATTTTACAAAAAGAGCTTTGGAAGTGGTACATTTTGGGTGGTGACCAAAATGTAAAGGTTCAAAACTATGGAAGATGCAATTTCAAAAGAGGAGTCAAAAATCTTAGAATCTTTAGGGAGCTTTGGTGCAATTACACCTTCCTTAAATTGACATGTGTTTTAAAATGATTTTTAGATTATTAAAATAAAAAGGATTTTATTTTATTAAATTGCTAAAATAGAAAAATGAGGAGTTTTTGACGTAACTAACTCTCTTTTCAGAAAAATTCATTTTCTCAACTCTTTCTCCAAATTTCTTTTCTCCCAAACACACTATCTCTGATTCCTAAATCATTTCCAAGAAATCTCTTCAAGTTCTTCAAGTTTTGTGAAGCAAAAACTAGTCAATCCTTAAGGAAGGCAAGGATTGGAGGTAAATAATGTTCTCAACCTTCAATCTAGGTTCTTTATTGAAATTCCCAAGATCTTTTGCTCCTAAATGTTCTTTTTGGCTGAGTTTTGTTTGTTGTTTTGATTTAAGATCAAAATCTTGCAAATTAGTGGTTTAAATCTTGATTCTCGGAGTGTTGTTCATGAGCTCTATTTTGGATTGGTTTTAATTGAGTTTTGAGTTGATTATTATGCTGAAAAATATTTTTGATAATATAGATCCCGAAATCCTTGAGATCCTTGAGTTTCTTGATGGTGTTATGCTTGTTGGAGGTATAAGAAATGGTTTATGTTGTTTTTAGATGTGTTTTGATGTTTAATAATGGTTGGAAGTGATGTATGTTGGCTGGGCTTGGTTTAGGAAGCAATCGATTGAGTTTTTAGTTGTTTCGGATGGGTAAATTGGTGTAGTTTTGGTGAGCAACGAGTTTGTGTTTAGTTGTTGGTGTTGAAATGCATTTTAATGCATTTGGATCTCTGTTTTGATACTCTAAAAACATGGGATCTTGGTCTGGAAGCAAGCGAACTATTTTTGGAGGCTTCAGAAGGGTGATCTTCGCGTCGGCGAGCGAGGTTTCACGTATCGGTGAGTGGAAATGGATTTTCTTGTTTTGTAATGCTTTGAGAGTGGTGTCGGGAGCTTAGTGTAAGTTTGAAACACTTAGCTAAGCTCAAGAGTAAGTAAATCGAAAGTCTCTCTCGGAATGTGCTATGTTTTTGTTGGAAATGATCTTGAATTAAATATGGATTGATTAATATTTTAAAGCATGTTTTGAGCATTGATGATGATGGTTTTAATTCCATTTTGTTAAGGATGCACATGGTAAGTGATCCTTGGATTTGTGTGATTAATGCATTTGGTTTAAGCATGTTTATGCTTGTGAAAAGGGCATTGTGATTTATGGTTGTAAAACAGTGGAATAATGATGTTAAATGATTATATTGGCAAGTGATGGAAATGATTTTTGGTTACTTTAATCGGATATAGTTAGCCGGCTATAGGATTGGGTGCACCGTGAATAAAGTCGCCTTGGATGTCGAGGGGTTGTGATTGTGCCATAAAATTCATCCAAGTACCCTAACGATTGAGGCTAAGATCACAATGGTGGATGGTTTAATCACGTGTGTGAGTCTTGTAGTATGTGTCTCGTACTCTCGTTAGTGGAATTATACAACTACATATGAATGATGTTGAGGGGTTGTGATTGTGCCATTTATCTCCATCACGGGTGTTGAGGGGTTGTGATTGTGCCATATATCTCCACCTTGTGTAGTCCGGTAGTGTGTATGAAGCATGTAGGACAACGCTTGTAATCCGCGTTTCTGATTGTGTCAATTGTGTTGGTTTTGATATGGTTTGTTAATTATCACTTGCGAGCCAATATAATGATGTTGAGAAATGAATTAAGCATATGATGCTTGGGAATTATGCTAGAATGCATGTGATGCTTGGTTTAAGCATGAGCAAAGGATTTTGTTGTTATTTTAATGATGCTATGAGCATGTGGTTTTAAAAGTGCATTGATGCTTTAAAGAGCATGTTTTAAAGGAAGGCATATGTTGACAAATGATGATATTTTGGTTTTACAAAATGCATTGATGAATGTTTGGTTTTAGCGATCCTCACTAAGCTTTATGCTTACGCTCATTTATTCAATCAATGCAGAGAATTGAGCATTAGAGGCAGCAAGAAAGCAAGGGGAAATCCAAGTATTTGGCTAAGAAATGTATGTGGTTTTACTTTAGTGCAATAAGATGCAATGGGTGGGATTTCTACTCTTTGTTTTGCTGGTGATGTAAAAACACCTTGGCATGTTCAGTTTATGTTTTTGGACTTGTAAATAGTCTCTAATTGGTTTATAGTCTTGCTTATAGTCTTTCGGTTATGCTATGTCTTATATTCTAAAGCATGCTTGAGTAGCCAATATTTTCACCATGATTTGATATGCTTGATGGTTATGTTATGTTGTTTGTTGATGCTTATGTGTTTGGTCAGTTGTTTATATCATGTATGTATGTTTTAAGCATGTTTAGATGTTGTTAAATGTGTTTAAATGGTTGTTGAATGTGCAAGTCTGGTATGTGTATCGATACTCAAGAAGGAGTATTGATACACTAAGGCCAAATTCAGGCTTTTCAACTTAGGTGTACCGATACGATTTGCACGCGTATCGATACGCCTAGGCAAAAGGTTGAAGGCCATATCGATACGGGCTAGGGAATATCGATACCTTTTCCCAAAAACTCGCTACTGTCAATTTGCGTATCGATACAGGTTGAGGTGTACCGATATGAGTTCTTTAATTTCAGTTAAAAGAATCTTTTTAAGTTCTAAAATGTTGCATTTTGGTCCCTGTTTAATGTTTGTTCAATTAGTTGAGTTTGGATGATCCGTTTGAGGTGAATTTTTACATGTTGGCATGATACATGACTAATGAAGGATTGGTAACTTTAAAATCTGAAAATTCAATGTATTTTCTAGAAATTACAATTTAGTCCCTAAAATTCAAATGTATGCAATTGAACCCCTAACCGAACTCCAATCGTTGTGCCGTTTTCACCTAATCGCTTTGTTGAACGTATAGGATAATAATGTGCATCTAGAGAAGATAAAAAGAAAAAAAGGTCGTTAATCGAGGTTGACTTTAACGAGTTGACTTCAGTTTTCCCCGTGTAATCTTCTTAGTTTGGGTATGGCGTCTAGGTCGGGCTAAGGGGGTTACATTTGTTGGTATCAGACCAAGGTTATGAAAGAATTAGGGATGATATTAAGTGAAATTGGTATGTTTTGATGTCCAGTGCAATGTTAAATGTCATGTTGTTTGAAAAAGGATGTTTTAGGTCGAATGTTGGTGTTCATGCCATGCTTGGTTGTTATGAATCATATGTGAGTTAAATATGATTGTATGATGATGATGTGCTAAGGATGTGTGCTGATTTCGAATGATGTAAAGCATGATGAATATGATATGCTATTATGTGCTATGTCATGTTTGAGGGAAATCGGGGTGCCCATTACCTTATTACACTAGTTAAATGTTTTTGTGAACTTGGATCCTTGCTTGAGGCTGGCCTAAATCATGGTTTGATTTGTTTTTGTCTTTATCGCTTGTTT
Organism: Hibiscus trionum; assembly: GCA_030270665.1. Classification (NCBI taxonomy): domain Eukaryota; kingdom Viridiplantae; phylum Streptophyta; class Magnoliopsida; order Malvales; family Malvaceae; genus Hibiscus; species Hibiscus trionum. Next base: position 28,888,787 of record BSYR01000021.1, read on the forward strand.
AAAATAGCACAATGGGTCCGAGGAGAGAGCTTAGATCGAATACGATCGTGCATGCGCCTGAGCAGGGTAATTAGGGGGTTGAGAACCCAGCTGATGAGACTTTAATCCGCCACCACATGGAGGTGGAGAGCCGGAGCAACAAGGACAGGCTGGTCCAGTTTTGGGTGATCTAGCGCCGCTGGTTGAGGCGATCACCGGAGCATTTCAGGTTGTGGTAGCCGGAGCGCATGTTCAGGCACCTGCAGCTGGGCAGGCGGGTTTGTCGTTGGAAAGGTTGAGGAGTCTGGGAGCCTTTGAGTTCTATGGAATGTCTCCTGAGGCATCGGAAGCCTGGTTAGCTAGTACGATCTGTATTATGGATCATGTAACGACCTGATTTTGGGCCTAGAAGTTTTAGAGTTTGAATCGGGCCAGTCGGGAATAGTTCGAATCTTTAAGGGGGATTTAGGGAACACCTAGTTCGAGATATTTTAAAAATATGGAAAAATATCTAAAAATCCCCATTTATTATATGAATGATTATGGTGAAAACAATTTTACAAAATATGATTTGGAAATACTACGTTTTGGTGTAGCGAACAAATCGCAGTTTTTGCAAATGTTGACTAGTGACTGTTTTGTAAAGGATTGAAACTTTGAATCTTTAAGGAGATAATTTTACCAAAATGTTTTAAAAATCCTATTTTGACTTTCATAACTACTTTACGATCTTTTTCCCTCTTTTCATTTTCTCTCAACTTCCACTCAGTCAAACACATTTCCTTCATCAATTAACCTCTGATTTTCATCCATTTTGATGAGATTTCAATCTCCTATGGATTCCTAATCTTTTCCTCATCAAATCCTCTTGTTTTCACTTTGGATTTTCATGAAAACTTGCCCAAATTAAGGAGAAATTAGCCATTAGAGGTAAGCTTCGTCCTTCTCCTCTAATCATCAGTTATTTACTGAAATTCCCAAGTTATCAATCCTTTGTTAATGATTTTTGAGTTGATTTAATGTTAGAAACATGAAATTGAGGTAAAACTCAAGATTCTTGGAGAGATCTTGCTGATTTTCATAACTATTGGTTAGGCTCTGTTTTGAGGTTTATTTCTAATGTATTTTGGATGGTAATTGATGTTAAAATTGAGGTTTTATCAAACAAATCCCGAATAGGTTTGGATTCATAAGTTTTGCATGCTAGATTGGTGGTTTTTTGGGTGGTATTGGTGTTCTGTTGTAGCTGGAGATATAAGGACGAGTTTATGGTGATTTTTGGTGTTGATTGAGGTTTAGAAATGACTAGAAGTGATAGATCTTGGCTGGGCTCTGTTTTGGAAGAGTTTGGAGATGATTTCGGTTGTTTTGGGTAGTCGAAATGGTGCTTTTGAGTAGAGCAGCGAGTTTGTTTAGTTGGCTGGTGATTTCAATGCAAGATGATGCATTAATCCTCTACTCTTATGTGTAATGAATAGGGGAGACATCTTCATACGCTTTTGGTGTTGATTCGGAAGTGTCGGGAGCTTAGATATCGTTTTGGCGAGCAAGTGAAACGTAATCAGTGAGTTTGAATGGTTTTAGAAGTCCTTGAGGGACGAAGAAACAAAGTTTGGGGATTTAGGATTGGTTTAAAACACCATTCTAAGTCCGGAAGTAAGTATGGCTAGATTTGCTCTCAAATATGTGGTTGTTGCCCCTAAAATGCTTTTACATGCTCTTGTTTTGAGATAGACAAATTCCTACTGTTATATGCATGATTTGTAGCATGAGATGATGCTTTGTAGAGATTTCATGATATAGCATGTTGTATTAAAGAGATTTGAGATTTTGATTTAATACAAAGCATGAGTTGTGGTTTGAAATGAGATGTTAAAGATTTGTGAAATGTTGCATTAAGAACAGTAGGTGAGATGATGTTTTTGACATAATATATTGGCATAAAAGATGAGATAGTTATTGGATATAATTGATCGATCAATAGGATGAGAGTGCACTGTAAACTAAAAATTTGTACGTGCTCTTTGGAGTCGGGCAATGGGGGAAGTGCCATCCCGATCCAAAGTGAGAATCCAATGATGAGAGATTCCACTGGGGTAGGACTTGACCTTGAGTCAAGCTAATCCGCATATTCGAGTAAAAATGAAATTTGAAATGCCAATATAATATATGAAAATGTATTTGAATCACATGTACCAAATGAAGAGATGTTTTATGCTATGAGAAATGCAAATGAGATTATGATATGAAATGATTTTATTTTCATTTATCATGTGTATGGCCTTGCCATGAGATTTGCATTTGTTTAATGCATGACATAGAACAAGGGTACATGTGTTTTCAAATGGAGATTTGCTTTGAAATGGTTTTCAAGCAAGAGATAGAATGAACATGTTGTTGAAAATGGATTTTCAGAAAGAGTTTTGAATAATGCATTGTTGTGTTGGTTTTCTTTAGAGATTGTCTCACTAAGCAAATAAGCTTACGCTCTCTTTTACCAACAATGCAAATAATTGAGACGAATTTGGGCAGCGAGAAGGTTAAGAACATCCAAGGAAGTGAAAAGATCATGAATGGTGATGTTTTTACATACTTAGTATTGATATTTGGCAATGGGGCTTCAAGGTTGTTTTTGGGAGATGTATTTTGAACTCCCTATGTTTCTAGCAAGTTTGATATGGTTTTTGAAGTTTGTAAATGGTCATATTTGGTTTGGTTTGAGGTTTGAGGTCTTTACATGGTTTCGTGGTTAGGAAGCATGCTTAAAGACTAAATGTTCATGTGTTTGATGTCATGCTTTAGCTTAAGCTTCTTAAATATGTTCTATAATGTCTAATCATGTTGCTGGTATGTTATGGTATGGTTTGGGATATATTTGAATGTGAAAAGTTGTGAAAAACCAGAAAATTGTAAGGTTGCAGGGCAGGGTGTATCGAAACATTCTTGTCTGTTTCGAAACAGGGGCCTGAAATGGCCATAGTGTTTCGAAACGGGTGAAGGTGTTTCGGAACACTGTAGCTACTGGAGAGGCCTATTTCGATACCGGTCCCGGAACACACCCGAGTACCAAAACGGTCAACTCTGTTTCGATACGGCCGTTTCGATACCAGGGTCATCGTTTCGAAACGGTTGACCGTTGGCCTGCAAATTTGAATTGTTTAAAGTTCTCGTGTCTTACATTTTAGTCCTTGATTGTTGTGGATGCAATTGGTTGAGCTTGTAATGTCTTTTTAAGCTGATATTTGACAGAGATGCATGTAAAATGATTAATTACATATTGGTAAGCTTAAAATTTGCAATGTCCTTATATTTTCCAAATTTTAAAATTTGGTCCCTAAGAGTGTAATTCCTACAATTGAATCCCAAATTGATTTCTGATCGCTGTTCCTTTCTCCCCTATAATTCTTGAGTAATCACATAGGCTTAATGTGCATCTAGAAAAGATAAAAAGGAAAAAATGGTCGTTAATAAAGGTTGACTTTCTGGTTGACTTTAGTTTTCCCTGTGTAATCTTCGTAGTTCGGGTCAAGCGTCTAGGTCGGGCTAAGGGGGTTACATTTGTTGGTATCAGAGCAGGGTTAACGAATAACTGGGGCTTGGTAAGTGGTTAATGTATGTGATTATGAATAATTGTGACTTTTCGGTGAAAGTATGATGTATGATTGTTGATGTTTGGTTCTATTGAGATGAATTTGTGATGCTATGTTGTGTTTGGGGTATAGTTGGGGATCCCATTGCCATATCATTACTATTGGAAAGGATTGTTTTCAAAAATGAGCTTGAGTACTTGGATTACTTGTTGTATTTTGCCTAATTGAATTTATTGTATTTTGTTAGTTGCATTGTTTTCTTATGGGGCCACGTAGATAGCTTAGAATTAATACTCATGCTACGGCTGAGAACGAGAATGTTGAGAATGTTGTGGATCTACCTCCTCCTCCCCCTGGTCGACCAGCCGGTGGTGGTGGAGCTGGGGTTGGTGCTGCAGGAGCAGGTGCTGGGGTTGCTGGACCCGAGGGAGTTCAGGGGCAAGCTGCTCCTGATATGTCTGTGTTGATGCAAGCTATTGCTGGAGCTTTTCAGGCAGTAGTAGTTGGAGCTCATGGAGCTGCACCACAGGATGGTGCTAATGTGAGGTTGTCGTTGGAGCGACTCCGCAGTCTGGGAGGGACTGAGTTCAGAGGGTTGACCCTGGAAGGTTCCGAGTCTTGGCTAGAGAGTACCAAGAGGATTCTCGGGCAGCTGGACTGTAATAATGTTCAGAAGTTGGGATGTATCATGTCCCTGTTGCACGGTAATGCATATACGTGGTGGACGACCACAATAGCGGGGATGGAAGTCGATGAGGTGACTTGGACATTCTTCTTGAATACGTTCAAGCGAAAGTACTTGGGAGTTCGCTACCTCGATGAGAAAAAGAGGGAATTCATGTCCCTTGTGCAAGGGAGTATGACGGTGGCGGAATATAAGGTGCAATTTGTACGCCTTAGCCAATATGCACCTGAGCTGATTCCTAGCGAGCGGAAAAGATGTGAACGATTCTGTTATGGGCTGGTGGCTGATGTAAAAACCTATATTCTCGCAGCAGACTATACTGATTTCGATGTCTTGGTCACCAGAGCCAAGGACACTGAACTAAATCTTGGTCTGATAAGGCGAGTGGGAGGATCTAGCTCAGGGAAACGAGCTGTGGAACGTGATCTTGCAGAGATCGGTACAAGAGGCATAAGGATAGAAGGCCACATGGCAATGCTAGACTTGGGGGCGGTAACCCTGGGAGAGGTCAGCAAGGTCCAAATGCTTTCATGCGGACTCCTGAGTGCAACCGGTGTGGTAGGAGACACACTGGTGAGTATTGGGGAAATCTTGGTACATGTTGGAACTGTGGTAATCGAGGGCACATGAAGAAAGATTGTCCTCAGCCGTTGAGAGAAGGTAAGGCTCCAGTGAGAGCAGCTGAGCAACAGAGAGGTCATGGGCGCGGTCGTGGTAACTTCCAGCGCAGAGATGAAGGTGGAAGGAATGTAGCACATGTGGTGGTTGTTCAGCCTGAAGGTGGTGGCCAGGCTCGAGTGTATGCCCATCGAGAAGGGAGGAATGACACGGACGTGATCGCAGGTAACTTTACTTTACAATCCTTGTCATTACTTTCTTTGATTGATTCTGGATCTACACACTCGTACATATTGCGTGAACATGCTCAAATGCTTGGTTTTCCTGTTGAGTCTTTGGATGTGGGTATGCGTGTGACTAGTTCCTTTGGTGAGATGGTTGTAACAAGAAGATTGTATAGGAGATGCCCCTTAATGGTGCAAGATCATGTGTTTCTTTTCGATCTTATGGAATTACCATTCTATGGATTTGACGTAATTCTTGGCATTGATTGGCTTGTTGAGCATAGAGTCGTTGTGGATTTCGAAAGTAAGCGAGTGTCGCTGAAACTTGCAGACGATTATGAGGCTGTGGTGGTGAGAGAAAATGTGAAGTTTCTATCTAATGTGGTGTCGACGCTTGAAGCAGGCCAGATGTTGCGTCAAGGATGTGAGGCTTATCTAGCCTTTGTTATGAATCCTAGTACAAAAGAGGTTCACGTACAGGATATAAGGACCGTGTGTGAGTTCCCTGGAGTGTTTCTGGAGGAATTACCTGGTTTGCCGCCTAGTTGAGAGGTTGAATTTGGAATTGAGTTGTATGAGAACACAACTCCAGTGTCCATTGCTCCCTATCGCATGACACCCAAAGAGTTGAAGGAGTTGAAAATGCAACTTCAAGAGTTGCTTGATTGAGGCTTTATTCGGCCTAGTGTGTCACCTTGGGGTGCACCGGTCTTGTTTGTTAAAAAGAAGGATGTCACGAAGAGTATGTGCATTGATTATCGTCAGTTGAATAAGTTGGCCCTCAAGAACAAGTATCCTTTGCTGAAGATTGATGATCTTTTTGATTAGTTTCGAGGAGCGGCTGTGTTTTCAAAGATCAATTTGAGGTCAGGGTACTATCAGTTAAAGGTGAAGTATGTGGATGTGCCGAAAACAACCTTTCGAACGAGATATGGGCATTATGAATTTCTAGTGATGCCATTCGGATTGACGAATGCTCCAGCTGCTTTCCTGGACATGATGAACAGGGTGTTCCATGAATTCTTAGATAAGTTCGTTGTGGTGTTCATCGATGATATCCTTGTGTACTCTCGTACTGAGGAGGAGCATGAGGGTCATTTGAGGATCATTTTGCAAGCGTTGTTAGAGAATCAGCTTTATGCTAAGCTGAGCAAATGTGAGTTCTGGCTAAAGGAAGTAGTTTTTATTGGCCATGTGGTTTCGGCTGAAGGGATTCGAGTTGATCCTCAGAAGATTGAGGCGGTGGTGAATTGGAAGCCTCCTAGGTCTGTTCATGAAGTTCGTAGTTTCCTTGGTTTGGCAGGTTACTATCGGAGCTTCGTGGATGGATTTTCTAAGATTGCTGCCTCTTTGACGAAGTTGTTACAGAAGGATGTTAAGTATGAATGGACGGAAGTGAGACAACAAGCTTTTGAGAAGCTAAAGGCAGCTTTGACGCAAGCTCCTATCTTGGTTCAACCTCAATCAGGGAAAGAGTTTGTGGTTTATAGTGACGCATCCTATGTTGGTTTGGGGTGTGTGTTAATGCAAGAGGGTAGGGTAGTGGCTTATGCATCACGACAGTTGAAAGTGCATGAGCGCAATTACCCTACGCATGACATTGAGTTAGCTGTAGTGGTTTTTGCCCTAAAGATCTGGAGACATTATCTCTATGGTGAGAAGTGTACTGTGTACACGGATCATAAAAGTACTTGAAGTACCTGATGTCTCAGAAGGAGTTAAATCTTAGGCAACAACGTTGGGTGGAGTTAATTAAGGATTACGATCTAACGATCATCATCCGGGGAAGGCCAATGTTGTGGTCGATGCTTTAGGCAGGAAAGTGGCGGTGGAATTAAGGGCGATGTTTGCTTATTTGAGCATATCACGAGATGGAGGTCTTGTTGCTGAGTTACAAGTGAAACCATCTCTAGTTCAGTTGATAAAGGACAAACAACTTTTGGATGATTCTTTGGTGCCACATGTTCAGGATATTGCAGAAGGTAGGCCATCAGATTTCTACTTCAATGATGATGGTGTTTTATGTTTTGGGAGTCGGATAGTGGTGTCGAATGATGTTGAATTGCGGCGTACTATTCTTACCGAAGCTCATAGTAGTTCTTTTGCTATGCACCCTGGTAGTACAAAGATGTACCGTCATTTGAATGATGAGTACTATTGGTTGGGATTGAAGAAAGATGTCGCTGAGTATGTTAGCAAATGCATTGTATGTCAGCAGGTTAAGGCTAAACATCTATTTCTGTCAGGGTTGTTGCAGTCGTTAAGGATTCCTGAATGGAAGTGGGAGAGGATCATCATGGACTTTGTGTCCGGTTTGCCTTCTTCTCCATCAAAGAAGAATTATGTCTAGGTGATTATGGATCACCTAACGAAGTGTGCGCATTTCTTGCATGTGCATACTACGTACACCTTGGACAAGCTTGCGGAGTTGTACATTGCTGAGATTGTACGGTAGCATGGAGTGCCAAAATATATAGTGTCGGATAGAGATCCGATGTTCACCACAAGGTTTTGGGAGTGTTTGCATCAAGCATTGGGTACGCGTCTGAATTTCAGTTCTTCTTATCATCCGCAAACGGATGGACAGTTGGAGCGTGTTGTCTAAGTGCTTGAGGATATGTTGAGGTGCTGTGTTATTGAATTTCAAGGCTCTTGGGAGAAGCACTTGCCTTTGGTGGAGTTTGCTTATAATAACAGTTATGAGGCAAGTATTCAAATGGCACCTTACGAAGCTTTATACGGGAGGAAATGCAGAACTCCTCTTTGTTGGGCTGAAACGGGAAAAAAGTTGGTCTCGATGCTAGCTTTGTTAAAAGGAACCACCGAGAAGGTGAAGCTCATTTGTGAGCGGTTGAAGGCAGCATCGGATCAGCAAATGTGTTACGTGGATTTGAAGCGTAAAGAGATAGAATTTGATGTGGGCGAGCGTGTGTTTTTGAAAGTTTCACCTTGGAAGAAGGTGATGAGATTCGACCGGAAGGGCAAGTTGAGCCTAAGGTTCATTGGACCATACGAGCTGATAGAACGTGTGGGTCCTGTTGCCTACAAGGTGTGACTACCTCAAGAGTTAGAAAAGATACATAATGTGTTTCATGTATCCATGCTTCAGAGGTATAGATCGGATCCGTCGCATGTTATGCCTCTGGAAGAGGTTGAGTTGAATCCGGATTTGACATATGATGATGAACCTGTTGAGATTCTCGATTCTGATAGTAAGGTTCTTCAAGGTAAGACCATCTAGCTGGTCAAAGTCTTGTGGAGACCTCGTGGTGTTGAGGAAGCCACGTGGTAAAGGAAGGAAGACATGAAGATGCAATTTCCTTACCTTTTTCATCCACGTGGTAAAGGGGGAGAGTTGTAACGCCCTGATTTTGGGCCTAGATGTTTTAAAGTTTGAATCGGGCCGGTCGAGAACGGTCCGAACCTTTAAGGGAGATTTAAGGAACACCTTGTTCGGGATGCTTTAAAAATATGGAAAAATACCTAAAAATCCTCATTTATTATATGAATGATTATAGTGAAAACAATTTTACAAAATATGATTTGGAAATACTATATTTCGGTGTAGTGACCAAATCGCAGTTTTTGCAAAAGTTGACTAGTAACTGTTTTTTAAAGGAATGAAACTTTGAATCTTTAAGGAGCTAATTTTACCAAAATGTTTTATCAGATTTCTCTCTAATTTTGGGTGTTTTAATAATGATTTAATAAAGGGAATTAAAAGAGAAAATCCTATTTTGACTTTCATAACTACTTTACGATCTTTTTCTCTCGTTTCATTTTCTCTCAACTTCCACTCAGCCAAACACATTTCCTTCATCAATTAACCTCTGATTTTCATCCCTTTTGATGAGATTTCAATCTCCAATGAATTCCTAATCTTTTCCTCATCAAATCCTCTTGTTTTCACTTTGGATTTTTAAGAAAACTTGCCCAAATTAAGAAGAAATTAGCCATTAGACGTAAGCTTCATACTTCTCCTCTAATGATCAGTTCTTAACTGAAATTCCCAAGTTATCAATCCTTTGTTAATTATTTTTGAGTTGCTTTAATGTTAGAAACATGAAATTGAGGTAAAACTCAAGATTCTTGGAGAGATCTTGATGATTTTCGTAACTATTGGTTAGGCTCTGTTTTGAGGTTTATTTCTAATGTATTTTGGATGGTAATTTATGTTATAAATGAGGTTTTATCAAACAAATCCCGAATAGGTTTAGATTCCTAAGTTTTGCATGCTAGATTGGTGGTTTTCGGGGTGGTTTTGGTGTTCTGTTGTAGCTGGAGATATAAGGATGAGTTTATGGTGATTTTTGGTGTTGATTGAGGTTTAGAAATGATTAGAAGTGATAGATCTTGGTTGGGCTCTATTTTTGAAGAGTTTGGGGATGATTTCGGTTGTTTTGGGTAGCCGAAATGGTGCTTTTAAGTAGAGCAGCGAGTTTGTTTAGTTGGCTGGTGATTCCAATGCATGATGATGCATTAATCCCCTGCTCTTATGTGTAATGAACAAGGGAGACATCTTCTGACGCTTTTGGTGTTGATCCGGAAGTGCCGGGATCATAGATATCGTTTCGGCGAGCAAGCGAAACGTAATGGGTGAGTGCGAATGGTTTTAGAAGTCCTTGAGGGACAAAGAAAAAAGTTTTGGGGATTTAGGATTGGTTTGAAACACCATTCTAAGTCCGGAAGTAAGTATGGCTAGATTTGCTTTCAAATATGTGGTTGTTGCCCCTAAAATGCTTTTACATGCTCTTGTTTTGAGATAGACAAATTCCTACTGTTTTATGCATGATTTGTAGCATGAGATGATGCTTTGTAGAGATTTCATGAGATAGCCTGTTGTATTAAAGAGTTTTGAGGTTTTAATTTCTTACAAATCATGAGTTGTGGTTTGAAATGAGGTGTTAAAGATTTGAGAAATGTTGCATTAAAAATAGTAGGTGAGATGGTGTTTTGACATAATATATTGGCATAGAAGATGAGATAGTTACCAGATAAAATTGATCGATTAATATGATGATAGTGCCCTATAAACTAAAAATTCGTACGTTCTCTTTGGAGTCGGGCAATGGGGGTAGTGCCATCCCGATCCAAAGTGAGAATCCGATGATGAGAGATACCATCGGGGTAGGACTTGGTGAAATACCCAAGCTTTGTGGTGATGAGAGATACCACCATGAGAGTCCAGAGATGAGAGATTCCACTAGGGTATGACTTGACCTTGAGTCAAGCTAATCCGCATATCTGAGTAAAAATGAAATGTGAAATGCCAATATAATATACGAAAATGTATTTGAATCACATGTACCAAATGAAGAGATGTTTTATGCTATGAGAAATAAATATGAGATTATGATATGAAATGGTTTTGTTTTCATTTATCATGTGTATGGCCTTACCATGAGATTTGCATTTGTTTAACGCATGAGATAGAACAAGGGTACATGTGTTTTCAAATGGAGAGTTGCTTTGAAATGGTTTTCAAACATGGGATAGAATGAGCATGTTGTTGAAAATGGCTTTTGAGAAAGAGTTTTGAATAATGCATTGTTGTGTTGGTTTTCTTTAGAACTTGCCTCACTAAGCATATATGCTTACGCACTCTTTTACCAACAATGCAGATAGTTGAGACGAATTTGGGCAGCGAGAAGGTTAAGAACATCCAAGGAAGTGAAAAGCTCATGTATGGTGATGTTTTTACAAACATTAGTATTGATATTTGGCAATGGGGCTTCAAGGTTGTTTTTGGGAGATGTGTTTTGAACTCCCTATGTTTGTAGCAAGTTTAATATGGTTTTTGAAGTTTGTAAATGGTCCTATTTTGTTTGGCTTGAGGTTTGAGGTCTTTACTTGGTTCCGTGGTTAGGAAGCATGCATATAGACTAAATGTTCATGTGTTTGATGCCATGCTTTAGCTTAAGCTTCTTAAATATGTTCTATAATGTCTAATCGTGTTGCTGGTATGTTATGGTATGATTTGGGATATGTTTGAATGTGAAAAGTTGTGAAAAACCAGAAAATTGTAAGGTTGCAGGTCAGGGTGTATCGAAACACCCTTGTCTGTTTCGAAACAGGGGCCTGAAATGGCCATGGTGTTTCGGAACGGGTGAAGGTGTTTCGAAACGGGTGAAGGTGTTTCGGAACACTTTAGCTACTGGAGAGGCCTGTTTCGATACCGGTCCCAAAACGCACCCGAGTACCGAAAAGGCCAACTCCGTTTCGATACGACCGTTTCGATACCAGGGTCAGCGTTTCGAAACGGTTGATCGTTGGCCTGCAAATTTGAATTGTTTCAAGTTCTCATGTCTTACATTTTAGTCCTTGATTGTTGTAGATGCAATTGGTTGAGCTTGGAATGTCCTTTTAAGCTGATATTTGACAGAGATGCATGTAAAATAATTAATTACATATTGGTATGCTTAAAATCTGCAAAGTCCTTATATTTTCCAAAATTTACAATTTGGTCCTTAAGAGTGTAATTCCTACAATTGAATCCCAAATTGATTTCCGATCGCTGTGTCTTTCTCCCATGTGATTCTTGAGTAATCACATAGGCTTAATGTGCATCTAGAAAAGATAAAAAGGAAGAAAAGGGTCGTTAATCAAGGTTGACTTTCGGGTTGACTTTGGTTTTCCCCGTGTAATCTTCGTAGTTCGGGTCAAGCGTCTAGGCTGGGCTAAGGGGGTTACAGATCAGATGGGATGTAGCAATGTGCGCAAGCTGGGATGCGCAATTTCTTTGCTCCAGGGTGACACTTATAGTTGGTGGATGACTATCACCGCTGGTATGGAACCCAATGAGGTAGATTGGGAGTTCTTCAGAAGTGCTTTTAAGAGGAAGTATCTGGGTGTGAGTTACTTGGATGAAAAGAAACGTTAGTTTATGTCGCTTGTTCAGGGAAATCTTTATGTGGCTGAGTACGAGGTCCAGTTCGTATGTTTAAGCCAGTATGCGCCTGAGTTGATGCCGAGTGAGAGGCATCATTGTGATCGTTTTCGATATGGGCTGGTGCAGGAAGTCAAGACCAATATGTTGGCTACAGACTACACGGATTTTGATGTGCTTGTATGTCGATCTAAGGACATCGAGCAGAACTTGGGTCTCGCATCTCGTGGAGGTGGTTCTAGCTCTGGAAATAGAGCAGCTGAGTATAGTTCCGGAGGTGGACGGAACAAAAGAGGCCATGATAGGAGACATCAGCCTGATGTGAGGCGAGGTGCTCCAGGACGGGGTGGTCAGGTTCAAGGAGGCCGAGTGAGGTCTGAGTAGCACACGTGCTGGACGTGTGGATCGAGGGACCATCTGAGGCAAGATTGTCCACGTGTGGCTAGAGAGGCACAGGCTCCTATTGTGGTAACCGAGAATTCTTGCTAGAACTGTGGTTCAACAGATCATATGAGGAGTGAGTGTCCTCTGTTGGCCGGTGGAGGCTGGGGACGTGCACTTGCTGTGGATGCACCTTAGAGAGGCCGTGGGCGTGGCTGAGGAAATTTCAGAGGAGAGATGAGGGTCAGCGTGGTATCTCTCATGTAGTAGCAGTTCAGCCTGAGGGAGGCAGTCCTGCGAGGGTCTATGCTCAACGCGAGAAGCGCAACGACACCGATGTTATCGTAGGTACCTTTGTTCTACAGTCTTTATTATTGTTGGCTTTGATTGATTCTGGATCCACGCATTCTTATATCTTGAGCGAGCATGCGCATTTTCTTGGTATACCAGTTGAGTTGCTTGAAGTAGGGATGCAAGTGACTAGTTCTTTTGGTGAGATTGTAGTCACTAGGAAGTTGTATCGGAGGTGTCCCTTATCTGTTCAGGTTCATGTATTTCTTGTGGATTTGATGGAGTTACCCTTTTATGGATTTGATGTGATCCTTGGTATGGATTGGTTGTCTGAGCATAGAGCAGTGGTAGACTTTGATGTTATGAGAATCACCTTAAAGCTTGCTGATGATTATGAGGTGGTGATAGTAGGCGAGAATGTGAAATTCTTGTCCAATGTGGTTTCGGCTATGGAGCCAAGTCGTATGCTAAGGATTGGTTGCGAAGCTTATCATGCATACGTGATGAATCCTGGTACAAAGGATGTACGTGTGCAGGACATCAGAATCGTTTGCGATTTTCTGGGTGTCTTTCTAGAAGAATTGCATGGGTTGCCGCCAAAAAGAGAAGTTGAGTTTGGTATCGAAGTGTATGAGAATACAACTCCGGTGTCTATTGCTCCTTATCGCATGGCACCTAAACATTTGAAAGAGTTGAAGACGCAACTTCAGGAGTTGCTTGATCGAGGGTTCATCCGGCTGAATGTATCACCTTGGGGTGTGTCGGTATTGTTTGTAAAAAAGAAAGATGGGACAATGCAGATGTGTATAGATTATCGGCAACTGAATAAGTATCCCTTGCCAAGGATTGATGATCTCTTTGATCAGTTTCGATGAGCCTCGGTGTTTTCTAAGATAGACTTTTGGTTAGGGTATTGTCAATTGAAGGTGAAGGATGTGGACGTACCTTAGAGGGCTTTTCAGACAAGGTATGGGCATTATGAGTTCTTAGTGATGTCGTTTGGTTTGACCAACGCACCTGTTGCTTTCATGGACATGATGAATTGCGTGTTCCATGAGTTCTTGGATCAGTTTGTGGTGGTTTTCATTGATGATATCCTTGTGTACTCTCGTACCGAGGAGGATCATGATAGACACTTAAGGATAGTTTTGCAAGTGTTGTTGGAGAACCAGTTGTATGCTAAGCTGAGCAAGTGTGAGTTTTGGCTTAGAGAGGTGGTTTTCCTTAGACATGATGTATCAGTCGAGGGTATTCGTGTTGATCCGCATAAGGTGGAGGTTATGATGAGTTGGAAGGTGCCTAAGTCAGTGACGGAGGTACAGAGTTTTCTTGGCTTGGCTGGGTATTACCGTAGGTTTGTCGAGGGTTTCTCGAAGATTGCTGCACCTTTGACCAAGTTGTTACAGAAGAATGTTCGCTTTGAATGGACAGGTGCGAGGCAGCAAGCTTTTGAGAAGCTGAAGGAAGCTTTGACGCAAGCTCCTGTCCTGATTCAACCTAAGTCTGGTAAGGAGTTTGTAGTCTGTAGTGATGCGTCCATTGTTGGTCTGGGTTGTGTGTTGATGCAAGAGGGTAAGGTAGTGGCGTATGCATCTAGGTAGTTAAAGGGTCATGAGCGTAACTACCCTACTCACCATCTTAAGCTTGCGGCTGTTGTGTTTGCCTTGAAGATTTGGAGGCATTATTTGTATGGCAAGAAGTGTGTGGTGTTCACTGATCATAAGAGCTTGAAGTATCCTATGTCTCAGAAAGAGTTGAATCTTAGGCAACGTCGTTGGGTGAAGTTGCTTCAGGATTATGATCTGTCGATCGAGTATCATTCGGGAAAGACCAATGTTGTGGTCGATGCTTTGAGAAGGAAAGTGGTTGTGGAGTTGAGGGTGATGTTTGCTCGCTTGAGCATATCGCGTGATGGTGGTCTTGTTGCTGAATTGCAAGTGAAACCATCCTTGATCTAGTAGATCAAGGATAAGTAGTTGCTTGATTATTCTCTTGTCCCTCACGTTCAGGATATTGCGGATGGTAAGCCTTCGAAATTCAGTTTTAATGATGATGGTGTTTTGTGTTTTGGGAGTCGAATAGTGGTGCCAGATGATGTTGAGTTGAGGCGCACTATTCTGACGGAAGCTCATAGTAGTCCTTTTGTTATGCACCCTGGTAGTACAAAGATGTATCGTGATTTGAAGGATGAGTACTACTGGGTGGGGTTCAAAAAGGGTGTTTTCGAGTTCGTTAGCAAGTGCATTGTGTGTCGGCGATTGAAGGCTGAACATCAGGTTCCTTCTGGGTTGTTGCAGCCTCTGAGAATCCCATAATGGAAATTGGAAAGGATTACCATGGATTTTGTGTTTGGGTTGCCTTTGTCACCATCAAAGAGTAATTTTGTTTGGGTGATTGTTGATCGCCTTACGAAGTGTGCACATTTCTTGCCTGTGCATACTACGTATACCTTGGATAAGCTGGCAGGGCTGTATATTGCTGTGATTGTGTAGTTGCACGGTGTGCCGAAGTTTATAGTGTCGGATAGAGATCCGAGGTTTACATCAGGATTTGGGAATGTTTGCATCAAGCCTTGGGTACACGGTTGAATTTCAATACTTCTTATCATCCTCAGACAAATGGACAGTCTGAACGTGTTATCCAGGTGCTTGAGGATATGTTGAGATCTTGCGTTATTGATTTTCTAGGTTCTTGGGAGAAGCACTTGTCGTTGGTTGAGTTTTCTTAAAACAACAGTTACCAGGCAAGTATCCAAATGGCTCCATACAAGGCTTTGTATGGGAGAAAGTGTAGAATACCTCTTTGTTGGGCAGAAGCTGGGCAAAAGTTGATTTCGATGCCGGCTATGTTGAAAGGTACCACCGAGAAGGTGAAGCTCAATTGTGTGCATTTGAAGGCAGCATCGGATCGGCAAAAGTCTTACATGGATCTAAAGCGTAAGGAGATTGAGTTCGCGGTTGGCGAACGTGTGTTCCTGAAAGTATCGCCTTGGAAGAAGGTGATGAGATTTAGGCGTAAGTGTAAGCTTAGTCTGACGTTTATTGGACCTTATGAGGTTGTGGAACGTATTGGTCCTGTGGCTTATCGGTTGAGGTTGCCTCCCGAGTTGGAAAGGATTCATGATGTGTTTCATGTCTCGATGTTGCGGAGGTACAAATCGGATCCTTCGCATGTGATGCCTGTTGACGAGATAGAGTTGAATCTGAATCTGTCTTGTGACGAGGAACCAGTGAGGATCCTAGATGTGAGCAGCAAAATTCTTCGTGGCAAGACGATAGAGCTTGTGAAGGAGTTGTCGCAACACCAAGGAGTTGAGGAGGCCACTCGGGAAAGCAAGGCGGACATGCAGAAGCAGTTTCCACACCTTTTTCCTAAAGAAAAAATTTCAGGATTGGATCAATCGGAAACAGTTCGAATCGTATTATGTGGTTTAGGGAAATCAAGGATTGGGAAAGGATAAAAATATGACAAAAATTGCTAAAATCCCCTAAAATCATTTTAAAAGGTTGGTCAAATCAATTTTACAAAAAGAGTTTTGGAGTGGTACATTTTGGGTGGTGACCAAAATGTAAAGTTTAAAAACTATGGAAAAATGCAATTTCAAAAGAGGAGTCAAATGTAACGCCCTAGTTTTGGGCCTAGATGTTTTAGATGTTGAATCGGGTCGATCAGGAATGGTTCGAACCCTTGAAGTTGGTTTAGGGAAAACGTAGTTCGGGATGTTTTGAAAATATGGAAAATATCTAAAAATCCTCAATTATTATATAAATGATTATGGTAAAAACAATTTTACAAAATGAGATTTGGAAATATTACATTTTGGTATAGTGACCAAAATACAATTTTTGAAAAAATTGAGTAGTGATTGTTTTGTAAAGGATTGAAACTTTTAATCTTTAAGGAGCTAATTTTACCATTTGTTTTCATCAGATTTCTCTTTAATTTGGGAGCTTTTAATAATGATTTTATTAAAGAAATAAAAGAGAATTAAAAGAAAATCAAAGGTTGACTTTTCATAACCAACTTTACGATAGATTTTCTCTTTTCATTTTCTCTCAACTTCCAATCAGCCAAACACTTTTCTCTCATCAAAGAACCTCTGATTTTCATCTTGTTTGCTGAGATTTCATCTTCCAAAAGGTTTCCTATCTTTGTTTCTTCAAATCCTATTGATTTTTGCTTTGGATTTTCAAGAAAACTTGCCCAAATTGAAGAGAGATCGACCATTAGAGGTAAGCTTCGTCCTTCTCCTCTAATGATTAGTTCTTTACTGAAATTTCCAAGTTATCAATCCTTTGTTAATGATTTTTTAGTTGTTTTAATGTTATAAACATGAAATGGTTGTTAAATTCAAAATTCTTGATGGGATCTTGGTGATTTTCGTATTTCTATGATAAGCCCATATTTGAGGTTGATTTCTAACATATTTTGGAAGTTATTTGATGTTGAGAATGAGGTTTTAACAAATTAATCCCGAATAGGTACGAGTTCCTAAGTTTGAGATGCTAGATTTGTGGTTTTTGAGGTGTTTTTGGTGATCTGCTATTGTTGCAAGTATAAGGTCGTGTTTATGTTGATTTTTTATGTTGATTGAGGTTTAGAAAAGGTTAGAATTGATAGATCTTGGCTGGGCTTTGATTTGAGAAAGTTTGGGAGTGATTTCGGTTATTTTGGATAGCCAAAATGCTAGTTTTGAGTAGAGCAGCGAGTTAGAATGAGTGACTGGTGATTTTAATGCATGATGATGCATTAATCCTCTGCTCTTATGTGTAATGAACGGGGGAGACTTCATTGGACGCATTTAGTGTTGATCTGAAAGTGCCGAAAGCCTAGAAATCGTTTCGGCAAGCAAGCGAAACGTTATCGGTGAGTGCAAATGGTTTTAGAAGTCCTTGAGCGACAAGGAAACAAGTTTTGGGGATTTAGTTTTGGTTTGAAACACCATCCTAAGTCCAGAAGTAAGTATGTTTAGATTTTCTCTCAAAAAGTGGTTGATGCCCTAAATGCTTTTGACATGCTCTTGATTTGAGATAGATAAATTCCTACTGTTTTATGCATGATTTATGACATGAAATGATATTTCATATTGATCCCATGAGATAGAATGACATTGCAAAGAGTTTTGAGATTTTGATTGAATGCTATGCATGAATTGTGGTTTTGAAATGGGATGAGATTGATTTTAGAAATGTTGCATCAAAACAGTAGGTGAGACGATGATTTTTAATGTAATATATTGGCATAAGTGATGAGATGATTACCGGATATAATTGGTCGACCAATATGATGTAAAGTGCATTATAAACTAAAAATTCGTACGTGCTCTTTGGAGTCGGGGAATGGGGGTAGTGCCATCTCGACCCAAAGTGAGAGTTCGATGATGAGAGATACCATCGGGGTAAGTCTTGGTGAAATGCCCAAACTTTGTGGTGAAGATAGTTACCGCCATGAGAGTCTGGTGGCGAGATCTCACCGAGGTAGGACTTGGCCTTGAGTCAAGCTATTCGCATATCCGAGTAAAGATATAATATGAAATGCCAATACATGAGAATGAACTTTGATTCACATGTACCAATTATTGAAATGATTTTATGCTATGAGAAATGTATATGAGATTTGAGATTTTGAAATGCTTTTGGTTATCAAGCATGTATGGCTTTGCCATGAGTTTTGCATTGGTTGAATGCTTGAGATAGATAGATAGATGGTACATGTGATTTTCAAATGGTGATTTGCTTTGAAATGGTTTTCAAGCATGAGATAGAAAGAGCATGGTTTTAGAAATGGTTTTCAAGATAGAGTTTTAATGCTTGCATTGTTGTGTTGGTGTTTCTAGAGCATGCCTCACTAAGCTATTGTTCTTACGCTCTCTTTACCAACAATGCAGATAATTGAGACATCTTGGGCAGCAAGGAGGCTTAGGGGAATTCAAGGATTGTTAAACTCAATTATGGTGATTCATTTTTTCTTTAGTAATGATATATGGCAATGGGATTAAATGGTTGTTTGGGAGTTGTGTTTTGGACTCCCTGAAGTTGATGCAAGTTATATGTGGCTTATTTGGTTTGTAAAAGGCCTTTGTATTGGTTTTGATCCATTATCTTGCTATTTGGTATGCTAATGGTTTGTGGTTCAAGTATGCTCTAGTATGTGCCTTGCAATGCTTGCGATAATCCCCCAAATGTTTACCATATGCTTAGAATTGCATGCTTGTATGTAGAGTGGTTGCCATAAAAATATCCATATGATTAGGTGATGATTTGTTGAGATTTGATATAATTTTGGGGCTGTTTGTGGGACATTTCTGGTATGCGTATCGATACTCGGGCTTGCGTATCGATACGCATAAGCCAAACTTGTGCCTTTTTGCACAGGGGTATCGGTACGGATGGGAAGTGTTTCATACGGGTATGCTAAGTTTGAAGGGCGTATCGATACGCGGGAGAGCGTATCGATACCCTTTCTACGAGTTTGGTCACTGCCTCCCCGCGTATCGATACGGTCCCTAGGCGTACCGATACGCGACCATTAGTTTCAGTTAATGGCATCTTTTGAAGTTTCGAAATGTTATATTTTAGTCCCTAAACTTCATGTATGCAATTGAATGAGTTTGGTAGGTCTGATTGTGATGAAAATTTACAGAGAAGCATGAAACATGACTAATTGAATAATGGTAACTTTAAAATCAGAAAAGTCCTTGTAATTTGCAGAAATTACATTATGTTCCCTGAATGTCCAATTTGTGTAATTAAACCCCTAAAAGATTTCCAATCGTTGTGTCGTTTCTTCCTATACTCTTTGGTGATCACATAGGATTTAATTTGCATCTAGTAAAGATAAAACAGAAAAAAAGGGTCATCAATCGGATTCGGCTTTAACGAGTTGGCTTCGGTTTTCCCCGTGTAATCACCTTGGTTCGGGTCAAGTGTCTAGACTGAGCTAAGGGGGTTACATTTGTTGGTATCAGAGCTAGGTTTGCGAATAATTGGGGCGTTGGTAAGTGACTGGTAAGTGTAAATGTGAGCAGTTATGAACTTTGTGAAAGCATGTTGTGTAATTGTGCAATGTTTGAGCTTTATTGAGATGAAATGCATGCAAGTTGATTTTTTGAGATGAAATTGGGTTGTCATGCTATGTTTGGGGTATAGATGAGGAACTCATAGCCATATCATTACTATTGGAAGAAATTGTTTTGAAAAATAATGAACTTGAGCACCTTGGATTTCTTGCCTTATATTGCCTAACTGAGTTTTATGGCATTTTGCTAGTTGCATTGTTTTGAATGGGGCCACGTAGAGAGCTTAGAATTAATACGCGTAATGCGGCTGAGAACGAGATGAACGAGACAGATGAGCGTCTTGAGAATCTACCGCCTCCTCCTCCTAGTGGACCACCCGATGGTGGTGGAGCGGGGGTTAGTGCTGCTGGAGCTGGAGTAGGGGTTGTTGAACCCGAGGGAGCACGTGGGCAAGCTTCTTTTGATATGACAATGTTGATACAGGCTATTTCTAGAGCCTTTCAGGCGGCAGTAGCTGGTGCTCATGTGGCTGCACCTCAGGCAGATGCTGGTGCGAGTTTGCCGTTAGAGCGACTCCGCAATCTCGGTGGGACAAAGTTTAGAGGGCTGACCCTGAGAGTTTCGAATCTTGGTTGGAGAGCACCAAGAGGATCCTTGGACAAATGAATTGTAATGATGTCTAGAAGTTAGAGTGTATTATATCCCTATTGCATGGTGATACATATACGTGGTGGACGACCACTATAGCTGGATTAGAGGATGATGAGGTGACTTGGACGTTCTTCCTGAATGCGTTCAAGAGGAGGTATCTGGAAGTCCATTATCTGGATGAGAAAAAGAGGGAGTTTATGTCCCTAGTGCAAGGAAGCATGTTAGTGGCAGAATATGAGGTGCAGTTTGTACGCCTTAGTCAGTATGCACCAGAATTGATCTCTAATGAACGGGAAAGGTGCGGGCGTTTCAGATATGGGCTGGTGGCTGATGTGAAGACATACATGCTTGCATCATATTACACTGATTTTGATGTTCTGGTCACTCGAGCCAAGGACATTGAGCTGAACCTTGGTCTGGCGGGTCGATCCGGAGGATCTAGCACAGGGAAGCGAGCTGCTGGTCCTGATGCTAGAAGGGATTGTTTTAAGAGGCCTAAGGATCGAAGGTCTCACTTGGATTCTAGACGTGGGGGACCCAACCCAGGGAGAGGTCAGCAGTGACCTAATGCTTTCATTTGTACACCTGAGTGTAATCGGTGTGGCAGGAGGCACACGGGAGAGTGCTGGGGAAACATTGTTACATGTTGGAATTGTGGTTCCAGTGGGTACATGAAACGAGATTGTCCTCAGCCTATGAGAGAGGGACAAGCTCTGGTGAGAGCAGCTGAGCCACAGAAGGGTCGTGGGCGCTGCCGTGGAAATTTTCAGCATTGAGATGATGGTGAGAGGAATGTAGCACATGTGGTAGTTGTTCAGCCCGAAAGAGGTGGTCAGGCCAAAGTGTATGCCCATCTTGAAGGGAGGAATGACACTGATATGATCGCAGGTACCTTTACTTTGCAGTCTTTGTCATTACTTTCTCTTATTCATTCTGGGTCTACACATTCATACATATTGCGTGAACATGCTCAAATGCTTGGTTTGCCTGTTGAGTCTTTGGATATTGATGTGCGTGTGACTAGTTCTTTTGGTGAAACAATTGTAACAAGGAAGTTGTATAAGAGGTGTCCCTTAACGGTGCAAGAACATGTATTTTTGGTGGATCGTATGGAATTGCCTTTCTATGGATTTGATGTAATCCTTGGTATAGATTGGCTGGTTGAGCATAGGGTTGTTGTGGATCTTGAAAGCGAATTTCGCTAAAACTTGCTGATGATTATGAAGTTGTGGTGGTAGGAGAGAATGTAAAGTTCCTATCTAATATGGTTTCGACGCTTGAAGCGAGTCGGTTGTTGTGTTAAGGATGTGAAGCTTATCTAGCTTTTGTAATGAATCCTAGTACAAAGGATGTCAGGGTTCAAGATATAAGGACTGTGACGCTTGAAGCGAGTCAGTTGTTGCGTCAAGGATGTGAAGCTTATCTAGCTTTTGTAATGAATCCTAGTACAAAGGATGTCAGGGTTCAAGATATAAGGACTGTGTGTGAATTTTCTGGGGTGTTTTCGGAGGAGTTACCTGGATTTCCGCCTAGTCGGGAGGTTAAGTTTGGAATTGAGTTGTATGAGAACATGTTCAGTGTGTAAAAGTTCTATTATTTACACCCTTTTTAACCCATATTTCTGCTGCATTCAAGCATCATTGCATTGCATTTAGGTTAGTTTTCAGTAAAACATCACAAATGGACTAAAGGCACGGATTCTACTAAAAGATGGCTATTTTTGCAGGTATCTGCCATAGTAGATGTTGAAGGCAGGCGCAGGGCAGATAAGCAGGAAAGCTGAACTGGACGAGCAGTCGAAGCAGACGAACCTGTCACGGACCTGTCGTGACAGCAAGGTGACAGCAACCTTATGAAGAGGAAAAGTAAAGTGGACCTCGATAGATAGAGAAAAATCTTCTCGTCTGTCGTGTGAAAGCCAAATATTTTTCCAAGCCCCGGATCAAAAGATATGTCAAGCTAAAGCTCAAGGAGAAGAAATTCCTAGAAACAAGGATGCGGCTGGAAAGTAGGAGACTTTAGAGATTTAGTCTTTATTAGAATTTTACTTTTAATTAAAGTTGTAATCCTTGTTACCTTAGATAACTTGAGCCCAAAGCTTATATAAGGGCATAGATTAAACCTAGGGCATAACGATTACCCCATAACCGAAACCAAAAACCCCTTGTCGTCCACCCGTCACCGACATGTTCTAATTTCCCCCTAGGGCTACGGGTTGTTTTGTAAAGTAGTTGCAAGGGTTGCTTTGTTTTAGGATTTTTTCAAGTTCAATAAAATAAACTTCAAGTTCTTTTATCTTGGTTCTAATATCTTGCAAGAGCATCGGGAGAGCATTGTAAGGTTATCCATTTACTTAGCATCGGGAGAGTTAAGTATACGAAAGAGATAAAAGCGCGTTCTCTAGTTTATAGTTGAACCATCTCGTGCCTAGGGATAGGGCGAGGTTAAGTGGCTAAGGAAGAATTCATACACATCGGTGTTCATCCTTCGATTCACGCCGGGAGGTATCATCAAAGACGTGATCATCGACAGACTTGTGCCTAGGGATAGGGCAAGGCAGATCTGGGATTCTTGCCAAGCTTGAAGTACGGAGTTGGTGTTTGCTGCCGCGACAGCCAACGGACAGCTGCCGCGACAGGTGCTGTCGGCGACAGGCGCGACGACAGAACTGGAGATCCTAAGCAATTCAATACCTGCACTACTGAGCAACTCAATACCAGCCCATTCTCTCTATCTTGATTTCTCAATCCTTTATTTTACGTTTTTACCTTATTATTCTCGTGACAACTCTTAATTATTTTCTTTACTTTCGTGCAGTAAACAAGGTGAAAGTCATTAGCCCAATCCCTGTGGAGACGATATCCGATACTTCGTATCACTTTACTACTTGCGTCGTGTACACTTGCACTACAATTGCGATAGACTATTTTACACGCAACAAGTTTTTGGCGCCGTTGCCGGGGATTGGCAACATAACTACATCTTTCTTTTATTGCACTTTTTACTTTTATTCTTATTTTCGTTTTTATTTTTTTTCTTTTCTTTAATTTTTCTTTTGTGTCTTCAACTCTTGCTTTTCACGAGGTTTTCTTGTTTATGCGCAGATCCAAAAGAGGTGAAGATCCTGAGTATAAATTAGATCCGGAGATCGAACGTTCCTTCAATCTCAAGAAACAACTTCGCCGACTTTTAGACAGAAACGAATATCTCGAAGAACAGCTAGAGAAGATGGCCCATAACCAACCTGCTGGTGGATTCATACCACCCCTTGGCAATAATAACCCACCTGTCGCCGATCCGCCTGCAGCAGGTGGACGACGGTCATGTCGTGACTACATGCTGAATGATCATGTAGAGCTGGAGACCACGCTGCCGGATATTGATGTTGATAACTTCGAGCTTAAACCTGTCATGTTTAGTATGATCAACAACGCTGGACAGTTTAGTGGTTCTGCGACAGAAGATGCTAGGGAGCATCTCAAAACGTTCCAGGAGATCTGTGGTTCGTTTAGACTGCCAGGAGTTAGTCCGGAGATACTGAGGCTTCGGTTATTCCCTCACTCCTTGAGGGACAGAGCTAAAACTTGGTGGAATAAACTAACACCGGGTTCTATTATGACTTGGGCAGATCTAACTCGTGAATTCCTATCTCGTTTTAATCCTTCGCATTTATCTGAGCGATTACGTAATGAAATTGCTACTTTTCAACAGGAAGATGACGAGCCAATGCACGAGGCCTGGGACAGGTTTACTACTCTTCTTCGAAACTGCCCTATGCATGGATTCCCCGTCTGGAATCAGGTTACAAAGTTCTATAATGCTGCCAATCTACAAACTCGCATCCGAATTGATTCTGCAGCAAATGGATTACTATTGGATAAAGATCCAGACGAGGCGCTGCAAGTTCTGAAAAATTTAGCTAAGAATGAAGAACAGTTTCCGACAGCTAGAAGAGGGGGTAAACGGGTACTTGCTGTCAAGGACTATGAGGCCGACAGCACTATGAAATCACAGGTAGCATTCCTTACTAAAGCCATGAAACACTTATTGAATGAAGAGGACTTACGAGGATTTGCTGTCGAGGAAGTTTGTACTACTTGTGAGGGAAATCATAGTAGGGATGAATGCCCTATAAATATAGAAGAGGGAAAATATGTTGGAAATTACAAGCCAAACTACAATTCCAACAACTACAATCCTAATTGGAGGAAAGATCCCAAATTTTCTTGGAGTAACCCTAACAATGCTCTGAATCCGCAAGTGCATAATCAGAATCAGGGGGGTCCTAGATTGTTGACGCGACAGCAACAGCAGCCGCAAAACCTGCCGCAGAACCTGTCGCCGCAACAGCAACAGCAGCCACCACCTGCCACGAGTAGTGTATTGGAGCAGACTCTGGCCACTTTTATGTCTCAGACTGGTACGTATATGGACAATATTAATCAGTTTGTCAAGAAGACGGAAAACTTTATGGATGAAACCAAGATGAGGATGACAAATCATGAGGCTACCTTGAAATCTCTAGAGACACAAATGGGTCAGGTGTCCCAGCACATTAAGCCGAGGCAGAATGGAGGTTTCCCTAGCAATACTGAAAATGCTAGACCGTCCCCACATGAGCAATGTAAGGTGATTACTACTAGGAGTGGGAAAAAGTTACCTGGACCGGAAAAAGCTGAAACAGTAAAGGAACCTGCCTTAGATAAACCTGCCGAGGAAGCTGCCCCGACAGGTGATAAACAGACTGCTGCCGATGAGCCTGTCACGACAGCAGAAGCGACAGAGGAGAAAAATGAAGAACATCGTCCTCAGATTCGTATGTAGTGGGAAGGACGCATTGCTGCTTACCGTCCCCCACCACCCTTTCCTCAACGGATAAAGCAAGCTAAGCAAGAATCTCAACTTAAAAAGATTTATGATATTTTTAAGCAGGTTCAGATTAATATTCCGCTGTTAGATGCCGTTAGGGAGATGCCCGGTTATGCTAAATTTCTCAAGGATGTCATGTCAAAGAAATATAAACTTGGGGAGTTTGAAACGGTAAGGATGGCAGATGGTTGCATGAGTATTCTTCATCGGCAGCCACCCCAGAAGAAGAAGGATCCAGGGAGCTTCCTCATACCTTGTGTAATCGGTGACAAATTTGTGGGTAAGGCACTTTGTGATCTTGGAGCTAGTGTTAATCTAATGCCCAAATCTGTTTTTCAGAAATTAGGTATTGGGAAGGTGCGGCCCACGACAGTTACCCTACAGCTAGCCGACCGCTCTTACGTTCATCCAGAGGGAAAGATTGAAGACATTTTGGTAAGAGTGGATAAGTTTATTTTTCCTGCTGACTTTCTTATTTTAGATTGCGAGGCAGATGAGAACGCACCAGTCATCCTTGGGCGACCTTTTTTAGCCACGGGAAGATCACTGATTGATGTGGAGAGAGGAGAACTCACCATGCGAGTAAACGATCAAGAGATTAAGTTGAATGTTCTCCAATCAATGAAACGAGCTGATTTGGACGAGGAATGCAAGGCCATCATTGAGGTGACCTTTGATTACCCCTGCATCAGGTCGGGCTGCCATGATAAAAAATTTGGTCACTGCTACGACAGCCATTTACAGACCTGTCACGATAGCGATGACGACAGCACCGACGACAGTAACTCCTCTGAATCCGATACATCTGATACTGAAGGTCATGAGGAGGTAAACTGGTTAGACCATCGTCCAGGTAAGTTATTCGAACCCTTGAATTACACTTCGGATAACCATTTAATCCAAAAGCCCTCTACTGTTGAACCACCTGTCTTAGAACTCAAGCCCCTGCCAGGGCAGCTTAAATATGCTTATCTTGGTTGTGATGACACACTGCCCGTAATCATCTCTGCTAAGCTGCCGCAGGAACAGGAACGACAGCTGATCGACATGCTAAGGCAGCATAAAAAGGCGATTGGATGGACGATAGCAGACATTCAGGGCATTAGTCCAGCGTTATGCATGCACAAAATCCTTCTTGAGGAAGATCATAAGCCGACTATAGATGCTCAAAGGCGGCTAAACCATGCGATGAAGGAGGTAGTGCGTAAGGAGATCATTAAATGGTTAGATGCTGGTATTATTTACGCCATCTCCGACAGCAAATGGGTTAGCCCGGTGCAATGTGTTCCCAAGAAAGGAGGCATGACCGTGATAACCAACGAAAACAATGAACTAATCCCAACCAGGACTGTGACCGGTTGGAGGGTTTGTATGGACTATCGGAAGCTTAACAAAGCTACCCGAAAGGACCACTTCCCTTTACCCTTTATTGATCAAATGCTTGATAGATTAGCGGGTAAATCTTATTATTGATTTCTTGATGGTTATTCAGGTTATAACCAAATTGCTATTGCACGGGAGGATCAAGAGAAAACGACTTTCACATGCCCCTACGGAACATATGCATTTAGGAGGATGTTGTTCGGCCTTTGTAACGCACCTGCCACCTTCCAAAGGTGCATGATGGCAATATTCTCCGACATGGTAGAGGATTTCCTTGAGATTTTCATGGATGATTTTTCCGTCTTTGGAGACGATTTTGAGAGCTGCCTCAGCAACCTCCAAAAGGTACTTGAAAGATGTGAAAAAACTAACCTTGTTCTCAATTGGGAAAAATGCCATTTTATGGTAGATGAAGGGATAGTTCTAGGCCATAAGATTAGCTGCCGTGGGATAGAGGTCGACAGGGCAAAAATTGAAGTCATAGAGAAGCTGCCGCCGCCAACCACAGTCAAGGGCATTAGGAGTTTTTTAGGGCATGCCGGTTTTTACAGAAGATTTATTGCAAATTTTTCAAAGATCACCAAACCGCTATGCCATCTCCTAGAGCAGAACCGACCCTTTAACTTTAATGAGGAATGTACTGAAGCATTCAAGGTTCTGAAGGAAAAGTTAGTGACAGCCCCCATAGTACAGCCACCAGACTGGACACAACCATTCGAGATCATGTGTGATGCTAGTGACTATGCTGTCGGGGCAGCACTTGGGCAGCGCAGAGACAGGCTGTTTCACGTCTTATATTATGCTAGCAAAACATTAAATGAAGCCCAAGTGAACTATACCACCACAGAAAAGGAGCTGTTAGTTGTGGTGTTCTCCATCGACAAGTTTCGTTCTTACATACTTGGAACGAAGGTAATAATACACACCGACCATTCTGCCCTCAAGTACTTGTTTGCAAAGAAGGATGCGAAGCCTAGGCTGATACGATGGATCTTGCTATTACAAGAATTCGACCTTGAGATCAAAGACAAAAAGGGGATAGAAAATCAAGTGGCAGACCACTTGTCGAGGTTGGAGACGGGACAGAGTCTACCGTTAGATGAGACACACATACTGGAGACCTTCCCAGATGAGCAGCTCTTTGCTGCCGCAGTCGCTGTCGCGACAGCCATGGCGGCAGGTAAGTCTTCTAACCTTCCCTGGTATGCTGATTTCGTTAATTATATAGTTAGCGGAATATTACCTACTGATCTTAATTATCAAGCAAGGAAGAGGTTCCAAAATGATGTTAAACATTATTATTGGGACGAACCTCTTCTTTTCAAAATGTGCGCAGATCAGGTTATAAGAAAGTGTGTACCACAAGAAGAACAAGAAGACATTCTCCATCACTGTCATGCGTCACAATATGGAGGTCACTTAGGAGGCAATAAAACTGCTGCCAAGGTGCTGCAGTCAGGGTTCTACTGGCTGACACTTTATAAACATGCACAGGAATTTTACAAAAGCTGTGACAGGTGCCAGCGGACAGGTAACATCTCGAGGAGAAATGAGATGCCACTGCAGAATATTCTAGAAGTAGAGATCTTTGATGTTTGGGGGATTGATTTTATGGGACCTTTTCCATCTTCGTGTGGAAATCTTTATATCCTCCTAGCAGTGGACTATGTCTCCAAGTGGGTTGAAGCAATCGCAACTCAAAAGAATGATGCCAAGACGGTCCAAAAGTTTTTACATAAAAACATTTTTTCTAGATTTGGCATCCCTAGGGCGATTATCAGTGATGAGGGGAGACATTTTGATAATAGGGTAATTGCTGCTGCCTTGAAGAAATATGGTGTCAAGCACAGGATCGCGACAGCATACCACCCACAGACCAATGGACAGGCTGAGATATCCAATAGGGAAGTGAAGAACATCCTTGAAAAGATGGTTAAACCAACTAGGAAAGATTGGTCTTTACTTCTGAATGATGCATTATGGGCATACCGGACAGCTTTCAAGACTCCATTGGGAATGTCTCCATTCCGACTGATTTATGGGAAAACCTGTCACTTGCCTGTCGAGATCGAACACAAAGCATATTGGGCAATCAAGGCAGTAAATATGGACTTGGACAAGGCCGGCCAGAAAAGGTTATTAGATTTAAACGAGATTGAAGAATTACGGACAATGGCCTACGACAACGCAAGGATTTACAAGGAAAAGACTAAAAAGTGGCACGACAAGAAACTGCTGCCACGACAGTTCTGCCCAGGGCAGCTTGTGTTGTTATTTAATTCTAGACTTAAACTCTTCCCAGGAAAGCTAAAGTCTAGATGGTCTGGCCCGTTTCAAGTAATTCAAGTTTTTCCCCATGGTGCCATCACAATTCAATCATTAAAAGACGGGCACCAATTCAAAGTCAATGGACAACGACTCAAGCATTATCAGGGGACTGAAGCCCCAGGAATTCAGGAAGTGGTTACTTTAGGAGATGACCCACAAGGCACCCCTAATTTAACCTAAGTTTTATTTTTATTTTTATTATTATTTATTAGGAATTAGGTTTATTTTATTCGAATAATGTTTTGTTTTGTTTTCTAATTTCAGTTTTTAGGAAATAAAGGAGTCAAGAAGGAAAGAAGAAGTGGCCCAAGCCCACCGCCCATCCATCAGCCAAATAAAGCCCATTTATGATAACCTGTCGTTTCAGCTGCCGGCGCAGACGGACTTGACAGGCTGTCAACAGTTTGGCGCTGCAGACGCCGAAGCGTGCGGCAGACGCACAGCAGACGCATAAATGCGTGTCCAACACGTCAGACACGCTACATCCAATCTGCCGCCCCGTTCTTCACGCCTGCCGTTGCGGCATTAAATGGGCAGCTACTCGACCGCTATATAAACCCCTTCCCACTTTCATTTTTCATCACTTCTGATTTTGCTCTCTTGTTATTTTTCTCCTCTAGTTTTATTTGCTCTCTCTTTTCTTTTTTCACACAGCCCTTGCAACCAATATGTCGTCGAGACAAACCCGCCGTAGCTCTGCTGCCGCCTCTTCTTCCGCAGCAGCATCCCCCTTTGCCAACAAAGAGTTATGGGAGGAACGTGGCTTCGTGTACATCCGACAGACGCCCAACATAAAACTCCGGCCGTTCATTTTCAAGGCCATCAAGGCTCAACTATGGGAGTCTTTTGCTGAACAACCGGCCGAGCTTAACGACACCTTAGTCCGCGAATTCTACGCAGCCATAGACAGCAGGACGGCGACATCTGTCACTGTTCGAGGAGTGCAAGTACCTTTCACGGCCGACAGCATCAATCACATGTTTGGCCTTTTCTTTGGCCCCGGTGATGATGCTAACCAGGAATTCATCGACTCCCTCGACGCTGCCACTTACGATGCCATCATGGTGGAGTTGACAGAGGCTGGTACATCATGGACAACCAGCAAAAAGAACCCCCACTCCGTCAACAGGGGACAGCTCCGCCCGGAAGCCAAACTTTGGAACGCTTTCATCAAAAAGCGTATCCTGCCCTCGTCCCACCACACGACAGTCAACCGACAGCGGCTTGCCCTGATTCACTCTATCATGCACAACAGGGCCATTAATGTGGGCAGATATATGAGGGACAGCATCCTGGACTGTGCCTTCGGCTCTGACTCACGCCTCTGCCTGCCGTTCACCATAACGTCCCTCTGCCGATGTGCTGCGGTGCCTGAGGACCCCTCCGACAAAATCAGGAAGGGCAGAGGGTGGACAGACAATAACATCAACAGCCTCATGGAGCTGATCGCGGCTACACCTGTCTCCTCCTTCAACCCTGCTGGCTCACCCGCAGAATCATCAGAGGAACCACCCACCGACCCTGCCACCGAGCCTGCCCCTGATGCTGAAACCAACGCCCCTCCGACAGACCAGTCTGCCCTCATCCTAGCTGCTTTACAACGGGTAGAGGAACGCCAATTGGGATTGATGACATTTATTCGGGACTTCACAAACTCCACGGTAAATTTTATTACCCAAACTCTAAATTTTCCCGATATTCAATTCCCTACTTTTCCTGCCCATTATTTCCATATCCCCACTCCTGTCCACACGCCCACACCACCTGCCTCCCCGTCCCACTCGACCGCTTCCACCAAATCACCTGCCCCGATGGCAGAAGGCGACCAACCGGCAGACACTTCCCCTCGAGGAACCAAGAGACCTGCCACTAATGACAGCCCTCTTATCCGGAGGAATTTGGAGAGTGACTTTACCAGGGTCAAGAGGATTAAACATGTGGCAGACAAGAAAAGGCTGCCTAAGGCTAGTACCACTACCACCAGTAGTTGGGACAGCGGCAGCAGTTCCGATGTTCAGCCTGTGGAGCAACCTGTCCCTGAACCTGTCTCTGAACCTGTCCAGCCTCCCCCACAGCGCAGACGCCGCCGGCAGATCCGAATCAGCAGCAGCAGCGAGGGCAGCGACTGAAAATTTAAGTTTTATTTTCCTCTGGTTGCTGCCTACCTTTATATTTTGTGATGTACTTTTTCTTTATTATTCATGTCATTTTGCATTGAGGGCAATGCAACCCTCGAGTTTGGGGGTGGCAACCCTCCATCATTAATGGAGTCTTAAGTACATCTTTTTATTATTTGTTGTGTCTTTTATTTTAAATTTCTTTAAAAAAAACACAGAAAAGATTAAACTGTTGGCTTAAAACTGTGAAATTAACTTACCTGTCATGACATCTCTGTAGTGGCAGCATCTTTAGGACAGATTAAGGAGAAGTTTAGAGCCTTTCTATAGTTCTGAAAATTTAAACACTTTTGTGACTGTTATACTGCTTAGATTTCTGTTAGCCAAACTAGAATAGGAAAGCTTAGCACTTAGAGTAGAAAAGAGACTAAAATCTCAGGAAACCTAGAGGTGCCTACCACCGGGTCTAGGCAGATAACCAGAGAAAAACTTCTAGAGGTGCCTATCACCGGCTCTAGACAGTTAACTAGAGGTGCCTGAAATACTGGCTCTGGTAAAAGAGAAGAAGTTTGAAAAAAAAAAGGAAATAACTAGAGGTGCCCAATTCTGGCTCTAGTAAGAAAAAGAAAGAAAACAGTCTCGTAGGAAAAACTCTAAACAAGCTAAAGTTGAATATTCTAGTGAAACTAAGAGAGTCTTGGCATATAACTGTTCACAAGCATGCACACACTGCACGAGAGCTATAGGGAGATTCCGGACAGATCCTAACCTATCCGACAGGTTGCTGCCGCCATAGAGATCGAGCGACGGATAAGGGACAGTTCACTGTTTGAAGGCCAACACAAAAAAATTTTCTTGTTTTCATTTTTAATTGCTTGAGGGCAAGCAAAGACTTGAGTTTGGGGGTGTGTTGAGTGTGTAAAAGTTCTATTATTTACACCCTTTTTAACCCATATTTCTGCTGCATTCAAGCATCATTGCATTGCATTTAGGTTAGTTTTCAGTAAAACATCACAAATGGACTAAAGGCACGGATTCTACTAAAAGATGGCTATTTTTGCAGGTATCTGCCATAGTAGATGTTGAAGGCAGGCGCAGGGCAGATAAGCAGGAAAGCTGAACTGGACGAGCAGTCGAAGCAGACGAACCTGTCACGGACCTGTCGTGACAGCAAGGTGACAGCAACCTTATGAAGATGAAAAGTAAAGTGGACCTCGATAGATAGAGAAAAATCTGCTCGTCTGTCGTGTGAAAGCCAAATATTTTTCCAAGCCCCGGATCAAAAGATATGTCAAGCCAAAGCTCAAGGAGAAGAAATTCCTAGAAACAAGGATGCGGCTGGAAAGTAGGAGACTTTAGAGATTTAGTCTTTATTAGAATTTTACTTTTAATTAAAGTTGTAATCCTTGTTACCTTAGATAACTTGAGCCCAAAGCTTATATAAGGGCATAGATTAAACCTAGGGCATAACGATTACCCCATAACCGAAACCAAAAACCCCCTGTCGTCCACCCGTCACCGACATGTTCTAATTTCCCCCTAGGGCTACGGGTTGTTTTGTAAAGTAGTTGCAAGGGTTGCTTTGTTTTAGGATTTTTTCAAGTTCAATAAAATAAACTTCAAGTTCTTTTATCTTGGTTCTAATATCTTGCAAGAGCATCGGGAGAGCATTGTGAGGTTATCCATTTACTTAGCATCGGGAGAGTTAAGTATACGAAAGAGATAAAAGCGCGTTCTCTAGTTTATAGTTGAACCATCTCGTGCCTAGGGATAGGGCGAGGTTAAGTGGCTAAGGAAGAATTCATACACATCGGTGTTCATCCTTCGATTCACGCCGGGAGGTATCATCAAAGACGTGATCATCGACAGACTTGTGCCTAGGGATAGGGCAAGGCAGATCTGGGATTCTTGCCAAGCTTGAAGTACGGAGTTGGTGTTTGCTGCCGCGACAGGTGCTGTCGGCGACAGGCGCGATGACAGAACTGGAGATCCTAAGCAATTCAATACCTGCACTACTGAGCAACTCAATACCAGCCCATTCTCTCTATCTTGATTTCTCAATCCTTTATTTTACGTTTTTACCTTATTATTCTCGTGACAACTCTTAATTATTTTCTTTACTTTCGTGCAGTAAACAAGGTGAAAGTCATTAGCCCAATCCCTGTGGAGACGATATCCGATACTTCGTATCACTTTACTACTTGCGTCGTGTACACTTGCACTACAATTGCGATAGACTATTTTACACGCAACAGAACACAACTCCGGTGTCCATCGCTCCCTATCGAATGGCACCTAAGGAGTTGAAGGAGCTACAGACGTAACTTCAGGAGTTGCTTGACTGAGGCTTTATTCGGCCTAGTGTGTCACCTTGGGGTGCGTCGATCTTGTTTGTGAAGAAGAAAGATGGCACGATGAGAATGTGCATTGATTATCGTCAACTGAATAAGTTGACTGTTAAGAATAAGTATCCTCTGCCAAGGATTGATGATCTTTTTGATCAGTTTCGTGGAGCGGTTGTGTTCTCAAAGATTGATTTAAGGTCTGGGTACTATCAATTGAAGGTTAAGGATGTGGGTGTGCCAAAAATTGCTTTTCGAACTAGGTATGGGCATTATGATTTCCTGGCGATGGCTTTTGGTTTGACGAATACTCCTGTTGCATTCATGGATATGATGAACATGGTGTTTCATGAGTTCCTGGATAAGTTTGTTGTGGTGTTCATCGATGACATCCTTGTGTACTCTCGTACCGAGGAAGAGCATGAAGAACATTTGAGGATTGTTTTGCAAGTGTTGCTAGAGAATCAGCTTTATGCTAAGCTGAGTAAATGTGAGTTCTTGTTGAAGGAGGTTGTTTTCCTTGGTCATGTGGTTTCGGCCGAGGGAATTCGTGTTGATCCTCGAAAGATTGAGGCGGTGGTAAATTGGAAGCCTCCTAGGTCTGTTCATGAGGTTCGTAGTTTCCTTGGTTTGGCAGGTTACTACCGAAGGTTTGTGGATGGATTTTCCAAGATTGCTACTCCTTTGACGAAGTTATTGCAGAAGGATGTTAAGTTTGAGTGGACGGAAGCGAGACAGCAAGCTTTTAAGAAGCTAAAGGAAGCTTTGACGCAAGCTCCTATCTTGAATCAATCTGAATATGGAAAAGAGTTTGTGGTGTATAGTGACGCGTCCTATGTTTGTTTTGGGTGTGTGCTGATGCAAGAAAGTAAGTCAGTAGTTTATGCATCGCGACAGTTTAAGGTGCATGAGCGTAACTATCCCACACATTATACTGAGTTAGCGCCGGTGGTGTTCGCTTTAAAGATTTGAAGGAATTACCTATATAGTGAGAAGTGTACTGTGTACACGGATCATAAGAGTTTGAAGTATCTTATGTCCCAAAAGGAGTTAAATCTTAGGCAACGACGTTGGGTGGAGTTGCTTAAGGATTATGACTTAACGATCGAGTATCATCCTAGAAAGGCCAATGTTGTGGCCGATGCTTTGAGCAGGAAAGTGGCGGTGGAGTTGAGGGCGATGTTTGCTTGCTTGAGCTTATCGCGAGATGGTGGCCTTGTTGCTGAGTTGCAAGTGAAACCATCTTTGGTTCAGTTAGTCAAGGATACGCGGTTTCTTGATGATTCTCTTGTACCTCACGTTCAGGATAGTACGGAATGAAGGCATTTGGACTTCAGTTTCAGTGATGATGGTGTTCTATGTTTAGGGAGTTGGATAGTGGTGCCGAATGATGTGGAGTTGAGGCGCACTATTCTGACTGAAGCTCATAGTAGTACTTTCCCTATGCACCCTGGTAGTACGAAAATGTACCGTGATTTGAAAGATGAGTACTATTGGGTGGGATTGAAGAAAGATTTTGCCTAGTTCGTTAGCAAATGTATGGTTTGTCAGCGGGTTAAGGCTGAACATCAGGTTCCATCTGGGTTGTTGCAGCCATTGAGAATCCTAGAATAGAAGTGGAAAAGGATTACCATGGACTTCGTGTATGGTTTGCCGTTGTCGCCATCGAAGAAGAATTCTGTTTGGGAGATTGTGGATCACCTTACGAAGTGTGCACATTTCTTGCCTGTGCGTACTACGTATACCTTGGATAAGTTAGCTAAGCTATACATAGCTGAGATTGTGCGTTTTCTCGGTGTGCCGAAGTCTATAGTATCGGATAGAGATCCGAGGTTCACGTCGAGGTTTTTGGTATGTTTGCATCAAGCCTTGGGTACGCTGTTGAATTTCAGTACTTCTTATCATCCGCAGATGGATGGACAGTCAGAGCGTGTTATCCAAGTGCTTGAGGATATGTTGAGTTGTTGCTTTATTGAGTTTCAAGGATCTTGGGAGAAGCACTTGCCTTTTGTTGAGTTTGCTTATAATAATAGTTACCAAGCAAGCATTCAAATGGCACCGTACGAGGCTTTATACGGGAGGAAGTGTGGAACTCCCCTTTTTTGGGCTGAAACGGGGCAAAAGTTGATTTTGATGTCAGCTTTGTTGAAAGGAACCACCGAGAAGGTGAAGCTTATTTGTGAGCGTTTGAAGGCAGCATCGGACTGGCAAAAGTCTTACTTGGATTTGAAGCGTAAGGAGATAGATTTCGCAGTTGGCGAACGTGTGTTACTGAAAGTTTCACCTTGGAAGAAGGTGATGAGATTTGTCCGGAAGGGCAAATTGAGTCCTAGTTTCATTGGACCATATGAGGTGAAAGAACGTGTGGGTCATGTTGCTTACAAGTTGAGACTGCCTTCATAGTTAGAAAAGATACATAATGTGTTCTATGTATCCATGCTTCGGAGGTATAGATCGGATCCGTCGCATATTATGCCTGTGGAAGAGGTTGAGTTAAATCCAGACTTAACATATGATGAGGAGCCCGTTGAGATTCTAGATATGGATAGCAATGTTCTCCGGGGTAAGACCATCGAGCTGGTCAAGGTCTTATGGAGATATCGTGGCGTTGATGAAGCTACGTAGGAAAGGAAGGATGACATGAATAAGTAGTTTCCTTACCTTTTTCCACAAGGTGAATTTCGAGGATGAAATTTCTTAAGTGGGGGAGAGTTGTAGTGCCCTGGTTTTGGGCCTAAATGTTTTAGATGTTGAATAGGGCCGATCGAGAACGGTTCGAATACTTGAGGTTGGTTTAGGGAAAACCTAGTTCGGGATGTTTTGAAAATATGGAAAAATATCTAAATATCCTCAATTATTATATAAATGATTATGGTAAAAACAATTTTACAAAATGAGATTTGGAAATATTACATTTTGGTATAGTGACCAAAATGCAGTTTTTGCAAAAGTTGAGTAGTGACTGTTTTCTAAAGGATTGAAACTTTGAATCTTTAAGGAGCTAATTTTGCCATTTGTTTTCATTAGATTTCTCTCTAATTTGGGAGCTTTTAATAAAGATTTTATTAAAGAAATAAAAGAGAATTAAAAGAAAGTCAAAGGTTGACTTTTCATAACCAACTTTACGATAGATTTTCTCTTTTCATTTTCTCTCAACTTCCAATCAGCCAAACACTTTTCTCTCATCAAAGAACCTCTGATTTTCATCTTTTTTGCTGAGATTTCTTCTTCCAAAAGGTTTCCCATCTTTGTTTCTTCAAATCCTATTGATTTTTGCTTTGGATTTTCAAGAAAACTTGCCCAAATTGAAGAGAGATCGACCATTAGAGGTAAGCTTTGTCCTTCTCCTCTAATGATCAGTTCTTTACTGAAATTCCCAAGTTATCAATCGTTTGTTAGTGTTTTTTTAGTTGTTTTAATATTATAAACATGAAATAGTTGTTAAATTCAAGATTCTTGATGAGATCTTGGTGATTTTCGTATTTCTATGATAAGCTCTGATTTGAGGTTGATTTCTAACATATTTTGGAAGTTATTTGATGTTGAGAATGAGGTTTTCACAAATTAATCCCGAATAGGTTTGGGTTCCTAAGTTTGAGATGCTAGATTTGTGGTTTTTTAGGTGTTTTTGGTGATATGCTATTGCTGCAGGTATAAGGTCGTGTTTATGTTGATTTTTTATGTTGATTGAGGTTTAGAAAAGGTTAGAATTGATAGATCTTGGCTGGGCTTTGATTTGAGAAAGTTTGGGAGTGATTTTGGTTATTTTTTATAGCCGAAATGCTAGTTTTGAGTAGAGCAGAAAGTTAGAATGAGTGGCTGGTGATTTTAATGCATGATGATGCATTAATCCTCTGCTCCTATGTGTAATGAACAGGGGAGACTTCATCAGACGCATTTGGTGTTGATCCGGAAGTGCCGGAAGCCTGGAAATCGTTTCGGCAAGCAAGCGAAACGTTTTGGGTGAGTGCAAATGGTTTTAGAAGTCCTTGAGGGACAAGGAAACAAGTTTTGAGGATTTAGGATTGGTTTGAAACACCGTCCTAAGTCCGAAAGTAATTATGTTTAGATTTGCTCTCGGAAAGTGGTTGATGCCCTAAATGCTTTTTACATGCTCTTGATTTGAGATAGAGAAATTCATATTATCTTATGCATGATTTAAGACATGAAATGATATTTCATATTGATCCCATGAGATAGAATGACATTGCAAAGAGTTTTGAGATTTTGATTAAATTCTATGCATGAATTGTGGTTTTGAAATTGGATGAGATTTATTTTAGAAATGTTGCATCAAAACAGTAGGTGAGATGATGATTTTTAATGTAATATATTGGCATAAATGACGAGATGATTACCGGATAGAATTGGTCGACCAATAGGATTTAAAGTGCACTATAAACTAAAAATTCGTACCTGCTCTTTGGAGTTGGGCAATGGGGGGAGTGCCATCCCGACCCAAAGTGAGAGTCTGATGATGAGAGATACCATCGGGGTAGGTCTCGGTGAAACACCCAAGCTTTGTGGCGAAGATAGATACCACCATAAGAGTCCGGTGGCGAGATCCCACCGGGGTAGGACTTTGCCTCGAGTCAAGCTATTCGCATATCTGAGTAAGGATAGAATATGAAATGTCGATATATGAGAATGAACTCTGATTCACATGTACCAATGATTGAAATGATTTTATGCTATGAGAAATGTATATGAGATTTGAGATTTTGAAATGCTTTTGGTTATCAAGCATGTGTGGCTTTGCCATGAGTTTTGCATTGGTTGAATGCATGAGATAGATAGATAGATGGTACATGTGATTTTCAAATTGTGATTTGCTTTGAAATGGTTTTCAAGCATGAGATAGAAAGAGCGTGGTTTTCATGGTAGAGTTTTAATGCTTTGCATTGTTGTGTTGGTGTTTCTAGAGCATGCCTCACTAAGCTATTGTGCTTACGCTCTCTTTACCAACAATGCAGATAATTGAGACATCTTGGGCAGCAAGGAGGCTTAAGGGATTTCAAGGATTGTTAAGATCAAGTATGGTGATACACTTTTCTTTAGTAATGATATATGACAATGGGATTAAATGGTTGTTTTGGGAGATGTGTTTTGGACTCCTTGAAGTTGATGCAAGTTATATGTGGCTTATTTGGTTTGCAAAAGGCCTTTGTATTGGTTTTGATGCATTATCTTGCTATTTGGTATGATAATGGTTTGTAGTTCAAGTATGATCTAGTATATGCCTTGCAATGCTTGCGATGATCCCCCAAATGTTTACAATATGCTTAGAATTGCATGCTTGTATGATATAGTGGTTGCCATAAACATATCCATATGATTAGGTGATGATTTGTTGAGGTTTGATATACTTTTGGGGTTGTTTGTGGGACATTTCGGGTATGCATTTTGATACTCGGGCTTGAGTATCGATACGCATAAGCCAAACTTGTGCCTTTTTGCACAGGGGTATGGTTTCCAATTTTTGTTTGTTTCATTCGAAGGGTGTGACCCTTGTAGGTTCATGCAACGTTAGCAGCAAAATTAGAACTGTTCTAATTTTACAAACAATGAGTGGCATCGAGCAATACATCATTGCTACCTAAGTTGCATGAAGTCATGGTTTGACTTTCCTAATTCCTGAATAAACTTCCTTTATGTATTTCATCCTTTTGTCCTTTATATCTTAGATGAACACAAGTCATGGGTTAGTCACACTTGCGTTGTCCATCTTGTGTTTCTTGATGTCATGAGTAGATTATGATAAACGAATCTCTATGATATCTCATATCATAATATTCGAGCATGGCCATGTATTTTCTAATCTCACTCAATCAAGTGGCCGAAGATATTTCTCCCATTATGTAGGAGGGACAAATCCTTTCTTGATCAACCATATTTCACTACATAGGTCATCACATATCCATATGATTAGGTGATGGTTTGTTGAGGTTTGATATAATTTTGGGATTTTTGTGGGACATTTCGGGTATGCATATCGATACTCGGGCTTGAGTATCGATACGCATAAGCCAAACTTGTGCCTTTTTGCACAGGGGTATCGGTACAAATGTGAAGTGTTTCGATACGGGTAAGCCAAGTTTGAAGGTCGTATCGATACGCAGGAGAGCGTATCGATACCCTTTCTATGAGTTTGGTCACTACCTCCCCGCGAATCGATACGGTCCCTAGGCGTATCGTTATGCGACCGTTAGTTTCAATTAATGGCATCTTTTGCAGTTTCAAAATGTTATAGTTTAGTCCCTAAACTTCATGTATGTAATTGGATGCGTTTGGTAGATCTGATTGTGATGAAAATTTACAGAGAAGCATGAAACATGACTAATTGAATAATGGTAACTTTAAAATCAGAAAAGTCCTTGTAATTTGCAGAAATTACATTTTGGTCCCTAAATGTCCAATTTGTGTAATTACACCCCTAAACGATTTCCTTTCGTTGCGTCGTTTCTTCCTATACTCTTTGGTGATCACATAGGATTTAATTTGCATCTAGTGAAGATAAAAAGGAAAAAAAGGGTCGTCGATCGGAGTCAGCTTTAACCAGTTGGCTTCGGTTTTCCCCGTGTAATCATCTCGGTTCGGGTCAAGCGTCTAGACCGGGCTAAGGGGGTTACATCAAAAATCTTAGAATCTTTAGGGATCTTTGGTGCAATTACACCTTCCTTAAATTGACATGTATTTTAAAATTATTTTTAGATTATTAAAATAAAAAGGATTTTATTTTATTAAATTGCTAAAATAGAAAAATGAGGAGTTTTTGACGTAACTTACTCTCATTTCAGCAAAATTCATTTTCCCAACTCTTTCTCCAGATTTCTTTTCTCTCAAACACTCTCTCTTTGATTCTTAAATCATTTCCAAGAAATCTCTTCAAGTTCTTCAAGTTTTGTGAAGCAAAAACTTGTCAATCCTTAAGGAAGGAAATGATTGGAGGTAAATCCTGTTCTCAACCTTCAATCTAGGTTATTTATTGAAATTCCCAAGATCTTTGGCACCTAAATGTTGTTTTTGGCTGAGTTTTGTTTATAGTTTTGATTTAAGATCAAAATCTTGCAAATTAGTGGTTTAAATCATGATTTTTGGAGTGTTGTTGATGAGCACTATTTTGGATTGATTTTAATTGTGTTTTGAGTTAATTATTATGTTGAAAAAGAGATTTAATAATATAGATCCCGAAATCCTTGAGATCCTTGAGTTTCTTGATGGTTTTAGTTGGGTTTTGTGGTGATTTGATGGTGTTATGCTTGATGGAGGTATAAGAAAGGGTTTATGTTGTTTTTAGATGTGTTTTGATTTTTAATAATGGTTGGAAGTGATGTATGTTGGATGGGCTTGGTTTAGGAAGCAATCGATTGAGTTTTCAGTTTTTTCGGATGGGTAAATTGGTGTAGTTTTGGTGAGCAACGAGTTTGTGTTTAGTTGCTGGTGTTGAAATGCATTTGGATCTCTATTTTGATGCTCTAAAAATAAGGGATCTTGGTCCGGAAGCAAGCGAAGCATTTTTTGGAGGCTTTAGAAGGGTGATCTTCGCGTCGATGAGCGAGGTTTTGCGTATCGGTGAGTGAAAATGGATTTTCCCACTTTGTAACGCTTTGAGCATGGTGTCGGGAGCTTAGTGTAAGTTTGAAACACTTACCTAAGCTCAAGAGTAAATAAATAGAAAGTCTCTCTCGAAATGTGCTATATTTTTGTTGGAAATGCACTTGAATTAAATGTGGATTGATTACTGTTTTAAAGTATGTTTTGAGCATTGATGATGCTGGTTTTAATGCCATTTTGTTAAGGATGCACATGGTAAGTGATCCTTGGATTTGTATGATTAATGCATTTGGTTTAAGCATGTTTATGCTTGTGAAAAGGGCATTGTGATTTATGCTTGTAAAATAGTGGAACAATGATGTTAAATGATTATATTAGCAAGTGATGGAAATGGTTTTTGGTTACTTTAATCGGATATAGTTAGTCGGCTATAGGATTGG
Organism: Hibiscus trionum; assembly: GCA_030270665.1. NCBI lineage: Eukaryota > Viridiplantae > Streptophyta > Magnoliopsida > Malvales > Malvaceae > Hibiscus > Hibiscus trionum. The sequence continues at coordinate 28,930,143 of BSYR01000021.1, forward strand.
GTGCACCGTGAATAAAGTCGCCTTGGATGTCGAGGGGTTGTGATTGTGTCGTAAACTCCATCCAAGTACCCTAACGATTGAGGCTAAGATCACAACGGTGGATGGTTTAATCCCGTGTGTGAGTCTTGTGGTATGTGTCTCGTACTCTCGTTAGTGGAATTATACAACTACCGATGAGTGATGTTGAGGGGTTGTGATTGTGCCATTTATCTCTATCACGGGTGTTGAGGGGTTGTGATTGTGCCATATATCTCCACCTTCATTACCTTGATGAGCCATTTCTCAAACTTCCTTTTTCAATCTGTGTAAGGTTTATTCAATTTCTAGGTCGTATGGCCAATCTTCTGTCTCAGGGCGATTCCTGGTCATACACCAAACAAAAAAATAAAAAAATAAAACAATTAAATCAAAATAATAAACTTCGTTGCAATCCTCGGCAACGACGCCAAAAACTTGTCGACTATGCTAACGGTTGGCAAAGGAGTGGAAATACAATGTAAATATTTAAGAAACAATGCCAAGAATAAGTCTTTTGCGTACAAGCATACAACAGTGAGCTAAGTATCGTATCCACAGGGATTGTCCAGAAATTTGATTGTTCAATGGTTTACTTGTTGAAGGAATCAAATATGTTTTGATTGATTTGAAGTTTTGTTTTAGAAAATAGCTGAGAAAATTCAATGAAAGTAAACACAGTTTGCCAAGGGATGTATGGTTTTTACGTTAACTACGCCAGCTATTAAGAACGTCCTACCTTGGAATTATTACCGAGCAGATTCAAGAGTGGCATTGCCTCTATCGATGGCAATACCCTAAATTAACCATGCTAAACCCTTATGTTGAGTAAGGGGTAGATTCACTTCTGAAGTAAGCTCATCTACTTGAACATCTTCGGTCAAAATTTCTCCTTCGTACCTGATGTTGAGTGTGCAAAAGTTCTACATTTTACCCCTTATTTGACCCATATTTCTTATTCATTCAAGCATAATTCATTGCATTTAGGCAAAGTTTTGCATATATATCACAATTAGATTAAATGGCACAGCTGCTACTAATTTTGGCCACTTTTGCAGGTATCTGCTGTGGCAGACTCAAGACAGTGAAGGAGCAGAGCTGGAACACAGGACTGGAGTCGAGAAGCAAGATGCTGTCGTGGCCGCTGCCGCGGCTGCCATGACGACAGCATGGGTGAAGTGGGAAAGTGAAGTGGAGTTCGACAGATAGAGGGTTTCAAGCCGTTCTGTCGTGGACCACTCCTATATTTTTCTGAGCCCTGGGGCAGAATGAAGGTCAAGCCCAAAGTTCAAGGCCTTATTAGAAAACTTGAACCCAAGGCCTATATAAAGGCATGTAATTCGACCTAGGGAAGGATATCTCATCTCTAGCCGTCTTCCCCAAAACCCTTGTTGTTTTCCCCTTCTCATCAGGTTCTAAACTTCCCCTAGGGCTAAGGGTTGATTCTGTAAAGTAGTTGCAAGGATTGTACTGTTTTAGGATTTTTTCTGTTCAAGCAATAAAATCTGCAAGTTTATATATTCTGGTTTTTCACATCTCGCAAGAGTATCGGGAGAGCATTGTGAGGTTATCTATTTGTTTGATATCGGGAGAGTCAAGCATACGAACGGAATAAATACTTGTTTTCCAGTTTATGGTTAAACCATCTCGGACCTAGGGATAGGTCGAGGTTCAGTGGCTAATAAAGAATTCACAAACATCGGTGTTCATCCTTCGATTCACACCGGAGGTATCATCCAAGACGTGTTCATCGACAGACTTGGGCCTAGGGATAGAATAGTCATAATAGGGATTCTTGTCAAACTTGAAGTACAGAGTTGTGTGATCGCTGCCGCGACAACAACAGACCTCTGTCGTGACAGGGACGACAACAGAACAGAAGTTCCTCCTACAGTGCAACACCTGCACTACCGAGCAAATCAATACTGGCCTATTTCTAAACCCTGATTCTTTTATCTTTTATATTCCTTATTTTCCAATATTACTTTCCAAACAATTTAAACTCTTTCTTCCTCTTGTGCAGCAACTATAGGATAAAGCTATTTCCAGTCCCTGTGGAGACGATATCCGATACTCCAAGTATCACTTTACTACTTGCGTCGTGTACACTTGCACTACATTGCGATAGGACTTTTGACACGCAACAAGTTTTTAGCACCGTTGCCGGGGACTGGCAACATATCTTTACCCTTACTTTTACTGCACTTTTTCTTTTTAAATTTTCTATTTTTATTGATTTTATTTACCCTGTGCTTTTCGCAAGGTTTTCTGCTTGCTTATGCGCAGATCTAGACGAGGCAAAGAACCTGAGTACGAACTTGACCCTGAAATAGAACGTACGTGCAACCTCAGAACCGAGTCCACCTTTTGATAGCAAGAAACGACTATCTCGAGGAACAATTAGAAGCAATGTACAACGGGGTAAATAATAACCAGAGGAATGCTGAAGATCCTCCCCTAGATAACCAGAATGGACGGCCTGCCGCAGCCACTGCCACACGGCAGTCCTACCGCGATTACATGATCAATGATCATGTTCAACTGGAGACCACCTTGCCAGACGTGGAAGCTGAGAACTTCGAGCTGAAACCTGTTATGTTCAGCATGATAAATTCTGCTGGCCAGTTTAGTGGTGCTGCAACAGAGGATGCCCGAGAACACTTGAAAACGTCCAAGAAATCTGTGGATCGTTTAGATTACCAAGAACAAATCCGGAAGTACTGAGGCTCCGGTTATTTCCTCATTCACAGAGAAACAGAGCTAAAACTTTGTGGAATAAACTAACGTCGGGTTCAATACGAACTTGGGCAGATCTCTCTTGTGAATTTTTATCTCGTTTTAATCCTTCTCACTTATCTGAGCGATTGCATAATGAAATTGCGACTTTTCAACAGGAAAGAAGACGAACCGATGCATGAGGCATTGGACGGGTTTACAAATCTTCTAAGGAACTGCCCGATGCATGGATTTCCCGTGTGGAATCAGGTCGTTAAATTCTACAATGCTGCCAATATACACACTCGTATGAGAATAGATTTAGCAGTAAATGGGCTACTCTTGGACAAAGACCCAGACGAGGCAATGGTAGTGTTGAAAAAACCTAGCAAAGGATAACGAGCAATTCCCTATAGCAAGGAGTGGATGTAAACGAGGGATAACTGTAAAAGATTATGAAACCGACAATTCCATAAAGACACAGGTTGCATACCTCACAAAGGTAGTGGAAAATATATTGCGAAAAGATTCCAAACCTATATATTCTACAGAAGAGGTATGTGAAACTTGCAGTGGGAACTACAGTTTGGAAGATTGTTCGTTACAGTTAGAAGAAGGGATGTATGTTGGAAATTACAACAAACCAAGAAATTATGATTCCAACAGTTACAATCCCAGCTGGAGGAAAGATCCTAAGTTCTCCTAGAGCAATCCAAACAACACACTTAATCCTCAGATGCAGAACAACCAAAACCAAGGGGCACCCAGAATTATGTCGCGACAGCAGCTGCAACAGCAACCACAACAGCAGCCGCAACAGCAGCCGGTAGCCGCACCTAGTATACTGGAGCAGACATTGGCTACATTCATGTCACAGACAGGAGCTTACATAGAAAACATGGATCACTTTGTCAAGAAGACTGAGTCATTTATGTACAAGACTGAGATGAGGATGACGAACCATGAAGCTACCCTGAAATCCTTGGAGACACTGATGGGCCAAGTTTCCCAGCATATCAAGCCAAGGCAAAACGTAGGATTCCCTAGTGATACTGAGGTCACTAGACAACCCACACATGAGCAGTGCAAGGCAATTACAACTAGGAGTGGGAAACAACTGCAAGGGCCGGAGACGAAGAGCATACCCAGTAAGGAACCGACCCAGATACACCTGCCGTGAACACTGCCCCGGCAGAGGAAGAGCAACCTGCTGCCGACACACCTGTCACGACAGTAGAAGGGACAATGGAGCAAGAAAAGGATGTTGAAGAACCTAAGCCTCCTCAGATCCGAATACCATGTGAAGGAAGCCTTGAAGATTATCGTCCTCCACCTCCTTTTCCATAACGGTTACAAAAATAGAAACAAGAGTACCAGCTCAAGAAAGTTTACGATATTTTTAAGTAGATAGACATCAATATACTGCTGTTAGAAGCCATCAAACAGATGCTCGGTTATGCGAAATTTCTCAAGGATGCCATGTCGAAAAGATCCAGACTTGAGGAATTCGAAACGGTAAAAATGACAGAAGGATGCATGACTATTCTGCACAGGCATCCACCCCAGAAGAAGAAGGATCCTAGGAGCATCATCATACCGTGCATCATTGGTGACAAATTCGTGGGTAAGGGACTTTGTGATCTAGGTGCTAGCATAAATTTAATGCCAAAATCTGTGTTTCAGAAATTAGGTATTGGACGAGCACAACCCACGACAGTCATGTTGCAGCTGGCAGGCCGCTCTTACGTTCAACTAGAAGGGAAGATCGAAGATATTCTGGTAAGAGTGGATAAGTTTATTTTTCCTGTTGACTTTCTTGTTTTAGATTGTGAAGCAGATGAAAATGCACCAATCATCCTGTGGTGACCCTTCCTAACCACAGGCAAATATGTGATTGATGTGGAAAAAGGAGAACTGACAATGAGAGTAAATGATCAAGAAATTAAACTCAATGTTCTCCAAGCAATCAAACATGCTGATGCAGAAGAAGAATGCAAGGCCATCACTGAAGTAATCTTTAATCAACCCTGCATCAGGTCGAGCTGCCATGACATAAAGTTTGGTCACTGCCATAGGAGTCCTTTGGAAGACTGCCACGGCAGCAACGGCGATAGTAACTCCTCCGATTCAGACATATCTGACACTGAAGGTCATGAGGAGGTAAATTGGATAGGCAATCGTCCAGGTAAGTTCTTCGAGCCCTTAAATTATACCTCGAATGAACATATAATCTAGAAGCCTTCAATTGAAAAGCCACTTGTTTTAGATTTTAAGCCCCTGTCAGGGCAGCTTAAATATGTTTTTCTTGGTTTAAATGATACGTTGCCCGTAATCATCTCTTCCAAGTTAATGCAGGAATAGGAGCAGCAGCTTATCAGAATGCTACAACAGCATAATAAGGCTATTGGATGGACTATAGCTGATACCCAAGGCATCAGTCTGGCATTGTGCATGCACAAGATTCTCTTGGAGGATGATCATAAGCCAACTATTGATGCCCAGAGACGTTTAAACGAGGCTATGCGAGAAGTGGTGAGAAAAGAAATCATCAAATGGCTTGATGCTGGAATCATATACGCCATCTCGGATAGTAAGTGGGTGAGCCCGGTGCAGTTTGTGCTCAAAAAGGGAGGCATAACATTGGTAACCAACGCAGAAAACGAGTTAATCCCAACCAGGACCGTGACCGGTTGGGGGGTTTGTATAGATTACCAGAAGCTTAACAAAGCTACCCGGAATGACCATTTTCCCCTACCTTTTATTGATCAAATGCTTGATAGATTAGCGGGAAAACCTTACTATTGTTTTCTTGATGGTTACTCAGGTTACAACTAGATAGCTATTGCACTGGAGGATCAAGAGAAAACTACCTTCACATGCCCATACGACACTTATGCTTTTCGGAGAATGCCATTTGGACTCTACAATGCACCAACAACCTTCCAAAGGTGCATGATGGCCATATTCTCCGACATGGTGGAGGACTTCCTAGAAATTTTCATGGACGATTTTTCCGTCTTTGGAGACAGTTTTGAAGGTTGTTTAGGCATCCTACAGAAGGTGCTTGAAAGATGCGAAGAAGCGAACATGGTCTTAAACTTGGAAAAATGCCACTTCATGGTGGATGAAGGGATAGTCCTAGGCCACAAGGTAAGCTGCCGCGGCATAGAGGTGGATAGAGCAAAAATAGAGGTAATCGAAAAGCTGCCACCACCCACCACAATCAAGGGGATTCGGAGTTTTTAGGACATGCTGGGTTTTATCGACGATTTATTGCCAATTTCTCGAAGATTACCAAGCCCTTATGTCACTTATTAGAGCAGATCCGCCCCTTTGACTTTAATACTGAATGTACTGAGGCATTCAGAATTCTGAAAGAGAAGCTGGTAACAACCCCGATCGTACAGCCATCAGACTGGAGTTTGCCATTCGAGATAATGTGTGATGCCAGTGATTATGTTGTCGGGGCAGCATTAGGGCGGAGGAAGGATAAGCTCTTTCATGTGATTTACTATGCCAGCAAAACACTGAATGATGCCCAAGTAAACTACACCGCAACAGAAAATGAACTATTAGCAGTGGTGTTCTCAATCGACAAGTTCCGTCCATACATACTTGGAACGAAGGTGGTGGTCCATACAGACCACTCAGCACTAAAGTATTTGTTCACAAAAAAGGATGCAAAACCGAGACTGATACGTTGGATTCTACTGCTGCAAGAGTTCGACATTGACATCAAGGATAAAAAGGGGGCAGAAAACCAAGTAGCAGACCACTTGTCAAGATTAGAGATTGGAAAGAGTCTACCGATAGACATGACCAACAGACCGGAGACCTTCCCGGATGAACAGCTCTTTGCTGCCACAAGCACTGCAGCGACAGCCATGGCGGCAGGTAAGTTTTCTGAAACCCCTTGGTACGCTAATTTTGTTAATTACATTGTTAGGGGGTACTACCTCCTGAACTTAATTACCAAGCAAGAAAGAGGTTCCAAAATGATGCCAAAACATTATTATTGGGACGAACCTCTTCTTTACAAACATTGTGCAGATCAAATTATCAGGAGATGCGTACCACAGGATGAACAGGAAGCTGTGCTTCACCACTGCCATGCTTCACCATATGGAGGACAAAGTTAAAATAGGAATTTATTGGTGCGTTTGATAATCATTTTCACAAAGTTAAAATAGGAATTTATTGGTGCGTTTGATTCACGGAAATATATGATTACCATGAGTAATAATTTTTTTAGAGTTGCATTCCCATGTTTGGTTTAGGAGGTATTTTTTTTTCTCAATAGTGACTTCCCAAAATGGTTAAAATGATATTCTCCTCATTTTCTTAGGTATTACCTAAATTTATTAAATATTTTTATTTAATATAATTCGCTAGTCAAATAAACTAATTCAAACGGCTAATACTATTCGCTAGTCAAATCAGCTATCAGTCAATTGTCAAACAGGGCCATTGACATTTTCAATCATTTGAATTTTTGTCATATTTTTTTTGAATAGTCGAAAGGTGATTTACAAGGCAATATATGTTTATATATATTCTTAATCCTTTGACAATGCGCATACACCATATAGACAAAGCAATTTGAACTCGTATCTCCTAGGATGAATATCATCCGCTTTTCCATTGGGACGCTTAATGGGTTCAATTTTGTTCGTATTTCAATTTGCATAGTTTGCACAGTTTTATCAACTAATTCGATATTTTAGTTTGAAATTTATTTATTTAAGAATTAGAACTTTGTAAAAATAACAAACCAGCATATTGGAGTAATTTCATAAACAAAGAACACACACACACAAATGATGGATAAATTTGAGTCGTCTGATAGCGGTTGAGGCTGCTGAATGATTTAATGAAGAGGTAAGATAGATGGAAACTGTAGCCAAATGCCCACATCCATGTGATCTTGGAAGAAATAAGCAAACAGAAACCGAAACAAATACCGATGATCCATCTTCAGCAATCAGCAATCAGCACGGAGGACTATGTCGCTGAAATCAAGTTATTACCACATTACTACTCCAACAGTTTTGACACAACGTGCGTGAATGTGATAATCGTGCACAAAGTTTTTACATCATACCTTCAGCATTAAGTTCTGAAAGCCAATATTCCTTCACAAGGTGAACATGGTAATTTCAGTAATTATAATTCATAGTGGAATTTACCTGAGTTTTTACACCTGCTGGTAGTACCAATATCCTAGTTTTTTTATTCTCGTGACTTAGAATCCCATTTTTTTATGTTTTTGGCAAAGCCATGTGAAAAATAAAACAATCTACCCTATCAAACTCCAAGCACGATGTTCTAGTTTAAATTGCTACCAATGATATGCTTTTCATAATGAAACAGAGGAAGAAAATCTCTTCAGGGCATATCCTAATTATTCAAGGCACTGGAAATGACAAAATTTGACTTCAGTGATGACGGAAAAGAATCTAAAACACGATTCCTAAGGAGGGCAATCTAAATAATTTTACTTAAAAATAAATGATATTGCTTGAAGATAACCACGTATCAAATTCTTGACCATTCGATTCGACCTAACACAGAACTGGGTCCAATAAAACAGACATAGACTGGTCCTGGTGTAGAAATAGACAATTCTTTAATTGCAAACTCACCTTTATTGTTTGCATGCCATTGCTCTATGCACCGATACCAGTTCCATTGGAAAATTAATGCTACAAGACGTAGTAGACCACCTAAAATCACCTCAATGAATGCCATCAAGAAATATCTTTGGGGGGACAGACCAGCAGTAGCCATAGCCAGCATGTGCCCTTCCAAGTTGCAAGGGACTATGAAACTTCCAGATTGGATGCCAACTAAAGCTTTGTTGGCAACTTCATCAGCTCTCATTGAACCAGAGGAGGCTGCTAGTATTTTTGTCAGTTCTGGTCTAACTTCATTTTCTGCAAAAACTCAAATTCATTATCCAGAAACACAACAGAGGTTCTTTAGTTTGTCAATGATTCCCATTCCAGCTTATGCTTCCCATAGGGAAAACAAACAGTTATGATTGTATTGGAAACACAATTAATGGAGAAATACTAACAGTAACTACCATCTAAGAGAGAACTTCAAGCGTCATGTTCAACATACCACTCGAGATAACTCAACTCAAACTGATTACTTTTTTTCTCAGCTAAAAAGGAATTCGTTAATAACAAAACCTTAGAGGAGGTTACAAGGGAAAGCATCTTAAAGCACACCAAAACACCTTAAAACATTACAAAGTTGTCACCAACAAAATCAGCACGCAAAGCAAATGAAACCCCTTAATACAACAAATACCAAAATGGAACATTGCATAATCCCATGAAGCAACACCACATCTACCTACAAAAGACTCCAATTGTATTAACATTCCACAATGCGGCTTGACACTCTTGTAAGAATCAGAATACTACACACGCGTAGCACGCAACGAAAGACCCCATAGAGAAAACTGAAAATCCCCTCATTGTAAAAGAAAGAAAAACAATTAGTATGTCTTGAAATTTCTCATTGTACAGCATCCAAAATGCAACCGGGTGATTAATAGCATATACAGGTCCGAAAAATAACACCATTGAACAAGGCAGAAGGTTCAAAGAAAAGGGTCTCGAACCTTGCTTAAAACCAGGAGTGTCGGTATCGGGTGGGAATACAACAGAGACATGGATGTTATCCACGATAACCTCCTGCTGCAATGCTTCTGCTAGTCCCCGAAGCCCAAATTTACTGGCCGAGTATGCTGTGTAGCCATAAATCCCCACCTAAACATCCGTATCACAAAGTTTAATGCCTGCAAAAGAATAAAAGAAAGAAATTCAATGATTTCAGATATACTCTCACCTGACCAGCTTGGGAAGAAATAAGAGTGATGGAAGCGGGCAAACCGTCCATTCTCTGCTTCATCAACGGCAAAGCAGCTTTGATGACATTAAAACTCCCCATCAAATTCACATCTAGCATAAACTTGACCTCATCCAATCCCTGCTTCTCAAGCTCCTGAGGCACAAAAACACCTTGATTAATCACCAGGATATCGATGGGTCCCGCATCGTTAACCGCCTTCTGAACTGCGTCGTAGTAACGAACATCAGCAGAGAATATGGAAACGTCGGCTCCGGAGGAATGGCGAATCGATTGTTTGGCTTCTTCGAGATTTTTAAGAGATCGAGCTAAGAGTGAGACTCGAGCTCCCTCGGAAGCAGCTCGGTGAGCCAAGGCTAGCCCGATGCCGCTTGACCCTCCTGTAATGAAGACGTGACGGTTTTTAATTGGGATGATCACGGGGCGGGGACGCACTATGAAGTAGAGGAGGAGGAGGACGAAAGGGAGCAGAATTAGAGAGAAAAACACCATCGACACCGACGATAGGAGCTAGGAGAAAATCACTATGGAGAAGATATTTTGGTTTTGACGCAGACTACAGTTGAGCTTTTGACGCTGAATGTTAAAACAGAAACCTTCTTTCATAAAGAGAGTGATTCGTCACTAAATTATTTTAAAATAATAATTTTAATCACTAAACTTTAAAATATTATAAAATAAATTTTAAATTTTATTATAAAATAGTACTGAGATGTTAGTAACATCCTAATGACGGTTGAGTAAAAAATTAGAATTTTATATTAATTGTTATAAAATAGTCATTGAACTTTGTAAATGTTACATAATAATAATTAAATTATTTAATTGTTACATAATGATAAATTCATATCTAATTATAACAAAATGGTTATTGAACTATCTAATTGTCACAAAATAATTGGTTGTTACGAGTTATACCGTAAGTTTTTTTAGTTAATTTCAACAGACTTTGTTTTAAGAAAATTTTTAATGAATGAATGAAATAGTTTTTTGTTTCTAAAAATATTACAAATAAAATGAATTAAGAATTTTTTGTTTCCATAAATCTTTTAAATTAAAAGAATCGTATATTTTTCAGAGAAACATTTCAAATGAAAAGAATTTTTGGTTTTTTCTAGAAACGTTTTTTTTATATATTAAACTACTTCGTTTGTTCATTTGAATTCTCGAAAAAAAGTTTCTTGAAACCGTCAACAAAAAATTGTAGCATATAATGTAATAATCAACTATTAACAATTAAATAATTTGATGATCATTTTATAACAATTACATAGTTTAATGACTATCTATAACAATTAAATAGTTCAATAACTATTTTCTAACAATTAATTACTAATTTATCATTCTCTAACAATTATATAGTTCATTGACCATTCTATAACTTTTGTAAAGTTCAATGATTATTTTGTAACAATTAATATATTGCGTAATTGTGTAACCATTCCACTGTTGAGTTGTTAACTACATCTAGCGATTCAGTGCCCATTCAGTTACAAAATCTAAAGTTTAATTCTCATTTTGTAACTTTTAAAAGTCTGACGACTAAAATGATCATCATGAAATAATTTAATGACCATTTGTTAACTTACCGAAAAAAGTTAAAACATAGATGTTCATTAATATTTGGTAGAACAACACTAGTGGTTGCTGAACTTTTTAGGCGCTTGCATTTTGGTAACTGAATTTTTAAAACTAGTAATACAATCATTAATCTTTTAATCCAATTTCATTACAATCATGATAGTCAACTGTGATTCAGAAAAATTTATATAGCATGTCAAAGTCTTCTTCTAAAAAACGAAAATCCCTTTTTAAATTAACTATTGTTGACCTCTTTTTGTATACACTGTCACCGTCCGACGTTCTTTTGATCTTTGTCACCACTGAAATCATCTACTATATTCAAAAGTTTCACCATATTCTCACTATCATCAAACCATTCATCACTATCATTTCATTCAAATCCCAAACACCACAATGACATGTCATTGTCATTGCAAATATCATTGTGCACACGTGTTAGACTAAAAAGTGAAAACTAACCCAAAGAAAGGCAACTTTGAATCCTTTTATATAGAAATGATAATGGTAGCTATTTGATAGTGGGTCTTGAAGAGTGTAAAAGAAATCGTATTGTTGGGATTACCTACTGATTTTATGTTCCATTGGTGGAGAACTCATGTATTACTATCTCAAAAGGAAAATAAATAGGCATGAAATCAAACTCCATACCATTCTCGAGGTTGTCCTCTACAAATCTAAACCATGGGAGTTAGTAGTAGGCCTCGTTATCATTCTTATATTTCAGGGCAGAAACATCTTTACTTCATTTCGGTATTTTTACCCAAATATACTGTTTTTTCTTTTATTATTTACGGTTCTAACACTCAAAAAATATTAATTATCGATCTAGTACCCTTTGCAGGAATTCGTTTGGCTGGTATGACGAATTCCATGAGATATTCATTATCAAATCCCATTAAAGAAATGAAAACCTATGGAACTTTTCATACCAGTCAGACGAGTTCCATTAAAGAAATAAAAACACATGGAACTTGCAATACTGCTTTCCTACAAAGGGTTCTAGATCGATAATTAATTTTTTTAAGGTGTGAGATACGTAAATAATATAAAAGTGAGCCATTTGGATAAAAACGCCATTCATTTCTCTTTTTGTTTTTCTTGTAGAATTATGATGAAAATGTGAACCATTCAAATTAAACGAACTTTAGAAGAAGTAGGCTATAAAAGGAGGGGACTTGCAAATGAGCAAAACATCTTCTCCTATTCAAATCTTTTGCCATTCTCTACAAAATTTTCATATTTTTTAGATAGTTTCCTTGTAAATTTTTTATATTCTACGAAGATGGTGGCGGAAGTACTTTACAAGGATGGGTAGTGAAATATAAAAGATTTACAAGAAAACTATCTAAAAAAAAGATGAAAACTTTGTAGTGAATGGCATAAGATTTGAATGGAAGAAGTTGTATTGCTCCTTTGCAAGCTTCCTCCTTTTACAACCTCATTCTTCTAAAAATTTTATTTATTTTGGTCTTGAAGTTTGATACTTATCTTTTCTCGATCGTTGTGGTGGTTTGCACGCCTTTCAAGTATTTTTTTTGTTTTCTTTTAATATTTGAGGTGGCTTCCTCTTTTGTTCATTTAACTTGTTGGCTCTTCAACTTTTGTTCATCTGACTGCTCTCCTTTTAGCTTCTATTCATCATATTGTTGTCTCATCTGTTGTTTTCATTCTAGTGAGTTCAATGTTTTCATGTACAATTTATGGCTTCAAGTTTGTTGGAAGGGTAATCATCAAATTTCATGTGGGCTATCTTTTTTATAAGCTCCATAGTTTTTTTTTTGTATGATGTGAATGTTTCATCAAAGTAAGAGTCATATGCTAGTATTCTTATTCTATCGGTCCAAAATCTATCAAATTTTTTTTAAAAGTTAGATTTTGGGATTTTATTTGAGTTCTACACCAACTTTGTTAAACCTATGCTTTTTATTTTGATAATACAAATGCTTTAAAGTAAATAAATCTTATTTTAAATGAATTCTTATGGAAATTAAAATTACTCACAAGTGACAAACATTCGAATAAAACTGACTTGCATTAAAGATAAAACTTTTATATAAGTCAAGGTACTTTAAGTTTAATTTTTTTTCTAAGTCTTGGTACTCAAAGAAACCATTTTAGTCAGTGAGTACCTGTACGATCCTTTGGGTACTGGTAAAAATTTATGAATATGTTTTCTAAACTGGTAAACGAGGACTAGTATGGTCCCTAGCATACCAGTATGAGCTTTTAATTTTCTTTTAGGAATAGCTTGTTAGTACTGTACGGTGAACCCCGTACCGATACGTCATGGAGCCTTTCAAAACTTTTTATATAGTGAGTATCGGTACAGAGAACCCTGTACTGTCTCGAGCGTACCAATATGCTAAGCTCCAGAATTTTCTAGTGAGCAATTTCAATAGCGGTATGGTCTTTCGAGTGTTGGTACCCCTTACTCGCGTACTGGTATGCCCTGTAATACTAACTGCTATTTCTTCTTTAGAAATGTATCGATACGAGATTTCGAGTTCCGATACCCACAGTTGGGTATAAGTCTAGGTGATAAGAATAAGGCTATCTGCTTCTCCTAAAAGGAAAGACAAATAGGTGAATTTTTAAAATTTTTATGTTGGATTAAAATCCGCAATTGTGGGCACATATTTAAAATGTATGTTGCTATTACAAAGTATGACACAAAATCAAGTAACCAATTATGTTAGGCGTGTCATAGGTATTAAAGTGTCGTGGAAATAAAAGTGTAGATACCATAAGATATATTTATAATTCAATGAGGGGCAGAGTTATAAATATTTAATAGTTGATTTAATAATCAATTATATAAAGAGGTAGTGGTCCCCAAGAAATAGGTTAACTTGTATTACTCTTGTTACCGTCATAGAGTTTTTACGGCAAGGGCTAACGTATCTTTTTGGAATATCAATACCAAAGATTTGAGATTTCAACATGAAAATTCAAGGTTTTCAATCTATCGATTAATTCGGGTACGCTTCCGCATTCAGTTTATTCAATTTATTGTTCTTGATGATTTTACATGATAGATCATGGGTATTATGTTTCATATTAAATTATGATTTGGTTCTAACAAGTGGCATCAACGCCTCGTCACGTTGAATCATTAGGAAACAATCAATTTTTTATTATTTTGACGGGTTCATCGTTCTTAATTTTATGGTATTGATATTTTGATATGGTGTTTGGATTATATTTTTTTTATGAAATCAGTTGGATGTATTTAAGTTTTGGGTAAACTACACCGGTTGTCCCCTAACTATGTCTGTCTTCCTACTTTGGTCCCACAACTTTGTTTTTCGGCAAAAGAGTCCCTTCCGTCACATAGTTTTCCTATTTTGGTCCCCGACGTTAAATAACTAACGGTTTTGCTGACGTGGCATTTTTTAATATTTTTTAAGGCTGGCGTGGCATTTTTTTAATATTTTTTAAATCAAAGTCGGGGACCAAAATAAGAAGACAGACATAGTTAGGGGACCAAAATAGGAAAACTATGTGACATAGTTAGGGGACCAAAAATATTAAAAAATGCCACGTCAGCAAAACCGTTAGTTATTTAACGTTGGGGACCAAAATAGGAAAACTATGTGACGGAAGGGACTCTTTTGCCGAGAAACAAAGTTGTGGGACCAAAGTAGGAAGACAGACATAGTTAGGGGACCACCGGTATAGTTTTCCCTTAAGTTTTTACTCTTTAAGCGTCATTCTGCTTTCGATGCATCATTGTTTTTTAAGTTCGGCATATTAAAATAGTTCATATGATGTGATATGTTTTTTAATTCTTATCAATTATGATTGCCTTCGATTGATTGTCAAATTAGGTTTTAATTTTGATTGGGGATTAAAGTATTTTATATGTTATATTCGGGATTTTATTTTTTAAAATAAAAATAAAATAAAATTTTGCGTCGAGAGATCTCGATTTTGCTACAGCCTTGGTGCATTCCTCTCTTGATTTTGGATCCGAATTTGGATTTATTTATTTTTCTTGCGTTTATTACAGTAGAATAGATTTGGGTTTCCTATTTTGCTTTCAAGAATTTGGTTGGGTTAGTTTCGTTTTGATTCTTTTGATTTGCATGCAGTTTCTTGTTGTCTATTATAATTATTGATCATTATTAACAACAGTTTTGATTATTCAATTATAATGGAAAAACTAAAGTTACAATATACTACTTTTAAAGTAGTTCGTATTATATATTACAATGGTTCAAGTATGTTGCTCTTATTGTAAGCAATTATTTGGGGTTTGAATAATTATTTTTTTCTATTTCATTTTGATCACACGTTATTATTATTATTATTATCAATTATAGAACATATGTTTGGTAATGATATATATTTAATTCGATTTGATAAAAAAAAATTAATTTTGATCGTTAGGTTATTACCAATACATGTATTAAAGTTTTATGTGATAATTATATGAATTACTCATTTGTATGATGCTTCTTATTTTAGCTTTTAGTTAAAGATTGCATGCTTAAGGAATTTTTTCAGAATCAGTCAAAGATTTCGGTTTATTCGATCTCTGACCATTCAGACAACCTTATTTTGGATTATTTCGGAAACTTAACTGTTATAAAAAATTTCAGTTTTGACTATTACAAAATTTTAAATTTGGATATCGGTATATTTATTGTATATATTTTAAAATAATTTAATTAAAACATTAAGTCACCAAAGTGATCTCTATTGCAGAAATTATTTTATTTTAAAATATAGAAAGTTTTGTGCATGTAAATCGGATTATGTTAGTATTAATCGGCTCAATGGAAGGTTAATAATTAACATTATTACATGTGCAACTGCGATAATAAACATGTGATAATTATTCAGTTTTATATCTGAGCAATAAATCAGCCCAAAGGAAGATTTCTGTTTGACATGTTCTTATTATCAACGTTTGATTACTATACCAAGATATCACTTGCAAGTTAACGTTTTGTCCAAAGATGAAATAGTATTGGAGTGTCTAGTATCTTGATATGAGGTTTACTTTTATTCAAATTTACTATTATTTTGGTTATCTTTTAATTTGATTGAAAGATAAAATTAAGACAAATATTTTGAAACAATTAAATTCATATTTTGGCTTCGGATGTCTAATATTTGAATGGATTAATTGAAACATAATGTCACCAAAGTGACCGCTTTTGTGTAGATTAGTTTATTGAAAATATTAAGATAATTATGTGTTTTTGTAATTCATGTGTTTATTAATTGAACCAAAGCAAAGTTAATATTTGGCAGAATTACAACGACAACTGTGGCCATAATGAGTGACAATTATAAGGTATTTTATGTGAACAATACGCTAGTCCAAAGATTAGCCTATTGTTTGACATAGTTTATTGTCAATGTTTGATTGCTACAACAAGAGTACCGCTTACAGTTAATATTACTGTCCAAAAGACTTGATATTAATGTTCTGCCCGGTATCTTGAGGGGAACTAGCCATTATTTTGAATTTATTTGTTTACTTATGAATATTTATGTGAGTTTATTTTATTTTATTTTATTTTATTTTTGTTCTATATTTAGGTAATTTATCTTTGTTATCACAATACCTCTTAAATACATTCTACACTCATGTTTAGTGAAACTAATTTCAAAGAATAAGAAAAGACACTTACATATAGTATTTGGTTGTATGAACTTAGACTTTGCACTAAGAAAAGAACATTTTGCACATCTAACAACGGTAAGCACCCATAAAAGGTATTTTGAGAGGTGATATCGTTCGAATTGCATGAGTCTAATGATCATAAAGCACACCACTCTAGATGTCTTATGGAGCACAAATCTAAAGAGATTACTCATATTAAGGGTTTCCTTGACAAAATTATGAAACGTGTTACCCAAAACATTAAGGTTAAGAATACACCACTTATGATTTCTTTGATGTCTACGAAGTATAAGGGTGAAGAAAATGTGAGAGAGTAGATTATAAAAATTGTTTATATTGCTTCAAAATTTAAGGCACATAAGATCGAACTTTCTAACAATTGTTTGTTCTTATGGTTTTGGCAGTGCTTCCTATAGAGTTTAACCAATTCAAGTTTCAATTTCAAAGGGAGAAATAAACTCTATTTGGTCTCATTTCTCATTGTGTTTAAGAGGAAGAAAAGTTGAAGCATTATAAGTGTAAAAGTATTAATTTAATTAATGCTCATTTAGTTAGCGTCTCTAAGAATAAGGGCAACAAAGAAAATATTAGAATAAAGTTGCTAAGGGTCCTAGTCAAAAGAAACAACAATAAGTTATGAAGTGTTGATTCTTTTGTATAAGTTATGACATATGTGAAGTAATTAAACTTCAAAAGTGAGCAACTACTTCGGTTATTTTGAGTGATCCATGGGCTGTAAATTTTATGATCCCACAAGAAAGATTACTTTAAGAAGAGATTTATAACTTTTTTAGGATGTTGAGTTTGGAGGGAGAAACAAGGTTTGATGCATTGTTATTGAGGAGGAATTGAATTAGAATTTAATTAATACTATCACTTTTGATGATGTTTAAGTTTTCACACCTATCATTAATCAAGAAGTGAATTAAGTACCTCAGCAAAATATTGTTGAACAACTCCCATTCAAGATAAGGTAATTGTTTTAGAAGAACAAACTCAACAACCTTAAAAAACAAGTTTCATTAAAGAGGTCCACGAGAGGAAGATGAAATACTATTTCAGATTATTATATTGTATTTCTTCAAGAAAATAAGGTAACAATGGAATGATAGAAAATGTTCAATCATTTTTTTTATCAGGCCATAAAAGTTCTAACTCTCAAAAGTGGATTGATTTCATTCAAGAATGATATAATTTTATGCAAGATAATAAAGTTAAGGAACTTGTCTCATTACCTAAAGGTGCAAACCAATTAGTTGTAAATGGATATTTAAAACCAATAGGGATGAAAATAGTAATGTGGGTAAGTATAAAGCACGTCTTATATCTAAAGTATATACTCTAAAAGAAGACATTGATTTTGCGGAGACTTTCTCTCAAGTTTTATCGAAAGACTCTTTCAAGATAATTATTACACTTGTTACTAGATTGTTGGATTAAAATCCGCAATTGTGGGCACATTTGTAAAATGTATGTTGCTAATATAAAGTATGACACAAAATCAAGTGACCAATTATGTTAGGCGTGTCATAGGTATTAAAGTGTTTTGGAAATAAAAGTATAGATACCATAAGATATATTTATAATTCAATGAGAGGTAGAGTTAAAAATAATTAATAGTTGATTTAATAATAAACTATATAAAGAGGTAGTGATCCCTAAGCAATAGGTTAACTTGTATTACTCTTGTCCCCGTTAGAGAGTTTTTATGGCAAGGGCTAACCTATCTTCTTGGAAGATCAATACCAAAGATTTGGGATTTCAATATGAAGATTCAAGGTTTTCAATCTATCGATTAATTCAGGTACGCTTCCGCATTAAGTTTATTCGATTTATTGTTCTTGATGACTTGACACGATAGATCCTGGTATTAGGTTTCATATTAAATTATGATTTCAGGTACCGATACCCACAATTGGGTATAAGTCTAGGTGATAAGTGTAAGGTTATCCACTTCTTCTAAAAGGAAAGACAAATTAGTGAATTTTTGAAATCCTTAGTGTGGTAGCTAAGGTAGTGGATGTAGACTCCATTGAGGGAGTTGAACCATTATAAATCACTTTGTAAATTTTCTTTCTTTTGCAATTTGCTCCCACCAATTTTTAAATTACGAATTTACCCCCTTTTGTCCAACATCGATTGATTGATCCAATCAACAATTGATATTAGAGCTAGGCTCAATCGAAGGTCTTACAACCCGTTGAGAATATCCAAAAAGTGTTCAATCAATCATCAAGTCATTTGAATCATAGATCACTGCAAGTTCTTAACCTTGTTGGTTATTGTAGCAAGTTGCGCTGAAATAGCATCTGATGAATCAAGCTCAATTGTTGTAGTATTTCTCTAGATTAGACGTTTTAGCTTCTCTAGCATTACCTCGACCTTGCCCACTTGGTGCCATTTCCATCAGTCTCTCTAACTGAGTTGGTCTATCATCCTTGACTTCAGGACCATGAAGAAATGTCCTATTCAACCACAACTATAGCAAACCCCTGAAAGGAGACAACATACTCATGAATGCCATTTACCACAATAATCACATTGTTGTCTCATGCATTGCTTGGATCCTCCAACATTGTTGGAATGTACTGAAAAATTTCTCGATTTTCCAGTCTCAAATCTCTATAGAGAAGATGCAGCGACTCCTGATTGGCTCTATACATGAGAACGAAATTAATTCTTGTAAAATAAGGGATGTTGTAATGCAACTCGAATTATCTATAATTTGAGGTTTAAATTGAGATAAGAAACTTGCTGGAAATCTAAATTGTGAATAAATTGAAGTGTTAACCAAATGGAAATCATGTGTAAGTAGTAAAATTTTAGCTTAAAATAAAACTAGTCACATTTGGTGGTTAATTGCTAGCTAGTGATCATTTTAAAAGAATTGGTAAATTTCTGGACTGAAAAGTATGAATTAAGGGCTGGAAATGATAGCATAAAAACATGGGAAAGATAGTAAAAAGATTGCTAAAATGAATTGTGTGATATAACATTGTTTAAGGACTGTTTTTGAGCATATAGTAACATTTGAGGACTATTTTTGAATTCAAAATGTATAAAAGATTAAGGCTGCCCTGTTTTCATAAGTTTGACACATAATTCGGCTGACTTAGACATGTATGAGTATATATAAAAGCTTAGGTTTAGCCGATTCTCGAACTAAACGGGGCCATCATGAATCATATAGGAAAAATTGTGCCACCTAGGTGTTAAATTTTGTTTGATATTGGCAGTTTGTAACCAATACAAGTTCATTTAATTTGATTGAAACTCATAACATGTGGAAAATTTCAGAGTTTGATAATATGCAAATTTATTATCTCTGATGAAATTCGAGGGTGAATTTCTTTTTAAGCGGGGGGGGGGGGATTGTATTACCCCAAACTAGGGCCTAGTAGCTTGCTACGCAAGTAATTAGAATCTAATTGTGTAAGCATCTTATAATAAGGAGAATTGAATGGATTAAGGACTAAAACATAAAGTCATGAAGCATTGATAACTAAAGTTATATGATTAAAATGATTGGAGTAGAAACTAAAGGAAATGCATGTAAAATTTATAAAAGCTTTGGATTAAACACATGTTATCCATTCAATACAACATGTGTCCTGAACAAAGGAAAACCCACAGTATAATGGGAGAGAAGGATGAACCAACCCATTTGTCATCTTCTCTACACCATACCCAAATTTAGTGAGAGGGGAATGAGTGAGAATAAGCTCTCTTATGCAAAATCCTTGGTATTCCTTTAGAATATTGGTAGATCTAGTGAAGAAAGGTAAGGAATTTGTTAAAATCTTTGCTTTGCTTAACTTGAAACTGATTGCATGATTCGAATATAGTGTAAAGTGTGGATTAAAATGTTGATTGAGGAAGTATGGTTAAATGCTTGACTTTGATTGAAACAAGACTACTCTTTCCTTCATGATATATATATACATATCTATGATATGAGAATAGGTTGTTGTTGTGTTCTAAGATGAAATTGTTAATCAATTGTGCAAAGAATAGATGTGTAAAAGCTTATAACTGGGTAACCAAAACTTCCATGTTCTGTGTTTTATTTGGCCAAATTAGTGGACAGTTTTGATGTTTAAGATTATGTTCATGAGAATGAAATTAATTCTTGTAAAATAAGGGATGTTGTAATGCAACTTGAATTATCTATAAATTAAGGTTTACATTGAGCCGGGAAACTTGCTGGGAATCTAAATTGTGAAAAAATTGAAGTGTTAACCAAATGGAAATCATGTTTAAGTAGTAAAATTTTAGCTTAAATGAAACCAGTCAAATTTGGTGGTTAATTGCTAGCTAGTTATAATTTTCAAAGAATTGGTAAATTTTTGGACTGAAAAGTATGAATTAAGTGCTGGAAATGATAGCTTATAAACAAGGGAAAGATAGTTAAAAGATTGCTAAAATGAATTGTGTTATATAACATTGTTTAAGGACTGTTTTTGAGCGTATAGTAACATTTGAGGACTGTTGTTGAATTCAAAACGTACAAATGATGAAAGCTGCCATATTTTCACATGTTTGACACATTATTGGGTTGACTTAGACATGTCTGAGTATATATATATATATAAGCTTAGTTTTAGCCGATTCTTGGACTAAATCGGGCCATCATGCATCATATAGGGAAAATTGTGCCACCTATGAGTTAAATTTTTTTTGGTATTGGCAGTTTGTAATCAATACAAGTTCATTTAATTTGATAGAAACTCAGAACACGTGGAAAATTTCTGAGTTTGATAATATGCAAATTTATTATCTCTGAAGAAATTCGAGGGCGAATTTCTTTTTTTTGGGGGGGGATTGTATTGCCCCAAACTAGGGCCTAGTAGCTTGCTGCACAAGTAATTAGAATCTAATTGTGCAAGCATTTTATAATTAGGATAATTGAATAGATTAATGACTAAAACATAAAGTTATGAAGCATTGATAGCTAAAGTGATATGATTAAAATGATTGTAGTAGAAACTAAGGGGAATGTATGTAAAATTTATAAAAGCTTAGGCTTAAACACATGTTATCCATTCAAGATAACATATGTCTCGAATAAAGGAAAACCCACTGTATAGTGGGAGAGAAGGATGAACCAACCCTTTTGCCATCTTCTCTACACCATTCCTGAATTTAGTGAGAGGGAGATGAGTGAGAAGAAGCTCTCATAGGCAAAATTCTTGGCATTCCTTAGCTTGAAACTGATTGCATGATTTGAATATAGTGTAAAGCATGGATTAAAATGTTGATTGAGGAAGTATGGTGAAATGCTTGACTTTGATTGAAACAAGAATGCTCTTTCTATATATATATATGTATGATTTGAGAATAGGTTGTTGTGTTCTAAGATGAAATTGTTAATCAATTGTGCAAAGAACAAATGTGTAAAAGCTTATAATTGGGTAACTGAAACTACCATGTTATGTGTTTTATTTGGCCAAATTGGTGGAGAATTTTGATGTTTAAGATTATGTACATGAGAACAAAATTTATTCTTGTAAAATAAGGGCTGTTTTAATTGAACTCGAATTATCTATAAATTGAGGTTTAAATTGATCTAGGAAACTTATAGGAAATCTAAATTGTGAATAATTGAAGTGTTAACGATATGGAAATCATGTTTAAGTAGTAAAATTTTAGCTTAAAACGAAACTAGTCATATTACTAGTCATATTTGGGGGTTTAATTGCAAGCTTGAGATCATTTTAAAAGAACTAGTACATTTCTGGACTGAAAAGTATGGATTAAGGGCTGGAAATGATAGTTTAGAAACAAGGGAAAGATAGTTAAAAGATTGCTAAAATGAATTGTGTGATATAACATTGTTTAAGGATTGTTTTTGAGCATATATTAACATTTGAGGACTGTTGTTGAATTAAAAATGTATAAATGATTAAGGCTGCCCCGTTTTCACATGTTTGACAAATAATTGGGCTGACTTAGGCATGTATGAGTATATATAAAAGCTTAGGTTTAACCGATTCTCGGACTAAACCGGGGGCATCATGCATTATATAGGGAAAATTGTGCCACCTAGGAGTTAAATTTTGTTTGGCATTGGCAGTTTGTAACTAATACAAGTTCATTTAATTTGATTGAAACTCAAAACATGTGGAAAATTTCTGAATTTGATAATATGAAAATTTATTATCTCTGAAGAAATTGGAGGGCAAATTTCTTTTTAAGGGGGTAGAATTGTATTACCCCAAACTAGGGCCTAGTTGCTTGCTGCACAAGTAGTTATAATCTAATTGTGTAAGCATCTTATAATAAGGAGAATTGAATGGATTAAGTACTAAAACATAAAGTCATGAAGTATTGATAACTAAACTGATAGGATTAAAATGATTGGAGTAGAAACTAAGGGAAATGCATGTAAAATTTATAAAAGCTTTGGCTTAAACACATGTTATCCATTCAAGATAACATGTGTCTTGTATAAAGGAAAACCCATAGTATAGTTGGAGAGAAGGATAGACCAACCCTTTTGTCATCTTCTCTACACCATACCCGAATTTAGTGAGAGGGATATGAGTGAGAAGATGCTCTCATAGACAAAATCCTTGGCAATTCTTAAGAACATTGGTAGATCTGGTGGAGAAAGGTAAGAAATATGTTAAAATCTTTGTTTTACTTAGCGTGAAAATAATTGCATGATTCAAATATATTGTAAAGTGTGGATTAAAATGTTGATTGAGGAAGTTTGGTGAAATTCTTAACTTTGATTGAAACAAGAATGCTCTTTCCTTCATGATATATATATATACACACACACACTTATGTATGATATGAGAATAGGTTGTTGTTGTGTTCTAAGATGAAATTGTTAATCAATTGTGCAAAGAATAAATGTGTAAAAGCTTATAATTGGGTAACCGAAACTGCCATGTTCTGTGTTTAATTTTGCCAAATTTGTGGACAGTTTTGATGTTGAATATTATGTACATGAGAATGAAATTGATTCTTGTAAAATAAGGGTTGTTCTATTGCAACTCAAATTATCTATAAATTGATATTTAAATTGAGCTAAGAAACTTGCTGGAAATCTAAATTTTGAATAAATTGAAGTGTTAACCAAATGGAAATCATGTTTAAGTAGTAAAATTTTAACTTAAATGAACTAGTCGCATTTGGTGGTTAATTGCTAGCTAGTGATTTTTTAAAATAATTGGTAAATTTTTTTGGGCTGAAAAGTATGAATTAAGGGCTGGAAATAATAGCTTAAAAACAAGCGAAAGATAGTTAAAAGATTGCTAAAATAAATTGTGTGATATAACATTGTTTAAGGACTGTTTTTGGGCATATAGTAACATTTGAGGAGTGTTGTTGAATTCAAAATGTATAAATGATTAAGGCTGCCCTGCAAACATCACCCTCAACTCCATCACAACTTTGTACTCAAAGCATTGGCTACCATATTAGCCTCCCCGGATGATACTCAATCGACAAATCATAATCCTTAAACAACTCCAATCATCTACGTTGCCTAAGATTCAAATCCATTGAAGTCATCAAATATTTCAAACTCTTGTGATCCGTATACATAACACACTTCTCACCATGAAGATAATGTCTCCAAAAAATCAATACAAACACCACCGCGACAAGCTCAAGATCATGCATAGGATATTTGCGCCCGTGAACCTTCAACTGACTATATACCTAAGCCACAACTTTACCCTATTGCATCAACACACACCCAAAACCCACATATAATGCATCACTATTAACAATAAGCTCCTTGGCCGATTCAGGTTGAATCAAGATTAGAGCTTGCATCAGAAACTCTCTAAACTTTTCCAAATCTTAGTGTCTATCCTCCGTATACTTAACTTCACATCCTTTTGCAACATTTTTGTCAAAGGAGCAACAATCTTCGAAAAACCATCCACAAACTATAGAGTGTTTAGAAGTTCTATATTTTATGCACATTCCTGCCCTTATTATTGCTGTCTTAAGCTTAGTTAGACATAATTAGCTGCATGTCATGCATTATAACATTATTTTTCTTTTACCATGCTTTTATTGAATATCTTATATTTGGTAGAGAAAAGATACTGTTTTAGTTAGTTTTCGATTTCAGGTGCTGGTTGCTGATTAGAGGAAGAGAGGACAGGAAAGCAGGGAGCAGAAGGAGCTGTACTGAATTAGTTCCAGTTGCCGCTGCCAAGGACGTCGCCGCCGTAGAATGCCGCCCAGACGACAATATACCGACATAGTTAAAATGGGTGTCATTTGATAGAGGACATTTTTCTGAGTCCATAGAGCCCAATCTTTCATTTTTCTGAAGCCTGTAGTGGTGTATAGAGCTGATTGAAGATCGATAAGCAAGGTGGCTTATACTTACTTGTTGAACAAGTAAACATCCAACGGAGTCCATATTTAAGTCAGAATTGAATGAAGCATTAAATATAAAAGCTACTTTATCATCAATGTAGACTTCTACTCCAAGGAGGACTTAACCTTAAGCCAAGCCCTATATACCCATGTATGTGAGGGTATAGGGGAATAGAGATAGAGAGAGATAGAGAGAGGGAGTTGGCTATGTTCTAAACTCCTTAGGGTTTAGGTTTTTGCTTGTAAAGTAGTTGTGAGAAACGATTGTATTAGGTTAAGCTGTTTTGCAATAAATATTCCATGTTTGCTTAATCTATGCACTTCATTCTTTCAATTAGTCCACACTAGTCAGTTGAGTGAATCCATTTGTTGGGCACGAAAGTGCAAGGCACACGAAAGGGTTAAGTACGGTCAGAATGTGCTGAGGCGTGACTAACTTGGTTCTACACCAATCCACAAGTTTTAGCGGCTAAGAGGGATTACAAACCGAGTTGACTAGCATGTGTTAGGTTTACGCTGAGATTGGTAGCTATTGCCTACGTCACGTTAGCTCTCGAACATCCTTACCTAGAAATAGGAGGGATCACTATCGACTATCCCGCTGAACTTGGAGTATCTGCCATACTTGCTGTCAGGACTTATTTCCATTCCACCTGCCGAGACAACGAAAGTTGTAGTGGCAGTGACCCGCTGTGGCCGTGTGACAGGGTCGTAACTGACGCCCACCATACCTGCCGAGGCAACATATTATGGCAGTGCAATCCAACCTTAACTTGTTGAGTGGATCGATTGAATGATCAAGACCAAGATGGGGGTGAATTGGGATTTAAAAACTTTGTGGAGTGAAAGGGCAATTTAGAAAGGAAGAAAAAAGGATTTTAGAGTGGTTCAAGTTCCAAATGAACTCTACATCCACTACCTTAGCTACCACTAAGGATTTCAACAATTTACTATTTGTTCTTCCCCTTTTCAAGGCTTAGGAGGTAACCTTTACACAACCGGTCAAATTTTTCTATCCAAAAATTGACCAAACCGTCACAAATAATCAAAGAAGAAATTGGACAAGAAGTATATCTCTCTAATACAAATTTGTCCCTTGAAGTACAACACTCAACCCAAATTTGAAGATAAGATAAGAATAGGAAACAACTCAATTTGGGAATTACAAAAGATTGGAAATAAAGCACACTTGAGGTTGGATTTTTGCTTGAATGTTTGTCTTTTATGCAATAGTTGTTGCTGGTCTTCAAAGAGCTTCAATTTATACCTCCTCTATCAATTCTAGCCGTTTGGGTGGTTGGGGAATTGAATAGACCCGTTGGGACCCTCTCTTTCCACCATAAATGCACTTATGCAGCTATTCGTATCGGTACACGGGGAGCCGTATCGATACCCGTCTTAAAAAAGAAAGAGTCGTTGTACATAATAAAGAGGGGGTATCGAAACTCACGTAGGCGTATCGGTACGGGACAGGGAGTGTATCGAAACGGATAAGACCGTATCGATACCTTTTTCTCAACTTAGCTCACTGGAAGTTTCCGTTTTGATACAAGGGTTTACCGTATCGATACAGGTCAACTACCATTTTAAATGTTGGTTACCTAACAACTGACACCAACGATCGAAAGCATTTAAAACAATTCGAATTAAAAATTCAATTAAAACTGTATCGATACGGGTGATGTAACCCCCTAGACCCGCCTATGCGTTACAACGGATCCTAGGAAGTCACATTAGGGTCACTAGAGCGACCCGCGATAAGATTTCAAATAAACATATAGTTAAACCTTTAAAATCATAAATCAAATATCTGATTTAAAATACAATTTCAGAAATCGTTCAAAATGATAAAACAATTATGATACAAATTGCGGAAATAAGTTTCAGACTCATTTGTATAATACAGACACGACACACATGCCCCCTAGTTACACAGATGCCATACTCCCTGTTGAGCCGAAGAAACTCCCATACCAACGTTGATAGGTGCAACTTGTCTGATCTTTTATCCTGAGATGGTAAAAACAACATGAGCTTGGGAAAGCTCAGTAATACAAAACTACCAGAAGATGCTATAAGCTCATGCAGATATATGGTAGGCATAACATTTTTATGATGTTTCAAGCAGTGATAGTCCTCTATTTCTGTTCTACTATTTCGAGGTTGCAGCATACTCAAGAATAATGATATTTGTTCTTTAATCAGACCTTGAGAATTAGACGGAAATTATATAGGTTGGTAACATACGAGGTAAGAATTCGAGAGTTTGGCGTCTAGTGTGTTCCTATAAGTGCAGATCAACATACATAAGTACTTAACATCATTTCCTATGAGCACATAACAGATTAAATGCAAATGTTCAATGTTCATACAGAAGTTTACAAGAACTACCCTCCAACCTTACACCAATATGCAGTCCCCCAGAACTGCATCCATAAGGACTTACCCTAGGCCCGATGGGCATAGGTGCCACCTAAGGGGCTGCCTTAGGTCCATAAGGACTTACCCTAGGCCCGATGGGTGTAGGTGCCACTCAAGGGGAGACCTTGAGTCCATAAGGACTTACCCTAGGCCCGATGGGCGTAGGTGCCACTCATGGGGAGACCTTGAGTCCATAAGGATTTACCAGCTTGATCAGGGCTGTACCAACAGAGACTTCATAACATAACCCAACAGTATACCCCAGATAGTAATCGGTGTTCAGATCCCAAACATGAGTAACATAGTACATGTAACAGACATATTTTATTCAGAGTATCAGAAACAGAAGTTTATGCTTTTGACAGATAAATGGGCATACTATCAAGCAGAGCAGACATTTTCAGCATTCATCATGCAAACAGATTGTACCATCATAGGCCAAACTAACAGATCATGTTAACAAATTCATCAAACAGTCAGACAATACCATCACAGATCAAACGATCACATACCAAGTATACAAATTGAGCAAGCATATATCAGGTAGGCAGAGCATGTCATCATATATCAAGTTCATTATTTTATCTCATTTTCTAACATAGTGATGCAATCTCAATAACAATTGAAATGTTCATCAAACATAATATTATTCACGATTAAATAATTATACAATCCATTCAACAGAATAAATCACACATGGAACACACTAGGCGGGACATATCATTTCTTGGAGATACTTGGCATTTACAGAATGGGACATATTAAACTTTTTACGATTTCAACGGATTTCTGAAACGTGGCCCCTATTAAAAGGGGTTCATACTAACGGTTTAACCTAGGTATTCAGGAGGTGATACATTAAGATCTTTGAGAGTTTAGACGCATCCTGAGTTATTTAGTCATATAAGCCTGCGAGGGCATTATAGTCATTTTATCACATAGGAACATTTTGGTAGTTTATACCAACATTGAATAAGTAATGGTTCACAGAACTCGAGTATCCTATTTGCTCATTAGTTTTCTAACCGGACATTCAAGAATTTCTAAATTAAAGTCTTTTAAGTTATCAGATATTTTCAATGATGTTCCGATTATTTAGGCTATCATGGCTTGTTAGTTATTTGACTGTCATGACAAGTTTTATACTATGGCACAATCATATCAGAACGAAAATTATATTTCTTAGGGGCTCTAACAATTTATCATACCTCTAGAATTTGTTTAATGCGGCATAACCCAACTTGACAGTACTTACCAACGTTCAGATGTGAGTAAATTGCGTGCATCAGAACTTAACACTGACTGTATTGTATGTCTGAACAGTCGCCCTCATACTTTACTATACGGTTTAACTTTGAGTAACCGAACATACAATCTATGCGGTTCTTCCTACCTTACATCGATATGGTGAGCGATGGGCATACACGTGTCGTATTTCTCTACACTTAAGGGAATCTTAGCTATTTAAGTCTTATTAACAGATCTAGAATTTCGTCAAATACATAGTTACCGATTAACTTAGGAAGGTATTTCGGTTATTTTAGATTAAGATAAATCTATCATTTCTTTCTGAATTACCATTTGGTACCTTCATCATTCACGTTCTCAAACGAGATTTAGTAGTCCTATCTCTTCGGCCCTTTACAGACAATTCATTCCTTACAGAACTTGAAGGTATAACGTCATTCAAATAAATCAGACATTTTTGTGCTCGAGGGCATTACCGTCTTTTTGGTCATTACGTTCATTCTCATTTAATTCACGCATTACTGTCATAAGGATCGACTTAGGATTACAACAATATTTCCAGAGAATTTTCATTCATGTGTTATACAGAGTTTGAGGGATTATCCAAGTTTGTATCACATGTATTGCATAATGATGTCGAAGTCTTTCCATTAAAACATACATCTTGGGTAGTGTAAAATGCATAATCAGGACGAATGCAGATTTTAGGTCATTTCCTTTATCAGAGGGGTAGTTTAGTCATACTTATGCTCTAAGGGTATTTTCGTAATTTCATATCCAACATCTCATACTCCGCATTCTGAACATTGGTTCTTAGACACCATTGATAGAGTTTCAGATTTAACTGTATTATTATTATTATTAGCACTTTCGACACTTCTGATCTATTAATATTCTTATCCGAGTATTTTACTCTTACTGACTCTCATACTTAATTTCCGTATCGAATTCGGCTTAAGCAGAGTTCACAAAACACTCGTCATAAGCATGCATGCTTTAACCAGATATCAACATGTACATAAAGCATACAAGGGGTAGTAATGTATTACCTTAACTCCGAGCTATAGCTATCGATTTATGAAACCCCATTCAATTGCAATCGAACTCGAATTCGACGTCCATCAACAATTCGTATTCAAGGAGATATGAGTACCTTCAGTTACACAAATTCACATTTCAGTCCTTACTCACAGTACTCCTAATTGCAATATTAAAACATATAGAAGTTCGAGTTCAAGGCCAGATTCGGAGGCTTTCGGATCATAATTTTGCAAAACAAGCTTCAAAAACGGACTCAGGACGTCGAAAAACATAAAATAGGAGTTTTCAGAAAATTTGACTTTTTTTGTCAACGGTCAAAGTCAACGCTGATGTCAGCAGGTCAACGATGATGTCAGCAGGTCAACGGTCAACGGGATCAGAGTCAACGCTGACGTCAGCGATCAAGTCAACGCTGACATCATGCTGACGTCATTGGTCAACTGGTTTGACTCATTGAGTCAACTCGGGTGAGCTGACTCACTGAGTCAACTCGGGCGAGCTGACTCACTGAGTCGACTCGGGAAAATGGGTCGGGTCGGACGGGTTGATTGGGTTTGGGCTTTGGGCCAGACCAGTTCGGACCAGATTAGACCGGGTTGAACCCGGTTCACTTACCCTAATGGATTTCGCCGGAAACCTCGCCGGAAAGTCGCCGGTGATCCCCAAAACGTTCGATTCTGCCGAAAAAATTAAGAGAACACTGAACCTTTAATCGAGCTAACCCAAGAAACAATCCAACTAAAGAAATCTCGTCGAAAATTACCTAAAACGCGTGATAACCATCGAAAGGCAACGCTGCTCCGTCGAAGGCTCAAACGACGACCAAAAGAAGAACAACGACTATGGTTTTGCTTGCCGTGAAGTGGGGGATCTGGATTTGGTGTCCGTCACACGAACAAACGGCGAACGGGGGTGGAGAATGCAAGGAACAGTGACGACGGGCACAAGGGTTTCCGTCGAACCTTTTGCCGGGTTTACACGGCAAACGGCAACACTACGCTGCGAGTGGTGCTCAGAGTTTGGTCGGGACGAGGCGGCGGTCACGCCAGTGTGGGCGGTGACGTCCATGATCGAGCGGTGGTTGAAGATCTGAGCTTGGTCGGAAGGGTGGGGAGGTGAAAAGACTCAGAGTTTTCTAGAGTCAGATGTATTTTTTTTTCTTTTAGATCTGACATGAATGCATTGATTAGGATGGTGGGTGGTTCAAATTAATCTCTTTTTTTTTTGTATACCGAAACACAAAAGGTTAGATAAAAACCAAGGCAAGATAAAATCAAATATGGCTTTAGCCCAAATGGCTAAAGCAAGGGCTCATTAAGTAGGGGTCGCAGGTTCAATACTCATTGGCCACACTTCTCCATATTATTTCATTCATTCATTTTTTTTTCACTTAACTTTAAATATAAGCATATATTTTTTTTGGGGGTGTTACAACTCTCCCACCCTTAAAAGAAATTTCGTCCTCGAAATTTATCAGAGTTAGAGAAATACAGAAGTCATTCTTTCATCCACACTCATGTTTTAGTATGCTCATCAGAGTATCCTTGTTTCTCAGGACTTTCTCAGACGGTCATACATCAATCTGGCAGCTTCCTCAGTCACTCAAACTATCATTAGACCTAAAGTTATCCCATTATACATCTCTAACAACCAATCAAAATAAATATTTAGATTCTTATCAAACTTCACATGGTGCTAAGCAAACACTTGACTCATAACTTTTATCATAAACGGTCTTATTCCGGAATAATAAGCTTTCCCAACTATCAGAGATTTCACTCATATGACCCGGAATTTTATTCATAACTCTTCTAGGCTGACCATCAATTTACGGATGAAGAACTGTCCCTAAAATCCAGACGAGTACTTGAGGCTTTAATAGAACCTTCCAGAATCAAGTCGTAACACCGAATGTCAGTCAGGGATGATATGCATAACTACACAACATGCCACACTTCCAGTGAATTCTTCCTCCAAACCAAACCAACATAAGCAAGGTTTTAAACAACAATCACTTACTTTCAACATAACCACGGATCAACACAGAATTTACATTTTCGCCACATTCACAAACACTTTTCTCTGAAGTTCATAGAGTTGTTTTTTTTTTCATTTCCGCTAGGGTATTTTCAAATACTGTCATTATCACCGAATAGCCTTTCATAAAATCTTACACCAGTTATCTGGCATGATCAAACATTTATTCTTAATCTGATTCACTAGTATAAACCATCTCAAGTTCCTTATCTAGATTCAAATTCAACCATTTAATTCAAAACACAGACGAACGTTATAGACATTGTCTGTAAGCAGATGTTGAGCTATGAAGGGCAGAATATTCAGATTTGGTTATTTCAGGAAAAAGGATTCGACATCAGAGTTTCGGCTCGGAGGAGTATAGTTATGATCTAGGGGCATGCACAAACCAGACACCCTACGACAGACGATCGGCCGATCTACCCAGAAAGACGCAACTCTAAGCTCTGATACCACTAAATGTAACCCCCTAGACCCGCCTATGCGTTACAATGGATCCTAGGAAGTCACATTAGGGTCACTAGAGCGACCCGCGATAAGATTTCAAATAAACATATAGTTAAACCTTTAAAATCATAAATCAAATATCTGATTTAAAATACAATTTCAGAAATCGTTCAAAATGATAAAACAATTATGATACAAATTGCGGAAATAAGTTTCAGACTCATTTGTATAATACAGACACGACACACATGCCCCCTAGTTACACAGATGCCATACTCCCTGTTGAGCCGAAGAAACTCCCATACCAACGTTGATAGGTGCAACTTGTCTGATCTTTTATCCTGAGATGGTAAAAACAACATGAGCTTGGGAAAGCTCAGTAATACAAAACTACCAGAAGATGCTATAAGCTCATGCAGATATATGGTAGGCATAACATTTTTATGATGTTTCAAGCAGTGATAGTCCTCTATTTCTGTTCTACTATTTCGAGGTTGCAGCATACTCAAGAATAATGATATTTGTTCTTTAATCAGACCTTGAGAATTAGACGGAAATTATATAGGTTGGTAACATACGAGGTAAGAATTCGAGAGTTTGGCGTCTAGTGTGTTCCTATAAGTGCAGATCAACATACATAAGTACTTAACATCATTTCCTATGAGCACATAACAGATTAAATGCAAATGTTCAATGTTCATACAGAAGTTTACAAGAACTACCCTCCAACCTTACACCAATATGCAGTCCCCCAGAACTGCATCCATAAGGACTTACCCTAGGCCCGATGGGCATAGGTGCCACCTAAGGGGCTGCCTTAGGTCCATAAGGACTTACCCTAGGCCCAATGGGTGTAGGTGCCACTCAAGGGGAGACCTTGAGTCCATAAGGACTTACCCTAGGCCCGATGGGCGTAGGTGCCACTCAAGGGGAGACCTTGAGTCCATAAGGATTTACCAGCTTGATCAGGGCTGTACCAACAGAGACTTCATAACATAACCCAACAGTATACCCCAGATAGTAATTGGTGTTCAGATCCCAAACATGAGTAACATAGTACATGTAACAGACATATTTTATTCAGAGTATCAGAAACAGAAGTTTATGCTTTTGACAGATAAATGGGCATACTATCGAGCAGAGCAGACATTTTCAGCATTCATCATGCAAACAGATTGTACCATCATAGGCCAAACTAACAGATCATGTTAACAAATTCATCAAACAGTCAGACAATACCATCACAGATCAAACGATCACATACCAAGTATACAAATTGAGCAAGCATATATCAGGTAGGCAGAGCATGTCATCATATATCAAGTTCATTATTTTATCTCATTTTCTAACATAGTGATGCAATCTCAATAACAATTGAAATGTTCATCAAACATAATATTATTCACGATTAAATAATTATACAATCCATTCAACAGAATAAATCACACATGGAACACACTAGGCGGGACATATCATTTCTTGGAGATACTTGGCATTTACAGAATGGGACATATTAAACTTTTTACGATTTCAACGGATTTCTGAAACGTGGCCCCTATTAAAAGGGGTTCATACTAACGGTTTAACCTAGGTATTCAGGAGGTGATACATTAAGATCTTTGAGAGTTTAGACGCATCCTGAGTTATTTAGTCATATAAGCCTGCGAGGGCATTATAGTCATTTTATCACATAGGAACATTTTGGTAGTTTATACCAACATTGAATAAGCAATGGTTCACAGAACTCGAGTATCCTATTTGCTCATTAGTTTTCTAACCAGACATTCAAAATTTCTAAATTAAAGTCTTTTAAGTTATCAGATATTTTCAATGATGTTTCGATTATTTAGGCTATCATGGCTTGTTAGTTATTTGACTGTCATGACAAGTTTTATACTATGGCACAATCATATCAGAACGAAAATTATAATTCTTAGGGGCTCTAACAATTTATCATACCTCTAGAATTTGTTTAATGCGGCATAACCCAACTTGACAGTACTTACCAACGTTCAGATGTGAGTAAATTGCGTGCATCAGAACTTAACACTGACTGTATTGTATGTCTGAACAGTCGCCCTCATACTTTACTATACGGTTTAACTTTGAGTAACCGAACATACAATCTATGCGGTTCTTCCTACCTTACATCGATATGGTGAGCGATGGGCATACACGTGTCGTATTTCTCAACACTTAAGGGAATCTTAGCTATTTAAGTCTTATTAACAGATCTAGAATTTCGTCAAATACATAGTTACCGATTAACTTAGGAAGGTATTTCGGTTATTTTAGATTAAGATAAATCTATCATTTCTTTCTGAATTACCATTTGGTACCTTCATCATTCACGTTCTCAAACGAGATTTAGTAGTCCTATCTCTTCGGCCCTTTACAGACAATTCATTCCTTACAGAACTTGAGGGTATAACGTCATTCAAATAAATCAGACATTTTGGTGCTCGAGGGCATTACCGTCTTTTTGGTCATTACGTTCATTCTCATTTAATTCACGCATTACTGTCATAAGGATCGACTTAGGATTACAACAATATTTCCAGAGAATTTTCATTCATGTGTTATACAGAGTTTGAGGGATTATCCAAGTTTGTATCACATGTATTGCATAATGATGTCGAAGTCTTTCCATTAAAACATACATCTTGGGTAGTGTAAAATGCATAATCAGGACGAATGCAGATTTTAGGTCATTTCCTTTATCAGAGGGGTAGTTTAGTCATACTTATGCTCCAAGGGTATTTTCGTAATTTCATATCCAACATCTCATACTCCGCATTCTGAACATTGGTTCTTAGACACCATTGATAGAGTTTCAGATTTAACTGTATTATTATTATTATTAGCACTTTCGACACTTCTGATCTATTAATATTCTTATCCGAGTATTTTACTCTTACTGACTCTCATACTTAATTTCCGTATCGAATTCGGCTTAAGCAGAGTTCACAAAACACTCGTCATAAGCATGCATGCTTTAACCAGATATCAACATGTACATAAAGCATACAAGGGGTAGTAATGTATTACCTTAACTCCGAGCTATAGCTGTCGATTTATGAAACCCCATTCAATTGCAATCGAACTCGAATTCGACGTCCATCAACAATTCGTATTCAAGGAGATATGAGTACCTTCAGTTACACAAATTCACATTTCAGTCCTTACTCACAGTACTCCTAATTGCAATATTAAAACATATAGAAGTTCGAGTTCAAGGCCAGATTCGGAGGCTTTCGGATCATAATTTTGCAAAACAGGCTTCAAAAACGGACTCAGGACGTCGAAAAACATAAAATAGGAGTTTTCAGAAAATTTGACTTTTTTTGTCAACGGTCAAAGTCAACGCTGATGTCAGCAGGTCAACGATGACGTCAGCAGGTCAACGGTCAACGGGATCAGAGTCAACGCTGACGTCAGCGATCAAGTCAACGCTGACATCATGCTGACGTCATTGGTCAACTGGTTTGACTCATTGAGTCAACTCGGGTGAGCTGACTCACTGAGTCAACTCGGGCGAGCTGACTCACTGAGTCGACTCGGGAAAACGGGTCGGGTCGGACGGGTCGGACGGTTTGATTGGGTTTGGGCATTGGGCCAGACCGGTTCGGACCAGATTAGACCGGGTTGAACCCGGTTCACTTACCCTAATGGATTTCGCCAGAAACCTCGCCGGAAAGTCGCCGGTGATCCCCAAAACGTTCGATTCTGCCGAAAAAATTAAGAGAACACTGAACCTTTAATCGAGCTAACCCAAGAAACAATCCAACTAAAGAAATCTCGTCGAAAATTACCTAAAACGTGTGATAACCATCGAAAGGCAACGCTGCTCCGTCGAAGGCTCAAACGGCGACCAAAAGAAGAACAACGACTATGGTTTTGCTTGCCGTGAAGTGGGGGATCTGGATTTGGTGTCCGTCACACGAACAAACGGCGAACGGGGGTGGAGAATGCAAGGAACAGTGACGACGGGCACAAGGGTTTCCGTCGAACCTTTTGCCGGGTTTACACGGCAAACGGCAGCACTACGCTGCGAGTGGTGCTCAGAGTTTGGTCGGGACGAGGCGGCGGTCACGCCAGTGTGGGCGGTGACGTCCACGATCGAGCGGTGGTCGGAGATCTAAGCTTGGTCGGAAGGGTGGGGAGGTGAAAAGACTCAGAGTTTTCTAGAGTCAGATGTATTTTTTTTTCTTTTAGATCTGACATGAATGCATTGATTAGGTTGGTGGGTGGTTCAAATTAATCTCTTTTTTTTTTGTATACCGAAACACAAAAGGTTAGATAAAAACCAAGGCAAGATAAAATCAAATATGGCTTTAGCCCAAATGGCTAAGGCAAGGGCTCATTAAGTAGGGGTCGCAGGTTCAATACTCATTGGCCACACTTCTCCATATTATTTCATTCATTCATTTTTTTCACTTAACTTTAAATATAAGCATATTTTTTTTGGGGGTGTTACAGGTGAAGCCGTATCGGTACACCATTCAAACTCCTTCAGTTTTTACAGAGGGGCGTATCGATACAGATGAAATCTGTTTCGATACGCTGTTTCAATACGGTAAAGAGCGTATCGAAACACGTCCTTCCAGTAGCAAACTTAGTAAAAAAGGTATCGATACGGCTGGAAGCGTATCGATACACCTGGACGGTTTTGAACACTTTGGCCTTGGAACACTTATAAAATATTTGGAGTTTGAGTTTTTCAAATCAGTTTTAAAATGTTGGTGATTTAAAACATATCAAGGGACATAGAAAACAATTTCAAGTTTTTCAATTTGATCCTTAACGATTTAATTATATCAAAATCAAACATAGGTTTCATAATCTCCCCCTTTTTGATATAACAAAACCAAAACTTGAAATTTTTGACACTTTGAAAAACTTTGCAAAATTAACTCCCCCTTAATATGAGCTAGGTAACTTTTAAGTTGAAAATCAAAATTTTTAAGTGTTGTGAGCTTCCCTCTCTCCCTTTTTGTTAGATCAAAAATAATTGAGACAAAGTAAAGTGCATAGCATAGGCAAAGGTATAAATAGGCAAGCAACATAATATCATTAAGTTCAAATAAAGCATAACATCAACTGAAAAATCCAAAAACAGAAAATCAAAGCATAGGTTTAAAATAAAGCAAACTTAATCCTAAAAACATGAAACAAAGGTGCATAAATAGAAATATCCTAGATGATATGCATGAAATGCAAGGAGAAGCTACTAGGCATCATCATTACCGTCTTCATCATCTTCATCCACAATTGGATCATCATTCCTCATGCTATTACGCCACTCATCATGGAAGGCGGAGAGAGAAATATTCATAGAATTGTGACCGCCTTCAAGAGAGGTGAGACGATTCTCCACGTTTGTCATCCGTGTTTCAAGGCTTGTGAAACCTGTATCAATCGTGGTAAAGCCTGAAGCCATATCCGTGCGCAATCCCGTGAATTGCTCATTAAGGAAGGTCATAAGAGCATCCATGGAAGGTTGAGGAGAAGGTGGAGGAGCTCGAGGAACTTGTTCACCTTGAGGATTTCCCAATTGTGCCGCGACCTCGGATGGAAGCTCGGATAGACGTAACCAACTACCATTAAAATAATGGAACTTACCCTGTGCAAGAGAGCGTTCATCAATGGGATCGGTGAGGGGAGTTGGGAAGTCATGCGAGCAATCAATATCCTTTTGTAAAAAGAAATAGCTTAGGGTCGTACCATAGGTGAGGGAAGTGACAAGAGTGGTGTGGCGATGTTGCATAAGATAAATGATCTCCGCAAACATGATACGAGCAAGGTTTGGACGTTTTCTCTCACGGAAGCAACGAATCCAAAAGTCATCCACTTGACGGATGGTAGAGTACTTTTCGCCGGAAGGCCTAAGCCACCAAGAGACCATCAAATGAAGGATCCGATCTTGAGCATTGAGGGCGGTGACAGAACCACTAAGAACATGGCCTAAATCATTATCATCATCAAGGCCTTCATCCTCCAACTAAAAAACCTCACAAATAGATTTGACATCTAGAGAGATTTTCTTGCCCATGAGATAGGAATTAGCTCCGGTAACAACCCCATCACGATTAGCACAACATTTGACATTAGTATAAAAGATTAAAACCAAAATATGAAAATAAAACCCGGGAATGGAGAGAAAATCCATAAACTTCCAACGTTGGAGCAAAGGGAGATATTCAAACTTGAATCGCTCCGAGTCAAGAAAAGGAATAGATATTACCCTTTCCGGACGATTCTTGTAGTTTTGGAATTGACGAAAGTAGGTGTAACCCCCTTAACCCGGCCTAGACGGTTGACCCGAATTAAGAAAGTCACACGGGGAAAACCAAAGTCAACCCGAAAGTCAACCTTGATTAACGACCCTTTTTTTTTCTTTTTAAACTTGTCTAGATGCACTTTAGACCTAATTGTGATCACACAAACATCATACCAAAAGATCACAAACATCAGAGATCAAACAGGGACTCAATTGAACAATTTACAACTTTAGGGACCAAATTGTAAATTCTGATAATTATAAGGACTTAATCCAAATTGAAGTTACCATCTCGAAATTAATCAGGTTTCATGCTTCTCTGTGAAATTTCAGCTCAAAAGGACTTCCCAAACTCATACAATTGCACAAACAAGTTTCAGGACCAAAACGCAAACAATTCAAAACACATAACTGCCAATGTCAGCCCCCAACGGTCAACCGTTCCGAAACGGGAGACAGCCCGTTCCGAAACGCGGGGCCGTTCCGAAACAGGCATAGCCCGTTTCGAAACGGGGGTCTGGCAGTGGCCTTTCCGTTTCGGAACGGCCCCTCCCGTTTCGGACGCCTGGGCACGATTAAGGCACCCGTTCCGAAACGGTAGGTGCTGTTCCGAAACACCCTGCCCAGATTGCTCCAAAACTCCACTTTAAACATGCAATTACACAACCAATCATGCTCCGAATGTCACCAAACTTTGCCAACATGCAATTCAACATATAAGGGACATATTAGCATCATCAATTCAACCAAACATCATCATATGCAAAAAGCCCCAATTCTATAGGCATGCTTCCTACACAAGCTAGATATTCAAGCACCAAACTTACAAAACAAGCATATAAAGATCCAATCCAAAGACCAACAATCTTAACATCAAGAAACATACTTAGGGAGTACAAAACACCTCCCAGAACATACACATGGTTTCCCCATTGCCAAATCACCCAAAAGCTAAATGTTTAACAAAAACCTTCCATACATTGAGCTTTACTTGCACTTGAATTCTTGCCCTTCTTGCTGCCCTCAAAAGGTCTCTAATGCTCTGCATTATTGAATTAAGGAAAATGAAGAGAGCGTAAGCAAAAGCTTAGTGAGGAATGCTCAATAAAACCATCCAATAATGCATTTGTAAAACACTTTATAAAACATGCTTCAAACCATCATTTACACATGCTCAAAAGCATACTTAAACATGCATCTCATGCATCAAATCATAACATGTCATATTGGCCACAAGTGATAAATTCCATTTCTTTAAACACAAGTTCATCAACTTTCACCCCAAGGACTTTTAAACACCTTGGCCCCAAGGACTTTTAAACACCTTGGCCTATGGACTTTTAAACACCATAGAATGTAACACATCAAGGACTTTTAAACACCTTGATCCCAAGGACTTTTAAACACCTTGGCCATGGACTTTTAAACACCATGAAACGTAACTCATCAAGGACTTTTAACCACCTTGATCCCAAGGACTTTTAAACACCTTGGCCTATGGACTTTTAAACACCATAGAAAAGGATCACCTAAGGACTTTTAACCACCTTAGTGTCCACAACATGAACCATCCAAGGACTTTTAACCACCTTGATGTTCATAAGTAACAAGGCTCACTCAAGGACTTTTAACCACCTTAGTGACCTTAACATTTTAAAAACATCACTTGCCAATATACATCATTTTCATCACTTACATCACTGTTTTAAAGCATAAAACCAAGCCATATTCATCATGCATTTAAAAGCATTAAACCACATCATTTCAATGTACAAAAGCAAGGAACTCCTACCTAGAGTTACCTTCAACATATGGCTTACATCATCAGCAAAAACCATGCTAAAACATGCTTCCAAAACAGTATGTAAAACATGCAAATTATCATTTCGCATCACAACAAAATCATGGCCACCACTAGAGAGAAATTCCGAAAACTTACGCTCGAGCTTAGCAAAGTTGTTTAGACTTAAACTAAGCTCCCAAGACATTGGTTTCAAAGCCGAAACCCAATTTCACTCACTGATTCCACTTCGCCACTTGCCGAAGCACGAAATCAAGCTTCCGAATCAACAACTCTTGGATCCAAAGATGCCTCCCCTGATTAAACACATTAAAGCAGAGGTTTAATGCATCATCAAGCATCAAAAGCTTCAATGAAAGCACTGAAACTCGCTGCTCTCATTCCCACACCAATTTCGGCCACCAAACACAACCGAAATTGCACCAAAACCACTTCTCAACAAAGCCCAGCCATAAACCAGCAAAACCTAACATCCATAAAACATCTAAAAACAACCTACAAACATCCTTATACCTCCAGCAACAACAGATCCATAAGATCACCACAAAAACATCCAAGAAACATAAGCTAAACTTAGGAAACTCAACCTATCCGGGATTGCATTAATCAAAACTCATTTCCTTATCAATTTAGAGTTCATTTAACATCAAAAACACATCTCAAATCACAGATTAATCAGATCTAACGAAAATCATGAAAAATCATCAAATCTTGCATTATAAGCCAAGATCCAATTCCAAACTCAAAAGCCTTTAATTAAACATCAATTAAGAGTTGAGAACTTGGGAATTTCAGTAAAGAACTGGTAGTTTAGAGGAGAAGGACGTTCTTACCTCCAAACTTGTGTTTCTCCACTTTTTGGAATGAAAATCCTTGAAGAATCAAGAAGCAATTGAAGAGGTTTTGAAGATATGTTGATTAGGAATCAAATGAGAGTTAAAAGGAGAGATTAAAGTGAGAAAAACAGAATCAAATCTCTGGAAATGGTGTGTTTGGTTTGAGAGAAAAAGAGAGAAGAAAATTGGAAGTTAGTTGAGAAAATTGTCAAATGAGTTTTTCCCTCCTTTTGATTCACTTTAAAATCAGAATTAAAACTCTAAATATCT
Organism: Hibiscus trionum; assembly: GCA_030270665.1. Taxonomy (NCBI): domain Eukaryota; kingdom Viridiplantae; phylum Streptophyta; class Magnoliopsida; order Malvales; family Malvaceae; genus Hibiscus; species Hibiscus trionum. Next base: position 28,971,698 of record BSYR01000021.1, read on the forward strand.
TAGAAAAATCTGGAGAAATCACCTTTGGATTAATAGCCCCTTAAAGATTCAAAGTTTCAACTCTTTATAAAATAGTCACAAAACTTTCAAAAATTACATTTTGGTCACTAGTCAAAATGTCATACTTCCAAAACCCATTTTTCAAAATTGATTTCACAGTTCACTTAATTATATTAAAAGATGATTTTAGAACATTTTCCATATTTTTAATGCAACCCGAACTAGGCTTTCCTAATTTCACCTCTTTAGATTCGAACAGCACTTTGACCAAACCGGTCAACGCCCAGAACTTCTAAGCCCAAAACCGGGGCGTTACAACTCTCCCCCCCTTAAGAAATTTCGTCCTCGAAATTTACCTGAAGGAAAGAGATAAGGAAACTGCTTCAGCATGTCTTCCTTCCGCTCCCACGTGGCTTCCTCAACACCGCGATGCTTCCACAGCACCTTCACCAACTCAATGGTCTTGCCACGAAGAACCTTGCTATCCGAATCCAGAACCTTCACCGGTTCCTCATCATAGGTCAAATCCGGATTCAAAACCACTTCCTCCACAGGCATCACATGCGAAGGATCAGATCTATACTTCCGGAGCATAGAAACATGAAACACATCATGAATCTTCTCCAACTCCTGAGGTAACCTCAACCGATACGCAACAGGACCCACACGCTCAACCACCTCATATGGTCCAATGTATCTAGGGCTCAACTTGCCCTTCCGGCCAAACCGCATCACCTTCTTCCAAGGCAAAACCTTCAAGAACACACGGTCACCCACCGCATACTCTATCTCCTTACGCTTCAAATCCGCGTAAGACTTCTGCCGATCAGAAGCAGCCTTTAACCGCTCACAAATGAGCTTCACCTTCTCTGTGGTCCCTTTCAACAAAGCCGGCATCGAAACCAACTTTTGACCAGTTTCAGCCCAACAAAGAGGAGTCCTACACTTCCTCCCGTACAAAGCCTCATAAGGTGCCATCTGTATGCTCGCCTGATAACTGTTGTTATAAGCAAACTCAACCAAAGGCAGATGCTTCTCCCAAGAACCTTGGAACTCAATCACGCAGCACCTCAACATATCCTCCAAAATCTGGATAACTCGCTCAGACTGACCATCCGACTGAGGATGATAGGATGTACTGAAATGCAACCTTGTACCCAGAGCTTGATGCAAACACTGCCAAAAACGCGATGTGAACCTCGGATCTCTATCCGACACAATCGACTTAGGCACACCATGCAGCCTCACAATCTCAGCAATGTACAGCTCCGCCAACCTATCCAAAGAAAACGTGGTATGCACAGGCAAGAAATGTGCACACTTCGTCAGGCGATCCACAATCACCCAGACCGAATTCTTTTTCGATGGAGACAAAGGTAAACCAGATACAAAATCCATGGTAACCCTCTCCCACTTCCATTCAGGGATTTTCAACGGTTGCAACAAACCAGAAGGAAACTGATGCTCAGCCTTAACTCGCTGACACACCAAACACTTGCTCACGAACTCTGCAACATCCTTCTTCAAACCCACCCAATAGTACTCATCACGAAGATCACGGTACATCTTAGTACTACCAGGGTGCATAGCAAAAGGACTACTATGACCTTCAGTCAGAATAGCACGCCTCAACTCAGCATCATTGGGCACTACTATCCGACTCCCAAAACACAGCACACCATCATCATTGAAACAGAAATCCGAAGGTCTACCCTCCGCGATATCCTGAACATGAGACACCAAGGAATCATCCAACAACTGCTTATCCTTGATCAACTGAACCATAGACGGCTTCACATGCAACTCAGCCACAAGACCACCATCACGCGATATGCGCAAGCTAGCAAACATGGCTCTCAACTCAACAGCTACCTTCCTACTCAAGGCATCAACAACAACATTAGCTTTTCCAGGATGATACTCAATCGTCAGATCATAATCCTTGAGCAACTCCAACCAACGCCGCTGCCTAAGATTCAACTCCTTCTGAGACATCAGATACCTCAAACTCTTGTGATCTGTGTACACAGTACACTTCTCACCATACAGATAATGCCTCCAGATCTTCAGAGCAAAAACCACTGCAGCCAGCTCAATATCGTGCGTAGGATAATTGCGCTCATGCACTTTCAACTGCCGCGATGCATAAGCCACCACCTTACCCTCCTGCATTAGCACACACCCCAAACCAACATAGGATGCATCACTGTAAACCACAAACTCTTTCCCTGATTCAGGCTGAATCAAGATAGGAGCTTGCGTTAAAGCCGCCTTCAGCTTCTCAAAAGCCTGCTGTCTCGCTTCTGTCCACTCATACTTAACATCCTTCTGCAACAGCTTTGTCAAAGGAGCAGCAATCTTGGAAAACCCATCCACAAACCTTCGGTAGTATCCCGCCAAACCAAGGAAACTACGGACCTCATGAACAGACTTAGGAACCTTCCAGCTCATCACCGCCTCAATCTTCTGAGGATCAGCACGAATCCCCTCAGCTGAGACCACATGCCCAAGAAAAACCACCTCTCTTAACCAGAACTCACACTTGCTCAGCTTAGCATAAAGCTGATTCTCTAACAAAGCTTGCAAAACAATCCTCAAATGCTCTTCATGCTCCTCCTCAGTACGCGAGTACACGAGGATATCATCAATGAACACCACGACAAACTTGTCCAGGTATTCATGAAACACACGATTCATCATGTCCATGAAAGCAGCAGGAGCATTTGTCAACCCAAACGGCATCACAAGAAACTCATAATGCCCATACCTTGTCCTGAAAGCTGTCTTAGGCACATTCACATCCTTCACCTTCAACTGATAATACCCTGACCTCAAGTCAATCTTAGAGAACACAGCAGCTCCCCGAAATTGATCAAAGAGATCATCAATCCTCGGCAAAGGATACCGATTCTTGATAGTCAACTTGTTCAGCTGACGGTAATCAATGCACATTCTCATAGTGCCATCCTTCTTCTTCACAAACAAGACCGGTGCTCCCCAAGGTGACACACTCGGCCGGATGAAACCACGATCAAGCAACTCTTGCAACTGCGTCTTCAGCTCCTTCAGCTCCTTAGGTGCCATTCTATAGGGAGTAATGGACACAGGAGTTGTATTCTCATACAGCTCAATTCCAAACTCCACCTCGCGGTTAGGAGGTAAACCAGGCAACTCCTCAGGAAAAACACCAGGAAACTCCTTTACAACCCTGATATCTTGCACCCTCAACTCCTTAGAGCTAGGATTCATCACAAAAGCTAGATAGGCTTCGCAACCTTGCCTCAGCATCCTGCTCGCCTCCAAAGAAGATACCACATTGGCAAGAAACTTCACATTCTCACCAACTACCACAACTTCATAATCATCCGCAAGCTTAAGCGAAACACGCTTATTCTCACAATCCACAACAGCACGATGCTCAGCAAGCCAATCCATACCAAGGATCACATCGAAACCATAGAAGGGCAACTCCATAAGATCAACATGAAAGACATGCTCTTGAACAACCAAAGGGCACCTTCTATACAACTTTCGAGTCACAACAGTCTCACCAAAAGAACTAGTGACCCGAACACCAACATCCAAAGACTCAACAGGCAAACCAAGCAATTCAGCATGCTCACGAAGAATATATGAATGTGTAGATCCAGAATCAATCAAAGAAAGCAATGACAAGGACTGCAAAGTAAAGGTACCTGCAATCACATCTGCATCATTCCTGCCCTCTCTCTGAGCATACACCCTCGCTTGGCCTCCACCTTCAGGCTGAATAGCTACAACATGAGCTACCCCTCGGCCACCTTCCTCTCTCCTCTGGAAATTACCACGGCCGCGCCCACGACCTCTCTGTGGTGCAGCAACAACAGGAGCACGCACCTGCTCACCAGCCATCCTCGGACAATCTCGCCTTATGTGGTCCGCAGAACCACAATTCCAGCACCCGTTACCAGCAGCCGCAACAGGAGCTTGTGCCACTCTCTCAGCACGAGGACAGTCACGCTTCAAGTGACCACGGGAACCACAGATCCAACAAGCACTGGGATCAGCTCTAGCATTGCCTCCTCTAGCAGGCACACCACCACCTCTCCTGGCTGAGGACTGATACTTCTGATCTCGTCCCCTCTTGTTCCGTCCACCTCCGGAACTATACTCAGCAGCTCGCTTGCCAGCACCCTTAGCAGACAAACTCAGGTTCATCTCAACGTCCTTAGCTCGGCCCACCAACACATCAAAATCAATATACTCGGCGGCCAGCAAATACATCTTAACATCCGTCACAAGACCGTAACGAAACCTCTCGCACCTAGCCCTCTCATCAGGTATCAGCTCCGGTGCATACTGACTGAGCCGTACAAACTGTACCTCGTACTCAGCTACACTCATGCCCCCTTGGGTAAGAGACATGAATTCCCGCTTTTTCTCATCCAGATATCTCACTCCCAGATATCTTCTTTTAAACACATTCTGAAAGAATGTCCAGGTAACATCAGCTTCAGTCATTCCAGAAATGGTAGTCGTCCACCATGTATAAGCATCGTCCTGCAGCAAGGACACAACACAGCCCAGCTTTTGCACATCCGTGCAACTCATCTGACCCAAGATACGCTTGGTACTTTCCAGCCAAGCCTCAGAACTCTCAGCTGACAAACCTCTAAACTCAGTCCCTCCAAGACTGCGCAGACGCTCCAAAGGCAATCTGACTCCAGCATCTCCCTGATGCCCAGCTCCCTGAGCTCCAGCTACTGCTGCTCGAAAAGCACCCGCAATAGCTTGTACCAAAACAGACATATCAGGCATAGCTTGCCCCTGACCAACCTCTGGTCCAGCAGCTCCAGCACCAGCATCAGCTGCAGCTTCAGCTCTCGCACCTCCAGCACCACCACCAGGCGGAGGAGGGGGTAACACAGCACTACCAGTGTGCTCTTCATTCTCATTCTCATTAGGAGCCGTAGCTCTCGCATTACCTCTTAACTCTCTACGTGGTGCCATACTTTTACCATGCAATCACAACACAAATAAAACAAAGTCAGGCCCAACAAGGTAAGCAATCCAAGTATTCAAGCTCAATTTCATTTCAAAACAACATCTTTCCTTTAGCTTTTGTTTGGCAATGGGTACCCTCAACATGCAACATCAGAGCGTACAACTCAACTGCATCAACATTTCAAACCACTGAACATGCTTCCAAACAACAAGCATTCATAGCATACATACTTCAATCATGCATACAAACATTCCCAATTACTCGAGAACTCAGCTCTGATACCACCAAATGTAACCCCCTTAACCCGGCCTAGACGGTTGACCCGAATTAAGAAAGTCACACGGGGAAAACCAAAGTCAACCCGAAAGTCAACCTTGATTAACGACCCTTTTTTTTTCTTTTTAAACTTGTCTAGATGCACTTTAGACCTAATTGTGATCACACAAACATCATACCAAAAGATCACAAACATCAGAGATCAAACAGGGACTCAATTGAACAATTTACAACTTTAGGGACCAAATTGTAAATTCTGATAATTATAAGGACTTAATCCAAATTGAAGTTACCATCTCGAAATTAATCAGGTTTCATGCTTCTCTGTGAAATTTCAGCTCAAAAGGACTTCCCAAACTCATACAATTGCACAAACAAGTTTCAGGACCAAAACGCAAACAATTCAAAACACATAACTGCCAATGTCAGCCCCCAACGGTCAACCGTTCCGAAACGGGAGACAGCCCGTTCCGAAACGCGGGGCCGTTCCGAAACAGGCATAGCCCGTTTCGAAACGGGGGTCTGGCAGTGGCCTTTCCGTTTCGGAACGGCCCCTCCCGTTTCGGACGCCTGGGCACGATTAAGGCACCCGTTCCGAAACGGTAGGTGCTGTTCCGAAACACCCTGCCCAGATTGCTCCAAAACTCCACTTTAAACATGCAATTACACAACCAATCATGCTCCGAATGTCACCAAACTTTGCCAACATGCAATTCAACATATAAGGGACATATTAGCATCATCAATTCAACCAAACATCATCATATGCAAAAAGCCCCAATTCTATAGGCATGCTTCCTACACAAGCTAGATATTCAAGCACCAAACTTACAAAGCAAGCATATAAAGATCCAATCCAAAGACCAACAATCTTAACATCAAGAAACATACTTAGGGAGTACAAGACACCTCCCAGAACATACACATGGTTTCCCCATTGCCAAATCACCCAAAAGCTAAATGTTTAACAAAAACCTTCCATACATTGAGCTTTACTTGCACTTGAATTCTTGCCCTTCTTGCTGCCCTCAAAAGGTCTCTAATGCTCTGCATTATTGAATTAAGGAAAATGAAGAGAGCGTAAGCAAAAGCTTAGTGAGGAATGCTCAATAAAACCATCCAATAATGCATTTGTAAAACACTTTATAAAACATGCTTCAAACCATCATTTACACATGCTCAAAAGCATACTTAAACATGCATCTCATGCATCAAATCATAACATGTCATATTGGCCACAAGTGATAAATTCCATTTCTTTAAACACAAGTTCATCAACTTTCACCCCAAGGACTTTTAAACAACTTGGCCCCAAGGACTTTTAAACACCTTGGCCTATGGACTTTTAAACACCATAGAATGTAACACATCAAGGACTTTTAAACACCTTGATCCCAAGGACTTTTAAACACCTTGGCCATGGACTTTTAAACACCATGAAACGTAACTCATCAAGGACTTTTAAACACCTTGATCCCAAGGACTTTTAAACACCTTGGCCTATGGACTTTTAAACACCATAGAAAAGGATCACCTAAGGACTTTTAACCACCTTAGTGTCCACAACATGAACCATCCAAGGACTTTTAACCACCTTGATGTTCATAAGTAACAAGGCTCACTCAAGGACTTTTAACCACCTTAGTGACCTTAACATTTTAAAAACATCACTTGCCAATATACATCATTTTCATCACTTACATCACTGTTTTAAAGCATAAAACCAAGCCATATTCATCATGCATTTAAAAGCATTAAACCACATCATTTCAATGTACAAAAGCAAGGAACTCCTACCTAGAGTTACCTTCAACATATGGCTTACATCATCAGCAAAAACCATGCTAAAACATGCTTCCAAAACAGTATGTAAAACATGCAAATTATCATTTCGCATCACAACAAAATCATGGCCACCACTAGAGAGAAATTCCGAAAACTTACGCTCGAGCTTAGCAAAGTTGTTTAGACTTAAACTAAGCTCCCAAGACATTGGTTTCAAAGCCGAAAACCCAATTTCACTCACTGATTCCACTTCGCCACTTGCCGAAGCACGAAATCAAGCTTCCGAATCAACAACTCTTGGATCCAAAGATGCCTCCCCTGATTAAACACATTAAAGCAGAGGTTTAATGCATCATCAAGCATCAAAAGCTTCAATGAAAGCACTCAAACTCGCTGCTCTCATTCCCACACCAATTTCGGCCACCAAACACAACCGAAATTGCACCAAAACCACTTCTCAACAAAGCCCAGCCATAAACCAGCAAAACCTAACATCCATAAAACATCTAAAAACAACCTACAAACATCCTTATACCTCCAGCAACAACAGATCCACAAGATCACCACAAAAACATCCAAGAAACATAAGCTAAACTTAGGAAACTCAACCTATCCGGGATTGCATTAATCAAAACTCATTTCCTTATCAATTTAGAGTTCATTTAACATCAAAAACACATCTCAAATCACAGATTAATCAGATCTAACGAAAATCATGAAAAATCATCAAATCTTGCATTATAAGCCAAGATCCAATTCCAAACTCAAAAGCCTTTAATTAAACATCAATTAAGAGTTGAGAACTTGGGAATTTCAGTAAAGAACTGGTAGTTTAGAGGAGAAGGACGTTCTTACCTCCAAACTTGTGTTTCTACACTTTTTGGAATGAAAATCCTTGAAGAATCAAGAAGCAATTGAAGAGGTTTTGAAGATATGTTGATTAGGAATCAAATGAGAGTTAAAAGGAGAGATTAAAGTGAGAAAAACAGAATCAAATCTCTGGAAATGGTGTGTTTGGTTTGAGAGAAAAAGAGAGAAGAAAATTGGAAGTTAGTTGAGAAAATTGTCAAATGAGTTTTTCCCTCCTTTTGATTCACTTTAAAATCAGAATTAAAACTCTAAATATCTTAGAAAAATCTGGAGAAATCACCTTTGGATTAATAGCCCCTTAAAGATTCAAAGTTTCAACTCTTTATAAAATAGTCAAAAACTTTCAAAAATTACATTTTGGTCACTAGTCAAAATGTCATACTTCCAAAACCCATTTTTCAAAATTGATTTCACAGTTCACTTAATTATATTAAAAGATGATTTTAGAACATTTTTCCATATTTTTAATGCAACCCGAACTAGGCTTTCCTAATTTCACCTCTTTAGATTCGAACAGCACTTTGACCAAACCGGTCAACGCCCAGAACTTCTAAGCCCAAAACCGGGGCGTTACAGTAGGTGAGAGCTCCCGGGGATTGAAAAGAGTGTTCATAAATTTGGGTGAGATTCGGACGAGCACCCTCTCCGGCATTGGATGATTCACCGGATTCATTGACACGAGATCTCTTCCTAGAAGGGGCCATGAACTAGAAAACAAATGTATGCATTACAATCTCTTCATTCAACTCATGGAAAAATCAAAAATCAAGGTAAAAAGATTTTTACAAAAGAAATTTTGAAAAACAGATTTTGTTAAGAAGACAAACATAAAAAAAAGTTTTGAAAACGAAAAAGAAAAAAAAGAAAAAAAGAGAAAAGGATTTTACCTTGATAGTGATTAGAGAAGAATGAGAGAAAAGTCTAGCACCAAATTGATGAAAAAGCCTTAGAGCTTTGCTGGATTTGAAACCCTCTTGAAGTTTTTGAGTTGTGGTGTGAAAATATGAGGGAGGAAGAGGCTTTTTATAGGCTGAGAACGGCTAGGGTTTTTAGAGTTTTGAGAGTTTTAGTTTTGGTAAAATTTGAAGAATTTAAATGCCAAATTTAAAGTAGTCTGCGCAATCGCGTATCGATACGCCTGAGGGTGTATAGATACGAGGGTAAAAAAGTAATTCCCATAAAAATGCCCGTTGAAGGATCGTATCGAAACGGATGCAATCTGTATCGAAACGATTGAAGCTCGTATCGAAACGTGTTTAACCGTATCGATACTCGTGTAAGACCAAATGAAGTCTGGGAAGCTAATGAAGTATGCGTATCGATACGCGTAGGGCCGTATCGATACCCTAAGCCCGGAAGTACATTTTAGGCCTAAAGAACAACCATAAGCTCGATTCTAACACCTCCTAAAGGTATGCAAATGATGAATGAGCAGTTCTAAGCATATTCTAACAGAATCATACTCCCCCTAGCTATAGGCATGAATATTTTCAAGAGTTACAACACACAAACATGCAATTTCACAAGATCAAGCAATTTTAAGCACAAAAGAGGTCTAAAAGGTCAAGATAGGCTAGTTAGACCTAACTCTCTCCTAAGGGACCAAAAATGCTCTTTGTCTAAAGGTTTTGTAAATATGTCCGCTAATTGATTTAAGGTGTCAACATACTCTATAACAACATCTTCTTTAAGGACATGATCTCTAATGAAATGATGCCTTATTTCTATATGTTTGGTTCTAGAGTGTTGGATGGGATTTTTTGTCAAACATATTGCACTAGTGTTATCACACTTAAGGGGTATGGTTTGAACTTTAATACCATATCTAAGAGGTGTTGCTTCATCCAAAGGAATTGAGCACAACAACTCCCCAAGGATATGTACTCGGCTTCGGTGGTAGATAAGGCTACACTATTTTGTTTCTTAGAGAACCAAGATATGAGCATACTACCAAGAAATTGACAAGTTCCCGAAGTATTTTCCTATCGATTTTACGTCACCCATAATCCGTATCCGAATAGGCATGAAGATTGAAGGTGGATTCTCTAGGGTACCAAAGACCTAAACAAGGAGTATCTCTAAGGTATCTAAAGATTCTCTTAACGGCTATAAGGTGAGACTCTCTAGGACTAGCTTGAAACCTAGCACACAAGCAAACACTAAACAAGATATCCGGTCTACTTGCGGTAAGGTAAAGCAATGATCCAATCATAGAACGGTAAAGCTTAGAGTCAACACACTTACCTCCTTCATCTTTGTCAAGTTTTGTAGATGAGCTCATAGGTGTGGCTTGAGGCTTAGCATTCTCCAAGCCAAACTTCTTGAGCATATCCTTTATGTACTTTGCTTGATTGATGAAGGTGCCATCCTTCCTTTGCTTGATTTGGAGTCCCAAAAAGAATGAGAGCTCCTCCATCATGCTCATCTCGAATTCACCTTGCATTAGCTTAGCAAACTCTTTGCAATGACATTCGTTAGTAGAACCAAAAATTATATCATCAACATAAATTTGTACTACTATGATGTCATTTTTATAAAAAGTGTAGTGTCCACCTTTCCTTTTTCAAAACCTTTGTCAATTAAAAAGATTGAAAGTCTTTCCTACCAAGCTCTAGGAGCTTGTTTTAAACCATAAAGAGCTTTAGTAAGTTTGAAAACATGATTTGGAAATTTTGAGTCTTCAAAACCCGGTGGTTGTTCCACATACACTTCCTCATTTATAAAACCATTTAAAAACGCGCTTTTAACATCCATTTAAAAAAGCTTGAAATCATGATAACATGCATATGCAAGCAACATCCTAATGGCTTCCATTCTAGCTATGGGTGCATATGTTTCATCAAAATCTATTCCCTCTTCTTGAGTGTAACCTTGTGCTACTAGTCTAGCTTTATTTCTCACAATGTTACCACTCTCATCTAGCTTGTTCCTAAAGACCCATTTAGTTCCTATGGTAGATTGATTACTAGGCCTATCAACTAATGTCCACACATTACTTCTCTCAAATTGATTTAACTCTTCTTGCATAGCCATGATCCAAAAATCATCTTTCAATGCTTATTTTAGATTCTTAGGCTCTATGCATGAGATAAATGCAACATGATTCATTAATCTAAGAAAAGATCGAGTGGTTACCCCATTGGATGGATCACCCAAGATTTCACCATCTTTGGCATAGTTGATTCTCTTGGGTAGCTCACTTCCTTTTCCTCAAGAGCCAAGTCCTTCAAGGCTTCAAGAGGAGGATCTTGTGTGTCCTCTTCTTTTGTTGGAATCTCATTCTCCTTTGAAGTTTGTTCTCCATCAAAGGCATGTATGATTCCTACATCATCATCATCACAAGAATCCTTCCTTGGAAGGAGGTTATCATCGAATACAACATGTATAGATTCTTCTACTACTAAAGTTCTCTTGTTAAATACACGATAAGCTTTAGAGGTTAAAGAATATCCTATGAAAATAGCTTCATCACTTTTTGCATCAAATTTACCTAAGTTGTCTTTTCCATTATTTAAAACAAAACACTTGCAACCAAAAGGATGAAAATAGCTAATGTTAGGCTTTTTAGATTTTAAAATCTCATAAGGTGTTTTCTTTAAAACTGGCCTAATCATTTCTTGGTTTACAATGTAGCAAGCGGTGTTTGTGGCTTCCGCCAAAAAATATTTAGGTAAATTGTTTTCACAAAGCATGGTTCTAGCCATTTCTTGTAAAGTCCTATTTTTCCTCTCAACTACCCCATTTTGTTGAGGAGTTCGAGGAGCCAAAAAATTATGGCTAATACCATTTTCATTCAAGAATTCTTCAAACCCTAAATTTTGAAACTCGGTTCCATGATCACTCCTAATATGAGAAATTCTAAGTTCAAGATCATTTTGGGTTAGTTTTGAAAATGTGATGATTTTTTCTAAAGCCTCATTTTTTGTACTTAAATATAGAACCCAAGTAAATCTAGAAAAATCATCAACAAGTACAAATGCATAAGATTTACCACCCAAGCTCATAGTCCTAATTGGCCAAAATAAATCCATATGGATAAGTTGTAAACATCTACTTGTAGAAACATCATTAATGGATTTAAAGGAAGACTTATGTTGTTTACCCTTAGAGCATGCATCACAAATTTTATCGTTTGAGAACTTAATCTTGGGTAAACCTCTAACTAGATCAAGGGAAACTAGTTTTTCTAAAACACTAATGCTAGCATGTCCTAGTTTCCTATGCCACAACCATGCATCATTTTTATTTTGTGCTACCAAACATGCATGAGAGGTATGTATGTAATCTAGATGCACCATGTATATGTTACCTATGCGATGACCTATGAGCATAATATTATTAGATTTAATGTCAACAATTTTGCACCCATTTTTATCAAATAAAACATTAAATCCTTTATCACACAATTGACTTATGCTCAACAAGTTATGTTTAAGACCATCAACATACAAGACATTTTCAATAAGAATAGTAGAGTGATTACCTATGAAGCCAATACCTTTAATATGGCCTTTGGAGTTGTCACAAAATGTCACCACTCCTCCACTTTTTGGCTTTAGATCCATGAATCTACTCTTGTCTCCGGTCATATGCCTCGAGCATCCACTATCAAGGTACCATGAGTTTTGACTTTGTGTTTTGGCCTTGTAGCAATGCTCCCCCTACAAACAAAGATATTAAACTTTTGTTTTTGGTACCCAAATCATTTTGGGTCCATGAGTGTTAGCTCCCAATACCTTGGTTCCCTTAGGAATCCAAGATGACATAGCAACAATGTTATTAGATTTTACAAGTTCCTTAGGAACCCATACACTTCTAATCCTTTTAGTTCTATTATGTCTAGGAAAGCTACCTTATTTGTAGTAATTAGTCTTTTTCTTAGGTTGGTTTGTTTTAGAAGATTCACCTATTTCATGCTTCACACTACCAATATTTTTAAAAGACTCTTTGAGCTTATTAAGCTCATTTAACACCTTTTGGTGTTCACTATTACATTGAGATAAAAGATTATTAAGGTCAACATTTTCATCTTGGAAGAATTTTAGTTCATCTTTCAACCCTAAAATCTTTTTCTCAAATTTTAAATTAGCTTGAGAAAGTGAGTCATTTTTATCATTTAATTCCGAAATAATTTTCTTATTCCTAATGACCGACTCCTTGTATTTCTCAACTAATTCACCATAGACCTCTTGCAACTCATCATAAGCATCATTTAATTCATCATATGTAAAATCAAAAGATGATGAGTTAGAGGTTACCATGGAGGAATCTTCCTCAAGTGCCATGAGGCAAAGGTTGGCCACTTCTTGTTCGTCATCCTCCGATGACTCCTCATCACTCCAAGTAGCAAGCTTGGCTTTGAGCTTCTTCTTCTTCTCAAAGCCCTTCTTCTTGAGTTGAGGGCACTCCGAACGTATGTGGCTGAGTTTATTGCACTCGAAGCAAATGATTTGATCCCTTGCTTCTTCTTTGTTTTTACCTTTGAAGTCCATCTTTCTTTGAATTTTTCTTCCACGGTTGGACCTCATAAATCGAGAGAACTTCTTGGATATCATAGCCAATTCTTCAAGGTCATCCTCCTCACTAGAAGAGCTTTCCTCAAGTAGTGAAGCTTTGAGAGCTATTCCCATTTTCTTCTTCTTTTCAACTTCTAGCTTCTCTACTCTCTTCTCTTCCTTCTTCTTCTCTTCTTCCCTTCCTTGCTTCATAATCTCATGAGTGAGGAGAGAACCCACTAGCTCATCAAGCTTTAGAGTCTTCAAATTTTTGGCCTCTATGATGGCGGTTCTCTTCCCATCCCAAGATTCGGGAAGTGAGTAAAGTAGCTTCCAGACAAGCTTGTCTTCCGGTATAGTCTCTTCAAATCCTTTGAGCCCATTGACTATGGTAGAGAAGCGATCAAACATCTTGGTCTCAAGAGTATCCCATACTTCCTTGGCACTCTCAATGGATGAGAATTTGGAATAGATGTCGGGTCCAAAGGAGCAAAAAAGCATGTGAAAAGCCTTGTCATTTATTTGAATCTTCTTTCTTTCATCTTCACCCATCTCTATCTTTTTCTTCAACACCATCTTTCCTTCATTGTCTTGCTTCAATGGAATGTAAGGACCATCTTCAATGACATCCCACACCAAGTAATCATTAGACTTGATGAAGAGGCTCATCCTATTCTTCCAAAAGGGATAGTTCTCACCATTGAAGAATGGTGGCTTTGTGATGGATTATGACTCATACATACTTGAACCGGAGGTAGAAGCCATGGCTTGATTTTTTGTTGATCTCACTCTTCCTAGGAACTCCTCTTGTGGTTGTGAATCCTTCAAAGAGGTAGGCTCTGATACCAATTGTTGAGTGGATCGATTGAATGATCAAGACCAAGAGGGGGGTGAATTGGGATTTAAAAACTTTGTGCAGTGAAAGGGCAATTTAAAAATGAAGAACAAAGGATTTTAGAGTGGTTCAAGTTCCAAATGAACTCTACATCCACTACCTTAGCTACCACTAAGGATTTCAAGGCTTCAGAGGTAACCTTTACACAACAGGTCAAATTTTTCTGCCCAAAAATTGACCAAACCCTCACAAATAATCAAAGAAGAAATAGGACAAGAAGTATATCACTCTAATACAAATTTGTCACTTGAAGTACAACACTCAACCAAAAATTGAAGATAAGATAAGAATTGGAAACAACTCAATTTGGGAATTACAAAAGATTGGAAATAAAGCACACTTGAGGTTGGATTTTTGCTTGAATGTTTGTCTTTTATGCAATAGTTGTTGCTGGTCTTCAAAGAGCTTCAATTTATACATCCTCTATCAATTCTAGCCGTTTGGGTGGTTGGGGAATTGAATAGAGCCGTTGGGACCCTCTCTTTCCACCATAAATGCACTTTTGCAGCTATCCGTATCAGTACACGGGGAGCTGTATCGATACCTGTCTCAAAAAAGAAAGAGTCGTTGTACATAATAAAGAGTGGGTATCAAAACGCACGTAGGTGTATCGATACGGGACATGGAGTGTATCGAAACGGATAAGACCGTATCGATACCTTTTTCTCAACTTAGCTCACTAGAAGTTTTCGTTTCGATACGAGGGTTTACCGTATCGATACGGGTCAACTACCATTTTAAATGTTGGTTACCTAACAACTGACACCAACAGTCGAAAGCATTTAAAACAATTCGAATTAAAAATTCAATTAAAACCGTATCGATACGGGTGAAGCCATATCGGTACACCATTCAAACTCTTTCAGTTTTTACAGAGGGGCGTATCGATACAGATGAAATCTGTTTCGATACGCTGTTTCGATACGGTAAAGAGCGTATCGAAACACGTCCTTCTAGTAGCCAACTTAGTAAAAAAGGTATCGATACGGCTGGAAGCGTATCGATTCACCTGGACGGTTTTGAACACTTTGGCCTTGGAACACTTAGAAAATATTTGGAGTTTGAGTTTTTCAAATCAGTTTTAAAGTGTTGGTGATTTAAAACTTATCAAGGGACTTAGAAAACAATTTCAAGTTTTTCAATTTGATCCTTAACAATTTAATTATATCAAAATCAAACATAGGTTTCACATAACCTATGCAATGCAGTCTACACACTACTGAGCAGCAATTACCTGGCCCATTCTATCACTATGAACTCCCCTACTTTGATTAATTGTGTTTTTAGTTTTATTCCTTTAAACAAACTTGTAATTAATTGTGCATTTAAATTTCTTATGCAGATATACACTCGAAGGAACTATACCAATCCTCATGGGATTCAGCATCTTATATACTATAACTTGGCAGGAGTGTGCACTTGCGCTCTCACAAAAAGGGAACACCTACACGCCCTACAAGTTTTTGGCGCCGTTGCCGGGGATTGGCAATAACGACTTCATTTTGTTTTTTGCACTCTTTATTTAATTGTATTTAAATTTCAGGTTTTTAACTTTATTTTTATTTTTTATATATATAAAAAAATTCAGGTACGCTACAAGTCCAAGGGCATCACAATGTCGAGGAAAACTATACTGTAGCTGATGTTTGAAAAAGAATAGCAGATGTTGCAGCAGCAGCTGCCGCTTTGGCAACAGACGTCGCTGCCGCAACAGTAAAATTTTTCATGGTATGATCAAAATTGTCAATTTTTTAACCATAACGATTTTGCTACAGAAACCAACATGCTAGGGCAAGGTGGTCAGCTTCAAGAGCAATCAAGAGAACCCACTCAAGAGTTGATGTTGGAAAACTATTGCAATCTATGTGAGGGAAATCACTTGTTCAAAAATTATCCTTTACTTATCGAAGAAGACATTTGAGACCAACAGCAGGAGAAGCCACATCAGCAACTAGGACAATAGATACACCTGCCGCAGTATCTGCTGCCGCAACATAATTTTTCATGGTATGATCAACAACCTCAAAATTTTTTTACCATGACAATTGTGTTGTCTCATCGGCAGATATACCCTGGCAGTGTAGTCCTCCGCAAGAACAATCACAAACCTTGGAGGACATGCTTCAAGTTTTCATGGTTAGTATTGCATCCTTTATTGAATCCACTCAAAGGCTTTCACCGAAAATGGATACAAGGATGGACCAGTGGGATTCAACCTTATGGGATACAACAGATCGATTGAACACATCCACATATGCCATGAACGAAGAAAATGTGCCAGCAACTTCTGCCTTGGCAACCATTGATCACCAACAAGTCAGTCCTAGGGATACTGATGTCCCAAGGCAAGAGGACGAAGAAATATGCGAAGAAAGTTCTCCGATGTGTGAGGAACAACTAGAGGATGAAGAAAACTGCCCAACACATGATAAGCCTATGCGAGAAATTGCCCTAGCAAGGATTGAGGAAACTGCACAGAGCAGTTTTGTGACAATACCTAGTTTTGCGACAACCTTGCACGCCTTAGCAGCAGTCTCGGTACCTATGCCCGCCACAACAAAGGCCTCAACAGCGCTGCCCGCCTCGACAGAAATCTCGACAACTATGGAATATGTATATCAAGAGGAGCCGATGCTGACAGATCTAAAGCCATCACAATCTCTACTAATGGAGATGTTCGAGGGAACTGAAGAACACAATGTTATGGATGATGAAGCCCTTCGATGTGCTGAGTTTTTCCTTAACCTGAACCACATTATGACAGACTACTACCCCGACAGTTGGCCACCTGAACAGCTGCTTTGGCAGCAAAAGCCATCCTCCACCATAACAAATTAAGACAAAGATAAGGCAAGTGCATGGTTTGATAGTGGTATAATTTTTACTTATCACATGTTCATGCCTTCATAAAAAGAAACAGGGTGGAGGATTCGCATGGATTACAAGAGAACAAGGAAGAAAGACTTCCCCATAAGAATAGTCACTCGATGGAGGGTGCGAGTGAACTATAAGAAGTACCGGAAACGAACCCGCTGTAACATAATTTTAGTTTTTCCACATCTTTACCGTTTTCTTTAGGAATAGATCTTAATAAGCTTAGGACCAGATTTTATTTTTAGTTATATTATTTTTATTTAGTCTGTCTCACATCTACTTATCTAGATTCATACCCTACTATAACAGGCAAGCCGCCAAGAAATATGAGGAGTAAACAATGAAAGCCGCCCAAGCGGCAAAGACGGTAGCAGAGGAGACAACCCAAACCACCAATTCCCTTGACTAGAAGGTGTCTAATTCCTCTGATAATGCAGAGCCGACCGAAGCAACAAATAAGAGAATGAGGCATGTGATAGCAGCTCAACTAGAGGATGAAGGGTCAAAAACCGAGATGGAGTAGCAACCAAAGAGACCCATTCCCATCAGAGTCTAGCCAATTCGCGGCCAGAAGCAGAGCCTCGCCGCCAAATCACCCGCCACTCGCCGCCTAATCTTCTCATCTTCCTCCGAGTCCACCAAGTTGAAGGACAACTCGGGCAGCTTCTAGCACCAATATTTTTTTTGTTTTTCTTCAATGTTTTTCTTTCTATGTTTTTTCTATTTTCTTTTATGTTTAAACATGTAGCTGCATTTTAAATCTTTCCTAGTACTTAATGAAAATTGAAAATCTGGGTTAAATAACTTGTGCCTATGATAGTTAGCGGATTCTATTTTCGCACCACACTTAAAAATGAACTTAATCTTGGGAAGAAGCATGAAAAACACCTTAGAATTTTTTTAGTTGCTAAACTTTTATTACACTTATGTTAAGTGTTGAATATTGTTTGAGTTCTAAGTGTACATTGCCTGCTTAAACTTAATGAAAATTCTTATATTGGATGCAGGTATGCCGCCGCGGTAGCACATGGCAGCAAAGTAAAATAAAAAGCAATGCCACTACGGTCGCAAAACAAAGAAAAGGTTGAATGCCCTAGAGGTTCCCGAAACAGGCTCTAGGAAGGATCATGAGCAAGGACACTCCGCTGCTATCAAAGTTCATGTATCTTAAATTCTTTGAAGTGAAGGACAAATTAGCATGTGTGAATGAAAGCCTTCACGGGATGACTCTACTCAAAGGGTTCAGAGTTTCGTATTATGATCCTATCTTAGATTCAGACCTAGGGAGTAGTTGTGATGAGCTGAAGCCCTTAAAAGCCATGATTAGTAAAAATGAAAAAAAGAAGTGCTTAACTGTGCTACCAAAGCAACAACTCTATATCCTTTTTCTTTAACTTTTACATCATTCTTTGTTTACTTAGTATATTCAGCATGTACACAGACCTGCACACACTACACTAGCACTAGAATTAAAATTCTAAGTCATTTCATGTTATTCCCTCTAACTAAACTAATATAGGTGCCACGACCTTGAGGTATGAAACCAAATTAAAAACTAGGTTTTTTTTTATTTATGTACAAGGGCATGTTTACTAGTTAGGTAGCATTGCTTGAGGACAAACAATAGTTCAATTTTGGGGGTGTGAAGAGTGTCCATAAGTTCTATATTTTATGCACATTCATGCCCTTGTTATTGTTGTTCTTAAGCTTTGTAACCCCCTTAGCCCGACCTAGACGCCCGAACCGAACTAAGAAGATTACACGGGGAAAATCGAAGTCAACTAATAAAAGTCAACCTCGATTGACGACCCTTTTTTTTATCTTCTCTAGATGCACAATATTAACCTATGTATCCAGTAAGACCATTAGAAAGAAACGACATAGCGATCGGAGTTCAACTAGGGGTTCAATTGCATACTTATGACTTTTAGGGACCATTTTGCAAAAGACAGAAAATACAGAGAATTTTTTAGATTTTAAAGTTACCGATCCTTAATTAGTCATGTAACATGCCATCACGTCAAATTTCAGCTCAAACCGATAATCCAAATTCATCCAATTGATCAAATAACATTCAAGGACCAAAACGTAACATTTCAAGACTTTAGAAGATAGTTTTAACTCAATTTTAACTACTTGTATCGATACACCTGAGCCTGTAACGATACACGGGAAGGCAGTAACAAAAGATGGGAATGGCGTATCGATACGCTTCCCCATGTATCGGTACGACCTTTAAACTTGGCTTGGGCGTATCGATACGCGGGCAATCCGTACCGACCCCTCTGTACCGAAAAGCTTGGATTGGGCCTTAGTGTATCGATCCACTTCCCCGTGTATCGATAGGCATACCAGAAAAACACATTCCAAGGGTGTTTAAACATGCTTAATCATATCCAAACAAGCCCAAATCATGCATACACGTTATAATCTACCTAATAGACAAGTAAACATCAATAACAAGTAAATCACACTCATCAAACTCATCAAACCATGATGACATGTTAGCTATTCAAGTATGCTTAAGAAACCAAGCTAAAGCATAGGCAAAACACCATAAGCAAACCATGAAACCAATTAAAGGCCGATTACAAGTCCAAAATCAGATACCAAACATGCTTAAAACAACAAACATCACCAACAAATTCAGAAAGAAGGAATTCCCACCCATTGCCACTTATTACACTAAAGGTGAACCACATATATCGCTTAGTCAAAACTCTTGGAATTCCCTTGCTTTTGGACTGCCTTGAATGCTTAATTCTCTGCATTGATGAAACAAATGAGCGTAAGCATATAGCTTAGCGAGGATCGTTAAAACAACATTCATCAATGCATTTCATTAAACCATTGCAACATCATTTGCAAACTCATGCCATTCTTTTAAACTTGCTCATTTAAGCATTCAATGCACTTTTAAAACCACGTGCATATTGCATCATTAAAACAACAACAAATTCCTTTGGTCATGCTTAAACCAAGTATCACATGCATTCTTGCATCATTCACAAGCATCTCATGCTTAATCATCAATCATCAACATTATATTGGCTCCCAAGTGATAATTCTCAAACCATACCAAAACAAATGACACAATCGGATACGCGGATTACAAGCGTTCTCCCATACGCTTCATACATGCTACCGGACTACCCAAGGTGGAGATCAATGGAACAATCACAACCCCTCAACACCGGTGATGGAGATTAATGGCACAATCACAACCCCTCAACATCACTCATCGGTAGTTGTATAATTCCACTAACGAGAGTACGAGACACATACCACAAGACTCACACACGTGATTAAACCATTCACCTTTGTGATCTTAGCCTCAATGTTAGGGTACTTGGATGGAGATTACGGCACAATCACAACCCCTCGACATCCAAGGCGAATTTATTCACGGTGCACCCAATCCTATAGCCGACTAACTATGTCCGATTAAAGTAACCAAAAACCATTTCCATCACTTGACAATATAATCATTTAACATCAATATTCCACTGTTTTACAAGCATAAACACAATGCCATTTTCACAAGCATAAACATGCTTAATATCAAATGCATTTATCACATAAAACCAAGGATCACTTACCTAGTGCATCCTTAACATAATGGCATTAAAATCCAGCTTTAGCCATTCTTAAAACATGCTTAAAACAATAATTAAAACCACATTAAACTCAAGTGCATTTCCATAAAAGCATAGCACATTTCCGAGAGAGAGACTTTCGAATCACGTACTCTTAGGCTTAGCCAAGTGTTTCAAACTTACACTAAGCTCCCAAGACCACGCTCAAAGCGTTACAAAGCTGGAAAATCCATTTCCACTCACTGATACGCGAAGCCTTGCTCGTTGACACATAAATTACTCTTCCAGAGCCTCTAAAAACGCCTCGTTTGCTCCCGGATCAAGATCCCCTATTTTTACACCATCAAAACAGAGATCCAAATGCATTAAAATGCATTTCAACACCAGAAACCAATCACAAACTCGTTGCTCACCCAAAATACACCAATTATCCATCCGAAACAACCAAAAACTCAATCGATTGCTTCCTAAACCAAGCCCAGCCAACATACATCACTTCCAAACAAATATAAACATCAATACACATCTAAAATCAACCTAAACCCTTCCTTATACCTCCAGCAAGCATTACTCCCACATATCACCTCAAAAACTCGACTTGAACTATCAATAAACTCAAGGATCTCAAGGATTTCGGGATCTATATCAAGCAAACCTCTTTTCAACATATTAACCATCTCAAAACTCAATTAAAATCAATCCAAAATAGAGCTTAACAAAACAAGTCCAAAAATCAAGAATTTCATCTTATTTTTGCAAGATTTCAATCTCAAATCAATACTATAATGAAAACTCAACTAAAAACATCAATTAGAAGCCAAAGATCTTGAGAATTTCAATAAAAAAACCTAGATTGAAGGTTGAGAATGAGATTTACCTCCAATCCTTGCTTTCCTCAATGAATGACAAGTTTTCCTCATCAAAAATCTTGAAGAATTTGAAAGAACTCTTGAAATTTGTTTAGAAAATATTGAGAGAGTGTTTGGGAGAAAAAAATTCCTGAGAAAATGAGTTAGAATTGTGTTTGGATGAAAATGAGACGAGAAAGGTAGTTACGTCAAGTGAAAATCTTATTTTTCTAATTTGTTAATTTTAATTTAATAAAAATCCTTTTATTAAATCACTTTAAAATCCCTTTTAAAACACATGTCCTATTAAGGAAAGGCTAAATTGCAATAAAGCTCCCTAAAGATTCTAAGATTTTGGCTCATCTCTTAAAAAATCACATTTTCCACAGTTTTGAAACTTTACATTTTGGGCTCTACCCAAAATGTACCTCTTCTGAAACTCTTTTTGTAAAATTGATTTGCCCAACCTCTTAAACATAATTTTAGAGGATTTTAACAATTTTACCATATTTTTATCCTATCCCAATCCTTGATTTCCTTAAATCACCTAACTCGATTCGAACCATTCCCGACCGGCCTGATCCGATGGCCAAAACATCTAGGCCCAAAACTTGGGCGTTACAACTTTCACCCACTTAGGAAATTTCATCCTCGAAATTTTACCTGAAGGAAAAAGGTGCAGAAACTGCTTCAAAATGTTCGCCTTGCTTTCCCACGTGGCCTCCTCAACTCCTTGGTGTCGCCACAACACCTTCACTAGCTCTATCGTCTTACCACGAAGAACTTTACTGCTCACATCCAGAACCCTCACTGGTTCCTCATGATATGACAGATCCAGATTCAATTCTATCTCCTCAACATGCATCAAATGCGAAGGATCTGATCTGTACCTCCGCAACATCGAGACAAGGAACACATCATGTATCTTTTCCAGCTCCGTAGGCAATCTCAACTAATATGCCACTGGACCAATACACTCCAAAACCTCGTAAGGTCCAATGAGCATTGGGCTAAGCTTACCCTTACGCCCAAATATCATCACCTTCTTCCAAGGTGATACCTTCACAAACACACGTTCTCCAACAGCGAACTCAATCTCTTTACGCTTCAGATCCACGTAAGACTTTTGCCTATTCGATGCTGCCTTCAAACGCTCACAAATGAGCTTCACCTTCTCGGTGGTTCCCTTTAACATTGCTGGCATCGAAATCAACTTTTCTCAGCTTCTGTCCAATAAAGAGGGGTTATACATCTTCTCCCATACAAAGCCTCGTATGGAGCCATTTGAATACTTGCCTGGTAACTATTATTGTAAGCAAACTCAACCAACGACAAGTGCTTTTCCCAAGAACCCTGGAAATCTGTCACGCAGCATCTCAACATGTCCTCAAGCACATGGATCACACGTTCCGACTGTCCATCTGTCTGAGGATGATAGAAAGTACTGAAATTCAACCATGTACCCAAGGCTTGATGCAAACATTCCCAAAATCGCGTTGTAAACCTCGGATCCCTATCCGACACAATCTCATCAATGTACAACTCAACCAACTTATCCAAGGTAAACGTAGTATGCACATGTAGGAAATGTGCACAATTCGTAAGCCGATCAACAATCACCCAAACCGAATTCTTCTTTGACGGTGATAACGGCAACCCAGACACAAAATCCACGGTAATTCTTTCCCACTTCCATTCTGGAATTCTCAAAGGCTTCAACAACCCAGAATGAACCTGATGTTCAGCTTTTACTCGCTGACACACCATGCACTTACTAACGAACTCAACAACATCCTTTTTCAATCGCACCCAGTAGTACTTATCCTTCAAATCACGATACATCTTCGTACTACCAGGACGCATAACAAAAGGACTACTATGAGCTTCAGTCAGAATAGTGCGCCTCAACTCAACATCACCTGGCACCACTATTCGACTTCCAAAGCACAGAACACCGTCATCACTAAAATTGAAATCCAAAGGTCAACCCTCCGCAATGTCCTGAACATGAGGAACAGGAGAATCATCTAACAACTGCTTATCTTTAATCAACTGAATCAAGGATGGTTTCACTTGCAATTCCAAAATAAGTCCACCATCACACCATATGCTCAAACGAGCAAACATCACCCTCAACTCCACGACCACTTTCCAGCTCAAAGCATCGGCCACAACACTAGCCTTGCTCAGGTGATACTCGATCGTCAGATCATAATCCTTAAGAACCTCCACCTAGCGACGTTGCCTAAGATTTAACTCCTACTGAGACATAAGATACTTCAAGCTCTTATGATCCGTGAACACAACACACTTCTCACCGTACAGGTAATGCCTCCAGATCTTCAGGGCAAACACCGAGGCTCCTCGAAACTGATAAAAAAGATCATTGATCCTAGGCAAGGGATACTTGTTCTTGATCGTCAACTTGTTCAGTTGCTGATAATCTATGCACATCCGCATCGTCC
The DNA here is from genome assembly GCA_030270665.1 of Hibiscus trionum. Classification (NCBI taxonomy): domain Eukaryota; kingdom Viridiplantae; phylum Streptophyta; class Magnoliopsida; order Malvales; family Malvaceae; genus Hibiscus; species Hibiscus trionum. The sequence goes on from BSYR01000021.1 coordinate 28,995,786, forward strand.
CATCTTTCTTCTTTACAAACAAGACCGGTGCACCCCAAGGTGACACACTCGACCGGATGAACCCTCGATCCAACAACTCCTGCAGTTGCGTTTCCAAATCTTTTAGGTCTTTAGGTGCCATACGATAAGGAGCAATGGACACCAGAGTCGTATTCTCATACAACTCGATACCAAACTCAACTTCTTTGTTTGATGGCAACCCATGCAATTCTTCTGAAAAGACACCCGGGAAATCGCAAATGGTTTTGATGTCCTGCACACGTACAACCTTTATGCCGGGATTCATCACATAGGCAAGGTAAGCCTCACAACCCAACATGATCATATGACTTGCTTCCAAAGCCAAAATCCCATTCGACAAGAATTTCACATTCTCGCCTACTATCACCACTTCATAATAATCGGTAAGCTTTAAGGTGACCTGCTTGACATCAAAATCAACCACCGTTCTATGCTCAGTAAACCAATCCATACCAAGGATCACATCGAAACCGTAGAAGGGTAACTCCATCAAATCCACAAGAAAAACATGACCTTGCACAGACAAATGGCATCTCATATACAACTTTCTAGTGACTATAGTCTCACCAAAAGAACTAGTCACTTGCATTCCTACTTCAAGCAACTCAACAGGTATATCAAGAAAATGCGCATGTTCACTCAAGATATAAGAATGCGTGGATCCAGAATCAATCAAAGCCAACAACGATAAAGACTGAAGAACAAAGGTACCTGTGATAACATCTGTATCGTTGCGCTCCTCGCGCTAAGCATAAACCCTCGTAGGACCGCCTCCTTCTGGCTGAACTGCTACCACATGTGCAATGCCTCGCTGACCCTTGTCTCTCCTTTGGAAGTTCCCTCGGTTGCGCCCATGGCCTCTCTTAGGTGCAACCACAGCAGGTGCACATGCCTGGCCTCCACCAGCAAACAAAGGACACTCCCGCCTCATGTGATCCGCTGAACCACAGTTCCAACATGAATTCCCTATCACCACAACAGGAGCCTGAGCCTCTCTAGCTGGTGAAGGATAATCTCGCCTCAGATGGTCCCTCAATCCACCTGTCCAGCATGTGTGCTGCTCAGACCTCACTCGGCCTCCCTGGACCTGACCGCCTCGACCCGGAGCACCTCGCCTCACCTCAGGCTGATGTCTCCTATCACGACCTCTTTTGTTCTGTCCACCCCCGGAACTATACTCAGATGCTCTCTTCCCAGAGCTAGAACCAACACCTCAAGACGACAAACCCAAGTTATGTTCGATGTCTTTGGCTCGACATACAAGCACATCGAAGTTGGTGTAATCTGCAGCAAACATGTACGTCTTGACTTCATGTACCAGCCCGTACCGGAAGCGATCACAACGGTGCCTCTCACTAGGTATCAGCTCAGGGGCATACTGGCTCAGGCATACGAACTAAACCTCGTACTCAGCCACATAAAGAGTTCCCAGAGCTAGCGATATGAACTCACGTTTCTTTTCATCCAAGTATCTCACACCTAGATACTTTCTCTTAAAGGCACCCTTGAAAAACTCCCAATCTACCTCATTGGGTTCCATTCCAGCGGTGGTAGTTGTCCACCAACTATATGCGTCGCCTTGAAGTAAGGAAACTGCGCATCCCAGCTTGCGCACATCGTTGCATCCCATTTGATCCATTATACGGATCATACTTGCCAACCAGGCTTCTGACGCCTCATGAGACATTCCAAAGAACTCAACAGCTCCTAGGCTCCTAAACCTCTCCAAAGGTAAACCCGCCTGGCCAGCTGTAGGGGCCTGTAGATGCGCTTTGGCTACCGCAGCCTGAAATGCCTCGGTGATCGCTTGAACCAACGGCACTAGATCATCCAAACCCGGACCAACAGGTCCTTGCTGCTCCTGCTCCCCACCTCCTGGTGGGGGCGGAGGAGGTAAGTTTCCACCAAGAGGGACATCAGTCCCTTGCTCACCCTGGTTGCCCTGCTCAGACGCAGGCACTATTGTGTTCGACCTTAGCTCTCTCCTCGGACCTATAGTGCTATTTTTAACAAGGCATAACAACAAAACAAAAAAAATCAAATACTTTCACTTGTCTAAGAGAAGATCGCTCATCATCACTATGTACTAGTTCAACACACGTTCATTATTGCTTAAGCAACTAATCTCGCTATTGCTCTTCTGATAAAGATATTTTTTGAGTTACAGGAAGAGTCATAATCCCACATTGAGTGGGAAAATACCAAAGCAAGGGTATTTATAGTGACCATTCTCCCCTCCCTTGTTGAGTGATAAAGAACAAGGGGCAATCTCATGTGCCACCATTTAGAGTTAAGATAGAGTTTAAACTCTATTTATACTTTTGGACGATTTTAACCCTAGATTTAGCCTATAACTAGAGAAGCTATCTCAGCTTCTCAACTCACTCTCAATCACTTACTCACCAATTTTTTCTCAAATCTCTCTGAGAATTTGCAAAGATCAAATAAGCAATACCGCCACAAATCATTCCGAGTTCGGGTGTACGGATCATCGGAGCAACCGTGTTAACCTTGGGGGACAATTCGTCTATCGCAACGATTACACACATCGAGGTGAATTTGTTTCTAAGGTAGTGGTTTTAACCACGACACAATTTCCTTATATTTTGTCCGTTGAATTTATTTTTCCCAATCAGTACTAACGTTGTTATTTTGCAGTATATTTTCCAACACCTTGGTCCAGTTTAGGCTTAGCTCATAAGTTTGTATTGGCATGCCAATCAAGCTAGGTTTAACACTGTTTAACACTAATCAAGGTTCTTACAAACTTTACAATAGTTCACTAAATATACTCTATTTACTCTTCGAGTACTAATTTTTACATACACGAGATGCTACATTAAGCAAAATAAACAAAAAATATGTGTTTCGGTTCAATAAGCATAAATGGAAGTCCATATTTACATTGGACTCTTACCTTAGCAAGAATTAGCAACACTAAGCATGTATGGGCAATTTATGCCTCAACACAATCAAATAGTTTAATCAAATCTAAAAACCTATGCTTACTTTTAACATAGTTACACTCACCAATTCTCCGAGCTATTCTTGGTTGTGGATCACCACTCCCTTTTTCCTTTCATCCTCTTGGTCGATTCCCTTGTTGTCTAATTATAATAATAGTTTAAAAATGGTTTAGAATCAATCCATTGACAAAATGATTCATATAATATTCTAGCAATCCAAACAATTCTCTAATGTTTCCTTTAATTTGAAACTGTCCAGCACCTAGATTGCTTAATCATGCTTCTTAAATGTACTTCTTTATCAATTGTAATATTCAATTACTAATTAAATGTTTAACACATTTGAAGATACAACTTGTATTTAATGAATCATATGATTACTTCAAGTAGATTAAATTGTCCTCCAAGCAGTCTTATATCATGTCATACAATGTAGGGTAGTTTTCTAAATCTTCTTTAAGCCTTCTTAATAGCCTTTACCACAAGAATTTAGACTATTCTTAAGCATTCTTTCAGTCAATTGATTTTAGCCTTCATAATGGTTTCACCAAATGCCTTGAGGAATAAAATTCCTCACAAACAGTCCCAATATACTCTTCTCGATACATGGCAGATTTTAAATCTTCTTAGGGACCTCTAAACTGCTTCACATACACCCTTCATTTCTTCTTTTGAACCACTTAATCCTTATAATATCATTCTGCCAATAATAGCTACCCAATGGTCATCAATTTAACATTTTAGACAAGTTTGTACCACACTAATTCATTGCTTAAATCATCTATAAGTTTAAATCATCCATAATCGTTTTCTTTGATTGAATCTAAAAACAAGGCAGCCTTCAATTCTTGCAAATTCAACTCCTAATTTCATATATAATCTCAAGACATTTGTTACTAACACTTAAGATCAATCTAATGATTCAATTAAATATAATAATGCATGATCGAATCAAGCTTTACTTCACTAATTCCATTTCTATACAAATTTTCTATATCACTAACCCAATCAATTACGCAACAACTCCTATCAAACAAGAATTAAGTCACATACAACTAGCCATCTTTCAATCAACATGGGGATAACCAGAGATGACTCACCTTCGAAGCATGCAAGCATAAATCAAGTGTTAGGAGAATGAGAAATATCCAAGCAAGATAGTGCCTCAAACAAACTCTATTTTCTCCTCTCTCTAACTCAAATTTTCGGTATAGTTAAAATGAAGGAGATGATGAATATTTGTTTGTTCTATCAAGGATGATTACAACTACATGTGCCCCTCTCCTACATAAGCCACACTATCATGCTCTCACTAATTTACAACTTTAGCGTGCAACAATCAAACTTGTATATTAGACTTTTTGGTCACTTCAATCTAGCTTTTCTAATTCTAAATATTTTCAATTTGGGCCTACCAATCACAAAAGTGGTTACCTAATTAAAGTTCTTTAAGAGTTGCAACAAGGTATCCCTTTAATTTCCAAATTCAAAGAGTTGTAGATACAAAATAAATGGATATGTAAAGAGGTCATTACCAAAAGTATGCCATGACATTAAATATAAACACATATCATACTGTTTCGACTAAAAAATTTCAAAAATACATGTGTCATTTTGGAGGAACCGGGTTTTGATTTGGGTTTGAAAATTTAATTGAAAATTAAAAAAAGGAGGGAGGAGTCGCCACCGGCCATTTAAAAATGGTAGACCGGACACCGAAATAAAACCAGAGATTTTTCTAAAAAATGGGGTTCGGGAGTCGGTTACACGCGGGGAAGGATGAGCACCCCCGTCATGCCTTAAAATCGGTACCAAAAACATTACCGCTTAATTAATATTAAATTTTGTGAAATAAAGTGACGATTCGTATCAAAATTTTGTTATACGATTGAGTAAATTTTAAAAGCCTTAATATTCGAGAAAGAACGCCCGAACCACCACCACTACGACTAGTATTGGCCTCGTTCGTTCCCGAATAAAAAGGCATTCGCATTACACTTTTTAAGCTCGGATGCAACTTATAAATTCAACAAAAGAAACGTAAAAATATACAAATAATCAAGCAAGGTGTATAAGTGCACAAATGATGTGATTCAACATAGTTATTCCCAACTAATCATAGTAACACATTTAAATAGAATGAACATGACAATATAACGGAAAGGCATTCATGTTGAAACGATTAAAAGTACTAAAACAAAGGACCTATTAAGCTTTGTCACATATAAACATTATATAAAAACACGAGCAAACTATACCAAGCATTTAAGAAGACGCAAATCGTACAAACACGTACATGTATCATGTGGCATAACATTACACGCTATTTAAACCAAATGTTAAACTAGACGGTAAAGAGATGTAATCGTATACCCCATCAACCATATATAATGGATCAAACATACGTATATATAAAACATATAAAATAAACCATGGATTAAATTAAGGAAACATAAATACGAGACAAAAATTAAAATGTGTGAGATAAAAAAACTATGCTGAAAAGGACTAAAATTGGATCGAGACATATTCTAAGGGCTTATGAGGAATTAGACCATAAAACTGATAAATCACGTAGATAGGGACCAAAATTAAAAGACACTGGGATCTGTAGGGGCCGAAATGGTTATTAAACCATTCGATGTCGATTAAAACAAAGTAAGGGACGAAATTAAAAGAAACGAGAAACATGTAGGGATGAGGGTTGCTATTTAAAAAGACGGAATGGCCCAAAAAAATCTCGAAAGTGAGGGAGGGTTTGTGGGTGATTAAACCAAAATTAAAACGGTAAAACGATATAAAACGAGCCCTTGAGCCATGTTTAACCTCTTTTAGCCATTTCATGTTTTGAGATCAGAATCCTCTTTCCCTCTTACTCACCTGATTAGGGTTTACTCCCAAAAAGACAAAGCCAGCAGCCGACAAACGTGAAATCCCTTCTCCGATCACCCTTTCGCTTTGTTATTTTTATTGGAAGAAACCGAAAATGCTACACACCCGAGTTGAAAACAAACCCTTCCCCATTCAAACCTCGAACGATTCACCCCGAACCGCCATGAAAAGGAAGCCGATGGGTTTATCACTGCCGGGATCTGGAGCGACGGGATTCGGAGGGCCACGAAAGGTATACCCCACCCTTAAACTCCTTTTATTTTTGCATTTTTTTGTTGCATGCAAGATCTGAAAGTGAAGCTGAGAAAAAAATTCCTTTTTACCTCTGAAAACGTTTGAGGTTGCTTATTGTTTTTTATTGATTTTTTGTATAAAAAAAACTCACTTTACAATTTTTGCTCTTAATCTCTGTGCTCACTGGGTTCCCTATGCTCACTGTGTCCACTCTTTAGTTTCCTTAGTTTTTTGCTCATAAAAAAACTCGCTTGAGGTTACAAGTGGTGAAAAAAGAAACTAAAAAAGGAAAAACACCCCGGATCATGTTGCATGCCCCTTGTTTGTATTTGCTTCGCTGACTTTTCTCTCTGCCATGGTGCTTTTGTTTTCTTGCAATTTAATATATTTGTTGTCTCTTTTGTTTTTTTGCCACTTTCGGGTGTTCTGATACACTATTTTTTCGTTTGAGTGTGCCGAAGGTGCCCGAATCGGAAGGGGACATCGGCGTGGTAGAGTAAGCAGAGGAGACGGGCATACAACACGGGCGCGTCAAGAGGAGAGGTCGTGGCGTGGCACGCGCGCGTCAGGCAACGAAGGGTCGCGCGTGGGGCGTGGGGGATCTGGAACGTTCGTCATCTCGTTCGGGGACTGTTAGATCGACTTGATCTAACGGTCGACGTTGTGCGGTGATGGGGCTCGATGACACCCTCATTAGGGGGTTTTTTCGCGGAGTTAATCTGGACTGTCAGATCACGTCTCGATCGGACGGTGGTGAGAGCTTGCGGGGCGAGGAGGGTAGGGGGCTCATCTAGGGTTTTTGGTACGGATGCGATCTGGACCATTGATCTCAAGCCATATCCAACGGCTAGGCATGGGCGGCTGCATCACCAAACAAAAGATTAGGGTTTTTCCTTATTAAGGGCTAAGGGTCATTTGGGCTTCATGTAATTGGACTCTTATTATTATTACTTTTTGGACTCTTATTTTTAATCAAAATGAGCTTTTATTTTTTATGTTTAATTTTATTCCGTTATGATACAAATAATGTTAATAAATATAATAATAACAACAACAACAACAACAACAACAACAACACCAATAATAATAATAATAATAATAATAATAATAATAATAATAATAATAATAATAATAATAATAATAATGACAATATAATATATAAATAACTATAATGGTAATAATACTAAATAATAACACTTAGTACATACTAATAAAAATAAACCTAATAATAATAAATAATAATAATAATACAATAAATAATAGATAACAATAGTAATAAATAATCATATTAACAAACATAGCAATAATAATTACTAATAGTAATAATATACAAATGATAATACTAACACATAATAAATGATAATAATATAATAAATGATAATAACAAAAACAAATATGTAATGAATGTATATAATGATAAGATATAATTGTTATTAACTACAGTAAGATAATATTAAATATTAGTAATGTTTAGGGGGTTTTTTGAAATCAATAATATAAAATCTAAAAATAATGATGCTACTGATAAAAATACTATAATAATACTAAAATAATAATAATATAATAGTAGTAACACTTATATGTATATTTTCTCTTTTTCGTTTTCGTTTTCGTTTTCGTTTTCTTTTTCTTTTTTTTTCTTTTTCTCTTTCTTGTTGTTTCTTTTTACTTTTATATTTTTTATACTTAAATTACATAATAGCCCAACGTAAGCCCTATATCAGCACAAACTTAAAGAGGTCCAATGTCCGGACAAAATTAGTGATTACAGCTGCCCCTCTTTGCTTATACTTGTGGAACAAGAATAAAGCAAAGACAATAAGCACTAATTTTGTCCTACTTCCCTGTTGGACGGTTTACTCCCGACGCAGCCATGCGATTCCAAGTAATTCCTCTTCATAAAGCCTTTCGATTATGAATTCTCCCCTCAGATGCCCCGAATAGGTAGAGAGTTTTTTTTTTTGCAGATTTTCATTCTCCAAGTGCCTGAACGGATAGGCGAGTTCTATTCTCCAAGTGCCCGAATAGATTAGCAGATTCCAAATATCTTTGTCTTCCTTTATTCGTAAGAACAAGCTGGTCATCCAAACAACTGTGTCTTCCATTTCGCGGTCAAAAAGCAAGCTGAAACTCAAAATATTTTTGCCTCCCCTTCGCGGCCAAAAGGCGAACTTGGGTGTCCAAGTGGATTTGCTTTCCCTTCATGGTCGTAAAGCAAACTGGTCATAACTAAATCTATCCAAACTTCCCAGTTGAACGATTTACTCTCTCGGAGCGGCAACGCGCTAGACCCAATAATTTTCTCTCTGAAGCTTTAAGAATATGAATTCTCTCTCTATAGAACTCATTTTCTTGGCGTATTCTTCGAGTGACAGTTCTTTCTATATAGAACTCTTGTCTTCGTACATCTAAAATCAAAGATCTCCAAGTCCCTTCTCTATAGGACCCTCTGCTTTCGAGATCCTGAAGCCTTAGGATTTTGAGTTCTTTCTCCATAGAAATCCTCTTCCTTAGCGTACTCTTCGAGTAGTAGTTCTTTCTCTATTGAAATTCCCTCTAAAATTAAGGATCTACAAGTCCCCTCTTCGTAGGACCCTCCGCTTTCAAGATCCTGAAGTCGCAAGTTCCTCCTATATAGAGCTTGTTTGGACCCTTTCTTTGTAGGATCCTTCATCTTAAAATCTATCAGCAAGCTTGAAAGCTTTCATTTGAAATCCTTGAGTGGCGAACATGAAGGCTTTACCTGACATTCTAGGGCAGCGGCTTGAAAGGCTCCGCCTGAAATCCTTTTAGTTCTCGCTTTATCATTTTCTCCTCATCCCGAGAGGTATTCAATTTGTGTTTCAAAAATCTGTGAAAAGAGATAAAATTCTATGATGGTATGAATTAACATGCTCCTAACTTAGGGATGCCTAACTACTCGTGATGCATGATTGGGGTTATCATATTAATTTTATTGACATCGTGTCCTTTGGTGCTGCTTCTTGTGTTGATTGCCCCTCTTCTCGGTTCTTCCGAACCCTTGTTCCTCTTCTTCTCATCTTGATCCACTTCTGGAATTGTCTGCCTCAAAGTGCCCATTCAAGTTTTCACTTTGAACCCTTCTCTCTCTCTCTCTCTTTTTCTTTCTCTTCTTCTTTTTTACTGACTTTTGATTGCCCGAATAGATAGGCAGATTTCCATTCTCCAAGTACCTGAACGGATAGGCGGGTTCTATTCTCCAAATGCCCAAATAGTTGAGCAAATTTCCATTCTCCAAGTGCCTGAATGGATAGGCGAGTTCTATTCTCCAAATGCCCAAATAGATGAGCAGATTTCCATTCTCCAAGTGCCTGAACGGATAGCTTGGTTCTATTCTCCAAATGCTCGAATAGATGAGCAGATTTCATATATCTTTGCCTCGAGCTTTGAGTATCTGTCTCCTTTGCTCTAGGATCTTTTGGCTTTGAATCTCTTCCTCCTTTGCCATGAGCTTTGAGTATCTACCTCCTTCGCTCTGAAATTCTTGGGCTTTGAGTTTATGTCTCCTTTTCCCTGAGCTTTGAGTATTTGCCTCCTTTGCTCTAAAAGTATTGGGCTTTGAGTTTCTGTCTCCTTTACCCTGAAATTCTTGGGCTTTGGGTTTTTGTCTCCTTTGCCCTGAAATTCTTGGGCTTTGAGTTTCTGTCTCCTTTGCCCTGAGCTATGTGATCTGAAACATCCCTTCTGATTTTCACTTCATTCCCTAAAGTGTCTTTTGGGTTTTCACCGTGTCTTCTCTTATTCTTTGTCTTCTTTCTTCTTCCTTTTCTCTTTTTGGGCACTTCTTTGAGTTTTCGTCTTGAAGTTAACCTCTACCTTCGCTCTTTAGGCTTACGTACCTTCTGACCGACCTCCAATTAATGTCGGCTGCTTTAAATGGTGTCTTTTGTCCAAAGATGACACAACCTTTTGGCCCTTGTTCCTCTAAATTTGTGGTCAAAAGCACCTCTTCTGAATTTCGTGCCATTTCCCCAAAGTGCCTTTTGGGTTTTCATCTCGGCTTTTCTTCTTTTTCTCCTTTATCTTCGTTCTTTTCTTAGGCATATCTTCGTTGCCTTTTGTCGAGTTGATTTCAGATCATATTTACTGTCTCATTTCGGTGCGTGCCCTCAACGCGGCGCGTGTGGTCCTTCTCATGACATTCTCTCCGGCAAGATGCTTAGGCTCCGAGGGTAACTTCTGTTCCCCGATTCTCAATGTCAAAATTTCTACCCTCATGTTCTATTTCAACACTTCTTAGCGAAGGTCGACTTCATAGCTCGACATTTCACCGAAGACGATCTTGATATTTCAACTGGGGGTATTAGTTGTAACGTTGGAACCTCCGAGGGTGCTCCTCTGGGTACTGATGGCTTTACCTCAAGCCACGATCAGTCCGCTTGTTCATTCCCATGTGACATTTTTTGAATGTTGTAGGGATGCACATATGAAATCTTTTCTGGGCTATTAGGCTTCCGAGAGGAGCGACTCCCATTCCTAGTCTCTACCCAATTTAAAAGTGGCTCTCTTTAACTCACTAACTCACCGTGCCCCATCCTTCCCTTTTTTCTGATCTCAATCAGACATTAGAAGTGTGGCAATCCTTGAAGAAAGGTTAACCCCGATAGGCGGGATGTGATCTGAAGACAAATTTATCCGTCTGTGTATGGTCCAAATTGTCTTTTGAGGCTTGTAATGCAGGTTAAGGCTCACGGCTACGAAAGAAAGGGTAAATAGGCCCAAACAAATGTTTAAGGGTAGTGAAACCAAGGATCAATTTTTCAATCTGAAAGTCTCAACTATGCTCAGATGAAATATTATTTCCTCTCAACTATGCCAAATGAGTTTGTAGCCGTTGAAGACCGTTGGGGTTGTTTTTGAGTCGTTGGAGACTTTATTTCCCACCATTAATGTTGTTCTGCAGCTGTCCGTATCAGAATATACGAGTCTGTATCGAAACGACCTTCTTCAGAACTAGTCGTTGGAGCCTGATGCAGCAAGCCGTATCGAAACGCCTCTCTGGCTGTATCAAAACGGTATTGAGCTGTATCGAAATGGTTACAAACCGTTTCGGTACGAGTGACCGTTGAGCTGCATTTAAAAAGTCGTTGGGAAATATGACTGTTTGAGGAGGTTTTAATCGTTGGGAGTATCGAAACACCAAAGGCGTGTTTCGAAATCGAAACCCTCCGTATCGAAATGAGCAAGCCCTGTTTCGGTATGTGTTTTGGTAGTTTCAAAATGTATCGATACAGTTTAGCCTGTATCAAAACAGGTAACTTGAAAAACCTGGTTTGGCTACTTAAAAGCGTTTCAAACCTTGCCAAAACCTTTTTAAAGATGCTCAAACTTATTTTCAAGTTGTTTGGACTTAAAGTATGTTTTAAATTCTTTTCAATTTAGTCCAAAACATTTTTCAAATATTATATCAAAACATTTAGTTCTACAATCTCCCCCTTTTTGATATAATAAAACCAACTTGAAAAATTGTTTGGGATTCTCCCCCTTAATATTTAAAAACATTGAATAAGAGAAATTTTGAAAGTTAAATAAAGTTCAAGCTCCCGCTTATTCACTTGAAATTTGAAAAATCAAAAATTTAAACCAATTCTCCCCGTTTTTGTTATATCAAAAAGAATTTAAATAACTTTAAGTTCAAAAATAACTTAGGAGAAAAAAATTGACATAAATAAGAATTTTGGTTTTAGAATGGTTCCTCCTTACTCAAAGCATCATCAAATAATGTTAGTCCAACACATGATAATCTAGTCGAATTAAAAAATAAATCCAATTAAACAAATAAAACAACTAGATTTTACCAACACTTGAACTTTGAGGGAGGATGTGAAGCCTTTCTTCTTCAAGTGTTCTTCCTTGTGTGCATGGAGCTCCCCCTCAAATTTGGACTTGTTGATCAATCTCCATCACACATAAACAAGACAATCAAGTAACTTTTAGTATCCAAATTGCTTTGGTTCCATAGACATTAGTAGCACAAAGTTTAGTCCCCTTAGGAATCCATTTTTCAATTTCATCATTTTTAGTTGAAGTACTTAGTCCTTTTGGGACCCAAATACTTCTAAAAACTTTTCCATTCAAAAATCTAGGGGGTACTAGATTGTCTCACATAAAATTTGTTTTTCCCAAATTGTTTTTCTTTTGAAGTTCATTGGAAATCAAATCTTTTTCCTTCTTAAGATCATCAACTTTCTTTTGACGATCCCTTTCCATCGTTTGAAGCAGATGTTGTAAATCTAAAACTTGAAGTTCAAAATCTTTATTTTTTGCTTCAAACTCTAGATTTGTTTTGGAAAGCAAATCATTTTCCTTTTTCAAATTTGAAAGCAATTTTTTGTTTTTAGAAAATGATGCCTTAAATTCCAAAAGAAAATCATCATAGGAATTTTGTATGTAACCCCCTTAACCCGGCCTAGACGATTGACCCGAATTAAGAAGTTTACACGGGGAAAACCAAAGTCAACCCGAAAGTCAACCTTGATTAACGACCTTTTTTTTTCTTTTTAATCTTATCTAAATGCACATTAACTCTAGATATGTTCATAACAACAACATGTTCAAAGATTACAGCAATCAGAACACATTTAGGGACTCGATTGCACAAAATACGAATTTAGGGACCAATTTATAAATTCTGAAAATCATAAGGACTTAACCCACTTTTAGGTTACCATTATGAAATTAGTCATATTTCATGCTTCTCTGTCAAATTTCAACTCAAACGGACATCTCAAACTCATTCAATTGCATATACAAAGTTCAGGACCAAAACGCAAAGATTTCAAAACATATAACCAACAATTTCAGTGCCCAACGGTCGAATGTTTCGGAACAGGGACGATCCGTTCCGAAACACGGGACCGTTCCGAAACCAGTTCCGAAACATGGTCTGGCAGTGGCAAAACTGTTCCGGAACGGCTCTGCCCGTTTCGAAACGCCTAGGCCATTTCAGGCCCTCTGTTCCGAAACGGCAGCACCTGTTCCGAAACAGGCTGCCCAGATTGCAGAAATTTCGTTGGTTTATTACACAATTGACCCATCAAACATGCTCCAGAAGCAACCAAAATATACCAGCAAGTCATTACATACTTAAGGAACATAATGGCATCAACAATTCATAAACATAGCATCGAACAAGGAAAGCCCCAATTCTATATGCATGCATCCTATATTGAAAACCATTCAAACACCAAATCACCAAACAATCCTCATAAAGACCATTTACATGTTCCATCAACAACAACAACATAAAATCAACTTAGGAAGTCCAACATACACAATCTCATTAAACGTCAACATAAGAGATTCTCCCCCCATTGCCTTTATTATCTATAGCTATTAACCGAGACATACATCTCAAATGGAGCTCTCCTTGAATCCCTTGCTTCTCGCTGTCCCAACTTCAAATCTCTGCATTGATGGACAAAAAGGAGCGTAAACACATAATGCTTAGTGAGGAATGCTCAAAACCAAAACACCATCAATGCAGCGAGTCATAAAACCTCTTTTAAAAGCATCACAATTCGATAAACCAAAGCAATGTTTGAAAACCCCTTTAGACAACATGCTTTAAATCATGCATTGCTCAAATATGAAAACCAACCCTTAGCTTAGAAAAGCCAAGTAATTCACTTCAAAGCACAACCTTGCAAAACCATCAATTTAACCATTCCATGCATGAACATCATATGCAAAGTTAAATACAAGATCCTTGGAAAACACTTCCACTTCACATCATACTTTTCTCATACTTGAAAACCATTTCAAAGCAAGAAACCTTTGAAAACCACTTACTCATTCAAACTATCTCATGCATTAAACAAATGCAACATATGAACCACAAAATCAATATTTGCATTTCATGCCTTTAAAAACAAGTCTTCGCAAGACTACAATGCACTTAAGAGATTTCATGCACACATGCACCCTTCTCATTAGAGAATGAACTCTTGTTCAAGCTAACAAGTAAACATGCATTCATAAAACATTACACCCTTCTCATGCAAACATGCATCATTTCAAGCATCTCATGCTTCATCATATTCAAGAACATTATATTGGCTTCCAAGTGATAATTCACAAACCATCACGACACAAGACACAATCGGATACGCGGATTACAAGCATTGTCCCCACGCTTCATACACACTACCAATCACATGGTCTTCATATGGAATTTTAAACACCATATGACCTTAACATTCACAAGGTCCTCAAATGGAATTTTAACCACCATTATGACCTTACCATTCACAAGGTCCTCATATGGACTTTTAAACACCATATGACCTTAACATTCACAAGGTCCTCAAATGGAATTTTAACCACCATTATGACCTTACCATCACTCATTGGTAGTTGTATAACATCACTAACGAGATCACGGGACATACACACAAGATCCACACATGGACTTTACACCACCATTGTGATCTTACCATACACAAGGTCTTCAAATGGAATTTTAACCACCATTATGACCTTAATGTATACAAGGTCCTCATATGGAATTTTAACCACCATATGACCTTAACACAAGACCCACCCATGGACTTTTAAACACCATGGTGTTCTTAACCATCTCGTTAGTGTACTTGGATGGAGTTACCGGTTCAATCACAACCACTCCACATCCAAGGCGACTTTATTCACGGTGCACCCAATCCTATAGCCGGCTAACTATATCCGATTCAAGTAACCAAGAACCACTTACATCACTTGCCAATATAACCAATTTACCACATTAATCCATTGTTTTACAAGCATAACCAAAATGCTAAAACCACCAATTACCCTCATCAATCCACTGTTTTTGAAGCATTACACAAAACCATTAAACATCATGCAACACTATGCAACAATTCCACAATTCCAAGGTACAAAACCAAGGATCTCTTACCTTGAGCATCCTTCACACATGGCTTTCAAAACCAGCATTAAACCATGCTAAAATATGCTTTCAAAACAGAATTTAAAACATGCAAATCACACGCATTGCATCCAACAATCACAAGTGCTTTAAAAACCAATTCATAACACAACCAAGAGAGAAATTCCATTTACTTACTCTTGAGCTTAGCTAAGTTGTTTAGACTTAAACTAAGCTCCCAAAACCTCCAAACCTTGGTTTTAAAGCTGAAAACCCAACTTCACTCACCGATACACAAAACAAGGCTAGACAACAAGCCTTCCAAGCATCCGAAACCTTCAACGCTACCTCTATTGCTCACGGATCATTCTCCCCTGTTTCAAGCACATAACAACAGAGGATTAATGCATCATAATGCATTAAAAACACCAGCAACACACCTAAACTCGCTGCTCTTTGCAAATCCATCATTTCGGCTACCAAACACAACCGAAATCACATCCAAACACTTCCAAAACCTAACCCAGCCAAGATCCATCACTTCTAACAATTTTTAAACATCAATTAACATCCAAAATGATCCCAAACACGTCCTTATACCTCCAGCATTAACAAAACACCAAGATCACCCCAAAAACCACCATTTTCACAAGTAAAAACTTAGGAAAATCAACCTATCCGGGATTGCATTGATTAAACCTCAATTTCACATCATTTATACACTCAATAAACATCAAAAAGACATCTCAAATCACAGCCCAATCACTTAGTACGAATTTAATCAAAATTAAATCCAAATCTTGCATTTTAAGCCAAAATCAAGAACACAATTGTAAAACCTTTAAAAAAACACAAATCAAGGATTGAGAACTTGGGAATTTCAGTAAAGAACTGAGAATTTAGAGGAGAAGGACGTTCATACCTCTAAACTTGAGTTTCTCCCTTTTTGGAACCAAGATTCTTGAAAATCCAATAAGCAAATGCTAAGGTTTTGTTGTAGAAATGATTAGAGATCAAAAGGAAGTTGAAATCTCATCTTTGAATGTCAAAATCAGAGGGAAATTTGCTGGAGAAAAGTGTTTGGATTGAGAGAAAAGTTGAGAGAAAAGAAAATGGAAAATTTGAGAAAGTTAGTTAAAATGACAAAATATCTTCTTCCCTCCCTATTTACCTTAATTAAAACCATTAATAAATTGATTAATATTAAGAAAAATCTGGAGAAACTCTTTTGGGTAAATAGCTCCTTAAAGATTCAAAGTTTCAATCCTTTTTAAAACAGTCACCCAGTTTTCAAAAATTACATTTTGGTCAATAACCCAAAATGTCACTCTTCCAAACCTCATTTTGTAAAATTGATTTCACCTTTCTCTTATATATAATAAAAGAGGATTTTAAGACATTTTTCCATATTTTTAATGCAACCCGAACTAGGCTTTCCTAAATTCACCCTTTTATATTCGAACCGCAACCCGACCGGTCCGGTCCAAACCCAAAACTTCTAAGCCCAAAATTGGGGTGTTACAACTCTCCCCCCCTTAAGAAATTTCGTCCTCGAAATTTCAACCGGCGAAAAGAGAACAACCAAACTTCTCAAAGCAACACACAAAGCAACACAGGAGACTTAACCACCACGGAACACTCTCCTCACAAAACTCCACTCAAACTCAACACCAACACATACTGTTCACGAATTCCAGAACACTCAAATGTTAACCACATCTTAACCTTTCACACTTCCTGATTACTCATAGCCCCAACAACAACCTGAAGAACCTCCAACTTTTACTACATACACCACCTTAACTCATAACTCCCAAAACTTGTTCACACAGTGACACCAACCAATCCAGTTCAGCCACCATGTGACCCACAACCTTCACTTCTTCTAAAACTCCTTGCAAAACTACTCAACCTCTTCCAAAGGTTACTACATCAAGCAAGAATTCCTAAGCATCAACTGCTTGCCCAAACTTCTCAACGTATTGCTGACATTCCTTCACATCCGCCGCTGACATTACCATAACGATTCACCAGGACTACTCACCTAACACCCGAAAACCACATCACAAAACCCCAACCTTGACTCCGCCAGCCGTTCCATACACCACTAGCTGTCTTTAGACGGAATTTACTTAGCCACAACCAGCCAACCACTTCTCACAAGAACCCGTCCAACCAGCCATGGCCTTTAACCTTACATTGCCCTTCCACTTCAAGTTTTGACTACAACACTTGCCTTACTAGAACACCGCCCATTCTATACATACATAAGATTACGAAACTTCTATTCTCCCCAGGCCAAACATTTTCTACAACCCACAACACAACCTCTTCTCAACTCTTCGAAGGTTGCTACGAACCATCACCTATAAAAGAACAACCCTTCTATTACAACATCAATGCCAAGTTACCTCAGCACTTTGTAACACATCCACTAACTTACTACATCACTTAACACCAAGAAACTACCACTTCTACCAGCTATTCTCAACCACCTTACCGCTAAACACTTTAAGCGCCAAACACTTTCCTTCTGTCAACATGCTATAACGCACTCACTATTACTAACAACTCGCTTAATACCCTCCATTACTTCTAACATTCTCCTAGCACCAACACAACTTTTAAAACCCATCATCCAACTTAACCCTATCCCAACACTAACGGACCCGATTAACTATCGGCGAGTGTGAACGTTCGTATGCATGGTCACCAATATGCCCTAACAATGCCTGATGTACATGCATGCAAAACCTCTAATGTCATGTCACATGTATGCATGGACCAGTACATACATAATATAGCATATAACAAATGATTTTAACTGTGCATGTATGTCGGTTCACACCCACCAATAACATCCTCAGAATCCGCCTAAAAACAACCTCCCATCTCACTTCTAACTTAACCAACTTCATCATTCTAACAACCCATTATCCACAAGATACTCACTAATGCCCTCTTCACACTAAAGTTGTTTTCAAAACAACACCAACTACTACCCCAAGCATGCTAGCTACGAGACCATACCCACTACACAAGGGAAATACCAACTGAAACCAAACTAAGATACTAGAGCAAAGGTTACTTAACAAGGTTACCTGTAAACACCTCACTGCCCCGGAGCTTCAACAGACAAACTCTCTTTCTCGCAGAACCATCATCCTCCAGCCGTACCGCTGCAGCATCAGCTAACACATTAAGGTCATCACCATCTCCCTGCGGTAAAGAACCCTGACTACCCCGAGCCAACTTCAAACAATTACGTCTCAAATGTCCAACAGACCTACAATTCCAACAAGATTCATCCTGCAAGCTCCTCACACCTTTCTGCCCTTCCTGCCACCTTCGAACCTTGTCTTGGCCGTGCCCACGACCCTTCAGAGACCCTTCTAATACCACTGAAGCTGATCTCAACACATGAGGACAATCCCGCTTCACATGTTCTTTAGAACCATAGTTCCAACAAACTCCTGCGCCCCAACAACCTCCAACATGGCGCCTTCCACAACGGTCACACACTGGTAGCTGAGCTTCCACTCCTTGATCATGCAGCACTTGCCCCAGATTTGCACTACCACTCAGACTTCGATTCAAGCAAAACCTTCTATCATGTAGCCTCTTACGCTGACCGCTCTCGAGGTCAGTACCCACAACTCTCTCGCTTAAACTTTTCTCACCTTCATAAACTGAAACCACACCCTCACATTGCTTAACCCTTGGGAATTTCTCTCCAAGATACCTTTCATAAAAGGCAGACACAAAGAAGTCCCAATCTATATCGTGGATGTGCGATGCCACCACCACAGATGTCCACCAGGCACAAGCGTCCTCCAACATCAATGAGACAAGACTTCCCAGCTTACAGGCATAGCCACAACCTTCCTGATCCAAAATCAGAATCACACTGGCCAACCAGGCCTCGAACGTCTCAGGTGTCGAACCATGATACTCCACAGCTCCCAAATCATGTAAACGATGTTTCGACAAACCCGCACATCCCACAGCCGGCACGTCTACAGGCCTTACTTTTGCCACAGCCTGAGATGTTCCCAACACCTCTTGAACTAAAGGTGATGAACTCTTCATCACAGAACCAACTTCTTCCTCCTGCCTTACAACCTCAACTCCAGGCACTATAGACTGAAACGAAACACCTCCACCAAAAGGTGAATTCCACGCCTTAACAACCTGCTCTAAAGCAGCAACCATCTCACCCAACTGCCATTCTCTCATCGATTTCACCATGCTATTAACAACAAACAATCATAACAAAACAAACAAATCGATCAGACCACCTTTAAGCAAGGATTCAAAGCTCCAACTCCAAAATAACACAATAGCTATAATAATAAGGCAATGGGTATCCCAAATTTCCCCCTTTTACATGACATAACAGTCAATAACAACATGGATATCACAACATTGAGCATATCAATCAACATATTTCGATCATGCTCTCATCAAACAACATTCACTCGCAACACCATAATGTCAACATAACATACCCAACACACTTTCATCATTCACAAAATCAGCTCACATCACCAGCATATCATCAGAACAAATCCACATCAGCTCAATGAAGATTCACAAACAAAAAGCATGCTAAAAACATCAACAATTCGCTCACAGACACACATTTCAACCGACTTCCAACCACACGTCAGAATAAACATTAAACACTTATTACAACAATTTACCATTTTCCCCAAGCTTTCACAACTCAGCTCTGATACCACCAAATGTAACCCCCTTAACCCGGCCTAGACGATTGACCCGAATTAAGAAGTTTACACGGGGAAAACCAAAGTCAACCCGAAAGTCAACCTTGATTAACGACCCTTTTTTTCTTTTTAATCTTATCTAAATGCACATTAACTCTAGATATGTTCATAGCAACAGCATGTTCAAAGATTACAGCAATCAGAACACGTTTAGGGACTCGATTGCACAAAATACGAATTTAGGGACCAATTTATAAATTCTGAAAATCATAAGGACTTAACCCACTTTTAGGTTACCATTATGAAATTAGTCATATTTCATGCTTCTCTGTCAAATTTCAACTCAAACGGACATCTCAAACTCATTCAATTGCATATACAAAGTTCAGGACCAAAACGCAAAGATTTCAAAACATATAACCAACAATTTCAGTTCCCAACGGTCGGATGTTTCGGAACAGGGACGATCCGTTCCGAAACACGGGACCGTTCCGAAACTAGTTCCGAAACATGGTCTGGCAGTAGCAAAACTGTTCCGGAACGGCTCTGCCCGTTTCGAAACGCCTAGGCCATTTCAGGCCCTCTGTTCCGAAACGGCAGCACCTGTTCCGAAACAGGCTGCCCAGATTGCAGAAATTTCGTTGGTTTATTACACAATTGACCCATCAAACATGTTCCAAAAGCAACCAAAATATACCAGCAAGTCATTACATACTTAAGGAACATAATGGCATCAACAATTCATAAACATGTCATCGAACAAGGAAAGCCCCAATTCTATAGGCATGCATCCTATATTGAAAACCATTCAAACACAAAATCACCAAACAATCCTCATAAAGACTATTTACATGTTCCATCAACAACAACAACATAAAATCAACTTAGGAAGTCCAACATACACAATCTCATTAAACGTCAACATAAGAGATTCTCCCCCCATTGCCTTTATTATCTATAGCTATTAACCGAGACATACATCTCAAATGGAGCTCTCCTTGAATCCCTTGCTTCTCGCCGTCCCAACTTCAAATCTCTGCATTGATGGACAAAAAGGACCGTAAGCACATAATGCTTAGTGAGGAATGCTCAAAACCAAAACACCATCAATGCAGCGAGTCATAAAACCTCTTTTAAAAGCATCACAATTCGATAAACCAAAGCAATGTTTGAAAACCCCTTTAGACAACATGCTTTAAATCATGCATTGCTCAAATATGAAAACCAACCCTTAGCTTAGAAAAGCCAAGTAATTCACTTCAAAGCACAACCTTGCAAAACCATCAATTTAACCATTCCATGCATGAACATCATATGCAAAGTTAAATACAAGATCCTTGGAAAACACTTCCACTTCACATCATACTTTTCTCATACTTGAAAACCATTTCAAAGCAAGAAACCTTTGAAAACCACTTACTCATTCAAACTATCTCATGCATTAAACAAATGCAACATATGAACCACAAAATCAATATTTGCATTTCATGCCTTTAAAAACAAGTCTTCGCAAGACTACAATGCACTTAAGAGATTTCATGCACACATGCACCCTTCTCATTAGACAATGAACTCTTGTTCAAGCTAACAAGTAAACATGCATTCATAAAACATTACACCCTTCTCATGCAAACATGCATCATTTCAAGCATCTCATGCTTCATCATATTCAAGAACATTATATTGGCTTCCAAGTGATAATTCACAAACCATCACGACACAAGACACAATCGGATACGCGGATTACAAGTGTTGTCCCCACGCTTCATACACACTACCAATCACAAGGTCTTCATATGGACTTTTAAACACCATATGACCTTAACATTCACAAGGTCCTCAAATGGAATTTTAACCACCATTATGACCTTACCATTCACAAGGTCCTCATATGGACTTTTAAACACCATATGACCTTAACATTCACAAGGTCCTCAAATGGAATTTTAACCACCATTATGACCTTACCATCACTCATTGGTAGTTGTATAACATCACTAACGAGATCACGGGACATACACACAAGATCCACACATGGACTTTACACCACCATTGTGATCTTACCATACACAAGGTCTTCAAATGGAATTTTAACCACCATTATGACCTTAATGTATACAAGGTCCTCATATGGAATTTTAACCACCATATGACCTTAACACAAGACCCACCCATGGACTTTTAAACACCATGGTGTTCTTAACCATCTCGTTAGTGTACTTGGATGGAGTTACCGGTTCAATCACAACCACTCCACATCCAAGGCGACTTTATTCACGATGCACCCAATCCTATAGCCGGCTAACTATATCCGATTCAAGTAACCAAGAACCACTTACATCACTTGCCAATATAACCAATTTACCACATTAATCCATTGTTTTACAAGCATAACCAAAATGCCAAAACCACCAATTACCATCATCAATCCACTGTTTTTGAAGCATTACACAAAGCCATTAAACATCATGCAACACTATGCAACAATTCCACAATTCCAAGGTACAAAACCAAAGATCTCTTACCTTGAGCATCCTTCACACATGGCTTTCAAAACCAGCATTAAACCATGCTAAAATATGCTTTCAAAACAGAATTTCAAACATGCAAATCACACGCATTGCATCCAACAATCACAAGTGCTTTAAAAACCAATTCATAACACAACCAAGATAGAAATTCCATTTACTTACTCTTGAGCTTAGCTAAGTTGTTTAGACTTAAAATAAGCTCCCAAAACCTCCAAACCTTGGTTTTAAAGCTGAAAACCCAACTTCACTCACCGATACACAAAACAAGGCTAGACAACAAGCCTTCCAAGCATCCGAAACCTTCAACGCCACCTCTATTGCTCACGGATCATTCTCCCCTGTTTCAAGCACATAACAACAGAGGATTAATGCATCATAATGCATTAAAAACACCAGCAACACACCTAAACTCGCTGCTCTTTGCAAATCCATCATTTTCGCTACCAAACACAACCGAAATCGCATCCAAACACTTCCAAAACCTAACCCAGCCAAGATCTATCACTTCTAACCATTTTTAAACATCAATTAACATCCAAAATGATCCCAAACACGTCCTTATACCTCCAGCATTAA
This sequence comes from Hibiscus trionum, assembly GCA_030270665.1. NCBI lineage: Eukaryota > Viridiplantae > Streptophyta > Magnoliopsida > Malvales > Malvaceae > Hibiscus > Hibiscus trionum. The sequence continues at coordinate 29,018,620 of BSYR01000021.1, forward strand.
CAAAACACCAAGATCACCCCAAAAACCACCATTTTCACAAGTAAAAACTTAGGAAAATCAACCTATCCAGGATTGCATTGATTAAACCTCAATTTCACATCATTTATACACTCAATAAACATCAAAAAGACATCTCAAATCACAGCCCAATCACTTAGTACGAATTTAATCAAAATTAAATCCAAATCTTGCATTTTAAGCCAAAATCAAGAACACAATTGTAAAACCTTTAATAAAACACAAATCAAGGATTGAGAACTTGGGAATTTCAGTAAAGAACTGAGAATTTAGAGGAGAAGGACGTTCATACCTCTAAACTTGAGTTTCTCCCTTTTTGGAACCAAGATTCTTGAAAATCCAATAAGCAAATGCTAAGGTTTTGTTGTAGAAATGATTAGAGATCAAAAGGAAGTTGAAATCTCATCTTTGAATGTCAAAATCAGAGGGAAATTTGCTGGAGAAAAGTGTTTGGATTGAGAGAAAAGTTGAGAGAAAAGAAAATGGAAAATTTGAGAAAGTTAGTTAAAATGACAAAATATCTTCTTCCCTCCCTTTTTACCTTAATTAAATCCATTAATAAATTGATTAATATTAAGAAAAATCTGGAGAAACTCTTTTGGGTAAATAGCTCCTTAAAGAATCAAAGTTTCAATCCTTTTTAAAACAGTCACCCAGTTTTCAAAAATTACATTTTGGTCACTAACCCAAAATGTCACTCTTCCAAACCTCATTTTGTAAAATTGATTTCACCTTTATCTTATATATAATAAAAAAGGATTTTAAGACATTTTTCCATATTTTTAATGCAACCCGAACTAGGCTTTCCTAAATTCACCCTTTTATATTCGAACCGCAACCCGACCGGTCCGGTCCAAACCCAAAACTTCTAAGCCCAAAATTGGGGTGTTACATTGTAACTCATCAAAAGTATATGAGTTTGAACTAGATGAGTTAAAAGTTACCTCCCCCTCATTGAGGGCCATGAAGCATAGGTGGGCTACCTCATCATCGGTGGAGTCTTCATCACTTCATGTCACCACATATGATTTCTTTGAAGATGATCCATTTTTGTTGGAATTGTGGGAATCCTTCATCTTCTTCTTCGATTCATGCTTAGAATTCTTTAATTCGCTCTTCATGAACCAGATGAGTTTTTTGAAGAAATATGCCATCTCTTCATCTTTGCTTTACTTCTCACTTAGTTCTTCATGATGGCATGTAGAGGAATTGAGAGTAACGACACTAGCGTTGATGCCTAGCTCTATTACCTTTTTCTTCCCCATCATTCTTATCTCTTCATTCTTCTTCTCCTCCTCCTCTTCTTTGTTTTTTTTTTCATGATTTGGTGAGTGAGAAGTGACCCCATGAGTTCATCAAGCTTTAAGGTCTCGGGATTTTTGGCTTCAATGATGGCGGTCCTTTTTTAGTCCCATGACTCGGGAAGAGAGTAGATAAGCTTTTCTTCCGGAATGACTTCTCCATAGCCTTTTAGTCCATTGGTGATGGTGGAGAATCGATGGAACATCTTCTCAATGTCCTCTTACATATCCATCTTGAAGTTCTTCACAGTCTCTTTTACTTCGTTTGTTCCCTCGTATGTAACTTCAAGCTTGTCCCATACTTCCTTGGAACTCTCACAAGAAGACATATTCTCATAGATGTTGAGGCTAAGTGCACAAAAGAGGAAGTGCAAAGCCTTGCAATTAAGTTTCATCTTCTTGTGGTCGTCGGCACTCATTTCCACCTTGCTTCTTTGTGGTACGAACGGATCATCCTCAATAACGTCCAAAAGCTTGTAGTCTTGGGATTTAACAAAGAACATCATTCTCGTTTTTCAATAAGTGTAGTTGGTTCCGTCGAAAAAGGGTGGCTTGTCGATGGATTGAGCCATTGAACCGGTTGTTTGAAATGTTGTTTGAGCTTGCAGGATCGCCTCAATAGGATGTTAATCCTCTTCAATTGAGCCAACCTCTGATACCAATTGTTAGGCTCGATGGTCACAACAAAAATGCTTGCCAAGTGTGGAGAAGATTGGATTTTTTGTGGAAGCTAAAAATATAAGAGTTAAACACAAGGATTTAGAGTGGTTCGACTTTCTAACCTAAAGCCTACATTCACATCCTTAGCTTCTTACTAAGGATTTCAACCAAATTCACTATTGAATTTGTTCCCCTTTTCTCGGATGAGGAGGAAACCGCTACAACGATCAAGCTTTTTACCCAAAGCTTGATCAAGCACTCTCTTACAAGAGAAATTCAAAGCAAACTAGAAATCCCTATAATAGGTATATGTTTCCAGTTCTAAGAACTCACCTAAAACCTATACACTTGAGGAAATTTGACAATTAAGCTCACAAGTGTTGTCTATACAAGAAATATACAATTTAGGCCCTAAAGACAATTTGACATCATATTGTTGTTGACAATTGAAGCATTAGTCTTCCCTTGATGCTTGGAGGTCCCTTTTATACTCCCAAATGAGTTTGTAGCAGTTGAGGACCGTTGGGGTTGTTTTAGAGCCATTGGAGACTTTATTTTCCACCATTAATGCTGTTCTACAGCTGTTCGTATCGAAACATACGAGCCCGTATCGGAACGACCTTCTTCAGAACTAGCCGTTGGAGCATGATGCAGCAAGCTGTATCGAAACGCCTCTGGTCGTATCGAAACGACATTGAGTTGTACCGAACAAACCATTTCAGTACGAGTGACCGTTGAGCTGCATTTAAAAAGTCGTTGGGAAATATGACCGTTTGGGGAGGTTTTGACCATTGGGCGTATCGAAACACCAAAAGGGTGTTTTGAAATTGAAATCCTCCGTATTGAAACATGCAAACTCTATTTCAGTATGTGTTTTGGCAGTTTCAAAATGTATCGATATAGTTTAGCCTGTATATAAATTGGTACCTTGAAAAACCTGGTTTGGCTACTTAAAAGCGTTTCAAACCTTGCCAAAACCTTTTTAAACATCCTCAAACTTATTTTCAAGTTGTTTGGACTTAAAGTATGTTTTAAATTCTTTTCAATTTAGTCCAAAATATTTTTCAATTATTATATCAAAACATTTAGTTCTACACAACTCAACCTACAAAATAATATGATTCCCTCGATCAGAAACACTAGATCCAATTGTGTCGGAGCTAGCAATTGTGATGATGAATGTTCTGGTGGCGGCAAGGAATTGAGAATAATGAAATAATAAAGCAATTTGTTTGGCTTATATATATATATACACGTTTAGGTTTTCAAATCAGAGGAATAAAACTCATATATATAATATATAAATGATAATTAAAAAATGGAGTAAGAGACGAGTGGGTAGAAACCAATTAGTATTAGAATTCAATTTGATAAAATGGTTATTTATGGAGTCAGTCCTTAAACTTTTAAAATCTTCATATTAATTTCTAAGTTTGATAAAAATTCTTATTTAGTTCCTCATAGAAAATTAGGGTTATGAATTAAAAATTCTCAATTGTTAGGGTTTTTAATTAGGGATTTCAAAATTAGGTTCTAAATTAAATTTGCAAATCATTAGGGTTTTTAAGAATTAGAGATTTTGCGAACCTAGGGTTTACAATTTTGGTGTAATTTTTGTGGTGTTACACAACTCAATAAGATAAACCTCAAACACATGACCTTGAACAGACAAAGGACATTTGTTATACAACTTCCTTGTAACAATCGTTTCACCAAAAGAACTGGTTACACATGTACCAACATCTAACCACTCAATAAGCAAACCAAGCACTTGTGCATGCTCACTCAAAATGTATGAATGAGTAGAACCCGAATCAATCAAATAAAGTAATGCCAAGGATTGCAAAGTAAAGGTACCTGCGATCATATCCGTGTCATTCGTTCCCTCTCGGTGTGCATACACCCTAGCCTGTCCACCTCACTCAGGCTGAACAACAACAACATGAGCAACATTCCTATGTTCATTCTCTCTACGTTAAAAATTAGCACGACCTCACTGTGGCTCTAGAGCTCGTACCGAAGCTTGTCCATCTCTAACTGGTTGTGGAAAGTCACGCTTCATATGTCCTCGTGATCCACAGTTCCAACACGTACCCGGATTACCCCAACACTCTCCCGTGTGGCTCCTACCGATCCAGTTACATTCCGAAGTACGAATAAAGGCATTATGGCCTTGATGACCACGACTAGGGTTACCACCACCATGCCTTTGATCCAGTTGATACCTTATATCCTTATGCTTCTTGTAACGATTCTTACCAACATCTAACTCAGCCGACCACTTTCCAGAACTAGAACAACCCGAAGAGCAACCAAACCCAAATTCTGTTCGAGGTCCTTAACCCAAGTGACTTAGACATCAAAGTTGGTGTAGTCTGAAGCCAACATGTATGTCTTTACATCCTTCACAAGCCCATAGCGAAAACGATCACATCTCTTTTGTTCATCAGGAACCAGTTCAGGAGCATATTGGCTCAACCGAACAAACCAAACCTCATAATCGAAAACAATCATGTTTCCTTGCAACAAAGACATAAACTCTCGCTTCTTTTCATCAAGATAGTGAACAACCAGATATTTCCTCTTGAAAGCATTTCCAAAGAACTCCCAAGTAACATCGACAGGTTCCATACCCGCAATGATGGTCATCCACCACGTATATGCATCTCCATGAAGCAAAGATACAACACAACCCAACTTTTGCACATTACAACAACTCATCTGACCAAGAATCCTTCGGGTTCTCTCAAACCAAGCCTTAGAACCCTCAGGAGATAGGCCTCGGAACTCAGTTCCACCCAAACTGCGCAAACGCTCCAAAGGTAAACCAACATTAGCACCAGGCTGAGGTGCGACTACATGCATACCCGCTATCGCTGCCTGAAAAACCCCAGCTATGGCCTGAATCAACGATGTCATATCAGCAGCAACTTGCCCTTGTGCTGCCTGAGATCCAACTATAACACCCCCTTCCCGACCTGGTTGAGAACCGAGTCAGAAAGTGCTACCGATGAATAATATGATGATCGATGCGATAAAATTTCAATCATTAACAACCAATAGTATAAACTTTGCTTAATAAACTTTACCAAACATATATCTTAGTCCAAATTATTCATTTTATAATAATGATTACTCAATTAGGACCAAATTCTAACTCTTATAAGCTTTAGGGACTAAATTGAAATTTCAGTAAATTAAAGATGCTTTGTTTCAATTGACCACATCACAATGCAATTTAACCTAAAATTAGCAAGCCTGTAAATTTTCATGTTATTCAGAGATCATTTACCCATCAAATTTAGTCATCCAAAATTTAGTGATCAATATGTGAACAATGTAAAACTTCAATTTATGACTTTAAACTAACATAACTAACCCTGTATCGAAACAATTTGAGTCATTTCGAAATGAGTGTACGAGTATTAGACCTAGAAAGATATTTCCCAAACCTCGTATCGAAACATGTAAGCCATGTTCTGATACGGGTTGACCTTTATTGACATTGACTTTTGACCCGTTCTAATATAGGTTATAGCTCGTATCGAAACAAGCTTTGACAGTAGCAAACCGTATCGAAACGGCTCTAAACTGTATCAATACGCCCTGTTTTACCCTATTTTCCAGTAGCCTTATTAAAGAGAATGTATCTAAACACCATCACTTGTTTCGATACGCCTGACCTGTAATTAACCTACTAGAAAATGTCGAAATGTAATGAAATTTTACATGCAACATTTCAATACTATAAACTACTAGCATGCAAAATTTCATGATCATACGAATACAATTACTAGGTTTTCACCTATGTGAGCCATATATACCATTTTTGCCAATTTTTAACACCACCAAAAAGTCATTTTAAGGCCCTTAACTACATTACAACCCTTACACATTATAAACATACAAAAATAGGCACAAAAGACTAGTTCAACTACTTTGCCACCATCCTAAGAGTTTATAAGGAAAAGATACATTACTTTAGGCTTGTAGTGACTTGTCTCGCCTCGACCTTCTGATCGTCAACCACAACGAACCTTCAACCTGAAATGCATAGAAGATGAATGAATTAGGCACACGTTGCCTAGTGAGGTAGTCATAAATAATATAAATATCAAAGAATAATACATGTACATATTCTCATGCTCGATAACATCAATGTTATGCTTCAATATCCAATGATTAACATATCATATAAATTATTTTCCCTTAGATTGAATCAAGATAGTGGATACGCGAATTCCTACGCCCCACCAAGACAATGAATGGTCTAGTCCCTCTGCCTCGCCAATGACTAATAACAATACACATCCCTATGCCTCGCCAAATCAATATAAGCGATAACCTTAAGACCGTAGTCCACCCGTACAATGAGCTCATGAATTTTATGGCATGGCAATTGTATCCAATGTCCATCCAAATCCAAGGTTTCAGTGACAACATCCATATTCAATTATTCAATGATAATTTCGATGACCACTGTCTTTAATGTTATTATTAGTAGACCATGTTTCGATATTAATGTTTCATAATTTCAATGTCAATGTCAAAGCAAATCACCAATTGAACATCACATGTACCATCTATCTGGAAAACCATTTCTTGAAAACCATTTCTAAAACCATGTTCTTTCTATCTCATGCTTAAAAACCATTTCAAAGCAAATCACCAATTGAACATCACATGTACCATCTATCTATATATCTCATGCATTCAACCAATGCAAATCTCATGGTAAAGCCACTCATGCTTGTTATTCAAAAGCATTTCATAATCTCAAAATCTCATATGCATTTCTCAAAGCATAAAATCATTTCAACATTGGTACATGTGAATCAAAGTTCATTCTCAAATATTGGAATTTCATATTCTATCTTTACTCGGATATGCAGATAGCTTGACTCGAGGCCAAGTCCTACCCCGGTGGGATCTCACCACCAGACTCTCATTGCGGTATCTATCTTTGCCTCAAAGCTTGGGTGTTTCACCAAGATCTACCCCGATGGTATCTCTCATCATCAGACTCTCACTTTGGATCGGGATGGAACTACCCCCATTGTCCGACTCCAAAGAGCACGTACGAATTTTTAGTTTATAGTGCACTTTACATCCTATTGGTCGACCAATTATATCTGGTAATCATCTCATTATTTATGCCAATATATTACATTAAAAACATCATATCACCTACTATTTTGACGCAACATTTCTAAAATCAATCTCATCCCATTTCAAAACCACAATTCATGCATAGCATTTAATCAAAATCTCAAAACTCTTTGCAATGTCATTCTATCTCATGGGATCAATATGAGACATCATTTCATGTCATAAATCATGCATAAAATAGTAGGAATTTGTCTACATCAAATCTAGAGCATGTCAAAAGCATGTAGGGGCATCAACCACTTTTTCGAGAGCAAATCTAAACATACTTACTTCCAGACTTAGGATGGTGTTTCAAACCAATCCTAAATCCCAAAAACTTGTTTCCTTGTCACTTAAGGACTTCTAAAACCATTTGCACTCACCGATAACGTTTTGCTTGCTCGCCAAAACGATTTCTAAGCTTTCGACACTTCCGGATCAACACCAAATGCATCTGAAGATGTCTCCCTTCTTCATTACACATAAGAGCAGAGGATTAATGCATCTTCATGCATTAAAATCACTAGCCATCATTCTAACTCGCTGCTGTCGCGTCCGTTTTTTGAAAACCTACTTTTTTAAGTTTGGAATAAAAAATAGCCTAACGATTGAAATCCGGAAAATCATGGTTTTGACCAATTTTATCTTATAATTAATTAATTTTCCATTTTTAATCAAAATCCCTTTTATTTGCTTAAAAATCATTTTGGAGTCGCCCCCGACCACTTTGGTAGGCCGGATACCATAAAAACGTACCAGAGATTCTTTTTGAAAAGTTCGGGTTCGGGAGTCGGTTACGTGTAGGGAAGGGTTAGCACCCCTACGAACGCCCGTTATCGGTACCTTATTAATTACACGTGGCATTTTGGCATTTCGAACATTAATCTGGATTTAATTAAATCTATTAACTGTAAAATGAATTTTATTTCAAATGCGAATATCCTTTTGTAAGAAAATACATTTCGAACGAATATAATTATGAAACATCCTATTGCATTAGGACACTTCAACTTTTATTCAAAAAATGTACCTCAACACAAAAGGTTTTAATGCATGATCAATTATTGTCTTGCCATTTTTAAGTAAACCCTAATTAGGCTCCATTAATTAATTTAATTAGAATTCTATGAATGTTATTAATTACCAGACATAAAAGAGAACGCCCAAAATAATATTGGACACTTTCTTTAACAAGTCCAAAAGTAATAACATTCCTAATTAAGATGACTCTAATCATTAATCCTACTTCAATTTTTAATTTATCTAATTATAAAATAATTTCCATTTTCTAAGTTGAAATGAAAAATTGAAACCTTTATTGGAACACTCATTGGTTAACATCACTCTACATTGTGACACTATCCAATACTGAATGTTCTAATATTGTTTCAAATATTCACTTATTTTCTACAATGATCTCTCCTATTTAATTATAATCAACCAGACTATACTAAGGCTCTAATCTTATTCTTAAACATGTGATTTAATTCTCCAAATAATATATTATATGATGTTTTAAAATATGTAAGCATATAAATTAATTGAGCAATTAAATAAAACAATTAAATAAAATAAATGAAAGCTGGAAAGGGACCAAATTGAATTAAATTGCAAACTAGAGCAACATATTTCATTAAAATGAGGGTCAAATTGAATTGCGGTCACAATGCCCAGGGACCAAAACAAGAATTACCCCAAAACGTTTAAAATTTCGCGGATCCTCTGCCCGACCCAGTTTGCAACGCGCGGATCCCCTTGACCCGGTGCCAAAACAACACAGTTTTAACTTGGTTATAAAAACCCCTACACCGAGTTGACTCGCCCATTTTATCACACTGCCATCTCTCTCTAACTCCCTCACTCTCTCAAGACTCTCTCTCTCGATCGAACCCAGCTGGTAACCACTCTGCCACCATCAATTCCTAGCCGACCGCCGCAGGCGATTTCTGACAACCACGTCGGCCGCCGGCCGGAACCCTAAAACACAAAAAAAACCCCGATTTTCACTCCTAAAAACTATATCTAGGCCCGGATTCAAACGAATCCACCCCGCTACACCCGGATCTAAGCCCTAAACTACCCGAAATCCTCATTTTCCACTCCGGCGAACATCTAAGATACCTTCCGATCACCGCGAATTCACTCCGGCCACTATGCAAGATAAGTTCCGATCTAAACTCCATTCTTTAGATATATTTTTATTCTATTTTTTTGTTTCAATTTTTAACTTATTTTGGATTTATTTTTCAGGAATAAAAAAGAACGCCGAGAAATTACCTTTTGGTCGAGAGATTACGACGGCGGACACGACGTTAGTTCAGTTCTCAGGCGACCGCTTGCGTTTCCGGCGCTTCACGGTGACCATCCGTGTCTCTAGCAACTTCAACGGCTTCGCTCTCAGCAAATCGGCAACACACGATGGTTCGTTTTCACGTCAACATGCGACAGTTTGGATTCGCGGCAATGCGCGACGGTTCGGCACCTCCTTTTCTACTCCGGCGACGTTTGGGCTCTGACAGCTCTTCAACTGTCTCGTCGATTCGAGATCCGATGGGTTAAACTTTTCCCAAATTGCCCCCTTATCTCTCATCCTTTTTATTCTTTAATTATGGTATATTATTATTTTAAGAGAGTAATTATGGTAATCATTTATTGGATCTGACATTTTCTCTCTCCCTATTTATAGGTGAGGTAAGGGATTACGTCAACGGATAGGGAATTAGGATCTGAATCCATATGAAGGGTAATTGGACCAATGCCTGGTCGCCACATGGGATGTTTGTGCGGGAAAAGGAAACACACAATAGATTTTGTGTTCGTTTTGCTGTGTATTTTGTGTTTGTTTGGGGTTATAGTATGCGAGATTTGAGCATTGGGATTTTATCATGTAAATGGACTTGTAAGGAGACAATTGGATTATTTTATCTATTTGTTTGATATTTGGGCTTTTGTATTGGGTTTATTTATCATTTATTTATTTAGGTTTTATTTATAGTGAGAATATAGTATATATTTATATATATAGATATACCCGGACAAAATTCGGGTATTACAGCTACCCCTCTTTGCTCATTGCCGTGGAACAGGAATAGGGCAACGATCGAAAAGACATGAATTTTGTTCGAACCATCAGCTCATGGAATCTTGAAGTTGTTCTTCTCATTATGAAATTCTTCAATCTTCCTTTATCTTCTTCTTTAGTTGAGGATGAACTTCTCTCATTAGGAATTCTTCCTTCGCTAATGGAACTCTTCTTCTTTGCTGGACGGATTCTTCTCATTAGGAATTCTGTCTTTTTCAAGGTGGACTCTTCTCATTAGGAATCCTTCTTTGTTGGTGAACTCTTCTCATTAGGAGATATTCTTTGCTAGCGAACTCTTCTTATTAGGAATCCTTCTTTGCTGGGGCGGACTCTTCTCATTATGAATCCTTCTTTGCTGGACGAACTCTTCTCATTAGGAGTTCTTCTTTGCTGGGGTGGACTCTTCTCATTATGAATCCTTCTTTGCTGGAAATCATGGATTTGTGTAGCTGAAAAGGTGTTGAATAAGCAAGCTCTTCACATTAGAAGCTTCCTCATTCTTTAAACAACAAACTCTTCTCATTAGGAGTTCTGTCTTTGCTGGACGAACTCTTCTCATTAGGAGCTCATCGTTCCAGCAAAATTAAATATCATCAATCAGTAAGGATTTTTCTTGTTGTAATATGAGATATGTTCAATTTTTGCTTGAAGCATTGAAATCTTTGAGGTCACTGCTTTTTCTGCATATGGTGTCTTGATCTTTCATTCTAAAACTCGCATCAGATCTCTTGTCATCTTCTCTATTGGTCTATCTTTTTATACACTCAGAAATTGTATGACCAGTTAAACTGCTAATCTTCTTCATTTGGGTTCAAAGTTGACCCATCTTGTTTTCCATTCTCTCTTTTTTAACTGGTAACTGAATAGGTTAATATCTTTGTCGGGCTCCACCTCTTCAAACGGGCCGTTGAGATCCGCCTCCGTAAACGGAATGTCTTGAAATCCATTTCTCTAAACAGAATGTCTTGAGGTTTCGTCTTTAAGAAACTAAAACCTGCAAAAAGAAAATATCGTCAATTAATAAGAATCCAAATTAGAATAGTATGAAACATCCTCAATTCTTCTCTTGGGGCACTGAGATCTGTAGAGTCACTATTTTCTGTCAAAGGTATCTCCATCTTTCAATTAGAAACTAGTATCAAGTCTCTTATTTCTTTCTATATAAGTCCGTCTCTTTCTACTGTATGTGATTGATTTGATCTTAAAGTCGATCTTTTTCGTGATTCTCTCCTGGTAGCATGAATCATTTTTTCTTTTTTCCTCATCTTCCTTTTCCTTTGTTTTAAATCGAACCCCAGAAGATTAATATCTTTGTCAATACTATGCCCCAACCGTGCAACTGTCCAATTGTCTTATAACGACCCGAAGGATTTACATTTGTAATACACTTTCTTTCTTATGCAAACAACCAGAAAATCTTGCTGATGTTCGCCTCTTCAAATGAACTGGTAAATTTTGTTAAAATCCACCTATTCAAACAGATTTTGTTGAGGTCCGTCTCTTCAAACATGTTGAAATCTTTGTTGAAATCCGTCTCTTCAAACGGGTGGAAATCTTTGTTGAAATCTGTCTCTTCAAACGAGTTAAAATCTTTGTTGTTATCTTTGCAATTCCTTGTTAAATCTTCTTCTTAAATCTTGAAACTGTAGATTGAAATCTGGTTTACTTTTTGTTGATTCTTGTAAATTCCTGCAAAATGTATAAAAATGCTTTGCATGCATTTGAATGCTCCTATCTTATGGATGCCTAGCTATATGATGCATGAGTTGTGTCAACTGAAAACCACTTGGATGGGCTCTGGTCTTCTTTGCTTCTTTGTTGAGCTTTCTGTTTCTGTTGCAACAGTGCTTCATCTTTTAAATTGCTCTTTTCAAATCTGACTTGACTTGATCTGCTTGAATTTTATCTACTGCTCTTATTATCTTCTTGTTCCGGCAAACTTTGCCCCAAAATTTCGTTGTTATGCTCTTTTTCTTCTTCTTATCAGATCTTGATCAACTGAGCTTCTAGAGCTCTCATTGTCTTCAGGTTCTGACAACACTTGCCTCAGAACTTTATTATTTAGCTCATTTTCTTCTTGAGCAAATTATAATTTCTTTGGTGATCGAATTCTTTCAAGCTCTGCATCATTTATGGTCTATTCCAACTTGGATTCTCATGCCTCAAAAATCCCATCTTCATAGTTAATAATGCCCATGATCTTTTTATTTCTTGCTTCATCATGTAAATTTTACCCCCTTTGTCATCATTTAGGGCAAACAAATGCTTCAAGTCCCTAAACTTTTAGTCACTAAACTTTACTTAGGTCCCCAAACTTTCTCGGCCCTTGAAATATTCCGGTCCCTGAACTTTCTTCAGTCCCTGAACTTTCCAGCTTTCAGTCCCTAAACTTTCTTCAGGTCCTTGAACTTTCTTCAAATTCATTCTGTAGACTTATTCAAAAATCCAAGCTGGGAACACACTTTAGATCCCTTATCTTCCTGATGTATGTATTCTTGTCATTGTCCTCACCATGACCCTTGATGAATGATTCTTCTCTTTGACCAGAAAACTATCAAACAAATGAACCTCTCGTATTCATCCATATCTTTACTACATCCAGATGACCATTTACACTCATGATCTTGCATACTGAAGCTTATCTCTGAAACTTATTCAAAAATGTCAGCTTGCTGATCGTCATTTCAATAGAGGGCGCCTTATTAGGCTTGGAAAATCATGATCTGAATAAAGAAAGAAAACATAATAGGATGACTTGGATATCAAGTGCAAGAGCGTTTTAGATTCAACCCTCCCATGGGTAGCATAACTCATGAATGTTGTGGCAACGTCTATGGTTATGAAATTTCTTCCAAATCACTCGGTTCATACCCTATGATTACCGCATTGCTCGATCCAGGAAGAAAACAACTCTTTATCTGTTCTCTTCATCCTTTTCCATTCATAAATGTGTTCAAGCTTTCTGGGCTTGTTTAACCAGTATAGTGCAGAAATATCATTCTAAGAATAGAGTTCTATAAGTGCATGTGTGTGCTTCTGACTGTTATTAGTACTTATTATTATATTATTATACACATTCCTTCAAAGATACATCTCTGACGCTTGGGTATTGGAAAGGTGGAGCGTAGCTCCTTATTAGATTTGTCGACATCCCCCACAGCTCCATCAGGATGTTCCGAGACTTATTTATTCAATAGTTCATTGCCTCACTCCTCCCTCTTTTTTTTTCATTTTTCTCTATTTTCTTTTTTCACTTTTTTTTTTCTTTTTTCTTTATCCTTTTTCTTTTTTCACTTTTCCTTTTTCATTTTTTTTCTTTTCCCACTTTCTTTTTTCATTTTCATATTTTCTTTTTTCATTTTTTTACTTTATTTTTTCACTTTTTTCTTTTTCTTCTCATTTTCTTTCTCGCTCTTATTGTGTCTTTTAAGGTATAGAAGACTACACTTAGAACTTCAATTTCAAGCAACTCTACTTGGTTAAAATCGCCTAGTCTGCTTCACTGTTTATGAACTTCAAGGATTTGTCATCGAACATCATCAAAAGTGTTGTAATCTGGCCTTTTCTCACTTTGCTGACCTGAGTAGACCAAGAAATAAATCCAACTTCATTGTCTTCGCAACATTCAATCGTTCTTCGTACCAGAATCAATATCGCACCTTACAATTGGCATCTAGGGGCCTACAAGTGTGAGAAGAGATATACATATATTTATACATTTAAAAACATCCTTCTGTTGAAATGAAAACCATCAAACATGACATATGCCTCTAAAAATGATCTCTTCTACTTTGGGCAAAAAGTAGCAGAATTATTTCCATGTATCATTTCTAGAAGAAAGCTTAGAATGCGAGAAAATTTGAACCAATCAAAATCTAACATGAAGGGCATGTGTAGGGAGAAAGACTTGTGCATCTAAAATTCAGACCATCGTAGGAATACAAATTCGTCTTTTCTGACTCTTCAACGGTTGTGACAGCTCGCCCTATTGTTTTTCAATACATTGCTTCACCATTTCTTGCGTCAATGTTCCATTAGCAACCAGCTTCTCTATTTCCTCTTTTAAGGCCCAACATCTTTTAGTAGGGTGCCCTGATGCTCTCATGTGGAAATCACAAATACTATTCGAATTGTAATTGAAAAGCAATGGATCTGACATTTCCTCCATCAGCTTAGAGTCGAGGTATTGCTCATGGATCTGACATTTCCTGAAGCTTTTCTTGTTGTAAACTCTTCCTTTCGGCTAACCTCGCTCTGCGTCTAGCCCCCTTGGAAAGACTTGCCTTTTTCTTGTTCTCATTACTTCGATCCATGCATGTCTTCACAGGACTAATTATAGCAAGATAATTGACCTTCAAGCCCGGAATTGTCATCTCACAGACCCCATTGGGAAGACACGCCTTCTTCTTGTCCTTGTTATTTTGATAATTGTCTAATTTCACAGGACTGATTGTACTTAGATAATTGATCTTCAGATATGGAACTGCCATTTCAAACTCTATTACTTTGAGATCTAAGACTTATACATTTCTCGAGGGAATGACCTTGAATGCCAGCATGGAAGTCACACTGATCTTCCTCCTTAAACCATCTTGGATAATGCGATAATGGTGGTTTGATGAAGCATGGTTCAACCAGTCGAGCTTGTAGCAACTTGGAAAATAATTCTTGATATGTGAAAGGAGTAGGACTAAATTGGAATTCCTTCAATTTCTCTTTCTTCTTTTGAAGACCAGAAACATGACCAACTGGTAACTGATGAGGTTATGAAATTGTTGGCATCAAAGGTTTATCTTGTGCTGAGTGAGGTGATGATACAGACTTCAAAGCAACTGACATTTTCATCTTCTTATTGCATTCTTCATTTTCCCCAACTTGTAACTTCGTTTTACCCATGTCTTTGTTAACAGGCGAAGATAGGCTTTTCAAAGGAGAGTTCTCGATCCTATTCAATATCAGTTCAGTAGGACATTCTAGGGCAGTGCAAACTATCTCATATTGACTGATAATAACTTGGTCTTCATAAGTTAAAGTCTCTTCTGCTACGAAGTCTTTGTTCCAATTGTCACTTGTATCTCCAATGTCCTTTTGCATGAAAGAATCTTCTGCCAAACCCTTTCCTTTGGATGTGGTAATTATCATACTCATCAGCTCATTAATCTGCCCCTTTGTTTCATCTTGGAACTTCCTCATATACTCCATCGTTTCTTTTTGAATCTGAATTAATTGTTTCTGGCATTCTTCAAGCTTGTCCACTCTAGCCACCAAATCATTCATACTTCCAAAGCTATACTGAAGAGAAATCATTTTATTGGATTCAAACTAACTTCTTCCTTAAAGGATGCAAATTCTTCCCCATCAGCAACATGTATGATGATTATGAAGTATGAAATATATGCAAGATGCATGAATGTAAAAATGCATGAATGCAAGAATGCACGATGTATTGATTTTACAAGTCACTATCGTAGAATGACTTTCATTGAAATGAAAAGATTCGATACATCAGATATTAGATTCTACAAATATCGGTGGGCTCTGACTCCCAACTTCAGAACTTCCTCTAAGAGCCAAGCCAGCTTCCCTCAATGATCTATTGTTGGTTCAACATTCTAACTCAGTACCATTATTACACCAGCCAAGTATACTACTTGTTGAGCCACTTCTCGCGCTTGGGTCACTACATCTTTCATGTCATTGTCTCTTTCTCTTAGTTTCATTCTCGATCTCTGAAGTTGGAAATGTCGTTTTTCTCACTTTCTTGACAGTCTTTCTTGATGTCCTCTGTATGATTATTGTACTTTAGTGTGATCTTGAGGTACCCATCTGCCTTCTTCTTTAGTGTTTCGTTTTCAGCTTGACTAGGCTTCAGCTTGATAGCAGTATCCTCATACATTTGCATATACATTTTCGTCATCTCGCGTTTAGCTTCACTGACTTTTAACTCATCTATGACGACATTGTGTTGTATTTCCATTGTCTGTAGATCACAAAAAAGCATGTTGACTCGATTCCCAGTTGTCTTACAGTTCCTTTTCCACTACTCAACTTCACGATTCAGTTCTTTAATTCGTTTCTTTGACTGTTCTAGTGTCACACCCAAACCAGTGTTCTTAAGCATTGAACGAATTTCTTGATAATCAAATTACAGACTCTTCATCTCTTCATCCAGATTATCCTTCTCATTCCTTAGCTTCCTTATTTGAACCTCATACTCGAACATATGCCGCTCTTTCTCGGTCCTTTGATCGCGTGTCTCCCACTTAGTCATTGAATCAACACAGTTTTCTATCTCGAATTTCCATTTTTCGTACGTCAAAAGAACTTGAACATGTCGTTTGAAGGCGATGCAATTTTCAATCGAATGTCCCTAGATTCCATCATGATATTCACAATGAGCTTTTGTGTCATACCATTTTGGATACGGAGGTTGCAAAGGTGTGACAAATTATGGGGTCACCAATTGGGCTTTCAGCAGCTAAGGATACAATTCTTTGTATGAAATAGGGATTGGATCAAAATGAGACACGTAATCTCTTGTCTTTTTGGCAATCTGCTGAAGGGATTATGAAGTTCAAACCTTGTCCCGGACACTGAATTGTTTCTGATGGATTTAAATTTTCTTTCATTTTTGCATCTCCATGCATTCTATTAATCGTCGGGCTTTCAGGAAAACTTGGGCTTTCCGTCTTGAAAACTAATAGGCCTATTCTGATAAGGTTTTCAACCTTGTTCTTCAAAGCTTCACATTTCTCAGCAGTGTGGTCTGAACTGTCCTGATGATAATCACACATTGCATTACCATTGTAACCTCATGACTAAGAAAGTTCTTTGGGCTCGGACACGACTGGGCTCACAAGTTTTTTTCATACCAAAAGTGGGAGTAGATCTGCATATGTCATCGGGATTGAGTTAAAAGGCTCTTCACTTCCTTTCACTCGAGTTTCTTCCGGATCCATCATTACATTTTCAAAATTCATCCTAATTTTACCCCCAGTTGGTTTATTAATGCGAATTGTAACGGTGCTCGAACTTGGTCGTTTATACATGTTCTGGTTTTTGTTCAGGTCTCCTTTTAGTTCAGTATGCCCCATTTCCTTGGTCATAGCCGTCATCATAGTCATCATCTCAACCATCTGTCTTTTCAACTCATGTATCTCATTCTTGTCGGTATTAGCACTAACATAATCAGACGTATGACCCTTGGATGAACTACTCTTCATTTTTCCGTGACTCGTCCCGGATACTGCCTCACATTTGTAGCCTCTTCTATCAGATTATGATTCCTTTCATCTGTCATGATTGTCTTCTATTGATAACCACTTTTGTTGAATCAATACCTTCATGCATTGATGATGCGATGCAAAATGCAAAACAAAAACAAAAAATAATAAAAAACAAAAGAAACGAGTTATTATGGTAAACTAATTGTGTAAACAAAAATTATATTACAAACAATTTAAATAAGCAAGAAAATAACAAGAGAAAAGTATTTAAACCGGCAACACCTATCCTAGATCCCTGTCTGGCTCTAGTGGGGTGGGTTTCTAGAACAGAATGTGGACTTGGTTCTAGACTCTTGGTTCCCGAACTGTCATTACCGTCTACTGCGACAGTAAGACATCGATTCAGTAGTATAGGTCCCTTACAATGGAGGCGTGGGCCCCACGACAGGTAAGGTTAGTATACCGGAAGAAGATAAAAATCCAAACTCGGAGCTGAAGAGCATCACGTCGGATATTGTCTTACTCCCACTTAAGGGTGGAAAACTTGAGTTTAGGGTTTATGCACGAATGACAGATATAGCATACACAAAAACTACCCCCATCTTCCCTAAAATCCATCAAACAGATTTTTTTTCTTTCAGAAAAAATTAAATCCAGATTAATGTTTGAAATGCCAAAATGTCACGTGTAATTAATTATTAGGCCTGACTCTCAATTTCCTCCCCAGCGGAGTCGCCAAGCTGTCACGACCGTTTTTTGAAAACCCGTTTTTTTTAGTTTGGAATAAAAAACAGTCTGACCATTCAAATTCGAAAAATTAGGGTTTTTGACCAATTTTATCTTATAATTAATTAATTTTCCATTTTTAATCAAAACCCCTTTTATTTTCTTAAAAAAATTTTTGGAGTCGACACCGGCCACTTTTGTAGGCTGGACACCATAAAAACGTACCAAAGGTTCGTTTTGAAAAGTTTGGGTTCAGGAGTCGGTTACGTGTTAGCACCCCTACGAACGCCGTTATCGGTACCTTATTAATTACATGAGGCGTTTTAGCATTTGAACATTAATCTGGATTTAATTAAATCTATTAACTGTAAAATGAATTTTATTTCGAATGCGAATATCCTTTTGTAAGAAAATACATTTCTAACGAATATAATTATGAAGCATCCAGTTACATTAGGACACTTCAACTTATATTCAAAAAATGTACCTCAACACAAAAGGTTTTAATGCATGATCAATTATTGTCTTGTCGTTTTTAAGTAAACCCTAATTAGGCTCCATTAATTAATTTAATTAGAATTCTATGAATGTTATTAATTTACAGACATAAAAGAGAACACCCAAAATAATACTGGACACTTTCTTTAACGAGTCCAAAAGTAATAACATTCCTAATTAAGATGACTCTAATCTTTAATCCTACTTCAATTTTTAATTTATCTAATTATTAAATTATTTCCATTTTCTAAGTTGAAATGAAAAATTGAAATCTGTATTGGAACACTCATTGGTTAACACCACTATACATTGTGACACTAGCCAATATTGAATGTTTTAATATTGTTTCTAATATTCACTTATTTTCTACAATGATCTCTCCAATTTAATTATAATCAAATAGACTATACTAAGGCTCTAATCCTATTCTTAGACATGTGATTTAATTCTCCAAATAATATATTATATGATGTTTTAAAATATGCAAGCATATAAATTAATTGAGCAATTAAATAAAACAATTAAATAAAATAAATGAAAGCTAGAAAGGGGCCAAATTGAATTAAATTGCAAACTAGAGTGACAGATTTCATTAAAATGAGGGTCAAATTGAATTGCGGTCACAATGTCCAGGGACAAAAACAAGAATTACCCCAAAACCTTTAAAATTTCACGGATCCTCTGTCCGACCCGGTTTGCAACGCGCGGATCCCCTTGACCCGGCGCCAAAATGGCACCGTTTTGACTCGGGTATAAAAACCCCTACACCGAGTTGACTCGCCCATTTTATCACACTGCACTATTTCTCTAACTCCCTCACAATCTCAAGACTCTCTCTCTCGACTGAACCCAGCCGGTAACCGCTCCGCCGCAATCAATTCCCGGCCAGTCGCCACAGGCGATTTCTGACCACAGTGTCGGCCGCCGGCCAAAACCCTAAAACACCAAAAAAAACCTGATTTTCACTCCTAAAAAGTAGATCTAGGCCCGTATTCAACCGAATCCACCCCGATACACTCGGATTTAAGCTCTAAACTACCTGAAATCCTCATTTCCACTCCAACGAACATCTAAATTACCTTCCGATCACCGCGAATTCACGCCGGCCACCATGCAAGATAGGTTCCGATCTAAACTCCATTCTTTAGATATATTTTTATTCTATTTTTTGTTTCTATTTTTATCCTTTTTGGATTTATTTTGCAGGAATCAAAAAGAACAGTGAGAAATTACCCTTTGGTCGTGCGATTACGACGACGAACATGGTGTCAGTTCAGTTCTCAAGCGACAGCTTGCGTTTCCGGCGCTTCACGGTGACCGTCCCTGTCTCCACCACCTTCAACGGCTTTACGACAATGCGCGACGGTTTAGCACCTCATTGTCTACTTCGGCGATGTTTGGGCTCCGATGGCTCTTCAACCGCCGTGTCGATGCGAGATCCGATGGGGTAAACTTTTCCCAAAATGTCCCCTTATATCTCCTCCTTTTTTTATTCTTTAATCAATGTATATTGTTATTTTATGAGAGTAATTATGGTAATCATTAATTGGATCTGACATTTTCTCTCTCCTATTTATAGGTGAGGTAAGGGATGACGTCAACAGATATGGAATGGGGATCTGAATCCGCGTGAAGGGTAATTGGACCAATTTCTGGTCGCCACGTGGGATGTTTGGGCAGGAAAAGGAAACACACAATATATTTTGTGTTTGTTTTGTTGTGTATTTTGTGTTTGTTTGGGGTTATAATATGTGGGATCTGGGCCTTGGGATTTTATCATGTAAATGGGCTTGTAATGAGACACTTGGATTATTTTATCTATTTGTTTGATATTTGGGCTTTTGTATTGGGTTTATTTATCATTTATTTATTTAGGTTTTATTTATAGTGAGAATATAGTATATATTTATATATATAGATATACCCGGAAAAAATTCGGGTATTATAGCTGCTCTACTCAAAACTAGCATTTCGGCTATCCAAAATGATCAAAATTACTCCCAAACTTTCTCAAATCAAAGCCCACCCAAGATCTATCAATTCGAACCTTTTATAAACCTCAATCAACATAAAAAATTACCATAAACACAACCTTATACCTCCAACAATAGCAGACCACCAAAACACCTCAAAAACCACAAATCTAGCAACTCAAATTTAGGAACCCAAACCTATTCGGGATTTATTTGTTAAAACCTCATTCTCAACATCAAATAACATCCAAAATATATTAGAAACCAACCTCAAAATAGAGCTTAACATAGAAATACGAAAATCACCAAGATCTCATCAAGAATCTTGAATTTAACAACTATTTCATGTTTATAACATTAAAACAACTCAAAAACCATTAACAAAGGATTGATAACTTTGGAATTTCAGTAAATAACTGATCATTAGAGGAGAAGGACGAAACTTACCTCTAATGGTTGATCTCTCTTCAATTTGGGCAAGTTTCCTTGAAAATCGAAAGTAAAATAAAAAGGATTTGGTGAAACAAAGATAGGAAATCTTTTGGAAGATGAAATCTCAGCAAACAAGATGAAAAGCAGAGGTTCTTTGATGAGAGAAAAGTATTTGGCTGATTGGATGTTGAGAGAAAATGAAAAGAGAAAATCTATCGTAAAGTTGGTTATGAAAAGTCATCCTTTGATTTTCTTTTATTTCTTTAGTTAAATCATTATTAAAAGCTCCCAAATTAAAGAGAAATCTGATAAAAACAAATGGTAAAATTATCTCCTTAAAGATTCAAAGTTTCAATCATTTACAAAACAGTTACTAGTCAACTTTTGTAAAAACTACATTTTGGTTACTATACCAAAATGTAATATTTCCAAATCTCATTTTGTAAAATTGTTTTTACCAAAATCATTTATATAATAAATGAGAATTTTTAGATATTTTTCCATATTTATAAAACATCCCGAAATAGGTGTTCCCTAAACCAACCTCAAGGGTTCGAATTGTTCTCGACCGGCCCAATTCAACGTCTAAACATCTAGGCCCAAAATCAGGGCATTACAGGTCGAATGTTGGTGTTTATGCCATGCTTGGTTGTTATAAATCATATGAGAGTTAAATATGATTATATGTTGATGATGTGGATAGTGTAAAGCATGATGAGTATGATATGCTTTTTTGTGCCATGTTGTGCTTGAGGGAAATCGGGGTGCCCATTGCCTTATTACACTAATTGAATGTTTTAAATTGGTTTGTGAACTTGGATCCTTTCTTGAGGATGGCCTAAATCATGGCTTGATTTATTTTTGTTGTTATGGCTTGTTAAAAATAGCACAATGGGTCCGACGAGAGAGCTTAGATCGAATACGATCGTGCCTGCGCCTGAGTAGGGTAATCAGGGGGTTGAGAACCCAGCTGATGAGACTCTACCTCCGCCGCCACCACTTGGAGGTGGGGAGCCAGAGCAATGTGGACATGCTGGTCTAAGATTGGGTGATCTAGCGCCTCTGGTTCAGGCGATTACCGGAGTGTTTTAGGAAGCAGTAGCTGGAGCACAAGTACAGGCACCTGTAGCTGGGCAGGTGGGTTTGCCTTTGGAAAGGTTGAGGAATTTGTGAGCTGTTGAGTTCTATGGTATGTCTCCTGAGGCATCAGAGGCATGGTTAGCTAGTACAATCCTCATTGTGGATCAGATGGGCTGTAGTGATGTGCGCAAGTTGGGATGCGCAATTTCCTTGCTCCAGGATGATGCTTATAGTTGGTGGATGACTATCACCGCTGGAATGGAACCCAATGAAGTGGATTGGGAGTTCTTTCAGAGTGCCTTTAAGAAGAAGTATCTTGGTGTGAGATACTTGGATGAAAAGAAGTGCGAGTTCATGTCGCTTGTAGAAGGAAATCCTTTTGTGGCTGAGTACGAGGTCCAGTTCGTACGTCTAAGATAGTATGCCCATGAGTTGATGCCGAGTGAGAGGCATCGTTGTGATCGCTCCTGAAATGGACCGATGTAAGAAGTAAAGACTTGTATGTTGGCTACAGACTACACGAATTTTGATGTGCTCGTATGCCGGGCTAAGGACATCGAGCAAAGTTTTGGTCTGACATCTCGGGGAGGAGGTTCTAGCTCTGGTAAGAGGGCTGTTAAGTATAGTTCCGGAGGTGGACGGAACAAAAGTGGCCGAGATAGGAGGCATCAACCTGATGTGAGGCGAGGTGCGCCAGGATGAGGTGGACAGACTCAGGGTGGACGAGTGAGGTTTGAGCAGCACACATGCTGGACGTGTGAATCGAGGGACCATCTAAGGCGAGATTTTCCTCGTGCGGCTATAAAGGCACAAGCTCATGTTGTGGTGACAGAGAATTCTTGCTGGAACTGTGGTTCATCAGATCATTTGAGGCGTGATTTTCCTTTGCTGGCTGGTGGAGGCCAGGGACGTGCACTTGTTGTGGCTGCACCTCAAAGAGGCCGTGGGTGCGGCCGAGGTACCTTCCAGAGGACAGATGAGGGTCAGAGTTGTATCGCTCATGTTCTAGCAGTGCAACCTAAGGGGGGCAGTCCTGCGAGAGTCTATTCTCAGCGCGAGGGGCGCAACGACACCGATGTTATCGCAGGTACCTTTGTTCTATAGTCTTTATCGTTGTTGGCTTTGATATACTTGTTGAGTTGCTTGAAGTAGGAATGCAAGTGACTAGTTCTTTTGGTGAGACGGTGGTCACAAGGAAGTTGTATCGGAGGCGTCCCTTGTCTGTTCAGGGTCATGTCTTTCTTGTGGATTTGATGGAGTTACCCTTTTATGGATTTGATGCGACTCTTGCTATAGATTGGTTGTCTGAGCATAGAGTAGTGGTTGACTTTGATGTTAAGCGAGTCGCCTTAAAGCTTGCTGATGATTATGAGGTGGTGATAGTAGGCAAGAATGTAAAATTCTTGTCTAATTTTGTTTCAGCTTTGGAAGCAAGTTGTGTGCTAAGGATGGGTTGTGATGCTTATGTTGCATACGTGATGAATCCTGGTACAAAAAATGTACGTGTGCAAGACATCAGAACCTTTTGCGATTTTCCAGGTGTCTTTCCAGAAGAGTTGCCTGGGTTGCCACCAAACATGGAAGTTGAGTTTGGTATCGAGTTGTATGAGAATACGACTCTGGTGTCCATTTCTCCTTACTGAATTGCACCTAAAGAGCTGAAAGAGTTGAAGATGCAACTTCAGGAGTTGCTTGATCGAGGGTTCATCCGGCCGAACGTATCACCTTGGGGTACAGCGGTGTTGTTTGTTAAGAAGAAAGATGGGACAATGCGGATGTGTATAGATTATCGGCAACTGAACAAGTTGACGATCAAGAAAAAGTATCCCTTTCCAAGGATCAATGATCTCTTTGATCAGTTTCGTGGAGCCTTGTTGTTTTCTAAGATTGATTTAAGGTCAGGGTCTTGCCAGTTGAAGGTGAAGGATGTGGACGTACCTAAAATGGCGTTTCAGGCGAGGTACAAGCATTATGAGTTCCTAGTGATGACTTTTGCTTTAACCATCACACCTGCTGCTTTCATGTAACCCCCTTAGCCCGGTCTAGACGGTTGACCCGAACCGAGGTTATTACACGGGGAAAATCGAAGCCAACTCGTTGAAGCCGACCCCGATTGACTACCCATTTTTTTCTTTTTATCTTTCATAAATGCAACTTAAATCCTATGTGATCACCCAAGAGCATAGGAAGAAGCGACACATCGATCGGAATTCGATTAGGTGTTTAATTGCACAAACTAGACATTTAGGAACCAAAATGAAATTTTTACAAATTACAATCAACTTCTATGATTTTAAGGTTACCATTGTTCAACTAGTCATATTTCATGATTCTTCAAAAAATTTCATCACAATCTGACTAACCAATCACATCCAATTGCATTCATGAAATTCAGGGACTAAAATGCAACGTTTCAAAACATCCTCAGTTGAGGTTTAACCAACTTAACGACCCGCGTATTGATATGCCTAAGCAGAGTTTCGATACACCCTCGATTGTCAAACTTCCCAGGTTCGTGTCACCAGACCATATCGGTACGCTGAGGTACCGTATCGGTACGCCCCCGTCAAGTGACTAAGGAGGGTATCGATACTACCCCATGTACCGGTACGCCCTCACAAAAGAAGCATGTCATATCGATACTCTATGAGGTGTACCGATACGCTACGGTCTACAATTGCCCAATATGCAGATTTTGAACCTCAACAACAAAACCAAACCACTCCAACATATAGTTAAAACATGCTTACACACAAATATGCACCAACACTCAGATGTACAAGTCATGGAAAACATCAAACGTCATCAACATCAAGATTTGAATTCTAAAGCATGCTCCTAAAAAGTCAAAAACACCAAAAGACCATAAGCATCTCTAAAGGAAAGGTAAATCATCAAAATCAATTTAAAGGCCATTTACAAACCATAAAAACCATATAGAACTTGCATCAACAACAGGGAGACCAAAAACACATCTCCCAAAACAAAACATTAAATCCCATTGTCACATATAATTACTAAAGTAAAAGCATAACATCATACTTGAGCTTATCTATTCCTTGGATCCTCTTAAGCCTCCTTACTGCCCAAAATGTCTCAATTATCTGCATTGTTGGTAAAAGAGAGCGTAAGCACGATAGCTTAGTGAGGCATGCTCTATAAACACAACCACAACAATGCAAGCTTTTTAAAACTCTATCTCGAAAACCATTTCCAAACCATGCTCTTTCTATCTCATGCTTGAAAACCATTTCAAAGAAAATCTCCATTTGAAAATCACATCTACCATCTATCTATCTATCTCATGCATTCGACCAATGCAAATCTCATGGCAAAGCCACACACATGCTTGATATTCAAAATCATTTCATAAATCTCAAAATTTCATATGCATTTCTCATAGCATAAAAATCATTTCAACATTGGTACATGTGAATTAAATACATTCTCATACATTGGCATTTAATATTTTATCTTTACTCGGATATGCAGATTACCTTAACATAAAGCCAAGTCCTACCCCGGTGGAATCTCACATCACCGGACTCTCATGGCGGTATCTCTCTTCGCCACAAAGCTTGGGTATTTAACCAAGACCTACCCCGATGGTATCTCTTATCATCGGATTCTCACTTTGGATCGGGATGGCAACACCCCCATTGCCCGACTCCAAAGAGCACGTACGAATTTTAGTTTATAGTGCACGTTACATCCTATTGGTCGAACAATTATATCCGATAATAATCTCATCATTTATGCCAATATATTACAATAAAATCATCATCTCACCTACTGCTTTGATGCAACATTTCTAAAATCAATCTCATCCCATTTAAAAACCACAACTCATGCATAGCATTTAGTCAAAATCTCAAAACTCTTCACAATGTCATTCTATCTCATGGGATCAATATGAAACATCATTTCATGTCATAAATCATGCATAAAATAGTAGGAATTTGTCTATCTCAAATCAAGAGCATGTCAAAAGCATTTAGGGGCATCAACCACTTTTCGAGAGCAAATCTAAACATACTTACTTCCGGACTTAGGATGGTGTTTCAAACCAATCCTAAATCCCCAAACCTTGTTTCCTTGTCCCTCAAGGACTTTTAAAACCATTTGAACTCACCGATAACGTTTCGCTTGCCTGCCGAAACAATTTCGAAGCTTCTGGCACTTCTAGATAAACACCAAACGTTTCCGAAGATGTATCCCCTCTAATGGTTGATCTCTTTTCAATTTGGGCAAGTTTTCTTGAAATCCAAAGCAAAAATCAAAAGGATTTGATGAAACAAAGATAAGAAGTCTTTTGGAAGATAAAATCTCAGCAAAACAAAATGAAAATTGATGAGAGAAAATTGTTTGGCTGATTGGAAGTTGAGAGAACATGAAAAGAGAAAACTATCGTTAAATTATTTATGAAAAGTCAACTTTGATTTTCCTTTTTCATTCTCTTTTATTTCTTTAATTAAATCATTATTAAAAGCTCCCAAATTAAAGAGAAATATGATGAAAACAAATGGTAAAATTAGCTCCTTAAAGATCAAAGTTTCAATCCTTTACAAAACAGTCACTATTCAACTTTTACAAAAAATGCATATTGGTCACTATACTAAATTGTAATATTTCCAAATCACATTTTGTAAAATTGTTTTCACCATAATCATTTATATAATAAATGATGATTTTTAGATATTTTTTCATATTTTTAAAACATCCCGAATTAGGTGTTCCCTAAACCAACCTCAAGGGTTCGAACCGTCCCCGACCGGCCCGATCCAACATCTAGGCCCAAAACCAAGGCGTTACAACTCTCGCCCACTTAAGAAATTTCGTCCTCGGAATTTACCTGGTGGAAAAAGGTAAGGAAATTGCTTCTTCATGCCATCCTTCCTTTCCCACGTGGCTTCCTCAACGCCACGATGTCTCCACAAGACTTTGACCAGCTTCGGTTGTCTTACCCATGAGAACCTTATTATCCGTATCTAGAATCTCAACATGATCCTCATCATACGTTAAGTCTAGATTCAACTCAACCTCCTCTACATGCATAACATGAGACGGATCCGATCTATACCTCCGAAGCATGGATACATGGAACACATTATGTATCTTTTCTAACTTTGAATGCAGTCTCAACTTGTAAGCAACATGACCCATACGTTCTATCACCTCATATGGTCCAATGAACCTCAGACTCAGTTTGCCCTTCCGGACAGATCTCATCACCTTCTTCCAAGGTGAATCTTTAAGAAACACACGTTTTCCAACTGTTAACTCTATCTCCTTACGCTTCAAATCCGCGTAAGACTTTTGCCGGTCCAATGTGGTCTTCAAATGCTCACAAATGAGCTTCACCTTCTCCATGGTTCCTTTCAAAAAATATGGCATCGAAATCAACTTTTACCCCGTTTCAGCCCAACAAAGGGGAGTTCTACACTTTCTCCCGTATAGAGCCTCGTACGGTGCCATTTGAATGCTTGTCTGGTACTATTATTATAAGCAAACTCAACCAAAGGCAAATGCTTCTCCCAAGAACCTTTAAACTCAATAACGCAACACCTCAACATATCTTCAAGCACTTGGATAACACGCTCTGTGTAACCCCCTTAGCCCGGTCTGGACGGTTGACCTGAACCGAGGTGATTACACGGGGAAAGCCGAAGCCAACACGTTAAAGTTAACTCCGATTGACGATGCTTTTTTTCTTCTATCTTTTATAAGTGCAATATTAATCCTATGTGACCACCCAAGAACATAGGAAGAAAAGGCACAGTGATCGAAAATCAATTAGGGGTCTAATTGCACAAATTAGACATTTAGGGATCAAAATATAAATTTTTGTAAATTACAAGGACCTCACAGATTTTAAGGTTACCAATATTCAATTAGTCATATTTCATGCCACTCTGTCTAATATCAACTCAATCAGACATTCCAAACTCATTTGATTGCATTCATAAACATCATGGACTAAAATGTAAGAAACAAAAACCTGAAACAGTTCAAAATCCAGACCAACGGTTGGGTGTTTCGAAACGCTGAGGCATGTATCGAAACGGTCGTATCGAAACTGAGTTGACCATTTCGGTACTCGGGTAAGTTCCGAGACCCGTATCGAAACATGGCTTTCCAATAGCCAAAGCATTCCGGAACATTCCTACTCGTTCCGAAACCTGATGACCATTTCAGGCCACTGTTTCGAAACAGATAAGAGCGTTTCGATATGCCCAGCCCTGCAACTACATACATTGCTGGTTTTTCACACCCAAACACATCCGGAAATGTTCCAAATCATACCACAACATACTAACAACATGTTTAAGCATCAATGTCAGATATTACGAAGTAAGAACCAAAACATAGCATCAAACATCCATGCATGAGTTCTAAAGACATGCTTCCTAGTCATGAAAATCATACGAAAGCCACAAACCACAAACAAAACCGTAAAGGACATTTACAAACCCTATATACCATAATAAACTTGCAACAACCACGGGGAGTTCCAAATTACATCTCCTAAACTAACCATAGATCCCCATTGTCAATTATCATTACTAAAGTATACGCAAACGTCACCGCACTTGAGCTTTTCAATTCCTTCGATATCCTTCGCCTCCTTGCTGCTCAAAAGTGTCTCAATTCTCTGCATTGTTGGTAAAAGAGAGCATAAGCACATTTTCTTAGTGAGGCAAGCTCTAAGAAAAACTAACGCAACAACGCAACTTTAAAACTCTATATCAAAAACCATTTTCTACAACATGTTCTTTCTATCTCATGCTTGAAAACCATTTCAATGCAATTCTCCATTTGAAAATCACATGTACCTTAAATCTAGCTCATGCATTTAACCAATGGAAATCTCATGGCAAAGCCATACTCATGCTTAATAAAAACAAAAGCATTTCATAAACCACAAATCTCATATGCATTTCTTATAGCATAAAACATCTTAACATTTGGTACACGTGAATCAAATACAATCTCATATATTGGCATTTCATATTACATCTATACTCGGATATGCAGATTAGCTTCACATAAAGCCAAGTCCTACCCCGGTGGAATCTCACATCACCGGACTCTCATGGCGGTATCTCTCTTCACCACAAAGCTTGAGTGTTTCACCAAGACCTACCCCGTTGGTATCTCTCATCATCGGATTATCACTTTGGACCGGGATGGCACTACCCTCATTGCCCGACTCCAAAGAGCACGTACAAATTTTTAGTTATAGTGCACTTTCATCCTATTGGTCGACCAATTATATCATGTAATTATCTCATCATTTATGCCAATATATTACATTAAAATCATCATCTCACCTACTGTTTTGATGCAACATTTCTCAAATCATTCTCATCCCATTTCAAAACCAAAATTCATGCATTTCATCTAGACAAAGTCTTAAAACTCTTTTCATAGAAATGCCATCACATGGGATCAACACATTACATCTTTTCATGTTATAAATCATGCATAACACAGTAGGATTTTGTCTAACACAAATCAAGAGCATGTTAAAAGCATTTAGTGACATCAACCACATATCGAGAGAAAATCTAGCCATACTTACTTCTGGACTTAGGATGGTGTTTCAAACCAAACCTAAATCCCCCAACCTTGTTTCCTTGTCCCTCAAGGACTTCTAAAACCATTCGCACTCACCGTTTACGTTTCGCTTGCTTGCCGAAACGATTCCTAGGCTTCCGGCACTTCCAGGTCAACACCAAAAGCGTCCGAAGATGTCTCCCCTATTCATTACACATAAGAGCAGAGGATTAATGCATCATCATGAATTGAAATCACCAGCCACTCATTTAAACTCGATGTACTACTCAAAAACATCATTTCGGCTATCCGAAATAACTGAAATCACCTCCAAACTTTCCCAAATCACATCCCAGCCAAGATCTATCATTTCTAATCATTTGTAAACCTCAATCAACACCAAAAATCATCACAAACACGTCCTTATACCTCCAACAATAATAGATCACCAAAACCACCCCAAAAACCACAAATCTAACATGTAAAACCTAGGAATCCAAAACTATTTGGGATTTATTTGTTAAAACCTCATTTTCAACATCACATATCATCCAAAATACATTAGAAATCAACCTTAAAACAGATCTTAACATAGGAATACGAAAATCACCAAGATCTCATCAAGAATCTTGAAATTAACAACCATTTCACATTGATAACATAAAACAACTTAAAAACCATCAACAAGGATTGATAGCTTGGGAATTTCAGTAAAGAACTGATCATTAGAGGAGAAGGACGAAGCTTACCTCTAATGGCTGATTTCTCCTAAATTTGGGCAAGATTTTTGAAAATCCAAGGTGAAAACAAAAGGTTTTAATGAAGTAAAGATTGGAAATCCTTAGGAGAATGAAATCTTAGCAAAAGAGATGAAAACCAGAGATTATTTGGTGCGGGAAATGTGTTTGGCTGAGTGGAAATTGAGAGAAAATGAAAAGAGGGAAAAAGTATCGTAAAGTAGTTATGAAAAGTCAAAATAGAATTTCTCTCTTAATTCCTTTAATTAAATCATTATTAAAACTCCCAAATTAAAGAGAAATCTAATGAAAAACAATTTGGTAAAATTAGCTCCTTAAAGATTCAAAGTTTCAATCCTTTACAAAACAATCACTAGTCAACTTTTGCAAAAACTGCAATTTGGTGATTACACCAAAATGTAATATTTCCAAATCACATTTTGTAAAATTGTTTTCACCATAACCATTTACATAATAAATGAGGATTTTTAGATATTTTCCATATTTTTAAAGAATCCCGAACTAGGTGTTCCCTAAACCTACCTTAAAGATTCGAATCGTTCTTAACAAGCCCGATTCAACCTCTAAAACATCTAGGCCCAAAACTAGGGCGTTACACTCTGACTGTCCATCAGTGTGCAAATGATAAGAAGTACTGAAATTCAACCGTGTACCCAAAACTTGATGCAAACATACCCAAAACCTCGATGTGAACCTCGAATCTCTATCTGATACTATAGATTTCGGCACCCCGTGCAAACGCACAATCTCAGCAATGTACAACTCATCTAACTTATCCAAGGTATACATAGTATGTATATGCAAGAAATGTGCACACTTCATAAGGCGTTCCACAATCACCCAAACTGAATTCTTTTTTGACGGTGACAACGACAAACCAGACACGAAGTCCATGTTAATCCTCTCCCACATCCATTCTGGGATTCTCAACGGTTGCAGTATCCCAGATGGAACCTGATTTTCATCCTTAACCCGCTGACAAACCATACATTTGCTAACGAACTCGGCAACATCCTTCTTCAACCCCACCCAGTAGTACTCATCCTTCAAATCACGATACATTTACGTACTACCAGGGTGCATAGCGAAAAAAACTACTATGAGCTTCAGTCAGAATAGTGCGCCTCAACTCCACATCATTCGGCACAACTATCCAACTTCCAAAACATAGATCACCATCAACACTGGAACTGAAGTATGAACGCATTCCGTCTGCAATATCCTGAATGTGGGGTACAAGAGAATATCAAGCAACTACTTATCCTTGATTAACTGAACAAAAGATGGTTTCACTTGAAACTCAGAAACAAGGCCATCATCTCGTGACATGCTCAAACAAGCAAACATCGCCCTCAACTCTACCGCCACTTTCCTGCTCAAAGCATCAACCACAACATTGGCCTTTCACAGATGATACTCGATAGTTAGGTCATAATCCTTAAGAAACTCCACCCAACGTCGTTGCCTAAGATTCAACTCCTTCTGAGACATTAGATACTTCAAACTCTTATGACCCGTGTACACAGTACACTTCTCACCATATAGGTAATGTCTACAAATCTTTAAAGCGAACACCACCAATGCTAACTCAATATCAAGCATGTGATAGTTACGCTCATGCACCTTCAACTGTCGCGATGCATAAGCTACTACCTTACCTTCTTGCATCAGCACACACCCCAAACCAACATAGGATGCGTCACTATACACCACAAACTCTTTTTCAGATTCAGGTTGAACCAAGATAGAAGATTGCGTCAAAGCTTCCTTTAGCTTCTCAAAAGCTTGATGTTTTGCTTCCGTCCACTCAAACTTAACATCCTTCTACAATAACTTCTTCAAAGGAGTAGTAATCTTGGAAAATCCATCCACAAACCTTCGATAGTAACCCGCCAAACCAAAGAAACTACGAACTTCATGAACAGACCTAGGAGGCTTCCAATTCACCACCGCCTCAATCTTCTGAGGATCAACACAAATCCCCTCGGCCAAAACCACATGACCAAGGAAAACAACTTCCTTCAACCAAAACTCACATTTACTCAACTTAGTATAAAGCTGATTCTATCTATCTATCTATCTATCTATCTATCTATCTATCTATCTATCTATCTATCTATCTATCTATCTATCTATCTATCTATCTATCTATCTATCTATCTATCTATCTATCTATCTATCTATCTATCTATCTATCTATCTATCTATCTATCTATCTATCTATCTATCTATCTATCTATCTATCTATCTATCTATCTATCTATCTATCTATCTATCTATCTATCTATCTATCTATCTATCTATCTATCTATCTATCTATCTATCTATCTATCTATCTATCTATCTATCTATCTATCTATCTATCTATCTATCTATCTATCTATCTATCTATCTATCTATCTATCTATCTATCTATCTATCTATCTATCTATCTATCTATCTATCTATCTATCTATCTATCTATCTATCTATCTATCTATCTATCTATCTATCTATCTATCTATCTATCTATCTATCTATCTATCTATCTATCTATCTATCTATCTATCTATCTATCTATCTATCTATCTATCTATCTATCTATCTATCTATCTATCTATCTATCTATCTATCTATCTATCTATCTATCTATCTATCTATCTATCTATCTATCTATCTATCTATCTATCTATCTATCTATCTATCTATCTATCTATCTATCTATCTATCTATCTATCTATCTATCTATCTATCTATCTATCTATCTATCTATCTATCTATCTATCTATCTATCTATCTATCTATCTATCTATCTATCTATCTATCTATCTATCTATCTATCTATCTATCTATCTATCTATCTATCTATCTATCTATCTATCTATCTATCTATCTATCTATCTATCTATCTATCTATCTATCTATCTATCTATCTATCTATCTATCTATCTATCTATCTATCTATCTATCTATCTATCTATCTATCTATCTATCTATCTATCTATCTATCTATCTATCTATCTATCTATCTATCTATCTATCTATCTATCTATCTATCTATCTATCTATCTATCTATCTATCTATCTATCTATCTATCTATCTATCTATCTATCTATCTATCTATCTATCTATCTATCTATCTATCTATCTATCTATCTATCTATCTATCTATCTATCTATCTATCTATCTATCTATCTATCTATCTATCTATCTATCTATCTATCTATCTATCTATCTAT
Source organism: Hibiscus trionum (assembly GCA_030270665.1). Lineage (NCBI taxonomy): Eukaryota > Viridiplantae > Streptophyta > Magnoliopsida > Malvales > Malvaceae > Hibiscus > Hibiscus trionum. Next base: position 29,052,299 of record BSYR01000021.1, read on the forward strand.
CTATCTATCTATCTATCTATCTATCTATCTATCTATCTATCTATCTATCTATCTATCTATCTATCTATCTATCTATCTATCTATCTATCTATCTATCTATCTATCTATCTATCTATCTATCTATCTATCTATCTATCTATCTATCTATCTATCTATCTATCTATCTATCTATCTATCTATCTATCTATCTATCTATCTATCTATCTATCTATCTATCTATCTATCTATCTATCTATCTATCTATCTATCTATCTATCTATCTATCTATCTATCTATCTATCTATCTATCTATCTATCTATCTATCTATCTATCTATCTATCTATCTATCTATCTATCTATCTATCTATCTATCTATCTATCTATCTATCTATCTATCTATCTATCTATCTATCTATCTATCTATCTATCTATCTATCTATCTATCTATCTATCTATCTATCTATCTATCTATCTATCTATCTATCTATCTATCTATCTATCTATCTATCTATCTATCTATCTATCTATCTATCTATCTATCTATCTATCTATCTATCTATCTATCTATCTATCTATCTATCTATCTATCTATCTATCTATCTATCTATCTATCTATCTATCTATCTATCTATCTATCTATCTATCTATCTATCTATCTATCTATCTATCTATCTATCTATCTATCTATCTATCTATCTATCTATCTATCTATCTATCTATCTATCTATCTATCTATCTATCTATCTATCTATCTATCTATCTATCTATCTATCTATCTATCTATCTATCTATCTATCTATCTATCTATCTATCTATCTATCTATCTATCTATCTATCTATCTATCTATCTATCTATCTATCTATCTATCTATCTATCTATCTATCTATCTATCTATCTATCTATCTATCTATCTATCTATCTATCTATCTATCTATCTATCTATCTATCTATCTATCTATCTATCTATCTATCTATCTATCTATCTATCTATCTATCTATCTATCTATCTATCTATCTATCTATCTATCTATCTATCTATCTATCTATCTATCTATCTATCTATCTATCTATCTATCTATCTATCTATCTATCTATCTATCTATCTATCTATCTATCTATCTATCTATCTATCTATCTATCTATCTATCTATCTATCTATCTATCTATCTATCTATCTATCTATCTATCTATCTATCTATCTATCTATCTATCTATCTATCTATCTATCTATCTATCTATCTATCTATCTATCTATCTATCTATCTATCTATCTATCTATCTATCTATCTATCTATCTATCTATCTATCTATCTATCTATCTATCTATCTATCTATCTATCTATCTATCTATCTATCTATCTATCTATCTATCTATCTATCTATCTATCTATCTATCTATCTATCTATCTATCTATCTATCTATCTATCTATCTATCTATCTATCTATCTATCTATCTATCTATCTATCTATCTATCTATCTATCTATCTATCTATCTATCTATCTATCTATCTATCTATCTATCTATCTATCTATCTATCTATCTATCTATCTATCTATCTATCTATCTATCTATCTATCTATCTATCTATCTATCTATCTATCTATCTATCTATCTATCTATCTATCTATCTATCTATCTATCTATCTATCTATCTATCTATCTATCTATCTATCTATCTATCTATCTATCTATCTATCTATCTATCTATCTATCTATCTATCTATCTATCTATCTATCTATCTATCTATCTATCTATCTATCTATCTATCTATCTATCTATCTATCTATCTATCTATCTATCTATCTATCTATCTATCTATCTATCTATCTATCTATCTATCTATCTATCTATCTATCTATCTATCTATCTATCTATCTATCTATCTATCTATCTATCTATCTATCTATCTATCTATCTATCTATCTATCTATCTATCTATCTATCTATCTATCTATCTATCTATCTATCTATCTATCTATCTATCTATCTATCTATCTATCTATCTATCTATCTATCTATCTATCTATCTATCTATCTATCTATCTATCTATCTATCTATCTATCTATCTATCTATCTATCTATCTATCTATCTATCTATCTATCTATCTATCTATCTATCTATCTATCTATCTATCTATCTATCTATCTATCTATCTATCTATCTATCTATCTATCTATCTATCTATCTATCTATCTATCTATCTATCTATCTATCTATCTATCTATCTATCTATCTATCTATCTATCTATCTATCTATCTATCTATCTATCTATCTATCTATCTATCTATCTATCTATCTATCTATCTATCTATCTATCTATCTATCTATCTATCTATCTATCTATCTATCTATCTATCTATCTATCTATCTATCTATCTATCTATCTATCTATCTATCTATCTATCTATCTATCTATCTATCTATCTATCTATCTATCTATCTATCTATCTATCTATCTATCTATCTATCTATCTATCTATCTATCTATCTATCTATCTATCTATCTATCTATCTATCTATCTATCTATCTATCTATCTATCTATCTATCTATCTATCTATCTATCTATCTATCTATCTATCTATCTATCTATCTATCTATCTATCTATCTATCTATCTATCTATCTATCTATCTATCTATCTATCTATCTATCTATCTATCTATCTATCTATCTATCTATCTATCTATCTATCTATCTATCTATCTATCTATCTATCTATCTATCTATCTATCTATCTATCTATCTATCTATCTATCTATCTATCTATCTATCTATCTATCTATCTATCTATCTATCTATCTATCTATCTATCTATCTATCTATCTATCTATCTATCTATCTATCTATCTATCTATCTATCTATCTATCTATCTATCTATCTATCTATCTATCTATCTATCTATCTATCTATCTATCTATCTATCTATCTATCTATCTATCTATCTATCTATCTATCTATCTATCTATCTATCTATCTATCTATCTATCTATCTATCTATCTATCTATCTATCTATCTATCTATCTATCTATCTATCTATCTATCTATCTATCTATCTATCTATCTATCTATCTATCTATCTATCTATCTATCTATCTATCTATCTATCTATCTATCTATCTATCTATCTATCTATCTATCTATCTATCTATCTATCTATCTATCTATCTATCTATCTATCTATCTATCTATCTATCTATCTATCTATCTATCTATCTATCTATCTATCTTTGGATCTTAGTGTTGTTGATCCGGAAGCTTGATTGGTGTTTCGGCAAGAGGCGAAACGGAATCGGTGAGTGGATTTTGGTTTTCGGCTATGAAACCAATGTTTCGAAGGTTTGGGAGCTTAGTCTAAGTCTAAACAACTTTGCTAAGCTCAAGAGTAAGTTTCGGAAAAACTCTCTTGTTGAGGAACCATGTGATGGTTGGGTGCAATGTGATTGTTTGCATGTCTTAAATTCTGTTTTTAAAGCATATCTAGCATGTGTATTTGCTGAGATTATAAGCCATGTGTAGGAGGAAGCTCAAGGTGAGAGTTCCTTGTTTTTGAACATAACTAGGGTTAATGTGCATCTAGATAAGATTAAAAAGAAAAAAAAAAGGGTCGATAATCAAGGTTGACTTTCGGGTTGACTTTGGTTTTCCCCGTGTGATCTTCTTAATTCGGGTCGACCGTCTAGGCCGGGTTAAGGGGGTTACATTTGGTGGTATCAGAGCTGAGTTCTCGAGTAATTGGGAATGTGTATGTGATTGTTTAAAGTATGTATGCTTTGTATGCTTGTTGGGTGGAAGCATGTTGAGTGAGTTGCATGTATGTTCGGGGAGGTAACGCTAGAGTTAATCCGAGTGCTTGCTGGATATGTGGTTCGCAAGGCCATATGAAACGTGATTGTCCTCGTGCTGTGAGGGAGGTGCAAGCCCCTGTTGTAGCTGCTGGTAATGTGTGCTGGAATTGTGGATCTGCGGATCATATGAGGAGAGAGTGTCCTATGTTGGCTGGTGGCCAAGGGCGTGCTCCTGTTGTTGCAGCACCACAGAGAGGTCGTGGGCGCGGCCGTGGTAATTTCCAGCGGAGAGAGGAAGGTGGTCGGGGTGTGGCTCATGTTGTGGCTATACAGCCTGAGGGTGGCGGCCAAGCCAGGGTGTTTGCTCAGCGGGAGGGGAGGAATGACGCGGATGTGATCGCAGGTACTTTTACTTTGCAATCCTTGTCATTACTTTCCTTGATTGATTCTGGATCTACGCACTCTTACATATTGCGTGAGCATGCTGAATTGCTTGGGTTGCCTGTTGAGTCTTTGGATGTTGGTGTGCGTGTCACTAGTTCTTTTGGATGTTTGGGTTAACAAATGCTCCTGCAGCTTTCATGGACATGATGAATCGTGTGTTTCATGAATACCTAGATAAGTTTGTTGTGGTGTTCATTGATGATATCCTTGTGTACTCGCGTACTGAGGAGGAACATGAAGAGCATTTGAGGATTGTGTTGCAAGCTTTGTTGGAGAATCAGCTTTATGCTAAGCTGAGCAAGTGTGAGTTCTGGTTAAGTGAAGTGGTGTTTCTTGGGCATGTGGTTTCTGCCGAGGGAATTCGTGTTGATCCTCAGAAGATTGAGGCGGTGACGAATTGGAAGGTTCCTAAGTCTGTTCATGAGGTTTGTAGTTTCCTTGGTTTGGCGGGATACTACCGGAGGTTTGTGGATGGGTTTTCTAAGATTGCTGCACCTTTGACGAAGTTGTTGCAGAAGGATGTTAAGTATGAGTGGACGGAAGCGAGACAGCAGGCTTTTGAGAAGCTTAAGGCGGCTTTGACGCAAGCTCCTATCTTGGTTCAACCTGAATCAGGGAAAGAGTTTGTGGTGTATAGTGATGCGTCCTATGTTGGTTTAGGATGTGTGTTGATGCAAGAGGGTAAGGTGGTGGCTGATGCATCACGGTAGTTGAAGGTGCATGAGCGCAACTATCCTACGCATGATATTGAATTGGCTGCGGTGGTTTTTGCTTTGAAGATCTGGAGACATTACATGTATGGTGAGAAGTGTACTGTGTACACGGATCACAAGAGTTTGAAGTATCTGATGTCTCAGAAGGAGTTGAATCTTAGGCAGTGACGTTGGGTGGAGTTGCTCAAGGATTATGATTTGACGATTGAGTATCACCCTGGAAAAGCTAATGTTGTAGCGGATGCCTTGAGTAGGAAGGTAGCGGTTGAGTTGAGGGCTATGTTTGCCAGTTTGAGTATTTCGCATGATGGTGGTCTTGTGGCTGAGTTGCAAGTGAAACCATCTTTGGTTCAGTTGATCAAGGAAAAGCAGTTGCTGGATGATTCCTTGGTACCACATGTTCAGGATATTGCGGAGGGTAGGCCTTCGGATTTCTGTTTCAATGATGATGGTGTGTTGTGCTTTGGGAGTCGGATAGTAGTGCCCAATGATGCTGAGTTGAGACGTTCTATTCTGACTGAAGGTCATAGTAGTCCTTTTTCTATGCACCCAGGTAGTACTAAGATGTATCGAGATCTTCGTGAGGAGTACTATTGGGTGGGTTTGAAGAAGGATGTTGTTGAGTTTGTGGGCAAGTGCATGGTGTGTCAGCGAGTTAAGGCTGAGCATCAGGTTCCTTCAGGGTTGTTGCAACCGTTGAGAATCCCTGAGTGGAAGTGGGAAAGGGTTACCATGGATTTTGTATCTGGTTTACCCTTGTCACCGTCGAAGAAGAATTTGGTGTGGGTGATTGTGGATCGCCTGACGAAGTGTGCGCATTTCTTGCCTGTGCATACTACGTACTCCTTGGATAAGCTTGCGGAGCTGTACATTGCTGAGATTGTGCGGCTGCACGGTGTGCCAAAGTCGATTGTATCGGATAGGGATCCGAGGTTTACATCGTGGTTCTGGCAGTGTTTGCATCAAGCTTTGGGTACACGGTTGAATTTCAGTACATCTTATCATCCTCAGTCGGATGGTCAGTCCGAGCGTGTTATCCAGATTTTGGAGGATATGTTGAGGTGCTGTGTGATTGAGTTTCAGGGCTCTTGGGAGAAACATTTGCCTTTGGTAGAGTTTGCTTATAACAATAGTTATCAGGAAAGTATTCAAATGGCACCTTATGAGGCTTTGTACGGGAGGAAGTGTAGGACTCCTCTTTGTTGGGCTGAAACGGGTTAGAAGTTGGTGTCGATGCCGGCTTTGTTGAAAGGAACCACCGAGAAGGTGAAGCTCATTTGTGAGCGTTTGAAGGCGGCTTCTGATCGGCAAAAGTCTTACGCGGATTTGAAGCGTAAGGAAATTGAGTATACGGTGGGTGACCGTGTGTTTTTGAAGGTTTCGCCTTGGAAAAAGGTGATGAGGTTTGGCCGTAAGGGTAAGTTGAGCCCTAGGTATATTGGACCATACGAGGTGATTGAACGTGTGGGTCCTGTTGCGTACAAGTTGAGGTTACCTCAAGAGTTGGAGAAGATTCATGATGTGTTTCATGTTTCTATGCTCCGGAAGTATAGATCAGATCCTTCGCATGTGATGCCTGTGGAGGAAGTGGATTTGAATCCGGATTTGACCTATGATGAGGAACCGGTGAAGGTTCTGGATTCGGATAGCAAGGTTCTTCGTGGCAAGACCATTGAGTTGGTGAAGGTGTTGTGGAAGCACCGTGGTGTTGAGGAAGCCACGTGGGAACGGAAGGATGACATGCTGAAGCAGTTTCCGTATCTCTTTCCTTCAGGTAAATTTCGAGGACGAAATTTCTTAAGGGGGGGAGAGTTGTAACGCCTCGGTTTTGGGCTTAGGAGTTTTGGGGATTCGGACCGGTTCGGTCGGATCACGGCTCGAATATATAAGAGTGAATTTAGGAAAACCTAGTTCGGGTTGCGTTAAAAATATGGAAAAATGTCTTAAAATCCTCTTTTAATATATATAAGTGAACTGTGAAATCAATTTTGTAAAATGAGGTTTGGAAGGGTGACATTTTGGCTAGTGACCAAAATGTAATTTTCGAAAACTGCGTGACTGTTTTAAAAAGGATTGAAACTTTGAATCTTTAAGGAGCTATTTACCCAATGGGAGTTTTCTCCAGATTTTTAAAGATATTAAATGATTTATTAAAGGTTTTTAAATAAGAGAAAAATGGAGGGAAGACATTTTATCATTTTCCAACTAACTTTTCCATTTTCCATTTTCTCTCATCTTTTCTCTCATCTTTTCTCTCAAACCAAACACATTTTCTCCAGAGCTTTTCCTCAGATTTTGTCACCTAAATATCACATTTCAACTCTCTTTTGATCTCTAATCATCTCTTCAACAAAACCTCACCATTTGCTAAGTGGATTTTCAAGATTTTGGTTTCAAAAAGGGAGAAAACTCAAGTTTTGAGGTAAGAACGTCCTTCTCCTCTGAACTTTAAGTTCTTTACTGAAATTCCCAAGTTCTCAATCCTTAAATTGTGTTTTATAAAAGGTTTTATTGATTTGTTCTTGATCTTGGCTTTTAAATGCAAGATTTGATTGATTTTGATGGAATTTTCGTATGATCTGATTGGGCTGTGTTTTGAGGTGTCAAATTGATGTTAATTGAATGCTAATTTGATGTGGAATTGAGTTTTAATCAATGAAATCCCGGATAGGTTGAATTTCCTAAGTTTAGCTTGTGTTCTTGGTTGTTTTTGGAGTGATCTTGTTGATCTGTTATAGCTGGAGGTATAAGGACGTGGTTAGATCCTTTTTGGATGTTATTTGATGTTTAAGGATGCTTAGATTTGATGGATCTTGGCTGGGTAGTGTTAAGGAGTTGTTTGGATGCATTTTCGGTTGTGTTTGGTAGCCGAAAATGGAGTGTGGATGAGAGCAGCGAGTTTTGATGCTTTCATTGAGGGTATTAATGCATGATGATGCATTAATCTACTGTTTTGATGTGTTTAAAACAGGGGAGTCATCTTTGGATCTTAGTGTTGTTGATCCGGAAGCTTGATTGGTGTTTCGGCAAGAGGCGAAACGGAATCGGTGAGTGGATTTTGGTTTTCGGCTATGAAACCAATGTTTCAAAGGTTTGGGAGCTTAGTCTAAGTCTAAACAACTTTGCTAAGCTCAAGAGTAAGTTTCGGAAAAACTCTCTTGTTGAGGAACCATGTGATGGTTGGGTGCAATGTGATTGTTTGCATGTCTTAAATTCTGTTTTTAAAGCATATCTAGCATGTGTATTTGCTAAGCTCAAGGTGAGAGTTCCTTGTTTTTGAACATAACTAGGGTTAATGTGCATCTAGATAAGATTAAAAAGAAAAAAATGGGTCGATAATCAAGGTTGACTTTCGGGTTGACTTTGGTTTTCCCCGTGTGATCTTCTTAATTCGGGTCGACCGTCTAGGCCGGGTTAAGGGGGTTACAAAATCATTATTAAAAGCTCCCAAATTGAAGAGAAATCTGATGAAAACAAATGGTAAAATTAGCTCCTTAAAGATTCAAAGTTTCAATCCTTTACAAAACAGTCACTAGTCAACTTTTGCAAAAACTGCATTTTGGTCACTATATCAAAATGTAATATTTCCAAATCACATTTTGTAAATTTGTTTTCACCATAATCATTTATATAATAAGTGAGGATTTTTAGATATTTTTCCATATTTTTAAACATCCCAAACGAGATGTTCCCTAAACCAACATCAAGGGTTCGAACCGTCCCCAACCGGCACGATCAACCATCTAGGCCCAAAACCAGGGCGTTACAACTCTCCCCCACTTAAGAAATTTTGTTCTTGAAATTTACATGGTGGAAAAAGGTAAGGAAATTGCTTCTTCATGTCATGCTTCCTTTCCCACGTGGCTTCCTCAACGCCACGATGTCTCCACAAGACTTTGACCAGCTCGATGGTCTTACCCGGGAGAAACGTACTATTCGTATCCATAATCTCAACAGGCTCCTCATCATACGTTAAGTCTGGATTCAACTCAACCTCCTCTAAAGGCATAACATGCGACGGATCCGATCTATACCTCCGAAGCATGGATACATGGAACACATTATGTATCTTTTCTAACTCTAAAGGAAGTCTCAACTTGTAAGAAACAAGACCCACACGTTCTATCACCTCATATGGTCCAATGAACCTCGAACTCAATTTGCCCTTCCGGCCAAATCTCATCACCTTCTTCCAAGGTGAAACTTTCTGAAACACACGTTCGCCAACTGCGAACTCTATCTCCTTACGCTTCAAATCCGCGTAAGACTTTTGCCGGTCTGATGCTGCCTTCAAACGCTCACAAATGAGCTTCACCTTCTCGGTGGTTCCTTTCAAAAAAGCTAGCATCGAAATCAATTTTTGCCCCGTTTTAGCCCAACAAAGGGGAGTTCTACACTTTCTCCCGTATAAAGCATCGTACGGTGCCATTTGAATTCTTGCCTGGTAACTATTATTATAAGCAAGCTCAACCAAAGGCAAGTGCTTCTCCCAAGAACCTTCAAACTTAATAATGTAGCACCTCAACATATCTTCAAGCACTTGGATAACACACTCTGACTGTCCATCCATCTGCGGATGATAAGAAGTACTAAAATTCAACCGCGTACCCAAAGCTTGATGCAAACATACCCAAAACCTTGATGTGAACCTCGGATGTCTATCCAATACTATAGATTTCAGCACCCCGTGCAAACGCACAATCTCAGCAATGTACAACTCAACTAACTTATCCAAGGTATACGTAGTATGTATAGGGAAGAAATGTGCACACTTCGACGGTGACAACAAAAAGCCAGACACGAAGTCCATGGTAATCCTCTCCCACTTCCATTATGGGGTTCTCAATGGTTGCAGTAACCCAGATGGAACATGATGTTCAACCTTAACCCAATGACAAACCATACATTTGCTAACGAACTCGGCAACATTATTCTTCAACCCCACCCAGTAGTACGCATCCTTCAAATCAAGATACATTTTCGTACTACCATGGTGCATAGCGAAAAAACTACTATGAGCTTCAATCAGAATAGTGCGCCTCAACTCCACATCATTCGACACCACTATCCGACTCCCAAAACATAAAACACCGTCATCACTGAAACTGAAGTCTGAAGGCCTTCCTTCCGCAATATCCTGAACATGCGGTACAAGAGAATATCAAGGAACTACTTATCCTTGATTAACTTAACCAAAGATGGTTTCACTTGCAACTCAGCAACAAGGCCGCCATCTCGCGATATGCTCAAACAAGCAAACATCACCCTCAAATTCACATCTAAAACATCTAGGCCCAAAACTAGGGAATTACATTTCAAGGACATGATGAATCACGTATTCCATGAGTTCTTGGATCAATTTATGGTGGTGTTCATCGATGACATCCTTGTGTACTCTCGTACTGAGGAGGAGCATGATAGACACCTAAGGATAGTGTTGCAAGTGTTGTTGGAGAACCAGCTTTATGCTAAGCTAAGCAAGTGTGAGTTTTGACTGAGGGAGGTGATCTTCCTTGGACTTGTTGTATCGGCTGAGGGGATTCCTATGGATCCGCATAAGGTAGAGACAGTGATGGGTTGGAAAGTGCCTAAGTTAGTGACAGAGGTACGAAGTTTTCTTGGCTTGGCTAGATATTACCGTAGGTTTGTCGAGGGTTTCTCGATGATTGAAGCACCTTTGACCAAGTTGTTGCAGAAGAATGTTCGCTTTGAGTAGACAGATGTGAGGCGGAAAGCTTTTGAGAAGCTGAAGGAAGCTTTGACGCAAGCTCCTGTTTTGATTCAACCTGAGTCTGGTAATGAGTTTGTAGTCTACAGTGATGTGTCCTACATTGGTTTGGGCTATGTGTTGATGCTTGAGGGTAAGATAGTAGCATATACATCTAGGCAGTTGAAGGTGCATGAGCGTAACTACCCTACTCACAATCTTGAGCTTGCGGCTGTTGTGTTTGCCTTAAAGATTTGGAAGCATTATTTGTATTGCGAGAAGTGTGTGGTATAAACAAATCATAAGAGTTTAAAGTATCTTATGTCTCAAAATGAGTTGAATCTTAGGCAACGTCGATGGGTGGAGTTTCTTAAGGATTATGATCTGTTGATCGAGTATCATCCTGGAAAGGCCAATGTTGTGGCTGATGCTTTGAGCAGGAAAGTGGTTGTGGAGTTGAGGGAGATTGTTTACTCGTTTGAGCATATCGCGAGATGGTGATCTTGTTGCTGAATTGCAAGTGAAACCATCTATAATTCAGATGATCAAGGATAAGCAATTGCTTGATGATTCTCTTTTTCCTCATGTTTAGGATATTGCGGATGGTAAGCCTTCTGATTTTAGTTTTAATGATTATGTTGTTTTGTGTTTCTGGAGTCGAATAGTGGTGCCGAATGATGTTGAGTTGAGGCGCGCTATTCTGACTGAAGCTCATAGTAATCCTTTCGCTATGCAACCTGGCAGTACGAAGATGTATCATGGTTTGAAGGATGAGTACTATTAGGTGGGGTTGAAGAAGGATGTTGTTGAGTTCGATAGAAAATGCATGGTTTGTCAGTGAGTGAAGGCTGAGCATCGAGTTCCTTCTGGGTTGTTGCAACCTTTAAAAATCCTAGAATGGAAGTGGGAAAGGATTACCATGGATTTTGTGTCTGGTTTACCTTTGTCACCATCGAAGAAGCATTTTGTTTGGGTGATTGTTGATCACCTTATGAAGTGTGCACATTTCATGCTTGTGCATACTACGTATACTTTTGATATGCTGGCAGAGCTGTATATTGCTCAGATTGTGCGATTGCACGGTGTGCCGAAGTCTATAGTGTCGGATAGAGATCTGAGGTTCACATCAAGGTTTTGGGAATGCTTACACCAAGCCTTGGGTACACGGTTGAATTTCAGTACTTCTTATCATCCTCAGACGAATGGACAGTCGGAGCATGTTATCCAAGTGCTTGAGGACATGTTGAGGTGCTGCGTTATTGATTTCCAAGGTTCTTGGGAGAAGCACTTGCTTTTGGTTGAGTTTGCTTACAATAATAGTTACCAGACAAGCATTCAAATGGCTCCATACGAGGCTTTGTATGGGAGAAAGTGTAGAACACCTCTTTGTTGGGCAGAAACTGGACAAAAGTTGATTTCGATGCCGGCTTTGATGAAAGGAACCATCGAGAAGGTGAAGCTCATTTGTGAGCGCTTGAAGGTAGCATCGGATCGGCAAAGTCTTACGCAGATCTGAAGCGTAAGGAAATTGAGTTCGTGGTTGGCGAACGTGTGTTCTTGAAAGTGTCGCCTTGGAAGAAGGTAATGAGATTTGGGTAAAAGGATAAGCTTAGCCCGAGGTTTATTGGACCTTATGAGGTTGTGGAGCGTATTGGTCCTATGGCTTATCGGTTGAGGTTACCTCTCGATTTCTGGGCATTTCAATTTAGGGGTACCGATACGAGTTGCCCGCGTATCGATACGCTTAGGCATAGGTTTGAAGGCCGTACCGATACGGGGGAAAGCGTATCGATACCTTTTTCTCAAAAATTGCTCCTACCATTTCGTGTATCGATACGGGTGTTGCGTGTAAAAGTGTCTATCGCAATGTAGTGGAAGTGTACACGACGCAAGTAGTAAAGTGATACGTAAGTATCGGATATCGTCTCCACAGGGACTGGGCCAATAGCTTTAACCTGGAATTACTGCACGAGGGGGAAAAGAAAGAGTTTAAATGTTTGTCACGAGATAATAAAGAATACTGAAAATAAAAAAGTAAAGAATTCAGGATAGAGAGAATGGGCCGGAATTGATTTGCTCAGTAGTGTAGGTGTTGCAAAGTCTAGGAATCTCTGTTCTGTCGCGGCAGTGGTCTGTTGTTTGTCGAGGCAGCGATCACACAACTCTGTACTTCAAGCTTGGCAAGAATCCCTGCTGTGCCTTGGCCTATCCCTAGGTCCAACTCTGTCGATGAACACATCTTTGATGATACCTCCCTGCGTGAATCGAAGGATGAACACCAATGTTGTTGAATTCCACCTTAGCCACTTAACCTCGTCCTATCCCTAGGTCCGAGATAGTTCAACCATAAACTGGAGAACCCGTACTTATTCCTTTCGTATACTTAACTCTTCTGATATTAAGTAAATGTGTAATCTCACAATGCTCTCACGATACTCTTGCAAGATGTTGAAAACCAGAATAAGCAAACTTGAAGTCTATTTTATTGAACAAAAAAATTCCTAAAACAAATGCAATCCTTGCAACTACTTTACAGAATCAACCCTTAGCCCTAGGGGAAGTTTAGAACATGATGAGAGGGGAAAACGACTAGGGTTTTGGGGAAGAAGGCTAGAGAGTAAGATGTCCTTCCCCAGGTCGAATTACATGCCTTTATATAGGCCTTGGGTTCAAGTTTTCTAATATGGCAAGAATACAAGTTTAAATTAATGTACAACTCTATTAAAGAGTAAATCTTCAGAGCATATGTCTTTAATTCGTCCTTCCTTCTTGCTTGGAGTTTCTTCCTTGAACTTTGGGCTTGGCCTTCATTCTTATCTAGGGCTTGGAAAAATATAAGGGTGCTCCACGACAGACCGGCTTAATTTCCTCTTTCTGTCGAGGTCCACTTCACTTCTTCCCTTCACCATTGCTCTCGTCCTTGGCTGCCATGGCAGCGGCCATGGCAGCATCGTCCTTCTCGTCTACAATTCAGTTCCAACTCTGCTTCTTCACTTCCTAGCGTCTGCTTCTCCACTACCCTCCATCTGCTACAGCAGCAACCTGCAAAAGCAACCAATTTCAGCAGAAACTGTGCCTTTTGATATAATTGTGATGTATAAATGAAATCTAACCTAAATGCAATGAATTATGCTTGAATGCAACAGAAATATGAGTTAAATAGGGGGTAAAATATAGAACTTTTACAAACTCAACACACCCCCAAACTCAAGTTTTTGCTTGCCCTCAAGCAATTCAGGCCTAAAAAAGAAATAAAATTTTTTGTTTGGCTTAAAACAATGAACTTTTCCTTACCTACCATTCATTCCCTATTGTGAGCAACACCTTGTTGGATAATTCAGGATTCATCCGGAACCTTGCTATAATTCTCGTGTAGTGTGTGCATGCTTGTGAACAATTATATGCCAAGACTCCCTTAGTTTACTAGAATAGTTAAGCTTCTAACTTGAATTTTTATGCCAATTTTCATCTTTTTGGAGGCAATTCTTAGGCTCCTTTAGTTTTTATTGAGACTCGATTCAATTTTCTCAAGCTTAAGTTTGACTAGAGCCGGTTTCGGGCACCTCTAGCCAACTTCCTATAATCCCGAAAGTCCAAAATGGAATTCTTTCACCATTTACACAACTACAATCACCTTGACAGACCGATGCTTTATTTTTATTCCTTGGGCTTGACGGTTGTTCCGAATCGACCTCGTGTTCTACGATAATTAATAAAAATTAATAAAAATTGATAAGACATTATCGAATAAATACGGAGATACTAATTAATTTCGATATCGAAATTTAGACCAACTAAGTATTTGGGCTTACCCCGACATCGGCAGAGATTCGATATTATTATATCGAAAATATTGGACCACTAATCTAATATTGGGCCGTTTATTTTTATTAATGGATCGTCTCTTGCTCCTTCATTTGCGCATACTACCCCTATTTATACTAGAATTCCAACCGGCCTTCTCCCCATGGAAAAAGGAAACCGTGACCTTGCTTGGGCTTAAGCCCTTGGTGGCAAGCCACGTTAGTGGCAATGTTGCCACATGTTCATGATGTGGCCAATTGTTTTAAGGACATTTGTCCTTGGAAAGTCCACGTAATGGACAACCATAATTGCCACAATTTTGTGGCTTTGCCGAGTGTCCCCCTAGGTGGGAGTTCACGGCTAAATTCCTTCATTTTGAAGGAATTTGGTCGTGGGTCCCACAACACTATTATTTTATTATTATTATTATTATTTTAATAAAAAATAATATTAATAATAATAAAAATAAACCGAATAAATAGGTTTCGAACTTAATTTATACTATACCCGAATAATTTAATAATAATAAACTCGAATAGTTAAAAAGATCAAATAATTTATAGGACCGATATAAAATACTCGGTCATCGGAACCTAATTCCGACTAGTCCGATTTTTGGGATGTGACAATGGCTTTTGGACTATATGTTCATTTGAGGTATAGTTTAGGGGCTCGAATAACTTACCTGGACGATTACTTATCCAGTTTACCTCCTCATGATCTTCAGTATTAGATATATCAGAGTCTGAGGAGCTGCTGTCGTCGTCGCTGCCGTGACAGTCTTCTAAATGGCTGCTGGGGCAGTGGCCAATTTTGATGTCATGGCAGTCCGACCTGATGCAGGGTTGGTCAAGGATAACTTCAGTGATAGCCTTGCATTCTTCTTCTGCATCAGCATGTTTTATTGCTTGGAGAACATTCAGCTTGATATCTTGATCGTTCACCCTCATAGTGAGTTCTCCTTTTTCCACATCAATCAGTGATCTTCCTGTGGCTAAGAAGGGTCGCCCCAGGATGATTGGTGCATTCTCATCTGCTTCACAATCTAAAACAAGAAAGTCAATAGGAAAAATAAATTTATCCACTCTTACCAGAATATCTTCAATTTTTCCTTCCGGATGAACGTAAGAGCGGTCTGCCAGCTGCAGTACGACTGTTGTGGACCGAGCTTTTCCAGTACCTAACCTCTGAAACACAAATTTGGGCATTAAATTTATACTAGCACCTAGATCACAAAGTGCCTTACCCACAAATTTATCTCCGATTATGCACGGTATTATGAAGCTCCCAGGATCCTTCTTTTTCTGGGGTGGATGCTTGTGCAGAATACTCATGCATCCCTTTGTCATTTTAACCGTTTCAAATTCCCCAAGTCTGGATTTCTTCGACATGGCATCCTTGAGAAATTTGGCATAACCAAGCATCTCCTTTATAGCATCTAACAACGGAATGTTGATGTGGACCTGCTTAAAAATATCATAGATCTTCTTAAGTTGGGATTCCTGTTTCAATTTCTGTAACCGCTGAGGAAAAGGAGGTGGAGGACAATAATCAGCAATGAGTCCTTCCAACTACATTCAGATCTGAGGAGGCTTAGGTTTTTCATCCTTCTCCTCTGTCCCTTCTGCTGTCGTGACAGATTCATCGGCAGCAGGCTGTTTGTCAACTGCCGGGGCAGTGTTCTCAGCAGGTGATTCCAGGGCTGGTTCCTTAACTGATTCAGCTTCCTTCTTTGGCCCTGATAATTTCTTCCCACTCATTGTCGTTATGGCTTTACACTTCTCATGTGTGGGTTGTCTAGCGTTTTTAGTATCGCTAGGAAATCCTCCATTCTGCCTCGGTTTAATATGCTGGGAAACCTGACCCATCTGTGTCTCCAGTGATTTCAGAGTAGCTTCATGGTTGGTCATCCGCATCTCTATTTTGTCCATGAATGACTCAGTCTTCTTGACAAAGTGATTCATGTTCTCAATGTAAGTTCATGTTTGAGACATGAATGTAACCAAGGTCTGCTCCAGTATACTAGTCGTGGCAGCTGGTGGTTGTTGTTGTTGCTGCTGTGGTTGCTGTCGAGTCAGTAATCTAGGTCCCCCTGATTCTGAGTGTTCCGTGCTTGATGATTCAGGGCATTGTTAGGGTTTCTCCAAGAGAACTTGGGATCCTTTCTCCAGTTGGGATTGTAGTTGTTGGAATTGTAATTCTGTTTGTTGTAGTTCCCAACATACATCCCTTCCTCTAATTGTAATGGACAATCTACCGAACTGTGATTCTCATCGCAAGTTTCGCATACCTCTTCAGCGGAGTAGACAGGTTGTGAATCTTCTTTCAAGAGCTTTTTCACTGCCTTTGTGAGATATGCCACCTGTGTTTTTAGAGAACTGTCGGCCTCATAATCTTTCACAGCTAGTACTCGTTTACCCCCTATTCTTGCTGTAGGAAACTGTTCCTCGTTCTTTGCCAGGTTTTTCAATACTACCATTGCGTCTTCTGGATCTTTGTCCAACAGTAATCCATTCGCTGCTGAATCAATTCTCATTCGAGTCTGTAAGTTGGAAGCATTATAAAACTTAATTACCTGATTCCAAACGGGGAATCCATGCATTGGGCAGTTCCTCAGTAGAGTGGTAAATCTGTCCTATACCTCGTGCATTGGCTCGTCATCTTCCTGTTGAAAAGTAGCAATTTCGTTACGTAATCGCTCAGATAAATGTGAAGGATTAAAACGAGACAAAAATTCACAGGTTAAATCTGGCCAAGTTCGTATTGAACCCGGCGTTAGTTTATTCCACCAAGTTTTCGCCCTGTCCCTCAATGAATGGGGAAATAACCGAAGCCTCAGTATCTCCGAATTTACTCCTGGTAGTCTAAACGAACCACAGATTTCCTGGAACGTTTTCAGATGCTCCCTAGCATCCTCTGTAGCAGCACCACTAAATTGGCTAGCATTATTAATCATGCTGAACATGACAGGTTTCAGCTCAAAATTTTCCGCTTCCACGTCTGGCAGGGTGGTTTCTAGTTCCACATGATCATTGATCATGTAGTCTCGGCATGACCGGCGTGCGGTAGCGGCAGGAGGATCGGAAGGGTGTTCGTTCCTCCCATCTCTGACAAGATCTTCAGGACCCTCGGGATTTTCTTGGTTGTTCCTTTTTTCTTCGTGTCTTTCGTTCACCATTGCTTCTAATTGTTCCTCCAAGTATTCGTTTCTTTCTACGAGGAGGCAGACTCTTTTCCTGAGATTGCACGTCCATTCAATTTCAGGATCTAACTGGTGCACAGGTTCTTTTCCTCGTTGAGATTTGCGGATAAGCAAACAAAAGACCTTGTGAAAGGTACATGTTGAACAATCCAAGTAAAAAAAGAAAAGTAAAAGAAGTGCAGTAAAAGGTAGGGTAAAGATATGTTTCAAGTCCCCGACAACGGTGCCAAAAACTTGTTGCATGTAAAAGTGTCTATCGCAATGTAGTGCAAGTGTACACGACGCAAGTAGTAAAGTGATACGTAAGTATCGGATATCGTCTCCACATGGACTGGGCCAATAGCTTTAACCTGGAATTACTGCACGAGAGGAAAAAGAAAGAGTTTAAATTTTTGTCACGAGATAATAAAGAATACTGAAAATAAAAAAGTAAAGAATTCGGGATAGAGAGAATGGGTCGGAATTGATTTGCTCAGTAGTGTAGGTGTTGCAATGTCTAGGAATCTCTGTTCTGTCGTTGCGCCTGTCGCGGCAGCACCTGTCGCGGCAGCGGTCTGTTGTTTGTCGAGGCAGCGATCACACAACTCTGTACTTCAAGCTTGGCAAGAATCCCTGCTGTGCCTTGGCCTATCCCTAGGTCCAAGTCTGTCGATGAACACGTCTTTGATGATACCTCCCCGCGTGAATTGAAGGATGAACACCGATGTTGTTGAATTCTTCCTTAGCCACTTAACCTCGTCCTATCCCTAGGTCCGAGATAGTTCAACCATAAACTGGAGAACCCGTACTTATTCCTTTCGTATACTTAACTCTCCCGATATTAAGTAAATGTGTAATCTCACAATGCTCTCCCGATACTCTTGCAAGATGTTGAAAACCAGAATAAGGAAACTTGAAGTTTATTTTATTGAACAGAAAAATTCCTAAAACAAATGCAATCCTTGCAACTACTTTACAGAATCAACCCTTAGCCCTAGGGGAAGTTTAGAACATGATGAGAGGGGAAAACGACTAGGATTTTGGGGAAGAAGGCTAGAGAGTAAGATGTCATTCCCAAGGTCGAATTACATGCCTTTATATAGGCCTTGGGTTCAAGTTTTCTAATATGGCAAGAATACAAGATTAAATTAAAGTACAACTCTATTAAAGAGTAAATCTTTAGAGCATATGTCTTTAATTCGTCCTTCCTTCTTGTTTGTAGTTTCTTCCTTGAACTTTGGGCTTGGCCTTCATTTTGATCTAGGGCTTGGAAAAATATAAGGGTGCTCCACGACAGACCGGCTTAATTTCCTCTTTCTGTCGAGGTCCACTTCACTTCTTCCCTTCACCATTGCTGTCGTCCTTGGCTGCCATGGCAGCATCGTTCTTCTCGTCTGCAGTCCAGTTCCAGCTCTGCTTCTTCACTTCCCAGCGTCTGCTTCTCCACTGCCCTCCCTCTGCTACAGCAACTACCTGTAAAAGCAACCAATTTCAGTAGAAACTGTGCCTTTTGATATAATTGTGATGTATAAATGAAATCTAACCTAAATGCAATGAATTATGCTTGAATGCAGCAGAAATATGGGTTAAAATATAGAACTTTTACACACTCAACAACGGGCTCAAGCTTACCGATACATGTTCGTTATTTTCTGTTAAAAGCATCTTGTAAAGTCATAGAATGTTGCATTTTGGTCCCTGAATGTTGCATGATCAATTGGTTAAGTTTGGATGATCCGATTGTGATGAAATTTGACATGATGGCTTGTTACTTGACTAATTAAGGTTTGGTAATCCTAAAATGGGATTATTAGCTGTAATTTTCAAAAAAAAATATTTTAGTCCCTAAAAGTTAAATGTATGCAATTGAACCCCTAATCGACCTCCGATCACCGTGTCGTTTTCTTCTAAGCGTGTTTCTGATCACATAGGATCTTAATATGCATCTAGAGAAGATAAAAAGGAAAAAAGGGTCGTTAATCGAAGTCAGCTTTAACGAGTTGGCTTCGGTTTTCCCCGTGTAATCTTTTTAGTTTGGGTCGGGCGTCTAGGCCGGGCTTAGTGGGTTACAGAAACCGTTGAATGAAGATTTACACTCAAAGAAAGTTAAAAAATGCCAACCAGAACGCCGAAACATTCATGAATGAGAGAACTAAATTGAACAGTGCAATAAAAAGAAAGTAAGAGACTCTACGTATTCCTTCATTCAAGAAAATATCAATTTTCAAGACATTGAGTGTTGATCACCTTTGAATAGAAGCGCACATCAATGCTGAGTCAAGACGCAAAATGATCCAAAGATACATATTCTCAAATTAGAAGAAAGGAAATGAACTCTAGGGTGAAAACCCAAAAATGGGCAGTCTAGAGCGATCCAAAGAATAAAGAGAAAATAATATTTTGTCTGAGCATGTCAAGCAGAAGAATGGGGCTTTAACTGAAAGAAATGGTCCTAGAGAATTGTATGTATTTCTCAATTCAAGTAAATCTCAATTTTGGAGAGCCTTTAAGGATCATTCACCTTTGAATGGAAAGCTAGCATTAATATCCAGTCAAGATGCAAGTCGGTCTGAGCATGAAATGAATGCAACATTATTAAAGAGTTTGAGAGAGGATCGAGTGGTTACCCCTTTGGATGGATCGCCCAAGATTTCACAACCTTTGACATAGTTGTACTCCCTTGGGTAGCTCACTTCCTTTTCCTCAAGAGCCATGTCTTGTAAAGCTTCTAGAGGTGGTTCTTGTGCTTCTTCCTCTTTGGTTAGAACCTCGTTCACCTTTGATGATTCGCCACCATCATTGGCTTCAATGCTTCCTACATCATCATCATCATCACAAGAATCCTTCCTCGGAATGAGGTTATCATCGAAAACCACATGTATTGACTCTTCTACAACGAATGTTCTCTTGTTAAAAACTCGATAGGCTTGAAAGTTTAAAGAATAACCTAGAAGAATAGCTTCATCACTTTTTGTATCAAATTTACCAAAATTATCTTTTCCATTGTTTAAAACAAAACACTTGCAACCAAAAGGGTGAAAATAGCTAATGTTAGGATTTTTATATTTTAAAATCTCAAAAGGTGTTTTCTTTAAAATTGGCCTAATCATTACTTGATTAATAATTTAGCAAGCAAGATTTGTGGCTTCCGCCCAAAAATATTTAGGTACATTATTTTCACAAAGTATGGTCCTAGACATTTCTTCTAAAGTTCGGTTTTTCCTCTCAACTACCACATTCTGTTGAGGAGTGCGAGGTGTAGAAATATTATGGCTAATCCCATTAGAGTTGCAAAAGTTCTCAAAACCTAGATTTTGAAATTTGGTTCCACGGTCACTTCTAATGTGGGAAGTATTTTTACCAAGATCATTTTGAGTTATTTTTGAAAACGTGATGAATTTTTCTAAAGCCCCATCCTTACTGCTTAAAAATAGAACCCAAGTATATCTAGAATAGTCATCAACAAGAACAAATGCATATGATTTTCCACCCAAGCTAGTTGTCCTAATAGGCCCAAATAGATCCATATAGATTAGTTGTAATGTTCTACTTGTTGAGACATCATTAATAGGTTTAAATGAAACACGTTTTTGTTTCCCCTTAGCACATGCATCAGAAATTTTATCTAATGAGAATTTAAGCTTAGGCAAACCTCTTACTAGATTTTGGGAAACTAATTTCTCTACAACACTAATGCTAGCATGTCCTAGTTTCCTATGCCACAACCAGGCATCAGTTTCCAATGTCACAACAATGCACCATGTAGATGTTTCCTATGCGATGACCTATGAACATTATCTTATTTGTTTTAATGTCTACTATTTTACACCCATCAACATCAAAAAGGACATTAAACCCTTTATCACATAATTGACTAATGCTCAATAAATTATGCTTAAGACCGTTGACATATAACATATTTTCAATAAAAATAGAAGAGTGATTACCAATGGAGTCAATTCCTTCAATGTGGCGTTTGGAGTTGTCACCGAAAGTTACTACTCCACCATTCTTAGGCTTGAGTTCCATGAATCTACTCTTGTCACCGGTCATCTATCTTGAGCATTCATTATCAAGGTACCATGAGTTTTTACTTGAAGTGTAACACCTTGGTTTTGGGCCTAGATGTTTTAGACACTGGATCGGGTAGGTCGAAAACGGTTCGAATCATATTAGGTGGTTCAAGGAAATCAAGGTTCGGGATAGGATAAAAATATGAAAACATTGCTAAAATCCTGTAAAATCATGTTCAAGAGGTTGGTCAAATCAATTTTACAAAATGATTTTTGGAAGAGGTACATTTTGGGTAGTGACTAAAATGTAATGTTTTAAAACTATGGAAAATGCAAATTTCAAATAGGAGTCAAAATCATAGAACCTTTAGGGAGCTTTTGTGCAATTACACCTTTCCTTAAATTAACATGTGTTTTAAATCAGTTTTAAAATAATTAATTAAAAATGGATTTTTATTTTAATTAATAAAGTGGTAATTTGAGAAGTTTTATTTTACGTAACTAACTTTCCAATTCTACTTTCAGCAAAACCCATTTCTAAAACCTATTCTCTAGATTTCTTTTCTCTCAAACACTATCTCTTTGATTTCTTAATCAATTCCAAGAATTCTCTTCAATTTCTTCAAGATTTGTGAAGTTGAAACTTGTCAAACATTAAGGAAAACAAGGATTGGAGGTAAATCCCATTCTCAACCTCTAATCTAGGTTCTTTATTGAAATTCTCAAGATTATTGACTCCTAATTGTTGTGTTTAACTAAGTTTTGATTATAGTTTTGATTTAAGATCAAAATCTTGCAAAATAAAGATTTAATTCTTGATTTTCGAAGTATTGTTGATGATCTCTGTTTTAGATGGATTATAATTGAGTTTTGGTATGATTATGATGTTGAAAAAAGTGTTTGTATGATATAGATCCCGAAATCCTTGAGATCCTTGAGTTTTATGGTAGTTTTAATTGAGTTTTTGATGTGTTTTGATGGTGATATGTTTGCTGGAGGTATAAGGAAGGGTTTAGTTTGTTTTTAGATGTGTTGTGATGTATATTAATGGTTGGAAGTGGTGATTGTTGGCTGGGGTTGGTTTAGGAAGCAATCGAATGAGTTTTCGGTTGTTTCGGATGGGTTAATTGATGTAGTTTTGCTGGGCAACGAGTTTGTGGTTAGTTGCTGGTGTTGGGATGCATTTTAATGCATTGTATCTCTATTTTTGATGCTCTAAAAATAGGGAACATTGATCCGGAAGCAAGCGACGCGTTTTTGGAAGCTTTGGACGAGTGAACTTCGCGTCGGCAAGCAAAGTTTCACGTATAGGTGTGTGGAAAAGGATCTTCCAGCTTTGAAACATTTTAAACATGGTTTTGGGAGCTTAGTGTAAGATTGAAACACTTAGCTAAGCTCAAGAGTAAGTAAATCAAAAGTCTCTCTCGGATTGTGCTATGTTTTGGTTTAGAATGCACTTAATTTAAATTTTGCTTGATTACAATTTTAAAGCATGTTTTGAGCAATGATTGTAACCCCCTTAGCCCGGCCTAGACGATTGACCCGAACTATGAAGATTAAACGGGGAAAACCAAAGTCAACCCGAAAGTCAACCTTGATTAACGACCTTTTTTTCATTTTAATCATGTCTAGATACATGTTAACCCTAAGTGAGTACTCACGAATCATGATTGAGAAAGGCACGTTGATCAGATAACATATGGGGACTCAATTGCACTTCACACAAGATTAGGGACCAAAATGTAATTTCTGCAAATTAGAAGGACTTCATTGATTTTAGGATTACCATTATGTAATTAGTCATGTTGCATGCTTCTCTACCAAATTTCAACTTAAAAAGACATCTCAAACTCAAGCAATTGCAATCTCAACATAGGGGACTAAAATCTAAAGCATGCAAACAACAAAACAATTAAAATCTGGGTCCAACGGTAAACCGTTTCGAAACGCCTACTCACCGTACCTAAACGCCGTATAAGAACGGTGTTGACCGTTTTGGTACGCGGGTATGTTCCGAGACCAGTTCCGAAACATGTTATTCTAGTAGCAAAAATGTATCGAAACAACCCCTTACGTTTCGAAACAACCCCTTACGTTTCGAAACGCCAAGCCATTCCAGGCCCCCGTTCCGAAACACTAGAGGGTGTTTCGATACGGTCTGCCCAGAAACAGCAGCTTTTGCTGGATTCTCACTCAACAACATACTCAAACATGCCCCAAAGACTCCCAAATCATAGCATCAGGTCATCATACATACTAGGAACATATTTGGGACATTCAAGAACAATCATAGCATCAAACACAAAATTTCATTATTCTAGAGGCATGCTTCCTATCACAAACCCAAAATGAGCAATCTAACCTCAAATCAACAATTAAGGCCATTTACAACCCAAACAAGCTAAAAAAACATGCCACAACCTTAGGGAGTTTAACACATCTCCCAAATACAATTCTTGGTTTCCCATTGCCAATCTATCAAAACTAAAGTGTATGAAAACTTCACCATACATGATCTTGGACTTCCTTGGATGAACATAGCTTCCTTGATGCCCGAAAACATCTCAATTATCTGCATTATTGGTAAAAGAGATAGCGTAAGCATAAATTCTTAGTGAGGCATGCTCTAAAGAAAACCAACACAATAATGAAAATCTTGAAAACACTTTCTCAAAAGCTTTTAAACTACATGCTCATTCTATCTGATGCTTGGAAACCTTTCAAAGCAATTTCTCATTGAAACCACATGTAGCTTCATTCTATCTCATGCATTTAAACCAATGCAAAACTCATGGCAAAGCCAAATTCATGCTTGTACTCTAAAGCATTTCATAAACAAACCACATATGCATTTCTCATAGCATAAACTATTTCATCAAAGTTACATGTGAATAAAAAACCATAACATATTTTATATTGGCATTTCACATCTCTTTATTACTCGGATATGCGGACATCTCACTAGACACTTCCGGTGGCATCTCTCATCACCGTACTCACTCGTTTAGCAACATAGTTTCCGGTGGATTCTCACATCACCGTACTCACATGGCGGAATCTCTCATCGCTACAAAGCTTGGGTATTTCACCAAATCCTACCCAATGGAATGCCCATCATTGGTTCTCTCCCTTAGCTTAACCAAATAGCACATACGAATTTTTAGTTTCTAGTGCACTCTCATCCTATTGATCGATCAATTATATCTGGTAAGTATCTCAACATCTATGCCAATATACTATGTCAAATCAACATCTTGCCTACTGTTTTTCATGCATTAAAACTCAACATTCTCATCTCATTTCAAAATCATAACATTTGCTATTCTTTAACATAAAAGCTCAAATCTCAACTATGCAACATGTTACTTTATGAAATAATCTCAAGCATCATCTCATGCTATAATTCATGCATAAAAACAGTAGGAATTTATCAATCTAAAACCATGAGCATGTAAAAGCATTTAAGGGGCAATCACCACATTCTAGAGAGCAATCTAGCCAATACTTACTTCCGGACTTAGGAAGGTCTTTCAAACCTTTCCTAAATCCCCAAACCTTGATTCTTTGTCCCTCAAGGACTTCTAAAACCATACGCACTCACCGATTACGTTTCACGTGTTCCCCGAAACACTATCTAAGCTTCCGGATCAACTCCCAAGGTGTCCGAAGATGTCTCCCCTGTTTTAAACACATAAGGGCAGAGGATTAATGCATCATCATGCATTGAAATCATCAGCCACACACCTAAACTCGCTGCTCTACACAAAATCCCCATTTCGGCTACCAAACACTACCGAAATCACCTCCAAACTCTTCCAAAACCAAACCCAACCAAAATCCATCACTTCTAATCATTTCTAAACATCAATTAACATAAAAAACTAACACAACCATGTCCTTATACCTCCAGCTATGGCAGAACACCAAAATCACCCCAAAAACCATCATTTTAACAAGTAAAACTTAGGAAAAACAAACCTATTCGGGATTGGATTGATAAAACCTCATTTATAACCGCATTTAGCATCCAAAATACATTAGAAAACCATCTCAAAACAGAGCCCGATCAATCACCACTAAAATCTTCAAGATCTCTTCCAAAATCTTGAGTTTTAAGCCAATTTCTTGTTTCTAACATTAAAACCACTTAAAAATCATTAATAAAGGATTGATAACTTGGGAATTTCAGTAAAGAACTGATCATTAGAGGCGAAGGACCAAGCTTACCTCAAATGGATGATTTCTCCTTGATTTGGGCAAGTTTTCTTGAAAATTCAATGTAGAAATCAAATGGATTTGATGAGGAATTGATTAGGAATCAAAGAGTGATTGAAATCTCATGAAATGAAGTAGAAATCAAAGTTTATTTTCTGGAGAAAAAGTGTTTGGTTGAAAGGATTTTGAGAGAATATGAAATGAGGGAAAATTTGAGAAAAGCAGTTATGAAAAGTCAAAGGTGGTTTTCTATTTTAACCACCTTTATTTTCTTTAATTAAAACATTAATTAAATCACCCAAATTTAGGAAAAATCTGAAGAAAACATTTTGGTAAAATTAGCTCCTTAAAGATTCAAAGTTTCAATCCTTTACAAAACAGTCACTACTAAACTTTGCAAAAACTGTGATTTGGTCACTACAGCGAAATTTAGTATTTCCAAACCTTATTTTGTAAAATTGATTTCACCATTCTCTTTTATATTTTAAATGAGGATTTTTAGGTATTTTTCTATATTTATAAAGCATCCCGAACTAGGTGTTCCCTAAAACCCCCTTTTAGATTCGAACAATTTCCCAAACCGATCCGGTTCAGACTCTAAACATCTAGGCCCAACTTTGGGGTGTTACAACTCTCTCCCTCTTAAGAAATTTCTTCCTCAAAATTTACCTAGAGGAAAAAGGTAAGGAAATTGCTTCTACATATCATCTTTTCTTTCCTATGTGACTTCCTCAACACCACGATGCCTCCACAACACCTTAACCATCTCAATGGTCTTACCCCGGAGAACCTTACTGTCAGAATCCAAAATCTGGACTGGCTCCTCATTATAAGTCAAATCTGGATTCAACTCAACCTCCTCCACGGGCATAACATGTGAAGGATCTTATCTATACCTCTGAAGCATCGATACATGAAACACATCATGTATCTTCTCTAACTCTTGTGGTAGCCTCAGCTTATAAGCAACATGACCCACACGTTTTATAACCTCGTATGGTCCAATATACCTAGGGCTCAACTTGCCCTTACGACCAAATCTCATCACCTTCTTCCAAGGTGAAACCTTTAAGAACACACGGTCACCCACCACAAACTCAATCTCCTTACGCTTCAAATCCGTGTAAGACTTCTGCCGATCAGAAGCTGCCTTCAACCGCTCACAAATGAGCTTCACCTTCTCGGTGGTTCCTTTCAATCAAGCCGAAATCGAGACCAACTTCTGACCTATTTCAGCCCAGCAAAGAGGAGTTCTGCACTTCCTCCCATACAAGTATTCATAAGGTGCCATTTGAATACTTGTCCGGTAGCTGTTATTATAAGCAAATTCCACCAAAGGCAAATGCTTCTCCCAAGAGCATTGAAACTCAATCACGCAACACCTCAACATATCCTCAAGCACATGGATAACACGCTCAGAGTGTCTATCCGTCTGCGGATGATAAGAAGAACTAAAATTCAGCCGCGTACACAAATCTTGATGCAACCACTCCCAAAATCGCGATGTAAACATCGGATCTCTATCCGACACTATAGATTTTGGTACACCATGCAGACGTACAATCTCAGCAATGTACAGCTCTGCAAGCTTATCCAAGGTATATGTGGTACCACAGGTAAGAAATGCGCACACTTCGTAAGGCGATCCACAATCACCCACACATAATTCTTCTTTGATGGCGTCAAAGGCAAACCAGACACAAAGTCCATGGTGATTCTTTTCCACTTCCATTCAGGGATCCTCAACGGTTGCAACAACCCTGAAGGAAACTGATGCTCAGCCTTAACCCGCTGACAAACCATGCATTTACTCACGTATTCCGCAACATCTTTCTTCAAACCCACCCAATAGTACTCATCCTTCAAATCACGATACATCTTTGTACTACCAGGGTACATAGCGAAAGGACTACTATGAGCTTCGGTCAGAATAGTACACCTCAACTCCACATCATTCGACACTACTATCCGATTTCCAAAACATAGAACTCCATCATCATTAAAACAAAAATCCGATGGTCTATCCTCAGCAATATCCTGAACATGTGGCACCAAAGAATGATCCAACAACTGCCTATCCTTTATCAACTGAACCAGAGAAGGTTTCACTTGCAATTCAGCAACAAGACCTCCATCTCGCGAAATGCTCAAGCTAGAAAACATAGCCCATAACTCTATCGCCACTTTTCTGCTCAAGGCATCCGCCACAACATTAGCTTTTCCCGGGTGATACTCGATCGATAGATCGTAATCCTTAAACAACTCCACCCAACGCTGTTGCCTAAGATTCAACTCTTTCTGAGACATCAAATACTTCAAACTCTTGTGATCCGAGTACACAATACACTTCTCACCATAAAGATAATGTCTCCAGATCTTCAGAGCAAAAACCACCGCAGCTAACTCAATATCATGCGTAGGATAATTGCACTCATGCACCTTCAACTGTCGCGATGCGTAAGCCACCACCTTACCCTCTTGCATTAGCACACACCCCAAACCAACGTAGGATGCGTCACTGTACACCATAAACTCTTTTCCTGCTTCAGGTTGAACCAAGATAGAAACTTGCGTCAAATCTGCCTTAAGCTTCTCAAAAGCTTGCTGTCTCGCTTCCGTCCACTCATGCTTAACATCTTTTTGCAACAACTTCGTTAAAGGGGCAGCAATCTTTGAAAATCCATCCACAAACCTCCGGTAATATCATGCCAACCCAAGGAAACTACAGACTTCATGAACAGACTTAGGAGGCTTCCAATTCATCACCGCCTCAACCTTCCGAGGATCAACTCGAATCCCTTAAGCCGAAACCACATGACCACGGAACACAACTTCCTTTAGCCAAAACTCACACTTGCTCAGCTTAGCATAAAGTTGATTTTCCAAGAGCGCTTGTAAAACAACTCTCAAATGACCTTCATGCTCCTCCTCATTACGAGAGTACACAAGGATATCGTCGATGAACACCGCAACAAACTTGTCCAAGTATTCATGGAACACTCTATTCATCATGTCCATGAAAGCAGCAGGAGCATTCGTCAAGCCAAAAGCATTACAAGAAACTCATAATGCCCATACCTTGTTCTAAAGGCTGTTTTCGGCATATCCACATCCTTCACCTTAAGCTGATAGTACACCGACCTCAAGTCAATCTTGGAAAACACAGCTGCTCCTCGAAATTGATCAAAAAGATCATCAATTCTCGACAAAGGATACCTATTCTTGATAGTCAACTTGTTCAGCTGACGATAATCGATGCACATTCACATAGTGCCATCCTTCTTTTTCACAAACAAAACCGGTGCACCCCAAGGTGACACACTAGGCCGAATGAAGCCATGGTCAAGCAACTCCTGAAGTTGCATCTTCAATTCCTTCAGCTCCTTAGGTGCCATGCGATAGGGATCAATGGACACCGGAGTTGTGTCTTCATACAGCTTAATCCCAAACTCCACCTCTCGACTAAGCGGCAATCTAGGTAACTCCTCCGGAAACACTTTATGGAACTCACGTACAGTTCTTATATCTTGAACACCCAACTCCTTGGAACTAGGATTCATCACAAAGGCTAGTAAGCCACGCAACCCTGCCTCAACATCCGACTTGCTTCCAATGTAGACACCACATTGGAAAGAAACTTCACATTCTCGCCCACTACCACCACGTCATAATCATCCGCAAGTTTCAACGAAACTCGCATGCTTTCAAAATCCACTACAGCTCTATGCTCAACAAGCCAATCCTTCAAAGGATTACATCAAAGCCATAGAATGGCAATTCCATGAGATCAACAAGAAAAACATGATTTTGCACTTTCAAGGGACATCTCATATACAACTTCCGCATTACAACCGTCTCACCAAAGGAACTAGTCACACACATACCAACATCCAAAGACTCAACAGGTAAACCAAGCATTTGAGCATGTTCACGCAATATGTACGAGTGTGTAGATCCAGAATCAATCAAAAAAAATAATGACAAGGATTGCAAAGTAAAGGTACCTACGATCACATCTGTATCATTCTTTCCCTTATGATGGGCATACACTCGAGCCTGACCGCCACCCTCAGGTTGAACGGCCACAACATGTGCTACGTTCCTGCCACCATCATCTCTACGCTGAAAATTACCACGGCCCACGACCTCTCTGTGGCTCAGCTGCTCTCACCGGAGCATGTCCCTCTCTCAGAGGTTGAGGACAATCTTTCTTCAAATGTCCACGGTTCCACAATTCCAGCATGTCCCAAGGTTACCCCAACACTCGCCACCATGCTGTCTACCACAACGGTTACACTAAGGAGTCCTCGGAATATCATTAGGTCCTTGCTGACCTCTACCAGGGTTACCACCCCCACGCCTAGCATCATAATGCAGCCTCCTGTCCTTATGCCTCTTCTTGCGATTTCTACCATAATCGCGTTCAGCCGCTCGCTTTCCGGAGCTAGATCCACCCGCTCGACTAGCCAGACCAAGATTCATTTTAATGTCCTTGGCTCTAGTAACCAAGACATTGAAATTCGTATAATCATCTGCAAGCATATAAGTCTTAACATCCAC
This sequence comes from Hibiscus trionum, assembly GCA_030270665.1. Lineage (NCBI taxonomy): Eukaryota > Viridiplantae > Streptophyta > Magnoliopsida > Malvales > Malvaceae > Hibiscus > Hibiscus trionum. The sequence continues at coordinate 29,082,712 of BSYR01000021.1, forward strand.
TACTAGCTCATAACGGAATCGTTCGCACCTCTCCCGCTCACTAGGGATTAGCTCAGGCGCATACTGATTGAGGCGGACAAACTGTACTTCATACTCAGCTACTGACATGCTACCTTGCACGAGAGACATAAACTCTTTTTTCTTCTCATCTAGGTAACGTACTCCCAGATACTTCCGCTTGAACGCATTCAAGAAGAACGTCCAAGTCACCTCGTCATCCCCCATCCCCGAGATAGTGGTCGTCCACCACGTATAAGCATCGCCATGCAGCAGTGATACAACACAACCCAGCTTCTGCACATTATTGCAGTTCATCTGACCCCAAATCCGCTTGGTGCTCTCCAACCAAGACTCAGATCCTTCCGGAGATAAGCCCCTGAACTCAGTCCCTCCTAGACTGCGAAGACATTCCAAAGGCAACCCCACATTGGCATCATCCTGATGCGCAGCTCCATGAGCTCCAGCTACTGCTTCCTAGAAAGCTCCAGCAATAGCCAGAATCAACATGGTCATATCAGGATCAGCTTGCCCCTGCACACCCTCGGGTCCAGCGACCCCAGCACCAGCAACATCGCTACCAGCTCCAGCACCACCACCACCGGGTGGTCCACCACCAGGAGGAGGAGGTAAATCCTCAACATTCTTAACATTCTCATTATCGGTCATCAATCTAGTATTGATTCTCAGCTCTCTACGTGGCCCCATTATATAGAAAACAATGCACTGACAAAAATGCAATAAACACAATTAGGCACAATAAGGTAAGTAATCCAACTACTCAAGCTCATTTTCGAAAACAATTCCTCTCATCAATTTTTATATGGCAATGGGATCCCCTACAACACTCCAAACATAGCATAGCATCACAAAAACATCTCAATTGAATCATACACCACTAATCATACATCATCCTTTCACCAAGAAAACACATCATGCATAAACACTTACATCACACACATATCAAACCCCAATTATTCAGAAACCAAGCTCTGATACCAACAAATGTAACCCCCTTAGCCCGGCCTAGACGATTGACCCGAACTATGAAGATTACATGGGGAAAACCAAAGTCAACCCAAAAGTCAACCTTGACTAACGACCCTTTTTTCATTTTAATCTTGTCTAGATGCATGTTAACCCTAAGTGAGTACTCAAGAATCATGATTGAGAAAGGCATAGCGATCGAATAACGTATTGGGACTCAATTGCACTTCACACAAGATTAGGGACCAAAATGTAATTTCTGCAAATTAGAGGGACTTCATTGATTTTAGGATTACCATTATGTAATTAGTCATGTTACATGCTTCTCTGCCAAATTTCAACTTAAAAAGACATCTCAAGCTCAAGCAAGTGTAATCTCAACATAGGGGACTAAAATCTAAAGCATGCAAACAACAAAACAATTCAAATCTGGGTACAACGGTAACCCGTTTCGAAACGCCTACTCACCATACCTAAACGCCGTATCGGAACGATGTTGATCATTTTGGTACGCGGGTATGTTCCGAGACCAGATCCGGAACATGTCATTCCAGTAGCAAAAATGTATCGAAACAGCCCCTTACGTTTCGAAACGCCAAGCCATTCCAGGCCCCCATTTCGAAACACTAGAGGGTGTTTCGATATGGTCTGCGCAGAAACAACAACTTTTGCTGGATTTTCACTCAACAACATACTCAAACATGCCCCAAAGACTCCCAAATCATACCATTAGGTCATCATACATACTAGGAACATATTTGGGACATTCAAGCACAATCATAGCATCAAACACAAAATTTCATTATTCTAGAGGAATGCTTCCTATCACAAACCCAAAATGAGCAATCCAACCTCAAATCAACAATTAAGGCCATTTACAACCCAAACATGCTAAAACAAACATGCCACAACCTTAGGGAGTTTAACACATCTCCCAAATACAATTCTTGGTTTCCATTGCCAATCTATCAAAACTAAAGTGTATGAAAACTTCACCATACATGAGCTTGGACTTCCTTGGATGAACTTAGCTTCCTTGATGCCCGAAAACACCTCAATTATCTGCATTACTGGTAAAAGACACAACGTAAGCACAAATGCTTAGTGAGGCATGCTCTAAAGAAAACCAACACAATAATGCACATCTTGAAAAAACTTTCTCAAAAGCTTTTAAACTACATGCTCATTATATCTCATGCTTGGAAACCTTTCAAAGCAATTTCTCATTGAAACCACATTTACCTTTCATTCTATTTCATGCATTTAAACCAATGCAAAACTCATGGCAAAGCCAAATTCATGTTTGTACTCTAAAGCATTTCATAAACAAACCACATATGCATTTCTCATAGCATAAACCATTTCATCAAAGGTACATGTGAATCAAAAACCATAACATATTTTATATTGGCATTTCACATCTCTTTATTACTCGGATATGCAGACATCTCACTAAACACTTCCGGTGCCATTTCTCATCATCGTAATCACTCGTCTAACAACATAGTTACCGGTGGAATCTCACATCACCGTACTCACATGGCGGAATCTCTCATCACCACAAAGCTTGGGTATTTCACCAAGTCCTACCCGATGGAATGCCAATCATCGGTTCTCTCCCTTGGCTTAACCAAAGAGCACATACGAATTTTTAGTTTATAGTGCACTCTCATCCTATTGATCGATCAATTATATCCAGTAAGTATGTCAATATCTATTCCAATATATTATGTCAAATCAACATCTCGCCTACTGTTTTTCATGCATTAAAACTCAACATTCTCATCTCATTTCAAAATCATAACATTTGCTATGCTTTAACATAAAAGCTCAAATCTCAACTATGCAACATGTTACTTTATGAAATCATCTCAAGCATCATCTCATGCTATAATTCATGCATAAAAACATTAGGAATTTATCAATCTAAAACCATGAGCATGTAAAAGCATTTAAGGGGTAATCACCACATTCTAGAGATCCTAAATCCCAAAACCTTGATTCTTTGTCCCTCAAGGACTTCTAAAACCATACGCACTCACCGATTACGTTTCGCTTGTTCGCCGAAACGCTATCTAAGCTTCCGGATCAACTCCCAAGGTGTCCGAAGATGTCTCCCCTGTTTTAAACACATAAGAGCAGAGGATTGATGCATCATCATGCATTGAAATCATCAGCCACACACCTAAACTCGCTGCTCTACACAAAATCTCCATTTCGGCTACCAAACACTACCGAAATCACCTCCAAACTCTTCCAAAACCAAACCCATCCAAGATCCATCACTTCTAATCATTTCTAAACATCAATTAATCAAAAACTAACACAACCACGTCCTTATACCTCCAGCTATAGCAGAACACCAAAATCACCCAAAAAACCATCATTTTAAGAAGCAAAACTTAGGAAAAACAAACCTATTCGGGATTGGATTGATAAAACCTCATTTATAACATCATTTAACAACCAAAATACATTAGAAAACCATCTCAAAAATAGAGCCCAATCAATCACCACAAAAATCTTCAAGATCTCTTCCAAAATCTTGAGTTTTAAGCCAATTCCTTGTTTCTAACATTAAAACCACTTAAAAATCATTAATAAAGGATTGATAACTTGGGAATTTCAGTAAAGAACTGATCATTAGAGGAGAAGGACGAAGCTTACCTCTAATAGATGATTTCTCCTTGATTTGGGCAAGTTTTCTTGAAAATTCAATGTAGAAATCAAGTGGATTTGATGTGGAATTGATTAGGAATCAAAGAGTGATTGAAATCTCATCAAATGAAGTAGAAATCAAAGTGTATTTTCTGGAGAAAAAGTGTTTAGTTGAAAGGATTTTGAGAGAAAATGAAATGAGGGAAAATTTGTGAAAAGTAGTTATGAAAAGTCAAAGGTGGTTTTCTATTTTAATCACCTTTATTTTATTTAATTAAAACATTAATTAAATCACCAAAATTTAAGAAAAATCTGATGAAAACATTTTCGTAAAATTAGCTCCTTAAAGATTCAAAGTTTCAATCCTTTACAAAACAGTCACTACTAAACTTTACAAAAACTGCGATTTGGTCACTACACCGAATTGTAGTATTTCCAAACCTTATTTTGTAAAATTGATTTCACCATTCTCTTTTATATATTAAATGAGGATTTTTAGGTATTTTTCTATATTTTTAAAGCATCCCGAACTAGGTGTTCCCTAAAACCCCCTTTTAGATTCGAACCGTTTCCCAGACCAATCCAGTTCAGACTCTAAACATCTAGGCCCAACTTTGGGGTGTTACAACTCTCCCCCTCTTAAGATATTTCGTCCTCGAAATTTACCTAGAGGAAAAAGGTAAGGAAACTGCTTCTTCATATCATTTTTCCTTCCCACGTGGCTTCCTCAACACCACGATGCCTCCACAACACCTTAACCAACTCAATGGTCTTACCCCGGAGAACCTTATTATCCGAATCCAAAATCTCGACCGGCTCCTCATCATAAGTCAAATCTGGATTCAACTCAACCTCCTCCACGGGCATAACATGCGAAGGATCTGATCTATACCTCCGAAGCATGGATACATGAAACACATCATGTATCTTCTCTAACTCTTGTGGTAGCCTCAGCTTATAAGAAACAGGACCCACACGTTCTATCACCTCGTATGGTCCAATATACCTAGGGCTCAACTTGCCCTTACGGCCAAATCTCATCACCTTATTCCAAGGTGAAACCTTTAAGAACACACGGTCACCCACCACAAACCCAATCTTTTTACGCTTCAAATCCGCGTAAGACTTCTGCCGATCAGAAGCTGCCTTCAACCGCTCACAAATGAGCTTCATCTTCTCGGTGGTTCCTTTCAACAAAGCCGACATCGAGACCAATTTTTTACCTATTTCAGCCCAACAAAGAGGAGTTCTACACTTCCTCCCATACAAGGCTTCATAAGGTGCCATTTGAATACTTGCCTGGTAGTTGTTATTATAAGCAAATTCCGCCAAAGGCAAATGCTTCTCCCAAGAGCCTTAAAACTCAATCACGCAGCACCTCAACATATCCTCAAGCACTTGGATAACACGCTCAGAGTGTCCATCCACCTGCGGATGATAAGAAGTACTGAAATTCAGCCGCGTACCCAAAGCTTGATGCAAACACTACAAAAATCGTGATGTAAACCTCGGATCTCTATCCGACACTATAGATTTTGGTACACCATGCAGACGTACAATCTCAGCAATGTACAGCTCTGCAAGCTTATCCAAGGTATACGTGGTATGCACAGGTAAGAAATGCTCACACTTTGTAAGGCGATCCACACTCACCCATGTTGCGTGTAAAAGTGTCTATCGCAATTGAGTGCAAGTGTACACGTCGCAAGTAATAAAGTGATACGAAGTATCGGATATCGTCTCCACAAGGACTGAGCTAACCCTTTCCTTCGCTATCTGCACAAGGGGGGAAGAATAGATTAAAGATTTTGTCACGAGAAATATAAAGTAAACTTAAATAAAAGAGTAGAAGAATATCAAGATAGAGAGAATGGGCTGGTATTGAATTGCTCAGTAGTGCAGGTATTGCATTGCTTAGGAACTCCAGTTCTGTCGTCGCGCCTGTCGCCGACAGCACCTGTCGCGGCAGCTGTCCGTTGGCTGTCACGGCAGCGAACACACCAACTTTGTTCTTCAAGTTTGGCAAGAATCCCAGATCTGCCTTGGCCTATCCCTAGGTCCAAGTCTGTCGATGATCACGTCTTTGATGATACCTCCCGGCGTGAATCGAAGGATGAACACCGATGTGTATGAATTCTTCTTTAGCCACTTAACCTCGCCCTATCCCTAGGCACGAGATAGTTCAACTATAAACTAGAGAACTTGCTCTTATTTCTTTCGTATACTTAACTTTCCCGATGCTAAGTAAATAAATAACCTCACAATGCTCTCCCGATGCTCTTGCAAGATATTAAAACCAAAATAAGAGAACTTGAAGTTTATTTTATTGAACTTGGAAAATCCTAAAACAAAACAACCCTTGCAACTACTTTACAAAACAACCCGTAGCCCTAGGGGGAATTTAGAACATGTCGGTGACGGGTAAACGACAGAGGGGTTTAGGTTATCGGTTATGGGGTATTGGGTGTTGGATGATCTCCTAGGTTAAAATCTATGCCCTTATATAAGCTTTGGGCTCAAGTATTCTAAGGTAACAAGGATTACAACTTTAATTAAAAGTAAGATTCTAATAAAGACTTAATCTCCAAGTATCCTACTTTTCAGCCGCCTCCTTGTTTCTTGGGATTTCTTCTCCTTGAGCTTTGGCTTGTCATATCTTTTGATCCGGGGCTTGGAAAAATATATGGTTTTCACACGACAGACGAGCATAATTTTCTCTATCTATCGAGGTCCACTTTGTTTTTCCTCTCCATAAAGTTGCTGTCACCTTGCTGTCACGACAGGTCCATGACAACTTCGTCTTCTTCGTCTGCTTGTCCAGTTCAGCTTTCCTGCTTCTCTGCCCTGCGCCTGCCTTCACCGTCTACGACGGCGGCAACCTGCCAAAAATAGCCATTTTTAGTAGAATCTGTGCCTTTTATATATTTGTGATGTTTTGCTGAAAATTAACCTAAATGCAATGAAATGATGCTTGAATGCAGCAAAAATATGGGTTAAAAAGGGTGTAAATAATAGAACTTTTAGACACTCAACACACCCCCAAACTCAAGTTTTTGCTTGTCCTCAAGCAATTAAGACTTAAAAGAAAAATGAAAATTTTTGTGTTGGCCTTCAAACAGTGAACTGTCCCTTACCCGTCGCTCATTCTCTATGGCGGCAGCAACCTGTTGGAAAGATTAGGATCTGTCCGGAATCTCCCTATAGTCCTTGTGCAGTGTGTGCATGCTTGTGAACAGTTATATGCTAAGATTATCTTAGTTTCACTAGAATATTCATCTTTTTAACTCGAATTTTATGCCAAAGTTTATTTTCTTGAAGACACATTTTCATGCTTCTTTTTCTTCTATTTTCGAGCTAAATTTTTCTAGAGCCAGTTTTGGGCACCTCTAGTTAGCTTCCTAGAGCCGGTTTCGGGCACCTCTAGGTTTTTGAGTTTCTTTTGCTAAACTTCTTTCCTAGAGCCAGTGTTAGGCACCTCTAGGGGCTATTCAAGTACTAAGCATCCTATTCTAGTTTGGCTAAAAGACATCTAAGCAGTATAACAGTCACAAAGGTGTTTAAGTTTTTCAGAACTATAGAAAGGCTCTAAACTTCTCCTTAAACTGTCCTAAAGATGCTGCCACGACAGAGCTGTCATGACAGGTAAGTTTACTTCATAGTTTTAAGCCAACAGTTTAATCTTTTCTGATTTTTTTTTGAACTTGAATAAAAGACAAAACAGTTAATTAAAGACGTACTAAGACTCAATTACTATGGAGGGTGCCACCCCCAAACTCGAGGGTTGCATTGCCCTCAATGCAAAATGACAGATAAAGATGAAGACAGGTACATCACAAAATAAGGATAAAGCAGCAGCAAGAAAAGAAAAATAAAGACTTAAATTTTAATCGTTGTCCTCGCTGCTGCTGCTGACACGGATTTGACGGCGGCGTCTGGGCTGTGAAGGAGGCTGGGCAGGTTGCTCCACGAGCTGGATGTCGGAGCTGCTGCCGCTATCCCACGTGCTGCTAGTGGTGGTGCTGGCCTTGGGTATCAGCTTTCTGTCTGCCACGTGCTTCTGCCTCTTGACAGGCGTAAACTCCCTCTCCAAATTCCTCCTAATAGGAGGTTCCTCCTTGCCGTCGGCTGTGGCTGGCCGCTTCGTTCCACGTGCGGGGCCGTCGGGGCAGGTGATGGGGTGGAAGCAGTAGAGTGGGAATGTGGGGAAGCAGGTGGTGTGGGTGTGTGGACAGGGGTGGGGATGCGGAAATAGTGGGCAGGAAAAGTAGGGAAAATAACATCGGGTTAATTTAAAGTGTTGGTAATAAAGTTTACCGTCGAGTTGGTGAAATCTCGGATGAAGGTCATCAGTCCCATTTGTCTCTCTTCCACCCGTTGTATCGCAGCAAAGATGTGGGCAGACTGGTCTGTCGGGGTGGTGGCGGCGGCAGGTTCAGGGGTAGGCTTCTCGGATGATTCTGCTGGGGAGCCGGCTGGGTGCTGTTCTGCTGTCAATGGCAGCATAGAACTCTCAGACTAATGTATCATTCAGTTCTGCGGGTTGTGCTGCGAACTGTTCCCATAGCAAATTCCTTATCGCCCTAGCAATGAATGGCCGGAGTCCCATGTTGGGTGCCTTTCGGATGTAAATGAAACCCCTTTCCTCCCACAATTCTTTGGTTGCGAACGGCGACGCTGCTGCTGAAGAAGAGGCTGAGGCAGCACTGCGGCGGGTCTGTCTAGACGACATATTAGTTGCAAGGGTTGTGAAAATAAATAAAGAAAATAAAACGAGAGGAGAAGGCAAGTAAGAATAAGCAGAAGTGAGGGAAATGAAAATGGGAATGGGGTTTTATAGCGGTCGAGTTGCTGCCCATTTAATGCCGTAACGGCAGGCGTGAATAACGGGGCGACTGATGAGATTTGGCGTGCCTGACACGTCTGCCACGCATTTATGCGTCTGTTACGCGTGTGTCACACGCTTCTGCGTCTGCCGTGACAGTCTGTTGACAGCCTGTCTTGTCCGTGTCTGCGGCGGCAGCTGGAACGACAGGCTTCAAAAAATGGGCTCTGTTGGGCTGATGGATGGATGGTGGGCTTGGGTCACTTCTCCTTTTCTTCTTGACTCCTTTATTTCCTAAAAACAGAAATTATAAAAACATTATTTGAATAAAATAAACCTAATTTCCTAATAAATAGTAAATAATAAAAATAAATAGAAAGAAAAATTAGGTTAAATTAGGGATGCCAAGTAGGTCATCTCCTAAGGTAACCACTTCTTGCATTCCTGGGGCTTCAGTCCCTTGATAATGCTTGAGGCGTCGTTTCCGGTACTTCTTGAAGTCCCTCCATCTGGTGATTATTCTCATGGTGGGGGCTCCTTTCTTTCTCTTCCTTTTGTAGTCCATGAAGTCCTCCCTTCTTGGTAATGTTTCTGAGGGCATGAATATAGGATTAGAAAAAATCAAATTGACATTCGGCCTCAAACTTACCTTGTTTTCGTTGAATAATGTTGTGGTTGAATGTAGCCTTTGCTGTCGTGTCTGCTGCTGCGGCAGGCAGTTATTTTGACAGTTCTTTATCAGGTTACTTTGCAGGTCAATGGGACATTGGTAAGTGCCATCGCTCTCTATACTAAATTCTGTTGACCACTCGTAAATCTCCATCAGTAGAGACTTTGATGATTCTATGTCCACCGGCTTTGGTTCCTCTAATACCTGCAATGGAATTGGTGAGTTTTCATATAATTCAAAAGGTTCGTTTATTACCTGCTCATATTCCATCGGTGAGGCATTGTCATTGGGTAGCTTTTCTAGGTGGTTGTGCGAGTGCCATGACGGGGATGGATGTGTGCAATCTTGGTCAGGCATAATCAAGGTAGTGGGTTGAGAATTTGCCTCTGACGTGGTTGCTGCTGCATCATCAGTTGCTGCCGAGGCGGCAGTTTCTGTCGAGGCGGCAGTTGCTGTCGAGGCGGCAGTTTCTGTTGGGGCGGCAGTTTCTGTCGAGGCGGCAGTTGCTGTCGAGGCGACAGTTTCTGTCGAGGCGGCGGTTTCTACCGAGGAAGTGGTTGCTGCCGTGACATTCTCTTGAATTTCATTCAGCGTTGTCGCGGTGTTGCTCCATTCCGTCTCCTCGATCATTGCCATGGCAAGTTGTTGTTCAGACTCATCATATGTTGGGTATTCCTTCACATGGGCATCCTCGTCATCTTGCCTCAGGATTTCAGGTTCATCTGTGGCATGAATGAGGACTGGTCTGCTCAAGAGTTCATCCATCTTGGCGATACTTGCGTCCATAGAAATCGACACTTCTTGAGTGAGTGCCATGAAGGCTTGCAGTGTGTCCTCTAAGGATTTTGATTGCTCTTGAGGATGATGACATTGCCAGGGCAGGTCGGGTTCTGTAGCAAAACTGTTATGGTATAAAAAATTTTGTGGGTTTTGATCGTACCATAAAAATTTTTGCTACTGCGGCATCGGTACTTGCTGCCCCTGTTGCTGCCACGGCTGCTGCCCTGGCAGCATGTCTTTACGGTAATTGCAAGAACTTTCCCACATCAACTCTCGAATGGTTTTTCCTGGCATGTTGATGCCCTTGAACCTGTATTTTCACCTGATTTTTTTTTTGTTAAAAAATAAAAAAAAATAATAAAGAAAATAAAAAAAATAAAAGAAAAGTGCAGAAGCTAGAGTAAGAATGTGTTGCCAGTCCCCGACAACGGCGCCAAAAACTTGTTGCGTGTAAAAGTGTCTATCGCAATTGAGTGCAAGTGTACACGTCGCAAGTAATAAAGTGATACGAAGTATCGGATATCGTCTCCACAGGGACTGGGCTAACCCTTTCCTTCGCTATCTGCACAAGGGGGGAAGAATAGATTAAAGATTTTGTCACGAGAAATATAAAGTAAACTTAAATAAAAGAGTAGAAGAATATCAAGATAGAGAGAATGGGCTGGTATTGAATTGCTCAGTAGTGCAGGTATTGCATTGCTTAGGAACTCCAGTTCTGTCGTCGCGCCTGTCGTCGATAGCACCTGTCGCGGCAGCGAACACACCAACTCTGTTCTTCAAGTTTGGCAAGAATCCCAGATCTGCCTTGGCCTATCCCTAGGTCCAAGTCTGTCGATGATCACGTCTTTGATGATACCTCCCGGCGTGAATCGAAGGATGAACACCGATGTGTATGAATTCTTCTTTAGCCACTTAACCTCGCCCTATGCCTAGGCACGAGATAGTTCAACTATAAACTAGAGAACTTGCTCTTATTTCTTTCGTATACTTAACTCTCCCGATGCTAAGTAAATAAATAACCTCACAATGCTCTCCCGATGCTCTTGCAAGATATTAAAACCAAAATAAGAGAACTTGAAGTTTATTTTATTGAACTTGGAAAATCCTAAAACAAAACAACCCTTGCAACTACTTTACAAAACAACCCGTAGCCCTAGGGGGAATTTAGAACATGTCGGTGACGGGTAAACGACAGAGGGGTTTAAGTTATCGGTTATGGGGTATTGGGTGTTGGATGATCTCCTAGGTTAAAATCTATGCCCTTATATAAGCTTTGGGCTCAAGTATTCTAAGGTAACAAGGATTACAACTTTAATTAAAAGTAAGATTCTAATAAAGACTTAATCTCCAAGTATCCTACTTTTCAGCCGCCTCCTTGTTTCTTGGGATTTCTTCTCTTTGAGCTTTGGCTTGTCATATCTTTTGATCCGGGGCTTGGAAAAATATATGGTTTTCACACGACAGACGAGCATAATTTTCTCTATCTATCGAGGTCCACTTTGTTTTTCCTCTCCATAAAGTTGCTGTCACCTTGCTGTCACGACAGGTCCATGACAGCTTCGTCTTCTTCGTCTGCTTGTCCAGTTCAGCTTTCCTGCTTCTCTGCCCTGCGCCTGCCTTCACCGTCTACGACGGCGGCAACCTGCCAAAAATAGCCATTTTTAGTAGTATCTGTGCCTTTCATATATTTGTGATGTTTTGCTGAAAACTAACCTAAATGCAATGAAATGATGCTTGAATGCAGCAAAAATATGGGTTAAAAAGGGTGTAAATAATAGAACTTTTAGACACTCAACAACCCATACAAAATTATTCTTTGATGGCGTCAAAGGCAAACCAGACACAAAGTCCATGGTGATTCTTTCCCACTTCCATTCAGGGATCCTCAACGGTTGCAACAACATTAAAGGAAACTGATGCTCAGCCTTAACCCGCTGACAAACCATGCACTTACTCACGTATTTCGCAACATCTTTCTTCAAACCTACCCAATAGTACTCATCCTTCAAATCATGATACATCTTCGTACTACCAGGGTGCATAGAAAAAGGGCTACTATGAGCTTCGGTCAGAATAGTACGCCTCAACTCCATATCATTCGGCACTACTATTCGATTTCCAAAACATAGAACTCCATCTTCATTAAAACAAAAATTCGATGGTCTATCCTCAAGAATATCATGAACATGTGGCACCAAAGAATCATCCAACAACTGCTTATCCTTTATCAACTGAACCATAGATGATTTCACTTGCAATTCAACAACAAGACCTCCATCTCGCGAAATGCTCAAGCTAGCAAACATAGCCCTTAACTCTACTGCCACTTTTCTGCTCAAGGCATCCGCCACAACATTAGCTTTTCCCGGGTGATACTCGATCGTTATATCGTAATCCTTAAGCAACTCCACCCAACACCGCTGCCTAAGATTCAACTCTTTTTGAGACATCAAATACTTCAAACTCTTGTGATCCGTGTACACAATACACTTCTCACCATAAAGATAATGTCTACAGATCTTCAAAGCAAAAACCACCGCAGCTAACTCAATATTATGCGTAGGATAATTGCGCTCATGCACCTTCAACTGTCGCGATGCGTAAGACACCACCTTGCTCTCTTGCATTAGCACACACCCCAAACCAACGTAGGATGCGTCACTATACACCACAAACTCTTTTCCTGATTCAGGTTGAACCAAGATAGGAGCTTGCGTCAAAGCTGCCTTAAGCTTCTCAAAAGCTTGATGTCTCACTTCCGTCAACTCATACTTAACATCTTTTTGCAACAACTTCGTTAAAGGGGCATCAATCTTTCAAAATCCATCCACAAACCTCCGGTAATATCCTGCCAACCCAAGGAAACTACGGAATTCATGAACAGACTTAGGAGGCTTCCAATTCATCACCACCTCAACCTTCCGAGAATCAACTGGAATCCCATCAGCCGAAACCACATGACCAAGGAACACAACTTCCTTTAGCCAAAACTCACACTTGCTCAGCCTAGCATAAAGCTGATTATCCAAGAGCGCTTGCAAAACAACTCTCAAATGACCTTCATGCTCCTCCTCAGTAGGAGAGTACACAAGGATATCGTCAATGAACACCGCAACGAACTTGTCCAAGTATTCATGGAACACTCTATTCATCATGTCCATGAAAGCAGCAGGAGCATTCGTCAAGCCAAAAGCATTACAAGAAACTCATAATGCCCATACCTTGTTCTAAAGGCTGTTTTCGGCACATCCACATCCTTCACCTTAAGCTGGTAGTACCCAGACCTCAAGTCAATCTTGGAAAACACAACCGCTCCCCGAAATTGATCAAAAAGATCATCAATTCTTGGCAAAGGATACTTGTTCTTGATAGTCAACTTGTTCAGCTAACGATAATCGATGCACATTCTCATAGTGCCATCCTTCTTTTTCACAAACAAAACCGGTGCACCCCAAGGGGACACACTAGGCCGAATGAAGCCACGGTCAAGCAACTCCTGAAGTTGCGTCTTCAATTCCTTCAGCTCTTTAGGTGCCATGCGATAGGGAGCAATGGACACCGGAGTTGTATCTTCATACAGCTCAATCCCAAACTCCACCTCTCGACTAGGCGACAATCCAGGTAACCCCTACGGAAACACTCCAGGGAACTCACGTACAGTTCTTATATATTGAACACGCAACTCCTTGGAACTAGGATTCATCACAAAGGCTAGGTAAGCGTCGCAAACCCTGCCTCAACATCCGACTTGCTTCCAATGTAGACACCACATTGGCAAGAAACTTCACATTCTCGCCCTCTACCACCACATCATAATCATCCGCAAGTTTCAACGAAACTCGCATGCTTTCAAAATCCACTACAGCTCTATGCTCAACAAGCCAATCCATGCCAAGGATTACATCAAAGCCATAGAATGGCAATTCCATGAGGTCAACAAGAAAAACATGATTTTGCACTTTCAAGGGACATCTCATATACAACTTCTGCGTTACAACCGTCTCACCAAAGGAACTAGTCACACGCATACCAACATCCAAAGACTCAACAGTAAACCAAGCATTTGAGCATGTTCACGCAATATGTACGAGTGTGTAGATCCAGAATCAATCAAAGAAAATAATGACAAGGATTGCAAAGTTGTACCCCCTTAACCCGGCCTAGACGGTTGACCCGAATTAAGAAAGTTACACGGGGAAAACCAAAGTCAACCCGAAAGTCAACCTTGATTAACGACCCTTTTTTTTCTTTTTAATCTTGTCTAAATGCTCATTAACCCTATATGCGATCACACAAACATCATACTCAAAGATCACAACCATCAGAGATCATTCAGGGACCCAATTGCACAAAACACAACTTTAGGGACGAAATTGTAAATTCTAAAAACTTTGAGGCCTTAACCAGATTTTAAGTTACCAACTTAAAATTAATCATGTTTCATGCATCTCGGCCAAATTTCAGCTCAAACGGACATCTCAAACTCAAACAATTGCTCAAACAAGATTCAGGACCAAAATGCAAACATTTTGAAACACATAACTGCCACTGTCAGCCCCCAATGGTCAACCGTTCCGAAACGGGAGACAGCCCGTTTCGAAACGCGGGGCCGTTCCGCAACGGGTTCCGAAACGGGGGTCTGGCAGAAGCCTTTCCGTTTCGGAACGGTGTCACCCGTTTTGGACGCCTGGGCTGCTTCGAGGCACCCATTCCGAAACGGTTCACCCTGTTCCGAAACACCCTGCACAAAATGCAGAATTTTGCCTATTCAAACATGCAATAGGCCAACCCAACATGCTTCAAACGTTACCAAACTTTACCAGCATGCAAAACAACATATAAGGGACATACTTGCATCAACAATTCAACAAAATAACAACATATACAAAAAGCCCCAATTTCAAGACTAAGCTTCCAACACAAGCAATCCATTTAGACAACATACTTCCAATTCAAACTCATAAGCCAAACCATGTTCCAACAACATCAACAATACAAAACCATACTTGACTGAACATAAACAAACACATACATCAACCCAAGAGATTCTACCCCGTTGCCTTTATTAACTATAGCTATTAACCGAGACATACATCTCAAGTGGAGTCCTTCTTGAATCCCTTGCTCCTCGCTGTCCAAACTTCAAGAATCTGCATTGATGGACAAAAAGGAGCGTAAGCACATAATGCTTAGTGAGGAATGCTCAAAACCAAAACACCATCAATGCAGCGAGCCAAAAATCACTTTTAAAACAAACTCGATTTGTTTACCAAAGCCATGTTTGAAAACTCCTTTTCAACAACCAGCTCAAAACCATGCATCGCACATACATGAAACCAACCCTTAGTTTAGCAAACTAAGAAAACCCTTTTCAAAGCACAACTTGCAAAGATCAACCATTTCACTAACCAACCAACACATGCATTAAACCAAAGGCAACATATATGAACCACAACATCATCAACACATGCCTTTAAAAACAAGTCTTAACAAGACTCCAATGCACTTAAAGATATTTCATGCTCACATGCATCATTCTCCAAATGATAATCAACACTTGTTCAACTTAACAAGTAAACATGCATTCACAAGCATTATGCACTTTCCATGCAACCATGCATCTTTTCAAGCATCTCATGCTTCATCACAATCAAGAACATCATATTGGCCTTCAAGTGATCAACCATATTCACTCTTCAACTCAACACCCAATCGGATACGCGGATTCCGAGCGTTGTCCCTACGCTCCATACACCCTACCAATCCAAGGTCTCCCAAATGGACTTTTAAACACCATTTGACCTCAACATCCTAAGGTTCCCTTGTATGGACTATTAAACACCATACAACCTTAGCTTTCCCGAGGTTCCCATGTATGGACTTTCAAACACCATACAACCTCAACTTTTACCCAAGGTTCCCATGTATGGACTTTTAAACACCATACAACCTTGACATGCACAAGGTTCCTATGTATGGACTTTTAAACACCATACAACCTTTGCATTCACCGATTGGTAGTTGTATAACATCACTAACGAGATCCGGGTCACCCTACACAAGATCCACACATGGACTTAACACCGCCATTGTGATCTCAACAAGCACAAGGTTCTCACATATGGACTTTTAAACACCATATAACCTTTGCTCAACCAAGGTCCTCGAATGGGCAACACCTCCATTATGACCTCAACCATCTCGTTAGGATACTTGAAGGGAGTTTCCCGGTCCACTCTTGACCACTCCACCTCCAAGGCGACTTAATTCACGGTGCACCCAATCCTATAGCCGGCTAACTATATCCGATCAAAGAACCAAGAACCACTTACACCACTTGCCAATATAACCACCTTACCACATTAGTCCAATGTTTCACATGCATAACCATTATGCAAAACCATTACCACATTAATCAAATGATTCACATGCATAACCAATATGCAAAAACCATCATTTACCAACATTAATTCACTGTTTTAAAGCACTAAACAAAGCCATTGAACAACATGCAACACCATGCATCAAATCCACATTTTCAATGTATAAAACCAAGGATCTCTTACCTTGAGCATCCTTCACATATGGCTTTCAAAACCAGCATTAAACCATGCTAAAATATGCTTTCAAAACAGATTTAAACCATGCAAAACACATGCATTTCAATCATCAACCACAATTTCTTAAAAAGCCAATTCATATCACAAATCAAGTAAGAAATCCATTTACTTACTCTTGAGCTTAGCTAAGATGTTTAGACTTAAACTAAGCTCCCAAAACCTTCAAACCTTTGTTTAAAAGCCGAAAACCCAACTTCACTCACCGATACACAAAACAAAGCTAGCCACCAAGCCTTCCAAGCATCCGAAACCTTCCGCAACACCTCTAAAGCTCACGGATCAAACTCCCCTGTTTCAAGCACACAAAAACAGCACATTAATGCATTAAGAACAGCAGCCACACAACCAAACTCGCTGCTCGACACAAATCCAACAATTCGGCTACCAAACACAACCGAAATCACCTCCAAACATTTCCAAAACTTAACCCAGCCAAGATCCATCACTTCTAACCATTTTTAAACATCCATTAACATCCAAAATGATCACAAACACGTCCTTATACTCCCAGGTATAACAGATCACCAAAAACACTCCAAAAACAACCAAAAACTCAAGCAAAACTTAGGAAATTCAACCTATCAGGGATTGCATTAATTAAACCTCAACTTCTAATCAATTTAGCATTCATTTAACATCATTTTGACACTTCAAAACACTGCCCAAACAGATCACACGAAAATTTCACCAAAATCGCCAAATCTTGCATTTTAAGCCAAAATCAAGATTTCAATTGAAAAGCCTTTAACAAAACACAAATCAAGGATTGAGAACTTGGGAATTTCAGTAAAGAACTGATAGTTTAGAGGAGAGAGACGTTCTTACGTCCAAACTTGAGTTTCTCCTTTTTGGAGCCAAAAAGCTTGATGAAACAACTTGTAAATTGAGAGGTTTTGTTGATGAGAGGATTAGGAATCAAATGAGAGTTGAAATGAGTGATTTGAGTGACAAAATCAGAGGAGGAAATCTGGAGAGAATGTGTTTGGTTTGAGAGAAAAGATGAGAGAAAATGGTTGAGAGAAAAGTTAGTTAGAATTAGGAAAATATCTTCCCTCCACTTTTCTTTAGTTTAAAAACATTTAATTAATCATTTAATATATTTAGAAAATCTGGAGAAACTCCCATTGGGTAAATAGCTCCTTAAAGATTCAAAGTTTCAATCCTTTTTAAAAAAAACACCGAACTTTCAAAAATTACATTTTGGTCACTAACCCAAAATGTCAACCTTCCAAACCTCATTTTCCAAAATTGATTTCACAGTTCACTTTTATATATTAAAAGATGATTTTAAGACATTTTCCCATATTTTTAATGCAACCCGAACTAGGCTTTCCTAAATTCACTCTTATATATTCGATCAGCACTTTGACCGAACCGGTCAACGCCCAAAACTTCCGAGCCCAAAACCGGGGCGTTACAACTCTCCCCCCCTTAGGAAATTTCGTCCTCGAAATTTCAACCGGCGAAAAGAGAACAACAACCTTCTCAAAACACTCACAAGGCAACACAAGAACCTCAACCAACACTGAACACTTTCCACACAAAACTCCACCAAACCCAACACCACCACACGCTGTTCACAAACCCAGAACACTCAAAGATAGCCACAACTTAACCTTCCACATATCCGAACTGTACACAGCCCCAACTTCAATCATGAAGAACTTTAACTTTCACAGCACACATTTCTGTAACACACAACTTCCAAGACTGGTTTACACAGGGACTCTAACCAATCCAATTCCACCACCACACAAACTTCTCTGCTTCCAAAACTCTTGCAACTCTCAAACCCCTTCCATGAATCTTCCCAACAAGCAAGAATTCTTAAGCATCAACTGCTTACCCAAACTCCTCAACAAAAGCTGACATTCCTTCACATCTGCCGCTAACATTACCAAAACGACTCACCAGGTCTACTCACCCACAAACCAAAATTTACATTACAACTCCAACTCGGCTCCGCCAGCTGTTCCATACACCACCAGCTGATCTCCAAAAAGAAATTCACATGCACACAACCAGCCAACCACTTCTCATAAGAATCCTTTCAAACAACACAAGCCTTCGATCTTTCATGATCCTTCCACTTCAAACTTCAACCATAACACTTGTCTTACCAGGACATCGCCCAACCTACCATACATACCAACTCCTCAACTCCTCAAAGGTTGCTAAGAACCAGCACTTACAAACACAACCCTTCCACAACAACCCGAATGCTAAGCCACCCCAGCACCTGGAAACACAACCGTTAAACTACAACAACACTTAGCATCAAGGTGCTACCCCTTCCACTTAGCTATCCAAACCACTAAACTCTCTTTAAGCAACAAACACTATCCTTCTACCATCAAACCATACCACTCTCACTATTACTAGCAACTAGCCTAATATACTTCATTACGTCTAACTCTCACCCAGCACCAAAACAACCTCTAAAAACCCATCATCCAACCACCACTCTAACAGATTCGATTAGTTATTAGCGAGTGTGAACATCGTATGCATGATCACCAACATGCCCTATCAATGCCTGATGTACATGTATGAAAAACCTCTAATGTCATGCCACATGTATGCATGGACCAACATATATAATATAGCATATAACAATGATTTTAACTGTGCATGAATGCCAGTTCACACCCTCCAATAACATCCTCAAATCCGTCTAAGAACAACCTCCTACCTCACTTCTAACTTAACTACTCCACCATACCAACAATCATTAACCACAAGATTCTCACCTAAGCCTTCTTCACACCAAAGATGGTTCCAAACTACAACCATTACCCCAACATGCTAGCAACAAGACTAAACTTACCACGCAAGGAAAACCAACAGAAACCAAACTAAGGTAACTAGAGCAAAGATTACTAAACAAGGTTACCTGAAAGCATCACACCACCCTGAAGCTTCATCAGACGAACTCTCTTCCTCGCGGAACCATCAACCCCCTGCCGCACCACTGCAGCACCAGCTAACACACTAGGGCCACCACCAACTCCTTGCGGTAAAGAACCTTGGCTGTTCCGAGCCAACATCAAACAATCACGTCTCATGTGTCCAGCAGACCCACATTTCCAGCAACTCTCCTTCCCCGCACTCTTCACAACTTTCTGCTCTTTCTGCCACTTCTGAACCTTGCCTCGGCCGTGCCCACGACCTTTCTGAGATCCTTTGGCTATCATTGAAGCTGACTTCACCCCTAAAGGACAATCACGCTTAACATGCACTTTGGAACCACAGTTCCAGCAAGCACCCGCGCCCCAACAACCTCCAACATGACGCCTTTCACAACGGTCACACACCGATGGCTGAACTTCCACTCCTTGCCCAAGCAACACTTGCTCCACAACAGCACCACCGTCACTTTGCTCAACCCTTGGAAACTTCCCTCCAAGATACCTTTCATAAAAAGCAGATACAAAGAAATCCCAATCAATATCTTGGATAAGTGACGCCACCGCCACAGATGTCCACCAAGCACATGCATCCTCCAACATCAGAGAAACAACACTCCCCAGCTTACAAGCAAGATCACAGCCTTCCTGATCCAAGATCAGAACCACACTGGCCAACCAGGCCTCAAACATCTCCGGTGTGGAACCATGATATTCCACAGCACCCAAATCAAGCAAACGCTGCTTCGGCAAACCCACACATCCCACAGCCAGCACATCCACTGACTTTACCTTTACCACAGCCTGAGATGTTCCCAACACCTCCTGATCATCAGATGATGAACTCTTCACCGCAGAACTAGCTTCTTTCCCTTGCCTTATCACCTCAACCCCAGGCACAGAAAGCTGAGACAAAACACCTCTACGAAAGGGTGAATTCCACGCCTTAACAACCTGTCCCAAGGTAGCAACCATCTCACCCAACTGCCATTCCTTCATCGACTTAGCCATACTACTAACAACAGCAAACATACAATCACAACAAACAAACAAACCAGTTAGACCAGCATTAAGCAAGGATTCAAACTCCAACTCCAAATAACACAATAGCTATATTAATAAGGCAATGGGTATCCCGAATCCTCCCCTTTACATGACATAACAGTCAACACAACATGGATATCACAACATCAAGCATATCAATCTACACACCTTGATCATGCTTACCTCAAACAGCATCCATTTGCATCAGCATATTAACAACATAACATACTCATTACACAATCATCAAGCATAACACCAGCTCACAACATCAGCACATATCCACATTAATTCAACAATGATTCATAAACACAAAACATGCTCGAAAACATCAGCAACATGCTCAGAAACATCAACAATTTACTCAGATACATCAGCATCATGCCCAGAAACACGTGTTTCAACCAACATTCAACCAACTTTCATCCACACAACAAGGTAAACATCAACACACATCACAACAACTTACCGTTTTCCCCAAGAATTCGCAACACAGCTCTGATACCACCAAATGTAACCCCCTTAACCCGGCCTAGACGGTTGACCCGAATTAAGAAAGTTACACGGGGAAAACCAAAGTCAACCCGAAAGTCAACCTTGATTAACGACCCTTTTTTTTTCTTTTTAATCTTGTCTAAATGCTCATTAACCCTATATGCGATCACACAAACATCATACTCAAAGATCACAACCATCAGAGATCATTCAGGGACCCAATTGCACAAAACACAACTTTAGGGACCAAATTGTAAATTCTGAAAACTTTGAGGCCTTAACCAGATTTTAAGTTACCAACTTAAAATTAATCATGTTTCATGCATCTCGGCCAAATTTCAGCTCAAACGGACATCTCAAACTCAAACAATTGCTCAAACAAGATTCAGGACCAAAATGCAAACATTTTGAAACACATAACTGCCACTGTCAGCCCCCAACGGTCAACCGTTCCGAAACGGGAGACAGCCCGTTTTGAAACGCGGGGTCGTTCCGCAACGGGTTCCGAAACGGGGGTCTGGCAGAAGCCTTTCCGTTTCGGAACGGTGTCACCCGTTTCGGACGCCTGGGCTGCTTCGAGGCACCCGTTCCGAAACGGTTCACCCTGTTCCGAAACACCCTGCACAAAATGCAGAATTTTGCCTATTCAAACATGCAATAGGCCAACCCAACATGCTTCAAACGTTACCAAACTTTACCAGCATGCAAAACAACATATAAGGGACATACTTGCATCAACAATTCAACAAAATAACAACATATACAAAAAGCCCCAATTTCAAGACTAAGCTTCCAACACAAGCAATCCATTTAGACAACATACTTCCAATTCAAACTCATAAGCCAAACCATGTTCCAACAACATCAACAATACAAAACCATACTTGACTGAACATAAACAAACACATACATCAACCCAAGAGATTCTACCCCATTGCCTTTATTAACTATAGCTATTAACCGAGACATACATCTCAAGTGGAGTCCTTCTTGAATCCCTTGCTCCTCGCTGTCCAAACTTCAAGAATCTGCATTGATGGACAAAAAGGAGCGTAAGCACATAATGCTTAGTGAGGAATGCTCAAAACCAAAACACCATCAATGCAGCGAGCCAAAAATCACTTTTAAAACAAACTCGATTTGTTTACCAAAGCCATGTTTGAAAACTCCTTTTCAACAACCAGCTCAAAACCATGCATCACACATACATGAAACCAACCCTTAGTTTAGCAAACTAAGAAAACCCTTTTCAAAGCACAACTTGCAAAGATCAACCATTTCACTAACCAACCAACACATGCATTAAACCAAAGGCAACATATATGAACCACAACATCATCAACACATGCCTTTAAAAACAAGTCTTAACAAGACTCCAATGCACTTAAAGATATTTCATGCTCACACGCATCATTCTCCAAATGATAATCAACACTTGTTCAACTTAACAAGTAAACATGCATTCACAAGCATTATGCACTTTCCATGCAACCATGCATCTTTTCAAGCATCTCATGCTTCATCACAATCAAGAACATCATATTGGCCTTCAAGTGATCAACCATATTCACTCTTCAACTCAACACCCAATCGGATACGCGGATTCCGAGCGTTGTCCCTACGCTCCATACACCCTACCAATCCAAGGTCTCCCAAATGGACTTTTAAACACCATTTGACCTCAACATCCTAAGGTTCCCTTGTATGGACTTTTAAACACCATACAACCTTAGCTTTCCCGAGGTTCCCATGTATGGACTTTCAAACACCATACAACCTCAACTTTTACCCAAGGTTCCCATGTATGGACTTTTAAACACCATACAACCTTGACATGCACAAGGTTCCTATGTATGGACTTTTAAACACCATACAACCTTTGCATTCACCGATTGGTAGTTGTATAACATCACTAACGAGATCCGGGACACCCTACACAAGATCCACACATGGACTTAACACCGCCATTGTGATCTCAACAAGCACAAGGTTCTCACATATGGACTTTTAAACACCATATAACCTTTGCTCAACCAAGGTCCTCGAATGGGTAACACCTCCATTATGACCTCAACCATCTCGTTAGGATACTTGAAGGGAGTTTCCCGGTCCACTCTTGACCACTCCACCTCCAAGGCGACTTAATTCACGGTGCACCCAATCCTATAGCCGGCTAACTATATCCGATCAAAGAACCAAGAACCACTTACACCACTTGCCAATATAACCACCTTACCACATTAGTCCAATGTTTCACATGCATAACCATTATGCAAAACCATTACCACATTAATCAAATGATTCACATGCATAACCAATATGCAAAAACCATCATTTACCAACATTAATTCACTGTTTTAAAGCACTAAACAAAGCCATTGAACAACATGCAACACCATGCATCAAATCCACATTTTCAATGTATAAAACCAAGGATCTCTTACCTTGAGCATCCTTCACATATGGCTTTCAAAACCAGCATTAAACCATGCTAAAATATGCTTTCAAAACCAGCATTAAACCATGCTAAAATATGCTTTCAAAACAGATTTAAACCATGCAAAACACATGCATTTCAATCATCAACCACAATTTCTTAAAAAGCCAATTCATATCACAAATCAAGTAAGAAATCCATTTACTTACTCTTGAGCTTAGCTAAGATGTTTAGACTTAAACTAAGCTCCCAAAACCTTCAAACCTTTGTTTAAAAGCCGAAAACCCAACTTCACTCACCGATACACAAAACAAAGCTAGCCACCAAGCCTTCCAAGCATCCGAAACCTTCCGCAACACCTCTAAAGCTCACGGATCAAACTCCCCTGTTTCAAGCACACAAAAACAGCACATTAATGCATCATTATGCATTAAGAACAGCAGCCACACAACCAAACTCGCTGCTCGACACAAATCCAACAATTCGGCTACCAAACACAACCGAAATCACCTCCAAACATTTCCAAAACTTAACCCAGCCAAGATCCATCACTTCTAACCATTTTTAAACATCCATTAACATCCAAAATGATCACAAACACGTCCTTATACTCCCAGGTATAACAGATCACCAAAAACACTCCAAAAACAACCAAAAACTCAAGCAAAACTTAGGAAATTCAACCTATCCGGGATTGCATTAATTAAACCTCAACTTCTAATCAATTTAGCATTCATTTAACATCATTTTGACACTTCAAAACACTGCCCAAACAGATCACACGAAAATTTCACCAAAATCGCCAAATCTTGCATTTTAAGCCAAAATCAAGATTTCAATTGAAAAGCCTTTAACAAAACACAAATCAAGGATTGAGAACTTGGGAATTTCAGTAAAGAACTGATAGTTTAGAGGAGAGAGACGTTCTTACCTCCAAACTTGAGTTTCTCCTTTTTGGAGCCAAAAAGCTTGATGAAACAACTTGTAAATTGAGAGGTTTTGTTGATGAGAGGATTAGGAATCAAATGATAGTTGAAATGAGTGATTTGAGTGACAAAATCAGAGGAGGAAATCTGGAGAGAATGTGTTTGGTTTGAGAGAAAAGATGAGAGAAAATGGTTGAGAGAAAAGTTAGTTAGAATTAGGAAAATATCTTCCCTCCACTTTTCTTTAGTTTAAAAACATTTAATTAATCATTTAATATATTTAGAAAATCTGGAGAAACTCCCATTGGGTAAATAGCTCCTTAAAGATTCAAAGTTTCAATCCTTTTTAAAACAGTCACCGAACTTTCAAAAATTACATTTTGGTCACTAACCCAAAATGTCAACCTTCCAAACCTCATTTTCCAAAATTGATTTCACAGTTCACTTTTATATATTAAAAGATGATTTTAAGACATTTTTCCATATTTTTAATGCAACCCGAACTAGGCTTTCCTAAATTCACTCTTATATATTCGATCAGCACTTTGACCGAACCGGTCAACGCCCAAAACTTCCGAGCCCAAAACCGGGGCGTTACAAAAGTAAAGGTACCTGCGATCACATCAGTATCATTCCTTCCCTCACGATGGGCATACACTCAAGCCTGACTGCCACCCTCAGGATGAACGGCCACAACATGTGCTATGTTCCTGCCACCATCATCTCTACACTGAAAATTACCACGGTCGCGCCCAAGACCTCTCTGTGGCTCAGCTGCTCTCACTGGAGCCTGTCCCTCTCTCAGAGGCTGAAGACAATCTTTCTTCAAATGTCCACGGTTCCCACAATTCCAGCATGTCCAAAGGTTACCCCAACACTCGCCACCATGCCGTCTACCACAACGGTTACACTCAGTAGTCTTCAGAACAACATTAGGTCCTTGCTGACCTCTACCAGGGTTACAACCCCCACGCCTAGCATCATAATGCGGCCTCTTATCCTTATGCCTCTTGTTGCGATCTCTACCATAATCGCGTTCAGCCGCTCGCTTTCCAGAGCTAAATCCACCCGCTCGACTAGCCAGACCAAGATTCAATTCAATGTCCTTGGCTCTAGTGACCAAGACATCAAAATCCGTATAGCAGCCGCAAGCATATAAGTCTTATCATCCGCTACTAGCCCATAACGGAATCGTTTGCACCTCTCCCGCTCACTAGGGATTAGCTCAGGCGCATACTGACTGAGGCGGACAAATTGTACTTCAAACTCAGCTACTGACATGCTGCCTTGCACGAGAGACATAAACTCTCTTTTCTTCTCATATAGGTAACGTACTCCCAGATACTTTCGCTTGAACGCATTCAAGAAGAACGTCCAAGTCACCTCGTCATCCTCCATCCTCGAGATAGTGGTCGTCCACCATGTATAAGCATCACCATGCAGCAGTGATACAACACAACCCAGCTTCTGAACATTATTGCAGTTCATCTGACCCAGAATCCGCTTGGTGCTCTCCAACCAAGACTCAGATCCTTCTGGAGATAAGCCCCTGAACTCAGTCCCTCCTAGACTGCGAAGATGCTCCAAAGGCAACCTCACATTGGCATCATCCTGATGTGCAGCTCCCTGAGCTCCAGCTACTGCTGCCTGGAAAGCTCCAGCAATAGCCTGAATCAACATGGTCATGTCAGGAGCAGCTTGCCCCTGCGCACCCTCGGGTCCAACGACCCCAACACCAGCACCAGCACTACCAGCTCCAGCACCACCACCACCAGAAGGAGGAGGTAAATCCTCAGCATTCTCAGCATTCTCATTATCGGTCATCGATCTAGTATTGATTCTCAGCTCTCTACGTGGCCCCATTATATAGAAAACAATGCACTGACAAAAATGCAATAAACACAATTAGGCACAATAAGGTAAGTAATCCAAGTACTCAAGCTCATTTTCGAAAACAATTCCTCTCATTAGTTTTGATATGGCAATGGGATCCCCTACCACAATCCAAACATAGCATAGCATCACAAAAACATCTCAATTGAATCATACAACACTAATCACACATCATCCTTTCACCAAGAAAACACATCATGCATAAACACTTACATCACTCACATATCAAAACCCAATTATTCGAAAACCAAGCTTTGATACCAACGAATGTAACCCACTTAGCCTGGCCTAGACGATTGACCCGAACTACGAAGATTACACGGGGAAAACCAAAGTCAACCTGAAAGTCAACCTTGATTAACAACCCTTTTTTTCATTTTAATCTTGTCTAGATACATGTTAACCCTAAGTGAGTACTCGCGAATCATGATTGAGAAAGGCACAACGATCGGATAACATATGGGGACTCAATTGCACTTCACACAAGATTAGGGACCAAAATGTAATTTCTGCAAATTAGAGGGACTTCATTGATTTTAGGATTACCATTATGTAATTAGTCATGTTACATGCTTCTCTGCTAAATTTCAACTTAAAAAGACATCTCAAGCTCAAGCAATTGCAATCTCAACATAGGGGACTAAAATGTAAAGCATGCAAACAACAAAACAATTCAAATCTGGGTCCAACGGTAACCCGTTTCGAAACGCCTACTCATCGTACCGAAACACCGCATCGAAACGGTGTTGACCGTTTCGGTACGCAGGTATGTTCCGAGACCAGTTCCGAAACATGTCATTCCAGTAGCAAAAGTGTATCGAAACAGCCCCTTACGTTTCAAAACGCTAAGCCATTTCAGGCCCCCGTTCCGAAACACTAGAGGGTGTTTCGATACGGTCTGACTAGAAACAACAGCTTTTGCTGGTTTTTCACTCAACAACATACTCAAACATGCCCCAAAGACTCACAAATCATACCATCAGGTCATCATACATACTAGGAACATATTTGGGATATTCAAGAACAATCATAGCATCAAACACAAAATTTCATTATTCTGGAGGGATGCTTCCTATCACAAACCCGAGATGAGCAATCCAACCTCAAACCAACAATTAAGGCCATTTACAACCCAAACAAGCTAAAACAAACATGCCATAACCTTAGGGAGTTTAACACATCTCCCAAATACAATTCTTGGTTTCCCATTGCCAATCTATCAAAACTAAAGTGTATGAAAACTTCACCATACATGAGCTTGGACTTCCTTGGATGAACTTAGCTTCCTTGATGCCCGAAAACACCTCAATTATCTGCATTATTGGTAAAAGAGAGAGCGTAAGCACAAATGCTTAGTGAGGCATGCTCTAAAGAAAACCAACACAATAATGCACATCTTGAAAACACTGTCTCAAAAGCTTTTAAACTACATGCTCATTCTTTCTCATGCTTGGAAACCTTTCAAAGCAATTTCTCATTGAAACTACATGTACCTTCATTTTATCTCATGCATTTAAACCAATGCAAAACTCATGGCAAAGCCAAATTCATGCTTGTACTCTAAAGCATTTCATAAACAAACCACATATGCATTTCTCATAGCATAAACCATTTCATCAAAGGTATATGTGAATCAAAAAGCATAACATATTTTATATTGGCATTTCATATCTCTTTATTACTCGGATATGTGAACATCTCACTAGACACTTCTGGTGGCCTTTCTCATCACCGTACTCACTCGTCTAGCAACATAGTTTCCGGTGGAATCTCACATCACCGTACTCACATGGCGGAATCTCTCATCGCCACGAAGCTTGGGTATTTCACCAAGTCCTACCTGATGTAATGCCCATCATCGGTTCTCTCCCTTGGCTTAACCAAAGAG
Organism: Hibiscus trionum; assembly: GCA_030270665.1. Lineage (NCBI taxonomy): Eukaryota > Viridiplantae > Streptophyta > Magnoliopsida > Malvales > Malvaceae > Hibiscus > Hibiscus trionum. Next base: position 29,110,832 of record BSYR01000021.1, read on the forward strand.
CACGTACAAATTTTTAGTTTATAGTGCACTCTCATCCTATTGATCGGTCAATTATATCTGGTAAGTATCTCAACATCTATGCCAATATATTATGTCAAATCAACATCTCGCCTACTGTTTTTCATGCATTAAAACTCAACATTCTCATCTCATTTCAAAATCATAACATTTGTGATGCTTTAACAAAAAAGCTCAAATCTCAACTATGCAACATGTTACTTTATGAAATCATCTCAAGCATCATCTCATGCTATAATTCATGCATAAAAACAGTAGGAATTTATCAATCTAAAACCATGAGCATGTAAAAGCATTTAAGGGGCAATCACCACATTCTAGAGAGCAATCTAGCCAATACTTACTTCCGGACTTAGGAATGTGTTTCAAACCTTTCATAAATCCCCAAACCTTGATTCTTTGTCCCTCGAGGACTTCTTAAACCAAACGCACTCACCGATTACGTTTCGCTTGTTCGCCGAAACGCTATCTAAGCTTCCGGATCAACTCTCAAGGTGTCCGAAGATGTCTCCCATGTTTTAAACACATAAGAACAGAGGATTAATGCATCATCATGCATTGAAATCATCAGCCACACACCTAAACTCGATGCTCTACACAAAATCCACATTTCGGCTACCAAACACTACCGAAATCACCTCCAAACTCTTCCAAAACAAAACCCAGCCAAGATCCATCACTTCTAATCATTTATAAACATCAATTAACATCAAAAACTAACACAACCACGTCCTTATACCTCCAGCTATAGTAGAACACCAAAATCACTCCAAAAACCATCATTTTAACAAGCAAAATTTAGGAAAAACAAACCTATTCGGGATTGGATTGATAAAACCTCATTTATAACATCATTTAACATCCAAAATACATTAGAAAACCATCTCAAAACAGAGCCCAATCAATCACCACGAAAATCTTCAAGATCTCTTCCAAAATCTTGAATTCTAAGCCAATTTCTTGTTTCTAACATTAAAACCACTTAAAAATCATTAATAAAAGATTGATAACTTGGGAATTTCAGTAAAGAACTGATCATTAGAGGAGAAGGACGAAGATTACCTCTAATGAAAGTCAACCTTGATTAACGACCCTATTTTTCTTTTTAACTTGTCTAGATGCATATTAATCCTAAGCGTACTCTTGAGAAACACATACTTGAAATGCACAACGATCAGATTACATTAAGGGACTCAATTGCACAAATTACAAATTTTAGGGACCAAAATGTAAATTCTGAAAATATGGAGGACTTAACTGATTTTAAGGCTACCAATACTTAATTAATCACATTACATGCATCTCTGTCAAATTTCACCTCAAACAGACCCCTCGAACTCAAGCAATTGCAAATACAATTTTTGGGACTAAAATGTAAAGCTTACAAACCTCAAAACCATTCAAAACAGTGCCCAACGGTCACCCGTTTCGATACGGGGTTGATCGTACCAAAACGCGGGTTCGTTTCGAGACTTGTTTCGAAACAGGGCCGGCCAGTGGCCAAACCATTTCGATACGGTCACTGGCCGTTTCGAAACACCAAGACCATTACAGATTCCCGTTTCGAAACGCCTGTGAATGTATCGATACGGGTTGCCCAGAAACTGCAGAAATTCCTGGTTTAACATGCATTTAACCACTCTAAAACATTCCAATGACTTCCTATTAATGCCAACAAGTCATTATGCATATAAGTTACATGTTTGCAACAACAAAACACGTTCATGGCATCAATCAAGGAAATCCACAAGTCTATAGGCATGCATCCTAATATCCAAAACCAACCAAACAACAAAACACCAATATAAGCATCAAAATGGCCATTTACAAATCCAAATTATCAAAGGCATCATGCCACAATTAGGGAGTCCAAAACATCTCCCAAAACACAACCTAGGTTCCCATTGCCAAAATATCAAAAACTAATAGTGTTGTGAAAACATCACCATACATGAGCTTAGCTTTCCCTTGGATTCTTAGCCTCCTTGCTGCCTCAAACACCTCAATTATCTGCATTATTGATTCAAGAGAGAGAGCGTAAGCACAATTTCTTAGTGAGGCATGCTCCAAAGAAACAACACAATAATGCATTTTATAAAACACCTTTCATAAGGCCTTTTAACACATAAACATCATTATTCATGCAACCTTGCATTCTTAAACAAGCATCTCATGCTTCATTAACATCAACATGTCATGTTGGCTTCCAAGTGATAAACCATAACCATTTACAACATAAAACACAATCGGATACGCGGATTACAAGCGTTGTCCCATACGCTTTATACACACTACCGAACGCACAATGTGGAGTTTACCGGTACAATCACAAGCCCTCTACACCCGTGATGGAGTTTAACGGTACAATCACAACCCCTCAACATCACTTATCGGTAGTTGTATAACATCACTAACGAGAACACGGGACACACAACACAAGATCCACACATGGACTTTTAACCACCGTTGTGGTCTTAACCATCTTGTTAGTGTACTTGGATGGAGTTTATGGTACAATCACAACCCCTCAACATCCAAGGCGACTTTATTCACGGTGCACCCAATCCTATAGCCGGCTAACTATATCCGATTCAAGTACTTTAAAACCAACACATCACTTGCCAATATGCATCATTTATCATCAATAATCCACTGTTTTAAAGCATTAATCAAAGCCATTAAACCATAATGCATCACTATGCATCAAAACCACATTTACTAATATCAAACAAAGGATCTCTTACCTTGAGTATCCTTCAACACATGGCTTTCAAAACCAACATTAATCATGCTAAAACATGCTTTCAAATCAGAATTTAAACATGCAAACTAAATACATTGCATCCAACCATCTCATGGTTCATCAAAGAGAGAGTTTCCCCGAAAACTTACTCTTGAGCTTAGTTAAGTTGCTTAGACTTAAACTAAGCTCCCAAAACCTTCAAACATTGTTTCAAAGCTGAAAACCCAACTTCACTTACCAATTCCGTTTCGCAAGCTTGCCGAAACGTCGATCAAGCCTCCGGATCAACACCACAAGTATCTGAAGATGCCTCCCCTGTTTTAAACACATCAAAGTAGAGGATTAATGCATCATCATGCATTAAAATCTCCAGCCAATACACCTAAACTCGCTGCTCTAACCAAATCTAACATTTCGGCTACCAAACACAACCGAAATCACTTCCAAACTCCTCCACAACATAACCCAGCCAAGATCCATCACTTCTAACCCTTCCTAAACATCAATTAACATCCAAAAAGAACCTAAACTCGTCCTTATACCTCCAGCTATAACAGAACACCAAGATCACCCCAAAAACCACCATTTTCTTAATCAAAAACTTAGGAAATTCAATATATTCGGGATTGCATTGATTAAACCTCAATTACACATCTTTAAACAACCAAAACACATTTAAAATCCATCTCAAAACAGAGCCCAAACAATCACCACGAATTTCTTCAAGATTTCTTTCAAATATTGAGTTTTAAGCCAAAATCAAGTTCATAACATTAAATCCATTTATAAAACTTAATTTAAGGATTGAGAACTTGGGAATTTCAGTATAGAAATGAGTATTTAGAGGAGAAGAACATCCTTACCTCTAAATGTAGATTTCTCCTTGATAAGAGACAATTTCCTTGAAAATCCAATAAGCAAAACAATAGAATTTGATGTAGAAAGGATTAGGAATCAATTGATGATTGAAACCTCATCATTTGGTGTGAAAATCAATAGAAATGTTGCTGTAGAAATGTGTTTGGCTGAGAGAATTTTGAGAGAAAATGAGATGAGAAAGTTTTAACAAAAGTTAGTTATGAAATCTAAAAAATGTTTTTTCACTTTTCCTTTAATTAATTAAACATTAATTAAATCATTAAAATGTAAGAAAAATCTGGAGAAATCAATCTTGGGTAAATTAGCTCCCTAAAGATTCAAAGTTTCAATCCTTACAAAACAGTCACCACTGAACTTTTCAAAAATCGCATTTTAGTCACTATTTCAAAATGTCGCACTTCCAAACCTTATTTTGTAAAATTGATTTCACCACTCTCTTATATATATATATTAAAAGATATTTTTTAGATATTTTTCCATATTTTTAAAGAATCCCGAACTAGGCTTTCCCTAAAAACCACCTTTTATATTCGAACCAAAAATCAGACCGGTCCGGTTCGGACCCTAAACTTCGAAGCCCAAAATTTGGGGTGTTACAACTCTCCCCCCTTAAGAAATTTCGTCCCCGAAATTTACCTAGAGGAAAGAGGTACGGAAACTGCTCCTTCATGTCATCCTTTCGTTCCCACGTGGCTTCCTCAACACCACGATACTTCCACAACACCTTTACCAACTCAATGGTCTTGCCTCGAAGAACTTTACAGTCTGAATCCAGAATTTCCACCGGCTCCTCTTCATAGGTCAAGTCTGGATTCAAATCCACTTCCTCCACATGCATAACATACAAAGGATCAGATCTATACCTCCGAAGCATAGAGACATGAAACACGTCATGAATCTTTTCCAACTCTTGCGGTAATCTCAGCTTATACGCAACAGGACCCACACGTTCAATCACCTCGTATGGTCCAATGTACCTAGGGATCAACTTACCCTTTCGACTAAACCTCATCACCTTTTTCCAAGGCGAAACTTTCAAAAACACACGGTCACCCACCGCATACTCAATCTTCTTACGCTTCAAATCCGCGTAAGACTTCTGTCGATCAGAAGTTGCCTTCAGTCGCTCACAAATGAGCTTCACCTTCTCGGTGGTTCCTTTCAACAAAGCTAGCATTGAAACCGACATCTGACCTGTCTCACCCAAACAAAGAGGAGTTCTGCACTTCCTCCCGTACAAGGCTTCATAAGGTGCCATTTGAATAATTGCCCGGTAGCTATTATTATAATCAAACTCCACCAAAGGCAAATGATTCTCCCAAGAGCCCTGAAACTCAATCACACAACACCTCAACATATCCTCCAACACTTGGATAACACGCTCAGATTGTCCATCCGACTGTGGATGATAAGAAGTGCTGAAATTCAACCGTGTACCCAAAGCCTGATTCAAGCATTCCCAGAAACGCGATGTAAACTTCGGATCTCTATCCGACACTATAGACTTTGGCACACCATGCAATCGCACAATCTCAGCAATGTACAACTCTGCAAGCTTGTCCAAAGTATACGTAGTATGCACAGGAAAGAAATGAGCACACTTCGTAAGGCGATCCACAATCACCCACACCGAGTTCTTCTTCGATCGCGACAAAGGCAAACCAGACACAAAGTCCATGGTAATCCTTTCCCACTTCCACTCAGGAAACCTCAACGGTTGCAACAACCCAGAAGGAAAGTGATGCTCAGCCTTAACTCGCTGACAAACCATGCACTTACTCACATACTCAGCAACATCTTTTTTTATACCCACCCAATAGTACTCATACTTAAGATCACGATACATCTTAGTACTACCAGGGTGCATAGCAAAAGGACTACTATGAGCTTCAGTCAGAATAGCAAGCCTTAACTCAGCATCATTGGGCACTACTATCCGACTCCCAAAACATAGAACTCCATCATCATTAAAATAGAATTCTGATGGCCTATCCTCAGCAATGTCCTGAACATGTGGCACCAAGGAATCATCCAACAACTGCTTATCCTTTATCCACTGAACCAAAGATGGTTTCACTTGCAATTCAGCCACAAGACCTCCATCTCGTGAAATACTCAAGCTGGCAAACATAGCTCTCAACTCCACTGCCACTTTCCTACTCAAAGCATCCGCTACAACATTAGCTTTTCCTGGATGGTACTCGACCGTTAGATCGTAATATTTAAGCAACTCCACCCAACGTCGTTGCCTAATATTCAACTCTTTCTGAGACATCAGATACTTCAAACTTTTGTGATCCGTGTACACACTACACTTCTCACCATACAGGTAATGTCTCCAAATTTTCAAAGCAAAGACCACCGCAGCTAACTCAATATCATGCGTAGGATAATTGCGCTCATGCACCTTCAACTGGCGCGATGCATAAGACACCACCTTACCCTCTTGCATCAACACACACCCCAAACCAACATAGGATGTGTCACTGTACACCACAAACTCTTTCCCTAATTCAGGCTGAACAAAGATACGAGCTTGCGTCAAAGCTGCCTTGAGCTTCTCAAAAGTCTGCTGTCTCGCTTCAGTCCACTCATACTTAACATCCTTCTGCAACAACCTCGTCAAAGGTGCAACAATCTTTGAAAATCCATCCACGAACCTCCGGTAGTATCATGCCAAACCAAGGAAACTACAGACTTTATAAACAGACTTAGGAGGCTTCCAATTCATCACTGCCTCAATCTTTTGAGGATCAACACGAATCCCCTCAGCAAAAACCACATGTCCAAGGAACACCACTTCCCTAAGCCAAAATTCACACTTGCTCAGCTTAGCATAAAACTGATTCTCCAACAAAGCTTGCAACACAATCCTCAAATGCCCCTCATGCTCCTCCTCAGTACGAGAGTACACAAGGATATCATCAATGAACACCATAACAAACTTGTCCAAATACTCATGGAACACTCTATTCATCATGTCCATAAAGGCTGCAGGAGCATTCGTCAAACCAAACGGCATCACAAGGAACTCATAATGCCCAAACCTCGTTCTGAAGGCTGTTTTTGGCACATCCACATCCTTCACCTTCAACTGGTAATAACCTGACCTTAAGTCAATCTTAGAGAACACAGCCGCTCCCCGAAATTGATCAAAAAGATCATCAATCATCGGCAATGGATACCGATTCTTGATAGTCAACTTGTTTCGCTGACGATAGTCGATGCACATTCTCATAGTGCCATCCTTTTTCTTCACAAACAAGACCGGTGCACCCCAAGGTGACACACTCGGCCGAATGAAACCACGATCAAGCAACTCCTGAAGTTGCGTCTTCAGCTCCTTCAACTCATTAGGTGCCATTCGATATCGAGTAATGGACACTGGAGTTGTATTCTCATACAGCTCAATTCCAAACTCCACCTCTCGATTAGGAGGCAAACCAGGTAACTCCTCCGGAAACACACCAGGAAACTCTCGCACAGTCCTGATATCTTGGACTCGCAACTCCTTAGAGCTAGGATTCATAACAAAGGTCAGATAAGCTTCACACCCTTGTCTCAGCATCTGGCTCGCTTCCAATGTAGACACCACATTGGCAAGAAACTTCACATTCTCACCAACCACCACTATCTCATAATCATACGCAAGCTTCAACGAAACTCGCTTGTTCTCAAAATCCATCACAGCTCCATGTTCAACAAGCCAATCCATACCAAGGATTACATCAAAACCATAGAATGGCAATTCCATGAGATCAACATGAAAAACATGATTTTGCACAACCAAGGGACATCTTCTATACAACTTCCGTGTCACAACGGTCTCACCAAAGGAACTAGTTACACGCATACCAACATCCAAAGACTCAACAGGCAAACCAAGCAATTGAGCATGTTCACGCAATATGTATGAGTGTGTAGATCCAGAATCAATCAAGGAAAGTAATGACAAGGATTGCAAAGTAAAAGTACTTGCGATCACATCCGTGTCATTTCTCCCGTCTCGCTGCGCATACACTCGAGCCTGGCCACCACCCTCAGGTTGGATAGCCACCACATGTGCCACATTCCTTCCACCATCATCCTTGCGCTTGAAGTTACCACGGCCGCGCCCACGACCTCTCTGTGGTGCAACAACTCCAGGAGCACGTCCCTGACCACCACCGGCCATCAAAGGAGACTCCCTCTTCATGTGGTCTGCCGAACCACAATTCCAGCACGAATTATCAGTCACTGCAACAGGAGTCCGAACCTCCCTCGCTGCTCGAGGACAATCACGCCTCAAGTGACCACGCGATCCACACGTCCAACACGTGTTCTGATCCGCTCTCATCCTGTCTCCCTGAACAGGCACACCATGCCCTCCATTACCACGCCTAGCAGAAGATTGATACCTCTTATCTCGTCCTCTCTTGTTCCGTCCACTACCAGAACTATACTCAGTAGCTCTCTTGCCCGAGCTAGCACTAACACCCCTAGAAGACAAACTCAGGTTCTGCTCAATGTCCTTCGCCCTACTCACCAGCACATCAAAATCCGTATACTTAGCGGCAAGCATAAAGGTCTTTACGTCTGGCACCAAACCATATCGGAAACGTTCACACCTCTCCCGCTTATCAGGGATAAGCTCAGGTGCGTACTGACTGAGACAGACAAACTGGATCTCATACTCAGCCACCGACATACTTCATTGTACAAGAGACATGAATTCTCTCTTCTTTTCAACCAGGTATCGCACACCTAGATACTTCCGCTTGAATGCGTTCAAAAAGAACGTCCAAGTCACATCAACTTCCTCCATTCCGGAGACAGTGGTCGTCCACCAGGTATATGCATCATCATGTAACAGCGATACGACGCAACCTAACTTATGCACATCATTGCAGTTCATTTGTCCCAATATCCTCTTGGTACTTTCCAACCAAGATTCGGAACCCTCAGCAGATAAACCTCTGAACTCAGTCCCTCCCAGACTGCGCAGACGTTCCAAAGGTAATCTCGCATTAGCATCTCCCTGATGCCCAGCTCCATGAGCTCCAGCTACTGCCGCCTGAAAGGCTCCAGCAATAGCCTGTATCAACACTGTCATGTCAGGAGCAGCTTGCCCCTGCCCAGCTTCAGGTCCAGCGACCCCGGCACCAGCACCAACACCAGCTCCATCACCTCCAGCACCACCACCATCGGGCGGTCCACCACCAGGAGGAGAAGGCAAATCCACAACATTATCAGCATTGTTCTCATTCTTGTTATGAGCCATAGCTCGTGTATTAACTCTTGTCTCTCTACAAGGTCCGATTCACTAAAATAATGCACTAACACAAATGCAATAAACATAATTAGGCTCAACAAGTTAAGTAATCCAAGCACTTAAACTCATTTTTCAAAAACAATTCTTTTCATTAGTTTTGATATGGCAATGGGTCCCTCTAACATGCTTCAACACAGCATAACATCACAATTGCAACATACTTACATTTCACATATCAAACTTTCATTTCAAAGACATATCATGCTATCACACATACATCACCCACATAACCATTCACGTTTACTCGAGAACTCGGCTCTGATACCACCAAATGTAACCCCCTTAGCCCGACCTACACGGTTAACCCGAACTACAAAGATTACACGGGGAAAACCAAAGTCAACCTTGATTAACGACCCTTCTTTTTCTTTTTAACTTGTATAGATGCATATTAATCCTAAGCGTACTCTTGAGAAACGCATACTTGAAAAGCACAACAATCAGATTACATTCAGGGACTCAATTCCACAAATTACAAATATTAGAGACCAAAATGTAAATTCTGAAAAGATGGAGGACTTAACTGATTTTAAGGTTACCAATACTTAATTAATCACATTACATGCATCTCTGTCAAATTTCACCTCAAACAGACCTCTCGAACTCAAGCAATTGCAAATACAATTTTCGGGACTAAAACGTAAAGCTTACAAACCTCAAAACCATTCAAATTAGTGCCCAACGGTCACCCGTTTCGATACGGGGTTGACCGTACCAAAACGCGGGTTCGTTTCGAGACCTGTTTCGAAACAGGGCCGGCCAGTGGCCAAACCGTTTCGATACGGTCACCAGTCGTTTCGAAACACCAAGACCATTACAGATCCCCGTTTTGAAACGCCTATGAGTGTATCGATACGGGTTGCCCAGAAACTGCATAAATTGTTGGTTTAACATGCATTTAACCACTCTAAAACATTTCAATGACCTCCTATTCATGCCAAGAAGTCATTATGCATATAAGGTACATGTTTGCAACAACAAAACACGTTCATGGCAACAATCAAGGAAATCCACAAGTCTATAGGCATGCATCCTAATATCCAAAACCAACCAAACAACAAAACACCAATATAAGCATCAAAATGGCCATTTACAAATCTAAATTATCAAAGGCATCATGCCACAATTAGGGAATCCAAAAAATCTCCCAAAACACAACCTAGGTTCCCATTGCCAAAATATCAAAAACTAATATTGTTGTGAAAACATCACCATACATGAGCTTAGCTTTCCCTTGGATTGTTAGCCTCCTTGCTGCCCTCAAACACCTCAATTATCTGCATTATTGACTCAAGAGAGAGAGCGTAAGCACAATTTCTTATTGAGGCATGCTCCAAAGAAACAACACAATAATGCATTTTATAAAAACCTTTCATAAGGCCTTTTAACACATAAACATCATTATTCATGCAACCTTGCATTCTTAAACAAGCATCTCATGCTTCATTAACATCAACATGTCATATTGGCTTCCAAGTGATAAACCATAACCATTTACAACATAAAACACAATCGGATACGCGGATTACATGTGTTGTCCCATACGCTTCATACACACTACCGAACACACAAGGTGGAGTTTACCGGTATAATCACAACCCCTCAACACCCGTGATGGAGTTTAACGGTACAATCACAACCTCTCAACATCACTTATCAGTAGTTGTATAACATCACTAACGAGAACACGAGACACACAACACAAGATCCACACATGGACTTTTAACCACCATTGTGGTCTTAACCATCTCGTTAGTGTACTTGGATGGAGTTTACGGTACAATCACAACCCCTCAACATCCAAGGCGACTTTATTCACGGTGCACCCAATCCTATAGCCGGCTAACTATATCCGATTCAAGTACTTTAAAACCAACACATCACTTGCCAATATGCATCATTTATCATCAATAATCCACTGTTTAAAAGCATTAATCAAAGCCATTAAACCACCATGCATCACTATGCATCAAAACCACATTTACTAATATCAAACCAAGGATCTCTTACCTTGATCATCCTTCAACACATGGCTTTCAAAACCAGCATTAATCATGCTAAAACATGATTTCAAAATAGAATTTAAACATGCAAACTAAATACATTGCATCCAACCATCTCATGGTTCATCAAAGAGAGAGTTTCCCCGAAAACTTACTCTTGAGCTTAGTTAAGTTGCTTATACTTAAAGTAAGCTCCCAAAACCTTCAAATATTAGTTTCAAAGCTGAAAACCCAACTTCACTCACCAATTCCGTTTCGCAAGCTTGCCGAAACGTCGATCAAGCCTCTAGATCAACCCCACAAGTACCCGAAGATGCCGCCCCTGTTTTAAACACATCAAAGCAGAGGATTAATGCATCATCATGCATTAAAATCTCCAGCCAATACACCTAAACTCGCTGCTCTAACCAAATCTAACATTTCGTCTACCAAACACAACTGAAATCACTTCCAAACTCCTCCACAACATAACCCAGCCAAGATCCATCACTTCTAACCATTCCTAAACATCAATTAACATCCAAAAATAACCTAAACTCTTCCTTATACCTCTAGCTATAATAGAACACCAAGATCACCCCAAAAACCACCATTTTCTTAAGAAAAAACTTAGGAAATTCAACCTATTCGGGATTGCATTGATTAAACCTCAATTACACATCATTAAACAACCAAAACACATTTAAAATCCATCTCAAAACAGAGCCCAAACAATCACCACGAATTTCTTCAAGATTTCTTTCAAATCTTGAGTTTTAAGCCAAAATCAAGTTCATAACATTAAATCCATTTATAAAACTTAATTTAAGGATTGAGAACTTGGGAATTTCAGTAAAGAACTGAGTATTTAGAGGAGAAGAACATCCTTACCTCTAAATGTAGATTTCTCCTTGATAAGAGACAATTTCCTTGAAAATCCAATAAGCAAAACAATAGAATTTGATGTAGAAAGGATTAGGAATCAATTAATGATTGAAACCTCATCATTTGGTGTGAAAATCAATAGAAATGTTGCTGTTAAAAAGTGTTTGGCTGAGAGAATTTTGAGAGAAAATGAGATGAGAAAGTTTTAACAAAAGTTAGTTATGAAATCTAAAAATTGTTTTTTCACTTTTCCTTTAATTAATTAAACATTAATTAAATCATTAAAATCTAAAAAAAATCTGGAGAAATCAATCTTGGGTAAATTAGCTCCTTAAAGATTCAAAGTTTCAATCCTTACAAAACAGTCACCACTAAAATTTTCAAAAAGCGCATTTTAGTCACTATTTCAAAATGTCGCACTTCCAAACCTTATTTTGTAAAATTGATTTCACCACTCTCTTATATATATTAAAAGAGGATTTTTAGATATTTTTCCATATTTTTAAAGCATCCCGAACTAGGCTTTCCCTAAAAACAACCTTTTATATTCGAACCGAAAATCAGACCGGTCCAGTTCGGACCCTAAACTTCCAAGCCCAAAATTTGGGGTGTTACATCTACAGTCTTTATCATTGTTGTTATTGATCAATTCTGGATCCACACCTTCTTATATCTTGAGTGAACATGCACATTTGCTTGATACACCTGTTGAGTTGTTGAGAGTAGGAATGCAAGTGACTAGTTCCTTTGGTGAGATTATGGTCACAAGGATGTTTTATAGAAGATGCCCTTTGTCTGTGCAAGGTCATGTATTTCTTGTGGAATTGATGGAATTACCTTTTTATGGTTTCGATGTGATTCTTGGTATAGATTGGTTGTCTGAGCATAGAGCAATGGTTGGCTTTGATGTACAGCGAGTCACCTTGAAACTTGTTGATGATTATGACGTGGTGATAGTAGGTGAGAATGTGAAATTCTTGTCTAATGTTGTTTCGGCTTTGGAAGCAAGCCGTAAGCTAAGGATGGGTTGTGATGCTTATCTTGCATATGTGATGAATCCTGGTACAAAAGATGTGCGTGTGGAGGATATTAGAACCATTTGCGATTTTCTGGGTTTCTTTTTGGAAGAGTTGCATGGGTTGCCACCGAACAGGGAAGTTGAGTTTGGTATCGAGTTGTATGAGAATACAACTCCGGTGTCCATTGCTCCTTATCGAATGGCACCTAAAGAGATGAAAGAGTTGAAGACGCAACTTCAGGATTTGCTTGATCGAGGGTTCATCCGGCCGAGTGTATCACCTTGGGGTGCGCCGGTGTTGTTTGTAAAGAAGAAAGATGGGACAATACGGATGTGTATAGATTATCTACAGCTGAATAAGTTGACGATAAAAAACATGTATCCCTTGCAAAGGATTGATGATATCTTTGATTAGTTTTGGGGAGCCTCAATGTTTTCTAAGATTGACTTGAGGTCAGGGTATTACCAGTTGAAGGTGAAGGATGTGGACGTACCTAAGACGACTTTTCGGATGAGGTACGAGTATTATGAGTTCTTAGTGATGCCTTTTGGTTTAACCAACGCACCTGCTGCTTTCATGGACATGATGAACCGTGTGTTCCATGAGTTTTTGGATCAGTTTGTGGTGGTGTTCATCGATGACATCCTTGTGTACTCTCGTACCGAGAAGGATCATGACAAACACTTAAGGATAGTGTTACAAGTGTTGCTGGAAAACCAACTTTATGCTAAGCTAAGCAAGTGTGAGTTTTGGCTTAGGGAGGTAGTGTAACCCCCTTAATCCGGCCTAGACGGTCGACCCGAATTAAGAAGATCACACGGGGAAAACCAAAGTCAACCCGAAAGTCAACCTTGATTAACGACCCTTTTTTTTTCCTTTTTAATCCTGTCTAGATGCACGTTAACCCTAGATATGTTCACAAGATAATCATATTCAAACATCATAACAATCAGAGAACATTCAGGGACCCAATTGCGCAAATTACAACTTAAGGGACCAAATTGTAAATTCTGATAATTATAAGGACTTAACCCAAATTAAAGTTACCAACTTGAAATTAATCATCTTTCATGCTTCCTTGCAAAAATTTCAGCTCAAACGGACATCTCAAACTCATACAATTGCAATAACAAGTTTCAGGACCAAAACGCAAACATTTCAGAACATTTAACCAACAATTTCAGTGCCCAACGGTCGAGTGTTTCGGAACAGGGAAGGCTCGTTCCGAAACACGGGACCGTTCCGAAACTGGTACCGAAACATGGCCTGGCAGAGGCCAAACCATTCCGGAACAGTGCCTCCCGTTTCGGAACGCCTAGGCCATTTCAGGCCCCCGTTCCGATACCGTAGCACCTGTTCTGAAACAGGCTGCCCAGATTGCAGAAAATTTGCTGGTTTATCATGCAATTGACTTAACAAACATGCTCCAAAAGCAACCAAATTATACCAGCAAGTCATTCAACATACAAGGAACATAATTGTATCAACCAAACATCAACATGGCAACAATTATGAAAATCCCCAAATCTATAGGCATGCTTCCTACTTAGCAAACCATTCAAGCATCAAAATACCAAAACCATCTCATAAAGGCCAATTACAAGCTCCAACATTATTAACATCATTAAACCAACTTAGGGAGTCCAAAACATCTCCCAAAACAACAACATAGGTTCCCATTGCCAAATGCCAAAAGCTAATAGTGTTTAAGAAACCTTCACCATACTTGAGCTTAGTTCACCACTTGGATTCTTCACCACCTTGCTGCCCTCAATGCACTTTAATGCTCTGCATTATTGGTTTAAGAAAAGAGAGAGAGCGTAAGCAAAAGCTTAGTGAGAATGCTCATTTAAAACCACACAATAATGCATTTACAAAACACATTTATAACCCTTAAATCCAATCATCATTTGTAAATGCTCATAAGCATTTAAAACAAGCAATACATGCTTCAAGTTCAAACATATCATATTGGCAACAAGTGATACATTCAACATAAGATCCACACATGGACTTTTAAACACCATTGTGATCTTACACTTTCCAAGGACCACACATGGACTTTTAAACACCATTGTGTCCTTAACCCCATGGACTTTTAAACACCATGGCAAGGACCACACAAGGACTTTTAAACACCTTTGTGTCCTTAACAAGAATCTCCCAAGGACTTTTAAACACCTTGGTGTTCTTAAATAACAAGGCTTACACAAGGAATTTTAACCACCTTGAACCTTAACCAAGAACCAACCATGGACTTTTAAACACCATGTTGTTCTTAAATAAACAAGACTTACACAAGGAATTTTAACCACCTTGAACCTTAACCAAGAACCAACCATGGACTTTTAAACACCATGTTGTTCTTAAATAAACAAGGCTCACACAAGGACTTTTAACCACCTTTGTGACCTTAACCATCACCTGCCAATATACATCATTAACAACAATATTCCACTGTTTTAAAGCATTTAACAAAGCCATAAACATCATGCATCTTTAAGCATCAAACCACATCAAGACAATGTTCAAAAACAAGGATCTCTTACCTTGAGCATCCTTCAACACATGGCTTACAATTCCAGCAAATAAACATGCTAAATATGCTTTCAAAACAGGATTTAAATCATGCAAACAAATCACATTGCATACAACCAATCCATGGTTCATCATCAAGAGAGTTTTTCCGAAAACTTACTCTTGAGCTTAGCTAAGTTGCTTAGACTTAAACTAAGCTCCCCAAACCTTCAAAACATTGGTTTCATAGCTGAAATCCAAAATCCACTCACCGATTCCGTTTCGCCTCTTGTCGAAACACCAATCAAGCTTCCGGATCAACACCACTAGGATCCAAAGATGACTCCCCTGTTTTAAACACATCAAAATAGTAGATTAATGCATCATCATGCATTAATATCCTCAATGAAAGCACCTAAACTCGCTGCTCTCATTCACACTCCATTTTCGGCTACCAAACACAACCGAAAATGCCTCCAAACAACTCCACAACACTACCCAGCCAAGATCCATCAAATCTAACCAAGGATCCTACCACGTCCTTATACCTCCAGCTATAACAGATCATCAAGATCACTCCAAAAACAACCAAGAACACAAGTTAAACTTAGGAAATTCAACCTATCCGGGATTGCATTAATTAAACCTCAATTTCACATCAATTTAACATTCATTTAACATCAAATTGACACCTCAAAACACTGCCCAATCAGATCATACGAAATTTCATCAAAATCAATCAAATCTTGCATTTAAAAGCCAAAATCAAGAATACATCTATAAAACCTTTTATAAAACATAAATCAAGGATTGAGAACTTAGGAATTTCAGTAAAGAACTGAGAGTTCAGAGGAGAAGGACATTCTTACCTCCAAACTTGAGTTTCTCCCTTTTTAGAACCAAAATCTTGAAAATCCAATTAGCAAATGGTGAGGTTTTGTTGAAGAGATGATTAGAGATCAAAAGAGGATTATAATCTCATGTTTGGACATCAAAATCAGAAGGAAAAGCTCTGGAGAAAAGTGTTTGGTTTGAGAGAAAAGATTAGAGAAAATGGAAATGAAATTTTAGGAAGTTAGTTGGAAATGCCAAAATATCTTCCCTCCTTTTTAGTTTTATTTAAAAACCTTTAATTAATCATTTAATATCTTAGAAAAATCTGGAGAAACTCCCATTGGGTAAATAGCTCCTTAAAGATTCAAAGTTTCAATCCTTTTTAAAACAGTCTCACAGTTTTCGAAATTTACATTTTGGTCACCAACCAAAATGTTACACTTCCAAACCTCATTTTGTAAAATTGATTTCACCAAACTCTTATATATAATAAAAGAGGATTTTAAGACATTTTCCATATTTTTAATGCAACCCGAACTAGGTTTTCCTAAATTCACTCTTATATATTCGAACCGCGATCCGACCGAACCGATCCGAATCCCAAAACTCCTAAGCCCAAAATCGGGGCATTACAACTCTCCCCCCCTTAAGAAATTTCGTCCTCAAAATTTACCTGAAGGAAAAAGATACGGGAACTGCTTCAGCATGTCATCCTTCCGTTCCCACGTGGCTTCCTCAACACCACGGTGCTTCCACAACACCTTCACCAACTCAATGGTCTTGCCACGAAGAACCTTGCTATTCGAATCCAGAACCTTCACCGGTTCCTCATCATAGGTCAAATCCGGATTCAATTCCACTTCTTCCACAAGCATCACATGCGAAGGATCTGATCTATACTTCCGGAGCATAGAAACATGAAACACATCATGAATTTTCTCCAACTCTTGAGGTAACCTCAACTTGTACGCAACAGGACCCACACGCTCAACCACCTCGTACGGTCCAATGTACCTAGGGCTCAACTTACCCTTACGGCCAAACCTCATCACCTTTTTCCAAGGCGAAACCTTCAAAAACACACGGTCACCCACCGCATACTCAATCTCCCTACGCTTCAAATCCGCGTAAGACTTTTGCCGATCAGAAGCTGCCTTCAACCGCTCACAAATGAGCTTCACCATCTCGGTGGTTCCTTTCAACAAAGTCGGCATCGAAACCAACTTCTGACCCGTTTTAGCCAAACAAAGAGGAGTCCTACACTTCCTCCCGTACAAAGCCTCATAAGGTGCCATTTGAATGCTCGCCTGATAACTATTGTTATAGGCAAACTCCACCAAAGGCAAATGTTTCTCCCAAGAGCCTTGGAACTCAATCACGCAGCACCTCAACATATCCTCCAAAACCTGGATAACGCGCTCAGACTGACCATTCGACTGAGGATGATAAGATGTACTGAAATTCAACCGTGTACCCAAAGCTTGATGCAAACACCGCCAGAACCGCGATGGAAACCTCGGATCCCTATCCTACACAATCGACTTAGGCACACCATGTAGCCGCACAATCTCAGCAATGTACAGCTCCGCAAGCTTATCCAAAGAATACGTAGTATGCACAGGCAAGAATTGCGCACACTTCGTCAGGCGATCCACAATCAGCCACACCGAATTCTTCTTCGTTGGTGACAAGGGTAAACCAGATACAAAATCCATGGTAATCCTTTCCCACTTCCATTCAGGGATTCTCAACGGTTGCAACAACCCTTAAGGAACCTGATGCTCAGCTTTTACTCGCTGACACACCATGCACTTGCTTACAAACTCAGCAACATCCTTCTTCAAACCCACCCAATAGTACTCATCACGAAGATCTCGATACATCTTAGTACTACCTGGGTGCATAGCAAAAGGACTACTATGACCTTCAGTCAGAATAGCACGCCTCAACTCAACATCATTGGGCACTACTATCCGACTCCCAAAACACAACACACCATCATCATTAAAACAGAAATCCGAAGGCCTACCCTCCGCGATATCCTGAACATACGGTACCAAGGAATCATCCAGCAACTGCTTTTCCTTGATCAACTGAACCAAAGATGGTTTCATTTGCAACTCAGCCACAAGACCACCATCACGCGAAATACTCAAACTGGCAAACATAGCCCTCAACTCAACAGCTACCTTCCTACTCAAAGCATCCGCTACAACATTAGCTTTTCCAGGGTGATACTCAATCGTCAAATCATAATCCTTGAGCAACTCCACCCAACGTCGCTGCCTAAGATTCAACTCCTTCTGAGACATCAGATACTTCAAACTCTTGTGATCCGTGTACACAGTACACTTCTCACCATACAGGTAATGTCTCCAGATCTTCAACTGACGCGATGAATAAGCCACCACCTTACCCTCTTGCATCAACACACATCCTAAACCAACATAGGACGCATCACTATACACCACAAACTCTTTCCCTGATTCAGGTTGAACCAAGATAGGAGCTTGCGTCAAAGCTGCCTTAAGCTTCTCAAAAGCCTGCTGTCTCGCTTCCGTCCACTCATACTTAACATCCTTCTGCAACAACTTCGTCAAAGGTACAGCAATCTTAGAAAACCCATCCACAAACCTCCGGTAGTATCCCGCCAAACCAAGGAAACTACGAACCTCATGAACAGACTTAGGAACCTTCCAATTCATCACCGCCTCAATCTTCTGAGGATCAACACGAATCCCTTCGGCAGAAACCACATACCCAAGAAACACCACTTCACTTAACCAGAACTCACACTTGCTCAGCTTAGCATAAAGCTGATTTTCCAACAAAGCTTGCAATACAATCCTCAAATGCTCTTCATGCTCCTCCTCAGTACGCGAGTACACGAGGATATCATCAATGAATACCACAACAAACTTATCCAGGTATTCATGAAACACATGATTCATCATGTCCATGAAAGCTGCAGGAGCATTCGTTAACCCAAACGGCATCACAAGAAACTCATAATGCCCATACCTCGTCCTGAAAGTTGTCTTAGGCACATCCACATCCTTTACCTTCAACTGGTAATACCCTGACCTCAAGTCAATCTTAGAGAACACAACTGCTCCCCGAAATTGATCAAAGAGATCATCAATCCTCGGCAAAGGATACCGATTCTTGATAGTCAACTTGTTCAGCTGACGATAGTCAATGCACATTCTCATAGTGCCATCCTTCTTCTTCACAAACAAGACCGGTGCACCCCAAGGCGACACACTCGGCCGAATGAAACCACGATCAAGCAACTCTTGCAACTGCGTCTTCAGCTCTTTCAGCTCCTTAGGTGCCATTCGATAAGGGGTAATGGACACATGAGTTGTGTTCTCATACAGCTCAATCCCAAACTCCACCTCACGATTAGGAGGTAAACCAGGCAACTCCTCAGGAAACACACCAGAAAACTCCTTCACAATCCTGATATCTTGCACACGCAACTCCTTAGAGCTAGGATTCATCACAAAAGCTAGATAAGCTTCACAACCCTGCCTCAGCATCTGGCTCGCCTCCAAAGAAGACACCACATTGGCAAGAAACTTCACATTCTCACCAACCACAACAACCTCATAATCATCCGCAAGCTTCAACGAAACTCGCTTATTCTCACAATCCCCAACAGCACGATGCTCAGCAAGCCAATCCATACCAAGGATTACATCAAAACCATAGAAAGGTAATCCCATAAGGTCAACATGAAAAAAATGATCTTGCACGACCAAAGGACATCTTCTATGAAGCTTTCGAGTCACAACAGTCTCACCAAAAGAACTAGTGACACGCACACCAACATCCAAAGACTCAACAGGCAAACCAAGCAATTCAGCATGCTCACGCAATATGTATGAGTGCGTAGATCCAGAATCAATCAAGGAAAGTAATGACAAGGATTGCAAAGTAAAAGTACCTGCGATCACATCCGCGTCATTCCTCCCCTCTCGCTGAGCATACACCCTGGCGTGGCCGCCACCCTCAGGCTGAATAGCCACAACATGAGCCACACCCCTACCACCTTCCTCTCTCCGCTGAAAATTACCACGGCCGCGCCCACGACCCCTCTGTGGTGCAGCAACAACAGGAGCACGCACTTGGCCACCAGCCAACATAGGACACTCTCTCCTCATATGATCCACAGATCCACAGTTCCAGCACGCACTACCAGCCGCCACAACAGGAGCTTGCACCTCCCTCACAGCTCGAGGACAATCACGTTTCATATGACCACGCGAACCACATGTCCAACAAGCACTCGGATCAACTCTAGCGTTGCCTCCCCGAGCAGGCGCACCACCACCTCACTTAGCTGAGGACTGATACTTCTGATCACGTCCCCTCTTGTTCCGTCCACCACCAGAACTATATTCAGCAGCTCACTTACCAGCACTTGACCCAGCACTTCTAGCAGATAAACCCAAGTTCATCTCAATATCCTTTGCTCGGCCCACCAACACATCAAAATCATCATACTCGGTATCCAGCACATACATCTTTACATCCGTCACCAAACCATAATGGAACCTTTCACACCTCGTTCGCTCATCCGGAACAAGCTCAGGTGCGTATTGACTGAGTCGAACAAATTGTACTTCATACTCAGCCACAGTCATGCTCCCCTGGGTAAGAGACATGAACTCCCTCTTCTTTTCATCTAGGTACCTCACACCTAGATACCTTCTCTTGAACGCGTTCTGAAAGAACGTCCAAGTTACGTCAGCTTCCGCCATCCCAGCGATAGAGGTAGTCCACCATGTGTAAGCATCATCTTGCAACAATGATACTACACAGCCCAGCTTTTGCACATCAGTGCAACTCATCTGACCCAAGATTCTCTTGGTACCTTCTAACCAAGATTCCGAACCTTCAGCAGACAAACCCCTGAACTCAGTCCCTCCTAGACTGCGCAAACGTTCCAAAGGTAGTCTAACTCCAGCATCTCCCTGATGCACAGCTCCTTGAGCTCCAGCTACTGCTGCTTGAAAAGCTCCAGCAATAGCTTGTATCAACACTGTCATGTCAGGAACAGCTTGCCCCTGACCAGCCTCAGGTCCAGCGACCCCAGCACCAGCTGCAGCTCCAGCTCCTTCACCCCCAGCACCACCACCACCAGGTGGAGGAGGTAAATCCACCGCACTCTCAACATTCTCATCATTCTCGTTCTCGTTCTGAGCCGTAGCTCGCACATTACTCCTTAACTCTCTACGAGGTGCCATACTATAACCATGCAATCACAATGCAAATAAACAAAGTCAGGCCCAGCAAGGTAAGCAATCCAAGTACTCAAGCTCATTTTCAATTAAAAACAATATCATTTCATTAGCTTTGATTTGGAAATGGGTACCCGCAACATGCTTCATCACAGCATACAACTCAGTTGCAATATATTCGCAAATCACACATCATGCTTTCACTCAACAAGCATACAAAGCATACATACTTTAGTCATTCACATAAACATTCCCACTTACTCTAGAACTAAGCTCTGATACCACCAAATGTAACCCCCTTAACCCGGCCTAGACAGTCGACCCGAATTAAGAAGATCACACGGGGAAAACCAAAGTCAACCCGAAAGTCAACCTTGATTAACGATGTAACGCCCCGGTTTTGGGCTTAGAAGTTCTGGGCGTTGACCGGTTTGGTCAAAGTGCTGTTCGAATCTAAAGAGGTGAAATTAGGAAAGCCTAGTTCGGGTTGCATTAAAAATATGGAAAATGTTCTAAAATCATCTTTTAATATAATTAAGTGAACTGTGAAATCAATTTTGAAAAATGGGTTTTGGAAGTATGACATTTTGGCTAGTGACCAAAATGTAATTTTTGAAAGTTTTGTGACTATTTTATAAAGAGTTGAAACTTTGAATCTTTAAGGGGCTATTAATCCAAAGGTGATTTCTCCAGATTTTTCTAAGATATTTAGAGTTTTAATTCTGATTTTAAAGTGAATCAAAAGGAGGGAAAAACTCATTTGGCAATTTTCTCAACTAACTTCCAATTTTCTTCTCTCTTTTTCTCTCAAGTCAAACACACCATTTCCAGAGATTTGATTCTATTTTTCTCACTTAAATCTCTCCTTTTAACTCTCATTTGATTCCTAATCAACATATCTTCAAAACCTCTTCAATTGCTTCTTGATTCTACAAGGATTTTCATTCCAAAAAGTGGAGAAACACAAGTTTGGAGGTAAGAACGTCCTTCTCCTCTAAACTACCAGTTCTTTACTGAAATTCCCAAGTTCTCATCTCTTAATTGATGTTTAATTAAAGGCTTTTGAGTTTGGAATTGGATCTTGGCTTATAATGCAAGATTTGATGATTTTTCATGATTTTCGTTAGATCTGATTAATCTGTGATTTGAGATGTGTTTTTGATGTTAAATGAACTCTAAATTGATAAGGAAATGAGTTTTGATTAATGCAATCCCGGATAGGTTGAGTTTCCTAAGTTTAGCTTATGTTTCTTGGATGTTTTTATGGTGATCTTGTGGATCTGTTGTTGCTGGAGGTATAAGGATGTTTGTAGGTTGTTTTTAGATGTTTTATGGTGTTAATGGATGTTAGGTTTTGCTGGTTTATGGCTGGGCTTTGTTGAGAAGTGGTTTTGGTGCAATTTCGGTTGTGTTTGGTGGCCGAAATTGGTGTGGGAATGAGAGCAGCGAGTTTGAGTGCTTTCATTGAAGCTTTTGATGCTTGATGATGCATTAAACCTCTGCTTTAATGTGTTTAATTAGGGGAGGCATCTTTGGATCCAAGAGTTGTTGATTCGGAAGCTTGATTTCGTGCTTCGGCAAGTGGCGAAGTGGAATCGGTGAGTGAAATTGGGTTTTCGGCTTTCAAACCAATGTCTTGGGAGCTTAGTTTAAGTCTAAACAACTTTGCTAAGCTCGAGCGTAAGTTTTCGGAATTTCTCTCTAGTGGTGGCCATGATTTTGTTGTGATGCGAAATGATAATTTGCATGTTTTACATACTGTTTTGGAAGCATGTTTTAGCATGGTTTTTGCTGATGATGTAAGCCATATGTTGAAGGTAACTCTAGGTAGGAGTTCCTTGCTTTTGTACATTGAAATGATGTGGTTTAATGCTTTTAAATGCATGATGAATATGGCTTGGTTTTATGCTTTAAAACAGTGATGTAAGTGATGAAAATGATGTATATTGGCAAGTGATGTTTTTAAAATGTTAAGGTCACTAAGGTGGTTAAAAGTCCTTGAGTGAGCCTTGTTATTTATGAACATCAAGGTGGTTAAAAGTCCTTGGATGGTTCATGTTGTGGACACTAAGGTGGTTAAAAGTCCTTAGGTGATCCTTTTCTATGGTGTTTAAAAGTCCATAGGCCAAGGTGTTTAAAAGTCCTTGGGATCAAGGTGTTTCAAATTCCTTGATGTGATACAATTCATGGTGTTTAAAAGTCCATGGCCAAGGTGTTTAAAAGTCCTTGGGATCAAGGTGTTTAAAAGTCCTTGATGAGATACATTCTATGGTGTTTAAAAGTCCTTGGGGCCAAGGTGTTTAAAAGTCCTTGGGGTGAAAGTTGATGAACTTGTGTTTAAAGAAATGGAATTTATCACTTGTGGCCAATATGACATGTTATGATTCGATGCATGAGATGCATGTTTAAGTATGCTTTTGAGCATGTGTAAATGATGGTTTGAAGCATGTTTTATAAAGTGTTTTACAAATGCATTATTGGATGGTTTTATTGAGCATTCCTCACTAAGCCTTTGCTTACGCTCTCTTCGTTTTCCTTAATTCAATAATGCAGAGCATTAGAGACCTTTTGAGGGCAGCAAGAAGGGCAAGAATTCAAGTGCAAGTAAAGCTCAATGTATGGAAGGTTTTTGTTAAACATTTTAGCTTTTGGGTGATTTGGCAATGGGGAAACCATGTGTATGTTTTGGGAGGTGTTTTGTACTCCCTAAGTATGTTTCTTGATGTTAAGATTGTTGGTCTTTGGATTGCATCTTTATATGCTTGTTTTGTAAGTTTGGTGCATGAATATCTAGCTTGTGTAGGAAGCATGCCTATAGAATTGGGGCTTTTTGCATATGATGATGTTTGGTTGAATTGATGATGCTAATATGTTATATATATGTTGAATTGCATGCTGATAAAGTTTGGTGACATTTGGAGCATGATTGGTTGTGTAATTGCATGTTTAAAGTGGAGTTTTGGAGCAATCTGGGCAGGGTGTTTCGGAACAGCACCTACCGTTTCGGAACGGGTACCTTAATCGTGCCCAGGCGTCCGAAACGGGAGGGGCCGTTCCGAAACGGAAAGGCCACTGCCAGACCCCCGTTTCGAAACGGGCTGTCTCCCGTTTCGGAACGGTTGACCGTTGGGGGCTGACATTGGCTGTTATGTGTTTTGAATTGTTTGCGTTTTGGTCCTGAAACTTGTTTGTGCAATTGTATGAGTTTGGGAAGTCCTTTTGAGCTGAAATTTCACAGAGAAGCATGAAACCTGATTAATTTCAAGTTGGTAACTTCAATTTGGATTAAGTCCTTATAATTATCAGAATTTACAATTTGGTCCCTAAAGTTGTATCTTGTTCAATTGAGTCCCTGCTTGATCTCTGATGTTTGTGATCTTTTGGTCTGATGTTTGTGTGATCACAATTAGGCTTAATATGCATCTAGACAAGTTTTAAAAAGAAAAAAAAAAGGGTCGTTAATCAAGGTTGACTTTCGGGTTGACTTTGGTTTTCCCCGTGTGGCTTTCTTAATTCGGGTCAACCGTCTAGGCCGGGTTAAGGGGGTTACATTTGGTGGTATCAGAGCTGAGTTCTCGAGTAATTGGGAATGTTTGTATGCATGATTGAAGTATGTATGCTATGAATGCTTGTTATTTGAAAGCATGTTCAGTGGTTTGAAATGTTGATGCAGTTGAGTTGTATGCTCTGATGTTGCATGTTGAGGGTACCCATTGCCAAACAAAAGCTAAAGGAAAGATGTTGTTTTGAAATGAAATTGAGCTTGAATACTTGGATTGCTTACCTTGCTTGGCCTGACTTTGTTTTATTTGTGTTGTGATTGCATGGTAAAAGTATGGCACCACGTAGAGAGTTAAGAGGTAATGCGAGAGCTACGGCTCCTAACAAGAATGAGAATGAAGAGCACACTGGTAGTGTTGTGTTACCCCCTCCTCCGCCTGGTGGTGGTGCTGGAGGTGCGAGAGCTGAAGCTGCAGCTGATGCTGGTGCTGGAGCTGCTGGACCAGAGGTTGGTCAGGGGCAAGCTATGCCTGATATGTCTGTTTTGGTACAAGCTATTGCGGGTGCTTTTCGAGCAGCAGTAGCTGGAGCTCAGGGAGCTGGGCATCAGGGAGATGCTGGAGTCAGATTGCCTTTGGAGCGTCTGCGCAGTCTTGGAGGGACTGAGTTTAGAGGTTTGTCAGCTGAGAGTTCTGAGGCTTGGCTGGAAAGTACCAAGCGTATCTTGGGTCAGATGAGTTGCACGGATGTGCAAAAGCTGGGCTGTGTTGTGTCCTTGCTGCAGGACGATGCTTATACATGGTGGACGACTACCATTTCTGGTATGGCTGAAGCTGATGTTACCTGGACATTCTTTCAGAATGTGTTTAAAAGAAGATATCTGGGAGTGAGATATCTGGATGAGAAAAAGCGGGAATTCATGTCTCTTACCCAAGGGGGCATGAGTGTAGCTGAGTACGAGGTACAGTTTGTACGGCTCAGTCAGTATGCACCGGAGCTGATACCTGATGAGAGGGCAAGGTGCGAGAGGTTCTGTTACGGTCTTGTGACGGATGTTAAGATGTATTTGCTGGCCGCCGAGTATGTTGATTTTGATGTGTTGGTGGGCCGAGCTAAGGACGTTGAGATGAACCTGAGTTTGTCTGCTAAGGGTGCTGGCAAGCGAGCTGCTGAGTATAGTTCCAGAGGTGGACGAAACAAGAAGGGACGAGATCAGAAGTATCAGTTCTCAGCCAGGAGAGGTGGTGGTGCACCTGCTAGAGGAGGCAATGCTAGAGCTGATCCCAGTGCTTGTTGGATCTGTGGTTCCCGTGGTCACTTGAAGCGTGACTGTCCTCGTGCTGAGAGAGTGGCACAAGCTCCTGTTGCGGCTGCTGGTAACGGGTGCTGGAATTGTGGTTCTGCAGACCACATAAGGCGAGATTGTCCGAGGATGGCTGGTGAGCAGGTGCGTGCTCCTGTTGTTGCTGCACCACAGAGAGGTCGTGGGCGCGGCCGTGGTAATTTTCAGAGGAGAGAGGAAGGTGGCCGAGGGGTAGCTCATGTTGTAGCTATTCAGCCTGAAGGTGGAGGCCAAGCGAGGGTGTATGCTCAGAGAGAGGGCAGGAATGATGCAGATGTGATTGCAGGTACCTTTACTTTGCAGTCCTTGTCATTGCTTTCTTTGATTGATTCTGGATCTACGCATTCATATATTCTTCGTGAGCATGCTGAATTGCTTGGTTTTCCTGTTGAGTCTTTGGATGTTGGTGTTCGGGTCACTAGTTCTTTTGGTGAGACTGTTGTGACTCGAAAGTTGTATAGAAGGTGCCCTTTGGTTGTTCAAGAGCATGTCTTTCATGTTGATCTTATGGAGTTGCCCTTCTATGGTTTTGATGTGATCCTTGGCATGGATTGGCTTGCTGAGCATCGTGCTGTTGTGGATTGTGAGAATAAGCGTGTTTTGCTTAAGCTTGCGGATGATTATGAAGTTGTGGTGGTTGGTGAGAATGTGAAGTTTCTTGCCAATGTGGTATCTTCTCTGGAGGCGAGCAGGATGCTGAGGCAAGGTTGCGAAGCCTATCTAGCTTTTGTGATGAATCCTAGCTCTAAGGAGTTGAGGGTGCAAGATATCAGGGTTGTAAAGGAGTTTCCTGGTGTTTTTCCTGAGGAGTTGCCTGGTTTACCTCCTAACCGCGAGGTGGAGTTTGGAATTGAGCTGTATGAGAATACAACTCCTGTGTCCATTACTCCCCATAGAATGGCACCTAAGGAGCTGAAGGAGCTGAAGACGCAGTTGCAAGAGTTGCTTGATCGTGGTTTCATCCGGCCGAGTGTGTCACCTTGGGGAGCACCGGTCTTGTTTGTGAAGAAGAAGGATGGCACTATGAGAATGTGCATTGATTACCGTCAGCTGAACAAGTTGACTATCAAGAATCGGTATCCTTTGCCGAGGATTGATGATCTCTTTGATCAATTTCGGGGAGCTGCTGTGTTCTCTAAGATTGACTTGAGGTCAGGGTATTATCAGTTGAAGGTGAAGGATGTGGATGTGCCTAAGACAGCTTTCAGGACAAGGTATGGGCATTATGAGTTCCTTGTGATGCCGTTTGGGTTGACAAATGCTCCTGCTGCTTTCATGGACATGATGAATCGTGTGTTTCATGAATACCTGGACAAGTTTGTTGTGGTGTTCATTGATGATATCCTCGTGTACTCGCGTACTGAGGAGGAGCATGAAGGGCATTTGAGGATTGTTTTGCAAGCTTTGTTGGAGAATCAGCTTTATGCTAAGCTGAGCAAGTGTGAGTTCTGGTTAAGAGAGGTGGTTTTTCTTGGGCATGTGGTCTCAGCTGAGGGGATTCGTGTTGATCCTCAGAAGGTTGAGGCGGTGATGAGCTGGAAGGTTCCTAAGTCTGTTCATGAGGTTCGTAGTTTCCTTGGTTTGGCGGGATACTACCGAAGGTTTGTGGATGGGTTTTCCAAGATTGCTGCTCCTTTGACAAAGCTGTTGCAGAAAGATGTTAAGTATGAGTGGACAGAAGCGAGACAGCAGGCTTTTGAGAAGCTGAAGGCGGCTTTGACGCAAGCTCCTATCTTGATTCAGCCTGAATCAGGGAAAGAGTTTGTGGTTTACAGTGATGCATCCTATGTTGGTTTGGGGTGTGTGCTAATACAGGAGGGTAAGGTGGTGGCTTATGCATCGCGGCAGTTGAAAGTGCATGAGCGCAATTACCCTACGCACGATATTGAGCTGGCTGCAGTGGTTTTTGCTCTGAAGATCTGGAGGCATTATCTGTATGGAGAAAAGTGTACTGTGTACACAGATCACAAGAGTTTGAGGTATCTGATGTCTCAGAAGGAGTTGAATCTTAGGCAGCGGCGTTGGTTGGAGTTGCTCAAGGATTATGATCTCACGATTGAGTATCATCCTGGAAAAGCTAATGTTGTTGCTGATGCCTTGAGTAGGAAGGTAGCTGTTGAGTTGAGAGCCATGTTTGCTAGCTTGAGCATATCGCGTGATGGTGGTCTTGTGGCTGAGTTGCATGTGAAGCCGTCTATGGTTCAGTTGATCAAGGATAAGCAGTTGTTGGATGATTCCTTGGTGTCTCATGTTCAGGATATCGCGGAGGGTAGACCTTCGGATTTCTGTTTCAATGATGATGGTGTGCTGTGTTTTGGGAGTCGGATGGTAGTGCCCAATGATGCTGAGTTGAGGCGTGCTATTCTGATTGAAGGTCATAGTAGTCCTTTTGCTATGCACCCTGGTAGTACTAAGATGTACCGTGATCTTCGTGATGAGTACTATTGGGTGGGTTTGAAGAAGGATGTTGCAGAGTTTGTTAGCAAGTGTTTGGTGTGTCAGCGAGTTAAGGCTGAGCATCAGTTTCCTTCTGGTTTGTTGCAACCGTTGAAAATCCCTGAATAGAAGTGGGAGAGGGTTACCATGGATTTTGTATCTGGTTTACCTTTGTCTCCATCGAAAAAGAATTCGGTCTGGGTGATTGTGGATCGCCTGACGAAGTGTGCGCATTTCTTGCCTGTGCATACCACGTTTTCTTTGGATAAGCTGGCGGAGCTGTACATTGCTGAGATTGTGAGGCTGCATGGTGTGCCTAAGTCGATTGTGTCGGATAGGGATCCGAGGTTCACATCGCGGTTCTGGCAGTGTTTGCATCAAGCTCTGGGTACAAGGTTGCATTTCAGTACATCCTATCATCCTCAGTCGGATGGTCAGTCTGAGCGAGTTATCCAGATTTTGGAGGATATGTTGAGGTGCTGCGTGATTGAGTTCCAAGGTTCTTGGGAGAAGCATCTGCCTTTGGTTGAGTTTGCTTATAACAACAGTTATCAGGCGAGCATACAGATGGCACCTTATGAGGCTTTGTACGGGAGGAAGTGTAGGACTCCTCTTTGTTGGGCTGAAACTGGTCAAAAGTTGGTTTCGATGCCGGCTTTGTTGAAAGGGACCACAGAGAAGGTGAAGCTCATTTGTGAGCGGTTAAAGGCTGCTTCTGATCGGCAGAAGTCTTACGCGGATTTGAAGCGTAAGGAGATAGAGTATGCAGTGGGTGACCGTGTGTTCTTGAAGGTTTCTCCTTGGAAGAAGGTGATGCGGTTTGGCCGGAAGGGCAAGTTGAGCCCTAGATACATTGGACCATATGAGGTGGTTGAGCGTGTGGGTCCTGTTGCGTATCGGTTGAGGTTACCTCAGGAGTTGGAGAAGATTCATGATGTGTTTCATGTTTCTATGCTCCGAAAGTATAGATCTGATCCTTCGCATGTGATGCCTGTGGAGGAAGTGGTTTTGAATCCGAATTTGACCTATGATGAGGAACCGGTGAAGGTTCTGGATTCGGATAGCAAGGTTCTTCGTGGCAAGACCATTGAGTTGGTGAAGGTGCTGTGGAAGCATCGCGGTGTTGAGGAAGCCACGTGGGAGCGGAAGGAAGACATGCTGAAGCAGTTTCCTTATCTCTTTCCTTCAGGTAAATTTCGAGGACGAAATTTCTTAAGGGGGGGAGAGTTGTAACGCCCCGGTTTTGGGCTTAGAAGTTCTGGGCGTTGACCGGTTTGGTCAAAGTGCTGTTCGAATCTAAAGAGGTGAAATTAGGAAAGCATAGTTCGGGTTGCATTAAAAATATGGAAAAATGTTCTAAAATCATCTTTTAATATAATTAAGTGAACTGTGAAATCAATTTTGAAAAATGGGTTTTGGAAGTATGACATTTTGGCTAGTGACCAAAATGTAATTTTTGAAAGTTTTGTGACTATTTTATAAAGAGTTGAAACTTTGAATCTTTAAGGGGCTATTAATCCAAAGGTGATTTCTCCAGATTTTTCTAAGATATTTAGAGTTTTAATTCTGATTTTAAAGTGAATCAAAAGGAGGGAAAAACTCATTTGGCAATTTTCTCAACTAACTTCCAATTTTCTTCTCTCTTTTTCTCTCAAGTCAAACACACCATTTCCAGAGATTTGATTCTGTTTTTCTCACTTAAATCTCTCCTTTTAACTCTCATTTGATTCCTAATCAACATATCTTCAAAACCTCTTCAATTGCTTCTTGATTCTACAAGGATTTTCATTCCAAAAAGTGGAGAAACACAAGTTTGGAGGTAAGAACGTCCTTCTCCTCTAAACTACCAGTTCTTTACTGAAATTCCCAAGTTCTCAACTCTTAATTGATGTTTAATTAAAGGCTTTTGAGTTTGGAATTGGATCTTGGCTTATAATGCAAGATTTGATGATTTTTCATGATTTTCTTAGATCTGATTAATCTGTGATTTGAGATGTGTTGATTAATGCAATCCCGGATAGGTTGAGTTTCCTAAGTTTAGCTTATGTTTCTTGGATGTTTTTGTGGTGATCTTGTGGATCTGTTGTTGCTGGAGGTATAAGGATGTTTGTAGGTTGTTTTTAGATGTTTTATGGTGTTAATGGATTTTAGGTTTTGCTGGTTTATGGCTGGGCTTTGTTGAGAAGTGGTTTTGGTGCAATTTCGGTTGTGTTTGGTGGCCGAAATTGGTGTGGGAATGAGAGCAGCGAGTTTGAGTGCTTTCATTGAAGCTTTTGATTCTTGATGATGCATTAAACCTCTGCTTTAATGTGTTTAATCAGGGGAGGCATCTTTGGATCCAAGAGTTGTTGATTCGGAAGCTTGATTTCGTGCTTCGGCAAGTGGCGAAGTGGAATCGGTGAGTGAAATTGGGTTTTCGG
The DNA here is from genome assembly GCA_030270665.1 of Hibiscus trionum. Classification (NCBI taxonomy): domain Eukaryota; kingdom Viridiplantae; phylum Streptophyta; class Magnoliopsida; order Malvales; family Malvaceae; genus Hibiscus; species Hibiscus trionum. Next base: position 29,141,965 of record BSYR01000021.1, read on the forward strand.
CTTTGAAACCTATGTCTTGGGAGCTTAGTTTAAGTCTAAACAACTTTGCTAAGCTCGAGCGTAAGTTTTCGGAATTTCTCTCTAGTGGTGGCCATGATTTTGTTGTGATGCGAAATGATAATTTGCATGTTTTACATACTGTTTTGGAAGCATGTTTTAGCATGGTTTTTGCTGATGATGTAAGCCATATGTTGAAGGTAACTCTAGGTAGGAGTTCCTTGCTTTTGTACATTGAAATGATGTGGTTTAATGGTTTTAAATGCATGATGAATATGGCTTGGTTTTATGCTTTAAAACAGTGATGTAAGTGATGAAAATGATGTATATTGGCAAGTGATGTTTTTAAAATGTTAAGGTCACTAAGGTGGTTAAAAGTCCTTGAGTGAGCCTTGTTATTTATGAACATCAAGGTGGTTAAAAGTCCTTGGATGGTTCATGTTGTGGACACTAAGGTGGTTAAAAGTCCTTAGGTGATCCTTTTCTATGGTGTTTAAAAGTCCATAGGCCAAGGTGTTTAAAAGTCCTTGGGATCAAGGTGTTTAAAAGTCCTTGATGTGATACATTTCATGGTGTTTAAAAGTCCATGGCCAAGGTGTTTAAAAGTCCTTGGGATCAAGGTGTTTAAAAGTCCTTGATGAGATACATTCTATGGTGTTTAAAAGTCCATAGGCCAAGGTGTTTAAAAGTCCTTGGGGCCAAGGTGTTTAAAAGTCCTTGGGGTGAAAGTTGATGAACTTGTGTTTAAAGAAATGGAATTTATCACTTGTGGCCAATATGACATGTTATGATTCGATGCATGAGATGCATGTTTAAGTATGCTTTTGAGCATGTGTAAATGATGGTTTGAAGCATGTTTTATAAAGTGTTTTACAAATGCATTATTGGATGGTTTTATTGAGCATTCCTCACTAAGCCTTTGCTTACGCTCTCTTCGTTTTCCTTAATTCAATAATGCAGAGCATTAGAGACCTTTTGAGGGCAGCAAGAAGGGCAAGAATTCAAGTGCAAGTAAAGCTCAATGTATGGAAGGTTTTTGTTAAACATTTTAGCTTTTGGGTGATTTGGCAATGGGGAAACCATGTGTATGTTTTGGGAGGTGTTTTGTACTCCCTAAGTATGTTTCTTGATGTTAAGATTGTTGGTCTTTGGATTGGATCTTTATATGCTTGTTTTGTAAGTTTGGTGCATGAATATCTAGCTTGTGTAGGAAGCATGCCTATAGAATTGGGGCTTTTTGCATATGATGATGTTTGGTTGAATTGATGATGCTAATATGTTATATATATGTTGAATTGCATGCTGATAAAGTTTGGTGACATTTGGAGCATGATTGGTTGTGTAATTGCATGTTTAAAGTGGAGTTTTGGAGCAATCTGGGCAGGGTGTTTCGGAACAGCACCTACCGTTTCGGAACGGGTACCTTAATCGTGCCCAGGCGTCCGAAACGGGAGGGGTCGTTCCGAAACGGAAAGGCCACTGCCAGACCCCCGTTTCGAAACGGGCTATGCCTGTTTCGGAACGGCCCCGCGTTTCGGAACGGGCTGTCTCCCGTTTCGGAACGGTTGACCGTTGGGGGCTGACATTGGCTGTTATGTGTTTTGAATTGTTTGCGTTTTGGTCCTGAAACTTGTTTGTGCAATTGTATGAGTTTGGGAAGTCCTTTTGAGCTGAAATTTCACAGAGAAGCATGAAACCTGATTAATTTCAAGTTGGTAACTTCAATTTGGATTAAGTCCTTATAATTATCAGAATTTACAATTTGGTCCCTAAAGTTGTATCTTGTTCAATTGAGTCCCTGCTTGATCTCTGATGTTTGTGATCTTTTGGTCTGATGTTTGTGTGATCACAATTAGGCTTAATATGCATCTAGACAAGTTTTAAAAAGAAAAAAAAAAGGGTCGTTAATCAAGGTTGACTTTCGGGTTGACTTTGGTTTTCCCCGTGTGGCTTTCTTAATTCGGGTCAACCGTCTAGGCCGGGTTAAGGGGGTTACATTTGGTGGTATCAGAGCTGAGTTCTCGAGTAATTGGGAATGTTTGTATGCATGATTGAAGTATGTATGCTATGAATGCTTGTTGTTTGAAAGCATGTTCAGTGGTTTGAAATGTTGATGCAGTTGAGTTGTATGCTCTGATGTTGCATGTTGAGGGTACCCATTGCCAAACAAAAGCTAAAGGAAAGATGTTGTTTTGAAATGAAATTGAGCTTGAATAATTGGATTGCTTACCTTGCTGGGCCTGACTTTATTTTATTTGTGTTGTGATTGCATGGTAAAAGTATGGCACCACGTAGAGAGTTAAGAGGTAATGCGAGAGCTACGGCTCCTAACGAGAATGAGAATGAAGAGCACACTGGTAGTGTTGTGTTACCCCCTCCTCCGCCTGGTGGTGGTGCTGGAGCTGAAGCTGCAGCTGATGCTGGTGCTGGAGCTGCTGGACCAGAGGTTGGTCAGGGGCAAGCTATGCCTGATATGTCTGTTTTGGTACAAGCTATTGCGGGTGCTTTTCGAGCAGCAGTAGCTGGAGCTCAGGGAGCTGGGCATCAGGGAGATGCTGGAGTCAGATTGCCTTTGGAGCGTCTGCGCAGTCTTGGAGGGACTGAGTTTAGAGGTTTGTCAGCTGAGAGTTCTGAGGCTTGGCTGGAAAGTACCAAGCGTATCTTGGGTCAGATGAGTTGCACGGATGTGCAAAAGCTGGGCTGTGTTGTGTCCTTGCTGCAGGACGATGCTTATACATGGTGGACGACTACCATTTCTGGTATGGCTGAAGCTGATGTTACCTGGACATTCTTTCAGAATGTGTTTAAAAGAAGATATCTGGGAGTGAGATATCTGGATGAGAAAAAGCGGGAATTCATGTCTCTTACCCAAGGGGGCATGAGTGTAGCTGAGTACGAGGTACAGTTTGTACGGCTCAGTCAGTATGCACCGGAGCTGATACCTGATGAGAGGGCAAGGTGCGAGAGGTTCTGTTACGGTCTTGTGACGGATGTTAAGATGTATTTGCTGGCCGCCGAGTATGTTGATTTTGATGTGTTGGTGGGCCGAGCTAAGGACGTTGAGATGAACCTGAGTTTGTCTGCTAAGGGTGCTGGCAAGCGAGCTGCTGAGTATAGTTCCAGAGGTGGACGAAACAAGAAGGGACGAGATCAGAAGTATCAGTTCTCAGCCAGGAGAGGTGGTGGTGCACCTGCTAGAGGAGGCAATGCTAGAGCTGATCCCAGTGCTTGTTGGATCTGTGGTTCCCGTGGTCACTTGAAGCGTGACTGTCCTCGTGCTGAGAGAGTGGCACAAGCTCCTGTTGCGGCTGCTGGTAACGGGTGCTGGAATTGTGGTTCTGCAGACCACATAAGGCGAGATTGTCCGAGGATGGCTGGTGAGCAGGTGCGTGCTCCTGTTGTTGCTGCACCACAGAGAGGTCGTGGGCGCGGCCGTGGTAATTTTCAGAGGAGAGAGGAAGGTGGCCGAGGGGTAGCTCATGTTGTAGCTATTCAGCCTGAAGGTGGAGGCCAAGCGAGGGTGTATGCTCAGAGAGAGGGCAGGAATGATGCAGATGTGATTGCAGGTACCTTTACTTTGCAGTCCTTGTCATTGCTTTCTTTGATTGATTCTGGATCTACGCATTCATATATTCTTCGTGAGCATGCTGAATTGCTTGGTTTTCCTGTTGAGTCTTTGGATGTTGGTGTTCGGGTCACTAGTTCTTTTGGTGAGACTGTTGTGACTCGAAAGTTGTATAGAAGGTGCCCTTTGGTTGTTCAAGAGCATGTCTTTCATGTTGATCTTATGGAGTTGCCCTTCTATGGTTTTGATGTGATCCTTGGCATGGATTGGCTTGCTGAGCATCGTGCTGTTGTGGATTGTGAGAATAAGCGTGTTTCGCTTAAGCTTGCGGATGATTATGAAGTTGTGGTGGTTGGTGAGAATGTGAAGTTTCTTGCCAATGTGGTATCTTCTCTGGAGGCGAGCAGGATGCTGAGGCAAGGTTGCGAAGCCTATCTAGCTTGAAATTAAGGGACCAAATTGTAAATATTGATAATTATAAGGACTTAACCCAAATTAAAGTTACCAACTTGAAATTAATCATCTTTCATGCTTCCTTGCCAAAATTTCAGCTCAAACGGACATCTCAAACTCATACAATTCCAATAACAAGTTTCAGGACCAAAACGCAAACATTTCAGAACATTTAACCAACAATTTCAGTGCCCAACGGTCGAGTGTTTCGGAACAAGGAAGGCCCGTTCCGAAACGCGGGACCGTTCCGAAACTGGTACCGAAACATGGCCTGGCAGAGGCCAAACCATTCCGGAACAGTGCCTCCCGTTTCGGAACGCCCAGGCCATTTCAGGCCCCCGTTCCGATATGGTAGCACCTGTTCCGAAACAGGCTGCCCAGATTGCAGAAAATTTGCTGGTTTATCATGCAATTGACTTAACAAACATGCTCCAAAAGCAACCAAATTATACCAGCAAGTCATTCAACATACAAGGAACATAATTGTATCCACCAAACATCAACATGGCAACAATTATGAAAATCCCCAAATCTATAGGCATGCTTCCTACTTAGCAAACCATTCAAGCATCAAAATACCAAAACCATCTCATAAAGGCCAATTACAAGCTCCAACATTATTAACATCATTAAACCAACTTAGGGAGTCCAAAACATCTCCCAAAACAACAACATAGGTTCCCATTGCCAAATGCCAAAAGCTAATAGTGTTTAAGAAACCTTCACCATACTTGAGCTTAATTCACCACTTGGATTCTTCACCACCTTGCTGCCCTCAATGCACTTCAATGCTCTGCATTATTGGTTTAAGAAAAGAGAGAGAGCGTAAGCAAAAGCTTAGTGAGGAATGCTCATTTAAAACCACACAATAATGCATTTACAAAACACATTTATAACCCTTAAATCCAATCATCATTTGTACATGCTCATAAGCATTTAAAACAAGCAATACATGCTTCAAGTTCAAACATGTCATATTGGCAACAAGTGATACATTCAACATAAGATCCACACATGGACTTTTAAACACCATTGTGATCTTACACTTTCCAAGGACCACACATGGACTTTTAAACACCATTGTGTCCTTAACCCCGTGGACTTTTAAACACCATGGCAAGGACCACACAAGGACTTTTAAACACCTTTGTGTCCTTAACAATAATCTCCCAAGGACTTTTAAACACCTTGGTGTTCTTAAATAACAAGGCTTACACAAGGAATTTTAACCACCTTAAACCTTAACCAAGAACCAACCATGGACTTTTAAACACCATGTTGTTCTTAAATAAACAAGGCTTACACAAGGAATTTTAACCACCTTGAACCTTAACCAAGAACCAACCATGGACTTTTAAACACCATGTTGTTCTTAAATAAACAAGGCTCACACAAGGACTTTTAACCACCTTTGTGACCTTAACCATCACTTGCCAATATACATCATTAACAACAATATTCCACTGTTTTAAAGCATTTAACAAAGCCATAAACATCATGCATCTTTAAGCATCAAACCACATTAAGACAATGTTCAAAAACAAGGATCTCTTACCTTGAGCATCCTTCAACACATGGCTTACAATTCCAGCAAATAAACATGCTAAATATGCTTTCAAAACAGGATTTAAATCATGCAAACAAATCACATTGCATACAACCAATCCATGGTTCATCATCAAGAGAGTTTTTCCGAAAACTTACTCTTGAGCTTAGCTAAGTTGCTTAGACTTAAACTAAGCTCCCCAAACCTTCAAAACATTGGTTTCATAGCTGAAATCCAAAATCCACTCACCGATTCCGTTTCGCCTCTTGTCGAAACACCAATCAAGCTTCTGGATCAACACCACTAGGATCCAAAGATGACTCCCCTGTTTTAAACACATCAAAACAGTAGATTAATGCATCATCATGCATTAATATCCTCAATGAAAGCACCTAAACTCGCTGCTCTCATTCACACTCCATTTTCGGCTACCAAACACAACCGAAAATGCCTCCAAACAACTCCACAACACTACCCAGCCAAGATCCATCAAATCTAACCATCCTTCAACATCAATTAACATCCAAAAAGGATCCTACCACGTCCTTATACCTCCAGCTATAACAGATCACCAAGATCACTCCAAAAACAACCAAGAACACAAGCTAAACTTAGGAAATTCAACCTATCCTGGATTGCATTAATTAAACCTCAATTTCACATCAATTTAACATTCATTTAACATGAAATTGACACCTCAAAACACTGCCCAATCAGATCATACGAAATTTCATCAAAATCAATCAAATCTTGCATTTAAAAGCCAAAATCAAGAATACATCTATAAAACCTTTTATAAAACATAAATCAAGGATTGAGAACTTAGGAATTTTAGTAAAGAACTAAGAGTTCAGAGGAGAAGGACGTTCTTACCTCCAAACTTGAGTTTCTCCCTTTTTAGAACCAAAATCTTGAAAATCCAATTAGCAAATGGTGAGGTTTTGTTGAAGAAATGATTAGAGATCAAAAGAGGATTATAATCTCATGTTTGGAAATCAAAATCAGAAGGAAAAGCTCTGGAGAAAAGTGTTTGGTTTGAGAGATAAGATGAGAGAAAATGGAAATGAAATTTTAGGAAGTTAGTTGGAAATGCCAAAATATCTTCCCTCCTTTTTAGTTTTATTTAAAAACCTTTAATTAATCATTTAATATCTTATAAAAATCTGGAGAAACTCCCATTGGGTAAATAGCTCCTTAAAGATTCAAAGTTTCAATCCTTTTTAAAACAGTCTCACAGTTTTTGAAATTTACATTTTGGTCACCAACCAAAATGTCACACTTCCAAACCTCATTTTGTAAAATTGATTTCACCAAACTCTTACATATAATAAAAGAGGATTTTAAGACATTTTTCCATATTTTTAATGCAACCCGAACTAGGTTTTCCTAAATTCACTCTTATATATTCGAACCGCGATCCGACCGAACCGGTCCGAATCCCAAAACTCCTAAGCCCAAAACCGGGGCGTTACAGGAAGTCTTCCTTTGACATGTTGTATCAGCCGAGGGTATTAATGTTGATCCACATAAGATAAAAGCAGTGATGAGTTGGAAAGTGCCTAAGTCGGTGACGGAGGTGTGAAGTTTTCTTTGCTTGGCTGGATATTACCGTAGGTTCGTTGAGGGTTTCTCTAAGATTGTTGCACCTTTGACCAAGTTGTTGCAAAAGAATGTTCGCTTTGAGTGGAGAGATGCGAGGCGGAAAGCTTTTGAGAAGCTGAAGGAAGCTTTGACACAAGCTTCTGTCCTGATTCAACCCTAGTATGGTAAGGAGTTTGTAGTCTATAGTGATGCGTCCTATGTCAGTTTGGGATGCGTGTTGATGTAAGAGGGTAAGGTAGTGGCGTATGCATCTAGGCAGTTGAAGGTGCATGAGCGTAACTACCCTACTCATGATCTTGAGCTCGCGGCTGTTGAGCTTGCTTTAAAGGTTTGGGGGCATTACCTTTATGGCGAGAAGTGTGTGGTATTCACAGATCATAAGAGTTTGAAGTATCTTATGTCTCAAAAAGAGTTGAATCTTGGGCAACTACGATGGGTGGAGTTGCTTAAGGACTATGATCTGTCGATCGAGTATCATCCTGGAAAGGCCAATGTTGTGGTTGATGCTTTGAGCAGGAAGGTGGTTGTGGAGTTGAAGGCGATGTTTGCTCGCTTGAGCATATTGCGAGATGATGGTCTTGTTGCCGAATTGCAAGTGAAACCATCCTTGATTCAGTTGATCAAGGATAGGCAGTTGCTCGGTGATTCTCTTGTCCTTCACGTTCAGGATATTGTGGATGGTAAGCCTTCGGATTTCAGTTTCAATGATGATGGTGTTCTATGTTTTGGGAGTCGAATAGTGGTGTCGAATGATGTTGAGTTGAGGCACACTATTCTGACTGAAGCTCATAGTAGTCCATTCACTATGCACCCTGGTAGTACCAAGATGTACCGTGGTTTGAAGGATGAGTACTATTCTGTGGGGTTGAAGAAGGATGTTGCTAAATTTGTTAGCAAATGCATGGTTTGTCAGCGAGTGAAGGCTAAACATAAGGTTCCTTCTAGTTGTTGCAACCGTTGAAAATCCCAGAATGGAAGTGGGAAAAGATTACCATCGATTTTGTGTCTAGTTTGCCTTTGTCACCATCGAAAAAGAATTCTGTTTGGGTGATTGTTGATCGCCTTACGAAGTGTGCACATTTCTTGCCTGTGCATACTACGTATACATTGGATAAGCTGGTAGAGTTGTATATCGCTGAGAATGTGCGGTTGCCCGGTATTCCGAAGTCTATAATATCGGATAGAGATTCGAGGTTCACGACGAGGTTTTGGGAATGTTTGCATCAAGCCTTGGGTAAATGGTTGAATTTTAGTACTTCTTATCATCCTCAGACGGATGGACAGTGGGAGCGTGTTATCCAAGTGCTTGAGGACATGTTGAGATGTTGTGTTATTGATTTTCCAGGTTCTTGGGAGAAGCACTTGCCTTTGGCTGAGTTTGCTTTCAACCATAGTTACCAGGCAAGCATTCAAATGGCTCCTTACGAGGATTTGTATGGGAGAAAGTTTAGAACTCCTCTTTGCTGGGCAGAAACTGGGCAAAAGTTGATTTCGATGCCAGCTATGTTGAAAGGAACCACTGAGAAGGTGAAGCTCATTTGTGAGCGCTTGAAGGCAGCATCGGATCGGTAAAAGTCTTACGCGGATCTGAAGAGTAAGGAGATTGAGTTTGCGGTTGGCGAATGTGTGTTCTTGAAAGTGTCACCGTAGAAGAAGGTGATGAGATTTGGGCGTAAGGGTAGGCTTAACCCGAGGTTTATTGGACCTTATGAGGTTGTGGAGCGTATTGGTCCTGTTGCTTATCGGTTGAGGTTACCTCCCGAGTTGGAAAGGATTCATGATGTGTTTCATGTTTCGATGTTGCAGGGGTATAGATCAGATCCTTCGCATGCGATGCCTGTTGAGGAGATATAATTGAATTCAGATTTGTCTTATGATGAGGAACCGGTGAAGATCCTTGATTTGAGTATCAAAGTTCTTCGTGGCAAGACGATAGAGCTTGTGAAGGTGTTGTGGCAACATCGAGGAGTTAAGGAGGCCACGTGGGAAAGCAAGGCGGACATGTTGAAGCAATTTCCGCATCTTTTTCCTTCAGGTCAAAATTTCAGGGACGAAATTTCTTAAGTGGGGGAGAGTTTTAATGCCCTGGTTTTGCGTCTAGATGTTTTAGACATCGGATCGGGCATGTCAGAAACGGTTCTAATCGTATTCGGTGGTTCAGGGAAATCAAGGTTCGATATAGGATAAAAATATGACAATATTGCTAAAATCATCTAAAATCATGTTCAAGAGGTTGGTCAAATCAATTTTACAAAATGAGTTTTGCAAGAGGTACATTTTGGGTAGTGACCAAAATATAAAGTTTTAAAACTGTGGAAAATGCAAATTTCAAACGATGAGTCAAAATCTTAGAATCTTTAGGGAGCTTTTGTGCAATTACAACTTTTCTTAAATTGACATGTGTTTTAAATGAGTTTTAAAATAATTGATTAAAAAGGGATTTTTATTTTAATTAATAAAATGGAAATTTGAGAAGTTTTATTTTACGTAACTAACTTTCCAATTCTCATTTCAGCAAAACCCATTTCTAAAACCTTTTCTCCAGATTTCTTTTCTCCCAAACACCCTCTCTTTGATTTCTTAATCATTTCCAAGAATTCTCTTCAATTTTTCAAGATTTGTGAAGTTAAAACTTGTCAAACATTAAGGAAAGCAAGGATTGGAGGTAAATCTCGTTCTCAACCTCTAATCTAGAATCTTTATTGAAATTCCCAAGATTATTGACTCCTAATTGTTGTTTTTAACCGAGTTTTGATTATAGTTTTGATTTAAGATCAAAATCTTGCAAAATAAAGGTTTAATTCTTGATTTTCAGAGTATTGTTGATGATCTCTATTTTATATGGATTATAATTTAGTTTTGGTATGATTATGATGTTGAAAAAGTGTTTTGATGATATAGATCCCGAAATCCTTGAGTTCCTTGAAATTTATGGTAGTTTTAGTTGTTTTTATGTGTTTTGATGGTGATATGTTTTCTGGAGGTATAAGGAAGGTTTTAGGTTGTTTTTGGATGTGTTGTGATGTATATTAATGGTTGGAAGTGGTGATTGTAGGCTGGGCTTGGTTTAGGAAGCAATCAAATGAGTTATTGAATGAGTTTGTGGATAATTGATGGTGTTAGGATGCATTTTAATGCATAGGATCTCTGTTTTTGATGCTCTAAAAACAGGGGACATTAATCTGGAAGCAAGTGACGCGTTTTTGGAATCCTTTGGACGAGTGATCTTCGCAACGACAAGCGAAGTTTCGCGTATCGGTGAGTGGAAAAGGATTTTCCAGCTTTGAAATGTTTTGAACGTGGTTTTGGGAGCTTAGTGTAAGTTTGAAACACTTAGTGAAGCTCAAGAGTAAGTAAATCGAAAGTCTCTCTTGGATTGGGCTATGTTTTGGTTTAAAATGCACTTGATTTAAATGTGGTTTGATTACTGTTTTAAAGCATGTTTTGAGCAATGATGTTGCTGGTTTTAAATGTCATTTTGTTAAGGATGCACATGGTAAGTGATCCTTGGGTTTTATGATTTATGCAATTGGTTTTAAGCATGTTAATGCTTGTGAAAGTGGCATTGTGGTTTATGCTTATAAAACAATGAATTAATGATGATTATATTGGCAAGTGATGGTAAATGGTTTTGGTTACTTTAATCGGAGATAGTTAGCCGACTATAGGATTGGTTGCACCGTGAATAAAGTCGCCTTGGATGACGAGGGGTTGTGATTGTACCGTACACTTCATGCAAGTACCCTAACGATTGAGATGAAGGTCACAACGGTTGATGGTCTAATCCCGTGAATGGATCTTGTGGTTTGTGTCATATGCTCACGTTAATGGAATTATACAACAACCAATGAGTGGTGTTGAGGGGTTGTGATTGTACCGTTAAACTCCCCCACGAGTGTCACAACAGTTGAGGGTCTAATCTCGTGTGTAAACCTTGAGGGTCCGGTAGGGTGTATGAAGCGTTTTGGACAACGCTAGTAATCCGCGTATCTGATTGTGTCAATTGTGTTGTGTTTTGATAAGGTTCTTATTTTTTATCACTTGCGAGCCAATATAATGGTGATGATTTAATGTACTAATGATGAATGCTTATTTTGAGGAAGCATGTGATACTTGAGGTTTATCCTAGAATGCATGTACTGCTTGGTTTAAGCATGAGGAAAGGCTTTTGCTGTTGTATTAAATGATGCTATGAGCATGTGGTTTCGAAAAAGGAAATGTGTTTGAAAGTGCATTGTTTTATGGAAGGCATATGTTACAAAGAATGTTGATTTGGTTTTAAAAATGCATTGATGAATGTTTTGTTTTAAAACGGTCCTCACTAAGCTTTATGCTTACGCTAATTTGCTTCATCAATGCAGAGAATTGAGAATTTTCGGCAGCAAGCAAGCAAAGGATATCCAAAAGTTTTGACTAAACAAAGTATGTGTTTTCACCTTAGTGTAATAAGAGGCAATGGGAAGGATTTCCACTCATGAATTGTTTGGTGATGTGAGACACCTTGAGCATGTTTGGTTTGAGTTTTGAGACTTGTAATTGACCTCTAATTGGCTTATGGTTTGCTATTTGGTATTTTGGACATGTTTTGGGTTATGTGTGCAAGCATGTCCATATAGCTCTCTAATCTTCATGAATTGCCATGTCTATTGCTTCTCTATGTTTGGGTATTGATGCATATATGTTGGAAATGTTTGTTATACATTGTAGGGATGTTTTGGACATGTATAGTTGTTGTTAAATGTGATTTGAGGGCTGTTGGAGATGTTTTTCTGGTATGCATATCGATACTCGGGATTGAGTATTGATACTCGAAGGCTTTTCTCAAGCAAATCAACACAGGGGTATCGATACGAATTGCCCACGTATCGATACGCCTTTCCAAAGTTTGAAGGTTGTACTGATACGCGGGGAAGTGTATCGATACCCTTTTCCCAACTTTGGCTACTTCCTTCCCGCGTATCGATACCTGGCCGTTATTTTCAGTTGAAAGTATCTTTTAAAGTTCTGAAATGTTGCATTTTGGTCCCTGATTGTTGTATGTTCAATTGGTTTAGTTTGGATGATCCGTTTGTGATGAAATTTGACATGGAAGCATGTTACATGACTAATTAAGGTATGGTAATCTTAAAATGGGATTAGTCCCTGTAATTTTCAGAAATTATAGTTTAGTCTCTAAAAGTTAAAGTTATGCAATTGAACCCCTAATCGAACTCCGATCGTTGTGCTGTTTGCTTTTAAGTGTCTTGTTGAAAATATAGGATCTTAATATGCATCTAGAGAAGATAAAAAGAAAAAAGGGTCGTTAATCAAAGTCAACTTTAATGAGTTGCCATTGGTTTTCCCCGTGTAATCTTCTTAGTTCGGGTCGAGAGTCTAGGCCGGGCTAAGGGGGTTACATGAATGTTTGGCCTTGTAGCAATGCTGCCGCTTAGGATCATCCAAATAGCCATGAGGAAAAGATTGGCCACTTCATGTTCATCGTTAGATGATGACTCCTCAGCTTTCCAAGTGGCAATGTTGGCCTTCTTGCTATTTTTCTTGTCAAATCCCCTCTTCTTGAGTTGAGGACAATCTGATCTTATGTGCCCGAGCTTCTTGCACTCATAGCATATTATTAGATCCTTTTCTTCTTCCTTGCTCTTGTTCTTGAAATCCTTCTTTCTTTGAAATTTTCTCCCTCGGCTAGATTTCAGGAACCTTGAGAATCTCTTGGCTATCATAGCCAATTCCTCGAATTCATCATCTTCACTTGAATTGCTCTCCTCTTGAGGTAGATAAGCCTTGAGAGCAATTCCTTTCATTTTCTTCTCCACTTAATATTTTTCTATTTTCTTCTCTTCTATTCTCTTATTCTCTCGCTTGCTTCATAATCTTATGTGTGAGGAGAGAACCAACTAGTTCATCAAACTTCAATGTCCTCAAGGTTTTATCTTCGATGATAGTCGTTCTCTTCCCATCCCATGATTCGAGAAAGGAGTACAATAACTTCCTAACAAGTATATCTTCGTGGATCTCATCTTCGAAACCTTTGAGACCATTTACAATCACCGAGAATCGATCAAACATTTTGGAGATGGTCTCATCGGGCTCCATCTTGAAATTCTCGTAGCTAAGACTGAGGAGTTCAATCTTGGTCTCTTAAACTTCATTAGTCCCTTCGTATGTGGTCTCTAGCTTTTCATCTCTGAAATCTTTTGCACTCATACATGAAGATATCTTTGAGTAGATGTCTGGACCAAGTGCACAAAAGATTATATGGATAGCCTTGTCATTGATTTGGAGCTTCTTTATTTCTTCATCGGTCATCTCATACTTGGTCTTTGGCACAAGCCTACCTTCATCGGTCCTCGTCAATGGGATTGTTGGGCCATCTTCCACAACACCCCACACCATGTAATCATTTGACTTGATGAATAACTTCAACCTATTCTTCCAATAGGGATAGTTATCCCCATTGAAATAAGGTGGCTTGGTGGTGGATTGAGCTTCATATAGGTTGGGGCCAGAAGTAGAAGCTATGGCAATTGTTGAAGTAGATGATCACACTCTTCTAGGATCTTCTCTTGAGGATGTAAAGCCTTCCAAGAGTCTATCTCTAATACCAATTGTTGAGTGGATCGATCGAATGAAATTGCCAAGAGGGGGTGAATTGGAATTTAAAAGTTTTGGATGAAATTAGAAAAATAAAAAATTAAAGGAAAAGAGGATTTAGAGTGGTTCAAGCTTAGAACAAGCTCTACATCCACTACCTTAGTCACCACTAAGGATTTTCAACCAAATTCACTATTGAAATCTTCCGCTTTTCTAGGCTTAGGAGGAAACCTATTACAAAGATCAATCTTTCTACCCCAAAGATTGATCTTGATACCCTCACAAGAACAAAGGAATTCAAGGCAATAAAAGTATCTCTCAAAATTCAAATTTTCCCAATTTACACTAAATCACTCACCCAATTTGTGAAATAAAGATATACAATGAAGAATTACAAAATTGGGTACAAGATATGACTATTTAGCACAAGGGTTTGGATTGATTCGCTTGGATATTGCTTTTAGGTTCAATAGTTGTTGATGGTGCTTAAAATGCTTCCTTTTATACATTCTCATTGATTTCTAGCCATTTGGGTGGTTGACATCATAATTATAGCCATTGAGACTTCATCTTCGCACCATAAATGTAATTCTGCAACTACCCGTATTGAAATGGTACCTACCTATTTTGAAACACGACTAAAAAAGAAAGAGTCATTATGTGTATTAAAGAGGCGTATCAAAATGTTTGAAATCGTTTCGAAACTATAGGGGGCGTTTCGAAACTTGTATCGAAATGGTTGAGCTCTTAAAATTCCAATAGCAAAAAGTTTCAAGACCACTATAGGCTGTATCAAAACGAGTACTTTACCTTTAAAATTTTGGTTATGACAAGAAATGGTCGAAAACATTAAATGCCCAATTTGAAAATGTTTAACTCTTGTATCGAAACGAATAACTGCCGTTTCGAAACAAAATCAAAGTTTGTCTTGCCCAGATGAAGGTTGTATCGAAACGATATGAGGTCGTTTCGAGACATGTTCGACATGAAAAATTTCAGTGGCAAAACGTATCGGGACGATATGAGGTCATTTCGAGACCTATTTGATATGAAAAATTACAATGGAAAAACGTTTCGAAACAAGCCTTAGCCCTATCGAAACGCCTAGGCAAAAAATACAAAATTTGCTTGAAAACACTTAGAAAAATTTATAGGGATTGTTTTTAAACCTTAAAACATTTTAAGTTAAATTTTTACTTGTCAATTTTGAGCTTTTTGTTAACTTAAAAATTTATTTACTATGCAAAATAGTCCTTAAAGTATTTGTTATATCAAAATCAAGTTAATTCAAATTAAGGGTTTTACAAGAATGATGTAAACAAATGTAAGTTTGCATAGAAAGTTACATGTTCAATCCTGTTAAATCTGAATGCCTTGAAGCTAGATGAAAACTTTGATGTCGTATGCACCTTCTTTTTTTAGAGAAGCTTGAAGGGATTGATCTAAAGTGGTTGAACTCGAACATGATATCGGGTATCGATGTTACAAAGAGCCAGAAGAGTGAATACGCAAATAGAAGACTGAGATTGGTCGATCAGAAAGTGAAAATGGCCAAAGGATTATGCTAGACATCACTAAGATAGGAAAATGCTGACTCATACCATCAAAACATATTGTCTTTTTTTCTTAACATGATCTAAAGGAATCAGCAAAAGACCGGATCCTTCACTTCACATATGAGGAAGTAGATCTCAGGCTGTGGACATTTTTCATGCTAATACGACAATGAATCGGGGCATTGTCTCAATATTTTCCAAAATTCAGCCTTTTTGTGAAACAAAGGAGAAGTTTCCTGGTACTCTTGACGTAAAAAAATAGGGTGCCATTTCGGAGTGAAAGGTTCTATATAGGAAGAACCCAAAGCTCCATGATGTCAAAGCTGAAGGTTCTATATAGGAAGAACCCGTTGCTTCAAAGACTTTGAAGCAGGGAGTTTTATATAGGAAAAACTCGTAGCTTCAGAATTTTAGGGCGAGAATGTAACCCTCTCAGCCCGACCTAGCCACCATACCGACCCAAGGTGGTCACACGGGACTAACTGAAGAAAGACCCGAAGATTTCTCGTCGGTTAGCAACCCTAAAAGAGATTCAAGCTTCTTTTTTAAAATTATCATTCCTTGACGCACTTATTAAAACCTAGGTGAAGATCTCATGCAGTGGATAAAAGCACGAAGAAACAAACTCCGAACAGAGAAACAAGCATATAGGGACCAAAATGTAAATATAGCATAAATGGGGACCTAATATGAAAATTAGGGTTACCGTTTTGAAATTATGTCAATTTCATGCTCACATGATGAAATGCAGCTTAAAACAACAACCCGAACACCTCTGATTGATAACACATCAATCGAGAACCAAAACGCAAGAAAAACAAACTTAGAAGATGCCTTTAACCGAAAATAACGACCACTGTTTCGAAACCAAAGAGCCTGCTTCGGAACGGGTCTTCACCAGGATTTTCTAGTGAACAAACGTTTCGGAAAAGGGAAGCCCGTTTCGTAACGCCAAGGCAAAAATGCATGGGTGTTCCGAAACGCTGGTGCCCGTTTCGAAACACATACCAGCAGGCTGGTTCAAAAACACATTTTGGGCACCTCCAAGCTTGCTAATCTCGACCCAACAACACACACACAACAAAGAAACATCATAAGCATGCATTTTACAGGCAAAGGGGCTTAACAACAACAAACGAGAGCATTTCACATGAAAATTAGGGTTACAGTTTTGAAGTTATGTCGATTTCATGCTCACATGACGAAATGCAGCTCAAAAGAACAACACAAACACCTTCGATTGATAACACATCAACCGAGGACCAAAACGCAAGAAAAACAAACTTAGAAGATGCCTTTAACCAAAAATAACGACCACCATTTCGAAACCAAAGAGCCTGCTTTGGAACGGGTCTTCAACAAAGAAACATTATCCACATTTGCATAAAAGGTCAAAACCCAAGATAAGCCTTAAAACAACAAAACCATACTTCAAGCAACCTAAAAGGGTCACAACAAACTTGTCTCAAACCAAACATCCTCAAAACATCATTCCCAAACAAAAACATAGCATCCCCATTGCTAATAGTACTATTACAAACTCAAAAGTCATACTTGAGCTAAAGTGGTAAAAAGGCCTTGCTCCCCTTGCTTGCTGCCCGGAAACTCTAACGATCTGCATTGTTGGAAAAGAGAGCGTAAGCATTTAAGCTTAGTGAGCGGAGCTCAAAACCAATAACAACAATGCAGTTTTAAAACCGATTAGAGCTTTGAAAACCAAAACCTTTGCCAACCAATAAAATGTGCATACAACATATATCAAAAACATAATAGCCAACCAAAAATCATCTTAACAAACAGCCATTCATACAAAAGCACAACTTACTCTTACAAGGCCTTACCAAGCCTTAACCATCTTACCACAAAATAGCAAAGCCATATAAGGGAGAAAAGTAGCATATTGGCATAATTAATCACAATACCCGAATATATGGATTTCTTACCATTTTATGAGTCTTACAGGACGCCGATGAGAGTAAACTCAATCACCGCACCCAAGCTGATTTTACACATACGAATTTGTCTGACACTGCCGAATTTTCTTACACATGCGAATTTTTTCTTACACGCATGCGAGTTTTGGTCTTACAAGTCTTACATGTGCACATTAATCCTATTTGATCGATCAACTATATCCGGTAAAGATTCTAACTTATGCCAATATTCTAACAAGGGTCAAACTTACCAAAATTAAACATGGCTAACAAGCCCATCTTACTCTTACAAACATTTCTATACCAATCATGCCTTTACCAACACATAAATCTTACAATCTTACAACAACAACATAAGCATGGTCACCACGCAACATAGGCATTAAAGGTAGGAAAACAAATGGCAGAGCAAACACAAAACTTACAACAAATTTATAGCACAACACACAATATCAAAAACATGGTGAAAAGTAAAACCACTTACTCTTGAGTTTAGATTGGCTTATCAAGCCTAATCTAAACCCCCAAAATCATCTTTGAACATTTCCAAATGCTTTAAAACATTTCCACTCACTGATAAACTCGTTCCAACAAGCTGAAACCCACAAAATAGCTAATGATCACCCGGATTTGCTCCTAAAGTAGAATCCCTTGTTTCTAGCATATTAAAACAGAGTATTAATACTCAAATAAGCTTCCAAACTTGCAGCAACACTGAAAACCAACAATTTCTCTCAAATACCCAACAATCCAATACTGAAAATCATCAAAAACACTTCCAAAACGTCCAAAACACAAACCCAGCTATTACCCATCATTTCAACCTTCAAAAGCTCATCTATTAACATCAAAATCAGCAACTCAAACATGCCAAAACCACTGTTGTCACTAAAAACCCGAAATCAAGCTAAAACTCAAGTTTTTTCATACCAAACTTCATTCAAACTTCAAGTTTTAGTTTCCTTATGATCCTTCCTTCATATAAACATCATTTAAACACCAAAACACCTTTCAAAAACACTCCAAAACACAGCCTAAGCCATGTGAACGAAAATATTCTAAAAAACCCATTTTATCTCAACTTGAACATTTAATTCAAAAGAGGTAAATCATTTGATATTGATAGAAAACTAATAATAACAAGTTTAATTAAGGAAAAACAAGATGAAATCAAGTTTACCTCCCAAATCATTGATGGGTAGTCCTTTGGATTGAAGATTCTTCAATGGTGGCTTGGTTTTTAAGAACTAACGTGAAATGGGAAAATGGGGGCTGATTCAAAAGCCATTCCTTCTATTATAAAACCCTTTAAAATATGTTTGGGTTTATTTAAAAAACTAAAACCATATTTTTGGCTGATTTTGCAAAATGGCCACCAACTTTTGAAAACTTGTGATTTGGTCATTAGTCCGAAATCTCAACCTTTTTGAATTGTCTTTCCAAAATAGTTGTCACAAAACTCTAATACATAATAAATAGAAATTTTAGAAATTAATCCCAACTTTTTAGGAGCACTCGAGGAAGCTTTTCCCTGGTCTAACCCCAAAAGCCAATCTAACTCATTGAATATCAAAAACCACATCCGCAACATCTGGCCCCAAAATTGGGGTGTTACAACTCTCCCCCACTTAAGAAATTTCGTCCTCGAAATTTATCTGACGAGAAAAGATGCACAAATTGTTTCTTCATGTCATCCATTCTCACCCAAGTGGCTTCCTCAACACCACGATGTAGCCACTTGACCTTAACGAGGTCAATAGCTCTACCACACAACACTTTGTTGTCAAATGCTAGTATCTCAACTGGTTCCTCATCGTAGGACAAATCCGGATTCAACTCAATCTCTTCTACATGCATAACGTGTGACATATCTGACCGATACTTTCGAAGCATAGAAACATGGAACACATCATGAATCTTCTCAAGTTTAGAAGGTAACCTCAATTTATAAGCAACAGGTCCAATCATCGCAACTATCTCATACGGACTGATAAACCTGGACTCAATTTCCCTTTTCTACCAAACCTCATCACTTTCTTCCATGGCGAAACTTTCAAGAATACTCTATCTCCCACCACATACTCAACCTCTTTTCTCTTCAAGTCGGCATAAGATTTTTGTCTATCCATAGCTTCCTTCAGACGATCACAAATAAGTTTCACTTTCTCTGTAGTACCCTTCAAAATATCCGGCATCGCTATGAACCTCTGACCGGCTTCAGCCCAACATACAGGTGTTCGACATCTCCTACCATACAAAGCCTCATAAGGAGCCATCTGAATACTCGACTGATAATTGTTTTTGTACGCAAACTCTACTAAAGGTAGATGTTTCTCCCATGAGCCCTGAAAATCAATTATACAACACCTCAACATGTCTTCCAAAATCTGAATCACCCGTTCTGACTGACCATCCGACTAAGTATAATAAGATGTGCTGTAATTAAGACGAGAACCCAAAACATTATGCAAACATTCCCAAAATCTAGCTGTAAAACTTAGATCTCTATCAGACACAAGTAACTTCGGAACACCATACAAACTCACAATTTCACGAATATACAACCCGACCAATTTATCTAAAGAGTGTGTAGTATGAACATGCAAGAAATGAGCACATTTTGTAAATCGATCCACTATCACCCAAACTGAATTCTTTTTAGATGGAAAAAAGGGCAAACCTGACACAAAGTCCATGGTGATTCTTTCCCAATGCCATTCATGAATCCTCAACGGTTGCAACAAACCTGATGGAACCTGATGTTCCGCTTTCACTCTCTGACATACCATGCATTTACTTACAAATTCGGCAACGTCCTTCTTCAAACCAATCCATAAGTACTCATTCTTCAAATCACGATACATCTTCGTACTACCCGGATGCATAGTAAACGGACTACAACGTGCTTCAGTCAAAATGGTGCGTCTCAACTCATTATCTTCCGAAACAATTACCTTGCTCTTGAAACACAAAATCTCGTCATCACTGAAACAAAAATCAGTTAGTTTACCTTCCGCAAAGTCTTGTACATGAGCAGTCAAAAATCTGTCTCACAACTGTTTCTCACAAATCAACTTAATTAAAGAAGGCTTCACTTGCAATTTAGTCACTAAGCCACCATCCTCTGACACACTTAATCTAGCAAACATAGTTCTTAATTCAACTGCTACTTTTCTGCTCAAAGCATCGGCTACTACATTTGCTTTACCCAGATGGTACTCAATGGTAGGATCATAGTCTTTAAGTAATTCTACCCACCTTCGCTGTCTCAAATTCAATTCTTTATGTGTCATCAAATACTTCAAGCTCTTATGATCTGTGTAAACTGTGCACTTCTCACCATACAAATAATGTCGCCAAAACTTCAATGCAAACACAACATGCAGCCAACTCTATGTCATGTGTAAGGTCTTCTCATGCACCTTCAGTTGCCTAGAAGCATAAGCAACAACTCTTCCTTTTTGCATCAGGACACAACCTAATCCTACATAGGAAGCATCGTTGTAGATTACAAACTCTTTCCCTAACACTAGCTGAACTAAAACTGGAGTATTAGTCGAATCTTCCTTCAATTTCTCAAAGGCTTGTTGTCTTGCATCTGTCCACTCAAATCTAACACCTTTTTGCAAAAAAAAAATTCAACGGAGCAGCCACCCTAGAGAAACCATCTACAAATCTCCTATAGTAACCAGCTAAGCCTAGAAAACTTCGAATTTCGATTACGGACTTCCATTGCTTTCATTCCACAATAGCTTCTACTTTCTTAGGATCAACACTAATCCCTTCAGCTGACACAACGTGGCCAAGAAATACAACTTCCCTTATCCAAAATTCACATTTGCTCAACTTGGCATAAAGTTAATTACTCAACAACATCTGTAGCACTAACTGCAAATGCTCATCATGTTCTTCCTCGGACTGTGAATACACAAGAATGTCATCAATAAACACCACTACAAATTGATCCAAGTAATCATGAAACACCATATTCATCATATCCATGAAAGCTGCTGGTGCATTAGTTAAACCAAATGGCATTACTAGAAATTCAAAATGTTCATACCTAGTCCTGAAAGCTTTCTTCGGCACATCAACGTCTTTCACCTTCATCTGAAAATACCCTAATCTCAAATCAATCTTAGAAAATACTAATGCCCCTCTCAACTGATCAAATAAATCATCAATACGCGGCAAAGTGTACTTATTCTTCATTGTTAGCAGATTCATTTGCCTATAGTCGATGCACATCATCATACTACCATCCTTTTTCTTTACAAACAACACTGGAGCACCCCAGGAAGAAATACTAGGCCTAATGAAACCATGGTCTAACAAATCCTAAAGCTGATTCTTTAACACTTTCAGCTCTTTTTGGGCCATACGATACGAAGCAATCGACACAGGAGCAAAGTCAGAGATAGTCTCAATAGCAATCTCTACCTCTCTATCTGGAGGCAAACCAGGCTATTCTTCCAGAAACACCTCTGAAAAAATCATAAATTGTCCTAATGTCCTTTGGTCTGACCTCACTCATGTTAGGATTCAGCACACAGGCCAAATAAGCCTGGCAACCAAAGTTCGTCAACCTATGAGCCTCTAGAGCTGAAACAACATTCGACAAGAACTTAATGTTCTCGCCTACTACAACTACCTCATAGTCATCCGCAAGCTTCAATGTAATCATTTCTACCTCAAAGTCCACCCTATCTCTATGCTCAACAAGTCAATCCATACCCAGAATAATATCAAAACCATAGAACGGTAACTCCATCATATCAACCGGAAATACATGACCCTGAACCATCAAAGGACGCCTCCTGTACATCCGTCTAACCACAACAGTCTCACCAAAAGAGCTAGTCACATGCATTCCTACATCTAATATCTCAACAGAGATATCCAACAATTTCGCATGCTCACTCAGAATATATGAATGTGTAGAACCAGAATCAACCAAGGAAAGCAATGACATACACTGTAACATGAAATTACCTGCAATAACATATGTGTCGTTCCCGGCCTCTCTTTCGGCATACACCCTAGCTGGTCCATCGCCCTCTGGCTGGACTGCAACAACATGAGCTACGTTCCACGGAGCCTCAATCTTCGGCTAGAAGTTACCTCGACCGCGCCCACGGCCTCTCTGGTGATCAACTGCTCTAACCGAATTAGGACAGTTATGCCTCAAATGATCGCGAGATCCACAGTTCCAGCATGTACCAAGCACACCCCAGCACTCACCCAAATGATGTCTCCCGCATCTAACACACTCTAGAATACGAGCAACAACTCCTTGGCCCTGATGGCCACAGCCTGGTGTAGAGTGTCCACGAGTTCTATATTTTGTACACATTCATACCCTTATTATTGTTATTCTTAAGCTCATTTAGGCATATTTAGGTGCATTGCATGCATGAGAATAGTATTTTCTCTTTCACCATGCTTCTATTGAATATTTTATGTTTGGTTGAGAAAACATATTGTTCTATTTTAGTTTTTATTTTCAGGCGTTGTAGCTGAGGAGAGGACGGGATAACTGGAACAAAATAAGTTGTACTGAAGCAGTTCCAGATGCTGGCAAGGACAATGCCGAAGCAGCATTGCCGCCAAGTGCCGCCCAGGCAGGAGTTACACCAACTTAATCAAGATGGGTCGCGATTGAAATAGGGAAATTCATTGAGCCCAATGAGCCCTGTAACCCCCTTAGCCCGGCCTAGATTGTTGACCCGAACTACGAACATTACACGTGGAAAACCAAAGTCAACCCTAGAGTCAACCTTGATTAACGACCCTTTTTTTAAACTTGTCTAGATGCACGTAAATACTAAGAGTACTCTTGAGAAACACATACTTGAAAAGCACAGCGATCGGATTACGTTAAGGAACTCAATTGCACAAATTACAAATATTAGGGACCAAAATGTAAATTCTAGAAATTAAGAGAACTTAACTGACTTTTAAGTTACCAATATCAAATTAGTCATATTACATGCTTCCCTGTCAAATTTCACTTTAATCGGACATCTCAAACTCATCCAATTGCAAATACAAATTTTAGGACTAAAATGTAAAGCTTACAAACCTCAAAAACCATTCAAAATCAGTGCCCAACAGTCACCTGTTTCGATACGGGGTTGACCGTACCGAAACACGGGTTCGTTTCGAGATCTGTTTCGAAACAGGGCATGCTAGTTGCCAAACTGTTTCGATACGGTCACCAGCCGTTTCGAAACACCAAGGCCATTACAGGCCCCCGTTTCGAAACGCCTGTGAGTGTATCGATACGGGTTGCCCAGAAATTGCAGAAATTGCTGGTTTTAACATGCATTTAACCACTCTAAAACATTCCAATGACTTCCTAATCATGCCAACAAGTCAGTATGCATATAAGGTACATGTTTGCAACATCAAATCACATTCATGGCATCAATCAAGGAAATCCACTAATCTATAGGCATGCATCCTAATATCCAAAACCAACCAAACATCAAAACACCAATATAAGCATAAAAAATAGCCATTTAAAAATCCAAATTATCAAAGGCATCATGCCACAATTAGGGAGTCCAAAACATCTCCCAAAACACAACCTAGGTTCCCATTGCCAAAATATCAAAAACTAATAGTGTTGTGAAAACATCACCATACGCGGATTAACATCAACATGTCAACCTTTCATAAGGCCTTTTAACACATAAACATCATTATTCATGCAACCTTGCATTCTTAAACAAGCATCTCATGCTTCATTAACATCAACATGTCATATTGGCTTCCAAGTGATAAACCATAACCATTTACAACATAAAACACAATCGGATACGCGGATTACAAGCGTTGTCCCATACGCTTCATACACACTACCGAACACACAAGGTGGAGTTTACCGGTACAATTTCAACCCCTCAACACCCGTGATGGAGTTTAACGGTACAATCACAACCCCTCAACATCACTCATCGGTAGTTGTATAACATCACTAATGAGAACACGGGACACACAACACAAGATCCACACATGGACTTTTAACCACCATTGTGATCTTAACCATCTCGTTAGTGTACTTGGATGGAGTTTACGGTACAATCACAATCCCTCAACATCCAAGGCGACTTTATTCACGGTGCACCCAATCCTATAGCCGGCTAACTATATCCGATTCAAGTACTTTAAAACCAACACATCACTTGCCAATATGCATCATTTATCATCAATAATCCACTGTTTTAAAGCATTAATCAAAGCCATTAAACCACCATGCATCACTATGCATCAAAACCACATTTACTAATACCAAACCAAGGATCTCTTACCTTGAGCATCCTTCAACACATGGCTTTCAAAACCAGCATTAACCATGCTAAAACATGCTTTCAAAACAGAATTTAAACATGCAAACTAAAAACATTGTATCCAACCATCTCATGGTTCATCAAAGAGAGAGTTTCCCCCAAAACTTACTCTTGAGCTTAGTTAAGTTGCTTAGACTTAAACTAAGCTCCCAAAACCTTCAAACATTGGTTTCAAAGCTGAAAACCCAACTTCACTCACCAATTCCGTTTCGCAAGCTTGTCGAAACGTCAATCAAGCCTCCGGATCAACACCACAAGTATCCGAAGATGCATCCCCTGTTTTAAACACATCAAAGCAGAGGATTAATGCACCATCATGCATTAAAATCTCCAGCTAAAACACCTAAACTCGATGCTCTAACCAAATCTAACATTTCGGCTACCAAACACAACCTAAATCACTTCCAAATTCCTCCACAACATAACCCAGCCAAGATTCATCACTTCTAATCATTCCTAAACACCAATTAAAATCCAAAAAGAACCTAAACTCATCCTTATACCTCCAGCTATAACAAAACACCAAGATCACACCAAAAACCAACATTTTCTTAAGCAAAAACTTAGGAAATTCAACCTATTCGGGATTGCATTGATTAAACCTCAATTGCACATCATTAAACAACCAAAACACGTTTAAAATCCATCTCAAAACAGAGCCCAAACAATCACCACGAATTTCTTCAAGATTTCTTTCAAATCTTGAGTTTTAAGCCAAAATCAAGTTCATAACATTAAAACCATTTATAAAACTTAATTTAAGGATTGAGAACTTGGGAATTTCAGTGAAGAACTGAGTATTTAGAGGAGAAGAACATCCTTACCTCTAAATGTAGATTTCTCCTTGATTAGAGACAATTTCCTTGAAAATCCAATAAGCAAAACAATAGAATTTGATGTAGAAAGGATTAGGAATCAATTGATGATTGAAACCTCATCATTTGGTGTGAAAATCAATAGAAATGTTGCTGTAGAAATGTGTTTGGCTGAGAGAATTTTGAGTGAAAATGAGATGAGAAAGTTTTAACAAAAGTTAGTTATGAAATCTAAAAATTGGTTTTTCACTTTTCCTTTAATTAATTAAACATTAATTAAATCATTAAAATCCAAGAAAAATCTTGAGAAATCAATCTTGGGTAAATTAGCTACTTAAAGATTCAAAATTTCAATCCTTACAAAACAGTCACCACTGAACTTTTCAAAAATCGCATTTTAGTCACTATTTCAAAATGTCGCACTTCCAAACCTTATTTTGTAAAATTGATTTCACCACTCTCTTATATACATTAAAAGAGGATTTTTAGATATTTTTCCATATTTTTAAAGCATCCCAAACTAGGCTTTCCCTAAAAACTCCTTTTATATTCGAACCGAAAATCAGACTGGTCCGGTTCGGACCCTAAACTTCCAAGCCCAAAACTGGGGTGTTACAACTCTCCCCCCCTTAAGAAATTTCGTCCTCAAAATTTACCTGGAGGAAAGAGGTACGAAATTTACCTCGAAATTTCGTCCTCGTTCCCACGTGGCTTCCTCAACACCACAATGCTTCCACAACACCTTTACCAACTCAATGGTCTTGCCTCGAAGAACCTTATTGTCCGAATCCAGAATTTCCATCGGCTCCTCATCATAGGTCAAGTTTGGATTCAACTCCACTTCCTCCACAGGCATAACATGCAAAGGATCAGATCTATACCTCCGAAGCATAGAGACATGAAACACATCATGAATCTTTTCCAACTCTTGCGGCAATCTCATCTTATACGCAACAGGACCCACACGTTCAATCACCTCGTATGGTCCAATGTACCTAGGGCTCAACTTACCCTTCCGACCAAACCTCATCACTTTTTTCCAAGGCGAAACTTTCAAAAACACACGGTCACCTACCGCAAACTCAATCTCCTTACGCTTCAAATCCGCGTAAGACTTCTGTCGATCAGAAGCCGCCTTCAATCGCTCACAAATGAGCTTCACCTTCTCGGTGGTTCCTTTCAACAAAGCTGGCATTGAAACCAACTTCTGACCTCTCTCAGCCCAACAAAGAGGAGTTATGCACTTCCTCCCGTACAAGGCTTCATAAGGTGCCATTTGAATACTTGCCTGGTAGCTATTATTATAAGCAAACTCCACCAAAGGCAAATGCTTCTCTCAAGAACCCTGAAACTCATTCACACAGCACCTCAACATATCGTCCAGCACTTGGATAACACGCTCAGACTGTCCATCCGACTGTGGATGATAAGAAATACTGAAATTCAGCCGTGTACCCAAAGCTTGATGCAAACATTCCCAGAAACGCGACGTAAAACTTGGATCTCTATCCGACACAATAGACTTTGGCATACCATGCAGCCGCACAATCTCAGCAAGGTACAACTCTGCAAGCTTGTCCAAAGTATACGTAGTATGCACAGGCAAGAAATGCGCACACTTCGTCAGGCGATCCACAATCACCCACACCGAATTCTTCTTCGATAGCGACAAAGGTAAACCAGACACAAAGTCCATGGTAATCCTTTCCCACTTCCACTCAGGAATCCCCAACGGTTGCAACAACCCAGAAGGAAATTGATGCTCAGCCTTAACTCGCTGACAAACCATGCACTTACTCACATACTCAGCAATATCTCTTTTCAAACCCACCCAATAGTACTCATCCTTAAGATAACGATACATCTTAGTACTACCAGGGTGCATAGCAAAAGGACTGCTATGAGCTTCAGTCAGAATAGCACACCTCAACTCAGCATCATTGGGCACTACTATCCGACTCCCAAAACATAGAACCCCATCATCACTAAAACAGAATTCCGATGGCCTATCCTCAGCAATATCCTGAACATGTGGCACCAAGGAATCATCCAACAACTGCTTATCCTTTATCAACTGAACCAAAGATGGTTTCACTTGAAATTCAGCCACAAGACCTCCATCTCGTGAAATACTCAAGCTGGCAAACATAGCTCTCAACTCCACTGCCACTTTCCTACTCAAGGCATCCACTACAACATTAGCTTTTCCCGGATGGTACTCGATCATCATATCGTAATCTTTAAGCAACTCCACCCAACGTCGTTGCCTAAGATTCAACTCTTTCTGAGACATCAGATACTTCAAACTTTTGTGATCCTTGTACACAGTACACTTCTCACCAAACAGGTAATGTCTCCAAATTTTCAAAGCAAAGACCACCGCAGCTAACTCAATATCATGCGTATGATAATTGCGTTCATGCACTTTCAACTGGCGCGATGCATAAGCCACCACCTTACCCTCTTGCATCAAAACACACCCCAAACCAACATAGGATGCGTCATTGTACACCACAAACTCTTTCCCTGATTCAGGTTGAACCAAGATAGGAGCTTGCGTCAAAGCTGCCTTCAGCTTCTCAAAAGCCTGTTGTCTCGCTTCTGTCCACTCATACTTAACATCCTTCTGCAACAACTTCGTCAAAGGTGCATCAATCTTTGAAAATCCATCCACGAACCTCCGGTAGTATCCCGCCAAACCAAGGAAACTACGGACTTCATGAACATACTTAGGAGGCTTCCAATTCATCACTATCTCAATCATCTGAGGATCAACACGAATCCCCTCAGCAGAAACCACATGACCAAGGAACACAACTTCCCTAAGCCAAAATTCACACTTGCTTAGCTTAGCATAAAGCTGATTCTCCAACAAAGCCTGCAACACAATCCTCAAATGCCCCTCATGCTCCTCCTCAGTACGAGAGTACAGAAGGATATCATCAATGAACACCACAACAAACTTGTCCAAATACTCATGAAACACTCTATTCATCATGTCCATAAAGGCTGCACGAGCATTCGTCAAACCAAAGGGCATCACAAGGAACTCATAATGCCCATACCTCGTTCTGAAGGCTGTTTTTGGAACATCCACATCCTTCACCTTCAACTGGTAATAACCTGACCTTAAGTCAATCTTAGAGAACACAGCCGCTCCCCGAAATTGATCAAAAAGATCATCAATCCTCGGCAATGGATACCGATTCTTGATGGTCAACTTGTTCAACTGACGGTAGTCGATGCACATTCTCATAGTGACATCCTTTTTCATCACAAACAAGACCGGTGCACCCCAAGGTGACACACTCGGCCGAATGAAAGCACGATCAAGCAACTCCTGAAGTTGCGTCTTAAGCTCCTTCAACTCCTTAGGTGCCATTCGGTAAGGAGTAATGGACACTGGAGTTGTATTCTCATACAGCTCAATTCCAAACTCCACCTCTCGGTTAGGAGGCAAACCAGGTAACTCCTCCGGAAACACACCAGGAAACTCTCGCACAGTCCTGATATCTTGAACTCGCAACTCCTTAGAGCTAGGATTCATAACAAAGGCCAGATAAGCTTCACACCCTTGTCTCAGCATCCGGCTCGCTTCCAATGTAGACACCACATTGGCAAGAAACTTCACATTCTCACCAAACACCACTATCTCATAATAATCCGCAAGCTTCAACGAAACTCGCTTGTTCTCAAAATCCACCACAGCTCGATGTTCAACAAGCCAATCCGTACCAAGGATTACATCAAAACCATAGAATGGCAATTCCATGAGATCAACATGAAAAACATGATTTTGCACAACCAAGGGACATCTTCTATACAATTTCCGTGTCACAACGGTCTCACCAAAGGAACTAGTTACACGCATACCAACATCCAAAGACTCAACAGGAAAACTAAGAAATTGAGCATGTTCACGCAATATGTATGAGTGTGTAGATCCAAAATCAATCAAGGAAAGTAATGACAAGGATTGCAAAGTAAAGGTACCTGCGATCACATCCGTGTCATTTCTCCCCTCTCGTTGCGCATACACTCGAGCCTGGCCACCACCCTCAGGTTGGACAGCCACCACATGTGCCACATTCTTTCCACCATCATCCCTGCGCTGGAAGTTACCACGGCCGCGTCCACGACCTCTCTGTGGTGCAACAACTCCAGGAGCACGTCCCTGACCACCACCGGCCAACAACGGACACTCCCTCCTCATGTGGCCTGCCGAACCACAATTCCAGCACGATTTACCGGTCACTGCAACAGGAGTCTAAACCTCCCTCGCTGCTCGAGGACAATCACGCCTCAAGTGACCACGCGATCCACACGTCCAACACGTGTTCTGATCCGCTCCAATCTTGTCTCCCTGAACAGGCGCACCATGCCCTCCATTACCACGCCTAGCAGAAGACTGATACCTCTTATCTCGTCCTCTCTTGTTCCGTCCACCACTAGAACTATACTCAGCAGCTCTTTTGCCCGAGCTCGAACCAACACCTCTAGAAGATAAACTCAGGTTCTGCTCAATGTCCTTTGCCCTGCTCACCAGCACATCAAAATCCGTGTACTCAACAGCAAGCATGAAAGTCTTCACGTCTGTCACCAAACCATATCGGAAACGTTCACACCTCTCCCGCTCATCAGGTATAAGCTCAGGTGCGTATTGACTGAGACGGACAAACTGGATCTCATACTCAGCCACCGACATACTTCATTGAACAAGAGACATAAATTCTCTTTTCTTTTCATCCAGATATCGCACACCTAGATATTTTCGCTTGAACGCGTTCATAAAGAACGTCAAAGTCACATCAACTTCCTCCATTTTGGAGGAAGTGGTCGTCCACGAGGTATATGCATCATCATGTAACAGCGATACCACGCAACCTAACTTCTACACATTATTGCAGTTCATTTGTCCCAATATCCTCTTGGTACTTTCCAACCAAGATTCAGAACCCTCAGTAGATAAACCTCTGAACTCAGTCCCTCCCAGATTGCGCAGACGTTCCAAAGGTAACCTCGCATTAGCATCTCCCTGATGCCCAGCTCCATGAGCTCCAGCTACTGCCGCCTGAAAGGCTCCACCAATAGCCTGTATCAACACTGTCATGTCAGGAGCAGCTTGCCCCTGCCCAGCTTCAGGTCCAGCGACCCCGGCACCAACACCAGCATTTTCACCTCTGGCACCACCACCACCGGGCGGTCCACCACCAGGAGGAGGAGGTAAATCCACAACATTATCAGCGTTTTCCTCATTCCCATCCTGAGCCAAAGCTCTCGTATTCATCCTCGTCTCTCTACGAGGTCCCATTTTACAAGAAACTACAATGCACTGACACAGATGCAATACACACAATTAGGCTCAACAATGTAAGTAATCCAAGCACTCAAGCTCATTTTTCAAAAACAATTTCCTTTCATTAGTTTTAATATGGCAATGGGTACCTCTAACATGCTTCAACATAGCATACATCGCAATTGCAACATACTTTACAATTCATACATCATACATTCATTTAAAAGACATATCATACAAACACACATACATCACCCACATAACCATTCTCGTTTACTCGAGAACTCAGCTCTGATACCACCAAATGTAACCCCCAAAGTCAACCCGAAAGTCAACCTTGATTAACGACCCTTTTTTTAAACTTGTCTAGATGCACGTAAATCCTAAGAGTACTCTTGAGAAACACATACTTGAAATTACATCGATCGGATTACGTTAAGGGACTCAATTGCACAAATTACAAATATTAGAAACTAAAATGTAAATTCTGGAAATTAAGAGGACTTAACTGACTTTTAAGTTACCAATATCAAATTAGTCATATTACATGCTTCCCTGTCAAATTTCACTTTAATCGGACATCTCAAACTCATCCAATTGCAAATACAAATTTCAGGTCTAAAATGTAAAGCTTACAAACCTCAAAAACCATTCAAAACCAGTGCCCAACGGTCACATGTTTCGATACGGGGTTGACTGTACCGAAACGTGGGTTCGTTTCGAGACATGTTTCGAAACAGGGCCTGCCAGTGGCCAAACCGTTTTGATACGGTCACCAGCCGTTTCTAAACACCAATGCCATTACAGGCCCCCGTTTCGAAACGCCTGTGAGTGTATCGATACGGGTTGCCCAGAAACTGCAGAAATTGCTGGTTTAACATGCATTTAACCACTCTAAAACATTCCAATGACTTCCTAATCGTGCCAACAAGTCAGTGCATATAAGGTACATGTTTGCAACATCAAATCACATTCATGGCATCAATCAAGGAAATCCACTAATCTATAGGCATGCATCCTAATATCCAAAAGCAACCAAACATCAAAACACCAATATAAGCATAAAAAATGGCCATTTACAAATCCAAATTATCAAAGGCATCATGCCACAATTAGGGAGTCCAAAACATCTCCCCAAAACACAACCTAGGTTCCCATTGCCAAAATATCAAAAACTAATAGTGTTGCGAAAACATCACCATATGTGAGCTTAGCTTTCCCTTGAATTCTTAGCCTCCTTGCTGGCCTCAAAACACTTCAATTCTCTGCATTATTGGTTCAAGAAAGAGAGCGTAAGCACATTTGCTTAGTGAGGCATGCTCTAAAGAAACAACACAATAATGCATTTTAGAAAACACCTTTCATAAGGCCTTTTAACACATAAACATCATTATTCATGCAACCTTGCATTCTTAAACAAGCATCTCATGCTTCATTAACATCAACATGTCATATTGGCTTCCAAGTGATAAACCATAACCATTTACAATATAAAACACAATCGGATACGCGGATTACAAGCGTTGTCCCATACGCTTCATACACACTACCGAACACACAAGGTGGAGTTTACCGGTACAATTTCAACCCCTCAACACCCGTGATGGAGTTTAACGGTACAATCACAACCCCTCAACATCACTCATCGGTAGTTGTATAGCATCACTAATGAGAACACGGGACACACAACACAAGATCCACACATGGACTTTTAACCACCATTGTGATCTTAACCATCTTGTTAGTGTACTTGGATGGAGTATACGATACAATCACAACCCCTCAACATCCAAGGCGAATTTATTCACGGTGCACCCAATCCTATAGCCGGCTAACTATATCCGATTCAAGTACTTTAAAACCAACACATCACTTGCCAATATGCATCATTTATCATCAATAATCCACTGTTTTAAAGCATTAATCAAAGCCATTAAACCACCATGCATCACTATGCATCAAAACCACATTTACTAATACCAAACCAAGGATCTCTTACCTTGAGCATCCTTCAACACATGGCTTTCAAAACCAGCATTAACCATGCTAAAACATGCTTTCAAAACAGAATTTAAACATGCAAACTAAAAACATTGCATCCAACCATCTCATGGTTCATCAAAGAGAGAGTTTCCCCGAAAACTTACTCTTGAGCTTAGTTGTAACCCCCTTAGCCCGGCATAGACGGTTGACCCGAACTACGAAGATTACACGGGGAAAACCAAAGTCAACCCGAAAGTCAACCTTGATTAACGACCCTTTTTTTTTCTTTTTAAGCTTGTCTAGATGCACATTAACCCTAGGTATACTCTTGAGGTAAGCATACTCAAAAATCACAGCAATCGGAAAACAATAAGGGACGCAATTGCACAACATACGAATTTAGGGACCAATTTGTAAATTTTGGAAATTAAGAGGACTTTACCAATTTTTAAGTTACCATTATGAAATTAGTCACGTTTCATGCCTCTCTGCCAAATTTCACCTTAAACGGACATCTCGAACTCAAGCAATTGCACATAAAAAATCAGGACTAAAACGTAAAGCTTGCAAACCCCTAGGTGCACCAACTCTTTCAACACGTCCAACACTTAATCATTCTTTTAAAACAAGAAGCATAGCATAACGACTAATGAATAAGAAGATTCAAACGTTGCAAGCGTTAAACCACATAGTTCAAAACATAAATCAAACTTGTCCAACATACACAATCTCATTACACATCAACATAAAAGACTCTCCCCCAATTGCCTTTATTATCTATAGCTATTAACCGAGACATACTTCTCAAGTGGTGCTCTCCTTGAATCCCTTGCTTCTTGCTGTTCCAACTTCAATTATCTGCATTGATGGACAAAAAAGAGCGTAAGCACATAATGCTTAGTGAGGAATGCTCAAAACCAAAACACCATCAATGCAGCGAATCACAAAACCATCTTAAAAAGTAGATACAATTCGATAAACCAAAGCATTGTTTGAAAACTCCTTTTTAAACAACATGCTTTAAATCATGCATTGCTCCATCATGAAAACCAACCCTTAGCTTAGAAAAGCTAAAAACTCACTTCAAAGCACATTTTCGCAAAACCATCAATTAAAACCATTCCAAGCATGAACACCTTATGCAAAGTTAAACTCAAATACCTTGAAAAACACTTCCTCTTCATAACATGCTTTTCTCATGCTTAATGATCCATTCAAGCAAAATCTTTGGAAAACCATTTGTTCCCTCTAGCTATCTCATGTATTCAACAAACGCACAACACATGATCTACCAAAGCAACATTTACATTTCATGTCTTTCTAAACAAGTCTTCACAAGACTTCAATGCATTTTAGAGATTCCTTGCACATAAACACCATTCATAAAAGAAGATAAACACTTGTTCAAGCTTAATCAAGTAATACATGCATTCTTAGAACATCACACACTTCCCATGCAACCTTGCATCATTTCAAGCATCTCATGCTTCATTACATCCAAGAACATTATATTGGCGTCCAAGTGATAATTCACAAACCATCACAACACAAGACACAATCGGATACGCGGATTACAAGCGTTGTCCCACACGTTTCATACACACAACCGAACAACACAAGGTGGAGTTTACCGGTACAATCACAACCCCCTCAACACCCGTGATGGAGTTTAACGGTACAATCACAACCCCTCAACATCACTCATCGGAAGTTGTATAACACACTAGCGAGAGCCGGGACACATCACAAGGCTTACACATGGAAGCTACCACAACCATTGTAATCACCTTAACCAAGCTCACACACGGGAGCAACCCTCCACCGTTGTGACACTTAACAAAGTCCACCCACGAGAGCCATCCTCCATCGTGGTGACGTTTAACAAGGTTCACCCATGAGAGTCATCCTCCATCGTGGTGGCACTTAACCAAGCCCACCCACGACAGCCATCCTCCATCGTGGTGGCACTCAACAAAGCCCACCCACGAGAGCCATCCTCCATCGTGGTGACACCATCTATCTCAATCGCTAGGATTCTTGGATAGAGTTTACGGTACCATTACAACCCCTCGACATCCAAGGCGACTCAATTCACGGTGCACCCAATCCTATAGTCGGCTAACTATATCCGATTAAAGTAACCAACAACCACTTACATCACTTGCCAATACCATCAATTACCATCATCAATTCACTGTTTTAAAGCATTAAACAAAGCCATTAAACAACATGCAACACTATGCATCAATTCCACAATTCCAATGTACAAAACCAAGGATCTCTTACCTTGAGCATCCTTCAACACATGACTTTCAAAACCAGCATTAAACCATGCTAAAACATGCTTTCAAAACAGAATTTAAACATGCAAATCACATACATTGCATCCAACCATCTCAAGTGCATTAAAAACCAATTCATAACACAAACCAAGAGAGAAATTCCATTTACTTACTCTTGAGCTTAGCTAAGTTGCTTAGAATTAAACTAAGCTCCCAAAACCTTCAAACATTGGTTTTAAAGCTGAAAACCCCAACTTCACTCACCGATACACAAAACTACGCTAGTCGTTAAGCCTTCCAAGCATCCGAAACCCTCCAACGCTACCTCTATTGCTTCCGGATCATTCTCCCCTATTTTAAACACAATACAACAGAGGATTAATGCATCATCATGCATTAAAAACACCAGCAACACAATTCAACTCGCTGCTCTACATAAATCCAACATTTCGGCTACCAAACACAACCGAAAACACCTCCAAACTCTTCCAAAACTTAACCCAGCCAAGATCCATCACTTCTAACCATTTTTAAACATCAATTAACATCCAAAATGAACCAAAACTCGTCCTTATACCTCCAGCATTAACAGAACACCAAAATCACCTCAAAAACCACCATTTTCACAAGTAAAAACTTAGGAAAATCAACCTATTCGGGATTGCATTGATTAAACCTCCATTTCACATCATTTAGACATCCAAAATACATCAAAAAGACATCTCAAAACAGAGCCCAATCACCTATTACGAATTTCTTCAAAATTAAATCCAAATCTTGCATTTTAAGCCAAAATCAAGATCACAACATTAAAACCTTTAATAAAACTCAATTTAAGGATTGAGAACTTGGGAATTTCAGTAAAGAACTGAGTATTTAGTGGAGAACGATGTTCATACCTCTAAATGTAGATTTCTCCTTGTTTAGAGCCAAAATCCTTGAAAATTCATTAAGCAAATGGTGAGGATTTGATGGAGAAATGATTAGGAATCATTTAGGGATTGAAATCTCAACTTTAGGTGTGAAAATCAAAGGAAAACTTGCTGTGGAAATGTGTTTGGCTGAGGGAATTTTGAGAGAAAATGAAATGGGAAAATTTTGGTAAAAGTTAGTTATGAAACTAAAAATATCTTTTTCCCTCTTTTCTTTTTATTAATTAAACATTAAATGAGTCTTAAAAATCAAGAAAAATCTGGAGAAATCCTCCCTTGGGTAAATTAGCTCCTTAAAGATTCAAAGTTTCAATCCTTTTAAAACAGTCACGAACTTTTCAAAAATTACATTTTAGTCACTAACTCAAAATGTCATATTTACAAACCTCATTTTGTAAAATTGATTTCACCACCCTCTTATATATATTAAAAGAAGATTTTTAGATATTTTTCCATATTTTTAATGCATCCCGAACTAGGCTTTCCTTAAAACCACCTTTTATATTCGAACCAAAAATCCGACCGGTCTAGTTCAAACCCAAAACTTCTAAGCCCAAAATTGGGGTCTTACAACTCTCCCCCTCTTAGGAAATTTCGTCCTCGAAATTTCAACCGGCGAAAAGAGCACAACCAAACTTCTCAAAGCAACCCACAAAGCAACTCAGGAGACTTAACCACCACTGAACACTCTCCACACAAAACTCCACCAAACCAACTCCTCCTCCAATCGACTTACACTATAACCAAACCCAACACCACCACATACTGATCACAATTTCCAGAACACTCAGATGTTAACCACAGCTTAACCTTTCACACTTCCTAACTGCGCATAGCCCCAACAACCCGAAGAACCTCCAAACTTTTACAGCATACACCACCTTAACTCATAACTCCCAAAACTCGCACACACGGTGACACCAACCCATCTAGTTCAGCCACCATGTGACCCACAACCTTCACTACTTCTAAAACCCCTTGCAAAACTGCTCAACCTCTTTCAAAGATTACCACAACAAGCAAAAAAATTCTTGAGCATCAACTGCTTACTCAAACCTCTCAACGTATTGATGACATTCCTTCACATCCGCCACTACCATTACCATAACGACTCACCAGGACTACTCATACAACATTCGAAATCACGTCACAAAACCCCAACCTTGACTCTGCCAACCGTTCCACATACCACTAACTGACTACAGAAGGGATTTACTTATACACGACTAGCCAACCACTTCTCACAAGAACCCGTCCAACCAACAATGGCCCTTGAACTTATATTGCCTTTCCACTTCAAGCTTTGACTACAACAATAGCCTTACCAGGACACCGCCCATTCTACACATACATTTTAAGATTACGAAACTTCTATTCACCCCAGGCCAACCCTTTTCTACAACCCACAACACAACCTCTTCTCAACTCCTCAAAGGTTGCCACGAGCCATCACCTACATAAACACTCTCCTGTTACCACATCAATGCCAAGTTACCTCCGCACTCTGGAAACACATCCACTAACCCACTACATCACTTAACACCAAGAAACTACCAATTTTAACAGCTATTCACAACCACTCTGACCGATTCTAACTTCAACCGGTAATCTCCTCACCACCACACCGCTAAACTCTTTAAGCACCAAAACACTTTCCTTCTGTCAACATACTATATCGCACAAACTATTACTGACAGCTCACTTAATACCCTACATTACTTCCAACATTCTCCTAGCACCAAAACAACTTTTAAAACCCATCATCCAACCTAACCTTATCTCCACACTAACAGACCCAACTAGCTATTAGCAAGTGTGAACGTTTGTATGCATGGTCACCAATATGCCCTATCAATGCCTGTGTACATGTATGCAAAACCTCTAATGTCATGTCACATGGATGCATGGACCAACACATATATATAATATATTATATAACAATGGTTTTAACTGTGCATGTATGTCGGTTCACACCCACCAATAACATCCCTAGGATCCGCCTAAGAACAACCTCCTATCTCACTTCCAACTTGTCCAACCCTACCATTCTAACAACCCATTAACCACAAAATACCCACTAATGCCCTCTTCGCACTAAAGTTGTTTTCAAAATAACACCAACTACTACCCCAAACTTGCTAGCTATAAGACCAAACCACTACGCAAGGGAAAACCAAACCGAAACCAAACTAAGATAACTAGGGTAAAGGTTACTTAACAAGGTTACCTGAAAACATCTCACTGCCTCGGGGCTTCAACAGACAAACTCTCTTCCTCGCAGAACCATCATTTTCCAGCCGCACCACCGCAGCATCAACCAACACCTTAAGATCATCACCATCTCCCTGCGGTAAAGAACCCTGACTACCCTGAGCCAACTTCAAACAATTTCGTCTCAAATGTCCAACAGACCCACAATTCCAACAGGATTCATTCCTCAAGCTCCTCACACCTTTCTGCCCTTCCTGCCACCTTCGAACCTTGTCTCCGCCGTGCCCACGACCCTTTTGAGACCCTTTTGCTACCACTGACGCTGATCTCACCACTTGAGGACAATTTCGCTTCACATGCTCCTTAGAACCACAGTTCCAACAAACTATCGCGCCCCGACAACCTCCAACATGACACCTTCCACAACGGTCACACTTCGGCAACCGAGCTACTACTCCTTGATCATACCACACTTGACCTACGTCTGCACCACCACCCAGACTTCGATTCAAGCAAAACCTTTTATCACGTAGCCTCTTACGCTGACCGCTCCCGAGTTCAGTACCCACAGCTCTCTTGCTTAAACTTTTCTCACCTTCATAATCCGAAACCACACCCCCACGTTGATTAACCCTTGGAAATTTCTTTCCAAGGTACCTTTCATAAAAAGCAGACACAAAGAAGTCCCAATCTATATCGTGGATATGCGATGCCACCGCCACAGATGTCCACCAAGCACAAGCGTCCTCCAACATCAATGAGACAACACTTCCTAGCTTACAGGCGTAGTCACAACCTTCCTGATCCAAAATCAGAATTACACTGGCCAACCAGGCCTCGAACGTCTCAGGTGTCGAACCATGATACTCCACAGCTCCCAAATCATGTAAACGTTGTTTCGACAAACTCGCACGTCCCACAGACAGCACGTCTACAGGCCTCACTTTCGCCACAACCTGAGATGTTCCCGACACCTCTTGAACTATAGGTGATGAACCTTTCATCACAAAACCAGCTTCTTCCTCCTGCCTCACTACCTCAACTCCAGGCACTGAAGACTGAGACGAAACACCTCCACTAAAAGGTGAATTCCACGCCCTAACAACCTGCTCTAAAGCAGCAACCATCTCACCCAACTGCCATTCTCCCATCGATTTCACCATGCTATTAACAACAAACAATCATAACAAAACAAACAAAACGATCAGGCCAGCTTCAAGCAAGGATTCAAAACTCCAACTCCAACATAACATAATAGCTATAATAATAAGGCAATGGGTATCTCGGATTCTCCCCTTTTACACAACATAACAATCAATAAAAACATGATTATCACAACATCGAGCATATCAATCAACATACTTCGATCATGCTCTCATCAAACAACATTCACCCGCAACAGCATAACATCAACACAAATCTACATTAGCTCAATGAAGATTCACAACCAAAAAGCATGATAAAAACATCAACAATTCGCTCAAAGACACACATTTCAACCGACTTTCAACCACACATCAGAATAAACATCAAACACTTATTACAACAATTTACCATTTCCCCAAGCATTTGTAACTCAGCTCTGATACCACCAAATGTAACCCCTTAGCCCGGCCTAGACGGTTGACCCGAACTACGAAGATTTCACGGGGAAAACCAAAGTCAACCCAAAAAGTCAACCTTGATTAACGACCCTTTTTTTCTTTTTAAGCTTGTCTAGATGCACATTAACCCTAGGTGTACTCTTGAGGTAAGCATACTCAAAAATCACAGCAATCAGAAAACAATAAGGGACACAATTGCATAACATACAAATTTAGGGACCAATTTGTAAATTCTGGAAATTAAGAGGACTTTACCAATTTTTAAGTTACCATTATGAAATTAGTCACGTTTCATGCCTCTCTGCCAAATTTCACCTTAAACGGACATCTCGAACTTAATCAATTGCACATACAAAAATCAGGACTAAAACGTAAAGCTTGCAAACCTCAAAACCATTCAAATCAGTGCCCAACGGTCAAGTGTTTCGAAACGGGGATAGACCGTTCAAAAACGGGGCTTGGCAGTAGCCAAAGTGTTTCGAAACACCTCTACCCGTTTCGAAACACCCAGGCCAAATCAAGCACCTGTTTCGAAACAGGCAAGGGTGTTTCGAAACACCCTGCCCAGAAACAGCAGAAAAGCCTGTTTTAACTCGTCTAAACATGATCGAACATACTCTAAAACAATCCTCAACAAATCAACAACGTGCCAAGCATCATAACTACCAAATTGCATTAAAATCTAGTTACAAAGCAACCCCTAGGTGCACCAACTCTTTCAACACGTCCAACACTTAATCATGCTTTTAAAACAAGAAGCATAGCATAACGACTAATGAATAAGAAGATTCAAATGTTGCAAGCGTTAAACCACATAGTTCA
Organism: Hibiscus trionum; assembly: GCA_030270665.1. Lineage (NCBI taxonomy): Eukaryota > Viridiplantae > Streptophyta > Magnoliopsida > Malvales > Malvaceae > Hibiscus > Hibiscus trionum. The sequence continues at coordinate 29,182,506 of BSYR01000021.1, forward strand.
AAACATAAATCAAACTTGTCCAACATACACAATCTCATTACACATCAACATAAAAGACTCTCCCCCCATTGCCTTTATTATCTATAGCTATTAACCGAGACATACTTCTAGAGTGGAGCTCTCCTTGAATCCCTTGCTTCTTGCTGTCCCAACTTCAATTATTTGCATTGATGGACAAAAAAGAGCGTAAGCACATAATGCTTATTGAGGAATGCTCAAAACCAAAACACCATCAATGCAGCGAATCAGAAAACCATCTTAAAAAGTAGATACAATTCGATAAACCAAAGCATTGTTTGAAAACTCCTTTTTAAACAACATGCTTTAAATCATGCATTGCTCCATCATGAAAACCAACCCTTAGCTTAGAAAAGCTAAAAACTCACTTCAAAGCACATTTTCGCAAAACCATCAATTAAAATCTTTCCAAGCATGAACACCTTATGCAAAGTTAAACTCAAATACCTTGAAAAACACTTCCTCTTCATAACATGCTTTTCTCATGCTTAATGATCCATTCAAGCAAAATCTTTGGAAAACCATTTGTTCCCTTTAGCTATCTCATGTATTCAACAAATGCACAACACATTATCTACCAAAGCAACATTTACATTTCATGCCTTTCTAAACAAGTCTTCACAAGACTTCAATGCATTTAAGAGATTCCTTGCACATAAACACCATTCATAAAAGAAGATAAAAACTTGTTCAAGCTTAATCAAGTAATACATGCATTCTTAGAACATCACACACTTCCCATGCAACCTTGCATCATTTCAAGCATCTCATGCTTCATTACATCCAAGAACATTATATTGGCTTCCAAGTGATAATTCACAAACCATCACAACACACGACACAATCGGATACGCGGATTACAAGCGTTGTCCCACACGCTTCATACACACAACCGAACAACACAAGGTGGAGTTTACCGGTACAATCACAACCCCCTCAACACCCGTGATGGAGTTTAACGGTACAATCACAACCCCTCAACATCACTCATCGGAAGTTGTATAACACACTAGCGAGAGCCGGGACACATCACAAGGCTTACACATGGAAGCTACCACAACCATTGTAATCACCTTAACCAAGCTCACACACGGGAGAAACCCTCCACCGTTGTGACACTTAACAAAGTCCACCCACGAGAGCCATCCTCCATCGTGGTGACGTTTAACAAGGTTCACCCACGAGAGCCATCCTCCATTGTGGTGGCACTTAACCAAGCCCACCCACGAGAGCCATCCTCCATCGTGGTTGCACTCAACAAAGCCCACCCACGAGAGCCATCCTCCATCGTGGTGACACCATCTATCTCAATCGCTAGGATTCTTGGATGGAGTTTACGGTACCATTACAACCCCTCGACATCCAAGGCGACTCAATTCACGGTGCACCCAATCCTATAGCCGGCTAACTATATCCGATTAAAGTAACCAACAACCACTTATATCACTTGCCAATACCATCAATTACCATCATCAATTCACTGTTTTAAAGCATTAAACAAAGCCATTAAACAACATGCAACACTATGCATCAATTCCACAATTCCAATGTACAAAACCAAGGATCTCTTACCTTGAGCATCCTTCAACACATGACTTTCAAAACCAGCATTAAACCATGCTAAAACATGCTTTCAAAACAGAATTTAAACATACAAATCACATACATTGCATCCAACCATCTCAAGTGCATTAAAAACCAATTCATAACACAAACCAAGAGAGAAATTCCATTTACTTACTCTTGAGCTTAGCTAAGTTGCTTAGACTTAAACTAAGCTCCCAAAACCTTCAAACATTGGTTTTAAAGCTGAAAACCCCAACTTCACTCACCGATACACAAAACTACGCTAGCCGTTAAGCCTTCCAAGCATCCGAAACCCTCAAACGCTTCCTCTATTGCTTCCGGATCATTCTCCCCTGTTTTAAACACATAACAACAGAGGATTAATGCAACATCATGCATTAAAAACACCAGCAACACAATTCAACTCGTTGCTCTACATAAATCCAACATTTCGGCTACCAAACACAACCGAAAACACCTCCAAACTCTTCCAAAACTTAACCCAGCCAAGATCCATCACTTCTAACCATTTGTAAACATCAATTAACATCCAAAATGAACCAAAACTCGTCCTTATACCTCCAGCATTAACAGAACACCAAAATCACCTCAAAAACCACCATTTTCACAAGTAAAAACTTAGGAAAATCAACCTATTCGGGATTTCAATTATTAAACCTCCATTTCATATCATTTAGACATCCAAAATACATCAAAAAGACATCTCAAAACAGAGCCCAATTACCTATTACAAATTTCTTCAAAATTAAATCCAAATCTTGCATTTTAAGCCAAAATCAAGATCACAACATTAAAACCTTTAATAAAACTCAATTTAAGGATTGAGAACTTGGTAATTTCAGTAAAGAACTGAGTATTTAGAGGAGAAGGACGTTCATACCTCTAAATGTGGATTTCTCCTTGTTTAGAGCCAAAATCCTTGAAAATTCATTAAGCAAATGGTGAGGATTTGATGTAGAAATGATTAGGAATCATTTGGGGATTGAAATCTCAACTTTAGGTGTGAAAATCAAAGGAAAAGTTGCTGTGGAAATGTGTTGGCTGAGGGAATTTTGAGAGAAAATGAAAGGGGGAAATTTTGGTAAAAGTTAGTTATGAAACTAAAAATATCTTTTTCCCTCTTTTCTTTTTATTAATTAAACATTAAATGAGTCTTAAAAATCAAGAAAAATCTGGAGAAATCCTCCCTTGGGTAAATTAGCTCCTTAAAGATTCAAAGTTTCAATCCTTTTAAAATAGTCACGAACTTTTCAAAAATTACATTTTAGTCACTAACTCAAAATGTCATATTTCCAAACCTCATTTTGTAAAATTGATTTCACCACCCTCTTATATATATTAAAAGAGGATTTTTAGATATTTTTCCATATTTTTAATGCATCCCGAACTAGGCTTTCCTTGAAACCACCTTTTATATTCGAATCGAAAATCCGACCGGTCCAGTTCAAACCCAAAACTTTTAAGCCCAAAATTGGGGTGTTACATTAGTTAAGTTGCTTAGACTTAAACTAAGCTCTCAAAACCTTCAAACATTGGTTTCAAAGCTGAAAACCCATTTTCACTCACCAATTCCGTTTCGCAAGCTTGCCGAAACGCTGATCAAGCCTCCGGATCAACACCAAAAGTATCCGAAGATGCCTCCCCTGTTTTAAACACATCAAAGCAGAGGATTAATGCATCATCATGCATTAAAATCTCCAGCCAAAACACCTAAACTCGCTGCTCTAACCAAATCTAACATTTCTGCTACCAAACACAACCAAAATCACTTCCAAACTCCTCCACAACATAACCCAGCCAAGATCCATCACTTCTAATCATTCCTAAACATCAATTAACATCCAAAAAGAACCTAAACTCGTCCTTATACCTCCAGCTATAACAAAACACCAAGATCACCCCAAAAAACCACCATTTTCTTAAGCAAAAACTTAGGAAATTCAACCTATTCGGGATTGCATAGATTAAACCTCAATTACACATCATTAAACAACCAAAACACATTTAAAATCCATCTCAAAAAAGAGCCCAAACAATCACCACGAATTTCTTCAAGATTTCTTTCAAATCTTGAGTTTTAAGCCAAAATCAAGTTCATAACATTAAATCCATTTATAAAACTTAATTTAAGGATTGAGAACTTGGGAATTTCAGTAAAGAACTGAGTATTTAGAGGAGAAGAACATCCTTACCTCTAAATATAGATTTCTCCTTGATTAGAGACAATTTCCTTGAAAATCCAATAAGCAAAACAATAGAATTTGATGTAGAAAGGATTAGGAATCAATTGATGATTGAAACCTCATCATTTGGTGTGAAATTCAATAGAAATGTTGTTGTAGAAATGTGTTTGGCTGAGAGAACTTTGAGAGAAAATGAGATGAGAAAGTTTTAACAAAAGTTAGTTATGAAATCTAAAAATTGGTTTTTCACTTTTCCTTTAATTAATTAAACATTAATTAAATCATTAAAATCCAAGAAAAATCTGGAGAAATCAATCTTGGGTAAATTAGCTCCTTAAAGATTCAAAGTTTCAATCCTTACAAAACAGTCACCACTGGACTTTTCAAAACTCGCATTTTAGTCACTATTTCAAAATTTCGCACTTCCAAACCTTATTTTGTAAAATTGATTTCACCACTCTCTTATATACATTAAAAGAGGATTTTTTAGATATTTTTCCATATTTTTAAAGCATCCCGAACTAGGCTTTCCCTAAAAACTCCTTTTATATTCGAACCGAAAATCAGACCGGTCCGGTTCGGACCCTAAACTTCCATGCCCGAAATTGGGGTGTTACAAGCCCAGTCTTGCAATTTTCTGAACCCTGTAGCGGTCGGCAGAACTGATCCAAGATTGATAAGTAGGAGTACTTATCCTCACTTGCAGAAGAAGGCAACACCCAAAGAGTCTACATTTAAGACAAAAAGGAGTATGTATTTAATATAAAAACACTTTAAGAACTTCTACTTCAAGGAGGACTCGAACTTAGGCCATGAGCCCAATGTGAAAACTCAAAGCTGTGAGAAACGGATGTAATAGCTTTGAGTTGTTTTCAATAAAATTCCAGAGTTTGCTTAATCTGTGCACTTCATTCTTTCAATTAGTCCACACTAGTCAGTTGAGAGAATCCATTTGTCGGGCACTGTAGAGTGTCCAGGAGTTCTATATTTTGTACACATTCATGCCCTTATTATTGCTATTCTTGAGCACATTTAGGCATATTTATGTCGCATAGCATGCCATCTCTCGCATAACGAGAGGATAGATGAGGAGATAACTAGATAGGTTGGAGTGTTGGGGGTCACGGCCCAACTCTCCTAGGGTTTAGGCGCGTGTATGAAAAGTAATTTGGAAAACGGTTGTATAGTTTTGAGATGTTTTCAATAAAGTTCTGAGTTTTCTTAATATATGTTCTTTGTTCCTTCAATCTTTCTACACAAGTCGTTTGAAGAGAAAATCCATTTGTCGGGCACAAAAGTGCAACGCTCATGAAATGGTTAAGCACGGTCACAACGGGAGGCGTGACTAACTTGGTTCCACACTAGTCCACAAGTTTCAGCGGCTAAAAGGGATTACTAACCGAGTTGATTAATTTGGTCTCATAGTATCCGCCGCGTGACAGGCGGGGATACTTAAGTTAAGCAATCTCAAGCATCCTAACCTAGAAATAGGAGGGATCACTATCGACTATCCTACCGAACTTGGAATGACTGCCATACTTGCCGCCAGGACTTCTCTCCGTTCCATCTGCCAAGACAGTACACACCCCTGCAGAGGTAGTAACCTGCTGTGGCTGCGTGACAGGGTCGTAGTTTGCCGCCCGCCATACCCGATGAGGCAGCAATTCATAGCAGTGCAAAGCATACTCAAAACCTTACAATGCAGTCCAAAAGCTACTAAGTTGCACTTGTCTTACCCAGCTTATCGCCCAAACTCTCCCTATCATTCCTCCCATCACTATCTTTATCTTTACTTGTGTTTTTATATTTCCACATCATGAGATTTAATGGTGCTTTTACTAAATCTTTCTGTAGGAAACCATTCACAGGAGCTATTCCAATCCCTGTGGAGACGATATCTTCTATACTATAACTTGTCAGAGTGTGCACTTGCGCTCACAAATAGAGAACAGCCAAACGCTCTACAAGTTTTTGGCGTCGTTGTCGGGGAATAAAAGGTTAGATCTAATTTATTTTTAATTTATTTTTATTAGGATTAGATTTAATTTTTTTTATTTAATCTTTATATATATTTTTTTATTTCAGGTAAGGACGGAAGAAAAGGTTCAAGAAAGATGGAAGAATAATGGAGAGGCCCAACTAGCGGCCAAGGAAGCCCATGGCAGATGAGCATAACGGCTAGCCGCAACGGCTAGTTTGCCACGACGAGCGGAACAGATAACTACGTAACGGCTAGAACCCCGTTATTTACGCCGCATTTATTTCCGCCCGTTGACAGCGTGCCCGCCAAGGCAATAGAGAGAAGCGGCTATATAAGGCCAACTATTCTCCAACCCCGTTCTTAACTTTACTCTCTCCTTTGCTCTGAAATTCTTCCTCAGGTCTTTACTTTCAAGATTTTCTTGCTTTATTATTCTTTCACCTTCTTTTTACTTTTTTTAGGAAAACAACCATCCCCTAGAATATGGCTTCATCACAACGCCCTGCCGCCATCTCCAGCACCCAATACAAGAGGTTCTTGAATCCAGCTGTCGAGGAGAACTACAACAAGTTTTATAGAGAAAGGCAACTATAGGAAGAGATGGGTTTCCACAACACTCAATCAGATGGGAACTTTGGATTGGAACCCTACCTCTTCGAGAAGATTCACAACATGGACTGGGAACAATCCGCACGACATCCATAGGGAATTAACAACAACCACGTGCGAGAATTCTATGCCCACCAACAAACTCGGATACTCCTTTTGTCCATGTCCGGGGAGAAGCAGTAAAGTTTTCGGCTAACATGATCAACTGCTTCTACAACATTGAAGTCAGTGGTGACCCGCACGGGGAGTGGGAATCTTATTTGATGGAGCCTGACTACAACCAAACCAAATGGCTGACATGCAAAAATAATGGGTCAGTTAACCGCTGGGATTTGCTGCCGGAGGCAGCACTTTGGAGCTATTTCATCTAGGCCGCCTGATGCCTAGCACGTATGGATCCACTGTAAACATACCGCGGCTCGCTCTTATCTACAGTATAATGAAGGGGCAGAAAATGAACATAGGCGATGTAATAGTCAAAGAAATTTATGCCCAAGCAGAGAAACCAGTTACCAAAGGTCCACTCTTTTTCCTTGCACTCATTTCAGGCCTTTGTGCCAATTTTAACGTGCCCATGCGCCCAAGAGATAGAATTCTTCCTGCCATGGAAGGATGGACAAGAAGAGCACGCCAACAGATGATGCACAATGCGAAGCCAAAAATATCCTTCACTGCCCAGCCGCTGTCCCAAGCTGCCGCCACCCTAGCCGCAGCAGGCAGTACTGATGCTGCCCTCACGTCTGACACAATTCCCCTACTGCGCAGCCTAGTGGAAAGCTGCCAGTGGATAGAGCACAAGCAGGTGATCTTCACCAAATATGAAGCTGACGTGCAGGAGGCCTTTGTGGCCTACCTGCTGGACAAATACCAGGACGCCGAACCCTAGTTGCCTGCCTTTCCAACGGAGCTAGTAGCGTCAAAACTAGTCCATATCACCCCAAGACCCGATGTTGCTTCTGCCGTCGACGACAGCGAAGTACCACACTACCGCCCAAAGAGAAGAATCTCCCCAACTCCTATACAGCCCTACGACATCACCTCCTCCTCCGAATCAGAAAAAGAGGAGGAGACCACTACTACCTCCCCAATAGCCAAGACCACTGCTGCCAAAGACCCCGACTACTCTAACATGGAAATTTCAGACTCCTTTGATTGTGAACTGGCCGAGGCAGCAAGGAAAGGAAAGCGGCCAGCAGCAGATCCCCTGGTGTAGAAGATGAACGACAAACCAAGAAGCCCACCCACAGCCGCATCCATCTGCCGCGTAGCATGAGAAAGAACCCGACAGATATACCATCTGCTACGCGCCGCCTCGTCCTGCCACAGTCCTCATAATCTTCATCTGACGCGGCAGGAACAGAGGGGAACTCCCCCAGTTTATAGCATAATTTTTCTCTCTCTCTCTCTTTTTTAATTTTTTGGTTTTGTTTTATTTTCTTTTTATGTTTTATTTTTTCTTTCTTTAATTTTTCTTTTTTTCATTTTTATATATATATTTTTTTAATTTTTTTGTAGAGGCATTGAGGACAATGTCAACCTTGAGTTTGGGGGGGATTATTCCTCTTTGTTTTAGATTCATAGCATCTAGTAGCATTTGAAAATTCTGCTCCTAGTACTTAATGAAATAGAATCTTTAGTTCAAAACTTGTGCCTATGATAGTTTAGCGGATTACTTATTCTCACCATTCAAAAAAATTAACCTAACTTTGGGAAGAAGCATGAAAATACTTAGAAAATTTTCTTTGTGCCAACTATCCTTTACACTTGTCTGTTAAATGATGAATTTTTGTTTAAGTTCTAAGTTCAAAATTGCATGCCTTACTTGATAAAAGTTTCTTGATTGAATATAGGTTCGCCGCCACGGCAGCATAGGGCAGCACAGAAAAACTGATGAAAAACCTAGAGGTGCCCGAAACAGGCTCTAGGCAGAAAGAATACAAACCTAGAGGTTCCCAAAACAGGCTCTAGGAAGAATAAAGACCCTAGAGGTGCCCGAAACAGGCTCTAGGAAGGATCATGAGAAAGGACACTCTGATGCTATCAAAGTCCATGAATCTAAACTAAGTGACACACAAATTAGCAAGAGTGAATGAAAGTCTTCACGGGATGACTCGATTCAAATGGTTCAGAGTTTCATAGAGTGCACCTACCTTAGCTTCAAACCCAGAGAATAGTTGTGATGAGCTGAAGCCCTTAAAGCCATGATCAGAAGATAGAAAACAAAAGTGCCCAACTGTGCTGCCAAGGGAACGACTTGTATCCTTTTAATTGAGTTAATTATTTTAGGCATACGTTTTTAACTTGGTAATTTTAGCATGTTTAGCATTGACAAAGACCTGCACACATTGCACTGGCATTAAGAAAACTGATATGAGTTATTTCATGTCATTCCATGTCACTAACATTATATAGGTGCCACGACCTTGAGGCAAGAAAGCAAGTTAAAAGCTAACGTTCTATTAATTTTGTGCTAAGGGCAGATTTACTAGTTAGGTTGTATTGCTTGAGGACAAGCATTAGTTCGAGTTTGGGGGTGTGTAGAGTGTCCAGGAGTTCTATATTTTATACACATTCATGCCCTTATTATTGCTATTCTAGAGAACATTAAGGCATATTTAGATCGCATAGCATGCCATATCTCGCATAACGAGAGGATAGATGGGAAGATAACTAGATAGGTTTGAGTGTTGGGGGTCGCGGCCCAACTCTCCTAGGGTTTAGGCACGCATATGTAAAGTAATTTGGGAAACGGTAGTATAGTTTTGAGATGTTTTCAATAAAGTTCTGAGTTTGCTTAATCTATGTTCTTCGTTCCTTTAATCTTTCTACACCAGTCGTTTGAAGAGAAAATCCATTTGTTGGGCACGAAAGTGCAAGGCTCACGAAAGGGTTAAGCACGGTCACAACGGGAGGCGTGACTAACTTGGTTCCACACTAGTCCACAAGTTTCAGCGGCTAAAAGGGATTACTAACCGAGTTGATTAATTTGGTCCCATAGTATACGCCGTGTGACAGGCGGGGATACTCAAGTTAAGCAATCTCAAGCATCCTAACCTAGAAATAGGAGGGATCACTATTAACTATCCTGTCGAACATGGAATGACTACCAGACTTGCCGCCTGGACTTCTCTCCATTCCACCTGCCAAGACAGTACACACCTCTGCAGAGGCAGTAACCTGCTGCGGCCGCGTGACGGGGTCGTAGTTTGCCGCCCGCCATACCCGCTGAGGCAGCAATTCATGGTAGTGCAAAGCATACTCAAAACCTTACAATGCAGTCCACAAGCTACTATGTCGCACTTGTCTTACCTAGCTTATCCCCCAAACTCTCCCTATCATTCCTCTCATCACTATCTTTATTTTTACTTGTGTTTTTAGATTTCCACATCATGAGATTTAATGGTGCTTTTACTAAATCTTTGTGCAAGAAACCATTCATAGGAGCTATTCCAATCCCTGTGGAGAGAATATCTTTTATACTATAACTTGACAGAGTATGCACTTGCGCTCACAAATAGAGAACATCCAAACGCTCTACAGGCACGAAAGTGTAAAGCTCAGGAAAGGGTTAAGCACGGTCACAACATGTTGGGGCATGACTAACTTGGTTACTAACAAGTTCACAAGTTTTAGCGGCTAAAAGAGATCACCAACCGAGTTTACTAGCATGAGTTAGGTTCACGCTGAGATTGCTAGGTATTGCCTACGTCACGCTAGGTTTCTAGCATCCTTGCCTAGAAATAGGGAGGATCACTGTCGACTATCCTGTCGAACTTGGAATGTCTACCAGATTTGCTGCCAGGACTTATTTTTGTTCCACCTGCTGAGATAGCGAAAGTTGCAGGAGCAGTGACCCGCTGCGGCCGCGTGACAGGGTTGTAGTCTGCCGCCCGCGATATTCGTCGAGGCAGCAAATCATGGTAGCGCAAAACATACTTAGGCTTTAAAATGCAGTCTACATGCTACTGAGCTGCACTTTCCTTACCCAATCTATCGTCCAAAACTCTCTCTATCCTCCTTTTCATCAATATCTTTATTTTATTTGTGTTTTTATATTTCCACATCGTGAGATTTAATTGCGCATTTACTAAATCTTTGTGCAGGAAACCATTCATAGAAGATGCTCCAATCCTCGTGGGATTCGACATCTTTTATACTATAACTTGAAAGGAGTGTGCACTTGCGCTCTCACAAAAAGGGAACACCTACACGCCCTACAAGTTTTTGGCGTCATTGCTGGGGATTGGCAACAACAACTACGTTTGAATTTCTGCACTTCTATTTTGGTCTTTGCACATTAAATCTCTATTTATTTTATTGCTTTAAAAAAAGAGCCTCTTTGTTTTCTTTAGTGTATGTCCCGCCAGGGCAGCAAAGATGGCAGGCAATATCCACTTGAGGAGGGGAAGGGCATGCTCGGACGAAAAGTCAAAATTAAAGCCCTTAGAAAGTGGTTATGTTTGGGAAAAGCGCAACCTAATATAACCTAATTTTTCTTTTTCTTTTTTGATTTATCTTCATACATTATGATTAGATTTAATTTTCAGTTATTCAATTTTTAAATTTAATTTATTTCAGGTTAGGAATTAAGGCAAGAATAATAAGGAAGAAAGAATAAAGTTGACGCCCAACCATCGGCCAAGGCAGCCTAAGGCAGACGGGCATAACGGCTATCAGCTTCATAACGTCTAGCCGCTACGGCTATCTGTGTAACGGCTAGAATCCCGTTATTCGCGCTGCAATAATTGACGCCCGTTAGCAGCGTGCCTGCCAAGGCTGTGGAGAGAAGCGGTTATATAAGGCTAACTATTCTCTCCCCTTTCTTTACTTTGCTCTCTTCTTTACTCTCAATTCTTTCTGCTATATTTTCTTCCAAGATTTCCCTTGCTTTATTCTCTTTCAATTTCTTTTTCGTGCTTTAGGAAAAACAATCGTCTCACAACTATGGCCACATCGCAGCAACCCGCTTCCATCTCTAAACCTCTTTTCTAAAGGTTCTTGAACCCAACTGTTGAGGCAACCAATAAGGAGTGCTACAGAGAGCGGTGACTTTGGGAGGAAATGGGGTTCCAATACACCATGCCTGATGGGAATTTTGGCCTCGAACCCTCCCTATTCGAAAGGATACACAACTTGGGCTAGGACCTATTCGTACGACAGCCAGAAGAGATAAACAGCAACCAAGTGCGAGAGTTTTACGCCCACAGACCTACACCGAGAAGTCCCTTTCTTTATGTCCGCGGAGAATGTGCAAGTTCACGACAGATACCATCAACAGTTTCTACAGCATAGAAATTTTCGGCAACCCGCATGAAGAGTGGGAGTCCTACCTAACGGCGGCTGACTACAAAAAGATCAAGAAAGAGATTTGTAAGCCCAACACTAAGTGTAGAACAGACAAGAACAACGGCTCAATCAACCGCCACAATCTGCTGCCGGAGGCAGCCCTTTGGAGTAACTTCGTCCAACGCCGCTTGATGCCCACCACGCACGGAGCAACAATCAACAAGCCACGACTGACCCTAATCTACAGCATTATGAAGGGGCGGCCAATTAATGTTGGCGAAGTAATTCTAAGGGAGATCCATGCCCACAAAGAAAAGCCAAACGCAAAGGGACCTCTCGTCTTCCCTGCACTCATCACATGCCTATGCGCCAATTTCCGTGTGCCACCGTACCCCAAGGACACAATACTTCCCGCCAAGGAAGGATGGACAAGAAGGGCATGCCAACAGATAATGCAGGATCTGGAGCCAGAAACACCTTGAATCGCCCAACCACCATCCCAACCTACCGCCACCCCAGCCGCAGCGGGCAGTACTGAAGTTGCCCTCTCCTCTGCCGTGATCCCCCTGCTATGCAGCCTAGTTGAAAATTGCCAAAGGATCTAGCACAAATAGGTGATCTTCACCAAATATATCGCGGACGTGCAAGAGGCCTTTGTGACCTACTTGCTTGACAAGTACCAAGACGGCGGCCCACAGTTGCTCGTATTCCCAACAAATTTAGCAGCATCCAAGCCGATCCATATCACACCCAGACCAGCTGCTACTCCTGCCGCCACCGATAGTGAAGAGCCGCACATCCGCTCCAAAAGAAGGACCTCTCCAACTCCCATCCAGCCATTCAATCTCTCCTTCTCATCCGAGTCAGAAAAGGAGGAGGAGACCACTACTGCCTCCCCAATAGTAAAAGAGGTCGCTGCAAAAGATGTCGACGACTCAAACATGGAGATCTCAGACTCCTTTGATGACGAACCTGCAGAGGCAGTAAGGAAGAGAAAGCGGCCAGCAACAGAGCCCCAGGGTGGAGGACCTGAAGGACCATCTAAGAAAGCCACCACTAGCCGCATCCAAGTGCCAGACCTTCTACCACGCGCCGCCTAGTCCTGCCCGCCTCCTCAGCATCCTCCTCTAACGCAGCAGCAACAAAGGGGAACTCCCTTAGTCTATAGCACTCTTTTCTTTTCTTTTTATGTTTTTTTCTATTTCTTTTTCTTCTATGTTAATTTCTATTTTAAATTTTTGTTTTGTGTAAAGGCACTGAGGACAGTGCCAAACTTGAGTTTGGGGGGAATAGTCCTCTTTGTCTTTAGGTTCATTTAGCAACATATAGGGTCTTATAGAAATTCTACTCTCTACACTTAATGAAGTAGAAATCTGTAGTCTAAAACTTAAGCCTATGATAGTTAGCCGCCTACTTATATTTGCACCAAAATAAAAATTTTAACCTAACTCTGGGAAGAAGCATGAAAATACTTCGAAAAATTTTCCTTTTTGCCAATTACTCTTACAATGTCTGTTAAGTGCTGAATTTTTACATGAATTATAAGTTTAACACTATCTGCCTTACTTAACAAAAATTCCTTGATTGGTTATAGGTTTGCCGCCACGGCAGCACTGGGTAGAAAAACAAAGATGGAGAAAACCCTAGAGGTGCCCGAAACAAGCTCTAGGCAGGATGTTTAAAACCCTAGAGGTGCCCGAAACAGGCTCTAGGTAGGATCATGAGCAAGGACACTCCGCTTCTATCAAAGTCCACGTATCTAAACCAAGTGACACACAAATTAGTAAGAGTGAATGAAAGCCTTCACGGGGTGACTCTATTCAAAGGGTTCAGAGTTTCATAGAGTGCACATATCTTAGCTTCAGACCCAGAGAATAGTTATGATGAGCTAAAGCCCTTGAAACCATGATTAGAGAAAGATGACGAAAGTGCCCAACTGTGCTGCCAAGGCAGCAACTCGTATCCTTTTTAGCAATTTAATTATTTTAGGCATTCTTTGTTAACTTAGTTATCTCAGTATATTTAGCATGAACACAGACCTGCACACACTGCACTAACATTAAGAAAAATGAAAATCTAAGTCATTCTATGGCATTCCCTATCACTAATAGTAAACAGGTTCCATGGCCTTGAGGTAAGAAATCAAGTTAAAGGCTAAAGTTTCGATTAATTTTGTGCAAAGGGTAAATTTACTAGCTAGGTTGCATTGCTTGAGGACAAGAAATAGTTCGAGTTTGGGGGTGTGTAGAGTGTCCATGAGTTCTATATTTTGTACACATTCTTGCCCTTATTATTGCTATTCTTAAGCTCATTTAGGCATATTTTGGAGCTTTGCATGCATGACAACAATATTTTCACTTTCACCATGCTTCTATTGAATATTTTATGTTTGGTTGAGAAAACATATTGTTTTAGTTTAGTTTTTATTTTCAGGTGTTGTAGCTGAGGAGAGGACAGGAAAATTGGGACAAAAGGAGCTATACTGAAGCACTTTCAGATGCCGCCAATGACGCTGCCGAAGCAGCATTGCCGCCAAGTGCCGCCCAGTCAGGAGTTACACCGACTTAATCAAGATGGATCGCGATTGAAAGAGGGAAATTCCCTGAGCCCAATGAACCCAGTCTTGCAATTTTTTGAAGCCTGTAGCAGCCAGCAGAATTGATCCGAGATTGATAAGTAGGAGTACTTATCCTCACTTGCGGAAGAAGGCAACGCCCAAAGAGTCTACATTTAAGTAAAAAAGGAGTTTGTATTTAATGTAAAAACACTTTAAGAACTTCTACTTCAAGGAGGACTCAAACTTAGGCCATGAGCCTTATATATACCCAATGTATGTGAGGGTATAAGGGCATGATGAGGGGGATTGACGAGGTCTAACGAGGCATAGCGGAGAAGTAGCTAGGTAGATGGGAGTTGTTGGGGGTCGCTGCCCAACTCTCATAGGGTTTTATGCGCTTGTATGTAAAGTAGCTGTGAGAAACGGTTGTAATAGCTTTGAGTTATTTTCAATAAAATTCCAGAGTTTGCTTAATCTGTGCACTTCATTCTTGCAATTAGTCCACACTAGTCAGTTGAGAGAATTCATTTGTCGGGCACAAAAGTGTAAGGCTCACGAAAGGGTTAAGCACGGTCACAACATGTTGGGGCGTGACTAACTTGGTTCCTAACAAGTTCACAAGTTTCAGAGGCTAAAAGGGATCACCAACCGAGTTAACTAGCATGTGTTAGGTTCACGCTGAGATTTCAAGGTATTTCCTACGTCACTCTAGGTTTTGAGCATCCTTTCTTAGAAATAGGGAGGATCAATGTCGACTATTGTAACCCCCTTAGCCCGGCCTAGACGGTTGACCCGAACTACGAAGATTACACGGGGAAAACCAAAGTCAACCCGAGAGTCAACCTTGATTAACGACCCTTTTTTTCTTTTTAACTTTTTCTAAATGCATACTAACCCTAGGTGTACTCTTGAGATAAGCATACTCAAAAATCACAGCAATCGGAAAACAATAAGGGACTCAATTGCACAACTTACGAATTTAGGGACCAATTTGTAAATTCTCAAATTTAGGAGGACTTTACAAATTTTTAAGTTACCATTATGAAATTAGTCATGTTTCATACCTCTCTGCCAAATTTCACCTCAAACGGACATCTCAAACTCAACCAATTGCACATACAAAAATCAGGACTAAAACGTAAAGCTTGCAAACCTCAAAACCATTCAAATCAGTACCCAACGGTCAAGTGTTTCGAAACGGGTCTAGGCCGTTCAGAAACACGGGCTGGCAGTAGCCAAAGTGTTTCGAAACGCCTCTGCCCGTTTCGAAACACCCAGGCCAAAATACGCACCTGTTTCGAAACAGGCAAGGGTGTTTCGAAACACCCTGCCCAGAAACAGCAGAAAAGTCTGCTTTACACCCTTTCGACCCACCAAACACGCTCATATGACCCCCGTTTCGAAACACCCAGGCCAAAATACGCACCTGTTTCGAAACAGGCAAGGGTGTTTCGAAACACCCTGCCCATAAACAGCAGAAAAGTCTGCTTTACACCCTTTCGACCCACCAAACACGCTCATATGACCTCCATATCATGCCAACAAGTCATCAAACAATAAAGAAACATATTTGCATCATCAAAGCTCAATCACAGCCTCAAATAAGAAAAACCACGAGTCTAAAGGCATGCATCCTATAATGAAAAGCAAGCAATCATCAAATCTCCAAAACAAATACCAAATGGTCATTTACATGTTCCAAACATCAACATAGGCATTAAACCAACTTAGGGAGTCCAAAACATCTCCCAAAAACACAATCTAGGTTCCCATTGCCAAATACCAAAAGCTAATAGTGTAGTGAAAATAGTCACCATACATGAGCTTAGACTTTCACTTGGATCCTTGACCTCCTTGCTGCCCTTTAAGCACTTCAATGCTCTGCATTATTGGTTCAAGAAAGAGAGAGCGTAAGCACATATGCTTAGTGAGAAATGCTCTAATGAAACAACACAATAATGCACTTTGTAAAAACACCTTTCCAAGGCCTTTAATTTCAAAATATCATTTATCATGCATCTATGCATACAAACCAAGCATCTCATGCTTCAATACATCAACATGTCATATTGGCTTTCAAGTGATAATCCATAACCATTTTCAACTCAAAACACAATCGGATACGCGGATTACAAGCGTTGTCCCATACGCTCCATACACACTACCAAACACTCAAGGTGGAGTTTACCGGTACAATCACAACCCCTCAACACCCGTGATGGAGTCTACGGTACAATTACAACCCCTCCACATCACTCATTGGAAGTTGTATAACATCACTAACGAGAACACGGGACACACAACACAAGGTCCTCACATGGCCTTTTAACCACCATTATGACCTTAGACATCTCGTTAGTGTTCTTGGATGGAGTTTACGGTACAATCACAACCCCTCAACATCCAAGGCGACTTTATTCACGGTGCACCCAATCCTATAGCCGGATAACTATATCCGATTCAAGTACTTTTAAACCAACACATCACTTGCCAATATACATCATTTACCATCATCAATCCACTGTTTTTAAGCATTAAACAAAGCCATTACATAATCATGCATCACTATGCATCAAACCACATTTATCAATGTCCAAAACAAGGATCTCTTACCTTGAGCATCCCTCAACACATGGCTTACAAAACCAGCATTAAACATGCTAAAATATGCTTTCAAAACAGAATTTAAACATGCAAAATAAACACATTGCATTCAACCATCTCATGGTTCATCAAAAAGAGAGTTTCTCCGAAAAACTTACTCTTGTGCTTAGCTATGTTGTTTAGACTTAAACTAACCTCCCACAACCTTCAAAGATTGGTTTCAAAGCTGAAAACCAAACTTCACTCACCGATTCCGTTTCGCAAGCTTGCCGAAACGCCGATCAAGCCTCCGGATCAACACCACAAGGATCCGAAGATGTCTCCCATGTTTTAAACACATCAAAGCAGAGGATTAATGCATCATCATGCATTAAAATCTTCAACCAAAACACCTAAACTCGCTGCTCTCATCAAAACTCACATTTCGGCTACCAAACACAACCGAAATCACATCCAAACACTTCTACAACAATACCCAGCCAAGATCCATCAAATCCAATCATTCTTAAACATCAATTAACATCTAAAAAGGACCTAATCACGTCTCTATACCTCCAGCTATAGCAGAACATCAAAATCACCACAAAAACCACCATTTTCTCAAGTCAAAACTTAGGAAAATCAACCTATTCGGGATTGCATTGATTAAACCTCAATTACACATCATTTAGACATCCAAAATACATCAAAAAGACATCTCAAAACAGAGCACAATCATCTATTACCAATTTCTTCAAAATTAAATCCAAATCTTGCATTTTAAGCCAAAATCAAGAACACAACATTAAAACCTTTAATAAAACTCAATTTAAGGATTGAGAACTTGGGAATTTCAGTAAAGAACTGAGTATTTGGAGAAGAAGGATGTTCATACCTCTAAATGTGAGTTTCTCCTTGTTTAGAGCCAAAATCCTTGAAAATTCAATAAGCAAATGATGAGGATTTGGTGTAGAAATGATTAGAAATCATTTAGAGATTGAAATCTCAACTTTAGGTGTGAAAATAAATGGTAAAATGGCTGTGGAAATGTGTTTGGCTGAGGGAAAATTGAGAGAAAATGAAATGGGAAAATTTTGGCAAAAGTTAGTTATGAAACTAAAATATCTATTTTCCCTCTTTTCTTTTTATTAAATCACATTAAATGAGTCTTTAAAATTTAAGAAAAATCTAGAGAAACCCTCCCTTGGGTAAATTAGCTCCTTAAAGATTCAAAGTTTCAATCCTTTTAAAACAATCACCAACTTTTCAAAAATTACATTTTAATCACTAACTTGAAATGTCATATTTCCAAACCCCATTTTGTAAAATTGATTTCACCACTCTCTTATATATAATAAAAGAGGATTTTTAGATATTTTTCCATATTTTTAATGCATCCCGAACTAGGCTTTCCCTAAAAACCACCTTTTATATTCGAACCGTAATTTAAACCGGTCCGGTTCAGACCCTAAACATCCAAGCCCAAAATTAGGGTGTTACAACTCTCCCCCCCCCCCTTAAGAAATTTCGTCCTGGAAATTTACCTGGAGGAAAAAGGTACGGAAACTGCTTCAACATGTCATCCTTCCGCTCCCGCGTGGCTTCCTCAGCACCACGATGCTTCCACAACACCTTTACCAACTCAATGGTCTTGCCTCGAAGGACTTTACTATCCGAATCCAGAATCTCCACCGGTTCCTCATCATAGGTCAAATCCGGATTCAACTCCACTTCCTCCACAGGCATCACATGAGAGGGATCTGATCTATACTTCCGAAGCATAGAAACATGAAACACATCATGAATCTTTTCTAACTCTTGCGGTAACCTCAACTTGTACGCAACAGGACCCACACGCTCAATCACCTCGTATGGTCTAATGTACCTAGGGCTCAACTTACCATTTCGGCCAAACCTCATCACCTTTTTCCAAGGCGAAACTTTCAAAAACACACGGTCACCCACCGCATACTCAATCTCCTTACGCTTCATATCCGCGTAAGACTTCTGCCGATCAGAAGCTGCCTTCAATCGCTCACAAATAAGCTTCACCTTCTCGGTGGTTCCTTTCAACAAAGCGGGCATCGAAACCAACTTCTGACCAGTTTTAGTCCAACAAAGAGGAGTCCTACACTTCCTCCCGTACAAAGCTTCATAAGGTGCCATTTGAATACTTGCCTGATAACTATTATTATAGGCAAACTCCACCAAAGGCAAATGTTTCTCCCAAGAATCCTGAAACTCAATCACGCAGCACCTCAACATATCCTCCAACACCTTGATAACACGCTCAGACTGTCCATCCGACTGCGGATGATAAGATGTACTGAAATTCAACCGTGTACCCAAAGCCTGATGCAAACACTGCCAGAAACGTGACGTAAACCTCGGATCTCTATCTGATACAATCGACTTTGGCACACTATGCAACCGCACAATCTCAGCAATGTACAGCTCTGCAAGCTTATCCAAAGTGTACGTAGTATGCACAGGTAAGAAATGCGCACACTTCATCAGGCGATCCACAATCACCCACACCGAATTCGTCTTCGATGGCGACAAAGGCAAACCAGACACGAAGTCCATGGTAATCATCTCCCACTTCCACTCAGGAATCCTCAATGGTTGCAACAACCCTGAAGGAAACTGATGCTCAGCCTTAACTCGCTGACATACCATGCACTTGCTTACAAACTCAGCAACATCTTTCTTTAACCCCACCCAATAGTACTCATCACAAAGATCACGGTACATCTTAGTACTACCAGGGTGCATAGCAAAAGGACTACTATGAGCTTCAGTCAGAATAGCACGCCTCAACTCAGCATCATTGGGCACTACTATCCGACTTCCAAAGCATAAAACTCCATCATCATTAAAGCAGAAATCTGATGGCCTATCCTCTGCAATATCCTGAACATGTGGCACCAAGGAATCATCCAACAACTGCTTTTCCTTAATCAACTGAATCAAGGATGGTTTCACTTGCAACTCAGCCACAAGACCACCATCACGCGAAATGCTCAAACTGGAAAACATAGCCCTCAACTCCACTGCTACCTTCCTACTCAAAGCATCCGCTACAACATTAGCTTTACCCGGATGGTACTCGATCGTCAAATCGTAATCCTTAAGCAACTCCACCCAACGTCGTTGCCTAAGATTCAACTCTTTCTGAGACATAAGATACTTCAAACTCTTGTGGTCCGTGTACACAGTACACTTCTCACCATACAGGTAATGTCTCCAAATTTTCAAAGCGAAAACCACCGCAGCTAACTCAATGTCATGCGTAGGATAGTTGCGCTCATGCACCTTCAACTGACGCGATGCATAAGCCACCACCTTACCCTCTTGCATCAACACACATCCCAAACCAACGTAGGACGCGTCACTATACACCACAAACTCTTTCCCTGATTCAGGTTGAAAGATAGGAGCTTGCGTCAAAGCTGCCTTAAGCTTCTCAAAAGCTTGTTGTCTCGCTTCCATCCACTCATACTTAACATCCTTCTGCAACAACTTTGTCAAAGGTGCAGCAATCTTTGAAAACCCATCCACGAACCTCCGGTAGTACCCCGCCAAACCAAGGAAACTATAGACTTCATGAACAGACTTAGGAGGCTTCCAATTCATCATTGCCTCAATCTTCTGAGGATCAACACGAATTCCTTCAGCAGAAACCACATGACCAAGAAACACAACTTCTCTAAGCCAGAACTCACACTTGCTCAGCTTGGCATAAAGCTGATTCTCCAACAAAGCCTGCAACACAATTCTCAAATGCCCCTCATGCTCCTCCTCAGTACGAGAGTACACGAGAATATCATCAATGAACACCACAACAAATTTATCCAAGTATTCATGGAACACTCTATTCATCATGTCCATGAAAGCTGCAGGAGCATTCGTCAAACCAAACGGCATCACAAGAAACTGATAATGCCCATACCTCGTTCTGAAAGCTGTCTTTGGCACATCCACATCCTTCACCTTCAGCTGATAATACCCTGACCTTAAGTCAATTTTAGAAAACACAACTGCTCCCCGAAATTGATCAAAAAGATCATCAATTCTCGGCAATGGATACCGATTCTTGACAGTCAACTTGTTAAGCTGAAGATAATCGATGCACATTCGCATAGTGCCATCCTTTTTCTTCACAAACAGAACCGGTGCACCCCAAGGTGACACACTCGGCCGAATGAAACCACGATCAAGCAACTTCTGAAGTTGCGTCTTTAGCTCTTTCCACTCTTTAAGTGCCATTCGATAAGGAGTAATGGACACTGGAGTTGTGCTTTCATACAGCTCAATCCCAAACTCCACTTCGCGATTAGGAGGCAATCCAGGCAACTCCTCCGGAAACACACCAGGAAACTCTCGCACCGTCCTGATATCTTGCACACGCAACTCTTTAGAGCTAGGATTCATCACAAAGGCTAGGTAGGCTTCACAACCTTGCCTCAGCATTCGGCTCGCTTTCAATGTGGACACCATATTGGCAAGAAACTTCACATTCTCACCCACCACCACTACCTCATAATCATCCGCAAGCTTCAACGAAACTCGCTTATTCTCAAAATCCACTACAGCTCGATGCTCAACAAGCCAATCCATACCAAGGATTACATCAAAACCATAGATAGGCAATTCCATAAGATCAACATGAAAAACATGGTCTTGCACAACCAAGGGACATCTTCTATAAAGCTTTCGTGTCACAACAGTCTCACCAAAAGAACTAGTTACACGCATACCAACATCCAAAGACTCAACAGGCAAACCAAGCAATTGAGCATGTTCTCGCAATATGTATGAGTGTGTAGATCCAGAATCAATCAAGGAAAGTAATGACAAGGATTGCAAAGTGAAAGTACCTGCGATCACATCCGTGTCATTCCTCCCCTCCCTCTGAGCATACACTATGGCCTGGCCACCACCCTCAGGCTGAACAGCTACGACATGAGCCACATTCCTTCCACCATCCTTTCTACGCTGGAAATTACCACGGCCGCGCCCACGACCTCTCTGTGGTGCAACAACTCCTGGAGCACATCCCTGACCACCACCGGCCAACAGAGGACACTCTCTCTTCATGTGATCCGCCGAACCATAGTTCCAACACGAATTACCGGTCACCACAACAGGAGCCTATACCTCCCTCGCTGCTCGAGGACAATCACGCCTCAGATGACCACGCGATCCACATGCCCAACATGTGTTCTGATCAGCTCTCGCCCTGTCTCCCTGAACAGGCGCACCTTGCCCTCCACCACCACGCCTAGCTGAAGACTGATACTTCCGATCACGTCCTTTCTTGTTCCGTCCGCCACCGGAACTATACTCAACAGCTCGCTTGCCCGCACTAGGACCAGCTCCTCTAGAAGATAAACTCAAATTCAACTCAATGTCTTTTGCTCTACCAACCAGCACATCAAAATCAGTGTACTCAGCAGCCAGCATATAGGTCTTTACATCCGTCACCAAACCATAACAGAAACGTTCACACCTCTCCCGCTCATCAGGGATAAGCTCAGGTGCGTACTGACTGAGTCGGACAAACTGAACCTCGTACTCTGCCACTGACATGCTCCCTTGAGTAAGAGACATGAATTCCCTTTTCTTTTCATCCAGGTACCGCACACCCAGATACCTCCTCTTGAACGCGTTCAGAAAGAACGTCCAAGTCACATCAGCATCCTCCACTCCGGAGATAGTGGTTGTCCACCAGGTATACGCATCGTCATGCAACAATGATATTACACAGCCCAACTTCTACACCTCATTGCAGTTCATTTGTCCCAAAATTCTCTTGGTACTTTCCAACCAAGACTCGGAACCCTCAGCAGACAAACCCCTAAACTCAGTCCCTCCCAGACTGCGCAAGCGTTCCAGAGGTAGTCTAGCATTAGCATCTCCCTGATTCCCAGCTCAATGAGCTCCAGCTACTGCCGCCTGAAAGGCTCCAGCAATAGCTTGAATCAGCACTGTCATGTCAGGACCAGCTTGCCCCTGGCCTGCTTCAGGTCCAGCGACCCCAGCACCAGCACCAACTCCCTCACCCCCAGCACCACCACCACCGAGTGGAGGAGGTAAATCCACTACATTTTCTGCATTCTCTTCATTCTCATTTTGAGCCATAGCTCGCGTATTAATCCTCGTCTCTCTACGAGGTCCCATTCACTATACAATGCAATCACAAATGCAATAAACATAGTTAGGCTCAGCAAGGTAAGCAATCCAAGTACTCAAGCTCATTTCCAATTAAAACAAATCATTTGATTAGCTTTGATATGGCAATGGGTCCCTCTAACATGCTTCACCACAGCATACACCACATTTGCAACATTTTTACAATTCATACATCATACTTTCACTCAACAAGCATACAAGCAATCATACACCTATCACCCACATAACCATTCCCAAATACTCGAGAACTCAGCTCTGATACCACCAAATGTAACCCCCTTAGCCCGGCCTAGACGGTTGACCCGAACTACGAAGATTACACAGGGAAAACCAAAGTCAACTTTGATTAACGACCCTTTTTTTTCTTTTTAACTTTGTCTAAATGCATATTAACCCTAGGTGTACTCTTGAGATAAGCATACTCAAAAATCACAGCAATCGGAAAACAATAAGGGACTCAATTGCACAACTTACGAATTTAGGGACCAATTTGTAAATTCTGAAATTTAGGAAGACTTTACCAATTTTTAAGTTACCATTATGAAATTAGTCATGTTTCATACCTCTCTACCAAATTTCACCTCAAACGGACATCTCAAACTCAACCAATTGCACATACAAAAATCAGGACTAAAACGTAAAGCTTGCAAACGTCAAAACCATTCAAATCAGTGCCCAACGGTCAAGTGTTTCGAAACGGGTCTAGGCCGTTCAGAAACACGGGCTGGCAGTAGCCAAAGTGTTTCGAAACGCCTCTGCCCGTTTCGAAACACCCAGGCCAAAATATGCACCTGTTTCAAAACAGGCAAGGGTGTTTCGAAACACCCTGCCCATAAACAGCAGAAAAGTCTGCTTTACACCCTTTCGACCCACCAAACACGCTCATATGACCTCCATATCATGCCAACAAGTCATCAAACAATAAAGAAACATATTTGCATCATCAAAGCTCAATCACAGCCTCAAATAAGAAAAACCACGAGTCTAAAGGCATGCATCCTATAATGAAAAGCAAGCAATCATCAAATCTCCAAAACAAATACCAAATGGCCATTTACATGTTCCAAACATCAACATAGGCATTAAACCAACTTAGGGAGTCCAAAACATCTCCCAAAAACACAATCTAGGTTCCCATTGCCAAATACCAAAAGCTAATAGTGTAGTGAAAATAGTCACCATACATGAGCTTAGACTTTCACTTGGATCCTTGACCTCCTTGCTGCCCTTTAAGCACTTCAATGCTCTGCATTATTGGTTCAAGAAAGAGAGAGCGTAAGCACATATGCTTAGTGAGAAATGCTCTAATGAAACAACACAATAATGCACTTTGTAAAAACACCTTTCCAAGGCCTTTAATTTCAAAATATCATTTATCATGCATCTATGCATACAAACCAAGCATCTCATGCTTCAATACATCAACATGTCATATTGGCTTTCAAGTGATAATCCATAACCATTTTCAACTCAAAATAGAATCGGATACGCGGATTACAAGCGTTGTCCCATACGCTCCATACACACTACCAAACACTCAAGGTGGAGTTTACCGGTACAATCACAACCCCTCAACACCCGTGATGGAGTCTACGGTACAATTACAACCCAAGGCGACTTTATTCACGGGACATACAACACAAGGTCCTCACATGGCCTTTTAACCACCATTATGACCTTAGACATCTCGTTAGTGTTCTTGGATGGAATTTACGGTACAATCACAACCCCTCAACATCCAAGGCGACTTTATTCACGGTGCACCCAATCCTATAGCCGGCTAACTATATCTGATTCAAGTACTTTTAAACCAACACATCACTTGCCAATATACATCATTTACCATCATCAATCCACTATTTTTAAGCATTAAACAAAGCCATTACATAATCATGCATCACTATGCATCAAACCACATTTATCAATGTCCAAAACAAGGATCTCTTACCTTGAGCATCCCTCAACACATGGCTTACAAAACCAGCATTAAACATGCTAAAATATGCTTTCAAAACAGAATTTAAACATGCAAAATAAACACATTGCATTCAACCATCTCATGGTTCATCAAAAAGAGAGTTTCTCCGAAAAACTTACTCTTGAGCTTAGCTAAGTTGTTTAGACTTAAACTAAGCTCCCACAACCTTCAAAGATTGGTTTCAAAGCTGAAAACCAAACTTCACTCACCGATTCCGTTTCGCAAGCTTGCCGAAACGCCGATCAAGCCTCCGGATCAACACCACAAGGATCCGAAGATGTCTCCCCTGTTTTAAACACATCAAAGCAGAGGATTAATGCATCATCATGCATTAAAATCTTCAACCAAAACACCTAAACTCGTTGCTCTCATCAAAACTCACATTTCGGCTACCAAACACAACCGAAATCACATCCAAACACTTCTACAACAATACCCATCCAAGATCCATCAAATCCAATCATTCTTAAACATCAATAAACATCTAAAAAGGACCTAATCACGTCCTTATACCTCCAGCTATAGCAGAACATCAAAATCACCCCAAAAACCACCATTTTCTCAAGTCAAAACTTAGGAAAATCAACCTATTCGGGATTGCATTGATTAAACCTCAATTACAAATCATTTAGACATCCAAAATACATCAAAAAGACATCTCAAAACAGAGCCCAATCATCTATTACGAATTTCTTCAAAATTAAATCCAAATCTTGCATTTTAAGCCAAAATCAAGAACACAACATTAAAACCTTTAATAAAACTCAATTTAAGGATTGAGAACTTGGGAATTTCAGTAAAGAACTGAGTATTTAGAGGAGAAGGACGCTCATACCTCTAAATGTGAGTTTCTCCTTGTTTAGAGCCAAAATCCTTGAAAATTCAATAAGCAAAAGATGAGGATTTGGTGTAGAAATGATTAGAAATCATTTAGAGATTGAAATCTCAACTTTAGGTGTGAAAATCAAAGGTAAAATGGCTGTGGAAATGTGTTTGGCTGAGGGAAAATTGAGAGAAAATGAAATGGGAAAATTTTGGCAAAAGTTAGTTATGAAACTAAAATATCTATTTTCCCTCTTTTCTTTTTATTAATTCACATTAAATGAGTCTTTAAAATTTAAGAAAAATCTGGAGAAACCCTCCCTTGGGTAAATTAGCTCCTTAAAGATTCAAAGTTTCAATCCTTTTAAAACAGTCACCAACTTTTCAAAAATTACATTTTAGTCACTAACTTGAAATGTCATATTTCCAAAACCCATTTTGTAAAATTGATTTCACCACTCTCTTATATATAATAAAAGAGTATTTTTAGATATTTTTCCATATTTTTAATGCATCCCGAACTAGGCTTTCCCTAAAAACCACCTTTTATATTCGAACCGTAATTTAAACCGGTCCGGTTTAGACCCTAAACTTCCAAGCCCAAAATTGGGGTGTTACAACTATCCTGCCGAACTTGGAATGTCTGCCAGACTTGCCGTCGGGACTTATTTCCGTTCCACCTGCCGAGACAGCAAAAGTTGTAGGAGCAGTGACCCGCTGCGGCCGCGTGACAGGGTCGTAGTCCGCCGCCTGCCATACCTGCGAAGGCAGCAAATCATAGCAGCGCAAAACATACTTAGGCTTTACAATGCAGTCTACAAGCTACTGAGCTGCACTTGCCTTACCCAATCTATCGTCCAAAACTATCCCTGTCGTCTCTCTCATCACTATCTTTATTTTATTTGTCTTTTTATATTTCCACATCGTGAGATTTAATTGTGCATTTACTAATTCTTTGTGCAGGAAACCATTCATATAAACTGCTCCAATCCTCGTGGGATTCGACATCTTTAATACTATAACTTGGCAGGAGTGTGCACTTGCGCTCTCACAAAAAGGGAACACCTACACGCCTTACACCTGGGTTACCACCCCCACGCCTATGATCATAGTGATGCCTATTATCCTTGTGCCTCTTGGCATCACCTCTATCCCACTGATTGTGCCTCTTCCCTGAACTAGAACCACTAGCAATAGAAGACAAACCCAAGTTTTGCTCGATGTCTTTGGCCCGGTTGACCAAAACATCAAAATCCACGTAGTCAGGAGCTAACATGTAAGTTTTCACATCCTTTACCAGCCCATAACGGAAACGCTCACATCTTTCCTTCTCATTAGGCAATAACTCAGGAGCATACTGACTCAGTCGTACAAACTGTATCTCATAATCATATACTGACATATTGCCTTGAACGAGAGCCATAAACTCCCTCTTCTTCTCATCTAAGAACCGTAGGCCCAAGTATTTCTTACGGAAGGCAGATCTGAAGAACACCCAAGTGATCTCACCCTCAGGCATACCAGATGTAGTCGTAGTCCACCAGACATATGCATCTCTCTGAAGCAGAGAAACGATACAACCAAGCTTCTTAGGGTCTGAGCACTCCATCTGACCTAATATACGCGAGGTACTCTCTAGCCACGCCTCTGACCGCTCTGGCGCCAGTCCACGAAACTCAACTCCGCCCAGACTACAGATTCTCTCCAAGGGCAAACCAGTCCCCGCACCTTGAGGTGGTGCAACAGCTTGCATACCGGTCACAGCTGCCTGAAAGGAACTGGTAATAGTCTAAACCAACTGAGCTAAATCAATTCTGGCCTGACGCTGACCAACTAGTGGTACTACACCATCAACTCCGGCCTCGCCTCCTCCAGGCGGAGGTGGGGGCAACTCCTCCTCAACAACTGGCTCCTCAGCATGAGCCTCAACATGATCCTCAATAGGATCCTCAACAGCCTAAGCTGCAGCCTGTGGTTCCTGACGAACCACACTAGGTTTGGCTCGGGGTCTCGCCATAGCAACAGACAAAAGCAATCCAACAACAATAACATACAAAGGTCTGGGTCAGCAAGGGCAAGGGTCCAATTTGCTCAAGTATTTATCCACAACCATTTACTTACAATAATACCTAACAATGGGTTGCCTAACAAACTTCTAACAAACAATAACAACATAGAAACAGATCATGTTATCAACCAATCATGACAAAATAACCACCGTACAAGGCAACCAACGGATAAATCACCCAACGACCAAGCAAACACAGCAACTTACCTCACTTACCTTCCCGAAAGATGCATAACCTGGGCTCTGATTCCAACAGATGTTACCCCCTCAGCCCAGCCTAGCCACCAGACCGACCCAAGGTGGTCACACGTAACCAACAACAACAATGCAGTTTTAAATCCGATTAGAACTTTGAAAATCAAAACCTTTGCCAACCAATAAAATGTGCATACAACATATTACAACAACATAATAGCCAACCAAAAATCATCTTACCAAACAACCATTCTAACAAAAGCACAACTTACTCTTACAAGGTCTTACCAAGCCTTAACCATCTTACCACAAAATAGCAAAGTCATATAAGAGAGAAAAGTAGCATATTGGCATAATAAACAACAATACTCAGATATATGAATTTCTTACAATCTTACGAGTCTTACAGGACGCCGATGAGAGTAAACTCAATCATTGCACCCAAGCTGATCTTACACGTACGAATTTGTCTAACACGGCCGAATTTTCTTACACGTACGAATTTTGTGTAACGCCCCGGTTTTGGGCTTAGAAGTTTTGGGCGTTGACCGGTTTGGTCAAAGTGTTGTTCGAATCTAAAGAGGTGAAATTAGGAAAGCCTAGTTCGGGTTGCATTAAAAATATGGAAAAATGTTCTAAAATCATCTTTTAATATAATTAAGTGAACTGTGAAATCAATTTTGAAAAATGGGTTTTGGAAGAGTGACATTTTGGCTAGTGACCAAAATGTAATTTTTGAAAGTTTTGTGACTGTTTTATAAAGAGTTGAAACTTTGAATCTTTAAGGAGCTATTATTCCAAAAGTAGTTTCTCCAGATTTTTATAAGATATTTTGAGATTTATTCTGATTTTAAAACATATCAAAAGTGGAGGGAAAGGCCATTTGGCTATTTTCTTAACTAACTTCTCTATTTTCTTTCTCTCATTTTCTCTCAATCCAAACACTTGTTTTCCAGAGAGTTGTTTCTGATTTTCTCACCTAAAATCATCCTTTCAATATTCTTTTGATTCCTAATCAACATATCTTCAAAACCTCATCATTTGCTAGTTGATTCAACAAGGTTTTTGATTCCAAAAAGTGGAGAAACACAAGTTTGGAGGTAAGAACGTCCTTCTCCTCTAAACTATCAGTTCTTTACTGAAATTCCCAAGTTCTCAACTCTTAATTGAAGTTTTATTAAAGGATTTTAAGTGGTGAAATGGATCTTGGCTTATAATGCAAGATTTGGTGATTTTTGATGATTTTCGTTAGATATGATTAATCTGTGATTTGAGGTGTGTTTTTGATGTTAAATGAACTCTAAATTGATAAGGAAATGAGTTTTGATTAATGCAATCCCGGATAGGTTGTGTTTCCTAAGTTTAGCTTGTGACTCTTGGATGTTTTTGTGGTGATCTTGTGGATCTGATGTTGCTGGAGGTATAAGGATGTTTATAGGTTGTTTTTAGATGTTAAATGGTGTTAATGGATGTTAGGTTTTGCTGGTTTATGGCTGGGCTTTGTTGAGAAGTGGTTTTGATGCCATTTCGGTTGTGTTTGGTGGCCGAAATTGGAGTGTGAATGAGAGCAGCGAGTTTGAGTGCTTTCATTGAAGCTTTTGATGCATGATGATGCATTAAATCTCTGCTTTAATGTGTTTAACCGGGGGAGGCATCTTTGGATCCAAGTGGTGGTGATCCGGAGGCTTGATTTGGTGCTTTGGCTTGAGGCGAAGTGGAATCGGTGAGTGAAATTGGGTTTTCGGCTTTGAAACCAATGTCTTGGGAGCTTAGTTTAAGTCTAAACAACTTTGCTAAGCTCGAGAGTAAGTTTTTCGGAAATTCTCTCTAGTGGTGGCCATGATTTTGTTGTGATGCAATGTGGTTTATTGCATGTTTTGATTACTGTTTTGAAAGCATGATTTAGCATGGTATTTGCTGTTTTGATAAGCCATATGTTAAAGGAAGCTCAAGGTAAGAGTTCCTTGTTTTTGAACATTGATTAAATGTTGTTTGATGCTTTTAAATGCATGATGAATATGGCTTGGTTTAATGCTTTAAAACAGTGGATAAATTGATGATAATGATGTATATTGGCAAGTGATGTTTTGAAAAGGTTAAGGTCACTAAGGTGGTTAAAAGTCCTTGAGTGAGCCTTGTTTACTTAAGAACATCAAGGTGGTTAAAAGTCCTTGGATGGTTCTTGTTACGGACACAAAGGTGGTTAAAAGTCCTTGTGTGGTCCATTCTATGGTGTTTAAAAGTCCATAGGCCAAGGTGTTTAAAAGTCCTTGGGGTCAAGGTGTTTAAAAGTCCTTGAAGTAACTTATATCATGGTGTTTAAAAGTCCATGGCCAAGGTGTTTAAAAGTCCTTGGAGTCCAAGGTGTTTAAAAGTCCTTGGGGTGAAAGTTGATGAACTTGTTTTCAAAGAAATGAATTGTATCACTTGTGGCCAATATGACATGTAATGAAATGAAGCATGAGATGCTTGTTTTAAGTATGCTTTTGAGCATGTGTAAATGATGTTTGAAGCATGTTTTATAAGTGTTTTATAAATGCATTATTGGATGGTTTTATTGAGCATTCCTCACTAAGCTTTTGCTTACGCTCTCTTCCGTTTTTTTAATTCAATAATGCAGAACATTAGAGTACTTGAGGGCAGCAAGGAGGGCAAGCATCCAAGTGGAAACAAAGCTCTAAGTATGGAAAGTTTTCTAAGTACATTTTAGCTTTTGGTAATTTGGCAATGGGGGACCTATGTGTATGTTTTGGGAGATGTTTTGAACTCCCTAAGTATGTTGAATGTTGTTGAGAATGCTGGTTTTTGTGATTGGCCTTTATATGCTTGAATTGGAAGTTTATGCTTGAATGGCTTACTTGTGTAGGAAGCATGCCTATAGATTTGGGGCTTTTCATATATGTGGATGTTTTGATGAATTGTTGATGCAAGTATGTCTCATATATGTTGAATTGCATGTTGGCAAAGTTTGGTGGAATTTGGAGCATGATTGGTTGGTCAATTGCATGTTTAAGTATGCATTTTTAGGCAATCTGTGCAGGGTGTTTCGGAACAGCACCTACCGTTTCGGAACGGGTGCCTTAATTGTGCCCAGGCGTCCGAAACGGGAGGGGCCGTTCCGAAACGGAAAGGCCACTGCCAGACCCCCGTTTCGATACGCGTTGCGGAACGGCCCCGAGTTTCGAAACGGGCTATGCCTGTTTCGGAACGGGTGACCGTTGGGGGCTGACATTGGCAGTTATATGTTTTGGAATGTTTGCGTTTTGGTCCTGAAACTTGTTTGTGCAATTGTATGAGTTTGGGAAGCCCTTTTGAGCTGAAATTTCACAGAGAAGCATGAAATGTGATTAATTTCAAGTTGGTAACTTTAATTTGGGTTAAGTCCCCATATTTATCAGAATTTACATTTTGGTCCCTAGAGTTGTAATTTGTTCAATTGGGTCCCTGTCTGATCTCTGATGTTTGTGATCTTTTGGTATGATGGTTGTGTGATCACAATTAGGTCTAAAGTGCATCTAAACAAGATTAAAAGAAAAAAAAGGGTCGTTAATCAAGGTTGACTTTGGTTTTCCCCGTGTGACTTTCTTAATTCGGGTCAACCGTCTAGGCCGGGTTAAGGGGGTTACATTTGGTGGTATCAGAGCTGAGTTCTCGAGTAATTGGGAATGTATGTATGCATGATTGAAGTATGTATGCCTTGTATGCTTGTTGAGTGAAAGCATGTTTAATGGCTTGTGATTTTGATGCAATTGAAGTATGTGTTGTGATGTAGCATGTTGTGGGTACCCATTGCCAAATCAAAGCTAAAGGAAAGATGTTGTTTTGAAATGAAATTGAGCTTGAATACTTGGATTGCTTACCTTGCTGGGCCTGACTTTGTTTTATTTGTGTTGTGATTGCATGGTAAAAGTATGGCACCACGTAGAGAGTTACGAGGTAATGTGCGAGCTACGGCTCCTAATGAGAACGAGAATGAGGAAAACACGGGTAGTGCGGTGTTACCTCCTCCTCCACCTGGTGGTGGTGGTGCTGGGGCTGAGGAAGCTAGAGCTGCAGCTGGCGCTGGAGCTGCTGGACCTGGGGCTGGTCAGGGGCAAGCTATGCCTGATATGACGATGTTAGTGCAAGCTATTGCTGGTGCTTTTCAAGCAGCAGTAGCTGGGGATCGTGGAGCGGGGCATCAGGAAGATGCTGGTGTCAGACTACCTTTGGAGCGTTTGCGCAGTCTTGGTGGGACTGAGTTCAGGGGTATGTCTGCTGAGAGTTCTGAAGCTTGGCTAGAGAGTACCAAGCGAATCTTGGGCCAGATGAGTTGCACTGATGTGCAGAAGCTGGGTTGTGTTGTGTCCTTGATGCAGAAGGATGCGTATACGTGGTGGACAACCACTATTGCTGGGATGGCAGAAGCTGATGTGACTTGGACATTCTTTCAGAATGTGTTCAGGCGGAGATATCTTGGTGTGAGATATCTAGATGAGAAGAAGCGTGAATTCATGTCTCTTACCCAGGGGAGAATGAGTGTGGCTGAGTATGAGGTGCAGTTTGTGCGACTCAGTCAGTATGCACCGGAGCTGGTACCTGATGAGCGGGCAAGGTGCGAGAAGTTCCGTTATGGTTTAGAGATGGATGTGAAAATGTATTTGCTGGCCGCCGAGTATGATGAATTCGACGTGTTGGTGGGCCGAGCCAAGGATGTTGAGATGAACTTGGGTTTATCTGTGAGAGGTGCTGGAGCAAGTGCTGGGAAGCGATCAGCTGAGTTTAGTTCCGGAGGTGGACGGAACAAGAGGGGACGTGATCAGAAGTATCAGTCTTCAGCTAAGAGAGGTGGTGGTGCACCTGCTAGAGGAGGCAATGCTAGAACTGATCCGAGTGCTTGTTGGATCTGTGGTTCACGAGGTCACATGAAGCGTGACTGTCCTCGTGCCGAGAGAGTGGTGCAAGCTCCTGTTGCGGCTACTGGTAATGGGTGCTGGAGTTGTGGTTCTGCAGACCACTTGAGGCGGGATTGTCCGAGGTTGGCTGGTGATCAGGTGCGTGCTCCTGTTGTTGCTGCACCGCAGAGAGGTCGTGGGCGCGGCCGTGGTAATTTCCAGACGAGAGAAGAAGGTGGTCATGGAGTGGCTCATGTTGTGGCTATTCAGCCTGAGGGTGGAGGCCAAGCGAGGGTGTATGCTCAGCGAGAGGGCAGGAATGATGCGGATGTGATTGCAGGTACCTTTACTTTGCAGTCCTTGTCATTGCTTTCTTAGATTGATTCTGGATCTACGCATTCATACATTTTGCGTGAGCATGCTGAATTGCTTGGTTTTCCTGTTGAGTCTTTGGATGTTGGTGTTCGAGTCACTAGTTCTTTTGGTGAGACTGTTGTGACTAGGAAGCTTTATAGAAGGTGTCCCTTGGTCGTTCAAGAGCATGTTTTCCATGTTGATCTTATGGAGTTGCCCTTCTATGGTTTTGATGTGATCCTTGGTATGTATTGGCTTGCAGAGCATCGTGCGGTTGTGGATTGTGAAAACAAGCGGGTTTCGCTTAAGCTTGCGGATGATTATGAAGTTGTTGTGGTTGGCGAGAATGTGAAGTTTCTTGCCAATGTGGTGTCTACCTTGGAGGCGAGCAGGATGCTGAGGCAAGGTTGCGAAGCCTATCTAGCTTTTGTGATGAATCCTAGCTCCAAGGAGTTGAGGGTGCAAGATATCAGGGTTGTGAATGAGTTTCCTGGTGTTTTTCCTGAGGAGTTGTCTGGTTTACCTCCTAACCGCGAGGTGGAGTTTGGAATTGAGTTGTATGAGAATACAACTCCTGTGTCCATTACTCCCTATAGAATGGCACCTAAGGAGCTGAAGGAGCTGAAGACGCAGTTGCAAGAGTTGCTTGATCGTGGTTTCATCCGGCCGAGTGTGTCACCTTGGGGAGCACCGGTCTTGTTTGTGAAGTAGAAGGATGGCACTATGAGAATGTACATTGATTACCGTCAGCTGAACAAGTTGACTATCAAGAATCGGGATCCTTTGCCGAGGATTGATGATCTTTTTGATCAATTTCGGGGAGCTGATGTGTTCTCTAAGATTGACTTGAGGTCAGGGTATTATAAGTTGAAGGTGAAGGATGTGGATGTGCCTAAGACAGCTTTCAGGACAAGGTATGGGCATTATGAGTTCCTTGTGATGCCGTTTGGGTTGACAAATGCTCCTGCTGCTTTCACGGACATGATGAATCGTGTGTTTCATGAATACCTGGACAAGTTTGTTGTGGTGTTCATTGATGATATCCTCGTGTACTCGCGTACTGAGGAGGAGCATGAAGAGCATTTGAGGATTGTTTTGCAAGCTTTGTTGGAGAATCAGCTTTATGCTAAGCTGAGTAAGTGTGAGTTCTGGTTAAGGGAGGTGGTGTTTCTTGGGCATGTGGTCTCAACGGAGGGGATTCGTGTTGATCCTCAGAAGATTGAGGCGGTGATGAATTGGAAAGTTCCTAAGTTTGTTCATGAGATTCGTAGTTTCCTTGGTTTGGCGGGATACTACCGAAGGTTTGTGGATGGTTTTTCCAAGATTGCTGCTCCTTTGACGAAGCTGTTGCAAAAGGATGTTAAGTATGAGTGGACGGAAGCGAGACAGCAGGCTATTGAGAAGCTTAAGGCGGCTTTGACGCAAGCTCCTATCTTGATTCAGCCTGAATTAGGGAAAGAGTTTGTGGTTTACAGTGATGCATCCTATGTTGGTTTGGGGTGTGTGCTGATGCAGGAGGGTAAGGTGGTGGCTTATGCATCGCGGCAGTTGAAAGTGCATGAGCGCAATTACCCTACGCATGATATTGAGCTGGCTGCAGTGGTTTTTGCTCTGAAGATCTGGAGACATTATCTGTATGGTGAGAAGTGTACTGTGTACACAGATCACAAGAGTTTGAGGTATCTGATGTCTCAGAAGGAGTTGAATCTTAGGCAGCGGCGTTGGTTGGAGTTGCTCAAGGATTATGATCTGACGATTGAGTATCATCCTGGAAAAGCTAATGTTGTTGCGGATGCCTTGAGTAGGAAGGTAGCTGTTGAGCTGAGGGCTATGTTTGCTAGCTTGAGCATATCGCAAGATGGTGGTCTCGTTGCTGAGTTGCAAGTGAAACCCTCTTTGGTTCAGTTGATCAAGGATAAGCAGTTGTTGGATGATTCCTTGGTGTCTCATGTTCAGGATATCGCGGAGGGTAGACCTTCGGATTTCTGTTTCAATGATGATGGTGTGCTGTGTTTTGGGAGTCGGATAGTAGTGCATGCTGATGCTGAGTTGAGGCGTGCTATTCTGACTGAAGGTCATAGTAGTCCTTTTGCTATGCACCCTGGTAGTACTAAGATGTACCGTGATCTTCGTGATGAGTACTATTGGGTGGGTTTGAAGAAGGATGTTGCGGAGTTTGTTAGCAAGTGTTTGGTGTGTCAGCGAGTTAAGGCTGAGCATCAGTTTCCTTCAGGGTTGTTGCAACCGTTGAAAATCCCTGAATGGAAGTGGGAGAGGGTTACCATGGATTTTGTATCTGGTTTACCTTTGTCTCCATCGAAGAAGAATTCGGTCTGGGTGATTGTGGATCGCCTGACGAAGTGTGCGCATTTCTTGCCTGTGCATACCACGTTTTCTTTGGATAGGTTGGCAGAGCTGTACATTGCTGAGATTGTGCGGCTGCATGGTGTGCCTAAGTCGATTGTGTCGGATAGGGATCCGAGGTTCACATCGCGGTTTTGGCAGTGTTTACATCAAGCTCTGGGTACAAGGTTGCATTTCAGTACATCCTATCATCCTCAGTCGGATGGTCAGTCTGAGCGAGTTATCCAAATTTTGGAGGATATGTTGAGGTGCTACGTGATTGAGTTCCAAGGTTCTTGGGAGTAGCATCTGCCTTTGGTTGAGTTTGCTTATAACAACAGTTATCAGGCAAGTAGACAGATGGCACCTTATGAGGCTTTGTACGGGAGGAAGTGTAGGACTCCTCTTTGTTGGGCTGAGACTGGTCAAAAGTTGGTTTCAATGCCGGCTTTGTTAAAAGGGACCACAGAGAAGGTAAAGCTCATTTGTGAGCGGTTGAAGGCTGCTTCTGATCGGCAGAAGTCTTACGCGGATTTGAAGCGTAAGGAGATAGAGTATGCGGTGGGTGACCGTGTGTTCTTGAAGGTTTCGCCTTGGAAGAAGGTGATGCGGTTTGGCCGAAAGGGTAAGTTGAGCCCTAGGTACATTGGACCATATGAGGTGGTTGAGCGTGTGGGTCCTGTTGCGTATCGGTTGAGGTTACCTCAGGAGTTGGAGAAGATTCATGATGTGTTCCATGTCTCTATGCTCCGGAGGTATAGATCTGATCCTTCGCATGTGATGCCTGTGGAGGAAGTGGTTTTGAATCCGGATTTGACCTATGATGAGGAACCGGTGAAGGTTCTGGATTCGGATAGCAAGGTTCTTCGTGGCAAGACCATTGAGTTGGTGAAGGTGCTGTGGAAGCATCGCGGTGTTGAGGAAGCCACGTGGGAGCGGAAGGAAGACATGCTGAAGCAGTTTCCTTATCTCTTTCCTTCAGGTAAATTTCGAGGACGAAATTTCTTAAGGGGGGGAGAGTTGTAACGCCCCGGTTTTGGGCTTAGAAGTTTTGGACGTTGACCGGTTTGGTCAAAGTGATGTTCGAATCTAAAGAGGTGAAATTAGGAAAGCCTAGTTCGGGTTGCATTAAAAATATGGAAAATGTTCTAAAATCATCTTTTAATATAATTAAGTGAACTGTGAAATCAATTTTGAAAAATGGGTTTTGGAAGAGTGACATTTTGGCTAGTGACCAAAATGTAATTTTTGAAAGTTTTGTGACTATTTTATAAAGAGTTGAAACTTTGAATCTTTAAGGAGCTATTATTCCAAAAGTAGTTTCTCCAGATTTTTCTAAGATATTTTGAGATTTATTCTGATTTTAAAACATATCAAAAGTGGAGGGAAAGGCCATTTGGCTATTTTCTTAACTAACTTCTCTATTTTCTTTCTCTCATTTTCTCTCAATCCAAACACTTGTTTTCCAGAGAGTTGTTTCTGATTTTCTCACCTAAAATCCTCCTTTCAATATTCTTTTGATTCCTAATCAACATATCTTCAAAACCTCATCATTTGCTAGTTGATTCAACAAGGTTTTTGATTCCAAAAAGTGGAGAAACACAAGTTTGGAGGTAAGAACGTCCTTCTCCTCTAAACTATCAGTTCTTTACTGAATATCCCAAGTTCTCAACTCTTAATTGAAGTTTTATTAAAGGATTTTAAGTGGTGAAATGGATCTTGGCTTATAATGCAAGATTTGGTGATTTTTGATAATTTTCGTTAGATATGATTAATCTGTGATTTGAGGTGTGTTTTGATGTTAAATGAACTCTAAATTGATAAGGAAATGAGTTTTGATTAATGCAATCCCGGATAGGTTGTGTTTCCTAAGTTTAGCTTGTGATTCTTGGATGTTTTTGTGGTGATCTTGTGGATCTGATGTTGCTGGAGGTATAAGGATGTTTATAGGTTGTTTTTAGATGTTAAATGGTGTTAATGGATGTTAGGTTTTGCTGGTTTATGGCTGGGCTTTGTTGAGAAGTGGTTTTGATGCCATTTCGGTTGTGTTTGGTGGCCGAAATTGGAGTGTGAATGAGAGCAGCGAGTTTGAGTGCTTTCATTGAAGCTTTTGATGCATGATGATGCATTAAATCTCTGCTTTAATGTGTTTAATCAGGGGAGGCATCTTTGGATCCAAGTGGTGGTGATCCGGAGGCTTGATTTGGTGCTTTGGCTTGAGGCGAAGTGGAATCGGTGAGTGAAATTGGGTTTTCGGCTTTGAAACCAATGTCTTGGGAGCTTAGTTTAAGTCTAAACAACTTTGCTAAGCTCGAGAGTAAGTTTTTTCGGAAATTCTATCTAGTGGTGGCCATGATTTTGTTGTGATGCAATGTGGTTTATTGCATGTTTTGATTACTGTTTTGAAAGCATGATTTAGCATGGTATTTGCTGTTTTGATAAGCCATATGTTAAAGGAAGCTCAAGGTAAGAGTTCCTTGTTTTTGAACATTGATTAAATGTGGTTTGATGCTTTTAAATGCATGATGAATATGGCTTGGTTTAATGCTTTAAAACAGTGGATAAATTGATGATAATGATGTATATTGGCAAGTGATGTTTTGAAAAGGTTAAGGTCACTAAGGTGGTTAAAAGTCCTTGAGTGAGCCTTGTTTACTTAAGAACATCAAGGTGGTTAAAAGTCCTTGGATGGTTCTTGTTACGGACACAAAGGTGGTTAAAAGTCCTTGTGTGGTCCATTCTATGGTGTTTAAAAGTCCATAGGCCAAGGTGTTTAAAAGTCCTTGGGGTCAAGGTGTTTAAAAGTCCTTGAGGTAACTTATATCATGGTGTTTAAAAGTCCATGGCCAAGGTGTTTAAAAGTCCTTGGGGTCCAAGGTGTTTAAAAGTCCTTGGGGTGAAAGTTGATGAACTTGTTTTCAAAGAAATGAAT
This sequence comes from Hibiscus trionum, assembly GCA_030270665.1. Lineage (NCBI taxonomy): Eukaryota > Viridiplantae > Streptophyta > Magnoliopsida > Malvales > Malvaceae > Hibiscus > Hibiscus trionum. The sequence goes on from BSYR01000021.1 coordinate 29,221,071, forward strand.
TGTATCACTTGTGGCCAATATGACATGTAATGAAATGAAGCATGAGATGCTTGTTTTAAGTATGCTTTTGAGCATGTGTAAATGATGTTTGAAGCATGTTTTATAAGTGTTTTATAAATGCATTATTGGATGGTTTTATTGAGCATTCCTCACTAAGCTTTTGCTTACGCTCTCTTCCATTTTCGTAATTCAATAATGCAGAACATTAGAGTACTTGAGGGCAGCAAGGAGGGCAAGCATCCAAGTGGAAACAAAGCTCTAAGTATGGAAAGTTTTCTAAGTACATTTTAGCTTTTGGTAATTTGGCAATGGGGGACCTATGTGTATGTTTTGGGAGATGTTTTGAACTCCCTAAGTATGTTGAATGTTGTTGAGAATGCTGGTTTTTGTGATTGGCCTTTATATGCTTGAATTGGAAGTTTATGCTTGAATGGCTTACTTGTGTAGGAAGCATGCCTATAGATTTGGGGCTTTTCATATATGTGGATGTTTTTATGAATTGTTGATGCAAGTATGTCTCATATATGTTGAATTGCATGTTGGCAAAGTTTGGTGGCATTTGGAGCATGATTGGTTGGTCAATTGCATGTTTAAGTATGCATTTTTAGGCAATCTGTGCAGGGTGTTTCGGAACAGCACCTATCGTTTCGAAACGGGTGCCTTAATTGTGCCCAGGCGTCCGAAACGGGAGGGGCCGTTCCGAAACAGAAAGGCCACTGCCAGACCCCCGTTTCGATATGCGTTGCGGAACGGCCCCGACTTTCGAAACGGGCTATGCCTGTTTCGGAACGGGTGACCGTTGGGGGCTGACATTGGCAGTTATATGTTTTGGAATGTTTGCGTTTTGGTCCTGAAACTTGTTTGTGCAATTGTATGAGTTTGGGAAGCCCTTTTGAGCTGAAATTTCACAGAGAAGCATGAAATATGATTAATTTCAAGTTGGTAACTTTAATTTGGGTTAAGTCCCCATATTTATCAAAATTTACATTTTGGTCCCTAGAGTTGTAATTTGTTCAATTGGGTCCTTGTCTGATCTCTGATGTTTGTGATCTTTTGGTATGATGGTTGTGTGATCACAATTAGGTCTAAAGTGCATCTTGACAAGATTAAAAGAAAAAAAAGGGTCGTTAATCAAGGTTGACTTTCGGGTTGACTTTGGTTTTCCCCGTGTGACTTTCTTAATTCGGGTCAACCGTCTAGGCCGGGTTAAGGGGGTTACATTTTGTCTTACACACATGCGAGTTTTGGTCTTACAAGTCTTACATGTGCACATTAATCCTAGTTGATCGATCAACTATATCCGGTAAAGATTCTAACTTATGCCAATATTCTAACAAGGTTCAAACTTATCAAAATCAAACATGGCTAACAAGCCCATCTTACCACATCTTACTCTTACAAACATTTCTGTACTAAGCATGCCTTTACCAACACATAAATCTTACAATCTTACAACAACAACAACATAAGCATGCTCACCACACAACATAGGCATTAAAGGTAGGAAAACAAATGGCAGAGCAAACACAAGTCTTACCACAAATTTATATCACAACACATAATATCAAAAACATGGTGAAAAGTAAAACCACTTACTCTTGAGTTTAGATTGGCTTATCAAGCCCAATCTAAACCCCCAAAATCATCTTTGAACATTTCCAAATGCTTTAAAACATTTCCACACACCGATAAACTCATTCCAACAAGCTGAAACCTACAAAATAGCTAACGATCACCCGAATTTGCTCCCAAACTAGAATCCCCTGTTTCTAGCAAATTAAAACAGAGTATTAATACCCAAATAAGCTTCCAAACTTGCAGTAACACTGAAAACCAACAATTTCTCTCAAATAACCAACAATCCAATACCAAAAATCATCAAAAACACTTCCAAAACGTCCAAAACACAAACCCAACCATTACCCATCATTTCAACCATCAAAAATCATGTATTAACATCAAAATCAGCAACTCAAACATGTCAAAATCACTGTTGTCACTAATAACCTGAAATCAAGCTAAAACTCAATATTTTTCATACCAAACTTCATTCAAACTTCAAGTTTCAGTTTCCTTATGATCCATCCTTCATATAAATATCATTTAAACACCAAAACACCTTTTAAAAACACTCCAAAACACAGTCTAAGCCATTTGAACGAAAATCTTCTAAAACCCATTTTATCTCAACTTGAACATTTAATTCAAAAGAGGTAAATCATTTGATATTGATAGAAAACTAATAATAACAAGTTTAATTAAGGAAAAACAAGATGAAATCAAGTTTACCTCCCAAATCCTTGATGGGTAATCCTTTGGATTGAAGATTCTTCAATGGTGGCTTGGTATTTAAGAACTAACATGAAATGGAAAATGGGGGCTGATTCAAAAGCCATTCTTTTTAATATGAAACCCTTTAAAATAGGTTTGGGTTTATTTAAAAACTAAAACCATATTTTTGGCTGATTTTGCAAAATGGCTACCAACTTTTGAAAACTTTTGATTTGGTCATTAGTCCGAAATCTCAACCTTTTTGAATTGTCTTTCCAAAATTGTTTTCAAAAAACTCTTATACATAATGAATAGTAATTTCAGAAATTAATCCCAACTTTTTAGGAACACCCAATGAAGGTTTTCCCTGGTCTAACCCCAAAAGTCAATCTAACTCATTGAATATCAAAAACTACATCCGCAACATCTAGCCCCAAAATTGGGGTGTTACAGAGAAGTTCTATATAGGAAGAACTTGTAGCTCAAAGGATCGACCCAGAGAAAGGGAAATGTTCTATATAGAAAGAATCCATAGCTTTAAAACTTCAAAGCGAAGAGTTCTATAGAGGAATGACTCATAGCTTCAAGATTTCAAGGTAATATGTTCTATATAGGAAGGACTTGTTGCTTGAAAATACATTGCTAAAGACAAGCTAAAGGTTCTATATAGGAAGGACTTGTGGCCTGAAAATACATCGCTAAAGACAAGCTAAAGATTCTATATGGGAAGAACCCGTAGCTCCAAGGCTTCAGACGAAGGAAGAGTGCAACAGTTCCATATTTGAGGGACTCGTGACTTCAAATATCCGAACAGGGAAGTGGAATAAAATTAGTGCTTATGATCTTTACTCTATTCTCGTTTCACCAAAATGAACAAAGAAGTGCAGTTGTAAACACTAATTTACTCCAGGTCTATTAACTCGAGTTTATTATTATTATTATCATCATCATCATCATCATCATCATCATCATCATCATCATCATCATCATCGTCATCATCATCATCATCATCATCGTCATCGTCATCGTTATCATCATCATCATCATCATCATCGTCGTCGTCATCATCATCATCATCATCATCATCGTCATCGTCATCCTCATCGTCATCATCATCATCATCGTCATCGTCATCGTCATCCTCATCATCATCATCATCATCATCATCATCATCATCATCATCATCATCATCATCATCATCATCATCATCATCATCATCATCATCATCATCATCATCATTTAAACAGATCGTAAAAAATAAAAATAAAAACCATTTAATTAAAAAGTCTAGTCCATTTATATTAACCAAAATTTGTTTACAAGGCATGTTTGGCCAACAAGTGCAAACCATAATCTAATCTGGTGTCCTATGCGCAGCCACACAAGGATCGTTGGATCAAGCTAGATTCAAAGGCCAGGATTTAAGCCCAACAACCCTTGAGATGTCATGTGAAGATCACGCACGGGCTGTCCACCTTCCACACGCGCGTGTTTTGCACGCCTGAGACCCTTCCATTCCCACGCGCCATGCGTCGCCATCTGGAGTTGCCACGTCACCGCTCAAGGGCTATTTGGACCTATCTTCTCCAATAGAAACCACAGTCGTTTGATCAAAACTAATCCAATGGCCTAGATTATATCTGCTGGATGAACTCTTCACCTCCTTTTCATCCGATGGTCTCCATGTGTAATCATCAACGACTCTCCTCGCCGCCAGAAAACTCGCTACCACTACACGACCACCAGATCTCTCCTCTTCACCTCCTCATAATCTTCCACAGTAGATGCATTTATTTTGCTTATTCTTGTAAACCAAGTAAAATCGGATATATATGATGAAAAAATTCAAGATTGTAATCACTTTTCAGATCATCAATACAAAAAAAAATACTTCCACAAAGGTATCCATCTTTTTAATTTCGCATGCATGTCAAAAATAAAAAAAAATAGGTTTAAGAGTTTTTACCTTCTCCGTCGATACCCTCCAGCCATCCGAGGTCTTCTGATGATGGATGAGCCTTCTTCTGGTGATAATCCCTCGATTTTTAGGGCCAATAAGGGTGAATTAGAAGGTTAGGGTTTCTAAAGGGACAATGTTTTTTTCTAAAAATAAAAGGGACTAGGGTTTGATGTTGAGAAACTAAGTTGGATTTCTGGCCTTGAAATAAAGGGGGTTCAAAATGTTTTTTAGTTATTTTTCGGTGTCGAGAAAGGCAGTCGACAATATATCCGCAGCGGATGGCCATCAGAATCTTAAAAACACGGCAAAATAATGGGAAAAAGTGTGTTTGGTTAGAGGATTTAGAGTTTATAAAGGGTTTAAAAAAGAAAATGGTGAAAGAGATTTGTTTTCAAAAATAAGTTGGGTTTTATACCCTTTTATTATTTAAATATTAGGTTAGTCACATTTTAAATCTCTCCGCCCTTTTGAAATCTCGCTTGCGGTCCTCCCGCTTTTTGAAAGTACTCTTTTGGTCTCTACAAGTTTTTGAATAATTTTAATTTCGTCCTCATATGAGATTTGATCCAGTTTCCAACAGTTTAATACCTTTTTCGGTCTTTTAAACTTCAAATTTTATCTCAATTAAGTCTAAGACCAGTGGCATAATATTCCCTTTAGTCCTTGTTTTTCATGCATTTGTTTTTTATTTAACTTGTTGTACCTATTTACATTCCTTTTTTTTATTCTAATTGCAAGATTATTCTTGATTTGTGCCTTTTATTATATTTTTTTTGATTAAATTCTACATTCATCGTACTTATATTTGGTCATGATCATTAGTATTTATCATTAATATTAGGAAGAGTCTACCACGTGCGACAAACACCGATGAACACCACTAATGATGAACACCGCTGAACACCATTAAATTAATTAATAAAGATTTAAAATTTTAAGGACTCATCATACAATTAATAATTATTTTTAAAAATTCAATTAAATTATTTTTATATATATTAAAATTTTATTTTTTAATAAGGGTAAACTATATATTTAGTACCTCGCCTATTTTCGTATTTCTATTAAACCCTCATTATTTAAATATTATTTCAATTTGACTCTATTCTTTATAAAAATAATAATTTAACCCTTAACCTTCAACATAAAACCCTAAACTATTAAACCTTAAACCCTTAAACTCTTAAATCTATACCCTAAACCATATACCATTACAAATAATTTCACCGTCATCGATTCAATTCAATTCAATAAAAAGGTGTATAGAATAGAATTTTGTGGGTTTAAGGACGATAGTATATTTACCGGTGGATCATCTTCACAGGTTTTGACAATCAACTTCGATCCATTTGGTCAGTTCAAATGAGCAGAAATGAACTAAAAAGGCAAGCAAATGAAATCTGAATAAAGTTAAACAAAAACAATAGTATATTTACCGTTGTTTTTCTTTTGCTTAATGTTTTAATGGAATATCTATACTCTTAATCTATTCGAGTTCATTCAAAAAACTTTGAATTCAACTATGTTATCGTGTAGTTAAGTATTTTTAACTATTGAATGAATCAAATTTAAATGTCTTAATACAAGACTTTAACATAACGGCGATTAAGTTCAATCCATAGCTCACATATAGATATGAAATTAGAATTGTTGCACCTCTATATCTAGAAACAAAACAATCCATCAATAGTAAAGAATGTTTATTTTGATCAGCAATGGTCTTTTACATATAAGAATTACTAATATGATCAGTTAGTCAATCCTCATTTGTGATCTGATTTGGTCAAATATTTCGCCGGCATGGAAATACTCAAATATTAGCACTGATTAGTAATTAGCATCATAGAATAAGAACTAAGAATCCAGTAGTATACACAAGTTGACAAATACTCAGCTTCACTCGTTATGTGTACTTTTTTCTTTTTTTCTTCTTATCTCTAGCTTTTTCTTTAGATTTGTGCTTCCTACTGTGCTTTAATTCCGATCTCTCAAGGTGGTCCTTTTCTTTCTTCTTTCTATGTTCACAGGGCTCTGAATTGAAAGAAGATTCATCATGACTTCTCAGGACCAACTTGACACGGAAGTTGTCGAAAGATTCCCCGGGGACTCGAAATTTGTAGGCAGATAAGGTCCAGTTTCATCCATCCTAAGTACAATTACAATCAAAGGAAAAAGACAAGGTACAATGGCGTTTAGGAGTTTTCCAAATAGGAATCAGGCTATTACTCTTTTCGTTAACAACATTCCGGCGAAATTACATTGGAAGACACGGTGATGTAGTTGATTCATTCATTCCAAATAGGATTCAGATTATGTTTTTCGACATAATCGATCACTTCATCTATGGTCAAATATTTTATAGACAATTCTCTTACAATGAACTCCCTGAAACAAAATTGAAGACAAGGGGGTCTGCCTCAAAACTAGACTTGAAAACAAAGTTAAGCATATTTTTTAGTACTACAACAGGCAACCCTAAACCAACTGTTGTTTACCTTAATTTAGTTGAACTGATTTAGTTCTGGACTAATTTGTCAACAATTTTAATGTAATCTTGAAAGAAATAAAAATCAAATGAGACACAAATAATGAGATATGCATTTATCTCGAAAGAAAACATATGACTTGTAGGACTCCGAAGTTCCTTTCCAGAGTTGAGCAAAATTCAAATATTATCTAGGATGAAAACTGAAAAAATAAAGACCTCGATCTGCTTTGTGAGAAAAATTGGAAAGAATTGAAAAATCCACTAATCCGGTTTTCGTTCAAAATCTCAGCACCGTTGATGATTTTTTCAAAATCTTTTCCTTCTCTACGAATGCAAACCACGATGTAATCTTTGCATATAGCTCTAACTTGAAATTTGATCCGAAACCTTAAGTTACCTTAATATAACATGCTAGAGTATGCTCTACGTATTATATTGAGACAGAGCAATACAATCTTAAAGTTCGTATCGTCCTTTCACATCGATACAATACAAAGAAATTAATAAGCATATACCTGATCAGGTATCTAACAGTCAAGAATGCAGAAAGATTGAAGTAAATCAGAATCAGAAAATTCAATTTAATTTATACTCTTAATTTTAGGGTTTAGGGATTCAATTTATAGTTAATAAAAGGGTAAACTCTCAAATTCAATTCATTGAATTGAATTGAATCGATGATGGTAAAATTATTTTTAATGGTATATGATTTAGGGTATAGGTTTAAGAGTTTAAGGGTTTAAGGTTTAATAGTTTAGGATTTTAGGTTGAGGGTTAAGGGTTAAATTATTTTTTTATAAAGTATATGGTCAAATTGAAATAATATTTAAATAATGAGGGTTCAATAGAAATACGAAAATAGGTGAGGTACTAAATATATAGTTTACCCTTATTAAAAAAATAAAATTTTAATATATATAAAAAATAATTTAATTGAATTTTTAAAATTAATTATTAAGTGTATGATGGGTCCTTAAAATTTTAAATTTTTTTAATTAATTTAATGGTGTTCAGCAGTGTTCATCATTAGTGGTGTTCATCGATGTTCGTCGCACGTTGTAAAATTTTCCTTAATATTATATTAATATAAATATATCTTTCTTAAAATAGTTATACTTGGCAAGTTATTATTATTATTATTATTATTATTATTATTATTATTATTGTTGTTGTTGTTGTTGTTGTTGTTGTTGTTGTTGTTGTGAATAAAATAAAGAAGAATAAGAACAAGAAGAACAACGAGATGAGAGAAAGAGGGAGATTTGTATTATTCTCAAAATATAGAATTGTATACAATGCCTTCAATGAATCATCTATTTATAGGCATAAGAAGTACATAATACATTAAACTCTAATTCATAGAGATAATATTCCTAATAATAAATAAATCAAACTCCTTTGATAAAGTTCTAATCATGATAGACATCCACATAGATAAATATTCATAACACTCCCCCTTGGATGTCTATGAAGATAATGTGCCTCGTTAAAACCTTACTAAGATAAAAACCCAGTGGGAAAAAAATTCTTTAGTGAAGGAAAAAGAGTACACACATCTTTGATACGCATAACATGTTGCCTCATTAAAAACCTTACCAGGAAAACCCATTGGGACAAAACCTCGGTTAAAGGAAAAAGAGTGCAACGCGTATTTACTCCCCCTCATGCAAACATCACAGGAGATCTTTGAATCTTCATAATTTAATCTTGAATATCATTTTTCTAAAGATCGTGAGGGATGAAACTTTAGAGTAATATGTTCCATGATGTATCCACTTTCAAACTGAGATATACATCTTGCGTTATCTTCACACAAGATAGCTTTTATCATATCTTGTAAAAGTAAATCCACATATCTTTTGGATATGTTGGGTCAATAGTCTTAGCCAAACACATTTGTTTGGCTTGCCTCGTGCATAACAATTATTTCTACGACATTTGAGGAGGCATCGGCGAATGTTTGAAGATCTAAATGTAATGATCTTTGTATATTTATAGATATTTCTTGACCAACTAATATATAGTGCTTCAAGACCAAGAAAAGATATAATTATCTTTATTCACATCCAACAATCTTACAACTATTGGGATACTCAATAGATATGCTCTATTCATATTGAATCTTCTTTAAGATTCTTTTAGCTTATGTCTATTCATAGACAAAAGAAATATATAAAAATGCTCGATCTTCAGGTCGAGATAAACTTGATGTCAAGATTCAAGTACTTGTATTGAAAGTACTTGATGTTAAGATTCTTTCAGCTTATGTCTATTCATGGACAAAAGAAATATATAAAAATGCTCGATCTTCAGGTCGAGATAAACTTGATGTCAAGATTCAAGTACTTGTATTGAAAGTACTTCATGAGTTTCCAATTTGAAGCTCTTTAGGAGTTCTAAAATTATCATAATGGATCTTGATCCAAACTCCTTTATAAAATACATAAGGAAATCTGATCATTCTTATAGTTTTTTCTCAATTAGTATTCACTAAGGCGATTATACCAAATGCGCAAAAAATATTCATGAGACATTTCTAAATAAATTTCCTCAGGAATTTCCAAATGCTTATAGCATTTTAGATCCTTCAAGGATAAATATGGATCCACAAATAATTAGACGCATGTAAAATTTTCAAAACTGCCAAAGTAATTGCATCCACCATGAAGTAATTATAACTTTTCATAAATCATAGTTCAAGTCGTATTTACAACTACTTATTTGTGCCTCACTTGCATTACACCTTTAGGTGTTTGGACTACTGGTCCAAATACTTCTATTTTAGAAGTTCAAAGCGTCTTTCAACATTGGCCAATTCAATATCTATACTTCTGGATAGATTTTATACAAGATCCTCGATTTCTTTCTTTACTTCTATAGAAGTATTTTATGTAAAATCGTTGTCGACAACTTTCCAATTTTCTGGTTCCATTCTCGTAATGACATAACTCATCGAGATCTCTTCAAGATTTCAATCTTTATTTCAGGTACCTGAAACTCTTATAGAGTTTTATTATTTGTTATGTCTTGGGTCTCTTCAGGAGCACCCGCCTCCAATATATGACCATCTCATATTACTTTCTATTTACGAGAATTTTGATCATTGGAACCATTTCAACTATCATGCTTCAGGCATGATTTACATTCTCTCGCTCTAACATGTAATTTAAACTTAGAGCATTTCAGCTGGTATATGAGACTTAATTACTCTCATTGGGTCAGTAAATATGTCTGGCAGTTGACATGTAATAACAGGAATTATCTTATGAACTTCTAGTTCATATACGAGGATCTAGATAATGATAATTCATTTTCATCTATTCAGCTGATTATTATCTCCCCCTGATGTTGAGAAAAATCATGTCATAAATGATTCTTCAATTAATGTTTAAGAATTTAAACATAAAAGGAGACCCGTACTCAATATATATTCTCAACCCTTTTTATTTACCCATTTTGTGCGTTGTGGTGGAGCAATTCATATCGCACATTCAAAAATCATAAAATGGGAAATGTATGGTTTCTGACCAAAAATCAATCATAACGGGGAGTTTATTATAACTCGTTGGCTTGATGCGTATAAGTGTTGCTATATGGAAACATCATATAAATAATAACTCTTTTGTTCTCATAGTTTAGTTATTAAATAGGAGGCATCCAATTGAAATTTTGCTAAACTATATTTTTCATAATCAATAGGCTTTATAACAACTGATATAGCCTAAAATATAAACTCACTAGCTTTTCAAGACGAATAGTCTAACTGCATAATCTGAATCTTTTTAGAATCAATCTCACAAACTTCTGGTTGTAAGTCGATAAAACAATGTAGATGCATCTACTAAAATCATATAAAACTTTCCACATTTGTGGATATATGGGCCCATATTTCGTTCAGATATGCAAGACATACAGTCTTAACTTCAGTACAAGAATTTTAAGTTCTAATTCTTTTGGTAAGTGGGATCATCTATATCCTTTGAGAACAAACAACACAAGAACTTCATGTTCTTTTAGTAAGTGGAATTTAATCAATTCCTTGAAGCAACACAAGAACTTCACGTTCTTTAATAAGTGGAATTTAATCCATTCCTTTGAGAATAAGCACCACAAGAACTACAAGTTCTTTTAATACATGTGCATGTAAATCTCAATAATTTCTGCACCATTATTGATCAGGATGGTCTAACCGATCATGCCAACTATATATGTGTGTGTATATATCTCTGAATTTGTAAACTTCTTGTTTACCATAACATGTAATTCAATCTTACTCGTACATGTCTAGTACGACCATCAAAATTGTTTCTTTAAATAGGAATATATTTAGCTCTTTCGGAGCTTTCAATTGAAATTATCTTTTGGTAGCAATATATAGCTCTTCTAGAGCTTTCAACTGACTTTTTGGCTACCAAAACTTATATCCATATTGGCTTATTTCAAATGCCAATTGATAACATATGTTATCTATAATTCCCAAAGGGATAGTTTGCGAACTCATATTACTCTCTTTATGACTTTGACGAGTATAACGCACTGTGAATATGGAATAAAGTTCCATTTGACAATAACATATTTGCTCAACCAGAGCCTTTTGTGATATTAGTACTTCCGGATATAGTACTCACATTATTCCCTTGCATTTTAATCGAGAAATGCATAATTATGCACCTTTCAAAATGTGCTTTGTTTCATTTACTTCAGGTAATGAAAATATGTACTTTGTATCATTCACTTCGAGGAATGAAAAATATAAAATATAGCACATCATATCAAGTCGATTATCTATCAGAGATAACTTTCAAGTGCTCTTCCGAAGCATTGATATTTTAGTACTTTGAGAAATATTACTCATATTTCCCCTTGCATTTAAATGGGAAAAATATTTCTTATGCTTGAGTACAATATGAGTACTTGCATTATCTGCTAGGCATAAATAGCCACAATTCTAGGCATAAATAGCCACAATTCATTGTATATTTTATTCCGGAAGTAATCATATTCTTCAAATAATAAATTAACATAAAACGTAAATAAATAATATGTGAAATAAATAAACATAAAGCAAACTAACATAAATAAATAATAAATAAAACGAATTAACATAAAAAAATAAAAAATAAAAACAATTATTCCTGTTAGAGGTTATAAGGGAAATAAAATAAATGGTAAATTATTTCCTTCAAGGGTTATGAGAAAATTAACAATATCCAATTGAGTTGGACCAATAACGCCATAATTATTTTCGCCATAAACAAATTTTGTTTATATTTTATTTCATTTATCATTCATGATTATGGATAAAGTCCATAGTACTTTGGCGTTTGACAAGTACGAAACCAATGGTTTATAACATCACATTGGTAAAATGATTTCACTTCCTTAGAATGATCTTTATCACTCTTGTCATCCTTATAACTTCGCTACCAGCGGGTAGAAGTATTCTTAAAACGACTATATTTTTCATGTGTATATTCATAGCCTCAACCACGACCACAACTTTTAATGTGATTTTTTATTCCTTCCATAATATAATCTCACATTCACTTCAAGGAATGGAGTAGAGCTAGTGGGCCTTTAAAACCTTTTTCACATATCCTTATCACAGAGAACAAAGATTTAATCCTCGTATGCGGCATTGTTAAACCTGTCCACAAGGTCCTTTAAAAACCTTCTTTGAGACCAGTAGCCTCGCAGAACGGGATGTCCAGCCAATTATACTTGGATTATATCGAAATTATGTCTCTAATTGAATAATGATTTACCATGTTTGCATTCACTTCAGGGAATGAAACAGATCCAATAATCACATGGAATAAACATCATGCTTGCATTCACTTCAGGGAATGCCCCATCATTGATAATTGCATGGAATAAACGTCATGCTTGCATTCACTTCAGGGAATGCCCCATCATTGATAATCACATGGAATAAACATCATGCTTTGCATTCACTTCAAGGAATGTCTCCCATAAAACTTTTTGGATCAAGAAGAATTTTCGTAACTTGAAATTAGGAGAAGTCTATGGTCAAGTTTTTCAACGAAGAAGAAATATTGCTTTCGAGCAAATATAGACTTTATAATAATCTTCTTGTAAATTCAAAATCATCATGATTTATCGCACTTTAAAATAATAATATAAAGAATAAAAATAAAACCAAAATTTACCGATATTGATTTTTCTCTCGTGGACAATGGAGACATAGCATATGACCGAGATAGCTTCTCATAGTCCCTTTATATCACATCTCTTTCCAAGCCATTTAAGCATATCATGTAAAACTCAAAACACGGTTAAAAATATTAACTTTTACCAAATAAAATGACATAAATAATAATATGAAAAATATCAAATATAATCATATAAGTAAAAGTATGAATAAGCATACCGCTAATTAATCCTTTTAGGAACAAGAGAAAACACACGTAATTTACACCAAACGCAACCTCTTCGTCTCTGTCGATTCGTCTTTTGGTTTGTGAGAAGCCACAAATTTATCTCTTTCCAATATTCGAATAAAATCAAACATACTTCCAAAATTTTTAAAAATTAAAACAAAGTTAAAATATAAAGAGAAAGACAATCGATAACTAAAAAAAAATAAGGAGAAAAAGAAAAAAAACTTATCTTTGGTTTATTCTATAATCGAATTCTTCCTGGTAACTTCTTTTGTATTATAACGATGAAGACTTCAGTTGATTAGAGTCTCGTGCTGATAACGTGTTGTGAATAAAATAAAGAAGAACAAGAATAAGAACAAGAAGAACAACGAGATGAGAGAAAGAGGGAGATTTGTATTATTCTCAAAATATAGAATTGTATACAATGCCTTCAATGAATCATCTATTTATAGGCATAAGAAGTACATAATACATTAAACTCTAATTCATAGAGATAATATTCCTAATAATAAATAAATCAAACTCCTTTGATAAAGTTCTAATCATGATAGACATCCACATAGATAAATATTCATAACAATTATTATTATTATTATTATTATTATTATTATTATTATTATTATTATTATTATTATTATTATTATTATTATTATTCAGATTTATTATTACCATATTAATGTGATTTTTTTAACTTTGTGTCATATTTAAATTTTAGTATATTTATATATATTTTATATTTATATTATATTGTGTAAAACTAAATGAGTTTTACATCATATAACTTGATCCCATCTCTATATATATATATATATGGAAAATACTTTGATGCACAAGCTGTGTAAACTTTAGTTTACACAAGCCCTTTAATTTTAGGGTTTAGGGTTTATGGTTTTATGTTAGGGTTTAGGGATTTAGTATGTAGGGTATATAATTTAAGGTTTATGGTTAGGATTTAGAGTTTATAGTTTAAAGCTTAGGGTTTAGGGTTTAGGGTTTAGGTTGCTAGGGTTTGTGATTTAGATTTTAAATTTTATAAAAGGATTGTGTAAAAAAAAATTACACAGCTTGTGCATCAAAATAAAACCCTATATATATATATATATAAAGTGATTTATACTATACGTTTACTCATATATATGTTATGCGATTTATATATTTTTGGTAAGTTTTTATAGTTTTTTTATATACTTTATATGGCTTATTATAACCTATTCATAGATATTGTTTATATATTTATACATTTATTTATGCTTTGTTTCCTGCCTTTATTATCGTTTATCTATAAATTGATATGGTATGTTTATATTATTTGTTTTGATCTAATTTTGTATGATATATATTTATATTTAATGTCATGACATAATTTTGGTAATGACCTCTTTACATATATATTTTTACCGTATATAACTTCTAGTGTTACTTATTCTATGCTCAAATATAATGTTTTTTTTACCTAATATATATTACTTAATCCGTCTATTGTATATATATATATATATATATATATATATATATATGTTAATACATATATTGTAAGTATTATAGTATCTAATATTTTTTTTGAACAATTACATAGTACGTAATCATTATAAGTGCATACATACATATATATTATAATATATAGTATTATGTCATGTTATTTATTATAGTATTCTTTTAACATATCTATATTTGCATATACATTATTTATGCTTTCATTTCGTATTTATTCATCAACATGTATGTTCATTTATCCATGTACTTTATATTATTTGTGCTAGCATATGTTTTGTTCACACAAATTAAAATGTCATGTTTAATTAATTGTGTTAATTTAGTTTATTACTCGAGGTCCCGATATAGTAGTGGAAGTGTCGTCTCGAGTCTTCTGGCGTCATTTCTTTTGCTCGATTCGTATGCTCATGTATTCATGCATTTTTAGGGATTAGATTTTAAATTAAACCAAATTTTAGATTTTATTTGCATTTACGATACGAACCCTTAGGTATCAATTTTAGGCGTTGTGGGGTGCTAATCCTTCCCCATACGTAACCGACTCCCGAACCCTTTTTAAATCTCTAATTTTATTTTCGTTGTCCAGTTTACCCTTTTAAAAATGATCGATGGCGACTTCAGGTCTTCTTTTAAAAATACAAGCTTTTTTCAAAATTCCCACTTCAATCAATTTTTTATAAAAAGTGGGAAACTTGTAATCTTTTTTAGTCGCTACAGGTAGTTTTAAAGGTTTTGCAATTTCGCCCCTCATCTTCTTCGATTTGGCCCGAAATTTAGTGGGTTATTCACCCTTTCGGTCCTCGTCCTTTGTTTCCTTGTTTTATTTTTATTTACGGTTTTATTTTCAGTTTTGATACATGCTTGCTTTATGTGTATATACGCATAGTATAGTTTAATATTCTTTTTTCCTCTTAAGCACCGTATAACATGTATGTATATTTATCTTATGCTTTATGTTTATATCATATCATATGTTGTATACATTATTATATATTTCTAGTATGTTTATATATATATATATATATATATATATATATATATATATTACATTGTATTTTTTTATGTAATATGTATATGTTACGCACATCTATATAAATATATTAAGTTTACTAAAAAAATATAGGCCATATTTGACAATTAGAGGATAGCTGATAGCAGATTACATTAGCTGATAGCGGATAGTTGATTGCATTAGATGATTTGACTAGCGCATTGTATTAGCTGATTTTATAAAAATGTTTGATAAAATTAACTGATAGTTGACAGTTTTTTGATAATTTAGACAAACAAAATGACATATAACGACATGATTATATTCGATGCATGTTTGAATAATTTATTACTTATCAATATTTTATATCTGTTAATATTAGGGTAAACTACACAGATGACCACTGAACTATGAGTTTGGTGTCAAAATGACACTATATTATTTTTTTCGGCAAATACACCACACAACTATTTAAATGGTTCCATTTTAGCCACACGCTGTTTAAAAAACGAAAAAGTTGACGGAACTGTTAAAAAAATTGGTATAATTACACATTTGGTCCTCTATATTTATACAATATATCAATTTAGTCCTAATTTTACTCTAACAAAATAAATTAATTATTCAATAAGATAGTGAACTTATATAACCCTAAACATTAAATTCACTAATTTATAACCCTAAACCCTAAATATTTCAAATTAATTTCACACTAGATATTTTAAATTAATTTAACATATATAAACCTTAAACCCTAAACCCTAAATATTTAGTCAACTTAATGTTAATATTTGAGTTAAGTAGATTCTAGTCATAAAAAAAGCTTTGAGATTAAGCATGTACACTCAAAAGACATTTAGTGCCTACCATTACATTTATTTAGAGTTTTGGGGAGTTTGTGTAAATCACCTGTAGAAGCAAGCGAACAACCGCAACCTGCCGACTAACCACAGCAGCAACAAGTGCAGTGCAGTCAAGATTTGTATATAAAGAAGGTTTAGATGACTGAAGCAGTTGCCTATGACTTGCACTCGCATCAACACCACACTGTTATTGAGTAGGAGATTTTAGATTATCATGTTTAATCTAATACAAACAAATAATATTCAGAATTACATTAAGATCTTAAAATGTACTGGTCCAGGAGGACCAACTAAATAACACCATCATGGAATTATTGGCTAAATCAGCAACAAGAGCAGCAAGGTCAAGCACCCAACTTACTATAAGGCATTAGAGTGGAAGCAGACAAAAAACTAATAGCAGCTAAAAGAGAGAATTATAAGACATTCTATTGGTTAAAACTATTGAAGTGCCCCACTGTGTTATATTACAGTGCATTTTAGAGCTTTACTCGTATAAACTGCTACTAAGAGGTGCATAAGATTAGTGGGTATGGTAGCTTTACCTTCATAAGAGTGTCAACCACTTCCACAAATCCCCTGCAGCAGGATGTGACAAGAGCATGAATAGCAACATGTGGCCGAATTAGATCAGATCCCATGAGCAGTTCGGCAAGCCTCTCTTTGTCCATGGCAGCTTGCCTCCAGAAGAGCTTCTTCGCAAGCTGGCTGAGACGCCCCAGCTTTAAGCAAAATTTTCAGAATCTCAAGGGGGCCCTCTTTGACTGCTACTGTTGTTGCAAAGCCCTTGAAGAGTTTCTGGTTCACATCAGCTCCTATGCTCTGTCATATAAAAAGATACTTTTAGCACATTGATGGTTAAAGTTGGCGAAAGGAATTTAATGTTTAGGGTTTAATTTGAAATATTTAGGGTTTATGGTTATAAATTAGTGAACTTATGTTTAGGGTTTGAGCTTTAAGCTTATAGATGTAAAAACCAAAAAGAGATATATAAAAAGTCTGGTGATTTGTAACACAAAGATGTGCTTGGTGTAGTGGCTAAGTCAATATTTTTCTTCCTATCATATGTAGGTTTGAATCCTCCTAAGCAAAAGCTTGAATTTTGTCTTTCTCCTTTAAACATGTGGTGACACGTGTCACCATCTTATTGAATAATTAATTTATTTTATTAGATTAAAATTAGGACTAAATTGATATATTTTATAAATATAGATGACCAAATGTATAATTATACTAATTTTTTTAACAGTTCCGTCAACTTTTTCGCTTTTTTAACGACGTATGGCTAAAATGGAACCATTTAAATAGTTGTGTGGTGCATTTGCCTAAAAAATAATATAGTGGTCATTTTGACACCAAACCTATAATTCAGTTGTTATCTATGTAGTTTACCCTTAATATTAATTAGATTATGAAGAATATTTTTTAATAAAACAATACTAAGCATATTTGAAGGACATATATATTAATTTATTATTTATATAATTATTTTAATATAATTTAATTAATTAGTAAATTTAAATAAAAATCTAAACACGTGAGAATAAAAAGAAAAAAACAAAAAATATTTTGGAGATTTTTGACGATTGTTAAGGGTAAAAGGTTTTTTATAAGTCTTATGTATAAACCGCTAATTTCAAAAACTCCTATTAGCAGCTTTTTCAAAATGAGAGATTTCACCCCAATCTCTTATTCTCCAAACATTCAAGTTGGCGAATTTGACTGGTCAAACCTCTAATATTAGCTCAAACCTTAAATTTTGATTCAAACCGTAATTTACCAAACAATGCCATATACATATATATCCTTCTTTTAAAGTATATATATATTAACATACTGTACTATAGTTATTTATATATTACGCAATTTCTTCTATTATTTATATATGTATATTATATAGTTTCATACTGTTTTTCGTACCATATATATATACATATGTGCTGGTCCAAAAGATCCAATATATATACATAATTTACGTTACGCATTTATTTATTGTGCATATTCGTTTTTATTCTTTCCATGATTTAATTTGTTTACCTGACTAGCATCGTTCTTATCCCTAAAGTTGAGTCCCCTACATCTATGGACCAATTTCGTCCCATTAGTCTCTGTCAGGTGCTTTATAAGATTGTTGCAAAGGCTCTAGCTAATAGATTGCGGTCTCTCCTTGACAAATGCAATGATGAAACCCAAAGCGCTTTTGTTCCGGGTATATCCATCTCTGACAATGTGCTGATCGCATATGAGCTCATGCATTCGATGAAAGTTAGGAAAAGAGGTTTAAAGGGCTCTTTTGCTTTGAAACTGGATATGGCGAAAGCTTACGATAGATTAAATTGGGATTTTCTGGAGAAAGTCATGCTACAAATGGGCTTTGACTCTGGTTGGGTTTCACTGATTTTAAGATGTATTTCATCAGTTACTTATTCGGTCAACTTCAATGGCAGGCTTTCGGAGACTTTTTCTCCTACTCGTGGTGTCCGGCAGGGTGACCCCCTCAGTCCGTATCTTTTTCTTTTCTGTGCCGAGGGCTTATCCTCTCTTCTCCATAATGCTAGAGTGTCTCGGCTTATTACAGGTGCCAAAACGGGAAGATCAGGTATTCCGATATCCCATCTTTTTTTCGCTGATGATAGTATTCTATTTGGAAGCAGTACGATTGAAGATGCCACTAGACTCAGGGAGATTGTCTCTTATTATGAACGTGCATCAGGACAATTAGTAAATTACAACAAGTCTGCAATTTTCTTCAGTGGTAATGTTTCCCAGAGCCTTACTAATTCTATTAGTAACCTGTTCAATGTTCGTGTCTCGGTGAATCCAGAAAAGTATCTTGGTTTACCTAATTTGATTGGGAGAAACAAGAAAGCTGCTTTTGCCAGCTTGACGGACAAGATGAACAAGAAGACTGACAGTTGGAGTACTCGATTTCTATCTATGGGAGGAAAAGAGGTTTTTATTAAATTGGTACTTCAAGCTATACCTATATACGCCATGCAATGTTTTCTATTCCCTAAGACCTTATGTGCTAGTCTTGAGCAGATTATGAATAGGTTTTGGTGGCGTAACAATAGCTCTAAAAAGGGGATTCACTGGACTTCTTGGAGCAGTATTTGCTTACCGAAAAAGCTAGGAGGTATGGGTTTCCGTGATTTAGCCAAATTCAACATCGCTTTGCTTGCTAAGCAAGGATGGAATCTCATCAATAACCCTACATGCCTTTTAGCACGTGTGCTTAAAGCCAAATACTACCCGAATGATGATTTTATGACAGCAAGGTTAGGTACCTACCCTTCCTACACATGGAAGAGCATTTGGTGTTCTCGTGGTCTTCTGGAAAAAGGATTGGGTTGGAGAGTGGGCAATGGTATTTCGATAAACATTTGGCAAGATGCTTGGGTGGCCGGTCCTGGTAATGGGAAAATCAGCCCTCCAGCAACACAGCAAGACATTTGCAGAGTTGCGGATTTGATCAACAGTGAGAGTTATACCTGGAAAACAGATTTAATTAAGGAACGGTTTGCTCCTCCTACTGCTCATAATATTATCTGTATGCCTCTCCCTCTTATTTCCACCCCTGATCGCAGATTTTGGAGAGGTGATTCCTCGGGCCTGTATAGCGTCCGTAGTGGCTATAGATGGTTGGTCAATTCCTCTCTAGGCTTGAATGGGAACCCCACTGATTTCGTTGATGATTGGTACACTAAGTTTTGTGGTTCCTATTGGTCTCTCCCTATTCCCACAAAGATCCGTGTTTTCTTTTGGCGGTTCGCGCATAATTTATTACCTACCTACCAGAACCTCATCTCCAGGAAAATTCAGATTCATGGTCAATGTATACTCTGTCACTCGGGCTTAGAATCTGTTTTTCATATGGCTTATGAATGTCATTTCATTAAGCAAGTTCTAAATGCTTTTGCTATTATTGTGCCTACTGTGACTAATGAATCTAGTTTTCTACAGTGGCTAGCTACTCTTTTTGAGTCTCTTTCAGCTACACAGAAGCGTTGTATGGTGATTATTTTCTGGGCTATATGGTCTTCTCGAAACAAAGTCATCCATGAAGGCTCATCTCAGTCAGTGTCTACCATTGTGGCTTTTGCTAAGTCCTATATTTTGGAACTCGACGGTTTAAAGCCATGTGCCCCTATTGTTCCTAAAGTCAGAAACTCTATATGGAACCCTCCCAATGAGGGTATAATAAAGGTGAATTTCGATTCCAGTTTCTCAACATCAGATTCAAAATCAGTATCAGGGGTGATCTTTCGAAATACAGAAGGGCTAGTAATGGCAGCAGGAATTTATCCTCACCTGAATGTTTACAATGTCGAACATGCTGAAGCCCTCGCTTGTGAGTCCGCCGTCTTGTTAGGACACGAACTGGGTTTCCAGAAACTAGCTATGGAAGGCGATTCGTCGGTTGTTATCTCAAACCTTATTTCTCCTACAAATAACATTTCCCTATTATGTCATTTGTACAGAAATATTAAGCACAGAAAATCGTTTTTTGAGTACATGACCTTTACTCATGTGAATCGGGAGAGGAATCAAGCTGCCCATCGTCTTGCTCAACTCGGGCTATCTTCAACGGAGCCATGCATATGGATCGAGGAGGTTCCAGCGGTGATAGAAGCCACGGTGTTACGCGATAAACAGTGGTGCTCCGTTCCCTGAGGAATGCTAGCAGTTTTGCACCTTGGCCGTAGAAGGGATTCGTGTGGCGGCCTGGGCTTTATCCTTGACTTGATCGAAGTTTCTTTCCACACTCTTCTCTCCGATTTGCCCTCAAGGTTTTCCCCTCTTTTGTAAACCTAATTTTTCAATTCCGACAGGCTTTGTCGGGGAAAGATAGGGGAAGGTTTGGCTGGTTTGTTTTACTTTATTTCCTTATTTTGTTGGTTTAATGTTTTATTTACTTTCCGTACTTTTTCAAAGCCCCACGTGGCTTTTTGTTGTAAGTTTTTTTCATTAAATAAATTCCAGCCGTTCCAATGTTCAAAAAAAAAATTGTTTATATTTGTTCATGCATTTATAGTTGTTTATATTTATTTGTCGCATTTGTCTAGTTCAGTTCTCAAGGCCTCGGTATTCTATTGAGAGTATCGTCCCGAATCTTCCGGTGTCATCTTCTTTGGGTACCGTAGGTTGCGAGTTAATTTTTTTTTATCTAAATTGTATGACCATGCATGCATGCAGTTTTAGGGATTAGAAATTAAATTAGATCGAATCTTAATTTTTCTTAGCAAATACGATACGAACCCTTAGGTACCGATATTCGGGCGTAGTGGGGGTGTAAACCCTTCCCCACTCGTAATCGACCCCAGAACCTATTAAATCTCTAATTTTATTTTTTGGTGTCCGGTTTACTTTATCCAAGTGACTACTGACGACTCCTTTTGTTTTTCAATAAAAATGCTATTTTTTATTTCACCGTTTAATATTTTTAAAAGTGAGGGACCACTAGTAACTTCTAAAAAGGTCGCTACAAGCAGTCCTTCCTTCTTGTGCCATCTCAAATCAGTACCTTTACTCGAACCACTTGGTCTGATACCACTTGTCACGGGGTTGAAGTCTCGACCTAGCGAACCGCGCTGCCTTAATCGATGTTCCTGCGACAAACGAATAATCCAGCCTGAAATCACTCTTCGGAAGATCAAACTCTTCCAAGGAACTCGAACGAAGATTCGTTCTAAGCAAAAGCGTATAAGCGAGAAAGCAACTAAGAATCTCTTTTGATCAATTGGAAAGGTCTCGCAGGAGCATGGATTGCCATGAGAAGTCCCAAAAAAACATTGATGTTTTGAGATGTTTGAAACACTAATCTAAGCCCAGAAGTAAGTTTGAGATGTTTCGCTCTCGTTTTCGGTTTTTATCCCATTGATTTATACGATCATGCTCATGTTTTGAACATAGATGTAAACATATTGTTTTATGCATGTTTTGAGAAATAATTTTGTTGCGCGTATTCAGTGTCGCAATTTTAGTGCAAGTATACATGTTGTCAAGTTATAGTATAAAAGATATCGTCTCTAGTGGGATTGAGGCTACTTACAAATATTATCGTCTCGCACTGTAGAAAAATAAAAACACAAGTAATGGTTTGGTAGAGAAAACAACCAAAATAAAGAAAACAAGTAAATTAAGAGATTGAGTAAATATGATGATAGAGTAGGCCGGATTATGTTACGTCGTAGTGTGGAAATTGAAAGAAACTATTTCAATTTTGAATGGAAATGTCTACTTGACTGCCTCGGCAATGGGAAAAACTATTGTCGTGGCAAAGAACACGACTACTGCTTGGGCAATCGAGCGACACCTCCAAGGTTCGGCAAACCGTTCTTCATTGGTTCATTCTTATCCCTAAGTTGAAACTCTGTTGATGTGCAGGCCTTCACAATACCTCACAGTGTGAACCAAGGGTGAACATCAACCAATCTTACGCTTCTCTTTGCCGTTGAAACTCGTACCTATCCCTAAGTCTAATTAGTCTTCACCGATTGGGACAAAAACCATGCTTACTCGTTTCATGAGTCTAACTCTCCCGATATTAGACAAATCGATGCAATCGCAATATCCTCTCCCGATTCAATTGCAAGAAAAAGTGAACACCAAGAATAAGCAAACCTTGAACTTAATTACATTAACAAAAACCTAAAAAAATTATAATCGTCTTCTCACAAATACTAAACAAAATATCCCTAGCCTAAAACAAGATTTAGTTCATAATGGCATTAAGAAGCGCTCTTAATTATCTATCGAATCTCTCTATCTCTCCCCCTTTGTGGCGGCTAGGCCTTGGCTTTTATAGAGCATGGCCTTGTCGAATTCTTCTTGGAATAGCAGGATAAGTTGGAGTTGAACATAACTTCATAAAAGAAATAAATCTCTTTTAATTCATTATTTTATTCCTCCTTGTCGATTTCTTGTCCTTGACCTTCATTTGACTTTTTCATGATCTTCCTAAGCTCTGATCTTCATGCAAAGTATCTCTAAAAATTCAGCATTTTATGCTTTTCAAGTTGCCTACAACTATGCATATTTCATCCCTTGTCGTCAAATATCTGGGCATTGCCTCGATAGTGACTTAGTTATTGCCTCGACAATGGTCTATTAGTCTTTTCTGCTCGGTAGGGCTCGTTCTCTTAGCTCGGCGTTCCTCGATAAGGCTTGACATCAAAGAATGGCTTGGTCTGGATCGTCAAGTGATGGTTCCGCAATGTTATTTCGCCTTCCTTCACTGCCGCGACAATATGTGCCCGAGAAGTGGGTAATGAAATCTACACATGCACAAAATACATACCAAAGCAATGCCTTTTCCACCAAATATATTAAAATAAAGAAGATCAAGCATGGAAATGATAAGATCAATGAAATTGTGTATGTATGGTTAGTAATGAATCTAAAAATGAACTTAAGTCTAACAATAATTGAGTCATAAAGGGTCCTAAAATGAATACTTTTACACACCTAACACACCCCTAAACTCGAACTATTGCTTGTCCTCAAGCAATGCAAAACCACTAGTCAATTGCCAAAGATTTAATCTTCATGAAATTAGCCCTCAGACTTACTTTTTCTTCCTTTCTCTAAACCGTGAATATGAATATGCTTGGCCCTCAATTCTTCGAATGTCGAGGATTTCCCTGGAATCTAACTAAAAGACTCATGAGTGTGTGTGTGATTGTGAACAAGATGATTTTTCGGGTTCTATGTAAACACTTAAACACTTAACTTACTTTCCTTTGGTTTTCTATTTCAACTAGAGCCAATTTGGGGAACCTCTAGTATTTTCTTTTGTTTTTAATGATCTAATCGACTAGAGACAATTTTGGGTACCTCTAGTGATTTTTTTAAGCCCAAACTAGAGCCAATTTCGGGCACCTCTAGTAATTTATGCTTTTCCTTAAGCTAGAACTGATTTTAGGCACCTCTAACTTAAAAAAATATCACCCATTTTTTCTAAGTAAGTAATTGTCCTAAGTGTCCTAGAACTCCTTCAATCATTCAAGTAAAAAAAGTTCACTTTTTTCATTTTCAGCCTCATAGTGTGATTCTAGGTATTCGTCCATGGACATACTATAATTGAAAGTTCATTAGAAAAATTTTAAGGCTACGGTAAGAGAGAGACATCTATTGCCGAGACAAATATTTTTCATTGGATTAAATACTAAGGCAACCGATAAGCATGCATTCCTATAGTAGATATGACAAAAAGAACTAACAACTACTTCCCCCCAAACTCAAGAGAAGCATTGCCCTCAATGCACGCACATACACAAAATATAGAGAGAAATAGAAGGCAAGAGAACAAAATTACAACGACAGGAACATAGATGAGTCATCGTCATCGTCTTGGATGATTAATTTCCTTCTTGCCGTTTGCTTGATCCGTTTGGTTGCTCGTGGTGGTTGGTGATGTGTTGGAGGTGTCGGGTCAACTTTCTTGGTCACCTCTTCCTCATCGTCGCTATCAAGGTATATTTCTTCAGTGGTGGAGGTTTTGCGCTTCTTGGTGGATGAAACTGGGATGACTTTGGCTTGGGGAGCAATTGATTCGTCGGAGTTGGAGAAATCAGACCATGTCTTGGTTTGGGTTGGCTCGATTGCAGGTGCTTTGCCCTTGTCTGCTCGGGTTGGTGTGGCATCATCAGTCTTCGTTTCCGCGGCAGAGGCAGCTAGAATTGCTGAGGCAGTGGCTGTCTTCACGGCCGAGGCAGAATCTCTGTGCGTTACCGCCGCAGAGGCTTTGGGCGTTGTCGAGGCAAGGATGTCAGCTGGAAAGATCATAAATTGTACCGTGTTTTTAGGGAACTTCTCTATGATTACTTGAACGATTGAGTTGTTGAAGTCCCTTATATATTGCATGAACCGATGCTTCCATTTTTCCATTGTGTCGATTTTTTGGGCCTAGGTGTTTTGTGCGTCGGGTCAGGCTAGTGGAACCAGCAATCGATTCTTCAAGACGTTAAAGCTGGTTCTGGGAAATCAAGGTTCGGGATGGTATAAAAATGTGGTAAAATTTTCTAAAATATTCTAAAATTATATTTATGAGGTTGGTCAAATCAATTTTACAAAATGAGATTTGGGAAGTGTACATTTTGGGAAGTGACCAAAATTTAAAGTTTTAAAACTGAAAAAGAGTATTTTTCGAAAAGAGTCAAATTCTTAGAATCTTTAGGGAGATTAATGGAAATTAAGCCTTTTCTCTAATTTGGAATGTGTTTAAAATGATTTATTAAATATTAAAAAGGCTTTTATTATATTAAAGAAAAGTGGTTAAGTTGGTTAAACAAAATTTGACGATCATTTTCATTTTCTCCATTTCACATCAGCCAAACACTCTCTATTTTCTCTCATTTTCTAGATTTCTTTCACTTTCATTTTCTCTCTTGATTTTCAACTTTTCTCTTGTGATTTCTCTCAAATCTCTTCAAGTTTCTTGAAAGCAAAACTTGCCAAATTAGAAGAGAAGCAAGGATTGGAGGTAATTTTCGTACTAACCCTCTAATCAAGGTTCTTTAATGAAATTCCAAAGATATTTGATTCCTGATTTATGTTTTTGATTGAAGTTTTATTGTGGTTTTGATAAAATTGTGAAATCTTGTTGGAAAAGATTATTCAATGTGATTTTCGGAGTTGTTTTGATTTGATTCGTTCAAGATGGTTTCTAATCAAGTTTTGGAAGGTATATGATGTTGAAATAGAGTCGTAATCATATTAATCCCGAAACCCTTGAGATCTTTGGTTTTTAAGGTGTTTATGGTTAGGTTTTTGGGGTGTTATGTGAGATCTGAGTTTATGGAGGTATAAGGATGGTTTTAGGTTCTTTTTGGATGTTGATTTATGGTTAAAATGTGTAGGATGTGTTGGTTGATGGCTGGGATGAGTTTACAAATCAATTGATTCTGATTTCGGTTGTTTTGGATGGGTATTTTGATGCTTTAGAGCAAGGCAGCGGGTTTCTAATTAAGTGCTAGTGTTTGGATGCATTATGGTGCATTGAATCTCTATTTTTAATGTGTTAAAAACATGGGATAGTGTTCCGGAATCGATCGAAGTGGTTTTGGAGGATTCAGACGGTTGATTGTTGCGTCGGCAAGTGAGGTTTCGCAAGTCGGTGAGTGGAAATGTGATTTCCAGCTTTGAAACTTCATAAAAGAGGTTTTGGGAACTTAGTGTAAGGTTGAAATGCTTTACTAAGTTCGAGAGTAAGTAAAGTGATTTTCTCCCTCAGATTGTGCTATTATGAGCCTTTGGATGTACATGTTTTTATTGCGTTTACCTACTGTTTTAAACCATGTTCCGAGTTTATAAAATGTGGTTGACGATGCCATATGGTTTAAGGATGCACTAGGTAAGTGATCCTTGTGTGCATGTGTTGATGCACGGTTTTTGAAGCATGGTTTTGTTGGAGTATGCCCAAAGACCAATCATATGATGATTGAATAGACATACTATTTTACTAGATTTATCAAGTAATGGCATTGCCGTTATTATCATTTGGTATGTTTCCGTGCATGAAACTAACCATTGGATAATAATTTCCATATAATAATACGATTATTGTTAAATAGGATCCTTAGTCGAATATTATTACGGGTATGGACGGTGATAATATATAAAGACTAATATGTGGTTGATGGCAAGCGTTGTCATTGACATAGAGATGTCAAAATCAACACATAAGTATTTGTTAGAGAACAACATACTGGATTGACCCGCTATGTAACACCCCAATTTTGGGCTTGGAAGTTTAGGGTTTGAACTAGACCGGTCTGATTTTCTGTTCGAATATAAAAGGAGGTTTTAGGGAAAGCCTAGTTTGGGATGCTTTAAAAATATGGAAAAATATCTAAAAACCCTCTTTTAATATATATAAGAGAGTGGTGAAATCAATTTTATAAAATAAGGTTTGGAAATACTACATTTCGGTGTAGTGACTAAAATGCGATTTTTTAAAAGTTTAGTGGTGAATGTTTTGTAAGGATTGAAACTTTGAATCTTTAAGGAGCTAATATACCTAAAAATGATTTCTCCAAATTTTTCCTTAATTTGAGTGAATTAATTAATGTTTTAATTAATTAAATGAAAAGAGAAACTACTTTTTGGAATTTCATAACTACCTTTTCCTAAATTTTTCTCATTCCTTTTTCTCTCAAAATTCCATCATCCAAACACTATTTCTCCAGCAACTTTTGCATTGATCTTCACTTCAATTGATGAGAATTCTATCATCAATTAGTTCCTAAACAATCTTGCATCAAATCCTTTTGATTTCCTCATTGAATTTTCAAGGAAATTGGCTCAAATCAAGGAGAAATCACCATTTAGAGGTAAGATTGTTCTTCTCCTCTAAATACTCAGTTCTTTGCTGAAATTCCCAAGTTGTCAATCCTTAATTTAAGTTTTATAAATGGTTTTAATGATAGAAACTTGATTTTGGCTTAAAACTCAAGATTTGGAAGAAATCTTGAAGAATTTCGTTGAGATTGATTGGGCTCTGTTTTGAGATGATTCTTTAATGTATTTTGGATGTCTAATGATGTGGAAATGAGGTTTTATCAATGCAATCCCGAATAGGTTGAATTTCCTAAGTTTTTTGTAACGCCCCGGTTTTGGGCTTACAAGTTCTGGGCGTTGACCGGTTTGGTCGAAGTGCTGTTCGAATCTAAAGAGGTGAAATTAAGAAAGCCTAGTTCGGGTTGCATTAAAAATATGGAAAAATGTTCTAAAATCATCTTTTAATATAATTAAGTGAACTGTGAAATCAATTTTGAAAAATGGGTTTTGGAAGTATGACATTTTGGCTAGTGACCAAAATGTAAATTTTGAAAGTTTGGTGACTGTTTTATAAAGAGTTGAAACTTTGAATCCTTAAGGAGCTATTAATCCAAAGATGATTTCTCCAGATTTTTCTAAGATATTTTAAGTCTAAAATCTGATTTTAAAGGTCATTAAAATTGGAGGGAAGCCATTTTGGCTATTTTTGGATTTTGTAACCAACTTTGCTAAACTTTCTTTCTCTCATTTTCTCTCAAACCAAACACTACTTTTCCAGAGAACTTGATCTGATTTCTTCACCTAAATCCCTCCATTCAACTCTCATTTGATTCCAAATCATTGTATCTTCAAATCTCTTCAATTGCTAAGTGTTTCAACAAGGATTTTCATTCCAAAAAGTGGAGAAACACAAGTTTGGAGGTTAGAACGTCCTTCTCCTCTAAACTATCAGTTCTTTACTGAAATTCCCAAGTTATCAACTATTGATTGATGTTTAATTAAAGGCTTTTGAGTTTGGAATTGTATCTTGGCTTATAATGCAAGATTTGATGGTTTTTCATGATTTTTCATTAGATCTGATTGATCTGTGATTTGAGATGTGTTTTTGATGTTAAATGAACTCTAAATTGATAAGGAAATGAGTTTTGATTAATGCAATCCCGGATAGGTTGAGTTTCCTAAGTTTAGCTTATGTTTTTTGGATGTTTTTGTGGTGATCTTGTGGATCTGTTGTTGCTGGAGGTATAAGGATGTTTGTAGGTTGTTTTTAGATGTTTTATGGTGTTAATGGATGTAAGGTTTTGCTGGTTTATGGCTGGGCTTTGTTGGGAGGTGGTTTTGGTGCAATTTCGGTTGTGTTTGGTGGCCGAAATTGGAGTGGGAATGAGAGCAGCGAGTTTGAGTGCTTTCATTGAAGCTTTTGATGCTTGATGATGCATTAAACCTCTGCTTTAATGTGTTTAATCAGGGGAGGCATCTTTGGATCCAAGAGTTGTTGATTCGGAAGCTTGATTTCGTGCTTCGGCAAGTGGCGAAGTGGAATCGGTGAGTGAAATTGGGTTTTCGGCTTTGAAACCAATGTCTTGGGAGCTTAGTTTAAGTCTAAACAACTTTGCTAAGCTCGAGCGTAAGTTTTCGGAATTTCTCTCTAGTGGTGGCCATGATTTTGTTGTGTTGCAAAATGATTATTTGCATGTTTTACATACTGTTTTGGAAGCATGTTTTAGCATGGTTTTTGCTGATGATGTAAGCCATATGTTGAAGGTAACTCTAGGTAGGAGTTCCTTGCTTTTGTACATTGAAATGATGTGGTTTAATGCTTTTAAATGCATGATGAATATGGCTTGGTTTTATGCTTTAAAACAGTGATGTAAGTGATGAAAATGATGTATATTGGCAAGTGAGGTTTTAAAATGTTAAGGTCACTAAGGTGGTTAAAAGTCCTTGAGTGAGCCTTGTTACTTATGAACATCAAGGTGGTTAAAAGTCCTTGGATGGTTCATGTTGTGGACACTAAGGTGGTTAAAAGTCCTTAGGTGATCCTTTTCCATGGTGGTTAAAAGTCCATGGGGCCAAGGTGTTTAAAAGTCCTTGGGATCAAGGTGTTTAAAAGTCCTTGATGTGATACATTCTATGGTGTTTAAAAGTCCATAGGCCAAGGTGTTTAAAAGTCCTTGGGGCCAAGGTGTTTAAAAGTCCTTGGGGTGAAAGTTGATGAACTTGTTTTTAAAGAAATGGAAATTATCACTTGTGGCCAATATGACATGTTATGATTTGATGCATGAGATGCATGTTTAAGTATGCTTTTGAGCATGTGTAAATGATGTTTAACGCATGTTTTATAAAGTGTTTTACAAATGCATTATTGGATGGTTTTATTGAGCGTTCCTCACTAAGCTTTTGCTTACGCTCTCTTCGTTTTCCTTAATTCAATAATGCAGAGCATTAGAGACCTTTTGAGGGCAGCAAGAAGGGCAAGAATTCAAGTGCAAGTAAAGCTCAATGTATGGAAGGTTTTTGTTAAACATTTTAGCTTTTGGGTGATTTGGCAATGGGGAAACCATGTGTATGTTTTGGGAGGTGTTTTGTACTCCCTAAGTATGTTTCTTGATGTTAAGATTGTTGGTCTTTGGATTGGATCTTTATATGCTTGTTTTGTAAGTTTGGTGCTTGAATATCTAGCTTGTGTAGGAAGCATGCCTATAGAATTGGGGCTTTTTGCATATGATGATGTTTGGTTGAATTGATGATGCTAATATGTTATATATATGTTGAATCGCATGCTGGTAAAGTTTGGTGACATTTAGAGAATGTTTGGTTGTGTAATTGCATGTTTAAAGTGGAGTTTTGGAGCAATCTGGGCAGGGTGTTTCGGAACAGCACCTACCGTTTCGGAACGGGTGCCTTAATCGTGCCCAGGCGTCCGAAACGGGAGGGGCCGTTCCGAAACGGAAAGGCCACTGCCAGACCCCCGTTTCGAAACGGGCTATGCCTGTTTCGGAACGGCCCCGCGTTTCAAAACGGGCTGTCTCCCGTTTCGGAACGGTTGACCGTTGGGGGCTGACATTGTCAGTTATGTGTTTTGGATTGTTTGCGTTTTGGTCCTGAAACTTGTTTGTGCAATTGTATGAGTTTGGGAAGTCCTTTCGAGCTAAAATTTCACAGAGAAGTATGAAACATGATTAATTTCAAGTTGGTAACTTCAATTTGGGTTAAGTCCTTATAATTACCAGAATTTACAATTTGGTCCCTAAAGTCGTAAATTGTTCAATTGAGTCCCTGTTTGATCTCTGATGTTTGTGATCTTTTGGTATGATGTTTGTGTGATCACAATTAGGCTTAATATGCATCAAGACAAGTTTTAAAAAGAAAAAAAGGGTCGTTAATCAAGGTTGACTTTCGGGTTGACTTTGGTTTTCCCCGTGTGACTTTCTTAATTCGGGTCAACCGTCTAGGCCGGGTTAAGGTGGTATCAGAGCTGAGTTCTCGAGTAATTGGGAATGTTTGTATGCGTGATTGAAGTATGTATGCTATGAATGCTTGTTGTTTGAAAGCATGTTCAGTGGTTTGAAATGTTGATGCAGTTGAGTTGTATGCTCTGATGTTGCATGTTGAGGGTACCCATTGCCAAACAAAAGCTAAAGGAAAGATGTTGTTTTGAAATGAAATTGAGCTTGAATACTTGGATTGCTTACCTTGCTGGGCCTGACTTTGTTTTATTTGTGTTGTGATTGCATGGTAAAAGTATGGCACCACGTAGAGAGTTAAGAGGTAATGCGAGAGCTACGGCTCCTAACGAGAATGAGAATGAAGAGCACACTGGTAGTGCTGTGTTACCCCCTCCTCCGCCTAGTGGTGGTGCTGGAGGTACGAGAGCTGAAGCTGCAGCTGATGCTGGTGCTGGAGCTGCTGGACCAGAGGTTGGTCAGGGGCAAGCTATGCCTGATATGTCTGTTTTGGTACAAGCTATTGCAGGTGCTTTTCGAGCAGCAGTAGCTGGAGCTCAGGGAGCTGGGCATCAGGGAGATGCTGGAGTCAGATTGCCTTTGGAGCGTCTGCGCAGTCTTGGAGGGACTGAGTTTAGAGGTTTGTCAGCTGAGAGTTCTGAGGCTTGGCTGGAAAGTACCAAGCGTATCTTGGGTCAGATGAGTTGCACGGATGTGCAAAAGCTGGGCTGTGTTGTGTCCTTGCTGCAGGACGATGCTTATACATGGTGGACGACTACCATTTCTGGAATGGCTGAAGCTGATGTTACCTGGACATTCTTTCAGAATGTGTTTAAAAGAAGATATCTGGGAGTGAGATATCTGGATGAGAAAAAGCGGGAATTCATGTCTCTTACCCAAGGGAGCATGAGTGTAGCTGAGTACAAGGTACAATTTGTACGGCTCAGTCAGTATGCACCGGAGCTGATACCTGATGAGAGGGCAAGGTGCGAGAGGTTCCGTTACGGTCTTGTGACAGATGTTAAGATGTATTTGCTGGCCGCCGAGTATGAAGATTGTGATGTGTTGGTGGGCCGAGCAAAGGACGTTGAGATGAACCTGAGTTTGTCTGCTAGGGGTGCTGGCAAGCGAGCTGCTGAGTGTAGCTCCGGAGGTGGACGGAACAAGAGGGGACGAGATCAGAAGTATCAGTCCTCAGCCAGGAGAGGTGGTGGTGCACCTGCTAGAGGAGGCAATGCTAGAGCTGATCCTAGTGCTTGTTGGATCTGTGGTTCCCGTGGTCACTTGAAGAGTGACTGTCCTCGTGCTGAGAGAGTGGCACAAGCTCCTGTTGCAACAGCTGGTAATGCTGGGAATGGGTGCTGGAATTGTGGTTCTGCGGACCACTTGAGGCGAGATTGTCCGAGGATGGCTGGTGAGCAGGTGCGTGCTCCTGTTGTTGCTGCACCACAGAGAGGTCGTGGGCGCGGCCGTGGTAATTTCCAGAGAAGAGAGGAAGGTGGCCGAGGGGTAGCTCATGTTGTAGCTATTCAGCCTGAAGGTGGAGGCCAAGCGAGGGTGTATGCTCAGAGAGAGGGCAGGAATGATGCGGATGTGATTGCAGGTACCTTTACTTTGCAGTCCTTGTCATTGCTTTCTTTGATTGATTCTGGATCTACGCATTCATATATTCTTCGTGAGCATGCTGAATTGCTTGGTTTGCCTGTTGAGTCTTTGGATGTTGGTGTTCGGGTCACTAGTTCTTTTGGTGAGACTGTTGTGACTCGAAAGTTGTATAGAAGGTGCCCTTTGGTTGTTCAAGAGCATGTCTTTCATGTTGATCTTATGGAATTGCCCTTCTATGGTTTTGATGTGATCCTTGGTATGGATTGGCTTGCTGAGCATCGTGCTGTTGTGGATTGTGAGAATAAGCATGTTTTGCTTAAGCTTGCGGATGATTATGAAGTTGTGGTGGTTGGTGAGAATGTGAAGTTTCTTGCCAATGTGGTATCTTCTTTGGAGGCGAGCAGGATGCTGAGGCAAGGTTGCGAAGCCTATCTAGCTTTTGTGATGAATCCTAGCTCTAAGGAGTTGAGGGTGCAAGATATCAGGGTTGTAAAGGAGTTTCCTGGTGTTTTTCCTGAGGAGTTGCCTGGTTTACCTCCTAACCGCGAGGTGGAGTTTGGAATTGAGCTCTATGAGAACACAACTCCTGTGTCCATTACTCCCTATAGAATGGCACCTAAGGAGCTGAAGGAGCTGAAGACGCAGTTGCAAGAGTTGCTTGATCGTGGTTTCATCCGGCCGAGTGTGTCACCTTGGGGAGCACCGGTCTTGTTTGTGAAGAAGAAGGATGGCACTATGAGAATGTGCATTGATTACCGTCAGCTGAACAAGTTGACTATCAAGAATCGGTATCCTTTGCCGAGGATTGATGATCTCTTTGATCAATTTCGAGGAGCTGCTGTGTTCTCTAAGATTGACTTGAGGTCAGGGTATTATCAGTTGAAGGTGAAGGATGTGGATGTGCCTAAGACAGCTTTCAGGACAAGGTATGGGCATTATGAGTTTCTTGTGATGCCGTTCGGGTTGACAAATGCTCCTGCTGCTTTCATGGACATGATGAATCGTGTGTTTCATGAATACCTGGACAAGTTTGTCGTGGTGTTCATTGATGATATCCTCGTGTACTCGCGTACTGAGGAGGAGCACGAAGAGCATTTGAGGATTGTTTTGCAAGCTTTGTTGGAGAATCAGCTTTATGCTAAGCTGAGCAAGTGTGAGTTCTGGTTGAGAGAGGTGGTTTTTCTTGGGCATGTGGTCTCAGCTGAGGGGATTCGTGTTGATCCTCAGAAGATTGAGGCGGTGATGAGCTGGAAGGTTCCTAAGTCTGTTCATGAGGTCCGTAGTTTCCTTGGTTTGGCGGGATACTACCGAAGGTTTGTGGATGGGTTTTCCAAGATTGCTGCTCCTTTGACAAAGCTGTTGCAGAAGGATGTTAAGTATGAGTGGACAGGAGCGAGACAGCAGGCTTTTGAGAAGCTGAAGGCGGCTTTGACGCAAGCTCCTATCTTGATTCAGCCTGAATCAGGGAAAGAGTTTGTGGTTTACAGTGATGCATCCTATGTTGGTTTGGGGTGTGTGCTAATGCAGGAGGGTAAGGTGGTGGCTTATGCATCGCGGCAGTTGAAAGTGCATGAGCGCAATTACCCTACGCACGATATTGAGCTGGCTGCAGTGGTTTTTGCTCTGAAGATCTGGAGGCATTATCTGTATGGAGAAAAGTGTACTGTGTACACAGATCACAAGAGTTTGAGGTATCTGATGTCTCAGAAGGAGTTGAATCTTAGGCAGCGGCGTTGGTTGGAGTTGCTCAAGGATTATGATCTGACGATTGAGTATCATCCTGGAAAAGCTAATGTTGTTGCTGATGCCTTGAGTAGGAAGGTAGCTGTTGAGTTGAGAGCCATGTTTGCTAGCTTGAGCATATCGCGTGATGGTGGTCTTGTGGTTGAGTTGCATGTGAAGCCGTCTATGGTTCAGTTGATCAAGGATAAGCAGTTGTTGGATGATTCCTTGGTGTCTCATGTTCAGGATATCGCGGAGGGTAGACCTTCGGATTTCTGTTTCAATGATGATGGTGTGCTGTGTTTTCGGAGTCGGATAGTAGTGCCCAATGATGCTGAGTTGAGGCGTGCTATTCTGACTGAAGGTCATAGTAGTCCTTTTGCTATGCACCCTGGTAGTACTAAGATGTATCGTGATCTTTGTGATGAGTACTATTGGGTCGGTTTGAAGAAGGACGTTGCGGAGATCGTGAGCAAGTGTTTGGTGTGTCAGCGAGTTAAGGCTGAGCATCAGTTTCCTTCAGGGTTGTTGCAACCGTTGAAAATCCCTGAATGGAAGTGGGAGAGGGTTACCATGGATTTTGTATCTGGTTTACCTTTGTCTCCATCGAAAAAGAATTCGGTCTGGGTGATTGTGGATCGCCTGACGAAGTGTGCGCATTTCTTGCCTGTGCATACTACGTTTTCTTTGGATAAGCTGGCAGAGCTGTACATTGCTGAGATTGTGCGGCTGCATGGTGTGCCCAAGTCGATTGTGTCGGATAGGGATCCGAGGTTCACATCGCGGTTCTGGCAGTGTTTGCATCAAGCTCTGGGTACAAGGTTGCATTTCAGTACGTCCTATCATCCTCAGTCGGATGGTCAGTCTGAGCGAGTTATCCAGATTTTGGAGGATATGTTGAGGTGCTGCGTGATTGAGTTCCAAGGTTCTTGGGAGAAGCATCTGCCTTTGGTTGAGTTTGCTTATAACAACAGTTATCAGGCGAGCATACAGATGGCACCTTATGAGGCTTTGTACGGGAGGAAGTGTAGGACTCCTCTTTGTTGGGCTGAGACTGGTCAAAAGTTGGTTTCGATGCCGGCTTTGTTGAAAGGGACCACAGAGAAGGTGAAGCTCATTTGTGAGCGGTTAAAGGCTGCTTCTGATCGGCAGAAGTCTTACGCGGATTTGAAGCGTAAGGAGATAGAGTATGCGGTGGGTGACCGTGTGTTCTTGAAGGTTTCGCCTTGGAAGAAGGTGATGCGGTTTGGCCGGAAGGGCAAGTTGAGCCCTAGATACATTGGACCATATGAGGTGGTTGAGCGTGTGGGTCCTGTTGCGTATCGGTTGAGGTTACCTCAGGAGTTGGAGAAGATTCATGATGTGTTTCATGTTTCTATGCTCCGGAAGTATAGATCTGATCCTTCGCATGTGATGCCTGTGGAGGAAGTGGTTTTGAATCCGGATTTGACCTATGATGAGGAACCGGTGAAGGTTCTGGATTCGGATAGCAAGGTTCTTCGTGGCAAGACCATTGAGTTGGTGAAGGTGCTGTGGAAGCATCGCGGTGTTAAGGAAGCCACGTGGGAGCGGAAGGAAGACATGCTGAAGCAGTTTCCTTATCTCTTTCCTTCAGGTAAATTTCGAGGACGAAATTTCTTAAGGGGGGGAGAGTTGTAACGCCCCGGTTTTGGGCTTAGAAGTTCTGGGCGTTGACCGGTTTGGTCGAAGTGTTGTTCGAATCTAAAGAGGTGAAATTAGGAAAGCCTAGTTCGGGTTGCATTAAAAATATGGAAAAATGTTCTAAAATCATCTTTTAATATAATTAAGTGAACTGTGAAATCAATTTTGAAAAATGGGTTTTGGAAGTATGACATTTTGGCTAGTGACCAAAATGTAAATTTTGAAAGTTTGGTGACTGTTTTATAAAGAGTTGAAACTTTGAATCCTTAAGGAGCTATTAATCCAAAGATGATTTCTCCAGATTTTTCTAAGATATTTTAAGTCTAAAATCTGATTTTAAAGGTCATTAAAATTGGAGGGAAGCCATTTTGGCTATTTTTGGATTTTGTAACCAACTTTGCTAAACTTTCTTTCTCTCATTTTCTCTCAAACCAAACACTACTTTTCCAGAGAACTTGATCTGATTTCTTCACCTAAATCCCTCCATTCAACTCTCATTTGATTCCAAATCATTGTATCTTCAAATCTCTTCAATTGCTAAGTGTTTCAACAAGGATTTTCATTCCAAAAAGTGGAGAAACACAAGTTTGGAGGTAAGAACGTCCTTCTCCTCTAAACTATCAGTTCTTTACTGAAATTCCCAAGTTATCAACTCTTGATTGATGTTTAATTAAAGGCTTTTGAGTTTGGAATTGTATCTTGGCTTATAATGCAAGATTTGATGGTTTTTCATGATTTTTCGTTAGATCTGATTGATCTGTGATTTGAGATGTGTTTTTGATGTTAAATGAACTCTAAATTGATAAGGAAATGAGTTTTGATTAATGCAATCCCGGATAGGTTGAGTTTCCTAAGTTTAGCTTATGTTTTTTGGATGTTTTTGTGGTGATCTTGTGGATCTGTTGTTGCTGGAGGTATAAGGATGTTTGTAGGTTGTTTTTAGATGTTTTATGGTGTTAATGGATGTAAGGTTTTGCTGGTTTATGGCTGGGCTTTGTTGGGAGGTGGTTTTGGTGCAATTTCGGTTGTGTTTGGTGGCCGAAATTGGAGTGGGAATGAGAGCAGCGAGTTTGAGTGCTTTCATTGAAGCTTTTGATGCTTGATGATGCATTAAACCTCTGCTTTAATGTGTTTAATCAGGGGAGGCATCTTTGGATCCAAGAGTTGTTGATTCGGAAGCTTGATTTCGTGCTTCGGCAAGTGGCGAAGTGGAATCGGTGAGTGAAATTGGGTTTTCGGCTTTGAAACCAATGTCTTGGGAGCTTAGTTTAAGTCTAAACAACTTTGCTAAGCTCGAGCGTAAGTTTTCGGAATTTCTCTCTAGTGGTGGCCATGATTTTGTTGTGTTGCAAAATGATTATTTGCATGTTTTACATACTGTTTTGGAAGCATGTTTTAGCATGGTTTTTGCTGATGATGTAAGCCATATGTTGAAGGTAACTCTAGGTAGGAGTTCCTTGCTTTTGTACATTGAAATGATGTGGTTTAATGCTTTTAAATGCATGATGAATATGGCTTGGTTTTATGCTTTAAAACAGTGATGTAAGTGATGAAAATGATGTATATTGGCAAGTGAGGTTTTAAAATGTTAAGGTCACTAAGGTGGTTAAAAGTCCTTGAGTGAGCCTTGTTACTTATGAACATCAAGGTGGTTAAAAGTCCTTGGATGGTTCATGTTGTGGACACTAAGGTGGTTAAAAGTCCTTAGGTGATCCTTTTCCATGGTGGTTAAAAGTCCATGGGGCCAAGGTGTTTAAAAGTCCTTGGGATCAAGGTGTTTAAAAGTCCTTGATGTGATACATTCTATGGTGTTTAAAAGTCCATAGGCCAAGGTGTTTAAAAGTCCTTGGGGCCAAGGTGTTTAAAAGTCCTTGGGGTGAAAGTTGATGAACTTGTTTTTAAAGAAATGGAAATTATCACTTGTGGCCAATATGACATGTTATGATTTGATGCATGAGATGCATGTTTAAGTATGCTTTTGAGCATGTGTAAATGATGTTTAACGCATGTTTTATAAAGTGTTTTACAAATGCATTATTGGATGGTTTTATTGAGCGTTCCTCACTAAGCTTTTGCTTACGCTCTCTTCGTTTTCCTTAATTCAATAATGCAGAGCATTAGAGACCTT
The DNA here is from genome assembly GCA_030270665.1 of Hibiscus trionum. NCBI lineage: Eukaryota > Viridiplantae > Streptophyta > Magnoliopsida > Malvales > Malvaceae > Hibiscus > Hibiscus trionum. The sequence continues at coordinate 29,259,385 of BSYR01000021.1, forward strand.
TTGAGGGCAGCAAGAAGGGCAAGAATTCAAGTGCAAGTAAAGCTCAATGTATGGAAGGTTTTTGTTAAGCATTTTAGCTTTTGGGTGATTTGGCAATGGGGAAACCATGTGTATGTTTTGGGAGGTGTTTTGTACTCCCTAAGTATGTTTCTTGATGTTAAGATTGTTGGTCTTTGGATTGGATCTTTATATGCTTGTTTTGTAAGTTTGGTGCTTGAATATCTAGCTTGTGTAGGAAGCATGCCTATAGAATTGGGGCTTTTTGCATATGATGATGTTTGGTTGAATTGATGATGCTAATATGTTATATATATGTTGAATCGCATGCTGGTAAAGTTTGGTGACATTTGGAGCATGTTTGGTTGTGTAATTGCATGTTTAAAGTGGAGTTTTGGAGCAATCTGGGTAGGGTGTTTCGGAACAGCACCTACCGTTTCGGAACGGGTGCCTTAATCGTGCCCAGGCGTCCGAAACGGGAGGGGCCGTTCCGAAACGGAAAGGCCACTGCCAGACCCCCGTTTCGAAACGGGCTATGCCTATTTCAGAACGGCCCCGCGTTTCGAAACGGGTTGTCTCCCGTTTCGGAACGGTTGACCGTTGGGGGCTGACATTGGCAGTTATGTGTTTTGGATTGTTTGCGTTTTGGTCCTGAAACTTGTTTGTGCAATTGTATGAGTTTGGGAAGTCCTTTCGAGCTGAAATTTCACAGAGAAGTATGAAACATGATTAATTTCAAGTTGGTAACTTCAATTTGGGTTAAGTCCTTATAATTACCAGAATTTACAATTTGGTCCCTAAAGTCGTAAATTGTTCAATTGAGTCCCTGTTTGATCTCTGATGTTTGTGATCTTTTGGTATGATGTTTGTGTGATCACAATTAGGCTTAATATGCATCAAGACAAGTTTTAAAAAGAAAAAAGGGTCGTTAATCAAGGTTGACTTTCGGGTTGACTTTGGTTTTCCCCGTGTGACTTTCTTAATTCGGGTCAACCGTCTAGGCCGGGTTAAGGGGGTTACATTTTTGCTTATGAAAATGGTGGTTTTTGAGGTGTTTTTGGTGTTATGTTATAGCTGGGGGTATAAGGACGAGTTAAGGTGTGTTTTGGATGTTGATTGATGTTTAGAAATGGTTAGAAGTGATGGATCTTGGCTGGGTTAAGTTGTGAAAGAGTTTGGAGGTGTTTTCGGTTGTGTTTGGTAGCCGAAATGTTGGTTTTGGGTAGATCAGCGAGTTTATGTGTGTTGGATGAAGATTTCAATGCATGATGATGCATTAATCCTCTGCTTTGATGTGTTTAAAATAGGGGAAGCATCTTCGGACACTATTAGAGTTGATCCAGAGGCTTGATTGGCGTTTCAGCAAGCGTGCGAAACGTAATCGGTGAGTGGAGTTGGATTTCCAGCTTTAAAACAATTATTTGAAGGTTATGAGAGCTTAGTTTAAGTCTAATCAACTTAGCTAAGCTCAAGAGTAAGTTTTCGGAAAAACTCCCTCGAATGTGCCATGAAGTGGTTTGATGCATTGGTTATAAATTGCATGTTTAAATTCTGTTCTGAAAGCATGTTTTAGCATGGTTAATGCTGGTTTTGAAAGCCATGTGTTGAAGGATGCTCAAGGTAAGAGATCCTTGTTTTGGCATGTTGTTAAATTGGTAATGATGCATGGTGATGCATGGTGTTTAACGACTTTGTTTAATGCTTTAAAACAGTGAATTGATGATGGTATTTGATGTATATTGGCAAGTGATGAATTGGTTTTAAAGTACTTGAATCAGATATAGTTAGCCGGCTATAGGATTGGGTGCACCGTGAATAAAGTTGCCTTGGATGTTGAGGGGTTGTGATTGTACCGTAAACTCCATCCAAGTATCCTAACCAGAGAGGTAAGATCACAATGGTGGTTAAAAGTCCGTGTGTGGATCTTGATAAGGTCACAACGGTGGTTAAAAGTCTGTGTGTGGACCTTGTGTTATGTGTCCCGTACTCTCGTTAGTAGATTATACAACTACCGATAAGTGATGTGGAGGGGTTGTGATTGTACCCTTAAACTCCATCACGAGTGTTGAGGGGTTGTGATTGTACCGATAAACTCCACCTTATGTTGTTCGGTAGTATTTATGAAGCGTGTGGGACAACGCTTGTAATCCGCGTATCCGATTGTGTTTTGTGTTGTAAATGGTTATGAATTATCACTTGAAAGCCAATATGTTGAGTTGAATGTAATGAAGCATGAGATGCTTGTGAAGTATGCAAGGTTGCATGAAAAGAGATGAGCTTGTGTTTAAAAGCTTTGTTGAAAGTGTTTTCTAAAATGCATTATTGTATTGTTTTCTTTATAGCATGCCTCACTAAGCAATTGTGCTTACGCTCTCTCTCTTGTACCAATAATGCAGATAATTGAAGTGTTTAAGGGCAACAAGGAGGCTAGAGTGTCCAAGGGAAACCTAGCTCATGTATGGTGATGTTTTCATACACTATTAGTTTTGGTAATTTGGAAATGGGAACCTAAGATTGTGTTTTGGGAGATGTGTTGAACTCCCTAGGTTGTGGCATGTTGTTTTTGATGGTTTGAATTAGTAAACGACCTTTTAATGCTTGTTTTGGAGATTGGTTGATTGCTTGGTTTTGGTTAATAGGAAGCATGCCTATAGATATGTGAAATTCCATGATTGATGCTATGAATGTGTTTAGGTGGTGCAATCATGCTCTATATATGTATGATGACTTGTTGGCATGACTAGGAAGTCATTAGGTTGTGTTTGAGTGGGTTTATGTATGAAAAAACAGCAAAATCTGTAGCTTCTGGGCAAACCGTATCGTAACAGGCACTGGCGTTTCGAAACGGGGGCCTGTAATGGCCTTCGTGTTTCGAAACAGCTGGAGGCTGTTCCGAAACGATTTGGCCACTGGAAGGCCCTGTTTTGGAACTAGTCTCGGAACGAACCCGTGTTTCAGAACGGTCAAAGCCGTTTCGATACAGGTGACCATTGGGCACTAATTTGAACGGTGTTGAAGTTTGCAAGCTTTATGTTTTATTCCCGAAAGTTGTATTTGCAATTGTATGAGTTCGAGATGTCCAAATAAGGTGAAATTTGACAGGGAAGCATGAAATAAGACTAATTTAATATTGGTAACTTTAAAATCAGCTATGACCTTCTAATTTACAAAATTTGCAATTTGGTCCCTAAACTTGTATATTGTGCAATCGAGTCCCTCTCTGAAATCCGATCGCTGTGCTTTACACGTATATGTATCATGAGTGCTCCTTTAGGGTTAACATGCAGCTAGACAAGATTAAAAAAAGGTCGTTAATCAAGGTTGACTTTCGAGTTGACTTTAGTTTTCCCCATGTAATCTTCGTAGTTCGGGTCAACCGTCTAGGCCGAGCTAAGGGGTTACATTTGATGGTATCAGAGCTTAATTCTCGTGTATTTGGGAATTGTTATGTGGGTGATGTATGTGTTTTTGCATGATGGATCTTTTAGGTGAAGGAATGTTTCATGAATTGTGATGTATGGTTGCAATTGTGATGTTATGCTATGTTGAAGCATGTTAGGGGAACCCATTGCCATATCAAAACTAATGAAAGGAATTGTTTTTGGAAAATGATCTTGAGTACTTGGATTACTTACCTTGTTGAGCCTACATATGTTTATTTCATTTGTGTCAGTGCATTGTTTTTTATAAATGGGGCCTCGTAGAGAGATGATGATGAATATGAGAGCTATGGCTCAGAATGAGAATGAGGAAAATGCTGAGAATGTTGTGGATTTACCTCCTCCCCTGGTGGTGGACCACCCAGCGGTGATGGTGCTGGCGGTGATAATGCTGGTGTTGGTGCTGAGGCTGGGGTCGCTGGACCTGAAGGTGTGCAGGGGCAAGCTGCTCCTGACATGACTGTGTTGATTCAGGCTATTGCGGGAGCCTTTCAGGCAGCAGTAGCTGGAGCTCACGGAGCTACGCATCAGGGTGATGCTAACGTGAGATTACCTTTGGAACGTCTTCGCAGTCTGGGAGGGACTGAGTTCAGAGGTTTATCTCCTGAAGGATCTGAATCTTGATTGGAAAGCACCAAGAGGATTTCGGGGAAAATGAATCGTAACAATGTGCAGAAGTTGGGTTGCGTGGTATCTCTATTGCATGATGATGCGTATACGTGGTGGACGACCACTGTCTCAGGAATGGAGGAAAATGATGTGACTTGGACGTTCTTCTTGAATGTGTTCAAGCGAAAGTATCTAGGTGTGCGATACCTAGATGAGAAGAAAAGAGAATTCATGTCTCTTGTGCAAGGAAGCATGACGGTGGCTGAGTATGAGATCCAGTTTCTCCGCCTTAGCCAGTACACACCTGAGCTAATCCCTGATGAGCGAGAGAGGTGTGAACGTTTCTGTTATGGTTTGGTGACGGACATGAAGACTTTCATGCTTGCTGCTGAGTATACGGATTTTGATGTGCTGGTGAGTAGAGCGAAGGACATTGAGCAGAACTTGGGTTTGTCTTCCAGAGGCGTTAGTTCTAGCTCGGGCAAAAGAGTTGATGATTATAGTTCCGGTGGTGGACGGAACAAGAGAGGACGAGATAAGAGGTATCAGTCTTCTGCTAGGCGTGGTGGTGGAGGAAATGGTGTGCCTGTTCAGGGAGATAGGATGAGAGGTGATCAGAACACGTGCTGGACGTGTGGATCTCGTGGCCATATAAGGCGAGATTGTCCTCGAGCAGCGAGGGAGGTTCAGGCTCCTGTAGCAGTGACCGGTAATTCGTGCTGGAATTGTGGTTCGACAGACCACATGAAGAGGGAATGTCCTTTGTTGGACGATGGTGGTCAGGGACGTGCTCCTGGTATAGTTGCACCACAGAGAGGTCGTGGGCGCGGCCGTGGTAACTTCCAGCGCAGAGATGATGGTGGGAGGAATGTGGCGCATGTGGTGGCTGTTCAGCCTGAGGGTGGTGGCCAGGCTCGAGTGTATGCTCAGTGTGAGGGGAGGAATGATACAGATGTAATCGCAGGTACCTTTACTTTGCAATCCTTATCATTACTTTCCTTGATTGATTTTGGATCTACACACTCATACATATTGCGTGAACATGCTCAATTGCTTGGTTTACCTGTTGAGTCTTTGGATGTTGGTATGCGTGTAACTAGTTCCTTCGGTGAGACCGTTGTGACACGAAAGTTGTATAGAAGATGTCCCTTGAATGTGCAAAACCATGTTTTTCTTGTTGACCTCATGGAATTGCCATTCTATGGTTTCGATGTAATCCTTGGTATGAATTGGCTTGTTGAACATCGAGCTGTAGTGGATTTCGGGAACAAGCGAGTTTTGTTGAGGCTTGCGGATGATTACGAGGTAGTGGTGGTTGGTGAGAATGTGAAGTTTCTTGCCAATGTGGTGTCTTCGTTGGAAGCAAGCCGAATGCTGAGGCAAGGTTGTGAAGCTTACCTGGATTTTGTGATGAATCCTAGCTCTAAGGAGTTGCGAGTTCAAGATATCAGGATTGTGCGTGTAACACCCCAATTTTGGGCTTGGAAGTTTAGGGTCCGAACCGGACCGGTCTGATTTTCGGTTCGAATATAAAATGTGGTTTTAAGGAAAGCCTAGTTCGGGATGCATTAAAAATATGGAAAAATATCTAAAAAACCCCTTTTAATATATATAAGAGAGTGGTGAAATCAATTTTACAAAATAAGGTTTGGAAGTGCGACATTTTGAAATAGTGACTAAAATGCGATTTTTGAAAAGTTCAGTGGTGACTGTTTTGTAAGGATTGAAACTTTGAATCTTTAAGGAGCTAATTTACCCAAGAAAGATTTCTCCAGATTTTTCTTAGATTTTGATGATTTAATTAATTAAAGGAAAAGTGGAAAACCATATTTTAGACTTTCATAACTAACTTTTGTTAAAACTTTCTCAGCTCATTTTCTCTCAAAATTCCCTCAGCCAAACACATTTCTACAGCAACATTTCCATTGATTTTCACACCAAATGATGAGGTTTCAATCATCAATTGATTCCTAATCCTTTCTATATCAAATTCTATTGTTTTGCTTATTGGATTTTCAAGGAAATTGTCTCTAATCAAGGAGAAATCTACATTTAGAGGTAAGGATGTTCTTCTCCTCTAAATACTCAGTTCTTTACTGAAATTCCCAAGTTCTCAATCCTTAATTTAAGTTTTATAAAATGTTTTAATGATATGAACTTGATTTTGGCTTAAAACTCAAGATTTGGAAGAAATCTTGAAGAAATTAAGGATTGAGAACTTGGGAATTTCAGTTTGGGCTCTGTTTTGATATGACTTTTAAATGTATTTTCGATGTTTAATGATGTGTAATTGGGGTTTGATCAATGCAATCCCGAATAGGTTGAATTTTCTAAGTTTTTGCTTAAGAAAATGGTGGTTTTTGGGGTGATCTTGGTGTTCTGTTATAGCTGGAGGTAAAAGGATGAGTTTAGGTTCTTTTTGGATGCTAATTGATGTTTAGGAATGATTAGAAGTGATGGATCTTGGCTGGGTTATGTTGTGGAGGAGTCTGGAAGTGATTTCAGTTGTGTTTGGTAGCCGAAATGTTAGATTTGGTTAGAGCAGCGAGTTTAGGGGTTTTGGCTGAAGATTTTAATGCATGATGATGCATTAATCCTCTGCTTTGATGTGTTTAAAATAGGGGAGACATCTTCGGATACTTATGGTGTTGATCCGGAGGGTTGAACGGCGTTTCGGCAAGCTTGCGAAATAGAATTGGTGAGTGAAGTTGGGGTTTCAGCTTTGAAACCAATGTTTGGAGGTTTTGGGAGCTTATTTTAAGTCTAAGCAACTTAACTAAGCTCAAGAGTAAGTTTTCGGGGAAACTCTCTCTTTGATGAACCATGAGATGGTTGGATGCAATGTATTTTGTTTGCATGTTTAAATTCTGTTTTGAAAGCATGTTTTAGCATGATTAATGCTGGTTTTGAAAGCCATGTGTTGAATAATGCTCAAGGTAAGAGATCCTTGGTTTGATATTAGTAAATATGGTTTTGATGCATAGTGATGCATGATGGTTTAATGGCTTTGATTAAATGCTTTAAAACAGTGAATTGTTGATGATAAATGATGTATATTGGCAAGTTATGTGTTGGTTTTAAAGTACTTGAATCGGATATAGTTAGCCGGCTATAAGATTGGGTGCACCGTGAATAAAGTCGCCTTGGATGTTGAGGGGTTGTGATTGTACCGTAAACTTCATCCAAGTACACTAACGAGATGGTTAAGATCACAATGGTTGTTAAAAGTCCATGTGTGGATCTTGTGTTGTGTGTCCCGTGTTCTCGTTAGTGATGTTATACAACTACCGGTGAGTGATATTGAGGGGTTGTGATTGTACCGTTAAACTCCATCACGGGTGCTGAGGGGTTGAGATTGTACCGGTAAACTCCACCTTGTGTGTTCGGTAGTGTGTATGAAGCATATGGGACAACGCTTGTAATCCGCGTATCCGATTGTGTTTTATGTTGTAAATGGTTATGGTTTATCACTTGGAAGCCAATATGACATGTTGATGTTAATGAAGCATGCGATGCTTGTTTAAGAATGCAAGGTTGCATGAGTAATGATGTTTATATGTTAAAAGGCCTTATGAAAGGTGTTTTATTAAATGCATTATTGTGTTGTTTCTTTAGAGCATGCCTCACTAAGCAAATGTGCTTACGCTCTTTTTCTTGAACCAATAATGCAGAAAATTGAAGTGTTTTGAGGGCAGCAAGGAGGCTAAGAATCCAAGGGAAAGCTAAGCTCATGTATGGTGATGTTTTCACAACACTATTAGTTTTTGATATTTTGGCAATGAGAACCTAGGTTGTGTTTTGGGAGATGTTTTGGACTCCCTAATTGTGGCATGACGCCTTTGAAGTTTTGGATTTGTAAATGGCCATTTTGATGACTGTTTTGGTGATTTGATGATTGGTTGGTTTTGAGTATTAGGATGCATGCCTATAGACTTATGGATTTCCTTGATTGATGCCATGAACGTGTTTTGATGTTGCAAACATGTACCTTATATGCATAATGACTTGTTGGCATGAATAGGAAGTCATTGGAATGTATTAGAGTGGTTAAATGCATGTTAAACCAGCAATTTCTGCAGTTTCTGGGCAACCCGTATCGATACACTCACAGGCGTTTCGAAACGGGGACCTGTAATGGTCTTGGTGTTTCGAAACGGCTAGTGACCGTATCGAAACGGTTTGGCCACTAGAAGGCCCTGTTTCGAAACAGGTCTTTAAACGAACCCGCGTTCCGATACGGTAAACCCCGTATCGAAACAGGTGACCGTTGGGCACTGATTTGAATGGTTTTTGAGGTTTGTAGGCTTTACGTTTTAGTCCTAAAAATTGTATTTGCAATTGCTTGAGTTCGAGAGGTCTGTTTGATGTGAAATTTGACAAAGATGCATGTAATGTGATTAATTAAGAATTGGTAACCTTAAAATTAGTTAATCCTCCATCTTTCTAGAATTTACATTTTGGTCCCTAATATTTGTAATTTGTGCAATTGAGCCCCTTAATGTAATCTGATCGCTGTGCTTTTCAAGTATGTGTTTCTCAAGAGTACGCTTAGGATTAATGCGCATCTAGACAAGTTAAAAAGAAAAAAGGGTCGTTAATTAAGGTTGACTTTCGGGTTGACTTTGGTTTTCCCAGTGTAATCTTCGTAGTTCGGGTTAACTGTCTAGGCCGGGCTAAGGGGATTACATTTGGTGGTACCAGAGCTGAGTTCTCGAGTAAACATGAATGGTTATGTGGGTGATGTATGTGTGTTTGCATGATATGTCTTTTAAATGAAAGAATGATGTATGAATTGTAAAGTATGTTGCAATTGTGATGTTATGCTATGTTGAAGCATGTTAGAGGTACCCATTGCCATATCAAAACTAATGAAAGGAAATTGTTTTTGAAAAATGAGCTTGAGTGCTTGGATTACTTACCTTGTTGAGCCTAATTGTGTTTATTGCATCTGTGTCATTGCATTGTAGTTCTTGTAAAATGGGGCCTCGTAGAGAGACGAGGATGAATACGAGAGCTATGGCTCAGGATGGGAATGAGGAGAATGTCGATAATGTTGTGGATTTACCTCCTCCTCCTGGTGGTGGACCACCTGGCGGTGATGGTGCTGGGGGTGAGAACGCTGGTGTTGGTGCTGGTGCTGGGGTCGCTGGACCTGATGGTGTTCAGGGGCAACCTGCTCCTGACATGACTGTTTTGATACAGGCTATTGCTGGAGCCTTTCAGGCGGCAGTAGCTGGAGCTCATGGAGCTGGGCATCAGGGAGATGCTAATGCGAGATTACCTTTGGAACGTCTGCGTAGTCTGGGAGGGACTGAGTTCAGAGGTTTATCTACTGAGGGTTCCGAATCTTGGTAGGAAAGTACCAAGAGGATTTTGGGACAAATGAACTGCAATGATGTGCAGAAGTTAGGTTGCGTGGTATCGCTGTTACATGATGATGCGTATACCTGGTCGACGACCACTGTCTCCAGAATGGAGGAAGTTGATGTGACTCGGACATTCTTTCTGAATGCGTTCAAGAGGAAGTTGTAATACCCCAATTTTGGGCTTGAAAGTTTAGGGTCTGAACCGGACCGGTCTGATTTTTCGGTTCGAATATAAAAGGTGGTTTTAACGAAATCCTAGTTCGGGATGCATTAAAAATATGGAAAATATCTAAAAATCCTCTTTTAATATATATAAGAGAGTGGTGAAATCAATTTTGCAAAATAAGGTTTGGAAGTGTGACATTTCGAAATAGTGACTAAAATGTAATTTTTGAAAAGTTCAGTGGTGACTGTTTTGTAAGGATTGAAACTTTGAATTTTTAAGGAGCTAATTTACCCAAGGAAGGATTTCTCCATAATTTTCTTAATTTTAATGATTTTTTTAATGTTTAATTAATTAAAAGAAGTGAGGGAAACCATATTTAGCTTTTCATAACTAACTTTCTTAAAAACTTTCTCATCTCATTTTCTCTCAAAATTCCCTCAGTCAAACACATTTCCACAGCATCTTTTCTTTTGATTTTCACACTAAATGATGAGGTTTCAATCATTAGTTGATTCCTAAACCTTCCTACATCAAATCCTCTTCATTTGCTTATTGAATTTTCAAGGATTTTGGCTCAAATCAAGGAGAAATCTACATTTAGAGGTAATGATGTCCATCTCCTCTAAATACTCAGTTCTTTACTGAAATTCCCAAGTTCTCAATCCTTAAATTAAGTTTTTTAAAAGGTTTTGATGTTGTGATCTTGATTTTGGCTTAAAACTCAAGATTTGGATTTAATCTTGAAGAAATTCGTAATGAATGTTTGGGCTATGTTTTGAGATGTCTTTTTAAAGTATTTTGGATGTTTAATGATGTGTAATTGAGGTCTAATCAATGCAATTCCGAATAGGTTGATTTTCCTAAGTTTTTACTTGTGAAAATGGTGGTTTTTGGGGTGATCTTGATGTTCTGTTATAGCTGGAGGTATAAGGACGAGTTTAGGATCTTGTTGGATGTTAATTGATGTTTAAGAATGTTTAGAAGTGATGGATCTTGGCTGGGTTATGTTGTGGATGAGTTTGGATGTGATTTTGGTTGTGTTTGGTAGCTGAAATGTTATATTTGGTGAGAGCAGCGAGTTTAGGTGTAATGGCTGAAGATTTTAATGCATGATGATGCATTAATCCTATACTTTGATGTGTTTAAAACAGGGGAGACATCTTCGAATCCTTGTGGTGTTGATCCGGAGGCTTGATCGGCGTTTCGGCAAGCATACGAAACGGAATTGGTGAGTGAAGTTTGGTTTTCAGCTTTGAAACCAATGTTTGAAGGTTTTGGGAGCTTAGTTTAAGTCTAAGCAACTTAACTAAGCTCAAGAGTAAGTTTTCGGAGAAACTCTCTCTTAGATGAACCATGAGATGGTTGGATGCAATGTGTTTAATTTGCATGTTTAAATTCTGTTTTGAAAGCATGTTTTAGCATGATTAATGCTGGTTTTGAAAGCCATGTGTTGAAGGATGCTTGAGGTAAGAGATCCTTGGTTTGATATTGATAAATGTGGTTTTGATGCATAGTGATGCATGATGGTTTAATGGCTTTGATTAAATGCTTTAAAACAGTGGATTGTTGATGATAATTGTTGTATATTGGCAAGTGATGTGTTGGTTTTAAAGTACTTGAATCGGATATAGTTAGCCGGCTATAGGATTGGGTGCACCGTGAATTAAGTCGCCTTGGATGTTGAGGGGTTGTAATGGTATCGTAAACTCCATCCAAGTACACTAACGAGATGTCTAAGATCATAATGGTGGTTAAAAGGCCATGTGAGGATCTTGTGTTGTGTGTCCCGTGTTCTCGTTAGTGATGTTATACAACTATCGATGAGTGATGTGGAGGGGTTGTAATTGTAATGTTAAACTCCATCACGGGTGTTGAGGGGTTGTGATTGTACCGGTAAACTCCACCTTGTGTGTTCGGTAGTGTGTATGAAGTGTATGGGACAACGCTTGTAATCCGCGTATCCGATTGTGTTTTATGTTGAAAATGGTTATGGATTATCACTTGGAAGCCTGCTGATGATTATGAGGTAGTGGTGGTTGGTGAGAATGTGAAGTTTCTTGCCAATGTGGTGTCTACATTGGAAGCGAGCCGGATGCTGAGACAAGGGTGTGAAGCTTATTTGGCCTTTGTGATGAATCCTAGCTCTAAGGAGTTGCGAGTTCAAGATATCAGGACTGTGCGAGAGTTTCCGGGTGTGTTTCCGGAGGAGTTACCTGGCTTGCCTCCTAACCGAGAGGTGGAGTTTGGAATTGAGCTGTGTGAGAATACAACTCCAGTGTCCATTACTCCTTATCGAATGGCACCTAAGGAGTTGAAGGAGCTGAAGACGCAACTTCAGGAGTTGTTTGATCGTGGTTTCATTCGGCCGAGTGTGTCACCTTGGGGTGCACCGGTCTTGTTTGTGAAGAAAAAGGATGGCACTATTCGAATGTGCATCGACTATCGTTAGCTGAACAAGTTGACTATCAAGAATCGGTATCCATTGCCGAGGATTGATGATCTTTTTGATCAATTTCGGGGAGTGGCTGTGTTCTCTAAGATTGACTTAAGGTCAGGTTATTACCAGTTGAAGGTGAAAGATGTGGATGTGCCAAAAACAACTTTCAGAACGAGGTATGGGCATTATGAGTTCCTTGTGATGCCGTTTGGTTTGACGAATGCTCCTGCAGCCTTTATGGACATGATGAATAGAGTGTTTCATGAGTATTTGGACAAGTTTGTTGTGGTGTTCATTGATGATATCCTTGTGTACTCTCGTACTGAGGAGGAGCATGAGGGGCATTTGAGGATTGTGTTGCAAGCTTTGTTGGAGAATCAGCTTTATGCTAAGCTGAGCAAGTGTGAATTTTGGCTTAGGGAAGTTGTGTTCCTTGGACATGTGGTTTTTGCTGAGGGGATTCGTGTTGATCGTCAGAAGATTGAGGCAGTGATGAATTGGAAGCCTCCTAAGTCTGTTCATAAAGTCCGTAGTTTCCTTGGTTTGGCGGGATACTACCGGAGGTTCGTGGTTGGATTTTCAAAGATTGCTGCACCTTTGACGAAGTTGTTGCAGAGGGATGTCAAGTATGAGTGGACAGAAGCGAGACAACAGGCTTTTGAGAAGCTGAAGGCATCTTTTACGCAAGCTCCTATATTGGTTCAACCTGAATCTGGGAAAGAGTTTGTGGTGTACAATGATGCATCCTATGTTGGTTTGGGGTGTGTGTTGATGCAAGAGGGTAAGGTGGTGGCTTATGCATCGCGCCAGTTGAAGGTGCATGAGCGCAATTATCCTACGCATGATATTGAGTTAGCTGTGGTGGTCTTTGCTTTGAAAATTTGGAAACATTACCTGTACGGTGAGAAATATACTGTGTACACGGATCACAAAAGTTTGAAGTATCTGATGTCTCAGAAAGAGTTGAATCTTAGGCAACGACGTTGGGTGGAGTTGCTTAAAGATTACGATCTAACGATCGAGTACCATCTGGGAAAGGCTAATGTTGTAGCGGATGCCTTGAGTAGGAAAGTGGCAGTGGAGTTGAGAGCTATGTTTGCCAGCTTGAGTATTTCATGAGATGGAGGTCTTGTGGCTGAGTTGCAAGTGAAACCATCTTTGGTTCAGTTGATAAAGGATAAGCAGTTGTTGGATGATTCCTTGGCGCCACATGTTCAGGATATTGGTGAGGATAGACCATCAGATTTCTGCTTTAATGATGATGGAGTTCTATGTTTTGGGAGTCAGATAGTAGTGCCCGATGATGCTGAGTTGAGGCGTGCTATTCTGACTGAAGCTCATAGTAGTCCTTTTGCTATGCACCCTGGTAGTACTAAGATGTATCGTGATCTCAAGGATGAGTACTATTGGGTGGGTTTGAAAAGAGATGTTGCTGAGTATGTGAGTAAGTGCATGGTTTGTCAGCGAGTTAAGGCTGAGCATTAGTTTCCTTCTGGGTTGTTGCAACCGTTGAGGATTCCTTAGTGGAAGTGGGAAAGGATTACCATGGACTTTGTGTCTGGTTTACCTTTTTCGCCATCGAAGAAGAATTCGGTGTGGGTGATTGTGGATCGCCTGACGAAGTGTGCGCATTTCTTGCATGTGCATACTACATATACTTTGGACAAGCTTGCAGAGCTGTACCTTGCTGAGATTGTGCGGCTGCATTGTGTGCCAAAGTCTATTGTGTCGGATACAGGTCCGAGGTTTACGTCGCGTTTCTGGGAATGTTTGCATCAAGCTTTGGCTACACGGCTGAATTTCAGTCCTTCTTATCATTCACAGTCGGATGGACAGTCTGAGCGTGTTAACCAAGTGCTGGATGATATGTTGAGGTGCTGTGTGATTGAGTTTCAGGGCTCTTGGGAGAAACATTTGCCTTTGGTGGAGTTTGCTTATAATAATAGCTACCAGGCAAGTATTCAAATGGCACCTTATGAAGCCTTGTACGGGAGGAAGTGCAGAACTCCTCTTTGTTGGGCTGAGACAGGTCAGAAGTTGGTTTCAATGCCAGCTTTGTTGAAAGGAACCACCGAGAAGGTGAAGCTCATTTGTGAGCGACTGAAGGCAGCTTCTGATCGACAGAAGTCTTACGCGGATTTGAAGCGTAAGGAGATTGAGTATGAGGTGGGTGACGGTGTGTTTTTGAAAGTTTCACCTTGGAAAAAGGTGATGAGGTTTGGCCGAAAGGGTAAGTTGAGCCCTAGGTACATTGGACCATACTAGGTGATTGAACGTGTGGGTCCTGTTGCGTACAAGCTGAGGTTACCGCAAGAGTTGGAAAAGATTCATGATGTGTTTCATGTCTCTATGCTTCGGAGGTATAGGTCTGATCCTTCGCATGTTATGCCTGTGGAGGAAGTGGAGTTGAATCCAGACTTGACCTATGACGAGGAGCCGGTGGAAATTCTGGATTCAGACAGTAAGGTTCTTCGAGGCAAGACCATTGAGTTGGTAAAGGTGTTGTGGAAGCATCGTGGTGTTGAGGAAGCCACGTGGGAACGAAAGGATGACATGAAGGAGCAGTTTCCGTACCTCTTTCCTCCAGGTAAATTTTGAGGACGAAATTTCTTAAGGGGGGGGGGGGGAGAGTTGTAACACCCTAATTTTGGGCTTGGAAGTTTAGGGTCCGAACCGGACCGGTCTGATTTTCGGTTCGAATATAAAAGGTGGTTTTAAGGAAAGCCTAGTTCGGGATGCATTAAAAATATGAAAAAATATCTAAAAATACTCTTTTAATATATATAAGAGGCTGGTGAAATCAATTTTACAAAATAAGGTTTGGAAGTGCGACATTTTGAAATAGTGACTAAAATGCGATTTTTGAAAAGTTCAGTGGTGACTGTTTTGTAAGGATTGAAACTTTGAATCTTTAAGGAGCTAATTTACCCAAGAAAGATTTCTCCAGATTTTTCTTATATTTTAAATATTTAATTAATGTTTAATTAATTAAAGGAAAAGTGGAAAACCATATTTTAGACTTTCATAACTAACTTTTGTTAAAACTTTCTCATCTCATTTTCTCTCAAAATTCCCTCAGCCAAACACATTTCTACAGCAACATTTCCATTGATTTTCACACCAAATGATGAGGTTTCAATCATCAATTGATTCCTAATCCTTTCTATATCAAATTCTATTGTTTTGCTTATTAGATTTTCAAGGAAATTGTCTCTAATCAAGGAGAAATCTACATTTAGAGGTAAGGATGTTCTTCTCCTCTAAATACTCAGTTATTTAGTGAAATTCCCAAGTTCTCAATCCTTAATTTAAGTTTTATAAAAGGTTTTAATAATATGAACTTGATTTTGGCTTAAAACTCAAGATTTGGAAGAAATCTTGAAGAAATCCGTGGTGATTGTTTGGGCTCTGTTTTGAGATGGCTTTTAAATGTATTTTGGATGTTTAATGATGTGTAATTGAGATTTGATCAATGCAATCCCGAATAGGTTGAATTTCCTAAGTTTTTTCTTAAGAAAATGCTGGTTTTTGGGGTGATCTTGGTGTTCTATTATAGCTGGAGGTAAAAGGACGAGTTTAGGTTCTTTTTGGATGCTAATTGATGTTTAGGAATGATTATAAGTGATAGATCTTGGCTGGGTTATGTTGTGGAGGAGTTTGGAAGTGATTTCGGTTTTGTTTGGTAGCCGAAATGTTAGATTTGGTTAGAGCAGGGAGTTTAGGTGTTTTGGCTGAAGATTTTAATGCATGATGATGTATTAATCCTCTGCTTTGATGTGTTTAAAACATGGGAGACATCTTCGTAGAGAGACGAGCATGAATACGAGAGCTATGGCTCAGGATGGGAATGATGTAACCCCCTTAGCCCGGCCTAGACGGTTGACCCGAACTACGAAGATTACACGGGGAAAACCAAAGTCAACCCGAAAGTCAACCTTGATTAACGACCTTTTTTTTCTTTTTAATCTTGTCTAGATGCATATTAATCCTAAGCGTAGCCTTGAGGAAAGGATACTTGAAAAGCACAACGATCGGAAAGCAATAAGGGACTCAAATGCACTAATTACAACTATTAGGGACCACAATGTAAATTCTGTAAATTAAGAGGTCTTAACTGATTTTTAAGATACGATTATGAAATTAGTCATATTACATGCTTCTCTGTCAAATTTCACCTCAAACGGACATCTCATACCCAAGCAATTGCATATACAAAATTCAGGACTAAAACGTAAAGCTTGCAAAACCTTAAACCATTCAAATCAGTGCCCAACGATCATCTATTTCGGAATGGGGGTTGACCATAACGCGGGTTCGTTTCGATACCTGTATCGAAACAGGGCTTGGCAGTGCCCAATTCGTTTCGGAACGGCCTCTACCTGTTTCGATACATGAAGGCCATTACAGGCCCCCGTTTCGAAATGTTAGTGCCCGTTCCGATACGGACTGCCCAGAAAGTGTAGAATTTGCAGGTTTAACATACAATTCACCACTCAAACACATCATAATGACCTCCTAATCATGCCAACAAGTCATCATACATATACGGTACACATTTGCATCATCAAAACTCATTCATGGCATCAATTAGGAAAAACCACAAGTCTATAGGCATGCATCCTAATATTGAAAACCAACCAATCATCAAATCATCAAAGCAAACACCAAATGGCCATTTACAAGTCCAAAACATCATAGGCATCATGCCACACTTAGGGAGTCCAAAACATCTCCCAAAAAACACAACCTAGGTTCCCTTTGCCAAATACCAAAAGCAATTAATGTTGTAAAAATAGTCACCATACATGAGCTTAGCCTTCCCTTGGATTCTTAGCCTCCTTGCTGCCCTTAAAGCACTTCAATTCTCTGCATTATTGGTTCATGAAAGAGAGCGTAAGCAAATTTGCTTAGTGAGGCATGCTCTAAAGAAACAACACAATAATGCATCTTATAAAATACCTTTCAAAAGGCCTTTTCACTCATAAACATCATTTCTTATGCAACAATGCATACACAACAAGCATCTCATGCTTCATTAACATCAATATATCATATTGGCTTCCAAGTGATAATCCATAACCATTTTCAACATAAAACACAATCGGATACGCGGATTACAAGCGTTGTCCCATACACTTCATACACACTACCGAACACACAAGGTGGAGTTTACCGGTACAATCACAACCCCTCAATACCCGTGATGGAGTTTAACATTACAATTACAACCCCTCCACATCACTCATCGGTAGTTGTATAACATCACTAATGAGAACACGGGACACACAACACAAGATCCTCACATGGCCTTTTAACCACCATTATGATCTTAGACATCTCGTTAGTGTACTTGGATGGAGTTTACGATACCATTACAACCCCTCAACATCCAAGGCGACTTAATTTACGGTGCACCCAATCCTATAGCCGGCTAACTATATCCGATTCAAGTACTTTAAAACCAACACATCACTTGCCAATATACAACAATTATCATCAACAATCCACTGTTTTAAAGCATTTAATCAAAGCCATTAAACCATCATGCATCACTATGCATCAAAACCACATTTATCAATATCAAACCAAGGATCTCTTACCTTGAGCATCCTTCAACACATGGCTTTCAAAACCAGCATTAATCATGCTAAAACATGCTTTCAAAATAGAATTTAAACATGCAAATTAAATACATTGCATCCAACCATCTCATGGTTCATCAAGAAGAGAGTTTCTCCGAAAACTTACTCTTGAGCTTAGTTAAGTTGCTTAAACTTAAACTAAGCTCCCAAAACCTTCAAACATTGGTTTCAAAGCTGAAAACCAAACTTCACTCACCAATTCCGTTTCGCAAGCTTGCCGAAACGCCGTTCAAGCCTCCGGATCAACACCACAAGGATCCGAAGATGTCTCCCCTGTTTTAAACACATCAAAGCAGAGGATTAATGCATCATCATGCATTAAAATCTTCAGCCATTACACCTAAACTCGCTGCTCACATCAAATCTAACATTTCGGCTACCAAACACAACCGAAATCACATCCCAACTCCTCCACAACATTACCCAGCCAAGATCCATCACTTCTAAACATTCATAAACATCAATTAACATCCAAAAAGATCCTAAACTCGTCCTTATACCTCTAGCTATAACAGAACACCAAGATCTCCCCAAAAACCACAATTTTCACAAGTAAAAACATAGGAAAATCAACCTATTCGGGATTGCATTGATTAAACCTCAATTACACATCATTAAACATCCAAAATACATTAAAAAGACATCTCAAAACAGAGCCCAAACATTCATCACGAATTTCTTCAAGATTAAATCAAAATCTTGAGTTTTAAGCCAAAATCAAGATCACAACATTAAAACCTTTTATAAAACTTAATTTAAGAATTGAGAACTTGGGAATTTCAGTAAAGAACTGAGTATTTAGAGGAGAAGGACATCGTTACCTCTAAATGTAGATTTCTCCTTGTTTAGAGCCAAAATCCTTGAAAATCCAATAAGCAAATGAAGAGGATTTGACGTAGAAAGGATTAGGAATCAATTGATGATTGAAACCTCATCATTTAGTGTGAAAATCAAAAGAAATGTTGCTGCGGAAAAGTGTTTGGCTGAGGAAATTTTGAGAGAAAATGAGATGAGAAAGTTTTAGCAAAAGTTAGTTATGAAATCTCAAAATTGGTTTTCCTCCTTTTCATTAAATTAATTAAACATTAATTAAGTCATTAAAATTAAGAAAAATCTGGAGAAATCCTTCCTTGGGTAAAATAGCTCCTTAAAGATTCAAAGTTTCAATCCTTACAAAACAGTCACCACTGAACTTTTCAAAAATTACAATTTAGTCACTATTTCGAAATGTCACACATCCAAACCTTATTTTGTAAAATTGATTTAACCACTCTCTTATATATATTAAAAGAGGATTTTTAGATATTTTTAGATATTTTTAATGCATCCCGAACTAGGCTTTCCCTAAAACCACCTTTTATATTCGAACCAAAAATCAGATCGGTCCGGTTCAGACCCTAAACTTCAAGCCCAAAATTGGGGTGTTACAACTCTCCCTGTAACGCCCCGGTTTTGGGCTTAGAGGTTTTGGGCGTTGACCGGTTCGGTCAAAGTGCGGTTCGAATATATAAGAGTGAATTTAGGAAAGCCTAGTTCGGGTTGCATTAAAAATATGGAAAATGTTCTAAAATCCTCTTTTAATATATATAAGTGAACTGTGAAATCAATTTTACAAAATGAGGTTTGGAAGGGTGACATTTTGGCTAGTGACCAAAATGTAATTTTTGAAAACTTCGTGACTGTTTTAGAAAGGATTGAAACTTTGAATCTTTAAGGAGCTAATTACCCAAAGGGAGTTTCTCCAGATTTTTCTAAGATATTTTAATGTTTAATTCTGATTTTAAAGCTAAAGGAAAGTGGAGGGAAATCATTTTGGCTATTTTGTAACTAACTTCCCATATTTTCCAATTTTCCTTTTCTCTCATTTTCTCTCAACCCAAACACTTTCTCTCCAGAGATTTCTTTCTGATTTTGTCACTCAAATCTCTCTTTTCAATCCTCTTTTGATTCCTAATCATCACATCAACAAAACCTATCAATTTGATAGTTGTTTCATCAAGGTTTTTGGTTCTAAAAGTGGGGAAACTCAAGTTTGGAGGTAAGAACGTCCTTCTCCTCTGAACTTCAAGTTCTTTAATGAAATTCCTAAGTTCTCAATCCTTATTTTATGATTTATAAAAGGTTTTTAAGGTTGTGTAATGGATCTTGGCTTTAAATGCAAGATTTGATGATTTTTGATGAATTTTCGTTGGATCTGTTAAAGCAGTGATTTGAGGTGTATATTTGGTGATAAATGAATGTTAATTTGTTATGGAATTGAGTTTTAATTAATGCAATCCCAGATAGGTTGAATTTCCTAAGTTTAGCTTGTGATTCTTGCTTGTTTTTGGGTGATCTTGTGGATCTGTTGTTGCTGGAGGTATAAGGATGTTGTTAGGTCCTTTTTAGATGTTAAATGATGTTTAAGGATGCTTAGTTTTGATGGTTTATGGCTGGCCATTGTTGAGAAGTTGTTTGGATGCATTTTCGGTTGTGTTTGGTGGCCGAAAATGGAGTGTGGATGAGAGCAGCGAGTTTAGGTGCTTTCTTTGAAGCTATTAATGCATGATGATGCATTAATCTACTGTTTTAATGTGTTAAAATAGGGGAGTCATCTTTGGATCCAAGTGGTGGTGATCCGGAAGCTTGATTTGGTGTTTCGGCAACAGGCGAAACGGAATCGGTGAGTGGATTTTGGTTTTCAGCTTTGAAACCAATGTTTTGGAGGTTTGGGAGCTTAGTCTAAGTCTAAACAACTTTGCTAAGCTCAAGAGTAAGTTTTCGGAAAAACTCTCTTGTTGAGGAACCATGAGATGGTTGGGTGCAATGTGTTTGTTGCATGTTTAAATTCTGTTTTTAAAGCATATCTAGCATGTTTGTTTGCTGAGGTTATAAGCCATGTGATTAAGGAAGCTCAAGGTTAGAGTTCCTTGTAATTGAACATTGTTTAAATGTGGTTTAATGCTTAAAGATGCATGATGTTTATGGTTTGGTTAAATGCTTTAAAACAGTGGATTATTGATGATAAATGATGTATATTGGCTAGTGATGTTTTGAAAAGGTTAAGGTCACTAAGGTGGTTAAAAGTCCTTGAGTGAGCCTTGTTTACTTAAGAACATCAAGGTGTTTAAAAGTCCTTGGATGGTTCTTGTTGCGGACACAAAGGTGTTTAAAAGTCCTTGTGTGGTCCTTTCCAAGGTGTTTAAAAGTCCTTGGGGCCAAGGTGTTTAAAAGTCCTTGGGGTGATTATTATCATGGTGTTTAAAAGTCCATGGCCAAGGTGTTTAAAAGTCCTTGGGGTCAAGGTGTTTAAAAGTCCTTGAGGTGAAACTTGTTAAGGACACAAAGGTGATTAAAAGTCCTTGTGTGGTCCTTGCCATGGTGTTTTAAAAGTCCATGGGCCAAGGTGTTTAAAAGTCCTTGGGGATAAGATCACAATGGTGTTTAAAAGTCCATGTGTGAGTCTTATGTTGATCTTGTTTTAAAGATGGAAATTATCACTTGTGGCCAATATGACATGTTATGTTATGAAGCATGAGATGCTTGTTTTAAGATTTCTTGTGAGCATGTCTAAATGTATCTTGAAGTATGATTTATAAATGAGTTTTATAAATGCATTATTGTGTGGTTTTAAGGAGCTTTCCTCACTAAGCTTTTGCTTACGCTCTCTCTCTTTTCTTAAACCAATAATGCAGAGCATTAAAGTGCATTGAGGGCAGCAAGGAGGGCAAGCAATCAAGTGGAAGTTAAGCTCATGTATGGGAAGGTTTTCTTAAACACTTTTAGCTTTTGGCATTTGGCAATGGGGGACCAATGTTGTTGTTTTGGGAGATGTTTAGAACTCCCAAAGTTGGATTTATGTTGTTGTTAATGTTGGTTTTTTTGTAATTGGCCATTATGTGTTGGTTTGGAGGTTTTGGTGCATGAACGGTTTGCTTGTGTAGGAAGCACGCCTTTAGATTTGGGGCTTTTCTTATATGTTGATATAATGATAAATTGTTGATGCAAATATGTCTCTTGTATGTTGTATGAGTTGCTGGTAGAGTTTGATAGCGTTTGGAGCATGATTGGTTGGTCAATTGCATGTTTAGGCAAGCAAATTTCTGCATTTTGTGCAGGCCGTATCGGAACAGTGCCTGCCGTTTCGGAACGGGTGCCTCGAGGCAGCCCAGGCGTCCGAAACAGGTGACACCGTTCCGAAACGGAAAGGCTACTGTCAGCCCTCGTTTCGGTACGCGTTGCGGAACGGCCCCGCGTTTCGAAACGGGCTGTCTCCCGTTTCGGAACGGATGACCGTTGGGGGCTGACATTGGCAGTTTTATGTTTCAAAATGTTTGCAGTTTAGTCCCGAAACTTGTTTGTGCAATTGTATGAGTTCGGAATGTCCGTTCGAGCTGAAATTTGACAGAGAAGCATGAAACATGATTAATTTCAAGATGGTAACTTTAATTTGGGTGAAGTCCTTGTATTTATCAGAATTTACAATTTGGTCCCTAAAGTTGTAATTTGTTCAATTGGGTCCCTGTATGATCTCTGATGTTTATGATCTTTTGGTATGTTGTTTGAATGATCACAACTAGGGTTAATGTGCATCTAGACATGTTTAAAAAGAAAAAAAAAGGTCGTTAATCAAGGTTGACTTTCGGGTTGACTTTGGTTTTCCCCGTGTGACTTTCTTAATTCGGGTCAACCGTCTAGGTCGGGTTAAGGGGGTTACATTTGGTGGTATCAGAGCTGAGTTCTCGAGTAATTGGGAATGTGTATGTGAATGTTTGAAGTATGTATGCCTTGTATGCTTTTTGGGTGAAAGCATGTTGAGTGAATTGCATGTATGTTGCAATTGAGGTGTATGCTGTGATGAAGCATGTTGTGGGTACCCATTGCCAAATAAAAAGCTAGTGAAATGATGTTGATTTTAATTGGAAATGAGCTTGAGTACTTGGATTGCTTACCTTGCTGGGCCTGACTTTGTTTAGTTGCATTGTGATTGAATATTTAGAGTATGGCACCTCGTAGAGAGTTGAGGAGTAATGTGCGAGCTATGGCTCAGAATGAGAACGAAAATGAGGAGAACGTTGAGAGTGCGGTTTTACCTCCTCCACCTGGTGGTGGTGGTGCTGGGGCTGAGGAAGCTGGAGCTGCAGCTGGTGCTGAGGCTGCTGGACCTGAGGCTGGTCAGGGGCAAGCTATGCCTGATATGACAATGTTAGTACAAGCTATTGCTGGTGCTTTTCAAGCAGCGGTAGCTGGAGCTCGTGGAGCTGGGCATCAGGAAGATGCTGGAGTTAGACTACCTTTGGAGCGTTTGCGCAGTCTGGGAGGGACTGAGTTCAGGGGTATGTCTGCAGAAAGTTCTGAGGCTTGGTTAGAGAGTACCAAGAGGATCTTGGGTCAGATGAGTTGCACTGATGTGCAGAAGCTTGGCTGTGTTGTGTCCTTGCTGCAGAAGGATGCATATACGTGGTGGACAACCACTATTGCTGGGATGGCAGAAGCTGATGTGACTTGGACATTCTTTCAGAATGTGTTCAAGAGAAGGTATCTGGGTGTGAGGTACCTAGATGAGAAAAAGAGGGAGTTCATGTCTCTTACCCAAGGGAGCATGACGGTGGCTGAGTATGAAGTACAGTTTGTTCGACTCAGTCAGTATGCACCTGAGCTTGTTCCGGATGAGCGAGCGAGGTGTGAAAGGTTCCGTTATGGTTTAGTGACGGAGGTGAAAATGTATGTGCTGGCCACCGAGTATGATGATTTTGATGTGTTGGTGGGCCGAGCTAAGGATATTGAGATGAATCTGGGTTTATCTGCTAAAGGTGCTGGTAAGCGAGCAGCTGAATATAGTTCCGGTGGTGGACGGAATAAGAGGGGACGTGATCAGAGGTATCAGTCCTCGGCTAAGCGAGGTGGTGGAGCACCTGCTCGGGGAGGCATCGCTAGAGCCGATCCTAGTGCTTGTTGGATTTGTGGTTCGCATGGTCACATGAAATGTGATTGTCCTCGTGCGGTGAGGGAGGTGCAAGCTCCTGTTGCGGCAGCTGGTAATGGTTGCTGGAATTGTGGATCTGCGGATCACTTGAGGCGAGATTGTCCTATGTTGGCTGGTGGCCAAGTTCGTGCTCCTGTTGTTGCAGCAGCGCAGAGAGGTCGTGGGCGCGGCCGTGGTAATTTCCAGCGGAGAGAGGAAGGTGGCCGAGGTGTAGCTCATGTTGTAGCTGTACAGCCAGAGGGTGGCGGACAGGCTAGAGTGTTTGCTCAGCGTGAGGGGAGGAATGACGCGGATGTGATCGCATGTACATTTACTCTGCAATCCTTGTCATTACTTTCCTTGATTGATTCTGGATCTACGCACTCTTACATATTGCGTGAGCATGCTGAATTGCTTGGTTTGCCTGTTGAGTCTTTGGATGTTGGTATGCGTGTCACTAGTTCTTTTGGTGAGACTGTTGTGACTCGAAAGCTGTATAGAAGGTGTCCTTTAGTTGTTCAAGATCATGTTTTCCATGTTGACCTTATGGAGTTACCTTTCTATGGTTTTGATGTAATCCTTGGTATGGATTGGCTTGCTGAGCATCGTGCTGTGGTGGATTGTGAAAATAAGCGAGTTTCGCTGAAGCTTGCGGATGATTATGAAGTTGTAGTGGTTGGTGAGAATGTGAAGTTTCTTGCCAATGTGGTGTCTACGTTGGAGGCATGCCGGATGCTGAGGCAAGGCTGTGAAGCTTACCTAGCTTTTGTGATGAATCCTAGCTCTAAGGAGTTGCGTGTACAAGATATCAGGGTTGTGAAGGAGTTTCCTGGTGTGTTTCCTGAGGAGTTGCCTGGTTTACCTCCTAATCGCGAGGTGGAGTTTGGAATTGAGCTGTATGAGAATACAACTCCTGTGTCCATTACTCCCTATGGAATGGCACCTAAGGAGCTGAAAGAGCTGAAGACGCAGTTGCAAGAGTTGCTTGAGCGTGGTTTCATTCGGCCGAGTGTGTCGCCTTGGGGTGCACCGGTCTTGTTCGTGAAGAAGAAGGATGGCACTATGAGAATGTGCATTGATTACCGTCAGCTAAACAAGTTGACTATCAAGAATCGGTATCCTTTGCTGAGAATTGATGATCTCTTTGATCAATTTCGGGGAGCTGCGGTGTTCTCTAAGATTGACTTGAGGTCAGGGTATTACCAGTTGAAGGTGAAGGATGTGGATGTGCCTAAAACAACTTTCAGGACAAGGTATGGGCATTATGAGTTCCTCGTGATGTCGTTTGGTTTGACAAATGCTCCTGCTGCTTTTATGGACATGATGAATCGTGTGTTTCATGAATACCTGGACAAGTTTGTTGTGGTATTCATCGATGATATCCTCGTGTACTCGCGTACTGAGGAGGAACACGAAGAGCATTTGAGGATTGTTTTGCAGGCCTTGTTGGAGAATCAGCTTTATGCTAAGCTGAGCAAGTGCGAGTTCTGGTTAAGGGAGGTGGTGTTTCTTGGGCATGTGGTCTCTGCCAAGGGGATTCGTGTTGATCCTCAGAAGATTGAGGCGGTGATGAATTGGAAGGTTCCTAAGTCTGTTCATGAAGTTCGTAGTTTCCTTGGTTTGGCAGGATACTGTCGGAGGTTTGTGGATGGGTTTTCTAAGATTGCTGCACCTTTGACAAAGTTGTTGCAAAAAGATGTTAAGTATGAGTGGACGGAGGCGCGGCAACAGGCTTTTGAGAAGCTTAAGGCGGCTTTGACGCAAGCTCCTATCTTGGTTCAGCCTGAATCAGGGAAAGAGTTTGTGGTGTATAGTGATGCGTCCTATGTTGGTTTGGGATGTGTGTTGATGCAAGAAGGTAAGGTGGTGGCTTATGCATCGCGGCAGTTGAAGGTGCATGAGCGCAATTATCCTACGCATGACATAGAGTTGGCTGCGGTGGTCTTTGCCTTGAAGATCTGGAGACATTACCTGTATGGTGAGAAGTGTACTGTGTACACGGATCACAAGAGTTTGAGGTATCTGATGTCTCAGAAGGAGTTGAATCTTAGGCAGCGGCGTTGGATGGAGTTACTCAAGGATTATGATCTGACGATTGAGTATCACCCTGGGAAGGCTAATGTTGTAGCGGATGCCTTGAGTAGAAAGGTAGCTGTTGAGCTGAGGGCTATGTTTGCCAGTCTGAGTATTTCGCGTGATGGTGGTCTTGTGGCTGAGTTGCAAGTGAAGCCATCTTTGGTTCAGTTGATCAAGGAAAAGCAGTTGCTGGATGATTCCTTGGTGCCGCATGTTCAGGATATCGCGGAGGGTAGACCTTCGGATTTCTGTTTTAATGATGATGGAGTGTTGTGTTTTGGGAGTCGGATAGTGGTGCCTAATGATGTTGAGTTGAGGCGTGCTATTCTGACTGAAGGTCATAGTAGTCCTTTTACTATGCACCCTGGTAGTACTAAGATGTACCGTGATCTTCGTGATGAGTACTATTGGGTGGGTTTGAAAAAGGATGTTGCGGAGTTTGTCAGCAAGTGTTTGGTGTGTCAACGAGTTAAGGCTGAGCATCAGTTTCCTTCAGGGTTGTTGCAACCGTTGAGAATCCCTGAGTGGAAGTGGGAAAGGGTTACCATGGATTTTGTATCTGGTTTACCTTTGTCACCATCGAAGAAGGATTCGGTGTGGGTGATTGTGGATCGCCTGACGAAGTGTGCGCATTTCTTGCCTGTGGATACTACGTTTTCTTTGGATAGGCTTGCGGAGCTGTACATTGCTGAGATTGTGCGGCTGCATGGTGTGCCAAAGTCGATTGTCTCGGATAGGGATCCGAGGTTCACATCGCGGTTCTGGCAGTGTTTGCATCAAGCTCTGGGTACGAGGTTGAATTTTAGTACATCCTATCATCCTCAGTCGGATGGTCAGTCTGAGCGTGTTATCCAGATCTTGGAGGATATGTTGAGATGCTGCGTGATTGAGTTTCAGGGCTCTTGGGAGAAGCATTTGCCTTTGGTTGAGTTTGCTTATAACAATAGTTATCAGGCGAGCATTCAAATGGCACCTTATGAGGCTTTGTACGGGAGGAAGTGTAGGACTCCTCTTTGTTGGGCTGAAACGGGTCAGAAGTTGGTTTCGATGCCGGCTTTGTTGAAGGGAACTACCGAGAAGGTGAAGCTCATTTGTGAGCGTTTGAAGGCAGCTTCTGATCGGCAGAAGTCTTACGCGGATTTGAAGCGTAAGGAGATTGAGTATGCGGTGGGTGACCGTGTGTTTCTGAAGGTTTCGCCTTGGAAGAAGGTGATGAGGTTTGGCCGGAAGGGTAAGTTGAGCCCTAGGTACATTGGACCATACGAGGTGGTTGAGCGTGTGGGTCCTGTTGCGTACAGGTTGAGGTTACCTCAAGAGTTGGAGAAGATTCATGATGTGTTTCATGTTTCTATGCTCCGGAAGTATAGATCTGATCCTTCGCATGTGATGCCTGTGGAAGAGGTGGAATTGAATCCGGATTTGACCTATGATGAGGAACCGGTGAAGGTTCTGGATTCGGATAGCAAGGTTCTTCGTGGCAAGACCATTGAGTTTGTGAAGGTGCTGTGGAAGCATCGCGGTGTTGAGGAAGCCACGTGGGAGCGAAAGGATGACATGCTGAAGCAGTTTCCTTATCTCTTTCCTTCAGGTAAATTTCGAGGACGAAATTTCTTAAGGGGGGGAGAGTTGTAACGCCCCGGTTTTGGGCTTAGAAGTTTTGGGCGTTGACCGGTTCGGTCAAAGTGCGGTTCGAATATATAAGAGTGAATTTAGGAAAGCCTAGTTCGGGTTGCATTAAAAATATGGAAAATGTTCTAAAATCCTCTTTTAATATATATAAGTGAACTGTGAAATCAATTTTACAAAATGAGGTTTGGAAGGGTGACATTTTGGCTAGTGACCAAAATGTAATTTTTGAAAACTTCGTGACTGTTTTAGAAAGGATTGAAACTTTGAATCTTTAAGGAGCTAATTACCCAAAGGGAGTTTCTCCAGATTTTTCTAAGATATTTTAATGTTTAATTCTGATTTTAAAGCTAAAGGAAAGTGGAGGGAAATCATTTTGGCTATTTTGTAACTAACTTCCCATATTTTCCAATTTTCCTTTTCTCTCATTTTCTCTCAACCCAAACACTTTCTCTCCAGAGATTTCTTTCTGATTTTGTCACTCAAATCTCTCTTTTCAATCCTCTTTTGATTCCTAATCATCACATCAACAAAACCTATCAATTTGATAGTTGTTTCATCAAGGTTTTTGGTTCTAAAAGTGGGGAAACTCAAGTTTGGAGGTAAGAACGTCCTTCTCCTCTGAACTTCAAGTTCTTTAATGAAATTCCTAAGTTCTCAATCCTTATTTTATGATTTATAAAAGGTTTTTAAGGTTGTGTAATGGATCTTGGCTTTAAATGCAAGATTTGATGATTTTTGATGAATTTTCGTTGGATCTGTTAAAGCAGTGATTTGAGGTGTATATTTGGTGATAAATGAATGTTAATTTGTTATGGAATTGAGTTTTAATTAATGCAATCCCAGATAGGTTGAATTTCCTAAGTTTAGCTTGTGATTCTTGCTTGTTTTTGGGTGATCTTGTGGATCTGTTGTTGCTGGAGGTATAAGGATGTTGTTAGGTCCTTTTTAGATGTTAAATGATGTTTAAGGATGCTTAGTTTTGATGGTTTATGGCTGGCCATTGTTGAGAAGTTGTTTGGATGCATTTTCGGTTGTGTTTGGTGGCCGAAAATGGAGTGTGGATGAGAGCAGCGAGTTTAGGTGCTTTCTTTGAAGCTATTAATGCATGATGATGCATTAATCTACTGTTTTAATGTGTTAAAACAGGGGAGTCATCTTTGGATCCAAGTGGTGGTGATCCGGAAGCTTGATTTGGTGTTTCGGCAAGAGGCGAAACAGAATCGGTGAGTGGATTTTGGTTTTCAGCTTTGAAACCAATGTTTTGGAGGTTTGGGAGCTTAGTCTAAGTCTAAACAACTTTGCTAAGCTCAAGAGTAAGTTTTCGGAAAAACTCTCTTGTTGAGGAACCATGAGATGGTTGGGTGCAATGTGTTTGTTGCATGTTTAAATTCTGTTTTTAAAGCATATCTAGCATGTTTGTTTGCTGAGGTTATAAGCCATGTGATTAAGGAAGCTCAAGGTTAGAGTTCCTTGTAATTGAACATTGTTTAAATGTGGTTTAATGCTTAAAGATGCATGATGTTTATGGTTTGGTTAAATGCTTTAAAACAGTGGATTATTGATGATAAATGATGTATATTGGCTAGTGATGTTTTGAAAAGGTTAAGGTCACTAAGGTGGTTAAAAGTCCTTGAGTGAGCCTTGTTTACTTAAGAACATCAAGGTGTTTAAAAGTCCTTGGATGGTTCTTGTTGCGGACACAAAGGTGTTTAAAAGTCCTTGTGTGGTCCTTTCCAAGGTGTTTAAAAGTCCTTGGGGCCAAGGTGTTTAAAAGTCCTTGGGGTGATTATTATCATGGTGTTTAAAAGTCCATGGCCAAGGTGTTTAAAAGTCCTTGGGGTCAAGGTGTTTAAAAGTCCTTGAGGTGAAACTTGTTAAGGACACAAAGGTGATTAAAAGTCCTTGTGTGGTCCTTGCCATGGTGTTTAAAAGTCCATGGGCCAAGGTGTTTAAAAGTCCTTGGGGATAAGATCACAATGGTGTTTAAAAGTCCATGTGTGAGTCTTATGTTGATCTTGTTTTAAAGATGGAAATTATCACTTGTGGCCAATATGACATGTTATGTTATGAAGCATGAGATGCTTGTTTTAAGATTTCTTGTGAGCATGTCTAAATGTATCTTGAAGTATGATTTATAAATGAGTTTTATAAATGCATTATTGTGTGGTTTTAAGGAGCTTTCCTCACTAAGCTTTTGCTTACGCTCTCTCTCTCTTCTTAAACCAATAATGCAGAGCATTAAAGTGCATTGAGGGCAGCAAGGAGGGCAAGCAATCAAGTGGAAGTTAAGCTCATGTATGGGAAGGTTTTCTTAAACACTTTTAGCTTTTGGCATTTGGCAATGGGGGACCAATGTTGTTGTTTTGGGAGATGTTTAGAACTCCCTAAGTTGGATTTATGTTGTTGTTAATGTTGGTTTTTTGTAATTGGCCATTATGTGTTGGTTTGGAGGTTTTGGTGCATGAACGGTTTGCTTGTGTAGGAAGCATGCCTTTAGATTTGGGGCTTTTCTTATATGTTGATATAATGATAAATTGTTGATGCAAATATGTCTCTTGTATGTTGTATGAGTTGCTGGTAGAGTTTGATAGCGTTTGGAGCATGATTGGTTGGTCAATTGCATGTTTAGGCAAGCAAATTTCTGCATTTTGTGCAGGCCGTATCGGAACAGTGCCTGCCGTTTCGGAACGGGTGCCTCGAGGCAGCCCAGGCGTCCGAAACAGGTGACACCGTTCCGAAACGGAAAGGCTACTGTCAGCCCTCGTTTCGGTACGCGTTGCGGAACGGTCCCGCGTTTCGAAACGGGCTGTCTCCCGTTTCGGAACGGATGACCGTTGGGGGCTGACATTGGCAGTTTTATGTTTCAAAATGTTTGCAGTTTAGTCCCGAAACTTGTTTGTGCAATTGTATGAGTTCGGAATGTCCGTTCGAGCTGAAATTTGACAGAGAAGCATGAAACATGATTAATTTCAAGATGGTAACTTTAATTTGGGTGAAGTCCTTGTATTTATCAGAATTTACAATTTGGTCCCTAAAGTTGTAATTTGTTCAATTGGGTCCCTGTATGATCTCTGATGTTTATGATCTTTTGGTATGTTGTTTGATTGATCACAACTAGGGTTAATGTGCATCTAGACATGTTTAAAAAGAAAAAAAAGGGTCGTTAATCAAGGTTGACTTTCGGGTTGACTTTGGTTTTCCCCGTGTGACTTTCTTAATTCGGGTCAACCGTCTAGGCCGGGTTAAGGGGGTTACACTCCCCCCTTACGAAATTTCATCCTCGAAATTTACCTGGAGGAAAAAGGTATGGAAACTGCTTCAACATGTCCTCCTTTCTTTCCCACGTGGCTTCCTCAGCACCACGATGCTTCCACAACACCTTTACCAACTCAATGGCTTTACCTCGAAGTACTTTACTGTCTGAATGCAGAATTTCCACCGGCTCCTCATCGTAGGTCAAGTCTGGATTCAACTCCACTTCCTCCACAGGCATAACATGCGAAGGATCCGATCTATACTTCCGAAGCATAGAGACATGAAACACATCATGAATCTTTTCCAACTCTTGCGGCGACCTCAGCTTGTACGCAACAGGACCCACACGTTCAATCACCTCATATGGTCCAATGTACCTAGGGCTCAACTTACCCTTTCGACCAAACCTCATCACCTTTTTCCAAGGCGAAACTTTTAAAAAACACGGTCACCTACCGCATACTCAATCTCCTTACGCCTCAAATCTGCGTAAGACTTCTGTCGATCAGAAGCTGCCTTCAATCGCTCACAAATGAGCTTCAAATTCTCGGTGGTTCCTTTCAACAAAGCTGGCATTGAAACCAACTTCTGACCTATTTCAACCCAACAAAGAGGAGTCCTACACTTCCTCCCGTACAAGGCTTCGTAAGGTGCCATTTGAATACTTGCTTGGTAACTATTGTTATAAGTAAACTCCACCAACAACAAATGCTTCTCCCAAGAACCCTGAAACTCAATCACACAGCACCTCAACATATCCTCCAATACTTGGATAACACGCTCAGACTGTCCATCCGACTGTGGATGATAAGAAGTACTGAAATTCAGCCGTGTACACAAAGCCTGATGTAAACACTCCCAGAAATGCGATGTAAACCTCGGATCTCTATCCGACACGATCGACTTTGGCACACCATGCAGCCGCACAATCTCAGCAATGTACAGCTCTGCAAGCTTGTCCAAAGTTCACGTAGTATGCACAGGTAAGAAATACGCACAGTTCGTCATGTGATCCACAATCACCCACACCGAATTCTTCTTCGATGGTGACAAAGGCAAACCAGACACAAAGTCCATGGTGATCCTTTCCCACTTCCACTCAGGAATCCTCAACGGTTGCAACAACCCAGAAGGAAACTGATGCTCAGCCTTAATTCGCTGACAAACCATGCACTTGCTCACATACTCAACAACCTCTTTCTTTAAACCCACCCAATAGTACTCATCACGAAGATCACGATACATCTTAGTACTACCAGGGTGCATAGCAAAAGGACTACTATGAGCTTCAGTCAGAATAGCACGCCTCAACTCAGCATCTTTGGGCACTACTATCCGACTCCCAATGTAACGCCCCAGTTTTGGGCTTAGGAGTTTTGGGCGTTGACCGGTTTGGTCAAAGTGCTGTTCGAATCTAAAAAGGTGAAATTAGGGAAGCCTAGTTCGGGTTGCATTAAAAATATGGAAAAATGTTCTAAAATCATCTTTTAATATAATTAAGTGAACTGTGAAATCAATTTTGGAAAATGAGTTTTGGAAGGGTGACATTTTGGCTAGTGACCAAAATGTAATTTTTGAAAGTTTTGTGACCATTTTAGAAAGGGTTGAAACTTTGAATCTTTAAGGAGCTATTATTCCAAAAGTAGTTTCTCCAGATTTTTCTAAGATATTTTAAGCTATATTCTGATTTTAAAACATATCAAAAGAGGAGGGAAAGCCATTTTGGCCATTTTGATAACTAACTTCCTATTTTCTTTTCTCTCATTTTCTCTCAACCCAAACACTTTCTTTCCAGAGAATTGTTTCTGATTTTCTCACCTAAATCTCTCCTTTCAACTCTCTTTTGATTCCTAATCATCATATCTACAAAACCTCATCATTTGCTACTTGATTCATCAAGGTTTTTGATTCCAAAAAGAGGAGAAACTCAAGTTTGGAGGTAAGAACGTCCTTCTCCTCTAAACTATCAGTTCTTTACTGAAATTCCTAAGTTTTCAATCCTTAATTGATGTTTTATTAAAGGCTTTTAAGTTGTGAAATGGATTTTGGCTTATAATGCAAGATTTGGTGATTTTTGATGATTTTCGTTTGATCTGTTAAATCTGAGATTTGAGATGTGTTTTTGATGTTATTTGAACTCTAAATTGATAAGAAATTGAGTTTTGATTGATGCAATCCCGAATAGGTTGGGTTTCCTAAGTTTAGCTTGTGATTCTTGATTGTTTTTGAGGTGATCTTGTGGATCTGGTGTTGCTGGAGGTATAAGGATGTTATTAGGTTCTTTTTAGATGTTAAAGGATGTTAGGTTTTGATGGTTAATGGCTGGGCTTTGTTGAGAAGTGGTTTGGATGCATTTTCGGTTGTGTTTGGTGGCCGAAAATGGAGTGTGGATGAGAGCAGCGAGTTTAGGTGCATTCATTGAAGCTATTAATGCATGATGATGCATTAATCTACTGTTTTAATGTGTTAAAACAGGTGAGTCATCTTTGGATCCAAGTGGTGGTGATCCGGAAGCTTGATTTGGTGTTTCGGCAAGAGGCGAAACGGAATCGGTGAGTGAAATTGGGTTTTCGACTTTGAAACCAATGTCTTGGGAGCTTAGTTTAAGTCTAAACAACTTTGCTAAGCTCAAGTGTAAGTTTTCGGAAGTACTCTCTAGTGGTGGCCATGATTTGATTGTTGTGCAATATGGTTTATTGCATGTTTTAAACTCTGTTTTGAAAGCATGATTTAGCATGGTTAATGCTGTTTTTGTAAGCCATATGTTGAAGGAAGCTCAAGGTAAGAGTTCCTTGTTTTTGAACATTGATTAAATGTGGTTTGATGCTTTTGAATGCATGATGAATATGGCTTGGTTTAATGCTTAAAAACAATGGATAAATTGATGATAATGATGTATATTGGCAAGTGATGTTTTGAAAAGGTTAAGGTCACTAAGGTGGTTAAAAGTCCTTGAGTGAGCCTTGTTTACTTAAGAACATCAAGGTGGTTAAAAGTCCTTGGATGATTCTTGCTACGGACACAAAGGTGGTTAAAAGTCCTTGTGTGGTCCTTTCCATGGTGTTTAAAAGTCCATGGGTCAAGGTGTTTAAAAGTACTTGGGGCCAAGGTGTTTAAAAGTCCTTGGGGTGAAACTTGATACGGACACAAAGGTGGTTAAAAGTCCTTGTGTGGTCCTTTCCATGGTGGTTAAAAGTCCATGGGCCAAGGTGTTTAAAAGTCCTTGGGGCCAAGGTGTTTAAAAGTCCTTGGGGTGAAAGTTGATGAACTTGTTTTTAAAGAAATGGAACTTATCACTTGTGGCCAATATGACATGTTATGATATGAAGCATGAGATGCATGTCTATGTATGCTTTTGAGCATGTGTAAATGATGATTTGAAGCATGATTTATAAAGTGTTTTATAAATGCATTATTGAATGGTTTTATTGAGCATTCCTCACTAAGCTTTTGCTTACGCTCTCTTTGTTTTCTCAAATCAATAATGCAGAACATTAAAGTACTTTGAGGGCAGCAAGGAAGGCAAGCATTCAAGTGGAAGTAAAGCTCAAAGTATGGAAGGTTTTCTTAAGTACATTTAGCTTTTGGTAATTTGGCAATGGGGGACCTATGTGTATGTTTTGGGAGATGTTTTGAACTCCCTAAGTATATTGAATGTTGTTGAGAATGCTGGTTTTTGTGGTTGGCCATTATATGCTTGAATTGGAAGTTTATGCTTGAATGGTTGCTTGTGTAGGAAGCATGTCTATAGATTTGGGGCTTTTCACATATGTTGATGTTTTGATGAATTGTTGATGCAAGTATGTCTCTTATATGTTGAATTGCATGTTGGTAAAGTTTGGTGGCATTTGGAGCATGATTGGATGTTTAATTGCATGTTTAAGTATGCATTTTGGGGTAATCTGTGCAGGGTGTTTCGGAACAGTACCTACCGTTTCGGAACGGGTGCCTTAAACAAGCCCAGGCGTCCGAAACGGGAGGGACCGTTCCGAAACGGTTGGCTACTGCCAGCCCGTGTTGCGGTACGCGTTGCGGAACGGCCCCGCGTTTCGAAATGGGCTCTGCCTGTTTCGGAACGGGTGACCGTTAGGGGCTGACATTGGCAGTTAAATGTTTTGAATTGTTTGCATTTTGGTCCTGAATCTTGTTTGTGCAATTGTATGAGTTTGGGAAGTCCTTTTGAGCTGAAATTTCACAAAGAAGCATGAAACCTGATTAATTTCAAGTTGGTAACTTTAATTTGGGTTAAGTCCTCATATATATCAGAAATTACAATTTGGTCCGTAAAGTTGTAATTTGTTCAATTGGGTCCCTGTTTGATCTCTGATGTTTATGATCTTTGAGTATGCTGTTGTATGAACATATCTAAGGATTAATATGCATCTAGACAAGTTTAAAAAGAAAAAAAGGGTCGTTAATCAAGGTTGACTTTCGGGTTGACTTTGGTTTTCCCCGTGTGACTTTCTTAATTCGGGTCAACCGTCTAGGCCGGGTTAAGGGGGTTACATTTGGTGGTATCAGAGCTGAGTTCTTGAGTAATTGGGAATGTGTATGTGAATGATTGAAGTATGTATGCCTTGTATGCTTATTGATCGAAAGCATGTTTAGTGGCTTGTGATTTGGATGCAATTGAGATGTATGCTGTGGTGTAGCATGTTGTGGGTACCCATTGCCAAATAAAAGCTAATGAAATGGTGTTGATTTTGAATGAAATTGAGCTTGAATACTTGGATTGCTTACCTTGCTGGGCCTGACTTCGTTTTATTTGTATTGTGATTGCATGGTAAAAGTATGGCACCACGTAGAGAGTTACGAGGTAATGTGCGAGCTACGGCTCCTAATGAGAACGAGAATGAGGAAAACACGGGTAGTGCGGTGATACCTCCTCCTCCACCTGGTGGTGGTGGTGCTGGGGCTGAGGAAGCTGGAGCTGCAGCTGGTGCTGAGGCTGCTGGACCTGAGGCTGGTCAGGGGCAAGCTATGCCTGATATGACAATGTTAGTGCAAGCTATTGCTGGTGCTTTTCAAGCATCAGTAGTTGGGGCTCGTGGAGCGGGGCATCAGGAAGATGCTGGAGTTAGACTACCTTTGGAGCGTTTGCGCAGTCTGGAAGGGACTGAGTTCAGGGGTATGTCTGCTGAAGGGTCTGAGGCTTGGTTAGAAAGTACCAAGAGGATCTTGGGTCAGATGAGTTGCACTGAGGTGCAGAAGCTTGGCTGTGTTGTGTCCTTGCTGCAGAAGGATGCATATACGTGGTGGACAACCACTATTGCTGGGATGGCAGAAGCTGATGTGACTTGGACATTCTTTCAGAATGTGTTCAAGAGAAGGTATCTGGGTGTGAGGTACCTAGATGAGAAAAAGAGGGAGTTCATGTCTCTTACCCAAGGGAGCATGACTGTGGCTGAGTATGAAGTGTAGTTTGTTCGACTCAGTCAGTATGCACCTGAGCTGGTACCTGATGAGCGAGCGAGGTGTGAAAGGTTCCGTTATGGTTTGGAGACGGATGTGAAGATGTATGTGTTGGCTACCGAGTATGATGATTTTGATGTGTTGGTGGGCCGAGCCAAGGATATTGAGATGAACCTGAGTTTATCAGCTAAGGGTGCTGGCAAGCGAGCTGCTGAGTATAGTTCCGGAGGTGGACGGAACAAGAGGGGACGTGATCAGAAGTATCAGTCTTCAGCTAAGAGAGGTGGTGGTGCACCTGCTAGAGGAGGCAATGCTAGAGCTGATCCGAGTGCTTGTTGGATCTGTGGTTCACATGGTCACATGAAGCGTGACTGTCCTCGTGCTGTGAGAGAGGTGCAAGCTCCTGTTGCGGCAGCTGGTAATGGGTGCTGGAATTGTGGATCCACAGACCATTTGAGGCGAGATTGTCCTAGGTTGGCTGGTGATCAAGTGCGTGCTCCTGTTGTTGCTGCACCGCAGAGAGGTCGTGGGCGCGGCCGTGGTAATTTCCAGAGGAGAGAGGAAGGTGGTCGTGGAGTGGCACATGTTGTGGCTATTCAGCCTGAAGGTGGAGGCCAAGCGAGGGTGTATGCTCAGCGTGAGGGAAGGAATGATGCGGATGTGATTGCAGGTACCTTTACTTTGCAATCCTTGTCATTGCTTTCTTTGATAGATTCTGGATCTACGCATTCATACATTTTGCGTGAGCATGCTGAATTGCTTGGTTTGCCTGTTGAGTCTTTGGATGTTGGTGTTCGTGTCACTAGTTCTTTTGGTGAGACTGTTGTGACTCGGAAGCTTTATAGAAGGTGTCCCTTGGTTGTTCAAGAACATGTTTTTCATGTTGATCTTATGGAGTTGCCCTTTTATGGTTTTGATGTAATCCTTGGTATGGATTGGCTTGCTGAGCATCGTGCTGTGGTGGATTGTGAAAACAAGCGAGTTTCGCTTAAGCTTGCGGATGATTATGAAGTTGTTGTGGTTGGTGAGAATGTGAAGTTTCTTGCCAATGTGGTGTCCACGTTGGAGGCAAGCCGGATGCTGAGGCAAGGTTGTGAAGCTTACCTGGCTTTTGTGATGAATCCTAGCTCTAAAGAGTTGAGGGTGCAAGATATCAGAGTTGTGAAGGAGTTTCCTGGTGTTTTTCCTGAGGAGTTGCCTGGTTTACCTCCTAACCGCGAGGTGGAGTTTGGAATTGAGCTGTATGAGAATACAACTCCTGTGTCCATTACTCCCTATAGAATGGCACCTAAGGAGCTGAAGGAGCTGAAGACGCAGTTGCAAGAGTTACTTGATCGTGGTTTCATCCGGCCGAGTGTGTCACCTTGGGGAGCACCGGTCTTGTTTGTGAAGAAGAAGGATGGCACTATGAGAATGTGCATTGATTACCGTCAGCTGAACAAGTTGACTATCAAGAATCGGTATCTTTTGCCGAGAATTGATGATCTCTTTGATCAATTTCGGGGAGCTGCTGTGTTCTCTAAGATTGACTTGAGGTCAGGGTATTATCAGTTGAAGGTGAAGGATGTGGATGTGCCTAAGACAGCTTTCAGGACAAGGTATGGGCATTATGAGTTCCTTGTGATGCTGTTTGGTTTGACAAATGCTCCTGCTGCTTTCATGGACATGATGAATCGTGTGTTTCATGAATACCTGGACAAGTTTGTTGTGGTGTTCATTGATGATATCCTCGTGTACTCGCGTACTGAGGAGGAGCATGAAGAGCATTTGAGGATTGTTTTGCAAGCTTTGTTGGAGAATCAGCTTTATGCTAAGCTGAGCAAGTGTGAGTTCTGGTTAAGGGAGGTGGTATTCCTTGGGCATGTGGTCTCAGCTGAGGGGATTCGTGTTGATCCTCAGAAGATTGAGGCGGTGATGAATTGGAAAGTTCCTAAGTTTGTTCATGAGGTCCGTAGTTTCCTTGGTTTGGCGGGATACTACCGAAGGTTTGTGGATGGTTTTTCCAAGATTGATGCTCCTTTGACGAAGCTGTTGCAAAAGGATGTTAAGTATGAGTGGACGGAAGCGAGACAGCAGGCTTTTGAGAAGCTTAAGGCGGCTTTGACGCAAGCTCCTATCTTGATTCAGCCTGAATCAGGGAAAGAGTTTGTGGTTTACAGTGATGCATCCTATGTTGGTTTGGGGTGTGTGCTGATGCAGGAGGGTAAGGTGATGGCTTATGCATCGCGGCAGTTGAAAGTGCATGAGCGCAATTACCCTACGCATGATATTGAGCTGGCTGTAGTGGTTTTTGCTCTGAAGATCTAGAGACATTATCTGTATGGTGAGAAGTGTACGGTGTACACAGATCACAAGATTTTGAGGTATCTGATGTCTCAGAAGGAGTTGAATCTTAGGCAGCGGCGTTGGTTGGAGTTGCTCAAGGATTATGATCTGACGATTGAGTATCATCCTGGAAAAGCTAATGTTGTAGCGGATGCCTTGAGTAGGAAAGTAGCTGTTGAGCTGAGGGCTATGTTTGCTAGCTTGAGCATATCGCAAGATGGTGGTCTTGTTGCTGAGTTGCAAGTGAAACCATCTTTGGTTCAGTTGATCAAGGATAAGCAGTTGCTGGATGATTCCTTGGTGTCGCATGTTCAGGATATCGCGGAGGGTAGACCTTCGGATTTCTGCTTTAATGATGATGGTGTGTTGTGTTTTGGGAGTCGGATAGTAGTGCCTGCTGATGCTGAGTTGAGGCGTGCTATTCTGACTGAAGGTCATAGTAGTCCTTTTGCTATGCACCCTGGTAGTACCAAGATGTATCGTGATCTTCGTGATGAGTACTATTGGGTGGGTATGAAGAAGGATGTTGCGGAGTTTGTGAGCAGGTGTTTGGTGTGTCAGCGAGTTAAGGCTGAGCATCAGGTTCCTTCAGGGTTGTTGCAACCGTTGAAAATCCCTGAATGGAAGTGGGAAAGGGTTACCATGGATTTTGTATCTGGTTTACCTTTGTCTCCCACGAAGAAGAATTCTGTTTGGGTGATTGTGGATCGCCTAACGAAGTGTGCGCATTTCTTGCCTGTGCATACCACGTTTTCTTTGGATAAGTTGGCAGAGCTGTACATTGCTGAGATTGTGCGGCTGCATGGTGTGCCTAATTCGATTGTGTCGGATAGGGATCCGAGGTTCACATCGCGTTTCTGGCAGTGTTTGCATCAAGCTCTGGGTACAAGGTTGCATTTCAGTACATCCTATCATCCCCAGTCGGATGGTCAGTCTGAGCGTGTTATCCAGATTTTGGAGGATATGTTGAGGTGCTGCGTGATTGAGTTCCAAGGTTCTTGGGAGAAGCATCTGCCTTTGGTTGAGTTTGCTTATAACAATAGTTATCAGGCAAGTATACAAATGGCACCTTATGAGGCTTTGTACGGGAGGAAGTGTAGGACACCTCTTTGTTGGGCTGAAACGGGTCAAAAGTTGGTTTCGATGCCGGCTTTGTTGAAAGGGACCACAGAGAAGGTAAGGCTCATTTGTGAGCGGTTGAAGGCTGCCTCTGATCGGCAAAAGTCTTACACGGATTTGAAGCGTAAGGAGATAGAGTATGCGGTGGGTGACCGTGTGTTCTTGAAGGTTTCGCCTTGGAAAAAGGTGATGAGGTTTGGCCGGAAGGGTAAGTTGAGCCCTAGGTACATTGGACCATATGAGGTGGTTGAGTGTGTGGGTCCTGTTGCGTATCGGTTGAGGTTACCTCAAGAGTTGGAGAAGATTCATGATGTGTTCCATGTTTCTATGCTCCGAAAGTATAGATCTGATCCTTCGCATGTGATGCCTGTGGAGGAAGTGGTTTTGAATCCGGATTTGACCTATGATGAGGAACCGGTGAAGGTTCTGGATTCGGATAGCAAGGTTCTTCGTGGCAAGACCATTGAGTTGGTGAAGGTGCTGTGGAAGCATCGAGGTGTTGAGGAAGCCACGTGGGAGCGGAAGGAAGACATGCTGAAGCAGTTTCCTTATCTCTTTCCTTCAGGTAAATTTCGGGGATGAAATTTCTTAAGGGGGGGAGAGTTGTAACGCCCCGGTTTTGGGCTTAGGAGTTTTGGGCGTTGACCGGTTTGGTCAAAGTGCTGTTCGAATCTAAAAAGGTGAAATTAGGGAAGCCTAGTTCGGGTTGCATTAAAAATATGGAAAAATGTTCTAAAATCATCTTTTAATATAATTAAGTGAACTGTGAAATCAATTTTGGAAAATGAGTTTTGGAAGGGTGACATTTTGGCTAGTGACCAAAATGTAATTTTTGAAAGTTTTGTGACCATTTTAGAAAGGGTTGAAACTTTGAATCTTTAAGGAGCTATTATTCCAAAAGTAGTTTCTCCAGATTTTTCTAAGATATTTTAAGCTATATTCTGATTTTAAAACATATCAAAAGAGGAGGGAAAGCCATTTTGGCCATTTTGATAACTAACTTCCTATTTTCTTTTCTCTCATTTTCTCTCAACCCAAACACTTTCTTTCCAGAGAATTGTTTCTGATTTTCTCACCTAAATCTCTCCTTTCAACTCTCTTTTGATTCCTAATCATCATATCTACAAAACCTCATCATTTGCTACTTGATTCATCAAGGTTTTTAATTCCAAAAAGAGGAGAAACTCAAGTTTGGAGGTAAGAACGTCCTTCTCCTCTAAACTATCAGTTCTTTACTGAAATTCCTAAGTTTTCAATCCTTAATTGATGTTTTATTAAAGGCTTTTAAGTTGTGAAATGGATTTTGGCTTATAATGCAAGATTTGGTGATTTTTGATGATTTTCGTTTGATCTGTTAAATCTGTGATTTGAGATGTGTTTTTGATGTTATTTGAACTCTAAATTGATAAGGAATTGAGTTTTGATTGATGCAATCCCGGATAGGTTGGGTTTCCTAAGTTTAGCTTGTGATTCTTGATTGTTTTTGAGGTGATCTTGTGGATCTGGTGTTGCTGGAGGTATAAGGATGTTATTAGGTTCTTTTTAGATGTTAAAGGATGTTAGGTTTTGATGGTTAATGGCTGGGCTTTGTTGAGAAGTGGTTTGGATGCATTTTCGGTTGTGTTTGGTGGCTGAAAATGGAGTGTGGATGAGAGCAGCGAGTTTAGGTGCTTTCATTGAAGCTATTAATGCATGATGATGCATTAATCTACTGTTTTAATGTGTTAAAACAGGGGAGTCATCTTTGGATCCAAGTGGTGGTGATCCGGAAGCTTGATTTGGTGTTTCGGCAAGAGGCGAAACGGAATCGGTGAGTGAAATTGGGTTTTCGGCTTTGAAACCAATGTCTTGGGAGCTTAGTTTAAGTCTAAACAACTTTGCTAAGCTCAAGTGTAAGTTTTCGGAAGTACTCTCTAGTGGTGGCCATGATTTGATTGTTGTGCAATATGGTTTATTGCATGTTTTAAACTCTGTTTTGAAAGCATGATTTAGCATGGTTAATGCTGTTTTTGTAAGCCATATGTTGAAGGAAGCTCAAGGTAAGAGTTCCTTGTTTTTGAACATTGATTAAATGTGGTTTGATGCTTTTGAATGCATGATGAATATGGCTTGGTTTAATGCTTAAAAACAGTGGATAAATTGATGATAATGATGTATATTGGCAAGTGATGTTTTGAAAAGGTTAAGGTCACTAAGGTGGTTAAAAGTCCTTGAGTGAGCCTTGTTTACTTAAGAACATCAAGGTGGTTAAAAGTCCTTGGATGATTCTTGCTACGGACACAAAGGTGGTTAAAAGTCCTTGTGTGGTCCTTTCCATGGTGTTTAAAAGTCCATGGGTCAAGGTGTTTAAAAGTCCTTGGGGCCAAGGTGTTTAAAAGTCCTTGGGGTGAAACTTGATACGGACACAAAGGTGGTTAAAAGTCCTTGTGTGGTCCTTTCCATGGTGGTTAAAAGTCCATGGGCCAAGGTGTTTAAAAGTCCTTGGGGCCAAGGTGTTTAAAAGTCCTTGGGGTGAAAGTTGATGAACTTGTTTTTAAAGAAATGGAACTTATCACTTGTGGCCAATATGACATGTTATGATATGAAGCATGAGATGCATGTCTATGTATGCTTTTGAGCATGTGTAAATGATGATTTGAAGCATGTTTTATAAAGTGTTTTATAAATGCATTATTGAATGGTTTTATTGAGCATTACTCAC
Organism: Hibiscus trionum; assembly: GCA_030270665.1. NCBI lineage: Eukaryota > Viridiplantae > Streptophyta > Magnoliopsida > Malvales > Malvaceae > Hibiscus > Hibiscus trionum. The sequence goes on from BSYR01000021.1 coordinate 29,301,503, forward strand.
TAAGCTTTTGCTTACGCTCTCTTTGTTTTCTCAAATCAATAATGCAGAACATTAAAGTACTTTGAGGGCAGCAAGGAAGGCAAGCATTCAAGTGGAAGTAAAGCTCAAAGTATGGAAGGTTTTCTTAAGTACATTTAGCTTTTGGTAATTTGGCAATGGGGGACCTATGTGTATGTTTTGGGAGATGTTTTGAACTCCCCAAGTATATTGAATGTTGTTGAGAATGCTGGTTTTTGTGGTTGGCCATTATATGCTTGAATTGGAAGTTTATGCTTGAATGGTTGCTTGTGTAGGAAGCATGTCTATAGATTTGGGGCTTTTCACATATGTTGATGTTTTGATGAATTGTTGATGCAAGTATGTCTCTTATATGTTGAATTGCATGTTGGTAAAGTTTGGTGGCATTTGGAGCATGATTGGATGTTTAATTGCATGTTTAAGTATGCATTTTGGGGTAATCTGTGCAGGGTGTTTCGGAACAGTACCTACCGTTTCGGAACGGGTGCCTTAAACAAGCCCAGGCGTCCGAAACGGGAGGGACCGTTCCGAAACGGTTGGCTACTGCCAGCCCGTGTTGTGGTACACGTTGCGGAACGGCCCCGCGTTTCGAAACGGGCTCTGCCTGTTTCGGAACGGGTGACCGTTAGGGGCTGACATTGGCAGTTAAATGTTTTGAATTGTTTGCATTTTGGTCCTGAATCTTGTTTGTGCAATTGTATGAGTTTGGGAAGTCCTTTTGAGCTGAAATTTTACAGAGAAGCATGAAACCTGATTAATTTCAAGTTGGTAACTTTAATTTGGGTTAAGTCCTCATATATATCAGAAATTACAATTAGGTCCCTAATATTGTAATTTGTTCAATTGGGTCCCTGTTTGATCTCTGATGTTTATGATCTTTGAGTATGCTGTTGTATGAACATATCTAAGGATTAATATGCATCTAGACAAGTTTAAAAAGAAAAAAAGGGTCGTTAATCAAGGTTGACTTTCAGGTTGACTTTGGTTTTCCCCGTGTGACTTTCTTAATTCGGGTCAACCGTCTAGGCCGGGTTAAGGGGGTTACACCCAAAACATAAAACTCCATCATCATTAAAGCATAAATCCGAGGGCCTATCCTCATCAATATCCTAAACATGTTGCACCGAGGAATCATCCAACAGTTGCTTATCATTTATCAATTGAACCAAGGATGGTTTCACTTGAAATTCAGCCACAAGACCTCCATCTCGCGAAATACTCAAACTGGCAAACATAGCCCTCAACTCCACTGCCACTTTCCTACTCAAGGCATCCGCTACAACATTAGCTTTTCCCGGATGATACTCGATCGTCAGATCGTAATCTTTAAGCAAAGCCACCCAACGTCGTTGCCTAAGATTCAACTCTTTCGAAGACATCAGATACTTCAAACTCTTGTGATTCGTGTACAAAGTACACTTCTCACCATACAGGTAATGTCTCCAAATTTTCAAGGCAAAAACCACAGCAGCTAACTCAATGTCATGCGTAGGATAATTGCGCTCATGCACCTTCAACTGGCGCGATGCATAAGCCACCACCTTACCCTCTTGCATCAACACACATCCCAAACCAACATAGGATGCGTCACTATACACGACAAACACTTTCCCTAATTCAGGCTGAACCAAGATAGGAGCTTGCGTCAAAGCTGCCTTCAGCTTCTCAAAAGCCTGCAGTCCCGCTTCCGTCCATTCGTACTTAACATCCTTCTGCAACAACTTTGTCAAAGGTGCAACAATCTTTGAAAATCCATCCACGAACCTCCGATAGTACCCCGCCAAACCAAGGAAACTACGGACTTCATGAACAGACTTAGGAGGCTTCCAATTCATCACTGCCTCAATCTTTTGAGGATCAACAGGAATCCCCTCAGCAGAAACCACATGACCAAAGAACACAACTTCCCTGAGCCAGAACTCACACTTGCTTAACTTAGCATAAAGCTGATTCTCCAACAAAGCCTGCAACACAATCCTCAAATGCTCCTCATGCTCCTCCTCAGTGCGAGAGTACACGAGGATATCATCAATGAACACCACAACAAATTTGTCCAAGTATTCATGGAACACTCTATTCATCATGTCCATGAACGCTGTAGGAGCATTCGTCAACCCAAACGGCATCACAAGGAACTCATAATGACCATACCTCGTTCTGAAGGTTGTCTTTGGCACATCCACATCCTTCACCTTTAACTGGTAATACCCTGACCTTAAGTCAATTTTAGAGAACACAGCCGATCCCTGAAATTGATCAAAAAGATCATCAATCCTCGGCAATGGATACCGATTCTTGATAGTCAACTTGTTCAGCTGACGGTAATCGATGCACATTCTCATAGTGCCATCCTTTTTCTTCACAAACAAGACCGATGCACCCCAGGGTGACACACTCGGCCGAATGAAACCACGGTCAAGCAACTCCTGAAGTTGCGTCTTCAGCTCTTTCAACTCCTTAGGTGCCATTCGATAAGGAGTAATGGAAACTGGAGTTGTATTCTCATACAACTCAATTCCAAACTCCACCTCTCGGTTAGGAGGCAATCCAGGCAACTGATCCGGAAGCACACCAGGAAACTATCGCACAGTCCTGATATCCTGCACTCGCAACTCTTTAGAGCTAGGATTCATCACAAAGGCTAGGTAGGCTTCACATCCTTGCCTCAGCATCTGGCTTGCCTCCAATGTAGACACCACATTGGCAAGAAACTTCACATTCTCACCAACCACCACTACCTCATAATCATCCGCAAGCTTCAACGAAACTCGCTTGTTCTCAAAATCCACCACAGCCCGATGTTCAACAAGCCAATCCATACCAAGGATTACATCAAAACCATAGAAAGGTAATTCCATAAGATCAACATGAAAAACATGATCTTGCACAACCAAGGGACACCTTCTATACAACTTCCGTGTCACAACGGTCTCACCAAAGGAACTAGTTACATGCATACCAACATCCAAAGACTCAACAGGCAAACCAAGCAATTGAGCATGTTCACGCAATATGTATGAGTGTGTAGATCCAGAATCAATCAAGGAAAGTAATGACAAGGATTGCAAAGTGAAGGTACTTGCGATCACATCCGTTTCTTTCCTCCCCTCTCGATGTGCATACACTCAGGCCTGGCCTCCACCCTCAGGTTGGACAGCCACCACATGCGCCACATTCCTTCCACCATCCTCTCTACGCTGGAAGTTACCACGGCCGCGCCCACAACCTCTCTGCGGTGTAACAACTCCAGGAGCACGTCCCTGACCACCACCAGCCAACAAAGGACACTCCCTCCTCATGTGGTCTGCCGAACCACAATTCCAGCACGAATTGCCAGTCACAACAACATGAGTCTGGACCTCCCTCGCTGCTCGAGGACAATCACGTCTCAAATGGCCACACGATCCACACGCCCAACATGTGTTCTGATCAGCTCTCGCCCTGTCTCCCTGAACAGGCGCACCATGCTCTCCACCACCACGCCTAGCAGAAGACTGATACCTCCTATCTCTTCCTCTCTTGTTCCGTCCTCCACCAAAACTATACTCAGCAGCTCTCTTGCCCGAGCCAGAACCAACACTCCTGGAAGACAAACCCAGGTTCTGCTCAATATCCTTCGCCCTACTAACCAGCACATCAAAATCAGTGTACTCAGCTGCAAGCATAAAGGTCTTTACATCCGTCACTAAACCATAACGGAAACGTTCACACCTCTCCCGCTCATCAGGGATAATCTCAGGTGCATACTGACTGAGACGCACAAACTGGATCTCGTACTCAGCCACTGTCATACTTCCTTGTGTCAGAGACATAAACTTTCTTTTCTTTTCATCCAGGTATCGCACACCTAGATACCTCTGCTTGAACGCGTTCAGAAAGAACGTCCAAGTCACATCAGCTTCCTCCATTCCGGAGACAGCGGTCTTCCACCAGGTATACGCATCATCATGCAACAGCGATACCACACATCCTAACTTCTGCACATCATTGCAGTTCATTTGTCCCAATATCCTCTTGGTACTTTCCAACCAACATTCGGAACCTTCAGCAAACAAACCTCTGAACTCAGTCCCTCCCAGACTACGCAGACGTTCCAAAGGTAGTCTAGCATTAGCATCTCCCTGATGCCCAGCTCCATGAGCTCCAGCTACTGCCGCCTAAAAGGCTCCAGCAATAGCTTGTATCAAAACTGTCATGTCAGGAGCAGCTTGCCCCTGCCAACCTTCAGGTCCAGCGACCCCAGCACCATCACCAACACCAGCTCCATCACCTTCAGCACCACCGCCACCGGGCGGTCCACCACCAGGAGGAGGAGGTAAATCCACAACATTATCGACATTCTCCTCATTCTCGTTCTGAGCCATAGCTCGCGTGTTAATCCTCGTCTCTCTACGAGGTCCCATTCACTAAAACAATGCACTAATACAAATGCAATAAACATAATTAGGCCCAACAAGGTAAGTAATCCAAGCACTCAAGCTCATTTTTCAAAAATAATTCATTTCATTAGTTTTGATATGGCAATGGGTCCTCCTACATGCTTCAACATAGCATAGCATCACAATTGCAACATACTTTACAATTTATACATCATACTTTCACCTTAAAAAACATAACAAGAAATCATACATATATCACCCACATAACCATTCCCAACTACTCGAGAACTCAGCTCTGATACCATCAAATGTAACACCCTTAGCCCGGCCTAGACGGTTGACCCGAACTACGAAGATTACACGGGGAAAACCAAAGTTAACCTGAAAGTCAAACTTGATTAACAACCCTTTTTTTTCTTTTTAATCTTGTCTAGATGAATATTAATCCTAAGCGTAGCCTTGAGGAAAGCATACTTGAAAAGCACAGCGATCGGAAAGCAATAAGGGACTCAAATGCACTAATTACAACTATTAGGGACCACAATGTAAATTCTGGAAATTAAGAGGTCTTATATGATTTTTAAGATAACATTATGAAATTAGTCATATTACATGCTTCTCTGTCAAATTTCACCTCAAACGGACATCTCAAACTCAAGCAATTGCATATACAAAATTCAGGACTAAAACGTAAAGCTTGCAAAACCTTAAACCATTCAAATCAGTGCCCAATGACCATCTGTTTCGGAACGGGGGTTGACCGTTCTGAAACGCGGGTTCATTTTGAGACCTGTATCGAAACAGGGCTTGGCAGTGGCCAATTCGTTTCGGAACGGCCTCTACCCGTTTCGATACACGAATGCCATTACAGGCCCCCGTTTCGAAACGTTAGTGCCCGTTCCGATACGGACTGCCCAGAAAGTGCAGAATTTGCTGGTTTAACATACAATTCACCACTCAAACACATCCTAATGACCTCCTAATCATGCCAACAAGTCATCATACATATAAGGTATACATTTGCATCATCAAAACTCATTCATGGCATCAATTAGGAAAAACCACAAGTCTATAGGCATGCATCCTAATATTGAAAACCAACCAATCATCAAATCATCAAAGCAAACACCAAATGGCCATTTACAAGTCCAAAACATCATAGGCATTATGCCACACTTAGGGAGTCCAAAACATCTCCCAAAAAACACAACCTAGGTTCCCATTGCCAAATACCAAAAGCAATTAATGTTGTAAAAATAGTCACCATACATGAGCTTAGCCTTCCCTTGGATTCTTAGCCTCCTTGCTGCCCTTAAAGCACTTCAATTCTCTGCATTATTGGTTCAAGAAAGAGAGCGTAAGCACATTTGCTTAGTGAGGAATGCTCTAAAGAAACAACACAATAATGCATCTTATAAAACACCTTTCAAAAGGCCTTTTCACTCATAAACATCATTTCTTATGCAACAATGCATACACAACAAGCATCTCATGCTTCATTAACATCAACATGTCATATTGGCTTCCAAGTGATAATCCATAACCATTTTCAACATAAAACGCAATCGGATACGCGGATTACACGCGTTGTCCCATACGCTTCATACACACTACCGAACACACAAGGTGGAGTTTACCGGTACAATCACAACCCCTCAACACCCATGATGGAGTTTAACGATACAATTACAACCCCTCCTCATCACTCATCGGTAGTTGTATAACATCACTAACGAGAACACGAGACACACAACACAAGATCCTCACATGGCCTTTTAACCACCATTATGATCTTAGACATCTCGTTAGTGTACTTGGATGGAGTTTACGGTACCATTACAACCCCTCAACATCCAAGGCGACTTAATTCACGGTGCACCCAATCCTATAGCCGGCTAACTATATCCGATTCAAGTACTTTAAAACCAACACATCACTTGCCAATATACATCAATTATCATCAACAATCCACTGTTTTAAAGCATTTAATCAAAGCCATTAAACCATCATGCATCACTATGCATCAAAACCACATTTATCAATATCAAACCAAGGATCTCTTACCTTGAGCATCCTTCAACACATGGCTTTCAAAACCAGCATTAATCATGCTAAAACATGCTTCCAAAACAGAATTTAAACATGCAAATTAAATACATTGCATCGAACCATCTCATGGTTCATCAAGAAGAGAGTTTCTCCGAAAACTTACTCTTGAGCTTAGTTAAGTTGCTTAGACTTAAACTAAGCTCCCAAATCCTTCAAACATTGGTTTCAAAGCTGAAAACCAAACTTCACTCACCAATTCCGTTTCGCAAGCTTGCTGAAACGCCGTTCAAGCCTCCGGATCAACACCACAAGGATCCGAAGATGTCTCCCCTGTTTTAAACACATCAAAGCAGAGGATTAATGCATCATCATGCATTAAAATCTTCAGCCATTACACCTAAACTCGCTGCTCACATCAAATCTAACATTTCGGCTACCAAACACAACCGAAATCACATCCCAACTCCTCCACAACATTACCCAGCCAAGACACATCACTTCTAAACATTCATAAACATCAATTAACATCCAAAAAGATCCTAAACTCGTCCTTATACCTCCAGCTATAACAGAACACCAAGATCACCCCAAAAACCACCATTTTCACAAGTAAAAACTTAGGAAAATCAATCTATTCAGGATTGCATTGATTAAACCTCAATTACACATCATTAAACATCCAAAATACATTAAAAAGACATCTCAAAACAGAGCCCAAACATTCATCACGAATTTCTTCAAGATTAAATCCAAATCTTGAGTTTTAAGCCAAAATCAAGATCACAACATTAAAACCATTTATAAAACTTAATTTAAGGATTGAGAACTTGGGAATTTCAGTAAAGAACTGAGTATTTAGAGGAGAAGGACATCCTTACCTCTAAATGTAGATTTCTCCTTGTTTAGAGCCAAAATCCATGAAAATCCAATAAGCAAATGAAGAGGATTTGACGTAGAAAGGATTAGGAATCAATTGATGATTGAAACCTCATCATTTAGTGTGAAAATCAAAAGAAATGTTGCTGTGGAAAAGTGTTTGGCTGAGGGAATTTTGAGAGAAAATGAGATGAGAAAGTTTTAGCAAAAGTTAGTTATGAAATCTCAAAATTGGTTTTCCTCCTTTTCATTAAATTAATTAAACATTAATTAATTCATTAAAATTAAGAAAAATCTGGAGAAATCCTTCCTTGGGTAAATTAGCTCCTTAAAGATTCAAAGTTTCAATCCTTACAAAACAGTCACCACTAAACTTTTCAAAAATTACATTTTAGTCACTATTTCGAAATGTCACACTTCCAAAACTTATTTTGTAAAATTGATTTAACCACTCTCTTATATATATTAAAAGAGGATTTTTAGATATTTTTCCATATTTTTAATGCATCCCGAACTAGGCTTTCCCTAAAACCACCTTTTATATTCGAAACGAATATCAGACCGGTCTGGTTCAGACCCTAAACTTCCAAGCCCAAAATTGGGGTGTTACAAATGAGGAGAATGTTGATAATGTTGTGGATTTACCTCCTCCTCCTGGTGGTGGACCACCTGGCGGTGATGGTGCTGGACCACCTGGGGTGAGAACGCTGGTGTTGGTGCTGGTGCTGGGGTCGCTGGACCTGATGGTGTTCAGGGGCAAGCTGCTCCTGACATGACTGTTTTGATACAGGCTATTGCTGGAGCCTTTCAGGCGGCAGTAGCTGGAGCTCATGGAGCTGGGCATCAGGGAAATGCTAATGCGAGATTACCTTTGGAACGTCTGCGCAATCTGGGAGGGACTAAGTTCAGAGGTTTATCTGCTGAGGGTTCCGAATCTTGGTTGGAAAGTACCAAGAGGATTTTGGGACAAATGAACTGCAATGATGTGCAGAAGTTAGGTTGCATGGTATCGCTGTTACATGATGATGCGTATACCTGGTGGACGACCACTGTCTCCAGAATGGAGGAAGTTGATGTGACTAGGACATTCTTTCTGAACGCGTTCAAGCGGAAGTATCTAGGTGTGCGATACCTTGATGAAAGGAAGAGAGAATTCATGTCTCTTGTACAAGGAAGTATGTCGGTGGCTGAGTACGAGATCCAGTTTGTCCGTCTCAGTCAATACGCACCTGAGGTTATCCCTGATGAGCGGGAGAGGTGTGAACATTTCCGATATGGTTTGATGCCGGATGTGAAGACCTTTATGCTTGCTTCTGAGTACACGGATTTTGATGTGCTGGTTAGTAGGGCGAAGGACATTGAGCAGAACTTGGGTTTATCTTCTAGAGGTGTTGGTTCGAGCTCGGGCAAAAGAGCTGCTGAGTATAGTTCCGGTGGTGGACGGAACAAGAGAGGACGAGATAAGAGGTATCAGTCTTCTACTAGGCGTGGTAGTGGAGAGCATGGTGCGCCTGTTCAGGGAGACATGATGAGAGCTGATTTGAACACCTGTTGGACGTGTGAATTGCGTGGTCATTTGAGGCGTGATTGTCCTCGAGCAACGAGGGAGGTTCAGACTACTGTTTCAGTGACCGGTAATTCATGCTGGAATTGTGGTTCGGTAGACCACATGAAGAGGGAGTGTCCTTTGTTGGCCGGTGGTGGTCAGGGACGTGCTCCTGGAGTTGTTGCACCATAGAGAGGTCGTGGGTGCGGCCGTGGTAACTTCCAGCGCAGAGATGATGGTGGAAGGATTGTGGCACATGTGGTGGCTGTCCAACCTGGGGGTGGTGGCCAGGCTCGAGTGTTTGCTCAGCGAGAGGGGAGAAATGACACAGATGTGATCGCAGGTACCTTTACTTTGCAATCCTTGTCATTTCTTTCCTTGATTGATTCTGAATCTACACACTCATACATATTGCGTGAACATGCTCAATTGCTTGGTTTGCCTGTTGAGTCTCTGGATGTTGGTATGCGTGTAACTAGTTCCTTTGGTGAGACCGTTGTGACGCGGAAGTTGTATAGAAGATGTCCCTTGGTTGTGCAAAATCATGTTTTTCATGTTGATCTCAAGGAATTGCCATTCTATGGTTTTGATGTAATCCTTGTTATGGATTGGCTTGTTGAACATCGTGATGTGGTGGATTTTGAGAACAAGCGAGTTTCGTTGAAGCTTGCTGATGATTATGGGGTAGTGGTGGTTGGTGAGAATGTGAAGTTTCTTGCCAATGTGGTGTCTACATTGGAAGCGAGCCGGATGCTGAGACAAGGGTGTGAAGCTTATTTGGCCTTTGTGATGAATCCTAGCTCTAAGGAGTTGCGAGTTCAAGATATCAGGACTGTGCGAGAGTTTCCAGGTGTGTTTCCGGAAGAGTTACCTGGCTTGCCTCCTAACCGAGAGGTGGAGTTTGGAATTGAGTTGTATGAGAATACAACTCTAGTTTCCATTACTCCTTATCGAATGGCACCTAAGGAGTTGAAAGAGCTGAAGACGCAACTTCAGGAGATGCTTGACCGTGGTTTCATTCGGCTTGCCTCCACGCACTATGAGAATGTGCATCGACTATCGTCAACTGAACAAGTTGACTATCAAGAATCGGTATCTATTGTCGAGGATTGATGATCTTTTCGATCAATTTCGGGGAGCGGCTGTGTTCTCTAAAATTGACTTAAGGTCAGGTTATTACCAATTGAAGGTGAAGGATGTGGATGTTCCAAAAATAGCTTTCAGAACGAGGTATGGGCATTATGAGTTCCTTGTGATGCGTTTGGTTTGACGAATGCTCCTGCAGCCTTTATGGACATGATGAATAGAGTGTTTCATGAGTATTTGTACAAGTTTGTTGTGGTGTTCATTGATGATATCCTTGTGTACTCTCGTACTGAGGAGGAGCATGAGGGGCATTTGAGGATTGTGTTGCAAGCTTTGTTGGAGAATCAGCTTTATGCTAAGCTGAGCAAGTGTGAATTTTGGCTTAGGGAAGTTGTGTTCCTTGGACATGTGGTTTCTGCTTAGGGGATTCATGTTGATCCTCAGAAGATTGAGGCAGTGATGAATTGGAAGCCTCCTAATTCTGTTCATGAAGTCCGTAGTTTCCTTGGTTTGGCGGGATACTACAGGAGGTTCGTGGATGGATTTTCAAAGATTGCTGCACCTTTGACGAAGTTGTTCCAGAGGGATGTCAAGTATGAGTGGACATAAGCGAGACAGCAGGCTTTTGAGAAGCTGAAGGCAGCTTTGACGCAAACTCCTATCTTGGTTCAACCTGAATCAGGGAAAGAGTTTGTGGTGTACAGTGATGCATCCTATGTTGGTTTGGGGTGTGTGTTGATGCAAGAGGGTAAGGTGGTGGCTTATGCATCACGCCAGTTGAAGGTGCATGAGCTCAATTATCCTACGCATGATATTGAGTTAGCTGCGGTGGTCTTTGCTTTGAAAATTTGGAGACATTACCTGTATGGTGAGAAATGTACTATGTACACGGATCACAAAAGTTTGAAGTATCTGATGTCTTAGAAAGAGTTGAATCTTAGGCAACAACGTTGGGTGGAGTTGCTTAAAGATTACGATCTGACGATCGAGTACCATCCGGGAAAGGCTAATGTTGTAGCGGATGCCTTGAGTAGGAAAGTGGCTGTGGAGTTGAGAGCTATGTTTGCCAGCTTGAGTATTTCGCGAGATGGAGGTCTTGTGGCTGAGTTGCAAGTGAAACCATCTTTGGTTTAGTTGATAAAGGATAAGCAGTTGTTGGATGATTCCTTGGTGCCACATGTTCAGGATATTGGTGAGGATAGACCATCAGATTTCTTCTTTAATGATGATGGAGTTCTATGTTTTGGGAGTCGGATAGTAGTGCCCGATGATGCTGAGTTGAGGCGTGCTATTCTGACTGAAGCTCATAGTAGTCCTTTTGCTATGCACCCTTGTAGTACTAAGATGTATCGTGATCTCAAGGATGAGTACTATTGGGTGGGTTTGACAAGAGATGTTGCTGAGTATGTGAGTAAGTGCATGGTTTGTCAGCGAGTTAAGGCTGAGCATCAGTTTCCTTCTGGGTTGTTGCAACCGTTGAGGATTCCTGAGTGGAAGTGGGAAAGGATTACCATGGACTTTGTGTCTGGTTTACCTTTGTCGCCATCGAAGAAGAAATCGGTGTGGGTGATTGTGGATCGCCTGACGAAGTGTGCGCATTTCTTGCCTGGGCATTCTACGTATACTTTGGACAAGCTTGTAGAGTTGTACCTTGCTGAGATTGTGCGGCTGCATGGTGTGCCAAAGTCTATTGTGTCAGATAGAGATCCAAGGTTTACGTTGCGTTTCTGGGAATGTTTGCATCAAGCTTTGGGTACACGACTGAATTTCAGTACTTCTTATCATCCACAGTCGGATGGACAGTCTGAGCGTGTTATCCAAGTGCTGGAGGATATGTTGAGGTGCTGTGTGATTGAGTTTCAGGGCTCTTGGGAGAAGCATTTGCCTTTGGTGGAGTTTGCTTATAATAATAGCTACCAGGCAAGTATTCAAATGGCACCTTATGAAGCCTTGTACGGGAGGAAGTGCAGAACTCCTCTTTGTTGGGCTGAGACAGGTCAGAAGTTGGTTTCAATGCCAGCTTTGTTGAAAGGAAACACCGAGAAGGTGAAGCTCATTTGTGAGCGACTGAAGGCAGCTTCTGATCGACAGAAGTCTTACGCGGATTTGAAGCGTAAGGAGATTGTGTATGCGGTGGGTGACCGTGTGTTTTTGAAAGTTTCGCCTTGGAAAAAGGTGATGAGGTTTGGCCGAAAGGGTAAGTTGAGCCCTATGTACATTGGACCATACGAGGTGATTGAACGTGTGGGTCCTGTTGCGTACAATCTGAGGTTACCGTAAGAGTTGAAAAAGATTCATGATGTGTTTCATGTCTCTATGCTTCGGAGGTATAGGTCTGATCCTTCGCATGTTATGCCTGTGGAGGAAGTGGAGTTGAATCCAGACTTGGCCTATGATGAGGAGCTGGTGGAAATTTTGGATTCAGACAGTAAGGTTCTTCGAGGCTAGACCATTGAGTTGGTAAAGGTGTTGTGGAAGCATCGTGGTGTTGAGGAAGCCACGTGGGAACGAAAGGATGACATGAAGGAGCAGTTTTCGTACCTCTTTCCTCTAGGTAAATTTTGAGGATGAAATTTCTTAATGGGGGAGAGTTGTAACACCCCAATTTTGGGCTTGGAAGTTTTGGGTCCGAACTGGACCGGTCTGATTTTTTGTTCGAATATAAAAGGTGGTTTTAAGGAAAGCCTAGTTCGGGATGCATTAAAAATATGGAAAAATATCTAAAAATCCTCTTTTAATATATATAAGAGAGTGGTGAAATCAATTTTACAAAATAAGGTTTGGAAGTGCGACATTTTGAAATAGTGACTAAAATGCGATTTTTGAAAAGTTCAGTGGTGACTGTTTTGTAAGGATTGAAACTTTGAATCTTTGAGGAGCTAATTTACCCAAGACAGATTTCTCCATATTTTTCTTAGATTTTAATGATTTAGTTAATGTTTAATTAATTAAAGGAATAGTGGAAAACCATATTTTAGACTTTCATAACTAACTTTTGTTAAAACTTTCTCATCTCATTTTCTCTCGAAATTCCCTCAACCAAACACATTTCTACAGCAACATTTCCATTGATTTTCACACCAAATGATGAGGTTTCAATCATCAATTGATTCCTAATCCTTTCTATATCAAATTCTATTGTTTTGCTTATTGGATTTTCAAGGAAATTGTCTCTAATCAAGGAGAAATCTACATTTCGAGGTAAGGATGTTCTTCTCCTCTAAATACTCAGTTCTTTACTGAAATTCCCAAGTTCTCAATCCGTAATTTAAGTTTTATAAAAGGTTTTAATAATATGAACTTGATTTTGGCTTAAAACTCAAGATTTGGAAGAAATCTTGAAGAAATTCATGGTGATTGTTTAGGCTCTGTTTTGAGATGGCTTTTAAATGTATTTTGGATGTTTAATGATGTGTAATTGAGGTTTGATCAATGCAATCCCGAATAGGTTGAATTTCCTAAGTTTTTGCTTAAGAAAATGGTGGTTTTTTGGGTGATCTTGGTGTTCTGTTATAGCTGGAGGTAAAAGGACGAGTTTAGGTTCTTTTTGGATGCTAATTGATGTTTAGGAATGATTAGAAGTGATGGATCTTGGCTGGGTTATGTTGTGGAGGAGTTTGGAAGTGATTTCGGTTGTGTTTGGTAGACGAAATGTTAGATTTGGCTAGAGCAGCGAGTTTAGGTGTTTTGGCTGAAGATTTTAATGCATGATGATGCATTAATCCTCTGATTTGATGTGTTTAAAACATGGGAGACATCTTAGGATACTTGTGGTGTTGATCCGGAGGCTTGAACGGCGTTTCGGCAAGCTTGCGAAACAGAATTGGTGAGTTAAGTTGGGTTTTCAGCTTTGAAACTAATGTTTGAAGGTTTTGGGAGCTTAGTTTAAGTCTAGGCAACTTAACTAAGCTCAAGAGTAAGTTTTCGGGGAAACTCTCTCTTTGATGAACCATGAGATGGTTGGATGCAATGTATTTGGTTTGCATGTTTCAATTCTGTTTTGAAAGCATGTTTTAGCATGATTAATGCTGGTTTTGAAAGCCATGTGTTGAAGGATGCTCAAGGTTAGAGATCCTTGGTTTGATATTAGTAAATGTGGTTTTGATGCATAGTGATGCATGATGGTTTAATGGCTTTGATTAAATGCTTTAAAACAGTGAATTGTTGATGATAAATGATGTATATTGGCATGTGATGTGTTGGTTTTAAAGTACTTGAATCAGATATAGTTAGCCGGCTATAGGATTGGGTGCACCATGAATAAAGTCGCCTTGGATGTTGAGGGGTTGTGATTGTACCGTAAACTCCATCCAAGTACACTAACGAGATGGTTAAGATCACAATGGTGGTTAAAAGTCCATGTGTGGATCTTGTGTTGTGTGTCCCGTGTTCTCGTTAGTGATGTTATACAACTACTGATGAGTGATGTTGAGGGGTTATGATTGTACCGTTAAACTCCATCACGGGTGTTGAGGGGTTGAGATTGTACCGGTAAACTCCACCTTGTGTGTTCGGTAGTGTGTATGAAGCGTATGGAACAACGCTTGTAATCCGCGTATCCGATTGTGTTTTATGTTGAAAATGGTTATGGTTTATCACTTGGAAGCCAATATGACATGTTGATGTTAATGAAGCATGAGATGCTTGTTTAAGAATGCAAGGTTGCATGAGTAATGATGTTTATGTGTTAAAAGGCCTTATGAAAGGTGTTTTATTAAATGCATTATTTTGTTGTTTCTTTAGAGCATGCCTCACTAAGCAAATGTGCTTACGCTCTCTTTCTTGAACCAATAATGTAGAAAATTGAAGTGTTTTGAGGGCAGCAAGGAGACTAAGAATCCAAGGGAAAGCTAAGCTCATGTATGGTGATGTTTTCACAACACTATTAGTTTTTGATAATTTTGCAATGGGAACCTAGGTTGTGTTTTGGGAGATGTTTTGGACTCCCTAATTGTGGCATGATGCCTTTGAAGTTTTGGATTTGTAAATGGCCATTTTGATGATTGTTTTGGTGATTTGATGATTGGTTGGTTTTGAGTATTAGGATGCATGCCTATAGACTTATGGATTTCCTTGATTGATGCCATGAACGTGTTTTGATGTTGCAAACATGTACCTTATATGCATAATGACTTGTTGGCATGAATAGGAAGTCATTGGAATGTATTAGAGTGGTTAAATGCATGTTAAACCAGCAATTTCTGCAGTTTCTGGGCAACCCGTATCGATACACTCACAGGCGTTTCGAAACGGGGACCTGTAATGGTCTTGGTGTTTCGAAACGGGTGGTGACCGTATCGGAACAATTTGGCCACTGGAAGGCTGTGTTTGGAAACAGGTCTCGAAACGAACCCGCGTTTCGGTACGGTTTAGTCCTGAAAATTGTATTTGCAATTGCTTGAGTTCGAGATGTCCGTTTGAGGTGAAATTCGACAGAGATGCATGTAATGTGATTAATTAAGTATTGGTCACCTTAAAATCAGTTAAGTCCTCCATCTTTCCAGAATTTACATTTTGGTCCCTAATATTTGTAATTTGTGCAATTGAGTCCCTTAATGTAATTTGATCGATGTGCTTTTCAAGTATGTGTTTCTCAAGAGTACGCTTAGGATTAATGCGCATCTAGACAAGTTAAAAAGAAAAAAAAGGGTCGTTAATCAAGGTTGACTTTCGGGTTGACTTTGGTTTTCCCCGTGTAATCTTCGTAGTTCTGGTTAACCTTCTAGGCCAGGCTAAGGGGGTTACATTTGGTGGTATCAGAGCTGAGTTCTCGAGTAAACGGGAATGGTTATGTGGGTGATGTATGTGTGTTTGCATGATATGTCTTTTAAATGAAAGAATGATGTATGAATTGTAAAGTATGTTGCAATTGTGATGTTATGCTATGTTGAAGCATGTTAGAGGTACCCATTGCCATATCAAAACTAATGAAAGGAAATTGTTTTTGAAAAATGAGCTTGAGTGCTTGGATTACTTACCTTGTTGAGCCTAATTGTGTTTATTGCATATGTGTCATTGCATTGTAGTTCTTGTAAAATGGGGCATCGTAGAGAGACGAGGATGAATACGAGAGCTATGGCTCAGGATGGGAATGAGGAGAATGTCGATAATGTTGTGGATTTACCTCCTCCTCCTGGTGGTGGACCACCTGGTGGTGATGGTGCTGGGGGTGAGAACGCTGGTGTTGGTGCTGGGGTCGTTGGACCTGATGGTGTTCAGGGGCAAGCTGCTCCTGACATGATTGTTTTGATACAGGCTATTGCTGGAGCCTTTCAGGCGGCAGTAGCTAGGCATCAGGGAGATGCTAATGCGAGATTACCTTTGGAACGTCTGTGCAGTCTGAGAGGGACTGAGTTCAGAGGTTTATCTGCTGAGGGTTCCGAATCTTGGTTGGAAAGTACCAAGAGGATTTTGGGACAAATGAACTGCAATGATGTACAGAAGTTAGGTTGCGTGGTATCGCTGTTACATGATGATGCGTATACTTGGTGAACGACCACTGTCTCCGGAATGGAGGAAGTTGATGTGACTTTGACGTTCTTTCTGAACGCGTTCAAGCGGAAGTATCTAGGTGTGCGTTTCCTGGATGAAAAGAAGAGAGAATTCATGTCTCTTGTACAAGGAAGTATGTCGGTGGCTGAGTACGAGATCCATTTTGTCCGTCTCAGTCAATACGCACCTAAGCTTATCCCTAATGAGCGAGAGAGGTGTGAACATTTCCGATATGGTTTGATGCCGGATGTGAAGACCTTTATGCTTGCTGCTGAGTACACGGATTTTGATGTGCTGGTTAGTAGGGTGAAAGACATTGAGCAGAACCTGGGTTTATCTTCTAGAGGTGTTGGTTCGAGCACGAGCAGAACCTAGGTTTATCTTCAAGAATCGGTATCCTTTGCCGAGGATTGATGATCTTTTTGATCAGTTTCGGGGAGCGGCTGTGTTGTCTAAGATTGACTTAAGGTCAGGTTATTATCAGCTTAAGGTGAAGGATGTGGATGTGCCAAAAACAGCTTTTAGGACGAGGTATGGGCATTCTAAGTTCCTTGTGATGCCGTTTGGCTTGACGAATGCTCCTGCAGCTTTTATGGACATGATGAATAGAGTGTTCCGTGAATACTTGGACAAGTTTGTTGTGGTGTTCATTGATGATATCCTTGTGTACTCTCGTACTGAGGAGGAGCATGAGGGGCATTTGCGGATTGTGTTGCAGGCGCTGTTGGAGAATCAACTTTATGCTAAGCTGAGCAAGTGCGAATTCTGGCTTAGGGAAGTTGTTTTCCTTGGTCATGTGGTTTCTGCTGAGGGGATTCGTGTTGATCCTCAGAAGGTTGAGGCGGTGATGAATTGGAAGCCTCCTAAGTCTGTTCATGAAGTCTGTAGTTTCCTTGGGTTGGCAGGATACTATCGGAGGTTTGTGGATGGATTTTCAAAGATTGCTGCACCTATAACGAAGTTGTTGCAAAAGGATGTCAAGTTTGAGTGGAGAGAAGCAAGGCAACAAGCTTTTGAGAAGCTTAAGGTAGCTTTGACGCAAGCTCCTATCTTGGTTCAACCTGAATCAGGGAAAGAGTTTGTAGTGTATAGCGACGCATTCTATGTTGGTTTGGGGTGTGTGTTGATGCAAGAGGGTAAGGTGGTGGCTTATGCATCGCGCCAGTTGAAGGTGCATGAGCGCAATTATCCTACGCATGATATTGAGTTAGCTGCGGTGGTTTTTGCTTTGAAGATTTGGAGACATTACTTGTATGATGAGAAGTGTACTGTGTACACGGATCATAAAAGTTTGAAGTATCTGATGTCTCAGAAGGAGTTGAATCTTAGGCAACGACGTTGGTTGGAGTTGCTTAAAGATTACGATCTGACGATCGAGTACCACCCGGGAAAGCTAATGTTGTAGCGGATGCCTTGAGTAGGAAAGTGGCAATGGAGTTAAGGGCTATGTTTGCTAGCTTGAGTATTTCGCGGGATGGGGGTGTTGTGGCTGAATTGCAAGTGAAACCATCTTTGGTTCAGTTGATTAAGGATAAGCAGTTGTTGGATGATTCTTTGGTGCCACATGTTCAGGATATTGCTGAGGATAGACCATCGTATTTCTGTTTTAATGATGATGGGGTTCTATGTTTTGGTAGTCGGGTAGTAGTGCCGAATGATGCAGAGTTGAGGCGTACTATTTTGAATGAGGCTCATAGCAGTCCTTTTGCTATGCACCCTGGTAGTACAAAAATGTATCGTGATCTTAAGGATGAGTACTATTGGGTGGGTTTGAAGAAGGATGTTGCGGAGTACGTGAGTAAGTGCATGGTTTGTCAGCGGGTTAAGGCTGAGCATCAGTTTCCTTCTGGGTTGTTGCAACCGTTGAGGATTCCTGAGTGGAAGTGGGAAAGGATTACCATGGACTTTGTGTCTGGTTTGCCTTTGTCGCCATCGAAAAAGAATTCGGTGTGGGTGATTGTGGATCGCCTTACGAAGTGTGCGCATTTCTTAACTGTGCATACTACGTATACCTTGGAAAAGCTTGCAGAGTTGTACATTGCTGAGATTGTGCGACTGCATGGTGTACCAAAGTCTATAGTGTCGGATAGGGATCCGAGGTTTACATCGCGTTTTTGGGAGTGTTTGCATCAAGCTTTGGGTACGCGGCTGAATTTCAGTACTTCTTATCATCCACAGACGGATGGACAGTCTGAGCGAGTTATCCAAGTGCTGGAAGATATGTTGAGGTGCTGTGTGATTGAGTTTCAGGGTTCTTGGGAGAAGCATTTGGCTTTGGTGGAATTTTCTTATAACAATAGCTACCAGGCAAGTATTCAAATGGCACCTTATGAAGCCTTGTACGAGAGGAAGTGCAGAACTCCTCTTTGCTGGGCTGAAACGGGTCAGAAGTTGGTTTCAATGCCGGCTTTGTTGAAAGGAACCACCGAGAAGGTGAAGCTCATTTGTGAGCGATTGAAGGCATCTTCCGATCGACATAAGTCTTACGCAGATTTGAAGCGTAAGGAGATTGAGTTTGTGGTGGGTGACCGTGTGTTCTTGAAGGTTTCGCCTTGGAAGAAGGTGATGAGGTTTGGCCGGAAGGGTAAGTTGAGCCCTAGGTACATTGGTCCATACGAGTTGATTGAACGTGTGGGTCCTGTTGCGTACAAGCTGAGGTTACCGCAAGAGTTGGAAAAGATTCATGATGTGTTTCATGTCTCTATGCTTCGGAGGTATAGATCGGATCCTTCGCATGTTATGCCTGTGGAGGAAGTACAGTTGAATCCAGACTTGACCTATGATGAGGAGCCAGTTGAAATTCTGGATTCGGACAATAAAGTTCTTCGAGGCAAGACCATTGAGTTGGTTAAGGTATTGTGGAAGCATCGTGGTGTTGAGGAAGCCACGTGGGAAACAAAGGATGATATGAAATAGCAGTTTCCGTATCTTTTTCCTCCAGGTAAATTTCGAGGACGAAATTTCTTAAGGGGGGAAAGAGTTGTAACACCCTAATTTTGGGCTTGGAAGTTTAGGGTCTGAACCGGACCAGTCTGATTTTTGGTTCGAATATAAAAGGAATTTTTAGGGAAAGCCTAGTTTGGGATGCTTTAAAAATATGGAAAAATATCTAAAAACCCTCTTTTAATATATATAAGAGAGTGGTGAAATCAATTTTACAAAATAAGGTTTGGAAATACTACATTTCGGTGTAGTGACTAAAATGCGGTTTTTGAAAAGTTTAGTGGTGACTGTTTTGTAAGGATTGAAACTTTGAATCTTTAAGGAGCTAATATACCTAAAAATGATTTCTCCAGATTTTTCCTTAATTTGAGTGAATTAATTAATGTTTTAATTAATTAAATGAAAAGAGAAACTACTTTTTGGAATTTCATAACTACCTTTTCCTAAATTATTCTCATTCATTTTTCTCTCAAAATTCCATCATCCAAACACTATTTCTCCAGCAACTTTTGCATTGATCTTCACTTCAATTGATGAGATTTCTATCATCAATTAGTTCCTAAACAATCTTGCATCAAATCCTTTTGATTTCCTCATTGAATTTTCAAGGAAATTGGCTCAAATCAAGAAGAAATCACCATTTAGAGGTAAGATTGTTCTTCTCCTCTAAATACTCAGTTCTTTACTGAAATTCCCAAGTTGTGAATCCTTAATTTAAGTTTTATAAATGGTTTTAATGATAGATACTTGATTTTGGCTTAAAACTCAAGATTTGGAAGAAATCTTGAAGAATTTCGTTGAGATTGATTGGGCTCTGTTTTGAGATGATTCTCTAATGTATTTTGGATGTCTAATGATGTTGAAATGAGGTTTTATCAAAGCAATCCCGAATAGGTTGAATTTCCTAAGTTTTTGCTTATGAAAATGGTGGTTTATGAGGTGTTTTTGGTGTTCTGTTATAGCTGGAGGTATAAGGACGAGTTAAGGTGTGTTTTGGATGTTGATTGATGTTTAGAAATGGTTATAAGTGATGGATCTTGGCTGGGTTAAGTTGTGAAAGAGTTGGGAGGTGTTTTCGGTTGTGTTTGGTAGCCGAAATGTTGGTTTTGGGTAGATCAGCGAGTTTATGTGTGTTGGCTGAAGATTTCAATGCATGATGATGCATTAATCCTCTGCTTTGATGTGTTTAAAACAATGGAAGCATCTTCGGACACTATTGGAGTTGATCCGGAGGCTTGATTGGCGTTTCGGCAAGCGTGCGAAACGTAATCGGTGAGTGGAGTTGGATTTCCAGCTTTGAAACGATTATTTGAAGGTTATGGGAGCTTAGTTTAAGTCTAATCAACTTAGCTAAGCTCAAGAGTAAGTTTTCGGAAAAACTCCCTCGAATGTGCCATGAAGTGGTTTGATGCATTGGTTATAAATTGCATGTTTAAATTCTGTTTTGAAAGCATGTTTTAGCATGGTTAATGCTGGTTTTGAAAGCCATGTGTTGAAGGATGCTCAAGGTAAGAGATCCTTGTTTTGGCATGTTGTTAAATTGGTAATGATGCATGGTGATGCATGGTGTTTAATGGCTTTGTTTAATGCTTTAAAACAGTGAATTGATGATGGTATTTGATGTATATTGGCAAGTGATGAATTGGTTTTAAAGTACTTGAATCGTATATGGTTAATAGTCCGTGTGTGGATCTTGATAAGGTCACAACGGTGGTTAAAAGTCCGTGTGTAGACCTTGTGTTATGTGTCCCGTACTCTCGTTAGTAGATTATACAACTACCGATGAGTGATGTGGAGGGGTTGTGATTGTACCGTTAAACTCCATCACGGGTGTTGAGGGGTTGTGATTGTACCGATAAACTCCACCTTATGTTGTTCGGTAGTGTGTATGAAGCGTGTGGGACAATGCTTGTAATCCGCGTATCCGATTGTGTTTTGTGTTGTAAATGGTTATGAATTATCACTTGAAAGCCAATATGTTGAGTTTAATGTAATGAAGCATGAGTTGCTTGTGAAGTATGCAAGGTTACATGAAAAGAGATGAGCTTGTGTTTAAAAGCTTTGTTTAAAGTGTTTTCTAAAATGCATTATTGTGTTGTTTTCTTTAGAGCATGCCTCACTAAGCAATTGTGCTTACGCTCTCTCTCTTGTACCAACAATACAGATAATTGAAGTGTTTAAGGGCATCAAGGAGGCTAGAGTGTCCAAGGGAAACCAAGCTCATGTATGGTGATGTTTTCATACACTATTAGTTTTGGTAATTTGGCAATGGGAACCTAAGATTGTGTTTTGGGAGATGTGTTGAACTCCTTAGGTTGTGGCATGTTGTTTTTGATGGTTTGAATTTGTAAACGGTCTTTTATTGCTTGTTTTGGAGATTGGTTGATTGCTTGGTTTTGGTTAATAGGAAGCATGCCTATAGATATGTGAAATTCCATGATTGATGCTATGAATGTGTTTAGGTGGTGCAATCATGCTCTATATATGTATGATGACTTGTTGGCATGACTAGGAAGTCATTAGGTTGTGTTTGAGTGGGTTTATGTATGAAAAACCAGCAAAATCTGCAGCTTCTGGGCAAACCGTATCGGAACAGGAACTGGCGTTTCGAAACGGGGGCCTGTAACGGCCTTCGTGTTTCGAAACGGCTAGAGGTTGTTCCGAAACGATTTGGCCACTGGAAGGCCCTGTTTCGGAACCAGTCTCGGAACGAACCCGTGTCTCGGAACGGTCAAAGCCGTTTCGAAACAGGTGACCGTTAGGCACTGATTTGAATGGTGTTGAAGTTTGCAAGCTTTATGTTTTAGTCCAAATAAGGTGAAATTTGACAGGGAAGCATAAAATAAGACTAATTTAATATTGGTAACTTTAAAATCAGCTATGACCTTTTAATTTATAGAATTTTCAATTTGGTCCCTAAACTTGTATATTGTGCAATCGAGTCCCTCTCTAAAATCTGATCGTTGTGCTTTACACGTATATGTATCATGAGTGCTCCTTTAGGGTTAACATGCATCTAGACAAGATTAAAAAGAAAAAAAAGGTCGTTAATCAAGGTTGACTTTGGTTTTCCCCGTGTAATCTTTGTAGTTCGGGTCAACCGTCTAGGCCGGGCTAAGGGGGTCACACGCTATGAGCATGTTTCTTGGGTAATTATGTGACAGTCACAACATTGCTCATGATAAACATATGTATAATCCTCAGACTTGAGATCAACATGATTTCGACATAAAGATTTACGTATTTTGACATAGTCAAACGTGTGTCGTAACTGACTACATTATAAAGACTGATGATTGGATACGTGATGACCTGTGTAGTGAAAAATGGTTGATCAAGAAAGGATTTGTCCCTCCTACATAATGGGAGAAATATCTTCGGCCACTTGATTGAGTGAGATTAGAAAATGCATGGCCATGCTCGTAACTGACAATATCATAGAGATTGGTTTATAATAATCTACTCAAGACATCAAGAAACACTAGATGGACAACGCAAGTGTGACTAACCCATGACTTGTGTTCATCTAAGATATAAAGGACAAAAGGATACAATACATAAAGAAAGTTTATTCAGGAATTAGGAAAGTCAAACCATGACTTCATGCAACTTAGGTAGCAATGATGTATTGCTAGATGCAACTTAGGTAGCAATGATGTATTGCTAGATGCCAATTTCAAGTAGAATTAGATTCTATGAATTTTGGTTAAACTTGGATTTAAGAAGTTCAACTAGAATTAAGTCTCTAAATACTATTTAAAGGGACTAGGGCTAGCAACCAAATCATCCCTATTCCTCCTTGCAAATTTCGACATATCCCTGGGAATTCCCCTCTGAAATTTTCGACAAGTCCCAGATTTCTTCTGAGAAGCTGTTCGATATTTTTCTAGTGTTCCTCTTGCCCCCTGGCAAATTCTTGGCTATTTCCTAGTTCGAATCCAAGTCCTGGTAGAACCCCTGGTCGATTTCAAACTCTCTCAGGAATCCCTGGAGGGATTTCGACTTCTCCCTAGAAGGTGTTCAAACCTGCCGAAATTTATCCCTAAGTGTTAGGGAGGCGGAAACTTTGTTCGTTTTGCTCGGGTGGACTCCGTAGAGGTCGTTGCGAACCTGTGACGATTACGGTTTTACTTGACGTGGTTATTCCGACATACCATCGGTTTTCTAATTTCCAGATTTTTAAAAGGTAACTCTTCATCTTTTCACCCCGGATTCGTTCCTGTACATGGATCCTGGCTGGATTACGTCGGATTAATTTTTCCGCTGCGCCACGGGGCGTGCCGACGTGTCCCAACAGTGGTATCAGAGCCACTTGTATCATACAAGTTCGGACTTAAATTCTTGGTGATGTTTATGTATGAGATGCATGTTGTTTGATTCGATTTAGATATTTATCGTTTATCGTATCACACCTAATAAAGACTTATTTCGATTATCACTGAATGATTAAGAGTTAATCATAACTATGTTAGGTTGCATCAATCTTAAATGTTAACATGTTGAGACTAATATTTAGTCTAGAGAACAAGTAGTTGTTCGTAGTTTCATAGATTTATGAAATCTCTGAAAGGGCTCCTAATTTGATAAAAGTTATCCAACTATCTTTCACGGTGAATCCATAAGAGTTGTGGTTAGACGTTATGAAAAATGCATGTCTAGGATTGGCATCATTAAAGACCTGGTACTTAAGTGTGCCTAGTGCGCCACCTCTCTTTCATGTTGACCTACCTCGTGCATTTGTTCGTTAACACAAATGGTTTATGAAACCTCGTGATCCTTCTTTGGCCCATTAACCGCAACATAGGGATAATCAGTTTAAAACTCTGTAAACAAGTCGTTACTTTGTTCGCACGATGTTTGAATTGCATGTTAGATTGCACAGTGTTTGTTTTGCATGGTTATAGCCCATAGCCTTTATAGTTTTGGTTTTTATAAATACGTCCTGCGTGTCGTGCCTTTCTCTATCTTCTATTTTACTTCTCTTCTCATCTCACTCCCTCGCATGTAACGCGAGTTTCTGAAAATTGTAAATACTCATGGAGATAAAGCAAGGACCAACATAGCAGCGTGGTGGGCCTTCCCTGGTGGACCAGGCGTTTCAGAAGCAGATTCTATCTTCAGTAGAATGGTCCTCCCATTGGCTTGGGATGGGTCGCCTTAGGTTAAGAAGGGCTATAATCATTGCATATTTATTTACCGCTTATATTTACCTTGTATGTGATGCAATGGATGTTTTATAAGCATGATTAAACATAGTTCTATTGATAGGATCAATGTTAAAATGATGAGATAATTAAGTAAATCCCTCACTATAATTCTAAGTTTGTTTTAACCATCCAATATTTACCCTCGTTAAAGCTTCGATCGATATAATACGAGCTTTGCCAAAGCAATGCCACATTTATCTATCTTAGTTAAACGGGAAGAATAAGCTAGTGATATTCGCCGGTTGAGATATTGGTATTGACTTAGCTGTGTTGTTCTAATAGGATTAGAAAACCTAGTGGTTAAAAGTTTTGGTTAATCATAAGATGATTTAAAGAACAAGAGTTGTTCGCCAAAAGATGAGGAATTACATGAGATGTAATTAGTAATGTGTTACTTACCTAAATAACCATTTCCTAAAACACTGGCCAAAGCTGATTTAGGAATGGTGAAATATGGATCCTCACTCACTAGAAAAACTATCGAAACGTTTTTCCGAAATTAAAACTAGAGGGTTTTTAATTTTGAAGAAAATAGTGGGAGTAAATTTATAGTAAAGACCTATCTATAAATTTTAAAATTTAGTAAAACTTATGTAGCATATTTTCTTTGTTGTATAATTAATGGCAAATAATACTCTATCTCTGCGATCTATCATTGAGAAGGATAAGCTCAATGGCATAAACTTCCTTGACTGGTTCCGCAATTTGAGAATTGTTCTCAAACAGGAAAAAAAGAATATGTCATTGAAGAACCTGTTCCTGATGAACCGGTTGCCACTGCTTCCAGAGCTGACAAAGACAAGTTTAAGAAACACATGGACGACATGTTGGATGTCGGTTGTCTTATGCTTGCCTCCATGACCCCTGAGCTTCAGAAGCAACATGAGGACATTGTAGCTTATGATATGATTCAAAATCTCAAGGAGATTTATGAAGGGCAAGCTCGTTAAGAGAGGTACGAGACCTCTAAAGCTCTGTTTCAATGCAAGATGAGTGAGGGATCTCCTGTAGGAGCTCACGTCATCAAAAAGATGGGCTACATCCAAACGTTGGAAAAGCTCGGCTTTCCGCTGAAAGACAAATTAGCTACTGATGTCATCCTGCAATCGTTGACAGATAGTTTCAATCAGTTCGTCCTTAATTTCAATATGAATGAAATTAACAAGACGCCGCCACAGTTGTTCGGCATGTTGAGAACTGCTGAAATCAACCTGAAGAAGGTAGGACCTAAACATGTTCTGATGGTCCGCAAGGGCAAGAAGAAAGGTAAATCGGCAGCAAAGTCTAAAGGTGATGGTAAGACCAAAACCGATGGAAAGGAGGCATTGAAACCTAATAAGGGAATCAAGAAGGATGGAAAATGTTTCCATTGCGGCAAGACCAGACATTGGAAGAGAAACTGCCCCGAACACCTACAAGAAGTCAAGAAAGCAAAAACGAGTGAGGCATCAACCTCAGAGGCTTCTAAAGAGAAGGCATCAGAATAGACATGGACCTGCGAATGGAAATAAAGCAAGAGTTGCTACATCATCCATTAGGACATGTGTTTTTGCTTAAATAGATTTGTTTTAGTTTTTAAGATTATTATTTTGTGCCTAAGTTTTAGTTATCTTGTAAGGACAAGATATTTTTAATTTTGAGATTATTTAAATGTTATTCTTTTAATCTCTTATGGCACAACGAATCAATGATCTTTAAACTAATCAAATCAATAATATTTACAAATGACTAATCTCAAACTCATAAAAAGTATTAAGGTAATTTGATGAGATCAAATTCAAGAATATTTAAAGTTTGATGAACTTTTAAAGATTATGGGATTGTCCCATAATTAAATCCCACAAGTGGAACGAAAAAGTCTTTGAAAGAGAATCAAATATGTAGACATGTTTTGATTCAGAACAAGTCATTTTCGACTTCTTTACACACTAGAAAAACAACTCTCATACTTAATCGTGTTTTTCCCGAAACGTCATATAAGATATGGACTAAGAATTGTTCTAGAATACCTTTGAAGTTTTAAGGTTACTTACATGTTAAAATGTTTACAAAGTTCGAACCTTAAAAACTCATTTTGTTGTTTATCCTAACGAGAACAAAGTGTTTGTTTCTCAAACAATAGTTTATCTTGAAAGAGATTAATTCTCACAAAGGGATATTATTTCTTCAACTTTAACGAGAACAAAATATGTGTTGCTCAAACGATAGTTTATCTCGAAAGAGAATACTTATCACTAAGGGATTTCATTTTTCAACGAGAACAAAATGTTTGTTGCTCAAACGAGAGTTTCTCTCGAAAGAGATTACCTCTCACAAAAGAAAAAGAAGGGGATTTGGAATATGAAGAAATTTTAGACAACAAATTTATGAACCAAAGATTGAGAATGTTCCACAAATGATCAAGGGACATTGGAACAAAACACAACCATTGTGTTGAT
Source organism: Hibiscus trionum (assembly GCA_030270665.1). Lineage (NCBI taxonomy): Eukaryota > Viridiplantae > Streptophyta > Magnoliopsida > Malvales > Malvaceae > Hibiscus > Hibiscus trionum. The sequence goes on from BSYR01000021.1 coordinate 29,328,537, forward strand.
CCTTAAGAGAATACCATATACTTGAGAAATATGGATTTCTCACTATCCGTACATGGAAACACTCTTTTTTTCGGATGAAGATAAAGACTAGGTCTTATCAGAAAGCAATGGTGAGCCCAAAATTCAAGAAATGGCTAAGAGCCATGAGATATGAGATGGTATCCATGTCTAAAACCAAGTATAGACTTTGGTTACCTAAAAAGGTAAAACCTAAGAGGTATGGATGAGTTTTTCAAAAAGGAAAAACCGACATGGATGATAAAACATACAAAGGATGATTCGTCGCTAAAAGTATTCGACAAACTTCATAGTATAGACTATGATAAAGCATCTTCCTTATAGCTATGTTTAATCCATCTTAATCTCACTTGCAAGTAGTTACATACAATGATTATGGAATCAAATAAAGGAGTGTTAGAACCACTTTCCTAAGGGAAAACTTGAAACAATTGTGTACATGACACATCCAGAAGGTTTTGTCACTCCAGTAAACACTTGGAAGGTATGTAAGCTACAAAGGTCTATCCGTAGACTAAGGCAAGCTTCTCGAAGTTGGGATATTCGTTTCAGAAGATACAATCAAAAGGTTTGGTTTATCTAGAAACGAAGGGGAGTCTTGTTTTCAAAAGAGCTAGTGGGAGCATTGTTACTTTCCTAAGTATTGTATGTAGATGACATACTCATCAAAAGGAACTAAAGATCGCAATCCGTTTTGCGTTAATAAAAGATACTGCGAGTTAGCAACATGAGACAGTATATAACTCTACAACATAGGCTGAATGTATTACAGTCAACATAGCAACAAAGAAGGATGTTTGGATCTAAAGGGTTCACTTCTGAACTAAGGGTTGTTCCCAGCATATTAAATGCTACATAACTCTGTTATGATGGAACCTTTTCTTAAGCAAATAAAACCCAGATCTCATCAATAAACCCAAACATATTCTAAAGTACTTACATCTTGGAGATGTAAAAGTATGCAACATATGCACAAAGTTGATAACTTTGTCAACTCCCTGACAAAGCTTTTGACACAACATAAGCATGTCAGTTACACTAAGCCAAATCGTATTAGATACGAGAATGATTGGTCTTAGTGCTAGTGGGAGATTGTTGGAGTATGCTCAAAGACCAATCATATGATGAATGAATAGACATACTATTTTACTAGATTTATCAAGTAATGGCATTGCCGTTATTATCATTTGGTATGTTTCTGTGCATCAAACTAACCATTGGATGATAATGTCCATACAATAATACGATTATTGTTAAATAGGATCCTTAGTCGAATATTATTACGGGTATGGACAGTGATAATATATAAAGACTAATATGTGGTTGATGAAAAGTGTTGTCATTGACATAGATATGTCAAAATCAACACATAAGTATTTGTTAGAGAACAACATACTTGATTGGCCCGCTATGAGCATGCTTCTTGGGTAATTATGTGACAGTCACAACATTGCTCATGATAAACATATGTATAATCCTCAGACTTGAGATCAACATGATTTCAACATAAAGATTTACGTATTTTGACATAGTCAAACGTGTGTCGTAACTGACTACATTATAAAGACTGATGATTGGATACGTGATAACCTATGTAGTGAAATATGGTTGATCAAGAAAGGATTTGTCCCTCCTACATAATGGGAGAAATATCTTCGGCCACTTGATTGAGTGAGATTAGAAAATGCATGGCCATGCTCGAATATTATGATATGAGATATCATAGAGATTCGTTTATAATAATCTACTCAAGAGATCAAGAAACACTAGATGAACAACGCAAGTGTGACTAACCCATGACTTGTGTTCATCTAAGATATAAAGGACAAAAGGATAAAATACATAAAGAAAGTTTATTCAGGAATTAGGAAAGTCAAACCATGACTTCATGCAACTTAGGTGGCAATGATGTATGCTAGATGCCCCTCATTGTTTCTAAAATTAGAACAGTTCTAATTTTGCTGCTAACGTTGCATGAACCAATAAGGGTTACACCCTTCGAATGAAACGAAAAAAATTTGGAAACCATACTCCCTATTTTAGGGAGGTTGCCGAAAAACCCCTATGGGATAGGGGAAATCGACAACTCCCTTAAATGGGAATAATATTGGATAAATATTGTATTTATCAAATATTATTTAGAGCATGGAAAATATTTAGAGACTTAAATATTATAGAATAAGATTCTAGAAATTTAAATATATATTTGGAATTTATATAATGTATATTTAATTCCAAGTTTATGTAGAATTAGTTTCGACATAATTAAAAATATATATTTAAATCCAAGTAAAGATAGAATGAGATTCTATATAATAAAAATATATATTTGGATTAAATATAATGTATATTTAAATCCATGTTTTATGTAGAATAAGATTCTACATAATTAAATATATATATTTCATTTAATATTATTAAATATAATGTATATTTAATATAAACCAATTTCATGTAGAATTAGATTCTATGAATTTTGGTTGAACTTGGATTTAAGGAATTCAACTAGAATTAAGTCTCTGAATACTATTTAAAGAGACAAGGGCTAGCAACCAAATCATCCCCATTCCTCCTTGCAAATTTCAACATATCCTTGGGAATTCCCCTCTAGAATTTTCGACAAGTCTAGATTTCTTCTCAGAAGCTGTTCGATATTTTTCTAGTGTTCCTCTTGCCCCCTGGCAAATTCCTGGTGATTTCCTAGTTCGAATCCAAGTCCCGGTAGAACCCCTGGTCGATTTCAAACTCCCTCAGGAATCCCTGGAAGGATTTCTACTTCTCCCTGGAAGGTGTTCAAACTTGTCGAAATTTATCCCTAAGTGTTAGGGAGGCAGAAACTTTGTTCGTTTTGCTCGGGTGGACTCCGTAGAGGTCGTTGCGAACCTGTGACAATTCCGGTTTTACTTGACGTGGTTATTCCGACATACCGTCGATTTTCCAATTTCCAGAGTTTTAAAAGGTAACTCTTCATCCTTTCACCTCGGATTCGTTCCTGTACATGGATCCTTGCTGGATTACGTCGAATTAATTTTTCCCCTGCGCCACGGGGCGTGCCGACGTGTCCCAACAGGTTTAATGTTTGAAATGTGGCTTATTATGAATGCTTTAGAAAATTAGTGAGGTATGCATCAAATGTGGATTATATTGGCAAGTGATGTTGTATAAAGTGTTTTGTAAATGAAATCGGATATAGTTAGCCTGCTATAGGATTGAGTGCTCTATAAACAAGTCACCTTGGATGAAGAGGGGTTGTGATTGTACCAAAAACTCGATCCAAGTACCATAACGATTGGGGAATGTTTAAAGTTGCAATGGTGGAGGTTTGCTCCCATGTGCGATCCTTGTATGTGTCACATCTCTCATTAGTGAGTTATACATCTATTGATGAGTGGTGTTGAGGGGTTGTGATTATACCGAAAACTCCACCACATGTGTCACAACGGTGGAGGGTTGCTCCCGTGTGTGAGCCTTGAGATGCCAGTAGTGTGTATGAAGTGTTTGGGACAACACTTGGTACTCCACGTATACGATATGCTTTTTGAGAAATGAGAATGTTGTTAATCACTTGTAAGCCAATATAATGGATTGTAATGTTATAGAAATGTTGATGATGCATAATATGGAAAAGGCATGTTTCAGTTTAAGCTTTGTATATTTGTTAATATGCTTGGAAGGCTTATTTTTGTTCAGCAATGGTTTAATTGCTGTGAAGTATGTGATACTTGTTGCATGGTGTTTAGCATGCTAATTTTAATGATGAAGTGTATGGATTTTCAAAGAGGGCATGATGGTTTTCAAGAGATTGAAAATGGTTTTGAGCATTGATGGTGTTTTTGGTTTTGAGCATGCCTCACTAAGCTTGTATGCTTATGCTCTCTTTTGCTCATCAATGCAGATAATTAAGTGATTGGAGGCATCATCTTTCAAAGGATTTCCAAGAGACTTCATTGAAAGTATGTCTTGGTTTTGGACAAGTGTAATAAAGGCAATGTGAGTGTCCAATGCTATGAATATCTTGGTTTGGTACAAGTTTGGTATGCTTATTTTGGGTTGTAAATGGTCTTTAAAGGTTGGTGTATGCTTGGAATTGAGAATTGAAAATTGATGCTTGATTTTCATATGAAGCATGCATATAGAATTCCTTGTTGATGATAGTGTTGCTTTGATGATGTTTTGGCACGTGTTTTTCTATGGTTAAGGTGCATTTGAGTTGTAAGTATGATTAAATGCATGTTAGAATGTACTGGAATGGTTTTAGGAGTGTTAAACCAGTATTTTAGGCAATTGCAGACTGTAGAGTATCGGTACCCTATGAGGTGTATCGATACGGTCTTCATAGTTTAGAGGGGCGTACCGATACATAGGGGGCGTATCGATACCCATTTTAGCCACTGGTCGAGGGTGTATCAATACGGTGCCCTAGCGTACTGATATGATCCTTGTAATGTTGGGCTTGGGAGGTTCATCGTCGGGGCGTATCGATACCCTATCTAAGGGTACCGATACGCTGTTAGTTAAAATCGGTTGGATGGCATATTTGAATGTTTTGAATCTTTACGTTTTAGTCCCTGGTTCTTATGGATACAATTAAATGAGTTTTAATAGTTAATTTGAGCTGAGTTTTTACAGAGATGCATGAAATGAGTTTAATTAAAGGTTGGTGAACAAAATTTGGGGAAAACCTTTGTAATTTGTTAAGTTTACAAAATGGTCCCTAAAACTGAAATTGGTAATAACCGATGAGCGTTCGAGTAGTTGTTTAATCTGCTGCTTGTTGAACACATAGAAACCTAACTTGTATCTAGACAAGATAAAAAGAAAAAAAATAGGGTCGTTTATTGAGGTAAACCTTCCCGGTTTACTTCAATATTCAATGTGTGACCCGTTCGGTTCGGTCTATCGGCTAGGCCTTGTCGAGGGGGTTATATTTGGTGGTATCAGAGCCAGGTTGCGAAAGTTTGGGATGATGGTAAGTTGTTGGTAGGTAATTGAGATGTGAATGTGTGCTTTGGTATTGTTTGTTTTGTTCAGTGAATGTCTTAAGCATGTTAATGATGAATATGTGATGGTGATGCTATGTATGGTGTTTGTAATATGAATGTGAGATGTTATATGCGATGATAGATTGGGCTGAATCTTAATACCGGTGATGCATGATGGTTGTGACATGTACGTGGTATGCTTTATGCTATGTTGAGGGGAAAATAGGAATGCCCATTGCCTTATTACTATAGCGAAATGTTTTAAATTGGATTCGAAGTCTTGGATCCTTGCTAGAAGCTTGCTTGATCTTTTTTTTGTTTTATATTCATGCTTTAATGGCAATAGGAGAATAGGACCGAGGAGAGAGCTACGTTCTGGGTCGGTTGCTTCTATTGGTGAGCAACGAAATTAGGAGTACGAGGTTATGCCTGGTGTGAATTTACCTCCTCCGCCACCACCACCTAAGGGCGAGGAAAAAGTGCATCACGGACAGGATGGTCCGGTGTTGGGTGATCTGTCACCTTTGGTACAGGCGATGACTGGAGCATTCCAGGCTGCTGTTACGGGAGTGCATGTGCAAGAATCTGCTGCTGGGCAATTGGGTTTGTCGTTGGAGCGCTTACAAAGTTTAGGAGTGGAATATCATGGTTTGTCTCCTAAGGCATCCGAAGCTTGGATGGCTAGTACGATCTGAATTTTGGATCAGATGGGGTGCAATGACGCACGAAAGCTGGGATGTGCTCTATTGTTGTTGCATGGTGATTCTTATGCATGGTGGACGACTGTGACTGCGGCCATGGAGCCAAATGAGGTGAATTGGAATTTCTTTCAGGCTTCCTTTAAAAGGAAGTATCTGGGAGTTAGATACTTGGATGATAAAAAGTGGGAGTTCATGTCCTTGGTGCAAGGGAACATGACGATAGCTGAGTACGAGGTCAATTTCGTGCGTTTGAGCCAGTATGCTCCAGAGTTGGTGCCAAGTGATAGGCATCGTTGTGATCGCTTTCGATTTGGCTTGGTGCAGGACGTGAAGACGTTCATGCTCGCATTTGATTACATAGATTTTGATGTGCTGATGACAGGGGCCAAGGATATAGAACAAACTTTATGTTTTACCTCGCGTGTAGGTGGTTCTAGCTCGAGCAAGAGAGCTACAGATGCTGGCCCTAGTGGTGGGCAGAATAAGAGGAATCGTGACCGTAGGTATCGGCCTGAGGCGAGGCGAGGTAATTTTGGGCGAGGTGCGCCAGCTCAGGGTAATAGGATGAGGTTTGAGCAGAACACGTACTGGTCATGTGGATCGTGAGAGCACTTGAGGCAAGATTGTCCTCGCGTGGCTCGTGAGGCGCGAGCTCCTCTGGCTGGGGCTAATTCTTGTTGGAACTGTGGATCTACCGATCACAAGATACATGAGTGTGCCTTGTTAGCGGAAGGTGCTCAGGGTCGTGCACCTGTTGTTGCACCATATAGAGGTCGTGGGTGCAGCCGTGGTAACTTCCAAAGGAGGGAGGATGGGCAGAGAGGTGTAGCTATTGTTGTTGTTGTTCAACCGGAGGGTGGTGGTCCTGCGAGGGTGTATGCACATTGTGAGGGACGTAATGACACCGACGTGATTGCAGGTACCTTCGCCTTGCAATCCTTGTCTTTGATTAGCATTGATTGATTCCAGATCTTCGTATTCATACATCTTGAGTGAGCATGCACATTTGCTTGATATTCCTGTTGAGATACTAGATGTAGGAATGCAAGTAAGAAGTTCGTTTGGTGAAACTGTTGTTACAAGGATACTGTATAGGAGATGTCCTTTATATGTTCAAAGCCATGTATTTTCAGTTGATTTGATGGAATCACCTTTCTATGGTTTTGATGTGATTCTTGGAATGAATTGGTTGTCTAAGCATTGAGCTGTAGTTGATTTTGATGTTAAGTGAGTTACCTTGAAACTTGAAGATGATTACAAAGTGGTTATCGTAGGCGAGAACATGAAGTTCTTGTCCAATGCAATTTCAGCTCTTGAGGCGATTCAGATGAAGGAGTTGGGTTGGGAAGCTTTCCTAGCTTATGTGATGAACCCTGGTATGAAGGAAGTGCGAGTGCAAGACATACGAACAATATGTGAGTTTTCAGGTGTTTTTTCGGAAGAGTTGCTTGGTTTGCCACCAAACACAGAAGTTGAGTTTGGCATTGAGCTGTATAAAAATACGACTCCAGTGTCCATTGCTCCTTATTGGATGCCACCTAAAGAGTTGAAGGAGTTGAAAACACAACTTCAAGAGTTGCTTGATCGAGGGTTCATAAGGCCAAGTGTTTCACCTTGGGGTGTGCCGGTCTTGTTTGTAAAAAAGAAGGATGGTACGATGCGTATGTGCATAGATTATCGGCAATTGAACAAGTTGATGACTAAGAACAAGTACCCTTTTGCCAAGGATTGATGATTTGTTTGATCAGTTTTTGTGGTACTTTAGTGTTTTCGAAGATTCATTTGAGGTCTCGGTATTATCAACTAGAGGTTAAAGATGTGGATGTACCTAACAGAGCTTTTTGGACAAGGTATGGCCATTATGAATTCTTGGTGATGCCGTTTGGGTTGAAAAATACACCGGCTTTCATTCATGGATATGATGAATCGGGTGTTCCATGAGTTCCTAGATCAGTTCGTGGTAGTGTTTATCGATGATATTGCCGTGTACTCGCCTACTGAGGAGGATCATGATAAGGATTTGAGGATTGTGTTACAAGTGCTATTGGAGAATCATCTTTATGCTAAGCTGAACAAGTGTGAGTTTTGGCTCAGAGAAAGTGGTTTTTCTTGGACATGTGGTGTCAGCCGAAGGTATTCGGGTTGATCCACACAAGATCGAGGCAGTGATGAGTTGGAAAACACATAAATCAGTGACGAAGGTGCGTAGTTTCCTTGGGTTTGCTGGATATTATCGAAGGTTTGTTGAAGGTTTTTGTAAGATTGCTACTCCTTTGACAAAGTTATTGCAAAAGAATGTTCGCTTTGAATGGACAGATGTTAGGAAACAGGCTTTCGAAAAGTTGAAGGAAGCTTTGACGCAAGCTCTTGTTTTGATTCAACCAGAATCGGGTAAGGAGTTTGTAGTGTATAGTGATGCATCATATATTGGTTTAGGTTGCATGTTGATGCAAGGTGGGAAGGTTGTAGCTTATGCGTCTAGACAATTGAAGGTACATGAGCGCAACTATCCTACTTATGATCTAGAGCTTGCTGCGGGGGTGTTTTCTTTGAAGACTTGGAGACATTATCTTTATGGTGAAAAGTGTGTGGTTTACACCGATCATAAAAGTTTGAAGTATCTCAAGTCTCAAAGGGAGATGAATCTTAGGCAACAAAGATGGTTGGAGTTGCTTAAGGATTATGATCTAACAATTGAGTACTATCAAGGAAAAGCCAATGTTGTGGCCGATGCTTTGAGTAGAAAGGTAGTTGTTGAGCTGAGAGCGATGTTTGCTCAGTTGAGTTTATCACGTGATGGTGGGTTGATAGCCGAGTTGCAGGTGAAACCATCCTTGATTCAACTAATCAAGGAGAAGCTGTTGCTTGATGATTCGTTGGTGCCTCGGGTTCAAGATATAGCTGATGGTAATGCAACAAAATTATGTTTCAATGATGATGGAGTTTTATGTTTCAAAATTCTAATAGTTGTACCAGAAGTTGTTGAGTTGAGGCGCACTATTTTGACCGAAGCTCATAGTAGCCCTTTTGCTATGCACCCTGGTAGTATTAAGATGTATAGTGGGTTGAAGGATGAGTATTTTTGGGTGGGGTTGAAAAAGGATGTTGCTGATTTTGTAAGCAAGTGTATGGTTTTCCAGCGTGTGAAGGCTGAGCATCAGTTTCCTTCTGGTTTGTTACAACCTTTGAGGGTACCAGAATAGAAATGGGAAAGGATTACAATGGATTTTGGGTCCGGTCTGCTTTTGACACCGTCTAAGAATAACTCCATCTGGGTGATTGTAGATCGTCTTACGAAGTGTGCACATTTCTTGGCTGTGCATACTACGTACACGTTAGATAAGTTAGCAAAGTTGTATATTACCAAGATTGTGCGTTTCCATGGTGTGCCTAAGTCCATAGTGTCGGATAGAGATCCGAGGTTTACAGCGAGATTTTGGGAATGTTTACACCAAGCATTGGGTACGCTTTTGAATTTCAGGACTTCGTATCATCCTCAGATGGATGGACAATCGAAGCGCGTTATCCAGGTGTTGAAGGACATGTTGCGGTGTTGTGTGATAGATTACCAAGGTTCTTGGGAAAAAAGTTGCCTTTGTTTGAGTTTTCCTATAATTACCGTTTTTAGGCGAGTATACAAATGGCTTCGTATAAGGCCTTGTATGGGAGAAAGTGTAGAACGCCTCTTTGTTAGGTGAAGGTGGGGCAAAAGTTGGTTTCCTTGCCGGATATGCTGAAGGGAACAACTGAGAAAGTGAAACTCATATGTGAACGGTTGTAGGCTGCTTTGGATCGTTAGAAGTCTTACTCGGATTTAAAGCGTAGGGAAATTGAGTTTGCGGTAGGAGATCGCGTGTTCCTAAAGGTATCGGCTTGGAAGAAGGTTGTGAGGTTCGGATGTAAGGGAAAGCTTAGTCCAAGGTTTATTGGACCTTATGAGGTTATGAAGCAAGTGGGTCCTGCTGTATATCGGTTGAGGTTGCCTCCCGAACTGGAGAAGATCCAAGATATGTTTCATGTTTCTATGTTACAGAGGTATAGATCGGATCCATCTCATGTGATGCTTGTTGAAGAGATTGAGTTGAATCCGGATTTATCCTATGATGAGGAACCAGAGGGGATCCTTGATTCGAGTAGCAAAGTTCTTCGTGGTAAGACGATTGAACTTGTGAAGGTGTTGTGGCGACACTGAGGTGTTGAGGAGGCCATGTGGGAGAGCAAGGCAGACATGTTGAAGAAGTTTCCGCACCTTTTTCCTTTACGTAAAATTTCGAGGATGAAATTTCCTAAGTGGGGGAGAGTTGTAACGCCCCAGTTTTGGGCCTAGGTGTTTTGTGCATCGGGTCAAGCTAGTGGAACCGGTAATCGGTTGTTTGAGACATTAAAGGTGGTTTAGGGAAATCAAGGTTCGGGATAAAAATGTGGTAAAATTTTCTAAAATCCTCTAAAGTTATATTTAATAGGTTGGTCAAATCAATTTTTCAAAATGAGATTTGGGAAGTGTACATTTTGGACAGTGACCAAAATGTATAGTTTTAAAACTAGAAAAAGGATGTTTTTCAAAAAGAGTAAAATTCTTAGAATCTTTAGGGAGTTTAATGGCAATTAATCATTTTCTCTATTTTGGGATGTGTTTTAAATGATTTATTAAATATTAAAAAAGACTTTTATTATATTAAAGAAAAGTGGTTAAGTTGGTTAAACAAAATTTGACGATCATTTTCCTTTTCTCCATTTCACTTCAGCCAAACACTCTCTATTTTCTCTCATTTTCGAGATTTCTTTCACTTTCATTTTCTCTCTTGATTTTCAACTTTTCTCTTGTGATTTCTCTCAAATCTCTTCAAGATTCTTGAAAGCAAAACTTGCCAAATAAAAAAGAGTAGCAAGGATTGGAGATAATTTTCATGCTAACCCTCTAATCAAGGTTCTTTAATGAAATTCCAAAGATATTTGACTTTTGATTTATGTTTTTAATTGAAGTTTTATTGTGGTTTTGATAAAATGGTGAAATCTTGTTGGAAAAGATGATTTAATATGATTTTTGGAGTTGTTTTGATTTGATTTGTTTAAGATGGTTTCTAATAAAGTTTTGGAAGGTTTATGAAGTTGAAATGGAGTCTTAATCATATTAATCTCGATATCCTTGATATCTTTTGTTTTTAAGGTGTTTATGGTTGGGTTTTTGGGGTGTTATGTGAGATCTGAGTTGCTGGAGGTATAAGGATGGTTTTAGGTTGTTTTTGGATGTTGATTTATGGTTAAAATGTGTATGATGTGTTGGTTGATGGCTGGGCTGAGTTTAGAGATCAATTGATTCTGATTTCGGTTGTTTTGGATGGGTATTTTGATGCTTTAGACCAGGACAACGAGTTTTTAGTTAAGTGCTGGTGTTTGGATGCATTATGGTGCATTGAATCTCTGTTTTTAATGTGTTGAAAATAGGGGATAGTGTTTCGGAATCAATCGAAGTGTCTTTGGAGGCTTCGGACTGTTGATTATTGCGTCGACAAGTGAGGTTTTGCAAGTCGGTGAGTGGAAATGAGATTTCCATCTTTGAAACTTCATAAAAGTGGTTTTGGGAACTTAGTGTAAGCTTGAAATGCTTTACTAAGTTCGGAAGTAAGTAAAGTGATTTTCTCCCCCAAATTGTGCTATTATGATCCTTTGGATGCACTTGTATTTATTACGTTTACCTACTGTTTTAAAGCATGTTTTGAGTTTATAAAATGTGGTTGACGATGCCATATGCTTTAAGGATGCACTAGGTAAGTGATCCTTTGATGCATGGTTTTTGAAGCATGGTTTAATGCTTGAAATGTTGCTTATTATGAATGCTTTGGAAAAACTGTGAGGTATGCATGAAATGTGGATTATATTGGCAAGTGATGTTGTATAAAATGTTTTGTAAGTGAAATCAGATATAGTTAGCCAACTATAGGATTGAGTGCACTATAAACAAGTCGCCTTGGATGTTGAGGGGTTGTTATTGTACCGAAAATTCCATCCAAGTACCCTAACGATTGAGGAATGTTTAAGGTTGCAACGATGGAGGTTAGCTCCCGTGTGCGAACCTTGTATGCGTCCCGTCTGTTGTTAGTTGGTTATACATCTACTGATGAGTGGTGTTGAGGGGTTGTGATTGTACCGAAAACTCCACCACGGGTGTCACAACGGTGGAGGGTTGCCCCCGTGTGTGAGCCTTGAGATGCCAATAGAGTGTATGAAGTGTTTGGGACAACACTCGGTAATCCGTGTATCCGATATGCTTTTTGAGAAATGAGAATGTTGTTAATCACTTGTAAGCCAATATAATGGATTGTAATGTTATGGAAATGTTGATGATGCATAATATGGAAAATGCATGTTTTACTTTAAGCTTTGCATATTGGTGAATATGCTTGGAAGGCTTGATTTTGTTTAGCAATGGTTTAATTGCTGTGAAGTATGTGATACTTGTTGCATGGTGTTTAGCATGCTGATTTTGATTATGAAGTGCATGGATTTTCAAAGAGGGCATGATGGTTTTCAAAAGAGTGAAAATGGTTTTGAGCATTGATGGTGTTTTTGGTTTTGAGCATTCCTCACTAAGCTTCTTTGCTTATGCTCTCTTTTGCTCATCAATGCAGATAATTAAGTGATTGGAGGCAGTAACTTTCAAAGGATTTCCAAGAGACTTCATTGAAAGTATGTCTTTTATTTGGACTAGTGTAATAAAGGCAATGGGGATTTCCAATGCTATGAATGTTAGTTGTTTTGGTACTTTCTTGTTTGGTACAACTTTGGTATGCTTATTTTTGGTTGTAAATGGTCTTTAAAGGTTGGTTTATGGTTGGATTTGAGAATTGACCTTTGATGCATGATTTTCATAGGAAGCATGCATCTAGAATTCCTTGTTGATGATAGTGTTGCTTTGATAATGTTTTTACCACATGTTTTTGATGGTTGAGGAGCATTTGAGTTGTCTGTATGATTAAGTGCATGTTAGAATGTATTTGAATGGTTTTAGGAGTGTTAAACCAGTATTTTGGGCAATTGCAGACTGTAGAGTATCGGTACCCTCAGCGGTGTATCGATACAGTCTTCATAGTTTTGAGGGGCGTACCGATACGGGGGGCGTATCGATACCCATTTTATCCACTGGTCGAGGGTGTATCGATACGGTGCCCTAGCATACATATATGGTCCTTGTAATGCTGGGCTTGGGAGGTTGATCGTCAGGGGCGTATCGATACCCTCCCTAAGGGTACCGATACGCTGTTAGTTAAAATTGGTTCCATAGCATCTTTTAATGTTCTGAATATTTATGTTTTAGTCCCTAATTCTTATGGATGCAATTAAATGAGTTTTAATTGTTAATTTGAGCTGTGTTTTTACAGAGATGCATGAAATGAGTTTAATTAAATGTTGGTAAACCAAATTTGGGGGAAAACCCTTGTAATTTTTTAAGTTTACAAAATGGTCCCTAAAACTGAAATTTGTAATAATCGATGAGCATCCGAGTAGTTGTTTAACCTGCTGCTGTTGAACACATAGGAACCTAACTTGCATCTAGACAAGATAAAAAGAAAAAAATAGGGACGTTTATTGAGGTAAACCTTCCCGGTTTACTTTAATATTCCCCATGTGACCCGTTCGGTTAGGTTTATTGGCTAGGTTGGGTCGAGGGGATTACACGTGTTTTCTGGGACTTCTCTAGGATTACTTGAACGATTGAGTTGTTGAAGTCCCTTATATATTGCATGAACTGGTGCTGCTATTTGTCCATTGTGTCGATTTTTTGTGCAAGGCGCTGAAGTGTTGCCGCAGGATCAGTCTGTGAAGTGGCTGGGGAATTGCCCTACGAGGTTGTCGCGACAATGCCTTGTATCGGAGTGGAATCTAGCTCAGCTTCCGTAATCTGCATTATTTTGTAGTATGATCCTTTTCTCGTTGGTATCTGCTCATCGGCCGTATCGGAAGGTACGTTCTTTTTCTTGCATAATCTGGTGATGAGACTTTGGAAGTAGAGGCGGCCCTTATCCTTTTGGCTACACATGAATATCTCATTGCATATGATAGATCCAACATTAATAAATCTATTATGCAAGATGGAATGAATAAGTGCAAGCCTTGGTGTATCTACGGTGGTGTTGTGCGATGTGGGCATTAAGCATCTTTTAACAAAGGTGTTCCAAAGTTTAGCCTCGGGCCGAAGCCTTAGGTGATTTACTGTTCCCTTGTTCGCTCCTTTGTTCCATGCCGTGCCGGCAATGCACAACTCCATGAGCATATCTTCATATTCGTCCGTTGTGAGTTTGTTCACGTACTCCTTGTGTTCATCTTTGGCCACATGAATGCGGTAATAAAGATTGATAGAATCAACATCCACTGGTATGGCTTGGCCTGAAACATGTACGTATAGATTGTTGGGATCTGGGGAGTGGGCATAAAATTCCCTTACCCAAGTTACGTTGGTCGGCCCCGATTGGTGGCAAAAGATTTGCCATTTTTGATGCTCGATTTTGTTGGGCTCTAATCCAAAATCAGTGTGTGATGATGAGTATTGGAAACCTTGCTCTTCCTACACTTGTCGGCCGACATATTTGGCGAGGTATCTCCGTTCTACCTCTAGTGGGGCGAACCGTTTGAAGGTCGGTTCCTCAGTTGCTTGAGAGTGCTCTCCTCTTCCTAGCTTCAAGGCCATGGTTGAGTGGTTTGTTGGTTGTGAGAAGTCAGGAACTAGAGAGAAAGTAAAAGGAGAAAAACTTTTAGTTCAAGGATGAAGAAGAGAATGGGTGTGATGGGTGAGTGATTATAGGGGGTTTTAATAAATGGAGGGGTAATAATTATTTGATTTGAATGCCAACGATTTTGTGTACGACAAAAGTTGCCTTGGGAAGTGGATGAGTTTTGGGCGGAAATGATGGGGGGACTAGGAAAGGTTGTGTTTTTTCAAAGTCAAGTTTGGTCTTGGAATTTCTAAACACCAATCGGTCAATCTTCTTCACATCCTTGAACACCTTCTTAAAAAAAATATAAAAACCATTATTTAAAAATAACATTGTTATCCTAAAAAAATTAAAAAAATAAAGATGTGGAAAATATAAAAATAAAAGAAAATTAGGATACTAAAGGAGTGCATGAGGATGCATCTCCTAAAATAATCACTTTCTTTTCCCTCACAACATGGGTGCCAGTGTAGTGCTTCAATCTTTGCCCATTAACTTTAAATTCCTGACAGTCTTTTGTGGACTTGATTGTTACATCACCATAGGGGAATGCTTTGACGACTTTGAAAGGTCTAGACCATCTTGATCGTAGTTTCCCTGAGAATAGCTTCAATCGAGAATTGA
This sequence comes from Hibiscus trionum, assembly GCA_030270665.1. Taxonomy (NCBI): domain Eukaryota; kingdom Viridiplantae; phylum Streptophyta; class Magnoliopsida; order Malvales; family Malvaceae; genus Hibiscus; species Hibiscus trionum. The sequence goes on from BSYR01000021.1 coordinate 29,343,573, forward strand.
AGAGGACTAATTGCACGGGCAAGAATTGTCGTGGCAATAATCTCTTGTCATTCCACCATTTGGTTTTTTTCTTTGTAGATCTTGGCGTTATCGTAGGCTAAGTCACGTAACTCCTCTATCTTATTCAGGTCCAACAATTGTTTTTCTCCAGCACTCTCCCAATCCATGTCCATGGTCTTGATTGCGCAATACGCCTTTTGTTTAATTTCCACTAGTAGATGGCATGCTTTTCCATACACGAGTCGAAAGGGTGACATGCCCAATAGTGTTTTGAATGTTGTCCTATAGGCCCAAAGTGCATCATCGAGTCGAAGAGACCAGTCTTTGCGGGAGGGATTGCCTACCTTCTCAAGGATATTCTTCAACTCTTTGTTTGAGATCTCGGCTTGTCCATTAGTTTGTGGATGGTATGCTGTGGCAATTTTGTGTGCCACTCCAAATCTCTACAATGCCTTGGCAATGAGTTTGTTGTCGAAGTGCTTGCCCTCATCACTTATGATTGCCCTTGGCACTCCATATCATGTAAATATGTTTTTCTATTGGAATATTTGCACGATTTTGGAGTCATTGTTTGGTGTTGCAATTGCCTCTACCCATTTGGACACGTAGTCAACGGCAAGTAGGATGTAGAGAGTCCCACATGAAGATGGGAGGGGCCCCATGAAATTGATTCCCCAAGCATCGAACAGCTCGACTTCAAGGATGTTCTGTAAGGGCATCTCGTTTCGTCTTGAAATATTTTTGGTCCGTTGACAACAGTCGTATTGCTTGTAGAAAGCTTGGGCATCCTTGTAAAGAGTCGGCCAGTATAGTCCGGATTGTAAGACTTTGGCCGCCGTACGTGTCCTTCCAAAGTGTCCTCTATAGGGTGAAGAATGGCATTATTGGAGCACATCTTGTTCTTCTTCTTCTGGAACACACCTTCTTATAACCTTATCTGCATATTGTTTAAACAAAAGAGGCTCGTCCCAAAAATATTGCTTAGCATCATGTTAGAACCGTTTCTTTCCTTGGTGAGTAAGGTTATAAGGTAAAATACCACTAAATAAGAAATTCACAAGATCGACATAGCATGGTGTCGATGAAAGTGATGCAACAGTTGCAAAAGTTATTACCGAGGCAATGCTATCGATAATTGTTGAGGCAGTGCCCATCTGTGTTGCGGAGGTAGTGCCTATCTACGTTGTTGAGGCAATGCCTTCTCGATTTGCCAAGGCAACGCGGAACTGCTCGTCTAGGAATGCTTCTTGGATTTCTATAGGAGTGGTCTCTTTCTCTCTTTGTTATAATCATGATAAGTGATCAACAAATTGGTTCTTAGTACCTTTTCTGTATTTGATTTCAATGTTGAACTCTTGTAGTAGTAGAATCCAACGAATCAAGAGAGGCTTGGCATCTTTCTTGGAAAACATGTACTTGATTGCCGAGTGGTCAGTGTGAACAGTCACCTTTGTTCCGATTAGGTATGGTCGAAACTTGTAAAAAGCAAATACTACTGTTAGTAATTCCTTCTATGTGGTCGTGTAGTTGACTTGGGCCTCGTTGAGAGTTTTACTTGCATAGTATATCACATGGAAGATCTTGCCTTTTCTTTGACTAAGGCCTGCTCCTATTGCAAAATCGCTTGCGTTGCACATGAGTTTGAAAGGCATCGTCCAGTCAGGTGGAATCACTATGGGTGCGGTCACAAGCTTTTGTTTCAGTGTCTTGAATGCTTCAATGCATGAGTCATTAAAGTCAAAGGCTCTATCATGTTCAAGTAGGTTACACAAAGGTTTTGTGATTTTAGAAAAAATTTCAATGTATCTCCTATAAAAACCTGTGTATCCCAAAAAGCTTCAGATTCCTTTGATTGAAGTTGGTGGGGGTAGTTTCTCGATCACTTAAATCTTTGCTTTGTCAACTTCAATTCCCTTGGAGGAGATCTTGTGGCCGAGAACTATGCCTCATCCACCATAAATTGGCACTTCTCCCAATTTAGGACCAAGTCAGATTCCTCGCATCGTTTAAGTATGTTAAGTGTCCAAAAGTCTTATATTTATGCCATTGTTTAGCTCAATTATTGTTGTTCTTAAGTATAGTTTATGTTGCATTTATTAGGAAACATACACAAAATAACATAGAATAGATATTCTACCTTATTTGATGAAATTAATTGATTATATATATATGATACTACTCAGGAGCGTTTTCTCCCTGTGCACAGGTACCCGCCAGGCAAATGCCGCCGAGGCAGCAGAGAGGGCAGAAGAAGAGAAAGCTGGAAACTAAATGAGGAAGCTGTTGGACCATCAGGAGAGTTGATCGAGGAGGAAAGAACCCGAATGAAAAGCTGTGCCAACCCCTGCACATTAGTCCACACAGCCGCCGAGGCAGTCAACTACTTGCCGCCGAGGCATTAACTCAAGGAAGAATGGAAAATTGCAAAGTGGTATGCGATAGAAAGAGCTCATCAAGCCCGATTTTTAGAGACCATTTGCACGTGCATTGGAGCCCAGCAGACAAAGAAAAGCTGGGTCAAAGTAAAGTTGGAGAAAAGTCAAACAAAGAAAGATTTAATGATCTTTTAATGAGTTGTAATTATATTCTAACTAGTATTCCTACCCTAAACCGACTTAGGCCTAGGCTCCTCCCCTATATATATGTAATTGGCCAAGAGGAGAGAACACAATTGAGATTAGAGAGAAACTCCTTCTTGTTGAAACCCTAGTGACGTCCAAACCCACCATGTTCTAAACCTTCCTTAGGGCTAAGGGTTGGTTGTGTAGTAGTTGTGAGAGTCTTGTTGTATTCGTTTAGAATTTCAGTTTTGCAATAAAATTCAAGGTTTGTTTACTCTTGGTTCTTCATTGTCACAATCTTTATTGGGAGGTAAGAGGGCTTCAATCTATTTGTTCAATATCGGGAAAGTTGAACTCACGAAACGAGTAAACACGGTTTTATCTGACCATTGGGTAAAGCTACTTCGGTTAGGGATAAGTTAAGAAATTCAGCGGCTAAAACAGGATCCACAATAGGTTGGTGTTCGCCCTTAGATTCATGCTAGGAGGTATCATCCAAGATGTGTTCCCTAATAGTACATCAAGCTTCGGGAGAAGAGGGAGTCTTAGAAAGGAGCCTTGCCGAATTTTGAATCATCGCTTAACTGCCCAGGCAATCTCACACATCTCTACTGAGGCGGGTGCCTGCCGAGGCATACTTGTGGGCGATGGCTAAAGTTGTTAAGTTGATCAGCAAAACTGTGCCGAGACAATACATCAATTGTCCACACTACGAAACATCCAATACCGACCATTCTCTCACTCTGATTTCTCAATTTACTTTAATCGCTTTTGCTTTAGCTTTAATCAAACCAACTCCTAATATCTGTGTTTTTATTTTACTTATGAGAAAAGTGAACTCTGAAAAGATGTCGCAATCCATGTGGATACGATCTCTTAAATACTATAACATGGCACCGTGTACACTTGCACGCTAATTGCGCATCACTTTTGCACACAAGTTTTTTGGCATCGTTGTCGGGGAATGGCGTACAACCTTTTGTTTTTATTTTTCTAAACTTTTTATTTTTCGTTTAACCCCCTAGTTTCCTTTGGTTTATGACCACAGCCAACAAAAAATCACCTTTGCACGAATACGATCCAGAGCTTGAACGTACTGCACGCAGATTTAGACAAGCAAACAAAGAAACTGTGGCTGATCTAGAAAACATCTAGAACCTACCACCACCGCCCCAGGCGACAATGTCGTGGCGGGTAATGGCAGGCAACCTCCTACCGCTCGGCGGTTAGTACGCGACTACCTGGAAGAGGATCTCAGAAGGCTGAACTCTGGCGTGATCGATCCAGTAATAGAAGCGAACCACTTTGAGCTCAAACCTTTCATGTTCAACATATTGAATACACTTGGACAATTTGGAGGATCCACCACTGAAGATGCCCGCCAGCACAGAAAATCCTTTATGGACATCTACAAGTCCTTCAAAATCCATGGAGTTCATCCTGACGTGCTGCGTCTCAAATTATTCCCCTATTCACTGAGGGATAGTGCAAAGAATTGGTTTAACAACCTACCATTAGAGTCCATTGAATCTTGGACGGAAATATGCTGAGATTTCTTAGCTTGATTTATTCCTGTCAATTTGACTAATAAACTGCGGACTGACATCACTACGTTTTGACAGATAGATGATGAACCAATGTACGAGGAATGTGAGAGATAATGTGAGTTGTTGAATAATTGCCCCTCCCATGGATTTCCAGAGTGGACACTAGTATCCTTATTCTACAACGGTGTCAACACACCAACAAGGATGATGCTGGATTCCTCTGCCAATGGTACATTCTTCTGCCAAAAACGACTATCAGTTTCCTAATGCCCTGTAACGCCCCGGTTTTGGGCTTAGAAGTTTTGGGCGTTGACCGGTTTGGTCAAAGTGCGGTTCGAATATATAAGAGTGAATTTAGGAAGACCTAGTTCGGGTTGCATTAAAAATATGGAAAAATGTTCTAAAATCCTCTTTTAATATATATAAGTGAACTGTGAAATCAATTTTACAAAATGAGGTTTGGAAGGGTGACATTTTGGCTAGTGACCAAAATGTAATTTTTGAAAACTTCGTGACTGTTTTAGAAAGGATTGAAACTTTGAATCTTTAAGGAGCTAATTACCCAAAGGGAGTTTCTCCAGATTTTTCTAAGATATTTTAATGTTTAATTCTGATTTTAAAGCTAAAGGAAAGTGGAGGGAAATCATTTTGGCTATTTTGTAACTAACTTCCCATATTTTCCAATTTTCCTTTTCTCTCATTTTCTCTCAACCCAAACACTTTCTCTCCAGAGATTTCTTTCTGATTTTGTCACTCAAATCTCTCTTTTCAATCCTCTTTTGATTCCTAATCATCACATCAACAAAACCTCTCAATTTGCTAGTTGTTTCATCAAGGTTTTTGGTTCTAAAAGTGGGGAAACTCAAGTTTGGAGGTAAGAACGTCCTTCTCCTCTGAACTTCAAGTTCTTTAATGAAATTCCTAAGTTCTCAATCCTTATTTGATGATTTATAAAAGGTTTTTAAGGTTGTGTAATGGATCTTGGCTTTAAATGCAAGATTTGATGATTTTTGATGAATTTTCGTTGGATCTGTTAAAGCAGTGATTTGAGGTGTATATTTGATGATAAATGAATGTTATTTTGTTATGGAATTGAGTTTTAATTAATGCAATCCCGGATAGGTTGAATTTCCTAAGTTTAGCTTGTGATTCTTGGTTGTTTTTGGGTGATCTTGTGGATCTGTTGTTGCTGGAGGTATAAGGATGTTGTTAGGTCCTTTTTAGATGTTAAATGATGTTTAAGGATGCTTAGTTTTGATGGTTTATGGCTGGGCATTGTTGAGAAGTTGTTTGAATGCATTTCCGGTTGTGTTTGGTGGCCGAAAATGGAGTGTGGATGAGAGCAGCGAGTTTAGGTGCTTTCTTTGAAGCTATTAATGCATGATGATGCATTAATCTACTGTTTTAATGTGTTAAAACAGGGGAGTCTTCTTAGGGTCCAAGTGGTGGTGGTCCGGAAGCTTGATTTGGTGTTTCGGCAAGAGGCGAAACGGAATCGGTGAGTGGATTTTGGTTTTCGGCTTTGAAACCAATGTTTTGGAGGTTTGGGAGCTTAGTCTAAGTCTAAACAACTTTGCTAAGCTCAAGAGTAAGTTTTCGGAAAAACTCTCTTGATGAGGAACCATGTGATGGTTGGGTGCAATGTGTTTGTTGCATGTTTACATTCTGTTTTTAAAGCATATCTAGCATGTTTGTTTGCTGAGATTATAAGCCATGTGTTTAAGGAAGCTCAAGGTTAGAGTTCCTTGCTTTTGAACATTGTTTAAATGTGGTTTAATGCTTAAAGATGCATGATGTTTATGGCTTGGTTAAATGCTTTAAAACAGTGGATTATTGATGATAAATGATGTATATTGGCAAGTGATGTTTTGAAAAGGTTAAGGTCACTAAGGTGGTTAAAAGTCCTTGAGTGAGCCTTGTTTACTTAAGAACATCAAGGTGTTTAAAAGTCCTTGGATGGTTCTTGTTACGGACACAAAGGTGTTTAAAAGTCCTTGTGTGGTCCTTTCCAAGGTGTTTAAAAGTCCTTGGGGCCAAGGTGTTTAAAAGTCCTTGGGGTGATTATTATCATGGTGTTTAAAAGTCCATGGCCAAGGTGTTTAAAAGTCTTTGGGGTCAAGGTGTTTAAAAGTCCTTGAGGTGAAACTTGTTAAGGACACAAAGGTGTTTAAAAGTCCTTGTGTGGTCCTTGCCATGGTGTTTAAAAGTCCATGGGCCAAGGTGTTTAAAAGTCCTTGGGGATAAGATCGCAATGGTGTTTAAAAGTCCATGTGTGAGTCTTATGTTGATCTTGTTTTAAAGAGGGAAATTATCACTTGTGGCCAATATGACATGTTATGATATGAAGCATGAGATGCTTGGTTGAGATTGCTTGTGAGCATGTCTAAATGTATTATGATGTATGATTTATAAAAGTGTTTTATAAATACATTATTGAATGGTTTTATTTGAGCTTTCCTCACTAAGCTTTTGCTTACGCTCTCTCTCTTTTCTTAAACCAATAATGCAGAGCATTAAAGTTCATTGAGGGCAGCAAGGAGGGCAAGCAATCAAGTGGAAGTTAAGCTCATGTATGGGAAGGTTTTCTTAAACACTTTTAGCTTTTGGCATTTGACAATGGGGGACCAATGTTGTTGTGTTGGGAGATGTTTAGAACTCCCTAAGTTGGATTATTGTTGTTGTTAATGTTGGTACATGTAATTGGCCATTATGTGTTGGTTTGGAGGTTTTGGTGCATGAATGGTTTGCTTGTGTAGGAAGCATGCCTTTAGATTTGCGGCTTTTCATATATGTTGATATTATGATGAATTGTTGATGCAAATATGACTCTTGTATGTTGTATGAGTTGCTGGTAAGGTTTGATAGCGTTTGGAGCATGATTGGTTGGTCAATTGCATGTTTAGGCAAGCAAATTTCTGCATTTTGTGCAGGCCGTATCGGAACAGTGCCTGCCGTTTCGGAACGGGTGCCTCGAAGCAGCCCAGGCGTCCGAAATGGGTGACACCGTTCCGAAACGGAAAGGCTACTGTCAGCCCTCATTTCGGTACGCGTTGCGGAACGGCCCCGCGTTTCGAAACGGGCTGTCTCCCGTTTCGGAACGGATGACCGTTGGGGGCTGACATTGGCGGTTATGTGTTTGAAAATGTTTGCATTTGGTCCTGAAACTTGTTTGTGCAATTGTAAGAGTTTGGAACGTCCGTTTGAGCTGAAATTTGACAGAGTTGCATGAAACATGATTAATTTCAAGATGGTAACTTTAATTAGGGGAAAGTCTTTATATTTATCAGATTTTACAATTTGGTCCCTAAAGTTGTAATTTGTCCAATTGGGTCCCTGTTTGATCTCTGATGTTTGTGATCTTTGAGTATGTTGTTTGTATGATCATAACTAGGGTTAATGTGCATCTAGACTTGTTTAAAAAGAAAAAAAGGGTCGTTAATCAAGGTTGACTTTGGTTTTCCCCGTGTGACTTTCTTAATTCGGGTCAACCGTCTAGGCCGGGTTAAGGGGGTTACATTTGGTGGTATCAGAGCTGAGTTCTCGAGTAATTGGGAATGTGTATGTGAATGTTTGAAGTATGTATGCTTTGTATGCTTGTTGAGTGGAAGCATGTTGAATGAATTGCATGTATGTTGCAATTGAGATGTATGTTGTGATGAAGCATGTTGTGGGTACCCATTGCCAAATCAAAGCTAATGAAATGATGTTGTTTTTAATTGGAAATGAGCTTGAGTACTTGGATTGCTTACCTTGTTGGGCCTGACTTTGTTTATTTGCATTGTGATTGCATGGTTAGAGTATGGCACCTCGTAGAGAGTTGAGGAGTAATGTGCGAGCTACGGCTCAAAATGAGAATGAAAATAAGGAGAATGTTGAGAGTGCGGTTTTACCTCCTCCACCTGGTGGTGGTGGTGCTGGGGCTGAGGAAGCTGGAGCTGCAGCTGGTGCTGAGGCTGGTCAGGGGCAAGCTATGCCTGATATGACAATGTTAGTGCAAGCTATTGCTGGTGCTTTTCAAGCAGCGGTAGCTGGGGCTCGTGGAGCTGGGCATCAGGAAGATGCTGGAGGTAGACTACCTTTGGAGCGTTTGCGCAGTCTGGGAGGGACTGAGTTCAGGGGTATGTCTGTTGAAGGTTCTGAGGCTTGGTTAGAGAGTACCAAGAGGATCTTGGGTCAGATGAGTTGCACTGGTGTGCAGAAGCTTGGTTGTGTTGTGTCCTTGCTGCAGAAGGATGCATATACGTGGTGGACAACCAGTATTGCTGGGATGGCAGAAGCTGATGTGACATGGACATTCTTTCAGAATGTGTTCAAGAGAAGGTATCTGGGTGTGAGGTACCTAGATGAGAAAAAGAGGGAGTTCATGTCTCTTACCCAAGGGAGCATGACTGTGGCTGAGTATGAAGTGCAGTTTGTGCGACTCAGTCAGTATGCACCTGAGCTGGTACCTGATGAGCGGGCGAGGTGCGAAAGGTTCCGTTATGGTTTAGTGACGGAGGTGAAGATGTACGTGCTGGCCACCGAGTATGATGATTTTGATGTGTTGGTGGGTCGAGCTAAGGATATTGAGATGAACTTGAGTTTATCTACTAGAGGTGCTGGAGCAAGTGCTGGCAAGCGAGCAGCTGAGTATAGTTCCGGTGGTGGACGGAACAAGAGGGGACGTGATCAGAAGTATCAGTCCTCGGCTAAGCGAGGTGGTGGAGCACCTGCTCGGGGAGGCAACGCTAGAGCTGATTCGAGTGCTTGTTGGATTTGTGGGTCTCATGGTCACATGAAACGTGATTGTCCTCGTGCTGTGAGGGAGGTGCAGGCTCCTGTTGCGGCAGCTGGTAATGGTTGCTGGAGCTGTGGATCTTTGGATCATTTGGGGCGTGATTGTCCTATGTTGGCTGGTGGCCAAGTTCGTGCTCCTGTTGTTGCAGCACCGCAAAGAGGTCGTGGGCGCGGCCGTGGTATTTTTCAGCGGAGAGAGGAGGGTGGCCGAGGTGTGGCCCATGTTGTAGCTGTGCAGCCAGAGGGTGGTGGGCAGGCTAGAGTGTTTGCTCAGCGTGAAGGGAGGAATGACGCGGATGTGATCGCAGGTACTTTTACTCTACAATCCTTGTCATTACTTTCCTTGATTGATTCTGGATCTACGCACTCTTACATATTGCGTGAGCATGCTGAATTGCTTGGTTTGCCTGTTGAGTCTTTGGATGTTGGTATGCGTGTCACTAGTTCTTTTGGTGAGACTGTTGTGACTCGAAAGCTGTATAGAAGGTGTCCTTTTGTTGTTCAAGATCATGTTTTCCATGTTGACCTTATGGAGTTACCTTTCTATGGTTTTGATGTAATCCTTGGTATGGATTGGCTTGCTGAGCATCGTGCTGTGGTGGATTGTGAAAATAAGCGAGTTTCGCTGAAGCTTGCGGATGATTATGAAGTTGTTGTGGTTGGTGAGAATGTGAAGTTTCTTGCCAATGTGGTGTCTACTTTGGAGGCAAGCCGGATGCTGAGGCAAGGCTGTGAAGCTTACCTAGCTTTTGTGATGAATCCTAGCTCTAAGGGGTTGAGGGTGCAAGATATCAGAGTTGTGAAGGAGTTTCCTGGTGTGTTTCCTGAGGAGTTGCCTGGTTTACCTCCTAATCGCGAGGTGGAGTTTGGATTTGAGCTGTATGAGAATACAACTCCTGTGTCCATTACTCCCTATAGAATGGCACCTAAGGAGCTGAAAGAGCTGAAGACGCAGTTGCAAGAGTTGCTTGAGCGTGGTTTCATTTGGCCGAGTGTGTCGCCCTGGGGTGCACCGGTCTTGTTCGTGAAGAAGAAGGATGGCACTATGAGGATGTGCATTGATTACCGTCAGCTGAACAAGTTGACTATCAAGAATTGGTATCCTTTGCCGAGAATTGATGATCTCTTTGATCAATTTCGGGGAGCTGCTGTGTTCTCTAAGATTGACTTGAGGTCAGGGTATTACTAGTTGAAGGTGAAGGATGTGGATGTGCCTAAGACAGCTTTCAGGACAAGGTATGGGCATTATGAGTTCCTCGTATTGCCGTTTGGTTTGACAAATGCTCCTGTTGCTTTTATGGACATGATGAATCGTGTGTTTCATGAATACCTGGACAAGTTTGTTGTGGTGTTCATTGATGATATCCTCGTGTACTCGCGTACTGAGGAGGAGCACGAAGAGCATTTGAGGATTGTTTTGCAGGCCTTGTTGGAGAATCAGCTTTATGCTGAGCTGAGCAAGTGCGAGTTCTGGTTAGGGGAGGTGGTGTTCCTTGGGCATGTGGTTTCTGCCGAGGGGATTCGTGTTGATCCTCAGAAGATTGAGGCGGTGATGAATTGGAAGGTTCCTAAGTCTGTTCATGAAGTTCGTAGTTTCCTCGGTTTGGCGGGGTACTACCGGAGGTTTTTGGATGGGTTTTCTAAGATTGTTGCACCTTTGACAAAGTTGTTGCAGAAAGATGTTAAGTATGAGTGGACGGAAGCGAGACAGCAGGCTTTTGAGAAGCTTAAAGCAGCTTTGACGCAAGCTCCTATCTTGGTTCAACCTGAATCAGGGAAAGAGTTTGTGGTGTATAGTGATGCATCCTATGTTGGTTTGGGATGTGTGTTGATGCAAGAGGTTAAGGTGGTGGCTTATGCATCGCGGCAGTTGAAGGTGCATGAGCGCAATTATCCTACGCATGACATAGAGTTGGCTGCGGTGGTTTTTGCTTTGAAGATCTGGAGACATTACCTGTATGGTGAGAAGTGTACTGTGTACACAGATCACAGGAGTTTGAAGTATCTGATGTCTCAGAAGGAGTTGAATCTCAGGCAGCGACGTTGGGTGGAGTTACTCAAGGATTATGATCTGACGATTGAGTATCACCCTGGGAAGGCTAATGTTGTAGCGGATGCCTTGAGTAGGAAGGTAGCTGTTGAGCTGAGGGCTATGCTTGCCAGTTTGAGTATCTCGCGTGATGGTGGTCTTGTGGCTGAGTTGCAAGCGAAGCCATCTTTGGTTCAGTTGATCAAGGAAAAGCAGTTGCTGGATGATTCCTTGGTGCCGCATGTTCAGGATATCGCGGAGGGTAGACCTTCGGATTTCTGTTTTAATGATGATGGAGTGTTGTGTTTTGGGAGTCGGATAGTGGTGCCTAATGATGTTGAGTTGAGGCGTGCTATTCTAACTGAAGGTCATAGTAGTCCTTTTGCTATGCACCCTGGTAGTACTAAGATGTACCGTGATCTTCGTGATGAGTACTATTGGGTGGGTTTAAAGAAAGATGTTGCGGAGTTTGTCAGCAAGTGTTTGGTGTGTCAGCGAGTTAAGGCTGAGCATCAGTTTCCTTCAGGGTTGTTGCAACCGTTGAGAATTCCTGAGTGGAAGTGGGAAAGGGTTACCATGGATTTTGTATCTGGTTTACCTTTGTCTCCATCGAAGAAGAATTCGGTGTGGGTGATTGTGGATCGCCTAACGAAGTGTGCGCATTTCTTGCCTGTGCATACTACGTTTTCTTTGGATAAGCTTGCGGAGCTGTACATTGCTGAGATTGTGCGGCTGCATGGTGTGCCTAAGTCGATTGTGTCGGATAGGGATCCGAGGTTCACATCGCGGTTCTGGCAGTGTTTGCATCAAGCTCTGGGTACGAGGTTGAATTTCAGTACATCCTATCATCCTCAGTCGGATGGTTAGTCTGAGCGTGTTATCCAGATCTTGGAGGATATGTTGAGATGTTGCGTGATTGAGTTTCAGGGCTCTTGGGAGAAACATTTGCCTTTGGTTGAGTTTGCTTATAATAATAGTTATCAGGTGAGCATTCAAATGGCACCTTATGAGGCTTTGTACGGGAGGAAGTGTAGGACTCCTCTTTGTTGGGCTGAAACGGGTCAAAAGTTGGTTTCGATGCCGGCTTTGTTGAAGGGAACTACCGAGAAGGTGAAGCTCATTTGTGAGCGTTTGAAGGCAGCTTCTGATCAGCAGAAGTCTTACGCGGATTTGAAGCGTAAGGAGATTGAGTATGCGGTGGGTGACCGTGTGTTTCTGAAGGTTTCGCCTTGGAAGAAGGTGATGAGGTTTGGCCGGAAGGGTAAGTTGAGCCCTAGGTACATTGGACCATACGAGGTGGTTGAGCGTGTGGGTCCTGTTGCGTACAGGTTGAGGTTACCTCAAGAGTTGGAGAAGATTCATGATGTGTTTCATGTTTCTATGCTCCGGAAGTATAGATCTGATCCTTCGCATGTGATGCCTGTGGAAGAGGTGGAATTGAATTCGGATTTGACCTATGATGAGGAACCGGTGAAGGTTCTGGATTCGGATAGCAAGGTTCTTCGTGGCAAGACCATTGAGTTGGTGAAGGTGCTGTGGAAGCATCGCGGTGTTGAGGAAGCCACGTGGGAGCGAAAGGATGACATGCTGAAGCAGTTTCCTTATCTCTTTCCTTCAGGTAAATTTCGAGGATGAAATTTCTTAAGGGGGGAGAGTTGTAACGCCCCGGTTTTGGGCTTAGAAGTTTTGGGCGTTGACCGGTTTGGTCAAAGTGCGGTTCGAATATATAAGAGTGAATTTAGGAAGACCTAGTTCGGGTTGCATTAAAAATATGGAAAATGTTCTAAAATCCTATTTTAATATATATAAGTGAACTGTGAAATCAATTTTACAAAATGAGGTTTGGAAGGGTGACATTTTGGCTAGTGACCAAAATGTAATTTTTGAAAACTTCGTGACTGTTTTAGAAAGGATTGAAACTTTGAATCTTTAAGGAGCTAATTACCCAAAGGGAGTTTCTCCAGATTTTTCTAAGATATTTTAATGTTTAATTCTGATTTTAAAGCTAAAGGAAAGTGGAGGGAAATCATTTTGGCTATTTTGTAACTAACTTCCCATATTTTCCAATTTTCCTTTTCTCTCATTTTCTCTCAACCCAAACACTTTCTCTCCAGAGATTTCTTTCTGATTTTGTCACTCAAATCTCTCTTTTCAATCCTCTTTTGATTCCTAATCATCACATCAACAAAACCTCTCAATTTGCTAGTTGTTTCATCAAGGTTTTTGGTTCTAAAAGTGGGGAAACTCAAGTTTGGAGGTAAGAACGTCCTTCTCCTCTGAACTTCAAGTTCTTTAATGAAATTCCTAAGTTCTCAATCCTTATTTGATGATTTATAAAAGGTTTTTAAGGTTGTGTAATGGATCTTGGCTTTAAATGCAAGATTTGATGATTTTTGATGAATTTTCGTTGGATCTGTTAAAGCAGTGATTTGAGGTGTATATTTGATGATAAATGAATGTTAATTTGTTATGGAATTGAGTTTTAATTAATGCAATCCCGGATAGGTTGAATTTCCTAAGTTTAGCTTGTGATTCTTGGTTGTTTTTGGGTGATCTTGTGGATCTGTTGTTGCTGGAGGTATAAGGATGTTGTTAGGTCCTTTTTAGATGTTAAATGATGTTTAAGGATGCTTAGTTTTGATGGTTTATGGCTGGGCATTGTTGAGAAGTTGTTTGAATGCATTTCCGGTTGTGTTTGGTGGCCGAAAATGGAGTGTGGATGAGAGCAGCGAGTTTAGGTGCTTTCTTTGAAGCTATTAATGCATGATGATGCATTAATCTACTGTTTTAATGTGTTAAAACAGGGGAGTCTTCTTAGGGTCCAAGTGGTGGTGGTCCGGAAGCTTGATTTGGTGTTTCGGCAAGAGGCGAAACGGAATCGGTGAGTGGATTTTGGTTTTCGGCTTTGAAACCAATGTTTTGGAGGTTTGGGAGCTTAGTCTAAGTCTAAACAACTTTGCTAAGCTCAAGAGTAAGTTTTCGGAAAAACTCTCTTGATGAGGAACCATGTGATGGTTGGGTGCAATGTGTTTGTTGCATGCTTACATTCTGTTTTTAAAGCATATCTAGCATGTTTGTTTGCTGAGATTATAAGCCATGTGTTTAAGGAAGCTCAAGGTTAGAGTTCCTTGCTTTTGAACATTGTTTAAATGTGGTTTAATGCTTAAAGATGCATGATGTTTATGGCTTGGTTAAATGCTTTAAAACAGTGGATTATTGATGATAAATGATGTATATTGGCAAGTGATGTTTTGAAAAGGTTAAGGTCACTAAGGTGGTTAAAAGTCCTTGAGTGAGCCTTGTTTACTTAAGAACGTCAAGGTGTTTAAAAGTCCTTGGATGGTTCTTGTTACGGACACAAAGGTGTTTAAAAGTCCTTGTGTGGTCCTTTCCAAGGTGTTTAAAAGTCCTTGGGGCCAAGGTGTTTAAAAGTCCTTGGGGTGATTATTATCATGGTGTTTAAAAGTCCATGGCCAAGGTGTTTAAAAGTCCTTGGGGTCAAGGTGTTTAAAAGTCCTTGAGGTGAAACTTGTTAAGGACACAAAGGTGTTTAAAAGTCCTTGTGTGGTCCTTGCCATGGTGTTTAAAAGTCCATGGGCCAAGGTGTTTAAAAGTCCTTGGGGATAAGATCGCAATGGTGTTTAAAAGTCCATGTGTGAGTCTTATGTTGATCTTGTTTTAAAGAGGGAAATTATCACTTGTGGCCAATATGACATGTTATGATATGAAGCATGAGATGCTTGGTTTAGATTGCTTGTGAGCATGTCTAAATGTATTATGATGTATGATTTATAAAAGTGTTTTATAAATGCATTATTGAATGGTTTTATTTGAGCTTTCCTCACTAAGCTTTTGCTTACGCTCTCTCTCTTTTCTTAAACCAATAATGCAGAGCATTAAAGTGCATTGAGGGCAGCAAGGAGGGCAAGCAATCAAGTGGAAGTTAAGCTCATGTATGGGAAGGTTTTCTTAAACACTTTTAGCTTTTGGCATTTGGCAATGGGGGACCAATGTTATTGTTTTGGGAGATGTTTAGAACTCCCTAAGTTGGATTATTGTTGTTGTTAATGTTGGTACATGTAATTGGCCATTATGTGTTGGTTTGGAGGTTTTGGTGCATGAATGGTTTGCTTGTGTAGGAAGCATGCCTTTAGATTTGGGGCTTTTCATATATGTTGATATTATGATGAATTGTTGATGCAAATATGACTCTTGTATGTTGTATGAGTTGCTGGTAAAGTTTGATAGCGTTTGGAGCATGATTGGTTGGTCAATTGCATGTTTAGGCAAGCAAATTTCTGCATTTTGTGCAGGCCGTATCGGAACAGTGCCTGCCGTTTCGGAACGGGTGCCTCGAAGCAGCCCAGGCGTCCGAAACGGGTGACACCGTTCCGAAACGGAAAGGCTACTGTCAGCCCTCGTTTCGGTACGCGTTGTGGAACGGCCCCGCGTTTCGAAACGGGCTGTCTCCCGTTTCGGAACGGATGACCGTTGGGGGCTGACATTGGCGGTTATATGTTTCAAAATGTTTGCATTTTGGTCTTGAAACTTGTTTGTGCAATTGTAAGAGTTTGGAACGTCCGTTTGAGCTGAAATTTGACAGAGTTGCATGAAACATGATTAATTTCAAGATGGTAACTTTAATTAGGGGAAAGTCCTTATATTTAACAGATTTTACAATTTGGTCCCTAAAGTTGTAATTTGTCCAATTGGGTCCCTGTTTGATCTCTGATGTTTGTGATCTTTGAGTATGTTGTTTGTATGATCATAACTAGGGTTAATGTGCATCTAGACTTGTTTAAAAAGAAAAAAAAGGGTCGTTAATCAAGGTTGACTTTCGGGTTGACTTTGGTTTTCCCCGTGTGACTTTCTTAATTCGGGTCAACCGTCTAGGCCGGGTTAAGGGGGTTACATGCCCGCCGAGGCGGCATATAAAGGCAGGCAAGAACAAACGAGCTAGGAACATCAGATGCACTCGTAACACAAGTTGCTCGATTGACAAAGATGGTAGAAGCTATGCAAGGGTAGAACAATACACAGCAAGTCAAAGTGATTGATGCCTTTTGCGACCAATGTAAGGGAGACCATGACTCATCTGAGTGCCAACAAGGGACAGAGACCAGTTGCGTTGTGGGGAACTTCAAAAAACAACAACAACCCTACATCGAACACCTACAACCCTGGCTGGAAGAGGCACCAACTTTTCATGGAGTAACCCCAACAACGCTCTAAATCCAGCTAATGCGGCAAATCAATCGCAAGGATTTCAGCAGACTATGCCGCGGCAACAACCGCCGCAACAGGCAGCACCCAGTGCCTTGGAGCAGACCCTAAGTGCCTTCAGGACGCAGACATGTACCAGTCTGTCCAACATGGATTTATTTGTTAAGAAAACCGAAGCCTTCATGGACAGAGTCGAGATGAGAATGGAGAAACTTGAAGCAATTTTAAAGTCATTGGAAACACAAGTGCGACAATTTGCTCAAGTCTTGAACACCAAACCTATGGGAGGATTTCCCAGCGATACTGAAGTCACAAAGAAACCCAATTACGAGCAGTGCAAGACCATCAAATCAGTTGCCTAGATGAAAGCAAGCAAGACCGCCACGGTAGACTCAAAACCATCCACCCCGGCAGACCCTAGTAGTGCTTCCGAGAAACGTGAATAATGTGCACACCCCCCTGTCTCGCAACAGCTGAAATCCCAGAAGCAGGACCACGCGTTCAAAAAGTTTCTCGACATTCTCAAGCAAGTACATATCAATATACCCCTAGTGTAAGCCATACAACAAATCCCAGAATCAGGGAATTTGAAATGATAGCCATGACGAAAGAATGAATGGCCATGCTGCACAATAAAACACCGCCCAAACTGAGAGACCCAGACAGTTTCCTCATTCCTTGCGCTATTGGGAGCCAATACGAAGGGAAAGCCTTATGCGACCTTGGGGTAAGCATCAATGTAATGCCAAAATCGATGTTTGAAAAGCTGGAAATTGAAAGAGCTAGACCCACCATCGTCATGCTCCAGTTAGTTGATCACTCTTACGTGCAACCGGAAGGGAAGATCGAAGACATCCTAGTAAGAGTAGACAATCTTATCTTTCCAAATGATTTCTTAATTCTGGATTATGAAGGAGACGACAAAGCACCCATCATTCTAGGAAGATCATTCCTAGTCACAAGCAAAACCCTAATAGATGCGGAGAATGGGGAGCTCACTATGAAAGTGGATGGCAAGAAAATTAAACTGAATGTCCTACAGCACTTGGAGAAAGCTAAAGACAAAGAAGAATGTCGGGACATCAATGATTTAGTAGTCATCGAACCCAGCACCAAGTTAGACCACTCCAGCCACAAACGCCAAGGCGGGCAACCTAGCAGTAACAAGGATCAAGAGAAACATAAAGACCCCCTGGAAGAGGGTGAAGCAGATGCTGCAACAACCCAGGAAGTGGTTGTGTTGGGAAATGCATCCAGATGCATTCCCAACTTTCTTTATTTTATTTTATTTTATTTTTATGTTTTAGGATTTAGATTTTAATTTCTTGCATTTTTAGGAATTAGATTTAATTTTTGTATTTGTTTATTCTCTAATAAATTTTTATTTCAGTTGTTTTAGGGGAGACAATAGCCCAAGAGAAGGGAGAAGAAGAAAGCCCAAATCCATAAACCATTCCAAGCCCACCGCCAAAACTGTCGCGGCAGACAACATTGCTTCCCACCAGAACTAGCCGTTCGCAACGGCTCTCTGCCCGGGCAACGACCGCCTCGACAAACGAAACGACAACACTCTTTCTCTATTTAAACCTCCTCATTTTTTTACTATTCACCATTCTTTACTCTCTCTTGCTTATTGTTTCATAGATTCCTACATTTGCTTTCAGTTCTATATATTTTTCCACATATTCTTCAAACTCGATCTCAGAACTCTCTCAAAGAACAACCTAAAGCCCAACTCAAGAATGGCAAGAACAGACTCCACCACTGAAGTCTGCCTCGACGGTGAAGAAGGCGGCGAAAGAGAAGTAACACAAAAGGGTCAACCCAGTCCACCTTCCTGCCACAATCGCCGAGGGCGGCCAAGCGCTTCAAGATGGCAGCACGAAAGCGGGTGATTATTGGTGGCAGCGACGATAGCTCCTCCAAATCACAACCAATCTAAGCTTCTCTCCCCTTCTTCTCCTTTTTTATCTAATCTATGCATAAATTTTGTGTATGTCGGCATGCATTGAGGACAATGCTCTTGTTGAGTTTGGGGGGGGGGGGAATTAGTCCTCTAATTTTGTCTTTTCTTTTTCTTTCTTTTGTTTTCTTGTATTTTCTAGTTTTTTATGTCTTTATTTTTTTAATTTTTTTAATTAGATTCTAATTTTAACATGCCTTTATTTAAAGTCTAATGAGCTCTAAGTTTGAGAAAAATTCTTGAGTATCTTTTACCCGCCACGGCAGATGGCCCGCCCAGGCGACAGTCTTAGCATGACTTTAGGTTAACTTAGAATCCTTCTATGGTCTGAACTTAAAAGAAAACACTATTTGTGACTAGTTTGATTTTAGGACTTCTGGGAAACTTAGGTATTTCACCTAGTAAACTTGGGTAGAACTTGAAGTTTAAAAAAAATAGAAACTAGAGGGAAACCCATGGTTTCTCAAGATGCTTTCTCGACTTAGTTTACATATGATTTTATGTTTTGGCATGTTATTGTTAGATTGCATTGCTTGAGGATAAGCAATAGTTCGAGTTTGGGGTGTGTTAAGTGTGCAAAAGTCCTATATTTATGCCCTAGTTTAGCTCAATTGTTGTTGTTCTTAAGTATAGTTTAGGTTGCATTTTATAGGAAACATACACAAAATAGCATAGAATAGATATTTTGCCTTATTTGATAACTTAATTGATTTTATATATATGATACTACTCAGGGGCGTTTTCTCCCGGTGCACAAGCACCCGCCCAGGCAGATGCCGCCGAGGCAGCAGAGAGGGCAGAAAAAGAGAAAGCTGGAAACTAAAGGAGGAAGCTGTTTGACCATCAAGAGAGTTGATTGAGGACGAAATAACCAGAATGAAATGTTGTGCCAACACCTGCACACCAGTCTACACTGCCGCCAAGGTAGCAACTACAGGAAGAATGGACAATTGCAAAGTGATATGCAATAGAAAGAGCTCATCAAGCCCGATTTTTAGAGACCATTTGCACGCGCATTGGAGCCCAGCAAATAAAGAAAATCCGGGTCAAAGTCAAGTTGGAGAAAAGTCAAACGGTAGTCTAGGAAGATTTAATGATCTTTTAATGAGTTGTAATTATATTCTAACTAGTATTCCTACCCTAAACCGACTTAGGCCTAGTCTCCTCCCCTGTATATATATATATATATATATATATATATATATGTAATCGACCAAGAGGAGAGAACACAATTGAGATTAGAGAGAAACTCCTTCTTGTCGAAACCCTAGTGCCATCCAAACCCACCATGTTCTAAATCTTCCCTAGGGCTAAAGGTTGGTTGTGTAGTAGTTGTGAGAGTCTTGTTGTATTCGTTTAGGATTTCAGTTTTGCAATAAAATTCAAGGTTTGTTTACTCTTGGTTCTTCATTGTCGCAATCTTTATCGGGAGAGAAGAGGGCTTCAATCTATATGTTCAATATCGGGAGGGTTGAACTCACGAAACGAGTAAAAATGGTTTTAACCGACCATAGGGTAAAGCTACTTCGGCTTAGGGATAAGTTAAGAAGTTCAACGGCAAAAAGAGGATCCACAATCAGTTGGTGTTCGCCCTTAGATTCACGCTGGGAGGTCTCATCCAAGACGTGTTCGCCAATAGTACTTCAAACTTCGGGAGAAGAGGGAGTCATATAAGGGAAGCCTTGCCAAACTTTGAATCATCACTTATCTACCCAGGGGATCTCACACATCTCTGCTGAGGCGGGCGCCTACCTAGGCATACTTGTGGGCGGTGGTTGAAGTTGTTAGTTGATCAGCAAAACTATGTCGAGACAGTACATCAATTCTCCACACTACGAAACATCCAATATTAGCTCATTCTCTCACTCCGATTTCTCAATTTACTTTAATCGCTTTAGTTTTAGCATCAATCAAACCAACTCCTAATATCCATGTTTTTATTTTACTTGTGTAGAATAGTGAACTCCTAAAAGCTGTCACAATCCCCGTGGAGACGATATCTTAAATACTATAACTTGGCACCGTGTACACTTGCACGCTAATTGCGCATCACTTTTGGATGCAACAAAGTACTTTCTCCAAATTGCCTAGGCAATTGTCAAAATCATCTCCAGTTACTGAGAAATTGTCTATGAAGATTTCCAAGAAACCTTCTACCTTATCGGAGAAAATTGCCATCATGCATCGTTGGAAGATTGTCGAGGCATTTCATAGTCCGAAAGGCATCCTTCGAAAGGCATAAGTGTCATATGGTCTTGTGAAGATGGTCTTTTCTTGATCTTACGGTGCTATGGCAATTTGGTTATACCTTGAATAACCATTAAGAAAACAATAAAAGGGTTTACCTAAAGATGGTCAAGCATTTTATCAATAAAGGATAAAGGAAATTGATATTTCCTACTAGCTTTATTCACCTTACGGTAATCCGTGCAAACCCTCCAACCAGTCACAGTCCTGGTTGGGATTAGTTCATTGTTTTAATTACTTACCACAGTTATACATTCCTTTTTCGATACACATTGTATCGGACTTACCCATGTACTGTCAGAGATAAGATAGATGATACCGACATCGAGCCATTTGATGATTTATTTCATTACTACCTCTTTCATGACTCGGTTAAGTCTTCTTTGTGCCTCAATGGTTGGTTTATGATCATCCTCTAAAAGGATTTTGTGAATACAAATCGCTGGGCTAATTCCCTTCAAATCGGTATTTGTCCATCCTATTGCCTTCTTATGCATCTTTAGCATCTCAATCAGTCTTTGCTCTTGTTCAAGCTGCAACTTAGAAGAGATGATTACGGGCAATATGTTATTGGTTCTCAGGTAAACATATTTCAATTTCCCTGGCAATGGTTTCAATTCAAGAACATGAGGTTGCTCGTGATAGGGCATTTTGATCATTCTTTCCTCCCATGAGTAATCTAATGGTTCAAAATACTTACCTGGATGACTAGCTATCCAGTTGGCTTCTTCCTGCTCAGCGTCGTTCTGCTCTCCAGGGTCAGGGCAACTATCAAACTAATTACCGAGGCAATCGTTACAGCAGTTGCCAAGGCAATCCTTTTCCACATCAAAATCGAACTCGGTTGTGGCATGGATGACTTGACACTCTTCTGGGTCATTGTCTTGCTTAAGGGCGTGGAAAACATTCAACTTAATTTGCTGATCATTTACACTCATGGTGAGTTCTCCTCTCTCAACATCGATCAAGGTTCTTCCCGTAACTAGGAATGGCCTCACAAGGATAAGAGGTGCGAACTCATCTGCTTTTGTAAAACCTATGTTTGATTTTGATATAACTAAGTATGTTAAATTGAAAAACTTGAAATAGGTTTCTAAGTCCCTTAAATGATTTATAAATCACCAACACTTTAAACTGATTTGAAAAAAGTCAAACTCATATTTTCTAAGTGTTCTAAGGCCAAAGTATTGGAAATCGTTCAGGTGTATCGATGCGCCTCCAGCCGTATCGATACCTTTTTTACAAAGTTGGCTACTGGAAAGACGCGTTTCGAAACTCTTGTAACCGTATCGAAACAACGTATCGAAACAAATTCAATCTGTATCGATACGCCCCTCTGTAAAAACTGAAGGAGTTTGAATGGTGTACTGATACGGCTTAACCCGTATCGATACGGTTTTAACTGAATTTCTAAATTCAAAGTGTTTAAAATGTTTTCGACCGTTGGTGTCAGTTGTTTGGTAACTAATATTTAAAGTGGCAGTTGTCCCGTATCGATACGGTGTACCCCGTATCGAAATGAAAACTTCCAGTGAGCTAAGTTAAGAAAAAGGTATCGATACGGTCTCTTCCGTATCGAAACGGTCCTTGTCCCGTAACGATACGCTTACAAGCGGTTCCATACGCCCTCTTTATTATGTGCAACATCTCTTTTTGTTTTGAGACATGTATCGATACAGATCCTCGTGTACCGATACGGATTGCTGCAGAAGTGCATTTATGGTGGAAAGAGAGGGTCCCAACGGCTATAATCAATACCCTAACTACACAAACGGCTAGAATTGATAGAGAAAGTATAAATTGAAAAGCTCATTGAAGACCAACAACAACTATTTCATCAAAGATAAACATCCAAGCAAAAATCCAACCTCAAGTTTGCTTATTTTCCATTTTCTTGTAAACCCCAAATTGAGTTGTATTTAATTCCTATTCTATCTTCAAATTTGGGTTGAGTGTTGTACTTCAACGGACAATATTGTATTTGAGAGATATCTTTCTTGCCAAATTTCTTCTTTGTTTTTTTGTGAGGGTTTGGACAAATTTTGGGTAGAAAATTTGACCGGTTGTGTAAAGGTTACCTCATAATCCTTGAAAAGGGGAAGAACAAATTAGTGAATTGTTGCAAATCCTTAGTGGTAGCTAAGGTAGTGGATGTAGAGTTCATTTGGTACTTGAACCACTCTAAAATCCTTTGTTCTTCATTTTTAGCTATCCTTTCACTCCAACAAATTTTAAAATCCCAATTCACCCCCCTCTTGGTCTTGATCAATCCATCGATCCACTCAACAATTGGTATCAGAGCCTACCTCTTTGAAGGATTAACAATCACCAGAGGAGTTCCTAGGAAGAGTGTGATCATCCAAAAATCAATCCATGGCATCTACCTCCGGATCGAGCATGGACGAGTCTCAATCCACCACAAAACCACCATTCTTCAATGCTGACAACTATCCATTTTGGAAGAGCTGGATGCACCTCTTCATCAAATCCAAAGATTACCTTGTTTGGGATGTCATTGAAGATGGCCCCTATATTCCTTTGAAGAGGGATGATGAAGGAAAGTTGGTTCTAAAGAAGAAGATTGAGATGAGTGAAGATGATAGGAAGAAGATCCAAATAAATGACAAAGCTCTTCACATGCTTTTTTGTTCTTTCGGTCCCGACATCTACTCCAAAGTCTCCTTCATTGATAGTGCCAAGGAAGTGTGGGATACTCTAGAGACCACCTACGAAGGAACCAATGATGTGAAGGAGACCAAGATTTGAATTCTCAATCTTAGTTATGCGAATTTCAAGATAGAGCCCGATGAAACGGTGTCCAAGATGTTTGATCGCTTCTCAACCATCGTCAACGGGCTTAAGGGCTTTGGAGAAACCATCCCAGAATACAACCTTGTCCGGAAGCTACTCTACTCACTTCCTGAAACTTGGGATGGGAAGAGAACCGTCATCATCGAGGCCAAAAACATGAAGACTTTAAAACATGATGAGCTAGTGGGTTCTCTCCTTACTCATGAGATAATGAAGCGAGTAAGAGAAGATGAAAAGAAAAAGAAAGAGAGAAGAGTGGAGAAGCAAGAAGTAGAAAAGAAGAAGAAGATAGGAGTGGCTCTCAAAGCTTCATTAAATGAGGAGAGCTCTTCTAGTGAGGAGGATGACCTTGAAGAATTGGCTATGATAGCCAAAAGGTTCTCTCGATTCATGAGGTCCAACAGTGGAAGGAATATTCAAAGAAAGATGGACTTCAAGGGTAAAAGCAAAGAAGAAGAGACATGTCAAATCATTTTCTACGAGTGCAAAAAGCCCGGTCACATTCGTTCGGAGTGCCCTCAACTCAAGAAGAAGGGCTTTGAGAAGAAGAAGAAGCTCAAAGCCAAGCTTGCTACTTGGAGTGATGAGGAGTCATCCGAGGGTAACGAACAAGAAGTGGCCAACCTTTGCCTCATGGCACTTGAGGAAGATTCCTCCATGGTAACCTCTAACTCATCATCTTTTGACTTTACATTTAATGAATTACATGATGCATATGATGAGTTGCAAGAGGTTTATGATGAGTTAGTTGAGAAATACAAAGAGTCGGTCATTAGGAATAAGACAATTATTTCGGAATTAAATGATAAAAATGACTCACATTCTCAATCTAACTTAAAATCTGAGAAAAAGATTTTAGGTTTGGAAGATGAACTTAAATTCTTCAAAGATGAAAATGTGGACCTAAATAATCTTCTTTCTCAATGCAATAGTGAACACCAAAAGGTGTTAGATGAGCTTAACAAGCTCAAAGAGTCTTTTAAAAATGTTGGTAATGTGAAGAACGAAAAAGGTGAATCATCTAAAACAAAACAACCTAGGAAAAAGACTAATAACCACAAACAAAGTAGCTTCCCTAGACATAATAGAACTAAAAAGATTATAAGTGTATGGGTTCCTAAGTAACTTTTCAAATCTAATAATATTGTTGCTATGTCACCTTGGATTCCTAAGGGAACCAAGCTATTGGAAGCTAACACTCGTGGACCCAAAATGATTTGGGTAAAAAAAACAAAAGTTTAATATCTTTGTTTGTAGGGGGAGCATTGCTACAAGGCCAAAGCACAAAGTCAAAATTCATGGTACCTTGATAGTGGATGCTCGAGGCATATGACATGAGAGAAGAGAAGATTCATGGACTTAAAGCCAAAAAGTGTAGGAGTGGTGACATTTGGTGACAACTCCAAAGGCCACATTAAAGGTATTGGCTCAATAGGTAATCACTCTACCATTCTTATTGGAAATGTCTTGTATGTCGATGCTCTAAAACATAATTTGTTTTGCATAAGCCAATTATGTGATAAAGGATTTAATGTCTTATTTGATAAAAATGGGTGCAAAATTGTTGACATTAAATCAAATAATATTATGCTCATAGGTCATCGCATAGGTAACATTTACATGGTGCATTTAGATGACATACATACATCCCATGTATGTTTAGTAGCTCAAAATGAAAATGATGCATGGCTATGGCATAGGAAACTAGGACATGCTAGCATTAGTGTTTTAGAAAAATTAGTTTCCCTAGATCTAGTTAGAGGTTTAGACAAAATTAAGTTCCCAAATGATAAAATTTGTGATGCATGCTTTAAAAGTAAACAACATAAGTCATCCTTTAAATCCATTAATGATGTTTCTACAAGTAGCTGTTTACAACTTATTCATATGGATTTATTTGGGCCTATTAGGACTATGAACTTGGGTGGTAAATCTTATGCTTTTATACTTGTTGATGATTTTTCTAGATTTACTTGGGTTCTATTTTAAAGTACTAAAGATGAGGCTTTAGAAAAATTCATCACATTTTCAAAATTAACCCAAAATGATCTTGAACATAGAATTTCTCATATTAGAAGTGATCATGAAACCGAATTTCAAAATCTAGGGTTTGAAGAGTTTTTAAATGAAAATGGTATTAACCACAATTTTTCGGCTCCTCGAACTCCTCAACAAAATGTGGTAGTTGAGAGGAAAAATAGAACTTTACAAGAAATGGCTAGAACCATGCCTTATGAAAACAATTTACCTAAATATTTTTG
Organism: Hibiscus trionum; assembly: GCA_030270665.1. NCBI lineage: Eukaryota > Viridiplantae > Streptophyta > Magnoliopsida > Malvales > Malvaceae > Hibiscus > Hibiscus trionum. The sequence goes on from BSYR01000021.1 coordinate 29,368,991, forward strand.
GGCGGAAGCCACAAGCACCGCTTGCTACATTGTAAACCGATTAATGATTAGGCCACTTTTAAAGAAATCACCATATAGGATTTTAAAATCTAAAAAGCCTAACATTAGCTAATTTCATCCATTTGGTTGCAAGTGTTTTGTTTTAAATAATGGAAAAGACAACTTAGGTAAATTTAATGCAAAACGTGATGAAGTTATTTTCATAGGATATTCCCTAACCTCTAAAGCCTATCATGTATTTAACAAGAGAACTTTAGTAGTAGAAGTATCTATACCTGTTGTATTCGATGATAACCTCCTTCCAAGGAAGGATTCTTGTGATGATGATGTAGGAATCATTAATGCCTTTGATAGAGGACAAACTTCAAAGGAGGATGAGATTCCAACAAAAGAAGAGGATACACAAGATCCACCTCTTGAAGCCTTGAAGGACTTGGCTCTTGAGGAAAAGGAAGTGAGCTACCTAAGGGAGTTCAACTATATCAAAGATGGTGAAATCTTGGGTGATCCATCTAAGGGGGGTAACCACTAGATCTTCTCTTAAACTTATGAACCATGTTGCATTTATCTCATGCATAGAGCCTAAGAATATAAAAGAAGTATGAAAAGATGACTTTTGGATTATGGCTATGCAAGAAGAGTTAAATCAATTTGAGAGAAGTAATGTTTGGACATTAGTTGATAGGCCTAGTAATCAATCTACTATAGGAACTAAATGAGTATTTAGGAACAAACTAGATGAGAGTGGTAACACTGTGAGAAATAAAACTAGATTAGTAGCACAAGGTTACACTAAAGAAGAGGGAATAGATTTTGATGAATCCTATGCACCCGTAGCTAGAATGGAAGCCATTAGGATGTTGCTTGCATGTGCATGCTATCATGATTTCAAGCTTTTTCAAATGGATGTTAAAAGCGCATTTTTAAATGGTTTTATAAATGAGGAAGTGTATGTGGAACAACCACAGGGTTTTGAAGACTCAAAATTTCCAAATCATGTTTTCAAACTTACTAAAACACTTTATGGTCTAAAACAAGCTCCTAGAGCTTGGTATGAAAGACTTTCAAACTTTTTGATTGAAAAAGGTTTTGAAAAAGGTAAGGTGAACACTACACTTTTCATAAAAATGTATAAAAATGACATATTAGTAGTACAAATTTATGTTTATGATATCATTTTTGGATCTACTAATGAATGTCATTGCAAAGATTTTGCTAAGTTAATGCAAGGTGAAATTCGAGATGAGCATGATGGGGGAGCTCTCATTCTTTTTGGGACTCCAAATCAAGTAAAGGAAGGATGACACCTTCATCAATCAAGCAAAGTACATCAAGGATATGCTTAAGATGTTTGGCTTGGAGAATGCAAAGCCTCAAGCCACACCTATGAGCTCATCTACAAAGCCTTTCAAAGATGAAGGAGGTAAGTGTCTTGACTATAAGCTTTACCGTTCTATGATTGGATCTTTGCTTTACCTTACCGCAAGTAGACCGGATATTTTGTTTAGTGTTTGCTTGTGTGCTAGGTTTCAAGCTAGTCCTAGAGAGTCTCACCTTATAGCTGTTAAGAGAATCTTTAGGTACCTTAGAGATACCCCTTGTTTAGGTCTTTGGTACCCTAGAGACTTAACCTTTAACCTTCATGCTTATTCGGAAGCAGATTATGGGGGTGTAAAATCGATAGGAAGAGTACTTTGGGAACATGTCAATTCTTAGGTAATATGCTCATATCTTGGTTCTCTAAGAAACAAAATAGTGTAGCCTTTTCTACCACCGAAGCCGAGTACATATCCTTAGGGAGTTGTTGTGCTCAAGTCCTTTGGATGAAGCAACAACTCTTAGATTATGGTATTAAAGTAGAAACCATACCCCTTAAGTGTGATAACACTAGTGCCATATGTTTGACAAAAAATCTCATCCAACACTCTAGAACCAAATATATAGAAATAAGGCATCATTTCATTAGAGATCATGTCCTTAAGGCAGATGTTGTTATACAGTATGTTGACACCTTAAACCAACTAGCGGACATCTTTACAAAGCCTTTAGATAAAGAGCGTTTTTTGTCCCTTAGGAGAGAGTTAGGTTTAACTAGCCTATCTTGACCTTTTAGGACCCTTTTTGTGCTTAAATTGCTTGATCTTGTGAAATTGCATGTTAATGTGTTGTAGCTCTTGAAAATATCCATGCTTATAGCTAGGGGGTGTATGATTCTATTAAAATATGCTTACAACTGCTCATTCATCATTTGCATTCTTTTAGGAGATGTTAGAATCGAGCTTTTGGTTGTTCTTCAAGCCTAAAATGTATTTCTGGGCATAGGGTATCGATACGGCCTTAAGCGTATCGGTACGAGTACTGTATTAGATTCCTAGACTTCATTTTGCCTAAAATGGGTATCGATACGGTTAAACTCGTTTCGATACGAGCAACAATCGTTTCGATACGGATTGCATCTGTTTCGATACGATCCTTCAACGAGCATTTTAAATGGAATTATGTTTTTACCCCGTATAGATACACCCACAGACGTATCGATACGTGATTGTGCAAAAAGCTATCAATTGACATTTAAGAGTTCAACTTTTACCAAAATTGAATTTTTCTCAAAACCCTAGAAACCCTAGCCGTTTTCACTCTATAAATTGCCTCTCTTTCCCTCATATTTTCACACCACAACTCAAAATCTCTAGAGGGTTTTCAAAATCAAGCAAAGCTCTTAAGCTTTTCATCAATTGGGTGCTAAGCTCTTCTCCCATTCCTCTCTAATCAATATCAAGGTAAAACTCTTTCTTTTTCTATTAATTTTTCTTTTAATTTTCGTTTCAAATTTTCTCTTGTTTTGTTTTTGTTTTGTCTTCTCAAACCAAAATCTATTTTCAAATTTTTTTATAAATTTTTTTAACCTTGATTATATGTTTTCAATGAGTTGAATGAAGAAATCTTAATGCATACATTATTTTATCTAGTTCATGGCACCTTCTAAAAAGAGAACACGCACTAGTGAAACCGGTGAAGGATCCAATACCGAAGGTGGTGCTCGTCCGAATCTCACTCACATCTATCAACAATCTTTTCAATCCCCCGGTGCTCTCACCTATTTTCGCCAATTTCAAAACTATAAGATCCGTCCGGAGAGGGTAATCTCTATTCCTTTTCTTAACTCGGAGCGCTTCAAATTTGAATATCTACCTTTGCTCCAAGAATGGAAGTTCATGGATTTTCTCACTATTCCCGGATTTTACTTTCGCATTTTAGTTTGATCTTTTATGCTAACGCCAAGTGTAGTACAAATTGAGACGGTGACGTTACGGCCGTTAATTCTCATCTTATGGGTAAAAAGATCACTATAGATGTTCAATCTATTTGTGATGTGTTCAAATTAGAGGATGAAGGCTATGATGATGAGAATGCCCTTGGCCATATTCTAAGTGGTTCTGTCACCGCCCTGAATGCTCAGGATCGGATCCTCCATTTAATGGTTTCTTGGTGGTTTAGGCCCTCGGGAGGGAAGTATTCCACTATCCGCCAAGTGGATGATTTTTGGATTCGATGCTTCTGTGAGAGAAAACGCCCGAACTTTGCTCGTATTATGTTTGCGGAGATTGTCTATCTCGTGCAACATCGTCACACCACACTTGTCACTTCTTTCACTTATGGCACGACCTTAAGTTACTTCTTCATACAAAAGGAGATTGATTGCTCGCATAACTACCCAACTCCCCTCACTGATCCTATCGTTGAACGATCTCTTGCAAGGGGTAAGTTCCATTACTTTAATGGTAATTGGCTTCGTCTATCCGAGCTCCCTAGTGAGGCTGCAGAACAATTTGTTAATCCTCAAGTTGACCAAGTTCCTCAAACTCCTCCTCCACCTTCTATGGACTCCCTCATGACTTATCTCAATGAGCAATTCACGGGTTTGCGCACGGGAATGGCTTCAATCGATCAAGTTATGAATTCATGCTTTACCACTATTGATACAAGGTTTACAAGCCTTGAAGATCGGATGAAGAACATCAAGACTCGACTCACTTCCCTTGAAGGCGGTCACAACCCAATGAATATCTCTCTCACCGCTTTCCATGACGAGTGTCGTCAAACTATGAGGAATGATGATCTAATTGAGGAAGATGATGAAGTTGATGAAGAAGGAGATGGAGATGCAAAGTAGCCTATCTTTGCATACCATTCATATCATTTAGGATATTTATTTTATGCACCTTTGATTTATGTTTTTAGGATTAAGTTTGAATTATTCATAAACCTATGCTTTGATTTTCTGTTATTTAGATTTTAAGTTAATCTTATCTTTTATTTGAACTTAATGATATTATGTTGCTTGCTTATTTATACCTTTTGCCTATTTATGCACTTTACACCATGTCTCTATTATTTTTTATCTAACAAAAAGGAGGAGAGGGAAGCTCACACTTAAAATTTTTGATTTTCAAACTTAAAAGTTACCTAGCTAATATTAAGGGGGAGTTATTTTGCTAAGTTTTTTAAAGTATCAAAAATTTCAAGTTTTGGTTTTGTTATACCAAAAAGGGGGAGATTGTAAAACCTATGTTTGATTTTGATATAACTAAGTATGTTAAATTGAAAAACTTGAAATAGATTTCTAAGTCCCTTAAATGATTTATAAATCACCAACACTTTAAACTGATTTGAAGAAACTCAAACTTCAAATATTTTCTAAGTGTTCCAAGGCCAAAGTATTGAAAATCGTCCAGTGTATCGATACGCCTCCAGCTGTATCGATACCTTTTTTACAAAGTTAGCTACTGGAAAGAAGCGTTTCGATACGCTCTTAACCGTATCGAAACAGATTCAATCTGTATCGATACACCCCTCTATAAAAACTGAAGGAGTTTGAATGGTGTACCGATACAACTTAACCCGTATCGATACGGTTTTAACTGAATTTTTAAATTCAAAGTGTTTTAAATGTTTTCGACCGTTGGTGTCAGTTGTTAGGTAACAAACATTAAAAGTGGCAGTTGCCCTGTATCGATACGGTGTACCCCGTATCGAAACGGAAACTTCTAGTGAGCTAAGTTGAGAAAAAGGTATCGATACGGTCTCTTACATATCGAAACGGTCCCTGTCTTGTACCGATGCGCTTACATGTGTTTCGATACGCCCTCTTTATTATGTGCAACGACTCTTTCTGTTTTGAGACAAGTATGGATACGGGTCCTCGTGTATCGATACAGATAGCTGCAGAAGTGCGTTTATGGTGGAAAGAAAGGGTCCCAAAGGCATTAATCAATACCCTAATCACCCAAACGGCTAGAATTTATAGAGAATGTATAAATTGAAGCTCATTGAAGACCAGCAACAACTATTTCATCAAAGATAAACATCCAAGCAAAAATCCAACCTCAAGTGTGCTGATTTTCCATTTTCTTGTAAACCCCAATTTGAGTTGTATTCAATTCCTATTATATCTTCAAATTTGGGTTGAGTGTTATACTTCAAGGGGCGATATTGTAATTGAGAGATATCTTTCTTGCCAAATTTTTTCTTTGTTTATTTGTGATGGTTTGGTCAAATTTTGGGTAGAAAATTTGACCGGTTGTGTAAAGGTTACCTCCTAAGCCTTGAAAATGGGAAGAACAAATTAGTGAATTGTTGCAAATCCTTAGTGGTAGCTAAGGTAGTGGATGTAGAGTTCATTTGGAACTTGAACTACTATAAAATCCTTTGTTCTTCATTTTTAGCTGTCCTTTCACTCCAACAAATTTTAAAATCCCAATTCACCCCATCTTGGTCTTGATCAATCCACTCAACAATTGGTATCGGACCCTACCTCTTTGAAGGATTAACAACCACAAGAGGAGTTCCTAGGAAGAGTGTGATCATAAAAAAATCAAGCCATGACATCTACCTCCGGATCGAGCATGTTCGAGTCTCAATCCACCACAAAACCATCATTCTTCAATGGTGACAACTATCCATTTTGAAAGAACCGGATGTGCCTCTTCATCAAATCCAACGATTACCTTATTTGGGATGTCATTGAAGATGACCCCTATATTACTTTGAAGAGGGATGATGAAGGAAAGTTGGTTTTAAAGAAGAAGATTGGGATGAGTGAAGATGAGAGGAAGAAGATCCAAATAAATGACAAAGCTCTTCACATGCTTTTTTGCTCTTTCGGTCCTTACATCTACTCCAAAGTCTCCTCCATTGAAAGTGCCAAGGAAGTGTGGGATACTCTAGAGACCACCTATGAAGGAACGAATGATGTGAAGGAGACCAAGATTTGAATTCTCAATCTTAGTTATGAGAATTTCAAGATGGAGCCCGACAAAACGGTGACCAAGATGTTTGATCGCTTCTCAACCATCGTCAACGGGCTTAAGGGCTTTGGAAAGACAATCCCAGAAGATAAACTTGTCCGAAAGCTACTCTACTCACTTCTCGAATCTTGGGATGGGATGGGAACCGCCATCATCAAGGCCAAAAACTTTAAGACTTTAAAACTTGATGAGCTAGTGGGTTCTCTCCTTACTCATGAGATAATGAAGCAAGGTAGGGAAGATAAAAAGAAAAAGGAAGAGAGAAAAGTGGAGAAGATAGAAGTAGAAAAGAAGAAGAAGATAGGAGTGGCTCCCAAAGCTTCATTAAATAAGGAGAGCTCTTCTAGTGAGGAAGATGACCTTGAAGAATTGGCTATGATAGCCAAAAGGTTCTCTCGATTCATGAGGACCAACTGTGGAAAGAAGAATCAAAGAATGATGGACTTCAAGGGTAAAAGCAAAGAAGAAGAGAGGGATCAAATCATTTGCTACAAGTGCAAAAAGCCCGGTCACATTCGTTCGAAGTGCCCTCAACGCAAGAAGAAGGGCTTTGAGAAGAAGAAGAAGCTCAAAGCCAATCTTGCTACTTGGAGTGATGAGGAGTCATCCGAGGATGACGAACAAGAAGTGGCCAACCCCTTTGCCTCATGGCACTTGAGGAAGATTCCTCCATGGTAACCTCTAACTCATCATCTTTTGACTTTACATTTGATGAATTACATGATGCATATGATGACTTGCAAGAGGTTTATGATGAGTTAGTTGAGAAATACAAAGAGTCGGTCATGAGGAATAAGAAAATTATTTCGGAATTAAATGATAAAAATGACTCACTTTCCCAAGCTAACTTAAAATTTGAGAAAAAGATTTTAGGTTTGAAAGATGAACTTAAATTCTTCCAAGATGAAAATGTGGACCTAAATAATCATCTCTCTAAATGCAATAGTGAACACCAAAAGGTGTTAGATGAGCTTAACAAGCTCAAAGAGTCTTTTAAAAATGTTGGTAATGTGAAGCAAGAAAAAGGTGAATCATCTAAAACAAACCAACATAGGAAAAAGACTAATAACTACAAACAAAGTAGCTTCCCTAGACATAATAGAACTAAAAAGATTAGAAGTGTATGAGTTCCTAAGGAACTTGTCAAATCTAATAATATTGTTGCTATGTCACCTTGGATTCCTAAGGGAACCAAGCTATTGGGAGCTAACACTCGTGGACCCAAAATGATTTGGGTACCAAAAACAAAAGTTTAATATCTTTGTTTGTATAGGGAGCATTACTACAAGGCCAAAGCACAAATTCAAAATTCATGGTACCTTGATAGTGGATGCTCGAGGCATATAACCGGAGACAATAGTAGATTCATGGACTTAAAGCCAAAAAGTGGATGATTTTATTACATTTGGTGACAACTCCAAAGAACACATTAAAGGTATTGGCTCAATAGGTAATCACTCTACCATTCTTATTGAAAATGTCTTGTATATCGATGGTCTTAAACATAATTTGTTGAGCATAAGCCAATTATGTGATAAAGGATTTAATGTCTTATTTGATAAAAACGGGTGCAAAATTGTTGACATTAAATCAAATAATATTTTGCTCATAGGTCATCGCATAGGTAACATTTACATGGTGCATTTAGATGACATACATACATCTCATGCATGTTTAGTAGCTCAAAATGAAAATGATGCATGGCTATGGCATAGGAAACTAGGACATGCTAGCATTACTGTTTTAGAAAAATTAGTTTCCCTAGATCTAGTTAGTGGTTTACCCAAAATTAAGTTCTCAAATGATAAATTTTGTGATCCATGCTCTAAAGGTAAACAACATAAGTCGTCATTTAAATTCATTAATGATGTTTCTACAAGAAAGTGTTTACAACTTATTCATATGGATTTATTTGGGCCTATTAGGACTATGAGCTTGGGTGGTAAATCTTATGCTTTTGTACTTGTTGATGATTTTTCTAGATTTACTTGGGTTCTATTTTTAAGTACTAAAGATGAGGCTTTAGAAAAATTCTTCACATTTTCAAAATTAACCCAAAATGATCTTGAACTTAGAATTTCTCATATTAGAAGTGATCATGGAACCAAATTTCAAAATCTAGGGTTTGAAGAGTTTTTAAATGAAAATGGTATTAACCACAATTTTTCAGCTCCTCGAACTCCTCAACAAAATGGGGTAGTTGATAGGAAAAATAGAACTTTACATAAATGGCTAGAACCATGCTTTATGAAAACAATTTACCTAAATATTTTTTACGGAAGCCACAAACACTGCTTGCTACATTGTAAATCGAGTAATGATTAGGCCACTTTTAAAGAAAACACTATATGATATTTTAAAATCTAAAAAGCCTAACATTAGCTATTTGCATCCATTTGGTTGCAAGTGTTTTGTTTTAAATAATGGAAAAGACAACTTAGGTAAATTTAATGCAAAAAGTGATGAAGCTATTTTCATAGGATATTCCCTAACCTCTAAAGCCTATCGTGTATTTAACAAGAGAACTTTAGTAGTAAAAGAATCTATACATGTTGTATTCGATGATAACCTCCTTCCAAGGAAGGATTCTTGTGACGATGATAATGTAGGAATCATTAATGCCTTTGATGGAGGACAAACATCAAAGGATGATGAGATTCCAACAAACGAAGAGGATACACAAGATCCACCTCTTGAAGCCTTGAAGGACTTGGCTATTGAGGAAAAGGAAGTGAGCTACCCAAAGGAGTTCAACTATGTCAAATGTGGTGAAATCTTGGGTGATCCATCCAAGGGGGTAACCACTAGATCTTCTCTTAAACTTATGAACCATGTTGCATTTATTTCATGCATAGCGCCTAAGAATATAAAATAAGCATTAAAAGACGACTTTTGGATTTTGGCTATGCAAGAAGAGTTAAATCAAATTGAGAGAAGTAATGTTTGGAAATTAGTTGATAGGCCTAGTAATCAATCTACTATAGGAACTAAATGGGTATTTAGGAACAAACTACATGAGATTGGTAACATTGTGAGAAATAAAGCTAGATTCGTAGCACAAGGTTACACTCAAGAAGAGGAAATAGATTTTGATGAAACCTATGCACCCGTAGCTAGAATGGAAGCCATTAGGATGTTGCTTGCATACGCATGTTATCATGATTTCAAGCTTTTTCAAATGGATGTTAAAAGCGCATTTTTAAATGGTTCTATAAATGAGGAAGCGTATGTAGAACAACCACCGGGTTTTGAAGACTTGAAATTTCCAAATCATGTTCTCAAACTTACTAAAACACTTTATGATCTAAAACAAGCTCCTAGAGCTTGGTAAGAAACAAAATAGTGTTTGCGGATTGTGCGGAGATTGATTGCTCGCATGACTACCCAACTCCCCTCACCGATCGTATCGATGAATGATCTCTTGCAAGGGGTAAGTTCCATTACTTTAATGGTAATAGGCTTTGTCTATCCGAGCTCCCTAGTGAGGCCGCGGAACAATTTGCTAATCCTCAAGTTGACCAAGTTCCTCAAGCTCATCCTCCACCTTCTATAGACTCCCTCATGACGTATCTCAATAAGCAATTCACGGGTTTGCGTACGGGAATGGCTTCAACCGATCAAGTTATGAATTCGGGCTTTACCGCTATTGATACAAGGTTTACAAGCTTTGAAGATCGGATGAAGAACGTGGAGACTCGACTCACTTCCCTTGAAGGCGGTCAGAACTCAATGAATATCTCTCTCACCGCTTTCCATGATGAGTGGCGTCAAACTATGAGGAATGATGATCCAATTGAGGAAGATGATGAAGAAGGCGATGTAGATGCATAGTAGCCTATCTTTGCATACCATTCATATCATTTAGGATATTTATTTTATGCACCCTTGATTTATGTTTTTAGGAATAAGTTTGAATTATTCTAAAACCTATACTTTGATTTTATGTTATTTGAATTTTAAGTTGATGTTATCTTTTATTTGAACTTAATGATATTATGTTGCTTGCTTATTTATACCTTTTGCCTATTTATGCACTTTACATTATGTCTCAATTATTTTTGATCTAACAAAAAGGGGCAGAGGGAAGCTCACGCTTAAAAATTTTGATTTTCAAACTTAAAAGTTACCTAGCTAATATTAAGGGGGGGGGTTTTTTGCAAAGTTTTTCAAAGTATCAAAAATTTCAAGTTTTGGTTTTGTTATGCCAAAAAGGGGGAGATTGTAAAACCTATGTTTGATTTTGATATAACTAAGTATGTTAAATTGAAAATCTTGAAATAGATTTCTAAGTCCCTTAAATGATTTATAAATCACCAATATTTTAAACTGGTTTGAAGAAACTCAAACTCCAAATATTTTTTAAGTGTTCCAAGGCCAAAGTATTGAAAATCGTCCAGGTGTATCGATACGCCTCCAGTTGTATCGATACCTTTTTTACAAAGTTGGCTACTTGAAAGACGCGTTTCGATACGCTCTTAACCGTATCGAAACAGCGTATCGAAACAGATTCAATTTGTATCGATACGCCCCTCTTTAAAAACTGAAAGAGTTTAAATGGTGTACCGATACGGCTTAACCCCTATCGATATGGTTTTAACTGAATTTTTTAATTCAAAGTGTTTTAAATGTTTTCGACCGTTGGTGTAAGTTGTTAGGTAACTAACATTTAAAGTGGCAGTTGTCCCGTATCGATACGGTGTACCCCGTATCGAAACGTAAACTTCCAGTGAGCTAAGTTGAGAAAAAAGTATCGATACGGTCTTTTCCGTATCGAAACGGTCCCTGTCCCGTACCGATACGCTTACATGTGTTTCGATACGCCCTCTTATTTTGTACAACAACTCTTTCTGTTTTGAGACAGGTATCGAGACAGGTCCTCGTGTACCGATACGGATAGCTGCAGAAGTGCATTTATGGTGGAAAGAGAGGGTCCTAACGGCTATAATCAATACCCTAACCACCCAAACGGCTAGAATTAATAGAGAAGGTATAAATTGAAGCTCATTGAAGACGAGCAACAACTATTGCATCAAAGATAAACATACAAGCAAAAATCCAACCTCAAGTGTGCTTATTTTCCATTTTCTTGTAAACCCCAAAATGAGTTGTATTCAATTCCTATTCTATCTTCAAATTTGGGTTGAGTGTTGTACTTCAAGGGGCAATATTGTATTTGAGAGATACCTTTCTTTCCAAATTTCTTCTTTGTTTATATGTGAGGGGTTTTGTCAATTTTTGGGTAGAAAATTTAACTGGTTGTGTAAATGTTACCTCCTAAGCCTTGAAAAGGGGAAGAACAAATTAGTGAATTGTTGCAAATCCTTAGTGGTAGCTAAGGTAGTTGATGTAGAGTTCATTTGGAACTTGAACCACTTTAAAATCCTTTGTTCTTCATTTTTTGCTATCCTTTTCACTCCAACAAATTTTAAAATCCCAATTCACCCCCCTCTGTGTCTTGATCAATCCATCGATCCACTCAACAGCTTCACAATCCAAAACAATGAAGTCAGCATAGAAAATAAATTTATCAACTCTTAAAAAGATATCCTCAAATTTTCCCTTCTAGATGAACATAAGATCTATCAACAAGCTGTAGCATCACTGTAGTAGGTCTCGCCTTCCCTATTCCCAATCATTGAAAGACTAATTTTGGCATAAGGTTTATGCTTGCCACCAGATCGCATAATGCCTTCTCGACATAGTGATTCCCAATCGCACATGGTATGGTGAAATTGTCGGGGTCTTTCAACTTAGGTTACAGCATGGCCATACATCCTTATGTTGCGGTAACGGTTTCAAATTACCCTATTCTTGTTCTCTTAGAGACGATGTCTTTAAGGAACCTAGCTTCTACCAAAGGCAAGTTTATGTGGACTTGCTTCAAGATGTCGAGAAACTTCTTGAATTGGTATTCTTGTTTCTGCCGTTTCAACCTTTGTGGGAATGGTGGTGGAAGTAGAATTTCCTCAATTCGTTCCTTGCATGGGAATTTAATTTGAGGTATTGAATCAGGACCTTCAGAAGCCTTCTTGTTTTCCGTGGTGTCTTTGTCAAGCATTACTGAGGTACTGTTATCTGGCATTGCTGAGGCAATGTTGTTCGGCATTGCCGAGGCAATGTTACTGGGCATTGCCGAGGCAATCAGCTCTTTTGATTCTTTCTCCTCTGTTTCTTGAACTTGAGGTTCCTTGTGTTGTTTACCACTTCGTGTGGTGATTTCCTTTCATTGCTCATGAGTTGTTCCTCTTGTGAACTCAATATCGCTAGGCAAACCACCCATTGGTCTTGAATTCAGGATCTTAGCGAATTTCCCAACTTGAGTTTCTAATGATTTAAAATTTGCTTCATGGTTTTGCATTCTCATCTTAGTCCTGTCAATGAAAGCATCAGTCTTTTTTATAAATTTATCAGTATTAGCCATATATGCACTAGTTTGAGACATGAAAGCATTTAAGGAGTTTTCCAAAGAAATGGATGGTATTGATTGTTGCGGCGACATTAATTGTTGTGGGTTCTATTGTTGTGACATCGATTGTCGAGGCATGTTCTGTTGGAATCCTAACGCTCGAGCATTCTGGTTGTTCTGATTGAGGGCATTGCTAGGATTGCTCCATGAGAATTTTGGATGTTTCTTCCAGGCCGGATTATAAGTGTTCGGCATCAACTTGTTGTTTCGGTTGTAGTTTCCAACATAAAAAACTGGATTCTAGGTTCTACAGACACTCAGAAGAATCATGGTAACCATTACATAAATCACAAAACGAACCTACTACCTTGACCTCCTATGTGTTGCTCGGTCGTTGCATGTTTGTAACGCCCTGGTTTTTGGCCTAGATGTTTTAGACATCGGATTGGACCGGTCGAGAACAGTTCGAATCGCGTAAGGTGATTTAAGGAAATCAAGGATCGAGATAGGATAAAATTGTGATAAAAATTGCTAAAATCCTCTAAAAATATGTTTAAGGGGTTGGTCAAGTCAATTTTACAAAATGGATTTCGGAAATGGGACATTTTGAGTAGTGACCAAATTGTAAAGTTTCAAAACTGAGCAAAATGTGATTTTTAAGGTGGAAGCCAAAATCTTAGAATCCTTAGAGGGCTTTAAATCAATTTGACCTTTTCTCAATATGACATGTGATTTAAAAGGGTTTTTAATTAAATGATTTTAATTGGATTTTTATGTTGATTAATTAAAAGGTAGTTTATGAGATTTTCACTTACATAACTACCAATTCTCTTTCATTTTCAGCCAAAAACATTTTTCTCTCATCTTTTTCCATAATTCTTTCTCCCAAAAACTCTCTCAACATTTCCTAAATCATTTTGAAGCGATCCTTCTTAATTCTTCAAGATTTTTGCAAGGAAAACTTGTCATCTATTGAAGAAAGTAAAGACTGGAGGTAAATCCCGTTCTCAACCTCTAATCTAAGTTCTTTATTGAAATTCTCAAGATATTTGGATTCTAAATACTATTTTTGATTGAGTTTTCAATATAGTTTTGATTTGAGATCAAAATCTTGTGAAATTGTGGATGAAATCTTGATTTTCGGACTTATTGAGTTAAGTTTTGTTTTGTGTTGATTTTAATTGACTTTTAAGTTGATTTATATGTTAAAATGAGTTGTTGATAATATAGATCCCGAAATCCTTGAGATCCTTGAGGTTCTTGGTTGTTTTAGGTGAGTTTTTGGGGTGTTTTGGTGGAATCCTGCTTGCTGGAGGTATTAGGTTGGGTTAGGATGTTTGTTAGATGTGTTTTGATATTTATAATGCTTTGAAAGTGATGTATGTTGGCTGGGCTTGGTTTAGGAAGCAATCAATTGAGTTTTTGGTTGCTTTGGATGGGTATTTTGGTGTTGTTTGGGTGAACAACGAGTTTGTGAATTGTTGCTAGTGTTAGAACGCATTTTAATGCATTTAGATCTCTGTTATGATGGTGTGAAAACAGAGGATCTTGATCCGGAAGCAAACGAGAAGATTTTGGAGGCTCCGGAGGTTTAATTTCCGTGTCGGCGAACAAGGCTTCGCGTATCGGTGAGTGGAAATGCAAATTCTTGCTTTGTAATGCTTTGAGTGTGATTTTAGGAGCTTAGTGTAAGTTTGACACACTTAACTAAGCTCAAGTGTAAGTGTTTCGGTAATCCCTCTCTTGGAAATGTGCTACGTTTGAGGAAATTGCACTTGATGTAAGAGTGGATTTGTTTACTGTTTTTAAGCATGGTTTAATGCTGGATTTTAATGCCATTATGTTTAGGATGCACTAGGTAAGTGATCCTTGGTTTGCATGTGTCGAATGTATATGATATTAAGCATGTGATACTTGTGGAAATGGCATTGTGGTTATGCTTGTAAAACAATGGATTAATGTGGTTAAATGATTATATTGGCAACTGATGAAAATGGTTTTTGGTTACTTTAATCGGATATAGTTAGCCGACTATAGGATTTGGTGCACCGTGAATAAAGTCGCCTTGGATGTCGAGGGGTTGTGATTGTGCCGTAATCTCCATCCAAGTACCCTAACGATTGAGGTTAAGATCACAACGGTGAATGGTTAGTCCCGTGTGTGAGTCTTGTGTATGTGTCCTATACTCTCGTTAGTGGAATTATACAACTACCAATGAGTGATGTTGAGGGGTTGTGATTGTGTCATTAATCTTCACCTTGGGTAGTCCGGTAGTTTGTATGAAGCGTGAGAGACAACGCTTGTAATTCTCGTATCCGATTGTGTCTCATGTTGAAATGGTTTATGGATTATCACTTGTGAGCCAATATAATGTAAATGTATAATGTGAAGCATGAGATGCTTGTAATGATGCAAGAATGCATGAGATGCTTGTTCAAGCATGAGCAATGGTTTAATTGATGTTTCTAAAGCGATGCATATGAGAATGTGTTTATTAAATGAAATGTTGTCTTGAGAAGACATGGTTTATGAAAAGCATGTGATAAAAGTGGTGGTTTTACAAATTATGATAAATGCATTGATGATTGTGGTTTAGCGATCCTCACTAAGCTATATGCTTACGCTCTTTTGTTTCATCAATGCAGAGAATTGATCATTTCAAGGCATCCCAAAAGCAAGAGGAATCTAAGCCTTTGTTAAAGAGATGTATGTGGTTCACTCTTAGTGTAATAAGTGGCAATGAGTGGGACTTCTACTTTCTGTTTTTGATTTGAGATGTTGGTTGTTATAAGCTTGTTTAGTTCCTGGTTGTGGACTTGTAATTGACCTTTATATGGTTCTATGGCTTGGTTGTGGTGTTT
Source organism: Hibiscus trionum (assembly GCA_030270665.1). Lineage (NCBI taxonomy): Eukaryota > Viridiplantae > Streptophyta > Magnoliopsida > Malvales > Malvaceae > Hibiscus > Hibiscus trionum. The sequence continues at coordinate 29,384,566 of BSYR01000021.1, forward strand.
TCCACCCTTTTAATAGCTTTGTGTCTCAAGAATGCTAGAATAGATAAATGCCATCATGATATGAAGTGGTTGATGAGTATGATTTGCTATTCGTTGGTGTTTGAAAGTTTATTAGATATAGTATATCTTGTATGCATGATTTGAGCTAGTTTGAATGTGATTTGGTATGTTTAAATGATGTTTGTTGAAACCAATATGGTATGTGTATCGATACACAGGGAAGCGTATCAATATGCTAAGGCAAAATGAGGCAAATTTGTACATGGGGTTTCGAAATGGATTGCCCGTGTATCGATACGCCTAGGACCAGTTTGAAGGACGTACCGATACGCGAGGAAGCGTTTCGATACACTTGAATCTTCTTTAGCTATTGTCTTCCCGCGTATCGATACAGGGCCAAATGTATCGACACGGGTAGTTAAATTTCAGTTAAAAGTATCTTTTAAAGTTTGGAAATGTTGCATTTTGGTCCCTGAATTTTGTGTGTGCAATTAAATGTGTTTGGATGATCCGTATATGATAAATTGAGGTTTGGTAACTTTAAAATCATGAAGGTCCCTATATTTTATGGTATTTACGGTTTGGTCCCTAAAAGTCAAATGTATGCAATTGAATCCCTAATCGAACTCCGATCGCTGTGCCGTTTTCATCTAATCAATGTGCTGAACATATAGGTTAATAATATGCATCTAGAGAGGATGAAAAGAAAAAAAAGGGTCGTAAATCAAGGTTGACTTTGGTTTTCCCCATGTAATCTTCATAGTTCGGGTTAAACGTCTAGACCGGGCTAAGGGGGTTACATTTGTTGGTATCAGAGCGTGGTTACGAAAGAATTGGGAATGTTGGTATATGTAATTGATATGTATCGTTGTATGTTGTTTGAAAAGCATCCTATTAGTTGAATTCTGAAGCTTATGCCATGCTTTATTTGTATAAATTGCATGTGAAATGGATATGAGTGTGTGATGATGATGTAATGTTGTTGTATGCTGAATTTGAATGATGAAAAACATGTTGAGCTTGATGAGTCTTTGTATGCTATGTCATGATAGGGGAATTCGGGGTGCCCATTGCCTTATTACACTAATCAAAAGTTTTTTTGTAAACTTGGATCCTTTCTTGCAACTGGCCTAAATGGTTTAATTTGTTTTTGTTGTTGTGTTTTATTTAAAGTAGTACAATGGGACCTAGAAGAGAGTTGAGGTCCAGTACGATCATACCTGCGGCTGAGCAGGGTGACCAGGGTGCGCAAGGGGCTAATGTCTCTCCTGGTGGGAATCTACCTCCTCCGCCACCACCTGGAGGTGGGGAGTAGGTGCAGCAAGGGCTTGCTGGTCCTGGTTTGGGTGATTTGGCGCCACTAGTTCAGGCGATCACCGGAGCGTTTCAGGCTACAGTTGCCGGAGCGCATGTAGAGGCCCTTGCAGCTGGGCAGACGGGCTTACCGTTAGAAAAATTGAGGAGTTTAGGAGCTATAGAGCTCTTTGGTATGACTCCTGAGGCGTATGAGGTCTGGTTGGCGAGTACGATCTGTATCATGGATCAGATGGGTTGTAATGATGTGCGCAAGCTGGGATGTGCAGTATCTTTGCTGCAAGGCGATGCCTATAGCTGGTGGACGACTACAATGGCTGGTATAGAACACAATAAGGTTGATTGGGAATTTCTTAGAGGTGCCTTCAGGAGGAAGTATCTTGGGGTGAGATACTTAGATGAAAAGAAACAGGAGTTTATGTCTCTTGTTCAGGGTAATCTATCTGTAGTTGAGTACGAGGTCCAGTTCGTACGCTTGAGCCAGTATGCTCCTGAGTTGGTACCTTGTGAGAGGCATCGATGTGATCGCTTCTGGTACAGTTTGGTACAAGAAGTTAAGATGTACATGCTAGTTGCAGACTACACTGATTTTGGCGTGCTTGTTTGTCGGGCAAAGGACATCGAGCAGAATCTGGGTTTGTCATCTAGAGGTGTTGGTTCTAGCTCTGGGAAGAGAGCTGCTGAGTATAGTTTCGGGGGTGGACGGAACAAAAGAGGCCGTGATAGGAGACATGAGCCTGAGGGAAGGCGTGGTGTTCTGGGTCGAGGTGGTCAGGCTCAGGGAGGTCGTGTGAGATCTGAGCAGCATACATGCTTGACATGTGGATTGAGGGACCATTTGAGGTGAGATTGTCCTCGAGCAGCTAGAGAGGTTCAGGCTCCTGTTGTTGTGATCGGGAACTCTTGTTGGAATTGTGGTTCGGCGGATCATATGAGGAGGTAGTGTCCTTTGTTGGCTGGTGGTGGCCAAGGACGTGCTCCTGTGGTAGCTGCACCTCAGAGAGGCCATGGGCGCGGCCGTGGGAACTTTCAGAGAAGAGATGAGGGGCAGCGAGGTATTGCTCATGTTGTAGCTGTTCGACCTGAGGGAGGTGGACCAGCGAGAGTTTATGCTCAGCGCGAAGAGCACAATGATACCGATGTTATCGCAGGTACCTTTGCTCTTCAGTCTTTATCTTTGCTGGCTTTGATTGATTAAGGATCCACGTAGTCTTATATTATGAGTGAGCATGCACATTTGCTTGATATACCTGTTGAGATGCTTGAAATTGGAATGCAAGTGACTAGTTCATTTGGTGAGACCGTAGTCACTAGGAAGTTGTATAGGAGTTGCCTTTTGTCTGTTCAAGGTCATGTTTGTCTTGTGGATTTGATGAAGTTACCTTTCTATGGATTCGATGTAATCCTTGGTATGGATTGGTTGGCGGAGCATAGGGTAGTGGTTGACTTTGATGTTAAGCGAGTCACCTTAAAGTTGGCCGATGATTATGAAGTTGTGGTAGTAGGAGAGAATGTGAAATTCTTGACGAATGTGATTTTGGCTTTGGAAGCAAATCGTATGATGAGATTGGGTTGTGAGGCTTACCTTGCTTATGTGATGAATCATGTTACCAAGGATGTGCGTGTGCAGGACATCCGAACTGTTCGCGATTTTCCAGGTGTCTTTCTGGAAGAATTGCCTGGATTGCCACCAAATAGGGAAGTGGAGTTTGGTATAGATTTGTACGAGAATACAACTCCGGTGTCCATTGCTCCTTATCGCATGGCACCCAAGGAGTTAAAAGAATTGAAAACGCAATTGCAGGAGTTGTTGGATCAAGGTTTCATTCGGCCGAGTGTGTCACCTTGGGGTTCACCGGTCTTGTTTGTAAAGAAGAAGGATGGGACAATGCATATATGCATAGATTATTGGCAACTGAACAAGTTGACGATCAAGAACAAGTATCCCTTGCCTAGAATTGATGATCTCTTTGATCAGTTCTGGGGAGCCTCAGTGTTTTCTAAGATAGACTTGAGATCGAGGTATTATCAGTTGAAGGTGAAGGATGTGGACGTACCTAAGACATCATTTCGCACGAGGTATAGACATTATGAATTCTTGGTGATGTCGTTTGGTTTGACCAACGCGCTTGCTGCTTTCATGGACATGATGAATCGTGTATTCCATGAATTTTTGGATCAGTTTGTAGTGGTGTTCATCGATGATATCTTGTGTATTCACATACCGAGGAGGATCATGATAGGCACTTGAGAATTGTTTTGCAAGCGTTGCTCGAAAATCAGTTGTATGCCAAGCTGAGTAAGTGTGAGTTTTGGCTTAGGGAGGTGGTCTTCCTTGGGCATGTTGTATTGGCTGAGGGTATTCGCGTTGATCCGCATAAGGTAGAGGCTGTGATGAGTTGGAGAGTGCCTAAGTCAGTGACAGAGGTACGAAGTTTTCTTGGATTGGTGGGTACTACCGTAGGTTTGTCGAGGGTTTCTCGAAGATAGCAGCGCCTTTGACCAAGTTGTTGCAAAAGAATGTTTGCTTTGAGTGGACGAATGCGAGACAACAAGCTTTTTAGAAGCTAAAAGAAGCTTTGACGCAAGCTCCTGTTCTGATTCAACCTGAATCTGGTAAGGAGTTTGTGGTTTATAGTGATGCGTCCATTGTTGGTTTGGGCTGCGTGTTGATGCATGAGGGTAAGGTAGTGGCCTATGCATCTAGGGAGTTGAAGGTGCATGAGCGCAACTACCCTACTCATGATCTTGAGCTTGCGGCTGTGGTGTTTGCTTTAAAAATTTGGAGGCATTGCCTATATGGTGATAAGTGTGTTGTGTTTACAGACCATAAGAGTTTGAAATATCTCATGTCTCAAAAGGAGTTGAATCTTAGGCAACGTCGCTGGGTAGAGTTGCTTAAAGAATATGATCTGACGATTGAGTATCACCCGAGTAAGGCTAATGTTGTAGCCGATGCTTTGAGCAGGAAAGTAGCTGTGGAGTTGAGAGCGATGTTTGTTCGTTTGAGCATATCGCGTGATGGTAGTCTTATTGCGGAATTGCAAGTGAAGCCATCACTGTTACAATTGATTAATGATAAGCAGTTGCTTGATGATTCTCTTGTTTCGCATGTTCAGGACATTGCAGAAGGTATACCATCAGATTTCAGCTTTAGTGATGATGGTGTTCTGTGCTTTGGGAGTCGAATAGTGGTGCCAGATGATGCTGAGTTAAGGCACACTATTCTGACTAAAGCTCATAGTAGTCCTTTTTCTGTGCATCCGGGTAGTACAAAGATGTATCGTGATCTGAAAGATGAGTACTACTGAGTGGGGTTGAAAAAGGATGTGGCTGAGTTTGTTAGTAAGTGCATGGTGTGTCAGCGAGTGAAGGATGTGCACTAGGTTCCTTCTAGGTTGTTACAGCCTTTGAGAATCCCAGAATGGAAGTGGGAGAGAATCACCATGGATTTTGTGTCTGGCTTGCCTTTGTCACCGACAAAGAAGAATTTAGTTTGGGTGATCGTTGATCAGGTTACCAAGTGTGCACATTTTCTGTCTGTGCATACTACATACACATTGGATAGGTTGGCTAAGTTTTACATAGCTGAGATTGTGCGGTTGCACGGTGTGCCAAAGTCCATTGTGTCGGATAGAGATCCGAGGTTTACAGTATGATTTTGGGAATGTTTGCATCAAACTTTGTGTATGCGGTTGAATTTCAGTACTTCTTATCATCCTCAGACGGATGGACAGTTGGAGCCTGTGATCTAAGTGCTTGAGGATATGCTGAGATGCTGTGTGATAGATTTTCAGGGTTCTTGGGAGAAGCACTTGCCGTTGGTTGAGTTTGCATATAATAATAGTTACCATCCAAGTATCCAAATGGCTCCATACGAGGCTTTGTATGGAGAAGATGTAGAACCCCTCTCTATTGGGCAGAAGCTGGGCAAAAGTTGATTTCGATGCCAGCTATGCTTAAGGGAACCACCGAGAAGGTGAAGCTCATTTGTGAGCATTTAAAGGCAGCATCGGATAGGCAAAAGTCTTACGCGCACTTGAAGCGTAAGGAAATTGAGTTCGCGGTTGGCGAACATGTGTTCTTGAAAGTATCGCCTTGGAAGAAGGTGATGAGATTTGGGCGTAAGGGTGAGCTTAGCCCAAGGTTCATTGGACCTTACGAGATTGTGGAGCGTATTGGTCTTGTGGCATATCGGTTGAGATTGCCTGCAGAGTTGGAGAAGATACATGGTGCGTTTCATGTCTCCATGCTACGGAAGTACAAATCGGATCTTTCGCATATGATACCTGTTGAGGAGATAGAGTTGAATCCGAATATGTCATATGATGAGGAACCAGTGAAGGTTCTGGACGTGAGTAGCAAATTTCTTCGTGGCAAGATGATAGAACTCGTGAAGGTGTTGTGGCGACACCAAGGAGTTGAGAAGGCCACGTGGGAAAGCAAAGCGGACATGCTGAAGCAGTTTCCGCATCTCTTTCCATCAGGTAAGAATTTCGAGGACGAAATTTCATGATTGGGGGAGAGTTGTAACGCCCTGGTTTTGGGCCTAGATGTTTTAGACATCGGATCGGACCGGTCGAGAACGGTTCGAATCGCGTAGGGTGATTAAAAATAATCAAGGATCGGGATAGGATAAAATTGTGATAAAAATTGCTAAAATCCTCTAAAAATATGTTTAAAGGGTTGGTCAAGTCAGTTTTACAAAATGGATTTCAGAAATGGGACACTTTGAGTAGTGACCAAATTGTAAAGTTTCAAAACTGAGAAAACTGTGATTTTTAAGGTGGAAGCCAAAATCTTAGAATCTTTAGGGGGCTTTAAATAAATTTGACTTTTTCTCAATATGCCATGTGATTTAAAAGGGTTTTTAATTAAATGATTTTAATTGGATTTTTATATTGATTAATTAAAACGTAGTTAATGAGATTTTCACTTACGTAACTACCAATTCTCTTTCATTTTCAGCCAAACACAATTTTCTCTCATCTTTTTCCAGAATTCTTTCTCCCAAAAACTCTCTCAACATTTCCTAAATCATTTTGAAGAGATCCTTCTTAATTCTTCAAGATTTTTGCAAGGAAAACTTGTCATCTATTGAAGGAAGCAAAGATTGGAGGTAAATCCCGTTCTCAACCTCTAATCTAAGTTCTTTATTTAAATTCCAAAGATATTTGGCTTCTAAATACTATTTTTGATTGAGTTTTCAATATAGTTTTGATTTGGGATCAAAATCTTGTGAAATTATGGATGGAATCTTGATTTTCGGACTTGTTGAGTTAAGCTCTGTTTTGTGTTGATTTTAATTGAGTTTTAAGTTGATTTATATGTTAAAATGGGTTGTTGATAATATAGATCCCGAAATCCTTGATATCCTTGAGTTTCTTGGTTGTTTTAGGTGAGTTTTGGGGGTGTTTTGGTGGAATCTTGCTTGCTGGAGGTATGAGGTTGGGTTAGGATGTTTGTTAGATGTGTTTTGATGTTTATAATGCTTTGGTAGTGATGTATGTTGGCTGGGCTTGGTCTAGGAAGCAATCGATTGAGTTTTCGGTTGCTTTGGATGGGTATTTTGGTGTTGTTTGGGTGAGCAACGAGTTTGTGAATTGTTGTTGGTGCTAGAATGCATTTTAATGCATTTAGATCTCTATTTTGATGGTGTAAAAACAGGGGATCTTGATCTAGAAGCAAACAAGGTGATTTTGGAGGCTCCAGAGGTGTAATTTCTGTGTCGGCGAACAAGGCTTCGTTTATCGGTGAGTGGAAATGCAATTTCCCGCTTTGTAACGCTTTGAGCGTGATCGTGGGAGCTTAGTGTAAGTTTGACACACTTAACTAAGCTCAAGTGTAAGTGGTTCGATATTCCCTCTCTTGGAAATGCGCTATGTTTGACGAAATTGCACTTGATGTAAGAGTGGATTTGTTTACTATTTTTAAGCATGTTTAAGCATGGTTTAATGCTGGATTTTAATGCCATTATTTTAAGGATGCACTAGGTAAGTGATCCTTGGTTTGCATGTGTTGAATGTATATGATATTAAGCATGTGATGCTTGTGGAAATGGCATTGTGGTTATGCTTGTAAAACAATGAATTAATGTGGTTAAATGATTATATTGGCAAGTGATGAAAATGGTTTTTGGTTACTTTAACCCGATATAGTTAGCCGGCTATAGGATTGGGTGCACCGTGAATAAAGTCATCTTGGATGTCGAGGGTTTGTGATTGTGCCGTAATATCCATCCAAGTACCCTAACGATTGAGGTTAAGTTCACAACGGTGAATGGTTAGTCTCGTGTGTGAGTCTTGTGTATGTGTCCTATACTCTCGTTAGTGGAATTATACAACTACCGATGAGTGATGTTAAGGGGTTGTGATTGTGCCACTAATCTCCACCTTGGGTAGTCCGGTAGTTTGTATGAAGCGTGAGGGACAACGCTTGTAATCGGCGTATCCAATTGTGTCTCATGTTGAAATGTTTTATGGATTATCATTTGTGAGCCAATATAATGTAAATGTATATTATGAAGCATGAGATGCTTGTAATGATGCAACAATGCATGAGATGCTTGTTAAAGCGTGAGCAATGGTTAAATTGCTGTTTTTAAAGTGATGCATATGAGCTTGTGTTTATTAAATGCAATGTTTTCTTGAGAAGACATGGTTTATGAAAAGCATGTGATAAAAGAGGTGGTTTTACAAATTATGATAAATGCATTGATGATTATGGTTTAGCGATCCTCACTAAGCTATATGCTTACGCTCTTTTGTTTCATCAATGCAGAGAATTGATCATTTCAAGGTAGCCCAAATGCAAGAGGAATCCAAAGCTTTGTTAAAGAGATGTATGTGGTTCACTCTTAGTGTAATAAGTGGCAATGGGTGGGACTTCTACTTTCTGTTTTTGATTGGAGATGTTGGTTGTTATAAGCATGTTTAGTTCCTAGTTGTGGACTTGTAATTGGCCTTTATATGGTCCTATGGCTTGGTTGTGGTGTTTTCCCCTTTTAATAGCATTGTGTCTCAAGCATGCTAGAATAGCTAAATGCCATCATGATATGAAGTGGTTGATGAGTATGATTTGTTGTTCATTGGTGTTTGAAAGTTTATTAGATAGAGTATATCTTGTATGCATGATTTGAGCTAGTTTGAATGTGATTTGGTATGTTTAAATGATGTTTGTTGAAGCCAATCTGGTATGCGTTTCGATATACGGGGAAGCGTATCAATACGCTAAGTCAAAATGAGGCAAATCTGTACAGAGGTATCGAAACAGATTGCCCGCGTATCGATAAGCATAGGCCAAGTTTGAAGGACGTACCGATGCGCGAGGAAGCGTTTCGATACTCTTGAATCTTCTTTAGCTATTGTCTTCCCTCATATCGATACAGGGCCAAGTGTATCGATACGGGTAGTTAAATTTCAGTTAAAAGTATCTTTTAAAGTTTGGAAATGTTGCATTTTGGTCCCTGAATTTTGTGTGTGCAATTGAATGTGTTTTGATGATCCGTTTGAGCTGATTTTTAACACGTTGGCATGCTATATGATAAATTGAGGTTTGGTCACTTTAAAATCATGAAGGTCCCTATATTTTATGGTATTTAGGGTTTGGTCCCTAAAAGTCAAATGTATACAATTGAATCCCTAATCAAACTCTGATCGCTATGTCGTTTTCACCTAATCGTTGTGCTGAACTTATAGGTTAATAATATGCATCTAGAGAGGATGAAAAGAAAAGAAAAGGTCGTAAATCAATGTTGACTTTTGGGTTGACTTTGGTTTTCCCCGTGTATTGTAGCATGGTGTTTGACTTATTCTCTTCGAGAGTTGGGAACTGGTAAACATTTTTAGCAAGTCTGTTCAAAATCTCCATTGCCTCTTTTGGTGGCTTATCTAGATGTATGCCATTTGCCGAGGCATCTAGCATCATCCTTGCCGGTGTGTTCACCGCATTGAAAAACATTGTCACTTGTGTCCATACAGGGAATCTGTGTAGGGGACACTCATCTAAAAGCTCTCTATATCGCTCCTAAGCCTCATACATGGATTCATCATTTGCCAGCCGAATAGAAGTGTTTTCGTTACGTAACTTATCAGTCATATTTGTAAGATTAAATTGAGCAAGGAAATCACGATATAAATTAGTCCAAGATCCTATATATCTGGCAGAAATACTATTCAACCAAGTTTTTGCCATATCCCTCAGTGAATAGGGGAATAATTTTGGCCTCAAAATATCGTCATGGACTCCTTGTAGTTTGAATGAATTGCAAATCTCCAGGAAGGATTTGAGGTGTTGTCTAGCATCTTCAGTTGCCGAGCCACCAAATTGACCAATTGTATTGATCATGTTGAACATTACGAGCTTTAATTCAAAGTGGGAAGCTTCGATTACAGGTGTTACAACTTCTGGGTTCAGTCCGTTGAGATCTTCTTCTAAATAATCTCGGACAGTTAGGTTTCTTGCTTGAGCAAATTGAGGTGGCAGAATCGCTCCGTCTCCTGCTGCGGCATTCTGATTGTCGTTGCCATTGTTATTGCGGTCTGGATCTATCATTGTTGCTTTCAATTTTTGTTTGAGTCTACGGTAGGTACGTTCAATCACTGGGTCAAGGGGATATTCTAGAGCTTTTGGATTTGCCCTGGTCAAAGACCAATGCAAAACAAAATTTTGTTAATACTTTAGAAACCGAACAATAAAAAGTAAAAATAATAGTGGAAGAAAATAAAAACAAAGTCGATATTGCCAATCCCCGGTAACCGCGCCAAAAACTTGTTGCGCTTATTCAGTGTCGCAATTTTATTGCAAGTATACACGTTGCCAAGTTATATTATAAAAGATATTGTCTCCACCACAGGGATTGGAGCCACTTCTAGCGATTATCGTCTCGCACTGTAGAAACATAAAAACACAAGTAATGGTTTGGTAGAGAAAACAACTAAAATAAAGAAAACAAGTAAATTAAGAGATTGAGTAAATATGATGATAGAGTAGGCTGGAATATATTGCATCGTAGTGTGGAAATTGAATGAAACTGTCTTGGTTTTGAATGCAAACGTCAACTTGATTGACTCGACAATGGGAAAAAGAATTGCCTCTGCAATGGGCAAAACTATTGTTGCGGCAAAGAACACTGCTACTGCTTGGGCAATTGAGCGACACCTCCATGGTTCGACAAACCGTTCTTCAATGGTTCCTTCTTATCCCTAAGTCGAAACTCTATTGATGTTCAGGCCTTGACAATACCTCCCAACATGAACAAAGGGTGAACACCAACCAATCTTACGCTTCTCTTAGCCGTTGAAACTCGTACTTATCCCTAAGTCGAATTAGTCTTCACCGATTGGGATAAAGACCATACATACTCGTTTCGTCAGTATAACTCTCTTGATATTAGTCAAATATATGAAATTGCAATATCCTATCCTGATTCAATTACAAGAAAAAGAAACACCAAGAATAAGAAAACCTTGAACTTAATTGCATTAACAAAAACCTAAACAAATTACAATCGTCTTCTCACAACTACTAAACAAAATAACCCTAGCCTAAAAGAAGATTTAGTTCATAATGGCGATAAGAAGCACTCTAAATTCTCTATCGAATCTCTCTATATCTCCTTCTTTGCGGCGACTATGCCTTGGCTTTTATAGAGCATAGCCTTGTCGAATTCTTCTTGGAACAAGAGGATAAGTTGGAGTTGAACATAACTTTATAAAATAAATAAATCTCTTTTAATTCATTATTTTTTTTCCTCCTTTTTGATTTCTTGTCCTTGACCTTCCTTGAATTTTTCATGATCTTCCTAAGCTTCGATCTTCATGCAAAGCATCTCTAAAAGCTCAGTGTTTTATGCTCTTCATGTAGCCTACCACTTTGCATATTTTCTCCCTTGTCAGCAAATGCCTTGGCATTGCCTCAGTAGTGAATTAGTCATTGCCTTGGCAATGGTCTGTCAGTCTTTCCACTCAGCATGGCTCGTTCTCTTGGTTCAGTGTTCCCCAATAAGGCTTGACAACGAAGAATAGCTTGGTCTGGGTCGTCAAGTGATGGGTCCTAAAATGAATACTTTTACACACATAACCGATTTGATGGCTTATATGATACCATGAGATAGAATTATGATTTTGAAGAGATAGAATTTATTGAGAAAAATCCTATGCATTGTTTATGCTTTTGAAATGAGATGAAATATGGTTTATGTTGATGCATTGAAAATAGTAGGTAAATGATGTTTAAAATGAGTATACTGGCATGAGATGAGATTATTGTTACTGATATAATTAGTCGACCAATAGAATGAGAAGTGCACTGTAATATACAAAATTTGTATGTGCTCTTTGGTTCGGGTAATGGGGGTAGTACCATCCTGTTCCAAACTGAGAGTGTGGTGATGAGAGATTCCACCACGGTAGGTCTTGATGATGTGATATTCCATCAAGCTTTGTGGCGATGAGAGATATCGCCAAGAGAGTTTGGTGATGTGAGATTCTACCGAGGTAGGGCTTCACGATGTGAGATTCTGTCAAGCTATCCTCATATCTGAGTAATGTTGCCTAAATGCCAATATATGAGATTCACATGTACCTTGTTTATAAATGATTTAATGAAATGAGATTTGCATATGAGATCATATTTTTGAGAAATGCTATATGAGAAACAAGCATGAATGACTTTGCTTTGAGACTTTTCATTTTGATGAATGCATGAGATAGATAGTACATGTGGTTTAAATGATGTGGTTTTTGCTTTGAAAATGGTTTCAAGCATGAGATAGAAAGAGCATGATGAGATAGAGATTTCTAAAATAGAAATGGTTTTAAAATGCATTTTTATTGTTGGTTTGTTTTGAGCATCCCTCACTAGGCGTTATTGCTTATGCTCTATTTTCCCAACAATGCAGAGAAATAGCATATTTGGGCAGCAAAGAAGCAAGAAGGATCCCAAGGAGTGAGACTTAGCTCAAGTAAGGTTTTATGTTTACCTATTAGTAATAATAGTTGGCAATTGAAGGATGCCTTAATTTTTTGGGAGAGTGTAATTTGAAACTCCCTGTTTTGTGGCAAGTTTGTGGTGCCCTTGATGACATGTAAATGGCCTTTACTTGTTGATATTTGCTTTGGTTTGTGTTTTGGCTTTTGAGTGGCTATTTTTTATACGTAGCATGCCAATAGATTTCTCTTATGCTTATTGCCATGCTATGATGTTGGAATTGTCATGTTTGATTGAGGTTTGATGCTTAGATATGTTGTATGCATGTTGGAATGGTTTTGATTGGATTAAAGTGTGAAAACCAGCAAAAAGAGTCATTACATGCCCATGTGTTTCGGTACACCTAAGTTTGTACTGAACAATGTGTCTGAAATTGCCTAGGGTTTCGAAACAAGGAGAAGTGTTTTGATACGTTTGGCTACTGGAATCCCCTGTTCCGAAACACCATGAAGGGTGTTTCGATACGAGCTCGAGCTTCGAGATGATAAAACCTATTCTGAAACGGGCGTTCCGATACAGGGAAACTTGTACCGAAACACCCAGCTGTTAAGTTGGTTATTGGAATCTTCTCAAGTTCTGTTTCTTTACGTTTTGGTCCCTAAATGTCGTGGATGCAATTAAATGAGCTTGGATGATTGTTTTGAGCTAAGATTTGATAAAGATGCATGTAATGTGATTAATAAATGTTGGTAATTTAAAAAGTGAAGAAGTCTCTATAATTTAGTGAAATTACAAAATGTTCCCTAAAATGTGTTTGTATGCAATAGAGTCCCTAAATGTTGGCTAATCGAGTTGCAAATTGTTCTGCTGCGAAGTTTATAACTTAGAATAAAAATTAGAATCTAGACAAGATAAAATTAAAAAATATGGTCATTTATTGAGGTAAAATTCCTGGTTTACTTTAATATTCATCATGTGATCCATTCGGTTCGGTCTTTTACCTAGACTGGGTCGAGGGGGTTACATTTGGTGGTATTAGAGCCAGATTTCGAAAGAATCGGGAGGTAAGGTTGATGTAATATTGTTGTTTGGTTGATTCCTTATTGAATGCTATGCACGATGGTTGATTATGCCATGTTATGACCATTGTTTGATTTGTGATAGATGCCCAGTGTTTGTTAACATGAATTGTGATTGTTATGTGCTGTTGAGGGAGAGATTAAGGGTACCCATTGCCATATTATTACTAATGATAAGAGAATTTTGGTTTTGAAAAGCAAAACTTAAGCTCCTTGGATTCTTGCTTTGGCTAGCCTAATTGTTTTTATTGTTGCATTATTTTAGCTCAAAGATTCATATCATTTTGATAATGGGATCGAGACGAGAGCTTAGAGCCAATGTACATAATGTTGTTAAGAATGAGGTTATTGATGTTGAGAACTTGACGCCGCCTCCTCCTCCTAGTGGCGATGGAGCTGGTGCAGGAGCTGGCGTAGGAGGTGTTGGACCTCAGGCAGCGCAAGGGCAGGCTGCTGTCGATATGACACCATTGAATCAGGCTATGGCTGGAGCTTTTCATGTAGCAATAGCGGGTATGCATGTGGCTGCACCTCAGCCTGGTGCTAATGTAGGTTTACCTTTGGAGCGTTTAAACAGTTTGGGTGGAATTGAGTTTTGAGATCTGTCTCCTGAGGATTCTGAGGCTTGGGATGAGAGCACCCAAAGGATTCTTGGTCAGATGGCTTGCAATGATGTGCAAAAGTTGGGTTGTGTTGTATCCTTTCTTCATAGAGATGGAACTTGCTGATATGACTTGGGAGTTCTTCGGAACTGCATTCCGGAGGAAGTATTTGGGTGTTCGCTATCTTCATGAAAAGAAGTCAGAGTTTAAGTCTTTGGCGCAAGGAAACATGAATGTTTCAGAATATGAGGTTCAGTTTGTTCGGTTGAGCCAGTATGCTCCTAAACTGGTTCCCAATGAACAAAAGAGATGTGATCATTTTCACTACGGGCTTCTAAAGGATGTCAAGACATATATGTTGGCTTCGGACTACAGCGAAATTTAGGCTATGGGCATCAAGCAAAATTTAGGCTTAGTTGCTCGTTCGATTGGTTCTAGCTCTAGAAAGAGGTCGGCTGAGTTTGATGCTGGTAGAGATCGTTACAAGAAGTACAATTATAGGAGGTATCAATCGGATCCAAGGCGTGGTGGTGGTAACCCTGGTCGTGGTCAACTAGGCCAGAATGCTTTTGTTCGTACTCTAGAGTGTACTCGGTGTGGTAGAAGGCACACGAGAGAGTGTTGGGGTAATCGGGTATGTGTTAGAATTGTGGATCACGAGAACATATGTAGCGTGATTGTCCACAACCTGGTAGAGATGGACAAGCTCTGGTGCGAGCTGTTGAGCCATAGAGAGGTCGTGGGTGCGGTCGTGGTAACTTTCAGCGTAGAGATGATGGACAGAGGAATGTTGCTCATGTTGTTGTTGTTCAGCCTGAGGGAGGTAGATAGGTTAAGGTGTATACTCATCGAAAGGGAAGGAATGACACAGATGTGATCGCATGCTCCTTTACTTTGCAATCCTTGTCATTACTTTCTTTGACTGATTCTGGTTCTACTCATTTATACATTTTGCGTGAGCATGCACAAGTGCTTGGTTTTCCTGTTGAGTTGTTAGATGTTGGTATGCGTGTAACCAATTCTTTTGGTGAGACGATTGTTACGAGGAAGTTGTATAGGAGATGTCTTTTGTCTATTCAAGGTCATGTGTTTGAGGTTGATCTTATGATGTTACCTTTCAATGGTTTTGATGTAATTCTTGGTATGGATTGTTTATCTGAGCATAGGGTTGTGGTTGATTTTGAGACCAAGCGAGTTTCGTTGAAACTTGTTGATTATTATGAAGTGGTAATCGTAGGCGAGAATGTAAAGTTTTTGTCTAATGTGGTTTTGGCTCTTGGAGCGAGTTGGTTGATGCGTTTGGGATGTGAAGCTTTCTTAGCTTATGTGATGAACCCGAGTAGAAAGGAGGTGTGAGTACAGGATATACGTATGGTATGTGAGTTTCCGGGTGTATTTCTGGAAGAGTTGCTTGGTTTGCCATTCAACATAGAGGTTGAGTTTGGCATTGAGTTGTATGAAAATACGACTCCAATGTTAATTGCTCCCTATCGCATGGCTCCGAAAGAGTTGAAGGAGTTGAAGACGCAACTCCAAGAGTTGCTTGATCGAGGTTTCATTAGGCCTAGTGTTTCACCTTGGGGTGCACCGGTCTTGTTTGTGAATAATAAGGATGACACGATGCGAATGTGTATAGATTTTCGTCAATTGAACAAGTTGACAATCAAGAACAAGTTTCCCTTGCCAAGGATTGATGATCTTTTTGATCAATTTCGAGGTTTTCAGTGTTTTCTAAGTTTGATCTGAGATCCAGATATTACCTATTGAAGGTAAAGGACATGGATGTGCCTAAGACTGCTTTTTGTACGAGGTACGGGCATTATGAGTTTTTGGTGATGCCTTTTGGTTTGACTAATGCCCCTGCTACGTTTATGGACATGATGGATCGTGTGTTTCATGAGTTTTTGGATACATTTGTGGTTGTTATTATCGATGATAATATTGTGTACTCTCTTACCATGAAGGATAATGATAAGCATCTACGGATTGTGTTGGAAGTTCTGTTGGAAAATCAACTTTATGCCAAGTTGAGAAAGTGCATGTTTTGGCTTAAAGAAGTTGTTTGTAACAACCGAGTTTAGGGGTCGGATGTTAGGTGAGTTAATTTGGGTTTGGGTCTTTGGGCTTGTTTTAAATAAAATGGGCTTGGTTTTAAATTAAAAAGGACATGTGATTTCATTAAGGGTAAAAGGGGGATTTTCTAAATAAATGAAATTTCAAGTAAAATGATGTTTTGAAAGTCATCTTATTCTTCCTCTTGAAAACAAAAACTTACGACAAAAACCTCCCCAACCCCAAGTTACTCTTCCATCATCTTCCTGTTGTGAGGGAATGTTGGGCTAATGTTATGGTTATGCTTGGGGGTCGTTTTGAACGTGTTTAATGATGATTTGGGTGATGAAATTGATTGGTAATTGCTGGGTTGTGTTCAAGTCCGAAAATGAAGAGTTTGGGTTAGTTTTGGCTTGGAAATGTAGTAGTGATTTTGTGGTAGTGATTTTGTGGGTATTTTGACAAGTAATATGTTGTTTTTGGTTGATTAGAAGCAAGGGAAAACATTGGAGAAGCTTCGGGCCCGATTCCGGGAAACTTAGAGGCTTGATCGACATTCTTGGCTTGTATTGAGGGTGTTTGGTGAGTGGACTCTTTTCAGTGGTTTTAAATTGGTTCAAAGTATGTTGTTGATGTATTATATTTTGCTTGGTAGGCCAATCTAATATGGGGTTAAGTTGGTAGCTTAATCTCTTGTTGAATTTATGTACTTCTTGTTAAATGTGCATAAATGTGGTCTTGTGGGATATGTGTCTGATTATGTGGGGTTAATTTTTGATGTATTTATGTTGCATGGTGGTGGTTTATATGTTGTGTTGCATGATTTGTGAAATCATGGTGAAAACTCATTTAGTATGTTGGCACTAGTTATAATTACTGTATATAAATGATCGATCATTAGGATGAGTGTCCACACGCTAAGAGTCAAATTTGCGCGTGGCCTTGATGATATGTGGACACTAAAAAGGAGTACGGTGAAGTAACATTCCACCGGAAAGTGTTTATGTGTGATGATGAGTGGAATCCCATCCGTAAAAGAAAACTGTGATGTGTGAAATCCCACCAGAAGGTAATATTATTGTTGTTTGAGTACGTTGGGGCGAAAATCCCAACGGAAGCTATCCGCATATCCGAGTAAGCTATATAGTTGTCAATATACCTTGTTTATGTGTGGTTTATGTGGTAAGATGTTTTCTTACATCTATGCTAAGCATAACATGAGGTAAGATGCTATGTTCATGCATTCTTGTAGCGGTTAGCTATGTTGTTGTGTTAGTGTTAATGCTTGTCTTCTTGATGTTTTATGGATACCATGCTTTGCACCCTGCATTTTCGATACTTTGTTTTTAAGCTCCCTCACTAAGCTTTCAAGCTTACACTCTCATTTCCGACAATGCAGATCATTAGTGTGGAAGTTAGCAAGTAGCAAGGAAGGGGCACCCAAGAGCGTGTGTTGCTGCTCAAGTTTGGTTTTTCTTAAATAATGTAATAGATAACAATGGGGATGCTATGTGTTGTAGGAGCGTATGTTAGACTCCTATATGTTGGCTTTAATGTTGTTGATGCTTGCTTATGTTTTGTGTTCAAGGGTTGTACACCTTGTTTATGAGATGCTTATGTTGATGCGTGTTTCTTAATAGCTAAGTGGAATCGTATGTATGCTTGTATGTTTAATCATGCTCATCGTAGGATGTGATGCCTCTATATTGTATGTATGATTGTTGCTTTGTGATATTAGCTATTTTGGGGCATGTTTGGGGAAGTTTGAGGATGCTGAAACCTGTTTTCGGATCACTATGTGTGCAGGAGTTTCGAAACGCTCGATGTGGTTTCGGAACGGTGGTAGCTCTAAGGATACTCGTATCGGAACGGGGGTGGTGCCGTTTCAATACGATTTGACACTGTGAGCTCCCGTTTCCGTACGCGTCTCATATGGGTTGTACTGTGGCACGCAGACTGGGATGTGTTGTTTCTTTGCTTCAAGGTGATTCCTACACTTGGCGGGTCACCATTACTACAGGCATGCCAGATGCTGAGATTACCTGGGAGTTCTTTGAGTCTGCTTTTTGCAAGAAGTATTTTGGTCCCCGCTATCTTGATGAAAAGAAGAGAGAGTTCATGGCCTTGCTTCAGGGTGACATGATAGTGACCGAGTATGAGGTACGATTTGTCTGATTGAGTCAGTATGTGTCCGAGCTAGTTCCTACTGAGAGGGAACGATGCGATCGTTTCTGTTACGGGTTGAGTGAGGACGTAAAGAGGTATACTTTGGCTACAGATTACACGGACTTCGATGTCTTGGTCGCAAGGGCCAAGGACACAGAGCATAGTTTGGGTCTGACCAGACGTTCAAGTGGTTCTAGTTCATGGAAGAGGTATACTGACTTTGATAGAGGTGATGCCAAGAGGCACGGGGACAATAGGCATCATTATGATCACAAACGTGGGGGTGGTAACCACGGGAGAGGCTATCAAGGCCAGAGGGATGGTCGGCGTTTGCCCGAGTGTGCTAGGTGTGGGAGGCATCACACCGGAGAGTGTTGGGGAATCTTTCATGCGTGTTGGAACTGTGGAGCTATTGATCACCTTAGGCGTGATTGTCCACATCAAGCTGGGTTTGCACCGGTTCAGGTTCAAGCTCCTGCTAGAGCTAATGAGTACCCGAGAGGCTGTGGGCACGGTCGAGGTAAATTTCAGCCAAGGAACGATGGTCATAGGAATATAGCTCATGTGGTTGCGGTTCAGCCGGAGGGCGGAGGACAAGCTAGAGTTTATGCTCAGCGAGAGAGACAGAACGACACGGATGTGATTGCAGGTAATTTCACGATATAGTCTCTGAGTTTGCTTTCCTTGATTGACTCCGGGTCTATGCATTCTTACATATTGAGTGAGCATGCAAAGATGTTGAATATACCTTGTGAGGTACTAGAGGTAGGTTTTAGTGTACTAGTTCCTTCAGGGATACAATAGTTGTTAGGATGATGTACAGAAGGTGTCCTTTAATGATTCATGGGCACATATTTCCAGTGGACATGATGGAGTTACCGTTCTATAGCTTCGATGTGATTTTGGGTATGGACTGGCCTACTGAGCATAGGGCTAGGATAGATTTCGAAACAAAGAGAGTCTTCTTGAAGCTTGGAGATGACTACGAGATTGTGGTAGTATGGGAGAATATAAAATTCTTATCGAATGTTGTTTCAGCCTTAGGGGCTCAGAGATTAGTTGAGTTGGGTTGTGAGGCGTACTTGGCCTACGTGATGAATCAGAAAATGAATGAAGTTAAACTGCAGTATAACTAAACAATGTGTGATTTTCTGAGTGTGTTTCCGTAAGAATTGTCTAGTTTGCCGCCTGACAGAGAAGTAGAGTTTGCCATAGAGACATACTCAGATTCTGCTCCCGTTTCGATTGCTCCATACCGTATGGCACCGAAATAACCGAAAGAGTTGAAGACTCAGTTACAAGAGTTGTCAGATAGAGGTTTTATCCGTCCGAGTTCTTCGCCTTGAGGCGCTCCAGTATTATTTGTGAAGAAGAAAGACGATAGTATGAGGATGTGCATCGATTATAGACAATTGAATCAGTTGACAATGAAAAAAAAGTATCCCTTGCCACATATCGATGATTTGTTTGATTAGTTGAGAGGAGCATCAGTCTTTTCAAAGAATGATTTGAGATCTGGTTATTACCAGTTGAAGGTAAAAGAGGTTGATGTACCGAAGAAAGCTTTTAGGACTAGATATTGTCCCTACGAGTTCTTAGTTATGCCGTTTGGGTTGACAAACGCACCGGCTGCTTTCATGGACATGATGAACAGAATCTTCCATCAATACTTAGATCATTTTGTGGTTGTATTCATAGATGATATTTTGGTGTATTCGCGTAGCGAGGAAGATAATGACAGGCATTTGAGGATAGTTTTGCAGACTTTGCTAGACAACCAGTTGTACGCTAAGTTTAGTAACTGTGAGTTCTGGATCATAGATGTAGTCTTTCTTGGACATGAAGTATCAGCCGAGGGGATTAGAGTTGATCCAAAGAAGATAGAAGTCATTGTTGAGTGGAAACAACGAAAGTCTGTGACAGAGAGTCATGTTTGCTAGTTTGAGTTTGTCCAGTGATGGTGGTCTAGTGCCCGAGCTTCAGGTTAAACCTACCTTAGGCCAGTTGATTAGAGAAAAATAGTTGTTAAATAGATCTTTGGCACCTCACGTGTAAGATATAGCCGAAGGTAGACCATCGGACTACAATTTCAGTGTTGATGGGGTTTTGTGTTTCAGAGACAGAATAGTTATGCTAGACGACAATGATTTGAGACGTACTATCTTGACCGAAGCACACAGTAGCTCGTTCGCTATGCATCCTAGTAGTACAAAGATGTATCGTGATTTGAAGAATGAATACTACTGGGTTGGTTTGAAGAAAGACGTAGCCGATTTCTTGAGTAAGTGTATGGTATGCCAGAGAGTGAAGGCAGAACATCAGGTTCCATCAGGTTCGTTGCAACCGTTGAGGATTCCGGAATGGTAGTGGGAAAATATCACCATGGACTTCGTTTCAGGTTTGCCTTTGACTCCTTCGAAGAAGAACTCAGTTTGTGTTATAGTTGACTGCTTCACAAAGTGTGCTCACTTCATAGTTGTTCATACGACTTACTCCTTAGATAATTTGGCCGATTTGTACATCAGTGAGATTGTGAGATTGCACGGGGTGTCGAAGTCGATTCTGTCTTATAGAGATCCGAGATTTACAACCAGATTTTGGGAGTATTTGCATAGTGTTTTGGGTACCCGATTGAATTTCAGTACGTCGTATCAACCTCAGTCAGATGGTCAGTCATAAAGGGTTATACAGATTTTAGAGGACATGTTGGGTTGTTGCCTTATTGATTTTCAGGGTATTTGGGAGAAACACTTGTCGTTGGTCGAGTTCGCATACAATAACAGTTATCAGTCGAGAATTCAGATGGCTCCGTATGAGGCATTGTATGGTAGAAAATGTAGAACTCTGAAGTGTTGGGCCGAAACAGGTCAAAAGTTGTTATCGATGTCGGATATGCTTAAAGGGACTACCGATAAGCTGAAGTGAATTTGTGATCATTTGAAGGCAGCTTCGGATAGGCAGAATTCCTATGCCGATTTGAAGAAGACAGAAGTTTAATATGACGTGGGAGATAGAGTGTTCTTGAAAGTCTCTCCGTGGAAGAAAGCTATGAGGTTTGGCAGAAAAAGGAAATTGAGTTCGAGATACATTGGCCTGTATGAGATTGTGAAGCGAATCGGTCCGGATGCTTATCAGTTACGTTTTTCATCTGAGTTAGAGAAGATTCACAATGTGTTCTATGTTTCCATACTTTGAAAGTATAGATCAGATCTGTCGCACGTTATGCTTGTGGAAGAGATTGAGTTGAACCCAGACTTGACGTACGATGAAGAACCAATTGATATCTTGGCATCAAATAGCAAAGTGTTGCGAGGTAGATCGATTGAGTTGGTCAAAGTGAAGTGGCAATGCCGAGGTGTGGAAGAGGCCACTTGGGAGAGATAGGAGGATATGGAGAGGTAGTTTCCGTATCTCTTCCAGTCATGTAATTTTGGGGATGAATTTCCTTAAGTGGGGGAGAGTTGTAACACCCAGGTTTAGGGGTCGGGTGTTAGGTCTGTTAATTTGGGTTCAGGTCTTTGGGCTTGTTTTAAATAAAATGGGCTTGGTTTTAAATTAAAAAGGTCATATGATTTCATTAAGGGTAAAAGGGGGATTTTCTAAATAAATGAAATTTCAAGTAAAAGGATGTTTTGAAAGTCATCTTCTTCTTCATCTTGAAAACAAAAACTCACGACAAAAACCTCCCCAACGCCAAGTTAGTGTTCCATCATCTTCCTCAGTGATTTCAAGTGCTTTCATCAAGGTAATGATGTTTTTGACTTCTCATCTTCATCCTTAACATTTCTATGGCTTTAGATTTTCCTAAACTCCATTTTTGAATTTCTTCAAGTGTTCAATTTTTAAGTAAAAGGTGGAAACTTTGTTGGGTTTTTAATAAGTTTTGAATTTGTAAAGTTAATATATGTTATAGTCTTGCCTTTAAGTGTAACATCTCTTAAAATGGTGGAGTTTTGTTGAGATCCCGAAATGGGTATTTGTGGGTGTGTTTAAGTGTAGAAATCTTTAGTTTTTGAGAGAATGTTGGACTAATGGTATGGTTATGATTGGGGGTTGTTTTGAACGTGTTTAATGGTGATTTGGGTGATGAAATTGATGGGTAATTGATGGGTTGTGTTCAAGTCCGAAAATGAAGAGTTTGAGTTAGTTTTGGCTTGGAAATGTAGTGAAATGGTCTTGAGATTGTAATCTGATATGTGGCAGTGATTTTGTGGATATTTTGATGAGTAAATACGTTGTTTTTGGTTGATTAGAAGCAAGGGAAACATTGGAGAAGCTTCAGGCACGATTCTGGGAAACTTGGAGGCTTGATCGACATTCTTGGCTTGTATTGAGGGTGTTTGGTGAGTGGACTGTTTTCAATGGTTTTAAATTGGTTCAAAGTATGTTGTTAAGGTATTAGATTATGCTTGGTAGGCCAATATAATGTGGGGTTAAGTTGGTAGCTTAATCTCTTGTTTAATTTATGTACTTCTTGTTAAATGTGCATAAATGTGGTCTTGTGGGGTATGTGTCTGATTATGCATGTTGTGATGTATTTATGTTGCATGATGGTGGTTTATATGTTGTGTTGCATGATTTGTGAAATCGTGGTGAGAACTCGTTTAGTATGTTGGCACTAGTTATAATTACTAGATATAAATGATCGATTATTAGGATGAGTGTGCACACGGTAAGAGTCAAATTCGCGTGTGGCCTTGGTGATGTGTGGTCACCAAGGAGGAGTACGGTGAAGTAACATTCCACTGGAAAGTGTTTATGTGTGATGATGAGTGGAATCCCATTCGTAAAAGAAAACGATGATGTGTGAAATCCCACCGGAAGGTAATATTATTGTTGTTTGAGTACGTTGGGGGCGAAAATCCCAATGGAAACTATCCGCATATCCGATTAAGTTATATAGTTGGCAATATACCTTGTTTATGTGTGGTTGATGTGGTAAGATGTTTTCTTACATCTATGCTAAGCATAACATGAGATAAGATGCCATGTTCATGCATTCTTGTAGCGGTTGGCTATGTTGTTGTGTTAGTGTTAATGCTTGTCTTGTTTATGTTTTGTGGATACCATGGTTTGGATCCTGTATTGTCGATACTTTGTTTTTGAGCTCCCTCACTAAGCTTTCAAGCTTACGCTCTCATTTCTGACAATGTAGATCATTAGTGTGGAAGTTAGCTAGGAGCAAGGAAGGGGCACCCAAGAGCGTGTGTTGCTGCTCAAGTATGGTTTTTCTTAAATAATGTAATAGATAGCAATGGGGATGCTATGTGTTGTAGGAGCGTATGATAGACTCCTATGTGTTGGCTTTAATGTTGTTGATGCTTGCTTATGTTTTGTGTTCAAGGGTTGTAAACCTTGTTTATGAGATGCTTATGTTGATGTGTGTTTCTTAATAGCTTAGTGGACTCGTATGTATGCTTGTATGTTTAATCATGCTCGTCGTAGGATGTGATGCCTCTAGATTGTAGATATGATTGTTGCTTTTTGATATTAGATGTTTTCGGGCAAGTTTGGGGAAGTTTGAGGATTCTAAAACCTATATTCGGGTCACTCTGTGTGTAGGCATTTCGAAACGCTTAAGGTGGTTTCAGAATTGCGGTAGCTCCAGGGATACTCGTATCGGAATGGGGGTGGTTTTGTTTCGATAAGATTTGACACTATGAGCTCCCGTTTCGGTACGTGCTTCGATACAATTTGCTACTATGAGTGCCTATTTCGGAACAAGTTCCGAAACATTTTGTCACTATAGACCCCCGTTCCGGAACAAAGTGGAGCGTATTGGAACGGATTGGTCTGGCTTTAAAACTGGAGCCCGCGTTTCGGAACGGGCAAGCCTATTCCGAAACACAGGCAAGTAAATTGGCTTTTTAGCATCTTCAAAGTTTCTTGAACATTGTGTTTTAAATTAAAAAGGTCATGTGATTTCATTAAGGGTAAAAGGGGGATTTTTTAAATAAATGAAATTTCAAGTAAAAGGATGTTTTGAAAGTCATCGTCTTCTTCATCTTGAAAAGAAAAACTCACGACAAAAAACTCCCCAACCCCAAGTTACTGTTCCATCATCTTCCTCAGTGATTTCAAGTGCTTTCATCAAGGTAATGATGTTTTTGACTTCTCCTCTTCATCCTTAACATTTCTATGGCTTTAGATTTTCCTAAACTCCATTTTTGAATTTCTTCAAGTGTTCAAATTTTAAGTAAAAGGAGGAAACTTTGTTGGGTTTTTAATGAGTTTTGAATTTGTAAAGTTAATATATGTTATAGTCTTGCCTTTAAGTGTAACATCTCTTAAAATGGTGGAGTTTTGTTGAGATCCCGAAATGGGTATTTGTGGGTGTGTTTAAGGGTAGAAATCTTTAGTTTTTGAGAGAATGTTGGACTAATGGTATGGTTATGATTGGGGGTTGTTTTCAACGTGTTTAATGATGATTTGGGTGATGAAATTGATGGGTAATTGATGGGTTGTGTTCAAGTCCGAAAATGAAGAGTTTGGGTTAGTTTTGGCTTGGAAATGTAGTGAAATGGTCTTGAGATCGTAATCTGATATGTGGCAGTGATTTTGTGGATGTTTTGATGAGTAAATACGCTGTTTTTGGTTGATTAGAAGCAAGGGAAACATTGGAGAAGCTTCGGGAACGATTTTGGGAAACTTGGAGGCTTGATCGACATTCTTGGCTTGTATTGAGGGTGTTTGGTGAGTGGACTGTTTTCAATGGTTTTAAATTGGTTCAAAGTATGTTGTTAAGGTATTAGATTATGCTTGGTAGGCCAATCTAATGTGGGTTTAAGTTGGTAGCTTAATCTCTTGTTTAATTTATGTACTTCTTGTTAAATGTGCATAAATGTGGTCTTGTGGGGTATGTGTCTGATTATGCATGTTGTGATGTATTTATGTTGCATGATGGTGGTTTATATGTTGTGTTGCATGATTTGTGAAATCATGGTGAGAACTCGTTTAGTATGTTGGCACTAGTTATAATTAATGGATATAAATGATCGATCATTAGGATTAGTTTGCACACGGTAAGAGTCAAATTCGCGTGTGGCCTTGGTGATGTGTGATCACCAAGGAGGAGTACGGTGAAGTAACATTCCACCGGAAAGTGTTTATGTGTGATGATGAGTGGAATCCCATTCGTAAAAGAAAACGATGATGTGTGAAATCCCACCTGAAGGTAATATTATTGTTGTTTGAGTACGTTGGGGGCGAAAATTCCAATGGAAACTATCCGCATATCCAATTAAGTTATATAGTTGGCAATATACCTTGTTTATGTGTGGTTGATGTGGTAAGATGTTTTCTTACATCTATGCTAAGCATAACATGAGGTAAGATGCCATGTTCATGCATTCTTGTAGCGGTTGGCTATGTTGTTTTGTTAGTGTTAATGCTTGTCTTGTTGATGTTTTGTGGATACGATGGTTTGGACCCTGCATTGTCAATACTTTGTTTTTGAGCTCCCTCACTAAGCTTTCAAGCTTACGCTCTCATTTCTGACAATGCAGATCATTAGTGTAGAAGTTAGCTAGGAGCAAGGAAGGGGCACCCAAGAGCGTGTGTTGCTGCTCAAGTATGGTTTTTCTTAAATAATGTAATAGATAGCAATGGGGATGCTATGTGTTGTAGGAGCGTATGTTAGACTCCTATGTGTTGGCTTTAATGTTGTTAATGCTTGCTTATGTTTTGTGTTCAAGGGTTGTAAACCTTGTTTATGAGATGCTTATGTTGATGCGTGTTTCTTAATAGCTTAGTGGACTCGTATGTATGCTTGTATGTTTAATCATGCTCGTCGTAGGATGTGATGCCTCTAGATTGTAGATATGATTGTTGCTTTGTGATATTAGATGTTTTCGGGCAAGTTTGGGGAAGTTTGAGGATTCTAAAACCTATATTTGGGTCACTCTGTGTGTAGGCATTTCGAAACGCTCAAGGTGGTTTCAGAACAGCGGTAGCTCCAAGGATACTCGTATCAGAATGGGGGTGGTGTTGTTTCGATAAGATTTGACACTGTGAGCTCCCGTTTCGGTACGTGCTTCGATACAATTTGCCACTATGAGTGCCTATTTCGGAACAAGTTCCGAAACATTTTGTCACTGTAGACCCCCGTTCCGGAACAAAGTGGAGCATATCGGAACGGCTTGGTCTGGCTTTAAAACTGGAGCCTGCGTTTCGGAATGGGCAAGCCTATTCCGAAACACAGGCAAGTAAATTGGCTTTTTAGCATCTTCAAAGTTTCTTGAACATTGTGTTTTAGTCCCCCAGTGTTTGTATGCTTCCTTGTCGAGTCCATATGTACCTTTTATGAATGTTTTCGCTTCGTACGCATCAAATTGGACTAATATGTTACTTGGTAAATTTAAATTGCCTTATGTTCCGCTTGGGTTGTTTCGCTATCGTTTTCCGCTGTTGCCTTTGCACATAGGACTAAATGTGATATTTAGACAAGATAATTAAATGAAAAAATAGGGTTCCTAATCGGAGTGAGGCCTTAGTAGGTTTCGCCCCAGTTTTCCCCGTGTAACCCGTTTGGATCGGCTTGTCGTCTAGACCGGGACGAGGGGGTTACATTGTTTCCCTTGGTCATGTAGTTTCCACCGAAGGGAAAGTTCTAACACCCCAACAATTATGCCCAAATTGTAATCCCAAGATTCGTAATGTCCCTAATTTTTAAATCCCTAAATTCAAAACCCTAAAATTTGGTAATTTAAATATAAAACCTTAATTGAGTAATTTGCGAATTAATTGAATTTTTAAACGAATTTAGTGACCTTTTTATAAAGAATTGAAATTAGGTGCCTATTTTGTGAACCCTAGAAAAGTACAAGGACTTACCTTATAATTTGTCCTGAATTTTGGTTATATAAGCCACCCAATTCCCCTGTAATTTTGTTTGTTTATAAGTTGAAGCTTTTTTATTGTGCATTGTCATTTGTGAATTTAAAGATTTTATCGAAACATATATGATTTTGCGATTGATATTTTTCTTACTTTTTAGAGGTACGCTAAGCTCTTTAGCTTACTCCCCCTTAGTCTTTCTTTCAGATACTCAGACCATAGTGAATCGGTACTTGGAGGATCTCATATTTTATCCAATTATTTTATTATTCTGTACGAAACTATTTTAGTTTATTTAGATTTCAATTTATTGCTTTGGGATATGGATGTAATTTTGGACTATTTATGTTTTGGGATTATTTTTAACATTCATTTATTGTTATTTCAATTCAGAGATTTTATATAAACATTTGAATATTTATTATGATATTTTTATTTTTATTTATTATCAAATTTATGTTATTTTATTTTAATTAAAGTATAATTTTCAAAATTGGATTTCTTGAGAGAAAAGTTTTCAAACGTAACTTCCTAAATTCCGTCTATTCTCTTAGGTCAGGTTTAGAGGGTTACAATTCGGGTCGATCCCCAAAAGGTTGAGGCAGTGATGAATTGGAAGTCGCCTAAGTTGGTCCATGAAGTGTGTAGTTTCCTTGTTTTGGTGGGATAATATCGTAGATTCGTGGATGGTTTTTCAAGGGTTGATGCTCCTTTGCCAAAGTTGTTACGAAAAGATATTAAGTTTGAATGGACGGAGGTTAGACAACAAGTTTTCGAGAAGTTGAAGGAAGCGTTGACGCAAGCTCCTATCTTGATTCAACCCCAAATGTGTGGTTTACAACGATGCGTCCTATGTTGGTTTGGGATGTGTGTTGATGCAAGAAGGTAGAGTTGTAGCATATGATTCTTGGCAGTTGAAGGTGCATGAACGTAATTACCCTACGCATGACATCGAGTTGGTTGCGGTTGTGTTTGCCTTGAAAATTTGGAGGCATTACCTTTATGGTGAAAAGTGTACGGTTTACACAAACCACAAAAGTTTGAAGTACTTGATATCACAAAAAGAGTTGAATCTTAGGCAACGACGATGGTTGGAGTTGCTTACAGATTACGACTTGACGATTGAGTACCATCCGGGGAAGGATAATGTTGTAGTTTATGCCTTGAGTAGAAAAATGGTTGTAGAGTTGAGGGTGATGTTTGCTCGGTTGAGTATATCACAAGATGGTGGTTTAGTGGCTGAATTGCAAGTGAAACCCTTGTTGGTGGAGATGATTAAGGAGAAGCAGTTGTTAGATGATTCATTGGTACCGCATGTTCAGGACATTGCAAAAAGAAATCATACGGACTTTTGTTTAAGAGTCGAATAGTTGTGTCAGAGGATGTTGAGCTGAGGCACACTATCTTGTCTGAGGCTCATAGCAGTCTTTTTGCTATTCATCATGGTAGTACCAGGATGTATCGTGGGTTGAAATATGAGTACTATTGGTTGGTTTGAAGAATGATGTGGCTGATTTTGTAAGTAGGTGCATGGTTTGTCAGCTTGTTAAAGTTGAGCATCAAGTTCCTTCTTGATTGTTGCAATCATTGAAGATTTCGGAGTGGAAATGGGAAAAAATCACCATGGATTTTGTGACAATTTGCCTTTGACACCGTCCAAGAAGAATTCCCTATGGGTGATTGTTCATCATTTTACAATGTGTGCATATTTTCTGGCGGTGCACACTACGTATACGTTGGACAAGTTAGCGGATTTGTACATTTGAGATTGTGAGGTTGCATGGGGTACCTAAGTCTATTGTTTCGGATCGAGATCCACATTTCACAGTGAGGTTTTGGGAGTGCCTGCATCAAGCGTTGGGTATGTGTTGAATTTCAGTACTTCATATCATCCGCAGACAGATGGACAGTCTAAACGAGTTATACAAGTGTTGAATGATATGTTGAGGTGTTGCATCATTGATTTCCAAGGTTCTTGGGAGAAAAGTTACCTTTGGTGGAGTTTGCTTACAATAATAGTTATCAAGCGAACCTTTGGTGGAGTTTGCCTAATGTGCTAAAGGGCACTATAGAAAATGTGAAGCTTATTAGTGAGAGGTTGAAAGCGGCTTCAGATCGGCAAAAGTCTTCGTGGATTTGAAGCGTAAGGAGGTTGAGTATGTTGTAGGTGATCAGGTGTTTTTGAAGGTTTCACCTTGGAAGAAGGTGATGAGATTTGGCCATAAAAGTAAGTTGAGTACGGGTTTTATTGTACCATATAAGTTGCTTGAGCGTGTTGGACCTATTACTTATAGTTTGAGGTTGCCTCCCGAGTTGGAGAAGATACATGATGTTTTCCATGTATCCATGCTTCGGAGATATAGATCCAATCCGTCTCATGTTATGCATGTTGAGAAGATTGAGTTGAATTCGGATTTGTCCTAATAAAGAACCGGTTGAGATCTTAGATTCGGACAACAAGGTTTTTTGTGGTAAGACCATTGAGTTGGTCAAGGTCTTGTGGCGACATCGTGGTGTGGAGGAAGTCACGTGGGAAAGGAAGGATGACATGAAGAAGCAGTTTCCTTATCTTTTTCCATCAGGTAAAATTTTGAGGACGAAATTTCCTAAGTGGGGAAGAGTTGTAACGCCCCGGTTTTGGGCCTAGGAGTCTTTAAGATTGACTCGGGGTTCGTAGGACCTTGACTAGAGATTTATGTTAGTTCGGGAGTGGTTCAGAGAAAACAAGGTTCATGATATGATAAAATTATGGGAAAAATTCCTAAAATCCTCTAAAATTATATATAAAGGTTTGGTAAAATCAATTTTGGAAAATGACTTTTGGAAGAATGAAATTTCAGTTTAGTGACTAATTTGAAAAAATGTAAAATCTATTTTTAAAAGACTGTTTTGAAAGAGGGCTAAAACTTAGAATCTCTAGGTAGCTATTACACCAAGGTGTTATCAGCCTTTTCCCCTGTTCTGTGTATTTTTAAAAGATTTAATAAATTGATTTATTAAATGAGTTTTAATAAAAAGGGATTTTAAAAGGCTAAAACATTTTCTTACGTAACTACTTTCTCCTAAATGTTTTTTCTCAACTTTCTCATTAGCCAAACTATCTTTTCATCACTAAAATCTCCATAGATTTATCTCTTTTTACCCACTTTTGATTTCTAAATGGTTCTCATGGATTTCTACATCAACTAGCTATGGATTTCTTGAAGGTTTTCATCTAAATCATTGTAATCAAGGGAAAAAGCTTGTTTTAGAGGCGATCTTTCTTTTCTCTCCTCTAATCAAGGTTCTTTAATGAAATTCCAAAGTCTTTGGCTCTCTAATAGTGTTTATTGATAAAGTTTTATAATCTATTTGATAAAAATGGTTAGATCAAGCTTTGAAAGATGATTTTTCAAGATTTTCGTAATTGTACTATTTTGGTTATTTTGAGATTGATTTTAACCATGACTTAGATGTTAAATGATGTTGAAATAAAGGTTTTATCATAGGAATCCAAAAATAGGTTGGATCTCTAGTTTTTAGGTTGTTGGATTTTGGGTTTTTGTGGTGATAATGTGGTTTTGGTGTTGCTGGAGATGTTAATTGGTTATTAAAATTGGATGGAAGGGTTAGGTTTTGGATGAGTTGAGTTTGTAGAGTAATCGAAGGCCTTTTCGGTTGCTATGGTTAGGCGTTTTTGTATTTTTGGGCAGAGCACCGTGATGACTTTGGTTACTGGTGTTTTTAATGCATTGAGATACATTAATCCTCTGTTCTTGTGTGGTATAAATATGAGAGAACATATCAGAAGCAATCAGTGAAGTTCTAGGAGCTTCGGAAGCTTGATTACGCTTCGGCAAAGCAAGCGAGGCGTTGTCGATGAATGGAATATATTTTAAATCCTTTCAAAGACTTGAAAGCAATGTTTGGGGGGGGGGTTTAGATTGAGTTTGAAACACTAATCTAAACATGTAAGTAAGTTTGAGATGTTTCGCTCTCGTTTCTCGGTTTTTATCCCATTGATTTATATGATCATGCTCATGTTTTGAAGATAGATGTAAACCTACTATTTTATAAATGTTTTGAGAAAATGATTTGATGTCTTATATGATCCCATGAGATAAAATTATTATTTTGAAGAGATAGAATTTATTGAGAAAAATTATATGCATTGTTTATGCTTTTGAAATGGGATGAGATATAGTTTATGTTGATGCTTTGAAAATAGTGGGTAAATGATTTTTAAAATGAGTATATTGGCATGATATGAGATTATTGTTACCGGATATAATTGGTCGACCAATAGGATGAGAAGTGCACTGTAATATACAAAATTCCTACGTGATCTTTGGTTCCGGCAATGGGGGTAGTGCCATCTCGTTCCAAAGTGAGAGTGTGGTAGTGAGAGATTCCACCGTGGTAGGTCTTGATGATGTATTCCATCAAGCTTTGTGGTGATAAGATATACCTCCATGAGAGTTCGGTGATGTGAGATTCCATCGAGGTAGGACTTGACGATGTGAGATTCCGTCAAGCTATCCACATATCCGAGTAATGTTGCCTAAGTGCCAATATATGAGATTCACATGTACCTTGTTTATAAATGATTTAATGTAATGAGATTTGCATATGAGGTCATGTTTTGAGAAATGCTATATGAGAAACAAGCATGAATGACTTTGCTTTTAGACTTTGCATTTTGATGAATGCATGAAATAGATGGTACATGTGGTTTAAATGATGTGGTTTTGCTTTGAAAATGGTTTCAAGCATGAAATAGAAATAGCATAATGAGATAGATATTTGTAAATGAGAAATGGTTTTAAAATACATTGTTGTTATTGGCTTGTTTTGAGCAACTCTCACTAGGCATTAATGCTTATGCTCTATTTTCCTAACAATGCAGAGAAATAGAATATTTGGGCAGCAAAGAAGCAAGAAGGATCCCAAGGAGCATAAATGACCTTTACTTGTTGATATTTTCTTTGGTTTGTGTTTTGGCTTTTGAGTGGCTATTTTGCATAGGTAGCATGCCTATAGATTTCCTTTATGCTTATTGTCATGTTATGATGTCGGAATTTCAATGTTTGATTGAGGTTTGATGCTTAGATATGTTGTAAGCATGTTGGAAGCATGTTGGAATGGTTTTGATTAATTACAGTGTGAAAAATAGTAAAAAGAGTCATTACAGGCCCAGGTGTTTCGGTACACCTAAGCGTATAGCGAAACACTGTGTCTGAAAATGGCCTAGGGGTTTCGAAACAGGCCGAAGTGTTTCGATAAGTTTGGCTAATGGAATACCATGTTCTGAAACACCATTGAGGGTGTTCTGATACGAGCCCGAGCTTCGAGACACTCGAACCTGTTACAAAATGGGCATTCCGATACAGGGCAAACTGTACCGAAACACCCAGCTGTTAAGATGGTTATTGGAATCTTCTGAAGTTCTGTTTGTTTACGTTTTGGTCCCTGAATGTTGCAGATGCAATTAAATGAGCTTGGATGATTGTTTTGAGCTAAGATTTAATAGAGATGCATGTATTGTGACTGATTAAACTTTGGTAATTTAAAAAGTGAAGAAGTCCCTATAATTTAGTGAAATTACAAAATGGTCCCTAAAATGTGTTTGTATGCAATTGAGACCCTAAGTGTTGTCTGATCGAGCTGCAAATCATTCTGCTGCAAATTTTATCACATAGAAAAATAATAAGCATCTAGACAAGATAAAAGGAAAAAATAGGGTCGTTTATTAAGGTAAACTTCTCGGTTTACTTCAATATTCCCCTTGTGATCCGTTCGGTTAGGTCTTTCGCCCAGACCGAGTCGAGAGGGTTACACACTATCTTCAAATTCACTACCAGAATTTTCAGATTCACTATTATCATCATCTGCTACATAATCTGAGACTTTCTCCAATCCACTATAATCAAGAACATGAGCTTCAACAGTAGCTTCTTCAGTTGCTGAAAAAGTTTCTGTAACCTCTTCCTCTATGTAAACATGTATGTGTCTATTCCTACTTATAACTTCTAACATAGCAACAACAACAGCGTTTGTTCTTAAATTGTTAACACTAAATTTCTTCCTAGAATATCTCCAGTACAAAACATACCTACCAGAGTATCCTAACTCATCTACCTTATCATACATTTCAAGCATTGACATGCTATCTACATGACACATATCAAAGTAGTTTATTTTTTTTCAGTGTACTGAAATCTTGGTGAATTCACCATGAACCCACTGTATAGCGTAAAGGTGTTCTCTAAATCGAGTGCAAGTGTACACTTTTGTCAAGTTATAGTATAAAAGATTATCGTCTTCTCAGGGACTTGATGGCCACTTCAAGATTAAATTCCTGCACAGAGAAAAGTAAAAACACAATAGATTTGAGTCGGTTTGCAAGAACTGCATAAACTAAAGTAATCAAATAGTAAAGATATTGAGTAATCGGAATAAGAAGATGGGTCAGATTGAGTTGCTCCGTAGTGTGAAATTGCGTTGCAATTCGAAAAAGTCTTAAGATGCAAAGTCGATGTTGCCTCCACGGCAGGTGACGAATTGAACACTGTCACGACGGGTAACTCGGCGGGCCTTCAAGGTTCGGCAGAACGTCCTAAATTGTTTTCGACTTATCTCTAAGTTTGAATATTGTTGATGTTCACTCTTTGACAATACCTCTCGACGTAAACCTAGATTGAACAACAATTTTCCCACATTCCTTCTTAGCCGCCTTAAACCTAAACTTATCTCTAAGCTAATTTGATTTTCTCCTTAATTGGAGGAAATCGTGTTTATCCCTTTCTTGAGTTTAACTCTCTCGAATTGAAACAAATTGATGTGCTCTCAAAGATCTCTCTTTAGCCTGTTTCAATGGCGGGTCGATATGGACATGTTTGAAGATGTCTAGAAACTTCTTGAACTACTAGTCTTGCTTCTGCCTCTTTAGCATTTGTGGGCATGGGGGTTTCCTCAGGCAGATTTTCCATGTCCCTGACTAGTTCAGACTCTTTAGGAATTACTGTGGCGTCAGGACCTGTTGCGGCAGCTTTCTCGGCGGGCTTTGAAGAATTGGTCAGCTGCTCCATTGGTGATTTTCCCTTTTCTTCCTGACCCTTTAGATCTTGTAAGGAAATTCCACCCCTGGTGGTGATTGCTTTACCCTGCTCGTGGTTCTTTCCTCTAGCGACCTCAGTATCACTATGTAAACCTTCCGTTGGTCGTGTATTTAGGATCTATAGAAATTGGCACACTTGTGTTTCCAGCGTTTTTAGATATGCTTCCTGATTATGCATCCGCATTTCAGTCTTGTCATTGAAAGCATAAATTTTATTAACAAAATTATCCGAATTAGCAATATAAGCACTAGTATGAGACATAAAAGTGTTTAAAGTGGCTTCTAGAAAGTTGTTTGTTGTGGGTTGTTGCTGTTGTATCTACTGCCGGGGTGGGTTCATGTGATATCCCGTATTCAGATTGGTCGTGTTACTCCATGAGAAGTTTGGATGTTTCCTCCAACCTATGTTGTATGTGTTCGTGTTCGGGGTGCTCTTCAGGTTGTAGGTTCCCAAGAAGTTTCCAGATTCTTTGCATTCTGTAAAGTCATGGTCTCCACCACATTCATAACAGAAGGCCTCTACTGCTTTTACCTCATATGCTCTTCTCGTTGGCTTGATCATGTTCTCCAACAATCTAGTCAGCTTATGTATGCAGGTGTTTACGGACTCTAAGGTTTCCAACTCATTCACTGTGGCCTGGCGTCTGATGCCGCCACGGGGAGCGGACGGATATTGGTAGTCATTTTTGCCAACTGATTCATAATCCTCATTCCCTCCTCTGGTGCCTCATCAAGGAGTATGTCGTGTGCTGATGCATATAGCATCATCATGGTGGGTTGATTGACA
Source organism: Hibiscus trionum (assembly GCA_030270665.1). Taxonomy (NCBI): domain Eukaryota; kingdom Viridiplantae; phylum Streptophyta; class Magnoliopsida; order Malvales; family Malvaceae; genus Hibiscus; species Hibiscus trionum. Next base: position 29,419,426 of record BSYR01000021.1, read on the forward strand.
CCATTGTAAAACATAGATACATATATCCAAAGCGGCAGCCCATGGAGCTGGCATTTGTGCAGTAGTTCTCGGTAGCGCTCCCAAGTTTCGTACATTGCCTCGTCATCAGCCTGTTTGAAAGAGGTAATCTCGCTGCGTATACAATCCGTGACATTTAATGGATTGAAACGAGCTAGAAAATCTCGACACGGGTTTGTCCAGGACTCAATAGATCCAGCTGTCTGCTATTTAACCATGTTTTCGCCCTATCCCTCAGTGAATAGGGGAATAGCTGTAACTTCAGAACATCAGGAGGTAGTCCATGAATTCCTAACGAATTGCAGAACTCTAGGAATGACTTCTTGTGCTGCCTAGCATACTCATTTGTTCTTTCCCAAAACTACCCCAATTTGTCGATCATATTGAACATAACAGGCTTGAGTTCAAAATGATTGGCATCAATGTCTAGCTCTACGACTGCAAAGTCAAGGTTGTCTATGGCCACTTCCATGTAGTGTCGAGTGGTACGGATTTGTCTTCGCTGATCACGAAGAGGAGGTGGTGGTGGTAGCTGCTGCTGATCTTGCTACCTACCATCTGTCGCAGGGTCTGCTAGGGCGGGGTTATTGCTGGCATTATTTCCATCATTGTTGTTATACATTGATGCCTCTGCTGCTCCTGCTGCTTTCGCCGCTTCTAATTCTTCTCGTGCCTCTCTTCTTAGTTTTCTTGCTTCTTGTTCGAACTCGTCAATGAACAGGTGTTTAGATGATGAGTTTGCTCTGGTCATTAACTAAAACAAGAAGCTGTGAGATTTTTTAATAATAAAGAAAACTAAACTAGAAATTAAATGCAATAAAGAAAAAGTGCATAAAGTAAAACGAAGTTGTTGTTGCCAGTCCCTGGCAACGACGCCAAAAACTTGTATAGCGTAACGGTGTCCTCTAAATCGAGTGCCAGTGTACACTTTTCTCAAGTTATAGTATAAAAGATTATCGTCTCCTTAGGTACTAGATGGCCACTTCCAGATTAAATTTCTGCACAGAGAAAAGTAAAAACACAATAGATTTGAGTTGGTTTGCGAATAGTGCCACGTTCCTAAACTGATTTCGACTTGTCTCTAAGTTTGAATATTGTTGATGCTCACGCTTTGACAATACCTCTCGGCGTAAACCTAGATTGAACAACAATGTTCCCATGTTCATTCTTAGCCGCCTTAAACCTAAACTTATCTCTAAGCTATGTTGATTTTGACCTTAATTAGAGGAATTCGAGTTTATCCCTTTCTTGAGTTTAACTCTCTCGAATTGAAACAAATGGAAGTGCTCACAAAGATCTCTCGATTCTATTGCAAACAAAGATGAAGAATATGGAATAAACAAACCTTAAATTCAAATTGCATTAAAAACTTCAACTAATTACAACCGTACTCACAACTACTAAACATGTAACCCCCTTAGCCCGGCCTAGACGGTTGACCCGAACTACGAAGATTACACGGGGAAAACCAAAGTCAACCCGAAAGTCAACCTTGATTAACGACCTTTTTTTTTATTCTTGTCTAAATGCATAATAACCCTAGGGGTATTCTTGAAAAGAACATACTCAAAAATCACAGCAATCGGAAAACATTTAGGGACTCAATTGCACAACATACAAATTTAGGGACCAAATTGCAAATTCTATAAATTAGGAGGACTTAACCAAATTAAAAGTTACCATTATAAAATTAATCATATTTCATGCTTCTCTGCCAAATGTCATCTCAATCGGACATCTCAAACTCAACCAATTGCATATACAAAGATGGGGACCAAAACGTAAGAGTTTCAAAACATTTAACCATCAGATTCAGTGCCCAACGGTCGAGTGTTCCGAAACGGGGAAGATACGTTCCGAAACGCGGGACCGTTCCGAAACTTGTTGCGGAACAGGGCTTGGCAGTGGCAAATCCGTTTCGGAACAGCTCTACCTGTTTCGAAACGCCAAGGCCATTTCAGGCTATCTGTTCCGAAACAGTATCACCCGTTCCGATACGGGCTACCCAGAATTGCAGATTTTTGCTGGTTTAACAAGCATTTGACCCATCAAACACATTCCGATGACACTCAAATCATACCAGCAAGTCATCAAACACTTAAGGAACATATTAGCATCAACTAATCACAATCATGGCATCATTCAAGGAAAATCCCAAATCTATAGGCATGCATCCTATATTGAAAACCATGCAACCATCAATTCACCAAAACCAAATACCAAAAGGCCATTTACATGATCCAACATCATCAAAGGCATTAACCAACATAGGGAGTCCAAAATATCTCCCAAAAACACAACTTAGGTTCCCATTGCCAAATGCCAAAAGCTAATAGTGTTAGGAAAAACATTCACCATACATGAGCTTAGTCTTTCACTTGGATCCTTGACCTCCTTGCTGCCCTTTATGCACCTCAATGCTCTGCATTATTGGTTTAAGAAAGAGAGAGCGTAAGCACATAGCTTAGTGAGGAAATGCTCAATTAAAACATCACAATAATGCATTTGCAAAAACACCTTTTCAAGGCCTTTAGTTTCAAAACAACATTTATCATGCAATTATGCATACAAACCAAGCATCTCATGCTTCAAATCATCATCATGTCATATTGGCTTACAAGTGATAATCAATAACATTTTACAAGTCAAAATACAATCGGATACGCGGATTACAAGCGTTGTCCCATACGCTTCATACACACTACCAATATCAAGGTGGAGCAAATGGTACAATCACAACCCCTCAACACCCGTGATGGAGACTATGGTATAATCACAACCCCTCCACATCACTCATTGGTAGTTGTATAACATCACTAACGAGAACACGGGACACACAATACAAGATCCACACATGGACTTTTAACCACCATTGTGATCTTAACACAAGATCCACTCATGGACTTTTAACCACCATGATGATCTTAACCATCTCGTTAGTGTACTTGGATGGAGTTTACGGTACAATCACAACTCCTCAACATCCAAGGCGACTTTATTCACGGTGCACCCAATCCTATAGCCGGCTAACTATATCTGATTCAAGTACTTTAAAACCAACACATCACTTGCCAATATACATCATTTGTCATCATTAATCCACCGTTTTAAAGCATTTAACAAAGCCATTAAATAGTCATGCATTACAATGCATCAAACCACATTTATCAATGTTCAAAACAAAGATCTCTTACCTTGAGCATCCTTCAACACATGGCTTATAAAACCAGCATCAAACATGCTAAAATATGCTTTCAAAACAGAATTTAAACATGCAAATATAACACATTGCATCCAACCATCTCATGGTTCATCAAAAAGAGAGTTTTCCCGGAAACTTACTTTTGAGCTTAGCTAAGTTGTTTAGACTTAAACTAAGCTCCCAAAACCTTCCAACATTGGTTTCAAAGCTGAAAACCAAACTTCACTCACCGATTCCGTTTCGCAAGCTTGTCGAAACACCGATCAAGCCTCCTGATCAACACCACAAGGATCCGATGATGTCTCCCCTGTTTTAAACACATCAAAGCAGTGGATTAATGCATCAACATGCATTAATATCTTCAACCAAGACACCTAAACTCACTGTTCTCATCAACACTCACATTTCGGCTACCAAACACAACCGAAATAACATCCAAACACCTCTACAACCTTACCCAGCCAAGATCCATCAATTCCAATCATACTTATACATCAATTAACATCCAAAAAGGATCTAATCACATCCTTATACCTCCAGCTATAGCAGGGCATCAAAATCACCCCAAAAACCACCATTAACTCAAGCAAAAACTTAGGAAAATCAACCTATCCGGGATTGCATTGATTAAACCTCAATTACACATAATTTATACATCCAATAAACATCAAAAAGACATCTCAAAACACAGCCCAATCATTTAGTACGAATTTAATCAAAATTAAATCCAAATCTTGCATTTTAAGCCAAAATCAAGAACACAACATTAAAACCTTTAATAAAACTCAAATCAAGGATTGAGAACTTGGGAATTTCAGTAAAGAACTGAGTATTTAGAGGAGAAGGACATTCATACCTCTAAATGTGAGTTTCTCCTTGTTTAAAGCCAAGATTCTTGAAAATTCAATAAGCAAATGATAAGGATTTGATGTAGGAATGATTAGAGATCAAATAGAGATTGAAATCTCATCTTTAGGTGTTAAAATCATAGGGAAAATGGCTGAGAGAAAAGGGAGAGAAAATGAAGAGGGAAAATTTTGAGAAAAGTTAGTTATGAACTCAAAAATATCTATTTCCCCTTTTTCCTTTTATTAAATATCATTTAATAAATGTTTAATATTAAGAAAAATCTGGAGAAACTCTTCTTGGGTAAATTAGCTCCTTAAAGATTCAAAGTTTCAATCCTTTTAAAACAGTCACCAACTTTTCAAAAATTACATTTTAGTCACTAACTTGAAATGTCACATTTCGAAACCTCATTTTGTAAAATTGATTTCACCACTCTCTTATATATAATAAAATAGGATTTTAAGATATTTTTCCATATTTTTAATGCATCCCGAACTAGGCTTTCCCTAAAAACCACCTTTTATATTCGAACCGAAATCCGACCGATCCGATTCAAACCCAAAACCTCTAAGCCCAAAATTGGGGTGTTACAAAACAAAACAATCTTAACCTTAAGAAAAGTTTAGAACATTATGTGAAGAAAACACAAAAATAAATTCTAAAAATCCTAATATCTCCGTGTTGTCTTCCAATTTGGTCAAGCCTTCCTTTTATGGGTGGTTACATGTGAAAACCCTATTTAGGAAGAAGTCTCTTTTTGGGAGGAAGTTAAGTTGGAATTAAAAGTTGTCAAAATTCTGGGTGTTTTATTCCAAACTGACTCCTCTTTTGGCTTTCTTGGGCTGCAAGCTTCATCCTTATTTGGGTCTTCTCACATCATCTCTGAGTGATCCTGGGCTTTATTCGTCATGTGGCTTAGTTTTGCTGATACAGGGAATTCTCCTCTTGCTATCGCACTCCCTTTTGGCCAATCTCCAATGTGCCGCCGCGACGACAGTCTGTCTCGGCGGCTCATTCTTTGAACTGTTTCAGTACAGTTCTTCTTAGCAACAATGGTTCGTCATGTGTGATTGGATATGATCATTCTGCTCTCTTCTCCTCTCCAATCATTCTTTTGCTCTGCTGCCGCGGCGGGTGCCAGCGACAGTCTCATGTAACCTGTAATGCAAATGCAACAAAAACAGAGTCTTTTCTCCACAAATAATTATAAATACTGTAATAAGCTGAATGATGGAAAAATACTGTAAAACATGCATGAAAACCTAAGTATGAACTAAAATAGGCTTAAGAACAATGACAATATGAGCTAAAATGGGCATAAAATATAGGACTTTCAAGCACTTTACACACCCCCAAACTCGAACTATTTCTTGTCCTCAAGCAATGCAAAACCTAATAAGTACTTACCCTTACTTCAACAAAAGGAACCTGTCTTTAACTTGATTTCATGCCTCAAGGCCATGGCACCTATGTCATTTTAGTGTGTAGGATAGCATGAATTTTCTCGGAAACAAACTATAATGCTTGTGATCAAGTTTGTGCTAAATTGTGTACAAGTTGATCTTCAATAACTAATTAAGTGATCAAAAGACTTAGCAAATTTTTGGTACCTCTAAACAACATAGCAGTTCTAGGATTGATATTTTTTTATTTCGACTAGAGCCATTTTCGGGCACCTCCGGTCGCCTAGAGTCTGTTGCGGCACCTCTAGGATTGAATTTTTTCTTATCTGTCGTGGCGGCCTTCCTTGCAGTATTAACAACTTCAGCTGTCGAGGCGGCATCCTGTAATGCAAGTGAATTATAAGTACCAAGTAATCAAATAGTCTATGCTCACTACTTCATTCTATCAATCAACCTGTCACAATTGTGTTAAGGATAAATAGCACTACAGTAAATTTCTAAGTCATCTTCATGCTACCCAAAAATTAAAGGTACTTTTTAATGGTGCTAATTGTCGGCTATTCTATCATAGGCACAAGTTGTTTAACAAGTTCTTTTTCATTAAAGAAGAGGTGAGTACAATGCAATTAAAATGATTAACTAATATGCCACTATAAATGGATTACACTAAGGTGGACTGTCCCTCCCCCAAACTCACGGCGGGCATTGCAGTTAATGCAACAAAATAATAAAAAAAAGAAAAAATTACATAAAATAAAAAAAAATAAAAAAAAAAGAAAAGGAAAAAGAAAAAGAAACATGTTACATTTAGAATGAAGAGGGGGAGGAGTTTTGGGCCACTTCGTCATTGTCGGAAAGGTCCAGTCGTCGCCTCTTGAGAGGAGATGGTTGGACATTCTTTGAACTCCTTTGTGGCTGGATTTTGGAGGGCGGCATGTTCCTGGTTATTGGGACAGTATCATCGGATTCTTCCTCGTTCGATTCGCTCCAGATGTAATGATACTTCCTTCTCCTTGATGTTTCTACCGTCGATGGTGCTGCCGTGGCGGGTGGTCCTACCGTGATGGGTGAAGAGTCATCTTCATAATCGTAGAAAGAGTCATGAGACAGAGAGTGTTGGCCCTGTGGGTTCACTGGAGGGGCAGGTGGGGTGTTGACGGCTGAGAAGGATCCTTGGTGGGATGATCGGGAAACTGTAGGTGATGCCGTGGCGAGGGAGCTAGGAATGGGCTAGCTCGCCAAGGTAGCTTCTGTGATCTTAGTTGGAAAAGTGGGAAAGTGTAGGTCATCCCCTGGTAACTTCTCTTTGAGGAATAGCTCGAAACCGGTGTTGTAGTTCCAAACGTTTTCCATAAACTTCAAGTTCTTGTGCTCCATTTGTTGCAGCTTCCGATAGATGTCCTGGAGCATCCTGGTGGGGTCGATGAAGACCTAATCTATGTGCCTGCCCTAGGCTGATGTTCCTACCGCGGCGGTAGCTGGATCATTTGCCTCTATCATCTCTATCATCTTGTAGATGTATTCTTTCGTCCATCCTTGCCTTTGTTATTTCATCACATTTGTCTCGTCCGTCGGCACTTTGAAGTTTGTACAAAGCATGGTAATGAGGTTTGGAAAGAAAAGCCTACCCTTTGGCCTCTGATGGTAGGCATAGATTTCTTGGAAGATGACGGCTCCCACGATGATCTTTCGCCGCTTCAAGATAGAATCTATCATTGCGAGGCGTGGGCGGTCGACGGTGGAATTGTGGGAGATGGGCAGTAGTCGGCGCTTGATGAATGTGTTCCAAAGTTTGGCATTTGTGAGCAGGGAGCGGCGGGGCACTGATCCAGTGTGTTTGTCTGTATTCCACATAGTGCCTAGATCATAATCTTTATCCTTCAACCCGTCATAGTCGGTGGCGGTGAGGGCAGCTTCAACAGCACCATGGTCATGTATGTCGTCAATGATCCCATAGTAGGCGTTAATGGTGTCTGCATCCAGTTGAATGCCGCTGCCATAGACGTATACGAACGAGGCCTTTGGTGTTGGACTCTAGGCGTAAAACTTTCTAACCATTGTAACGTTGCCTTCTTCAGGTTGGCGGGTAAGGAATTTCCTGCCGTGATCCTTGATTACTTTGTAGATGAAAGCAGGCAGACCAAAGTCGCCTGTGTCGGCGGGGTAGTGGAAACCTTGCTCTTCAATAACTTGTCAGGATGCAAACTTCTTGTTGTAACGATTGGATTCTTTCGGAGAAAAGAACCTTTTGAAGGGCGGAGTGCTTCGAGAGGTTGACTTTTTGGAGATGTGGTTGAAAGAAAATCTGAAAATGTAAGAAAACTGTGAGAGTTCAAGATTTTAAGAAAGCAATGGGTTAAGATGATAAAACTGCAGAAATGCCCTCTTTTGTTGTTGTTTTCTAGAATTAGGTCACTTGCACAAAATATAGCAGAATGAAATGGATTAGGTAGCAAGAAATCCTAAAAACTTGAAAAATAGCAATTAAAAAGCGTCACTTTTGAGAGCTTATCAAATTCCCCCTCACTTGTCTCATACTTGTCCTCAAGTATGTCCGAAAAAGATATTAACCCAAGAATGCATTCCTCAATCCATCACAAGTATCAAGCATAATTATAAGAGTTCTAATGCAAAAGAAATTTCATGAAAGAGACACAAATCAAACCAAGTGGATAGAAGCAAAGAATAACCTTTCAGTCCTTCAATTACCTATCAATCAGTAATCAAATCCTAACCTAGTCTTAATCCTCACCAAGGTAAACTCAAGAGCACTCAAAAAGGTAGATGTGAAGCAAAAACACTCTAAGTCATGCATGAACAAAGGTTTCCATAGGCTTGTAACAAGTTCAATTCTCCATTACTTATTAGAATCGAGGTGCAAAAATCATTAGGTCTTTTATTCAAGGTGTAATGTGGGTTTAGAAAAGGGTAAAAGGATGGAAAGAAAATAAACAAAGAAAGATGATCAATGCAAGATATAATAAACAGTGAAGACAAAAGAGAAGCTTAAAAATGGGCAAGCAAAAAAATCTTTTTCTTTTCAGTTTTTCAAAACTGTTTCTTTTTTCTTTTTTCTTTTTTCTTTTTTTCCGAAGCAATTGCTTCCTTTAATTCTGTTTTTTTTTTCTTTTTTTTTCCGAAAAAATTCTGCCCTTTATTCGAATTGCAGCCCCTTTTGTTTAGCAATACAGTTTCTAGCATTTGATCATTTAAAAAGTTTGGTTGAGGGTTAAGCCAAAAAATGGGATATAAGGATTCAAGAGGGTTCACTAAGCGAAAGGTAAGTTTTAATGAAAGAGAGAAAATGGTTAAATCCTAATGCCTAAATCATCTTAAAGCACCTCATTCTAGTGTAGTCTCAAATCGTATACAAGCAACAAGTTCTAGATTCCTAAATTCAAGATGACACTCTCAAGCAAGGAAAAACGAGCATAAAGAATGCATGCTCAAGGCTCAAAATCTCACAAAATTGGGCTAAGTTGATTAAGCTAGGTAAGAAATCCAATTATCACAATCAAGGTAAATTGAAAGGAGATGTCAAACTATCATTATACTCATGCCATTTGATTATCAAGATGTCAACATTCAAATATTCCTATGCACTATCACAATTATAACATGCTGGATACCAAGCAATGGCCAGAAAAATTTCATCTCAAAGTTAAACAAAAGTCAAACATATATCAAACAAGCAAGACAAGTGGTTTTGCTACCCTCCCCCTCACTTAAGTGAATTGCCCCAATTCAAATGAAAAACATAATAGTACAAGGTAGAGAGGGGTTAAGAGTACTCCCCGTGGTCAACGATGTCTGCGGCCACGACCGCGGTTCGGACGAAGGTAGGAAAAAAATTATGCAATGTTGTCTTCGAGGGTGTGGAGTCTTTCGGCAAGATTAGGTGGTTCTTGCGTATTCTGGTTCCTTTGTGGTGAGGAGGTTGGGGCTTGTCTCGTGTTCCGGTGATTGAAAACTCGTTGTGAACGTGAGGTCATTGTCCCAGGTGGATTGAGATAGGGGGCGTCAGGAGTGCCGTCAAGTAAACTCGTTGAATCCAAGCATCTCTCATCTAAAGAATCCATAGAAAAGGCATAAGTAAAATTGGAAATATCAAAATATGCAATTCGAGATGCTAAATGAGTGATGTATGGTCCTAGGATTAAAGGGTGATTTGATCGGATGACAATTTCGAATTGTCGAGCTAACCAAAAACCGAGATTTACCTTACGAGCAGTGAACATACACCAAAGAAAAAATAATTCAGTCTTACTCAATACTCTGGAAGAGTCATTTCGTCTTGAGAAATTGTAAGCCAAAAAACGGTGGATGTATCGCAATGTTGGGTCGTGGAGGTGGATAGCTTTTGTAACCCCCTTAACCCGGCCTAGACGGTTGACCCGAATTAAGAAAGTCACACGGGGAAAACCAAAGTCAACCCGAAAGTCAACCTTGATTAACGACCCTTTTTTTTTCTTTTTAAACTTGTCTAGATGCATATTAATCCTTAGATATGTTCATACAACAGCATACTCAAAGATCATAAACATCAGAGATCAAACAGGGACCCAATTGAACAAATTACCACTTTAGGGACCAAATTGTAATTTCTGATACATGTGAGGACTTAACCCAAATTAAAGTTACCAACTTGAAATTAATCAGGTTTCATGCTTCTCTGTGAAATTTCAGCTCAAAAGGACTTCCCAAACTCATACAATTGCACAAACAAAATTCAGGACCAAAATGCAAACAATTCAAAACATTTAACTGCCAATGTCAGCCCCTAACGGTCACCCGTTCCGAAACAGGCAGAGCCCGTTTCGAAACGCGGGGCCGTTCTACAACGCGTACCGCAACACGGGCTGGCAGTAGCCAACCGTTTCGGTGTAACGCCCCGGTTTTGGGCTTAGAAGTTGTGGGCGTTGACCGGTTTGGTCAAAGTGCTGTTCGAATCTAAAGAGGTGAAATTAGGAAAACCTAGTTCGGGTTGCATTAAAAATATGGAAAAATGTTCTAAAATCATCTTTTAATATAATTAAGTGAACTGTGGAATCAATTTTGAAAAATGGGTTTTGGAAGAGTGACATTTTGGCTAGTGACCAAAATGTAATTTTTGAAAGTTTTCTGACTGTTTTATAAAGAGTTGAAACTTTGAATCTTTAAGGAGCTATTATTCCAAAAGTAGTTTCTCCAGATTTTTCTAAGATATTTTGAGATTTATTCTGATTTTGAAACATGTCAAAAGTGGAGGGAAAGGCCATTTGGCTATTTTCTTAACTAACTTTTCTATTTTCTTTCTCTCATTTTCTCTCAATCCAAACACTTGTTTTCCAGAGAATTGTTTCTGATTTTCTCACCCAAAATCCTCCTTTCAACACTCTTTTGATTCCTAAACATCATATCTTCAAAACCTCATCATTTGCTAGTTGATTCAACAAGGTTTTTGATTCCAAAAAGTGGAGAAACACAAGTTTGGAGGTAAGAACGTCCTTCTCCTCTAAACTATCAGTTCTTTACTGAAATTCCCAAGTTCTCAACTCTTAATTGAAGTTTTATTAAAGGATTTTAAGTGGTGAAATGGATCTTGGCTTATAATGCAAGATTTGGTGATTTTTGATGATTTTCGTTAGATCTGATTAATCTGTGATTTGAGATGTGTTTTTGATGTTAAATGAACTCTAAATTGATAAGGAAATGAGTTTTGATTAATGCAATCCCGGATAGGTTGAGTTTCCTAAGTTTAGCTTGTGATTCTTGGATGTTTTTGTGGTGATCTTGTGGATCTGATGTTGCTGGAGGTATAAGGATGTTTATAGGTTGTTTTTAGATGTTAAATGGTGTTAATGGATGTTAGGTTTTGCTGGTTTATGGCTGGGCTTTGTTGGGAAGTGGTTTTGATGCAATTTCGGTTGTGTTTGGTGGCCGAAATTGGAGTGTGAATGAGAGCAGCGAGTTTGAGTGCTTTCATTGAAGCTTTTGATGCATGATGATGCATTAAATCTCTGCTTTAATGTGTTTAATCAGGGGAGGCATCTTTGGATCCAAGAGTTGTTGATCCGGAAGCTTGAATTGGTGCTTCGGCAAGAGGCGAAGTGGAATTGGTGAGTGAAATTGGGTTTCGGCTTTGAAACCATTGTCTTGGGAGCTTAGTTTAAGTCTAAACAACTTTGCTAAGCTCAAGTGTAAGTTTTCGGAAATACTCTCTAGTGGTGGCCATGATTTGATTGTTGTTGCAATGTGGTTTATTGCATGATTTTAACACTGTTTTGAAAGCATGATTTAGCATGGTTAATGCTGTTTTTGTAAGCCATATGTTGAAGGTAACTCAAGGTAGGAGTTCCTTGTTGTTGAACATTGATTAAATGTGATTTGATGCTTTTAAATGCATGATGAATATGGCTTGGTTTTATGCTTTAAAACAGTGGATAAATTGATGATAATGATGTATATTGGCAAGTGATGTTTTGAAAAGGGTTAAGGTCACTAAGGTGGTTAAAAGTCCTTGAGTGAGCCTTGTTTACTTAAGAACATCAAGGTGGTTAAAAGTCCTTGGATGGTTCTTGCTACGGACACAAAGGTGTTTAAAAGTCCTTGTGTGGTCCTTCCATGGTGGTTAAAAGTCCATGGGCCAAGGTGTTTAAAAGTCCTTGGGATCAAGGTGTTTAAAAGTCCTTGATGTGATACATTTCATGGTGTTTAAAAGTCCATGGCCAAGGTGTTTAAAAGTCCTTGGGATCAAGGTGTTTAAAAGTCCTTGATGTGATACATTTCATGGTGTTTAAAAGTCCATGGCCAAGGTGTTTAAAAGTCCTTGGGGCCAAGGTGTTTAAAAGTCCTTGGGGTGAAAGTTGATGAACTTGTTTTTAAAGAAATGGAACTTATCACTTGAGGCCAATATGACATGTTGTGATGTGATGCATGAGATGCATGTTTAAGTATGCTTTTAAGCATGTACAATTGATGTTTTGAAGCATGATTTATAAATGTTTTGTTAATGCATTATTGAATGGTTTTACGAGCATTCCTCACTAAGCTTTTGCTTACGCTCTCTTCCGCTTTCTTAATTCAATAATGCAGAGCATTAGAGTACTTGAGGGCAGCAAGGAGGGCAAGCATCCAAGTGGAAACAAAGCTCTAAGTATGGAAGGTTTTCTAAGTACATTTTAGCTTTTGGTAATTTGGCAATGGGGGACCAATGTATATGTTTTGGGAGATGTTTAGTTCTCCCTAAGTATGTTGTTTGATGTTGAGAATGTTGGTTTTGGTGTTGGATCTTTACATGCTTGTTTTGAAAGTTTATGCTTGAATGGTTAGCTTGTGTAGGAAGCATGCCTATTGATTTGGGGCTTTTCTCATATGATGTTAATATGTTGAATTGATGATGCTTATATGTCCCTTCTATGTTTAATTGCATGTTGGCAAAGTTTGGTGACTTTTGGAGCATGATTGGTTGGTCAATTGCATGTTTAAGTATGCATTTTTGGGCAATCTGTGCAGGGCGTTTCGGAACAGCACCTACCGTTTCGGAACGGGTGCCTTAAATGAACCCAGGCGTCCGAAACGGGAGGGACCGTTCCGAAACGGCAAGGCTACTGCCAGACCCCCGTTTCGGTACGCGTTGCGGAACGGCCCCGAGTTTCGAAACGGGCTATGCCTGTTTCGGAACGGGTGACCGTTGGGGGCTGACATTGGCAGTTATATGTTTTATAATGTTTGCGTTTTGGTCCTGAAACTTGTTTGTGCAATTGTATGAGTTTGGGAAGTCCTTTCGAGCTGAAATTTCGCAGAGAAGCATGAAACCTGATTAATTTCAAGTTGGTAACTTTAATTTGGATTAAGTCCTCATATTTATCAGAATTTACAATTTGGTCCCTAAAGTTGTAATTTGTTCAATTGAGTCCCTGTTTGATCTCTGATGTTTGTGATTTTTTGGTATGATGTTTGTGTGATCACAATTAGGTTTTAAGTGCATCTAGACAAGGTTAAAAAGGAAAAAAAAGGGTCGTTAATCAAGGTTGACTTTCGGGTTGACTTTGGTTTTCCCCGTGTGACTTTCTTAATTCGGGTCAACCGTCTAGGCCGGGTTAAGGGGGTTACATTTGGTGGTATCAGAGCTGAGTTCTCGAGTAATTGGGAATGTATGTATGCATGATTGAAGTATGTATGCCTAGTATGCTTGTTGAGTGAAAGCATGTTTAATGGCTTGTGTTTTTAGATGCAATTGAAGTATGTGCTGTGATGTAGCATGTAGTGGGTACCCATTGCCAAATCAAAGCTAAAGGAAAGATGTTGTTTTGAAATGAAATTGAGCTTGAATAATTGGATTGCTTACCTTGCTGGGCCTGACTTGTTTTATTTGCATTGTTGTTGCATGGTAAAAGTATGGCACCACCACGTAGAGAGTTAAGGAGTAACGTGAGAGCTACGGCTCCTAATGAGAACGAGAATGAGGAAAGTGCGGTTTTACCTCCTCCACCTGGTGGTGGTGGAGCTGACGGAGATGGAGCTGATGCAGCAGCTGATGCTGGAGCTGCAGGACCTGAGGCTGGTCAGGGGCAAGCTATGCCTGACATGACGATATTGGTACAAGCTATTGCGGGTGCTTTTCGAGCAGCAGTAGCTGGAGCTCAGGGAGCTGGGCATCAGGGTGATGCTGGTGTTAGACTACCTTTGGAGTTTCTGCGCAGTCTGGGTGGGACTGAGTTCAGGGGTATGTCTGCTGAGAGTTCGGAAGCTTGGTTGGAGAGTACCAAGCGTATCTTGGGTCAGATGAGCTGCACGGATGTGCAAAAGCTGGGTTGTGTTGTGTCCTTGCTGCAGAAGGATGCGTATACGTGGTGGACGACCACCATAGCTGGGATGGCAGAAGCTGATGTGACCTGGACATTCTTTCAGAGTATGTTTAAAAGGAGATATCTGGGTGTAAGATATCTAGATGAGAAGAAGCGTGAATTCATGTCTCTTACCCAAGGGAGCATGAGTGTGGCTGAGTATGAGGTGCAGTTTGTGCGACTCAGTCAGTATGCACCTGAGCTGGTACCTGATGAGCGGGCAAGGTGCGAGAGGTTCCGTTATGGCTTAGAGACGGATGTGAAAATGTATTTGCTGGCCGCCGAGTATGATGATTTTGATGTGTTGGTGGGCCGAGCTAAGGACGTTGAGATGAACCTGAGTTTGTCTGCTAAGGGTGCTGGCAAGCGAGCTGCGGAGTATAGTTCCGGAGGTGGACGGAACAAGAGGGGACGTGATCAGAAGTATCAGTCTTCAGCTAAGAGAGGTAGTGGTGCACCTGCTAGAGGAGGCAATGCTAGAGCTGATCCGAGTACTTGTTGGATCTGTGGTTCCCGTGGTCACTTGAAGCGTGACTGTCCTCGTGCTGAGAGAGTGGTGCAAGCTCCTGTTGCGGTTGCTGGTAACGGGTGCTGGAGTTGTGGTTCTGCAGACCACTTGAGGCGAGATTGTCCGAGGTTGGCTGGTGATCAGGTGCGTGCTCCTGTTGTTGCTGCACCGCAGAGAGGTCGTAGGCGCGGCCGTGGTAATTTCCAGAGGAGGGAGGAAGGTGGTCGTGGAGTGGCCCATGTTGTGGCTATTCAGCCTGAGGGTGGAGGCCAAGCGAGGGTGTATGCTCAGCGAGAGGGCAGGAATGATGCGGATGTGATTGCAGGTACCTTTACTTTGCAGTCCTTGTCATTGCTTTCTTTGATTGATTCTGGATCTACGCATTCATACATATTGCGTGAGCATGCTGAACTGCTTGGTTTGCCTGTTGAGTCTTTGGATGTTGGTGTTCGAGTCACTAGTTCTTTTGGTGAGACTGTTGTGACTAGGAAGCTTTATAGAAGGTGTCCCTTGGTTGTTCAAGAGCATGTTTTCCATGTTGATCTTATGGAGTTGCCCTTCTATGGTTTCGATGTGATCCTTGGTATGGATTGGCTTGCTGAGCATCGTGCTGTTGTGGATTGTGAGAACAAGCGGGTTTCGCTTAAGCTTGCGGATGATTACGAAGTTGTTGTGGTGGGCGAGAATGTGAAGTTTCTTGCCAATGTGGTGTCTACCTTGGAGGCGAGTAGGATGCTGAGGCAAGGTTGTGAAGCTTATCTAGCTTTTGTAATGAATCCTAGCTCCAAGGAGTTGAGGGTGCAAGATATCAGGGTTGTGAATGAGTTTCCTGGTGTTTTTCCTGAGGAGTTGCCTGGTTTACCTCCTAACCGCGAGGTAGAGTTTGGAATTGAGCTGTATGAGAATACAACTCCTGTGTCCATTACTCCCTATAGAATGGCACCTAAGGAGCTGAAGGAGCTGAAGACGCAGTTGCAAGAGTTGCTTGATCGTGGTTTCATCCGGCCGAGTGTGTCACCTTGGAGAGCACGAAGAGCATTTGAGGATTGTGCTGCAAGCTTTGTTGGAGAATCAGCTTTATGCTAAGCTGAGCAAGTGCGAGTTTTGGCTTAAGGAGGTGGTGTTTCTTGGACATGTGGTTTCAGCTGAGGGGATTCGTGTTGATCCTCAGAAGATTGAGGCGGTGATGAGCTGGAAGGTTCCTAAGTCTGTTCATGAGGTCCGTAGTTTCCTTGGTTTGGCGGGGTACTACCGAAGGTTTGTGGATGGGTTTTCCAAGATTGCTGCTCCTTTGACAAAGCTGTTGCAGAAGGATGTTAAGTATGAGTGGACAGAAGCGAGACAGCAGGCTTTTGAGAAGCTTAAGGCGGCTTTGACGCAAGCTCCTATCTTGGTTCAGCCTGAATCAGGGAAAGAGTTTGTGGTTTATAGTGATGCATCCTATGTTGGTTTGGGGTGTGTGCTGATGCAGGAGGGTAAGGTGGTGGCTTATGCATCGCGGCAGTTGAAAGTGCATGAGCGCAATTACCCGACGCATGATATTGAGCTGGCTGCAGTGGTTTTTGCTCTGAAGATCTGGAGGCATTATCTGTATGGTGAGAAGTGTACTGTGTACACGGATCACAAGAGTTTGACGTATCTGATGTCTCAGAAGGAGTTGAATCTTAGGCAGCGGCGTTGGTTGGAGTTGCTCAAGGATTATGATCTGACGATTGAGTACCATCCTGGGAAGGCTAATGTTGTTGCGGATGCCTTGAGTAGGAAGGTAGCTGTTGAGCTGAGAGCCATGTTTGCTAGCTTGAGCATATCGCAAGATGGTGGTCTTGTTGCTGAGTTGCAAGTGAAACCATCATTGGTTCAGTTGATCAAGGATAAGCAGTTGCTGGATGATTCCTTGGTACCGCATGTTCAGGATATCGCGGAGGGTAGACCTTCGGATTTCTGTTTCAATGACGATGGTGTGCTGTGTTTTGGGAGTCGAATAGTAGTGCCCAATGATGCTGAGTTGAGGCGTGCTATTCTAACTGAAGGCCATAGTAGTCCTTTTGCTATGCATCCTGGTAGTACTAAGATGTATCGTGATCTTCGTGATGAGTACTATTGGGTGGGTCTGAAGAAGGATGTTGCGGAGTTTGTTAGCAAGTGTTTGGTGTGTCAGCGAGTTAAGGCTGAACATCAGGTTCCTTCAGGGTTGTTGCAACCGTTGAAAATCCCTGAGTGGAAGTGGGAAAGGGTTACCATGGATTTTGTATCTGGTTTACCTTTGTCTCCATCGAAGAAGAATTCGGTCTGGGTGATTGTGGATCGCCTGACGAAGTGTGCGCATTTCTTGCCTGTGCATACTACGTTTTCTTTGGATAAGCTGGCAGAGCTGTACATTGCTGAGATTGTGCGGCTGCATGGTGTGCCTAAGTCGATTGTGTTGGATAGGGATCCGAGGTTCACATCGCGTTTCTGGCAGTGTTTGCATCAAGCTCTGGGTACAAGGTTGCATTTCAGTACATCCTATCATCCTCAGTCGGATGGTCAGTCTGAACGAGTTATCCAGATTTTGGAGGATATGTTGAGGTGCTGCGTGATTGAGTTCCAAGGTTCTTGGGAGAAGCATTTGCCTTTGGTTGAGTTTGCTTATAACAATAGTTATCAGGCAAGTATACAGATGGCACCTTATGAGGCTTTGTACGGGAGGAAGTGTAGGACTCCTCTTTGTTGGGCTGAAACTGGTCAAAAGTTGGTTTCGATGCCTGCTTTGCTGAAAGGGACCACTGAGAAGGTGAAGCTCATTTGTGAGCGGTTGAAGGCGGCCTCTGATCGGCAGAAGTCTTACGCGAATTTGAAGCGTAAGGAGATAGAGTATGCGGTGGGTGACCGTGTGTTCTTGAAGGTTTCGCCTTGGAAGAAGGTGATGCGGTTTGGTCGGAAGGGTAAGTTGAGCCCTAGATACATTGGACCATATGAGGTGGTTGAGCGTGTGGGTCCTGTTGCGTATCGGTTGAGGTTACCTCAAGAGTTGGAGAAGATCCATGATGTGTTTCATGTTTCTATGCTCCGGAAGTATAGATCTGATCCTTCGCATGTGATGCCTGTGGGGGAAGTGGAACTGAATCCGGATTTGACCTATGATGAGGAACCGGTGAAGGTTCTGGATTCGGATAGCAAGGTTCTTCGTGGCAAGACCATTGAGTTGGTGAAGGTGCTGTGGAAGCATCGCGGTGTTGAGGAAGCCACGTGGGAGCGGAAGGAAGACATGCTGAAGCAGTTTCCTTATCTCTTTCCTTCAGGTAAATTTCGAGGACGAAATTTCCTAAGGGGGGGAGAGTTGTAACGCCCCGGTTTTGGGCTTAGAAGTTGTGGGCGTTGACCGGTTTGGTCAAAGTGCTGTTCGAATCTAAAGAGGTGAAATTAGGAAAACCTAGTTCGGGTTGCATTAAAAATATGGAAAAATGTTCTAAAATCATCTTTTAATATAATTAAGTGAACTGTGGAATCAATTTTGAAAAATGGGTTTTGGAAGAGTGACATTTTGGCTAGTGACCAAAATGTAATTTTTGAAAGTTTTCTGACTGTTTTATAAAGAGTTGAAACTTTGAATCTTTAAGGAGCTATTATTCCAAAAGTAGTTTCTCCAGATTTTTCTAAGATATTTTGAGATTTATTCTGATTTTGAAACATGTCAAAAGTGGAGGGAAAGGCCATTTGGCTATTTTCTTAACTAACTTTTCTATTTTCTTTCTCTCATTTTCTCTCAATCCAAACACTTGTTTTCCAGAGAATTGTTTCTGATTTTCTCACCCAAAATCCTCCTTTCAACACTCTTTTGATTCCTAAACATCATATCTTCAAAACCTCATCATTTGCTAGTTGATTCAACAAGGTTTTTGATTCCAAAAAGTGGAGAAACACAAGTTTGGAGGTAAGAACGTCCTTCTCCTCTAAACTATCAGTTCTTTACTGAAATTCCCAAGTTCTCAACTCTTAATTGAAGTTTTATTAAAGGATTTTAAGTGGTGAAATGGATCTTGGCTTATAATGCAAGATTTGGTGATTTTTGATGATTTTCGTTAGATCTGATTAATCTGTGATTTGAGATGTGTTTTTGATGTTAAATGAACTCTAAATTGATAAGGAAATGAGTTTTGATTAATGCAATCCCGGATAGGTTGAGTTTCCTAAGTTTAGCTTGTGATTCTTGGATGTTTTTGTGGTGATCTTGTGGATCTGATGTTGCTGGAGGTATAAGGATGTTTATAGGTTGTTTTTAGATGTTAAATGGTGTTAATGGATGTTAGGTTTTGCTGGTTTATGGCTGGGCTTTGTTGGGAAGTGGTTTTGATGCAATTTCGGTTGTGTTTGGTGGCCGAAATTGGAGTGTGAATGAGAGCAGCGAGTTTGAGTGCTTTCATTGAAGCTTTTGATGCATGATGATGCATTAAATCTCTGCTTTAATGTGTTTAATCAGGGGAGGCATCTTTGGATCCAAGAGTTGTTGATCCGGAAGCTTGAATTGGTGCTTCGGCAAGAGGCGAAGTGGAATTGGTGAGTGAAATTGGGTTTCGGCTTTGAAACCATTGTCTTGGGAGCTTAGTTTAAGTCTAAACAACTTTGCTAAGCTCAAGTGTAAGTTTTCGGAAATACTCTCTAGTGGTGGCCATGATTTGATTGTTGTTGCAATGTGGTTTATTGCATGATTTTAACACTGTTTTGAAAGCATGATTTAGCATGGTTAATGCTGTTTTTGTAAGCCATATGTTGAAGGTAACTCAAGGTAGGAGTTCCTTGTTGTTGAACATTGATTAAATGTGATTTGATGCTTTTAAATGCATGATGAATATGGCTTGGTTTTATGCTTTAAAACAGTGGATAAATTGATGATAATGATGTATATTGGCAAGTGATGTTTTGAAAAGGGTTAAGGTCACTAAGGTGGTTAAAAGTCCTTGAGTGAGCCTTGTTTACTTAAGAACATCAAGGTGGTTAAAAGTCCTTGGATGGTTCTTGCTACGGACACAAAGGTGTTTAAAAGTCCTTGTGTGGTCCTTCCATGGTGGTTAAAAGTCCATGGGCCAAGGTGTTTAAAAGTCCTTGGGATCAAGGTGTTTAAAAGTCCTTGATGTGATACATTTCATGGTGTTTAAAAGTCCATGGCCAAGGTGTTTAAAAGTCCTTGGGATCAAGGTGTTTAAAAGTCCTTGATGTGATACATTTCATGGTGTTTAAAAGTCCATGGCCAAGGTGTTTAAAAGTCCTTGGGGCCAAGGTGTTTAAAAGTCCTTGGGGTGAAAGTTGATGAACTTGTTTTTAAAGAAATGGAACTTATCACTTGAGGCCAATATGACATGTTGTGATGTGATGCATGAGATGCATGTTTAAGTATGCTTTTAAGCATGTACAATTGATGTTTTGAAGCATGATTTATAAATGTTTTGTTAATGCATTATTGAATGGTTTTACGAGCATTCCTCACTAAGCTTTTGCTTACGCTCTCTTCCGTTTTCTTAATTCAATAATGCAGAGCATTAGAGTACTTGAGGGCAGCAAGGAGGGCAAGCATCCAAGTGGAAACAAAGCTCTAAGTATGGAAGGTTTTCTAAGTACATTTTAGCTTTTGGTAATTTGGCAATGGGGGACCAATATATATGTTTTGGGAGATGTTTAGTTCTCCCTAAGTATGTTGTTTGATGTTGAGAATGTTGGTTTTGGTGTTGGATCTTTACATGCTTGTTTTGGAAGTTTATGCTTGAATGGTTAGCTTGTGTAGGAAGCATGCCTATTGATTTGGGGCTTTTCTCATATGATGTTAATATGTTGAATTGATGATGCTTATATGTCCCTTCTATGTTTAATTGCATGTTGGCAAAGTTTGGTGACTTTTGGAGCATGATTGGTTGGTCAATTGCATGTTTAAGTATGCATTTTTGGGCAATCTGTGCAGGGCGTTTCGGAACAGCACCTACCGTTTCGGAACGGGTGCCTTAAATGAGCCCAGGCGTCCGAAACGGGAGGGACCGTTCCGAAACGGCAAGGCTACTGCCAGACCCCCGTTTCGGTACGCGTTGCGGAACGGCCCCGAGTTTCGAAACGGGCTATGCCTGCTTCGGAACGGGTGACCGTTGGGGGCTGACATTGGCAGTTATATGTTTTATAATGTTTGCGTTTTGGTCCTGAAACTTGTTTGTGCAATTGTATGAGTTTGGGAAGTCCTTTCGAGCTGAAATTTCGCAGAGAAGCATGAAACCTGATTAATTTCAAGTTGGTAACTTTAATTTGGATTAGGTCCTCATATTTATCAGAATTTACAATTTGGTCCCTAAAGTTGTAATTTGTTCAATTGAGTCCCTGTTTGATCTCTGATGTTTGTGATTTTTTGGTATGATGTTTGTGTGATCACAATTAGGTTTTAAGTGCATCTAGACAAGGTTAAAAAGGAAAAAAAAGGGTCGTTAATCAAGGTTGACTTTCGGGTTGACTTTGGTTTTCCCCGTGTGACTTTCTTAATTCGGGTCAACCGTCTAGGCCGGGTTAAGGGGGTTACATTTGGTGGTATCAGAGCTGAGTTCTCGAGTAATTGGGAATGTATGTATGCATGATTGAAGTATGTATGCCTAGTATGCTTGTTGAGTGAAAGCATGTTTAATGGCTTGTGTTTTTAGATGCAATTGAAGTATGTGCTGTGATGTAGCATGTAGTGGGTACCCATTGCCAAATCAAAGCTAAAGGAAAGATGTTGTTTTGAAATGAAATTGAGCTTGAATACTTGGATTGCTTACCTTGCTGGGCCTGACTTGTTTTATTTGCATTGTTGTTGCATGGTAAAAGTATGGCACCACCACGTAGAGAGTTAAGGAGTAACGTGAGAGCTACGGCTCCTAATGAGAATGAGAATGAGGAAAGTGCGGTTTTACCTCCTCCACCTGGTGGTGGTGGAGCTGAGGGAGATGGAGCTGATGCAGCAGCTGATGCTGGAGCTGCAGAACCTGAGGCTGGTCAGGGGCAAGCTATGCCTGACATGACGATATTGGTACAAGCTATTGCGGGTGATTTTCGAGCAGCAGTAGCTGGAGCTCAGGGAGCTGGGCATCAGGGTGATGCTGGTGTTAGACTACCTTTGGAGCGTCTGCGCAGTCTGGGTGGGACTGAGTTCAGGGGTATGTCTGCTGAGAGTTCGGAAGCTTGGTTGGAGAGTACCAAGCGTATCTTGGGTCAGATGAGCTGCACGGATGTGCAAAAGCTGGGTTGTGTTGTGTCCTTGCTGCAGAAGGATGCGTATACGTGGTGGACGACCACCATAGCTGGGATGGCAGAAGCTGATGTGACCTGGACATTCTTTCAGAGTATGTTCAAAAGGAGATATCTGGGTGTAAGATATCTAGATGAGAAGAAGCGTGAATTCATGTCTCTTACCCAAGGGAGCATGAGTGTGGCTGAGTATGAGGTGCAGTTTGTGCGACTCAGTCAGTATGCACCTGAGCTGGTACCTGATGAGCGGGCAAGGTGCGAGAGGTTCCGTTATGGCTTAGAGACGGATGTGAAAATGTATTTGCTGGCCGCCGAGTATGATGATTTTGATGTGTTGGTGGGCCGAGCTAAGGACGTTGAGATGAACCTGAGTTTGTCTGCTAAGGGTGCTGGCAAGCGAGCTGCGGAGTATAGTTCCGGAGGTGGACGGAACAAGAGGGGACGTGATCAGAAGTATCAGTCTTCAGCTAAGAGAGGTAGTGGTGCACCTGCTAGAGGAGGCAATGCTAGAGCTGATCCGAGTACTTGTTGGATCTGTGGTTCCCGTGGTCACTTGAAGCGTGACTGTCCTCGTGCTGAGAGAGTGGTGCAAGCTCCTGTTGCGGTTGCTGGTAACGGGTGCTGGAGTTGTGGTTCTGCAGACCACTTGAGGCGAGATTGTCCGAGGTTGGCTGGTGATCAGGTGCGTGCTCCTGTTGTTGCTGCACCGCAGAGAGGTCGTGGGCGCGGCCGTGGTAATTTCCAGAGGAGGGAGGAAGGTGGTCGTGGAGTGGCCCATGTTGTGGCTATTCAGCCTGAGGGTGGAGGCCAAGCGAGGGTGTATGCTCAGCGAGAGGGCAGGAATGATGCGGATGTGATTGCAGGTACCTTTATTTTGCAGTCCTTGTCATTGCTTTCTTTGATTGATTCTGGATCTACGCATTCATACATATTGCGTGAGCATGCTGAACTGCTTGGTTTGCCTGTTGAGTCTTTTGGATGTTGGTTTGCCAATTTTACAGGGAATCGCAAACATACCTTGGTCCTTGTACTTTGGTGGCAACGACTTTTGAAAAATAAATGAAATATTCTCGCTAAGGTTGACTCTCTCGTTTCCCGACAACCTTCTTCGATTTGTACAGAGGTCCTTCAAAAATTTTGTGTATTTAGGAACCTTCCTGATAACATCCAAGAATGGAATGTTAATTTCCACTTTTTGAACACCTCCATTATGTCCTTCTCCTCCTCCTTTTTTTCTCGTTTCGCCAATCTTCCTAGAAAAGGTGGAACAGGTTCGTAAGTAGAAATAGGAATTTTAGATTTGATATTACTTGTAGTGGAAGGAGGTTTTTCGTTCTGGTGTTCCGAAGAGCCGTCGGATTTTTGCTCATCCTTCTTTGGCAGTTCAGGTGTTATCACGGTTCCGCTACGTAGAGTGATTTCGCTCACATTTTCCCTTTGATTGATTTCGGTTTGTGATGGCAATTTTCCTTGGGATTCTAGACGCCCTATTGTTTGAGCTAATTGGCTAACTTGTCTATCTAGTTCCTGAAGGTGAGATTGTGTTTGGGTTTGGAACTTTTCCTGCGAAACTGCTAACCTCTCAACAATAGATTCAAGCGAAGATTTTTGGGGAGCTTGATTTTGGTAGGGAGGTTGTTGTCTAGTTTGGAAATTCGGATTCCTATTACCATAGCTCAGGTTTAGATGATCTCTCCGACCAGGGTTGAACATGTTGCTTTGTGGATTATAGGGTCTTTGGGGAGGTCCGGGAAAGTTGTGTATGGCGTTAACTTGGGCACCAGATGTATCCCGCAACAATGGGCATAAATCGGTTGCGTGATCTTGCATAGTGCATATTCCGCACATCTTAGCAGCTCCTATCTCCCCTGAAACAAGAGAATGCACAATATTAGTCAAATTGTCTATCCTATTCTCTAATGAAATTGTGCTTACTATTTGAACCCGTCGGCTGGGTTCACTTGTAGAACCAAATTGCTGCAAAATAGCAGCCATTGTGGAGATTAATGTTCTCGCTGCAGTAGGGGTCATGTTAACGAGCGTGCCACCGCTTGCTGCGTCTACCATCTTTTTGTCCATTGGTAACATTCCTTCGTATAGGTATTGAAGGAGTGTTTGCTCGGATAAGCCATGTTGCGGACAACTTGCACACAGGTTTTTGAATCTCTCCCAATATTCTTATAGGGATTCATCGTGTATTTGTTGGATTCCAAATATGTTTCGCCTAATTTCTGTCACTTTTGCCGAAGGGAAATATCTATCAAGAAAAACACGAGAGAGGTGAGACCATGTATTAATCGAATTTGGAGGTAAATAGAATAACCACTCTTTAGTCGTTCCGACTAAGGAAAAAGGAAAAGCCCTTAGTTTTATTTGGTCCTCCGAGACCCCTTGTGGTTTCATACTGATGCACACCATATGGAATTCGGCAAGGTGCTTATGTGGGCTTTCAGTATGGAGGCCATTAAAAGTAGGGAGTAGGTGGATTAGTCCCGTTTTGAGCTGGAAGGGAGTATCGCCTCGAGGAAAAGCGATGCAGAGTGGTTGTTGCACAGTAGGGGCGGCGTTTAGTTGTCGAATCGTTTGGTCTGCCATCGGTTCCGGTTCTTCTATAGGTTCTTCGACTGGTGTAGTTTCAGAAGTGGATGCCTGATCGGATTGTTGTGCGCTTTGTTCTCGTTGTTGTTTCTTTTGCCGAAGCATTTCACCGAGAGTTCTACGAGCACTAGCTTTGATTTCTGGGTTGTATGGAGCTAAAGTACCCGGGTTTCTCCTGGTCATAAAAAACGAAATCAGTCAAAAGTGCCGAAAGTAAATCTCCCAGGCAATGACGCCAATTTTGACAAGCGTTGTTTTACCCGTCAAAATAAATAAATATTTAACCTCTTTCAACAATTAATAAAATAAATAAATTAAGTAGTTATAGGGAAAGAGGGTCGATCCACAGGGAGATTAGTCGAAATTCTTGACTGAAAGTTGCTTTGATTAATACTTCCAGGAATATCTGTGAAAACAAGGAAAATAAAAAGGGGGTGATCGAATATTGAGTGTAGATAAAATAGAAGAATTTAAATGCAAGGTAAAGAAAATAATAAGAAAGTTCAGATATATAAAATAGCTTTGAGCTAGCCTTGTCAATTATTTCGATCATTGAAATGGATTTTTACTCCGGGGATCATGTCGGTTACAGTCTGCGAGGCCCAACCCGTCGCAAATTGCTTCTCTCTCGTGTAACCAATCCTCCCAAGTCTATCTTCGAAGGTTGATTCTTAAACAAATTAACCACGTCTATCACCGTTAAAATATTTAGTTTTGAAAGCAGGAAAATCCCGACTCAGAAATTGTCTTAAAAAGAATCGCATCTGATTTTATCTTTCCTTAGCGGACCGCCGCTAAGAGTGTTCACAGGAAGTCGAAATTGCCACAGGCCGATCCTTCCTCCCAACTATGTTTTTAAACGATTCTAGACCAACGAGCTCTTTTTGATTTGAAAAATGTTTAAAAACTTTAGTAAGGCGATTGCCAAACTATCTAAGCAGAAAGATAAAAATGTATTCCCGAAAGAATTTAGGCAATGTTCAATTCTCACAATTAGAATTGACTTGTCTAGTTCTTGGCTCAAGAGATTTAGCTAAGCATGATATTAGTTATCATACTTAACTTGATTTTATAAAAATAATTAAAGAACATAAAAAAGTAAAGAAAATAGTCCTTTGATTAAAGACTAGAAATAACAAGAGTTCCAAACTAAAAGATGAAGATTAATTGATTGATGCCTAAGCCTTTACCAAGGAGTGGTATTTATAGGCTTGGATTTACAAAAATAAAAGATAAGAAAATTTAAAATAATAAAGTAAAGATAAAACAATTCAAATGTTTTGAAATTTAAATGCAGAAAATCTAAACGGATAAGCTGATAAGGTCTTTCAGAACGTTCCAGAAGCTTCTAGAAGTAGCCACGCATCTGCCATGTCAGACGCGTTTTGCCCAGTGTCGTGCCCACGATGCCAGTCATGACCAGAATAATAAAAAGACTGCAGAAATGCCCTCTTTTGCTGTTGTTTTCCAGAATTAGGTCCCTTGCACAAAATATAGCAGAATGAAATGGATTAGGTAGCAAGAAATCCTAAAAACTTGAAAAATAGCAATTAAAAAGCGTCACTTTTGAGAGCTTATCAAGCACTAGGTCGGATTCCTCACATCTCGTTAGCACCTTTTCTAAGTTGTTGAGGCAGCGATGGTCCATCCGATCAGCGATGGTTCATCCTACCACCCTCTTGTGCCGCCCTAGCAAGTCTATCAGCTTCAATTCTTGTTCAGCCTGCAACTTGGAAGAGATGATTACGGGCAACGTATCATTAGATCCCAAGAATACATATTTAAGTTGCTCAGGTAATGGGTTTTAACTCAAGGTTAGGGGGTTCTTCAATAGATGGTTTATGAATTTATCTCCCATGACAGTGTAATCTAAAGGTTCAAAGTACTTACCTGGCCTTGTTGCCATCCACAGTACTTCATCCTGCTCCATTATCTCTTCTTCATCTACAGCTTCTATATACTAGCAGCCGGGGGCGGGTGTCAGGGCAGCTCCCCAAGTGACTGCCTAGGCATTCACCTAAATCATTGTCGAGACAGTACTTACCCAGACATGGTTTATCAACATCGAATTCTGACCTAGGCGTGACATGGACCATTTTGCATTCCTCCAAGTCGTCATTCTATTTAAGGGTATGGAAAACATTTAGTTTTATCTCCTTATCATTAACCTTCATTGTCAGCTCTCTTCTTTTGACATTGATTAGTGTCCTTCTAGTAGCTAAGAACGGTCTTCCTAGAATAATAGGCACCCGTTCATCTGCTACACAATCTAAAACCAGAAAGTCAGCAGGGAAAATAAATTTATTAACTTTTACCAATATGTCTTCTATTTTCCCTTCTTGTTGAACGTATGATCTGTTCGCCAGCTGCAGCATGACAGTAGTAGGGTGGGCCCTTTCGATCCCTAGTTTCTAGAAGACATATTTTTGCATTAGGTTGATATTGGCCCCCAAATCACATAATGCATGCATTGTATAGTTGTTGCCGATTTTACAAGGGATGATAAAACTGCCGGATCTTTTCTCTTTAATGGGGCTCAGTTGTGTATCATGGCCATGCATCCCTCCGTGACTGCCACTGTTTCAAACTCACTTATCCATGTTCTTCTAGAAACTATGTCCTTGAGGAACTTGGCATAGTTAGGTATCTGTTCGATGAATTCCACCAAGGGCAGGTTGATATGGAATTGTTTCAAGATGTCCAAAAACATCTTGAACTGGTAGTCTTGCCCCTGCCTCTTTAGTCTTTGTGGTATTGGTGGTGGTAGTTTTATGTCTCCCTCTTCTCTTTACAGGGAAATTTGATCCGATGGATGAGGGTTTCCTCAGGCAGATTTTCCTCGTCCTTGACTAGTTCAGACCTTTCAGGATTTACTGTGGCGTCAGGACCTACCGCGGCAGCCTTCTCGGTGGGCTTTGAAGAATTGGTTGGCTGCTCCATTGGTGCTTTTCCCTTTTCTTCCTGACCCTTTTGTTCTTGTAAGCAAATTCCACTCCTGGTGGTGACTGTTTTGCACTCCTCGTGGTTCTTTCCTCTAGAGACCTCAGTATAACTAGGTAAACCTCACGCTGGTCGTATATTTAGGATCTGTGCAAATTGGCCCACTTGTCTTTCCAAAGTTTTCAGAGATGCTTCCTGATTCTGCATCCACATTTCAGTCTTGTCCACAAAAGCATTAACTTTATTAACAAACTTATCCGAATTAGCAATATAAGCACTAGTATGAGACATAAAAGTGTTTAAAGTGGCTTCTAGAGAGTTGTTTGTTGTGGGTTGCTATTGTTGCATCTGCTGCCAGGACATGTTCCTATGATATCCCGTATTCTAATTTTTCAGGTTTTCTACAGTGTTAGAGTTACTCCATGAGAAGTTTGGGTGTTTCCTCCAACCTTGGTTGTATGTGTTCGTGTTTGGGGTGGTATTCCGATTGTAGGTTCCCATGATGTTTCTAGATTCTTTGCATTCTATAGAGTCATGGCCTCCACCACATTCATCACAGAAGGCCTCTACTGCTTTTACCTCATATACTCTTCCCGTTGGCTTGATCATGTTCTCCACCAATCTAGTCAGATTATCTATACGGGTGTTTCCAGACTTTGAGGCTTCCAACTCATTCATTGTGGTCTGTCGTCTGATGCCGCCACGGCGGACATATGAAAATTGGTAGTCATTTTTGGCCAACTGATTCAGAATGCTCATTCCCTCCTCTGGTTCCTTATCAAGGAGTATGTCGTTTGCTGATGCATCTAGCATTATCCTAGTGGGTTGATTGACACCATTGTAAAACAGAGATACATGTGTCCAAAGCAGCAGTCTATAGAGCGGGCATTTGTGCAGTAGTTCTCGGTAACGTTCCCAAGCTTTGTACATTGCCTCGTCATCAGCCTTTCTGAAAGAGGTAATCTCGCTGCGTATACGATCAATGACATTTGATGGATTGAAATGAGCTAGAAAATCTTGACACAGGTCTGTCTAGAACTCAATAGATCCAACCGTCTGGCTATTTAACCACGTTTTCGCTCTATCCCTCAGTGAATAGGGGAATAGCCGTAACTTCATAACATCAAGTGGTAGTCCATGAATTATAAAAGATTTAAAAATCTCTGGGAATGACTTCATGTGATGCCTAGTCAAGCTTGAGTTCAAAAAGATTGGAATCAATGTCCAGTTCTACGACTGCATAGTCAAGGTTGTCTATGTCCTCCTCCATGTAGGCTCGAGTGGTACGAATTTGTCTTTGCTAACCAGGAGGAAGAGAAGGAGGTGGTAGCTACTATTGATCTTACTGCCTACCATCTGCCGCAGGGTCTTCCAGGGCGGGGTTATTGTCGGCATTATTTCCATCATTGCAATTATACATTGTTGCCTCTACTGCTCCTACTACTTTTGCTGCTGCTAATGCTTCACGTGCCTCTCTTCTGAGTTTTCTTGCTTCTCGTTCAATCTCATCGATGAACATGTGTTTATATGATGAGTTTGCTCTGGTCATAAATTAAAACAAGAAGCTGTGAGATTTTTTTAATAATAAAGAAAACTAAACTAGAAATTAAATGCAATAAAGAAAAGGTGCAGAAAGTAAAACAAAGTTGTTGTTGCCAGTCCCCAGCAACGGCGCCAAAAACTTGTATAGCGTAAAGGTGTCCTCTAAATCGAGTGCAATTGTACACTTCTGTCAAGTTATACTATAAAAGATTATCGTCTCCTCAGGGACTAGAAGGCCACTTCAAGATTAAATTCCTACATAGAGAAAAGTAAAAACACAATAGATTTGAGTTGGTTTGCGAAAAGTGCATTAACTAAAGTTAATCAAATAGTAAAGATATTGAGTAATCAGAATAAGAAGATGGGTCAGATTGAGTTGCATCGTAGTGTTAAACTGCGTTGCAATTTGAAAAAGTCTTACGATGCAAAGTCAATGTTGCCGCCACGGTGGGTGACGAATTGAACACTGCCACGATGGGTAACTCGGCGGGCCTTCAAGGTTCGGTAGAACATCCTAAAATGATTCCGACTTATTTCTATGTTTGAATATTGTTGATGCTCACTCTTTGACAATACCTCTCGACGTAAACCTAGATTGAACAACAATGTTCCCACGCTCCTTCTTAGCCGCCTTAAACCTAAACTTATCTCTAAGCTAAGTTGATTTTGACCTTAATTGGAGGAAATCGTGTTTATCCATTTCTTGAGTTTAACTCTCTCAAATTGAAACAAATGGATATGCTCACAAAGATCTCTCAATTCTATTGCAAACAAAGATGAAGAATATGGAATAAACAAACCTTAAATTCAAATTACGTTTAAAAATTCAACTAATTACAACTGTACTCACAACTACTAATCAAAACAATCTTAACACTAAGAAAAGTTTAGAACATAATGTGAAGAAAACACAAATATAATTCTAAAAATCCAAATCTCTCCTTGTTGTCTTCCAATTTGGTCAAGCCCTCCTTTTATAGGTGTTTACATGTGAAAACCCTATTTAGAAAGAAGTCTCTTTTTGGGAGGAAGTTAAGTTCGAATTAAAAGCTGTCAAACATCTGGGTGTTTTATTCCAAACTGACTCCTCTTTTGGGCTTTATTGGGCTGCAAGCTTCTTTCTTGTTTGGGTCTTCTCATGTCATCTCTAAGTAATCTTGAGCTTTATTCTTCACGTGGCTCAGTTCTGCTGATACAAGGAATTCTCCTCTTGTTATCGCACTCCCCTTTGGCCAATCTCCAATGTGTCGTCGCGGTGGCAGTGTTGGCGGCAGTCTATCTCGGCGGCTCATTCTTTGATTGTGTCAGTATAGTTCTTCTCAGCAAAAATGGTTCGTCCTTTGTGACTGGATGTTATCATTTTGCTCTCTTCTCCTATCCGATCATTCTTCTGCTCCGCTGCCGCGGCGGGTGCCGGCGGCAGTCTCCTATAACCTGTAATGCAAATGCAACAAAAACATTGTCTTTTCTCCATAAATAATCATAAATACTGTAATAAGCTGAGTGAAGAAAAATACTATAAAACATGCATGAAAACCTAAGTATGAACTAAAATGGGCTTAAGAACAGTGACAATATGAGCTAAAATGGGCATAAAATATAGGGACAACATAAACTTTACACCCACCATGGTGCATAACAATATAAAATATTCAGATGTGGTCCTTGTTGAAAAAAGAATAAATTTCAACAAGATACCTACCACTCAAACATAAGCAATATGCAGTGGTCCCCTATAAACATAATGCTATAAAAAATACATAAATTTAACTTTTAAATAATGCTACAATCATGTATTCTAGTCTGACATACATTCTAAACAAAGTATATTTATAATATAAAGTGGTCCACCATTTATGCTAAATTCAAAGCAGAACATATGCATGGATACACAAATATAAAGTAAACAAGCCAATCAACATGCTAATTTCTGTAACACCCTAAATTTTCCCCCAAATTAAAAACCCGAAATATGGAAATCCCTAATTTAAACTTTAATTTTTTGGGAATTTAATTTGGTAATCTGATCCGAGTTAAAAGGCTTAATTGTAATAATTCGGAACTTTAAAGACCTTTTTGTAAGTGGGTAGTGTTAGGGGCCTTTATTTTGTAATTTCCCCCGTTAATTAAGGGTATTTAAAAACCATTTTCAGCCCTAATCAACCTTTTCGGCTCTCCCTCATCCAATTTCAGCCTCCACTCTCCCTATCTCTCTCAATCTCATTCAGATAACCAACCCTCTAACTCTCTCATTTTTTGATCAAGCTACGGTGAAGTCCCTAACAACGTCTGTTCTTCAATCCAAAACCACAACTCGTCTCCTCTTCTACGCCCGAACAAAACCCATTCCTTGGTTTACCCTCGTCAACCGTTGTCTGGTTGGAATTCATTCGAAACCTTTCAGGTTTTTGTGCACGCTGCCGTTTTCCCTCTGTTTTCGTCCGGTTTCTATTCGTGGGTAAGATGTTGTCGCCTTACTTCGTTTACCTTGGTGTTGCATGCGAGTTTTGGCCAGGAAGTGTCCATTTGTGATCATCGGATTTCATCACCGATGACCAACGCCGTCACGAGTTAATTTTAGGGTTTTAGTCTAGCAAAGGGGAAGTGGATTCGGGCTCGGTTGTGTTTGAGTGAGGGTGGAAATTGGGTTTAACCCAATCTGTAAGTGAGCCCAAGAGAGGGAGCCCGAACCGGTCCAATGAACCTAAACCGAAATGATCTGTTGAACCTTAAACCAAACCATGTCAACTGAACCGAGCTTAACTCGTGAACCGGACCGATCAGATCGACTCGTCGGTTGACTGAACCGAGTAACGCCTGCGTTGACATCAGCAATGACGTTAGCATTGACTTGACCTGATGATATCAGCAATTGACCTGTGACGTTGACCGTTGACTTGTCGGTGTTGACATTTTTAGCAAAGTCAACATTACATTTTTTGACGTCCTAATTCAAATCTGATGCCCGTTTTCCCAAATTCGAACCCAAAAGACTATTTTTCTATTTACGTTTAATTGTATTTAGTATTTTAAGAATTGTGTATATCAGAATCTGATTTGAATTAATCTTGTGTTAAGGTGACGTTGATTTGGACACTGAGATCTTACCTCATCCTCCACCTGGTCGACCTCGTACAGCTCAGCCTGCGAGTTCTGTGCGTATGTGTAATTGTTTATCTTATATATATTAGATTTGTGCCAAAGTAGTGAAATCTGATTTAGTGTTACCCTTGTAGGTGTCGTTTATGTTCAGCCTGTTACTAGATATGAGTGTGGGAGACGTCATTATCGATATTGAGCTTTTAGCTGTCTGAGGTGTGTTCTCTTATGGTGCTACATATTTTGTGCCTTATGTTTGTATGAGATCAGTATGTGTTATGATTTTTGATGTGATGTCTATGCCTTGTGACTTATGCCATGATCTATCTAACTTATGTTTTGTGACATGCTTGTATGATGACATGCCATGCATCATACAACGGAATTGGAATAATGAAATAATATCGGAACACTATACATGAATATTCGGATAATAAACAAGTATGCCTTCGGATATAGAAATCAGATCATCATGACATATCATATGGGTTGGGAAAATGTACGGGGAAGATCAATGGTTTCACTCATCGAGCTGAATTCCACTTAAGACTCGGTGATGATGTAGAGAGTCGATCTGGGGAACCTTACTCTTTGGACGGTGATGTAGTTGGGGTGCACTGCATTTTTTCATGTGCATCAGGTTCTATATGTTGTGTATCAGAATTTCTGTATGAGTTTGAGCATGTTGGATTATTCTTCTGATTGTTTGCTTAGGCACTTAAAGACACACTGAACTTTATAGTTGACTCCCCCTTAGTTTCTATTTCAGATACTTAGACTTAGGCTAGGATACTTGGAGGACCTTGTTTATCAGACTTATTACATATTATCAGTATGAACTATTTCTGATTTATAAACTTTATTTTACCAATGGATTTATATGTAATTTTGGACTTGGATACTTTTATTTAGGGATTTATAGTTTTTAGCATGCATGATTATTGCTAAATATTTCATTAACTTTTATGGTTACTATTATACGACTACGTTTTACGTAGTTGGAATATTATTGTGTTTAATGTGATTTTACTAATTAATATGTATATTAGATTTTCAAACCTAACGATGTTTCTTGAGGGACAAGTTTCAAACATGACTTCCTAGATTCGGCGCATTTCTTCATGGTCGGGTTTAGGTAGTTACATTTAGTGGTATCAAAGCCAGGTTCAACCCTCAGACTGGGTGGCTCAAATCAATTTTAAATTGGAAATGAAGTTTGCATGTATTATGAAATGTTTTCGGGTAAAACGGAATTTCAGAAAATTAGTTATCTTTAAAGAATAATATATATTAAGTGGGAACTCCAAGTACTGACTCTAATCTTAGGATTCTTTCCTTTTGTAGATATACTACTATGACACCTCGTAGAAGTTCTAGATTAGCATCCAGTCGTTTTCGTGGCCGAGGCTGAGGTTGAGGTCGTATCGTGGCTGCAGAGAGTGATGTTCCGCCTCCTGAGGATACGATGCAGAATCAAGATGATATTCATGGTACTAATCTGAAGGAACAACCTGTGAATCAGACTAGAGTTCATCAAACTAGAGCTCATCAGACTAGTGGTGGGGATCCACATGTTCAGCACGCTTAGAGTAGTGGTCCACATGATTTTGGGGAGCGTGAGACTGTGGGCATGGATTATGTTACAGTGCATAGAGAGTTACTAAGATATCTTCGTAAGTATGAGGTTGTTAGGAGATGCATATCTACCGAGTTTTTAGCTGCCATGATGACTATGTTCGACGAGAAGACGGGTACGAATCTGGCTGATGTATAGTACTGGCTGAAGAAGCTTCGGCAATTATTTGTTAAGATGGATTATCCTACCGATCGAAAGCTTAGGGTTGATGTATCAGTGTTGTAGGGTGAAGCCCAGAATTGGTGAGAGGTTGAGGAGCATGTTATTCTAGCTAATCAGATCTCTTGGGACCATTTCCGACAGGCATTCCGTGATTGTTATGTTGGGGCTAAGTATATAGCAAAGTGTCGGGATGACTTCATGAATTTGAAGCAGAATGACATGTCCGTGAATGATTATGAAATTGAAGTCATGAGGCTGATTTAGTATATTTCGGGATTAGTGACCACTAAAAAGGATAAATGTGATTGATTTCTAAAAGGGTTGCGTCCAATGGTTAAAGCCAGTGTTGCTTTGCATTAGACAAAGAGTATAAATATTACTCGCTGGGCCAAGACTGCTGAGCGAAATGTGGCAGAGCTAAAACAACTTGAGTCTCAGAGTACTAATCGAGGTAAGAGGCCAGCGACTGTGGCAGTTCAGCACAGTCAGGGGAATTAGTTTAGGAAGAGAACTAGAGACGAGTCAGATCATTAGAGTTATTCTAGAGCTACACCAGTGACTTCTACTATTTCGACCGCTAGTGCTGGGGGTTCACTAGTACTCGTGGGGTGCCGCAGTGTTCATTTTGCAAGAAATGGCATCCGGGCGAGTGTACGAGACAGACTAGGGCTTGTTTTAGATGTGTTTCTTTTTAGCATCTTTTCAGAGATTGTCCACTTTCACCTCCATCAGCTTATACTTTGAGTCAGTCTCAGGCATCTGTATAAACTCCCACTAGGGGGAAAGGATTCGGTAGATTTGTTACTTCGGGTTCAGCTAGTAGGGGTAGGCCTCCTCAGAGTATAGGATTAGCTGAATCAGGGGCGAGACAGCCGTGGTTCGTTTACTCTACTATGAGGATCATGATGAGCCAGACGTTATTCCCGGTACTTTTTCTATCCATTTTATCTCTTATTTTGCATTGCTTGATAATGGTTCGACCCATTCTTATGTTACGAGTTTTGTATCCGGGGTACTTGAGATTTCGGTTGAGAATACTATTAAAGTTGTTATCGTACACAGTCCAGTGGTTAATCCTGTTGAGGTCACTAAAGTGTACAAGAATTGTTCTCTCGAGATTCAAGGGGAGATCTTTTCAGCTAATTTGATGGAGTTGCCCTTTGGGGAGTTCGATCTTATTCTCGGTATGGACTGGTTATCTTCTCACTGAGTCACTTTAGACTGTGAAAAGAAAAGGGCAACTCTAAGAACTTTTGATGATCGTGAGGTGATTCTTATTGAGGAGCACGGAAGCTTTCTGTCTAATGTCATATCGGCTCTCAAAACTGTGAAAATGATCAGAAAAAGGTCCATTTCTTATCTTACTTATATTCTTGATCCGAGACAGTCTGATTCTGGGTTAGATAAGATCTATGTTGTGAGAGATTTTCCAGATGTTTTTATGGAAGAATTTCTTGGAGAACTGCCTAAACGTGATGACGTTGAGTTTGGCATCAAAGTTTATCCGGGTAAAGCTCTTGTGTCTATGGCTCTTTATCGGATGGCACCGAAAGAACTTAAAGAGTTGAAAATACAGTTGCAAGAACTGCTAGATCCGGGTTTCATTCGACCCAGTATTTCACCTTGGGGAGCTTCTGTGCTGTTTGTTAAGAAGAAGGATGGGACACTTCTACTCTTATCGACTATGGGAAGCTGAATAAGCTGACGATCAAGAACAAGTATCCCCTTCCTCGCATTGATTATCTCTTTGATCAGTTCCGGGGAGCTACGATATTTTCTAAGATAGACCTGAGATCTGGTTACTACCAACTCAAGGTTAAGGATTTTGATGTGTTCAAAACAGCTTTCCAAATACGTTACAGCCATTACGAGTTTCTTGTAATGCCTTTCGGATTGACTAACACCCTAGTCGCATTTATGGACATAATGAACAAAGTGTTTCAACCTTCTCTTGACTAGTTTGTTGTGGTATTTATAGATGATATTCTGGTATATTCCAAATCTGAGAGTGAACATGAGGAACATCTATGGATTGTGTTACAGAATCTGCGAGAGAAACAGTTGTATGCAAAATTCAGTAAGTGTGAATTTTGGCTTTCAAAGATTATGTTTTAGGGCATATAGTTTCTGCCGAGGGTATTCATGTTGATACGAACAAAATTGAAGCTATTATGAGTTGGAAATAGCCCAAGAATGTTCCTAAGATTCGAAGCTTCTTGGGTTTAGTCGGCTATTTTTAGAGAGTTATTGAGGGTTTCTCTACTATTGCAGCTCCGTTAACTAAGCTTCTGATGAAGGATGTTCCCTTTGTCTTGACTGAGGGTCAACAGTCTAGTTTTGAGAAGCTTAAGACCGTGTAGACTGAAGCACCGATTTTGATTCAACTTGAACCTAGTAAGGCTTATACCGTTTACAGTGATGCTTCTTACACCGGTTTGGAATGTGTTCTGATGTATGATGGGAAGGTAGTGGCTTATGTGTCCTAACAATTGAAACCACATGAGTGTAACTATCCTACCCATGTTCTGGAGCTTGCTGTCGTGATCTTATCTCTTAAAATCTGGAGACGGTATCTCTACGGAGAGAAGTGTTATATCTACAAAGATCATAAGAGTCTGAAATATCTTTTAACCTAGAATGAGCTTAATCTGAAACAATTTTGTTGGTTAGAACTTCTCAAGGATTATGATTGCGAGATTGAGTATCATTCAGGCAAGGCTAATGTGGTTGTCGACGCCTTGAGTCGTAACATTATTTCAGATTTGAGAGCTCTATTTTCCCGGATGAGTTTGTATGATGATGGCAGTCTTTTGGCAGAACTTCGAGTTATTCCTACTCTGAGTTTTGGTATTCGAGGTGAAGAACCTAGTGATATGTTTTTGATGCACCGTATGAGAGAGGTTGAAGATGGTACATCTCAGGATTTTTCTATCGATTAGGATGGTGTTCTATGTTTCCGAAGTCGGTATTACATTCCGAGGAATTTTGGGTTGAAACAGGTTATTCTCCGTGAGGCCCATGACAGTCCTTATTCTATGCATCATGGTGGGGACAAGATGTATAAGAATCTTCGTGAGGTACTGGTTGAAAGGTCTCAAGCGTGATGTTGTCGGATTTGTATCTAAGTGTTTGACCTGTCAGAAGGTCATGGCAGAGCATCAGCGTTCGTCTGGGTTACTTCGACATATTGAGATTCCTCAGTGGAAGTGGGAGCGTGTGACTATGGACTCTGTTAGTGGACTTCCTTTGACTCCGTCAAAGAAGGACTCCATCTGGGTTATTGTTGAACGTGACTAAGTTTGCGCACTTCATTCCTGTTCGAGTTGATTATTCTTTGAACAAGTTGGCTCGGCTCTATATTTCTGAGATTGTTCGACTTCATGGGGTACCATTGTCTATTATTTCTGACAAAGATCTGAGGTTTACAGCGAAATTTTGGGATTCTCTTCATACCTCTTTGGGTACTCGGTTGAACTTTAGTACATCTTATCATCAGCAGACTGATAGTCAGTCCGAGCGCGCGATTCAAACTCTTGAAGATATGTTGAGGGGTTGTGTTCTTGATTACAGAGGCAGTTGGGAGGATTTCTTACCACTTGCAGAGTTTGTAATGCCCTGGTTTTGGGCCTATATGTTTTAGGCATCAGACCGGACCGGTCGAGAATGGTTCGAATCGCGTATGGTGATTTAAGGAAATCAAGGATCGGGATAGGATAAAAATGTGGTAAAAATTGATAAAATCCTCTAAAAATATGTTTATGAGGTTTGTCAAATCAATTTTACAAAAAGAGTTTCGGAAATGGGACATTTCGAGTAGTGACCAAATTGTAATGTTTCAAAACTGTGGAAAATGTGATTTTTTTAAAGGAGAAGCCAAATTCTTAGAATCTTTAGGGGCTTTGTGGTAATTTAACCTTTCCTTAATATGACATGTGTTTAAAATGACTTTTGATTAAATAGCTTTAATTGGTTTTTATTTTAATTAATTAATTTGGTAGTTAATGTGAGATTCCATCACGTAACTACCATCTTCTCCTCATTTTAGTCAAACACTATTTTCATTCATTTCTCTCTAGAATTCTTTTTTCCCAAACACTATCTTAAAATCTCTTAAACAATTTTCAAGAAATCCTTTCAAGTTCTTCAAGATTTTGCTAAGGAAAACTTGTCATTCATTGAGGGAAGCAAGGATTGGAGGTAAATCTCGTTCTCAACCTCTAATCAAAGTTCTTTATTTAAATTCCCAAGATCTTTGGCTTCTAATTAATGTTTTTGGTTGAGTTTTCATTATAGTTTTGACTTGAGAACAAAATCTTGTAAAAATATGGTTGAAATCTTGATTTTCGGATTTGTTTTGTTAAGCTCTTGTTTGCTGGAAGTATAAGGATGGGTTAGGTTGTTTATTAGATGTGTTTTGGTGTTTATAATGGATTGAAATTGATGTATGTTTGTTGGGTTTGGTTTAGAAAGCAATCGATTAATTTTTCAGTTGTTTCGGATGGGTAAATTGGTGTAGTTTGGGTGAGCAACGAGTTTGTGAATTTTTTGTGGTGTTGAAATGCATTTAGATCTCTATTTTGATGTTGTGAAAACAGGGGATCTTGATTCATGAGCAAGCGAGGCGTTGTTGGAGGCTCTGGAAGAGTAATTTTCGTGTCGGCGAGCAAGTCTTCGCGTATCGGTGAGTGGAAATGGAATTTCCAGCTTTATAACGCCTTGAGCGTGGTCTTGGGAGCTTAGTGTAAATTTGAAACACTTAGCTAAGCTCAAGAGTAAGTGATTCGAAAGTTTCTCTCAGAAATGTGCTATGTTTTGATGAAAATGCACTTGAGTTAATTATGGTTTTGATTACTGTTTTAAAAGCATGTTAGAAGCATGATTAATGTTGGATTTTAATACCATTATGATAAGGATGCACTAGGTAAGTGATCCTTGGTTTAATATGATAAATGCATACGATGTTAAGCATGTTATGCTTGTGGAAATGGGATTGTATTTATGCTTGTAAAATTGTGGATTATTGATGTTGAATGATTATATTGGCAAGTGATGAAAGTGGATTTTGGTTCTTGTAATCGAATATAGTTAGCCGGCTATAGGATTGAGTGCACCGTGAATAAAGTCGCCTTGGATGTCGAGGTGTTATGATTGTGCCGTAATCTCCTTCCAAGTACCCTAACGATTGAGGCTAAGATCACAACGGTGAATAGTTTAATTCCGTGTGTGGATCTTGTGGTTGTGTCCCTACTCTCGTTAGTGGAATTATACAACTACCGATGAGTGATGTGAGGGGTTGTGATTGTGTCATTAATCTCCATCGCGGGTGTTGAGGGGTTGTGATTGTGCCATGAAACTCCACCTTGTGTAGTCTGGTAGTATGTATGAAGCGTGTGGGACAACGCTTGTAATCCGCGTATCCGATTGTGTCTTTGAGTTTGTTATGGTTTGGTTTGAGATGATCACTTGTAACCCAATATAATGATGATGACTAATGGTTAAGCATGAGATGCTTGTGATTATGCTAGAATGCATGTGATGCTTGGTAAAGCATGAGCAAAGGTTTATTTGCTGTTTTAAATGATGCATAAGAGCATGTGTTTTAGAAAGTGCAATGATGTCTTGAAATGACATGTTTTATGTAAAATCATGTGATGATAATAGTGTTTTGCCATTTGTGTGAAATGCATTGATGAATGTTGTTTAGCGATTCTGTAACCCCCTTAACCCGGCCTAGACGGTTGACCCGAATTAAGAAAGTCACACGGGGAAAACCAAAGTCAACCCGAAAGTCAACCTTGATTAACGACCCTTTTTTTCTTTTTAAACTTGTCTAGATGCTCTTTAGACCTAATTGTGATCACACAAACATCATACCAAAAGATCACAAACATCAGAGATCAAACAGGGACTCAATTGAACAAGATACAACTTTAGGGACCAAAATGTAAATTCTGATAATTAAAAGGACTTAACCCAAATTGAAGTTACCAACTTGAAATTAATCATGTTTCATGCTTCTCTGCAAAATTTCAGCTCAAAAGGACCTCCCAAACTCATACAATTGCACAAACAAGATTTAGGACCAAAACGCAAACAATTCAAAACATATAACTGCCAATGTCAGCCCCCAACGGTCAACCGTTCCGAAACGGGAGACAGCCCGTTTCGAAACGCGGGGCCGTTCCGAAACAGGCACAGCCCGTTTCGAAACGGGGGTCTGGCAGTGGCCTTTCCGTTTCGGAACGGCCCCTCCCGTTTCGGACGCCTGGGCACGATTAAGGCACCCGTTCTGAAACGGTAGGTGCTGTTCCGAAACACCCTGCCCAGATTGCTCCAAAACTCCACTTTAAACATGCAATTACACAACCAAACATGCTCCAAATGTCACCAAACTTTACCAGCATGCGATTCAACATATATATAACATATTAGCATCATCAATTCAACCAAACATCATCATATGCAAAAAGCCCCAATTCTAATGGCATGCTTCCTACACAAGCTAGCTATTCAACACCAAACTTCCAAAACAAGCATATAAGGTTCCAATTCAAAAGCCAGCAAACACATCAACATTCAACATACTTAGGGAGTCCAAAACACCTCCCAAAACATACACATTGTTTCCCCATTGCCAAATCACCCAAAAGCTAAAATGTTTAACAAAAACCTTCCATACATTGAGCTTTACTTGCACTTGAATTCTTGCCCTTCTTGCTGCCCTCAAAAGGTCTCTAATGCTCTGCATTATTGAATTAAGGAAAACGAAGAGAGCGTAAGCAAAAGCTTAGTGAGGAATGCTCAATAAAACCATCCAATAATGCATTTGTAAAACACTTTATAAAACATGCTTCAAACCATCATTTACACATGCTCAAAAGCATACTTAAACATGCATCTCATGCATCAAATCATAACATGTCATGTTGGCTACAAGTGATAAATTCCATTTCTTTAAACACAAGTTCATCAACTTTCACCCCAAGGACTTTTAAACACCTTGGCCCCAAGGACTTTTAAACACCTTGGCCTATGGACTTTTAAACACCATAGAATGCATCTCATCAAGGACTTTTAAACACCTTGATCCCAAGGACTTTTAAACACCTTGGCCATGGACTTTTAAACACCATGAAATGTATCACATCAAGGACTTTTAAACACCTTGATCCCAAGGACTTTTAAACACCTTGGCTTATGGACTTTTAAACACCATAGAAAAGGATCACCTAAGGACTTTTAACCACCTTAGTGTCCACAACATGAACCATCCAAGGACTTTTAACCACCTTGATGTTCATAAGTAACAAGGCTCACTCAAGGACTTTTAACCACCTTAGTGACCTTAACATTTTAAAAACATCACTTGCCAATATACATCATTTTCATCACTTACATCACTGTTTTAAAGCATAAAACCAAGCCATATTCATCATGCATTTAAAAGCATTAAACCACATCATTTCAATGTACAAAAGCAAGGAACTCCTACCTAGAGTTACCTTCAACATATGGCTTACATCATCAGCAAAAACCATGCTAAAACATGCTTCCAAAACAGTATGTAAAACATGCAAATTATCATTTCGCATCACAACAAAATCATGGCCACCACTAGAGAGAAATCCCGAAAACTTACGCTCGAGCTTAGCAAAGTTGTTTAGACTTAAACTAAGCTCCCAAGACATTGGTTTCAAAGCCGAAAACCCAATTTCACTCACCGATTCCACTTCGCCTCTTGCCGAAGCACGAAATCAAGCTTCCGAATCAACAACCCTTGGATCCAAAGATGCCTCCCCTGATTAAACACATTAAAGCAGAGGTTTAATGCATCATCAAGCATCAAAAGCTTCAATGAAAGCACTCAAACTCGCT
The DNA here is from genome assembly GCA_030270665.1 of Hibiscus trionum. NCBI lineage: Eukaryota > Viridiplantae > Streptophyta > Magnoliopsida > Malvales > Malvaceae > Hibiscus > Hibiscus trionum. The sequence continues at coordinate 29,461,322 of BSYR01000021.1, forward strand.
GCTCTCATTCCCACTCCAATTTCGGCCAACAAACACAACCGAAATTGCATCAAAACCACTTCTCAACAAAGCCCAGCCATAAACCAGCAAAACCTAACATCCATTAACACCATAAAACATCTAAAAACAACCTACAAACATCCTTATACCTCCAGCAACAACAGATCCACAAGATCACCACAAAAACATCCAAGAAACATAAGCTAAACTTAGGAAACTCAACCTATCCGGGATTGCATTAATCAAAACTCATTTCCTTATCAATTTAGAGTTCATTTAACATCAAAAACACATCTCAAATCACAGATCAATCAGATCTAACGAAAAATCATGAAAACCATCAAATCTTGCATTATAAGCCAAGATACAATTCCAAACTCAAAAGCCTTTAATTAAACATCAATTAAGAGTTGATAACTTGGGAATTTCAGTAAAGAACTGATAGTTTAGAGGAGAAGGACGTTCTTACCTCCAAACTTGTGTTTCTCCACTTTTTGGAATGAAAATCCTTGTTGAAACACTTAGCAATTGAAGAGATTTGAAGATACAATGATTTGGAATCAAATGAGAGTTGAATGGAGGGATTTAGGTGAAGAAATCAGATCCAATTCTCTGGAAAAGTAGTGTTTGGTTTGAGAGAAAATGAGAGAAAGAAAGTTTAGCAAAGTTGGTTACAAAATCCAAAAATAGCCAAAATGGCTTCCCTCCAATTTTAATAACCTTTAAAATCAGATTTTAGACTTAAAATATCTTAGAAAAATCTGGAGAAATCATCTTTGGATTAATAGCTCCTTAAGGATTCAAAGTTTCAACTCTTTATAAAACAGTCACCAAACTTTCAAAATTTACATTTTGGTCACTAGCCAAAATGTCATACTTCCAAAACCCATTTTTCAAAATTGATTTCACAGTTCACTTAATTATATTAAAAGATGATTTTAGAACATTTTTCGATATTTTTAATGCAACCCGAACTAGGCTTTCCTAATTTCACCTCTTTAGATTCGAACAGCACTTTGACCAAACCGGTCAACGCCCAAAACTTCTAAGCCCAAAACCGGGGCGTTACAACTCTCCCCCCTTAAGAAATTTCGTCCTCGAAATTTACCTGAAGAAAAGAGATAAGGAAACTGCTTCAGCATGTCTTCCTTCCGTTCCCACGTGGCTTCCTCAACACCGCGATGCTTCCACAGCACCTTCACCAACCCAATGGTCTTGCCACGAAGAACCTTGCTATCCGAATCCAGAACCTTCACCGGTTCCTCATCATAGGTCAAATCCGGATTCAAAACCACTTCCTCCACAGGCATCACATGCGAAGGATCAGATCTATACTTCCGGAGCATAGAAACATGAAACACATCATGAATCTTCTCCAACTCCTGAGGTAACCTCAACCGATACGCAACAGGACCCACACGCTCAACCACCTCATATGGTCCAATGTATCTAGGGCTCAACTTGCCCTTCCGGCCAAACCGCATCACCTTCTTCCAAGGCGAAACCTTCAAGAACACACGGTCACCCACTGCATACTCTATCTCCTTACGCTTCAAATCCGCGTAAGACTTCTGCCGATTAGAAGCAGCCTTTAACCGCTCACAAATGAGCTTCACCTTCTCTGTGGTCCCTTTCAACAAAGCCGGCATCGAAACCAACTTTTGACCAGTTTCAGCCCAACAAAGAGGAGTCCTACACTTCCTCCCGTACAAAGCCTCATAAGGTGCCATCTGAATGCTCGCCTGATAACTGTTGTTATAAGCAAACTCAACCAAAGGCAGATGCTTCTCCCAAGAACCTTGGAACTCAATCACGCAGCACCTCAACATATCCTCCAAAATCTGGATAACTCGCTCAGACTGACCATCCGACTGAGGATGATAGGATGTACTGAAATGCAACCTTGTACCCAGAGCTTGATGCAAACACTGCTAAAAACGCGATGTGAACCTCGGATCCCTATCCGACACAATCGACTTAGGCACACCATGCAGCCTCACAATCTCAGCAATGTACAGCTCTGCCAGCTTATCCAAAGAAAACGTAGTATGCACAGGCAAGAAATGCGCACACTTCGTCAGGCGATCCACAATCACCCAGACCGAATTCTTTTTCGATGGAGACAAAGGTAAACCAGATACAAAATCCATGGTAACCCTCTCGCACTTCCATTCAGGGATTTTCAACGGTTGCAACAACCCTGAAGGAAACTGATGCTCAGCCTTAACTCGCTGACACACCAAGCACTTGCTAACAAACTCTGCAACATCCTTCTTCAAACCCACCCAATAGTACTCATCACGAAGATCACGATACATCTTAGTACTACAAGGGTGCATAGCAAAAGGACTACTATGACCTTCAGTCAGAATAGCACGCCTCAACTCAGCATCATTGGGCACTACTATCCGACTCCCAAAACACAGCACACCATCATCATTGAAACAGAAACCCGAAGGTCTACCCTCCGCGATATCCTGAACATGAGACACCAAGGAATCATCCAACAACTGCTTATCCTTGATCAACTGAACCATAGACGGCTTCACATGCAACTCAGCCACAAGACCACCATCACGCGATATGCTCAAGCTAGCAAACATGGCTCTCAACTCAACAGCTACCTTCCAACTCAAGGCATCAGCAACAACATTAGCTTTTCCAGGATGATACTCAATCGTCAGATCATAATCCTTGAGCAACTCCAACCAACGCCGTTGCCTAAGATTCAACTCCTTCTGAGACATCAGATACCTCAGACTCTTGTGATCTGTGTACACAGTACACTTCTCACCATACAGATAATGCCTCCAGATCTTCAGAGCAAAAACCACTGCAGCCAGCTCAATATCGTGCGTAGGGTAATTGCGCTCATGCACTTTCAACTGCCGCGATGCATAAGCCACCACCTTACCCTCCTGCATTAGCACACACCCCAAACCAACATAGGATGCATCACTGTAAACCACAAACTCTTTCCCTGATTCAGGCTGAATCAAGATAGGAGCTTGCGTCAAAGCCGCCTTCAGCTTCTCAAAAGCCTGTTGTCTCGCTTCTGTCCACTCATACTTAACATCCTTCTGCAACAGCTTTGTCAAAGGAGTAGCAATCTTGGAAAACCCATCCACAAACCTTCGGTAGTATCCCGCCAAACCAAGGAAACTACGGACCTCATGAACAGACTTAGGAACCTTCCAGCTCATCACCGCCTCAATCTTCTGAGGATCAACACGAATCCCCTCAGCTGAGACCACATGCCCAAGAAAAACCACCTCTCTTAACCAGAACTCACACTTGCTCAGCTTAGCATAAAGCTGATTCTCCAACAAAGCTTGCAAAACAATCCTCAAATGCTCTACATGCTCCTCCTCAGTACGCGAGTACACGAGGATATCATCTATGAACACCACAACAAACTTGTCCAGGTATTCATGAAACACACGATTCATCATGTCCATGAAAGCAGCAGGAGCATTTGTCAACCCAAACGGCATCACAAGAAACTCATAATGCCCATACCTTGTCCTGAAAGCTGTCTTAGGCACATCCACATCCTTCACCTTCAACTGATAATACCCTGACCTCAAGTCAATCTTAGAGAACACAGCAGCTCCCCGAAATTGCTCAAAGAGATCATCAATCCTCGGCAAAGGATACCGATTCTTGATAGTCAACTTGTTCAGCTGACGGTAATCAATGCACATTCTCATAGTGCCATCCTTCTTCTTCACAAACAAGACCGGTGCTCCCCAAGGTGACACACTCGGCCGGATGAAACCACGATCAAGCAACTCTTGCAACTGCGTCTTCAGCTCCTTCAGCTCCTTAGGTGCCATTCTATAGGGAGTAATGGACACAGGAGTTGTATTCTCATACAGCTCAATTCCAAACTCCACCTCGCGGTTAGGAGGTAAACCAAGCAACTCCTCAGGAAAAACACCAGGAAACTCCTTTACAACCCTGATATCTTGCACCCTCAACTCCTTAGAGCTAGGATTCATCACAAAAGCTAGATAGGCTTCGCAACCTTGCCTCAGCATCCTGCTCGCCTCCAAAGAAGATACCACATTGGCAAGAAACTTCACATTCTCACCAACCACCACAACTTCATAATCATCCGCAAGCTTAAGCGAAACACGCTTATTCTCACAATCCACAACAGCACGATGCTCAGCAAGCCAATCCATACCAAGGATCACATCGAAACCATAGAAGGGCAACTCCATAAGATCAACATGAAAGACATGCTCTTGAACAACCAAAGGGCACCTTCTATAAAGCTTACGAGTCACAACAGTCTCACCAAAGGAACTAGTGACCCGAACACCAACATCCAAAGACTCAACAGGAAAACCAAGCAATTCAGCATGCTCACGAAGAATATATGAATGCATAGATCCAGAATCAATCAAAGAAAGCAATGACAAGGACTGCAAAGTAAAGGTACCTGCAATCACATCTGCATCATTCCTGCCCTCTCTCTGAGCATACACCCTCGCTTGGCCTCCACCTTCAGGCTGACTAGCTACAACATGAGCTACCCCTCGGCCACCTTCCTCTCTCCTCTGGAAATTACCACGGCCGCGCCCACGACCTCTCTGTGGTGCAGCAACAACAGGAGCACGCACCTGCTCACCAGCCATCATTGGACAATCTCGCCTTATGTGGTCTGCAGAACCACAATTCCAGCACCCGTTACCAGCAGCCGCAACAGGAGCTTGTGCCACTCTCTCAGCACGAGGACAGTCACGCTTCAAGTGACCACGGGAACCACAAATCCAACAAGCACTCGGATCAGCTCTAGCACCGCCACCCCTAGCAGGCACACCACCACCTCTCCTGGCTGAGGACTGATACTTCTGATCTCGTCCCCTCTTGTTCCGTCCACCTCCGGAACTATACTCAGCAGCTCGCTTGCCAGCACCCTTAGCAGACAAACTCAGGTTCATCTCAACGTCCTTAGCTCGGCCCACCAACACATCAAAATCAACATACTCGGCGGCCAGCAAATACATCTTAACGTCCGTCACAAGACCGTAATGAAACCTCTCGCACCTAGCCCTCTCATCAGGTATCAGCTCCGGTGCATACTGACTGAGCCGTACAAACTGTACCTCGTACTCAGCTACACTCATGCTCCCTTGGGTAAGAGACATGAATTCCCGCTTTTTCTCATCCAGATATCTCACTCCCAGATATCTTCTTTTAAACACATTCTGAAAGAATGTCCAGGTAACATCATCTTCAGCCATTCCAGAAATGGTAGTCGTCCACCATGTATAAGCATCGTCCTGCAGCAAGGACACAACACAGCCCAGCTTTTGCACATCCGTGCAACTCATCTGACCCAAGATACGCTTGGTACTTTCCAGCCAAGCCTCAGAACTCTCAGCCGACAAACCTCTAAACTCAGTCCCTCCAAGACTGCGCAGACGCTCCAAAGGCAATCTGACTCCAGCATCTCCCTGATGCCCAGCTCCCTGAGCTCCAGCTACTGCTGCTCGAAAAGCACCCGCAATAGCTTGTACCAAAACAGACATATCAGGCATAGCTTGCCCCTGACCAACCTCTGGTCCAGCAGCTCCAGCACCAGCACCAGCTTCAGCTCTCGCACCTCCAGCACCACCACCAGGCGGAGGAGGGGGTAACACAACACTACCAGTGTGCTCTTCATTCTCATTCTCGTTAGGAGCCGTAGCTCTCGCATTACCTCTTAACTCTCTACGTGGTGCCATACTTTTACTATGCAATCACAACACAAATAAAACAAAGTCAGGCCCAGCAAGGTAAGCAATCCAAGTATTCAAGCTCAATTTCATTTCAAAACAACATCTTTCCTTTAGCTTTTGTTTGGCAATGGGTACCCTCAACATGCAACATCAGAGCATACAACTCAACTGCATCAACATTTCAAACCACTGAACATGCTTTCAAACAACAAGCATTCATAGCATACATACTTCAATCATGCATACAACCATTCCCAATTACTCGAGAACTCAGCTCTGATACCACCAAATGTAACCCCCTTAACCCGGCCTAGACGGTTGACCCGAATTAAGAAAGTCACACGGGGAAAACCAAAGTCAACCCGAAAGTCAACCTTGATTAACGACCCTTTTTTTTTCTTTTTAAACTTGTCTAGATGCTCTTTAGACCTAATTGTGATCACACAAACATCATACCAAAAGATCACAAACATCAGAGATCAAACAGGGACTCAATTGAACAAGATATAACTTTAGGGACCAAAATGTAAATTCTGATAATTAAAAGGACTTAACCCAAATTGAAGTTACCAACTTGAAATTAATCATGTTTCATGCTTCTCTGCAAAATTTCAGCTCAAAAGGACCTCCCAAACTCATACAATTGCACAAACAAGATTTAGGACCAAAACGCAAACAATTCAAAACATATAACTGCCAATGTCAGCCCCCAACGGTCAACCGTTCCGAAACGGGAGACAGCCCGTTTCGAAACGCGGGGCCGTTCCGAAACAGGCATAGCCCGTTTCGAAACGGGGGTTTGGCAGTGGCCTTTCCGTTTCGGAACGGCCCCTCCCGTTTCGGACGCCTGGGCACGATTAAGGCACCCGTTCCGAAACGGTAGGTGCTGTTCCGAAACACCCTGCCCAGATTGCTCCAAAACTCCACTTTAAACATGCAATTACACAACCAAACATGCTCCAAATGTCACCAAACTTTACCAGCATGCGATTCAACATATATATAACATATTAGCATCATCAATTCAACCAAACATCATCATATGCAAAAAGCCCCAATTCTAATGGCATGCTTCCTACACAAGCTAGCTATTCAACACCAAACTTCCAAAACAAGCATATAAGGTTCCAATTCAAAAGCCAGCAAACACATCAACATTCAACATACTTAGGGAGTCCAAAACACCTCCCAAAACATACACATTGTTTCCCCATTGCCAAATCACCCAAAAGCTAAAATGTTTAACAAAAACCTTCCATACATTGAGCTTTACTTGCACTTGAATTCTTGCCCTTCTTGCTGCCCTCAAAAGGTCTCTAATGCTCTGCATTATTGAATTAAGGAAAACGAAGAGAGCGTAAGCAAAAGCTTAGTGAGGAATGCTCAATAAAACCATCCAATAATGCATTTGTAAAACACTTTATAAAACATGCTTCAAACCATCATTTACACATGCTCAAAAGCATACTTAAACATGCATCTCATGCATCAAATCATAACATGTCATATTGGCTACAAGTGATAAATTCCATTTCTTTAAACACAAGTTCATCAACTTTCACCCCAAGGACTTTTAAACACCTTGGCCCCAAGGACTTTTAAACACCTTGGCCTATGGACTTTTAAACACCATAGAATGCATCTCATCAAGGACTTTTAAACACCTTGATCCCAAGGACTTTTAAACACCTTGGCCATGGACTTTTAAACACCATGAAATGTATCACATCAAGGACTTTTAAACACCTTGATCCCAAGGACTTTTAAACACCTTGGCCTATGGACTTTTAAACACCATAGAAAAGGATCACCTAAGGACTTTTAACCACCTTAGTGTCCACAACATGAACCATCCAAGGACTTTTAACCACCTTGATGTTCATAAGTAACAAGGCTCACTCAAGGACTTTTAACCACCTTAGTGACCTTAACATTTTAAAAACATCACTTGCCAATATACATCATTTTCATCACTTACATCACTGTTTTAAAGCATAAAACCAAGCCATATTCATCATGCATTTAAAAGCATTAAACCACATCATTTCAATGTACAAAAGCAAGGAACTCCTACCTAGAGTTACCTTCAACATATGGCTTACATCATCAGCAAAAACCATGCTAAAACATGCTTCCAAAACAGTATGTAAAACATGCAAATTATCATTTCGCATCACAACAAAATCATGGCCACCACTAGAGAGAAATCCCGAAAACTTACGCTCGAGCTTAGCAAAGTTGTTTAGACTTAAACTAAGCTCCCAAGACATTGGTTTCAAAGCCGAAAACCCAATTTCACTCACCGATTCCACTTCGCCTCTTGCCGAAGCACGAAATCAAGCTTCCGAATCAACAACCCTTGGATCCAAAGATGCCTCCCCTATTTTAAACACATTAAAGCAGAGGTTTAATGCATCATCAAGCATCAAAAGCTTCAATGAAAGCACTCAAACTCACTGCTCTCATTCCCACTCCAATTTCGGCCACCAAACACAACCGAAATTGCATCAAAACCACTTCTCAACAAAGCCCAGCCATAAACCAGCAAAACCTAACATCCATTAACACCATAAAACATCTAAAAACAACCTACAAACATCCTTATACCTCCAGCAACAACAGATCCACAAGATCACCACAAAAACATCCAAGAAACATAAGCTAAACTTAGGAAACTCAACCTATCCGGGATTGCATTAATCAAAACTCATTTCCTTATCAATTTAGAGTTCATTTAACATCAAAAACACATCTCAAATCACAGATCAATCAGATCTAACGAAAAATCATGAAAACCATCAAATCTTGCATTATAAGCCAAGATACAATTCCAAACTCAAAAGCCTTTAATTAAACATCAATTAAGAGTTGATAACTTGGGAATTTCAGTAAAGAACTGATAGTTTAGAGGAGAAGGACGTTCTTACCTCCAAACTTGTGTTTCTCCACTTTTTGGAATGAAAATCCTTGTTGAAACACTTAGCAATTGAAGAGATTTGAAGATACAATGATTTGGAATCAAATGAGAGTTGAATGGAGGGATTTAGGTGAAGAAATCAGATCCAATTCTCTGGAAAAGTAGTGTTTGGTTTGAGAGAAAATGAGAGAAAGAAAGTTTAGCAAAGTTGGTTACAAAATCCAAAAATAGCCAAAATGGCTTCCCTCCAATTTTAATAACCTTTAAAATCAGATTTTAGACTTAAAATATCTTAGAAAAATCTGGAGAAATCATCTTTGGATTAATAGCTCCTTAAGGATTCAAAGTTTCAACTCTTTATAAAACAGTCACCAAACTTTCAAAATTTACATTTTGGTCACTAGCCAAAATGTCATACTTCCAAAACCCATTTTTCAAAATTGATTTCACAGTTCACTTAATTATATTAAAAGATGATTTTAGAACATTTTTCCATATTTTTAATGCAACCCGAACTAGGCTTTCCTAATTTCACCTCTTTAGATTTGAACAGCACTTTGACCAAACCGGTCAACGCCCAAAACTTCTAAGCCCAAAACCGGGGCGTTACAGATTCTCACTAAGCTTTGTGCTTACACTCATTTGTTTCATCAATGCAGAGAATTAGGCATTTGAGGCAGCGAGTAAGCAAGGGGAATCCAAGCACTTTGGTCTAGCAAAGTATGTGGTTTTTCTTTGGTGTAATCAGAGGCAATGGGTGGATTTCTACTCTTGGTTGATTGAGGATGGTGATTATTACTTTGTTCATATGTGGTTTGGTATATTGAGTTGTAATTGGCCTTTGAAGTTTGATTGATGCATGTTTGTGTCTTTTAGCTTTTGAATGGTTTTAAAGACTAGGAAGCATGCCTATAGATCTAATTCTTGCTTGAATGATGCTATGTTTTAGCCCGTACTTCGTAATGTTGATCTTTGATGCTTAAACATGTTGTATGCATGTTGTGGCATGATTTGGAATGTTTTCAGGGGTGTCTATGAGTGAAAAACCAGCAAAATCTGCTGTTGCAGGGCAAGGCGTATCGAAACGCCCTTACCTGTTCCGGAACAGAGGCCTGAAATGGCCATGAGGTTTCGGAACGGGTAGGAACGTTCCGAAACAATTTGCTACTGGAAAGAGGTGTTTTGATACGGGTTTCAGAACGCACCTGAGTATCGAAATGCTCAATTTGGTTTCGAAACTACCATTTCGATACAAAGCCTTGTGTTTCGAAACACCCGACCGTTGGAGTTGAATTTGAATTGTTTCATGTTTTTGTTTCTTACGTTTTAGTCCTAGGGTCTTGAACGCTTAATTAAATGTGTTGGGATGATCTGTTTAAGATGAATTTTGACATTTTGGCTTATTATATGTTTAATTTTGGATTTATAACTTTAAAACTTGTTTAGTCCTGAAATTTCTAGAAATTTACAAATTAGTCCCTAAAAGACGTTCGCATGCAATTGAACCCCTAATTGAGCTATGTTCATTGTCTTGCTTCCGCTAAAGTGTTTTGCTATTCACATAGGTTAATAATGTGCATCTAGAAAAGATAAAAAGAAAAAATGAAAAAAAAGGAGTCGTCAATCAAGGTTGACTTTCACGAGTTGACTTTGGTTTTCCCCGTGTAATCTTCTTAGTTCGGGTCGGACGTCTAGGCCGGGCTAAGGCGGTTACAGAGTTTGCCACCTATAACAGTTATCATGTCAGTATCAAGATGGCAATGAATGAGGCTTTGTATGGGCGTAAGTGTTGTACACCTATTGGCTGGGCTGAGCTTAATGAGCACAGATTGTTGGGAGCCGATATTGTTCTTGAGGCTGAGTAGACTATCAGATTGATTCGGGATCGATTGAAGGCTGCTTTTGATAGACAGAAGTCTTATGCTGATTTGAGACGTCGGAATATTGAGTATGATGTGGAAGATGAGGTTTTCTTGAAAGTATCTCCATGGAGGGAGGTACTTCGTTTTGGTCGGAAAGGCAAATTGAGTCCTCTTTTCATTGGCCTTTATCGAATTATTCGTCAGGTTGGACCAATTGCTTATTAGCTTGAGTTACCACCAGAGCCTCAGCGTATTCATGATGTCTTCCACGTCTCTGTGTTGAGACGCTATCATGTTGATCTGTCTCATATTATTCCTGTGGAGGAAATTGAGATCCGTCCTGACTTGCATTTTGAGGAGGAGTCTATCGAGATTCTTGCTCAGGACACGAAGGTTCTCAGAAGAAAGACCATCAAAATGGTCAAGGTCTTGTAGCGTGGTCGTAGTTAAGATTAGGCTACATGGGAGCCCAAGGCAATTGTCAGAGCCCAATATTCGCATCTCTTTAATTCAGATAACTTTTGAGGCTGAAATTTCTTTTAACGGGGGGAGAGTTGTAACATCCCTAATTAAAAACCCTAAATATGGAAATCATTAATTCAAAACTCTAATTTCTTTGGGAATTTAATTTGGTAATCTGATTTGAGTTAAGGGGCTTAATTGTAATAATTCGAAACTTTAAAAACCTTTCTGTAAGTGGGAAGTATTAGGGGCCTTTTTTGGTAATTTCCACATCAATTATGGGTATTTAAACACCCTTTTTAGACCTAATCAACCTTTTAGGCTCCCACTCATCCAATTTCAGCCTCCACTCTCCCTATCTCTCTCAATCTCATTCAGATAACCAACCCTTCTAACTCTCTCGTTTTCCGATCAAACTCCGGCGAAGTCCCTAATGTCGTTCGTTCTTCAATCTGAAACCACCACTCGTTTCCTATTGTTCGTTCGAATAAAACCTATTCCTTGGTTTACCCTTGTCAACCGACGTCTGCTTGGAATCCATTCAAAACCTCTTGGGTTTTTGTGTGCGCCGTCGTTTCCCTCAGTTTCTGTCCGATTTCGATTCATGGGTAAGCTGTTGTGGCCTTGCTTCGTTTACCTTGGTGTTGCGTGCGTGTTTTGGTCGGGAAGTGTCCATTTGTGGTCATTAGATTTCATCACCGGTAATCGGTGTCGTTTGGGGTTAATTTTAGGGTTTTAGTCTTACAAAGAGGAAGTGGATTCCAGCTTGATTGTGTTTGTATGAGGGTAGAAATTAGGTTTAACCTTATTTGTAAGAGATCCCAAGAGAGGGAGCCTGAACCGATCCAATAAACCTAAACAGGATCGATCTGTTGAACCTTGAACCGAACCGTGTCAACTGAATCGAGTCGAACCCGTGAACCTGTAACACCCCTTTCCCGGCCTGGTAGAGAATCGGGTCGGAACGTGTTATCGATGAACAGTGCGGTGATCGGTACGATAAAATTTTAACTCTTAAATAACATTTAGTCAATTTCACACACAAACATTCCAATGTACGTATTGTTTCATTTCATTTAGAAAAGAACCACTTTTAACTAACCATGTATCGAAACGCTCAGGGCCATTTCGATACGGGAGGACAATGGTCAATCTTGTTGACTTTCCTTCTTAGACTGTATCGATACAGGAGCACCCATATCGGTACGTGTTGACTACCCGTTTCGGTACGGGTTGACTACCCTTGACATACATTTTAAGCCATTCTTACCCGTATAGAAAGTTCATATTAACATATCATACTTTAAAACACCTAACCACAACATAGGCACATCAAAAGAAACATAATAGACTCATATGTAGACTGTGCCACCATCTAGGAGTTCGAAAGTCGATAAACATTACTTAGAGCTTGTCTATGACATGCGCAACGCCTCAACTTCTCCGATCTCGATCCCAAAACTTTTTTATCCTGAAATGGATGCCTTGGAATGCATTAGGCATACTTTGCCTAGTGAGGTAGTCACAAATACAATGAATGCTATGGATGCTAAACGTCATGCTTCAATAATGATCATAGTATCAAATATTCATTATACATGGCATGCTCCCTATTCTTATTAAAGCATAGTATCATGTCATCAATATCAATATCATGATTTCATAGCAAACATTATCATAATCAACAACTCCCTTGGATCGATTCATGGTATATGGATACTCGAATTCCACCTCCTCGCCAAATCAATAAATGGTCATCCACTGACATCGCCAATAAGACCAATACACAATACATCCCTCGGCCTCGCCAAATCAATATAGGCCATAGCCCTAGGACCGTAGTCCACTCGTACACTGAGCTCATAAATTCTATGGCATGCCAATTGTATCCAATACTTCGAATCCAAGGTCCAATAATAATAGTTCAGTATTCATGATTCTTTAACAATATTTCCACATCAATATCGATATAAATAATTCAATAGCAATAATGACATATCAATAACTTAACAATCATGATTTCCGTGTCAATAAGAAATAACAATAATTCAATTCAATGATTCTTACATGTCGATGCTTCAATAATTTCCATGATAGTGATAGCAATGCTATGAATAATGAGTCGATGCAATACTTACCAAATACTTACCAACATTGCTATAATAATGCTTCATGCAAAACCCTTAGAAATCAATAGTTAGTAGATCGATAATCAATGATTCGAGATGGCACCTAGCCATTCTCGAGACTCCGACTACACTCACATTTCTCGGTTAAGGCTTGTGGTCGATAATACATCAATCGACGCTTAAATTCTCCTTCTCATATTTGAATGGATTAAACGAGACTCTCAAACGAAGGAAAACAAAGTTTTGGTTTTGTCTTCAATGGAGGTGCTTGCTTAAAGCTTAAGGTTGAAGATAGAAATGGAAAAGCTTACTTGTTTTCTAAATAAGAGTTTAGGCTCGGAAGGAAATCAAAAATCCGAACTCCTCTTCATTCTCTTCTTATTTATAGAGGATTAGGGAATTATTAATTTATTTAGCACCTCTCTAACAACCAATAAAAGGGTTTCCCTTGCTTGAGGGTTTGCTCGGCCCAACACACCTCATCAAGTAACCAATAAGAACATTTCATCCTTTCCAAGATTTTCCTATTTAATTATTCCCATCAATCTCACATTATAATTGTTGATAAAAATTCACTTACTCAGCTTAAAAACATGTGAGAAGATGCCAAGAAAGTAGGTAACTCACCAAGGGCCGCAACTTTTGACTTTGGGAGCACCTACTCTGTTTTCTGTAGGGTATCGTACCGATATGCGCAAGGTCGTATCGATACGGGTAAGCAAAAGTCCAAATGAGTAGTTAAAACTGTTACACCGTATCGATACGCCTTGCCTCTGTCATTTCGATACACCCCTAAACTGTATCGAAACGATGGCCTTAAAAGCTCTATTTGTAAACTTCTAGAGGGTTCTTGGCCACTTATAAATACAATTAATATCTCATGCAATATCAATGCAATTAACCAAAATTTTCTGGTGGATTTCTGGCCTCTGTAACCCTAATCTGACTAGGCTAGTTTTTTGGGTGTTACGACTCTCCCCCTTAGAAAAGAATTTGTCCTCGAATTCTTACCTGCAGCTTTGGGTTGCTCATCAGTGCACTCTTCAGGATCAGAATCTTCTGGAGATGAAGAATTTGTCTTTCTTAATCCTTCTGGCCAAGTTTGTTTTGCACTTACACGTCGATGCTTCTTGTAAGATTTCTTAGGGCAATCTCGGACGAGATGATTTATCTTACCACAAAGGAAAAAAGCTCCAGTCCTCTTATAACATTGTTCTGTTGGATGTTTGCCTTGGCAAAAACTACAAGGAAGACTTTCTTGTTCCGATTTAATTGGTTTCTTGACTGGATTAGACATTGCTTGGAAATGGTGGTATTTTCAGGAAGAATGCTTATTTTGATCTCTTGGAACGAAGATGGTTTTTGGCCTTGGTATAGCTTAGAGAGTTTATCAATTTATAAGAATACAAGGATTGTCTCATACCCATCTTGTTAAGAACCAATCAAAATATTTCTAAGGATTTTCAAAGTTTATCTCTTCACCTCTTCATATCTACGCGACACCTTACCATTTTTCGGATGGTTTTATATGATTTGAGTGACAAGCACATTGATGAGTCATCAACTCCTAATTTCTTTCCAATCTTATCCTTGATCATATTCAAAAATGGGTACTCGTATCGATACACTCCAAACCGTATCGATGCGGCTAAGCAAAAGTCTAGAATTCAGTTAAGACCGTTAAACCGTTTTGATACACTTATATTCGTATCGATACGCCTTTACCTAGGTCGTTTCGATACACATCCTTTCCGTTCCGATACGCTCAGTCCAACTTCTTTACTTTACTGATGGGTTCTTATCTAAGGTTTGCTTCAACAGGGATTTCTTATCAATATAACTTAAACATTAAGGTCAAATTTCTTACCTGAGATGGTGTCATGATCGATTTCTGAGTCCTTGCCCTGGATGTGAAATATCCGTGCAGAAGCTTTAGATTCGGGTTTACTTGTTACTTTCAACGATCCCGATCCTCCTGGCTTTCTAAAGGATCCTTGTTTTGCTCCCTTGCCTCGAGAAGATTGAGCGGGGGATGGATTAATCGATACAGAAACAGGCTTGTTAGGGTTTTCTGAACATTCTCGAATGAGATGACCCAACTCTCCACAAAAGAAACAAGCACCAGATTTCTTGCGGCATTGTCGTTCGTGTCGTCGTTGACAGAAATTACACTTGGAAATTCTAGTCTCTTGTCTAGAACCAACATCGCTTTCAATGGGATTGACACTCGATGGAGAACGAGATACAACTTGGGATTTGGTAACATACTCGAACTGGGAAGGTTGCGAATATACATTTTGTTCCGAGTTGTGATGCTTCCATTTCTTAGAAAATCCTGAGAAACGAGACTCATCTTGATATCTCTTTTCAGAATTGTTGGATCCACTAGCTCTCTGAGCTCTTTGTGCTTCTTTCGTAGCTTTAACTCTGTTTACAAGATCTTGGAAATTGGTGATACACAATGCTGTGAACATGGGACGTAATTCATTGTTGAGTCCAGCGATGAACATCCGACACTTTTCTTCCTCTTTCTTAATAAAGTCAGCACCATATCTACAGTACTTGCAAAAGTCGTGGATGTATTGTTCGATCGGCCGTCCACCTTGTTTAAGGTGAAGGGAGATGCTTCGCCTCTCGACAAGGTAGAATTCGCTTATATACTTCTCACGAAACTCATTCAGAAAGAATTCCCAATTCACGGTATCCTCAGAGACGGTAAGAATGGTAGTCTCCCACCATTGTAAGGCTTCATCAGCAAGCAATGCATGAGCGTATTCAAGCTTAAATTCATCCAAACACCGTAATTGCTTATTCAAAATTCTTAAAGTATTGTCTAACCAATACTCGACAATTTCAGGATCGTCATCATCCTGACCAGTGAAGGTGTAGGCTCGGTATCGAGATAACTTATCAATAGGAGCTCGAAGAGGTTGAGCAACAGGTGGCATAGGTTGTACAACTTGATTAGCCCTTATCACATTCATAAATTGCTGGAACATATCAGCCATGTTCCGATAACACTCTACCTGAGTCGTAGGTGCTTCAGGCTCCACACCCCGAACAGGAGGGTTCTGGGGATTTGGAGGATTTTCTCCTACTACCTCCTCGCCATGAGTCGAGGAGTTAGAAGCAAAGTCATTATCACAACCTTCATTAGTTTGAGACATATCTATATAAAAAGAGATCGGATTAGTTAACAAGTCACAATACTCAACAGAATAACTCCTAGGTGGCAAAGTAACATAACAAACAATACAAACACGCATAAGTTTAGTCCAGAACCGACTAAACTCTAGCTCTGATACCACAAATGTAACACCTCCTTCTCGGCTTGGTAGAGAACTGGGTCGAAACGTGTTACCGATGAACAGTGCGGTAATCGGTGCGATAAAATTTCAACTTTTAAATAACATTTAGTCATTTTCACACACAAACATTCCAATATACATAGTAATTCATTTCATTCATAAAAGAACCACTTTTAACTAACCTTGTATCGAAACACTCAGGGACGTTTCGATATGGGAGGACAATGGTCAATCTTGTTGACTTTCCTTTTTAGACCGTATCGATACATGAGCACTTGTATCGGTACGGGTTGACTACCCTTGACTTAGACTTTCACTCGCTTCGATACACTGTGAACCCGTATTGAAACAGAGGTCTCTAGTGACAAAATGTTTCAGAACATCCCTACCCATTTCGATACACCCTATTTACTAGGGTTCAATTATGCTTACCCATATCGAAACGTCATCACATGTTTCGTTACGGCCTGACCTGTAATTATAGATTCTTGCTGGTTTTAATCCTTTTTACTATACTAAATCATGCACAAAAGAAGTGAAACTTTACACACAACATTATAAACATATATTCTACTTGTATGTATGATTTTAGCCCCTTTGAATCCAATTACCCGATTTCTACCGCTTAGTACTAAAACATGCATTTTAAGCCATTCTTACCAATATAAAAAGTTCATATTAACACATCATACTTTAAAACACCTAACCACAACATAGGCACATCAAAAGAAATATAATAGACTCATACGTAGACCTTGCCACCATCTAGGAGTTCGAAAGTCGATAAACATTACTTAGAGCTTGTCTATGACTTGTGCAATGCCTCAACTTCTCTGACCTCGAACCCAAAACTTGTATATCCTGAAATGGATGCATTTGAATGCATTAGGTATACTTTTCCTAGTGAGGTAGTCACAAATACAATGAATGCTATGGGTGCTAAATGTCATGCTTCATTAATGATCATAGTATCAAATATGCATTATACATAACATGCTCCTTATTCTTACTAAAGCATAGTATCATGTCATCAATATCAATATTGTGATTTCATAGAAAACATTATCAATAATCAACAATTCTATTGGATCGATTCATGGTATATGGATACTCGAATTCCAACTCCTCTCCAAATCAATAAATGGCCATCCGCCGACATCGCTAATAAGACCAATACATAATACATCCCTCCGCCTCGCCAAATCAATATAGGATGTATCCCTAGGACCGTAGTCCACCCTTAAATTGAGCTCATGAATTCTATGGCATGCCAATTGTATCCAATACTTCGAATCCAAGGTCCAATAACAATAGTTTAGTATTCATGATTCTTTAACAATATTTCCACATCAATATCGATATCAATAATTCAATAGCAATAATGACATATCAATAACTCAACAATCACGATTTCCATGTCAATAAGAAATAACAATAATTCAAGTCAATGATTCTTACATGTTGATGCTTCAATAATTTCCATGACAGTGATAGCAATGCTATGAACAATGAGTCGATGCAATACTTACCAAATACTTACCAACATGGCTATAATAATGCTTCATACAAAACCCTTAGAAATCAATAGCTAGTAGATCGATAATCAATGATTCTAGATGGCACCTAGCCATTCTCGAGACTCTGACTACACTCACCTTGCTCGGTTAAGGCTTGTGGTCGATAATACCACGATCGATGCTTAAATTCTCCTTCTCATATTTGAATGGATTAAACGAGACTCTCAAACGAAGGAAGACAAAGTTTTGGTTTTGTCTTCAATGGAGGTGCTTGCTTAAAGCTTGAGGTTGAAGATAGAAACGGAGGAGCTTACTTGTTTTCTAAATAAGAGTTTAGGCTCGGAAGGAAATCAAAAATCCAAACTCCTCTTCATTCTCTTCTTATTTATAGAGGATTAGGGAATTATTAATTTATTTAGCACCTCTCTAACAACCAATAAAAGGGTTTCCCTTGCTTGAGGGTTTGCTAGGCCCAACACACCTCATCAAGTAACCAATAAGAACATTTCCTCCTTGCCAAGATTTTCCTATTTAATTATTCCCATCAATCTCACATTATAATTGTTGATAAAAAAGTCACTTACTCAGCTTAAAAAACATGTGAGAAGATGCGAAGCAAGTAGGTGACTCACCAAGGGCCGCAACTTTTGACTTTGGGAGCACCTACTCTGTTTTCTGCAGGGTACCGTACCGATACGTGCGAAGCCGTATTGGTACTGAAAAACAAAAGTCCAAATGAGTAGTTAAAACCATTACATCGTATCGATACGCCCTTAGTCGTTCCAATACGCCTTTGCTCTGTCGTTTCCATACGCCTCTAAACTGTATCGAAATGCTGGCCTTAAAAGCTCTATTTGTAAATTTCCAGAGGGTTCTTGGCCACTAATAAATACAATTATTATCTCATGCAATATCAATGCAATTAACCAAAATTTTCTGATGGATTTTCGGGCTCCGGAACCCTAGTCTGACTAAGCTAGTTTTTGGGGTGTTACAGAACCAGATCGATTAAATCAACCCATCAGTTGACCGAACCGAGTGACGTTAGCGTTGACTTGACTTGATGACATCAACAATTGTCCTTTGAAGTTGACCATTGACCGCCGTTATTGATCGTTGACTTATATGTGTTGACTTTTTGTAAAACTAAAGAATTGGTTTTAATATAACAAAGAATTTAAGGACCAAATTGAAAAGGAGAAAATAAATTTTTTAAGTCCTCAAATCTTCCCAAAATCTCTAAGCAAAATGGTCCAAGTCAAAACCAAAGTTTATGAAATATTTTCGAAGTGTTTTCCAATTCCAAACAGTGATTTTCGAGTCACTATTTTGAAATGGCCCTTAGGCGTTTCGGAACGTTTTGAAACTGTTAACATGTGTTTCGGAACAAGCCTTCCCGTTTTGATACGGGTGTATCGAAATAGGTCTCTATGTTTCGAAATGGATGAAGAACAATGGAACGGGTTGATCCGTTTCGATACGGCAGTATCAAAACGACCTCAAACGTTTTGAAATGATTTTCAAACATGGATTCAAAAATATGACCATTGCAAGTTTTATAACTGATTTTCAAAAAACGATTAAGGTGTATCGAAACGATTTAAGACGTTTCGATACGGGTTTTGACAGTGGCAAAGTAATTTGAAACGGGCTCTAGCACGTTTCAGAATGGGCTCTTAGTATATCGAAACGACTGGATCCATTTCGATACGGCCTATTAATACATCCCAAAGTTATTTCTATTTTGGTCTGTTTCAAAACAAGTCAGATTGTTTCGAAAGAATTTGTTGCAGAAGTGCATTTATGGTGGGAAGATTGCATCCCAACGGCTATAATTATGATGGCAACATCCCCAACGGCTAGAATTGAATGGGAAGGTATAAAAGGGAGTCCTAAAAGCTCCAGCAACAACTATTGATCCTCAAAGAAACATTCCAACATCAAATCCAAGCTCAAGTGCAAAATTTCAATATTCCTTGTAAAACTCTAATTGTGGTTCTTTATATTTCCTATTATCCTTGATTCAATTGGATTGAGTGCTTGTTATTGGGCAACATTTGTATTGAGAGATACTTGTTATTTGCCTTCATCTTCTTTGTAAACATTGTGTGAGGATTTGGTCAATTTCGTGTAGAAAATTGACCATTGTGTAAAGGTTTCCTCCTAAGCCTAGAAAAAGAGAAGATCAAGTAGTTGAGTTGTTGGAAAATCCTTAATGTGAGCTAAGGTAGTGGATGTAGAGTTCAATTGGAACTTGAACCACTATAAGTGCCTTGTCTTGATATTTTTATTTTACCACTTCACTACCAAATCTTTTAAATATCCAATTCACACCCTCTTGGCTTAATTCGATTCAACGATCCACTCAACAATTGGTATCGGAGCCTACCTCTTTAGAAGGATTCACAACCACAAGATGAGTTCCTATGAGAGTGTGATCAAGTCTAAAGTCAAGTCATGGCATCTACCTCAACCTCCAACCTTTACGAGTTAGAATCCACCACTAAACCACCTTTCTTCAATGGGGACAACTACCCATATTGGATGAATAGGATATGTCTCTTCATCAAGTCTACCGATTATATGGTTTGGGATGTAGTGGAAGAAGGACCTTACATTCCGGTAAAAAGAAACGCAGAAGGAAGACTTGTCCTGAAGGTGAAGTCGGAGATGACCAAGGAAGATAGACGAAGGATGCAAGTCAACGAAAAAGCTCTACAAATTATGTTTTGTGCACTTGGTCTGGAAATCTACTCGAAGGATTCATCTATCGAGAGTGCAAAGGAAGTGTGGGACACTTTAAAGACAACTTATGAAGGTACTAGCAACGTGAAGGAGACGAAGATCGGGTTATTAAATTTGAGCTATGAAAATTTCAAAATGGACCCCGATGATAGCGTCTCTGTAAAGTGTCCAAAAGTCCTATATTTCATGCACTGTCCAACTCTTATTATTACTGTTTTAAGCACATTTTACGCATAATTAGGTTCATGCATAGCATTTTACAGTATTTCATTGTTCTGCCTTACTTTCATAACTTATCATTAATTTGATGAACAAGATGTACTATTCTAGTGTATTCTTACTTGTAGGTACTAACAGCTGAACGAGGGAGCCGAGGTGTAACGCCCCGGTTTTGGGCTTAGAAGTTTTGGGTTTAGACCGGACTGGTCGGGTTGCGGTTCGAATATAAAAGGTTTGATGTTTGGCATGTTGTTGATTTATTGTGGAATGGTTTGGAGCATGTTTGATGGGGTTTAAAGGTGTTAAAACAGGCCAAATTGTTGTTTCTGGGCAGGGTGTTTCGAAACACCCTTGCCTGTTTCGAAACAGGCCCTTGTTTTGGCTAGGGTGTTCCTGAACGGCCTAGCCCGTTTCTGAACACTTTGGCTACTGCCAAGGGGTGTTCCTGAACGGCCTAGACCCGTTTCTGAACACCTGATGGTTTGCAAGCTTTACGTTTTAGTCCTGTTTCTTGTATGTGCAATTGCTTGAGTTTGAGATGTCCGTTTGAGATGAAATTTGGCAGAGAGGCATGAAACATGACTAATTTCATAATGGTAACTTAAAAATTGGTAAATTCCTCTTAATTTTCAGAATTTACAATTTGGTCCCTAATTTCGTATTTTGTGCAATTGGGTCCCTTATCGTCTTCCGATTGCTGTGATTTTTGAGTATGCTTATCTCAAGAGTATGCCTAGGTTAAATGTGCATCTAGAAAAGTTTAAAAAGAAAAAAAAAGGGTCGTTAATCAAGGTTGACTTTCGGGTTGACTTTGGTTTTCCCTGTGTAATCTTCGTAGTTCGGGTCAACCGTCTAGGCCGGGCTACGGGGGTTACATTTGGTGGTATCAGAGCTGAGTTGCGAATGCTTGGGGAAAACGGTAAATTGATGTAATATGTGTATGATGTTTTTGCTGATGTGTGGTTGAAAGCCGGTTGAAATGCATGTTTTTGAGTGAAGTATTGATGTTCTTAGCATGCTTTTGGTTATGAATCTTTATTGAGCTCATGTGGATTTGTGCTGATGTTGTGCTGGTGTTATGAGCTGGTTTTTATGAATGATGAAAGTGTAATGGGTATGTTATTGATGAAGCTATGCTATTATGAGTGGTTGTTGTTTGATGAAAGCATGATCGAATATGTTGATTGATATGCTTGATGTTGTGATATCCATGTTTTTATTGACTGTTATGTCATGTAAAAGGGGGAGGATTCGGGATACCCATTGCCTTATTATTATAGCTATTGTGTTATTTTGGAGTTGGAGTTTGAATCCTTGCTTAAAGCTGGTCTAATTGATTTGTTTGTTTTGTTGTGATTGCTTGTTGCTAATAGCATGGTGAAATCGATGAAAGAATGGCAGTTAGGTGAGATGGTTGCTGCTTTAGGGCAGGTTGTTAAGGCGTGGAATTCACCTTTTTGTGGAGGTATTTCGTCTCAGTCTTTTGTGCCTGGTGTTGAGGTAGTGAGGCAGGAGGAAGAAGTTGGTTCTGTGATGAAGAGTTCATCACCTATTGTTCAAGAGGTGTTGGGAACATCTCCGGCTGTGGCGAAAGTGAGGCCTATAGATGTGCTGGCTGTGGGATGTGCGGGTTTGTCGAAACGGTGTTTACATGATTTGGGAGTTGTGGAGTATCATGGTTCGACACCTGAGACGTTTGAGGCCTGGTTAGCCAGTGTAGTTTTGATTTTGGATCGGGAAGGTTGTGATTATGCTTATAAGTTGGGAAGTGTTGTCTCATTGATGTTGGAGGACGCGTGTGCCTGGTGGACATCAGTGGCGGTGGCGTCGCACATCCACGATATAGATTGGGACTTCTTTGTGTCTGCCTTTTATGAAAGGTATCTTGGAGGGAAATTCCCAAGGGTTAAGCAATGTGAAGGTAGTGCAAATCTGGGGCAAGTGCTGCTTGATCAGGGAGTGGAAGCTCAGCTACCGGTGTGTGACCGTTGTGGAAGGCGACATGTTGGAGGGTGTTGGGGCGCAGGTGCTTGTTGGAACTGTGGTTCTAAAGAGCATGTGAAGCGAGATTGTCCTCTTGTGGTAAAGTCAGCTTCAGTGGTAGCAAAAGGGTCTCTAAATGGTCGTGGGCACGGCCGAGGCAAAGTTCGAAGGTGGCAGGAAGAGCAGAAAGTTGTGAGGAGTTTGGGAAATGAAATCTGTTGGAAATGTGGGTCTGTTGGACATATGAGGCGTAATTGTTTGAAGTTGGCTCGGGATAGCCAGGGTGCTTTGCTGCGGGGGAATGGTGATGACCTTAGTGTGTTAGCTGATGCTGCAGCGGTGCGGCTGGGGGATGATGGTTCTGCGAGGAAGAGAGCTCGTCTGTTGAAGCTTCGGGGCAGTGAGGTGTTTCCAGGTAACCTTGCTAAGTAACCTTTGCCTAGTTATCATAGTTTGGTTTCAGTTTGGTCTTTCCTTGCGTAGTGGGTATGGTCTCGTTGCTAGCTTGTTGGGATAGTAGTTGTTGTTGTTTTGAAAACAACTTTAGTGTGAAGAGGGCTTTAGTGAGTATCTTGTGGATAATGGTTGCTAGAATGATGGAGTTAGACAAGTTGGAAGTGAGGTAGGAGATTGTTTTTAGGCGGATTCTGAGGATGTTATTGGTGGGTGTGAACCGACATACATGCACAGCTAAAATCATTTGTTATATGCTATATTATATATGGACTGGTCCATGCATACATGTGACATGACATTAGAGGTTTTGCATACATGTACATCAGGCATTGATAGGGCATATTGGTGACCATGCATACGAACGTTCACACTCGCTAATAACTAATCGAGTCTGTTAGTGTTGTGATAGAGTTAGGTTGGATGATGGGTTTTTAGAGGTTGTTTTGGTGCTAGGAAATGTTAGAAGTTGTGGAGGGTATTAAGTGAGCTGTTAGTAATAGTGAGTGCGGTATAGCATGTTGGTAGAGGGAAAGTGTTTGCTGCTTAATGGGCTTAGTGGTGTGGCGGTGAGGAGATTGCTGGTTGAAGTCAGAACCGATCAGGTGGTTTTGAATGGCTAGTTGAAGTGGTGGTTCCTTGGTGTTAAGTGATGTTGCGGGTTAGTGGTTGTGTTTCAGAGTGCTGAGGTAACTTGGCATTGATGTTGTGTTGAAGGTTGTAGAAAAGGGTTAGCCTGGGAGAATAGAAGTTTCGTAATCTTGAGATGTATGTTGGGCGATGTTCTAATAAGGCAAGTGTTGTGGTCAAAGCTTGAAGTGGAAAGGCAGTGAAAGATCGAAGGCCATTGTTGGTTGGACGGGTTCTTGTGAGAAGTGGTGGGCTGGTTGGGAATAAGTGAATTCCTTTTGAAGTCAGCTGGTGGTGTAAGGAACGGCTGGTGGAGTCAAGGTTGGGGTCTTGTGATGTGATTTTCAGATGTTAGGTGAGTAGTCCTAGTGAATCGTTATGGTAATGATAACGGCAGATGTGAAGGAATGTCAGCTTTACGTGGAGAAGTTTGGGTAAGCAGTTGATGCTTATGAATTTTTGCTTGTTGTAGTAGTCTTTGGAAGTGGTTGAGTAGTTCTGCAAGGAGTTTTAGAAGTAATGAAGGTTGTGGATCACATGGTGGCTGAACGGGATTGGGTCGTGTCCTTGTGTGAGCCTTGTGATTTAAGAACATCAAGGTGTTTAAAAGTCCTTGGATGATTCTTGTTAAGAACAACATGGTGTTTAAAAGTCCATGGTTGGTTCTTGGTTATGAGTTAAAGTGTTGTATGCTGTAAAAGTTGGAAGTTCTTCAGGTTGTTGTTGGGGCTATGAGCAGTCTGGAAGTGTGAAAAGTTAAGATGCGGTTAACATTTGAGTGTTCTGGAATTTGTGAACAGTATGTGGTGGTGTTGAGTTTGGGTGAAGTTGTGATGAGAGTGTTCAGTGGTGGTTAAGTCTCCTGTGTTGCTTTGTGGGTTGTTTTGGGAAGTTTGGTTGCGCTCTATCCGCCGGTTGAAATTTCGAGGACGAAATTTCCTAAGGGGGGAGAGTTGTAACGCCCCGGTTTTGGGCTTAGAAGTTTTGGGTTTGGACCGGACCGGTCGGGTTGCGGTTCGAATATAAAAGGTGATTTTTAGGAAAGCCTAGTTCGGGTTGCATTAAAAATATGGAAAAATGTTCTAAAATCCTCTTTTATTATATATAAGAGAAAGGTGAAATCAATTTTACAAAATGAGGTTGGAAGAGTGACATTTTGGGTTAGTGACCAAAATGTAATTTTTGAAAACTGTGTGACTGTTTTAAAAAGGATTGAAACTTTGAATCTTTAAGGAGCTATTTACCCAATGGGAGTTTCTCCAGACTTTTCTAAAATATTAAATGATTTATTAAAGGTTTTTAAATAAAAGAAAAGTGGAGGGAAGATATTTTGCCATTTCCAACTAACTTTTCCATTTTCCATTTTCCTTTTTCTCTCATCTTTTCTCTCAAACCAAACACATTTTTCTCCATAGCTTTTCCTCTGATTTTGTCCCCTAAATATCACATTTCAATTCTCTTTTGATCTCTAATCATCTCTTCAACAAAACCTCACCATTTGCTATTTGGATTTTCAAGATTTTGGTTCCAAAAAGGGAGAAAACTCAAGTTTGGAGGTAAGAACGTCCTTCTCCTCTGAACTTTAGGTTCTTTATTGAAATTCCCAAGTTCTCAATCCTTAATTTGTGTTTTATAAAAGGATTTATTGATTTGTTCTTGATCTTGGCTTTTAAATGCAAGATTTGCTTGATTTTGTTGAAATTTCGTATGATCTGATTGGGCTGTGTTTTGAGGTGTCAAATTGATGTTAAATGAATGTTAAATTGACGAGAAATTGAGGTTTTATCAATGCAATCCCGAATAGGTTGAATTTCCTAAGTTTTGCTTGAGTTTTTGGTTGTTTTTGGAGTGATTTTGGTGATCTGTTATGGCTGGAGGTATAAGGACGTGTTTGTGATCATTTTGGATGTTAATTGATGTTTAAAAATGGTTAGAAGTGATGGATCTTGGCTGGGTTAAGTTTCGGAAGTGTTTGGTGGTGATTTCGGTTGTGTTTGGTAGCCGAAATGTTGGATTTGTGATGAGCAGCGAGTTTAGTTGTGTTGCTGGTGTTTTTAGTGCATTATGATGCATTAATCCTCTGATGTTATGTGCTTGAAACAGGGGAGATTGATCCGTGAGCATTAGAGGTGGTGTGGAAGGTTTCGGATGCTTGGAAGGCTTGTTGGCTAGCCTTGTTTTGTGTATCGGTGAGTGAAGTTGGATTTTCAGCTTTTAAACCAAGGTTTTGAAGGTTTTGGGAGCTTAGTATAAGTCTAAACAACTTTGCTAAGCTCAAGAGTAAGTAAATGGAATTTCTCACTTGGATTGTGTATGAGTTGGTTTTAAAGCACTTGTGATTGTTGGATGCAATGCATGTGATTTGCATGTTTTAAATTCTGTTTTGAAAGCATACTTTAGCATGGTTTAATGCTGGTTTTGAAAGCCATGTGTGATGGATGCTCAAGGTAAGAGATTCATGGTTTTGTATATTGGAATTGTGAAATTGATGCATGGTGTTGCATGTTGTTTAATGGCTTTGTCTAATGCTTTAAAACAGTGGGTTGATGATGGTAAATGGTGGTTTTTGCATTTTGGTTATGCTTGTAAAACATTGGGTTAATGTGGTAAGATGGTTATATTGGCAAGTGATGTAAGTGGTTCTTGGTTACTTGAATCGGATATAGTTAGCCGGCTATAGGATTGGGTGCACCGTGAATAAAGTCGCCTTGGATGTGGAGTGGTTAAGAGTGAACCGGTAACTCCATCCAAGTATCCTAACGAGATGGTTAAGGTCATAATGGTGGTTGAAATTCCATTCGAGGACCTTGGGTAAGCAAAGGTAATAATGGTGGTTAAAATTCCATTTGAGGACCTTGTGCTTGTTAAGATCACAATGGTGGTGTAAAGTCCATGTGTGGATCTTGTGTAGGGTGTCCCGGATCTCGTTAGTGATGTTATACAACTACCAATCGGTGATGCTAAGGTCATATGGTGGTTAAAATTCCATATGGGGGACCTTGTGCATGTTAAGGTTATATGGTGGTTAAAATTCCATATATGGGAACCTTGTGAATGTTAAGGTTATATGGTGGTTAAAATTCCATATATGGGAACCTTGTAAATGTTAAGGTCATATGGTGGTTAAAATTCCATAAGAGGACCTTGTGTATTGTAAGGTCAAATGGTGGTTAAAATTCCATTTGGGGACCTTGGATTGGTAGTGTGTATGAAGCGTGGGGACAACGCTTGTGATCCGCGTATCCGATTGGTTGTTGAGTTGAAAAGTGGATATGGTTTATCACTTGGAAGCCAATATAATGTTCTTGATTATAATGAGGCATGAGATGCTTGAAATGATACATGGTTGCATGAGAAGTGTGTAATGTACTATGATTGCAAGTTTACTTGTTAGTTTGAACAAGTGTTGATTATCTATTGAGAATGGTGCATGTGTGCATGAAATCTCTTTAGTGCATTGAAGTCTTGCTAAGACTTGTTTTTAAAGGCATGTGATGCAAATTTTGATGATGTGGTTCATATGTTGCAATTGCTAAATGCACATGTTTGATTGAATGAGTAAATGGTTTAAAAGGTTTCTTGCTTAAAGATGGTTTTCAAGTATGAGAAAGATATGATGTGAAGTGGAAGTGATTTCCAAGGTTTTGAATTTAACCTTGCATATGATGTTCATGCATGGAATGGTTAAATTGATGATATTGCAAGTTTATGTTTTGAAAAGGGTTTACTTAGCTTCCTAAGCTAAGGGTTGGTTTTCAAGTTTGAGCAATGCATGATTTTAAAGCATGATGTTGAAAAGGGTTTTCAAACTTTGCTTTGGTTTATCGAATCGAGTTTGCTTTTAAAAGTGGTTTTATGACTCGCTGCATTGATGGTGTTTTGGTTTTGAGCATTCCTCACTAAGCATTATGTGCTTACGCTCCTTTTTGTCCATCAATGCAGACATTTGAAGTTGGAGCAGCGAGAAGCAAGGGATTCAAGGGGGAACTCCACTTGAGATGTATGTCTCGGTTAATAGCTATAGATAATAAAGGCAATGGGGGAAGAATCTCTTATGTTGATGTCTAATGAGATTGTATATGTTGGACAAGTATGGTTTATGATTTTGAACTATGTGGTGTAAGCTTGCAACGTTTGAATCTTCTTATGCTTAAGTTGTTATGCTATGCTTCTTGTTTGAAAAGCATGATTGAGTGTTGGATGTGTTGAATGAGTTGGTGCATCTAGGGGTGGTTTTGTATCTAGATTTTGATGCAAATTGGTAGGTTTGATGTTTGGCATGTTGTTGATTTATTGTGGAATGGTTTGGAGCATGTTTGATGGGGTTTAAAGGTGTTAAAACAGGCCAAATTGCTGTTTCTGGGCAGGGTGTTTCGAAACACCCTTGCCTGTTTCGAAACAGGCCCTTGTTTTGGCTAGGGTGTTCCTGAACGGCCTAGCCCGTTTCTGAACACTTTGGCTACTGCCAAGGGGTGTTCCTGAACGGCCTAGACCCGTTTCTGAACACCTGATGGTTTGCAAGCTTTACGTTTTAGTCTCGTTTCTTGTATGTGCAATTGCTTGAGTTTGAGATGTCCGTTTGAGATGAAATTTGGCAGAGAGGCATGAAACATGACTAATTTCATAATGGTAACTTAAAAATTGGTAAAGTCCTCTTAATTTTCAGAATTTACAATTTGGTCCCTAATTTCGTATTTTGTGCAATTGGGTCCCTTATCGTCTTCCGATTGCTGTGATTTTTGAGTATGCTTATCTCAAGAGTATGCCTAGGTTAAATGTGCATCTAGAAAAGTTTAAAAAGAAAAAAAAAGGGTCGTTAATCAAGGTTGACTTTCGGGTTGACTTTGGTTTTCCCCGTGTAATCTTCGTAGTTCGGGTCAACCGTCTAGGCCGGGCTACGGGGGTTACACGAGGAATGGTGCTCAGAAGCAAACCCAGGAGCTGTACTGAAGCAGTTCCAGCTGAAGATAAGTTGTTGTTAAGCACTTATCGAGTATCTGCCGAGCAAAAGCTGCTATCAACCTTGCTGCCCGCGGCAGCTGACTATGGAAGTTTAGAGAACCGGAGCGCGATTTGTAGAGCTAAAACTCCTGATTCTATCGCCGGTGTTCACGTGATTTTCCGACGTCTGTAGCAGCGGTTAGGGCTGCCGAAGAAAAATTCCCAAGCTTACTTGCGGGCTAAGGAAAACGTGGAAGAGTCCATATTCCAAGCAAAGAAGTCGGCATTTAAAGCTACATTAAAGAAGAAAAGCAACTTTAGAGGACTTCTACTCCAAGGAGGACTTGACCTAGTTTTACGTCTATAAATACCCATTGTACTTCTAGTTTAAATCATCCTAGGTTTTCTATAGACTTTACTTGTGCCCTTCCGTACCGCCATGTTCTAATTCTCCATTGGGTTAGGGTTATGTTGTAACTAGTGAGAAACTATTGTTTTAGGGTATTGAGTTATTTCTTCAATAAAATATTCCAAATTTATTTAATCCATTGTTCTTCATTCTTTCAATCTTTCCACACCAGTCGTTTGATAGAATCTATTTGTCGAGCACGAAAGTACAAGGCTCACGAAAGGGTTAAGTACGGTCACAACGGGAGGCGTGACTAACTCGGTTCCACACTAGTCCACAAGTTTCATGGACTAAAAGGGATCTCTAACCGAGTTGATTGATTTGGTTCCACAGTAGTCCTCAAGTTATCAATCTCGAGCATCCTAACCTAGAAATAGGAGGGATCACTATCGACTATCCTGCCGAACTTGGAGTATCTGCCAGACTTACCGCCAGGACGTCTTTCCATTCCACCTGTCGAGACAGTGCACACCCTGTAACATCCCAATTTTGGGCTTAGAAGTTTAGGGTCTGTACCGGAGCAGTTTGAGAAACGGTTCGAATATAAAAGGAGGTTTTAGGGAACGCCTAGTTCGGGATGCTTTAAAAATATAAAAAAAATATCTAAAAATCATCATTTAATATATTTAAGAGAGTGGAGAAATCAATTTTACAAAAAAAGGTCTGGAAATACTACATTTTGGTGTAGTGACCAAAATGCGATTTTTGCAAAGTTTAGTAGTGACTGCTTTGTAAAGGATTGAAACTTTGAATCTTTAAGGAGCTAATTACCCAAAATGTTTTTCTCCAGATTTTTCCTTAATTTGGGTGATTTAATTAATGTTTAATTAAATAAAGAAAGGAGACAACTACCTTTTGATTTTCATAACTACCTTTTCTCTAATATTCCCTCATTCCTTTTTCTCTCAAAATCCTATCATCCAAACACATTTTCTCCAGCAAAATTCACTTTGATCTTCACTTCAATTGATGATATTTCCATCACCTAATGGTTTCTAATCAATCTTGCAACAAATCCTTTTGATTTCCACATTGCATTTTCATAGAATTTTGCCCAAATCAAGGAGAAATCACCATTTAGAGGTAATATTGTTCTTCTCCTCTAAATACTCAGTTCTTTACTGAAATTCCCAAGTTGTCAATCCTTTATTAATGTTTTATAAATGGTTTTAATGTTAGAAACATGATTTTGGCTTAAAACTCAAGATTTTGGAAGAGATCTTGAAGATTTTCGTTGTGATTGATTGGGCTCTGTTTTGAGATAGTTCTCTAATGTATTTTGGATGTTACATGATGTTAGAAATGAGGTTTTATCAATCCAAACTCGAATAGGTTGTGTTTCCTAAGTTTTTGCTTATGAAAATTGTGGTTTTTGAGGTGTTTTTAATGTTCTGTTATAGCTGGAGGTATAAGGACGTGTTGAGAGTTGTTTTGATGTTAATTGATGTTTAGAAATGTTTAGAAGTGATGGATCTTGGCTGGGTTAAGTTTTGGAAGAGTTTGGAGGTGATTTCGGTTGTGTTTGGTAGCCGAAATGTTGGTTTTGGGTAGAGCAGCGAGTTTAGGTGTGTTGGCTGAAGATTTCAATGCATGATGATGCATTAATCCTCTGCTTTGATGTGTCTAAAACATAGGAGACATCTTTGGACACTTTTGGAGTTGATCTAGAAGCTTAATCGGCGTTTCGACAAGCAAGCGAAACGAAATCGGTGAGTGCGTTTGGTTTTGAAGTCCATGAGGACAAAAACACAAGGTTTGGGGATTTAGGAGAGGTTTGAAACACCTTCCTAAATCTGGAAGTAAGTATGGTTTGTTTTGATCTCTCTAAAGTGGAGTTTGCCCCTAAAATGCTTTTACATGCTCGTGGTTTGTGATTGTTAAATTCCTACTATGTTTATGCATGTTTTAAAGCATGAGATTATGCTTGTAGAGATGTCATGAGATGGCATGTTGCATTGTGTAGATTTGAGCTTTTGGTTTGAAGCAAAGTATGATTTATGATTTGAAATGTGATGTGGAAACATTTGAGTTATTTTGAATGAAAAATAGTAGGTGTGATGATATTTTAACACATTATATTGGCATAGATGTTGAGAACTTACCGGATATAATTGATCGATCAATAGGATGAGAGTGCACTATAAACTAAAAATTCGTACGTGCTCTTTGGTTAAGCCAAAGGGAGATTTTCCGATGATGGGCATTCCATCGAGTAGGACTTGGTGAAATACCCAAGCTTTGTGGTGATGAGAGATTATGCCATGTGAGTACGGTGATGAGAGATTCCACCGGAAGTTGTTGCTAGACAAGTGAGTATGGTGATGTGAGATTCCACCGGAAGAGTCTAGTGTAGAATGTGTCCGCGTATCCGAGTATTGATGAGATGCTAAATGCCAATAGAAATGATTAAATGGTTTTGATACACATGTACCTTTGGTGAAATGATTTATGCTATGAGATATGCATATGTGTTTTGTGTAGAAATGCTTTGACAATACAAGCATGTGAATGGCCTTACCATGAGATTTGCATTGGTTTTAATGCATGAGATAGAATGAAGGTACATGTGATTTCAATGAGTTTTCTTTGAAGTTTTCCAAGCATGAGGAAGAGATGAGCATGTGGTTTAAAAGCTTTGATGAAAGTGTTTTCTAAAAATGCATTATTGTGTTGGTTTCCTTTAGAGCATGCCTCACTTAGCATTTGTGCTTACACTCTCTTTTACCAATAATGCAGATAATTGAGGTGTTTAAGGGCATCAAGGAAGCTAAGTTGGTCCAAGAGAATCCAAGCTCACGTATGGTGAAGTTTTCATACACTATTAGTTTTTATAAATTGGCAATGGGAACCTAATTTTTGTTTTGGGGGATGCATTAAACTCCCTGAGGTTGTGGCATGTGTGCTTTGGTTGGTTTGAATTGTAAATGGTCGTAATTGCTTGATTTGAAGTTTGTTTGCCTATTTGGTTTTGATAATAGGAAGCATGCCTCTAGATATGTAAGATTTCAAGTTTGATGCTATGAATGTGTTTAGGAGTTCTAAACATGCACCTTATATGCTTGATGATTGGTTGGTATGTTTGGGAAGTCTTTTTGATGTGTTTGAGTGGGTTTATGCATGAAAAACCAGCAATTTATGCAGTTTCTGGGCAAACCGTATCGAAACACTCTCTGGCGTTTCGAAACGAGGGCCTATAATGGCCTTCGTGTTTCGAAACGGTTGGAGTATGTTTCGAAACGATTTGGCTACTAGAATGCCTCGTTTCGGAACTGGTCTCGGAACTAACCCGCGTATCAAAACGGTCAATGATGTTTCGATCCTGCATTTCGATACAGCAGGTGGGTGTTTCGAAACAGGTGACCGTTGGGCACTGATTTGAATGGTGTTGAAGTTTGCAAGCTTTACATTTTAGTCCCGAATATTGATGTTGAAATTGCTTGAGATTGAGATGCCCAATTAAGATGAAATTTGGCAGAGAAGCATGTAACAAGACTAATTTCATATTGGTAACCTTAAAATCAGTAAAGACCTTCTAAAGTTCAGAAATTACAAAATGGTCCCTAATCTTTAAATTAGTGCAATTGAGTCCCTGTATGTTATCCGGTCACTGTGATGTTTTCAAATATGTTTTATGAGCACTCACTTAAGGTTAATGTGTATCTAGACAAGATAAAAAAAGGGTTGTGAATCAAGGTTGACTTTGGTTTTCCCCGTGTAATCTTCGTAGTTCGGGTCAACCATCTAGGCCGGGCTAAGGGGGTTACATTTGGTGGTATCAGAGCTTAGTTCTCGTATAATTGGGATTTGTTGTGTGGGTGAAGTACGTGTATTTGCATGATGAGCCTTTTGGCTGAAAGAATGTTGTATGAATAGTGATGCATGGTTTCAATTGTGATGTTATGCTATGTTGGAGTGTGTTAGGGGATCCCATTGCCATATCAAAACTAATGAAAGGAATTGTTTTTGAAAAAGAGCTTGAGTACTTGGATTACTTACTTTATTGAGCCTGATTGTGTTTATTGCATTTGTGTCAGTGCATTGTTTTCTTTGTAAATGGGGCCACGTAGAGAGATGAGGATGAATACGAGAGCTATGGATCAGAATGAGAATGATGAGAATGCTGAGAATGTTGTGGATTTACCTCCTCCTCCTGGTGGTAGACCACCTGGTGGTGATGGTGGTGCTGGAGATGGAAATGCTGGTGCTGGTGTTGGGGTCGTTGGACCTGAAGGTGTGCAGGCGCAAGCTACTCCTGACATGACTGTGTTGATCCAGGCTATTGCTGGAGCCTTTCAGGCAGCGGTAGTTGGAGCTCATGGAGCTGCGCATCAGGATGATGCCAATGTGAGATTGCCTTTGGAACGTCTTCGTAGTCTGGGAGGGACTGAGTTCAGAGGTTTATCTTCGGAAGGATCTGAGTCTTGGTTGGAGAGCACCAAGAGGATTTTGGGACAAATGAACTGCAATAATGTGCAGAAGCTGGGATGTGTGGTGTCACTGCTGCATGGTGATGCTTATACGTGGTGGACGACCGCTATCTCTGGGATGGAAGATGTTGAGGTGACTTGGACGTTCTTTCTGAGTGCCTTCAAGCGGAAGTATCTGGGTGTGCGATACCTAGATGAGAAGAAAAGAGAATTTATGTCTCTTATGCAAGGTAGCATGACGGTAGCTGAGTATGAGATTCAGTTTGTCTGCCTCAGTCAGTATGCACCTGTGCTGATCCCTAATTAGCGGGAGAGGTGCGAACGATTCTGTTATGGGTTGGTAACGAATGTGAAGACCTTTATGCTTGCGGCTGATTATACGGATTTCGACGTCTTGGTCACTAGAGCCAAGGACATTGAATCGAATCTTGGTCTGACTAGCCGAGCGGGTGGATCAAGCTCTGGGAAGAGAGCGGCTGAACGCAATTATGGGAGAGATCGCAACAAGAGGCATAAGGATCGGAGGTCACAGTATGATGCTATGCGAGGGGGTGGTAACCCTGGTAGAGGTCAGCAAGGACCTAATGCTGTTCAGAGGACTCTTGAGTGTAACCGTTGTGGTAGACGGCATGGTGGCGAGTGTTGGGGTAACCTTGGTACATGTTGGAATTGTGGAAACCGTGGGCATTTGAGGAAAGATTGTCCTCAGCCTTTGAAGGAGGGACAGGCTCCGGTGAGAGCAGCTGAGCCACAAAGAGGTCGTGGGCGCAGTCGTGGTAATTTTCAGCACAGAGATGATGGTGGGAGGAATGTAGCTCATGTTGTGGTTGTTCAACCTGAGGGTGGTGGCCAGGCTCGCGTGTATGCTCAGCGAGAGGGAAGGAATGATACGGATGTGATCGCAGGTACCTTTACTTTGCAATCCTTATCATTACTTTCTTTGATTGATTTTGGATCTACACACTCGTACATATTGCGTGAACATGCTCAAATGCTTGGTTTACCTGTTGAGTCTTTGGATGTTGGTATGCGTGTGACTAGTTCCTTTGGTGAAACGGTTGTAACATGAAAGTTGTATAAGAGGTGTCCCTTGAAAGTGCAAAACCATGTTTTTCTTGTTGATCTCATGGAATTGCCATTCTATGGTTTTGATGTAATCCTTGGTATGGATTGGCTTGTTGAACATTGAGCTGTAGTGGATTTTGAAAGCAAGCGAGTTTTGCTGAAACTTGTGGATGATTATGAAGTGGTGGTGGTTGGAGAGAATGTGAAGTTTCTTGCCAATGTGGTGTCTACATTGGAAGCGAGTCGAATGCTGAGGCAAGGTTGCAAGGCTTACCTAGCTTTTGTGATGAATCCCAGTTCTAAGGAGTTGCGCGTTCAGGATATCAAAACTGTACGAGAGTTTCCTGGAGTGTTTCCGGAGGAGTTGCCTGGATTGCTGCCTAGCCGTGAGGTGGAGTTTGGAATTGAGCTGTATGAAAACACAACTCCAGTGTCCATTGCTCCCTATCGCATGGCACCTAAGGAGTTGAAGGAGTTGAAGATGCAGCTTCAGGAGTTGCTTGATCGTGGGTTCATTCGGCCTAGTGTGTCACCGTGGGGTGCACCTGTCTTGTTCGTGAAAAAGAAGGATGGCACTATGAGAATGTGCATCGATTATCGTCAGTTGAACAAGTTGACCATCAAAAATCGGTATCCTTTACCGAGGATTGATGATCATTTTGATCAGTTTCGTGGAGCGGTTGTGTTCTCTAAGATTGACTTAAGGTCAGGATACTACCAGCTTAAGGTGAAAGATGTGGATGTGCCAAAAACAGCCTTTAGGGCGAGGTATGGGCATTATGAGTTCCTTGTAATGTCGTTTGGCTTGAAGAATGCTCCTGCAGCTTTCGTGGATATGATGAATAGAGTGTTCCATGAATACTTGGACAAGTTTGTTATTGTTTTCATTGAAGATATCCTTGTGTACTCTCGTACTGAGGAGGAGCATGAAGGTCATTTGAGGGTTGTCTTGCAAGCGCTTCTGGAAAATCAGCTTTATGCTAAGCTGAGCAAGTGTGAGTTTTGGCTAAAGGAAGTTGTGTTTCTTGGTCATGTGGTTTCGGCTGAGGGGATTCGTGTTAATCCTCAGAAGATTGAGGCGGTAATGAATTGGAACCCTCCTAAGTCCGTTCATGAAGTCCGTAGTTTCCTTAGGTTGGCAGGATATTACCGGAGGTTCATGGATGGATTCTCGAAGATTGCTGCACCTTTGACGAAGTTGTTGCAAAAAGATGTCAAGTATGAGTGGACGGAAGCGAGACATCAAGCTTTTGAGAAGCTCAAGGAAGCTTTGACGCAAGCTTTAATCTTGGTTCAACCGGAATCAGGAAAAGATTTTGTGGTGTATAGTGACGCATCTTAAGTTGGTTTGGGATGTGTGCTAATGCAAGAGGGTAAGGTGGTGGCTTATACATCACGACAGTTGAAGGTGCATGAGCGCAATTATCCTACGCATGATATTGAGTTAGCTGCGGTGGTTTTTTCTTTGAAGATTTGGAGGCATTATCTGTATGGTGAGAAGTGTAATGTGTACACGGATCACAAGAGTTTGAAGTATTTGATGTCTTAGAAAGAGTTGAATCTTAGGCAACGACGTTGGGTGGAGTTGCTTAAAGATTACGATCTGACGATCGAGTACCATCCGGGAAAAGCTAATGTTGTGGCGGATGCCTTGAGCAGGAAGGTGGCGGTGGAGTTAAGGGCCATGTTTGCCAGCTTGAGTATTTCGCGAGATGGAGGACTTGTGGCTGAATTACAAGTGAAACCATCTCTGGTTCAGTTGATAAAATATAAGCAGTTGTTGGATGATTCTTTGGTGCCTCATGTTCAGGATATTGTTGAGGATAGACCATCGGATTTTTGTTTTAATGGTGATGGAGTTCTATGTTTTGGAAGTCGGATAGTAGTGCCAAATGATGCGGAGTTGAGGCGTACTATTTTTACTGAAGCTCACAGTAGTCCTTTTGCTATGCACCCTGGTAGTACGAAGATGTATCGTGATTTAAAGGATGAGTACTATTGGGTGGGTTTAAAGAAAGATGTTGCGGAGTATGTGAGTAAGTGTATGGTTTGTCAGCGGGTTAATGCTGAGCATCAGTTTCCTTCAGGGTTGTTGCAACCGTTGAGGATACCTGAATGGAAGTGGGAAAGGATCATCATGGACTTTGTGTCTGGTTTGCCTTTGTCGCCATCGAAGAAGAATTCGGCGTGGGTGATTGTGGATCGCCTTACGAAGTGTGCGCATTTCTTGCTTGTGCATACTACGTATACTTTGGACAAGCTTGCAGAGCTGTACATTGCTGAGATTGTGCGTCTCCATGGTGTGCCAAAGTCTATAGTGTCGGATAGAGATCTGAGGTTCACATCGCGTTTTTGGGAATGTTTGCATCAAGCTTTGGGTACGCGGCTGAATTTCAGTACTTCTTATCATCCACAGTCGGATGGTCAGTCTGAGCGTGTTATCCAAGTGCTTGAGGATATGTTGAGGTGCTGCGTGATTGAGTTTCAAGGCTCTTGGGAGAAGCATTTGCCTTTGGTTGAGTTTGCTAATAACAATAGCTACCATGCAAGTATTCAAATGGCACCTTATGAAGCCTTGTATGGGAGGAAGTGCAGAACTCCTATTTGCTGGGCTGAAACGGGTCAGAAGTTGGTCTCGATGCCAGCTTTGTTGAAAGGAACCACCGAGAAGGTGAAGCTCATATGTGAGCGGTTGAAGGCAGCTTCTGATCGACAGAAGTCTTATGCGGATTTGAAGAGTAAGGAGATTGAGTTTGCGGTGGGTGACCGTGTGTTTTTAAAGGTTTCACCTTGGAAGAAGGTGATGAGGTTTGGCCGGAAGGGTAAGTTGAGCCCTAGGTATATTGGCCCATACGAGGTGATTGAACGTGTGGGTCCTGTTGCTTATAAGCTGAGGCTACCGCAAGAGTTGGAAAGGATACATGATGTGTTTCATGTCTCTATGCTTCGGAGGTATAGATCGGATCCTTCGCATGTTATGCCTGTGGAGGAAGTGGAGTTGAATCCAGATTTGACCTATGATGAGGAGCCGGTTGAGATTCTGGAT
The DNA here is from genome assembly GCA_030270665.1 of Hibiscus trionum. Classification (NCBI taxonomy): domain Eukaryota; kingdom Viridiplantae; phylum Streptophyta; class Magnoliopsida; order Malvales; family Malvaceae; genus Hibiscus; species Hibiscus trionum. The sequence goes on from BSYR01000021.1 coordinate 29,499,164, forward strand.
TCGGACAGTAAAGTTCTTCGAGGTAAGACCATTGAGTTGGTTAAGGTGTTGTGGAGGCATCGTGGTGTTGAGGAAGCCACGTGGGAAAGGAAGGATGACATGAAGAAGCAGTTTCTTTACCTTTTTCCTCCAGGTAAATTTCGAGGACGAAATTTCTTAAGAGGGGGAGAGTTGTAACACCCCAATTTTGGGCTTAGAAGTTTAGGGTATGAACCGGACCGATTTGAGAAACGGTTCGAATATAAAAGGAGGTTTTAGGGAACGCCTAGTTCGGGATGCTTTAAAAATATAGAAAAATATCTAAAAATCCTCATTTAATATATTTAAGAGAGTGGTCAAATCAATTTTACAAAATAAGGTTTGGAAATACTACATTTCGGTGTAGTGACCAAAATGTGATTTTTACAAAGTTTAGTAGTGACTGTTTTGTAAAGGATTGAAACTTTGAATCTTTAAGGAGCTAATTACACAAAATGTTTTTCTCTAGATTTTTCCTTAATTTGGGTGATTTAATTAATGTTTAATTAAATAAAAGAAAGGAGAAAACTACCTTTTGATTTTCATAACTACATTTTCTCTAATTTTCCCTCATTCCTTTTTCTCTCAAAATCCTATCATCCAAACACATTTTCTCCAGAAAAATTCACTTTGATCTTCACTTCAATTGATGAGATTTCCATCACCTAATGGTTTCTAATCAATCTTGCAACAAATCCTTTTGATTTCCACATTGCATTTTCATGGAATTTTGCCCAAATCAAGGAGAAATCACCATTTAGGGGTAAGATTGTTCTTCTCCTCTAAATACTCAGTTCTTTACTGAAATTCCCAAGTTGTCAAACCTTTATTAAAGTTCTATAAATGGTTTTAATGTTAGAAACATGATTTTGGCTTAAAACTCAAGATTTTTGAAGAGATCTTGAAGATTTTCATTGTGATTGATTGGGCTCTGTTTTGAGATAGTTCTCTAATGTATTTTGGATGCTAAATGATGTTAGAAATGAGGTTTTATCAATCCAATCCCGAATAGGTTGTGTTTCCCAAGTTTTTGCTTATGAAAATGGTGGTTTTTGAGGTGTTTTTAATGTTCTGTTATAGCTGGAGGTATAAGGAAGTGTTCAGAGTTGTTTTTGATGTTAATTGATGTTTAGAAATGTTTAGAAGTGATGGATCTTTGCTAGGTTAAGTTTTGGAAGAGTTTGGAGGTGATTTCGGTTGTGTTTGGTAGCCAAAATGTTGGTTTTGGGTAGAGCAACGAGTTTAGGTGTGTTGGCTAAAGATTTCAATGCATGATGATACATTAATCCTCAGCTTTGATGTGTCTAAAACAGGGGAGACATCTTCGGACACTTTTGGAGTTGATCCGGAAGCTTAATCGGCATTTCGATAAGCAAGCGAAGCGATATCGGTGAGTGTGTTTGGTTTTGAAGTCCATGAGGACAAAAACACAAGGTTAAGGGATTTAGGAGAGGTTTGAAACACCTTCCTAAATCCGGAAGTAAGTATGGTTTGGTTTGATCTCTCTAAAGTGGAGTTTGCCCATAAAATGCTTTTACATGCTCATGGTTTGTGATTGTTAAATTCCTACTGTTTTTATGCATGTTTTGGAGCATGAGATTATGCTTGTAGAGATGTCATGAGATGGCATGTTGCATTGTGTAGATTTGAGCTTATGATTTATGATTTGAAATGTGATGTGGAAACATTTGAGTTATTTTGCATGAAAAACAGTAGGTGTGATGATATTTTAACACATTATATTGGCATAGATGTTGAGAACTTACCGTATATAATTGATCGATCAATTGGATGAGAGTGCACTATAAACTAAAAATTCGTACGTGCTCTTTGGTTAAGACAAAGGGAGATATTTCGATGATGGGCATTCCATCGGGTAGGACTTGGTGAAATACCCAAGCTTTGTGGCGATGAGAGATTCCGCCATGTGAGTACGGTGATGAGAGATTCCACCGGAAGTTGTTGCTAGACAAGTGAGTACGGTGATGTGAGATTCCACCGGAAGAGTCTAGTGTAGAATGTGTCCGCATATCCGAGTATTGATGAGATGTTAATGCCAATATAAATGATTAAATGGTTTTGATACACATGTACATTTGGTGAAATGATTTATGCTAAGAGATATGCATATGTGTTTTGTTTAGAAATGCTTTGACTATACAAGCATGTGAATGGCCTTGCCATGAGATTTGCATTGGTTTTAATGCATGAAATAGAATGAAGGTACATGTGATTTCAATGAGTTTGCTTTGAAGTTTTCCAAGCATGAGGAAGAGATGAGCATGTGGTTTAAAAGCTTTGATGAAAGTGTTTTATAAAAATGCATTATTGTGTTGGTTTCCTTTAGAGCATGCCTCACTAAGCATTTGTTCTTACGCTCTCTTTTACCAATAATGCAGATAATTGAGGTGTTTAAGGGCATCAAGGAAGCTAAGCTGGTCCAAGAGAATCCAAGCTCGCGTATGGTGAAGTTTTCATACACTATTAGTTTTGATAAATTGGCAATGGGAACCTAATTTTTGTTTTGGGAGATGTATTAAACTCCCTGAGGTTGTGGCATGTGTGATTTGGTTGGTTTGAATTGTAAATGGCCTTAATTGCTTGATTTGAAGTTTGTTTGCCTATTTGGTTTTGATAATAGGAAGCATGCCTCTAGAGATGTGAATTTCAAGTTTGATGCTATGAATGTGTTTAGGAGTTCTAAACATGCACCTTATATGCTTGATGATTTGTTGGTATGTTTGGGAAGTCTTTTGGATGTGTTTGAGTGGGTTTATGCATGAAAAACCAGCAATTTCTGCAGTTTCTGGGCAAACCGTATCGAAACACTCTCTGGCGTTTCGAAACGGGGGCCTGTAATGGCCTTCGTGTTTCGAAACGGTTGGAGTATGTTTTGAAACGATTTGGCTACTAGAATGCCTCGTTTCGGAACTGGTCTCGAAACTAACCCGCGTATCGAAACGGTCAATGTTGTTTCGATCCCGCATTTCGATACAGCAGGTGGGTGTTTCGAAACAGGTGACTGTTGGGCACTGATTTGAATGGTGTTGAAGTTTGCAAGCTTTACATTTTAGTCCCGAATATTGATGTTGCAATTGCTTGAGTTTGAGATGCCCAATTAAGATGAAATTTGGTACAGAAGCATGTAACAAGACTAATTTCATATTGGTAACCTTAAAATCAGTAAAGACTTTCTAAAGTTCAGAAATTACAAAATGGTCCCTAATCTTTTAATTAGTGCAATTGAGTCCTTGTATGTTATCCGATCGCTGTGTTGTTTTCGAATATGTTTTATGAGCACTCACTTAAGGTTAATGTGTATCTAGACAAGATAAAAAAAGGGTTGTGAATCAAGGTTGATTTTCGGGTTGACTTTGGTTTTCCCCGTGTAATCTTCGTAGTTTGGGTCAACTGTCTAGGCCAGACTAAGGGGGTTACACACCCCTGCAGTGGCAGTGACCTGCTGCGTCCGCATGACAGGGTCGTAGTTTGCCTCCCATCTACCCGCCGAGGCAGCATATCGTAGTAGCAAAGGATAACTCATACCTAATTCAACGCAGTTTTCACACTAAGTGGCAGCATAACCCTGCCTACTCTATCAACTTGATTCTTCTCTTATCTTTTACTTGTCTTTTATTTACTTTCCAATCTCAACCAACTATTCACTTGTGTTTTACTTTACCATTGTGCAGGAACTACAAAGACGAGACAAGATGTCCAATCCTCGTGGGATTCGACATCTTTTATACTATAACTTGACAGGAGTGTGCACTTGCGCTCTTACAAAAAGGGAACACCTACACGCCCTACAAGTTTTTGGCGCCGCTGCCGGGGATTGGTAACAGGGAATTTCATTTTTCAATTTCTGCACCTTTTTTTATTTTTTCCCTTTATTTTTATTTTTAATCGAAAAAAAGAAGAAATTTTACTGTGTCCTTTACAAGTGTACAACCAGGGCTAACCCTAGCGGAAACTTCAATATTTACAACGATCTTGAGCGTGAAACTAGACGAATCAAAAGGGAGCTCAGGGAAGCCTTAAAGAACAAAGACAAAGGCAAAGCAAAGGAAAAGACCATGGTAAACGAAGACCCACCAGTTGATGGCAGGGGGAGGCAGCCAGATTTGCCGCCCACAAGACCACAAGTACAGTAGAGGCAGGATCCCCCTGATCCACCCCAAGTGTGCACAACTAGAGACTACCTTGAACATGACTTTCAAAGGTCTGAGCCAATAGTAACGGAACCAGAGATAGGGGCAGATCATTTTGAACTGAAGCCTGTCATGATCAACATGCTAAACACACTAGGGCACTTCGGAGGGACTACCAAAGAAGATGCTCGGCAGCATCTATGAGGATTCCTGGACATTTGCCGAGCATTCAAAATTCATGGGGTACACCAGGACGTATTGCGACTGAGGCTATTTCCCTATTCACTGAGAGATAGGGCGAAATAGTGGTTAAATAACTAGCCAGCCAGATCTTTCACTTATGAAGGTACTAGCGACGTGAAGGAGACGAATATCGGGTTATTAAATTTGAGCTATGAAAAATTCAAAATGGACCCCGATGAGAGCGTCTCTGTAAAGTGTCCAGAATTCCTATATTTCATGCACTGTCCAAATCTTATTATTACTGTTTTTAAGCACATTTTAGGCATAATTTGGTTCATGCATAGCATTTTACAGTATTTCATTGTTCTGCCTTGCTTTCATAACTTATCATTAATTTGGTGAACAAGAGGTACTATTCTAGTTATTCTTACTTGTAGGTACTAACAGTTGAACGAGGGACCCGAGGAACGGAGGACACAACGCTGAGAAGCAAACCCAGGAGCTGTACTGAAGCAGTTCCAGCTGAAGATAAGTTGCTGCCGAGCACCTGCCGAGTATCTACTGAGCAAAAGCCGTTGCCAACCTTGCTGCCCGTGGCAGCTGATTATGGAAGTTTGGAGAACCGGAGCGCGATTTGTAAAGGTAAAACTCATGATTCTATCGATGGCGTTCACGTGATTTTCCGACGTCTATAGTAGTGGCTAGGGCTGTAGAAGCGAAATTCCCAAGCTTACTTGCGGGCTAAGGAAAACAAGGAAGAGTCCATATTCCAAGTAAAGAAGTCAGCATTTAAAGCTACATTAAAGAAGAAAAGCAACTTTAAAGGACTTCTACTCCAAGGAGGACTTGACCTAGTTTTAAGTCTATAAATATCCATTGTACTTCTAGTTTAAATCATCCTAGGTTTTCTATAGACTTTACTTGTGCTCTTTTCTGCCGCCATGTTCTAATTCTCCATTGGGTTAGGGTTATGCTGTAACTAGTGAGAAACGGTTGTTTTAGGGTTTTGAGTTATTTCTTCAATAAAATATTCCAAGTTCACTTAATCCATTGTTCTTCATTCTTTCAATCTTTCCACACCAGTCGTTTGAGAGAATTTATTTGTCGGGCACGAAAGTGCAAGGCTCACGAAAGGGTTAAGTACGGTCACAACGGGAGGTGTGACTAATCCACAAGTTTTATCGACTAAAAGAGATCTCTAACCGAGTTGATTGATTTGGTTCCACACAAGTCCTCAAGTTATCAATCTCGAGCATTTTAACCTAGAAATAAGAGGGATCACTGTCTACTATCCTGCCGAACTTGGAGTATCTGCCAGACTTGCCGCCAGGACGTCTTTCCATTCCACCTGCTGAGACAGTATACACCCATGCAGTGACAGTGACCTGCTGCGGCAGCGTTACAGGGTCCTAGTTTTTCGTCCATCTACCCGTCGTGGCAGGAAATCATGACAGCAAAGGATAACTCATACCTAATTCAACATAGTTTTCACACTAAGTGGCAGCATAACCCTGCCTTCTCTATCAACCCGATTCTTCTCTTATCTTTTACTTGTATTTTATTAACTTTCCAATCTCAACCAACGATTCGCTTGTGTTTTACTTTACCATTGTGCAGGAACTACAAAGACGATACAATTGTCCAATCCTCGTGGGATTCGACATCTTTTATACTATAACTTGACAAGAGTGTGCACTTGCGCTCTTACAAAAAGGTAACACCTACACGCCCTATGGTCTCAAAGATGTTTGATCGTTTTTCGATCATCGTCAACGGCCTTAAAGGATTCGGTGATGTGTTTTCTGAAGATAAGCTAGTTAGGAAGCTTCTATACTCTCTCTCGGAGTCTTGGGATGGTAAAAGAACGGTCATCATTGAAGCTAAGAATTTGAAGACTTTGAAGCTTGATGAGCTCGTTGGTTCTCTTCTTACACATGAGATCATGAAACAATGAAGAGAAGAAGAAAAGAAGAAAGAAGAGAGAAGAATAGAGAAGCATGAGGTGGAAAATAAGAAGAAGCTAGGAGTTGCTCTCAAAGCCTCTCTACAAGAGGAGAGTTCTTCTAGTGAGAAGGAAGTCTTTGAAGAGTTGGCTATGATAGCCAAACGATTCTCACGGTTCATGAAGTCTAATCGAGGGAGAAAATTTCAAAGAAAGATGGACTTCAAGAACAAAACCAAAGAAGAAGAAAGGGATCCGAACATTTTCTTTGAGTGCAAGAAGTCGGGTCACATACGTTCTGATTGCCCTCAACTCAAGAATAAGGGCTTTGAGAAGAAGAAGAAGCTCAAAGCCAAGCTTGCTACTTGGAGTGATGAGGAGTAATCCGAGGATGAGGAACATGAATTGGCTAACCTTTGCCTCATAGCTATTGAGGAGGATTCGATGGTAACCTCTAACTCATCTTTCTTTAATTTTACATTTGATGAATTGCATGATGCATATGATGAGTTACAAGTGGTATATGATGAGTTAGTAGAGAAGTATAAGGAGTCCATTTTGAAAAACAAAAAGATCATTTCGGATTCAAAAGTTCAAAACGATTTACTCTCTAAAGCTAACTCGGATTTTGAGAAAAAGGTTTCAAGCTTACAAGATGATTTGAAGTTCTTTGAACAAGAAAATATTGATTTGAACAACCTTTTTTCTCAATGTAATGATGAGCACTAAAAGTTGGTGAATGAGCTTAGTGAGCTCAAAAATTCTTTCAAAAATGTTGGTTCTTCAAAACTAGAAAAAGGTGAATCTTCCAAAACCAACTTTGTAAAAAGAAAGAATTTTAACTACAAACAATGTGGCTCCTATAGGCATAATAGAACTAAAAAGGTTAGAAGTGTATGGGTTCCTAAGGAACTTGTAAAATCTAATAATATTATTGCCATGTCACCTTGGATTCCTAAGGGAACCAAGATTTTGGGAGCTAACGCTCATGGACCCAAAATGATTTGGGTACCAAAAATCAAAGTTTAACCCTTTGTTTGTTGGGGGAGCATTGCTACAAGGCTAAAGCACAAAGTCAAAATTCGTGGTACCTTGATAGTGGATGCTCGAGGCACATGACCGGAGACAAGAGTCGATTCATGGAATCAAAGCCAAAAAGTGGAGGAGTAGTAACATTTGGTGACAACTCCAAAGGCCGCATTGAAGGTATTGGCTCCATAGGTAATCACTCTTCTATACTTATTGAAAATGTTTTGTATGTCAATGGTCTAAAACATAACTTGTTGAGCATAAGTCAACTTTGTGATAAAGGGATTAATATCATGTTTGATGTAAATGGGTGTAGAATTGTAGACATTTAATTTAACAAAATAATGCTCATTGGTCATCGCATAGGCAATATATATGGTGCATCTAGATAACATTCATACATCCCATGCATGCTTGGTTGCACAAAATGAAAATGATGCATGGTTATGGCATAGGAAACTAGGACATGCTAGCATTAGTGTTTTGGAAAAAATTAGTTTCCCTTAATCTAGTTAGACGCCTACCTGAGCTTAAGTTCTCATTAGATAAAATTTGTGATGCATGTGCTAAAGGTAAACAACATAGAATCTTGTTTAAGTCCATTAATGATGTTTCTACAAGTAGGTGTTTGCAATTGATCTATATGGATCTCTTTAGGCCAATTAGGACTACTAGCTTGGGTGGAAAATCATATGTTATTGTGTTTGTTGATGATTACTCTAGATATACTTGGGTTCTCTTTCTAAGCACCAAGGATAAGGCTTTGGAAAACTTCATCACATTTTCAAAAATAGCCCAAAATGATCTTGAACTTAAAATTTCACATATTAGAAGTGATCATGGAACCGAATTTCAAAATATGGGTTTTGATGATTTTTATAATGAAAATAGGATTATCCATAATTTTTGGCTCCTCGAACTCCTCAACAAAACATGGTAGTTGAGAGGAAAAATAAAACTTTAGAAGAAATGGATAGGACTATGCTTTGTGAAAACAATTTACCAAAGTATTTTTGGGCTAAAGCCACTAACACTGCTTGCTATATTATAAACCGAGTAATGATTAGGTCTATTTTAAAGAAAAATCCTTATGAGATTTTAAAATCTAAAAGGCCTAACATTAGCTATTTCCATCCTTTTGGTTGTAAGTGTTTTGTTTTAAACAATGGAAAATACATTTTAGGTAAATTTGATGGAAAAAAAGTATGAAGCTATTTTCTAGGTTACTCTTTAAACTCTAAAGCCTATCGTGTGTTTAACAAAAGAACTTTAGTTGTAGAGGAATCTATTCATGTGGTTTTCGATGATAACCTCCTTCCGAGGAAGGATTCTTGTGATGATGATGATGTAGGGATCATTGAAGCCAATGATGGTGGAGAATCATCAAAGGTGAATGAGATTCCAACCAAAGAGGAAGAAGCACAAGAACCGCCTCTAGAAGCATTGCAAGATATGTCTCTTGATGAAAAGGAAGTGAGCTATCCAAGGGAGTACAACTATGCCAATGGTGGTGAGATCTTGGGTGATCCATCCAAGGGGGTAACTACTCGTTTTTCTCTTAAAATTCTTAATCATGTTGCATTTATCTCATGCATTGAGCCTAAGAATGTTAAAGAAGCATTAAAATGACTTGGATTATGGCTATGCAAGATGGGTTAAATCAATTTGAGAGAAGTAGAGTATGGACATTAGTTGATAGGCCTAGAAATAAATCTACTATAGGAACTAAATGGGTCTTTAAAAACAAACTAGATGAGAGTGGTGGCATAGTAAGAAACAAGGCTAGGCTTGTTGCTCAAGGTTACACTCAAGAAGAGGGAATTGATTTTGATTAAACCTATGCACTCGTAGCTAGAATGGAAGAAATTAGGATGCTACTTGCATTTGCATGTTATCATGATTTCAAGCTTTTTCAAATGGATGTCAAAAGTGCGTTTTTAAATGGTTTTATAAACGAAGAAGTGTATGCGGAACAACCACCGGGTTTTAAAGATCCTATTTTTCCAAACCATGTCTTTAAATTGTCAAAAGCTTTATATGGTTTAAAACAAGCTCCTAGAGCTTGGTATGAAAGACTATAAAGTTTTCTAGTTTGAAAAGGTTTTGAAAAAGGAAAGGTGGACACAACACTATTTATTAAAAATAATGGCAAAGATATTTTAGTAGTTCAAATTTATGTTGATGATATTATATTTGGTTCTACTAATGAGTTGCTTTGTTAAGATTTTTCTAAGTTGATGCAAGGTGAATTTGAAATGAGCATGATGGGGGGCTTTCATTTTTCTTGGGACTCCAAATCAAACAAATGAAGGATGGCATCTTCATCAATCAAGCTAAGTACATCAAAGATATGCTCAAAAAGTTTGGCTTGGAGCAAGCAAAGCCTCAAGCTACACCAATGAGTTCATATGCAAAGCTTGACAAAGATGAAGGAGATAAGTGTGTTGACTCTAAGCTTTATCGCTCTCTGATTGGATCTTTGCTTTACCTTACTGCAAGTAGACCAGATTTATTGTTTAGTGTCTGCTTGTGTGCTAGGTTCCAAGCTAGTCCTAGAGAGTCTCACCTTATAGCCGTTAAAAGGATCTTTAGGTACCTTAGAGATACTCCTTGTTTAGGTCTTTGGTACCCTAAAGACTAAACCTTTAACCTTCATGCTTATTTGAATGCGGATTACGGGGGTTGTAAAATAGATAGGAAAAGTACTTACGACACTTGCCAATTCCTAGGTAGTATGCTCATATCTTGGTTCTCTAAGAAACAAAATGGTGTAGTTTTATTACCACCGAAGCTGAGTACATATCCTTAGGGAGTTGTTATGCTCAAGTCCTTTGGATGAAACAGCAACTCTTGGACTATGAAATTAAGGTAGACACCGTACCCCTTAAGTGTGATAACACTAGTACTATATGTCTTACCAAAAATCACATCCAACACTCTAGAACCAAACACATAGAAATAAGGCATCATTTCATTAGATATCATGTCCTTAAAGAAGATGTTTTAGAGTATGTAGACACCTTAAATCAATTAGCGGACATATTTACTAAACCTCTAGATAAAGAGCGTTTTTGGTCCCTTAGGAGAGAGTTAGGTCTAACTAGCCTATCTTGACCTTTTAGGACCTTTTTGTGCTTAAATTGCTTGAATTATTGTTAAATGCCATGTTTATGTGTTTTTAATCCTAATTTCATCCATGCTTATAGTTAGGGGGTATGTTTATGTTTTGATATGTTAAACTTGCTCATACATCTCATTCATGCATCTAGGATCAATTAAAATTCATTTTTTCTACAATTTAGAGCCTCATCTGCACTTCCAGACCTGTTGGTATCGAAACGGGTCACCATATTTCAATACGGGTGCATTCTAAGAACACAAATGGACCAAGGTGTTTCAAAACGGGTCACACTATTTCGAAACGATTTGGTTCTGCCAGAACATGTATCGAAACGACCCCTATGGGTTTCGATACGGGGAAACTCTTGGGCTTCGATACAGTCAAACATGTATCGAAACGGTCAGCTAGTTTCTGAACGTTCGTAGATGTTTCGGTACGCCTGTTTTGAAACGGTTTCGCCTGTTTTGAAACGCGTATCCGGAAAGCCTTTTTTAAAGGGTTTTAAATGCTCAAAACACTCTTTTTAATCAAACTTGCAAACCCTAAAAACCCTAAAACATTTTCCTCTATAAAACCCTCCAAACCTCCTTATTTTTCATCAAATCTTGAGGGCTTTTACTTCCAAACGAAAATCTAAGCAAGCTTCAACAATTTGGTGCAATTTCATCCATCAATTCTTCCAAAATCCCTCTTTTAAGGTATTTTCTATCTTTTTCTTTTTCTTTTGATTTCATTCGAATCTTAGGTTAGAAAATTATAGTTTTGTATAAAATATATGTTTTATATCATGGGTTTTCAAAACCTGTAAAAAATTTTCAAAATCTCAAATTTTTTTATTCGAATATATTTTAGGGAAAACTACACCAGTGGTCCCCAAACTATTATCGTCTTCCTATTTTGGTCCCAAAACTATTTTTTCTGGCAAAAACGTCCCTTCTGTTACATAGTTCTCCTGTTTTGGTCCCCGTCGTTAAAAACTAACGAAATTGCTGACGTGGAATTTTTTATTATTTTTTAAATATTTTTATTATTATTTTCTCTCTCCTATATATATTATTTAATTTTTTTATTCAGACTAATGTGGTGGTGACACGTGTCACCACCATAACAAAGAAAATAAATTCAATGTGAGGGGGGAGCTGGGATTCGAACCTATGTCCCCTAGCTCTAAAGTCATTAAGCTAACCACTAGGCTAAACTCTTCCAGCTGTATTTCCTTAAACGCTTCCACCGTCGCATTAGTTTTCATAGCATCTCGATTACCCTCTCGGGTACACGTATTTGCGACCATGCTATTCTCGTTACAAATCTTCTTGTTTGCACCATTGGTCACCTATTGTATCAAGAAATACTCTTTCAGGTTGCACCTTTTGTTTTCTTTGGGGTTAATGGTTGTCACTTTAACATTTGTATATAGCATTCATTGCCTGCTTTTTGTGTTATTGGTGGGAATTTTGATCTTTGTTAATGTGGTTTGCCCTTACTGGCTTATAAGGATTCAAGAATACAAGTTTGAGATTAATGGCCCCTGGGACGAGGCTAAGCTTTGCTTTGATATTACAGATTGAAAAATTATTGATAAGAGTTCGGTTTCTATGTAGTGTACGTTTTCGCTGCCATTATACTGACATTGATGGTAGCAGGTCTATACTTCTTTGGGGGTTCATTTGATTGCTTTAAAGATAATTTGTGCTAAAACATATCAGCACTTGGAGTTTAGCCCAGTGGTTAGCTTAATGACTTTAGAGCTAGGGGATATGGGTTCGAATCCTAGCTCCCCCCTCACATTGAATTTATTTTCTTTGTTATGGTGGTGACATGTGTCACCACCACATTAGTCTGAATAAAATAAATAAATAATATATATATAGGAGAGAGAAAATAAAAAAATATTTAAAAAATAAGAAAAAAAGCAATTCCGTTAGTTTTTTAACGACGGGGGACCAAAACAGGAGAACTATGTAACAGAAGGGATGGTTTTGCCAAAAAAAATAGTTTTGGGACCAAAATAGAAAGACAGTAATAGTTTGGGGACCACCGGTGTAGTTTTCCCTATATTTTATTTTAATCCTATTTTTAACACAAATTTTCATACTTGTTTTCTTCAAAAAATTAATATATGTATATACTTTCAAAGTGTTTTTAAAACCTTAATGGGATTTTTATTGGATCAAATTAGGATTTAGATGCATACACTCAAACTTTCTTGCTTGCTTTGTTTTTAGGTAATTTTTCAATGGATTCTAAGAAACGAACGATTAAAGGGGGTGAAGGTTCGAATGACAATATTCGTCCTAACCTTACCCTCTTCTTTTCCAAGAGTCTAAGAAATCAAGACACTAAGAGTCGTTTCAAGATCATTCAAGATTCCGTTTTTAAAAGAGAGCGAGTTGTGGACATAGATTTCCTTGACTCCGAGCGTTTCCTCTTTCGATACCTACCTCTCTTGAAAAAATGGAGTTTCTTAGCCTTCTTGAGCATTCCCGACATCGTCTACAGGAACATGATTTTTCTCTTTTACTCCAATGTCGTTCTCATCAACAATGAGGATCGTTTCGAGGTCATAGCTATTGAATCTTACATATTGGGCAAGAAGTTTCGTATTGATCCATCCGTCTTAGTGAACATCCTCGGGCTAAAAGATGAGGGAATTGAGGATAAAAATCACTTTGGATCTCATACCGAATTGGTTCTTACCTTGGACGCCCATGACCGTTTCTTAAACTTGATTATCTCTTGGTTCATTCGCCCATCCGAAGGTTAATTTGCCCACATCCGCCAAGTCGGTCATTTTTTTCTAGAGTGTTTTCGTCAAGCACAACAACCAAATTTGGTGAAGATCATGTTTGCCAAGATGGTCCATCAAGTAAAGATTCGTACAACCGACTCCCTCACCTCCTTCACTTATGGGACAGTGTTGAGCTACATATTTGTTAACATTGGTGTAGATTGATCCTATGATTTTCCAGAACCCCAAAAGCAAAAGATTGGTGAATCTTCTCTTGTGAGATTCGGGTTTTGCTACACTCTTGGTCAATGGGTTCCTGTTGATAGAAGAGCTCAAGCACCTCAAGAAGAGCCTTAACCTCAAGCTTCGGCTCCCGTTGTGGCTCCCAACAATGATGCTCTTATGGCCTTCCTTACCGAGAGGTTCAACACGATGGACATGAACATGGCTTCGGGTTTTGGTGCTGTCAACACTCGTTTGCAATCCTTAGATGATCGTGTTACTACTCTTGAGAATCAACAGTCATCCATAGATCTCTCCTTCTCCACCTTCTATGGCGATTGGAGGCGTTTTCACCAAGATCAAGCTAAGGATAAGGATGATTTTATTGATGACATTGGAGATGATGATGGTGATGAGGCACCCTAGGATTCTTATTGCATATCATATTATTATGTCATGTTAGGATTAAGTTTGCACCTATTTATGTTTTTGTCTTTTAAGCCCTATGCTTTGAATATTTGTTTTTAGAATTGAGCTTGAACTTAAATGCTTTGAATATTTATGTTTTTGATGTTGTTTTTTTAACTTAAATGTTATCTATGATATTATGTTGTTTGGTTTATTCCTTATGACTCATTTATTCTCTTATTAGCCTTGCTTATATATTTTGATCTAACAAAAAAGGGGAGAAGTAATATCTAAGAGCCTAAGTGTTTTAAAGCTGGTTTTGAGTTTCAAATGCTTTAATTTTAAATCTTTTCAAAACTTTAAAATCTATCTTAAATTGAGGGGGAGTTAAAACTTTTTCAAAGATTTCAAAACACTTAAAAATTTATATTTGGTTTTGTTATATCAAAAAGGGGGAGATTGTAAAACTAAAGAATTGATTTTGATATAACAAAGAATTTAAGGACTAAATTGAAAAAGAGAAAATAAAATTTTAAGTCTTCAAATCTTCCCAAAATCTTTAAGCAAAATGGTCCAAGTCAAAACCAAAGTTTGTGAAAAATTTTCTAAGTGTTTTTCAAGTCCAAACAATGATTTTCGAGTCACCGTTTCGAAACGGCCCTTAGGCGTTTCGGAACGTTTTGAAATTGTTAACATGTGTTTCAGAACAAGCCTTCTTGTTTCGATACGGGTGTATCGAAACAGGTCTCTATGTTTCGAAACAAAAGAACAACAACAGAATGGGTTGACCTGTTTCGAAACGGGCTCTTAGTGTATCGAAATGATCAGGTCCGTTTCGATACGGTCTCTTAATTACACCCTAACGGCTATTTCTATTTTGGTTTGTTTGAAACATGTACGAGTGTTTCGAAACGGGTAGTTGCAGAAGTGCATTAATGGTGGGAATATTGCATCCCAAGGGCTATAATTATGATGGCAACAACCCCAACGGCTCGAATTGAATGATAATGTATAAAAGGGAGTCCTAAAAGCACCAGCAACAACGATTGATCCTCAAAGAAACATTCCAACATCAAATCCAAGCTCAAGTGCAAATTTTCCATATTCCTTGTAAAACCCCAATTGTGGTTCTTTGTATTTTCTATTTTCTTTGATTCAATTAAGTTGAGTGCTTGTTATTGGGCAACATTTGTATTGAGAGATACTTGTTATTTGCCTTCATCTTCTTTGTAAACATTGTGTGAGGATTTGGTCAATTTCGGGTAGAAAATTGACTATTGTGTAAAGGTTTCCTCCTAAGCCTGGAAAAGGGGAAGATCAACTAGTGGAGTTGTTGGAAAATCCTTAGTGGGAGCTAAGGTAGTGGATGTAGTGTTCAATTGGAACTTGAACCACTATAAGTTCCTTGTCTTGATATTTTTAATTTACCACTTCACTACCAAATCTTTTAAAAATCCAATTCACCCCCTCTTGGCTTAATTCGATTCAACGATCCACTCAACACTTTTTCGATCAAAGTCAACTCTACGTTTTTCGACATCCTGGTTCCAAATCTGCTGCTCGTTTTCCCAAATTCGAACTCGAAAGACCGTTTTGCTATTTATGTTCAATTGTATTTAGTATTTTGAGTATTGTGTATATCGAAATCTGATTCGAATTAATCTTGTGTTCATGTGACGTTGATTCGGACACTGCGATCTTACCTCCTCCTTCACCTGGTCGACCTCATACAGCTCAGCATGCGAGTTTCGTCCGTACGTGTAATTGTTTAGCTTATGTACATTAGATTTGTGGCATAATAGTTAAATCTGATTTAGTGTTACCCTTGTAGTTGTCGATTCTATTCAGCCTATTACTAGATCTGAGCGTGGGAGACGTCATCATCGACGTTGAGCTTTTACCTGTCTGAGGTATGTTCTCTTCTGGTGCTACATATTTTGTTCCTTATGTTTGTATGAGATCAGTATATGTTATGATTTTTGATGTGATGTCTATGTCTTGTGACTTATGCCATGATCTATCTGACTTATGTTTTGTGACATACTTGTATGATGCCATGCCATGCATCATACATCGAAATCGGAATAATAAATTAATATCGGAACATTGTACATGCATATTCGGATAATAAATAAGTATGCATTCAGATGTAGAAATCAGATCATCATGACATATCATATGAGTTGGGAAAATGTACGGGAAAGATCAATGGTTTCACCATTCGGGCTGAACACTACTTCGGACTTGGTGACGATGTAGAGAGTGTTTCTGGGGAACCTTACTCTTCGGACGGTGATGTAGTTGCGGTGCACTGCATTGTTTCATGTGCATCATGTTCTATATGTAGTGTATCAGAATGTATGTATGATTTTGAACATGTTGTTGGATTATTCTTGTGATTGTTTGCTTAGGCACTTAGAGACACACTGAGCTTATAGCTGACTCTCCCTTAGTTTCTATTTCAGATACTCAAACTTAGTCTACGGTACTTTGAGGACCTTGTTTATCAGACTTATTACATATTATCAGTATGGACTATTTTCGATTTATAGACTTTATTTTATCAATGAATTTATATGTAATTTCGGACTTGGATACTTTTATCTGGGGATTTATTGTTTTTAGCATGCATGATTATTTCTAAATATTTCATTAACTTTTCAGGTTACTATTATACAACTACGTTTTATGTAGTTGAAATATTATTGTGTTTAATGTGATTTTACTAATTAATATGAATATTAAATTTTCAAACCTAACGATGTTTCTTGAGGGACAAGTTTCAAACATGACTTCTTAGATTCGCCCCATTTCTTTTGGGTCGAGTTTAGATGGTTACAATTTTAGTTAAACAATAATATTCTACTTTAAGTCTAATATTGCAGTCAGCTGCACAATATTCAATCAACATATAATATTAGTTTTATAAAGTAACTCAAGTAATTCCAGCTAGTTGCACAATATTCAATTAACACAAACTCAAGTATTTCCTGTCAGTTGCATAAATAGAAAGCATCCCCAACATCGTTCTTGAATTCAGTAAACAAAGAAGAGTAATTTAAAAAAAATACACAAGGAAAAGCACAAATTTGTTTGAATGCTTACCATATTGCACGTATGGCTTTCTTTTACTTCGCAACACCCTTTTTTCCATTGTTATTTGAACTGTAAAAAAGAAAGAAGTCAATCGGTCACTCTTTTTAACCCTCAAAAAATTAAAATGAACCCCAAGTGATTTCAAAAACAAATATGACATACCCAAGTAATTTTAAAGACTGCGAAAATAATCCACAATAATTTTAAAGAGATTTTCCTTCGAGCAAATTTTTTTTCAACAAGGACGAGAAAACATTCAAAAATGTAAGTAATCTAGATTTAAAGATTTTTTAATCGAGTGTTAGTGTTAAATGGTTAGAGTTAATTTGTTGTTTTAAGTAAAATACTCCAGCGTATTGAAACTACATCGTTTTATTTGACACATGTTTTCTTTTTAGTTTAGAATATAAATGAGGTGAAAAAGAAATTATTAAAAATAATCTACATCAACGGCGTAAACGGATTTGGGTTAAAAGTCATAACGGCGGTTAAATTTTAACGGCTCTTCATTGTTAGTTTTGAAAAAATTTAAAGTTCGTGTAATTTACCCTTATTTTTATGGTGTTTGAGGCCCTTTATTTTGGTTTCAATATCTCTTGATAATACCGTGGCATGAAATCTGGGATTGGTGTTTTAATGCAACTGTGGGTTTTAGCTATTTACATCTCTCTTGTAAACACAAGCCAGTTTCCCTAAAGGTTGAATTGGGAATCAAACTGGTAAGACGTTTGATTTTCTGATTCAACAGTCGCCTGATGATTATGAAGGCTACATGACACTAGTCATCTTAAGACTTAAGAGAAGAACTGGTGGTACAAAACCAGATTTCCAAACATTCAAGAATCAAAAAGCCTTCTACAGATATCTCAGAAGCTTTCTAGTCCTACCATGCCAAATTGAAGCCCCCAACCCATTTTGATGTTATTGGCACAACATTTTGCTTGAAGCTTTTGTGCTCTTTTATACTGATCGGCAGACGAGCAAATGAAGAAAGCTGATATTTTAGTCTCATCCATGGGTATGTCAATGTGCAGAGACCTCGGAAAGAGGCAATATTGGTTTCCTTTTGCTATAGTTAACTATGGCTGATGGTGGGAGATGACTGATACAGATCTCATGCACTGTTGCAAACAGAGGAAAGGACTCTAGCCATCCTTGGTGCCTTAAAACTTCATAAACCTCTCTGGCCGTTGATACACCCTAAACATAAGACAAGAATATTCAGATGAGATTTATTAAGAATCAATAAACTTCGTATACACTATAGTTTATTTTTGTGCTTGTTGGATTTAGTTTTTCCATTATCCTCAGGACCATAGTTTATTTGTAGAAGATCTACCTGTAATTTCTGGCCCTGCAATATCTCAACCTCAAGCTCATCAAATGATCTGCAGATGAGAAACAGATGGTGACAATTTGCTTTATATCCCGGATGAGCATTTGCACTAAATGTGTAAGGCTAACCTTTTCCCCCCATTCTTAGCAAATGCCTCGGCAACTTTTCTGTTTCTTCCCCCAACTGCAGCAAAGGATAAACTTCAGTTTCAAAGTAGATTAATTTTAATTGTTTTTAATAGAAAGTATGTAGATATCTGTTTTCTTACAGCACGTGGTGATAACATCAGCCACCCCACAGCTTTCATAAAAGGTATTGTCCTCAACGGATGAAAATAACAGCTTAGAGAAATCTCTCATCTCTCTCAGACCTAATCTCATAATTGCAGCCTAATAAAAATCCCATAACTGTGAGAAACGAGACAGCTAGTAAGATCTATGTTAAAAAACTGGAAGTATTAACCTTTGTGTTATTTCCCATGGCAAGTCCATCAACAAAACCTGTAACATAAGGAAGCAGGATTGGTGTTGGTTCGCAATCTACATAAAAGGATGAAAGCAAGATGTTACTGCACAACCTACCAGCTGCTATGGCCACAACGTTCTTCAAAGTGCCGCATAATTCAACCCCTTCCACATCCTTCACCTGTTTGTTCATAGACACAGCAGTTCTTAAAAATGCATTATAGTTTCTTCATTTACACTCTCATCCAACCACCAATGACTGGTCATACCACTTTATCCGACTATTGAGAGATCCAGTTATTAGCTGGACAAGTTTAACGGCAAGCCAAACAACAAATTTGATGCTAACTGAAACTCAAACAACAAGGAAAGATCAAAAGTACTCACAGGAGTGACCATGAAATAAGGGGTACTGAATAATTGAACCCATTGTTCAGCAATTTCTCTATTGTCTCTATACCCAACAGTTGCTTCACTGAACTTCTCCTCAGCAATCTGTAGACTCAACCAATTACCTTTTAAGAAAATCTATGGCAAAATGTCTATCATAAGGGAATATATCTAGGGCAAAATGTTTCCTTACAAAATGTAAAATCCGCTCACCTCATTTGCAAGATTTGCCCCCATAAGAACAGAACAATTGATGCCAAGCTGCTCGGAAATAAAAGTTGAGATCAAGCACGGGCCTTCAATCTTGACCTCCATCCCTTTAATAAGGGAAATAGCCTCCACATCACTCCTCAGTTTACCAACAAGGCTCTTGCATATATGGTCTATAAATTGATGGGGAGTCACAAAAACCAACATGTTTGCATCTTTAACTGCACAATTTGCGTCATCGCCGTAAACAAAGCGAACATCTACACCTTACTACCAGCATTCAAAGATCTAAATCAACTAAAAATTTACTAGAGAACTGGCTATTAGCTACCTGCATTATCAAGGTCAGGATCTGCAACGACATTGTTACCGAGCTTAATACCAGGGAGATATTTAACATTCTCCTAGGAAAAAAAATAACAAACCCAATTACTAGTTGAGAAATTTATGAGCACACAAACGAACTGAAAATGAATGTCATTAGTGGCTCACATTAGTTCTATTAATGGCATCTGTAAGCTTCTCGCCGCTTTGCAATGTCTCCTCAAATACCCACATCTTTAATTCATCTGAATTATCATTAGAAGAAACACAAATTCAACCCCAAATATTCCAAAGAGTCCTGGAATTCTAATTAGCATTCGATATCAATAATTTTAGAACAGAGTTTGGTGAAGTTTTCATCTTTCAACCAAATGGATTTCACAATTTAACATGTTTGCTAATCTTGTTCTTCGTTCCCAATGCAAGAAAGGAATAACAGGAAAAAATGCAAATCTTAATCAAGTAGTCCACCAATCTATCATTGAAAATACAACAAAAAAGAAAGAGAAAAAGTGAGGGGAAATTACCGTGAAATGAGGTGATATTGAGAATGTTGGAAGCAATGAGTTTAGCAGCAACACTTCCCCAACTGCCACTACCAACAACAGTAACCCTTGATTTATTCCCATCAATGCCACCATTGTTTCCAGCATTACTGTGATGGGTTGTTGTTGCAGTTTCACCTTCGAGTGGGGGCATGATTTGTTCAAAGGCAGGAACCATGTAGAGAAATGAGAGGAAGAATAGACGAGGGACGGTGAGGAAATGAAGGAATTACGAGCAAGAGGAGTTGGGATTGGGAAAGAACTAACTTTAATAATGGGAAAAGAAAGCGCATTAGACACGTTTCCATGCCAAACTACCAGATAAATGACACACGTTTCACTAACCTTACTTTGCTACAAGTTCCCATAGTTTTAGGGTACGCTTTTCTTCTTTTTACTTTAATATTCATTTTCAAGATATCTTAGTAGTAAAATAGTAGACACCAGACTTAAAATCTCGTGTTAAAGAGTCATCTTCAAAGTATAATGTTAAAAATGCTCATTGAATTTGAATAAGTTAGAGGTATTTTGTGATCTTCTATATCTAATATTCTAAAAATTTTGTATTTCTCGATTAATTTGTTCCATATTAGTATATCATGCATGCATCTGTTTGTTTCAATGAAAATAAATTATAAAAAAATAATTACATTTTTTTGGAAAGAAGATTCCATAAATCATTTTTCGATATTTGAATGATCATGTGTAATTCATTTTTATTGTTTAATAATTTTTTTTAAAATAATTTTCGAAAGTTACTTTTTTAATTTAGAAAACTTATGGTCATGTTTGACAATTAACTGATAGCCGATTACATTAGCTGATAGCTGGTTGCATTAGGTGATTTGACTAGCGGATTGTATTAGCTGATTGTATAAAAGTGTTTGGTAAAATTAACTAATAGCTGTTTGATTATTTAAACAAGCAAAATGACATATAAGGGCATGATTATATTCAATACGTGTTTGAATAATTTACCAGTTATAAATATTTTGTATCTAATAAATATTAATTAGTTTTGTAAAAATTATTTTTAATATAAATTTTTAAACATGTTTGAAAGATTTATATATTAATTTATTATTTATATAATTATTAAAAATTTATATGCACATATAAATATGTGATAATAAAAAAATAAAATTAACTTAAAAATGTCACCATATAAATTAGTAGTAACAACAAATAAGTCCAATATTTAATATGTTATTATTTATATTAAAATATGTTATTATTTAATTTAGGCTATTTGGAGATTTTTTGTAATTGTTAAGGGTAAAAGAGTCCTTACAACTCTAATATCAAACATCTAATATCAAAAAAACTCATGTTAGGAGCTTTTTCAAAATTAACTTTCTCACTCCAATCTGCTATTTACCAAACATCAATATTAGTGGATTTGACTAGTCAAACCTCTAATTTTTGTCCAAACCGCTGTTTACCAAACATGACCTATGTCGATTGTGTTACAAATACATTATTTTTGTTCTTTGTTTTCATGATACTTATTCATTGACATTTTTAATAGTATCTTTATATTTTAGCTTGTTTTAACTTGGAATCATACAGAAATAAACTTCGATAGATTTCATAATCAACCAAAAGAACAACATGCAATGAACTTAAAAAAAAAAAAACAGTAAATAAGAGATGCAAATGTTATTATCAAACTAATATATAGAGGACATAACAATATAGGCTACACTCTAATCGGGTAGATTGTTTTGCTTCAGCACAAAGAATGGGTGACTTGGGAGAGAACTGTAAATGGCTGCAACTTAGAAACCCCAGATTTTGATGCTTTCCTTCTTCGCAATGTCAAAAAAGAAATGCGATAAGTTTGGTCATATATATAAGGTAATAACAATTACCTGAGACATTCCCAGGTTGGTTACCTTGAGATTGAATAATCTAAACATATATCTATAAGTTTGATCATATTTATAAGGTGTTATACACACATCTATCCTAATTCAGGTTCGACTCTGTATAAAAAAAATAATTAAGAAGCCTCTATATTCTATTAGGGACAATTAAAATTCTCATTTTTTTCATCAATAGGTTGAAAAGAAAAAATAAAAGCCTTAAAAACTCATCGAGAGCTAAATTGAAATCATAAGTATCTAATCATTATAAAACCAAAGCCAAAAAGCATATGCTAATATAAAAATAAGATAGCAATGCACGCTCGCTAACATCTGCAGAAAAAGCTATAAAGATCAAAACAAAGAACTTGAAGACTTGAAGTCAAGCAAATTGCTGACAAACAACTTGCTATAATCGATTGATGAAGCAAAAAGAATAGTAAAGAATTTGCTCAAGTTTTTTTTAAGGAGAAGTAAATCTATTAATATTTAATCGCATCACTCATTACATCAGTTGTTATACATTCCGGATGATCCATATCAAAATTGACCGAGATAACCCCATCTAATGTCCAATGTAACCCCCTTAGCCCGGCCTAGACGGATGGCCCGAACTTCGAAGATTACACGGGGAAAACCAAAGTCAACCCGAAAGTCAACATTGATTTACGACTTTTTTTTTCTTTTTAATCTTGTCTAGATGCACATTAACCCTAAGTGAGTACCCACGATATACGATAGAGAAAGGCACAGCGATCGGATTTCAAAACGGGACTCAATTGCACGTTATACAAATTTAGGGACCAAAACGTAATTTATGAAAATTAGAAGGTCTTTGTTGATTTTAAAGTTACCAATATGAAATTAGGCAAGTTACATGTTTCTCTGCCAAAATTCAACTTAAAAGGACATCTCAAACTCAAGCAATTGCAACTTCAACATTTGGGACTAAAATATAAAGCTTGCAAACTTCAGCACCATTGAAATCAGTGCCCAACGGTCACCTGTTTCGAAACGTTCACCTGCTGTATTGGAACGAGGACCGAAACGGCGTTGACCGTTCCGAAACGCGGGTTGGTTCCGAGACTGGTTCCGAAACAAGGCCTTCTAGTAGCCAAAACGTTTCGGAACGCCCCTTAGCGTTTCGAAACACGAAGGCCATTTCAGGCCCCCGTTTCGAAACACTAGAGGGTGTTTCGATACGGTTTGCCCAGATTTAGCAGGAAAGTCTGGTTTTTCATACATAAACCCTTTCAAACACTACCTAATGACTTCCTAATCATGTCAACAACTCATCATACCCAAATGGCACATGTTTAAAACTCTTAAACACATTCATGGCATCAAACATGGTAAACTCACATTTCTAGAGGCATGCTTCCTAGCCAAGCAATCCAATAAGCAATCCAAACCTCAAACAAGCATTAAAGGCCATTTACAATTCAAATCAACCAAGGCAAACATGCCACAACCACAGGAAGTTCAATACATCTCCCAAACCAAAGTATAGATTTCCATTGCCAAATTACCAAAACTAATAATGTATGAAAACATCACCATACATGAGCTTGGTTTCCCTTGGACACTCTTAGCTTCCTTGTTGCCCTTAAACACTTCAATTATCTGCATTATTGGTAAAAGAGAGCGTAAGCACAAATGCTTAGTGAGACAAGCTCTAACTAAAACCAATACAACAATGCATTTTTAGAAAACACTTTCAACAAGCTTAAAAACCTCATGCTCAATTCTTTCTCATGCTACCATGCATCATTTCCAAGCATCTCATGCTTCATTACATTTAAGTACATTATATTGGCTTTCAAGTGATAGTTCATAACCATTTCAACACAAAACACAATCGGATACGCGTATTACAAGCGTTGTCCCACACGCTTCATACACACTACCGGACTACACAAGGTTCACACTCAAGAGCAATCCCTCCATTGATGTGACACCCGTGGTGGAGTATAACGGTACAATCACAACCCCTCAACACCACTCATCGGTAGTTGTATAATTCCTCTAACGAGAGTAAGGGACACATAACACAAGATCCACACACGGACTTTTAACCACCGTTGTGATCTTACCTCAATCGTTAGGGTACTTGGATGGAGTTTACGGTACAATCACAACCCGTCAACATCCAAGGCGACTTTACTTAGGGTGCACCCAATCCTATAGCTGGCTAACTATATCCGATTCAAATACTTTAAAACCATTTCATCACTTGCCAATATACATCAAATACCATCATCAATTCACTATTTTAAAGCATTAATCAAAGCCATTTATCATCATGCAACTCCATGCATCATAACCAAATTAATAACATGTCAAACCAAAGATCTCTTACCTTGAGCATCCTTCAACACATGGCTTTCAAAACCAGCATTAATCATGCTAAAACATGCTTTCAAAACAAGAATTAAACATGCATTTCATAACTAATGCATCAAACCATATCTTAGCACATTCGAGGGAGTTTTTCCGAAAACTTACTCTTGAGCTTAGCTAAGTTGTTTAGACTTAAACTAAGCTCTCAAAACCTCCAAACAATCGTTTCAAAGCTGGAAAACCATCTCCACTCACCAATTACGTTTCGCTTGCTTGTCGAAACGCCAATTAAGCTTCCAAATCAACTCCAAAGGTGTCCGAAGATGTCTCCCCTCTAAATGATGATTTCTCCTTGATTTGGACCAAATTCCTTGAAAATTCAATGAGGAAACCAAAAGGATTTGATGCAAGATTGATTAGGAACCAATAGATGATAGAAATCTCATCAATTGAAGTGAAAATCTATGAGAAAGTTGCTCGAGAAAAAGTGTTTGGATGATGGGATTTTTATACGGGTGGAACCGTATCGGTACGTCATTCAAACTCTTTCAGTTTTACAAAGGGAGCGTATTGATACAAATGCAAATCTGTTTCGATACGTTGTTTCGATACGATGAGGGGTGTATCGAAACACGTTTCTCTAGTAGCCAAACTTGTAAAAATGTATCGATACGACTGGAAGCGTATCGATACACATGGACGTTTTTCAAGAGTTTGGCCTTGGAACACTTAGAAAATATTTGGAGTTTGAAATTTTCAAATCAGATTAAAGCTTTGTTGATTTAAAATCATTTGAGGGACTTAAAAATCTATTTCAAGTTTTCAATTTAATCCTTAACATACATTGTTATATCAAAATCAAACATAGGTTTTACAATCTCCCCCTTTTTGATATAACAAAACCAAAACTTGAAATTTTAGACACTTTTAAAAAACTTTGCAAAATAGCTCCCCCTTAATATTAGCTAGGTAAAATTTAAGTTGAAAATCAAAATTTTAAGTGTGAGCTTGTTCT
The DNA here is from genome assembly GCA_030270665.1 of Hibiscus trionum. Lineage (NCBI taxonomy): Eukaryota > Viridiplantae > Streptophyta > Magnoliopsida > Malvales > Malvaceae > Hibiscus > Hibiscus trionum. The sequence goes on from BSYR01000021.1 coordinate 29,524,551, forward strand.
CTCTCCCCTTTTTGTTAGATAAAAAATAGAGACATTGATAAACATAGGCAAAAGCCATAAATAATACCTAAGCAACATAATATAGATAACCATTAAGTTCAAAATAAAGATAACATCAACATAAAATCCAAATAACAAAAAATCAAAGCATAGGTTTTAGAATGCAAACTTAGTCCTAAAAACATAATCCAAAGTACATAAATATATATCCTAAATGACATGAGTAATATGCAAAGATGAACTACTACGCATCTCCATCGCCATCTTCATCATCTTCATCGTCCTCATCATGTGTATCATCATTCCTTCGAGATTGACGCCACTCGTCATGAAAAGCGATAAGTGATATGTTCATCGAGTTGTGACCGCCTTCAAGGGAAGTGAGACGCGTCTCCACATTCTTCACACGATCTTCAAGACTTGTTAAACATGTGTCTATAGCAGCAAATCCTGAACTCATCGTTTGATCCATGGAAGCAATTCCCGTACGCAAGCCCGTGAATTGCTCGTTGAGAAAGATCATGAGGGCATCCATGGAAGGTGGAGGAGGAGGAGCTTGATCGGCTTGAGGATTAGCAATTTCTTCCGGAATGGCATCGCTAGGGAGCTCGGAGAGACGAAGCCAACTACCATTGAAGTACATGATCTTTCCCCTTGAAAGAGATCTTTCATCAATAGAATCGGTGAGGGGAGTCGGGTAGTCGTGAGAACAATCTATCTCCTTTTGGGTGAAGAAATAACTCAAGGCCGTTCAATAAATGAATGAAGTGACAAGAGTAGTGTGGCGATGTTACACGAGATAGACAATCTCCGCAAACATAATCCGAGCAAGGTTTGGTTGTTGTCTTTGACGGAAGCACCGAATCCAAAAATTGTCAACTTGGCGGATAGTGGAATACTTTCCTCCCGAGGGCCTAAACCACCAAGAAACCATCAAATGTAGGATCCGATCTTGAGCATTAAGAGCGGTGGCGGAACCTCCCAAGACATGGCCAAGAGCATTCTCATCATCAAGACTCTCATCCTCTAACTTGAACACATCACAAATAGATTGAACATTGATGGTGATCTTTTTACCCATTAGATAATAACTAACATCCGTAACAACACCCGCTTGATTGGCGACACACTTGGCATTAGTATATAAGATCAAAACCAAATTGCGATAGTAAAAGCTGTGAATTTGAATGAAATCCATAAATTTCCATTCTTGGAGAAAAGGTAAGTAAACAAATTTGAAGCGCTCCGAGTTGAGAAAAGGAACGGAAATTACCCTCTCCGGACGGATTTTGTGGTTTTGAAATTATCGGAATAGTTGAGATCTCCGGAGGTCTTGAAGCACTGTTGATAGATAAGAGTGAGGTTCGGGCAAGTACCATCTCTGGCATTAGAACCTTCACCGACTTCACTAGTACGTGCTCTCTTTTTAGGTGCCATTGACTAGAGAAAAAGATCAAAAACAGTGTATGCATTAACTTTCTCATTCAACCCATTGAAAATCAATAATCAAGGTTTTTGGAAAAAAATTTGAGAAACAAAACAAAAATAAGAAGTTTGAAAAGAAATTTGTTTTGAGAAAACAAAACAAAACAAAATTTAGAACGAAAATCAAATGAAATAAAAAGAAAAAAGAGATTTTTACCTTGATATTGATAGAAAGGAATGGGAGAAGAACTTTGCAACAAATTGATGAAAAGCTTGAAAAGCTTTGCTTGATGTTGAAAACCCTCAAGAGATTTTGAGTTGTGGTGTGAAAATATGAGGGATTGAGAGGGTTTTTATAGAGTGAAAAACGGCTAGGGTTTTGAAAAATCAATTTTGGTAAAAATAAAACTCTTTAAATGCTATAAAGAAGTTGTCTGCGCAATCATGTATCGATACGCCTGAGGGTGTATCGATACGGGGGTAAAACTGTAATTCCCTTGAAATGCTCATCGAAGGCTCGTATCAAAACGGATGCTATCCGTATCGAAACGCTTTTAGCTCGTATCGAAACAGGTTTAACCGTATCGATACTCGTTTTAGGCAAAATGTAGTCTGGAAAGCTAATATAGTACTCGTATCGATACATAGAAGGCCGTATCGATACCCTATGCCCATAAATGCATTTTAGGCATTAAGAACAACCAAAGGCTCGATTTTAACACCTCATAAATGAATGCAATTGATGAATGAGCAGTTCTAAGCATAATTTAACAGAAGCATACTCCCCCTAGCTATAAGCATGGATATTTTCAAGAGCAACAACACATAAACATGCCATTTCACAAATTCAAGCAATTTTAACCTCAAAAAGAGTCATAAAGGGCCAAGGAAGGCTAGTTAGACCTAACTCTCTCCTAAGGGACCAAAAACGCTCCTTACCCAAAGGCTTGGTAAAAATGTCCGCTAGTTGGTTTAAAGTGTCAACGAACTCTATAACAACATCTTCCTTAAGGACATGATCTCTAATGAAATGATGCCTTATTTCTATATGTTTGGTTCTAGAGTGTTGGATGGGATTTTTGGTTAAGCATATGGCACTAGTATTGTCACATTTAAGGGGCATGATTTCAACTTTAATACCATAATCTAAGAGTTGTTGCTTCATCCAAGGGACTTGAGCACAACAACTCCCTAAGGATATGTACTCGGCTTCGGTGGTGGATAGAGCTACACTATTTTGTTTCTTAGAGAACCAAGATATGAGCATACTATCTAAGAATTGACATGTTCCCGAAGTACTCTTCCTATCAATTTTGCACCCCTCATAATCCGCATCCGAATAAGCATGAAGATTGATGGTTGAGTCTCTAGGGTACCAAAGACCTAGACAAGAAGTATCTCTAAGGTACCTAAAGATTCTCTTAACGGCTATACGGTGAGACTCTCTAAGACTAGCTTGAAACATAGCACACAAGCAAACACTAAACAATATATCCGGTCTACTTGCGGTAAGGTAAAGCAAAGATCCAATCATAGAGCGATAAATCTTAGAGTCAACACACTTACCTTCTTCATCTTTGTCAAGCTTTGTAGATGAGCTCATTGGTGTGGCTTGAGGCTTTGCATTCTCCAAGCCAAAGTTCTTGAGCATATCCTTGATGTACTTTGCTTGATTGATGAAGGTGTCATCCTTCCTTTGCTTGATTTGGAGTTCCAAAAAGAATGAGAGCTCCCCCATCATGCTCATCTCGAATTCACCTTGCATTAACTTAGCAAACTCCTTGCAATGACTCTCATTAGTAGATCCAAAAATAATATCATCAACATATATTTGTACTACTAAGATGTCATTTTTATACCTTTTTATGAAAAGTGTAGTGTCCACCTTACCTTTTTCAAAACCTTTTTTCAATCAAAAAGTTTGAAAGTCTTTCATACCAAGCTCTAGGAGCTTGTTTTAAACCATAAAGTGCTTTAGTTAGTTTGAAAACATGATTTGGAAATTTTGAATCTTCAAAACCCGATGGTTGATCCACATACACTTCCCCATTTATAAAACCATTTAAAAATGCGCTTTTAACATCCATTTGAAAAAGCTTGAAATCATGATAACATAAATATGCAAGCAAGATCCTAATAGCTTCCATTCTAGCCACTGGTGCATAGGTTTAATCAAAATCAATTCCCTTCTCTTGAGTGTAACCTTGAGCAACTAATCTAGTTTTGTTTCTTACAATGTTACCACTCTCATCTAGTTTATTCCTAAATACACATTTAGTTCTTATAGTAGATTGATTACTAGGCCTTTCAACTAATGTCCATACATTACTTCTCTCAAATTGATTTAACTCTTCTTGCATAGCCATAATCCAAAAATCATCTTTTAATGCTTCTTTTATATTCTTAGGCTCAATGCATGAAATAAAAGCAACACGGTTCATAAGTTTGAGAGAAGATCTAGTAGTTACCCCCTTGGATGAATCACCCAAGATTTCACCACCTTTGACATAGTTGTACTCCCTTGGGTAGCTCACTTCCTTTTCCTCAAGAGCCAAGTCCTTCAAGGCTTCAAGAGGTGGATCTTGCGCATCCTCATCTTTAGTTGGAATCTCATCCTCCTTTGAAGTTTTTCCTCCATCAAAGGCATCAAGGATTTCTACATCATCATCATCACAAGATTCCTTCCTCGGAAGGAGGTTATCATCGAATACAACATGAATAGACTCTTCTACTACTAAAGTTCTCTTATTAAATACACGATAGGCTTTAGAGGTTAAAGAATACCCTAAGAAAATAGCTTCATCACTCTTAGCATCAAATTTACCTAAGTTGTCTTTTCCATTGTTTAAAACAAAACACTTGTAACTAAATGGATGAAAATAGCTAAGCTTAGGCTTTTTAGATTTTAAAATCTCATATGGTGTTTTCTTTAAAAGTGGCCTAATCATTACTCGATTTACAATGTAGCAAGCGGTGTTTGTGGCTTCCGCCCAAAAATATTTAGGTAAATTGTTTTCACAAAGCATGGTTCTAGGCATTTCTTGTAAAGTCCTATTTTTCCTCTCAAATACCCCATTTTATTGAGGAGTTCGAGGAGTCGAAAAATTGTGGCTAATACCATTTTCATTTAAAAATTCTTCAAAACCTAGATTTTGAAATTCGGTTCCATGATCACTCTTAATGTGAGAAATTTTAACTTCAAGATCATTTTGAGTTAATTTTGAAAAAGTGATGAATTTTTCTAAAGCCTCATCTTTAGTACTTAAGAATAGAACCCAAGTAAATCTAGAGTAGTCATCAACAAGTAGAAATGCATACGATTTACCACCCAAGCTCATAGTTCTAATAGGCTCAAATAAATCCATGTGAATTAGTTGTAAAGACCTACTTGTAGAAACATCATTAATGGATTTAAAGGATAATCTATGTTGTTTACCCTTAGAGCATGCATCACAAATTTTGTCATTTGAGAACTTAATTTTAGGCAAACCTCTATCCATATTTAGGGAAACTAATTTTTCTAAAACACTAATGCTAGCATGTCCTAGTTTCCTATGCCATAGCCATGCATCATTTTCATTTTGTGCAACAAAACATGCGTGATATGTATGAATGTCATCTAAATGCACCATGTATATATTACCTATGCGATGACCAATGAGCATTATATTGTTCGATTTAATGTCAACAATTTTGCATCCATTTTTATCAAATAAGACATTAAATCCTTTATCACACAATTGACTAATGCTCAATAAATTGTGTTTTAGACCATCGACATATAAAACATTTTCAATGAGAATAGTAGAGTGATTACCTATGGATCCAATACCTTTAATGTGACCTTTGGAGTTGTCACCAAATGTCACTACTCCTCCACTTTTTGGCTTTAAGTCAATGAATCGACTTTTGTCTCCGGTCATGTGCCTCGAGCATCCACTATCAAGGTAGCATGAGTTTTGACTTTGTGCTTTGGCCTTGTAGCAATGACCCCCCTACAAACAAAGATATTAAGCTTTGATTTTTTGTACCCAAATCATTTTGGGTCCACGACTGTTAGCTCCCAAAAGCTTGGTTCCCTTAGGAATCCAAGGTGACATGGCATCAACATTATTAGACTTGACAAGTTCCTTAGGAACCCATACACTTCTAATTCTTTTTGTCTTCTTATGCCTATGGAAGCCACTTTGTTTATAGTTATTGTTCTTTCTTTTAGGTTGGTTTGATCTAGATGATTCACCTATTTCATTTTTCACATTACCAACACTATTGAAAGATTTCTTAAGCTCATTTAACACCTTTTGGTGTTCACTATTGCATTGAGAAATAAGATTGTTTAAGTCTACATTTTCATCTTGAAAGAATTTAAGTTCATCTTGTAAACCTAAGATCTTTTTCTCAAATTTTAAGTTAGATTGAGAGAGTGAGTCATTTTTAGCATTTAATTTCGAAATGATCTTTTTATTTCTTATGATCGACTCTTTATACTTCTCAACTAACTCATCATATACCTCTTGTAACTCATCACAAGCATCATGCAATTCATCAAATGTAAAATCAAAAGATGATGAGTTAGAGGTTACCATGGAGGAATCCTTCTCAAGAGCCATGAGGCAAAGGTTGGCCACTTCGCGTTCCTCATCCTCGGATGACTCCTCCTCACTCCAAGTGGCAAGCTTGGATTTGAGCTTCTTCTTCTTCTCAAAGCCCTTCTTCTTGAGTTGAGGGCACTCCGAACGAATATGACCCGGTTTTTTGCACTCAAAGCAAATGATTTGATCCCTCTCTTCTTCTTTGGTTTTGGTCTTGAAGTCCATTTTTCTTTGAATTTTCCTTTCTCGGTTGGACCTCATAAACCGTGAGAACCTTTTGGCTATCATAGCCAATTCTTCTAGGTCTTCCTCCTCACTAAAAGTGCTCTCCTAATGTAGAGAAGGTTTGAGAGTCGCTCCTAGTTTCTTCTTCTTATCTACCTCAAGCTTCTCCACTCTTCTTTCTTCCTTCTTCCTTTCATCTTCCCTTCCTTGCTTCATTATCTCATGAGTTAGGAGAGAACCCACTAGCTCATCAAGCTTGAGTGTCTTCAAATTTTTGGCCTCAATGATGGTGGTTCTCTTCCCATCCCAAGACTCGGGAAGTGAGTAGAGTAGCTTCCAGACTAGTTTGTCTTCTGGGATTATCTCTCCAAAACCCTTTAGCCCCTTGACGATTGTTGAGAAACGATTGAACATTTTTGACACGGTTTCGTCGGGCTCCTTTTTGAATTTCTCATAGCTAAGATTGAGAATTTCAATCTTTGTCTCCTTCATATCACTTGTTCCTTCATATGTAGTCTCAAGTGTATCCCACACTTCCTTAGCACTTTCGATGGAGGAAACTTTGGAGTAGATGTCGGGACCGAAAGAGCAAAACAACATGTGAATAGTTTTATTATTGATTTGAATTTTCTTTCTCTCTTCTTCACTCATCTCATTCTTCTTCTTTGGCACAAGTCTTCCTTCGTCGTCTCTCTTCATTGGAATAGAGGGACCATCTTCAATGGCATCCCAAACTAGATAATCGTTAGATTTAATAAAGAGACACAACCGGTTCTTTCAAAAAGGGTAGTTATCACCATTGAAGAAAGGCAGTTTGGTGGTTGATTGAGACTCGTACATGTTTGACCCAGAGGTAGCTGCCATGGCTTGCTTTGTGGTTGATCACACTCTTCCTAGGAGCTCCTCTTGTGGTTGTTAATCTTTCAAAGAGGTAGGCTCTAATACCAATTGTTGAGTGGATTAATGGATTGATCAAAGCCAAGAGAGGGGGTGAATTGGGTTTTTAAAAATTGTTGGAGTAAATAGAATGGCTAAAAATGAAGAACAAGGAATTTTAGAGTGGTTCAAGTTCCAAATGAACTCTACATCCACTACCTTAGCTACAACTAAGGATTTTCCAACAATCCACTAATTGTTCTTCCCCTTTTCAAGGCTTAGGAGGTAACCTTTACAAAGAAGAAATAAAGGCAAGAAAGATATCTCTCAATACAATATTTCCCCTTTAAGTACAATCACTCAACCCAAATTTGATTACAAGATCAGAATTGAACACACCAAAATTTGGGATTTTACAAAGGATAAAAAATAAAGCACTTTAAGCTTGAATTTTTGTAAGGATGTTTTTCTTTGATGCAATAGTTGTTGCTAGTCCTCAATTGGCTTCAATTTATACCTTCTCTATCAATTCTAGCCGTTTTGGTGGTTAGAGTATTGAATATAGCCGTTGGAACCCTCTCTTTCCACCATAAATGCACTTTTGAAGCTTACCGTATCGGTACACGAGGACTCGTATTGATACCTGTCTCAAAATAGAAAGATTCGTTGCACAATAACAAGACGACGTATCGATACATGTGTAAGCGTATCGGTACGGGATAGGGACCGTTTCGATACGAGAAACATCCGTATTGATGCAATTAATTCCACAGAGCTCACTGGAAGTTTCCTTATCGATACGGCAAAGGGCGTATCGGTACGGGACATCCACCACTTTAAATTTCGGTTACCTAACAACTGACACTAACGGTCGAAATCATTAAAAGCTTTGAAATTTAAAATTCCATTAAATCTGTATCGATACGGGTGGAACCGTATTGGTACGCCATTCAAACTTCTTTAGTTTTATGGAGAGAGCGTATCGATACAGATGCAATCTGTTTCAATACGTTGTTTCAATACAGCAAGGGGCGTATCGAAACACATTTCTCCAATAGCCAAACTCGTGAAAAAGGTATCGATACGACTGAAAGCGTATCGATACACATGGACGTTTTTCAAGAGTTTGGCCTTGGAACACTTAGAAAATATTTGGAGTTTGAGTTTTTCAAATCAGATTTAAGCTTTGTTGATTTAAAATCATTTGAGGGGCTTAAAAATCTATTTCAAGTTTTCAATTTAATCCTTAACATACATTGTTATATCAAAATCAAACATAGGATTTAAACTCTATCAATAGCATCTCCTTCAAGAATAACCTGCTTCGATCCTCGATCAATCGCCAGCTCGATCCCAGCTTAAAACGCGCTTGCCACGGTCGTTAGTGATGTTTGCGGCGGACCTTCAAGGCATCGAGCCAATCCAGCCAACACAAAATCGTCGTGGTCTCTGGCTATAGCTTTAATTGTCTCCGTTCTTGAAGCTGCAATATATGCACCATCTACGTTGATTTTGATGAAACCTTCTCTAGGTTTCTTCCAACGAGGAGGTTTACTCATGGTCGGGATATTAGGCTGCCTTGTATCAACCCTACAAAATTCAGCTTGTAATATTGATGCATAATCAACTACAAACCTTGCATTTTGTAAGATATTTTCATGTACTTTCTTATTTCGACGATGCCATACGTTCCATAGAAGCACAATAAACTCAATAAACTTATCATCCGTAAGGGCTGCTGCAGCTGCTTGTAACAATTCCATTGTCGATTGTTGTGTGCCCAATCTTACATTAACTGGAATGCCACCAAGCTGTAGGATTTGCTCAAGTTACAGACAAAACATTGGGTATAACTCACAAAAACTATAAATAAAAGCATTGTGGCATACAAGGAAAGAGTCATTTCCTAATCTATTATCATGAAATTGGAGTGCATGACATTTACTTGATTGACGAAATCTGAACATGTTGCGTATTCTGTTAACATCCCAATAGCAAAACCAAACATTGCTAGTCTACAATACCATCATCCCCAAATCATTTACACATAGCCAAGATAAGAATTTCACAAGTTAAATGCAATATAAAATTAACATGAAGAGAAAGGGGCTTCAAGTTTTACTAAGGGTGCGTTTGGATCGCGGAAAATAAGATTACCAAGGGAATATTTTTTTCCAGAATCTTAAACCTGCGTTTGATTTCCAAAGATTCCCACTAGGGGTAATACAACATTACCAACAGTTCCGTTTTTTGGGCTTTATACCGAGATTTCTATTCCCTCCAATTTCTTTGGTATTTGACAATTCATCCCTTTTAGGACAAATTTACCCTCATAAAATATGAAAATTTCAGCATAGTCTTTCACTACAATATGAAAATATGAATCCTAAACCCTAAACCCTAAAAATTAAAAAGTATACTTTTTCATCGTATTTTTTAAATTTCTTTTTTAAAAAATAATATCGTTTGATACGTAAACCCTGAAACCTAAACCATAAACACTAAAAATTAAAAAGTATAAATTTTCATCGTATTTTTAAACTTCTTTTTAAAAACTAATATCATTTGATACGTAAACCCTAAAAATTAAAAAGCATAGTTTTTCATCGTATTTTTAAACTTCTTATTAGAAACTAATATTGTTTGATACGTAAACCATAAACCCCAAATCCTAAACCATAAACCCTAAAATTAAAAAGTGTAAATTTTCATCGTATTTTTTAAACTTCTTTTTAAAAACTAATATCGTTTGATATGTAAACCCTAAACCCTAAACTATAAACCCTAAACCTTAAAATTTTAATTCTAATATAATAATCTCAACATATTTACACCGTTGTAAATAAGTTATATTTTCTCAAACTTATTTACAATTTACACTTGTGTAAATCTGTTATTTTGCCAATATATATCACAAGGATAAATTGGTAAAATATACATTTAATTAATATTATATTCTTTCAACTAAACATTGTTATCTTACATTTCTGCCAAATAAACCAAATAAGGGAATATAACATTTCCAGTAATATGCCAAGTAATGTTACATTCCAGTAATCTTATTCCCAGAGGTAATTATCTTTCTTATGAACCAAACACACCCTTAGTGTATGTATTTGCATGTTTATACATACATATAAGGGGAAACAACATATTTAATATCCCAATTATTCTCGCGTTACTGTATCGGTACCCAATTATTATTTTTGGCAAAATGATATCAAACGTTATATTTTTGTTCTGTTTTGGTACCCCGGTCGTTAATTTTGGGGTAAAACATCATATTAAGTTTGATAGAATTTTATCTCATCCCTTTCCCACCCCTCGTATTCTTACCGGTATCTTGATTGTAAAGTTTGAGTCCACCAATGGACCCCCATTGATCTCCAAATTTTAAAGTTTTGATTTTCCCTAGCGTGTTTTTAAACTTTAAAACCCAAAAAAGTATTCGATTGAAAGAAGAAGAAAAACGAGGATTTTATATTTTTAATCTAAAAATTAAAATAATATTTAAATTGATAGAATTTTAAACTAAATTGATAGATTGTATAAATTTTTTGACTAAAACTGCTATTAACCTAAGCAACGTCACCATTTTCTTTAATTTTAAACGCCACAGATACTAAAAAAGAACAAAGCCATAACATTAGGTGCCATTTTATCAAAAATAATAATTCGGGTACTAAAACAATAACGTGAACATAATTAAGGTACTAAATATAGGAAAATTCTACAACGAGCGACGAACATTGCTGAACACCACTAACGATTAACATCGATGAACACTATTAAATTAATTAATAAAAATTAAAAATCTCAAGGACTCAACATACAATTAGTAATTATTTAAAATAAAATTTCAATATAATTATTTTTCATATATATTTTATTTTTTTAATTTTTATTTTCAATTAATTGGATTCAATACAATCCCTAAATTAAAAAAAAAAACTAAATCCTTTTCTCCTCATTGCTATTCCAGCTGCCGTTAGTCACCGTCCGTCGGCGAGATTGTCGCCTCCGCGCCTCCGTCCCTGCTGCATCCTGATTGCCATTCAAGCATGGTCGTTGTTCCCAACCGTTCGCGCTGCAAATCTGGTAAGATTTTTGTATCTTTTATTTAGGAAAATTGTCTTTGTTTCTGCTTAATGATATACAATTTGGGTGCAACGTTGTTGCTTTCACTGTATCTTATGATGACATTTTCTTTTGTTCTTTCTTCTTTTAGATTTTGATTTTCCAAATAATTAAGTGAGTTGGACGAATGGGGGCTTGTTGTTTTGAGATTAGTAGGGATTTTTTTCCTTGTGAATTTGTGATTTGGGTGGCAATAATGGGTTGTTGAATTTGGGGAACATTAACCTTGAAGTGGTGGGATATGGCATCTAGAGAAGGCATAGGCGCCCTGGCCATGAACTGGTGCCTCTGGCAGCATTGATAAGCAGAGAGATGAAGAATGAAAAGATGGAGAAGCCGAGTGTACAATACGGCCACGCCGCTCAGTCTAAGAAAGGAGAATATTATTTCTTGTTAAAACGGATTGTCACCGAGTACCTAACAATCCGTCCTCTATCTTCTCTGTTTTTCCCATAAGTGATAATTTCTTTTTGCGAATTTTAGGTCTCATCGATGCTGATGTTCTTAGATGATATGCAGTGTTGATTAGCTTAGGAATTGGTTCGACTTAGAAGAAAATTCATGCTTGAGGATGATACATATAGCACTGAGGTTCCTTCCTTGGGGTTGATACTTGATACATATAGAGATTATAAACAAGAGTAGCATTATACATTTTCAAATGAAATGTATTAACTATTGTCTTCTGCTGTCAGATCTTCGATGGGCACAACAGTAATGATACGAGGGAGCATCTTTTGAATCATGTATTGAGTGTTGTTCCTCGTGGCCTTGGGCGGGAGGAGTGCTTTCAAGCTTTACCTCGAGCGTTAGTTGCTGGATTTTTGAAGACCGACAAGGAATTCCAGAGTAGAGGCATGGAAATTTGGCCTTCTTCGATCTTTGTGTTGTTTTCCAATTCATACACAGGCCAATTTCATATAACATTGGTGTTCTCTCTCCTTATTGAATTGTCTGCAGGTGAAACATCGGGTACTGCTGCTACATTCGTTATAGTTGATGCGTGGACGGTGACTATTGCTTTCGTTAGGGATTCTCGTTGTATTTTAGATACCCAAGGCGGTGGAATCGCCACCTAAACCGTTGATCACAGACTTGAAGAGAACATGAAAGAGTGTGTCTCTTTCTCAACAGATCTCCTTTCTTCTAATTCCGTGAACATAATTCTTAATTGGTGCTGGACTTTCATTATTGCAGGAGGGAACGTGTAACTACAAGCGGGGGTGAAGTTGGAAGGCTTAGCATTGCTGGCGGTTATGAGGTTGGTGTTTTTAGAGCGCTTTAACTTTGTTTTTCCTCTCCTAATAACATGTAACGAATGTTTATGCAACTTTTTTTTTCTGGATCGTGACAGATTGGTCCTCTTGGATGTTGGCCGAGAGGTTTATGCCTTTCTAGGTCAATAGAGATATGGATGTTGGAGAGTTTATAGTTCCCATACCATATATAAAGCAAGTAAAGGTAAGCTTCTTGGACCTTTTGCTACGTTGCTATCAATGTTATGGTCATTTTCTCATTTGAAACTGAAGCCCATGTGCACACATTTAAAGTTTGTAAATGAAATGGCTGATGTTTCTTGATGTTTGTTAAAGCTCACAAATGCATGTGGGAGGCATATAATTGCTTTGGATGGCATTTGGGATGCCTTATAATCGGAAATGGCTGCTAGATCTTGCCGTGGATTGCCAGTTGAACTTGCAGCTAGACAAGTTGTTAAGGAAGCATTAAGGACACGAGGGTTAAAGGATGACACGACATGCATCGTTGTCAATATAATTCCCCCCGAAAATTCACCGTTGCCTTCGCCTCCTCCCAAAAAGCCGAATAAACTGAGATCTTTTTTATCCCAGAGCAAGTTTCGTGATTTCGCCAATAAATTAGCGAAGAAGATGTCAGCTGTTGGTATAGTGGAAGAGTTGTTTGAATAAGGCTCAACAATGCTTGCTGAAAGGTTAGCACTTAGCACTAGACATCAAATGATCAAACAAATACCTATAATTTCTCAGATGCGAGTGTCGGATTCAAATATTTAGAAAGTAAATAATGCATCGTTTTCACGTATTATTGCAGATTAGGAAATGATGAGTGGACGAAGCAAACAACATCAGGTATATTCACATGCGGTGTATGCCAAGCGGACCTCGCTCTGAACGAAGGCATTTCGGTTCATGCAGGCTCCATATTGTCAACCAGTTCAAAGCCATGTGAAGAGCCCTTCCTTTATGTCGGTTTCCGTAATAAAAAAGGATGCCATGGAAGAAAAACTCCCCGGTGGTGTTAAAGTGGCATAGCTTTTTAGTTATAATAATAGTATTTACCTCCTTCAAATTCTAATTCTTTTGATAGCAGTCCTTTTTAATAAGTTAGGCAATTGTTTCAATCATACTATGTTGTGCAAATGTATATGTATTTCTACTCAATAATTTATAAATCTAATGATATCTGGCATCTAATAAAAAGTATGAATGCAAAACATTTTTTGTTGGAATTTCAAACAAAATGAAGTCATGGTTCAGTTTTCATTCTGACAAAAAAGCAAGAGGACGACCAAAATCCAAAATTTTTAAACTAGAATTTTCTATTACAACAATAGTAGTACTGCTTTCTTACATGGTTCCATACTCTATTGAAGAGCTTCTTTGGAATAGCATTTCTCTTGCTTGACTTGCCTGCAATTTTAGCACAATCCAAAAAATAAAATATAAGAGACGAAGAAGACTAAACCAAGCAAGCAAAATTCAGTGTTAAAAATCTACTAGAAGGTGGATGTTCCACTATAAAAATGAAAAGAAGCAAATAATAGTAGTTGAAGTTCTTAAGATTAGTCCACTCGACGAAGATAAACAATCAAGCTAAGTTGCAGTAGTATAAAAGATTTAGAGAATGGATGAGAAACCTGGTTTTCCCAGTTTATGCAACTTGTAACGATGACGAGCAAAATTGTTTGGGTTAAAGCACCGCATTGTATACCGACCCACAAACCAACCCCCTTTCAACTGTAGCCAGATGGCAAGGGTGACAGCGACAAGGATTCCAACAAGAAAAAATGCTCTTAGGTTAACATAAGCTCATATATGCTGCCATCCACATCCCCTTGCAACACCTGATCCAAGCATGCAAACATTTGTAAGACTACCACTATAACATTCATCTCCTTGGAAATAGATCAAATTTTCACGAAAAAGATAACATGTTTAACTTTGAAGAACCACGTGTAAGCTGTCAAGAATAACGGATACACAAACTAAGGGAGACATGGTTGTCACATAATCCACCACTTCTTTCTCATTGCTATAAACATAACTGAAAAAGTGCTGTCTTGCGAACAGGGTTCCAGCAACCATAAGACTCTAAAACTGCGAGAGCCATAACAACATACACCGCTACACGCGCTGCATTTAGTTTCCCTGCCCCTATTTCGTTCGAAAATCTAGTATTGTATATACAAATAGAAAATGATTCTTAGTTAAATTGACTTGGCTTGAAAAAGTTACAGTTTTAGTCAGTAAAAAATCACAGTACAAGTATGTGCATGGATAAAATGACAAACCTTGCTGCATCACCAAGTCCATATAGTATTGCATAAAGTGTTGAAAATGGTGTTGAAACTGCTTGGAAAAGAAGAGAAACTTATTTTCGTAGAATAATTACAATATGATGCAATTGAAAAATCGATTAAGCTTTGGAGCATACATGATCACATACAAATTACAAAACTTAGTAGGTTGAAATTCTATAAGTTCATATAGTAGTGACAATCAAGAGCATTCATGGTTTATCGGTTGTAGTATATTGGTTAACTATAATGAGATAAACATATTATATTTAGACATTAAAAGAACCTACAAGTTAATTGTGGTAGTATGTCGATTAACCATGAACACCCATAGTGACAATTACTGTCATTAGCATGGCCAAAGTCTTGCTATTGCAGATTTAGTGGACAAAACTAAACTAAAGCTTAAACTTTGCCAGTTGAAAAGGGTTGGATCATATGTCCATTGTACAATGCTTACAGATTGATTAGGCAACGTAAGCCGGAAAGGTCAAGAAACATTAAATAGAAACTTACAGATATAAAATAATGGAGGACATGGATGTAGTTGGGAGTTAGTCCACGGATACTATTTCCTCTCCATCATCTTTGCAAACATTATTCTCGCAGTTCTGACACTTGCTACCTTCGTATAATCACTTATCATTAAGGTTTCAGACACTATATTCCTAACTGGCATCCTATCGAAAAGGCATCTAGCTTTTGATTTTATTGCATTTTGCATACATATCAACCAATGTATTGCCCAAAACAAGGTCATCCCTCAACTTATTGTATTTCACAACACGAGCATGAATCTGCTTGCCTTCCTTGATCGCTGACAAGCTAACACAAGCACTAACCATGCTGGCAAATGTGATCTCATCTGGTTCAATCCCACAATCCATCATACTCAAGAAAATTTGAAGAGCCGCACTAGCCGAATCATTTTGCTCATAACAAGTGATCAAACAATTCCAAGAAACTCTATTCCTCTCACTCATATAATCGAAAGCTTTCTGCCCACAGCTGATATTATCACATTTCTCATACATATCAACAAGAGCCGAGCCCGTATAAACATTGGAAAAGAACCTAGTTTTCGATATTAAAGCATGGATTTGAGCACCGAGTTTAATGTCTTTCAACCCAGAACAAGCGCTGAGAACACTACCAAACGAGTACTCATTAAGCACAAAGTCCTCTCCATGCATCCTAACAAAATAGTGAAGAGCTTCATCGAATCTATCTTGTTGAGCAAACCTGGAAATTATCAAATTCCAAGAGCATTGATCACCCTCAAGTATCGAGTAAAAAATCTTCGCTGCATCATCAACATAGCTCAACTTCATCAATACAAATATGAACGAGTTCCAAGAAAAAATGTTTCGTTGAGGCATTTTGTCAAACACCTTCCAGGAATCCTCCAAGGAGCCACACTTTCCATAAGGCATCAATTAGCCTGTTAAGGATAAAAGTCTCAAATGCAAAATTAGATTTGATGATCCGTACATGTAGGCGATTTGATGTAGCCTGAATTATGATACATAAATCTTACCAGATTTGCTGCGCGAACGGCGGGGAACGAGGGTCAGGCTGAAGTAGGGACAGAGGCGCGGCGGCGACAATCTCGCCAGCGGACAGTGGCTGGCAGTGGTTGGAATGGCAATGAGGAGAAAATGAATTAGGGTTTTTAATTTAGGGGTTATATTAGATCCAATTGTTTTAAAATAAAGATTAAAAATAGATTATGTATGAAAAAAATAATTTAATTGAAAATTTATTTTAAATAATTATTAATTGTACGTTGAGTCCTTGAAATTTTAATCTTTATTAATTAATTTAATGGTGTTAACATTAGTAATATTCAGCGGTGTTCGATGCACGTGGTAAACTCATCCCTAAATATATAGTTTTCCTTGCGTATAAACATGAAAAGATTTGATGAACTCATTTATAAAACAAATGCTGGAGTTTGGGAAAAAATACCATGTATCGAGATGTCCAAATTTATTATAGCATGCATATAAACCAACAAAATGAATCTTAAATTTTAGATACGAAGAATTTCTAGGCATAGAGACCATAAGAACTTTAATTCTATGAAATTTTCTCTCAACATCAAGCAATGTGCTCATAACTCATAAGTTATTGTTGTTCTACTAAAGTTCTTACACACACAAAAATGACCGAAACGCGTGAAAATGAAAGACCCAGAGAAAAAAACCCTAGAAGAATAATACTTAATTTAACAAAAAAAGGACAAACAATTAGATTAAGAAAAAAAATCCAAAACGTTTCTCATTTTCTCATCGCAGCACCAAAGAAAGAATGTCAAAAACTAAATGAAATACATACCCACGAATGGTTTGCTAAAGGATCTTAGAGAAGCACGAAAATCTTGAAGAATCCCCAAATTGCACTCAGGTACCTCCTATTCAGACAATCAATAAAATTGATAACACACCAAATCAAAAGAAAAAAATATAAATCTTGAAGAATCTTATATGTGAGGAGAGCGCTGAAGAGAGAATTGAAGAACACTGATGAGAGAAAGATCCTCGATGATAGATTTAGAGAACATGGACAAGAGGGAGAGCGTCCGCGAGAGAATAGAACGTAATGATAATGTGAGGAGATTAGGGATAGTCACGGGTTGAATTTTTGGCCCACCCGAAATAGATTCGAAAATAAATACCCTAAATTTACACCCGACCCGAAGATATTTTTAAAAAATTTGACCCGACTCGACCTAAAAATAAATATACTAAACTCGACTTCGACCCGGCCCGACTCATATAAAATAAATTAATTTTAAAGACCTAATTGTAAAAAATTAATTTTAAAGGACTTAATTGTAAAAAATTATACTTTAAAGACTAAATTATAAATAAAAATTCAATTTTAATGACTTAATTATAAAAAAAAATATATAAAGAGGAGTATTATTATAAATATCCCTAAAAAGTTTAGGAGAAAATTACACTATTAGTCCCGGGTCGAGTAGAATATTTTTCACCTTAAATTCGAACCCGACCTGACCCGAGTTACCCTTAACAAAAACCGACCCGACCCGATCATAACTTAATTTTTCATTAAAAAATTTGACCCGATCGAACCCGATCCAATCGAAAACTGTCGAGTCCAGATAAAATATTCATCCCGAGAGAAGATGAGAGTTGGGAGAATGACTTACAGATAAAAACTCAATAAGTCACTTTACGGAAAGGTAGATAGCTTTTCCTTTGACTTGTAATTGTTTTACATTGACCGGAGTATTTTAATGGAACCAAACATGGGAAAGTAATGAAAGCACTTCCGTAAAATGAATTATGGCAAACAAACACACCTATTTGTATATTTTCTAACTCGATTAACTTTGCTTGATTTATTTTTAATTTTTTTCATTTTGATACATTGTCGCTGCAATACTGATATCGTTGCATAAGTGTTGTTTAGATTGCGTCCGGGATTGTCGCCACCTTAACAGTTGTTAAAAAGGTTAGATCAAATGACACTTTCAAGAAGATAAGATCAAAGAACAATAAACTGGCAGTTAGTTACAACAACTTTTGTTCAGAAGTGATGTCGACGTATTGAAACAGTCATTGTTGCTGCATTCATAGCTGTCAAGAAGATAAGATCAAAGCATGATGAGTCGTCCATTAGTACAAATGCCTTGTACGAATTTTATCCAAAAAATCTATAAAGCACACATGTAAACACCCAATTGGAAAGTGATAAGGATATATATACATATATTCTTAGCCTAAAAGAAGAGGAGGCTGGTTATTATCATATTCTTCGTCGGTTTTGGAGCTTTCTCTTGATGGCTATGGTCCTAAAGCTTCCATGGGGCAACTGAGGTGAATTCGATGCATAATTAAGTGGCCAAAACAAGTGCGAAAGCAAGGGAAACTTGTGAGAACACTTCGAGATAGCTAGGAATAGAGGTTTTCATTTGTTTTCACTAGTCTTATGTATTTAATATGTTGATGAATCGCCAAGGGAACCCAACTGTCATCATTATATTATTTCTGTTTTAATTTTAGTACATTGCTTTGACATTATCTATAGCATTTACATTTCATTGCTTCAACATTACCTATCACATTTACCTTATTTTTCATACTTATTACACTAACATTTGGAGACATCTTGGCAATCGTCCTCATGGCATCAATATCTGAAAGATTTGCATCTATCTATCATGCTTGCATCGACCGTGTACGCTCACATAAGTATTGTGACGTTTTACAGCTGATCAAGTTTTTGGCACCGTTGCCAAGGACGACGATTGTTTGGTGTTTATTTTTGTCACTTCATTTTTTTTTATTTTTTCTAACTTTATTTTCTTTTGTTATTATTTTTTAGGTGTGCTACAAAGGAGATAACAAATACGATGGAGGGTAGACGTCGAACCATTCGAGATTACATGATTTCCAAAGAGGATGTTTATGCAACACTCTCGGTAAAAGTTTTGGGATTGGAAAACATGATCAAATCCTTGCAAATGTCGAGAGCAGCCCAAAGAGTTGATGTCCCTACATTCAGTTGTGAGAATTGTGACGACAACAACATTTATGAAGACTGTCCACAACTCTTATAGAAATTTCTATAATGCTGCCTCACGTAATTAGCAATCTCGGGGAAATTAGAATTGGAAGCAAAAATGTTGGAGCATTCTGGTTTGGAAACACTTCTTTCTAAGGAACTTCTACTCCGAGACAAGAGAATTACAATTCACCGTAGGCATAGTACATTAATCAGCAATCTCAACTGCAGTCACAACAAACTCCGTTGCAACCACAATATCCTCAAATGCCACATCGGCATACTCAAACACCTAAGCCACGACAGTATACTCACGCCTCCACATTTGATCGCTTATTTGCTTTTGAAGCTTTGATGTAGGAACATTTAACTCGGACATAAGAAATTGTTCAAGGAAATTCCTCCTCGATTCACACATTAGAAGCACAACTGGGATAACTTGCTTCCACAATGAATTCTAGACCACAAGGCACACTTTCGAGTTATAAGGAATCAAATGTAACAACTCAAGAAAGTGGAGAAGTGAATCATAACAAAAATATTGCATCTGAAGAGATTGTTGATGTACCATCAAAACCTGTTCCAAGAATTGTCACTCATATGCCAAATGTGCGACAATCTGAAATGTCGACGCAATCCAAAATGTCGGCACAGTCTAAAGTGTCTCCACCAACACCTTTGCCAAGGAAATTTCATGACTACGTGTAGAGTTAATAAGATGGAAATACTTTGTCAATGGAATCTGAGCTGGTAATAGTTAAATCCTTGGAATTCTTTAACAATTTACCTCATCCATTGCAGGTATCTCATGAGGAACAAACGATGCTAGATTTGAAGCCATAAAAAGGGTATGGACATTTGGGAAAGGATACTCTAATCATGGTGATGTTTGAAATGCCTAAACAAAGTGGTGGTTGGATGCTTGAAAATTTTCAGAGAATTGGTCATTCACTTAATCTACACAGAATTCTTGTAGATGATTGCTACGACAATTGGTTGGAGCTGCAATTGTCACCGCAACGAATGCTACATCCAACTATGATAGAAGTCGATGAGAATGAGGTAATCAAATGGTTGGATTTCAAAAATGTTACTCACATTGAATTCATGCCTTCCAAGATAGTAACAGGGTGGAGGGTACACATGGACTTTAAAGGAACGCGAAAAAAAGACACCTTCACCAAGGCAACACAAGTGGGAATGGTTGCAATCGCATTGTCCCAACTCTTTTTGGGCAGAATCTTCACTCGATAGAGGGTGCGAATGGACTATAAGAAGTATAAGAAATGATTCGTAATGACAACCCATGTCATAACAAAATAATAAATTGACGCTTATTGTGGGTGCACTTGGATTTCATTAAGTGTGTTCTTTCGAATAAGAGGAGGCTGATGATGCCCAAGCTGAACAGAAACCAGATGAGGCAACTGCAGAAAAAGCTAAGCTAAGAGAGAAGAAGAGAGAGGATGAAGACGCTACTACAGAAATTGTCATCGCATCCAAGGTTGTGGATGCAAATGTTGAGAAGACAATGTTGCAGCGAGATGGAGCTAGACTAGTGGAAGCTATTGATGACATCATAAGGAAGGGAAACAAACCCTTTGGCAACATGGGTTTACACTGAACCACTCAAGGTGTTACTTCCTACACTTAATGCAACCTATGAGGCCAGGGCTGAGCCAGGAATAAGAAGAAATCTGAGGACTATGCAACACCAAAGAGAAAAAGAAGAAGCGTTCCAAAGACAATAAGCACCATGCAACCACATCGGGGGCATAGGAACATTGAGTTAGTTTGTTTTTCATTTGTTAGTTTTTTCTATTCATACATTTCATATAGTTATTTTGATTTTGTTATTGTATTTTGTCATTGCATCAGCATTGCCATTGCATAGTTATTGTTGTTGCATTAAGGACAATGCAATCTTTAAGTTTAGGGGTATACAATATTTTACTTCTTTTTTTTGTTTTTGTGGAACAATGTTTTCCTCATGTCTTGACAATGGTAGCAAAAAGAAGATACAACAAACAAATTAAAATGTTTTGGGTTAAAATGTTGTAAAACAAAGAAAAGATAAAATATGCTCAATTTGGCTAACTAAGGGGAAAACATATGTGTTGGCTTTTTGAGAGTTTAAGAAATGGGTTAAATCTAATTGTCCTTATCATCTTAAAGCATCAATAAAAAATGTGATCTGAAAATGCATTTACAAGCAAGTTCTAGAATAAACACTCTAAGTTCGACACACTCAACAAAAAAATGAGCAAGATATAGTGAATTGATCTTAGGCTTAAAGTCTCACCAAAGTGTGTAATTTGCATCAAGTATTGTGTATTTTTCAACTAATAAACCAATGAGGCGTCATCAGAATTTTAAGAAAACACTGGTTATGCTCATCACTTTAATGCATTATAATTGAAACCAAGATGTATCCAAAACGTACAAGGTATTCCAAGATATTAAACAGAGACACAAGGTTTCAAAAGAAAAATCAGCATATTTGAATTAACGCACACCAAAATCCAATCACAAAACACAATTTTCAAAAAGCAAGCGAAAAATTTCGAAATTTTTTCACAAACTTAAATGAAAACAATCTAGAAAATGAAATCATGTAAATCACATAATGCATCCCCGCGCCTAAACACTAAATTGTCCTCAATGTATATCAAAATAAATTGCTCACAAAAGAAATTAAAAGAAGAAGAAGTAAACTCCCCTGATGTATGAGCAAGTTGGACTGAGATAGTTTAGAGTGACGGTGGACAAAGAGGTGGAACTCCACTATTCTGAAAGTTATGAACCTTGCTATCCTAAAAAGGATAAAGTGAAGAATTCAGAGTTTAAAGGCAACTACAACAACGAAATTAGAAGGTTTTTGGAAGTAAAGCGTGGCCACATCTTATAAAAATTAATCTACTGCCAAAAAATTGAACTTCTTCATTAAAAAAAAAATAAAATAAAAAAATAAAATAAACTAAATGAAACAAAATAAAAAGCCGAAATAAAAATAAAAATAAAACATTTGGGTTGCCTTCCAATAGCGCAATTGTTTAACGTTGTTTTCCTCGGTGCAACCATTGAACGTTTCGGTCATCCAATTCCTACTAAATCGAATTTTGGCTCCCACATTTTCTCAACTATTTCTTTAGGATAAACACCTCGAACCTTTTTTTTTCTTTCAGCATCTTTACGTTCATACACAATTCTTTAAAAAGAATTGCATAGTCAGGAATCTTCTTGAAGACATCCAACAATGGCACATTAATCTCCACCTTCCTAAATGTGTCCAATACCTCATTGTGCTCATCTTCCTTTGGCTTAGCTAACATGTTAGGAAAATGCGGTAATGGTATATAAGATGAAAGAGGTAAGAGAGGATTTAATGTTACCCTTGGTGTCGATCTAGATGGAACTTTGATTTCATCCTCATTTTTTCTCTTTTCGGCTTCTTTAGGTGGAGTTGATTCCAAAGGATTCCCTTTACACTCATTAGTGAGATCTCACAACAATTCTCTTTTGGATTTACTTCTGGTTGAGATGGCAATTCTTTAAGACTTGGAGACTACAATTTACTAATTGACATGGTCAATTGAGTAATTTGATTACTCATATTTTGATAGCTTTCCCTCATTTCATGTTGAAGTGCGTGAGTCATTTTCCTCGTGTCCCTTGCATCCTATCGAAGTTCATGACTAGAGTTAGCAAGGCTTTTAACAAGATCCTCAAAAGACATACTTGAATATGAGGATTGTTGTTTTGTAGGAGCCTGTAGAAATTCTCTTGCTTCATGTCGAAGTTCATAAGTAGATTTAGCAAGGCTTGTAATGATATCTTCCAAAGACGAATTTGAATGTGAAGATTATTGTTGTGTAGGAATTTAAGCAAAATTTTGAGGGTGATATATATGTTGTCCTTTATGATTTCCATAGCCAAAATCCGGATAATCTTTGCATCCAGGATTGTAATGATTAGTAAAGGGATCATAATTCCATTATGGTTGACCAAGAAATCTATCGTAAGCATAAACATCTTGTACTGAATTATGGTGCAACGTTGGACACATATTTGTAGGATGACCTTGAGATGAACATATTCCATAAGTGTTTGCTTTATGTATTTGTCCTATAGCAACTTGAGGAATGAAATCGGTTAAGTCAAAAAGTTAATTTTCAATAGAATTTAATCTTACCTTATCAACTTGGCTAAAGGATCCATATGCGCTTGTAGAAAACATGGCTAAGTATTAAAAATAAAAAATAAAACAAAACAATGAGAAACTAAATAGCTCCTCGGCAACGAAACCAATTTTGGCCTGCAAAATAAAACTAATTTTACTTAACTAACTTGTAACACCCTCTTCCCGGCATGGTCGAGAACCGGGTCAGAAGGTGTTACCGATGAATAGTGCAGCAATCGGTGCAATACAATTTCATCTTATAACCAACACTTGAATAATGTCATGCAATAATACATTACCAAAATGCATCTTAGTCCATTTAGAAAGATTAAACAATCATTTAGGACCAAATCGTAGTTATTACAAGTTTTAGGGAGTAAACTATAAATTTGCTAAATTAAGGGTCCTTCGATGCAATTGATCATACTACAATGAAATTCAATGCAATATTAACAAGTTTGTAAATTTTCATGCAGTTTTGAATTCATTAACTCATCCAATTTAATCATCATAAAATTAGTGACCACTCTATGAACAATGTAAAGCTTCAGTTTATGCCTTTTAACCAACTTAAATAACCTTGTATCGAAACACCTTGATGTTGTTTCGATACAGGGACACGATGGTCAACCTTGATTGACATTTCCCACTACCCATATCGATACGGCCAAGCCCTGTATCGGTACGAGTTAATTCTTATTGACTTTGACCTTTGACCTGTTTCGATACAGGTTGGACCCGCATCGAAACAAAGGATTCTAGTAGAAAATGTTTTGATACAATCCCAAAACGTATCGACACCCCCTGTTTCTCAGGTTCAAATATGCTTAACCGCATCGATACGCCATGACCTCGTACCGATACGTCCTGACCTGTAATGCCAGATTTTTGCTGGTTTTTACTTGAAATGACTTACCAAAGGATGTTCAAATGCAATGAAACTTTACACATAATATTTCAATACTATAAACTACCAGCATGTTAAATTTCATCATCATTCGAATACATTTACTATGTTTTCATTCTTTTAAGTCAAGTATGCATATTAGGCCATTTTCAAGCAAACTTAACAAGTCATTTAAGGCACTTAAACCACATATAACACAAAGTCTTTATACACATAGAAAAAACATCAACATCAACTAGCTAAACTACTTTGCCACCATTCTAGGAGTTCATAGAGACAAAATACTTTACTTTAGGCTCGAGGTGACTTGACGCTCAACCAACTAGCTCCGATCTTGAAACGATAACTCTTAACCTGAAATGTATGGACAATGAATGCATTAGACTTATATAGTCTAAGTGAGGTAGTCAATGACAATGTATGAACATGGTATACTATTTAGCATGCTTTGATGACAATCATAATATCAAATATATGAATAAACATAACATGTTCTTCATTCATATTAAAAAGCATAGTATCAATCATCATATCATCAATGACAATATCATAACAAAGAAATATAAATAATCAATAATTTTCTTTGGATCGATATACGATAATTGGATACGTGAATTCCTACGCCTTGCCAAACAATGAGTGGTCAACCCGCTGTCATCACCATTAACACCAATACACAATACATCCCTCCGCCTCGCCAAATCAATATAGGCCATAGCCCTAGGACCGTAGTCCACCCGTACACTGAGCTCATGAATCCTATGGCATGCCAATTGTATCCAATACTTTGATCCCAATGTTCAATAACAATAGTTCGATATCAATGATTCAATGACAATATCTCAATAATCATATGGTCATAGCAATAGACAATGGCAATAAACTCATGTCAATGATTTTATATGTCAATGCTTCAATGATTTCCATGACAACAATAACAATGTCTCGGACAATAATTCGATGCAATACTTACCAAGACTTACCAATATAGCTTTCAATAAAACCTTTCAATTCAATGGTTAGTAAATCAGTAAACAATGATTCGAGATGACACCTAGCCAACTCTCGAGACTCTGACTACACTCACCTTGATGATCCGGAGCTCTTACGGCTCCCGGATGACAATCCCTTTATTCCTAGCTTTTGATGGAGACGATGGATTAGTCTTTTCCAATTCTTGAACTAGGAAGAACAATAAGGGATTATTAGAATTAATAGGACAATATTGATACCTAGAATAGCTACTAGCTATTAGACAAATTCATAGTTTGGAGCTTAAGGATCAAAAGCTTATCTTAAAGCTTTTAACTTGAAATTAGACATTCAATAATCAAGAGGATCGATAATTGATTTAGGGTTTACACTTACCCGATCTGTAGTTATGAATTGATATTCTTAAATCAAAGAAAGCCTAAGCTTAAGGATCACAAATTGAGAGGTGTATGCTTAGGAGCTCAAGGTTGAAGACAATGGAGGTGTGTGCTTGTTCTTTCAAAACAAGAAAATGGAATTGGTGAAATAAGAATGAAAACATTTTTCCCTTTATTCATTTTCTAAGCTTAATCATTCCCCACCTCCCTTATGGCCAATGAAAAAGTTTCCCTCAACCAAAGGTAAGTTTAATATATTAATATTTATCTTTGTTGTCACTAAATTTTCACCTCATTTTTTATTTAATTATTATAACTATGTATATTAGCATTATTAACACTTATTAATAAACCCATATATATATATATATATATATATATATCTGTGTGTGTGTGTGTGTGTGTGTAAAAGAGTAATAAAGAGCCCATTTTAAATAATAAAGGTCTTCCATTTAATAATAAAGGGTCCATTTTAATAAAATAAAACCCACTTAAAATAATAGATAAAAAACCCATTTTTATTTTAAAGGGGCCCAAACTAATCTATTTATGTTGTTTTTGTACAGGATTAATAGGGGCTATTGGGTTAAGGGAAGGCAGATCAAAGGGATAGGATGGATCAAATTAGAAAAAAAGAGAGGAAGAACCACCAGCACCCACGCGCCTGGCGTGTGTGCCACACGCGCGCGGGGCTGGTCCTTCCCCCCCAAGTTTTGAAGCTGTTCAGCAAAGGGGAGGGGGCTGCCGCTACACCACCGATCACATGCCACTACCGTTTGAGGTGCCGGCCGACTCTCCTCAGCCCCATCGTGCCAACGTCCCCGCCGCCGCATCTCCTCGCCGCCGGTCACCTGTAAAAATGAAAAATGGAGGTCAAACCCTATTCGAATTTAAGGAGATTTTATCGAAAAATCCCCAAATTCGAGTCATTTTTTATCTATAAAATCAATAAAAGGCTGAATTCATGTGTTAACTTGAGATTAGGGGTTTGAAAATAGATTTTGGGGGAAGAAATCAAGGATTTGTGCTTGAAGATCAAGCATTCTTGTACCTATAAAAGCCTTGTAATTTTCATGTATGAATCACCAAGAAGAATCCGAAAAAACTGAAAAATCATTAGGAAAGCTTTAGAAATTGTCAGTATAGTTACAAGAAGGAGGAGTTCGAAATCCAACAACATTGTAATCAAAATTGAAGAATCAAAGCTAGCATTTTTTGGTATTATGTTCCTCCCTTTAATTCTTTTAATTTAATTTTTTGTTTAATTTGATGTTTGAATGATATTCGTTTGTTAAAAGTTTGATGTTGATACTTTGAATGTATTGTTACTCGAATTTAAACGAATTTTGATGCAACTTTTGTTAATTTTCGGATAAAAGGGGGAGGCGTTCTTCATTTTTTTGAAGAACACCAAGAACAATTTTGGAACTTCATTTTTTTTTGTTCTTTGATCCATTTGATTTTTTTTAAAAAAGGTGTTTGTGGGCCTTGAACCCAATCTATTTAAAAAATAAAATAAAATTTGAGCTTAAATAGAATTGATTCTATTGGACTTTTTTTATCAAGCTTAGTTTTAATAAATATTTTTTTATCAAGTTTATTTTTAGTAAAGATTTTTTTTAGAAATTAAATATTCACTTTTCTTTTAAAAAACTTATAAAAGATTTTCATTTTTGAAAAAAAAAAGAAAATCCAATTTTATTTTGACTTGACTTTGAGGAAAAACTTTTAACTTCTTTTTAAAGAAATGTGTGAATCAAAATTGAAAATAAAGAATAATTTGTACTGCTTTTCTTTTTAGTTATATTCTTGTAATTATTTAATTTTGTGGTTTAATCTTTGCTTTCATATTTTATCTTTGTTTACTTGTTCAATAATAAATGCGGTGTCTTACCAAACGGAGATGACAAGTTAGCGCCAGAAGTGTTGGCGGTGATTGAAGTTCATTTTCCGGGCGGTAGGACCGGTAAAATAGATTTATATTCATTAAACGGACGAGTAAATTGAACCTTTGTGAACTTGAAAATTCCTATTTTGAAAATGATTTTGAAATCAATTAGGTACAAATTTGGGGCGTTGTACGGGTGCTAACCCTTCCCCACGCGTAATCGACCCCCGAACCTATTTTTTAGTTTTTTCATAGACCAAAACCGTTGTTTTATTAAAAAAATGTTTTATTAAGATAACCCCATTTTAAAGTGATCCAATCACACTTAAAAAAAGGTTGGTGGAGACTCTGTTGATTTTAAAAGTTTCCAAAAAGTCGAAGCCCTCCTAAAAAAGGGGTTGCGACAGCTTGGCGACTCCGCTCGGGAAGTTTTGTTTTAAAAAAAAACAAAAGAGGGTCAGGCCACAAATTAATTTCAAATTGTTTCAAAAAAGTTTTTTTTTAAAAAAAAACTATTGGAATTTGCAAGTTCATAATAGTTTCAATTTATTTGTCCGTTTAATGAATATAACTCTATTTTACGCATTCAAAAATTCTTTAAAGAAAGCTCTATAACCGAGCTTTGTTCCGTTCGTTTAAGTGGGGGAGGGGAACACACTTTGCTCATGTAAGAATATTGATTCTTCATATGAGCCTAGCAAGTACCTTCGGGACTCATTCCCTTGCTCATGTAAGAATATTGATTCTTCATATGAGCCTAGCAAGTACCTTCGGGACTCATTCCCTTTGTCTTCGTAAGGATATTGATTCATCGAGAAGGCATCGGTGGTGAGTCCTCCTGAGTTGAGCTCGATTCGTTTGAAGCCTATAATGAGTGAGAATCAAGGGCCTTACTACCCTTAGTAGGGGACAACAAGGACAGCTCAGGTACTCTTTTAGAACAGAACCAAGTTTGAAAATCTAGAGCCTACCCCAATAGAGCCATGCAGAAAGCCTAGTGTGTTGAGTCTGGTCAAAGTCGTAAGAATAATCCGTGGAGACATGTCCTGGAATGTTGGAATGGCTGCCCAGAATTATTATGCAATTAAATTATTTTGGATCTTTTAGGTTTTATTTCTGTTTTTTTTAAAGAGTACTAACCTTTTTGTGTATGAGTTTTGTTTTCGTGGCATATTTATTTTTTTGCGTGCATCCCATATTTGGAGGGGATTGATTTTAAGGCATGTTGCTCAATCAGAGAAAAATTTTGCCATGGATGGAAGGTACCTAAGGGAGGAAGACGACACGCAAACAATGACAATTTGTTGAATGATCACGTGGAGGAAACATCGAAGAATGCTCAGCACCAAGCAGAATACCAAAATCGCAAGAACAATAGGACCACTTCGACAGTTAAACCAAGCATAATTTGAAAATGATCTTTGGTTTACTTGACTTAGGGGCAACGTCAAAAGGACCCAGGAGCAAGAGGAGTTCGATAAGAGCATCACATCCTAAATTGAAGATGTAGCTAAGCATGTGACGTCAAGAAGCTACATTTCTTCGCTCCACGTCAGACCGATAGAGAAGGTAGGACCAAGGCTTGAAAGATTGTTCAAAGAAATGAGGTCTCAGACCGAGACGTATTCGTAGGACCTTCGTCATCCAATGGAAGCTTCATCTAGAGCAACACCTTAATAGAATTGATGACCCTTCGCCTGCATTCATGCTTTTGCATACATACATTTGCTTCCATGCATTTGTTTTTTGTTTGTTTGCATTAAATA
The DNA here is from genome assembly GCA_030270665.1 of Hibiscus trionum. NCBI lineage: Eukaryota > Viridiplantae > Streptophyta > Magnoliopsida > Malvales > Malvaceae > Hibiscus > Hibiscus trionum. The sequence continues at coordinate 29,554,006 of BSYR01000021.1, forward strand.
ATGTTTTGATCATTGCATTCACACATGTATAATAAAAATTTAATTTTGGGAAATTTCATTTAAGTAGAAAAGATCCCGCACAAACACAACTTGAGCCATGAACATTGAGGAAAGATTAACAACTCTGGAAGCAAATCAGAAGAGCATCCATGATAAGCTTGAGAAAATGGAAAATGATCTGAAGAAAGAGATTGAGATATCACACCGGAAAACAGCCAGCCAAATCGTACCCATGTTTGGGTTCAAAGACCCAGAAGACACCAACACTTTCCCGGGGATGGATTTCGTATATTCACGGATGCAAAAGGAAGTGGCTTCACCTAGAGTCAAGATCTCACCACATTTTATAGAATCTTCTACCCGTACTAAATTAAAAGACAATACCGATGAGGTTCGCAGCCACGAGGTGCCTGACCTCAATAAAGTAACTGATAGGGCAAAGGTCGAGAAGAAATGGGAAGACCGCAACAAGAAGTTGAAGGAAATGATTAAAACTTCTCAAGAAAGAAGCATTTATGGTGGCGTAGATGTTAGAGATTTGAGTCTAGTATCTGACTTGGTGGCTCCTCTAAAGTTCAAGGCCCCTAAATTTGAAAAGTATAATGGAACTACGTGCCCATTGGCACATTTGACCATGTACTGTCAAAAAATGTAACCACATTTAGAAAATGAGAAATTGATGATCCACTGTTTCCAAGACAGTCTATCTGGGTTTGCTATCCGATGGTATGCTCAACTGAGCTGGGTTAACATACACACTTGGAGTTATCTGTCGAAAGCTTTCCTCAAACAGTATGAGTATGTAACAGATATGGCCCCAAGCAGGATCATACTGCAGAATATGGAACAAAATCCCAATGAGAGCTTCCGCGTGTATGCCCAGAGATGGTGAGATGTGGCAGCCCAAGTTCAACCTCCACTGTTAGAAAATGCGGTTACTTCAATGTTTGTGGAGAATCTAAATGGTCCCTTCTATGATTATATGTTAAATCGCGCCACCGAAGGATTCACGGACATGGTCATGAATGGAGAATTTATATTGGCAGCCATCAGAAGTGGAAGGCTCAAAGAAGAAGAATATAGTGAACGTGTATAGAGTTTCGTCACGAAGTTGATGGAGGCAAGATTGACTGAAATTCATGCTTTCTTAGAATAATGGATAATTTTATCTAGATGGTTGGGATCATGCTTAGAACCAACCCTTTTGCTTTTGCTCGCGAGCAATAGAGATCTTTTGTAAGGGCTTCTATGTCAATTTACTTGTTTATAAATACATTTTTTTCAAGTGGCAAACATTTTTCATTTTTGTTTCATCCTTTTCCCTTCTTTTCATTCTTCATTCATTCATTTTCAAACATACATCTTTTTTACAGAGTCCCTATTATTGATCGTTGAATGATTCTTAAATCTAATCCCAAGATAGGGGGCAAAATGTGTGTTCAGGATCAATGGGGAAATCCCATATACATATTATGAGTGAAATTTCCTCTCAGACATTGTTGTTAGGGTCCTTGAATGAAGTGATAACTCTATAACATCTACCAACTGAAGACTGCTTCTCTTCGACGATGTTTGTGTGTGAAATGACATTTGGCATTCCTTCATTTCCCTTCACGAATAAGAAAATGAAAAAAATCCACTTTTTGTTCCCATTTGAGCCTAATATTTTTCTTGTGATTTAACCCTAACCAAGGATCACTCCCACACTGGGGGGGCAAAGAGGATGAAAATTGCAAGCAAAGAAACACAACAAGTAAATGTCCAAAACTGAAAATGAAAAGGATACAAAAAGGAAAAAAAGGAAAAAAAGATAAAAGATGGAAAAAGAAAGAAAAGAAGAAGTAGAGAGAAAAAGGAAAAGAAAAGAAGGAAAAAAGAGGAAGAAAGAAAAGAAAAAAAAGAAAGGAAAGAAGAAAAGAAGAGAAAGAAAAAGAAGGAAAGAGAAAGAGAAAAGAAAATAAAAAGAAAGAAAAGAAGAGATGAAGGTCGAAGAGCGAAGGAAAATTTGAAACAAATCCTTCAAATGAGACATGTAAAGGAAATGAACTCTAGGGTGAAACCCAAAATGGGCAGTCTAGAGTGATATAAAGAATAAAAGAAGAAGGACATAGATTTCATCATGAAAAGTTGATCCTTGGTGTAATCACTCTTAAACATGTATTTGAGCCTATATTTCCTTTTCATGGCAATCATTCAATCTACACCACAACAAGTAAACAACAATCAATTCAATCTATTCAAGTTTATCTGATTGCCATCACCAATAGAGCATAGATCGAACTTTTACTAGGGACACTTAGTCCAATCTTAATCAGGGGATAAAAATCCATTAAATATCAAGGGAATATATATATTCCAATACTCAATTCCATCATCAAACAATTTCATTCTTTTAAATGTACAAATATGTATGTATATCTTTCAATCATGACATATAATTTTCTCAAGTAAGTATTACAAGAATCACATAGATTTTTCTATACTCATTTAGCAAGTTATTATTATACTTTAAGGTTTTAGGGGGATCCTCTTAAATCTTTCATTGTTAACTTAGTCAATCATAAATCTAGACTCGAACAATCAAGCTAATTAAAGCAAACCATTTAAACCACATATATTCTTAAATAAACAATCAAACAAGCATGGAATTATAAGCATTACATTATAAACATGTACCATAACCACTACCATTCCCAAAATGTAAAGTATTCACATTTATCCAATTGTCATCACAAATATAGCATATTTCGAACCTTTGCTAGGGACACGTAGTCCAATAACTTATCAAGGGAACATAGTTTCACATTCCATTTATTCCAACATGATTCATTATTATAAATTAATGAATTACTTCAGCCTTGATTAAAGTGTATCCCAGGCACTCGAATCCTAAACATAATGTGACAAACAATGGTACACGAAGTACCAAAACAAGGGTACACTAAGTATCGAGACAAGGGTACAAACAATACCAATAGATCCTTAGATCTTTATTAACAAGGGACCGTAGTCCATACTAGCGAGCTTGACGAACTCTATGACATGCCAATTGTGTCTAAGACTAACTAGAATCAAGGCTTCCCTTTTTAATTTCATCATATCGATTACGGGTTGAGCTTGATCAATTAATCAAGCATTCAACTGGATATATCTTATTCATAGAAAGTTTGAGCATGATTCAAGATTATAGGATCATATAACGAGGCTGACTTTTATCATAATTCATTAGAGTACGAGCATGCACACATCTCATTCAAACATATCTCATCTTCTAGATCAAGCAAAGCCTACTTTCAAGTACTTACCTCTAGCCCAAGCTAGCATTTGCAAGCATATCACAACCAATCAAACAAAAGTAAAGTATACAATTCAATATGAAAGTTTCTTAGGAAAGCCTTAAGCTAACCCGAGACTTTAACTACACTCACCTTTTATACCGATGTTACGGGATACCCAAATTCCTCATTCCTATCTTGCTACATATCCAATTTTGTCCTAGCTTCATCTTAGTTTAATATAACAAGAACAAGACTATGTATTAGGATCAATTCATCATTCCAAACACACACTAAACAAGCCACACATGAACAACCATATTTAGACACATTAATGTAACCCACTATGCATACATACATGTGAAATTCAAACCATATTTACACACATACACTTTTACTTACCCAATTAATCAAACGGTCCCCTTGTACAATACACACAAGCACATGTTAAATTCAATCCTTTGGTAGTCTTAGATCACATCGAACAACCCTTATAGTACCGACATATTTTTAAGTACCATAACAATCCCCAAATCAGCATATACTCATATAAAATTCGAACCATTTGTATACACTTCTACATTTTCAAAACAGTCTCGGTTCCAAAAGTAAAGATTATAGAATAGGTCTGGTTTCATAACTCACAAAGACACATTTTAGTGGTTCTTATTAAACCCCTTTTTACCTCAAGGCAGCCCTTGAATATATATATATATATATAAGGCAAATATTCACATCGAATCATTCAAGACAATTTTCAATACAAACCAAAGTGCAGAGTAGTTATATATTCATTGATTACACAATTTTTATGCTCAACAATAACCTATAAAATTTTAGTCCCCACCATGCTGCCTTGTTTTCACATTAAATCAAAATGTATCTTTCAACAATCCCATGAACTTCGATTTCACCCCATTCTACCCCATTTACTATACACACATTATACATGTCTCTAATGGTCCAATGTCTCTTAGCAGCCAAATTCCCAACTTTTAATCACCATTTTACAAGTTCTATATAATCGCAACAATATCATTATATACATATAAGGATACATTTTCGATTAAACCTAAAATCTTCTATCAATTTCATACTCTCTATATCATTTCGAACACATAACATTCAACACCCAACCGAAAACATGAGAACTCTTCAATTATTCATAGTGGTCATTTTCAAGCAATACACTAACCAAGGTAAAAAGATTCATACATGCTTCACCCAACCAAAACCAATAGTTTCATTGAATATTTTTGCAACTCAATTTATACTTCTAACATGCATAGAAATCTATTGAATTCAGACATTTCAAGAGGACTAAAATAAAAGCTTAAACTCATGTCTAAATAAGAGTAAGGAATCTCCTTACCTTCAAGCTCCATTGCTCAATTCATGAAGCTTCCCATTCAAAACCAAGGATACCTAAACCATACAAGACTTGGATTGCCTCTCACTTTCTCCTCAAAGTGATGACTTCAGTTTGGTGGAGATGAATTAAGGTGTCTTGATTTCTCTTCCCAAAACCGAATAATTCTTACTTACTAAACACATGGTTTTTTTCTATTCCATGTGACATGTATTTATTCCCAAAACTTTCTAAATTTTACATGCAAAACCTACTAATTCCATTCATCTGGTTTAGTCATTTAACTAATGGCCATTCAATTCTTCTTCTCGTAATATTTGGTCCGTAATCATTTAATTATACAAATCCATAAATGTCCTTAATCCAATTAAACCATACTCAATTTAGTAACTTAAATTTTAGAATGTTACATGTTGTATTTAATGTAAAGTCTTCTCCTTATTTTTCACGTATAAATAGTGATCAAAGGGTGAAGGAAAAATAAACTCAAGTAGTCAAAACCCTATCCCCTCTCTTGTAGTCGTCAACCACCATGAGTGGCTAAACCCCTCATTTCTAGTCAAGTGTAGTTAAAAGGTTATTACTTCAAGTTTTTAGTGAGATTTCTTGTTCCCAAATTATCTTCATCTTTATTCAAGTATCTTCATATCTTTTGTGCTTCTTCATCATGTGTATGTTGGGTTATACGTATGCATGCAACCAAGTCATGGGTTATTGACGCAAGTGGTAAGAAAATTCGGGTTAGATTTCCAAAGGTATGAACTCATGTTCTTAATAAGTTAACGGGTTAGTGCTTAGTAAAAATATGTGTTTGGGTCTCTATGGTTCTTAAAGCTATTTGCTACGTTATAATTCTTAGTGGGTTATCTAATGAATTTTAACCTTGACAATAAAAGTTAGTAATTTATGGGTTATTAAATTACTTTCTATCAAAGAAGAGATTTAAGTTATTTGTGGGTTATCATCTAACTTGAAACCAAGATATTTGAGATTGATGTTGATTTATCTTTTGTGAAATCTATGATCTAAGTTCTTGATTTAATATTCCGAGTTCTACCTTGACTAGAGTCCTAATTTATATTGAGTTCTTCCTTATTACAATTGCTTTCTCCAAACCAAATCCAACCCCTATTACTTTTATTGCATTTGCTTGTAAATTTAATTTCTTACCGCTCTCTGTGGAATCGACCCTACTTGCCGCTACTACAAATCCAAAGAACAAGTAGGTATTTATTTTTGACGGATTTGATACCCATCAGTCAACTTGAGGGAACACCAAAACAAGCATTCAAACCGAAACTTACCATTAAATAAAATCAATGATAGCATTAAGATTCATGAGAATGACTAAAACAAAATCTATCAAATTAATCTTGCACCTTTATTTTCCCAGGAACTATCATGCGTGATGTGTAGTTTAATGAACACAAAACATGAGCCTTAGCCTTTGTTACTTGAGTCATGGATAGCGATAGGACATTAAATATAGAATTAAGGCGTCAATTTAATCAATATCAAACATTTATAAAAATAAGAACAAGAAATAAAGATTACTTGGATTAAATGATAAATACTAGTTTAGAACAAGCCTCACAAAATTACAGCGGAATCACTTCAACCTTGAATCAGAAAAAGCTTAACCACACATGGTGGAATAAGAATACAAGAGAGAAGAGATGTCGAAAGATTGATCTCCCTCTAAAAGGTTTAATGAGCTCTTTGTATAGAGAGAAAAGCCCTAAACCAAAAAAGTAAATCTCCTTTAATTGAGTTTTAATCCAATAAGGAAAGATATGATAAAGGGAAATCTAAATAAATAAAGTTTTAATTAATAAAAGAGATTGATTATTGGTCTAATACTTCCAAAATAATGGAAATATCCATAAAAGTGGGCTTCATCTCGAATTTGATTCAAAAGTTAGATTCTTCAAGTCAAATACCAACCTCACATCAGTCACAAGGCGTGGTCATGCCTTATCAAAGACGAGCTTATGCCTAGTTCTACTTTCTTCCAAATGACTTGATTTTCACATGGGAAGCTAAAAACATGCTTTTGAGCTGATTTTCACCATTGCATCCATATTTCACCTCCTAAATCAAAATAAACATAATTTCAACCATTAAGCTCAAAATATAATTAGAATGGGAAGGAATTAATCACAACAAATAGTATATAATTATAACCTATCGGGGGTATACACCTATGGTTTGAAATGCACCCCCATTTCAAAAAAATTCTGAAAAATGCAAGGTCTATTTTGTGTTTTAATTTTTTTATCACATTCGATTCTTAAATAGTGAATCATATTGATTGTCAATGAATTGGTTGGATATATATGACTGAATTTTGTATTGGAATTCATTTTGATGAATGAATTTTGTTGCTTGAGTAATCAATGTTTAGCATCATTACTTAGATCCTAGATGAATCTGCGTATTTTAGTTGTTGGTATATATATATATATACACTCCAATGTGGATGTGTTAAGAAAAGTATAACAAGAGGGAACTCTCCAATGCATGCGTTTGAAAAAGAATCTGGCCAAATATTGTCGCTACATGAGTGTGTGTCGATGCAATGAAGTACTCCTTAGGGGTTCGTTGTACAACATATTACTTCTTAGGAAATCAGGGTGCATTCATGCAAATGATATCCCCCGTTGCTTACAAAAAATAAAGAAAAGAAAGAAACAAAGAAAAAGAATAGAGCAAAATATAATATGCTATATAGTATAATGAAACAAAGGTTGTTTAGGTAGGTAAAATTTGAGATGTAAGGAATGATGCTAGCTTTGATGAATTGCAAGTTCATTCATTCATCTTTATGAATTGTCGATGCAATTTTCTGTCATTTGAATGTAATTGACTAATTGAGGCTTTTGGTGATTCAAGTAGCTAGAATGTTTATTAAGCTTGTGTGATTTCATATAACCTTACTACCTTTATTTTGCTTGAGGACAAGAAAAAGCTTAAGTTTGGGGGTGTGATGGTACACTAAAGAGTATTTTTTTCCTCACTATTTATCCATTAATTTGTCCCCACATAGGTGTCTCATGCATGTATTCTTGCATTTTAGCTTACTATTTACATATTTTCTAACTCAGTTAACTTTGCTCGATTTATCCTTAATTTTTTCATTTTGATGTATTGTCGCTGCATAAGTGTTATTTAGATTGCGTCCAGGATTGCCGCCGCATTAAAAACTGTCAAAAAGATTAGATCCAATGACATTTTCAAGAAGATAATATCAAAGGACAATGAGCTGATAGTTAGATACAACAACTTTTGTTTGGACACGATGTTGGCGCATTGAAAGTCATTGTTGCCGAATTGACAACTGTTGAGAAGATAAGATCAAAGGATGATGAACTGACCATTAGTACAACTGCCTTGTACGAAATTTTATCCAGAAAATCTATGAAGGACACCTGTAAACACCCAATTGGAAAAGTGATAAGGATATATATTGTAACACCCCAATTTTGGGCTTGGAAGTTTAGGGTCTGAACTAGACCGGTCTGATTTTCGGTTCGAATATAAAAGGAGGTTTTAGGGGAAGCCTAGTTCGGGATGCTTTAAAAATATGGAAAAATACTTAAAAATCCTCTTTTAATATATATAAGAGAGTGGTGAAATCAATTTTACAAAATAAGATTTGGAAATACTACATTTCGGTGTAGTGACTAAAATGCGATTTTTGAAAAGTTTAGTGGTGACTGTTTTGTAAGGATTGAAACTTTGAATCTTTAAGGAGCTAATATACCTAAAAATGATTTCTCCAAATTTTTCCTTAATTTGAGTGAATTAATTAATGTTTTAATTAATTAAATGAAAAGAGAAACTACTTTTTGGAATTTCATAACTACCTTTTCCTAAATTTTTCTCATTCCTTTTTCTCTCAAAATTCCATCATCCAAACACTATTTCTCCAGCAACTTTTGCATTGATCTTCACTTCAATTGATGAGAATTCTATCATCAATTAGTTCCTAAACAATCTTGCATCAAATCCTTTTGATTTCCTCATTGAATTTTCAAGGAAATTGGCTCAAATCAAGGAGAAATCACCATTTAGAGGTAAGATTGTTCTTCTCCTCTAAATACTCAGTTCTTTGCTGAAATTCCCAAGTTGTCAATCCTTAATTTAAGTTTTATAAATGGTTTTAATGATAGAAACTTGATTTTGGCTTAAAACTCAAGATTTGGAAGAAATCTTGAAGAATCTCGTGGCCATATGAGGCGAGATTGTCCTCGAGCAGCGAGGGAGGTTCAGGCTCCTGTAGCAGTGACCGGTAATTCATGCTGGAATTGTGGTTCGACAGACCACATGAGGAGAGAGTGTCCTTTGTTGGCCGGTGGTGGTCAGGGATGCGCTCCTGGGTAGTTGCCCCACAGAGTGGTCGTGGGCGCGACCGTGGTAACTTCCAGCGCAGAGATGATGGTGGAAGGAATGTGGCGCATGTGGTGGCTATTCAACCTGAGGGTGGTGGCCAGGCTCGAGTGATTGCTCAGCATGAGGGGATAAATGATTCGGATGTGATCGCATGTACCTTTACTTTGCAATCCTAATCATTACTTTCCTTGATTGATTCTGGATCTACATACTCATACATACTGCGTGAACATGCTCAATTTCTTGGTTTACCTGTTGAGTCTTTGGATGTTGGTATGCGTGTAACTAGTTCCTTTGGTGAGACCATTGTGACACGGAGGTTGTATAGAAGATATCCCTTGAAAGTGCAAAACCATGTTTTTCTTGTTGATCTCATGGAATTGCCTTTCTATGGTTTTCATGTAATCCTTGGTATGGATTGGCTTGTTGAACATCGAGCTGTAGTGGATTTTGAGAACAAGTGAGTTTCGTTGAAGCTTGCGGATGATTACGAAGTAGTGGTGGTTGGTGAGAATGTGAAGTTTCTTGCCAATGTGGTGTCTTCGTTGGAAGCAAGCCGAATGCTAAGGCAAGGTTGTGAAGCTTACCTGGCCTATGTTATGAATCCTTGCTCTAGGGAGTTGCGAGTTCAAGATATCAGGACTGTGCGAGAGTTTCCTAGAGTGTTTCCAGAGGAGTTACCTGGATTGCCTCCTAGTCGAGAGGTGGAGTTTGGGATTGAGTTGTATGAAAACACAACTCTAGTGTCCATTACTCCTTACCGAATGGAACCTAAGGAGTTGAAGGAGCTGAAGACGCAACTTCAGGAGTTGCTGGATCGTGGTTTCATTCGGCCGAGTGTGTCACCTTGGGGTGCACCGGTCTTGTTTGTGAAGAAGAAGGATGGCACTATGAGAATGTGCATCGATTATCGTCAGCTGAACAAGTTGACTATCAAGAATCGGTATCCTTTGCCGAGGATTGATGATCTTTTTGATCAATTTCGGGGAGCGGATGTGTTCTCTAAGATTGACTTATGGTCAGCTTATTACCAGCTTAAGGTGAAGGATGTGGATGTGCCAAAAACAGCTTTTAGGACGAGGTATGGGCATTATGAGTTCCTTGTGATGTCGTTTGGCTTGACGAATGCTCCTGCAGCTTTTATGGACATAATGATAGAGTGTTTCATGAATACTTGGACAAGTTTGTTGTGGTGTTCATTGATGATATCCTTGTGTACTCTTGTACTGAGGAGGAGCATGAGGGGTATTTGAGGGTGGTGTTGCAGGCGTTGTTGGAGAATCAGCTTTATGCTAAGCTGAGCAAGTGCGAATTCTGGCTTAGGGAAGTTGTTTTCGTTGGTCATGTGGTTTATGCTGAGGGGATTCGTGTGGATCCTCAGAAGATTGAGGTGGTGATGAATTGGAAGCCTCCTAAGTCTGTTCATGAAGTCCGTAGTTTCCTTGGGTTGGCAGGATACTATCGGAGGTTTGTGGATGGATTTTCAAAGATTGCTGCACCTTTAACGAAGTTGTTGCAAAAGGATGTCAAGTTTGAGTGGACAGTAGCAAGACAACAAGCTTTTGAGAAGCTTAAGGCAGCTTTGACGCAAGCTCCTATCTTGGTTCAACCTGAATCAGGGAAAGAGTTTGTGGTGTACAATGACGCATCCTATGTTGGTTTGGGGTGTGTGTTGATGCAAGAGGGTAAGGTGGTGGCTTATGCATCGCGCCAGTTAAAGGTACATGAGCGTAATTATCCTACGCATGATATTGAGTTAGCTGCGGTGGTTTTTGCTTTGATGATTTGGAGACATTACCTGTATGGTGAGAAGTGTACTGTGTACACGGATCACAAGAGTTTGAAGTATCTGATGTCTCAGAAAGAGTTGAATCTTAGGCAACGACATTGGGTGGAGTTGCTTAAAGATTACGATCTGACGATCAAGTATCATCTTGGAAAAGCTAATGTTGTAGCGGATGCCTTGAGTAGGAAAGTGGCAGTGGAGTTAAGGGCTATGTTTGCCAGCTTGAGTATTTCGCGAGATGGGGTCTTGTGGCTGAATTGCAAGTGAAACCATCTTTGGTTCAGTTGATAAATGATAAACAGTTGTTGGATGATTCTTTGGTGCCACATGTTCAGGATATTGCTGAGGATAGACCATCGGATTTCTGTTTTAATGATGATGGGGTTCTATGTTTTGGTAGTCGGGTAGTAGTGCCGAATGATGCAGAGTTGAGGCGTACTATTCTGACTGAGGCTCATAGCAGTCCTTTTGCTATGCACCCTGGTAGTACAAAGATGTATCGTGATCTTAAGGATGAGTACTATTGGGTGGGTTTGAAGAAGGATGTTGCGGAGTACGTGGGTAAGTGCATGGTTTGTCAGCGGGTTAAGGCTAAGCATCAATTTCCTTCTGGGTTGTTGCAACTGTTGAGGATTCCTGAGTGGAAGTGGGAAAGGATTACCATGGACTTTGTGTCTGGTTTGCCTTTGTCGCCATCGAAGAAGAATTTGGTGTGGGTGATTGTGGATCGCCTTACGAAGTGTGCGCATTTCTTACCTGTGCATACTACGTATACCTTGGACAAGCTTGCAGAGTTGTACATTGCTGAGATTGTGCGACTGCATGGTGTGCCAAAGTCTATAGTGTCGGATAGAGATCCGAGGTTTACATCGCGTTTTTGGGAGTGTTTGCATCAAGCTTTGGGTACGCGGCTGAATTTCAGTACTTCTTATCATCCACAGTCGGATGGACAGTCTGAGCGTGTTATCCAAGTGCTGGAAGATATGTTGAGGTGCTGTGTGATTGAGTTTCAGGGTTCTTGGGAGAAGCATTTGCCTTTGGTAGAGTTTGCTTATAACAATAGCTACCAGGCAAGTATTCAAATGGCACCTTATGAAGCTTTGTACGGGAGGAAGTGCATAACTCCTCTTTGCTGGGCTAAAACAGGTCAGAAGTTGGTTTCAATGCCGGTTTTGTTGAAAGGTGTTGAGTGTGTAAAAGTTCTATTATTTACACCCTTTTTAACCCATATTTCTGCTGCATTCAAGCATCATTGCATTGCATTTAGGTTAGTTTTCAGCAAAACATCACAAAAGGATTAAAAGCACGGATTCTACTAAAAGATGGCATATTTTGCAGGTAGCTGCCATAGTTGACGATGAGGCAGGCGCAGGATAGAGAAGCAGAAGAGCTGAACTGGACAAGCAGACGAAGAAGACGAACCTGTCATGGACCTGCCGCGACAGCAAGGTGACAGCAGCCTAATGAAGAGGAAAAGTAAAGTGGACCTCGATAGATAGAGAAAAATCTGCTCGTCTGTCGTGTGAAAGCCACATATTTTTCCAAGCCCCGGATCAAAAGATATGTCAAGCCAAAGCTCAAGGAGAGGAAATTCCTAGAAACAAGGATGCGGCTGGAAAGTAGGAGTCTTTAGAGATTTAGTCTTTATTAGAATCTTACTTTTAATTAAAGTTGTAATCCTTGTTACCTTAGAGGACTTGAGCCCAAAGCTTATATAAGGGCATGTATTTTAACCTAGAGATCAAGACCGATTACCCCATAACCGAAACCTAAACCCCCTGTCGTCCACCCGTCACCGACATGTTCTAAATCCCCCCTAGGGCTACGGGTTGTTTTGTAAAGTAGTTGCAAGGGTTGCTTTGTTTTAGGATTTTTCAAGTTCAATAAAATAAACTTCAAGTTCTTTTATCTTGGTTTTAATATCTTGCAAGAGCATCGGGAGAGCATTGTGAGGTTATCCATTTACTTAGCATCGGGAGAGTTAAGTATACGAAAGAGATAAGAGCGCGTTCTCTAGTTTATAGTTGAACCATCTCGTGCCTAGGGATAGGGCGAGGTTAAGTGGCTAAGGGAGAATTCATACACATCGGTGTTCATCCTTCGATTCACGCCGGGAGGTATCATCAAAGACGTGATCATCGACAGACTTGTGCCTAGGGATAGGGCAAGGCAGATCTGGGATTCTTGCCAAGCTTGAAGTACGGAGTTAGTGTTTGCTGCCGCGACAGCTAACGGACAGCCACCGCGACAGGTGCTGTCAGCGACGGGCGCGACGACAGAACTGGAGATCCTAAGCAATTCAATACCTGCACTACTGAGCAACTCAATACCAGCCCATTCTCTCTATCTTGATTTCTCAATCCTTTATTTTACGTTTTTACCTTATTATTCTCGTGACAACTCTTAATTATTTCCTTTACTCTCGTGCAGTAAACAAGGTGAAGTCATTAGCCCAATCCCTGTGGAGACGATATCCGATACTTCGTATCACTTTACTACTTGCGTCGTGTACACTTGCACTACAATTGCGATAGACTATTTTACACGCAACAAGTTTTTGGCGTCGTTGCCGGGGATTGGCAACATAGCTACATCTTTCTTTTATTGCACTTTTCGCTTTTATTTTTATTTTTATTTTCGTTTTTATTTTTCTTTAATTTTTCTTTTGTGTTTTCAACTTTCGCTTTTCACGAGGTTTTCTTGTTTATGCGTAGATCCAAAAGAGGTGAAGATCCTGAGTATAAATTAGATCCGGAGATCGAACGTTCCTTCAATCTCAAGAAACAACTTCGCCGACTTTTAGACAGAAACGAATATCTCGAGGAACAGCTAGAGAAGATGGGTCATAACCAACCTGCTGGTGGTTTCATACCACCCCTTGGCAATAATAACCCACCTGTCGTCGATCCGCCCGCAGCAGGTGGACGACGGTCATGTCGTGACTACATGCTGAATGATCATGTAGAGCTGGAGACCACGCTGCCGGATATTGATGTTGATAACTTCGAGCTTAAACCTGTCATGTTTAGTATGATCAACAATGCCGAACAGTTTAGTGGTTCTGCGACAGAAGATGCTAGGGAGCATCTCAAAACGTTCCAGGAGATCTGTGGTTCGTTTAGACTGCCAGGAGTTAGTCCGGAGATACTGAGGCTTCGGTTATTCCCTCACTCCTTGAGGGACAGAGCTAAAACTTGGTGGAATAAACTAACACCGGGTTCTATTATGACTTGGGCAGATCTAACTCGTGAATTCTTATCTCGTTTTAATCCTTCGCATTTATCTGAGCGATTACGTAATGAAATTGCTACTTTTCAACAGGAAGATGACGAGCCAATGCACGAGGCCTGGGACAGGTTTACTACTCTTCTTCGAAACTGCCATATGCATGGATTCCACGTCTGGAATCAGGTTACAAAGTTCTATAATGCTGCCAATCTACAAACTCACATCCGAATTGATTCTGCAGCAAATGGATTATTATTGGATAAAGATCCGGACGAGGCCCTGCAAGTTTTGAAAAATCTGGCCAAGAATGAGGAGCAGTTTCCGACTGCAAGAAGATGGGGTAAACGGGTACTTGCTGTCAAGGACTATGAGGCCGACAGCACTATGAAATCACAGGTAGCATTCCTCACTAAAGCCATGAAACACTTATTGAATGAAGAGGACTTACGAGGATTTGCTGTCGAGGAAGTTTGTACTATCTGTGAGGGAAATCATAGTAGGGATGAGTGCCCTATAAATGTAGAAGAAGGAAAATATGTTGGAAATTACAAGCCGAATTATAATTCCAACAACTACAACCCTAATTGGAGGAAAGATCCCAAATTTTTTTGGAGTAATCCCAACAATGCTCTGAATCCGCAAGCGCATCATCAGAATCAAGGGGGTCCTAGATTGTTGACGCGACAGCAACTGCCGCCGCAGAACCTGCCGCAGCACCTGCCGCCGCAGCAGCAACAACAGCCACCACCTGCCACGAGTAGTATATTGGAGCAAACTCTGGCCACTTTTATGTCTCAGACTGGTACGTATATGGAGAATATTAATCAGTTTGTCAAGAAGACGGAAAACTTTATGGATGAAACCAAGATGAGAATGACAAATCATGAGGCTACCTTGAAATCTCTAGAGACACAAATGGGTCAGGTGTCCCAGCATATTAAGCCAAGGCAGAATGGAGGTTTCCCTAGCAATACTGAAAATGCTAGACCGCCCCCGCATGAGCAATGCAAGGCGATTACTACTAGGAGTGGGAAAAAGTTACCAGGGCCAGAAAAAGAAGCTGAAACAGAAAAGGAACCTGCCTTGGATAAACCTGCCGAGGATGTGGCCCCGACAGGTGATAAACAGACTGATGCCGATGAGCCTGTCACGACAGCAGAAGCGACAGAGGAGAAAAAAGATGACTACCGTCCTCAGATTCGCATGCAGTGGGAAGGACGCATTGTTGACTATCGACCCCCACCACCCTTCCCTCAACGGATACAGCAAGCTAAGCATGAATCTCAACTCAAAAAAATTTATGATATTTTTAAACAGGTTCATATTAACATTCCGTTGTTAGATGTTGTTAGGGAGATGCCCAGTTACGCTAAATTTCTCAAGGATGTCATGTCAAAAAAATCTAAACTTGGGGAATTTGAAACGGTAAGGATGCAAGAAGGTTGCATGAGTATTCTTCATCGGCAGCCACCCCAGAAAAAGAAGGATCCGGGGAGCTTCATCATACCTTGTGTAATCGGCGACAAATTCGTGGGTAAGGCACTTTGTGATCTTGGAGCTAGTGTTAATCTAATGCCCAAATCTGTTTTTCAGAAATTAGGTATTGGCAAGGCGCGGCCCACGACAGTTACCCTACAGCTAGCCGACCGCTCTTACGTTCACCCCGAGGGAAAAATTGAAGATATTTTGGTAAGAGTGGATAAGCTTATTTTTCCTGCTGACTTTCTTATTTTAGATTGTGAGGCAGATGAGAACGCACCAGTCATCCTTGGGAGACCCTTCTTAGCCACGGGAAGATCATTGATTGATGTGGAGAAAGGAGAACTCACTATGCGCGTAAACGATCAACAAATTAAGTTGAATGTTCTCCAAGCAATGAAACATGCTGATGTGGACGAGGAATGCAAGGCCATCATTGAGGTGACCTTTGATTACCCCTGCATCAGGTCGGGCTGCCGTAATATAAAATTTGGTCACTGCTGCAACAGCCACCTACAGGCCTGTCACGACAGCGACGTCGACAGCACCGACGACAGCAACTCCTCTGAATCCGATACATCTGATACTGAAGGTGATGAGGAGGTAAACTGGTTAGACCATCATCCAGGTAAGTTATTCGAACCTTTGAATTACACTTCGAATAACCATTTAATCCAAAAGCCCTCTACTGTTGAACCACCTGTCTTAGAACTTAAGCCCCTACCAGGGCAGCTTAAATATGCTTATCTTGGTTGTGATGACACACTGCCCGTAATCATCTCTGCTAAGCTGCCGCAGGAACAGGAACGACAGCTGATCGACATGCTAAGGCAGCATAAAAAGGCGATTGGATGGACGATAGCAGACATTCAGGGCATTAGTCCGGCAATATGCATGCACAAAATCCTCCTAGAGGAAGATCATAAGCCGACCATTGATGCCCAAAGGCGGTTAAACTTTGCGATGAAGGAGGTAGTGCGTAAAGAAATAATTAAATGGTTAGATGCTGGTATCATTTACGCCATCTCCGACAGCAAATGAGTAAGCCCAGTGCAATGTGTTCCCAAGAAAGGAGGCATGACCGTGATAACCAACGAAAACAATGAACTAATCCCAACCAGGACTGTGATCGGTTGGAGGGTTTGTATGGACTATCGGAAGCTTAACAAAGCTACCCGAAAGGACCACTTCCCTTTACCCTTTATTGATCAAATGCTTGATAGATTAGCGGGTAAATCTTATTATTGTTTTCTTGATGGTTATTCAGGTTATAACCAAATTGCTATTGCACCGGAAGATCAAGAGAAAACGACTTTCACATGCCCCTACGGAACATACGCATTTAGGAGGATGCCGTTCGGCCTCTGTAACGCACCTGCCACCTTCCAAAGGTGCATGATGGCAATATTCTCCGACATGGTAGAGGACTTCCTTGAGATTTTCATGGATGATTTTTCCGTCTTTGGAGACGATTTTGAGAGCTGCCTCGGCAATCTTCAAAAGGTACTTGAAAGATGTGAAAAAGCTAATCTTGTTCTAAATTGGGAAAAATGCCATTTTATGGTAGATGAAGGGATAGTTCTAGGCCATAAGATTAGCTGCCGTGGGATAGAAGTCGACAGGGCAAAAATTGAAGTCATAGAGAAGCTGCCGCCGCCAACCACAGTCAAGGGTATTACGAGTTTCTTAGGGCATGCTGGTTTTTATAGAAGATTTATTGCAAATTTTTCAAAGATCACCAAGCCGCTATGCCATCTTCTAGAGCAGAACCGACCCTTTGACTTTAATGAGGAATGTACTGAAGCATTCAAGGTTCTGAAAGAAAAGTTAGTGACAACCCCCATAGTACAGCCACCAGACTGGACACAACCATTCGAGATCATGTGTGATGCTAGTGACTATGCTGTCGGGGCAGCACTTGGGCAGCGCAGAGACAGGCTGTTTCACGTCATATACTATGCCAGCAAAACATTAAATGATGCCCAAGTGAACTATACCACCACAGAAAAGGAGCTGTTAGCTGTGGTGTTCTCCATCGACAAGTTTCGTTCTTACATACTTGGAACGAAGGTAATAATACACACCGACCATTCTGCCCTCAAGTATTTGTTCGCAAAGAAGGATGCGAAGCCTAGGCTGATACGATGGATCTTGCTATTACAAGAGTTCGACCTTGAGATCAAAGACAAAAAGGGGACAGAAAATCAAGTGGCAGACCACTTGTCGAGGTTGGAAACGGGACAGAGCTTACCGTTAGATGAGACACACATACTGGAGACCTTCCCAGATGAGCAGCTCTTTGCTACCGCAATCGCTGTCGCGACAGCCATGGCGGCAGGTAAGTCTTCTAACCTTCCCTGGTATGCTGATTTCGTTAATTTTATAGTTAGCGGAATATTACCTTCTGATCTTAATTATCAAGCCAGGAAGAGGTTCCAAAATGATGTTAAGCATTATTATTGGGATTAACCTCTTCTTTTCAAAATGTGCGCAGATCAGGTTATAAGAAGGTGTGTACCACAAGAAGAACAAGAAGACATTCTTCATCACTGTCATGCTTCACAATATGGAGGTCACTTAGGAGGCAATAAAACTGCTGCCAAGGTGCTGCAGTCAGGGTTCTACTGGCCGACACTATATAAAGATGCACAGGAATTTTACAGAAACTGTGACAGGTGCCAGAGGACAGGTAACATCTCGAGGAGAAACGAGATGCCACTGCAGAATATTTTAGAAGTAGAGATCTTTGATGTTTGGGGGATTGATTTTATGGGACCTTTTCCATCTTCGTGTGGAAATCTTTACATCCTCCTAGCAGTGGACTATGTCTCCAAATGGGTAGAAGCAATCGCAACTCAAAAGAATGATGCCAAAACAGTCCAAAAGTTTTTGCACAAAAACATTTTTTCTAGATTTGGCATTCCTAGGGCGATTATCAGTGATGAAGGGAGACATTTCGATAATAGGGTAATTGCTGCCGCCTTGAAGAAATATGGTGTCAAGCACAGGATCGCGACAGCATACCACCCACAGACCAATGGACAGGCTGAGATATCCAATAGGGAAGTGAAGAACATTCTTGAAAAGATGGTTAAACCAACGAGGAAAGATTGGTCTTTACGTCTAAATGATGCATTATGGGCATACAAGACAGCTTTCAAGACTCCTTTGGGCATGTCTCCATACCGACTGATTTATGGGAAAACCTGTCACTTGCCTGTCGAGATCGAGCACAAGGCATATTGGGCAATCAAGGCCGTGAATATGGACTTGGACAAGGCCGGCCAGAAAAGATTACTAGATCTGAACGAGATTGAAGAATTACGTACAATGGCCTACGACAACGCAAGGATTTACAAGGAAAAGACTAAGAAGTGGCACGACAAGAAACTGCTGCCACGAGAGTTCTGCCCAGGGCAGCTTGTGTTGTTATTTAATTCTAGACTTAAACTCTTCCCAGGAAAGCTAAAGTCTAGATGGTCTGGCCCGTTCCAAGTGGTTCAAGTTTTTCCCCATGGTGCCATCACAATTCAATCATTAAAAGACGGGCATCAATTCAAAGTCAATGGACAGCGCCTCAAGCACTATCAGGGGACTGAAGCCCCAGGAATACAGGAAGTGGTTACTTTAGGTGATGCCCCACAAGGCATCCCTAATTTAACCTAATTTTTATTTATTTTATTTATTTATTATTTATTAGGAAATTAGGTTTATTTTCGAATAATGTTTTGTTTTTCTAATTTCAGTTTTTAGGAAATAAAGGAGTCAAGAAGAAAAGGAGAAGTGACCCAAGCCCACCGCCCATCCATCAGCCCATTTATGGAAACCTGTCGTTTCAGCTGCCGGCGCAGACGGACTTGACAGGCTGTCAACAGCTTGACACTGCAGAAGCAGAAGCGTGCGGCAGACGCACAGCAGACGCATAAATGCGTGTCAGACGCGTCAGACACGCTACATCCAATCTGCCACCCCGTTATTCCCGCCTGCCGTTGAGGCATTAAATGGGCAGATACCCAACAGCTATATAACCCCGTTCTCCCTTTCATTTTTCATCACTTCTGATTTTTCTCTCTTGTTTTTTCTCCTCTAGTTTTATTTGTTTTCTCTCTTTCACAGCCCTTGCAACAAAAATGTCGTCGAGACAAACCCGACATAACGCTGCTGCCGCTTCTTCTTCAGCAGCAGCATCACCCTTCGCCAATAAGGAACTATGGGAGGAGCGTGGCTTCATTTACAACAGAGATGCTCCCCATATGGGACTCCGGCCATTCATTGTGAAGGCCATAACGGCACAACTATGGGAGGACTTTGCCGAGCAGCCGGCAGAGCTAAATGATACTTTGGTCCGGGAATTCTACGAGGCTGTCGACAGCAAAACAGCGACATCTGTCATCGTCCGAGGAGTGGAAGTGCCCTTTACAGCAAACATCATCAACCATATGTTCGGCCTGTTCTTTGGCCCCGATGATGATGCTCACCAACAATTTCTGGACACTCTCGACGCTGCTGCCTATGATGCCATCATGGTGGAGCTGACAGAGGCTGGTACGACATGGACCACCAGCAAGAAGAACCCCCACTCCGTCAATAGGGGGCAGCTCCTCCCCAAAGCAAAACTGTGGAACGCTTTCATCAAAAAGCGTATCCTGCCCTCGTCCCAACACACGAAAGTCAACCGACAGCGGCTGGCCCTCATTCACTCTATCATGCATGATAGGCCCATCAATGTGGGCAGGTACATGAGGGACAACATCATTGATTGTGCCTTCCGTTCAGACTCACGACTCTGCTTGCCGTTCACTATCACCGCCCTCTGCCGCTGTGCTGCCGTACCAGAGGAACCCTCAGACAAAATCAAGACGGGCAGTGGCTGGACTGACAACAACATCTCCAGCCTCATTGAGGTCATAGTCGTATCACCCATCAATGCCTTCGACCCAAATGCCCCCCATGCTGACTCCGATGATGAACCTGCCACCGACCCTGCCCCAGATGCTACCGCCGACACCGCTCCGACAGACCAGTCTGCCCACATCCTTGCTGCAATCCTGCGGGTAGAGGAGCGCCAAATGGGTTTGATGACCTTCATCCGAGACTTCTCAAATGCAACGTTAAATTTCATTACTAATACTTTACATTATTCGGATGTCATCTTCCCCACCTTCCCATCCCATTATTTCCATATCCCCTCCCCCACACCTACACCACCTGTTTCCCCCCATACCCATTCGGCCACTTCCACACCATCCCCTGCCCAGATGGCAGCCGGCAACTCTCCGGCAGACACCTCCCCTCGAGGAACCAAAAGACCTGCCACTGATGACAGCCCTCTTCTCCGGAGGAATTTGGAGAGGGACTTTACGAGGGTGAAAAGAATTAAGCACGTGGCAGACAAGAAACGGCTGCCCAAAGCCAGCACCACCACTAGCAGCAGCCGGGATAGCGACAACAGTTCTGACGTCCGGCTAGTGGAGCAACCTGCCGATGATCCTGCTGCTCAACCTGCTATTGAACCTGCCCAGCCCCCTCCACAGCGCAGGCGCCGCCATCAGATCCGCGTCAGCAGCAGCAGCGAGAGCAGCGGCTAAAAATTTAAGTTTTTATTTTCTTCTATTGCTGCCTGCTTTACCTTTTGTGATGTACTTTTCTTTTCATGTTTTTGTTTTCTGTCATTTTGCATTGAGGGCAATGCAACCCTTGAGTTTGGGGGTGGCAACCCTCCATCATTAATGGAGTCTTAAGTACATCTTTTTATTATTTGTTGTGTCTTTTAATTTAAGTTCTTTTTTTAAAAAAAAATCAGAAAAGATTAAACTGTTGGCTTAAAACTGTGAAGTTAACTTACCTGTCATGACATCTCTGTCGTGGCAGCATCTTTAGGACAGATTAAGGAGAAGTTTAGAGCCTTTCTATAGTTCTGAAAACTTAAACACCATTGTGACTGTTATACTGCTTAGATTTCTTTTAGCCAAACTAGAATAGGAAAGCTTAGCACTTAGAGTAGAAAAGAGACTAGAATCTCAGGAAACCTAGAGGTGCCTACCACTGGCTCTAGGCAGATAACCAGAGAAAAACTTCTAGAGGTGCCTATCACCGGCTCTAGACAGTTAACTAGAGGTGCCTGAAATACTGGCTCTAGTAAAAGAGAAGAAATTTGAAAAAAGGAAATAACTAGAGGTGCCCAATTCTGGCTCTAGTAGGAAAAAGAAAGAAAACAGTCTCGTAGGAAAAACTCTAAACAAGCTAAAGTCGAATATTCTAGTGAAACTAAGAGAGTCTTGGCATATAACTGTTCACAAGCATGCACACACTGCACGAGAGCTATAGGGAGATTCCGGACAGATCCTAATCTTTCCGATAGGTTGCTGCCGCCATAGAGAACGAGCGACAGGTAAGGGACAGTTCACTGTTTGAAGGCCAACACAAAAAATTTTCAATTTTTCTTTTAGGTTTAATTGCTTGAGGGCAAGCAAAAACTTGAGTTTGGGGGTGTGTTGAGTGTGTAAAAGTTCTATTATTTACACTATTTTTAACCCATATTTCTGCTGCATTCAAACATCATTGCATTGCATTTAGGTTAGTTTTCAGCAAAACATCACAAAAGGATTAAAAGCACGAATTCTACTAAAAGATGGCATATTTTGCAGGTAGCTGCCATAGTTGACGATGAAGGCAGGCGCAGGACAGAGAAGCAGAAGAGCTGAACTGGACAAGCAGACGAAGAAGATGAACCTGTCATGGACCTGCCGCGACAGCAAGGTGACAGCAGCCTAATGAAGAGGAAAAGTAAAGTGGACCTCAATAGATAGAGAAAAATCTGCTCGTCTGTCGTGTGAAAGCCACATATTTTTCCAAGCCCCGGATCAAAAGATATGTCAAGCCAAAGCTCAAGGAGAGGAAATTCCTAGAAACAAGGATGCGGCTGGAAAGTAGGAGTCTTTAGAGATTTAGTCTTTATTAGAATCTTACTTTTAATTAAAGTTGTAATCCTTGTTACCTTAGAGGACTTGAGCCCAAAGCTTATATAAGGGCATGTATTTTAACCTAGAGATCAAGACCGATTACCCCATAACCGAAACCTAAACCCCCTGTCGTCCACCCGTCACCGACATGTTCTAAATCCCCCCTAGGGCTACGGGTTGTTTTGTAAAGTAGTTGCAAGGGTTGCTTTGTTTTAGGATTTTTCAAGTTCAATAAAATAAACTTCAAGTTCTTTTATCTTGGTTTTAATATCTTGCAAGAGCATCGGGAGAGCATTGTGAGGTTATCCATTTACTTAGCATCGGGAGAGTTAAGTATACGAAAGAGATAAGAGCGCGTTCTCTAGTTTATAGTTGAACCATCTCGTGCCTAGGGATAGGGCGAGGTTAAGTGGCTAAGGGAGAATTCATACACATCGGTGTTCATCCTTCGATTCACGCCGGGAGGTATCATCAAAGACGTGATCATCGACAGACTTTTGCCTAGGGATAGGGCAAGGCAGATCTGGGATTCTTGCCAAGCTTGAAGTACGGAGTTAGTGTTCGCTGCCGCGACAGCTAACGGACAGCCGCCGCGACAGGTGCTGTCGGCGACGGGCGCGACGACAGAACTGGAGATCCTAAGCAATTCAATACCTGCACTACTGAGCAACTCAATACCAGCCCATTCTCTCTATCTTGATTTCTCAATCCTTTATTTTACGTTTTTACCTTATTATTCTCGTGACAACTCTTAATTATTTCCTTTACTCTCGTGCAGTAAACAAGGTGAAGTCATTAGCCCAATCCTTGTGGAGACGATATCCGATACTTCGTATCACTTTACTACTTGCGTCGTGTACACTTGCACTACAATTGCGATAGACTATTTTACACGCAACAAAAGGAACCACCGAGAAGGTGAAGCTCATTTGTGAGCGATTGAAGGTAGCTTCTGATCGACATAAGTCTTACGCGGATTTGAAGCGTAAGGAGATTTAGTTTGCAGTAGGTGACCGTGTGTTCTTGAAGGTTTCGCCTTGGGAGAAGGTGATGAGGTTTGGCCGGAAGGGTAAGTTGAGCCCTAGGTACATTGGACCATACGAGGTGATTGAACGTGTGGGTCCTGTTGCGTACAAGTTGAGGTTACCGCAAGAGTTTGAAAAGATACATGATGTGTTTCATGTCTCTATGCTTCGGAGGTATAGATCGGATCCTTCGCATGTTATGCATGTGGAGGTATAGATCGGATTCGGACAGTAAAGTTCTTTGAGGCAAGACCATTGAATTGGTTAAGGTGTTGTGGAAGCATCGTGGTGTTGAGGAAGCCACGTGGGAAAGAAAGGATGATATGAAGAAGCAGTTTCCGTACCTTTTTCCTCCAGGTAAATTTCAAGGACGAAATTTCTTAAGGGGGGGGGGGGGGGAGAGTTGTAACACCCCAATTTTGGGCTTGGAAGTTTAGGGTCTGAACTAGACCGGTCTGATTTTCGGTTCGAATATAAAAGGAGGTTTTAGGGGAAGCCTAGTTCGGGATGCTTTAAAAATATGGAAAAATACTTAAAAATCCTCTTTTAATATATATAAGAGAGTGGTGAAATCAATTTTACAAAATAAGATTTGGAAATATTACATTTCGGTGTAGTGACTAAAATGCGATTTTTGAAAAGTTTAGTGGTGACTGTTTTGTAAGGATTGAAACTTTGAATCTTTACGGAGCTAATATACCTAAAAATGATTTCTCCAGATTTTCCCTTAATTTGAGTGAATTAATTAATGTTTTAATTAATTAAATGAAAAGAGAAACTACTTTTTGGAATTTCATAACTACCTTTTCCTAAAATTTTCTCATTCATTTTTCTCTCAAAATTCCATAATCCAAACACTATTTCTCCAGCAACTTTTGCATTGATCTTCACTTCAATTGATGAGATTTCTATCATCAATTAATTCCTAATCAATCTTGCATCAAATCCTTTTGATTTCCTCATTGAATTTTCAAGGAAATTGGATCAAATCAAGGAGAAATCACCATTTAGAGGTAAGATTGTTCTTCTCCTCTAAATACTCAGTTCTTTACTGAAATTCCCAAGTTGTCAATCCTTAATTTAAGTTTTATAAATGGTTTTAATGATAGAAACTTGATTTTGGCTTAAAACTCAAGATTTGGAAGAAATCTTGAAGAATTTCGTTGTGATTGTTTGGGCTCTGTTTTGAGATGAATCTTTAATGTATTTTGGATGTCTAATGATGTGGAAATGAGGTTTTATCAATGCAATCCCGAATAGGTTGTATTTCCTAAGTTTTTGCTTATGAAAATGGTGGTTTTTGAGGTGTTTTTGGTGTTCTGTTATAGCTGGAGGTATAAGGACGAGTTGAGGTGTATTTCGGATGTTGATTGATGTTTAGAAATGGTTTGAAGTGATGGATCTTGGCTGGGTTAAGTTGCGAAAGAGTTTGGAGGTGTTTTCGGTTGTGTTTGGTAGCCGAAATGTTGGTTTTAGGTAAGATCAGCGTGTTTAGGTGTGTTGGCTGAAGATTTCAATGCATGATGATGCATTAATCCTCTGCTTTGATGTGTTTAAAACAGGGGAAACATCTTCAGACACTATTGGATTTGATCCGAAGGCTTGATTGGCGTTTCGGTAAGCGTGCGAAACGTAATCGGTGAGTGGAGTTGGATTTCCAGCTTTGAAACAATTATTTGAAGGTTATGGGAGCTTAGAGTAAGTCTAATCAACTTAGCTAAGCTCAAGAGTAAGTTTTCGGAAAAACTCCCTCGTATGTGCCATGAAGTGGTTTGATGCATTGGGTATAAATTGCATGTTTAAATTCTGTTTTGAAAGCATGTTTTAGCATGGTTAATGCTGGTTTTGAAAGCCATGTGTTGAAGGATGCTCAAGGTAAGAGATCCTTGTTTTGGTATGTTGTCAAATTGGTAGTGATGCATGGTGTTTAATGGCTTTGTTTAATGCTTTAAAACAGTGAGTTGATGATGATATTTGATGTATATTGGCAAGTGATGAATTGGTTTTAAAGTACTTGAATCGGATATAGTTAGCCGGCTATAGGATTGGGTGCACCGTGAATAAAGTCGCCTTGGATGTTGAGGGCTTGTGATTGTACCGTAAACTCCATCCAAGTACCCTAACGAGTGAGGTAAGATCACAACGGTGGTTAAAAGTCCGTGTGTGGATCTTGTGTTATGTGTCCCTTGCACTCGTTAGTGGAATTATACAACTACCGATGAGTGATGTGGAGGGGTTGTGATTGTACCGTTAAACTCCATCACGGGTGTTGAGGGGTTGTGATTGTACCGATAAACTCCACCTTATGTTGTTCGGTAGTGTGTATGAAGCGTGTGGGACAACGCTTGTAATCCGTATATCCGATTGTGTTTTGTGTTGTAAATGTTTATGAATTATCACTTGAAAGCCAATATGATGAGTTGAATGTGATGAAGCATGAGATGCTTGTAAAGTATGCAAGGTTGCATGTAAAGAGACGAGCTTGTGTTTAAAAGCTTTGTTGAAAGTGTTTTCTAAAATGCATTATTGTGTTGCTTTCTTCAGAGCATGCCTCACTAAGAAATTGTGCTTACGCTCTCTCTCTTGTACCAATAATGCAGATAATTGAAGTGTTTAAGGGCAACAAGAAGGCTAGAGTTTCCAAGGGAAACCAAGCTCATGTATGGTGATGTTTTCATACGCTATTAGTTTTGGTAATTTGGCAATGGGAACCTAAGATTGTGTTTTGGGAGATGTGTTAAACTCCTTAAGTTGTGGCATGTTGTTTTGATGGTTTTAATTTGTAAGTGGCCTTTTAATGCTTGTTTTGGAGATTGGTTGATTGCTTGGTTTTGGATAATAGGAAGCATGCCTATAGATATGTGATTTTCCATGTTTGATGCTATGAATGTGTTTAGGAGGTACAATCATGCTCTATATATGTATGATGACTTATTAGCATGATTAGGAAGTCATTAGGTTGTGTTTGAGTGGGTTTATGTACGAAAACCCAGCAAAATCTGCAACTTCTGGGCAAACCGTATCGGAATAGGCACTGACATTTCGAAACGGGGGCCTGTAATGGCCTTCGTGTTTCGAAACGGCTGGAGGCTGTTCTTAAATGATTTGGCCACTGGAAGGCCCTGTTTCGAAACCAGTCTCGGAACGAACCCGCGTTTCAGAACGGTCAATGCCGTTTCGAAACAGGTGACCGTTGGGCACTGATTTGAATGGTGTTGAAGTTTGCAAGCTTTATGTTTTAGTCCCGAAAGTTGTTTTTGCAATTGTATGAGTTTGAGATGTCCAAATAAGGTGAAATTTGACAGGGAAGCTTGTAATAAGACTAATTTCATATTGATAACTTAAAAATCAGTTATGTCCTTCTAATTTACAACATTTATGTTTTTGTCCCTAATATTTGTATATTGTGCAATCGAGTCCCTCTCTGAAATCCGATTGCTGTGCTTTTCACGTATATGTATCATGAGTGCTCCTTTAGGGTTAACATGCATCTAGAAAAGATTAAAAAGAAAAAAGGGTCGTTAATCAAGGTTGACTTTCGAGTTGACTTTGGTTTTCCCCGTGTAATCTTCGTAGTTCGGGTCAACCGTCTAGGCCGAGCTAAGGGGGTTACATATATACATATATTCTTACCCTAAAAGAAGAGGAGGCTCATTATTATCATATTTTCTTTAGTTTTGGAGCTTTCTCTTGATGGCTATGGCAACCTAAAGCTTCCATGGGGCAACTGAGGTGAATCCGATGCAAAATTAACTGGCGAAAACAAGTGCAAAAGAAAGGGAAACTCGTGGGAATACTTCGAGATAGCTAGGAATAGAGGTTTCCATTTGTTTTCACTAGTTTTATGTATTTAACGAATTATGAATATTGTTTTCTTTTCTTTGAGTACGATAGTACATCTGAATTGTGAACTTTGATTTATTTTATGTATCTTTCTTTCTTGTTTCTATTATTGGGTTTGAATGCTATTTTGCGCGAAAGTGTTAAATGCAGCCACTAACACTGGAAGTTGCAGAAATAGTTCAAGTTAACGAGCATCGCAACAGAAGTTGGGTGAGAACGCAAAGGAATTTGGTTCACTCATTCGAGGGCATGTATTATTTGCTAGAATCAGAATGTGTGGTAGATTTACATGTTTAAGTCCTTAGTTGAGATTTGAAGGTGTTGTCATTGATTTTTTGGCTAAAAAATGCAAGAAAAAAAAGAAAGGAAAGCTGCATTATTCGAATAATAAAAAAAGAGAAAAGTAAAGCTGGTTTCAAATAAAAAAAAGGAAGGAAAGAGAAGCCTTGATTCATCAGATTCCATTAAAAAGGAAAGTATCATCATATTTAGTGGGGCAAATCTCGGTCAGATTGAAGAAATGGCTATTGGAATCAAATCAAGGATTTTTGGGCAATATTCTCCCTGAATTTTAGGGGATTTTTAGCTGATTTTCCCTTGTAATTATGGTGAAAAAATGCTCTATAAACCCCTTCCCCTTCACTTGTAAACACACACAATTCACTGTAGAGAAATACAATTAATTTGGAGAGTTTGAGAGCTTTTTTAGAGAGTTTTGCACAGCTTATTCTGGAGCTTTTGTACTTGGAATTGAAGATTGGAATAAAAGTTTGAAGCATTATTTCGAAGTAATTTTTATTCATCTTGTTCGAATATACATGTATAAAAAGGTTTTTTTCCTTCTTCCAATTTTAAATCACTATCACCATAACTCGGATTCAAGTGAAGGGATGGTTGAAAGATGAAGTTTTTTTGGAAGTTTCAAGTTTTTTTAAAAGGGTGAAAATAATTCTTTTGGCTTTCCATCTTTTTTATAGTGAATTTGAATATACACTAAGAACGATTTGGAAAAATAAAAGTTGGATGTTTGAACCTGTTTTTTAAAAAAAAGAAAATTTCAAAGAGTGTTTCTAAAAATCTTTTCTTTTCTTTTGTTTTAAATTAAATTTTAGCTTTTAATAACTTTCTTATTAAAAATCTATTTTTCTTTCTTTTTAAATTCAATATATTGTGTTGACCCACTTTAGGGAAGGATACACATGCCTGAAAAAGGGAGATTTTCTTTAGTTCATATTTTCCCTAATTTGTTTAAGGTTTTTATTTTCATAAACATCTTGTAAATGCGGTGGTTTAAATTTAGTTCCCTTTTTACTATTAGATTCTTCCTAAAAGAACCCAAGAATTAAAAGTTGTCTCAATTTAGTTATTAGAGCCTTTAGTGTTAGGTACTAAATTACCTTAGTTAGAGACTTTAAAGGGAAAAATAAGATTCTCATTCACATTTAATATTCATAAGATACACTTAACCATATTTTAACCTTAATAGGTAAAATTCACTTGGACAATATTTTAGGTTAATAATCATTAATTTAGGTTAAATAAAAGTTTTAACACACTAAATATTTCTTTAAATTATCTGTTAAGAATGTGACAGACATGATCCCTAACTGGCTCGTTCTGCAGGATATGGAACAAGGGCCTGATGAGAGCTTTCGCCATTATGCCCAGAGGTGGCGAGATGTGGCAGCCCAACTACAACCCTCACTGATGGAAAATGAGGTTACTCCAATGTTCGTGGACACTTTAAATGGTCCCTTCTATGACCATATGTTAAACCATATCACTAAGGGTTTCGCGGATATGGTCATGTATGAGGAATTGATATTGGCGGCCATCAAAAGTGGAAGACTCGAGAAAAACAAATATGATGAACACCCATAACTTGAACTACTCGAACATGGATAGACTTCATTCCCTCCTAGAATAATGTTTTACAGCTTGATAATAAAGAATTTTCCTGAACATTGTTGGGGTCATACCTAGAATCAACCCTCTTGGTTTTGCCCACGAGCATTAGGGATATTTTGTAAGGGCTTCCATGTCAACTTACTTGTTTAAAGATGCATCTTTATTTATTTTCTCAAGTGACAAATATTTATCATTTTATTCATTTTTCATCCATTTCTCTTCAAACATACGTCTTTCTAGCAGAGCCCTTATTGTTGATTCTATGAATGACTTTTGAATCTAATCCCTAGATAGAGGGGCAAAAAGGTGTGTTCAGGTTTAATGAGGAGATCCCATATTCATATTTTGAGTGAATTTTCATCTCAGGCATTGTTGTTAGGGTCTTTGAATAAAATGATAACTCCAAAACATCGACCAAGTGAAGACTACTTCGCTTTAATGATATTTGTGTGTGAGATGACATTTGGCATTCCTTCATCACAAATAAAAAAAAATCCATTGTTGTCCCCTTTGAGCCTTATATTTTTCTTGTGATTGAACCTTAACCTAGGATCACTCCACACACTGGGATGCAAAGAGGATGAAAAGATATTTGCAAACAAAGGAAAAACATGTCAGATCAAGTTGAATGTCCTAAACTTAAAGTGAAAAGGACACGGAAAAAGAAAAAGGAAAAAGGAAAAAGAAATGAAATCTGGAGAGTAAAAATTATAAATAAATTCTTCAAATGGGACATGTGCCAAAAAAGGAAATGAACTCTAGGGTGAAAACCCAAAATGGGCAGTCTAGAGTGTTCCTAGAAAAAAAACTAAAGATTTTATCAGGAAAAGTTGATCATTAGTTTAATTACCCTTAAAACATATATTTGAACCTATACATCTTTTTTTGGCAACCCGAGCCTAGCCTACGTTACAAGCCTTAAAAGACCATTTGGATCACACATAAAAATTGGAGAAGAGGAGTTTGTTTTCGAAACACATTCCGCCTAATTGAGTTAACCTTTCTTCAGGGACTTAAAAACTACTAATGCCTGGTTGAGATTAGAAAAGTTGGAATTTTAAAATTTGGGGAGTGCGTGAGTAAAAGGGAGCCACCTAAAAGTGGTAAACTATCTCGTTGATGGGTTCATGAATCATTCATACTATGAATTTTGGGGCATTTGGCTTTGCTCTTTTCCATGTTTGCCATGACTTCTTCCTTCTCATTTTTAGCCTTTTCTTCCATCTTACGAGTAGATTGACATAGATTCATGAAAAGGAAAAGATTTCTTGGTATTGATCCCAACTGTAGGGAATCGTGAGCAAATATTCGTTATCACATCAAGAAATAGTGAAATGGCTGACAATTGAACCTCAAATCGAATGGGGGCATCACCTTGCATTAAAAAGATGAAAACTCTTATGATTTAAGGGTGTAAGTTTAAAGATCCTTAAAGTATAAAAAGGGGAAGGAATTGTGCCCAGTGGGCAAATTGTGCCTCTAATTGGGGCAATTTATATTAACCATAGTGTTCAAGATCCCTATGCTTGATAGGCGTGAGAAGAAGAGATTAAAACACCAACATCAAAGACATTCAAGGTGGAAATAAGCTTCAAGATTCCCTTTAAGGGCAAGAATTTGTAAATTCATAAGAAGCGCTATAAGAGCTTAATGTTATTTTAAGGGGCATATGATGACTTGAAACTTTCAAGACTATTCAAGGAGGCCTTACACTCGATATTAATGTATCAACTACAATGATAGTAGATCTTGAGAAATTTGCCTATGAAGATTAGATGTTTTCAATGAAGCAAAGAAATAAAAAGAATGAGAATGGTGAAGTGGAAACAGTTGAAGAAGTCTTTCCTTCCCATGAATGCAAGATCACCGGATTGAGTGAGCAAATATCAAATGTTTTCCATGAAGTAAAAAGATAAAAAGAATGATAATGGTGAAGCAGAAAGCAACCATTTAACGAAGCAAAAAATATACATAATAAGAATGGCGAAGCTAAAACAGTGGAGATGGCTGCTCGCCTGGGCTAAACGAGTTAAAAAGGAAACCATAAAACTCGACATGCATCCATGTTTTTGACATCCCTAGGGGCATATTCCTCATAATTGCATCACGTTTCTACAAGTATAAGAGGGCTTTTTGTTGCGTGTAAAATAGTCTATCGCAATAGAGTGCAAGATAAAGTGATACACGAGGTATCGGATGTCGAATCCACAGGGACTGGAAATAGCCTTAACCTTGAATTACTACACAAGAAAGAAGATAATTTTAATTGTTTGTAAGGGAATACTAAAGAATATTGAAGATAAAAGATTAAAGAAATCAAGATAAAGAGAATAGGCCGA
This sequence comes from Hibiscus trionum, assembly GCA_030270665.1. Taxonomy (NCBI): domain Eukaryota; kingdom Viridiplantae; phylum Streptophyta; class Magnoliopsida; order Malvales; family Malvaceae; genus Hibiscus; species Hibiscus trionum. Next base: position 29,585,612 of record BSYR01000021.1, read on the forward strand.
TATTGATTTGCTTAGTAGTGTAGGTGTTGCAATGTCTAGGACTTCATGTTCTGTCGTTGCTTCTGTCGCGGCCGCACCTGCGGCGGCAGAGGTCCGTTGATGTCGCGGCATCAATCACACAACTCTGTACTTCAAGCTTGGCAAGAATCCCTGCTGCGCCTTGTCCTATCCCCAGGTCCAAGTCTGTTGATGAACACGTCTTTGATGATACCTCCCGACGTGAATCGAAGGATGAACACCGATGTTGTTGAATTCTTCCTTAGCCATAACCTCATCCTATCCGTAGGTCCGAGATAGTTCAACCATAAACTGGAGAACCCTTACTTATTCCTTTCGTATACTTAACTCTCCCGATATTAAGTAAATATATAATCTCACAATGCTCTCCCGATACTCTTGCAAGATATTGAAAACCAGAATAAGCAAACTTGAAGTCTATTTTATTGAACAGAAAAATCCTAAAACAATGCAATCCTTGCAACTACCTTACAGAATCAACCCTTAGCCCTAGGGAAAGTTTAGAACATGATGAGAAGGGGGAAACGACTAGGGTTAGGGGAAGACGGCTAGAGAATAAGATATCCTTCCCTAGGTCGAATTACATGCCTTTATATAGGCCTTGGGTTCAAGTTTTCTAATATGACAAGAATACAAGTTTAAATTAAACTACAACTCTATTAAAGACTAAATCTTCAGAGTGGATGTCTTTAATTCGTCCTCTTTTCTTGCTTGGAGTTTCTTCCTTGAACTTTGGGCTTGGCCTTCATTCTGATCTAGGGCTCGGAAAAATATATGAGTGCTCCACGACAGACCGGCTTAATTTCCTCTTTCTGTCGAGCTCCATTTCACTTTTTCCCTTCAACATTGCTGTCGTCCTTAGCTGCCACGGCAGCGACCTCGGTAGTGTCGTCCTTCTCAACTTCAGTCCTGTGTTCCAGCTCTGCTTCTCCACTGCCCTAAGTATGCTACAGCAGCTACCTGTAAAAGTAACCAAAATCAGTAGCAACTGTGCCTTTTTATACAATTGGGATGTATAATTTGAAATCTATCCTAAATGCAATGAAATATGCTTGAATGCAGCAGGAATATGGGGTAAATAAGGGGTATAAAGTAGAACTTTTGCACACTCAGCACACCCCCAAACTCGAATCCTTGCTTGTCCTCAAGCAAATGCGACCTAACTAACATGCATGCATATATATATATTCTTGGCTTAAGTTAGTGAACAATCCTTATCCACAATACCATCCCCATCATGTTTAGCACCTGTTCAAATATTTAAGGATCTACTTAGAGCAAAAGTATAGTTCTCATGCATGTGTATGCAATTATTGTGAACATACCTGAATATAGACTTTCCTAGCAACTAGAATATTATACTTAGCTTGATTATAGTTTTCCTTTGAGACTTAATTCATTTTTTCACTAGAGCCAGTAATAGGCACCTCTAGTTGTTTTCCTTCTTTTTCGAAATCTTTCTCTTCTCTACTAGAGCCAGTATTTTAGGCACGTCTAGTTAACTATCTAGAGCCGGTGATAGGCACCTCTAGAAGTTTTACTCTAGTTATTTTCCTAGAGCCAGTGATAGGCACCTCTATGTTTCCTGAGTTTCTAGTCTCTTTCTACTCTAAGTTCTAAGTTTTCTATTCTAAGTATGCTAGAGAAAGTCTTTTATCAAGTAAGTCACAAAGTGTTTCAGTTTTTTTAGAACTATACTAAGGCTCTACTTACTTCCTAAAATATTTTTAAGGGGCTGTCACAACAGAGATGGCAGCAACAGATAATAAAAGTTCAAAAATTTAAGCCAAAGATTTTTTTGTAAGCAAAATAAACTTAAATAGTAATTAACACTTAGACACGATTTTGAACCTAAAAACATTTCATATAATAGGAGGCATGCCACCCCCAAACTCAAGGGTTGCATTGCCCTCAATGCATGATGACAGAAAAATAAAAACAGAAAATAAAAACATCACAATTATAACAAAATAGCAAACAACAAAGATAAGATAAAAACTTAAATTTAAGTGTTGTCGTCGCTGCTGCTGCCGCTGTTGATCTGTATCTACCGGCGGGCAGTGATCTTCATCGTTGGAGCCGGCAGATGGCTTGGAGAGGTGGAGGCAGTCTTTTTCTTGGCTTCCCTCGGGGGCTGGATGTGAGTAGGTGAGATATGGGGTAAACGTTCTAGCACTTGTACTTCCTCGGAAGAGTTGCTGCTGCTGCTGCCACTGCTGCTGTCCGACTTCCCTTGGCCGGATGGTCTGTCTCCGGTGTTGGGTTTCTGCCGCTTCATCTGAGTGAATTCTTTGGAAAGGTTCCTCTTGACAGAGGGCTCGCCATCAGATTCCTCCCAAATTGAGGAGAAGGAGAAACCAATAATAAATTCGTCGAGGTCGGACGGTGGCTCCTTTCGCTTTTCTCCCCTGGCAGAGGCAGTGGCGGTGTGACTGCCACCTGCAGCTGTCGCGGCCGGGGTTAGAGTGGACGCGGCAGAAGGTGTTCTCGGTGTGGCAGCAGGAGTAGGGGTATGTGCAGGTGTGGGTGCAGCAAAATAATGATCGGGGAAAACATGGAACTGTACATTTGGAAAATTTAAATTGCTTTTAATGAAATGTACCATTGCTGTTGTGAAGTCGCAGACAAATCTAATCAGACCTAGCTGTTGTTCCTCCATTTTCTACAGGGTAGCTAGGATTTGAGTGAAGGAGTCTGCTGGGGGAGCTGCTGCTGTGGGCTGCTGTTGCTTTGCGGTGGCAGGCTCTGTCTGGGTAGGCTCTGCTAGCTCCTCTGTCGCGGCAGACGAATTGAAACAGGAGATTGGTGTTGCCGCTTTCAGCTCCATCAAACTGAAGATATTTTTCTCCGTCCATCCTTTACCTCGAACCTTGAGATCTTCAGCAATTTCATGGACATTGTGGCCACGTCAGATTTCTGTGATGAGGTAGGGGAAGGCAAGGGGCCCCGATGGCCGAAGTGCACAGTCCAAAATCCCCTCCCGAATATAGCGACCAACATTAATGGGTCTCTCATTTAAAATAGAATGAACGAGAGCTAACCTGGGTTGATACACTGTGCTGTTGTGTGAAGAAGGCATAATCCTCTTTTTCACGAAGGCGTTCCATAGTTTTGCCTCGGGGGTGAGTTGAGCTCGTTTCACCTTCCGTGGGTGTTTTGGGTCTGTATTCCACTAGGTCCCTTCCTCTGTCAGTTCTGCCATGACAGCGTCGTAATCTGCTGCCGACAGGCTCTCCACGAACCTCTTATGCCCATCTTCCTTTCTGCCGACGTAGAGTCCGTAGAGGGTATTAATGTACTCCGGCTCAAGAGGGACTTCCTTACCACGTACTGTCACGACCGTCATGTCTTTGATGTTGACGACAGCGTAGAATTCTCTGACCAGAGTGACATTCATTTTCTCAGGTTGGGCAGCAAACATCTGCCATTGAAGTGCTATGATCTTGCGGGTGATGAATGGTTCGAGCCCGAGGTTCTCCGTTCGTTTGGTGTAGATGAACCCTTTCTCTTCCCACATCTCCCTTTTCTGGAAGGAGATGTAGTATCGATCATTGGAATCTGCGGTGGCAAAACGGTTTGGGATTCTGTCATGACTGGGAGTGCCTGCTGCTGCAACAGAGCTTGAGGCAACACTTCTCCTTGTGTTTATGGTACTCATAGTTGCAAGACTGTAGAAGTGAAAGAAAATGTAAATCTAGAGAGAAAGCAAGTAGAGAGAGTAAAAGTGAAGTGAAAAATGAATAGTAAAATAGGGTTTATATAGATGAAGAGGTTGCTGCCTGTTGGAGCTGTAACGGCAGGCGCGAATAACGGGGCCAGCTGTTACACGGTTTCTGACACGTCTGTCATGCGTTTCCGTGTCTGCTGCGCGTCTGTTACGCGTTTGCGTGTCTGTCGCGACAGCGTGTTAACAGACTGTATTTTCCGCGTCTGTCACGACAACTGTGACGACATGCTCCTCCTTTGGGCTTTTTGGGCTGCTGGTGAGATGGTGGGCTAGTTCACTTCTTCTCCTCTCCTTGTCTCCTTTATTTCCTAAAAAAATTAAAATAAAAACTTAGTTCTTAAAAATAAAATAATTCTAATTCCCTAATAAATAAATAAATATATATATATAAATAATAAAAATAAAAATAAAATCAAGTTAAATTAGGGATGCCAGGAGGGGCATTTCCTAAAGTAACCACTTCCTGCATTCTTGGGGCTTCAGTCCCCTGATAATGCTTAAGTCTCTGTCCGTTGACTTTAAATTGGTGCCTGTCTTTTAAGGATTTGATCGTGATGGCACCATGATGAAAAACTTGCACGACTTGGAATGGGCCGGACCATCTAGATTTCAGCTTCCCTGGGAAGAGTTTCAACCTAGAGTTGAATAACAACACAAGCTGCCCCGGGCAGAACTGTCGTGGCAGCAGCTTCTTGTCATGCGACTTCTTTGTCTTGTCCTTGTAAATCCTTGCGTTGTCATAGGCCATTGCTCGAATTTCTTTAATCTCATTCAAGTCAAGTAGCCTCTTATGTCCTGCCTTTTCCAAGTCCATGTTCACAGCTTTGATGGCCCAGTATGCTCTGTGCTCTATCTCAACAAGTAGATGGCATGTTTTTCCATATATCAGCCGGTAGGGTGACATTCCCAATGGAGTTTTAAATGCTATTATGTAGGCCCATAGTGCATCATTGAGGTGTAGGACCAGTCCTTTCGAGTTGGTTTAACCATCTTCTCAAGAATGTTCTTTACCTCTCCGTTGGATATTTCGGCCTGTCCATTGGTCTGAGGGTGATAAGCTGTTGCGATCCGATGCTTAACGCCATATTTCCTTAAGGCAGCAGCTATTACCCTATTATCGACATGTCTCCCTTCATCACTAATGATCGCCTTAGGGATGCCAAATCTGGAAAAAATGTTCTTATGCTGAAATCTCTGAACAGTCTTGGCGTCGTTTTTTTGTGTGGCGATCGCTTCAACCCATTTGGACACGTAGTCCACTGCCATGAGGATATACAGATTCCCACATGATGCTGGAAACGGTCCCATGAAATCAATCCCCCAAACGTCGAAGATTTCGACTTCAAGGATGTTTTGCAGCGGCATCTCATGTCTCCTTGAGATGTTTCCAGTCCGTTGACACTTGTCACAGCTTTTTTAGAATGCTTGGGCATCCTTGAACAGTGAAGGCCAATAAAAACCAGACTGCAAAACCTTGGCAGCGGTTTTGTTACCACCTAAGTGTCCTTCATATTGTGAAGCATGGCAGTGATGAAGCACAGCTTCCTGCTCATCCTATTGTACACACCTCCTAATAATCTGATCTGCACAGTTTTTGAAAAGAAGAGGTTCGTCCCAATAATAATGCTTAACATCATTTTGGAACCTCTTCCTAGCTTGATAGTTAAGTTCAGGAGGAAGTATTCCGCTAACTAAATAATTAACGAAATTAGCATACCAGGGGAGTTCAAAAAACTTACCTGCCGCCATGGTTGTCGCGACAGTGCTCGTAGCAGCGAACAACTGCTCGTCAGGGAAGGTCTCCAGTATGTGTGTCTTGTCTGTTGGGAGACTCTTTCCCCTCTCTAATCTTGACAAGTGATCTGCAACTTGGTTTTTTGTCCTCTTTTTATCCTTGATTTCAATGTCGAACTCTTGTAGCAGCAGAATCCAACGAATCAGTCTGGGCTTTGCGTCTTTTTTAGCAAACAGATACTTCAGTGCAGAGTGGTCTGTATGGACCACCACCTTCGTTCCAAGTATGTAGGATCGGAACTTGTCAATTGAAAACACCACTGTTAAGAGTTCCTTCTCTGTTGTGGTGTAACTCACTTGGGCATCGTTGAGTGTTTTGCTGGTGTAATAAATTACGTGGAACAGCTTGTCCTTCCTCTGCCCAAGTGCTGCCCCAATAGCGTAGTCATTGGCATCACACATAATTTTGAATGGCAACTTCCAGTTCGGTGGCTGAACAATTAGGACTGTTACTAGCTTCTCTTTCAGAATTCTGAATGCCTCAGTGCATTCAGTATTGAAGTTGAAGGGACGATTCTGCTCTAATAGGTGGCATAACGGCTTGGTGATCTTCGAAAAATTTACTATAAACCTTCGATAGAACCCATCATGCCCTAAAAAACTCCAAATTCCCTTGATTGTGGTGGGTGGCGGCATCTTTTCAATTACTTCAATATTTTCTCTATTGACTTCTATGCCGCACCAGCTTACCTTATGGCCTAGGACTATCCCTTCATCCACCATGAAGTGACGTTTCTCCCACTTTAATACTAAGTTCGCTTTCTCGCATCTTTCGAGCACTCTCTGTAGGTTGCCTAAGCAACTTTCAAAATTATCTCCAAAGACAGAGAAATCGTCCATAAATATCTCCTGGAAATCCTCCACCATATCGGAGAATATCGCCATCATACACCTCTGGAAGGTTGCTGGTGCATTGCAAATTCCATATGGCATTCTCTAAAAAGCGTAAGTACCGTATGGGCAGGTGAAAGTCGTTTTCTCTTGATCCTCCGGTGCGATGTCTATTTGCTTATAACCTAAGTAACCATCAAGAAAACAGTAATAAGGCTTTCCCGCTAATCTATCAAGCATTTGATCAATAAAAGGCAGGGGAAAGTGGTCCTTCCAGGTAGCTTTGTTGAGCTTCTGGTAGTCCATACAAACCCCCCAACCGGTCACAGTCCTGGTTGGGATTAATTCGTTTTCTTCATTGGCACCACGGTTATTCCTCCCTTCTTAGGAACGCACTGCACCGGGCTCACCCACTTACTATCCGAGATGGCGTAAATTATCCCAGCATCTAGCCATTTGATAATTTCTTTTCGAACCACTTCTCGCATAGCATCATTCAAACGTCTCTGGGCATCAATGGTCGGCTTATGATCATCCTAGAGGAGAATTTTGTGCATGCATAGTGCCGGACTAATGCCTTGGATATCAGCTATCGTCCATCCAATAGCTTTTTTGTGCTGCTGCAGCATCCCTATCAGCTGTTGTTCATGTTCCTGCATCAACTTGGAAGAGATGATTACAGGCAACGTATCATTTAATCCAAGATAAACAAATTTGACCTGCCCTGGAAGAGGCTTAAGGTCTAGAACAGGTGGTTCTACAGTTGATGGCTTCTGGATGATGTGTTCATTCGAGGTATAGTTTAAGGGCTCGAATAACTTACCTGGACGATTGCCTATCCAGTTTACCTCCTCATGACCTTCAGTGTCAGATATGTCAGAATCTGAGGAGCTGCTGTCGCCGTTGCTGCCGTGAGAGTCTACCAGGTGGCTGCTGGGACAGTGGCCAAATTTGATGTCATGGCAGTCCGACCTGATGTCAGGACAGTGGCTTCAGTGATAGCCTTGCATTCTTCTTCTGCATCAGCGTGTTTTATTGCTTGGAGAACATTTAACATGATCTCTTGATCATTCACTCTCATAGTGAGTTCTCCCTTTTCTACATCAATCAGTGATCTGCCTGTGGCTAAGAAGGGTCGCCCCAGGATGATTGGTGCATTCTCATCTGCTTCACAATCTAAAACAAGAAAGTCAGCAGGAAAAATAAATTTATCCACTCTTACCAGAATATCTTCAATCTTCCCTTCTGGTTGCACGTAAGAGCGGTCTGCCAGCTGCAGCATAACTGTCGTGGGCTGTGCTCGTCCAATACCTAGTTTCTGAAATACATATTTTGGCATTAAATTAATACTAGCACCTAGATCACAAAGTGCCTTACCCACGAATTTATCACCAATTATGCACGATATTATGAAGCTCCTAGGATCCTTCTTTTTCTGGGGTGGATGGTTGTGCAGAATAGTCATGTATCCTTCTGTTAATTTAACCGTCTCAAATTCCCCAAGTCTGGATTTCTTTGACATAACATCCTTGAGAAATTTGGCATAACCGGGCATCTCCTTGATGGCATCTAACAGTGGAATATTGATGTGGACCTGCTTAAAAATATCATAATTTTTCTTAAGCTGGAACTCTTGTTTCTGTTTCTGTAGCCGCTATGGAAAAGAAGGTGGAGGACGATAATCTTCAATGCGTCCTTCCCATGGTATTCGGATCTGAGGAGACGTAGGGTCTTCATCCTTCTCCTATGTCCCTTCTACTGTCGTGACAGGTGTGGCGGCAGCAGGCTGTTTATCGTCTGCCGGGTCAGCGTTCGCGGCAGTCGATTCTAGGGCTAGTTCCTTAATTGGTTCAACTTTCTTCTCCGGCCCTGGTAATTGCTTCCCACTCCTTGTTGTGATAGCTTTGCACTGCTCATGTGTGGGTTGTCTAGCTACCTTAGTATCGCTAGGGAATCCTCCGTTCTGCCTTGGCTTAATATGCTGGGAAACCTGACCCATCTGTGTCTCTAGTGATTTCAGAGTAGCTTCATGATTAGTCATTCGCATCTCTGTTTTATCCATGAACGAGTCAGTGTTCTTGACGAAGTGATCCATATTTGATATGTAAGTTCATGTCTGAGACATAAACGTGGCCAAGGTATGCTCCAGTATACTAGGTGTGGCTGCCGGTGGCTGCTGTGGCTGCTGTTGAGGTTGCTGCCGAGTCAGAATTCTAGGTACCCCCTGGTTTTGAGTGTTATGTACTTGAGGATTCAGGGCATTGTTTGTGTTGCTCCAAGAGAACTTGGGGTCTTTCCTCCAGTTGGGATTGTAATTGTTGGAGTCATAGTTCCTTTGCTTGTTAAAGTTTTCAACATACATCCCTTCCTCTAGCTGTAGCGGGTAGTCTTCCGAACTATGATTCCCACTGCAAGTTTCACATACCTCTTCTGCAGAGTAGACAGATTTTGAATCTTTCTTCAGCAAATTCTCTATTGCCTTTTTGAGGTACGCGACCTGTGTCTTTAGGGAGTTATCAACCTCATAATCCTTTACAGCTAGTACTCGTTTACCTCTCCTTGCTGTGGGAAATTGCTCTTCATTCTTCGTCAAATTCTTTAATACTACCATGGCTTCATCTGGATCTTTACCCAACAGTAACCCATTGGTTGCTGAATCGATTCTCACGCGAGTCTGTAGGTTGGCAGCATTGTAAAATTTGATGACTTGATTCCAAACAGGGAATCCGTGCATCGGGCAATTCCTCAGAAGAGTAGTAAACCTGCCCCATGCCTCGTGCATTGGCTCGTCGTCTTCCTGTTGAAAAGTAGCAATTTCGTTACGTAATCGCTTAGATAAATGGGAAGGGTTAAAACGAGATAAAAATTCTCGAGTTAAATCTGCCCAAGTTCGTTGAACACGGCGTTAGTTTGTTCCACCAAGTTTTAGCTCTGTCCCTCAATGAATGAGGAAATAACGGAAGCCTCAATATCTCCGGATTTACTCCTGGTAGTCTAAATGAACCACATATTTCTTGGAACGTTTTCAGATGTCCCCTAGCATCCTCTGTAGCAGAACTGGCCAGTGGAATTAATCATGCTGAACATGACAGGTTTCAGCTCAAAATTTTCAGCTTCCATATCTGGCAGGGTGGTCTCTAGTTCCACATGATCATTGATCATGTAATCACGGCATGACCGGCGTGCGGCCCCAGCAGCAGGAGGTGCGGAAGGCTGTCCGTTTCCTCTATCTCCGATAGGATCGTTAGGATCTTGGGGATTCCCTTGGTTGTTCCTCCTGTCTTCGTGTCTTCCGTTCACCATTGCTTCTAACTGTTCCTCCAGGTACTCGTTTCTTTCTACTAGGAGGCGGACTCGTTTCCTGAGGTTGCACGTTCATTCGATTTTTAGGGTCTAATTTGTGCTTAGGTATTTTGCCTCGTTGAGATCTGCGCATAAGCAAACTAAACACCTTGTGAAAAGCACAGGGTGAACAATCACAATAAAAACAGAAAAATTAAAAAGAATGTGCAGTAAAAGTAGGGTAAAGATATGTTGCCAGTCCCCGGCAACGGCGCCAAAAACTTGTTGCGTGTAAAAGAGTCTATCGCAATAGAGTGCAAGTGTACACGACGCAAGTAGTAAAGTGATATAGGAGGTATCGGTGTTGCAATGTCTAGGAATTCCTCTTCTGTTGTTGCTTCTGTCGCGGCAGCACCTGCGGCGGCAGAGGTCCGTTGATGTCGCGACAGCGATCACACAACTCTATACTTCAAGCATGGCAAGAATCCCTTCTGTGCCTTGTCCTATCCCTAGGTCCAAGTCTGTCGATGAACACGTCTTTGATGATACCTCCCGGCGTGAATCGAAGGATGAACACCGATGTTGTTGAATTCTTCCTTCGCCACTTAATCTCGTCCTATCCCTAGCTACAAGATAGTTCAACCATAAACTGGAGAACCCGTACTTATTCATTTCGTATACTTAACTCTCCCGATATTAAGTAAATGTATAATCTCACAATGCTCTCCCGATACTCTTGCAAGATGTTGAAAACCAGAATAAGCAAACTTGAAGTCTATTTTATTGAACAGAAAAAATCCTAAAACAATGCAATCCTTGCAACTACCTTACAAAATCAACCCTTAGCCCTAGGGGAAGTTTAGAACATGATGAGAAGGGGGAAAACGACTAGGGTTAGGGGAAGACGGCTAGAGAATAAGATATCCTTCCCTAGGTTGAATTACATGCCTTTATATAGGCCTTGGGTTCAAGTTTTCTAATATGGCAAGAATACAAGTTTAAATTAAAGTACAACTCTATCAAAGACTAAATCTTCAGAGTGAATGTCTTTAATTCGTCCTCTTTTCTTGTTTGGAGTTTCTTCCTTGAACTTTGGGCTTGGCCTTCATTCTGATCTAGGGCTCGGAAAAATATATGCGTGCTCCACGATAGACCGACTTAATTTCCTCTTTATGTCGAGCTCAATTTCACTTTTTCCCTTCACCATTGCTGTCGTCCTTAGCTGCCACGACAGCGGCCTCGACAACGTCGTCCTTCTCGACTTCAGTCTTGTGTTCCAGCTCTGCTTCTCCACTGCCCTAAGTTTGCTACAGCAACTACCTGTAAAAGTAACCAAAATTAGTAGCAACTGTGCCTTTTTATATAATTGTGATGTATAATTTGAAATCTATCCTAAATGCAATGAAATATGCTTGAATGCAGCAGGAATATGGGGTAAATAAGGGGTAAAAAGTAGAACTTTTGCACACTCAACACTTTTTCAGCAAATGAATCCATCCATCCATTCGGACATAAGGAGAATGGAACTCGCTATACTGTTCGAGCTTTAGGAGAACAGAACCAGTCCATTCGTTCGGATATAAGGAGAATGGAACCCTGGTCATCCATTTGAACACATGGATAATAGAACTCGTCTATCTATTTAGGCGTATAGAGTTTGGAACCCCGCTCATCTTTTCATGCATATGGAGAATAGAACTTGTCTATCCGTTCAGGCGTAAGAAGAACAGAACCCCGCTCATCTATTCGAGCATATAGAGAATAGAAGTCGCTTATCCGTTCAGGCGTAAGGAGAATGGAACCCCACTCATTTATTCGGGCACATAGAGAATAGAGCCCGTTCATCTGTTCGAACATAAAGAGAATTGAACCCATCAATCCGTTCGGACGTAAGAAGAATGGATCCCGCCTATCTATTCAGGAATTAGGAGAATCGAACCCACCCATCCGTTCAGGTAGCAGAAGAACGAAGCAGAGCAGCAAATCAATGATTGGTGAAAATCAATGCCTCATGCTCTTTGCAATATCCCTATTTCACTCGATTAAGGAAAGAAGGGGCAGCTGTTGTCACTGATTTTTTGGCTCAAAAATGCAAGAAAAAAGAAAGGAAATCTACATTATTCGAATAATAAAAAAAAAGGAAAGCAAAGGTGGTTTCAAATAAAAAAAGGAAGGAAAGAGTAGCATTGATTCATCAGATTCCATTGAAAAGGAAAGTATCATCATATTTGGGGGGCAAATCTCGATTAGATTGAAGAAATGACTATTGGAATCAAATCAATAATTTTAGGGCAATATTCTACCTGAATTTTAGGGATTTTTAGCTGATTTTCCCTTGTAATTATGGTGAATAAATGCAACATAAACCCCCTTCCCCTTCACTTGTAAACACACACAATTCACTGGAGAGAAATATAGTTAATTTCAAGAATTTGATAGCTTTTTTTAGAGAGTTTTGCCCAGATTATTATGGAGCTTTTGTACTTGGAATTAAAGATTGGAATAAATATTTGAAGCATTCTTCCGATGTATTTTTTATTCTTCTTGTTCGAATATACATGCATAAATTTTTTTTCCTTGTTCTAATTTTAAATCACTATCACTATAACTTGGATTCAAGTGAAGGGATGGTTGAAAGTTGAAGTTTTTTTTTGGAAGTTTTGAATTTTTTTAAAAGGGTGAAAACAATTCTTTTGGCTTTCAATCTTTTTTATAGTGAATTCGAGTTGTAATTTCAAGTTTGTTCCCGATGTTCTTCAATCCATGTAAGAACACTAAGAACGTTTTGGAAAAATAAAAGTGAAATGTTTGAACCATTTTTTTTTTTAAAAAGAAAATTTCAAAGTGTGTTTCTAAAAATCTTATCTTTTAAATTAAATTTCAATTTTTAATAATTTTTTGGATAAATGGTACTTTTTTCATCCAAAGAACCTCCAAAAAAACACCAACAATAAAAACCAACAATCCAAACTAAAAGAAAACACTAAAAAAGTCTACTATCTACCAAAAATGGATCAACATGATCAAAAATAAAACAATTTGCAAGCCTCAATTGAATGTCAGACTTTATCAAACTAAAGATGGTTAAAATCCACATCCTTTCTCCTCCATGTAACATCCTATTCCTTTCCTGCCAGAGATAATAGGAAAAACAACTCCAAGCTAGCCGAACAATGGCAACTTTTAACAATTTCCCCCTTACCATTCCTCATTACCCAAGAAAAAATCTCCCCCAAGACTTATGAGGGTTTTGCACAACAAAAGCCCGCATCACATGAAACCATAGCACATTCGAAAAGGAACACTCAAAAAATAAATGATCTCTCATTTCAGGCTCAAAACTACACAAACAACAGGTCGAATCAACATGACACCCCAACTCAAAAGCCTATTTTTGGTTGGCAACCTATTAAGAACCATTAACCATGATATAAAATAGTGTCGCGGGACTTATGGACAACCCAAACAAAAAAAACCACAGAAAGCGGACTTGCTTATGCCTAAGTAGCTCCCAGGCCTTCCTAGCTTTAAATCTCACAACCCAATTTCTAATAAGAGCAAGGTTCTCTATAAGCTTCAGTAGCTTCTTCCATGCCCAGCTGTGGTAAAGCTTAGCTTGAACCTCCTACACCGAGCGACTCTTTAGGTCATAGTGCTGTATCCAAGAAACTCAAAGAGAGCCAACTTGGGAAATAAGAAACCATAAGGCCTTCAACATGTAGGCCTTGTTCCAGCAAACAAAATTCATTTTACCCAGTCCCCCTCATTCTTGGGATGGAAAACCAATTCCCAACTCACATGTGCACCTCGAGCTGAGCCTTCCTTACCTTTCCACAAAAAAGCATTGCAAAGGCAAGTAACATGCTTTATTACCTTGGAGGGTAGAAATAAAATCCTGCACCAAAAGTTTTGGATGCTACAACTTGGAACAACTGTAACCTCCAAGAAAAAGATAAGCATTTAGCAGACCAGTTTTCTATTGACCTTGTAATCTTCAACACCAACCCTTCACAGTCAGCAGAAGAAAGACACCTTGTAACCAGAGGCACTCTCAGATAACGCACAAGCAAGGAACCAAGCCTAAAGCTTGACTAAGCAACGATCTCTTGTAGCACAGATTCATCGTCCCCTGAACTGAACAAGTCACATTGGAAACATTAATCTGCAGCCCATACATAGTATAAAGCAAGTCTTAGACACTCTTCACCCTAAAATTGAAGCCACATTCCCCTTGGTGAACACCATCAAGTCATCTGCGAAGCACATATGGGTGAGCTTTACTTTCTTACACTTCGGGTGGTAATCAAACACCCCAAATCTACCAGCCCAGTTGAGAAGTACCGAGAGAACATTTATGACTAAGATGAATAGGGAAGGGGACAATGGATCCCACTGCCTAACCCCTTTAGCACCAACAAAGTAGCCAACAAGCCCTCCATTTACATTCACCGAGAACTTAGGCCTAGTAATACAAACCCTTATCCATTTCCTAAACACCTCAGGGACCCATAAAACTTTTAAAACCTGAAAGAGAAAATTCCAATTTACCGAATCAAAATCCTTTTTGAGATTAATCTTAATGCACATCTGGGTGAGGAGTGCTTCCTACCATACCCAGTCACAAGTTCCTGAGCAAGCAAGACATTTTCCACTAAATCACCCTCAGATAAGAAGGCACTATCGTTTTGAGAGATAATAGAAGGTAGCCACAATTTTAACCTGTTAGTGAGGATCTTTGTGATGCATTTTTACACCGTGCTACAAGAGGAGATTGGCCTGAAATTAGAGGGACGAACATAAGAAACAACCATGGGGACCAGGGTAATGATTATGAAATTGAAGGAGTCAAGAAATATAACAAGCCAGGGAGAAATACGCCACGACTTTATGAAAATCCTCCCCTACGATCTGTCAGGCAGCCTGAAAAAACCTTGCCGAGTACCCATCAGGACTAGGGGCCTTATTTCCATTCATGGAAAACAGCACATCACATATCTCCTTCATGGTGATAGGAGTAATTAAAGAATTTTGCATTTCAGGCGTAAACTCCACCTCATGAACTTCGTTCAACAATTCTTCATAGAATCCCTAAACACCTGAATCAACCACACCTAGAGAGTTAGCAAAAAACTAAGTTAACACCTCAGAAATCCCTTCATAACTCTCCACCCACTACCCTTGATCATCATGCAAAGGCTTGATCGTATTAACTTTCTATCGAACAACAACTTGCCTAAAGTAATAACCAGTATTTTGGTCCCCCTCTTTAAGAAATTGGGTTCTAGACTTTTGATGTAATAGTTTCTCTTCAGCTCTGAGTAAATCACCTAACTCTTTAGCCACTCTCTTCTCTTGAGCAACAATATCCGTAGTAGGATTGCTCAATAGGATCTTCTGAAGGTTGCTAAGTTCCAATTTCTTGGACAACACCCTATTAGACACATCACCAAAATGCTCCTTATTGAACTTCCTTAAGACTACCATCAATCTCTTGAGCTTGGAGAAGAGAAGTGTCAAGGGATTACCCACAACAGGCAAGTTCCAAGAGCCAACAACCCCTCCCAAAAACACATGATGATTTGTCCAAAACCCAAAGAATTTAAAGGGCTTCGGTGGCCTAGCCAAAGGAGCCTGTAGAGTCATATGAGAAGGGCAATGATCACAGCAGTTTGGGTCCATGAACTCCACCGTGGCACCAGGGAACCTTTTAAACCATGCCTAATTCACCAAATCCATATCGAGCTTCTGTGAGAGAGGGGCTTCTTCCTGAAAATTATACCATGTAAACAGAGACCCTATGAAAGGGTGATCCACAACATCTAAAGCATCCAAACAGTCACAAAGCCCCTCATAGCTCCAGTAATACGCTGTCTCCCATCAAAATCAGAGTTTTCCTGGGGACATTTAATAATATTAAAATCCCTAACAAGAAACCAAGGGTGATTACCAACCCTACCCTTAACCTCAAGTAATTCAGCCCACAGTGCTACTCGTTCATTCCTCCCATTACAAGCATAATTGGCAGGAAAGTAAAAAAACATCCTCTCATACCGTAGCAAGTATGTAATAACTTGGTCCGAGCAAGAAACTAAGTCAACAATCTGTTTTCCCTAGAAAGTAACCAAATACGCCCATTAAAAGCAAAAGGATAATTATGCACCAAACGCCAATCTCTAAACTTGGCTCTAACAACTTCCCCAACATTCGCCTCTATAACCCTAGTCTCTAACAAACAAAGAACATTGACATTCAATCGATGAACTACTTTCAGGATATTCTTCTCTATCAAAGGGTCATTTAGTCCCCTAACGTTCCAAATTAAAAGAGTCATTGATTCATCAGTTTTGCAACCCCACCAGCCGCAGCACGCCCAAGCTTGGAGTGAACCTCTTGACCGATAGCCTCAAACCTATTCGGAGAAACAAAAAGGACCACAAGTTGCTCCACATCCCTTGAACCCAAAGTATGCTCCATATCACCAGGAACCACATGGTGATCCACAACTAAAGCCCCAACAATCACATTTATGAGGTATAAAGCCCCGATTTTGGGCTCAGTAGTTTTGATGAATGCTTTAGAGTTGACCGAATCTATTTTTGAATTCGAGTAGTTTGGGGGTGAATTTAGGGAAAAGAGCCCTCGAGTGTTCTTAAAAATGTGGAAATAATTTCTAAAATCCTTATATATTATATATTGATGTGTGTGAAATCAATTTTGGAAAATGAGTTTCGGATTTAAGTCATTTTGGTTTAGTGACCAAAATATGAATTTTCAAAACTATTTTCGTGACCGTTTCGTAAAAGAATCAAAATATTGAATCTTTAAGGAGCTAATTAGCCAAGTCTAATTTCATACTTTTCCCTTATTTATTTTATTCCTAAAAGTGATTTTAAAAGAGTTTTTATTTATATTTTAAAAAGGGTTTTATATCATCCAAGTTTTGACGTTAAAAATTTCCAAAAGGCTTTCTTCACTTTCTTTCAACCAAGCACCATTTTATCAGCAAGTTTTTAAAGGCAAAACTCCTTTAAAGTTGATTTCTAATCATCCAAGTCTTTCCTTATGATTTTCTTCTTAAACCCAATTGATTTCTTTTAGATTTCTTAAGCTTTTCTTCAAAAAACAAGGGGAAACTCTACCATTGGAGGTGAGTTGTTTTTTCTCCTCTAATGTAAAGTTCTTTATTAATATTCTCATGTTATTGATTCTTTTATTGTTTTAGATTAAAGGATTTGCAAATTTATTTATGAAAAAGTGTGAAATAAAGTAAAAATGGTTGTTTAGTTAGTTTCATTGTTGGATCATGTTTTTTTTGGGTTTTAGATTGTTGTGGGAAATGTTTTTGATGATAAAATATGTTGAGGTAATGGGTAAATCAAAAGAATCCTGAATTTGGTTAAGTTGGTGAAGTTTCAGATTTATATTTTTGGGTTTTTGGCTTGGATTTGTGAGAAATCAGTAGCTGATGGATATTTGATGATGGGTAAATGTTTTTGGATGCTATTAGATGTATTTATGATGCCAATATTGCTGGGTTTTGGCTGGAGATCGTTTGGGTTGATTTATTCGATGTTTTCGGCTTATTTCGGATATGTTTTGATGGCCGATTTGTTGCTAGATGATGAGTCTCTATTTTCCAGCAAGTTTTTGGGTTGAAATAAAGTCCAATGCTCTATTTGTAATGGTTAGAAACATGGGTCTTGGAATCGGAGTCATCAGACACATTTTTGGGTGATCCGATGGCTTAGATCGGTGTTTCGGCTTGTGTTTGTGGTTTGCTGGTTAGTGGAAATACTTTTAAAGTCTTAACGTGGTTAAGGACATGTTTAAAAGGGTTTGGATTGTGTCTTAGAGACCAATCTAAACTCAAGCGTACGTTTGGGTGTTTTCGCCCTTGTTTTCACATTGATTTAATTTAAAATGTTGATGACGCGATTGCACGGTTGATTATGATGTATCCTGCTGTTTTCATGCACGATGAGTTGTTTTAAATGTTATTATATGAAATCTCATGAGTTGATGTCTTGATATCAAAGTTATGAAATTATATTGTGAAATATGCTTAGAAATGGGATATTTTGATCATGTTTATGGTTTGAAATTAATGATTGTTTCTGGAGGTAAATTGTATATTGGCAAGTGATGATTACATATATCAGATATGTTGATCGACCAATAGGATGTGAAGAGCTCTATAATACAAAATTCGCGCGTGTGGTATCCTTCGATTTCACAGTAGGGGTAGTGTTATTGTGATGCCATTGGTAGGGGTAGTGCTATCCCCAACGGGCTTTGCGGGTAGTTGCATCCAAGACGAAGTGAGTTTTATGCATCAATAATGCATGTGACTTAATGGGGGTAGTGCCATCAAGGTGTTCATATATCCGATTTGAGAGTGATAGGGTTAGTGCTATCACCTTGGGCTCTGCGGGTAGTGGCATCCCGGATCACTTGTGGCCAATATACATGTGTTGTTCTCATTATATTTATGCTATGTTTTGGCATGATGTTGATCATGTGTTGGCAAGTTATGTTTTGACATGCATCAGTAATGCATGGTTTGTACGAATTTGTAAGCTATGGTTGAATTGCACAGGTAATGCTTGAATTGTGGTATTGTGGTTTTGACTTGAGAATATGCCTTGTGTTGTAATTCTAGCTTGTTTTATTGGTTTGTTGAAAGGAAGTGGTTTGAAGGAAGGTTTTGGTTTTATGAACAAATTATGTGTTTTAAAAACTGCATTGTTGTAGCTTCGGTTTTTAGCACCGCTCACTAAGCTCTCTAGCTTATGCTCTCTTTTCCAACAATGCAGATCACTAAACCTTTCGGGAAAGCAAGGGAGATGTCCAAGAGTCCAAATCTTAGCTCAAGTATGGTTTATTCCAATAGTAGTGTAGTAGCAATAGGGCTAGACCTTTATGTGTGTTTGGAGCGTGTGTTAGACTCCCTGTTTGTTGAGACAAGTTTGTTATGATCCTTTGAAGTTGTGTCAAGTATGGTTTCGTTGTTTTAATGCTTAACTTGTGTTTTAACCTCTTATGCAAATGTAGTTCTTTGTATAATTCATTCTCGTTTAATCAATGCTTTAAAATGCTTTTTTTTATGTTGCTAAGTTCCTTTATTTGAGAAATGCTTGTTTTGTTGATCCCTTGCCGTTGGTATGTTATTGGAATGGTTTCAGTTAGGTTCGGAATTGCCCAAGACCCTTTTTGAACTAAACTGTGCATAACGGTTCCGAAACGGGCTCGACCGTATCGAAACGGGCCAGAAATTTGCCGCCGTTTCGAAACGCCCCTTAGTGTTTCGGAATGGTTTGCCTCTGGAAAATCTATTTTGAAAGCCTGTTCCGAAACGAGAAGTTGTGTTTCGAAACGCCTGGCAGTTAAGTTAGTTGAGGGCATCTCTTAAGTTTTGTTTTCTTGCGTTTTGGTCCCCAGTTGATGTTTTTTCAATTGTATGAGTTTGGATGGTCATTTTATGCTACATTTTGGCATACGTGTATGAAAACTGACTAATTGCAAGATGGTAACCTTAATTTCATGTTAGGTCCCTATTTTATGCTAAAATTGCATTTTGGTCCTTGTGTGCTTGTTGGCCGGTCTGAGGCTTGTTCCTTTGTGTTTTTATCCGCTGCGAGTGTTCCCCACCTATGTTTTAATAAAAGCATCTAGAAAAGATAACTTTAAAAGCTTGTTCCTTTTTAGGGTTGCTAATCGAAGAGAAATCTTTGGGTCTTTCTTCGGTTAGTCCCATGTGACAACCTTAGGTCGGTCTAGTGGCTAGGCTGGGCTGAGGGGGTTACATCTGAATGACACTGGTACAAACTGCTATGGTATTCTTCCTCTAGAACACATCTCCTTATGATCTGATCAGGACATTGCTTGAACAAGCAGGGTTCATCCCAATAGTAGAATCTTGCATCGTGTCTGAATTTCTTGAGTCCTTGGCTAGATAAATCAAGAGGCAAAATATCACTAACAATATAATTAACAATATCAACAAACCACAGAATTGATGTAGCAGATAACAGTTTCTCATCAGGAAATTCCTCCTTAATTTCAGATGCACTACCTTGTGCTATACATTTGAGTCCTTGGTTCTCACATCCTTTCCTATCTCTAACTTCTAAATCAAATTCTTGTAGCAAGAGTATCCATCTAATAATTCTAGGCTTAGCATCCTTTTTATTCACTAAGTACTTAATGGCTGAATGATCGGTATGAACTATAACCTTTGTGCCTTATCAAGTATGACCTAAACTTATCAAAGGAAAATACTACAACAAGCAATTCTTTTTCCGCAGTGGTGTAATTTATGTGTGCATCATTCAAAGTGCGACTAGTATAATAAATAACATGAAAAAGTTTACCTCAGCGTTGTCCAAGTGCTGCACCGACAGTGTAGTCACTTGCATCACACATCAGCTCAAATGGCTCGTTCCAATCAGGTGGAATGACAACTAGTGCTGAGATAAGCTTCTCCTTCAGTTCTTGAAACCGGCAATGGGAATCTTTGTCAAACACAAATGGTTGATTTTGCTGTAGCAAATTGCATAGCGGCTTTGAGATCTTCGAAAAGTCCTTGATGAATCTCCGATAGAAGCCATCATGCCCTAGGAAGCTTCTTACTCCCATGACAATAGTGGGGGGACGTAGTTTTTCAATGACCTCGACCTTTGCTTTGACAACTTCTATTCCTTGCTTCGAGATCTTGTGGCCTAAGACCGTTAGTTCTGTTACAATGAAATGGCATTTTTCCAAATTGAGCACCAAGTTAGCTTCCTCACACCTCTTTAGGACCTTGGCAAGATTGCCCAAGCATGTGTCGAAGTCATCTCTGGAGACCGAGAAGTCATCCATGAAAATTTCTAAAAAAATCCTCGACCATGTCTAAAAAGATAGCCAGCATACATCTTTGAATTGTTGCTGGGGCATTGCAGAGACCAAAGGGCATTCTACGAAAAGCGTAAGTTCTATAAGGGTATGCAAAAGTCGTCTTCTCTTGGTCTTCAGGTGCTATAGCAATCCGATTGTACCCAGAATACCCACGAGGAAGCAATAGAATGCCTTGCCCACTAGTCGATCTATCATCTGATCAATGAATGGGATGGGAAAATGGTCCTTCTTGGTTGCCTTGTTGAGCTTCTTATAGTCCATGCAAATCCTCCACCCCGTGACGGTTCTAGTAGGCAATAGCTCATTCTCCTCGTTACTTGCCACAGTCATGCCTCCCTTCTTCGGTACACATTGCACCGAGCTAACCCATGAGCTATCAGATATTGGGTAGATTACTCCAGCATCAAGACACTTAATTATCTCTTTCATCACCATATTCTTCATGATGGGGTTTAATCTTGTCTGGGGCTCAACAGAATTGATGTGACTATCATCAAGCAAAATTTTGTGCATACATATAGCAGAGCTTACACCCTTCAAATCAGCCATAGTCCACCCTAGCACATTTTTATGCTGTAACAACATATTTACTAAGCTAGTTTCTTGCTTAGGTGTGAGACTAGATGAGTGTGGGGCGTGTAGGTGTTCCTTTTTTGTGAGAGCGCAAGTGCACACTCCTGCCAAGTTATAGTATAAAAGATGTCGAATCCCACGAGGAATGGACAAGTTATCTCGTTTCGTAGTTCCTACACAAGGTAAAGTAAAAGCACAAGTGAATAATTGGTTGAGATAGGAAAGTAAATAAAATCACAAGTAATGAAGAAAAGGTGAATCAAGTTGATAAAGCAGGCAGGGTTATGATGCCCTTTAGTGTGAAAACTGCGTTGTAAAAGGTATGAGTTATTTTGTGCTGCCACGCTACGCTGCCTCGGCAGGTATGGCAGGCGGTAAACTACGACCCTATCACGCGGCCGCAACAGGTCTCTACCACTGCAGGGGTGTATTGTCTCGGCAGGTGGAATGGAAGAAGTCTTGGCGGTAAGTCTGGCAAATACTTCAAGTTCAACAGGATAGTCGACATTGATTACTCCTATTTCTAGGTTAGGACCGACAAATGGATTCTCTCAAACGACTGGTGTAGAATAATTGAAAGAATGAAGAGCAACGGATTAAGTAAACTCGAAATATTTTATTGAAAAATAACTCAAAACCTAAACAATCGTTTCACACTAGTTGCAAACATAACCCTAACCCAAATAGAATTTAGAACATGGCGGCAATGTAGAACACAAGAAAAGTCTATAGAAAACCTAAGATGATTTAAACTAGGAGTACAATGGGTATTTATAGACTCAATACTAGGTTAAGTCCTCTTTAAAGTAGAAGTCCTCAAAAGTAGCTTTCCATCTTTAATATGGCTATAAATGCCGACTTCTTTGCGTGGAATATGGACTCTATCTCCTTTGCCTTAGTCTGCAAGTAAGCTTGAGAATTTCACTTCGGTAGCCTTGGCCGCTGCTACAGACGTCGGAAAATCACATGAACGCCGACGATAGATTCAAGAGTTTTAGCTCTACAAATCGCGCTCCGGTTCTTCCAACTTCAGCTATCGTGGTAAGCAAGGTCGACGGCAACTCTGCTCGGCATGTATTTGGCAGCAAATTGTCTTCAGCTGAAACTGCTTCAGTACAGCTCCTAGGTAAGCTTCCTCAGCCTTGTGCCCTCAGCTCCTTGGTTCACTCTTTCAGTTGTTAGTATCTACATACAATAATACACTAAAACAATATCTCTTGTTCACCAAATAAGTAATAACTCATAAAAGCAAGGCAGAAACTAGAAATACTATAAAATGTTATGCATGTATCTACTTATGTCTAAAATGTGCTTAAAAAGTAATAATAAGAGTTGGAATGTGCATGAAATATAGGACTTTTGGACACTTTACACACCCCCAAACTTGAACTATTGCTTGTCCTCAAGCAATGCAACCTAAAGTACTTGCTCTAATAATAATCAGAAAGAAAAATTAGCTTTTAACCTGATTTCTGCCTCAAGGCCGTGGCACCTATATTAATTTAGTGAAGGGAAATAATCAAAAAAAGAACTCAGAATTTAAATTTCACATGCCTGTGTGGTGTGTGCATATCCGTAAACGAGCTGAATACGCAAAATAAATAATTAAACAAAGATGATGTTGTGATGTAAAGGTTGCTGCCGAGGCAACACAATTTAAACACAATATTTTTAATCATGGCAGTGAGGGCTTCAGCTTATCACAACTACTCTTTCAGGTTTGACGTTGAGATAGAAGCAAACTACAAAACCCCGAACCCTTGGAGTAGAGTCATCCTGTGAAGGCTTTCATTCACTCATACTAATTTATCCGGCACATTAAGACTTTCAGATTCATGGATTTTGATAGCAAAGGAGTGTCCTCGCACATGATTCTTCCTAGAGCCTTTCTCGGACCTCTAGGGTATTACAGCTTTGTTCTTTGTTTTTTATCTTGCTTTCGTGGCAGTACTTGCATTTTTCTATTTCTTTTGCCTACCTTGGCGGCTACCTATAATAATCGTTAGAATTTTGCGAAGAATTCTAAAAACATACATGCAATGTTCATCAAATATTCTAACACATTTAGCAAGTAACAAATATGCTTATATTTTCAGGCATAAAAAAGTTTCTAAGTCATATTTCATACTTTTCCCAATATTAAGTTCAATTTTTACTAGGTGCGAAAATAACTTAGTCAGATATCCTATTATAGGCATAAGTCATAACAAACTTTTCTTTTCCGATTATTACTAAGGCAAGTACAATGCAACCTACATGCAACTAAAGATGCCTAAAAAATATGATGCGAGACTTATCCCCCCAAACTTGAGATGGGCATTGCCCTCAATGAACAAAACAGACAAAACACAAAATACAAGAAAAATACAAGTTAAAAATAAAAATAGCGAAAAAGAAAATAAAAATAAAAGAAAGGGAAGGAAATAAATTAAAAGTTTGTTGATGGGTGGGAGGAGGTTGGATTTTTTTCAGCTGAGGAGGAAGAAGTGTGGATGACGAAGCAGCGGCCGACAGATGTCTTGGCGGCAGTTCTAGCAGGTGATTGTTTTGCTTTCCGCGACGGTTGGACTCTCTTTGGTGTATGCTGTGGCTCTTCTTGAGGTTCAGCAGAAGGAACGGCGGGAGATGCGTCTCTCTCTTCTAACTCAGTCTTGAGGTCCACAGGTTCTTCGGCTATTATGTGCCGCTTTCTCTTCCTGGTTCCTTCTTCCGTGGGTGCAGTAGAAGGGATGAATGCCATTGGGATGGCTGCTGTTGCTGCAACCACTGCTATTTTTGGCTCCTACGGCGGCTGCTCGATCTCCTATGATGAGGAGGTGTCTGTCACTGTGTTTGCTGTGCAGGCAGAGGAGAGATTCTGCTGGTGCCTCTCATAGGAGTCTCCCACTATGTTGGATGGGGTGGCGGCTGAGTAGGTCGGAGAATGCGTAGGAGATGTGTAACGCCCCGGTTTTGGGCTTAGAAGTTTTGGGTTTTGGACCGGACCGGTCGGGTTGCGGTTCGAATATATAAAGGTGAAATTAGGAAAGCCTAGTTCAGGTTGCATTAAAAATATGGAAAAATGTCCTAAAATCCTCTTTTAATATATATAAGTGAACTGTGAAATCAATTTTACAAAATGAGGTTGGGAAGGGTGACATTTTGGCTAGTGACCAAAATCTAATTTTTGAAAATTGCGTGATTGTTTTAGAAAGGATTGAAACTTTGAATCTTTAAGGAGCTATTTACCCAATGGGAGTTTCTCCAGATTTTCTAAATATATTAAATGATTAATTAAAAGGTTTTAAATATAAACAAAGTGGAGGGAAGATATTTTAGTTTTAACTAACTTTTCTCTCAACTATTTTCTCTCATTTTCTCTCAAGCCAAACATTTCTCTCCAGAGCTTTTCTCTCTGATTTTGTCACCTAAATTCATCTTTTCAATTACCTATTGATTGCTAATCATCTCTACAACAAAACCTCACCATTTGCTAAGTGGATTTTCTTGAAAACTTGATTCAAAAAGGGAGAAACTCAAGTTTAGAGGTAAGAACGTCCTTCTCCTCTAAACTTCAAGTTCTTTACTGAAATTCCTAAGTTCTCAATCCTTGATTTATTATTTATTAAAGGTTTTATAATTGGAATTTTGGTTTTGGCTTTAAAATGCAAGATTTGCTTGATTTTGGTGAAATTTTCGTATGATCTGTTTGGGCAGTGTGTTGAGGTGTTAAATTGATGTTAATTGAATGTTAATTTAATGAGAAATTGAGGTTTTATCAATGCAATCCCGAATAGGTTGAATTTCCTAAGTTTTGCTTGAGTTTTTGGTTGTTTTTGGAGTGATCTTGGTGATCTGTTATAGCTGGAGGTATAAGGACGTGTTTGTGATCATTTTGGATGTTAAATTGATGATTAAAAATGGTTAGAAGTGATGGATCTTGGCTGGGTTAAGTTTCGGAAGTGTTTGGTGGTGATTTCGGTTGTGTTTGGTAGCCGAAATGTTGGATTTGTGTTGAGCAGCGAGTTTAGTTGTGTTGCTGGTGTTTTTAATGCATGATGATGCATTAATCTTCTGTTGTTATGTGCTTGAAACAGGGGAGGAAGATCCGTGAGCTTTTGAGGTGGTGTGGAAGGTTTCGGATGCTTGAAAGGCTTGTTGGCTAGCCTTGTTTTGTGTATCGGTGAGTGAAGTTGGGTTTTCAGCTTTTAAACCAAGGTTTGAAGGTTTGGGAGCTTAGTTTAAGTCTAAACAACTTTGCTAAGCTCAAGAGTAAGTAAATGGATTTTCGCTCTTGGTTGTGTTGTGAATTGGCTTTTCAAAGCAATTGTGATTGATGGTTGCAATGCATATGTTTTGCATGTTTTAAATTCTGTTTTGAAAGCATATTTTAGCATGGTTTAATGCTGGTTTTGAAAGCCATATGTGAAGGATGCTCAAGGTAAGAGATCCTTGGTTTTGTACATTGAAATTGTGAAATTGATGCATAGTGTTGCATGTTGTTAAATGGCTTTGTGTAATGCTTTAAAAACAGTGAATTGATGATGGTAAATGATGAATTTTGCATTATGGTTATGCATGTGAATTAAAGGATTAATGCGGTAAGATGGTTATATTGGCAAGTGATGTAAGTGGTTCTTGGTTCTTTGATCGGATATAGTTAGCCGGCTATAGGATTGGGTGCATCGTGAATTAAGTCGCCTTGGATGTGGAGTGGTTAAGTGTGAACCGGTAAACTCCATCCAAGTTTCCTAACGAGATGGTTAAGGTCATAATGGTTGATGGGATCCCATTCGAGGACCTTGGTTAAGCAAAGGTAATAATGGTTGTTAAAATTCCATTTGAGGACCTTGTGCTTGGTAAGATCACAATGGTAGTGTAAAGTCCATGTGTGGATCTTGTGTAGGGTGTCCCGGATCTCGTTAGTGATGTTATACAACTACCAATCGGTGATACTAAGGTTGTATGGTGTTTAAAAGTCCATACATGGGAACCTTGTGCATGTTAAGGTTGTATGGTGTTTAAAAGTCCATACATGGGAACCTTGTGAAAGTTAAGGTTGTATGGTGTTTAAAAGTCCATACATGGGAACCTTGTGAATGTTAAGGTTGTATGGTGGTTAAAAGTCCATACATGGGAACCTTGTGAATGTTAAGGTTGTATGGTGGTTAAAAGTCCATACATGGGAACCTTGGGAATGGTAAGGTCAAATGGTGTTTAAAAGTCCATTTGGGAGACCTTGGATTGGTAGTGTGTATGAAGCGTGGGGACAACGCTTGTGATCCACGTATCCGATTTGATGTTGAGTTGAAAAGTGGATTTGGTTTATCACTTGGAAGCCAATATAATGTTCTTGAATTTAATGAAGCATGAGATGCTTGAAATGATGCATGGTTGCATGAGTTTTACTTAATGCATTGTGAATGCATGTTTACTTGTTGGTATGAACAAGTGTTGTTTATCTATTGAGAATGGTACATGTGTGCATGAAATCTCTTTAGTGCATTGAAGTCTTGTGAAGACTTGTTTTTAAAAGGCATGTGATGCAAATGTTGATGTTGTGGTTCATAGGTTGCATATGTTAACGCATTTGTTATGTTGAATGAGAAAATGGTTTAAAGGGTTTATTGCTTAAAGTGATAATCAAGTATGAGAAAGGTATGTTGTGAATTGGAAGTGTTTTCCAAGGGTTTGAATTTAACTTTGCATATGGTGTTTATGCATGGTGAGGTTAAATTGATGGTTTTGCAAGTTTATGTTTTGAAAAGGTTTGCTTAGCTTTCTAAGCTAAGGGTTGGTTTTCATGATTGAGCAATGCATGGTTTTAAGCACTTTGTTGAAAAGGGGTTTTCAAACAAGGCTTTGGTTTAAGAAATCGAGTTGCTTTTAAAAGTGGTTTTATGACTCGCTGCATTGATGGTGTTTTGGTTTTGAGCATTCCTCACTAAGCATTATGTGCTTACGCTCCTTTTTGTCCATCAATGCAGATATTTGAAGTTTGGACAGCGAGAAGCAAGGGATTCAAGGAGGACTCCATTTGAGATGTATGTCTCGGTTAATAGCTATAGATAATAAAGGCAATTGGGGGAAAGAATCTCTATGTTGATGATTCATGAGATGGTGTATGTTGGACATGTATGGTTTATGTTTTTGAATCATGTGGATTAATGTTGTAATGTTTGAATCATCTTGAGCTTAAGTTGCTATGTTATGCTCTTTGTTAAAAAGCATGATTGAGCTTTGAATGTGTTTAATGAGTTGATGCACCTAGTGGTGGTTATGTATCTAGTTTTTGATGCATATATATCTCTTGTATGTTATATGACTTGCTGGTGTGTTTTGGTTGCATTCGGATCATGTTTGGTGGGTCAAAGATGCATTTAACCAGTAAGGATGCTGCAATCTGGGCAGGGCGTTTCGGAACGCGTGTTACCGTTTCGGAACGGGGGCCTGAAAAGGCCAGGGTGTTTCGAAACGGATGGACTCGTTTCGGAACGGATATGCTACTGCTAGACCCCCGTTTCGGTACCAGTTGCGGAACGGCCCCGCGTTTCGAAACAGGGTGAACCTGTTTTGGAACACCTGACCGTTGGGGGCTGACATTGGCGGTTATGTGTTTCGAAATGTTTGCGTTTTGGTCTTGATTCTTGTTTTTGCAATTGTATGAGTTCTGGATGTCCGTTTGAGCTGAAATTTGGCAGTGAAGCACGAAACCTGACTAATTTCATATTGGTAACTTTTAATTGGGTTAAGTCCCTGCATTTCCCTGAATTTACAGTTTGGTCCCTAAAGTTGTAATTTGTGCAATTGGGTTCCTGAATGTTCTCTGATGGTTATGGTCTTTGGGTATGACGTTATTGTGAACACACCTAGGGTTAATGAGCATCTAGACAAGTTTAAAAAGAAAAAAAAGGGTCGTTAATCAAGGTTTACTTTCGGGTTGACTTTGGTTTTCCCCGTGTAATCTTCGTAGTTCGGGTCAACCGTCTAGGCCGGGCTACGGGGGTTACATTTGGTGGTATCAGAGCTGAGTTGCGAATGCTTGGGGAAAGCGGTAAGTTGTTTTGATGTGTGTTTGATGTTACCCTGATGTGTGGTTGAAAGTTTGTCGAAACACGTGTTTCTGAGCAAATTGATGATGTTTTCAAGCATGCTTTGTGGTTATGAATCTTCATTGAGCTAATGTGGTTTTGTGCTGATGATATGTTGGTGTTGTGAGTTGATTTTATGCATGATGAAAGTGTAATGGGTATGATGTGTTGATGATGTTATGCTGTTGCAAGTGGATGTTGTTTGATGGAAGCATGATCGAATATGTTGTTTGATATGCTTGATGTTGTGATACCCATGCTTTTGTTGACTGTTATGTCATGAAAAAGGGGAGGATTCGGGATACCCATTGCCTTATCATTATAGCTATTGTGTTATTTTGGAGTTGGAGTTTGAATCCTTGCTTTAAGCTGGTCTAATGGTTTTGTTTGTTTTGCTGTGACTGCTTGTTGTTAATAGTATGGCGAAGTCGATGAAAGAATGGCAGTTGGGTGAGATGGTTGCTGCCTTAGGGCAGGTTGTTAAGGCCTGGAATTCACCCTTTAGTGGAGATGTTTCGTTTCAGTCTTCTGTGCCTGGGGTTGGGATGGTAAGGCAGAAGGAAGAAGTTGGTTCTGTGATGAAGAGTTCATCGTCTGTTGTGCAGGAGGTGTTGGGAACATCTCAGGTTGTGGCGAAGGTAAGGTCAGTGGGTATGCTGGCTGTGGGATGTGTGGGTTTGCCGAAACAGCGGTTGCATGATTTGGGTGCTGTGGAATATCATGGTTCGACACCTGAAATGTTTGAGGCCTGGTTGGCCAGTGTGATTCTGATTTTGGATCAGGAAGGCTGTGATTATGCCTGTAAGCTGGGAAGTGTCGTCTCTTTGATGTTGGAGGATGCATGTGCCTGGTGGACATCTGTGGCAGTGGCATCGCACATCCACGATATTGATTGGGATTTCTTTGTGTCTGCCTGTTATGAAAGGTATCTTGGGGAAAAATTCCCAAGGGTTAAGCAAGTTGAAGGTAGAGCAGATCTGGGGCAAGTGCTGCTTGATCAAGGAGTGGAGGCTCAGCTACCGGTGTGTGATCGTTGTGAAAGGCGCCATGTTGGAGGTTGTTGGGGCGCAGGTGCTTGTTGGAACTGTGGTTCTAAAGAGCATGTGAAGCGAAATTGTTCTCTTGGGGTGAAGTCAGCTTCAGTGGTAGCCAAGGGGTCTCTGAAGGGTCGTGGGCACGGCCGAGGCAAGGTTCGGAGGTGGCAGAAAGAGCATAGGGTTATGAAGAGTTTGGAAGAGGAGATCTGTTGGAATTGTGGGTCTGTTGGACACATGAGACGTGATTGTTTGATGTTGGCTAGGAACTGCCAGGGTTCTTTACCGCAGGGAGATGGTGGTGATCTTAGTGTGCAAGTTGATGCGGCGGCAGTGCAGCTGGAGGATGGTGGTTCTGCATGGAAGAGAGCTCGTCTGTTGAAGCTTCAGGGCGGTGAGGTGTTTTCAGGTAACCTTGTTAGGTAGCCTTTGTTCTAGTGTCCTAGTTTGGTATCTGTTGGATTTCTTGCGTAGTGAGTATGGTTTTGTTGTTAGCATGTTGAGATAGTTGATGTTGCTATTTGGGAACATCCTTAGTGTGAAGAGGGCTTTAGTGAGTATCTTGTGGTTAGTGAGTTGTTAGAATGATAGAATGGGTCAAGATAGAAGTGAAGTGGAGGGCTTGTTCTTAGACGGATTCTGAGGATGTTATTGAAGGGTGTGAACTGGCATTCATGCACAGTTAAAATCATTGTTATATGCTATATTTTATATGTGCTGGTCCATGCATACATGTGGCATGACATTAGAGGTTTTGCATACATGTACATTAGGCATTAGTAGGGCATATTGGTGACCATGCATACGGATGTTCACACTCGCCAATAACTAATCGAGTCTGTTAGTGTTGTGATAGAGTTAGGTTGGATGATGGGTTTTTAGAGGTTGTTTTGGTGCTGGGAAATGTTAGAAGTTGTGGGGGGTATTAAGCGAGCTGTTAGTAATAGTGAGTGCGGTATAGCATGTGGGTAGAAGGAAAGTGTTTGCTGCTTAATGGGCTTAATGGTGTGGCGTTGAGGAGATTGCTGGTTGAAGTCAGAACTGATCAGGTGGTTTTGAATGGCTAGTTGAAGTGGTAGTCCCTTGGTGTTAAGTGATGTTGCAGGTTGGTGGTTGTGTTTTTAAAGTACTGGGGAAGCTTGGCATGGATGTTGTAATAGAATGGTTGTTTATGTGGGTGAGAGTTCGTAGCAATCTTCGAGGAGTTGAGAAGATGGTATGAATGTTCAGGTTGGGCGGTGCTCTAGTAAGGCAAGTGTTGTGGTCAAAGCTTGTGATGGAAAGGCAATGAAAGTTGGAAGGCCATTGTTGGTTGAATGAGTTCTTGTGGGAAGCGGTTGGTTGGTTGTGAGTAAGTGAATTTTCTTTTTGAGTTCAGCTGGTGGTGTGTGAAATGGTGGGCGAAGCCAAGGTTGGGGTTAGTGACGTGATTATCTGTCGATGAGTGAGCAGTTCTGGTGAGTCGATGGTAAAAATTGTGGTGGATGTGAAGTAAGGACAGTAATACGTTGAGAAGTTGGGTAAGCAGTTGTTGCTTAAGAATTTTTGCTTGTTGAGAAATCTTTGAAAGAGGACGGAGAGGTTGTAAAAAGTGTTAGAAGCAGTGAAGGTTGTGTGTTACATAGTGACTGATTGAATTGGTTGGTGTCACTGTGTGAACAAGTTTTGGGAGTTGTGTGTTAAGGTGGAATGTGTTGTAAAAAAATTTAAGGTTCTTCAGGTTGTTGATGAGGCTATGTGCGGTTTGGAAGTGTGAAAAGTTAAGATGTGGTTAACATCTGAGTGTTCTGGAATTTGTGAACAGTATGTGGTGGTGTTGAGTTTGGGTGGAGTTTGTGGAGAGAGTGTTCTGTGGTGGTTAAGTCTCTTGTGTGGTTGCGTGTTGCTTGAGAAGTTTGGTTGTGCCCTTTTCGCCAGTTGAAATTTCGGGGACGAAATTTCCTAAGGGGGGAGAGTTGTAACGCCCCGGTTTTGGGCTTAGAAGTTTTGGGTTTTGGACCGGACCGGTCGGGTTGCGGTTCGAATATATAAAGGTGAAATTAGGAAAGCCTAGTTCGGGTTGTATTAAAAATATGGAAAAATGTCCTAAAATCCTCTTTTAATATATATAAGTGAACTGTGAAATCAATTTTACAAAATGAGGTTGGGAAGGGTGACATTTTGGCT
This sequence comes from Hibiscus trionum, assembly GCA_030270665.1. Classification (NCBI taxonomy): domain Eukaryota; kingdom Viridiplantae; phylum Streptophyta; class Magnoliopsida; order Malvales; family Malvaceae; genus Hibiscus; species Hibiscus trionum. The sequence continues at coordinate 29,617,003 of BSYR01000021.1, forward strand.
AGTGACCAAAATGTAATTTTTGAAAATTGCGTGACTGTTTTAGAAAGGATTGAAACTTTTAATCTTTAAGGAGCTATTTACCCAATGGGAGTTTCTCCAGATTTTCTAAATATATTAAATGATTAATTAAAAGGTTTTAAATATAAACAAAGTGGAGGGAAGATATTTTAGTTTTAACTAACTTTTCTCTCAACTATTTTCTCCCATTTTCTCTCAAGCCAAACATTTCTCTCCAGAGCTTTTCTCTCTGATTTTGTCACCTAAATTCATCTTTTCAATTACCTATTGATTGCTAATCATCTCTACAACAAAACCTCACCATTTGCTAAGTGGATTTTCTTGAAAACTTGATTCAAAAAGGGAGAAACTCAAGTTTGGAGGTAAGAACGTCCTTCTCCTCTGAACTTCAAGTTCTTTACTGAAATTCCTAAGTTCTCAATCCTTGATTTATGATTTATTAAAGGTTTTATAATTGGAATTTTGGTTTTGGCTTTAAAATGCAAGATTTGCTTGATTTTGGTGAAATTTTCGTATGATCTATTTGGGCAGTGTGTTGAGGTGTTAAATTGATGTTAATTGAATGTTAATTTAATGAGAAATTGAGGTTTTATCAATGCAATCCCGAATAGGTTGAATTTCCTAAGTTTTGCTTGAGTTTTTGGTTGTTTTTGGAGTGATCTTGGTGATCTGTTATAGCTGGAGGTATAAGGACGTGTTTGTGATCATTTTGGATGTTAAATTGATGATTAAAAATGGTTAGAAGTGATGGATCTTGGCTGGGTTAAGTTTCGGAAGTGTTTGGTGGTGATTTCGGTTGTGTTTGGTAGCCGAAATGTTGGATTTGTGTTGAGCAGCGAGTTTAGTTGTGTTGCTGGTGTTTTTAATGCATGATGATGCATTAATCTTCTGTTGTTATGTGCTTGAAACAGGGGAGGAAGATCCGTGAGCTTTTGAGGTGGTGTGGAAGGTTTCGGATGCTTGAAAGGCTTGTTGGCTAGCCTTGTTTTGTGTATCAGTGAGTGAAGTTGGGTTTTTAGCTTTTAAACCAAGGTTTGAAGGTTTGGGAGCTTAGTTTAAGTCTAAACAACTTTGCTAAGCTCAAGAGTAAGTAAATGGATTTTCGCTCTTGGTTGTGTTGTGAATTGGCTTTTCAAAGCAATTGTGATTGATGGTTGCAATGCATATGTTTTGCATGTTTTAAATTCTGTTTTGAAAGCATATTTTAGCATGGTTTAATGCTGGTTTTGAAAGCCATATGTGAAGGATGCTCAAGGTAAGAGATCCTTGGTTTTGTACATTGAAATTGTGAAATTGATGCATAGTGTTGCATGTTGTTAAATGGCTTTGTGTAATGCTTTAAAAACGGTGAATTGATGATGGTAAATGATGAATTTTGCATTATGGTTATGCATGTGAATTAAAGGATTAATGCGGTAAGATGGTTATATTGGCAAGTGATGTAAGTGGTTCTTGGTTCTTTGATCGGATATAGTTAGCCGGCTATAGGATTGGGTGCACCGTGAATTAAGTCGCCTTGGATGTGGAGTGGTTAAGTGTGAACCGGTAAACTCCATCCAAGTTTCCTAACGAGATGGTTAAGGTCATAATGGTTGATGGGATCCCATTCGAGGACCTTGGTTAAGCAAAGGTAATAATGGTGGTTAAAATTCCATTTGAGGACCTTGTGCTTGGTAAGATCACAATGGTGGTGTAAAGTCCATGTGTGGATCTTGTGTAGGGTGTCCCGGATCTTGTTAGTGATGTTATACAACTACCAATCGGTGATGCTAAGGTTGTATGGTGTTTAAAAGTCCATACATGGGAACCTTGTGCATGTTAAGGTTGTATGGTGTTTAAAAGTCCATACATGGGAACCTTGTGAAAGTTAAGGTTGTATGGTGTTTAAAAGTCCATACATGGGAACCTTGTGAATGTTAAGCTTGTATGGTGGTTAAAAGTCCATACATGGGAACCTTGTGAATGTTAAGGTTGTATGGTGGTTAAAAGTCCATACATGGGAACCTTGGGAATGGTAAGGTCAAATGGTGTTTAAAAGTCCATTTGGGAGACCTTGGATTGGTAGTGTGTATGAAGCGTGGGGACAACGCTTGTGATCCGCGTATCCGATTTGATGTTGAGTTGAAAAGTGGATTTGGTTTATCACTTGGAAGCCAATATAATGTTCTTGAATTTAATGAAGCATGAGATGCTTGAAATGATGCATGGTTGCATGAGTTTTACTTAATGCATTGTGAATGCATGTTTACTTCTTGGTATGAACAAGTGTTGTTTATCTATTGAGAATGGTGCATGTGTGCATGAAATCTCTTTAGTGCATTGAAGTCTTGTGAAGACTTGTTTTTAAAAGGCATGTGATGCAAATGTTGATGTTGTGGTTCATAGGTTGCATATGTTAACGCATTTGTTATGTTGAATGAGAAAATGGTTTAAAGGGTTTATTGCTTAAAGTGATAATCAAGTATGAGAAAGGTATGTTGTGAATTGGAAGTGTTTTCCAAGGGTTTGAATTTAACTTTGCATATGGTGTTTATGCATGGTGAGGTTAAATTGATGGTTTTGCAAGTTTATGTTTTGAAAAGGTTTGCTTAGCTTTCTAAGCTAAGGGTTGGTTTTCATGATTGAGCAATGCATGGTTTTAAGCACGTTGTTGAAAAGGGGTTTTCAAACAAGGCTTTGGTTTAAGAAATCGAGTTGCTTTTAAAAGTGGTTTTATGACTCGCTGCATTGATGGTGTTTTGGTTTTGAGCATTCCTCACTAAGCATTATGTGCTTACGCTCCTTTTTGTCCATCAATGCAGATATTTGAAGTTTGGACAGCGAGAAGCAAGGGATTCAAGGAGGACTCCATTTGAGATGTATGTCTCGGTTAATAGCTATAGATAATAAAGGCAATTGGGGGAAAGAATCTCTATGTTGATGATTCATGAGATGGTGTATGTTGGACATGTATGGTTTATGTTTTTGAATCATGTGGATTAATGTTGTAATGTTTGAATCATCTTGAGCTTAAGTTGCTATGTTATGCTCTTTGTTAAAAAGCATGATTGAGCTTTGAATGTGTTTAATGAGTTGATGCACCTAGGGGTGGTTATGTATCTAGTTTTTGATGCATATATGTCTCTTGTATGTTATATGACTTGCTGGTGTGTTTTGGTTGCATTCGGATCATGTTTGGTGGGTCAAAGATGCATTTAACCAGTAAGGATGCTGCAATCTGGGCAGGGCGTTTCGGAACGCGTGTTACCGTTTCGGAACGGGGGCCTGAAAAGGCCAGGGTGTTTCGAAACGGATGGACCCGTTTCAGAACGGATATGCTACTGCCAGACCCCCGTTTCGGTACCAGTTGCGGAACGGCCCCGCGTTTCGAAACAGGGTGAACCTGTTTCGGAACACCTGACCGTTGGGGGCTGACATTGGCGGTTATGTGTTTCGAAATGTTTGCGTTTTGGTCCTGAATCTTGTTTTTGCAATTGTATGAGTTCTGGATGTCCGTTTGAGCTGAAATTTGGCAGTGAAGCATGAAACCTGACTAATTTCATATTGGTAACTTTTAATTGGGTTAAGTCCTTGTATTTCCCTGAATTTACAGTTTGGTCCCTAAAGTTGTAATTTGTGCAATTGGGTTCCTGAATGTTCTCTGATGGTTATGGTCTTTGGGTATGACGTTGTTGTGAACACACCTAGGGTTAATGAGCATCTAGACAAGTTTAAAAAGAAAAAAAGGGTCGTTAATCAAGGTTGACTTTCGGGTTGACTTTGGTTTTCCCCGTGTAATCTTCGTAGTTCGGGTCAACCGTCTAGGCCGGGCTACGGGGGTTACATTTGGTGGTATCAGAGCTGAGTTGTGAATGCTTGGGGAAAGCGGTAAGTTGTTTTGATGTGTGTTTGATGTTACCCTGATGTGTGGTTGAAAGTTGGTCGAAACACGTGTTTCTGAGCAAATTGATGATGTTTTCAAGCATGCTTTGTGGTTATGAATCTTCATTGAGCTAATGTGGTTTTGTGCTGATGATATGTTGGTGTTGTGAGTTGATTTTATGCATGATGAAAGTGTAATGGGTATGATGTGTTGATGATGTTATGCTGTTGCAAGTGGATGTTGTTTGATGGAAGCATGATCGAATATGTTGTTTGATATGCTTGATGTTGTGATACCCATGCTTTTGTTGACTGTTATGTCATGAAAAAGGGGAGGATTCGGGATACCCATTGCCTTATTATTATAGCTATTGTGTTATTTTGGAGTTGGGGTTTGAATCCTTGCTTTAAGCTGGTCTAATGGTTTTGTTTGTTTTGTTGTGATTGCTTGTTGTTAATAGTATGGCGAAGTCGATGAAAGAATGGCAGTTGGGTGAGATGGTTGCTGCCTTAGGGCAGGTTGTTAAGGCCTGGAATTCACCCTTTAGTGGAGATGTTTCGTTTCAGTCTTCTGTGCCTGGGGTTGGGATGGTAAGGCAGAAGGAAGAAGTTGGTTCTGTGATGAAGAGTTCATCGTCTGTTGTGCAAGAGGTGTTGGGAACATCTCAGGTTGTGGCGAAGGTAAGGTCAGTGGGTATGCTGGCTGTGGGATGTGTGGATTTGCCGAAACAGCGGTTGCATGATTTGGGTGCTGTGGAATATCATGGTTCGACACCTGAAATGTTTGAGGCCTGGTTGGCCAGTGTGATTCTGATTTTGGATCAGGAAGGCTGTGATTATGCCTGTAAGCTGGGAAGTGTCGTCTCTTTGATGTTGGAGGATGCATGTGCCTGGTGGACATCTGTGGCAGTGGCATCGCACATCCACGATATTGATTGGGATTTCTTTGTGTCTGCCTGTTATGAAAGGTATCTTGGGGAAAAATTCCCAAGGGTTAAGCAAGTTGAAGGTAGAGCAGATCTGGGGCAAGTGCTGCTTGATCAAGGAGTGGAGGCTCAGCTACCGGTGTGTGATCGTTGTGAAAGGCGCCATGTTGGAGGTTGTTGGGGCGCATGTGCTTGTTGGAACTGTGGTTCTAAAGAGCATGTGAAGCGAAATTGTTCTCTTGGGGTGAAGTCAGCTTCAGTGGTAGCCAAGGGGTCTTTGAAGGGTTGTGGGCACGACCGAGGCAAGGTTCGGAGGTGGCAGAAAGAGCATAGGGTTATGAAGAGTTTGGAAGAGGAGATCTGTTGGAATTGTGGGTCTGTTGGACACATGAGACGTGATTGTTTGATGTTGGCTAGGAACCGCCAGGGTTCTTTACCGCAGGGAGATGGTGGTGATCTTAGTGTGCAAGTTGATGCGGCGGCAGTGCAGCTGGAGGATGGTGGTTCTGCGTGGAAGAGAGCTCGTCTGTTGAAGATTCAGGACGGTGAGGTGTTTTCAGGTAACCTTGTTAGGTAGCCTTTGTTCTAGTGTCCTAGTTTGGTATCTGTTGGATTTCTTGCGTAGTGAGTATGGTTTTGTTGTTAGCATGTTGAGATAGTTGATGTTGCTGTTTGGGAACATCCTTAGTGTGAAGAGGGCTTTAGTGAGTATCTTGTGGTTAGTGAGTTGTTAGAATGATAGAATGGGTCAAGATAGAAGTGAAGTGGAGGAGTTGTTCTTAGACGGATTCTGAGGATGTTATTGGAGGGTGTGAACTGGCATTCATGCACAGTTAAAATCATTGTTATATGCTATATTTTATATGTGCTGGTCCATGCATACATGTGGCATGACATTAGAGGTTTTGCATACATGTACATTAGGCATTAGTAGGGCATATTGGTGACCATGCATACGGATGTTCACACTCGCCAATAACTAATCGAGTCTGTTAGTGTTGTGATAGAGTTAGGTTGGATGATGGGTTTTTAGAGGTTGTTTTGGTGCTGGGAAATGTTAGAAGTTGTGGGGGGTATTAAGCGAGCTGTTAGTAATAGTGAGTGCGGTATAGCATGTGGGTAGAAGGAAAGTGTTTGCTGCTTAATGGGCTTAATGGTGTGGCGTTGAGGAGATTGCTGGTTGAAGTCAGAACCGATCAGGTGGTTTTGAATGGCTAGCTGAAGTGGTAGTCCCTTGGTGTTAAGTGATGTTGCAGGTTGGTGGTTGTGTTTTTAAAGTACTGGGGAAGCTTGGCATGGATGTTGTAATAGAATGGTTGTTTATGTGGGTGAGAGTTCGTAGCAATCTTCGAGGAGTTGAGAAGATGGTATGAATGTTCAGGTTGGGCGGTGCTCTAGTAAGGCAAGTGTTGTGGTCAAAGCTTGTGATGGAAAGGCAATGAAAGTTGGAAGGCCATTGTTGGTTGAATGAGTTCTTGTGGGAAGCGGTTGGTTGGTTGTGAGTAAGTGAATTTTCTTTTTGAGTTCAGCTGGTGGTGTGTGAAATGGTGGGCGAAGCCAAGGTTGGGGTTAGTGACGTGATTATCTGTCGATGAGTGAGCAGTTCTGGTGAGTCGATGGTAAAAATTGTGGTGGATGTGAAGTAAGGACAGTAATACGTTGAGAAGTTGGGTAAGCAGTTGTTGCTTAAGAATTTTTGCTTGTTGAGAAATCTTTGAAAGAGGACGGAGAGGTTGTAAAAAGTGTTAGAAGCAGTGAAGGTTTGTGTTACATAGTGACTGATTGAATTGGTTGGTGTCATTGTGTCACTGTGTTAGAAGCAGTGAAGGTTGTAAAAAGGGTCGTTAATCAAGGTTGACTTTCGGGTTGACTTTGGTTTTCCCCGTGTAAACTTCTTAATTCGGTTCAACCGTCTGGGCCGGGTTAAGGGGGTTACAGGTAAGTTGAGCCCTAGGTACATTGGACCTTATGAGGTGATTGAGCGTGTGGGTCCTGTTGCATACAAGTTGAGGTTACCGCAAGGGTTAGAAAAGATTCATGATGTGTTTCATGTTTCTATGCTTCGGAAGTATAGACCGGATCCCTCTCATGTGATGCCTGTGGAGGAAGTGGAGTTGAATCCGGATTTGACCTATGATGAGGAACCGGTGGAGATTCTGGATTCGGATAGTAAAGTTCTTCGAGGCAAGACCATTGAGTTGGTAAAGGTGTTGTGGAAGCATCATGGTGCTGAGGAAGCCACGTGGGAACGGAAGGATGACATGTTGAAGCAGTTTCCGTACCTTTTTCCTCCAGGTAAACTTTCGAGGACGAAATTTCTTAAGGGGGGGGAGAGTTATAACACCCCAATTTTGGGCTTGGAAGTTTATGGTCTGAACCGGACCGGTTTAAATTACGGTTCGAATATAAAAGGTGGTTTTTAGGGAAATCCTAGTTCGGGATGCATTAAAATTATGGAAAAATATCTAAAAATCCTCTTTTATTATATATAAGAGAGTGGTGAAATCAATTTTACAAAATGGGGTTTGGAAATATGACATTTCAAGTTAGTGACTAAAATGTAATTTTTGAAAAGTTGGTGACTGTTTTAAAAGGATTGAAACTTTGAATCTTTAAGGAGCTAATTTACCCAAGGGAGAGTTTCTCCAGATTTTTCTTAAATTTTAAAGACTCATTTAATGTGATTTAATAAAAAGAAAAGAGGGAAAAGAGATATTTTAGTTTCATAACTAACTTTTGCCAAAATTTTCCCATTTCATTTTCTCTCAATTTTCCCTCAGCCAAACACATTTCCACAGGCACTTTTCCTTTGATTTTCACACCTAAAGTTGAGATTTCAATCTCTAAATGATTTCTAATCATTTCTACACCAAATCCTCATCATTTGCTTATTGAATTTTCAAGGATTTTGGCTCTAAACAAGAAGAAACTCACATTTAGAGGTATGAACGTCCTTCTCCTCTAAATACTCAGTTCTTTACTGAAATTCCCAAGTTCTCAATCTTTAAATTGAGTTTTATTAAAGGTTTTAATGTTGTGTTCTTGATTTTGGCTTAAAATGCAAGATTTGGATTTAATTTTGAAGAAATTCGTAATAGATGATTGGGCTATGTTTTGAGATGTCTTTTTGATGTATTTTGGATGTCTAAATGATATGTAATTGAGGTTTAATCAATGCAATCCCGAATAGGTTGATTTTCCTAAGTTTTCACTTGAGAAAATGGTGGTTTTTGGGGTGATTTTGATGTTCTGCTATAGCTGGAGGTATAAGGACGTGATTAGGTCCTTTTTGGATGTTAATTGGTGTTTAAGAATGATTGGATTTGATGGATCTTGGCTGGGTATTGTTGTAGAGGTGTTTGGATGTGATTTCGGTTGTGTCTGGTAGCCGAAATGTGAGTTTTGATGAGGGCAGCGAGTTTAGGTGTTTTGGTTGAAGATTTTAATGCATGATGATGAATTAATCCTCTGCTTTGATGTGTTTAAAACAGGGGAGACATCTTCGGATCCTTGTGGTGTTGATCCGGAGGCTTAATCGGCGTTTCGGCAAGCTTGCGAAACGGAATCGGTGAGTGAAGTTTGGTTTTCATCTTTGAAACCAATCTTTGAAGGTCATGGGAGCTTAGTTTAAGTCTAAACAACTTAGCTAAGCTCAAGAGTAAGTTTTTCGGAGAAACTCTCTTTTTGATGAACCATGAGATGGTTGAATGCAATGTGTTTATTTTGCATGTTTAAATTCTGTTTTGAAAGCATATTTTAGCATGTTTAATGCTGGTTTTGTAAACCATGTGTTGAAGGATGCTCAAGGTAAGAGATCCTTGTTTTGGACATTGATAAATGTGGTTTGATGCATAGTGATGCATGATTATGTAATGGCTTTGTTTAATGCTTAAAAACAGTGGATTAATGATGGTAAATGATGTATATTGGCAAGTGATGTGTTGGTTTAAAAGTACTTGAATCGGATTTAGTTAGCCGGCTATAGGATTGGGTGCACCGTGAATAAAGTCGCCTTGGATGTTGAGGGGTTGTAATTGTACCGTAAACTCCATCCAAGAACACTAACGAGATGTCTAAGATCATAATGGTGGTTAAAATGCCATGTGAGGATCTTGTGTTGTGTGTCCCGCGTTCTCGTTAGTGATGTTATACAACTACCAATGAGTGATGTGGAGGGGCTGTAATTGTACCGTAGACTCCATCACGGGTGTTGAGGGGTTGTGATTGTACCGGTAAACTCCACCTTGAGTGTTTGGTAGTGTGTATGAAGCGTATGGGACAACGCTTGTAATCCGCGTATCCGATTGTGTTTTGAGTTGCAAATGGTTATGGATTATCACTTGAAAGCCAATATGACATGTTGATGTATTGAAGCATGAGATGCTTGGTTTGTATGCATAGATGCATGATAAATGTTGTTTTGAAATTAAAGGCCTTGGAAAGGTGTTTTTACAAATTGCATTATTGTGTTGTTTCATTAGAGCATTTCTCACTAAGAATATGTGCTTACGCTCTCTCTTTCTTGAATCAATAATGCAGAGCATTGAAGTGCTTTAAGGACAGCAAGGAGGTCAAGGATCCAAGTGAAAGTCTAAGCTCATGTATGGTGACTTTTTTTCACAACACTATTAGCTTTTGGTATTTGGCAATGGGAACCTAGGTTGAGTTTTGGGAGATGTTGTGGACTCCCTAAGTTTGGTTTAATACCTATGATGTTGTTTGGAACATGTAAATGGCCATTTGGTATTTGTTTTGGAGTTTTGATGATTGCTTGCTTTTCATTATAGGATGCATGCCTTTAGACTCGTGGTTTTTCTTATTTGAGGCTGTGATTGAGCTTTGATGATGCAAATATGTTCCTTTATTGTTTGATGACTTGTTGGCATGATAGGGAGGTCATATGAGCGTGTTTGGTGGGTCGAAAGAGTGTAAAACAGACTTTTCTGCTGTTTCTGGGCAGGGTGTTTCAAAACACCCTTGCCTGTTTCGAAATAGGTGCATGTTTTGGCCTGGGTGTTTCGAAACGGGCTGAGGTGTTTCGAAACACTTTGGCTACTGCCAGCCCGTGTTTCTGAACGGTCTAGACCCGTTTCGAAACACTTGACCATTGGGCATTAATTTGAATGGTTTTGAGGTTTGCAAGCTTTACGTTTTGGTCCTGATTTTTGTATGTGCAATTGATTGAGTTTGAGATGTCCATTTGAGATGAAATTTGGCAGAGAGGTTTGAAATATGATTAATTTCATAATGGTAACATAAAAATTTGTAAAGTCCTCTTAATTTCCAGATTTTACATTTTGGTCCCTAAATTCGTATGTTGTGCAATTGAGTCCCTTATTGTTTTCCGATTGCTGTGATTTTTGAGTATGCTTATCTAAAGAGTACACCTAAGGTTAATATGCATTTAGACAAAGTTAAAAAGAAAAAAAAGGGTCGTTAATCAAGGTTGACTTTCGGGTTGACTTTAGTTTTCCCCGTGTAGTCTTCGTAGTTCGGGTCAACCGTCTAGGCCGGGCTAAGGGGGTTACAATCACGTAAAGAATATGCAAACAATTTAAGCTTTAGCACATCCTCGTGCACTCCTTGCTGTCTGAACGAGTCACAAACTTCTAAGAAAGCACGGATATATTGTCTTGCATCTTCGTGAGGCATACCTCCAAATTAACTAATAGTGTTCAACGTGTTGAACATAACAGGTTTAAGCTCGAAATGGGCTGCCTGAATTCTAGAGCTACTATTTTGGGATAGAGATCGTCCGAGATAGGAGTCAAATGATCTCTAATTGCTCGAGGTCGAGCCGCTTCTCCCTGGCCATTTTCCATAGCATCTCCATTACCCGGAGGTGGTGGTATTTCTCCCTTCATATTTCTAGTCTCTTCTCTTCGAACACGTCTCCTAAGTCGCAAGAAATGCTCGATTTCAGAAATAGGTGATTGTAGGGGTCCTCTAGTTCGTCTTCTGGTCATGCACTAACAGGACACCTGAAAAGAAAAATGAAAAATCCTAAATAAATATGTACAAAAACAAAGAGAACGAGCGATATAAACAAAAAAACTGTAAACAACCAATTGCCAATCCCCGACAACGGCGCCAAAAACTTGTTGCTTGCGTGTAGTGTACTATAAATGATACGCAAATATGGTGCAAGTATACACTTGTTCTGATACGCAAGTATCGAATGCGAAACTCACTACGGAATGACTAGCTGGGAATGATGAACAACCTAAACTAAGCTTCTTAACGATTCTAAGGCTCGTCAGTTGTCTTCTATGCTAGGCGGGATTAGCTAAAAGTGCTTCTAAACTATCTCTAGCCAAGAAACTGGGAGTAAAAAATGCTATAGTAATACCTCTCGGCGTAAACTCTTAACACTCCCCTACCCTTCACGAACTATCCTTTTTAGCCCTTGAAACCTATCACTTATCTCTAAGGTAGGTTAGAGTCTGCCTCTCGACAGCCACTCCATTGCTTATGGGAGTTTTAAGGATAGCTCTCTTGATTACTAACCTAAACAAACACTTAAAGAACAACCAACTCTCGAGGGCTCTTACAACTTTAAGGAAATAAAATGAATAAGCAAAGCATAGAACATGATAAACACTGAAAAACTATAACATGCATTAAAAAGTACTCAAAATAAAATTATCCATCAAGCCCAAACCACCTTAAACAATTCGTGGCTGGGCAATATCATCCAACGTATCATTATGATATCATTACCAAAGATAATGATATGAAAAGGAAATGCTAAAGCGATAGAAAGAAAGCTAAACTCCCTCTCCGCCATGGACTGCCTTCTGTCTTAGGCCCATCACCTCTCTTGAGGCCGTCGAGGCCACTCCTTGGAGCTTCAACGATGGAGGACACCAAGTGGAGAAGATGAAGGTAAACGCTTCTCTCTCCTTGCAACTTTCTCTCTCTTTACTCTCTTCCGCCTCTCTCCTTTTTTTCCATTCCTTTTTCCAAGCTTCTCTCGCTCTTTATATAGTGGAGGCTCTAGGGTTTTGTGCCCTAAAGATTCCTTCATAATCTCAAGGAATATCCATCGACAAGTTCTACCACGAGGGGACAAGGTAGACATTCTGCAGGTGGGTACCGGCTGCTGCACATGTTAGGTTGTCCCTTTATGCATATTCACGTGCTTTTTGCAGCTCACGTGTTGGTCAATATCCACTTCCACTATGCTATAACAATTCCTGGCGCCAACTTTCTCTTTTGACTCCTTTCCTGCGCACCATGAAACCCAAAAACAACCTTTCGAGCAGTACCCCTCAACATGGACTAATAACCAGCAAAAGTAAAGATGCACCCAAAAGAAGAAAATGTAGCCTAAATGCAGCCTAAATGCAGCCTAAATGCTATGGTATAGGCTCAAGAACAGGCAAATGCTATAGCAAAAAGGTAAGAAAACAAGGATATTCATGTAGTTATCACCTCCTATCCCGGCCTCTTTTGTTCCGTCCACCTCCAGAACTAAACTCAGCAGCCCTCTTACCAGAGCTAGAACCACCTCCCCGAGATGTCAGACCCAAGCTCTGCTCGATGTTATTAGCCCGACACACGAGCACGTCAAAATCTATGTAATCTGTGGCCAACATAAAGGTCTTCACTTCCTATACAAGCCCATGCCTGAAGCGATCACAACGATGCCTCTCACTCGACATCAACTCGGGGGCATACTAGCTTAGACGTACGAACTGAACCTCGTACTCAGCCACAGAAAGATTTCCTTGCACGAGTGATGTAACCCCCTTAACCCGGCCTAGACGGTTGACCCGAATTAAGAAAGTCACACGGGGAAAACCAAAGTCAACCCGAAAGTCAACCTTGATTAACGACCCTTTTTTTTTCTTTTTAATCTTGTCTAGATGCACATTACACCTATGTGTGACCATACAACCAACATACTAAAAGATCACAAACATCAGAGATCGAACAGGGACCCAATTGAACAAATTACAACTTTAGGGACCAATTTGTAATTTCTGATAAATTAGAGGACTTAGTCCAAATTAAAGTTACCAACTTGTAATTAGTCAGATTTCATGCTTCTCTGTGAAATTTCAGCTCAAAAGGACATCCACAGCTCATACAATTGCACATACAAGATTCAGGACCAAAACGCAAACATTTCAAAACACATAACCGCCAATGTCAGCCCCCAACGGTCAACCGTTCCGAAACGGGGGACAGCCCGTTCCGAAACGCGGGGCAGTTCCGAAACAGGCATAGCCCGTTTCGAAACGGGGGTCTGGCAGAGGCTTACTCGTTCCGAAACAGCCCTCCCCGTTTCGGACCCCTGGGTTCATGCAAGGCACCCGTTCCGAAACGGGGCACCCAGTTCCGAAACGCCTGCACCAGAATGCTTCAAAATTCAACCTTAAACATGCAATTACACAACCAATCATGCTCCAATCATCACCAAACTTTGCCAGCATACAAGCAAGCATATAAACAACATACTAGCAACATTAATTCATCCAATTAACATTATATGCAAAAAGCCCCAATTCTATAGGCATGCTTCCTACTCAAGCTAGCTATTCCAAACACCAAACTTCCAAAACAAGCATATAAGGTTTCAATCCAAAAACCAGCAACCACATCAACATTTAACAAGCTTAGGGAGTCTCAAACACCTCCCAAAACACATACATTGGTCCCCCATTGCCAAATCACACAAAAGCTAAATGTTTAACAAAACCTTCCATACATTGAGCTTCACTTGAACTTGATTGCTTGACCCACTTTGCTGCCCTCAAGTTACTCTAATGCTCTGCATTATTGAATTCAGAAAACGAAGAGAGCGTAAGCAAAGGCTTAGTGAGGAAAGCTCTTAAAAACCATTCAATAATGCAATTCAAAACATTTACAAAACATGCTTTAAATCAACCATTTTCACATGCTCAAAGCATTCTTAACAAGCAATCTCATGCTTAAACATAAACATTTAAACAAGCATCTCATGCTTCTCAATATTCTCAACATGTCATATTGGCTCAAGTGATACATTTCCATTTATTAAAACAAGTTCATCAACTTCCCAAGGACTTTTAAACACCTTGGCCCCAAGGACTTTTAAACACCTTGGCCTATGGACTTTTAAACACCATAGAAGTAACCCATCAAGGACTTTTAAACACCTTGATCCCAAGGACTTTTAAACACCTTGGCCATGGACTTTTAAACACCATGAATGAAACACATCAAGGACTTTTAAACACCTTGATCCCAAGGACTTTTAAACACCTTGGCCTATGGACTTTTAAACACCATAGAATGGATCACCTAAGGACTTTTAAACACCTTAGTGTCCGCAACATGAACCATCCAAGGACTTTTAACCACCTTGATGTTCATAAGTAACAAGGCTCACTCAAGGACTTTTAACCACCTTAGTGACCTTAACATTTTCAAAACATCACTTGCCAATATACATCATTTTCATCATTTACATCACTGTTTTTAAGCATAAAACCAAGCCATATTCATCATGCATTTTAAAGCATAAAACCACATCATTTCAAAGTACAAAAGCAAGGCACTCCTACCTAGAGCTACCCTCAACATATGGCTTACAACAACAGCAAATACCATGCTAAAACATGCTTCCAAAACAGTATGTAAAACATGCAAATCATCATTTTGCAATACATCAAAACCATGGCCACCACTAAAGAGGAAATCCGACAACTTACACTCGAGCTTAGCAAAGTTGTTTAGACTTAGACTAAGCTCCCAAGACATTGGTTTCAAAGCTGAAAACCCAATTTCACTCACCGATTCCACTTCGCCTCTTGCCGAAGCACGAATTCAAGCTTCCGGATCAACGATTCTTGGATCCAAAGATGCCTCCCCTGCTTCAACACATCAAAGCAGTAAATTAATGCATCATCATGCATCAATTACCTCAACGAAAGCACTCAAACTCGCTGCTCTCATCCATCCTCCATTTTCGGCCACCAAACACAACCGAGAATGCATCAAAACCACTTCTAAACATAACCCAGCCATAAACCAGCAAAACCTCACTTCTATTAACATCAAACAACACCTATAAACAACCTATAAACATCCTTATACCTCCAGCAACAACAGATCCACAAGATCACCACAAAAACAACCTTAAAACACAAGCTAAACTTAGGAATCTTAACCCATCCGGGATTGCATCAATCAAGACTCACTTCCATATCAATTTAATGATCAAATAACATCAAAAACACTTCTCAAAACCCAGATTTAACAGATCAAACGAAAATCAATTGAAATCATCAAAATCTTGCTCAATTAGCCAAGATTCTTAAATCAACTTACAAACCTTTAATTAAACATATATTTAGGATTGAAAACTTTAGGAATTTCATTAAAGAACTTAAAGTTCAGAGGAGAATCGTTCATACCTCCAAACTTGTGATTTCTCCACTTTTTGGAATGAAAACCTTGTTGAAACTTGTAGCAAATGAGTAGGTTTTGAAGATATGTTGATTTGCAATCAAATGAAAGTTGAAAGGAAGAATTTAGGTGAGGAAATCAGATTAGAATCTCTGGAAATGGTGATGTTTGGTTGAAGAGAAAAAGAGAAGAGAAAATAGGAAGTTAGTTGGGAAAATAGTGAAAATGAAACTTCCCTCCACTTTGATATCTTTAAAATCAGATTTTAGGATTAAAATATCTTAGAAAAATCTGGAGAATTCAATTTTGGGCAAATAGCTCCTTAAAGATTCAAAGTTTCAATCCTTTTTAAAACAGCCACCAAATTTGCGAAAATTACATTTTGGTCACTAGCCAAAATGTCAACCTTCCAAAACTCATTTTCCAAAATTGTTTTCACAGTTCATCAATATACATTAAAAGATGATTTTAGAACATTTTTCCATATTTTTAATGCAACCCGAACTAGGTTTTCCTAAATTAGCCACTTACGATTCGAACAGCACTTTGACCAAACCGGTCAACGCTCAAAACTTCTAAGCCCAAAACCGGGGCGTTACAACTCTCCCCCCCTTAAGAAATTTCGTCCTCGAAATTTACCTGAAGGAAAGAGATAAGGAAACTGCTTCAGCATGTCTTCCTTCCGCTCCCACGTGGCTTCCTCAACACCGCGATGCTTCCACAGCACCTTTACCAACTCAATGGTCTTGCCACGAAGAACCTTACTATCTGAATCCAGAACCTTCACCGGTTCCTCATCATAGGTCAAATCCGGATTCAAAACCACATCCTCAACAGGCATCACATGCGAAGGATCAGATCTATACTTCCGGAGCATAGAAACATGGAACACATCATGAATCTTCTCCAGTTCCTGAGGTAACCGCAACCGATAAGCAACAGGACCCACTCGCTCGACAACCTCATACGGTCCGATGTACCTAGGGCTCAGCTTACCCTTCCGGCCAAACCTCATCACCTTCTTCCAAGGCGAAACCTTCAAGAACACACGGTCACCCACCGCATACTCTATCTCCTTACGCTTCAAATCCGCGTAAGATTTCTGCCGATCAGAGGCAGCCTTCAACCGCTCACAGATGAGCTTCACCTTCTCGGTGGTCCCTTTCAACAAAGCAGGCATCGAAACCAACTTTTGACCAGTTTCAGCCCAACAAAGAGGAGTCCTACACTTCCTCCCGTACAAAGCCTCATAAGGTGCCATCTGTATACTCGCCTGATAACTGTTGTTATAAGCGAACTCAACCAAAGGCAGATGCTTCTCCCAAGAACCTTGGAACTCAATCACGCAGCATCTCAACATATCCTCCAAAATCTGAATAACCCGCTCAGACTGACCATCCGACTGAGGATGATAGGATGTACTGAAATGCAATCTCGTACCCAAAGCTTGATGCAAACACTGCCAGAAACGCGATGTGAACCTCGGATCTCTATCCGACACAATCGACTTAGGCACTCCATGCAGCCTCACCACCTCAGCAATGTACAGCTCTGCCAGCTTATCCAAAGAAAACGTAGTATGCACAGGCAAGAAATGCGCACCCTTCGTTAATCGATCTACAATCACCCAGACCGAATTCTTCTTTGATGGAGACAAAGGTAAACCAGATACAAAATCCATGGTAACCCTCTCCCACTTCCATTCAGGGATTTTCAACGGTTGCAACAAACCGGAAGGAAACTGATGCTCAGCCTTAACTCGCTGACACACCAAACACTTACTCACAAACTCTGCAACATCCTTCTTCAAACCAACCCAATAGTACTCATCACGAAGATCACGATACATCTTAGTACTACCAGGGTGCATAGCAAAAGGACTACTATGACCTTCAGTCAGAATAGCACGCCTCAACTCAGCATCAGCAGGCACTACTATTCGACTCCCAAAACACAGCACACCATCATCATTAAAACAGAAATCCGAAGGCCTACCCTCCGCAATATCCTGAACATGAGACACCAAGGAATCATCCAACAACTGCTTTTCTTTGATCAACTGAATCAAAGATGGTTTCACTTGCAACTCAGCAACAAGACCACCATCTCGAGATATGCTCAAGCTAGCAAACATCGCCCTCAGCTCAACAGCTACCTTCCTACTCAAGGCATCCGCAACAACATTGGCTTTTCCAGGATGATACTCAATCGTCAGATCATAATCCTTGAGCAACTCCAACCAACGTCGCTGCCTAAGATTCAACTCCTTCTGAGACATCAGGTACCTCAAACTCTTGTGATCCGTGTACACAGTACACTTCTCACCATACAGATAATGCCTCCAGATCTTCAGAGCAAAAACCACTGCAGCCAACTCGATGTCATGCGTAGGATAATTGCGCTCATGCACCTTCAACTGCCGCGACGCATAAGCCACTACCTTACCCTCTTGCATCAGCACACATCCCAACCCAACATAGGACGCATCACTGTAGACCACAAACTCTTTCCCTGATTCAGGCTGAATCAAGATAGGAGCTTGCGTCAAAGCCGCCTTCAGCTTCTCAAAAGCTTGCTGCCTCGCTTCTGTCCACTCATACTTAACATCCTTCTGCAACAACTTCGTCAAAGGAGCAGCAATCTTGGAAAAACCATCCACAAACCTCCGGTAGTATCCCGCCAAACCAAGGAAACTACGGACCTCATGAACAGTCTTAGGAACCTTCCAGCTCATCACCGCCTCAATCTTCTGAGGATCAACACGAATCCCCTCAGCTGAGACCACATGCCCAAGAAACACCACCTCCTTCAGCCAGAACTCACACTTGCTCAACTTAGCATACAGCTGGTTTTCCAACAAAGCTTGCAAAACAACCCTCAAATGCTCTTCGTGCTCCTCCTCAGTACGCGAGTACACGAGGATATCATCAATGAACACCACAACGAACTTGTCCAGGTATTCATGAAAAACACGATTCATCATGTCCATGAAAGCAGCAGGAGCATTTGTCAACCCAAACGGCATCACAAGGAACTCATAATGCCCATACCTTGTCCTGAAGGCTGTCTTAGGCACATCCACGTCCTTCACCTTCAACTGGTAATACCCTGACCTCAAGTCAATCTTAGAGAACACAGCAGCTCCCCGAAATTGATCAAAGAGATCATCGATCCTCGGCAAAGGATACCGATTCTTGATAGTCAACTTGTTCAGCTGACGGTAATCAATGCACATCCTCATAGTGCCATCCTTCTTCTTCACAAACAAGACAGGAGCACCCCAAGGCGACACACTCGGCCGGATAAAACCACGATCAAGCAACTCTTGCAACTGCGTCTTCAGCTCCTTCAGCTCCTTAGGTGCCATTCTATAGGGAGTAATGGATACAGGAGTGGTATTCTCATACAGCTCAATACCAAACTCCACCTCACGACTAGGAGGTAAACCAGGCAACTCCTCAGGAAAAACACCAGGAAACTCCTTCACCACGCGGATATCTTGCACTCTCAACTCCTTAGTGCTAGGATTCATCACAAAAGCTAGGTAAGCTTCGCAACCCTGCCTCAGCATCCTGCTCGCCTCCAAAGAAGATACAACATTGGCAAGAAACTTCACATTCTCACCCACCACCACAACTTCATAATCATCCGCAACCTTAAGCGACACCCGCTTCTTCTCACAATCCACAACAGCACGATGCTCAGCAAGCCAATCCATACCAAGGATCACATCAAAACCATAAAAGGGCAACTCCATAAGATCAACAAGAAAAACATGCTCTTGAACAACCAGAGGGCACCTTCTATACAGCTTACGAGTCACAACAGTTTCACCAAAAGAACTAGTGACTCTAACACCAACATCCAAAGACTCAACAGGCAAACCAAGCAACTCAGCATGCTCACGAAGAATATATGAATGCGTAGATCCAGAATCAATCAAAGAAAGCAATGACAAGGACTGCAAAGTAAAGGTACCTGCAATCACATCAGCATCATTCCTTCCCTCGCGCTGAGCATACACCCTCGCTTGGCCTCCACCCTCAGGTTGAATAGCCACAACATGAGCTACTCCACGGCCACCTTCCTCACGCCTCTGAAAATTACCACGGCCGCGCCCACGACCTCTCTGCGGTACCGCAACAGCAGGAGCACGCTCTTGACCACCAGCCATTCTCGGACAATCACGTCTCAAGTGATCAGAAGAACCACAATTCCAGCACTCGTAACCAGCATTACCAGCTGCCACAACAGGAGCCTGCATCTCCCTACCAGCACGAGGACAGTCACGCCTCTTGTGACCATGCGAACCACAGTTCCAGCAAGCACTAGGCTCAGTCCTAGCATAACCTCCTCTAGCAGGTACACCATCACCTCTCTTGGCTGAGGACTGATACTTCTGATCGCGTCCTCTTTTGTTCCGTCCACCTCCGGAACTATACTCAGCAGCTCTCTTCCCAGAACTAGCTCCAGCACCCTTCGCAGACAAGCTCAGATTCATCTCAATATCCTTGGATCGACCAACCAACACATCAAAGTCATTATACTCAGCTGCCAACATATAGGTCTTAACATCCGGCACTAAGCCATAACGAAACCTTTCGCACCTCTCTCGCTCATCAGGTACTAGCTCCGGTGCATACTGGCTAAGGCGTACAAACTGTACCTCATACTCAGCCACACTCATGCTCCCCTGGGTCAGAGACATGAATTCACGCTTCTTTTCATCCAGATATCTCACTCCCAGATATCTCCTCTTGAACGCATTCAGGAAGAATGTCCAAGTGATGTCAGCTTCAACCATCCCAGAGATTGTGGTCGTCCACCACGTATAAGCATCACCTTGCAACAAGGATACCACACAGCCCAACCTTTGCACATCCGTGCAACTCATCTGTCCCAGAACACGCTTGGTGCTCTCTAACCAGGCTTCCGACCTCTCAGCTGACAAACCTCTAAACTCAGTCCCTCCAAGACTGCGCAGACGCTCCAAAGGCAATCTGACTCCAGCATCTCCCTGATGCCCAGCTCCCTGAGCTCCAGCTACTGCTGCTCGAAAAGCACCCGCAATAGCTTGTACCAAAGCAGACATATCAGGCACAGCTTGCCCCTGACCAACCTCTGGTCCAGCAACTCCAGCACCAGCATCAGCTGCAGCTTCAGCTCTCGCACCTCCAGCACCACCACCAGGCGGAGGAGGGGGTAACACAGCACTATCAGCGTGCTCTTCATTCTCATTCTCATTGGGAGCCGTAGCTCGCACACTACCTCTCAACTCTCTACGTGGTGCCATACTTTACCATGCAACAACAATGCAAAATAAAACAAGTCAGGCCCAGCAAGGTAAGCAATCCAAGTATTCAAGCTCAATTTCATTTCAAAACAACATGTTTCCTTTAGCTTTTGTTTGGCAATGGGTACCCCTCAGCATGCAACATCAAACATACATCTCAAATGCATCAACATTTCCAGCCACTGAACATGCTTTCAAACAACAAGCATACAAGGCAAACATGCTTCAGTCATGCATACAAACATTCCCAATTACTCGAGAACTCAGCTCTGATACCACCAAATGTAACCCCCTTAACCCGGCCTAGACGGTTGACCCGAATTAAGAAAGTCACACGGGGAAAACCAAAGTCAACCCGAAAGTCAACCTTGATTAACGACCCTTTTTTTTTCTTTTTAATCTTGTCTAGATGCACATTACACCTATGTGTGACCATACAACCAACATACTAAAAGATCACAAACATCAGAGATCGAACAGGGACCCAATTGAACAAATTACAACTTTAGGGACCAATTTGTAATTTCTGATAAATTAGAGGACTTAGTCCAAATTAAAGTTACCAACTTGTAATTAGTCAGATTTCATGCTTCTCTGTGAAATTTCAGCTCAAAAGGACATCCACAGCTCATACAATTGCACATACAAGATTCAGGACCAAAACGCAAACATTTCAAAACACATAACCGCCAATGTCAGCCCCCAACGGTCAACCGTTCCGAAACGGGGGACAGCCCGTTCCGAAACGCGGGGCAGTTCCGAAACAGGCATAGCCCGTTTCGAAACGGGGGTCTGGCAGAGGCTTACTCGTTCCGAAACAGCCCTCCCCGTTTCGGACCCCTGGGTTCATGCAAGGCACCCGTTCCGAAACGGGGCACCCAGTTCCGAAACGCCTGCACCAGAATGCTTCAAAATTCAACCTTAAACATGCAATTACACAACCAATCATGCTCCAATCATCACCAAACTTTGCCAGCATACAAGCAAGCATATAAACAACATACTAGCAACATTAATTCATCCAATTAACATTATATGCAAAAAGCCCCAATTCTATAGGCATGCTTCCTACTCAAGCTAGCTATTCCAAACACCAAACTTCCAAAACAAGCATATAAGGTTTCAATCCAAAAACCAGCAACCACATCAACATTTAACAAGCTTAGGGAGTCTCAAACACCTCCCAAAACACATACATTGGTCCCCCATTGCCAAATCACACAAAAGCTAAATGTTTAACAAAACCTTCCATACATTGAGCTTCACTTGAACTTGATTGCTTGACCCACTTTGCTGCCCTCAAGTTACTCTAATGCTCTGCATTATTGAATTCAGAAAACGAAGAGAGCGTAAGCAAAGGCTTAGTGAGGAAAGCTCTTAAAAACCATTCAATAATGCAATTCAAAACATTTACAAAACATGCTTTAAATCAACCATTTTCACATGCTCAAAGCATTCTTAACAAGCAATCTCATGCTTAAACATAAACATTTAAACAAGCATCTCATGCTTCTCAATATTCTCAACATGTCATATTGGCTCAAGTGATACATTTCCATTTATTAAAACAAGTTCATCAACTTCCCAAGGACTTTTAAACACCTTGGCCCCAAGGACTTTTAAACACCTTGGCCTATGGACTTTTAAACACCATAGAAGTAACCCATCAAGGACTTTTAAACACCTTGATCCCAAGGACTTTTAAACACCTTGGCCATGGACTTTTAAACACCATGAATGAAACACATCAAGGACTTTTAAACACCTTGATCCCAAGGACTTTTAAACACCTTGGCCTATGGACTTTTAAACACCATAGAATGGATCACCTAAGGACTTTTAAACACCTTAGTGTCCGCAACATGAACCATCCAAGGACTTTTAACCACCTTGATGTTCATAAGTAACAAGGCTCACTCAAGGACTTTTAACCACCTTAGTGACCTTAACATTTTCAAAACATCACTTGCCAATATACATCATTTTCATCATTTACATCACTGTTTTTAAGCATAAAACCAAGCCATATTCATCATGCATTTTAAAGCATAAAACCACATCATTTCAAAGTACAAAAGCAAGGCACTCCTACCTAGAGCTACCCTCAACATATGGCTTACAACAACAGCAAATACCATGCTAAAACATGCTTCCAAAACAGTATGTAAAACATGCAAATCATCATTTTGCAATACATCAAAACCATGGCCACCACTAAAGAGGAAATCCGACAACTTACACTCGAGCTTAGCAAAGTTGTTTAGACTTAGACTAAGCTCCCAAGACATTGGTTTCAAAGCTGAAAACCCAATTTCACTCACCGATTCCACTTCGCCTCTTGCCGAAGCACGAATTCAAGCTTCCGGATCAACGATTCTTGGATCCAAAGATGCCTCCCCTGCTTCAACACATCAAAGCAGTAAATTAATGCATCATCATGCATCAATTACCTCAACGAAAGCACTCAAACTCGCTGCTCTCATCCATCCTCCATTTTCGGCCACCAAACACAACCGAGAATGCATCAAAACCACTTCTAAACATAACCCAGCCATAAACCAGCAAAACCTCACTTCTATTAACATCAAACAACACCTATAAACAACCTATAAACATCCTTATACCTCCAGCAACAACAGATCCACAAGATCACCACAAAAACAACCTTAAAACACAAGCTAAACTTAGGAATCTTAACCCATCCGGGATTGCATCAATCAAGACTCACTTCCATATCAATTTAATGATCAAATAACATCAAAAACACTTCTCAAAACCCAGATTTAACAGATCAAACGAAAATCAATTGAAATCATCAAAATCTTGCTCAATTAGCCAAGATTCTTAAATCAACTTACAAACCTTTAATTAAACATATATTTAGGATTGAAAACTTTAGGAATTTCATTAAAGAACTTAAAGTTCAGAGGAGAATCGTTCATACCTCCAAACTTGTGATTTCTCCACTTTTTGGAATGAAAACCTTGTTGAAACTTGTAGCAAATGAGTAGGTTTTGAAGATATGTTGATTTGCAATCAAATGAAAGTTGAAAGGAAGAATTTAGGTGAGGAAATCAGATTAGAATCTCTGGAAATGGTGATGTTTGGTTGAAGAGAAAAAGAGAAGAGAAAATAGGAAGTTAGTTGGGAAAATAGTGAAAATGAAACTTCCCTCCACTTTGATATCTTTAAAATCAGATTTTAGGATTAAAATATCTTAGAAAAATCTGGAGAATTCAATTTTGGGCAAATAGCTCCTTAAAGATTCAAAGTTTCAATCCTTTTTAAAACAGCCACCAAATTTGCGAAAATTACATTTTGGTCACTAGCCAAAATGTCAACCTTCCAAAACTCATTTTCCAAAATTGTTTTCACAGTTCATCAATATACATTAAAAGATGATTTTAGAACATTTTTCCATATTTTTAATGCAACCCGAACTAGGTTTTCCTAAATTAGCCACTTACGATTCGAACAGCACTTTGACCAAACCGGTCAACGCTCAAAACTTCTAAGCCCAAAACCGGGGCGTTACAAGTGACATAAACTTGCGCTTCTTTTCATCCAAGTATCTAACACCAAGATACTTCTTCTTAAAGGCACTTCGAAAGAACTCCCAATCCACCTCATTGGGCTCCAAACCAGCGGTGATAGTCGTCCACCAACTATAAGCATCACCCTGGAGCAAGGAAACTGTGCATCCCAGCTTGTGCACATCACTACATCCCATCTGATCCATAATGCGGATCGTACTAGCTAACCATGCCTCTGATGCCTCAGGAGACATACCACGAAACTCAACAGCTCCCAAATTCCTTAGCCTTTCTAAAGGCAAACCCACCTGCCCAACTGCAGGTGCCTGAACTTGCGCTCCAGCTACCACAGCCTGAAACGCTCCGGTGATCACCTGAACCAGAGGTGCTAGATCATCTAATCCTGGACCAACCTATCCATATTGCCCCGGCTCTCCACCTCCAGGTGGTAGTGGTGGAGGTAGAGATTCATCAGTTGGGTTCTCGACCCCCTAATTACCCTAATTACCCTGCTCAGGCGCAGGCACGATTGTATTCGATCTAATCTCTCTCCTCGGACCCATTGTGCTATTTTAAACAAGGCATAATGACAAAAATGAATCAAACCATGATTTAGGCCAGCCTCAAGCAAGGATCCAAGTTTACAAAAACCAATTTAAAACATTTAACTAGTGTAATAAGCAAATGGGCAACCTGATTTCCCTCAAGCATAACATAGCATATAGTTGCGTTTCACAATCATCATGCTTTATATCATCAACGTACAATCATATTTAACTCCCACATGATTCATAACAATCAAACATAGCAAAAGGACCACCATTCAACCAATAACATGGTTTTTCCAACAACATGACACTTAACAACGAATCGAACATCAAAACATACCAATTTCACTTACCATCATCACCAATTTTTTCGTAACCTGGCTTTGATACCAACAAATGTAACCCCCATAGCCCGACCTAGACGCCCGACCCGAACTAAGAAGGTTACACGAGAAAAATCGAAACCAACTCGTTAAAGCCGATTTCAATTAACGACCATTTTTTCTTTTAACTTCTCTAGATACACATTAAATCCTATACGTTAGACAAGGCATTCTAAAAGAAACGACACAACGATCAGAGATCGTTTAGGGGTTCAATTACAAACATTTAACTTTTGGGACCAACATGTAATTTCTGAGAATTACAGGGACTAGCCCAATTTTAAGATTACCAATCCTTAAATAGTCATGTAACATGATTCCATGTCAAATTTCATCACAAACGGATCATCCAAACTCAACCAATTCAACAAGTAACAATCAGGGACCATAATGCAACATTTCAGAACTTTGAAATATACTTTTAACAGAAATTAATGGCTCGGTATCGGTACACTCTAGCCCGTATCGATACGCGGGAAGGTAGTATCCAAAACTGGGAAAAAAAGGTATCGATATGCTTCCCTCCGTATCGGTACGGCCTTCAAACTTTGCCTAGGCGTATCGATGCGCGGGCAACTCGTATCGATACCACTAAGCGAAATTACCTGAGGAAAGTCTTGGTGTATCGATACTCAATCCCGAGTATCGATACGCGTACAAGAAAATCACCTGCAACAGCCACAAAAGGGCAACTAACATCAACTAAACATGTCCAACACATTCATACATGTTATATCCAACATTCCAAACACTTTTGCATCAACAAATGTTCACAAAATAAGCTTCAACCATGGCATTTCATGAAGGAATATTAAACTACTCAAGCATGCTTTGAGACACAAACCATAGCTTAGCCAAATACCAAATATAAGACCAGAAACTATAAAGAGACCATTTACATGTCCCAAAACACAAACCAAACATGCTCAAGGTGTTTTGCATAACCAAACAACCCATTAGGGCAAATCCCTCCCATTGCCTCTTATTACACTAAAGTAAAATACATACTTTGCTTAGCTAAAAATCACTTGGATTCCCCTTGCTCTGTTGCTGCCAAAGATGTTCAATTCTCTACATTGATGAGATAAATGAGCGTAAGCATGAAGCTTAGTGAGGACCGCTATAGCAGCACACATTCATCAATGCATTTTATAAAACCAAAACATCATTCTTTGTAAACATATGCCTTCCTTTAAAACATGCACTCTAAAACATCATTTCCAGTTCCAAATCCACATGCTCATAGAATCTTTAATTATCACACCAAAAACCTTTGCTCATGCTTAATTCAAGCATCATATGCATTCAAGCATATCTCTCAAGCATCTCATGCTTTCTCAAAATAAATGTTCAACATTAAATCATTATATCAACATCATTATATTGGCTCACAAGTGATCAATAACAAACCATATCGAAACCAACACAATTGACACAATCGGATACGCGGATTACAAGCGTTGTCCTACACTCTTCATACACACTACCAGATTCACAAGGTGGAGTTTAATGGCACAATCACAACCCCTCAGCACTCGTGATGGAGATTAATGACACAATCACAACCCCTCAACACTCGTGATGGAGATTAATGGCACAATCACATCCCCTCAACATCACTCATTGGTAGTTGTATCATCCCATTAATAAGAGCACGAGACACAAACCACAAGATTCACACAAGGGATTAAACCATCCACTGTTGTGATCTTAGCCTCAGTCGTTAGGGTACTTGGATGGAGTTTACGGCACAATCACAACCCTTCGATATCCAAGGCGACTTTATTCACAGTGCACCCAATCCTATAACCGGCTAACTATATCCGATTAAAGTAACCAAAACCATTTACCATCACATGCCAATATAATCATCAATCATCATTAATTCACTGTTTTACAAACATAAACCACAATGCCATTTTCACCAGCATTAACATGCTTAAAACCAATTGCATAAGTCATATAAACTCAAGGATCACTTACCATGTGCATCCTTAACAAAATGGCATTTAAAACCAGCAACATCGCTGCTCAAAACATGCTTTTAAATTGTAATCAAACCACAATTAAATCAAGTGCATTTTAATAAAAAACATAGCACAAATCCGAGAGAGACTTTTGATTTACTTACTCTTGAGCTTAGCTAAGTGTTTCAAACTTACACTAAGCTCCCAAAATCACGCTCAAAACGTTTCAAAGCTGGAAAACTCTTTTCCACTCACCAATACACGAAGCTTCGCTTGCCGACGCGAAGATCACTCGTGCGAAGCTTCCGAAAATGTCTCGCTTGCTTCCAGATCAAGCCCCCATGTTTTGAGAGCATCAAAACAAAGATTCAATACATTAAAATGCATTCCAACACCAATAACTAAACACAAACTCGTTGCCCAGAAAACTACACCAATTAACCCATCCGAAACTACTGAAAACTCAATCGATTGCCTCCTAAACCGAGCCCATCCAATAATCTTCACTTCCAACCATTAATAATCATCAAAGCACATCTAAAAACAACCTAAACCCTTCCTTATACCTCTAGCAATCATAACACCACCAAAACACCTCAAAAGCTCAACTAAAACTATCATGAAACTCAAGGATCTCAAGGATTTCGGGATCTATATTATTAAAACACTTTTTCAACATCATAAACATCTCAAAACTCAATTAGAATCAATCTAAAACAGAAATCATTAACAAAACTCCGATAATCAAGATTTAAGCCTTTATTTTGCAAGATTTTGATATTAAATCAAAACTATAATAAAAACTCAGTTAAAAACAACAATTAAGAGTCAATAATCTTGGGAATCTCAATAAAGAACCTTGATTAGAGATTGAGAACGGGATTTACCTCGAATCTTAGCTTTCCTTAATGATCAACAAGTTTTTGCTTCACAAATCTTGAAGAAACTGAAGAGAATACTTTGAAATGAATGAGAGATCGAAGAGAAAGTGTTTGGGAGAAAAGAAATCTAGAGAAAAGGTTTTAGAAATGGGTTTTGCTTAAATGAAAGTTAGTTACGTCTAAAACATCTCTATATACTATTTATTAATTAAAATAAAATAAAATAAAATAAAATCCCTTTTAATCAATAATTTAAAATTCATTTAAAACACATGTCAATTTAAGGAAAGGTGTAATTGCACAAAAGCTCACTAAAGATTCTAAGATTTTGACTTCTCTTTTGAAATTTTCATTTTTCCACGGTTTCAAAATTTTACATTTTGGCACTACCCAAAATGTACCACTTCCAAAACTCATTTCGTAAAATTGATTTGACCAACATATTAAACATGATTTTAGAGGATTTTAGCAATTTTGCCATATTTTTATCCTATCCCGGACCTTGATCTCCCTGAACCACCTAATATGATTCCAACTATCCTGACCGACCCGATCCGATGTCTAAAACATCTAGGCCCAAAACCAGAGCATTACATTCACGTTCTCGCCTACGATTACTACTTTGTAATCATTCGCAAGCTTTAGGGTAACCTACTTAACATTAAAATTCACCACAGCTCGGTTCTCAACCAACCACTCCATCATAAAAATCACATCAAATCCATAAAAAGGTAGTTGTATCAAATCAACAGAGAATACATGACCTTGAAAAGGTAAAGGACATGTCCTATACAGTCTCCTTATAACCACAATCTCAACAAATGAACTTGTTACTTGCATTCCTACATCTAGCATCTCAACAGGAATATTAAGCAAATGTGAATGTTCACTCAAGATGCATGAATGCGTAGATCCAGAATCAATCAACGCTAACAAAGACAAGGATTGCAATGTGAATGCACCTGCAATCACATTGGTGTCATTGTGTCCCTCGCGAACAACAACTACATGTGCCACACCTCTCTGACCATCCTCTCTCCTCTAAAAGTTGCCACGGCCGTGCCCACTGCCTCTCTGTTGTGCAACAGCTGGTGCGCGACCCTGACCACCTCTCGCTAACAGGGGACACTCACGCCTCATATGGTCAGTGGATCCACAGTTCAAACTTGAATTAGCTCTACCCACGGGAGCCTGCACCTCACCAGCCGCACGAGGGCAATCCCTTCTCAAGTGCTCCCGTGAACCACACGTCCAACATGTTCTCTGCTCAAACCTCTGCCTATTGCCCTGAGCCGGTGCACCTTGCCCTAAGTTACCACGCCTAGCCACCAGGGCCATCATCAGCAGCTCTCTTTATCAAACTAGAACCACTCCCACGCGAGGTAAGACCCAGGCTCTGCTCTATATCATTGGCTCGAGTCATGAGCACATTAAAATTCGTATAATCTGTGGCTAGCATGTACGTCTTCACGTCCTGTACCAGGCCATACCGAAAACGATCACATCGATGCCTATCACTCGGCATCAACTCTGGAGCATTTTGGCTCAGCCGTACAAACTGGACCTCGTACTCAGCTACAATCATATTCCCCTGAACCAAGGACATAAACTCTCTCTTCTTATCATCTAAGTACCTAACTCCAAGGTACTTCCTCTTTAAACCAGATTGGAATAACATCGAATCTACGTCTTCCGGCTCCAAAGCCGCTGTTGCAGTCGTCCACCATGTGTTTGCATCACCATGCAACAATGACACTGCGCAGCCCAATTTTCGTGCATCATTGCACCCCATCTGATCCAATATCCGGATCGTACTGGCCATCCATGCTTCGGACGCCTCAGGAGATAATACTTGAAACTCTACTCCTCCCAAACTCCTCAATCACTCCAGTGGCAATCCCACTTGCCCAACAGCAGGAGCCTGTACATGCACTCCGACAACAACAGCATGAAATGCCCCCGTCATCACATGTACTAAGGGCGTCAAATCTCCCAACACCGGACCAGCCTGTCCGCGTTAGCCCTGCTCATCACCCCCAGATAGTGGTGGCAGAGGAGGAGGTAGATTTCCACTAGGCAGAACCTCGTTCTCCTGGTCATGTTGTACCTCAGCAGGAGCTATCGCTCCAGAACTAAACTCACGTCTCGGTCCCATTGTGCTAGTTAACGTTAAAGCATGAACATAAACAAACAAATGATTAGGCCATCTCTTAAAAAGGATCCCAAGACTTTCAAAACCAACTTAAAAAACATTTCACTAGGTAATAAGGCAATTGGTATCCCAAATTCCCCCCAACATAGCATAAAGCATACTACATGTATGCTTCAACCATCATATGACTCAAGCATCAAGATTCAGATCAATCATCATCGTAGAACAATTCATATCCATATTCATTCATCAAATATAGCATCATTATCACACAGTCAGCATAAGCATGCTTAAATATTCAACAAACAAAGCAAATATCACCAAAACACATATCCACATCGCAAATAACTTACCCACAACTTACCATCATCCCAACCTTTCGTAACATGGCTCTGATACAACCAAGTGTAACCCCCTCGACCCGACCTGGCCGATAGACCGAACCGAACGGATAACACGAGGAATATTAAGGTAAACTGGAAAAGTTTACCTTAATAAACGACCCTTGTTTTTTTAATCTTGTTTAGATGCAACTTAGGTTCCTATGTGTACGTATACAAGCATCGGATAAAACATCAACACAATCACCAATTAATTAAAGCCAATTAAGGTTTAGGGACCATTTTGTAAATTTGAAATATTATAAGGTTTATTAGCAAATTTGAGTTACCAACCTTTAATTAGGTTCATTACATGCCTAACGGTGAAACCTCAACTCAAAAAAACCCTTAGAACCCTTCCAATTTTATACAAGGCAAATAGGGACCAAAATGCAATGAAACAGAAATTTAGAACAATTCTAACACAGGTTCAACGGTCAAACGTTTCGGAACAGAATGCCCCATATCGGAACGGCCGTTTCGAAACATAGTTGTTCGTTTCGATATGCGAGTTCATTTCGAAACTCCTCAAGACATGTTTCGATAACATGGTTCATAGAGGCAAAATATTTCGAAACATGCCTCACTGTTCCGAAACACCAAGGCCATTTCAGGCCACCGTTTCGAAATAAGCAAGGGTGTTTCGAAACACTTGGGTCTGCAATGTACTAAAAGGCTAGTTTAAATCACTTTATGCCCCCCGAAACCATCATCGCACATGCCCTAACATAACGACGGCTTAAATACTCATCAAAGACCATATATACAAAGCATAAGCAACATCATAGCATCATTCTCGGAAGAAATGGAACTAAAGGCATGCTTCCTAAAAGACAAAAGCACCAAAAGGCTAAAATCCAAATGCAAGCATAAACCAAAACTCAATGGCCATTTACAAGTCCAAATAAGCATCATAAACTTGCACAAAACTATAAATTGACAAACCAACAACATTCATTGCATTGGACACCCTCATTTCCCTTATTACACTAGTTCAAGTACGCAACGCACTTTTAAAGATTGTCTTGGTATGATTCCCTTGAAGATGCTCCCTCCGTAAGCCTAATTATCTACATTGATGAAACAAAGAGAGCATAAGCATACAAGCTTTGTGAGGATTGCTCAACACCACAAACATCATAAATGCACAAAACCGTTTTCCATTCCTTTCAAAACAAACATGCCTTTCTTTACAAACCATGCACTTTTTCATCAAACTCATTGTATCCAACATCATGCACCATGATTTATATAAATTCAAAAATTAAACCATTGCTACTCATATTCATAGCCTTCCAAGCATAATCCCCATTATGCTAAGCTTTAAACCAAAACATGCATCTTTCAAAATATGTATTAACAACATTTACCACAATAACACACTTCATTATATTTGCTCACAAGTGATAAACAAAAATCTCAAAAACATATATCAGATACACGGATTACCAAGGGTTTTCCCACACCTTTCATACACTCTACCGATATTTCAAGGATCACACACGAGAGCGACCCTCTATCGATGTGACACCCGTGGTGGAGTATTCGGTACAATCACAACCCCTCAACAACACTCATCGATAGATGTATAACCCACTATCGAGAGATGGGACACACATAAGGTTTACACCCGGGAGCTACCCTCAACCGTTGCAACCTTAAACAATCCTCAATTGTTAGAGTACTTGGATGGAGTATTCGGTACAATCACAACCCCTCAACATCCAAGGCGACTTGTTTATAGTGCACTAAATCCTATAGCCGGCTAACTATATCTAATTTCATTTATAAAACACTTTATTCAACATCACTTGCCAATATAATCCATATCTCATGCATAACTCATTGTTTTTACAAAGCATTCATGATAAGCCATAAACAAGCATTAAACCATGCTTAAAACTTCATGCATCAACACCTGTATACAAGGACCATAAACAAGCATTAAACCATGCTTAAAACTTCATGCATCAACACCTGCATACAAGGACCACTTACCTAGTGCATCCTTAAGCCACATGGCATCATCATACAAAATTTATATACGAAAAAACGTGCCTTCAAATTGTAGGCGAATGCAATTAAAATCAAGCGCAACCAAAGGCTCAAAACTAGCACAGCCGAGGGAGAAATATCAATTTACTTACTTCCAAACTTAATAAATCGTTTCAAGCTCTTATTAATTTTCCAAAACCTTTTCTAAAACGTTTCCACGCTGGAAAACCAAATTCCACTCACTGACTTGCGAAACCACGCTTGCCGACGCAATTACCGATCGTCTGAAGCCTCCAAAAACACTCTGTTTGCTTTCGGATTACTATCCCCTGTTTCCAACACATAAAAACAGAGGTTCAATGGATTAAAATGCATCCAACACTCCAGCACACACAAGAAATCCAGCAGAACTGCTCTAAAGCATCAAAACACCCATCCAAAACAACCAAAAACTCAATTGATTAACCTCTAACCTCAGCCCAGCCATTACCCAACTCATCCAACACATTTAGGCATTAATAAACATGCAAAAACAACCTAAAACCATCCTTATACCTCCAGCAACTCAAATTCCTCAAGAACACCTCAAAAACTCACCCAAAAGCACTTCAAAAACTAAGGATCTCAAGGATTTCGGGATCTATATGATTAAGACTCAACTTCAACACCAAAAACCTTTCAAAACTCATTTTAGAAACAATCTCAAACCAGCTATTTAAATCAAACTCCGAAAATCACCTTAAAATCTATTTTTCAAAAAAGATTTCAACAGTTTATCAACCTAACAACCAAACCTCAATCAAAATTAGTATTAAAGAGTCAAATAAATTTGGAATTTCATTAAACAACCTATATTAGAGGATTAGCATGAAAATTATCTCCAACCCTTGCTTCTCCTCTAATTTGGCAAGATTTGCTTGAAGAAACTTGAAGGAAGATAGAAACCAAAAGAGAATTTGAGAGAAAAGAATTTCTTGAAAAATGAGAGAAAATGGAGAGTGTTTGGCTGAAGTGAATGAGAGAAATGAAAAGCTCGTCAAAAATTTTGTTAACCGATTAACTAACATTCTTTAATTAATTAAAGAAAACATTTTAATTATTTAATAAACATTTAAAACCCATGCCAAATTAGGGAAAAAGTATAATTTCCAAGTAGCTCCCTAGAGATTCTAAGATTTTGACTCTTCTTGAAAAACACATTTTTCCAACTTTTAAATCTTTACATTTTGGTCACTACCCAAAATGTACACTTTAGAAAACCTGTTTTGTAAAATTGATTTGACCAACCTCTTAAACATCATTTTAGAGTATTTTAGGAATTTTTTTTCATATTTTTATCCTATCCCAAAACTTAATTCCCCCCCTAAACCACCTTTTAACCGTTCGAACAACCAACATCGGTTCCATCGGGCCTACCCGACTTGCCAAAACATCTAAGCCCAAATTTGCGGCTTTATATGC
Organism: Hibiscus trionum; assembly: GCA_030270665.1. Taxonomy (NCBI): domain Eukaryota; kingdom Viridiplantae; phylum Streptophyta; class Magnoliopsida; order Malvales; family Malvaceae; genus Hibiscus; species Hibiscus trionum. Next base: position 29,650,796 of record BSYR01000021.1, read on the forward strand.
CATATTATTACTAATATAAAGAGAAATTTGGTTTTGAAAAGTAAAACTTGAGCACCTTGAATTCTTGCTTTGGCTAGCCTGATTGCTTTTATAGTTGCATTGTTTTTAACTATACTGTTTTGAAATGGGACCAAGACGAGAGCTTAGAGGCAATGTGCGGAACGTGGTTGAGAATGAGATTCACGATAATGATGAGAATTTGCCGCCTCCTCCCCTTGGTGGTGGGGGAGCTGGTGTTGGAAGTGTTTGACCTCAAGCACCGCAAGGGCAAGCTGCTACCGATATGACACCGTTGATCCAGGCTATAAATGTGGCTTTCCAGGCAACGATATCGGGGATGCATGTGGCCGCACCTCAGCCTGTTGCTAATGATGGCTATCTTTTAGAATGTTTGCGCAGTTTGGGTGGAACTGAGTTTAGAGGTTTATCGCTTGAGGGTTCCGAGGCTTGGTTTGAGAGGACCCAAAGGATCCTTGGTCAGATGAGCCGCAATGATGTGCAGAAGTTGGGTTGTGTTGTCTCTTTGCTTCACGGAGATGCTTATACATGGTGGGTGACCATCACTGCGGGTATGGAACTGTAGAGTGTCCACAAGTTCTGTATTTTGTACATATTCATGCCCTTATTATTGCTATTCTTAAGCTCATTGAGGCATATTTAGGTGCATTGCATGCATAATAGCAATATTTTCTCTTTCACTATGTTGTTATTGAATATTTTATTTTTGGTTAAGAAAAGATATTGTTTTAGTCTAGTTTTTATTTTCAGGTTTTGTAGCAAGGAGAGGAGAGGAGAGGACAAGAGAGAACATGCAAGCTAGAACAATAGTAGTTGTACTGAAGCGGTTCCAAGATGCCGCCAAGGATGTTGCCAAGTGCCGCCCATGCAGCAATTACACTGACTTAGCTAAGATGGGTCGCGATTGAAAGAGGGCAATTCCCTGAACCCAATGAGCCCAATCTTGCAATTTTCTGAAACTTGTAGCGGCCGACGAAGGCAGCATCCAAAGAGTCCACAAGTCAAAAGGAGTATGAATTTAATGTAAATTACTATAAGAACTTCTACTTCAAGGAGGAACCAAACTTAGGCCATGAGCCCTATATATACCCAATGTATGTAAGGGTATAGGGGCATCTCGCATATCGGGAGAGCATATCATACTAGATAGATGGAGAGGTAGCAAGATAGGTGGGAGTTGTTGGGGGTCGCGGCCAAACTCTCCTGGGGTTTAGGCCCTTGTATGTAAAGTTGTTGTGAGAAACGGTTTTAATAGCTTTTGACTTGTTTTTGATAAAATTACGAGTTTGCTTAATCCATGCACTTTATTCTTTCAATTAGCCCTAACCAGTCAATTGAGAGAATAATTTGTCGGGCACTGTAGAGTGTCCACAAGTTCTATATTTTGTACACATTACTGCCCTTACTATTGTTGTTCTTAAGCTCATTTAGACATATTTAGGTGCAGTGCATGCATTAGAACAATATCTTCTCTTTTATCATGCTTTTATTGAATATTTTATGTTTGGTTGAGAAATGTTACTATTTTAGTTTAGTTTATATTTTCAGGTGTTGTAGCAAGGAGAAGGAGAGGAGAGGACAAGAAAGCTGGAACAGAAGGAGCTGTACTGAAGCAGTTCCAGATGCCGCCAAGGATGCTGCCGAAGCAGCATTGCCGCCAAGTGCCGCCCATGCATGAGATACACCGACTTAGCCACGATGGGTCGCGATTGAAAGAGTGCAATTTCCTAAGCCCAATGAGCCTAGTCTTGCAATTTTCTGAAGCCTGTAGCGGCCGGTAGAACTGATCCAAGATCGATAAGTATGAGCACTTATCCTTACTTGCAGAAGAAGGAAACTTCTAAGGAGTTCATATTCAAGTAAAAAATTAGTATATATTTAATGTAAATATACTTTAAGAACTTCTACTTCAAGGAGGACTCAAACTGAGGTCATGAGCCTTATATATACCCAATGCTTGTAAGGGTATAGGGGCATGAGGAGGTGTGAGGGGACGTGTGCTTGAACAAAAGTGCAACGAAGATGTAGCTAGATAGGTTGGAGTTGTTTGGGGGTCGCGCCCCAACTCTCCTAGGGTTTAGGCGCGCGTATGTAAAGTAGGTTGTGAGAAACGGTTGTATTGGTTTTGAGTTATTTTCAATAAAATTCTGAAGTTTTCATAATCCATTGCACTTCATTCTTTCGATTAGTCTAAACCAGACAATTGAAGAATCCATTTGTCAGGCACGAAAGTGCAAGTCTCACGAAAGGGTTAAGTACGGTCACAACATGTTGGGGCGTGACTAACTTCGTTCCACACCAGTCCACATGTTTCAGCGGCTAAGAGGGATCACCAATCGAATGGTCTTCCCTTTGTTAGGTTTACGCTGAGATTGCGAGGTATTGCCTACATCACGTGAGTGTTCGAGCATCCTTGCCTAAAAATAGGAAGGATTGCTGTCGACTATCTCGCCGAACTTGGAATATCTGCCAGACTTGCCGCTAGGACCTATTTCCGTTCCACCTGCCGAGACAACGAAAGTTACAGTGGTAGTGACTCGCTGCGGCCATGTGACAAGGTCGTAGCCTGCCTCCCACAATAGCCACCGAGGCAGCAATTCATGGAAGCACAAAACATACTCAAACTTTACAATGCAGTCCACACACTATTGAGCTGCAATTGTCTTACCCAATCTATCGACCAATTCTCTCCTTATCATCCCTCTCATCACTATATTTATTTTATTTGTGTTTTTATATTTCCACATCATGATATTTAATTACGCATTTACTATACGTTTGAATTTCTGCACTTCTATTTTAGTTTTTGCACATTAAATCTCTCTTTATTTTATTGATTAAAAAATAAAAAAATAAAAAAAATACCTCTTTGTTTTCTTCTGTGTATGTCCTGTCAGGGCAGCAAGGAAGGAATCAAAATCCACCTGAGGAGGGGAAGGACATGCCTAGATAAAAAACCAAACACAAAGCCCTAAGGATGTGGTTATGCTTTGGAAAAACGCAGTCCAAAATAACCTAATTTTTATTTTTAATTTTATTTTATTAGATTTCATTTTTATTTAATCTTTGCTTTTAGTTTGTTTCAGGTTAGGAATTAAGGAAAGGTCGAGAAAGTTAAATGAATAAAAGGAGAAGCCCAACTAGCGGCCAAGGCAACCCAAGGCAGATGAGCATAACAGCTAGTGGCTTCATAACGGCTATATTTTGCCGCAGCGAGCGGAACAAATATCTACATAACAACTAGAATCTCGTTAATCGCGTCGTAGTAATTGTTGCCCGTTGACAGCGTGCCCGTCAAGAGAGCGGAGAGAAGCGGCTATATAAGGCCAACTATTCTCTCCCCGTTCTTCACTTTGCTTTCTTCTTTACTCTGTTTTCTTTCTACTATCTTTGCCTTCAAGATTTCCCTTGCTTTATTTTCTTCCACGTTCTAGTTTCTTTCTTTAGAAAAAAACAAGTGTCTCACGACTATGGCCACATCACAACAACACGCCGCCACCACCAAACCCCTTTTCAAAAAGGTTCTTGAACACAGCTGTCGAGGCAACCTACAAGGAAAATTATAGAGAGTGGCAATTATGGGAGGAAATGGGATTCCAATATACCCAGCCTGATGGGGATTCTGGTCTTGAACCCTTAATGTTGGAAAGGATACACAACATGGGCTAGGACCAGTTCGCACGACAGCCAGAAGGAATCAACAGCAACCATGTGCGAGAGTTCTATGCCCACAAACCGACACCGAGAAATCCTTTCGTGTATGTCCATGGAGAAGGTGTCAAATTTACAGCAAACATGATCAACTACTTCTACAGCATAGAAGTCTGTGGTAACCCACATGAAGAATGGGAGTCCTACCTAATGGTGGTTGACTACAACAAGATCAAGAGAGAGATATGTAAGCCAAACACCAATTGGCTAACAAGCAAGAACAATGGGTCAGTCAACCGCCGTGACTTGCTGCCGGAGGCAGCCCTTTGGAGTAACTTCGTCTAACGCCGCCTGATGCCCACCACGCATGAATCGATAGTCAACATGTCGCGACTAGCATTTATCTATAGCATCATGAAGGGGCGACAAATCAATGTTGGCGAAGTGATCCTAAGGGAGATCTATGCCCATGCACAAAAGCCAAATGCCAAGGGTCCCCTCTTCTTCCCTGCACTCATCACAGGCTTTTGCCCTAATTTCCGCGTGCCGCCTCACTCCAAAGAAAAAATTATTCCTACCAAGGAAGGATGGACACGAAGGGCACGCCAGTTGATGATGCAGAACCCAGAGTCAGACACACCTTCCACCATCCCAAGCTGTCGCCACCCAGCCAGTAGCGGCCAGTACTAAAGCTACCCTCCGTCCGTCGTGATCCCCCTACTGCGCAGCCTAGTGGAAAGCTGCCAAAGGATCAAGCACAAACATGTGATCTTCACCAAATATGTGGCGGACGTACAAGATGCCTTTGTGGCCTACTTGCTTGACAAGTACCAAGACGGTGGCCCATAGTTGCCTGATTTCCCAATGAAGTTAGCAGAGTCCAAGCAAGTTCATATTACACCCGAACCAGTTGCTACTCCTACCGCCGCCGACAGGGAGGGGCCACACATCCGCCCCAAAAGAAGGACCTCTCCAACTCCCATCCAGCCATACGACCTCTCCTCCTCATCTGAATCAAAAAAGAAGGAGGAGACCACCGCTGCCTCCCTACTAGAAAAAGAGGCCGCTGCCAAAGATACCAGCTACTCAGACATGGAGATCTCAGACTCCCTTGATGGTGAACCGATAGAGGCAGCAAGAAAGAGAAAGCGACCAGTAGTAGAGCCTCGGGGTAGAGGACCTGAAGGACCATCCAAGAAACCCACCCCTGCCGCATCCAGCCGTCGTGTAGCAAGAAGAAGAGCCCAACCGACAAACCATATGCTACGCACCGCCTAGTACTGCCTGCCTTCTCAGCATCCTCCTCTGATATAGTAGCAACAGAGGGGAACTCTGCCAGTCTATAGCACCATTTTATTTTCTTTTTAATTTTTATGTTTTATGTTATTTTTCTATTTTTCTATTTTTCTTTTTCTATTTTTTTCATTTATGTTTTTTTTTTCTGTTTTTAATTTTTGTTTTGTGTAGAGGCATTGAGGACAATGCCAACCTTAAGTTTGGGTGGAATAGTCCTATTTGTTTTAGGTTCAATTAGTAGCATTTAGGATCATATGTAAATTCTACCCTCTAGCACTTAATGAAGTAGAAATTTGTAGTTTAAAAACTTGTGCTTATGATAGAAAAGTCGAGTACTTATATTCGCACCATACTAAATTTTTTTTAACCTAACTATGGGAAGAAGCATGAAAAATACTTAGAAAAGTTTTCTTTCTGCCAATTATCTTTACACTTGTCTGATAAATGCTGAATTTTTGCTTGAGTTCTGAGTTTAACATTGCTGGCCTTACTTAATAAAAATTCCTTGATTGGATACAGGTTTGCCGCCACGGCAACACATCAAAGATGATGAAAACCCTAGAGGTGCCCGAAACAGGCTCTAGGCGGGAAGTTTAAATACCCTAGAGGTGCCCGAAACATGCTCTAGGAAGGATCATGAGCAAGGACACTCCATTGCTATCAAAGTCCGCGTATCTAAACCAAGTGATAGAAAAATTAGCAAGAGTGAATGAAAGCCTTCACGGGATGACTCTATTCAAAGGGTTCAGAGTTTTGTAGAGTGCACCTATCTTAGCTTCAGTCCCAGAGAATAGTTGTGATGAGCTAAAGCCCTTAAAGCCATGATCAGAAAAAGATTACAAAAATGCCCAATTGTGCTGCTAAGGCAGCAAGTTATATCCTCTATAGTAATTTAATTACTTTAGGAATTCTTTGTTAACTTAGTAATTTCAACATATTTAGCATGAACACAGACTTGCACACACTGCACTGGCATTAAGAAAATGTAAACCTAAATTATTTCATGCCATTCCCTATCACTAACATAAAAACAGGTGCCACAGCCTTGAGGTAAGAAATCAAGTTAAAGGCTAATGTTTTTTTATTAATTTTGTGAAGATAGCAAATTTACTATTTAGGTTGCATTGCTTGATGACAAGCAATAGTTCGAGTTTGGGAGTGTGTAGATTGTCCACAAGTTCTATATTTTGTACAGATTCCTTCCCTTATTATTGATGTTGTTAAGCTCATTTAGACATATTTGGGTGCAATGCAGGCATTATAACAAAATCTTCTCTTTTACCATGCTTTTATTGAATATTTTATGTTTGGTCGAGAAAAGTTACTATTTTAGTATAGTTTATATATTCAAGTGCTATAGCAAGGAGAGGAGAGGAGAGGAGAGGAGAGGAGAGGACGGGAAAGCTGGAACAAAAGGAGCTATACTGAAGCAGTTCCAGATGCCGCCAAGGACGCTGCCGAAGCACCATTGCCGCCAAGTGCCGCACAGGCAAGAGCTACGCCGACTTAGCCAGGATGGGTCACGATTGAAAGAGAGCAATTTCCTAAGCCAAATGAGCCCAGTCTTGCAATTTTATGAAACCTTTAGCGGCCGGTAGAACTGATCCAAGATTGAAATGTAGGAGCACTTATCCTTACTTGCAGAATAAGGCAACGTCCAAGGAGTTCATATTTAAGTCAAAAAGGAATATGTATTTAATGTAAATATACTTTAAGAACTTCTACTTAAAGGAGGACTCAAACTGAGGCCATGAGCTCTATATATACCCAATGCTTGTAAGGGTATAAGGGCATGATGAGGTGTGAGGGGATGCGTGATTGAACAACCGCACATCGAAGATGTAGCTAGATAGGTTTAAGATGTTTAGGGGTCACAGCCGAACTCTTCTAGGTTTAGGCGCGCGTATGTAAAGTAGGTTGTGAGAAACGGTTGTATTAGTTTTGAGTTGTTTTCAATAAAATTCTGAAGTTTGCTTAATCCATTGCACTTCATTCTTTTGATTAATCTACACAGTCAGTTGAGAGAATCCAATTGTCGGGCACGAAAGTGCAAGGCTCACGAAAGGGTTAAGCACGATCACAACATGTTGGGGCGTGATTAACTTGGTTCCACACAAGTCCACAAGTTTCACCGGCTAAGAGGGATCAGCAATCGAATGGACTTCCCTGTGTCAGGTTTACGCTGAGATTGCTAGGTATTGCCTACATCACGTGAGTGTTTGAGCATCCTTGCCTAGAAATAGGAAGGATCATTGTCGACTATCCCGCCGAACTTTGAGTGTCTGTCAGACTTGCCGCTTGGACCTATTTCCGTTCCACCTGCCGAGATAGTGAAAGTTGCAGTGGTAGTGACCCGCTGCGGCCGCCTGACAGGGTCGTAGCCTGCCACCCACCAAACCCGCTGATGCAGCAATTCATGGCAGCACAAAACATACTCAGACTTTACAATGCAGTCCACACACTACTGAGCTGCAATTGTCTTACCCAATATATTGACCAATTCTCTCCTTATAATCCATCTCATCACTATCTTTATTTTATTTGTGTTTTTATATTTCCACATCATGAGATTTAATTGCGCATTTACTAAATCTTTGTGCAGTAAACCATTCATAAGAGCTGCTCCAATCCATGTGGGAGACGATATCTTTTATACTATAACTTGACAAGATTGTGCATTTGTGCTCATAAATAGAGAACACACTGACGTTGTACAGGCACGAAAGTGTAAGGCTCACAAAAGGGTTAAGCACTATCACAACATGTTGGGGCGTGACTAACTTGGTTCCCACAAGTTCACAAGTTTCAACGGCTAAAAGGGATCACCAACCGAGTTTACTAGCCAATGTTAGGTTTACACTGAGATTTCTAGGTATTACCTACGTCACACTAGCTTTTCGAGCATCCTTGCCTAGAAATAGGGATGATAACTTTCGACTATCCCGCTGAACATGGAATGTATGCCAGACTTGCTGCAATGACTTATTCTCATTCCACTTGCCGAGACAACAAAAGTTGCAGGGGCAATGACCCGCTGCGGCCACGTGACAGGGTCGTAACTGCCGCCCACCATTACCCGCCGAGGCAGCAAGTCATGGCAGCGCAAACCACTCTAGGGCTTTACAATGCAGTCTACACACTACCGAGCTGCAATTGTCTTACCTAATCTATCATCCAAAACTCTCCCTATCCTCCTTCTCATCTCTATCGTTATTTAATTTTTGTTTTTATATTTCCACATTGTGAGATTTAATTATGCATTTACTAAATCTTTGTGTAGGAAACCATTTCTAGAAGCTGCTCCAATCCCTGTGGGAGACGATATACTTTATACTATAACTTGACAAGAGTGTGCACTTGCGCTCATAAATAGAGAACACCCAAACACTCTACAAGTTTTTGGCGCCGTTACCGGGGATTGGCAACATCAACTGTGATTGAATTTTTGCACTTCTACTTTAGTTTTTGTACATGAAGTCTCTATTTATTTTATTGCTTCAATATATATATATATATATATATATATATATATATATATATATATATATATATTGCCTCTTTGTTTCTTTGGTTTATGTCCCGCCATGGCTGCAAAGATGGCAGCAAACATCCACCTGGGGAGGGGAAGGATATGCCCAGACGAAAAGCTAAACGCAAAGCCCTCAGGAAATGGTTATGTTTGGGAAAAGCGTTACCCAACATAACCTAATTTTTATTTTATTTTTATTGAATTAGGATTCGATTTAATTTTTAGTTATTTAATTTTTGTTTTTAATTTATGTCAGGTTTGGAATGAAGGCATGACCAAGAAAGATGAAAGAATAAAGGAGAAGCTCAACCAGCGGCCAAGGCAGCCCAAGGCAGATGAGCATAACGACTAGCCTCAACGGCTACATTTGTAGCAGCGTGCAGAATGACTATCTACGTAACGGCTAGAATCCCGTTATTCGCGCTGCAATAATTGCCGCCCATTGGCAGCGTGCCCACCAAGGCAGTGGAGAGAAGAGGTTATATAATGCAAACTATTCTCTCCCTATTCTTCACTTTGCTCTCTCTTTTACTCTAAACTCTTTCTGCCATCTCTGCTTTCAAGATTTCACTTGATTTTTTTTTCATTCAATTTCTTTTTCGTTCTTTAGGAAAATACAACTGTCTCACAGTTATGGCCACATCACAACAACCCGCATCCACCTCCAAGCCTCTTTTCCAAAGGTTCTTGAACCCAGCTGTCGAGGAAACCTACAAGAAGTACTACCGGGAGCGGAAACTCTGGGGAGAAATGTGGTTCCAGTACACCAAGCTTGATGAGGATTTTGGTCTCGAACCCTCCCTATTTGAAAGGATTCACAACTTGGGTTGGGACCTGTTCGCACGACAGCCAGAAGGGATAAACAACAACCAGGTGCGAGAGTTCTACGCCCACAAGCCTGCACTGGGAAATACTTTCGTATATGTCAGCGAAGAAGGTGTTAAGTTCACAGCGGATACCATCAACAATTTCTACAGGATAGAAATCCGTGGCAATCCACATGAAGAATGGGAGTCCTACCTCACGGCGGCTGACTATGACAAGATCATGAAAGATATCTGCAAGCCCAACACCAAGTGGCTAACATGCAAGAACAATGGGTCAGCTAACTGATGCGATCTGCTGCCAGAGGCATTCATTTCGAGCAACTTCGTCCAACGCCGCTTGAGGCCCACCCCGCACGGATCAACAGTTAACAAGCCGCGGCTGGCCCTTATCTGCAACATTATGAAGGGGCACCCAATCAATGTTGGTGAAGTAATCCTAAAGGAAATCTATGCCCACACAGACAAGCTAAACACTAAGGGACCTCTCGTCTTCCCTGCACTCATCACGGGACTATGCACCAATTTCCGCGTGCCGCCGCACCCCAAGGACAATACTTCCTGCCAAAAAAGGATGGACAAGAAGAGCACGCCAGCAGATGAAGCAAAATCTGGAGCCAGAAACACCTTCAATTGTCCAGCCGTTATCCCAACCTACCGCCACCCCAACTGCACAGGGGCAGTACTGAAGCTGCCCTTCCCTCCACCATAATCCCACTATTGCGCATCCTCGTAGAAAGCTTCTAGAGGATCTAGCACAAATAGGTGATCTTCACCAAATATATTGCGGAGGTGCAAGAGGCCATTGCGGCCTACTTACTTCACAAGTACCATGACGGCGGCCCACAATTGCCCACATTCCCATCAGAATTAGCCTCATCCAAGCCGATCCATATTACACCCAGACCAACAGCTACTCCAACCACCACCGACAGCGAGGGGCCGCAAATCTGCCCCAGGAGAAGGACCACACCTACTTCCATCCAATCGTACTATCTCACCTCCTCATCCGAGTCAGAAAAAGAAGAGGAGACCACCGCCGCCTCCCTAGTAGCAAAGGAGACAACTGTCAAAGAAGCCGATGACTCAGACATGGAGATCTCAGACTCATTCGATGACGAACCGGCAGAGGCTATAAGGAAGAGAAAGCGGCCAGCAACAAAGCCTCAAGGTGGAGGACCTGAAGGACAATCCAAGAAACCCACCCGTAGTTTCATCCAGCCGCCGTATGGAAAGAAAAAGAGCCCAGCCCCTAGACCATCTACCACCCGCCGCCTAGTCCTGCCCGCCTCCTCCGAACACTCCTCTGACGCAACAGTAACAGAAGGGAAATCCCCTAGTTTATATCATCCTTTTAATTTTTCTTTTCTCTTCTGTTTTTCTTTTTTCTTTTTATGTTTTACTTTATTTTTATGTTTTTATTTTCTTTTTATGTTTTATTTTTCTGTTTTCTTTTTATTTTTGTAAAGGCATTGAGGACAATGTCAACCTTTAGTTTTTGGGGAATAGTCCTCTTTATCTTTAGGTTCATTTAGCAGCATATAGGGTCTTGTGTAAATTCTGCCCTCTACATTCAATGAAGTAGAAATTTTTAGCTTAAAACTTGTGCCTATGATAATTAGCCGATTACTTATATTCGCACCACACTAAAAAAATTAATAAATATGGGAAGAAGCATGAAAAATACTTAGAAAATTTTATTTTTTCCAATTATTCTTACATTGTATGTTAAATGTTGAATTTTTGCTTGAGTTCTAAGTTTAACACTGTCGGCCTTACTTTATAAAAATTTCTTAATTGTATACAGGTTTGCCACCGCGGCAGCACAGGGCAGCAAAACAATAATAGTGAATACCCTAGAGGTGCCCGAAACAGGCTCTAGGCAAGATGTTTAAATACCCTAGAGGTGCTCGAAGCAGGCTCTAGGCAGGATGTTTAAATACTCTAGAGGTGCCCGAAACAGGCTCTAGGAAGGATCGTGAGCAAGGACACTCCGCTGCTATCAAATTCCACGTATCTAAACCAAGTGGCAGACAAATTAGCAAGAGTGAATGAAAGCCTTCACATGATTACTCTATTCGAAGGGTTCAGAGTTTTGTAGAGTGCACCTATCTTAGCTTCACACCCGAAGAATAGTTGTGATAAGATGAAGCCCTTAAAGCCATGATCCGAAGAGAAAGACAAAAGTGCCTAACTGTGCTGCCAAGGCAGCAACTCGTATCCTCTCTAGTAATTTAATTATTTTAGGCATTCTTTGTTAACTTAGCCATCTCGGCATGTTTAGCATTGATACATACCTGCACACACTGCACTGACATTTAGACAATTAAATCTAATTTATTTCATGCCATTCCCTATCACTAACATAATATGTGCCACGGCCTTGAGGTAAGATATCAAGTTAAAGGCTAAAGTTTCTATTAATTTTGTGCAATGAGTAGATTTACAAGTTAGGTTGCATTGCTTGAGGACAAGCGATAGTTCTAGTTTGAGGGTGTGTAGAGTGTTCACAAGTTCTATATTTTGTACACATTCCTACCCTTATTATTGCTATTCTTAAGCTCATTTAGGCATATTTAGGTGCATTGCAAGCATAATAACACTATTTTCTCTTTCAACATGTTGTGAGCAGTTGAAGGCAGCTTCTGATCGGCAGAAGTCTTACGTGGATTTGAAGCGTAAGGAGATTGAGTTTGCGGTGGGTGATCGTGTGTTCTTAAAGGTTTCACCTTGGAAGAAGGTGATGAGATTTGGCAGGAAGGGTAAGTTGAGCCCTAGGTATATTGGACCATACGAGGTGGTAGAACGTGTGGGTCCTGTTGCGTATAAGCTGAGGCTACCACAAGAGTTAGAGAAGATACATGATATGTTTCATGTCTCCATGCTTCGGAGGTATAGATCGGATCCTTCGCATGTTATGCATGTGGAGGAAGTTGAGTTGAATCCAGATTTGACCTATGATGAGGAGCCAATTGAGATTCTGGATTCAGACAGTAAAGTTCTTCGAGGTAAGACCATTGAGTTGGTTAAGGTGTTGTGGAGGCATCGTGGTGTTGAGGAAGCCACGTGGGAAAGAAGAGATTATATGAAGAAGCAGTTTCCTTACCTTTTTCCTCCAGGTAAATTTCGAGGACGAAATTTCTTAAGAGGGGGAGAGTTGTAACACCCCAAATTTGGGCCTAGATGTTTAGAGTCTGAACCAGATCGGTCTGGGAATCTGTTCGAATCTAAAAGGGGGTTTTAGGGAAACCTAGTTCGGGATGTTTTAAAAATATAGAAAAATATCTAAAAATCCTCAATTAATATATATAAGAGAATGGTGAAATCAATTTTACAAAATAAGGTTTGGAAATACTACATTTCGGTGTAGTGACCAAATCGAAGTTTTTGCAAAGTTTAGTAGTGACTGTTTTGTAAATGATTGGAACTTTGAATCTTTAAGGAGCTAATTTTACCAAAAATGTTTTCATCAGACTTTTCCTTAATTTGGGTGATTTAATTAATTTTTTAATTAAAGGAATTAAAGGTTGTTAAAATAGAAAAACTACCTTTGACTTTTCATAACCATTTTTCTCTATTTTTCTCTCATTTCATTTTCTGTCAAAATCCTATCAACCAAACACTTTTTCTCCAGCAAATTTACTTTGATTTCCACTTCATTTGATGAGATTTTCATCCCTCATTGATTCCTAATCAATCCTTCAACAAATCCACTTGATTTCTACATTGTATTTTCAAGAAAACTTGCCCAAATCAAGGAGAAATCATCCATTAGAGGTAAACTTCGTCCTTCTCCTCTAATGATCAGTTCTTTACTGAAATTACCAAGTTGTCAATCCTTTATTAATGATTTTTAAGTGGTTTGAATGTTAGAAACAAGAAATTGGCTTAAAACTCAAGATTTTGGAAGAGATCTTGAAGATTTTCGTGGTGGTTGATTGGGCTCTGTTTTGAGATGGTTTTCTAATGTATTTTGGATGTTAAATGATGTTAGAAATGAGGTTTTATCAATCCAATTCCGAATAGGTTGTTTTTCCTAAATTTTTGTTTGTTAAAATTGTGGTTTTTGGGGTGATTTTTGTGTTTTGCTATAGCTGGAGGTATAAGGACGTGGTTGTGTTAGTTTTTAATGTCAATTGTTGTTTATAAATGATTAGAAGTGATGGATCTTGGCTGGGTTTGGTTTTGGAAGAGTTTGGAGGTGATTTCGGTAGTGTTTGGTAGCCGAAATGTGGATTTTGTGTAGAGCAGCGTGTTTAGGTGTGTGGCTGATGATTTCAATGCATGATGATGCATTAATCCTCTGCTCTTATGTGTTTAAAATAGGGGAGACATCTTCGGACACCTTTAGAGTTGATCTGGAAGCGTAGATAGCGTTTCGGCAAGCAAGTGAAACGTAATCGGTGAGTGCGTATGGTTTTAGAAGTCCTTGAGGGAAAAAGAATCAAGGTTTGGGGATTTAGGAAAGGTTTGAAACACCTTCATAAGTCTGGAAGTAAGTATTGGCTAGATTTCTCTCTAGAATGTGGTGATTGCCCCTTAAATGCTTTTACATGCTCATGGTTTTAGATTGATAAATTCCTACTGTTTTTATGCATGAATTATAGCATGAGATGATGCTTGAAATGATTTGATAAAGTAACATGTTGCATAATTGAGATTTGAGCTTTTATGTTGAAGTATGGCAAATGTTATGATTTTGAAATGAGATGAGAATGTTGAGTTTTAATGCATAAAAACAGTAGGTGAGATGTTGATTTGACATAATATATTGGCATAGATGTTGAGATACTTACCGCATATAATTGATCGATCAATAAGATGATAGTGTATTATAAACTAAAAATTTGTACGTGCTCTTTGGTTAAGCCAAAGGGAGAGAACCAATGATGGGCATTCCATTGGGTAGGACTTGGTGAAATACCCAAGCTTTGTGGCGATGAGGGATTTCGCCATGTGAGTACGGTGACGAGAGATTCCACCGGAAACTATGTTGCTAGACTAGTGAGTACGGTGATGAGAGATGCCACCGGAAGTGTCTAGTGAGATGTCTGCATATCCGAGTAATAAATAGATGTGAAATGCCAATATAAAATATGTTATGGTTTTTTATTCACATGTACCTTGATGTAATGGTTTATGCTATGAGAAATGCATATGTGGTTCGTTTATTAAATGCTTTAGAGTACAAGCATGAGTTTGGCTTTGCCATGAGTTTTGCATTGGTTTAATTGCATGAGATAGAATGAAGGTACATGTGGTTTCGATGAGAAATTGCTTTGAAAGGTTTCCAAGCATGAGATAGAAATGACCATGTGGTTTTAAAGCCTTTAATTGAAGTGTTTTCAAGTTGTGCATTATTGGGTTGGTTTTCTTTACAGCATGCCTCACTAAGCATTGTGCTTACGCTCTCTCTTTTACCAATAATGCAGCTAATTGAGGTGTTTTTGGGCATCAAGGGAGCTAAGTTCATCCAAGGAAGTCCAAGCTCATGTATGGTGAAGTTTTCATACACTTTAGTTTTGATAGATTGGCAATGGGAAACCAAGAGTTTTATTTGGGAGATGTGTTAAACTCCCTAGTGTTGTGGCATGTTTATTTCGGTTTGTTGGATTGTAAATTTCCTTAATTGCTTGTTTTGAGGTTGGATTGCCTATTTGGGTTTTGATATTAGGAAGCATGCCTCTAGACTAATGAGACTTTGTGTTTGATGTTATGATTCTACTTGAATGTTCCAAATATGTTCCTTATATGTATATTGACTTGCTGGTATGATTAGAGAGTCGTTGGAATATGTTTGAATAGGTTAATGAGTGAAAAACCAGCATTTGTTGCTGTTTCTGGGCAAACCGTATCGAAACACCCTCTAGTGTTTCGGAACGGGGGCCTGTAATGGTCTCTGTGTTTCGAAATGGTTGAGGCTGTTTCGGAACGATTTGGCTACTGTAATGCCATGTTTCGGAACTGGTCTCGGAACATACCCACGTACCGAAACGATCAACGCCGTTTCGATACAACGTTTCAATACGGTAGGTGGGTGTTCCGAAACGAGTGATCGTTGGACACAGATTTGAATTGTTTTGATTTTTGCATGCTTTACATTTTAGTCCTAAATGTTAAGATTGCAATTGCTTGAGTTTGAGAGGGCTTTTAAGTTTAAATTTGGCAGAGAAGCATGTAACATGACTAATTTCATAATGGTAACCTTAAAATCAATGAAGTCCCTCTAATTTACAGAAATTACAATTTGGTCCCTAATCTTGTGTAAGGTGCAATTGAGTCCCTATTTGTTATCCGATCGCTGTGCCTTTCTCAATCGTGTTTCGTGAGTACTCACTTAGGGTTAACAAGTATCTAGACAAGATTAAAAAGGAAAAAAAAGGGTCATGAATCAAGGTTGACTTTCGGGTTGACTTTGGTTTTCCCCGTGTAATCTTCATAGTTTGGGTCAATCGTCTGGCCGGGCTAAGGGGGTTACAGTGGTGGAATCTCTCATCACCGCACTCTCACTTTGGAATGGGATTGCACTACCCACATTGCCCGAACCAAAGAGTACGTACAAATTTTGTATATTATAGTGCACTTCTCATCCTATTGGTCGACCAATTATATCTGATAACAATAATCTCATCTCATGCCAATATAGTCATTTTAAACATCATTACCTATTGTATTTCAATGCATCATTACAAATCATTCTCATCCCATTTCAAAAGCATAAACATTGCATAACATTTCTCAAATAGTTCTATCTCTTTGAAATATCAAATCTATCTCATGGGATCATGTAAATCATCATATCATTTCTCAAAACATGCATAAAACAATAGGTGTAATTATATCTTCAAAACAAGCGCATGATCATAAAACCGATGGGATAATAACCGAGAAACGAGAGCGAAACATCTCAAACTTACTTCCAGATTTAGGTTACTGCTTCAAGCTCAACCTAAACCCCCAAACCTCGCTTTCAAGTCTTTGAAAGGCTTTTAAAACCAATTCCACTCACTGACAACGCCACGCTTGCTTTGCCGAAGCGTAACGAAGCTTCCAAAACTTCACTGATTGTGTCCGATACAAACTACCATATTTATACCACACAAAAATAGAGGATTAATGCATCTCAATGCATTAAAACCACCAGCAACCCATGTTATCTCGCTGCATAGCCCAAGAATACAAAAACGCCTATCCAAAACAACCGAAAACACATTCGATTGCTTCCTAAACTTGACCCAGCAAAAAATATAACACTTCCATTCAATTTTAATCATCAATTAACATCCAAAAACACCCTAATTGCATCCAAGAACCTCCAGCAACACCAAAATCATATTAACACCTCAAAACCCAAATCTAACAACCTAAACTACTAGAGACCCAATCTATTTCGGAATTACTATGATAAAATGTTTTTTTCAACATCATTTAACATTCAAATCATAACTAAAATCAATCTCAAATCATACAAAACAATAGCAATATGAAAATCCTTAGAAATCCCCTTTTAAAGCTTGATTTATGAATTTTCATCAACTAAATCATAAAACATTGTTAATAACCATATTTACAGAGCCAAAGACTTGGGAATTTCATTAAAGAACCTTAATTAGAGGAGTTGGACGAATCTTACCTCTAACGTTGCCTTTTCCTTCAATTGACAAGATTTGATGAAAGTTCCTCAAAATTGCTTTGAGGTAAATGATGGAGAAGCTAAGGAAATCATTTGCAAAATAAAAGGAAGTTGAAAGATGAAGATATCTGGATATTTGGAGAGAAAATAAAGTGTTTAGTTGTTTGGAAAATGAGAATGAAAGTTACGTCATTTTGCCTTTTAGAAAACTAAAATCTTTTTTTATTAAAATCTCTTTTTATTTCCTTTTTACTAAATCATTTAAAATGGTCAAATTAAAGGAAAATGTTCATTAATTAAATGGTAGCTCCCTAAAGATTCTATGTTTTGGCTCTCTTTCAAAACAGTCCTTAAAAACAGATATTCAATATTTACAAAATTGTCACTAAACCAAAATCTCTATCTTCCAAAAGCCATTTTCTAAAATTTCCTTTACCAAACCTTTTTATATACTTTTAGAATATTTTAGGAATTTTTCCCATAATTTTATCTTACCTCGAACTACGATTTCTCTAAACTGCTCCCGAAAATTCGGATCTCTAGTTTAGGTTCTACTAACCCCCAAACCATCTCTAAAAGCTTCTAGGCTAAAACTCGGGCGTTACATGTTATATACATGCTATGGGTTGAATATTGTTAATTATTGTGCACAGTGCTTGCAATACGTATGTTGGTGGCCTTATGCTATGCTTGAAGGAAATTGGGATACCCATTGCCTTATTGATCTAGTTAATGTGTTTTAAATTGAATTGGAAGTCTTGGATCCTTGCTTGAAGTTGGCCTGGTTACTTTGTTTTGTTTTATTACCATGCCTTAATTATAATAGCACACAATGGGTGTTGAGTGTGTAAAAGTTCTATTATTTACACCCTTTTATCCCATATTTCTGCTGCATTCAAGCATTATTCATTGCATTTAGGTTAGTTTACAGCAAAACATCACAAATATATTCAAAGGCACAGATTATACTAAAAATGGTTGTTTTTGCAGGTTGCTGTCATCGCGGACGGTGAGGGCAGGCTCTGGGTGTAACCCCCGTAGCCCGGTCTAGACGGTTGACCCGAACTACGAAGATTACACGGGGAAAACCAAAGTCAACCCGAAAGTCAACTTTGATTAACGACCCTTTTTTTCTTTTTAGACTTGTCTAGATGCACACCAAACCTAGGCATACTCTTGAGATAAGCATATTAAAAAATCACAGCAATCGGAAAACAATAAGGGACCCAATTGCACAAAATACGAATTTAGGGACCAAATTGCAAATTCTGAAAATTAAGAGGACTTTACCAATTTTTAAGTTACCATTATGAAATTAGTCATGTTTCATGCCTCTCTGCCAAATTTCATCTCAAACGGACATCTCAAACTCAAGCAATTGCACATACAAGAATCGGGACTAAAACGTAAAGCTTGCAAACCTCAAAACCATTCAAATTTTATGCCCAACGGTCAAGTGTTCCGAAACGGGTCTAGGCCGTTCAGGAACACCCCTTGGCAGTAGCCAAAGTGTTCAGAAACGGGTCTAGGCCGTTCAGGAACACCCCTTGGCAGTAGCCAAAGTGTTCAGAAACGGGTCTAGGCCGTTCAGGAACACCCAGGCCAAATCAAGGGCCTGTTTCGAAACAGGCAAGGGTGTTTCGAAACACCCTGCCCAGAAACAGCAGATAGGCCTGTTTTAACACCTTTAAACCCCATCAAACATGCTCCAAACCATTCCACAATAAATCAACAACATGCCAAGCATCATACCTACCAACTTGCATCAAAATCTAGATACAAAACCACCCCTAGGTGCACCAACTCATTCAACACATCCAACACTCAATCATGCTTTTAAAACAAGAAGCATAGCATAACGACTTAAGAATAAGAAGATTCAAACGTTGCAAGCGTTAAACCACATGGTTCAAAATCATAAACCAAACTTGTCCAACATACACAATCTCATTAAACATCAACATAAGAGATTCTCCCCCCATTGCCTTTATTATCTATAGCTATTAACCGAGACATACATCTCAAGTGGAGCTCTCCTTGAATCCCTTGCTCCTCGATGTCCCAACTTCAAATATCTGCATTGATGGATAAAAAGGAGCGTAAGCACATAATGCTTAGTGAGGAATGCTCAAAACCAAAACACCATCAATGCAGCGAGTCATAAAACCTGTTTTAAAAGTAAACACAATTCGATAAACCAAAGCAATGTTTGAAAACCCCTTTTAACAACATGCTTTAAATCATGCATTGCTCAAACATGAAAAACCAACCCTTAGCTTAGGAAAGCTAAGTAATTCACTTCAAAGCACAACCTTGCAAAACCATCAATTTAACCATTCCATTCATGAACATCATATGCAAAGTTAAATACAAGATCCTTGGAAAACACTTCCACTTCACATTATACTTTTCTTATACTTGAAAATCATTTCAAAGCAAGAAACCTTAAAAAACCACTTACACCCTCAATTCTACCTCATGCATTAAGCAAATGCAATACATGAACCACAAAATCAACATTTACATTACATGCCTTTTTAAAACAAGCCTTCACAAGACTTCAATGCACCAAAGAGATTCCATGCACACAATGCAACATTCTCAATAGAAGATAAACACTTGTTCAAGCTAACAAGTAAAACATGCATTCATAGAACATTACACACTTCTCATGCAACCATGCATCATTTCGAGCATCTCACGCTTCATCATATTCAAGAACATTATATTGGCTTCCAAGCGATAACTCACAAACCATCATGACACAAGACACAATCGGATACGCGGATTACAAGCGTTGTCCCCACGCTTCATACACACTACCAATCACAAGGTCCTCATATGGACTTTTAAACACCATATGACCTTAACATTCACAAGGTCCTCAAATGGAATTTTAACCACCATTATGACCTTTCCATACACAAGGTCCTCATATGGACTTTTAAACACCATATGACCTTAACATTCACAAGGTCCTCAAATGGAATTTTAACCACCATTATGACCTTACCATCACTCATTGGTAGTTGTATAACATCACTAACGAAATCCTGGGACATACAAGATCCACACATGGACTTTACACCACCATTGTGATCTTACCATACACAAGGTCTTCAAATGGAATTTTAACCACCATTATGACCTTAATATACATAAGGTCCTCATATGGAATTTTAACCACCATATGACCTTAACACAAGACCCACCCATGGACTTTTAAACACCATGGTGTTCTTAACCATCTCGTTAGTGTACTTGGATGGAGTTATCGGTTCAATCACAACCACTCCACATCCAAGGCGACTTTATTCACGGTGCACCCAATCCTATAGTCGGCTAACTATATCCGATTCAAGTAACCAAGAACCACTTACATCACTTGCCAATATAACCAATTTACCACATTAATCCATTGTTTTACAAGCATAACCAAAATGCCAAAACCACCAATTACCATCATCAATCCACTGTTTTTGAAGCATTAAACAAAGCCATTAAACAACATGCAACACTATGCAACAATTCCACAATTCCAATGTACAAAACCAGGGATCTCTTACCTTGAGCATCCTTCACACATGGCTTTCAAAACCAGCATTAAACCATGCTAAAATATGCTTTCAAAACAGAATTTAAAACATGCAATTCACATGCATTGCATCCAACAATCATAAGTGCTTTAAAAACCAATTCATAACACAACCAAGAGAGAAATTCCATTTACTTACTCTTGAGCTTAGCTAAGTTGTTTAGACTTAAACTAAGCTCCCAAAACCTTCAAACCTTGGTTTTAAAGCTGAAAACCCAACTTCACTCACCGATACACAAAACAAGGCTAGACAACAAGCCTTCCAAGCAACTGAAACCTTCAACGCCACCTCTATTGCTCATGGATCATTCTCCCCTGTTTCAAGCACATAACAACAGAGGATTAATGCATCATAATGCATTAAAAACACCAGCAACACACCTAAACTCGCTGCTCTTTGCAAAACCAACATTTCGGCTACCAAACACAACCGAAATCACCTCCAAACACTTCCAAGACTTAACCCAGCCAAGATCCATCACTTCTAACCATTTTTAAACATCAATTAACATCCAAAATGATCCCAAACACGTCCTTATACCTCCAGCATTAACAAAACACCAAGATCACCCCAAAAACCACCATTTTCACAAGTAAAAACTTAGGAAAATCAACCTATTCGAGATTGCATTGTTTAAACCTCGATTGCACATCAATTATACATCAAAAATACATCAAAAAGACATCTCAAAACAGAGCCCAATCATTTAATACGAATTTAATCAAAATTAAATCCAAATCTTGCATTTTAAGCCAAAATCAAGATCACAACATCAAAACCTTTTATAAAACACAAATCAAGGATTGAGAACTTGGGAATTTCAGTAAAGAACTGAGAATTTAGAGGAGAAGGACGTTCATACCTCTAAACTTGAGTTTCTCCCTTTTTGGAACCACAATTCTTGAAAATCCAATAAGCAAATGCTAAGGTTTTGTTGTAGAATTGATTAGAGATCAAATGAGGATTGAAATCTAATCTTTAGTTGTCAAAATCAGAGAGAATTTTGCTAGAGAAATGTATTTGGGTTGAGAGAAAAGTTGAGAGAAAAGAAAATGGAAATTTAGAGAAAAGTTAGTTAAAATGCCAAAATATCTTTTCCCTCCTTTTGCACTTAATTAAAAACCATTAATTAAATTGATTAATATTCAGAAAAATCTGGAGAAACTCTTTTGGGTAAATAGCTCCTTAAAGATTCAAAGTTTCAATCCTTTTTAAAACAGTCACCCAGTTTTCAAAAATTACATTTTGGTCACTAACCCAAAATGTCACTCTTCCAAACCTCATTTTGTAAAATTGATTTCACCTTTCTCTTATATATAATAAAAGAGGATTTTAAGAAATTTTTCCATATTTTTACTGCAACCCGAACTAGGCTTTCCTAAATTCACCCTTTTATATTCGAACCGCAACCCGACCGGTCCGGTCCAAACCCAAAACTTCTAAGCCCAAAATTGGGGTGTTACACTGGGCAGAGAAGAAGAAGAGCTGAACTGGACAAGCAGACAAAGAGGACGATGCTGCCACGGTGCTGCCGTGACAGCTGAGGACGACATCAAGTTAGTGGAGAAAAAGCAAAGTGGATCTCGATAGATAGAGAAAATTCTGCTTGTCTGTCGTGTGAAAACCTTATATTTTTCCAAGCCCCGGATCAAAAGTTATGTCAAGCCCAAAGCTCAAGGAGAGAAAATCCCAAGAAACAAGGAGGACGGCTGAAAAGTAGGATCCTTGAAGATTAAGTCTTTATTAGAATCATACTTTTAATTAAAGTTGTAATCCTTGTTAACTTAGAATACTTGAGCCCAAAGCTTATATAAGGGCATGTATTTTAACCTAGGACAAACCTCCATACCCCATAACCGATAACCAAACCCCTCCGCCGTTTACCCGTCATCGACATGTTCTAAAAACCCCCTAGGGCCACGGGTTGATTTGTAAAGTAGTTGCAAGGGTTGTTTTGTTTTAGGATTTTCCAAGTTCAATAAAATAAACTTCAAGTTCTCTTATTTTGGTTTTAATATCTTGCAAGAGCATCGGGAGAGCATTGTGAGGTTATCTATTTACTTAGCATCGGGAGAGTTAAGTATACGAAAGAAATAAGAGCAAGTTCTCTAGTTTATAGTTGAACTATCTTGTGCCTAGGGATAGGGCAAGGTTAAGTGGCTAAGAAAGAATTCATACACATCGGTGTCCATCCTTCGATTCACGCCGGGAGGTATCATCAAAGACGTGATCATCGACAGACTTGGACCTAGGGATAGGCCAAGGCAGATCTGGGATTCTTGCCAAACTTGAAAGTACTGAGTTGGTGTGTTTGCTGCCGCGACGACCAACGGACAGCTGCCGCGACAGGTGCTGCCAGCGACAGGCGCGACGACAGAACTGGAGTTCCTAAGCAATACAATACATGCACTACTGAGCAATTCAATACCAGCCCATTCTCTCTATCTTGATTACTTTACTTCTATTTTCCAGTACTTTTTATTATTTTCGTGACAAACTATTAAATCTCTTCTTTTCCCCTTGTGCAGATAGCGAAGGAAAAGGTTAGCCCAGTCCCTGTGGAGACGATATCTGATACTCTAGTATCACTTTACTACTTGCGTCGTATACACTTGCACTACATTGCGATAGACACTTTTACACGCAACAAGTTTTTGGCACCGTTGCCGGGGACTGGCAACACACTCTTACCCTAGCTTCTGCACTTTTCTTTTCTTTTTATTTTATTTTATTTTATTTTATTTTTTAACAAAAACTCAGGTGAAAAATACAGGTTCAAGGGCATCAACATGCCAGGAAAAACCATTCGAGAGTTGATGTGGGAAAGTTCTTGCAATTACCGTAAAGATAGGCTGCCACGACAGCAACAGGGGCAGCAAATGCCGATGCCGCAGCAGCAAAATTTTTTATGGTACGATCAAAACCCACAAAATTTTTTATACCATAACAGTTTTGCTACAGAACCCGACCTTCCCTGGCGATGTCATCATCCTCAAGAGCAGTCAAAATCCTTAGAAGACACACTGCAAGCCTTCATGGCACTCACTCAAGAAGTGTCGGTTTCTATGGACGCAAGTATCGCCAAGATGGATGCACTCTTGAGCAGACCGATCCTCATTCATGCCACAGATGAACCTGAAATCATGAGGCAATGTGACGAGGATGCCTATGTGAAGGAATACCCAACATATGATGAGTCTGAGCAACAACCTGCCATGGCAATGACCGAGGAGCCGGAACGGAGCAACACCGCAACAACACTGAGTGAAATTCAAGAGAATGTCACGGCAGCAAACACTTTTGAGGCAGAAAACCCAATCAAAGCGGAAACTGCCGCCTTGGCAGCAACTGCCGCCTCGGCAGCAACTGCCGCCTCAGCAGCAACTGATGCTGAAGCAGCAACCACATCCGAGGAAAACTCTCAACCCATTACCTCGGTTATGCCCGACCAAGATTGCACACATCCATCTCTGTCATGGCACTCGCACGACCACCTAGAAGAGCTACCCAATGACAGTTCTTCACAAATGGAATACGAGCAGGTAATAAACGAACCTTTTGAATTCTTTGAAAACTCACTGATTCCATTGCAGATATTAGAGGAACCAACACCGCTGGACTCAGAATTATCAAAGTCTATACTGATGGAGATCTACGGGTGGTCAACAGGATTTGATATAGAGAGTGATGGCACTTACCAATATCCCATTGACCTGCAAAGTAACCTGATAAAGAACTGTCAAAATAACTGCCTGCCGCAGCAGCGGGCACGGCAGCAAGGGATACATTCAACCACAACAACATTCAACGAAAACAAGGTAAGTTTATGGTCGAATGTCAATTTGATTTTTTCTAATCATATATTCATGCCCTCAGAAACATTACCAAGAAGGGAGGACTTCATGGACTACAAAGGGAAGAGAAAGAAAGGAGCCCCCACCATGAGAATAATTACCAGATGGAGGGTACAGATAGACTTCAAGAAGTACCGGAAACGACGCCTCAAGCATTATCAGGGGACTGAAGCCCCAGGAATGCATGAAGTGGTTACCTTAGGAGATGCCCTACCTGGCATCCCTAATTTAACATAAATTTTATTTTATTTTTATTATTTATTAGGAAATAAGTTTTATTTTATTCGAATAATATTGTTTTTTATATTTATTTTTTTTGGGAAATAAATGAGCCAAGAAGAACAGGAGAAGTGAACTCAACCCACCACCCATCCATCAGCCCAACAAAGCCCAATATTGAAGCATGTCGTTACGGCTGCCATGACAGACGCGGAAAAAATAGGCTGTCACCATGCTGTCACGACAGACGCGGAAACGTGTGACAGACGCGTAACAGACGCAGAAACGTGTGTCAGACACGCTAAAACTCGACAGCCGCCCCGTTATTCGCGCCCGCCATTACAGCTTCAACGGGCAGCAATTCCTTTTATATAAAACCCCGTTTCATTTTCATTTTCACTCACTTCTGCTTTTCTTACTTGCTCTCCATCTTTAGTTTTCATTTGCTTTCAATTACTTTTCACAACCTTGCATTAACATGTCTTCCAGAAAAACCCGCCGCAATGCTGCCTCTACTTCCTCACCGGCAGCAAGAAAAGAATATCATCAGCCTCATGGAGCTGACAGTGGCAACCCCTCTCTCATCTTTCAACCCAGCTGCCGCCCCAGCTGAATCATCAGAGCATCCAAATCCTGAACCTGCCGCCGCAGCAGCTGCTCCGACAGACCCCTCCAATCAGATCCTAGCTGCCATTCAAAGGATGGAGAACAAACAGTTGGGCCTCATGACATTCATCAAGGACTTTGCCGCATCCACGCACCTATGCCGAAACATCTGCTTGAGGAACAAAGCGACCAGTGCTCTCGGATGACTTTACTGCCTTTGTTGCTGGGTTCTCTTCCTCCTCCGTCTGGGCAGACAGTGACGATGAACCCTCTATTCAGAGGAACCTGTCGAAGGAATTTACACCGGTAAAGAGGCAGAAAAGAATGGCAGATAAGAAAACTGTGCCAAAGGCCAGCAGCAGCAGTGACAGCAGCGGCAGCAGCTCTAATATTCAGGTTGTACAGCAACCAGCCCAGCCCGCCCCGTAAACCAGAACCCGCCACCAGATCCGCCTCAGCAGCAGCAGTGAAGACAGTAATTAAAATTTAAGTTTCTTATTTTCTTATTGTTGCCTGCTATTGATATATTTTGTGATGTACTGCCTGCATTTATTTTCATTTTGTCATTTGCATTGAGGGCAATGCAACCCTCGAGTTTGGGGGTGGCAACCCTCCATATTAATGGAGTCCAAGTACATCTTAGTTTATTATTGGTGTCTTTTACTAAGTTCTCTTAAAAAAACTGAAAATTTTGGCTTAAAACTGTGAATTGAACTTGCCTGTCATGACAGCCTTGTCGTGGCAGCATCTTTAGGATAGTTTAAGGAGAAGTTTAGAGCCTTTCTATAGTTCTGAAAACTTAAACACCATTGTGACTATTATACTGCTTAGACTTCTTTTAGCCAAACTAGAATAGGAAGCTTAGCATTTGAATAGCCCCTAGAGGTGCCTAACACTGGCTCTAGGAAAGAAGTTTAGAAAAAGAGACTCAAAAATCCTAGAGGTGCCCGAAACTGGCTCTAGGAAGTTAACTAGAGGTGCCTAAAACTGGCTCTAGTAAAACTTTAGCTTGAAAAATAGAGAAATCGAGTCAAAACAAAAGAAGCAGGAAAATATGCCTTCAAAAAGATAAACTTTGACATAAAAATTCGAGTTAAGAGTTGAATATTCTAGTGAAACTAAGAGAGTCTTAGCATATAACTGTTCACAAGCATGCACACACTGCACGATAACTATTGTGAGAGTCCGGACAGATCCTAAATTATCCGACAGGTTGCTGCCGCCACAGGGAACGAATGACGTGTAAGGGAAAGTTCATTGTTTGAAAACCAAAACAAAAATATTTCATTTTTCTTTTAGGTCTTAATTGCTTGAGGGCAAGCAAAAACTTGAGTTTCGGGGTGTGTTGAGTGTGTAAAAGTTCTATTATTTACACCTTTTTTAACCCATATTTCTGCTGCATTCAAGCATTATTCATTGCATTTAGGTTAGTTTACAGCAAAACATCACAAATATATTCAAAGGCACAAATTCTACTAAAAATGGCTGTTTTTGCAGGTTGCTGTCATCGCGGACGGTGAGGGCAGGCTCTGGGCAGAGAAGCAGAAGAGCTGAACTGGACAAGCAGACAAAGAGGACGATGCTGCCATGGTGCTGCCGTGACAGCAGAGGACGACAGCAAGTTAGTGGAGAAAAAGCAAAGTGGATCTCGATAGATAGAGAAAATTCTGCTCGTCTGTCGTGTGAAAACCTTATATTTTTCCAAGCCCCGGATCAAAAGATATGTCAAGCCCAAAGCTCAAGGAGAGAAAATCCCAAGAAACAAGGAGGACGGCTGAAAAGTAGGATCCTTGAAGATTAAGTCTTTATTAGAATCATACTTTTAATTAAAGTTGTAATCCTTGTTAACTTAGAATACTTGAGCCCAAAGCTTATATAAGGGCATGTATTTTAACCTAGGACAAACCTCCATACCCCATAACCGATAACCAAACCCCTCCACCGTTTACCCGTCATCGACATGTTCTAAAAACCCCCTAGGGCCACGGGTTGATTTGTAAAGTAGTTGCAAGGGTTGTTTTGTTTTAGGATTTTCCAAGTTCAATAAAATAAACTTCAAGTTCTCTTATTTTGGTTTTAATATCTTGCAAGAGCATCGGGAGAGCATTGTGAGGTTATCTATTTACTTAGCATCGGGAGAGTTAAGTATACGAAAGAAATAAGAGCAAGTTCTCTAGTTTATAGTTGAACTATCTTGTGACTAGGGATAGGGCAAGGTTAAGTGGCTAAGAAAGAATTCATACACATCGGTGTTCATCCTTCGATTCACGCCGGGAGGTATCATCAAAGATGTGATCATCGACAGACTTGGACCTAGGGATAGGCCAAGGCAGATCTGGGATTCTTGCCAAACTTGAAAGTACTGAGTTGGTGTGTTTGCTGCCGCGACGACCAACGGACAGCTGCCGCGACAGGTGCTGCCAGCGACAGGCGCGACGACAGAACTGAAGTTCCTAAGCAATACAATACATGCACTACTGAGCAATTCAATACCAGCCCATTCTCTCTATCTTGATTACTTTACTTCTATTTTCCAGTACTTTTTATTATTTTCGTGACAAACTATTAAATCTCTTCTTTTCCCCTTGTGCAGATAGTGAAGGAAAGGGTTAGCCCAGTCCCTGTGGAGACGATATCCGATACTCTAGTATCACTTTACTACTTGCGTCGTGTACACTTGCACTACATTGCGATAGACACTTTTACACGCAACAATGGGACCGAAGAGAGAGTTGCGGTCGGGTACGATTGCTGCTTCCGTAGGCCAGGGAAATCAGGAGAACGTGTTACCTCCTAGAGGTAATCTACCTCCTCCACCACCTCTACCTGGGGGTGAGTAGCAAGGACATCATGAGCAAGTTGGGTCTGTGTTGGGTGATTTGACACCTTTAATTCAGACGATGACTGGAGCATCCGGGTTTTGGGCAAACAGGGTTGGCGTTAGAACGCGTGCGTAGTTTGGGTAGTGTTGAGTACCGTCGTTTGTCGCCCGAGGCATCCGAGGCTTGGATGGCTAGTACTATCCGATTTTTTTTATCAAATGAGGTGCAATGATAAATGTAAGCTAGGATGTTATGTTTCGCTGTTGCAAGGCGATGCTTACAGTTGATGGACAACTGTAACTGCGGCTTTGGAGCCTAATGAAGTGAACTGGAGTTCTTTGAAGTTGCCTTTAAGAGGAAGTATCTAGGAGTTAGATACTTGGATGATAACAAACGTGAATTCATGTCTTTACTGGTACCTATGACTTAAGGGAAGACAAGTAATACCCATAAGGGACATCTTTGGAAGCTCAACATTAGGATCAGACGATGAATACCACCTCTAGTGATAGCAAGACTACATATCAGTAAAGTGCATGATTGTAAAGTCTATACTTGCCAAGAAAATTTGATGATGTTAAAAGTGAAGTTTAAACTTAAAGTGAGCTTAGGGGCATGTACTTCCCCTAATGTTGAGATAGAAGGGAACTTGTCATGGTGAGTCAAGGCAAAAAGAAACTTTGAGACCTAAGACCAAGTGAGGGTAATTTGATAAGAATGAACAACATGAGAAGTGTTATGTTCTGTTTCGACCAGTGTAATTCAGCACCTCCTTTCAAGAGGAATGAAGAAGAAAGATTCAGTAAAGAAAATTGAATATTGGACCTTATTGGAGTCAGAAAAAATATAGAAGGGTCATGCGTTCACCCCAGCGTTGAGATTGAAGAAGGCTTCTCATGAAGAGCCAACAAGAAGAAAACAACTAAGCTTAAGATGAGTGGGGCAATGCTTCAAAGAGGGACTTCAGGAAGTGACTGATTCTAGTCAAACCAGTACATGCCAACCATGTCCTTCCAAGGTAAAACATAAATGAAGATTCGACAAAGATAGAAAACCCATGGAAGTTAAGGGTGATCGACTCGAACGCGAAGCTTCTTCCCCGACAGCTCTAAAAATGACTCCATTCATGCATCATATTTAGTTAGACATCCCTAGGTTAAGAGCATGTTAACTCAGATCATCAAAGCATTTTTATTATTTTGACAGATTTTGTAGATTGCAAAGGAATTTGACTTGAAACTCCTTGACGATGAGTCCCTAACGAGAAGAACTCAGCTAACGAAGATTTGGAGAAGTTTCCAAGGAGAGGGACCCGCTTTGCCGATGAGAGGGAAAAGTTCGCCAGAAAGAAAGAAAGAGAGGGAAAGAAAAAGAGTGAAAAGGGAGAAAAAGAAAGAGAGGAAAAGAAAAAAGGAAGAAATAATAAAAGGAGAGAAAAAAGAAAAACAAAAGAATGAGAAGAACGAGAGGAAAGAAGAACATAGAAAGAGAAAAAGAAAGAAAGTGAAAGAGAGAGAGAGAGAGAGAGAGAGAAGAAAACAAAAAGGAAAAGAAAAGAGAGAGAGAGAGAGATAAAAAGGGAAGAAAAAAAAAGAAAAACTGAAAACCCGAAAGGGCGCTTTGAGAAAAGTAAACCTAAAGTGAAAACTTGGAAAGACGCTTAAAGAACAAATGTTCAAAACCCCTAAAAGAAAGAAACAAATATGGTTAAACCCGAATATAAGATGGGGTGCCACTCCTAAGAAGAAGAAGAAGAAGAAGAAGAAGAAGAAGAAGAAGAAGAAGAAGAAGAAGAAGAAGAAGAAGAAGAAGAAGAAGAAGAAGAAGAAGAAGAAGAAGAAGAAGAAGAAGAGAAAAGAAAGGAAAGAGAAGAAGAAAGAAGGAAAAGAAAAAAGAAAAAAGAAAAAAGAAAAAAGAAAAGAAGAAGAGGAAAGAAAGGAAAGAGAAAAAGAAGAAGAAATAGAAAAAAAAGAATCTCTAAAGTGAAAACTTGTAAAGACGCTTTAGAGCAAGAGGTTAAGGAACTCAAGAAAAAGAGGGAGTATAAAGGGTAGACCTGAGGTGAGAGAGGAGTCACCGCCATTGCAAAGAAAAAGAAGAAGAGAAAATCAAGATGAAGGGACCAAAAGGAGAAATTATATCTGAAAGAAACATAGGGCCCTTTCTAAGAGGAGTAAACGACAAAGCGAAAACCTAGTTTCAGAGCGAAGGAGGCAGATACTCAAAGCTCAAAGATTTCAAGCGAATGATTTCAGACTCGCCGCATCAGGATTTTAGAGCAAAGGAGGCAGATACTCAAAGCTCAAGGATTTCAGGCGAAGGATTTTAGACTCACCACGTTAGGATTTCAGTGCGAAGGAGGCAGATACTCAAAGCTCAAGGATTTTAGGCGAAAGATTTCAGACTCGCCCCGTCAGGATTTCAGAGCAAAAAAGGTAGATACACATAGCTTAAGGATTTCAGGCGAAGGATTTCAGACTCGCCACGTCAAAACTTCAGAGCGAATGAGGTAGATACTCATAGCTCAAGTTTTTCGGAGCGAAAGAGGTAGATACTCATAGCTCAAGATTTTCAGAGTTGAGGAGGTAGATACTCATAGCTCAAGATTTCCTAGCAAAGAATGCAGATACTTGAAGCTCAAGGATTTCAGGCGAAGGGTTTCAAATTCGCCATGTTATGGTTTTCACAGTGAATAAGGCAAATACTCATAGCTCTAAGACTTCGGGGGACAAGAGGCGGATACTCATAGCTCCGACTTTCGAGGAATGAGAAGGGTGAATAGTTCTATATAAAAGGAACTCACAGCTTAGAATCTTCAAATAGGGAAGTGGGACAAAATTAGTGCTTATCGTCTTTGTTTTATTTTTGTTCCACAAGTATAAAGAAAGAGGGGCAATTGTAATCACAAACTTTGTCTGGGTAGACCCGTTTTATTTTTGTTTTGCAATAATGGGCTTCATTTAATTTTAATAAGTTCATATTAAATGCATGTGATTTCTTATTAAAAAACAAAAAAATACTAAAAAATATTTCGTCTATTACTATCATTACTTGTTATTACCCATTTGAAAAAAATTATTATTATTATTATTATTATTATTATTATTATTATTATTATTATTATTATTATTATTATCATCATCATCATCATCATCATCATCATCATCATCATCATCATCATCATCATCATCATCATCATCATCATCATCATCATCATCATCATCATCATCATCATCATCATCATCATCATCATCATCATCATCATCATCATCATCATCATCATATTTATCATTACTATTACAATATATTAGTTGGTGTCATTATTATTATATTTTATTATACTAATTAAACTGAATATATATATGCATAAACATGCATCCTTTAATTAAATAAATCCCACATTTATATATATTTGCAGCCCCTTTACATATACAAAATCCCAAAAAATATTACATATGTACATGGCCTGATAGGCCCAATTTCTAATTAAACCTAAAACCCTAATTTTGCTTTTATCTTTGCAGCTGCCCAATCCTAACGTTCAGATCTAGATTAGATCTGACAGTCCAGATTACACTAGAAGGAGACCCTTGGATCCCCCACGCGCCGCACGCACCAAGCCAGATGACGGTTCAACCCCCAAATGCGTGATTGCGCTTCACCGCCTAGCCATTCGACTACAACCCATGCCCAAATCGTGACCATTGATCTCCACAGCGTTGATAACCAGGATCGAGGACAACAACCACGTCGGCTTACGACCTCCAGTGTCCTTGCTGGTCCCCCCATCCCGTCGATCTGCCACACATGCAAACAAACCAAAACGAATGTCAGAAGGGGGCACCGGAAAAAACCAACAGAGATTAGAGCTGCAATATGAATACAAACAAGAGAATAGGCAGAACCAATAGCAATTTTTATTCCAATTTTATGTAAATGAAAAATTTTGCAATATCGGGCTATAAAATCGAAAGCCCCAACCATGTTGTAGGGGGAAGCATTACGAGGGGTGGAAACGGGGGGATTTGGATGAAAAAAAAGGGAAAATACTTGTAAGAACAGAGATCTCAAAATCAATAAATAAAAAACTCTTTTAGAGTAATCTTGGTCTCTATTTTATTTCGAATAAAACAAAAGAAAACAAAAAGAAAACAAGAAGGGAATCTTTACCTTCAGTTTTCAGTAGTTTTTCGGTGACTAGAGGTTCCAACTGTGAATCCCAACCGTGAGTGTGCAGCCCACGACGAGGAAATCGTCATATCTTAGTTTCGCGAAGATCCAACGGCGGGAGAAGCCGACCGACGGCAAAGAAGAAAAACATCTCCAAGATGTTTTTGTAGCGCTTGGGATCGTTTTCGGAGATTCTAATCCGGTGAAAAGAAAAGGGACGACGAGAGGAGATTTTTATGGCGACTGCGAGAGTTTCCGAGCACCAAGGCGGTGGCAGCGAGCGGGGGCCGTGAGATGTGACTAGGGCTTCTTAAGCTCTTCCCTTCTGTTTCAAAGAAGAAGGGACAAATAAAGGGTTTAACCCTTTATCTATTGACTCGCATGGGTCATACCCGGAACCAGAAGTCGACCTGGTCTAGCAGAGGAGGATCCGATCTGCCTTTTCAACCCGTACCAGTTTTGTGAGCTCAAATCAGTGGGCTATGGTACCTTCTTATCACATTTGTTTTTATGTCAACTGAATTTTAATGTTAAGGAAATATTTATTTGTTATAGTATGTATATATTATGTAATATAAATTATGCTTAGTTTTTCTTCATATATACTTATATTTGACATGTGGCCTGATCTCACTTATATTTTTATATAATATGTTGTTTACATATGATCTAGTTTATATAATATATAGTATATCTGATGTAAAGTTTTATATATAATATAATTTTCATAAAATATACATTTGTATATATAAATATTGTTTTAATATAATATGTAGTATACGCATATAATATATAGTTTTATATACATACATATACATATGTAGTTTTTATATAACATAAAGTACATATATAATATATGGTTTTAAAATGTATAATATATATATATATATATTATATACATGACTTTCATGATGTTTATAATAAATAACATAGTTTTTCTAAAGTATTTAATATATATTTTACCTAATGTAATATGTATAGTGTATGATATTATTTTAGTAGTATATTTTGTTTCATATTTTTATTTGTTTATACCTTATGCTTTGGTGATTATTTATTGTGTCATTCATTTTTTTAATTGGTATTCTTATGACCTTTAACGGTTTGGTTAGTGTGATAATTAATTTAATCCATAGAAAGGAGGTATGTATTAATTCTGATAGTTGCGTCGTAATAGTCCTGCTTTAATGGATGTTGGCCAAATATTTGAATTAATTCCCACCGTTTGAAGGTAAACATTAATTTAAAATCGACAATATCATTACATCATAGCTAAATGCTTGCATCGTGCATAAATGTGACATACGAGATCTGAACCATAAATTAACAAATCAGTCAGGCTTATATGATGTCGGTTTAATCTACTGTCTGGAGTATCATCAGCCTTATTAATTAAATGTCTAATTAAATTGAAACCAGCAATTTGACAAAGATCGTACAATTAGAGTCAATTTTCAATTAAGAACAGCTAATTAAATTCACTTTAAATTTTAATTAATTTCGATCGATTAAAAGCAACAAATATTTTGGTACCAATTTCCGGGTGTGATGGGGGTGCGTATCCTTCCCCACATTTAACCAACTCCCGAACCAGTTTCAAATAATGTATGGTTTTTATGGTGTCCGGCCTACCTAGGTGGCCAATTGCAACACCAAGTTTTTATTGTTTTCCAAAACTCAATTTCTTATATGAAACTCCCCTTTTAAACAAATCTTCTTTTTCAAAAAGTGGGATACTTTTAAAGTTTTTTCAAAAAACGTCGTAATAGAAATTCCAGTAGCCAAACCTCTCGAGCATGTTCCGATACACCTTGCCTTGTTTCAAAACCCCATGTCTATTTTAGAGACACCATTTAGGTACAACCTTAGGCGCACCGAAATGTTTGACCTGAAATGTCACATTTTTGCTTGTTTTTTCTCACTTTAAACCAACCATAAACATCCAAGCATGCTTCCAACTTATATATAACATATACAAACATCAATCTTCAATCATCCAAGGCATGATCAACATCATTTCATGGCAATTTGCAACAAAAGTAAACTATACACATGCAACCTAGAAAATAAGCCAAGCGAGATACCAAAATGCATAAACAAGCATTAACTAAATACCAAAAGCCATTTACATGTCGAAAACTACATATCAAACTTGCTCAAAAGGGAGTTTACATGAATCTCCCAAAAACACAACGGATCCCCCATTGCCCTTATTACTTATAATCTAAACTGAAACCTACTTTCTCTAATGAAGTCTCTTGAGATCCCTTGCTACTTGCTTCCTCCAAAGCCTCAATTATCTACATTGATGGACAAATGAGAGCGTAAGCACACAAGGCTTAGTGAGGAGTGCTCGAAAACAAAACACCATCAATGCATTAAAACCATTTTCCATGTCCACATTGAAATCTCATTTCAATTACCTCAAACATCATTTGAAAACCATCATGCCTTTAAAACCATGCACTTTCCTTAACCAAAAATCAGCATATTAAACCTCATGCTACATGTATCATGAATCAACAATAAGTTCCATTGCTACACTCAATTTAAGCCTTCCCATGCATAACTACCATATGCAAAGCATAAAGAGTAAAAAATGCATAAACCAAATTATGCAACATAAACCATTTCATAATACATCATCAATTATAATGTCTTACAAGTGATCATTAAGCAAGTTCATATCTCAAAACCACATATCGGATACAAGAATTCAATAAGTGTTCACACAACATTTCAAGCCATCTAAACTGGAATTTGTACATTCAGAACCAAAGGTACAATATCAACTGGGTACAACCGCAACCCACGGGGACACCAACCCCATCATTGGATAGATGCTTAACCCACTAACGAGAGATGGGACACCAACCTCCTTGATCGTTACAATAGTTGGACGGAGACACGGGACACCAACCCCTCGACATCCAAGGCAACTTTTATATTGCACTCAATCATATAGCCGACTAGCTATATCCGATATCATATATAAACCATTTTCACAACATCACTTACCAACATAATTCACATTTAACCACATACCTCATTGTTTTCAAAGGATTATCAATAAATCATATTTCCAAGCATTAAACCATGCTTTAAATCACAAGTATAAAATATATACTTACAAGGATCACTTACTACGTGCATCCTTCATCGTCACATCATTAAAACAATAACTCACTTACTTTATAACATGATTTAACATTAGGTAATATGCATTTAAAATCAAGTGCATATAAACATTCAACAATAACACAACCGAGAGAGAAATTTCTTATACTTACTTCCAAACTTAGGCAAGCGTTTCAAGCTTACATCTAAGTTCCCTAATCCACTTTTAAATCATTTCAAAGCTAAAATCCACGTTCTCTGTAACGTTGTGTTTTGGGCCTAGAAGCTTTTAGCGTTGGTTCGGGGTTAGTAGAACCTAAACTAGAGATTCGGGTTTTTGAGAGTGGTTTAGGGAAAATGTAGTTCAGGGTATGATACAATTATGGGATGATTCCTAAAATCATTGAAAACGATATAGAAAGGTTTGGTAAAGGCAATTTTAGAAAATGGCTATTGAATGATCGAGATTTTGGCATAGTGACCATTTTGTAAATAATGCAAAATCTGTTTTTAAGGACTGTTTTGAAAGAGGCCCAAAACTTAGAATCTTTAGGGAGCTACCATTTAATTAATGATCTATTTATTAATTTGGCCATTTTAAATGATTTAGTAAAAAAGGAAATAAAAAGAGATTTTAATAAAAAGAGGTTTTAGTTTTCTAAAAGGCAAATTGACGTAACTTCCATTCTCTCATTTTCCAAACAGCCAAACACTCTATTTTCTCTCTAAAGATCCAGAGATCTTAATCTTTCAACTTCTTTTTGTTTTACAAATGATTTCCTTAGCTTCTCCATCATTTACCTCAAAGAAATTTAGAGGAACTTTCTTCAAATCTTGTCAATTGAAGGAAAAGGAAAAGGTTAGAGGTATGATTTGTTCAACTCCTCTAATCAAGGTTATTTAATGAAATATCAAGTCTTTGGCTCTCTAAATATGGTTATTAACAATGTTTTGTGATTTAATTGTTGAAAATTGATGAATCAAACTTTAAAAGGTGATTTCTAAGGATTTTTGTGTTGCTATTGTTTTGTATGATTTGTGATTGATTTTAGTTATGATTTGACTATTAAATGATGTTAAAATAAAAGTTTTATCATAATAATCCCGAAATAGATTGGATCTCTAGTAGTTTAGGTTGCTAGATTTGGGTCTTTGTGGTTTTAATATGGTTTTGGTGCTGCTGGAGGTTCTTGGATGCAATGAGAATGTTTTTTGATGTTAATTGATGATTAAAAATTGGATGGAAGTGTTAGATTTTGGCTGGGTCAAGTTTAGGAAGCAATCGAAGTTGTTTTCGGTTTTTTCGAATATGCATTTTGGTGTTCTTGGGCAGTGCAACGAGATAACATTGGTTGCTGGTGGTTTTAATGTGTTGAGATGCATTAATCTTCTATGTTTGTATGGTATAAATAGGGGAGCTTGTATCAGACACAATCAGCGAGGTTTCGGAAGCTTCAGAAGCTTGATTTTGCTTCGAAAAAGCAAGCGAGGCAGGATTGGTCAGTGGAATTTTTAAAGTGTTGTCAAAGACTTGAAAGCAAGGTTTACGGGTTTAGATTGAGTTTGAAACGCTAATCTAAACCCAGAAGTAAGTTTGAGTTGTCCACTCTCATTTCTCAGCTTTGGTCGATTGATTTTCATGTTTATTCTCTTGTTTTAAAGATAGATGATAATTTGTTGTTTATGCATGATATGAGAAAATATTTTTATGGCTTAATTAATCCCATGAGATAGAATGTTAATTTCAAAGAGATAGAGTTGTTGTGAAAATGCTATGTATTAAATATGTATTTGATATGGGATGAAAACGCTTTATGTTGATGCATTGAAAACAGTGGGTATTTGATATTTGAAATGTTATATATTGGCATAAAATGAGATTATTGTTATTGGATACAATTGACCGACCAATAGGATAAGAAGTGTATAATATTCAAAATTTGTATGCGCTCTTTGGTTCAGACAATGAGGGTAGTGCCATCCCGTTCCAAAGTGAGAGTGTGGAGATGAGAGATTCCACCAAGGTAGGTCCCGATTAAACACTCAGGCTTTGTGGCGATGAGAGATGCCGCCATGAGAGTTCGGTGATGTGAGATTCCGTCAAGCTATCCACATATCCGAGTAATGTTGCTAAAATGCCAATATATGAGATTATTAATGAGATTCACATGTACCTTGAGATAAATGTTTTATGAAATGAGATGCATATGAGATCATGTTTTGAGAAATGCTTTTGATGAAACAAGCATGCAAGGCTTTGCCTTGGGGCTTTGCATTTTTGCTAATGCATGAGATAGATGGTACATGTGGTGTTTAAATGATGTTGACTTTGCTTTGAAAATGATTTCAAGCATGAGATAGAAAGAGCATGATGAGTTAGAGATTACTATGTGAGAAATGGTTTTAAAATGCATTGTTGTTGTTGTTGGTTGGTTTTGAGCATCCCTCACTAGGCATTATTGCTTACGCTCTCTTTTTCCAACAATACAGTGAAATAGTTTTGGGGCAGCAAGGAAGCAAGAGAGAATTGCCAAGGAGTGACATTTTACTCATGTATGGTTTTATGATTGCACGTTAGTAATAAATTGGCAATGGGATGATGCTTTCTGTTTGGGAGATAGTGTTTTGGAACTCCCTCTAGGAAAGGTAAAACGAAAAAATAGAGTGGTTTATTGGAGTAAACTTCCCAGTTTACTTCAATATTCCCCGTGTGACTCGTTTGGTTCTGTCTATCGCCTAGGCTGTGTCGAGGGGGCTACATTCTCACTCATCAACTCTTTCAGATGCATTAAATACTTCAAACTCTTATGATCCGAATAAACAACACACTTCTCACCGTAAA
The DNA here is from genome assembly GCA_030270665.1 of Hibiscus trionum. Lineage (NCBI taxonomy): Eukaryota > Viridiplantae > Streptophyta > Magnoliopsida > Malvales > Malvaceae > Hibiscus > Hibiscus trionum. The sequence continues at coordinate 29,688,973 of BSYR01000021.1, forward strand.
GGTAATGCCTCCAAATTTTCAAAGTAAACACAACTGTGGCAAGCTCAAGATCATGGGTAGGATAGTTGCGCTCATGCACTTTCAATTGTCTAGATGCATACGCCACAACCTTCCCACCTTGCATCAACACACAACCTAAACCAACATACGATGCATCACTATAAACCACGAACTCTTTACCCGACTCAGGTTGAATCAAGATAGGAGCTTGCGTCAAAGCTTCCTTTAACCTCTCGAAAGATTGTTGTATAACATCCGTCCACTCAAAGCGAGCATTCTTTTGCAAAAACATGGTTAACAGAGCAACAATGTTAGAGAAACCATCTTCAAACCTTCGGTAATAACCCTTCAAACCAAGAAAACTATGGACTTTCGTCACCGTCCACATATCCGAGTAATGTTGCTAAAATACCAATATATGAGATTGTTAATGAGATTCACATGTACCTTGAGATAAATGTTTTATGAAATGAGATGCATATGAGATCATGTTTTGAGAAATGCTTTTGATGAAACAAGCATGCAAGGCTTTGCCTTGGGGCTTTGCATTTTGGCTAATGCATGAGATAGATGGTACATGTGGTGTTTAAATGATGTTGACATTTGCTTTGAAAATGATTTCAAGCATGAGATAGAAAGAGCATGATGAGTTAGAGATTTCTATGTGAGAAATGGTTTTAAAATGCATTGTTGTTGTTGGTTGGTTTTGAGCATCCCTCACTAGGCATTATTGTTTACGCTCTTTTTTACCAACAATACAGTGAAATAGCTTTTGGGGCAGCAAGGAAGCAAGAGATAATTCCCAAGGAGTTACATTTTACTCAAGTATGGTTTTATGATTGCACATTAGTAATAAATTGGCAATGGGAAGATGCTTTCTGTTTGGGAGATAGTGTTTTGGAACTCCCTTTAGGAAAGGTAAAACAAAAAAAAGGTGGTTTATTGGAGTAAACTTCCCGGTTTACTTTAATATTCCCCGTGTGACTCGTTTGGTTCTATCTATCGCCTAGGCTGTGTCGAGGGTGCTACATTCTCACTCACCAACTCTTTCTGAGGCATTAAATACTTCAAACTCTTATGATCCGAATAAACATCACTTCTTACCGTAAAGGTAATGCCTCCAAATTTTCAAAGTAAACACAACTGTGGCTAGCTCAAGATCAAGGGTAGGATAGTTGCGCTGATGCACTTTCAATTGTCTAGATGCATACGCCACAACCTTCCCACCTTTCATCAACACACAACCTAAACCAGCATATGATGCATCACTATAAACCACGAACTCTTTACCCGACTCAGATTGAATCAAGATAGGAGCTTGCATCAAAGATTCCTTAAACCTCTTGAAAGCTTGTTGTATAACATCCGTATACTCAAAGCGAGCATTCTTTTGCAAAAACTTGGTTAATAGAACAACAATTTTAGAGAAACCATCCTCAAACCTTCGATAATAACCCTCCAAACCAAGGAAACTACGGACTTTCGTCACCGATTTAGGCGTCTTCCAATTCATCACCGCCTTAATCTCATGTGGATCAACCCGAATACCTTCGACCGACACCACATGTCAAAGAAAGACAACTTCTCCAAGCCAAATCTCTCACCTACTCAACTCGCGTAAAGTTGATTTTCCAACAAAACTTGCAACACAATTCGCAAGTGCTTATCATGATCCTCCTCGTTACGAGAGTACACGAGAATATCATCAATAAACACAACAAAAAATTTATCCAATAATTCATGAAACACACGATTCATCATATTCATGAATGCAGCAGGCGCGTTCCTTAAACAAAACAGCATCACCAAAAACTCATAATGCTCGTACCTCATACAAAAAGTAGTCTTAGGCACATCAACATCCTTTACCTTCAACTGATAATACTAGAATCTCAAATTGATCTTAGAAAACACTGAAGCACCTCGAAATTCATCAAATAAATCATCAATCCATGGCAAAGAATACTTATTCTTAATCGTCAACTTGTTCAATTACTGATAATATATACACATTCGCATCGTGCCGTCCTTCTTTTTCACAAACAAAACCAGTGCACCCCAAGGCGAAACACTAGGGCTAATGAACCCTCGATCAAGTAACTCCTGAAGTTGGGTCTTCAACTCCTTAAACTCTTTTGGATCTATTAGATAGGGAGCAAATACACTGGAGTCGTATTTTTATACAACTCAATGTCAAACTCAACCTCTCTATTCGGTGGAAACCTAGGCAACTCTTCCAGAAATACACCCGAAAACTCACTTATCATACGTATGTCCTGCACACGCACTTCCTTTGATCCTGGATTCATCACATAAGCTAAGAAAGCCTTGCAACCTAATTCCATCAAACGACCCGCTTCTAGAGCCAAAACAACACTAGACAAGAATTTAACATTCTAGCCCATGATTACCACTTCGTAATCATCAACAACTTTTTAGGTAATTCGCATGGTATCAAAATCAACCACAACGCTATGCTCGGTCAACCAATCCATTCCAGGGATTACATCAAAACCATAGAAAGGCAATTCATTTAAATCAACCGCAAACACATGACCTTGAAAAGAAAAATTACATCTCCTAAACAACCTTCTCGTAACAAACGTTTCACCAAAGAAACTAGTTACTTGCATTCCCACATCTAACACCTCAACAGGGATATAAAGCAGATATCCATGCTCACTCCAGATATATGAATGCGTAGAACCAGAATCAATCAAAGATAACAAGGACAAAGATTGCAAAGTTAATGTACCTGCAATCACATCGGTATCGTTGTGTCCCTCGCGATGTACGTACACCCTCGCAGGACCACCGCCCTCGGGTTGAACAGCCACAACATGTGCTACAACTCTCTAACTATCCTCCCTACGCTGGAAATTACCACGAACACGCCCACGACCCCACTTTAGTGCAACAACAGGTGCTCTAACCTAACCCCCTCCAGCCAACAGCGGACAATCATGTCTCAAATGATTAGCTGGCCCACAACTCCAACAAGAGTTAGCTGCCACAGCCGTAGGAGTCTGTGGCTCTCCATATAACGAGGACAAACTCGCCTTATATGCTCACACGATCCACATACCCAACAAGAATTAAAAATAGATCTAGCATGAGCAACCTGACCATACGCTCCATGTCCAGGCCTTCCTCCGCCTCGCCTCACATCCGAGTGATACTTCTTATCGTGATGCCGTATGTTCTGTCCACCTGTAGGACCAAAATCTGCAGCTCTCTTACCTGAGCTAGAACCATGTACACGAGAAGTCAAACCCAGACACTGCTCAATATCCTTAGCTCGTATCACCAACACATCAAAATCTGTGTAATTCGAAGGCAACATAAAAGTCTTCACTTCTAGCACCAAACCATAACAATAGTACAAAAAGTCAGTCCACTTGTTCATTCCAATGCAAGAGACTTATGAGGATGATATAGATAAAATAATTTTATCATTTAAAAAACATGGCAAGAAATGTTTACTTAAATCAAGCTTAAGTTTTGAAAAAAAAAATCAACCCATGTGAAACTTCTGTTTAAAAGACCACAAATGTTATGGTGATACATACACATGTGAAATCCTTGCTGGGCTATTAAGCTTCCGAGACGAACAACTCACATGCCTAATTTCTATCCAATTTAAGGTGGCTCTCTTTAACTAACAAACTCACCGTGCCCTATCTTTCCCTCTTTTATGATCTCAATCAGGCATTAGAAGTGTGGCAATCCTTGAAGAAAGGTTAACCCTGATAGGCGGGATGTGATCTGAAGACATATTCATCTATCATTGTATGATCAAAATGGTCTTTCAAGGCTTGTAATGTAGGCTATGGATCACATTTACGAAAGAAAGGATATATAAGCCCAAACAAGTGTTAAAGGGTTATGAAACCAATGATCATTTCTTCAGGCAGAAAATCTCAATTACACACTGCTTGATCTGGATATGCTCAGATGACATACTTATTTTCGCTTTTCCTTTTTTGGATCGCTCTAGACTGTTCGTTTTTGGGTTTTTACCCTAGAGTTCATTTCCTTTCATTTATTGTAGCTTCGGATCAACTTACGTCTTTATGCTACATTGCAGCATGCTTTCAGTCAAAGGTGATCGATCTTTCAAGGATGTTCTATTTGGATGGAGAATTCTTATAGCCTTTTCTCACGCTCACTCCCTTTTCCTTTCTCCTATCCCTTGTCTCTTTTTCTTTTTCCTTTTTTTTCTTTTTTTTTTCTTTTTTACCTTTTAAAAAACTGCACTTAGTGCTTTCACTTTCAATTTCCTCAATCTTTTATGTTGGTGATTTTCACCTTGATTTGGGTTGGCTACTTGAGCATAAACTTTCAGTTCTCCACTTTCTTTTAATGTTTATGTAGCACAAACTGAGAATTATTCAACGCATTGACTATCCTTTATTGCCCCCTAATTCATGAGGCGCCATCTTCATAGCATGATCAAACTCAATGTCATTCATTTTTTCACAAAATTTTATCTCTTTTGCCCCCGGTGTGGGGGTGATCCTTGGTTTGGGTTGAATCAGAAAAAAGAATTATTAGGCTCAAAATGGGATGTCAATGGATATTTTCTCATCTTCTTTCTTTGCGAAGGGAAATGAAGGAATGTCAAATATTCTCTCATACATGGATATGAAATAGTCTTCAGGTGGTAGATGTTTTAGGGTTACCACTTTATTCAAGGACCTTAAACAACAATGCCTTAGAGAAAAATTCACTCAATGGGATTGGCTCATTATTCCTGAACACTCATTGTTATTCCTCCCTTGGCCTAAGTAGAACAGAGGGTTTTCACATTTATAGTGTCCTCACAACATTCGGTTTTTGAATTTTTGAATTAAAGACATTTTTGCAATATATATATATATATATATATATATATATATATATATATATATATATATGTTTCGGAAAATAAAACTAATCTCATAATAGTAAATAATAAATGAAATGTCTAAAAGAAATCAAAGAATATAAAATGCTTGCGAAATGAAATGCGTGTGAAAGTATCTTTCATTGAAGTTGAAACAAGCAAACATAACATAGGCCCTTACAAAAATATCATTTATATCTTCGGGCCAATGACAACAACGTTGGTTCCATGTATTACTTCAAGAGAAAATGCAACATGCAAGACTTAAACACACCAGTTCCAAAATAAGAAAACCGAGAACGAAAACCTTACAGGTCGTGTCTCTGAAGGTCATGCTAGGTTGAAATTTGGGCAAAGGCTTCATCTTGATGAGAAGAAGATGCCCCTTGGAGTGGGTTAGATGAGGGGGTTGATAACAATAGGACTCTTAAAGATCGGGGTGCCCGAGTGTTCTCTCGGTCCTTGAGCAACACTCTTTCTTTTCAATCTGGACTGTAGCAGTTGGGATCTTCCTTTCATTATATCTTGTTGGAACTTGATGATGGTGTCCCCTAATTCTTGTTGAGTTCGTTCCATCTTACCTCTCAAATCGGCCTCTACCTTAGAAAAGCTTTCCTTCATTTTCTTCTTTTGGTGTCGGATAAAAAGCAGGTGTAGAATCTTTGATTGATAAGGATGCTGTCACGAACCCTAGTCAATTAAATTTGTTCATTTTAGGAATGAATGCATGTGTGTGTTGTATAAACGACAAGGATAGATGATTAAAGGTGATCAACATACATGCACAATTGAATGCAAAGATGCATGGATTTGATGGACATTAATTTTATTTGTTTTATGAATGAATTAATGAATGAATGTGTTGTATGTACAACAGAAACATATGATTAAAGGTAATCAATTAAAAGGTATTATTGAATGCAAATGTGCACTGATTCAACGAATATTCTCATTTAACAACTTTCATAACAAAGATTGGGTCTCCTTACAACGGGAAAAGAAAAGTAATTTCCATACAAGGCATAATTGAAACTCGAGTTCCTTATTCGTTGATAGCTGGGTTTGCTTTTGTTCATCTTGTGATCAATACTAGGCTTTGATGTTCTTTTGTTCATCATTACAAATTCTTTCTCCCGTTATGAAAGTCTTAAATTTCGAATTGTTCTCAAATCAACATTTCATGTGCAGAGTACTATGAATATGCACAAAGAGAATTGAGCAAGACAAGAAATCGAAATTAAACACATCGCAAAATAATGATGCTTATGAACATATGAATGTATGCAAAGAGCAACACTGAGTTTGGAAAATATCCTCGTTAAACGACTTGTATTAATTGGAACATTGGTATGTTACATTGATCAAAGGAAACCCACAACATATGGTCCTTAAGCTAGCATCTAGGACGACGATTTTCTTCAGGATTCACACAATCCCTTCTTCTTTCTTAGAAGCTTGGTAGGATCTTTGTTAGGAATCGGGCGTTCTTTCATATCTATGTTAATAAATATGTCAACTCTTTGCCCTGCTCCTAAGTGGTGCAGGCGATGAATTATGATTGATCCAATGTCGATATTTGGTACTCTTGGCTTGCCCTTTGAAAGGGTCCCGCTGAACCCAACCTTCAAGGCGTATCAGAGCTGAGGTCGGAATTCCCTCTGACTTGAAGTATTCTTTCTTGTTCTAGGTTGAGACTTGATTGTTGACCCAAGCTGGAAAAGTTCCCGACAAACTTCCGATCTTGCCTCGGAAAGCTTAGTTCTTGTTTGGTGTGGTTCTCAATAATTTCCTTGCAAGACTCGGTGTTTCTCAACAGCTGTAGTTAAATCAAAGTTGCCAATCATAGAACAAATGCAGGTTGAACTCCAAGGTTTGAAGTAATGGTCACTTTCCTGGAACGTCTAACAAATATATGAAGTGACCATTTTCTTCCTTTAAATGCCTTTCTTGTCTCGGAAACCCAACCATGTTGTCGCTCTCCTTATGGCTATAATTGTACGCCGAGGTCCTTCTCATTATTGTTACGGACTAGATTTCCCACTGATCAAGTCTTTAATTTCAAATTGTTTCCAATCTCAATGTGCTCTTCATGATATGATAAAATATGCAAAAACACAAAGAGGAAAAGAAAGGGCAAAACAAATAAAAATGTTAGTCCATCTAAAAATAATAATAAATTCAAGAGGTAAAAAAGTACGTGTGGAGGATTCAAACACACACTAAACACAAACAAAGCCCTATACGAACTCTAACTTGCTAAGGTTATCCACATGGCTCTAACGAGGTGGGTTTCTTAAATTCTCACACATGGGTTCGGTTCTAATTGGGTACCCTAACCTATCTTGTCACCTACTAAGGCGATAAGAACCCGAATTCTGGCCCATTATAAGCTTGCGAATTGGTATAAGTTCGAGGGAAAGCAAGACCTAATGACGTGGAGGGCTACTAACATGTCAAAGGAGTGGATTCCGAGAGTGAATTACCGACCCATGGAAGGTTGCTCACATGGGTATGAGCGTTTCACTCCCACTTAAAGGTTAGAGCTCGGGTATAGAGCTTGATGATATGATGCAACACCGATCGGTGATTCTTTAAAAATTTAATGGGAAATTAATTCAAAATCCACAAACTATCAAAGCCCGTACAATATAAGTCACATTTTCAAGAAAGAACAACTCCATTAAATTCATATCAAATATCAACAATTTCTGTTATTAAAAGAAATAAATATTTTCTTGTCCTAACTCTCTTTTTGTTTTGTAAAACAAATAAATTTCGGTCCCCAGCGGAGTCGCCATGTTGTAACGATGTTTTTTTTTGAAAAAAAAAACTTTAAAAGTATCCCACTTTCTTGAAAAATAATATTTGTTAAAAAGGGCAGTTTCTTGTAAAAATTCGAGTTTTGGAAAACAATAAAAACTTGGGGTCGCCACCAGCCACTTAGATAGGTCGGACACCATAAAAACTAGAGATTCATTTGTAAAGGGTTCAGGAGTTGGTTACGTGTGGGGAAGGATTAACACCCCCATTATGCTCGGAAATCGGTACCAAAATATTTGTTGCTTTTAATCGATGGAAATTAATTAAAATTTATAGTGAATTTAATTAGGTGTTCTTAATTGAAAACTGACTCTAATTGCACGAGTTTTGTGAAATTGCTGGTTTCAAATTAATTAGGCATTTAATTAATAGGGATGACGATACACCAGACCATAGATTAAACCGACATCATATAAGTCTAACTGATGTGTTAATTTATGGTTCAGATCTCTTACGTCACCTTTATGCATGATGCAAGCATTTAGCTATGATGTCATGATATTGTCGATTTTAAATTAATATTTACCTTCAGACGATGATAATTAATTTGAATATTTGGCCAACATCCATTAAAGCATGACTGTTACGACGCTAATATCTGAATTAATAAATACCTTTTTTCTATGATTTAAATTAATTATCATGCTATCAAAACGTTAAAGGTCATATGAATGCCAATTAAAAAATGCATGACATGATATATAATCACCAAAGAATAAGGTATAAACAAATAAAAATATGAAACAAAATATACTACTACTATAAAATCATATACTATACATATTATATTATGTAAACTATATATTAAATACTTTAGAAAAACTATGTTATTTATTATAAACATCAAGAAAGTCATGTATATTATATATATATATTATACATTCTAAACCCATATATTATATACGTAGTATATGATATATAAAAACTATATATATATATATATAACTATATATTCTATAGATATACTATATATTATATTAAAACCATATTTATACATAAAACTATATATTATATGAAGATTATATTACATATAAAACACATCAGATATACTAAATATTATATAAATTAGATCATATGTACACAACATATTATATAAAAATATAAGTGAGATCCAACCACATGTCAAATATAAGGATATATGAAGAAAAACTAAGCATAATTTATATTACGTAATATATACATACTATAGCAACTAAATTTTTCCTTAACATTAAATTTTGGCTGACGTAAAAACAAATGTGATAAGAAGGTACCCTAGCCCACTTATTTGGGCTCACAAAACTGGTGCAGGTTGGAAAGGCCGACCGGATCCACCTCTGCTGGACCAGGTCGACTTCTGGGTCTGGGTATGACCCATGTTGGTCAATAGATAAAGGGTTAAACCCTTTTATCTGTCTCTTCTTATTTGAAACAGAAGGGAAGAGCTCAAGAAGCCCTAGCCGCGTCTCACGGCCGCTGCTCGCCGCCGGCACCTTGGTGTTCAGAAACGCTCACAGTCACCACGAACGAACACCTCTCGTCGTCCCCTCTCTTTTCACAGGATTAGAATCTCTGAAAACGATCCCAAGTGCTACAAAAACATCTTGGAGCCGTTGAGCTTCTTCTCCGTCGATCGACTTCTCCCGCCGTTGGATCGTCGCAAACCCAAAATATGACGCTTTCCTCGTCGTGGGTTGCACACTCACCGTTGGGATTCGCGGTTGGAACCTCCAGTCGCCGGAAAACTATTGAAAACCGAAGGTAAATATTCCCTTCTTGTTTGATTTTTGTTTTCTTTTGTTTAATTTGAAATAAAATAGAGACCGAGATTACTCTAAAAGAGTTTTTTATTTATTGATTCTAAAATATCTGTTCTTACAAGTATTTTCCCTTTTTTCATCTGAATCCCCCCTTTCCACCCCTCGCAATGCTTCTTCGTAAAACATGGTTGGGGCTTTCGATTTTATAGCCTGATATTACAATTTTTTTCATTTACTTAAAATTGGAACAAAAATTGCTATTGGTTATGCATATTCTCTAGCTTGTATTCATATTGCAGGTCTGATTTTTGTTGGTTTTTTCGCGTGCCCCTTCTAACATTCATTTTTTTGTTTGCATGTGTGGCCAATCAATGGGATGAAGGGTCCAACAAGGAGGCTGGAGGCCGTAAGCCGACATGGCTGGGGGCCTTGATCCTGGTCGTCAACGCCGTGGAGATCAATGGTTCGGATTTGGGCGTGAGTTGTTGTCGAATGGCCAGACAAGGATGCATGTTTATACACACACATATATATATATATATATATATATATATATATATATATATATATTTAGTATAATAATAATAATAATAATAATAATAATAATGACACAAATTAATATATAGTAATAATAACGGTAAATATGATGATAATAATAATAATACTAATAATATAATAATATAATATTTTGTTTGTTTGCTTTTCTTTCTTTTTCCTCTTTCTTTTTTCTATCTTTCTTTTTCTTTTTCTCAAATGGGTAATAACAAATAATGATAGTAACACACGAAATATTACTTAGTAATTTTTTTTTTCGTTTTTTAATAAGAAATCACATGCATATAATATGAACTTATTAAATTAAACGAAGCCCATTATTGCAAAACAAAATTAAAACGGGTCTACCCCGAACAAAATTTGGGATTACAATTTCGTGTTCCGAAACAGTTTTGAAGGTGTTCCGATACGGGCTAGTTTTCTGAGACACCAAGACCTGGTCCGAAATAGGGTGTATCGATACAGGGTCAAGTGTATCGATACACTTAGCTGTTAAGTTGGTTAAATGGAATCTTTGGAAATTCTGCTTCTTTACATTTCAGTCCTTGAATGTTATGAGTGCAATTAAACATGTTTGAATGATCGTATTGAGCTGAGATTTGACACAATGGCATGTAATGAGACTAATTAAAGGTTGGTAACTGAAAATTAGTTAAGGTCCTTATATTTTGTTAAAGTTGCAAAATGGTCCCTAAAGTATGATCGTAATCAATTAAGAGTCTAATCGATGCTTGATTGAGTTGTCGTTTCTTCCGATGCGAGTCAAAATACTTAGGGGAACATTGTACATATAGAAAAGATAAATGAAAAAATATGGTCGTTTATTGAGGTAAACTTCTCGATTTAATTCAATATTCCTCGTGTGACCCGTTCGGTTCTGTCGGGCGTCTAGGGCGGGTCGAGCGGGTTACAGAGTAATGAACCAAAGCTACGAAAATAAAAAATGAGAGAGAAAAGAAGAAAAAAGAGAAAAAAATGCAAAAAAAAGAGAGAGAACACTCCACCAATCAAGTTACAACGAGTAGGTAATTAAATTCTGATTAATGATGTGTTGGTTGAGTAACCATGATCGAGTACTTGGAAGCCATCTTAGTTTGCGTAAAAAGGATCGATAACATCTTGGTTCAAAACGAAAATATGAACCAAAAAATTTAAAAAGGTGTTTGATGTTCTATAGATTTAATTGGCTTTGTCGATTTGCTTTATTTTTTATATTTGTTTATATTATCTAGCTCTTTCAATTCTATCCTGGCTTGGGATTGAGGCAAAAATTACTTGTTGGTTGTGAATATCTGATGCGAATGAAAATTGAGATATGTTTGAGGAAAAACATTGAATAAATGAGGGGGAATTTGATATATGTGAAATAATGCATGAAAATGTTATGTTTCTAATCCCATATTTTTGCCTAATACTATTGATCCATTCCTTTTTAAAGCTTATTTTTGGTTAGGTGTAACCCCTTTAGCCCGGTTTAACCGTTTAATCCGAATTAAGAGAATTACACGGGGAAAACCAAAGTCAACTCCTTAAAGTCATCCTCGATTAGCAACTCTTTTTTCTTTTACTTGTCTAGATGCATAATTAAGTCTTATAGAGTTCACTTGCGCTACGAAATTATTTTCATTTAAAGCGAACCTCAATTGTACTTTCATTTGCAAACCATCATATATAAGGTTGAATTACAAATTAATTAAACCAACCTTTAATTAGGTTCATTACATGCTTTTAGGTGAAAAATTAGCATCATACGATCATTCAAACACCCACAATTGCAAATCATACGAACAGGGACTGAAATGTAAACATTCAAAACTGACAGATCATGCCATTTTAACTAACATACCGACCTTGTTTCAAAACAGTAACCCCCTATTTCGAAAACCATGCATTCCAGTAGCATTTGGTCTCCGAACGACCTTACCTATTTCGGAACCAAATCTCCAGATTGGTCTCCCCTGCATTCAAACATAACAGAGCCGTATCGAAATGACCCTGAGTTTCGATACGAATTCAAAATATAACTAAAGGTCTCGAAAAATCTAGTATTGTTCCGAAACATTACGATCAAATATGCAAGTTGTATCGAAACAGATGCTACTGTTTCGAAACATATACCAGATCTGTACTAAATCAGCAACATTTAAGCATCATACAACATACCATATGGCCACCAAACATAATGCAATCATAGGTAAACATCAACCACATATTTATCCAATACATAGGCATCAACAAAGGTATCTAGCATCATGAATTCCATAACATGACTACTCTAGAGGCATGCACCCTATAAGCAATCCACATAGAGTATCAAAAACCAAGGAGCAAAGCATAACAACATATAGAGGCCCATTACAAGTCTCATAAGGAAAAACACACTTGCCAAACCAGGGAGTTTAAACAATCCTCTCCCAAATACCTAGGTACCCTCCCATTGCCATTTCTACCTTATTTAAAGTGTCAAAACCTATACTTGTAAATCGAGTAATGTCTTGAAGAAATCCCTTACTATTTTGCTGCCCAAATGCTCACTTATTTGCATTGTTGGATATGAGAGCGTAAGCATATTTGCTTAGTGAGGGAAAGCTCAATTTAAACAACAACAACACACTTTCCAAAATAATGATTCCTTTAAAACACAACCACGTCATGTTCAACTTTCTTATGCTTTAGAAACCACAATTAAACCATATTTTATAACACACATGTATCATTACCTCATGCATATCTCAACGCAAAACTAAACCAAAGCTTCACAGGCTTAAATCTCATAAAGCATAATCATTATGTATAAGAGAAATTATACAAAAGTATTTTTAAAACCATGATACATGTTCAATTCATATATTGGCATTTCAAGTGAACCGAATCGAATCTACCCCTATCCTTGGATAGCACTACCCCAATCCATTAATGATCGGATATACGGATACCTTGATGGCACTTCCCCCATCAAGTCACATGGTGAAACTACCCTCACCATTATCTCACTTCGGTCAGGATGCCACTACCCGCATTTTACGTTGGTGATAGCACTACCCATATCACTCGCATCACAATAGCACTACCCATATTGTGAAACCAAAGAATTTATCTCAAGCGCGAATTTTATATATTATAGTGCGCTTCACATCTTATTGGTCGACCAACATACCTGATAATAGAAATCTCATCACTAAGCCAATATACCATTTAAATCAATGTTAACTCAATGCTTTCAATGCATTAATAAAATCATCACACATCCCATCTCAAAATATGCCTCAAATATATCACAATATATCTGATCAAGACTATAACTTCTAGAAACTTAATCAAATCATTTCATGGGATATAATTCAGCAAAACCATGCTTATAAAACATGCATAATAGTGAGTAACAAATAATATTCAAAACATGAGCATGATAATCCACATGGACTTTAAACCGAAAACCGAGAGCTTTAAAATTTGTAAAAGACTAATTACTTGGGAATTTTAGTAAAGAACATGTCATTAGAGGAGAAGAACGAACCTACCTCTAATGATGAACTCTTCTTCCATTTTTGAAATGAAAATAGAAGAAAACCAAAGATAAAAATAAGATATTCAATAGAGAATCAATAGAAAATAAGTAAATCTTTGAAATCTAAATAAAAAAACAGTATACCTTTGAAATCTTACTGTTTGGATGAAGGTATTTTGAGAGAAAAGTGAGAGAAGAGAAAACTACGTCAAATCCAATGTTTGTGAAATAAAAAATGGAAATTGTTTTTATAACTTCCCTCCATCTTTTTAATATAATTTATTTTAATTAAAATTGTAAAATAAGAGGAAAAGTCATTATTAGCCCTTGGTAATATTGCTCCTTAAAGATTTAAAGTATTAGCCTTTTACGTTTTTGCCATTAAATCAAGCTTTACCATTTCTACATTTTTGTCACTAAACCAAAATGCTCGATTTCCAAAATTGTTTTCTTTAAATTACCTTTACCAAATTAATCATATATATAATTATGATTTTAGGAAAATTTTACTTATATTTATCCAACCAAAAACTTTTCAATTTAATTTTTTCCCGAAACTATACTAGACTGCTAAACGGGTTCGAACCGAACCGCCTAACCAAACCCGGCTAACATCTAAGCCCAAAATTGGGGCGTTACAACTCCCCCCCACTTAAGAAATTTCGTCCTCGAAATTTACCTGGTGGAAAAAGATAGGGAAACTGCTTTTTCATATCCTCATTCCTTTCCCATGTCGCTTCCTCGACACCCCGACGTCTCCAAAGCACCTTCACCAACTCAATGGTCTTTCCGCAAAGCACCTTACTATCCGAATCCAATATATCTATCGGTTCCTCATCTTAAGACAAGTCCATATTTAACTCCACTTCCTTAACCGGTAACACATGCTATGGATCTGAACGATACCTCTGAACCATGGATACATAGAAAACATCATGTATCTTCTTCAACTCCGACGGTAACCGCAATCTATACGCAACAGGGCCAATCCTCTTAAGCACCTCATAAAGGTCCGATAAACCTCGGGTTCAACTTGCCCTTTCGTCCGAACCTCATCACCTTCTTCCAATGCGAAACTTTCATGAAGACCTTCTCACTAACCTCAAACTAAATCTCTTTACATTTCAAATCAGCGTAAGATTTCTAACGATCTGATGCCTCCTTTAGACGATCATAGATGAGCTTCACTTTATCTGTAACCCCCTTAGCCCGGTCTAAACGGTTGACCCGAACCGAGGTGATTACACGGGGAAAACTGAAGCCAACTCGCTAAAGTTAACTCTGATGGATGACCCTTTTTTATCTTTTCTAAATGCAAAATTAAACCTATGTGACCACCAAAGATCATAGGAAGAAACGGCAAATCGATCGGATCACGTTTAGGGTTCTAATTGAACAAATTAGACATTTAGGGACCAAAATGTAAATTTTGCAAATTACAAGGACCTCACGGATTTTAAGGTTACCAATATTTAATTGGTCCCATTTCATACCACTCTATCAATTCTCATCACAATCAGACATTCCAAACTCATTCAATTGCATCCATAAATTTTTAGGGACTAAAATATAACAAAATAAAACTTATGAAGATGCCTTTAACTGAATTAACGGTCGTGTATCGGTACACTTGAGACTGTATCGGTACACGGGATGGTAGTGACCAAAGTCACCGAGAGTGTATCGATAAGCTTCCCCACGTATCGATATGCCTTTCAAGTCCGTACCGAAACACCTCACAAACGTACCGAAACACTTGTGCAACAAAAGCATAAATTTGGCTTATACGTATCGATACGCAAGCTCGTGTATCGATATGCATACCAGAACTGGCCTATAAACAGCCTCGAAAACACTTCATACTTCATCAAATCATCCACAAATCATATATACATGCTATTGGCATCCACACAAACATATAGACATGCAATTCCCAACACATAACAACATTTGGTTACTATCTCAAGCATAGCAAGGCAATCCATGAAGCATGCTTATGACACAATCCATGAACATACCAAATGGTAACATAAAGCACCAAAACTACCATAAAGGCCTCTTACAAACCATATAAACAACATAAACCATATTAAACTTGCAACAACCACAAGGAGTTCAAAATAAATCTCCCAAAGCAACCCATTGGTTACCATTTCCAATTATCATTACTAAAGTAAACGTAAAACATCACCATACTTGAGCTTTACAATTCCTTGGAAATCCTTAGTCTCCTTTCTGCCCAAAGTGTCTCAATTATATGCATTGTTGGTAAAAGAGAGCGTAAGCACGATAGCTTATTGAGGCATGCTCTAAAAACACCAACACAACAATGCAAACTTTTAAATCTCATTCTCAAAACCATTTTCTACAACATGCTCCTTCTATCTTATGCTTGAAAACCATTCAAAGCAAATGTCCTTTTGAAAATCACATGTATCATCTATCTTTCAATCTCGTGCATTCAACCAATGTCAATCTCATGGCAAAGCCACACATGCTTGACATTCAAAAGCATTTCATAAGTCTCAAATTCTCATATGCATTTCTCATAGCATAAACATCATTTCAATATTGGTACATGTGAATCAAACACAATCTCATATATTAGTATTTCATATTATATCTTTACTCGGATATGCGGATTAGCTTGACTTAAAGCCAAGTCCTACCCCGATGGAATCTCACATCACCAGACTCTCATGGCGGTATATCTCTTTTCCAAAAAGCATGGATGTTTCACCAAGACTTATCCTGATGGTATCTCTCATCATCAGATTCTCACTTTGGATCGGGATGGCACTACCCCCATTGCCCGACTCCAAAGAGCACGTACAAATTTTTAGTTTATAGTGCACTTTTATCCTATTGGTCGACCAATTATATCCGGTAATCATATCATTTATGCCAATATATTACATTAAAACCATCATCTCACCTACTGTTTTGATGCAACATTTCTCAAATCTAACTCATTCCATTTCAAAACCACAATTCATGCATAGCATTTAATCAAAATCTCAAAGATCTTTATAAAGTCATGCTATCTCATGGTGTAACACCCCAATTTTGGGCTTAGAAGTTTAGGGTCTGAACCGGACCGGTCTGATTTTCGGTTCGAATATAAAAGGAGGTTTTTAGGAAAGCCTAGTTCGGGATGCTTTAAAAATATGGAAAAATACTTAAAAATCCTCTTTTAATATATATAAGTGAGTGGTGAAATCAATTTTACAAAATAGGGTTTGGAAATACTACATTTTGGAGTAGTGACTAAAATGCGATTTTTTAAAAGTTTAGTGGTGACTGTTTTGTAAGGATTGAAACTTTGAATCTTTAAGGAGATAATTTACCCAAAAATGATTTCTCCAGATTTTTCCTTAATTTGAGTGAATTAACTAATGTTTTAATTAATTAGAAGAGAAGAGAAACTACCTTTTGGAAAAAATCATAACTACCTTTTCCTAAAATTTTCTCATTTCTTTTTCTCTCAAAATTCCATCATCCAAACACTTTTCTACAGCAACTTTTTCATTGATTTTCACTTCAATTGATGGGATTTCTATCATCAATTAGTTCCTAATCAATCTTGCATCAAATTCTTTTGATTTCCTCATTGAATTTTCTAGAAAATTGGCTCAAATCAAGGAGAAATCCCCATTTAGAGGTAAGATTGTTCTTCTCCTCTAAATACTCAGTTCTTTACTGAAATTCCCAAGTTATCAATCCTTAATTTAAGTTTTATAAATGGTTTTAATGACAAGAACTTGATTTTGGCTTAAAACTCAAGATTTGGAAGAAATCTTGAAGAATTTCGTTGTGATTGTTTTAGCTCTGTTTTAAGATGATTCTTAAATGTATTTTGAATGTCTAATGATGTGTAAATGAGGTTTTATCAATGCAATCCCGAATAGGTTGTATTTCCTAAGTTTTTGCTTATGAAAATGGTGGTTTTGAGGTGTTTTTGGTGTTCTGTTATAGCTAGAGGTATAAGGACGAGTTAAGGTGTATTTTTGATGTTTTGAAAGGGTTAGAAGTGATGGATCTTGGCTGGGTTAAGTTGTGAAAGAGTTTGGAGGTGTTTTCGGTTGTGTTTGGTAGCCGAAATGTTGGTTTTGGGTAGATCAGCGAGTTTATGTGTGTTGGCTGAAGATTTCAATGGATGATGAATCCTTGGGTTGGCAGTATACTACCGGAGGTTTGTGGATGGATTTTCAAAGATTGCTGCACCTTTAACGAAGTTGTTGTAGAAGGATGTCAAGTATGAGTGGACAGAGGCAAAACAACAAGCTTTTGAGAAGCTTAAGGCAGCTTTGAAGAAAGCTCCTATCTTGGTTCAACCTGAATCAGGGAAAGAGTGTTGATGCGGTGGTGTGTGTGTTGATGCAAGAGGGTAAGGTGGTGGCTTATGCATCGCGCCAGTTGAAGGTGCATGAGCGCAATTATCCTACGCATGATATTGAGTTAGCTGCGGTTGTTTTTGCTTTGAAGATTTGGAAAAATTACCTATATGGTGAGAAGTGTACTGTGTACACGGATCACAAGAGTTTGAAGTATTTGATGTCTCAGAAAGAGTTGAATCTTAGGCAACGACGTTGGGTGGAGTTGCTTAAGGATTATGATCTGACGATCGAGTACCATCTGAGAAAAGCTAATGTTGTAGCGGATGCCTTGAGTAGGAAGGTGGCAATGGAGTTATGGGCTATGATTGCTAGCTTAAGTATTTTGCGAGATGGGGGTCTTGTGGCTGAATTGGAAGTGAAACCATCTTTGGTTCAGTTGATAAAGGATAAGCAGTTGTTGGATGATTCTTTGGTGTCACATATTCAAGATATTGCTGTGGATAGACCATCAGATTTCTGTTTTAATGATGATGGAGTTTTATGTTTTGGGAGTCGGATAGTAGTGCCGAGTGATGCAGAGTTGAGGCGTACTATTCTGACTGAAGCTCATAGCAGTCCTTTTGCTATGCACCCTGGTAGTACAAAGATGTATCGTGATCTTAAGGATTAGTACTATTGGGTGGGTTTGAAGAAGGATGTTGCGGAGTACGTGAGTAAATGCATGGTTTGTCAGCGGGTTGAGGCTGAGCATCAGTTTCCTTCTGGATTGTTGCAACCGTTGAGGATTCCTGAGTGGAAGTGGGAAAGGATTACCATGGACTTTGTGTCCGGTTTGCCTTTGTCGCCATCGAAAAAGAATTCGGTGTGGGTGATTGTGGATCGCCTTACGAAGTGTGTGCATTTCTTACCGGTGCATACTACGTATACTTTGGACAAGCTTTGCAGAGTTGTACATTGCTGAGATTGTGCGACTGCTTGGTGTGCCAAAGTGTATAGTATCAGATAGGGATCCGAGGTTTACATCACGTTTTTGGGAGTGTTTGCATTAAGCTTTGGGTACGCGGCTGAATTTCAGTACTTCTTATCATTCACAGTCGGATGGACAGTCTGAGCGTGTTATCCAAGTGTTGGAGGATATGTTGAGGTGCTGTGTGATTGAGTTTCAAGGTTCCTGGGAGAAACATTTGCCTTTGGTGGAGTTTGCTTATAACAATAGCTACCAGGCAAGTATTCAAATGGAACCTTATGAAGCCTTGTACGGGAGGAAGTGCAGAACTCCTCTTTGCTGGGCTGAAACAGGTCAGAAGTTGGTTTCGATGCCGACTTTGTTGAGAGGAACCACCGAAAAGGTGAAGCTCATTTGTGAGCGATTGAAGGCAGCTTCTGATCGACAGAAGTCTTACGCGGATTTGAAGCGTAAGGAGATTGAGTTTGCGGTAGGTGACCGTGTGTTCTTGAAGGTTTCGCCTTGGAAGAAGGTGATGAGATTTGGCCGGAAGGGTAAGTTGAGCCCTAGGTATAATGGACCATACAAGGTGATTGAACGTGTGGGTCCTGTTGCTTACAAGCTGAGGTTACCGCAAGAGTTGGAAAAGATTCATGATGTGTTTCATGTCTCTATGTTTTGGAGGTATAGATCTGATCCTTCGCATGTTATACCTGTGGAGAAAGTGGAGTTGAATCCAGACTTGACCTATGATGAGGAGCCGGTTGAAATTCTGGATTCGGACAGTAAAGTTCTTCGGGGCAAGACCATTGAATTGGTTAAGGTGTTGTGGAGGCATCATTGTGTTGAGGAAGCCACGTGGGAAAGAAAGGATGATATGATGAAGCAGTTTCCGTACCTTTATCCTCTAGGTAAATTTCGAGGACGAAATTTCTTAAGGGGGGGTGTAACCGCCTTAGCCCGGCCTAGACGGTTGACCCGAACTACGAAGATTACACGGGGAAAACCAAAGTCAACCCGAAAGTCAACCTTGATTAACGACCCTTTTTTTATTTTTAATCTTGTCTAAATGCATATTAACCCTAGGTGAACTCTTAAGAAAAGCATACTAAAAAATCACAGCAATCGGATAACATTTAGGGACTCAATTGCACAACATACAAATTTAGGGACCAAATCACAAATTCTGAAAATTGTGAGGACTTTACCAAATTTAAAGTTACCATTATGAAATTAATCATATTTCATGCTTCTCTGTCAAATTTCATCTCAATCAGACATCTCAAACTCAACCAATTGCATGTACATACATTGGGACCAAAACGTGAGAGTTTCAAAACATTTAACCATCAGATTCAGTGCCCAACGGTCGAGTGTTCCGAAACGGGGAAGATCCGTTCCGAAACGCGGGACCGTTCCGAAACAAGTTGCGGAACAAGGCTTGGCAGTGGCAAATCCGTTTCGGAACAGCTCTACCTGTTTCGAAACGCCATGGCCATTTCAGGCCACCTGTTCCGAAACAGTAGCACCCGTTCCGATACGGGCTGCCCAGAAATGCAGAATTTTGCTGGTTTATTACTCTTTTAACCCATCAAACACATCCATATGACCTTCATATCATGCACACAAGCCATCAAACACTTAAGGAACATATTAGCACCATCTAATCGCAATCATGGCATCATTCAAGGTAAATCCCAATTCTATAGGCATGCATCCTATAATGAAAATCATGCAACCATCAATTCACCAAAACCAAATACCAAGAGGCCATTTACATGTTCCAACATCATCAAAGGCATTAACCAAACTTAGGGAGTCCAAAACATCCCTCAAAAACACAATTAGGTTCCCTTTGCCAAATGCCAAAAAGCTAAAGTGTTGAGAAAATAGTCACCATACATGAGCTCAAGCTTTCACTTAGATCCTTGACCTCCTTGCTGCCCTTTAAACACTTCAATGCTCTGCATTATTGGTTTAAGAAAGAGAGAGCGTAAGCACATATCTTAGTGAGGAATGCTCAATTAAAACATCACAATAATGCATTTGCAAAAACACCTCTTCAAGGCCTTTAATTTCAAAACAGCATTTATCATGCAATTATGCATACAAACCAAGCATCTCATGCTTCAAATCATCAACATGTCATATTGGCTTTCAAGTGATAATCCATAACCATTTTACAACTCAAAACACAATCGGATACGCGGATTACAAGCGTTGTCCCATACGCTTCATACACACTACCAATATCAAGGTGGAGTATATGGTACAATCACAACCCCTCAACACCCGTGATGGAGTATACGGTACAATCACAACCCCTCCACATCACTCATTGGTAGTTGTATAACATCACTAACGAGAACACGAGACACACAACATAAGATCCACACATGGACTTTTAACCACCATTGTGATCTTAACACAAGATCCACTCATGGACTTTTAACCACCATGGTGATCTTAACCATCTCGTTAGTGTACTTGGACGGAGTTTACGGTACAATCACAACCCCTCAACATCCAAGGCGACTTTATTCACGGTGCACCCAATCCTATAGCCGGCTAACTATATTCGATTCAAGTACTTTTAAACCAACACATCACTTGCCAATATACATCATATAACATCATTAATCCACTGTTTTAAAGCATTTAACAAAGCCATTAAATCATCATGCATTACAATGCATCAAACCACATTTATCAATGTTCAAAACAAGGATCTCTTACCTTGAGCATCCTTCAACACATGGCTTACAAAACCAGCATTAAACATGCCAAAATATGCTTTCAAAACAGAATTTAATGATGCAAATAAAACACATTGCATTCAACCATCTCATGGTTCATCAAAAAGAGAGTTACTCCGAAAACTTACTCTTGAGCTTAGCTAAGTTGTTTAGACTTAAACTAAGCTCCCATAACCTTCAAACATTGGTTTCAAAGCTGAAAACCAAACTTCACTCACCGATTCCGTTTCGCAAGCTTGCCGAAACACCAATCAAGCTTCCGGATCAACACCACAAGGATCCGAAGATATCTCCCCTGTTTTAAACACATCAAAGCAGAGGATTAATGCATCATCATGCATTAATATCTTCAACCAAGACACCTAAACTCGCTGCTCTCATCAACACTCACATTTCGGCTACCAAACACAACCGAAAACACATCCAAACACCTCTACAACATTACCCAGCCAAGATCCATCAATTCCAACCATTCTTAAACATCAATTAACATCCAAAAAGGATCTAATCACGTCCTTATACCTCCAACTATAGCAGAACATCAAAATCACCCCAAAACCACCATTAACTCAATCAAAAACTTAGGAAAATCAACCTATCATGGATTGCATTGATTAAACCTCAATTACACATCATTTATACATCCAATAAACATCAAAAAGACATCTCAAAACACAGCCCAATCATTTAGTACGAATTTAATTAAAATTAAATCCAAATCTTGCATTTTAAGCCAAAATCAAGAACACAACATTAAAACCTTTAATAAAACACAAATCAAGGATTGAGAACTTGGGAATTTCAGTAAAGAACTGAGTATTTAGAGGAGAAGGACGTTCATACCTCTAAATGTGAGTTTCTCCTTGTTTAAAGCCAAGATTCTTGAAAATTCAATAAGCAAATGATAAGGATTTGGTGTAGGAATGATCAGAGATCAATTAGAGATTGACATCTCATTTTTAGATGTTAAAATCAGATGAAAAATGGCTGGGGAAATGTGTTTGGCTGAGGGAAAATGGAGAGAAAATGGAGAGGGAAAATTTTAACAAAAGTTAGTTATGAAAACCAAAATATCCATTTCCCTCTTTTTCTCTTTATTAAATATCATTTAATAAATGTTTAATATTAAGAAAAATCTGGAGAAAACTCTTCTTGGGTAAATTAGCTCCTTAAAGATTCAAAGTTTCAATCCTCTTAAAACAGTCACCAACTTTTCAAAAATTACATTTTAGTCACTAACTTGAAATGTCAGATTTCGAAACCTCATTTTGTAAAATTGATTTCACCACTCTCTTATATATAATAAAAGAGGATTTTTAGTTATTTTCTCATATTTTTAATGCATCCCGGACTAGGCTTTCCCTAAAACCACCTTTTATATTCGAACCGAAATCCGACCGGTCTGATTCAAACCCAAAACCTCTAAGCCCAAAATTGGGGTGTTACAGGGGGAGAGTTGTAACACCCCAATTTTGGGCTTAGAAGTTTATGGCCTGAACCGGACTGGTCTAATTTTCGGTTCAAATATAAAAGGAGGTTTTTAGGAAAGCCTAGTTCGGGATGCTTTAAAAATATGGAAAAATACTTAAAAATCCTCTTTTAATATATATAAGAGAGTGGTGAAATCAATTTTACAAAATAAGGTTTTGAAATACTGCATTTTGGAGTAGTGACTAAAATGCAATTTTTTAAAAATTTATTGGTGACTGTTTTGTAAGGATTGAAACTTTGAATCTTTAAGAAGCTAATTTACCCAAAAATGATTTCTCCAGATTTTTCCTTAATTTGAGTGAATTGATTAATGTTTTAATTAATTAGAAGAGAAGAGAAACTACCTTTTGGAAAAAATCATAACTACCTTTTCCTAAAATTTTCTCATTTCTTTTTCTCTCAAAATTACATCATCCAAACACTTTTCTCCAGCAACTTTTTCATTTATTTTCACTTCAATTGATGAGATTTCTATCATCAATTAGTTTCTAATCAATCTTGCATCAAATCCTTTTGATTTCCTCATTGAATTTTCAAGGAAATTGGCTCAAATCAAGGAGAAATCACCATTTAGAGGTAAGATTGTTCTTCTCCTCTAAATACTCAGTTCTTTACTGAAATTCCCAAGTTATCAATCCTTAATTTAAGTTTTATAAATGGTTTTAATGATAGGAACTTGATTTTGACTTAAAACTCAAGACTTGGAAGAAATCTTGAATAATTTCGTTGTGATTGTTTGGGCTCTGTTTTGAGATGATTCTTAAATGTATTTTGGATGTCTAATGATATGTAAATGAGGTTTTATCAATGCAATCCCGAATAGGTTGTATTTCCTAAGTTTTTGCTTATGAAAATGGTGGTTTTGAGGTGTTTTTGGTGTTTCGTTATAGCTGGAGGTATAAGGACGAGTTTAGGTGTACTTTGGATGTTGATTGATGTTCAGAAAGGGTTAGAAGTGATGGATCTTGACTGGGTTAAGTTGTGAAAGAGTTTGGAGGTGTTTTCGGTTGTGTTTGGTAGCCGAAATGTTGGTTTTGGGTAGATCAGCGAGTTTATGTGTGTTGGCAGAAGATTTCAATGCATGATGATGTGTTAATCCTCTGCTTTGATGTGTTTAAAACATGTGAAACATCTTTGAACACTATTGGAGTTGATCCGGAGGCTTGATTGGCATTTCGGCAAGCGTGCGAAACGTAGTCGGTGAGTGGAGTTGGATTTCCAGCTTTGAAACAATTATTTGAAGGTTATGGGAGCTTAGTTTAAGTCTAATCAACTTAGCTAAGCTCAAGAGAAGTTTTCGGAAAAACTCCCTCGAATGAGCCATGAAGTGGGTTGATGCATTGGTTATAATTACACGTTTAAATTCTGTTTTGAAAGCATGTTTTTAGCATGGTTAATGCTGGTTTTGAAAGCCATGTGTTGAAGGATGTTCAAGGTAAGATATCCTTGTTTTAGCATGTTGTTAAATTGGTAATGATGCGTAGTGATGCATGGTGTTTAATGGCTTTGTTTAATGCTTTAAAACAGTGAAATAATGATGTTATTTGATGTATATTGGCAAGTGATGAATTGGTTTTAAAGTACTTGAATCGGATATAGTTAGCCTGTTATAGGATTGGGTGCACCGTGAATAAAGTCGCCTTGGATGTTGAGGGTTTGTGATTGTACCGTAAACTCCATCTAAGTATACTAACGAGAGAGGTAAGATCACAACGGTGGTTAAAAGTTCGTGTGTGGATCTTGGTAAGGTCACAACGGTGGTTAAAAGTCCGTGTGTGGACCTTGTGTTATGTGTCCCGTACTCTCGTTAGGAAGTTATACAACTACCGATGAGTGATGTTGAGGGGTTGTGATTGTACCGTTAAACTCCACCTTATATTGTTCGGTAGTGTGTATGAAGCGTGTGGGACAACGCTTGTAATCCGCGTATCCGATTGTGTTTTGTGTTGAAAATGTTTATGAATTATCACTTGAAAGCCAATATGGTGAATTGATGTAATGAAGCATAAGATGCTTGTAAAGTATGCAAGGTTGCACGAAAAGAGATGAGCTTGTGTTTAAAAGCTTTGTTGAAAGTGTTTTCTAAAATGCATTATTGTGTTATTTTCTTTAGAGCATGCCTCACTAAGCAATTGTGCTTACGCTCTCTCTCTTGTACCAATAATGCATATAATTGAAGTGTTTAAAGGCAACAAGGAGGCTAGAGTGTCCAAGGGAAACTAAGCTCATGTATGGTGATGTTTTCATATACTATTAGTTTTGGTAATTTGGCAATGGGAACCTAAGATGTGTTTTGGGAGATGTTTTGGACTCCCTACGTTGTGTCATGATGCTTTTGATGTTTTGGATTTGTAATTGGCCCTTTGATGCTTGATTCGGAGTTTGGTTGGTTGGTTGGTTTTTGGATATTAGGATGCATGCCTATAGACTTGTGAAATTCCATGTTGGATGCCGTGAATGTGTTTTGAAGTTGCAAACATGCTCCTTATATGTATGATGACTTGTTGGAATGATAAGGAAGTCATTAGGCTGTGTTTGAGTGGATTTATGTATGAAAAACCAGCAAAATCTGCAGCTTCTGGGCAAACCGTATTGGAACAGGCACTGGCGTTTCGAAACAGGGGCCTATAATTGCCTTCGTGTTTCGGAACGGCTGAAGGCTGTTCCGAAACGTTTTGGCTACTGTCAAGCCCTGTTTCGGAACCAGTCTCGGAACGAACCTGTGTTTCGGAACGGTCAAAGCCGTTACGAAACAGGTGACTGTTGGGCACTGATATGAATGGTGTTTGAGTTTGCTAGCTTTACGTTTTAGTCCCGAAAGTTGTAATTGCAATTGTGTGAGTTCGGGATGTCCAAATAAGGTGAAATTTGACAGGGAAGCTTGTAATATGACTAATTTCGTATTGGTAACTTTAAAATCAGTTATGACCTTCTAATTTGCAGAAATTACATTTTGGTCCCTAAACTTGTGTTATATGCAATTGAGTCCATGTATGCTGTCCAATCGCTGTGCCCTTTTCAAATAAGTCTTATGGGACCTCACTTAGGGTTAATGTGCATCTAGACAAGATTAAAAAGAAAAAAAAAGGGACGCTAGTCAAGGTTGACTTTCAAGTTGACTTTGGTTTTCCCCGTGTAATCTTCGTAGTTCGGGTCAACAGTCTAGGCCGGGCTAAGGGGGTTATACATAGGATCAACACATAACATCATTCCATGTTATAAATCATGCATAAAATAGTAGAAATTTGTCTATCTCAAATCAAGAGCATGTTAAAAATATTTAGGGGCATCAACAATTTTTGAGAGCAAATTCTAAACATACTTACTTCCGGACATAGGATGGTGTTTCAAACCATTCCTTAATCCCCAAACCTTGTTTCCTTGTCCCTCAAGGACTTCTAAAACCATTTGCACTCACCGATTACGTTTCGCTTGCTTGCCGAAACGATTTCTAGGCCTCCAACTCTCTTGGATCAACACCAAAAGTTTCCGATGAAGTCTCCCATGTTCATTACACATAAGAGTAGAGGATTAATGCATCATCATGCATTGAAATCACCAGCCACTCATTCAAACTAGCTGAACTACTCAAAAACACCATTTCAGCTATCCAAAATAACTGAAATCGCCTCGAAACTTCCTCAAATCAAAGCCCATCCAAGATCTATCAATTCTAACCCTTTCTAAACCTCAACCAACATATAAAATCATCACAAACACGTCCTTATATCTCCAGCAATAGCAGATCACCAAAAACACCCTAAAACCACAAATCTAACATGTAAAACAATTTGGTAAAATTAGCTCCTTAAAGATTCAAAGTTTGAATCCTTTACAAAACAGTCACTAGTCAACTTTTGCAAAAACTGCAATTTGGTCACTACACCAAAATGTAATATTTCCAAATCACATTTTGTCAAATTGTTTTCACCATAAACATTTATATAAAAAATTATGATTTTTAGATAATTTTTCAATATTTTTAAAGCATCCCGAACTAGGTATTCCCTAAACCAATCTTAAAGGGTTCGAACTGTTCCCGACTGGCCCGTTTCAACCTCTAAAACATCTAGGCCCAAAACCAGGGCGTTACAGCTCTCCCCCACTTAAGAAATTTCGTCCTCAAAATTTACCTGATGGAAAAAGGTAAGGAAATTAGTTCTTCATGTCATCCTTCCTTTCCCACGTGGCTTCTTCAACGCCATGGTGTCTCCACAAGACTTTAACCAGCTCGATGGTCTTACCTCGAAGAACCTTACTATCCATATCCAGAATCTCAACGGGCTCTTCATCACATGTCAATCCCGGATTCGACTCAACCTCTTCATCATATCTTCGAAGCATGGATACATGGAACACATTATGTATCTTTTCCAACTCTGAAGGTAGTCTCAGCTTGTACGAAACGAGACCTACATGTTATATCACCTCATATGGTCCAATGAACCTCGAACTTAATTTGCCATTTCGGCCAAAATATCATCACGTTCTTCCAAGGTGAGACTTTCAGAAACACACGTTCGCCAACCGCGAACTCTATCTCTTTACGCTTCAAATCCGCGTAAGAGTTTTGTCGGTCCCATGTTGCCTTCAAATGCTCACAGATGAGCTTCACTATACACCAAAAACTCTTTTCCTGATTCAGGTTGAATCAAGATAGGAGCTTGCGTCAAAGCTTCCTTTAGCTTCTCAAAAGCTTGTTGTCTCGCTTCCGTCCACTCAAACTTAACATCCTTCTATAATAACTTCGTCAAAGGAGCAGCAATCTTGGAATACCCATCCATAAACCTTCGGTTTTAACCCGCCAAACCAAGGAAACTACGAACTTCATGAAAAGACCTATGAGGCTTCCAATTCACCACCGCCTCAATCTTCTGAGGATCAACACGAATTCCCTCGGCCAAAACCACATGACCAAGGAAAACAACCTCCTTTAACCAAAACTCACATTTGCTCAGCTTAGCATAAAGGTGATTCTCTAGCAGCACTTGTAAAACAATCCTTAAATGTTCCTCATGCTCCTCCTCGATACGAGAGTGCACAAGGATATCATCGATGAACACCACAACGAACTTATCCAATAACTCATGAAACAACATGTTCATCATATCCATGAAAGCAACAGGAGCATTCGTCAAACCAAACGACATCACCAGAAATTCATAATCCCATATCTCGTTCGAAAAGATGTTTTTGGCACATCCACATCCTTAACCTTCAATTGATAATATCTTGACCATATATCTATCTTTGAGAACATAGCCGCTCCACGAAACTGAATGAAAAGATCATCAATCCTTGGTAAAGGATACTTATTCTTGATAGTCAACTTATTCAGCTCACGATAATCAATGCACATTCTTATTGTGCCATATTTCTTCTTAACAAATAAGACCGCTGCACCCCAAGGTGACACGCTAGGTCAAATAAAGCCCCGATCCAGCAACTCCTGGAGTTGTGTCCTCAGCTCCTTTAACTCCTTTGGTGCCATTCGATAGGGAGCGATGGACACCGGAGATGTATTCTCATACAACTCAATTCCGAACTCAACCTCCCGACTAGGCGGCAAACCAGGCAGCTCCTCCATAAATACCACAGGGAATTCAAGCACCGTCCTTATATTCTGTTCTCGTACTTTCTTCGTGCTAGGATTCATTACAAAATCCAAATAAGCTTCACATCCTTGACGCAACAATCGACTCACTTCAAGCGTCGAAACTGCATTAGATAAGAACTTTACATTCTCTCCTACCACCACAACTTCATAATCATCAGCAAGTTTCAGCGAAACCCTCTTATTCTAAAAATCCACAACTGCTCTATGTTCGACGAGCCAATCCATACCAAGGATTACATCGAATCCATAGAAAGGCAATTCCAAAAGATCCACCAAGAACACATGTTCTTGTACCTTTAAGGGACATCTCCTATACAACCTCCTCATTACTATTGTTTCACCAAAAGAACTAGTCACACGCATACCAACATCCAAAGCCTCAACGGGCAAACCAAGCATTTGAGCATGTTCACGCAACATGTACAAGTGTGTAGATCCAGAATCAATTAGAGAAAGTAATGGCAAGGACTGCAAAGTAAAGGTACCTGCAATTACGTCCATGCATTCCTCCCTTCATGATGGGCGTACACTCTGGCCTGGCCACCTCCTTCAGGCTGAACAACTACAACGTGTGCAACATTCCTCACACCATCATCTCTACACTGAAAATTGCCACGGCCGCGCCCACGGCCTCTCTGTGGCTCAGCTGCTCTCACAAGAGCCTGCCCCTCTCGCATCGGCTGAGGACAATCTCGTTTCATGTGCCCACGGGAACCACAATTCCATCACGTGCCAACATTGCCCCATCACTCTCCTGTGTGTCTCCTGCCACACCGGTTACATTTAGGGGTACGGAAAAAAGCATTCGACCCTTGCTGGCCTCTCCTATGATTACCTCCCCCACGTCTAGCATCCATGTGTGACCTCCTATCCTTAGGTCTCCTGAACCGATCCCTTCCAATTTCACGATCCACAGGTCGCATTCCCGAGCTAGATCCTCTCGCTCGACTCGCCAGACCAAGGTTCAGCTCAATGTCCTTGGCTCGAGTGACCAAGACATCAAAATCGGTATAATCTGATGCAAGCATATAAGTTTTCACGTCAGCTACCAACCCATATCAGAACTGCTCGCATCTCTCCCGTTCACTTGGGACCAACTACCTCTTCTTCTCGTCCAGATAAAAGACTCCCAAATATTTCTTCTGGAACGCATTCAGAAAGAACGTCCAAGACACCTCAGCATCCTCTAAACTAGCAATAGTCGTCGTCCACCACGTGTAGGCATCACCATGCAATAGAGATACGATGCACCCCAACTTCTAGATATCAAATCATTTGTCCAAGGATTTTCTTGGTACTCTCCAACCAAGACTCAGAACCCTCAGGGGTCAGCCCCTTAAACTCAATCCCTCCCAGACTGTGGAGTCGCTCTAGAGGCAAACTGGCACCAGCACTAGCCTGAGGTGCAGCCACATGAGCTCCACCTACTGCCGCCCGAAAGGCTCCAGCAATACTTGTATTAGCACAGTCATATCAGGAGCAGCTTGCCTTTGTGCTTCCTCAAGTTCAGCAACCCCTATTCTAGCTCTCGCAGCACCGACCCCCGCTCCACCACCACAGGGTGGTCCACCAGAAAGAGGAGGCGGTAGATTCTCAACAAGCTCGTCATTCTCATTTGTTTCATTCTCGACTGCATTACACATGTTCATTCTATGCTCTTTATGTGGCCCCATTTCAAAACAATGGAACTTGCAAAATGTAATATATCACAGTTAGGCAATATAACGCATGAAATCCAAGGTGCTCAAGTTCATTTTCAAAACAATTCTTTCCAATAGTAATGATATGGCAATGAGTTCCCCATCTATACCCCCAATCATGGCATAGCATCACAAATTCATCTCAATCCATCAACTTGTATGCATTACAACTCATTAAAGCTAGAACATTGAACAATCACACAACATGCTTTCACAAAAAGTCATAACCATTCATATTTACACTTATCAACCACTTACAAAACCCCAATTATTCACAAACCTAGCTCTGATACCAACAAATGTAACCCCCTTAGCCCGGTCTAGATAGTTGACCCGAACCGAGGTAATTACACGGGGAAAACAAAATTAACTCGTTAAAGTTAACTCCGATTGACGACCCTTTTTTTCTTTTTATCTTTTATAAATGCAAAATTAAATCTATGTGACCACCAAAGATCATAGGAAGAAACGGCACAGCGATCAGATCACGTTTAGGGTTCTAATTGAACAAATTAGACATTTAGGGACCAAAATGTATTTTTTTCAAATTACAAGGACCTTACGGATTTTAAGGTTACCAATATTCAATTAGTCCCATTTCATACCACTCTGTCAATTTTCATCACAATCAGACATTCCAAACTCATTCAATTGCTTCCTTAAATTTTAGGGACTAAAATATAACAAAATAAAACTTATGAAGATGACTTTAAATGAATTAACGGTCGCGTATCGATACGCTTGACACCGTATCAGTACGCGGGATGGCAGTGACCAAAGTCACTGAGAGTGTATTGATACGCTTCCCCACGTATTGATACCGCCTTCAAGTCCTTACCGAAACACCTCACAAACGTACCGAAACGCCTGTGTAGCAAAGCACAAATTTGGCTTATGTGTATCGATACGCAAGCCCCTGTATCGATATGCATATTAGAATTTTCCTATAAACAGCCTTGAAAACACTTCATACTTCAGCAAATCATCCACAAATCATACATACATGTTATGTTCATCCACACAAACATATAGACATGCAATTCCCAACACATAACAGCATTTGGTTGACTATCTCAAGCATAGCAAGGCAATCCATGAAGCATGCTTATGACACAATCCATGACCATACCAAATGGTAACATAAAGCACCAAAACTACCATAAAGGGCTCTTACAAACCATATAAACCACATAAACCATATTAAACTTGCAACAACCACAAGGAGTTAAAAATACATCTCCCAAAATAACCCATTGGTTCCTATTGCCAATTATCATTACTAAAGTAAACGTAAAACATCACCATACTTGAGCTTTACAATTCCTTGTAAATCTTTATCCTCCTTGCTTCCCAAAGTGTCTCAATTATCTGCATTGTTGGTAAAAGAGAGCGTAAGCACAATAGCTTAGTGAGGCATGCTCTAAAAATACCAACACAACAATGCAAACTTTAAAATCTCATTCTCAAAACCATTTTCTACAACATGCTCTTTCTATCTCATGCTTGAAAATCATTCAAAGAAAATCTCCATTTGAAAATCACATGTACCACCTATCTTTCAATCTCATGCATTCAACCAATGCAAAACTCATGGCAAAGCCACACATGCTTGACATTCAAAAGCATTTCATAAGTCTCAAATTCTCATATGCATTTCTCATAGCATAAACATTATTTCAATATTGGTACATGTGAATCAAATACAATCTCATATATTGGCATTTCATATTCAATCTTTACTCGGATATACGGATTAGCTTGACTTAAAGCCAAGTCCTACCCCGGTGGAATCTCACATCAACGGACTCTCTTGGCGGTATCTCTCTTCGCCATAAAGCTTGGATGTTTCACCAAGACCTATCCCGATGGTATCTCTCATCATCAGATTCTCACTTTGGATAGGGATGGCACTACCCCCATTGCCCGACTCCAAAGAGTACGCACGAATTTTTAGTTTATAGTGCACTTTTATCCTATTGGTCGACCAATTATAACTAGTAATCATCTCATAATTTATGCCAATATATTACATTAAAATCATCACCTCACCTACTGTTTTGAGGCAACATTTCTCAAATCTAACTCACCCCATTTCAAAACCACAATTCATGCATAGCATTTAATCAAAATCTCAAAGCTCTTTATAAAGTCATGTTATCTCATGGGATCTACACATAACATCATTTCATGTTAAAAATCATGCATAAAACAGTAGGAATTTGTCTATCTCAAATCAAGAGCATGTTAAAAACATTCAGGGGCATCAACCACTTTATGAGAGCAAATTCTAAACATACTTACTTCCGGACTTAGGATGGTGTTTCAAACCAATCCTATATCCCCAAACCTTATTTCCTTGTCCCTCAATGACTTCTAAAACCAATTGCACTCACCGTTTATGTTTCGCTTGCATGCCGAAACGATTTCTAGGCCTCCAACACTCTCGGGTCAACACCAAAAGTGTCTGATGAAGTCTCCCCTGTTCATTACACATAAGAGCAGAGAATTAATGCATAATCATGCATTGAAATCACCAGCCACTCATTCAAACTCGCTGCATTACTCAAAAACACCATTTCGGCTATCCGAAATAATCGAAATCGCCTCCAAACTTCCTCAAATCAAAGCCCAGCCAGGATCTATCATATCTAACCCTTTCTAAACCTCAATCAACATCAAAATCATCACAAACACTTAAAACCACAAATCTAACATGTAAATCTTAGGAACCCAAGCCTATTCGGGATTTATTTGTTAAAACCTCAATGTCAACATCAAATATCATCCAAAACATGTTAGAAATCAAACTCAAAACAGAGTTTAACTCAGAAATACGACAATCATCAAAATCACATCAAGAACCTTGAATTTAGCAACTATTTATTGATTATAACATTAAAACAACTTAAAGATCATTAACAAAGGATTGATAACTTGGGAATTTCAGTAAATAACTGATCATTAGAGGAGAAGGACGAAGCTTACCTCTAATGGCTGATTTCTCCTCAATTTGGGTAAGATTTCTTGAAAATCCAAAATGAAAACAAAAGGTTTTGATGAAGTAAAGATTAGAAATCCTTAGAAAGATGAAATATTAGAAAAAGAGATGAGAACCAGAGGTTCCTTGGTGAGGGAATTGTTTTTGGCTGAGTGGAAGTTGAGAGAAAATGAAAAGAGGGAAAAGTATCGTAAAATAGTTATGAAAAGTCAACATATGGTTTTTCTTTTAATTCCTTTATTTAAATCATTATTAAAACTCCCAAATTAAAGAGAAAACTAATGAAAAACAATTTGTTAAAATTAGCTCCTTAAAGATTCAAAGTTGCAATCCTTTACAAAACAGTCACTATTCAACTTTTGCAAAAACTGCAATTTGGTCACTACACCAAAATGTAATATTTCCAAATCACATTTGGTAAAATTGTTTTCACCATAAATGTTTATATAATAAATGAGTTTTTTTAGATATTTTTCCATATTTTTAAAGCATCCCGAACTAGGTGTTCCCTAAACCAACCTTAAAGGGTTCGAACCGTTCCCGACCGACCCGATTCAACCTCTAAAATATATAGGCCAAAAACCAGGGCGTTACATTATCGGTTGTACCCTTGAGCATATATGGCAAAGAAACCAACTTTTTCCCCGCTTCTGCCCAACATACGGGTGTATGACACTTCTGTCCATACAAAGCATCGTACGATGCCATTTGTATGCTCGCATGATAGCTATTGTTATATGCAAATTTTACCAATGACAACAACTTGTCCCACGAACCTTGGAAATCGATTACACAACACTGTAGCATATCCTCCAACACCTGGATAACCCGCTCTGATTAACCATCCGTTTGAGTATGGTATGACGTGCTAAAGCTCAACCCCGTGCCCAAGGCTCAATGCAAACACTCCCAGAACCTCGATGTGAACCGTAGATCCCTATCTGAGACTATAGACTTAGGAACACTATGCAATCGCACAACTTCTATAACATAAAGCTCTGCCAGCTTATCTAGGGTAAACGTAGTATGCACGGGCAAGAAATGTGCACACTTCATCAACCTAACCACGATCACCCACACAGAATTCTTCTTTGAGGGTGTCAAAGGCAAACCCGACACAAAATCCATCGTGATCCTCTCACATTTCCAGTCCGGAATGCTCAAAGGTTGCAACAAACCGGATGTAAACTAATGTTCATCTTTCACACGCTGACACACCAAACACTTGCTAACAAATTCTACCATATTATTTTTCAAGCCCACCCAATAGTTCTCATCTTGCAACCCCCGATACATCGTAGTACTACTAGGATGAATGGAAAAACGACTATTGTGCGCTTCCGTCAAGAAAATGCGCCTCAACCCAATGCCCTTTTGCACGACTACCTGACTCTTAAAACACATGAAACCATCGCCACTGAAACTGTAATCCGTAGGATTACCCTCCGCTATGTCCGTAACATGGAAGACCAAGGAATCATCGAGCAACTACTTTTCCTTGATCATCTCAACAAAATATGGTTTCACCTGAAGCTCGGTGAACAAGCCAGCATCATGAGACAAACTCACACTAGCAAACATCGCTCTCCACTCCACTACAACCTTTCGGCTCAAAGCATCGGCCACCACATTGGCTTTCCTTCGGTGATACTCAATCGTAAGATCGTAATCCTTCAGCAATTCCAACCATCGACATTGCTAAAGATTCAATTCCCTCTAAGACATAAGATACTTGAGACTCTTATGATCCGTGTACACAATACATCTCTCATTGTAAAGATAATGCCTCCATATCTTTATAGCAAACACCATAGCTGCAAGCTCGAGACCGTGAGTAGAATAATTACACTCATGCACCTTCAATTGCCTCGCCGCATAAGGAACTACTCTATCCTCCTGCGTCAGCACACACCCTAAACCCACATATGATACATCAATATACACCACAAACACTTTTCCCGATTCAGGCTGAATTAAGATCGGAGCTTGTACCAAAGCTTCTTTCAACTTTTGAAAAGCTTGTTGCCTCGCCTCAGTCTACTCAACCTTAACATCTTTCTGAAGCAACTTCATCAACAGAGTAGCTATCTTAAAAAACCCATCCACAAACCGACGGTAATACCCTGCCAAGCTAAAAAACTACGAACCTCCGTCAATGATTTCGGTTGTTTCCAGCCCACAACCGCCTCAATCTTTTGAGGATTTTGGGTTTCTAGTTTTTAGGGTTTCAAATGGTCAAAAAATAAGGTGGAAGGTTTTTTTAGATCTCCGGCACTGATTAACGACGACCAGAGCGTCATTCTAGGTTTCGGACGAGAGGTGTGAAAGAGAGAATGTGTCTGAGAGAGTTTTAGGATAAGCAAAAGAGGTTAAAATGTCTTAAGGAGTCGTTTTATAATGTTTCTTCTTTTAAAAATGGGTTAATAACGTTTTAAGCTCCTCCGTGTCGTTACATTTACGGGAGCAGGGTTTTGCATTTCAAAATCTTTTCCGCAGTCCCTCCAGCTTTTTAAATGTTTTCAATCTCGTCCCAAATTTGGTTTTAATCAATTTTCGAATGGGATATTTACCATTTTAGTTCCTTTAGGTTTCCGTTTCTTTTTAATTTGGTCCCGTTTCGTGTTTTAATTAGTTTTTAGTGGGTAATTTACAGTTCTGGTCCCTGTAATCATACATTTTAATATATGTATATTATGCATATAATGTATGGTTTTTTAATATGTGGCATGTGTATTTTATTAAATGTGTGATCGTGTGCTTTTTATATTTTCTTGTTTAAAGCATGTGTTTTTGCAATATATGTTTTATAGTACGATATAGTTTTAATATGCAATTTATCATTTTTGGTGTGTACATAGCTTAAGTTGTTTTTATGTCATCCGAATATATGTGACATGCATTTTAAATGGTCGTCATGTGACTTTTAATACTTTTATTTGCATAATAATTAATTTTAATTATACATAGGAGATACTTATTAATTCGTGTTTTCGAGTTGAAATATCCTAGCTTATTGGATATTCCTCGAATATTCGAATTAATTCGTTTCGTCTAAAGGTGAAATTCGTAAATAAAACAAACAAGACCATGACACCATATTTTATCTGCTTGCATCATGCATAAAGGTGTACAATCATTCTTTTTAATTAAATGTCAAATTAATTCGAAATCGCCAATTTGATAAAGCTCGTATGATTAAAGTTCAATTTTCAATTAAGAACCCCTAATTAAATTCATTTTAAATTTCAGATACTTTCCATCAATTAAAAGCAACAATTTTTTTGGTGCCGATTTCCGGGCGTGATGGGGGTGCTAACCCTTCCCAACATGTAATCAACTCCTGAATCGTTTCAAATGAATCTCTGGTTTTGTTTTTATGGTGTCCGGCCTACCTTAGTAGCCGGTGGCGACTCGAAAAAAGATTTTTTTAAAGTTTTCCCCTTTTAATTAAATGTTTGAAAATGTGGGGACACTTAAAAGTTTTTGTTTTCAGAAAAAACCTTATCACAGCGTGGCGACTCTGCTGGGGACAAATTTTGTTTTACAAAACAAAAAGAGAGTTAAGCCAAAAAAATAACATTTGTTGCTTTTAATGACGGAAATCTTTGAAATTTAATTTGACTTTAGCGAGGTGGTTATTCCTTGAAAATGGGACTTGAATTATACCAGCTTCTATAATTGGTGGTCTTTGAATTAATTTTTCATTTAATTTCAAAGGAATCACCGACATGTGTTGCATCACGATCATTAAGCTTTATACACGAGCTTCATCCCTTAAGTGGGAGTGAAACACCCATACCCACGTGAGCATCCCTCCACGGGTCGATAATTCACTTCCGGAATCCACACCTTTGACCCGTGAGCAGTCATCCACGTTACTAGGTCATGCTTTCCCTCGAACCGAAACCAATTCGCAAGCTTGTAATGGGCCAGAATTGGGGCTCTTGTTGCCTTAGTAGGTGATAAGATAGGTTCGGGTACCCTTGTTAGAACCGAACGTACATGTGTGAGAATTTAAGAAGCCCACCCCGATTAGAGCCATGCAAATAACCGTAGAATTAGAATTCATGCTAGTAGGTCTTACATTGTTAATCTGCTTTGGTGTGTTTTCGTTCGTTTATTGTATTCAAGTATTCATTATTGTTGTTACTAATCCTTTGCCTTTCTTTCTTGCTTTGCTTAATTATTTTTCCATACTCATCTCATTTTCATACGAAGTGTTGATTCGAGAACAGTCTAAAGTTGAAAACTTTCACAATGGGAGAAAAGAGTCCATGGCAACGGAGTTTCCGAAACGCACTAATGGGACGAGCAAAACTTATTAAAACCTTACCCTATGTATTTATTATCTCGTTGTAACAAGACTTGATCTTCGTTATGAAAAGTTGTTTAATGAGGATGTTCGTCGAATCAACATTTCCTTGCATTCGATTGTGTTTTTTAATTTATTGCCTTTAATCATCTGTTTCTGTTATGCATACGACATTGCATGCATTACATCATAAAGTCATGAGATTAATTGTTCGTGGTCATGAAAGTATTCGTGACTATCGAAGATTCCGCATCCACACTTTACTCGCCATCAAAGGAAGCAAATGGAGGAAAGTTTTGCTAAGTTAGAAGCTGATTTGAGAGGTCAGTTGGAGCTAGCTCAGCAAGAATTGAAGGACACCATTATCAAGTCCCAACAAGATATGATGAAAGAGATATCACAGTTGCTACAAGCCAATCTAAAAGGAAAGGGTGATGTTGGAAACCCAAGTCAAGTGAGGGGAGACCCCTCGTTTTCCCCTGGTTTTATCACCGATACCCCTAAGCCTTCGCAAGGAGTGGCTACTCAAGGAGATGAGGCAACATCACATCAGGCGGGCGCCTCTACCCATGCTCCATCGGGTCTGGTTTTTAATAATCTGGAGAATGTCGGGGATAATGTCCCAAATTTGGATGAGATTGAGAATTTGAACAAGGTCAAGGCAGAGTTTTCGAAGCAACTAGAAGAGACCCAGAAGGACCTCGAGGAGAAATTCCGAACAAAGGAGGAGGAAGAAGGGGCATATGGGATGAATGCTAGAGATCTCAGTTTTGTTCCAGACTTGGTGATTCCACCCAATTTCAAGACACTGGAGTTTGAGAAGTTTGACGGGACAACCTGCCCTACTGCCCACATAACCATGTTCTGTAGAAAGATGACATGTTTCATCGACAATGAGAGGTTTCCAATTCACTGCTTTCAAGACAGCTTAGCGGGGCCCGCGGTGAGGTGGTACAATCAGTTGACTCGTGCTCAGATTAGGTCATGGAAGGATTTGGGTAAGGCTTTCACAAACCAGTATAGGCACATAACCGATATGGTCCCAAACCGACTAATGCTACAAGGTTTGGAGCAAAGCCACAATGCGAGGCTTCGTGAATACGCCCAACGTTTGTGAGATGTGGCGGCACAAGTCCAACCCCCACTACGCGAGAATGAGATCTCCCCTATGTTTGTCGATACCCTGAAGGGAACCCTCTATGACCGCTTGATAAGCAACCTTATCGGTAATTTCTCTGATATGGTTATGACCGGTGAACGTATCGAGGCAGCTATCAAGAGTGGTAGGATTGATGGAGGAGAGAATGCTCGGAAGAAATTCAAGAAGAAGGATCATGAGGTGAACAACACCAGTATCTTCGAGCCTTCCAAGCACCTCACAATCTCACCGCCTCGAGCCACAATTGGGAATGCGCAAGGCTCAAACTGAAGAGAGAATAAGGCTCCCAAGAAGGAACAAGAGAAGTTGTCCTTTACCCCGTTACCCATGCCATACAAGGAGGTGTACAAACACCTATACGAGGCTGAGCTAGTCCGCCCGTATCATCTCATTCCTTTCCAGCCGCCTTACCCTTCATGGTACGACGAGAAAGCATATTGTGAATACCACGGTGGAGTACCGGGTCAAACAATAGAAAATTGCACAGCGTTCAAGAAGCTCGTGCAAAACATGATCAACATCGGGGTCCTTGAGTTAGAGAGGCCTAATGTGGCGACCAATCCGCTTCCAAATCATGGAAGACGAGGCGTGAA
Source organism: Hibiscus trionum (assembly GCA_030270665.1). Classification (NCBI taxonomy): domain Eukaryota; kingdom Viridiplantae; phylum Streptophyta; class Magnoliopsida; order Malvales; family Malvaceae; genus Hibiscus; species Hibiscus trionum. The sequence continues at coordinate 29,728,389 of BSYR01000021.1, forward strand.
TGCCCTCGAAGAGGTAGATGCGAAGAAAGTGAGGGTGGAAGTGTCGGAAATCAAGTCCCCTCTGAGTTGGGTGTACGAACAGCTGTGCTTGGCGGGCTTGATTGAGAGTGGTACGAATTAGGCATATGATGGCCACGAACCCTTCTCAAAGTACCATCAGACTGCGGGCATGAGATTCAGAGTTGTCCGGAATTTAACCAGTTGGTTCAAGAACTGATGGACAATAAGGAGATTAAGTTCCTCGAGGAAGCTTAAGGGGTGGGATTGATGGCCAGCCAAGTAGTAGTCAAGGGTTTTATGCATCCAAGTTTGCTTATCTTCATTTCATTGCATTTTAATCCTTTTCTTGAAGTAATGTGTGGAATCAACTTTTCTACCATTTGCTCGAAGGTAGCAAAGATCTTTTTGTAAGGGCCTAAGACTGCATGTTTTAAAATTTCAATGAAAGGATGCATTGTGTCTTATATTTCAATTGACTCTTCATTTTGTGTATATATTTGTCTATTGAGTCCCCATATATCAATTGCACAAGGGACATTGACCTTGACCCCAAAGGTTGATTTCGAGCAGCGTGTGTCTAGTGGAAATCGAAAGCTGCGAAGATAATGAATATGTGGCCTACTCTCCAAGTTAATTTGGTCATCTATTAAGTACACATAGCATTAGGGAGAACAACCAGAAATCTTCCGTGCTAAAAAAAGAAAGAACAAAGAAGAATAAGAAAAAGAAAAAGAAAGAAGTAAAAGAGAAAAAAGAAAAAAGAGAAAAAGAGAAGACAAAAGAGAGAAGATAATAAAAGCGTAACAAAAGCACTCCAATGTTTGAAGCCGGGTAATATGCATTTTCGGATACGAGTGTGGAATTTTTGGGGCACTCCACTGTAGCAAAAAGACCAATAAGGTTTCTATGCACCATTCGAATCAAACTTTACCTTCATGAGTGATGGTAATATTTTCAAATCATGACAATGCCGAGTAGCTCGAGGTTTTGTTGTTTGCTCCATCATTTATTTCGAGCCAAAGGAATGTGATTAGTTGACTTCCCCAAAATTAGTAATAATGATAAAGGCGGAGCCTATAGAAGATAAATCTAATTGATTTAAAAGCTAAAATAGCTTGGAGAGCATTTCACATCTTCAAACATTGGCTCAGTTTTCGAGGTCTCCTAGACACATGATGCTTGAGGCAATCCTTGGTAAGCCATAAAGTGTCGTTCGTGCACTTGATATTAGGGGTATTTAATCTAGCTTGATATATCCATAACTTGAAAAGAAAATCTAGTTTTCGAAAATGTATCTCATTTTGAAATTAGAAAATGCAATCAATTTTTTAGTGAACACAAAAAACATTCTTCCCATTGCTTCAGGGATAAAGTTTAGAATGCGAGGTTATGAATACAAATGATAGTTCACCAGTTGGCCATGGTGAGGACAATAGTAAGTTTCTACAAACTACAGTTCAAGGACTTAGAGCGAATTTTTGTCAAAATGCTTTGATTGGTTCAGAAAATGAAAATGGACCTTAATGAACTTAAGAGAAAAGTTCAGGGGCTTGGGGGCATGTTCTTCCCCTAATATTAAGAAAAGAGAAAAGTCGTCGTGTTGAGTTAAAACAAGGAGAATGGTTAAGCACCCAGTTTGAATAGGGGACGATATTTTGACAATGGGCACTACGAGAAGTGTTATGTCTTTTCTGACCAGTGGAAGTCAGTAGTCATCTTTTGAGAAGAGACCGGAGATGGAGATTTTGCAAGGATGAGAAAGCCAGAAGAGATTGAGAAGAAGAAGAAGAAGAAGGTCAAGATTGACCGATCCGAAGAGTGAAAGCGTCCGAGTAATTTTTGACGTCATAATTCATGCATCATTTATAGTTAAGCATCCCTAGGATTAGGGGCATGCTAACTCACATCATCATATCATTTTTGTCTAGTTTTTACAAGTATATTAAAGATTTTCCCAGTAGAAGGAAACTCGTCTATCTGTTCAGACATTAGAAGAATGGAACCCGCCTATCCGTTCAGGCATGAAGAGAATGTAACTCGCCTATCTGTTCAAGCTTTTGGAGAATGGAACCCGCCTATCCGTTCGAGCTTTTGGAGAATGGAACTCGCCTATCCGTTCGGGCATGAGGAGAATGGAACCCGCCTATCCGTTCCGACGTGAGGAGAATGGAACTCGCCTATCCGTTCGGGCTTTTGGAGAATGGAACCCTCCGATCCGTTCAAGCATGAGGAGAATGGAACCAACCTATCCATTCAGGCATGAAGAGAATGGAACCCGCCTATCCGTTCAGGCTTTTGGAGAATGGAACCCATATATCCGTTCGGGCTTTTGGCAGAATGGAACTCGACTATCCGTTCGGGCATGAGGAGAATGGAATCCGCCTACTCGTTCGGGCACTTTGAGAACGAAGCTTATATTTGGACCTCGAAGGGTTGAAGAATGTTGAAATGAGAAGGACAGCTTCAAGCCTCCGTGACCGTTACATTTTCCCATACCGGCTTCGGAACTGCTAGTAGTTCACGTGCATGGTGACTCGGGATCAAAACAGGGATGTTGGACAAAATTGGTGCTTATGGCCTTTGCTTTATTCTTGTTCCACAAGTATAAGCAAAGGGGGCAGCTGTAATCACCTATTTTGTCCAGGGTGTTAACCCATTTTCCTTTTTTTTAAATAATGGGCTTTATATATCGTGATAAAAACTAAAAAAGAAAAGAAAAGAAAATACAAACAGTATATATATATATTATCAATGTTGTATACATATTTATTATATTATTATTACTATTATTATTATCATATATTATTATTGCTATTACTATCTATTATTATCATCGTTATTATTATTTACTATGCTATTATTATTGTATGTTTATTATTATTATTAGTATTATTTACTCTATTATTATTACTATACTATCTTTGTTATTATTTATATTATCATCTATTTCTATATTATTATTTTTATTATCAATAGTATTATTATTATTAGTACTAGTAGTATTAGTATTATAGTTATTATTATGATTGTTATTAATATTACACTTGTGCTGAAACGAATCTGAAAAAAAGACTAATATATATATATATATATATATATATATATATATATATGTATGTATATATATATGTGTATAAAGTTTGCCCAAATTAAATAAATAAAAACCCAATTAAATAATAAAAGCCCAAGTCTTATTAAGAGTCCATTACAATTTAAAAACCCAAAAAATATTACAAGGCACGTTTGGCCCAAATAATTAAAAAACCCTAATATGATAATAACAAAAACCCTAATCCTATCTTGGTGTTTTGCGCAGCCACATCTAGACCGTCAGATCAAGGGCATCTGATCGAACGGTCCAGATGGCCCCTGACGAAGAAAACCCTAGAGGCCACCTTTTTCTCTAGCGATGCATCAAGCGTAGCCCTTGGATTGGGAGCGTATCGAACGGACCAGATCGAAGCACGGAAGCCTCCAAAACCTCCACGCGCCCACGCGTGACTCTCGGGCTTGCATACTCACGCGTGCACGATGCTCCCCTACCCGCATCGAGGCCACATGCGTCTCTTCGGCTCCAGACCATTCAGATCCTCACCTCTCCAAATCCCAGCGTCGACGTCCCAAGCTCTCTGGTCCCCTCCCCCTCGTACGAGCCTCACATGCAAGGAAAACCAAAAATGCCAGAAAATGTAACCAAATTCAGATTCAATCAAAACCGAAATTACAGAGGCAAACAAACAAAAAATCTCAGATGAATACCAACAAGAATAGGCAGAACCAATAGGGTTTTTTTCATTCAATTTTATGTAACCCAAAATGTAATTTCTTCGGTGTTATAAAAACCCGAAGCACATATTGTAATCCCCAAGCAAGTTTTGAAGAGGGGAATTTTCAAATGAGCAATACAAAGTAACAGATTTACAGAGGTATCATCTTTTTCATTTTATAGTTTCGAAGCAAAATAAAAATAAAAATAATAGAGGATAGGGGTTTTTTTACCTCAACGCCGTTTCATCTCCTTCTCATCCTTTTGCCCATCTCGCCGGTGAGAAGCCCCCTGGTCTCTCCCAAGACCATACACGGTGAGTTGGTGAGTGGCAAATATTAAAAAAGGGTTTTGAAAGTGTTTTTTGGTTCTGTTTTTGAAGGTCTTTCGAAAAGGAAGGATTTTGGGTTTTCTGCGTTTCTAGTTTTTGGGGTTTCGAATGGTCAAACAAAAAGAAGGTGGAAGGTTTTTTAGATCTTCGGCGCCGATTAACGATGACCGGAGTGGCATTCTAGGGTTTCGGATGAGAGGTGTGAAAGAGATAATGTGTCAGAGAGAGTTTTAGGTTAAACAAAAGAGGTTAAAATGTCTTAAAGAGCCGTTTTATAATGTTTTGTTGTTTTAAAAATGGGTTAATAACGTTTTAAGCCTCTCTGTGTCGTTATATTTACGCGAGAAGGGCTTTCACATTTCAAAACCTTTTCCGCAGTCCCTCCAGCTTTTTAAATGTTTTCAATTTGATCCCAAATTTGGTTTTAATCAGTTTTCGAATGAGATATTTACAATTTTGGTCCCTTATGTTTCTGTTTCTTTTTAATTTGGTCTCGTTTCGTGTTTTAATTAGTATTTTAGTGGGTAATTTACAGTTCTGGTCCCTATAATCACACATTTTAATATATGTATATTATGAATATAATGTATGGTTTTTTAATATGTGGCATTTGTATTTTAGTAAATGTGCGATCATATGCTTTTTATATTATCTTGTTTAAAGCATGTGTTTTTGCAATATATGTTTTTTTAGTACGATATAGTTTTAATATGCAATTTATCATTTTTGGTGTGTACATAGCTTCAGTTGCTTTTATGTCATCCGAATATATGTGACATGCATTTTAAATGGCCATCATGTGACTTTTAATACTTTGATTTGCATAATAATTAATTTTAATTATAAAAAGGAGATACTTATTAATTCGTGTATTCGAGTCGAAAAATCCTAACTTATTGGATATTCCTCGAATATTCGGATTAATTTGTTTCGTCTAAAGGTGAAATTCGTAAATAAAACAAACAAGACCATGACACCATATTTTATCTACTTGCATCATGCATAAAAGTGACGTACGAGATCCGAACCCTAAACTAACACGACAGTCAGACTTAAATGATGTCGGTTTAGTCTTTTGTCCGGTGTACCGTCATCCTTTTTAATTAAATGTCAAATTAATTCGAAACCGCCAATTTGATAAAGCTTGTAGGATTAAAGTCCATGTTTCAATTAAGAACCCCTAATTAAATTCATTTTAAATTTCAGATAATTTCCATCAATTAAAAGCAACTATTGTTTTGGTACCGATTTCCGGGCGTGATGGGGGTGCTAACCTTTCCCTACACGTATCCAACTCCCGAACCATTTCAAATGAATCTCTGGTTTTGTTTTTATGGTGTCCGGCTTACCTTAGTGGCCGATGGTGACTCCAAAAAGATTTTTTAAGGTTTTTTCCCTTTTAATTAAATGTTTGAAAACGTGGGGACACTTAAAAGTTTAAGACTTCTACTCTAAGAAGTACTAGACCTAGCTAATGCCTATATATACCCATTGTACATTTACTTCAAGACAACTTAGGTTTTCCCTTAGGCATAGTTTAGGTTTTCTTGCCGCAATTATTTTCTAGAATTCTCTTTGGGTTTGGGTTATGTTGTAATTAGTGTGAGAACGGTTGTTTAGGAATTTATGTTTGTTTTTGCAATAATGCTTCAAGGTTTGCTTATTACATGTTCTTCTTAGTTTTCAATTAAGGCGAAAGATTAATTTATTGTTATCCATTTGTTCGATATCAAGAGAGTCGAACTCACGAAAGGAGTAAGTACGATCTCATCTATATACTGTTTTGATCAATCCAACCTAGACATAGGTTAGGGTTTAAGGCGGCTAAAAGAGTACGAATCAACCTTTGTTGTCTTTGCACGATTCACGCCGTGACTGGTATTATTTGGAGTGGGAATCAACAACATTCTAACTTAGACATAAGCGAGATCACTTTCGAAGCGTTCTGCCGAGCCTTGTAGTTCTGCCAAGTTTGCCGCCGAGACACAAGTTCATTCCTCTACTGAGGAAACGAGAGCGTCTCAGCAGCCTAACTGCCATCCCCCGCTGATACAGCAGAGTCTGGCAGCGCAAAGCAATGTGTCCTATTCAACGCAGTTTCACACAAAACAACAGCCTAACCCTGCCCATTATATCAATCTGATCTCTTCTCCTTTTATTTACTTGTGTTTTTATTTTATTTTCCTTTCAAACAACCAACTTATTTGAGCATTTAATTTTCTTTGTGCAGGAACTACGATTCGAGTCAAGCTATCCAATTCCCGTGGGAGACGATATCTTTTATACTATAACTTGACAGGAATGTGCACTAGTGCTCATATTTAGAGAACACTAAAATGCTCTACAAGTTTTTGGCGTCGTTGCCGAGGATTGGTAACAGCGAAATTTGTTTTTAATTTATGCACTTTTATTTATTTGCATTTAATTTTTAGTTTGTATTAATTTTACTTTTAATTGGAAAAAAAATAATTTTACAGTTTCCTTTGCTAGTGCATGACCAAGGCAAACCCAAAAGGAGAAATTGTTTACTATCACGATATCAAACGAAGAGCAAGATAACTCAAAAAGGAAATCAGAACAACCCTAGGGAAAGCTAAAGAAGAGAGAAAAGTAGAGGTAAACATGGAAAACGACAACCCTTCCAACAATGCTCAGAATGCCATAGATGAGCAGCAAGACTCGCCGCCCAGAGAACAACAACAAGTTCCACCTAGGCAGCCGCCCCTATTTTCCCCAGGCAGCCACAATATCTTCGAACCACCAGGGATTACTTGGAACATGACTTTAGAGGGTTCGATCCGACAGTGACAGAACTTGAGATTGAGGCAGATCACTTTGATCTGAAGCCCGTGATCTTCAACATGATAAATACTCAGGGGCAATTTGGAGGGACTGCCACAGAAGATGCTCGACAGCACTTAAGAGGATTCCTGAACATATGTAGAGCATTCAAAATACATGGAGTCCACCAAGATGTGCTAAGGCTGAGATTATTCCCCTATTCACTGAGGGATAGGGCAAACCAGTTGTTGAACAACCAGCCAGCAGGGTCATTCAACACATGGACATAGTTGTGTAAGGACTTCTTGGATCGTTTCGGCCCATCCAATGTCACAGACTGATTGAGAAACAAGATCACAACCTTTCGACAAGGGGATGATGAGCCAATGTATGAAGGATGGGAGCGGTAGCAACAGATGCTTAACAACTGCCAGCTCCATAGTTTTCTAGCTTGGACACAAGTGTCAATGTTCTACAACGTGGTGAACTACCACACTCGGATGTTGATTGATGCCTCAGCCAACGGAATCATCCTCGACAGACCACTAGAGGAGGCACTGCAGATCCTGAACCAAGTCGCCAAGAATAATTATAAGTACCCAACAGCCCGCCGAGGCGGCCAACTACGGTGAACAAAGTGGAAGCCTCAGAATCATTCGATGCCCACCTTGACAAAGTGACAGAGCTTGTCATGAACATAGTGAAACCCACTGGGAAAGTTTATGACGCCAAGGTTGTAGAGCCATTCTTTGATGAGTGTGGAAGCAACCATGATTCCTCTAAATGTAATGCATCTGCCAATTTCATGGGAGGATATGAGAGGAACAGCTAGCCCGCCACGACCACGTACAACCCTGGATGGAACAATCATCCAAACTTCTCCTGGAGCAATCCTAAAACTGCTGCCAATCCACAACAGCAACAGAAAGGCTACCAGCAAAACCAGTCCAGACAGCAAGCTCAGCATCCACAAAACAATAATTCACTAGAAGCGACTCTTCATACATTTATGTCTAGAGCTAGTGATTTCATTGTTCACACTAATATGTTTATTGATAAAACTGAGTGATTCATGGAAATGATTGAGACGAGGGCGAACAACCAAGAGGCTGCGATAAAGAACTTGGAGACCCAATTTGGGAAGTTCACTAAGATCTTTAGCAGCAGGACAATGGGTGTAGCATCCGACAGTATAGAGGCGAGATCTGAGCCCACATATGAGCAGTGCAAAGCCATATCAACCAGAAGTGGGAAACAGTTGAATGAGCCCAGAGTGGAAAAGCCATAAGAGAAACAGCTAGCACGAAAAGAACTACCTGCCACGGCGGCATCAACATCAGCCACCCCGGAAGCTGAGCCCGACAACATTCCCGAAGCATATGATCCTCCACATATCAGGTTCCCATGCAAAAAACGTATATAGGACATCCGCCTTCCAGCACCCTTCCCCAAGAGCACCCAAATGCACTCCCAACATAACTTTATTTTTATTTTTATGCATTAGGAATAGAATTTAATTTTCTGCAATTTGTTTTCTGTTTGGATTATATTTAAAATTAGTTAAATTTAATTTCCACATTTTAGAACTTATTTTAGCATTTAATCATCTTCATTTTATTTCAGGTCTTAGGAATAAAAGAGCTGGATCAAAAAGAAAGCCCAACAAGGAGCCCGCCCAACACCCCGCCAAGACAGCCAAGGGCGGCCCAGCAAAGACAACGTGTAACGGGTAGTTGCCCACTAACGGCTACAAAAATAATGGGCATAAACCCATAACTTGCGCGAAACAACATGCACGTTGGACATTTAATGCCGCCCCAACACCTCTCGGAAACCTCTATTTAAACCTCACTCATCTCATTCATTCACTTTACTTTCACATGCTTGCTATCTTATTCTTGTATCCACTGCTCTCTAGCTAATTACCTTCTTTTTTAAGTTTCAGTAAATTACAACCATCTAACACATGGCTTCAACATCAGCACCCAAACCCACCTTCCAACGTTTCTGTTCCAAGGCAGATGAACAAAGATACAAAAATTAGTTTGCAAAACAAGCCATTTGGGAGGAGCAAGGATTCCACTACACCAATCAAATAGGGGATCTCGGCTTAGAGCCCAACTTGTTCGAGACCATCCACAGTAAGTGATGGGAAATATTTTCACGGCAGCCGGAGATAGCCAACATCACCATGGTTAGAGAATTTTATGCCCATCACCCCTGCCGGAAGCTGTCGTTCGTCTATGTTTGAGGAGAGCCTTTCAAGATGAACGCCACCGTGATAAACAACTTTTACGACCTAGAGACGGAAGACAACCACCACGAGGAATGGAGGAAGTCAATGACAACTGCCGACTATGACAGGCTCAAGGCTAGACTATGTGAGCCCAACATGCCATGGATGGCAGGAAAGCACGATGGCTCTGTTCAACGCCGCCGCCTGCTGCCCGAGGCAATGTTGTGGACTACTTTCATGAAGAGGCGTCTACTGCCCACTATCACAACTCCATTGTGTACCGGCTGCACCTCGCACTAATTCACAGAATTATGATGAACTGGCCCATCAACGTTGGGGAGATCATATGTAAGGAGATCCACACCTGCTTCCGCAAGACGAATGGCATGTTATACTTCTCGTCACTCATTACCATCCTTTGTGCCAATTTTAACATCCCAACCAACCCCGAGGATGAGATGGCAACTGACAAGGAAGGGTAGACCAGAAAAGTCTGCCTACAGATGATGCAAGCCCAGAAGACAGAGCCTATAACCCCCAGCCAGCTACAAACGGATCAAACAACAACAGCTGACCTTCATGAAGTATGTAGGGGAGGTCAAAGAAGCCTTTGTGGCATATCTCCTGTAGAAGTATCCAGATGATGGCCCCACCCTGCCACCCTACCATGCCGATCTAGCCGCTGCAGCTGCCCTAGCACAAGGAACGCCATCAGCCCCTGCTACCCGCCACACCACTTTTTGTTGGTAGATGCCTTCTCCGACGCACTACTCATCGTACTCCACCACCTCCGCTTCCAACACGGTGGCAGACTACCCCGAGATGCATCAGCAACATAATTCCCCCGCCTGCACAGCAGCAACAGTGGCAAACACCTCCACATCAAAAGAGGTCAAGCAGCAGCCGCCAGCAATAGACGTAGCAGCAGAAAAATCAGTCGTCCCAATGGCGATAGACCCTCATGCAGCACCAATGGAGGAAGGAAAAAGGAAGAGGAAGCGACACATCATAGTCGATGAGCGAGTGGACTATGAGACAGAATTAGAAGAAAGCGAGGCCCCTCCAAAAGATCCTCCTGCAGAACATCAAGAAGAGCCTCGCCTCATTCCCAAGAGAGTCCAGCCGCTGCAGACTACAAAAGTCTCACCTACTAAGTCTGCCGCCCGGACATCTGCAGGCCGCCGCCTAATCATCCAATCCTCCTCTTCCTCCTCAGCAACAAAGACCCAAGCCTCCTCTCAACCATCTACCAACTTCTAGTTTTCTTTTCTTTTCTTCTCTTCATTTTATTTTTCTGTTTTTATATCAATTGCATTTTTATTTTTCTGTTTTTATTTTGTGCATTGAGGGCAATGCCCATCTCGAGTTTGAGAGGGATAGCTCTCATTAATTTTTTAGGCATATCTTAGTGCATATTAGGTTGCATAATGTACTTGCCTTGGAAAAAATTAATCGGATTTTTTTGTTAGAACCCGTGCCTATGATAGGATAGCCGACTTTAGTTTTCGCAGCAATTTAAAATGAACATAGTTTTGGGGAAAAGCATGAAGTAAACTTAGGATTTGTCTATAATTGCCAAAAAAATTAAACACTATTATTACGTGATGAATTTGTTTGAGATTATGATAAACATTTCCCGTTGAATTGTTTGTAAAATTATAACATGGTTGCAGGAAGCTGCCGCGACAGGCAACAAACAGGAAAAAAAACATTGCCAAGTAAGGCAAAAGAAAATTTTATGATGTCTATCCATAGAGGTGCCTGAAACAGGCTCTAGGTAGAATCATGTGCGAGGACACTCTGCTGCTATCAAAGTTCATGAATCTAAAACTTTTGAAGTGATGGACAAATTAGCATGAGTGAATGAAAGTCTTCACGTGATGACTCTACTCCATGGGTTCGGGGTTTTATAGTTTGTTCCTGTCTGAATTTCAGACCTAGAAGAGTAGTTGTGATAAGTTGAAGCCCTCATTGCCATGATTGTTTAAATTATGTTTAATCATGTTGTCTCGGCGGCAACCTTATTTATCATGACAACATCGTTGTTTATCTAGAATATTCTTCAGATCCAGCCTGCGCACAGTTTTGCACACACTTCACTAGGATTATAGTTTAATTCTGAGGTAATTCGTGTTATTCCCCTCTCACTAATCTAATGGCAAGTGCCACGGCCTTGAGGTATTAAATAAAGTTTAAAACAAAAAAATTCTTTTTGATTAGTTTAAAGGGAAAGTATGTTTAGGTTGCATTGCTTGAGGACAAGCAATAGTTCGAGTTTGGGGGTGTGTAAAGTGTCCAAAAGTTCTATATTTCATGCACATTCCTTCTCATATTATTTCTGTTTTTAGTACATTTTAAGCATAATTAGGACCATGTATTGCATTTTACAGTATTCTTTACGTTGCCATGCTTTTTATTGATTATCTTTTATTTGGTAAGGAAAATGTATTGTTTTAGTTTAGTTTAGTTTAGTTTAGTTTTAGTTTTAGGTACTAGAGGCTGAGGCAGCAGACCAAGGAGTTGTACTGATGCAGTTCCAAACAGAGATAGCAGCTGCCGAGTAGCTGCCGCCGTCCTACCTATCGCCCAAGACAACAAGATGAGAGAATTGGAGAACTGGAGTGCAATCTGTAGATCAGAAAATCCTAATTCTATCGATGCTATCCACACAATTTTCCGATGACTGTAGGAACATGCAGAGTCGCCGAAGGAGGAGCTCGAGATTACTTACGAAAGAAGGCAACGTGATAAAGTCCACATTCAACTCAAAAAAGTTAGCATTTAAAGTTGCATTTAATGCAAGAGCTACTTTGAAGACTTATACTCCAAAAAGGACAAGACCTAGCTAATGCCTATATATACCCATTGTACTTTTACTTCAAGACAACTTAGATTTTCCTTTAGGCATAGTTTAGGTTTTCTTGCCGCCGTTATGTTCTAAAATTCTTTTTGTATTTGGGTTATGTTGTAATTCGTGTGAGAACAATTCTTTAGGTTTTAAGTTTGTTTTTGCAATAAAGCTTCAAGGTTTCCTTATTCCATGTTCTTCATAGTTTTCAATTAAGACGAAAGATTAGTTGATTGCTATCTATTTATTGAGTATCAAGAGAGTCGAACTCGTGAAAGGAGTAAGTACGATCTCATCTATAGACGGTGTTGATAAATCCAGCCTAGACATAGGTTAGGGTTTAAGGCTGCTAAAAGAGGAAGAATCAAACTTTGTTGTCTTTGATAAAGTCACCTATATTTATCAGATTGTATTTCTTCGATATTAAGACCACAAACGTTGAATTGACCCCCTTTGGTAACCTGCCTGACTTAGAATGTATTCATCAATTGCATCACATCTTTTTGATGAAGCTCCTATTTTAGAACTCAAACGTGAATCCGACAGGTCCCGGTGCCTTTGAGCCCTCATATCCTCAAGTTGCATCAAGAACCTCTTCCATGGAGAACGGTACCTCTAAACTCGCTGACTAAATGGAATTCAAACGTTTAAACACACAGCCGCATCCAACAAACATGCTGCCCGTTGTCTTGCAAAATGCTTCTTAAACTCATAATAGAAGAAATATTTTATCATATCCAGATTAGTTACCCATCGTCCATTAATATGCAAGCCATGTATTGAATTACGTAATGTACGAAATTTGGTTGTTTGATGGAAAAACTTGATGTTACGGTCACCTTCTTTCAACCACTTCACCGTTGACTTTTGTCGCCATACAGATTCACAAAATGGACATATCTTCCACAATTCAAAATGCAATCTCTTTTTTTTCCTCAATCAAGTATCCGTCAATTGCCTCGTACCCAAACTATCATCCAGTTCATCAATCCGCCTCCTCACATTCGCTATACGCTTAACCGCTTGTCCAAAAGAATTCTTGTTACACTCACATAGAAAGCATTTCAAACCCTTCAACTTTTGCAGAACAACGACATCATTATCGATCCCCGACAAACGCAGCCATTCCTGCTCCATCTCCCTCACATGCACAGTTGTCTCAACCCAAATGTTCAAGAATCAAAATGTCCTCGGGCCCCAGTTGGAATCATCGCTCACCATGAGAAACGGAGTGTGATCAGACAAACCTCGCGGCAAATTACTTAATACCAAATTGGCAAATCTCTCCATCCATATGGCTGAAACCAAAAAACGATCTCTCATAAATGTTATATTATATTTTATGGCATCCTAAAAATTTTAACAATAACTTGTTGCTTTGTGATACAATGCAATTATCCAACTATTATTTTGATCCGATGAGCTCCATTGCTTTGACATTATCGGAAAAAAGTTTAGATGAAATTTTCAAATGTTAAATGTTAAATCTATCGAATTGTTTCAAATTTTGATAAAATTAATTGATTTCATAAGTTTTGGGGACTAAAAGTGTTATTGTATTAGGTTAAATTAGATGATCATTTCAATTTTTACGACATGATGACTTATTTGTAACAATATTTTAATTGATTTACTTGTTTAAAACTTTTAAAAGAAAGATGATCTCGTTGATTGCCAAATTTATAATTAAGTGACATTGAGTGTAATTTATCCAAAGAATAAAACAAAATTTCTTTTGGAAGCAATAAAGCAAAAAATTGATTGGTTCAAGTTGTGAGGTTGAAAAAAACGATTCAAGTTATGAGGTTGAATAAATCGGTTCAAATTGTTAAAGAGAAAATGCATGAAAGTCGGTCAAAGAAATTGTTGATTTATCTAAAAATAGACAAATTCATTCCCTTATTTAAACCTCGTGCCTCTTGCTTCTTTCAAACCATTCTTAACATATAAAACATATTGCGGAAACTGCTGCATTCGATTCGACAACGTAAGAAAGCAGAAGCAGAGAGATGGGCAGTCAAGTAATCATTGTCGCTCTCGTTGTTATAGTTGTTGTTGGGGCATGGGCGGCCGACGCAGCACCAGCATCAGCCCCAGGTTCTTCACATTCCGGGTCACCTGCCCATGGCCTTAGCAAGGGTCCTCGGGCTGAGGGTCCCAACGCTGAAGGCCCCGACTCCGCCGAGGGACCTGACAGTAGTGAGGGTCCGGAGGGAGAAGCTCCTTCATCAGGTGATGATGATGATGATGATCTTGATGCAACGGCTAAGTAGTTCATTTCTGTGATACATTTTAATTATTTACTGCATTTATAATAACCCTTCATGTGAATCCTATATACCCACTTACAAACAATGTAACCGTGCCATAACCCTTGCTATTATATCTCTTTAATTTTTGGAATGTAAAATGAACAAGAACAATTTTATTTTATTTTACTTACGTGACCACAAAAGCATTCCCAACAAGTTTGATTTTTGCCATTCTTGTGTATCCATACCACACAAACTTTTAGAGTAATTTTTTAACGGTAAATTACTTTGGAGGTAACTCAATTATTAGTAAAGTTATGATTGAGTTACTCAATTAAAGTTTCAGTTAGAATCGGGTCACTCTTCCATTAAAATACAAACGAAAATCAAACAATATTTCGTATAATGACAATTTTAAAACTCAAAACTTATATATTCTACAATTTTACTCATAACTTAAAATAATACAATAAGTTTAACCCTTTTATATTTAAAAAATATATCAATTTAGTCATTATTCTTCTCCAAAATCGCTTCTATACTCTCGTTAACACTTGGGTACTTCATCTAAAATCATTAATTAATCTAGATTGGTAGAATATATAAGTTTTGAGGACTCAAACTGTCATTACACCAAACCTTGTTAGATACCCGTTTGTATTTTAACGGAGGAATAACCGATCGTAACTAAAACTTTAATTGAGTGACATTATATATAGTCTACCCTTTTATTAATCAATACCATTAAAAGAATGTCAATACAAAGCGCATTAGGAGTATAGACAGATTCATACGATACTAGCATAATCAAAAGTGATCCGTCGAGACTCAACACCTCAAAATAGCATTAAACAATACACAAGATAGGAAGAAAAAATTCCGACAATATCAACACATTGCAGCTAAAGAATCAACACCTAAAACAGAGAAAGCTACATCAATCGGAACTAACACATTAATTGAGTGACCCAATTGTAACTTTCAATAATTGAATGACCTAATCATAAATTTACTAATAATTGAGTGACCACCAATGTACTTTAACCTTTTATTAATAAATAATGTTAAAAGCACGCAATGCAAACAGATTCGAAACCACCTCTGATCATACTAAAACAACAAGGCACCAAGCACTTTGTAAGCACAAATCGATTCATACGATACTAGTAGAATCAATGTAGAGATTAATTCCAAGGAAAACTAAAGAATAGTACTTCTGATTACAACCAATGAGTTGTGATCAAACAAATTTCTAAACTTAACATAGCACTCACAAGGTTGTTTACCTCTTTACTATGATACAACATAGCTGATGGGAGATGCTCTCTCGAGACTTCAAGTGAATGTACTAAGGCTAGCACCCCAATGTGTCACTTGACCTAAACTGTCAGTACAAACAACCATTCAAGTGTCGGCACACCCATCGTTGGGCAATCCTTATTGTGTCACTTGACTTAGGCTAGACACAAACTTTTTTTATTTATGGTGCTTAATCATTTTACATTCTCTGCTATTGCAATGTCAAGGCATTCTACAACACATACATGTATATATTTATATTAAGTAGTATAAAAGAACAAATCCGCTAGCCAAGAGCATGAAACCAAGGGTTACTATATTAAAAATGGAGTTAAGATCTACAATGATAAAAGGAATGATAGTTCAGAAAACACCATAGTTCTTTGATCACGCATGCTCTACAACAAGAAACATATCGCTATTATGGGCACATGAACTCGGACTAGTGATTCCTTATGGTGACCACTACTACAACTCGTCATCCTGGGGCTTTTCAGCCACCATGTTGCTTCCTTCAGCAAGAGGACCTCCTAGCTCTTTAAGTTTCCATGGCTATAACCATTTTCTCGGAAAACTTTCTAGGAAAAGCTCTCAAAATATACCTCAATTCTTGGCAAGCAGAGGGCATCTATATATAGGAAGAGGGGGGGTGAACGTCCCAACAAGTCCTTTTGTTGTAATGCAGCGGGTAATCTGCACATTCAAGTATTGTATGGTACCTCCTTCTTTGGATTTGTCGTGATGCAACATGAATAATGTGGCCTCAACTACCAATGTGATTCGGACTCATATATGCTCTGTGTGACTATCATATTCCCTGTAAAAGGCACTCGTGAAGGCCAGACTGTCTTTTGTTGTCTCGCGTGGTCACATGCTCTTCTATGAATTACTGTGCTCGACATCTAATATAATAAAGCCATCTCCTTTATCCTTTTTACCAACACCAACACACAAGTCAAGCAGCTCTGTCTTGATTGAAATATGCCAAGTACCGACTGTTGTCATTGAATTTTCACCTAACATATCATTTATTTTGCTTTCATTTTATTGTTGTATTTATTTATGCTATCAGGTTTAGTAGTATTGTAGTGTTGTTATTACATTATTAGTGTTTGTATTGTTATTATTAGATGAAGTAATTTTAAAACCCATAAAGAGAAATGTTTTTTAAAAGGAAATATGTCCATCAAAAATAAATAGAATCATTTATAATAAGGAAAAGCCCATTACAATATACAAAGAGTCAATTTAAATAAATGTCCATGGCCCTAATCCTTTTGTGTTCATGCGGAGCCTTTGGAGGGTCATTGGATCACAAACCGATTCAGCGGCGCAGATGAGGACACGGTAAGCCCTAGTTGGAAGGTCTGGTGACGCACCAATTCGCAGTCGTTCGATGAAAACATGATCCAACGGTACAGATCCCACACGGAAGCCCTAGCTGGAGGAGATTAAGCGACACACCCTCATAGCCGTTAGATCAAGGAGTGATATAACGACCCTGATCGCTCCAAAGCATATCGCTCAGACTGCCACTCGCACGTGGCAGTCACGTGCGTGACGTTTGAGCATCATACAATTGTTTCGTCTTCCCTGATGGAGGTCGCACCATTTCTGCCATAGACCGCTCCTCGCTGACGCCAATTGTAGTCACCAAAAACATGTTAAAAGGAAACAAAAGGGATTAAAACCCTAAAATAGAGTATAGTTGACAAAATGACAAGAAGATCAAATCCTTAAATTGAAGCCATGCTGATGATCAAGCACAATCCAAATCAAATCTGAAGTAATTCAGGGTGGAAATCAGGGATTCATGCTTGAAATCATGTATTTTTGTAACTATATAAACCCATGTAATTTTTCATGTAAGGACACACAGACACAATACACGATTTACATGCAAATTACATACAAAATATTTTCAAAGCATTTGAATTCCAGTGTAGCAAGCAAGCAAGGATTGTAAGCATTTTCACAGAGGAATAAAGCAAACTTCTTTGTTTCTGGTAACTCATTTACTTCCTGTTTTATGCTTTTAAAAATAAAGAAAAGGGGATTGTTTTTTTACCTTCACCGTGCATGTTGGTTCAGTCGTAGCTCCGTTGACAGATACATGATTCAGAGCTTGCTAGATTCCTAATATTTATAAGAAACAAAGGTTTTTCTTTAGAAAAAATCGTTTTGGGTTGGGAGCTTTCACAAAGGGGATTTAAAACGTTTTTTTACTATTGGATTTGGTTGCCGGCGCCAATCAATGATGGCCAACACGACAAACGGTTGCCATGGTCACCATACCCATGGAGGACGCAGAGCATAAATCAGAGAGTTAAGGGTTGGAGAGTTTGAGAACAAAATGAGTTTTGAAGTATTTTTCTTCTTTTATTTAACATGTATACTGACCCGCAACCTGACCTGTATCCGCTTTTCAACCCGCGCCCAACTCTCTTGGATCTCATACCGCGACACTTCAGTTTTAAATACTTTCAATTTCACCCGTACTGTTTTAATTTGGCTTTCAAACTTAGTTTCCATTCAATTCGGTCCTTAATTCAGATTTCTTGTAAAAAGAAAAATAATTTTGTTATCCACTTTCTTTATTTGAATTATTTATTGTTTTTTAGCAATTTAAATATTTTTATATGTTCTTAGATTAGTATATGTGTTTGTTAAAATCCCTAGGAATAGGTTCTTAAAAACATAGATCAGAGCCTTGTGTGCAGAAAAACTTCCTTCATATAGTTATGAATAAAATACACTTACTTTTTACTTGAATCTTTAATAAATAAAACGAACATGGAGATTTTTATGGTTGTTAATCACTAATTAAGTTTTAATTAAAAAAATACTACACATTTAATTGCTTTCTGTTGTTTTGTTTTAAAGAGTGAAAACTAATTAATGCGGAATCTTACCAAACGGAAATGACAGGTTAGCTCCAGGAGTGTTGGCGGTGATTGGAGTTCATTTTCTGGGCGGTTAGGCCGTTAAAATAGACTCTTATTCATAAAGGGGACGAATAAATTGAAACTCTTGTTGACTTGCAAGTTCTTTTTTTGAAATCAATAAGGTACCGATTTTTGGACGTTGTAAGGGTGCTGATCCTTCCCCACACGTAACCGACCCCCGAACATGTTTTCTGGTTTCCACAAACCAAAAATGTTATTTTAATAAATAAAATGTTTTGTTAAAATAACCATGGTTTTAAAAGTGACCCAAACACACTTTTAAAAAAATATCGGTGGCCACTCCGTGCTTTTTTCGTTTTCGAAAATGTCGGCCTCGATAGGGTTGCGACAGCTTGGTGATTCCACTGGGGAGATTTTTGTTTTAACAAAAGAGGGTCATGCCAAAAATTGATTTAAAAAAAAGAACATTATTTAAAAGAAAAACGAAATTTGCAAGTTCATATATCTTTCAATTTATTTGTCCATTTAATGAATATGATTCTATTTTAGCATTCGAATTTTTTTCAAAAGATCTATACCTTAGCTTGTCCCGTCCGTTTAAGTGGGGGAAAACACTTTGCTCATGTAAGAATATTGATTCTCCGTATGAGCCTAGCAAGTACCTTCGAGACTCATATGCCCTTTGTCTTTGTAAGGATATTGATCCTTCGATAAGGCATGAGGAAATGAGTCCTCCTTAATTGAACTCGATTCGCTGGAAGACTGTAATGGGTGAGAATCGAGGGCCTTGCTACCCTTAGTAGGGGACAACAAGGACAGCTCGGGTACCCTTTTAGAACCAAACCATGTTTGAGAATCTAGAGCCTACCCCAATACAGCTATGTGGGAAACCTAGGGTTTTGAGTCTTGTCAAAATTATTTCGCAAAGATAATCCGTTGAGACATGTCCTGGATTGTTGGAATATGCTCCTCATAATTATTTATACAATGAAATTATTTTGGACCCTTTTTGTCTTCTTGTTTCTAATCATGTCCCTATGTTCTATTGTTTTGCATGTTTATTCTTGCATCATCATTCCATATCCAGAAGAGATTGGTTTTTAGAATATTTTCTCAATTAGAAAAAGCTTTCACAATGGATGGAAGGTACTTAAAGAAAGAAGGCAATGCGGATGTACGTCACCAGTCTAAGTTCAATCAACGGGCAAAGGAAGTTTTTCGGGAGATCACGTGGAGGAAACATTAAAGTATTCTCACATAATGCCTAAGTTGCAAGTGCTCTGGGACAACTTCGATGGTGTAACCAAGCAATGATAACAAAATACATAATTTGAAGATGATCACTGGTCCATTCGGCTTAGGGGAAATGTCAAAAGGACCCAGAAGCGAGACGAGTCCAACAAAATTATCACAAGCTAAATTAAAGATGTTGCTAGGCATGTGAAAATGATAGTCAGGGAAGCTACATTACTTCGCCCCCACGTCAGACCAATAAGGAAAGTGGGACCAAGGCTTCAAAGACTGATTGAAGAAATAAAAGAACTGGGTGCTCAGACTAAAACGTATTCGTAGGACATCTATCATCCAATGAAGGCTACTTCTAGAGAAATACCTTAATAGAATCAATAGCCTATCGCTTTCATTCTTGTATTTGCATTTTTTATTATTGCTTGAAGTAAAGTGTCCATAAGTTCTATATTTTGTACACATTCCTGTCCTTATTATTGCTATTCTTAAGCTCATTTAGGCATATTTAGGTGCATTGCATGCATAATAACAATATTTGCTCTTTTACCATGCTTTTATTGAATATTCTATATTTGGTTAAGAAAAGATATTGTTTTAGTTTAGTTTTCATTTTCAGGTGTTGAAGCTATGTAGAGGAGGAGAGGACAAGGAAGCAGGGACTAGAAGAAGCTGTACTAAAGAAGTTCCAGTTGCCGCCAAGGACGCCGATGCCGCAGCATTGCCGCCCACTGCGACCCAGGACGAAGTTAAACTTCCTTAGTCAAGATGGGTTGCGATTGAAAGAGAACAATGTCCTAAATCCAACAAGCCCGACCTAGCAATTTTTTGAAGTCTGGAACGGTGTGCAGAGCAGATAAAGATTGATAAGTAGGAGTACTTATCTTTACTTGCTAGAGAAGACGACATCCAAAAGGAGTCCACATTCAAGTCAAAGAAGTCAACATTTAATGTAAAGTAGCTGTGAAGGCTTTAACTCCACGGAGGACTAAAAAATAAGGCCATGAGCCCTATATATACCCATGTACTTGAGGGTATAAGTGCATATAGTGCATTGGAAATCACGTTCTAATTCTCTCCTAGGGTCTAGGTTTTTGTATGTAAAGTAGTTGTGAGAAATAATTGTTATAGTTTAAGTTGTTTTGCAATAAAATACTCTTGAGTTTGCTTAATTCATGTGCTTCACTTCTTCAATTAGTTCCAAAAGTCCAGTTGAGGAAATCCATTTGTCGGGCACGAGAGTGTCAAACTAACGAAAGAATTAAGCACGGTCTCATCATGACGAGGTGTTGACTAATTCGGCTTATTCATAAGTTAGAATTTCAGCAGCTAAAAGGAGCAACCAAACGTTGACTGCATGTGTTAGGTTTACGCTGAGATTGCTAGGTATTGCCTACATCACACAGTAACAGAATCCTAGCCTAGACATAGGTAGGATCACTTCAGAATTGCTTCGCCGAACTTGGAGTATCTGTCAGACTTTCCGCCAGGACTTCTCTCCATCCCACTTGCCGGGACATAGAAAGTTGCAAGAGCAGAGTTCCGTCATGACAGTGAAAGTTGTCACCGCCTCAATCCGCCATTACATGCCAAGGAAGCAGACCGTGGCAGCGCAAAACACACTTAATCTTTACAATGCATTCTACACACTACTCAGCTACAACTACCTGGCCCTATCTATCAACCTTATCTCTCTCTCTCCCTCTTCAATTACTTGTGTTTTTACTTTTATGCTTTTTAATATTTAGAAATTTAATTGTGCAATTTACTATTTCCTTGTGCAGGAAAATACTCATAGAAGTTGTTCCAATCCATGTGGGAGATGATATCTTATATACTATAACTTGACAAGAGTGTGCACTTGCGCTTATAAAAAGAGAACACCCAATCACCCTTCCAGTTTTTGGCGCCATTGTTGGGGATTGGCAACAACAACTGCGTTTGAATTCCTGCACTTCTACTTTTAGTTTTTGCATTTAAATTTCTGTTTATTTTATTTTTTAAAAAAAATTACTCTTCTTGTTAGTCCTTGGTGTATGACCAAGGCAAACCATAAATATGAGCCTGTATACGAAGAAGACATCGATAAGAAGGAGAAAAAGGGAAAAGAGGTCTGCCAGAATATAGAAGCCCACCAATCCAACCCAGACACATGCCCAACACCTAGCCGTCAGGGCAACAAAGATGGTGTCCAACACCCACCATAGGAGGGGAAGGACATACCTGGACGAAAAGTCAAACACAAAACCCTCAGGAAGTGGTTATGTTTGGGAGATGCACCACCCAACATAACATAATTCTTATTTTTTTAATTTATTTTTATGCATTAGGATTAGATTTAATTTTTATTTAATTTCCACATCTTTATTTTTCTTGATTTTTTAAAATTTTCAATTATTTTTATTTAATTTATTTCAGGTTAGGAATGAAGGCAAGACCATGAAGGATTAAGAATAAATGAGAGGCCCAACCCAGCGGCCAAGGTGGCCCAAACGGCAGATTCGCATAACGGCTAGCGACTTCACAATGGCTAGATGCAACAGATACATTTGCAACAGCTGGCGACAACGACTGTCTACGTAACAACTAGAATCTTGTAAAACGCACCGCAATTATTGCCACCCGTTGGCAGCGGAGAGTAGCGGCTATACAAGGCCAACTATTCTCTCCTCATTCTTCACTTTGCTCTCTTTTTTTCTCTCAATTCTGCTTGTCTTCTTTGCTTTCAAGATCTAATCTACGTTATTTTCTTGCAATTTCTTTATTTTCTTTAGGAAACACAACCGTTCTCACAAATATGGAAACATCAAAGCCCACAGCCTCATCCTCCAAGCCAACTTTCCAGAGGTTCTTTAATGCTGACGTAGCACGGCAGCCAGAAGAGGTAAACACGGACATAGTTAGAGAATTTTATGCCCACAACCCTACCCCGGAAAACCCTTTTGTCTACGTTCGTGGTGAGGGGTCAAGCTCACGGCGGCAACAATAAACAACTTCTATGGAATAGAAATCAAGGAGAATCCGCATGAAAAATGGAACTTGGGTTTAATGGCATTAGACTACGAAAATATTAAAAGAGAAATCTACCAGCCCAACGCCAAGTGGCTCACCGGATAAAATAACGCCTCAGTCAACTGTCGAAACTTGTTGTCTAAGGCCATTCTTTGGAGTAACTTCGTCCAGCGCCGCCTAATGCCCACTTCGTCTGGTTCCACAGTCAACATGTCGCAATTGGCCCTAATCCATAGCATAATGAAGGGGCGGCCAATCAACATTGGGGAAAGTTTTACATGAAGAAATTTATGCTCACGCAACACAAACCAATCTCCAAGGCACCCCTCATCTTCCCCCCACTCATCACCGGCCTCTGTGCCAATTTCTGTGTGCCGCCGCATCCCAACGATACTATCATAAGTGCCAAGGAAGGATGGAAAAAGAAGGCTCGCCTCCAGATGATGCAAGAGCCAGAGCCTAAAACGCTAACAACCGCCCAGCTTCCGTCCAACCTTGCCGCCACCACGGTCACGACGGGTAGTACTGATGCTGCTCTTTCTTTCGTCATGGTTCCTCTACTTTGAAGCCTCGTAAAGAGCTGCCAGAGAATTGAGCACAAACAAGTAGCCTTTACGAGATACATCGCAGAGGTGCAAGAGGCCTTTGTGGCCTACTTGCTGGACAAATATCACGACGCCGGCCCAAGGTTGCCAGCCTTCCCGTCAGAGTTAGCAGCTTCTAAACCAACCCAGATCACACCTCGAACAGCTACCACTCCAACCGCAGTAGACAGCGGAGGACCACACATCCACTCCAAAAGAAGGACCACACCCACTTTCATCCAGCCATATAACCTCACCTCCTCCCCTGATTCTAAAGAAAAGGAGATCCAGGTAG
Organism: Hibiscus trionum; assembly: GCA_030270665.1. Taxonomy (NCBI): domain Eukaryota; kingdom Viridiplantae; phylum Streptophyta; class Magnoliopsida; order Malvales; family Malvaceae; genus Hibiscus; species Hibiscus trionum. Next base: position 29,751,944 of record BSYR01000021.1, read on the forward strand.
GAAAAAAGGATGAAACTACTATCGCATCCCGAGCAGCAAAAGAGGCAACTGCCAAAGAGAAAGACGAGGCCTCGGATTCATCGGACATGGAGATATTTGATTCCTCGGATGACTAACAGGCTGAAGCAGCAAGGAAAAGGAAGCGGCCCGCTAGTGCGATTGAGTCTCAAGGTGAAGGGTATGAAACTGAGCCAGAAGCACAACCTAAAAGACCAACTCCCAGCCTCATCTAGCCACCACGTGGCCAGAAGAGGAGCCTAGCAGCCAAATCTCTCGCCACACTCCACCTCATCCTCTTCGCCTCCTCAGAGTCCTCCTCCGAGGCAACAGTAAAAACGAAGGAGAACTCACCTAGTCTTTAGCACCTTTTCTTTATTTTTTCTTTCTTTTAATTTTATGTTTTATGTTTTCTATTTATGTTTTATTTTTTCTATTTTTATTTTATATTTTGTGTAAGGCATTGAGAACAATGCCAACCTTGAGTGTGGGGGGTTAGCCCTCTTTGGTTTCCTTTTCTTTAGTTGCATTTAGCCGCATTTAGTAGCATGTGTAAATTCTGCCCTAGCATATAATGAAATAGAAAGTCTTAGCTTAAAAACTTGTGCCAATGATAGTTAGCCGACTTCCATATTCGCACCATACTTAAAATTTTAACTTAATCATGTGAAGAAGCATGAAAAATTCTTTGAAATTTTTTTAGTTGCCAATTATTCTTGCACTGTCTACTAAGTGCTGAGTTTTGCTTGAATTCTAAGTTTAACACTTCCTGCTTTATTTAATGATAATTTCTTAATTGGGTGCAAGATTGTCGCCGCGGTAGCATAGGGCAACTAAGTAAAAAAGCTACGTCCGCAACAAGGCTCTAGAGGTGCCCGAAACAGGCTCTAGATGTCTGCAGCACAATGATGCTTAATACCCTAGAGGTGCTCGAAATAGGCTCTAGGAAGGATCATGAGCAAGGACACTCCGCTGGTATCAAAGTCCAAGTATCTAAAATTATTTGAAGTGACAGAAAAATTAGCATGAGTGAATGAAAGTCTTCACAGGATGACTCTATTCAAAGGATTCAGAGTTTCGTAGTATGCTCCTATCTTAGCTTCAGAATTGGAGAATAGTTGTGATGAGCTGAAGCCCTTGTGGCCATGATAAAAAAATGAGAAAATATGTGCTTAACTGTGCTAGCATGGCAGCAAGTCATATCCTTTTTTGAATTTAATTATTTTTAGCAGTCTTTGTTTACTTAGTATACTCAGCATGTTTAACAAGAACACAGACCTCCACACATTGCACTGGCACTAAAAAATTAAATTCTAAGTTATTTCATGACATTCCCTATCACTAACATAAAATAGGTGCCACAGCCTGGAGGTAAGAAATCAAGTTAAAGGCTAGTTTCTATTAATTTCTAATGCAAGGGGTATGTTTACTAGTTAGGTTGCATTACTTGAGGACAAGAAATAATTCGAGTTTTGGTGTGTGTAGAGTGTCCATAAGTTCTATATTTTGTAAACATCCTTGCCGTTATTATTGCTATTATTAAGCTCATTTAGGCATATTTAGGTGCATTGCATGCATAATAACAGTATTTGCTCTTTTACCATGCTTTTATTAAATATTCTATATTTGGTTAAGAAAAGATATTGTTTTAGTTTAGTTTTCATTTTCAGGTGCTGAAGCTGTGTAGAGGAGGAGAGTACAAGGAAGTAGGGAGCAAAAGAAGTTGTACTGAAGCAGTTTCTGTTGCCGCCAAGGATGACACCGCCTGCCGCCCAGGCAGAAGTTAAACCAACTTAGTCAAGATGGTTAGTGATTGAAAGAGAACAATTTATTGAATCCAACAAGCCCGACCTAGCAATTTTCTTAAGTTGGGAACGGTGTGCAGAGCAGATTAAAGATTGATAAGTAGGAGTACTTATATTTAGTTACTAGAGAAGGCAACGTCCAAATGGAGTCCACATTCAAGTCAAAGAAGTCAACATTTAATGTAAAACAGCTTTAAAGACTTCAACTTGAAGGAGGACTCAAACTTAAGGCCATGAGCCCTATATATACCCATGTACTTGATGGTATAGGGGCATATAGTGCATCGGAGATCACGTTCTAATTCTCTTTTAGGATCTAGGTTTTTGTATATAAAGTAGTTGTGAGAAACAGTTGTAATAGTTTAAGTTGTTTTGCAATAAAATACTCTTGAGTTTGCTTCATTCATGTGCTTCACTTCTACAATTAGCTCCAAAAGTCATGTTGAGGAAATCCATTTGTCGGGCACGAGAGTGTCAAACTCACGAAAGAATTAAGCTCAGTCTCATCATGACGAGGTGTTGACCAATTTGGCTTAGACATAAGTTAGAATTCCACCGGTTAAAAGGAGCAAACAAACGTTGACTGCATGTGTTAGGTTTACGCTGAAATTGCTAGGTATTTCCTACATCACGCAGTAATAGAATCCTAGCCTAGACATAGGTAGGATCACTTTAAAATTGCTTCGCCGAACTTGGAGTATCTGCCAGATTTACTGCTAGGACTTCTCTCCATCTCACCTGCCGGGAGAGAGAAAGTTGCAAGAGTAGAGTTCTGCCGTGACAGTGAAAGTTGTCGCCGCCTCAATCCACCATTACTTGCCAAGGTAACATATCATGGCAGCGCAAAACACACTTAATCTTTACAATGCATTCTACACACTACTGAGCTACAATTGTAATGCCCTGGTTTTGGGCCTAGATGTTCTAGATATCGGACCGGGCCGGTCGTGTAACACCCAAATTTTGGGCTTAGAGGTTTTGGGTTTGAATCGGACCGGTCGGATTTCAGTTCAAATATAAAAGGTGGTTTTTAGGGAAAGCCTAGTTCGGGATGCATTAAAAATATGGAAAAATATCTTAAAATCATCTTTTATTATATATAAGAGAGTGGTGAAATCAATTTTACAAAATGAAGTTTTGAAATGTGACATTTCAAGTTAGTGACTAAAATGTAATTTTTGAAAAGTTGGTAACTGTTTTAAAAGGATTGAAACTTTGAATCTTTAAGGAGCTAATTTACCCAAGAAGAGTTTTCTCCAGATTTTTCTTAATATTAAACATTTATTAAATGATATTTAATAAAAGGAAAAAGGGGAAATAGATATTTTTGAGTTATTAACTAACTTTTCTCAAAATTTTCCCTCTTCATTTTCTCTCCCTTTTCTCTCAGCCAAACACATTTCCCCAGCCATTTTCCCTCTGATTTTAACACCTAAAGATGAGATTTCAATCTCTATTTGATCTCTAATCATTTCTACATCAAATCCTTATCATTTGCTTATTGAATTTTCAAGAATCTTGGCTTTAAACAAGGAGAAACTCACATTTAGAGGTATGAACGTCCTTCTCCTCTAAATACTCAGTTCTTTACTGAAATTCCCAAGTTCTCAATCCTTGACTTGCTGGTATGATTTGAGTGTCATCGGAATGTATTTGATGGGTCAAATGCTTGTTAAACCAGCAAAAATCTGCATTTCTGGGCAACTCGTTTCGGAACGGGTGCTACTGTTTCGGAACAGGTGGCCTGAAATGGCCATGGTGTTTCGAAACAGGTAGAGCTGTTCCGAAACGGATTTGCCACTGCCAAGCCTTGTTCCACAACAAGTTTCGGAACGGTCCCGCGTTTCGGAACGGATCTTTCCCGTTTCGGAACACTCGACCGTTGGGCACTGAAATTGATGGTTAAATGTTTTGAAACTCCTACGTTTTGGTCCCAATCTTTGTGTATGCAATTGGTTGAGTTTGTGATGTCCGATTGAGATGAAATTTGACATTGAGGCATGAAATATGATTAATTTCATAATGATAACCTTAAAACATGTTAAGTCCTCTTAATTTCCAGAATTTGCAATTTGGTCCCTAAATTTGTATGTTGTGCAATTGAGTCCCTAAATGTTTTCCGATTGCTGTGATTTTTGAGTATGTTCTTTTCAAGAATACCCCTAGGGTTATTATGCATTTAGACAAGATTAAAAATAAAAAAAGGGTTGTTAATCAAGAATGACTTTTGGGTTGACTTTGGTTTTCCCCATGTAATCTTCGTAGTTCGGGTCAACCGTCTAGGCCGGGCTAAGGGGGTTACATTTGGTGGTATCAGAGCTGAGTTCTCGAGTAATTGGGAATGGTTGTGTGGGTGATACGTGTATGATTGCTTTGTATGCATGATGAGTGAAAGTATAATGTATAAATTGTAAGTATGTTGCAATTGTGGTGTATGCTGTGGTGAAGCATGTTAGAGGGACCCATTGCCAAATCAAAGCTAATGAAATGATTTGTTTTTAATTGGAAATGAGCTTGAGTACTTGGATTGCTTACCTTGCTGAGCCTGACTTTGTTTATTGCATTGTGATTGCATTGTTTAGTGAATGGGACCTCGTAGAGAGACGAGGATTAATACGCGAGCTATGGCTCAAAATGAGAATAAGGAGAACGCTGAAAATGTAGTGGATTTACCTCCTCCACCTGGCGGTGGTGGTGCTGGGGGTGAAGGAGCTGGTGTTGCTGCTGGTGCTGGGGTCGCTGGACCTGAAGCTGGGCAGGGGCAAGCTGCTCCTGACATGACAATGCTGATACAAGCTATTGTTGGAGCCTTTCGGGCAGCGGTAGATGGAGCTCAAGGAGCTGGGCATCAGGGAGATGCTAATGTAAGACTACCTCTAGAACGTTTGCGCAGTCTGGGAGGGACTAAGTTCAGGGGTTTGTCTGCTGAAGGTTCTGAATCTTGGTTGGAAAGTACCAAGAGAATCTTGGGACAAATGAACTGCAATGATGTGCAAAAGCTGGGTTGTGTGATATCACTGTTGCATGACGATGCGTGTACTTGGTGGACAACCACTATCTCCGGAATGGAGGAAGCTGATGTGACTTGGAGGTTCTTTCTGAACGCGTTCAAGAGGAGGTATCTGGGTGTGCGATACCTGGATGAGAAAAAAAGGGAATTCATGTCTCTTACTCAAGGGAGTATGACAGTGGCTGAGTACGAGGTTCAGTTTGTCCGACTCAGTCAGTACGCACCTGAGCTTGTTCCTGAGGAGCGGGAGAGGTGTGAACGTTTCCGTTATGGTTTGGTGACGGAAGTGAAGACTTATATGCTGGCTGCTGAGTACACTGATTTTGATATGCTGGTTGGTAGAGCAAAGGACATCGAGTTGAATTTGAGTTTATCTTCTAGAGGTACTGGTCCTAGTGTGGGCAAGCGAGCTGCTGAGTATAGTTCCGGTGGCGGACGGAACAAGAGAGGACGTGATCGGAGGTATCAGTCTTCGGCTAGGCGTGGTGGTGGAGGGCAAGGTGCGCCTGTTCAGGGAGATAGGGCAAGAGCTGATCCGAACAAATGTTGGACATGTGGATCGCATGGGCAGCTGAGGCGTGATTGTCCTCGCGCAGCGAGAGAGGTTCAGGCTCCTGTTGTAGTGGCCGGTAACTCGTGCTGGAACTGTGGTTCGGCGGATCACATGAGGTGGGAGTGTCCTCTGTTGGCCGGTGGTGGCCAGGGACGTGCTCCTGGAGTTGTTGCACCACAGAGAGGTCGTGGGCGCGGCCGTGGTAACTTCCAGCGTAGAGAGGATGGTGGAAGGAATATGGCTCATGTTGTAGCTGTTCAGCCTGAGGGTGGTGGCCAGGCCAGAGTGTATGCTCAGAGAGAGGGGAGGAATGACACGGATGTGATCGCAGGTACTTTTACTTTGCAATCCTTGTCATTACTTTCCTTGATTGATTCTGGATCTACACACTCATACATATTGCGTGAGCATGCTCAATTGCTTGATTTGCCTGTTGAGTCTTTGGATGTTGGTATGCGTGTAACTAGTTCTTTTGGTGAGACTGTTGTGACACGAAGGCTTTATAGAAGATGTCCCATGGTTGTGCAAGATCATGTTTTTCATGTTGATCTTATGGAATTGCCTTTCTATGGTTTTGATGTAATCCTTGGTATGGATTGGCTTGTTGAGCATCGAGCTGTTGTGGATTTTGAGAATAAGCGAGTTTCGTTGAAGCTTGCGGATGATTCTGAGGTAGTAGTGGTTGGTGAGAATGTGAAGTTTCTTGCCAATGTGGTGTCTACCTTGGAAGCGAGCCGGATACTGAGGCAAGGCTGTGAAGCTTACCTAGCCTTCGTGATGAATCCTAGCTCTAAGGAGTTGCGTGTGCAAGATATCAGGACTGTGCGAGAGTTTCCTGGTGTGTTTCCGGAGGAGTTGCCTGGATTGCCTCCTAATCGCGAAGTGGAGTTTGGGATTGAGCTGTATGAAAACACAACCCTAGTGTCCATTACTCCTTATCGAATGGCACCTAAAGAGTTGAAAGAGTTGAAGACGCAACTTCAGGAGTTGCTTGATCGTGGTTTCATTCGGCCGAGTGTGTCACCTTGGGGTGCACCGGTCTTGTTTGTGAAGAAAAAGGATGGCACTATGAGAATGTTTATTGATTACCGTCAGCTTAACAAGTTGACTATCAAGAATCGGTATTCATTGCCGAGAATTGATGATCTTTTTGATCAATTTCGGGGAGCGGCGATGTTCTCTAAAATTGACTTAAGGTCAGGGTATTATCAGTTGAAGGTGAAGGATGTGGATGTGCCAAAGACAGCTTTCAGAACGAGGTATGGGCATTATGAGTTCCTTGTGATGCCGTTTGGTTTGACGAATGCTCTTGCAGCTTTCATGGACATGATGAATAGAGTATTCCATGAATACTTGGATAAATTTGTCGTGGTGTTCATTGATGATATCCTCGTGTACTCTCGTACTGAGGAGGAGCATGAAGGGCATTTGAGAATTGTGTTACAAGCTTTGTTGGAGAATCAGCTTTATGCTAAGCTGAGCAAGTGTGAGTTTTGGCTTAGAGAAGTGGTGTTTCTTGGTCATGTGGTTTCTGCGGAGGGGGATTCGTGTTGATCCTCAACAGATTGAGGCAGTGATGAATTGGAAGCCTCCTAAGTCTGTTCATGAAGTCCGTAGTTTCCTTGGTCTGGCAGGATACTATCGGAGGTTCGTGGATGGGTTTTCCAAGATTGCTGCACCTTTGACGAAGTTGTTGCAGAAGGATGTTAAGTATGAGTGGACAGAAGCGAGACAGCAGGCTTTTGAGAAGCTTAAGGCAGCTTTGACGCAAGCTCCTATCTTGGTTCAACCTGAATCAGGGAAAGAGTTTGTGGTGTATAGTGATGCGTCCTACGTTGGTTTGGGATGTGTGTTGATGCAAGAGGGTAAGGTGGTTGCTTATGCATCACGGTAGTTGAAGGTGCATGAGCCCAATTATCCTACGCATGACATTGAGTTAGCCGCGGTGGTTTTTTCTTTGAAAATCTGGAGACATTACCTGTATGGTGAGAAGTGTACGGTGTACACGGACCACAAGAGTTTGAAGTATCTGATGTCTCAGAAGGAGTTGAATCTTAGGCAACGACGTTGGGTTGAGTTGCTTAAGGATTACGATTTGACGATCGAGTACCATCCAGGTAAAGCTAATGTTGTAGCGGATGCCTTGAGTAGGAAGGTAGTTGTTGAGTTGAGGGATATGTTTGCCAGTTTGAGCATTTCGCGTGATGGTGGTCTTGTGGCTGAGTTGCAAGTGAAACCATCTTTGGTTCAGTTGATTAAGGAAAAGTAGTTGGTGGATGATTCCTTGGTGCAACATGTTCAGGATATTGCAGAGGGTAGGCCAACGGATTTCTGCTTTAATGATGATGGAGTTTTATGTTTTGGGAGTCGGATAGTAGTGCCTAATGATGCTGAGTTGAGGCGTGCTATTTTGACTGAAGGTCATAGTAGTCCTTTCGCTATTAGTCCTTTCGCTATGCACCCTGGTAGTACTAAGATGTACCGTGATCTTCGTGATGAGTACTATTGGGTGGGTTTAAGGAGGATGTTGCTGAGTTTGTAAGCAACTGCATGGTTTGCCAGCAAGTTAAAGCTGAGCATCAGTTTCCTTCAGGGTTGTTGCAACCGTTGAGGATTCCTGAGTGGAAGTGGGAAAGGATTACCATGGATTTTGTGTCTGGTTTGCCCTTGTCGCCATCGAAGAGGAATTCAGTGTGGGTGATTGTGGATCGCCTGACGAAGTGTGCGCATTTCTTGCCTGTGCATACTACGTACACTTTGGATAAGCTTGCGGAGCTGTACATTGCTGAGATTGTGCGGCTGCATGGTGTGCCTAAGTCGATTGTGTCGGATAGAGATCCGAGGTTTACATCACGTTTCTGGCAGTGTTTGCATCAGGCTTTGGGTACACAGTTGAATTTTAGTACTTCTTATCATCCACAGTCGGATGGACAGTCTGAGCGTGTTATTCAGGTGTTGGAGGATATGTTGCGATGCTGTGTGATTGAGTTTCAGGGTTCTTGGGAGAAACATCTGCCTTTGGTGGAGTTTGCCTATAATAACAGTTATCAGGCAAGTATTCAAATGGCACCTTATGAAGCTTTGTACGGGAGGAAGTGTAGGACTCCTCTTTGTTGGGCTGAAACGGGTCAGAAGTTGGTTTTGATGCCAGCTTTGTTGAAAGGAACCACCGAGAAGGTGAAGCTCATTTGTGAGCGTTTGAAGGCAGCTTCTGATCGGCAAAAGTCTTATGCGGATTTGAAGCGTAAGGAGGTTGAGTATGCGGTGGGTGACCGTGTGTTTTTGAAAGTTTCGCCTTGGAAAAAGGTGATGAGGTTTAGCCGAAAGGGTAAGTTGAGCCCTAGGTACATTGGACCATACGAGGTGATTGAGCGTGTGGGTCCTGTTGCGTACAAGTTGAGGTTACCGCAGGAGTTGGAAAAGATCCGTGATGTGTTTCATGTTTCTATGCTTCGGAAGTATAGATCGGATCCTTCGCATGTGATGCCTGTGGAAGAAGTGGAATTGAATCCGGATTTGACCTATGATGAGGAACCGGTGAAGAATCTGGATTCGGATAGTAAAGTTCTTCGTGGCAAGACCATTGAGTTGGTAAAGGTGTTGTGGAAGCATCGTGGTGTTGAGGAAGCCACGTGGGAACGAAAGGATGACATGTTGAAGCAGTTTCCGTATCTTTTTCCTTCAGGTAAATTTCGAGGATGAAATTTCTTAAGGGGGGAGAGTTGTAACACCCCAATTTTGGGCTTAGAGGTTTTGGGTTTGAATCGGACCGGTCGGATTTCGGTTCGAATATAAAAGGTGGTTTTTAGGGAAAGCCTAGTTCGAGATGCATTAAAAATATGGAAAAATATTTTAAAATCCTCTTTTCTTATATATAAGAGAGTGGTGAAATCAATTTTACAAAATGAGGTTTTGAAATGTGACATTTCAAGTTAGTGACTAAAATGTAATTTTTGAAAAGTTGGTGACTGTTTTAAAAGGATTGAAACTTTGAATCTTTAAGGAGCTAATTTACCCAAGAAGAGTTTTCTCCAGATTTTTCTTAATATTAAACATTTATTAAATGATATTTAATAAAAGGAAAAGGGGAAATAGATATTTTTGAGTTCATAACTAACTTTTCTCAAAATTTTCCCTCTTCATTTTCTCTCCCTTTTCTCTCAGCCAAACACATTTCCCCAGCCATTTTCCCTCTGATTTTAACACCTAAAGATGAGATTTCAATCTCTATTTGATCTCTAATCATTCCTACATCAAATCCTTATCATTTGCTTATTGAATTTTCAAGAATCTTGGCTTTAAACAAGGAGAAACTCACATTTAGAGGTATGAACGTCCTTCTCCTCTAAATACTCAGTTCTTTACTGAAATTCTCAAGTTCTCAATCCTTGATTTGAGTTTTATTAAAGGTTTTAATGTTGTGTTCTTGATTTTGGCTTTAAATGCAAGATTTGGATTTAATTTTAATTAAATTCGTACTAAATGATTGGGCTGTGTTTTGAGATGTCTTTTTGATGTTTATTGGATGTATAAATGATGTGTAATTGATGTTTAATCAATGCAATCCCGGATAGGTTGATTTTCCTAAGTTTTTGCTTAAGTTAATGGTGGTTTTTCGGGTGATTTTGATGTTCTGCTATAGCTGGAGGTATAAGGACGTGATTAGATCCTTTTTGGATGTTAATTGATGTATAAGTATGATTGGAATTGATGGATCTTGGCTGGGTAAGGTTGTAGAGGTGTTTGGATGTGATTTCGGTTGTGTTTGGTAGCCGAAATGTGAGTGTTGATGAGAGCAGCGAGTTTAGGTGTCTTGGTTGAAGATATTAATGCATGATGATGCATCAATCCACTGCTTTGATGTGTTTAAAACATGGGAGACATCATCGGATCCTTGTGGTGTTGATCCGGAGGCTTGATTGGTGTTTCGGCAAGCTTGCGAAACGGAATCGGTGAGTGAAGTTTGGTTTTCAGCTTTGAAACCAATGTTGGAATGTTATGGGAGCTTAATTTATGTCTAAACAACTTAGCTAAGCTCAAGAGTAAGTTTTCGGGAAAACACTCTTTTTGATGAACCATGAGATGGTTGAATGCAATGTGTTTTATTTGCATGTTTAAATTATGTTTTGAAAGCATATGTTAGCATGTTTGATGCTGGTTTTGTAAGCCATGTATTGAAGGATGCTCAAGGTAAGAGATCCTTGTTTTGAACATTGATAAGTGTGGTTTGATGCATTGTAATGCATGATGATTTAATGGCTTTGTTAAATGCTTTAAAACAGTGGATTAATGATGTTATATGATGTATATTGGCAAGTGATGTGTTGGTTTTAAAGTACTTGAATCGGATATAGTTAGCCGGCTATAGGATTGGGTGCACCGTGAATAAAGTCGCCTTGGATGTTGAGGGGTTGTGATTGTACCGTTAGCTCCATCCAAGTACACTAACGAGATGGTTAAGATCATCATAGTGGTTAAAAGTCCATGAGTGGATCTTGTGTTAAGATCACAATGGTGGTTAAAAGTCCATGTGTGGATCTTGTATTGTATGTCCCGTGTTCTCGTTAGTGATGTTATACAACTACCAATGAGTGATGTGGTGGGGTTGTGATTGTACCATAGTCTCCATCACGGGTGTTGAGGGGTTGTGATTGTACCATTTGCTCCACCTTGATATTGGTAGTATGTATGAAGCGTATGGGACAACGCTTGTAATCCGCGTATCCGATTGTGTTTTTGAGTTGTAAAATGTTGATTATCACTTGTAAGCCAATATGACATGTTGATGATTTGAAGCATGAGATGGTTGGTTTGTATGCTTAATTGCATGAAAAATATTGTTTGACACTAAAGGCCTTGAAAAGGTGTTTTTGCAAATGCATTATTGTGATGTTTTAATTGAGCATTTCCTCACTAAGCTATGTGCTTACGCTCTCTCTTTCTTAAACCAATAATGCAGAGCATTGAAGTGCATAAAGGGCAGCAAGGAGGTCAAGGATCCAAGTGAAAGACTAAGCTCATGTATGGTGAATGTTTTCCTAACACTATTAGCTTTTGGCATTTGGCAATGGGAACCTAGATTGTGTTTTTGGGAGATGTTTTGGACTCCCTAAGTTTGGTTAATGCTTTGATGATGTTGGAACATGTAAATGGCCTTTTGGTATTTGGTTTTGGTGAGTTGTTGGTTGCATGGTTTTCAAAATAGGATGCATGCCTATAGAATTGGGATTTTCCTTGAATGATGCCATGATTGTGTTTAGTTGATGCTAATATGTTCCTTAAGTGCTTGATGACTTGCTGGTATGATTTGAGTGTCATCGGAATGTGTTTGATTGGTCAAATGCTTGTTAAACCAGCAAAAATCTGCATTTCTGGGCAACTCGTTTTGGAACGGGTGCTACTGTTTCGGAACAGGTTGCCTGAAATGGCCATGGCGTTTCGAAACAAGTAGAGCTGTTCCGAAACGGATTTGCCACTGCCAAGCCTTGTTCCGCAACAAGTTTCGGAACGGTCCCGCGTTTCGAAACGAATCTTTCCCGTTTCGGAACACTCGACCGTTGGGCACTGAAATTGATGGTTAAATGTTTTGAAACTCCTACGTTTTGGTCCCAATCTTTGTGTATGCAATTGGTTGAGTTTGTGATGTCCGATTGAGATGAAATTTGACAGTGAGGCATGAAATATGATTAATTTCATAATGGTAACCTTAAAACATGTTAAGTCCTCTTAATTTCCAGAATTTGAAATTTGGTCCCTAAATTTGTATGTTGTGCAATTGAGTCCCTAAATGTTTTCCGATTGCTGTGATTTTTGAGTATGTTCTTTTCAAGAATACCCCTAGGGTTATTATGCATTTACACAAGATTAAAAATAAAAAAGGGTCGTTAATCAAGGTTGACTTTCGGGTTGACTTTGGTTTTCCCCGTGTAATCTTCGTAGTTCGGGTCAACCGTCTAGGCCGGGCTAAGGGGGTTACAGGTCGAGAGCGGTTCGAATCGCGTAAGGTGATTTAAGGAAATCAACGGTCGGGATAGGATATAAATGTGGTAAAATTGCTAAAATCCTCTAAAAATATATTTAAGGGGTTGGTCAAATCAATTTTACAAAAAGAGTTTTGGAAGTGGTACATTTTGAGTAGTGACCAAATCGTAAAGTTTCAAAACTGTGGAAAATGTGATTTTTAAAGGAGAAGCCAAATTCATAGAATCTTTAGGGAGCTGTATGTCAATTTAGCCTTAATATAACTTGTGTTTAAAATCGTTTTAATTAAATAGCTTTAATTGGTTTTTATTTTATCTAATTAATTAGGTGGTTAATTTGAGATTCCATCACATAACTACCATCTTCTCCTCATTTTTAGCCAAACACAATTTTCATCCATTTCTCTCCAGAATTCTTTTCTCCCAAACACTCTCTTAATATTTCCTAAACAATTTTCAAGAATCCTTTCAAGTTCTTCAAGTTTTTGCTAAGGAAAACTTGTCATTCATTGAGGAAAGCAAGGATTGGAGGCAAATCCCGTTCTCAACCTCTAATCAAAGTTCTTTATTGAAATTCCCAAGTTCTTTAGCTTCTAATTACATTTTTTTGTTTGAGTTTTCATTACAGTTTTGATTTGAGATCAAAATTTTGTAAAAATATGGTTGAAATCTTGATTTTCGGATTTGTTTTGTTAAGCTTTGGATTGATTTTAATTGAGTTTTGAGATGGTTAATATGTTGAAAAGAGGTTTTGTTGATATAGATCCCGAAATCCTTGAGATCCTTGAGTTTCTTGATAGTTTTAAGTGAGTTTTTGAGGTGAAATGGTGGAATCATGCTTGCTTGAGATATAAGGATGGGTTAGGTTGTTTATTAGATGTGTTTTGGTGTTTATAATTGATTGGAAGTGATTTATGTTGGCTGGGCTTGGTTTCGGAAGCAATCAATTGAGTTTTCGGATGTTTCGGTTGGGTAAATTGATGTAGTTTGGATGAGAAACGAGTTTGTGATTTGTTGCAGGTGTTGAAATTCATTTTAATGCATTTAGATCTCTGTTTTGATGATGTGAAAACAGGGGATCTTGATTCAGGAGCAAACGAGGCGTTGTTGGAGGCTCCGGAAGAGTAATTTTCGTGTCGACGAGCAAGGCTTCGCGCATCGGTGAGTGGAAATGGATTTTCCAGCTTTATAACGCTTTGAGCGTGGCCTTGGGAGCTTAGTGTAAGTTTGAAACACTTAGCTAAGCTCAAGAGTTGGTGATTCGAAAGTCTCTCTTGGAAATATGCTATGTTTTGATGGAACTGCACTTGAGATAAATATGATTTTGATTAATGTTTTTAATGCATGTTAGAAGCATAATTAATTCTGGATTTTAATGGCATTGTGTTAAGGATGCACTAGGTAAGTGATCCTTTGTTTTATGTGATAAATGCATATGATGTAAAGCATGTTATACTTGTGGAAATGACATTGTATTTATGCTTGTAAAACAATAGATTATTGATGTTAAATGATTATGTTGGCAAGTGATCAAAGTGGTTTTTGCTTCTTGTAATCATGTATAGTTAGCCAGCTATAGGATTGGGTGCACCGTGAATAAAGCCGCTTTGGATGTCGAGGGGTTGTGATTGTGCCATAATCTCCATCCAAGTACCCTAACGATTGAGGCTAAGATCACAACAGTGAATGGTTTAATCTCTTGTATGAGTCTTGTGGTATGTGTCTCGTACTCTCGTTAGTGGAATTATACAACTACCGGTGAGTTATGTTGAGTGGTTGTGATTGTGCCATTAATCTCCATCATGGGTGTTGAGGGGTTGTGATTGTGACATTGGTCTCCACCTTGTATAGTTCGGTAGTATGTATGAAGCGTGTGGGACAACGCTTGTAATCCGCGTATCCGATTCTGTCATTTGAGTTGGTTATGGTATGGTTTGAGAATTGATCAGTTGTAAGCCAATATAATGATGATGACTAATGGTTTAAGCATGCGATGCTTGTGATTTATGCTAGAACTCATGTGATTCTTGGTAAAGCATGAGCAAATGTTTATTTTCTATTTTTATGTGATGCATATTAGCATGTGTATAAATAGTGCATTGATGCCATGAGAGGGCATGTTTTAAGTAAAAGCATGTGTTGATAAATGATGTTTTGCCGGTTATGTGAAATGCATTGATGAATGTTGTTTTAGCGAACCTCACTAAGCTTTGTGGTTACGCTAATTTGTTTCATCAATGCAGAGAATTAGGCATTTGAGGCAGCAAGTAGGCAAGGGGAATCCAAGCACTTTGGTCTAGCAAAGTATGTGGTTTTACTTTGGTGTAATAAGAGGCAATGGGTGGGATTTCTACTCTTGGATGTTTGAAGATGTTTTTAATTACCTTGAGCATGTTTGGTTGCTTAACTTTGGTTTGTAAATGGCCTTTGAGGATTGATTTTCGTTTGAATGTTGATTTTAGCTTTGTATGGCTTTGGAAGACTAGGGAACATGCCTATAGTTCCAATGCTTGCATGATCGATGCCATGTTTCAGCTTATGTTTCGTATAGTTGATCTTTGATGCTTATAGATGTTGTATGTATGATGTGGCATGAATTGGAATGTTTTTATGGTGTTTATGAGTGAAAAACCAGCAATTTGTGTAGTTGTTGGGCAAGGCGTATCGAAACGCCCTTACCTGTTTCAGAACAGTCGCCTGAAATGGCCATGGGGTTTTGGAACGGGTATGAACATTCCGGAACGATTTGCTACTGGAATGCTGTGTTTTGATACGGGTTTCGAAACACACCAGAGTATCAAAATGGTCAACCTGGTTTCAAAACGACCATTTCAATACATGGCCTTGTGTTTCGAATCACCCGACCGTTGGAGTTGAATTTGAATTGTTTCAGGTTTCTGTTTCTTACGTTTTAGTCTCCGAGTCTTGAACGCTTAATTAAATGAGTTTGGATGATCCGTCTAAGATGAAATTTGACATGTTGGTAAATTATAAGTTTAATTTTGGATTGGTAATGTTAAAACTTGTTTAGTCCTTATAACTTTGGAAATTTACATATTATTCCCTAAAAGACGTTTGTATGCAATCGAACCCCTAATTGAGCTCCGTACGCTGTGTCGCTTCCGCTAAAATGTTTTTTCTATTCACATAGGATAATAATGTGCATCTAGAAAAGTTTAAAAGAAAAAAAGGGTCGCCAATCAATGTTGACTTTCACGTGTTGACTTTGGTTTTCCCCATGTAGTCTTCTTAGTTCGGGTCGGGCGTCTAGGCCGGGCTAAGAGGGTTACATTAGTTCGTATCAAAGCCATGTTACGAAAGAATTTGAGATGTCAGTATGTGAAATTGATATGTGTTGATGTATGTTGTTTGAAAAGCATGATTTTGGTTGATTTTTGGAGCTTATACTATGCTTGATTGATGTAAATCGTATGTGAAATGAATATGATTGCATGTTAATGGTTCGCTGATGATGTGTGCTGATTTTGGATGATGGAAAACATGTTGAGTATGATGTGTCATTGTATGCTATGCAATGTTGAGGGAAATCGGGGTACCCATTGCCTTATTACACTAATTAAATGTTTTTTTAAACTTGGATCCTTACTTGAGGATGGCCTAAATGGTTTGATTTGTTTTGTTCTTATGCTTTGTTTAAAATAGCACTATGGGTCTGAGGAGAGAGCTGGGGTCGAATACAATAGTGCCTCAGGGCGACCAGGGTGAGCAAGGGGCTGACGTCCCTCCTGGTGGAAATCTACCTCCTCCGCCACCACCTGGAGGCGGGGAGCAGGAGTAGCAAGGGCCTGCTGGTCTGAGTTTGGGTGATCTAACGCCGTTGGTTCAGGCAATCACTTGGGCATTTCAGGCTATTGTAGCCGAAACGCATGTACAGGCCCCTATAACTGGGTAGGCTTACCATTGGAGAAGTTGAGGAGCCTAGGTGCTGTGGAGTTCTTCGAAATGTCTCCTGAGTGCGTCAGAGGCCTGGTTAGCAAGTACGATCCGTATTATGGACCAAATGGGATGCAATGACGTGCGCAAGCTGGGATGTGCAATGACTTTGTTGCAAGGCGTTGCCTATTGCTAGTGGACGACTACCACTGCTGGTTTGGAACCCAATGAAGTATATTAGGAGTATTTCAAGGGTGCCTTCAAGAGGAAGTATCTAGGGGTGAGATACTTGGACGAGAAGAAACATGAGTTTATGTCACTAGTTCAGGGCAATCTTTCTGTGGCGGAGTACGAGGTTCAGTTTGTACGCTTGAGCCAGTATGCCCCTGAGCTGACACCTAGTGAGAGGCACTGATGTGATCGCTTCCGGTACGGGCTGGTACAGGAAGTCAAGACGTACATGTTGGCTACAGATTATACCGACTTCGATGTGCTTGCTTGTCGAGCCATAGACATCGAACATATTTTGGGTTTGTCGTCTCAAGGTGTTGGTTCTAGGTCTGGCAAGAGAGCAGCTGAGTTTAGTTCCGGGGCTGGACGGAACAAAAGAGGTCGAGATAGGAGACATCAGCCTGAGGGGAGGCAAGGTGCTCCGGGTCGAGGCGGTCAAGTCTAGGGGGCCGAGTGAGGTCTGAGCAGCACACGTGCTGGACATGTGGGTCGAGGGACCATCTGAGGCGAGATTGTCCTCAAGCAGCTAGAGATGTTCAGGCTCCTGTTGTGGTGACGGGGAATTCATGTTGGAATTGTGGTTCAACAGATCACATGAGGCGGGTGTAACACCCCAATTTTGGGCTTAGAGGTTTTGGGTTTGAATCGGACCGGTCGGATTTCGGTTCGAATATAAAAGGTGGTTTTTAGGGAAAGCCTAGTTCGGGATGCATTAAAAATATGGAAAAATATCTTAAAATCCTCTTTTATTATATATAAGAGAGTGGTGAAATCAATTTTACAAAATGAGGTTTCGAAATGTAATATTTCAAGTTAGTGACTAAAATGTAATTTTTGAAAAGTTGGTGACTGTTTTAAAAGGATTGAAACTTTGAATCTTTAAGGAGCTAATTTACCCAAGAAGAGTTTTCTCCAGATTTTTCTTAATATTAAACATTTATTAAATGATATTTAATAAAAGGAAAAAGGGGAAATAGATATTTTTGAGTTCATAACTAACTTTTCTCAAAATTTTCCCTCTTCATTTTCTCTCCCTTTTCTCTCAGCCAAACACATTTCCCCAGCCATTTTCCCTCTGATTTTAACACCTAAAGATGAGATTTCAATCTCTATTTTATCTCTAATCATTCCTACATCAAATCCTTATCATTTGCTTATTGATTTTTCAAGAATCTTGGCTTTAAACAAGGAGAAACTCACATTTAGAGGTATGAACGTCCTTCTCCTCTAAATACTCAGTTCTTTACTGAAATTCCCAAGTTCTCAATCCTTGATTTGAGTTTTATTAAAGGTTTTAATGTTGTGTTCTTGATTTTGGCTTAAAATGCAAGATTTGGATTTAATTTTGATTAAATTCGTACTAAATGATTGGGCTGTGTTTTGAGATGTCTTTTTGATGTTTATTGGATGTATAAATGATGTGTAATTGAGGTTTAATCAATGTAATCTCGGATAGGTTGATTTTCCTAAGTTTTTGCTTGAGTTAATGGTGGTTTTTGGGGTGATTTTGATACCCTGCTATAGCTGGAGGTATAAGGACGTGATTAGATCCTTTTTGGATGTTAATTGATGTATAAGTATGATTGGAATTGATGGATCTTGGCTGGATAAGGTTGTAGAGGTGTTTGGATGTGATTTCGGTTGTGTTTGGTAGCCGAAATGTGAGTGTTGATGAGAGAAGCGAGTTTAGGTGTCTTGGTTGAAGATATTAATGCATGTTGATGCATTAATCCACTGCTTTGATGTGTTTATAACAGGGGAGACATCATCGGATCCTTGTGGTGTTGATCCAGAGGCTTGATCGGTGTTTCGACAAACTTGCGAAACGGAATCGGTGAGTGAAGTTTGGTTTTCAGCTTTGAAACCAATGTTGGAAGGTTTTGGGAGCTTAGTTTATGTCTAAACAACTTAGCTAAGCTCAAGAGTAAGTTTTCGGGAAAACTCTCTTTTTGATGAACCATGAGATGGTTGGATGCAATGTGTTATATTTGCATGTTTAAATTCTGTTTTGAAAGCATATTTTAGCATGTTTGATGCTGGTTTTATAAGCCATGTGTTGAAGGATGCTCAAGGCAAGAGATCCTTGTTTTGGACATTGATAAATGTGGTTTGATGCATTGTAATGCATGACTATTTAAGGGCTTTGTTAAATGCTTTAAAACAGTGGATTAATGATGACAAATGATGTATATTGGCAAGTGATATGTTGGTTTTAAAGTACTTGAATCGGATATAGTTAGCCGGCTATAGGATTGGGTGCACCGTGAATAAAATTGCCTTGGATGTTGAGGGGTTGTGATTGTACCGTAAACTCCATCCAAGTACACTAACGAGATGGTTAAGATCATCATGGTGGTTAAAAGTCCATGAGTGGATCTTGTGTTAAGATCACAATGGTGGTTAAAAGTCCATGTGTGGATCTTGTATTGTGTGTCCCGTGTTCTCGTTAGTGATGTTATACAACTACCAATGAGTGATGTGGAGGGGTTGTGATTGTACCATAGTCTCCATCACGGGTGTTGAGGGGTTGTGATTGTACCATTTGCTCCACCTTGATATTGGTAGTGTGTATGAAGCGTATGGGACAACGCTTGTAATCCGCGTATCCGATTGTGTTTTGAGTTGTAAAATGTTATTGATTATCACTTGTAAGCCAATATGACATGATGATGATTTGAAGCATGAGATGCTTGGTTTGTATGCATAATTGCATGATAAATGTTTTTTTGAAACTAAAGGCCTTGAAAAGGTGTTTTTGCAAATGCATTATTGTGATGTTTTAATTGAGCATTTCCTCACTAAGCTATGTGCTTACGCTCTCTCTTTCTTAAACCAATAATGCAGAGGATTGAGGTGCATAAAGGGCAGCAAGGAGGTCAAGGATCCAAGTGAAAGACTAAGCTCATGTATGGTGAATGTTTTTCCTAACACTATTAGCTTTTGGCATTTGGCAATGGGAACCTAAGTTGTGTTTTTGGGAGATGTTTTGGACTCCCTATGTTGGTTAATGCCTTTGATGATGTTGGATCATGTAAATGGCCTTTTGGTATTTGGTTTTGGTGAATTGATGGTTGCATGGTTTTCAATATAGGATGCATGCCTATAGATCTGGGATTTTCCTTGAATGATGCCATGATTGTGATTAGTTGATGCTAATATGTTCCTTAAGTGTTTGATGACTTGCTGGTACGATTTGAGTGTCATCGGAATGTGTTTGATGGGTCAAATGCTTGTTAAACCAGCAAAATTCTGCAATTCTGGGCAGCCCGTATCAGAACGGGTGCTACTGTTTCGGAACAGGTGGCCTGAAATGGCCTTGGCGTTTCGAAACAGGTAGAGCTGTTCCGAAACGGATTTGCCACTGCCAAGCCCTGTTCCGCAACAAGTTTAGGAACGGTCCCGCGTTTCAGAACGGATCTTCCCCGTTTCGGAACACTCGACCGTTGGGCACTGAATCTGATGGTTAAATGTTTTGAAACTCTTACGTTTTGGTCCCAATCTTTGTGTATGCAATTGGTTGAGTTTGAGATGTCCGATTGAGATGAAATTTGGCAGAGAAGCATGAAATATGATTAATTTTATAATGGCAACTTTTAATTTGGTTAAGTCCTCCTAATTTACAGAATTTGCAATTTGGTCCCTAAATTTGTATGTTGTGCAATTGAGTCCCTAAATGTTTTCCGATTGCTGTGATTTTTGAGTATGTTCTTTTCAAGAATACCCCTAGGGTTATTATGCATTTAGAAAAGAATAAAAATAAAGAAAGGGTCGTTAATCAAGGTTGACTTTGGTTTTCCCCGTGTAATCTTCATAGTTCGGGTCAACCGTCTAGGCCGGGCTAATGGGGTTACATTTGGTGGTATCAGAGCTGAGTTGTCGAGTAATTGGGAATGGTTATGTGGGTGATATGTGTATGATTGCTTTGTATGCTTGATGAGTGAAAGTATGATGTATAAATTGTAAGTATGTTGCAATTGTGGTGTATGCTGTGGTGAAGCATGTTAGAGGGACCCATTGCCAAATCGAAGCTAATGAAATGATTTGTTTTTAATTGGAAATGAGCTTGAGTACTTGGATTGCTTACCTTGCTGAGCCTAACTTTGTTTATTGCATTGTGATTGCATTGTTTAGTGAATGGGACCTCGTAGAGAGACGAGGATTAATACGCGAGCTATGGCTCAAAATGAGAATGAGGAGAACGCTGAAAATGTAGTGGATTTACCTCCTCCACCTGGCGGTGGTGGTGCTGGGGGTGAAGGAGCTGGTGTTGCTGCTGGTGTTGGGGTCGCTGGACCTGAAGCTGGGCAGGGGCAAGCTGCTCCTGACATGACAATGCTGATTCAAGCTATTGCTGGAGCCTTTCGGGCGGCGGTAGCTGGAGCTCAAGGAGCTGGGCATCAGGGAGATGCTAATGTAAGACTACCTCTAGAACGTTTGCGCAGTCTGGGAGGGACTGAGTTCAGGGGTTTGTCTGCTGAAGGTTCTAAGTCTTGGTTGGAAAGTACCAAGAGAATCTTGGGTCAAATGAACTGCAATGATGTGCAAAAATTGGGTTGTGTGATATCATTGTTGCATGACGATGCGTATACCTGGTGGACAACCACTATCTCCGGAAAGGAGGAAGCTGATGTAACTTGGACGTTCTTTCTAAACGCGTTCAAGAGGAGGCATCTGGGTGTGCGATACCTGGATGAGAAGAAAAGGGAATTCATGTCTCTTACTCAAGGGAGTATGACAATGGCTGAGTACGAGGTTCAGTTTGTCCGACTCAGTCAGTATGCACCTGAGCTTGTTCCTGATGAGCGGGAGAGGTGTGAACGTTTCCGTTATGGTTTGGTGACGGAAGTGAAGACCTATATGCTGGCTGCTGAGTACACAGATTTTGATGTGCTGGTTGGAAGAGCAAAGGACATTGAGTTGAATTTGAGTTTATCTTCTAGAGGTGCTGGTCCTAGTGTGGGCAAGCGAGCTGCTGAGTATAGTTCCGGTGGCGGACGGAAAAAGAGAGGACGTGATTGGAGGTATCAGTCTTCGGCTAGGCGTGGTGGTGGAGGGCAAGGTGCGCCTGTTCACGGAGACAGAGCAAGAGCTGATTCGAACACATGTTGGACATGTGGATCGCGTGGACACCTGAGGCGTGATTGTCCTCGAGCAGCGAGGGAGGTGCAGGCTCCTGTTTTGGTTACCGATAACTCGTGCTGGAACTGTGGTTCGGCGGATCACATGAGGAGGGAGTGTCCTCTGTTGGCCGGTGGTGGCCAGGGACGTGCTCCTGGAGTTGTTACACCACAGAGAGGTCGTGGGCGCGACCGTGGTAACTTCCAGCGTAGAGAGGATGATGGAAGGAATGTGGCTCATGTTGTAGCTGTTCAGCCTGAGGGTGGTAGCCAAGCCAGAGTGTATGCTCAGAGGGAGGGGAGGAATGACACGGATGTGATCGCAGGTACTTTTACTTTGCAATCCTTGTCATTACTTTCCTTGATTGATTCTGGATCTACACACTCATACATATTGCGTGAGCATGCTCAATTGCTTGGTTTGCCTGTTGAGTCTTTGGATGTTGGTATGCGTGTAACTAGTTCTTTTGGTGAGACCGTTGTGACACGAAAGCTTTATAGAAGATGTCCCTTGGTTGTGCAAGATCATGTTTTTCATGTTGATCTTATGGAATTGCCTTTCTATGGCTTTGATGTAATCCTTGGTATGGATTGGCTTGTAAAGCATCGAGCGGTAGTGGATTTTGAGAATAAGCGAGTTTCGTTGAAGCTTGCGGATGATTATGAGGTGGTGGTGGTTGGTGAGAATGTGAAGTTTCTTGCCAATGTGGTGTCTACCTTGGAAGCGAGCCGGATGCTGAGGCAGGGCTGTGAAGCTTACTTAGCCTTTGTGATGAATCCTTGCTCTAAGGAGTTGGGTGTGCAAGATATCTGGATTGTGCGAGAGTTTCCTGGTGTGTTTCCGGAGGAGTTGCCTGGATTGCCTCCTAATCGCGAAGTGGAGTTTGGGATTGAGCTGTATGAAAACACAACTCCAGTATCCATTATTCCTTATCGAATGGCAGCTAAAGAGTTGAAAGAGTTGAAGACGCAACTTCAGGAGTTGCTTGATTGTGGTTTCATTCGGCCGAGTGTGTCACCTTAGGGTGCACCGGTCTTGTTTGTGAAGAAGAAGGATGGCACTATGAGAATGTGCATTGATTACCGTCAGCTTAACAAGTTGACTATCAAGAATCAGTATCCATTGCCGAGAATTGATGATCTTTTTGATCAATTTCGGGGAGCGGCTGTGTTCTCTAAAATTGACCTAAGGTTAGGGTATTACCAGTTGAAGGTGAAGGATGTGGATGTGCCAAAGACAGCCTTCAGAAACGAGGTATGGGCATTATGAGTTCCTTGTGATGCCGTTTGGTTTGACGAATGCTCATGCAGCTTTCATGGACATGATGAATAGAATATTCCATGAATACTTGGATAAATTTGTTGTGGTGTTCATTGATGATATTCTCGTGTACTCTCGTACTGAGGAAGAGCATGAGGGGCATTTGAGAGTTGTTCTACAGGCTTTGTTGGAGAATCAGCTTTATGCTAAGCTGAGAAAGTGTGAGTTTTGGCTTAGAGAAGTGGTGTTTCTTGGTCATGTGGTTTCTGCGGAGGGGATTCGTGTTGATCCTCAAAAGATTGAGGCAGTGATGAATTGGAAGCCTCCTAAGTCTGTTCATGAAGTTCGTAGTTTCCTTGGTCTGGCAGGATACTATCGGATATTCGTGGATGGGTTTTCAAAGATTGTTGCACCTTTGACGAAGTTGTTGCATAAGGATGTTAAGTATGAGTGGACAGAAGCGAGACAGCATGCTTTTGAGAAGCTTAAGGCAGCTTTGACGCAAGCTCCTATCCTGGTTCAACCTGAATCAGGGAAAGAGTTTGTGGTGTATAGTGATGCGTCCTACGTTGGTTTGGGATGTGTGTTGATGCAAGAGGGTAAAGTGGTGGCTTATGCATCACGACAGTTGAAGGTGCATGAGCGCAATTATCCTACGCATGACATTTAGTTAGCCGCGGTGGTTTTTGCTTTGAAAATCTGGAGACATTACCTGTATGGTGAGAAGTGTACGGTGTACACGGACCACAAGAGTTTGAAGTATCTGATGTCTCAGAAGGAGTTAAATCTTAGGCAACGACGTTGGGTGGAGTTGCTTAAGGATTATGATTTGACGATCGAGTACCATCTGGGTAAAGCTAATGTTGTAGCGGATGCCTTGAGTAGGAAGGTAGCTGTTGAGTTGAGGGCTATGTTTGCCAGTTTGAGTATTTCGCGTGATGGTGGTCTTGTGGCTGAGTTGCAGGTGAAATCATCCTTGGTTCAGTTGATTAAGGAAAAGCAGTTGTTGGATGATTCCTTGGTGCCACATGTTCAGGATATTGCAGAGGGTAGGCCATCGGATTTCTGCTTTAATGATGATGGAGTTTTATGTTTTGGGAGTCGGATAGTAGTGCCCAATGATGCTGAGTTGAGGCGTGCTGTTTTGACTGAAGGTCATAGTAGTCCTTTCGCTATGCACCCTGGTAGTACTAAGATGTACCGTGATCTTCGTGATGAGTACTATTGGGTGGATTTAAAGAAAGATGTTGCTGAGTTTGTAAGCAAGTGCATGGTTTGTCAGCGAGTTAAAGCTGAGCATCAGTTTCCTTCAGGGTTGTTGCAACCGTTGAGGATTCCTGAGTGGAAGTGGGAAAGGGTTACCATGGACTTTGTGTCTGGTTTGCCCTTGTCGCCATCGAAGAGGAATTCAGTGTGGGTGATTGTGGATCGCCTGGCGAAGTGTGCGCATTTCTTGCCTGTGCATACTACGTACACTTTGGATAAGCTTGCGGAGCTGTACATTGCTGAGATTGTGCGGCTGCATGGTGTGCCTAAGTCGATTGTGTCGGATAGAGATCCGAGGTTTACATCACGTTTCTGGCAGTGTTTGCATCAGGCTTTGGGTACACGGTTGAATTTCAGTACTTCTTATCATCCACAGTCGGATGGACAGTCTGAGCGTGTTATCCAGGTGTTGGAGGATAGTTGCGGTGCTGTGTGATTGAGTTTCAGGGTTCTTGGGAGAAACATCTGCCTTTGGTGGAGTTTGCCTATAATAATAGTTATCAGGCAAGTATTCAAATGGCACCTTATGAAGCTTTGTACGGGAGGAAGTGTAGGACTCCTCTTTGTTGGGCTGAAACGGGTCAGAAGTTGGTTTCGATGCCAGATTTGTTGAAGGGAACCACCGAGAAGGTGAAGCTCATTTGTGAGCGTTTGAAGGCAGCTTCTGATCGGCAAAAGTCTTACACGGATTTGAAGCGTAAGGAGGTTGAGTATGCGGTGGGTGACCGTGTGTTTTTGAAAGTTTCGCCTTGGAAAAAAGTGATGAGGTTTAGCCGAAAGGGCAAGTTGAGCCCTAGGTACATTGGACCATACGAGGTGATTGAGCGTGTGGGTCCTGTTGCGTACAAGTTGAGGTTACCGCAGGAGTTGGAAAAGATCCATGATGTGTTTCATGTTTCTATGCTTCGGAAGTATAGATCGGATCCTTCGCATGTGATGCTTGTGGAAGAAGTGGAATTGAATCCGGATTTGACCTATGATGAGGAACCGGTGAAGATTCTGGATTCGGATAGTAAAGTTCTTCGAGGCAAGACCATTGAGTTGGTAAAGGTGTTGTGGAAGCATCGTGGTGCTGAGGAAGCCACGTGGGAACGGAAGGATGACATGTTGAAGCAGTTTCCGTATATTTTCCCTTCAGGTAAATTTCGAGGACGAAATTTCTTAAGGGGGGAGAGTTGTAACACCCCAATTTTGGGCTTAGAGGTTTTGAGTTTGAATCGGACCGGTCGGATTTCGGTTCGAATATAAAAGGTGGTTTTTAGGGAAAGCCTAGTTCGGGATGCATTAAAAATATGGAAAAATATCTTAAAATTCTCTTTTATTATATATAAGAGAGTGGTGAACTCAATTTTACAAAATGAGGTTTCGAAATGTGACATTTCAAGTTAGTGACTAAAATGTAATTTTTGAAAAGTTGGTGACTGTTTTAAAAGGATTGAAACTTTGAATCTTTAAGGAGCTAATTTACCCAAGAAGAGTTTTCTCCAGATTTTTCTTAATATTAAACATTTATTAAATGATATTTAATAAAAGGAAAAAGGGGAAATAGATATTTTTGAGTTCATAACTAACTTTTCTCGAAATTTTCCCTCTTCATTTTCTCTCCCTTTTCTCTCAGCCAAACACATTTCCCCAGCCATTTTCCCTCTGATTTTAACACCTAAAGATGAGATTTCAATCTCTATTTGATCTCTAATCATTCCTACATCAAATCCTTATCATTTGCTTATTGAATTTTCAAGAATATTGGCTTTAAACAAGGAGAAACCCACATTTAGAGGTATGAACGTCCTTCTCCTCTAAATACTCAGTTCTTTACTGAAATTCTCAAGTTCTCAATCCTTGATTTGAGTTTTATTAAAGGTTTTAATGTTGTGTTCTTGATTTTGGCTTAAAATGCAAGATTTGGATTTAATTTTGATTAAATTCGTACTAAATGATTGGGCTGTGTTTTGAGATGTCTTTTTGATGTTTATTGGATGTATAAATGATGTGTAATTGAGGTTTAATCAATGCAATCCCGGATAGGTTGATTTTCCTAAGTTTTTGCTTGAGTTAATGGCGGTTTTTGGGGTGATTTTGATGCCCTGCTATAGCTGGAGGTATAAGGACGTGATTAGATCCTTTTTGGATGTTAATTGATGTATAAGTATGATTGGAATTGATGGATCTTGGCTGGGTAATGTTGTAGAGGTGTTTGGATGTGATTTTGGTTGTGTTTGGTAGCCGAAATGTGAGTGTTGATGAGAGCAGCGAGTTTAGGTGTCTTGCTTGAAGATATTAATGCATGTTGATGCATTAATCCACTGCTTTGATGTGTTTAAAACATGGGAGATATCATCAGATCCTTGTGGTGTTGATCAGGAGGCTTGATCGGTGTTTCAGCAAGCTTGCGAAACGGAATCGGTGAGTGAAGTTTGGTTTTCAGCTTTGAAACCAATGTTGGAAGGTTTTGGGAGCTTAGTTTAAGTCTAAACAACTTAGCTAAGTGTTATATTTGCATGTTTAAATTCTGTTTTGAAAGCATATTTTAGCATGTTTGATGCTAGTTTTATAAGCCATGTGTTGAAGGATGCTCAAGGTAAGAGATCCTTGTTTTGAACATTGATAAATGTGGTTTGATGCATTGTAATGCATGACTATTTAATGGCTTTGTTAAATGCTTTAAAACAGTGGATTAATGATGACAAATGATGTATATTGGCAAGTGATGTGTTGGTTTTAAAGTACTTGAATCGGATATAGTTAGCCGACTATAGGATTGGGTGCACCGTGATTAAAGTCGCCTTGGATGTTGAGGGGTTGTGATTGTACCGTAAACTCCATCCAAGTACACTAACGAGATGGTTAAGATCATCATGGTGGTTAAAAGTCCATGAGTGGATCTTGTGTTAAGATCACAATGGTGGTTAAAAGTCCATGTGTGGATCTTGTATTGTGTGTCCCGTGTTCTCGTTAGTGATGTTATACAACTACCAATGAGTGATGTGGAGGGGTTGTGATTGTACCATAGTCTCCATCACGGGTGTTGAGGGTTTGTGATTGTACCATTTGCTCCACCTTGATATTGGTAGTGTGTATGAAGCGTGTGGGACAACGCTTGTAATCCGCGTATCCGATTGTGTTTTAAGTTGTAAAATGTTATTGATTATCGCTTGTAAGCCAATATGACATGATGATGATTTGAAGCATGAGATGCTTGGTTTGTATGCATAATTGCATGATAAATGTTGTTTTGAAACTAAAGGCCTTGAAAAGGTGTTTTTGCAAATGCATTATTGTGATGTTTTAATTGAGCATTTCCTCACTAAGCTATGTGCTTAAGCTCTCTCTTTCTTAAACCAATAATGCAGAGCATTGAGGTGCATAAAGGGCGGCAAGGAGGTCAAGGATCCAAGTGAAAGACTAAGCTCATGTATGGTGAATGTTTTTCCTAACACTATTAGCTTTTGGCATTTGGCAATGGGAACCTAAGTTGTGTTTTTGGGAGATGTTTTGGACTCCCTATGTTGGTTAATGCCTTTGATGATGTTGGATCATGTAAATGGCCTTTTGGTATTTGGTTTTGGTGAATTGATGGTTGCATGGATTTCAATATAGGATGCATGCCTATAGATTTGGGATTTTCCTTGAATGATGCCATGATTGTGATTAGTTGATGATAATATGTTCCTTAAGTGTTTGACGACTTGCTGGTACGATTTGAGTTTCATCGGAATGTGTTTGATGGGTCAAATGCTTGTTAAACCAGCAAAAATCTGCAATTCTGGGCAGCCCGTATCGGAACGGGTGCTACTGTTTCGGAACAGATGGCCTAAAATGACCTTGGCGTTTCGAAACAGGTAGAGCTGTTCCGAAACGGATTTGCCACTGCCAAGCCCTGTTCCGTAACAAGTTTCGGAACGGTCCTGCGTTTCGGAACGGATCTTCCCCGTTTCGGAACACTCGACCGTTGGGCACTGAATCTGATGGTTAAATGTTTTGAAACTCTTACGTTTTGGTCTCAATCTTTGTATATGCAATTGGTTGAGTTTGAGATGTCCGATTGAGATGAAATTTGGCAGAAAAGCATGAAATATGATTAATTTTATAATGGTAACTTTTAATTTGGTTAAGTCCTCCTAATTTACAAAATTTGAAATTTGGTCCCTAAATTTGTATGTTGTGCAATTGAGTCCCTAAATGTTTTCCGATTGCTGTGATTTTTGAGTATGTTCTTTTCAAGAATACCCCTAGGGTTATTATGCATTTAGACAAGAATAAAAATAAAAAAGGGTCGTTAATCAAGGTTGACTTTCGGGTTGACTTTGGTTTTCCCCATGTAATCTTCGTAGTTCGGGTCAACCGTCTAGGCCGGGCTAAGGGGGTTACAGCGGGAGTGACCCTTGTTGGCTGGTGGAGGCCAAGGACGTGCACCTGTTGTGGCTGCACCTCAGAGTGGCCGTGGGTAAGGCCGATGGAATTTTCAGAGGAGAGACGAGGGCCAGAGAGGCATTGCTCACGTGGTGGCGGTTCGGGCTGAGGAAGGCGGTCCTGCGAGGGTTTATGCTCAGTGCAAGGAGTGCAACGATACCGATGTTATCGCATGTACCTTTGTTCTTCAGTCTTTATCATTGCTGGCTTTGATTGATTCTGGATATACGCATTCTTATATCTTGAGTGAGCATGAACATTTGATTGATATACCTGTTGAGTTGCTTGAAGTAGGAATGGAAGTGACTAGTTCTTTTGGTGAGACTGTAGTCACTAGGAGGTTGTATAGTAGATGCCCTTTGACTGTGCAAGGTCATATTTTTCTTGTGGATTTGATGGAGTTACCCTTCTATGGTTTTGATGTAATCCTTGGTATGGATTGATTGTTTAAGCATAGAGCGGTGGTTGACTTTGATGTCAAGCGAGTCACTTTAAAGCTTGTCGATGATTATGAAGTAGTAGTAGTAGTAGGCTAGAATGTGAAATTCTTGTCGAATGTGATTTCAGTTTTGGAAGCAAACCGTATGATGAAGTTGGGTTGTGAGGCTTACCTTGCCTATGTGTGAATCCTGGCACCAAGGATGTGCGTGTGCAGGACATCCGAACCGTTTGCGATTTTCTGGGTGTCTTTCCGGAAGAATTGCCTTGGTTGCCACCAAACAAGGAAGTTGAGTTTGGTATCGAGTTGTACGAGAATACGACTCCGGTGTACATTGCTCCTTATCGCATGGCACCTAAAGAGCTAAAAGAGTTGAAAACGCAACTGCAGAAAGTTGTTGGACTGAGGGTTCATCCGGCCGAGTGTGTCACCTTGGGGTGCACCGATTTTGTTTGTAAAGAAGAAAGATGGGACAATGCGGATGTGCATAGATTATCGGCAACTGAACAAGTTGATGATCAAGAGCAAGTATCCCTTGCCTAGGATTGATGATCTCTTTGATCAGTTCTGGGGAGACTCAGTGTTTTCTAAGATAGATCCGAGGTCAGGATATTACCAGCTGAAGGTGAAGGATGTGGACGTACCTAAGACAACTTTTCGGACAAAGTACGGGCATTACGAGTTCTTAGTGATGTCGTTTGGTTTGACCAACATGCATGTTGCTTTCATGGACATGATGAATCAAGTATTCCATGAATTCTTTGATCAGATTGTGTTGGTGTTCATCAATGATATCCTTGTGTACTCTCGTACCAAGGAGGATCATGATAGACATTTGAGAATCGTTTTGCAAGCGTTGTTGGAAAATCAGTTGTATGCCAAGCTAAGTAAGTGTGAGTTTTGGCATGGAGAGGTGGTCTTCCTTGGACATGTTGTGTTAACTGAGGGTATTCACGTTGATCCGCTCAAAGTAGAGGCTATGATGAGTTGGAAGGTGCCTAAGTCGGTAACAGAGGTGCGAAGTTTCCTTGGTCTAGCTGGGTATTACCGTAGGTTTGTCGAAAGTGTCTCGAAGATAGCTGCACCTTTGACCAAGTTATTGCAAAAGAATGTTCGATTTGAGTGGACAGAGGCGAGGCAACAAGCTTTTGAGAAGTCGAAGGAAGCTTTGACGCAAGCTCCTGTTCTGATTCAGCCTGAGTTTGGTAAGGAGTTTGTGGTCTATAGTGATGCGTACATTGTTGGTTTGGGCTGCGTGTTGATGCAGAAAGGTAAGGTAGTAGCTTATGCATCTAGACAGTTGAAGGTGCATGAGCGTAACTATCCTACTCATGATCTTGAGCTTGCGGCTGTTGTGTTTGCTTTGAAGATCTGGAGGAATTACATGTACGGTGAGGAGTGCGTTGTGTTCACAGATCATAAGAGTTTGAAGTATCTTATGTCTCAGAAGAAGTTGAATCTTAGGCAACGTCGTTGGGTGGAGTTGCTTAAGGATTATGATCTGTCGATCGAGTACCACCCGGGCAAGGCTAATGTTGTAGCCGATGCTTTGAGCAGGAAAGTGGCTGTGGAGTTAAGGGCAATGTTGCCTTGCTTGAGCATATCACGTGATGGTGGTCTGATTGCGGAATTGCAAGTGAAACAATCTCTGATTCAGTTGATCAAAGATAAGAAGTTGCTTGATGATTCCCTTGTTTCGCATGTTCAGGACATTGCGGATAGTAGACCTTCGGATTTCAGTTTTAATGATGACGGTGTTTTGTGCTTTGGAAGTCGAATAGTGGTGCCAGATGGTGTTGAGTTGAGGCGCACTATTCTGACTGAAGCTCGTAGTAGTCCTTTTTCTATGCATCTTTGTAGTACAAAGATGTATCGTGATTTGAAAGACAAGTACTATTGGGTGGGGTTAAATAAGGATGTGGCTGAGTTCGTTAGTATGTGCATGGTGTGTCAGCGATTGAAGGTTGAACATCAGGTCCCTTCTGGGTTGTTTCAACCTTTGAGAATCCCATAATGGAAGTGGGAAAGAATTACCATGGATTTTGTGTTTGGATTGCCGTTATCACCGTCAAAGAAGAATTCGGTTTGGGTTATTGTTGATCGCCTTACGAAGTGTGCACAATTTCTACCTGTGCATACTACGAACACATTGGATAAGCTGGCTAAGCTGTACATTGCTGAGATTGTGCGGTTGCACGGTGTGCCAAAGTCTATAGTGTCGGATATGGATCTGAGGTTTACAACACGATTTTGGGAATGTTTGCATCAAGCCTTGGGTACACGATTGAATTTCAGTACTTCATATCATCCTCAGACGGATAGACAGTTGGAACGTGTGATCCAAGTACTTGAAGACATGTTGAGATGATGCGTGATAGATTTTTAGGGTTCTTGGGAGAAGCACTTGTCGTTGGTTGAGTTTGCATATAATAACAGCTACCAGGCAAGTATTCAAATGGCTCCATACGAGGCTTTGTATGGGAGAAGATGTAGAACCCCTCTCTGTTGGGCAGAGGCTGGGCAAAAGTTGATTTCGATGCCAGCTATGCTAAAGGGAACCACAAAGAAGGTGAAACTCATTTGTGAGCGTTTGAAGGCAGCATCGGATAGACAAAAGTCTTACGCAGACCTGAAGCGGATGGAGATTGAGTTCGCGGTGGGCGAACGTGTGTTTTTGAAAGTATTGCCTTGGAAGAAAGTGATGAGATTTGGGCGTAAGGGTAAGCTTAGCCCAAGGTTCATTGGACCGTACAAGGTTGTGGAGCGTATTGGTCCTGTGGCATATCGGTTGAGATTGCCTTCGGAGCTGGAAAAGATACATGATGTGTTCCATGTCTCTTTGTTGCGAATGTATACATCGGATCCTTCACATGTGATGCCTATTGAGGAGATAGAGTTAAATTCAGATCTGTCATATGATGAGGAACCAGTGAGGGTTCTGGATGTGAGCAATAAAGTTCTTCGCGAAAAGACGATAGAGTTTGTGAAGGTGTTGTGGCGACACCGAGGAGTTGAGGAGGCCAAGTGGGAAAGCAAAGCGGACATGCCGAAGCAGTTTCCGTACCTTTTTCCTTCAGGTAAAATTTTGAGGACGAAATTTCCTAAGTGGGCGAGAGTTATAACGCCGTGGTTTTAGGCCTAGATGTTCTAGATATCGGACCGGATCGGTCGAGAACGGTTCGAATCGCGTAAGGTGATTTAAGGAAATCAAGCATCGGGATAGGATAAAATGTGGTAAAAAGTGATAAAATCCTCTGAAAATATATTTAAGGGGTTGGTCAAATCAATTTAACAAAAAGAGTTTCGGAAGTGGTACATTTTTGTAGTGACCAAATCGTAAAGTTTCAAAACTGTGGAAAATGTTATTTTTAAAGGTGAAGCCAAATTCATAGAATCTTTAGGGGGTTTTATGGAAATTTAGCCTTTCCTTAACATGACATGTGTTTAAAATGGTTTTAATTAAATAGCTTTAATTGGTTTTTATTTTATGTAATTAATTAGGTGGTTAGTTTGAGATTCCATCACGTAACTACCATCTTCTCCTCATTTTCAGCCTGTAACCCCCTTAACCCGGCCTAGACGGTTGACCCGAATTAAGAAAGTCACACGGGGAAAACCAAAGTCAACCCGAAAGTCAACCTTGATTAACGACCCTTTTTTTTCTTTTTAAAACTTGTCTAGATGCATATTAAGCCTAATTGTGATCACACAAACATCATACCAAAAGATCACAAACATCAGAGATCAAACAGGGACTCAATTGAACAATTTACGACTTTAGGGACCAAATTGTAAATTCTGGTAATTATAAGGACTTAACCTAAATTGAAGTTACCAACTTGAAATTAATCATGTTTCATACTTCTCTGTGAAATTTCAGCTCGAAAGGACTTCCCAAACTCATACAATTGCACAAACAAGTTTCAGGACCAAAACGCAAACAATCCAAAACACATAACTGCCAATGTCAGCCCCCAACGGTCAACCGTTCCGAAACGGGAGACAGCCCGTTTCGAAACGCGGGGCCGTTCCGAAACAGGCATAGCCCGTTTCAAAACGGGGGTCTGGCAGTGGCCTTTCCGTTTCGGAACGGCCCCTCCCGTTTCGGACGCCTGGGCACGATTAAGGCACCCGTTCCGAAACGGTAGGTGCTGTTCCGAAACACCCTGCCCAGATTGCTCCAAAACTCCACTTTAAACATGCAATTACACAACCAAACATGCTCCAAATGTCACCAAACTTTACTAGCATGCGATTCAACATATATATAACATATTAGCATCATCAATTCAACCAAACATCATCATATGCAAAAAGCCCCAATTCTATAGGCATGCTTCCTACACAAGCTAGATATTCAAGCACCAAACTTACAAAACAAGCATATAAAGATCCAATCCAAAGACCAACAATCTTAACATCAAGAAACATACTTAGGGAGTACAAAACACCTCCCAAAACATACACATGGTTTCCCCATTGCCAAATCACCCAAAAGCTAAAATGTTTAACAAAAACCTTCCATACATTGAGCTTTACTTGCACTTGAATTCTTGCCCTTCTTGCTGCCCTCAAAAGGTCTCTAATGCTCTGCATTATTGAATTAAGGAAAACGAAGAGAGCGTAAGCAAAAGCTTAGTGAGGAACGCTCAATAAAACCATCCAATAATGCATTTGTAAAACACTTTATAAAACATGCGTTAAACATCATTTACACATGCTCAAAAGCATACTTAAACATGCATCTCATGCATCAAATCATAACATGTCATATTGGCCACAAGTGATAATTTCCATTTCTTTAAAAACAAGTTCATCAACTTTCACCCCAAGGACTTTTAAACACCTTGGCCCCAAGGACTTTTAAACACCTTGGCCCCAAGGACTTTTAAACACCTTGGCCTATGGACTTTTAAACACCATAGAATGTATCACATCAAGGACTTTTAAACACCTTGATCCCAAGGACTTTTAAACACCTTGGCCCCATGGACTTTTAACCACCATGGAAAAGGATCACCTAAGGACTTTTAACCACCTTAGTGTCCACAACATGAACCATCCAAGGACTTTTAACCACCTTGATGTTCATAAGTAACAAGGCTCACTCAAGGACTTTTAACCACCTTAGTGACCTTAACATTTTAAAACCTCACTTGCCAATATACATCATTTTCATCACTTACATCACTGTTTTAAAGCATAAAACCAAGCCATATTCATCATGCATTTAAAAGCATTAAACCACATCATTTCAATGTACAAAAGCAAGGAACTCCTACCTAGAGTTACCTTCAACATATGGCTTACATCATCAGCAAAAACCATGCTAAAACATGCTTCCAAAACAGTATGTAAAACATGCAAATAATCATTTTGCAACACAACAAAATCATGGCCACCACTAGAGAGAAATTCCGAAAACTTACGCTCGAGCTTAGCAAAGTTGTTTAGACTTAAACTAAGCTCCCAAGACATTGGTTTCAAAGCCGAAAACCCAATTTCACTCACCGATTCCACTTCGCCACTTGCCGAAGCACGAAATCAAGCTTCCGAATCAACAACTCTTGGATCCAAAGATGCCTCCCCTGATTAAACACATTAAAGCAGAGGTTTAATGCATCATCAAGCATCAAAAGCTTCAATGAAAGACTCAAACTCGCTGCTCTCATTCCCACTCCAATTTCGGCCACCAAACACAACCGAAATTGCACCAAAACCACCTCCCAACAAAGCCCAGCCATAAACCAGCAAAACCTTACATCCATTAACACCATAAAACATCTAAAAACAACCTACAAACATCCTTATACCTCCAGCAACAACAGATCCACAAGATCACCACAAAAACATCCAAAAAACATAAGCTAAACTTAGGAAACTCAACCTATCCGGGATTGCATTAATCAAAACTCATTTCCTTATCAATTTAGAGTTCATTTAACATCAAAAACACATCTCAAATCACAGATCAATCAGATCTAACGAAAAATCATGAAAAACCATCAAATCTTGCATTATAAGCCAAGATACAATTCCAAACTCAAAAGCCTTTAATTAAACATCAATCAAGAGTTGATAACTTGGGAATTTCAGTAAAGAACTGATAGTTTAGAGGAGAAGGACGTTCTTACCTCCAAACTTGTGTTTCTCCACTTTTTGGAATGAAAATCCTTGTTGAAACACTTAGCAATTGAAGAGATTTGAAGATACAATGATTTGGAATCAAATGAGAGTTGAATGGAGGGATTTAGGTGAAGAAATCAGATCAAGTTCTCTGGAAAAGTAGTGTTTGGTTTGAGAGAAAATGAGAGAAAGAAAGTTTAGCAAAGTTGGTTACAAAATCCAAAAATAGCCAAAATGGCTTCCCTCCAATTTTAATGACCTTTAAAATCAGATTTTAGACTTAAAATATCTTAGAAAAATCTGGAGAAATCATCTTTGGATTAATAGCTCCTTAAGGATTCAAAGTTTCAACTCTTTATAAAACAGTCACCAAACTTTCAAAATTTACATTTTGGTCACTAGACAAAATGTCATACTTCCAAAACCCATTTTTCAAAATTGATTTCACAGTTCACTTAATTATATTAAAAGATGATTTTAGAACATTTTTCCATATTTTTAATGCAACCCGAACTAGGCTTTCCTAATTTCACCTCTTTAGATTCGAACAGCACTTCGACCAAACCGGTCAACGCCCAGAACTTCTAAGCCCAAAACCGGGGCGTTACAACTCTCCCCCCCTTAAGAAATTTCGTCCTCGAAATTTACCTGAAGGAAAGAGATAAGGAAACTGCTTCAGCATGTCTTCCTTCCGCTCCCACGTGGCTTCCTCAACACCGCGATGCTTCCACAGCACCTTCACCAACTCAATGGTCTTGCCACGAAGAACCTTGCTATCCGAATCCAGAACCTTCACCGGTTCCTCATCATAGGTCAAATCCGGATTCAAAACCACTTCCTCCACAGGCATCACATGCGAAGGATCAGATCTATACTTCCGGAGCATAGAAACATGAAACACATCATGAATCTTCTCCAACTCCTGAGGTAACCTCAACCGATACGCAACAGGACCCACACGCTCAACCACCTCATATGGTCCAATGTATCTAGGGCTCAACTTGCCCTTCCGGCCAAACCGCATCACCTTCTTCCAAGGCGATACCTTCAAGAACACACGGTCACCCACCGCATACTCTATCTCCTTACGCTTCAAATCCGCGTAAGACTTCTGCCGATCAGAAGCAGCCTTTAACCGCTCACAAATGAGCTTCACCTTCTCTGTGGTCCCTTTCAACAAAGCCGGCATCGAAACCAACTTTTGACCAGTCTCAGCCCAACAAAGAGGAGTCCTACACTTCCTCCCGTACAAAGCCTCATAAGGTGCCATCTGTATGCTCGCCTGATAACTGTTGTTATAAGCAAACTCAACCAAAGGCAGATGCTTCTCCCAAGAACCTTGGAACTCAATCACGCAGCACCTCAACATATCCTCCAAAATCTGGATAACTCGCTCAGACTGACCATCCGACTGAGGATGATAGGACGTACTGAAATGCAACCTTGTACCCAGAGCTTGATGCAAACACTGCCAGAACCGCGATGTGAACCTCGGATCCCTATCCGACACAATCGACTTGGGCACACCATGCAGCCGCACAATCTCAGCAATGTACAGCTCTGCCAGCTTATCTAAAGAAAACGTAGTATGCACAGGCAAGAAATGCGCACACTTCGTCAGGCGATCCACAATCACCCAGACCGAATTCTTTTTCGATGGAGACAAAGGTAAACCAGATACAAAATCCATGGTAACCCTCTCCCACTTCCATTCAGGGATTTTCAACGGTTGCAACAACCCTGAAGGAAACTGATGCTCAGCCTTAACTCGCTGACACACCAAACACTTGCTCACGATCTTCGCAACGTCCTTCTTCAAACCAACCCAATAGTACTCATCACGAAGATCACGATACATCTTAGTACTACCAGGGTGCATAGCAAAAGGACTACTATGACCTTCAGTCAGAATAGCACGCCTCAACTCAGCATCATTGGGCACTACTATCCGACTCCCAAAACACAGCACACCATCATCATTGAAACAGAAATCTGAAGGTCTACCCTCCGCGATATCCTGAACATGAGACACCAAGGAATCATCCAACAACTGCTTATCCTTGATCAACTGAACCATAGACGGCTTCACATGCAACTCAGCCACAAGACCACCATCACGCGATATGCTCAAGCTAGCAAACATGGCTCTCAACTCAACAGCTACCTTCCTACTCAAGGCATCAACAACAACATTAGCTTTTCCAGGATGATACTCAATCGTCAGATCATAATCCTTGAGCAACTCCAACCAACGCCGCTGCCTAAGATTCAACTCCTTCTGAGACATCAGATACCTCAAACTCTTGTGATCTGTGTACACAGTACACTTTTCTCCATACAGATAATGCCTCCAGATCTTCAGAGCAAAAACCACTGCAGCCAGCTCAATATCGTGCGTAGGGTAATTGCGCTCATGCACTTTCAACTGCCACGATGCATAAGCCACCACCTTACCCTGCTGCATTAGCACACACCCCAAACCAACATAGGATGCATCACTGTAAACCACAAACTCTTTCCCTGATTCAGGCTGAATCAAGATAGGAGCTTGCGTCAAAGCCGCCTTCAGCTTCTCAAAAGCCTGCTGTCTCGCTCCTGTCCACTCATACTTAACATCCTTCTGCAACAGCTTTGTCAAAGGAGCAGCAATCTTGGAAAACCCATCCACAAACCTTCGGTAGTATCCCGCCAAACCAAGGAAACTACGGACCTCATGAACAGACTTAGGAACCTTCCAGCTCATCACCGCCTCAATCTTCTGAGGATCAACACGAATCCCCTCAGCTGAGACCACATGCCCAAGAAAAACCACCTCTCTCAACCAGAACTCACACTTGCTCAGCTTAGCATAAAGCTGATTCTCCAACAAAGCTTGCAAAACAATCCTCAAATGCTCTTCGTGCTCCTCCTCAGTACGCGAGTACACGAGGATATCATCAATGAACACCACGACAAACTTGTCCAGGTATTCATGAAACACACGATTCATCATGTCCATGAAAGCAGCAGGAGCATTTGTCAACCCGAACGGCATCACAAGAAACTCATAATGCCCATACCTTGTCCTGAAAGCTGTCTTAGACACATCCACATCCTTCACCTTCAACTGATAATACCCTGACCTCAAGTCAATCTTAGAGAACACAGCAGCTCCCCGAAATTGATCAAAGAGATCATCAATCCTTGGCAAAGGATACCGATTCTTGATACTCAACTTGTTCAGCTGACGGTAATCAATGCACATTCTCATAGTGCCATCCTTCTTCTTCATAAACAAGACCGGTGCTCCCCAAGGTGACACACTCGGCCGGATGAAACCACGATCAAGCAACTCTTGCAACTGCGTCTTCAGCTCCTTCAGCTCCTTAGGTGCCATTCTATAGGGAGTAATGGACACAGGAGTTGTATTCTCATACAGCTCAATTCCAAACTCCACCTCGCGGTTAGGAGGTAAACCAGGCAACTCCTCAGGAAAAACACCAGGAAACTCCTTTACAACCCTGATATCTTGCACCCTCAACTCCTTAGAGCTAGGATTCATCACAAAAGCTAGATAGGCTTCGCAACCTTGCCTCAGCATCCTGCTCGCCTCCAAAGAAGATACCACATTGGCAAGAAACTTCACATTCTCACCAACCACCACAACTTCATAATCATCCGCAAGCTTAAGCGAAACACGCTTATTCTCACAATCCACAACAGCACGATGCTCAGCAAGCCAATCCATACCAAGGATCACATCAAAACCATAGAAGGGCAATTCCATAAGATCAACATGAAAGACATGCTCTTGAACAACCAAAGGGCACCTTCTATACAACTTTCGAGTCACAACAGTCTCACCAAAAGAACTAGTGACCCGAACACCAACATCCAAAGACTCAACAGGCAAACCAAGCAATTCAGCATGCTCACGAAGAATATATGAATGCGTAGATCCAGAATCAATCAAAGAAAGCAATGACAAGGACTGCAAAGTAAAGGTACCTGCAATCACATCCGCATCATTCCTGCCCTCTCTCTGAGCATACACCCTCGCTTGGCCTCCACCTTCAGGCTGAATAGCTACAACATGAGCTACCCCTCGGCCACCTTCCTCTCTCCTCTGGAAATTACCACGGTCGCGCCCACGACCTCTCTGTGGTGCAGCAACAACAGGAGCACGCACCTGCTCACCAGCCATCCTCGGACAATCTCGCCTCAAGTGGTCCGCAGAACCACAATTCCAGCACCCATTCCCAGCATTACCAGCTGTTGCAACAGGAGCTTGTGCCACTCTCTCAGCACGAGGACAGTCACTTTTCAAGTGACCACGGGAACCACAGATCCAACAAGCACTAGGATCAGCTCTAGCATTGCCTCCTCTAGCAGGTGCACCACCACCTCTCCTGGCTGAGGACTGATACTTCTGATCTCGTCCCCTCTTGTTCCGTCCACCTCCGGAGCTACACTCAGC
Source organism: Hibiscus trionum (assembly GCA_030270665.1). NCBI lineage: Eukaryota > Viridiplantae > Streptophyta > Magnoliopsida > Malvales > Malvaceae > Hibiscus > Hibiscus trionum. The sequence continues at coordinate 29,791,492 of BSYR01000021.1, forward strand.
AGCTCGCTTGCCAGCACCCCTAGCAGACAAACTCAGGTTCATCTCAACGTCCTTTGCTCGGCCCACCAACACATCAAAATCTTCATACTCGGCGGCCAGCAAATACATCTTAACATCCGTCACAAGACCGTAACGGAACCTCTCGCACCTTGCCCTCTCATCAGGTATCAGCTCCGGTGCATACTGACTGAGCCGTACAAACTGTACCTCGTACTCAGCTACACTCATGCTCCCTTGGGTAAGAGATATGAATTCCCGCTTTTTCTCATCCAGATATCTCACTCCCAGATATCTTCTTTTAAACACATTCTGAAAGAATGTCCAGGTAACATCAGCTTCAGCCATTCCAGAAATGGTAGTCGTCCACCATGTATAAGCATCGTCCTGCAGCAAGGACACAACACAGCGCAGCTTTTGCACATCCGTGCAACTCATCTGACCCAAGATACGCTTGGTACTTTCCAGCCAAGCCTCAGAACTCTCAGCTGACAAACCTCTAAACTCAGTCCCTCCAAGACTGCGCAGACGCTCCAAAGGCAATCTGACTCCAGCATCTCCCTGATGCCCAGCTCCCTGAGCTCCAGCTACTGCTGCTCGAAAAGCACCTGCAATAGCTTGTACCAAAACAGACATATCAGGCATAGCTTGCCCCTGACCAACCTCTGGTCCAGCAGCTCCAGCACCAGCATCAGCTCTCGCACCTCCAGCACCACCACCAGGCGGAGGAGGGGGTAACACAGCACTACCAGTGTGCTCTTCATTCTCATTCTCGTTAGAGCCGTAGCTCTCGCATTACCTCTTAACTCTCTACGTGGTGCCATACTTTTACCATGCAATCACAACACAAATAAAACAAAGTCAGGCCCAGCAAGGTAAGCAATCCAAGTATTCAAGCTCAATTTCATTTCAAAACAACATCTTTCCTTTAGCTTTTGTTTGGCAATGGGTACCCTCAACATGCAACATCAGAGCATACAACTCAACTGCATCAACATTTCAAACCACTGAACATGCTTTCAAACAACAAGCATTCATAGCATACATACTTCAATCACGCATACAAACATTCCCAATTACTCGAGAACTCAGCTCTGATACCACCAAATGTAACCCCCTTAACCCGGCCTAGACGGTTGACCCGAATTAAGAAAGTCACACGGGGAAAACCAAAGTCAACCCGAAAGTCAACCTTGATTAACGACCCTTTTTTTTTTCTTTTTAAAACTTGTCTAGATGCATATTAAGCCTAATTGTGATCACACAAACATCATACCAAAAGATCACAAACATCAGAGATCAAATAGGGACTCAATTGAACAATTTACGACTTTAGGGACCAAATTGTAAATTCTGGTAATTATAAGGACTTAACCCAAATTGAAGTTACCAACTTGAAATTAATCATGTTTCATACTTCTCTGTGAAATTTCAGCTTGAAAGGACTTCCCAAACTCATACAATTGCACAAACAAGTTTCAGGACCAAAACGCAAACAATCCAAAACACATAACTGCCAATGTCAGCCCCCAACGGTCAACCGTTCCGAAACGGGAGACAGCCCGTTTCGAAACGCGGGGCCATTCCGAAACAGGCATAGCCCGTTTCAAAACGGGGGTCTGGCAGTGGCCTTTCCGTTTCGGAACGGCCCCTCCCGTTTCGGACGCCTGGGCACGATTAAGGCACCCGTTCCGAAACGGTAGGTGTTGTTCCGAAACACCCTGCCCAGATTGCTCCAAAACTCCACTTTAAACATGCAATTACACAACCAAACATGCTCCAAATGTCACCAAACTTTACCAGCATGCGATTCAACATATATATAACATATTAGCATCATCAATTCAACCAAACATCATCATATGCAAAAAGCCCTAATTCTATAGGCATGCTTCCTACACAAGCTAGATATTCAAGCACCAAACTTACAAAACAAGCATATAAAGATCCAATCCAAAGACCAACAATCTTAACATCAAGAAACATACTTAGGGAGTACAAAACACCTCCCAAAACATACACATGGTTTCCCCATTGCCAAATCACCCAAAAGCTAAAATGTTTAACAAAAACCTTCCATACATTGAGCTTTACTTGCACTTGAATTCTTGCCCTTCTTGCTGCCCTCAAAAGGTCTCTAATGCTCTGCATTATTGAATTAAGGAAAACGAAGAGAGCGTAAGCAAAAGCTTAGTGAGGAACGCTCAATAAAACCATCCAATAATGCATTTGTAAAACACTTTATAAAACATGCGTTAAACATCATTTACACATGCTCAAAAGCATACTTAAACATGCATCTCATGCATCAAATCATAACATGTCATATTGGCCACAAGTGATAATTTCCATTTCTTTAAAAACAAGTTCATCAACTTTCACCCCAAGGACTTTTAAACACCTTGGCCCCAAGGACTTTTAAACACCTTGGCCTATGGACTTTTAAACACCATAGAATGTATCACATCAAGGACTTTTAAACACCTTGATCCCAAGGACTTTTAAACACCTTGGCCCCATGGACTTTTAACCACCATGGAAAAGGATCACCTAAGGACTTTTAACCACCTTAGTGTCCACAACATGAACCATCCAAGGACTTTTAACCACCTTGATGTTCATAAGTAACAAGGCTCACTCAAGGACTTTTAACCACCTTAGTGACCTTAACATTTTAAAACCTCACTTGCCAATATACATCATTTTCATCACTTACATCACTGTTTTAAAGCATAAAACCAAGCCATATTCATCATGCATTTAAAAGCATTAAACCACATCATTTCAATGTACAAAAGCAAGGAACTCCTACCTAGAGTTACCTTCAACATATGGCTTACATCATCAGCAAAAACCATGCTAAAACATGCTTCCAAAACAGTATGTAAAACATGCAAATAATCATTTTGCAACACAACAAAATCATGGCCACCACTAGTGAGAAATTCCGAAAACTTACGCTCGAGCTTAGCAAAGTTGTTTAGACTTAAACTAAGCTCCCAAGACATTGGTTTCAAAACCGAAAACCCAATTTCACTCACCGATTCCACTTCGCCACTTGCCGAAGCACGAAATCAAGCTTCTGAATCAACAACTCTTGGATCCAAAGATGCCTCCCCTGATTAAACACATTAAAGCAGAGGTTTAATGCATCATCAAGCATCAAAAGCTTCAATGAAAGCACTCAAACTCGCTGCTCTCATTCCCACTCCAATTTCGGCCACCAAACACAACCGAAATTGCACCAAAACCACCTCCCAACAAAGCCCAGCCATAAACTAGCAAAACCTTACATCCATTAACACCATAAAACATCTAAAAACAACCTACAAACATCCTTATACCTCCAGCAACAACAGATCCACAAGATCACCACAAAAACATCCAAAAATAGTGTTTGGTTTGAGAGAAAATGAGAGAAAATGGAGGGATTTAGGTGAAGAAATCAGATCCAATTCTCTGGAAAAGTAGTGTTTGGTTTGAGAGAAAATGAGAGAAAGAAAGTTTAGCAAAGTTGGTTACAAAATCCAAAAATAGCCAAAATGGCTTCCCTCCAATTTTAATGACCTTTAAAATCAGATTTTAGACTTAAAATATCTTAGAAAAATCTGGAGAAATCATCTTTGGATTAATAGCTCCTTAAGGATTCAAAGTTTCAACTCTTTATAAAACAGTCACCAAACTTTCAAAATTTACATTTTGGTCACTAGCCAAAATGTCATACTTCCAAAACCCATTTTTCAAAATTGATTTCACAGTTCACTTAATTATATTAAAAGATGATTTTAGAACATTTTTCCATATTTTTAATGCAACCCGAACTAGGCTTTCCTAATTTCACCTCTTTAGATTCGAACAGCACTTCGACCAAACCGGTCAACGCCCAGAACTTCTAAGCCCAAAACCGGGGCGTTACACAGCCAAACACAATTTTCATCCATTTCTCTCCAGAATTCTTTTCTCCCAAACACTCTCTTAATATTTCCTAAACAATTTTCAAGAATCCTTTCAAGTTCTTCAAGTTTTTGGTAAGGAAAACTTGTCATTCATTGAGGAAGGCAAGTATTTGAGGTAAATCTCGTTCTCAACCTCTAATCAAAGTTCTTTATTGAAATTCTCATGATCTTTGGCTTCTAATTACTGTTTTTGGTTGAGTTTTCATTATAGTTTTGATTTGAGATCAAAATCTTGTAAAAATATGGTTGAAATCTTGATTTTCAGATTTGTTTTGTTAAGCTATTTTTTGGATAGATTTTAATTAAGTTTTGAGATGGTTAATATGTTGAAAAGAGGTTTTGTTGATATAGATCTCGAAATCCTTGAGATCCTTGAGTTTCTTGATAGTTTTAAGCGAGTTTTTGAGGTGAAATAGTGGAATCATGCTTGCTGGAGGTATAAGGATGGGTTAGGTTGTTTATTAGATGTGTTTTGGTGTTTATAATTGATTGGAAGTGATGTATGTTGACTGGGCTTTGTTTAGGAAGCAATCAGTGAGTGGAAATGGATTTTCCAGCTTTATAACGCTTTGAGCGTGGCCTTGGAAGCTTAGTGTAAGTTTGAAACACTTAGCTAAGCTCAAGAGGAAGTGATTCGAAAGTCTCTATCAAAAATGTGCTATGTTTTGATGGAAATGCACTTGAGATAAATATGGTTTTGATTACTGTTTTTAAAGCATGTTAGAAGCATGACTAATGCTGGATTTTAATGCCATTGTGTTAAGGATGCACTAGGTAAGTGATCCTTGGTTTTATGTGATAAATGCATATGATGTAAAGCATGTTATGCTTGTGGAAATGACATTGTATTTATGCTTGTAAAAAATGGATTATTGATGTTAAATGATTATATTGGCAAGTGATGAAAGTGATTTTTGGTTCTTGTAATAGAATATAGTTAGCCGACTATAGGATTGGGTGCACCATGAATAAAGTTGCCTTGGATGTCGAGGGGTTGTAATTGTGCTGTATTCTCCATCCAAGTACCCTAACGATTGAGGCTAAGATCACAAAGGTGAATGATTTAATCTCGTGTTTGAGTCTTGTGGTATGTGTCTCGTACTCTCGTTAGTGGAATTATACAATTACTGGTGAGTGATGTTGAGGGTTGTGATTGTGCCATTGGTGTCCACCTTGTGTAGTCCGGTAGTATGTATGAAGCGTGTGGGACACCGCTTGTAATCCGCGTATACGATTGTGTCATTTGAGTTGGTTATGGTATGGTTTGAGAATTGATCACTTGTAAGCCAATATAATGATGATGACTAATGGTTTAAACATGAGATGCTTGTGATTTATGCTAGAATGCATGTGATGCTTGGTAAAGAATGAGCAAAGGTTTATTTGCTGTTTTTAAGTGATGCATATTAGCATGTGTTTAAAAATTGAATTGATGCCATGAGAGGGCATGTTTTAAGTAAAAGCATGTGTTGATAAATGATGTTTTGTCGGTTATGTGAAATGCTTTGATGAATTTTGTTTTAGCGAACCTCACAAAGCTTTGTGCTTACGCTCATTTGTTTCATCAATGTAGAGAATTAGGCATTTGAGGTGGCAAGTAGGCAAGGGGAATCCAAGCACTTTGGTCTAGCAAAGTATGTGGTTTTACTTTGGTGTAATAAGAGGCAATGGGTGGGATTTCTACTCTTGGATGTTTGAAGATGTTGTTAATTACCTTGAGCATGTTTGGTTGCTTAACTTTTGTTTGTCAATGGCCTTTGAGGATTGATTTTTGTTTGAATGTTGATTTTAGCTTTGTATGGCTTTGAAACACTAGGGAGCATGCCTATAGTTCCAATGCTTGCATGATCGTTGCCATGTTTCAGCTTATGCTTCGTATAGTTGATCTTTGATGCTTATAGATGTTGTATTTATGATGTGGCATGAATTGGAATGTTTTTGGGCGTGTTTATGAGTGAAAAAACAGAAATTTGTGTAGTTGCAGGGCAAGGCGTATCGGAACGCCCTTAGCTGTTTCGGAACAATGGCCTAAAATGGCCATGGTGTTTCAGAACAGGTAGGAAAGTTCCAGAATGATTTGCTACTGGAATGATGTGTTTCGATACGGATTTCGGAACACACCCGAGTATCGAAACGGTCAACCTGGTTTCGAAGCGACCGTTTCGGTACAGGGCCTTGTGTTTCGAAACACTCGACCGTTGGAGTTGAATTTGAAATGTTTCAGGTTTTTGTTTCTTACGTTTTAGTCCATGAGTCTTGAATGCTTAATTAAATGAGTTTGGATGATCCGTTTAAGATGAAATTTGACATGTTGGTATATTACAAGATTAATTTTGGATTGGTAATGTTAAAACTTGTTTAGTCCTTAGAACTTTGGAAATTTACATATTAGTCCCTTAAAGACGTTTGTATGCAATCGAACACCTAATTGAGCTCTGTAAGCTTTGTCGCTTCCGCTAAAATGTTTTGCTATTCACATAGGTTAATACTGTGCATCTAGAAAATTTAAAAAGAAAAAAGGGGTCGTCAATCAAGGTTTACTTTCACGAGTTTACTTTGGTTTTCCCCGTGTAATCTTCTTAGTTCGGGTCGGGCGTCTAGGTCGGGCTAAGGGGGTTACAACAACTACATGGCCCTATCTATCAACCAAATCTCTCTCTCTCTTATCAATTACTTATGTTTTTACTTTTATGCTTTTTAATATTAAAAAATTTAACTGTGCAATTTACTATTTCCTTGTGCAGGAAAACACTCATAGAAGTTGTTCCAATGCCTGTGGGAGACGACATCTTATATACTATAACTTGACAGGAGTGTGCACTTACGCTTATAAAAAGAGAACACCCAATCACCATACACTTGCATTTATGTTGTGATTGATGCATACATTAACACATGATAAGAAACTAATCACTTGACTGAATTAATGTTCAAAATAGCAAAAACAACTCACAAGTACGGTACTCATTCCCAAACCACAGCGATGGACATGGAAAACAGACTGACAAATTTTGAAACCAACCACAAAAGCACCCATGACAAGCTAGAAAAGATCGACACCAACCTAAAGCAGGAAATAGAGCTAGCTAACCAGAAAACATTTAGCCCAATCGTATCCATGCTATGGTTCAAAGATTCAGACGCAACCGAAGTAGGAGGAGAAACCAATGCACTGTCGCGATTCACTGGAACGACTTTTGGGATAACAAATGAAGCTACCTCCAAGGCCAAGGTCCCTTTCCATTTTGCTGAGTCTTCTATTCATGCCCTAAATGAGGAGGATCATAATTATGAGGTGTTTGACCTCGATGAAATTGCTGACAAGGCCAAGGTTGTGAAGAAATGAGAGGATCGCTATGAGAAGTTGGAGGGAATGATCAAATCCTTCCAGGAACGAAGTACCCATTGTGGAATGGATGCTAAAGATTTGAGTCTGGTGACGGATCTGGTGGTGCCCCCAAAATTTAAGATCCCAAACTTTTTGAAATATAATGGAACTACATGCCTTTCAGCGCATCTGACCATGTATTGTAGGAAAATATCAATGTACCTAGATAATGAGAAACTATTGATTCATTGCTTTCAAGAGAGTTTAGTAGGGTCAGCTTCACATTGGTACACGCAGTTGAGCCGGGCCAACATCAGATCATAGAAGGATTTATCAAGGGCCTTCGGCGAGCAATACAAACATGTCACTTACATGGTTCTAAACTGTTTGGTTCTGCAAGGGATGTAACAAAAGCATCATGAGAGTTTTCGCTAGTACGCATAAAGGTGGAGGGATGTGGCTGCACAAGTACATCCCCCATTGCTAGAAACGAGATCACCCCAATGTTTGTAGAGACCTTGAAGGGCTTCTTCTATGACCGCATGATAAATTATGAAATTAAGAGTTTCGTAGACATTATGATAAATGGGGAACTAATCTTGGCAGCTATCAAGAGTTGGAAGTTAGATGGAGGAGAGAAAAGAAACGTTATAAGAAAAGGGAAAGTGAAGTCAACGCAACCAATGTCTATAACCCCAACTATGCGAAAGGAGTAGTTTTCAACAAGCCCAACGCCCCATCTATGACACCTGCTGCCACAAATTCTCCAAAGAAAGAGCAAATATATCAAGGGAATTTGAAACCATACTTCCAGCATATCCCAATGACATATAGTCAGAATTGTTCGCTGAGTTGGTCAAGTCTCAAATGGTGTTACCGCGACATGTCCCCTCCTTTGAACCCCATACCCACCATGGTATGACGAAAAAGCACAATGACGAAAAAACATTGCATTGAAAAGAGTGGTGGACGATTTGAGGAAATTAGGTATGTTATCATTTGACATGACTGAAGAGGAAAGAAACCCCCTACCAAATCACCAAAAGGCAGGAGTGAATGCATTCATTGAGGAGGAAGACATGATGGTCAGGAAATGTGTTGCTGAGATCAGGGCACCCATGAAGTGGGTGTGGGCCCAAATGGTTGCAGCTGGAATGTTACAAAAAGGAACCAATAAAATAGAAATTGAAGAAAAGATATATTGTGAGTACCACATATTTGAAGGACATGAGATTAAATGTTGCTTGGAGTTCAAATGCCTGGTCCAAGCTAAGATAGATAACAAAAAAACTTGAGTTTTTTAAAAGCAAAGCAAAGAGCATATGATAGATTTATGCGCGATAGAATAATCAAGATCAAAATAAAGGTTATACAAGAATGAAGCCTTTGGTTATCAAGGTCAAGGTAAGAGTGACTGATTCCACGAGGGGTGTAACCCCACAACCTATAATCAAGGCACCAACCCTATATTCATACAAGGACATGAAGCATGTACCTTGGAACTACGCTTGCACGGTGATGGCCCAAGAGAGTCTCCCACTGAAGAAAAGACAAAGGATGAAGTCGCTAATGAGGTAAGACGCTTCACTAGGAGTGGGACATTGTATTCCCCACCCATAGCTGAGGATAGAGACACGACTCAGAGAAAGGATGCTGCTGAAGAACCAGATAAAGAAGATGAAATAGATTTCTTTGAAAAGAAGCCACCACTATACCATGAGCTTGTGAAGGAGTCAGAGGCTCAATAATCTTTGAAGATACTCAAACAAAGTAAGTATATTGTGGTGGATGTAACACCCCAATTTTGGGCTTAGAGGTTTTGGGTTTGAATCGGACCGGTCGAATTTCGGTTCGAATATAAAAGGTGGTTTTTAGGGAAAGCCTAGTTCGGGATGCATTAAAAATATGGAAAAATATCTTAAAATCCTCTTTTATTATATATAAGAGAGTGGTGAAATCAATTTTACAAAATGAGGTTTCGAAATGTGACATTTCAAGTTAGTGACTAAAATGTAATTTTTGAAAAGTTGGTGACTGTTTTAAACGGATTGAAACTTTGAATCTTTAAGGAGCTAATTTACCCAAGAAGAGTTTTCTCCAGATTTTTCTTAATATTAAACATTTATTAAATGATATTTAATAAAAGGAAAAAGGGGAAATAGATATTTTGAGTTCATAACTAACTTTTCTCAAAATTTCCCTCTTCATTTTCTCTCCCTTTTCTCTCAGCCAAACACATTTTCCCCAGCCATTATTCCTCTGATTTTAACACCTAAAGATGAGATTTCAATCTCCAATTGGTTTCTAATCATTCCTACATCAAATCATTACCATTTGCTTATTGAATTTTCAAGAATCTTGGCTTTAAACAAGGAGAAACTCACATTTAGAGGTATGAACGTCCTTCTCCTCTAAATACACAGTTCTTTACTGAAATTCCAAAGTTCTCATTCCTTGATTTAAGTTTTAATAAAGGTTTTTATGTTGTGTTCTTGATTTTGGCTTAAAATGCAAGATTTGGATTTAATTTTGATTAAATTCGTACTAAGTGATTGGGCTGTGATTTGAGATGTCTTTTTGATGTTTATTGAATGTATAAATGATGTGAAATTGAGGTTTAATCAATGCAATCCCGAATAGGTTAATTTTCCTAAGTTTTTGATTGAGTTAATGGTGGTTTTTGGGGTGATTTTGATGTTCTGCTATAGCTGGAGGTATAAGGACGTGATTAGATCCTTTTTGGATGTTAATTGATGTATAGGAATGTTTGGAATGGATGGATCTTGGCTGGGTAAGGTTGTAGAGGTGTTTGGATGTGATTTCGGTTGTGTTTGGTAGCCGAATTGTGAGTGTTGATGAGAGCAGTGGGTTTAGGTGTCTTGGTTGAAGATATTAATGCATGATGATGCATTAATCCACTGCTTTGATGTGTTTAAAACAGGGGAGACATCATCGGATCCTTGTGGTGTTGATCCGGAGGCTTGATCGGTGTTTCGGCAAGCTTGCGAAACGGAATCGGTGAGTGAAGTTTGGTTTTCAGCTTTGAAACCAATGTTGGAAGGTTATGGGAGCTTAGTTTAAGTCTAAACAACTTAGCTAATCTCAAGAGTAAGTTTTCGGGAAAAAAACTCTCTTCTTGATGAACCATGAGATGGTTGAATGCAATGTGTTTTGTTTGCATGTTTAAATTCTGTTTTGGAAGCATATTTTAGCATGTTTGATGCTGGTTTTATGAGCCATGTGTTGAAGGATGCTCATGGTAAGGGATCCTTGTTTTGAACATTGATAAATGTGGTTTGATGCATTGTAATGCATGTTGATTTAATGGCTTTGTTAAATGCTTTAAAACAGTGGATTAATGATGTTATATGATGTATATTGGCAAGTGATGTGTTGGTTTTAAAGTACTTGAATCGGATATAGTTAGCCGGCTATATGATTGGGTGCACCGTGAATAAAGTCGCCTTGGATGTTGAAGGGTTGTGATTGTACCGTAAACTCCATCCAAGTACACTAACGAGATGGTTAAGATCATCATGGTGGTTAAAAGTCCATGAGTGGATCTTGTGTTAAGATCACAATGGTGGTTAAAAGTCCATGTGTGGATCTTGTGTTGTGTGTCTCGTGTTCTCGTTAGTGATGTTATACAACTACCAATGAGTGATGTTGAGGGGTTGTGATTGTACCATAGTCTCCATCACGGGTGTTGAGGGGTTGTGATTGTACCATGCTCCACCTTGATATGGTAGTGTGTATGAAGCGTATGGGACAACACTTGTAATCCGCGTATCCGATTGTGTTTTGAGTTATAAAATGTTATTGATTATCACTTGTAAGCCAATATGACATGTTGATGATATGAAGCATGAGATGCTTGGTTTGTATGCATGATTGCATGGTAAATGTTGTTTTGAAACTAAAGGCCTTGAAAAGGTGTTATTGCAAATGCATTATTGTGATGTTTTAATTGAGCATTTCCTCACTAAGCTATGTTCTTACGCTCTCTCTTTCTTAAACCAATAATGCAGAGCATTGAAGTGCATTAAGGGCAGTAAGGAGGTCAAGAATCCAAGTGGAAGATTAAGCTCATGTATGGTGACTGTTTTCCTAACACTATTAGCTTTTGGAATTTGGCAATGGGAACCTAGATTGTGTTTTTGGGAGATGTTTTGGACTCCCTAAGTTTGGTTAATGCTCTTGATGATGTTGGAACATGTAAATGGCCTTTTGGTATTTGGTTTTGATGAATTGATGGTTGCATGGTTTTCTATATAGGATGCATGCCTATAGAATTGGGATTTACCTTGAATGATGCCATGTGCAACGCCCCGGTTTTGGGCTTAGAAGTTTTGGGTTTTGGACCGGACCGGTCGGGTTGCGGTTCGAATATAAAAGGTGATTTTTAGGAAAGCCTAGTTCGGGTTGCATTAAAAATATGGAAAAATGTCCTAAAATCCTCTTTTAATATATATAAGTGAACTGTGAAATCAATTTTACAAAATGAGGTTGGGAAGGGTGACATTTTGGCTAGTGACCAAAATGTAATTTTTGAAAATTGCGTGACTGTTTTAGAAAGGATTGAAACTTTGAAACTTTAAGGAGCTATTTACCCAATGGGAGTTTCTCCAGATTTTTCTAAAATATTAAAGGTTTATTAAATGGTTTTAAATAAAAGAAAAGTGGAGGGAAGATATTTTGTCATTTTCTAACTAACTTTTCTCTTAATCTTCTATTTTCTTTTCCCTCATTTTCTCTCAACCCAAACATCTTTTCTCCAGAGATTTTCTTCTGATTTTGTCACCTAAACATCTCTTTTCAATTCTCTTTTGATCTCTAATCATTTCTTCAACAAAACCTCACCATTTGCTAAGTGGAATTTTCAAGATTTTGGTTCCAAAAAGGGAGAAACTCAAGTTTGGAGGTAAGAACGTCCTTCTCCTCTAAACTCTCAGTTCTTTACTGAAATTCCCAAGTTCTCAATCCTTGATTTATGATTTATTAAAGGTTTTACAATTGGAATCTTGATTTTGGCTTTAAAATGCAAGATTTGCTTGTTTTTGGTGAAATTTCGTGAGATCTGTTTGGGCAGTGTTTTGAGGTGTCAAATTGATGTTAAATGAATGTTAAATTGTTTAGGAATTGAGGTTTTATCAATGCAATCCCGAATAGGTTGAATTTCCTAAGTTTTGCTTGATGTTTTTGGTTGTTTTGGGGTGTTTTTGATGATCTGTTATAGCTGGAGGTATAAGGACGTGTTAGTGATCATTTTGGATGTTAATTGATGTTTAAAAATGGTTAAAAGTGATGGATCTTGGCTGGGTTAAGTTTCGGAAGTGTTTGGTGGTGATTTCGGTTGTGTTTGGTAGCCGAAATGTTGGATTTGTGTTGAGCAGCGAGTTTAGTTGTGTTGCTGGTGTTTTTAATGCATGATGATGCATTAATCTTCTGTTGTTATGTGCTTGAAACAGGGGAGGAAGATCCGTGAGCATTTGAGGTGGTGTGGAAGGTTTCGGATGCTTGGAAGGCTTGTTGGCTAGCCTTGTTTTGTGTATCGGTGAGTGAAGTTGGGTTTTCGGCTTTTAAACCGAGGTTTGATGGTTTTGTGAGCTTAGTTTAAGTCTAAACAACTTTGCTAAGCTCAAGAGTAAGTAAATGGATTTTCGCTCTTGGTTTGTGTTGTGAATTGGCTTTTTAAGCAATTGTGTTTGATGGTTGCAATGCATATGATTTGCATGTTTTAAATTCTGTTTGGAGGCATGTTTTAGCATGGTTTAATGCTGGTTTTGAAAGCCATATGTGAAGGATGCTCAAGGTAAGAGATCCTTGGTTTTGCGCATGGAAGTTGTGGTTTTGATGCATGGTGTTGCATGTTGTTTAATGGCTTTGTGTAATGCTTTTAAAACAGTGGATTGATGGTGGTAAATGATGGTTTTTGCATTATGGTTATGCATGTGAATCATTGGACTAATGTGGTAAGATGGTTATATTGGCAAGTGATGTAAGTGGTTCTTGGTTCTTTGATCGGATATAGTTAGCCGGCTATAGGATTGGGTGCACCGTGAATTAAGTCACCTTGGATGTGGAGTGGTTAAGTGTGAACCGGTAAACTCCATCCAAGTTTCCTAACGAGATGGTTAAGGTCATAATGGTTGATGGGATCCCATTCGAGGACCTTGGTTAAGCAAAGGTAATAATGGTGGTTAAAATTCCATTTGAGGACCTTGTGCTTGGTAAGATCACAATGGTGGTGTAAAGGCCATGTGTGGATCTTGTGTAGGGTATCCCGGATCTCGTTAGTGATGTTATACAACTACCAATCGGTGATGCTAAGGTTGTATGGTGTTTAAAAGTCCATACATGGGAACCTTGTGCATGTTAAGGTTGTATGGTGTTTAAAAGTCCATACATGGGAACCTTGTGAAAGTTAAGGTTGTATGGTGTTTAAAAGTCCATACATGGGAACCTTGTGAAAGTTAAGGTTGTATGGTGTTTAAAAGTCCATACATGGGAACCTTGTGAATGTTAAGGTTGTATGGTGTTTAAAAGTCCATACATGGGAACCTTGTGAATGTTAAGGTTGTATGGTGGTTAAAAGTCCATACATGGGAACCTTGGGAATGGTAAGGTCAAATGGTGTTTAAAAGTCCATTTGGGAGACCTTGGATTGGTAGTGTGTATGAAGCGTGGGGACAACGCTTGTGATCCGCGTATCCGATCGGATGTTGAGTTGAAAAGTGGTTTTGGTTGGTCACTTGGAAGCCAATATAATGTTCTTGAATGTATTGAAGCATGAGATGCTTGTAATGATGCATGATTGCATGAGATGTGTTTAATGCATTGTGAATGCATGTTTACTTGTTGGTATGAACAAGTGTTGATCATCTATGGAGAATGGTGCATGTGTGCATGAAATCTCTTTAGTGCATTGTAGTCTTGCTAAGACTTGTTTTAAAGGCATGAGTTACAAATATTGATGTTGTGGTTCATACGTTACACATGTTAATGCATTTGTTATGTTGAATGAGAAAATGGTTTAAAGGGTTTATTGCTTAAAGTGATAATCAAGTATGAGAAAGGTATGTTGTGAATTGGAAGTGTTTTCCAAGGGTTTGAATTTAACTTTGCATATGGTGTTTATGCATGGTGAGGTTAAATTGATGGTTTTGCAAGTTTATGTTTTGAAAAGGTTTGCTTAGCTTTCTAAGCTAAGGGTTGGTTTTCATGATTGAGCAATGCATGGTTTTAAGCACGTTGTTGAAAAGGGGTTTTCAAACAAGGCTTTGGTTTAAGAAATCGAGTTGCTTTTAAAAGTGGTTTTATGACTCGCTGCATTGATGGTGTTTTGGTTTTGAGCATTCCTCACTAAGCATTATGTGCTTACGCTCCTTTTTGTCCATCAATGCAGATATTTGAAGTTTGGACAGCGAGAAGCAAGGGATTCAAGGAGGACTCCACTTGAGATGTATGACTCGGTTAATAGCTATAGATAATAAAGGCAATGGGGGGAAAGAATCTCTATGTTGATGATTCATGAGTTTGTGTATGTTGGACATGTATGGTTTATGTTTTTGAATCATGTGGGTTAATGTTGTAATGTTTGAATCATCTTGAGCTTAAGTTGCTATGTTATGCTCTTTGTTTAAAAGCATGATTGAGCTTTGAATGTGTTTAATGAGTTGATGCACCTAGGGGTGGTTATGTATCTAGTTTTTGATGCATATATGTCTCTTGTATGTTATATGACTTGCTGGTGTGTTTTGGTTGCATTCAGATCATGTTTGGTGGGTTAAAGATGCATTTAAACAACAAGGATGCTGCAATCTGGGCAGGGCGTTTCGGAACGCGTGTTCCCTTTTCGGAACGGGGGCCTGAAAAGGCCAGGGTGTTTCGAAACGGATGGACCCGTTTCGGAACTGATATGCTACTGCCAGACCCCCGTTTCGGTACCAGTTGCGGAACGGCCCCGCGTTTCGAAACAGGGTGAACCTGTTTCGGAACACCTGACCGTTGGGGGCTGACATTGGCGGTTATGTGTTTCGAAATGTTTGCGTTTTGGTCCTAAAACATGTTTTTGCAATTGTATGAGTTATGGATGTCCGTTTGAGCTGAAATTTGGCAGTGAAGCATGAAACCTGACTAATTTCATATTGGTAACTTTTAATTGGGTTAAGTCCCTGTAATTCCCTGAATTTACAGTTTGGTCCCTAAAGTTGTAATTTGTGCAATTGGGTCCCAGAATGATCTCTGATGGTTGTGATCTTTGAGCATGATGTTTGTGTGATCACATCTAGGGTTAATGAGCATCTAGACAAGAGTAAAAAGAAAAAAAAAGGGTCGTTAATCAAGGTTGACTTTCGGGTTGACTTTGGTTTTCCCCATGTAATCTTCTTAATTCGGGCCAACCGTCTAGGCCGGGTTATGGGGGTTACATTTGGTGGTATCAGAGCTGAGTTGCGAATGCTTGGGGAAAGCAGTAAGTTGTTTTAATGTGTGTTTGATGTTACCCTGATGTGTGGTTGAAAGTTGGTCGAAACACGTGTTTCTGAGCAAATTGATGATGTTTTCAAGCATGCTTTGTGGTTATGAATCTTCATTGAGCTAATGTGGTTTTGTGCTGATGATATGTTGGTGTTGTGAGTTGATTTTATGCATGATGAAAGTGTAATGGGTATGATATGTTGATGATGTTATGCTGTTGCAAGTGGATGTTGTTTGATGGAAGCATGACCGAATATGTTGATTGATATGCTTGATGTTGTGATATCCATGTTTGTGTTGACTGTTATGTCATGAAAAAGGGGAGGATTCGGGATACCCATTGCCTTATTATGATAGCTATTGTGTTATTTTGGAGTTGGAGTTTGAATCCTTGCTTAAAGCTGGTCTAATGGTTTTGTTTGTTTTGTTGTGATTGCTTGTTGTTAATAGTATGGCGGAATCGATGAAAGAATGGCAGTTGGGTGAGATGGTTGCTGCCTTAGGGCAGGTTGTTAAGGCATGGAATTCACCCTTTAGTGGAGGTGTTTCGTCTCTGTTTTCTGTGCCTGGAGTTGAGGTGGTAAGGCAGGAGGAAAAAGTTGGCTCTGTGATGAAGAGTTCATCATCTGTTGTTCAAGAGGTGTTGGGAACATCTCAGGCTGTAGCGAAGGTAAGGTCAGTGGGTATGCTGGCTGTGGGATGTGTGAGTTTGCCGAAACAGCGTTTGTTGGATTTGGGTGCTGTGGAGTATCATGGTTCAACACCGGAGACGTTTGAGGCCTGGTTGGCCGGTGTGATTTTGATTTTGGATTAGGAAGGCTGTGATTATGCCTGTAAGCTGGGAAGTGTTGTCTCTTTGATGTTGGAGGATGCATGTGCCTGGTGGACATCTGTGGCGGTGGCATCGCACATCCACAATATTGATTGGGATTTCTTTGTGTCTGCCTTTTATGAAAGGTATCTTGGGGAAAAATTCCCAAGGGTTAAGCAAGTTGAAGGTAGAGCAGATCTGGGGCAAGTGCTGCTTGATCAAGGAGTGGAGGCTCAGCTACCAGTGTGTGACCGTTGTGGAAGGCGCCATGTTGGAGGTTGTTGGGGCGCGAGTGCTTGTTGGAACTGTTGTTCTAAAGAGCATGTGAAGCGGGATTGTCCTCTTGGTATGAAATCAGCTTCTGTGGTAGCCAAAGTGTCTCTGAAGGGTCGTGGGAACGGCCGAGACAAAGTTCGAAGGTGGCAGAAAGAGCAGAAAGTTGTGAAGAGTTTGGTAAATGAGATCTGTTGGAAATGTGGGTCTGCGGGACACATGAGACGTGATTGTTTGATGTTGGCTAGGAACCGCCAGGGTTCTTTACCGCAGGGAGATGGTGGTGATCTTAGTGTGCAAGTTGATGCTGCGGCGGTGCAGCTGGAGGATGGTGGTTCTGCGTGGAAGAGAGCTCGTCTGTTGAAGCTTCAGGGCAGTGAGGTGTTTTCAGGTAACCTTGTTAAGTAGCCTTTGCTCTAGTGTCCTAGTGTGGTATCTGTTGGATTTCTTGCGTAGTGAGTATGGTTTTGTTGTTAGCATGTTGAGATAGTTGATGATACTGTTTGGGAACATCCTTAGTGTGAAGAGGGCTTTAGTGAGTATCTTGTGGATAATGAGTTGTTAGAATGATAGAATGGGTCAAGATAGTAGTGAGGTGGAGGGGTTGTTCTTAGACGGATTCTGAGGATGTTATTGGAGGGTGTGAACTGGCATTCATGCACAGTTAAAATCTTTGTTATATGCTATATTTTATATGTGCTGGTCCATGCATACATGTGGCATGACATTAGAGGTTTTGCATACATGTACATTAGGCATTTGTAGGGCATATTGGTGACCATGCATACGAACGTTCACACTCGCTAATAACTAATCGAGTCTGTTAGTGTTGTGTTAGAGTTAGGTTGGATGATGGGTTTTTAGAGGTTGTTTTGGTGCTAGGGAATGTTAGAAGTTGTGGAGGGCATTAAGCTAGTTGCTAGTAACGGTGAGTGCGGTATAGCATGTTGGTAGAAGGAAAGTGTTTGCTGCTTAATGGGCTTAATGGTGTGGCGTTGAGGAGATTGCTGGTTGAAGTCAGAACCGATCAGATGGTTTTGAATGGCTAGTTGAAGTGGTAGTCCCTTGGTGTTAAGTGATGTTGCAGGTTAGTGGTTGTGTTTTTAAAGTGCTAGGGTAGCCTGGCATGGATGTTGTAATAGAAGGGTTGTTTATGTGGGTGAGAGTTCGTAGCAATCTTCGAGGAGTTGAGAAGATGGTATGTATGGTTAAGTTGGGCGGTGTTCTAGTAAGGCAAGTGTTGTGGTCAAAGCTTGTGGTAGAAAGGCAATGAAAGATGGAAGGCCATTGTTGGTTGAATGAGTTCTTGTGGGAAGTGGTTGGTTGGTTGTGAGTAAGTGAATTTTCTTTTTGAGTTCAGTTGGTGGTGTGTGGAATGGTGGGTGAAGCCAAGGTTGGGGTTAGTGACGTGATTATCTGTCGATGAGTGAGCAGTTCTGGTGAGTCGATGGTAAAGATTGTGGTGGATGTGAAGTAAGGACAGTAATACGTTGAGAAGTTGGGTAAACAGTTGTTGCTTGAGAATTTTTGCTTGTTGAGAAATCTTTGAAAGAGGACGGGGAGGTTGTAAAGAGTGTTAGAAGCAGTGAAGGTTGTGTGTTACATGGTGGTTGATTGAATTGGTTGGTGTCACTGTGTGAACAAGTTTTGGGAGTTGTGTGTTAAGGTGGAATATGTTGTAAAAAGTTTGAGGTTCTTCAGGTTGTTGATGAGGCTATGTGCAGTCTGGAAGAGTGAAAAGTTAAGATGTGGTTAACATCTGAGTGTTCTGGAATTTGTGAACAGTATGTGGTGGTGTTGAGTTGGGTGGAGTTTATGGAGAGAGTGTTCTGTGGTGGTTAAGTCTCTTGTGTTGTTTGCGTGTTGCTTGAGAAGTTGGTTGTGCTCTTTTCGCCAGTTGAAATTTCGGGGACGAAATTTCCTAAGGGGGGGGGGGAGAGTTGTAACGCCCCGGTTTTGGGCTTAGAAGTTTTGGGTTTTGGACCGGACCGGTCGAGTTGCGGTTCGAATATAAAAGGTGATTTTTAGGAAAGCCTAGTTCGGGTTGCATTAAAAATATGGAAAAATGTCCTAAAATCCTCTTTTAATATATATAAGTGAACTGTGAAATCAATTTTACAAAATGAGGTTGGGAAGGGTGACAT
This sequence comes from Hibiscus trionum, assembly GCA_030270665.1. NCBI lineage: Eukaryota > Viridiplantae > Streptophyta > Magnoliopsida > Malvales > Malvaceae > Hibiscus > Hibiscus trionum. The sequence continues at coordinate 29,810,479 of BSYR01000021.1, forward strand.
TTTGGCTAGTGACCAAAATGTAATTTTTGAAAATTGCGTGACTGTTTTAGAAAGGATTGAAACTTTGAATCTTTAAGGAGCTATTTACCCAATGGGAGTTTCTCCAGATTTTTCTAAAATATTAAAGGTTTATTAAATGGTTTTAAATAAAAGAAAAGTGGAGGGAAGATATTTTGTCATTTTCTAACTAACTTTTCTCTTAATCTTCTATTTTCTTTTCCCTCATTTTCTCTCAACCCAATCATCTTTTCTCCAGAGATTTTCTTCTGATTTTGTCACCTAAACATCTCTTTTCAATTCTCTTTTGATCTCTAATCATTTCTTCAACAAAATCTCACCATTTGCTAAGTGGAATTTTCAAGATTTTGGTTCCAAAAAGGGAGAAACTCAAGTTTGGAGGTAAGAACGTCCTTCTCCTCTAAACTCTCAGTTCTTTACTGAAATTCCCAAGTTCTCAATCCTTGATTTATGATTTATTAAAGGTTTTACAATTGGAATCTTGATTTTGGCTTTAAAATGCAAGATTTGCTTGTTTTTGGTGAAATTTCGTGAGATCTGTTTGGGCAGTGTTTTGAGGTGTCAAATTGATGTTAAATGAATGTTAAATTGTTAAGGAATTGAGGTTTTATCAATGCAATCCCGAATAGGTTGAATTTCCTAAGTTTTGCTTGATGTTTTGGGGTGTTTTTGATGATCTGTTATAGCTGGAGGTATAAGGACGTGTTTGTGATCATTTTGGATGTTAATTGATGTTTAAAAAAGGTTAGAAGTGATGGATCTTGGCTGGGTTAAGTTTCGGAAGTGTTTGGTGGTGATTTCGGTTGTGTTTGGTAGCCGAAATGTTGGATTTGTGTTGAGCAGCGAGTTTAGTTGTGTTGCTGGTGTTTTTAATGCATGATGATGCATTAATCTTCTGTTGTTATGTGCTTGAAACAGGGGAGGAAGATCCGTGAGCATTTGAGGTGGTGTGGAAGGTTTCGGATGCTTGGAAGGCTTGTTGGCTAGCCTTGTTTTGGGTATCGGTGAGTGAAGTTGGGTTTTTGGCTTTTAAACCGAGGTTTGATGGTTTTGGGAGCTTAGTTTAAGTCTAAACAACTTTGCTAAGCTCAAGAGTAAGTAAATGGATTTTCGCTCTTGGTTTGTGTTGTGAATTGGCTTTTTAAGCAATTATGTTTGATGGTTGCAATGCATATGATTTGCATGTTTTAAATTCTGTTTGGAGGCATGTTTTAGCATGGTTTAATGCTGGTTTTGAAAGCCATATGTGAAGGATGCTCAAGGTAAGAGATCCTTGGTTTTGCGCATGGAAGTTGTGGTTTTGATGCATGGTGTTGCATGTTGTTTAATGGCTTTGTGTAATGCTTTTAAAACAGTGGATTGATGGTGGTAAATGATGGTTTTTGCATTATGGTTATGCATGTGAATCATTGGACTAATGTGGTAAGATGGTTATATTGGCAAGTGATGTAAGTGGTTCTTGGTTCTTTGATCGGATATAGTTAGCCGGCTATAGGATTGGGTGCACTGTGAATTAAGTCGCCTTGGATGTGGAGTGGTTAAGTGTGAACCGGTAAACTTCATCCAAGTTTCCTAACGAGATGGTTAAGGTCATAATGGTTGATGGGATCCCATTCGAGGACCTTGGTTAAGCAAAGGTAATAATGGTGGTTAAAATTCCATTTGAGGACCTTGTGCTTGGTAAGATCACAATGGTGGTGTAAAGGCCATGTGTGGATCTTGTGTAGGGTGTCCCGGATCTCGTTAGTGATGTTATACAACTACCAATCGGTGATGCTAAGGTTGTATGGTGTTTAAAAGTCCATACATGGGAACCTTGTGCATGTTAAGGTTGTATGGTGTTTAAAAGTCCATACATGGGAACCTTGTGAAAGTTAAGGTTGTATGGTGTTTAAAAGTCCATACATGGGAACCTTGTGAAAGTTAAGGTTGTATGGTGTTTAAAAGTCCATACATGGGAACCTTGTGAATGTTAAGGTTGTATGGTGTTTAAAAGTCCATACATGGGAACCTTGTGAATGTTAAGGTTGTATGGTGGTTAAAAGTCCATACATGGGAACCTTGGGAATGGTAAGGTCAAATGGTGTTTAAAAGTCCATTTGGGAGACCTTGGATTGGTAGTGTGTATGAAGCGTGGGGACAACGCTTGTGATCCGCGTATCCGATCGGATGTTGAGTTGAAAAGTGGTTTTGGTTGGTCACTTGGAAGCCAATATAATGTTCTTGAATGTATTGAAGCATGAGATGCTTGTAATGATGCATGATTGCATGAGATGTGTTTAATGCATTGTGAATGCATGTTTACTTGTTGGTATGAACAAGTGTTGATTATCTATTGAGAATGGTGCATGTGTGCATGAAATCTCTTTAGTGCATTGTAGTCTTGCTAAGACTTGTTTTAAAGGCATGAGTTACAAATATTGATGTTGTGGTTCATACGTTACATATGTTAATGCATTTGTTATGTTGAATGAGAAAATGGTTTAAAGGGTTTATTGCTTAAAGTGATAATCAAGTATGAGAAAGGTATGTTGTGAATTGGAAGTGTTTTCCAAGGGTTTGAATTTAACTTTGCATATGGTGTTTATGCATAGTGAGGTTAAATTGATGGTTTTGCAAGTTTATGTTTTGAAAAGGTTTGCTTAGCTTTCTAAGCTAAGGGTTGGTTTTCATGATTGAGCAATGCATGGTTTTAAGCACGTTGTTGAAAAGGGGTTTTCAAATAAGGCTTTGGTTTAAGAAATCGAGTTGCTTTTAAAAGTGGTTTTATGACTCGCTGCATTGATGGTGTTTTGGTTTTGAGCATTCCTCACTAAGCATTATGTGCTTACGCTCCTTTTTGTCCATCAATGCAGATATTTGAAGTTTGGATAATAAAGGCAATGGGATTCAAGGAGGACTCCACTTGAGATGTATGACTCGGTTAATAGCTATAGATAATAAAGGCAATGGGGGGAAAGAATCTCTATATTGATGATTCATGAGTTTGTGTATGTTGGACATGTATGGTTTATGTTTTTGAATCATGTGGATTAATGTTGTAATGTTTGAATCATCTTGAGCTTAAGTTGCTATGTTATGCTCTTTGTTTAAAAGCATGATTGAGCTTTGAATGTGTTTAATGAGTTGATGCACCTAGGGTGGTTATGTATCTAGTTTTTGATGCATATATGTCTCTTGTATGTTATATGACTTGCTGGTGTGTTTTGGTTGCATTCGGATCATGTTTGGTGGGATAAAGATGCATTTAACCAGCAAGGATGCTGCAATCTGGGCAGGGCGTTTCGGAACGCGTGTTACCGTTTCGGAACGGGGGCCTGAAAAGGCCAGGGTGTTTCGAAACGGATGGACCCGTTTCGGAACGGATATGCTACTGCCAGACCGCCGTTTCGGTACCAGTTGCGGAACGGCCCCGCGTTTCGAAACAGGGTGAACCTGTTTCGGAACACCTAACCGTTGGGGGCTGACATTGGCGGTTATGTGTTTCGAAATGTTTGCGTTTTGGTCCTAAAACATGTTTTTGCAATTGTATGAGTTCTGGATATCCGTTTGAGCTGAAATTTGGCAGTGAAGCATGAAACCTGACTAATTTCATATTGGTAACTTTTAATTGGGTTAAGTCCCTGTAATTCCCTGAATTTACAGTTTGGTCCCTAAAGTTGTAATTTGTGCAATTGGGTTCCAGAATGATCTCTGATGGTTGTGATCTTTGAGCATGATGTTTGTGAGATCACATCTAGGGTTAATGAGCATCTAGACAAGAGTAAAAAGAAAAAAAAGGTCGTTAATCAAGGTTGACTTTCGGGTTGACTTTGGTTTTCCACGTGTAATCTTCTTAATTCGGGCCAACCGTCTAGGCCGGGTTATGGGGGTTACACCATGATTGTGTTTAGTTGATGCTAATATGTTCCTTAAGTGTTTGATGACTTGTGTGTATGCTATGGAGGTCATATGGATACGTTTGATGGGTTGTTTGTGTAATAAACCAACAAAAATATGCAATTCTGGGCAGCCCGTATCGGAACGGGTGGTGCTGTTTCGGAACAGGTGGCCTGAAAAGGCCATGGCATTTCGAAACAGGTAGAGCCGTTCCGAAACGGTTTTACTACTGCCAAGCCCTGTTCCGCAACAAGTTTCGGAACGGATCATCCCCGTTTCGGAACACCCGACCGTTGGGCACTGAATCTGATGGTTAAATGTTTTGAAACTCTTACGTTTTGGTCCCAAACTTTGTATATGCATTTGGTTGAGTTTGTGATGTCCGATTGAGACGAAATTTGGCAGGGAGGCATGAAATATGATTAATTTTATAATGGTAACTTTAAAACTGGTTAAGTCCTCTTATTTTTCAGAATTTTCATTTTGGTCCCTAAATTTGTATGTTGTGCAATTGAGTCCCCAAATGTTTCCGATTGCTGTGATTTTTCAGTATGTTCTTCTCAAGAGTTCACCTAGAATAATATGCATTTATACAAGTTTAAAAATGAATAAAAAGGGTCGTTAATCAAGGTTGACTTTCAGGTTGACTTTGGTTTTCCCCGTGTAATCTTCGTAGTTCGGGTCGACCGTCTAGGCCGGGCTAAAGGGGGGTTACATTTGGTGGTATCAGAGCTGAGTTCTCGAGTAATTGGGAATGGTTATGTGGGTGGTATGTGTATGATTGTTTTGTATGCTTGATGAGTGAAAGTATGATGTATAAATTGTAAGTATGTTGCAAGTATGTTGCAATTGTGGTGTATGCTGTGGTGAAGCATGTTAGAGGGACCCATTGCCAAATCAAAGCTAATGAAATGAATTGTTTTTAGTTGGAAATGAGCTTGAGTACTTGGATTGCTTACCTTGCTGATCATGACTTTGTTTATTGCATTGTGATTGCATTGTTTAGTGAATGGGACCTCGTAGAGAGACGAGGATTAATACGCGAGCTATGGCTCAAAATGAGAATGAGGAGAACGCTGAGAATGTAGTGGATTTACCTCCTCCACCTGGCGGTGGTGGTGCTGGGGGTGAAGGAGCTAGTGTTGCTGCTGGTGCTGGGGTCGCTGGACCTGAAGCTGGGCAGGGGCGAGCTGCTCCTGACATGACAATGCTAATACAAGCTATTGCTGGAGCCTTTCGGGCGGCGGTAGCTGGAGCTCAAGGAGCTGGGCATCAGGGAGATGCTAATGTAAGACTACCTCTAGAACGTTTGCGCAGTCTGGGAGGGACTGAGTTCAGGGGTTTGACTGCTGAGGGTTCTGAATCTTGGTTGGAAAGTACCAAGAGAATCTTGGGTCAAATGAACTGCAATGATGTGCAGAAGCTGGGTTGTGTGATATCACTGTTGCATGACGATGCGTATACCTGGTGGACGACCACTATGTCCAGAATGGAGGAAGCTGATGTAACTTGGACGTTCTTTCTGAACGCGTTCAAGAGGAGGTATCTGGGTGTGCGATACATGGATGAGAAGAAAAGGGAATTCATGTCTCTTTCTCAAGGGAGTATGACTGTGGCTGAGTACGAGGTTCAGTTTGTCCGACTCAGTCAGTACGCACCTGAGCTTGTTCCTGATGAGCGAGAGCGGTGTGAACGTTTCCGTTATGGTCTGGTGACGGAGGTGAAGACTTATATGCTGGCTGCTGAGTACACTGATTTTGATGTGCTGGTTGGAAGTGCAAAGGACATCGAGTTGAATTTGAGTTTATCTTCTAGAGGTGCTGGTCCTAGTGTGGGCAAGCGAGCTGCTGAGTATAGTTCCGGTGGTGGACGGAACAAGAGAGGACGTGATCGGAAGTATCAGTCTTCGGCTAGGCGAGGTGGCGGAGGGCTAGGTGCGCCTGTTCATGGAGACAGGGCAAGAGCTGATCCGAACACATGTTGGACATGTGGATCGCGTGGACACCTGAGGCGTGATTGTCCTCGAGCAGCGAGGGAGGTTCAGGCTCCTGTTGTTGCGGCCGTAACTCGTGCTGGAACTGTGGTTCGGCGGATCATATGAGGAGGGAGTGTCCTCTGTTGGCCGGTGGTGGCCAGGGACGTGCTCCTGGAGTTGTTGCACCACAGAGAGGTCGTGGGCGCGGCCGTGGTAACTTCCAGCGTAGAGAGGATGGTGGAAGGAATGTGGCTTATGTTGTAGCTGTTCAGCCTGAGGGTGGTGGCCAGGCCAGAGTGTATGCTCAGAGGGAGGGGAGGAATGACACGGATGTGATCGCAGGTACTTTTACTTTGCAATCCTTGTCATTACTTTCCTTGATTGATTCTGGATCTACACACTCATACATATTGCGTGGGCATGCTCAATTGCTTGGTTTGCCTGTTGAGTCTTTGGATGTTGGTATGCATGCAACTAGTTCTTTTGGTGAGACTGTTGTGACACGAAAGCTTTATAGAAGATGTCCCTTGGTTGTGCAAGATCATGTTTTTCATGTTGACCTTATGGAATTGCCTTTCTATGGCTTTGATGTAATCCTTGGTATGGATTGGCTTGTTGAGCATCGAGCTGTTGTGGATTTTGAGACCAAGCGAGTTTCGTTGAAGCTTGCGGATGATTATGAGGTAGTGGTGGTTGGTGAGAATGTGAAGTTTCTTGCCAATGTGGTGTCTACCTTGGAAGCGAGTCGGATGCTGAGGCAAGGCTGTGAAGCTTATCTAGCCTTCGTGATGAATCCTAGCTCTAAGGAGTTGCGAGTGCAAGACATCAGGACTGTGCGAGAGTTTCCTGGTGTGTTTCCAGAGGAGTTGCCTGGGTTACCTCCTAATCGAGAAGTGGAGTTTGGGATTGAGCTGTATGAAAACACAACTCCAGTGTCGATTACTCCTTATCGAATGGCACCTAAAGAGTTGAAAGAGCTGAAGACGCAACTTCAGGAGTTGCTTGATCGTGGTTTCATTCGGCCGAGTGTGTCACCTTGGGGTGCACAGGTCTTGTTTGTGAAGAAGAAGGATGGCACTATGAGAATGTGCATTGATTACCGTCAGCTTAACAAGTTGACTATCAAGAATCGGTATCCATTGCCGAGAATTGATGATCTTTTTGATCAATTTCGGGGAGCGGCTGTGTTCTCTAAAATTGACCTAAGGTCAGGGTATTACCAGTTGAAGGTGAAGGATGTGGATGTGCCAAAGACAGCCTTCAGAACGAGGTATGGGCATTATGAGTTCTTGGTGATGCCGTTTGGTTTGACGAATGCTCCTGCAGCTTTCATGGACATGATGAATAGAGTATTCCATGAATACTTGGATAAATTTGTCGTGGTGTTCATTGATGATATCCTCGTGTACTCACGTACTGAGGAGGAGCATGAAGGGCATTTGAAAATTGTGTTACAAGCTTTGTTGGAGAATCAGCTTTATGCTAAGCTGAGCAAGTGTGAGTTTTGGCTTAGAGAAGTGGTGTTTCTTGGTCATGTGGTTTCTGCGGAGGGGATTCGTGTTGATCCTCAAAAGATTGAGGCAGTGATGAATTGGAAGCCTCCTAAGTCTGTTCATGAAGTCCGTAGTTTCCTTGGTCTGGCAGGATACTATCGGAGGTTCGTGGATGGGTTTTCCAATATTGCTGCACCTTTGACGAAGAAGTTGCAAAAGGATGTTAAGTATGAGTGGACGAAAGCGAGACAACAGGCTTTTGAGAAGCTTAAGGCAGCTTTGACGCAAGCTCCTATCTTGGTTCAACCTGAATCAGGGAAAGAGTTTGTGGTGTATAGTGATACGTCCTACGTTGGTTTGGGATGTGTGTTGATGCAAGAGGGTAAGGTGGTGGCTTAGGCATCACGGCAATTGAAGGTGCATGAGCGCAATTACCCTACGCATGACATTGAGTTAGCCGCGGTGGTTTTTGCTTTGAAAATCTGGAGACATTACCTGTATGGTGAGAAGTGTACGGTGTATACGGATCACAAGAGTTTGAAGTATCTGATGTCTCAGAAGGAGTTAAATCTTAGGCAGCGACGTTGGGTGGAGTTGCTTAAGGATTATGATTTGACGATCGAGTACCATCCGGGTAAAGCTAATATTGTAGCGGATGCCTTGAGCAGGAAGGTAGCTGTGGAGTTGAGGGCTATGTGTGCCAGTTTGAGCATTTCGCGTGATGGTGGTCTTGTGGCTGAGTTGCAAGTGAAACCATCCTTGGTTCAGTTGATTAGGGAAAAGCAGTTGTTGGATGATTCCTTGGTACCACATGTTCAGGATATTGCAGAGGGTAGGCCATCGGATTTTTGCTTTAATGATGATGGGGTTTTATGTTTTGGGAGTCGGATAGTAGTGCCCAATGATGCTGAGTTGAGGCGTGTTATTATGACTGAAGGTCATAGTAGTCCTGTTGCTATGCACCCTGGTAGTACTAAGATGTACCGTGATCTTCGTGATGAGTACTATTGAGTGGGTTTAAAGAAGGATGTTGCTGAGTTTGTAAGCAAGTGCATGGTATGCCAGCGAGTTAAAGCTGAGCATCAGTTTCCTTCAGGGTTGTTGCAACCGTTGAGGATTCCTGAGTGGAAGTGGGAAAGGATTACCATGGACTTTGTGTCTGGTTTGCCTTTGTCGCCATCGAAGAAGAATTCGGTGTGGGTGATTGTGGATCGCCTAACGAAGTGTGCGCATTTCTTGCCTGTGCATACTACGTATACCTTGGATAAGCTTGCAGAGCTGTACATTGCTGAGATTGTGCGGCTGCATGGTGTGCCAAAGTCGATTGTGTCGGATAGGGATTCGAGGTTTACATCGCGTTTCTGGCAGTGTTTGCATCAGGCTTTGGGTAGACGGTTGAATTTCAGCACATCTTATCATCCACAATCGGATGGACAGTCTGAGCGTGTTATCCAGGTGTTGGAGGATATGTTGCGGTGCTGTGTGATTGAGTTTCAGGGTTCTTGGGTGAAACATCTGCCTTTGGTGGAGTTTGCCTATAATAACAGTTATCAGGCAAGTATTCAAATGGCACCTTATGAAGCTTTGTATGGGAGGAAGTGTAGGACTCCTCTTTGTTGGGCTGAAACGGGTCAGAAGGTGGTTTCGATGCCAGCTTTGTTGAAGGGAACCACTGAGAAGGTGAAGCTCATTTGTGAGCGTTTGAAGGCAGCTTCTGATCGGCAAAAGTCTTACGCGGATTTGAAGCGTAAGGAGATTGAGTATGCGGTGGGTGACCGTGTGTTTTTGGAAGTTTCACCTTGGAAAAAGGTGATGAGGTTTGGCCGGAAGGGTAAGTTGAGCCCTAGGTACATTGGACCATACGAGGTGATTGAGCGTGTGGGTCCTGTTGCGTACAAGTTGAGGTTACCGCAAGAGTTAGAAAAGATCCATGATGTGTTTCATGTTTCTATGCTTCGGAAGTATAGATCGGATCCTTCGCATGTGATGCCTGTGGAGGAAGTGGAATTGAATCCGGATTTGACCTATGATGAGGAACCGGTGAAGATTCTGGATTCGGATTGTAAAGTTCTTCGAGGCAAGACCATTGAGTTGGTAAAGGTGTTGTGGAAGCATCGTGCTGTTGAGGAAGCCACTTGGGAACGGAAGTATGACATGTTGAAGCAGTTTCCGTATCTCTTTCCTTCAGGTAAATTTCGAGGACGAAATTTCTTAAGGGGGGAGAGTTGTAACACCCCAATTTTGGGCTTAGAGGTTTTGGGTTTGAATCGGACCGGTCGAATTTCGGTTCGAATATAAAAGGTGGTTTTTAGGGAAATCCTAGTTCGGGATGCATTAAAAATATGGAAAAATATCTTAAAATCCTCTTTTATTATATATAAGAGAGTGGTGAAATCAATTTTACAAAATGAGGTTTCGAAATGTGACATTTCAAGTTAGTGACTAAAATGTAATTTTTGAAAAGTTGATGACTGTTTTAAAAGGATTGAAACTTTGAATCTTTAAGGAGCTAATTTACCCAAGAAGAGTTTCTCCAAAATTTTCTTAATATTAAACATTTATTAAATGATATTTAATAAAAGGAAAAAGGGGAAATAGATATTTTGAGTTCATAACTAACTTTTCTCAAAATTTTCCCTATTCATTTTCTCTCCCTTTTCTCTCAGCCAAACACATTTTCCCCAGCCATTTTTCCTCTGATTTTAACACCTAAAGATGAGATTTCAATCTCCAATTGGTTTCTAGTCATTCCTACATCAAATCATTACCATTTGCTTATTGAATTTTCAAGAATCTTGGCTTTAAACAAGGAGAAACTCACATTTAGAGGTATGAACGTCCTTCTCCTCTAAATACTCAGTTCTTTACTGAAATTCCCAAGTTCTCAATCCTTGATTTAAGTTTTAATAAAGGTTTTTGTGTTGTGTTCTTGATTTTGGCTTAAAATGCAAGATTTGGATTTAATTTTGATTAAATTCGTACTAAGTGATTGGGCTGTGATTTGAGATGTCTTTTTGATGTTTATTGAATGTATAAATGATTTGAAATTGAGGTTTAATCAATGCCATCCCGGATAGGTTAATTTTCCTAAGTTTTTGATTGAGTTAATGGTGGTTTTTGGGGTGATTTTGATGTTCTGCTATAGCTGGAGGTATAACGACGTGATTAGATCCTTTTTGGATGTTAATTGATGTATAGGAATGTTTGGAATGGATGGATCTTGGCTGGGTAAGGTTGTAGAGGTGTTTGGATGTGATTTCGGTTGTGTTTGGTAGCTGAATTGTGAGTGTTGATGAGAGCAGTGGGTTTAGGTGTCTTGGTTGAAGATATTAATGCATGATGATGCATTAATCCACTGCTTTGATGTGTTTAAAATAGGGGAGACATCATCGGATCCTTGTGGTGTTGATCCGGAGGCTTGATCGGTGTTTCGGCAAGCTTGCGAAATGGAATCGGTGAGTGAAGTTTGGTTTTCAGCTTTGAAACCAATGTTGGAAGGTTATGGGAGCTTAGTTTAAGTCTAAACAACTTAGCTAAGCTCAAGAGTAAGTTTTCGGGAAAAAAACTCTCTTCGTGATGAACCATTAGATGGTTGAATGCAATGTGTTTTGTTTGCATGTTTAAATTCTGTTTTGGAAGCATATTTTAGCATGTTTGATGCTGGTTTTATGAGCCATGTGTTGAAGGATGCTCATGGTAAGGGATCCTTGTTTTGAACATTGATAAATGTGGTTTGATGCATTGTAATGCATGATGATTTAATAGCTTTGTTAAATGCTTTAAAACAGTGGATTAATGATGTTATATGATGTATATTGGCAAGTGATGTGTTGGTTTTAAAGTACTTGAATCGGATATAGTTAGCCGGCTATAGGATTGGGTGCACCGTGAATAAAGTCGCCTTGGATGTTGAGGGGTTGTGATTGTACCGTAAACTCCATCCAAGTACACTAACGAGATGGTTAAGATCATCATGGTGGATAAAAGTCCATGAGTGGATCTTGTGTTAAGATCACAATGGTGGTTAAAAGTCCATGTGTGGATCTTGTGTTGTGTGTCCCGTGTTCTCGTTAGTGATGTTATACAACTACCAATGAGTGATGTCGAGGGGTTGTGATTGTACCATAGTCTCCATCACGGGTGTTGAGGGGTTGTGATTGTACCATGCTCCACCTTGATATTGGTAGTGTGTATGAAGCGTATGGGACAACGCTTGTAATCCGCGTATCCGATTGTGTTTTGAGTTATAAAATGTTATTGATTATCACTTGTAAGCCAATATGACACGTTGATGATATGAAGCATGAGATGCTTGGTTTGTATGCATGATTGCATGGTAAATGTTGTTTTGAAACTAAAGGCCTTGAAAAGGTGTTATTGCAAATGCATTATTGTGATGTTTTAATTGAGCATTTCCTCACTAAGCTATGTGCTTACGCTCTCTCTTTCTTAAACCAATAATGCAGAGCATTGAAGTGCATTAAGGGCAGCAAGGAGGTCAAGAATCCAAGTGGAAGATTAAGCTCATGTATGGTGAATGTTTTCCTAACACTATTAGCTTTTGGCATTTGGCAATGGGAACCTAGATTATGTTTTTGGGAGATGTTTTGGACTCCCTAAGTTTGGTTAATGCTCTTGATGATGTTGGAACATGTAAATGGCCTTTTGGTATTTGGTTTTGATGAATTGATGGTTGCATGGTTTTCTATATAGGATGCATGCCTATAGAATTGGGATTTACCATGAATGATGCCATGATTGTGTTTAGTTGATGCTAATATGTTCCTTAAGTGTTTGATGACTTGTGTGTATGCTATGGAGGTCATATGGATACGTTTGATGGGTTGTTTGTGTAATAAACCAGCAAAAATCTGCAATTCTGGGCAGCCCGTATCGGAACGGGTGCTGCTGCTTCGGAACAGGTGGCCTGAAAAGGCCATGGCGTTTCGAAACAGGTAGAGCCGTTCCGAAACGGTTTTGCTACTGCCAAGCCCTGTTCCGCAACAAGTTTCGGAACGGTCCCGCGTTTCGGAACGAATCATCCCCGTTTCGGAACACCCGACCGTTGGGCACTGAATCTGATGGTTAAATGTTTTGAAACTCTTACGTTTTGGTCCCAAACTTTGTATATGCATTTGGTTGAGTTTGTGATGTCCGATTGAGACGAAATTTGGCAGGGAGGCATGAAATATGATTAATTTTATAATGGTAACTTTAAAACTGGTTAAGTCCTCTTATTTTTCAGAATTTGCATTTTGGTCCCTAAATTTGTATGTTGTGCAATTGAGTCCCTAAATGTTTCCGATTGCTGTGATTTTTGAGTATGTTCTTCTCAAGAGTTCACCTAGAAATAATATGCATTTATACAAGTTTAAAAATGAAAAAAAGGGTCGTTAATCAAGGTGACTTTCGGGTTGACTTTGGTTTTCCCCGTGTAATCTTCGTAGTTCGGGTCGACCGTCTAGGCCGGGCTAAGGGGGGTTACAGTGGAGCAGCTCCACAAGCTTCCCGCTCGAATCTCTATGTTGTCTCTATTGCTGATTTCTGAGGGCCATCGTGATGCCTAAAGATTCTGAATCTTACGTTAGTGCCGAAGGAGATCACAACCGTAAGGATAGACATGTTGATCGGTAACATTGTTGTTAACAACCTTATTTCTTTCAATGATGAGGAAATACCGGAAGGAGGGAGGGGAACATGCAAAGCTCTACACATCTTCACAAGATGCAAGGGATACATGCTACCATGTGTCCTTATTGATAACGGGTCAACCATGAATGTTCTCTCATTAGCAACTTGAAGGAAATTGCAAATAGATAGCTCACACATGAGAGCTTAACAAAATACCGTGATAGCATTCGATGAAATGCAAAGAGATGTGTAGTGCCTTTGCAGATCGGACCATGTACCTTTGACGTAGAATTTGTGGTCATAGACATAAAGCCAAATTATAGTTGTTTACTAGGGCGCCCATGGATCCACAGTACATGAGTGGTCCCTTCTACCCTTAACCATAAATTGAAATTTGTGATTGACGGATAGTTGATAAGAATCGGTGCGAAGGAGGAAATCATTGCATCAGTAACTACTGATGCACCATTTATTTAGATTGGTGAGAATGCGCTCCAGTGGCACTTCAGGACATTGGAGCTAGTCAATGTGACCTTTGTCACCGAGGGGACTAAAGTACCAGAACTCTCTAAACTCTCGAAAAAGGAGCTAAAGTCGAAAAAGAATTCGGCAAATGACACCAATGGAGGTTGTACCTCGTGGTTATATCGGAAAAGAATGATTGCTTTGGGTTGGGCTTCAAGCTAACCATTGGAAGAGAAGGGTAGAAATTAGGGAGCACCAAGAAAGGAGAAGAGCAAGACTGAAAGGGGTGGAAATTTAGTGGGAGCCAATGACATTACCACCTTTGACCCATAATTTTAGATCTGAAGGCTTTCAGGACCTCAACGCCCATGTTAATACGGAGGAGAAAGGAAATAATAACCTTTGGGAAGCACTTGAGAAGATGAGCTTTAATGCTATAATGAGAGAGGAAGGAGAAAACAAGTACTTGTCCATGATTCGCCCCTGCTCTTAGCTTTACAACTGGACTGCTGAAGAAATTCATGTAGTCTTTGAGGCTGTTTCAGAGTAATTATCAAAGCCACATTCTTTTCCTTAGGCCCAAAGGCAATCAAGGATCTTATGTAAAGAGCCTATGTCAAACCAATAATTTGAAATTCAATAAAGATGCAGTTTTCTTCAAACAAATCTTGTGTGGCAAACTCTTTCCATAAAGCACAAGTAAAACTGAAAGTAAAAATGAAAACTGAAAACAAATCATTCCATTAATTGGTTCATCTTTCTTTCCTTTGTATATATGTTCCTTGCTTTTTCCCTTGCAGGTCTTTATATATCAGTGGCTTAAACGATTTTGAGTCAGAATCTGAAGTTAGCTTTGAATTGCCTTTATGCTTAGGAGAAATTAAAAATGTTGATGATGAGGAAGAATATGATTTTCCTAATGATCTACTCATAATGGTGGAAGAATAAGAGAAACATATTCTACCCCATATGGAATAGTTAGATATTCATAACCTTCGCACAGAAGAAGAAAGCCGCAAGGTGAAGATTGGTACCACCATTACAGCTAATACTCGATAGATCCTGATCGAGCTCCTAAAAGAATACAAAGATATTTTCGCTTGGTCATACCAAGACATGCCGGGTCTTGACACTAACATTATTGTACATTGGCTTCCTATAAAGGTGGGATGTGAGCCTGTAAAGTAGAAGCTTAGAAGGATGAAAGCTGAGACACTATTGAAAGTTAGGGATGAAATGAAGAAGCAATATGACGCAGGGTTCCTTGAAGTGGCCAAGTATCCAGAATGGGTGGCAAACATCGTCCTAGTTCATAAAAAGGATAGAAATGTATGAATGTCTGTGGTCTACAGGGACCTCAATAGGGTGATCCCCAAAGACTATTCCTCTCTACCTCACATTGATACATTAGTAGACAACACAGCTGGGCATTCCCTCTTTTCTTTCATGGATGGGTTCTCCAGGTATAACCGGATTAAGATGTGCCCAGAAGATATGGAAAAGACCACCTTCATAACACTTTGAGGGAATTTTTACTATAAAGTAATGCCCTTTGGCTTGAAGAATGCAGGGGAAACTTACCAAAGAACCATGGTCAGTCTTTTTCATGACATGATGCATCGAGAAATAGAAGTGTATGTTGATGATATGATTGCTAAATCCTCATCTGAAGAGGAGCATCTAGTTAATTTAGAAAAACTCTTTCAAAGGTTGAGGAAATTCCAACTAAAGCTTAACCTAAACAAATGTACATTTAGTGTTACATCCGGGAAACTATTAGACTTTGTCGTAAGCAGGAAATGAATATAGATTGATCCAAACAAGATGAAGGCCATATAAGAACTCCCACCACCTCAAACATTGAAGGAAGTTCGGGGTTTTCTAGGAAGATTAAACTACATTGCCCAATTTATTTTCCAGTTGGCAGTTAAATGTTATCCAATGTTTACGCTACTTAGGAAGAATAATTCAGGCACGTGGAATGAATAATGTCAGACATCCCTAGAAAAGCTTAAAGAGCAGTTAACTAATCCTTATGCGCTAGTACCGCCAGTTTCTGGGAAACCATTGAATATTTACCTGATAGTGTATGAAAATTCTATGGGTTGTGTGCTGGGGCAATATGACGAAACTAGAAAGAAATTAATGGCAATATATTAAGAGATCTAGAAGTTCACCGATTGTGAAACCATGTACTCCTTAATTGAAAAACTATGTTGTGCCTTAGTATGTGCAGCTAAAAGACTTGGGCAATATATGCTATATGACACTATATGGCTAATCTCAAAGCTAGATCCATTGAAGTTCATGATGGAAGCTCCAGCCTTGTCGAGAAGACTAGCACGTTGGTGAATGTTACTTTTCGGAGTTTGACATTCAATATGTAAGTCACAAAGTGGTAATAGGAAGTGCCATATCTAACTTTCTAGCAAGTCGAGCTTGTGACAACTATGAGGCACTGAATTTTAATTTCCCTAATGAAGACCTAATGCATATTTTGGAAGATAGCGAAGTCCCAGCAGAGTCATGGGTCTTGAACTTCGATGGTACAAGAAATGCTTTAGGACGTGGCATTGGAGCAGTCTTGGTTTCATCAGAAGTAGATTACTACCATGTCACCAGTCACTTGAATTTCTTCTACACCAATAATATGGCAGAATATGAGGCTTGCATATTGAGACTAAGGGAGGCCATTGAAAGGAAAATACATCACCTGAAAGTTTTCAGAGACTCAGCGTTAGTTATCTACCAAGTACGTGGTGAATGGGAGACAAAAGATGCAAAGCTGATAGAATACCACAAGATGGTTCTCGAGTTAACTAAAGAATTCGATGAGATCTCCTTCAAGTACCTCACCAGAGAAGATAATTAAACGACATATTCCTTGGCCACCTTTGCTGCTATGTTTAAGGCAAGTGAACGTTTAAAGATGATGCCCATCAAATTGGAAATGATAGATTCCCCTGCACATTGCTATGACGTGGAAGAGGAAATAGATGGCTTACCATGGTACCACGATATTCTGCAGTAGATAAAATCCCATCAATACCAGCCCAGGAAATTGAGACTAAAAAGAAAATGATAAGGAAATTGGCATTAAGGTATGTTCTTGATGGAGAAATTTTATACATGAGAAGTCAAGATTAAGTACTTCTGAGATATGTTGACGCAAGACAAGCTAAATTGATTCTAGAAGAAAATCATGAGGGAGTCTATGGAACTCGCCCTAGTGGCTTCACCATGGCTAGAAGAATTATGCACTTTAGGTATTATTGGTCAACCATGGAAGGAGATTACATCAATTATTCTCGCAAATGCAACAAGTGTCAAATTTATGCTAATAATGTTCACACACCCCCTCATTCACTCTATGTACTGTAAGCCACTTTGCCATTTTCCATGTGGGACATAGATGTCATCGACCAGATTCATCCAAAGGTGTCAAATGGCCATCGATTTATTATGGTAGCTATCGAATACTTCACAAAGTGGTTTAAAGAAGCGTCATATGCAAATGTTACTAGATCTACTGTTTGCAAATTCCTGAAAAATGAAATCATTTGTCAGTATGGTTTGCCTAAAAGTATCATTACTGATAATTCTTCCAATCTGAATAACAAGATGATAGATAGGGTATGTGTGCAATTTAATGTCAAACATCATAATTCAGTGATATATTACCGAAAGATGAATGGGGTAGTGGAGGCGGCAAATAAGAACATCAAGAAGATAAACACAAAATGGTTTATACATATAAATACTGGTATGATAAGCTATCGTTTTCCTTATATGCATACCGAACTACAGTACAGACATCCACTAGGGCAAAGCCGTTTTCGTTGGTATACAAAGTAGAAGCAATATTGGCAATTGAGGTGGAGATACCATCGCTCTGGTTCTTAATGGAAGTAAAATTGGAGGAAGCAGAATGGGTTCAGGCAACATATGACCAGCTAAATCTAATTGAGGAAAAGAGGTTGAAGGTATTGTGTCATGGGCATATGTACCAAAGAAGGATGATAAAGGCTCATGAGAAGAAGGTCCGCCCGAGAGAATTCCAAGAAGGTGATTTTGTGTTTAAAAGAAGTTACCAATCCAAAGTGATTCTCGAGGAAAATCGACACCAATTTGGGAGGGACCATAAATTATAATGAAGGTTTTCTTTTGTGGGGCATTAATTTTGGCTGGAATGGATGGAGATGAACTTCAGGGCTTAATAAACTCGAATTCAGTCAAAAAGTATAATGTCTGAACAAAGAAAAAAAGAAAAGAGGAAAAAAGAAGGGGTTCAAAATGAAAACCCATAAAGGGTGTTCTGAACCAAAGGAGAACTGGAGTTGAAAAATCATAAAGGGTGGCTCAAGTAGTTTATGTGAAATAGAAGAATTATATATCTTCTTACATTGTCATCAGTTTCGAAGTCTACTTGGCATGGGAAACATTCAAGGCATCTCACGTCGTTTTGACTAGGAGAAGTTTTTGTTATTGATATCTATATACTTGTTCTTTTGATTTCTTTTCTCTTTGCCACGGTAAGAATAAAATTTCATTTGACCTTCTTCTTTGTTGATAGCCTTACCTTCCCTTTTTATAAGCATATTGCATTGAAATGAGAATTAATAAGTTTGACATCACTTAAAGCATGTAATTTTTTTTAGTATTACTTTGAAAGAGTTTTAAAAGTACAGGGACTATTAGGTGTTTTTTGGTTAAGTTTAGAACTTGGGGCATGGAGCATTAACACATAAGGAAATTCAAGGTGGAAATAAGTTTTGCTGCAAAGATTCCCATGCAAGTAATCCAAAGTATTCTGTGTAGGCAAGAATTTGAGAACTCTTAAGGAGATTTGAAGCTTCCTGATATCCCTAAAGCAGCATGTTGCGAAATAGAGGAGTCCTCTTGATCACCATTCTTTCTTCCATGATAATGAGAACAAATTTACAGACATTGGAGGTGGCATTCATGCTCTAGAGGCACACAATAAGGCTTGTCACTGAATATTGATGTATCAACTATAATGATAGTATATCTTAAGTTGTTTGCATATGAGGTTCAAATATTTTTGTAATGCCTCGGTTTTGGGCCTAGGGTTTCTAGGTTGGTTTTCGGGGTCTGGTGAACCTAGACTAGAGATCTGGATTAGTTCAGGAGTGGTTCATGGAAAACATGGTTCGGGATGTGATAAAATTATGTGAAACTTTCCTAAAATCCTCTTAAAATATATAAAAGGGCGCGGTGAAGTCAATTTTGGAAGATGGACAATTCGGTTTATTGACTAATTTGTAAATATGTAAAAACTGTTTTTGAAGGATTGTTTTGAAAGAGGGCCAAAACTTAGAATCTTTAGGGAGCCAATTCAAAAGTTATCAGCTATTCCTTTAATTGAGCACATTTTAATTGTGGTTTAATTAAAAGATTAAAAAGAGTTTTATTAAAATGGGATTTAATTTTATTAATATATTTTTGACGTAACTTCCATTTTCTCCCTTTTCTCATAAGCCAAACATTTCTTTTCTCTCATAAGTTCTAGAGATTTTTATCTTTCCATTTCACTTTGTTTTGCAAATGATTTCTTTGGTGTTTCCTCATCTTATCTCAAAGGATTCTTGAAGTTTTTCAGCAAAATCTTGTCAATTGAAGGAATAGCAAGGGATTAGAGGTAATATACGTGCTTCTCCTCTAATCAATGTTCTTTAATGAAATTCCCAAGTATTTGGCTCTCTAGTTATGCTTCTTAACAAGGTTTTATGATTAATTTGATGAAAATGGTTAAATCAAGCTTAAATGGTGATTTTGAATAATTTCATATTGGATCTGTTTTAGATGAGTTATGATTGATTTTAATCATGTTTTGGATGTTAAATAATATTAGAATAAATGTTTTATCATATTAATCCTGAAACTAGTTGGATCTCTAGTTGTTTAGATTAGTAGAATTGTGTTTTTGTGGAGTTAAAGTGAAATTGGGGTTGTAAGGATTTTGGATGCAAATAGATAGATTTTGGATGTTAATTGATGATTAAAAATGGATGGAAGTGTTAGGTTTTGGCTTGGTTGAGTTTGTAGTGTAATCGAAAGTGTTTTCGGTTGTTTAAGATAGGCATTTTGGTGTTTTTGGGGAGAGCAGTGTGGTAGGTTTGTTTGTTGGAGATTTTAATGCATTGAGATGCATTAATCCTCTGTTCTTGTGTGGTATAAACATGGGAGAACGTATCAAAAGCAATCAATGAACTTTTGTGAGCTTCGAACGCTTGGTTTCGCGTCGGCTAGTCAATGTTTCGTGTGTGGGTGAGTGATAACGTGATTTTCATCTTTGAAACACCTTAAAGGTGGTTTTGGGAATTTTGGATGTAAGCTTGAAATGCTTGTCTAAGTTTTGAAGTAAGTATAAGGAATTTCTCTTTTGGTTGTGCTATTATGGGTTGGTTTATGCACTTGATTTTAAATCCTTGTTTATCTACTGTTAAAGCATGTTTTGTGTAAGTGATTTATTGTTTTGCGTGATATGGTGATGAAGGATGCACATGGTAAGTGATACTTGTAAGTATATGTTTTATACTTGTGTTATAAAGCAAGGTTTATTGCTTTGGAAAATGATTTACTGATGATGCTTTAAAAACAATGAGGTATGTCATTAAATGTGAATTATATTTGCAAGTAATGTTGTAAAAATGGCTTATAAATGAAATAGAATATAGTTAGCTAGCTATAGGATTGAGTGCACTTTAAACAAGTCACCTTTGATGTTTAGGGGTTTATACGGTGTACCAATTACTCCAAGTACCCTAACGATTGAGGTATGTATGTTGTGTCTCGTCTCTCGTTAGTGGGGTTATACATCTACTTATGTGTGGTGTTGAGGGGTTTATATGGTGTACCGAATACTCAATCACGGGTGTCACAATGGTGGAGGGTAGCTCCTATGGGTGAACCTTTAGATGCCGGTGAGAATTTATGAAGTGTTGGGACAACACTTGTGAATTCGTGTATCCGATGTTGTTTTGAGAAATGAGCATGTTGACGATCACTTGTAAGCCAATATAATTCACGATGAATTATGAAATGCTTTATGATACATAATGTGTAAATCCATGTTTTACTCTTTAAGCTTTACTTATGGTAGTTATGCATGGGAAAGCTTAAATAGAGTGTTAGCCATGGGATATGATGTTGATTCATAATACATGTTGCATAAGCTTTATATGCTGATTTTTTATTAAGGAAAGTGCATAGTTTTGAAGGCATGATTGTTATTAATTGATGTTTTAAAGTAATTGAAATGTGATTTCAATGTGGCCTTGGAAAATGGTTTTAATGCATTGATGGTAGTTTTTTAGCACTCCTCACTAAGCCTTGTGTGCTTACGCTCTCATTTGCCTGTGAATGTAGATAATTGTGGTTTTGGAGGCAGCAAGTAGCAAGGGATTCAAAGAGACTTCATTTAAGAAAGTATGTTTCAATTTAGACTAAAGTAATAAGGGCAAAGGGGATCCGTTGAGTTTTTGGGAGATTTGTGCAAACCCCCTTTTAACAAAGTTTTATATGTGATTTTTGAATTGTAAATGGCCTTGGTATTTGGTTTATGCTTGGTTATGCATTTCGGTATCTTGCTTGACTTATTTTCTAGGTTGCATGCCCATAGTTTACTTATATAGCTAATTGCCATGGAATTCTATTGTTCATGCTTGGAATGTTTGGAGATTGATGTTTGGGTATGTTAGATATAAGTTGGAAGCATGTTTGGATGTTTATGGTTACTTAAAAATGGGAAAAACTAGCAAAAATATGACATTTCAGGTCCAGTGTTTAGACACGCCTAAGGTTGTATCGAAACAGGGTCTCTGAAATAGGCACGAGGTTTCGAAACAGGGCATAGT
Organism: Hibiscus trionum; assembly: GCA_030270665.1. Classification (NCBI taxonomy): domain Eukaryota; kingdom Viridiplantae; phylum Streptophyta; class Magnoliopsida; order Malvales; family Malvaceae; genus Hibiscus; species Hibiscus trionum. Next base: position 29,831,817 of record BSYR01000021.1, read on the forward strand.
GTATCGGAACGGACTCGCGAGGTTTGGCTACTGGAATTTGGTGTACCGAAACATTTAAGAGGGTGTTTCGATATGGGCTCGTGTTTCGAAACACTAGGTCTTGTCTCGAAACAAGGTGTTTCTGTACGATGCTCTGTGTATCGAAACACCAAGTTGTCAAAAGTTCTATTTATTTACACTTTAGCTCCTGAATGTTGTGGATGCAATTAAATGAGCTTGGATGATTGTTTTGGGCTGATATTTGACAAAGTGGCCTGTAGTATGACTAACTAATGGTTGGTAACTTAAAAATTGAAGATGTCAATGTAAATTACTCAAATTACAAAATGGTCCCTAAAGATGTTTGTATTCAATTGAGAGCTTAATCGACGTTTTTTTGAGATGATAATTGTTGCGTTGCGAGTCTTTACACTTAGGTTAACAATGTGCATCTAGACAAGAAAAAAAGAAAAAAAGTGTAACCCTCTTGACTCGGCCTGGACGATAGACCGAACTGAACAGATCACACAGTGAATATTGAAGTAAACCAGGAAGTTTACCTTAATTAAACGACCCTATATTTTTCATTTTATCCTTTCTAGATGCTCTTTATTACCCTATCTGATTAACACCGTAGCAGAACAATTTGCATTCCATCACATTTTAGGGACCATCTTGTAATTTTACCAAATTAAAGGAACTTAAGTTACCAACCTTTAATTAGCCATATTACATGTATCTCTGTCAAATCTCAGCTAAAAACAATCATCCAAGCCCATTTAATTGTATCCACACCATTTATGGACAAAAAACGTAAAGAAACATAACTTCAAAATATTCCAATGACTAACTTAATAGCTGGGTGTTTCGGTACAGGTTACCCTGTATCGAAACGCCCGTAGCGGAACAGGTTCGAGCGTCTGGAAGCTCAGGCTCGTATCGAAACAACCTCTAGGGTGTTTCGGAACAGGGGATTCTATTAGCAAAGTGTATCGAAACACTCTACCTTGTTCCGAAACCAACAAGCCATTTCAGGCTCACCGTTTCACTACAGGCTTAAGTGTACCGAAACACCTGGGCCTGTAATGACACTTTTTTTTTTCTTCTGATTTTCCACAATTTAATCCAATCAAAATCATTCCAACAACCTTCCAACATGAAACATCATATCTAAGCATCAAAACTCAATCATACATGGCAATTCCAACATCATACCATGACAATAAGCATAAAGGAAGTCTATAGGCATGCTACCTATTCAAATTAGCCACTCAAAAGCCAAAACACAAACCAATGAAAATATCAAGAAGGTCATTTACACGTCGTCAAAGGCATAACAAACTTGGCACAAAATAGGGAGTTTCAAAACACATTCTCCCAAAACATTAAGGCAACCTCCCATTGCCAAATATTATTACTAATAGGTAAACATAAAATCATACTTGAGCTAAGTCTCGCTCCTTGGGATCCTTCATGCTTCTTTGCTTCCCAAATATGCTATTTCTCTGCATTGTTGGAAAAAGAGAGAACAAGAAATAATTCCTAGTGAGGCATGCTCAAAACAAACCAACAACTACAATGCATTTTAAAACCATTTCTCATTTAGAAATCTCTATCTCATCATACACTTTCTATCTCATGCTTGAAACCATTTTCAAAGCACAAACCACATTATTTAACCAACATGTACCATATATCTCATGCATTAATCAAAATGCAAAGTCTCATAGTAAAGCCAACAAGCTTGTTTCTCACAAAGCATTTCTCAAAACATTATCTCATATGAAAATCTCATTTGATTACATCATTTATAATCAAGGTACATGTGAATCTCATATATTGGCATTTAGGAAACATTACTCGGATATGCGGATAGCATGATGCAATCTCACATCGTCAAGTCCTACCTCGGTGGAATCTCACATCACCGAACTCTCATGGCGGAATCTCTCATCGCCACAAAGCTTGATGGAATATCTCATCAGCAAGACCTACCGTGATGGAATCTCTCATCACCACACTCTCACTCTGGAACAGGATGGCACTACCTCCATTGCCCGGACCAAAGAGCACGTACGGATTTTGTATATTATAGTGCACTTCTCATCCTATTAGTCGACCGATTATATTCGGTAACAATAATCTCATCTCATGCCAATATACTCATTTTAAGCATCATTTACCTACTGTTTTTTTAATGCATAAACATAAACCATATCTCATCCGATTTGAAAAGAATAAACAATGCATAGCCTTTTTCTCAATAAATTCTATCTCTTCAAAATCATAATACTATCTCATGGGATCATATAAACAATCAAAACATTTCTCAAACCATGCATAAAACTTTAGTATTATGTCTATCTTCAAAACATTAGCATGATCATATAAATTAATGGGATAAAAATTGAGAAACAAGAACAAAACATATCAAACTTACTTCCGGGCTTAGATTAGTGTTTAAAACTCAATCTAAACCTCCAAGCCTTGCTTTCAAGTCTTTGAAAGGCTTTAAAAAAAATTCCACTCACCGACAATGCCTCGCTTGCTATGTCGAAGAGTAATCAAGATTCTGAAACTCCTGAAACTTCACCGATCTCTTCCGATACGTTCTCCCATGTTTATACCACACAAGAACATAGGATTAATGCATCTCAATGCATTAAAAACACCATCAACCAAAGCCACTACGCTACTCTGCCCAACAACACCAAAACGCATATCTGAAACAACCGAAAACACTTTCGATTACTTTACAAACTCAACCCAGCCAAAACCTAACACTTCCATTCAATTTTAATCATTAATTAACATCCAAACGATCTATTTGCATCCTTAAATCTCCAGCAACACCAAAACCACATCATCACCCCAAAAACCCAAAATCTAACAACCTAACAACTAGAGATCCAATTCATTTTTGGATTCCTATGATAAAACTTTTATTTCATCAGTATTTGATATTCAAATCATGATTAAAATCAATCTCAAATCAACTAAACAGTACCATTACGAAAAATATTGAGAAATCATCTTTCAAAGCTTGATCTAACCATTTTCAACAAATAGATTATAAAATCTTGTTATTAAACACAATTAGAGAGAAAAAGACTTGTGAATTTCATTAAACAACCTTGATTATAGGATATAAAAGAATGATCACCTCTAACACAAGCTCTTTCCCTTGATTGCAAAGATTTAGCTAAAAACCTTCAAGAAATCTATACCTAGTTGATGTACAAATCCATGAGACTCGTTTAGAAATCAAAAGTGGGTTAGAAGAGATAAATCTCTGGAGATTTTAGTGATGAAAAGATAGTTTGGCTGATGGGAAAGTTGAGAGAAAATTTTAGGAGAAAAGTAGTTACGTAAGAAAATGTTTTAGCCTTTTAAAATCTCTTTATTAAAATTCATTTAATAAATCAATTTATTAAATATTTTTAAAACACAAAAACAAGGGAAAAGGCTGATAACAACTTGGTGTAATAGCTCCCTAAAGTTTCTACGTTTTGGCCATCTTTCAAAACAGTCCTCAAAACATATTTTGCGTTCTTTACAAATTAGTCACCAAATCAAAATGCCAATCTTCCAAATGCCATTTTCCAAAATTGACTTTGCCAAACCTTTATATATATATTTAGAGGATTTTTGAAATTTTATCATATCCCGAACCTTATTTTTTCTGAACCACTCCTGAACTAACCCAGATCTCTAGTCTAGGTCCTTTTAGAAATTTCATCCTCGAAATTTTACATGATGGAAAAATATAAGGAAACTTATTCTTCTTGTCATCCTTCCTTTCCCACGTAGCTTCCTCTACACCATGATGTCACCACAAGACCTTAACCAACTCAATGGTCTTACCACGAAGAACCTTGTTATCCAAATCTAAGATCTCAACTGGTTTTTCATCATTGGACAAATCTGGATTCAACTCAATCTCCTCAACTGGCATTACACGAGACAGGTCCGATCTATATCTCCAAAGCATCGATATATGGAAAATATCATGTATCTTCTCCAACGCGGGAGGAAACCTTAACCTATAAGTAACATGTCTAACACACTCAAGCACCTTATACAATCCAATAAACCTCAGACTCCACTTGCCATTCCAACCAAACCTCATCACCTTCTTCCATGGTGAAACCTTCAAAAACACCTTATCACCTACAACATACTCAACCTCCTGACGCTTCAAATCCGCGTAAGACTTTTGCCGATCCGAAGCCGCTTTCAACCTCTCACAAATAATCTTCACTTTTTTCGTAGTGCTCTTAAGCACATTAGGCAAAGACCAAATTCCGTCCTGCTTCTACCCATCAAAGAGGCGTTCTACACTTCCTTCCATACAAGCCCACATTAGGAGCCATTTGAATACTCGCCTGATAACTATTATTGTAAGAAAACTCCACCAAAGGACTCTTTCTCCCAATAACCTTGGAAATCAATGATGCAACATCTCATGATATCCTCTTGCACTTGGATAACCCGTTCAGACTGACCATCCGTCTGTGGATGATACGAAGTACTTAAATTCAAACGCGTACCCAATGCTTGATGAAGACACTCCCAAAATCTCTTAGTAAAACGCGGATCTCGATATGAAGCAATGGACTTAGGCACCCCATAAAACCTCACAATCTCCGAGATGTACAAATCCACCAAGTTGTCTAACATATATGTAGTATGCACCGCCAGAAAATATGCACACTTCGTAAAACAACCAACAATCTCCCAAATGGAATTCTTCTTGGACGGTGTCAAAGGCAAACCTGTCACAAAATCCATGGTGATTCTCTCCAATTTCCAATCCAGAAACTTCAATGGTTGTAATAGTCCAGAAGGAAATTGATGTTAAGCTTTAACACGTTGACAAACCATGCACTTACTAAAATAATTAGCCACATCTTTCTTTAAGACAACCTAATAGTACTCATCTTTTAACCCACGATACGTCTTTGTACTACCAAGATGCATAGTAAAAGGACTGCTATGAGACCCGGTCAAAATAGTGCGCTTCAACTCAACATCCTCCAGCACAACAATTCGACTCTTAAAGCACAAAACACCATCATCATTGAAACAAAAGTCCGTTGGATTTACTTCTACAATATCATGCACATGCGGTACCAATGAATCATCCAACAATTGCTTCTCCTTAATCATCTCCACCAACGAGGGTTTCACTTGCAATTCAGCTAGTAAACCACCATCTCGCGATATACTAAACCGAGAAAACATCGCTCTCAACTCTACATCCACCTTCCTACTCAAGGCATCAGCTACAACATTAGCCTTCCCCGGATGGTACTCAATCGTCAAGTCATAATCTTTTTGTGACATCAAGTACTTCAAGCTTTTGTGGTCCGTGTACACCGTACACCTTTCACCATAAAGGTAATGCCTCCAGATTTTCAAGGCAAATACCACCATATCCAACTCGATATCATGCGTAGGGTAATTACACTCATGCAATTTCAACTACCGAGAAACATAAGCTACCACCCTACCTTCTTGCATCAACACACATGCCAAACCAACATAAGACGCATCGGTATAAACCACAGACTCTTTACCCGATTCAGGTTGAATCAAGATAAGAGCTTGCGTCAACGCTTCCTTCAACTTCTCGAAAGCTTGTTGTCTAACCTTTGTCCATTCAAACTTAAAATCTTTTTGCAACAACTTTGCCAAAGGAGCAACAATCCTTCAAAAACCATCCATGAACCTACGATAATATCCTGCCAAACAAAGGAAACTACGCACCTCATGAACCGACTTAGGCGACTTCTAATTCATCACCACTTCAAACTTTTGGGGATCAACCCGAATCCCATCGGCCGACACTGCATGACCAAGGAAAACAACTTCCTTAAGCCAAAACTCACACTTGCTCAACTTGGCATAAAGCTGAATTTCCATCAAAACTTGTAACACAATTCACAAATGCTTATCATGATCCTCCTCGGTACGAGAGTACACGAGAATATCATTGATAAACACAACCACAAACCTATCCAAAAACACATGAAACACGTGATTTATCATGTCCATAAACGTAGTAGGGGAATTAGTCAAACTAAAAGGCATCACCAAGAACTCATAATGATCGTACCTTGTGCAAAAAGTTGTCTTGGGCATATCAACATCTTTCACCTTCAACTGGAATCTTCAACGGTTGCAACAATCAAGAAGGAAATTGATGCTCAGCTTTAACACGTTGACAAACCATGCACTTACTAGCAAAATCAGCAATGTTTTTCTTCAAACCAACCCAATAGTACTCATACTTCAACCCACCATACATCATTGTACTACCAGGATATGTAACACCCCAATTTTGGGCCTAGTTGTTTTAGACATCGGATCAGGTTAAGTAAATCAGTTAAAGACGGTTCGAATCATATTAGGTGGTTCAGGGAAATCAATTTTGAAACTGTGGAAAATGCAATTTTCAAACTGAGAGTCAAAATCTTAGAATCTTTAGGGAGCTTTTCTGCAATTACATCTTTCTGTAATTTGACATGTGTTTTAAAAGAACTTTAAGTAATTTTTTAAAAAGGTATTTTATTTATTTATTAAATAAAGTTATTAAATTGGAAGTTTCATTTACGTAACTAACTTTTCTCTTCACATTTTTAACAAAACACATTTCTAAAAACTTTTCTCCAGATTTATTTTCTCCCAAACACTCTCTCTTTGATTTCTTATCCATTTCAAAGAATTCTCTTTAATTTCTTCAAGATTTGTGAAGCAAAAACTTGTCAAACAATAAGGAAAGCAAGGATTCGAGGTAAATCTCATTCTCAACCTTTAATCAAGGTTCTTTATTGAAATTCACAAGATTATTGACTCTCTATTGTTGTTTTTAACTGAGTTCTCATTATAGTTTTGATTTAAGATCAAAATCTTGCAAAACTAAGGTGTAATTCTTGATTTTTAGAGTTTTAATGTTAAGCTCTATTTATGATGGTTTATAATTGAGTTTTGAGTTGATTATGATGTTGAAAAAGAGTTCTGAGGATATAGATCACGAAATTCTTGAGATCCTTGAGTTTTATGATGGTTTTAGTTGTGTTTTTGAAGTGATTTGATGGTTATATGTTTGCTGGAGATATAAGGAAGGGTTTAGGCTGTTTTTAGATGTGGATTGGTGAATCTAAATGATTGGAAGTGATGATTGTTTGCTGGACTTGGTTTAGGAATCAATCGAATGGGTTTTCGGTTATTTCGGATGGGTAAATTGATGTTGTGTTGCTGGGCAACGAGTTTGTGTTTAGTTGTTGGAGTTGGAATGCATTTTAATGGATTGGGTCTCTGTTTTTGATGCTCTAAAAGCAGGGGACATTGATCCGGAAGCTAGCAAAGCGATTTTGGAAGCTTTGGACGAGTGATCTTCGCGTTGGCAAGCGGAGTTTCGCGTATCAGTCAGTGGAAAAGAGTTTTCCAGCTTTGAAATGTATCGAACATGGTTTTGGTCAAAGTGCTGTTCGAATCTAAGGAGGTGAAATTAGGAAAACCTAGTTCGGGTTGCATTAAAAATATGGAAAAATGTTCTAAAATCTTCTTTTAATATAATTAAGTGAACTGTGAAATCAATTTTGAAAAATGGGTTTTGGAAGAGTGACATTTTGGCTAGTGACCAAAATGTAATTTTTGAAAGTTTTGTGACTGTTTTATAAAGAGTTGAAACTTTGAATCTTTAAGGAGCTATTATTCCAAAAGTAGTTTCTCCAGATTTTTCTAAGATATTTTGAGATTTATTCTGATTTTAAAACATGTCAAAAGTGGAGGGAAAGGCCATTTGGCTATTTTCTTAACTAACTTTTCTATTTTCTTTCTCTCATTTTCTCTCAATCCAAACACTTGTTTTCCAGAGAATTGTTTCTGATTTTCTCACCCAAAATCCTCCTTTCAACACTCTTTTTATTCCTAAACATCATATCTTCAAAACCTCATCATTTGCTAGTTGATTCAACAAGGTTTTTGATTCCAAAAAGTGGAGAAACACAAGTTTGGAGGTAAGAACGTCCTTCTCCTCTAAACTATCAGTTCTTTACTGAAATTCCCAAGTTCTCAACTCTTAATTGAAGTTTTATTAAAGGATTTTAAGTGGTGAAATGGATCTTGGCTTATAATGCAAGATTTGGTGATTTTTGATGATTTTCGTTAGATCTGATTAATCTGTGATTTGAGATGTGTTTTTGATGTTAAATGAACTCTAAATTGATAAGGAAATGAGTTTTGATTAATGCAATCCCGGATAGGTTGAGTTTCCTAAGTTTAGCTTGTGATTCTTGGATGTTTTTGTGGTGATCTTGTGGATCTGATGTTGCTGGAGGTATAAGGATGTTTATAGGTTGTTTTTAGATGTTAAATGGTGTTAATGGATGTTAGGTTTTGCTGGTTTATGGCTGGGCTTTGTTGACAAGTGGTTTTGATGCAATTTCGGTTGTGTTTGGTGGCCGAAATTGGAGTGTGAATGAGAGCAGCGAGTTTGAGTGCTTTCATTGAAGCTTTTGATGCATGATGATGCATTAAATCTCTGCTTTAATGTGTTTAATCAGGGGAGGCATCTTTGGATCCAAGAGTTGTTGATCCGGAAGCTTGAATTGGTGTTTTGGCAAGAGGCGAAGTGGAATCGGTGAGTGAAATTGGGTTTCGGCTTTGAAACCATTGTCTTGGGAGCTTAGTTTAAGTCTAAACAACTTTGCTAAGCTCAAGTGTAAGTTTTCGGAAATACTCTCTAGTGGTGGCCATGATTTGATTGTTGTTGCAATGTGGTTTATTGCATGATTTTAACACTGTTTTGAAAGCATGATTTAGCATGGTTAATGCTGTTTTTGTAAGCCATATGTTGAAGGTAACTCAAGGTAGAAGTTCCTTGTTGTTGAACATTGATTAAATGTGATTTGATGCTTTTAAATGCATGATGAATATGGCTTGGTTTTATGCTTTAAAACAGTGGATAGATTGATGATAATGATGTATATTGGCAAGTGATGTTTTGAAAAGGGTTAAGGTCACTAAGGTGGTTAAAAGTCCTTGAGTGAGCCTTGTTTACTTAAGAACATCAAGGTGGTTAAAAGTCCTTGGATGGTTCTTGCTACGGACACAAAGGTGTTTAAAAGTCCTTGTGTGGTCCTTCCGTGGTGTTTAAAAGTCCATGGCCAAGGTGTTTAAAAGTCCTTGGGATCAAGGTGTTTAAAAGTCCTTGATGCGATACATTTCATGGTGTTTAAAAGTCCATGGCCAAGGTGTTTAAAAGTCCTTGGGGCCAAGGTGTTTAAAAGTCCTTGGGGTGAAAGTTGATGAACTTGTTTTTTTAAAGAAATGGAACTTATCACTTGAGGCCAATATGACATGTTGTGATGTGATGCATGAGATGCATGTTTAAGTATGCTTTTAAGCATGTACAATTGATGTTTTGAAGCATGATTTATAAATGTTTTATTAATGCATTATTGAATGGTTTTACGAGCATTCCTCACTAAGCTTTTGCTTACGCTCTCTTCCGTTTTCTTAATTCAATAATGCAGAGCATTAGAGTACTTGAGGGCAGCAAGGAGGGCAAGCATCCAAGTGGAAACAAAGCTCTAAGTATGGAAGGTTTTCTAAGTACATTTTAGCTCTTGGTAATTTGGCAATGGGGGACCAATGTATATGTTTTGGGAGATGTTTAGTACTCCCTAAGTATGTTGTTTGATGTTGAGAATGTTGGTTTTGGTGTTGGATCTTTTCATGCTTGTTTTGGAAGTTTATGCTTGAATGGTTAGCTTGTGTAGGAAGCATGCCTATTGATTTGGGGCTTTTCTCATATGATGTTAATATGTTGAATTGATGATGCTTATATGTCCCTTCTATGTTTAACTGCATGCTGGTAAAGTTTGGTGGCATTTGGTGCATGATTGGTTGGTCAATTGCATGTTTAAGTATGCATTTTGGAGCAATCTGTGCAGGGCGTTTCGGAACAGCACCTACCGTTTCGGAACGGGTGCCTTAAATGAGCCCAGGCGTCCGAAACGGGAGGGACCGTTCCGAAACGGCAAGGCTACCGCCAGACCCCCGTTTCGGTACGCGTTGCGGAACGGCCCTGAGTTTCGAAACGGGCTATGCCGTTTCGGAACGGGTGACCGTTGGGGGCTGACATTGGCAGTTATATGTTTTAGAATGTTTGCGTTTTGGTCCTGAAACTTGTTTGTGCAATTGTATGAGTTTGGGAAGTCCTTTCGAGCTGAAATTTCACAGAGAAGCATGAAACCTGATTAATTTCAAGTTGGTAACTTTAATTTGGATTAAGTCCTCATGTTTATCAGAATTTACATTTTGGTCCCTAAAGTTGTAATTTGTTCAATTGAGTCCCTGTTTGATCTCTGATGTTTGTGATCTTTTGGTATGATGTTTGTGTGATCACAATTAGGTTTTAAGTGCATCTAGACAAGGTTAAAAAGAAAAAAAGGGTCGTTAATCAAGGTTGACTTTCGGGTTGACTTTGGTTTTCCCCGTGTGACTTTCTTAATTCGGGTCAACCGTCTAGGCCGGGTTAAGGGGGTTACAGAAACACTTAGCTAAGATCAAGAGTAAGTAAATCGAGAGTCTCTCTGGGATTGTGATATGTTTTGGTTTAAAATGCACTTGATTCAAATGTGGTTTGATTACTATTTTAAAGCATGTTTTGAGCAATGATGTTGCTGGTTTTAAATGCCATTTTGTTATGGATACACATGGCAAGTGATCCTTGAGTTTATATGATTTATGCAATTGGTTTTAAGCATGTTAATGCTTGTGAAAGTGGCATTGTGGTTTATGCTTTTAAAACAATGAATTAACGATGATTGATGATTATATTGGCAAGTGATGGTAAATGGTTTTGGTTACTTTAATTAGATATAGTTAGTCGGCTATAGGATTGGGTGCACCGTGAATATAGTCGCCTTGGATATCGAGGGGTTGTGATTGTGCCGTAAACTCCATCCAAGTACCCTAGCGATTGAGGAATTTGTGTCACCACGATGGAGGATGGCTCTCGTGGGTGGACTTGGTTAAGTGTCACAACGATGGAGGATTCCTCCCGTGTGTGAGCTTGGTTAAGGTGATTACAATGGTTGAGGTATCTCCCATGTGTAAGCCTTGTTTTGTGTCCCGGCTCTCGCTAGTGGGTTATACAACTACGAATGAGTGATGTTGAGGGGTTGTGATTGTGCCGTTAAACTCCATCACGGATGTTGAGGGGTTGTAATTGTGTCGTTAAACTCCATCACAGATGTTGAGGGGTTGTGATTGTGTCGTTAAACTCCATCATGAGTGTTAAGGGGTTGTGATTGTGTCGTTAAACTCCACCTTGTGTTGCCGGTAGTGTGTATGAAGCGCGTGGAACAACGCTTGTAACTCGCGTATCCGATTGTGTTGTGTTATGGAATGGATTATGTTAAAGATCACTTGTGAGCCAATATAATGATGATGTTATATTGTATTATTGTGGGATGCTTTATTATGAGAAAGCATATGATGCTTGAGACTTATTCTATAATGCATGTGATGCTTGGTTTAAGCATGAGCAAAGGTTTTTCTGTTGTAATTAATGATGCTATGAGCATGTGGATTTGAAGGAGGATATGGTGTTTTTAAGTGCATGTTTTAAGGGAAAAGCATGTGTTTACAAAGAATGATGATTTGGTTTTTAAAATGCATTGATGAATGTTTTGGTTTTATAACGTTCCTCACTAAGATTTATGCTTACGCTCATTTGTTTCATCAATGCAGAAAATTAAGCATATTTGGCAGCAAGCAAGCAAATGATATCCAAGTGTTTTGGCTAAGCAAAGTATGTGATTTACTTTAGTGTAATAAGAGGCAATGTGAGGGATTTCCACTCTTGGATTATTTGGTGTAGCGAAACACCTTGAGCATGTTTAGTTTGTGTTTTGAGACTTGTATTTTGCCTCTATATGGTTTATAGACTTTTATTTGCTATTTTGGCTATGATATAACTAGTGTCTAAAGGCATGCTTATAGAGATCTATACTCTTCCTGAATTGCCATGTCTAATGTTTGAAATATGCTTATATGTTGATACATATGTGTTAGATATACTTGGCCTAGCACATATGGATGGTTTGGATGAAATTGCTTGATCTAAAATGTGAATTGAAGGTTGTTCCAAGTGCATATCTGATCTGGGTATCGATACTCGGGTTTGAGTATCGATACTCGAAGGGAAAACTTAGGCGAAATAACACAGGGGTATCGATATGAGTTGGGAGCGTATCGATACGCCTGTGCAAAGTTTGAAGGGCGTACCGATACGCGGGGAAGGGTATCGATACCTTTTTCCCAACTTTGGTTATTGTCTTCTCGTGTATCGATACATGCTTAAGGGTATCGATACCTGACCGTTATTTTTAGTCAAAAGCATCTTCTTAAGTTCTAAAATGTTTCATATTGGTCCCTAAATGTTGTATGTTCATTTGGATGAGTTTGGAAGATCCGTTTGTGATGAAAATTGACTTGGAACCCGTAAAGTGTCAAAAAGTCATATATTTCATGCATTGTCGAACTCTTATTATTACTGTTTTCAAGCACATTTTAGGCATAATTAGGTTCATGCATAACATTTTACAGTATTTCATTGTTCTACCTTACTTTTATAACTTATCATTCATTTGGTGAACAAGAGGTATTGTTCTAGTTTATTCTTACTTATAGGTACTAACAGCTGAACGAGGGAACAGAGGAATGGAGGATGCAACGCTGAGGAGGAAACCCAAGAGTTGTACTGAAGTAGTTCCAGCTGAAGATAAGTTGCTGCCGAGTAAAGCTGCTGCCAACCTTGCTGCCATCGGCAGCTGACTATGGAAGTTTGGAGAACCGGAGCGTGATTTGTAGAGCTAAAACTCCTGATTCTATTGCCGGCATTCACATGATTTTCTGACGTCTGTAGCAGCGGCTAGGGCTGCCGAAGCGAAATTCCCAAGGTTACTTGCGGGCCAAGGAAAACGAGGAAGAGTCCATATTCCAAGCAAAGAAGTCAGCATTCAAAGCTACATTAAAGAAGAAAAGCTACTTTAGAGGACTTCTACACCATGGAGGACTTGACCTAGTTTGAAGTCTATAAATACCCATTGTGCTTCTAGTTTAAATCATCTTAGGTTTTCTATAGACTTTACTTGTGCTCTTCTCTGCCGCCATGTTCTAATTCTCCATTGGGTTAGGGTTATGTTGTAACTAGTGAGAAACAGTTGTTTTAGGTTTTTGAGTTATTTCTTCAATAAAATATTTCAATTTTACTTAATCCATTGTTCTTCATTCTTTCAATCTTTCCACACAAGTCGTTTGAGAGAATTTATTTGTCAGGCACGAAAGTGCAAGGCTCACAAAAGGTGTTGCGTGTAAAAGAGTCTTATCGCAAATAGTGCAAGTGTACACGACGCAAGTAGTAAAGTGATACTGGAGTATCGGATATCGTCTCCACAGGGACTGGAAATAACTCTATCCTTAAATTTCTGCACAAGAGAGAAATAATTTAATTGAATTGGTGAAGTAATCTTGAGAAACAACTAAAGTAAAAGATGAAGAAATCAGATTTAAAGAATAGGCCGATATTGAATTGTTAGAGGAACTTTTGTCTTCTGTCGTTCCTGTCGCGACAACACCTGTCGCAGCAGAGGTCTGTTGTCATTGCGGAAGCGATCAACAACTCTTTACATCAAGTTCAACAAGAATCCCTGTTGTGACTTTTCCTATCCCTAGGCCCAAGTTCTGTCGATGAACACGTCTTATATGATACCTCCCTACGTGAATCGAAGGATGGACACCAATGTTGTTGAATTCGTCTCTAGCCACTTAACCTCATACTTATCCCTAAGCCGAGATGGTTTAACCATAAACTGGCAAACTCGTATTTATTCCGTTCGTATGCTTGACTCTCCCGATATCAAACAAATGGATAACCTCACAAGCTCTCCTGATACTCTTGTGAGATATGAAAAACCATAATCTTGAAGTTTTTATTTCATGACAGAAAATTCCTAAAACAATACAATCCTTGCAACTACTTTACAGAATCAACCCTTAGCCCTAGGGGGAGTTTAGAATACGATGGAGAAGGGAAAACAACAAGGGTTTAGGGGAATACGGTTAGAAATGAGATATCCTTTCCTAGGTCGAATTACATGCCTTTATATAGGCCTTGGGTCCAAGTTTTCTAATATGGCAAGATACAAGTTTAAACTAAAGTACAACTCTATTAACGATTAAATCTTCCGAGTAGATGCCTTTAATTCGTCCTCTTTTCTTGCCTTGAGTTTCTTCCTTAGACTTTGGGCTTGGCATTCATTATGCTTTAGGGCTCAGAAAAATATAGGAGTGGTCCACGACAGACCGGCTTTAAATCCTCTATCTATCGAGCTCCACTTCAGTTTTCCACCTCAGCATTATGTCGTCATGGCTGCCACGGCAGATGCCACGACAGCCTGTGCTTCTCGACCCCAGCTCTACAATCCGCCTCTGCTCTTTTACTGCCTTGGGTCTGCCGCAACAAATTCTTGCAAAAGTAACCAAAATCAGTAGCAACTGCGCCATTTTATCTAATTGTGATGTATATGCAAAACTCTATCCTAAATGCAATGCAAATACTTGAATGCAGCAAAAATATGGGTAAATGAGGGGTAAAATATAGAACTTTTATACACTCAACACACCCCCAAACTTAGGTTTTTTCCTGTCCTCAAGAAAATACGACCTAACTAAAAATTAAAAACTTTTTGGCTTAGCTTAATTCAGTGAACCTTTCATTACCCACCACACATTCACTATCAAGAGCAGTACCTTGTCAGGCGTTTCTGGACTTATCCGGAACGATTCTATAGTTCTTGTGCAGTGTGTGCAGGTTTTGTGATCAAATATGTGCCTAGACTCCTTTAGTTTACCAGAATAGTTATGCTTACAAACTTGAGTTTTATGCCAATTTATTTTTTCTACAGGCGATTTTTAGGCTCCTTTAGTTTTTTCTAACTCTTGACTCAACTTCATTTTTTTCTAGAGGCAATTCTTAGGCTCCTTCAGTTTTTTTAGACCTTGACTTCATCTTTTATGGAGGCAATTCTTAGGCTCCTTTAGTTTTTTCTAACTTAAGCTCAAAGAAAAATCTTCCTAAAATCATTGTAAGGCATTTTTGTGGGCAAGTGAGTCTAAATTTTTTCTTTTCTTTTGTTCCTTTCCTAGAGCCAGTGTTAGGCACCTCTAAAGGCAACTCAAGGGGGTAAACCTCCCTATTCTAGTTTACTACTGAAGTCTAGATAGCATAAGAGTCACAAAGGGTGTTATAAAGATCAGAACTATAGCAAGGCTCTAAATAGTTCCTAAAACATCCTAAAGGCACTGTCACGACAGAGTATGTCGCGGCAGGTAAGTTCAGTTCAAAGACTTAAGCCAAAATTTTGTTTTTATTTTCATTTTTTGACACAAAAATAAACTAGCAATTAGACACAAATTAAGACACAACTGATAAGTTCATTAATGGAGGGATGCCCACCCCCAAACTCGAGGGTTGCATTGCCCTCAATGCATGACAATAATAAAAATGAAAAACATAAAAACTACACCACAAAATAGATAAAACAACAAAAAGACAACAAATATATAAGTAAAAGCACTTAAGTGGAGGAGCTGTCGTCGCTGATGCTGCTGACTTGGAGCAGCCGGCGGGCAGTGACCTTGACGGTCGGGGCTGGCAGGTTGCTGGGGGACGCAGAGGCCATTTTCTTCTTAGCCTCTCAAGGTGGCTGGACGCGGGTCGGTGAGATGTGTGGGGGCTGGTCCAGGACCTCGAGATCATCATCGCTGCTGCTGCTGGCAAATCTGTCGTGGCAGGGTCCTTCGACAGTCTCGTTCAACTTCTTCCTTTTCATCAGAGAGAAGTCCTTAGAGATGTCTTGGGCTACGGATGGCTCTAAATCGGAGTCTTGCCCGACAGAGGAGGAGGAGAACCCTTCAAAGTATTTAGGGTCGATCTCCGGTAGGGGGTCCTTCCTTTTCTCTCCTCTAGGAGTGGCAGATCTTCTACCGTCATCTTCGGCCGTGGCAGGTGTGTGTGTAGAGGCGGCAGAAGGGGTTTTGGGGCTGTTAGCAGGTGTGGGTGCAGCAAAGATGGTTTTTGGGAAAATAGGGAATTGCACATTGGGAAAATTTAAATCAAACTTGATAAAATTTACCGTGGCGGCAGTGAAATCCCTTAGAAATCCCATTAGGCTGAGCTGTCGTTCTTCCATCCTTTGCAGTATCGTTAGAATCTGGCTGGAGGTGTCTGCCGGTGGTGCTGCTGTCGGCTTCTCTTGTTCTGCGGCGACAGGTTCAGGGGAGCCAGGGTCTACTGTAACCCCCTTAACCCGGCCTAGACGGTTGACCCGAATTAAGAAAGTCACACGGGGAAAACCAAAGTCAACCTGAAAGTCAACCTTGATTAACGACCCTTTTTTTCTTTTTAAAACTTGTCTAGATGCATATTAAGCCTAATTGTGATCACACAAACATCATACCAAAAGATCACAAACATCAGAGATCAAACAGGGACTCAAATGAACAATTTACAACTTTAGGGACCAAATTGTAAATTCTGATAATTATAAGGACTTAACCCAAATTGAAGTTACCAACTTGAAATTAATCAGGTTTCATGCTTCTCTGTGAAATTTCAGCTCAAAAGGACTTCTCAAACTCATACAATTGCACAAACAAGTTTCAGGACCAAAACGCAAACAATTCAAAACATATAACTGCCAATGTCAGCCCCCAACGGTCAACCGTTCCGAAACGGGAGACAGCCCGTTCCGAAACGCGGGGCCGTTCCGAAACAGGCATAGCCCGTTTCGAAACGGGGGTCTGGCAGTGGCCTTTCCGTTTCGGAACGGCCCCTCCCGTTTCGGACGCCTGGGCACAATTAAGGCACCCGTTCCGAAACGGTAGGTGCTGTTCCGAAACACCCTGCCCAGATTGCTCCAAAACTCCACTTTAAACATGCAATTACACAACCAATCATGCTCCAATTGTCACCAAACTTTGCCAACATGCAATTCAACATATAAGGAACATATTAGCACTAACAATTCAACCAAACATCATCATATGCAAAAAGCCCCAATTCTAATGGCATGCTTCCTACACAAGCTAGCTATACAAACACCAAACTTACAAAACAAGCATATAAAGATCCAAACCAAAGACCAACAATCTTAACATCAAGAAACATACTTAGGGAGTACAAAACACCTCCCAAAACATACACATGGTTTCCCCATTGCCAAATCACCCAAAAGCTAAAATGTTTAACAAAAACCTTCCATACATTGAGCTTTACTTGCACTTGAATTCTTGCCCTTCTTGCTGCCCTCAAAAGGTCTCTAATGCTCTGCATTATTGAATCAAGGAAAAACGAAGAGAGCGTAAGCAAAAGCTTAGTGAGGAATGCTCATTTAAACATTCAATAATGCATTTATAAAACACTTTATAAATCATGCTTCAAACCATCATTTACACATGCTCAAAAGCATACTTAAACATGCATCTCATGCATCAAATCATAACATGTCATATTGGCTACAAGTGATAAATTCCATTTCTTAAAACACAAGTTCATCAACTTTCACCCCAAGGACTTTTAAACACCTTGGCCCCAAGGACTTTTAAACACCTTGGCCTATGGACTTTTAAACACCATAGAATGTAACACATCAAGGACTTTTAAACACCTTGATCCCAAGGACTTTTAAACACCTTGGCCATGGACTTTTAAACACCATGAAACGTAACTCATCAAGGACTTTTAAACACCTTGATCCCAAGGACTTTTAAACACCTTGGCCTATGGACTTTTAAACACCATAGAGAAGGATCACCTAAGGACTTTTAACCACCTTAGTGTCCACAACATGAACCATCCAAGGACTTTTAACCACCTTGATGTTCATAAGTAACAAGGCTCACTCAAGGACTTTTAACCACCTTAGTGACCTTAACATTTTAAAAACATCACTTGCCAATATACATCATTTTCATCACTTACATCACTGTTTTAAAGCATAAAACCAAGCCATATTCATCATGCATTTAAAAGCATTAAACCACATCATTTCAATGTACAAAAGCAAGGAACTCCTACCTAGAGTTACCTTCAACATATGGCTTACATCATCAGCAAAAACCATGCTAAAACATGCTTCCAAAACAGTATGTAAAACATGCAAATAATCATTTTGCATCACAACAAAATCATGGCCACCACTAGAGAGAAATTCCGAAAACTTACGCTCGAGCTTAGCAAAGTTGTTTAGACATAAACTAAGCTCCCAAGACATTGGTTTCAAAGCCGAAAACCCATTTTCACTCACCGATTCCACTTCGCCACTTGCCGAAGCACGAATTCAAGCTTCCGGATCAACAACTCTTGGATCCAAAGATGCCTCCCCTGATTAAACACATTAAAGCAGAGGTTTAATGCATCATCAAGCATCAAAAGCTTCAATGAAAGCACTCAAACACGCTGCTCTCATTCATACTCCAATTTCGGCCACCAAACACAACCGAAATTGCATCCAAACCACTTCTCAACAAAGCCCAGCCATAAACCAGCAAAACCTAACATCCATCATCACCATAAAACATCTAAAAAAAACCTACAAACATCCTTATACCTCCAGCAACAACAGATCCACAAGATCACCACAAAAACATCCAAGAAACATAAGCCAAACTTAGGAAACTCAACCTATCCGGGATTGCATCTATCAAAACTCATTTCCTTATCAATTTAGAGTTCATTTAACATCAAAAACACATCTCAAATCACAGGTTAATCAGATCTAACGAAAATCATGAAAAATCATCAAATCTTGCATTATAAGCCAAGATCCAATTCCAAACTCAAAAGCCTTTAATTAAACATCAATCAAGAGTTGATAACTTGGGAATTTCAGTAAAGAACTGATAGTTTAGAGGAGAAGGACGTTCTTACCTCCAAACTTCTGATTCTCCACTTTTTGGAATGAAAATCCTTGAAGAATCAAGAAGCAATTGAAGAGGTTTTGAAGATACAATGATTTGGAATCAAATGAGAGTTGAATGGAGGGATTTAGGTGAAGAAATCAGATCCAATTCTCTGGAAAAGTAGTGTTTGGTTTGAGAGAAAATGAGAGAAAGAAAGTTTAGCAAAGTTGGTTACAAAATCCAAAAATAGCCAAAATGGCTTCCCTCCAATTTTAATAACCTTTAAAATCAGATTTTAGACTTAAAATATCTTAGAAAAATCTGGAGAAATCATCTTTGGATTAATAGCTCCTTAAAGATTCAAAGTTTCAACTCTTTATAAAATAGTCACCCAACTTTCGAAATTTACATTTTGGTCACTAGTCAAAATGTCATACTTCCAAAACCCATTTTTCAAAATTAATTTCACAGTTCACTTAATTATATTAAAAGATGATTTTAGAACATTTTTCCATATTTTTAATACAACCCGAACTAGGCTTTCCTAAATTCACCTCTTAAGATTCGAACAGGACTTTGACCAAACCTGTCAACGCCCAAAACTTCTAAGCCCAAAACCGGGGCGTTACAACTCTCCCCCCCTTAAGAAATTTCGTCCTCGAAATTTACCTGAAGGAAAGAGATAAGGAAACTGCTTCAGCATGTCTTCCTTCCGCTCCCACGTGGCTTCCTCAACACCGCGATGCTTCCACAGCACCTTCACCAACTCAATGGTCTTGCCACGAAGAACCTTGCTATCCGAATCCAGAACCTTCACCGGTTCCTCATCATAGGTCAAATCCGGATTCAAAACCACTTCCTCCACAGGCATCACATGCGAAGGATCAGATCTATATTTCCGGAGCATAGAAACATGAAACACATCATGAATCTTCTCCAACTCCTGAGGTAACCTCAACCGATACGCAACAGGACCCACACGCTCAACCACCTCATATGGTCCAATGTATCTAGGGCTCAACTTGCCCTTCCGGCCAAACCGCATCACCTTCTTCCAAGGCGAAACCTTCAAGAACACACGGTCACCCACCGCATACTCTATCTCCTTACGCTTCAAATCCGCGTAAGACTTCTGCCGATCAGAAGCAGCCTTTTACCGCTCACAAATGAGCTTTACCTTCTCTGTGGTCCCTTTCAACAAAGCCGGCATCGAAACCAACTTTTAACCAGTTTCAGCCCAACAAAGAGGAGTCCTACACTTCCTCCCGTACAAAGCCTCATAAGGTGCCATCTGTATGCTCGCCTGATAACTGTTGTTATAAGCAAACTCAACCAAAGGCAGATGCTTCTCCCAAGAACCTTGGAACTCAATCACGCAGCACCTCAACATATCCTCCAAAATCTGGATAACTCGCTCAAACTGACCATCCGACTGAGGATGATAGGATGTACTGAAATGCAACCTTGTACCCAGAGCTTGATGCAAACACTGCCAAAACCGCGATGTGAACCTCGGATCCCTATCCGACATCGACTTAGGCACACCATGCAGCCGCACAATCTCAGCAATGTACAGCTCTGCCAGCTTATCCAAAGAAAACGTAGTATGCACAGGCAAGAAATGCGCACACTTCGTCAGGCGATCCACAATCACCCAGACCGAATTCTTTTTCGATGGAGACAAAGGTAAACCAGATACAAAATCCATGGTAACCCTCTCCCACTTCCATTCAGGGATTTTCAACGGTTGCAACAAACCAGAAGGAAACTGATGCTCAGCCTTAACTCGCTGACACACCAAACACTTGCTCACGAACTCCGCAACATCCTTCTTCAAACCAACCCAATAGTACTCATCACGAAGATCACGATACAACTTAGTACTACCAGGGTGCATAGCAAAAGGACTACTATGACCTTCAGTCAGAATAGAACGCCTCAACTCAGCATCATTGGGCACTACTATCCGACTACCAAAACACAGCACACCATCATCATTGAAACAGAAATCCGAAGGTCTACCCTCCGCGATATCCTGAACATGAGACACCAAGGAATCATCCAACAACTGCTTATCCTTGATCAACTGAACCAAAGATGGCTTCACTTGTAACTCAGCCACAAGACCACCATCTCGCGATATGCTCAAGCTAGCAAACATGGCTCTCAACTCAACAGCTACCTTCCTACTCAAGGCATCAGCAACAACATTAGCTTTTCCAGGATGATACTCAATCGTCAGATCATAATCCTTGAGCAACTCCAACCAACGCCGCTGCCTAAGATTCAACTCCTTCTGAGACATCAGATACCTCAAACTCTTGTGATCTGTGTACACAGTACACTTCTCACCATACAGATAATGCCTCCAAATCTTCAGAGCAAAAACCACTGCAGCCAGCTCAATATCGTGCGTAGGGTAATTGCGCTCATGCACTTTCAACTGCCGCGATGCATAAGCCACCACCTTACCCTCCTGCATTAGCACACACCCCAAACCAACATAGGATGCATCACTGTAAACCACAAACTCTTTCCCTGATTCAGGCTGAATCAAGATAGGAGCTTGCGTCAAAGCCGCCTTCAGTTTCTCAAAAGCCTGCTGTCTCGCTTCTGTCCACTCATACTTAACATCCTTCTGCAACAGCTTTGTTAAAGGAGCAGCAATCTTGGAAAACCCATCCACAAACCTTCGGTAGTATCCCGCCAAACCAAGGAAACTACGGACCTCATGAACAGACTTAGGAACCTTCCAGCTCATCACCGCCTCAATCTTCTGAGGATCAACACGAATCCCCTCAGCTGAGACCACATGCCCAAGAAAAACCACCTCTCTTAACCAGAACTCACACTTGCTCAGCTTAGCATAAAGCTGATTCTCCAACAAAGCTTGCAAAACAATCCTCAAATGCTCTTCATGCTCCTCCTCAGTACGCGAGTACACGAGGATATCATCAATGAACACCACAACAAACTTGTCCAGGTATTCATGAAACACACGATTCATCATGTCCATGAAAGCAGCAGGAGCATTTGTCAACCCAAACGGCATCACAAGAAACTCATAATGCCCATACCTTGTCCTGAAAGCTGTCTTAGGCACATCCACGTCCTTCACCTTCAACTGATAATACCCTGACCTCAAGTCAATCTTAGAGAACACAGCAGCTCCCCGAAATTGATCAAAGAGATCATCAATCCTCGGCAAAGGATACCGATTCTTGATAGTCAACTTGTTCAGCTGACGGTAATCAATGCACATTCTCATAGTTCCATCCTTCTTCTTCACAAACAAGACCGGTGCTCCCCAAGGTGACACACTCGGCCGGATGAACCCACGATCAAGCAACTCTTGCAACTGCGTCTTCAGCTCCTTCAGCTCCTTAGGTGCCATTCTATAGGGAGTAATGGACACAAGAGTTGTATTCTCATACAGCTCAATTCCAAACTCCACCTCGCGGTTAGGAGGTAAATCAGGCAACTCCTCAGGAAAAACACCAGGAAACTCCTTTACAACCCTGATATCTTGCACCCTCAACTCCTTAGAGCTAGGATTCATCACAAAAGCTAGATAGGCTTCGCAACCTTGCCTCAGCATCCTGCTCGCCTCCAAAGAAGATACCACATTGGCAAGAAACTTCACATTCTCACCAACCACCACAACTTCATAATCATCCGCAAGCTTAAGCGAAACACGCTTATTCTCACAATCCACAACAGCACGATGCTAAGCAAGCCAATCCATACCAAGGATCACATCGAAACCATAGAAGGGCAACTCCATAAGATCAACATGAAAGACATGCTCCTGAACAACCAAAGGGCACCTTCTATACAACTTTCGAGTCACAACAGTCTCACCAAAAGAACTAGTGACCCGAACACCAACATCCAAAGACTCAACAGGCAAACCAAGCAATTCAGCATGCTCACGAAGAATATATGAATGCGTAGATCCAGAATCAATCAAAGAAAACAATGACAATGACTGCAAAGTAAAGGTACCTGCAATCACATCTGCATCATTCCTGCCCTCTCTCTGAGCATACACCCTCGCTTGGCCTCCACCTTCAGGCTGAATAGCTACAACATGAGCTACCCCTCGGCCACCTTCCTCTCTCCTCTGGAAATTACCACGGCCGCGCCCACGACCTCTCTGTGGTGCAGCAACAACAGGAGCACGCACCTGCTCACCAGCCATCCTCGGACAATCTCGCCTGATGTGGTATGCAGAACCACAATTCCAGCACCCGTTACCCGCAGCCGCAACAGGAGCTTGTGCCACTCTCTCAGCATGAGGACAGTCACGCTTCAAGTGACCACGGGAACCACAGATCCAACAAGCACTGGGATCAGCTCTAGCATTGCCTCTTCTAGCAGGCACACCACCACCTCTCCTGGCTGAGGACTGATACTTCTGATCTCGTCCCCTCTTGTTCCGTCCACCTCCGGAACTATACTCAGCAGCTCGCTTGCCAGCACCCTTAGCAGACAAACTCAGGTTCATCTCAACGTCCTTTGCTCGGCCCACCAACACATCAAAATCAACATACTCGGCGGCCAGCAAATACATCTTGACATCCGTCACAAGACCGTAACGAAACCTCTCGCACCTAGCCCTCTCATCAGGTATCAGCTCCGGTGCATACTGACTGAGCCGTACAAACTGTACCTCGTACTCAGCTACACTCATGCTCCCTTGGGTAAGAGACATGAATTCCCGCTTTTTCTCATCCAGATATCTCACTCCCAGATATCTTCTTTTAAACACATTCTGAAAGAATGTCCAGGTAACATCAGCTTCAGCCATTCCAGAAATGGTAGTCGTCCACCATGTATAAGCATCGTCCTGCAGCAAGGACACAACACAGCCCAGCTTTTGCACATCCGTGCAACTCATCTGACCCAAGATACGCTTGGTACTTTCCAGCCAAGCCTCAGAACTCTCAGCTGACAAACCTCTAAACTCAGTCCCTCCAAGACTGCGCAGACGCTCCAAAGGCAATCTGACTCCAGCATCTCCCTGATGCCCAGCTCCCTGAGCTCCAGCTACTGCTGCTCGAAAAGCACCCGCAATAGCTTGTACCAAAGCAGACATATCAGGCATAGCTTGCCCCTGACCAACCTCTGGTCCAGCAGCTCCAGCACTAGCATCAGCTGCAGCTTCAGCTCTCGCACCTCCAGCACCACCACCAGGCGGAGGAGGGGGTAACACAGCACTACCAGTGTGCTCTTCATTCTCATTCTCATTAGGAGCCGTAGCTCTCGCATTACCTCTTAACTCTCTACGTGGTGCCATACTTTTACCATGCAATCACAACACAAATAAAACAAAGTCAGGCCCAGCAAGGTAAGCAATCCAAGTATTCAAGCTCAATTTCATTTCAAAACAACATCTTTCCTTTAGCTTTTGTTTGGCAATGGGTACCCTCAACATGCAACATCAGAGCATACAACTCAACTGCATCAACATTTCAAACCACTGAACATGCTTTCAAACAACAAGCATTCATAGCATACATACTTCAATCATGCATACAAACATTCCCAATTACTCGAGAACTCAGCTCTGATACCACCAAATGTAACCCCCTTAACCCGGCCTAGACGGTTGACCCGAATTAAGAAAGTCACACGGGGAAAACCAAAGTCAACCCGAAAGTCAACCTTGATTAACGACCCTTTTTTTCTTTTTAAAACTTGTCTAGATGCATATTAAGCCTAATTGTGATCACACAAACATCATACCAAAAGATCACAAACATCAGAGATCAAACAGGGACTCAAATGAACAATTTACAACTTTAGGGACCAAATTGTAAATTCTGATAATTATAAGGACTTAACCCAAATTGAAGTTACCAACTTGAAATTAATCAGGTTTCATGCTTCTCTGTGAAATTTCAGCTCAAAAGGACTTCCCAAACTCATACAATTGCACAAACAAGTTTCAGGACCAAAACGCAAACAATTCAAAACATATAACTGCCAATGTCAGCCCCCAACGGTCAACCGTTCAGAAACGAGAGACAGCCCGTTCCGAAACGCGGGGCCGTTCCGAAACAGGCATAGCCCGTTTTGAAACGGGGGTCTGGCAGTGGCCTTTCCGTTTCGGAACGGCCCCTCCCGTTTCGGACGCCTGGGCACAATTAAGGCACCCGTTCCGAAACGGTAGGTGCTGTACCGAAACACCCTGCCCAGATTGCTCCAAAACTCCACTTTAAACATGCAATTACACAACCAATCATGCTCCAATTGTCACCAAACTTTGCCAACATGCAATTCAACATATAAGGAACATATTAGCACTAACAATTCAACCAAACATCATCATATGCAAAAAGCCCCAATTCTAATGGCATGCTTCCTACACAAGCTAGCTATACAAACACCAAACTTACAAAACAAGCATATAAAGATCCAAACCAAAGACCAACAATCTTAACATCAAGAAACATACTTAGGGAGTACAAAACACCTCCCAAAACATACACATGGTTTCCCCATTGCCAAATCACCCAAAAGCTAAAATGTTTAACAAAAACCTTCCATACATTGAGCTTTACTTGCACTTGAATTCTTGCCCTTCTTGCTGCCCTCAAAAGGTCTCTAATGCTCTGCATTATTGAATCAAGGAAAAACGAAGAGAGCGTAAGCAAAAGCTTAGTGAGGAATGCTCATTTAAACATTCAATAATGCATTTATAAAACACTTTATAAATCATGCTTCAAACCATCATTTACACATGCTCAAAAGCATACTTAAACATGCATCTCATGCATCAAATCATAACATGTCATATTGGCTACAAGTGATAAATTCCATTTCTTAAAATACAAGTTCATCAACTTTCACCCCAAGGACTTTTAAACACCTTGGCCCCAAGGACTTTTAAACACCTTGGCCTATGGACTTTTAAACACCATAGAATGTAACACATCAAGGACTTTTAAACACCTTGATCCCAAGGACTTTTAAACACCTTGGCCATGGACTTTTAAACACCATGAAACGTAACTCATCAAGGACTTTTAAACACCTTGATCCCAAGGACTTTTAAACACCTTGGCCTATGGACTTTTAAACACCATAGAGAAGGATCACCTAAGGACTTTTAACCACCTTAGTGTCCACAACATGAACCATCCAAGGACTTTTAACCACCTTGATGTTCATAAGTAACAAGGCTCACTCAAGGACTTTTAACCACCTTAGTGACCTTAACATTTTAAAAACATCACTTGCCAATATACATCATTTTCATCACTTACATCACTGTTTTAAAGCATAAAACCAAGCCATATTCATCATGCATTTAAAAGCATTAAACCACATCATTTCAATGTACAAAAGCAAGGAACTCCTACCTAGAGTTACCTTCAACATATGGCTTACATCATCAGCAAAAACCATGCTAAAACATGCTTCCAAAACAGTATGTAAAACATGCAAATAATCATTTTGCATCACAACAAAATCATGGCCACCACTAGAGAGAAATTCCGAAAACTTACGCTCGAGCTTAGCAAAGTTGTTTAGACTTAAACTAAGCTCCCAAGACATTGGTTTCAAAGCCGAAAACCCATTTTCACTCACCGATTCCACTTCGCTACTTGCCGAAGCACGAATTCAAGCTTCCGGATCAACAACTCTTGGATCCAAAGATGCCTCCCCTTATTAAACACATTAAAGCAGAGGTTTAATGCATCATCAAGCATCAAAAGCTTCAATGAAAGCACTCAAACACGCTGCTCTCATTCATACTCCAATTTCGGCCACCAAACACAACCGAAATTGCATCCAAACCACTTCTCAACAAAGCCCAGCCATAAACCAGCAAAACCTAACATCCATCATCACCATAAAACATCTAAAAACAACCTACAAACATCCTTATACCTCCAGCAACAACAGATCCACAAGATCACCACAAAAACATCCAAGAAACATAAGCCAAACTTAGGAAACTCAACCTATCCGGGATTGCATCTATCAAAACTCATTTCCTTATCAATTTAGAGTTCATTTAACATCAAAAACACATCTCAAATCACAGGTTAATCAGATCTAACGAAAATCATGAAAAATCATCAAATCTTGCATTATAAGCCAAGATCCAATTCCAAACTCAAAAGCCTTTAATTAAACATCAATCAAGAGTTGATAACTTGGGAATTTCAGTAAAGAACTGATAGTTTAGAGGAGAAGGACGTTCTTACCTCCAAACTTGTGATTCTCCACTTTTTGGAATGAAAATCCTTGAAGAATCAAGAAGCAATTGAAGAGGTTTTGAAGATACAATGATATGGAATCAAATGAGAGTTGAATGGAGGGATTTAGGTGAAGAAATCAGATCCAATTCTCTGGAAAAGTAGTGTTTGGTTTGAGAGAAAATGAGAGAAAGAAAGTTTAGCAAAGTTGGTTACAAAATCCAAAAATAGCCAAAATGGCTTCCCTCCAATTTTAATAACCTTTAAAATCAGATTTTAGACTTAAAATATCTTAGAAAAATCTGGAGAAATCATCTTTGGATTAATAGCTCCTTAAAGATTCAAAGTTTCAACTCTTTATAAAACAGTCACCAAACTTTCGAAATTTACATTTTGGTCACTAGTCAAAATGTCATACTTCCAAAACCCATTTTTCAAAATTAATTTCACAGTTCACTTAATTATATTAAAAGATGATTTTAGAACATTTTTCCATATTTTTAATGCAACCCGAACTAGGCTTTCCTAAATTCACCTCTTAAGATTCGAACAGGACTTTGACCAAACCGGTCAACGCCCAAAACATCTAAGCCCAAAACCGGGGCGTTACATCTACCGTTAGTTCTGTCGCGGCAGAGAGGTTTATATACGACAGAGGAGTGACAACTTTCAATTCCATAAGGCTGTAGATATTCTGCTGCGTCCACCCTTTCCCCCGGACCTTGACATCCTCATTGATTTCTGGCACGTTGTTGCCCCAGCAGATTGTGGTGATGAGATAAGGGAAGACTATGGGGCCTAACGGCCAGAGAGCACACTCGAGGATTCCGTCTCAGATGTAGCGGCCGACGTTGATTTGCCTCTCGTTTAAAATTGAGTGGACGAGGGCTAACCTCTGCCGGTCGATAGTGATGTTGTGGGAGGTACGCAAGAGGCGCTTCTTGACAAAATGGTTACACAACTTGGCTTGTGGGGTCAGTTGGGTCCTCCTCACCGTCCACCGATGCTTCGGGTCTTTGTTCTACTCTGTGCCCTCCTCTGTCACTCCTGCCATGACAGCGTCATAGTCTGCCGGCGACAGACTATTCACGAACCTCCGGTGGGCGTCCTCCTTCTTACTCACGTACAACCCATATAGCGTGTTGATGTACGTCGGCTCAAGAGAGATTTCCTTGCCTCGGACTGTCACTGTCGTGGCATCCTTATCGGTGACGGCAGCGTAGAATTCTCGAACGAGGGTTACGTTCATTTCCTCGTGCTGGGCAACAAACTTCTGCCACTTGAGTGCTTGTATCTTCTTGGCGATGAAGCCTTCTAGCCCTAGCTCTCTAGTTTGTTGGTTACAAATAAACCCTCGTTCTTTCCACATTTCCCTCTTCTGGAAAGAATCGTAGTACCTTCTTACTGGGTCTGTGGATGCGAACCGGTTGGGTATACCGCTGTGGCAGAGGTAGAGGCAGCGCTGCGTCGGGTTGTTCTGCTGGCCATTGCAAGGAACTGTAGCAAAATGAAAAAGAAAATTTTCTGAGATCTAAAATAGGGGAAGCAAGTTGAGAGAATGAAAATGAGATGAAAAATGAAAATGGAGTGGGGGTTTATATAGAACATGGTTTTTTTGCCCGTTGGGACTGTTACGGCAAGCGCGAAAAACGGGGCCAGATGTTACGTGGTTTCTGACGCATCAGTCACGCGTTTTCGTGTCTACTGCGCGCCTGTCGCGACAGCTCTATGACAGGTTGTCTTCTCCGCGTCTGTCGCGACAGCTGGTGACAGGCTATGACGACAGGCTTGTCCGTTCGGCTTTTTGGGCTGGTTCATTCCTCCTCTTTGCTTCCTTTATTTCCTAAAAATAATTAAATAAATAAAATGAATTAAAATCTTATTTCCTAAAATAAATAATAAATAAAATTCTTAATTCCTAATAAATAAATTAAATAAAATAAAACTAAGTTAAATTAGGGATGCCTTGAAGGGCATCTTCTAAAGTAACTACTGCCTACATCCTTGGGGCTTCAGTCCCCTAGAAATGCTTGAGCCTCTGTCCATTGACATTGAATTGGTGTCCATCCTTCATGGGCTTGATTGTAATGGCACCATGGGGGAAAACTTGGACAACCTGGAAAGGACCAGACCACCTAGATTTAAGCTTTCCTGGGAAAAGCTTCAACCTAGAGTTGAACAACAACACTTGTTGCCCTGGGCAGAACTGTCGTGGTAGTAGCTTCCTGTCGTGCCAGTTCTTGGTTTTATCCTTGTAGATCTTGGCATTGTCATAGGCCATTGCTCGAATTTCCTCAATCTCATTCAAGTCTAGTAGCCTTTTATGTCTTGCCTTATCCAAGTCCATATTCACTGCCTTGATAGTCCAGTAAGCTCTGTGTTCTATCTCAACAGGTAAATGACAGGTTTTCCCATAGATGAGTCAATAGGGTGACATCCCCAATGGTGTCTTGAACGCTGTTCTATAGGCCCAGAGTGCATCATTGAGATGTAGAGACTAATCTTTTCGAGTGGGTTTAACCATCTTATCTAGTATGTTCTTTACTTCTATGTTGGATATCTCGGCCTACCCATTGGTTTGAGGGTGATACGCTGTTGCAATTCTGTGCTTTACTTCGTATTTCCTTAATGCAGCAGCAATCACCCTGTTATCGAAGTGTCTCCCCTCATCACTAATTATCGCCCTTGGAATGCCAAATATGGAGAAGATGTTCTTGTGAAGAAATCTTTGCACAGTCTTGGCATCGTTCTTCTGAGTGGCGATTGCTTCTACCCACTTTGACACATAGTCCACTGCTAGTAGGATGTACAAATTCCCACAAGATGCTGGGAATGGTCCCATGAAGTCGATTCCCCATACATTGAAGATTTTGTCCTCTAGTATGTTCTGCAGTGGCATTTGATGCCTTCTTGATATGTGCTCAGTCCTTTGGCACTTGTCACAGCTCTTGTAAAAAGCTTGTGCATCCTTGAACAGTGTGGGCCAATAGAGACCGGATTGCAGAACCTTGGCAATGGTTTTGTTTCCCCTAGGTGTCCTCCAAAAGGGGAAGCACAACTTTCTGTTCGTCATGTGGTACGCATCTGCTGATAATCTGATCTGCACAATGTTTGAAAAGTAGAGGTTCGTCCCAATAATAATGTTTTGCATCATTTTGGAACCACTTCCTTGCTTTGTAGTTAAGCTCAGGAGGTAATAACCCACTTACAATGTAATTAAAAATGTCAGCATACCAAGGGGTTTTAGAAAGCTTACCTGCCGCCATGGCTGTCGTATGGGCATGTGAAGGTGGTTTTCTCTTGGTCTTCCGCTGCGATTGCTATTTGGTTATAACCTGAATAACCGTCAAGAAAACAGTAGTAAGGTTTCCCCGCTAATCTATCAAGCATTTGATCAATAAAAGGTAAGGGGAAATGGTCCTTCCGGGTAGCTTTGTTAAGCTTCCGTTAATCTATACAAACCCACCAACCGGTCACAGTCCTGGTTGGGATTAGTTCGTTTTCTTCATTGGTTACCACTGCTATGCCTCCCTTTTTGGGCACACACTGCACTGGGCTCACCCACTTGCTATCCAAGATGGTGTATATGATTCTAGCGTCGAGCCACTTGATAATTTCTTTCCTCACCACCCCTCTCATAGCCTCGTTCAATCGTCTTTGGCCATCAATGGTCGGCTTATGATCATCTTCCAAGAGGATTTTGTGCATGCATAACGCCGAACTGATGCCTTGGATATCAGCTATAGTTCATCCAATGGCCTTCTTATGCTGCTGTAGAATTTTGATTCGCCGCTGCTCCAGTTCCTCCATTAACTTGGAAGAGATGATTACGAGCAACGTATCATTTAAACCAAGAAAGACATATTTAAGCTGCCCTGGCAGGGGTTTAAGATCTAGAACAGGTGGCTTTTCAATGGAAGGCTTCTTGATTATATGTTCATTCGAGGTATAATTTAGAGGCTCGAAGAACTTACCTGGACGTGTGCCTATCCAATTTACCTCATCAGGACCTTCAGTGTTGGATGTTTCTGTGTCTGAGGAGTCACTGTCGTCGTTGCTGCTGTGACAGTCTTCCGGGTGACTGCGGTGGCAATGACCAAACTGTGTGTCGCGGCAGCTCGACCTGATGTAGGGTTGGTCAAGGACTACTTCAGAGATTGCCTTGCACTCTTCTTCTGCATCAGCCTATTTTATTGCTTGGAGAACATTGAGTTTGATTTGCTGATCATTCACTCTCATGGTCAGTTCTCCTTTCTCAACATCGATCACAGTTCTGCCTGTGGCTAGGAAGGGTCGCCCCAAGATGATCGTTGCGTTTTCATCTGCTTCACAGTCTAAAACAAGAAAGTCTGCAGGAAAAATAAATTTATTCACTCTTACCAGAATATCTTCGATCTTCCCTTCTGGTTGTACGTAAGAGCGATCTGCCAGCTACAGCATGACTGTAGTGGGCCTTGCTTGTCCAATACCTAATTTCTGAAACACAAATTTGGGCATTAGATTTATGCTAGCACCAAGATCACAAAGTGCCTTACCCACGAACTTATCGCCAATTATGCACGGTATGATGAAGCTCCCATGATCCTTCTTCTTTTGGGGTGGATGCTTCTGCAAGATTGTCACACATCCTTATGTCATCTTCACTGTCTCAAATTCCCCAAGTCTAGACCTTTTGGACATTGCGTCCTTGAGAAACTTAGCATATCCAGGCATTTGCTTGATGGCCTCTAGTTGCGGTATGTTAATGTGTACTTGCTTACAAATATCATAAATCTGTTTAAGCTGGTACTCTTGTTTTTGTTTCTGTAACCGCTGTGGAAAAGGAGGTGGAGGACGATAATCTTCAAGGGATCCTTCACATGGAATTTAGATCTGAGGAGGCTTAAGTTCTTTAGTATCTTCTGTTTGCTCCTATGTCCCTTCTGCTGTCGCAGCAGGTGTGTCGACAGCAGGTTGTTTCTCCTCTGTCAGGGCAGTGTTCACGGCAGGTGTTACTAGGGTCGGATCCTCACTCGGTATGTCTTTCGTCTCTGGCCCTTGTAACTGTTTCCCACTCCTAGTTGTGATTGCTTTACACTGTTCATGTGTGGGTTTTCTAGTGACCTCAGTATCACTAGGGAATCCTTCGTTCTGCCTCGGTTTGATATACTAGGAAATTTGTCCCATTTGTGTCTCTAGAGATTTTAGGGTAGCCTCTTGATTTGTCATCCTCATCTTTGTCTTGTCCATGAATGACTTAGTTTTCTTGACAAAGTGATCCATGTTCGCCATGTATGCTTCTGTATGTGACATAAAAGTTGCCAAGGTCTGTTCCAGTATGCTAGGTGCTGCTGCTGGCTGCTGTTGTAGCTGCTGTTGCAACAGAATTCTGATTACCCCTTGGTTTTGGTTGTTCTGCACTGGAGGATTCGGTGTGTTGTTCGGATTGCTCCAGGAAAATGTTGGATCCTTCCGCCAGTTGGGATTGTAATTGTTGGAATCATAATTTCTTGGTTTGTTATAGTTCCCAACATACATCCCTTCTTCCAGCTGTAAAGGACAGTCTTCTGAACTGTGGTTCCCGCTACAGGTTTCACATACCTCTTCTGCAGAATATACGACTTTAGAATCTTTCCGCTGCAGATTTTCGACTATCTTTGTGAGGTATGCAACCTGTGATTTCATTGAATTATCAGCTTCATAATCCTTTACAGATATTCCTCATTTGCCCCAACTCCAAGCTGCAGGAAATTGCTCATCGTTTTTTGCTAATTTCTTCAACACTATCATTGCCTCGTTTGGTTCCTTATCCAGTAATAGCCATTTCGCTGCTGAATATATTCTCAGTCGAGTGTGTGCATTTGCAGCGTTGTAAAATTTGACAACCTGATTCCACACGGGGAATCCATGCAACGGGCAGTTCCGTAAAAGAGTTGTAAATCTGTCCCACGCCTCGTGCATTGGTTCGTCACCTCTCTGTTGAAAAGTAGCAATCTTGTTATGCAATCTTTCAGATAAATGAGAAGGATTAAAACGAGAAAGGAATTCACGAGAGATATCTGCCAAAGGTCGTATTGAACCCGACGTTAATTTATTCTACAAAGTTTTAGCTATATCTCTCAATGAATGGGGAAATAACCAGAGCCTCAGTACTACCAGATTTATTCCTGGCAGTCTGAATGATCCACAAATTTCTTGGAACATTTTAAGATGTTCTCGGGAATCCTCAGTTCCAAAACCACTAAACTGGCCAGCGGAATTTATCATGTTGAACATGACAGGTTTCAGCTTGAAGTTTTCAGCTTCCACGTCTGGCAAGGTGGTTTCCAGTTCAACATGGTCATTGTCCATGTAGTCGCTACAGGTTTGCCGTGCGGCAGCAGGCCGTTCGTTCCGGGCATCTTGGGGAGGATCAACAATAACTCTCTGGTTATTGTTGTTGGGGTCATCTATCTCATTATTTTTCCCTCCGTTTACCATTGCTTCTAGTATCTCCTCAAGATAGTTGTTTCTTGCTATCAATAGTTGGGCTTGGTTCCTGAGTTGGTACGTGCATTTGATTTCTGGTCTAGTTCGTACTCAGGTTCTTTACCTCGTCTAGATCTGCGCATAAGCAAACATCAAACCTTATGAAAAGCACGGGGTAAATAACACCAATAAAAAACAGAAAAATAAAAAGGGTAAAGATATGTTGCCAGTCCCCGACAACAATGTCAAAAACTTGTTAAGTGTAAAAGAGTCCTATTGCAAATAGTGCACGTGTACGCGACACAAGTAGTAAAGTGATACTTGAGTATCGGATATCGTCTGCACATGGACTGGAAATAACTCTATCCTTGAATTTCTACACAAGAGAAAGAAATAGTTTAATTGAATTGGTGAAGTAATCTTGAGAAACAACTAAAGTAAAAGATGAAGAAATCATATTTAAAGAATAGGCCGGTATTGAATTGCTCACTAGTGTAAGTGTTCCACTGTTAGAGGAACTTCTGTCTTCTGTCATCGTTCCTGTCGTGGAAGCACCTGTCGCGGCAGAGGTCTGTTGTCGTCGCGGCAGCGATCTACAGCTCTTTACTTCAAGTTCAGCAAGAATCCCTATTGTGACTTGTCCTATCCCTAGGCCCATGTTCTGTCGATGAACACGTCTTAGATGATACCTCCCAGCGTGAATCGAAGGATGAACACCAATGTTGTTGAATTCTTATTTACCTCGTACTTATCCCTAAGCCGAGATGGTTTAACCATAAACTAGAAAACGCGTATTTATTTTGTTCGTATGCTTTGACTCTCACGATATCAAACAAATGGATAACCTCGCAATGCTCTCCCGATATTTTTGTGAGATATGAAAAACCATAATAAATAAACTTGATGTTTTTATTTCATGACAGAAAATTCCTAAAACAATACAATTGTTGCAACTACTTTACAGAATCAACCCTTAGCCCTAGGGGGAGTTTAGAACATGATGGAGAAGGGAAAACGACAAGGGTTTAGGGGAAGACGGTTAGGAATGAGATATCCTTACCTAGGTCGAATTACATGCCATTATATAGGCCTTTGGTCCAAGTTTTCTAATATGGCAAGAATACAAGTTTAAACTAAAGTACAACTCTATTAACGATTAAATCTTCTGAGTAGATGCCTTTAATTCGTCCTCTTTTCTTGCCTTGAGTTTCTTCCTTGGTCTCTGGGCTTGGCCTTCATTATGCTTTAGGGCTCAGAAAAATATAGGAGTGGTCCACGACAGACCGGCTTGAAATCCTCTATCTGTCGAACTCCACTTCACTTTTCCACCTCAGCATTCTGTCGTCATGGCTACAACGGCAGATACCACGATAGCCTGTGTTTCTCGACTCCAGCTCTGCAATCCGCCTCTGCTCTTTTGCTGCCTTGGGTCTGCCGCAACAGATTCCTGCAAAAGTAATCAAAATCAGTAGCAACTGTGCCATTTTATCTAATTGTGATGTATATGCAAAACTCTATCCTAAATGCAATGCATTATGCTTGAATGCAGCAAAAATATGGGGAAATGAGGGGTAAAATATAGAACTTTTATACACTCAACAAAAGGGTTAAGTACGGTCACAACGAGAGGCGTGACTAACTTGGTTCCATACTAGTCCACAAGTTTCAGCGGCTAAAAGTGATCTCTGACCGAGTTGATTGATTTGGGTCCACACTAGTCCTCACGTTATCAATCTCGAGCATCCTAACCTAGAAATAGGAGGGATCACTGTCGACTATCTTGCCGAACTTGGAGTATCTGCCAGACTTGCCGCCAGGACGTCTTTCCATTCCACCTGTCGAGATAGTACACACCCCTGCATTGGAAGTGACCTGCTGCGGCCGCGTGACAGGGTCGTAGTTTGCCGACCATCTACTCGCCGAGGCAACATATCGTGGCAGCAAAGGATAACTCATACCTAATTCAATACAGTTTTCACACTATGTGGCAGCATAATCCTGCCTGCTCTATCAACCTGATTCTCCTCTTCTCTTTTACTTGTGCTTTTATTTACTCTTCGATCTCATCCAATCATTCACTTGTGTTTTTACTTTACCATTGTGCAGGAACTAAGGAACGAGATAAGCTGTCCATTCCTCTTGGGATTCAACATCTTTTATACTATAACTTGACAGAAGTGTGCACTTGCGCTCCCGCAAAAAGGGAACACCTATACGATCTACAAGTTTTTTGCGCCATTGCGGGGGATTGGTAACAGCGAATTACATTTTTCCATTTCTGCACATTTTTTATTTTTTTCCCTTTATTTTTATTTTTAATCGAAAAAAAGAAATTTTACCGTGTATTTTGCAAGTGTATGACCAGGGCTAACCCTAGCGGAAACTTCATTATTTATGACGATCTTGAGCGTGAAACTAGACGAATCAAGAGGGAGCTAAGGGAAGCCTTAAAGAACAAAGACAAAAGGTAAAGCAAAGGAAGAGACCATGGTAAATGAGGACCCCCTAGTTGATGCCATGAACGACAGTGGCAGACAACCAAATTTGCCACCCAGAGGGCCTCAAGTACAGCAGAGGCATGATCCCTCTAATCCACCCCAAGTGCGGACAACTAGTGACTACCTTGAACATGACTTTCAAAGGTTCAAGCCAATTGTAACGGAACCAGAGATAGGGGCTGATCATTTTGAACTAAAACATGTCATGTTCAACATCCTAAACACACTATTGAACTTCGGAGGGACTGGCACAAAAGATGCTCCATAGCATCTACGCAGATTCATGGACATTTATCGAGCATTCAAAATTCATGGGGTACACTAGGACGTATTGCGGCTGAGGCTATTTCCCTATTCACTGAGGGATACGGCAAAATAGTGGTTGAACAACCAGCCAACCAGATCTTTCACTTCATGGGTGGAGCTCTGCAAGGACTTTTTAGACCGATCAGCCCATCCAACGTCACAGATAGACTATGAAATGACATCACATCTTTTAGACAAGGGGATGACGAGCCGATGTATGAGGTGTGGGAGCGATACCAACAAATGCTGAACAACTGTCCACTTCATCCTAGATGCCTCGGTTAATGGGATCATCCTAGACAGACCTCCAGTGGAAGCACTACGGCTGCTCAACATCGCAGCTAAAAACGATTATAAATACCTGACAGCCCGCCGAGGTGGCACAAGGTGGCCAGCTACTGTGAATGAGGTGGAAGCCTCTGAATCTGTTAATGCCCTCCTCGACACTCTGACGGAGCTGGAGATGAAGATGGTTGAATCCCCAGGGAAGGTCCATGAAGTAAAAGTTGTTGAGCATTTCTGTGATGAATGTGGGGCCAACCATGATTCCTCTGAATGCATAGTATCTGCAAACTACATGGGAGGATATGAGAGGAATAGCAGGCCATCCCAAAACACATACAATCCTAACTGGAGAAACCATCCCAACTTCTCTTGGAGCAACCCAAAGACAGTAGCAAATCCACAACAACTATAGGGAAGCTACCAGCACAATTAGTCTCAGCAGCAGACTCAGCAGCCACAACATAATAGTTCACTAGAAGCTACCTTGAATAACTTTATTAAACAAACTGGTGAATTTATTGTTTATACAAATAAATTTATTGAAAAAACTGAGACTTTCATGGACATGATGAAAATGAAGATGAACAACCTGGAGGCTACTATTAAGAACCTGGAAACCCAGTTTGGGAAGTTCACCGAAATCTACCACAACTGGACCATGAGAGCTTCGTCCAGCAGTCCGCCAGAAGCAGCCAAGCCCACAGTTGAACATTGCAAGGCAATAAATATGAGAAGTGGAAAGCAGCTGGATGAACCTAGGATGGTAGACCAGTTTGGAGCTCAGCCAGAACATATAAGTAAGCCTGACCCATCAACACCCGTATTAGCCGCTCCAACAGCAACATCTACTCCAGCCGCCCCAGTAGTAGAACATGAAAGCAGCCCTGGGAAGGATCATCCTCCTCCAACTAAGCCCCAAAGCAAGGAGCAAATAAAGGAAATCCACCCTCCAGCTCTATTCCCCCAAAAGCTCAAACAATAGTAGCAGGAGCACCAATTCAGAAAATTATTGGACAGTCTGAAACAAGTGCACATTAGCATACCTCTAATAGAAGGTAAACAAAGCATGCCCAACTACGCCAAGTATCTTAGAGATATAGCTTCTAAAAAGAGGTGGATAGGGGAGTTCGACACGGTGGCCGTCACTGAAGAATGCATGGCTATGCTGCATTACAAGCTACAGCCCAAGCAGACAGATCCATGCAACTTTATTATACCATGCAGGCTGGGCAACAACTACGAGACCAGAGCCTTGTGTGATTTACGAGCCATCATAAACCTAATGCCTAAAGCCATCTTCGACAAACTAGGTATTGGACCTGCAACACCAACCTTCGTAATGCTTAAACTTTACAATCACTCATTCGTGCAACCGAAGGGAAAGATTGAGGACATACTGGTCAACATGGACAGCCTAATTATTCCTGTCGATTTCCTCATCTTTGATTGTGACGCCGATGAGAAAGCCCTCATCATTCTCGGGTGACCCTTCTTGGCCACGGGAAGAACGCTGATAGATGTGGAACTCGGGGAACTTACAATGAGGGTAGAAGATCAAAGCATAACGATGAATGTGCTGCAACGCTCAGAGGAAGGAAAGGAAGGCCTGGATGAAAGAGCTGCCAAGATAAGTGTGGAAACAAGCCAGGGCAGCGGCTGCCATAACTGACCTCGGGGCAGATTGAAGGACCCCATCAAGCAGAAACTGAAGGAACAAGAAGACCCCCCATGAGTGGAGAAAAAGTTAAACCACCTCAGAAAGTGGTTATGTTTAGGAGATGCACCAAAATGCACTCCTAACATAACTTGATTTTTATTTAGTTTTATTTATTTATTTTTATGCATTAAGAATAAAGTTTATTTTATTTTAGGACTAGATTAATTTTTAGTATTTAATTTTTTAGATTTTATTCAATTACTTTTATTTTTTCTTTAGGACCGAGAATAAAAGAGCAGAATAGAGATGGAAGACTAGAAAAAAGCCCACCAACCATCCTACTGAGTCAGCAGCCAGCGCAGCGAAGTGTAACGACTAGTTGGCCACCAACAGCTAGTTGCCAACACCTCCAAAAGTAACGGGCAGAAAAATCTGCAACATGCGCAAGGAAAATCGGACCATTGATCATTTAATGTTGCCCCGGCACTTCTCGGTATCACCTATATAAACCACTCACTCATTTCATTTTACTTCACTTCCACCTTTTTGCTAGCTTCTATCTTATTCTTCCGCTCTCTCAAAATATTTCCTTTCTAGTTTCAGCTAAAATACAACCGATCATGTAACGCCCCGGTTTTGGGCTTAGAAGTTTTGGGCGTTGACTGGTTCGGTCAAAGTGCGGTTCGAATATATAAGAGTGAATTTAGGAAAGACTAGTTCGGGTTGCATTAAAAATATGGAAAAATGTTCTAAAACCCTCTTTTAATCTATATAAGTGAACTGTGAAATCAATTTTACAAAATGAGGTTTGGAAGGGTGACATTTTGGTTAGTGACCAAAATGTAATTTTTGAAAACTGTGAGACTGTTTTAAAAAGGATTGAAACTTTGAATCTTTAAGGAGCTATTTACCCAAAGGGAGTTTCTCCAGATTTTTCTAAGATATTTAATATTTTAATTCTGATTTTAAACAAAAGGAAAAGTGGAGGGAAGTTATTTTCTAACTAATTTTCCTAAAATCTCATTTTCCTTTTCTCTCATTTTCACTCAAAACAAACATCTTTCTCCATAGTTTTTCTTCTAATTTTTCCACTTAAATCTCTCTTTTCAATCCTCTTTTGATTGCTAATCATCTCATCAACAAAACCTCACCAATTGCCATTTGATTCTTCAAGCTTTTTGGTTCTAAAAGAGGAGAAACTCAAGTTTGGAGGTAAGAACGTCCTTCTCCTCTGAACTTCAAGTTCTTTACTGAAATTCCTAAGTTCTCAATCCTTATTTGATGATTTATAAATGGTTTTAAAGTTGTGTAATGGATCTTGGCTTAAAATGCAAGATTTGATAATTTTTGGTGAATTTTCGTTGGATCTGTTAAAGCAGTGATTTGAGGTGTATTTTTTATGTTAAATGAATGATAAATTGATTGGAAATTGAGTTTTGACTAATGCAATCCCGGGTAGGTTGAATTTCCTAAGTTTAGCTTGTGATTCTTGGTTGTTTTTGTAGTGATCTTGTGGATCTGTTGTTGCTGGAGGTATAAGGATGTTGTTAGATCCTTTTTAGATGTTAAATGATGTTTATGGATGCTTAGTTTTGATGGTTTATGGCTGGGCTTTGTTGAGGAGTTGTTTGGTTGCATTTTCGGTTGTGTTTGGTGGCCGAAAATGGAGTGTGGATGAGAGCAGCGAGTTTAGGTGCTTTCATTGAAGCTATTAATGCATGATGATGCATTAATCTACTGTTTTGATGTGTTAAAACAGGGGAGTCATCTTTGGATCCAAGTGGTGGTGATCCGGAAGCTTGATTTGGTGTTTCGGCAAGAGGCGAAACGGAATCGGTGAGTGGATTTTGGTTTTCGGCTTTGAAACCAATGTTTTGGAGGTTTGGGAGCTTAGTCTAAGTCTAAACAACTTTGCTAAGCTCAAGAGTAAGTTTTCGGAAAAACTCTCTTGATGAGGAACCATGTGATGGTTGGGTGCAATGTGTTTGTTGCATGTTTAAATTCTGTTTTTAAAGCATATCTAGCATGTTTGTTTGCTGAGATTATAAGCCATGTGTTTGAGGAAGCTCAAGGTTAGAGTTCCTTGCTTTTGAACATTGTTTAAATGTGGTTTAATGCTTAAAGGTGCATGATGTTTATGGCTTGGTTAAATGCTTTAAAACAGTGGATTATTGATGATAAATGATGTATATTGGCAAGTGATGTTTTGAAAAGGTTAAGGTCACCAAGGTGGTTAAAAGTCCTTGAGTGAGCCTTGTTTACTTAAGAACATCAAGGTGTTTAAAAGTCCTTGGATGGTTCTTGTTACGGACACAAAGGTGTTTAAAAGTCCTTGTGTGGTCCTTTCCAAGGTGTTTAAAAGTCCTTGGGGCCAAGGTGTTTAAAAGTCCTTGGGGTGATTCATGTCATGGTGTTTAAAAGTCCATGGGCCAAGGTGTTTAAAAGTCCTTGGGGTCAAGGTGTTTAAAAGTCCTTGAGGTGAAACTTGTTAAGGACACAAAGGTGTTTAAAAGTCCTTGTGTAGTCCTTGCCATGGTGTTTAAAAGTCCATGGGCCATGGTGTTTAAAAGTCCATGGGGATAAGATCACAATGGTGTTTAAAAGTCCATCTGTGAGTCTTATGTTGATCTTGTTAAAAGATGGTAATTATCACTTGTGGCCAATATGACATGTTATGGTATGAGGCATGAGATGCTTGGTTAAGATTGCTTGTGAGCATGTCTAAATGTATTTTGAAGTATGAGTTGTAAAGTGTTCTATAAATGCATTATTGTGTGGTTTTAATGAGCATTCCTCACTAAGCTTTTGCTTACGCTCTCTCTCTTTTCTTAAACCAATAATGCAGAACATTAAAGTGCATTGAGGGCAGCAAGGAAGGCAAGCAATCAAGTGAAAGATAAGCTCATGTATGGGAAGGTTTTCTTAAACACCTTT
Source organism: Hibiscus trionum (assembly GCA_030270665.1). NCBI lineage: Eukaryota > Viridiplantae > Streptophyta > Magnoliopsida > Malvales > Malvaceae > Hibiscus > Hibiscus trionum. Next base: position 29,873,114 of record BSYR01000021.1, read on the forward strand.
AGCAATTGGTTTTTGGCAATGGGGGACCTATGTCGTTGTTTTGGGAGATGTTTTGGACTCCCTATTTTGGATTTATGTTGTTGTTAATGTTGGTACATGTAATTGGCCATTATGTGTTGGTTTGGAGGTTTTAATGCATGAATGGTTTGCTTGTGTAGGAAGCATGCCTTTAGATTTGGGGCTTTTCATAAATGATGATATAATGATAATTGGTTGATGCAAGTATGTCTCTTGTATGTTGTAGGAGTTGCTGGTAAAGTTTGATTGCAATTGGAGCATGTTTGGTTGGTCAATTGTGTGTTTAAGCAAACAATTTTCTGCAATCTGTGCAGGCCGTATCGGAACAGTAGCCACCGTTTCGGAACGAGTGCCTTGTAGCAACCCAGGCGTCCGAAACGGGAGACACCGTTCCGAAACGGAAAGGCCACTGCCAGCCCTCGTTTCGGTACGCGTTGCGGAACGGCCCCGCGTTTCGAAACAGGCTCTCCCTGTTTCGGAACACCTGACCGTTAGGGGCTGACATAGGCAGTTATATGTTTCGAAATGTTTGCATTTTGGTCCCGAAACTTGTTTGTGCAATTGTATGAGTTTGGGATGTCCGTTTGAGCTGAAATTTGACAGAGATGCATGAAACATGATTAACTTCAAGTTGGTAACTTTAATTTGGGTGAAGTCCTTGTATTTACCAGAATTTACTTTTTGGTCCCTAAAGTTGTGAATTGTTCAATTGGGTCCCTGTTTGATCTCTGATGTTTATGATCTTTGAGTATGTTGTTTGAATGATCATAACTAGGGTTAATGTGCATCTAGACAAGTTTAAAAAAAAGGGTCGTTAATCAAGGTTGACTTTCGGGTTGACTTTGGTTTTCCCCGTGTGACTTTCCTAATTCGGGTCAACCGTCTAGGCCGGGTTAAGGGGGTTACATTTGGTGGTATCAGAGCTGAGTTCTCGAGTAGTTGGGAATGTGTATGTGAATGTTGAAGTATGTATGCTTTGTATGCTTGTTGAGTGGAAGCATGTTGAGTGAATTGCATGTATGTTGCAATTGAGGTGTATGCTGTGATGAAGCATGTTGTGGGTACCCATTGCCAAATCAAAAGCTAATGAAATGATGTTGATTTTAATTGGAAATGAGCTTGAGTACTTGGATTGCTTACCTTGCTGGGCTTGACTTTGTTTATTTGCATTGTGATTGCATAGTTAGAGTATGGCACCTCGTAGAGAGCTGAGAAGTAATGTGCGAGCTACGGCTCAGAATGAGAATGAAAATGAAAATGAGGAGAATGTTGAGAGTGCGGTTTTACCTCCTCCACCTGGTGGTGGTGGTGCTGGGGCTGAGGAAGCTGGAGCTGCAGCTGGTGCTGAGGCTGCTGGACCTGAGGCTGGTCAGGGGCAAGCTGTTCCTGACATGTCGGTGTTAATTCAAGTTATAGCTGGTGCTTTTCAAGCAGCGGTAGCTGGAGCTCGTGGAGCCGGGCATCAGGAAGATGCTGGAGTTAGATTACCTTTGGAGCGTTTGCGCAGTCTAGGAGGAACTGAGTTCAGGGGTATGTCTGCTGAAGGTTCTGAGGCTTGGTTAGAGAGTACCAAGAGGATCTTGGGTCAGATGAGTTGCACTGATGTGCAGAAGCTTGGCTGTGTTGTATCCTTGCTGCAGAAGGATGCATATACGTGGTGGACAACCACTATTGCTGGGATGGCAGAAGCTGATGTGACTTGGACATTCTTTCAGAATGTGTTCAAGAGAAGGTATCTGGGTGTGAGGTACCTAGATGAGAAAAAGAGGGAGTTCATGTCTCTTACCCAAGGGAGCATGACGGTGGCTGAGTATGAAGTACAGTTTGTTCGACTCAGTCAATATGCACCTGAGCTTATCCCGGATGAGCGAGCGAGGTGTGAAAGGTTCCGTTATGGCTTAGTGACGGATGTGAAGATGTATGTGCTGGCTACCGAGTATGATGATTTTGATGTGTTGGTGGGCCGAGCCAAGGATATTGAGATGAACTTGGGTTTATCTGCTAGAGGTGCTGGAGCAAGTGCTGGTAAGCGGGCAGCTGAATATAGTTCCGGTGGTGGACGGAACAAGAGGGGACGTGATCAGAAGTATCAGTCCTCGGCCAAGCGAGGTGGTGGAGCACCTGCTCGGGGAGGCAACGCTAGAGCTGATCCGAGTGCTTGTTGGATATGTGGTTCGCATGGCCACATGAAACGTGATTGTCCTCGTGCTGTGAGGGAGGTGCAAGCTCCTGTTGCGGCAGCTGGTAATGGTTGCTGGAACTGTGGATCTACGGATCATTTGAGGCGTGATTGTCCTATGTTGGCTGGTGGCCAAGTTCGTGCTCCTGTTGTTGCAGCAGCGCGGAGAGGTCGTGGGCACGGCCGTGGTAATTTTCAGCGGAGAGAGGAAGGTGGCCGAGGTGTAGCTCATGTTGTAGCTGTACAGCCAGAGGGTGGCGGACAGGCTAGAGTGTTTGCTCAGCGTGAGGGGAGGAATGACGCGGATGTGATGGCACGTACTTTTACTCTGCAATCGTTGTCATTACTTTCCTTGATTGATTCTGGATCTACGCACTCTTACATATTGCGTGAGCATGCTGAATTGCTTGGTTTGCCTGTTGAGTCTTTGGATGTTGGTATGCGTGTCACTAGTTCTTTTGGTGAGACTGTTGTGACTCGAAAGCTGTATAGAAGGTGTCCTTTGGTTGTTCAAGATCATGTTTTTCGTGTTGACCTCATGGAGTTACCTTTCTATGGTTTTGATGTAACCCTTGGTATGGATTGGCTTGCTGAGCATCGTGCTGTGGTGGATTGTGAAAATAAGCGAGTTTCGCTGAAGCTTGCGGATGATTATGAAGTTGTTGTGGTTGGTGAGAATGTGAAGTTTCTTGCCAATGTGGTGTTCACGTTGGAGGCAAGCCGGATGCTGAGGCAAGGCTGTGAAGCTTACCTAGCTTTTGTGATGAATCCTAGCTCTAAGGAGTTGCGTGTGCAAGATATCAGGGTTGTGAAGGAGTTTCCTGGTGTGTTTCCTGAGGAGTTGCCTGGTTTACCTCCTAATCGCGAGGTGGAGTTTGGAATTGAGCTGTATGAGAATACAACTCCTGTGTCCATTACTCCCTATAGAATGGCACCTAAGGAGCTGAAAGAGCTGAAGACGCAGTTGCAAGAGTTGCTTGAGCGTGGTTTCATTCGGCCGAGTGTGTCGCCTTGGGGTGCACCCGTCTTGTTCGTGAAGAAGAAGGATGGCACTATGAGAGTGTGCATTAATTACCGTCAGCTGAACAAGTTGACTATCAAGAATCGGGTATCCTTTGCCGAGAATTGATGATCTCTTTGATCAATTTCGGGGAGCTGCTGTGTTCTCTAAGATTGACTTGAGGTCAGGGTATTACCAGTTGAAGGTGAAGGATGTGGATGTGCCTAAGACAGCTTTCAGGACAAGGTATGGGCATTATGAGTTCCTCGTGATGCCGTTTGGTTTGAAAAATGCTCCTGCTGCTTTCATGGACATGATGAATCGTGTGTTTCATGAATACCTGGATAAGTTTGTTGTGGTGTTCATTGATGATATCCTCGTGTACTCGCGTACTGAGGAGGAGCATGAAGAGCATTTGAGGATTGTTTTGCAAGCTTTGTTGGAGAATCAGCTTTATGCTAAGCTGAGCAAGTGTGAGTTCTGGTTAAGGGAGGTGGTGCTTCTTGGGCATGTGGTTTCTGCTGAGGGGATTCGTGTTGATCCTCAGAAGATTGAGGCGGTGATGAATTGGAAGGTTCCTAAGTCTGTTCATGAAGTTCGTAGTTTCCTCGGTTTGGCAGGATACTACCGGAGGTTTGTGGATGGGTTTTCTAAGATTGCTGCACCTTTGACGAAGTTGTTGCAAAAAGATGTTAAGTATGAGTGGACGGAGGCGCGGCAGCAGGCTTTTGAGAAGCTTAAGGCAGCTTTGACGCAAGCTCCTATCTTGGTTCAGCCTGAATCAGGGAAAGAGTTTGTGGTGTATAGTGATGTGTCCTATGTTGGTTTGGGATGTGTGTTGATGCAAGAGGGTAAGGTGGTGGCTTATGCATCGCGGCAGTTGAAGGTGCATGAGCGCAATTATCCTACGCATGACATAGAGTTGGCTGCGGTGGTCTTTGCTCTGAAGATCTGGAGACATTACCTGTATGGTGAGAAGTGTACTGTGTACACGGATCACAAGAGTTTGAAGTATCTGATGTCTCAGAAGGAGTTGAATCTTAGGCAGCGGCGTTGGATGGAGTTGCTCAAGGATTATGATCTGACGATTGAGTACCATCCTGGAAAAGCTAATGTTGTAGCGGATGCCTTGAGTAGGAAGGTAGCTGTTGAGCTGAGAGCTATGTTTGCCAGTTTGAGTATTTCGCGTGATGGTGGTCTTGTGGCTGAGTTGCAGGTGAAACCATCTTTGGTTCAGTTGATCAAGGAGAAACAGTTGTTGGATGATTCCTTGGTGCCGCATGTTCAAGATATCGCGGAGGGTAGACCTTCGGATTTCTGCTTTAATGATGATGGAGTGTTGTGTTTTGGGAGTCGGATAGTGATGCCTAATGATGCTGAGTTGAGGCGTGCTATTCTGACTGAAGGTCATAGTAGTCCTTTTGCTATGCACCCTGGTAGTACTAAGATGTATCGAGATCTTCGTGATGAGTACTATTGGGTGGGTTTGAAGAAAGATGTTGCGGAGTTTGTTAGCAAGTGTATGGTGTGTCAGCGAGTTAAGGCTGAGCATCAGTTTCCTTCGGGGTTGTTGCAATCGTTGAGAATCCCTGAGTGGAAGTGGGAAAGGGTTACCATGGATTTTGTATCTGGTTTACCCTTGTCACCATCGAAGAAGAATTCGGTGTGGGTGATTGTGGATCGCCTGACGAAGTGTGCGCATTTCTTTCCTGTGCATACTACGTTTTCTTTGGATAAGCTTGCGGAGCTGTACATTGCTGAGATTGTGCGGCTGCATGGTGTGCCAAAGTCGATTGTGTCGGATAGGGATCCGAGGTTCACATCGCGGTTCTGGCAGTGTTTGCATCAAGCTCTGGGTACGAGGTTGAATTTCAGTACATCCTATCATCCTCAGTCGGATGGTCAGTCTGAGCGTGTTATCCAGATTTTGGAGGATATGTTGAGGTGCTGCGTGATTGAGTTTCAGGGCTCTTGGGAGAAGCATTTGCCCTTGGTTGAGTTTGCTTAGAACAATAGTTATCAGGCGAGCATTCAAATGGCACCTTATGAGGCTTTGCATGGGAGGAAGTGTAAGACTCCTCTTTGTTGGGCTGAAACGGGTCAGAAGTTGGTTTCGATGCCGGCTTTTTTGAAAGGAACCACCGAGAAGGTGAAGCTCATTTGTGAGCGTTTGAAGGCAGCTTCTGATCGGCAAAAGTCTTACGCGGATTTGAAGCGTAAGGAGATTGAGTATGTGGTGGGAGACCGTGTGTTCTTGAAGGTTTCGCCTTGGAAGAAGGTGATGAGGTTTGGCCGGAAGGGTAAGTTGAGCCCTAGATACATTGGACCATACGAGGTGGTTGAGCGTGTGGGTCCTGTTGCGTACAGGTTGAGGTTACCTCAAGAGTTGGAGAAGATTCATGATGTGTTTCATGTTTCTATGCTCCGGAAGTATAGATCTGATCCTTCGCATGTGATGCCTGTGGAGGAAGTGGAATTGAATCCGGATTTGACCTATGATGAGGAACCGGTGAAGGTTCTGGATTCGGATAGCAAGGTTCTTCGTGGCAAGACCATTGAGTTGGTGAAGGTGTTGTGGAAGCACCGCGGTGTTGAGGAAGCCACGTGGGAGCGAAAGGATGACATACTGAACCAGTTTCCTTATCTCTTTCCTTCAGGTAAATTTCGAGGACGAAATTTCTTAAGGGGGGAGAGTTGTAACGCCCCGGTTTTGGGCTTAGAAGTTTTGGGTGTTGACCGGTTCGGTCAAAGTGCGGTTCGAATATATAAGAGTGAATTTAGGAAAGCCTAGTTCGGGTTGCATTAAAAATATGGAAAAATGTTCGAAAATCCTCTTTTAATATATATAAGTGAACTGTGAAATCAATTTTACAAAATGAGGTTTGGAAGGGTGACATTTTGGCTAGTGACCAAAATGTAATTTTTGAAAACTGTGAGACTGTTTTAAAAAGGATTGAAACTTTGAATCTTTAAGGAGCTATTTACCCAAAGGGAGTTTCTCCAGATTTTTCTAAGATATTTAATGTTTTAATTCTTATTTTAAACAAAAGGAAACGTGGAGGGAAGTTATTTTCTAACTAATTTTCCTAAAATCTCATTTTCCTTTTCTCTCATTTTCTCTCAAACCAAACATCTTTCTCAAGAGTTTTTCTTCTTATTTGGCCACTTAAATCTCTCTTTTCAATCCTCTTTTGATTGCTAATCATCTCATCAACAAAACCTCACCAATTGCCATTTGATTCTTCAAGCTTTTTGGTTCTAAAAGAGGAGAAACTCAAGTTTGGAGGTAAGAACGTCCTTCTCCTCTGAACTTCAAGTTCTTTACTGAAATTCCTAAGTTCTCAATCCTTATTTGATGATTTATAAATGGTTTTAAAGTTGTGTAATGGATCTTGGCTTAAAATGCAAGATTTGATGATTTTTGGTGAATTTTCGTTGGATCTGTTAAAGCAGTGATTTGAGGTGTATTTTTGATGTTAAATGAATGATAAATTGATTGGAAATTGAGTTTTAACTAATGCAATCCCGGGTAGGTTGAATTTCCTAAGTTTAGCTTGTGATTCTTGGTTATTTTTGGAGTGATCTTGTGGATCTGTTGTTGCTGGAGGTATAAGGATGTTGTTAGGTCCTTTTTAGATGTTAAATGATGTTTATGGATGCTTAGTTTTGATGGTTTATGGCTGGGCTTTGTTGAGGAGTTGTTTGGTTGCATTTTCGGTTGTGTTTGGTTGCCGAAAATGGAGTGTGGATGAGAGCAGCGAGTTTAGGTGCTTTCATTGAAGCTATTAATGCATGATGATGCATTAATCTACTGTTTTGATGTGTTAAAACAGGGGAGTCATCTTTGGATCCAAGTGGTGGTGATCCGGAAGCTTGATTTGGTGTTTCGGCAAGAGGCGAAACGGAATCGGTGAGTGGATTTTGGTTTTCGGCTTTGAAACCAATGTTTTGGAGGTTTGGGAGCTTAGTCTAAGTCTAAACAACTTTGCTAAGCTCAAGAGTAAGTTTTCGGAAAAACTCTCTTGATGAGGAACCATGTGATGGTTGGGTGCAATGTGTTTGTTGCATGTTTAAATTCTGTTTTTAAAGCATATCTAGCATGTTTGTTTGCTGAGATTATAAGCCATGTGTTTGAGGAAGCTCAAGGTTAGAGTTCCTTGCTTTTGAACATTGTTTAAATGTGGTTTAATGCTTAAAGGTGCATGATGTTTATGGCTTGGTTAAATGCTTTAAAACAGTGGATTATTGATGATAAATGATGTATATTGGCAAGTGATGTTTAGAAAAGGTTAAGGTCACCAAGGTGGTTAAAAGTCCTTGAGTGAGCCTTGTTTACTTAAGAACATCAAGGTGTTTAAAAGTCCTTGGATGGTTCTTGTTACGGACACAAAGGTGTTTAAAAGTCCTTGTGTGGTCCTTTCCAAGGTGTTTAAAAGTCCTTGGGGCCAAGGTGTTTAAAAGTCCTTGGGTGATTCATGTCATGGTGTTTAAAAGTCCATGGGCCAAGGTGTTTAATAGTCCTTGGGGTCAAGGTGTTTAAAAGTCCTTGAGGTGAAACTTGTTAAGGACACAAAAGTGTTTAAAAGTCCTTGTGTAGTCCTTGCCATGGTGTTTAAAAGTCCATGGGCCATGGTGTTTAAAAGTCCATGGGGATAAGATCACAATGGTGTTTAAAAGTCCATGTGTGAGTCTTATGTTGATCTTGTTAAAAGATGGTAATTATCACTTGTGGCCAATATGACATGTTATGGTTTGAGGCATGAGATGCTTGGTTAAGATTGCTTGTGAGCATGTCTAAATGTATTTTGAAGTATGAGTTGTAAAGTGTTCTATAAATGCATTATTGTGTGGTTTTAATGAGCATTCCTCACTAAGCTTTTGCTTAAGCTCTCTCTCTTTTCTTAAACCAATAATGCAGAACATTAAAGTGCATTGAGGGCAGCAAGGAAGGCAAGCAATCAAGTGAAAGATAAGCTCATGTATGGGAAGGTTTTCTTAAACACCTTTAGCAATTGGTTTTTGGCAATGGGGGACCTATGTCGTTGTTTTGGGAGATGTTTTGGACTCCCTATTTTAGATTTATGTTGTTGTTAATGTTGGTACATGTAATTGGCCATTATGTGTTGGTTTGGAGGTTTTAATGCATGAATGGTTTGCTTGTGTAGGAAGCATGCCTTTAGATTTGGGGCTTTTCATAAATGATGATATAATGATAATTGGTTGATGCAAGTATGTCTCTTGTATGTTGTATGAGTTGCTGGTAAAGTTTGATTGCAATTGGAGCATGTTTGGTTGGTCAATTGTGTGTTTAAGCAAACAATTTTCTGCAATCTGTGCAGGCCGTATCGGAACAGTAGCCACCGTTTCGGAACGGGTGCCTTGTAGCAACCCAGGCGTCCGAAACGGGAGACACCGTTCCGAAACGGAAAGGCCACTGCCAGCCCTCGTTTCGGTACGCGTTGCGGAACGGCCCCGCGTTTCGAAACAGGCTCTCCCTGTTTCGAAACACCTGACCGTTAGGGGCTGACATTGGCAGTTATATGTTTCGAAATGTTTGCATTTTGGTCCCGAAACTTGTTTGTGCAATTGTATGAGTTTGGGATGTCCGTTTGAGCTGAAATTTGACAGAGATGCATGAAACATGATTAACTTCAAGTTGGTAACTTTAATTTGGGTGAAGTCCTTGTATTTACCAGAATTTACTTTTTGGTCCCTAAAGTTGTGAATTGTTCAATTGGGTCCCTGTTTGATCTCTGATGTTTAGGATCTTTGAGTATGTTGTTTGAATGATCATAACTAGGGTTAATGTGCATCTAGACAAGTTTAAAAAGAAAAAAAAGGGGTCGTTAATCAAGGTTGACTTTCGGGTTGACTTTAGTTTTCCCCGTGTGACTTTCTTAATTCGGGTCAACCGTCTAGGCCGGGTTAAGGGGGTTACAGATCACATGGCTTCAGCGTCAACCCAAAAACCCACCTACAACAGTTTCTACTTCAAGGCTGACGAGGAGAGATATAGAGCACAATTCTAGAAGCAGGCCCTATAGGAGGAACTAGGTTTGCATTTTACGTAGCAAATGGGAGATCGTGGTCTTGAGCCTGCCTTGTTCCAAACCATCCACTACAAGGGATGGGAGTTGTTTGCTCAACAGCCTGATATAGCGAACATCACAATAGTCATGGAACTTTACTCACATCAGCTCTGCCCAGACAAGCCATTTGTCTACGTACGTGGAAAGGCAGTCAAGCTCAAACCTGCTGTCATCAACAGTTATTATGGCCTTGATATGAACAACAACCCGTAGGAGGATTGGAGGCAGTCACTGACGGCTGCCCACTATGAGGAGATCAAGGCCAGAATCTGCAAGCCCAACACACCATGGCTGGGGGGAAAACATGTGGGATCTGTTCAGTGCCGCCACCTGCTGCCTGAAGCCACGTTGTGGAACACGTTCGTGAAAAGGCGCCTGTTGCCCACATCCAACAACTCAACAATTGACTGGCCTCGCCTCGTCTTAATCTACAACATCTTGATGAACCGACTGATCAACCTTGGGATAATCATCTACACGAAAATATACAATGCTTCAAGAAGAAGAAGGATATGTTGTACGTTCCGTCCCTCATCACAGGTCTCTACACCAATTTCCGAGTCCTCGCAACACCCACTGATGAGTTCACAGCTGCCAAGGTGGGTTGGAAGAAAAAGGTTCACATCCAAATGATTCAGGATGCGGAGAAAGAACCAGCAACACCTAGTCAGCCCTCCGCCACACAGTTTGAAACACCAGCCGCCCCCGGCAGTACTGACGCTGCCGTAGACAGAGATGTCCTCCCACTGCTCCACCCACTCCTCGAACACATAAAACGGATAGAGAAACAACAGTTAGCCTTCAATAACTACGTGGGGAGGCCGAAGAAGCACTTGTGACTTATTTCCTGCAGAAATTCCCTGGTGACGTGCCCACCATGCCGCCCTTTCATGATGAGCATGCAGCAGCAACAAGAACACGGAGAACTTCACATGCCGCCACCGCCTGCCAGACAGATCATCAAGTGCCCTCTCTTATGCATTCTCCACAGCACTCAACTGCCACCCCATCAAACACAATGGCAGATTCCTCTGAGAGGCACCAGCTGAATCTCTCCCTAGCCTGCACATCCAATACAGTAGGAGACGCCTCCTCTTCAGAGGAGATTGAGCAGTTGCCGCCAAAACTAGAAACAGTAGTAGTTGCGGCAACAACAACCATCCCCATGGAATTCATCCCTCAGGCAGCACCCAGAGAGGAAGGGACAAGGAAGTGGAAGCGACACATAATAGCTGAAGAACCTGTGGCCCTTGAGACTGAGTCTGAATGAAGCGATGCATCTCCCGTAGTTCCCCTTGTCGAGCCTCCAGAAGAGCCACAGCATACACCAAAGAGAGTCTAGCTGCCTCGAAAAGCAAAGACCTCTCCTTCTCGAAGTGCAGCCAAGGCATCTACCAAAAGCGGCTTCATCGTCCGAACATCCTCCTCCTCAGCTAGCTAGAATCCAACCTCCTCCTAACCCTCAGCAAACTTTTATTTCCTTTTTCTTTATTTTTATTTATCTCTATTTTATTTTTTGCTAATTTTAACATATATATTTTTGTCTTCTTATTTTCTGTTTTGTGCGTTGAGGCAATGCCCATCTCGAGTTTGGGGGGATAGCTCTCGCATCATTTGTAGGCATTCTTAGTTGCATTTAGATTGCTTGGTACTTGCCTTAGTAATAATTAGAAAAGAAAAATTTGTTATGACTTGTGCCTATGATAGGATAGTCGATTACTTTATTGTCGCACCTAACTAAAATTAAACTTAATCTTGAGAAAGTGCATGAAATATGACTTTGATTTTTTTCTATTTGCCTGAAAATATTGAATATCTATGTTACTTGCTGAATGTGTAGAATATTTGGTGAACACTTTTATTGCAAAATTCTAACAATAATTGCAAGTAACCGCCGAGGCAGGCAAAAGAAACAGAAAAGTATAGAACTGCCAAAGGCAGCAAAATCAAAAACAAAGAAAAAGTGATGTGTTACCCTAGAGGTGCCCGCAACAGGCTCTAGGAAAAATCATGTGCGAGGACACTTCACTGCTATCAAAGTCCATGAATCTAAAAGCCTAAAAGTGACAGACAAATTAGCATGAGTGAATGAAAGCCTTCACGAGATGACTCTACTCCAAGAGTTCGGGGTTCTGTAGTTTGCTCCTATCTAAACGTCAGACCTGGAAGAGTAGTTGTGATAAGCTGAAGCCCTCACTACCTTGATTAAAAATTGATAATGTGCTGAAATTGTGATGCCTCGGTAGCAACCTTTAAATTACAACAGTATCTTTGTTTAAACTTTTATTCTGCGTATTCAGTTTGCTTACAAATTTGCAAACATCACACATGCATTAGAAATTTAATTCTGAGTTGTTTTATTACTTATTTCCCTTCTTTAAGTTATATGTATAGGTGCCACGGCCGTGAGGTAGAAAATCAGGTTAATAACTTATTTTTCTTTCTGGCTATTATTAGAGCAAGTACTTTAGGTTGCATTGCTTGAGGACAAGCAATAGTTCGAGTTTGGGGTGTGTAAAGTGTCCAAAAGTCCTATATTTCATGCACTGCTCCAACTCTTATCATGACTGTTTTTAAGCACATTATAGGCATAATTAGGTTCATGCATAGCATTTTACAATATATTTCATTGATCTGCCTTACTTTTATAACTTATCATTCATTTGGTTAACAAGAGGTACTGTTGCGTGTAAAAGTGTCCATCACAATGTAGTGCAAGTGTACACGACACAAGTAGTAAAGTGATACGTAAGTATCAGATATTGTCTCCACAGGGACTGGGCTAATAACTTTAACCTGGAATTTCTGCACGAGAAGGAAAAAGAAAGAGTTTAAATGTTTGTCACGAGATAATAAAGACGATAGAAAACAAATGATGAAAATAATCAGAGTACAGAATAGGCCGGTATTGATCTGCTCCGTAGTGCAAGTGTTTGCAAAGTCTAAGACTTCTCTGTTCTGTCGTAGCGCATGTCGCAGCAGCACCTGCTGCGGCAGTGGTCTGTTGTTGTCGCGGCAGCGAACACACAACTCAGCACTTCAATCTTGGCAAGAATCCCTGCTATGCCTTGGCCTATGAACACGTCTTTGATGATACCTCCTGGCGTGAATCGAAGGATGAACACCGATGTTGTTGAATTCTTCCTTAGCCACATAACCTCGTCCTATCCCTAGGTCCGAGATAGTTCAACCATAAATTGGAGAACTCGTACTTATTCCTTTCGTATACTTAACTCTCCTGATATTAAGTAAATGTGTAATCTCACAATGCTCTCCTGATACTCTTGCAAGATGTCCTTCCCTAGGTCGAATTACATGCCTTTATATAGGCATTGGGTTCAAGTCTTCTAATATGTCAAGAATACAAGTTTAAACTAAAGTACAACTCTATTAAAGACTAAATCTTCAGAGCATATGTCTTTAATTCGTCCTTCCTTCTTGCTTGGAGTTTCTTCCTTGAACTTTGGGCTTGGCATTCATTATGATCTAGGGCTTGGAAAAATATAAGGGTGCTCCACGACAGACCGGCTTAAATTCCTCTTTCTGTCGAGGGCCACTTCACTTCTTCCCTTCACCACTGCTGTCGTCCTTGGCTACCACGGCAGTGGCCATGGCAGCATCGTCCTTCTTGTCTGCAGTCGAGTTCCAGCTCTGCTTCTTCACTGCCCAGCGTCTGCTTCTCTACTGCCCTCCATCTACTACAGCAGCTACCTGCAAAAGCAACCAATTTCAGCAGAAACTGTGCCATTTGATATAATTGTGATGTATGAATGAAATCTATCCTAAATGCAATGAATTATGCTTGAATGCAGCAGAAATATGGGTTAAATAGGGGGTAAAATATAGAACTTTTACACATTCAAGACACCCTCAAACTCAAGTTTTTGCTTGCCCTCAAGCAAATTCAGACCTTAAAAAGAAATACAAAATTTTTGTTTGGCTTAAAACAATGAACTTTTCCTTACCTACAATTCATTCCCTATTGTGAGCAACACCTCGTTGGATAATTCAGGATTCATCCGGAATCTTGCTATAGTTCTCGTGTAGTGTGTGCATGCTTTGTGAACAATTATATGCCAAGACTCCCGTACTTTACTAGAATAGCTAAGCTTCTAACTTGAATTTTTATGCCAATTTTCATCTTTTTGGAGGCAATTCTTAGGCTCCTTTAGTTTTTATTTAGACTCGATTCTATTTTCTCAAGGTTAAGTTTGACTAGAGCCGGTTTCGGGCACCTCTAGGTGTATTGAGCCTAATTTTTCTTAACTTCTTTTCCTAGAGCTAGTGTTAAGCACCTCTAGGGGCGATTCAAGTGTTAAGCTTTTCCCCATTCTAGTTTACTAGCAAAGTTCTGGACAGTATAAGAGTCACAAAGAGTGTTTGAGAATCAAAACTATAGTAAGGCTCTAAACTGCTCCTAAAACTATCCTAAGGGCACTGCCACGACAGAGGCTGTCACGGCAGGTAAGTTCAGTTAAAAGACTTAAGCCAAATTTTCATATTATTTTTTTTGCAAAAATAAACTAAATAAAAGACACAATTTTTTAAACTTAAAGGCACCTCATTAATGGAGGGATACCACCCCCAAACTCATGGGTTGCATTGCCCTCAATGCAATTGACATAATGAAAAAAAGAAATAAAAACAACATCACAAAATATAACAAAATAGCAGACATCAAATATAAGAAAAAAAACTTAAACTTCAAGCGTTGTCATCGCTGCTGCTGCTGCTGCTGATCTGAATCTGCCGGCAGGCAGTGACTTTCCTTGTCGGGGCCGGCAGGTGGCTGAGAGAGGCAAAGGTGGTCTTGTTCTTAGCTTCCCTCGTAGGCTGGATTCGGGTGGGTGAGATATGGGGTGGTTTCTCCAATACTTGAATCTCCTCGGAGGAGCTGTTTCTGTCGGAGCTGCTACTGCTGCTGCCGCTGTCAGATTTTCATTGGTCGGATGGTCCGACTCTTGAGCCTGGTTTCTGCCATTTCACCGGGGTGAACTCCTTGGACAAGTTCCTCTTGACAGAGGGCTCTTCATCGGATGCCCCCCAAATTTTGGAGGAGGAGAAGGAATCTATATACCTGTCGAGGTCGGACATGGGCTCTTTTCTCTTGGCTCCCCTGGCATATGTTTCGGCTGTGCGGCTGCCGCCTGCAGCTGTGGTGGCCGGGGTCAGGGTGGACGCGGCAGATGGTGTTCTTGGTGTGGCAGCAGGGGTAGGGGTATGGGCAGGTGTGGCGGCAGCAAAATAATGATCAGGGAAGGCAGGGAACAGTACATCTTGAAAATTAAGAATAGTGTTAATGAAGTGTACCGTTGCTGTGGTGAAGTCCCGAATGAAACTCATCAGGCCCAGCTGTCGTTCTTCCATTTTCTGCAGGGCATCAAGGATTTGTGTTGAGGAGTCTGCTGGGGGAGCTGCTGCAGTGGGCTGCCTTTGTTCAGTGGCGGCAGGTTCTGTCTGGGTGGGCTCTGTCGGCTCACCTACCGCGGTAGTGGGGCCGAATGACGACAGAGGCGTGGCAGCTTTCAGCTCCCGGTACGTTGTGGGCACGACAGATGGCAGTTATGAGGTATGGGAAGACAAGTGGTCTTGAGGGCCGGTACGCACACTCCAAAATTCCCTCCCGAGCGTATCTACCAACATTAATAGGCCTCTCATTTAGAATTGAATCGATGAGGGCTAACCTGGTTGGTCTACCGTGCTGTTGTGCGAGGAGGGCATAATCCTCTTCTTGATGAATGCGTTCCAAAGCTTGGCTTCCGGAGTGAGTTGAACTCGTTTTACCATCCTTGGATGTTTAGGATCGGTATTCCACTCAGTACCTTCGTCGGTAAGTTCTGCCATGACAGCATCGTAATCTGCCGGCTCCAAACTCTCCACAAATCTCTGGTGGCCGTCTTCCTTTCTCCTAACATAGAACCCATAGAGGGTGTTGATGTATTCGAGCTCAAAAGGTACCTCTTTCCCACGAACCGACACTGCTATCGCCTCCCTACTGTCGATGGCAGCATAGAATTCTCGGACTAAAGTGACGTTCATTTCCTCCGGTTGCTCGGCAAACATCTGCCACTGCAGGGCTCTAATCTTGCAGGCTATAAATGGTTTTAGCCCAAGATTCTTCGTCCGTGTGGTATAGATGAAGCCTTTCTCCTCCCACATGTCTCTGGCTTGGAAAGAGCTGGGAGTGGATGCAGCTGGGGCAGATCCCGAGGCAGCACTACGGCGGGTATTTCTGGTACTCATATTGCAAGGACTGTAGAAAAGAAAATGAAGCAAATAAAATTCTAGAGAGGAAACAAGTACAGAGAGTAAAAGTGAGTGAAAATGAATAGTAAAACGAGGTTTATATAGAGGAGGAGTTTGCTGCCCGTTGGAGCTGTAACGGCAAGCGCGAATAACAGGGCCAACTGTTACGCGGTTTCTGACGCGTCTTTCACGCGTTTCTGTGTCTGCTGCGTGACTGTTACGCGTTTGCGTGTCTGCCGCGACAGCGTGTTGATAGGCTGGTTTTTTCGCGTCTGTCGCGGCAGCTATAACGGCAGGCTCCTAAGTTGGGCTTTTTGGGCTGATGGAAAAATGGTGGGCTGAATTCACTTCTCCTCTTCTCCTTGTCTCCTTTATTTCCTAAAAATAATAAAAATAAAACTTAGTTCCTAAAAATAAAATAATTATAATTACCTAATATATATATAAATAATAAATATTAATAAAAATAAAGTTAGGTTAAATTACGGATGCCAGGAGGGACATCTCCTAAAGTAACCACTTCCTGCATTCTTGGGGCTTCAGTCCCCTGATAATGCTTCAGTCTTTGTCCGTTGACTTAAAATTGGTGCACGTCTTTTAAAGATCTGATTGTGATGGCACCATGAGGAAAAACTTGCACCACTTGGAATGGGCCGGACCACCTAGATTTCAGCTTCCCTGGGAAGAGTTTCAACCTAGAGCTGAACAACAACACAAGCTGCCTTGGGCAGAATTGTCGTGGCAGCAACTTCTTGTCATGCCACTTCTTTGTCTTGTCTTTGTAAATCCTTGCGTTATCATAGGCCATTGCTCGAATTTCTTCTATCTCATTCAAATCAAGTAGCCTTTTCTGTCCTGCCTTTTCCAAGTCCATGTTCACTGCCTTGATGGCCCAGTATGCTCTGTGCTCGATCTCAACATGTAGATGGCATGTTTTTCCAAAAATCAGCCGGTAGGGTGACATTCCCAATGGAGTTTTGAATGTTGTTCTATAGGCCCATAATGCATCATTGAGGTGTAGAGACCAGTCCTTCCGAGTTGGCTTAACCATCTTTTCAAGAATGTTTTTAACCTCTCTGTTGGATATTTCAGCATGTCCATTGGTCTGAGGGTGGTAAACTGTTGCGATCCGATGTTTTACACCATACTTTTTTCAAGGTAGCAGCTATAACCCTATTGTCAAAATGCCTCCATTCACCACTGATGATCGCCTTGGGGATGCCAAATCTGGAAAATATGTTTTTATGCAAAAACCTCTGAACCGTCTTGGCGTCGTTTTTCTGAGTAGCGATCGCTTCAACCCATTTGGACACATAGTATACTGCCAGGAGGATATATAAGTTCCCACATGAAGTTGGGAAAGGTCCCATGAAATCAATCCCCCAAACATCGAACATCTCGACTTCAAGAATATTTTGCAGCGGCATCTCATGTCTCATTGAGATGTTTCCAGTCCGTTGACATTTGTCACAGTTTTTGTAGAATGTCTGAGCATCTTTGAAAAGTGACGGCCAATAAAATCCAGACTGCAAAACTTTGGCAAAAGTTTTGTTACCACCTAAGTGCCCTATATATTGTGAAGCATGGCAGTGATGAAGCACAGCTTCCTGTTCATCTTGTGGTACGCATCTCCTAATAACCTGATCTGCACAATATTTGAAAAGAAGAGGTTCGTCCTAATAATAATGCTTAACATCATTTTGGAACCTCTTCCTAGCTTGATAGTTAAGGCAAGGAGGAGTTATTCCGCTAACTAAATAATTAACGAAATCAGCATACCAGGGGAGGTCAGAAAACTTACCTGCCCTTGTGGCTGTCGCGACAGTGCTTATGGCAGCGAACAGCTGCTCGTCATGGAAAGTCTCTAGTATGTGTGTCTCGTCTGTTGGGAGACTCTTTCCCTTCTCCAGTCGTGACAAGTGATCTGCAACTTGGTTTTCTGTTCCCTTTTTGTCCTTGATCTCAAGGTCGAACTCTTGCAGTAGTAGAATCCAACGTATCAATCTAGGCTTCGCATCCTTTTTTGCGAATAGATACTTTAATGCAGAGTGGTCGGTGTGGACTATGACCTTCGTTCCAAGTATATACGAACGAAACTTGTCAATCGAGAACACTACATCTAGTAGTTCTTTCTCCGTTGTGGTGTAGTTTACTTGGGCGTCGTTCAGTGTTTTGCTGACATAGTATATAACATGGAAGAGCTTGTCCTTCCTCTGCCCAAGTGCTACCCCAACAGCATAGTCACTAGCATCACACATGATCTCAAATGGTAGTTTCCAATCTGGTGGTTGTACTATCGGGGCTATTACCAGCTTTTCTTTTAGAACCTTGAATGCCTCAGTACATTCAGTGTTGAAGTCAAAGGGACGGTTCTGCTCTAAAAGATGGCACAAGGGTTTCGTGATCTTCGAAAAGTTTGCAATAAACCTTCGATAAAACCCAGCATGCCCTAAGAAACTCCTGATTCCCTTTACTGTGGTGGGTGGCGGCAGCTTTTCAATTACCTCGATTTTAGCTCCGTGGACTTCTATGCCGCGGCAGCTTACGTTATGGCCTAGGACTATCCCTTCATCACCATGAAGTGACATTTCTCCCAGTTCAATACCATGTTTGCTTTCTCACATCTCTCGAGTACTTTCTGTAAGTTACCTAGGCAGCTTTCAAAGTTATCTCCAAAGACAGAAAAATCATCCATGAATATCGCCAGGAAATCCTCCACCATATCAGAGAATATTGCCATCATACACCTCTAAAAGGTTGCTGGTGCATTACAGAGTCCAAATGGCATCCTCCGAAAAGCGTAAGTACCGTATGGGCAGGTGAACGTCGTCTTCTCTTGATCCTCCGGTGCGATGGCTATTTGGTTATAACCAGAGTATCCATCAAGAAAACAATAGTAAGGCTTTCCCGCTAATCTATCAAGCATTTGATCAATAAAAGGCAGGGGAAAGTGGTCCTTCCGGGTAACTTTGTTAAGCTTCCGGTAGTCCATACAAACCCTCCAATCGGTCACAGTCCTAGTTGGGATTAACTCGTTTTCTTCGTTGGTTACCACGGTTATTCCTCCTTTCTTAGGAACACACTGCACCGGGCTCACCCACTTGCTATCCGAGATGGCATAAATTATTCCAGCATCTAGCCATTTGATGATCTCTTTACGAACCACCTCTCGCATAGCATCGCTTAGACGTCTCTGGGTATCAATGGTCGGCTTGTGATCATCCTCTAAGAGGATTTTATGCATGCATACTGTCGGGCTGATGCCTTGGATATCAGCTATCGTCCATCCAATAGCCCTTTTGTGCTGCTGCAGCATCCCTATCAGCTGTTGTTCCAATTCCTGCATCAACTTGGAAGAGATGATTACGGGCAACGTATCATTTAATCCAAGGAAATCATATTTAAGCTGCCCTGGCAGGGGCATAAGATCTAGAATAGAAGGTTCTACAGTTGACGGCTTTTGGACTATATGTTCATTCGAGGTATAGTTTAAGGGCTCGAATAACTTACCTAGACTATTACATATCTAGTTTACCTCCTCATGGTCTTCAGTATCAGATATATCATAGTCTGAGGAGCTGCTGTCGTCGTCGCTGCCGTGACAGTCTTCTAAATGGCTGCTGGGGCAGTGGCCAAATTTGATGTCATGTCAGTCTGACCTGATGCAGGGTTGCTCAAGGATAACTTCAATGATAGCCTTGCATTCTTCTTCTGCATCAGCATGCTTTATTGCTTGGAGAACGTTCAGTTTGATCTCTTGATCGTTCACTCTCATAGTGAGTTTGCCTTTTTCTACATCAATCAGTGATCTTCCTGTGGCTAAGAAGGGTCGTCCTAGGATGATTGGTGCATTCTCATCTGCTTCACAATCTAAAACAAGAAAGTCAGCAGGAAAAATAAATTTATCCACTCTTACAAGAATATCTTCAATTTTTCCTTCTGGTTGCCCGTAAGAGCGGTCTGCCAGCTGCAGCATAACTGTTGTGGGTCGTGCTCGTCCAATACCTAATTTCTGAAATACAGATTTGGGCATTAAATTTATAGTAGCACCTAGATCACAAAGATCGTTACCCACAAATTTATCTCCGATTATGCACGGTATTATGAAACTCCCAGTATCCTTCTTTTTCTGTGGTGGATGCTTGTGTAGAATAGTCATGCATCCTTCTGTCAGCTTAACCGTTTCAAATTCCCTAAGTCTGGGTTTCTTTGACATAGCGTCTTTGAGAAATTTGGCATAACCAGGCATCACCTTTATAGCATCTAACATCAGAATATTGATGTGAACCTGCTTAAAAATATCATAGATCTTCTTAAGCTTGGATTCCTGTTTCAATTTCTGTAACTGTTGAGGAAAAGGAGGTGGAGGACGATAATCTGCAATGCGTCCTTCCCGCTGCATTCGGATTTGAGGAGGCTTAGGTTCTTCATTCTTCTCCTTTGTCCCTTCTGCCGTCGTGACAGGTTCATCGGCAGCAGGCAAGTTGTCGTCTGCCGGGGCAGTGTTCTCGGCAGTCGATTTCAGGGCTGGTTCCTTAACTGGTTCAGCTTCCTTCTCTGGCCCTGGTAATTTCTTCCCACTCCTTGTTGTGATGGTTTGACATTGCTCATGTGTGGGTTGTCTAGCATTTTTAGTATCGCTAGGAAATCCTCCATTCTGCCTCGGTTTATTATGCTGGGAAACCTGACCCATCTGTGTCTCCAGTGATTTCAGAGTAGCTTCATGGTTGGTCATTCGCATCTCTGTTTTATCCATGAATTACTCAGTCTTCTTGACGAAGTGATTCATGTTCTCAAAGTAAGTTCATGTTTGAGACATAAACGTAGCCAAGGTCTGCTCCAGTTTACTAGTCGTGGCAGCTGGTGGCTGTTGCTGCTGATGTTGCGGTTGCTGTCGATTCAGTAATCTAGGTCCCCCTTGATTTTGAGTATTCTGTGCTTGAGGATTTAGGGCATTGTTAGGGTTGCTCCAAGAGAACATGGGATCCTTTCTCCAATTGGGATTATAGTTGTTGGAATTCTAATTTTGTTTGTTGTAGTTCCCAACATACATCCCTTCCTCTATCTATAATGTTTGTCACGAGATAATAAAGAAGATAGAAAACAAAGGATAAAAATAATCAGAGTAAAGAATAGGCCGGTATTGATCTGCTCCATAGTGCAGGAGTTTGCAAAGTCTAAGACTTCTCTGTTCTGTCGTAGCGCCTGTCGCGGCAGCACCTGCTGCGGCAGCGGTATGTTATTGTCGCGGCAAGAATCCCTGCTATGCCTTGGCCTATCCCTAGGTCCAAGTCTGTCGATGAACACATATTTGATGATACCTCCCGGCGTGAATTGAAGGATGAACGCTAATGTTGTTGAATTCTTCTTTAGCCACTTAACCTCGTCCTATCCCTAGGTCCGACATAGTTCAACCATAAACTAGAGAACCCGTACTTATTCCTTTTGTATACTTAACTCTCCCGATATTAAGTAAATGTGTAATCTCACAATGCTCTCCCGATACTCTTGCAAGATGTTGAAAACCAGAATAAGCAAACTTAAAGCCTATTTTATTGATCAAAAGAAAATCCTAAAACAATGCAATCCTTGCAACTACTTTACAGAATCAACCCTTAGCCCCAGGGGAAGTTTAGAACATGATGAGGAGGGGAAAACGACTAGGTTTTGGGGAAGAAGGCTAGAGAGTAAGATGTCCTTCCCTAGGTCGAATTACATTCCTTTATATAGGCCTTGGGTTCAAGTTTTCTAACATGGCATGAATACAAGTTTAAACTAAAGTACAACTCTATTAAAGATTAAATCTTCAGAGCATATGTCTTTAATTTGTCCTTCCTTCTTGCTTGGAGATTCTTCCTTGAACTTTGGGCTTGGCCTTCATTCTGATCTAGGGCTTGGAAAAATATAAGGGTGCTCCACGACAGACCGACTTAAATTCCTCTTTCTGTCGAGGTCCACTTCACTTCTTCCCTTCACCATTGCTATCGTCCTTGGCTACCACGGCAGCGGCCATGGCAGCATCGTCCTTCTCGTCTGCAGTCCAGTTCCAACTGTGCTACTTCACTGCCCAGCATCTGCTTCTCTAATGCCCTCTATCTGCTACAGTAGCTACCTGTAAAAGCAACCAATTTTAGCAGAAACTGTGCCATTTGATATAATTGTGATGTATGAATGAAATTTATCCTAAATGCAATGAATTATGCTTGAATGCAACATAAGTATGGGTTAAATAGGGGGTAAAATATAGAACTTTTACACACTCAACAGGTACTGTTCTAGTGTATTCTTGCTTGTAGGTACTAACAGCTGAACGAGGGAACAAAGGAATGGATGACACAACGCTGAGCAGCAAACCCAGGAGTTGTACTGAAGCAGATCCAGCTGAATATAAGTTGCTGCTGAGTAGCTGCCGAGCACCTGCCGAGTAAAGCTGCTGCCAACCTTGCTACCCGCGGCAGCTGACTATGGAAGTTTGGAGAACCGGAGCACGTTTTGTAAAGCTAAAACTCCCGATTCTATCCCGGTGTTCACGTGATTTTCCGACGTCTGTAGCAGCGGCTAGGGCTGCCGAAGCGAAATTCCCAAGCTTACTTGCGGGCTAAGGAAAACGAGGAAGAGTCTATATTCCAAGAAAAGAAGTCAACATTTAAAGCTACATTGAAGAAGAAAAGCTACTTTAGAGGACTTCTACTCCAAGGAGGACTTGACCTAGTTTCAAGTCTATAAATACCCATTGTACTTCTATTTTAAATCATCCTAGGTTTTCTATAGACTTTACTTGTGCTCTTCTATTCCGCCATGTTATAATTCTCTATTGGGTTAGGGTTAGGTTGTAACTAGTGAGAAACAGTTGTTTTAGGTTTTTGAGTTATTTCTTCAATAAAATTTTCCAAGTTTACTTAATCCATTGTTCTTCATTCTTTCAATCTTTCCACACTAGTCGTTTGAGAGAATCTATTTTTCGGTCACGAAAGTGCAAGGCTCACGAAAGGGTTAAGTACGATCACAACGAGAGGCGTGACTAACTTGGTTCCACACTAGTCCACAAGTTTTAGCGGCTAAAATAGATCTCTAACCAAGTTGATTGATTTGGTTCCACACTAGTCATCAAGTTATCAATCTCAATCATCTTAACCTAGAAATAAGAGGGATCACTATCGACTATCCTGCCGAACTTGGAGTATCTGCCATACTTGCCACTAGGACGTCTTTCCATTCCACCTGCCGAGATAGTACACACCTCTGCAGTGGCAGTGACCTACTGCGGCCACGTGACAGGGTCGTAGTTTGCCGCACATCTACCCGACGAGGTAGCATATCGTGGCAGCAAAGGATAACTCATACCTAATTCAATGCAGTTTTTACACTAAGTGGCAACATAACTGCTCTATCAACCTGATTCTCCTCTTCTCTATTACTTGTGTTTTTATTTACTCTTTGATCTCAACCAATCATTCACTTGTGTTTTTACTTTACCATTGTGCAGGTACTCAGGAACGAGATAAGTTGTCCAATCCTCGTGGGATTCGACATCTTTTTTACTACAACTTGACAGGAGTGTGCACTTGCGCTACCGCAAAAGGGGAACACCTACACGGCCTACAGAAGCATGTTACATGACTAATTAAGGATTGGTAATCTTAAAATCGGATTAATCCCTGTAATTTTTAGAAAATACAGTTTAGTCCTTAAAAGTTAAATGTATGCAATTGAACCCCTAAGCGAACTTTGATCGTTGTGTCGTTTTCTTCTATGAGTTTTGGTTGAACACACAGAACTTAAATTGTATCTAGAAAGATAAAAAAGAGTAATTAATCGAAGTCAGTTTTAACGAGTTGGCTTCAGTTTTCCCCGTGTAATCTTCTTAGTTCGGGTCGGGCGTCTAGGCCGGGCTAAGGGGGTTACATTTGTTGGTATCAGAGCGAAGTTTCGAAATAATTGGGGATGATGGTAAGTGAGATTGGTATGTTTTGATGTTCGATTGATGTTAAGTGGCATGTCGTTTGAAAATCATGGTTTTGGTTGAATGTTGGTGCTTATGTTATGCTCGGTTGTTATGAATCATATGGGAGTTAAATACGATTGAATGTTGATGATGTGATGAGGATGTGTGCTGATTGTGGATGCTATAAAGCATGATGATTATGATATGCTATTGTATGCTATGTTATGCTTGAGGGAAATCGGAGTGCCCATTGCTTTATTACACTAGATAAATGTTTAAAATTGGATTTGTAAACTTGGATCCTTGCTTGAGGCTGTCCTAAATCATGGTTTGATTTATTTTTGTTATTATGCCTTGTTAAAAATAGCACAATGAGTCTGAGGAGAGAGTTGAGATCGAATACGATCATACCTTCGGGCACGCAGGGTAACCAAGGGAATAACATTCCGTCTGTTGAGAATGTGCATGTTCGACCGTTCTTACTTAGAGTTGAGGCGATAGAAGAACATGAGGGGCTGGCCATGTGATGAAAGTTTTATCATCCATTGTTCTAGAGATGTCAGGAGCATCTCAGGCCGTGGCGAATGAATGGCCTGTGCATGTGCTGGCTGTCGGGCAAACTAGTTTGCCAAAGCACCGTATATATGATTTGGGAGCTGTTGAGTATCATGGGTCGACGCCAGAGGTGTTCGAGGCTTGGTTAGCTGGTACGATTCCAATCCAGGATCAGGAAGGGTGTGACAACGCCTGTAGGTTAGGAAGCGTTGTCTCGTTAACTCTGAATGATGTTTGTAGTTGGTGGAAAACTGTGTCGGCGACATTGAAGATCCATTATGTGGATTGGGAGTTCTATTTAGCTGCCTTTAAAAGGAGATATCTTGGAGATAAGTCTTCGGATAACCAGAAGCGCGAGAGTATGGGTTTAGTTTATGTTGGTGACAAAAATGAGAACAAAAGAGCTGCGAGTTCTGGCCTCGAGAGTGGGCAGCGTAAGAGACCTCATGATAGAAGGTTTTGCCTAAACCAGAGTTTTGGTGGTGGTGGTGAGGTGGGTCAAGTGTATCAAGGCCAGAGAGAGGTGGTTCGATTGCCGAAATGTGGTCGTTTTAGAAAGTGACACACTGGGTTTGCTTGGATGTTGGAGCTTGTTTGAACTGTGGTGCAATGGGGTATGGGAAGCGTAATGGTCCTCAGGTAGGGAGACCATCTCCAACGCGTGCAGTTGAGTTTCAAAGGGGTCGTGAGCGCGGCCGAGACAAGGTTCGAAGGTGGCAAGAAGGGCAGAGAGGCGTGAGGTGTGCGATGGTTCAATCTTGTTCGAATTATGGGTCTGCTGGACATTTGAGGTGAGATTGTCTAGTGTTAGCTTGGGGTGGTCAAGGTGGGATGTCTGTTGAAGCTCCTCGTGATCGTGAGTGCAATCGTGGTTCTTTACAGCAAGGAGATAATGGTGACCTCAAGGTGTTGGTCGATGCTACAGTGGTGCAACCGGAGAATGATGATTCTGTGGGAGAGAGTGCTCGTCGCTTGGGGCTCCATGACAATGATTTGATTGCATGTATCTTTACCATGCAATCTCTGTCATTGTTATCTTCGTTTAGTTTTGGTTTTGCATCTTCTTGTGTAGTGGATAAGGTCCTGTAGTTAGTTAGTTGGATAGTAATCGGTGTTGTTTTGAAAACAACATTGGTGACGAAAGTCTAATACTTAGAGTAGTTTGCTATTAGTGAGTTGTAAGAGTGGTGGAGTTGGAAGAGTTTGAAAATATGATAAGAGGTTGTTCTTAGGTTAGTCTGAGGATGTTATTAGTAAGCGTGAACATACAAAAATTCATAGTTAAAATCATTTGTATATATATATTACATATATTGGTACATGCATACATTTGACATGACATTAGAAGTTTGTATACATGTGCGTAGGCATTCGTAAGGGCATGTAGGTGATCATGCATACGGATATTCACACTTACGAATAGCTGCTTGGATCTGATAGTGATGTGTTATGATTATGGTAGTTTGTGGGTTTAAAGTGTTGTTTTGGTGCAAGGTAAATGTTGGATGTGAGGGTAAGGAGTAAACAAGTTTACCGTTAGGAGTGAGTGTGGCCTATCTTGGTTGGCAGGAGGTAAAGTTTCTAGGTGTTTTAAGGGGCTTTGGAGGGATGGTGGTGAAGAGGAGACCGTTTCGGTTAGAATTGGCCGATGTCGTTTGGTGTGTAGTTAAAAGAAATTTGAAATTGCAGTTAGGTGTTGTAGTTTCTCTAAGTTGGATGGTTGTTGTAGGTTTGCGGATGTGTTTTTGAAGCATTGTTGGCTTGCTTAAGTGGTTGCAGTAGGATGGTTGTATTAAGTGGATGGAGGTTCAACAGTGACCTTAGAGGAGGTTGAAGGAAGTTCCGACGAGAGTTCTAATCAAGGCTTAGCTTGAGTTGAGTATAGGATTCATGGTTTTAGTATGTATCGTATGTTGATAGGATGAGTGGTTAAGCAGGTTGGGAAGGTTGTGGTGTATGTTTTCAACGGTTGTAAGTGCTTGGAGAATGAGCTTTATGCGTGCCTTGTTGTGGTTGCTTTTGTGTGAGGATTAAGATTTGTCGTTGGGCAGCATCAAGGTAAAATTAGTGTCGTGGCCAAACTTTGTGTGGGAAAAGTAATGTAAGCTCAAAAGCCATGTTGATTTGGTTGGGTCTTCGTGAGAGTGTGGTTTGTTGACTGAGTGTAAGTAAACCTTCTTGAGATAGTTGATGTAAGTCAAGCAACTATTGGAGACGGTGTTAGAGTCTCGGGAATAGGATTTTTTGGATGATGAGTGGGTGGATTTTGGTTATCACATTGAGAAATGTGTGGTGTACTTGGATCACAAGAGTTTAAAAGTATATAATGTCTCAAAAGGAGTTGAATCTTAGGCAACGAAGACGGTTGGAGTTTCTTAAGGATTATGATATGATATTTGAGTATCACCCTGAGAAGGCCAATGGTGTGGCCGCTGCGTTGAGCAGGAAGGTGGCTGTGGAGTTGAGGATGATGTTTGTTTGGTCGAGCATATCACATGAAGGCGGGCTTATCGATAAGTTTCAAGTGAAACCTTCCTTGCTTTAGTTGATTAAGGATAAGCACATGCTTGACGATTCTCTTGTATTGCATGTTCAGGATGTTACAGGTGGTAAGCCTTCGAATTTCAATTTCAATGACGATGGTGTTCTGTACTTCGAGAGTCAGATAGTGGTGCCGATTGATGTTGAGTTGAGGCGCATTATTCTGACTGAAGCTCATAGTAGTCTTTTTGCTATGCACTCTGGTAGTACGAACATGTATCGTGGTTTGAAGCACGGGTACTATTGGGTGGGGTTGAAGAAGAATGTTGCCAAATTTGTTGGCAAATGCATGGTTTTTCGGCGAGTGAAGGTTGAACATCAGGTTCCTTCTAGGTTGTTGTAGCCGTTGAAAATCCCAGGATGGAAGTGGGAAAGGATTATCATGGATTTCGTGTCTGGATTTCCTTCGATACTGTCAAAGAGGAATTTTGTTTGAGTGATATTTGATCGCCTTGCGAAGTATGCACGTTTCTTAGCAATACATACTACGTATACGTTGGATAAGTTGGCCGAGTTGTTTATTGTTGAGATAGTGCGTTTGCACGGAGTGCCAAGGTCTATTGTGTCGGATAGATATCTGAGGTTTTCATCGATGTTTTGGGAGTGGTTGTGTCAAGCTTGGGGTACACGGTCGAGTTTCAGTACTTCTTATCATCCTCAGACAGATGGCCAGTCGGAACGTGTTATCCAAGTGCATGAGGATATTGTCACGGGGCTAGCTTTCTGGCCTCGCGGAATCAAGCCCACCGTGTGGCCTTAGGCGTATTTGACGCTAATTGGTCGGTTCCCACGCCTAAGTCAGCCTTCAACCAACCTTGCGAGTACTCCTGCTTGCAAAGGCTCAGACAAGCCCTCAAGGCTTCGATGGATGCGAAAGCGCTTTAAGCACTAGGGTTGCTACTCTTAGCCACTCAAAAGGCAACGATCACAAAGAGAACAAGAACAACTGAAAGACAAAAGAAGCTATAGTAAATGCCAAGAGTTTATTACTCAACTCTCAAATGGAGAGTGAAAGGAATGAGATGATACAAATGAGGGTGGGAGGCTCTCTATTTATGGTTGAGCTCCCACTCAATAAATGATCCGGATCGATTTACATGGATTGCCGAGACTAGCCTCCTATCTTTACAAGATTCCCTAACTAAGGAAAGATTATCAAGTCATGGTCTTCTTTCCTCCGATAGGCGATCACACCCAATATGGTAATATTCTCCCTTTTGATTGTTGTCTCTTGCCTTATCTGAAAAGCCATTGTGATCGGGTCTCCTATCATTCTCCAAGTAATTGGCCAAGTCTTGTGAACTTGCCAAGCCCGGTGGTTCACACGGAAGATCACGATCGGATACTTGTGCCCTTGTCTCGTCTTGGGCCAAGCCTGGTTGCCTTGGCAAGTATGTTGCCTCATGTTGAACCCCTCCGTCAGATAATTGCGCCACTTTCGTGGACCCGTGAATTTGGTCCGTGACATTCTCCTCCACCGAACTTAGTGACACCCTCGTCGGTACACTCCAACGATCCTGGGTTGGGCCATCCTCATCGCATGCTAACACGCCTCCGGGCACATCTCTATAATAGGAGCCTTATCCTACTCGCTTTGAGTTGCCTTGACTCGAGCACTCATTGCCCCGCGGCAAAGTCTTGGGTGTCACCACATTGAACACTGGACGAACACTCAGACTCGTCTGCCCATCTGTTTAGATCTTTAGAACTTTGAAAGGTCCCCTCCAAGCTTCCTCTCCCCCACAATGAAAGTTAGGTCTTACTCGACCTACACTCATCAACGATGGTAAGTCAAACTCAAAACCACAAGAGTTGTGTTTGAGATGTACCTTCCTCTTGGTTGTCGTATTTACTCTAAAATGGGTCAGCCCCTCGATCTCCATAAAGTCTTCCCCCCTTTGCATCGAACCTCCCTCATTGAAGTTCTTTGCATGAATCAGCCCCATTTGCCTAAGGTTTGTTGCTCCTCGTTGCATCCGCCCCTCTAACTTGAAGTTTGGTGCACTCTTCTTGTATCGATCCTTCTTCCTCGAAGATCGTTGTTTTCTCTTGCGTCGGCGCTTCTTACTCGAAGTCATTCGCTTCTCTCCCACCTTGCCCATGGGTGGTGTCTCCACCTTTTTCTGCTTTTGGTCCCCCTTGGCCTTGGCCGAACTAGACGGCTTCGAACATTGCTTGGTAGCCTCTGACTCATCGGGCTTGTCCCTCTTCTTGGACACCTTGGCTCGAACTGGGCAACTTCGCATCTTGTGCGGCCCCTTGCAATGGTAGCACTCTAGCTGCTTCTTCTTTACCCTCGGCTCGACGGCTTTGGCACTCGCTATCTCATCGGGTCTCGATCTTGGCTCGGCTACTTCGACAGACATAGTCGCGCCTCGATCCTTCCTTGGCTTCTTGGCACTTGCAATGGCGCCAAGTCGCACTACTTCCCCTTCTGGCTCATCTTCACTCTTGATGAGTACAGCGAGGCAATTCTTCTCGGGACAGTCCCTAATAACATGAGAACCGTCCCAGAAATAGCACTTAAGCTTTTTGCTCACCTTCTTAGTCGGCACGGGCTTAGCCTCACCACTCCCACTGTCACTCGTCGTGGGCTTGGATGTCTCCTTGCTAGCCGGCTTGTTCCCCGCAGAATCAACTAGCACCTCAGCCACATTTTAGGCCTCTGAGAGCATCTGGGCGCCACCTTGCTACAATGCAAGCTTTTCCCCCGGTCTAAGTTCCTCTTAGACGGTCTTGAGCACACCCCATTCACTCATTGCGGCCTTGCAACTGAGTAGCTCTCCCTTGAGCTCATTTACCTCGATCCGCAAAGCCTTCACCTCAGCTTCGCAAGCATTACTCCCTTGATCAGTCGTCACCTCGTTGAGAACTCGTTGGGCCTCGTCCTGGAACCTGTCCTCCATGGACTCTACTTTTTCAAGGCGGGACTCAAAAACACCTTGGGTCTCCTTCGCTGCCTCGATGGATTCCACAAGTCCGACGATCCCTCTCCCCAACTTTGTCGAGACTCTCTCCAAATCTTCACTCATTTTTTCACGAAATGAGTCGAGGATTTTCTGAACATCCTTCAAGGTTTCTCCTTTGACGGATTTCACCTTCTCAAACAAGTATGCTACCTGGGATTTAAAAGAGAGAGATCGATAACCAAAATTCTCAAGATAATCTTTTACCTCGTTCATTTTCAGTTGTCTCCAATAGTCTCCACCACGACACTCTTTGCCTTCTTGTGTGGAAGAAACATCTCCTTGCTTTGACATCTCGATCACAACGCAAGCCCTGTCTCGACTCTTTCTAATACCACTTGTCACGAGGCTAGCTTTCTGGCCTTAAAGAATCAAGCCCGCCGTGCGGCATTAGGCGTATTTGACGCTAATTGGTCGGTTCCCACGCCTAAGTCAGCCTTCAACCAGCCTTGTGAGTACTCCCACTCGCAACGGCTCGGACAAGCCCTCAAGGCTTCGATGGATTCGGAAGCGCTTTAAGCATTAGTGTGGCTACTCTTAGCCACTCGAGAGGCATCAATCACAAAGAGAACAAGAACAACTGAAAGACAAAGGAAGCTAGAGTAAATGCAAAGAGTTTATTACTCAACTATTAAATGGAGAGTGAAAGGAATGAGATGATACAAATGAGGGTGGGAGGCTCTCTATTTATAGTTGAGCTCCCACTCAATCAATGGCCCAGATCGATTTACATGGATGGCCGAGATTAGCCTGCTATCTTTGCAAGATTCCCAAACTAAGGAAAGATTATCAAATCATGCTCTTCTTTCCTCCGATAGGCGATCACACCCAATATGGCATGATTCTCCCTTTGGATTGTTGTCTATTGCCTTATCTGAAAAGCCACTGTGATCGGGCCTCCTAGCATTCTCCAAGTAATAGGCCAAGTCTTGTGAACTTGGCAAGCTCGATGGTTCGCACGGAACATCACCTTCGGATACTTGTGCCCTTGTCTCGTCTTAAGCCAAACCTGGATGCCTTGGCAAGCATGTAGCCTCATGTCGACCCCTCCGTCAGATACTTGTGCCACTATCGCGGGCCTAGGAATTTGGTTCGTGACAATATGTTTAGATGTTGCGTTATAGATTTCCAAGGTTCTTGGGAAAAGTATTTTGCCCTTGGATGAATTTTCCTATAACATTAGTTATCATGCAAGTATACAAATGGCTCTATACGAGGCATTGTATGGGAGAAAGTGTTAGAACGCCACCTTGTTGGGCAGAAACTGGGCAAACGTTGGTTTCGATGCCGGATATGTTGAAAGGAACCACCGAGAACGTGAAGCTCATTTGTAAGTGCTTGAAAGCAGTATCAGATCGGCAAGAGTCTTACGCGAATTTGAAGCGTAAGGAGTTTAAGTTCGCGGTTGGTGACCATGTGTTTTTGAAAGTATCGCCTTGGAAGAAGGTGATGAGATTTGGGCGTAAGGGTAAGCTTAGCCTGAGGTTTATTAGATCTTATGAGGTTGTGGAGCGAGTGGGTCATGTGGCTTATTGGTTGAGGTTGCCTCCCGAGTTGGAAAAGATTCATGATGTGTTTCATGTTTCGATGTTGTGGAGGAATAGATTAGATCCTTCGCATGTTATGCCTATCGAGAAGATAGAGCTGAACCCGGATTTGTCCTACGATGAGGGATCGGTAAAGATCCTTAGCTCGAACAGTAATGTTCTTTGTGGAAAAACGATAGAGCTTGTGAAGGTGTTGTGGCGACACCGTGGAGTTGAGGAGGCCATGTGGGAAAACAAAGTAGACATGTTGAAACAGTTTCCGCATCTTTTTCCTTCAGGCAAAAGTTCGAGGACGAAATTTCCTAAGAAGGGGAGAGTTGTAACGCCTCGATTTTGAGCCTAGTTGGTTTAGACATCAGATCGGGTTAAGTGAACCGGTTGGAGATGGTTCGAATCGTATTAGGTGGTTCAGGGAAAAAAAGGTTCGGGATAGGATAAAAACATGACAAAATTTTCTAAAATCCTCTAAAATAATGTTTAAGAGGTTGGTCAAATCAATTTTTTCAAAATGAGTCTTAGAAATGGTACATTTTGGGTAGTAACCAAAATGTAATGTTTTGAATCTATGGAAAAATGCAATTTTCAAAAGGAGAGTCAAAATATTAGAATCTTTAGGGGAGCTTTTGTGCAATTACGTCTTTCTTTAATTTGACATGTGTTTTAAATGAATTTTAAGTAATTATCTAAAAAGTGATTATATTTATTTTGTAACCCCCTTAGCTCGGCCTAGACACCTGACCTGAACTAAAAAGATTACACGGGGAAAACAGAAGTCAGCTAGTACAAGTCAACCCGATTAACGACCATTTTTCTTTTTATCTTTTCTAGATGCACATTATTATCCTATGTGAGTAATAAAGTGATTATACGAAAACGACACAACGATCGGAATCCAATTAGGGGTTCAATTGCATGCTTTTGTCTTTTAGTGACCAAAATTTAAATTTCTAGATTTACAAGGTCTAATTAGATTTTAAAGTTACCAATCCAAAATTATTCATGTAATATGCCAGCATGTCAAGTTTCAACTCAAACAGATCATTCAAACTCAACCAATTAAACTTACAACATTCCAGGACCAAAACGTATGAAACAGAAACCTGGAACATTTCAAAATAAACATCCAACGGTCAAGTGTTTCGAAACAAAAGATCCTGTATCGGAACGATCGTTTCGAAACCTTGTTGACCGTTTCGATATGCGGGTGCGTTCCGAGACCCCCAATGATCCGTTTCGATACGGTGATTTACAATAGCAAAATGTTTCGGAACGTGCCTACTCGTTCCGAAACATCATGACCATTACAGGCCACCGTTCTGAAACATATAAGGGCGTTCCGAAACGCCTAGACCTGCAATTCTCCAAATTGCTGGTTTTACACAGGTTTCCACCTCCGAAATCATTTCGACACAAGCCACAACACACATACAATATGTATAAGCATCAAAGACCACCAACATGAAGCACAAGCTAAAACATAGCATCATTCCAGCAAGCTTTAGAACTATAGGCATGCTTCCTAGATGTCAAAACCACAAATAGGCTAAATACCACATTCAAGCTTAAACCAATACTCAAAGGCCATTTACAATACCAAATAAATGAACCAAACATGCTCAAGATGTTTAACATCACCAAATATAATTGAGAGTAGAAATCCCACCCATTGCCTCTTATTACACCTAGGTAAAACCACATACTTTGTTTAGTCAAAATACCTTGGATTCCACTTGCATTCTTGCTGCCTCAAAAGCCTAATTCCCTGCATTGATGAAATAAATGAGATTAAGCATAAAGCTTAGTGAGGATCATCAAAACCAAACATTCATCAATGCATTTTACAAAACCAAAACATCATCATTTGTCATCTCATGCCTTTACTTAAATCATGCCCTTTTAAATGATCAATGCACTTTTTAAACCTCATGCTCTTAGCATCATTAAATTAACATCAAATAATCTTTTGCTCATGCTTAAACCAAGCATCACATGCATTCTAGCATAAGTGACAAGCATCATTTGCTTAATCATTAATCAACAACATTATATTGGCTCGCAAGTGATCAATTCTCAATCCATACCAAAACCATCTCATATGACACAATCGGATACTCGTATTACAAGCGTTGTCCCACACACTTCATACACACTACCGGACTACACAAAGTGGAGATAAATGGCACAATCACAACCCCTCAACACCCGTGATGGAGATTAATGGCACAATCACTACCCCTCAACACCACTCATCGGTAGTTGTATAATTCCACTAACGAGAGTATGAGACATATATCACATGACTCACACACGGGATTTAACCATCCACCGTTGTGATCCTTAGCCTCAATCGTTAGGGTACTTGGATAGAGATTACGACACAATCACAACCCCTCGACATCCAAGACGACTTTATTCACGGTGCACCCAATACTATAGCCGGCTATATCCGATTAAAGTAACCAAAAACCATTTCCATCACTTGCCAACATAATCATTTATCATCATTATTCCTGTGTTTTACAAGCATAAATCACAATGCCATTTTCACAAGCATAAACATGCTTAAAATCAAATACATACATTTCATAAATCCAAGGATCACCTACCAAGTGCATCTTTAACAAATGGCATTAAACACCAGCATTATCAATGTTCAAAACTTGCTTTAAAATGATAAATAAAATCACATTTAACTCAAGTGCATTTTCCAACAAAAACATAGCACATTCCGAGAGAAACTTTCGAATCACTTACTCTAGAGCTTAGCTAAGTGTTTCAAACTTACACTAAGCTCCCAAGACCACGCTCAAAGCGTTACAAAGCTGGATAATCCATTTTCACTCACCGATACGCAAAACCTCACTCGGAGACACGAAGATCACCCCTCCGAAGCCTCCAAAAATGCTTGGTTTGTTACCGGATCAGGATCCCCTGTTTTCACATCATCAAAACAGAGATCCAAATGCATTAAAATGCATTTCAACACCAGCAACCAAACACAAACTCGTTGCTCACCAAAACTACACCAATTTACCCATCCGAAACAACCGGAAAACTCAATCGATTGCTTCCTAAACCATGCCTAGACAACATACATCACTTTCAACCATTATAAAACATCAAAACACATCTACAGACAACCTAAACCTTTCCTTATACCTCCAGCAAGCATAACTTCAACATTTCACCTCAAAAACCCAACTAAAACCATTAAGAAACTCAAAGATCTCAAGGATTTCGGGATCTATATTATCAAAACCCTTTTTCAACATAATAATCAACTCAAAACTCAATTAAAACCAATCCAAAATAGAGCTCATCAATACTCATCCGAAAATTAAGATTTAAAACATAATTTTGTAAGATTTTGATCTCAAATCAAAACTATAATGAAAACTCAGCCAAAAACAACATTTAGAAGCCAAAGATCTTGGGAATTTATAGAAAGAACCTAGATTGAAGGTTGAGAACGGGATTTACCTGCAGTCCTTGCCTTCCTCAATGATTGACAAGTTTTTCCTTAAGAAATCTTGAAGAATTTGAAGAGAACTCTTAAGATTTGTTTAGAAACCAAAGGGAGAGTGTTTGGGTGAAATGAAATCTGGAGAGAAAAGAGTTGGGAGATTGATTTTGCTGAAATGAAAGTTAGTTACGTGAAATGAGTTCTCAAATTCCCAATTAATCCATTTTAATTAAATAAAACCATTTCTATTTTTAATTATCTAAACCCCATTTAAAACACATGTCAATTTAAGGAATGTGTAATTCCACCATAACTCACTAAAGATTCTAAGATTTTTGGCTCCTATTCGAACTTTTGAAATTTTCCACAGTTTAAAACTTTACATTTTGGTCACTACCCAAAATGTACCTCCTTCGAAGCCTATTTTGTAAAATTGATTTGACCAAACCCTTAAATATGTTTTAAGAAGATTTTAGCAATTTTTACCATATTTTTATCCTTTCTCGATCCTTGATTTCCCTAAACCTCCTAAAATAATTCGAACTGTTTCCGACCGGTTTGATCCGATGTCAAAAACATATAGGCCCAAAATCAGTGCGTTTCAACTCTCCCCCTCTTAGGAAATTTTGTCCTCGAAATTTTACCTTAAGAAAAAAGGTACGGGAACTACTTTTGCATGTTTGCCTTGCTTTCCCTAGTGGCCTCCTCAACTCCTCGGTGTCGACACAACACCTTCACAAGCTCTATCGTCTTGCCACGAAGAACTTTACTGCTCACATCCAGAATTATCATTGGTTCCTCATCATATGACAGATCCAGATTCAATTCTATCTCTTCAACAGGCATCGCATGCGAAGGATCTGATTTGTACCTCCGTAACATCAAGACATGAATCACATCATGTATCTTTTCCAGCTCATAAGGCAACCTCAACCGATATGCCACACGAAAAACACGCTCCACAACCTCATAAGGTCCAATAAACCTCGAGCTAAGCTTACACTTACGCCCAAATCTCATCACCTTCTTCCAAGGCGATACTTTCAAGAACACACGTTCGCCAACCGCGAACTCAATCTCCTTAGGCTTCAGATCCGCGTAAGACTTCTTCCGATCCGATGTTGCCTTCAAACGCTCACAAATGAGCTTCACCTTCTCGATGGTTCCTTTCAACATAGCCGGCATCGAAATTAACTTTTGCCCAGCTTGTGCCCAACAAATAGGGATTCTACACCTTCTCCCATATAAAGCCTCGTATGGAGCCATTTGAATACTTGCCTGATAACTATTGTTGTAAGCAAACTCAACCAACGACAAGTGCTTCTCCCAAGAACCCTGAAAATCCATAATGCAGCATCTCAACATGTCCTCAAGCACTTGGATCACACGTTTCGACTGTCCATTCGTCTGAGGATGATAGGAAGTATTGAAATTCAACCGTGTACCCAAGGCTTGATGAAAACATTCCCAAAACTGTGATGTAAACCTCGAATCCGTATTCAACAATATGGACTTTGGCACACCGTGCAACCGCACAATCTTAGCAATATACAACTCTGCCAACTTATCTAAGGTATACGTAGTATGCACAAGCAAGAAATGTGCACACTTCGTGAGATGATCCACAATCACCCAAACATAGTTCTTCTTTTATGGTGACAAGGGCAAACCAGACACAAAATCCATGGTAATCCTTTCTCACTTCCATTCCGGAATTATCAAAGGCTGCAAAAACCCAGAAGGTGCCTAATGTTCAGCCTTCACTCACTGACACACCATGCACTTGCTAACGAACTCAGCTACATCCGTCTACAACCCCACCCAGTAGTACTCATCTTTCAAATCACGATACATCTTTGTACTACCAGGGTGCAAAGCGAAAGGACTACTATGAGCTTCATTCAGAATAGTGCGCCTCAACTCAACATCATCTGGCACCACTATTCGACTCCCAAAGCACAAAACACCGTTATCATTAAAACTGTAATATGAAGGCTTACCCTCTGCAATGTCTTGAACATAAGGGACAAGAGAATCATCAAGCAACTGCTTATCCTTAATCAACTAAGTCAGAGATGGTTTCACTTCCAATTCAGCAACAAGACCACAATCCCGTGATATGCTCAAGCGAGCAAACATCACCCTCAATTCCACAGATACATTCTTGCTTAAAGTATCGGCTACGGCATTTTCCTTGCTCGGGTGATACTCGATCGACATATCATAATCCTTAAGCAACTCCACCCAACGATGTTACCTAAGATTTAACTCCTTCTGAGACATAAGATACTTGAAGCTCTTATGATCCGTGAACACCACACACTTCTCGCCGTACAGATAATGCCTTCAGATCTTCAAAGCAAACACAACACTCGCAAGCTCAAGATCGTGAGTAGGGTAGTTACGCTCATGCACCTTCAACTGCCTAGATGTATAGGTTACTACCTTACCCTCCTGCATCAACACAAAACCCAAACCAACAATGGATGCATCACTATAGACAACAAACTCCTTAGCAGACTCAGGTTGAATCAGGACAGGAGCTTGCGTCAAACCTTCCTTCTGTTTCTCAAAAGCTTGTTGCCCGGCTCTCGTCAACTCACAGCGAACATTCTTCTGCAACAACTTAGTCAAAGGTGCAGCAATCTTCGAGTAGCCCTCGACGAACCTATGGTAATACCCAGCTAAACCAAGGAAATTCTGTACCTCAGTCACCGACTTAGTCACCTTCCAACTCATCACAACCTCTACTTTATGCGGATCAACGTGAATACCCTGAGGTGATGCAACATGCTCAAGGAAGACAACCTCTTTAAGCCAAAACTCACACTTACTTAGCTTGGCATACAACTGGTTCTTCAACAACGCTTGCAAAACGATCCTCAAGTGTCTATCATGATCCTCCTCGGTACGAGAGTACACAAGGATATCATCGATGAACACCACCACAAATTTATCCAAGAACTCATGGAACACACGATTCATCATGTCCATGAATGAAGCAGGTGCATTGGTCAAACCAAACGACATCACTAAGAAGTCGTAATACCCGTACCATGTCTGAAAAGCTGTCTTAGGTACGTCCACATCCTTTACCTTTAACTGGTAATACCATGACCTTAAGTCAATCTTGGAAAATATGGAAGCTCCTCGAAACTGATCAAAGAGATCATCAATCCTTGGCAAACGATACTTGTTCTTGATCGTCAACTTGTTCATTTGCCGATAATCTATACACATCTGCATCGTTTCGTCTTTATTCTTGACAAACAACATCGGTGCACCCCAAGGTGATACACTCAGCCGGATGAACCCTTGGTCCAACAACTCCTGAAGTTGCGTTTTCAACTCTTTTAGCTCTTTAGGTGCCATGCGATAAGGAGCAATGGAAACTGGGGTCGTATTTTCCTACAACTCGATACCAAACTCAACTTCCCTATTTGGTGGCAGTCTAGGAAATTCTTCCGGAAAAACACCCAAAAAATTGCAAACGGTTCTAATATCTTGCACACGTACATCTTTTGTGCCAGGACTCATCACATAGGCAAGATTAGCCTCACAACCCAACCTTATCATACGGCTTGTTTCCAAAACCGAAATCACATTACACAAGAATTTCACATTCTCGCTTACTACCACAACCTCATAATCATCAACTAACTTTAAGGTAACTCTCTTAACATCGAAGTCTACCACAACTCTATGCTCAGACATCCAATCCATACCAAGGATTACATCAAAAACATAAAAGGGTAACTCCATCAAATCTACAAGAAAGACATGACCCTGAACAGACAAGGGACACCGCCGATACAACTTCCTAGTGACTATAGTCTCACCAAAAGAACTAGTCACATACATTCCTACTTCGAGCAATTCAACTAGTATATCAAGAAAATGTGCATGGTGACTCAAGATATAAGAATGTGTGGATCCAGAATCAATGAAAGCCAACAATGATAAAGACTGAAGAGCAAAGGTACCTGCGATGACATCGGTATCGTTACGCTCCTCGCGTTGAGTATAGACCCTCGCAGGACCGCCTCCCTCAGGCCGAACTGCTACAACATGAGCAATGCCTCACTGACCCACATATCTCCTCTGCAAATTCTCTCGGTCGCGCCCACGGCCTCTCTAAGGTGCAGCCATAGACGGTGCACGTCCCTGGCCTCCACCAGCCAATAGAGGACACTCACGCCTCATATGGTTCGCTGAACCACAGTTCCAACAAGAATTCCCTGTTAACACAACAAGAGCATGAACCTCTCTAGCTGCACGTGGACAATCTCGCCTCAGATGGTCCCTCGATCCGCATGTCCAGAACGTGTGCTACTCAGACCTTACTCGGCCTCCTTGAGCCGGTCCACCCCGTCCTGGAGCACCTCGCATCAGGCTGGTGTCTCCTATCACGACCTCTTTTGTTTCGTTCACCTCCAGAACTATACTCAGCTGCTCTCTTCTAGGAGCTAGAACCAACGCCACGAGATGCAAGCCCCAAGTTCTGCTCAATGCCCTTAGCACGACATACGAGCACATCGAAATCCGTATAATCCGTAACCAACATATACGTCTTGACTTCCTGCACCAGTCCGTACTGGAAGCGATCAATACAATGCCTCTCACTTGGCATCAACTCAGGGGCATATTGGCTCAAACGTACAAACTGGACCTCGTACTCAGCCACAGATAGGTTTCCCTGAACAAGCGACATGAATTCGCGCTACTTCTCATCCAAGTATCTAACTCCGAGATATTTTTGCTTAAAAGCACCTCTAAAAAACTCCTAATCTACTTCATTGCGTTCCATAACAGCGGTGATGGTCATCCACCAGTTATACGCATCAACTTGGAGCAAAGAAACAACGCATCCCAGCTTGCGCACATCATTACATCCCATCTGATCCATGATACGGATCGTGCTAGCCAACCACGCTTCCGACGCCTTAGGAGACACACCATAGAACTCAAAAGCTCCTAAACTCCTCAACCTCTCCAAAGGCAAACCCACCTGCCCAGCTGCAGGGGCCTGAACATGCGCTCCAGCTACTAAAGCCTGAAATACTCCGGTGATCCCCTGAACCAGTGGCACTAGATCACCCAAACCCCAACCAGCGTGTCCTTGTTGCTCCTGCTCCCCACCTCCAGGTGGTGGCGGAGGAGGTAAGTTTCCACTAGGAGGGACATCAGCCCCTTGGTCACCCTGATCGCCCTGCCCAACCGCATGCACTATCGTGTTCTATCTAAGCTCTCTCCTCGGACCCATAGTGCTATTTTACCAAGACATAACAACAAAAACAAAACAAATCATGATTTAGGCCAGCCTCAAGCAAGGATCCAAGTTCACAAAAACATTTAATTGGTGTAATAAGGCAATGGGTACCCCGATTTCCCTCTAGCATATCACAACATACAATAGAATATCATAAACATCATGCTTTACACCATCCAAAATTAATGCACATTCTTATCACATCATCATCATACAATCATATCTGTCTCACAATAGATTCACAACAATCAAACATGGCATAAGCACCAACATTCAATCAAAATCATGCTTTTTCAAACAATCATACACAAAACATGTCAATTTCACTTACAATCATCCCTAATTCTTTCGTAACCTGGCTCTGATACAAACAAATATAACCCCGTTAGCCCGGCCTAGACACCCGACCTGAACTAAGAAGATTACATGGGCAAAACCGAAGTTAACTCGCAAAAGTCAACCCCGATTAACGACCCCTATTTTCTTTTTATCTTTTCTAGATGCACATTATTATCCTATGTGATTAATAAAGCGATTATACGAAAATGGCACAACCATCGGAATCCAATTAGGGGTTCAATTGCATGCTTTTGTCTTTTAGGGACCAAATTGTAAATTTATTGATTTACAAGGACTAATCAGATTTTAAAGTTACCAATCCAAAATTAATTATGTCACATGCCAGCATGTCAAATTTCAACTCAAACAAATCATCCAAACTCAACCAATTAAACTTACAACGTTCAAGGATTAAAACGTAAGAAACACAAACCTGGAACAGTTCAAAATCAACATCCAACGGTCAAATGTATCGGAACACAATACCCTGTATCGAAACAGTCGTTTCGAAACCATGTTGACTGTTTCGATACGCGGGTGCGTTCCGAGACCCCCAATGATCCGTTTCGATACGGTGATTTACAGTAGCAAAATGTTCCGGAATGTGCCTACCCGTTCCGAAACATCATGACCATTACAGGCCACTGTTCCGAAATAGATAAGGGCATTCCGAAAAGCCTGGACCTACAATTCTCCAAATTACTGGTTTTACACAAGTTTCCACCTCCGAAATCATTCCGACACAAGCCACAACACACATACAATATGTATAAGCATCAATGACCACAAACATGAAGCACAAGCTAAAACATAGCATCATTTTAGCAAGCTTTAGAACTATAGGCATGCTTTTTAGATGTCAAAACCACAAATAGGCTAACTACAACATTCAAGCTAAAACTAATACTCAAAGGCCATTTACAAAACCAAATAAACGAACCAAACATGCTCAAGGTGTTTAACATGACCAAATATAACGGAGAGTAGAAATCCCACCCATTGCCTCTTATTACATCTAGGTAAAACCACATACTTTGTTTAGTCAAAGGAGCTTGGATTCCAAATGCCTTCTTGCTGCCTCAAAAGCCTAATTCTCTGCATTGATGAAACAAATGATCGTAAGCATAAAGCTTAGTGAGGATCGCCAAAACCAAGCATTCACCAATGCATTTTACAAAAGTAAAACATCATCATTTGTCATTTCATGCATTTACTTAAATCATGCCCTTTTCAAGCATCAGTGCACTTTTTAAACCTCATGCTCTTAGCATCATTAAAATAACAGCAAATAATCTTTTGCTCATGCTTAAACCAAGCATCACATGCTTAATCATTAATCAACAACATTATATTTGTTGGGTCACGTCGGCACGCCCCGTGGCGCAACGGAAAAATTAATCCGTGTAATCCAGCCAGGATCCATGTACAAGAACGAATCCAGGGTGAAAAGATGAAGAGTTTCTATTTAAAACTATGGAAACTGGAAAACCGACGGTATGTTGGAATAACCACGTCATGTAAAACCAGAATCGTCACAGGTTCGCAACGACCTCTACGAAGTACACCCGAACAAAATGAACAAAGTTTTTGCCTCCCTAACACTTAGGGATAAATTTCGACTGGTTTGAACACGTTCCAGGGAGAAGTCGAAATCCCTCCAGGGATTCCTGAGGGAGTCTGAAATAGACCAGGGGTTCTACCGGGACTTGGATTCGAACTAGGAAATCGCCAGGAATTTCCAGGGGGCAAGAGTAACACCAGAAAAATATCGAACAACTTCTCAGAAGAAATCTGTGACTTGTCGAAAATTCCAGAGCGGAATTCCCAGGGATATGTCGAAATTTGTAAGGAGGAATAGGGATGATTTGGTTGCTAGCCCTTGTCCCTTTAAATAGTATTCAGAGACTTAATTCTAGTTGAATTCCTTAAATCCAAGTTCAACCAAAATTCATAGAATCTAATTCTACTTGAAATTGGTTTATATTAAATATACATTATATTTAATAATATTAAATGAAATATGTATATATTTAATTATGTAGAATCTTATTCTACATAAAACATGGATTTAAATATACATTATATTTAATCCAAATATATATATTTTTATTATATGGAATCTCATTCTATCTTTACTTGGATTTAAATATTTTTAAT
The DNA here is from genome assembly GCA_030270665.1 of Hibiscus trionum. NCBI lineage: Eukaryota > Viridiplantae > Streptophyta > Magnoliopsida > Malvales > Malvaceae > Hibiscus > Hibiscus trionum. The sequence goes on from BSYR01000021.1 coordinate 29,915,428, forward strand.
TATGTGGAATCTAATTCTACATAAACTTGGAATTAAATATACATTATTTAAATTCCAAATATATATTTAAAGTTCTAGAATCTTATTCTATAATATTTAAGTCTCTGAATATTTTCCATACTCTAAATAATATTTGACAAATACAAACCTTATCCAATATTATTCCCATTTAAGGGAGTTGCCGATTTCCCCTATCCCAAAGGGGTTTTTCGGCAACCTCCCTAAAATAGGACTATGGTTTCCAATTTTTGTTCGTTTCATTCGAAGGGTGTGACCCTTCTAGGTTCATGCAACATTAGCAGCAAAATTAGAATTGTTCTAATTTTACAAACAATGAGTGGCATCTAGCAATACATAATTGCTACCAAAGTTGCATGAAGTCATGGTTTGAATTTTCTAATTCCTGAATAAACTTCCTTTATGTATTTCATCCTTTTGTCCTTTATATCTTAGATGAACACAAGTCATGGGTTAGTCACACTTGCGTTGTCCATCTAGTGTTTCTTGATGTCTTGAGTAGATTATGATAAACGGATCTCTATGATATCTCATATCATAATATTCGAGCATGGCCATACATTTTCTAATCTCACTCAATCAAGTGGCCGAAGATATTTCTCCCATTATGCAGGAGGGAAAAATCCTTTCTTGATCAACCATATTTCACTACATAGGTCATCACGTATCCAATCATCAGTCTTTATAATGTAGTCAGTTACAATACACGTTTGACTATGTCAAAATATGTAAATATTTATGTTGAAATCATGTTGATCTGAAGTCTGAGGATTATACATATGTTTATCATGAGCAATGTTATATATTATCACTGTCCATACCCGTAATAATATTCGACTAAGGATCCTATTTAACAATAATCATATTATTGTATGGACATTGTTATCCAATGGTTAGTTTGATGCACGAAAACATACCAAATGATAATAACGGCAATGCAATTACTTGATAAATCTAGTAAAATAGTATGTCTATTCAATCATCATATGATTGGTCTTTGGGCATACTCCAACAATCTCCCACTAGCACTAAGACCAATCATTCTCGTATCTAATACGATATGGCTTAGTGTAACTGACATGCTTATGCTGTGTCAAAAGCTTTTTTCAGGGAGTTGACAAAGTTATCAACTTTGTGCGTATGTTCCATACTTTCACATCTCCAAGATGTAAGTACTTTAGAATATGTTTGGATTTATTGATGAGATCTGGGATTTATTTGCGTACGCAAAGGTTCCATCATAACAGAGTTATGTAGCATCTAATATGCTGGGGACAACCCTTAGTTCAGAAGTGAACCGTTTAGATCCAAACATCTTTCTTTATTGCTATGTCGACTGTAATACATTCAGCCTATGTTGTAGAGTTAGATATTGTCTCATGTTGCTAACTCGCAGTATCTTTTATTAACGCAAAACGGATTGCGATCTTTAGTTTCTTTTGATGAGTATGTCATATACATACAATACTTAGGAAAGTAACAATGCTCCCACTAGCTCTTTTGAAAACAAGACTCCCCTTTGTTTCTAGATAAACCAAACATTTTGATTGTATCTTCTGAAACGAATATCCCAACTTCGAGAAACTTGCCTTAGTCTACGGATAGACCTTTGTAGCTTACAACCTTCCAAGTGTTTACTAGAGTGACAAAACCTTCTGGATGTGTCATGTACACAATTGTTTCAAGTTTTCCCTTAGGAAAGAGGTTTTGACATTCCTTTATTTGATTCCATAATCATCGTATGTAACTACTAGCAAGTGAGATTAAGATGGATTATACATAGCTACAAGGAAGATGCTTTATCATAGTCTATACTATGAAGTTTGTCGAATACTTTTAGCGAAGAATCATCCTTTGTATGTTTTATCATCCATGTCGGTTTTTCCTTTTCGAAAAACTCATTCATACCTCTTAGGTTTTACCCTTTTAGGTAACCAAAGTCTATACTTGGTTTTAGACATGGATACCATCTCATATCTCATGGCTCTTAGCCATTTCTCGAATTTTGGGCTCACCATTGCTTTTTGATAAGACCTAGTCTTTATCTTGATCCGAAAAGAAGAGTGTTTCCATGTACGGATAGTGAGAAATCCATATTTCTCAAGTATATGGTATTCTCTTAAGCATCAACACAATGGTTGTGTTTTGTTCCAATGTTCATTGATCATCTGTGGAACATTCTCAATCTTTGGTTCATAAATTTGTTGTCTAAAATTTCTTCACATTCCAAATCCCTTTTTTTTCTTTTGTGAGAGGTAATCTCTTTCGAGAGAAACTCTCGTTTGAGCAACAAATATTTTGTTCTCGTTAAAATTGAAGAAATAATATCCCTTTGTGAGAATTAATCTCTTTCAAGATAAACTCTCGTTTGAGAAACAAACGCTTTGTTCTCGTTAGGATAAACAACAAAAGGAGTTTTTAAGGTTCAAACTTTGTAAACATTTTAACATGTAAGTAGCCTTAAAACTTCAAAGGTATTCTAGAATAATTCTTAGTCCATATCTTATATGACGTTTCGGGGAAAAACACGATTAAGTATGACAATTGTTTTTCTAGTGTGTAAAGAAGTCGAAAATGACTTGTTCTAAATCAAAACATGTCTAACATATTTGATTCTCTTTCAAAGACTTTTTCGTTCCACTTGTGGGATTTAATTATGGGACAATCCCATATTCTATAAAAGTTCATCAAACTTTAAATATTCTTGAATTTGATCTCATCAAATTACATTAATACTTTTTATGAGTTTGAGATTAGTCATTTGTAAATATTATTGATTTCATTAGTTTAAAGATCATTGATTTGTTGTGCCATAAGAGATTAAAAGAATAACATTTAAATAATCTCAAAATTAAAAATATCTTGTCCTTACAAGATAACTAAAACTTAGGCACAAAATAATAATCTTAAAAACTAAAACAAATCTATTTAAGCAAAAACAAATGTCCTAATGGATGATGCAGCAACTCTTGCTTTATTTCCATTCGCAGGTCCATGTCTATTCTGATGCCTTCTCTTTAGAAGCCTCTGAGGTTGATGCCTCACTCGTTTTTGCTTTCTTGACTTCTTGTAGGTGTGCGGGGCAGTTTCTCTTCCAATGTCCGGTCTTGCCGCAATGGAAACATTTTCCATCCTTCTTGATTCCCTTCTTAGGTTTCAATGCCTCATTTCCATCGATTTTGGTCTTACCATCACCTTTAGACTTTGCTGCCGATTTACCTTTCTTCTTGCCCTTGCGGACCATCAAAACAAGTTTAGGTCCTACCTTCTTCAGGTTAATTTCAGCAGTTCTGAACATGCCGAGCAACAGTGGAAACGTCTTGTTAATTTCATTCATATTGAAATTAAGGACGAACTGATTGAAACTATCCAACAATGATTACAGGATGACATTAGTATCTAATTTGTCTTTCAGCGGAAAGCCGAGCTTCTCCAACGTTTGGATGTAGCCTATCATTTTGATGACGTGAGCTCCTACGGGAGATCCCTCACTCATCTTGCATTGAAACAGATCTTCAGAGGTCTCGTACCTCTCTTGACGAGCTTGACCTTCATAAATCTCCTTGAGATTTTGAATCATATCATAAGCTACCATGTCCTCATGTTGCTTCTGATGCTCAGGGGTCATGGAGGCAAGCATAAGACAACCGACATCCAGCATGTCGTCCATGTGTTTCTTAAACTTGTCTTTGTCAGCTATGGAAGCAGTGGCAACCGGTTCATCAGGAACAGGTTCTTCAATGACATATTCCTTCTTTTCCTGTTTGAGAACAATTCTCAAATTGCGGAACCAGTCAAGGAAGTTTATGCCATTGAGCTTATGCTTCTCAAGGATAGATCGCAGAGATAGAGTATTATTTGCCATTAATTCTACAACAAAGAAAATATGCTACATAAGTTTTACTAAATTTTAAAATTTATAGATAGGTCTTTACTATAAATTTACTCCCACTATTTTCTTCAAAATTAAAAACCCTCTAGTTTTAATTTCAGAAAAATGTTTCGATAGTTTTTCTAGTGAGTGAGGATCCGTATTTCACCATTCCTAAGTCAGCTTTGGCTAGTCTTTTAGGAAATGGTTATTTAGGTGAGTAACACCTTGCTAATTACATCTCATGTAATTCCTCATCTTTTGGCGAACAACTTTTGTTCTTTAAATCATCTTATGATTATCCAAAACTTTTAACCACTAGGTTTTCTAATCCTATTAGAACAACCCAGCTAAGTCTATACCAATATCTCAACCGGCAAATATCACTAGCTTATTCTTCGCGTTTAACTAAGATAGATAAATGTTACATTGCTTTGGCAAAACTCGTATTATATCGATCGAAGCTTTAACGAGGGTAAATATTGGATGGTTAAAACAGACTTAGAATTATAGTGAGGGATTTACTTAATTATCTCATCATTTTAACATTGAACCTATCAATAGAACTATGTTTAATCATGAGCTTATAAAACATCCATTGCATCACATACGATGTAAATATAAGCGGTAAATAAATATGCAATGATTATAGCCCTTCTTAACCTAAGGCGACCTGTCCCAAGCCAATGGGAGGACCATTCTACTGAAGATAGAATCTGCTTCTGGAACGCCTGGTCCACCAGGGAAGGCCCACCACGCTGCTATGTTGGTCCTTGCTTTATCTCCATGAGTATTTCAGAAACTAGCGTTACATGCGAGGGAGTGAGATGAGAAGAGAAGTACAATAGAAGATAGATAAAGGCACGACACGCATGATGTATTTATAAAAAACCAAAACTATAATGGCTATGGGCTATAACCATGCAAAACAAACATCGTGCAATCTAACTTGCATTTCAAACAATGTGCGAACAAAGTAACGACGTGTTTATAGAGTTTTAAACTAATTATCCCTATGTTGCGGTTAATGGGCCAAAGAAGGATCACGAGGTTTCATAAACCATTTGCGTTAACGAACAAATGCACCAGCTAGGTCAACATGAAAGAGAGGTGGTGCACTAGGCACACCTAAGTACCAGGTCTTTGATGATGTCAATCCTAGACTTGCATTTTTCATAACGTCTAACCATAACTCTTATGGATTCACCGTGAAAGATAGTTTGACAACTTTTATCAAATTAGAAGCCCTTTCAGAGATTTCATAAATCTATGAAACTACGAACAACTACTTGTTCTCTAGACTAACTATTAGTCTCAACATGTTAAAATTTAACATTGAAGCAACATAACATAGTTATGATTAACTCTTAATCATTCAGTGATAATCAAAATAAGTCTTTATTAGGTGTGATATGATAAACGATAAATATCTAAATCGAATCAAACAACATGCATCTCATACATAAACATCACCCAAGAATTTATGTCTGAATTCGTATGATACAAGTGGCTCTGATACCACTGTTGGGTCACGTCGACAAGCCCCATGGCGCAGCGGAAAAATTAATCCGACGTAATCCAGCCAGGATCCATGTACAGGAACGAATCCGGGGCTAAAAGATGAAGAGTTACCTTTTAAAACTCTAGAAACTGGAAAACAGACGGTATGTCGGAATAACCACGACAAGTAAAATCGGAATCGTCACAAGTTCGCAACGACCTCTACGGAGTCCACCCGAACAAAAATAACAAAGTTTCCGCCTCCCTAACACTTAGGGATAAATTTCGACAGGTTTGAACACATTCTAGGGAGAAGTCGAAATCCCTCCAGGGATTCCTGAGGGAGTCTGAAATCGACCAGGGGTGCTACCGGGACTTGGATTCGAACTAGGAAATCGCCAGGAATTTTCTAGGGGGCAAGAGGAACACCAAAAAAAATATCGAACAGCTTCTCAGAAGAAATCTGGGACTTGTCGAAAATTCCAGAGGGGAATTCCCAGGGTTATGACGAAATTTGCAAGGAGGAATAAGGATGATTTGGTTGCTAGCCCTTGTCCCTTTAAATAGTATTCAGAGACTTAATTCTAGTTGAATTCCTTAAATCCAAGTCAACCAAAATTCATAGAATCTAATTCTACTTGAAATTGGTTTATATTAAATATACATTATATTTAATAATATTAAATGAAATATATATATTTAATTATGTAGAATAAGATTCTACATAAAACATGAATTTAAATATTAATTATATTTAATCCAAATATATATATTTTTATTATATAGAATCTCATTCTATCTTTACTTGGATTTAAATATATTTAAATATATATTTTTAATTATGTGGAATCTAATTCTACATAAACTTGGAATTAAATATACATTATAGAAATTCCAAATATATATTTAAATTTCTTGAATCTTATTCTATAATATTTAAGTCTCTAAATATTTTCCATACTCTAAATAATATTTGACAAATACAATATTTGTCCAATATTATTCCCATTTAAGGGAGTTGCCGATTTCCCCTATGCTATAGGGGTTTTTCGGCAACCTCCCTAAAATAGGGAGTATGGTTTCAAATTTTTGTTCGTTTCATTCGAAGGGTGTGACCCTTGTAGGTTCATGCAACGTTAGCAACAAAATTAGAACTGTTCTAATTTTACAAACAATGAGTGACATCAAGCAATACATCATTGCTACCTAAGTTGCATGAAGTCACGGTTTGACTTTTCTAATTCCTGAATAAACTTCTTTTATGTATTACATCCTTTTGTCCTTTACATCTTAGATGAACACAAGTCATGGGTTAGTCACACTAGAGTTGTCCATCTAGTGTTTCTTGATGTCTTGAGTAGATTATGATAAACGAATCTCTATGATATCTCATATCATAATATTCGAGCATGGCCATGCATTTTCTAATATCACTCAATCAAGTGGTCGAAGATATTTCTCCCGTTAAGTATGAGGGACAAATCCTTTCTTGATCAACCATATTTCACTACATAGGTCATCACGTATCCAATCATCAGTCTTTATAATGTAGTCAGTTACGATACACGTTTGACTATGTCAAAATACGTAAATCTTTATGTTGAAATCATGTTGATCACAAGTCTGAGGATTATACATATGTTTATCATGAGCAATGTTGTGACTGTCACATAATTACCCAAGAAACATGCTCATAGCGGGTCAATCCAGTATGTTGTTCTCTAACAAATACTTATGTGTTGATTTTGACATCTCTATGTCAATGGCAACGCTTGTCATCAACCACATATTAGTCTTTATATATTATCATTGTCCATACTCGTAATAATATTCGACTAAGGATCCTATTTAACAATAATCGTATTATTCTATGGACATTATTATCCAATGGTTAGTTTGATGCATCGAAACATACCAAATGATAATAACAGCAATGCCATTACTTGATAAATCTAGTAAAATAGTATGTCTATTCAATCATCATATGATTGGTCTTTGGGCATACTTCAACAATATTGGCTCGCAAGTGATCAATTCTCAATCCATACCAAAACCAACTCATATGACACAATCAGATACGCAGATTACAAGTGTTGTCCCACACACTTCATACACACTATCAAACTACACAAAGTGGAGATAAATGGCACAATCACAACCCTTCAACATCACTCATCGGTAGTTGTATAATTTCACTAACGAGTGTACGGGACACATATCACAAGACTCACACACGAGATTTAACCATCCACCTTTGCGATCTTTAGCCTCAATCGTTAGGGTAATTGGATAGAGATTACGACACAATCACAACCCCTCAACATCCAAGACGACTTTATTCACGGTGCACCCAATCCTATAGCCGGCTAACTATATTCGATTAAAGTAACCAAAAACCATTTCCATCACTTGTTAATATAATCATTTATCAGCATTACTCCACTATTATACAAGCATAAATCACAATGCCATTTTCAAGAGCATAAACATGCTTAAACTCAAATACATACATTTCATAAATCCAAGGATCACCTACCAAGTGCATCCTTAACAAATGGCATTAAACACCAGCATTATCAATGCACAAAACATTCTTTAAAACAGTAAATAAATTCACATTTAACTCAAGTGCATTTTCAAACAAAAACATAGCACATTCTAAGAGAGACTTTCCAGTCACTTACTTTTGAGCTTAGCTAAGTGTTTCAAACTTACACTAAGCTACCAAAACCACACTCAAAGCGTTACAAAGCTAGAAAATCCATTTCCACTCACCGATACGCGAAACCTCGCTCGCCGACGCGAAGATCATCCCTTCGAAGCCTCCAAATATGCTTCGTCATTACCGGATCAAGATCCTTTGTTTTCACATCATCAAAACAGAGATCCAAATGCATTTCAACACCAACAACCAAACACAAACTCCTTGCTCACCAAAACTACACTAATTTACCCATAAAAAACAACTAGAAACTCAATCGATTGCTTCCTAAACCATTCCCAGCCAACATACATCACTTTCAACAATTATAAAACATCAAAAGACATCTAAAGACAACCTAAATCTTTCCTTATACCTCCAGCAAGCATATCTTCAACATTTCACCTCAAAAACCCTACTAAAACCATCAAGAAACTCAAGGATCTCAAGGATTTCGTGATCTATATTATCAAAACCCATTTTTAATATAATAATCAACTCAAAACTCGATTAAAACCAATCCAAAACATAGCTCATCAATACTCATCCGAAAATCAAGATTTAAAACATATTTTTTTTAGATTTTGATCTAAAATCAATACTATAATGAAAACTTGGCCAAAAACAACATTTATAAGCCAAAGATCATGGGAATTTCAATAAAGAACCTAGATTGAAGGTTGAGAACGTGATTTACCTCCAATCCTTGCCTTTCTCAATGATTGACAAGTTTTTCCTTAAGAAATCATGAGGAATTTGAAGAGAACTCTTGAGATTTGTTTAGAAACCAAAGGGAGAGTGTTTGGGAGAAATGATATCTGGAGAAAAGAGTTGGGATATTGTTTTTGCTGAAATGAAAGTTAGTTACGTGAAATGAGTTCTCAATTTCCCAATTAATCCATTTTAATTAAATAAAACCATTTCTATTTTAATTATCTAAAACCCATTTAAAACACATGTAAATTTAAGGAAGGTGTAATTGCACCATACCTCTCTAAAGATTCTATGATTTTCGGCTCCTTTTCGAAATTTTAAAATTTTCCATAGTTTGAAACTTTACATTTTGACCAACCCCTTTAACATGATTTAAGAGGATTTTACCAATTTTTTCGACCGAACCTCCTAAAATGATTCAAAATGTTTTCGACCAGTCCGATCCGATGTCAAAAACATCTAGGCCCAAAACCAGGGCGTTACATATTTATCAAATAAAATCATTATATTAGAAGTTTCATTTACGTAACTAACTTTTCTCTTCTCATTTTCAGCAAAACACATTTCTAAAACCTTTTCTCCATATTTCTTTTCTAACAAACACTCTATTTTTGATTTCTTATCCATTTCAAAGAATTCTCTTTAATTTCTTCAAGATTTGTGAAGAAAAAACTTGTCAATCATTAAGGAAAGCAAGGATTGAAGGTAAATCCCGTTCTCAACCTCTAATCAAGGTTCTTTATTGAAATTCCCAAGATTATTGACTCTCAATTGTTGTTTTTAACCGAGCCAACATCGCCCTCAACTCTACAGCCACCTTTCTACTTGTAACACCCCAATTTTGGGCTTGGAAGTTTGGGGTCTGAACCGGGCCGGTCTGATTTTTGGTTCGAATATAAAAGGAGGTTTTAGGGAAAGCCTAGTTCGGGATGCATTAAAAATATGGAAAAATATCTAAAAATCATCATTTAATATATATAAGAGAGTGGTGAAATCAATTTTACAAAATATGGTTTGGAAGTGTGACATTTCGAAATGGTGACTAAAATGTAATTTTTGAAAAGTTCAGTGGAGACTGTTTTGTAAGGATTGAAACTTTGAATCTTTAAGGAGCTAATTTACCCAAGGAAGGATTTCTCCAAATTTTTCTTAATTTTAATGATTCATTTAATGTTGAATTAATTAAAGGAAAATAGGGAAACCATATTTTAGCTTTTCATAACTAACTTTCTTAAAAACTTTCTCATCTCATTTTCTCTCAAAATTCCCTCAGCCAAACACATTTCCACAGCAACATTTCTACTGATTTTCACACTAAATGATGAGGTTTCAATCATCAATTGATTCCTAATTCTTTCTACATCAAAACCTCTTGATTTGCTTATTGAATTTTCAAGGATTTTGGCTCTAAACAAGGAGAAATCTACATTTAGAGGTAAGGATGTTCTTCTCCTCTAAATACTCAGTTCTTTACTAAAATTCCCAAGTTCTAAATCCTTAAATTAAGTTTTATAAAAGGTTTTAATGTTGTGATCGTGATTTTGGCTTAAAACTCAATATTTGATTAAATCTTGAAGAAATTCGAGGTGATTGTTTGGGCTCTGTTTTGAGATGGCTTTTTAATTTATATTGGATGTTTAATGATGTGTAATTGAGGTTTAATCAATGCAATCCCGAATAGGTTGATTTTCCTAAGTTTTTGCTTATGAAAATGGTGGTTTTTGGGGTGATTTTGTTGTTATGTTAATGCTGGAGGTATAAGGACGCGTTTGGGTTCATTTTGGATGTTTATTGATGTTTAGAAATGGTTAGAAGTGATGGATCTTGGCTGGGTTATGTTTTGGAAGAGTTTGGAGGTGATTTCGGTTGTGTTTGGTAGCCAAAATGTTAGATTTATGTAAAGCAGCGAGTTGGGTTGTGATGCTGGTGTTTATAATGCATGATGATGCATTAATCCTCTATTGTTATTTGTTTAAAACAGGGGAGAATGATCCGGAAGCAATAGAGGTGGCGTTGGAGGTTTCAGATGCTTGGAAGGCCTGTCGGCTAGCATAGTTTTTGTGTATCGGTGAGTGAAGAAGAGTTTTCCAGCTTTGAAACATTTTGGATGAGGTTTTGGGAGCTTAGTCTAAGTCTAAACAACTTAGCTAAGCTCAAGAGTAAGTAAATGGAATTTCTCTTTTGGATTGTGCTATGATTTGGTTTTAAATGCACTTGGGGTGGTTATGCTTTAATTACTATTTTTAAGCATGTTTAGTCATGGTTTAATGCTGTTTATGAAAGCTATATGTTGAAGGATGCTCAAGGTAAGAGATCCTTGTTTTGGCATGATGCTAAATTGGTAATGTTGCATGGTGATGCATGTGTTTAGTGGCTTTGTTTAATGCTTTAAAAACAGTGAATTGATGATGGTAATTGATGTGTATTGGCAAGTGATGTAAGTGGTTTTTGGTTACTTTAATCGAATATAGTTAGCCGGCTATAGGATTGGGTGCACCGTGAATAAAGTTGCCTTGGATGTCGAGGGGTTGTAATTGTACCGTAAACTCCATCCAAGTACCCTAACGAGAGTGGTAAGATCACAACGGTGGTTAAAAGTCCTTGTGTGGATCTTGGTAAGCTCACAACGGTGGTTAAAAGTCCGTGTGAGGATTTTGGGTAAGATCTCAACGGTGGTTAAAAGTCCGTGTGAGGATCTTGTTAAGCTCACAACGGTGGTTAAAAGTCCGTGGGAGGATCTTGTTAAGCTCACAACGGTGGTTAAGAGTCTGGGTGAGGATTTTGGTAAGATCACAATGGTGGTTAAAAGTCCGTGTGTGGATCTTGTGTGATGTGTCCCGTACTCTCGTTAGTGAGTTATACAACTACCGATGAGTGATGTTGAGGGGTTGTGATTGTACCGTTAAGCTCCATCACGGGTGTTGAGGGGTTGTGATTGTACAGGTAAACTCCACCTTGTGTTGTTCGGTAGTGTGTATGAAGCGTATGGGACAACGCTTGTAATCCGCGTATCCGATTGTGTCTTGAATTGAAATGGTTTGTGAATTATCACTTGAAAGCCAATATAATGTTTTTGAATGTAATGAAGCGAGAGATGCTTGAAATGATGCAAGGTTGCATGGGAAGAGTGTAATGGTTTAAGAGTGCATGTATTACTTGTTAAGCTTGAACAAGTGTTTATCTTCTATTGTGAATGGTGCATATGTGCATGGAATCTCTTTAGTGCATTGTAGTCTTGTGAAGGCTTGTTTAAAAAGGCATGTAATGCAAATGTTGCTTTTTTAGTTCATGTGTTTTGCATTTGTGGAATGCATGAGATTGTTAGAAGGAACAAATGGTTCTCAAAAGGTATTTTGCTTTGAAATGATTATCAAGCATGAGGAAAGTATGTTGTGAAGTGGAAGTGTTTTCCAAGGAATTTGAGTTTAACTTTGCATGTGGTGTTCATCCATGAAAGGGTTTAAATAATGGTTTTTGCAAGAATGTGTTTCGGGGTAAGTTGTTTAGCTTTTCAAAGCTAAAGGTTGGATTTCATGTTGAGCAATGCATGGTTTGAAGCATGTTGTTTCAAAAGAGGTTTTTCAAACAATGCTTTGGTTTATTGAATTGTAACTACATTTTAAAAGGGTTTTATGATTCGCTGCATTGATGGTGTTTTGGTTTTGAGCATTCCTCACTAAGCATTATGTGCTTATGCTCCTTTTTGTCCATCAATACAGATATTTGAAGTTGGGACAGCAAGAAGCAAGGGATTCAAGAAGAGCTCCACTTGAGAAGTATGTCTTGGTTTATATCTATAGATAATAAAGGCAATGGGGGGAGAGTCTTTGATATTGATGTGTAATAAGATTGTGTATGTTGAACAAGTTCGGTTTATAGTTTGAACTATGTGGTTTATTGCTTTGCAACATTTGAATCTTCTTCTTCATAAGTTGTTATGCTATGCTTCTTGTTTTAAAAGCATGATCATGTGTTGGATGTGTTGAATGAGTTGGTGCACCTAAGGTTGATTTGTAACTAGTTTTAATGCAATTTGGTAGTCATGATGCTTGGCATGTTGTTGATATGTTGAGGAATGGTTTAAAGTGTGTTTGTTGGTGTTTTGATGTTGGTTGGTTTTGGATGTTAGGGTGCATGCCTATAGACTTGTGGATTTTCCTAATTGATGCCATGAATGTGTTTTGATGATGCAAGTATGTACCTTATATGTATGATGACGTGTTGGCATGATTAGGAGGTCATTAGAATGTGTTTGAGTGGATAAATGTGTGTTAAACCAGCAAATTCTGCACTTTCTGGGTAATCCGTATCGGAACGGGCACTAGCATTTTGAAACGGGGGCCTGTAATGGCCTTTGTGTATCGAAACGGGTAGAGGCCGTTCCGAAACGTTTTGGCCACTGCCAAGCCCTGTTTCGATACAGGTCTCGAAACGAACCCGCGTTTCGAAACGGTCAACCCCCGTTCCAAAATAGTCGACCGTTGGGCACTGATTTGAATGGTTTTGTGGTTTGCAAGTTTTATGTTTTAGTCCTGAATATTGTTTTTGCAATTGCTTGAGTTTGAGATGTTCGTTTAAGGTGAAATTTGACAGGGAAGCATGTAATATGATTAACTTCATATTGGTAACTTAAAAATCAGTTAAGTCCTCTTAATTTCCAGAATTTACATTATGGTCCCTAATAGTTGTAATTTGTACAATTGAGCCCCTTAACATTTTCCGATCGCTGTGCTTTTCAAGTATGCTTTTTTCAAGAGTACGCTTAGGATTAATATGCATCTAGATAAGATTAAAAAGAAAAAAAGGGTCGTTAATCAAGGTAGACTTTCGGGTTGACTTTGGTTTTCCCCGTGTAATCTTCGTAGTTCGGGTCAACCGTCTAGGCTGGGCTAAGGGGGTTACATTTGGTGGTATCAGAGCTAAGTTGCGAATATTTGGGGCAATGGTAAGTTGTTATAATAAGTGTTTGATGTTTGTTCTGATGTGTGGTTGAAAGTTGGTTGAAAATGTGTTTTTGAGCGAATTGTTAATGTTTATATCATGCTTTTTGGTTATGAATCATCCGTGAGCTAATGTGAACTTGTAATAATGATATGCTGGTGTTGTGAGTTTATTTTCTGAATGATGAAAATGTGGTGGGTATGATATGTTGATATTATGCTGTTGAGGGTGAATGATGTTTGATGAGAGCATGATTGAAGTTTGCTGATTGATATGCTCGATGGTTGTGGTATCTATGTTTGTGTTGATTGTTATGTCGTATAAAAGGAGGAGAATTTGGGATACCCATTGCCTTATTATTATAGCTATTCTGTTATGTTGGAGTTGGAGTCTTGAATACTTGCTTGAAGCTGGCCTGATCGTTTTGTTTGTTTTGTTATCATTGCTTTGTTATTAATAGCACGACGGAATCAATGAGAGAATGGCAGTTGGGTGAGATGGTTGATGCTTTAGAGCAGGTTGTTAAGGCGTGGAATTCACCTTTTGGTGGAGGTGTTTTGTTTCAGTCTATAGTGCTTGCAGTTGAGGAAGTAAGGCAGGAGGAGGAAGTTGGTTTTGTGATGAAGGGATCATCACCTGTAGTTCAAGAGGTGTCGGGAACATCTTAGGCCGTGGTGAAAGTGAGGCCTGAGGACGCGCCGACTATGGGACACGCGAGTTTGTCGAAACGGGGTTTATATGATTTGGGAGTTGTGGAGTATCATGGTTCGACACCTGAGGTATTCGAGGCTTGGTTAGCCAGTGTAATTCTGATTTTGGATCAAGAAGGGTGTGACTACGCCTGTAAGCTGGGAAGTGTCGTCTCGTTGATGTTGGAAGATGCTTGTGCCCGGTGGACATATGTGGCGGTGGCAGCGCATATCCACGATATAGACAGGGAGTTCTTTGTGTCTGTCTTTAATGGAAGATAGCTTGGAGAGAAGTTCTCAAGGGTTAAGCAACGTGGGGGTGTGGCTTCAGACTATGAAGGTGAGAAAAGTTTAAGCAAAAGAGCTGTGGGTACTGACCTCGGGAGCGGTCAACGTAAGAGGCTGTATGATAGAAGGATTTGCTTGAATAGAAGTATGGGGGTAGTGCAGATGTGGGACAAGTGCTACGTGATCAAGGAGTGGTAGCTTGATTGCCGATGTGTGACCGTTGTGGAAGGTGTCATGTTGGAGGTTGGTGGGGCGTGGGAGTTTGTTGTAACTGTGGTTCTAAGGAGCATGTGAAGCGAAATTGTCCTCAAGTGGTGAGATCAATTTCAGTGGGTGCAAAAGGGTCTCAGAAGGGTCATGGGAGCGGTCGAGACAAAGTTCGGAGGTGGCAGGAAAAGCAGAAAGGTGTGAGGAGCTTGGGGGATGAATCTTGGTTGAATTGTGGGTCTGTCAGACATTTGAGACGAAATTGTTTGGCGTTGGCTCGGGGTAGTCAGGGTTCTTTATCGCAGGGAGACGGTGATGACCTTAAAGTGTAGGCTGATGCTGCAACGATGCGGCTAGAGAATGGTGGTTCTGCGAGGAAGAGAGTTTGTCTGTTGAAGCTCCGGGGCAGTGAGGTGATTACAGGTAACCTTGTTAAGTAATCTTTGCCCTAGTTATCTTTGTTTGGTTTCGGTTCGGTTTCCCTTGCGTAGTGGGTTTGGTCTTGTAGCTAGCAAGTTTGGGGTAGTAGCCAAAGTATTTTTGAAAACAACTTTAGTATGAAGAGGGCATTAGCGGAGTATTTTGTGGTTAGCGGATTGTTAGAATGGTAGAGCTGGAGAAGTTAGAAGTGAGGTAAGAGGTTGTTCTTAGGCGGATTCTGAGGATGTTATTGGTGGGATTGAACCGACATACATGCACAGTTAAAACCATTTGTTATATACAATATTATATATGTTGGTACATGCATACATGCGACATGACATTAGAGGTTTTGCATACATGTAAACATGCATTGATAAGGCATATTGGTGACCATGCATACGAACGTTCACACTTGCTAATAGCTAGTTGGGTCTGTTAGTTTTGTTGAAGGATTAGGTTGGATGGTGGGTTTTAAGAGTTGTTTTGGTGCTAGGAGAATGTTAGAAGTAGTGGAGGGTAGTAAGCGAGTTGTTAGTAATAGAGAGTGCGATCTAGCATGTTGGCAGGAGAAATGTGTTTTGGTGCTTAAAGAGTTTAGCGGTGTGGTGGTGAGGAGATTACCGGTTGGAGTTAGAATCGGTCAAGTGGTTGTAAATAGCTGATAGATGTGGTGGTTTATTTGTTTTAAGTGTTGTTATAGGTTAGTGGATGTGTCTCCAGAGTGCTGAGGTGTCTTGGCATTGATGTTTGCAATAGGAGGTTTGTTTATGTAGGTGATGGTTTGTAGCAACCTTCGAGGAGTTGAGTAAAGGTTTCGTAATCTTAACCTGTTTGTATAGAATGGGCGGTAACCAGGTAAGGTTAGTGTTTTGGTCAAAGCTTGAGGTGGAAAGGCAATGTAAGTTCAAGGGCCATTGTTGGTTGGCCGGGTTCTTGTGAGAAGTGGTTTGCTAATCGGGTATAAGTAAATCTTTTCTATGTCAGCTAGGGGTAAGTGGAACAGCTGGCAGAGTTAAGGTTGGAGTCTTGTGATGTGGATTTCGGATGTTGTGTGGGTAGGTTGGTGAGTCGTTATGGTGGTAATAGTGGCGGATGTGAAGGAATGTCATCAGTACATTGAGAAGTTTGAGTAAGCAGTTGATGCTTAAGAATTTTTGCTTGTTGTGGTAAACTTTGAAAGAAGCTGAGCAGTTTTGCAAGGGGGTTTTGGAAGCAGTGAAGGTGGAGTATGTTGTAAAAAAAAATTTGGGTTGCTGAGGCTAAGCGCAGTTTGGAATTGTGAAAGGTTAAGCTGAGGTTAACATCTGAGTGTTCTGAAAGTTTTGAACAGTATGTAGTGGTGTTGGGTTTGGTTATAGTGTAAGTTTGATTTGAGGAGGAGTTGTTTTTTTTGTGGTGTTTTGGGTGGAGAGTGTTCAATGGTGGTTAAGTCTCCTGTGTTGCTTTGTGTGTTGCTTTGAGAAATTGGTATTGTGCTCTTTTCGCCGGTTGGAATTTCGAGGACGAAATTTCCTAAGAGGGGGAGAGTTGTAACACCCCAATTTTGGGCTTGGAAGTTTGGGGTCTGAACCGTGCCGGTCTGATTTTCGGTTGAGGGTGAATGATGTTTGATGAGAGCATGATTGAAGTTTGCTTATTGATATGCTCGATGGTTGTGGTATCTATGTTTTTGTTGATTGTTATGTCGTATAAAAGGGGGAGAATTTGGGATACCCATTGCCTTATTATTATAGCTATTCTGTTATGTTGGAGTTGGAGTCTTGAATCCTTGCTTGAAGCTGGCCTGATCGTTTTGTTTGTTTTGTTATCACTGCTTTGTTATTAATAGCACGATGGAATCAATGAGAGAATGGCAGTTGGGTGAGATGGTTGCTGCTTTAGAGCAGGTTGTTAAGGCGTGGAATTCACCTTTTGGTGGAGGTGTTTTGTTTCAGTCTATAGTGCCTGGAGTTGAGGAAGTAAGGCAGGAGGAGGAAGTTGGTTTTGTGATGAAGGGTTCATCACCTGTAGTTCAAGAGGTGTCGGGAACATCTCAGGCCGTGGTGAAAGTAAGGCCTGAGGACGCGCCGACTGTGGGACACGCGAGTTTGTCGAAACGACATTTATATGATTTGGGAGCTGTGGAGTATCATGGTTCGACACCTGAGGTATTCGAGGCTTGGTTAGCCAGTGTAATTTTGATTTTGGATCAGGAAGGGTGTGACTACACCTGTAAGCTGGGAAGTGTCGTCTCGTTGATGTTGGAAGATGCTTGTGCCTAGTGGACATCTGTGGCGGTGGCAACGCATATCCACGATATAGACTGGGAGTTCTTTGTGTCTGCCTTTAATGGAAGATAGCTTGGAGAGAAGTTCTCAAGGGTTAAGCAACGTAGGGGTGTGGCTTCAGACTATGAAGGTGAGAAAAGTTTATGCAAAAGAGCTGTGGGTACTGACCTCGGGAGCGGTTAGCGTAAGAGGCTATGTGATAGAAGGATTTGCTTGAATCGAAGTATGGGGGTAGTGCAGATGTGGGTCAAGTGCTACGTGATCAAGGAGTGGTAGCTCGGTTGCCGATGTGTGACCGTTGTTGAAGGTGTCATGTTGGAGGTTGTTGGGGCGTGGGAGTTTGTTAGAATTGTGGTTCTAAGGAGCATGTGAAGCGAAATTGTCCTCAAGTGGTGAGATCAGTTTCAGTGGGTGCAAAAGGGTCTCAGAAGGGTCATGGGCGCGGCCGAGACAAAGTTCGGAGGTGGCAGGAAAAGCAGAAAGGTGTGAGGAGCTTTGGGGATGAATCTTGTTGGAATTGTGGGTCTGTCGGACATTTGAGGCGAAATTGTTTGGAGTTGGCTTGGGGTAGTCAGGGTTCTTTATCGCAGGGAGACGGTGATGACCTTAAAGTGTTGGCTGATGGTGCAACGGCGCGACTAGAGAATGGTGGTTCTGCGAGGAAGAGAGTTTGTCTGTTGAAGCTCCGGGGCAGTGAGGTGATTACATGTAACCTTGTTAAGTAATATTTGCCCTAGTTATCTTTGTTTGGTTTCGGTTCGGTTTCCCTTGCGTAGTGGGTTTGGTCTTGTAGCTAGCAAGTTTGGGGTAGTAGCCAGAGTTGTTTTGAAAACAACTTTAGTACGAAGAGGGCATTAGTGGAGTATTTTGTGGTTAGCGGATTGTTAGAATTGTAGAGCTGGACAAGTTAGAAGTGAGGTAAGAGGTTGTTCTTAGGCGGATTCTGAGGATGTTATTGGTGGGATTGAACCGACATACATGCACAGTTAAAACCATTTGTTATATACTATATTAAAATGTTGGTACATGCATACATGCGACATGACATTAGAGGTTTTGCATACATGTAAACAGGCATTGATAGGGCATATTGGTGACCATGCATACAAACGTTCACACTTGCTAATAGCTAGTTGGGTCCGTTAGTTTTGCGGTAGGATTAGGATGGATGGTGGGTTTTAAGAGTTGTTTTGGTGCTAGGAGAATGTTAGAAGTAGTGGAGGGTAGTAAGCGAGTTGTCAGTAATAGAGAGTGCGATCTAGCATGTTGGCAGGAGGAAAGTGTTTTGGTGCTTAAAGAGTTTAGCGGTGTGGTGGTGAGGAGATTACCGGTTGGAGTTAGAATCGGTCAAGTGGTTGTGAATAGCTGATAAATGTGGTAGTTTCTTTGTGTTAAGTGTTGTTATAGGTTAGTGGATGTGTCTCCAGAGTGCTGAGGTGTCTTGGCATTGATGTTTGCAATAGGAGGGTTGTTTATGTAGGTGATGGTTTGTAGCAACCTTCGAGGAGTTGAGTAAAGGTTTCGTAATCTTAACCTGTTTGTATAGAATGGGTGGTATCCAGGTAAGGTTAGTGTTTTGGTCAAAGCATGAGGTGGAAAGGCAATGTAAGTTCAAGGGCCATTGTTGGTTGGCCGGGTTCTTGTGAGAAGTGGTTTGCTAATCGGGTATAAGTAAATCTTTTCTAAGTCAACTAGGGGTACGTGGAACAGCTGGCAGAGTTAAGGTTGGAGTCTTGTGATGTGGATTTCGGATGTTGTGTGGGTAGGTTGGTGAGTCGTTATGGTGGTAATAGTGGCGGATGTGAATGAATGTCATCAGTACATTGAGAAGTTTGAGTAAGCAGTTGATGCTTAAGAATTTTTGCTTGTTGTGGTAAACTTTGAAAGAAGCTGAGCAGTTTTGCAAGGGGGTTTTGGAAGCAGTGAAGGTGGAGTATGTTGTAAAAAAAAATTTGGGTTGCTGAGGCTAAGCGCAGTTTGGAATTGTGAAAGGTTAAGCTGAGGTTAACATCTGAGTGTTCTGAAAGTTTTGAACAGTATGTAGTGGTTAAGTGGAGAGTGTTCAATGGTGGTTAAGTCTTATGTGTTGCTTTGAGAAATCGGTATTGTGCTCTTTTCACCGGTTGGAATTTCGAGGAAGAAATTTCCTAAGAGGGGGAGAGTTGTAACACCCCAATTTTGGGCTTGAAAGTTTGGGGTCTGATCCAGGCCGGTCTGATTTTCGGTTCGAATATAAAAGGAGGTTTTAGGGAAAGCCTAGTTCGGGATGCATTAAAAATATGGAAAAATATCTAAAAATCCTCTTTTAATATATATAAGAGAGTGGTGAAATCAATTTTACAAAATAAGGTTTGGAAGTGTGACATTTCAAAATGGTGACTAAAATGTAATTTTTGAAAAGTTCAGTGGTGACTGTTTTGTAAGGATTGAAACTTTGAATCTTTAAGGAGCTAATTTACCCAAGGAAGGATTTCTCCATATTTTTCTTAATTTTAATGATTCATTTAATGTTTGATTAATTAAAGGAAAAGAGGGAAACCATATTTTAGCTTTTCATAACTAACTTTCTTAAAAACTTTCTCATCTCATTTTCTCTCAAAATTCCCTCAGCCAAACACATTTCCATAGCAACATTTCTACTGATTTCCACACTAAATGATGAGGTTTCAATCATCAATCGATTCCTAATCCTTTCTACATCAAAACCTCTTGATTTGCTTAATGAATTTTCAAGGATTTTGGCTCTAAACAAGGAGAAATCTACATTTAGAGGTAAGGATGTTCTTCTCCTCTAAATACTCAGTTCTTTACTGAAATTCCAAAGTTCTCAATCCTTAAATTAAGTTTTATAAAAGGTTTTAATGTTGTGATCTTGATTTTTGCTTAAAACTCAAAATTTGGATAAAATCTTGAAGAAATTCGTGGTGATTGTTTGGGCTCTGTTTTGAGATGGCATTTTAATGTATTTTGGATGTTTAATGATGTGTAATTGAGGTTTAATCAATGCAATCCCGAATAGGTTGATTTTCCTAACTTTTTGCTTATGAAAATGGTGGTTTTTGGGGTGATATTGGTGTTCTGTTAATGCTGGAGGTATAAGGACGAGTTTGGGTTCATTTTGGATGTTAATTGATGTTTAGAAATGGTTAGAAGTGATGGATCTTGGCTGGGTTATGTTTTGGAAGAGTTTGGAGGTGATTTCGGTTGTGTTTGGTAGCCGAAATGTTAGATTTATGTAGAGAAGCGAGTTGGGTTGTGTTACTGGTGTTTTTAATGCATGCTGATGCATTAATCCTCTGTTGTTATGTGTTTAAAACATGGGAGAATGATCCGGATGCAATAGAGGTGGCGTTGGAGGTTTCAGATGCTTGGAAGGCTTGTCGGCTAGCATAGTTTTTGTGTATCGGTGAGTGAAGAAGAGTTTTCCAGCTTTGAAACATTTTGGATGAGGTTTTCGGAGCATATTCTAAGTCTAAACAACTTAGCTATGCTCAAGAGTAAGTAAATGGAATTTCTTTTTTGGATTGTGCTATGATTTGGTTTTAAATGCACTTGGGGTGGTTATGCTTTAATTACTGTTTTTAAGCATGTTTAGTCATGGTTTAATGCTGGTTTTGAAAGCTATATGTTGAAGGATGCTCAAGGTAAGAGATCCTTGTTTTGGCATGTTGCTAAATTTGTAATGTTGCATGGTAATGAATGGTGTTTAGTGGCTTTGTTTAATGCTTTAAAACAGTGAATTGATGATGGTAATTGATGTGTATTGGCAAGTGATGTAAGTGGTTTTTGGTTACTTTAATCGGATATAGTTAGCCGGCTATAAGATTGGGTGTACCGTGAATAAAGTCGCCCTGGATGTCGAGGGGTTGTAATTGTACCGTAAACTCCATCCAAGTACCCTAACGAGAGAGGTAAGATCACAATGGTGGTTAAAAGTCCCTGTGTGGATCTTGGTAAGCTCACAACGGTGGTTAAAAGTCTGTGTGAGGATTTTGGGTAAGATCTCAACGGTGGTTAAAAGTCCGTGTGAGGATCTTGTTAAGCTCACAACGATGGTTAAAAGTCCGTGTGAGGATCTTGTTAAGCTCACAACGGTGGTTAAAAGTCCGGGTGAGGATTTTGGTAGGATCACAACGGTGGTTAAAAGTCCGTGTGTGGATCTTGTGTGATGTGTCCCGTACTCTCGTTAGTGAGTTATACAACTACCGATGAGTGATGTTGAGGGGTTCTTATTGTACCGTTAAGCTCCATCACGGGTGTTGAAGGGTTGTGATTGTACCGGTAAACTCCACCTTGTGTTGTTCAGTAGTGTGTATGAAGCGTATGGGACAAAACTTGTAATCCGCGTATCCGATTGTGTCTTGAGTTGAAATGGTTTGTGAATTATCACTTGAAAGCCAATATAATGTTTTTGAATGTAATGAAGCGAGAGATGCTTGAAATGATGCAAGGTTGCATGGGAAGTGTGTAATGGTTTAAGAGTGCATGTATTACTTGTTAAGCTTGAACAAGTGTTTATCTTCTATTGTGAATGGTGCATATGTGCATGGAATCTCTTTAGTGCATTGTAGTCGTGTGAAGGCTTGTTTAAAAAGGCATGTAATGCAAATGTTGGTTTTGTAGTTCATGTGTTTTGCATTTGTGGAATGCATGAGATTGTTAGAAGGAACAAATGGTTTTTAAAAGGTATTTTGCTTTGAAATGATTATCAAGCATGAGGAAAGTATGTTGTGAAGTGGAAGTGTTTTCCAAGGAATTTGAGTTTAACTTTGCATGTGGTGTTCATGCATGGAAGGGTTTAAATAATGGTTTTTGCAAGAATGTGTTTCAGGGTAAGTTGTTTAGCTTTTCTAAGCTAAATGTTGGATTTCATGTTGAGCAATGCATGGTTTGAAGCATATTGTTTCAAAAGAGGTTTTTCAAACAATGCTTTGGTTTATTGAATTGTAACTACATTTTAAGAGGGTTTTATGATTCGTTGCATTGATGATGATTTGGTTTTGAGCATTCCTCACTAAGCATTATGTGCTTACGCTCCTTTTTGTCCATCAATGCAGATATTTGAAGTTGGGACAACAAGAAGCAAGGGATTCAAGAAGAGCTCCACTTGAGAAGTATGGCTTGGTTTATAGCTATAGATAATAAAGGCAATGAGGGGAGAGTCTTTGACATTGATGTGTAATGAGATTGTGTATGTTGAACAAGTTCGGTTTATGGTTTGAACTATGTGGTTTATTGCTTTGCAACATTTGAATCTTCTTCTTCATAAGTTGTTATGCTATGCTTCTTGTTTTAAAAGCATGATCATGTGTTGGATGTGTTGAATGAGCTGGTGCACCTAAGGTTGATTTGTATCTAGTTTTAATGTAATTTGGTAGTTATGATGCTTGGCATGTTGTTGATATGTTGAGGAATGGTTTAAAGTGTGTTTGTTGGTGTTTTGATGTTGGTTGGTTTTGGATGTTAGGGTGCATGCCTATAGACTTGTGGATTTTCCTAATTGATGCCATGAATGTGTTTTGATGATGCAAGTATGTACCTTATATGTATGATGACTTGTTGGCATGATTAGGACGTCATTAGAATGTGTTTGAGTGGATAAATGTGTGTTAAACCAGAAAATTATGCACTTTCTTGGTAATCCGTATCGGAACCGGCACTAGCGTTTCGAAACGGGGGCCTGTAATGGGCTTCGTGTATCGAAACGAGTAGAGGCTGTTCCGAAACGTTTTGGCCACTGTCAGACCCTGTTTGGATACAGGTCTCGAAACAAACTCGTGTTTCGGAACGGTCAACCCCTGTTCCGAAACAGTCGACCGTTGGGCACTGATTTGAATGGTTTTGTGGTTTGCAAGTTTTACGTTTTAGTCCTGAATATTGTTTTTGCAATTGCTTGAGTTTGAGATGTTCGTTTAATGTGAAATTTGACAGGGAAGCATGTAATATGATTAATTTCATATTGGTAACTTAAAAATCAGTTAAGTCCTCTTAATTTCCAGAATTTACATTTTGATCCCTAATAGTTGTAATTTGTGCAATTGAGCCCCTTAACGTTTTCCGATCGTTGTTCTTTTCAAGTATGCTTTTCTCAAGAGTACGCTTAGGATTAATATGCATCTAGATAAGATTAAAAAGAAAAAAAGGGTCATTAATCAAGGTTGACTTTCAGGTTGACTTTGGTTTTCCCCGTGTAATCTTCGTAGTTCGGGTCAACCGTCTAGGCCGGGCTAAGGGGGTTACACTACTCAAGGAATTGACTACAACATTAGCATTCCCCGAATGGTACTCAATCGTGAAGTCGTAATCTGTAAGAAACTCTAGCCATCGTCGTTGCCTAAGATTCAACTCTTTTTGTGACATCAAGAACTTCAAGCTTGTCTGGTCCGTGTACACCGTACACCTTTCATAATAAAGGTAATGCCTAAGATTCACCATCGCTAATCGAATTCGGTATTAACGAGTTGGCTTCGGTGTTCCCCGTGTAATATTCTTAGTTCGAGTTGGGCGTCTAGGCCGGGCTAAAGGGGTTACATGATGTATAGAAAAATGATTACTATGAGCCTCAGTCAAGATAGTGCGCCTCAGCTCAACATCTGCCGGCACAACTACACGACTCTTAAAATACAAAACACCATCATCATTGAAACAAAGGTCCGTTGGATTTCCTTCCGCAATGTCCTAAACATGAGGTATAAACGAATCATCCATCAAATGCTTCTCCTTAATCAACTCCTCCAACGAGGGTTTCACTTGTAACCCAGTCACTAAACCACCATCTCGCGATATACATAACCGAGCAAACATCACCCATGACTCTACAGCCACCTTCCTACTCAACGCCTCGGCTACAACATTAGCCTTCCTTGGTTGGTACTCAATCATCAAGTCGTAATCTTTAAGCAACTCAAGCCACCTTCGTTGCCTAAGATTCAACTCTTTTTGGGTCATCAAGTACTTCAAACTTTTGTGGCCCGTGTACACCATACACTTTTCACCATAAAGGTAATGCCTCCAAATTTTCAAGGCAAACACCACCGTAGATAACTCGATGTCATGCGTAGGGTAATTACGCTCGTGCACCATCAATTATCGAGATGCATAAGCTACCACCCTACGTTCTTACACCAACACACATCCCAAACCAACATAGGATGATGTTGCTGCGTGTGATGTACTATAAAGGATACGCAAATATGGTGAAAGTATACACATCGAACAAGTAATAAAGTGGTAAGTGATTATTGTCTCCACGGGGATTGGAGGTGTTTCGAGGTAAGTTTAAGCACACAAGTGCCATGAAATGTAACCCCCTTAGCCTGGCCTAGACACCTGGCCTAAACTAAGAAGATTACATAGGGAAAACTGAAGCCAACTCGTTAAAGCCTACTTCGATTAACGACCTTTTTTATCTTCTCCAGATGCACATTAAGATCCTATATGATCGACAACAGATTCAGAAGAAAACGGGACAACGATTGAAGTTCGATTAGAGGTTCAATTGCTTAAATTTCATAATTTGGGACTAAATTGTAATTTCTATTAAATACAGGGACTATTCATATTTTAAGATTACCACTCTTTAATTGGTCATGTAACATGCTTCCATGTCAATTTCAACCCAAACGGATCATCCAAACTCAACCAATTGACCACTCAACATTCAGGGACCAAAATGCAACATTTCAAACCTTAGAAGATTCCTTTAACTGAAAATAACGACGTGATATGGATACGCTTAAGCTCGTATCGATACGCAAAATGGCAGTGGCAAATTTTGGGGAAAAGGTATCGATACACTTTACCTTGTATAGGTACGGCCTTCAAACCTTTGTATAGGCGTATCGATACACGGGCAACTCGTATCGGTACCCCTAAGGTGAAATGCCTGAAAATAGCCTTAGCGTATCGATACACAATCCTGAGTATCGATACTCATACCGGAAATGCACTTCCAATAGCCCTCAAATCACATTCAACAACAAATAAACATGCCCAAATCATTCATACATGTTATAATCAACACCCAAACACTTATGCATCAACAAACATCCACAACATATGCATCAAACATGGCAATTCATGACAAGATATTTAACTACTCAAGCATTCTTTTAAACATATACCATACCATATCTAAACACCAAATAATAGACCATAAACAAAATAAAGACCATTTACAAGTCCGAAAACAGAAACCAAACATGCTCAAGGTGTTTAACATCACTTTGATTCCCATTACTCTCTTGCTGCCTCAAATGATCAATTCTCTACATTGATGAAACAGATGAGCGTAAGCACAAAGCTTAGCGAGGACCGCTAAGAAAGCAACATTCATCAATGCATTTTATAAAATCAATTCATCATTCTTTGTAAACATATGCCTTCAAGTAAAACATGCACTTTAAAACATCGCTTCCACTTTCAAAACCACATGCTCAAAGCATCATTAATTTTAACAGCAAAAACCTTTGCTCATGCTTAAACCAAGCATCATATGTATTCTAGCATATCTCTCAAGAATCTCATTCTTATATCATTACTCAACATCATTATATTGGCTCACAAGTGATCAATAACAAACCATATCAAAACCAACACAATTGACATAATCGGATACGCGGATTACAAGCGTTGTCCCACACACTTCATACACACTACCGGATGCACAAGGTGGAGAATAATAGCACAATCACAACCCCTCAACACCCGTGATGGAGTTTATGGCTCAATCACAACCCTCAACATCACTCATCGGTAGTTGTATAATTCAACTAACGAGAGTACGAGACACAAACCACAAGATTAACACACGAGATTAACCATCCTCCGTTGTGATCTTAGCCTCAATCGTTAGGGGACTTGGATGGAGTTTACGACACAATCACAACCCCTCAACATCCATGGCGATTTTATTCACGGTGCACCCAATCTTATAGCTGGATAACTATATCCGATTAAAGTAACTAAAACCATTTACCATCACTTGCCAATATAATCATTTGTCAACGTCAATCCACTATTTTACAAGCATAAACCACAATGTCATTTCTACAAGCATTATCATGCCTTAAAACCAATTGCATAAATCATATAAACTCAAGGATCACTTACCATGAGCATCCTTAACAGAATGGCATTTAAACAAACAACATCATTGCTTAAAAAAAGCTTTAAAACAGTAATCAAACCACATTAAAATCAAGTGCATTTTAATCAAAAACATAGCACAATCCGAGAGAGACTTTCGATTTACTTACTCTTGAGTTTAGCTAAGTGTTTCAAACTTACACTAAACTCTCAAAACCACGCTTAAAGCATCTCAAAGCTGGAAAACTCATTTCCACTCACTGATATGCGAAACATCGCTTGCTGACGCGAAGATCACTCGTCCGAAGCCTCTAAAAATGCTTCCGAATCAAGATCCTCTAATTTTATAGCATCAAAATAGAGATCCAAATGCATTAAAATGCATTTCAACACCAGCAACTAAACACAAACTCGTTGCCCAGCAAAACTACACCAATTTACCCATCCGAAACAACCGAAAACTCAATCGAGTGCTTCCTAAACCAAGCCCAGCCATCACACTTGACATCTAACCATTAAAAAATATCAAAACACATCTAAAAACAACATAAACCCTTCCTTATACCTCCAGCAAGCAGATCACCATCAAACCACCTCAAAAACTCAAGTAAAACTATCAAGAAACTCAAGGATCTCAAGGATTTCGGGATGTATATCCTCAAACTCTTTTTCAACATTATAATCAACCCAAAACTCAATTAAAATCAACCTGAAACAGAGCTCATCAATAACACTCTGAAAATCAAGATTTAAACCATTAGTTTGCAAGATTTTTATCTTACATCAAAACTATAATTAAAACTCAGTTAAAAACAACAATTAGGAATCAATAGTCTTAGGAATTTCACTAAAGAACCTAGATTAGAGGTTGGGAACGAGATTTACCTCCAATCCTTGCCTTCTGTAAAGATTGACGAGTTTTTGCTTCACAAATCTTGAAGAACTTGAAGAGAATTCTTGGAAAAAGATGAGAAACTAAAGAGAGAGTGTTTGGGAGAAAAGAAATCTAGAGAAAAGGTCTGAGAAAATGGGTTTTGCTGAAAATGAGAATTGAAAGTTAGTTACGTGAAGTAAAACCTCCATATTTACCATTTTATTAATTAAAACAAAATCCCTTTTAAATTAATTATATTAAAACTTTTTTAAAACAAATGTCAATTTAAGGGAAGGTTCAATTTCCCAAAAGCTCCTTAGAGATTCTAAGATTTTGATTCCACTTTTGAAATTGAATATTTCCACAGTTTTAAAACTTTACATTTTGGTCACTAACCAAAGTGTACCACTTCAAAAACTCATTTTGTAAAATTGATTTGACTAACCTCTTAAACATGATTTTAGAGGATTTTAGCAATTTTCTCATATTTTTATCCTTTTCCGATCCTTAATTTCCCTAAACCACCTAATATGACTCGAACCATTTCCGACCGGCTCGATCCGATGTCTAAAACATCTAGGCCCAAAACTACGGTGTTACACGAAATGTAAATAGAGAGAGATATGGCTATTCAAGATAGAGTAATGAATGTTGTAGCAAATCAGAGCGGCGATATAAATGATGAAGCAAATAAAGGTAAAAGATAGTGTGCTGAAATTAAATAGACAAACATGTCCTCTTACGCGTGTGAAACTCACGTAGGAATGACTGGCTGGGCTGTCTGATTTACCTATGTTTTAGCTCTCTTCTAGGGTTTACATCTCTAACTTAGTCTATGCTCGGCAGGATTTACTCAAGGTGCTCCTTAGCTATCTCTAGCAAGGAAACTGAGAGTAGGAAATGCTACAGCAATACCTCTCAGCGTAAACTCTATCACTCCCCCACTCTCAAAGATCTATCCTTCTTAGTCGTTGAAACCCAACACTTATCTCTAAGGTAGATTAGAGTTGTGCTTCTCAGCATCCAACTCCATTGTCTATGCAGGTTAAAGAAAGCTCTCTCGACCACTAACCTCAACTAACACGTAAGGAAAGACAAAATCTCGAAGGCTCTTACAACCCTAAGCATATAACAACATAGAAAAAGCATAGATACGAGCAAGAGATAAATAAACATTCATAAAAGAAAATAAAACATAGTTCATCCAAACAGCCCTAGCCACCTAAATATGTTCATGGATGGGCAAATATCATCCCAAGTATATTCGTTCATACAACTCATATTTCTAGATATAAAATAAATGCTAAAGCAACACAGAGGGAAGAGGAGAACTCCCAATCCGCGATGGACTTGAAGCGCCGCGAACCGCCTTAGGCTTGCCGCCTCTCTCAAGGTCAGCAAGGTCAGACCCGTGGAGCTTCTACGATCGAGGACACCAAGTGAGGAGGAAGAAGAAGAAAATAGCCACCTTTAGCTTTCTCTCCCTAGCATGTTTTGTCAGTTCTTCACCCTCTCCCTTATATGAGGGTCTTGTGTCCTTTATATAGTGGAGGCTCCTAGAGT
Organism: Hibiscus trionum; assembly: GCA_030270665.1. Taxonomy (NCBI): domain Eukaryota; kingdom Viridiplantae; phylum Streptophyta; class Magnoliopsida; order Malvales; family Malvaceae; genus Hibiscus; species Hibiscus trionum. The sequence goes on from BSYR01000021.1 coordinate 29,944,571, forward strand.
TTTGTGCCCTAATAATTCTCTGGCGTCCAGGAAATATTCCCTATGCATGTGGGGCACATACAGACAAAAGGGGGTTCGCACATGTGGGCGATGAGCATGTTCGCGTTACTTTGTCTTTTTCTGCGCCCAGAATTGCTCTCCAATTTGCTATAGCATTTTCCTTCCTTGCCTTGCTTCAGCATCAGCCTGCACAACACCACACCAGCAAACACCCTTCAACCAGCATCTAGTCTCATGAAATAACGCCATACCACCAACAAGTAAAGATACATGCAACTATATGCTCTAAATGCACCTACATGCTATGAGATGACCTCGAAAACAAACAAATACTTAAGCAAAAAGGTGTAAAATATAAGCATTTTGAGAAGTCATCACACCCCCAAATTAAGTTATTGCTTGTCCTCAAGCAATGAATAGAAAGAAACAAAGAAAATGTTGTGGCAAAAATTTAGCTCGAGACAGATGCTATGGAAAAATTTCAACCCTCAGAAAAGTAAGGCTTTAATATTTAAGACACAATTGAGATTTTAAGAATGATTTCCTAGAGTGAGATCCTTTGTTAGTGTGTGCGTGATTGCATACAAGTTAGGCTTAATTGTGCTAGAAAATTTTCTTAATAGAACCCTAGTTCATCCTAATGTTTGAACCATTTTAGCTTAAAGTTTTACTCCCATAAGTGAACTGTTTTGTTAAAGAGGGGTGTCAACTCATCACAACTATCATCACTCACTCTAGATGAGTAGGGAGAAAACCTATCATCCTTGTGCTAGTAGGTAGAGTCATCTCGTGACAACTTTCATTCACTCATTTGATGTTGCTGCCATTTATTTAAGTTTGGTTTTCAGGCAGTGCAACACAAAGTGGAATGTCCCTCTAACATATATCGTAGCATTTATTCACAGTTTGCTATATTCTATTAGGCACAAGGGAGATTAGCTAAACTCTTTTTTTATAAGCTCATTTCAGTTCAATTTCACCAAGATAAGCATAATGTCACGGGGCTAGATTTTGACTCGCTAACCCGTGCGGCCTTAGTCGTCGATTTTAGGTCGGGGACTAAGTAAGCCTTCGAAAAGCTAAGCTGATGCGCTTAGATTGTGCTGTGCGGAAGCTTTGGAAAATAAGGGTGATGGCTAAGCAAGGCAAAAGGAAAGAGGGAAGGGATTTAACAAGCAAGTGAGCCTCGTTAAAAACTCCTCCTAAGCCTAGACGAGGAGAAAAGAGTACTCGATGCCCTCTTGTACCGCTTCGTCAAACTCGGATGGGTACTCTATCTCATGAACCATCTCACTCTTTGGCGGACAAGTAGCGTGCCCCTCCTTATACCCTCGGCTTAAGGCATCGGCTACACTCTTCGACAGAGTTAGGTTGCATTTCCAAGCAAAGTCGAACTTTGCAAGGATTTTCTCCCAACGAACCTGCATAGAAGACAACTTTGCATGGGTTAGAAAATAATCGTTTAATGGACTTTCGGAAATGACATCAAACCTCGACCCAATTAAGCGTTGTCTCCAAGTGTGCAAGCAATGCACGGCTGTGATAAGCTCTTTGTCATGATCCGAGTAACTCTTCTCGAACTCGTTGAGCACTCGACTCTCTCGAGCAATCGGAACTCCCTTCTCTAAGAGGATTCCTTCAATGTAGTTGGCATTTGCGAAGGTATGGACTTCGAATGCCTTCACGTCCTCAAACTCATCAAGGACTTGTTCCGTTGTGTCGGAAACTTCCATGGATTCTTCCATGGCCTCATCATCATCGGCTATCTTGGTTTGGCCCTCACTTTCATGTGAATCGATGCTTGAACCTGCATCATCCACTTCATCAGATTCTGGCAAATCAAGTGAATTAATTTTCTCCAAACAAGATAAACCAAGAATAATTTCATTTTTACCAAGAGAATGGTAAGACATTACCGTGATGTTTGTTGTGTCTCGAAAATTGTTGATTTGAAGGTACACATTCTTCGCGATTCCCACAACTGGCTCATCACTAAAGTTGACCATCTTAACTTGTTCATTTACCTTCTCAACTTGAAGGTTTAACGTCTCCGCAACTCGCTCGGACACGATCAGCGAATGTGCACTCGGATCCACTAGTGCACTTAGTGTGACATCGGGAAACACTACGTCTACAAACATAGGCCCCTCTTCCTCGAAGTCACTCTCGACTTCACTTGAATCACAAGATGACTCATCATCGTCATCGTCGCTGGAATACTCCACGTAACATGTGGACTCGTTGCACTTTTGCAACCTTTCCTTAATGAAAGCTTCACTATCGAAGTTTGACGCCCGAACAACCACCGAACTTGGTGATTCACCGAACAAGGAAGCAAGCTTTACGGCCTCGGTCTCGTCGGGCAAGACTTGCTCCTCGAACCCCTCTACCATACTCACTGGTAGCACATTGCACCTTTCATCAAGCTTCAAAGCCTCGATCTCGTCGGACTCGTCCTGTAACTTGGACTTCTTGAATTTGTGCGGGCATCGGAAAGAATCGTGTGGCAATCCACACCTCCAGCATTTCTACGACCTCCTCTTTGGGCAGTCTTTGACATCATGATTGATTCTACAAAGAGAACAAAACCATGAATTAGTAAAAGCATCACTCAAACGTGATTTACTTACCTCGCTTTCAAACGAGAATTTTGGTGACTCCACGCTCATCTTTGTCGCAACGTCCCTTCTTCTTGCTCGCGCCATCTCATCTCGGATAGGAGCGGAACTCGCTCTGATACCACTTGTCATGGGGCTAGATTTTGACTCGCTAACCCGTGCGGCCTTAGTCGTCGATCTTACGTCGGGGACTAAGTAAGCCTTCGAAAAGCTAAGCTGATGCGCTTAGGTTGTGCTGTGCAGAAGCTTTGGAAAATAAGGGTGATGACTAAGCAAGGAAAAAGGAAAGAGACAAGAGATTTAACAAGCAAGCGAGCCTCGTTAAAAACTCCTCCTAATCCTAGACGAGAAGAAAAGAGTACTTGATGCCCTCTTGTATTAAAGAACAAAGAAAGATGAAAAATGAGGAATTGTGGAGTGATTACAATGGTTGGGGAAGGCTCCTATTTATAGACATGGCCCCCTCGATCTAATGGCTACGAACGACTCGATCCAATGGCTATGGATGAGTCTTACAAAGAGAATCTCATATACATGGCAACTATATCATTCTATTACATGGTTGCCTAAGATAAGTGCCCAATGACATCATAGTCTTGGTGGCATTGGCTTGTTTCCTCAAATGTGGCTTCAAGGATGGAAGCTTTCCTCGAATAGGCTCCATGGAAGATATCTTACCATGAGCGTTGGTGAAAAGATGACACCTTGGCTTGGGTCTTGGAAGCTTGGGCGGATTGGGCTTGGCATGGCCCGTATATTGTGTCCAAAACCTCCTATTTAACACGTTGGATGCTAAATCGGGCCCTAGGGGTGTGGGCAACTCGGATGGGCAACCCCTAGGCCTCTTGGCATGCACATCGAGTGCAGACTCGGCCTCATAGGTGTGAACGTCGGGTGCGGGCTTGAGCTCTATGGCTTGGGCGGCATGGATGCAAGGCAAGGCCCTCTCGGATGCGGACTTGGCCTCCTTAGTGTGCACGTCGGGTGCGGGCTCGGGCTCCATGACTTGTGCGGCATGGATGAGGCATGGCAAGGCCCTCTCAGTTGCGGGCTTGGCCTCCTTAGTGAGCACGTCGGGTGCTGTCTCGGTCTCCATGTCTTGGGCTACATGGAGGGTGTGTGGCAAAGGCCCATCGGGTGCGTGTGTTGGCCCCCCTCGGGTGTAAGTCTTGTGGGCGGCACATGGGGTGCTAGACAAGGCCCCATGGTGTGCTGGAACTGGCCCAGGTCGGATCTCTTGGGCGCGGACACCACCAAGGGCGTTGGGCATGGCCCCTTGGTGTGTGGCATCAGCAACACTTTGTGTCCCTCGGTCGGGTGGTGTGCGTGGTGCGTGAAGTTTAGCACCTATGGGTGCGGCTGACTAAGTCTCAAAAAGTGAGTCGGTAACAATAAGTTCTAAAAAATCTAACATTTTCAAACACGATGGACTTGCAGCGCCACGAACCGCCCTAGGCTTGCCACCTCTCTCAAGGTCAAACCCTTTGAGCTTCTACGATGGAGGACACCAAGTGAGGGGGAAGAAGAAGAAAAGAGTCGCCTTTAGCTTTCTCCTCTAGCCTTTTTTGTCACCTTTTCACCCTCTCCCTTAAATGAGTGTCTTGTGTCCTTTATATAATGGAGGCTCCTAGGGTTTTGTGCCCTAATAATTCTCTGGAGTCCAGGGAATATTCCCTATGCATGTGGGGCACATACAGACAAAAGGGGGTTCGCACATGTGGGCGATCAGTGTGTGCGCGTTACTTTGTCTTTTTTCGTGCCCATAATTGTTGTCCAATTTGCTTTATCATTTTCCTTCCTTGCCTTGCTTCAGCATCAGCCTGCATAACACCACACCAACAAACACCCTTCAAGCAGCATCTAATCTCATGAGATGACCTCGAGAACAATCAAATACTTAAGTAAAAAGGTGTAAAATATAAGCATTTTGACAAGTCATCAGATGCATCACTATAAACCACAAACTCTTTACCCGATTCAGGTTGAATCAAGATAGGAGCTTGCGTCAACACTTCCTTAAACTTCTCAAAAGCTCGTTGTCTAACCTCTGTCCACCCAAACTTATCAACCTTTTGTAACAACTTTGTCAAAGGAGAAACAACCCTTGAAAAACCATCCACAAACCTATGGTAGTATCCCGCCAAACCAAGGAAACTACGCACCTCATGAACCATCTTTAGTGACGTCTAATTCATCACTACTTCAACCTTTTGAGGATCAACTGTAATCCTTTTGGTCGACAAACCATGGTAGAGGAAAACAACTTCCTTAAGCCAAAACTCACACTTGCTCAACTTGGCATAAAGCTGATTTTCGAACAAAACTTGTAACACAATCTGCAAATGCTTATCATGATCCTCCTCGGTACGAGAGTACACAAGAATATCATCGATAAACACAACCACAAACCTATCCAAAAACTCATGGAACACGCGATTCATCATATCCATGAACGCAGCAGGGGCATAAGTCAAACCAAAAGGCATCACCAAAAACTCATAATGCCCGTACCTTATACAAAAAATAGTCTTAGGCACATTCACATCTTTTACCTTCAACTGGTAATATCCATGTCTCATATCGATCTTAGATAATCTTTTACCAAAAACCAAAAGGATACTTATTCTTTATTGTCAACTTGTTCAATTGACGATAATCTATACACATTCACATCGTGCCATCTTTCTTCTTCACAAACTAGACCGGTGCACTCCAAGGTGAAACACTAGGCCTAATGAAACCTCAACCAAGAAACTCTTGAAGTTCTGTCTTCAACTCCTTCAACTCTTTCAGTTCCATTCGATAGGGAGCAAATGACACTGGAGTCATATTTTCATACAACTCAATGCGAAACTCAACCTCTCTGCTCGGTGGCAAACCAGACAACTCTTTTGAAAATACACTCGAAAACTCACATACCGTACGTATGTCCCGTACTCATACCTCCTTTGTACTCGAGTTCACGACATAAGCCAGGAAAGCTTCAAATCCCAAACGCATCAACCGACTCGCTTCAAGAGCCAAACGACATTAGATAAAAACATTACATACTCACCTACAATCACCACCTCATAATCATCAGCAAGTTTTAACAATACTCGCTTGGTCTCAAAATCAACAACAACACTATGCTCAGATAACCAATCCATACCAAGAATTACATCAAACCCATAGAAAGGCAACTCCATAAGATCAAACACAAACATATGACCTTGAACAAACAAAGGACATCTCCTATACAACTTTCTCGTAACAATTGTCTCACCAAAAGAACTGGTTACACACATACCAACATCTAACAACTCAACAGGCAAATCAAGCGCTTGTGCATGTTCACGCAAAATGTATGAATGAGTAGAACGAGAATCAATTAAAGAAAGTAATGACAAGGATTGCAAAGTAAAGTTACATGTGATCACATCCACGTCATTCCTTCCCTCTCGGTGTTCATACACCCTAGCCTGTACACCTCCCTCAGGTTGAACAACAACAACATGAGCAACATTCCTCTGTCCATCATCTCAATGCTGAAAGTTATCACGACCACACCCACGGCCTATCTGTGGCTCAGTAGCTCGCACTGAAGCTTGTCCATCTCTAACAGGTTGTGGACAACCACGCTTCATATATCCTAATGATCCACAGTTCCAACACATACCCAGATTACCCCAAAACTCTCTTGTGTGCCTTCTATCTCATACCAAGCCTCAGAATACTCAAAGACATACCTCGAAACTCAGTTCTACCCAAACTGCGTAAACTCTTCAAAGGTAAACCAACATTAGCACCAGACTGAGGTGCGGCCACATGCATACCCACTATGGCTGCTTGAAAAGCCCCAACTATAGCCTGAATCAACGGTGTCATATCAACAGCATCATGTCCTTGCGCTGCTTGAGGTCTAACACCTCCTACGCTAGCTCCCTCACTATCTCCATCACCACCAGAAGGAGGATAAGGCGGCAAATTCCCAACATCATCAACCTCATTCTCAACCACATTGCGCACATTGGTTCTAAGCTCTCGTCTTGGTCCTATTATAAAAAATGCTATAGCTAAAAAGAATGCAACAATAAAAACAACCAGGCTAGCCAAAGCAAGAATCCAATGTGCTCAATTTTTTCTACTCAAAACAAATATTCTGTTAACATTAGTAATAATATGGAAATGCGTGCCCTTAACCTCTCCCCCAACAACATATAACAATCATAGTTCATGTTATTAAACATCGTGCATCTCACACGAATCAATTAATGATCACATCATAACATAAACAACCATCGTGTATAGAATTCATTAAGAATTCAACTGAACAACAATATTACATCAACCTTACCTCCCAATTATTTCGAAACCTAGCTCTAATTCCACCAAATGTAACCCCCTCGACCCGGCTTGGACGAAAGACCAAACCGAACGGATCACACAGAGAATATTGAAGTAAACTAGGATGTTTACATCAATAAATGATCCTATTTTTTTCATTTTATCGTTTCTAGATGCTTTTTGTTACACTATGTGATTAACCTCGCAGCGGAACAATTTGCAACTTGATCAGACATTGTTTAAGGACTCGATGGCATACCATCACATTTTAGGGACCATTTTATAATTTTACCAAATTAAAGGGACTTCTTCACTCTTTAAGTTACCACCTTTAATTATTCACATCACATGCATCTCTGTTAAATCTCAGCTCAAAACAATCATATAAGCTCATTTAATTGCAAGCACAACATTTAGGGACCAAAGCGTAAAGAAACAGAACTTCAAAAGATTCAAATAACTAACTTAACAGTTGGGTGTTTCGGTACAGGTTACCCTCCATCGAAACGCCTGTATCAGAACAGGTTCAAGTGACTCGAAGCTCGAGCTCGTATTGAAATAGCCTCTAAGGTGATTCGGAACAGGGGATTTCAGTAGCAAAGTTTATCAAAACACTCTACCTCGTTTCGAAACCTCCAAGCCATTTCGAGCTCACCGTTTCAGTACAGGCTTAGGTGTAACAAAACACTTGGGCCTTTATTGACACTTTTTGATGATTGTCCACACTTTAATCCAATAAAAATCATTCCAACAACCTTCCAACATGCATACATCATATCTAAGCATCAAAACTCAATCATACATGGTAATTCCAACAACATAGCATGATAATAAGGATAAAGGAAGTCTATAAGCATCCTACCTATGCAAATTTGCCACTCAAAAGCCAAAACACAAACCAAGGCAAATATCAACAAGTAAAGGCCATTTACAAGTCGTCAAAGGCATCACAAACTTGCCACAAAACATGGAGTTTCAAAACACATTCTCCCAAAACATTAAGGCATCCTCTCATTGCCAAATAGTATTACTAATAGGTAAATATAAAATCATACTTGAGCTAAGTCTCACTCCTTGGGATCCTTCTTGCTTTTTTGTTGCCCATATATGCTATTTCTCGGCATTGTTGGAAAAATAAAGCATAAGCAATAATTTCTAGTGAGGGATGCTCAAAACAAACTAACAACAACAATACATTTTAAAACCATTTCTCATTTAGAAATCTTTATCTCATCATGCTCTTTTTATCGCCTGCTTGAAACCATTTTCAAAGCACAAACCACATTATTTAAACCACATGTACCATTTATCTCATGCATTAATCAAAATGCAAAATCTCATAGTAAAGCGAACATGCTTGTTTCTCATAAAGCATTTCTCAAATCATGATCCCATATGGAAATCTCATTTCATTACATCATTTATAAACAATGTACATGTGAATCTCATATATTTGCATTTAGGCAACATTACTCGAACATGCAGATAGACTGACGAAATCTTACATCGTTAACTCCTACCTCAGTGGAATCTCACATCATCGAACTCTCATGGCGCTATCTCTCATCGCCAAAAAGCTTGATGGAATCTCACATCATCAAGACCCATCATGGTGGAATCTCTCATCACAACACTCTCACTTTGGAACGGAATGACACTACCTCCATTGCCTGAACCAAAGAGCATGTACGAGTTTTGTATATTATAGTGCACTTCCCATCCTATTGGTCGACCAATTATATCCGGTAACAATAATCTGATCTCATTCCAATATACTCATTTTAAACATCATTTACCTACTGTTTTTCAATGCATAAACATAAACCATATCTCACTCCATTTCAAATGCATAAACAATGTATAGCATTTTTCTCAATAAATTTATCTCTTAAAAATCATAATTCTATCTCATGGGATCATATAAGCCATCAAAACATTTCTGAAAACATGCTTAAAACAATAAGAATATGTCTATCTTCAAAACATGAGCATGATTAATTAAATCAATGAGATAAAAACTGAGAAACGACAACGAAACATCTCAAACTTACTTCCCGGGTTAGATTAGTGTTTCAAACTCAATATAAACCCTAAACCTTGCTTTCAATTCTTTGAAAGGCTTTAAAACCAATTCCACTCACCGACAACGCCTTGCTTGCTTTGCCAAAGAGTAATCAAGCTTACGAAGCTCCCGAAACTACGTTCTCCCATGTTTATACAACACAAGAATAAAGGATTAAAGCATCTCAATGTATAAAAACATTAGCAACCAAAGCTACCACGCTACTCTGCATAACAACACAAAAACGCCTATCTGAAACAACCGAAAACACTTCCAATTACTCTACAAACTCAACCCAGCCAAAACCTAACAATTCCATTCAATTTTAATCATCAATTAACATAAAAAAAACAATCTATTTGCATCATTATATCTCCAGCAACACCAAACCCCAAAAACCCAAAATCTAACAACCCAGCCACTAGAGATCCAAATTATTTTGGAATTACTATGATAACACCTTTATTTCAACATCATTTAACATCCAAATCATGATTAAAATCAATCTCAAATCAACCAAAACAGTACCATTGCGAAAACCTTGATATATCATCTTTAAAAGCTTAATCTAACCATTTTCATCAAATAGATTATAAAATCTTGTTATTAAACACAATTAGAGAGCCAAAGACTTTGGAATTTCATTAAATATCCTTGATTAGAAGAGAGAAAAAAAGATCACCTCTAACAAAAGCTTTTTCCCTTGATTGCAATGATTTAGATGAAAACCTTCAAGAAATCCATAGGTAGTTGATGTAGAAATGCACGAGAATCATTTAGAAATCAAAAGTGGGTGAAATGAGATTAATCTCTGGAGATTTTAGTGATGAAAAGATAGTTTGGTTGATGGGAAAGTTGAGAGAAAAGTTTAGCAGAAAAATAGTTACGTGAGAAAATGTTTTAGCCTTTTAAAATCTCTTTATTAAAACTCATTTAATAAATCAATTTATTAAATCTTTTTAAAACACAAAACAAGAGAAAAGGCTGATAACACCTTGTTGTAATAGCTCCCTAAATATTCTATGTTTTGGCCCTCTCTCAAAACAGTCCTTAAAACAGATTTTTGCATTCTTTACAAATTAGTCACCAAATCAAAATGTCAATCTTCCAAAAGTCATTTTCCAAAATTGACTCTACCAAACCTATATATATATAGGATTTTAGAAATTTTCTCATATCCCGAACCTTGTTTTCCTTGAAAAACTTCCGAACTAACCTGAATCTCTAGTCTAGGTCCTACGAACCCCGAGTCAACCTTAAAGACTCCTAGGCCCAAAACCAGAGTGTTACAAAAAGGTCATTTATTGAGGTAAACATTCTCGGTTTACTTCAATATTCCCTGTGTGACCCGTTCGGTCTTTCGCCTAAACCAGGTTGAGGGGGTTACATTTGGTTGTATCAGAGACAAGTTATGAAAGATTGGAATATTGGTAAGTTGATGCAATGTAATTTCAAGTTGTATGACGATGTTTTCTTTGCACGGTGATTGTTATTGACATGTTGATGTAAATTGGCTACTGTTGATCAATATCCATGGTGATTGCTATATATATATATATATATATATATATGATGTGAGTTAAATCTTGTTGAATTCTATGCACAATGTTTGTGATATGCTTGTTGATTGATTTATGCCATGCTCGGGGGAAATAGGGATACCCATTGTCGTATTACTATAGTTGAAATGTTTTAAATTGAATTGGAAGTCTTGAATCCTTGAAGCTGCCCTAATTATTTTGTTTTGTTTTATTAACATACCTTAAGTATAATAGCACACTGGGACTGAGAAGAGAGTTGAGATTGTGTACGATTGATGTTGCCACATGGCAGGGAAATTAGGAGAACGAGGTGCCTCTTGGTGGGAATTTACCGCCTCCACCGCCTCCACTTATGTGGTGAGGAGCATGTAGAATAAAAGAAAGCTAGACCCGTGTTAGGTGATTTGACGCCTCTAGTTCAGGCGATGACTAGAGCATTCCAGGCTACTGTTGTCGGAGTGCAAGTGCAAGTGCAAGAACCTATTGCTAGGCAAACGCAGTTGCCATTAGAACGCTTGCATAGTTTGGGCGGTGTTGAGTATCGTGGTTTGTCACTCGAGGCATTCGAGGCTTGGATGGCCAATACGATCTAGATTTTGGATCAAATGGGGTGTAATGATGCATGTAAGCTCGGATGTGTTGTTTTGCTATTGCAAGGTGATGCTTACAGTTGGTGGATGACTGTAACTGCGGCTTTGTAGCCTAATGAGGTGGATTGGGAGTTCTTCCAACTTACTTTCAAGAAGAAGTATATCGGTGTTAGATACTTGGATGACAAGAAACGTGAGTTCATGTCTTTGGTCCAGGGTAACATGACTATGGCTGAGTATGAGGTTCAGTTTGTACGGTTGAGCTAGTATGCTCCTAATTTGGTGCCGAGTGATAGGAACCATTGTGATCGTTTTTTATGGCTTGCTGCAAGATGTGAAGACTTTCATGTTGGCCTCTGATTATACATATTTTGATGTGTCGGTGACGCGAGCTAATGATATTGAGCAGAGTTTGGGCTTGTCCTCTCGCATGGGTGGTTCTAGCCCGGGTAAGAGAGCTGATGATTCTGGTCCTAGTGGTGGACAATTTAAGAGACATCGTGATCGTAGGTATCGGCCTGAGCCGAGGCGAGGTAATGTTAGGCGTGGTGCGCCGATATGATTGTAGGTACTTTCACTTTGCAATCTTTGTCATTGTTATCTTTGGTTGATTTTGGTTCTACACATTCATATATCTTGAATGAGAATGCACATTTGCTTGATATCCCTATTGAGATGTTAAATGTGGGAATGCAAGTAACTAGTTCCGTTGGTGAAACGGTTGTTATGAGAAAGTTGTTTAGCAGATGTCCTTTATATGTTCAAGGTCATGTGTTTACAGTTGATTTAATGGAATTATGTAACCCCTAAATCCGTCTTAGAAGAAATAGCCGAATTTAGGAAGTCGCATTTGAAAATTTTAACCTCAAGAAACCAATTCGAATTATGATACATTAAAATAACGTAAATTAAATTATTTCTGATAATAATATAAATTATCTCAAGAATTATAAAACTTAAACGTTAAAATAATAAACCTATAATTTAAATAAAACATTTAAATTTAAGTTTGAACACACATGTAAAAATAATAAGTCTCAAATTCGAAATTAGATTAAAATCCAAAACTAATCTTAATACTAAAATATTTCCGAAAGTAAAGTATATCCATAGAGAAGATAAATAAATTTGATAAAATAAAGAGATCATCCGAGTACCAAGTCGCCTAGAGTCCAAGAATATCTATAAGAGAAAACTATGGGGGATTAAGCTAAAGAGCTTAGTGCGTCTCTAAAGTGCATGAAAAATCTTAATCATAAAACATAGTATTATTTTCTTAAAATTCTTTAAAACCTAAAACAAACGATACAATATCTTAAGTGTAATGCAATGCACCCAACTACGTAGGCCAAAATGAGGAAGGTTCCCATAACCTCCTCCCTACGTCCACCAAACCGAAGTGGAATTCAGCCCGAAAGGTGAAACCACTGAACTTCCTCCATACAAATCCCAACCCATGCTCACACATATATGATGTTTAAAAATTAAATTTCATAAACAAAGTTCCACGAATTTGATATTCCATAAACATACTTCATAAACCCTAGTCCATAAATCCATAAATCATAGTTCCATAAATATGATGTTTCATAAATCAAATGTTTCATAAATCATAATTAAAACACATTCTGAAATCATAGGCACGTGATGTCAACCATACAAGCCATAATACATATAAATAATCACATAAGGGGTAAAACACCAACACATAGAAAAAAACAACATATAATTTATTTAAAGCACCGAAAAAAAACCACACCTTAGCCAAAGCAAAAATCAGCCTATTCAATATCTTGTGTCTCACGATCAGAAGCACTGGGTCTAGCTGTATTAGAACCTATACGAATGATTCCTATATTATTACTATTATCACTATGACCAAGGAGTTATTCCTATAAACTTATCTAACCAAATCTAATGATACAAGAATACTTATCTGATTCGAATAGTTGATCTTCAAATCAAAAGAAGACATAGTTAATTTGTGCGGTGCTAGAGGCTCTGCAGGGTTTGGTTGAATTACATAAATATAAAAGAAAGACAAAAGAAGATGTGTTTCGAATACAAATCGAGTGAGGGAGAGAGAAAGACCGACTGCGGCAAAAGAAACAAAATTATAGAGAAACAGCTAATCGTGACTTATATAACCCAAAATTTTGGATAAATTACATGGCAAGTCCTTGTACCTTTCTATGGTTCACAAAATAGGTACCTAATATCAATTATTTATAAAAAAGGTCGCTAAATTGGTTTAAAATTCAATTAATTCCCAAATTTCACAATTAGGGTTTCATATTTAAATTTCCAATTTTAAGGTTTTGAATTTAAGGATTTCAAAATTAGGGATATTTCCAATCTAGGGATTAGAATTTGGGATTACTTTTTTGGGTGTTACAACTCTCTCATCCTTAAAAGAAATTTTATACTCGATATTTTTTCAAACTTCGCGTACATTCCTAAACGAACGAATATTTAGATAGAAGCTTAAAAGAGCATTTTGGATCAAGTTACGAATGAAAACAAAAGTTTTTCAGATAGATTTTGATCCCAATTTCATATGATCAGGTATGATCACGACCAGTCACTAATCTAGAGCTCCTACTAGGTAGCATAATAATCTATCCACAAAAGGGACAATCCTAGAATTATAGTTGGTACTTGGAGTTTCGGATTTAAAACACATTGAAAACAATAAGTTCAAAGTTGCGTAATATCGTAGTACATTTTTCAAAAAATTTCCATTTTTCCCAAAATACTTTAGATGCATGCAGAAGTTGAAAACATTTTGAAAATAACTGATGTCAGCCTCACAATCCAAGGGTTGAACTCAGCTCTGATATCACTAAATGTAACCCCTAAACCCGTCTTAGAAGAAACAAACGAATTTAGGAAGTCACGTTTGAAAACTTTACCTTCAAGAAACCAATTCGAATTATAATATATTAAAATAGCATAAATTAAATTATTTATGATAATAATATAAATTATCTCAAGAATTATAAAACCCGAACTTTAAAATAATAATCATATAATTTAAATAAAACATTTAAATTTAAGTCTGAACACGCATGTAAAAATAATAAGTCTCAAATTCGAAATTAGATTAAAATCCAAAACTAATCTTAATATTAAAATATTTCTGAAAGTAAAGTATATCCATATAGAAGATAAAATAAATTTGATAAAATAAAGAGATCATCCGAGTACCAAGTCGGCTAGAGTCCAAGAGTATTTGTAAGAGAAAACTATGGGGGATTAAGATAAAGAGCTTAGTGTGTCTCTAAAGTGCAGGAAAAATCTTAATCATAAAACATAGTATTATTTTCTTAAAATTCTTTAAAACATAAAACAAACGATACAATATCACAAGCGTAATGCAATGCACCCAACTACGTCCGCCAAAAATGAAGAAGGTTCCCATAACCTCCTCCCTACGTCCGTCAATCCGAAGTGGAATTCAGCTCGAAGGGTGAAACCAATGAACTTCCTTCGTACAAATCCGAACCCATGCTCATACATATATGTTGTTTAAAAATCAAATTTCATAAACAAATTTCTATAAATCTGATATTCCATAAACATACTTCGTAAATCATAATCCATAAGTCCATAAATAATAGTTCATAAATTGTAGTCCATAAATCACGGTTCGAAAATCATAGTAAAAACATATTCTGAAAACCTATGCATGTGATGTCAACAATAAAAATCATAATATATATAAATAATCACATAATGGGTAAAACACCAACACATATAAAAAATAACATATAATTTATTTATAGCACAAGAAGAAAACACACCTAAGCCAAAGCAAAAATCAACCTATTCAATATCTTGTCTCTCACGATCATAAGCATTGGGTCTAGCTGCATTAGAACCTATACGAATGATTCCTATTTTAGTACTATTATCACTATGACCAAGGAGTTATTCCTATAAACTTATCTAAAGAAATTTAATGATACAATAATACTTATCTGATTTGAATAGTTGATCATCAAATCAACCAAAGACATAGTTAATTCGAGCGGTGCTAGAGGCTCGGTGGGGTTTTGTCGAATTACATAAATAAGAAAAAGAAAGAAAAAAGAAGATGTATCTAGAATGCAAATCGTGAGAGGGAAAGAGAAAGACCGACTGCGGCAAAAGAAACAAAATTATAGGGAAACGGCTAATCGTGACTTATATAACCCAAAATTTTGTATAAATTACGTAGCAAGTCATTATACTTTTCTAGGGTTCACAAAATAGGTACCTAATATCAATTATTTATAAAAAGGTTGCTAAATTCTTTAAAAAATTCAATTAATTCCCAATTTTCTCAATTAGGGTATCATATTTAAATTCCCAATTTCTAAGGTTTTGAATTTAGGGATTTCAAAATTAGGGATATTTCGAATCTATGGTTTACAATTTGGGATTACTTTTTTTGGATGTTACAAATTACCTTTCTATGGTTTTGATGTAATCCTTGGGATGGATTGGTTAACCGAGCACGGGGATGTGGTTGATTTTGATACCAAGTGAGTTACCTTGAAACTTGCTGATGTTTACGAGGTGGTAATCGTGGGTGAGAATGTTAAATTCTTGTCCAATGTTTTTTAGGCTCTTGAGACGAGTCGGTTGATGGATTCGGGTTGCGAGGCTTTCTTAGCTTATGTGACGAATCAGGGATCGAAGGAAGTGTGTGTGTAGGACATGCGTATGGTATGTGAGTTTCCGGGTGTATTTCCGAAAGAGTTGCCTAGTTTGCCACCGAATAGAGAGGTTGAGTTTGGCATTGAGTTGTATGAAAATACAACTCTAGTGTCCATTGCTCCCTACAAAATGGCACCGAAAGAGTTAAAAGTGTAAAACCCCAGTTTTGGGCTTAGAAGTTAGCCGAATTCGGCTAAGAGGTTTGGGTGAACCGGTTCGGGCGAGTTATGCTAGTTTCGAGATTTAATTTGCAATAAATTGTTTTTGAGGGAGATAAAATATGGAAAATATTTTATAATCTAAAAATAATGTTTTGAGGTTTTGGAGAGTTCAATTTGATAAAATTGGACTGATTTAATTTGTATTTTGAAAATGGTGACTAATTTGTAAAAATTGCAAAATACGTTTTAATGACTAAATTGAAGAGGGCCAAAGCTTATAATCTTTAGGGAGATTATATATATTTAATGAGACTTTTCCTATAATTGACCATTTTAAAATGTTTTTTTATTAAAAGGAGGTTTTATGAAAAGGAATTTAATTATCTAAAATCTATTTTGACGTAACTTCCTTTTCTCTCATTTTTTCATTAGTCAAACACTTCTTTTTCTCTCAAACTTCAAGAGATTCTCATCTTCTTACTTCACTTTGATTTACAAATGATTTTCTTGATTATTCTTCCATTCAACTTAAAGGATTCTTGATGATGTCTCATCCAATCTTGTCAATTGAAGAAATAGGCATGTGTTAGAGTTAAATTTCATTCAACTCCTCTAATCAGGGTTCTTTAATGAAATTCCCAAGCCTTTGGCTCTCTAATCTTGTTTATTTATAAAGATTTGTAGTGTATTTGTTGAAAATTGTGAGATCAAGCTTGAAAAAGTGATTTCTTAAGATTTTTGTAATGCTACTATTTTAATTGATTTGAGATTGATTTTAATCATGATTTGGAAGTTTAATGATGTTGACATAAATTTTTTATCATAATAATCCCGAAGTAGATTGGATCTCTAGTATTTAGATGGTTAGATTTGGGGTTTTTGTAGAGATAATGTGGTTTTGGTGTTGCTGGAGGTATGAGGATGAAATTATATTGTCTTTGGATGTTAATTGATGATTAAAATTGGATGGAAGTGTTAAGTTTTGACTAGTTTAAGGTTGTAGAGTAATCGAAGGTGTTTTCGGTTGTTTCTGTAACACCCCAATTTTGGGCTTAGAAGTTTTGGGTTTGGACCGGACCGGTCGGGTTGCGGTTCGAATATAAAAGGGTGAATTTAGGAAAGCCTAGTTCGGGTTGCATTAAAAATATGGGAAAATGTCTTAAAATCCTCTTTTATTATATATAAGAGAAAGGTGAAATCAATTTTACAAAATGAGGTTTGGAAGAGTGACATTTTGGGTTAGTGACCAAAATGTAATTTTTGAAAACTGGGTGACTGTTTTAAAAAGGATTGAAACTTTGAATCTTTAAGGAGCTATTTACCCAAAAGAGTTTCTCCAGATTTTTCTGAATATTAATCAATTTAATTAGTGGTTTTTAATTAAGTGCAAAAGGAGGGAAAAGATATTTTGGCATTTTAACTAACTTTTCTCTAAATTTCCATTTTCTTTTCTCTCAACTTTTCTCTCAACCCAAACACATTTCTCCAGCAAAATTCTCTCTGATTTTGACAACTAAAGATTAGATTTCAATCATCATTTGATCTCTAATCAATTCTACAACAAAACCTTAGCATTTGCTTATTGGATTTTCAAGAATTGTGGTTCCAAAAAGGGAGAAACTCAAGTTTAGAGGTATGAACGTCCTTCTCCTCTAAATTCTCAGTTCTTTACTGAAATTCCCAATTTCTCAATCCATGATTTGTGTTTTATTAAAGGTTTTACAATTGTGTTCTTGATTTTGGCTTAAAATGCAAGATTTGGATTTAATTTTGATTAAATTCGTACTAAGTGATTGGGCTGTGATTTGAGATGTCTTTTTGATGTTTATTGAATGTATAAATGATGTGAAATTGAGGTTTAATCAATGCAATCCCGGATAGGTTGAATTTCCTAAGTTTTTACTTGTGAAAATGGTGGTTTTTGGGGTGATCTTGGTGTTTTGTTAATGCTGGAGGTATAAGGACGTGTTTGGGATCATTTTGGATGTTAATTGGTGTTTAAAAATGGTTAGAAGTGATGGATCTTGGCTGGGTTAAGTTTAGGAAGTGTTTGGATGTGATTTCGGTTGTGTTTGGTAGCCGAAATGTTGGATTTGCAAAGAGCAGCGAGTTTAGGTGTGTTGCTGGTGTTTTTAATGCATTATGATGCATTAATCCTCTATTTTTATGTGCTTGAAATAGGGGAGAATGATCCGTGAGCAATAGAGGTAGCGTTGGAGGGTTTCGGATGCTTGGAAGGCTTATCGGCTAGCGTAGTTTTGTGTATCGGTGAGTGAAGTTGGGTTTTCAGCTTTAAAACCAAGGTTTGGAGGTTTTGGGAGCATAGTTTAAGTCTAAACAACTTAGCTAAGCTCAAGAGTAAGTATATGAAAATTCTCTCTTGGTTTGTGTTATGAATTGGTTTTTAAAGCACTTGTGATTGTTGGATGCAATGCATGTGATTTGCATGTTTTAAATTTTGTTTTGAAAGCATATTTTAGCATGGTTTAATGCTGGTTTTGAAAGCCATGTGTGAAGGATGCTCAAGGTAAGAGATCCTTGGTTTTGTACATTGGAATTGTGGAATTGATGCATAGTGTTGCATGTTGTTTAATGGCTTTGTTTAATGCTTCAAAAACAGTGGATTGATGATGGTAATTGGTGGTTTTGGCATTTTGGTTATGCTTGTAAAACTATGGATTAATATGGTAAATTGGTTATATTGGCAAGTGATGTAAATGGTTCTTGGTTTCTTGAATCGGATATAGTTAGCCGGCTATAGGATTGGGTGCACCGTGAATAAAGTCGCCTTGGATGTGGAGTGGTTGTGATTGAACCGGTAACTCCATCCAAGTACACTAACGAGATGGTTAAGAACACCATGGTGTTTAAAAGTCCATGGGTGGGTCTTGTGTTAAGGTCATATGGTGGTTAAAATTCCATATGAGGACCTTGTGTATATTAAGGTCATAATGGTGGTTAAAATTCCATTTGAAGACCTTGTGTATGGTAAGATCACAATGGTGGTGTAAAGTCCATGTATGGATCTTGTATGTCCCGTGATCTCGTTAGTGATGTTATACAACTACCAATGAGTGATGGTAAGGTCATAATGGTGGTTAAAATTCCATTTGAGGACCTTGTGAATGTTAAGGCCATATGGTGTTTAAAAGTCCATATGAGGACCTTGTGTATGGTAAGGTCATAATGGTGGTTAAAATTCCATTTGAGAACCTTGTGAATGTTAAGGTCATATGGTGTTTAAAAGTCCATATGAGGACCTTGTGATTGGTAGTGTGTATGAAGCGTGGGGACAACGCTTGTAATCCGCGTATCCGATTGTGTCTTGTGTTATGATGGTTTGTGAATTATCACTTGGAAGCCAATATAATGTTCTTGAATATGATGAAGCTTGAGATGCTTGAAATGATGCATGATTGCATGAGAGGTGTGTAATGTTCTATGATTGCATGTTTACTTGTTAGCTTGAACAAGAGTTTATTTTCTAGTGAGAATGGTGCATGTGTGCATGAAATCTCTTTAGTGCATTGAAGTCTTGCGAAGACTTGTTTTTAAAGGTATGAAATGCAAATATTGATTTTGTGGTTCATATGTTGCGTTTGTTTAATGCATGAGATATATTGAATGAGTAAGTGGTTTTTAAAGGTTTCTTGCTTTGAAATGATTTTCAATGTATGAGAAAAGTATGAGGTGACGTGGAAGTGTTTTCCAAGGATTTTGTATTTAACTTTGCATAGGATGTTCATGTATGGAATGGTTAAATTGATGGTTTTGCAAGGTTGTGCTTTGAAGTGAATTACTTAGCTTTTCTAAGCTAAGGGTTGGTTTTTCATGTTTGAGCAATGCATGATTTAAAGCATGTTGTTAAAAGGGGTTTTCAAACATTGCTTTGGTTTATCGAATTGTGTTTACTTTTAAAAGAGGTTTTATGACTCGCTGCATTGATGGTGTTTTGGTTTTGAGCATTCCTCACTAAGATTTATGTGCTTACGCTCCTTTTTGTCCATCAATGCAGATATTTAAAGTTGGGACAGCGAGAAGCAAGGGATTCAAGGAGAGCTCCATTTGAGATGTATGTCTCGGTTAATAGCTATAGATAATAAAGGCAATGGGGGGAGAATCTCTTATGTTGATGTTTAATGAGTTTGTGTATGTTGGACAAGATTGGTTTATAATTTTGAACTATGTGGTTTAACGCTTGCACCGTTTGAACCTTCTTATTCTTAAGTCGTTATGCTATGCTCTTGTTTTAAAAGCATGATTGAGTGTGGGATGTGTTGAATGAGTTGGTGCACCTAGGGGTGGTTTTGTATCTAGATTTTGATGCAAATTGGTAGGTATGATGCTTGGCATGTTGTCGATTTATTGTGGATTGGTTTGGAGCATGTTTGATGGGGTTTAAAGGTGTTAAAACAGGCCTATCTGTTGTTTCTGGGCAGGGTGTTTCGAAACACCCTTGCCTGTTTCGAAACAGGCCCTTGTTTTGGCCAGGGTGTTCCTGAACGGCCTAGACCCGTTTCTGAACACTTTGGCTACTGCCAAGGGGTGTTCCTGAACGGCCTAGACCCATTTCTGAACACTTTGGCTACTTCCAAGGGGTGTTCCTGAACGGCCTAGACCTGTTTCGGAACACTTGACCGTTGGGCATAAAATTTGAATGGTTTTGAGGTTTGCAAGCTTTACGTTTTAGTCCCGATTCTTGTTTGTGCAATTGCTTGAGTTTGAGATGTCCGTTTGAGATGAAATTTGGCAGAGAGGAATGAAACATGACTAATTTCATAATGGTAACTTAAAAATTGGTAAAGTCCTCTTAATTTTCAGAATTTGCAATTTGGTCCCTAAATTCGTATTTTGTGCAATTGGGTCCCTTATTGTTTTCCGATTGCTATGATTTTTGAGTATGCTTATCTCAAGAGTATGCCTAGGTTTGGTGTGCATCTAGACAAGTCTAAAAAGAAAAAAAAGGGTCGCTAATCAAGGTTGACTTTCGGGTTGACTTTGGTTTTCCCCGTGTAATCTTCGTAGTTCGGGTCAACCGTCTAGACCGGGCTACGGGGGTTACAGTTTCGAATATGCGTTTTGGTGTTTTTGGGCAAAGCAGCGAGGTAGCTTTGATTGTTGGTGGTTTTAATGCATTGAGATGCATTAATCCTCTATTCTTGTGTGTTATAAATAAGAGAGAACATATCAGAAGAGATCGGTGAAGTTTCAAGAGCTCTAAGAGCTTGATTACGCTTCGGCGAGCGTGCATGGTGTTGTCGGTGAGTGGAATTGGTTTTTAAAGCTTTTCAAAGACTTGAAGTAAAGGTTTGGGGGTTTATGTTGAGTTTGAAATAGTAACCTAAGCCAGAAAGTAAGTTTGAGATGTTTCGCTCTCGTTTCTCGGTTTTTAACCCAATGGTTTTATGATTATGCTCATGTTTTGAATATAGAATTACACCTACTGTGTAATGCATGTTTTGAGAATGATATGATGATTTACATGATCTCATGAGATAGATTTATTATTTCAAGGAGATAGAACTTATTGAGAAAATGCTATGCATTATTTATGCTTTTGGAATGGGATGAGAATGGTTTATATTGATGCATTAAAATATAGTAGGTAATGATGTTTAAAATGAGTATATTGGCATGAGATGAGATTATTGTTACCAGATATAGTTGGTCGACCAATAGGATGAGAAGTGCACTATAATATACAAAATTCATACTTGCTCTTTGGTTCGGGCAATAGGGGTAATGCAATCCCGTTCCAAAGTGAGATTGTGGTGATGAGAGATTCCACCACGACAGGTCTTGATGAATCCATCAAGCTTTGTGGTGATGAAAGATGCCGCCATTAGAGTCTGGTGATGTGAGATTCCACCGGGGTAGGACTTGACGATGTGAGATTCCGTCATGCTATCTGTATATCCGAGTAATGTTGCTAAAATGCCAATATATGAGATTCACATGTACCTTGTTTATAAATGATTTAATGAAATGAGATTGCATATGATATCATGTTTTGAGATATGCTATATGATATTTAAGCATGTAAGGCTTTGCCTTGAGACTTTGCATTTTGATGAATGCATGTGATAGATGGTACATGTTGTTCAAAATTGTGTTTTTTGATTTGAAAATGATTTCAAGCATGAGATAGAAAGAGCATGATGAGATAGAGATTTCTAAATGAGAAATGGTTTTAAAATGAATTGTTGTTGTTGGTTTGTTAGTTTTTAGTATCACTCACTATGCACTTGTGCTTACGCTCTCTTTTTCCAACAATGCAGAGAATTAACATATTTGGGCAACATAGAGGCAAGAAAGATTCCAAGAAGTGGGATTAAGCTCAAGTATGATTTTACATTTACCTATTAGTAATAATAGTTGGCAATGGGAGGATGGCTGAATGTTTTGGGAGATGTGTTTTGAAACTTTCTATTTTTGTTAAGTTTGTTTTTCCTTTAATGACTTGTAAATGGCCTTTAGTTGTTGGTTTATGCCTTGGTTTGTGTTTGACACTTGAGTGGTTATTTTGCATAGGTTGCAGGCCTATAGATTCTATTGATGCATATTGACATGTTATGAAGTTGATTCTCCCATATATGATTAAGGCTTGATGCTTAAATATGTTGTATGCATGTTGGAATGGTTTTGTAAGGATTACAGTGTGAAAAACCAGGAAAAAGTGTCATTCAGGCCCAGGTGTTTTGGTACACTCGAGCCTGTACCGACACGGTGAGCCTGAAATGGGGAAAGGCTGTTTTGGTATATTTTGCTACTGGAAGTGCATGTTTCAAAACCCCATTGGAGCTGTTTCGATACGGGCCCAAGCTTCGAGCCACTTGACCATGTTCTGATATGACTGTTTCGACACAGGGAAACCTGTAATGAAATGGCAAGTTGTTAAATTAGTTATTGGAATATTCTGAAGTTCTACTTTTTAAAAATTTTAGTCCCTAAAGGTTGTGGATGCAATTAAGTGAGCTTGGATGATCATTTTGGGATGGGATTTGACTGAGATGCATTCAATGTAATCAATTAAAGGTTTGCAACTTAAAAAGTGAAGAGGTCCCTATAATTTAGTAAAATTACAAAATGGTCCCTAAAATGTGTTCGTATGCAATTGAGTCCCAATTCGTTGTCTGATCCAGTTGTAAATTGTTTTTTTGAAAGATTAGTTGTAAATTGTTATACTGCGATGTTTATCCCTTAGGATCATAATGAGCATCTAGAAAAGATAAAATGAAAAAATAGGGTCGCTTATTGAGGTAAACTTCCCGGTTTACTTCAATATTCCCTGTGTGATCCGTTCGGTTCGGTCTTTCACCAAGACCGAGTCGAGGGGTTACATTTGGTGGTATCAGAGCCAGGTTACGAAAGAATTGGGAGGTAATGTTGATGTGATATTGTTGCTTGATTGGTTTAATGTTGAATTCTATGTACGGTGGTCGATTATGCCATGTTTTGACCATTGTTTGATTTCTGCGAGATGCACGGTGTTTGATAACATGAATTACGATTGTTATATGTTGTTGGGGAAGAGGTTAAGGGTACCAATTTCCATATCATTACTAATGTAAAGATAATTTTTGTTTTGAAAAGAAAACTTGAGCACTTTGGATTCTTACTTTGGCTAGACTGATTGTTTTTATTGTTGCATTCTTTTTAGCTATATCATTTTGATAATGGGACCGAGACTGGAGCTTAGAGCCAATGTGCTAAATAAGGTTGATAATGAGATTAATGAGAATGTTGAGAATTTGCCACCTCCTCCTCCTGGTGGTGAGAGAGCCGGAGCAGGAGCTGGCGTTAGATGTGTTGGACCTCAAGCAGGGCAAGGACAACCTGCTTCTAACATGACACTATAGATTCAGGCTATAGTTGGGGCTTATCAAGCAGTGATAGTGGCTACGCATGTGGCCGCACCTCAGCCTGGTGCTAATGTTGGTTTACCTTTGAAGCGTTTACACAGTTTGGGTGTAACTGAGTTCCGAGGTCTATCTCTTTAGGGTTCTGAGGCTTGGTTTGGGAGCACCCGGATTCTTGGTCAGATGTGTTGCAATGATATGCAATGATTGGGTTGTGTTGTATCTTTGCTCCACGAAGATGTTTAGACATGGTGGATGACCATCAATGCGGGTATGGAACCTGCCGATGTTACATGGGAGTTCCTTGGAAATGCTTTCAAGAGGAAGTATCTGGGTGTTCGCTATGTTGATGAAAAAAGCGAGAGTTTATGTCTTTAGTGCAAGGAAACATGACTATTACTGAATATGAGGTTTAGTTGGTTTGGTTGAGCCAGTATGCTCATGAGCTGGTTCCCGATGAACAAAAGAGATGTGATCATTTTTACTATGGGCTTTTGAAGGACGTTAAGACATATATGTTGGCTTCGGACTACAATGATTTTGATGTCTTAGTCACTCGGGCTAAGGACATTGAGCATATGTTGGGTTTGGTTGCTCGTTCGAATGGTTCTAGTTCTCGAAAGTGGTCGGCTGAGTTTGATGTTGGTAAGGATCGTTACAAGAAGCATAAGGATTTGAGGTGTCAACTGGATCTAATGTGTGCTGGTGCTAACCCTGGTCGTGGTCATCTAGGCCAAAATGCGTTTGTTCGTATTCCAAAGTGTAACTGGTGTGGTAGGAGGAACACAGGAGAGTGTTGGGGTAATATAGGTACATGTTGAAATTGTGGATCACGAGGACATATGAAGCATGATTTTCCACAACTGGTTAGAGATGGACAATCTCGGATGCAAGTTGTTGAGCCATAAAGAGGTCGTGGGCGCGATCGTGGTAATTTTCAGCGTAGAGATGATGGGCAGAGGAATGTTGTTCATGTTGTTGTTGTTCAGCCTGAGGGAGGTGGACAAAATAGGGTGTATGCACACCCAGAGGGAAGGAATGAAACGGATGTGATCGCAGGTACCTTTACTCACTCATACATTTTGCGTGAGTATGCAGAAGTGCTTGGCTTGTGTAGAGCGTATAATAGGGTGTATGCACACCCAGAGGGAAGGAATGCAACTGCTGCCAAGTTATAGTATTTAAGAAATCGTCTCCACATGATTGGAAGTTGCTTCAATGATTAAATTCCTGCACAAATGAAAAGTAAAAACACAAATGAGTTTAGGATTTGAATTGATTTGATTAAAACTAAACCGAGTAAATTAAAGGTTGAGAATTCATTTCGAGAGAATGAGCATGTATTGGAATGCGTTGTAGTGTGGATTTTAAATGTTTCGTCTTGGTTCAAGCGCTGCAAAATCGACTCCTATGTCAAGTTGATGCCCTGGTCAAAACCCGTCGTGACAGAACATGATGTGTTGCTCGGGCGGCCGAGTGATGCTCTAAAGTTCGGCAAGGCTTCCTTCAATAACTCTTCCTTATCCCTAAGTCGAAGTAATATTGGCGAACTCATCTTGACAATACCTCCTAGCATGAATCTAAGGATGAACACCAACCAATTCTTAAGTCTCCTTTAGCCGCTGAACTTCTAACGTATCCCTAAGCTGAAATAATTTTACCCCAAGTTGGATAAAATTGTGTTTACTCGTTTCATGAATATAACTCTCTCGATATTGGACAAATTGATAATTGCTCTCTCCTCTCCCGATTCGATTGCAAACTAGAACAATGCCAAGAGTAAACAAACATTAAAATATTATTGCAACACTAAAAACTTAAACGAATACAAAAAATCTCTCAAAACTACTCAACAAAGCCAACCCTTAGCCCTAGGAAAATTTTAGAACATGATGGATGAATGGAAGCACTAGGGTTTTGGTCTAGGAACTCTTGATATCCTCTCTAGTCGACTAAGAAGCCTTATATATAAGCCTTGGCCTACTCGAGGTTGGTTAAAAGACTAGAGTACAAGTTGGAATTAAAGTGGATCTCCGAAAAATATTAAACTCTAATTAATTCTTCTTTTAATCCAAGCTTGACTCCCATTTGACTTTAAATTTCTTGAGTTTTGACCGTGGCTTTTCTTGGGCTTTTGGGCTTCGATCTGCATACAAGTGGTCTCTAAAAATCAGGCTTGATGTGTTCTTCCAGCCGCACACCGTTTTGCGTGTTTTTGTAGCTGCCTTGGGATGTTGCCTCGGTGGTGCACCATCTGCTGCCTCGACAAAGGTCTGGCTTAACAGGGCTCCTTAGTCTGGGTTTTTCCTCTGTAGCTTAGTATGATTAGCATCTCCAGTAGGTACACCAGCATCATCCATCGAATGTTCAGCTCCTTCCTTCTTCCCTCCTTGCTGCCGCGACATCGTCTGTCTGGGCGGGTATCTGCGCATAGTGAAACATATACTTCAGAAGTATCTTTTATATATATAAGCAATGAAATTAATCAAGTAGGGAACATTATCTAATCTATGCAGTTTTTGAGTATGTTTACCTAATTATGCAACTAAAATGGGCTTAAGTCTAACAATAGTTGAGATATCCTATGGCTAAAATCTAGTACTTTTCACACTTAATACACCCCCAAACTCGGACTATTGCTTGTCCTCAAGCAATGCAATCTAATAGTAACATGCTGAAAACTTAAAATCGTAGGAAAACTTAGCTTAAAAAATTACCTTGAGCGACCCTTACATACTGTGCAGCTACACGTTTGACATAAATCCTTCGAATGATGATGGACTTACCGGAACAAAACTATGTGTCTTTTGAGTGTGTGCGGGTCTTGTGACAAGAGTGATTCTTCGGCTTCTAAGTAAACTCTAGCAAACCACCTTATTTCCTTGTGTTTCTTCAAAGTTAATAGAAAAAATGTTAGGTGTTTGTTTTTTATATGCACCTGACTAGAGCCGGTTTCGGGCAACTCTAGCCTATCCTAGAACTAGTTTTGGGCACCTCTAGAATATAATTGGTTTCTAATTGCTTTAAGTTCTACCCAAGTTTCCTAAGCGAATTACCTATGTTTCCTAGAAGTCCTAAAATCAAACAAGTCACAAAGGGTGTTTCTTTAAGTTTAAAACATAGTTGAATTCTAAATACTTCCAAATCCATGTTAAGGTTGTATCGTCTTCTTCGTCGTTGCTAAGTATCATCTACCTTTGAGCTTCTTCTTTGAGTCTTTTGGCCACCCTAGGCGGCTACTTGCGTGATGCTGGTGTTGGTTGGTCCGATTTCATAACTTCCTTCTCGATGTCGCCCTCGCTGTCTGGGCATATCACCTCGGTGTTGGAGGCTTTTCTCTTTTTGGCTGGGGAGTATGCAGTTTCGAGCTTTTTTGTGACGGAATGGACCATGTCTTGCCATACTGAATCTGATGATAAGGAGTTGAGGTAGGTTGATCGGATGGTGCTGGTGCACCGGCTGCTGCCTATATTGTCTACCCTTTTACTCTGATTGGGGCGGCTGCGGTGTCCATACGGTCATCGGAGATGAAGAGAACTTCGGTGGTTATGGCTGCTGGAGAAGCTTGAGGCTCTATAGAGATTAGGCGGTTGGAGTTGCGGAGGTGGCTGCATGGGTTGCCTAGGCAGGAGGCGCGACAAACATGTTTGGTGCGCCCTGGGCAAAGATCTCAGAGGAGAAACTTCGGGAAATGGGCCATCGGGAATTTATCCAGGAGAGTATTGATGGTGGCAATTTTGAAGTCCCAAATGTAGGCTATGAAGGTTAGCTTGCGTCGTTCCATTATGTCCAGCTATGATGTCAGGCCGCTTATTGTGGTTGCCGAGGTGGGCTGTTGATAAGGTTGTTGGCTACCTATTTCCGATGCCTCGATATAGTTTTCTGGGGTGGCAGGTGTGATTTCCATTTTGGGCAGTATGACCTCCCACGTCTACCCAGATCGTTCCGGTAGCAAGCTTTTAGTTGGATCTGTCGGGACAAATACCTTCTCGTACAAGGCAGTGGTGAGGCTGGGAAAGTGGAGCTGGACCTTTGATTTCTGCCCACTGTAATACCCCGGTTTTGGGGTTTGGAGTTTTGTTGATTGTAGAGCATTTTAGTGTTCTCTAAATATGAGCGCAGGTGCACACTCTTGTCAAGTTATAGTACAAAAGATATCATCTCCCACAGGGATGTGACATCTTGATTGGAATTGTTGTTCCTTCACAAGAAAAGTAAATGCACAATTAAGTTGGTTGTTTGAGAGGAAAATAAAATAAAAACACAAGTAAATAAAAGAGATATGATTGATAGAATGGGCCAGGTTATGCTGTTGTTTAGTGTGACAAGTTGCTTTGCACTGCCAGACTCTGCTGCCTCGGCGGGGGATGGCAGTTAGGCTGTTGAGACGCTCTCGCTGCCTCGACAGGGGAATGGACTTGTGTCTCGGTGGCAAACTCGGCAGATCTACAAGGCTCGGTAGAATGCTTCGAAAGTGACCTCACTTATGTCTAAGTCAAAATGTTGTTGATGCCCACTGCAGATAATTCCAATCGTGGCGTGAATCGTGCAAATACAAGAATGTTTGATATGTCCTCTTTTAGCTGCCTTAAACCCTAACCTATGTCTAGGCTAGATTGATCACAATGTCTATAGATGAGATCGTACTTACTCCTTTTGTGAGTTCAACTCTCTCAATACCGAACAAATGGATAGTAAGCAACTAATCTTTCGCCTTAATTGAAAACAATGAAGAACATGGAATAAGCAGACCTTGAAGTTTTATTGCAAAAATAAACTTAAAATCGTAAACAACCGTTCTCATAGTAATTACAACAAAACCCAAACCCAAGGAGAAATTTATGAACATAATGGCGGCAAGAAAACCTAAACTATGCCTAAGGAAAACCTAAGTTTTTTTTTCGAAATACAAAAAAATGTGAAGTATATATAGGCCATAGTCTAGGTTAAGTCCTCCTTGGAGTAGAAGTCTTCAAAGAGATTTTACATTAAATGCAACTTTAAATTCTGACTTCTTTGAGTTGAATTTGGACTTCTTTTCGCGTCGCCTTGCTTCGTAAGTAAGCTCATTCTTCTCCTTTGGCGGCTCTGTCTACTGCTCCATGTGTCAAAAAATTGAGTGGACGACATTGTTAGAATCAAGATTTTCTGCTCTGTCGATCTCACTCTAATTTACCAACTCCTCACTCTGCTATCTTGGGCGGCATGCTTACTTTTTTTCCTAGGCGGCATGCTCACTTTGCTGTCTTGGGTGGCAGGCTCACTTTGCTGCCCTGGGCGGCAGGTATGGCGGCGGCAGCTACACGGCAGCTACTGTCTCTGTTTGGAACTGCATCAGTACAGCTCCCTGATCTGCTGCCTCAGCATCATGTCCTAAGATCCTCTCTTCTTCTACCAGCCTCTAGTGCCTGAAACTAAAACAATACCTTTTCCTTACCAAATAAGAGATAATCAACTAAAAGCATGGCAAAGTAAAGAATACTGTAAAATGCAATGCATGAGACTAATTATGCCTAAAATGTACTTAAAACAACAATAATATAAGATGGAATGTGCATGAAATATAGAACTAATGGACAGTTTACACGCCCCAAACTCGAACTATTGCTTGTCCTCAAGCAATGCAACCTAAACATACTTGCCCTTTAAACTAATCAGAAAGAAAAAAATAATGTTTTAAACTTGATTTAACACCTCAAGGCCGTGGCATTTGTAATTAGATTAGTGAAAGGGGAATAACACGAATAACCTCAGAATTAAACTATAATGCCAATGAAGTGTGTGCAGAATTGTGTACAAGCTAAATCTGAAGAATATTCTAAATAAACAAAGATTATGTCATGGTATATAAGGTTGTTGTCGGGACAACATAGTTAAGCACAATTTAATAATCATAGCAATAAGGGCTTTAGCTCATCACAACTACTCTTCTAGGTCTGAAATTAAGACAGGAGCAAGCTACAAAACCCCGAACCCATAGAGTAGAGTCATCCCGTGAAGACTTTCATTCACTCATGCTAATTTGTCCGTCACTTCAAGATTTTCAGATTCATGGACTTTGATAGCAGCGAAGTGTCCATGCACATGACTCTTCCTAGAGTCTGTTTCAGGCACTTCTAGGGTAAACAGTAATTTTCTTTATTTTTCTGTCGTAGCTGTTCTTTGATTTTTCTGTCTCTGTTGCCTGCCTCGGTGGCTATCTCCAACCATTGTTAGAACTTTGCAAAGAATTCTAAAAACAATGCAAGCATTGTTTATCCGAAATTCTAACAAATTCAACGAGTCACATGAGTGTTTTACAGATTTTGGCAATTAAAAAAATTCTAAGTTTTTCATGCTTTTCCCAAATTAAGTTCAATTTAATAATCGGGGCGAAAAATAATTAATCGGCTATCCTATCATAGGCATAAGTTATAACAATATTTTCTTTTCCGATTAATATGAAGGCAAGTACAATATGCAAACTACATGATACTAGGTATGGCTAAACAAAAATATGAGAACTATACTCCCCCAAACTCGAGACGGGCATTGCCCTCAATGCACAAAATACAAAGAACATTAAAACTAAAAAATAAACATGAATAAGGGAAAGAAAACTTAGGCTTAGTTGCTGTCAGATAATGGAGAATACTTGGAAGAGTTATCTACTATGCCGCTAATTGCGGGTTGCGGCTCAATTCCCTTGGGTTTCAATATGGAAAAACAGTTTTGAGACGGGAATAATGCAACTGAAAATAAAATCTAGGCCTTAGTAATTAAAATCTACTCCTAAATAAAGCAATAAATATGTGGAAAATAAAAACATAAAAATTTTGTTACTCTAGGAGTGCTTTGGTGTGCATCTCTTGAAGTAACTACTCCCTTATCGGTTGGAGCTTTAGAGGGTCGTTTCCGATACTTCTTATCGTCTACCCGCACCCTCGATCGAGTGACTATTCTCATGGTGGAGGAGTCCTTCTTCCTCGTTCCCTTATAGTCCATGTACTTACCTCCTCTTTGTCGAAGTTCATCATAGGGGAAATTTTCTTTTGTTGCCGAGGTAGCTGCTGTGGCAACCAGCTGTTGTGGTAGTCTTCTGCCATAGTGTTGTACTGGTCAAGGGTAAACTCTTTAGGCTTCTCGAAAATCTCCATTAGTAGTGATTTTGAAGGCTATAAATATGTCTGCATTGACTCCTCTAGATATATATAATCCATAGCTGCTGAGGTGTCTGCCGAGGCGGGCGTCATTATGGAGGCTTCTGTCATGGCGAGCCTATTTGCTGAGGCATAGCTTTGCTCAGGTGCTGTCAGTTCATCCTCAGGGCAGGGTTCTAGGTACCTATCGAAAGAGTTGTCAATCTTGATGCCCGAGCACTGTTCTGCATCCTCTTGGCTTGGAGTTTATAATTGCTCCTCACATCAGAGATATTTCCTGACATTGCTCTTCGTCCTCTTGTCCTGGGACATCAGTATCCATCTTAGCGATGCTGGCGTCCATAGCAGTTGTCACTTTATCCGCGAGCACGAGGAAGGTTCAAAATGTGTCCTTCAAAGATTTTGGTTGTTCTTGTGGATATCTATATTCCCTGGGCATGTCGCTTTCTGCAGCAAAACTGTTCTTGTATTTTTTTTGAGATTTTTGATCATACCGTGAAAAATCGTGCTACTGCAGCGGCAACTACGGCAGCGACATCAGTTGTCCCTGCTGCTCCTACGGCAACATCTGTTATTCATATTCAGACATCCACTCCCAAGTGGTTTTTCTCGACATGTCTGCTACAAAAAGATGGAGGCAACTTTCAAACGCATGATTGCATTCACAAAATTCGCAAGAACTCTCCCAAATATTGTTGCCCTTAATTCATGGGTTTCCTAAATAAGCACTTTCCCACATAGTTTTTTTAATTGAAATTAATTGCAAATAGAATTAAGAGTGCAGAAAAATTTAAACAAATTTCGTTGTTTAAAATCCTCGGCAACGACGCCAAAAACTTGTAGAGCGTTTTAGTGTTCTCTAAATATGAGCGCAAGTGCACACTCCTGTTAAGTTATACTATAAAAGATATCATCTCCCACGGGGATTGGATAGCTTGATTCGAATTGGTGTTCTTGCACAAGAAAAGTAAATGCAAAATTAAGTTGGTTGTTTGAGAGGAAAATAAAATGAAAACACAAGTAAATAAAAGAGATCAGATTGATAGAGTGGACCAGGTTATGTTGTAGTTTAGTGTGAAATTGCATTGAATAGGACAAGTTGCTTTGCACTGCCAAACTCTGCTGCCTCAGCGGGGGGTGGCAGTTAGGCTGCTGAGACGCTCTCGCTGCCTCGGCAGGGGAATGGACTTGTGTCTCGACAGGAAACTCAGCAGAACTACAAGGCTCTGAAGAACGCTTCAAAAGTGATCCCGCTTATGTCTAAGTCAGAATGATGTCGATGCCCACTGCAGATAATACTAGTCGCGGCGTGAATCGGTTAAAGACAACAATTTTTGATTCGGCCTCTTTTAGCCTCCTTAAACTCTCTCGATACCGAACAAATGGATAGTAATCAACTAATCTTTCACCTTAATTGAAAACTATGAAGAACATGGAATAAGCAAACATTGAAGTTTTATTGCAAAAACAAACTTAAAATCGTAAACAACCGTTCTCACCTAATTACAACATAACCCAAACCCGAGGAGAAATTTAGAACATAATGGCGGAAAGAAAATCTAAACTATGCCTATGGAAAACCTAAGTTTTTTTAAATACAAAAAATATGTGAAGTATATATAGGCCATAGTCTAGGTTAAGTCCTCCTTGGAGTAGAAGTCTTCAAAGAGATTTTGCATTAAATGCAACTTTAAATTCTGGCTTCTTTGAGTTGAATTTGGACTTCTTTTCCCTTTGCCTTACTCCGCAAGTAAGCTCATTCTTCTCCTTTGGTGGTCTATCTATTGCTCCAGGTTTTCCGCTCTGTCTATCCCACACTAATTTACCAACTCCTCACTCTGTTGCCCTGGGCAGAAGGCTCACTTTGTTGCCCTAGGCGACAGGCTCACTTTGCTACCCTGGGCGATAGGTATAGAGGCGGCAGTTGTTGTCTCTGTCTTGAACTACATCAGTATAGCTCCCTGATCTGCTGCCTCAACATCGTGTCCTCAGCTCTTCTCTCCTTCTACTAGTCTCTAGTGCCTGAAACTAAAACTAAACTAAAACAACACCTTTTCCTTACCAAATAAGATATAATCAACAAAAAGCATGGCAAAGTAAAGAATATTGTAAAATGCAATGCATGAGCCTAATTTTTTCCTAAAATGTACTTAAAAAAGAAATAATATAAGATGGTATGTGCATGAAATATAGAACTAATGGATTACAATGATGGTTTTAGAGTTGGCCGAATCTGTTTTTGAAGTTCTTGTAGTTTGGGGTGAGTTTATGGAAAACAGACCTTGAGTGTTCTTAAAAATGTAGAAATAATTTCTAAAATACTTATATATTATATATATGTTGTCTGCGAAATCAATTTTGGTAAATGAGTTCTGGATTTAAGACACTTTGGTTTAATGACCAAAATGCGAATTTTCAAAACTGTTTTAGTGACCGTTTCGTAAAAGAATCAAAACATTGAATCTTTAAGGAGCTAATTAGCCAAGTCTAATTTCAGACTTTCCCCTTATTTATTTATTCCTAAAAGTGATTTTAAAACAATTTTTATTTAAATTTTAAAAAGGGTTTTGTATCATCCAAGTTTTGACGTTATAAATTTTCAAAAGGGTTTCTTCACTTTCACTTCAACCATGCACCATTTCAGCAGCAAGTTTTCAAAGGTAAACCTCCTTTAAAGTTGATTTCTAATCATCAAAGTCTTTCATTATGATTTTCTTCTAAAACCCAATTGATTTCTCTTAGATTTCTTAAGCTTTTCTTCAAAATCAAGGGAAAACTCTACCATTAGAGGTGAGTTGAGTTTTACACCTCTAATGTAAGGTTCTTTATTGATATTCCCATGTTATTGATTTTTTATTATTTTAGATTAACGGTTTTGCAAATTTATTTATGAAAAATTGTGAAATCAAGCAAAAATGGTTGTTTAGTGAATTTCATTGTTGGATCAGGTTTTGCTGGGTTTTAGATTGTTGTGGGCAATGTTTTTGATGTTAAAATATGTTGAGATAATGGGTTAATCAAAATAATCCCAAATTTTGTTATGTTCGTGAAGTTTCAGATTGATATTTTTGGGTTTTTGTCTTGGATTTGTGAGAAATCAATAGCTGATGGATATTTGATGACGGGTTAATGTTTTGGATGCTATTAGATGTATTTATGATGCTAATATTGCTGGGTTTTCGCAGGAGATCGTTTGGGTTGATTTATTCAATGTTTTCGACTTATTTCAGATATGTTTTGATGGTCAATTGTTGCTAGATGATGAGTCTGTGTTTTCCAGCAAGTTTTTGGGTTGAAATAAAGTCAAATGCTCAGTTTTGTAATTGTTAGAAACAAGGGTTTGGATACGGAATCATTAGATGCATTTTTAGGTGATCTGGCGGCCCAGATTGGTGTTTCAGCTTGTGTTTGTGGTTTGCTGGTCAGTGGAAATTCTTTTAAAGCCTTAATGTGGTTAAAGACATGTTTTAAAGGGTTTGGATTGTGTCCGGGAGACCAATCTAAACTCAAGCGCATGTTTGGGTGTTTTCGCCCTTATTTTCACCTTGTTTTCGATTGTTTTGATTTAAAATGTTTATGATGCGATTGCACGGTGGATTATGATATATCCTGCTATTTTAATGCACGATGAGATGTTTTAAATGTTGTTATATGAAATCTCATGAGTTGATGTCTTGATATCAAAGTTATGAAATTATATTGGGAAATGCCATGAATTGTATATGCTTAGAAATGTGATGTTGTGATAATGTTTATGCTTTGAAATTAATGATTGTTTCTGGAGGTAAATTGTATATTCTCAAGTGATGATTATATATTTCGAATATATTAATCGATCAATAGGATGTGGAGAGCTCTATAATACAAAATTCGTGTGTGTGGTATCCTTTGGTTTCCCAATAAGGGTAGTGCTATTGTGTTGCGAGTGGCAGGGGTAGTGCTATCACCAACGGGCTCTGCGGGTAGTAGCATATCGTCCGAAGTGAGTTTTATGCATCGGTAATGCATGCGACATAATGGGGGTAGTGCCATCAAGGTGTTCGTATATCCAATTTGAGAGTGATAGGGTAGTGCTATCACCTTGGGCTCTGCGGGTAGTGGCATCCCGGATCACTTGTGGCCAATATGCATGTGTTGTTCTTATTATATTTATGCTATGTTTTTGCATGATGTTGATAATTTGTTGGTAAGTTATGTTTTGACATGCATCGGTAATGCATGGTTTGTACGAATTGGTAAGCTATGGTTGAATTACACCCGTAATGCATGAATTATGGTATTGTGGTTTTGACTTGAGAATATGCCTTGTGTTGTAATTCTAGCTTGTTTTATTGGTTTGTTGAAAAGAAATGGTTTAAAGGAAGGTTTTGGTTTTATGAACAAATTATGTGTTTTAAAAATTGCATTGTTGTAACTTCGGTTTTGAGCACCGCTCACTAAGCTCTCTAGCTTACGCTCTCTTTTCCAACAATGTAGATCTCTAAACCTTTCGAGATAGCAAGGGAGATGTCTAAGAGTCCAAATCTTAGCTCAAGTATGGTTTATTCCAATAGTAGTGTAGTAGCAATGGGGCTAGACCTTTATGTGTGTTCGGAACGTGTGTTGGACTCCCTTTTTGTTGAGACAAGTTTGTTATGATCCTTTGAAGTTGTGTGAAGTATGATTTCCCCATTTTAATAATTAGCTTGTGTTTTGACCTATAATGCAAATGTGGTTCTTCGTATGATTCGTTCTTGTTTAATCAATACTTTAAAATGCTCTTGTTTGGTGTTGCTAAGTTCCTTTATCTGGGAAATGCTTGTTTTGTTGATCCCTTCTGTTGGTGTGTTGTTGGAATGGTTTCAGTGAGCCTCGGAAGTGCCCAAGACCCTTTTTAAACCAAACTGTGCACATGGGTTCCGAAACGAGCCTTAAATTTGCCTAATTGTTTTGAAACCCCCTTGGTGTTTCGGAACAATTTGCCTCTAGAAAATATATTTTGAAAGCCTTTTTCGTAACGAGCAGTAGTGTTTCGAAACGCCTGGCAGTTAAGTTAGTTGAGCACATCTTCTAATTTCTGTTTTCTTTCGTTTTAGTCCTCGGTTGATGTTTTATCAATTATTTGAGTTTGGATGGTCGTTTCATGCTACATTTTGGGATACGTATATGAAAATTGACTAATTGCATGATGGTAACCTTAATTTTATGTAAGGTCCCTATTTTGTGCTAGAATTACATTTTGGTCCCTTTATACTTGTTGGCCGGTCCGAGGCTTGTTCCTTCGTGTTTTTATCTATTGCGAGTATTTCTCTCCTAAATTTTAATAAGAGCATCTAGAAAAGATAATTTTAAAAGCTTGTTCCTCTTTTAGGGTTGATAATCGAAGAGAAATCTCCGAGTCCTTCTTTGATTAGTCTCGTGTGACCACGTTAGGTTAGTCTGGTGGCTAAGCCGGGCTGAGGGAGTTACATTTGTTGGTATCAGAGCCTAGGTTTATCGAGCAATCGGGAAGGTAAGTGAGGTAAGTTTGATTTGGTTGTCTATTGTTTGCGTTGTTTGATGTTTGTAAGTGTATTGGAGTCTTGTTGTTGCGTAGGTTGTGATTAAAGGTACCCATTGTTATACACTATTGTGAAATGTGGTTTTTGAAATAAGGACTTGAACATCTTAGACCTCTTGCCATTGATGACCCAAATCATTTCCGTTGATTATTGTTGTGTTGCTAGATTGTTATCTTTGGTGTGGTAAGATGAGACTGAGGCGTAGACCTACATATGGTAGTGCTGGTAGTTGGAATGTTGAGGATGTGCGAGAGGAGAACTTGCCTCCTCCTCCACCGGGCGTTGGTATAGCTGATAATGAAGGTGTCGGACCTCAGAGAGGCCAGGGTTAGGCCGGTGTTGATATGACTCCTTTGATATAGGCTATAGCCAGAGCATTTAGTCATCATTAGCTAGATATCAGGCTACAGTTGCACCAGCTCAGGGTTAGAGGAGTGGTTTACCCCTCGAGAGACTTCATTGTTTGGGCAGAGTTGAGTTCCGTGGTTTATCGCCTGAGGGTTCTGAGGCTTGGCTCGAGTGTAGTGTCCGTATCTTGGGTCAGCTGGAGTATACTGATGCACGGAAGTTAGGATGTGTTGTTTCTTTGCTTCAGCGTAATGCATATGCTTGGTGGACCAATGTTACTACTAATATGCCTACATCTAATGTTACTTGGGATTTCTTCCGAACTGCCTTTCGGAAGAAATATCTCGGTCCTAGATATCAGGATGAGAAGAAGAGAGAGTTTATGGCACTGGTTCAGGGTAGTATGACATTATCGCAATATGAAGTGTAGTTCGTCCGGTTCAGTCAGTACGCCTCAAAGTTGGTTCCCACTGAGAGGGAACAGTGTGAGCGTTTCCGTTATGGTTTAATCAACGACGTGAAGACCTACATGTTAGCTTCATATTACACAGACTTTGACGTCTTGGTCACTAGGGCCAAAGATATCGAACATAGCTTGGGCTTAGCATCTCGAGGCGATGGGTCCAATTTAGGAAAAAGGTCTGCCGAGTGGGACAGAGACCGTGCCAAGGGCACAAGGATAGAAGGTAACACGGTGTTCTTAGGCGAGGTGGTGGAAACCCAGGACGATGCCATCAAGGCCAAGGAGCTGCTAGTCCTTTCCCCGATTGTGTTAAATGTGGGAGATGACATTCTGGAGAGTGTTGGGGGTACTTATGGTACATGTTGGAATTGTGGATCTCGAGCACATCTAAAGCGAGATTGTCCACACCCAGTTAGAGAAGGTCAGGCTCCTGTACGAGCTGCCGAGCATCAGAGAGGTCGTGGGTGCGACCGAGGAAACTTCCAGCCTAGGAACGAAGGTTAGAGAAACGTAGCCCACGTTGTCGCAGTTCAACCTGAGGGAGGTGGACGAGCTAGAGTTTATGCACACTCTGAGGGTAAGAACGAGACATATGTGATTGCAGGTAATTTTATGTTACAGTGGTTGAAATTGCTCTCTTTGATTGATTCTGGTTCTACATATTCCTATATCTTGAGTGAGCATGTCAAGTTGTTAGAAATACCATGTTAAATCTTTGACGTGGGCGGGAATGTTACTAGTTCTTTTGGCGAATCAGTTGTGGTTAGAAAGGTATATCGAAGATGTTCGCTGATGATTCAGGGTCATGTGTTTCCGGTGGATGTGATGGAATTGCCATTCTATGGATTTGATGTGATTTTAGGTATGGATTGGCTCATGAAGCACAAGGTTAGGGTAGACTTTGAGACAAAACGAGTATCGTTGAAGCTATCAAACGATAACGAGGTAGTGGCAGTTGGCGAGAATGTTAAGTTCTTATCTAATGTTGTTTCAATGTTAGAAGCTCAGAAATTATTAGATCATGGTTGTCAGGCATATTTGGCTTATGTCGTGAATCTGAATATGAGTGAAGCTCGACCGAAAGACATTAGAACAATATGTGATTTTCCTAATGTATTTCTGGAAGAATTGTCTAGTGTACCGCCCGATCGAGAGGTTGAGTTTGCTATTGAGGCATATGCTGATTCTGCTCCCGTATCCATTGCTCCGTGCCGGTGGCTTCATAGGAACTGAAGGTGTTGAAAACACAACTTCAGGAATTGGTAGACTGAGGATTCATTCGTCCGAGTATTTCGCAGTGGGGCGCACCAATTTTGTTTGTTAAAAAGAAGGATGGTAGTATGAGAATGTGTATAGACTATCGACAGTTAAATAAGCTGACAATGAAGAACATGTATCCTTTACCAAGGATTGATGATTTGTTTGATCAGTTGTGAGAAGCTTCAGTGTTTTCTAAGATATAATTGAGATCCGGTTATTATCAGCTAAAGGTAAAAGAGGAAGATATACCGAAGATAGCTTTCCGCACTCATTATGGCCATTATGAATTCTTGGTACTGCCATTTGGTCTGACTAACGCGCCAGCTGCTTTTTATAGATATGATGAACCAGGTAATTCATGAGTATTTAGATCAGTTGTTTAGTGTTCATTGATGATATTATGATATATTCTCGCACTGAGGAAGATCATGATAAGCATTTGTGGTTAGTGTTGCAAACTTTGCTAGATAATTAGTTATATGCCAAGTTGAGCAAATGTGAGTTATGGATTAGGGAAGTAGTCTTCCTAGGACATGTGTCAGATGAGGGAATCAAAGTGGATCCTAAGAAGATTAAAGCAATTGTGAGT
The DNA here is from genome assembly GCA_030270665.1 of Hibiscus trionum. Taxonomy (NCBI): domain Eukaryota; kingdom Viridiplantae; phylum Streptophyta; class Magnoliopsida; order Malvales; family Malvaceae; genus Hibiscus; species Hibiscus trionum. The sequence goes on from BSYR01000021.1 coordinate 29,983,768, forward strand.
TGGAAGCAATCGAGATCGGTAAGTTAAATATGCAATTTCTTAGGTTTGGTTGGTTATTGTCAACGTTTCGTAGAAGGTTTTTCTAAGGTTGCTGCACCTTTGACCAAATTGTTGCAAAAGGATGTTCGTTTCGAGTGGACAGAAACTAGACAACAAGCTTTTGAGAAATTGAAAGAAGCTTTGAAGAAATCTCCTATTTTAGTGTAACCGGTGACAGAGAAAGAGTACGTGATTTACAGTGATGCATCATATGTTGGTCTAGGCTGTGTGCTGATGCAAGAAGGAAGAGTAGTAGCGTATGCATCGAGACAGTTCAAGACGCATGAGCACAATTATCCTATGCAGTATATAGAGTTTGTCGTGGTTGTGTTTGCTTTGAAGGTTTGGAGACATTACCTTGACAGTGAGAAATGTACAGTATGTACGGATCACAAGAGTCTGAAATACTTGATGACACATAGAGAATTGAATCTCAGACAGCGAAGATGGCTAGAGTTGTTGAAAGACTACGATCTTATGATTGAATACCATCCAGGGAAAGCCAATGTAGTGGCTGATGCTTTGAGTATGAAGGTGGAAGTCGAGTTGCGAGCAATATTTGCTAGACTGAGTTTGTCTCGTGATGGTGGTTTAGTGGTTGAACTACAAGTCAAACCTTCGTTCATTCAGATGATTCGAGAGAAACAGTTGCAAGATAGAACATTAGCATCTCATGTTCAAGATATTGTAGAAGGTAGACCGACAAATTTCAACTTCACTAATGATGGTGTTCTATGTTTCAAAAATAGGGTAGTGGTACCAGATTACGTTGAGTTGAGACGTACCATGTTGACCGAAGCACATAGTAGTCCGTTTGCTATGAATCCGAGTAGTACAAAGATGTATCGTGGTTTAAAAGATGAATACTATTGGACTGGGTTGAAGAAATATGTGACAGAGTATGTGAGTAAATGCATGGTTTGTCAACGTGTGAAGGCTGAAAATCAATTTCCATCAGGTTTTTTGCAACCATTAAGAATTCTGGAATGGAAGTGGGAAAGAATTACCATGGATTTTGTATCACGTTTGCCTTTGACAACTTTTAGGAAGAATTGAGTTTGGGTAATTGTTGATCGTCGAACGAAATGCGCGCACTTTATAGCTGTTCATACTACGTACACGTTAGATATGCTGGCTGAGTTGTGCATCCAGGAGATAGTGATATTGCATGGTGTACCTAAATTGATTGTATCTGATAGAGATTCGAGGTTTACTGCTCTATTTTGGGAATGTCTGCATGATGCTTTGAGCACTCGTTTGAATTTCAGCACATCTTACTATTCGTAGACCGATGGTCAGTTAGAAAGAGTAATCTAAGTGTTAGAGGATATGTTACGGTGTTGCATTATTGATTTTCATGGTACATGGGAGAAACATCTACCGCTAGTAGAGTTTGTGTATAATAACAGTTACCAGGTAAGTATTCAGATTGCTCTTTACGAAGCTTTGTATGGTTGAAAGTGTGAAACACCTGTTTGTTGGGTCGAAGTAGGACAAAAGTTACTATCGTTGCCGAATATTCTTAAGGGTACTACGGAGAAGGTAAAATTGATTTGTGATCGCTTGAAAGTTGCTACGGATCGTCAAAGGTCCTATGCAGATTTGAAACACCGTGAGATAGAGTATGCAGTAGGTGAGAAAGTGTTTCTGAAAGTTTCACCTTGGAAGAAAGTGATGAGATTCGGTAGGAAGAGTAAACTGAGTCCGAGGTTTATAGGTCCGTACGAAATAGTGGAACAAATTGGTCCCCTTTCTTACAGATTGTGTTTGCCATCCGAGTTAGAAAAGATACATGATGTGTTTCAGGTTTCAATGCTTCGAAAGTATAGATCAGATGCATCTCACGCTATGCTTGTTGAAGAGATTGAGTTGAATCCTGATTTGTCTTACGATGAAGAACCAGTCGAAATCTTGGCTACGGACAACAAGGTGTTGCGTGGTAGAAGCATTCAATTAGTGAAAGTGAAATGGCAATCACTTTCGGCTTAGGAGTTTTGATGATGGTTTTAGAGTTGGCCAAATTTGTTTTTGAAGTTCAAGTAGTTTGGGGAAAGTTCAAGGAAAACAACCCTCGAGTGTTCTTAAAAATGTGGAAATAATTTCTAAAATCATTATATATTATATATATATTGTGTGTGAGAAATCAATTTTGGAAAATGAGTTCCAGATTTAAGACATTTTGGTTTAGTGACCAAAATGCGAATTTTCAAAACTGTTTTAGTGACTGTTTTGTAAAAGAATCAAAATATTGGATCTTCAAGGAGCTAATTAGCCACGTCTAATTTCAGACTTTGCCCTTACTTATTTTATTCCTAAAAGTGATTTTAAAAGTATTTTTATTTATATTTTTAAAAGGGTTTTATATCATCCAAGTTTTGACGTTAAAAATTTCCAAAAGGTTTTCTTCACTCTCTCTTCAACCAAGCACAATTTTAGCAGCAAGTTTTCAAAGGTAAACCTCCATTAAAGTTGATTTCTAATCATCATGGTCTTTCCTTATTATTTTCTTCTAAAACATAATTGTTTTCTCTTAGATTTCTTAAGTTTTTCTTCAAAATCAAGGGAAAACTCTATATTAGAGGTGAGCTGCATTTTTCTTCTCTAATGTAAGGTTCTTTATTGATATTCACATGTTATTGATTCTTTTATTGTTTTAGATTAAAAGTTTTGCAAATTTATTTATGAAAAAGTGTGAAATCAAAATAAAAATGGTTGTTGCTGGAGCGCATGTACAGGCCCTTGCAGCTGGGCTTACCATTGGAGAGGTTGAGAAGCCTAGGAGCTGTGGAGTTCTTCGGAATGTCTCCCGAGGCGCCTGAAGCCTGGTTAGCAAGTACAATCCATATCATGGATTAAATGGGATGCAACGACATTCGCAAGCTGGGATGCGCAGTTTCTTTGTTGCAAGGCAATGCCTATAGCTGGTGGACGACTACCACTGCTGGATTGGAACCCAACGAGGTATATTGGGAGTATTTCAGAGGTGCCTTCAAGAGGAAGTGTCTGGGGGTGAGATACTTGGACGAGAAGAAACATGAGTTTATGTCGCTAGTTCAGGGCAATCTTTCCGTGGGGGAGTATGAGGTTCAGTTCGTACGCTTGAGCCAGTATGCCCCTGAGCTGATGCCTAGTGAGAGGCACCAATGTGATCGCTTCCGGTACGGGCTAGTACACGAAGTCAAGACGTACATGTTGGCTGCGGATTATACCGACTTCGATGTGCTTGTATGTCGAGCCAAAGACATCGAACAAAACTTGGGCTTGTCGTCTTGAGGTGTTGGTTCTAGCTCTGGGAAGAGAGTAGCTGAGTATAGTTATGGGGGTGGACGGAACAAAAGAGGTCGAGATAGGAGACATCGGCCTAAGGGGAGGCGAGGTGCTCCGGGTCGAGGTAGTTAGGTCCAAAGAGGCCGAGTGAGGGCTGAGCAGCACACGTGCTGGACATGTAGGTTGAGGGACCATCTGAGGTGAGATTGTCCTCGAGCAGCTAGAGAGGTTCAGGCTCTTGTTGTGGTGACGGGGAATTCATGTTGGAATTGTTGCTTAGCATATCACACGAGGCGGGAGTACCCCTTGTTGGCTGGTGGAGGCCAAGGGCGTGCACCTGCTATGGCTGCACCTCAGAGAGGCCGTGGGCGCGACCGAGGGAACTTCCAGGGCAGAGATGAGGGTCAGAGAGGCGTTGCTCATGTGGTGGCAGTTCGGTCTGAGGGAGGCGGTCCTGCCAAGTTTTATGCTGAGCGTGAGGAGCGCAACGATAGCGATGTTATCCCATGTACCTTTTCTCTACAGTCTTTATCATTGCTTGCTTTTATTAAGTCTGGTTCTACGCATTCTTATATCTTGAGTGAGCATGCACATTTGCTTGATATACATGTTGAGTTGCTTGAAGTAGGAATGCAAGTGACTAGTTCTTTTGGTGAGACTGTAGTCACTAGGAGGTTGTATATGAGATGCCCTTTGACTGTGCAAGGTCATGTCTTTCTTGTGGATTTGATGGAGTTACCCTTCTACGGCTTCGATGTAATCCTTGGTATGGATTGGTTGTTTGAGCATAGTGATGTGGTTGACTTTGATGTCAAACGGGTCACCTTAAAGATGGTCGATGATTATGAAGTAGTGGTAGTAGGCGAGAATGTGAAATTCTTGTCGAATGTGATTTCAGTTTTGGAAGCAAACCGTATGATGAAGATGGGTTGTCAGGCTTACCTTGCGTATGTTATGAACCCTGGCACCAAGAATGTGCATGTGCAGGATATTCGAACCGTTCGCGATTTTCTGAGTGTCTTTCTGGAAGAATTGCCTGGGTTGCCACCAAATACGGAAGTTGAGTTTGGTATCAGTTATACGAGAATATGACTTCAGTGTGTATTTCTCCTTATCGCATGGCACCTAAAGAGCTAAAAGTGCTGAAAACGCAACTGCAGGAGTTGTTGGACCGAGGATTCATTTCGGCTGAGTGTGTCATCTTGGGGTGCACCGGTCTTGTTTGTTAAAAAGAAAGACGTGACTATGCAGATGTGCATAGATTATCGGCAACTGAACAAGTTGACGATCAAGAACAAGTATCCCTTGCCTAGAATTTATGATCTCTTTGTTCAGTTCCGGGGAGCCTCGGTGTTTTCTAAGATAGACTTGAGGTCGGGATATTACCAGTTGAAGGTGAAGGATGTGGACGTACCTAAGACAACTTTTTGGACAAGGTACGGGCATTACGAGTTCTTAGTGATTTTGTTTGGTTTGACCAACACAGCTGCAACTTCCATAGACATGATGAATCGTGTCTTCCATGAATTCTTGGATCAGTTTGTGGTGGTATTCATCGATGATATCCTTGTGTATTCGTGTACCGAGGAGGATCATGATAGACACTTGAGAATCGTTTTTCAAGCGTTGTTGGAAAATCAATTGTATGCCAAGCTAAGCAAGTGTGAGTTTTCGCTTAGGGAGGTGGTCTTCCTTGGACATGTTGTGTTAGCTGAGGGTATTCGCGTTGATCCGCACAAAATAGAGGCTGTGATGAGTTGGAAAGTGCCTAAGTCGATAAAGGAGGTACGAAGTTTCCTTGGTCTAGATGGGTATTACCGTAGGTTTGTCGAGGGTTTCTCGAAGATAGCTGCACCTTTGACCAAGTTGTTGCAAAAGAATGTTCATTTTGACTGGACAAAGGCGAGGCAACAAGCTTTTGAGAAGCTGAAAGAAGCTTTGACGCAAGCTTCGGTTCTAATTCAGCCTGAGTCTGGTAAGGAGTTTGTGGTTTATAGTGATGTGTCCATTGTTGGTTTGGGCTGCGTGTTGATGCAGGAAGGTAAGGTAGTAGCTTATGCATCTAGACAGTTGAAGGTGCTTGAGCATAACTATCCTACTCATGATCTTGAGCTTGCGGCTGTTGTATTTGCTTTGAAGATCTGGAGGCATTACCTGTACAGAGAGAAGTGCGTTGTGTTCACAGATCATAAGAGTTTGGAGTATCTTATGTCTCCGAAGGAGTTGAATCTTAGGCAACGTCGTTGGATGGAGTTGCTTAAGGATTATGATCTGACGATCGAGTACCACCCTAGCAAGGCTAATGTTGTAGCTGATGCTTTGAGCAAGAAAGTGGTCCAATGTCACTAAACATGAGAGTGGTACCAACAGATGCTGAACAACTGCCTGCTACATGGTTTTTCGGCTTGGACACATTGTCACGGGGCTAGATTTTGACTCGCTAACCCGTGCGGCCTTAGTCGTCGATCTTAGGTCGTGGACTAAGTAAGCCTTCGAAAAGCTAAGCTAATGCGCTTAGAATGTGCTGTGCGGAAGCTTTGGAAAATAAGGGTGATGGCTAAGCAAGGCAAAAGGAAAGAGGCAAGGGATTTAACAAGCAACGAGCCTCGTTAGAAACTCCTCCTAAGCCTAGACGAGGAGAAAAGAGTACTCGATACACTCTTGTATTAAAGAATAAAAAAAGATGATAAATGAGGAATTGTGGAGTGATTACAATGGTTGGGGAAGGCTCCTATTTATAGCCTTGGCCCCCTCGATCTAATGGATACGAACGACTCGTTCCAATGGCTATGGATGAGTCTTACAAAGAGAATCTCATATACATGGCAACTATATCATCCTATTACATGGTTGCCTAAGATAAGTGCCCAATGACATCATATTCTTGGTGGCATTGGCTTGTTTCCTCAAATGTGGCTTCAAGGATGGAAGCTTTCCTCGAATACGCTCCATGGAAGATATCTTACCATGAGCGTTGGTGAAAATATGACACCTTGGCTTGGGTCTTGGAAGCTTGGGCGGATTGGGCTTGGCATGGCCCAAATATTGTGTCCAAAACCTCCTCTTTAGCATGTTGGATGCTAAATCGGGCACTAGGGGTGTGGGCAACTTGGATGGGAAACCCCTAGGCCTCTTGGCATGCACATCGGGTTCAGACTCGGCCTCATATGCGTGCACGTCGGGTGCAGGCTTGAGCTCCATGGCTTGGGCGGCATGGATGCAAGGCAAGGCCTTCTCGAATGCGGACTTGGCCTCCTTAGTGTGCACGTCGGGTGCGGGCTCGGGCTCCATGACTTGGGCGGCATGGATGAGGCAAGGCAAGGCCCTCTCGGTTGCGGGCTTGGCCTCATTAGTGAGCACGTCGGGTGCGGGCTCGGTCTCCATATCTTGGGCTACATGGAGGGTGTGCGGCAAAGGCCCCTCGGGTGCGTGTGTTGGGCCCCCTCGGGTGTAAGTCTTGTGGGCAGCATATGGGGTGCTAGACAAGGCCCCATGGTGCGCTGGAACTGGCCCAGGTCGGATCTCTTGGGCGCGGACACCACCAAGGGCGTTGGGCATGGCCCCTTGGTGCGTGGCATCAGCAACACTTTGTGTCCCTAGGTCGGTTGGTGTGCGTGGTGCGCGAAGTTTAGCACCTATGGGTGCAGCTGACTCAGTCTAAAAAAGTGAGTCGGTAACATTCTCCCACACTAAAGCTATCGACGTCCTCGTCAATTGGTAATGATGAGGCTTGGTCGCCTTGTTCTCGAACGGCCCCGGCTCATCGTCTCGTTCCCGCTTGGACAAGGGATCACTCGTGAAAAAGCCAAGGCTTTCATGCCTTAGGTCTCGATCTGTCTCGAACGGTTGCCACTCCTTGGCAAGCTCATGATCCTCGAACGGTTGCCACTCCTTCTCATAGAAGAAGCTCGCCTTGCTTTGTGCTTGGCTTGGTCTCTCGCTCGATCGCATCGACGGCCTGAAGACAAAACCAGAGTAAGTTAGTCTTAAATCATCATAAAAACATGGCTTACTTACCTCGGACAAAATATTTTTGTCGGGTGGATTCACTACGCCTTGTCGATACTCAAGGCAATTGATGATGGCGGGGTCTTGAAGTATCCCTACTTCGGTGCTCTCTAGCACTCGTCCCTCAGTTGGGATGAAGGATGGATGTTTTCGGCTTGCTCCATCCACTTCATCACTCGGTTCCTCGCTTTGCCTCGCAAGCAACCTGTGGACAGAACCACAATAAGTTAGATGCGAATTTTGAAAAATTGGATCACTTACCTCGTCGCTCGACTCTTCGTTATCCTTGTCGCATGATTCGACTAGGATGGCTACTCGCCCCACGTCTCGGTTTGGATCTTCGTTCAAACTCGTAGGATGCCTACAAAAATCCAATTGACAATAGGTTAGAAAGGATTTTTTAAATAAAGAATCACTTACCTCGGACTCAAGGTCCTCGTTGTGTCGATCCACTTTGCCTTGTCGATACCCAAGGCAAGTGTTGGCATGGTTTGGCCCCTCATCAATGGGCTTGTGCATCACGGTGCTTCGTTCCATGGATTCATGCCACTCGTCCATGGAATTGGACCACTCATCAAATTCGGCTTGAAATTCTCCAAGGAAAATTGCTAGCTCCTCTCCATCGGCTTGGATGGTGTCTCGATCACTTGGCTTTCTACTCACGAAAGCACAAAGGTGTCCCACTCACATCGGCAACTCCTCGATGGCAAGTGTTTCGTTGAACTCGGATGGCTCTTGAACCGCTTCATCAAACTCGGATGGGTACTCTATCTCATGAACCATCTCACTCTTTGGCGGACAAGTAGCGTGCCCCTCCTTATACCCTCGGCTTAATGCATCGGCTACATTCTTCGACAAAGTTGGGTTGCATTTCCAAGCAAAGTCGAACTTTGCAAGGATTTTCTCCCAACGAACCTGCTTAGAAGACAACTTTGCATGGGTTAGAAAATAATCGTTTAATCGACTTTCGGAAAAGACATCAAACCTCGACCCAATTAAGCGTTGTCTCCAAGTGTGCAAGTAATGCACGACTGCGATAAGCTCTTTGTCACGATCCGGGTAACTCTTCTCGGACTCGTTGAGCACTCGACTCTCTCGAGCAATCGGAACTCCCTTCTCTAAGAGGACTCCTTCAATGTAGTTGGCATTTGCGAAGGTATGGACTTCGAATGCCTTCACGTCCTCAAACTCATCAAGGACTTGTTCCGTTGTGTCGGAAACTTCCATGGATTCTTCCATGGCTTCATCATCGTCGGCTATCTTGGTTTGGCCCTCACTTTCACGTGAATCGATGCTTGAACCTGCATCATCCTCTTCATCGGATTCTGGCAAATGAAGTGAATTAATTTGCTCCAAACAAGATAAACCAAGAATAATTTCATTTTTACCAAGAGAATGATAAGACTTTACCGTGATGTTTGTTGTATCTCGAAAATTGTTGATTTGAAGGTACACATTCTTCGCGATTCCCACAACTGGCTCATCACTAAAGTTGACCATCTTAACTTGTTCATTTACCTTCTCAACTTGAAGGTTTAACGTCTCCGCAACTCGCTTGGACACAATCAGCGAATGTGCACTCGAATCCACTAGTGCACTTAGTGTGGCACCGGGAAACACTACGTCTACAAACATAGGCCCCTCTTCCTCGAAGTCACTCTCGACTTCACTTGAATCACAAGATGACTCATCATCGTCATCGTCGTTGGAATACTCCACGTAACATGTGGACTCGTTGCACTTTTGCAACCTTTCCTTAATCAAAGCTTCACTATCAAAGTTTGACGCCCCAACAACCACCAAACTTGGTGATGCACCGAACAAGGAAGCAAGCTTTACGGCCTCGGTCTCGTCGGGCAAGACTTGCTCCTCGAACGCCTCTACCATACTCACTGGTAGCACATTGCACCTTTCATCAAGCTTCAAAGCCTCGATCTCGTCGGACTCGTCCTGTAACTTGGACTACTTGAATTTGTGCGGGCATCGGAAAGAATCGTGTGGCAATCCACACCTCCAGCATTTCGACGGCCAACTCTTTGGGCAGTCTTTCACATCATGATTGATTCTACAAAGAGAACAAAACCATGAATTAGTAAAAACATCACTCAAACGTGATTTACTTACCTCGCTTTCAAACGAGAATTTTTGTGATTCCACGCTCATCTTTGTCGCAACGTCCCTTCTTCTTGCTCGCGCCATCTCGTCTCGGATAGGAGCGGAACTCGCTCTGATACCACTTGTCACAGGGCTAGATTTTGACTCGCTAACCCGTGCGGCCTTACTCGTTGATCTTAGGTCGGGGACTAAGTAAGCCTTCGAAAAGCTAAGCTGATGCGCTTAGAATGTGCTGTGCGGAAGCTTTGGAAAATAAGGGTGATGGCTAAGCAAGGAAAAAGGAAAGAGGCAATGGATTTAACAAGCAACGAGCCTCGTTAAAAACTCCTCCTAAGCCTAGACGAGGAGAAAAGAGTACTCGATGCCCTCTTGTATTAAAGAACAAAGAAAGATGAAAAATAAGGAATTGTGGAGTGATTACAATGGTTGGGAAAGGCTCCTATTTATAGCCTTGGCCCCCTCGATCTAATGGCTACGAACGACTCGATCCAATGGCTATGGATGAGTCTTACAAAGAGAATCTCATATACATGGCAACTATATCATTCTATTACATGGTTGCCTAAGATAAGTGCCCAATGACATCATAGTCTTGGTGGCATTGGCTTGTTTCCTCAAATGTGGCTTCAAGGATGGAAGCTTTCCTCGAATAGGCTCCATGGAAGATATCTTACCATGAGCGTTGGTGAAAAGATGACACCTTGGCTTGGGTCTTGGAAGCTTGGGCGGATTGGGCTTGGCATGGCCCGTATATTGTGTCCAAAACCTCCTCTTTAGCATGTTGGATGCTAAATCGGGCCTTAGGGGTGTGGGCAATTCGGATGGGCAACCCCTAGGCCTCTTGGCATGCACATCGGATGCAGACTCGACCTCATATGCATGCACGTCGGGTGTGGGCTTGAGCTCCATGGCTTGGGCGGCATGGATGCAAGGCAAGGCCCTCTCGGATGCGGACTTGGCCTCCTAAGTGGGCACGTCGGGTGCAGGCTCGGGCTCCATGACTTGGGCGGCATGGATGAGGCAAGGCAAGGCCGTCTCGGTTGCGGGCTTGGCTGTAACACCCTAAAAATACCCTAGTTGGAAACCCTAATTTAAACAATAAGAAAAGTGTAAACATTTTACATTTGGACTAAAAAAGAATTAGAATGAATTAAATAACGTCATGATGGTAACTAAATTATCCATAGATGTAATCAAAAGTAAATTAGTAATACAGTGTCAAAATTGTTTATGGAAATTCAACATTATAATAGCATAAATATGAACAACATACGATAGTGGAAATTAACACTCAAATTATATACTATATATATATATATATATATATATATAATAGTGGAAATTAATGTTAGGTTAATATTATAATAAAATAATACAAATTTATAGTGGGAATACATGGAGGATAATGAAACCATGTGTCATTACCCCTTGGACAGCCGGCTATAGTGAGACTAAAGGAAAACACATGCAATTTTCATTCTCTCTCCTTCCTTATCCCACCGAAACTAAGTTTTTGAGAGAGAGTAAGAATCTGAAAATCTTGAAGGTTAAACACATACATTTGTGCTGGAAAAGGAGCTAAGAAATCATAGATGTTCATGCATGTAGGCAGATTGCATGTAAGTGTTCTTATGTTGTTCGATTGTTTCATTGTGTTTATACTTGTTTCTGATAAAATCTGAGTTTGTTTAGTTCTGGAAATTGATGTTTAAATGCTTGATTATGTATAACCATTTCTGGGTTTGTGTTAGTATTGATTTTGAACTGAAAATACACAATAAAAACAAGTTAGAACACCTAATCTGTCCAGATTCGCACCTATAAGATACCCTACGGAAATCTGGAAAATTGTGCATGTTAGAGTCATTTCTGGAAAAAGTGTTCTGATAAAAAGTTGTAGAGGACAAAATTTTACATGGAATAGAGGTATGCGTTGCTCAAAAATGTTAATTATAGGTCTCTGAATTGTTGTTAGAAGTTGACTGGACTGAAACTGAATGAATTTGGACTCTGCTGGACTATATTGTGAAATTCGAAATGTTTAGGGATCAAAATGGTGTTAATAAATTCTCAAAATTTATGCTTGAAACAGGGGAGTCATGAAATGAATAAAAATTTAATAGCCAATCTTGAATTAAGTCCCAATTGATAGGTTAAATGCATTTAGATCACATAGAGGATTAAAATGGATTAAAAGGGGACTGTTTTGTGGAAATTGTTAAAAATGAGGACTTGAATGCTCTGTTTTTAAAGATGTTAGAACTTAATTGTTATATTAATACATGTAGGTTAATGTGGTTAATAGCTTAGAATCAAATGAATTGTGAAATATAGGATTTAAATGCACTAAAGTCACGAAGTTAAGCTTGGACAGATTAGGCTCTGAAATTGGCCTGTTTTCAAATGTAAAACTGTATTAACTGGGAAATGCTAAAAATATGAGCCATACATGGTTTTAAAGGTGTGTTTATAAGCTTTCCAGAATAGTATGATATGCCTTATTTGGATTAGGGAATAAAAAGTTATGGACAGATTAGTGGACAATGCTCAAAACTGCCATGTTAAGGACAGCTTGTGTGTTTATTGTTGTTTGCTTGATTTGGTTGGATTTTTGTGCTAAGATTGATACTAATGGATGTTATATATGTTGTAATATGATTCAAGAGCATATTGGTGAAGAAATATTAGAGGAATCAAGGGGTGATCAAACCAAGAAGAAAGGGAGAGGCATCATCATTAAGGAGACAAACTAGCTTGGAGTATTGTGAGTGTAGCATTGCTTAAGTGTTAGGATTAGTATCCTAACCTTTATGTTTTTGATTATTAGATAACATGAATGAAACATGTAATGAATTTAATAATGATTGGTAAAATTTAAAATGATAAGGAAGAAGGATTAAAGGCAAGAATATTGATCTAAGTGTACATTGATTGTTAGATAAGCATGCTTAGCATAAATATGTTTAGTTGCTATGATGGGTTGATTGCTTGAGCTATGTGAAATGAGACTAAATGATGAGCTTAGCTACTGGTTTATGATGATTATAAAATAAAAATGATCTCATGTGCTTGCTGGAATTTTATGTTACCATGATGTTTGATTGATTATATGTGTATGCCTATTGAAATGATTAAATGTCTTTAAAATTATGAATGATTGGCAAGTGAATTCTCTTGTCAATAAAGAAAGATAAATAAAGTCCTTGGTTTGATTAGTGTCTATAGGTAGAAGGGCATGCCTTAGAGTCATTGAGCTCCTCTGATTATTGTTAAAGGATGGTGGTTAGTCACCAATATTCCTTAAGGTGGTAAGTCACCTTGATGCTATGGCATCCTCTGATTACATGTTTCAAGTTGGTTACAAAGCATTGATACCTTTGGGTATCCAAAGTCATATGTCACACGTAGACTCGATTACCTTGTTCATTAATCATCCAAGGCAACATATTTAAAAGTTACATGACTTGAAAGATAAGTACCTAAATGATAAGTACCAATGATATGAAATTGATATGCCTACTTGCCTTGTATATGCTAATGCATTTAAATGATGTTTGCTGTTGTATATGATAATGTTTTGATTGATACTTGATGTATGGATGAACATTAAAGTATGTTGTTTATGTTGCATCAATGGTTACAAGATTAGCTAAGTATACTTATGTATGATGGACTAGCTAGGTAAACTTTGACTAAAGCCTAGTTAGGTAACCTTAAAGATTGAATAATGCTCTAAAAGATGGAGATTAGTAAAGTTTAGGGCTGCCTCACTAAGTACATACCTTGTACTTATTACTCTTCTGTTCCCTTCTTCCAAAAATTTCAGGTACTAGTCCCGAAAGCTAGTCGATTGTCCTAGAGAGCTGACCTTGAAGTCCAAGCACAAGTATGACTCTTTTGGTTATTATAGTTGGTGGCATAGATGTATATAAGTGTCACATGCATATGATACATGTATTTTGGGTGCTTGACTTGTAAATGTTGTGTTTAAAAACTTGATTATGTAATATGTTTTTTAACATGCTTAATGCTTTGGTTGTGTAATTAAGTAATAAAGGACCATGGTATATATATATAGGAATGATGGTTGCTATGGAATTTAAAGTATGCTTGTATGATTTGCTTATATGACCAAATGATCATATGATTGAATTAGAGTTGTATAATAATTTAGCCGAACCTTAAATGTTCCTATTGAGACCGAATATGATTAAAGTGTGCTTGTATGATTATGTGATCTTGGAAAATTGATTGTGTTAATGAGACATGAACTATAGGATTGTAATATGCATCTAGATGTATGATGTAAAATGAAGATTAAAATGTATTGCTATGCTTAGTTCGAATGTACCTATGGAATGAGCCTTGTTTATATGTATGATTCGAATAGGGTAGATTAAGAAATTGGTTTGGTAACATGATTATGTAATGGGTGTTGAATGTGTAAGCATGATTAAATGATTATCTTGTTTTGTTAGTACATGTATGTAATTGATATGATTGTAACATGATTGCTTGTATGTAATAGTTAAGGTTTTTGTTAGCCCACATATATGTATGTTTACATTTTTGGTTGAATGTTAGAGTAAGCTTCCGCATGTATATATAATATAAATCTAAAGTGTGTTTCATAAAGAAACTTGTATGCCAAGTATGTTATGATAATTGGAATTGCTTATGTATGTCATGAATATGTATAATATGAATCCGAATAATAATATGCTGCAAATGTAACGCTCCTCGCTCGCATTCCCGGGCGAGGGGTGTTACATAAATCGGTATCAGAGCTTTAGGTTATAGATCCTAAAAATTTGTCCGAATATGTCATGCATCATATAGGATTACACTATGCCACCTAGGAGTCTTATATTGAATTATTTGTGACTTCGCTCTCTAATTCCGAACTTTCCTCTGAATTCCTTGTAGAACGTCTGCTACTAACTTAGCTCGGGATGATGAGAGTCCCCAATGATCTTCTACTAAGAACGGGGATAGCGTTGCTATGCGACCCCCGGTTGAACCTGAACAACCTCGAGAGCAACCTCGAGTACAAGTCCCTCCTCCTTTGGACAATGCGACCATCGAAACTGTTCGTCGGGAATGTTTTATCAGTGTCAAAGAAATATTCGATCACTTTGCAACGGGTGTACGAGCAGCCCCAGTTGCTGTTGCACCATCTCAAGCCCCGATCGACAAGCTCGCTTCACACCGAGCTACTCCTTTTAGTGGCCTTGATATCGAGAAACCGGAAAAAGGTGAGCAATGGCTCGATAAAACTATCCAAATCTTAACTAAGCAACTCAAATGTTCCGATGAACATAAACTCGAGTGTGCAGTCTCCTTATTATCAAAAGACGCCTTAAGCTGGTGGAAAACCACGATCCTGACTACCCCTGCTGAGTTAGTGACTTGGGACTTCTTTGTTGATGAGTTTAAGAAGAAGTTCATTAGCGAACAATATATGGCCGACTGCAGAAATAAATTCCTGTACTTGAAGCAGGCCAATCGACCGAATGAACAATATGTTGCTGATTTCTGCAAATACTGCAAATACGGAGCTGCTTACATTAAGACTGAAGAAGAGAAATGTCGTAAGTTCGTCAGTGGTCTGAACGATGAGCTAAAACCGATGTTTACTGCTCTTGGTCTCACAAACTTTCAAACTCTTGTGAACCGAGCTATTTCTACTGAAGCTACAATGAGGGTCGCAGAAAAGCGAAAGAGTAGTTATCGTCCGGACAAGGGTAAAAAGGGTGACAGTAAGTCCCGGTGGTTGAAGAGGCCGAAGCACCAGAATGAGTCCTTCTCTACTTATTCACCTGTCACTCAGAATGATTATCGACCTCCGTCCTCAAACAGGATGGCTATTCCGGTGGTTTCTGTTAACAGCACCGAAAAATCTGAAAGGACACCTACTTGCAAATTCTGTCAAAAACAGCACTTCGGCCAATGCCGATTTCAGTCTAATCTCTGCTTCGCCTGTGGAGGCAATGATCATTATATTCGTGACTGTCCAAAGAAGGATGACCAAACTTCTACTCGTCACTCTAATCCGAACCCGGCACCATCTGGTCGAAACAAGAACCCGAGACAAGCTCAATCGGGTAATCAGTGGAAAGGCAAGACTGCTCATTCAAAAGCCACTACCTATCAGGAATCTCGAGCCCCAGCTCGTGTCTATCACATTCGTGGCAAAGAAGAAGAAGAGTCTCCCGATGTCATTGCGGGTACGGTTGAACTTAACCTTAAACCTGTTTACGCTTTGATAGATTCAGGATCAACCCATTCATTTATATGCTCATACTTGTTAGATGAACTTAAATTGAAACCTGAAACTGTACAAACTGGGCTAATTGTTTCGAACCCTATAGGAGGTAGTATGCCTATAAATTTGATTTGTAAAGACTGTCAGATAACAATCCGAAATGTACCCTTTCCTTGTAATCTTTATGTGTTGCCTAAATGTGAATTTGATCTAGTTTTAGGACTAGACTGGTTGGGAAAACATGAAGCCTGGGTAGACTGTCAAAACCGTAGGTTGTATTTACGGGGTTTAGGAAAAGAATCCATTCTGTTAATAGATAAGAAACCAACCTCCATTTTTGCTGCTATGGCATTACAAGATTATCTTGACTTCGGTTTATCTGAAATGCCGATTGTATCTGAATTTTCTAATGTCTTTCCCGAGGAACTCCCTGGTCTTCCTCCAACTTGGGAAGTTGAATTCAAGATTGAAGTTCAACCCGGAACCAATCCTGTGTCCATTGCGCCTTATCGTATGGCACCAGTTGAACTGAAAGAATTGAAAAAGCAAATCCAAGAACTCGAAGACAAAGGATTCATTCGACCGAGCATCTCTCCCTGGGGTGCCCCTGTTTTTTTCGTGAAAAAGAAAGACGGTTCGATGCGGCTCTGTATCGATTACCGACAATTGAACAAAGTCACTATCAAGAACAAGTATCCGCTACCGAGAATCGAAGATCTGTTTGATCAACTCAAAAACGCAGCCGTGTTTTCTAAGATTGATCTTCGGTCCGGATACTACCAAATGAGGGTGAAAGAAGAAGACGTGCCCAAAACAGCCTTTCGAACTCGATATGGACATTACGAGTTTCTAGTGATGTCGTTCGGTCTAACAAACGCCCCTGCTGCATTCATGGATTTGATGAATCGAGTATTCAAGCCCTATCTCGACAAGTTCGTTGTCGTATTTATTGACGACATCCTTGTTTACTCTCGGAACAAGGAAGAACATGCTGATCATCTTCGGATTGTACTTCAAATGCTCCGAGATCGCCAATTATACGCCAAGTTTACTAAGTGTGAATTTTGGTTATCCGAAGTTTCATTCCTCGGACACATCATTTCTGTCGATGGAATCAAAGTAGACTCTAAGAAAGTACATGCTATTCTTGATTGGAGACCTCCGAGAAATGTGAGTGAGATCCGAAGTTTTCTTGGCTTAGCCGGTTATTACCAAAGATTTGTGAAGGGATTCTCGGTGATTGTCGCACCGTTAACTAAACTCCTCCGAAAGGATGTAACCTTTGAGTGGTCGGAAAAGCAGCAACGAAGCTTCGACCAACTCAAACAAGCTTTGACACATGCCCCAGTCCTTATTCAACCCGAATCGGGTAAAGAATTTGTTGTGTACAGCGATGCATCACACTCGGGCCTAGGTTGTGTTCTGATGCAAGAAGGCAACGTGATTGCATACGCCTCTCGACAATTGAAGCCGCATGAATTGAATTATCGTACTCATGATCTCGAGCTTGCGGCCATTGTGTTTGCACTCAAAATTTGGCGGCACTATCTGTACGGTGAAAGATGCAAGTTGTTCACTGATCACAAAAGCCTGAAGTAGTTGCTCACTCAAAAGGATTTGAACCTTAGGCAAAGAAGATGGTTAGAGTTACTCAAAGACTACGATTTGATCATAGATTATCATCCCGGAAAATCCAACGTCGTTGCCGACGCTCTGAGTCGAAAACCAAATCTTGGTATGTTATTCAAATCCGAGAACAATTCATTCTTAAGCTTAAACCATTTGTTCGAATTCTTTATTGGTAGTCAAGGAAGAAATTCGAACTCTTTCTTGCTCATTAAGTAACAATTCGAAAGCTTCCTTAATCATTAAGTAAAGTTTTGAATCATACCTTGAATTGTAAGTAACATCTCTAATTTTGTTATTCGTAGCTACCTTGGCTATCAACGCTCATTTCCGGCTATGCAAAACTCGGAATTATCTGAATGAACTTCAAGTTCAATCTAATCTGATCACCAGGATCAAAGAACTTCAACAAATTGATCCGGAACTTCAGAAAATCAATTCTAAGCTTGAGTCTAATCCTGACTTTTCTGTTAAGTCGAACGGTCTTCTATACTTCAAAGATCGTATATGTGTCCCTAATAACAAAGATTTACAAGATGAAATCCTACAAGAAGCGCACCAAAGTTCTTTTTCGATCCACCCAAGATCAGTTAAGATGTACAAGGACCTCAAGCCCTTGTATTGGTGGCCAGGAATGAAAACGGCTATCAACTACTCTGTAGCGAAATGTTTGAACTGTCAACGGGTTAAAGCCGAGCACCAAGTCCCTACTGGTTTGCTTCAACCTCTCAAATTTCCGCAGTGGAAATGGGAATGGATCACAATGGATTTCGTAACCGGTCTTCCTTGTTCGCCAAGAAAGTGCGATGCTATCTGGGTGATCGTTGATCGTTTCTCCAAGTCAGCACATTTCATTCCGGTGAGAATGAATTTCAGTCTTGAAACCTTGGCTGAATTATACATCCGAGAAGTAATTCGTTTACATGGAGTTCCAATCTCAATAGTCTCCGATCGAGATCCCCGATTCACAGCTCGATTTTGGAATACTCTACATAAAGCTCTCGGAACCAAACTGAATCTTAGCACAGCTTTCCATCCGCAAAGCGATGGTCAATCTGAGCGAGTAATTCAAATTCTCGAAGACATGCTCAGAGCTTGTATCATTGACTTCGGAAAGATCTGGGAGAAATCGCTACCTTTGGTAGAATTCGCCTACAACAATAGCTTCCAATCTTCAATTCAAATGGCTCCTTTTGAAGCGTTGTATGGCAGAAGATGTCGAACACCTCTATGTTGGTCTGAACTCGGTGATAATAAAGTTTTAGGGACCACAATTGCTTCGGGAAACCGAAGAACAAGTTCACATCATTCATTCTCGATTGAAGCAAGCTTTTGATCACCAAAAGTCTTACGCCGATCTGAAACATAGAGACATTCAACATCAAGTCGGAGATAAAGTGTTTCTTAAAGTCTCCCCGTGGAAGAAAGTATTCCGATTCGGCAAAAGAGGCAAGCTAAGTCCTCGGTTTATCGGACCATTTGAAGTAATTGATAGAATTGGTCCTGTAGCTTATCGACTCGCTCTTCCTCCCGAGTTCGATAAGATACACAATGTCTTCCACATCTCAATGCTCAGAAGATATCGATCTGATCCGTCTCACGTTCTAGAGCCTGAAGAAGTTGAACTCAATCCTGATCTTTCATACGAAGAAGAGCCTATTCAAATCCTTGATCGAGAAGTCAAAAGACTTCGAAATAAAAGTGTTCCTCTTGTCAAAGTTCTTTGGAGGAATCACCAAGTCGAAGAAGCAACGTGGAAACCTGAGGACACGATGAAGAAGCAATATCCTCATCTGTTCGATTCAGGTAAAATTCGAGGACGAATTTTCTTTAAGGGGGAGGAGTTGTAACACCCTAAAAATACCCTAGTTGGAAACCCTAATTTAAACAATAAGAAAAGTGTAAACATTTTACATTTGGACTAAAAAAGAATTAGAATAAATTAAATAACGTTATGATGGTAACTAAATTATCCATAGATGTAATCAAAAGTAAATTAGTAATACAGTGTCAAAATTGTTTATGGAAATTCAACATTATAATAGCATAAATATGAACAACATACGATAGTGGAAATTAACACTCAAATTATATACTATATATATATATATATATATATATATATATAATAGTGGAAATTAATGTTAGGTTAATATTATAATAAAATAATACAAATTTATAGTGGGAATACATGGAGGATAATGAAACCATGTGTCATTACCCCTTGGACAGCCGGCTATAGTGAGACTAAAGGAAAACACATGCAATTTTCATTCTCTCTCCTTCCTTGTCCCACCGAAACTAAGTTTTTGAGAGAGAGTAAGAATCTGAAAATCTTGAAGGTTAAACACATACATTTGTGCTGGAAAAGGAGCTAAGAAATCATAGATGTTCATGCATGTAGGCAGATTGCATGTAAGTGTTCTTATGTTGTTCGATTGTTTCATTGTGTTTATACTTGTTTCTGATAAAATCTGAGTTTGTTTAGTTCTGGAAATTGATGTTTAAATGCTTGATTATGTATAACCATTTCTGGGTTTGTGTTAGTATTGATTTTGAACTGAAAATACACAATAAAAACAAGTTAGAACACCTAATCTGTCCAGATTCTCACCTATAAGATACCCTGCGGAAATCTGGAAAATTGAGCATGTTAGAGTCATTTCTGGAAAAAGTGCTCTGATACAAAGTTGTAGAGGACAAAATTTTACATGGAATAGAGGTATGAGTTGCTCAAACATGTTAAGTATAGGTGTCTGAATTGTTGTTAGAAGTTGACTGGACTGAAACTGAATGAATTTGGAATCTGCTGGACTATATTGTGAAATTCGAAATGTTTAGGGATCAAAATGGTGTTAATAAATTCTCAAAATTTATGCTTGAAACAGGGGAGTCATGAAATGAATAAAAATTTAATAGCCAAGCTTGAATTAAGTCCCAATTGATAGGTTAAATGCATTTAGATCACATAGAGGATTAAAATGGATTAAAAGGGGGCTGTTTTGTGGAAATTGTTAAAAATGAGGACTTGAATGCTCTGTTTTTTAAGATGTTAGAACTTCATTGTTATATTAATTCATGTAGGTTAATGTGGTTAATAGCTTAGAATCAAATGAATTGTGAAATATAGGATTTAAATGCACTAAAGTCACTAAGTTAAGCTTGGACAGATTAGGCCCTGAAATTGGCCTGTTTTCAAATGTAAAACTGTATTAACTGGGAAGTGCTAAAAATATGAGCCATACATGGTTTTAAAGGTGTGTTTATAAGCTTTCCATAATAGTATGATATGCCTTATTTGGATTAGGGAATAAAAAGTTATGGACAGATTAGTGGACAATGCTCAAAACTGCCATGTTAAGGACAGCTTGTGTGTTTATTGTTGTTTGCTTGATTTGGTTGGATTTTTGTGCTAAGATTGATACTAATGGATGTTATATATGTTGTAATATGATTCAAGAGCATATTGGTGAAGAAATATTAGAGGAATCAAGGGGTGATCAAACCAAGAAGAAAGGGAGAGGCATCATCATTAAGGAGACAAACTAGCTTGGAGTATTGTGAGTGTAGCATTGCTTAAGTGTTAGGATTAGTATCCTAACCTTTATGTTTTTGATTATTAGATAACATGAATGAAACATGTAATGAATTTAATAATGATTGGTAAAATTTAAAATGATAAGGAAGAAGGATTAAAGGCAATAATATTGATCTAAGTGTACATTGCTTGTTAGATAAGCATGCTTAGCATAAATATGTTTAGTTGCTATGATGGGTTGATTGCTTGAGCAATGTGAAATGAGACTAAATGATGAGCTTAGCTACTGGTTTATGATGATTATAAAATGAAAATGATCTCATGTGCTTGCTGGAATTTTATGTTACCATGATGTTTGATTGATTATATGTGTATGCCTATTGAAATGATTAAATGTCTTTGAAATTATGAATGATTGGCAAGTGAATTCTCTTGTTAATAAAGAAAGATAAGTAAAGTCCTTTGTTTGATTAGTGTCTATAGGTAGAAGGGCATGCCTTAGAGTCATTGAGCTCCTCTGATTATTGTTAAAGGATGGTGGTTAGTCACCAATATTCCTTAAGGTGGTAAGTCACCTTGATGCTATGGCATCCTCTGATTACATGTTTCAAGTTGGTCACAAAGCATTGATACCTTTGGGCATCCAAAGTCATATGTCACACGTAGACTCGATTACCTTGTTCATTAATCATCCAAGGCAACATATTTAAAAGTTACATGACTTGAAAGATAAGTACCTAAATGATAAGTACCAATGATATGAAATTGATATGCCTACTTGCCTTGTATATGCTAATGCTTTTAAATGATGCTTGCTGTTGTATATGATAATGTTTTGATTGATACTTGATGTATGGATGAACATTAAAGTATGTTGTTTATGTTGCATCAATGGTTACAAGATTAGCTATGTATACTTATGTATGATGGACTAGCTAGGTAAACTTTGACTAAAGCCTAGTTAGGTAACCTTAAAGATTGAATAATGCTCTAAAAGATAGAAATTAGTAAAGTTTAGGGCTGCCTCACTAAGTACATACCTTGTACTTAGCACTCTTCTGTTCCCTTCTTCCAAAAATTTCAGGTACTAGTCCCGAAAGCTAGTCAATTGTCCTAGAGAGCTGACCTTGAAGTCCAAGCACAAGTATGACTCTTTTGGTTATTATAGTTGGTGGCATAGATGTATATAAGTGTCACATGCATATGATACATGTATTTTGGGTGCTTGACTTGTAAATGTTGTGTTTAAAAACTTGATTATGTAATATGTTTTTTAACATGCTTAATGCTTTGGTTCTGTAATTAAGTACTAAAGGACCATGGTATATATATATATATAGGAATGATGGTTGCTATGGAATTTAAAGTATGCTTGTATGATTTGCTTATATGACCAAATGATCATATGATTGAATTAGAGTTGTATAATAATTTAGCCGAACCTTAAATGTTCCTATTGAGACCGAATATGATTAAAGTGTGCTTGTATGATTATGTGATCTTGGAAAATTGATTGTGTTAATGAGACATGAACTATAGGATTGTAATATGCATCTAGATGTATGATGTAAAATGAAGATTAAAATGTATTGCTATGCTTAGTTCGAATGTACCTATGGAATGACCCTTGTTTATATGTATGATTCGAATAGGGTAGATTAAGAAATTGGTTTGGTAACATGATTATGTAATGGTTGTTGAATGTGTAAGCATGATTAAATGATTATCTTGTTGTGTTAGTACATGTATGTAATTGATATGATTGTAACATGATTGCTTGTATGTAACAGTTAAGGTTTTTGTTAGCCCACATATATGTATGTTTACATTTTTGGTTGAATGTTAGAGTAAGCTTCCGCATGTATATATAATATAAATCTAAAGTGTGTTTCATAAAGAAACTTGTATGCCAAGTATGTTATGATAATTGGAATTGCTTATGTATGTCATGAATATGTATAATATGAATCCGAATAATAATATGCTGCAAATGTAACGCTCCTCGCTCGCATTCCCGGGCGAGGGGTGTTACATTGGCCTCCTTAGTGAGCACGTCGGGTGCGGGCTCGGTCTCCATGTCTTATGCTACATGGAGGGTGTGCGGCAAAGGCCCCTCGGGTGCGTGTGTTGGGCCCCCTCGGGTTTAAGTCTTGTGGGCAGCAGATGGGGTGCTAGACAAGGCCCCATGGTGCGCTGGAACTGGCCCAGGTCGGATCTCTTGGGCGCGGACACCACCAAGGGCGTTGGGCATGGCCCCTTGGTGCGTGGCATCAGCAAAACTTTGTGTCCCCCGGTCGGGTGGTGTGCGTGGTGCGCGAAGTTTAGCACCTATGGATGCAGCTGACTCAGTTTCAAAAAGTGAGTCGGTAACAACATGTATCAATGTACTACAACAGGGTGAACTACCTAACACGGATGATGATTGATGTCTCAGCCAATGGAATCATTCTTGAAAGACCACCAGAGGAAGAACTGCGGATTCTAAACCAAGCCGCCAAGAACGACTACAAGTACCCAATAGCCACCGAGGCGATGTTAGGCGGCCAGCCACTGTGAATGAGGTAGTGGAGTCGTTCTGTGATGAGTGTGGGGGCAACCATGATTCTTCTAAATGCACCGCATCTGCCAACTTTATGGGAAGATACGAGAGGAATAGCAGACCTGCCAAGAACACCTACAACCCTGGATGGAAGAACCATCCTAACTTTTCCTGGAGCAACCCAAAGATTTCTGCAAACCCACAACATCAACAGGGAGGCTACAAACAAAACTATCCAGACAACAGGCTCAGCAGCCGCAAAACAATAATTCACTAGAAGCAACTCTTCATACTTTTATGTGTAGAACTAGTGATTTTATTGTTTGCACTAATAAATTTATTGATAAAACTGAGTCTTTCATGGACATGACAGATATGAAGATGAACAACCAGAAGGCTGCTATAAAGAACCTGGAGACCCAACAGCACAGAGGCAGCAGCCAAGCCCACTTATGAGCAGTGAAAAGCCACATCTACCAGAAGTGGGAAGCAGTTGGATGAACCCAGGGTAGAAAAGCAGCCAGAAACACAGCCAGCACAAAAAGAATAGCCTATCGGGGCAGTATCAACACCAGCCGCCTCGGCAGCTGAACCTGACAGTAGTCTTGAAGCAGATCATCCTCCACAGATAAAGTTCACATGCAAGGATCGTATAGAGGAAATATGCCTGTCAGCACCTTTCACCCAAAGGCTTAAGAACAGAAGCAAGATCACCAGTTTAGGAGATTCTTGGATATTCTAAAATAGGTGCACATAAACACCCCTCTAATAGAAGTCTTTCAGAATATTCCCAACTATGCTAAATATCTCAGGGACATAGTTTCTAAAAGGAAGAGGATTGGGGAGTTTGAAACAATTGCTTTAATAGAGGAGTGCATGGCAATGCTGCACAACAAATTGCTGCCCAAGCAAACAGACCCGAGCAGCTTTGTTATCCCATGTAGGATAGGCAACAAGCACTAAATAAAAGCCCTATGCGACTTGGGAGCAAGCATCAACTTAATGCCTAAGGCAGTCTTCGATAAATTAGGAATTGGGCCAGCCAAACCTACCTCCATCATGCTAAAACTTGTCGATCATTCTTTTCTGCATCCGGAGGGAAAATCGAAGACATCCTAGCGAAGGTGGGCAACCTTATTCTTCTAGCTGATTTCCTCATCCTACACTGTGGGGCCGATGAAAAAGCCCCTATCGTCCTTGGGCGACCATTCTTGGCCACGGTCAGAACGTTACTAGATGTGGAACATGGGGAATTGACCATGAGGGTAGACAACTAGAGCATAAAGTTAAATGTGTCACAACAATCGAAAAAAGAAAAGAAAGGATGTCCATATGCTAAGGCCGCCAAAATCAGCATAGAGATAGAGCAAGGCAGCAACTGTCGCGATAGACCCAAGGGCAGGCTGAAGGACCCATCAATACATCACCTGAAGGAACAAGAGGACCCCCAGGAGGGAAGGACAAGACAAATTACATGGTTGAACTGTAAATCAAACCATAACATCCATATCCATATCCATGATTGAACTGTAAATCAAAGAATAGCATCCATATCCATGTCGAATAATATATCTCAAGCTTAACAACATCATCAACACAATAAGGCATAACACCAATTTTAGTCACATGAGTATATTGACATTTTAGCACTTTTACTCGAATATGCGGATAACGTTCAGTGGAATGCCCATCACCGTAATCAAGAAAACTAGACAACTTCCTGTGGAATGCCCATCACCGTAATCAAGACAACTAGACAACTTCATGTGGAATGCCCATCACCGTACTCACAAGTTCTAGCAAAATATAAGCTTCCGTTGGAATGCCCATTACCGTACTCCTCCTTAATGGAATAAAACATCACTAAGGCCACGCGCAAATTTTACCATTATAGTGCACTCTCATCCTATGTGTCGGCCAATTATATCCGGTAATAAAATCTCATCAAGTGTCAATATACTCATCCAGGCCAACACTTACCCATTGTTTTGCAAGGCCACAAAAATAACACTTCTCATCCCATTTTCATACATATTTCTATGCATAGCATGTACTCAACAACATATAACTCTTCATAACACAAATCAAAACATGTGATTTACATGATTCATCATCTTAACATCTCAACACATATGAAAACCGAAATCAAAGGTGAAAACAACCAAACCTACTCTCGATCTTATATTGGCTTTTCAAGCTCAATCTAAACCCCCAAAATCTGATCCTTAACCATGCTAAGGCTTTATAAAATAGTCCCACTCACCAGCACTACACAAATGCTAGCCGATTACCCCAATTAAGCTTCCGGATTATCCGATATCGCGTCCGAAGATCCCAAATCAGTTTCCTCTTCATCAAATCAATTCAAAACAGAGCATTAGAGTTATTTCAAGCCTATAAACTTGCTGCAAGTAAAAAACCCAGCATCTAGCTACAATCGCCCATCAATTCATATCTGAAATCAACCGAAAACATCAAATAACCAACTCTCAACAAACTCCAAATAAAACCCATCAATATTATCATCAAAATCACATCTATTAACAACAAAGAACATCAACCTAAGTGGAGAAAACCACCAGCCACTGATTCTTCACAAATCCAAGGCAAAAACTCAAGAACTTCAACCTTAAACACTATCAACTAAACCAGTTTCGGGTTTTATCTTATCAATCCATTATTTCAACATTATCTAACATCAAAACCACATTTATTAACATTCACAAAATCAGCAAAACAAAATCCATACGAAAATCTGACAAAACCTCATTTAAATAGCTTGATTAAGCATATTTCTACCAAACCCAATATACAATCTTTAAATAAACAATATAAAAGAATAAATAACGTGGGAATTTCAATAAAGAACTTACACTAGAGGAGAAAAAACGCAGCTCACCTCTAATGATGGATTTCCCCTTGTTCCAATGAAAAGCCTTGAGAAAACTAAAAGAAATTGATTGGGTTTTAGAGATGAATCATTGAAAAAAAATTTGATGATGAAAAATTAATGTAAATAAAGACTTACCTTTGAAATCTTGAGAGAAATGATTGTTTGGATGAAAGCTCTTTGAAGGAAAGGTTGAGGGAAAAATTTAACGTCAAATAGCACAAATATGATAACCTTTTTGAAAATATCTTTTATTGCATTTAAAATTCCTTTTTTTAAAATTTTAGAGACCAAAATATTTAGGGGAAAAATCTAAAATTAGACTTGGCTAAATAGCTCCTTAAAGATTCAACGTTTTGATTCTTTTACAAACTAGTCACCAAATTTTTTTGAAACTTTGCATTTTAGCCACTAGACTAAAATGTCGATTTTCCAAAATTGTTTCCACCACACACACACACACACACACACACACACACACACACACACATATATATATATATATATATATAATGATCTAAAACCAGTTTTCCATAATTCCAATCCTTCATAAACCTTTTATTCAAAATAAATCTTGAAACTAGTCTAAACGGTAAATCTAACTCGAACAAACCTTCAACCAAATCTGACTAACTTTCGAAACCTAAACTCGGGGCGTTAAAACTCTCCCTTACTTATTGAATTTCTTCCTCGAAATTTACCTGGCAGAAAGAGATGCGGAAACTGTTTCCTCATGTCATCCTTTTGCTACCAAGTGGTTTCCTCCACACCTCGTTGTCTCCACTTAACCTTGACCAATTCAATGGTTCTACCACGCAGCATTTTGCTGTCTGAAGTCAAGATCTCAACTGGTTCTTCATCATAAGTCAAATCCAAATTCAATTCAATCTCTTCAACATGCATAATGTGTGACAGATCCGATCTATACCTTTGAAGCATTGAAACATGGAATACATCATGAATATTCTCTAATTCCTTTTTTTAACATTTTAGAGACCAAAATATTTAGTACAAATATCTGAAGTTAGACATGGCTAAATAGCTCCTTAAAGATTCATTGTTTTGATTCTTTTACAAACTAGTCACCAAAATAGTTTTTGAAACTTTGGATTTTAGCCACTAGAATAAAATGTCCACTTTCCAAAATCAATTTTCCAAAATTGTTTCATCCACAAAGCACACACACACACACACACACACACACACATATATAATGATTTAAAACCATTTTTCCATAATTCCCATCCTTCAGAAACCTTTTATTTAAAATAAATCCTGAAACTAGTCTAAATGGTAAATCTAACTCGAACAAACCTTCAACCAAATCCGCCTAACTTCCGGACACTAAACTCGGGGCGTTACACATTGTAGCTAAAAAACAAAACACCCAAAATAGGGAAAGCTACAATGTTCATAACTAAAACATTAATTGATTGACCCAATTGTAACTTCTAATAATTAAGAGACCAATCCATAACATTAAAAATAATTGAGTGGCCACCAATATAGTTTAAACTTTTATCAATAAATAATGTTAAAACCATGCCAACACAAAGCAATTCGAAACCACCACTGATCATCCGATAAAAACACGGCATCAAGGAAATTATAAGTATAGATCGATTCATGTGATACTAGTATAATCAAACTTGATTTGCTGAGACTCAACACCTCAAAATAACATTAACCAATACCAAAGCTAGGAAGAAAAGAAAAGACTGTCGATATCAACAGATTGCAACTAAAAATCAACAACAAAAATAAGGAAGGCTATACTGATTGTAACTAAAA
Source organism: Hibiscus trionum (assembly GCA_030270665.1). Classification (NCBI taxonomy): domain Eukaryota; kingdom Viridiplantae; phylum Streptophyta; class Magnoliopsida; order Malvales; family Malvaceae; genus Hibiscus; species Hibiscus trionum. The sequence continues at coordinate 30,011,846 of BSYR01000021.1, forward strand.
CTTTAATTAAATCCCCCATTTTAACTTTTAAAATTTGAGTGACACAATCATTACTTAATTAATGAGTGACCTCCAATTTAGTTCGTCTTTTTATTAATAAATACCATTAAAAGCATGACACTACAAAGTGATTCAAAACAGCCTCCGATAATACTAAAACAATAAAGCACTAAGCACATTAGAAGTACATATCGATTCATACGATACTAGTAGAATCAAAAGCGACCCACTAAGACTCAACACCTCAAAATAACATTAAAAATGCTCAAACTAAGAAGAAAATAAAAGACTAACGATATCAACACATTTCAACTAAAAAATCAAAAACCAAAACAGAAAAGCCTACATCGATCGTAACTAAAACTATCACTATGTGACCCAATTGTAACTTTTAATAATTGACTGACCACCAATGTAGTTTAACCTTTTGTTAATAAAAAATGATACAACTTGCCAACACAAATAAATTCAAAACCACCTCTGATCATACTAAAAAAATATGGCAAAAAATATTATAAGTATAGTGATGCTCGCGTAAAAGTGCCTCGCAATAGTGCAAGTGTACACGTCTCAAGTAATATAATGATAAGTATATCAAGTATCGTCCCCAAATGGATTGGGCTAGCCTTTTGATCCTACTTCATCGCACTGCAAAATAAATAAAGTAAAAACATAGATTAATTGTTGGGTTTGGAGTAATCTAAAAGATACTAAAACTAAAATAAGCAGAAAATAAAGTAAAGAGAAATCGAGATGAGATATTGGGCCGGATTATATTGTGTCGTAGTGTGGAATCCTATTGACTTGTCACTTTCTTGAATCCAACAACATAAAATTGTCGTGTCGGTAACCTAAGTCCTTGCCACGACTGCAATGGTTGAGTCCCTGCCGCAACAATCCCTTGCTCTTAGGCAAATGTTGTTAAGGTTCGACAAAGCATCCTTCGATGGTTCCTCCTTATCCCTAAGCTTGGAACACTGGTTGATGGCTGAACTTCGATGATACCTCTCGGCATGAACCAAAGAGAAACACCAACTATTCTAACACTTCTTTTAGCTGCTGAAACTCTTAACCTATCCGTAGGCCGAGTTAGTTAACACCACGAGGGATGAAAACCGTGTTTAATCGTTTCATGAGTTCAACTCTCCTGATATTGAACAAATAGATAACCTCACAATACTCTCTCTCGATAAGTATGCAAGAATGATTAGAGCCAAGAATAAGCAAACCTTAATTTTATTGCATTAAGAACTTAAGAAAATATAATAGTCTTCACACAAGTACTACACAAACTAATCCTAACTTTAAAGGAAATCAAAACATAATAAAAACTAGATCCTATGCTAAGCTCTCTCCATCTGTCTTCTCCGCTTCCTTTGATGATGGCAACAACCTCATTTTATATAGGAGAATGTATAGGCAAAATTCTTCTCGGAGAGGAAGTTAAGTTGGACTTGGACTTAACTTTATTAAAGAGGTGAATCTCTTTAATTTAATACATTATTCACTTTTGGCCAAAAGTCCAACTTTATCCTTCCTTCCGTGTTTTCGTCCTTTTCTTGATCTCCAACTGCCACGCAAATTGTGTAGAAAAACCCAGCATTTAAAGCTCTACAAATTGACTACCACTTTGCATGTTTTGCCCTCCAGCAGGTTGAGTAGTACACTATCGCGACATGGCATTCTACTGCCTTGACATTAGGTTGGAACTGGATCTACTCCGCAAGGCTTCGTTCTTCATAAATCGGCTTCCCTTAGTAGAAGCCTTCAGTTGTGAATTGGCTTAATCATGGTATGTTATTAACTGATACTGCCTCATCCTTCCTTTTTCTTCATTGTCGTCATGGCATCTCCTGCCCTGGCAGCATGCAAATCTGCAAAAGTGCCAAACATGCATCAAACAATACCTTTTTTCATAGAATAAACATCATTTAAAGATCAGAGGCATAAATGATGAAATCAATGCATGAAGGGCAATAATGTAGCTCAAATGGGTATAGGTTGAGTGATAATTGTCATTTTAGAGGGTGAAAATATAGGACTTTTGGGCACTTATCAAAAGTCACAAAAAGTCTCAAGAGATCTAATAGCAATTTCCTAAGTTATATTCCTTAATCATCCTAGATGTAATGGCTTTAGACTGTTCTAAACAATTGTAAGAAGATAGGGTTCTATTGCCAAGTAAGAAGATTTAATAAAACTTAAACTAAGGCAATTGATATAAATTACTACCGCGGTATAAGCAATGTTCGGTTAAGACAATACAGTAAAAAAAAATTGGCAATTATATTTATATTACCGCGACATGGCCTTGGCGTGGCAGCTGAACCTACACCCCCAAACTCGAATCAAGCATTTCCCTCAATGCTTATATTGCATATATTAAGATAGGAAAAATTAGCACACAATAAGTGTAAGGGCGGTAAAATAAGTTGTATAAAGAAGAGGAATTTAGATGGATGGTGATTTGGAAGGTTCATCTTCCTCGTCATTGTCGCTCTTCAATATCAGCCTCTTCAATTTGGATGCTGCATGCTTGACTCGTTTGGATTCACGAGGTAGCTCGATGCGTGATGGTGGGGTTGGCGTTGTTGTCCGGGCAGTAACCTCTTCGTCTTCAAAGTCTGGGCAGATTTCATCCTCGGTTTCTGCCTTGTGTTTTAGTGACTCAAAACCCGATTGACAGAATGATCGGTGTCGGACCAACTGGAGGCGACGCGGTATGGAGATCCGGCATGTGTGTCGAAGGGAGCCTTGATCTTGTCTTTACGCGCCACGATAGATGGAGTGTCAGAGGCCACGACATTCGGTATTTGTGATGTCGAGGCTGTGGCGGCAGTAGGAGTTGCTTCTTCTCGGTGCTCAGGGCGGCTGTGACAGTAAAGACGGTAGGGAAGGGTGGAAATAGGACATTCTAGTCTGGGAACCTCTTCTGGATCAGCTAGATCATTGAGGCATGGAAGTCCCTTGTGTACGCCATAAACAATTGTTGGCGTCGGTTCATTTCCTCCAGCTTCTGTAGGATTTGATGAAGGTTTGCTGCGGCCGGGACGTGCGTCTGGGGCGTCTCTAGGATAGTTGTTGAGGCAGCTACCCCGGCAATGCCTTTCATCGGAGTGGCCTGGACAGGATCGACTTCGGTGATAGTTGCTGAGGTTTGTGATAAGCGATGGAAAGTAGAGGACCCATTGTCCTTCTATGCGCACTTGTAAATTTCCTGGAAAATAATGTTACCAATATTAATTTTACAGTTATGCATAATCAAGTGGATTAGAGCGAGCATAGGCTGATCGACGGTGGTGCTGTGTGAGATTGGCATGACGCGATGGAGGATGAATTTGTTCCATAGCTTAGCTTCGGGTCTTAGGCTCCACCGTTGGACCGATCCTCTATGTGCCTGTTGCATTTCAATAGTGCTCCGGAATTGTGCAAGTATACACGATGCAAGTAATATAGGGATAAGTATATGAGTATCGTCTCCAAAGGGATTGGTACTAAACCTTCGGTTCTACTCCCTTGCACTACAAAATAAATAAAGTAAAACACAAGTTAATTAGGTGATTTCAGGTAATCTAAAAATAACTAAACTAAGAAAATCCAGTAAATAATGTAAAGAAGAAATCAAGATGAGAAGATGGGCTGGATTAGAGTATGTCGTAGTGTGGAATCCTCTTGATTTCGTTTCTATCTTGAATGCAGCAACACACTACTGCCGTGGTAGTGACCTAAATCCTTGTTGAGGCCGCAGTGGCTGAATCCCTACCACGACAATCTCTTGCTCGTGGGCAGATGCAGTTAAGGCTCGGCGAAACATCCTTGGGTGATTCCGCCTTATCCCTAGGCACGAAACGCTGGTTGATGACTGAAATCTAATGATACCTCCCGGCGTGATCAAAGACAAACACCAAGTATTCATACACTTCTTTTAGCCGTTAAAACTCTAACCTATCCCTAGGCCGAGTTAGTTAACACCAAGTGGGGCAAAAGCCGTACTTATTCCTTTTGTGAGCTCAACTCTCCCGATATTAAACAAATGGATGATCTCACTGTTAATTGTCTAAAAGTCTTATTTTATTTACCTTTTTTACTCATAATATTGTTAGACTTAGGCACATTTTAGTTGCAATATTAAGCATTCATACATTTTCTCATAATTTCCTTCACCATTAAGCTTAATTATATATTTTAATGTATTTTATGGATAAGGTATTGTTTTGGAATGTATTTTGGTGCATGCAGGAAAATTTCTGACGAGCCTGCCGCCGCGGCAACCTGTCGTCGAGCTTGATGCCCAGACAGACCATGCCGAAGCAGCAATGAGGGTATGAGGAAAGAGTTGAACAATTAATGGAGGATGTTGTGGGACCCTGTTGTTTTTCAAAATGTGGCTTTTAAAATCTAAAACCAAATCATCATAGGCATCTTGTAATTCATCAAAGGAATAAGAACATGAAGTAGATGAATTAGAAGTTACCCTTGAATCTTTTTCGATGGCCATAAGGCAAAGGTTGGCTTGTTCATCGTCGGTGGAGTCTTCATCACTCCAAGTAGCCAAATGTGCCTTCTTCTTATGGCTTGAAGTGCTTGCCCTCTCCTTTCTCTTAGGTTCTCGTTCAAGCTCTCTCAAGGCTTTCTTCATGAACGGGGCACACTTCTTGAAGAGATGAACTATCTCTTCTTCTTCATCCTCCTCTTCACTTGAGTAGACATGATTGCAAGTGGAGGATTTGAGAGCCATGGCACTTGCATTGATGCCAAGCCCTTTGAGTTTCTTCTCTCCCATAGCTCTAATTTCTTCCCTCTTTTTCTCCTCTTCCTTGTTCTTCTTCATAATTTGATGAGTGAGAAGAGACCCCACAAGTTCATCAAGCTTCAAAGTCTTCAAATTTTTGGCTTCGATGATGGCGGTCCTCTTTGAGTCCCAAGACTCGGGAAGTGAGTAGATGAGCTTTCGAACAAGCTTTTCTTCCGGGATGGCTTCTCCAAAACCTTTAAGACCGTTGGTGATGGTGGAGAACCTATCAAACATCTTCTCGATGTTCTCTTCCGGATCCATTTTGAAGTTCTCATACTCCAAGGTTAGGAGCCCAATCTTGGTCTCCTTGACTTCATTTGTCCCCTCGTATGTGACTTCAAGCTTGTCCCATACCTCCTTGGCACTCTCACAAGAAGACATCTTCTCATAGATGGATGGACCAAATGCACAAAATAGAATGTGCAAGGCTTTGCAATTTAGCTTCATCTTCTTGCGATCGTCGGCACTCCACTCCGCTTTACTTCTTTGAGGCACGAACAGACCATCTTCAACTATGTCCCATAGCTTGTAATCTCTTGACTTCAAGAAGAATTTCATCTTTGTCTTCCAATGGGCATAGTGGTCTCCGTCAAAGAAAGGCGGTTTGTCGATTGATTGTGCCTTTTGAGCCGGTTGATGAACTAGTGATCGAGCTTGATGGTTTGAAAAATTGAATTTTCAAATGAATAAGGGGGAGCTTAATTTGATTTCATATCTTTAATCTCTTATTCACATTTTTAAAAGTTAAAGGGGGAGAATCCCAAACAATTTTTCAAGTTAGTTTTATTATATCAAAAAGGGGGAGATTGTAGAACTAATGTTTTGATATAATAATTGAAAAATGTTTTGGACTAATTTGAAAAGAATTTAAAACTTGTTTTTAAGTCCAAACAACTTGAAATTATGTTTGAGGTATTTTAAGAGGTTTTTGACAAAGAATTTTCATGTTTTTAATAGCCAAACTCGTGATTTCAAAGTACCAGTATCGATACCGGTGTACCAGTATCGATACCTTTTTGCCCTGGTTTGGCCACTGTCAAAACCCGTATCGATACGAGGGTTTAGTGTATCGATACGGAGGGGGTCGTTTCGATACGCCACGTCAGCGTACCGATCCCAGTTTAACTACCCCAACGGCTATTTCCCAACGGCCATTTAAATGTCAAAGGGTACCGATACGCCCTCAAGCGTATCGATACGCCCAGGCTGGGAAGAGCCCAACGGCTAGTTCTTATGAAGGCCGTATCGATACCGTTCCACGCGTATCGATACCCATAGTTGCAGAACAGCATTTATGAAGGAAAATAAAGTCCTCAACGGCTCCAAATCATCCCCAACGGCTAGTAACGGCCATAAACTCAATTGGGACTATAAATTGAAGGCTGGAACACTTGAAGAAGGTTAGAGACTTCATCCAAGCAACATGATCAAGAGAATTAGAGTCTAAGTCTTATTTTTACTATTCTCTTGTACATAGTCTTTAGAGAGAGTGCTTAATTGTAAATCCTTGTACTCTTGTGAGCTCAAATTGTGTAAACACCAACCTTGTGAGGCATTTAGTTTACCCAAACAAATCCCTTGTAAAAGGAGAGGTTCTAGTTTAGCCTTGAGAGAAAAACTAGAGTTGGTTCTATCTTAGCCAAGTCCAAAAGATAGGGTTGTAACGGTTTCCTCCTAAACCGGGAAAAGGGGACGAATTCATTGTTGAGTGAATTGGGAAATCCTTAGTGGTGTGCTAAGGTAGTGGATGTAGGTGCTTGTTAGAAGGCCGAACCACTCTAAAATCATTGTGTCACTTGTCTATCCTTTTTAGATTTTAGCCAATTCAACCACCAAACAAAAACAACCCTCATTAACGGTTTCGGTGATCGATTCGAGCGTGCTAACATCTCAACACATGCTCTTCATAGTTTTTAATTAAGTTCGAAAGATTAGTTGTTAACTATCTATTTGTTTGTTGCCGAGAGAGTCGAACTCACGAAAGGGATAAGTACAATCCTCACTCTAATCAGGTGTTGATCAATCCAGCCTAGACATAGGTTAGGGTTTAAGGCGGCTAAAATAGAACGAATGAAGGTTGTTGTGTTTGCAAGATTCACACCGTGACGGGTATCATCTGTAGTGGGCAACAACAAAATTCTGACTTAGACATAAGCTGGATCAATATCGAAGCGTTCTGCCGAGCCTTGAAGGATTGTCGAGTTTGCCACTTAGCCACACGTTCGTTCCACTACCGAGGCAGCGAAAGCGTCAAAGCAACCAATCTACCATCCTCTGTCGAGGCAGCAAAGTCTGGCAGCGCAGAGCAACTTAACCTATTCAAAGCATTTTCACACTATTAAGCAGCATAACCTGACCCACTCTATCATCCTCTTCTCTTCTTAAATTACTTGTGTATTATTTACTTTTCTTTGTAAACTGATATTCACTTATGCAATTAATTTTCTTTGTGCATGAATTGCAATTCGAGTTAAGCTGTCCTATCCATGTGGGAGATGATATCTTTTATACTATGCATATGCATCTTGCGCTCACATTTAGAGAAGACTCACATTTAGAGAAGACTCAAACTCTCTACAATGCATATGCATCTTGTAACACCCCAATTTTGGGCTTAGAGGTTTTGGGTTTGAATCGGACCGGTCGGATTTCGGTTCGAATATAAAAGGTGGTTTTTAGGGAAAGCCTAGTTCGGGATGCATTAAAAATATGGAAAAATATCTTAAAATCCTCTTTTATTATATATAAGAGAGTGGTGAAATCAATTTTACAAAAAGAGGTTTCGAAATGTGACATTTCAAGTTAGTGACTAAAATGTAATTTTTGAAAAGTTGGTGACTATTTTAAAAGGATTAAAACTTTGAATCTTTAAGGAGCTCATTTACCCAAGAAGAGTTTTCTCCAGATTTTTCTTAATATTAAACATTTATTAAATGATATTTAATAAAAGGAAAAAGAGGAAATAGATATTTTTGAGTTCATAACTAACATTTCTCAAAATTTTCCCTCTTCATTTTCTCTCCCTTTTCTCTCAGCCAAACACATTTCCCCAGCCATTTTCCCTCTGATTTTAACATCTAAAGATGAGATTTCAATCTCCAATTGGTCTCTAATCATTCCTACATCAAATTCTTATCATTTGCCTATTGAATTTTCAAGAATCTTGGCTTTAAACAAGGAGAAACTCACATTTAGAGGTATGAACGTCCTTCTCCTCTAAATACTCAGTTCTTTACTGAAATTCCCAAGTTCTCAATCGTTGATTTGAGTTTTATTAAAGGTTTTAATGTTGTGTTCTTGATCTTGGCTTTAAATGCAAGATTTGGATTTAATTTTGATTAAATTCGTACTAAATGATTGGGCTGTGTTTTGAGATGTCTTTTTGATGTTTATTGGATGTATAAATGATGTGTAATTGAGATTTAATCAATGCAATCTCGGATAGGTTGATTTTCCTAAGTTTTTGATTGAGTTAATGGTGGTTTTTGAGGTGTTTTTGATGCCCTGCTATAGCTGGAGGTATAAGGACGTGATTAGATCTTTTTTGGATGTTAATTGATGTATAAGTATGATTGGAATTGATGGATGTTGGCTGGGTAAGGTTGTAGAGGTGTTTGGATGTGATTTCGGTTGTGTTTGGTAGCCGAAATGTGAGTGTTGTTGAGAGCAGCGAGTTTAGGTGTCTTGGTTGAAGATATTAATGCATGATGATGCATTAATCCACTGCTTTGATGTGTTTAAAACAGGGGAGACATCATCGGATCCTTGTGGTGTTGATCCGGAGGCTTGATTGGTGTTTCGGCAAGCTTGCGAAACGAAATCGGTGAGTGAAGTTTGGTTTTCAGCTTAGAAACCAATGTTGGAAGGTTATGGGAGCTTAGTTTAAGTCTAAACAACTTAGCTAAGCTCAAGAGTAAGTTTTCGGGAAAACTCTCTTTTGATGAACCATGAGATGGTTGAATGCAATGTGTTTTATTTGCATGTTTAAATTCTGTTTTGAAAGCATATGTTAGCATGTTTAATGCTGGTTTTGTAAGCCATGTGTTGAAGGATGCTCAAGGTAAGAGATCCTTGTTTTGAACATTGATAAATGTGGTTTGATGCATTGTAATGCATGACTATTTAATGGCTTTGTTAAATGCTTTAAAATAGTGGATTAATGATGACAAATGATGTATATTGGCAAGTGATGTGTTGGTTTTAAAGTACTTGAATCGGATATAGTTAGCCGGCTATAGGATTGGGTGCACCGTGAATAAAGTCGCCTTGGATGTTGAGGGGTTGTGATTGTACCATAAACTCCATCCAAGTACACTAACGAGATGGTTAAGATCATCATGGTGGTTAAAAGTCCATGAGTGGATCTTGTGTTAAGATCACAATGGTGGTTAAAAGTCCATGTGTGGATCTTGTATTGTGTGTCCCGTGTTCTCGTTAGTGATGTTATACAACTACCAATGAGTGAATTGGAGGGGTTGTGATTGTACCATAGTCTCCATCACGGGTGTTGAGGGGTTGTGATTGTACCATAGTCTCCATCACGGGTGTTGAGGGGTTGTGATTGTACCATACTCCACCTTGATATTGGTAGTGTGTATGAAGCGTATGGGACAACGCTTGTAATCCGCGTATCCGATTGTGTTTTTGAGTTGTAAAATGCTGATTATCACTTGTAAGCCAATATGACATAATGATGATTTGAAGCATGAGATGCTTGGTTTGTATGCATAATTGCATGATAAGTGTTGTTTTGAAACTAAAGGCCTTAAAAAGGTGTTTTTGCAAATGCATTATTGTGATGTTTTAATTGAGCATTTCCTCACTAAGCTATGTGCTTACGCTCTCTCTTTCTTAAACCAATAATGCAGAGCATTGAGGAGCATAAAGGGCAGCAAGGAGGTTAAGGATCCAAGTGAAAGACTAAGCTCTTGTATGGTGAATGTTTTTCTAACACTATTAGATTTTGGCATTTGGCAATGGGAACCTAAAGTGTGTTTTTGGGAGATGTTTTGGACTCCCTATGTTGGTAAATGCCTTTGATGATGTTGGAACATGTAAATGGCCTTTTGGTATTTGGTTTTGGTGAATTGATGGTTGCATGGTTTTCAATATAGGATGCATGCCTATAGATTTGGGATTTTCCTTGAATGATGCCATGATTGTGATTAGATGGTGCTAATATGTTCCTTAAGTGTTTGATAACTTGTGTGTATGATATGGAGGTCATATGGATGTGTTTGATGGGCTGAAAGTGTGTAAAACCAGATGAATTCTGAAATTCTGGGCAACTCGTTTCGAAATGGGTGCTACTGTTTCGGAACAGGTGGCCTCAAATGGCCTTGGTGTTTCGAAACAGGTAGAGCTGTTCCGAAACGGATTTGCCACTGCCAAGCCCTGTTCCGCAACAAGTTTCGGAACGGTCCCGCGTTTCGGAACGGATCTTCCCCGTTTCGGAACACTCGACCGTTGGGCACTGAAATTGATGTTTAAATGTTTTGAAACTCTTACGTTTTGGTCCCAATCTTTGTATATGCAATTGGTTGAGTTTGAGATGTCCGTTTGAGATGAAATTTGGCAAAGAAGCATGAAATATGATTAGTTTTATAATGGTAACTTTTAATTTGGTTAAGTCCTCCTAATTTTCAGAATTTGCAATTTGGTCCCTGAATTTGTATGTTGTGCAATTGAGTCCCTAAATGTTTTCCGATTGCTGTGATTTTTGAGTATGTTCCTCTCAAGAGTTCACCTAGGATTAATATGCATCTGGACAAGTTTAAAAATAAAAAAAGGTCGTTAATCAAGGTTGACTTTCGGGTTGACTTTGGTTTTCCCCGTGTAATCTTCGTAGTTCGGGTCAACCGTCTAGGCCGGGCTAAGGGGGTTACATTTGGTGGTATCAGAGCTGAGTTCTCGAGTAATTGGGAATGATAATGTGTATGATTGCCTTGTATGCTTGTCGAGTGAAAGTATGATGTATAAATTGTAAGTATGTTGCAATTGTGGTGTATGCTGTGGTGAAGCATGTTAGAGGGACCCATTGCCAAATCAAAGCTAATGAAATGATTTGTTTTTAATTGGAAATGAGCTTGAGTACTTGGATTGCTTACCTTGCTGAGCCTGACTTTGTTTATTGCATTGTGATTGCATTGTTTAGTGAATGGGACCTCGTAGAGAGACGAGGATTAATACGCGAGCTATGGCTCAAAATGAAAATGAGGAGAACGCTGAAAATGTAGTGGATTTACCTCCTCCACCTGGTGGTGGTGGTGCTGGGGGTGAAGGAGCTGGTGTTGCTGCTGGTGATGGGGTCGCTGGACCTGAAGCTGGGCAGGGGCAAGCTGCTCCTGACATGACAATGCTGATTCAAGCTATTGATGGAGCCTTTCGGGCGGCGGTAGCTGGAGCTCAAGGAGCTGGGCATCAGGGGGATGCTAATGTAAGACTACCTCTAGAACGTTTGCGTAGTCTGGGAGGGACTGAGTTCAAGGGTTTGTCTGCTGAAGGTTCTAAATCTTGGTTGGAAAGTACCAAGAGAATCTTGGGACAAATGAACTGCAAAGATGTGCAGAAGCTGGGTTGTGTGATATCATTGTTGCATGACGATGCGTATACTTGGTGGACAACCACTATCTCCGGAATGGAGGAAGCTGATGTAACTTGGACGTTCTTTCTGAACGCGTTCAAGAGGAGGTATCTGGGTGTGCGATACCTGGATGAGAAGAAAAGGGAATTCATGTCTCTTACTCAAGGGAGTATGACAGTGGCTGAGTACGAGGTTCAGTTTGTCCGACTCAGTCAGTACGTACCTGAGCTTGTTCCTGATGAGCGGGAGAGGTGTGAACGTTTCCGTTATGGTTTGGTGACGGAGGTGAAGACCTATATGCTGGCTGCTGAGTACACAGATTTTGATGTGCTGGTTGGAAGAGCAAAGGACATCGAGTTGAATTTGAGTTTATCTTCTAGAGGTGCTGGTCCTAGTGTGGGCAAGCGAGCTGTTGAGTATAGTTCCGGTGGCGGACGGAACAAGAGAGGACGTGATCGGAAGTATCAGTCTTCGGCTAGGCGAGGTGGTGGAGGGCAAGGTGCGCCTGTTCAGGGAGACAGGGCGAGAGCTGATCCGAACACATGTTGGACATGTGGATCGCGTGGACACCTGAGGCGTGATTGTCCTCGAGCAGTGAGGGATGTTCAGGCTCCTGTTGTGGTTGCCGGTAACTCGTGCTGGAACTGTGGTTCGGCGGATCATATGAGGAGGGAGTGTCCTCTGTTGGCCGGTGGTGGCCAGGGACGTGCTCCTGGAGTTGTTGCACCACAGAGAGGTCGTGGGCGCGGCCGTGGTAACTTCCAGCGTAGAGAGGATGGTGGGAGGAATGTGGCTCATGTTGTAGCTGTTCAGCCTGAGGGTGGTGGCCAAGCCAGAGTATATGCTCAGAGGGAGGGGAGGAATGACACGGATGTGATCGCAGGTACTTTTACTTTGCAATCCTTGTCATTACTTTCCTTGATTGATTCTGGATCTACACACTCATACATATTGCGTGAGAATGCTCAATTGCTTGGTTTGCCTGTTGAGTCTTTGGATGTTGGTATGCGTGTAACTAGTTCTTTTTGGTGAGACTGTTGTGACACGAAAGCTTTATAGAAGGTGTCCCTTGGTTGTGCAAGATCAGGTTTTCCATGTTGATCTTATGGAATTGCCTTTCTATGGCTTTGATGTAATCCTTGGTATGGATTGGCTTGTTGAGCATCGAGCGGTAGTGGATTTTGAGAATAAGCGAGTTTCGTTGAAGCTTGCGGATGATTATGAGGTGGTGGTGGTTGGTGAGAATGTGAAGTTTCTTGCCAATGTGGTGTCTACCTTGGAAGCGAGACGGATGTTGAGGCAAGGCTGTGAAGCTTACCTAGCCTTTGTGATGAATCATAGCTCTAAGGAGTTGCGAGTGCAAGATATCATGACTGTGCGAGAGTTTCCCGGTGTGTTTCCGGAGGAGTTGCCTGGATTGCTTCTTAATCGCGAAGTGGAGTTTGGGATTGAGCTGTATGAAAACACAACTCCAGTGTCCATTACTCATCGAATGGCACCTAAAGAGTTGAAAGAGTTGAAGACGCAACTTCAGGAGTTGCTTGATCGTGGTTTCATTCGGCCGAGTGTGTCACCTTGGGGTGCATCGGTCTTGTTTGTGAAGAAAAAGGATGGCACTATGAGAATGTGCATTGATTACCGTCAGCTTAACAAGTTGACTATCAAGAATCGGTATCCATTGCCGAGAATTGATGATCTTTTTGATCAATTTCGAGGAGCGGCTGTGTTCTCTAAAATTGACCTAAGGTCGGGGTATTATCAGTTGAAGGTGAAGGATGTGGATGTGCCAAAGACAGCCTTCAGAACGAGGTATGGGCATTATGAGTTCCTTGTGATGCCGTTTGGTTTGACGAATGCTCCTGCAGCTTTCATGGACATGATGAATAGAGTATTCCATGAATACTTGGATAAATTTGTCGTGGTGTTCATTGATGATATCCTCGTGTACTCTCGTACTGAGGAGGAGCATGAAGGGCATTTGAGAATTGTGTTACAAGCTTTGTTGGAGAATCAGCTTTATGCCAAGCTGAGCAAGTGTGAGTTTTGGCTTAGAGAAGTGGTGTTTCTTGGTCATGTGGTTTCTGCGGAGGGGATTCGTGTTGATCCTTAAAAGATCGAGGCAGTGATGAATTGGAAGCCTCCTAAGTCTGTTCATGAAGTCCGTAGTTTCCTTGGTCTGGCAGGATACTATCGGAGGTTCGTGGATGGGTTTTCAAAGATTGCTGCACCTTTGACGAAGTTGTTGCAGAAGGATGTTAAATATGAGTGGACAGAAGCGAGACAGCAGGCTTTTGAGAAGCTTAAGGCAGCTTTGACGCAAGCTCCTATCTTGGTTCAACCTGAATCAGGGAAAGAGTTTGTGGTGTATAGTGATGCGTCCTACGTTGGTTTGGGATGTGTGTTGATGCAAGAGGGTAAGGTGGTGGCTTATGCATCACGGCAATTGAAGGTGCATGAGCGCAATTATCCTACGCATGACATTGAGTTTGCCGTGGTGGTTTTTGCTTTGAAAATCTGGAGACATTACCTGTATGGTGAGAAGTGTACGGTGTACACGGACCACAAGAGTTTGAAGTATCTGATGTCCCAGAAGGAGTTAAATCTTAGGCAACGACGTTGGGTGGAGTTGCTTAAGGATTACGATTTGACGATCGAGTACCATCCGAGTAAAGCTAATGTTGTAGCGGATGCCTTGAGTAGGAAGGTAGCTGTTGAGTTGAGGGCTATGTTTGCCAGTTTGAGCATTTCGCGTGATGGTGGTCTTGTGGCTGAGTTGCGGGTGAAACCATCCTTGGTTGAGTTGATTAAGGAAAAGCAGTTGTTGGATGATTCCTTGGTGCCACATGTTCAGGATATTGCAGAGGGTAGGCCATCGGATTTCTGCTTTAATGATGATGGAGTTTTATGTTTTGGGAGTTGGATAGTAGTGCCCAATGATGCTGAGTTGAGGCGTGCTATTCTGACTGAAGGTCATAGTAGTCCTTTTGCTATGCACCCTGGTAGTACTAAGATGTACCGTGATCTTCGTGTTGAGTACTATTGGGTGGGTTTAAAGAAACATGTTGCTGAGTTTGTAAGTAAATGCATGGTTTGCCAGCGTGTTTAAGCTGAGCATCAGTTTCCTTCAGGGTTGTTGCAACCGTTGAGGATTCCTGAGTGGAAGTGGGAAAGGGTTACCATGGACTTTGTGTCTGGTTTGCCCTTGTCGCCATCGAAGAGGAATTCAGTGTGGGTGATTGTGGATCGCCTGACGAAGTGTGCGCATTTCTTGCCTGTGCATACTACGTATACTTTGGATAAGCTTGCGGAGCTGTACATTGTTGAGATTGTGCGACTGCATGGTGTGCCTAAGGCGATTGTGTCGGATAGAGATCCGAGGTTTACATCGCGTTTCTGGCAGTGTTTGCATCAGGCTTTGGGTATACGGTTGAATTTCAGTACTTCTTATCATCCACAGTTGGATGGACAGTTTGAGCGTGTTATCCAGGTGTTGGAGAATATGTTGCGGTGCTGTGTGATTGAGTTTCAGGGTTCTTGGGAGAAACATCTACCTTTGGTGGAGTTTGCCTATAATAACAGTTATCAGGCAAGTATTCAAATGGCACCTTATGAAGCTCTGTACGGGAGGAAGTGTAGGACTCCTCTTTGTTGGGCTGAAACGGGTCAGAAGTTGGTTTCGATGCCAGCTTTGTTGAAGGGAACCACCGAGAAGGTGAAGCTCATTTATGAGCGTTTGAAGGCAGCTTCTGATCGGCAAAAGTCTTACGCGGATTTGAAGCGTAAGGAGGTTGAGTATGCGGTGGGTGACCGTGTGTTTTTGAAAGTTTCGCCTTGGAAAAAGGTGATGAGGTTTGGCCGAAAGGGTAAGTTGAGCCCTAGGTATATTGGACCATACGAGGTGATTGAACGTGTGGGTCCTGTTGCGTACAAGTTGAGGTTACCGCAAGAGTTAGAAAAGATTCATGATGTGTTTCATGTTTCTATGCTTCGGAAGTATAGATCGGATCCTTCGCATGTGATGCCTGTGGAAGAAGTGGAATTGAATCCGGATTTGACCTATGATGAGGAACCGGTGAAGATTCTGGATTCGGATAGTAAAGTTCTTCGAGGCAAGACCATTGAGTTGGTAAAGGTGTTGTGGAAGCATCATGGTGCTGAGGAAGCCACGTGGGAACGGAAGGATGACATGTTGAAGCAGTTTCCGTATCTTTTCCCTTCAGGTAAATTTCGAGGACGAAATTTCTTAAGGGAGGGAGAGTTGTAACACCCCAATTTTGAGCTTAGAGGTTTTGGATTTGAATCGGACCGGTCGGATTTCGGTTCGAATATAAAAGGTGGTTTTTAGGGAAAGCCTAGTTCGGGATGCATTAAAAATATGGAAAAATATCTTAAAATCCTCTTTTATTATATATAAGAGAGTGGTGAAATCAATTTTACAAAATGAGGTTTCGAAATGTGACATTTCAAGTTAGTGACTAAAATGTAATTTTTGAAAAGTTGGTGACTGTTTTAAAAGGATTGAAACTTTGAATCTTTAAGGAGCTAATTTACCCAAGAAGAGTTTTCTCCAGATTTTTCTTAATATTAAACATTTATTAAATGATATTTAATAAAAGGAAAAAGGGGAAATAGATATTTTTGAGTTCATAACTAACTTTTCTCAAAATTTTCCCTCTTCATTTTCTCTCCCTTTTCTCTCAGCCAAACACATTTCCCCAGCCATTTTCCCTCTGATTTTAACATCTAAAGATGAGATTTCAATCTCCAATTGGTCTCTAATCTTTCCTACATCAAATTCTTATCATTTGCCTATTTAATTTTCAAGAATCTTGGCTTGAAACAAGGAGAAACTCACATTTAGAGGTATGAACGTCCTTCTACTCTAAATACTCAGTTCTTTACTGAAATTCCCAAGTTCTCAATCCTTGATTTGAGTTTTATTAAAGGTTTTAATGTTGTGTTCTTGATCTTGGCTTTAAATGCAAGATTTGGATTTAATTTTGATTAAATTCGTACTAAATGATTGGACTGTGTTTTGAGATGTCTTTTTTGATGTTTATTGGATGTATAAATGATGTGTAATTGAGGTTTAATCAATGCAATCCCGGATAGGTTGATTTTCCTAAGTTTTTGATTGAGTTATTGGTGGTTTTTGAGGTGTTTTTGATGCCCTGCTATAGCTGGAGGTATAAGGACGTGATTAGATCCTTTTTGGATGTTAATTGATGTATAAGTATGATTGGAATTGATGGTTGTTGGCTGGGTAAGGTTGTAGAGGTGTTTGGATGTGATTTCGGTTGTGTTTGGTAGCCGAAATGTGAGTGTTGATGAGAGCAGCGAGTTTAGGTGTCTTGGTTGAAGATATTAATGCATGATGATGCATTAATCCACTGCTTTGATGTGTTTAAAACAGGGGAGACATCATCGGATCCTTGTGGTGTTGATCCGGAGGCTTGATTGGTGTTTCGGCAAGCTTGCGAAACGGAATCGGTGAGTGAAGTTTGGTTTTCAGCTTTGAAACCAATGTTGGAAGGTTATGGGAGCTTAGTTTAAGTCTAAACAACTTAGCTAAGCTCAAGAGTAAGTTTTCGGGAAAACTCTCTTTTGATGAACCATGAGATGGTTGAATGCAATGTGTTTTATTTGCATGTTTAAATTCTGTTTTGAAAGCATATGTTAGCATGTTTAATGCTGGTTTTGTAAGCCATGTGTTGAAGGATGCTCAAGGTAAGAGATCCTTGTTTTGAACATTGATAAATGTGGTTTGATGCATTGTAATGCATGACTATTTAATGGCTTTGTTAAATGCTTTAAAACAATGGATTAATGATGACAAATGATGTATATTGGCAAGTGATGTGTTGGTTTTAAAGTACTTGAATCGGATATAGTTAGCCGGCTATAGGATTGGGTGCACCGTGAATAAAGTCGCCTTGGATGTTGAGGGGTTGTGATTGTACCATAAACTCCATCGAAGTACACTAACGAGATGGTTAAGATCATCATGGTGGTTAAAAGTCCATGAGTGGATCTTGTGTTAAGATCACAATGGTGGTTAAAAGTCCATGTGTGGATCTTGTATTGTGTGTCCCGTTTTCTCGTTAGTGATGTTATACAACTACCAATGAGTGATGTGGAGGGGTTGTGATTGTACCATAGTCTCCATCACGGGTGTTGAGGGGTTGTGATTGTACCATGCTCCACCTTGATATTGGTAGTGTGTATGAAGCGTATGGGACAACGCTTGTAATCCGCGTATCCGATTGTGTTTTTGAGTTGTAAAATGTTGATTATCACTTGTAAGCCAATATGACATAATGATGATTTGAAGCATGAGATGCTTGGTTTGTATGCATAATTGCATGATAAGTGTTGTTTTGAAACTAAAGGCCTTGAAAAGGTGTTTTTGCAAATGCATTATTGTGATGTTTTAATTGAGCATTTCCTCACTAAGCTATGTGCTTACGCTCTCTCTTTCTTAAACCAATAATGCAGAGCATTGAGGTGCATAAAAGGCAGCAAGGAGGTTAAGGATCCAAGTGAAAGACTAAGCTCTTGTATGGTGAATGTTTTTCTAACACTATTAGCTTTTGGCATTTTGCAATGGGAACCTAAAGTGTGTTTTTGGGAGATGTTTTGGACTCCCTATGTTGGTAAATGCCTTTGATGATGTTGGAACATGTAAATGGCCTTTTGGTATTTGGTTTTGGTGAATTGATGGTTGCATGGTTTTCAATATAGGATGCATGCCTATAGATTTGGGATTTTCCTTGAATGATGCCATAATTGTGATTAGATGGTGCTAATATGTTCCTTAAGTGTTTGATAACTTGTGTGTATGATATGGAGGTCATATGGATGTGTTTGATGGGCTGAAAGTGTGTAAAACCAGATGAATTCTGAAATTCTGGGCAACTCGTTTCGAAACGGGTGCTACTGTTTCGGAACAGGTGGCCTGAAATGGCCTTGGTGTTTCGAAACATGTAGAGTTGTTCCGAAACGGATTTGCCACTGCCAAGCCCTGTTCCGCAACAAGTTTCGGAACGGTCCCGCGTTTCGGAACGGATCTTTCCCGTTTCGGAACACTCGACCGTTGGGCACTGAAATTGATGGTTAAATGTTTTGAAACTCTTACGTTTTGGTCCCAATCTTTGTATATGAAATTGGTTGAGTTTGAGATGTCCGTTTGAGATGAAATTTGGCAGAGAAGCATGAAATATGATTAATTTTATAATGGTAACTTTTAATTTGGTTAAGTCCTCCTAATTTTCAGAATTTGCAATTTGGTCCCTGAATTTGTATTTTGTGCAATTGAGTCCCTAAATGTTTTCCGATTGCTGTGATTTTTGAATATGTTCCTCTCAAGAGTTCACCTAGGATTAATATGCATTTAGACAAGTTTAAAAATAAAAAAGGGTCGTTAATCAAGGTTGACTTTCGGGTTGACTTTGGTTTTCCCCGTGTAATCTTCGTAGTTCGGGTCAACCGTCTAGGCCGGGCTAAGGGGGTTACACATCTAGTAAGCCACACAACGAGCCTAGACCACTACCTCCATTCCCACAACGATTGAAAGCTCGGAAGCATGATATCTGGTACCAGAAATTCCTGGAGATGCTCAAATAGTTGCACATCAATGTCCCACTTCTGGAGTCCATTTACCAAAAGCCTATCTACACAAAGTTTTTTGAGGGATATCATTAGAAAGAAGAGTAAGGTGAATAAAGTAGAAATTGTTACTACTAAAGGCGAGTGCGTGGCAGTGCTGAGTGATTTGCCACCTAAGATGAAGGACCCTGGAAGCTTCACCATTCCATGCTCGACAAGCCACAATTACTTAGACTACACCTTATGTGATCTCGATGCAAGTGTAAATTTGATGTTGAAATTTGTGTTTTAAAGATTAGGGATAGGTAAAGCAAGACCTACATCAGTGATCCTTCAATTAGTCGATCAATCTCAAATCTGACGTGAAGGCAGGATTAAAGATGTGCTAGTTAAGGTAGAGAAGTTGGTCGTCCAGGCACCACCAGACCCGGCCCACCGCCGCCTCCGATACACGCTCTGCCGCGACAAGGAGAGGCAAGCGCAAGGCTGACCTAGACACACTGGCCGGATCCATACCCCACACCACCTCAGATAGTGACCACTCTGTTATCTTGGTGTTTGACTTGCTCAACCGCAAGGGACTGAACATGGACAACGTCGATCTTGACTCCTTTGAAGAGGTGGACGCCCATACAGCAAAGCCCACCCCACCATCACGCGTCCAGCCTCCATGAGAATCCAAACGAATCAAGCGAAGAACTTCTAAGTTAACGAAGAAGATAGTTTAGGAGTCCGACAGTGAAGAGGAGGATGATTCTACCACCACTAAATCTGTTTAAATTCCTCTTCTTTTTGTTGCTTATTTGTTATGCCCTTATATTTTGTTATTTAATTTTTTCTATCTTCTGTATGAAATCCAAGTATTGAGGGCAATGCTTGGTTCGAGTTTGAGGGTGTAGGCTGTGAGGCTGAAGCAATACCATGACGTGGTAGTATAAATATAATTGCCACGTGGATTTTGTGCTATTACTTGTGAATTTTTTTAGTTGCACTGCCTTAACTGAATTTCGCTTATGCCGTGGCAGTACTTTCTATCAATTGCCCTAGTTTAGTTTTAATTAAATCTTCTTACTTGGCAATAGAATTTTCTCTTCTTACCATTCTTTAGAACTGTTTAGAGCCTTTACTTTTAGGATGTTTAAAGGAAGATAACTTAGGATCACACTATGATATTAGAACTTTAAACGCCTTTGTGACTTGCATGATTTAAGGAATTCTAGTACACTTAGGACATAGACTAGCTTAAAAAGAAAATTGGGTAAAAGTTAGAGGTGCCCAACACTAGCTCTAGCTTAAGGAAGCCCTAGAGGTGCCCGAAACCGGCTATAGGCTAACCACTAGAGGTGCCCGAAATTGGCTCTAGTTGGTTAGCTTGCTTAAAAAAATTAATTACCCAAGTTAAGTAAGTTAGTTCTTAAGTGTTTTCTTAGAAACCTTGTAATCATCTTGTTCACAATGCTTGCACACACTCACAAATCTTATAGTTTGATTCTAGGGAATTCCTAAGGAATCCAAAGATCTAAGGGCCAAAGCGTTCTTCTCCATGGTTTGGAGGGAGAAGGAAAAGTAAGACTAAGGAGACGGTTTATAAAACTAAGGTTTAACAATTGATGGTTTGCAATGCTTGAGAACAAGCAATAGTTCGAGTTTTGAGGCCTTTCATGCATAGATTTAATCATTTATGCCTTTGAGCTTTATATTTTGTTTATTCTATAAAAAAGGTATTATTTGATGCATGTTTGGCCTTTGCAGATTTGCACACTGCTGGAGCAGGAGGATGCTGCCACATCACAAAAAGTATAAGGGAAGATGAGGCAAAATTAGCAGATAACAGACCGTGATCGAGCCAAACCACATGACAACTTCTACTGAGGGAAGCTATTGAAGCCTTGCGAAGCAGAACATACCAATGCCGAGGCATCCAAAGCTAGGCTGCCGCAACATTCCGCCAGAGGGGAAAATGAACAAAGTGGTAGCTGACTTGTACAACCTTTAACACTTGATTTTACTATACACTTTGTGAGGCAGCTGGAGATCGAGAGGAGGAGGAAAACGTGTAAGGAAGGATAAATTTGGACTCTTGGATAAAATTTTATATTGTAATAAATTAAAGAGATTTACCTCTTTAACAAAGTCTAGTCCAATTCAAACTTAACTTCCTCTCCAGGATGGATTTGTGCCTACACCTTCCCCTATATAAAGACTTGCCGCCATGGAAAGAGAAGATATATTGAGCTTAGGATTAATATCATTATGCTCTAATTTTCTTAGGGTTAGGATTAGTTTCTTTAGTAGTTGTGTGAAAACTCTTTGTACTTAGTTTTTGTTCTTAATGCAATAAAAGTTAAGGTTTGCTTATTCTAGCTTTAATTATTTTTGCATTCTACTCAGGAGAGGGTTTGTGAGTGTTGCGTGCAAAAGTGATGCGCAAATTGCGTGCAAAAGTGATGCGCAAATTGCGTGCAAGTGTACACGGTGTCAAGTTATAGTATTTATGATATCGTCTCCACAAGGATTGTAACAACCTTTCGGAATTCACTTTTCTACACAAGTAAAAATAAAAACACAAATAATGAGAGTTGGGTTGATTAAAACTAAGACTAAAGCAAATAAAATAAATTAAGATATCAGAGAGAAAGAGTGGGCCAGTATTGGAATACTTCGTAGTTTGGAGATTTGATGAACTGTTTCGGCACAGTTTGCATATCAACTTAACAACTTTCGGTAGCCGCCAAAGAGTATGCCTCGGTAAAGACCAATATTACTGCATGGGATGTTAAGTGATGATTCAAGGTTCAGTAAGGCTCCCTTCAATGACTTCCTCTTATCCCTAAGCTTGCTGTTCTATTGGCGTACACGTCTTGGATGATACCTCCCAGCATGAATCTGAGGATGAATACCAACCGATTATGAAACCTCTCTTAGCCACTAAACTTCTAACGTATCCCTAAGCCGAAGTAGTTTTACCCTATTGTTGGATAAAACTATGTTTACTCGTTTTGTGAGTTCAACTCTGTAACCCCTTTAGCCCGGCCTAGACGCCCGACCCAAACTAAGAAGATTACACGGTGAAAACCGAAGCCAACTCGTTTAAGCCGACTTCGATTAACGACCCTATTTTTTTTACTTTTTATCTTCTATAGATGCACATTAAGATCCTATGTGTTAAACTAAACACTTTAAAAGAAACGGCGCAGCAAACAAAGTTCGATTAGGGGTTCAATTGCTTAAATTAAACATTTAGGGACTAAACTATTAGTTTTTAAAGTTACAAGGGCTAATCCAATTCTATGGTTACCAATCCTTAATTAATCATATAACAAGATTCCATGTCAAAATTCATCACAAACGGACCATCCAAGCTCAACCAATTGAACATTCAAGATTCAGGGACCATAATGTAACATTACAGAACTTAGAAAGGTACTTTTAACTGAAAATAACAGTCAGGTATCGGTACCCTTAAGCCCGTATCGATACGCGGGAAGAAAGTAACCAAAGTTGGGAAAAAGGTATCGATACCCTTCCCCGCGTATCGGTACGCCCTTCATACTTTGCACAGGTGTATCGATACACACCCAACTCGTATCGATACCCCTGTGTGGTTTGGTCTGAAATATGCCTTCGAGTATCGATACCCAAGCCCGAGTATCGATACTCGTACCAGAAATGCATAACCAACAGCCACAATTATGCGTTTAACAACAACTATTCACATCCATATCTACCATACATGTTATATCAATCATTTCTAACACGAATGCATTAACAACCATAGATAATATATGCATTAGGCATGGCCATTCATGAAGATCATGGAACTATAAAAGCATGCTTTAAAGCACTTATAAAGACATATCAAAAATACCAAAGAAGAAATCCACAAATGATATAGAGACCAAATATGTGTCCTAAAACACAAACTAAACATGCTCAAGGTGTCACATAACACCAAGCAACTCATGAGTGGAAATCCCTCCCATTGCCTCTTATTACACTAAGACGAAAATACAGACTTCGCTTAACAAAACCACTTTGATATCCCTTTCTTGCTTGCTGCCAAAAATGCTCAATTCTCTGCGTTGATGAAACAATTGAGCGTAAGCACAATGCTTAGTGAGGACCGCTATAAAACCAAAACATTCATCAATGCATTTTCAAATCAAAAACATCAATCTTTGTGAACACATGCCTTCCTTTAAACCATGCACTTTTAAGCACAAGTCGAAACCATATCATGCTAAATCTCATTTCAAGCTTTCAAAACCAAAGAAAACCATTCTTTAACCATGTTCCACATGTATCGTTAGCCACATGCATTTTTCACAATACAAAACCACATTAAGCCTCACTTGCTTAAATCACATGCATTGTTCATAATGCAAATCCACATTAAGCCTCACTTGCTTAATTCACATGCATTGTTCACAATACAAATCCCCATTAAAGCCTCACTTGCTTAATTCACATACATATATTTGTCCTATACAACATCTCATCCTCAAGCATCTCATGCTCAATAATCTGTTATACAACATTATAATAATGATACATGGGCAACAATAAACACATATATTGGCTTACAATACCACGACATAGGCTCACCCCTATCCGTTGTGATAGACTCACCTCTATCACTTTTACACACAATATCAAATACACAGACTTGTATCGGTTCACCCCTATACGTTGTGATAGACTCACCTCTATCACTCAAATATGGGATCACCTCCATCTTAATGTCTATGATTGGAATTAGGCTCACCCCTAACCCATAGTGATAGTCTCACCTCTACCACCCGCATTATGCTCACCCCTATTACGTCATGTAGCTAGACAAATGTACGCTTTATAGATTATAGTGCACTCACATCCTATTGGTCGACCAATGTATTCGTATATTAAAAATATATCATTCACTTGCCAATATTGTAACCCCCTTAGCCCGGCCTAGACGGTTGACCCGAACTACGAAGATTACACGAGGAAAACCAAAGTCAACCCGAAAGTCAACCTTGATTAACGACCCTTTTTTTCTTCATTTTAATCTTGTCTAGATGCATATTAATCCTAAGCATACCCTTGAGAAGAGGATACTTGAAAAGCACAGCGATCGGAAAACGATAAGGGACTCAATTGTACAAATTACAACTATTAGGGACCAAAATGTAAACTATGGAAATTAAGAGGACTTAACCTATTTTTAAGTTACCAATATGAAATTAATCATATTACATGCTTCCCTGTCAAATATCACCTTAAACGGACTTCTGAAACTCAAGCAATTGCAAAAACAATATTCAGGACTAAAACGTAAAACTTGCAAACCACAAAACCATTCAAATCAGTGCCCAACGGTCATCTGTTTCGGAACGAGGGTTGAACGTTCCGAAACGCGGGTTCATTTCGAGACCTGTATCGAAACAGGGCTTGGCAGTGGCCAATTCGTTCCGGAACGACCTCTACTCGTTTCGATACACGAAGGCCATTACAGACCCCCGTTTCGAAACACTGGTTTAACACATTCATACATACAAGGTACATATTTGCATCATCAAAACACATTCAATTAACCACTCAAACACATCCTAATGACCTCTTAATCATGCCCACAAGTCATCATACATACAAGGTACATATTTGCATCATCAAAACACATTCATGGCATCAATTTGGAAAAGCCAAAAGTCTATAGGCATGCATCCTAATATCCAAAACCAAATACCATCAAAACATCAAAGCAAGCACCAAAATGGCCATTTACAAGTCCAAAACGTCAAAGGCATCATGCCACACTTAGGGAGTCCAAAACATCTCCCAAAAACACAACCTAGGTCCCCATTGCCAATTACCAAAAACTAATAATGTGTGAAATAGTCACCAAACATGAGCTTAGCTTTCCCTTGGATTCTTAGCCTCCTTGCTGCCCTTTAAGCACTTCAATTCTCTGCATTATTGGTTCAAGAAAGAGAGCGTAAGAAAATTTGCTTAGTGAGGCATGCTCTAAAGAAACAACACACTAATGCATTTTATAAAACACCTTACAAAAGGCCTTTAAATTCATAAACATCATTTCTCATGCAACAATGCATACACAACAAGCATCTCATGCTTCATTAACATCAACATGTCATATTGGCTTCCAAGTGATACCATAACCATTTTTCAACACAAAACACAATCGGATACGTGGATTACAAGCGTTGTCCCATACGCTTCATACACACTACCGAACACACAACGTGGAGTTTACCGGTACAATCACAACCCCTCAACACCCGTGATGGAGTTTAACGGTACAATTACAACCCCACCACATCACTCATCGGTAGTTGTATAACATCACTAACAAGAACACGGGACACACAACACGAGATCCTCACATGGCCTTTCAACCACAATTATGATCTTAGTCATCTCGTTAGTGTACTTGGATGGAGTTTACGGTACCATTACAACCCCTCAACATCCAAGGCGACTTTATTCACGGTGCACCCAATCCTATAGCCGGCTAACTATATCCGATTCAAGTACTTTAAAACCAACATATCACTTGCCAATATACATCAATTATCATCAACAATCCAGTGTTTTAAAGCATTAATCAAAGCCATTAAACCATCATGCATCACTATGCATCAAAACCACATCTATCAATATCAAACCAAGGATCTCTTACCTTGAGCATCCTTCAACACATGGCTTTCAAAACCAGCATTAATCATGCTAAAACATGCTTTCAAAACAGAATTTAAACATGCAAATTAAACACATTGCATCCAACCATCTCATGGTTCATCAAAGAGAGAGTTTCTCCGAAAACTTACTCTTGAGCTTAGTTAAGTTGCTCAGACTTAAACTAAGCTCCCAAAACATGCAAACATTGGTTTCAAAGCTGAAAACCCAACTTCACTCACCAATTCCGTTTCGCAAGCTTGCTGAAACGCCGTTCAAGCCTCCGTATCAACACCACAAGGATCCGAAGATGTCTCCCCTGTTTTAAACACATCAAAGCAGAGGATTAATGCATCATCATGCATTAAAATCTTCAGCCACAACACCTAAACTCGCTGCTCACGTCAAATCTATCATTTCGGCTACCAAACACAACCGAAATCACTTCCAAACTCTTCCACAACATTACCCAGCAAAGATCCATCACTTCTAAACATTCTTAAACATCAATTAACATCCAAAAAGATCCTAAACTCGTCCTTATACCTCCAGCTATAACAGAACACCAAGATCACCCCAAAAACCACCATTTTCACAAGTAAAAACTTAGGAAAATCAACCTATTCGGAATTGCATTGATTAAACCTCAATTACACATCATTAACCATCCAAAATACATTAAAAAGACATCTCAAAACAGAGCACAAACATTCATCACGAATTTCTTCAAGATTTAATCCAAATCTTGAGTTTTAAGCCAAAATCAAGATCACAACATTAAAACCTTTTATAAAACTTAATTTAAGGATTGAGAACTTGGGAATTTCAGTAAAGAACTGAGTATTTAGAGAAGAAGAACATCATTACCTCTAAATGTAGATTTCTCCTTGTTTAGAGCCAAAATCCTTGAAAATTCAATAAACAAATGAAGAGGATTTGATGTAGAAAGGATTAGGAATCAATTGATGGTTGAAACATCATCATTTAGTGTGAAAATCAAAAGAAATGTTGTTGTAGAAATGTGTTTGGCTGAGGGAATTTTGAGAGAAAATGAGATGAGAAAGTTTTAGCAAAAGTTAGTTATGAAATCTCAAAATTGGTTTTTCTCCTTTTCATTAAATTAATTAAACATTAATTAAGTCATTAAAATCTAAGAAAAATATGGAGAAATCTTTCCTTGGGTAAATTAGCTCCTTAAAGATTCAAAGTTTCAATCCTTACAAAACAGTCACCACTAAACTTTTCAAAATTTACATTTGAGTCACTATTTCGAAATGTCACACTTCCAAACCTTATTTTGTAAAATTTATTTCACCACATTCTTATATATATTAAAAAGAGGATTTTTAGATATTTTTCCATATTTTTAATGCATCCCGAACTAGGCTTTCCCTAAAACCACCTTTTATATTCGAACCGAAAATCAGACCGATCCGGTTCAGACCCCAAACTTCCAAGCCCAAAATTGGGGTGTTACAAATATACCCATCAAACCATGTTAACTCACTGCTTACAATGCATCATTAAAAATCATCTCATATCCCGAAATTAAGCATGCTTTAAAATAGCAAATACCATCTCATACAAGATCATACCATCTTGCATCGAACCAAACCATTTCATGGGATAACCACAAGCAAAACCATGCTTAAAACCATGCATAACAGTGAGTAACAACCATTATCAAAACATGAGCATGATAACCCATAGAGTCCATTTCAAACCGAAAACTGAGAGTTCAAGTAATCATACTTACTTCCGAGATTAGCTAAGCATTTCAAGTTTACACTAACCTCCCAACAATTCGTATCCAAGCTTAACAAAGCTTAAAAACACATCCACTCACCGATACGCGAAACATCACTTCCCGACGCGAAGATCACTCGTCCGAAGCTTCCACTAGTCCGGATCAATATCCCCTGCTTTTAAAGCATCAAAAACATAGATCCAATGCATTAAAATACATTCTAACTCCAGCAACTAAACACAAACTCGTTGCCCGGCAACACAACATTAATACCCATCCGATACAATCGAAAACTAATTCGATTGCTTCCTAAACGAATCCCAGCCAACAATCAACACTTCAAATCATTAATGTTCACCAAATCACATCTAAAAACAACCTAAACCCTTCAAAATTATAAACCATCAAATCACTTCAAAAACACAACTAAAATCATCATAAAACTCAAGGATATTAAGGATTTCGGGATCTATATCATCAAAATTCCTTTTCAACATCATAATCAACTCAAAAGTCAATTATAAACCATCATAAACAGAGCTAACATTAACACTCAAAAAATCAAGAATTAAACCTTAGTTTTGCAAGATTTTGATCTTAAATCAAAACTATAATCAAAACTCAGTTAAAAACAACAATTGAGAGTCAATAATCTTGGGAATTTCAATAAAGAACATTGATTAGATCTTGATAACGGGATTTACCTCTAATCATTGCTTTCCTTAATGTTTGACAAGTTTTTACTTCACAAATCTTGAAGAAATTAAAGAGAATTCTTTGAAATTGATAAGAAATCAAAGAGAGAGTGTTTGGGTGAAAAGATATATGGAGAAAAGGTTTTAGAAATGCGTTTTGCTGAAAATGAGAAGAGAAAAGTTAGTTCCGTAAATGAAACATCCAATTTAATGATTTTATTTAATAAATAAATAAAATTCCTTTTTAAACAATTACTTAAAATTCATTTAAAACACATGTCAAATTAAGGAAAGGTTTAATTGCACGAAAGCTCCCTAAAGATTATAGGATTTTGACTCTCCTTTTGAAAATTGCATTTTTCCACAGTTTCAAAACTTTACTTTTCGATCACTGCCCAAAATGTACCACTTCCAAAAATCATTTTGTAAAATTAATTTGACCAACCTCTTAAACATAATTTTTGAGGATTTTATCAATTTTTTTTTCATTTTTTTACCCTATCTCGAACCTCGATTTCCCTGAACCATCTAATACGATTCAAATTGTTTCCAACCGGTTCACTTAACCCGATCCGATGTCTAAAACAACTAGGCCAAAATTGGGGCATTACAAACTCTCCCGATATTAAGGTCTCTTCTCTCACAAATACTACACAACCAACCCTTAGCCCTAGGGAAGGTTTAGAACATAATGGAGGATGGCGGGACAAGGGTTTTTCGACAAAAAGGAGGATTTTTCTCTCTAATTCCAATTGTCTTTCTCTCCTTCAAGTCGATTTACATTTATATGGGAGGAGCCTAGGTCTAAGTTGGT
Organism: Hibiscus trionum; assembly: GCA_030270665.1. Taxonomy (NCBI): domain Eukaryota; kingdom Viridiplantae; phylum Streptophyta; class Magnoliopsida; order Malvales; family Malvaceae; genus Hibiscus; species Hibiscus trionum. Next base: position 30,040,760 of record BSYR01000021.1, read on the forward strand.
TTAGGACAAGAATCCTCGTTAGAATCTAATTACAACTCATTAAAAGAACAAATCTAACATTAAATCTTCCTATATTCCCGTTTGACTCTTTTAACAATGACTTTGACCATGGCTTTACTTTGTCTGCTTGGCTCCAATGCACATGCAAGTGGTCTCCAAAAATCAGGCTTGATTAGCTCTTTCAGACGCATACCACTTTGCATACTTCCACCATTCCTGGAAGTTTCTGCCTCGGTGGCAAATAGTTGATTGCCTGGGTGGCAAATAGTTGATTGCCTAGGTGGCAAATAGTCGATTGCCTGGGTGGCAAATAGTTGACTGCCTGGGCAGCAAATAGTTGATTGCCTGGGTTTCTCCTCTTTATCAGCTCTTCAGTTGGTCCCGCAGCATCCTCCATTAATTGTTCAGCTCCTTCCTTCTGCCCTCCTTGCTGCCTCGGCATGGTCTGTCTGGGCATCAGACTCGACAGCAGGTTGTCGCGGCAGCAGGCTCAGCGGTAGTTTTCCTACATGCACCAAAATACATACCAAAATAACACCTTCTCCATAAAATACACTAAAATATGTAATCAAGCTTAATGGTGAAGGAAATTATGAGAATATGCATGAATGCCTAATTATGCAACTAAAATGTGCCTAAGTCTAACAAATCATATGAGTAAAATGGTAAATAAAATAAGACTTTTAGACACTTAACACACCCCCAAACTTGAACTATTGCTTGTCCTCAAGCAATGCAAACTCATAATTATTCACCAAATCTCTAAATCTCATAAAACCAACTTTATAACTTAGTTAACCCTTGGCCACCGTGCACTTGCAAGTATGATCATCAATCCTTCAAATGACAAAAGACTTACTCGGAACCAAACTATAATGCTAATGAGTGTGTGCATGCTTTGTAAACTCAAATGGTTTTCTGGAATTCCTTGTGATCAACTAGGCTTTAGTAACTTTTTCATTCTTTTTTTAACTAGAGCCAGTTTCGGGCACCTCTAGCAAATTTGAAGAATTCAAGCAAGTATACTAGATCCAGTTTTAGGCTTCTCTAGTACAAAATTAATCAATTTTTTTTCGATAAAGCCTAGGTTCAACGTTGAATTCCTTCAATCATTCAAGCTACAAATGGTGTTTTTAAGTTTAGCATCATAGTAAAGCTGTAAGTATTTCTAAAGTCATGCTAAAGTCGATGTCAAAGTAGAAAGTTGCTGCGGCGGGTAAAGACTAACCTAGTCTAATTTTTTTTAATTCGATTTAAATAATGGGTAAATAAATAGGGGCTTACATATGCAAGTAAGGATAAACAACTTAAGCTTTTTCAAATGCAAAATCTAGGATGAATACATCAAACAAACGAAGATAATTAAAATTAAGGACTATTTCCCCTCAAACTCGAGAGGAACATTGTCCTCAATGCATGAGAAAAAAAAGAAAAAAGAATACAACTGAGTTAGTCAGAAAGGTGGTCACCTTTCATGATGAATCTCTTTCGAGCCATATTTGCTTGTGTGGTTATTGAATGCGTGTATTTGCTAGTCAAACCACGTACAATCGTTACCTTGGCATCCCTGGGAAGTTATAGTTGCAGTTTTCGTCGCATCAATCTGGGTTGCCAGGGCGGGTGATGGCGGGTAAGTGTTTCAGCAGGAAATATGGGTCTGTTCGGCAACTTCAGTAATACCGAGTGGCGTGAGCTGGGCGACAACATAAGTACTGCCAGGTGGCGGGAGCTGGGCGGCACTATCAGTACTACCAGGTGGCGGGAGTTGGGCGGCAGTATCAGTACTGCCAGGTGGAAAACTTTCGTCGATGATGTTACTCGACTGCCTCTATCGAAATTCTGTTGAAGGTTGGTTGGTTACTGGTTGTGGCCATTGATAGGTTGTGAGACGGTTGAATTTTATTTGCAAGAAGAAGAATAAAGGCCAAAAAATCGGAAAGATTACAAGGTCAAAGAGAATTCAAGAAATATCAAGGAGGTGAAAGTGATTGTGGATGGATGGAATTTGAGAGTTTAAATAGCTGTTGGGAGAGGCTGTCATCTCAGCATTAAATTGTGCCCGTTGGTGGGTTTCTGCCCATTGACAGGTAAGTGGGCGAGTAAATGTTAGGTTGTTGTTGGGCTTGAGTAGATGGGTTCACTCCTTGGTCTCTTGATTTCTTCAACTCCTTCCTAAAACAAAAACAAAATAAAATAATAAAATGCAGAAAGAAATAAAACTGAAAATTTGAAAATTCTAAGTCTACGAAAACATAAAAAATATGGAAGATAAAAATAAAAATTATGTTACTCTAGGAGTGCATTGGCATGCATCTCCTAATGTAACTACTCCTTAGTCTGTTCGAGCTTGAGGGGGTCGTTTCTGATACTTCTTGAAATCCACCCGCACCTTCCATCGAGTGACTATTTTGCCCATAAAAGGGTGGACCATTGTGTTTGCAACTACTTGCTTTTGCATTATCATGGTGCAGGTTCCTTTCTTCCTTGTTCCCTTGTAGTCCATGTGTACCTTCCACCTTGTTATTTTTTCCTAGAGGCATGAATATGTGATTAGGAAAAATCATATCAATATCCAACCATGTACTTACCTTATTCTCGTCGAAGTTCGTTATGGTGGAAAGTAGCCTTTGCTGTTGCGACAACCAATTGTTGTGGAAATCTTCTGTCATAATGCGGTGCAGGTCAAGGGAAAACCCAATTTTGTGAAGAGCTTTGTGAACACCATTTTCTTTAGGTCTCTCAACCATCTCCATCAGTAGAGATTTTGTTGGCATCAACTCTTTCGGTGTTGGTTCCTCAAGAAATAGCTGCTATGGAAAAGGTGGTTTTTCAAAAAAAAATCAAAAGTTTAAGCTATTATCGGCTCATATTCTGTTAGCAAAGTATTTCCACCACGTTGCTCCTCTATGTGGTAGTTCAATTGCCCAAGCAAAGGTAGATGAGAGCAATCTATAGATTCATCAATTGCCGAGGCATATCTTTGTTCAGGTTCCTCAGTCCTTGAGAGGGCAATCTGTTGCATAGGCTCATCAATGTGTTCTTGGTATTGCTCTACGTCTTCTTACCTTGGGATGTCAGTGTCCATGGGACGTAGTTGTTCGTGATCATTGGTTGCCGAGGTAGAGGTTGTCGAGGCATCATATTTATCCATGGTATTAATGGGGACTGAATTGTTCAAAAGTGCGTCCACCTTGGTGATTCTTGCGTCCATAGAAGCAAACAATTCTTGAGTGAATGCAATGAAAGCTTGGAGCGTGTCTTCCAAGGATTTCGATTGCTCTTGAGGAGAACTACATTGCCAGGCCATGTCTGCTGCTACAGTAGCAAAATTGTCATGGTAGGAAAAATTTTGAGCATGTTGGTCGTACCATGAATAATCTTGTTTTTGGTCCCATCTCGGTTCATCTATGTATTCATCGAAAAGATGATGGCATCTTTCGAACTCATGATTTCCTTCACAAAAATTGCAAGAATTTTCTAACAGTAACTCTCGAGTTGTTTTTCTTGACATGTTGATGCCCTTGAACTTGTATTGCACCTGAAATATTTTTTTCTCAAACAAAAGAAAAAACAGAATAATGCAAGAAAATATAGATAAGTGTAGAAAAATAAAAACAATAAGTTGTACGCCAATCCCCGGCAACGACACCAAAAACTTGTTGCGTGCAAAAGTGATGCGCAAATTGCGTGCAAGTGTAAATGGTGCCAAGTTATAGTATTTAAGATATCGTCTCCACAGGGATTGTGACAACCTTTCAGAATTCACTTTTCTGCACAAGTAAAAATAATAACACAAATAATGGGAGTTGTGTTGATTAAAACTAAGACTAAGACAAATAAAATAAATTGAAGAATTGTGTGAGAGAATGGTTTGGTATTGGAATGCTTCGTAGTGTTGAGATTTGATGAACTATTTCGGCACAATTTTGTAGATCAACTTAACAACTTTCGGTAGCCGCCCACGAGTATGCCTCGGCAGATGCCCGCCTCAGCAGAGACCAATTTGACTGCTTGGGCAGTTAAACGATGATTCAAGGTTTAGAAAGGCTCCCGTCAATGACTTCCTCTTATCCCTAAGCTTCAAGTACTATTGGCGAACACGTCCTGGATGATACATCCTGGCGTGAATCAAATGATGAACAACAACTGATTTTGAAGCCTCTCTTAGCCGCTAAACTTATAAATTATCCTTAGGCTAAAGTAGCTTTACCCTATGGTTGGATAAAATTGTGTTCACTCGTTTCGTGAGTTCAATTCTCCCGATATTGAACGAATAGATTGAAGCTCTCTTCTCTCCCGATAAAGAGTGCAACAATGAAGATCTAAGAGTAAACAAACCTTTAATTTTATTGCAAAACTTGAAAATCTAAACGAATACAATCAAAACTCTCAAAACTACTACACAACCAACCCTTAACCATTGGGAAGGTTTAGAACATAATGGAGGATGGTGGCACAAGGGTTTTTTGACAAGAAGGAGGGTTTTTCTCTCTAATCCCAATTGTATTTCTCTCCTTCAAGTCGGTTTACATTTATACGGGAGGAGCCTAGTTAGAATCTAATTACAACTAATTAAAAGAACAAATCTAAAATTAAATCTTCCTAGATTACCGTTTGACTTTTTCCACCTTGACTTTGACCATGGCATTACTTTGTCTGCTGGGCTCCAATTCACGTGCAAGTGGTCTCTAAAAATCGGGCTTGATGAGCTCTTTTATTCGCATATTTCCACCCTTCCTAGAAGTTTCCGCCTTGGCGGCAAATAGTTGACTGCCTGGGCGGCAAATAGTTGACTGTCTAGGCGGCTAATAGTTAACAGCCTTGGTAGAGGTCTATGTTAACTTGCAGGGTTTGGCGTGGCTCCTCATCCTGGGTTTCTCCTCTTTATCATATCTTTAGTGGGTCTGTTGAGTTGTGTGGTGCTCGATTCGTTCAACCGATTATGCTCACCAAGTGGTGGAGAGGTGGATATTTGGGTGGAAGGGTTTAGGAAGCTAGAAAGAGTAAAGACACAATGATTTTAGAGTGGTTCGGCCTTCTAACAAGCACCTACATCCACTACCTTAGCTCCCCACTAAGGATTTCACAATCAATCCACTAATTGATTCGTCCCCTTTTCTAGGCTTAGGAGGAAACCCTTACAACCAATCAAGCTTTCTACCCAAAGCCTTGATTGAAACCATCTTTACAAGAGATAAACAAAGAAAACTTACAATCCTCTAATAGGAGTTTGTTTGCACAATTAAGCAATCACCCAAACCTAAAACACTTGAGCAAATTTGACAATTTTGGCTCACTAGTGTTTGTCTATACAAGAATTGACAATTTAAGTGCTAAGACAATTTCTTGATCATTTGATGTTTGACAATATGAGCATTAGTCTTCTCTTGATGCTTGGAGGTCCCTTTTATACTCCCAAATGACTTTGTAGCCGTTACTAGCCGTTGGGGATGATTTGGAGCCGTTGAGGACTTTATTTCCCTTCATAAATGCTGTTCTGCAACTATGGGTATCGATACGCGTGGAACGGTATCGATACGGCCTTCATAAGAACTAGCCGTTGGGCTCTTGCCAGCCTGGGCGCATCGATACGCTTGAGGGCGTATCGGTACCCTTTGACATTTAAATGGCCGTTGGGAAATAGCCGTTGGGGTAGTTAAACTGGGATCGGTACGCTGACGTGGCGTATCGAAACGACCCCCTCCGTATCGATACACTAAACCCTCGTATCGATATGGGTTTTGACAGTGGCCAAACCAGGGCAAAAAGGTATCGATACTGGTACACCGGTATCGATACTGGTACTTTGAAATCACGAGTTTGGCTATTAAAAACATGAAAATTCTTTGTCAAAAACCTCTTAAAATACCTCAAACATAATTTCAAGTTGTTTGGACTTAAAAACAAGTTTTAAATTCTTTTCAAATTAGTCCAAAACATTTTTCAATTATTATATCAAAACAATAGTTCTACAATCTCCCCCTTTTTGATATAATAAAACTAACTTGAAAAATTGTTTGGGATTCTCCCCCTTTAACTTTTAAAAATGTGAATAAGAGATTAAAGATATGAAATCAAATTAAGCTCCCCCTTATTCATTTGAAAATTCAATTTTTCAAACCATTTCTCCCCCTTTTTGTTATATCAAAAAGAATTTAAAAGACATTTAAGTTCAAGAGAACATAGGAGGCAAAAACATTTTGACACACTTAAAAATTTTGGTTTAAAATTGGCTCCCCCTTACTCAATGCATCATTGTTAGGCTTAACAAATAATCCAAGACTTTAAACAAAAGTTAGATAACCAAATGTATAAAATAAAAGCATTAAGCTTAGAGGTTACCCAATCTTCTTCTCATGTGTGATTTGAGCAATCTTTGATTTTGCTTTGCTTGCCATTGCTCCAACACACCTACAAAAGACATTCATTTGATTTTTGGTATCCAAATTGCTTTGGATCCATTTACGTTAGTCACAATGTCTTTAGTTCCCTTAGGAACCCATACTTGTCTAATCCTATAAGATTGTCTATTCTTTATAGGACAAGTATGTATTGAATGACCATGATAATGGCAATGTGAGCATTTTGCCATTATGCGACAAGATGAATTATTGAAAATAATTTCTTTTTCTTTTGTTAAGCTTTCAAGCTTAACTTTTAAATCAAGATTTTCTTTTTCTAAAACATCTTTGCTTGTTTTTGAAAACTCTAAATCATTTTTTAAAATTTCATTTTGGTTTTCAAAATCCACTTTTGTTTTTGAAAGAAAATCATTTTCAATTTCAAGTTTTGAAATCATTTTCTTAAATTTTGAATTCATGGTCTCAAATTCCAAAAATAATTCATCGAAAGCATCTTGCAACTTATTGAAAGAGTAAGAATTAAGCTCACTTGAGTTAGAAGATACCTTAGGCTCATCGAGAGCCAAAACACCATCCACCTTTGGATTGGAGAGAGGGTTTGCACATAATTGATCATCATCTTTCTTTTCCCCTTTCTTGTTGCCATAGAGCTTCTCAAGTTTCTCCCACAATTCTTTGGCATTTTTGCATGTGGAGACCTTCTTGGAAACTTCTTCGTTAAGGCCACAATAGAGAATGTGCATCGCCTTGGTGTTTAGCTTTGCCTTCGTGTCGTTTGCACTCCTTTGCTTTTTCTTCTTCTTTGGAGCTTCCAAATAACCATCTTCAATGATGTCCCAAACTTCATAGTCTTGAGACTTGATGAAGAATTTTATGATATTGCTCCATTGGAAGTATTCTTCTCCTTCGAAGAGTGGAGGACACGAGATAGAGCGGCCTTCTTCAAATCTTGCCATTTTCTTGAACGGTGGACTTCGAGCAAATGATCTTTACTCCCGGATGTTAGTCCTTCGATGGAGACGAGGCTCTGATACCAATTGTTGAGATGTTAGCACGCTCGAATCGATCACCGAAACCGTCAATGAGGGTTGTTTTTGTTTGGTGGTTGAATTGGCTAAAATCTAAAAAGGATAGACAAGTGACACAATGATTTTAGAGTGGTTCGGCCTTCTAACAAGCACCTGCATCCACTACCTTAGCACACCACTAAGGATTTCCCAATTCACTCAACAATGAATTCGTCCCCTTTTCCCGGTTTAGGAGGAAACCGTTACAACCCTATCTTTTGGACTTGGCTAAGATTGAACCAACTCTAGTTTTTCTCTCAAGGCTAAACTAGAACCTCTCCTTTTACAAGGGATTTGTTTGGGTAAACTAAATACCTCACAAGGTTGGTGTTTACACAATTTGAGCTCACAAGAGTACAAGGATTTACAATTAAGCACTCTCTCTAAAGACTATGTACAAGAGAATAGTAAAAATAAGACTTAGACTCTAATTCTCTTGATCATGTTGCTTGGATGAAGTCTCTAACCTTCTTCAAGTGTTCCAGCCTTCAATTTATAGTCCCAATTGAGTTTATGGCCGTTACTAGCCATTGGGGATGATTTGGAGCCGTTGAGGACTTTATTTCCCTTCATAAATGCTGTTCTGCAACTATGGGTATCGATACGCGTGGAACGGTATCGATACGGCCTTCATAAGAACTAGCCGTTGGGCTCTTGCCAGCCTGGGCGTATCGATACGCTTGAGGGCGTATCGGTACCCTTTGACATTTAAATGGCCGTTGGGAAATAGCCGTTGGGGTAGTTAAACTGGGATCGGTACGCTGACGTGGCGTATCGAAACGACCCCCTCCGTATCGATACACTAAACCCTCGTATCGATACGGGTTTTGACAGTGGCCAAACCAGGGCAAAAAGGTATCGATACTGGTACACCGGTATCGATACTGGTACTTTGAAATCACGAGTTTGGCTATTAAAAACATGAAAATTCTTTGTCAAAAACCTCTTAAAATACCTCAAACATAATTTCAAGTTGTTTGGACTTAAAAACAAGTTTTAAATTCTTTTCAAATTAGTCCAAAACATTTTTCAATTATTATATCAAAACATTAGTTCTACAGCATGGAAAAAGCAAACCTTGAAGTTTTATTGCAAACAAAAACTTAATTCCTAAACAATCATTCTCACACTAGTTTACAACATAACCCAAACCCAAAATAGAATGTAGAACATGGTTGGTGGTAAGAAAACATAAACTATGCCTAAAGGAAAACCATTTTTTTCGAATTACAACATATGTCAAGTATATATAGGCATTAGCTAGGCCAAGTCCTCATTGGAGTAGAAGTCTTAAAAGTAGCTTTTGCATTAAATGCAACATTTAATTCTGACTTCTTTGAGTTGAATGTGGACTCATTCTCGTTGCCTTGCACCACAAGTTATCTTGATCTCCTCTTTTGATGGCTCTGTCCGCTGCTCCAGGCATCATAATATTGTGTGGCTGAAATTGTTGGAATCAGGATTTTTTGCTCTACAAATTGCACTCCACTTTTCCAATTCCTCAGCTTGCTTCCTTGGGTGACTGGTATGGCGGCGACAGCTACTCGGCAGTGACTATCTCAGCATGGAACTGCATCAGTACAGCTCCTTGGTCTGCTGCCTCAGCATCAACTCCTCAGGTCCTCTCTTCTTCTACCAGCTTCTATTATGTGAAACTAAAACAAAACTAAAACATCTTTTCCTTATCAAATAAAAATAATCAATAAAAGTATGGTAATGTAAAGAATATTGTAATATTCAATGCATGAACGTAATTATTCCTAAAATGTACTTAAGAACAACAATAATATGAGATGGAATGCGTACATAATATAGAACTAATGAGCACTTTACACACCCCCAAACTTGAACTATTGCTTGTCCTCAAGCAATGCAAATCTAAACATAGTTGCCCCTTGAACTAATCAGAAAGAAAAACATGTTTTAAACTTGATTTAACACCTCAAAGCAGTGGCACATGTCATTAGATTAGTGAGAAGAGAATGGCATGAATTGCCTCATAATTAAACTATAATGTCAATGAAGTGTGTGCAGAAACTGTGTGCAGGCTGAATCTGAAGATTCTTCTAAGTAAACAACGATGATGTCATGATATATATGGTCGCTGTTGAGGCAACCTAATTAAGCACAGTTAATAATCATGGCGATAAGGGCTTCAGCTCATCACAACTACCTTTCCAGGTCTGAAATTAAGATAGAAGCAAACTACAAAACCTCGAACCCATTGAGTAGAGTCATCCCGTGAAGACTTTAATTCACCCATGCTAATTTGTCCGTGACTTCAAAGATCTTTAGATTCATGGACTTTGATAGCAGCGGAATGTCCTTGCACATGATTCTTCCTAGAGCCGGTTTCAGGCACCTCTAGGGAAAAACAACATAAAAATTTCTTTCTTGCCTTGGTAGTTCTTTTCTTTTTCTGTTTGTTGCCTGCCGCAACAGCTTCCTACAATCATGTTAGAATTTTACAAATAATTCAAGCAGACAATGTTTATCAGGAATTCAAACAAATTCAACAAGTAAAAGTGGTGTTTTTAATTTTTGACAATTATAGAAAAATTCTAAGTTTACTTCATGCTTTCCCCAACATTAAACTCTTTTTAATTGGTGTGAAAAATTTAAAGTCGGCTATCCTATCATAGGCACAAGTTCTAACATTTTTTTTTCTTTTTGATTAATTTTTAAGGCAAGTACATTATGCAACCTAATATGCAATAGTTATGCCTAAACAAAAATGAGTGCTACCCCCCCAAACTCGAGACGGGCATTCCCTTCAATGCACAAAATAAAAAACAATAAAAAAATAATAAATATAAGTAAGATAATTAAAACATAAAAATAAACAATAAAATAAAGAAAAGAAACAACTCTAGAAGTTGGCTGAGGGGTGAGAAGAAGCTTGGGTCTTTGCGGCAGAAGAGGACGATAAATATTGGATGACAAGGTGGTAGCTGGCAGATGTCTGGGTGGTAGACATGGCGGGTGAAATTTTTGATGTCCACGGTAGCTGCACTCTCTTATGAGTGAGGCGAGGAGTTTTAGTTTGTTCCTTCTCGGATTCTGACTCCTCTTCCTCTAACTCGGTGGAGATGATGTGCCGCTTCCTTTTCTTGGTTTCCTCCTCCATTTATTATGACTGAGGGTTCTCTGTTGCCATGGTTGCCACTGTTTTTTCCATCTGCTGCTCCACCTCGTTGGACGAGGAGGTGTTGGATGGGGACGTGGAGATGATGTGCCTCTCAGGAGTGTCTGCCATCGTGTTAGAAGATGAGGTGGCGGAGTATGATGGATAGTGTGTCAGAGATGGCATCTGGCGGTGGAAGGCGGCGTGGCGGGCAGCAGCTGCTGATAGTGTTCCTTCCCTGTGTTTATTGGCGGGAGCTAAGTCTGCAAGGAAAGTTGGGCAGGGACGGACCGCCATTGGGGAATTCTGAAAAAGATATGCCTCAAAGGCCTCTTGGACCTCCGCCACATACTTCTTGAATGTCGATTGTTGTTGCTCTATTCGTTTGTTTCTGTCGATGAGAGTTCAAAGCAGGGCAATGACTTCATTGTTCTGGGTAGCGTTAGTACTACCTGGGGCTGCCAGTGTTGTTGGCTGGGCGACGGAGGGCTGGCACAGAGTGATTGGTTTTGTCTCTTCGGCCTGTATCATCAGCAGGTGGACCTTTCTGGTCTAACCCTCTTTGCCAGCTATCATCTCATCGTTTGGTTTCTGAAGGAACGTTAAAATTGGCACACAAGCATATGATGAGAGATGGGAAGTAAAGCCAGCCCTTTGATTTCTAAAAGCAGTTGTAGATCTCCTTGTAGATTATTTCTCCAAAGTTGATAGGCATGTTCATCATGATGGAGTGATTGAGAGTGAAGCACAGATGGTAAACGGTGGAATTATGTGAGGTGGGCAGTAGACGTCATTTGATGAATGTGTTCTACATCATCTTTCGGGCAGTAGTCGGTGACATTGTAATGAGCCGCCATGTTTTCTCGCCAACCAAGGCGTATTGGGTTCGCATAGTTGGGCCTTTATTTTGTCATAGTCGGCAACCGTTAGTGACTGCCTCCATTCTTCGTGTGGGTTGTCGTCTATCTCTAATCCGTAGAAGCTGTTGATGATGGCAGCGTTTAATTTGACAGGCTCTCCTTGGAAAAATTCGAAAGGTATCTCTGGGCGGGGGTGGTGGGCATAGAACTCTCTGACCATCGTGATGTTTGCCGCCTCTGGCTGTCGTGCGAATATCTCCCAACCCTTGCTGTGGGTTTTCTTGAACAGGGGCAGGCTCAAGGCCGAGATCCACTGTCTTCTATGAGTAATGGAACCCTTGTTCCTCCCATATGGCTTGCTTTGTGAACTGAGTTCTGTACCGTTTGGCATCTTCATGTGAGAAGAAACGTTGGAAGGTGGGTTTGGATTGTGATGTTGATGCCATGTGTGAGACGATTTTTTTTAATTTGAAATTAAAAAGAAGAAAATGTGAAAGAAAGTAGTGGACTCAAGAATAGGTTAACAAGGAGATGAAAATAAAGTAAATGAATGGTAGAAGTGGGGTTTATATAAATAGTGTCGAGAGATGTTGGGGTGTCATTAAATGTCCAACAGGAAAATTGCTTCGAGCACGTTATGGGTTTTATGCCTGTCACTTATGTAGTCGTTGGCAGGTAGCCGTTACGCGATTTCTACGCTGGGCCGCCCTTAGCTATCTTGGCAGGATGGTGGGCGGGCTCCTTGTTTGGCCTTCTTCTTGGCCTGGCTCTTTTATTCCCAAAGCCTGAAATAAAAATAAAAATAATTAAATACTTATAAAAACATAAATTATGAAAAAATAAAAATGTGGAGAATAAATTGAACTAATTTAAAATCTAATCCTAACATAAAGAAAATAAATTGCAATAAATTAAATTCTATTCCTAACACATAAATATAAAGAGAATAAAAAATAAAAATAATTAAGTTATGTTGTGGTGCATTGTGGTGCATCTCCCAGACATAATCACTTCCTGAGGTGATGTGTTGTACTCCCTCCTGGGGGTCCTCTTGTTCCTTGGGGTTCTTTTATATTCCTTGTTGTCTGCCCTGGCGGCTATTGTCTTGCCCTGTCTCAGTGCTGATTTTATAAGCCTGTGCGTTTGGGCATTCTGCTTTTTCCTTTGTTGAGGGCTGTAAAACATTTAGCTTGATGCTTTGATTGTCTACCCTCATTGTCATCTCCCCATGCTCCATATCTATTAACATTCTGCTCGTGGCGAAGAATGGTCGCCCAAGGATAATAAGGGCGTTTTCATCAATCTCACAGTCTAAGATGAGGAAGTCTGCTGAAAAAATAAGGATGTCCACGCCGATCCTGCATGGAATTACGATCCTGCATGAAACGATCCAAGAAGTCTTTGCACAACTCCGTCCATATGCTGAATGAACCTGTCGGCTGGTTGTTCAACCACTGCTTCACCCTATCCCTCAATGAATAGGGGAATAACCTTAGCTTTAGCACGTCTTGGTGGACTCTGTGTATCTTGAAAGCTCTTCATATGCCCAGAAATCCTCTCAAGTGCTGTCGAGCATCTTCTGTGGCAGTCCCTCCAAACTTCCCCAAAGTGTTGATCATATTGAACATTACGGGCTTTAACTCAAAGTGATCCGCTTCAATTTCACGCTCTATCACAATCGGATCAAACCCTCTGAAATCATGCTCCAAGTAGTCCCTGGTGGTTCGAATATACTGTGGCTGCCTGGGCAGAACAAGGGGTTGCTGCCTAGGTGGAATTTGCTTTTGTTCTCTGGGCGGCGGACCTTGATGCCCATCCCTGCCGTTTCGAGCATCGATGGCAGGGTTTTCTTCTTGGCTGTTATGCATGGCTGTTTCTGATTTTCCCTCTTCCTTGGCTTTTTCGAGGGCTTCTCTTACTTCTTTATTAAGTTTCATTGCTCTTCGTTCGATCTCGTCTATGTAAACGATTTCACCTTTGGATTTTCTCCGGTCATGCACTAGCAAAGAAAACTGTAAAATTCTTTTTTTTTTGAATAAAAATAAAAATAGGAAAACTAAAAATTAAATGCAAATAAAATAAAAGTGGAAAAATATAAAAATGAATTTATTGTTGCCAATCCCCAGCAACGGCGCCAAAAACTTGTAGAGCGTTTAGGTGTTCTCTAAATGTGAGCGCAAGTGCACAATCTTGTCAAGTTATAGTATAAAAGACATCATCTACAACAGGGATAGGACATCTTAACTCGAATTGCAATTCCTGCACAAAGAAAATTAATTGCACAAGCGAATTTTAGTTTATAAAGAAAAGTAAATAATACATAAGTAATTGAAGAAAAGATCAGGATGATAGAATGGGTCATGTTATGTTGCTTAGTAGTGTGAAACTGCGTTGAATAGGTTACCTTGCTCTGCGCTGCCAGACTTTGCTAACTCGGCGGAGGATGGCATATTGGCTGTTTCGGCGCTTTCGTTGCCTCGGTACTAGAATGGATGTGTGGCTCGGCAGCAAACTCGGCAGTCCTTCCAGGCATGAAAGAATGCTTCGATATTTATCTTGCTTATGTCTAAGTCAGAATTCTATTATTGCCCACTTCAGATGATACCTTCATCGCGTGAATCTTGCAAAGACATCAACCTTAGTTCATTCTCTTTTAGCCGCCTTAAACACTAACCTATGTCTAGGTTTGATTGATCAACACTTGATTAGAATGAGGATCGTACTTATCCCTTTTGTGAGTTCGACTCTCTCGAAACCGAACTAATAGATAGTTAACAACTAATCGTTCGAACTTAATTGAAAACTATGAAGAGCTTAGAATAAGCAAACCTTGAAGTTTTATTGCAAACACAAACTTAATTCCTAAACAACCATTCTCACACTAGTTTACAACATAACCCAAACCCAAAAGAGAATTTAGAACATGGTTGGCAGCAAGAAAACCTAAATTATGCCTATAGGAAAACCTAAGTTGTTTTGAATTACAACATATGTCAAGTATATATAGGCATTAGCTAGGGCAAGTCCTCCTTGGAGTAGAAGTCTTCAAAGTAGCTTTTGCATTAAATGCAACATTTAATTCTGACTTCTTTGAGTTGAATGTGGACTCCTTCTTGTTGCCTTGCACCACAAGTTATCTTGATCTCCTCTTTTGACGGCTCTGTCAGCTGCTCATGGCATCAGAATATTGAGTGGATGGCATCGTTGAAATCAGGATTTTCTGCTCTACAGATTGCACTCCAATTTTTCAATTCCTCAGCTCGATGCCTTGGGTGGTAGGTATGGCGGCGACTATTTCTGCCTGGAACTGCATCAATACAGCTCCTTGTTGTGCTGCCTCAGCATCAGCTCCTCTCTCTTTCTACCATCTTCTAGTGCCTGAAACTAAAACTAAACTAAAACAACATCGTTTTCTTACCGAAGATAATCAATAAAAGCATGGCAAAGTAAAAAATACTATAATATGCAGTGCATGAACCTAATTATGCCTAAAATGTACTTAAGAACAACAATAATATGAGATGGAATGCGCACATAATATAGAACTAATGAGCATTTTACATGCATCCTCAACTTTATCGTCCTTTCCTTCAGTATCAAGGTTACTCACTGTATCAGACACAAGAGCTAGTTTCTTTTGTTTAGGAGCATAAACGGATGGCTTGCTTGGAGTAGGATCTACTGGAGAGATTCCCCAAAACATGGCTTCTGTCCTCAGTTTCGTGCCACTACGTAGAGTGATGGCATTGCATTGCTCTACATTAAAGGCTTTAGTGACTTCAGTATCACTAGGTAATCAATATGGTGGTCTCATCTTCAACATCTGGGCAATCTGCCCAACTTGAGTCTCCAAGGACCTTATTGAGGCGGTGTTTTTCTACATGATCGATTGTTGGTCTTGCAACATTGCAGCCTGCGTTGTGAGCATGTCACCGTGGTTCTTTAGGTAGGTTGCTCGGTCCTGCATAATAACTCGGGCAAATTCCATAAAATTTTAATAAGAATCATCAAAAGAATTAGGATTGGAGCTAGAAACTCTTTGATTCCATCTTTGAGTTTTTTCTTGGAATCCAAGAGTTTTGTTTGTTGCATTATGTTGTGCTCCTGAATTGCCTTTGTTTCATCCCCAACCAAAATTTGGATGTTGCCGCCACCCTAGGTTGTAGGTGTTGGAGTAGGGGTTGTTGCTATGATTGGTGTTCCCTACATAGCGTCCAGATTCTTATCGTTGGGGCACTCACTTGACTGATGTTCCCATTATAATGCTCACAAGTGTATTGTACCTCCTTGGCCTCTCGAGCATTGGATGACCCTCGTATGTTCTTGAGCAGGTTGGTGATGGTAGAGAGCTGAGCTGCTACAATATGAGAATCATCAAATTAGAGTGTTCCAGTTTCTTTTGGTCTAGTCTTCAATCTACGTCACGAAAACTGGTAATCAGTATTGGATATTTGGTCAAGTATCTTGAAAGCCTTGTTAGGCTCTCTATCGAGAAAAGTACCATTGGCTGACGAGTCAATCATCATCCTTGTAGGTGCATTGACGCCATTCTAAAACGCCATGACTTGTAGCCAATCATGGAACCCAAGGATCGAGCACTTGTGAAGCAGATCTTTGTATCTATCCCATGCTTCATACATGGATTCATCATCATATTGTTGGAAGGAGATAACGTCGCTTCTCTTTTGACTGTGCATGTTCTGCGGATCATATCGGTGTAGAAACTTGTTGCACGAGTCATCCCAGGATGTAATAAACCTTGAAATTATGTCTAAACTAGATTGGAACTAAGTTAACATCTTAGCCCAACTACTAACTTTTGTATAACCTAACTCTCTCGGCATTAAGACACAAATCAATAGTTAAAAGGCATCTCTCGATAGCTCATACAATAACTACACATGAATTATGATGAAAAGAATAGATAAAGGGAAAAACACTATAGCATTATAAAAGAAATCAAAACATAAAATCATGGGACACAATAATCTAAACTAAAGTAATTAGCTCATGTCCAAGCGTAAAAAATCCATAACAAAAATACAAAAGTATGGCAGTTTATCAAGCGAGGTAAGAAAAAAGTTGTGTGTCGTTGAGAAACTCCCTCCAAGTCGTCCAACTGCGCTGCAGATTTCCCACTCCGTCGACCTCTCTTGATCGCTGTATCATGAGGAGAATTCTCTAGCTTCCACTCTGGTGGTTCTCCGCAAGCTTAGCTAGGACGGTTGCTTATATTCGTGCTCTTCCTCGAAGTAGCGTCCAAGTCCTTCTTATATAGGCAGTGAAACAAAGGTTTCATTACCCTAAAGTGTGCGCTGCTTCAATAAAGAAGGACATTCATTTCCCGCTTCATTTTATGTTGTGTATCTGGGAGAATATCCACGTGGGGAGAAAGTAAATTCATCTCCAGCTCTTTATGCATTGTCAGCTCCTCCGGCCATGAGATATGCTCCTCTTTCGCTCCAGTAATCTTCCCGCATCCTGCACATTCACCACGAGAAACCACATTTCTCGTGGAAAGAACCAATATGTATGATATTAAAGATTAGGAGGTGTAACTCCCCATCTACATGCAAATATGTATAATCTAACCTAAATGAAAACTATATGAGCTCGAAAACATGCAAAAGACAAGAGAAATGGGCAAATAAAATAGATCATTTACACACTCATCAACGAATCGACACATTGCATCTAAAAACTCAACAACCAAAAAACGGAGAAAACTACACTGGCCATACCTAAAACTTTACTTGAGTGGCCCAATTATAACATTTAATAGTTGAGTGGACCAATTGTAACTTTTAATAATTGAGTGACCCAATCGTAAATTTACTAATAATCGAGTGACCTCCAATGTAATTTACCCTTTAATTAATAAATAACGTCAAAAGAAATACAGTACAAAGCGATTCGAAACCACCTACGATCATACTAAAACATAAAGGCATATAGCACATTAGAAGTATATATCAATTGAAACGATACTAGTAGACTCAACACCTCAAAACAACATTAAAGAATACCCAAACTAGGAGGAAAAAACACTAACGATATCAATACATTGCAACTAAAAAATCGACACATTTGAAGGAAAGATCGATTCATACGATACAAGTAGAATCAAAAGTGATCTAATAACAATAAAACATCTCAAAACAACATTAAAATTTACCCAAGCTAGAATGAAAAAAAGTCTTGCGATATCAATACCTTGCAGCTAAAAACTCAACACCCAAAACAGCGAAAGCTACTTTGACTGTAATGAAAACATTAAATGGGGGACCCAATTGTAATTTTTAATAATTGAATGACCTATTTGTAACTCTACTAATAATTGAGTGACTTCCAATATAGTTTAACCTTTTATTAATAAATAATGTTAAAATCATGCTAGTACAAAGTGATTCGGGACCACCTCCGATCATACTAAAAAAGGCAACAAGCGCATTAGAAAAATACATTGATTCATACGATACTAGTAGAATAAAAAATGAACTGTTGAGGCTCATCAACTCAAAATAACATTAAACAATAACCAAGCTAGGAAGGAAAAAAAAGACTGGCGATATGAACTAATTGCAACTAATCAACAACCATAACAAAAACTTTAATTGTGTGGCCCAATAATAGTTTACGCTTTTATTAATAAATACCATTAAAAGCATGCCACTACAAAGTGATTCGAAACCACCTCCAATCATACTAAAACAATAAGGCATTAAGCACATTAGAAGTATATATCATTTAATATGATAATAGTAGAATAAAAATGATACGTTGATATTTAACACCTCAATAGAACATTAAATAATACACAAACTAAGAAGAAGAAAATATTCTCTATACAACACATTGAAGTTAAAAAATTAACAACCAAAACATTGAATGTTACACTGATCATAACTAAAATCTAATTGGGTGACCCAATCATAACTTTACAAATGATTGATTGACCTCAAATATCGTATGCCTTTTTATTAATAAATGTCGTTAGAAGAATACAGGTACAAAGAGATTTGAAATCGCCTCCGATAATACCAAAACAAGAAGGCACCAAGCACATAATAAGTATATTGTAACACCCTAGTTTTTGGGCCTAGAAGATTGGTAAGGTTTCGGTGTCCGAAAGACTAGTGTTGGGAATTGTGAGTGAGTTTAGGGAAAGTTGTCTTCGGATGGTCGGAAAAATATGAAATAAATTTCTAAACTCCTTAAATATTATATATAAGGCTTTGGTAAAAACAATTTTGGAAAAACGTCATCTAGGCTTAATTTCCCCTTTATTTTTGACTATTCAAATATTTCAAAAAGGGTTTTATAATTAAAACTAAAAATGGTTGATCGTCTTATTCTCATTTTACGTTAAAACATCATTTTGAAGCTCTTCTCATTTTCTCTTCAACGAAACATTCATCTAGGCTTAATTTCTCAAAGGAAAATGATGTTTCTTATTGATTTAATGTTTTCAAAAGGTTTTCCTATCTTCTATCTCTAAAACGCATGCTTATTTTTAGTTTTCTCAAGTGCTCTTTGCTAATCAAGGGGGAAATACTATCATTGGAGCTTAGCAACGAAATTCTCCTCTGATGTAAGGTTCTTTATTGATATTCTCATGTTTTTGATTCTTTTAGTTATTAAGGTTAAGATTTTATAAAAGGTTTCTAATGAAAATTTGGGTAAATATGGTAAAATGAGCTCTTTGGGGTGATTTTCGTTGAGATCTGTTAAAGATGGGTTTAATGTTGTTTTGGGTTTTGTTTTTGATGTGGAATATTGTTGAGATGATGGGTGAATGATAGAAATCCCGAATTTGGGTTTTGTGTTGAAGTTTAATTGGTGTAAAAGAGAGATTTTGGGTAAGTTTTGTGATTAATAAATAGCTGATGGCATATTGATTATGGGTTGATGTTTTTAGATGTTTATTCATGTGTTTTGATGATATATAATGCTGGGTTTTTGCTGGAGGTTGTCCGAGTTGAGTTTTCAAATGTTTCAGTTTGTTTCGGCAATGTTTTGATAGGAGATTTGAATGAGTTGTTAAATCTCTGTTTTTCAGCAAGTTAGAGTGTTGAAAATATCTCTAATCCTCTGTTTTGGGCTGGTTAGAAGCAGGGGTTGAAGAACTGAAATCGTTGGATATGTTTGTGGGCGAACCGAGAAGCTAGAAAAGTGTTTCGACTTGGTTTTGGTAATCACTAGTGAGTGGAAATGTTTTTAACATCTTAACAAGGTTAAAGAAGCATTTTGGGAGTTTGGGTTGCGTTGTTAGGCCAATCCAAGCTCAAGAGTAATTTTGAGTTAATTTGGTTTTTTCACTGTTTTACATGTTGATCGTGTTTTGATCATGAGCATATCATTTTTTAATGATGTTTTTTCCACTGTTGTTGTGCATCAATGCAAGTTGATTTTTGTCCCATGAGAATACCATGTGATTTATGAAAATGTTGCTTGAGTTCATGCTATGCATGGGCTTGTGTTTATGTTATTTGGGATGTGTTTGGGGAAGTGTTTAACCCCTGGTGTAAAACAGTGGAATGAGATGTTGCGATGAGTATATTGACACATGTGGATCTTTATATCATATATATTGATCAATCAATAGGATGTGAAGTGCACTATATATATAAAATTCGTACGTGAGATAAATCCTTCGGTTTCACAATAGGGTTGTGCTATTGGGATGCGAGTGATAGGGGTTTTGCTGTAACACCCTAATTTTGGGCTTGGAAGTTTAGGGTCTGAACCGGACTGGTCTGATTTTCGGTTCGAATATAAAAGGTGGTTTTAGGGAAAGCCTAGTTCGGGATGCATTAAAAAAATGGAAAAATATCTAAAAATCCTCTTTTAATATATATAAGAGAGTGGTGAAATCAATTTTACAAAATAAGATTTGGAAATGTGACATTTCGAAATAGTGACTAAAATGTAATTTTTGAAAAGTTCAGTGGTGACTGTTTTGTAGGGATTGAAACTTTGAATCTTTAAGGAGCTAATTTACCCAAGGAAGAATTTCTCCAGATTTTTCTTAATTTTAATGATTTTAGCTTTTCATAACTAACTTTCTCATCTCATTTTCTTAATTTACCCAAGGAAAAGAGGGAAACTACATTTAAGCTTTTCATAACTAACTTTCTTAAAAACTTTCTGATCTCATTTTCTCTCAAAATTCCCTCAGCCAAACTAATTTCCACAGCAACATTTCTTTTGATTTTCACACTAAATGATGAGGTTTCAATCATCAATTGATTCCTAATCCTTTCTACATCAAATCCTCTTCATTTGCTTATTGATTTTTCAAGGATTTTGGCTCTAATCAAGGAGAAATCTACATTTAGAGGTAAGGATGTTCTTCTCCTCTAAATAGTCAGTTCTTTACTAAAATTACCAAGTTCTCAATCCTTAAATTAAGTTTTATAAAAGGTTTTAATGTTGTGATCTTGATTTTGGCTTAAAACTCAAGATTTGGATTAAATCTTGAAGAAATTCGTGGTGATTGTTTGGGCTCTGTTTTGAGATGGCTTTTTAATGTATTTTGGATGTTTAATGATGTGTAATTGAGGTTTAATGAATGCAATCCCGAATAGGTTGATTTTCCTAAGTTTTTACTTGTGAAAATGGTGGTTTTGGGGTGATCTTGGTGTTCTGTTATAGCTGCAGGTATAAGGACGAGTTTAGGTTCTTTTTGGATGTTAATTGATGTTTAGAAATGGTTAGAAGTGATAGATCTTGGCTGGGTAATGTTGTGGAAGAGTTTGGAAGTGATTTCGGTTGCGTTTGGTAGCCGAAATGTTAGATGTGGTGAGAGCAGCGAGTGTAGGTGTAATGGCTGAAGATTTTAATGCATGATGATGCATTAATCCTCTTCTTTGATGTGTTTAAAACAGGGGAGACATCTTCAGATCCTTGTGGTGTTGATCCGGAGGCTTGAACGACGTTTTGGCAAGCTTGCGAAACGGAATTGTAAGTGAAGTTGGGATTTCCAGCTTTGTTATGAATGTTTGAAGGTTTGGGAGCTTAGTTTAAGTCTAAGCAACTTAACTAAGCTCAAGAGTAAGTTTTCGGGAAAACTATCTCTCTTGATGAACCATGAGATGGTTGGATGCAATGTATTTAATTTGCATGTTTAAATTCTGTTTTGAAAGCATGTTTTAGCATGATTAATGCTGGTTTTGAAAGCCATGTGTTGAAGGATGCTCAAGGTAAGAGATCCTTGATTTGATATGGATAAATGTGGTTTTGATGCATAGTGATGCATGATGATTTAATGGCTTTGATTAATGCTTTAAAACAGTGGATTGTTGTTGATAAATGATGTATATTGGCAAGTGATGTGTTAGTTATAAAGTACTTGAATCGGATATAGTTAGCCGGCTATAGGATTGATGCACCGTGAATAAAGTTGCCTTGGATGTTCAGGGGTTGTAATCGTACCGTAAACTCCATCCAAGTACACTAACGAGATGGTTAAGATCATAATGGTGGTTAAAAGGCCATGTGTGGATCTTGTGTTGCGTGTCCTGTGTTCTCGTTAGTGATGTTATACAACTACCAATGAGTGATGTGGAGGGGTTGTGATTGTACCGTTAAACTCCATCACGGGTGTTGAGGGGGTTGAGATTGTACCGGTAAACTCCACCTTGTGTGTTCGGTAGTTTGTATGAAGCGTATGGGACAATGCTTGTAATCCGCGTATCTGATTATGTTTTATGTTGAAAAAGGTTATGGATTATCACTTGAAAGCTAATATGACATGTTGATGTTAATGAAGCATGAGATGCTTGTTGTGTATGCATTGTTGCATGAGAAATGATGTTTATGAGTTTAAAGGCCTTATGAACGGCGTTTTATAAAATGCATTATTGTGTTGTTTCTTTAGAGCATGCCTCACTAAGAAAATGTGCTTACGCTCTCTCTTTCTTGAACCAATAATGCAGAGAATTGAAGTATTTTGAGGGCAGCAAGGAGGCTAAGAATCCAAGGGAAAGCTATGCTCATGTATGGTGATGTTTTCACAACACTATTAGTTTTTGATATTTTGGCAATGGGAACCTAGGTTGTGTTTTTGGGAGATGTTTTGGACTCCCTAAGTGTGGCATGATGCCTTGATGTTTTCGACTTGTAAATGGCCATTTTGATGCTTGTTTTGGTGATTTGATGATTGGTTGATTTTGAGTATTAGGATGCATGCCTATAGACTTGTGGTTTTTCCTCAATGATGTCATGAATGAGTTTTGATAATGCAAATATGTATCTTATATGTATGATGACTTGTTTGCATGATTAGGAGGTCATTAGTATGTGTTTGAGTGGATAAATGTGTGTTAAACCAGCAAATTCTGCACTTTCTGGGCAATCCGTACCGGAACGGGCACTAGCGTTTTGAAACGGGGGCCGGTAATAGCCTTCGTGTATCGAAATGAGTAGAGGCCGTTTCGAAACATTTTGGCCACTGCCAAGCCCTATTTCGATACAAGTCTCGAAACGAACCCACGTTTCGGAACGGTCAACCCCCGTTCCGAAACTGACGAACGTTGGGCTCTGATTTGAATGGTTTAAGGTTTGCAAGCTTTACACTTTAGTCCTGAATCTTGTATTTGCAATTGCCTGAGTTTGAGATGTCCGATTGAGGTGAAATTTGACAGGGAAGCATGTAATATGATTAATTTGATATTGGTAATTTGAAAATCAGCTAAGTCCTTCATCTTTCCAGAATTTACAATTTGGTCCCTAACTTTCGTATGTTGTGCAATTGAGCCCCTTAACGTTTTCCGATCGTTGTGCTTTTCAAGTATGATTTTCTCAAGAGTATGCTTAGGATTAATATGCATCTAGACAAGATTAAAAAGAAAAAAGGGTCGTTAATCAAGGTTAACTTTCGGGTTGACTTTGGTTTTCCCCGTGTAATCTTCGTAGTTCGGGTCAACCGACTAGGCTGGGCTAAGGGGTTACATTTGGTGGTATCAGAGCTGAGTTCTCGAGTAAACGGGAATGGTTGTGTGGGTGATGTATGCAAGATTGCATGATATGCTTTTTAAGTGAAATTTTGATGTGTGAATTGTAAAGTATGTTGCAATTGTGATGTTAAGCTATGTTGAAGCATGTTAGAGGGACCCATTGCCATATCAAAACTAATGAAATGAATTGTTTTTTTAAAAATGAGCTTGAGTGCTTGGATTACTTACCTTGTTGAGTCTAATTATGTTTATTGCATTTGTGTTAGTGCATTGTTTTTAGTGAATGGGACCTCGTAGAGAGACGAGAGTTAATACGCGCGCTATGGCTCAGAACGAGAATGAAGAGAATGTCGATAATGTTGTGGATTTACCTCCTCCTCCTGGTGGTGGATCGCTGGTGGTGGTGGTGGAGGTGATGGAGCTGGTGTTGGTGTTGGTGCTGGGGTCGTTGGACCTGAAGCTGGGCAGGGGCAAGCTGCTCCTGACATGACAGTTTTGATACAGACTATTGCTGGAGCCTTTCAGGAAGCAGTAGCTGGAGTTCACGGATCTGGGCATCAGGGTGATGCTAATGCTAGATTACCTTTGGAACGTCTGCGCAGTCTGGGAGGGACTGAGTTCAGAGGTTTGTCTGCTGAGGGTTCCGAATCTTGGTTGGAAAGTACCAAGAGGATTTTGGGACAAATGAACTACAGTGATGTGCAGAAGTTAGGATGTGTGGTATCGTTGTTGCATGATGATGCGTATACCTGGTGGACGACCACTGTCTCCTGAATGGAGGAAGTTGATGTGACTTGGACGTTTTTTCTGAACGCGTTCAAGCGGAAATATCTAGGTGTGCGATACCTGGATGAAAAGAAAAGAGAATTCATGTCTCTTGTTCAAGGAAGTATGTCGGTGGTTGAGTATGAGATCCAGTTTGTCCGTCTCAGTTAGTATGCACCTGAGCTTATCCCGGATGAGCAGGAAAGGTGTGAGCGTTTCCGATATGGTTTGGTGTCGGATGTAAAGACCTTTATGCTTGCAGCTGAGTACACGGATTTTGATATGCTGGTTAGTAGGGCGAAGGATATTGAGCAGAACCTGGGTTTGTCTTCCAGGAGTGCTGGTACTGGCTCAAGTAAAAGAGCTGCTGAGTATAGTTCTGGTGGTGGACGGAACAAGAGAGGACGAGATAGGAGATATCAATCTTCTGCTAGGCGTGGCAGTGGAGGGCATGGTGCGCCTGTTCAGGGAGACAGGGCGATAGCTGATCAGAACACATGCTGGGCGTGTGGATCGCGTGGTCATTTGTGGCGTGATTGTCCTCGGGCAGCGAGAGAGGTGCAGGCTCTTGTTGCAGTAGCCGGTAATTCGTGTTGGAATTGTGGTTCGGCAGACCACATGAAGAGGGAGTGTCCTCTGTTGGCCGGTGGTGGTCAGGGACGTGCTCCTGGGGTTGTTGCACCACAGAGAGGTCGTGGGTGCGGCCGTGGTAACTTCCAGCGCAGAGATGATGGCGGAAGGAATGTGGCGCATGTGGTGGCTGTCCAACCTGAGGGTGGTGGCCAGGCTCGAGTGTATGCGCAGCGAGAAGGGAGCCTTCACTTTTCAATCCTTGTCATTACTTTCCTTGATTGATTCTGGATCTACACACTCATACATATTGCGTGAACATGCTCAATTGCTTTGTTTGCCTGTTGAGTCTTTTGATGTTGGTATGCGTGTAACTAGTTCCTTTGGTGAGACCGTTGTAACACGAAAGTTGTATAGAAGATGTCCCTTGGTTGTGCAAAACCATGTTTTTCATGTTGATCTCATGGAATTTCCATTCTATGGTTTTGATGTAATCCTTGGTATGGATTGGCTTGTTGAACATCGAGCTGTGGTGGATTTTGAGAACAAGCGAGTTTCGTTGAAGCTTGCGGATGATTATGAGATAGTGGTGGTTGGTGAGAATGTGAAGTTTCTTTCCAATGTGGTGTCTACATTGGAGGCGAGCCGAATGCTGAGACAAGGTTGTGAAGCCTACCTAGCTTTTGTGATGAATCCTAGCTCTAAGGAGTTGCGAGTGCAAGATATCAGGACTGTGCGAGAGTTTCCTAGTGTGTTTCCGGAGGAGTTGCCTGGATTGCCTCCTAATCGAGAAGTGGAGTTTGGGATTGAGCTGTATGAAAATACAACTCCAGTGTCCATTACTCCTTATCGAATGGCACCTAAGGAGTTGAAGGAGCTGAAGACGCAACTTCAGGAGTTGCTTGATTGTGGTTTCATTCGGCCGAGTGTATCACCTTGGGGTGCACCGGTCTTGTTTGTGAAGAAAAAGGATGGCACTATGAGAATGTGCATCGATTACCGTCAACTGAACAAGTTGACTATCAAGAATCGATATCCATTGCCGAGGATTGATGATCTTTTTGATCAATTTCGGGGAGCGGCTATATTCTCTAAGATTGACTTAAGGTCAGGGTATTGCCAGTTGAAGGTGAAGGATGTGGATGTGCCAAATACAGCCTTCAGAACAAGGTATGGGCATTATGAGTTCCTTGTGATGCCGTTTGGTTTGACGAATGCTCCTGCAGCTTTTATGGACATGATGAATAGAGTGTTCCATGAATATTTGGACAAGTTTGTTGTGGTGTTCATTGATGATATCCTCGTGTACTCTCGTAATGAGGAAGAGCATGAGAGGCATTTGAGGATTGTGTTGCAGGCTTTGTTGGAGAATCAACTTTATGCTAAGTTAAGCAAGTGTGAGTTCTGGCTCAGGGAAGTTGTGTTCCTTGGTCATGTGGTTTCTGCTGAGGGGATTCGTGTTGATCCTCAGAAGATTGAGGCAGTGATGAATTGGAAGCCTCATAAGTCTGTTCATGAAGTCCGTAGTTTCCTTGGTTTGGCAGGATACTATCGGAGGTTCGTGGATGGATTTTCAAAGATTGCTGCACCTTTGACGAAGTTGTTGCAGAAGGATGTAAAGTACGAATGGACGGAAGCGAGACAACATGATTTTGAGAAGCTGAAGGTAGCTTTGACGCAAGCTCCTATCTTGGTTCAGTCCGAATCAGGGAAAGAGATTGTGGTGTATAGTGACGCATCCTACGTTGGTTTGGGGTGTGTGTTGATGCAAGAGGGTAATGTGGTGGCTTATGCATCGCGCCAGTTGAAGGTGCATGAACGCAATTATCCTACGCATGACATTGAATTGGTTGCGGTGGTTTTTTCCTTGAAAATTTGGAGACATTACTTGTATGGTGAGAAGTGTACGGTGTACACGGATCACAAGAGTTTGAAGTATCTGATGTCTCAGAAAGAGTTGAATCTTACGCAACGACGTTGGGTGGAGTTGCCTAAAGATTACGATCTGACGATCGAGTACCATCCGGGAAAAGCTAATGTTGTAGCGGATGCCTTGAGTAGGAAAGTGGCAGTGGAGTTGAGGGCTATGTTTGCCAGTTTGAGCATTTCGCGAGATGGCGGTCTTGTGGCTGAGTTGCAAGTGAAACCATCCTTGGTTCAGTTGATTAAGGATAAGCAGCCGTTGGATGATTCCTTGGTGCCACATGTTCAGGATATTGCTGAGGATAGGCCATCGGATTTCTTCTTTAATGATGATGGAGTTTTATGCTTTGGAAGTCGGATAGTGGTGCCCAGTGATGCTGAGTTGAGGCGTGCTATTCTGACTGAAGCTCATAGTAGTCCTTTTGCTATGCACCCTGGTAGTACTAAGATGTATCGTGATCTTCGTGATGAGTACTATTGGGTGGGTTTGAAGAAAGATGTTGCTGAGTATGTGAGCAAGTGCATGGTTTGTCAGCGAGTTAAGGTTGAGCATCAGTTTCCTTCTGGGTTGTTGCAACCGTTGAGGATTCCTGAGTGGAAGTGGGAAAGGATTACCATGGACTTTGTGTCTGGTTTACCTTTGTTGCCATCGAAGAAGACTTCGGTGTGGGTGATTGTGGATCGCCTGACGAAGTGTGCGCATTTCTTGCCTGTGCATACTACGTATACTTTGGACAAGATTGCAGAGTTATACATTGCTGAGATTGTGCGGCTCCATGGTGTGCCAAAGTCTATAGTGTCGGATAGGGATCCGAGGTTTACATCGCGTTTCTTGGAATGTTTGCATCAAGCTTTGGGTACACGGCTGAATTTCAGTACTTCCTATCATCCACAGTCGGGTGGACAGTCTGAGCGTGTTATCCAAGTGCTGGAGGATATGTTGACGTCCTGCGTGATTGAGTTTCAGGGCTCTTGGGAGAAGCATTTGCCTTTGGTGGAGTTTGCTTATAATAATAGCTATCAGGTGAGTATTCAAATGGCACCTTATGAAGCCTTGTACGGGAGGAACTACAGAACTCCTCTTGTTTGGGATGAAACAGGTCAGAAGTTGGTTTCAATGCCAGCTTTGTTGAAAGGATCCACCTAGAAGGTCAAGCTCATTTGTGAGCGTTTGAAGGCAGCTTCCGATCGACAGAAGTCTTACGCGGATTTGAAGCGTAAGGAGATTGAGTATGCGGTAGGTGACTGTGTGTTTTTGAAGGTTTCGCCTTGGGAAAAAGGTGACGAGGTTTGGCCGAAAGGGTAAGTTGACCCCTAGGTACATTGGACCATACGAGGTGATTGAGCGTGTGGGTCCTGTTGCGTACAAACTAAAATTGCTGCAAGAGTTGGAAAAGATTCATGATGTGTTTCATGTCTCTATGCTTCGGGGGTATAGATCGGATCCTTCGCATGTTATGCCTATGGAGGAAGTGGAGTTGAATCCAGCCTTGACCTATGATGAGGAGCTGGTGGAGATTCTGGATTCAGACATTAAAGTTCTTCGAGGCAAGAACATTGATTTGGTAAAGGTGTTGTGGAAGCATCGTGGTGTTGAGGAAGCCACGTGGGAGCGGAAGGATGACATGTTGAAGCAGTTTCCGTACCTCTTTCCTCCAGGTAAATTTCGAGGACGAAATTTCTTAAGGGGGGAGAGTTGTAACACCCCAATTTTGGGCTTGGAAGTTTAGGGTTTGAACCGGACCGGTCTGATTTTCGGTTCGAATATAAAAGGTGGTTTTAGGGAAAGCCTAGTTCGGGATGCATTAAAAATATGGAAAAATATCTAAAATCCTCCTTTAATATATATAAGAGAGTGGTGAAATCAATTTTACAAAATAAGGTTTGGAAGTGTGACATTTCGAAATAGTGACTAAAATGTAATTTTTGAAAAGTTCAGTGGTTACTGTTTTGTAAGGATTGAAACTTTGAATCTTTAAGGAGCTAATTTACCCAAGGAAGGATTTCTCCAGATTTTTCTTAATTTTAATGATTTTATTAATGTTTAATTAATTAAAGGAAAAGAGGGAAACTACATTTAAGCTTTTCATAACTAACTTTCTTAAAAACTTTCTCATCTCATTTTCTCTCAAAATTCCCTAAGCCAAACACATTTCCACATAAACATTTCTTTTTATTTTCACACTAAATGATGAGGTTTCAATCATCAATTGATTCCTAATCCTTTCTACATCAAATCCTCTTCATTTGCTTATTGAATTTTCAAGGATTTTGGCTGTAATCAAGGAGAAATCTACATTTAGAGGTAAGGATGTTCTTCTCCTCTAAATACTCAGTTCTTTACTGAAATTCCCAAGTTCTCAATCCTTAAATTAAGTTTTATAAAAGGTTTTAATGTTGTGATCTTGATTTTGGCTTAAAACTCAAGATTTGGATTAAATCTTGAAGAAATTCGTGGCGATTGTTTGGGCTCTGTTTTGAGATGGATTTTTAATGTATTTTGGATGTTCAATGATGTGTAATTGAGGTTTAATGAATGCAATCTCGAATAGGTTGATTTTCCTAAGTTTTTACTTGTGAAAATGGTGGTTTTTGGGGTGATCTTGGTGTTCTGTTATAGCTGGAGGTATAAGGACGAGTTTAGGTTCTTTTTGGATGTTAATTGATGTTTAGGAATGGTTAGAAGTGATGGATCTTGGCTGGGTAATGTTGTGGAAGAGTTTGGAAGTGATTTCGGTTGTGTTTGGTAGCCGAAATGTTAGATGTGGTGAGAGCAGCGAGTTTAGGTGTAACGGCTGAAGATTTTAATGCATGATGATGCATTAATCATCTGTTTGATGTGTTTAAAACAGGGGAGACTTCTTCGGATCCTTGTGGTGTTGATTTGGAGGCTTGAACGGTGTTTCGGCAAGCTTGCAAAACAGAATTGGTGAGGGAAGTTGGGATTTCCAGCTTTGTTATGAATGTTTGAAGGTTTGGGAGCTTAGTTTAAGTCTAAGCAACTTAACTAAGCTCAAGAGTAAGTTTTCGGGAAAACTCTCTCTCTTGATGAACCATGACATGGTTGGATGCAATGTATTTAATTTGCATGTTTAAATTCTGTTTTGAAAGCATGTTTTAGCATGATTAATGTTGGTTTTGAAAGCCATGTGTTGAAGGATGCTCAAGGTAAGAGATCCTTGATTTGATATGGATAAATGTGGTTTTGATGCATAGTGATGCATGATGATTTAATGGCTTTGATTAATGCTTTAAAACAGTGGATTGTTGATGATAAATGATGTATATTGGCAAGTGATGTGTTGGTTTTAAAGTACTTGAATCGGATATAGTTAGCCGACTATAGGATTGGGTGCACCGTGAATAAAGTCGCCTTGGATGTTGAGGGGTTGTAATCGTACCGTAAACTCCATCCAAGTACACTAACGAGATGGTTAAGATCATAATGGTGGTTAAAAGGCCATGTATGGATCTTGTGTTGCGTGTCCCGTTAAACTCCATCACGGGTTGTGATTGTACCGTTAAACTCCATCACGGGTGTTGAGGGGGTTGAGATTGTACCGGTAAACTCCACCTTGTGTGTTCGGTAGTGTGTATGAAGCGTATGGGACAACGCTTGTAATCCGCGTATCCGATTGTGTTTTATGTTGAAAAAGGTTATGGATTATCACTTGAAAGCCAATATTACATGTTGATGTTAATGAAGCATGAGATGCTTGTTGTGTATGCATTGTTGCATGAGAAATGATGTTTATGAGTTTAAAGGCCTTATGAAAGGTGTTTTATAAAATGCATTATTGTGTTATTTCTTTAGAGCATGCCTCACTAAGTAAATGTGCTTACGCTCTCTCTTTCTTGAACCAATAATGCAGAGAATTGAAGTGTTTTGTGGGCAGCAAGGAGGCTAAGAATCCAAGGGAAAGCTAAGCTCATGTATGGTGATGTTTTCACAACACGATTAGTTTTTGATATTTTGGCAATGGGAACCTAGGTTGTGTTTTTGGGAGATGTTTTGGACTCCCTAAGTGTGGCATGATGCCTTGATGTTTTGGACTTGTAAATGGCCATTTTGATGCTTGTTTTGGTGATTTGATGATTGGTTGGTTTTGAGTATTAGGATGCATGCCTATAGACTTGTGGTTTTTCCTAAATGATGCAATGAATGAGTTTTGATAATGCAAATATGTAACTTATATGTATGATGACTTGTTGGCATGATTAGGAGGTCATTAGTATGTGTTTGAGTGGATAAATGTGTGTTAAACCAGCAAATTCTACACTTTCTGGGCAATCCGTATCGGAACGGGCACTAGCCTTTCGAAACGGGGGGCCTGTAATGGCCTTCGTGTATCGAAACGGGTAGAGGTCGTTTCGAAACGTTTTGGCCACTGCCAAGCCCTGTTTCGATACAAGTCTTGAAATGAACCCGCGTTTCGGACGGTCAACCCCTGTTCCGAAACAGACGACCGTTGGGCTCTGATTTGAATGGTTTAAGGTTTGCAAGCTTTACACTTTAGTCCAGAATCTTGTATTTGCAATTGCCTGAGTTTGAGATGTCCGATTGAGGTGAAATTTGACATGGAAGCATGTAATATGATTAATTTGATATTGGTAATTTAAAAATCAGCTAAGTCCTTCATATTTCTAGAATTTACAATTTGGTCCCTAACTTTCGTATGTTGTGCATTTGAGCCCCTTAACATTTTCCGATCGTTGTGCTTTTCAAGTATGCTTTTCTCAAGAGTGCGCTTAGGATTAATATGCATCTAGACAAGATTAAAAAGAAAAAAAGGGTCGTTAATCAAGGTTGACTTTCGGGTTGACTTTGGTTTTCCCCGTGTAATCTTCGTAGTTCGGGTAAACCGACTAGGCCGGGCTAAGGGGGTTACATTTGCTATCACCAACTGGTAATGCGGTTTGTGGCATCCCGGTCGAAATGAGATTGTGGTGAGGATTGTTTCACCATGTTGCTTGATGGGGGTTGTACCATCAAGGTGTCCTCTTATCCGAGCAATGTGTCAATGATGTTGATATACCTATTCGCTTATGGTTTTGATATGAGCTTGGTAAACTCATATGGTTATGTTTATATGCTTGAAGCATGTGAGTTCAAATGGAGTCGATAGGCTTGGTTTGCATATGTGGTTAACATATGGTTTATGCATGTGTTGTGCCTATGGCATGTGTTGTTGCAATTGCTTAAACTTGATTTAAGTATGGTGGTTTGAAAGGAAATGATTTGCGAAAGTGATTTTAAGAAATTGTTTTGGTTTTCAAAATGAAGTTTGTTTTCAAAATTGCATTGTTGTAGCTTGGTTTTGAGCCCGCTCACTAAGCTTCGTAGCTTACACTCTCTTTTCTAACAATGCAGATCTGTAGACTATCTTGGAAGGCAACAGTGCAAGGGAAGTGATCCAAGTGTCCGCTTCAAGCTCAAGTATGGTTTGGTTTAGATAGTAGTGTGTGTGGCAATGAGGATAGACCTTTGTTATGTATTGATAGTGTTTTGTATACTCCTTGTGATGCGAGCATGTTTGTTATGCCTTGGTTGGCTTGTTTATACCTTGAGCAGAATGGTTTGGTTGTCGATCTTGTTTTGCTTAGTTCTTGGAACTTGATGTTCTTATCTTGTCGTTTGTTTATCGTGAGCTAGTTCTCTTGCTTGAATGTATGTTGGTTGTTTGTTCTTAGTGTTTGTGTGCTTATTTTGTTTGTATCTTGATGCATGTGTTGATTGGAACCATGGGGAAACAGCCTTGGAGATGCTTGAGCTGCAGGTTTTCCTGTTCTACTGTAGTGTGTTTCGAAACAGGCTCAAACATTTTGAAACGACCCTCAATTTGTCCTTTGTGTTTCGGAACGGGTAACGAAATGGGCTTTGCATGTTTGGAACGGGTCTAACCGTTTAGGAACGGAAGCTCACTGGAATTTTTAAAATGTTAGACTCGTTCTGATACGATCGAGAGTGTTTTGAAACGGGAGTCGTTGGAAATTAGTTATGGACATCTTTGATGTTGTTTTTCTTGCGTTTTGGTCCAAGCTTGATGTGTTATCAATTGTGTTTGATTGAGGGCTTGTTTTGAGTTGCATTTCAGCATGGAAGTATGAAATGAGACTAATTTCAAAGTGATCACCTTAATTTCATCATAGGTCCCTGTTTTAAGCTAGTTTTGAATTTTGGTCCATGGTTGCTCGGTTGATCGTTCGGTGAGCGTCTTGTCGTGTTTTCTTATGTTGTGTGTTCTTGAAATATAGGGTTTAATTTGAGCATCTAGAAAAGATATTAATCAACGCGTTTAGGGTTGCTAATTGGAGGGAAATCTTCGTATTTTTCTTTGGTTAGTCCCGTGTGATCCGCTCGATACGGTCTCGTGGCTAGGCCGGGTTGAGGGGGTTACATATATACCGATTAATATGATACTTGTAGAATCAAAAGTGGTCCACTGAGAATCAACACCTCAAAACAACATTAAACAATACCCAATTTAGTGCATCCTTAAACCACATGGCATCATCATACACATTATATACATTCAAAGCATGCTTTAAAACAATAGGTATATGCAATTAAAATCAAGTGCAAACAAAGGCTCATAACTAGCACAACCGAGGGAGAAATTTCAATTTACTCACTTCCGAACTTAATAAAGCGTTTCAAGCTCTTATTAAGTTCCCAAATAATTTTTTTTAAAACATTTCCACGTAGGAAAACAAAATTCCACTCACCGAATTACGAAACCACGCCTTCTGACGCAACTAACGATTGTCCGAAGTGTCCAAAAACACTTTGTTTGCCTCCGAATTAATATCCCCTGTTTTCAACACATAAAAACAGAGGTTCACTGCATTAAAATGCATCCAAAAACTCAATCGATTGACCTCTAACCTTAACCCATCCATTACCCAACTCTTCCAACACATTCTAAGCATTAATCAACATCCAAAAACAACCTAAAACCAACCTTATACCTCCAACAACTCGAATACCTCAAGAACACCTCAAAAACTCACCCAAAAACATTTCAAAAACTAAGGATCTCAAGGATTTCGGGACCTATATGATTAAGACTCCACTTCAACACCAAAAACCTTTCAAAACTCATTTAAAAACAATCGCAACCCATCCAAATCAATCAAAGTCCGAAAATCACATTTTAAACCAAAATTTCACCAAGATTTCAAGAGTTTATCAATCTAACCACAAAACCTCAATCAAAATAAGCATTAAAGAGTCAAATGTCTTTGGAATTTCATTAAAGAACTTAGGTTAGAGGGATAGCATGAAAATTACCTCCAATCATTGCTTCTCCTCTAATTTGGCAAGATTTGCTTGAAGAAACTTGAAGGAAAATGGAAGAAACCAATAGAGAAATGATAGGAATCAAAAGAGGATTTGAGAGATAAGAATTTCTGGAAAATTGAGAGAAAAGGGAGAGTGTTTGGCTGAAGTGAAAGTGAGAAATGAAAATCTCGTCAAAATTTTCATTAACCGATAATTAACTTCTTTAATTAAACCAAATTAAAAGCCTTTTAATTTTTAATAACATTTAAAACACGTGCCAAATTAGGGAAAATGCACAATTGCCAAGTAGCTCCAGAAAGATTCTAAGATTTTGACTATTATTGAAAAACGCATTCTTTCAACTTTTAAATCTTTACATTTTGGTCACTACCCAAAATGTATACTTTCGAAAATCTATTTTGCAAAATTTATTTGACAACCTCTTAAACATCATTTTAGAAGATTTTAGGAATTTTTATCACATTTTTATCCTATCCCGAACCTCGATCTCCATAAACCACCTTTTAACGGTTCTAACCACCGACACCGGTTCCACCGACCCAACCGACTCGCCAAAACATCTAAGCCCAAAACCGGGGCATTACACCCTCCACCTCGGTAGTCCCCACTGATGCCCCAGTAGAGCCTGATGACAGATTCACAGAACCTGAAGCTTCTGCACTTTCACGGATCAGATTCCCTTGCAAGAAGCGTATAGAAGACATCCGCCTACCCTCATCATTCCCACAGCGGCTGAAGCGACAGAAGCATGAATTTCAGTTTAAAAAGATCCTTGATTTTCTTAAACAGGTGCACATTAACATACCCTTAGTGGAAGCCATTGAACAAATGACGAATTATGCCAAATTTCTAAAGGACAAGGTCTCTAAACGAATAAAGATTAGGGGAGTTCGAAACTGTTACAATGATAGAAGGATGAATGGCCATGTTGCACAACCGGGCACCGCCTAAACTAAAAGATCCCGAGAGCTTAACCATACCATGCACAATAGGGAATCACTACGAGGGAAAAGCCTTGTGTGATCTTGGAGCAAGCATAAACTTGATGCCCAAATCAGTCTTCCAAAAATTTGGTATCGGGAAGGCAAAACCCACCACTGTCATGCTACAACTTGCCAACCGGTCATATGTGCAATCAGAGGGAAAAATTGAAGACATACTGGTAAGAGTCGATATGTTAATTTTCCTTGCTGATTTCCTCGTTTTGGACTGTGAAGCAGATGAGAATGCACCCATCATCCTTGAGAAACAATTCTTAGCCACTGGGAGGACCTTGATAGATGTGGGAAAAGAGGAGCTAACAATGAGGGCGAAGGACCAACAAATCAAGCTAAACGTCGTACAAGCTTTTAAAAGAGCCGACGACCCGAAAGAATGTCAAGTCAACCATGCCTCGGTAGAAATTGACCATAACACAACAACAGATCGCTTCAGCAATACCCGCCACGGCGGGCATCCAGCAATAACCCTGATTCAAAGTAACAAAAGGACCACGATAAGCTCGCACATGAGAAATCCAACCGGATAGCCAATCGTCCAGAAATTAATGACCATTGCCCGTAACAATCTCTTCTAAGCTGCAGCCTGAACAGGAAAAGCCAGAACAAAGGCACGTCAAGAAGCTACCGCCTCGGCAGCACCCGTCTGGGCAAGTAGCCCTCCTCTCCAATACTCGATGGAATTTGTGCCCAGCAAAGCTCAAATCAAAATGGTTTGGCTCGTTCGATGTAGTTAGAGCCTTCACTCATGGTGCAGTCACAATTCAATCACCAAAAGATGGCCATGAATTCAAAGTCAATGGGCAGCTCTTGAAGCACTAAACTGGAGCCCATGCTATGAGGGATAAGGCCATGAATACTTTAGAGGATGCAATCTGATGCACTCCCTTAGTATCTGAATTTTTATTTTTTATTTTTGCTTTCCACATTTTTCTTGCTTTTATTAGGATTAGGTTTTCAATTTTAGCATTTATTTCATGCAAATATAGGGTTTCTTTTCATTTTTTATATTTAGGAAGAGATTTAGAATTTAAGAAAGCAGCCCATTAACCCAGCCAAATAGTCGCCCAACAAGCCGCCCCAACGGTTATAAACTGCCAACGACTATAATCTGCCCGTTACGCCAGCCGTCCCGCCCGTTGGAAAATTAGACCGCTTGGCATCAACTGGCGTCTCGACAGCCTATATAAACCTTACTATTTCACTTAATTATAACATCTTCAACCTTTGCTTTCCTAATTCTTGAAACTCTAAGTTCTTTATTTGCATTTTCAGAATTCCTTCACACTACCGCTCAAGAATGTCGACCTCCGGAAACACACCCCATTTCAAAAGATTCTTCTCACTAAAAGACTCCACCTTATACAACAAGAAGTTCTCTTCCTGGCAAGTTCTAGAAGAACAAGGATTTTACTACCCCGCGGAAACGGGCGATTTCGGCCTTCTCGCCTTTGTCTACGAAGTAATCAGAGATCACGGTTGGCAACTCTTTGCGCCAACCTGAAGAAGGGAACATCACAATGGTCCGTGAGTTCTATGCCCATAACCCACAACCGAGAATCCCTTTTGTATATTGTTGTCACTAGATCTTTACCCACCATTATTAAATAATTTTAAAAAAAATAAAAAAACCTTTTTTTTTCTTAAAATAATAAAAGCCCCCTTAAAAAATAAAAAAACCAAACAAAAAAACCCAAAAAACCCAATCCAAATAGGCCCATTTTGCAAAACCCATTTCAAAAAATATAATAAGCCCACCTTGAAATGCAAAAGCCCACTTAAAAAACAATTTGAGTAAATAATAATAATAATAATAATAATAATAATAATAATAATAATAATAATAAAATAAATAAATAAATAAATAATAAATGTATCGAATTTAGGCTTGTGTCGGACTGGAACCAAATCAGGATATTCTTGAGGGGTTTTTCTGAGGATCAAGCCTTGTGTCGGATTTAGGCTTCAATTTGGGTATTAAATCCCGATTTGGCTTGAATTGTAAGCTGAAAATTCAACTATAAACCCCCCTAAACCCTATTGATGAACACACTTGAAAAAGGCAAAAAAAAAACAAAGCTTAAAAAATCCAAATATTCTCTAAAATTTTCTGAGTTTGCTGGAATTTTTTGTGTGAAGTTCGAGCTTGGGGCAATTTTTCGGAATAGTTTGGGAAGCAATTCGTGAAAGATCGCATTCAAGTTCTTTACTTTTCGGTAAAATTCTTCTTTTTTCTTTGAAAATTTTTAGTGATTTCCCTACTTGTTCTTGGTTCAATTCTTGTGTTTATGTGGATTTTAGGTTGTGTTCATTGAAGTTGGAAAATTGTTTCGTGATTCCGGTAATGTTTTTTATTCTAAATTTTCGATTAATTTTTAGTTTAATCTTTTAAAAATTTTGCATGCTTAAAAATGTTGTTTAGGGGTTTTTGATCTTTAGAAATAAAATAATTGAACCTTAAAAGTGTTGTTTTAAAAATGTAGGAATAAAAATGAATTAATTTTTTTAATAAAAAACTAAAATTAAGGAATTTAATTATAAGATAATAATATATGGGTGGAAAATAATAAAAGGGCTTAATTTGTAGAAAAATAATAATAAAAGAGTTTTCTTAAAATATAGTTTTAATTATAAAGGTGGTTTATGAATTCTGATAAGTTTTTTTTAAAGAAAAAGTAAATAAGGACGTTTTTTTTAAAGTAAGTAATAAGTTTTCAAAAAAAAAAGAAAATAAATTTTAAAAGGGGTTTTAAATAAAAGCTTAGAGTTTTTAAAGAGAAATAAAGTTTGAAAAAAAGCATAAAGAAAATATTTTTCTAAAATAAGATTTTATTTTTTAATGTCATCATTTAAAGAAAAGCTTTAAAAATGAAAAAAAAGAAGTCTTAAAAGAATTTTTTTTGGGGAAATAGAAATAAAAAAATGAAAAGAAAAGCTAAAAATGTAAATAATTTAAAAGAAAGCTCTTGGTTTTAAAAGTAAAAAAAAAAAGAAATAAAAGGCTTTTAAAAAAAAACAAAAAAAGTAAAAAACACTAAGAAAAAATAAGTTACTTGCTTGTTCTTTAGAAGTAGGTTAAAACTTAGGACTACGTTCTAAAAGCTTAGATAGAGACATGTGTTTGTAGAAATATTTACTTCACAAAAAAATAAGACACACTTAAGCAAACTTAAACCTTTTAATTAGGAATAAAAGACTTAGACTATTTTAGGATTTTTAAATGATAAAACTTAGAATAAATATAAAATGCTCAACACATCGAATTTTCATGTTGCTTGAAAAGTGAAATTAATGCGGTGTCTTATCAAATGGGAATGACGGGTTAGTGCCAGAAATGTTGTCGTTGATTAAAAATCATCTCTCGGACGATAATGTCGTTAAAATAGTTAGATATTCATTAAACGGACAAATAAAATTGAACCTTCTTGAACTTGCAAATTCCAGTTTTGAAAATGATTTTAAAATCAATTACGTACCACTTTTGGGCGTCGTGGGGGTGCTAAGCCTTCCCCAGGCGTAACCGACCCCCGAACCTATTTTCTTGGTTTTCATAGACCAAAACCATTTTTTTATTAAAACAAAACGATTTTGTAACCCCCTTGTCCCAGTCTGGTCGGATGACCGGTCCGAGTAAGCCACACGGGGAAAACCGAAGCGAAACCCGTTAAGGTTCCCCCTCGGTTAGCAACCCTAAAATTTTTCTTTAATTTAATCTTTTCTAAAGGCTCATTTAAATCCTATGTGAACACATCAGCGGAAGAATTTGAGGATGACAATCATCTGAACACAAAACATCAACTAAACAGTCTAATTTTAAACCATTAAGCAGGTCATTTCGAAACACCATTGAGGCGTATCGAAACGCCTTGACCTGGTTAACTACCCCAAGCCCATACGAGGAGGCCGTATCGGAACAGAGGTCAACCGTTCCGAAACACCCTCAACGGTCAACTTCTCGTGGTCAACGAGATTTTGACCGTTTCGAAACCCTTAGACCCGTTTCGAAACACTTTCATCTCGGCAATTTCTCAGATTTCCAGTAGCCAAAATGTTCCGAAACCCGTATCGGAACAGGGGCTCACAGTGGCCAAACAGTATCGAAACACGTTCCGGTACGGGGTCCCTGAAGCCTTACCCGTTCCGAAACGGCCCAGCTCGTTTCGAAACACGGGCTGTCTGCAACCTTCAAAAGCCAGACTTAGGCATTTCTCAACAAATCTAAAGGGCCTAAACGACCCCAAGAAGCATTCAACACAAGCATACATGAACTAGAGGCATGGATCCTATGTCAAACATGCTCAAAAACACAAGGCATAAGATGAAACATCCAATCATGGCATTTACACAAAAAGGCAACATCATATAAAATGGCATGCTTGAGGTCTTAAAAGCCAAAAGGCACAATTCATCACAATAAGGTTTACATGTCATTCAAAAGCAACCTAAACATTCATAAGGCATGCCATCACACAAGCATTTGGCAAGACATAACATGTTTACAAACAAGGGCATACGTCTCAAAAGCCAAGTTTACAAACACATAAAAGGGTTCTAACATGCTCATAAACATCAACATCATACTTCAAAAGCATTATAGCACGAATACATGTCCCATTGCTTGACCATTAGACCATAACTAAAAATGTTCATACTTGATAGCTAATCAAGCACCACGAAGCACACTTGGAGGCCCCTTCTTGCACTTAGCAACCCACGAACTAATGATCTGCATTGTCGAACAAAGAGAGAGCGTAAGCAATAAAGCTTAGTGAGGGTAAGCTCTTTAAAAACAAACCTCGACAATGCAGGGTCCAAGCACGATCTCAACCAAGTTGAAATGCATGTTCATACCTTCAATCCTCAAGAGCCAAATGTCAATGATGCATGAACTATAATTTAATAGTATTTCATGCTCAATAAGCTCATTTCCACAATATATGTAAACACATATAATCATCCAAAAATGAATCACATTTCCACATCACATTGATACACATATCAGTATACATATTGGTAAGATGACATTTCATATCATAATGGCACATACATACAATATCATATTGGCACCTAGCTATGACTCGAATACGCGGATAACATGTTGGAACGCATTTCCAACATAACCATTACCTTCGGTGGGATTACACTCATCATCGGTTCTCACGGAGGGGATTCCACTAATCCTCACGCCCCGTCGATGGGATTCCACTCATCACCGACTAATATAAAGATTTTCGGGCGTACCCGTACTCCTCCTTGGTGCCTTAACACCACCAAGGCCACACGCGACTTTGACTCTCGTGTGCACACTCATCCTAATGATCGATCATTGTACCCCAAGCATACTAGTGCCAATATTAATCAAATTTCATACCTTTTCACAACCTCAACTCAACATAACTTCCGTGCTTGGCACGTACTCACCATGATCACTATCATGCACCATTCATAAACCAAACCACATGCATATATCAACGCATCATATCAAGCCTCAACAACATGCATAACACATTATACATAGCCATCAAAACACAAATAGACATGAGGCATAATAAGAAATTAGGAGTTCAACCAATGGTCTCCTAAGCTAAGCTTGAGATTAGACTACCACTCTAATCTCAACTCTAGGTGGGTTTACCAAGCCCATCCTAGGTTCACATGCTTGAACCAATATTTGAAAGCTATTTAAAAGTAGTAACCACTCACCTTCACCTCCAAGCTCCACTACCAAGTAACCATGGTCTTCAAATTTCCGGATTTGTTCCCAAGGCTTCACCAACACAAAACCTCGCTTCCAAACACCTCAACACAAGCAAAACAACTTCAAATCAACTCAAACATCAAAGTAGCTAACCCGGAATACTAATCAAACACCAAACACAACAATTCAAGCCATGAACAATCCCCAAAATCACCAAACCCGAGCAGCCCTTATACCCAACCCAAACCTTGTGTTTTCAACACATTCAACACATTTAACATCTCCAAATCCTTCCAAAACAACCCCCAACTATTACCCTAACATCAACCCTCAATTTCCAACACAAACCATACCCAAAACTCATCTAAAAACCCTCCTAAAACCCCACCAAAACCCAATTTCGGGAATCCTTATAAAACACTCTAAAAATCACATATGTTGGACCTTATGGTTCTTGAACAACATATCTAACATAAATAAACCAAAAGCCTTGATAAAAACTCATAAAGTCACAACCTTTAACCAAAACTTTGAAAAAACCCAAATTATTAAATACATTGTTTTAGTGAGGATTAGTGGT
This sequence comes from Hibiscus trionum, assembly GCA_030270665.1. Lineage (NCBI taxonomy): Eukaryota > Viridiplantae > Streptophyta > Magnoliopsida > Malvales > Malvaceae > Hibiscus > Hibiscus trionum. Next base: position 30,081,967 of record BSYR01000021.1, read on the forward strand.
ACGAAAATGAAGAGGAGACCAAGGCCAAGTCAAAAACATATTTACCTTTCAAAAAGCTCCAAGATTGAAGAAGAAAAGAGGTGGAATGGTGAGCACAAGGGAGATGTGGTTCATGTCGTGAAAATGGAGAAAAGGTAGAGGGAAGAAGGTTACAATTTGTGTTTTAAATAAAAAGAGGGGTTTTTAATTTGGATGGCCATTTTATTACAAAAATGCCATTAATGAGATGGCAATCTCATTTACTTTAAAATCCATGAAATTTGAGTTTCAATCCAATTTGGTCCAACACAAATTGCTTGTTTGAAAATGTGAAGCCTAAAATAATAAATTATTATTTTAATTATAAAACCGAAACCCGAACCATTATTTAAATATTATTTTCTCCCGCCTCCCAAACCCGGGTGTTACAACTCTCCCCTACTTAAGGAATTTCGTCCCCGAAATTCATCGAATAGGAAGAATCACAGAAACTGTCCCTCCACACTTCTTTCTCACCATAATATACTAACCAACCCAGTAGACTTACCACACAACAATAGCTATCTAGTGCTAAGATCTCAACTGGTTCCTTCAAGGCATGTCAATTTAAAGCTCAACTCAATCTCTTCAAAAACATAGCATGGAACAGATCTGACTCACATTCCCGATTCATTGATACATAAAACACATCACAAACCTATTTCTAGCTCCGGTGGTAACCGCAACAGATAAACAACAGAAATAGCCCGATTCACAATCTCATACAGCACTGTTTGGATACTTGACCCATAACTTCCCCTGACTGATCACCTGACTTCAACAGGTAACCAAACACTATGTAGACGTCTTCAAACATCTAGTTGAGATCTCGAATCTCTATTACCCACTTCCATTTCGAATCTTCCACGGATGTAGCAAACCAGAAGAAAACTAATGCTCGACCTTCACACGCTGGCAAATTGCACACCCACTCTCATACTGAACTACATCATTCATCAACTCAATCCAGAAGTACTCATCTTCAACCCACAATATGTCTTCATACTACTCTGATGCGATACATTTGAACTATCGCGTGCTTCGGCCAAAACAATACGTCTCAAAACACTATGTCATTCGACAAAACTATTCTGTCTCTAAAATACAAAGCTCTATCATCTCTGAAACTGTATTCTGAAGGTCTTCCTTCCACTATGCCTTGCACGTGAGGTGCCAAGAATCTGTCTTTCAACTGTTTCTCTTCAAGTATCTAACTCAATATAGGCTTAGCATGAAACTCGGCCACAAAACCACTACCATTCGATAAACTGAATCCAACAAACATAACTCGCAACTCAACTACCAATCTAACAACAAATATAACTCGGAACATCAGTTACTACGTTGACTCTCTTCGGATGGTACTCAATCTTGAGATTACGGTCTTCAAGCAATTCTAACAACTCATGTCGTTCAAGTTTCAACCCTTCCTAAGTCGTCTAATATTTCAAGTTCTGATGATATGTGTATACTGTGCATTTCTTACTATACAAGTTTTGCCTCTAAGTATTCGAAGCAAACACAACTGAAATTAACTCTATGTCTTGTGTCGGATTATTCTTCTCTCGGTCTTTCCACTATCTCGATGTATAAGCCACAATCTAACCCTACATGTAACACATCACTATGGTTCATAAACTCTTTCTCTGATGTAAGTTGATTCAAGGTCGAAGCTCTCTTCAAAGTTTCTTTCGTCTTCTCAATGGCTCATTGTCTCGCATCTGACCACACAACTGAACATTCTTCTGTAGCAACTTGTCAATGGAGCAGCTATCTTCGAAAGACTATTTACAAACCTCCAATAGTAACAATGCTAGACCTAGGAAGTACACATACCTACCACTGACTTCGATTTCTCCCAACTCACATCTTCTTCTGCCTACTTAGGATTTACTCTAATACACTCGGCTGATCTACATGTCCTAGGAGAACATCTTCCTTAACTCGAAGTTCACGTTGCACAACTTGGTATACAATTAATTCTCTAATAGGATCTACCACACTAACTTCAAAGCTTGTCATGGTCCTCTTCGGTACGCGAACATATCCATGTATCATCCATGAGAACTACTACAAAGTGATTAAGGAACTCAGGAAACATTCTGCTCGACAACTTTATAAAAGTAGCTAACACACTAGTCAAACGAAACGTCATAACTCAGAACTCAAAGCGGTCACATCTTGCCCCGAAAAATGTCTTCGGTACATCAACGTCTCTTGTTTCCAACTGGTAAGAAATCGGATCTCAATTTTAATCTTTGAAAATACTGAAGCATACACTAACTGATCAACAGATCACTGACACTCAGAAATGGATACTAATTATTCACTGTCAAATGTCTCAACTGTCCGTAATCTAAACACATTCTCGTACTGTCACTCTTTCTTCTTCACAAATTACACTGACATACTCTAAAATGATGCACTAGGCCTAATCAATCTAAGGTCCAACAAATCTCGTAGTTGATTCTTCAACACTCTCAATTATTTCGGGAACCATAAGATACAAAACAATCAAAACAGAAGCGAGCTTGGAGACGGTCTCAATAAAAAACTCTTCTTCGCTATCGGGAGGCAAACCGGGCAATTCTTCCAAACACTTCTAGGAAAAATCACAAACTATTCTAACATCTTGCGGTCTAATCTTCATTCAAAAATCAAACCCATCACATTTGCTAGGCAAGCCTGCCAACTAAACTCAATCAATCTTTAACCTCTAAAGCTAGATCAACATTCGATAAGAAGTTCGCATTCTCACCTACCACTACAGTCTCACAGAAATCTGCAACTTTAAGGCAACTCTCTCTCTGTCTCAACGTATATCCTAACTCTGTGTTCTACAAGTCAAACCATGCCAAAAGTTACATCAAAACAGTAAAAAGACAATTACTTGACATCTACTAAAATCTCGTAACCCTGAACCATCAACAAACATCTTCCGCACATCTTCCTAACCACTACTACCTCACCAAAAGGTCTAGTCACATGCGTTCCTACGTCTAAGATCTCAACAGGTATATCAAATTTCTTTGCATGCTCACACAAAAGGACGAATCCGTAGAAATCGCAACTTCACATGTACACAGCTGATGGTCTTCGGTCCTCTTGTTTCAGGCTGGTCCTTCAACAAAATCTAACCCTTCTAAACCGTTCTTAGAGCACCTCGAAACCTCAAAATTCAATTCTGATCACACACAAACAATCACGCTTGAACTTGTTCTATAACATCGGTCCTGACGGCTCAAAACATCCCACTACCAAACAATCTGAAGTTAAAGCTCAAGACTTCCTTCTCGGCTCAACTATATCGGAAGTGACTTCATCTCTCCTTCTTGCTGGGAGGCAACTCAGACGCACATTGGCCCAATCGCACAAATCGATTCCCATTCACGGGTACTGACTGGCTATCTTGTATTAAAACCATAGGCTGAATCCCAACGATCACCAACTAACATTTCTGAATTCTAGATTACTCACACGATACCCTTATCTCGATCTTGCCTAAAGAACTAAGGTACTCATACCCACCCCTAACACTTCACCAGGCATATTCAAACTTGCATACTTGCTAACAGCATACATAAATACAGATTCAGAATCAACCGGAGGAAACAAACCCAAAACTGTACCAAGGCTTATCTATTACAACATCGATACTACTCTGAACCTCTCTTTCATGTCTTCACTTCTTTTTACTAACTAATACCAGAACGATCACATCGTCCCTCATCAACAGGAATCAACCCACGTACACACTAACTTAAAACAGACTGTTTGTACCTCAACTCCGGTACGACCATGCTTCTCTGACTATGGCGATGAACTCCCTCAACATTATCCACATTTTCGGAAACCACAACTTCCACTTACCGATTCACGGCCCACTCCTTGGCCTCAAACTTACTAAAAGCAATAAATCAACAACAACAACAAATTAACATACAAACTGATTTAGCAAAGGAAAGGGTCCAAGTGGCTCAAGTATGTTTCCCTCACTTAAAAATCTCTTTTTCTGATGTAATAGAAGCAATGGGACTCTACTCAACATGCTTCAAACAACACACACACACGATCAAACAAACATACACCAAGCATACTTGATAAACAAGCAAACATGCTTACATGGCAAGAAAACACCGTGCAATTTCAATACAAGAATTAAGCTTACCTCACTTACCTGCCCAAGGTCTTGGAAACCTTAGGCTCTGATACCAACAAATGTAACCCCCTCGTCCCGGTCTGGCCAGATGACCGGTCCGAGTAGGCCACACGGGGAAAACCGAAGCGAAACCCGTTAAGGTTCCCCCTCGGTTAGAAACCCTAAAAAATTTCTTTAATTTAATCTTTTCTAAAAGCTCATTTAAATCCTATGTGAACACATCAGCGGAAGAATTTGAGGATGACAATCATCTGAACACAAAACAACAACTAAACAGTCCAATTTTAAACCTTTAAGCAGGCTGTTTCGAAACACCATTGAGGCGTATCGAAACGCCTTGACCTAGTCAACTACCCCAAGCCCATACGAGGAGGTCGTATCGGAACGGAGGTCAACCGTTCCGAAACACCCTCAACGGTCAACTTCTCGTGGTCAATGAGATTTTGACCATTTCGAAACCCTTAGACCCTTTTCGAAAAGCTTTCATCTCGGCAATTTCTCAGATTTCCAGTAGCCAAAATGTTCCGAAACATGTATCGGAACAGGGGCTCACAGTGGCCAAACCGTATCGAAACACGTTCTGGTACGAGGTCCCTAAAGCCTTACCCGTTCCGAAACGGCCCAGCTCGTTTCGAAACACGGGCTGTCTGCAACCTTCAAAAGCCAGACTTATGCATTTCTCAACAAATCTAAAGGGCCTAAACGACCCCAAGAAGCATTCAACACAAGCATACATGAACTAGAGGCATGGATCCTATGTCAAACATGCTCAAACACACAAGGCATAAGATGAAACATCCAATCATGGCATTTATACAAAAAGGCAACATCATATAAAAGGGCATGCTTGAGGTCTTAAAAGCCAAAAGGCACAATTCATCACAATAAGGTTTACATGTCATTCAAAAGCAACCTAAACATTCATAAGGCATGCCATCACACAAGCATTTGGCAAGACATAACATGTTTACAAACAAGGGCATACATCTCAAAAGCCAAGTTTACAAACACAAAAAATGGGTCTAACATGCTCATAAACATCAACATCATACTTCAAAAGAATTATAGCACGAATACATGTCCCATTGCTTGACCATTACACCATAACTAAAAATGTTCATACTTGATAGCTAATCAAGCACCACGAAGCACACTTGGATGCCCCTTCTTGCACTTAGCAACCAACGAACTAAGGATCTGCATTGTCGAACAAAGAGAGAGCATAAGCAATAAAGCTTAGTGAGGGTAAGCTCTTTAAAAACAAACCTCGACAATGCAGGGTGCAAGCACGATCTCAACCAAGGTGAAATGCATGTTCATACCTTCAATCCTCAAGAGCCAAATGTCAATGATGCATGAACAATAATTCAATATATGTCATGCTCAATAAGCTCATTTCCACAATATATGTAAACACATATAATCATCCAAAAAGGAATCACATTTCCAGATCACATTGATACACATATCAGTATATATATTGGTAAGTTGACATTTCATATCATAATGGCATATACATACAATCTCATATTGGCACCTAGCTATGACTCGAATACGCGGATAACATGTTGGAACGCATTTCCAACATAACCATTACCTTTGGTGGGATTACACTCATCACCGGTTCTCGCGGAGGGGATTCCACTCATCCTCACGCCCTGTTCATGGGATTCCACTCATCACCGACTAATATAAAGATTTCCGGGCGTACCCGTACTCCTCCTTGGTGCCTTAACGCCACCAAGGCCACGCGCTGACTCTCGGGTGCACACTCATCCTAATGATCGATCATTGTACCCAAGCATACTAATGCCAATATTAATCAAATTTCATACCCTTTCACAACCTCAACTCAACATAACTTCCGTGCTTGGCACGTACTCACCATGATCACTGTCATGCACCATTCATAAACCAAACCACATGCATATATCAACGCATCATATCAAGCCTCAACAACATGCATAACACATTATACATAGCCAACACAAACACAAATAGACATGAGGCATAATAAGAAATTAGGAGTTCAACCAAAGGTCTCCTAAGCTAAGCTTGAGATTAGACTACCACTCTAATATCAACTCTAGGTGGGTTTACCAAGCCCATCCTAGGTTCACATGCTTGAACCAATATTTGAAAGCTATTTAAATGTAGTAACCACTCACCTTCACCACCAAGCTCCACTACCAAGCAACAATGGTCTTCAAATTTCCGAATATGTTCCCAAGGCTTCACCAACACAAAACCTCGCTTCTAAACACCTCAACACAAGCAAAACAACTTCAAATCAACTCAAACATCAAAGTAGCTAACCCAGAATACTAATCAAACACCAAACACAACAATTCAAGCCATGAACAATCCCCAAAATCACCAAACCCGAGCAGCCCTTATACCCAGCCCAAAACTTGTGTTTTCAACACATTCAACACAATTAACATCTCCAAATGCTTCCAAAACAACCCCCAACTATTACCCTAACATCAACCCTCAATTTCCAACACAAACCATACCCAAAACTCATCTAAAAACCCTCCTAAAACCCCACCAAAACCCAATTTCGGGAATCCTTATAAAACACTCTAAAAATCACATATGTTGGACCTTATGGTTCTTGAACAACATATCTAACATAAATAAACCAAAAGCCTTGATAAAAACTCATAAAGTCACAACCTTTAACCAAAACTTTGAAAAAACCCAAATTATGAAATGCATTGTTTTAGTGAGGATTAGTGGTACCAAAATGAAGAGGAGACCAATGCCAAGTCAAAAACATATTTACCTTTCAAAAAGCTCCAAGATTGAAGAAGAAAAGAGGTGGAATGGTGAGCACAAGGGAGATGTGGTTCATGTCGTGAAAATGGAGAAAAGGTAGAGGGAAGAAGATGACAATTTGTGTTTTAAATAAAAAGAGGGGTTTTTAATTTGGATGACCATTTTATTACAAAAATGCCATTAATGAGATGGCAATCTCATTTACTTTAAAATCCATGAAATTTGAGTTTCAATCCAATTTGGTCCAACACAAATTGCTTGTTTGAAAATGTGAATCCCAAAATAATAAATTATTATTTTAATTATAAAACCGAAACCCGAACCATTATTTAAATATTAGTTTCTCCCGGCCCCCAAACCCGGGTGTTACAGTTTAATTAAAATAACCCTATTTAGAGTGATCCAATCACACTTTTTACAAAAAGTCGAAGCCTCCTAAAAATGGGTTGCGACAGCTTGGCGACTCCACGGGAGAGGTGTTTTTGTTTTTAAAATAAAAACAGAAGAGGGTCAGGCCACAAATTGATTTAAAATGGTTTTCAAAAAGGTTTCTTAAAAAGACTAATCAAATATTTTAAATCATTTTTTCTTTTAAATTAAATATTTTTTAAAATAGAATATTTAATATTTTCATATTTAAATCACATCGAATATTTAATAACTACTTTAAATATTAGATTTAATTTAAAAATATTCTATTTAAAAGAAAAATATTGATTTAAAATATTCGAATATTTAATTAAATTTTTATAGGAACTCGAATCGAAAAAAATTTTAAATAAAGTTTGAGTTGTAAAATATGATGCGTCAACTCGAATAACTCGACTCGATCGAACACTCACCTCTATCTTAAGATATGACATGTCAACTCGAATAATTCGAAATATTTGAATATTTTAAATATTTTTTATTTTAAATCACATCGAATATTTAATAACTACTTTAAATATTTGATTTAATTTAAAAATATTTGATTTACAAGAAAAAATTGATTTAAAATATTCGAATATTTAAAGTAGTTATTAAATATTCGAATATTTAAAGTAGTTATTAAATATTCGAATATTTAAAAGAAAAATATTTAAAATAGTTATTAAATATTAGAATATTTTAAATCATTTTTTTCTTTTAAATCGAATATTTTTAAGTTAAATGGAATATTTAAAGTAGTTATTAAATATTCGATGTGATTTAAATATGAAAATATTAAATATTCTATTTTAAAAAATATTCAATTTAAAAGGAAAAATGATTTAAAATATTCGAATATTTTGAGTTATTCGAGTTGACGCGTCAAATATTAAGATAGAGATGAGCGTTCGATCGAGTCGAGTCAAAAAATATAGAGTTATTCGAGTTGACGCGTCATATTTTACAACTCAAACTTTATTTGAATTTTTTTCGATTCGAGTCGAGTTTTTTAGTTCCTATAAAAATTTAATTGTAATTATTTATCATGTTATCATACTTTGGAATTTTGCTTTAAGGACCAAATTGAAAGAATGCATAAATAACGAGGGCTAAATTTAGTGAATTATTTCCAATTATGACTAAATTGATTGAATGTATAAATATGAAGGACTAAATGTGTTATTATACCACATTTTATAACAATCACTTAACGACATTAACGTCTAGTAACCATTTTCTTATAAAACATAAAGTTTAATTGCCATTTTGTGATTTTTAAAAGTTTGGTTACCATTTTGTTTTTCTACCAAAGTTCAGTGACCGTCTGTGTACTTTACCCTTTAATTTATTTGTCTGTTTAGGTGAATATAATTCTATTTTGTGCATTTAAGACTTAATTCCATGCTCTATTCCCGAGCTTTGTCACGTTCATTTAAGTGGGGAGAACACACTTTGCTCATGTAAGAATATTGATTTTTCGTATGAGCCTCGCAAGTACCTTCGGGACTCATTCCCTTGTCTTCGTAAGGATATTGATTCTTCGAAAAGGCATCGGTGGTGAGTCCTCCTGAGTTGAACTTGATTCGTTTGGAGCCTATAATGGGTGAGAATCGAGGGCCTTGCTACCCTTAGTAGGGGACAACAAGGACAACTCGAGTACCTTTTTAGAACCAAACCAAGTTTGAGAATCTAGAGCCTACCCCTAATAGAGCCATGCGGAAAGCCTAAGGTGTTGAGTCGCAAGAATAATCCGTGGAAACATGTCCTGAAATGTTGGAGTTATTGTGCAATTAATTTGTTTTTGACTGTTTTCTATCCCTTTTCTTGCTTTATTAATCTTTGTTCCATGTCTTGTTTGTTTTTCATGTGCATCATTCCATATTTAGAAGGGGTTGATTCTAGAAAATTGTTCAAATTATTGACGGAAAGCTCTTGAAGAATGAGGAGGAGAATGCGAAAGTACGTCACTGGTATGAGGTCAACCAGAGAACGTATGGAGACAGTTTGGGTGTGGGTCATGAGACAAAAACTTCGAAGTGTGCTCATATTAGTGTTAAGCATAACAACGTGCAGAAGTTATGTGAGATTTGGGACCGTTTTGATTATAAGACCAAACATTTGTTTCGTGAGTCCTATGGCGACATAGCATATCTTTTGTATGTAAGGATTGATGAGCCATTTTTGAAGGCTTTGATCCGGTTTTGAAACCCTGGGTACTGGTTCTTTACGTTCAATGGAGAGGATATGATGCCTACTTTCGATGAATACTTGGCCCTGTTCAATATGCCTGAGGTGAAGGAGAATTGGGTGTACACAAAGCCGCCCAAGAAGAAGAACTCACACTCAAGAGTTGCCTCATTTGCTGGAATGAGCGATGAATGGGTTGAAAGTGATTCCTTCAGAGGCCGACATTCTGAGAGAAGAGCTAATACGAGCTAAGCTAGAGATTGAAGCTCTTAAAGAACAAAATCTGCGAGATAAGTTTGAAGTCAGCCTTGACGTAGAAAAGCACAAGGGAGAAGCCAACCGAGTGCGGAAAATGTATGAGAATTTAGAAGAAAGGTATGAGATTCAGAAGGTTGACTTCCCTAAGCTTCAAGCTACCGTGCGATATGCAAATCTCGGGAAAAGCCCAGAACAGTGGAGACAGGAGATAGAGCAAGTTGTAGGGAAATAGAAGGAACATGGTAAGAAGGAAGTTGAGAAGCTCCGACGGGACTTGATCGAAGAAAGAAAGAAAATGAAACAAGTAGTGGAAAAAGAGAAGGGTGAGAGGCCTCGAGATGAGGTGAAGGAAGATTCGACTTCATGGAAGAGGAAAGCTCATGACAACAAAATATGTTTGCTAAAGTTACAGTCAGTCTATGACGAAACCTCCAAGAAGTTGAAGCAAAGCCAAGCCTTCATCATTGAACTAGAAGCCCAAATAGGAAACTTGAATCGAACAGTTCACAAGATGCAAAATGACCATACTTATGAGGAACTCCAAGCTAGTTTAAGCGAGAACAACTTTTTTAAAGAGCGAGTTAAGGAAATGGATAATCTCCTTTAAGAGTACAGGACAAAGATCTTAGTTCTTGAAGATATAGCTAAAGGAGGAAATGACTATTGGTTCACTCATCTCAGAGATAATGCTGAAAGATTCCGAGAGAGATATGAGTTCGATAGGATAGTGATGACACATGTCCAATATGTGAATCAATGGAGGAACAATATCACCATTTTTGGTCAAAAATATACCAAAGTGGATGATTGACTCATTCCATACTAGAAATAATCGCAGGAAATCTTTTGATAACACAGATCCTATTTTTTCAATGATATCCTACGATCAAGACAATTGGCTGAATCCCGTGAAACCATTTCATAGAAGTTCATTGATATTCTTTTTATAAAGCAAATCGACTTCGATTCTTGAATAATCCACGTCACTTCTGCTTCTATTGTAACAAAAGATTCCATTTTTATGTGGAAAAGGCCAGTATCAATAATTATGATTTTACGTATGGACAATTCCTCAATATCTTGTTCATTCGCAACAAAATATTTTCTTTGTGCGGTGGTAAAAAACATGCTTTTTTTGGGAGAGATACTATTTCACCTTCACCAATCGAGTCACAGGTATCTAACATATTCATATCTAATGATTTTCCACAAAGTGGTGACGAAAGGTATAACTTGTACAAATCTTTCCAGTTTGCAATTTGATCAGATCCATTAGTTCGTAGAGCTATTTAATCGATTGCAGACATTTCTGGAACACCTTTAACAGAGGGACAAATAGTCAATTTTGAAAGAACTTATTCTCAACCTCTTTCAGATATGAATCCATCTGATTCAGAAGAGAAGAACTTGCATCAGTATCTCAATTTCAATTCAAACATGGGTTTGATTCACAATCCATGTTCTGAGAAATATTTATCATCCAAAAAACGGAAAAAATGGAGTCTTTGTATAGAACCTTTCAACGAGATAGTGCTTTTTCAACTCTCTCAAACTGAAATCTATTTCAAACATATATGACATGGTTCCTTACTTCGACAGGGTACAAATATCTCAATTTGATATTTTTAGATACTTTTTCAGGCATATTGCCGATACTAAGTAGCAGTCAAAAATTTGTATCCATTTTTCATGATATTATGTATGGATCAAATATATCATGGCGAATTCTTCAGAAAAAATTGTGCCTTTCACAATGGAATCTGATTTCGAGTAAGTGTTTATATAATTTTCTTCTGCCCGAAGAAATGATTCATCATAATAATGAGTCACCATTGATATCGACACGTCTGAGATCGCCAAATGTTCAGGAGTTCCTATATTCAATCCTTTTCCTTCTTCTTGTTACTGGATATCTCGTTCGTGCAAATCTTCTCTTTGTTTCCCGAGCCTATAGTGAATTACAGACAGAATTCGAAAAGGTCAAATCTTTGATGATTTCATCATACATGATTGAGTTGCCTAAACTTCTGGATAGGTATCCTACATCTGAACTGAATTCTTTCTGGTTAAAGAATCTCTTTCTAGTTACTCTGGAACGATTCCAAGGTATAGCAATAATTCCTCCTATGCAGATTGAACGTTGGGATCACTCTGCACAAAATCATCACATATTTCTTTCGCAGCGGGCGGTGAAAATGACATCACATTCCCGAGATTTGTCGATCTAAGGTTACCGACCCTTCGGCCCCATTTCGGGACACTACTGAAGGGCGCATTGGCTCTTTCGGTGTCTCAATCGTATAGATGTTTCAGTCAGAATTTGCCATCAGCTGATCAGAAATATGCAACTAAATAAAGTGCGCTTTCTTACGATATTTCTTATCACCCACCCACGCGAACCATTTTCCTCGTACGATGGTAGAGCCAGAAGCTTTCCTCTCGATAACTCACAATGCACTGAACACCAACCCAATCGTAGACATTTATGATCAAACACGCGAACGTTTTACGATCCCTCCTGAACACATTCCAGTGATTCAATCTTCTCTCGCTCCAACTGAACACTAACACAATCTGAGGCCGTAATGCAATATTAATAGGATGCAACGAGCGCTTTCTCGGTAGTGAATAACAGCTCTGAATGCTACGAATGCTCCGAACGGCTTGAACGTTTTACGAAAACTCTGATTGTCTTTCGGCTTTTGGCGCATTCTTGGGTTTCTCAAACTCCTTTGGACCACCAACCTAATCATAGCGATTGCCTACTAAATCCTTTTTTTCCTGGCTTAAGGTGTAATGACTTAGAACTCACGTAGCTACTCCCTTTCGTCTATAGCTTGAGAGTTGAAACAAACTTTGTTAGCCTCGGCAAGCCTTTCGTCAAACAGCCCTTACTCGGAGGAGTGCGCGAACCCTATCTTTGCCTTCGGCCAAAATTTCATTCATTTTGCAAGGAGAATAGGGAGGGGTTGAACTACCACGCACACGCTTTCCTCTCTCTGTCGATCGAGATACCTTGGAACCTCTCTCCAGGATTGATGTTTAAAAGATAGCTCTCTTTCTTGAACGGCAAACTGAACACCAATCTGTTGAGTGTCTAAAAGTTCTATTATTTACACCCTTTTTAACCCATATTTCTGCTGAATTCAAGCATCATTTCATTGCATTTAGGTTAGTTTTCAGCAAAACATCACAAATATATAAAAGGCACAGATTATACTAAAAATGACTGTTTTTGGCAGGTTGCCGCCGTCGTAGACGGTGAAGGCAGGCGCAGGGCAGAGAAGCAGGAAAGCTGAACTGGACAAGCAGACGAAGAAGACGAAGCTGTCATGGACCTGTCGTGACAGCAAGGTGACAACAACTTTATGGAGAGGAAAAACAAAGTGGACCTCGATAGATATAGAAAATTATGCTCGTCTGTCGTGTGAAAACCATATATTTTTCCAAGCCCCGGATCAAAAGATATGACAAGCCAAAGCTCAAGGAGAAGAAATCCCAAGAAACAAGGAGGCGGCTGAAAAGTAGGATACTTGGAGATTAAGTCTTTATTAGAATCTTACTTTTAATTAAAGTTGTAATCCTTGTTACCTTAGAATACTTGAGCCCAAAGCTTATATAAGGGCATAGATTTTAACCTAGGAGATCATCCAACACCCAATACCCCATAACCGATAACCAAATCCCTCCGCCGTTTACCCGTCGTTTACCCGTCACCGACATGTTCTAAATTCCCCCTAGGGCCACAGGTTGTTTTGTAAAGTAGTTGCAAGGGTTGTTTTGTTTTAGGATTTTCCAAGTTCAATAAAATAAACTTCAAGTTCTCTTATTTTGGTTTTAATATCTTGCAAGAGCATCGGGAGAGCATTGTGAGGTTATCTATTTACTTAGCATCGGGAGAGTTAAGTATATGAAAGAGATAAGAGCGCGTTCTCTAGTTTATAGTTGAACCATCTCGTGCCTAGGGATAGGGCGAGGTTAAGTGGCTAAGGAAGAATTCATACACATCGGTGTTCATCCTTCGATTCACGCCGGGAGGTATCATCAAAGACGTGATCATCGACAGACTTGGACCTAGGGATAGGCCAAGGCAGATCTGGGATTCTTGCCAAACTTGAAAAACAGAGTTGGTGTGTTCGCTGCCGCGACAGCCAACGGACAGCTGCCGCGACAGGTGCTGTCGGCGACAGGCGCGACGACAGAACTAGAGTTCCTAAGCAATACAATACCTGCACTACTGAGCAATTCAATACCAGCCCATTCTCTCTATCTTGATTACTTTACTTTTATTTTTCCAGTATTCTTATTTATTTTCGTGACAAATATCTTAATCTATTCTTCCCCCCTTGTGCAGATAGCGAAGGAAAGGGTTAGCCCAGTCCCTGTGGAGACGATATCCGATACTTCGTATCACTTTATTACTTGCGACGTGTACACTTGCACTCAATTGCGATAGACACTTTTACACGCAACAAGTTTTTGGCGCCGTTGCCGGGGACTGGCAACACACTCTTACCCTAGCTTATGCACTTTTCTTTTATTCTTTTTATTTTATTATTTTATTTTTTAAAAAAAAACTCAGGTGAAAATACAGGTTCAAGGGCATCAACATGCCAGGAAAAACCATTCGAGAGTTGATGTGGGAAAGTTCTTGCAATTACCGTAAAGATATGCTGCCAGGGCAGCAGCCGTGGCAGCAACAGGGGCAGCAAATGTCGATGCCGCAGCAGCAAAATTTTTTATGGTACGATCAAAACCCACAAAATTTGTTATACCATAACAGTTTTGCTACAGAACCCGACCTGCCCTGGCAATGTCATCATCCTCAAGAGCAATCAAAATCCTTAGAGGACACACTGCAAGCCTTCATGGCACTCACTCAAGAAGTGTCGATTTCTATGGACGCAAGTATCGCCAAGATGGATGAACTCTTGAGCAGACCAGTCCTCATTCATGCCACAGATGAACCTGAAATCCTGAGGCAAGATGACGAGGATGCCCATGTGAAGGAATACCCAACATATGATGAGTCTGAGCAACAACTTGCCATGGCAATGATCGAGGAGCCGGAACGGAGCAACACCGCGACAACGCTGAGTAAAATTCAAGAGAATGTCACGGCAGCAACCACTTCTGAGGCAGAAACCCCAGTCAAAGCGGAAATTGCCGCCTCGACAGCAACTGCCGCCTCGACAGCAACTGCCGCCTCGGCAGAAACTGCCGCCTCGACAGCAAATGCCGCCTCGGCAGAAACTGCCGCCTCGACAGCAACTGCCGCCTCGGCAGCAACAGATGTTGAAGCAGCAACCACATCAGAGGCAAATTCTCAACCCACTACCTCGATTATGCCTGACCAAGATTGCACACATCCATCCCTGTCATGGCCCTCGCACGACCACCTAGAAGAGCTACCCAATGACAATGCCTCGCCAATGGAATATGAGCAGGTAATAAACGAACCTTTTGAATTATATGAAAACTCACCAATTCCATTGCAGGTATTAGAGGAACCAAAGCCGGTGGACATAGAATCATCAAAGTCTCTACTGATGGAGATCTACGAGTGGTCAACAGAATTTAGTATAATGAGTAATGGCACTTACCAATGTCCCATTGACCTGCAAAGTAACCTGATAAAGAACTGTCAAAATAACTGCCTGCCGCAGCAGCAGACACGACAGCAAAGGCTACATTCAACCACAACATTATTCAACGAAAACAAGGTAAGTTTGTGGCCGAATGTCAATTTGATTTTTTCTAATCCTATATTCATGCCCTTAGAAACATTACCAAGAAGGGAGGACTTCATGGACTACAAAAGGAAGAGAAAGAAAGGAGCCCCCACCATGAGAATAATCACCAGATGGAGGGACTTCAAGAAGTACCGGAAACGACGCCTCAAGCATTATCAAGGGACTGAAGCCCCAGGAATGCAGGAAGTGGTTACCTTATGAGATGCCCTACTTGGCATCCCTAATTTAACCTAATTTTTCTTTCTATTTATTTTTATTATTTACTATTTATTAGGAAATTTCGGTTTATTTTATTCAAATAATGTTTTTATAATTTCTGTTTTTAGGAAATAAAGGAGTCAAGAAGAAAAGGAGAAGTGACCCAAGCCCACCATCCATCCATCAGCCCAACAGAGCCCATTTATTGAAGCCTGTCGTTCCAGCTGCCGCCGCAGACACGGACAAGACAGGCTGTCAACAGACTGTCACGGCAGACGCAGAAGCGTGTGACAGACGCATAAATGCGTGGCAGACGTGTCAGGCACGCCAAATCTCATCAGTCGCCCCGTTATTCACGCCTGCCGTTACGGCATTAAATGGGCAGCAACTCGACCGCTATAAAACCCCGTTCCCATTTTCATTTCCCTCACTTCTGCTTATTCTTACTTGCCTTCTCCTCTCGTTTTATTTGCTTTCTTTATTTTCACAACCCTTGCAACTAATATGTCGTCTAGACAGACCCGCCGCAGTGCTGCCTCAGCCTCTTCTTCAGCAGCAGCGTCGCCCTTCGCAACCAAAGAATTGTGGGAGGAAAGGGGTTTCATTTACATCCGAAAGGCTCCCAACATGGGACTCCGGCCATTCATTGCTAGGGCGATAAGGAATTTGCTATTGGAACAGTTCGCAGCACAACCCACAGAACTGAATGATACATTAGTCTGAGAGTTCTATGCTGCCATCGACAGCAGAACGGCACCCAGCCGGCTCCCCAGCAGAATCATCCGAGGAGCCTGCCCCTGAACCTGCCGCCGCCACCACCCCGACAGACCAGTCTGCCCACATCTTTGCTGCGATACAACGGGTGGAAGAGAGACAAATGGGACTGATGACCTTCATCCGGGATTTCACCAACTCGGCGGTAAACTTTATTACCAACACTTTAAATTATCCCGATGTTATTTTCCCTACTTTTCCTGCCCACTATTTCCGCATCCCCACCCCTGTCCACACACCCACACCACCTGCTTCCCCACATTCCCACTCTACTGCTTCCACCCCATCACCTGCCCCGACGGCAGCTGCGAGTCCTCCGCCGACAGCCCCACACGTGGAACGAAGCGGCCAGCCACAGCAGACAGCAAGGAGGAACCTCCTATTAGGAGGAATTTGGAGAGGGAGTTTACGCCTGTCAAGAGGCAGAAGCACGTGGCAGACAGAAAGCTGATACCCAAGGCCAGCACCACCACTAGCAGCACGTGGGATAGCGGCAGCAGCTCCGACATCCAGCTCGTGGAGCAACCTGCCCAGCCTCCTTCACAGCCCAGACGCTGCCGTCAAATCCGTGTCAGCAGCAGCAGCGAGGACAACGATTAAAATTTAAGTCTTTATTTTTCTTTTCTTGCTGTTGGTTTATCCTTATTTTGTGATGTACCTGTCTTCATCTTTATCTGTCATTTTGCATTGAGGGCAATGCAACCCTCGAGTTTGGGGGTGGCACCCTCCATAGTAATGGAGTCTTAGTACGTCTTTAATTAATTGTTTTGTCTTTTATTCAAGTTCAAAAAAAAATCAGAAAAGATTAAACTGTTGGCTTAAAATTGTGAAGTAAACTTACCTGTCATGACAGCTCTGTCGTGGCAGCATCTTTAGGACAGTTTAAGGAGAAGTTTAGAGCCTTTCTATAGTTCTGAAAAACTTAAACACCTTTGTGACTGTTATACTGCTTAGATGTCTTTTAGCCAAACTAGAATAGGATGCTTAGTACTTGAATAGCCCCTAGAGGTGCCTAACACTGGCTCTAGGAAAGAAGTTTAGCAAAAGAAACTCAAAAACCTAGAGGTTCCCGAAACCGGCTCTAGGAAGCTAACTAGAGGTGCCCAAAACTGGCTCTAGAAAAATTTAGCTCGAAAATAGAAGAAAAAGAAGCATGAAAATGTGTCTTCAAGAAAATAAACTTTGGCATAAAATTCAAGTTAAAAAGTTGAATATTCTAGTGAAACTAAGATAATCTTAGCATATAACTGTTCACAAGCATGCACACACTGCACAAGGACTATAGGGAGATTCCGGACAGATCCTAATCTTTCCGACAGGTTGCTGCCGCCATAGAGAATGAGCGACGGGTAAGGGACAGTTCACTGTTTGAAGGCCAACACAAAAATTTTCATTTTTCTTTTAAGTCTTAATTGCTTGAGGACAAGCAAAAACTTGAGTTTGGGGGTGTGTTGAGTGTCTAAAAGTTCTATTATTTACACCCTTTTTAACCCATATTTCTGCTGAATTCAAGCATTATTTCATTGCATTTAGGTTAGTTTTCAGCAAAACATCACAAATATATAAAAGGCACAGATTCTACTAAAAATGGCTGTTTTTGGCAGGTTGCCGCCGTCGTAGACGGTGAAGGCAGGCGTAGGGCAGAGAAGCAGGAAAGCTGAACTGGACAAGCAGACGAAGAAGACGAAGCTGTCATGGACCTGTCGTGACAGCAAGGTGACAACAACTTTATGGAGAGGAAAAACAAAGTGGACCTCGATAGATAGAGAAAATTATGCTCGTCTGTCGTGTGAAAACCATATATTTTTCCAAGCCCCGGATCAAAAGATATGACAAGCCAAAGCTCAAGGAGAAGAAATCCCAAGAAACAAGGAGGCGGCTGAAAAGTAGGATACTTGGAGATTAAGTCTTTATTAGAATCTTACTTTTAATTAAAGTTGTAATCCTTGTTACCTTAGAATACTTGAGCCCAAAGCTTATATAAGGGCATAGATTTTAACCTAGGAGATCATCCAACACCCAATACCCCATAACCGATAACCAAATCCCTCTGCCGTTTACCCGTCGTTTACCCGTCACCGACATGTTCTAAATTCCCCCTAGGGCCACGGGTTGTTTTGTAAAGTAGTTGCAAGGGTTGTTTTGTTTTAGGATTTTCCAAGTTCAATAAAATAAACTTCAAGTTCTCTTATTTTGGTTTTAATATCTTGCAAGAGCATCGGGAGAGCATTGTGAGGTTATCTATTTACTTAGCATCGGGAGAGTTAAGTATATGAAAGAGATAAGAGCGCATTCTCTAGTTTATAGTTGAACCATCTCGTGCCTAGGGATAGGGCGAGGTTAAGTGGCTAAGGAAGAATTCATACACATCGGTGTTTATCCTTCGATTCACGCCGGGAGGTATCATCAAAGACGTGATCATCGACAGACTTGGACCTAGGGATAGGCCAAGGCAGATCTGGGATTCTTGCCAAACTTGAAAAACAGAGTTGGTGTGTTCGCTGCCGCGACAGCCAACGGACAGCTGCCGCGACAGGTGCTGTCGGCGACAGGCGCGACAACAGAACTGGAGTTCCTAAGCAATACAATACCTGCACTACTGAGCAATTCAATACCAGCCCATTCTCTCTATCTTGATTACTTTACTTTTATTTTTCCAGTATTCTTATTTATTTTCGTGACAAATATCTTAATCTATTCTTCCCCCCTTGTGCAGATAGCGAAGGAAAGGGTTAGCCCAGTCCCTGTGGAGACGATATCCGATACTTCGTATCACTTTATTACTTGCGACGTGTACACTTGCACTCAATTGCGATAGACACTTTTACACGCAACACAATCCAATCTTGATCAAGTCAAGAGAGAATCGATTTGATCATTCCAGTCGATTAACATTGATCGCCGCCTTGATCCGACCTACGTTAACAACTTTCTTCTCTTATGAGATTTCTCGTTGGTAGCCCTCACCTGAAAACACCACGCTCACGGCATGTGACTATAGCTTGACCACTCACGACACAGTCACTATATATTGTCATACCAGTGATTCATTTTCGCTTTCACTTTCCTCTCCTCTCCTTTCAGTCGAGCCTCTTTTAGACCCTTTCACTTATATTCTCTTTCGCTTTCCTGAACTGATTGAGCTTTCTCTTTCCTCGCTCAAAGGTAGCTGATTGAGCTTAGTTTACAGGGGAATGGCTGATTTCGCTTTCTTTCATGGCTCTTTTTTGGCAGATTTCACCAGGGCATGAGGTCATTATGGGTTCTTTCTCTCCTTTCAGTCGACTTACAAAATATCTGATCCCTTTAGCTAGAGAAATTACATAACCGATTCTGTTCAGTTCTTCAACCTGAGGGAGCTCGTCACTTCACCGATTCGCCTAGCAGCACGACGCTCTTATTGCTCTCCCACAACCCCGTTTTCATGGTTTAGGCTGCTCCCATTTTGCTCGCTGCTACTACGGGAATCACTTTTGCTTTCTTTTCCTCCGGCTACTAAGATGTTTCAGTTCGCCAGGTTGTCTCTTGTCTGCCCATGGATTCAACAGCAGTTCGAAAGGTTGACCTATTCGGGAATATCCAGATCTATGCTAATTTTCAACTCCCCGAAGCATTTCGTCGCTTACTACGCCCTTCCTCGTCTCTGGGTGCCTAGGTATCCACCGTAAGCCTTTCCTCGTTTGAACATCGCCCTTAACTTAACTTTACTTTAAGGTTATGTCATCCTAAGGTGCTGCTAAATGAAATGGAAGGATCTTATCAACGCCCATGAATGATAAATGACAATGTTGGCAACTGAAGCTGCAGCTCTTCGTTAGTACATTAAGCCCATTGGAGAAGTTGGACCAAGGCTTATGTGGATAGTAGAAGAAATCAAGGAATTTAGTGATCAAGCCGAAAATTATTTGTAATTTTTTTAAAAAAGAAAAAGGATGTAATAAAAAAGCTTTCGTATTAAATAAAGAGTTTCCTTTCATGAACATATTTTCAATGGAATTAATGGCCCTTCGACTGCATTCATGCATTTGCACTATTTTGTTTGCTTATTTGAATTCATTTGTGCGTACATTCATTCATGTCAAAAACTAACTTAATATAAAAACGGCATAATATTCAAAATTGCTAAGACAACTCATAAATACGGTACACGAGCCCAAACCCGAGCCATGAACTCTGACGAAAGGTTGATAGTTTTGGAGGCAAACCAAAAGAGCACTCAAGACAAGTTGGAGAAAATGGAAGTCAACTTGAAACAACAAATTGAGTCAGTTCATCAAAAGATGGTCAGTTCAATAGCTATCATGCTAAGGTTCAAGGATCCAAATGCAGTTGAAGAAGGAGTAAACACTAGTACAATGCCATGGTTCCCCGGAATGACCTTTAGGAAGAAGACTGAGCCAAAGCCAAAACACCCATCCATGTTGTTGAATCCTCTACTCATGTTCCAAATGGAGATGCTAATAATTACGAGGTACCTGACCTCGATGAAATCACCGATAAGGTTACAATTGAGAAGAAGTGGGAGGATAAGTATGAAAAGTTAGAGGGAATGATCAAATTGTTCCATGATGGAGTTGCTCATGGTGGAATGGATGCCAAGGATCTGAGCTTGGTAACAATTTAGTTGTGCCACCTAAATTCAAGATTCCAGACTTTGAGAAATATAATGGGACCACATGCTCATCAGCACATTTAACTATGTACTGTAGAAAGATGTCAATGTACCTCGACAATGAGAAGCTGCTCATTCATTGCTTCTAGGACAGCTTAGTAGGTTCCGCTGCACGTTGGTATTCACAATTAAGTCGAGTGAACATCAAATGATGGAAGGATCTGTCCAGAGCCTTCAATGAACAATACAAGCATATTTCATACATGGTTCTAACACGTTTGGTCTTGCAAGGGATGGAGCAAAAGCATCATGAGAGCTTCCGACAGTATGCACAAAGGTGGAGGGATGAAGCAGCACAGCTGCAGCCACCGTTGCTAGAAAATGAAATCACCCTGATGTTTATGGAAACTCTAAAGGTCATTTTTATGATCGCATGCTCAACCATGCTACGAAGAACTTCGCGGACATGTTAATGAATGGTGAACTGATCCTAGCAGCTATGAAGATTGGAAAGTTGGACAATAGGGAAACAAAGAAGATATATAAGAAGAGAGATTATGATGTCAATGCTACGAATGTCTACAACCCCAGCTATTCAACAGGTGTGGCGTTCAACAAGCCCAACACTTTCAACAAACCCAACACCTCAGCTCCATCAGTCGCAAATGCCCCAAAAGGAGAACGAAGATATCAAGGAAATTCGAGACCCTACTTTCCTCCCATTCCAATGATGTATGCAGAGTTATTTGCTGAGATGGTCAAATCGTAGATGGTGCTGCCAAAACGTGTCCCTCCATTCTCTCCTCCTTATCCACCATGGTACGATGAGAAGGCCCAATGCAAATACCATGCAAGAGTAAGGGGCATACCATTGATAACTGCACTACATTCAAAAGGGTGGTAGATGATTTAAGAAAATCAGGCATGTTATAATTTGAAATTTCCAAAGAGAACGGTAACCCTTTGCCGAACCACCAGAAGATAGAGGTGAATGTCGTGCTCGAGGAAGAAAAGAGAGTGATCAAGGATTATGTTGAAGAAATTAATGCACCCATAAATTTGGTATGGGCTCAGTTGGTAGCGGCTGGGATGTTAAAGGAAGAGAACCGGAAGATGAAGGTTGATGATAAACCTTATTGCAAGTACCAGGAAGTTGAAGGACATGAGATCCAGTGTTGCTTGGAGTTTAAGCATATGATCCAAGCCAAGATGGATAGCAAGGAACTTATGTTCTTTAAGAAGGGAAATGTTAAGCAAGAAATGAATATATGTGCGACAGAGGAAATTTCCTTTGGAAGGAAAGGAGAAGAAGCTAAAGAAGGAAATTAGGGAAAGCTTGATCTTGTGGTGATCCCAGCAGAGAGGGGCCGATTTGGCCTAGGCTTAAGGCCCAATAAAAGGCAAAAGAGAGCTGAGACCAAAAGGCAGTAGGAAAGCATGAAGACGGAGTTGAAGGAAGAAGAAGTTGAGTGGGAGCCAATAACATACCCACCCTTAAGTGACACTTTCAAGGCTGGACCCTAATGCCCGCTTTGATAAGGAATAGAAAGGAAAGGATGAGTTATGCGAGGTTTTTTAGAATTTAAGCATTAATGTCATCACAGACAAGGAAGGAGGGGAAAACAAATATCTGTCCAAGATTTGCCCCAGTGTTGAGCTGAAGATGTGGACCGCTGAAATAGTTCCTGAAGTTTTTAACACTGCCTTAGAGTAATTCTTGAAACTAACTTTTTTACCCTTAGGCCATGGGGTAATTAGAGATCTTATGTAAAAAGGGTCTTTGTCAAAACCATGATTTTTATTTTAATAAAACATGCATATTTTCCCAATAATATTGTGTGGCAAACTTTCTTTCGCAACGTAAAACTAAAATGAAAAAGATGATAAAACCCCTAAAAAGCAAACCTTTAAAAAACATAACAAATCATATCATTTCATCTATTATTTCTTTCTTGGTATATATTTTTGTCTCCTTTATTTGCAAGTTTTTAGATATCAATGGTACAAACAACTCTGAGTCAGATTCATAGGTCAATTTTGAGTTACCACTATGTTTAGAGGAATGTTGGGAGTATTGATGATGAAGAGTATGACTTGCCAGATGACCTGCTTAGAATGGTAAAGGGAGAGGAAAAGCAAATTCTGCCCCCATAAAGAAGAGTTAGAAGTTTTGAATCTTGGAACAGAAGAAGAGAAGCGTGAAGTGAAGATTGGCACCACCATCGCAGTAAAAACTCGACAATGTTTGATTGAGCTTCTGCAATTATATAAAAACATTTTTTTTCTGGTCATATCAGGATATGTCTGGCCTTGTTAAAGATATTTCTATGCATAGGCTTCCTATAAGGGAAGGAGGGGAGCCGGTAAAGCAAAAGCTCAGAAGAATGAAGGCTGATACACTACTAAAAATCAGGGATGAAGTTAAGAAGTAGTATAATGTAACCCCCTTAGCCCGGCCTAGACGGTCGACCCGAACTACGAAGATTACACGGGGAAAACCAAAGTCAACCCGAAAGTCAACCTTGATTAACGACCCTTTTTTTATTTTTAAACTTGTCTAAATGCATATTATTCCTAGGTGAACTCTTGAGAAGAACATACTCAAAAATCACAGCAATCGGAAAACATTTAGGGACTCGATTGCACAATATACAAATTTAGGGACCAAATTGCAAATTCTGGAAATTAAGAGGACTTAACATGTTTTAAAGTTACCATTATAAAATTAATCATATTCCATGCCTTTCTGTCAAATTTCATCTCAAACGGACGTCACAAACTCAACCAATTGCATATACAAAGTTTGGGACCAAAACGTAAGAGTTTCAAAACATATAACCATCAAATTCAGTGCCCAACGGTCGAGTGTTCCGAAACGGGGATCACCCGTTCCGAAACGCGGGACCGTTCCGAAACTTGTTGTGGAACAAGGCTTGGCAGTGGCAAAACCATTTCGGAACGGCTCTATCTGTTTCAAAACGCCATGGCCATTTCAGGCCACCTGTTCCGAAACAGCAGCACCCGTTCCGATACGGGCTGCCCAGAATTGCAGATTTTTGCTGGTTTATTACACAAACAACCCATCAAACGTATCCATATGACCTCAATAGCATACACACAAGTCATCAAACACTTAAGGAACATATTAGTATCAACTAAACACAATCATGGCATCATTCAAGGTAAATCCCAATTCTATAGGCATGCATCCTATATAGAAAACCACGCAACCATCAATTCATCAAAACCAAATACCAAAAGGCCATTTACATGTTCCAACATCATCAAGAGCATTAACCAAACTTAGGGAGTCCAAAACATCTCCCAAAACACAATCTAGGTTCCCATTGCCAAATGCCAAAAGCTAATAGTGTTAGGAAAACATTCACCATACATGAGCTTAATCTTCCACTTGGATTCTTGACCTCCTTGCTGCCCTCAATGCACTTCAATGCTCTGCATTATTGGTTTAAGAAAGAGAGAGCGTAAGCACATAGCTTAGTGAGGAAATGCTCAATTAAAACATCACAATAATGCATTTGTAAAAACACCTTTTCAAGGCCTTTAGTTTCAAAACAACATTTACCATAAAATTATGCATACAAACCAAGCATCTCATGCTTCGTATCATCAACATGTCATATTGGCTTACAAGTGATAATCAATATAATTTTACAACTAAAAACACAATTGGATACGCGGATTACAAGCATTGTCCCATACGCTTCATACACACAACCAATATCAAGGTGGAGCATGGTAGTTGTATAACATCACTCATTGGTACAATCACAACCCCTCAACACCCGTGATGGAGACTATGGTACAATCACAACCCCGCAACATCACTCATTGGTAGTTGTATAACATCACTAACGAGAACACGGGACATACAACACAAGATCCACACATGGACTTTTAACCACCATTGTGATCTTAACACAAGATCCACTCATGGACTTTTAACCACCATGATGATCTTAACCATCTCGTTAGTGTACTTGGATGGAGTTATGGTACAATCACAACCCCTTAACATCCAAGGCGACTTTATTCACGGTGCACCCAATCCTATAGCCGGCTAACTATATCCGATTCAAGTACTTTAAAACCAACACATCACTTGCCAATATACATCATATAACATCATTAATCCACTGTTTTAAAGCATTTAACAAAGCCATTTAATCATCATGCATTACAATGCATTAAACCACATTTATCCATGTTCCAAAACAAGGATCTCCTACCTTGAGCATCCTTCAATCCATGGCTTACAAAACCAGCATTAAACATGCTAAAATATGCTTTCAAAACAGAATTTAATCATGCAAACAAAACACATTGCAATCAATCATCTCATGGTTCATCAACAAGAGAGTTTCTCGAAAAACTTACTCTTGAGCTTAGCTAAGTTGTTTAGACTTAAGCTAAGCTCCCATAACCTTCCAACACTGGTTTCAAAGCTGAAAACCAAACTTCACTCACTGATTCCGTTTCGCAAGCTTGCCGAAACACCGATCAAGCCTCCGGATCAACACCACAAGGATCCGATGATGTCTCCCCTGTTTTAAACACATCAAAGCAGTGGATTAATGCATCATCATGCATTAATATCTTCAACCAAGACACCTAAACCCACTGCTCTCATCAACACTCACATTTCGGCTACCAAACACAACCGAAATCACATCCAAACACCTCTACAACCTTACCCAGCCAAGATCCATCAATTCCAAACATTCCTATACATCAATTAACATCCAAAAAGGATATAATCACGTCCTTATACCTCCAGCTATAGCAGAACATCAAAATCACCCCAAAAACCACCATTAACTCAATCAAAAACTTAGGAAAATTAATCTATCCAGGATTGCATTGATTAAACCTCAATTTCACATCATTTATACATTCAATAAACATCAAAAAGACATCTCAAAACACAGCCCAATCACTTAGTACGAATTTAATCCAATTTAAATCCAAATCTTGCATTTTAAGCCAAAATCAAGAACGCATCATTAAAACCTTTAATAAAACTCAAATCAAGGATTGAGAACTTGGGAATTTCAGTAAAGAACTGAGTATTTAGAGGAGAAGGACGTTCATACCTCTAAATGTGAGTTTCTCCTTGTTTAAAGCCAAGATTCTTGAAAATTCAATAAGCAAATGGTAATGATTTGATGTAGGAATGATTAGAAACCAATTGGAGATTGAAATCTCATATTTAGGTGTTAAAATCAGAGGGAAAATGGCTGGGGAAATGTGTTTGGCTGAGAGAAAAGGGAGAGAAAATGAAGAGGGAAAATTTTGAGAAAAGTTAGTTATGAACTTCCAAAATATCTATTTCCCCTTTTTCCTTTTATTAAATATCATTTAATAAATGTTTAATATTAAGAAAAATCTGGAGAAAACTCTTCTTGGGTAAATTAGCTCCTTAAAGATTCAAAGTTTCAATCCTTTTAAAACAGTCACCAACCTTTCAAAAATTACATTTTAGTCACTAACTTGAAATGTCACATTTCGAAACCTCATTTTGTAAAATTGATTTCACCACTCTCTTATATATAATAAAAGAGGATTTTAAGATATTTTTCCATATTTTTAATGCATCCCGAACTAGGCTTCCCTAAAAACCACCTTTTATATTTGAACCGAAATCCGACCGGTCCGATTCAAACCCAAAACCTCTAAGCCCAAAATTGGGGTGTTACAACTCTCCCCCCCTTAAGAAATTTCGTCCTCGAAATTTACCTGAAGGAAAGAGATACGAAAACTGCTTGAACATGTCATCCTTCCGTTCCCAAGTGGCTTCCTCAACACCACGATGCTTCCACAACACCTTTACCAACTCAATGGTCTTGCCTCGAAGAACCTTACTATCCGAATCCAGAATCTTCACCGGTTCCTTATCATAGGTCAAATCCGGATTCAATTCCACCTCTTCCACAGGCATCACATGCAAAGGATCCGATCTATACTTCCGAAGCATAGAAACATGAAACACATCATGAATCTTTTCCAACTCCTGCGGTAACCTCAACTTGTACGCAACAGGACCCACACGCTCAATCACCTCGTATGGTCCAATGTACCTAGGGCTCAACTTTCCCTTTCGGCCAAACCTCATTACCTTTTTCCAAGGAGAAACTTTCAAAAACACACGGTCACCCACCGCATACTCGATCTCCTTACGCTTCAAATCCGCGTAAGACTTTTGCCGATCAGAAGCTGCCTTCAAACGCTCACAAATGAGCTTCACCTTCTCGGTGGTTCCTTTCAACAAAGCTGGCATCGAAACCAACTTCTGACCCGTTTCAGCCCAACAAAGAGGAGTCCTACACTTCCTCCGGTACAAAGCTTCATAAGGTGCCATTTGAATACTTGCCTGATAACTGTTATTATAGGAAAACTCCACCAAAGGCAGATGTTTCTCCCAAGAACCCTGAAACTCAATCACGTAGTACCTCAACATATCCTCCAACACCTGGATAACACGCTCAGACTATCCATCCGACTGTGGATGATAAGAAGTGCTGAAATTCAACCGTGTACCCAAAGCCTGATGTAAACACTGCCAGAAACGCGATGTAAACCTCGGATCCCTATCCGACACAATCGACTTAGGCACACCATGCAGCCGCACAATCTCAACAATGTACAGCTCCGCAAGCTTATCCAAAGTGTACGTAGTATGCACAGGCAAGAAATGCGCACACTTCGTCAGGCGATCCACAATCACCCACACCGAATTCTTCTTCGATGGCGACAAAGGCAAACCAGACACAAAGTCTATGGTAATCCTTTCCCACTTCCACTCAGGAATCCTCAACGGTTGCAACAACCCTGAAGGAAACTGATGCTCAGCTTTAACTCGCTGGCAAACCATGCACTTGCTTACAAACTCAGCAACATCTTTCTTTAAACCCACCCAATAGTACTCACCACGAAGATCACGGTACATCTTAGTACTACCAGGGTGCATAGCAAAAGGACTACTATGACCTTCAGTCAGAATAGCACGCCTCAACTCAGCATCATTGGGCACTACTATCCGACTCCCAAAACATAAAACTCCATAATCATTAAAGCAGAAATCCGATGGCCTACCCTCTACAATATCCTGAACATGTGGCACCAAGGAATCATCCAACAACTGCTTCTCCTTAATCAACTGAACCAAGGATGGTTTCACTTGCAACTCAGCCACAAGACCACTATCACGCGAAATGCTCAAACTGGCAAACATAGCCCTCAACTCCACAGCTACCTTCCTGCGCAAGGCATCTGCTACAACATTAGCTTTACCCGGATGGTACTCGATCGTCAAATCATAATCCTTAAGCAACTCCACCCAACGTCGCTGCCTAAGATTCAACTCCTTCTGAGACATCAGATACTTCAAACTCTTGTGATCCGTGTACACCGTACACTTCTCACCATACAGGTAATGTCTCCAGATTTTCAAAGCAAAAACCACCGCAGCTAACTCAATGTCATGCGTAGGGTAATTGCGCTCATGCACCTTCAACTGCCGTGATGCATAAGCCACCACCTTACCCTCTTGCATCAACACACATCCCAAACCAACGTAAGACGCATCACTATACACCACAAACTCTTTCCCTGATTCAGGTTGAACCAAGATAGGAGCTTGCGTCAAAGCTGCCTTAAGCTTCTCAAAAGCCTGTTGTCTCGCTTCCGTCCACTCATACTTAACATCTTTCTGCAACAACTTTGTCAAAGGTGCAGCAATCTTGGAAAACCCTTCCACGAACCTTCGATAGTATACTGCCAGACCAAGGAAACTACGGACTTCATGAACAGTCTTAGGAGGCTTCCAATTCATCACCGCCTCAATCTTTTGAGGATCAACGCGAATTCCCTCCGCAGAAACCACATGACCAAGAAACACCACTTCTCTAAGCCAGAACTCACACTTGCTCAGCTTAGCATAAAGCTGATTCTCCAACAAAGCTTGTAACACAATTCTCAAATGCCCTTCATGCTCCTCCTCAGTACGAGAGTACACGAGGATATCATCAATGAACACCACGACAAATTTAATCAAGTATTCATGGAATACCCTATTCATCATGTCCATGAAAGCTGCAGGAGCATTCGTCAAACCAAACGGCATCACCAAGAACTCATAATGCCCATACCTCGTCCTGAAAGTTGTCTTTGGCACATCCACATCCTTCACCTTCAATTGGTAATACCCTGACCTTAAGTCAATTTTAGAGAACACAGCCGCTCCCCGAAATTGATCAAAAAGATCATCAATTCTCGGCAATGGATACCGATTCTTGATAGTCAACTTGTTAAGCTGACGGTAAGCAATGCACATTCTCATAGTGCCATCCTTTTTCTTCACAAACAAAACCGGTGCACCCCAAGGTGACACACTCGGACGAATGAAACCACGATCAAGCAACTCCTGAAGTTGCGTCTTCAGCTCTTTCAACTCTTTAGGTGCCATTCGATAAGGAGTAATGGACACTGGAGTTGTGTTTTCATACAGCTCAATCCCAAACTCCACTTCTCGATTAGGAGGCAACCCAGGCAACTCCTCCGGAAACACACCAGGAATCTCTCGCACAGTCCTGATATCTTGCACTCGCAACTCCTTAGAGCTAGGATTCATCACAAAAGCTAGGTAAGCTTCACAGCCTTGCCTCAGCATCCGGCTCGCTTCCAAGGTAGACACCACATTGGCAAGAAACTTCACATTCTCACCAACCACCACCACTTCATAATCATCCGCAAGCTTCAACGAAACTCGCTTATTCTCAAAATCCACAACAGCTCGATGCTCAACAAGCCAATCCATACCAAGGATTACATCAAAGTCATAGAAAGGCAATTCCATAAGATCAACATGAAAACCATGATCTTGTACAACCAAGGGACATCTTATATAAAGCTTTCGTGTCACAACAGTCTCACCAAAAGAACTAGTTACACGTATACCAACATCCAAAGACTCAACAGGCAAACCAAGCAATTGAGCATGCTCACACAAGATGTATGAGTGTGTAGATCCAGAATCAATCAAGGAAAGTAATGACAAGGATTGCAAAGTAAAAGTACCTGCGATCACATCCGTGTCATTCCTCCCCTCTCTCTGAGCATACACTCTGGCCTGGCCACCACCCTCAAGCTGAACAGCTACAACATGAGCCACATTCCTTCCACCATCCTCTCTACCCTGGACGTTACCACGGCCGCGCCCACGACCTCTCTATGGTGCAACAACTCCAGGAGCACGTCCCTGGCCACCACCGGCCAACAGAGGACACTCCCTCCTCATATGATCTGCCGAACCACAATTCCAGCACGAGTTACCAGCCGCCACAACAGGAGCCTGAACCTCCCTCGCTGCTCGAGGACAATCACGCCTCAGGTGTCCACGCGATCCACATGTCCAACATGTGTTCGGATCAACTCTCGCCCTGTCTCCCTGAACATGCGCACCTTGCCCTCCACCACCTCGCCTAGCCGAAGACTGATACTTCCGATCACGGCCTCTCTTGCTCTGTCCGCCACCGGAACTATACTCAGCAGCTCGCTTGCCCAAACTAGGACCAACACCTCTAGAAGATAAACTCAAATTCAACTCAATGTCCTTTGCCCTTCCAACCAGCACATCAAAATCAGTGTACTCAGCAGCCAGCATATAAGTCTTCACTTCCGTCACCAGACCATAACGGAAACGTTCACACCTCTCCCGCTCATCAGGAACAAGCTCAGGTGCGTACTGACTGAGTCGGACAAACTGAACCTCGTACTCAGCCACTGTCATACTCCCTTGAGTAAGAGACATGAATTCCCTTTTCTTCTCATCCAGGTATCGCACACCCAGATACCTCCTTTTGAACGCGTTTAGAAAGAACGTCCAAGTTACATCAGCTACCTCCATTCCGGAAATAGTGGTCGTCCACCAGGTATACGCATCGTCATGCAACAGTGATATCACACAACCCAGCTTCTGCACATCATTGCAGTTCATTTGTCCCAAGATTCTCTTGGTACTTTCCAACCAAGATTCAGAACCTTCAGCAGACAATCCCCTGAACTCAGTCCCTCCCAAACTGTGCAAACGTTCTAGAGGTAGTCTTACATTAGCATCTCCCTGATGCCCAGCTCCTTGAGCTCCGGCTACCGCCGCCCGAAAGGCTCCAGCAATAGCTTGTATCAGCATTGTCATGTCAGGAGCAGCTTGCCCCTGCCCAGCTTCAGGTCCAGCGACCCCAGCACCAGCAGCAACACCAGCTCCTTCACCACCAGCACCACCACCGCCAGGTGGAGGAGGTAAATCCACAACATTCTCAGCGTTCTCCTCATTCTCATTTTGAGCCATAGCTCGTGTATTAATCCTCGTTTCTCTACGAGGTCCCATTCACCAAACAATGCAATAAACAAAGTCAGGCTCAGCAAGGTAAGCAATCCAAGTACTCAAGCTCATTTCCAATTAAAAACAAATCATTTCATTAGCTTTGATTTGGCAATGGGTCCCTCTAACATACTTCACCACAGCATACACCACAATTGCAACATACTTACAATTTATACATCATACTTTCACTCATCATGCATACAAAGCAATCATACACATATCACCCACATAACCATTCCCAATTACTCGAGAACTCAGCTCTGATACCACCAAATATAACCCCCTTAGCCCGGCCTAGACGGTCGACCCGAACTACGAAGATTACACGGGGAAAACCAAAGTCAACCCGAAAGTCAACCTTGATTAACGACCCTTTTTTTATTTTTAAACTTGTCTAAATGCATATTATTCCTAGGTGAACTCTTGAGAAGAACATACTCAAAAATCACAGCAATCGGAAAACATTTAGGGACTCGATTGCACAACATACAAATTTAGGGACCAAATTGCAAATTCTGGAAATTAAGAGGACTTAACATGTTTTAAAGTTACCATTATAAAATTAATCATATTCCATGCCTTTCTGTCAAATTTCATCTCAAACGGACGTCACAAACTCAACCAATTGCATATACAAAGTTTGGGACCAAAACGTAAGAGTTTCAAAACATATAACCATCAAATTCAGTGCCCAACGGTCGAGTGTTCCGAAACGGGGATCATCCGTTCCGAAACGCGGGACCGTTCCGAAACTTCTTGCGGAACAAGGCTTGGCAGTGGCAAAACCGTTTCGGAACGGCTCTATCTGTTTCGAAACGCCATGGCCATTTCAGGCCACCTGTTCCGAAACAGCAGCACCCGTTCCGATACGAGCTGCCCAGAATTGCAGATTTTTGTTGGTTTATTACACAAACAACCCATCAAACGTATCCATATGACCTCCATAGCATACACACAAGTCATCAAACACTTAAGGAACATATTAGCATCAACTAAACACAATCATGGCATCATTCAAGGTAAATCCGAATTCTATAGGCATGCATCCTATATTGAAAACCACGCAACCATCAATTCATCAAAACCAAATACCAGAAGGCCATTTACATGTTCCAACATCATCAAGAGCATTAACCAAACTTAGGGAGTCCAAAACATCTCCCAAAACACAATCTAGGTTCCCATTGCCAAATGCCAAAAGCTAATAGTGTTAGGAAAACATTCACCATACATGAGCTTAATCTTCCACTTGGATTCTTGACCTCCTTGCTGCCCTCAATGCACTTCAATGCTCTGCATTATTGGTTTAAGAAAGAGAGAGCGTAAGCACATAGCTTAGTGAGGAAATGCTCAATTAAAACATCACAATAATGCATTTGTAAAAACACCTTTTCAAGGCCTTTAGTTTCAAAACAACATTTACCATACAATTATGCATACAAACCAAGCATCTCATGCTTCGTATCATCAACATGTCATATTGGCTTACAAGTGATAATCAATAACATTTTACAACTCAAAACACAATCGAATACGCGGATTACAAGCGTTGTCCCATACGCTTCATACACACTACCAATATCAAGGTGGAGCATGGTACAATCACAACCCCTCAACACCCGTGATGGAGACTATGGTACAATCACAACCCCTCAACATCACTCATTGGTAGTTGTATAACATCACTAACGAGAACACGGGACATACAACACAAGATCCACACATGGACTTTTAACCACCATTGTGATCTTAACACAAGATCCACTCATGGACTTTTAACCACCATGATGATCTTAACCATCTCGTTAGTGTACTTGGATGGAGTTACGGTACAATCACAACCCCTCAACATCCAAGGCGACTTTATTCACGGTGCACCCAATCCTATAGCCGGCTAACTATATCCGATTCAAGTACTTTAAAACCAACACATCACTTGCCAATATACATCATATAACATCATTAATCCACTGTTTTAAAGCATTTAACAAAGCCATTTAATCATCATGCATTACAATGCATTAAACCACATTTATCCATGTTCCAAAACAAGGATCTCCTACCTTGAGCATCCTTCAATCCATGGCTTACAAAACCAGCATTAAACATGCTAAAATATGCTTTCAAAACAGAATTTAATCATGCAAACAAAACACATTGCAATCAACCATCTCATGGTTCATCAACAAGAGAGTTTCTCGAAAAACTTACTCTTGAGCTTAGCTAAGCTGTTTAGACTTAAACTAAGCTCCCATAACCTTCCAACACTGGTTTCAAAGCTGAAAACCAAACTTCACTCACCGATTCCGTTTCGCAAGCTTGCCGAAACACCGATCAAGCCTCCGGATCAACACCACAAGGATCCGATGATGTCTCCCCTGTTTTAAACACATCAAAGCAGTGGATTAATGCATCATCATGCATTAATATCTTCAACCAAGACACCTAAACCCACTACTCTCATCAACACTCACATTTCGGCTACCAAACACAACCGAAATCACATCCAAACACCTCTACAACCTTACCCGGCCAAGATCCATCAATTCCAAACATTCCTATACATCAATTAACATCCAAAAAGGATCTAATCACGTCCTTATACCTCCAGCTATAGCAGAACATCAAAATCACCCCAAAAACCACCATTAACTCAATCAAAAACTTAGGAAAATTAACCTATCCGGGATTGCATTGATTAAACCTCAATTTCACATCATTTATACATTCAATAAACATCAAAAAGACATCTCAAAACACAGCCCAATCACTTAGTACGAATTTAATCCAATTTAAATCCAAATCTTGCATTTTAAGCCAAAATCAAGAACACATCATTAAAACCTTTAATAAAACTCAAATCAAGGATTGAGAACTTGGGAATTTCAGTAAAGAACTGAGTATTTAGAGGAGAAGGACGTTCATACCTCTAAATGTGAGTTTCTCCCTTTTTAAAGCCAAGATTCTTGAAAATTCAATAAGCAAATGGTAATGATTTGATGTAGGAATGATTAGAAACCAATTGGAGATTGAAATCTCATATTTAGGTGTTAAAATCAGAGGGAAAATGGCTGGGGAAATGTGTTTGGCTGAGAGAAAAGGGAGAGAAAATGAAGAGGGAAAATTTTGAGAAAAGTTAGTTATGAACTTCCAAAATATCTATTTCCCCTTTTTCCTTTTATTAAATATCATTTAATAAATGTTTAATATTAAGAAAAATCTAGAGAAAACTCTTCTTGGGTAAATTAGCTCCTTAAAGATTCAAAGTTTCAATCCTTTTAAAACAATCACCAACCTTTCAAAAATTACATTTTAGTCACTAACTTGAAATGTCACATTTCGAAACCTCATTTTGTAAAATTGATTTCACCACTCTCTTATATATAATAAAAGAGGATTTTAAGATATTTTTCCATATTTTTAATGCATCCCGAACTAGGCTTCCCTAAAAACCACCTTTTATATTCGAACCGAAATCCGACCTGTCCGATTCAAACCCAAAACCTCTAAGCCCAAAATTGGGGTGTTACATATAATGCAAGATTCCTCAAGGTGGCTAAATATTCAGAATGGGTGGCAAACATTGTTCCATTGCCTAAGAAGGATGGAAAAGTAAGAATGTGTTTGGAATACAAGGATCTTAACAGGGCAAGCCCCAAAGACAACTTTTCGCTCCCACATATCGACGCCTTGGTAGACAATACAGCCGGTCACTCCCTTTTCTCATTCATGGATGGATTTTCTGGATATAATCAAATAAAGATGCACCCAGAAGACATGGAAAAAACTACTTTTGTAATGCTTTGGGGAACCTTTTGTTATAAAGTAATGCCTTTTGGATTGAAAAATGCATGGGCAACTTATCAAAGAGCTATGGTTACTCTTTTCCATGATATGATGCATAAGGAAATAGAATTTTATGTGTCCAGAACTAAGGAGGAGCATCTAGCGAACCTGAGTAAGCTTTTTCAAAGATTGAGAAAACCTTAGTTAAAGCTCAATCCTGCCAAGTGCACATTTGGGGTTACTTCTGGGAAGTTGTTAGGCTTTGTAGTAAGCATAAGAGGAATTGAAATTGATCCTGACAAGTTAAAGGCCATACAAGAGCTTCCACCACCCCAAAAACAAAAGCATGTTCGAGGATTCTTGGGAATGTTGAATAACATAGCCCGTTTCATCTCCCAACTAACGAATAAATGTGATCCAATATTCAGGTTTCTTAGAAAGAACAATCTGGGGACATGGAATGAAGAATGCCAAGCAGCCTTAGAAAAGATCTAGGAGCAGTTAACTAATCCTCCAGTGTTAATGCCACATGTTTTAGGAAAAATGTTAATACTCTATCTAACGGTGTATGGAAATTCAATGGGTTGCGTATTAGGGTAGCATGACGAAACTGGAATGACGGAAAGAGCAATATATTACGTAAGCAAGAAGTTTATTGACTGTGAGGCAAGATATGCTCAGTTTGAAAAGGTATGTTGCGCTCTGGTATGGGCTACTAAAAGGCTTAGGAAGTATATGTTGTATCATACAATATGGTTGATCTCACAGTTAGATCCGTTAAAGTTTATGATGGAAGCTCCAGCCCTATCAGGAAGAATAGCGCGATGGCAGATGTTGCTCTCAGAATATGATATTCAGTATGTGAATCAAAAAGCAATAAAAGGAAGCGCCATAGCGGATTTTCTTGCAAGTCGAGCACAAGATGATTATGAGGCATTAGATTTCAGTTTCCTCGATGAGGATTTGATGTGTATTACAGATAATGAAGAGTCACCAACAGAATCCTGGGTCATGCATTCTGACGGTGCTGTAAATGCTCTAGGACGAGGTATTGGAGCAGTTTTGGCCTCACCAAAAGAAGATCATTATCTTTTCACTTGCCGTTTGAAATTCTTTTGCACTAATAATATGGCAGAAATGAGGCATGCATATTGGGCCTAAGGGAAGCCATTGACAGAAAAATATGGAACTTGGAAGTCTATGGGGATTCAATGTTGATCATCTACCAATTATGTGGCGAATGGGAAACAAAAGATGCAAAATTAATAGAGTATTACAAGTTGGTCCATAAATTAACTAAAGAATTCGATGTGATCACTTTTAGGCATCTCTCAAGAGAAGATAATCAGATGGCTAATGTGTTAGCTACTTTGGCTGCCATGTTTAAAGCAAGTGAGGGTTCTGAGATGACGCCCATTAAGTTGCAAATGATGGAGTCCCCGGCTCATTGTTACAACGTAGAAGAGGAGGCAAATGGTTTGTCGTGGTACCATGATATCTTGGAGTACATAAAGCTTCAACGATACCCAACACAAACTTCGGAAAATGAAAAGAAGATGATTAGGAAACTGGCATCTAGATATATTCTTGATGGAAAAATCCTTTACAAACGAAGTCGAGACCAGGTGCTATTAAGATGTGTGGATGCAAAAGAAGCGCAATTGATTTTGGAAGAGGTTCATGAGGAAGTTTGTTGAACTCATCCTAGTGGTTTCACTATGGCTAGAAGAATTATGCGTTTCAGATATTACTGGTCAACGATGGAAGGGGATTGCATTAATAATTCCTGCAAGTGTCTCAAGTGTCAGGTTTACGTCGACAAAGTTCATGTGCCTCCTTAGTCTCTTCATGTCATGTCATCTCCGTGGCCATTCTCTATGTGGGGCATAGACTTCATTTGGAAGATTCATCCGAAGGCGTCATATGATCATCGCTTTATATCGGTAGCCATCGATTACTTCACAAAATGGGTGGAAGCAGCCTCGTATGCAAATGTAAGTAGGTCCACTTTTTGAAATTTCTTAAAGAAGGAGATCATTTGTCGATATGGTCTACCATAAAGCATAATCACTGATAATGCCTCTAACTTGAACAATCAAATGATTGTTGGGGTATGTGAGCAGTTTAACATTAAGCACCGCAACTCAGTAGTATATCGCCCGAAGATGAACAGAGCAATAGAGGCGGCCAATAAAAATATCAAGAAGATAGTTGCAAAGATGATCGACACTTATAAATATTGGCATGAAAAGTTATCATTTGCTTTGTATGCATATCAAACAGCGTTACGAACATCTACTGGGGCAACTTCGTTCTCATTAGTATATGGAGTACAAGTCGTGCTACCAATTAAGGTTGAGATACCATCATTGTGTGTCTTAATGGAGGCTAAGTTAGACGAAGTAGAATGGGTTCAAGCGAGATATGTGTAGAGTTTCCACGAGTTATATATTTTTTACACATTCTTGCCCTTATTATTGCTATTCTTAAGCTCATTTAGGCATATTTAGGTGCATTACATGCATAATAACAATATTTTCTCTTTTACCATGCTTTCAATGAATACTTTATGTTTGATTAAGAAAAGATATTATTTTAGTTTAGTTTTTATTTTCAGGTGTTGTAGCTGTGTAAAGAAGCAGAGGACATGAGTGGATAGGAAAGCTGGGAACAAAAGGAGCTGTACTGAAGCAGTTCCAGGTGCCGGCAAGGACGCCGCCACAATAGCAATGCCACCAAGTGCCGCCCATGCATGAGTTAAACCGACTTAGTCAAGATGGGTTGCGATTGAAAGAGAGCAATTCCGCGAGCCCAATAAGCCCAATCTTGCAATTTTCTAAAGCCTATAGAGGCCGGCAGAGCTGATCCAAGATTGATAAGTAAGAGTACTCATCTTTATTTCCTGAAGAAGGAAACGTCCAAAGAGTCCACATTCAAGTCAAAAATGAGTCAGCATTTAATGTAACGTTACTTTAAGAACATCTACTCCAAGGAGGACTCAAACTTAGGCCATGAGCCTTATATGTACCCATGTATGTGAGGGTATATGGGCATGGAGGGATGCACGGATGTATAGATGCATAGCGAAGAGGTAGATAGATAGATTGGAGGTGTTGGAGGTCGAGCCCCAACTCTCTTCGGGTTTAGGTTCTTGTATGTAAAGTAGTTGTGAGAAACGGTTGTAATAGTTAAGTGTGTTTTCAATAAAATATTCCAAGTTTTCTTAATTCATGTTCTTCACTTCTTCAATTAGTTCCAATAGTCTAGTTGAAGAAATCCATTTGTCGGGCACGAAAGTGTAAGGCTCACGAAAGGATTAGGCATGATCTCATCATGTCGAGGTGTTGACTAATTCGACTTAGACATAAGTGCGAGTTTAAGCGGCTAAAAGGAGCAACCAAACATCGACTGCCTGTGTTAGGTTTACGCTGAGATTGCTAGGTATTGCCTACATCACGTGGTGACATAATCCTTGCCTAGACATAGAAAGGATCACTTAAGAATTGCTCTGCCAAACTTGGAGTATCTGCCAGACTTGCCGTCGTGACTTATTTCCATTCCACCTGTCGAGATAGCGAAAGTTGCAGGGGTAGAGACCCGCTACGGTCGCATAACAGGGTCGTAGCTGCCGTCCGCCATTACCCGTCGATGGAGCAGATCATGGCAGCACAACACACTTAGGATTTACAATGCAGTTTGCACACTATTTAACTACAATTACCTTACCCAATCTATTAACCTTATCTCTCCCTACCATCCCTTTCATCATAATCTTTATTTTATTTGTGTTTTTATATTTTCATATTTAGAGATTTGATTGTGAAATTTACTAAATCCTTGTGCAGGAAACCATTCATAGAAGCTGCTCCAATCCCTATGGGAGACGATATCTTGTATACTATAATTTCACAAGAGTGTGCACTTGCGCTCATAAATAGAGAACACACAAACGTTCTACAATATGAACAATTGAATTTAATTGAGGAAAAGAGGCTGAAAGTCGTAAGTCATGGCCAAATGTAGAAAAGGAGAATGACAAGAGCTTCTGAAAAGAAGGTTCGCCCTAGAGTGTTCCAAGAAGGTGATCTAGTATTAAAGAAAAAACGGTCAATTCAAAGTGATCCCAAAGGAAAATGGGCGCCTAATTGGGAAGGACCATACATTGTGACAAAAGTTCTTTCAGGTGGAGCATTGATTTTAGCTGAGATAGATGGAGATGAGTTTCAAAACTGGTAAACTCCGATACTGTTAAGAAGTATTATGCTTAAAGAAAAAAAGAAAAAGAAAAAGGAAAGAAAAAGGAAAAAGAGGAAAAAGAAAAAGAGGGATCAAAATGAAAACCTGCAAAGGGTGTTTTGAAACCAAAGGAGGGTCTGAGTTAAAAACTCGTAAAGGGCGGCTCATATAATTCGTAAGATAGTTTTCGGGGCTCCACGGATTAAGCATTGTACTCAAAGTTTCCTCGACAATGGTGGCATTCAAGATTACTTCTAACGTTTGATATGATGAGTTTTGACTGTTGATATCTGAATACTTGTTCCCCTTTCTTTTTATAATCCTTTTTGTGTTTGCCAAAGCAACAATAAATTTAGCTTCATGGATTTTTCTTTTCTTATTTTCTTCCCTACTATTATTAGCATCTTTCTTTGAAATGAGGATCAATGGATTTGACAATCATTTCGATATACAAAAGATTTTTGAGCATTACTTGGAGAATGTTTTGGAAAATACAGGGACTATGAAGTGTTTCATAATTATTTTTTGGTGCATGAGACGTTAAAATGCTTGAAGTAGAAATAAAGCCTTGTTGCAAAATTATCAAATAAGAAGAAAAGCCTTACAAATGTGTTGGCTCCTAAATAGTTTTTCCTAATCACCAGTCTTTCTTACATGATAATGAAAGCAGTCTTACAATGGCGAAACTTGACTTAGGAAGCTTGTCCTTGAATACGAAAATATTGACTAAAGAAGACAGATGAGGATCAAATGTCTCCAAAGAAGTAAAGAGTAAGATGTAAAGGTAAAGCCAGTCCTTCCAGTTAAGAGTGCAAGTTTTAGTATGCAAAAGATCAAAAATAAAGGAAAAGCCAAAGCTGCTCATGATTCATAGGTGAATTCCAGGGCAAGGGAGAGGACTCTATCCCAAGGAATGGAGGACGAAGTTGGGAAAGCTAGGAAGAATTGAAAGAGAAGTGAAGCTAGCCTTCTTATCTACACAGGGTTTGGAGGCAGTTCATGTTAGTTGGGTTGGAATCGATAACTAGAATTTCATCAGAATTAAGAAAACAATCCAAGCAAAAGAAGTCTTAAAAAAGAAAAAAAAACTTGTCATGCCTTCCTATTTTAAGCATCCCTAGGGGCATGCACATCATAATTGTATCGTATGCCGCATTTTGTTTTTTTTTTCAGGTACATGGAAGACATGTTCAAATGAGAGTTTGCTTATTCATCCAAGCATAAGGAGGATGAAAATTTTAGAAGATTCACATATCCGTTCAGGCTTAAGGGGAATGGAGTTTGCTTATTCATCAAAGCATAAGGAGGATGAATTTTTTTAGAAGAATCTGCCTATTTGTTTGAGCATGTGGGAGGATAGAACCCATCTCAGCTATTCGGGCATTTGGGAGTATAGAACCCAGCTCAGCTATTCGAGCATAAGGAAAATAGAACAAGCCTATATGTTCTGGCATTTGGAGAATGGAACCCAGCTCAGCTATTCGAGCATAAGAAGAATAGAACCGACCTATCCGTTCGGGCATTTGGAGAATGGAATCCGCTCATCTATTCGGGCATTTGGAGAATAGAACCATCCTATTCGTTCGGGCATTTGGAGAATGGAACCCGGATCAGCTATTCGAGCATAAGGAGAATAGAACACACCTATCTGTTCGGGCAATAGGAGAATGGAGCCAACAGGAAAATCGGTGAAAATCAGTGCCTTTTGGTCTTTGCTTTATCCCTGTTGCACATAGATAAGCAAAGAGGGGCAGTTATTATCACTAGATTTTCACCCACCGTTATTAAAAAATAAAAATAAAAAACTTTTTTTCTTAAAATAATAAAAGGCCCCCTTTCTAAAATAAAGTAGCCAAACAAAAAACCCAAAAAACCCTCATCCCAAAATGCCCATTTTGTCAAACCCATTTCAAAAATAATAATAATAAGCCTAACTTGAAATGAAAAAGCCCACTTTAAAAAAACCCCATTTGAGTAAATAATAATAATAAAAAATAAATAAATAATAAATTTTGAAAAGGAGGAAATAAAAATGAATGCAAAAAAATAAATGAAAAAAACATAAAAACAAAAAAAAACAGTATAAAAAAGGAAACCAGCGTGCATCACACGCCTCTCCTGTGTGCAGCACGCGCGGAGGCTGGTTACCCGTAACCCTTGTTCGACGGGGTTGTTGGTGGCCGTTCTTCGTCCACCAGCCACGCATGTCGTCGTCGTTGGTGTCGGTCGATGTGTCTTGCTTTTTCCGACCCAACGCCGCTCGTCGTCGTCCATTGTAGCTGCCGAAATTTGCAAAAAAAAAAACAAAAGAGAAGTGGTCAAAACCTAGGCTCGAATCAAGGGAAAATTTGATCCCGATTTGGAATCAAATCGGGATATTCTTGAGGGGTTGTTTTTAGGATCAAGCCTTGTGTTGGATTTAGGCTTCAATTTGGGGATTAAATCCCCATTTGGCTTGAATTGTAAGCTGAAAATTCAACTATAAAACCCCTAAACCCCATTGTTGAACATATTTGAAAAAAGCAACAAAAAATACAGCTTAAAAAATCTAAAAATTCTCTAAAATTTTCTCTGTGTTTTGTAGAATATTTTGGGTGAAGTTCGAGCTCGGGGCAATTTTCTGGAGGAGCTTGGGAAGCAATTCGTGAAAGATCGTATTCGAGTTCTTCGTTTTTCAGTAAAATTCTTCTCTTTTCTTTTAAATTTTTTTAGTGATTTACCTACTTGTTCTTGGTTGAATTCTTGTGTTTGTGTTTGTGTTTATGTGGATTTTAGGTTGTGTTCGTTGAAGTTGGAAAATCGTTTCGCGCTTCCGGTAATGTTTTTTATTCTGAATTTTTGATTAATTTTTAGTTTAATTTTTTGTAAATCTTGTATGCTTAAAAAATATTGTTTAGGAGTTTTTGATATTTAGAAATAAAATAATTGAACCTTAAAAGTGTTACTTTAAAAATGTAGGAATAAAAATGAATTAATTTTGTTTCTAATAAAAACTAAACTTAAGGGATTTAATTAGAAGATAATAATTCATGGGTGGAAAAATAATAAAAGGGCTTAGTTTGTAGAAAAAAATAATAAAAGAGTTTTCTTGAAATATAGTTTTAATTATAAAGGTAGTTTAGTAATTTTTTAAGAAGTTTTTTTAAGTAAAAGTAAATAAGGACGTTTTTTAAAAGTAAGTAATAAGTTTTTTTAAAAAAATAAAAGAAAATAAATTTTAAAAAGAGGTTTTAAATAAAAGTTGAGTTTTTTTAAGAGAAAAAAAGTTTGAAAAATAAAGAACAAAGAAAAATATTTTCTAAAATAATATTTTATTTTTTAAAAGTCATATTTTAAAGAAAAGCTTTAAAAAATGAAAAACGAAGTCTTAAAAGAAAAACTTTTTTTGGGAAATAGAAATAAAAAATGAAAAAGCTAAAAATGTAAAAAAAGTCAAAAGAAATGTCTTGTTTTTAAAAGTAAAAAAAGAAAAGAAATAAAAGGCTTTTTTTATAAAAAAAACAAATAAACATAAAAAACACACAAAAAATATGTTACTTGCTTGTTCTTTAGAAGTGGGTTAAAACTTAGGACTAGGTTATAAAAGCTTAGATAGAGACATGTGTTTGTAGAAAGATTTACTTCACAAAAAAATAAGACACACTTAAGCAAACTTAAACCTTTTAATTAGGAATAAAAGACTTGGACTATTTTAAGATTTTTAAATGATCAAACTTAGAATAAATATAAAATGCTCAACACATCGAATTTTAATGTTGCTTGAAAAGTGAAATTAATGCGGTGCCTTCTCAAACAGGAATGACGGGTTAGCGCCAGAAATGTTGGCGGTGATTAAAGTTCATCTCCCGGGTAATAAGGCCGTTAAAATAGTTTGATATTCATTTAAAGGACAAATAAAATCGAACCTTCGTGAACTTGAAAATTAAAGTTTTGAAAACGATTTTAAAATCAATTAGGTTCCAATTTTGGGCGTCGTGGGGGTGCTAACCCTTCCCCACGCATAACTGACCCTCAATCATATTTTCTTGGTTTTCGTAAACCAAAACCGTTGTTTTATTAAAACAAAACGTTTTATTAAAATAATCCTGTTTTAAAGTGATCCAATCGCGCTTTTTAAAAAAGATTGGTGAAGACTCCGTTGATTTTAAAAGTTTTTCAAAAGTCGAAGCCTCTTAAATAAGGGGTTGCGACATATATGTTCGTGGCAGCGGCGTTCGTCTGGATGCTGACACCATCAACAATTACTTCAGGCTCACTAATGACGTAAACGACCACGTCGACTTTGAAGCCGCCCTTACCGCCGCCGACTACGACCGCTTGAAGGACGAGTACTTTGAGCCCGACACCACATGGAACACGGGTAACCACACTTGATTTGTACCCCGCCGAGCGCTCTTACCAAACGCCAAACTCTGGAATACATTTATTAAGCGTCGGCTGGTGCCCACTTCCCACAACTCTACCGTCGACCACCCACGCCTTGCAATGATTGACTCTATTCTGAAGAGGTAAAAAATCAATGTGGGTGTTGTCATCTGTAAAGAAATATATGATTACCATCCAAGGCCTACGGGCCGCCTTTTCTTTCCAATCCTCATCACCGGGTTATGTACTAACTTCAAGGTGCCTACCGAAAAATCAAATGTGACGACACCCCACAGGCAGGGGTGGGAAAAGGAATTTATATACAAGATGATGGAACTGACATAAGAGGCATCAGAAAATGAGTATGATCCCACTACCGTTGCGGCGGGTACTTCAGCCCAGGGCGGGCGTAGAGATCAGCCCTTCATCGACCCTACCAAGAAGCTCCAGGATATCTACAGAAAGCTACCCCGGATGGAGCATAGAAACATAAAATTCACGGAGTATGTGCGGAACTACAACACAAGGTTTGAGTTGTTCCTCAAGGAGAAATTCCCAGGGAATGACCTCCACTTTCCTGCCTTCCCTGCTGAAATCATGGAAGCCGCCATGGCAAGCCACCCTATCCCAGACTCCCCTACCGTGGCATCACCTACAGGCGTCGCGACATCACATTAAGGCTCCTCCTCAGTCGCCAACACCCCACCTGCCTCTCCAACAAACAGGGGGCAACTCCGCAGGGCCACTGCTCTCCATCTAACGACTCCTTTGATGATTCTGATGACAACTCCCCACCTATCACGGCAGCACCATCTATGACGGCAGAAACATCCAGGAAATAGATGTATCATTACATCTCTGCTGATTTAGACGAGAAAGAGTCTGATGATACTGTTCCAGTGACTAGAAACACGCCGCCTTCAAGAATCCAACCTCGCGGGACCTCCAAACTTGTCCAAACATCTCCGTTACAAAGGCAGCGGCTGGACCTATCCGAGGACGAAGACGAAGTGGCCCAAAATTCATCCTCTTCTTTTTAATTGTAACCTATTTCTTT
Source organism: Hibiscus trionum (assembly GCA_030270665.1). NCBI lineage: Eukaryota > Viridiplantae > Streptophyta > Magnoliopsida > Malvales > Malvaceae > Hibiscus > Hibiscus trionum. The sequence goes on from BSYR01000021.1 coordinate 30,126,964, forward strand.
TTCCTTTCATTTTATGTTTTTCTATTTTTCATGTTATGTATTTTTATTTTGTGTTGTATTGCGGGAAATTCTCGCCTCGAGTTTGGGGGAGGGAGAGTCCACCTTAGTATAGTTCATATGTAGTTGCATATCAGTTAACCATCTTACTTGCATTGTACTTATCTCTTTTTTTTATGAAAAGAACTTGTTAAACAACTTGTGCCTATGATAGAATAGCCGACATCTCGCACCATTAAAAAGTACTTTTAATTCTTGGGTTGCATGAAGATGACTTAGAAATCTACTATAGTGCTATTTATCATTAACACAATTGTGGCCAGTTGATTGATTGAATGAAGTAGTGAACATAGATTGCTTAATTATTTGGTAATTTTAATTCACATGCATTACAGGACGTCGCCTCGGCAGGTGAAGTTGTCAATACTGCAAGGAAGGCAGTTGCGGCAAGTATGAAAAAAAAGATTATAAAATCCTAGAGGTGCTTGAAATAGGCTCTAGGCGGCTGGAGGCTCCCGAAACAGGCTCTAGGCGGCTGGAGGTGCCTGAAATTGTCTCTAGGTGAAAGACAAAAAAAAACATCACTGCTATGTTGCTTAGAGATACCTGAAATTAGTTAAGGAAAACTTGTACACAATTCAGCACACACTTGATCACAAGCAATATAATATGTTTCCGAGAAAATTCATGATATCCTACACACTAAAATGATATAGGTGCTACGACCTTGAGTCGTGAAATCAAGTTAAGGACAATTTCCTTTTTGTTGAAGTAGGGGTAAGTACTTATTAGGTTTAGCATCGCTTGAGGACAAGCAATAGTTTGAGTTTGGGGGTGTGTAAAGTGCTTAAAAGTCCTATATTTATGCCCATTTTAGCTCATATTGTCACTGTTCTTAAGCTCATTTTAGTTCATATTTAGGTTTTCATGCATATTTTACAGTATCTTTCTTTCACTCAACTTATTACAGTATTTATGATTATTTGTGGAGAAAAGACATTGTTTTCGGTTGCATTTGCATTACAGGTTATAGGAGACTGCCGCTGCCACTCGTCGTGGCAGCAAGGCATAAGAATGATCGAAGAAGAGGAGGAATCATAATGATCACATCTAGTCACACAGAACCAACCATCATTGCAGAGAAGAACCATACTAACGTAGTTCAAAGAATGGGCCGTCGAGACAGACTGCCGCCAGCACTGCCGTCGCGGCAGCACATTGGAGATTGATCAAAAGGGAGTGTGATATGAAGAGATAAATTTCCTGAATCAGCAGAACCAAGCCACATGAAGAATAGAGTCCAAGAGCACCCAGAGATGACGTGAGAAGACCCAAACAAGGAAGAAGCTTGCGTCCTAAGAAAGCCCAAAAGAGAAGTTATTTTGGAATAAAATACTCAGACGTTTAATAACATTTAATTCCAACTCAACTTCCTCCCAAAGAGAGACTTCTTCCCTAAATAGGGTTTTCACATGTAACTGCCTATAAAAAGGCAAGGCTTGACCGATTAGAGTACATCGGGAGAGATTAGGGTTTAGAATTCATTTTTATGTTTTCTTATTTACATTATATTCTAAACTTTCCTTAAGGTTTAGGTTGCTTTTTTTAGTAGTTGTGAGAACGATTTTAATTAGTTAAAGTTTTTATGCAATTCAGTTCAAGGTTTGTTTATCATATGTTCTTCATCTTGTTTGCAATAGAATCGAGAGATCTTTGTGAGAACATCTATTTATTTCAATTCGAGAGAGTTAGAACTCACGAAAGGGATAAGCACGATTCCCTCCAATTAAGGTGAGAATCAACTTAGCTTAGAGATAAGTCTAGGTTTAAGGTGGCTAAGAAGGAACGTGGGAGAGTTGTTGTTCAACCTAGGTTTACACCGACAGGTATTGTCAAAGAGTGGGCATCAACAGTATTCAAACTTAGAGATAAGTGGAATCAGATCAAGACATTCTGCCGAACCTTGAAGGCCCGCCGAGTTCCCCGCCGTGGCTGAGATATCGACTTTGCATTACAAAACTTTTACGAGTTCAACACAGTTTCACACTACGACGCAGCTCAATCTAACCGATCTTCTTATTCTGATTTCTCAATCTTTTTATTATTCGTTTATTTTAAGTTTATGAAACTTTCTCAATTCAATCCAAATCAATTGTGTTTTCTTTTACTTTTCCTTGTGCAGGCATTTAATCTTGAAGTAGCATTCCAGTCCCTGTGGAGACGATAATCTTTTATATTACAACTAGGTATCAGTGTACACTTGCACTAAAAGCAGGACTGTTTCACAGCTTACAATAACACTACAAACAAAGCCCAGCCAAAACCTATCACTTTCATCCATTTTTAAACATCAATCAACATCCAAAATCAACCTTATTGCATCCTTATACCTCTATCATCTCAAATTTCACATTAACACCACGAAAAAGCAAAATCTAACAACCTAACAACTAGAGATCCATCTTGATTCGGAATTTATATGATCAAACCTTTCTCTTAACGTTATTTAACATAAAAAACATGATTAAAATCAATCATAACTCAGCCAAATCAGATCCAAAATGAAAATCATTCAAAATCACCATTTAAGCTTGATTTAATCATTTCATCAAATTAAACATAAAAACTTGTTAAGAAAACATAATTAGAGAGCCAAATACTTGGAAATTTCAATAAAGAATCATGATTAGAGGAGTTGAACGAAATTTACCTCTAATTCTTGCCTATTCCTTCAATTAGCAAGATTTTGTTGAAAACCTTCAAAGATCCTGTGAGATAAATGGAGGAATCACCAAGGAAATCATTTGCCAAAAAAATAATTGGAAAGATGAAAATCTCTAGAGGTTTTGAGAGAAAGGAGATGTTTGGATGATGAGAAAACAGAGAAAATGAAAGTTGCGTCAAAAATGATTTTGCAAAACTAAATCTCTTTTTTAATAAAACTCTTTTGAATCTTTTAATTAAACCACAATTAAAAAGTGTTCAATTAAAGGAAAAGGCTGATTAATTTTGACTTAGCTCCCTACAAATTCTAAGAATTGCCCCTCTTTCAAAACAGTCATTTAAAAATAGTTTTCCATTTTTACATTTTAGTCACTAAACAAAAATATCGACCTTCCAAAAATCATTTTCCAAAATTGGTTTCACTTTTCCCTAATATGTATTTAAAGAGGATTTTAGGAATTCTTGTATAATTTTATAACATCCCGAACCAAGTTTTCCCTAAACCAACCTCGAACTAACCCAAATCTCTATTCTAGGTTCATCGGACCCTAAACCACCTTTAAAACCTCTAGGCCCAAAATCGGGGCGTTACAGAAGTAATTATGTAAAAGCGGATATTTTGAGTGTAATTGTGGTTGCAATAAAGGAATAAAGTAATGAATAATGGATTAGTTGTGGTAGCAATAAAAGAATATATAAAGAGTAGAGAAATATAGGATAAAGCATGTATCTCCTTGGTTTGGATCGGCAGAAAGATCAAGTAAACTTCGATGAAGTATGATGGTTCAATTGGCAAGGAGAAGGGGAGCTTGAGTACTAGCTTCCATTTAACCTTCAACTGTTGACACAGGGACATAGACCAGCTACAAATTTTGTTATGAGTCATAAATATAACCCTTTGAACGAATGAATCAAATCTCGTTGTAATACTCATTAACCTGACTTGTCATTGCATCCATCGATGTTAGTAGCTAGTGTAACATTCTCATGCAAACGGTAATCAGATCCAACAATTAAAGTTTAAGAAAGAGCTAATAAAATATATATTACACTGAAGGGAAGGTTTCAACAAGTATATTAAGCTCAAAAGTTTAAACCATCGTCAAATAAGCACAACATACAAAAGTAATATCTAACAAACATCTAAATAAAGAAGAGTTTAAGAAGAAAACAAAGTATTTTCCTTGATTCCTCTTCTCCTCATATAATTCTGCCTCACTCCACCTTTGATTTCCAGAAATGAGCTTAAGCCGCCATGGAAGGATAGAGAAAGCTCGGAGGTTGAAGATGATATGAAAAATCAAAATTGCATGACTCTCTCTATAGGATGCCTAAGAAAGGACACTTGTCCTGCAAGTGTTTTGCATGACCTAGAGTCGTACAAAATCTGTTATAACAAATAATACAGTTGGCAGTGTTATCCTCATCTTTTAGCATACTAGACAGCTAGCAGTTGCAGTGGGAAGTGAGCTACAGTGGTGAAACTTCCTCTATAAGGACAATAGAAATGCAACGACAACAAGGCAAAATAGGCAGAAATATATGAAATAAGAGAAAATGTGTCTAAGTTAGATAAAATGCAGGAAATAGACATGAAAATGCCAAAATGGATGCAATAAACACTAATGTGGAGACAATTAAATATATAAATCTAGGGAAAATTCATGTTCTTTAAAGATCTATCACATCCCCAAACTTGAGGTTTTACTTTCCCTCAAGTAAAATTTAAAGTAACAAGGTTCAACATCAGTTTAGAGGCATTCTAGATACTTGAATCATTCCAACCAACCAATAAATCAATTGCATCGACAATATAGACAATTGCATAAACAACTCTACATCAACATACAAGCTAGTATTTCAAGAATACCTAACATCATGCCTATCACCTCAGATTCTTTCCACCCATTAGTATTTATTTAGCATCAAATATAAGTTATAAACATCACACACACACACACACACACACACACACACACACACATATATATATATATATATATATCATTTTTGTATTTTTTTCTATTTCTTCTCTTTTTTATCTTTAACGAGGGATATCAGACAATTAATGTACCATATACCATGAGAAGTAAGATGTTGTGCAACGAACCCCTGGGAAGTACTTCATTACAACGACACACTCATGCAGTGACAACCTTTGGCAAGATTCATTTTTCTAACGCATGCAAAAGAGTGTTCCTCCTTAAGGTTACTTTTATTTCATTGCACTCACATTGGAATGCCCTTTATTTATACATGACGAGATATCCTAACATATATAACACATGCTGAAACAAGCAGAAATCGTCCAAAATCCAAGGAATGATGCTAGATATTCTCTATTCAAACAAACAAATAGATTTATACAAAGCTAAAAATGTAATCTAACCAATTTATCAAAAATCAAAACGATTCAAGGTTTATATATCGAACGCAAGCAAGAGATTTTTTTAGAACAAAAGAACCTTGCACTTGCTAATTTTTGTTAAAAAGGGGGTGAATTTCAACTCCTGGGCGTATACCCCCAAACATAAAGATTGCATTGTCCCCAATGCAAAAGAAAACAAAATTCAATGAGAGAGTGCAATGACACATGTGGTTACAATGATGAATGCAATGATATTACAACTAAATGTTGTTACAATGACAATGCAAATTTCATGACAATAAAGGAAACAAAAATTAAATTACACTATATGGGATGCATGCCTACAAAAACAAAAAAAAACATACTAACTCAGTTTTCAAGCTCTTGGGAAGAGGAGGAGGAACGTCGCTTCTTCTTCTAGCTCATCTTCTCTTCTTTGTGCATCTTCTTGCTCTTCTCCTTTGATTTCGAGTGATTTCTGTTGCGCGTATTCAATGTCACAATTTTAGTGCAAGTATACACGTTGCCAAGTTATAGTATAAAAGATATCGTCTCCACAGGGATTGGTGCTACTTCCAGAGATTATCGTCTCGCACTGTAGAGAATTAAAAACACAAGTAATGGTTTGGTCGAGGGAAGAACTAAAATAAAGAAAACAAGTAAATTAATAGATTGAGTAAATATGATGATAGAGCAGGCCAGATTATGTTGCGTCGTAGTTTGGAATTTGAATGAATCTGTCTCGATTTTGAATGCAAATGGCAACTTGATTGCCTCGGTAATGGGTAAGAGAATGGTCTCAGCAATAGGCAAAACTATTGCCGCGGCAAAGAACACAGCTACTGCCTGGGCAATTGGGCAACAACCTCCAAGGTTCGGCAAAGCGTTCTTCAATGGTTCCTTATTATCCCTAAGTCAAAACTCTATTGATGTGTAGGCCTTGGTAATACCTCCCAACGTGAACCAAGGGTGAATACCAACCAATCTTACGCTTCTCTTATCCGTTGAAAATTGTACTTATCCCTAAGTCGAATTAGTCTTCACTGTTTGGGGTAAAGACCATGATTACTCGTTTCGTGAGTCTAACTCTCCCGATATTAGACAAATAGATTCAATCACAATATCCTCTCCCGATTCAATTGCAAGAAAAAGTAAATACCAAGAATAAGCAAACCTTGAACTTAATTGCATTAAAAAACCGTAAAAAATTACAATCATCTTCTCACAACTACTAAACAAAATAACCCTAGCCTCAAAGAAGATTTATTTCATAATGGTGATAAGAAAACACTCCAAATTCTCTACCAAATCTTTCTCTCCTTCGATGTCCCCTTTGTGGCGGCTAGGCCTTGGCTTTTATAGAGCATGGCCTTGTCGAATTCTTCTTAGAATAGGAGAATAAGTTGGAATTGAACATAACTTCATAAAAGAAATAAATCTCTTTTAATTCATTATTTTATTCCTCATTACTGATTTCTTGTCCTTAGTCTTCCTTTGAATTTTTCATGATCTTCCTCAGCTATGATCTTCATGCAAAGTATCTCTAAAAATTCAGCGTTTTATGCTTTTCAAGTCACCTATCACTTTGCATATTTTCTCCCTTGTCGGTAAATGTTTGGGCATTGCCTCGACAATGGTATGTCAGTCTTTTTTGCTCGGTAAGGCTCGTTCTCTTGATTTAGTGTCCCTTAGTAAGGCTTGACATCAAAGAATGGCTTGGTCTGGTTCGTCAAGTGATGATTCTGCGCCGTTATTTCTCTTTCTCTCAATGTCGCGACAATACTTTCCCGGGTAGTGGGTAATGAAATTTGTACATGCACAGAACACATACCAAAGCAGTACCTTTTCCACCAAATGTATTCAAATAAAGATGATCAAGCATGGCAATGATAAGAACATGGAAATTGTGTATGTATGGCTAGTAATGCATCTCAAATGAACTTAAGTTTGACAATAAATGAGTCATAAAGTGTCCTAAAATGAATACTTTTATACACCTAACACATCTCTAAACTCGAACAATTGCTTGTCCTCAAGCAATGCAAAACTAAGAGTTAATTGCCAAAGATTTAATCTTCATGAAATTAGCCCTCGAACTTACTTTTTCTTCCCTTATCTAAATCGTGAATATGAATGTGCTTAGCCTTCAATTGGATGTCGAGGTTTTCCCTGGAATCAAACTATAAGACGCGTGAGCGTGTGCGTGATTGTGAACAAGATGATTTTCTAGGTTCTAAGTAAACACTTAAACAATTAACTTACTTTCTTTGGGGTTTCTATTTCACTAGAGCCAATTTTGGGCACCTCTAGTATTTTATGATTTTCCTTCAGCTAGAGCCGGTTTTAGGCACCTCTAACTTTTTACCTAATTTTTTTTCTAAGTAAGTAAATGTCCTATGTGTCCTAGAAATCCTTCAATCTTTCGATTCACAAAAGATTACTTTTTTTTTCATTTTCAGCCTCATATTGTGATTATAAGTGTTCTTCTATGTGTCCTAGAAAAAATTTTCATTGGATTAAATACTAAGGCAATCGATAAGCATGCATTTTCTATAGTAGATATGACAAAAAAGAACTAACGACTACTTCCCCCCAAACTCAAGAGAAGCATTGCCCTCAATGCATGCACATACACAAAATATAAAATATAAGGCAAGAGAATAAAAGTACAATGACGGGGACATGGATGAGTCATCGTCGTCGTCTTGGATGATTATTTTCCTTCTTGCCATTTGCTTGATCCTTTTGGTTGCTGGTTGTGGTTGGTGACGTGTTGGAGGTGTCTGTTCGGCTTTCTTGATCACCTCTTCCTCATCGTCACTGTCAAGGCATATTTCTTCTATGGAGGACGTTTTGTGCTTCTTGGTGGGTGAACCCGGGACAACTTTGGCTTGGGGAGAAATTGATTCGTCAAAGTCGGAGAAATTGGATCATGTATCGGTTTGGGTTGGCTCGACTGATGGTACTTTGCCCTTGTCTGCTTGGGTTGGTGGGGCATCATTAGTCTTCATTGTCGCAGAAGAGGTAGTTGGAATTGTCGAGGCACTGTCTCCATGGGTTGCCAAGGCAGTGGCTATCTTCATGGCCGAGGCAGAATCTCCGTGTTTTACCGCGACAGAGGCTCTGGGTGTTGCCGAGGCAAGGATGTTAGCAAGAAAGATTAGAAATTACACTGTGTTTTCTAGGAACCTTTTTAGGACTACTTGAACCATTTAGTTTTTGAAGTCCCTTATATATTGCATGAATTGATGCTGCCATTTGTCCATTATGTCGATCTTTTCTACGAGGCAATGGAGTGTTGTTGTCACGACATTAGTCTATGAAGTTGCTGGGGCATTTCCCGATGAGGTTGTCGCGGCAATGCCTTGTATCGGTGTGGACTCTAGCTCGGCTTCCGTAATCTGCATGATTTTATAGTATTGAGCCTTTGACCGTCATTATCTCGTTGGTGTCTGCTCGTCGGCTGGATAGGTTGGTACGTTCTTTTGCTTCCATAATCTGGTGATGAGACTAGGGAAGTAGAGGCGGACCTTATCCTTTTGGCTACACATGAATATCTCATTGCATATGATAGATCCAACATTAATAAATCTACTATGCAAGATGGAATGAATAAGTGCAAGCCTTGGTTTATCAACGGTGGTGTTGTGTCATGTGGGCATTAAGCATCTTTTAACAAAGGTGTTCCAAAGTATAGCCTCGGGTCGAAGCCTTCGGCGATTTACCGTTCCCTTGTTTACTACTTTGTTCCATGTTGTGCCGGCAATGCACAACTCCTTGAGCATATCTTCATAGTCATCTGCCGTGAGTTTGTCGACGTACTCCTAGTGTTCATCTTTGGCCACATGAATGTCGTAGTAGATATTGATGGAATTGGCATCCGCTGGCATGGCTTAGCCTCGAACATGTACGTATATGTTGATGGGATTGGGAGAGTGGGCATAGAATTCCCTTACCCAAGTCACGTTGGTCGGCTCCGGTTGGTGGCTAAGGATTTGACATTTTTATGTCCGATTTTGTTGAAGATGAAAGGCTCCAATCCTAAATCGGTGTGTGATGATGAGTATTAGAAACCATTCTCTTCCTACACTTGCCGGCTGACAAATTTGGCGAGGTATCTCTGTTCTACTTTCGATGGGGTAAACCATTTGAAGGCTGGTTCCTCGGTCGCTTGTGAGTGCTCTCCTTTTCCTAGCTTCAAGGCCATAGTTGGTTGTTTTTTTTTGTTGTGAGAAGTCGGAACTAGAGAAAAAACTAAAAAGGAGAAAAGCTTTTGAGTTTCAAGAATGAAGAAGAGAATGGGTGTGATGGTTGAGTGTTTAGAGGGGGTTTAAATAGATGGGGGGTTATAACGGTCACAAGCATTAAATTATGAATGCCACTAGTTGCGTGTACGACAAGAGTTGCCTTGGTAAGAGTTGCCAACGGTTGTGTTTTGGGCGGCAATAAAGGAGGGAATAGAAAAGGTTTTCGTGTTTTTAGGAGAATGGGAGAAGTTGCCAAGTTTTGGTTTTTGGTTGGGCTTGGAATCAACCCATCTTCTTCAAATCCTTAAACTCCTTCCCAAAATCACAATAATATAAAGAACATTATTTTAGAAAAACAACATTGTTATCCTAAAAAATAAATAATTTAAAAATGTGGAAAAATAAAAACAGCAATTAAAGAAAAAAATTAAGATACTAAAGGAGTGCATGAGGATGCATCTCCTAAATTAATCATTTTCTTTTCCCTCACGACATGGGTGCCAGTGTAGTGCTTCAATCTTTGCCCATAAACTTTAAATTAATGATCGTCTTTTGTGGACTTGATTGTTACAACATCATGGTGGAATGCTTTGAAAACTTCGAAAGGTCCATACCATCTCGATCGTAGTTTCCCTAGGAATAGCTTCAATCGAGAATTGAAGAGGAGGGCTAATTTCTCGGGAAAGAATTGTCGTGGCAATAGTCTCTTGTCATACCACCGTTTGGTTTTTTCTTTGTAGATCTTGGCGTTATCGTAGGCTAAGGTACGAAACTCCTTTATCTCATTGAGGTCCAATAATTGTTTTTCCCCAGCACTCTCCCAATCCATGTTAACGGTCTTGATTGCCCAATATGCTTTGTGCTAAATTTCCACGGGTAGATGGCATGCTTTGCCATGCACGAGTCGAAAGGGTGGCATGCCCAATAGTGTTTTAAATGTTGTCCAATAAGCCCAAAGTGCATCATCGAGTCAAAGAGACCAGTCATTGCGGGAGGGATTTACTACCTTCTCAAGGATATTCTTCAACTCTCTGTTTGAGATCTCGGCTTGTCCCTTGGTTTGTGGATGGTATGCCGTGGCAATTTTGTGTGTCACTCCAAATCACTGCAACGTCTTGGCAATGAGTTTGTCCTCGAAATGCTTGCCTTCGTCACTTATGATTGCCATTGGCATTCCAAATCATGTAAAGATATATTTTTTGTAGGAATCTTTTGCACAGTTTTGGAGTCATTGTTTGGTGTTGCAATTGCCTCTACCCATTTGGACACGTAGCCAACGGCAAGTAGGATGTAGAGATTTCCACATGAAGATGGGAAGGGCCCCATGAAATCAATTCCCCAAACATTGAATAGCTCGACTTCAAGGATGTTCTACAAGGGTATCTCGTTTCGTCTTGAAATATTTTCGTTCTGTTGACAACGATCGCATTGCTTGTAGAAAGCTTGGGCGTTCTTGAAAAGAGTCGGCCAGTATAGTACAGATTTGAAGACTTTAGCCATCATACGTGTTCCTCCAAAGTGTCCTCTATAAGGTGAAGAATGGCGTTGTTGGAGCACATTTTGTTCTTCTTCTTCTTGAACACACCAACCTATGACCCGATCTGCACATTGTTTAAACAAAATAGGCTCGTCCCAAAAATAATGCTTAGCATCATATCAGAACCGCTTCTTTCCTTGGTGAGTAAGGTTATAAGGTAAAATACCACTAACTAAGAAATTCACAAGATCGGCATACCATGGTGTCGATGAAAGTGCTGCAGTAGTTGCCAAAGTTATTGTCGAGGCAATGTTGTCAATTATTGCCGAGGCAGTGCCCATCTGTGTTGCCGAGGTAGTGCCTTCTGGAATTGTCGAGGCAATGAGTAGGTGTTCGTCTGGGAATACTTCTTGGATTTCTGTGGGAGTGGTCTCTTTCTCTCTTTGTTCTAATCGTGACAAGTGATCAGCAACTTGGTTCTCAATACCTTTTGTGTCCTTGATTTCAATGTCGAATTCTTGTAGTATTAGAATCCAACGAATCAAACGAGGCTCGACATCTTTCCTCTAAAACATGTACTTGATTGTTGAGTGGTCAGTGTGAACAGTCACCTTTGTTTCGATTAGGTACGGTCGAAACTTGTCAAAAGCAAATACTACTGCTAGTAATTCCTTCTATGTTGTTGTGTAGTTGACTTGGGCCTCGTTGAGAGTTTTACTAGCATAGTAGATAACATGGAAGATCTTTCCTTTTCTTTGACCAAGGATTGCTCCTATTGCAAAATTGCTTGTGTCGCACATGAGTTCGAAGGGTATTGTCCAGTTTGATGGAATCACTATGGGTGCGGTCACAAGCTTTTGTTTCAGTGTCTTCAATGCTTCAATGCATGAGTTATTAAAGTCAAAGGCTCTATCCTGTTAAAGTAGGTTACACAAAGGTTTAGTGATTGTAGGAAAGAATTCAATGAAAGTGGCCGAGAACTATGCCTTCATCCACCTTTGACTGAAGATTCCTTTGACTGAAGTTGGAGGGGGTAGTTTCTCGATCACTTCAATCTTTGCTTTGTCAATTTCAATTCCCTTGGAGGAGATCTTGTGGCCGAGAACTATGCCTTCATCCACCTTAAAGTGGCACTACTCTCAATTTAGAACCAAGTCAGATTCCTCGCATCTTTCAAGTACTTCCTTCAAATTTCCTAGGTAATTGTCGAAATCATCTCCAAATACCGAGAAATCGTCCATGAATATTTCCAGGAAATCTTCTACCATGTCGGAGAAAATTGACATCATGCATCATTGGAAGGTTGTCGGGGAATTGCATAGTCCGAAAGGCATCCTTTGAAAGGCATAAGTGTCGTATGGGCATGTGAAGGTTGTCTTATCTTGATCTTCTAGTGCTATGGCAATTTGGTTATACCCTGGTTGACCATCAAGGAAACAATAAAAGGGTTGACCTGCAAGATGGTCAAGCATTTAATAAATAAAGGGTAAAGGAAAGTGATATTTCCTAGTAGCATTATTCAACTTACGGTAATCCATGCAAACCCTCCAATCGTCACAATCATGGTTGGGATTAGTTCATTGTTTTCATTTCTTACCACAATTATACCTCCTTTTTCGGTACTCATTGTACTAGACTTACCCATGTACTGTTAAAGATAGGATAGATGATACCGGCGTCAAGCCATTTGATGATTTCTTTCCTTACTACCTCTTTCATGACCCGGTTAAGTCTTTTTTGTGCCTCGATGGTTGGTTTGTGATCATCCTCCAAAAGGATTTTGTGAATACAGACTGCTGGGCTAATTCCCTTCAAATCAGCAATTGTCCATCCTATTGCCTTTTTGTGCAGCTTTAGCATTTCAATCAATTTGTGTTCCTGTTCTACAACTTAGAAGAGATGATTACGGACAATGTGTTATTGGTTCCCAAATAAACATATTTCAATTGCCCTACAATGGTTTCAATTTAAGAATATGAGGTTGCTCGATAGAGGGCTTTTCGATCTTTCTTTCCTCCCTTGAGTAATCTAATGGTTCGAAATGCTTACTTGGATGACTAGCTATCGAATTGGCTTCTTCCTGCTCAACGTCGTTCTGTTCTTCAGGGTCAGGGCAGTTGCCAAAGTAATTACAGAGGCGGTCGTCACAGGCATTGCCGAGGCAATTTTCACAACTATTGTCAACGCAATTGTTGAGACAAATTGCATCGATGACTTGACATTCTTCTAGTTCATTGGGTTGCTTAAGGGTGTGAAACACATTCAACTTGATTTGCTGATTATTCACCCTCATGGTGAGTTATCCTCTCTCAAAGTTGATCAAGGTTCTTCATATAGCTAGGAATGACCTCCCAAGGATAATAGGTGCGAACTCATCTGCTTCACAGTCCAAAACAATAAAGTCGGCAGGCAAAATAAATTTATCAACTCTTACCAGGATACCTTCAATTTTTCCCTCTAGATGAACAAAAGATCTATCGGCAAGATATAGCATCAATGTAGTAGGTCTCGCCTTCCCTATTCCCAATCATTGGAAGACTGATTTCGGCATAAGGTTTATGCTTGCTCCAAGATCACATAGTAACTTCCCGACATAGTGATTCCCAATCGCGCATGGTATCGTGAAACTGTCAGGATCTTTCAGCTTAGGTGGCATTCAGTTGTGCAGTATGGCTATACATCCTTCCATCACATCAACGATTTCAAATTCCCCTATTCTTGTTCTCTTAGAGACAATGTCTTTAAGGAACTTGACGTAGTTCAGCATTTTCTCTATTGCTTCTACCAAGGCCAAGTTTATGTGGGCTTGCTTCAAGATGTAGAGGAACTTCTTGAATTGGTATTCTTGTTTATACCGTTTCAACCTTTGTGGGAATGGTGGTGGAAGTCAAATGTCTTCAACTCTTTCCTTGCATGTGAATTTGATTTGAGGCATTAAATCAGGACCTTTAGATGCCTTCTTATTTTCCATGGTTTCTTTGTCAAGCATTGCCAAGGCAATGTTATCAGGCATTGTCGAGGCAATGATTTTGGGTGTTGTCGAGGCAACGTTACTGAGACTTGTCGAGGAAATCGACTTATTTGATTATGTTTCCTTTTTCATCAACTCAAGGTTCCTTGAGTTGTTTTCCACTTCGTTTGGTGATTGTCTTGCATTGCTCATGAGTTGTTCCTCTTGCGACCTCAGTATCGCTAGGCAAACCGCCCATTGGTCTCGAGTTGAGGATCTGAGCGAATTGCCCTACTTGAGTTTCTAATGATTTCAATGTTGCTTCATGGTTCTGCATTCTCATCTCAGTCCTATCCAAAAAAGCATCAGTTTTCTTTATGAATTTATCAGTATTAGCCATATATGCACTAGTTTGAGATATGAAAGCATTTAGGGAGTTTTCTAAAGAACTGGATAGCATAGATTGTAACCCCCTTAGCCCGGCCTAGACGGTTGACATCGATTGTTGCGGCATTGGTTGTCGAGGCATGTTCTGTTGGAATCGCAGCGCTGGAGCATTCTTGTAACCCCCTTAGCCCGGCCTAGACGGTTGACCCGAACTACGAAGATTACACGGGGAAAACCAAAGTCAACCTGAAAGTCAACCTTGATTAACGACCTTTTTTTTTTCTTTTTAACCTTATCTAAATGCATATTAACCTTATGTGTACTCTTAAGATAAGCATACTCAAAAATCACAGCAATCGGAAAACAATAAGGGACTCAATTGCACAACATACGAATTTAGGGACCAAATTGTAAATTCTGAAAATTAAGAGGACTTTTCCAATTTTTAAGTTACCCTTATGAAATTAATCATGTTTCATGCTTCTCTGCCAAATTTCACCTCAAACGGACATCTCAAACTCAACCAATTGCACATACAAAAATCAGGACTAAAACGTAAAGCTTGCAAACCTCAAAAACATTCAAATCAGTGCCCAACGGTCAAGTGTTCCGAAACGGGTCTAGGCCGTTCAGAAACACCCCTTGGCAGTAGCCAAAGTGTTCCGAAACACCTCAGCCCGTTTCAAAACACCCAGGCCAAAATATGCACCTGTTTCGAAACAGGCAAGGGTGTTTCGAAACACCCTGCCCAGAAACAGCAGAAAAGCCTGTTTTTACCCTCTTTCGACCCACCAAACATGCTCATATGACCTCCACATCATTCCAACAAGTCCTCAAACATTAAAGGAACATATTTGCATCATCAAAGCTCAATCATAACATCATTTAGGAAAAACCACAAGTCTATAGGCATGCATCCTAAAATGAAAAGCAAGCATTCATCAAAACTCCAAAACAAATACCAAATGGCCATTTACATGTTCCAACATCATCATATGCATTAAACCAACTTAGGGAGTCCAAAACATCTCCCAAAACTAAACCTAGGTTCCCATTGCCAAATACCAAAAGCTAATAGTGTTGTGAAAATAGTCATCATACATGAGCTTAGACTTTCACTTGGATCCTTGACCTCCTTGCTGCCCTTAAAGCACTTCAATGCTCTGCATTATTGGTTCAAGAAAGAGAGAGCGTAAGCACAAATGCTTAGTGAGAAATGCTCTAATGAAACATCACAACAATGCAATTTGTAAAAACACCTTTCCAAGGCCTTTAGTTTCAAAACATCATTTATCATGCATCTATGCATACAAACCAAACATCTCATGCTTCAATACATCAACATGTCATATTGGCTTTCAACTGATAATCCATAACCATTTTCAACTCAAAACACAATCGGATACGCGGATTACAAGCGTTGTCCCATACGCTCCATACACACTACCAAACACACAAGGTGGAGTTTACCGGTACAATCACAACCCCTCAACACCCATGATGGAGTTTAACGGTACAATCACAACCCCCTCCACATCACTCATTGGTAGTTGTATAACATCACTAACGAGAACACAGGACACACAACACAAGATCTTCACATGGCATTTTAACCACCATTATGATCTTAGACATCTCGTTAGTGTTATTGGATGGAGTTTACGGTACAATCACAACCCCTCAACATCCAAGGTGACTTTATTCACGGTGCACCCAATCCTATAGCCGGCTAATTATATCCGATTCAGGTACTTTAAAACCAACACATCACTTTCCAATATACATCAATTATCATCAACAATCCACTGTTTTAAAGCATTAATCAAAGCCATTACATAATCATGCAACACTATGCATCAAACCACATTTATCAATGTCCAAAACAAGGATCTCTTACCTTGAGCATCCTCCAACACATGGCTTACAAAACCAGCATTAAACATGCTAAAATATGCTTTCAAAACAGAATTTAAACATGCAACATAAACACATTGCATTCAACCATCCCATGGTTCATCAAAAAGAGAGTTTCTCCGAAAAACTTACTCTTGAGCTTAGCTAAGTTGTTTAGACTTAAACTAAGCTCCCAAAACCTTCCAAGATTGGTTTCAAGGCTGAAAACCAAACTTCACTCACCGATTCCGTTTCGCAAGCTTGCCGAAACGCCGATCAAGCCTCCAGATCAACACCACAAGGATCCGATGATGTCTGCCCTGTTTTAAACACATCAAAGCAGTGGATTAATGCATCATCATGCATTAAAATCTTCAGCCACAACACCTAAACTCGTTGCTCTCATCAAAACTCACATTTCGGCTACCAAACACAACCGAAATCACATCCAAACACCTCTACAACATTACCCAGCCAAGATCCATCAAATCTAATCATTCTTAATCAATTAACATCCAAAAAGGACCTAATCACGTCCTTATACCTCCAGCTACAGCAGAACATCAAAATCACCCCAAAAACCACCATTTTCTCAAATCAAAACTTAGGAAAATCAACCTATTCGGGATTGCATTGATTAAACCTCAATTACACATCATTTAAACACCCAAAATACATCAAAAAGACATCTCAAAACAGAGCCCAATCATTTATTACGAATTTCTTCAAAATTAAATCCAAATCTTGCATTTTAAGCCAAATTCAAGAACACAACATTAAAACCTTTAATAAAACTCAATTCAAGGATTGAGAACTTGGGAAATTCAGTAAAGAACTGAGTATTTAGAGGAGAAGGATGTTCATACCTCTAAATGTGAGTTTCTCCTTGTTTAGAGCCAAAATCCTTGAAAATTCAATAAGCAAATGTTGAGGTTTTGGTGTATAAATGATTAGAAATCATTTAGAGATTGAAATCTCAACTTTAGGTGTGAAAATCAAAGGAATAGTGGCTGTGGAAATGTGTTTGGCTGAGAGAAAATTGAGAGAAAATGAAATGGGAAAATTTTGGCAAAAGTTAGTTATGAAACTAAAATATATCTTTTCCCTCTTTTCTTTTTATTAAATCACATTAAATGAGTCTTTAAAATTTAAGAAAAATCTGGAGAAACTCTCCCTTGGGTAAATTAGCTCCTTAAAGATTCAAAGTTTCAATCCTTTTAAAACAGTCACCAACTTTTCAAAAATTACATTTTAGTCACTAACTTGAAATGTCATATTTCCAAACCCCATTTTGTAAAATTGATTTCACCACTCTCTTATATATAATAAAAGAGGATTTTTAGATATTTTTCCATATTTTTAATGCATCCCAAACTAGGCTTTCCCTAAAAAGCACCTTTTATATTCGAACCGTAATTTAAACCGGTCCGGTTCAGACCCTAAATTTCCAAGCCCAAAATTGGGGTGTTACAACTCTCCCCCCTTAAGAAATTTCGTCCTCGAAATTTACCTGGAGGAAAAAGGTACGGAAACTGCTTCAACATGTCATCCTTCCGTTCCCACGTGGCTTCCTCAGCACCACGATGCTTCCACAACACCTTTACCAACTCAATGGTCTTGCCTCGAAGAACTTTACTATCCGAATCCAGAATCTCCACCGGTTCCTCATCATAGGTCAAATCCGGATTCAATTCCACTTCCTCCACAGGTATCACATGAGAAGGATCCGATCTATACTTCCGAAGAATAGAAACATGAAACACATCATGAATCTTTTCTAACTCTTGCGGTAACCTCAACTTGTACGCAACAGGACCCACACGCTCAATCACCTCGTATG
This sequence comes from Hibiscus trionum, assembly GCA_030270665.1. Classification (NCBI taxonomy): domain Eukaryota; kingdom Viridiplantae; phylum Streptophyta; class Magnoliopsida; order Malvales; family Malvaceae; genus Hibiscus; species Hibiscus trionum. Next base: position 30,144,847 of record BSYR01000021.1, read on the forward strand.
GTCCAATGTACCTAGGGCTCAACTTACCCTTTCGGCCAAACCTCATCATCTTTTTCCAAGGCAAAACTTTCAAAAACACACGGTCACCCACCGCATACTCAATCTCCTTACGCTTCAAAACTTCTGCCGATCAGAAGCTGCCTTCAAACGCTCACAAATGAGCTTCACCTTCTCGGTGGTTCCTTTCAACAAAGCGGGCATCGAAACCAACTTTTGACCTATTTCAGCCCAACAAAGAGGAGTCCTACACTTCCTCCCGTACAAAGCTTCATAAGGTGCCATTTGAATACTTGCCTGATAACTATTATTATAGGCAAACTCCACCAAAGGCAAATGGTTCTCCCAAGAACCTTGAAACTCAATCACGCAGCACCTCAACATATCCTCCAACACCTGGATAACACGCTCAGACTGCCCATCCGACTGTGGATGATAAGATGTACTGAAATTCAACCGTGTACCCAAGGCCTGATGCAAACACTACCAGAAACGTGATGTAAACCTCGGATCTCTATACGACACAATCGACTTTGGCACACCATGCAACCGCACAATCTCAGCAATGAATAGCTCCGCAAGCTTATCCAAAGTGTACGTAGTATGCACATGCAAGAAATGCGCACACTTCGTCAGGCGATCCACAATCACCCACGCCGAATTCTTCTTCGATGGCGACAAAGGCAAACCAGACACGAAGTCCATGGTAATCCTCTCCCACTTCCACTCAGGAATCCTCAACGGTTGCAACAACCCTGAAGGAAACTAATGCTCAGCCTTAAATCGCTGACATAACATGCACTTGCTTACAAACTCAGCAACATCCTTCTTTAAACCCACCCAATAGTACTCATCACGAAGATCACGGTACATCTTAGTACTACCAGGGTGCATAGCAAAAGGACTACTATGAGCTTCAGTCAGAATAGCACGCCTCAACTCAGCATCACTGGGCACCACTATCCGACTTCCAAAGCATAAAACTCCATCATCATTAAAGCAGAAATTTGATGGCCTATCCTCTGCAATATCCTGAACATGTGGCACCAAGGAATCATCCAACAACTGCTTTTCCTTAATCAACTGAATCAAGGATGGTTTCACTTGCAACTCAGCCACAAGACCACCATCACGCGAAATGCTCAAACTGGCAAACATAGCCCTCAACTCCACTGCTACCTTCCTACTCAAGGCATCCGCTACAACATTAGCTTTACCCGGATGGTACTCGATCGTCAAATCGTAATCCTTAAGCAACTCCACCCAACATCGTTGCCTAAGATTCAACTCTTTCTGAGACATCAGATACTTCAAACTCTTGTGATCCGTGTACACAGTACACTTCTCACCATACAGGTAATGTCTCCAAATTTTCAAAGCGAAAACCACCGCAGCTAACTCAATGTCATGCGTAGGATAATTGCGCTCATGCACCTTCAACTGACGCGATGCATAAGCCACCACCTTACCCTCTTGCATCAACACACATCCCAACCCAACGTAGGACGCGTCACTATACACCACAAACTCTTTCCCTGATTCAGGTTGAACCAAGATAGGAGCTTGCATTAAAGCTGCCTTAAGCTTCTCAAAAGCATGTTGTCTCGCTTCCGTCCACTCATACTTAACATCCTTCTGCAACAACTTCGTCAAAGGTGCAGCAATCTTTGAAAACCCATCCACGAACCTCCAGTAGTACCCCGCCAAACCAAGGAAACTACGGACTTCATCAACAGACTTAGGAGGCTTCCAATTCATCACTGCCTCAATCTTCTGAGGATCAACACGAACTCCTTCAACAGAGACTACATGACCAAGAAACACAACTTCTCTAAGCCAGAACTCACACTTGCTCAGCTTGGCATAAAGCTGATTCTCCAACAAAGCCTGCAACACAATTCTCAAATGCCCCTCATGCTCTTCCTCAGTACGAGAGTACACGAGAATATCATCAATGAACACCACAACAAATTTATCCATGTATTCATGGAACACTCTATTCATCATGTCCATGAAAGCTGCAGGAGCATTCGTCAAGCCAAGCGGCATCACAAGAAACTCATAATGCCCATACCTCATTCTGAAGGCTGTCTTTGGCACATCCACATCCTTCACCTTCAGCTGATAATACCCTGACCTTAAGTCAATTTTAGAGAACACAGCTGCTCCCCGAAATTGATCAAAAAGATCATCAATTCTCGGCAATGGATACCGATTCTTGACAGTCAACTTGTTAAGTTGACGGTAATCAATGCACATTCTCATAGTGCCATCCTTTTTCTTCACAAACAAGACCGGTGCACCCCAAGGTGACACACTCGGCCGAATGAAACCACGATCAAGCAACTCCTGAAGTTGCGTCTTCAGCTCTTTCAACTCTTTTAGGTGCCATTCGATAAGGAGTAATGGACACTGGAGTTGTGTTTTCATACAGCTCAATCCCAAACTCCACTTCGCGATTAGGAGGCAATCCAGGCAACTCCTCCGGAAACACACCAGGAAACTCTCGCACAGTCCTAATATCTTGCACACGCAACTCTTTAGAGCTAGGATTCATCACAAAGGTTAGATAGGCTTCACAACCTTGCCTCAGCATCCGACTCGCTTCCAAAGTGGACACCACATTGGCAAGAAACTTCACATTCTCACCAACCACCACTACCTCATAATCATCCGCAAGCTTCAACGAAACTCGCTTATTCTCAAAATCTACAACAGCTCGATGCTCAACAAGCCAATCCATACCAAGGATTACATCAAAACCATAGAAAGGCAATTCCATAAGATCAACATGAAAAACATGGTCTTGCACAACCAAGGGACATCTTCTATAAAGATTTCGTGTAACAATAGTCTCGCCAAAAGAACTAGTTACACGCATACCAACATCCAAAGACTCAACAGGCAAACCAAGCAATTGAGCATGCTCACGCAATATGTATGAGTGTGTAGATCCAGAATCAATCAAGGAAAGTAATGACAAGGATTGCAAAGTGAAAGTACCTGCGATCACATCCGTGTCATTCCTCCCCTCCCTCTGAGCATACACTCTGGCCTGGCCACCACCCTCAGGCTGAACAGCTACCACATGAGCCACATTCCTTCCACCATCCTCTCTACGCTGGAAATTACCACGGCCGCCCCCACGACCTCTCTGTGGTGCAAAAACTCCAGGAGCACGTCCCTGACCACCACCGGCCAACATAGGACACTCTCTCTTCATGTGATCCGCCGAACCACAGTTCCAACACGAATTACCAGTCACCACAACAGGAGCCTGTACCTCCCTCGCTGCTCGAGGACAATCACGCCTCAGATGACCACGCGATCCACATGTCCAACATGTGTTCTGATCAGCTCTCGCCCTGTCTCCCTGAATAGGCGCACCTTGCCCTCCACCACCACGCCTAGCTGAAGAACGATACTTCCGATCACGTCCTCTCTTGTTCCGTCCACCACCGGAACTATACTCAGCAGCTCGCTTGCCCACACTAGGACCAGCTCCTCTAGAAGATAAACCCAAATTCAACTCAATGTCTTTTGCTCTACCAACCAGCACATCGAAGTCAGTGTACTCAGCAGCCAGCATATAGGTCTTTACATCCGTCACCAAACCATAACGGAAACGTTCACACCTCTCCCGCTCATCAGGGATAAGCTCATGTGCGTACTGACTGAGTCGGACAAACTGAACCTCGTACTCAGCCACTGACATGCTCCCTTGAGTAAGAGACATGAATTCTCTTTTCTTTTCATCCAGGTACCGCACACCCAAATACCTCCTCTTGAACGCGTTCAGAAAGAACGTCCAAGTCACATCAGCATCCTCCATTCCGGAGATAGTGGTTGTCCACCAGGTATACGCATCGTCATACAACAATGATATTACATAGCCCAGCTTCTGCACTTCATTGCAGTTCATTTGTCCCAAAATTCTCTTGGTACTTTCCAACCAAGACTCGGAACCCTCAGCAGACAAACCCCTAAACTCAGTCCCTCCCAGACTGCGCAAACGTTCCAGAGGTAGTCTAACATTAGCATCTCCCTGATGCCCAGCTCCATGAGCTCCAGCTACTGCCGCCTGAAAGGCTCCCGCAATAGCCTGAATCAGCACTGTCAAGTCAGGAGCAGCTTGCCCCTGCCCAGCTTCAGGTCCAGCGACCCCAGCACCAGCGCCAGCACCAGCTCCCTCTCCCCCAGCACCACCACCACCGGGTGGAGGAGATAAATCCACTACATTTTCAGCATTCTCTTCGTTCTCATTTTGAGCCATAGCTCGCGTATTAATCCTCGGCTCTCTACGAGGTCCCATTCACTATACTATGCAATCACAAATGCAACAAACAATGTCAGGCTCAGCAAGGCAAGCAATCTAAGTACTCAAGCTCATTTCCAATTTAAAACAAATCATTTCATTAGCTTTGATATGGCAATGGGTCCCTCTAACATGCTTTACCACAGCATACACCACAATTGCAACATTTTTACAATTCATACATCATACTTTCACTCAACAAATATACATGCAATCATACACATATGACCCACATAACCATTCCCAAATACTCGAGAACTCAACTCTGATACCACCAAATGTAACCCCCTTAGCCCGGCCTAGACGGTTGACCCGAACTACGAAGATTACACGGGGAAAACCAAAGTCAACCCGAAAGTCAACCTTGATTAACGACCCTTTTTTTATTTTTAACCTTGTCTAAATGCATATTAACCTTATGTGTACTCTTAAGATAATCATACTAAAAAATCACAGCAATCGGAAAACAATAAGGGACTCAATTGCACAACATACGAATTTAGGGACCAAATTGTAAATTCTGAAAATTAAGAGGACTTTTCCAATTTTTCAGTTACCCTTATGAAATTAATCATGTTTCATGCTTCTCTGCCAAATTTCACCTCAAACGGACATCTCAAACTCAACCAATTGCACATACAAAAATCAGGACTAAAACGTAAAGCTTGCAAACCTCAAAAACATTCAAATCAGTGCCCAATGGTCAAGTGTTCCGAAACGGGTCTAGGCCGTTCAGAAACACCCCTTGGCAGTAGCCAAAGTGTTCCGAAACACCTCAGCCCGTTTCGAAACACCCAGGCCAAAATATGCACCTGTTTCGAAACAGGCAAGGGTGTTTCGAAACACCCTGCCCAGAAACAGCAGAAAAGCCTGTTTTTACCCTCTTTCGACCCACCAAACATGCTCATATGACCTCCACATCATTCCAACAAGTCCTCAAACATTAAAGGAACATATTTGCATCATCAAAGCTCAATCATAACATCATTTAGGAAAAACCACAAGTCTATAGGCATGCATCCTAAAATGAAAAGCAAGCATTCATCAAAACTCCAAAACAAATACCAAATGGCCATTTACGTGTTCCAACATCATCATAGGCATTAAACCAACTTAGGGAGTCCAAAACATCTCCCAAAAATCAACCTAGGTTCCCATTGCCAAATACCAAAAGCTAATAGTGTTGTGAAAATAGTCACCATACATGAGCTTAGACTTTCACTTGGATCCTTGACCTCCTTGCTGCCCTTAAAGCACTTCAATGCTCTGCATTATTGGTTCAAGAAAGAGAGAGCGTAAGCACAAATGCTTAGTGATAAATGCTCTAATGAAACATCACAACAATGCAATTTGTAAAAACACCTTTCCAAGGCCTTTAGTTTCAAAACATCATTTATCATGCATCTATGCATACAAACCAAGCATCTCATGCTTCAATACATCAACATGTCATATTGGCTTTCAAGTGATAATCCATAACCATTTTCAACTCAAAACACAATCGGATACGCGGATTACAAGCGTTGTCCCATACGCTCCATACACACTACCAAACACACAAGGTGGAGTTTACCGGTACAATCACAACCCCTCAACACCCGTGATGGAGTTTAACGGTACAATCACAACCCCCTCCACATCATTCATTGGTAGTTGTATAACATCACTAACGAGAACACGGGACACACAACACAAGATCTTCACATGGCATTTTAACCACCACTATGATCTTAGACATCTCGTTAGTGTTCTTGGATGGAGTTTACGGTACAATCAAAGCCATTAAATAATCATGCAACACTATGCATCAAACCACATTTATCAATGTCCAAAACAAGGATCTCTTACCTTGAGCATCCTCCAACACATGGCTTACAAAACCAGCATTAAACATGCTAAAATATGCTTTCAAAACAGAATTTAAACATGCAACATAAACACATTGCATTCAACCATCCCATGGTTCATCAAAAAGAGAGTTTCTCCGAAAAACTTACTCTTGAGCTTAGCTAAGTTGTTTAGACTTAAACTAAGCTCCCAAAACCTTCCAAGATTGGTTTCAAGGCTGAAAACCAAACTTCACTCACCGATTCCGATTCGCAAGCTTGCCGAAACGCCGATCAAGCCTCCGGATCAACACCACAAGGATCCGATGATGTCTCCCCTGTTTTAAACACATCAAAGCAGTGGATTAATGCATCATCATGCATTAAAATCTTCAACCACAACACCTAAACTCGCTGATCTCATCAAAACTCACATTTCGGCTACCAAACACAACCGAAATCACATCCAAACACCTCTACAACATTACCCAGCCAAGATACATCAAATCCAATCATTCTTAAACATCAATTAACATCTATAAAGGACCTAATCACGTCCTTATACCTCCAGCTACAGCAGAACATCAAAATCACCCCAAAAACCACAATTTTCTCAAATCAAAACTTAGGAAAATCAACCTATTCGGGATTGCATTGATTAAACCTCAATTACACATCATTTAAACACCCAAAATACATCAAAAAGACATGTCAAAATAGAGCCCAATCATTTATTACGAATTTCTTCAAAATTAAATCCAAATCTTGCATTTTAAGCCAAATTCAAGAACACAACATTAAAACCTTTAATAAAACTCAATTTAAGGATTGAGAACCTGAGAATTTCAGTAAAGAACTGAGTATTTAGAGGAGAAGGACGTTCATACCTCTAAATGTGAGTTTCTCCTTGTTTAGAGCCAAAATCCTTGAAAATTCAATAAGCAAATGATGAGGTTTTGGTGTAGAAATGATTAGAAATCATTTAGAGATTGAAATCTCAACTTTAGGTGTGAAAATCAAAGGAAATGTGGCTGTGGAAATATGTTTGGCTGAGAGAAAATTGAGAGAAAATGAAATGGGAAAATTTTGGCAAAAGTTAGTTATGAAACTAAAATATCTCTTTTCCCTCTTTTCTTTTTATTAAATCACATTAAATGAGTCTTTAAAATTTAAGAAAAATCTGGAGAAACTCTCCCTTGGGTAAATTAGCTCCTTAAAGATTCAAAGTTTCAATCCTTTTAAAACAGTCGCCAACTTTTCAAAAATTACATTTTAGTCACTAACTTGAAATGTCATATTTCCAAACCCCATTTTGTAAAATTGATTTCACCACTCTCTTATATATAATAAAAGAGGATTTTTAGATATTTTTCCATATTTTTAATGCATCCCGAACTAGGCTTTCCCTAAAAAGCACCTTTTATATTCAAACCGTAATTTAAACCGGTCCGGTTCAGACCCTAAACTTCCAAGCCCAAAATTGGGGCGTTACAATTCTGATTGTTCTGATTGAGGGAATTGTTAGGATTGCTCCATGAGAAGTTCAGATGTTTCTTCCGGGCAGAGTTGTAAGTGTTGAACATCACATTGTTGTTCTGGTTGTAGTTTCCAACATAAAATCTAGACTATGGATTCTGTGGACACTTAGAAGAATCATGGTTACCATTACATAAATCGCAAAAGGAACCTACTACCTTGACCTCCTGTGTATTTCTTGGTCGTTTCATGTTCTTAACCAAATTGGTTAAGGTAGCCAATTGTGAAAGAATTGAATCCGATGACTCAAGTTTATTTATGGTGGCATGGCGTCTGACTCCTCCTCTTCTGGCTATTGGGAACTAATAGTCATTTTTAGCAACCCTATTCAGGATCTACATTACTTCTTTCGGTGGCTTGTCTAGGAGTATGTCTTTTTCCGAGGAATCTAGCATCATCCTTGTTGGCATGTTTACTGCATTGTAAAACATTGTCACTTGTGTCCACAATGGGAATCCGTGTAAGGGACATTTGTGTAAAAGCTCTATGTATTGTTGGAGTATGCCCAAAGATCAATCATATGATGATTGAATAGACATACTATTTTACTAGATTTATCAAGTAATGGCATTGTCGTTATTATCATTTGGTATGTTTCTGTGCATCAAACTAACCAATGGATAATAATGTCCATACAATAATACAATTATTGTTAAATAGGATCCTTCGTCGAATATTATTACCGGTATGGACAATGATAATATATAAAGACTAATATGTGGTTGATTGATAACAAGTGTTGTCATTCACATAAAGATGTCAAAATCAACACATAAGTATTTGTTAGAGAACAACATACTGGATTGACCCGCTATGAGCAAGTTTCTTGGGTAATTATGTGACAGTCACAACATTGCTCATGATAAACATATGTATAATCCTCATACTTGAGATCAACATGATTTCAACATAAAGATTTACGTATTTTGACATAGTCAAACGTGTGTCGTAACTGACTACAATATAAAGACTGATGATTGGATACGTGATGACCTATGTAGTGAAATATGGTTGATCAAGAAAGGATTTTTCCCTCCTATATAATGGGAGAAATATCTTCGGCCACTTGATTTAGTGAGATTAGAAAATGCATGGCCATGCTCGAATATTATGATATGAGATATCATAGAGATTCGTTTATCATAATCTACTCAAGACATCAAGAAACACTAGATGGACAACGCAAGTGTGACTAACCCATGACTTGTGTTCATCTAAGATATAAAGGAAAAAGGATGAAATACATAAAGAAAGTTTATTCAGGAATTAGGAAAGTCAAACCATGACTTCATGCAACTTAGGTAGCAATGATGTATTGCTAGATGCCACTCATTGTTTGTAAAATTAGAACAGTTCTAATTTTGCTGCTAACGTTGCATGAACCTACAAGGGTCACACCCTTCGAATGAAACGAACAAAAATTGGAAACCATACTCCCTATTTTAGGGAGGTTGTCGAAAATCCCCTATGGGATAGGGGAAATCGGCAACTCCCTTAAATGGTAATAATATTGGATAAATACTGTAATTATCAAATATTATTTAGAGTATGGAAAATATTTAGAGACTTAAATATTATAGAATAATATTCTAGAAATTTAAATATATATTTGGAATTTATATAATGTATATTTAATTCCAAGTCTATGTAGAATTAGATTCCACATAATTAAAAATATATATTTAAATATATTTAAATCCAAGTAAAGATAGAATGAGATTCTATATAGTAAAAATATATATATATTTGGATTAAATATAATGTATATTTGAATCCATGTTTTATGTAGAATAAGAGTCTACATAATTAAATATATATATTTCATTTAATATTATTAAATATAATGTATATTTAATATAAACCAATTTCAAGTAGAATTAGATTCTATGAATTTTGGTTCAACTTGGATTTAAAGAATTCAACTAGAATTATGTCTCTGAATACTATTTAAAGGGACAAGGGCTAGCAACCAAATCATCCCTCTTCCTCCTCTTGAAGATTTCGACAACACCCCTAGGGATTCCCCACTGGAATTCGACATATCCCAGAAAGCTTTCTGAGAAGCTGTTCGATATTTTTCTTGTGTTCTACTTGCCCCTTGGTAAATCCCTAAAGGTTCCCTTGCTCGATTGCAAATCCTGGTTAAACTCCTGGTTGATTTCAGACTCCCTCATGAATCCTTGGAGGGATTTCGACTTCTCCCTGGAAGGTGTTCAAACCTGTCGAAACTTATCCCTAATTGTTAGGGAGGCGGAAACTTTGTTCGGGTGGACTCCGTCGAGGTCTTTGCGAACCTGTGACGATTCTGGTTTTACTTGACGTGGTTATTCCGACATACCGTCGGTTTTCCAGTTTCCAGAGTTTTAAAAGGTAACTCTTCATCTTTTCACCCTGGATTCGTTCCTATACATGGATCCTGGCTGGATTACGTCGGATTAATTTTTCCGCTGCGCCACAGGGCATGCCAATGTGACCCAACAGTGGTATCAGAGCCACTTGTATCATACGAATTCGGACTTAAATTCTTGGGTGATGTTTATGTATGAGATGCATGTTGTTTGATTCGATTTAGATATTTATCGTTTATCGTATCACACCTAATAAAGACTTATTTCGAATATCACTGAATGATTAAGAGTTAATCATAACTATGTTAGGTTGCGACTAATAGTTAGTCTAGAGAACAAGTAGTTGTTTGTAGTTTCATAGATTTATGAAATCTCTAAAAGGGCTTCAAATTTGATAAAAGTTATCAAACTATCTTTCACGGTGAATCCATAATAGTTATGGTTAGACGTTATGAAAAATGCATGTCTAGGATTGGCATCATCAAAGACATGGTACTTAAGTGTGCCTAGTGCGCCACCTCTCTTTCATGTTGACCTACCTGGTGCATTTGTTCGTTAACGCAAATGGTTTATGAAAGCTCGTGATCCTTCTTTGGCCCATTAACCGCAACATAGGGATAATCGGTTTAAAACTCTGTAAACATGTCGTTAGTTTGTTCGCACGATGTTTGAAAATCATGTAAGATTTCACGGTGTTTGTTTTGCATGGTTATAGCCCATAGCCTTTATAGTTTTGGTTTTTATAAATACGGCCTGCGTGTCGTGCCTTTCTCTATCTTCTATTGTACTTCTCTTCTCATCTCACTCCCTCGCATGTAACGCGAGTTTCTGAAAATTGTAAATACTCATGGAGATAAAGCAAGAACCAAGGTAGCAGCGTGGTGGGCCTTCCCTGGTCGACCAGGCGTTTCAGAAGCAGATTCTATCTTTAGTAGAATGGTCCTCCCATCGGCTTGGTACGGGTCACATTAGGTTAAGAAGGTCTATAATCATTGCATATTTATTTACCGCTTATATTTACCTTGTATGTGATGCAATGGATGTTTTATAAGCATGATTAAACATAGTTCTATTGATAGGATCAATGTTAAAATGATGAGATAATTAAGTAAATCCCTCACTATAATTCTAAGTCTATTTTAACCATCCAATATTTACCCTCGTTAAAGCTTCGATCGATATAATGCGAGCTTTGCTAAAGCAATGTCACATTTATCTATCTTAGTTAAACGCGAAGAATAAGCTAGTGATATTCGCCGGTTGAGATATTGGTATTGACATTGCTGGGTTGTTCTAATAGGATTAGAAAACCTAGTGGTTAAAAGTTTTGGTTAATCATAAGATGATTTAAAGAACAAGAGTTGTTCGCCAAAAGATGAGGAATTACATGAGATGTAATTAGTAAGGAGTTACTTACATAAATAACCATTTACTAAAAGACTGGCCAAAGTTGATTTAGGAATGGTGAAATACGGATCCTCACTCACTAGAAAAACTATCGAAACGTTTTTCAGAAATTAAAACTAGAGGGTTTTTAATTTTGAAGAAAATAGTGGGAGTAAATTTATAGCAAAGACCTATCTATAAATTTTAAAATTTAGTAAAACTTATGTAGCATATTTTCTTTGTTGTAGAATTAATGGCAAATAATACTCTATCTCTGCGATCTATCCTTGAGAAGGATAAGCTAAATGGCATAAACTTTCTTGATTGGTTCCGCAATTTGAGAATTGTTCTCAAACAGGAAAAGAAGGAATATGTCATTGAAGAACATGTTCCTGATGAACCGGTTGCCACTGCTTCCAGAGCTGACAAAGACAAGTTTAAGAAACACATGGACGACATGCTGGATGTCGGTTGTCTTATGCTTGCCTCCATGACCCCTGAGATTCAGAAGCAACATGAGGACATGGTAGCTTATGATATGATTCAAAATCTCAAGGAGATTTATGAAGGGCAAGCTCGTCAAGAGAGGTACGAGACCTCTAAAGCTCTGTTTCAATGCAAGATGAGTGAAAGATCTCCTGTAGGAGCTCACGTCATCAAAATGATGGACTACATCCAAACGTTGGAGAAGCTCGGCTTTCCGCTGAAAGACGAATTAGCTACTGATGTCATCCTGCAATCGTTGCCGGATAGTTTCAATCAGTTCGTCCTTAATTTCAATATGAATGAAATTAACAAAACGCTGCTACAGTTACTCGGCATGTTGAGAACTGCTGAAATCAACCTGAAGAAGGTAGGACCTAAACCTAATCATATGGTCCGCAAGGGCAAGAAGAAAGGTAAATCGGCAGCAAAGTCTAAAGGTGATGGTAAGACCAAAACCGATGGAAAGGAGGCATTGAAACCTAAGAAGGGAATCAAGAAGGATGGAAAATGTTTCCATTGCGACAAGACCGGACATTGGAAGAGAAACTGCCCCACACACCTACAAGAAGTCAAGAAAGAAAAAACGAGTGAGGCATCAACCTCAGAGGCTTCTAAAGAGAAGGCATCAGAATAGACATGGACCTGCGAATGGAAATAAAGCAAGAGTTGCTACATCATCCATTAGGACATGTGTTTTTGCTTAAATAGATTTGTTTTAGTTATCTTGTACGGACAAGATATTTTTAATTTTGAGATTATTTAAATAAATGTTATTCTTTTAATCTCTTATGGCACAACGAATCAATGATCTTTAAACTAATGACTAATCTCAAACTCGTAAAAAGTGTCAAGGTAATTTGATGAGATCAAATTCAAGAATACTTAAAGTTTGATGAACTTTCAAAGAATATGGGATTGTCCCATAATTAAATCCCACAAGTGGAACGAAAAGTCTTTGAAAGAGAATCAAATATGTTAGACATGTTTTGATTCAGAACAAGTCATTTTTCGACTTCTTTACACAATAGAAAAACAACTCTCATACTTAATTGTTTTTTTTTGTTCGAAACTCCATATAAGATATGGACTAAGAATTGTTCTAGAATACCTTTGAAGTTTTAAGGTTACTTACATGTTAAAATGTTTACAAAGTTCGAACCTTAAAAACTCCATTTGTTGGTTATCCTAAAAAGAACAAAGCGTTTGTTTCTCAAACGAGAGTTTATCTTGAAAAAGATTAATTCTCACAAAGGGATATTATTTCTTCAACTTTAACGAGAACAAAATATTTGTTGCTCAAACGATAGTTTATCTCGAAAGAGAATACTTATCACTAAGGGATTTCATTTTTCAACGAGAACAAAATGTTTGTTGCTCAAACGAGAGTTTCTCTCGAAAGATATTACCTCTCACAAAAGGAAAATGGAATTTGGAATGTGAAGAAATTGTAGACAACAAATTTATGAACCAAAGATTGAGAATGTTCCGCAAATGATCAAGGAACATTGGAACAAAACACAACCATTGTGTTCATCCTTAAGAGAATACCATAAACTTGAGAAATATGGATTTCTCACTATCTGTACATGAAAACACTCTTTTTTCGGATCAAGATAAAGACTGGGTCTTATCAGAAAGCAATGGTGAGCCCAAAATTTGAGAAATGGCTAAGAGCCATGAGATATGAGATGGAATCCATGTCTAAAACCAAGTATAGACTTTTGTTACCTAAAAGGGTAAAACCTAAGAGGTATGGATGAGTTTTTCAAAAAGGAAAAACCGACATGGATGATAAAACATACAAAGGATGATTCGTTGCTAAAAGTTTTCGACAAACTTCATAGTATAGACTATGATAAAGCATCTTCCTTGTAGCTATGTTTAATCCATCTTAATTTCACTTGCAAGTAGTTACATACGATGATTATGGAATCAAATAAAGGAATGTCAAAACCACTTTCCTAAGGGAAAACTTGAAACAGATGTGTACATGACACATCCAGAAGGTTTTGTCACTCCAGTAAACACTTGGAAGGTATGTAAGTTACAAAGGTCTATCCGTAGACTAAGGAAAGCTTCTCGAAGTTGGGATATTCGTTTCAGAAGATACAATCAAAAGGTTTGGTTTATCTAGAAACAAAGGGGAGTCTTGTTTTCAAAAAAGCTAGTGGGAGCATTGTTACTTTCCTAAGTATTGTGTGTAGATGACATACTCATTAAAAGGAACTAAAGATCGCAATCTGTTTTGCATTAATAAAAGATACTGCGAGTTAGCAACATGAGACAGTATCTAACTCTACAACATAGGCTGAATGTATTACAGTCGACATAGCAATAAAGAAGGATGTTTGGATCTAAAGGGTTCACTTCTGAACTAAGGGTTGTTCCCAGCATATTAGATGCTACATAACTCTGTTATGATGGAACCTTTGCGTAAGCAAATAAAACCCAGATCTCATCAATAAATCCAAACATATTCTAAAGTGCTTACATCTTGGAGATGTGAAAGTATGCAACATACGCACAAAGTTGATAACTTTGTCAACTCCCTGACAAAGCTTTTGACACAACATAAGCATGTCAGTTACTCTAAGCCATATCGTATTAGATACGAGAATGATTGGTCTTAGTGCTAGTGGGAGATTGTTGGAGTATGCCCAAAGACCAATCATATGATGATTGAATAGACATATTATTTTACTAGATTTATCAAGTAATGGCATTGTCGTTATTATCATTTGGTAAGTTTTTGTGCATCAAACTAACCATTGGATAATAATTTCCATACAATAATACGATTATTGTTAAATAGGATCCTTAGTCGAATATTATTACCGGTATGGACAGTGATAATATATAAAGACTAATATGTGGTTGATTGATAACAACTGTTGTCATTGACATAGAGATGTCAAAATCAACAAATAAGTATTTGTTAGAGAACAACATACTGGATTGACGCGCTATGAGCATGTTTCTTGGGTAATTATGTGACAGTCACAACATTACTCATGATAAACATATGTATAATCCTCAGACTTGAGATCAACATGATTTCAACATAAAGATTTACGTATTTTGACATAGTCAAACGTGTGTCGTAACTGACTGCATTATAAAGACTGATGATTGGATATGTGATGACCTATGTAGTGAAATATGGTTGATCAAGAAAGGATTTGTCCCTCCTACATAATGGGAGAAATATCTTCGGCCACTTGATTGAGTGAGATTAGAAAATGCATGGCCATGCTCGAATATTATGATATATGATATCATAGAGATTCGTTTATCATAATCTACTCAAGACATCAAGAAACACTAGATGGATAACGCAAATGTGACTAACCCATGACTTGTGTTCATCTAAGATATAAAGGACAAAAGGATGAAATACATAAAGAAAGTTTATTCAGGAATTAGGAAAGTCAAACCATGACTTCATGCAACTTAGGTAGCAATGATGTATTGCTAGATGCCACTCATTGTTTGTAAAATTAGAACAGTTCTAATTTTGCTGCTAACGTTGCATGTACCTACAAGGGTCACACCCTTCGAATGAAACGAACAAAAATTGGAAACCATACTCTCTATTTTAGGGAGGTTGCCGAAAATCCCCTATGGGGTAGGGGAAATCGGCAACTCCCTTAAATGGGAATAATATTGGATAAATATTGTATTTATCAAATATTATTTAGAGTATGGAAAATATTTAGAGAATTAAATATTATAGAATAAGATTCTAGAAATTTTAATATATATTTGGAATTTATATAATGTATATTTAATTCCAAGTTTATGTAGAATTAGATTCCACATAATTAAAAATATATATTTAAATATATTTAAATCCAAGTAAAGATAGAATGAGATTCTATATAATAAAAATATATATATTTGGATTAAATATAATGTATATTTAAATCCATGTTTTATGTAGAATAAGATTCTACATAATTAAATATATATATTTCATTTAATATTATTAAATATAATGTATATTTAATATAAACCAATTTCAAGTAGAATTAGATTCTATGAATTTTGGTTGAACTTTGATTTAAGGAATTCAACTAGAATTATGTCTCTGAATACTATTTAAAGGGACAAGGGCTAGCAACCAAATCATCCATATTCCTCCTTCCAAATTTAGACATATCCCTGGGAATTCCCCTCTGGAATTTTCGACAAGTCCCAAATTTCTTCTAAGAAGCTGTTCGATATTTTTCGGGTGTTCTACTTGCCCCCTGGCAAATCCCTGAAGGTTCCCTTGCTCGATTGCAAGTCTAGGTTGAACTCCTGGTCGATTTCAGACTCCCTCAGGAATCCCTGGAGGGATTTCGACTACTCCCTAGAAGGTTTTCAAACCTGTCGAAATTTATCCCTAAGTGTTAGGGAGGCGGAAACTTTGTTCGTTTTGTTCGGGTGGACTCCGTAGAGGTCGTTGCGAACCTGTGACGATTCCGGTTTTACTTGACGTGGTTATTCCGACATACCGTCGGTTTTCCAGTTTCCAGAGTCTTAAAAGGTAACTCTTCATCTTTTCACCCCGGATTCGTTCATGTACATGGATCCTGGCTGGATTACGTCGGATTAATTTTTCCGCTGCACCACGGGGCGTGCCGACGTGACCCAACAGTTCGGGGGCCGGTTACGCGTGGGGAAGGGTTAGCACCCCCACGACGCCCAAAATTTGTACCTAATTGGTTTTAAAATCGTTTTCAAAACTGGAATTTGCAAGTTCAAAAAAGGTTCGACTTTACTTGTCCGTTTAATGTATATTAGTCTATTTTAACGGCCTTATCGCCCGGGAGATGAACTTTAATCACCGCCAACATTTATGGTGCTAACCCGTCATTCCCATTTGATAGGACACCACATTGAATTATGTTTTCACTTTTCAAACAACAAAGAGTTTTAAGTGTGTTGATCATTTTATTTAATTCTAAGTTCGATTATTTAAAATCCCTAAAAACGTCTAAGTCTTTTATTCCTAATTTAAGGTTTAAGTTTGCTTAAGTGTATTTTACTTTTATGAATAACATTTTCAACAAAACAAGTTTCTATATAAGTTTTAGTCCCTAAGACTCTTTTTTACGTTTTTTATTTTTTATGTTTTTTGCATTTTTACATTTTTTATGCTTTTATCTACCAATTTATGTTTTCCCTTTTTTCAAAATCATTTTCACCCTTTTTCTAAACTCGTTTTCATCTTTTATATTTTTTAAGTTTTTTCTTTTAAAACAACCTATTTTAGAAAATAAATTTTATTTTTTTCGTAAAAAACTCTTTTCTAAGTTTTTCCCTTTTCAAAAATTTATTTAAATATCCTAAACCCTAATTTTTACATTAAAACCCTTTTTATTTTTCTTTTTCTTGAAAACTTTCTTTTTCTTTTTTTTCTAAAAAACATCTTTATTTTTTTTCCTTTTAAAATTATTCTGTAACACCCGGGCTTAGGGGTCGGGTGAAAATAATATTTTAATATTATTTGGGCTCGAGTTTATAATTAAAATAATCCTTTACGGTTCGGGTTTCAAAAATAAATATTTGAAATGTGACCAAATTGATTTAAATTACAAGTTGAAGAGCTTTTTAAAGAACAAGGGAATAGCCATTCATTAATGGCCTTTTTGGTAATTTACCCATCCTTCAATTAAAAACCCCCACTTTTGATTTAAAACACAAAAATGTTGTCATCTTCCTCCCTCCCTATTTCCATTCTCACGACAAAGGAGAGGGTTTTCTCCAAGTGGCTATCCCACCTCCTTTCTCCCTCATTTTGGCTAGGTTTTGTAAGGTAAACACGTTTTCGACTTGCTCTCACCTTCCTCTTTTCAAAAGTACAAGTAGTTTTCATTTTCATCCATGTTTTAGAATTTGGATTTTTGGGAGACTTGAATAAAAATGGTAGCTTTATGGTGTTTAACTTGAGATTTTGTTTTAATATTGTTAGATATGGTGTTTATGAATCAAATGGTCCAACATATATGATTTTTAGAGTGTTTTAAATAAATTCCCGAAATTGGGTTTTAGGGAGGTTTTAGAGTGTTGAAATGTTGAATTTTGGGGGTGTTTTGTGTGAGAATTTGTGGGCTGGTGGTTAGGCTATGTATAGGGGTTGATTTGGAAGCTTTTGGGAGTAGTTTAAGTGTGGGAATCATCGGTTTTGGACTGTGCAAAGGGGCTGCTCGGGAATGGCTTTTTGGGGGTTGTTCTTGGCTCGAAAAGCATGTGTTTTGAGCTTGGTTTGTGTTCCGGGTTTGCTACGTTGTGTTGTTGACTGATTTGAAGTTAATTTACTTGTGTTGGGATGATTAGAAGCAAGGATTTGCGTTGGTAAAGCTTTGGGATCGAATCCGGAAGTGAGGAGGCTTGAGTCGGCTTTGCTTGGCTTGCTTAAGGAAGTGAGGTGAGTGGTTAAAGTATTTTTAAATGGCTTTGATCAATTGGTTCAAGCATGTGAATGTGGAAATGTTTTCAAGTATCGTTTTGGTTCAAAGTTGGTTTTGAAGGAGTTTAGTTTGGGCTTGAAAAGTCAAATTTAAATTCAAGAGTAAGTTGATGTGAATTGCCTTTTTATTTTCCCCCTTTTTCCATTTGTTTTCATTACTTGTGGTGATGTTTTGTTAAGCATGAAATTTAAATAATTTGGGAAGAAGCATGTTGCTTATTATTATATCGTTGATCATGTGTGATGGTATTTATGGTGTTGTTAATATGCCTTGTAAGATGAGTGTAAGTTGGTGCAGGTTGTGCACAGAAATGGTGAGTAAGACCATTTGTGATTGGTAAGATTGTAAGTAGTAAGTGATGCCTAATTGTGGATATTTTTGCAACTTGTTTTGGTTGTGCATGATATAGTGAGTACATGTCGCATGATAGTGAGTGTATATTGTGTTGCATGGTTGGTGTCGAACCTCACGTGATGGTTGTCGTTGCTCTGGTGATGTGTAGTCCCGTCGGTAGCGAGTGGTATAAGACTCCGGTGATGTGTAGTCCCGCCGGTAGTGACTAGTAGAAGAGTACTTTGATGTGTAGTCCCATTGGAAAACTACTAGTCGAAACGGTGATGTGTAGTCCCACCGTGTGTGTTTTGGTTATGCTTGTGCATGCCATGTAATGTTCATGTTGTATCTCACTATATCATTGTCTTCTTATTGTTTTGCTTTAATCTAGGATTATGTCCTCATGTATACCATGAAGTGAAATGCTATGATGAATGTCTATATTGTTGACCTTTGGTTGAACTTGTATGTTAGTAGAAGGATTAGGTCGTTGGATGATTTGTATGCGTTGACCCTCATTTTAAAGAAAGCTTTGAACCCTACATTGTCGTTGTTATGTTTTAGAGCTTCGCTCACTAAGCTTTATGCTTACGCTCTCCTTTTTTCCGACAATGCAGATCTTTAGCTTGGAGTTAGCAAGGAGCAAGAAAAGGGCGTCCAAGCGTGTGGTAGTTTGCTCAAGTATGGTTTATTAAATAATGTAGTAGTCTAGCAATGGGAAATGCTACGTGTTTTAGGAGTTTGTATCTAGACTCCTTTGTGTTGGCTTTAGGTTGTTAATGCCTTATGTTGATGGATTTGTAAACCATGTTTATGTTGATGCCTAAGTGTTGGTTTGGGAGGCTTATAGTCATGTCCTTTGGATGCTTGTGTTGCTTTGGTATGGGATGTCATGCTTGGCTTGTAAAATCATGTTTAGATTGCCTTATATGAATGTTTGTGTTTGGTTGCTAAGGCATGAATCTCATGTATGCTTGTATACCTTCTTTGCATGGTCCTCGTTAGATTCAATGCCTCGTATGCTAATCCTTGGTTGTACCTTCGATGTATGAATGTTTGTATGTGCATAGGAGAGTCTAAAAATGCATCTAGAGTCTTGATTGAGGTCACCAAGTTGAAATTGGTGGAATTGCAGAGCAGGGCGTATCGATACGCCTGAGGGCCGTATCGATATGGTCTTGCCCAAAAGCCACGAATTTTGCCTGGCGTACCGATACCCTAAGGGTATCGATACCCTCCAAAGTTACTGGAATTTGGAGAAGTTGGAACGAGTAGTGCGTACCGATACGGGTTTCCCGAGTATCGATACGGGTCTACTCTGTTGACCAAGAAGGTTTGACCGAGAAGGATGTATCGATACGCTCAAGGGTTGTATCGATACGGTCTTCCCGGAGTTGACTCCTTAGGTTGACCTGGTCAGGGCGTATCGATACCCCTAGTTAGGGTACCGATACGGTCTGCCCTGTAAGTTTAAAAATGGACTGTTTTGTGTATGGCCGTGGTTCGAATATGTTTTCCTTTGAATGTTTTCCGCTGACGTGATCACTTAGGACTTAATGTTCCTCTAGACAAGGTTAATTTAAAAAGAAAAAAAATAGGGTTGCTAACCGAGGGGAACCTTAACGGGTTTCACTCGGTTTTCCCCGTGTGGCCCACTCGGATCGGTCGTTCGGCCAGACCGGGACGAGGGGGTTACATTTATTGGTATCAGAGCCTGAGGTTTCCGAGACCTCGGGTAGGTAAGTGTGTTAAGTTTGATGTGTTATGTTGTTGTTATGTCTCGGTGAATGTTTTGCCACGTATGCTTACTGTTTGCTTGTTAGTACGGTGTTTGAAAGCATGTGTTAGCATGATGGTTGTGTTGAAGCGTAGTGTCGAGTTCCCATTGCTACTATTACTTATTTGAAAGGATTTTTGTAAAGGAATATACTTGAGCACCTTGGACCCTTGCTCTTGCTAACCCTAAATATCCTTTTTGCGTGTTTTGTTTATTGTCGTATTGTTGTCTTCGGTAAGTTTGAGGCTGAGGCGTGGGCCTAGAGCTGGTAATCGTGAATCTGAGGTTTTAGAGGATGTGAACGATGAGAGAGTTCGTCGCTTTAGTTCAGGGCAGTATGACCGTACCAGAGTTTGGAGTGTAGTTTGTTTGGTTGGGTCAACAGGCACATGAGTTGGTTTCTGTTGAGGGAGAACAATGTGACCGATCTTGATATGAGATGGTAAGAGAAGTGATGAACTAAGAGTTGGCTTTGGAATGATGTCGACGTTGTAGCAAGTAATTCCTCGATACAGTCATTGGGCTTGTTTTTCTGATTAATTCTGGATCTACGTGTCCGTGTATTTGGAGTGAGCATGCGAAGTTGTTGAATCTACCTTGTGAGATACTAGAGGTAGGTGTTAGTGTTACTAGCTCCTTCGGGGATACAGTCGTGGTCAGAAAGATGTACAAGGGGTGTCTGTTGATGGTTTAGTGGCACGTGTTTTTAGTTGATGCGATGGAATTGATTTTTACGGTTTTAATGTGAAGCTGTGCATGGATTGGCTTGTAGAACATAGAGTTAGGATAGACTTTGAGACAATGGAAGTTTTCTTAAAGCTTTTGGATGACTATGATCTTGAAATGGTAGGTGAGAATGTGAATTTCGTATCGAGTGTTGATCCAGCTTTAGAGGTCAAAGACTGATTGACTTTGGTTGACAGGCTTGCCTGGCAAATGTGATGGATTTGATTTTTGAATGAGGATTAGACCGCAGACTATTAGAATAGGTTGTGTTATCCTAGAGGTGTTTGGAAGAATTTCCCGGTTTGTCTCTTGGTAGGGAAGAAGAGTTTGATTTTGAGACCGTCTCCGAGTTTGCTCCTGTTTTGTTTGCTCTGTACCTTATGATTCTCGACCGACTTGAGAGTGTTGAAGAACCAACTTCGAGTTTGTTGGACCTTAGATTCATTTGGCTTAGTACATCATCTTAGAGTGTGACAGTGTAACTTGTGAAGAAGAGAGATGACAATACGAGAATGTGTTTAGATTTTAGGAAGTTGAAACAGTTGACAGTGAACAATTAGTGTCCTTTTTTCCGAGCATCAGTGGTTTGTTGATTAGTTGAGGGGTGCTTCAGTCTTTTCAAGATTAATTTGAGATCCGATTACTACCAGTCGATAGTGAGAGAGGTTGATGTACCGAAGGCAGCTTTCGGGACAGATGTGATCACTTTGGGTTTTGAGTTATGTCGTTGTGATTGACTAGTGTGTTAGTTACTCTTATAGAGATGTTGAGCAGAATGTTTTCCTAAGTCCTTGATTAGTTTGTGGTAGCTCTCTTGGATGATACGTGGGTATATCCGCGTACCAAGAAAGACCATGAAAAGCAATTGGAGTTAGTATTGTAGGTCCTTTTTAGAGAATCAGTTGTATGCCAAGTTGAGCAAGCGTGAACTCCAAGTTAACGAAGATGTCCTCCTAGGACATGTAGATTGGCCGAGCGTATTAGAGTAAATCCCAAGTAGCCAGAAGAAGATGTGATTTGGAAGAAATTGAAGACTGAGACATGTATCTATAGTTCCTAGGTCTAGCATTGTTACTATCGAAGGTTTGTAAATGATCCTTTGAAGATAGCTGCTCCTTGACAGATTGTTACAGAAGAATGTTCAGTCTGTGTGGTTAGATGCGAGACAATGAGCCCTTGAGAAACCGAAAGAAACCTTGAAGAGAACTTCGACCTTGATCCAGCCTATACTAGTGGAAGAACTTGTGAACTGTAGTGATGTGTTACATGTAGAGTTAGGTTGTGAGCTTATGCAAGACAGAAGATTGTAACTTATTCATCGAGATAGTTGAAAGACCGAGAGAAGAGTTATCCGATATGAGACATAGAGTTAATTACAGTTGTGTTTACTTCGAAGACTTAGAGACAAAGCTTGTATAGTAAGAAATGCACAGTGTATATGTACAAATCATCAGAACTTGAAATATTAGACGACTTAGGAAGGGTTGAAACTTGAACATCATGAGTTGTTAGAATTGCTTGAAGACCGTAATCTTGAGATTGAGTACCATCCGAAGATGATCAACGTAGTAACCAATGCTTCGAGTTGTATTTGTTGTTAGATTAATAGTTGAGTTGTGGGATGTAATTGCCGGATTCAGTTTACCAAATGATAGTAATCTTGTGGTCGAGTTACATGTTAAACCTACTTGAGTCGGAATACTTAAAGAGAAACAGTTGCAAGAAAGGTTCTTGGCACCTTACGTGCAAAACATGACAGAAAGAAGACCTTCAGAATATAGTTCAGAGATGATAGAGTTTGTATTGTTAGAGACAGAATTGTTGTACCAATTGACATAGTGTTTTGAGACGTACTGTTTTGGCTGAAGCACATGGCAGTTCTTGTGTATTGCATCAGAGTAGTGTGAAGACATATTGTGGGTTGAAGATGAGTACTTCTGGATTGAGTTGATGAATAATGTGGTTCAATATGAGAGTAAGTGTGTAAATTGCCAGCGTGTCAAGGCAGAACATCAGCTTCTTCTAGTTTATTACATCTGTGGAAGATTTTTAATGAAAGTGAGAAATAGATTCGAGGGACTTTGTGTCTGGATCGCCTTTGATTTCTTACGAGAGAGTCTAGCCGAGTAAGCAATGATAGTTACATCGAGTGTGCTCATTTTATACATGTTCAAGCTACTTGTACCGTGAGTAAGATGGCGGAGTTGTGCCTTAGCAAGATTGTGAGTTGTACAGTGTCTTGAGATCGATAGTGGCCGATATAGATTCGAGTTTTGACTAGATTTTCGAAGACGCCTACAATAGTGTTTGGTTACCTGTTGGAGTCAGATGATCAGTGAGAGGAAGTTATGAGTCAAGTGTTCAAACAATGTCGTATGAGTTTGTGAATCGGGCTAGTCATGTTGTTTGTTTGTTGCAGTTACCACCATAGTTAGAAGGAGGTATGTAATGTGTTCTGTGTATCTATGATTCAGAAGTGTGAGTCAGTTTTGTCCCGTGTTATGTTGTTGAAGAGATTGAGTTGAGTTTAAAATGGTCATGCTTTCAAGGACCCATTGAGATCTTGACATCAGATAGCTAATGTTGTGTGGTGGGTCTACCGAGTTGGAGAGTATGTTGTGGTAAGAGAGAAAGTGTGGAGGAGCATGTGTTAGTGACTCTTCCTGTCTAATAAATTTCGGGGACGAAATTCCTTAAGTGGGGGAGAGTTGTAACACCCGGGCTTAGGGGTCGGGTGAAAATAATATTTTAATATTATTTGGGCTCGAGTTTATAATCAAAATAATCCTTTACGGTTCGGGTTTCAAAAATAAATATTTGAAATGTGACCAAATTGATTTAAATTACAAGTTGAAGAGCTTTTTAAAGAACAAGGGAATAGCCATTCATTAATGGCCTTTTTGGTAATTTACCCATCCTTCAATTAAAAACCCCCACTTTTGATTTAAAACACAAAAATGTTGTCATCTTCCTCCCTCCCCATTTCCATTCTCACGACAAAGGAGAGGTTTTTCTCCAAGTGGCTATCCCACCTCCTTTCTCCCTCATTTTGGCTCGGTTTTGAAAGGTAAACACGTTTTCGACTTGCTCTCACCTTCCTCTTTTCAAAAGTACAAGTAGTTTTCATTTTCATCCATGTTTTAGAATTTGGATTTTTGGGAGATTTGAATAAAAATGGTAGCTTTATGGTGTTTAACTTGAGATTTTGTTTTAATATTGTTAGATATGGTGTTTATGAATCAAATGGTCAAAAATATATGATTTTTAGAGTGTTTTAAATAAATTCCCGAAATTGGGTTTTATGGAGGTTTTAGAGTGTTGAAATGTTGAATTTTGGGGGTGTTTTGTGTGAGAATTTGTGGGCTGGTGGTTAGGCTCTGTATAGGGGTTGATTTGGAAGCTTTTGGGAGTAGTTTAAGTGTGGGAATCATCGGTTTTGGACTGTGCAAAGAGGCTGCTCGGGAATGGCTTTTTGGGGGTTGTTCTTGGCTCGAAAAGCATGTGTTTTGAGCTTGGTTTGTGTTCCGGGTTTGCTACGTTGTGTTGTGGACTGATTTGAGGTTAATTTACTTGTGTTGGGATGATTAGAAGCAAGGATTTGCATTGGTAAAGCTTTGGGATCGAATCCGGAAGTGAGAAGGCTTGAGTCGGCTTTGCTTGGCTTGCTTAAGGAAGTGAGGTGAGTGGTTAAAGTATTTTTAAATGGCTTTGATCAATTGGTTCAAGCATGTGACTGTGGAAATGTTTTCAAGTATCGTTTTGGTTCAAAGTTGGTTTTGAAGGAGTTTAGTTTGGGCTTGAAAAGTCAATTTTAAATTCAAGAGTAAGTTGATGTGAATTGCCTCTTTATTTTCCCCCTTTTTCCATTTGTTTTCATTACTTGTGGTGATGTTTTGTTAAGCATGAAATTTAAATAATTTGGGAAGAAGCATGTTGCTTATTATTATATCGTTGATCATGTGTGATGGTATTTATGGTGTTGTTGATATGCCTTGTAAGATGAGTGTAAGTTGGTGCAGGTTGTGCACAGAAATGGTGAGTAAGACCATTTGTGATTGGTAAGATTGTAAGTAGTAACTGATGCCTAATTGTGGATATTGTTGCAACTTGTTTTGGTTGTGCATGATATAGTGAGTACATGTCGCATGATAGTGAGTGTATATTGTGTTGCATGGTTGGTGTCGAACCTCACGTGATGGTTGTCGTTGCTCTGGTGATGTGTAGTCCCGCCGGTAGCGAGTGGTATAAGACTCCGGTGATGTGTAGTCCCGCCGGTAGTGACTAGTAGAAGAGTACTTTGATGTGTAGTCCTATTGGAAAACTACTAGTCGAAACGGTGATGTGTAGTCCCACCGTGTGTGTTTTGGTTATGCTTGTGCATGACATGTAATGTTCATGTTGTATCTCACTATATCATTGTCTTCTTATTGTTTTGCTTTAATCTAGGATTATGTCCTCATGTATACCATGAAGTGAAATGCTATGATGAATGTCTATATTGTTGACCTTTGGTTGAACTTGTATGTTAGTAGAAGGATTAGGTCGTTGGATGATTTGTATGCGTTGACCCTCATTTTAAAGAAAGCTTTGAACCTTGCATTGTCGTTGTTATGTTTTAGAGCTCCGCTCACTAAGCTTTATGCTTACGCTCTCCTTTTTCCGACAATGCAGATCTTTAGCTTGGAGTTAGCAAGGAGCAAGAAAAGGGCGTCCAAGCGTGTGGTAGTTTGCTCAAGTATGGTTTATTAAATAATGTAGTAGTCTAGCAATGGGAAATGCTACGTGTTTTAGGAGCTTGTATCTAGAATCCTTTGTGTTGGCTTTAGGTTGTTAATGCCTTATGTTGATGGATTTGTAAACCATGTTTATGTTGATGCCTAAGTGTTGGTTTGGGAGGCTTATAGTCATGTCCTTTGGATGCTTGTGTTGCTTTGGTATGGGATGTCATGCTTGGCTTGTAAAATCATGTTTAGATTGGCTTATATGAATATTTGTGTTTGGTTGCTAAGGCATGAATCTCATGTATGCTTGTATGCCTTCTTTGCATGGTCCTCGTTAGATTCAATGCCTCGTATGCTAATCCTTGGTTGTACCTTCGATGTATGAATGTTTGTATGTGCATAGGAGAGTCTAAAAATGCATCTAGAGTCTTGATTGAGGTCACCAAGTTGAAATTGGTGGAATTGCAGAGCAGGGCGTATCGATACGCCTGAGGGCCGTATCGATACGGTCTTGCCCAAAAGCCACGAATTTTGCCTGGCGTACCGATACCCTAAGGGTATCGATTCCCTCCAAAGTTACTGGAATTTGGAGAAGTTGGAACGAGTAGTGCGTACCGATACGGGGTTCCCGAGTATCGATACGGGTCTACTCCGTTGACCAAGAAGGTTTGACCGAGAAGGACGTATCGATACGCTCAAGGGCTGTATCGATACGGTATTCCCGGAGTTGACTCCTTAGGTTGACCTGGTCAGGGCGTATCGATACCCCTAGTTAGGGTACCGATACGGTCTGCCTTGTAAGTTTAAAAATGGACTGTTTTGTGTATGGCCGTGGTTTGAATATGTTTTCCTTTGAATGTTTTCCGCTGACGTGATCACTTAGGACTTAATGTTCCTCTAGACAAGGTTAATTTAAAAAGAGAAAAATAGGGTTGCTAACCGAGGGGAACCTTAACGGGTTTCACTCGGTTTTCCCCGTGTGGCCCACTCGGATCGGTCGTCCGGCCAGACCAGGACGAGGGGGTTACATATTCTTTCCCATCTATTATTTAAAACTAAATTTCACAAAAATTATCCTTTTAATTTTTTAATATCAAGCCCTTTATTATCTAACACCTCACATTATTATTTCTTCTAATTCAATCCCTAAATTAAAGTTTTTCAAATTAACCACATTTATTCATTTTTATTTCTTGCATTTTAAAATCTAAACATCTTTAAAATTAATTTCTACACTCCTAAAGATTAAAATCACCCTAACAATATTTTCAAAAGCATGCAAAAATTTTAAGATCAAATTAGGAATTTAAACGAAATTTAAAACAACAAAAAGTTACCTGAATCGTGACAATTTTCTGTCTTCGAGAAAGCAACCTAAAAATCACAAACAACACAAGAAAAAAAACCAAAATTGAACCAAGAACAAACAATAAAATCAACATAAAAATAAAGAAAAGATAGAAAATTTACCGAGAAATCGACGAATGACGAACTCGAATTCAAGCTTCTTGAAATGCTCCAAACTTAAATTTCTACTTCAAAAATTTCCAGCCAACTCAAGAAAAATTCAGAGAATTTTTCGAATTTTTTGAACCCTTTTTTTGCGATTTTTCTCTCAAATTTTTACATGTTGAAGAAGTGGGTGAATGAGGGTTTTATAATAAATTTTGGGCTTCAAAATCAAGCTAAATTCTGAATTCAATCCACAAATTGGAGCCTAAATCAGACAAAAAACTTGATACCCGGTAAAACCCCTAAGATGTTTAGATTTTGAATCTCATTTAATTCGGGATTGAATTCGGATTTAGTCTCCAATTTGGGGATTGAATTCGGAATAGAATTTCCCATTTAATTCGAATCTAGGGTTTGTTATTTAGTTTCAGTTTTTTTGTAGATTCCGGAGGCTATAGGAAACGGCGGCAAGCAGCATCGGCGGAAAAGGGACGGCGGCAACCAGGCGATTCGATCGACACCAACCACGTCGGCTGCCGCTACCGGTGGACGTAGAACAGCGGCCACCTTTGCGCGCAGCAAGGTGTAGAACTAATGTTTTGATATAATAATTGAAAAATGTTTTGGACAAAGTTAAAAAGAATTCAAAACTATTTCTAAAGTCCAAACAACTTGAAACAATGTTTAGGGGATGTTTTCAAAGGTTTTTACATGTTTTCAAAGCCAAAATAAACAAAACCTTCCAGGTGTTTCGAAACACCCCTAGGTGTTTCAATACCGGGTCTTATAGTGTCAAAACATTTCGAAACGGGTTTCGAAACGGTCTTTTCTAGATGAAATTTTTGCCAAGCGTTTCAATACGGGCTATGCCATTTCGATACGCCTACGTGGCATTGACCTCAACTGTCATAAACCCCCAAAGGCTATTTCCCAACTAACATTTAAATGTAGATCGTTTCGATACAAGGACAGGCGTTTGGATACGGGGGTTTCGATACAACCAACAGCATTTCAATACGAGTGCTGCATCAGACTGCAACGGCTCTTTCTACTTGAAGAGTGTTTCGAAACGTGTTCGAGTGTTTTGAAACGGAGAGTTGCAGAACTACATTTATGGTGGGAAATTAAGTCTCCAACGGCTCCAATTCAACCCCAAAAGCTAGTAACGGCTACAAACTCATTAAGGAGTATAAAAGGGACCTCCAAGCATCTAGTAATAGTTAATGCTTCAATTGTCAAACAACAAATGATCAAGATATTGTCTTAGTGCTAAATTGTCAATTCTTTGTATAGACAAACACTAGTGAGCCAAAATTGTTAGATTTGCTCAAGTGTTTTAGGTTTTGGGTGAGAGCTAAATTGTGCAAACAAATACCTATTAGAGGGATTCGAGTTTTCTTATCTTTTCTCTTGTAAAGAGTGTTTGATCAAGGCTTTGGGTAGAAAGCTTGATCGGTGTATAAGGGTTTCCTCTTAAGCCTAAAAAAAGGGACGAATCAATAGTGGATTGGTTGGAAATCCTTAGTGGGAAGCTAAGGTAGTGGATGTAGACCTTGGTTAGAAGGTTGAACCACTATAAATCATTATGTCCTTAATCTTTTTAGCTTCCACACCACTTGCACCCAAAATTCCACTTCTCCACCACTTGGCGAGCAAGAACGGTTGAAGGAATCGAGCATCATATAACCCAACAATTGGTATCAGAGCTTGGCTTAATTGAAGAGGATTAACATCCTATTGAGTAGATCCGGCAAGCTCGATCATCATTTCAATCAACCGGCTCAATGGCGCAATCCATCGACAAACCGCCCATCTTCGACGGAACTCACTATTCCTATTGGAAGACAAAGATGAAGTTCTTCATAAATTCAAGGGACTACAAGCTATGAGACATAGTAGATGATGGTCGGTTCGTGCCTCAACGAAGCAAAGCAGAATGGAGTGTCGAAGATCGCAAGAAGATGGAGCTTAATTGCAATGCCTTGCACATCCTCTTTTGTGCTTTTGGCCCAACCATCTATGAGAAGATGCCTTCTTGTGAGAGTGTCAAAGAGGTATGAGACAAGCTTGAAGTCACATACGAAGGAACCGATGAAGTAAAGGAGACCAAGATTGGCCTCCTCAACCTAGCGTATGAGAACTTCAAGATGGATCCGGAAGAGAACATCGAGAAGATGTTTGATAGGTTTTCCACTATCACCAATGGTCTCAAAGGCTATGGAGAATCCATCCCGAAAAAGAAGCTTGTCCGAAAGCTCATCTACTCACTTCCCGAGTTATGGGACTCAAAGAGGACCGCCATCATCGAAGCTAAAAATTTGAAAACCTTGAAGCTTGATGAACTCATGGGGTCACTTCTCACTCGTCAAATAATGAAGAAAAACAAAGAAGATGAGAAGAAGAGGGAAGAAATTAGAGCTATGGGTGAGAAGAAGCTCAAAGGGCTTGGCATCAACACTAATGTCATGGCTCTTAATTCCTCCACATGTCATCATGTAGATTCAAGTGAAGAGGAGGATGAAGAAGAAAAGATAGTTCATCTCTTCAAGAAGTGTACCCCATTCATGAAGAAAGCCTTGAGAGAGCTTGAACGATAATCCATGAAAAAAAGAGGGCAAGCACTTCAAGCCATAAGAAGAAGGCATATGTGGTTACTTGGAGTGATGAAGACTCCACTGGCGATGAACAAGCCAACCTTTGCCTTATGGCCATCGAAGAAGATTCAAGGGTAACTTCTAATTCATCTACTTCATGTTCATATTCTTTTGATGAATTACAAGATGCCTATGACGATTTGGTTTTAGAGTTTAAAAATCACATTTTGAAAAACAATAAAAAGATTTCAAAGTTAAAAATTCAAAATGATTTGATTTCTAAAATCAGACTTGAACTTGAAGCAAAACTCGAAGAGTTTGAACAAAAATGTTTTGATTTACAAAATTTGCTTCATAAAGTTCAAGAAGAAGAAAAAATGATTTCCAAAGAGCTTGAAAAGAAAAATAATTTTGGAAAATCAAACTTTTATATAAGACAATCCAGTGCCCCTATATTGGTAAATGGTAAATGTTTTAGAAGTGTTTGGGTCCCAAAAGGACTAACCACTTCAACTAAAAAGGATGAAATTGAAAAATGGGTTCCTAAGGGGACTAAATTTTGTGCTACTAACGTTTATGGATCCAAAGCAATTTGGATACCAAAAATTACTTGATTGTCTTTTACTAGGTGTGATGGAGAGTGATCAACAAGTCAAAAATTGAGGGGGAGCTCCATGCACACAAGGAAGAACACTTGAAGAAGGAAGGCTTCACAACCTCCCTTGAATTCAAGTGTGGTAAAATCTAATTGTTTTTGCTTTTATTTGATTTATTTATCATTTATTTCAACTAGATGACCATATATGTTGAACTAACATTTTTATGATGCTTTGAGTAAGAGGGAGCCATTTTTTAAACCAAAATTCTTATTTTTGTCATCTTTTCAAACCTCCTAAGTTATTTTGAACTTAATGTCTTTTGAATTTTTTTTGATATAACAAAAAGGGGGAAATGATTTGAAAAAATGAATTTTCAAATGAATAAGGGGGAGCTCAAATTGATTTCAAATTTTTCATCTCTTATTCACTTTTTTAAAATTAAAGGGGAAGAATCCCAAACAAATTTTCAAGTTGGTTTTATTATATCAAAAATGGGGAGATTATAGAACTAATGTTTTGATATAATAATTGAAAAATGTTTTGGACAAAGTTAAAAAGAATTCAAAATTATTTCTAAAGTCCAAAAAACTTGAAACTATGTTTAGGGGATGTTTTAAAAGGTTTTTACATGTTTTCAAAGCCAAAATAAACAAAACCTTCGAAGTGTTTCGATACGAGGTCTTACATTGTCAAAACGTTTCGAAACGGGTTTCGAAACAGTTTTTTCTGGATGATATTTTTGCCAAGCGTTTCAATACAGGCTATGCCGTTTCGATACGCCTACGTGGCACTGACCTCAACGGTCGAAAACCCCAATGACTATTTCCCATCTAATATTTAAATGCAGATCGTTTCGATACGAGGACAGGCGTTTCGATACAGGCGTTTCGATACGGCCAACAACGTTTCGATACGGGTGCTGCATCAGACTGCAACGGCTCTTTCTACTTGAAGAGTGTTTCGAAACGGGTTTGACTGTATCGAAACGGAGAGATGCAGAACTACATTTATGATGGGAAATTAAGTCTCCAACGACTCCAATTCAACCCCAACGGCTAGTAACGGCTACAAACTCATTAAGGAGTATAAAAGAGACCTCCAAACATCTAGTAATGGTTAATGCTTCAATTGTCAAACAACAAATGATCAAGAAATTGTCTTAGTGCTAAATTGTCATTTCTTTGTATAGACAAACACTAGTGAGCCAAAATTGTTAGATTTGCTCAAATTTTTTAGGTTTTGGGTGAGAGCTAAATTGTGCAAACAAATACCTATTAGAGGGATTTGAGTTTGCTTATCTTTTCTCTTGTAAAGAGGGTTTGATCAAGGCTTTGGGTAAAAAGCTTGATCGGTGTATAAGGGTTTCATCCTAAGCCTAGAAAAGGGGACGAATCAATAGTGGATTGATTGGAAATCCTTAGTGGGAAGCTAAGGTAGTGGATGTAGACCTTGGTTAGAAGGTTGAACCACTATAAATCATTGTGTCCTTAATCTTTTTAGCTTCCACACCACGTGCACCCAAAATTCCACTTCTCCACCACTTGGCGAGCAAGAACGGTTGAAGGAATCGAGCACCGCATAACCCAACACAAGGGTTTGGAGAACCTAGCCCCGCGCGCGTGGACTACACGCGCCAGCGCGTGACGTGCGGGCTGGGTCTCTTTTCCCTTTTTTTCTCTTTCTCCCATTTTTTTCTCTTTTTTTACTACTTTTTAGTATTTTTTGACCCCTTTTGTTGCTGTTTTTTTTTTCTTTTTTCTATCACATTTCATAATTATTACCTCATTTCATTCATTTTTTTATATAATTATTAAACACCATAATTATTTTTTTCTTTTCTTTCTTTATTACCTTTTACTTTAAAATGGGCTTCAACTTAAAATGGGCTTTATTCTCTTCATTTAAAAGTGGGTTTTTTTTAAATGGGCTCTTTTTGAAAATGAGTTTTATTTTTAAAAAGGGTGGGCTTTAAAAGGATTTTTATTGTTTTTTATTTTACATTTTTTATTTTTAAATTTTAAAATTATTAAAAGCTAGGGTGAAAATTTAGTGACAGCATCTGCCTCTCTTTGCTTATCTCTTTGAAACAAAGATAAAGCAAAGACAAAAAGACACAAATTTTCAGCTGATTAACTAAATGCCCGAACGGATAGGCGTGCTCTATTCTTCTTATGCTCGAATAGCTGAGCTGGGTTCCATTCTCCAAATGCCCGAACGGATAGGCTGGCTCTATTCTTCTTATGCTAAAATAGTTGAGTTGGGTTCCATTCTCCAAATGCCCGAACATATAGGCTGGTTCTATTCTCCTTATGCCTGAATAGTTAAGCTGGGTTCTATTCTCCCAAACTACCTCAGCAACTGAGTTGGGTTTTGTCCTCCCAAATGCTCAAGTAGTCCAAGTTTTCTAAAAACTGTCATCCTCCTTATGCTTAGATGAATAAGCAAGCTTTATTCTCCTTATGCCTGAACGGATAGGCGAATCTTCTAAAAACATTCATCCTCTTTATGCTTGGATGAATAAACAAACTTCATTCTCCTTATACCCGAACGGATAAGCGAATCTTCTGAAAAACTTCATCCTCCTTATGCTTAGATGAATAAGAAAACTCTCATTTGAACAGGTCTTTCATATACCTGAAAAAAAAACAAAATGCAACATGCAATACAATTATGATTTGCATACCCCTAGGGATGTCTAAAACATGAATGCATGACAAGTTTTTCCTTTTAAAACTCCTTTTGCTTAGACAATTTTCTTAATTTTGATGAAATTCTAGTAATCGAGGCCAACCCGATTAATTATGAACTCTCTCTCCTAAACTTGTGTAAATCAAAACAATTTGCCTCACTCTTCTTTCAACCCTTCTTGGCTTTTTGGCTTTGAATTCACAATTCTCTGAGACAAGGCCATCTCCTTTGCTCTAGAAATCACTCATGAATTATGAACAATTCTGACTCTTCCTCATTTTCTGATCTTCTGTTGACTGGTTCAATCCCATTCTTACTTCATTGGAAACATTAAATCCTTATCTATCTTCTTAGTCGACATTTTTGTATTCAGGGATGCACACCCTAAGTCAAGTTTCGATCTTGTAAGAATGCTCTTATCATCATATAAGGAAGGCTGGTGGTTAAGAAATGTTGTTTAAGCGCCCAGACATTCATATGGATTTTCTTCCCTTTAAAAAGTTTCGCAACAAGGCTTTACTTTTTCTTCTTTAAAAATTTTAACACCATATGCCCCAAATAAAAATTATGGAACACTTCATAGTCCCTGAACTTTTCAAAACATTCTCAAAGTAATGCTCAAAATCTTTTGCATATATAAATGATTGTCAAATCCATTAATCCTTATTTCAAAGTAAGATGCTAACAAAGATAGGGAAAGCAAGAAAGTAGGAAAATTTCAAGGATCAAATTTATTAATGTTATGGTAAACACAAGAAGGTTTATAAAAAAGGAAGAGAAACAAGTATTCAAATATCAATAGTCCAAACTTCTCCTTTCAAACGCCAGAAATAATCTTGAATGTCGCCCGTGTCAAAGAAGCCTTGAGTACAGCGCATGATTTGTGAAGTCCCGGAATCTATCAAATTATCTGAGCCGCCCTTTACGGGTTTTCAACTCAAATCTTCCTTTGGTTTCAAAACGCCCTTTGCGGGTTTTCATTTTGAACCCTCTCTTTTCTTTTTCTTTTTTTTTCTTTTTCTCTCTTTTTTTTCTCTTTTCTTTTTTCTTTTTTCTTTTTTTCATTTTTTTCTTTTTCTCTTTTTTTTCTTTTCTTCAGGCATGGTACTTCTTGACAGTATCAGTGTTTACCGGGTTTTGGAACTTGTTTCCATCCATCTCAGCTAAGATCAATGCTCCACCTGAAATAACCTTGGTCACAATGTACGGTCATTCCCAATTAGGCGCCCATTTTCCTCAAGGATCACTTTGAATTGGCAATTTCTTCTTTAGGACCAAATCGCCTTCTTGGAATTCTCTAGGGTGAACCTTCTTTTCATAAGCCCTAATCATCCTTCTTTGGTACATTTGACCATGGCACACAGCTTTCAATCTTTTTTCCTCAATTAAGTTCAACTGATCATACCTTGCTTGTACCCATTCTGCTTCATCTAACTTGGCCTCCATCAAGACACGCAATGATGGTATCTCCACTTCGATTGGTAGCACAGCTTCAACTCCATATACTAATGAGAACGGAGTTGCCCCCATAGATGTTCATATCGTTGTTTGATGTGCATACAGAGCAAATGGTAACTTTTCATGCCAATCTTAATAAGTATCAACCATCTTTGCAACTATCTTCTTAATGTTCTTATTGACTGCTTCTACTGATCCATTCATCTTTGGGCGGTATACTACTGAATTACGATGCTTGATGTTGAATTGCTCACAGACCCCAATAATCATTCGATTGTTCAAATTAGAGGCATTATCAGTAATTATGTTTTCTGGTAGACCATAACGACAAATGATTTCCTTCTGTAAAAACTTGCATATAGTGGATCTAGTTATATTTGCATATGAGGTTGCTTCCACCCACTTTGTGAAATAATCGATAGCTACCAAGAAAAAGCGATGACCATTTGATGCTTTCGGATGAATCTGCCCAATAACATATATGCCCCATGTCTAGTGTGTAAAAGTTCTATATTTTACCCCCTATTTAACCCATATTTCTGCTGCATTTAAGCATAATTCATTGCATTTAGGTTAGATTTCAGTTACACATCACAAATATATTAAGTGGACAATTTCTACTGAAATTGGTTGCTTTTGCAGGTAGCTGCTGTAGCAGATGGAGAAGCAGACGGTGGGCAGTGAAGAAGTAGAGCTGGAACTGGATGAGCAGACAAGGAGGACGATGCTGCCATGGCCGCTGCCGTGGCAGCCAAGGACGATAGTGATAGTGAAGGGAAAAAGTGAAGTGGGCCTCGACAGAAAGTGAAAATTAAGCCCATCTGTCGTGGATCACCCCTATATTTTTCCAAGCCCTAGATCAGAATGAAGGCCAAGCCCAAAGTTCAAGGAAGAAACTCCAAGAAAGAAGGAAGGACGAATTAAAGACTTATGCCCTGAAGATTTAGTCTTTAATAGAGTTGTACTTTAATTTAAAGTTGTATTCTTGCCATATTAGAAAACTTGAACCCAAGGCCTATATAAAGGCATGTAATTCGACCTAGGGAAGGATATCTTCATCTCTAGCCTTCTTCCCAAAACCCTAGTCGTTTTCCCCTTCTCATCATGTTTTAAACTTCCCCTAGGGCCACGGGTTGATTTGTAAAGTAGTTGCAAGGATTGCATTTGTTTTAGGAATTTTTTCTGTTCAATAAAATAGACTTCAAGTTTGCTTATTCTGGTTTTCAACATCTTGCAAGAGTATCGGGAGAGCATTGTGAGATTATCTATTTACTTAATATCAGGAGAGTTAAGTATACGAAAGGAATAAGTACGAGTTCTCCAGTTTATGGTTGAACTATCTCGGACCTAGGGATAGGACGAGGTTAAGTGGCTAAAGAAGAATTCAACAACATCGGTGTTCATCCTTCGATTCACGCCGGGAGGTATCATCAAAGACGTGTTGATCGACAGACTTGGACCTAGGGATAGGCCAAGGCACAGCAGGGATTCTTGCCAAGCTTGAAGTACAGAGTTGTGCGATCGCTGCCGCGACTAACAACAGATTCCTGCCACGACAGGTGCTGCCGCGACAAGCGCGACGACAGGACAGATATTCCTAGACTCTGCAATACCTACACTACTGAGCAATTCAATACCATCCCATTCTCTCTATCCTGAATCCTTTACTCTTTTATTATCAGTATTCTTTACATTCTTGTGACAAACATTTAAACTATTTCTTTTTCCTCTCGTGCAGTAACTCAAGGTGAAGCTATTAGCCTAGTCCCTGTGGAGATGATATCCGATACTTACGTATCACTTTACTACTTGCGTCGTGTACACTTGCACTACATTGCGATAGTCAGTTTTACACGCAACAAGTTTTTGGCGCCGTTGCCGGGGACTGGCAACATATCTTTATCCTACCTTTTACTGCACTTCCTTTACTTTTCTGTTTTTACTTGGATTGTTCAACCTATACCTTTCACAAGGTCTTTTGTTTGCGTATGCGCAGATCTCAACAAGGAAAAGAACCAGAGCACCAGTTAGATCCTGAAATCGAACGAACGTACAATCTCAGGAAAAGAGTCTGTTATCTCGTTGAAAGGAACGAATACCTGGAGGAACAACTAGAAGCAATGGTGAACGAAAGACGTGAAGAAAGAAGGAATAACCAAGAGAATCCCCAGGATGCTGACAATCCTGCTGGAGATGGAGGGAACGGTCAACCTGCCGATCCTCCTGTCGCTGCCGCACGCCGGTCATGGCGAGACTACATGCTCAATGATCATGTAGAACTAGAAACAACCCTGCCAGACGTAGACGTTGACAACTTTGAGCTAAAACCTGTTATGTTCAGCATGATCAACAACGCTGGACAATTTAGTGGTGCTGCTACAGAGGATGCTAGGGAGCATCTAAAAACGTTCCAGGAAATCTGTGGTTCGTTTAAACTACCAGGAGTTAATCCGGAGTTACTGAGGCTTCGGTTATTTCCTCATTCATTGAGGGACAGGGCGAAAACTTGGTGGAATCAACTAACGTCGGGTTCAATACGAACTTGGGCAGATTTAACTCGTGAATTTTTGTCTCATTTTAATCCTTCACATTTATATGAGCGATTACGTAACGAAATTGCTACTTTTCAACATGAAGATGATGAGCCGATGCACGAGGCCTGGGACAGATTTACCACTCTTCTGAGGAACTGCCCGATGCATGGATTTCCCGTTTGGAACCATGTAACTAAATTTTATAATGCTGCCAACTTACAGACTCGTATGAGAATTGATTCAGCAGCAAATGGACTGCTGTTGGACAAAGATCCTGAAGATGCGATGGCAGTATTGAAAAATCTGGCGAAAAATGAGGAATAGTTTCCTAGAGCAAGAAGAGGAGGTAAACGAGTTCTACCTGTAAAAGATTATGAGGCCGATAGTTCTCTAAAATCACAGGTGGTATATCTCACTGAGGCAATAAAAAAGATCTTGAAAGAAGATTCACAGCCTGCCTACTCTGCTGAAGAGGTATGCGAGACTTGCGATAGGAATCACAGTTCGGAAGATTGTCCGCTACAGTTAGAAGAAGGGATGTATGTTGGGAACTACAATAAATAGAACTATAATTCCAACAACTACAATCCCAACTGGAGAAAGGATTCCAAGTTCTCTTGGAGCAACCCTAATAATGCCCAGAATCCTCAAGCACAGAACAATCAGAATCAGGGGGACCTAGATTATTGACTCGGTAGCAACCGCAGCAGCAGCAGCAACTGTAACACCCCAATTTTGGGCTTGGAAGTTTAGGGTCTGAACCGGACCGGTCTGATTTTTGGTTCGAATATAAAAGGTGGTTTTTAGGGAAAGCCTAGTTCGGGATGCATTAAAAATATGGAAAAATATCTAAAAATCCTCTTTTAATATATATAAGAGAGTGGTGAAATCAATTTTACAAAATAAGGCTTGGAAATATGACATTTGGAATTAGTGACTAAAATGTAATTTTTGAAAAGTTCGGACTATTTTGTAAGGATTGAAACTTTTAATCTTTAAGGAGCTAATTTACCCAAGGAAGGATTTCTCCAGATTTTTCTTAATTTTAAAGACTCATTTAATGTTTAATTAATTAAAAGAAGTGAGGGAAAACCATTTTTAGTTTTCATAACTAACTTTCTCTAAAATTTTCTCATTTCATTTTCTCTCAAAATTCACTCAGCCAAACACTTTTCCACAGCAGCTTTTCATTTGATTTTCACACCAAATGATGAGATTTCAATCCTCAAATGATTCCTAATCATTTCTACACCAAATCCTCTTCAATTGCATATTGAATTTTCAAGGTTTTTGGCTCTAAACAAGGAGAAATCCACATTTAGAGGTATGAACATTCTTCTCCTCTAAATACTCAGTTCTTTACTGAAATTCCCAAATTCTCAATCCTTAATTAAGTTTTATTAAATGTTTTAATGTTGTGATCTTGATTTTGGCTTAAAACTTGAGATTTTGATTGAATCTTGAAGAATTTCGTGGAGGTTGTTTGGGCTCTGTTTTGAGATGCCTTTTTAATGTATTTTGGATGTTTAATGATGTGTAATTGAGATCTAATCAATGCAATCCCGAATAGGTTGATTTTCCTAAGTTTCTACTTGTGAAAATGGTGGTTTTTGGGGTGATCTTGGTGTTCTGTTGTTGCTGGAGGTATAAGGACGAGTTTAGATCCTTTTTGGATGTTAATTGATGTTTAAGAATGTTTAGAAGTGATGGATCATGGCTGGGTAATGTTGTGGATGAGTTTGATGGTGATTTCCGTAGTGTTTGGTAGCCGAAATGTTAGATTTGTTGAGAGCAGCGAGTTTAGGTGTTGTGGCTGAAGATTTTAATGCATGATGATGCATAAATCCTCTGCTTTGATGTGCTTAAAACAGGGGAGACACATTCGGATCCTTGCGGTGTTGATCCGGAGCCTTGATTGGCGTTTCGGCAAGCTTGCGAAACGGAATCGGTGAGTGAAGTTTGGTTTTCAGCTTTGTAAACCAGTGTTTGAAGGTTTTGGAGCTTAGTTTAAGTCTAAGCAACTTAACTAAGCTCAAGAGTAAGTTTTCAGAGAAACTCTCTCTTTGATGAACCATGAGATGGTTGGATGCAATGTGTATGTTTGCATGTTTTAAATTCTGTTTTGAAAGCATGTTTTAGCATGATTAATGTTGGTTTTTGAAAGCCATATGTTGAAGGATGCTCAATGTAAGGGATCCTTGGTTTGACATTGATAAATGTGGTTTTGATGCATAGTGATGCATGATGGTTTAATGGCTTTGATTAATGCTTTAAAACAGTGGATTGATGTTGATGATTGACGTATATTGGTAAGTGATGTGTTGGTTTTAAAGTACTTGAATCGGATAAAGTTAGCCGGCTATAGGATTGGGTGCACCGTGAATAAAGTCGCCTTGGATGTTGAGGGGTTGTAATGGTACCGTAAACTCCATCCAAGTACACTAACGAGATGTCTAAGATCACAATGGTGGTTAAAAGTCCATGTGTGAATCTTGTGTTGTGTGTCTCGTGTTCTCGTTAGTGATGTTATATCACTACTAATGAGTGATGTGGAGGGGTTGTGATTGTACCGATAAACTCCATCACGGGTGTTGAGGGGTTGTGATTGTACCGGTAAACTCCACCTTGTGTGTTTGGTAGTGTGTATGAAGCGTATGGGACAACGCTTGTAATCCGCGTATCCGATTGTGTTCTATGTGGAAAATGGTTATGGTATCACTTGGAAGCCAATATGACATGTTAATGTTTATGAAGCATGAGATGCTTGTTGTTTAAGACTTGTGTATGATTATAAAGCATGAGATGCTTGTTGTTAATGCATTGTTGCATGGAAATGATTTTTATGAAAGAAAAGGCCTTATGAAAGGTGTTTTGTAAAAGTGCATTATTGTGTTGTTTCATTAGAGCAAACCTCACTAAGCATTTGTGCTTACGCTCTCTTTCTTGAACCAATAATGCAGAGAATTGAAGTGCTTTAAGGGCAGCAAGGAGGCTAAGAATCCAAGGGAAGGCAAAGCTCATGTATGGTGACTATTTTTACAACGTTATTAGCTTTTGATATTTGGCAATGGGAACCTAGGTTGTGTTTGTTGGGAGATGTTTTGGACTCCCTGAGTTTGGCATGATGCCTATGGTGTTTTGGACTTGTAATTGGCCATTTTGATGTTTGCTATGATGGTTTGATGCTTGGATGGTTTTCTATAGTAGGATGCATGCCTATAGATTGTGGTTCTTCCTAATTGTTGCCATGAGTGTGTTTTGATGATGCAAATATGTTCCTTATATGCATGATGATTTGTTGGCATGATTAGGAGGTCATAGGGATGCTTTTGAGTGGCTATTTGTGTGTTAAACCAGAAAAGTCTACATTTTCTTGGCAGTCCGTATCGGAACGGGTGCTACCGTTTCGAAACGGGGGCCTGTAATGGCCTTCGTGTATCGAAACGGGTAGAGGGCGTTTCGGAACGGATTTGCCACTATCAAGCCCTGTTTCGAAACATGTCTCGAAATGAACCCGCATTTCAAAACGGTCAATACCTGTTCCGAAACACTTGACCGTTGGGCACTGATTTGAATGGTTTAAGGTTTGCCAGCTTTACGTTTTAGTCCTGAATTTTGTATATGCAATTGCTTGAGTTTGAGATGTCCGTTTGAGATGAAATTTGACGGAGAAGCATGTAATATGACTAATATCATAATTGTAATTTAATAATCAATTTAATCCTCCTAATTTACAGAATTTACATTTTGGTCCCTAAATGTTGTAAGTTGCGCAATTGAGTCCCTTATTGTTTTCCGATCGCCGTGCTTTTCATGTATGTTTTCCTCAAGGCTACGCTTAGGGTTAATATGCATCTAGACAAGTTTAAAAAGAAAAAAAGGGTTGTTAATCAAGGTTGACTTTGGTTTTCCCCGTGTAATCTTCGTAGTTCGGGTCAACCGTCTAGGCCGGGCTAAGGGGGTTACATTTGGTGGTATCAGAGCTGAGTTCTCGAGTGCTTGGGAATTGTTATGTGGGTGATGTATGCATAATTGCATGATGTGCCTTTTTGAATGAAAGTGTGATGTGTGAATTGTAAAGTATGTTGCAAATATGATGCTATGCTATGTTGAAGCATGGTAGAGGGACCCGTTGCCATATCAAAACTAATGAAATGGTTTGTTTTTGAAAAATGAGCTTGAGTACTTGGATTACTTACCTTGCTGAGCCTGATTATGTTTATTGCATTTGTGTTAGTGCATTGTTTAGTGAATGGGACCTCGTAGAGAGACGAGGATTAACGCGCGAGCTATGGCTCAAAATGAGAATGAAGAGAATGCTGATAATGTAGTGGATTTACCTCCTCCTCCTGGTGGTGGTGGTGCTGGAGGTGATGGAGCTGGTGTTAATGCTGGTGCTGGGGTCGCTTGACCTGAAGCTGGACAGGGGCAAGTTGCTCCTGATATGACAGTTTTGATACAAGCTATTGCGGGAGCCTTTCAGGCGGCAGTAGTTGGAGCTCATGGAGCTGGGCATCAGGGGGATGCTAATGTTAGACTACCTTTGGAACGTCTGCGCAGTCTGGGAGGGACTAAGTTCAGATGTTTGTCTGCTGAAGGTTCCGAGTCTTGGTTGGAAAGTACCAAGAGGATATTGGGGCAAATGAACTGCAATGATGTGTAGAAGCTGGGATGTGTGGTATCGCTGTTACATGAAGATGCGTATACCTGGTGGACGACCGCTATCTTCGGAATGGAGGAAGTTGATGTGACTTGGACGTTCTTTCTGAACGCGTTCAAGCGGAGGTATCTAGGTGTTAGATACCTGGATGAGAAGAAAAGAGATTTCATGTCTTTGACGCAAGGGAGCATGACAGTAGCTGAGTACGAGATTCAGTTTGTCCGTCTCAGTCAGTACGCACCTGAGCTTGTCCCTGATGAAAGGGAAAGATGTGAACGTTTCCGATATGGTTTAATGACGGGTGTAAAGACCTACATGCTTGCAGCTGAGTACACTGATTTTGATGTACTGGTGGGGAGAGCGAAGGATATTGAGCAGAACTTGGGTTTGTCTTCTAGGAGTGCTGGTTCTGGCTCGGGCAAGCGAGCTGCTGAGTATAGTTCCGGTGGAGGACGGAACAAGAGAGGACGAGATCGGAGGTATCAGTCTTCTGCTAGACGTGGTGGTGGAGGTCATGGTGCACCTGTTCAGGGAGACAGGGCGAGAGCTGATCAGAACACATGCTGGGCGTGTGGATCGCGTGGCCATCTGAGGCGTGATTGTCCTCGAGCAGCGAGGGAGGTTCAGGCTCCTGTTGTTGTGACTTGTAATTTGTGCTGGAATTGTGGTTCGGCAGACCACATGAGGAGGCGGTGTCCTTTGTTGACCGGTGGTGGTCAGGGACGTGCTCCTGGAGTTGTTGCACCACAGAGAGGTCGTGGGCGCGGCCGTGGTAACTTCCAACGTAGAGAGGATGGTGGAAGGAATGTGGCGCATGTGGTGGCTGTTCAACCTGAGGATGGAGGCCAGGCTCGAGTGTATACGCAACGAGAGGGGAGGAATGACACGGATGTGATCGCAGGTACCTTCACTTTGCAATCCTTGTCATTACTTTCCTTGATTGATTCTGGATCTACGCACTCTTACATACTGCGTGAACATGCTCAATTGCTTGGTTTGCCTGTTGAGTCTTTGGGTGTTGGTATGCGTGTAACTAGTTCCTTTGGTGAGACCGTTGTGACACGGAAGTTGTATAGAAGGTGTCCCTTGGTTGTTCAAGACCATGTTTTTCATGTTGATCTTATGGAATTGCCTTTCTATGGTTTTGATGTAATCATGGGTATGGATTGGCTAGTTGAACATCGAGCTGTGGTGGATTTTGAGAACAAGCGAGTTTCGTTGAAGCTTGCGGATGATTATGAGGTAGTGGTGGTTTGTGAGAATGTGAAGTTTCTTGCCAATATGGTATCTTCCTTGGAGGCGGGTCGGATGTTGAGGCAAGGTTGTGAAGCCTACCTAGCCTTTGTGATGAATCCTAGCTCGAAGGAGTTGCGAGTGCAAGATATCAGGACTGTGCGAGAGTTTCCTAGTGTGTTTCCGGAGGAGTTGCCTAGATTGCCTCCTAATCGAGAGGTAGAGTTTGGAATTGAGATGTATGAGAATACAACTCCAGTATCCATTACTCCTTATCGAATGGCTCCTAAGGAGTTGAAAGAGCTGAAGATGCAACTTCAGGAGTTGCTTGATCGTGGTTTCATTCGTCCGAGTGTGTCACCTTGGGGTGCACCGGTCTTGTTTGTGAAGAAAAAGGATGGCACTATGAGAATGTGCATCGATTATCGTCAGCTGAACAAGTTGACTATCAAGAATCGGTATCCATTGCCGAGGATTGATGATCTTTTTGATCAATTTCGGGGAGCGGCTGTTTTCTCTAAAATTGACTTAAGGTCAGGGTATTATTAGTTGAGGGTGAAGGATGTGGATGTGCCAAAGACAGCCTTCAGAATGAGGTATGGGCATTATGAGTTCCTTGTGATGCCGTTTGGTTTGACGAATGCTCCTGCAGCTTTTATGGACATAATGAATCGAGTGTTCCATGAATATTTGGACAAGTTTGTTGTGGTGTTCATTGATGATATCCTCGTGTACTCTCGTACTGAGGAGGAGCATGAAGGGCATTTGAGGATTGTGTTGCAGGCTTTGTTGGAGAATCAGCTGTATGCTAAGTTAAGCAAGTGTGAGTTCTGGCTCAGTGAAGTTGTGTTCCTTGGTCATGTGGTTTCTACAGAGGGGATTCGTGTTGATCCTCAGAAGATAGAGGCAGTGATGAATTGGAAGCCTCCTAAGTCTGTTCATGAAGTCCGTAGTTTCCTTGGTTTGGCGGGATACTACCGGCGGTTCGTGGATGGATTTTCAAAGATTGCTGCACCTTTGACGAAGTTGTTGCAGAAGGATGTTAAGTATGAGTGGACGGAAGCGAGGCAGTAGGCTTTTGAGAAGCTGAAGGAAGCTTTGATGCAAGCTCCTATCTTGGTTCAGCCTGAATCAGGGAAAGTGTTTGTGGTGTATAGTGACGCGTCCTACGTTGGTTTGGGATGTGTGTTGATGCAAGAGGGTAAGGTGGTGGCTTATGCATCGCGCTAGTTGAAGGTGCATGAGCGCAATTATCCTACGCATGACATTGAGTTGGCTACGGTGATTTTTGCCTTGAAAATTTGGAGACATTACTTGTATGGTGAGAAGTGTACTGTGTACACGGATCACAAGAGTTTGAAGTATCTGATGTCTCAGAAGGAGTTGAATCTTAGGCAACGACGTTGGGTGGAGTTGCTTAAAGATTACGATCTGACGATCGAATATCATCCAGGAAAAGCT
Source organism: Hibiscus trionum (assembly GCA_030270665.1). Lineage (NCBI taxonomy): Eukaryota > Viridiplantae > Streptophyta > Magnoliopsida > Malvales > Malvaceae > Hibiscus > Hibiscus trionum. The sequence continues at coordinate 30,189,432 of BSYR01000021.1, forward strand.
AATGTGGTGGCGGATGCTTTGAGTAGGAAGGTGGCAGTAGAGTTGAGGGCTATGTTTGCTAGTTTGAGCATTTCGCATGATGGTGGTCTTGTGGCTGAGTTGCAGGTGAAACCATCCTTGGTTCAGTTGATAAAGGATAAGCAACTGTTGGATGATTTCTTGGTGCCACATGTTCAGGATAATGCTGAGGGTAGGCCATCGGATTTTTGTTTTAATGATGATGGGGTTTTGTGTTTTAGGAGTCGGGTAGTCGTACCTAATGATGCTGAGTTGAGGCGTACTATTCTGACTGAAGCTTATAGTAGTCCTTTCGCTATGCACCCTGGTAGTACTAAGATATATCATGATCTTCATGATGAGTACTATTGGGTGGGTTTAAAGAAAGATGTTGTTGAGTATGTAAGCAAGTGCATGGTTTGTCAGCGAGTTAAAGCTGAGCATCAGTTTCCTTCTGGGTTGTTGCAACCGTTGAGGATTCCTGAGTGGAAGTGGGAAAGGATTACCATGGACTTTGTGTCTGGTTTGCCTTTGTCGCCATCGAAGAAGAATTCGGTGTGGGTGATTGTGGATCGCCTGACGAAGTGTACACATTTCTTGCCTGTGCATACTACGTATACTTTGGACAAGCTTGTGGAGCTATACATTGCTGAGATTGTGCGGCTGCATGGTGTGCCAAAGTCAATCGTGTCGGATAGAGATCCGAGGTTTACATCGTGTTTCTGGCAGTGTTTGCATCAGGCTTTGGGTACACGGCTGAATTTCAGTACTTCTTATCATCCACAGTCGGATGGACAGTCTGAACGTGTTATCCAAGTGCTGGAGGATATGTTGAGGTGCTGTATGATTGAGTTTCAGGGCTCTTGGGAGAAGCATTTGCCTTTGGTGGAGTTTGCTTATAACAATAGCTACCAGGCAAGTATTCAAATGGCACCTTATGAAGCCTTGTACGGGAGGAAGTGTATGACTCCTCTTTGTTGGGCTGAAACAGGCCAGAAGTTGGTTTCGATGCCAGCTTTGTTGAAAGGAACCACCGAGAAGGTAAAGCTCATTTGTGAGCGCTTGAAGGCAGCTTCTGATCGACAGAAGTCTTACGCAGATTTGAAGCGTAAGGAGATTGAGTATGCGGTGGGTGACCGTGTGTTTTTGAAAGTTTCGCCTTGGAAAAAGGTGATGAGATTTGGTCGGAAGGGTAAGTTGAGCCCTAGGTACATTGGACCATACGAGGTGATTGAACGTGTGGGTCCTGTTGCGTACAAGTTGAGATTTCCGCAGGAGTTGGAAAAGATTCATGATGTGTTTCATGTCTCTATGCTTCGGAGGTATAGATCTGATCCTTCGCATGTTATGCCTGTGGAAGAAGTGGAGTTGAATCCGGATTTGACCTATGATGAGGAGCCGGTGGAAATTCTGGATTCAGACAGTAAAGTTCTTCGAGGCAAGACCATTGATTTGGTAAAGGTGTTGTGGAAGCATCGTGGTTCTGAGGAAGCCACGTGGGAAAGGAAGGATGACAAGTTGAAACAGTTTCCATACCTTTTTCCTCCAGGTAAATTTCGATGACGAAATTTCTTAAGGGGGGAGAGTTGTAACACCCCAATTTTGGGCTTGGAAGTTTAGGGTCTGAACCGGCCCGGTCTGATTTTTGGTTCGAATATAAAAGGTGGTTTTTAGGGAAAGCCTAGTTCGGGATGCATTAAAAATATGGAAAAATATCTAAAAATCATCTTTTAATATATATATAAGAGAGTGGTGAAATCAATTTTACAAAATAAAGCTTGGAAATATGACATTTCGAATTAGTGACTAAAATGTAATTTTTGAAAAGTTCGTGACTGTTTTGTAAGGATTGAAACTTTGAATCTTTAAGGAGCTAATTTACCCAAGGAAGGATTTCTCCAGATTTTTCTTAATTTTAAAGACTCATTTAATGTTTAATTAATTAAAAGAAGTGAGGGAAAACCATTTTTAGTTTTCATAACTAACTTTCTCTAAAATTTTCCCATTTCATTTTCTCTCAAAATTCCCTCAGCCAAACACTTTTCCACAGCATCTTTTCATTTGATTTTCACACCAAATGATGAGATTTCAATCCTCAAATGATTCCTAATCATTTCTACACCAAATCCTCTTCAATTGCATATTGAATTTTCAAGGTTTTTGGCTCTAAACAAGGAGAAATCCACATTTAGAGGTATGAACGTTCTTCTCCTCTAAATACTCAGTTCTTTACTGAAATTCCCAAGTTCTCAATCCTTAAATTAAGTTTTATTAAATGTTTTAATGTTGTGATCTTGATTTTGGCTTAAAACTTGAGATTTTGATTGAATCTTGAAGAATTTCGTGGAGGTTGTTTGGGTTCTGTTTTGAGATGCCTTTTTAATGTATTTTGGATGTTTAATGATGTGTAATTGAGATCTAATCAATGCAATCTCGAATAGGTTGATTTTCCTAAGTTTTTACTTGTGAAAATGGTGGTTTTTGGGGTGATCTTGGTGCTCTGTTGTTGCTGGAGGTATAAGGACTAGTTTAGATCCTTTTTGGATGTTAATTGATGTTTAAGAATGTTTAGAAGTGATGGATCATAGCTGGGTAATGTTGTGGATGAGTTTGGTGGTGATTTCGGTAGTGTTTGGTAGCCGAAATGTTAGATTTGTTGAGAGCAGCGAGTTTAGGTGTTGTGGCTGAAGATTTTAATGCATGATGATGCATTAATCCTCTGCTTTGATGTGCTTAAAATAGGGGAGACACATTCGGATCCTTGCGGTGTTGATCCGGAGCCTTGATTGGCGTTTCGGCAAGCTTGCGAAACGGAATCGGTGAGTGAAGTTTGGTTTTCAGCTTTGTAAACCAGTGTTTGAAGGTTTTGGAGGTTAGTTTAAGTCTAAGCAACTTAACTAAGCTCAAGAGTAAGTTTTCGGAGAAACTCTCTCTTTGATGAACCATGAGATGGTTGGATGCAATGTGTATGTTTGCATGTTTTAAATTCTGTTTTGAAAGCATGTTTTAGCATGATTAATGCTGGTTTTTGAATGCCATGTGTTGAAGGATGCTCAAGGTAAGGGATCCTTGGTTTGACATTGATAAATGTGGTTTTGATGCATAGTGATGCATGATGGTTTAATTTCTTTGATTAATGCTTTAAAACAGTGGATTGATGTTGATGATTGATGTATATTGGCAAGTGATGTGTTGGTTTTAAAGTACTTGAATCGGATATAGTTAGCCGGTTATAGGATTGGGTGCACCGTGAATAAAGTCGCCTTGGATGTTGAGGGTTGTAATGGTACCGTAAACTCTATCCAAGTACACTAACGAGATGTCTAAGATCACAATGGTGGTTAAAAGTCCATGTGTGAATCCTATGTTGTGTGTCTCGTGTTCTCGTTAGTGATGTTATACCACTACTAATGAGTGATGTGGAGGGGTTGTGATTGTACCGATAAACTCCATCACGGGTGTTGAGGGGTTGTGATTGTACCGGTAAACTCCACCTTTTGTGTTTGGTAGTGTGTATGAAGCGTATGGGACAACACTTGTAATCCGCGTATCCGATTGTGTTCTATGTGGAAAATGGTTATGGTATCACTTGGAAGCCAATATGACATGTTAATGTTTATGAAGCATGAGATGCTTGTTGTTTAAGACTTGTTAATGATTATAAAGCAGGAGATGCTTGTTGTTAATGCATTGTTGCATGGAAATGATTTTTATGAAAGAAAAGGCCTTATGAAAGGTGTTTTGTAAAAGTGCATTATTGTGTTGTTTCATTAGAGCATGCCTCACTAAGCATTTGTGCTTACGCTCTCTTTCTCGAACCAATAATGCAGAGAATTGAAGTGCTTCAAGGGCAGCAAGGAGGCTAAGAATCCAAGGGAAGGCAAAGCTCATGTATGGTGACTATTTTTACAACATTATTAGCTTTTGATATTTGGCAATGGGAACCTAGGTTATGTTTGTTGGGAGATGTTTTGGACTCCCTGAGTTTGGCATGATGCCTATGGTGTTTTGGACTTGTAATTGGCCATTTTGATGTTTGCTATGATGGTTTGATGCTTGGATGGTTTTCTATAGTAGGATGCATGCCTATAGATTGTGGTTCTTCCTAATTGTTGCCATGAGTGTGTTTTGATGATGCAAATATGTTCCTTATATGCATGATGATTTGTTGGCATGATTAGGAGGTCATAGGGATGAGTTTGAGTGGCTATTTGTGTGTTAAACTAGAAAAATCTGCATTTTCTTGGCAGTCCGTATCGGAACGGGTGCTACCGTTTCGAAACGGGGGCCTGTAATGGCCTTCGTGTGTCGAAACGGGTAGAGGGCGTTTCGGAACGGATTTGCCACTATCAAGCCCTGTTTCGAAACAAGTCTCGAAACGAACCCGCGTTTCGGAATGGTCAACCCCTGTTCCGAAACACTAGACCGTTGGGCACTGATTTGAATGGTTTAAGGTTTGCCAGCTTTACGTTTTAGTCCTGAATTTTGTATATGCAATTGCTTGAGTTTGAGATGTCCGTTTGAGATGAAATTTGACGGAGAAGCATGTAATATGACTAATTTCATAATGGTAATTTAATAATCAATTTAATCCTCCTAATTTACAGAATTTACATTTTGGTCCCTAAATGTTGTAAGTTGCGCAATTGAGTCTCTTATTGTTTTCCGATCGCCGTGCTTTTCATGTATGTTTTCCTCGAGGCTACGCTTAGGGTTAATATGCATCTAGACAAGTTTAAAAAGAAAAAAAGGGTCGTTAATCAAGGTTGACTTTCGGGTTGACTTTGGTTTTCCCCGTGTAATCTTCGTAGTTCGGGTCAACCGTCTAGGTCGGGCTAAGGGGGTTACAGCAACAGCCACCAGCTGCCACGAATAGTATATTGGAACAGACCTTGGCTATTTTTATGTCTCAAACAGGAACTTATATTGAGAACATGAATCACTTCGTTAAGAAAACTGAAACATTCATGGATAAAACAGAGATACGGATGACTAACCGTGAAGCTACTCTGAAATCATTAGAGACACAGATGGGACAGGTTTCCCAGCATATTAAACTGAGGCAGAATGGAGGATTTCCTAGCGATACTAAAAACGCTAGACAACCCACACATGAGCAGTGTAAAGCCATCACCACTAGGTGTGGGAAGAAATTACCAGGGCCAGAGAAGGAAGCTGAAACAGTTAAGAAACCAGCCTTGGAGTCAACTGCCGAGAACGCTGCCCCGGCAGACGAGAAACAGCCTGCTGCCGATGAACCTGTCACAACAGCAAAAGGGACAGAGGAGAAAGATGAAGAACCTAAACCTCCTCAGATCCGAATGCAGTGGGAAGGACATATTTCTGATTATCGTCCCCACCACCTTTTCCTCAGCGGCTACAGAAATTGAAACAGGAATCTCAGCTTAAGAAATTATATGATATTTTTAAGCAGGTGCATATTAATATTCCACTGTTAGATGATGTTAGGGAAATGCCTGGTTATACCAAATTTCTCAAGGATGCCATGTCGAAGAAATCTAGACTTAGGGAATTTGAAACGGTCAAAATGACAGAGGGATGCATGAGTATTCTGCACAAGCATCCACCCCAGAAGAAGAAGGATCCTGGGAGCTTCATCATATAGTGCATAATCGGAGACAAATTTGTGGGTAAGGCACTTTGTGATCTTGGTGCTAGTATAAATTTAATGCCCAAATCTGTTTTTCAGAAATTAGGTATTGGAAAAGCTCGGCCCACAACAGTAGTACTGCAGCTGGCAAACCGCTCTTACGTTCATCCAGAAGGAAAAATTGAAGATATTCTCGTAAGAGTGGATAAATTTATTTTTCATGCTGACTTTCTTGTTTTAGATTGTGAAGCAGATGAAAACGCACCAATCATCTTGGGGTGACCCTTCTTAGCCACGGGAAGGTCACTGATTGATGTGGAGAAAGGAGAACTCACTATGAGAGTAAACGATCAAGAGATCAAACTGAATGTTCTCCAGGCAATAAAACATGCTGATGTAGAGGAAGAATGCAAGGCTATCACTGAATTTACCCTTGACCAACCCTGCATCAGGTCAGACTGCCACGACATCAAAATTGGCCACTGCCCCAGCAGCCATTTAGAAGACTGTCACGGCAGTGACGACGACAGCAACTCCTCAGAATCTGATACATCTGATACTGAAGATCAGGAGGAGGTAAATTGGATAGGCAATCATCCAGGTAAGTTATTCGAGCCCTTAAACTATACCTCGGATGAACATATAGTCCAAAAGCCATCAACTGTAGAGCCCCCTGTTCTAGATCTTAAGCCCCTGCCAGGGCAGCTAAAATATGTTTTCCTCGGTTTAAATGATACGTTGCCCGTAATCATCTCTTCCAAGTTGATGCAGGAACAGCAGCTGATAGGGATGCTGCAGCAGCACAAAAAGGCTATTGGATGAACGATAGCTGACATCCAAGGCATCAGTCCGGCACTATGCATGCACAAAATCCTCTTAGAGGATGATCATAAGCCGACCATTGATGCACAAAGACGACTGAACGTTGCTATGCGAGAGGTGGTGCATAAGGAGATCATAAAATGGCTAGATGCTGGAATAATCTATGCCATCTCGGATAGCAAGTGGGTGAGCCCGATGCAGTGCGTTCCTAAAAAAAGGAGGAATAACCGTGGTAACCAACGAAGAAAACGAGCTAATCCCAACCAGGACTGTGACCGGTTGGAGGGTTTGTATGGACTACCGGAAGCTTAACAAAGCTACCCGGAAGGACCACTTCCCCTTGCCCTTTATTGATCAAATGCTTGATAGATTAGCGGGTAAGCCTTACTATTGTTTTCTTGATGGTTAATCAGGTTATAATCAAATAGCCATCGCACCGGAAGATCAAGAAAAGATGACGTTCACATGCCCATACGGTACTTATGCTTTTCGGAGGATGCCATTTGGACTATGTAATGCACCAGCAACCTTTCAAAGGTGCATGATGGCAATATTCTCTGATATGGTGTAGGATTTCCTGGAAATATTCATGGATGATTTTTCTATCTTTGGAGACAATTTTGAAAGCTGCCTAGGCAACCTACAGAAAGTGCTCGAAAGATGTGAGAAAGCAAACTTGGTATTGAACTGGGAGAAGTGTCACTTCATGGTAGATGAAAGGATAGTCCTAGGCCATAAAATAAGTTGCCGCGGCATAGAAGTCAACAGAGCTAAGATCGAGGTAATCGAAAAACTGCCGCCACCCACCACAGTCATGGGAATCAGGAGTTTCTTAGGGCATGCTGGTTTTTATCGGAGGTTCATCGCAAACTTTTCGAAGATCGCCAAACCCTTATGCCATCTTCTGGAGCAGAACCGTCCCTTCGACTTCAACACTGAATGTACTGAGGCATTCAAGGTTCTGAAAGAAAAGCTGGTAACAGCCCAATAGTACAGCCACCAGATTGGAAACTGCCATTTGAGATTATGTGTGATGCTAGTGACTATGCTGTCGGGGCAGCACTTGGGCAGAGGAAAGACAAGCTCTTTCGTGTCATATACTATGCCAGCAAAACACTGAACGATGCCCAAGTAAACTACACCACAACAGAGAAGGAACTGTTAGTTGTGGTGTTCTCTATTGACAAGTTCCGTTCATATATACTTGGAATGAAGGTCATAGTCCACACAGACCACTCTGCATTAAAGTATATGTTCACCAAAAAGGATGCAAAGCCTAGACTGATACGTTGGATTCTGCTACTGCAAGAGTTCGACCTGGAAATCAAGGACAAAAAGGGGACAGAGAATCAAGTCGCAAATCACTTGTCAAGGTTAGAGAAGGGAAAGAGTCTACCGGCAGACGAGACACACATACTAGAGACCTTCCCTGATGAGCAGTTGTTCGCTGCCACAAGCACTGTCGCAACAGCCATGTCGGCAGGTAAGTTTTCTGAACTCCCCTAGTATGCTGATTTCGTTAATTATTTAGTTAGCGGAATAACTCCTCCCGACCTTAATTATCAAGCTAGGAAGAGGTTCCAAAATGATGTTAAGCATTATTATTGGGACGAACCTCTTCTTTTCAAATATTGTGCAGATCGGGTTATTAGGAGATGCGTACCACAGGATGAACAGGAAGCTATACTACATCACTGTCATGCTTCACAGTATGGAGGACACTTAGGAGGTAACAAAACTGATGCCAAGGTTTTGCCGTCGGGATTTTATTGGCTGTCACTGTTCAAGGATGCCCAAACATTCTACAAAAACTGTGACAAGTGTCAACGGACTGGAAACATCTCAAGGAGACATGAGATGCCAATGCAAAACATTCTTGAAGTCGAGATCTTCGACGTTTGGGGGATAGATTTTATGAGACCAATCCCAACTTCATGTGGGAACTTATATATCCTCCTGGCAGTGGATTATGTGTCCAAATGGGTTGAAGCGATCGCTACTCAGAAAAATGATGCCAAGACGGCTCAGAGGTTTTTGCATAAAAACATGTTTTCCAGATTTGGCATCCCCAAGGCGATCATCAGTGATGAAGGGAGGCATTTTGATAATAGGGTTATAGCCGCTGCCTTGAAAAAGTATGGTGTCAAACATCGGATAGCAACAACATATCACCCTCAAACCAATGGACAGGCTAAAATATCCAACAGAGAGGTTAAGAACATTCTTGAAAAGATGGTTAAGCCAACTAGGAAGGACTGGTCTCTACACCTCAATGATGCATTATGGGCCTACAGAACAGCGTTCAAAACTCCATTGGGAATGTCACCTTATCGGTTGATTTATGGGAAAACATGCCATTTACCTGTCGAGATTGAGCACAGAGCATACTGGGCCATCAAAGCATTGAATATGGACTTGGAAAAAGCAGGAAAGAAAAGGCTACTTGATTTGAATGAGATTGAAGAAATTCAAGCAATGGCCTGTGACAACGCAAGAATCTACAAGGACAAGACCAAGAAGTGGCATGACAAGAAGTTGCTGCCACGACAGTTCTGCCCAGGGCAGCTTGTGTTGTTGTTCAACTCTAGGTTGAAACTCTTCCCAGGAAAGCTAAAATCTAGATGGTCTGGCCCATTCCAGGTGGTGCAGGTTTTTCCCCATGGTGACATCACAATCAGATCTTTAAAAGACGGGCACCAATTCAAAGTCAATGGACAAATATTGAAGCATTACCAGGGGACTGAAGCCCCAAGAATGTAGGAAGTGGTTACTTTAGGAGATGCCCCTCCTGGCATCCCTAATTTAACCTAATTTTTATATTTATTATTTATTTTTATTTATTATTAGGTAATTAGAATTATTTGATTTTTAGGAACTAAAATTTTTATTTTTTTTAATTTTTAGGAAATAAAGGAGACAAGGAGAGATGAAAAGTGAATTCAGCCCACCATCTTTCCATCAGCCCAAAAAGCCCAACCTTTGGAGCCTGTCGTTACAGCTGCCGCGATAGACGCGGAAAATCCAGCCTGTCAACACGCTGTCGCGGCAGACACAAAAACGTGTAACAGATGCGCAGCAGAAACGGAAACGCGTGATAGACGTGTAAGAAACCGCGTAACAGCTGGCCCCATTATTCACGCCTGCCGTTACAGCTCCAACGGGCAGCAAACTCACCCTCTATATAAACCCCTTTTTACTATTCATTTTTCACTCATTTCTACTCTTTCTACTTGTTTCCTCTAGAATTTTTACTTGCTTTCATTTTCTTCCACAGTCCTTGCAACATGACTTCTAGAAACATCCGCCGAAGTTCTGCCTCAGGATCTGCCCCGGCAGCATCCACTCCAAGCTCCTTCCAGATCCGTGATATGTGGGAGGAGAGAGGTTTCATTTACACGTCCAAAACGGGGAACCTGGGGCTGCAGCCGTTCATAGCCAGCAAAATCAGAGCCCTAAAGTGGCAGATATTCGCGGAGCAGCCAGAGGAGATGAACGTGACTCTTGTCCGGAAATTTTATGTTGCCATCGGCAGCAGGAATGCGACAGCAGTCATAGTCCGAGGGAAAGAGGTACCTTTCGAGCCCGAGTACATCAACGCACTCTACGGGTTCTATGTGGGCAGAAAAGAAGATGGCCACCAATGATTTCTCGAGAGTCTAGAGCCTGCCGACTATGATGCTGTGGGTAAAGAGAGTATTGAGTGGAACATTGATCCGAAGCATCCGAGAAAGGTAAAGAGAATCCAACTCACCCCGAAGGCAAAGCTTTGAAAAGCTTTTATCATGAAACAAATCATGCCCTCCTCGCACTACACAACAGTCGACCAACCAAGGTTAGCCCTCATCCATTCCATTTTAAATGAGAGGCCAATTAACGTTGGCAGATACGTCCGGGAGGGTATACTTGACTGTGCTTACCGGCCATCCGGACCACTCTTCTACCCCTATATCATCAATGCCCTCTGCCGCGCCCACAACGTACCGGAGGCTACCGAGGATTTAAGAGTTCAAGGGAAAGGCTGGACTGACCGGAACATACTCAGCCTGATGGAACTCACTGCTGCCACTCCCCTGTCATCCTTTGATCCTACTACCGCAGCAGCAGAGCCGATAGAGCCTACCGACACCGAGCCTACTGCCACAGAACCCGGGCAGCCTACTGCAACAGCTCCTCCAGCTGACACCTCCTCACAGATCCTTGCTGCCATACAAAAACTAGAGGAACGGCAGCTCGGCCTCATGAGTTTCATCCGGGATTTCACCTCCGCCACGGTACACTTTATTCACACCTCTCTTAATTTTCCCGATGCTTTGTTCCCTACTTTCCCCGATCAATATTTTGCTGCCCCCACCCCTGCCCATACTCCTACACCTGCTGCCACGCCCAAAACACCATCTGCTGCGTCCACACCAACCCCTGCCACAATAGCTGCAGGCGGCAGCCGCACAGCCGACACCTCTACCCGAGGAACCAAGAGAAAGGAGCCTGAAGACGACCTTGACAGGTATATTGCTGGTTTCTCTTCTTCTGAAATCTGGGCGGAATGCGACAACGAGCCCTCTGTCAAGAGGAACTTGTCCAAGGAGTTCACACCAGAGAAGCGGTAGAAAACAGTAGCGGACAAAGAAAAATCTAATAGCGACAGCAGCAGTAGCAGCAGTGGCAGCAGCAACGAGAGCAGCAGCAGCTCTGAGGTTCAGGTAGTGGAGAAACCACCTCATATCTCCCTTACCCGTATTCAACCTCCAAGGGAGGGCAAAACCAAGAATACTTCTGCCTCTCCCATCCGCCTGCCAGCACCAGCCAAGAAGGTCACTGCCCGTCGGCAGATCTAGCTCAGCAGCAGCGGCGACGAAAGCGCCTAAATTTTAAGTTTCTTATCTCATATTGTTGTCTGCCTTTTTATATTTTGTGATGTACTTTTTTTATTTTGATCTGTCATTTGCATTGAGGGCAATGCAACCCTCGAGTTTGGGGGTGGCATCCCTCCATTAATGGAGTCTTTTAAGTTTTAAAAATTGTGTCTTTCCCTTAGTTTATTTTGCTTAAAAAATGAATGAATGAAAATTTTGGCTTAAGCCTTTGAACTGAACTTACCTGTCGTGGCAGTGCCTTTAGGATAGTTTTAGGAGCAGTTTAGAGCCTTACTATAGTTCTAAAACTTAAACACTATTTGTGACTTTTATACTGCTTAGAACTCTACTAGTAAACTAGAATAGAGAGCTTAACACTTGAGTTGCCCCTAGAGGTGCCTAACACTGGCTCTAGGAAAAGAAGTTAAGAAAAATAGACTCAATACACCTAGAGGTGCCCGAAACCGGCTCTAGGAAGTTAGCTAGAGGTGCCCGAAACCGGCTCTAGTCAAACTTAAGCTTGAGAAAATAGAATCGAGTCTGCATAAAAACTAAAGGAGCCTAAGAATAGCCACCAAAAAGATAAAAATTGGCATAAAAATTCAAGTTAGAGGCTTAACTATTCTAGTAAACTAAGGGAGTCTTGGCATATAATTGTTCACAAGCATGCACACACTGCACGAGAATTATAGCAAGGTTCTGGATGAATCCTGAATTATCCGACAAGGTGTTGCTCACAATAGGGAATGAATGGTAGGTAAGGAAAAAGTTCACTGTTTTAAGCCAAACAAAAATTCTGTTTTTCTTTTTTAGGTCTGAATTGCTTGAGGACAGCGATAGTGAAGGGAAAAAGTGAAGTGGGCCTCGACAGAAAGAGAAAATTAAGCCCATCTGTCGTGGATCACACCTATATTTTTCCAAGCCCTAGATCAGAATGAAGGCCAAGCCCAAAGTTCAATGAAGAAACTCCAAGCAAGAAGGAAGGACAAATTAAAGACTTATGCCCTGAAGATTTAGTCTTTAATAAAGTTGAACTTTAATTTAAAGTTGTATTCTTGCCATACTAGAAAACTTGAACCCAAGGCCTATATAAAGGCATGTAATTCGACCTAGGGAAGGATATCTTCATCTCTAGCCTTCTTCCCAAAATCCTAGCCGTTTTCCCTTTCTCATCATGTTCTAAACTTCCCCTAGGGCCACGGGTTGATTTGTAAAGTAGTTGCAAGGATTGCATTTGTTTGTGGAATTTTTTCTGTTCAATAAAATAGACTTCAAGTTTGCTTATTCTGGTTTTCAACATCTTGCAAGAGTATCGGGAGAGCATTGTGAGATTATCTATTTACTTAATATCGGGAGAGTTAAGTATACGAAAGGAATAAGTACAAGTTCTCCAGTTTATGGTTGAACTATCTCGGACCTAGGGATAGGACGAGGTTAAGTGGCTAAAGAAGAATTCAACAACATCGGTGTTCATCCTTCGATTCACGCCGGGAGGTATCATCAAAGACGTGTTCATCGACAGACTTGGACCTAGAGATAGGCCAAGGCACAGCAGGGATTCTTGCCAAGCTTGAAGTACAGAGTTGTGTGATCGCTGCCGCGACTAACAACAGACCGCTGCCGCGACAAGTGCTGCCACGACAGGCGCGACGACAAGACAGATATTCCTAGACTCTGCAACACCTACACTACTGAGCAATTCAATACAGGCCCATTCTCTCTATCTTGAATCCTTTACTCTTTTATTATAAGTATTCTTTACATTCTCGTGACGAACATTTAAACTATTTCTTTTTCCTCTCGTGCAGTAACTCAAGGTGAAGCTATTAGCCCAGTCCCTGTGGAGACGATATCCGATACTTACGTATCACTTTACTACTTGCGTCGTGTACACTTGCACTACATTGCGATAGACACTTTTACACGCAACACCCCACATAGAGAAAGGCCATGGAGATGACATGACGTGAAGAGACTGAGAAGGCACATGGACCTTGCCAGCATAAACTTGGCACTTGTGGCATCTACGAGAATAATTAATGCAATCCCCTTCCATTGTCGACTAATAATATTCGAAACGCATAATTCTTCTTGCCAGAGTGAAACCACTAGGGTGGGTTCCACAAATTCCTTCATGGACTTCTTCCAAGATCAATTGCACTTCTTTTGCATCTACGCACCTTATTAATACATGGTCTCGACTTCGTTTGTAGAGGATCTCCCAATCAAGGATGTATCCTGATGTCATTCTCCTTATCATTTTCTTTTCATTTTCTAAAGCCTGTGTTGGGTATTGTTGCAGCTTTAAGTACTGTAAGATGTAATGGAACCATGGTAAACCATCTTCTTCTTCTTCTACATTATAGCAATATGATGGGGACTCAATCATTTGCAACTTAATGGGTATCATCTCTGAACCCTCATTTGTGTTAAACGTAGCAGCCAGAGTGGCTAACGCGTCAGCCATCTAGTTATCTTCTCTTGGGAGATGCTTAAAAGTAATCGCCTCGAACTCTGTAGCTATCTTGAGGACCAAATTGTGATATTCTACTAATTTTGCATCTTTTGTTTCCCATTCACCGCGTGTTTGATAGATGATTAAAGCTGAATCCCTGTAGACTCTCAACTTCCGAAATTTTCTGTCGATGGCTTCCCTTAGGCCCAATATGCATGCCTCGTATTCTGTCATATTATTGGTGTAGAAGGATTTTAAATGACAAGTAAAAGGATAATGATCTCCTTCTGGCGAAACCAAAATTGCCCCAATTCCTCACCCTAGTGCATTTATAGCACCATCAAAATGCATGACCCATGATTCCGTTGGTGACTCTTCATCTTCCGTAATACACATTAAATCCTCGTCAGGGAAACTGAAATCTAATGCCTCATAATCATCTTGTGCACAACTGGCAAGAAAATCTGCTATGGCACTTCCTTTCACTGCTTTTTGATTCAGATACTGGATGTCGTATTCTGAAAGCAACATTTTACATCGCGCTATTCTTCTTGATAGGGTTGGAGCTTCCATCATAAACTTCAAGGGATCTAGCCGTGAGATCAACCATGTGGTGTGATACAACAAATACTTGCTTATGCCTTTTAGTGGCCCTTACCAAAGCACAACATACCTTTTCAATTGGCGTATACCTTGTTTCACAGTCAGTAAACTTCTTGCTCACATAATATATCGCCCTTTCCTTCCTTCCAATTTTGTCATGTTGACCTAGTACGCAGCCCATTGAGTTTTCAAACACCGTCAGATAGAGTATTAACGGTTTCCCCGAAACGGGTGGCATTAAAACTGGAGGATTAGTTAGCTGTTCCCTGATCTTTTCTAAAGCTGCTTGGCATTCTTCATTCCAAGTCCCAGGGTTGTTCTTTCTAAGCAATATGAATATGGGGTCAAACTTATTTGTGATTTGGGAGATGAAACGAGCTATGTAATTCAACCTTCCCGAGAATCCTCGAACTTGCTTCTGTGTTTGAAGAGGTGGAAGCTCTTGTATGGCCTTTATCTTGTCTGGGTCAATTTTGATTCCTCTTCTGCTTACTACGAAGCCTAACAATTTCCCATAAGTAACCCCAAATATGCACTTGGCAGGATTAAGCTTTAATTGAAATTTTCTCAATCTTTGAAAAAGCTTACTCAAGTTTGCTAGATGCTCCTCTTCAGTTCTAGACTTGGCGATCATATCATCCACATAAACATCTATTTCCTTGTGCATCATGTCGTGGAAAAGAGTGACCATAGCTCTCTGATGCGTTGCCCCTGCGTTCTTCAATCCAAAACGAATTAACTTGTAGTAGAAGGTTCCCCAAAGCGTTACAAAAGTAGTCTTTTCCATGTCCTCTAGGCACATCTTGATTTGATTGTAACCGGAAAATTCATCCATAAATGAGAAAAGGGAATGGCCAGTTATATTGTCGACCAAGGTGTCAATATGTGGAAGCGGAAAATTGTCTTTAGAGCTTGCTTTATTAAAATCCCTGTAGTCGATGAACATTCTTACTTTTCCATCCTTCTTGGGCACTGGGATGATGTTTGCCACCCATTCTGGATACTTAGCTACTTCGAGGAATTCTGCATTGTACTGCTTCTTGACCTCGTATCTAATTTTCAAAAGTGTATCAGCCTTCATTCTTCTAAGCTTTTGTTTCACGGGCTCCATTCCTTCTCTTATTGGAAGCCTATGCATGGCAATATCTGTGTCAAGACCAGGCATTTCCTGATATGACCAGGCAAAGATGTCTTTATATTCTTGCAGAAGCTCAATCAAATGTTGTCGTGTCTCAATTGAGATGGTGGTACCAATCTTTACTTCATGCTTCTCTTCTTCAGTCCCAAGATTCAAAACCTCTAACTCTTCCTTGTGGGGCAAAATTTTCTTTTCCTCCCCTTCTATCATTCTAAGCAAATCATCTAAGAAGTCATACCCTTCTTCATCACTAGTACTCTCAACTTCCTCTAAACATAGCGGTAACTCAAAATTAACCTCGGAATCTTATTCGAAGTTATTTGGACCATTGATATATGAAAACCTAAAAATAAAATGAGGCAAAATATATATATACCAAGAAAGAAAGAATAAATTAAATGATATGATTTCTTATGTTTTTTAAGGTTTGTTCTTGCTTTTTGGGTTTTTATGATCTTTTCATGTTATTGGTTTTGTGAAAGAAAGTAAGTTTGCCACAAGATGTAATTGGCGAAAATGCATCTTTTATTGAAACTCAAATCATGGTTTTGACAATAGACCATTTTACATAAGATCTCTAATTACCCCAGGGTCTAAGGGTAAAAGAGTTGGTTTTGAGAATTACTCTGAGGCAGTCTTAAAATCTTCGGGAACCATTTCTGCGGTCAAGTTCTTCAATTTAGGGTAGGGGCAAATCTTGGATAGGTATTTGTTTTCTTCTTCCTCCTCGTCAATGATGGCATTGATACTCCAATTCTTAAAGACCTCTCATAATTCATTCTTTCCTTTTTCCTCCTCGTCAAAGTGGGCATTAGTGTCTAAAAGCCCTCCAGTCTTGAAGGTGGCGCTTAGGGGAAGGTACGTCATGGGCTCCCACTCAACTTCTTCTTTTTTCTGCTTCATTTTCATGCTCGCCTGCTGCTTTTCGGCTTTCTTTTGCCATTTATCGGGCCTAAAGCCCAAACCGAATCGATTCTTTTTCACCGGGATCACAACAAGATAAGGCCTTCCTCGCCTTTCTTCTTTAACTTCCTCTCCTAGTTTCCCGAAGGAGATTTCCTCCATAGCATAGACTTTTGCTTCGTGCTCTACATCTCCCTTCTCAAAGAACACAAGTTCCTTGCTATTCATCTTGGCTTGAATCATCAGTTTAAACTCTGGGCAACACTAGATCTCATGTCCTTCAGCTCCATGATACTTACAGTATAGTTTTCCATCATCCTTTATCTTCTGGTTCTCCTCCTTCAATATCTCGGCTGCTACTAATTGATCCCACACCCAAATCATGGACGCTTTAATTTCTTCGACATTCTCCTTGATCATCCTCTTCTCTTTCTCGAGCACTGCATTCACCTCCTCATTTTGGTGATTTGGAAATGGGTTTCCTTTTTCCTCGGAAGTTTCAAATGCCAACATGCCTGATTTTCTTAGATCATCTACCACCCTTTTTAATGCTGTGCAATTTTCAATAGTATGCCCCCTTACTCCTGCATGATATTCGCATTGGGCCTTCTCCTCATACCACGGTGGATAGGGTGGTGAGAACAGAGGAACATATCTTGGTAACACCATTTGTGATTTGATCAGCTCAGAAAACAATTATGCATAAGTCATTGGGATAGGAGGAAAGTAAGGCCTCAAATTTCCTTGATATCTCAACTCTCCTTTTGGGGCATTTGCGACCGTCGAAGCTGAAGTGTTGGGCTTATTAAAGGTATTGGGCTTGTTGAACACCACACCTGTTGAGTAATAGGGATTGCAGACATTCGTTGCATTAACCTTATTGTTGTCCTTCTTCCTATATATCTTCTTTATTTCCCCACTGTTCAATCTTCCGCTCTTCATGGCTGCCACGATTAATTCGTCATTCATTAGCATGTCTGCAAAATTCTTCGTAGCATGGTTGAGCATATGATCATAAAAGGGACCCTTTAGCGTTTCCACAAACATTGGGGTAATCTTGTTTTCTAGCAATGGTGGCTGCACTTGTGCCGCTACATCCCTTCACCTTTGAGCGTATTGGTGAAAGCTCTTGTGGTGCTTTTGCTCCATCCCTTTCAAGACCAGACGGGTTAGAACCATGTCAGAAATGTGCTTGTATTGCCCACTGAAGGCTCTGAACAGGTCTCTCTATGATTTGATGTTTACTCGACTTAACTGCGAGTACCAACGTGCAGCGGACCCTACTAGGCTGTCTTGAAAACAGTGAATGAGCAGCTTCTCATTGTCGAGGTACATGGACATCTTTCTACAGTACATGGTAAGATGTGCTAACGGGCATGTGGTCCTATTATATTTCTCAAAGTCTGGGATCTTGAATTTTGGTGGCGCAACTAAATCAATTACCAAGCTCAGATACTTGTCATCCATTCCACCATAAGAAACTCCATCTTGGAAGGACTTGAACATTCCTTCTAACTTTTCGTATTTCTCTTCCAACTTCTTGTCAGTTTGGGCCTTATCAGTGACTTCATCGAGGTCAAGTACTTCGTAATTGTGTGCCTTCACATTATGAGCATGAGTGGAAGATTCAGCTACATGGATGGGTGTTTTTGCCTTGGCAACAGCCTCCCTCCTAAAGGTCATCCCTGGGAATCGTGGAATGGAAGAAGTATTTCATCCTTCTTCAACTGCATCCGGGTCCTTGAATCCAAGCAACGCAGCTATCGAACTGACCGTCTTCTGGTGAACTGCCTCAACTTGTTGTTTCATGTCAACCTCCATTTTCTCCATCTTATCTTGAATGTTCTTTTGATTTGCCTCCAAAGTTTCCAACCTTTCCTCGGAGTTCATGGCTTGGGTTTGGACTTGCGTACCCTATTTATGGGTTGTCTTAGCAATTTTGGATATTCTGTCATTTTTATTATTAAGTTAGTTTATGAATGAATTAATGAATGAAGGAATGTATGGACTAATGAATTCACAAAAAGCAAACAACAAAGCAAACAAGATAATGCAAATGCATGAATGCAGACGAAGGGCCATCAATTCCATTAAAAATTTGTTCATGAAAGGAAACTCTTTATTAAATACGAAAGTTTTATTACAACTTTTTTCTTTTGTCTTTTACAAATATTTTTCTCCTTGAACGCCTAACTCCTTGATTTCTTCAATTAGTCACATGAGTCTTGGTCCAATTTCTCCAATGGGCTTGACGTATTGTCGAAGAGCTACATCTTCAGTTGCCAATGTTGTCACGTGCTTGGTTCTCCTCCTTTAAGAGCTTTCCATTGATAATTGAACAATTTTCCAGAATCAACCCCTTCTAATATGAAATGATGCACTTGCAAAATAAACAAGATAATAAACAGAGATTAACAAGCAAGAACATAAAACAATCAAAAACAATGCCCGATATTCCTGTGACTCAACACCCTAGGTTTTCCGCATGGCTCAATTAGGGGTAGGCTCTAAATTCTTAAACTTGGTTTAGTTCTAAAAAGGTACCCAAGTTGTCCTTGATGTCCTCTACTAAGAGTAGCAAAGCCCTCGATTCTCACTCATTATAGGCTACAAACGAATCGAGTTCAACTCAGGAGGACTCACCACCGAAGCCTTCTCGAAGAATCAATGTTATTACGAAGGCAAAGGGATTGAGTCCCGAAGGTACTTTCGATGGTCATACGAAGAATCAATATTCTTACATGAGCAAAGCGTGTTCCCCCCACTTAAAACGAACGGGACAAAGCTCAGGAATAGAGCTTCGAATTAAGTATTAAATGCGTAAAATATAGTCATATTCATTTAAACGGACAAATAAATAGAACCTATGGTGAACTTTCAAATTCCATATTTAAAAAAACATTTTTTGAAAACCATTTAAAACCAATTTGTGGCCTGACCCTCTTTGTTTTTATTTTAAAAAAAAAACAAAAACACGTCCCCAGCGGAGTCGCCAAGCTGTCGCAACCCTTTCGAGCTTCGATATTTTTGGAAAACACTTTTAAAAATCAACAGAGTCGCAACCAATATTTTTTTAAAAAAAAAAAGTGTGATTGGATCACTTTTAAAAATAAAGTTATTTTAATAAACTGTTTTTTGGTTTTAATAAAACAACGGTTTTGGTCTGCGAAAATCAGAAAAACATATTCGGGGTCGGTTGCGCGTGGGGATGGGTTAGCACCCCCACGACACCCAAAATTGGTACCTAATTTGTTTTAAAATCGTTTTCAAAACTAGAATTTGCAAGTTCAAAAATGGTTCGACTTTACTTGTTCGTTTAATGAATATTAGTCTATTTTAACGGCCTTATCGCCCAGGAGATGAACTTTAATCACCGCCAACATTTCTGGCGCTAACCCGTCATTCTTGTTTGATAAGACACCGCATTGAATTATGTTTTTACTTTTCAAACAACAAAGAGATTTAAGTGTGTTGAGCATTTTATTTAATTCTAAGTTCGATTATTTAAAAGCCCTAAAAACGTCTAAGTCTTTTATTCCTAATTTAAGGTTTAAGTTTGCTTAAGTGTATTTTATTTTCATGAAGAACATTTTCAACAAAAAAGTTTCTATCTAAGTTTTAGTCCATAATCCTAAGTTTTCATCTATTTCTAAAAGAAGCAAGCAAACTTTTATTCTTTTGAATTTTACCGTTTTAAAAGCCTTTATTATTTTCTAAGCTAAGACTCTTTTTTATGTTTTTTACTTTTTATGTTTTTTTTGCATTTTTTACATTTTTTATGTTTTTTCTCTACCAATTTATGTTTTCCCTTTTTCCAGAAGCATTTTCACCCTTTTTTTCAGCTCATTTTTCATCTTTTACATTTTTAAGTTTTTTCTTTTAAAAAAAACCCATTTTAGAAATTAAATTTTATTTTTTCCTAAAGAACTCTTTTCTAAGTTTTTCTCTTTTCAAAAAATTATTTAAATATCCTAGACCCTAATTTTTACTTTAAAACCCTTTTAAAATCATTATTTCCCATCTATTATTTAAAACTAAATTTCACAAAAAAAAAATCTCCTTTTTTATTTTTTTAGGGTAAAGTACCGGTCACTGAACTTTGGTAAAAAAAACAAAATGGTAACCAAACTTTCAAAAAACACAAAGTGGCAATTAAACTTTATGTATTATAACAAAATGGTAACTAGACGTTAAATCCCGTTAAATGTCTGTTATAAAATTTTTTATAATAACACATTTAGTCCTTCATATTTATATATTCAATCAATTTAGTCCTAATTCGAAATAATTCACTAAATTTAGCCCTCGTTATTTAGGCATTCTTTCAATTTGGTCCTTAAAGTAAAATTCCAAAGTATGGTAACATGATAAATAATTAAAAATTAAAATTTTATAGGAACTCGAAAACTCGACTCGACTCGAATCGAAAAAATTTCAAATAAAGTTTGAGTTGTAAAATATGACGCGTCAACTCGAATAACTCGAAATATTCGAATATTTTAATTCATTTTTTTAAATTGAATATTTTTTAAAATAGAATATTTAATATTTTCATATTTAATGACATGATCGACATGCGGCAGGTTCACAATTCATCACCCATACGATGGGCAGAGTTTTGGAGAAGCTACAATTGGACTCGACACCAATTAAGACAAAAGGTTATGAGACTTTGATGAAGTTGGTGGAGAATACATCTGGAGACAGCTTCGATCTTTATTATGGGTTGTTCATGTACAATGTAAATGCAATGGAACAGCTTGGTGAAGAAGAAGCTCTTTGGTATTGCAGGAGAAATCAGTTAAGCAAAATGGTGCACTTTCATCTCTTCGAGAGACTGTTAATACCAGATAAGTCTATGTTTTGTTTTATCCGTAAGTTGTATGGTTAATCGTCCTTTATCTTACTGCCCATTCAATATATATTTCATTTACAAAAGATCAAAAAGGCTTTTGAAGCCAAAAGTTCTAAAATCAAGGCTTGTGTTGATTGATAAATATCATGCTTGTAATATGCAACTGCTGCGACTATTTTCATTTCATATACTTGTAATGTGTAACTTTTTTCTCCGTTGCATCCAGATGCTCTATTTTAATTGTGGTAATTAATGGATTTACTAGGACACAGATACTTTATGCACCATTGCAGTCGAATCTTGTTTGTTGTTCTCAGCTATACTCTAAGTTGCTAAAAATAAATTCTGCCCCTTTAATTTCATCTTTTCTTTTCTCCCCTTTTAATTAGCATAATTCTGATGGATACAATGTATACATGCACTGTTTATGTATGTTTCTATATATTTGTTAATTAGTTAATCATTCTATCATTCTTATACTGATTTCGCAATGTTTACTTTTCTTGTGAAGGATTTTTTTTGATGTAATTTCTACATTATAGTGACTGGGTCTCAGGCTGCTCATTGTGGAACCAGGGGTCTGTTAACCTCATGCCATTGTAGCTATAAAAGTGAAGGTTTTTTTTCTTTTAATTTGTTTCTAACTGTGGGAAGAAGTAATGAGGCCTATAAAATTTTAATTTTTAATTCTTTATCATGTTACCGTACTTTGGGATTTCACTTTAAGGACCAAATTGAAAGAATGCGTAAATAACGAAGGTTAAATTTAGTGAATTGTTTAGAATTAGGACTAAATTGATTGAATATATAAATATGAAGGATTAAATGTGTTATTATACAAAATTTTATAACAGACACTTAACGAGATTTAACGTCTAGTAACCATTTTGTTATAAAACATAAAGTTTAATTGCCACTTTGTGATTTTTGAAAGTTTGGTTACCATTTTGTTTTTTTTACCAAAGTTCAGTGACCGTCTGTGTACTTTACCCTTTTTTTAATATGAAGCCCTTTATTATCTAACACCTCACATTATTATTTCTTCTAATTAAATCCTTAAATTCAAGTTTTTCAAATTAACCACATATATTCATTTTTATTTCTTGCATTTTAAAATCTAAACTTCTTTCAAATTAATTCCTACATTACTAAATATCAAAATCACCCTAACAATATTTTCAAAAGCATGCAAAAATTTTAATATCAAACTAGGAATTTAAACGAAATTTAAAACAAAAAAGTTACGGGAATCGTTAACGATTTTTCCGACTTCGAGAAAGCAACCTAATAATCACAAACAACACAAGAAAAAAAATAAAATTCAACCAAGAACAAACAATAAAATCAACATAAAAAAACAAAGAAAAGATAGAAAATTTATCGAGAAATCGACGAACAACGAACTCGAATTCAAGCTTCTTGAAATGCTCCAAACCACCTCCGGAGAATTGCTCCAAACTCGAATTTCTACTCCAAAAATTTCCATCCAACTCAAGAAAAATTCAGAGAATTTTTCAGATTTTTTTAACCCTTTTTAGTGATTTTTCTCTCAATTTTTCGTGTGTTGAACAAGTGGGTGAAGGGGGGTTTATACTAAATTTTGAGCTTCAAAAGCAAGCTAAATTCCGAATTCAATCCCCAAATTGGAGCCTAAATCAGACAAAAAACTTGATACCCGGTAAAACCCCCAAGAAATCATCCATTTTGATCCAAATTCGGGATAGAATTTCCTATTTAATTCGAATCTAGGGTTTGTTATTTAGTTTCAATTTTTTTACAGATTACGGCGGCTATAGCCAACGTCGGCAAGCGGCATCGGCGGCAACCAAACGGTCCGATTGACACCAACCAAGCCGGCTTCCGCGACCGGTGGATGGAGAACGGCGGCCACCTTTGCGCACAACAAGGGTTTGGAGAGCCCAGCCCCACGCGCTAGCGCGTGCCGCGCAGGCTGGGTCTCTTTTCCCATTTTTTCTCTTATTTTCCCTTTTTTTTCTTTTTTCTATTTTTGACTGCTTTTTGACCCCTTTTGTTGCTATTTTTTTCTTTTTTTATCACATTTCATAATTATTACCTCATTTCATTCCTTTTTTTATGTAATTATTAAACACCATAATAATTATTATTTTTTCCTTTTCTTTCTTTTTTACCTTTTACTTTAAAAATGGGCTTCAGCATGAAATGGGATCTATTCTCTTCATTTAAAAGTGGGTTTTTTTTAAATGGGCTCTTTTTGAAAATAGGTTTTTATTTTAAAAAAATTGTGGGCTTTAAAAATATTTTTATTATTTTTTTATTTTACATTTTTATATTTTTTAATTATTAAAAGCTATGGTGAAAATTTAGTGACAACACCTTCAAGTTCAAGCTTCGATTGAAAAAATTTCCCATAGCTTCTTGGACCTAGCACGAGTCATAGGTCCACTAAGAAATTCCTCCGGGTCCTTGCTGGTTGTGATCACATCAGTCCCTCCCTCTTGAAAGCGATTTGTCCCCAAATCGTCTCCTACATCAAAAGGAGATAAATCAACCACATTGAAAGTTGCACTGACATTATACTCACATGGGAGGTCTAGTTGATAGGTGTTGTGATTGGCACGCTTGATTACTTGGAAAGGTCCATCCCCTCTAGGCATCAATTTTGACTTACGTTGGACTGGGAACCTTTCTTTCCTCATGTGCAGCCAAACCCAATCCCCAGGTTCAAAGGTTACTCGTTTTCGTCCCTTGTTAGCTTGATGCTCATATTGGCTGGTTCTCTTTTAGATATTGTCTTGCACTTGTTGATGGAGCTTCTTAACAAATTCAGCCTTGTTTCTTCCATCTTTATTCACAATTTGATCAGCGGGAAAAGGTAATAAAGCTAATAGGGTTAAGGGATTAAAACCATACACTATTTCAAATGGTGACATTTTAGTGGTAGAATGAATAGACCGGTTGAATGCAAACACCACGTGTGGCAAGCTTTCTTCCCAAGTCCTCAAATTCTTCTTGATGATTGTCCTTAACAACATGGACAATACTCGGTTCACCACTTCAGTTTGACCATCCGTTTATGGATGACAAGTTGTGGAAAACAACAACTTGGTTCCAATCATGTTCCATAATGTTCTCCAAAAATGGCTTAAGAACTTCACATCTCTATCAGATACGATAGTTCTTGGAACGCCATACAATCTTATGATTTCCCTGAAAAACAAATTAGCAACATGTGAATCGTCATTAGTCTTATTGCAAGGAATAAAATGAGCCATTTTAGAGAATCGATCCACTACTACAAAGATGGAATATTTGCTATTCTTCGTACGAGGCAGCCCAAGTACAAAATCCATGGATATATCCATCCAATGTGCATTAGGAATAGGTAATGGGGTATATAGGTTGTGGGGCATCACTTTCGACTTGGCTTTTCTATATGTGATACAACACTCACATAGTCTCTCAATATCTCGTTTCATCTTCGGCCAATACAAGTGTTCTTGAAGCATGCTCAAGGTCTTAGCCACTCCAAAATGTCCCATGAATCCACCACCATGTGCTTTATTGAGGAGTAACTCTCGAATGGATCCTTGTGGGATGCAATGTTTCCCTTCCATGAACAGGTATCCCTTGTCCCTACAAAACTTATCATGTGCACATTTTTCACAAATCTTATATACTTCACCAAAATCAGAGTCAGACTCGTATAATTCCTTAATGAAAACAAAACCCAATAATTTAGAGTCTAAATTTTAAGAAGGGCATACCTGCGTGATAGTGCATCAGCAACAATGTTTTCCTTACCCTTTTATACTTGATCACATAGGGAAAGGCTTCAAGAACCTCAACCCACTTGGCGTGCCTCTTGTTTAGTTTATGTTGTCCCCTAATGTGCTTTAATGCCCCATGATCAGTATGGATGATAAACTCTTTTGACCAAAGACATTGCTGCCATGTTTCTAGGGCCTGAATTAGTGCATACATTTCTTTATCATAGGTTGGGTAGTTGAGTGTAGCTCTACTCAACTTCTCGCTAAAGTAGGATATATGACGTCCTTCTTGAGATAAAACCGCTCCAATTCCTAAACCTGATGCATCACATTCAACCTTAAAAACGTTATTAAAATTAGGTAGAGTTAACAAGGGTGCGTTATTTAAACAATCCTTAATCATTTTAAAGGATTCCTCTTGTTCTTCACCCAAAATAAATTAGAGTTCTTTTTAATGACTCCTATTAATGGGGCGGCTAAGGTGTTGAAATTTGGCACAAATCGACGATAGAAGCTTGCTAAACCATGGAAGCTTCTAACTTGGATAAGGCTTGATGGTCTAGGCCTTCCTCAATTGCCTTAATCTTCTCTCTATCAACCTTCAAACCATCTGCAAACACAACAAAATCTAGGAAAACAACCTTATTAGTGCAAAATGTGCATTTTTGTTGATTAGCATAAAGTTTTTCATTTCTCAATACATCTAATACCAACCTTAAATGCTGAACATGATCATTCAAACTCTTGCTATAAATCAGAATATCATCAAAATACACTACACAAAATTTACCCAAGAATTGTCTAAGGATGTGATTCATTAACCTCATGAAAGTCCTCGGAGCATTAGTT
The DNA here is from genome assembly GCA_030270665.1 of Hibiscus trionum. Classification (NCBI taxonomy): domain Eukaryota; kingdom Viridiplantae; phylum Streptophyta; class Magnoliopsida; order Malvales; family Malvaceae; genus Hibiscus; species Hibiscus trionum. The sequence continues at coordinate 30,215,267 of BSYR01000021.1, forward strand.
AGGCTGAATGGCATAACCAACCACTCATATAATCCTTTCTTAGTCTTGAATGCAGTTTTCCACTCATCCCCTTCTCGCATACAAATTTGGTGATAACCACTTTTAAGATCAATCTTAGAAAAGGCATTAGAACCACTAAGCTCATCTAACATATCATCTAAACGTGGGATGGAATGGCGATACTTTAACGTTATTTTGTTCACCGCATGACAGTCCACACACATGCGCCATGTACCATCTTTCTTAGGCACAAGTAGAACCGGTACTTCACAAGGACTAAGGCTCTCTCTAACATAACCCTTTTTCATTAAATCGGAAACTTACCTTTGTAACTCTTTGGTCTCCTCGGGGTTACTTCAGTAAGCTGGCCGATTAGGGATGATAGCACCGGGAACAAAGTCTATTTGGTGCTCTATTCCATGAATTGGAGGCAGCCCACATGGAATTTCCTCCAGAAATAGGTCTTCATATTCCTTCAGTAATGAAACGATAAAATGTAACCCCCTTAGCCCGGCCTAGACGGTTGACCCAAGCTACGAAGATTACACGGGGAAAACCAAAGTCAACCCAAAAGTCAACCTTGATTAATGACCCTTTTTTCTTTTTAAACTTGTCTAGATGCATACAAACCCTAGGTGAACTCTTGAGATAAGCATACTTGAAAATCACAGCAATTGGAAAACGATTAGGGATTCAATTGCACAATATACAAATTTAGGGACCAAAATGTAAATTCTGGAAATTAAGAGGACTTAGCCAAATTTTGAGTTACCACTATGAAATTAATCATGTTTCATGCTTCCCTGTCAAATTTCATCTCAAACGGACATCTCAAACTCAATCAATTGCATATACAAAGATTGGGACTAAAGCGTGAGAATTTCAAAACATTTAACCATCAGATTCAGTGCCCAACGGTCGAGTGTTCCGAAACGGGGAAGGACCGTTCCGAAACGCGAGACTGTTCCGAAACCTGTTGCGGAACAGGGCTTGACAGTAGCAAATCTGTTTCGGAACGGCTCTACCCTGTTTCGAAACGCCATGGTCATTTCAGGCCATCTGTTCCGAAACGGTAGCACCCGTTCCGATACGGACTGCCCAGAATTGCAGAATTTTTCTGGTTTAACACACTTTTGACCCACCAAACACAATCATATGACCTCCATTTCATACCAACAAGTCATCAATCAATAAAGGGACATATTAGCATCATCTAATCTTAATCATGGCATCATTCAAGGAAAAAAAACCAAATCTATAGGCATGCATCCTATATTAGAAATCATACATTCATCAATTCATCAAACCAAAAACCAAAAGGCCATTTACATGTTCCAACATCATCAAAGGCATTAAACCAAACTTAGGGAGTCCAAAATATCTCCCAAAACACAAGCTAGGTTCCCATTGCCAAATGCCAAAAGCTAATAGCGTTATGAAAATAGTCACCATACATAAGCTTAGTCTTTCACTTGGATCCTTGGCCTCCTTGCTGCCCTTAAAGCACTTCAATGCTCTGCATTATTGGTTTAAGAAAGAGAGAGAGCGTAAGCACGTAGCTTAGTGAGGAATGCTCAATTAAAAACAATACAATAATGCATTTTGCGAAAACACCTTTCCAAGGCCTTTAATTTCAAAACATCATTTATCATGCATTTATGCATACAAACCAAGCATCTCATGCTTCAATCCATCAACATGTCATATTGGCTTACAAGTGATAATCCATAACATTTTACAACTCAAAACACAATCGGATACGCGGATTACAAGCGTTGTCCCATACGCTTCATACACACTACCAATATCAAGGTGGAGTTTACCGGTACAATCACAACCCCTCAACACTCGTGATGGAGTCTATGGTACAATCACAACCCTTCAACATCACTCATTGATAGTTGTATAACATCACTAACGAGAACACGGGACACACAACACAAGATCCACACATGGACTTTTAACCACCATTGTGATCTTAGGACATACAACACAAGATCCACACATGGACTTTTAACCACCATCGTGATCTTAAACATCTCGTTAGTGTACTTGGATGGAGTTTACGGTACAATCACAACCCCTCAACATCCAAGGCGACTTTATTCACGGTGCACCCAATCCTATAGCCGGCTAACTATATCCGATTCAAGTACTTTAAAACCAACACATCACTTGCCAATATACATCATTTACCATCATCAATCCACTGTTTTAAAGCATTTAACAAAGCCATTAAATAGTCATGCATTACAATGCATCAAACAACATTTATCAATGTTCAAAACAAGGATCTCTTACCTTGAGCATCCTACAACACATGGCTTACAAAACCAGCATTAAACATGCTAAAATATGCTTTCAAAATAGAATTTAAACATGCAAATAAAACACATTGCACTCAACCATCTCATGGTTCATCAAAAAGAGAGTTTCTTCGAAAAACTTACTCTTGAGCTTAGCTAAGTTGTTTAGACTTAAACTAAGCTCCCATAACCTTCAAACACTGGTTTCAAAGCTGAAAACCAAACTTCACTCACCTATTTCGTTTCGCAAGCTTGCCGAAACGCCGATCAAGCCTCCGGATCAACACCACAAGGATCCGAAGATGCCTCCCATATTTTAAACACATCAAAGCAGAGGATTAATGCATCATCATGCATTAATATCTTCAACCAAAACACCTAAACTCGCTGCTCTCATCAACACTCACATTTCGGCTACCAAACACAACCGAAATCACATCTAAACACCTCCACAACATTACCCAGCCAAGATCCATCAATTCCAAACATTCTTTAACATCAATTAACATCCAAAAAGAACCTAATCACGTCCTTATACCTCCAGCTATAGCAGAACATCAAAAACACCTCAAAAACCACCATTAACTCAAGCAAAACTTAGGAAAATCAACCTATTCGGGATTGCATTGATTAAACTTCAATTACACATCATTTTTACATCCAATATACATCAAAAAGACATCTCAAAACATAGCTCAATCATTTAGTACGAATTTCTTCAAAATTAAAACCAAATCTTGCATTTTAAGCCAAGATCAAGAACACAACATTAAAACCTTTAATAAAACACAAATCAAGGATTGAGAACTTGGGAATTTCAGTAAAGAACTGAGTATTTAGAGGAGAAGGACGTTCATACCTCTAAATGTGAGTTTCTCCTTGTTTAGAACCAAAATTCTTGAAAATTCAATAGGCAAATGATGAGGATTTAGTGTAGAAATGATTAGAAATCATTTAGAGATTGAAATCTCAACTTTAGGTGTGTAAATCAGAGGAAATGTGGCTGGGGAAATGTGTTTGGCTGAGAGAAAATGGAGAGAAAATGAAATGGGAAAATTTTGAGAAAAGTTAGTTATAAAACCAAAATATCTATTTTCCCTCCTTTCCTTTTATTAAATAACATTAATTAAATCTTTAATATTAAGAAAAATCTGGAGAAACTCCCCCTTGGGTAAATTAGCTCCTTAAAGATTCAAAGTTTCAATCCTTTTAAAACAGTCACCAACTTTTCAAAAATTACATTTTAGTAACTAACTTGAAATCTCATATTTCCAAACCCCATTTTGTAAAATTGATTTCACCACTCTCTTATATATAATAAAAGAGGATTTTTAGATATTTTTCCATATTTTTAATGCATCCCGAACTAGGCTTTCCCTAAAACCCACCTTTTATATTCGAACCGCAATTTAAACCGGTCCGGTTCAGACCCTAAACTTCCAAGCCCAAAATTGGGGTGTTACAACTCTCCCCCCTTAAGAAATTTCGTCCTCGAAATTTACCTGAAGGAAAAAGGTACGGAAACTACTTCAACATGTCATCCTTCCGTTCCCACGTGGCTTCTTCAGCACCACGATGCTTCCACAACACCTTTACCAACTCAATGGTCTTGCCTCGAAGAACTTTACTATCCGAATCCAGAATCTTCACCGGTTCCTCATCATAGGTCAAATCCGGATTCAACTCCACTTCCTCTACAGGCATCACATGTGAAGGATCTGATCTGTACTTCCGAAGCATAGAAACATGAAACACATCATGAATCTTTTCTAACTCTTGCGGTAACCTCAACTTGTACGCAACAGGACCCACACGCTCAATCACCTCGTATGGTCCAATGTACCTAGGGCTCAACTTACCCTTTCGGCCAAACCTCATCACCTTTTTCCAAGGCGAAACCTTCAAAAACACACAGTCACCCACCGCATACTCAATCTCCTTACGCTTCAAATCCGCGTAAGACTTTTGCCGATCAGAAGCTGCCTTCAAACGCTCACAAATGAGCTTCACCTTCTCGGTAGTTCCTTTCAACAAAGCTGGCATCGAAACCAACTTCTGACCCGTTTCAGCCCAACAAAGAGGAGTCCTACACTTCCTCCCGTACAAAGCTTCATAAGGTGCCATTTGAATACTTGCCTGATAACTATTATTATAGGCAAACTCTACCAAAGGAAAATGTTTCTCCCAAGAACCCTGAAACTCAATCACGCAGTACCTCAACATATCCTCTAACACCTGGATAACACGCTCAGACTGTCCATCCGACTGCGGATGATAAGAAGTACTGAAATTCAACCGTGTACCCAAAGCCTGATGCAAACACTGCCAGAAACGCGATGTAAACCTCGAATCTCTATCCGACACAATCGACTTTGGCACACCATGCAGCCGCACAATCTCAGCAATGTACAGCTCCGCAAGCTTATCCAAAGTGTACGTAGTATGCACAGGCAAGAAATGCGCACACTTCGTCAGGCGATCCACAATCACCCACACCGAATTCTTCTTCGATGGCGACAAAGGCAAACCAGACACAAAGTCTATGGTAATCCTTTCCCACTTCCACTCAGGAATCCTCAACGGTTGCAACAACCCTGAAGGAAACTGATGCTCAGCTTTAACTCGCTGACATACCATGCACTTGCTTACAACCTCAGCCACATCTTTCTTTAAACCCACCCAATAGTACTCATCACGAAGATCACGGTACATCTTAGTACTACCAGGGTGCATAGCAAAAGGACTACTATGACCTTCAGTCAGAATAGAACGCCTCAAATCAGCATCATTGGGCACTACTATCCGACTCCCAAAACATAAAACTCCATCATCATTAAAACAGAAATCTGATGGCCTACCCTCTGCAATATCCTAAACATGTGGCACCAAAGAATCATCCAACAACTGCTTTTCCTTAATCAACTGAATCAAGGATGGTTTCACATGCAATTCAGCCACAAGACCACCATCACGCGAAATGCTCAAACTGGCAAACATAGCCCTCAACTCAACAGCTACCTTCCTACTCAAGGCATCCGCTACAACATTGGCTTTACCCGGATGGTACTCGATCGTCAAATCGTAATCCTTAAGCAACTCCACCCAACGTCGCTGCCTAAGATTTAACTCTTTCTGAGACATCATATACTTCAAACTCTTGTTTTTGTGTACACAGTACACTTCTCACCATACAGGTAATGTCTCCAAATTTTCAAAGCGAAAACCACCGCAGCTAACTCAATGTCATGCGTAGGATAATTGCGCTCATGCACCTTCAACTGCCGTGATACATAAGCCACCACCTTACCCTCTTGCATCAATACACATCCCAAACCAACGTAGGACGCATCACTATACACCACAAACTCTTTCCCTGATTCAGGTTGAACCAAGATAGGAGCTTGCGTCAAAGCTGCCTTAAGCTTCTCAAAAGCCTGTTGTCTCGCTTCCGTCCACTCATACTTAACATCCTTCTGCAACAACTTCGTCAAAGGTGCAGCAATCTTTGAAAACCCATCCACGAACCTTCGATAGTATCCTACCAAACCCAGGAAACTACGGACTTCATGAACAGACTTAGGAGGCTTCCAATTCATCACTGCCTCAATATTCTGAGGATCGACACGAACCCCCTCAGCAGAAACAACATGACCAAGAAACACAACTTCTCTAAGCCAGAACTCACACTTGCTCAGCTTGGCATAAAGCTGATTCTCCAGCAAAGCCTGTAACACAATTCTCAAATGCCCCTCATGCTCTTCCTCAGTACGAGAGTACACGAGAATATCATCAATGAACACCACAACAAATTTATCCAAGTATTCATGGAATACTCTATTCATCATGTCCATGAAAGCTGCAGAAGCATTCGTCAAACCAAACGGCATCACCAGGAACTCATAATGCCCATACCTCGTTCTGAAGGCTGTCTTTGGCACATCCACATCCTTCACCTTCAACTGATAATACCCTGACCTTAAGTCAATTTTAGAGAACACAGCCGCTCCCCGAAATTGATCAAAAAGATCATCAATTCTCAGCAAAAGATACCGATTCTTGACAGTCAACTTGTTAAGCTGACGGTAATCAATACACATTCTCATAGTGCCATCCTTTTTCTTCACAAACAAGACCGGTGCACCCCAAGGTGACACACTCGGCCGAATGAAACCACGATCAAGCAACTCCTAAAGTTGCGTCTTCAGCTCTTTCAACTCTTTAGGTGCCATTCAATAAGGAGTAATGGACACTGGAGTTGTGTTTTCATACAGCTCAATCCCAAACTCCACTTCGCGATTAGGAGGCAATCCAGGCAACTCCTCCGGAAACACACCAGGAAACTCTCGCACAGTCCTGATATCTTGCACTCGCAACTCCTTAGAGCTAGGATTCATCACAAAGGCGAGGTAGGCTTCACAACCTTGCCTCAGCATCCGGCTCGCTTCCAACGTAGACACCACATTGGCAAGAAACTTCACATTCTCACCAACCACCACCACCTCATAATCATCCGCAAGTTTCAACGAAACTCGCTTATTCTCAAAATCTACTACAGCTTGATGCTCAACAAGCCAATCCATACCAAGGATTACATCAAAACCATAGAAAGGCAATTCCATAAGATCAACATGAAAAACATGATCTTGCACAACCAAGTGACATCTTCTATAAAGCTTTCGAGTCACAACAGTCTCACCAAAAGAACTAGTTACACGCATACCAACATCCAAAGACTCAACAGGCAAACCAAGCAATTGAGCATGCTCACGCAATATGTATGAGTGCGTAGATCTAGAATCAATCAAGGAAAGTAATGACAAGGATTGCAAATTGAAAGTACCTGCGATCACATCCGTGTCATTCCTCCCCTCTCTCTGAGCAAACACTCTGGCCTGGCCACCACCCTTAGGCTGAACAGCTACCACATGAGCCACATTCCTTCCACCATCCTCCCTGTGCTGGAAGTTACCACGGCCGCGCCCACGACCTCTCTGCGGTGCAACAACTCCCGGAGCACATCCCTGGCCACCACCGGCCATCAGAGGACACTCCCTCCTTATGTGATCCGCCGAACCACAGTTCCAGCACGAATTACCGGTCACCACAACAGGAGCCTGAACCTCTCTCACTGCTCGAGGACAATCACGCCTCAGGTGTCCACGCGATCCACATGTCCAACATGTGTTCGGATCAGCTCTCGCCCTGTCTCCCTGAACAGGCGCACCTTGCCCTCCACCACCACGCCTAGCCGAAGACTGATACTTCCGATCACGTCCTCTCTTGTTCCGTCCGCCACCGGAACTATACTCAGCAGCTCGCTTGCCCACACTAGGGACAACACCTCTAGAAGATAAACTCAAATTCAACTCGGTGTCCTTTGCTCTACCAACCAGCACATCAAAGTCAGTGTACTCAGCAGCCAGCATATAAGTCTTCACTACCGTCACCAAACCATAACGGAAACGTTCACACCTCTCCCGCTCATCAGGGATAAGCTCAGGTGCGTACTGACTGAGTCGGACAAACTGAACCTCGTACTCAGCCACTGTCATGCTCCCTTGAGTAAGAGACATGAACTCACTTTTCTTTTCATCCGGGTATCGCACACCCAGATACCTCCTCTTGAACGCGTTCAGAAAGAACGTCCAAGTCACATCAGCATCCTCCAATTCGGAGATAGTGGTTGTCCACCAGGTATACGCATCGTCATGCAACAATGATATCACACAGCCCAGCTTCTGCACATCATTGCAGTTCATTTGACCCAAAATTCTCTTGGTACTTTCCAACCAAGACTCAGAACCTTCGGCAGACAAACCCCTGAACTCAGTCCCTCCCAGACTGCGCAAGCGTTCCAGAGGTAACCTAACATTAGCATCTCCCTGATGCCCAGCTCCTTGAGCTCCAGCTACCGCCGCCTGAAAGGCTCCAGCAATAGCTTGTATCAGCATTTTCATATCAGGAGCAGCTTGCCCCTGCCCAGCCTTAGGTCCAGCAACCCCAGCACCAACACCAGCTCCCTCACCCCCAGCACCACCACCACCAGGTGGAGGAGGTAAATCCACCACATTTTCAGCATTCTCCTCATTCTCATTTTGAGCCATAGCTCGCGTATTAATCCTCGTCTCTCTACGAGGTCCCATTCACTAAACAATGCAATCACAAATGCAATAAACAAAGTCAGGCTCAGCAAGGTAAGCAATCCAAGTACTCAAGCTCATTTCCAATTAAAACAAACCATTTCATTAGCTTTGATTTGGCAATGCGTCCCTCTAACATGCTTCACCAAAGCACACACCACAATTGTAACATTCTTACAATTCATACATCATACTTCCACTCAACAAGCATACAAAGCAATCATACACCTATCACCCACATAACCGTTCCCAAATACTCGAGAACTCGGCTCTGATACCACCAAATGTAACCCCCTTAGCCCGGCCTAGACGGTTGACCCGAGCTACGAAGATTACACGGGGAAAACCAAAGTCAACCTGAAAGTTAACCTTGATTAACGACCCTTTTTTTCTTTTTAAACTTGTCTAGATGCATACAAACCCTAGGTGAACTCTTGAGATAAGCATACTTGAAAATCACAGCAATTGGAAAACGATTAGGGATTCAATTGCACAATATACAAATTTAGGGACCAAAATGTAAATTCTGGAAATTAAGAGGACTTAGCCAAATTTTGAGTTACCACTATGAAATTAATCATGTTTCATGCTTCCCTGTCAAATTTCATCTCAAAAGGACATCTCAAACTCAATTAACTGCATATACAAAGATTGGGACTAAAGCGTGAGAATTTCAAAACATTTAACCATCAGATTCAGTGCCCAACGGTCGAGTGTTCCGAAACGGGGAAGGACCGTTCCGAAACGCGGGACCGTTCCGAAACCTGTTGCGGAACAGGGCTTGACAGTAGCAAATCTGTTTCGGAACGGCTCTACCCTGTTTCGAAACGCCATGGTCATTTCAGGCCATCTGTTCCGAAACGGTAGCACCCGTTCCGATACGGACTGCCTAGAATTGCAGAATTTTTCTGGTTTAACACACTTTTGACCCACCAAACACAATCATATGACCTCCATTTCATACCAACAAGTCATCAATCAATAAAGGGACATATTAGCATCATCTAATCTTAATCATGGCATCATTCAAGGAAAAAAAACCAAATCTATAGGCATGCATCCTATATTAGAAATCATACATTCATCAATTCATCAAACCAAAAACCAAAAGGCCATTTACATGTTCCAACATCATCAAAGGCATTAAACCAAACTTAGGGAGTCCAAAACATCTCCCAAAACACAAGCTAGGTTCCCATTGCCAAATGCCAAAAGCTAATAGCGTTATGAAAATAGTCACCATACATAAGCTTAGTCTTTCACTTGGATCCTTGGCCTCCTTGCTGCCCTTAAAGCACTTCAATGCTCTGCATTATTGGTTTAAGAAAGAGAGAGAGCGTAAGCACGTAGCTTAGTGAGGAATGCTCAATTAAAAACAATACAATAATGCATTTTGCGAAAACACCTTTCCAAGGCCTTTAATTTCAAAACATCATTTATCATGCATTTATGCATACAAACCAAGCATCTCATGCTTCAATCCATCAACATGTCATATTGGCTTACAAGTGATAATCCATAACATTTTACAACTCAAAACACAATCGGATACGCAGATTACAAGCGTTGTCCCATACGCTTCATACACACTACCAATATCAAGGTGGAGTTTACCGGTACAATCACAACCCCTCAACACCCGTGATGGAGTCTATGGTACAATCACAACCTCTCAACATCACTCATTGGTAGTTGTATAACATCACTAACGAGAACACGGGACACACAACACAAGATCCACACATGGACTTTTAACCACCATTGTGATCTTAGGACATACAACACAAGATCCACACATGGACTTTTAACCACCATCGTGATCTTAAACATCTCGTTAGTGTACTTGGATGGAGTTTACGGTACAATCACAACCCCTCAACATCCAAGGCGACTTTATTCACGGTGCACCCAATCCTATAGCCGACTAACTATATCCGATTCAAGTACTTTAAAACCAACACATCACTTGCCAATATACATCATTTACCATCATCAATCCACTGTTTTAAAGCATTTAACAAAGCCATTAAATAGCCATGCATTACAATGCATCAAACCACATTTATCAATGTTCAAAACAAGGATCTCTTACCTTGAGCATCCTACAACACATGGCTTACAAAACTAGCATTAAACATGCTAAAATATGCTTTCAAAACAGAATTTAAACATGCAAATAAAACACATTGCACTCAACCATCTCATGGTTCATCAAAAAGAGAGTTTCTTCGAAAAACTTACTCTTGAGCTTAGCTAAGTTGTTTAGACTTAAACTAAGCTCCCATAACCTTCAAACACTGGTTTCAAAGCTGAAAACCAAACTTCACTCACCGATTTCGTTTCGCAAGCTTGCCGAAACGCCGATCAAGCCTCCGGATCAACACCACAAGGATCCGAAGATGCCTCCCCTGTTTTAAACACATCAAAGCAGAGGATTAATGCATCATCATGCATTAATATCTTCAACCAAAACACCTAAACTCGCTGCTCTCATCAACACTCACATTTCGGCTACCAAACACAGCCAAAATCACATCTAAACACCTCCACAACATTACCCAGCCAAGATCCATCAATTCCAAACATTCTTTAACATCAATTAACATCCAAAAAGAACCTAATCACGTCCTTATACCTCCAGCTATAGCAGAACATCAAAAACACCTCAAAAACCACCATTAACTCAAGCAAAACTTAGGAAAATCAACCTATTCGGGATTGCATTGATTAAACTTCAATTACACATCATTTTTACATCCAATATACATCAAAAAGACATCTCAAAACATAGCCCAATCATTTAGTACGAATTTCTTCAAAATTAAAACCAAATCTTGCATTTTAAGCCAAGATCAAGAACACAACATTAAAACCTTTAATAAAACACAAATCAAGGATTGAGAACTTGGGAATTTCAGTAAAGAACTGAGTATTTAGAGGAGAAGGACGTTCATACCTCTAAATGTGAGTTTCTCCTTGTTTAGAACCAAAATTCTTGAAAATTCAATAGGCAAATGATGAGGATTTAGTGTAGAAATGATTAGAAATCATTTAGAGATTGAAATCTCAACTTTAGGTGTGTAAATCAGAGGAAATGTGGCTGGGGAAATGTGTTTGGCTGAGAGAAAATGGAGAGAAAATGAAATGGGAAATTTTTGAGAAAAGTTAGTTATAAAACCAAAATATCTATTTTCCCTCCTTTCCTTTTATTAAATAACATTAATTAAATCTTTAATATTAAGAAAAATCTGGAGAAACTCCCCCTTGGGTAAATTAGCTCCTTAAAGATTCAAAGTTTCAATCCTTTTAAAACAGTCACCAACTTTTCAAAAATTACATTTTAGTCACTAACTTGAAATCTCATATTTCCAAACCCCATTTTGTAAAATTGATTTCACCACTCTCTTATATATAATAAAAGAGGATTTTTAGATATTTTTCCATATTTTTAATGCATCCCGAACTAGGCTTTCCCTAAAACCCACCTTTTATATTCGAACCGCAATTTAAACCGGTCCGGTTCAGACCCTAAACTTCCAAGCCCAAAATTGGGGTGTTACATAAAAGATGGCAAATTTGGGTCAAGATCATTAGTGCTTAATAAACTCTCCTTGTACATGAGAACAAGAACCATCTTTTCTGACAATAGGCACTTTCTGATTTCTTTCTCTCTCGCAAAGATGTTCACTTTTTTCTCTCTTCTTTTTCACTCTCTTTTGATTTTCCCTCGAATGTTACCGCACTCTCAAAATTTTTGTCACTCTTTTTGGCTTTTTCAAAGCTTACTCTCAAATGTATTTGATCTTTGTGAACTTGCTTTGGTGAAAGAGGGTCTAGGGTGATCTTTCTAGCTTCATGGGTGAGGGTATACCAATTGGTATAACCATCATGTATGACTCTCTTGTCGAGCTGCCATGGTCGCCCTAACAGGAGATGACCGGCATGCATTGGCACGACATCACATAGCACCTAATCTTTATATTTGCTAGTGGAAATGGCATAATGACTTGTTCGGTCACTTTGAGTTCTCCACCATCATTAAGCCACTGCAACTTGTAGGGATGTGGATGTTTTGTTGTTGCTAAACAGAGCTTTTCTACCATCAAAGTACTAGAAACGTTAGTGCAACTACCACCATCTATTATGACAGAGCATACCTTTCCATTAATATGGCAGCGAGTATGGAAGATGTTCTCGCGTTGTTGATCCCCCTCAATTGCTTGCATGCTTAGGCTCCTTTTAACAACAAGTACCTCTCCATCAACGGTATGTTCTAACTCTTCTTCCCCTTCAAATTCTTTGTTTTCATCTTCTTCCTCCACTTGGTCAGTTTCGATCTCTCCTTCATCTCGGGTGAACATTGTGTTGCGATTAGGGCATTGACTAGAAATTTGACCTCGCCCCAAACACTTGAAGCATTGAACATCAGGACATCGAACTGGCATAGTTGTGCTCTTTCCCTTGCTGGTTTTGGCAATGGGTTTGGCACTCTTTGTTGGAACGCTTCGTTCATTAGGCGTAAATGATGCCTTTTGTTTGTAGGTACCTTGCCCCCATTTAGAAGATGAGCCTCTATAGGCACGGGTTGTGCCCTTCCTTTTAAGTTGCCTCTCAACCTTCATGGCCATATGAACCATGTCTTTTATCTCCACAAAACGTTGCAACTCAACGGTGGCCGCAATATTAGGATCAAGGCCGGATAGAAATCTAGCCATGGTGGCTTCTCGATCCTCATTAGTGTTGGCTCAGATCATGGTTACTTCCATCTCTTTAAAGTAGTCCTCAACACTACGATTGCCTTGGGTGAGATTTCGAAGCTCGTTGAACAACTCCCTATGATAGTGAGTTGGAATGAACCTCCTACGTATAACGGCTTTCATCTCATTCCAAGTAGAAATTGGATGTTCGGCATTGCATCTCCTTAAGATCTCAACTGATCCCACCATATAGTGCATAATCTGTAAATTCAATGGTTGCAAGTTTTACCTTCTTAAGCTCAGAGTAGTTGTGGCACACAAAGATGTGCTCAACTTTCTTTTCCCATGCAAGATAGGCTTCAGGATTCGTTCTTCCTTGGAAAGGAGGAATGGTAATTTTGATGTTGCTAAGATTATCATCAACTCTTGGGTGAGCTATTTGGTACCTAGGCTCTTGACACCTCAAACCTTGATGGGAGGCTCGCCCGTCTACTTGTTCATCGTCCACTTCGTCGTCATAATCTTTCTCGTGCTCGGAATTATGCCTCCATTGAGATCTTTCCTCCAATTGTTCTAGTCGCGCTTGTATTGGCCCTAACCTTTTTTGCAACAACTTGTCCATTTCTCGGATAATATCTTGAAGATTGGAATTAGTTGCATCCACATTAACATTATTACTAGCACCAATAGTGTTTCTCACGGAATCTTGAGACATGATTAACTAATAAACCTCACTAGCACAAATTCTCACCGTTACACTCCAAGAAAAACACTCACACTCGTGTTTCACTCGAGATGGCTTTTACCCTCGATGTGCACTCTTGCCTTTTACCGCTCTTGTTCTCCTTTTAAAGTCCTTAGAGAACTTACTCAAGGCTCAGCAAGAATCAAAACAAAACCTCTTTTTTTAACATAAGATTGATCTCTCCCTCTTGATCTATTTTTTTCAATTTTTTTATTTTTTTCGATTTTTTCAATATTCCGAGTGATGAATCGAACATCTTATTGAATCACCAGCGCTTTGATACCAATTGTTACGAATCCAGTTGTGTTGTGTCTAAATTTGTATGTGTGTTTGCCCGATCGTGACTCAAGTAAGTGTTTCAAAAATGCATAAATGGGTTTTTTTAAAGGATATGTGATGGTGAATTTTTGTATGATGGTGGATACTTAAGATATGATATGAAGGGGAAATGATAAGATGAATGGGTGAAAATGAAATGTGTAAATTGAAGACGGAGTGATGGATGGTGAAATGAAATTATAGTGTAAGTGTGTTGGCGTGAAACAAAGATGAACCAATAATAAAAAGTGATGACCCGAACTTTATAAAATTCACAAAACAGAATTTGGGTGCAAGAAGATGGATTGTGACCCACTAGTTATTAACAACTATGAACCAACAATATAACAAAATGAGATGGGTAGAATGCCACAAGAGTCCACTTGAAGCCGATAAAGTTCTTGTAGAACAAGAAAAAGAGAACACTCTCAAAGTTTATAATATGATCAAAAGTCCCTTACAATAGAAAATGGATGCCTATTTATAGGTGTAAGGCAACAACAAATTGAATAGACTAGACAAGGATTAAAGATTCATTATGCTGGTGTTAAAGGCATATATAAAAGCTTAGGTTACTCCTTCACCAATTGATAGCTGAAAAGTTGGTGTTGGATGAGGATGAATGTGGACAACCATGTCGTCCAAAGAAAGAAACCCATGAGCTGTCAACTTGAGTAACTTGCCATTCATTCTCCTTTAATAGGCCGGTGATGTTAAAGAGGAAAAATGAAAAAGAATTTGCTTGAAGAATGAATCAACAACATTGAATTCAGCTTTGAATGATCTCTTGAATTTGAATGATGTTAATTCACGTATTGAAATTCCAGCCTGCACTATCTTCAGAAAAACAATCATATCTCAAGCTCCCGATATCGCATTGAGGTGATTCAAAAAGCGTTAGAAATGTAAGAAATAGGGGAATAAGTTTGATGAAGACATAGAAACCCAAATTTGTCTGATCCAAGTCGAAAAAGGCGAACAAGTTGACTGATGTTTGATCTTGTAAAGAAACAGCTTCAAACATGTCTTAAGTGGCCATTGAATTCCATCCTTAAGTGTTGTCCCTTAAATGTTGTTTTAATCCATGCCATTAATCTCTATTAAAGGATGACAATGAAGGCCTTAATGGTGTGTCTTCCTTGAGCCAATAACCGATCATCTTTAAGAAGGCTTAAAGTAGCTCTTTAAATGGTGTTAAAGCCTTCAAGTGTGGAAATTTGTTCTCTTCAATTACATGATAACCGATCAGCCTTGATGTGTCTTCAAGTGCCTTCAATTGGTGGTAAAAGCCTTGTCTATCTTGAGTAGATGATTAGCCATTTGTCAATTAAATTTTCTAATTACAACACATTAAACAACCATTAGATAACAACTTTGCTTAAAAAACGAAAGTAAATGCCAAAACAATTTTAATGAACTAGTTAAATTAATGAAACTAGTTGCATAGAATGAACTAATTTAGTTAAATAATCATCACACTAAATGACTCACAATCATAAGAAAACTAACATGAATTAAGAAATTGACATACATTAAGTAAACTAACATTCTTAAATGTTCTAGACAAGCATAAACGAATCAGAATGCTTAGATGAACATTAAGCCTTATTTATTCATGCACACATGCTGAAATTAAATATATATATAACTTAAGAAAAAGTCATGCACGAGTAGGATGTTGCATTGTTCAATCAAAGCTGGTGTTTCTCCCTTCAAGTTCAAGCTTCGACTGAACGAATTTTCCATAGCTTCTTGGAACTTCTTAGACCTAACACGAGTCATAGGTCCACTAGGAAATTCCTTCGGGTCCTTGCGGGTTGTGATCACATCAGGAAGGATTAGCAACCTCATCACACCCAGAAATTGGTACCAAAATATTGGTTGCCTTTAATCGATGGAAATTACTTGAAGTTTAAAGTGAATTTAATGAGATGTTTTTAACTGAAAATTAGACTCTAATTGTACGGGCTTTATCAAATCGTTGCTTTAGAATTAATTAGGCATTTAATTAATAAGGATGACGATACATCGGACCATAGATTAAACCGACATCATATAAGTATGATTGTCGTGTTAATTTATGGTTCGACTTTCGTACGTCACCTTTATGCATGATGCAAACATTTAGGAATGATGTCATGATATTTCCTTTTTGAATTATTGCTTACCTCGAGACGGTAAAGATTAACCCAAATATATGGTCCACATCCATTAAGTTCGGGCTGTTTCGACACAAATACCAGGGTTAATAGATACCTCTCTTTTGGTTTAAATTAATTACATGCCATTAAAATATTAATGGTCATATGAATGACAATTTAAAAATACATGACAACCATCTTATTAAAACAACATAAGCAAGCTATACTAAGCAGACATTAAAAACTTATCTTGGAATATATGTATATTAAAACTATATATAAAAAGGACTATATTATATGAGAAAACATTATATCATATATATATATATATATATATATACTATATATTATATTGAAAAAACATAATTTTATATAATCAAACTATATATTATATAAAAAACCATATATTATACAAACCATATATAACATATAAAGCATATAACGTACACATATAAATATGGTATAAAATCTAAAAAACATATGTATTATATATATAATATACACGGGTATACTATGTAATATTATTTACCAAATTTAATGGCAGCATTAAAAGGGTATTAAAAAGAAAGCATTAAAGTACTACGAAAAAAATAGAAATAGATATATAGGACATTATTTAAAAATAAAATAAAAGAGACAACATTTAATAAAATGAATAATCCCTTTAAGAATCTATTTAGGGTTTTCAAAAACAAACCCCTCTTTCTTTGTTCCTTTTTCTCTCGACCCGTAGCCACCGTCATCCCCTCAGACCGACGTCGTCGCTCCGGTGATTCTCCCAACCATGCAAGGTCACCAATGGGCTCGCCAAGTCCTCCTTTTTCTTCTTATCCAAACAGTTTCTCCAAAATGACTTTGATCGACAAGAAAAAAAAAGGGCGAAACGATTCAGCTCTCCCTTATCGAATCTCGGTCGTCCACCGTTAGATCGTCGTAGTTTTCGATATGTGGTTCACCTCGTCGAGATAACACTCCTCATCGTTGAGATCCCCGAAAAGACACTCCAGTCGCCGGAAAAATACTGAACATCGAAGGTAAAAATTCTTTTCTTGTTTGCCTTTTGTTTTCTTTTGTTTGATTCAAAATAAAATAGAGATTGAGATTACTCTGAAAGAGTTTTTTTATTGATTCTGAAATATATGTTCTTACAAGTATTTTTCCTTTTTTTCATCTGAATCCCCTCGTTTCCACCTCTCGCAGTGCGTCCCTTTTCAACATGGTTGGGGCTTTTGATTTTTTAGCCCGATATTACGAAAATTTTCATTTACATAAAATTGAAACAAAAATTGCTATTGCTTCTGCCTATTCTCTTGTTTGTATTTATCTAAAAATCCTGAAATGTTTGTTTCTCTCCTGAAATCCATGTTTTTGTTGCCATCTAACAATTCTATTTTTTTTGGCTCATTGTATGTGTTGATGCGGTCGTTGAAGGAGGGAACCAGCAAAGGCGTGCACGTTGGCTCACTTGCGCGAGTGAGAAGCTGGAACGTCGGGCATGATATACACGCGCATGTGGGGCGGCCAAGGGGCGAGTGTGAAGAACTCCCAAGGGTTATCCCCTGGTGCGATCTGGACCGTCAGATCTCCTCTCCAGATCTAACAGTTTAGGATACGGCGGTTGTACAAATAAAAAGATAGGAATTAGGGTTTGGTTATCAGATTTAGGTTTATTATTGAGCCTAATATGAGCCATATGTAGTAATATTTTTTGGGCCTTTAATATATGATAAAGGGCTGTAAATATATATAAATGTGGGTTTTATTTAATTAAAGGATGCATGTTGATACACATATATATATATTCAGTTTAATTAGTATAATATAATATAATAGTAATAGTAATGTGATATAATAATAATGATACCAATTAATATATAGTAATAATAATGATAACTATGATAATAATAATAATACTAATAATACAATAATATAACATTTTTGTTTGTTTGTTTTCTTTCTTTTTCCTTTCTTTTTTTTTCTTTTTCACAAATAGGTAATAACAAATAATGATAGTAACACATGGAATTTTACTTAGTAATTTTTTATTTTTTAATAAGAAATAACATGCATATAATATAAACTTATTAAAATTAAACAAAGCCCATTATTGCAAAACAAAAATAAAACAGGTTTACCCTGGACAAAATTAGTAATTACAGTTGCCCCTCTTTGCTTATAGTTGTGGAACAAGAATAAAGCAAAAACCATAAGCAGTAATTTTGTTCCACTTCTATGTTTGAAGATTTTGAGCTGCGAGCTCCTCATATATAGATCTATTCACCCTTCTTCTTCCTCGAAAGCTAGAGCAATGAGTATTTGCCTCTTGTCCCCTAAAGTCTTAGAGCTATGAGTATCTGCCTCCTTCGCCCTGAAAACCTTAACATGGCAAATTTGAAACCATTCGCTTGAAATCTTTGAGCTTCGAGTATCTACCTTCTTTGCTCAAAAATCTTGAGCTATGAGTATATGCCCCCTTCGCTCCGAAAATCTTGAGCTATAAGTATCTGCCTCCATCGCTCCGAAAACCCTAAGCTTTGAGTATCTACCTCATTCACTCTGAAATATTGACCTGGCGAGTTTGAAATCCTTCGCCTGAAATCATTGAGCTATGAGTATCTACCTCATTCGCTCTAAAATTCCGACATGGCGAGTTTGAAATCTTTCGCCTAAAATCCTTGAGCTTTGAGTATCTGCCTCCTTCGCTCTGAAATCTTTGAGCTTTGAGTATCTTCATCCTTTGCTCTAAAATCCTGATGTGGCGAGCCTGAAGTCCTTCGCCTGAAATTTTTGAGCTTTGAGTATCTGCCTCCTTCACTCTGAAATCCTTTCTAGATTTTCGCTTTGTCATTTACTCATCCTCTTAGGAAGGGCCCAATCTATCTTTCAGATATAGTTTCTCCTTTTGGTCCCTTAATCTTGATTTTCTCTTGCTTTCCTCTTCTTCTTTTTCTTTACAATGGCGGTGCCTCCTCTTTCACCTCGGGTCCACCCTTTATACTCCCTCTTTTTCTTGAGTTCCTTAACCTCTTGCTCTAAAGCATTTTTTTCAAGTTTTCACTTTACAGATTCTTCTTTTTTTCTTCTATTTGTTCTTATTTTTCTCTTTCCCTTCTTTCTTCTTCTTCTTCTTCTTCTTCTTCTTCTTTTTCCTTTCTTTCCTCTCCTTCCCTTCCCTTCTTTTCTTTTCTTTTCTTTTTTTCTCTTTTCCTTCTTTCTTCTTTCTTTTTCTTCTCTTTCCTTTCTTTTCTCTTCTTCATCTTATTCTTCTTTTTTCTTCATTTTATTCTTTTTATCATTTTCTTCTTCTTAGGAGCGGTACCCCATCTTATATTCGGGTTCAACCGTCTTTGTTTCTTTCTTTTAGGGGTTTTGAACATTTGTTCTGTAAGCGTCTTTCCAAGTTTTCACTTTAGGTTTGCTTTTCTCAAAGCGCCCTTTCGGGTTTTCACTTTTTCTTCTTTTTTCTCTTTCCTTCTTTTTTCTTCCCTTTTTTATCTCTCTCTCTTTTCTTTTCCTTTTTGTTTTCTTCTTTCTCTCTCTCTCGCTTTCTTTCTTTGTCTCTTTCTCTCTTTTTCTTTCCTCTCGTTCTTCTCATTCTTTTCTTTTTGTTTTTTTCTTTTCTGGAGAACTTTTCCCTCTCCTCGGCTAAGCGAGTCCCTCTCCTCGGAAACTTCTTCAAATCTTCGTTATCTGAGTTCCTCTCGTTAGGGACTCATCGTCGAGGAGTTTCAAGTCAAGATCATTTGCAGTCTACAAAATCTATCAAAATAATAAAAATGCTTTGATGATATGAGTTAGCATGCTCCTAGATGTCTAACTAAATATGATGCATGAATGGAATCATTTTTAGAGCTACTGGGAGGAAGCCTTTCCTTCGGGTCGATCATCCTTAACTTCTATGGGATTTCTGTCTTGCATTGGTAGGACATGGTTGGCCTATATTGGTTTGACTAGAATCAGATACTTCTTGAAGTCCCTCTTTGAAGCACTGCCCCACTCATCTTGGGCTTAGATTTTGTCTTTTCGTTGGCTCTTCATGATGAACCTTCTTCAATCTCAACGTTGGGGTGAACGCATGACTCTCCTATATTTTTTCTTACTCCTATAAGGTCCAAAATTCATCTTTATTTTTTGAATCTTCCTTCTTCCTTCCTCTTGAAAGGAGGTGCTGAATTACACTGGTCATATTTGAATCTGTCATATGCAGAAGCCCAAATTCATAGCACTACCCTTGCTTAATTTGGGCGCGACTAATATCTCCTCTCAGGCTCGTCAAGATAAGCCTTCTATAAATTCAACCTTAGGGCGGACTCATGCCCCATAGGTTTTTCGCATTTTCTTCGTTCTCAAATCTCTGAATGGTTTATGCCTTTGAGCTTATTGTTTTGTTTATTATATGAAAAAGGTACTATTTAATGCATGATTTGTATTCTTGGAGGGTTACCACTGCTGGAGAATGAGGATGCTGCCACAACATAGAATGCAAGAGGGAAGATGAGGCAGAAGTAGCAAATAACAGACCCTGATCGAGCCAAGCCATAAGATAGCTTTTACTGAGGGAAGCTGAGGAAGCCTTGCTGAGCAAAACAGACCGATGCCGTGGCAGCAAAAGCCAGGCCGTGGTAGCATATTGCCAGAGGGAAAATGAGCAAAGTGGTAGCCGACTTGTAGAGCCTTTAACGCTGGATTTTTCTACACACTTTGCGTGGCAGCTGGAGCTCGAGAAGAGGAGGAAATCATGGAAGGAAGTATAAAGTTGGACTCTTGGATAAAAAAAAATTATTGTAATAAATTAAAGAGATTTACTTCTTTAAAGTCTCCTACACTTTCCCCTATATAAAGACATGTAGCCATGGAAAGAGGACACACACGCGGAGAGGAGAGAAGAGAAGAGAGATTGAGTTTAGGATTTAGATTCGTTATGTTCTAAATTTCTTAGGATTAGGATTAGTTTGTTTAGTAGTTGTGCGAAAACTCTTTGTACTTAGTTTTTGTTCTTAATGCAATAAAAGTTAAGGTTTGCTTATTCTAGCTTTAACTATTTTCGCATTCTACTCAGGAGAGGGTTTGTGAGATCATTCATTTGTTCAATATCGAGAGAGTTGAGCTCGCGAAAGGAATAAGCACGGTTTTCGCCCCACATGGTGTTAACTAACTCGACCTAGGGATAGGTTAGAGTTTCAGCAGCTAAGAGAAGTGTATGAATAGTTGGTGTTTGCCTTTGATTCACGTCGGTAGGTATCATCAGAGTTCAGTTATCAACCAGTGTTCCGTGCTTAGGGATAAGGCGAAACCATCAACGGATTCTTTGACGAACCTTAATTGCTTCTGCCCACGAGCAAGGGATTGTCACGGCAGGGATTCAGCCACTGCGGCCGCGGCAGGGATTTAGGTCACTGCCACAATAGTAGTGCGTTGCTGCATTCAAGACAGAAACGAAGTCAAGAGGATTCCATACTACGACACACTCTAATTCGGCTCATCTTCTTATCTTGATCACTCTTTTACTTTATTTACTGGATTCTCTTAGTTTAGTTATTAGTAGATTATCTCAAATCACCCCATTAATATGTGTTTTTACTTTCTTTATTTTGCAGTGCAAGGGAATAAAACTAAAGGTTGAGTACCAATCCATGGGGAGACGATACTCACATACTTATCCATATATTACTTGCGTCGTGTATACTTGCATAAATTGCGGAGCACTATTTACACGCAACATCCTATGAGATAGATTTGTTATTACAAAGAGATAGAACTTATTGAGAAAATGGTATGCATGTTTATGCTTTTGAAATGGGATGAGAATGATTTATATTGATGCAATGAAAAAAATAGGTAATGGTGCTTAAAATAAGTATATTTGCATGAGATGAGATTATTGTTATTAGATATAATTGGTCGACCAATAGGATGAGAAGTGCACTATAATATACAAAAATCGTACGTGCTCTTTGGTTCGGGCAATAGGGTTATGCCATCACGTTCCAAAGTGAGAGTGTGGTGATGAGAGATTCCACCATGGTAGGTCTTAATGATGTGAGATTCCATCAAGCTTTGTGGTGATGAGAGATGCCGCCATGAGAGTCCGGTGATGTGAGATTCCACCGGGGTAGGACTTGATGATTCCGTCAAGCTATCCGCATATCTGAGTAATGTTGCCTAAATGCCAATATATGAGATTCACATGTACCTTGCTTATAAATGATTAAATGAAATGATATTACATATGAGATCATGTTTTGAGATATGCTTTATGAGATTCAAGCATGTATGGCTTTGCCATGAGACTTTGCATTTTGATTAATGCATGAAATAGATGGTACATGTGATTTAAATGGTGTGGTTTTTGCTTTGAAAATGGTTTCAAGCATGAGATAGAAAGAGCATGATGAGATAGAGATTTTTAAATGAGAAATGGTTTTAAAATGCATTGTTGTTGTTGGGTGTTTTGAGCATCCCTCACTAGACATTATTGCTTATGCTATCTTTTTCCAACAATGTAGAGAAATAGCATATTTGGGCAGCAAAGAGGCAGGAAGGATTCCAAGGAGTGAGACTTAGCTCAAGTATGGTTTTATGTTTACCTATTAGTAATAATGATTGGCAATGGGAGGATGCATTTATGTTTTGGGAGAATGTATTTTGAAACTCCTTGTTTTGTGGCAAGTTTGTGATGCCCTTAATGACTTGTAAATGGTCTTTACTTGTTGGTTTATGCCTTGGTTTTTGTTTTGACACTTGAGTGGTTATTTTGCATAGGAAGCATGCTTATAGATTTTCTTAATGTATATTGATATGCTATGATGTTGAAATTGCCATAAATGATTGTGATTTGATGTTTAAATATGTTGTATGCATGTGGGAATGTCATTGACTGGATTAAAGTGTGAAAAACCAGTTGTAAAGTGTCCACAAGTTCTATATTTCATGCACATTCCATCTCATATTATTTCCGTTTTTAGTACATTTTAGGCATAATTAGGACCATGCATTGCATTTTACAGTATTTCTTTACTTTGCCATGCTTTTCTAGATTATCCTTTGTTTGGTAAAGAAAAGGTACTGTTTTAGTGTACTTTTGGTTTCAGGTACTAGAGGCTGCCATAAGGAAAGAGGAGCTGAGGATGTGATGCTGAGGTAGCAAACCAAGGAGCTGTACTGATGCAATTCCAGACAGATACAGCAGCTGCCGAGTAGCTGCCACCACCCACCTTGCTGCCCAAGACAACATACTATGGAGTTAGAGAACCGAAGTGCGATCTGTAGAGCAAAGAATCCTGATTCTATCGATGTTGTCCACTCTATTTTCTAACGTCTATAGCACCGGGCAGAGCCGCCGAAGTTGAATCTCAAGATTGCTTGCAGAGCAAGGCAACGTGATAAAGTCCACATTCAACTCAAAGAAGTCGGAGTTTAAAGTCACATCTAATGTGAAAAGCTACTTTGAAGACTTCTACTTCAAGAAGGACTAAACCTAGCTAATGCCTATATATACCTATTGTAATTCTAGTTCAAAATAACTTAGGTTTTCCTTAGGCATAGTTTAGGTTTTCTTGCCGCCGACATGTTCTAAATTTCTCCTTGGGTTTGGGTTATGTTGTAATTAGTTGTGAGAACGGTTGCTTAGGATTTCAAGTTTGTTTTTGCAAGTAAAATTACAAGGTTTACTTATTCCATATTCTTCATAGTTTTCAATTAAGGTAAAAGATTAGTTGAATTATATCCATTTGTTCGGTATCGAGAGAGTCGAACTCACGAAAGGAGTAAGTACGATTTCATCTATAGATGGTGCGATCAATCCGTCCTAGACATAGGTTAAGGGTTTAAGGCGGCTAAAAGAGGACGAATCAACATTGCTGTCTTTGCATGATTCACGTCGCGACTGGTATTATCTGCAGTGGGCATCAACATAACTCTAACTTAGATATTAGCGGAGTCACTTTCAAAGCGTTCTGTCGAGCCTTGTAGTTCTGCCGAGTTTGTCACCGAGACACAGTTCCATTCCCCTACCGAGGCAGCGAGAGGGTCTCAACAGTCTACCTGCCATCTACCGCCGAGGCAGCAGAGTCTGGCAGCGCAAAATGACTTGACCTATTCAACGCAGTTTCACACTAAGCATCAGCATAACCCTACCCTCTCTATCAATCTGATCACTTTCTTTTTAATTACTTGTGTTTTTATTTTACTTTTATTTTCAAACATTCAACTTAATTGTGCATTTACTTTTCTTTTGTAGGATTTACAACTCGAATCAAGCTGTCTAATCCCTATGGGAGACGATATCTTATATACTATAACTTGACAGGACTGTGCACTTGCGCTCATAAATAGAGAACACTCAAACGCTCTACACCAGCAAATTATGACATTACAAGCCCAGACGTATCGATACTTGGGCTATCGTATCGATACAATTAGGCAAAAATGGCTTAGCGTATCGGTACAGTAAGCATCGTATCGATATAGTGTATGAAGAATTGGCTAAGTCTATCGATACATCAGGATCATATCGATACGGTTCAATGCTACTGGAATTTGTGGTTTAAAATCTCGTGGGACCGTATCGATACTATGACGGAGGGTATCGATACCCTATTAGGTTAGTTGGTTAAATGGCATCTTTTGATGTTCTGATTCTTTACGTTTTGGTCCCTCAATGTTGTTGATGAAATTAAATGAGCTTGGATGATTGTTTTGAGCTGAGATTTGATAGAGATGCATGTAATGTGACTAATTAAAGGTTGGTAACTTAAAAAGTGAAGAAGTTTCTGTAATTTGGTAAAATTACAAAATGATCCCTAAAATGTGTTTGTATATAATTGAATCCCTGAACATTGTCTGTTTGAGTTGCAAATTGTTCTGCAGCCATATTAATCATATAAGATGATAATGAGCATCTAGACAAGATAAAATGAAAAAATAGGGTCGTTTATTCAGGTAAACTTCCTGATTTACTTCAATATTCCCCGTGTGATTTGTTTGGTCCGGTCTTTTGCCCAGACCGAATCGAGGGGGTTACACATATGAGGTGAGACTGTCTATGTTTGGCTCGAGAAGCGTAGGCTCCTGTTGTTATTGTGGCTAACTCTTGTTGGAATTGCAGACCGGCTAACTATTTGAGACGTGTTTGTCCATTGTTGGATGGTGGTGGTCATGCTAGGGCACCTATTGTTGCACCACAGAGAGGACATGGGCGCGGTCGTGGTAATTTCCAGCATAGACATGATGGTCAGAGAGTTGTGGCTCATGTAATGGAGGTTAAACCTGAGGGTGGTGGTCATGCGAGGGTGTACGCACATCGCGAGGGACGCAATGATACCGATGTGATTGCAAGTACATTCGCTTTGCAATCTTTGTCATTGTTATCTTTAATTGATTATGGTTCTACGTATTCATACATCTTGAGTGAGCATGCACATTTGCTTGATATCCATGTTGAGGTGTTAGATGTGGGAATGCAAGTAACTAGTTCTTTTGGTGAAACAGTTGTTACAAGAAGGTTGTTTAAGAGATGTCCTTTATCAGTTCATGGTCATTTGTTTGTGGTTGATTTAATGGAGTTGCCTTTTTATGGTTTTGATGTAATCTTAGATATGGATTGGTTTTTCGAACATAGGGTTGTGCTTGATTTTGTGACTAAGCGAGTTACCTTGAAACTTGCTGATGATTACGTAATGGTAATCGTGGGTGAGAATGTTAAATTCTTATCCAATGTTGTTTCAGCTTTGGAAGCGAGTCGTTTGATGGAATCGGGTTGTGAGGCTTTCTTAGCTTATATTATGAATCTGGGATCGAAGGAAGTGTGTGTTTAGGACATACGTATGATATATGAGTTTCTGGGTGTATTTTTGGAGAAATTGCTGGGTTTGGCGCCGAATAGAGAGGTTGATCTTGGCATTGAGTTGTATGAAAATACGACTCTAGTGTCTATTGCTCTCTATCGTATGGCACAAAAGGAATTGAAGGAATTAAAGACGCAACTTTAGGAGTTGTTTGATCGAGGGTTTAATAGGCATAGAATTTCACCTTGGGGTGCGCATGTGTTGTTTCTGAAAAAAGAAGGATGGTACAATACGAATGTGTATTGATTATTGGCAATTGAAGAAGTTGACGATCAAGAATAAGTACCTTTTGGCAAAGATTGATGACTTGTTTCATCTGTTTCGAGGTGCTTCGGTGTTTTCTAAGATTAATTTGAGGTCCAGGTATTACCAGTTGAAGGTGAAGGATGTAGATGTGCCTAAGACTGCTTTTCTTACGAGGTACTGGCATTATGAGTTCTTGGTGATGTCGTTTGGGTTGAAAAATGCACCTGCTACATTCATGGATATGATGAATCGAGTATTCCATGAATTCTTGGATCACTTTGTTGTTGTGTTTATTGATGATATCCTCATGTACTCTCGTACTGAGGAGGATCATGATCGACACTTGCGAATTGTGTTGTAATCTTTGTTGGATAATCAACTTTATGCTAAGTTAAGTAATTGTGAGTTCATGCTTAGAGAAGTTTTCTTTCTTGGACATATGGTGTCAGCCGAGGGTATTCGAGTTGATCCTCATAAGATCAAGGCGGTGATAAGTTGGAAATCACCTAAATTTGTGTCGGAAAATCATAGTTTCCTTGGATTTCCTAGTTATTATAATAGGTTTGTGGATGGTTTTTCACGTATTGCTACTCTATTGACTAAGTTTTTATAAAAGGATGTTCGCTTTGAGTGGACGGAAGATAGGCGGCAAGCTTTCGAGAAGTTGAAGGAAGCTTTGATGCAAGCTCCTATCTTGATTCAACCTGAGTAGGGTAAAGAGTTTGTGGTTTATAGTGATGCATCATACGTTGGCTTGGGTTGTGTGTTGATGCAAGGAGGAAAATTTTTGGCATATGCATCTAGGTAATTGAAGGTGCATGCGCGCAACTATCCTACCCATGATCTTGAGCTTGTCACGGTTGTGCTTGCTTTGAAAAGTTGGAGGCATTATCTTTATGGTGAGAAGTGTGTTGTTTATATGAATCATAAGAGTTTAAAGTATTTGATGACTCAAAAGTATTTGAACCTTAGGCAACATAGATGGTTGGAGTTGCTTAAATATTATGATTTGACGATTGAGTATCATCTAGGGAAAGCTACTATGGTAGTCGATGCTTTGAGTAGGAAGGTTGTGCTTGACTTGAGGTGAACTATTCTGACCGAAGCGCATAGTAGTCCTTTTTCCATGCACCCTAGTAATACTAAGATGTATCGAGGCTTGAAGGAAGAGTACTATTGGGTTGGTCTAAAGAAAAATGTGGCTGATTTTGTTGCTAGGTGCATGGTGTGTCAGCGTGTTAAGGCTGAGCATCAATTTCCTTCTAGGTTGTTGCAACCATTAAGGATACCGGAATGGAAATGGGAGAGAATCACCATGGATTTTATGTTTGGGTTGCCGTTAACGCCAAATAAGAAAGATTCCAATTGGATGATTGTTGATTGGTTTACGAAGTGTGCACATTTTGTGCCTGTGCATACGACTTATACTTTGGATAAGTTGGCGGATTTGTACATTATTGAGATTTTGTGTTTGCATGGAGTGCCCAAGTCTATAGTTTCGGAAAGAGATCCACGTTCTACAGTAAGGTTTTGGGAGTGTTTGCATCGAGCTTTGGGTACACGGTTGAATTTTAGCACTTCGTATCATCCTCAGTCGGATGGTCAATATGAACGTGTGATTTAGATTTTGGAAGTATGTTGAGATGTTGTGTCATTGAGTTTCAAGGAACTTGGTAGAAATAGTTACCTTTGGTGGAGTTTGCGTATAATAATAGTTACCAAGCTAGTATACAAATGGAATCATAAGAGGCTTTGTATGGTAGAAGGTTTCGTGTGCCTTTTTGTTAGGTTGAGGTGGGGGAAAAGCATGTTTCCTTGCTTGATATGTTGAAAAGCACAAATGAGAAAATGACGCTTATTTGTGATCATCATAAATCCTACGCGGATTTGAAGGGTAAGGAGATTGAGTTTGCGGTTGGTCATCGTGTGTTTTTAAAAGTGTCACCTTGGAAGAAGGTGATGAGGTTTAGACGTAAGAGTAAGCTTAGTCCAAGATTTATTGGACCATATAAAGTTGTGGAGCGTGTTGGTCCTATGGCGTATCGTTTGAGGTTACCTCTCGAGTTGGAGAAAATTAATGATGTGTTTCATGTATCGATGTTGCGGAGGTATAGATCGGATCCGTCGCATGTTATGCCAGTAGAGGATATTGAGTTGCGACCGGATTTGTCATGTGATGAATAACCGGTTGAGATTCTTGATTCTAGTAGCAAAGTTCTTCGTGGTAAGACGATTGAACTTATAAAGGTGTTGTGGTGACATCGAGGAGTTGCAGAGGCCATGTGGGAAAGTAAGACGGATATGTTGAAACAGTTTCCGCACCTTTTTCCTTCAGGTAAAATTCCAAGGATGAAATTTCATAAGTGGGGGAGAGTTGTAATGCCCCGGTTTTTGGCCTAGAGATTTTGGGATGGTTTTAGGGTCCGTTGGACCGAGACTAGAGATTCAGGTTATTTTCGGGATGAGTTTAGGGAAAACCTATTTCGGAAGGAGATGAAATTATCTAAAATCCTTTTTAAATATATAAAAGGTTTTGGTGAAATCAATTTTGGAAAATGGTATTTAGAATACGGAAATTTTGGATTTAGTGACCAAAATGTAAAGTTTGAAAATTGATTTTAGTGATTGGTTTGTAAAAGGATCAGAATTTTGAATCTTTAAGGAGCTATTTGCCCAAAGTCTAATATCAGACTTTATCCCTTAATTGGCTTATTTTAAATGGTTTTTAATTAATAAAAGAGGTTGAATGAATTAATTAGTGGTTATTTCATTAAAACAAATTTGACGTAACTTATTTTCTCTCAAAAGCTTTCTCTCAAATTCTCTCCAGCCAAACACTCATTTCTTCTTCAAAATCTTAAGGTGGACTCTTGATTTATTTAATCTCTTGTTATCAAATGATTTCTTATTATTTTCCTATCAAAACCTTATTGTTTTAGTCTTGTTTTTACATGAAAATCTATCCAATTGAGGGGGGGAAACATTCATTAGATTTGAGCTGCGTTTTTCTCCTCTAATGAAAGGTTCTTTACTAAAATTCCCAAGTTCTTAATCCTTCATTAATGTTGTGTAATGGTTTTGATGTTTTAATTGAGGAAATTTGGTTTAATTGATAGATTTGTATAATTTTCGTAATGGATCTATTTTGCTAGGTTTAAGGTTGATTTTAATCATGATTTGGAAGTCTAATAATTTTATGATAAAAGTTTAAGCATGGTAATCCCGAAACTATGTGAATCTCTAGTTGTTTAGGTTGCTAGATTTGGGTTTTTGTAGAGTTGTGGTGGTTTTATGAATGTTGGAGATATAAGGTTGATAATATGATGATTTTGGATGTTAATCAATGATAATTGATTATTGAAAATGTTAGGTTTTGGCTGGGTTAAGTTTAGAAGTGCTTTGGTGATGATTTCGGTTATTTCGGATAGGCGATTGGTAGTTTTTGGCAAGGCAATATGGTGGAGTTGCTTGCTGGAATTTTGAATACATTGAGATGTATTAATCCTCTATTATTAGAATAGAAATCCTCTGCCCCTTTTCGGTGCCCCTATTTATGCCCTCGCACTAAACATTAAGTTTAGGGCTTAGGGTTTAAAGTTAGGGGTTGTGGTTAAGGTTTAGGGAATTTGGGGTAGGGTGTATTTTTTAGGGTGTAGGGTTTAGGATTTAGAATTTAGGGTTAAGGCTTGGAATTTAATTTTTTATGTTTTTTAGTGTTGGGACATAAAAAGGGGTACCGAAAAGAGGCAGATGATTTTTATCCTTGTTATTATGTGGTTAAAATAGGGAGGTTGATTGGAAAGAGACCGATGAAGCTTTGGAGGCTTCGAACACTTAGTTTCGCGTCGGC
Source organism: Hibiscus trionum (assembly GCA_030270665.1). Lineage (NCBI taxonomy): Eukaryota > Viridiplantae > Streptophyta > Magnoliopsida > Malvales > Malvaceae > Hibiscus > Hibiscus trionum. The sequence continues at coordinate 30,245,555 of BSYR01000021.1, forward strand.
GAGTTGAGGTTTTGCGTGTCGGTGAGTGAGAACGTGGATTTCAGCTTTGAAATATTTTAAAGGTGGCTTTGGGAACTTAGATTTGAGCTTGAAACACTTATCTAAGTTCGGAAGTAAGTATAAATCGGTTTTCTCTCTCGGTTGTACTATTATGATATGGTTTTATGCACTTGATTTTAATTTCATGTTACCTACTGTTAAAGCATGTTTAAAGTATATGATATATTGTTTTTAATGATGAAATGATGAAGGATGCACATGGTGAGTGATCCTTGTAAGTATATGTTTTATACTTATGGTTTTAAGCATGGTATGATGCTTGGAAAATGGTTTGTTATTGATGCTTTGAAAACAGTGAGGTATATGGTTAAATGTGAATTATATTGGCAAGTGATGGTATGGAATTGGTTTTAAAAATACTATCGGATATAGTTAGCCGGCTATAGGATTGAGTGCACTATAAATAAGTCACCTTGGATGTCGAGGAGGTTGGTGTCCCGTCTCTATCCAAGTACCCTAACGATTGAGGAGGTTGGTGTCTCGTCTCTAGTTAGTGGGTTAAGCATCTAACTAATGATTGAGGTTGTTGTCCCCGTGGGGTTGTTGTCCCCGTTGGTTGTGATTGTATCATTATTCCGGTTAAGATGGCTTGAACTGTTATTAGAACACTTGTTGAATTCGTGTATCCGATATGATATTTTTGGAATGGAACTTGGTTAATGATCACTTGTAAGGCAATATAATTTTTTATGTATCATGTGTTGTGTATTGGGACTTATACATGTTACTCTTTAAGCTTTGAATATGGTATGACATGCATGGGAAGGCTTAAATTGAGTGTAGCAATGTAAGTTGTTGTGGTTTAATTATACATGTAGCATATGGTTTAATATGTTGGTTTTTGATTGAATAAAGTGCATGGTTTCTAAAGGACATGAATTTTCAAATGATGATTTGAAGTAATTGAAATGAGATTTCAATGTGGTTTGGGAAGTGGTTTTAAAATGCATTGATGGTATTTTGTTTGCCCATCAATGCAGAGAATTAAGGCTTGGAAGGCAGCGAGGGGCAAGGGATCAAACAAGACTTCGTTAACCGAAATTATGTTTTCAGATTAGACTATAAGTAATAAGGGCAATGGGGAATCCGATGTGTTTTGGGGAGATATGTTTAAACTCCCTGTTTGAGAAAGTTTATATTGTTGTTTTTGGACTTGTAAATGGCCTTTGGTACTTGGATTATGCTTTGTTATGGTTTTTGGTATCTTGCATGAAGTGGTTTTAGGAAGCATGCCTATAGATTTCCTTTTGAAGCATGATTATATGAAATGATGCTGAATATGCCATGTTTGAATGAGGATCGATCCTTAGATATGTTATGAATGTCTTTGAATCTTGATTGAGTGGATTGCTTAGCTTAATTGTATGCTAAACCAGCAAAAATGAGCATTTCAGGCCCATGTGTATCGGTGCGCGACTACCTGTATCGATACGGTAAAGCCATTTCAGGCATGGCGTATCGGTACAGTGATTACCATATCGATACGGTTTTAGTGTAATTGGACTTGGGGTTTCGGTACACGGGTTACTGTATCGATACATACTAGTGCAATTCTTGAAGGCGTATCGATAGAGTAAGGAGGGTATCGGTACGGTTTTTGGACTCTAGACTCTGGAATTTGATTTTTACAAAAGTGTGTCGGTACATATATTCTTGTACTAATACGGTTAGCCATTATTGTCAGTTAATGGGTGTTGAGATTCTGCTTTCTTACGTTTTAGTCCCTGAATGTTGTGGATGTAATTAAATGAGTTTGAATGATCGAATTGAGCTGAGATTTGACACCATGGAGTGAAATATGACTAATTAAAGAATGGTAACTTAAATTTGACTGAAGTATCTATAATTTATTAAAATTACAAATTGGTCCCTAACCTATGTTATAAGCAATCGAATGCCAATTCGTTGTATGTTTGAATTGAAGTTTCTTCTTCTATAAGTGTGAATCACATATGGTGATAATGTGCATCTAGACAAGATAAAAAGAAAAAAAATTGGGTTGTTTATTGAGGTAAACCTTTCCGGTTTACTTCAATATTCCCCGTATGACCTATTCGGTTCGGTCTCGCGTCTAGGCTGAGTCGAAGGGTTACACTCTTCTAGGTCATAAACATACATAAGTAAACACCATAATCGAGGAAAATGATAAGAAGGTGAAAGAAGATATATCGGAAATCAAAACCCCATTGAATTGGGTATGGAAAAATATGGTAGAAATAAGAATGATGTAGAAGAGCATAAAGGCAATTGAGAAGCGGAATGGTCTTTATTGCATGTACCATGAAGGAGAGGTTCATGAGATACAACGTTTTCCAAAATTTAGGCAGTTGGTTTAAATGAAGATGGATAACAATTGTGAGAAATATTGTAGAAGCAATAACTCAAAAATATAAGTGAAATACGATAATGATAAAAGTGGGATCCCCTTAGTGAATCTTTAGCAAAATATCAAGTGCTTGCAAGAAATAAGGAAAAAGATGATTGTCCACGCAATGAAGTACATTCTTATTTTACCAACTCAACTTCTTTTTTTAATCATTGACTTACACATACATTTTCACCACACCTTCCAGTGACAATAAATAAAACACACATAAGAACAAGTGAGTCAAATTCTTTTATAGTCTCATACAAGTTCCGTTGTCATGCTTGTTAACCTGAACTGTCGTTGCACCATTTAGTGACAGTGAGTGCAAATAACACTTCTGTGCATAAAACATCCAAATCCAAAGCTCAAAGGATAGAGGAAAAGCTTGATAAAGTAACATTCAGTCAATTTCCATAAGTATTTCCACACAAACATATATCTTTGTCTAGAGCAGTTCTATATCGGTTCACCCAGGGGAAATTCAAGCTACCATGGCCGAAAGCTTAAAAGAATAATTTTGAGAAGATGGTCCATGAGATCTTTCTCCCTCTCTCTCTTCCCTCTTCAAAACACGTCATAATCCAAATAGTTGGTTACACCAGATTTGACAGTTCATGTATTTCTGTCTTTGTTCGTTTTAGAAGCTTCCTTGATAGTTGGCTACTGTACTGACAATCCTGGCGGCATTCTGGAAATACTCATGCAATGATATTAGCAATAAAATGTGACAAATTCAAGGATAATTAAACCAAGGTCCCGCCTAAAGTCCAGGCGTTCCTTTGGTTTATATGGTTACGAAGGTTGCCTACAGCAGATTTCTTGAAAGCACAGGGGGTGCCATTGCGCGACGAGCAAGGAAAATGTCCATGGTGTGTATCATCGGAGTAATGTATCGCACATCTTTTCTATGAATGCCCGTGTGTGCGGAAAGTTTGGGAGTGGTTGCGACATTGGTGGGGTGTAGCGATATCTTTCCCGGTGAGTTTCGACGATTTTTTTTGTCGTAAATTTTCATTGTTCATTTACTGGTTGTATGAGAAAATGGTGGGTGGCGAGTGTTAGTGCTTTGTTGTGGTCATTATGGTTAGCTAGAAACGAGTTCATCTTTCGTGGTAAATGTATGTCGATGGATGAGTTGTGCTTTTTGGTTAAGCTGTGATCTTTTTACTGGATTAAGGTTGATGCCGAGGGTGAGTTGTTGTCCGAATCGGTTTGGTGGTCATGTCCGTCTGCGTTTGTAGTTAGTCTGTCACCGTGGAAGGTGAGGGTAGGGGTATGTTGGCAGCCGCCAATGCAGGGTGTTTTAAAATTTAATACTGATGGTTCGGCGGGGGGTAAACCGGGTCCTGCGGGGTTTGGTGGAGTGATGCGTGACGGGGTGAGCAAGATTTTGGGATTGTTCTCGGGACCGTTAGGCGTGATGGACTCAAATGAAGCTGAAGTGCGGGCGATAACATTTGCGTTGAGTTTGGTTATGGACAAGGAGTGGCGTGAAAGTTGTGTGATTATAGAGTCGGATTCGCAAGTCACTTTGAGTTGGGCTACACATTCGGCGAAACGTCCTTGGCGGTTATGGAAGGTATTACAGTGATCGATCAGGCTTGTAAGGTCTCGTATGAGATACAATTTTGTCATGTGCCTAGGGAGGCAAATGGTTTTGCTGATGTGCTAGCGAACGAAGGCGTGGATCGATGTTCGCTTTTTGTGGCTTGTTTATGATAGGCCTGGTTTTTTTCTATGTTCTTTGACGGATCTTATCGTACTCTTTTCCTCCACTAGGGAAGTTTTTAACGAGGCGTAGGATCCGTCACGCTGTATGCATTTTTGCTTAATAAATAAAAATCATACAGTTGCTAATAAAAAATGCTGAAATATATGTTAAAGATAACTAAAATAGTAAACTAATATATAGGGAGAAAACATATGTTCTTTCAACTACTATCATTGATCATAATTAAGGCAAGAAATGATGAGGTAGCAAGAACTTCATCGCCTCGAGTAGTGATAAAATCACTCACCTTATTTCCTTACAAATACAACAAGTGCCTTCGATCTATTCTTGCAACTTAATAATTTTGGGGGAGTCGAGCCAGTATTTGTTGGTGTGAATGAGGTATGAAACTTTACTCGAAGTGAAAGATGCTACTCACCACAAAAAGTTCAAAATGGGGAGAAGGCTTAGAAAGAGAAAGATGCGGTAGTTGATCCCTAAAAGAACATTGACAAAGAACTAATATCAGAGTATCACGAACCAGTAAAGGAGTTACAAGTACAAAAGTTTTTGAAGTTCCTTAAGCATAGTGAAATCAATATGGTGGAGCAACTTCATAAGCTCCCAACGCGTATTTCAATGTTATCATTGTTGTTAAGTTCATAAACTCATCACAATGCACTTCTGAAGATTCTGAACTAGACATTTTTGCCAAAAGAGATAACGACAAGCAAGTTAAATAAATGGGTAAAGTACACGAATGGTCACTAAACTATACCCGAAAAACAAAATGGTAACCAAACTTTCAAAAACTACAAAATGGAAATTAAACTTTCGATTTTATTACAAAACGGTAACTCAACCGTTAAAGCCCGTTAAATCTTAACGGCAAACTGACCAACTCGCCACTTCTGCTCTGTCAGCTTCGTCTTTGCCCTGTCAGCTTCATCTTGTACGTCGGTTTCTCTCCCCCAACCTGCAAATAATGTCGCATGCTTAACTACTGCTCCATCACCTACTCTCACTGCACCGAGAACACCTGCTCACCTCCTCAACTTGGGCAATGCCTGCAAACCACAAACCCTATAAACCTGACATCAAACACAAATCCTACAAACCACAATGAAGTGTTTCGAATATAGAAATGCCTCGACCAAACGAGGAAACAGTTCCAAACGAGAGATTTTATGTTTGGGTCCCCTCTCCATCTATGTTATCATAAAGAAAAAAACACCCCAACAAGAAGAAGCAAAGTTAGAACAAAATGAAGTAGTTATCTCTCACCACTCGAAACTTTGTCATCCAACTCAGGACACGAGATTCCTTCGATTATCGAATTAGCAATGGCGATTAGAATTTTAGCAAAAACAATATTTCACAGGTGTTAAAAGAGAAAGTAAGGGTGAACCTTAAGCATAAAGATGTATAGCATGCATTATCCAAAAAGCATATCAGCCAAAGCAAAAGGCATCTATCAACAAAATCAGTAGAGATGGTAATAGTTCACCAAGCTTGGTATGAGTATGAAGGATGAAAAGAAGAGAGAATGAAAAATTTGTTAATATAATAGTTAAGCTGCAAAGTAAAAAAAACTAATTATGTATCTTAACTATTTAATGAAGAAGATTTTCATTCTAACTTTTTCTACCCTTTATTCTGGGCATTAGGGGTGGTTATAGTCTTTGGTTTAGATTCTGATATACCATTCATTACATAGTGTGCCAATGTACCATTTTAGATGTTCTTGGCAAGGATCGACTCAACAATTCCCTGAGCTATGGGGTGATAACACTCATGAGTCTCGTAAACCAGAGATTGAATGAAGAGACCAACAAATGAGCTTTATTGAAATCGACGGACGCAATACACATGAAAAAAATATAAGATATATTCTCTTACAAGATCGAGTAAAAATGCATAATATTGAGACAATTTAATAGCTTATCTAGCCAACCATTGGTATCGAGCACCATATACAAGGTTTAGGCCAAATCTAAAGGTTTAAGAACAGCCTCGAGTTTACCAGGAAAAATAAGGTGTAGATTACATCCAAAAACTCTTAAACCTTAGAAAAAGTCTTGCATCGCAGAAAATAATAAAGCTTTATATTTAACAACATAAGCAAATTTATCCTCTACAAAAGGACGTTGTTTCTCTAATGTAGCCATATAAACTAAGCAACTTGAAAGTTTCTGGTGGCAGGTAATTGACATCGATATATGTGCTTGCAAACCCATAACTGGGTACATTATTCTTAAGCAAAAAACCCATAATAAAAGTTAATTTATATATTCTAATTATATTATATATAATCAGTAAGTTGAGGAGGTGAGTAAGGTGTCCCAGCGCAGTGAGAGTTGGTGATGGAGCAGCAGTTGAGCAAGCGACGCATTTTGTAGCGTAGAAGATGAAGCTGACAGGTTAAAAATGGTGAGTTGGTCAGTTTGCCGTTAAGGGTTAACAGACTTTAACGGTTGAGTTACCGTTTTGTAATAAAATCGAAAGTTTAATTGTCATTTTGTAGTTTTTAAAAGTTTGGTTACTATTTTATTTTTTCGAGTATAGTTTAGTGACCATTTATGTACTTTACCCTAAATAAATTGGTCAACAACACTGTCATAGATAACTTCATCTCATTCAATGATCAAGAAATTCATGATGGAGGTGGAGGCTCATACAAAGCTCTACATATTAGCACATTGTAAAGCTACTGTTTAATTTTGATATAACAAATAATCTAAGGATTAAATTTTTAAGTACTCAAAAGACTCAGAATTGACAATTATATTTTAGACTTAAAATGTTTTAAAGTCAAAATTTAAACCCCGTAAAATTTTCTAAGTGTTTTAAAGTCAAATTTCACAAAATCGCTCAGGTGTTTCGATACGGCTTGAACTTAAGAGCTTACAGGAAATTTATGTTTCGATACAGAAGTTCTCGTTTAGATATAAACGTTTCAATACGGCTCCGCCCGTTTCAATACGGCCTTCATCTGGGCATTTAGTTTTTGAATAACGTTTCAATACAGTCTTCACCGTATCGATACGAGGGTTAAAATTATTCAAATTTGAGCATTTAATGATAGAGTCGTTACTTGTTAGTTATTGGAATATAAAAATATTTAAATTTTTGTTATCCATTTCGATACACCTCTTGGGTGTTTCGATACACACTTTGACAGATTCAAATGTGAGCAATATCGTTTCGATACGGCATATAGCCGTTTCGATACGACCCCTAACCATTTTGATACGCCTTTGAGCGTTTCGATACACCCTCCTTATTACACACAATGGTTTTTTCTATTTTGAGACATGTATCGATACGGGCCTAAGTGTTCCGATACGGGTTATTGCATAATTGTATTTATGGTGGGAAAAAGAGAGCCCGGCGGCTTATTGATGATGTCAACCACCCAAACGAATAGAATTCATTGAAGGCCATTAAAGGTACAATAATAACTATTGAACAATAAGCAACAACAAAGCAAAAATCCAATCCACTCTTGAGCTATTAAAGTCAAACCCTTGTACCCAATTTAATAATTTTTTTATTGTATTCATCTTTTATCATTTTTGGGTTGAGAGAACTTGTAATTTGGGGAAAATATCTTACTTTGTGATGTTTATTTTCATTTGCCAACAATCTTTCTTGTAAGAGTAAATTTTTATCAAACTTTGGGTAGAAAGCTTTAATCTTTGTAACGGTTTCTTCCCAATCTTAAAAAAGTGGAAGAATTCAGTAAAAAATTGGTTGAAAATCCTTAGTAAAAGCTAAGGTAGTGGGTGTAGAGCTTGTTCTAAGCTTGAACCACTCTAAATTGTCTTTTCCTATTTTTATTTTACTAATTTGCTCCCTATCATTTTAAATATTCAATTCACTTCCTCTTGGTTAATTTGTCATTGTTTAATCATCTCAACACACGTTGTGGGCAGGGATGGAGCCACTGCTCCAATGGGAGGGGCTGTGGCCCCCCGGTAGGGGGAATTTTTTTTGACCCTTTGATTTTTTATATTTTTCCTGAAAAAATTGGGATAATTGTGAATTTGCCCCCCACCTTTTAAAATTTATGTTTTTCCCCCTAACTTTAAATCCTAACTTCGTCCCTAGTTGTGGGCACATGTTACCTGGAATCTTGATAGAAAACGAATCTTCTCTAAATGTCCTACCAATGTCTACTTTGAAGAAATTGTTTGTGGAAAGTTCGCATATAATGAGAGCCTTTGATGGAACTCAAAAAGATAGGGATACCATTGTTGTTTGGGCCACTGTTTATGAGGTCGATTTTGTTGTAATAGACATCAAGCCCACCTATCGTTTTCTCTTGGGGCGTCCTTGGATACATTTAATCGATGCAGTTTCTTCTACTCTGCACCAGAAACTGAAATTTGAGATCAATGGCCATCTAATGAGTATTGGTGTTGAAGAAGACATCATTGCATCTAAGATAGATCTGACATCCAAAATTATTTCACCAAGGGGAGACACGAATCGGGGAAGTTCTGCGGTACGTCGGCTAATATGCGGCTAATATACGGCGTAACCGGATAGAAAGGTGACCGGTTAAAGATAATGTTTTCGATAAAAGTTACCGATTATGTTGATCCGAATATCAATATATTCGGTAGCACCGAATTTGTTGTTAGTTTGGAGCTGATGGGGACTCGGACATTTGGACTATAACAAAACCGGTAAAATTACCGGTTTTGTTGATACGAATTTCAATATATTCGGTAGCGCCTAATTTGTTGTTTATTTCGAAAGTATCCATACTTTTTAAATCATTATCGAAACTTTTTGAACACCAATGTAACCGCGGTTGGAAAAAATGTCGAAAATATCGATATTTTTTGTAAGAGCGTGCGCAAAAGAATCGGAAAAAAAATTGTACATAACCGGTTACATTATTAATTCATATAATGTAACCGGTAGGCTTACCGGATATATTGATTGGTTTCGAAAATATCGATATTTTTTTAAGAGCGTGCGCAAAAGAATCGGTACAATAAAAAAAATTCTACATAACCGGTTACATTATTAATTCATATAATGTAACCGGTAAATCTTTACCGGATTTATTGTTTGGTGTCGAAAGAATCGAAACAATTCAAAAACGTATCGAAAACATTGAGGAATTGTATCGATTATATATATCATAATGATATAACCGGTTAAAAGTATCTACTCTCCCACTCGCCTTTGTATTGCTTGCATTTACAGAAAACCTAAGAGATGAGATTATTTGAAATCGACCCGAGTTTGGTTGCTGCGAAATACAAGGTAGGCGTTCTTGGAGTCGTGTTGTATCAGAATCGAAAGGAAAGGGTTTTGGGTTTGGGGACTTTGAAGTAAGAGGTATGTTGTCGAAACCCTAGTTTTTTGGTAATGTAGTATTGGGTAGTTGGGGATAATGTTTTGGGTTTAGTGATGTTGAAGTAAAATCCGAATTCGGATCGATTATAGGTCGAAATTGTGAAATTATATTTAGGAAATAATATCGTTACTTTGTTCTGAGAACTTATCGGTAGAAATTAATAATGTTGGTAGAAATTATATATCGAAACTTTTGTCAGATAACTGAAGCGAGATGGGTTCTAAGGATCATGAAGATGTTGTTCAAGATGAGACTGAAATGGTTCAAATTGAGGCGGAGAGAGTAGATAGGGAGGAAAATCCGAAGCAACCAAAGGGTGGATATCTGTACTTCTAGTAAGTAGCAATTGTCAAATAATTATTCTGTAAATTGTAATTGGATGAAAGTATTTAAGAACATTTAAACTTTCCTATCATGACAATATTGAAGAATGTCAGAGGATGAGGGATTGTGGGACTTACACTGTCGGTTCGGTATGTAAATTGAAATTATAGTGAATATATTGGAGGTTGAATATTTTGATTGTTTATGGTTTATGCATAATTTTCAGGTGAGAGACGTGGTGGTGAATAAATGGAACACGATGAGTAAAACTGAGAAGCAACCATTCATCATGTTGTCCACAAATGATAGAGAAAACTATGAGGCCAAGAAGAACAAGAAGAAAGCAGAAGGAAAAGATGTGAAGAAGGTATTCATTATAGTTGTAAATATTTTGATAAATGATATATAAAAACTCTGACATTATATGTATATTATTTACATAGGAAGTGTCGACTAGGTGTAGCATAAAACGAGTGCACCACATAATAGAGGAGTTGAAAACGAAGGATAAAGCACATCTGTTAGAAGAAATGGGGTTTGGATCTCTTATTGGGATTCAGGACCGACCAATTCGGAGGGAATTGTGTCGGTTGTTGATGGGAGATTTTGATTTGCAGAAGTGTGATGTGCGATACGGAAAATATTCATTTCATTTTAGTGTCCGAATTGTTGAAGCCGTATTGGGGCTACAAAATAAAGGCCAGATTGTGGATGAAGTTATAAAGAGGGAGGATTGGAAATTACTTGTGCAGAAGTATGGCCTAACGTCTAATGTGTCATTTGCTACACTTGAGGACGCTATAAAAAGCGGCAAGTATGAGGGCGATGATCTGAAGGCCCGGGTACTATTGTACATTGTCGGAGTATTCTGGTATATTTTTACTGTATTCTTTATTCATTACATCAATGTATCCGGTTTATTATTACCGTTTTCATTATACACTTCTACAACTTTGCATTCCAGTGTTATGTCATTTCACTTGTATCACATGCACCATTTACTGCTCATCCTCTATAAAGCTGAAACCCATAATCCCCGGAACGAATCTGATTCTTCATTTTCAGTATCGTGTCTTTTCACTTGTATCACGCATGCACCCTTCATGACCTTCATTTATTGGGTAGTTCTCCTAGTTCTACTCATTTATTTCTATAACCCCGGGAAACGAGGAGAAGAAGGAATCTGATTCTACCTTTTCAGTTTTGCGTCTTTCCAATGTTTCACATGCACCGTTCTGTTCATGTACCTTCTCCTCATTTATTTCTATAACCCGGGAAACGAGGAGAACGAACGAATCTCTGCCTTTTCAGTCTCATGCATTATCACTTTCCCTCCCAAACGGAATTTGCCTATAAATTAACAACTCCTCTATTTACTTTTCACAACATCTTCAAATTAATCTACTCAACCCTTTCCTTTACTTTTATAATCAGTTCTCTTTCACAATCTTCTATTATACAATGAGTTCAAGCAGAAGTTCTGGTAAAAATCCTCAGCCAAAGAGGAAGATTGATTTCGATACATCATCAAACAGTGATGATGATTTCTATATTGATTCTGATTCTGATAATGACGAACAACTAAGCCACGAGGCATTGAAATCTAGCAAATGCTTCAGGAGTTTCTTCGAGGCCTTCGATCGAATGAACTCTATCAACGACCCTACTACTCAATGGTTGTGTCCAGCATGCCACGGAGGTCCTGGTGCCTTTAAGTCGTTTCGTGGCCTTCAGTCCCTACTCACCCATGCAAAAACCAAAGGAGAAGAAAAGCTGAAAATTCATCGCCTCCTTCGTCAGATGTTGGAGGAGGAATTGCGAAGAAGGGGTACTTCGGCCACTCCTCAACCTCAACGTCAAGCTTCAGGCCAATGGAGTGGTCTGAGTAATGATGCTGCTATTGTCTCCCCCTCGCCTTCAAGCAACCAGGAACCTCATCACCAAATACTCTGGCCACCCATGGTGATGATTATGAACACACAGCTTCATAGAGATGGAGATGGGAAGGTAGTTATATAACTTCTGAATTATGTTTTCATTAATATTATATTTTAATACTTAACTTGTTTTTTTTAATTTTCTGCTTGCTTCAGTGGATTGGTATGGGAAACCAACAGCTTCTCGACTATTTCAGTTCCTATGGTGCTGTTGTCAAGGCTCGCCATTCATACGGTCCAGAAGGCCATCGTGGGATGAGCCTTCTGATTTTTGAGAGCACGGCAAGAGGTTATCTAGAGGCTCAGCGTCTGCATAACCAGTTTGCTGCCCAAGGTTTCGGGTTAGATGCTTGGCAACGTCATGCTCCATCCCCTCTATCCAGCCAGCGCCAACTATATGGTTACATGGCTGAAAAAGAAGACATACACATCTTCAACCGCCATCTCCAAGGTTTTCTCTATCATTTTCTTCTATTATTAATAACAAGATACACTTATGCTCATACTTATGCAAAAAAAATTTGTTTATTAGGCAACCAAAAGGTCAAGTTTGAGATGCGACCATATGCACAGATGGTTGGACAGAAAGCTGGTGCTGGAACAAGTTCCATGGGTGGCAGGGGGACTTAAAAGGAGGAGGCTTGAAGGGACAATAAATTGAGAAGAAAGAAAAGATTGATGATCTAATATTTATGTGCAGTTCAAAGACCATGCCGGCTTGTTTCCAATATCATAAAACTCTATTACATGATATTCGAAACAATCCGGCTTGGTCTTTGCATTGCACATAAATATTAGAAGATCAATCTTTTGTTTCTTCTCAATTTTTTTTTTCTTTCCGTTGCAATCTCGTTTTGTAATCTTTTCCTTTTGTAATCTTTTCCTTTTGTAATCTTTTCCTTGATTCTAATTCATATAAACGATTTAATAGAAGTATCCATAATTTTTATAAATTATCCATACTTTTTCGAAAGTATCCATACCTCTCATAGAAGTATCCAAACATTTGATATAAGTATTCATACTTTGCCTGCAAGTAACAGAAAGTATACATACTTCTAATAAACGTATCGACACATTTAATATAAGTATCCATATGTTTTATTTAAGTATCCATACTATCGACCCACAATTAAACCAGTTCCAATGTTTTTATTAAAATATCGATAGTTTTGTATAAGGTATCGATTCTTATTGGCTACCTATTATGTTATCCTAGTACCGGATATATTGATAAAAAGTATCGTTAAACTTTTCATAAGTATGGATACTTTCGAAATCAACATATCCGGTACCGCTTTACCGAATACATTATATACCTTATAACAAATTAGACGCTACCGGTTTTGTTATGTCTGACCGTTAACTTAAATTTGCCGGTTACCATTATTTTTTCATTTTTTTAGTGTTTTTTACCGGATACATCATTTCATATCAACATATCCGGTACCGCTTTACCGAATACATTATATACCTTATCATGTTTCCGATAACGTCGTATATTAGCCGTATATTAGGCGGCCGCATGCTAGAAAACTCCCACGAATCGCCACTTGTGCGTGCACCTCACGTTAGCAGACAGTTTGACTTACGCATGTGTCATAGTTATTCTTCTCGAAAAGTCACCCATGACACCTCGGCTCCTCACAGGTCCACGCGCCTAATTTTTCACCTCTCTCCTCCGCGTGCCCCACGACCACCGTACGAAACATCCAGAAAAAAGCCATAAATTAGCCTTTGCAAATGTACAGAAAAGAACAAAAAATGATTTCAGAAGCTTCCTTTTTGGTTTTTCCTTTTCGATTTTCGTAACCGGGTACATAGACAAGTCAAAGTACCCATTGTACACACATTTTATAAGGTAATAGAAGAGCCAAAAACTTGAAGGTATCTTTCTGATTTTATTTTTAACATTAGAATACTAAAAAGGGAAAAGGGTTAGGGTTTTACCGATTGGTTATGAGACAGTCGCCATTTCTGGTGACAAAGGCAACACCACTGATGATTGGTGGCCTTAATTTCCTTGAACCTCTTGGCTCCATCATGCTGATTGGAGTTTACGAGGAACAAATGAAGGCTAAGACCGAAACAAATAATGATATCCTTGGTTTTAAAAAAAGTTTTGGGTTTTTGAATCGTCTCTCTCCAATACGTAGCTTTATGTTAGTTTTAGGGGTTTTCGAGGTCAGATTTGTGTTTAGATAGTGGAAAGGGGTTCGAAAGTGTTTTTTCTTCATTTGTTGTCGTCGAGAAGCGGTTACCAACGCTGATCAGTGTCGGTTGGCACAGTGAAAGGTCCACTGGTTTCTAGGTTCATGATGAACACCAGGTCAACTTGAAGATCAGTTCAGAGAATAAAAAAGGGCTTTGATCTCTTTGGGTGTTGGGGAAGCAAATGAACGTTCTTTTTTATTTTACTTATATACATGTATGTTTATTTAATTACGCACTTATTTAATTTTATGATATGCTTTTTTTATTTCAATTTAGTCTATGTATTTATGGCAATTTAATTCATGATTCGAAGAATTCAGATGCGCGAAAATTCTATTTTTTCCAGCATCGATTCCGAAAAAGGCCACTCAACTCTATCGTATGCTTTACTCATGTCCAATTTTAGTGCGAAAGAACCATTTCTTCCATACCGTTTATTCTTAAAAGAGTGCAACACCTTATAGGCAAGTAAAATGTTATCAGTTATAAGCCTACCAGGGACAAACGCAGATTGTGCCTCATCAATACACAAATGTAACACTTGTTGGAATATGTTCACGAGCATCCTTGAGATGATCTTGTATAACACATTACATAAGCTTATCGGGCGAAATTGAGTAATGCGCTCCAACTTTAAGAATGAGTACAATACGTGTGTGATTAATCTTTTTATAGTAGTGTTCCTCGTTTAACATCTTTATACAGAATTTCGATACCTCAGATCCCACTATATGCCAAAATTTTTGGTAGAAAATAGCTCCTAGCCCATCCTTCTCAAAAGTCTTCAAAGGACTCGTATCTTTTAAAGTTGAAAAAACTTCCGTAGTACTAAACACACAATCAAGGTTCTCATTCATAGCTTCAGTAATACATGGATCCACCCCTTCTAATATTGTCTCAGGATTATCAACACCATTCGAATGAAAGAGGTCTGTAATATAACTTGTTGCCAAATTCAGCAGCCTATCAGTCGTATCAAATGAATTTCCAGTACCGTCAACTAACCTCTTAACCTTATTTTTCTTTCGACGATGAGAAGCAAATCTATAAAAAAGAGAGAGGTATTTTTATCTCCATGCTGCAACCAATTTTCTCGAGCATGTTATTCCCAGTATAACTCCTTCTTCTCCATTTCTAGATTTAAACTCAATTTCACTTCAGTTATGTCTGCCAATATATCATCTATAGGGTTTTGATCACATAATTGCGCTAACCTTTCTTTCAACCCTTTTACTGTAACCTTGCGCGTCTTCCTCAATTTCCGAAACCAATTATCTAGACCAACCCCAACTTGTTGTAATTTTTATGGTGTTGAACCCACCGAGGCATCTCATAATTTCTGCACTTCAGGCTCACATGAATCTTCCAGCAGCCACGATGCTTCAAATCGAAAGTGTCACGCTTTATTCCCATCAATACTTTCCAAAGTGTTTAACAACAGTGGACAGTGATCTGAGAAAGAATGAGATAAATGATCAAGAACATAACCAGAGAATAAATTAAGCCATGATGTATTCACAACACCACGATCCAATCGTTCCCGAATATTATTTCTCTGAAACTTTTCTTTTTCCCATGTATACCACTTGCCTCTGTAACCGGTGTCTTCGACCTCACAATCTGATAAAACCCTCTTAAATTCTCGCATTTGTCGATCATTCCGCGTCAAACCCCCTTTTTTCTCATTAAGGAAAGCAATTTCGTTGAAATCCCCTATTATTAACCATGGAATATCCGACATATCATTAATTTGTTGAAGGAGATTCCAAGCAGCAGCCATGTTTTGTTCTTCTGGTGCACCATAAAAACTCATACACCGCCATAATTTTCCATCCGAATCATCATTAATGAGAACGTCAATGTGCCTTTGGGAATAAGAACGGAGAGAGATATCACAATTATATTTCCATCCAATTGACAACCCACCACTACGTCCAACAACATCCACATCAATTCCATTTATAAAACCACACTGTCTTCTAACTTGCGCCATTTGTGCACTCCGAAGTTTTGTCTCAATAAGAAAAACAACGGATGGGTTTAAGTCTCGCAACACATGTTGGAGACGGCGGACAGTCCGAGGCATGCCCAAACCTCGGACATTCCAACATAAGAGTTTCATGGCGTCCGGCTGGCCTGATTAAACAGACTTGTCGATATCTCAATTTTTGATCCTCCCACGTGGTCAACATCATCGGTTGATTGCTTTGACAAATCTACAACAGCTTCTGCCCATTGATGCATACGCTGACGTTTTAAACCCTCCGATTGAAAAATTGGATTGTCCTTATTTTCGACAATCATATCCTCAGCCACCGTGGATCCCTCTGATATAATAATTGGGCCCACAACTTTATTATGTGCATTTATTGGGCTGGAACTAGTGGTTGCAATAGGCTTTTGCCCAAACACAACAGTAGTGTCGGTTTCAACAGCAGTTTCCTTTGAACCATCTTGTCCCACTAACTGTTCTCTTCCTGAAATTTCTCCTACAGGAATCTGATGCCCAACTGCACCGGCCACCTCTTCTACCAACCACTTATTTTTTGCCGCAACCGCTCACCGTGGAGGAGCCCTCAACGATACATCCCAATTGAAAGCAAATTCCTTTGATGGATACAACACTCGCAGTGGACAAAAGCTCTCCCCATGACCCAATTTACCACAGATGAAACAAAAAAGCATAAGCTTCTCGTACTCAAACCGAGCATAAGATGTCGACCCATTCGGCATACCAAACTTTTTCCTTCTTTTAAGTGTCAATCAAACATATATTTTAGCACGAATTCTCATAATCCTTTGATACCCTAGTTGGATCGAACTTGTATCATAATCAATGAACTCCCCAAGAAAATTTCCAATTTGCTTTGCAACGTCCAAGGACATAAAACCATGTGGCAGATTATGAATCAAGACCCAGTAACTTATATGACAGAGAGTAATCGTCATTGGATCTTCGCCCTCATTTAATCGATGCATGATCAATAAATGATTGTTGAAATTCTAGGGCGATCCTTTCTCAATTCGAATTATACTTTGTGTGAAGACTGTGACATATTCAGTGGTGTTAAATGGATCGGTTGGCCCAGCTTTTGCTCCATCGAGAGGTCTCTGCCAAGGGGATCCATTGAGTCCGTATCTCTTCCTTATTTGCAGTGAAGGCTTATCATCTTTGTTGAGAATCGCAACATCAAACAATGTGATAAGAGGGGCTAAGACCAATAGATATGCCCTGACTATCACCCATCTACTCTTTGCGGATGATAGCCTAGTATTTGGTGAGGCATTTTCTAATGGGGCATAATAGATTATAAATTTGCTAGGAATTTATTCCAGATGCTCGGGGCAAGAGATAAATTATGGAAAGTCTAGAATTTTCTTTAGTAGGAATGTATGTGATTTGACAAGGCAAGAAGTTTGTCAAATGTTGCAGGTTCAAGCTACTGACAATCCAAAGAAGTATTTGGGACTGCCAGCTATTGTTGGAAGAAACAAAAACTTAGCATTCAGAGGTATTAAGGAGAAATTTCAAAAAAGGACAGAAGGGTGGAACATCATGCCTTTATCAGTGGGAGGGAGAGAGGTTTTTATCAAGTCAGTGCTGCAAGCAACTCCATTATTTGCTGTGAACTGTTTTCTACTACCATTGTCTCTTTGTAAGGAACTAGAAGAGATAACAACTCGATATTGGTGGAAAAAGTCAGGGTAAAAAAGAGGGATTCATTGGTGTGACTGGTCTTCTCTTTGTGCCCTAAAAGAAGATGGTGGAATGGGGTTTAGAGATTTATCAAAATTAAATGCAGCTTTGTTAGCAAAGCAGGCTTGGCGTATCCTTCAAAGTCTAAACTTACTTCTAGCAAGGACTTTTCGAGCAAGATACTTTTCTAATACAAGTTTTTTAAATTCCAGATTAGGTGCAAATCCTTCTTACACCTGGCGTAGTCTATGGAGTGTGAAAAAACTTTTAGAAAAAAGGTTTAAAATGAAGTATATGGGATGGGACTAATGTATCTATTTGGGAGGACTTCTGGTTGCCGGGAAGACTTAGTAGGTTGGTTGAAACACCAATAGTTGAGGGATTGCACACTATTAAAGACCTTATGGTGCAAGATACAAATGCATGGAATGTGAACTTAATCACTCAAACATTTACTCACCAAGATGCCACTGAAATCATTTCTATTATACTTCCTGACTCCCAACTAAATGACAAGATGTTATGGAGAGGAGAGCAAACTGGTTTATACACAGTTCGCAGTGGCTATAGGATGCTGCTTAATGACAATCATACAACCCCTGCATAGAAGCGTATGTTCAATAAAGTGTGGAGTGTTCAATGCCCATAAAAGGTTAGAATTTTCTTGTGGAAGTCACTATGGAACTATTTGCCTACTCTACAAAACTTATATCGCAAAAGGATTGCATCAGATACTAGATGTATCCGATGCAATAGCACAGTAGAAAGCTTAGAGCATGTGTTTTGAGATTGCCCTTTTCCACAACAAATATGGTATGGTCTAGGTGTTAATTGGCAAGTAGATGTGGGATTACTATCCTATTTCGAGTGGCTATCATGGTTATTCAAAAATAGAGGATCACACCGTCTAGAACTATTGACATACACAGTTTAGGCATTATGGTTTGCGAGAAATAAACACTTTCATGAAGGTAAGAGGCAAAATGTGCAGAGCTTAATTACTTACATTCAAGGATGTGTATTGGAGTACAAAAATTGACTGGAAGTTCAAAATGGCCCTCTATCTCCGGCAGTGGTCCGTTGGAACCCTCCTCTAGTAGGGTGGGTTAAACTAAATGTTGATGCTTGTTGTGTGCCTGCAGCAGGAAAGGCGTTCTCAGGTTTCATATTAAGGGATGAAAAGGGACAAATTTTGGGCTCTGGAATTCAACCCCAACCTAATTTTGTCTCAGTTTTTCTATCAGGAGCTAGGGCAGCTAAACACGAAATCACATTTGCTTTAAATTTAGGGATTCGAAACCTAATTGTGGAGAGTGATTCGAGAATCCTAATTCGAAAAATTGAGGCAAATACGGATGATTCATCAGTAATTAGAACCATGATTGATGATATCAAACAATTGGTGATGGGCTTACCTTATATTCGATTTGTCTTCTCCCCGAGATCGAGCAACAAGGCAGCCCACGCGATTGCGTCTCTCGGAAAGGGTGGAGCTGAAGCTCTCTGGGTTGAAGAAGCGCCTAACCAAGTCATGCATGTAATCGAAAGCGATCGGACTTCGATTTCTTCATAGGATGCAGTGAAGATGCTGGTTTATTGGGGTGTAATTCATCTGAATCGTGTAAGGATCCCCCAATTCTCCCTTTGTTGTTTGAAGGGCTCGTGTCGTTTTGTTGCTTCAAGCTCTGTGTCTGAGTGTTGTTCAGACCAGAAGTTTTTTAGTCTTTCATTTGGTTTGTTTTGTTGACTTTAACTTTGTTGTCTTTAAGTTTTATTTTAATAAATACAAAACGACATTTTATCAAAAAAATAATTCATGTATTTAGTTTTCGCACATAACTTAACTCTAAGACTTTGTGGTAATTCACCTTGGGGTACGATCAATATTATTTATGGTTCGAGTAATATAGTTAATTAATCTATTTTTTGTATATTTATCTTATGCTTTTTCATATGCCCTTTTCGTATGTCATGCCTTTAATCTTGTTAATGTCACGTAATTTGTATATATTAATTGTTAATGTGGTGTTTCATTATTAGAGGGTAAGCACGATTAGTCTCAAAGGCAATGGTGGAGATTTTTTTTATTCTTCGAGTAATAGAGCCCTTAAAATGAACTCGCATTCATAAACAAATTTTAACCCAATTTTGGTCTTGGTGGGGTGCGAAACATTCCCCACACATAATCGACTCACGAGCCTTAAAAAAGTAATTTTTTTGTTACCTTTTGGTTTCCAATCTACCTAAATCAAATGACTGGTAGAGACTCTATTTTTTATTTTTTATTTTATTACACAAACAGTGCAAGTAATGTCTTAGTAAGATTTCTTGAGCTTTTATCAGTAGATAATTAGTATTACTTTAATCTTTATTGATTTTAAAAAATTCTCAAAAATGCTAGATTTTATGGCGTCGAGGAAGAAAGATCTCGATGACATTATCTTATTCTTTATGTACAATAGTGACGGCGACCGAGATATGAATTACAACCATGATAAAGTTGTCTCACTAGAACACGAGGTTGTGTCCAACCTCCGTAACTTAACTTACCATGCTTATTTACGCTTTATCTTGGTGTTTATATAAATAAGCGTGGAATATCCTAAACACAAATTTTTCATATTTTGTTTATATTGTCTTGTATCAAATTTTACCGAAAAGTGCTAGGAGTCACCTTGCGTAATAATATAGCTACTATAATGTGGCAAGATTATATTTTAGAAAAAGGATGACGTTTATACATGCTTTATTGTTTTTAAACGTCAAATTTATTTGTTATTATAAATATTTTATGATTCTTTCTGACAAGCACCCGCACACATTAACCTAATCAATAGTTCTTGACGAATTTGAAGTGCTACAAACATTCATTTTAAATAATTGATATTTATGATTACGAGAATCCTTAAAACACAATAAAGATAAAACACTAAAACTAGTTAAACTAATGATTCGAGCCAACTAAAAATTCGTGGCATAATATTAACTGTTACAACAGAAACTATATCAACTTTTATTTCGGGCCTCAAGAGTACAGCTTTAATTAGTTAGCATATGAATATGACATTTTTTTGTATTACATGTAACTAGAAACTACCATCTCAAGGCCCTCTATGAACATATGCAACACCGAAAAAGCAGCAATACCAGCAACGCCGGTGGCTTTTATATCGACGGCATTAGAGGGTGAGGGTGCTGGCGCTGATTCTGATGCGGGACCGTCGGATTTAGGGCTATGGCTATCACTATCAGAATTAGAATCCTTACTTTTACTACTAGGAGCAGGGGAGTCGGAAACTTCGTCACCAGCAGGTGGTAACGGAGGGGAAGAGACCTCCTCCGCGGGAGACTCAGATTCCGGAGAGGATGAGCTTGTACTTTTGCTAGGGCTAGGAGAAGATGAGCTTGGAGAACTTTTCGGGGCTCCGGAAGGAGATGACTTGGGTGACCCTCCACCAAATTTTGACGACGACGAAGAGGGGATGCTGGAGGACGACTTAGGGGACGATGCAGGGGACTTGGATGGTGAAGAAGCCTTAGAAGAGGCAGGTGAAGGTGATGAATCGCCAGCAAATGCCCCAACAACAGCCACCAAAACAAATGCGAAAACAATAAGATTTTGGCGGGCCATCTTTCTCTTTTACTTGGTAATAGTTTGTTATATATTCTTTCTTTGGCAATGCTAATGAATGAGTTGAAAGAATCAATGACATGTGATTTAAATAGCTCCTAAACAAAACAACGATTTGACCAATGTTATGGAAATGAACCATTTGGTTACCGAATTTCATGCTTTTCTAGTGGAATAAATTAAACCTTTTAACATCTTACAAAAACATAATATAGGTTTTCTTTCGTATTTTCGAGGCTTGCTTGTTTTACGTCCACTTGTTTGAGAGAAGTTGAGAAAAAACACAGCTAATTTAGCAGTTAAGCCTTCTGTATATACTAAAAATGTAGGCTAATATGTTTCCTTTTGAAGTGTAGGCTAAGCCAAATGTAGTAATTAAAAATGTTTAAACTTATAGCAATACCTTCTAATAATTAGAGTTCAAGATATATATTTTTTAAGTTCGAATTTTGTTATTGTGAATGAATTTTTTTTTGAAAGGTCTCTATATTGAGTATTTGCAAATTTCGATCCAAGTTGATCGACCAATGAATCATATACAAGTGGTTAAACAAAAAAATTATAAACTATACTACCCTTTTAAAAATGTTATTGACGTTCGGATTTCAGTTTCTACCTGGCGTATTTTTTATATATAGTATGGAGACAAACACTCCATCATTTTTAACCTAAATAGAATATTCATTTCTCTAAGAAAGATTTCTTTCTCTGAGAATGGAAACATTTTTCATTACTCATAACTGACCGAAATGGAAAAATTGTATATTTTTGTTTAATTATGTTATGCCTCCTCTAAAGCTCTAAACTTAAGTCTGATGTTTCTATGGAAGAGCGTTCATGCCTCTGGAACCCTTGTCTCCGGATCCTATGCCTTTGGAACGCCTATCTTCAGACCCCCTAATTTCCACGCATGCTAACAACCATGACCATCGTCCAATCAGTCGAACCCTACTCCTGCCAACCCGTCAGTAACCATAATTACACTAAACCTAGCACCTCCCGCTATTAAGGACCTTGATGCACCTGCCACCAAAAAGGTGCCAGAGAGACAAATATATAAGAATATACGTTGACATTAACGAGATCAATTTATTTTCCTTTTCGGGCTCTCCTTCCTTCCTTCAAACCTCTCTCCCTCAATACCCTCTGCTTCGGACACCGTCTGCGGCTCTTGCACCCCACACTAGAGTGGACAAACCGCCATAAATGACCACCAACTTCCTCCTTAGTCACCGTCTCCACCACCCCGTTCGGTGTCTGACACTTTTGAGATCAACAATTGGTGTGGTAAGCGTAGAGCACTTATGAAAGAATCAACCGAAATGTGTCTCAACGAGCAACAATCCCATGATAACCAACATGACCTTCCCTCTTCCACCCAAAACTTCATCAACATGCCGAAATCTTCCCACCAATAGCCCAAAGTGTTCCCAACTCAGTGTATTATGCGTCTTACCAGAACTACTAGGGCCCTTACGTCCAAGCCAACCATCAAGTCCCACAAGTTCAATATCAACAAGCCTTATATCCAGCCCACCAAAGTTCTTGGCAAACCTTGACTTCGTAAAACGAGTTAAAAAGCTTGTAAAAACAGTTCTAGGACTCCCAAATGGCTCAAGTGCAAGTCAAACAGCAAACCAACAACGACAATAATTATTACAAAAGACCCTATAAGAGTTGCTGATTTTTCAACCCTAAGGGAGCAAACATAGGAGTGAAGAGGAAGAAAGGGCCTCCAATGTTGAGGAGTGTCGTTTACAAGAGAAAATGGCAGCCCACACAAACGCTACAAGTGTCAGGGCCACCCACCTTAGGTGGAGTGACATGAAGACAACGTTGAATAGCCATCATCTCTAGTGATTCCTAGAGAGGAAGAAGATGGAGGTGATGCAACGACATATCAACGAGTGGATGACAAGGAGTTCTCTCATGCCTCATATACTTGTTGCCTCCTACCCACCACATTTTAAGCTTTCTAAGGAAATCTACGATGGAACAAAAGACCCTACAACCACTTGTCCCAATAAACAAATCTATGGATATCATGGGAACGAGTGACAATTTAAAGTGTAAGGTTTTCCCGACAACTATCTGTAGAGGAGCTACAAATCGGTATGAATCTCTGCCAGCTATGTCCATTACGGATTTCAAGTAACTTTCACAGCTCTTTGCCGGATATTTCCTTGCCAACAAAGCAATTCTCAGATCTAAGACCAACATGCTCTGTAACACCCAGATTCGACCCGAGGAAGCGTCATATTAGGTCACGGACCCAACCCTTTAAATTTTAAACCAACATTAAACATAGATTCAAAACTATTTTCGTTATAAAACATTTGTATTTAAACAATTACCCTTTAGTTTACAAGATATGTGGTTCCAATTTAACAATTTACAAATTAAAGGTTTGAATATAACAAAAATATTTACAAACTTCACCTAGTAAGGTCCTTTGAATACACAACTCTCTAAATACAAGTACTATACTACGATAAATACTGCTTGTTAGAATCTCGTACTATAGTGCTCCTCAATCCTGCTGTTATCTCTTCAAAAAGTACTATATCTCCTATACATATTACCATTTTTTGCTTGCCTTTGAGTATATTTATTAATGCATTTAATTTGTAAAATAATGCATTTGCATTATGGAGTTAGGGAACAATTTCTTTTTCCAGAGTAAATGTAATCCCGTCGACCCGACCTATGCGATAGACCGAACCGAACGAGTCACACGAGGAATATTGAAGTAAACAGGGAAGTTTACTCCAATAAACGACCCTATTTTTTGTTTTACCTTTTCTAGATGCTCATTATAATCCTAGGTGATAGATTACGCAGCGGAACCATATGCATCACGAACAAACAACGATTAGGGGTTTAAATGCACACATTCACCTTTGGGGGACCATTTTGTAAATTTGATAAATTACACGAGTTTCTTCCGATTTTAGGTTACTCTCTTTAATTTAATCATGTTACATGCCATTATGTCAAAAATCAACTCCAAACTTACATCCAAGATTATTTAACTTACATTTACAACATTCAGGAACAAAAACATAAAGAAATAGAACATTCAAAGATACTTTTAACTAACATAACAACATACCGTATCAATACCTTAAAGCTGGTATCGTTACGCTCTCGACAAACAAGCTTCCAAAGTAAACATCAAAGACCCGTATCGATACCCTCTAGGACCGTATCGATACCCATTTTTCCAGTAGCTAAAATTTGTATCGGTACGCCCCCGTGTATCGATACTGGTACGCCAAACCCAAATTGGCTTACCCGTACCGATACAGTTTCCCGAGTATCGGTACACCTGTATCGAATATGCATTCTTTTGATATTTATTCACACTTTAATCCATTCTAACATATTCCAATATACTTCTAACAAGCATACAACTTAGTTAAACATCAAACCTTAGACAAACATGGCAATTTCATCAACTGGGCATATAGATAAGCAACATTTAAATCTATAGGCATGCTTCCTATGCAAAGAGCCATTAAAGAGTCAAAACTCAAACCAAAGCACAAACCATAAAGCAAAGGCCATTTACAAGTCTAAAACAACAAACCAAACTTGCACAAAAGGGAGTTTACACAAATCTCTCAACAATTCAACGGATCCCCCATTGCCCTTATTACTTTAGTCTAAACCGAAACATACATTCTAAAGCGAAGTCTCTTGGAATCCCTTGATTCTTGCTGCCTCCGAAGCCTTAATTATCTGCATTGATAGACAAATGGGAGCGTAAGAACACAAGGCTTAGTGAGGAGGCTCATAAGAAAAACACCATCAATGCATTAAAACCAATTTCATGTCTACATTGAAAATCCCATTTCAATTTGCTAAAACATCATTTAGAAATCATCATGCCCTTTCCAAAACCATGCACTTTCCTTAATCAAAATCAGTATGTTAATCATCATGCAACATGTATCATGAATCATCGAGAAGTTCCAAACCACACTCAATTTAAGCCTTCCCATGCATAGCTACCTTATGCAAAGCTTAAAGAGTAAAACATGCATAAATCTACATTATGCAACATACACCATTCTATGGTACATCATAAATTATATTGACTTACAAGTGATCATTAAACAAGTTCACAATTCAAAACCTCATGTCGGATACACGGATTACAATAAGTGTCTACCGGACACTTCAAGCCATCTTAACCGGAATTGGTACATACACAACCAAAGGTACTTTATCAACCGGGTACAATTACAACCCATAGGGACACCAACCCTATCATCGGTTAGATGCTTAACCACTAACGAGAGACATGACACCAACCTTCTCAATCGTTAGGGTACTTGGACGGAGACACGGGACACCAACCCCTTGACATCCAAGGAGAATTTTTAAAGTGCACTCAATCCTATAGCCAGCTAACTATCTCCGATATAATTTATAAACCATTTCACAACATCACTTGCCAAATATAATTCACATTTAACACATACCTCACTGTTTTCAAATCATCATCAATAAAACACATTTCCAAGCATTAAACCATGTTTAAAGTCACAAGTATAAATCTTATACTTCATGGATCACTTGCCTTGTGCATCCTTCAACATTACATCATTAAAAACAATAACCATATACTCATAAACATGCTTTAACAATAGGTAAAATCATTAATTCAAAATAGTGCATAAATCATCACATAATAGCACAACCGAGAGAGGAAAATCCTTTCACTTACTTTCGAACTTAGTTAAGCATTTCAAGCTTATCATTAAGTTCCCAAATCACCTTTTAAAGCTTTCAAAACTGAAAATCATGTTCTCACTCACCAACACGCGCAAACTCGATTAGCCGATGCGAATCCAAGCAACCAAAACTTACGAACCTTCAACGATTGTTTCTGATAAGTTCTGCCCTGTTTATACCACACAAGAACAGAGTATTAATGCATCATCATGCATTAAAATCTCCAGCAAGAAAAGCTATCCTGCTGCTCTACCTAAAAACACCAAAACGCCTATCCGAAACAACTGAAAACACTTCCAATTACACTACAAACTCAGCCCAGCAAAAACCTATCACTTTCATCCATTTTAAACCTCAATCAACACCCAAAATCACCATAATTACATCCTTATACCTCCAGCAACTCAGATTTCACAGTAACGTCACAAAAACCCAAAATCTAACAACCTAACAACTAGAGATCCATCTTGATTCGGGATTAATATGATCGAACCTTTCTTTTAAAATTATTTAACTTCCAAAACATGATTAAAACCGATCATAACTCAGCTAAATCAAACCCAATACGAAAATCAATCAAAATCATCATTTAAGCTTGATCTAACCACTTTCATCAAATTAAACATGAAATCTTGTTAAGAAAACATAATTAGAGAGCCAAATACTTGGAAATTTCAATAGAGAACCTTCAAAGATCCTTTGAGACAAATGAAGAAATCATCAAGGAAAACATTTGGCAAACAAAAAGAATTGCAAAGATGAAATTCTCTGGAGATTTTGAGAGAAAGGAAATGTTTGGCTGACGAGAAAAGAGAGAAAATGAAAGTTACGTCAAAAATGATTTTATAAAACTAAATCTCCTTTTTAATAAAACCCTTTTAAGTCTTTTAATTAAACTACAATTAAAATATGATCAATTGAAGGAAAAAGGCTGATTAATTTTAACTTAGATCCCTAAAGATTCTAAGCATTGGCCCTCTTTCAAAACAGTTTTCAATTTTTACATTTTAGTCACCAAAACGAAATGTCGACCTTCTAAAAATCATTTTCAAAATTGGCTTCACTTTTACTTAATATATATTTAAAGAGGATTTTAGAAATTTTTCGCATAATTTTATCACATCCCGAACCAAGTTTTCCCTGAACCAACTTCTAACTAACCCGGATCTCTAGTCTAGGTTCATTGGACCCTAAACCACCTTTAAAACCAATAGGCCCAAAACTGGGGCATTACAATAAAGGTGTATTTCTTTGCTTTGGTGTGTAGGACAAGGTAGGAGCAGGAGCAGGAAAAGAGCATAATAAGAGCAATTGGTAAAGCAGAGCGATCAACCCGAAGAGAAATGTCGAGTCAAATGTAACCCCTTAGCCCGGTCTAGACGCCAGACCGAACCAAGCGGACTACATGGGGAAAACCGAAGAAAAATCCGATAGAATTTCCCTTCGATTAGCAATCCTTATTTTTTTTATCTTGCCTACCTGCCATTTTACATCCTATGTGGATAGACCCGCAACAGAAGAAACCTTAACAAAAATGGATATTAACAAAATGTTTAAACACCAAAGGACCAAAATGCAAACTTGTAGGATTCAAGGTCCTAACATGAAATTGGGTTTACCAACAATCAATTAGTCAGGTTTCATGCTCACGTGACAAAATTCAGCAAAAACTAACAATCGAAACTCATCCAAAAGATTGCATAACATTCAGGGACTAAAACACAAAGAATCAGAACATCAGAACATTTCATAACTAACAAAACTGTCACACGTTTCGAAACAGACCAAGTGTAAAGTGTTCAGAAGTTCTATATTTCATACACATTCCATTTCATATTATTGCTGTTTTTGAGTACATTTTAGGCATAATTAGGACCATGCATTGCATTTTACAGTATTCTTTACTTTGCCATGCTTTTTATTGATTATCTTTTATTTGGTTAGGAAAAGGTACTGTTTTAGCTTAGTTTTGCTTTCAGGTACTAGAGGCTGACAGAGGGAAAGATGAGTTGAGGACATGATGATGAGGCAGCAGACCAAGGAGCTGTACTGATGTTGTTCCAGACAGAGACAACAGTTGCTGAGCAGCTACCGCCGTCCTACCTGCCGCCCAAGACAACAAGCTGTGGAATTGGAGAACTGGAGTGCGATCTGTAAAGTAGAAAATCCTGATTCTATCGATGCTGCCCACTAAATTTTCCAATGACTGTAGCAGCAGGTAGAGCCGTCGAATGAGGAGCTCGAGATTACTTGCGAAGCAAGGCAACGTGATAAAGTCCACATTCAACTCAAAGAAGTCAGAGTTTAACGTTGCATTTAATGCAAAAGCTACTTTAAAGACTTCTACTTCAAGAAGGACTAGACCTAGCTAATGCCTATATATACCCATTGTAATTTTACTTCAAAAAACTTAGGTTTTCCTTAGGCATAGTTTAGGTTTTCTTGCCGCTATTATGTTCTAAATTTCTCCTTGGGTTTGTGTTATGATGTAATTAGTGTGAGAACAGTTGTTTAGGATTTTAAGTTTGTTTTTGCAATTAAACTTCAAGGTTTGCTTATTCCATGTTCTACATAGTTTTCAATTAAGACGAAAGATTATGTAACCCCCTTAGCCCAGCCTAGACGATCGACCCGAACTACGAAGATTACACGGGGAAAACCAAAGTCAACCCGAAAGTCAACCTTGATTAACGACCCTTTTTTTATTTTTAAACTTGTCTAAATGCATATTATTCCTAGGTG
This sequence comes from Hibiscus trionum, assembly GCA_030270665.1. Taxonomy (NCBI): domain Eukaryota; kingdom Viridiplantae; phylum Streptophyta; class Magnoliopsida; order Malvales; family Malvaceae; genus Hibiscus; species Hibiscus trionum. Next base: position 30,274,353 of record BSYR01000021.1, read on the forward strand.
AACTCTTGAGAAGAACATACTCAAAAATCACAGCAATCGGAAAACATTTAAGGACTCAATTGCACAACATACAAATTTAGGGACCAAAATGCAAATTCTGAAAAATAAGAGGACTTAACCAGTTTTAAAGTTACCATTATAAAATTAATCATATTTCATGCCTCCCTGCCAAATTTCGTCTCAATCGGACATCACAAACTCAACCAAATGCATATACAAAGTTTGGGACCAAAACGTAAGAGTTTCAAAACATATAAACATCAAATTCAGTGCCCAACGGACGAGTGTTCCGAAACGGGGATCATCCGTTCCGAAACGCGGGACCGTTCCAAAACTTGTTGCGGAACAAGGCTTGGCAGTGGCAAAACCGTTTCGGAACAGCTCTACCTGTTTCGAAACGCCAAGGCCATTTCAGGCCACCTGTTCCGAAACAGTAGCACCCGTTCCGAAACGAGATGCCCAGAATTGCAGAATTTTGCTGGTTTAACAAGCAATTGACCCATCAAACACATTCCGATGACACTCAAATCGTACCAGCAAGTCATCAAGCACTTAAGGAACATATTAGCATCAACTAAACACAATCATGGCATCATTCAAAGAAAAACCCAATTCTATAGGCATGCATCATATATTGAAAACCATGCAACCATCAAATCACCAAAACCAAATACCAAAAGGCCATTTACATGTTCCAACATCATTAAAAGCATTAACCAAACTTAGGGAGTCCAAAACATCTCCCAAAAACACAATCTAGGTTCCCATTGCCAAATGCCAAAAGCTAATAGTGTTAGGAAAACATTCACCATACATGAGCTTAATCTCTCACTTGGATCCTTGACCTCCTTGCTGCCCTTTAAGCACCTCAATGCTCTGCATTATTGGTTTAAGAAAGAGAGAGCGTAAGCACATAGCTTAGTGAGGAAATGCTCAATTAAAACATCACAATAATGCATTTGTAAAACACCTTTTCAAGGCCTTTAGTTTCAAAACAACATTTACCAAGCAATTAAGCATACAAACCAAGCATCTCATGCTTCATATCATCATCATGTCATATTGGGTTACAAGTGATACTCAATAACATTTTACAACTCAAAACACAATCGGATACGCGGATTACAAGCGTTGTCCCATACGCTTCATACACACTACCAATATCAAGGTGGAGCATGGTACAATCACAACCCCTCAACACCCGTGATGGAGACTATGGTACAATCACAACCCCTCAACATCACTCATTGGTAGTTGTATAACATCACTAACGAGAACACGGGATACACAACACAAGATCCACACATGGACTTTTAACCACCATTGTGATCTTAACACAAGATCCACTCATGGACTTTTAACCACCATGATGATCTTAACCATCTCGTTAGTGTACTTGGATGGAGTTTACGGTACAATCACAACCCCTCAACATCCAAGGCGACTTTATTCACGGTGCACCCAATCCTATAGCCGGCTAACTATATCCGATTCAAGTACTTTAAAACCAACACATCACTTGCCAATATACATCATATAACATCATTAATCCACTGTTTTAAAGCATTTAACAAAGCCATTTAATCATCATGCATTACAATGCATTAAACCACATTTATCAATGTTCCAAAACAAGGATCTCTTACCTCGAGCATCCTTCAATACATGGCTTACAAAACCAGCATCAAACGTGCTAACATATGCTTTCAAAACAGAATTTAAATATGCAAACAAAACACATTGCACTCAACCATCTCATGGTTCATCAAAAAGAGTGTTTTCCCGAAAACTTACTCTTGAGCTTAGCTAAGTTGTTTAGACTTAAACTAAGCTCCCAAAACCTTCCAACATTGGTTTCAAAGCTGAAAACCAAACTTCACTCACCGATTCCGTTTCGCAAGCTTGCCGAAACACCGATCAAGCCTCCGGATCAACACCACAAAGATCCGATGATGTCTCCCCTGTTTTAAACACATCAAAGCAGTGGATTAATGCATCATCATGCATTAATATCTTCAACCAAGACACCTAAACTCACTGTTCACATCAACACTCACATTTCGGCTACTAAACACAACCGAAATCACATCCAAACACCTCTACAACCTTACCCAGCCAAGATCCATCAATTCCAATCACACTTACACATCAATTAACATCCAAAAAGGATATAATCACGTCCTTATACCTCCAGCTATAGCAGAACATCAAAATCACCCCAAAAACCACCATTAACTCAATAAAAAACTTAGGAAAATTAACCTATCCGGGATTGCATTGATTAAACCTCAATTTCACATCATTTATACATTCAATAAACATCAAAAAGACATCTCAAATCACAGCCCAATCACTTAGTACGAATTAAATCAAAATTAAATCCAAATCTTGCATTTTAAGCCAAAATCAAGAACACAACATAAAAACTTTTATTAAAACTCAAATCAAGGATTGAGAACTTGGGAATTTCAGTAAAGAACTGAGTATTTAGAGGAGAAGGACGTTCATACCTCTAAATGTGAGTTTCTCCTTGTTTAAAGCCAAGATTCTTGAAAATTCAATAAGCAAATGGTAATGATTTGATGTAGGAATGATTAGAAACCAATTGGAGATTGAAATCTCATCTTTAGGTGTTAAAATCAGAGGAAAATTGGCTGGGGAAAATGTGTTTGGCTGAGAGAAAAGGGAGAGAAAATGAAGAGGGAAAATTTTGAGAAAAGTTAGTTATGAACTCAAAATATCTATTTCCCCTTTTTTCCTTTTATTAAATATCATTTAATAAATGTTTAATATTAAGAAAAATCTGGAGAAAACTCTTCTTGGGTAAATTAGCTCCTTAAAGATTCAAAGTTTCAATCCTTTTAAAACAGTCACCAACTTTTCAAAAATTACATTTTAGTCACTAACTTGAAATGTCACATTTCAAAACCTCATTTTGTAAAATTGATTTCACCACTCTCTTATATATAATAAAAGAGGATTTTAAGATATTTTTCCATATTTTTAATGCATCCCGAACTAGGCTTTCCCTAAAAACCACCTTTTATATTCGAACCAAAATTCGACCGGTCCGATTCAAACCCAAAACCTCTAAGCCCAAAATTGGGGTGTTACAACTCTCCCCCCCTTATGAAATTTCGTCCTCGAAATTTACCTGAAGGAAAGAGATACGGAAACTGCTTCAACATGTCATCCTTCTGTTCCCAAGTGGCTTCCTCAACACCACGATGCTTCCACAACACCTTTACCATCTCAATGGTCTTGCCTCGAAGAACTTTACAATCCGATTCCAGAAACTTCACCGGTTCCTCATCATAGGTCAAATCCGGATTCAATTCCACTTCCTCCACAGGTATCACATGCGAAGGATCCGATCTATACTTCCGAAGCATAGAAACATGAAACACATCATGGATCTTTTCTAACTCTTGCGGTAACCTCAACTTGTACGCAACATGACCCACACGCTCAATCACCTCGTATGGTCCAATGTACCTAGGGCTCAACTTACCCTTCCGGCCAAACCTTATCACCTTTTTCCAAGGTGAAACTTTCAAAAACACACGGTCACCCACCGCATACTCAATCTCCTTACGCTTCAAATCCGCGTAAGACTTTTGCCGATCAGAAGCTGCCTTCAAACGCTCACAAATGAGCTTCACCTTCTCGGTGGTTCCTTTCAACACAACTGGCATTGAAACCAACTTCTGACCCGTTTCAGCCCAACAAAGAGGAGTCCTACACTTCCTCCCGTACAAAGCTTCATAAGGTGCCATTTGAATACTTGCCTGATAACTGTTATTTTAGGCAAACTCCACCAAAGGCAGATGTTTCTCCCAAGAACCCTGAAACTCAATTACACAGCACCACAACATATCCTCCAACACCTGGATAACACGCTCAGACTGTCCATCCGATTGTGGATGATAAGAAGTGCTGAAATTCAACCGTGTACCCAAAGCCTGATGCAAACACTGCCAGAAACGTGATGTAAACCTCGGATCCCTATCCGACACAATCGACTTTGGCACACCATGCAGCCGCACAATCTCAGCAATGTACAGCTCTGCAAGCTTATCCAAGGTATACGTAGTATGCACAGGCAAGAAATGCGCACACTTCGTCAGGCGATCCACAATCACCCACACCGAATTCTTCTTCGATGGCGACAAAGGCAAACCAGACACAAAGTCCATGGTAATTCTTTCCCACTTCCACTCAGGAATCCTCAACGGTTGCAACAACCCTGAAGGAAACTGATGCTCAGCTTTAACTCGCTGGCAAACCATGCACTTGCTTACAAACTCAGCAACATCTTTCTTTAAACCCACCCAATAGTACTCATCACGAAGATCACGGTACATCTTAGTACTACTAGGGTGCATAGCAAAAGGACTACTATGACCTTCAATCAGAATAGCACGCCTCAACTCAGCATCATTGGGCACTACTATCCGACTCCCAAAACATAAAACCCCATCATCATTAAAGCAAAAATCCGATGGCCTACCCTCTGCAATATCCTGAACATGTGGCACCAAGGAATCATCCAACAACTGCTTCTCCTTAATCAACTGAACCAAGGATGGTTTCACTTGCAACTCAGCCACAAGACCACCATCACGCGAAATGCTCAAACTGGCAAACATAGCCCTCAACTCCACAGCTACCTTCCTGCTCAAGGCATCCGCTACAACATTAGCTTTACCCGGATGGTACTCGATCGTCAAATCATAATCCTTAAGCAACTCCACCCAACGTCGTTGCCTAAGATTTAACTCATTCTGAGACATCAGATACTTCAAACTCTTGTGGTCCGTGTACACCGTACACTTCTCACCATACATGTAATGTCTCCAGATTTTCAAAGCAAAAACCACCGCAACTAACTCAATGTCATGCGTAGGGTAATTGCGCTCATGCACCTTCAACTACCGTGATGCATAAGCCACCACCTTACCCTCTTGCATGAACACACATCCCAAACCAACGTCGGACGCATCACTATACACCACAAACTCTTTCCCTGATTCAGGTTGAACCAAGATAGGAGCTTGTGTCAAAGCTGCCTTAAGCTTCTCAAAAGCCTGTTGTCTCGCTTCCGTCCACTCATACTTAACATCTTTCTGCAACAACTTTGTCAAAGGTGCAGCAACCTTGGAAAACCCTTCCACGAACCTCCGATAGTATCCTGCCAGACCAAGGAAACTACGGACTTCATGAACAAACTTAGGAGGCTTCCAATTCATCACTGCCTCAATATTTTGAGGATCAACACGAATCCCCTCCGCAGAAACCACATGACCAAGAAATACCACTTCTCTAAGCCAAAACTCACACTTGCTCAGCTTAGCATAAAGCTGATTCTCCAACAAAGCTTGTAACACAATTCTCAAATGCCCTTCATGCTCCTCCTCAGTACGAGAGTACACGAGGATATCATCAATGAACACCACGACAAATTTATCCAAGTATTCATGGAATACTCTATTCATCATGTCCATGAAAGCTGCAGGAGCATTCGTCAAACCAAACGGCATCACCAAGAACTCATAATGCCCATACCTCGTTCTGAAGGCTGTCTTTGGCACATCCACATCCTTCACCTTCAACTGGTAATACCCTGACCTTAAGTCAATTTTAGAGAACACTGCCGCTCCCCGAAATTGATCAAAAAGATCATCAATTCTCGGCAATGGATACCGATTCTTGATAGTCAACTTGTTAAGCTGACGGTAATCAATGCACATTCTCATAGTGCCATCATTCTTCTTCACAAACAACACCGGTGCACCCCAAGGTGACACTCTCGGCCGAATGAAACCACGATCAAGCAACTCCTGAAGCTGCGTCTTCAGCTCTTTCAACTCTTTAGGTGCCATTCGATAAGGAGTAATGGACATTGGAGTTGTGTTTTCATACAGCTCAATCCCAAACTCCACTTCTCGATTATGAGGTAACCCAGGCAACTCCTCCAGAAACACACCAGGAAACTCTCGCACAGTCCTGATATCTTGCACTCGCAACTCCTTAGAGCTAGGATTCATCACAAAGGCTAGATAAGCTTCACAGCCTTGCCTCAGCATCCGGCTCGCTTCCAAGGTAGACACCACATTGGCAAGAAACTTCACATTCTCACCAACCACCACTACCTCATAATCATCCGCAAGCTTCAACGAAACTCGCTTGTTCTCAAAATCCACAACAGCTCGATGCTCAACAAGCCAATCCATACCAAGGATTACATCAAAGCCATATAAAGGCAATTCCATAAGATCAACATGGAAAACATGATCTTGCACAACCAAGGGACATCTTCTATAAAGCTTTCGTGTCACAACAGTCTCACCAAAAGAACTAGTTACACGCATACCAACATCCAAAGACTCAACAGGCAAACCAAGCAATTGAGCATGCTCACGCAATATGTATGAGTGTGTAGATCCAGAATCAATCAAGGAAAGTAATGACAAGGATTGCAAAGTAAAAGTACCTGCGATCACATCCGTGTCATTCCTCCCCTCCCTCTGAGCATACACTCTGGCCTGGCCACCACCCTCAGGCTGAACAGCTACAACATGAGCCACATTCCTTCCACCATCCTCTCTACGCTGGAAGTTGCCACGGCCGCGCCCACGACCTCTCTGTGGTGCAACAACTCCAGGAGCACGTCCCTTGCCGCCACCGGCCAACAGAGGACACTCCCTCCTCATATGATCCGCCGAACCACAGTTCCAGCACGAGTTACCGGCCGCCACAATAGGAGCCTGAACCTCCCTCGCTGCTCGAGGACAATCACGCCTCAGGTGTCCACGCGATCCACATGTCCAGCATGTGTTCGGATCAGCTCTTGGCCTGTCTCCCTGAACAGGCGCACCTTGCCCTCGACCACCTCGCCTAGCCGAAGACTGATACTTCCGATCACGTCCTCTCTTGTTCCGTCTACCACCGGAACTATACTCAGCAGCTCGCTTGCCCACACTAGGACCAGCTCCTCTAGAAGATAAACTCAAATTCAACTCAATGTCCTTTGCCCTTCCAACCAGCACATCAAAATCAGTGTACTCAGCAGCCAGCATATAAGTCTTCACTTCCGTCACCAGACCATAACGGAAACGTTCACACCTCTCCCGCTCATCAGGAACAAGCTCAGGTGCGTACTGACTGAGTCGGACAAACTGAACCTCGTACTCAGCCACAGTCATACTCCCTTGAGAAAGAGACATGAATTCCCTTTTCTTCTCATCCAGGTATCGCACACCCAGATACCTCCTCTTGAACGCGTTCAGAAAGAACGTCCAAGTTACATCAGCTTCCTCCATTCCGGAGATAGTGGTCGTCCACCAGGTATACGCATCGTCATGCAATAGTGATATCACACAACCCAGCTTCTGCACATCATTGCAGTTCATTTGTCCCAAGATTCTCTTGGTACTTTCCAACCAAGATTCAGAACCTTCAGCAGACAATCCCCTGAACTCAGTCCCTCCCAGACTGCGCAAACGTTCCAGAGGTAATCTTACATTAGCATCTCCCTGATGCCCAGCTCCTTGAGCTCCAGCTACCGCCGCCCGAAAGGCTCCAGCAATAGCTTGTATCAGCATTGTCATGTCAGGAGCAGCTTGCCCCTGCCCAGCTTCAGGTCCAGCGACCCCAGCACCAGCAGCAACACCAGCTCCTTCACCCCCAGCACCACCACCGCCAGGTGGAGGAGGTAAATCCACTACATTCTCAGCGTTCTCCTCATTCTCATTTTGAGCCATAGCTCGCGTATTAATCCTCGTCTCTCTACGAGGTCCCATTCACTAAACAATGCAATCACAATGCAATAAACAAAGTCAGGCTCAGCAAGGTAAGCAATCCAAGTACTCAAGCTCATTTCCAACTAAAAACAATTCATTTCATTAGCTTTGATTTGGCAATGGGTCCCTCTAACATGCTTCACCACATCATACACCACAATTGCAACATACTTACAATTTATACATCATACTTTCACTCATCATGCATACAAAGCAATCATACACATATCACCCACATAACCATTCCCAATTACTCGAGAACTCAGCTCTGATACCACCAAATGTAACCCCCTTAGCCCGGCCTAGACGGTTCACCCGAACTACGAAGATTACACGGGGAAAACCAAAGTCAACCCGAAAGTCAACCTTGATTAACGACCCTTTTTTTATTTTTAAACTTGTCTAAATGCATATTATTCCTAGGTGAACTCTTGAGAAGAACATACTCAAAAATCACAACAATCAGAAAACATTTAAGCACTCAATTGCACAACATACAAATTTAGGGACCAAAATGCAAATTATGAAAAATAAGAGGACTTAACCAGTTTTAAAGTTACCATTATAAAATTAATCATATTTCATGCCTCCCTGCCAAATTTCGTCTCAATCGAACATCACAAACTCAACCAAATGCATATACAAAGTTTGGGACCAAAACGTAAGAGTTTCAAAACATATAACCATCAAATTCAGTGCCCAACGGTCGAGTGTTCCGAAACGGGGATCACCCGTTCCGAAACGCGGGACCGTTCCGAAACTTGTTGCGGAACAAGGCTTGGCAGTGGCAAAACCGTTTCGGAACAGCTCTACCTGTTTCGAAACGCAAAGGCCATTTCAGGCCACCTCTTCCGAAACAGTAGCACCCGTTCCGAAACGAGATGCCCAGAATTGCAGAATTTTGCTGGTTTAACAAGCAATTGACCCATCAAACACATTCCGATGACACTCAAATCGTACCAGCAAGTCATCAAGCACTTAAAGAACATTTTAGCATCAACTAAACACAATCATGGCATCATTCAAAGAAAACCCAATTCTATAGGCATGCATCCTATATTGAAAACCATGCAACCATCAAATCACCAAAACCAAATACCAAAAGGCCATTTACATGTTCCAACATCATCAAAAGCATTAACCAAACTTAGGGAGTCCAAAACATCTCCCAAAAACACAATCTAGGTTCCCATTGCCAAATGCCAAAAGCTAATAGTGTTAGGAAAACATTCACCATACATGAGTTTAATCTCTCACTTGGATCATTGACCTCCTTGCTGCCCTTTAAGCACCTCAATGCTCTGCATTATTGGTTTAAGAAAGAGAGAGCGTAAGCACATAGCTTAGTGAGGAAATGCTCAATTAAAACATCACAATAATGCATTTGTAAAACACCTTTTCAAGGCCTTTAGTTTCAAAACAACATTTACCAAGCAATTAAGCATACAAACCAAGCATCTCATGCTTCATATCATCATCATGTCATATTGGCTTACAAGTGATAATCAATAACATTTTACAACTCAAAACACAATCGGATACGCGGATTACAAGCGTTGTCCCATACGCTTCATACACACTACCAATATCAAGGTGGAGCATGGTACAATCACAACCCCTCAACACCCGTGATGGAGACTATGGTACAATCACAACCCCTCAACATCACTCATTGGTAGTTGTATAACATCACTAACGAGAACACGGGACACACAACACAAGATCCACACATGGACTTTTAACCACCATTGTGATCTTAACACAAGATCCACTCATGGACTTTTAACCACCATGATGATCTTAACCATCTCGTTAGTGTACTTGGATAGAGTTTACGGTACAATCACAACCCCTCAACATCCAAGGCAACTTTATTCACGGTGCACCCAATCCTATAGCTGGCTAACTATATCCGATTCAAGTACTTTAAAACCAACACATCACTTGCCAATATACATCATATAACATCATTAATCCACTGTTTTAAAGCATTTAACAAAGCCATTTAATCATCATGCATTACAATGCATTAAACCACATTTATCAATGTTCCAAAACAAGGATCTCTTACCTCGAGCATCCTTCAATACATGGCTTACAAAACCAGCATCAAACGTGCTAACATATGCTTTCAAAACAGAATTTAAATATGCAAACAAAACACATTGCACTCAACCATCTCATGGTTCATCAAAAAGAGTGTTTTCCCGAAAACTTACTCTTGAGCTTAGCTAAGTTGTTTAGACTTAAACTAAGCTCCCAAAACCTTCCAACATTGGTTTCAAAGCTGAAAACCAAACTTCACTCACCGATTCCGTTTCGCAAGCTTGCCGAAACACCGATCAAGCCTCCAGATCAACACCACAAAGATCCGATGATGTCTCCCATGTTTTAAACACATCAAAGCAATGGATTAATGCATCATCATGCATTAATATCTTCAACCAAGACACCTAAACTCACTGCTCACATCAACACTCACATTTCGGCTACCAAACACAACCGAAATCACATCCAAACACCTCTATAACCTTACCCAGCCAAGATCCATCAATTCCAATCACACTTACACATCAATTAACATCCAAAAAGGATCTAATCACGTCCTTATACCTCCAGCTATAGCAGAACATTAAAATCACCCCAAAAACCACCATTAACTCAATCAAAAACTTAGGAAAATTAACCTATCCGGGTTTGCATTGATTAAACCTCAATTTCACATCATTTATACATTCAATAAACATCAAAAAGACATCTCAAATCACAGCCCAATCACTTAGTACGAATTAAATCAAAATTAAATCCAAATCTTGCATTTTAAGCCAAAATCAAGAACACAACATAAAAACCTTTATTAAAACTCAAATCAAGGATTGAGAACTTGGGAATTTCAGTAAAGAACTGAGTATTTAGAGGAGAAGGACGTTCATACCTCTAAATGTGAGTTTCTCCTTGTTTAAAGCCAAGATTCTTGAAAATTCAATAAGCAAATGGTAATGATTTGATGTAGGAATGATTAGAAACCAATTGGAGATTGAAATCTCATCTTTAGGTGTTAAAATCAGAGGAAAAATGGCTGGGGAAAATGTGTTTGGCTGAGAGAAAAGGGAGAGAAAATGAAGAGGGAAAATTTTGAGAAAAGTTAGTTATGAACTCAAAATATCTATTTCCCCTTTTTTCCTTTTATTAAATATCATTTAATAAATGTTTAATATTAAGAAAAATCTGGAGAAAACTCTTCTTGGGTAAATTAGCTCCTTAAAGATTCAAAGTTTCAATCCTTTTAAAATAGTCACCAACTTTTCAAAAATTACATTTTAGTCACTAACTTGAAATGTCACATTTCAAAACCTCATTTTGTAAAATTGATTTCACCACTCTCTTATATATAATAAAAGAGGATTTTAAGATATTTTTCCATATTTTTAATGCATCCCGAACTAGGCTTTCCCTAAAAACCACCTTTTATATTCGAACCGAAATTTGACCGGTCCGATTCAAACCCAAAACCTCTAAGCCCAAAATTGGGGTGTTACAGATTAGTTGATTACTATCCATTTGTTCGGTATCAAGAGAGTCGAACTCACGAAAGGAGTAAGTACGATCTCATCTATAGACGATGTTGATCAATCCAGCCTAGACATAGGTTAGGGTTTAAGGCGGCTAAAAGAGGACGAATCAACATTGCTGTCTTTGCACGATTCACGTCGCGACTGGTATTATCTATAATGGGCATCAGCAACTTTTTGACTTAGACATAAGCGGGAACACTTTCGAAGCGTTCTACCGAGTTTGCCGCCGAGACACAAGTCCATTCCCCTGCCGAGGCAGCGAGAGCGTCTCAACAGCCTAACTTCCATCCCCCGCCAAGGCAGCAGATTCTGGCAGCGCAAAACGACTTGTCCTATTCAACGCAGTTTCACACTAAACAACAACATAACCCGACCGATCCTATCAATCTGAACTCTTCCCTTTTTATTTACTTGTGTTTTTATTTTATTTTCCTCTCAAACAACCAACTTACTTGTGCATTTACTTTTCTCGTGCAGAAACAACGAATCGAGTCAAGCTGTCCAATCCCTGTGGGAGACAATATCTTTTATACTATAACTTGACAGGAGTGTGCACTTGCGCTGATATTTAGAGAACACTAAAACGCTCTACAAGTTTTTGGCGCCGTTGTCGGGGATTGGTAACAACGAAATTCATTTTTAATTTCTTCACTTTTATTTATTTGTGTTTAATGTCTAGTTTTTATTATTTTATTTTTAATCGAAAAATAATAATTTTACGGTTTCCTTTGCTAGTGTATGACCAGGGCAAATCCAAAAAGAGAAATCGTTTATTATGATGATATTGAACGAAGAGCAATAAAACTCAAAAAGGAACTCAGAATAGCCCTAGGGAAAACTAAAGAAAAAAGAAAAGTAGAGGTAAACATGGAAAACGACAACCTTTCCAACGGTGCCCAGCACGGCAGGGATGGGCAGCAAGACCCGCCGCCCAGATAACAACAAGTTCCACCAAGGAAGCTGCCCCCTATTCCGCCCAAGAAGCCACAGTACGTCCGAACCACCAGGGATTATTTGGAACATGACTTTAGAGGGTTCGATCCTATAGTGACAGAACCGGAGATTGAGGTGGATGACTTTGAGCTAAAGCCCGTGATGTTCAACATGATCAACATGTTGGGGCAATTTGGAGGGACTGCCACAGAAGATGCTTGGTAGCACTGAAGAGGATTCCTGGACATATGCAAGGCATTCAAAATATACGAAGTCCACCAAGATGTGCTAAGGTTGAGATTGTTCCCCTATTCACTGAGGGATAAGGCAAAGCAGTGGTTGAACAACCAGCCAACAGGGTTATTCAACACATGGACAGAGCTGTGTAAGGATTTCCTGGATCGTTTCAGTCCATCCAATGTCATAGACAGATTGAGAAATGAGATCACAACATTCCGAAAAGGGGATGATGAGCCAATGTATGAAGCATGGGAGCGGTACCAACAGATTCTTAACAACTGCTCGCTCCATGGTTTCCCCTCTTGGACCCAGGTGCCAATGTTCTACAACAGGGTGAACTACCTAACACAGATGATGATTGATGCCTCAACCAACGGAAGCATCCTCGACAAACCACCAGAGGAGGCACTGTGGATTCTGAAACAAGCCGCCAAGAATGATTATAAGTATCCAACATCCCGCCGAGGCGGCATTAGGTGGCCAGCCACCGTGAACGAGGTAGAAGCCTCAGAATCTGTCAATTCCCGCCTCGACAAGATGATAGAGCTGGTTATGAACATTGTGAAACCCACTGGGAAAGTCTATGAGGCCAAGGCTGTGGAGCCATTCTGTGATGAGTGTGGGGGAAACCACGATTCCTCTGAATGTACTGCATCTTCTAACTTCATGGGAGGATACGAGAGGAACAACAGACCCGCCACAAACACGTACAACTCTGGATGGAAAAATCATCCAAACTTCTCCTAGAGCAATCCTAAGATTGCTGCCAACCCACAACAACAATAGGGAGGCCACCAACAAAACCAATCAGGACAACAAGCTCACCAGCCACAAAACAATAATTCACTAGAAGCAACTCTTCATTCTTTTATGTCTAGAACTAGTGATTTTATTGTTTGTACTAATAAGTTTATCGATAAAATTGAGTCTTTTATAGACAGGACAGAGATGAGGATGAACAACCAAGAGGCTGCGATAAAGTACTTGGAGACCCAATTTGGGTAGTTCATGGAGATCTTTAGCAGCAGGACAATGGGAGCAGCATCTAGTAGTACAGAGGCAGCAGCCAAGCTCACATATGAGCAGTGCAAAGCCATATCAACAAGAAGTGGGAAACAGTTGAATGAGCCCAGAATGGAAAAGCCAGAAGAGACACGACCAGCACAAACAAAAGTACCTGCCACGAAAGCATCAACACCAGCTGCCTTGGCAGCTGAACCTGACAGCAGTCCTGAAGCAGATGATCCTCCACAGATAAATTTCCCATGCAAAGAACGAATAGAGGACATCTGCCTGCCAGCACCTTTCCCTCAAAGGCTTAATCAACAGAAACAAGAGCACCAGTTCAGGAAATTCTTGAATATTCTGTAGTAGGTGCACATAAATATCCCTCTCATAAAAGCCATTCAGAACATGCCTAACTATGCCAAATACCTCAGGGACATGGTTTCTAAGAGGAAGAGAATTGGGGAGTTTGAAACAGTTGCTGTAACAGAGGAGTGCATGTCTATGCTGCACAACAAATTGCCACCCAAGCAAACAGACCCGGACAACTTTGTTATACCATGCAGAATAGGCAGGAAGCACGAAACAAAAGCCCTGTGTGACTTGGGAGCCATCATCAACTTATTTCCTAAGGCAGTCTTCGAAAAACTAGGAATTGGGCAAGCAAAACCTACCACCATCATGCTAAAACTTGCTGATCATTCTTTTGTACAACCGGAGGGCAAGATCGAAGACATTCTAGTTCGAGTAGGCAACCTTATTCTACCAGCTGATTTCCTCATCTTAGACTGTGAGGCAGATGAAAATGCCCCTATCATCCTTGGGTGACCATTTTTGGCCACAGGCAGAACTCTAATAGATGTGGAACATTGGGAGCTGACCATGAGGGTTGACAATCAGAGCATCAAGTTAAATGCGTTACAGCCCCCAGAAAAGGCAAAGGAAGGATGCCCAGATGCTCAGGCCGCCAAAATCAGCAAAGAGGCAGGCCAAGACAGCAGCTGCCGTGATAGGCCCAAGGGCAGGCTGAAGGACCCAACAACACATCACCTTAAAGAACAAGAGGATCCCCCAGGAGGGAAGGACAAGCCAAATCACCTTAGGAAGTGGTTATGTCTGGGAGATGCACCCAAATGCACTCCCAACATAACTTAATTTTTATTTTTACTTTCTTTATTTTTATGCATTAGGATAAGAATTTAATTTATTGCAATTTATTTTTTAGGATTAGATTTTAAATTAGTTTCCACATTTTATTTTTTTTTCAGAATTTATTTTAGTATTTAATTATTTTTATTTTTATTTCAGGATTAGAAATAAAAGAGCCGGATCAAGAAGAAGGTCCAACAAGGAACCCGCCCACCATCCCGCCGAGACAGCCAAGGGCGGCCCAGCGCAGACAGCGCGTAACGGCTAGGAGCCCCCTAACGGATAGCTTCCAACGACTACATAAGTAAAAAGAAGAAATCACGTAACGTGCGTGAGACAACTGGACCGTTAGACATTTAATGCCGCTACGACACCTCTTGGCAGCCTCTATTTAAACCTTTCTCACACCATTCATTTACTTTACTTTCATCTCCTAGCTATATTCTTCTTGAATCCATTGCTCTCTCTTCTCATATTATTTTCTTTTAAGTTTTAGAAATATTTCAACCGTCTCACACATGGCATCCACATCCCAATCCAAACCCACCTTCCAACGATTCTGCTCCAAGGCGGATGAGAAAAGATATAGAGATTAGTTTGCCAAGCAAGCAATTTGGGAGGAGCAAGGTTTCTAATACACGAAGGAAACAAGGGACCTTGGTTTAGAGCCCGCCATGTTCGAGACCATCCACAGCAAGGGATGGGAAATGTTTGCATGGCAGCCGGATATGGACAACATCACTTTGGTTAGAGAATTCTATGCCCATCACCCTTGCCCATAGCTACCGTTCATATATGTCTGAGGGGAGCTTGTCAAGCTGAATGTCGCCGTGATCAACAACTTCTACGGCCTAGAGATGGACGACAACCCTCACGAGGAATGGAGGCAGTCATTGACGGCTGCCGACTATGACAGACTCAAGGCAAAGCTGTGCAAGCCCAACACGCCGTGGTTGGCAGAAAAGCATGGCGGTTCTGTCCAATGCCACCACCTGCTGCCCGAGGCTATATTGTGGAACACTTTTATCAAGAGGCATCTACTACCCACCTCCTACAACTCCACTGTCGACCGACCGCGACTCACTTTAATTCACAACATCATGATGAACCAGCCCAACAACATTGGGGAGATCATATGTAAGGAGATCCACAACAGCTTTCTCAAGACAAAGGGCATTCTGTATTTCCCATCTCTCATCACCAGCCTTTGCGCCAATTTCAATGTCCCAACCGACCCCAAGGATGAGATGACAACAACAAAGGAAGGGTGGACAAGGAAAACCCGCATGGAGATGATGTAGGACCAGGAGACAGAGCCCATCACCTCCAGCCAGCCCTCTACTACCTAGCAAGACACTCTAGCCGCCCCCGACAGTACTGAAGCTTCCCCAACAAATGAAGTCCTCACGCTGCTACGCACCCTCATTGACAGCAATAAAAGGATCGAGCAGCAGCAGCTGACCTTCATGAAGTATGTGGGGGAGGTCCAAGAAGCCTTTGTGGTTTATCTCCTGCAAAAGTATCCAAATGACGGTTCCACCCTGCCACCCTACCCCAGCAATCTAGCCGTCGTAGTCACCCCAACACAAGGAACTCTCTTAGCCGCTGCTGCCTGCCACACTGCCTTCTACCGACAGATGCCTTCTCCGACACACTACCCATCGTACTCCCCCACCTCCGCTTCCAACACGGTGGCAGACTCCCTCTGAGAGGCATCGGCAACATCATTTCATCGCCAGCACATCGGCAATGGTGGCAAACACCTCCTCATTCGATGAGATCGATCAGCAATTGCCAGAAACAACAGCAGAAGCAGCCATCCCAATGGCAACAGAACCTCCGGCAGCACCAATGGAGGAATGAACTAGGAAGAGGAAGTGGTACATCAAAGCCGTCGAGCAAGTGGATGATGAAACAGAATCAGAAGAGAGCGAAGCCCCTCCTGCTGCTCTTCCTGCAGAACCGCAAGAAGAACCTCGTCCCATTCCAAAAGAGTCCAGCCGCCGCGGACATCCAAGGTCTCGCCTGCTAAGCCTGCTGCCCGGACGTCTGCCGGCCGCCGCCTTATCATCCAATCCTCTTCCTCCTCCTCAGCAGTAAAGACTCAAGCCTCCTCTCAACCCTCAGCCAATTTCTAGAGTTTTTTATTCTTTTTTTCTTCTTTATTTTATATTTTTGTTTTTTTTTATATATCACTTGTATTTATTTTTTTGTTTTTAATTTTTTGTTTCTATTTTGTGCATTGAGGGCAATGTCCATCTCGAGTTTGGGGGGATAACTCTCACATTTTTGTTTAGGCATACTTAGTAGCATATAGGTTGCATTGTACTTGCCTTATTATTAATCGGAATAGAAATATTTGTTATAACTTGTGCCTGTGACAGATAGTTGATTAATTATTTTCGCACCAATTATTAAATTGAACTTAATTTGGGAAAAGCATGAAAAACGGCTTAGAACTTTTTTTAATTGCCAAAACTGTCAAACACTATTGTTATTTGCTGAATTTGTTAGAATGTCTAATGAACATTGCCTGCTTTATTTTTAGAATTATTTGCAAAGTTCTAACAGTGGTTGCAGGTAGCCACTGAGGCAGAAAACAGGAACAAAAAAATAAAAGCACTGCCACCGTAGAGAAAAAAAATAAAGAAACTGTTGCGTGTAAAAGGAGTCTATCGCAATTGTAGTGCAAGTACACACGACGCAAGTAGTAAAGTGATACGAAGTATCAGATATCGTCTCCACAGGGATTGGGCTAATAGCTTCACCTTAATTCACTACACGAAAGTAAAGAAAATAATTGAGAAGTTGTCACGAAAATAATAAAGTAAACGCAAATAAAAGAGAAGAGAAATCAAGATAGAGAGAATGGGCTGGTATTGAATTGCTCAGTAGTGCAGGTATTGTTGAGTCTAGGAATTCCAGTTCTGTCGTCGCTCCCGTCGCGGCAGCACCTGTCGCAGCAGCAGTCCGTTGCTTGTCGCGGCAGCGAACAATCAACTCCGTACTTCAAGTTTGGCAAGAATCCCAGATGTGCCTTGGTCTATCCCTAGGTCCAAGTCTGTCGATGATCACGTCCTTGACGATACCTCCCTGCGTGAATTGAAGGATGAACACTGATGTGGATGAATTCTTCTTTAGCCACTTAACCTTGTCCTATCCCTAGGCCCGAGATAGTTCAACTATAAACTAGAGAACTTGCTCCTATTTCTTTCGTATACTTAACTCTCCCAATGCTAAGTAAATAGATAACCTCACAATGCTCTCCCGATGCTCTTGCAAGATATTAATAACCAAAATAAGAGAACTTGAAGTTTATTTTATTGAACTGAAAAATTCCTAAAACAAAACAACCCTTGCAACTACTTTACAAATCAACCCGTGGCCCTAGGGGGAATTTAGAACATGTTGTGGGAAGGAAAACAACTAGAGTTTTGGGAAGAAAACTAGGGAATCGGTTATGCTTCCTAGGTCAAGATATATGCCCTTATATAAGCTTTGGGCTCAAGTTATCTAAAATAGCAAGAATACAACTTTAAATGAAAGTATGATTCTAATAAAGACTAAATCTTCAAGGAATCTACTTTCCAGCCGTCATCTTTCTTGCTTGGGATTTTCTCTCCTTGAACTTTGGGCTTGACATTCCTTTTGATCTGGGGCTTGGAAAAATATAGGGTTTTCACACGACAGACGAGCTTAATTTTCTCTATCTGTCGAGGTCCACTTTGCTTCTTCTCCTCAAAACTGCTGTCGTCCTCTACTGTCACGGCGGCAACCATGGCAGTATCTTCCTCCTTGACTGCTTGTCCAGTTCCAGCTCTTTTGCTTCACTGTCCAGCGCCTGCCCTTTCCGTCTACTACAGCTGCAACCTGCAAAAACAACCAATTTTAGTAGAAACTGTGCCTTTTAATATATTTGTGATGTTTTAACTGTAACTGACCTAAATGCAATAAATAATGCTTGAATGCAACAGAAATATGGGTTAAATAGGGGGTAAATAATAGAACTTTTATACACTCAACGCACCCCCAAACTCAAGTTTTTGCTTGCCCTCAAGCAACTAAGACTTAAAAGAAAAATGAAATATTTTTGTTTTGACTTTAAACGGTGAACCTTCCCTTACCCGTCGTTCGTTCCCTGTGGCGGCAGCACCCTGTCGGATAATCTAGGATATGTCCGGAGTCTCACTATAGTTCTCGTGCAGTGTGTGCATGCTTGTGAACAGTTATATGCCAAGGCTTTCTTAGTTTCACTAGAATATTTCAGCTCTCAACTCGAATTTTTATGCCAAGTTTATCTTTTTGAAGGTACTTCTTATGCTCCTTTGATTTTCTGTTTTGACTCGATTTCAATCAATTTTTTAAGCTAAAGTTTCACTAGAGCCGGTTTCGGACACCTCTAGCTAACTTCCTAGAGCCGGTTTCGGGCACCTCTAGGGCTATTGAGTCTCTTTTGCTAAACTTCTTTCCTAGAGCCAGTGTTAGGCACCTCTAGGGGCTATTCAAGTGCTAAGCTTCCTATTCTAGTTGACTAAAAGAGTTCTAAGCAGTATAACAGTCACAATGGTGTTTAAGTTTTCAGAACTATAGAAAGGCTCTAAACTTCTCCTAAAACTATCCTAAAGGCACTGCCACGACAGGGCTGTCACGGCAGGTAAGTTCAGTTCACAATCTTCAGCCAGAATTTTCAAAATTTTCATTTTTAAGCTAAAAAAAACTAAGTAAAAGACACCATTAAAACTAAATTAGACTCCATTGATGGAGGGATGCCACCCCAAACTCAAGGGTTGCATCGCCCTCAATGCAAAATGAAAGATAAAAATAAAATGAAGGCAGTACATCACAAAATATATAGCAGGCAGCAATAATAAGATAAGAAACTTAAATTTTATTCGATGCCTTTGCTACTGCTGCTGAGTCTGATCTGGTGGCGGGCTCTAGCTTTCGGGGCTGGCTGGGGCACGGGGGATGTAGATGTGTTCTTTGCTTTGGCCTCCCGTGGTGGCTGGATCCTGGTTGGGGAGATGTGAGGGGGTTGCTCCACAACCTGAACTTCAGAACTGCCACTGCTTTCCTCGCCGCTGCTGCTGTCACCGCTGCTGCCGTCTTTGCTGCTGCTGCTGGCTCTTTGCATATTACCTTTGTCTGCCATGCGCTTCTGCTTCTTCACTGGAGAGAATTCCTTCGATAGATTCCTCTTAATAGAGGGGTCATTGTCATTGGCGGCCCAAACGGAGGAGGAAGAGAGACCGGAAATATAGGCGTCAAGTTCTTCCGTTGCCGTCTTTCTCTTTGTCCCACGGGCAGAAGTCTCTGCTGCTGGGTTGCTGCCAGCAGCTGTTGTGGTTGGTGTGGATGCTGCAGGAGGTGTTTGTGGTGTGGCAGCAGGTGTGGGAGTGTGGGATGGTGTAGTGACAGTAAAGTAATGTGTAGGAAATGTTGAGAAGATAGCACCAGGGAAATTTAAAGAATTTTGTATAAAGGTTACCGTAGAGGCAGCAAAATCCCTGATGAAGGTCATTAATCCAAGCTGTCGTTCCTCCAGCTTTTGAATGGCAGCTAATATCTGGGCGGAGGAGTCTGTCGGGGTAGTTGTTGTGGCGGCTGGATCAATGTGTGGCTGCTCTGTCGTATCGGTTGTGGCGACAGCAGGCTCGAATAACGACAGAGGGGTAGCAACAGTCAGCTTCATAAGGCTGAGGATGTTCTTTTCAGTCCAACCTCTTCCTTCTTCTATCAAATCAGTGCGCAATTCTGGGACATTATGGCCGCGGCAGAGCGAGGTGATGAGGTATGGGAGGTAGAGGGGACCCGTCGGTCTGTGCGCACACTCCAAAATACTTTCCCGAATATAGCTGCCCACATTAATGGGCCGTTCATATAGAATAGAGTGTATCAACGCTAACCTTGGCTGGTCGACGGTGGTGTTGTGGGATGGCGACATGATCCTCTTCTTTATGAAGGCATTCCACAACTTTGCCTCCGGCATCAGCTGGGTCCTTCTTACTGTCCTTGGATTCTTCCTGCTGGTGTTCCATTGAGTTCCCTCTTCTGTCAATTCTGCCATGACAGCGTCGTAGGCAGCAGTGTCTAATGTATTTAGGAATTGCTGGTGGGCGTCGTCATTGATACCGATGTAGAAGCCATAGAGGGTATTAATGTATTCTGCTTCAAATGGCACCTCCTTCCCTCGAACGAACACTGCTGTTGCTGTCTTGCTGCTGATGGCAGCATAAAATTCGCGAACCAGCGTGACATTCATTTCCTCCGGCTGCTCTGCAAAGGTTTGCCACTGTAAAGCTCTGATCTTCCGGGCTATGAATGGTTTGAGGCCCAGATGTTCCTCCGTTGATGTGTATACAAAGCCTCTCTCTTCCCACATGTCTCTGTTAGCAAAGGAACGTGGGGGAGTTGCTGCCGGTGTGGAACTGGAGGCAGCATTGCGTCGGGTTTTTCTGGAAGACATAGTTGTGCAAGGGTTGTGAAAAGCAAATGAAAGTAAAAGAAACTAAGGAGGAAGAGTAAGTAAGAAAAGCAGAAGTGAGTGAAAATGAAAATGAAACGAGGTTAAATAGAGAGGAATTTGCTGCCCGTTGAAATTGTAACGGCAGGCGCGAATAACCGGGCCAGCTGTTGTACGTTAGCGTGTCTGACGCGTCTGACACACGTTTCCGCGTTTGTTACGCGTCTGTGACGTGTTTCCGCGTCTGTCGTGACAACGTGTTGACAGCCTGTGTTTTTCGTGTCTGTTGCGGCAGCTAGAACGACAGGCTTCAACTTTTGGGCTTTGTTGGGCTGGTGGATGGATGGTGGGCTGAGTTCACTTCTCCTGTTCTTCTTGATTCCTTTATTTCCTAAAAACAATAAAAATAAAAACATTATTCAAATAAAATAAATCTTATTTCCTAATAATAATAATAATAATAATAATAATAATAATAATAATAATAATAATAATAATAATAATAATAATAATAATAATAATAATAATAATAAAAATTTAGGTTAAATTAGGGATGCCAGGTGGGGCATCTCCTAAGGTAACCACTTCCTGTATTCCTGGGGCTTCAGTCCCTTGATAATGCTTTAAGCACTGTCCGTTGACTTTGAATTGGTGCCCGTCTTTTAATGATCGGATTGTGATGGCACCATGGGGAAAAACCTGTACGACTTGGAATGGGCCCGACCATCTAGACTTCAGTTTCCCGGGGAAAAGTTTCAGTCTAAATTGAACAACAATACAAGCTGCCCTGGGCAGAACTGTCGTGACAGCAGCTTCTTGTCATCCCACTTCTTAGTTTTATCCTTGTAGATTCTTGCATTGTCATAGGCCATTGTCCGGATTTCTTCAATTTCGTTCAGATCTAACAACCTTTTTTGCCCTGCCCTGTCCAAGTCCATATTCACTGCCTTGATCGCCCAGTATGCTCTGTGCTCTATCTCGACAGGCAGATGACATGTTTTCCCATAAAGCAATCGGTACGGAGACATTCCCAATGGAGTTTTAAAAGCTGTCCTATAAGCCCATTATGCATCATTGAGGAGTAAAGACCAATCTTTCCTAGTTGGCTTAACCATCTTCTCAAGAATGTTCTTAACTTCCCTGTTAGAAATTTCAGCTTGTCCATTGGTCTGTGGGTGATATGCTGTCGCGATCCGATGTTTGACACCGTATTTCTTCAAGGCAGCAGCAATAACCCTGTTGTCAAAATGTCTCCCTTCATCACTGATAATCGCATTAGGGATGCCAAACCTGGAAAAAATATTTTTGTGTAAAAACTTTTGGACTGTCTTGGCATCATTCTTTTGAGTTGCGATAGCTTCAACCCACTTAGAAACATAATCTACTGCTAGGAGGATATATAAGTTCCCACATGAGGATGGAAAAGGTCCCATAAAATTGATCCCCCAAACGTCGAAGATTTCGACTTCAAGAATGTTCTGCAGCGGCATCTCATTTCTCCTTGAGATGTTTCCTGTCCTTTGGCACCTGTCACAGTTCTTATAGAAGATGTGAGCATCTTTATACAGTGACGACCAATAAAACCCTGACTGCAGCACCTTGGCAGCAGTTTTGTTGTCTCCTAAGTGACCTCCATACTGTGAAGCATGGCAGTGATGAAGTATGTCTTCTTGCTCCTCCTGTGGTACACATCTTCTTATAACCTGATCTGCACAAATTTTGAAAAGAAGAGGTTTGTCCCAATAATAATGCTTAACATCATTTTGGAACCTCTTCCTGGCTTGATAATTAAGATTAGAAGGAATTATTCCGCTAACTAGGAAATTAACGAAATCTGCATACCAAGGAAGTTCAGAATACTTACCTGCCGCCATGGCTGTCGCGGCAGAGATTGCGGCAGCAAAGAGCTGCTCGTCTGGGAAGGTCTCCAGTATGTTTGTCTCATCTGTTGGCGGACTCTGTCCCTTCTCCAACCTTGACAAGTGATCTGCCACCTAATTTTCTGTCCCTTTTTTGTCCTTGATTTCAAGGTCGAATTCTTGCAATAGCAGGATCCACCGTGATCGAGGCTTTGCATCCTTTTTTGCGAACAGATATTTCAAAGCAGAATGGTCTGTGTGTACTATTACCTTCGTTCTATGTATGTAAGAACGAAACTTGTCAATGGAGAAAACCACAGCTAATAAATCCTTCTCTGTGGTGGTATAGTTCACTTGGGCGTCATTCAGTGTCTTGCTGGCGTAGTATATGACATGAAAAATTTTATCTCTTCGCTGCCCAAGTGCTGCCCCGACAGCATAGTGTCACGGGGCTAGGTCTAGGCCGGTCTATCCTCGTGCGGCCTTGGTCGCGAAGCACTCGGAATGGGCTTGAAAACGGCCAAGTCAACCTTACTCACTAAGCTTGGAAGGCTTAGTCTCGGATTGCGGAAGCTCTCTTGGAAAATGGAAAGGGTTATGGCTCACAAAGTAAAGCAAGGAAGGGGATGCACACTCGTTTAAGAAAGCTAAGGCCTCGTTAAAAACTCCCCCTAAGCCTAGATGGAGAGAAAAGAGTGCCAAAGCTTCTTTATTAACAAAGAAGAGAAAAGCTTTACAAAAGAAAGAAATGATAGAATGTGGAATGAGTGGAATGCCTAAGATGGATGGAGGAGGGCTCTATTTATAGCCTAATCCCCCTCGATCCAATGGCTAGGAATGACTCCATCCAAGGGCCTTGGATGAGTCTCACAAAAGAATCTCCTATTCCAGGCAAGCTTGTCATATTCATATTGACTTGCCTTGATTACAAACACTATTGCCCTAAATACGTAGCCTATTAACATCATAGCTTGGTTGTCTTGAAATACTTTCCTCATGCATGGATGGCTTTCCATAAGTATTTCTCCAAGGATGACAACTTGGCATGGGATATGGATGCTTGGGCGGATTGGGCTTCTCATGGACCAATCTTGGTGTCCAAAATCCCCTCTCTTGGATGTCTTTGGCTGAATCGGGCCCTAGGGGTATGGGCAACTCGGATGGGCAACCCCTAGGCCTGTTGGCGCACACATCGGGTGCGGGCTCGGCTCCTTGGGCGTGCACGTCGGGTGCAGGCTCGGGCTCCATGCCTTGGGCGGCATGGACGGGGCAAGGCAAGGCCCTCTCGTGTGTGGACTCGGCCTTGATGCGCACGTCGGGTGTGGGCTCGGGTTCCATGCCTTGGCCGGCATGGAGGGTGCATGGCAAAGGCCCCTCGGGTGCTTGTGTTGGGCCCCCTCGGGTGCAAGACTCATGGGCAGCACATGGGGTGCTAGACAAGGCCCCATGGTGCGGACGAACTGGCCCAGGACGGATCTCTTGGGCGCGGACACCACCAAGGGCGTTGGGCATGGCCCCTTGGTGTGCTAACTCGGCAACTACTTGGGCCCCTCGGTTGGGAGAAAGGCATGGTGCGCAAGGGTCCGCACCTATGGGTGCGGCTGGCTCGGTTGCAAAAAGTTCCCCTGTGACATTCTCCCCCACTAAATCTATCGACGCCCTCGTCGATAGGCATTGAAGAGACTCGGTCGACTTGTCCTCGAACGGCCTCGGCTCGTCATCATGTTCCCTCTTGGCTAAGGGAACTCTCGTCGGATGGGCAAGGCTCTCATGCCTTGTCTCTTGAAGCACTTCGATGGATGGTTCGCCATGTTTCCGCTTGGCATCGGGAAACAACCTCCAAAGCTCAAGGCTCTTATGCCTTGGTCCACGATCAATCTCGAGTGGTGGCTTCTCGTCTCTTGTGATGTCCGCCATGCTTGGTGAGTGGCTAGCCTCGAACCACTCTCGACCATACTCGTCTAACGGCTTGGGGACGATGTTGTGGTCCACTTGATCGCTTGTTGGCAAACTCAAGTTGTAGGCTTCTCCACCTACTTGCTCTCGTATCGACTCCTTACTCGAACTCATGAGCAACCTGCGCAAGGAACCAAAGTAAGTTAGTCCAAAATCTTCACACAAATTTGGCGTTCTTACCTTGGACGCAAGGTCCTCTTCGGATGGTGTCACGATGCCTTGTCGATACTCAAGACATGTGATGATGGCGGGGTCTTGGAAAAGTCCCTCTTTGGTGCACTCTTGCACTCTCTCGGTTTGCAACTCATCTAGGTAGGCCGTCGTGCCTACTTGCTCCATGGAATGGCTTTGTTCTTCGCACGTACTCGTTGGCGATCTACAAACAAAACCAAAGTGAGTTAGTCCCAATTTAGACGGAAAAATGGGCTCACTTACCTCGGACTCAAAGTCCTTGTCGTCTCGATCCACTTTGCCTTGTCGATACCCAAGGCAAGTGTTGGCATGGTTTGGCCCCTCTTCAATGGGCTTGGGCACCTCGATGCTTTGACTCGCTTCCACAGACTCATGCCACTCGTCCATGGAATTCGACCATTCGTCGAACTCGGCTTGCAACTCTTCGCAAAAGGTTGCTATCTCCTCTCCATCGGCTTGGTCTTCTTCGCCAAACTCGGATGGCTCCTGAAACACTTCTTCAAACTCGGATGGCTCGGATGGGTACTCCACCTTATGAACCATCTCGCTCTTTGGCGCCTTTGGCAACTCCAAAGACTTCTCCTCGTCTTTGATCTCTTCAATGACTCGTCCCGTTGTGATGGGAATTTCCATGGACTCTTCCATGGCTTCATCATCATTGGCTACCTCGGACTCGCACACTTGTTCGCCTTCATCTTGGCTTGACAACTCGTCATCGCTCTGTTGCAAACCTACATCATACTCACCCTCGGCTTCTAGCAAAACAAGTGTGTTAATCTGCTCTAAGCAAGAATAACCAATAATAACATCTTCATCAAGACAATGATCAGAAATTACCTTGATGTTGGTTGTGTCGCACCATTCTCCGATGCGAACTCTCACGTTCCATGCAACTCCATCGACGTACTCTTCGTTGAAGTTGATGAACTCGGTCTCATCATGAACCTTCTCCACTTCAAGGTTCAACCAATCGGCAATTTGATCGGAAATGATCAAAGATGTTGCGCTAGAGTCTACTAGCGCCTCAAACTCAACGTTGGCAATCACGATCTTAGCAAACTCGCGCTCCTCCTCATCGTGGCCACTCTTGGCTAGAGTTGGGCGGATTTGCTCCTCGGTTGTCTCGGACTCAAGCACTCCTTCATGGATGCTTGGCGATGCCTCGACTTTCTCGCTTAACTCCTCAACGTCTTGTCGGTGTGGATCTGCAACACACCTTTCCTCGGTTTCTGACAAGACAAGTGCATCAATTTGCTCTAAACAAGATGCACCAATAACAATCTTATATACATCAAGAAATTCACAAGAAATTACCTTGATGTTTGTTGTGCCTCGGAATTCGCCGATTTGATGGAACACATCCTTCGCGATTCCCACAACTCTCTCGTCGCTAAAGTTGGCTGTCACAACTTGTTGTTTAACCTTCCTAAATTGAAGGTTTAACTGCTCGGCTGTTTGCACGGACACGAGCACTCCTTGTGCACTTGGATCAACTAGTGCACTCAACGTCGCCTCGCGGAACACTATGTCGACATACATAGGCTCCTCTTCCTCAAAGTCGCTCTCGACTTCGCATGACTCCCAATCTGACTCGTCATCGTCGCTGGAACACCCCACATAACCTGGCTTCTCCCACGGTTGTGTGGCCTCGTTGCACTCTTGCAACCTTTCTCTTACTTCACTCTTGAAGTTTGACGCCCCAACCATCATACTCGCTGATGATTGTTCCCCGAACAAGGAAGCAAGCTTCACGGCCTCGGTCTCATCGGGCAAGCTTCGCTCCTCGAACGCCTCTACCATACTCGCTGGTAGCACATTGCACCTCGCATCAAGCTTCGAAGCCTCGGTCTCGTCGGGCTCGTCCTGTACCTTGGACTGCTTGAAACGGTGCGGGCATCGGAAAGACTCGTGTGGCTCTCCACACTTCCAACACTTTGACGCTCTCCTCTTTGGGTAGTCATCGTGATATTCACTGCAACGAAAACAAAACAACGGTTTTGTAATAAGAATATCACTAAACTCAGATTCGCTCACCTCGCTTTTATACGAGACGCCTTGTGATTCCACTCTCTTCTTTGCTGCAACGTTCCTTCTTCTTTGCGCCATCTCTCGACTCGGTAGGATGCGGAAAATGGCTCTGATACCACTTGTCACGGGGCTAGGTCTAGGCCGGTCTAGCCTCGTGCGGCCTTGGTCGCGAAGCACTCAGAATGGGCTTGAAAACGGCCAAGTCAGCCTTACTCACTAAGCTTGGAAGGCTTAGTCTCGGATTGCGGAAGCTCTCTTGGAAAATGGAAAGGGTGATGGCTCACAAAGTAAAGCAAGGAAGGGGATGCACACTCGTTTAAGAAAGCTAAGGCCTCGTTAAAAACTCCCCCTAAGCCTAGATGGAGAGAAAAGAGTGCCAAAGCTTCTTTATTAACAAAGAAGAGAAAAGCTTTACAAAAGAAAGAAATGATGGAATGTGGAATGAGTGGAATGCCTAAGATGGATGGAGGAGGGCTCTATTTATAGCCTAATCCCCCTCGATCCAATGGCTAGGAATGACTCCATCCAAGGGCCTTGGATGAGTCTCACAAAAGAATCTCCTATTCAAGGCAAGCTTGTCATATTCATATTGACTTGCCTTGATTACAAACACTATTGCCCTAAATACGTAGCCTATTAACATCATAGCTTGGTTGTCTTGAAATACTTTCCTCATGCATGGATGGCTTTCCATAAGTATTTCTCCAAGGATGACAACTTGGCATGGGATATGGATGCTTGGGTGGATTGGGCTTCTCATGGACCAATCTTGGTGTCCAAAATCCCATCTCTTGGATGTCTTTGGCTGAATCGGGCCCTAGGGGTATGGGCAACTCGGATGGGCAACCCCTAGGCCTGTTGGCGCGCACATCGGGTGCGGGCTCGGCTCCTTGGGCGTGCACGTCGGGTGCAGGCTCGGGCTCCATGCCTTGGGCGGCATGGACGGGGCAAGGCAAGGCTCTCTCGTGTGTGGACTCGGCCTTGATGCGCACGTCGGGTGCGGGCTCGGGTTCCATGCCTTGGCCGGCATGGAGGGTGCATGGCAAAGGCCCCTCGGGTGCTTGTGTTGGGCCCCCTCGGGTGCAAGACTCATGAGCAGCACATGGGGTGCTAGACAAGGCCCCATGGTGCGGACGAACTGGCCCAGGACGGATCTCTTGGGCGCGAACACCACCAAGGGCGTTGGGCATGGCCCCTTGGTGTGCTAACTCGGCAACCACTTGGGCCCCTCGGTTGGGAGAAAGGCATGGTGCGCAAGGGTCCGCACCTATGGGTGCGGCTGGCTCGGTCGCAAAAAGTTCCCCTGTGACAATAGTCACTAGCATCACACATGAT
Organism: Hibiscus trionum; assembly: GCA_030270665.1. Classification (NCBI taxonomy): domain Eukaryota; kingdom Viridiplantae; phylum Streptophyta; class Magnoliopsida; order Malvales; family Malvaceae; genus Hibiscus; species Hibiscus trionum. The sequence continues at coordinate 30,302,890 of BSYR01000021.1, forward strand.
CTCAAATGGCTGTGTCCAGTCTGGTGGCTGTACTATTGGGGCTGTTACCAGTTTTTCCTTCAGACCCTTGAATGCTTCAGTACATTCATCATTAAAGTCAAAGGGTCAGTTCTGCTCTAGAAGATGGCATAGGGGCTTAGTGATTTTTGAGAAATTCGCAATGAATCTTCGATAAAAACCAGCATGTCCCAAGAAACTTCTAATACCCTTGACTGTAGTCGGCGGCGGCAGCTTTTCGATTACTTCTATTTTGGCCCTGTCGACTTCTATGCCACGACAGCTAATCTTATGGCCAAGGACTATCCCTTCATCCACCATGAAGTGGCATTTTTCCCAATTCAAGACTAGGTTTGCTTTTTCACATCTTTCAAGAACCTTTTGTATATTGCCTAGGTAGCTTTCAAAATCATCCCCAAAGACTGAAAAATCATCCATAAAAATTTCAAGGAAGTCCTCCACCATATCGGAGAATATGGCCATCATGCACCTTTGGAAGGTGGCGGGTGCATTGCATAGTCCAAAAGGCATCCTCCTAAAAGCATACGTTCCGTACGGGCATGTGAAAGTCGTCTTTTCTTGATCTTCCGGTGCAATAGCTATTTGATTATAACCTGAATAACCATCAAGAAAACAATAGTAAGGTTTACCCGCTAATCTATCAAGCATTTGATCAATAAAGGGTAAAGGAAAGTGGTCCTTTCGGGTAGCTTTGTTAAGCTTCCGATAGTCCATACAAACCCTCCAACCGGTCACAGTCCTGGTTGGGATTAACTCATTGTTTTCGTTGGTCACCACGGTCATTCCACCTTTCTTGGGAACACATTGCACCGGGCCCACCCATTTGCTGTCGGAGATGGAGTAAATTATACCAGCATCTAACCATTTGATTATCTCTTTACGCACCACCTCTTTCATCGCATGGTTTAACCGCCTTTGAGCATCTATAGTCAGCTTATGATCTTCCTCTAAAAGGATTTTATGCATGCATAATGCCGGACTAATGCCTTGAATATCAGCTATCGTCCATCCAATTGCCTTTTTGTGCTGCTGCAGCATCCCTATTAACTGATGTTTCTGTTCCTGCATCAATTTGGAAGAGATGATTACGGGCAACGTATCATTTGAACCAAGAAAAGCATATTTTAGCTGCCCTGGCAGGGGCTTCAGTTCTAAAACAGGGGGCTCAGCAGTTGATGGCTTTTGAATTGCATGGTTATCCGAAGTATAATTTAAAGGTTCGAATAACTTACCTGGACGATCGCCTATCCAGTTTACCTCCTCCTGACCTTCAGTATCAGATGTATCGGATTCTGAGGAGTTGCTGTCGTTGGTGCTGTCGTGACAGTCCTGTAGGTGGCTGCCGAGGCAGTGACCAATTTCTATGTCCTGACAGCCCGTCCTGATGCAGGGTTGGTCAAGGGTAACTTCAGTGATAACCTTGCATTCCTCATCTGCATCAGCATGCTTCATAGCTTGGAGAACATTCAATTTTATTTCTTGACCGTTCATTCTCATGGTGAGTTCTCCTTTCTCCACATCAATCAGTGATCTTCCCGTGGCTAAAAAGGGTCGCCCAGGATGATTGGTGCGTTTTCATCTGCTTCACAATCTAACACAAGAAAGTCAACCGGAAAAATAAATTTATCCACTCTTACCAGAATATCTTCGATTTTTCCTTCCGGATGAACATAAGAGCGGTCTGCCAGCTGCAGAATTACTGTCGTGGGCCAAGCTTTTCCAATACCTAATTTCTGAAAAACAGATTTTGGCATTAAATTAATACTAGCACCAAGATCACAAAGTGCCTTACCCACATATTTATCTCCGATTACACAAGGTATGATGATGCTCCCCGGATCCTTCTTTTTCTAGGGTGGCTGCCTATGAAGAATACTCATGCATCCTTCTGTCATCTTAACCGTTTCAAATTCCCCAAGTTTAGATTTCTTCGACATAACATCCTTGAGAAATTTGGCGTAACCGGGCATCTCCCTCACGACATCTAGCAGCGGAATATTAATATGAACCTGCTTAAAAATATCATAAATCTTTTTGAGCTGAGATTCTTGCTTCGCTTGCTGTAACCGTTGAGGAAAAGGAGGTGGGGGACGATAATCAGCAATACGTCCTTCCCACTGCATACGAATCTGAGGAGGTTTGGGTTCATCATTTTTCTCTTCTGTCGCTTCTGCTGTCGTGACAGGCTCATCGGCAGCAGGCTGTTTGTTACCTGTCGGGGCAGCTTACTCGGCAGGTATGTCCAAGGCTGGTTTCTTCACTGTTTCAGCTTTCTTCTCTGGCCCTGGTAGTTTCTTCCCACTCCTAGTAGTAATGGCCTTACACTGCTCATGCATGGGCTGTCTAGCATTTTCAGTATTGCTAGCAAATCCTCCAGTCTGCCTTGGGTTGATATGCTGGGAAACCTGACCCATTTGTGTCTCCAAAGATTTCAGAGTAGCTTCATGATTTGTCATCCGCATCTCTGTTTTATCCATGAATGTCTCCGTTTTCTTGACAAACTGATTCATGTTCTCAATATAAGTACCTATCTGAGACATAAACGTAGCCAGAGTCTATTCCAGTATACTGTTCATGGCAGCTGGTGGCTATTGCTGCTGCTGCTGCGGCTGCTGTCGTGTCAACAATCTAGGTCCTCCCTGATTCTGATTATTGTGTGCTTGAGGATTCAGGGCATTATTAGGATTACTCCAAGAAAACTTGGGATCCTTTCTCCAGTTGGGATTATAGTTGTTGGAGTTGTAATTCGGCTTATTGTAATTTCCAACATACTTTCCCTCTTCTAACTGTATTGGAAAATCCTCCGAACTGTGATTTCCCTCACAAATGTCACATACCTCCTCGACAACAAATCCATGTTGTGCATCATCGTTCAAGAGCTTTTTCATTGCCTTAGTAAGGTATGCCACCTGTGATTTCATCGTATTGTCGGCCTCATAATCCTTAACAGCTAGAACCCGTTTACCCCCTCTTCTTGCTGTCGGAAACTGCTCTTCATTCTTAGCCAGATTTTTCAATACTTGCATTGCTTCATCCGGGTCTTTGTCCAATAGTAATCCAATTGCTGCTGAATCAATTCGAATACGAGTTTGTAAGTTTGCAGCATTATAAAACTTGGTTACCTGGTTCCAGACGGGGAATCCATGCATAGGGCAGTTCCGTAGAAGAGTGGTGAATTTGTCCCAGGCCTCGTGCATCGGCTCGTCATCTTCCTGTTGAAAAGTAGCAATTTCATTACGTAATCGCTCAGATAAATTTGAAGGATTAAAACGAGATAAAAATTCATGAGACAAATCTGCCCAAGTTCTAATTGAACCCGACGTAAGTTTATTCCACCAAGTCTTTGCTCTGTCCCTCAATGAATGGGGAAATAACCGAAGCCTCAGTATCTCCAGATTAACTCCTGGTAGTCTAAACGAACCACATATTTCCTGGAATGTTTTGAGATGCTCCCTAGCATCCTCTGTAGCAGCACCACTGAATTAACCGGCATTGTTGATCATGCTAAACATGACAGGTTTCAGTTCAAAGTTGTCAACTTCAATATCCGGAAGCATGGTTTCTTGTTCTACATGATTGCTCAACATGTAGTCACGACAGGACCATCGTCCAACAGCGGCAGGCGGGTCGCCGACAGGCGGTATAACAGCTCCATCTCCAGCAGGAGGATTGTCTCCTCGGTATGCCATTGTCTCTAACTGTTCCTCAAGGTATTCGTTCCTGGCTAGCACGTGACGAAGTCGGTTCCTAAGATTGAATGAACGTTCGATTTCCAGATCTAATGGATACTCAGGATCTTCACCTCGTTTCGATCTGTGCATAAACAGGGAACCTTGTGAAAAGCAAGAGTTGAACACACCAAAGAAAAATAGAAAAATAAAAACAAAAACAAAAAGTGCAGTAAAAGGAAAGGTAGAGTTATGTTGCCAATCCCCGGCAACGGCGCCAAAAACTTGTTGCGTGTAAAAGAGTCTATCGTAATTGTAGTGCAAGTATACACGACGCAAGTAGTAAAGTGATACGAAGTATCAGATATCGTCTCCACCGGGATTGGGCTAATAGCTTCACCTTAATTCACTGCACGAAAGTAAAGAAAATAATTGAGAAGTTGTCACGAAAACAATAAAGTAAACACAAATAAAAGAGAAGAGAAATCAAGATAGAGAGAATGGGCTGGTATTGAATTTCTCAGTAGTGCAGGTATTGCTGAGTCTAGGAATTCCAGTTCTGTCGTCGCTCCCGTCGCGGCAGCACCTGTCGCGGCAGCAGTCTGTTGCTTGTCGCGGCAGCGAACAATCAACTCCGTACTTCAAGTTTCGCAAGAATCCCAGATGTGCCTTGGCCTATCCCTAGGTCCAAGTCTGTCGATGATCACGTCCTTGACGATAGCTCCTGGCGTGAATCGAAGGATGAACACCGATGTGGATGAATTCTTCTTTAGCCACTTAACCTTGTCCTATCCCTAGGCCCGAGATAGTTCAACTATAAACTAGAGAACTTGCTCTTATTTCTTTCGTATACTTAACTCTCCCGATGCTAAGTAAATAGATAACTTCACAATGCTCTCCCGATGCTCTTGCAAGATATTAATAACCAAAATAAGAGAACTTGAAGTTTATTTTATTGAACTGAAAAATTCCTAAAACAAAACAACCCTTGCAACTACTTTACAAATCAACCCGTGGCCCTAGGGGGAACTTAGAACATGTTGTGGGAAGGAAAACGACTAGAGTTTTGGGAAGAAAACTAGGGAATCGGTTATGATTCCTAGGTCAAGATATATGCCCTTATATAAGCTTTGGGCTCAAGTTATCTAAAACAGCAAGAATACAACTTTAAATGAAAGTATGATTCTAATAAAGACTAAATCTTCAAGGAATCTACTTTCCAACCGTCATCTTTCTTGCTTTGGATTTTCTTTCCTTGAACTTTGGGCTTGACATTCCTTTTGATCTGGGGCTTGGAAAAATATAGGGTTTTCACACGACAGACGGGCTGAATTTTCTCTATCTGTCGAGGTCCACTTTGCTTCTTCTCCTCAAAACTGCTGTCGTCCTCTGCTGTCACGGCGGCAACCATGGCAGCATCTTCCTCCTTGACTGCTTGTCCAGTTCCAGCTATTCTGCTTCACTGCCCAGCGCCTGCCCTTTCCGTCTGCTACAGCAGTAACCTGCAAAAACAACCAATTTTAGTAGAAACTGTGCCTTTTAATATATTTGTGATGTTTTAACTGTAAACTGACCTAAATGCAATAAATAATGCTTGAATGCAGCAGAAATATGGGTTAAATAGGGGGTAAATAATAGAACTTTTATACACTCAACAGAAACCATTGTTGTTTTACCCTAGAGGTGCCCAAAACAGGCTCTAGGAAGAATCATATGCGAGGACACTCCGCTACTATCAAAGTTCATGAATCTGAAAATTTTGAAGTGTCAACAAATTAGCATGAGTGAATGAAAGTCTTCACGGGATGACTCTATTCTATGGGTTCAGGGTTTTGCAGTTTGCTCCAATCTTAATTTCAAACCTAGAAGAGTAGTTTTGATGAGCTGAAGCCCTCATTGCTGTGATTAAATAATTGTGCTTAAATGTGCTGCCTCGACAGCAACCTTATATATCATAACAACATCTTTGTTTATCTAGTTATACTGCATATTCAGCCTATACACAATTCTGCGCACACTGCACCCGCATTATAAATTAATTCAGAGTTATTTCTTGCTATTTTCCCTTCACTAATATAATATAGATGCCACATCCTTGAGGTGCGAAATCAAGTTGAAAACATGTTTTTCTTTCTGGTTAATATAAGGGCAAGTATGTTTAGGTTGCATTGCTTGAGGACAAGCAATAGTTCGAGTTTGGCGGTGTGTAAAGTGTCAAGAAGTTCTATATTTCATGCACATTCCATCTCATATTATTGCTATTTTTGAGTACATTTTAGGCATAATTAGGGCCATGCATTGCATTTTACAGTATTCTTTACTTTGCCATGCTTTTTATTGATTATCTTTTATTTGGTGAGGAAAAGATATTGTTTTAGCTTACTTTTAGTTTCAGGTACTAGAGGCTGAAGGAGGGAAAGAAGAGCTGAGGACATGATGCTAAGGCAGCAGACCAAGAAGCTATACTGATGCAGTTCCAGACAGAGACAACAGCTGCCGAGTAGCTGCCCCCGCCCTACTTGCCGCCCAAGACAACAAGCTGTGGAATTGGAGAACTAGAGTGCGATATGTACACATTAGTTAATGCATAATTCGAATGATACATGATATGTATACTGATGTATTCTCCTCTATGCAAGCATTCCCAAAACCTTTGGCCTAGGACTGCTCCTACTGCAAAGTCACTTGCATCGCTTATTAATTCAAAGGGAAATGCCCAATCTGGTGGAACCACGAATGGTGCGGCTACAAGTATCTGTTTCAGGGTTTCAAATGCCTTGAGGCATGAGTTGTCAAAGTCAAAGGCTTTATCCTGTTCAAGAAAGTTACACAAAGGTTTTGTTATTTTCAAAAAATTCTCAATAAACCTCCTATAAAAACCTATGTGTCCCAAAAAGTTTCGTATTCCTTTGACTGAAGTAGGTGGGGGTAGTTTTTCGATCACTTCCACTTTTTCTTTGTCAACTTCAATGCCCTTGAATGAGATTTTGGGACCGAGAACTATGCTTTCATCCACCATAAAATGGCATTTCTCCCAGTTTAGGACCAAATCGGTTTCTTCGCATCTTTTAAGAACTTTCTCCAAATTGCCTAGGCAATTGTCGCAGTTGTCTCCAAACACCGAAAATTCGTCCATGAAGATTTCCAGGAAATCTTCCACCATATCGGAGAATATTTCCATCATGCATCGTTGGAAGGTTGTCGAGCCATTACATAATCCGAAAGGCATCCTTCAAAAGACATAGGTGCCGTATGGGCAAGTGAATGTGGTCTTCTCTTGATCTTCAGGTGCTATGGCAATTTGGTTATACCCTAAATAACCATCAAGAAAACAATAGAATGGTTTACCTGCAAGATGGTCAAGCATTTGATCGATAGAAGGTAAAGGAAAATGATCTTTCCTAGTAGCCTTGATCAAATTACGGTAATCCATACAAACCCTCTAACAAGTCACAGTCTTGGTTGGGATTAATTCATTGTTTTCATTGGTTACCACTGTCATTCCTCCTTTCTTTGGTACACAGTGTACCGGACTTACCCATGTGCTGTTAGATATAGGGTATATAATGCTTACCTCAAGCCATTTGATAATCTCCTTCCTTACCACCTCTTTCATAACTCGATTAAGCCTTTTTATGCCTCAACGGTTGGTTTATGGACTTCCTCCAAGAGGATTTTGTGCATGCAAACCACCGGGCTAATTCCCTTCAAATCGACAATTGTCCACCCTATTTCCCATTTGTGCCGCCTTAGCATATCGATCAATCTTTGTTTCTGTTCAGGCTGCAATTTAGAAAAGATGACTATGGGCAATGTGTTGTTGGTTCCCAAATAAACATTTTTTAATTATTCTGGTAATTGTTTCAATTCAAGAACTGATGGTTGCTAGATAGAAGGTTTTTCAACCTTTCTTTCTTCCCATGAGTAATCTAAGGGTTTGAAATACTTACCTGGCCGACTTGCTATCCAATTGGCTTCATAATGGCCATTGTTGTTCGATCCTTCTTGCTCTTTAGGGTCAGGGAAGTTGTCAAGGTAATTGCCGAGGCAATCATCACAGGCATGGCCGAGGCAATTGTTTTGATCATTGTCGAGGAAATTTTCAAAGCTATTGCCAAGGCAGTTGTTTAGGCAGTCTATGTCAAACTCGGTTATGGCCTGTATGATTTGGCATTCTTCTGGATCATTGGGTTGCTTGAGGGTGTAAAACACGTTCAACTTTATTTGCTGGTCATTCACCCTCATTGTGAATCCGCCTCTCTCAATGTCGATCAAGGTTTTTTTATGGCTAGGAATAGGCTCCCAAGGATGATGGGTGCAAACTCATCTGCTTCACAATCTAAGACAATAAAATCAGCGGGGAAAATAAACTTATCCACTCTTACAAAGATGTCTTCAATTTTCCCTCTGGATTGACATAGGATCTATCGACATGCTGCAACATCACTATTGTGGGTCTCGCTTTCCCTATTCCCAATCGTTGGAAGACTGACTTTGGCATCAGGTTTATGCTTTCTCCAAGGTCACATAGTGACTTCCCAACATAGTGGCTCCCAATAACGCATGGTATGGTGAAACTGCCTGGATCCTTAAGATTTGGTGGCATTATGTTGTGTAGCATGGCCATGCATCCTTCTGTCATGGCAACGGTCTCAAATTCCCAGATTCTTATTCTCTTAGAGACAATGTCTTTAAGGAACTTGCCGTAATTCAACATTTGCTCTATTGTTTCAACCAAAGGTATGTTGATGTGGACTTGCTTCAAGATGTCAAGAAACTTCTTGAATTGGTACTCTTGCTTCTGCCATTTCAGCCTCTGTGGGAACGGTGGTGGAAGACGAATGTCTTTGATTCATTCCTTGCATGGGGATTTTATCTGTGGTGTTGAATCAGGACCTTCAGATGCCTTCTTCTTTTCTGCGGTGTCTATGTCAGGTATTGCCAAGGCAATGTTGTCAGACACTACCGAGGCAACCAGCCCCTCTGATTTTGTTTCCTCTGTTTCATGAGCTCGTGGTTCCTTAAGTTGTTTTCCACTTCGTGTGGTGATTGTTTTGCATTGCTCATGAGTTGTTCCTCTTGTGACTTCAGTATCGCTAGGTAAACCGCCCATTGGTCTCGAGTTGAGGATTTGAGCGAAATGCCCAACTTGAGTTTCTTGGGATTTCAATGTCGCCTCATGGTTTTGCATCCTCATCTCAGTCATGTCCATAAGGGCATCAATTTTCTTTACGAATTTATCAGTACTAGTCATTTATGCACTAGTTTGAGACATAAAAGCATTGAGATAGTTTTCCAAAGAACTGGATGGCATGGTTTGTTGCTGTGGTATTTGTTGCTGCATCGATTGCTGAGACATTTGTTTCCGGGTTGCTCCATGAGAAGTTGGAGTGTTTTCTCTAGGCCATGTTGTAGGTGTTGGACATCACATTGTTGTTTCGATTGTAGTTTCCAACTACCTTGACCTTCTGTGTATTGCTTGGTCTTTGCATGTTCTTAACCAAATTGGTTAAGGTTGCCAATTGTGAAAAAAATTGATTTTGATGACTCAAGCTCATTTATGGTGGCATGGCGTCCGACTCCTCCTCTTCTGGCTGTTGGGAATTGATAGTCGTTTTTAGCCAGTCTATTTAAGATCTCCATTGCTTCCTCTGGTTGTTTGTCTAAGTGTGGGACACTTGCCGAAGCATCAAGCATCATCCTTGTTGGGGTGTTTACAACATTGTAGAACATTGTCACCTGTGTCTACAATGGAAATCCGTGTAAGGGGCATTTGTGTAAAAGCTCTCCGTATCGCTCCCAAGCCTCGTACTTAGAATCATCATCAACCTGTTGAAATGAAGTGAATTCATTACGTAATTTATCAATTAAATTTGTAGGATTAAATCTATAAAGGAAATCACGACATAAGTCATTCCAAGATTCTATAGATCCAGCTGGAATGTTATTTAACCATGTTTTTTCCCTATCCCTCAGTGAATAGGGAAACAATTTCAGCATCAAAATATCGTTGTGAACTCCTTGTATTTTCAATGAATTGCAAATATCCAAGAAGGATTTGAGGTGTTGTCTAGCATCTTCAGTTGCTGAGCCACCAAATTGACCCATGGTATTGATCATGTTGAACATTACGAGTTTTAATTCAAAGTGGGCAGCTTCAATTGCCGGTGAGACAACTCCTGGATTTAGTCTGTTGAGATATTCTTCTAAGTAATCTCGGACTGTTAGGTTTCTTACTTCAGCAAATGGAGGTGGCCGAATTCCTCCGTCTCCTGCCACGACATTCTGATTATCGTTGGGGTTCTAATTGCCATCAGCATTCTGATTGGCGACTACATGTGCCATTGCTCTTATCCATAAATTATTGTCTCCACTGCAAAGAAAACTAAAAACACAAGTGATGGTTTGGTTGAGATTAATAACTAAGATAAAGAAAGCAAGTAAACAAGAAAGTTGAGCAGATATAATGATAGAGCAGGTTGGATTATGTTGCGTCGTAGTGTGGAAGTTGAATGAAACTGTCTCGGTTTTGAATGCAATTGTCAAGTTGATTGCCTCGGCAATGGGCAAGATAATTGCCTCGACAATGGACAAAACTACTTCAGCGGCAAGGAACACATGTAACACCCCAATTTTGGGCTTAGAAGTTTAGGGTCTGAACCGGACCGGTCTGAGAAACGGTTCGAATATAAAAGAGAGTTTTAGGTAACACCTAGTTCGGGATGCTTTAAAAATATAGAAAAATATCTAAAAATCCTCTTTTAATATATAATAGTGAGTGGTGAAATCAATTTTACAAAATAGGGTTTGGAAATACTACATTTCGGTGTAGTGACCAAATCGTAATTTTTGAAAAGTTTAGTGGTGACTGTTTTGTAAAGGATTGAAACTTTGAATCTTTAAGGAGCTAATTTACCAAAAACATTTTCATCAGATTTTTCCTTAATTTGAGTGATTTAATTAATGATTTAATTAAATAAAATAAAGGTGATAAACTACCTTTGACTTTTATAACCACTTTTCTTTAATTTTCTCTCATCCCATTTTCTCTCAAAATCCTATCATCCAAACACCTTTTCTCCAGCAAAATTCACTTTTATTTCCACTTCATTTGATGAGATTTCCATCACTCATTGATCCTAATCAATCTTTCATCAAATCTATTTGTTTTCTACATTAAGTTTTCATGGAAACTTGCCCAAATCAAGGAGGAATCATCTTTTAGAGGTAAGATTGTTCTTCTCCTCTAATACTCAGTTCTTTACTGAAATTCCCAAGTTTTCAATGCTTTATTAAAGTTTTACGAATGGTTTTAATGTTAGAAACAAGAATTTGGCTTAAAACTCAAGATTTTGGAAGAGATCTTGTGGATTTTTCGTGGTAATTGATTGGGCTCTGTTTGAGATGGTTTTCTAATGTATTTTGGATGTTAAATGATGTTGGAAATGAGGTTTTATCAATCCAATCCCGAATAGGTTGTTTTTCCTAAGTTTTTGCTTATGAAAATGGTGGTTTTTGAGGTGTTTTTGGTGTTTTGTTATAGCTGGAGGTATAAGGACGAGTTTAGGGTTGTTTTTGATGTTAATTGATGTTTAGAAATGATTGGAAGTGATGGATCATTGTTGGGTTTGGTTTTGGAAGAGTTTGGAGGTGATTTCGGTTGTGTTTGGTAGCCGAAATGTTGGGTTTAGGTAGAGCAGTGAGTTTAGGAGTGTTGGCTGAAGATTTCAATGCATGATGATGCATTAATCCTCTGCTTTTATGTGTCTAAAACAGGGGAGACATCTTCGGACAGTTTTGGAGTTGATCCGGAAGCTTAATTGGCGTTTCGGCAAGCAAGCGAAACGTAAATTGGTGAGTGCGATTGGGTTAGAAGTCCACGAGGACATAAATACAAGGTTTGGGGATTTAAGAGAGGTTTGAAACACCTTCCTAAATCCGGAAGTAAGTATGGTTTGTATTGCTCTCTTTAAAGTGGTGATTGCCCCTAAAATGCTTTTACATGCTCATGGTTTGAGATTGATAAATTCCTACTGTTTTTATGCATGATGCATAGCATGAGATTATGCTTGTAGAGATGTCCTGAGATGGCATGTTGCATTGAAGAGATTTGAGCTTTTTGTTAAAGCAAAGTATGATTTGTGTTTTGAAATGTGATGAGAAAACCTTTGAGTATTAATGCATGAAAAACATTAGGTGAGATGATGTTTTAACACATTATATTGGCATAGATGTTGAGAAACTTACCGGATATAATTGATCGATCAATAGGATGAGAGTGCACTATAAACTAAAAATTCGTACGTGCTCTTTGGTTAAGCAAAAGGGAGATATTCCGATGATGGGCATTCCATCGGGTAGGACTTGGGAAATACCCAAGCTTTGTGGCGATGAGAGATTCCACCATGCGAGTACAGTGATGAGAGATTCCACCGGAAGTCATGTTGCTAGACAAGTGAGTACGGTGATGCGAGATTCCACCGGAAGAGTCTAGTGTAGAAATGTGTCTGCATATCCGAGTATGAAAGAGATGTTAAATGCCAATATAAATGATGAAATGGTTTTTTTACACATGTACCATTGTTGAAATGATTTATGCTATGAGATATGCATATGAGATTTGTTTTAGAAATGCTTTGATGTTACAAGCATGTGTAAGGCCTTGCCATGAGATTTGCATTGGTAATGCATGAGATAGAATTAAGGTACATGTGGTTTCAATGAGAAGTTGCTTTGAAAGATTTCTAAGCATGAGATAGAAATGAGCATGTGGTTTAAAAGCTTTAATGGAAGTGTTTTCAAATGTGCATTATTGTGTTGGTTTTTCTTTAGAGCATGCCTCACTAAGCATTTGTGCTTACGCTCTCTCTTTACCAAAAATGCAGATAATTGAGGTGTTTTCGGGCATCAAGGAAGCTAAGTTCATCCAAGGAAATCCAAGCTCATGTATGGTGAAGTTTTCATACACTTTAGTTTTGATAGATCGGCAATGGGAAACCAAGTTTTGTATTTGGGAGATGTGTTAGACTCCCTAAGGTTGTGGCATGGTTGTTTTGGTTTGTTTGAATTGTAATTGGCCTAAATAGCTTGTTTTGAGGTTGGTTTGCCTATTTGTGATTTGATATTAGGAAGCATGCCTCTGGACTAGTGAGATCTCATGTTTGATGCTATGATTGTGTTTAAGAGTTCTAAATATATATCTTATATGGTTGTTGACTTGTTGGTATGATTAGAGAGTCTTAGGGATGTGTTTGAATGGAAAGTCGAATGAAAAACCAACATTTGCTGCAGTTTCTGGGCAAACTGTATCGAAACACCCTCTAGTGTTTCGGAACGGGGGCCTGTAATGGCCTTCGTGTTTCGAAACGATGGAGACATGTTTCGGAACGATTTGTCTACTGGAATGCCATGTTTCAGAACTGGTCTCAGAACACACCCGCGTATCGAAAAGGTCAACACCATTTCGATCCAGCGTTTCGATACGGCAGGTGAGTGATTCAAAACGGGTGACCGTTGGACACAGATTTGAATTGCTCTGATGTTTGCATGTTTTACATTTTGGTCCTAATTGTTGAAATTGCAATTGCTTGAGATCGAGATGTCCAATTAAGTTGAAATTTGGCAGAGAAGCATGTAACATGACTAATTTCATATTGGTAACCTTAAAATTTATGAAGACCTTCTAATTTACAGAAATTACAATTTGGTCCCTAAATTTGTGTAAAGTGCAATTGAGTCCCTATATGTTATCCGATCGCTGCGCCTTTCTCAATCGAGTTTCGTGAGTGTTCACTTAAGGTTAACAAGCATCTAGACAAGATTAAAAAGAAAAAAGGGTCGTGAATCAAGGTTGACTTTCGGGTTGACTTTGGTTTTCCCCGTGTAATCTTCGTAGTTCGGGTCAACCGTCTAGGCCGGGCTAAGGGGGTTACATTTGGTGGTATCAGAGAATGGTTCACGTATAAATGGGGTTTGTTATGTGGATGATGTATGTGTAATTGCATGATGTGCCTTTTGGGTGAAAGAATGTTGTGTGAATAGTGATGTATGATTTCAATTGTGATGTGTTTGTGATGTTTTGCTATGTTGGGAGTGTGATAGGGAATCCCATTGCCATATCAAAACTAATGAGAGGAATTGTTTTCGAAAATGAGCTTGAGTACTTGGATTACTTACCTTCTTGTGCCTAATTGTGTTTATTGCATTTTGTCAGTGCATTGTTTTCTTTATAAATGGGGCCATGTAGAGAGATGAGGATAAATACAAGAGCTATGGCTCATAATGAGAATGAGGAGAATGCTGAGAATCTACCTCCTCCTCCCCCTGGTGGTGGACCACCCGGTGGTGGTGGTGCTGGAGCTGGTAATGATGGTGCTGGTGCTGGGGTCGCTGGACCTGAAGGTGCGCAGGGGCAAGCTGCTCCTGACATGACTATGCTGATTCAGGCTATTGCTGGAGCTTTCCAGGCAGCAGTAGCTGGAGCTCATGGAGCTGCGCATCAGGATGATGCCAATGTGAGGTTGCCTTTGGAACGTCTTCGCAGTCTGGGAGAGACTGAGTTCAAAGGTTTATCTTCGGAAGGATCCGAGTCTTGGTTGGTGAGCTCCAAGAGGATTTTGGGTCAGATGAACTGCAACAATGTGCAGAAGCTGGGATGTGTTGTATCACTGCTGCATGGTGATGCTTATACATGGTGGACGACCACTATTTCTGGGATGGAGAATGACGAAGTGACTTGGACGTTCTTTATGAATGCGTTCAAGCGGAAGTATCTGGGTGTGCGTTACCTAGGCGAGAAGAAAAGAAAGTTTATGTCTCTTATGCAAGGCGGCATGTCTGTAGCTGAGTATGAAATTTAGTTTGTTCGCCTCAGTCAGTATGCACCTGAGCTAATCCCTAATGAGCGGGAGAGGTGCGAACGATTCCGTTATGGGTTGGTAACGGATGTGAAGACTTTTATGCTTGCGGCTGATTATACAGATTTCGATGTCTTGGTCGCTAGAGCTAAGGACATTGAGTCTAACCTTGGTCTGACTAGTCGAGCGGGTGGATCTAGCTCTGGGAAGCGAGCGACTGAACGCGATTATGGTAGAGATCGCAACAAGATGCATAAGGATATGAGGCCGCATTATGATGCTAGGCGTGGGGGTGGTAACCCTGGTAGAGGTCAGCAAGGACCTAATGCTGTTCTGAGGACTCCTGAGTGTAACCGTTGTGGTAGACGACATGGTGGCGAGTGTTGGGGTAACCTTGGGACATGATGGAATTGTGGGAACCGTGGACATTTGAAGAAGGATTTTCCTCAGCCTCTGAGAGAGGGACATGCTCCGGTGAGAGCAACTAAGCCACAAAGAGGTCGTGGGCGCGACCGTGGTAATTTTCAGCGCAGAGATGATTGTGGCAGGAATGTAGCACTTGTTGTGGCCGTTCAACCTGAGGGTGGCGGTCAGGCTCGAGTGTATGCCCATCGCGAGGGAAGGAATGATACGGATGTGATCGTAGGTACATTTACTTTGCAATCCTTATAATTACTTTCTTTGATTGATTATGGATCTACACACTCGTACATATTACGTGAACATGCTCAAATGCTTGGTTTACCTGTTGAGTCTTTGGATGTTGGTATGCGTGTGACTAGTTCCTTTGGTGAGACGGTTTGAACGCGGAAGTTGTATAGGAGATGTCCGTTGAAAGTGCAAAATCATGTTTTTCTTGTTGATCTCATGGAATTGCCATTCTATGGTTTTGATGTAATCCTTGGTATGGATTGGCTTGTTGAGCATCATGCTGTAGTGGATTTTGAGAGTAAGCGAGTTTCATTGAAACTTGCGGATGATTATGAAGTGGTGGTGGTAGGTGAGAATATGAAGTTTCTTGCCAATGTGGCGTCTACATTAGAAGCGATTCGAATGCTGAGGCAAGGTTGCGAGGCTTACCTAGCCTTTGTGATGAATCCTAGTTCCAAGGAGTTGCGCGTTCAGGGTATAAGAACTGTACGTGAGTTCCCTGGAGTGTTTCCGGAGGAGTTACCTGGATTGCCGCCTAGTCGAGAGGTGGAGTTTGGAATTGAGCTGTACGAAAAAACAACTCCAGTGTCCATTGCTCCCTATCGCATGGAACCTAAGGAGTTGAAGGAATTGAAGACGCAACTTCAGGAGTTGCTTGACCGTGGCTTCATTCGGCCAAGTGTGTCACCTTGGGGTGCACCGATCTTGTTTGTGAAGAAGAAGGATGTCACTATGAGAATGTGCATCGATTATCGTCAGCTGAATAAGTTGACCATCAAGAATCGGTATCCTTTGCCGAGGATTGATGTTTTTTTTATCAGTTTCGCGGAGCAGCTGTGTTTTCCAAGATTGACTTGAGGTCAGGGTATTACCAGCTTAAGGTGAAAGATGTGGATGTGCCGAAAACAACCTTTAGAACGAGGTATGGGCATTATGAATTCCTTGTAATGTCGTTTGGCTTGACGAATGCTCCTGCTACTTTCATGGACATGATGAATAGTGTTCCATGAATACTTGGACAAGTTCGTGGTGGTGTTCATCGACGATATTCTCGTGTACTCTCGTACTGAGGAGGAGCATGAAGGTCATTTGAGGGTTGTCTTGCAAGCGCTTCTGGAAAATCAGCTTTATGCTAAGTTGAGCAAGTGTGAGTTTTGGCCGGAAGGGTAAGTTGAGCCCTAGGTATATTGGGCCATACGAGGTGGTTGAACGTGTGGGTCTTGTTTCTTATAAGCTGAGGCTACCTCAAGAGTTGGAAAAAATACATGATGTGTTCCATGTCTCTATGCTTCAGAAGTATAGATCGGACACTTCGCATGTTATGCCTTTAGAGGAAGTTGAGTTGAATCCAGATTTGACCTATGATGAGGAGCCGATTGAGATTCTGGATTCGGACAGTAAAGTTCTTCGAGGTAAGACCATTGAATTGGTTAAGGTGTTGTGGAAGCATCGTGGAGTTGAGGAAGCCACGCGCGAAAGAAGAGATGATATGAAGAAGCAATTCCCTTACCTCTTTCCTTCAGGTAAATTTCGAGGACAAAATTTCTTAAGAGGGGGAGAGTTGTAACACCCTAATTTTGGGCTTAGAAGTTTAGGGTCTGAACCGGACCGGTCTGAGAAACGGTTCGAATATAAAAGGGAGTTTTAGGGAACACCTAGTTCGGGATGCTTTAAAAATATAGAAAATATCTAAAAATCCTCTTTTAATATATAATAGTGAGTGGTGAAATCAATTTTACAAAATAGGGTTTGGAAATACTACATTTCGGTGTAGTGACCAAATTGCAATATTTGCAAAGTTTAGTGGTGACTGTTTTGTAAAGGATTAAAACTTTGAATCTTTAAGGAGTTAATTTACCAAAAACATTTTCATCAGATTTTTCCTTAATTTGGGTGATTTAATTAATGATTTAATTAAATAAAATAAAGGTGATAAACTACCTTTGGCTTTTATAACCACTTTTCTTTAATTTTCTCTCATTCCATTTTCTCTCAAAATCCTATCATCCAAACACCTTTTCTCCAGCAAAATTCACTTTGATTTCCACTTCATTTGATGAGATTTCCATCACTCATTGATCCTAATCAATCTTTCATCAAATCTATTTGTTTTCTACATTAAATTTTCATGGAAACTTGCCCAAATCAAGGAGGAGTCATCTTTTAGAGGTAAGATTGTTCTTCTCCTCTAAATACTCAGTTCTTTACTGAAATTCTCAAGTTGTCAATCCTTTATTAAAGTTTTATGAATGATTTTAATGTTAGAAACAAGAATTTGGCTTAAAACTCAAGATTTTGGAAGAGATCTTGTAGATTTTTCGTGGTAATTGATTGGGCTCTGTTTGAGATGGTTTTCTAATGTATTTTGGATGTTAAATGATGTTGGAAATGAGGTTTTATCAATCCAATCCCGAATAGGTTGTTTTTCCTAAGTTTTTGCTTATGAAAATGGTGGTTTTTGAGGTGTTTTTGGTGTTCTGTTATAGCTGGAGGTATAAGGACGAGTTTAAGGTTGTTTTTGATGTTAATTGATGTTTAGAAATGATTGGAAGTGATGGATCTTGGCTGGGTTAAGTTTTGGAAGAGTTTGGAGGTGATTTCAGTTGTGTTTGGTAGCCGAAATGTTGGGTTTAGGTAGAGCAGCGAGTTTAGGAGTGTTGGCTGAAGATTTCAATGCATGATGATGCATTAATCCTCTGCTTTTATGTGTCTAAAACAGGGGAGACATCTTCGGACAGTTTTGGAGTTGATCCGGAAGCTTAATTGGCGTTTCGGCAAGCAAGCGAAACGTAAATTGGTGAGTTCGATTGGGTTAGAAGTTCATGAGGACATAAATACAAGGTTTGGGGATTTAGGAGAAATTTGAAACACCTTCCTAAACCCGAAAGTAAGTATGGTTTGTATTGCTCTCTTTAAAGTGGTGATTGCCCCTAAAATGCTTTTACATGCATATTGTTAGAGATTGATAAATTCCTACTGTTTTTATGCATGATTCATAGCATGAGATTATGCTTGTAGAGATGTCATGAGATGGCATGTTGCATTGAAGAGATTTGAGCTTTTTGTTAAAGCAAAGTATGATTTGTGTTTTGAAATGTGATGAGAAAACCTTTGAGTATTAATGCATGAAAAACAGTAGGTGAGATGATGTTTTAACACATTATATTTGCATAGATGTTGAGAAACTTACCGGATATAATTGATCGATCAATAGGATGAGAGTGCACTATAAACTAAAAATTCGTACGTGCTCTTTGGTTAAGCCAAAGGGAGATATTCCGATGATGGGCATTACATCGGGTAGGACTTGGGAAATACCCAAGCTTTGTGGCGATGAGAGATTCCGCCATGCGAGTACGGTGATGAGAGATTCCACCGGAAGTCATGTTGCTAGACAAGTGAGTACGGTGATGAGAGATTCCACCGGAAGTCATGTTGCTAGACAAGTGAGTACGGTGATGCGAGATTCCACCGGAAGAGCCTAGTGTAGAAATGTGTCCGCATATCCGAGTATGAAAGAGATGTGAAATGCCAATATAAAAGATTAAATGGTTTTTTTACACATGTACCATTGTTGAAATGATTTATGCTATGAGATATGCATATGAGATTTGTTTTAGAAATGCTTTGATGTTACAAGCATGTGTATGGCCTTGCCATGAGATTTGCATTGGTAATGCATGAGATAGAATTAAGGTACATGTGGTTTCAATGAGAAGTTGCTTTGAAAGATTTCTAAGCATGAGATAGAAATGAGCATGTGGTTTAAAAGCTTTAATGGAAGTGTTTTCAAATGTGCATTGTTGTGTTGGTTTTTCTTTAGAGCATGCCTCACTAATCATTTGTGCTTACGCTCTCTCTTTACCCATAATGCAGATAATTGAGGTGTTTTCGGGCATCAAGGAAGCTAAGTTCATCCAAGGAAATCCAAGCTCATGTATGGTGAAGTTTTCATACACTTTAATTTTGATAGATCGACAATGGGAAACCAAGTTTTGTATTTGGGAGATGTGTTAGACTCCCTAAGGTTGTGGCATGGTTGTTTTGGTTTGTTTGAATTGTAAATGGCCTAAATAGCTTGTTTTGAGGTTGGTTTGCCTATTTGTGATTTGATATTAGGAAGCATGCCTCTTGACTAGTGAGATCTCATGTTTGATGCTATGATTGTGTTTAAGAGTTCTAAATATATATCTTATATGGTTGTTGACTTGTTGGTATGATTAGAGAGTCTTAGGGATGTGTTTGAATGGAAAGTCGAATGAAAAAACAGCATTTGCTGCAGTTTCTGGGCAAACCGTATCGAAACACCCTCTAGTGTTTCGGAACAGGGGCCTGTAATGGCCTTCATGTTTCGAAACGATGAAGGCATGTTTCGGAACGATTTGGCTACTGAAATGCCATGTTTCGGAACTGGTCTCGGAACACACCCGCGTATCGAAACGGTCAACGCCGTTTCGATCCAGCGTTTCGATACAACATGTGAGTGTTTCGAAACGGGCGACCGTTGGGCACATATTTGAATTGCTCTGATGTTTGCATGTTTTACATTTTGGTCCTAATTGTTGAAATTGCAATTGCTTTACCTCGAGATGTGCAATTAAGTTGAAATTTGGCAGAGAATCATGTAACATGACTAATTTCATATTGGTAACCTTAAATTTTATGAAGACCTTCTAATTTACAGAAATTACAATTTGGTCCCTAAATTTGTGTAAACTGCAATTGAGTCCCTATATGTTATCCGATCGCTGCGCCTTTCTCAATCGAGTTTCGTGAGTGTTCACTTAAGGTTAACAAGCATCTAGACAAGATTAAAAAGAAAAAAAGGGTCGTGAATCAAGGTTGACTCTCGGGTTGACTTTGGTTTTCCCCGTGTAATCTTCGTAGTTCGGGTCAACCGTCTAGGCCGGGCTAAGGGGGTTACAAAGCATCCTTCAGTGGCTCCTCCTTATTCTTAAGTCGAAACACTATTGATATGCAGTCCTTGATAATACCTCCCAGCGTGAACTAAGGGTGAACACCAACCAATCTTACTGACAACTGCCCAAAAGTTCTATGTTTTCACCCTTTTACATGGAAATTTTGGCTTAACCTACTCCCATTCGAGTGGCATTTTAGCCTTATATGCACTAATTACACTACTTTTACCTTTGATCCTGAAATTTTATTTATTTGATGAAAAGATATTGTTTTAATAAATGTTTGGTACTTGCGCAGATTTACCCACTCTCGGGGCAGGTGATGACGAGTGGGCAATGAAGAAAAGGAAAGACGATGCAGAATGAGCTCGAGACATATCCAGATCAAGCCAAGCCAAATATGACATCTTCAACTGAAGAACTCTAAATTATGAAGAGGAAGCCTTACTGAGTAGATCGAGTGAAAGACCCCTACCGAGGCAGCAGCTATTCTCTACCGAGGCAGTGCACATACCAATATGCCGAAGGGCAAAGCATGCAAAGTGAAAGCCGATTTGAAGAGCATAAAATGCTTGATTTTTCTACATACATTACATGACAATCGGAGTACAAGAAGATGACGAAAGCATGGAAGGAAGGTTACAGATAGAATTTGGCCAAAGTGGATAAAGGCATTAAAATTAAAGAGATTCACCTTTTTCATGAAGACAAGTCCAAGTCCAACTTAACTTCCTATCCAAGAAAGACTTTGCCTTACTCCTCTTCCTATTTAAGCAAAGCTTGACGCAAACATCAAAGGGCATTGAGGAGACCGAGAACGAGGAGTCAAAGAGTCGAGATTGGGAGCTCAAAACTAGGCTTAGTTGTCCACGTTTATCATGTTCTAAACTTTCTTAGGGTTAGGATTATTTTGCTTAGTAGTTGTGAGAAAACAATTGTACATTGTTTAAGTTTTTTATGCAATTTAGTTCAAGGTTTGCTTATTCTTGGCATTGAATTTATTCTTGCAATCTCATCTAGAGAGAGTATTGTGAGGTTATCTATTTGTCTGATATCGAGAGAGTTAGACTCACGAAACAAATAAGCATGGTTTTCATCCCAACGATGGAATCTAACTCGACTTAGAGATAAGTTAGAGTTTCAACGGGTAAGAGAAGCGTGAGATTGGTTGGTGTTCATCCTTGGTTCACGCTGAGAGGTATTATCAAGGCATGTACATCAGCACGATTTCGACTTAGAGATAAGGAGGAGCCATCGAAGGATACTTTGCCGAACCTTGACATCAAATGCCGACCAACAAGAGATTGTCGAGGCAGCACATCTTATTGCCACGGCAGAGACGAAGGTTACTGTCGAGGTAGTTTGGTGATCATTGCATTCAAAAACTGAGACAAGTCAATTGAATTTCACACTACGACACAATCTAATCCGGCCCATTCTATCATCTTGATTTCTCAACTTTTAGTTATTTGTTTAGGTTTATTATTTTTAGTATAGTTAAAACCCAAAACTCTTCTACTTGTGTTTTTACTTTTTCTTTTCCTTTTCAGTGCGAGAAGATAATTGAAGGAAGCTATCCAAATCCCTATGGAGACGATACTCTGATACTTATCATTATATTACTTGAGACGTGTACACTTGCACTAATTGTGGAGCACCTTTTACATGCATCTCTTACGCTTCTCTTAGCTGTTGAAACTCATACTTATCCCTAAGCCGAATTAGTTTTCACCGAATTAGTTTTCACCGATTGGGATGAAAACCTAAACAAATTACAATCGTCTTCTCAAAACTACTAAACAAAATAATCCTAACCTAAGAAAGAATTAGAACATGATGGCGATAATGAACACTCTACTAAAATCCCTAGTCTCTCGGTCTCTAGATAGCTTGATGGTGGCATATGGGTCTTGGTTTTATAGGGCATCGCCTTGCCGAGTCCTTCTTGGAGTAGGAGGATGAGTTGGAGTTGAATATAACTTCATAAAAAAATGAATTTCTTTTAATTCATTATTTTATCACTCTTTATCGGCTTTCCATTTTTGACCTTCCTTATCGTCTTCTCACATATATTTTCCTTTGTCGGTACTTGTCTGGGCATTGCCCCGACAATGGTTTGGTCTTTGCCTCGGCAATGGTCTGTCAGTCTCTTCTGATTCGACAGGGCTCATTCTTGGTCCAACATTCTTAGGTAAGGCTTGTCGTCAAAGGATGGTCTGGTCTGGGTCATCAGATTATGGTTATGCACCTTTTCTTCCCCTTCTTTCATTGCCGCAACAATGCTTCTCGGGTAGTGGGTAATAAAATTTGCACATGCACAAATCACACCAAAGCAATACCTTTTTCCACCAAACATAATCGAATAGAGATGGTCAAGCATGGTAATGTTAAGAATAGTAAATTGTGTATGAATGATTAGAAATGCATCTAAAATAAGCTTAAATCTAACAATAATTGAGTCATAAAGGGTCCTAAAATGAATACTTTTATACACCTACCAAGGGCCAAAACTTAGAATCCTTAGGGAGCTATTAAACCAAAGTGTTATCAGCCTTTTTCCTGATTTTGTGTTTCTAAAATGATTTAATTAATTGTTTTGATAAATGGGATTTAATTAAAAGGATTTTAAAAGGCTAAATATTTTTTTACGTAACCACTTTTCTCTCAACTTTTCCAACAGCCAAACTACCTTTTCATCACTAAATTCTCCAAAGATTTATCTCTTTTCATCCACTTTTGATTTCTAAATGATGCTAATGGATTTCTACATCAACTAGCTAAAGATTTCTTGAAGGATTTCTTCTAAATCATTGCAAATCAAGGGGAAAAGCTTGTGTTGGAGGTGATCTTTCTTTTCTCTCCTCTAATCAAGGTTCTTTATTGAAATTCCCAAGTCTTTGGCTCTCTAATTATGTTTAATAACAAGATTTTATAATATAATTGATGAAAATTGCTAAATCAAGTTTTGGAAGATGATTTCTCAAGATTTTTGTTATGGTATTGTTTTTATTGATTTGAGATTTATTTTAATCATGATTTTATGTTAAATAATTTTAAAATAAAGGTTTTATAATAGTATTCCCAAAATGAGTTAGATCTCTAATTGTTAGCTTG
Source organism: Hibiscus trionum (assembly GCA_030270665.1). Taxonomy (NCBI): domain Eukaryota; kingdom Viridiplantae; phylum Streptophyta; class Magnoliopsida; order Malvales; family Malvaceae; genus Hibiscus; species Hibiscus trionum. The sequence continues at coordinate 30,326,116 of BSYR01000021.1, forward strand.
TTAGATTTGGGGTTTTTGTGGTGTTTGGGTGAAATCTGAGTTGCTGGAGGTATAAGGATGAAATTAGATTGATTTTGGATGTTGATTGATGTTTAAAAATGGATGGAAGTGATAGGTTTTGGATGGGCTGAGTTTGTAGTGTAATCGAAGGTGTTTTCGGTTGTTTCGGATAGACTTTTTGGTGTTTTTGGGTAGAAAAGCGGGGTAGCTTTGCTTGCTGGAGATTTTAATGCATGATTTGTTCTTGTGTGGTATAACACGGGAGAACTTATTGGAAGCAATCGTTGAAGGTTCGTGAGTTTCCATTGCTTGGATTCACGTCGGCTAGTCGAGTTTGCGCGTGTTGGTGAGTGAGAACGTGAATTTCAGTTTTGAAAGCTTTCAAAGGTGATTTGGGAACTTAGTGGTAAGCTTGAAACACTTAACTAAGTTCAGAAATAAGTGAAATGATTTTCCTCTATCGGTTGTGCTATTATGTGATATTTTAAGCACTATTTTGAATTAATGGTTTTACCTAATGTTAAAGCATGTTTATATGAGTATGATTACTGTTTTTAATGATAAAATGATTTATACTTGTGATTTTAAACATGGTTTAATGCTTGGGAATGTGATTTGTTGAAGATGCTTTGAAAACAGTCAGGTATTTGTTAACTGTGAATTATATTGGCAAGTAATGTTAAGAAATGGTTTATAAATGATTTCGGATATAGTTAGCCGGCTATAGGGTTTAGTGCACTTTAAAAAGTCACCTTAGATGTCGAGGGGTTGGTGTCACGTGTCTCCGTCCAAGTACCCTAACGATCGAGGAGGTTGGTGTCCTGTCTCTCGTTAGTGGTTAAGCATCTAATCGATGATAGGGTTGGTGTCCTGTTGAGCATGATGGTCAGAACCGAGGTGCTTGCCAAGTGGTGGAGAAGGTTGATTTATGGGTGTTTTTGTGGATGCTAAAATGTAAGATTTAAACATGAGGATTTAGAGTGGTTCGGCTTTCTAAAGCGAAGCCTACATCCACTACCTTAGCTTCCTACTAAGGATTTCAACCAAATTCACTAAGAATTTTGTCTTCTTTTCTCGGAATAGGAGGAAACAGTTACAACGATCAAGCTTTCTACCCAAAGCTTGATCAAGCACTCTCTTACAAGAGAAATTCAAAGCAAACTAGAAATCCCTCTAATAGGTATATGTTTGATATTCTAAGCACTCACCCAAAACCTATACACTTGAGAAAATTTGACAATTAGGCTCACAGGTGTTGTCTATACAAGAAATATACAAAATAGCTCTAAAGACAATTTGACATCATAATATTGTTACAATTGAAGCATTAACCATCTCTTGATGCTTGGAGGTCCCTTTTATACTCCTAATTGAGTTTGTAGCTGTTGAGGACCGTTGTGGTAGTATTAGAGCCGTTGGAGCCTTTATTTCCTACCATAAATGCAGTTCAGCAGCATGGCGTATCGATACTCCTCAAATTGTATCGATACGGTCCCGATAAGGAAATAGCCATTGAGCACTTCAAGCCGGTGCGTATCGATACGCTTAGCTAGCGTATCAGTACGGTCCTGCAATTTAAAAGACCGTTGGGGGTAGTTGGGCGTATCGGTACACAATTTTGGCTATTGGAAAATCACTATAGTTAAAACCTGAAAGGGTATCGATACGGTACCATACCATATCTATACGAAAAAGCGTATCGGTACGAGTTTTGGCTACTGGAAAATCAATGTGGTTAAAACCCGAAAGGGTATCAATACGGTACCATACCGTATCGGTACGGTTACACATAAATCATGATTTTGACTACTTTAAATACACTTCAAATCATTCCAAAGCCTTGTAAAACCCTTAAACATATTTTCAAGTTGTTTTTTACTAAAAACATATTTTAAATTCTTCTTAATTTAGTCTAAAACATTTTTCAATTATTATATCAAAACAATTAGTTCTACAATCTCCCCCTTTTTGATATAATAAAACCAACTTGAAAAATTGTTTGGGATTCTCTCCCCCTTTGTATTTTAAAAAACCTAAACCCTACCGAATGGCATCATCATACATATTAATTCGAGGTAAAGTATATTAGAGAGAGAGAGAGATGGTTTCAGAGGGCGTAAAGTGATTTAAACCAGCTATTTAGAACATTGCAGGCCCAAGTGTTTCAAAACACCCTTATTTGTTTCGAAACGGTGGCCTAAAATGACCTTGATGTTTTGGAACAGTGAGTCCTATTTCGGAACATTTTGCCTCTGTGAACCATCATACTGAAACGTATCTTCTAGGGTTTCGAAACGAACTCGCATATCGAAACGGTCAGCTATATTTCGAAACGGTCGTTCCGATACAAGGCATTCTGTTTCGAAACACTTGACCGTTGGGCCTGTATTTGAATTGTCCTGAGTTCTGTTTCTTGCATTTTGGTCCATGTTTTTCCTTGCATGCAATTGAATGAGTTGTAAATGTCTTTTTGAGCTGAAATTTCACCGAGAAGTATGTAATGAATCTAATTGAAGATTGGTAACTTTAATTTGGGAAAAAAAACCCTTTTAATTTATCAAATTTACAAAATGGTCCTTAATCCTTAATCGATTTAATTTAATTGGAAATTGTATTGATGTCTTATTCGCTGCTTGTGTACGTACACATAGGAACCTAAGTTGCATCTAGACAAGAAAAAAAGAAAAAAAAAGGTCGTTTATTGAGGTAAACCTTCCCGGTTTACTTCAATATTCCTCATGTGATCCGTTCGGCTCGGTCTATCGGCCAGGCTGGATCAAAGGGGTTACATTTGGTGGTATCAGAGCCAGATTTCGAAAGGTTGGGATGATGGTAAGTTTTGGGTAAGTGATTTGCGATGTGGATATGTGTTTTGGTGATATTTGCTTTTGTCTGGTGAATGTTTAAGCATGCTTATGATTAACTGTGTGGTAGTGATGTTGTAATTGATGAATGAATGTGGATGTGAATGGTTCTACGATGATGATTGGGCTGAATCACGATGCTTGTGTCATATGATGGTGGAAGTATGTATGTTGTATGTTTTATGCTATGTTGGGGGGGGGGATTGGAACACCCATTACCTAGTGAAATATTTTAAATTGGGTTTTGAAAGTCTTGGGATCCTTGTTAAGAGCTGGTCTGATCATTTGTTTGTTTTATGTTCATGTTTTAATGATAACTAGCATAATGGGACCGAGACGTGAGTTACGTTCTAGAGCGATAGCTCCTGCTGAGGTACAACATGAACAGGAAAATAAGGTTCGACTTGGTGGAAATCTATCTCCTTCTCCGCCACCACCACCCGGGGGTGATAAGTAGGGCCAATACAGGGGATGACATGGGCATTTCAGGCTGCTGTTGCCGGAGTGCACGTACAAGCCCCTGCTGCTGGGTAAGTGGGATTCCCACTGGAGCGATTGAGGAGTTTGGGAGGAGTAGAGTTTTGCGGATTATCTCCCGAGGCGTCTAAGGTATGGTTGAGCAGAACACATGTTGGATGTGTGGTTCGCGGGATCACTTGAGGAGGGATTTCCCTCGTGCGGCTCGTGAGGTTCAGGCTCCTGTAGTTGGGGCTAATTCATATTAGAACTGTAGATCCGCTGATCATATGAGATGTGAGTGTCCCCTGTTAGCGGGAGGAGGTCAAGGTCGTGCACCTGGAATTTCTCAGCAGAGAGGTCATGGGCGCGGCCATGGTAAATTTTAGAGGAGAGAGGATGGCCAGAGAGGTGTGGCCCAATTTGTTGTTGTTCATCCAGAGGGAGGTGGTCCCGCGAGGGTGCATGCACATCGCGAGGGACGCAACGTCACCGATGTGATCGCAGGTACCTTCACATTGCAATCCTTATCCTTGTTAGCTTTGATTGGTTTTTGGATCTACGCATTCATATATCTTGAGTGAGCATGCACATTTGCTTGATATTCCTATTGAGATGCTAGATGTAGGGATGCAAGTAACAAGTTCTTTTGGTGAGACTGTTGTTACAAGGAAATTGTATAGAAGATGCCCATTGTTTGTTCAAGGTCATGTATTCCCTGTTGATTTGATAGAACTGCCTTTTTATTGATTTGATGTAATTCTTGGGATGGATTGGTTGGTTGAAAACCGAGCTATGGTTGACTTTGATGTTAAGCGTGTTACCCTGAAGCTAGCAGACAATTACGAGGTAGTAATCGTGGGAGAGAACGTGAAGTTCTTATCTAACACAATTTTGACTCTTGAAGCAAGTTGGATGTTGGAGTCGGGATGCGAAGCTTTCATGGAGTATGTGATGAATCCTGGCACAAATGAAGTGCGTGCGCAAGACATATGAACAGTATATGAGATTCTGGATGTCTTTCTGGAGGAGTTGCTAGGGTTGCCACCCAATCGAGAGGTTGAGTTTTGTATAGAGTTGTATGAGAATACGACTTTGGTGTTCATTGCTCCTTATTGCATGGAACCTAAGAAGTTGAAGGAGTTGAAGACACAGCTCCAAGAGTTGCTTGACCGAGGGTTCATAAGACCGAGTATTTCACCTTGGGGTGTGCCGGTCTTGTTTGTAAAGAAGAAAGATGGTACATGCGTATGTGCTTTGATTATCGGCAACTAAACAAGTCGACGATTAAGAAAAAATATCCTTTGGCGAGGATCGATGATTTGTTTGATCAGTTTCACGGTGCTTCGGTGTTTTCAAAGATAGATTTAAGGTCTTGGTACTATCAGCTTAATGTTAAGGATGTGGATGTACCTAAGATAGCTTTTCGGACGAGGTACGACCATTATGAGTTCTTGGTGATGTCGTTTGGGTTAACAAATGCACCGACTGCCTTCATGGACATGATGAATAGGGTGTTCCATGAGTTTTTAGACCAGTTCGTGGTGGTGTTTTTCGATGATATTATCGTGTACTCGCGTACCGAGGAGGATCATGATAGGCACTTGAGAATTGTGTTGCAAGTGCTGTTGGAGAATTAGCTTTATGCTAAGCTGAGCAAATGTGAGTTTTGGCTCAAAAAAGTGGTTTTTCTTGGACACGTGGTGTCGACTGAAGGCATTCGGGTTGATCCACACAAGGTTGAGGCAATGATGAGTTGGAAGACGCCTAAGTCAATGACTTAGGTGCGTAGTTTCCTTGGGTTGGCCGGTTACTACCGAAAGTTTGTCGAATGTTTCTCTAAGATTGCTGCCCCTTTGACCAAGTTGTTGCAAAATAATGTTCGCTTTGAGTGGATGGATGTTAGGTAACAAGCTTTCGAGATGTTGAAGGAAGCTTTGACACAAGCTCCTATCTTGATTCAACCAGAATCCAGTAAGGAGTTTGTAGTTTATAGCGATGCATCATACATTGGTTTGGGTTACGTGTTGATGCAAGGTGGGAGGGTTATGGCTTATGCGTCTAGACAGTTGAAAGTGCATGAGTGCAACTATCCCACACATGATCTTGAGCTCGCGGTGTTGGTGTTTTCTCTGAAGATTTGGAGACATTACCTTTATTGTGAAAGGTGTGTAGTTTATACCGACCATAAGAGTTTGAAGTATCTTATGTCTCAAAAGGAGTTGAATCTTAGGCAACGAAGATGTTTGGAGTTGCTTAAGGATTACGATATGACCATTGAGTATCATCTGGGAAAGGCCAATGTTGTGGCCGATGCTTTGAGTAGGAAGCTGGTTGTTGAGTTGAGAGCTATGTTTGCTCGTTTGAGAATATCACGTGATGGTGGCTTGATAGCTGAGTTACAAGTGAAATCTTCTTTAATTCAGTTGATAAAGGAAAAACAGTTGTTGGATGATTCGTTGGTGCTGCATGTTCAGGATATAGCTGTTGGTAAGGCTACGAATTTCTGTTTTAATGATGATGGGGGTTCTATGTTTCAAAAGTCGGGTAGAGGTGTCAGAAGATGCTGAGTTGAGGCGCACTATTTTGACTGAGGCTCATAGCAGTCCTTTTGCTATGCACCCTGGTAGTACTAAGATGTATCATGGCTTAAAGGATGAGTACTATTGGGTAGGTTTGAAAAAGGATATGGCCGATTTTGTAAGCAAGTGTATAGTTTGCCAACGGGTGAAGGTTGAGCATCAGTTTCCTTCCGGTTTGTTACAACCTTTGAGGATACCGTAGAGGAAATGGGAGAGGATTACGATGGATTTTGTATCTGGGTTGCCTTTGACACCATCGAAGAAGAACTCAGTGTGGGTGATTGTCGATCGCCTTACAAAGTGTGCACATTTCTTGGCTGTGCATTCTATGCATACATTGGATAAGTTAGCTGAGTTGTATATTGTCGAGATTGTGCGTTTTCACGGTGTGCCCAAGTCCATAGTGTCGGATAGAGATCCGAGGTTTATAGCGAGGTTCTGGGAATGTTTACATCAGGCGTTGGGTACGCGGTTGAATTTCAGCATTTCATATTATCCTTAGTCAGATGGGCAGTCAGAGCGAGTTATCCAGGTGCTTGAGGATATGTTGCGATGATGTGTGATTTATTTCCTGGGTTCTTGGGAGAGGAATCTACCGTTGGTTGAGTTTGCCTATAATAATAGCTTTCAGGCAAGTATTCAATTGGCATCGTATGAGGCCTTGTATGGGAGAAAGTGTAGAACGCCTCTTTGTTGAGTCGAGGGGGGGGGGCAAAAGTTACTTTCCTTGTTGGATATGCTCAACGGAACAACAGAGAAGGTGAAGCTCATATGTGGGCGGTTGAAGGCTGCATCATATCGTCAGAAGTCGTACGTGGATTTAAAGCGTAAAGAGGTTGAGTTCACGGTTGGTGATCGCGTGTTCCTTAAGGTATCGCCTTGGAAGAAGGTGATGAGGTTCAGACGTAAGGGAAATCTTACTCCGAGGTTTATTGGACCTTATGAGGTTATAGAGCGAGTTGGTCCTGTGGCTTATCGGCTGAGGTTACCTCCCGAGTCGGAAAAGATCCATGGTGTGTTTCATGTATCAATGTTGCGAAGATATTGATCAGATCCTTCGCATGTGATGCCGGTTGAGGAGATTGAGTTGAATCTCGATTTGTCCTATGATGAGAAACCGTTGATAATATTGTATTCAAGTAGCAAAGTTCTTTGTGGCAAGACGATTGAGCTTGTGAATGTGTTGTGGCGACACCGAGGAGTTGAGAAGGCCACGTGAGAAAGAAAGGCGGACATGCTGAGGCAATTCCTGCATCTTTTTCCTTCAGGTAAAACTTCGAGGACGAAATTTCCTAAGTGGAGGAGAGTTGTAACGCCTCGGTTTTGGGCTTAGATGCTTTGGCGAGTCGGGTTGGGCCGGTGGAACTGGTGCCGGTTGTTAGAACAGTTAAAAGTTGGTTTAGGGAGATCAAGGTTCGGGATAGGATAAAAATGTAATAAAAATTCCTAAAATCCTCTAAAATGATGTTTAAGAGGTTGGTCAAATAAATTTTGCAAAACGGGTTTTCGAAAGTATACATTTTGGGTAGTAACCAAAATGTAAAGATTTAAAAGTTGGAAGCACGCGTTTTTCAAGAAGAGTCAAAATCTTAGAATCTTTAGGGAGCTACTTGGAAATTATGCATTTTCCCTAATTTGGCACGTGTTTTAAATGTTATTAAAAATTAAAAAGGCTTTTAATTTGGTTTAATTATAGAAGTTAGTTAATCGGTTAATGAAATTTTTGACGAGCTTTTCATTTCTCACTTTCACTTCAGCCAAACACTCTCCTTTTTCTCCCAGTTTTCCAGAAATTCTTATCTCTCAAATCTTCTTTTGATTCCTATCATTTCTCCATTGATTTCTTCCATTTTCCTTCAAGTTTCTTTAAGCAAATCTTGCCAAATTAGAGGAGAAGCAAGGATTGGAGATAATTTACGTGTTATCCCTCTATTCTAAGTTCTTTAATGAATTTCCAAAGATATTTGACACTTTAATACCGATTTTGATTGAGGTTTTGTGGTTAGATTGATTAACTCTTGAAATCTTGGTGAAAAATTGGTTTAAAATGTGATTTTTGGACTTTAATTGATTTCGCTGGTTTGAGATTGTTTCTAACTGAGTTTTGAAAGAGTTTTGGTGTTGAAGTGGAGTCTTAATCATATATGTCCCGAAATCCATGAGATCCTTAGTTTTTGAAGTGTTTTTGGGTGAGTTTTAGAGGAATTCAAGTTGCTGGAGGTATAAGGTTGGTTTTGTTGGAGTATGCCCAAAGACCAATCATATGATGATTGAATTGACATACTATTTTACTAGATTTATCAAGTAATGGCATTGTCGTTATTATCATTTGGTATGTTTCTGTGCATCAAAGTAATCATTGGATAATAATGTTCATACAATAATACAATTATTGTTAAATAGGATCCTTAGTCGAATATTATTATGGGTATGTACATTGATAATATATAAAGACTAATATATGGTTGATGACAAGCGTTGGCATTGACATAGAGATGTCAAAATCAACACATAAGTATTTGTTAGAGAACAACATACTGGATTGACCCGCTTTGAGCATGTTTCTTGGGTAATTATGTGACAGTCACAACATTGCTCATGATAAACATATGTATAATCCTTAGACTTGGGATCAACATGATTTCAACATAAAGATTTACATATTTTGACATAGTCAAACGTGTTTCGTAACTTACTACATTATAAAGACTGATGATTGGATACATGATGACCTATGTAGTGAAATATGGTTGATCAAGAAAGGATTTGTCCCTCCTACATAATGGGAGAAATATCTTCGGCCACTTGATTGAGTGAGATTAGAAAATGCATGGTCATGCTCGAATATTATGATATGAGATACCATAGAGATTCGTTTATCATAATCTACTCAAGACATCAAGAAACACTAGATGGACAACGCAAGTGTGACTAACCCATGGCTTGTGTTCATCAAAGATATAAAGGACAAAAGGATGAAATACATAAATGATGTTTATTCAGGAATTAGGAAAGTCAAACCATGACTTCATGCAACTTAGGTAGCAATGATGTATTGCTAGATGCCACTCATTGTTTGTAAAAATTAGAACGGTTCTAATTTTGTTGCTAACGTTGCATGAACCTACAAGGGTCACACCCTTTCAATGAAGAGAACAAAAATTGGAAACCATACTCCCTATTTTAGGGAGGTTGCCGAAAAACCCCTATGGGATAGGGGAAATCTGCAACTCCCTTAAATGGGAATAATATTGGATAAATATTGTATTTGTCAAATATTATTTAGAGTATGGAAAATATTTAGAGACTTAAATATTATATAATAAGATTCTAGAAATTTAAATACATATTTGGAATTTATATAATGTATATTTAATTCCAAGTTTATGTAGAATTAGATTCCACATAATTAAAAATATATATTTAAATATATTTAAATCCAAGTAAAGATAGAATGAGATTCTGTATAATAAAAATATATATATTTGGATTGAATATAATGTATATTTAAATCCATGTTTTATGTAGAATAAGATTCTACATAATTAAATATATATATTTAATTTAATATTATTAAATATAATGTATATTTAATATAAACCAATTTCAAGTATAATTAGATTCTATGAATTTTGGTTGAACTTGGATTTAAGGAATTCAACTAGAATTAAGTCTCTAAATACTATTTAAAGGGACAAGGGCTAGCAACCAAATCATCCCTCTTCCTCCTCTTGAAGATTTCGACAACACCCCTAGGGATTCCCCACTGGAATTTGACATATCCCATAAAGTTCTCTGAGAAGCTGTTCGACTTTTTTCTGGTGTTCTACTTGCCCCCTGGCAAATCCCTGAAGGCTCCCTTGTTCGATTTCAAGTCCCGGTTGAACTCCTGGTCGATTTCAGACTCCTTTAGGAATCCCTGGAGGGATTTCGACTTCTCCCTGGAAGGTGTTCAAACCTGTCGAAATTTATCCCTAAGTGTTAGGGAGGCGGAAACTTTGTTCGTTTTGTTCGGGTGGACTCCATAGAGGTCGTTGTGAACCTGTGACGATTCCGGTTTTACTTGACGTGGTTATTCCGACATACCGTCGGTTTTCCAGTTTCCAGAGATTTAAAAGGTAACTCTTCATCTTTTCACCCCAAATTCGTTCCTGTACATGGATCCTTGGCTGGATTACGTCGGATTATTTTTCCGTTGCACCACGAGGCGTGCCGACATGACCCAACAGGTTTTAGGTTGTTGATTAATGCTTAGAATGTGTTGGATGAGTTGGGTAATGGCTGGGTTGAGGTTAGAGGTCAATCGATTGAGTTTTCGGTTGTTTCGGATGGTTGTTTTGATGCTTTAGAGCATTGCTGCGGGATTTCTTGTGTGTGTGTTGGAGTTTTGGATGCATTTTAATGCATTGAACCTCTGTTTTGATGTGTTGAAAACATGGGATAGTAATCCAGAGGCAAAATAAGTGTTTTTGGATACTTCAGACAATCGTTAGTTGCATCGGCAAGCGTGGTTCCTCAAGTCGGTGAGTGGAATTTGGTTTTCTAGCGTGGAAACATTTTAAAAAAGGATTTGGGAACTTAATAAGAGCTTGGAATGCTTTATTAAGTTCAGAAGTAAGTAAATCAAAATTTCTCACTCGATTGAGCTAGTTATGAGCCTTTGGTTGCACTTGATTTTAATTGCATATACCTACTGTTTTAAAGCATGTTTTGAATGTATATAATGTGAATGATGATGCCATGTGGTTTAAGGATGCACTAGGTAAGTTGTCCTTGTATGCATGGATTGATGCATGAGGTTTTAAGCATGGTTAAATGCTTGATGATGGCTTATCATGAATGCTTTGTAAAAATAGTGAGGTATGCATGCGTTGTGGATTATATTGACAAGTGATGTTGAATAAAGCGTTTTGTAAATGAAATCAGATATAGTTAGCCGGTTATAGGATTGAGTGCACTATAAACAAGTCGCCTTGGATGTTAAGGGGTTGTGATTGTGCCGAATACTCCATCCAAGTACCCTAACAATTGAGGATTGTTTAAGGTTGCAACGGTTGAGGGTAGCTCCTGGGTGCGAACCTTGTGCGTGTCACGTCTCTCGTTAGTAGGTTATACATCTATGATGAGTTGTGTTGAGGGGTTGTGATTGCACCGAATACTCCACCACAGGTGTCACAACGATGGAGGGTCACTCTCGTGTGTGAACCTTGAGATGTCGGTAGAGTGTATGAAGGGTGTGGGACAACCCTTGGTAATTCATGTATCCGATACTTTGTTTTTGAGATTGTTGTTATCAATTGTGAGCCAATATAATGGATTTGTATAATGTGGATAATGTTGCTAATGTATAGTTTGAAAGATGAATGTTTTGGGTTTAAGCTTAGCATAAAGGTGTTATGCATGAAAGGCTTGGTAAATGAGAAGCAATGGTCTAATTGCTTATTTTGTTTGGATCATGTTGCATGAGGTTTAAAACAATGAATTTGTTGTTAAAGTGTATGGTTTGATAAGAAAGCCATGATGGTTTTGAAGAGAGTGGAAAACGATTTTGTACATTGATGATGTTTGTGGTTTTGAGCAATCCTCACTAAGCTTATATGCTTATGCTCTCTTTGTTTCATAAATGTAAATAATTAGACTTTTGGAGGAAACATCTTCGAGGAATCACACCAAGACATTTTGCTAAAAGTATGTTGAGCTTTTGAACTAGTGTAATAAGGGGAATGGGGGTGTCTGATGCAATGAATGTTAACGATTTGTTGATTTCTAATTTTGAGCAAGTTTGTGATGCATTTTTGGACTTGTAAATGGCCTTTGAATTTTGGTATATGTTTGCTTTTGGATTTTAGCGTTTTGCTGCTTTTGACATCTAGGAAGCATGCCTTTAGAGCCGTAGCTTGTGAGAATGATGCTATGATGATGCTTATGCTTCGTTTATGGGGTCAATGATGTGTATTTAAGTTGTAAGTATGTTAGGGCATGTGTCGGGATGGTTTCACAGGGCGTAAAGTGATTTAAACTAGCTATTTAGAACATTGCAGACCCAGGTGTTTCGAAACACCCTTGCCTGTTTCGAAATGGTGGCCTCAAATGGCCTTAGTGTTTCGGAACGGTGAGGCCTGTTTCGGAACATTTTGCCTCTGTGAAACATCGTACCAAAACGTGTCTTGAGGGGTTTAGAAACGATCCCGCGTATCGAAACGGTCAGCTAGGTTTCAAAACGACCGTTCTGATACAGAGCATTTTGTTCTGAAACACTTGACCGTTGGGCCTGTATTTGAATTGTCCCGAGTTTTGTTTCTTGCATTTTCGTCCCAGTTTTTCCTTGCATGCAATTGAATGAGGTGTAAATGTCTTTTTGAGCTGAAATTTCACCGAGAAGTATGTAATGAATCTAATTGACGATTGGTAACTTGAATTTCGGAAATCCCCTTGTAATTTATCAAATTTACAAAATGGTACTTAATCCTTAATCGATTTGATTTAATTGGCAAGTGTATTGATGTCTTATCCGCTACTTATGTACGTACACATAGGAACCTAAGTTGCATCTAGACAAGATAAAAAGAAAAAAAAGGTCGTTTATTGAGGTAAACCTTCTCGATTTACTTCAATATTCCCCGTGTGATCCGTTCGGCTTGGTCTATAACCCCCTTAGCCCGATCTCGACGGATGACCCGAACCAAGGAGCTTACACGGGGAAAACCGAAGCTAACTTGTTAAAGCCGACTTCGATTAGCGACCCTTATTTTATTTCTTTTTATCTTCTCTAGATGTAGTTTAGATCCTATGTGATCATCAAAGAGTGTAGGAAGATACGACACAACGATTGAATATCGTTTAGGGGGTTCAATTGTACAATTTATGCTTTTAGGGACCAAAATGTAAATTCTGTAAAATACGAGGAGATTTCTGACTTAAAGGTTACCAATATTCAATTAGTCATATTTCATGCTTCACTGAAAAATTTCATCATAATCAGATCATCCAAACTCACCTAATTGCATGCACGAAGTTCAAGGACTAAAACGTAACATTTCAAAACCTAAAAATATGCTTTTAACAGATTTTAACGGTCGCGTATCGGTACACCTATGGGTCGTATCGGTACGCGGGAAGGCAGTGGCCAAACTTGAGGAAAGGGTATCGTGCACCTTCCCGAGTACCGATACGCCCTTCAAACTTTTGCCTTGGCGTATCGATACGCCCCTCAATCGTATCGATACCCCTGGACCATTTGGCACAAATTTGGCTTATGCGTATCGATACGCAAGCACGAGTATCAATACACATACCAGAAGCATACAAAATTCAGCCCCAAACTCACATCTAGCAATAACTAATCACCACCAAAACGTATAGATATGTTATCAACATTAAAACTAACTCAGAAGCATTTAATTCAAAGCACATGGCAAACATTTGGCATAGCATCACAAGATCATATGATATATAAAATAGTATGCTTAAACCACAAGCCTTAATCATTCCAAAAGGTAATATAAAGCAACAAGACAATTATAAAGGCCTTCTACAAACCAAAAAGAACACACATAACTTGCAACAGCACAAGGGAGTCCAAACGCATCTCCCAACACAATCCATTAAATCCCATTGCCATGTATCATTACTAAGGTAAAAGTAAAAAATCATACTTGAGCTTATCTACTCCTTGGATTACTTTAAGCCTCCTTGCTGCCCAAGATGTCTCAAATATCTGCATTGTTGGTAAAAGAGAGCGTAAGCACAATAGCTTAGTGGGTCATGCTCTAAAAACACCAACACAACAATGCAAGCTTTTAAAACATAATCTTGAAATCCATTTCTAAAACCATGCTCTTTTTATCTCATGCTTGTAATCCATTTCAAAGCAAATCACCATTTGAAAACCACATGTACCATTTATCTATCTCATGCATTCAACCAATGCAAAACTCATGGCAAGGCTACACATGCTAGATATACAAAAGCATTTCATAATCACAAAATCTCATATGCATTTCTCATAGCATAAAATCATTTCAAACATTGGTACATGTGAATCATAGCTCATATATTGGTATTTCATTTTCTATCTTTACTCGGATATATGTATTAGCTTGACATAGAGTCAAGACCTACCCCAGTGGAATCTCGCATCACCGGACTCTCCTGGTGGTATCAATCATCACCACAAAGCTTGGGTGTTTCACCAAGACCTACCCCGAAGGAATCTCTCATCATCAGACTCATACTTTGGATCGGGATGACACTACCCCCATTGCCCGACTCCAAAGAGCACGCACAAATTTTAGTTTAGAGTGCACTTTACATCCTATTGGTCGACCAATTATATCCGGTAACATCTCATCAATTATGCATAAGCTACCACCTTACCCTCTTACATCAACACACACCCCAAACCAACATAAGAGGCATCACAATAGACCACAAACTCTTTTCCAGATTCAAGTTGAATCAAGATAGGAGCTTGCGTCAATGCCTCCTTTAGATTCTCAAAGGCTTGTTGTCTCGCTCCCGTCCAATCAAACTTAACATCCTTCTGCAATAACTTCGTCAAAGGGGCAGCAATTTTGGAAAATCCAACAACAAACCTTTGGTAGTAGCCTGCCAAACCAAGGAAATTACGAACTTCATGAATAGACCTAGGAGGCTTCAGGTTCACCACCGCCTCAATCTTTTGAGGATCAACACGAATTCTTTCGACCGAAACCACATGGCCTAGGAAAACAACTTTCTTCACCCAAAATTCTCATTTACTCAGCTTGGCGTAAAGCTGATTTTCTAGCAAGACTTGCAAAACAACCCTCAAATGCTCCTTGTGCTCCTCCTCAGTACGAGAATACACTAGGATGTCATCGATGAACACCACCACAAACTTATCCAAGAACTCATGAAACACCATGTTCTTCATATCCATGAATGCAGCAGGAGCATTCGTTAAACCAAAAGGCATCACTAGGAATTCATAATGCTCATACCTAGTCCGAAAAGCAGTTTTTGGCACATCCACATCCTTAACCTACAATTGATAGTACCCGGACCTCAAATAAATCTTCGAGAACACATCCGCTCAATGAAACTGATCAAAAAGATCTTCAATCCTTGGTAGAGGATACTTATTCTTAACAGTCAACTTATTCAGCTGATGATAATCAATACACATTCTCATCGTGTCATCTTTCTTCTTTACAAACAAGACATTTGCACCCCAAGGCAACACGCTAGGCCGAATAAAGCCTCGATCAAGTAATTCCTGGGGTTGTGTCTTCAGCTCCTTTAACTCCTTAGGTGCCATCCGATAGAGAGCGATAGACACCGGAGTCGTATTCTCATACAACTCAATTCCAAATTCAACCTCTCGACTAGGCGGCAAACCAGGTAACTCCTCCGGAAACACCCTAGGGAATTCACAAATTGTTCTTATATCTTGTACTCGTACATCCTTTGTACTAGGGTTTATTACAAAAGCTAAGTAAGCTTCTCCTCGATAACGCAACAGCCGACTCGATTCAAGAGTCGAAACCACATTAGATAAAAACTTTACATTCTCTCCCACTACCACAACTTCATAGTCATCAGCAAGTCTCAACAAAACTCGCTTATTCTCAAAATCCACAACAGCCTTGTGCTCAAAAAGCCAATTCATACCAAGGATTACATCAAATCCATAGAAAGGCAATTCCATGAGATCAACCCTAAACATATGTCCTTGCACTATTAAGGGAAATCTCTTATATAACTTCCTTGTTATAATCGTTTCACCAAAAGAAGCAGTCACACAGACTCCCAATTCCAAAGACTCAACATGCAAACCAAGAATTTGAGCATGTGCACACAATATATATGGATGTGTAGACCCAGAATCAATAAGAGAAAGTAATGACAAAGACTGCAAAGTAAAGGCACATGCGATCACGTCAGTGTCATTCCTCCGCTCACGATATGCGTAAACTTTGGCCTGACCACCTCTTTCGGGCTGAACAGCTACCACGTAAGCTACATTCCTTAGACCATTATCTTTGCACTGAAAGTTTCCATGGCCGCGCCCACGACACCTCTGTGGCTCAACTGCTCTCACTTGAGCTTGTCCCTCTCTCAACAGCTGAGGACAATCCCGCTTCATGTGCCAACGAGAACCACAATTACAGCATGTACAACCATTGCCCCAACACTCCCCTGTGTGCCTCCTACCGCACCGGTTACAATCAGGTGTACGAACAAAGGCATTCGGTCCTTGCCGACGTCTCCCTTGGGTTACCTCCACCACGTCTAGGATCCAAGTGAGACCTTCGATCCTTAGGTCTCTTAAAATGATCCCTCCCAGCATCATGATCTGCAGCTCGCTTCCTTGAGCTAGATCCTCCTGCTCGACCCGTAAGACCAAGGTTTAGCTAAATATCCTTGGCTCGAGTGACCAAAACATTAAAATCAGTGTAATCTGATGCAAGCATATACTTCTTCACATCTGTCACCAACCCATATCGGAATCGCTCGCACCTTTCCCGCTCATTAGGGATCAACTTAGGTGCGTACTAACTGAGGCGCAAAAACTGTACTTCATATTCAGCCACAAACATGCTTCCTTGCACCAGGGACATAAATTCCCTCTCTTTCTCATCCAGGTAACGAACACCTAGGTACATCCTCTTGAACGCAATAAAAAAGAACGTCCAAGTCACCTCATCAGCCTCCAATAGTGGTCGTCCACCACGTATAGGCGTCACCGTGCAACATGGATACAATGCATGCTAGCTTCTGGACATCATTGCAATTCATTTGTTCAAGGATCCTCTTGTTGCTTTCCAACCAAGACTCAGAACTCTCAGGGGTCAGCCCTCTGAACTCAGTCCCACCAAGATTGCGGAGTCGCTCTAACGGCAATCTCGCACTAGCATAAGGTTGAGGTGCAACCACTTGAGCACCATCTACTGCTTCCTGAAAGGCTCTAGCAATAGCCTGAATCAGCATAGTCATATCAGAAGCATCCAGCCCTCGTGCTCCTTCGGTTGCAACATCCCCTACTCCAGCCCCAACACCAGCCCCCGCTCCACCACCACCGGGTTGTCCACCAGGAAGAGGAGGTGGAAAATTCTCTACTCGCTCTTCTGTCTCATTCTCACCCGAGCTCTAGGTGTTAATTCTAAGCTCTCTTCATGGCCCCATTCAAAACAATGCAACTAGCAAAAATACAATAAAACTCAATTAGGCAACTTAAGGCAAGAAAATCCAAGGTCCTCAAGTCTCATTTTCAAAACAATTTCTTCCATTAGTAATGATATGGCAATGAGTTCCCAAATTATTCTCCATTCACATCATAGCAACACAAATTAATCTCACACAACAAAATTGCATGCGTTCCATCTCAATCAAGCTCAAACATTACCCAAGTACACTACATGTATTCACAGATTTCATCAAACCTCGTATTTGCACTTACCAACCACTTATCAATGCTCTAATTGTTCGCAAACCTGGCTCTGATACCAACAAATGTAACCCCTTTAACCCGGTCTAGACAGATGACCCGAACCAAGGAGCTTACACGGGGAAAATTGAAGTCAACTTGTTAAAGCCGACTTCGATTAGCGACCCTTATTTTTTTTTCTTTTTATCTTATCTAGATGAAGTTTAGATCCTATGTGAATATCAAAGAGTGTAGGAAGATACGACACAACGATTAGATATTGTTTAGAGGTTCAATTGTACAATTTAAGCTTTTAGTGACCAAAATGTAAATTATGTAAAATACGAGGAAATTTTTGACTTAAAGGTTAACAATATTCAATTAGTCATATTTCATGCTTCACTGCAAAATTTCTTCACAATCATATCATCCAAACTCACCTAATTGGATGCACGAAGTTCAGGGACTAAAATGTAACATTTCTTAACCTAAAAAGATGCTTTTAACAGATTTTAACGGTCGCGTATCGGTACACCTGTGGGCCGTATCGATAGGCGGGAAGGTAGTGGCCAAAATTGAGGAAAGGGTATCGATACACCTTCCCGAGTACTGATACGCCCTTCAAACTTTTTCCTTGGCGTATCGATACGCCCCTCAATCGTACCGATACCCTTAGACCATTTGGCACAAATTTGCTTTATGTGTATCGATACGCAAGCCCAAGTATCGATACGCATACCGGAAGCATACCAATTTCAGCCCCAAATCTAGTAATAACCAATCACCATCAAAACATATAGACATGTTATCAATATCAAAACAAACTCAGAAGCATTTAATTCTAAGCACATGGCAAACATTTGGCATAGCATCAAAGGGTCACATGGTATATAAAAGAGCATGCTTAAACCACAAGCCTTAAGCATTCCACAAGACAGTATAAAGCAACAAGACAGTTATAAAGGCCATCTACAAACCAAAAAGAGCACACATAACTTGCAACAGCACAAGGGAGTACAAACACATCTCCCAACACAATCCATTAAATCCCATTGCCATATATCATTACAAAGGCAAATTTAAAACATCATACTTGAGCTTATCTACTCCTTGTTTTTCTTTAAGCCTCCTTGCTGACAAAGATGTCTCAATTATCTGCATTGTTGGTAAAAGAGAGCGTAAGCACAATAGCTTAGTGAGGCAAGCAATAAAAACACCAACACAACAATGCATGCTTTTAAAACATAATCTTGAAATTCATTTCTAAAACCATGCTCTTTTGATCTCATGCTTGAAATTCATTTCAAAGCAAATCACCATTTGAAAACCACATGTACCATTTATCTATCTCATGCATTCAACCAATGCAAAACTCATGTCAAGGCCACACATGCTAGATATACAAAAGCATTTCACAATCTCAAAATCTCATATGCATTTCTCATAGCATAAAATCATTTCAAACATTGGTACATGTAAATCATTTCATAATCTCAAGGCGGTATCTCCCATCGCCACAAAGCTTGGGTATTTCACCAAGACCTACCCCGATGGAATCTCTCATCATCGAACTCTCACTTTGGATCGGGATGACGCTACCCCCATTGCTCGACTCCAAAAAGCACGTACGAATTTTAGTTTAGAGTGCACTTTACATCCTATTGGTCGACCAATTATATCCGTTAACATCTCATCAATTATGCCAATATATTTACATTAAAAACATCATCTCACCTACTATTTTGATGCAACATTTCTAAACTAAACTCATCCCATTTCAAAATCAAAATCCATGCATAACATTTAATCATAATCTCAATACTCTTTGCAATATTGCTCAACCTCTTGGGATCAATATAAAACATCACCTCATGTCATAAATCATGCATAAAATAGTAGGAATTTATCTTTCTCAAATCAAGAGAATGTCAAAAGCATTTAAGGGCATCAACCACATTTCGAGGGCAATTATAAACATACTTACTTCCGGACTTTGGTTGGTGTTTCAAACCAATCCTAAATCCCCAAAACTTGTTTCCTTGTCCCTTAAGGACTTCTAAAACCATTTTCACTCACCGATGACATTTCTCTTGCTTGCCAAAACGATTTCTAAGCTTCCGGTGCTTCCGGATCAACACCAAACGCGGCCGATGAAGTGTCCCCTGTTTAACACACATAAGAGCAGAGGATTAACTCATCACCATGCATTAAAACACCAGCCACTCACTCTAACATGATGCCCTGCTCAAAACTAGCTTTTCGGCTATCCGAAATAATCGAAAACACTTCCAAACTTCCACCAAACAAAGCCCATCCATGATCTATCAATTCTAACCTTTCCTAAACGTCAATTACCATCAAAAACCAACATAAACACGACCTTATACCTCCAGCAATGGCAAAACATCAAAAACATCTCAAAAACCACAAATCTAACATCTTAAACTTAGGGACCCAAGCCTATTCGGGATTTATTTGTTAAAACCTTATTCTCAACATCAAATAACATCCAAAATATGTTGAAAATCAACCTCAAATAAAATCATTACATAGAAATACGAAAATCACCAAGATCTAATCAAGAATCTTGAATTTAACAACTATTTCTTGTTTATAACATTAAAACAACTCAAAAACCATTAACAAAGGATTGATAACTTGGTAATTTCAGTAAAGAACTGATCATTAGAGGAGAAGGACGAAGCTTATCTCTAATGGTTGATCTCTCTTCAATTTTGGCAAGTTTTCTTGAAAAATCCAAAGCAAAATCAATGTGGTTTGATGAAACAAAGTTGAAGAATCATTTAGGGAATGAAATCTTAGCAATCAAAGAGAAAATAAAAGGTTCTTTGATGAGAGAAAAGTGTTTGGATGAAAAGAAGTTGAGAGAAAATGAGAATAGGAAAACTATCGTGAAATTGGTTATGAAAAGTCAACTTTTGGTTTCCTTTTTAATTCCTTTATTTCTTTTATAAAATCATTTATCAAAAGCTCCAAAATTTAAGAGAAATCTGATGAAAATAAATGGTAGAAATAGCTCCTTAAAGATTCAAAGTTTCAATCATTTACAAAATAGTCACTAGCCAACTTTTGCAAAAATGCATTTTGATCACTATACCAAAATGTAATATCTCTAAAACACATTTTGTAAAATTGCTTCTACCATAATCATTTACATATTAAATAATAATTTTTAGATATTTTTCCCATATTTTGAAACATCCCGAACTAGGTTTTCCCTGAACCAACTTCAAGGGTTCCAACCATTCCCGACCGGCCCGATCCAACGTCTAAAACATCTAGGCCCAAATCCAGGGCGTTACAACTCTCCCCCACTTATGAAATTTCGTCCTCAAAATTTACCTGGTGGAAAGAGGTAAGTAAACTGCATCTTCATGTCATCTTTCCTTTCCCACGTAGCTTCTCAATGCCACAATGTCTGCATAAGACTTTGACAAACTCGATGGTCTTACCCCGGAGAACCTTGCTATCCGAATCCAGGATCTTAACTGGCTCCTCATCATATGTTAAGTCTGGATTCAACTCAACCTCTTCTATAGGCATAACATACGGCGGATCCGATCTATACATCCGAAGCATGGATACATGGAACACATTATGTATCTTTTCTAACTCTAAAGGCAACCTCAACTTGTAAGCAACAAGGCCTATTCGCTCCATCACCTCATATGGTCCAATTAACCTCAGACTCAATTTTTACTTCTGGCCAAATCTCATAACCTTCTTCCAAGGTGAAACTTTCAAAAACACATGTTCGCCAACTGCGAACTCAATCTCCTTACACTTCAAATTTGCATAAGACTTTTGCCGGTCTGATACTGCCTTCAAACGCTTACAAATAAGCTTCACCTTCTCAATGGTTCCTTTCAACAAAACTGGCATTAAAATCAACTTCTGCCCTGTTTCAGCCCAACAAAGAGGAGTTCTACTCTTCCTCCCGTATAAAGCCTCGTATGGTGCTATTTGAATGCTTGCCTGGTAACTGTTATTGTAAGAAAACTCAACCAAAGGCAAGTACTTCTCCCAAGAACCTTAAAACTCAATAACACATCATCTCAACATGTCCTCAAGCACTTGGATAACACACTCCGACTGTCCATCCGTCTGAGGATGATAAGAACTACTGAAATTCAACCGCGTACCCAAGGCTTGATGCACACATACCCAAAACCTTGACGTGAACCTCGGATCCCTATCCGATACTATAGACTTCGGCACCCCGTGCAAACGCACAACCTCAGCAACATACAACTCATCTAACTTATCCAAGGTATACGTAGTATGCACATGCAAGAAATGTGCACACTTCGTAAGGCGTTCAACAATCACCTAAACAGAATTCTTCTTTGATGGTGATAAGGGCAAACCGGACACGAAATCCATGGTAATCCTTTCCCACTTCCATTCTAGGATTTTCAACGGTTGCAGCAACCCATAAGGAACCCGATGTTCAGCCTTTACTCGCTGACAAACCATGCATTTGCTAAAAATTTGGCAACATCCTTCTTCAACCCCACCCAAAAGTACACATCCTTCAAATCACGATACATCTTTGTACTACCAAGGTTCATAGCGAAAGGACTACTATGAGCTTCAGTCAGAATAGTGCGCCTCAACTCAACATCATTCGGCACCACTATCCGACTCCCAAAGCATAGAACACCATCATCATTGAAACTGAAATTCGAAGGCCTACCATCTGCAATATCCTGAACACGAGGAACAAGAAAATCATACATCAACTGCTTATCTTTTATTAACTGAATCAAAGATGGTTTCACTTGCAACTCGGCAACAAGACCATCATCTCACGATATGCTCAAGGGAGCAAACATCGCCCTCAACTCCACAGCCACCTTCCTGCTCAAAGCATCGACCACAACATTGGCCTTCCCAGGATGATATTCGATCGACAAATCATAATCCTTAAGCAACTCCACCCATCGCCGATGCCTAAGATTCAACTCCTTTTGAGACATAAGATACTTTAAGCTTTTGTGATCCGTATACACAATACACTTCTCACCGTAAAGGTAATGCCTCACAGTCTTCAAAGCGAACACCGCCACCGCTAACTCAATATCATGCGTGGGATAGTTACACTCATGCAACTTCAACTGCCGCGATGCATAAGATACCACCTTACCCTCTTGCATCATTACACACCCCAAACCAACATAGGAGGCATCACTATACACCACAAACTCTTTTCCAGATTCAGGTTGAATCAAGATAGGAGCTTGCGTCAAAGCCTCCTTTAGCTTCTCAAAGGCTTGTTGTCTCGCTTCCGTCCAATCAAACTTAACATCCTTCTGTAATAACTTCGTCAAAGGGGTAGCAATCTTGGAAAATTCGTCAACAAACCTTCGGTAGTAGCCTGCCAAACCAAGGAAACTACAAACTTCATGAACAGACCTAGGAGGCTTCCAGTTCACCACCGCCTCAATCTTTTGAAGATCAACACGAATTCCTTCGGACGATATGTAACCCCCTTAGCCTGGCCTAGACGGTTGACCCGAACTATGAAGATTACACGGGGAAAAACAAAGTCAACCCGAATGTTAACCTTGATTAACGACCCCTTTTTTTAAAAAAACAATATTCAGGACTAAAACGTAAAACTTGCAAACCACATTACCATTCAAATCAGTGCGCAACGGTCATTTGTTTCGGAACAGGGGTTGACCGTTCCGAAACGCGGGTTCGTTTCGAGACCTGTATCGAAACAGGGCTTGGCAGTGTCCAAAATGTTTCGAAACGGCCTCTACCCGTTTCGATACACGAAGGCCATTACAGGCCCCCGTTTCGAAACGCTAGTGCCCGTTCCGATACGGATTTCCCAGAAAGTGCAGAATTTGCTGGTTTAACATGCATTTATCCACTCAAACACAACCTAATGACTTCCTAATCATGCCAACAAGTCATCATACATATAAGGTACATATTTGCATCATCAAAACACAATCATGGCATCAATTGGGAAAAACCACAAGTCTATAGGCATGCATCCTAATATTCAAAACCAACCAATCATCAAATCATCAAAGCAAACACCAAAATGGCCATTTACAAGTGCAAAACATCAAAGGCAGCATGCCACACTTAGAAAGTCCAAAACATCTCCCAAAAACACAACCTAGGTTCCCATTGCCAAATACCAAAAACTAATAATGTTGTGAAAAAGGTCACCATACATGAGCTTAGCTTTCCCTTAGATTCTTAGCCTCCTTGCTGCCCTCAAAACACTTCAATTCTATGCATTATTGGATCAAGAAAGAGAGCGTAAGCACATTTGCTTAGTGAGGCATGCTCTAAAGAAACAACACAATAATGCATTTTATAAAACACCTTTCATAAGGCCTTTAAACTCATAAACATCATTTCTCATGCAACAATGCATACACAACAAGCATCTCATGCTTCATTAACATCAACACGTCATATTGGCTTCCAAGTAATAATCCATAACCTTTTTCAACATAAAACACAATCGGATACGCGGATTACAAGCGTTGTCCCATACGCTTCATACACACTACCAAACACACAAGGTGGAGTTTACCGGTACAATCTCAACCCCCTCAACACCCGTGATGGAGTTTAACGGTACAATTACAACCCCTCCACATCACTCATCGGTAGTTGTATAACATCACTAACGAGAACACGGGACACACAACACAAGATCCACGCATAGCCTTTTAACCACCATTATGATCTTAACCATCTCATTAGTGTACTTGGATGGAGTTTACGGTACGATTGCAACCCCTCAACATCCAAGGCGACTTAATTCATGGTGCACCAAATCCTATAGCCGGCTAACTATATCCGATTCAAGTACTTTAAAACCAACACATCACTTGCCAATATACATCATTTATCATCAACAATCCACTGTTTAAAGCAATAATCAAAGCCATTAAATCATCATGCATCACTATGCATCAAAACCACATTTATCCAAACAAACCAAGGATCTCTTACCTTGAGCATCCTTCAACACATGACTTTCAAAACCAGCATTAATCATGCTAAAACATGCTTTCAAAACAGAATTTAAACATGCAAATTAAATACATTGCATCCAACCATCTCATGGTTCATCAAGAGAGAGAGTTTTCCCAAAAACTTACTCTTGAGCTTAGTTAAGTTGCTTAGACTTAAACTAAGCTCCCAAACCTTCAAACATTCATTACAAAGCTGGAAATCCCAACTTCACTCACCAATTCCGTTTCGCAAGCTTGCCGAAACGCCGTTCAAGCCTCTAGATCAACACCACAAGGATCCGAAGATGTCTCCCCTGTTTTAAACACATCAAAGTAGAGGATTAATGCATCATCATGCATTAAAATCTTCGGCCATTACACCTAAACTTGCTGCTCTCACCACATCTAACATTTCGGCTACCAAACACAACCGAAATCACTTCCAAACTCTTCCACAACATTACCCAGCCAAGATCCATCACTTCTAAACATTCTTAAACATCAATTAACATCCAAAAAGAACCTAAACTCGTCCTTATACCTCCAGCAATAACAGAACACCAAGATCACCCCAAAAACCACCATTTTCACAAGTAAAAACTTAGGAAAATCAACCTATTCAGGATTGCATTGATTAAACCTCAATTACACATCATTAAACATCCAAAATACATTAAAAAGCCATCTCAAAACAGAGCCCAAACAAATACCACGAATTTCTTCAAGATTTAATCCAAATCTTGAGTTTTAAGCCAAAATCAAGATCACAACATTAAAACCTTTTATAAAACTTAATTTAAGGATTGAGAACTTGGGAATTTCAGTAAAGAACTGAGTATTTAGAGGAGAAGAACATCATTACCTCTAAATGTAGATTTCTCCTTGATTAGAGCCAAAATCCTTGAAAATTCAATAAGCAAATGAAGAGGATATGATGTAGAAAGGATTAGGAATCAATTGATGATTGAAACCTCATCATTTAGTGTGAAAATCAGAAGAAATGTTGCTGTGGAAATGTGTTTGGCTGAGGGAATTTTGAGAGAAAATGAGATGAGAAAGTTTTTAAGAAAGTTAGTTATGAAAAGCTAAAATATAGTTTCCCTCTTTTCCTTTAATTAATTAAACATTAATAAAATCATTAAAATTAAGAAAAATCTGGAGAAATCCTTACTTGGGTAAATTAGCTCCTTAAAGATTCAAAGTTTCAATCCTTACAAAACAGTCACCACTGAACTTTTCAAAAATTACATTTTAGTCACTATTTCGAAATGTCACACTTCCAAACCTTATTTTTTAAAATTGATTTCACCACTCTCTTATATATATTAAAAGAGGATTTCTAGATATTTTTCCATATTTTTAATGCATCCCGAACTAGGATTTCCCTAAAACCACCTTTTATATTCGAACCGAAAAATCAGACCGGTCCGGTTCAGACCCTAAACTTCCAAGCCCAAAATTGCGATGTTACACGATACCAAATGGCCTAGGAAAACAACTTCCTTCACCCAAAACTCACATTTACTCAGCTTGGTGTAAAGCTGATTTTCTAGCAAGACTAGCAAAACAACCCTCAAATGCTCCTCGTACTCCTCCTCAGTACGAGAATACACTAGGATGTCATCGATGAATATCACCACAAATTTATCAAAGAACTCATGAAACACCCTGTTCATCATATCCATGAATGCAGCAGGAGCATTCGTTAAACCAAAATGCATCACCTGGAATTCATAATGCCCATACCTAGTCCGAAAAAGCAGTTTTTGGCACATCCACATCCTTAACCTTCAAATGATAGTGCCCAGACCTCAAATCAATCTTCGAGAACACAGATGCTCCACGAAACTGATCAAAAAGATCATCAATTCTTGGTAGAGAATACTTATTCTTAACAGTCAACTTATTCAGCTGACGATAATCAATGCACATTCTCATCGTGCCATCTTTCTTCTTTACAAACAAGACCGGTGCACCCCAAGGCGACACACTAGGCCGAATAAATCCTCGGTTAAGTAATTCCTGGAGTTGCGTCTTAAGCTCCTTTAACTTCTTAGGTGCCATCCGATAGGGAGCGATAAACACCAGAGTCGTATTCTAATACAACTCAATTCCGAATTCAACCTCTCAACTAGGCGGCAAACCAGGTAACTCCTCCAGAAACACCCCAGGAAATTCACATACAGTTCTTATATCTTGTACCCGTACATTCTTTGTACTAGGGTTCATTACGAAAGCTAAAAAAGCTTCTCCTCCCTGACGCAACAACCGACTCGCTTCAAGAGTCGAAACCACATTAGATAAAAACTTTACATTCTCTCCCACTACCACAACTTCGTAGTCATCAGAAAGTCTCAACGAAACTCGCTTATTCTCAAAATCCACAACAGCCTTGTGCTCAACTAGACAATTTATACCAAGGATTACATCAAATCCATAGAAAGGCAATTCCATGAGATCAACCCTAAACATATGTCTTTGCACCATTAAGGGACGTCTCTTATATAACTTCCTTGTTACAATCGTTTCACAATCGTTTCACCAAAAGAACTAGTCACACGGACTCCCACATTCAAAGACTCAACAGGCAAACCAAGCATTTTACCATGTTCACGCAATATATATGAATGTGTAGACCCAAAATCAATTAGAGAAAGTAATGACAAAGACTGCAAAGTAAAGGTACCTGCGATCACGTCAGTGTTATTCCTCCCCTCACGATGTGCGTAAACTCTGGCCAGGCCACCTACTTCGGGCTAAACAGCTACCACGTGAGCTACATTCCTCAGACCATCATCTCTGCGCTGAAAGTTGCTACGACCGCTCCCACAGAACCTTTGTGGCTCAACTGCTCTCAACGAAGCATGTCCCTCTCTCGACGGCTAAGGACAATCTTGTTTCATGTGCCCATGAGAACCACAATTCCAACATGTACCAACATTCCCCAACACTCCCATGTATGCCTCTTACCGCAACAGTTACACTCAGGTGTACAAAGAAAGGCATTCGGTCCTTGGCGACCTCTCCCTTGGTTACCTCCACCATGTCTAGGATCCAAGCGAGACCTTCGATCCTTAGGCCTCTGAAAACGATCCCTCCTATCATCATGATCTGTAGCTCGCTTCCCTGAGCTAGATCCTCCTGCTCGACCCACCAGACCAAGGTTCAACTCAATGTCCTTGGCTCGAGTGACCAAAACATCAAAATCGGTGTAATCTGATGCAAGCATATACCTCTTTACATCTGTCACCAACCCATATCGTAATCGCTCGCACCTTTCCCGCTCATTAGGGATCAACTCAGGTGCGTACTGACTGAGACGCACAAACTGTACTTCATATTCAACTACATACATGCTTCCTTGCACCAGGGACATAAATTCCCTCTTTTTCTCAATCAGGTAACGAACACCAAGGTACTTACTCTTGAACGCATTCAAAAAGAACGTCAAAGTCACCTC
Source organism: Hibiscus trionum (assembly GCA_030270665.1). Taxonomy (NCBI): domain Eukaryota; kingdom Viridiplantae; phylum Streptophyta; class Magnoliopsida; order Malvales; family Malvaceae; genus Hibiscus; species Hibiscus trionum. The sequence continues at coordinate 30,353,895 of BSYR01000021.1, forward strand.
ATCAGCCTCCAATCCCGCAAAAGTGGTTATCCACCATGTATAGGCGTCACCGTGCAACAGGGATGCAATGCATCCTAGCTTCTGGACATCATTGCAATTCATTTGTCCAAGGATCCTCTTGGTGCTTTCCAACCAAGACTCAGAACTCTTAGGGGTCAGCCCTCTGAACTCAATCCCACCAAGACTGCGGAGTCGCTCTAACGACAAACTCGCACCAGCACAAGGCTGAGGTGCAACCACTTGAGCACCAGCTACTACTGCCTGAAAGGCTCTAGCAATAGTCTGAATCAATACAATCATATCAGGAGCATCCTGCCCTCGTGCTCCTTCAGGTGCAGCAATCCCTACTTCAGCCCCCGCTCCACCACCACTGGGTGGTCCAAAGGAGGAGCAAACAGCAAATTCTCTACTCGCTATTCTATCACATTCCCACTTGAGCTCCGGGTGTTAATTCTAAGCTCTCTTCGTGGCCCCATTCAAAATAATGCAACTAACAAAAATGCAATAAAACTCAGTTAGGCAATTTAAGGCAAGAAAATCCAAGGTGCTCAAGTCTCATTTTCAAAACAATTTCTTCCATTAGTAATGATATGGCAATGAGTTCCCAAATTATACCCCATTCACAGCATGGCAACAGAAATTAATCTCAAACAACAAAATTGCATGCATTTCATCTCAATCAAGCTCAAACATTACCCAAGTACACTACATGTATTCAAAGATTTCATCACAACTCGTATTTGCACTTACCAACCACTTACCAACGCCCTAATTGTTCGCAAACCTGGCTATGATACCAACAAATGTAACCCCTTAGCCCGATCTAGACGTATGACCCGAACCAAGGAGCTTACACGGGGAAAACTGAAGCCAACTTGTTAAAGCCGAATTCGATTAGAGACCCTTATTTTTTCTTTTTATCTTATCTAGATGCAGTCTAGATCATATGTGATCATCAAAGAGTGTTGGAAGATAAGTCACAACGATCGGATTTCGTTTAGGGGTTTAATTGTACAATTTAAGCTTTTAGGGACTAGAATGTAAATTTTGTAAAATACGAGGACATTTCTGACTTAAAGGTCACCAATATTCAATTAGTCATATTTTATGCTTCACTGCAAAATTTCATCACAGTCAGATAATCCAAACTCACCTAATTGCATGCACGAAGTTCAGGGACTAAAACGTAACATTCCTGAACAAAAAAAGATGCTTTCAACAGATTTTAACGGTCGCGTAGCGGTACACCTATAGGCCGTATCGATACGCGGGAAGGCAGTGGCCAAACTTAAGGGAAGGGTGTCGATACACCTTCCCGAGTACCGATACGCCCTTCAAACTTTTGCCTTGGCGTATCGATACGCCCCTCAATCGTACTGATACTCTTGGATCATTTGGCACAAATTTGGCTTATGCGTATCGATACGCATGTATGAGTATCGATACGCATACAAGAAGCATACCAATTTCAGCCCCAAACTCACATCTAGAAATAACCAATCACCACCAAAACTTATCGACATGTTATCAACATCAAAACTAACTCAGAAGCATTTAATTCTAAGCACATGGCAAACATTTGGCATAACATCACAAGATCACATGGTATATAAAAGAGCATGATTAAACCACAGGCCTTAAGCATTCCAAAAGGTAATATAAAAGCAACAAGACAATTATAAAGGCCTTCTACAAACCAAAAAGAGCACACATATCTTGCAACAGCACAAGGGAGTCCAAACACATCTCCTAACACAATCCATTAAATCCCATTGCCATATATCATTACTAAGGTAAATGTAAAACATCATACTTGAGCTTATCTACTCCTTGGATTCCTTTAAGCCTCCTTGTTGCCCAAAATGTCTCAATTATCTGCATTGTTGGTGAAAGAGAGCGTAAGCACAATAGCTTAGAGAGGCATGCTCTAGAAACACCAACACAACAATGCAAGCTTTTAAAACATAATCTTGAAATCCATTTCTAATACCATGCTCTTTTTATCTCATGGTTGAAATCCATTTCAAAGCAAATAACCATTTGAAAACCACATGTACCATTTATCTATCTATTGCATTCAACCAATGCAAAACTCATGGCAAGGCCACACGTGCTAGATATACAAAAGCACTTCATAATCTAAAAATCTTATATGCATTTCTCATAGCATAAAATCATTTCATACATTGGTACATGTGAATCATACCTCATACTCATATAATGGCATTTCATTTTCTATCTTTACACGGATATGCGAATTAGCTTGACATAGAGTCAAGTCCTACCCCGGTGGAATCTCGCATCACCAGACTCTCATGTCGGTATCTATCATCACCACAAAGCTTCGGTGTTTCACCAAGTCCTACCCAGATGGAATCTCTCATCATCGGACTCTCACTTTGGATCGGAATGGCACTACCCCCATTGTCCGACTCCAAAGAGCACGTACGGATTTTAGTTTAGAGTGCACTTTACATCCTATTGGTCGACCAATTATATCCGGTAACATCTCATCAATTATGCCAATATATTTACATTAAAAACATCATCTCACCTACTGTTTTGATGCAACATTTCAAAACTAAACTCACCCCATTTCAAAATCAAAATCCATGCATAGCATTTAATCAAAATCTCAATACTCTTTGCAATATTACTCAACCTCTTGGGATCAATATAAAACATCACCTCATGTCATAAATCATGCATAAAACAATAGGAATTTATCTTTCTCAAATCAAGAGCATGTCAAAAGCATTTAGGGGCATCATCCAAATTTCGAGAGCAATTCTAAACATACTTACTTCCGGACTTAGGATGGTGTTTCAAACCAATCCTAAATCCCCATAACTTGTTTCCTTGTCCCTCAAGGACTTTTAAAACTATTTTCACTCACTGATGACGTTTAGCTTGCTTTCCAAAATGATTTCTAAGCTTCTGGTGCTTCTGGATCAACACCAAACGCGGCTGATGAAGTCTCCCCTATTTAACACACATAAGAGCAGAGGATTAATGCATCACCATGCATTAAAACACCAACCACTCACTCTAACATGCTGCCCTACTCAAAACTAGCATTTCAGCTATCCGAAATAACCGAAAACACTCTCAAACTTCCACCAAACAAAGACCAGCCAAGATCTATCAATTCTAACCTTTCCTAAACTTCAATTACCATAAAAAATAAACATAAACATGACCTTATACCTCAAGCAATGGTAGAACATCAAAAACACCGCAAAACCCACAAATTTAACATCCTAAACTTAGGGACCCAATCCTATTCTAGATTTATTTGTTAAAACCTTATTCTCAACATCAAATAACATCCGAAATATGTTGAAAATCAACCTCAAATCAAAGCATTACACTGAAATACGAAAATCACCAAGATCTCATCAAGAATCTTGAATTTAACAACTCTTTCTTGTTTATAACATTAAAACAGCTCAAAAACCATTATCAAAGGATTGATAACTTGAGAATTTCAGTAAAGAACTTATCATTATAGGAGAAGGATGAAGCTTTCGTCTAATGGTTGATCTCTCTTCAATTTGGGCAAGTTTTCTTGAAAAATCCAAACCAAAATCAATGTGGTTTGAAGAAACAAAGTTGAAGAATCATTTAGGGAATAAAATCTCAGAATTCAAAGTGAAAATCAAAGGTTATTTGATGAGAGAAAAGTGTGTGGCTGAAAAGAAGTTGAGAGAAAATGAGAATAGGAAAACTATCATGAAATTAGTTATGAAAAGTCAAATTTTGGTTTACTTTTTAATTCCCTTTATTTCTTTTATAAAATCATTTATTAAAAGCTCCCAAATTAAAGAGAAATCTGATGAAAATAAATGGTAGAAATAACTCCTTAAAAATTCAAAGTTTCAATCCTTTACAAAACATTCACTAGCCAACTTTTGAAAAAAACTACATTTTAGTCACTGTACCAAAATGTAATATTTCGAAAACTCATTTTGTAAAATTGCTTCTACCATAATCATTTACATATGAAATATTTTTTTTAGATATTTTTTCCATATTTTAAAACATCTCGAACTAGGTTTTCCCTGAACCAACATCAAGGGTTCGAACCATTCCCGACCGGCCTGATCCAACGTCTAAAACATCTAGGCCCAAATCCAGGGCGTTACACGGTCTATCGGCTAGGCCGGGTCGAGGAGGTTACAGAGGGACCTAGATCTGCCGAGGCCGGGTTATCTTCTTCTGCCTCGGCGGCGGGCTTGGTTGGTTGTTTCTCCTTAGGATCTTGGGGACGAGTCTCCTTGAGCTGTTTGCAACTTATGATAGGGATAGCTTTACATTGCTCATAAGTGGGTCCCCTTGCGACTTCAGTATCGCTGGGCAGTCCTCCCATGAGTCTAGTATTCAGAACTTGTGCGAACTATCCCATCTGAGTTTCTAGTAACTTTAGAGCTGCCTCATGGTTTTGCATCCGCACTTTAGTCATGTCTATAAAAGCATTAACCTTGTTAACAAACTTATCAGAATTAGCAATATAGGTACTAGTATGAGACATAAAAGTATTTAAAATGGCTTCTAGAGAAATTTTTGTTGTAGGTTGCTGATGTTGCATCTGCTGCCGAGGCAGGTTCCTTTGAAATCCAATATTCTGATTGGTAGGATTTTCTGCAGTGTTAGGGTTACTCCACGAAAAGTTTGGATGTTCCCTCCAACCATGATTGTATGTATTTGTGTTGGGAGTACTATTTCAGTTGTAGGTTCCTATGAAATTTTCAGATTCTGTACACTCTGAAGAGTCATGGTCTACACCACATTCATAACAGAAAGCTTCCACTGCTTTTAACTCATATGATCTTCCTATTGGTTTGATCATGTTTTCCACCAATCTGGTCAGTTTGTCTAAATGGGTATTGATGGGCTTTGATTCTTCCAATTCATTCATTGTGGCCTGTCGTTTAATGTTGCCACGGCGAGCGGACGAAAACTGGTAATCATTTTTGGCCAACTGGTTCAGAATCCTCATTCCCTCCTCTCGTGCCTTATCAAGGAGTATGCCATTTGTTGATGCATCTAGCATCATCCTGGTGAGTTGATTAACACCATTGTAGAACAGAGATACTTGCGTCCAAAGCGGTAGTCCATGGAGCGTGCATTTTTGTATAAGCTCTCTATAGTGTTCCCATGATTCGTACATTGCCTCATCATCAGCCTGTCGGAAAGAGGTAAACTCGCTTTGTATACGATCAGTGACATTTGAAGGATTGAAATGAGCCAGAAAATCTTGACACAGGTCTGTCCAAGACTCAATAGAACCAACAGTCTGGCTATTTAACCATGTTTTCGCCATATCCCTTAGTTAATAAGGGAATAACCACAATTTTACAACATCTGGGGGTAATCCTTGAATTCTAAAATATTTGCAAATCTCTAAGAATGACTTCATGTGCTGCCGAGCATCCTCATTTGTTGTGGCCCCAAACTATCCTAGTTTATCAATCATATTGAACATAACTGGCTTGAGTTCAAAATGATTGGTATTGATGTCTAGCTCTATGATTGCAGAGTCAAGGCTATCCATGGCTTCCGCCATATAGTCTCAAGTGGTACGGACTCGTCTTTGCTGGCCAGGAGGGAGAAATGGTGGTTGCTGATCTTGCCGCCCACCATTTGTCGCGGGATCTGCCACATCGGCATTAATGGCATCACTTCCGTTATGCATTGATGCTTCTGCTGCTTTCGCTGCTGCTAATGCCTCACGTGCCTCTATTTTGATTTTCTAGCTTCTCGTTCGATCTTGTGAACAAACAAGTGTTTAGATGACGAATTTGCTCTAGTCATAAACTAGAAGAAAGAAGGTGTAATTTTTTTAAAGAAAAACTAAAACTGGAAATTAAATGCAATAAAGGAAAAGTGCAAGAAATTAAAGAAGTTGCTATTTCCAATCCCTGGCAACCGCGCCAAAAACTTGTTGGCTGTGAAACAGTCCTACTTTAAGTGCAAGCGTATACTGATGCCTAGTTGTAATATAAAAGATTATCGTCTCCATAGGGATTGGAATGCTACTTCAAGATTAAATCCCTGCACAAGGAAAAGTAAAAGAAAATTGTAACCCCCTTAGCCCGACCTAGACGTCTGACCCGAACTGAGAAGGTTACACGGAGAAAACCGAAGTCAACTCGTTAAAGTCAACCTCGATTAACGACCCCTTTCCCCTCTTTTTATATTATCTAGATGCATCTTATTACCTAATATGAATAGAAAATTGATTTAGCGAAAGGGACACAGCGAACGGAACTCAATTAGGGGCTCAATTGCATACAAACGTCTTTTAGGGACTAAATTGTAAATTTCTAGAATTATAAGGACTAAACAAGTTTTAAAGTTACCAATCTAAAATATAGCATATAGCATGCTAGCATGCCAAGCTTCATCGCAAACGGATCATCCAAACTCGCTTAATTAAACATACAACATTCAGGGACCATAACGTAAGAGAACAGAAACCTGAAAAAAATCAAATTCAAATCCAACGGTCAGATGTTCCGAAACACAAGATCCTATATCGGAACGGCCGTTTCAAAACCAGGTTGACCGTTTCGATAATTGGGTGCGTTCCGAAACCCGTTTCGAAACAATGATTTCCAGTAGCAAAGTGTTATGGAACGTGCTTACCCGTTCCGGAACACCATGACCATTCCAGGCTATCGTTCCAAAACATATAAGGGCGTTCTGAAACGCCTTGCCCTGCAGCTTCTCAAAATGCTGGTTTTAATCAATTAAACACCTCCGAAATCATTCCAACACATGCTACATCACACATACAATATGTATAAGCATCAATGACCTACATTACGAAGCACAAACTAAAACATAACATCATTCATGCAAGCATTAGACCTATAGGCATGCTTCCTAGTCTTCAAAACCATACAAAAGCTAAAAGCCACACAGAAGCACAATTCAACCTCAAAGGCCTTTTACAAACCAAATAAGCAAACCAAACATATCTCAGCTAAGAAAAACCAAGATTAATCATCCAAACCAAGGTACTAATCCACCATTGCCAAAATCTACTTATTTAAATTTTCCAAAGTTCATACTTGAGTTCGAGTGACAACTTAGGTGCCTTCACTTGCTAATCATCGGCCCTCAAGCTTAGTTATCTGCATTGTTGGAAAATGAGGAGCGTAAGCACACTTTCTTAGTGAGGGTAAGTTCAAGAACACACCAACAAGCAGTTTTTAAACACAAGTTTAAACCATATCATGCTCAATCTCCACTCATGCTTTCAAAACCAAAGGAAACCATTCTTTAACCATGTTCCACATGTATCACTAACCACATGCATTGCTCTCAATGCAAATCTACATTAAGCCTCACTTGCTTAATTCACATGCATAAAGTCATCCTATGCATCATCTCAACATCATGCATCTCGTACACAATAAACCATTATGCATTCATGTAAAACATAATACATGGGTAACATCAAAAGCACATATATTGGCATATAGCATCCGACATAGGCTCACCCCTATCCGTTGTGATAGACTCACCTTTATCACTTTCATACACAATATCGGATACACGGACTCACATAGGCTCACCCCTAAACTCAATGATGGCTCACCCCATCTTAATGGCTACGAATGGAATTAGGCTCACCTCTATCACCTGCAACAGGCTCACCCCATATTACGTCACGTAGCTAGACACACGTTCAATTTGTAGATTATAGTGCACTCACATCCTATTTGTCAACCAACGTATCCGAGTATTAAAATAGATCAAACCTTTGCCAATATATCCTTAAATACCATGTTAACTCACTGCTTTTAATGCATCACCAAAAATCAACACATATCCCAAATTAAACATGCCTTTAAATAGCAAAACCATTTCAAACAAGATTGTTCCATCTTGTATTCAAACCAAACCTTTTCATGGGATAAACACAAGCAAAACCTTGCTTGAAACCATGCATAACAATGAGTAACAATTATCATCAAAATATGAGCATGATATGCCATGGAGTCCATTTCAAAACCGAAAACTGAGAGAACAAGAAACCATACTTACTTTCACGATTAGGTAAGCCTTTCAAGCTTACACTAACCTCGCAATACATCGTATCCAAGCTTACAAAGCTTTAACAACATGTCCACTCACCGATAACGCGAAACCTTGCTCGTCGACACAAAAATCATGCTTTCGGAGCCTCTAAAAATATCTCGTTTACTTCCAGATCAAGATCCCCTGTTTTCACATCATCAAAACAGAGGTCCAAATGCATTAAAATGCATTTCAACACCAGCAACTAAATACAAACTCGTTGCTCACCCAAACCACACCAATTTACTCATCCGAAACAACCGAAAACTCAATTGATTGCCTCCTAAACCATGCCCAGCAAACATACATCACTTTCATTCATTTATAAACATCAAAATACATCCAAAATCAACCTCAACTCACCCTTATACCTCCAGAAACAAAACTTTACCATTTAACCTCAAAAAACTCAACTAAAACTATCATAAAACTCAAGGATCTCAAGGATTTCGGGATCTATATCACTAAAACACTTTCTCAACAACATATTCATCTCAAAACTCAATTAGAATCCATCTAAAACAGAGCTCATCAAAACAAATCCGAAAATCAAGAACTAAATCACAATTTTGCAAGATTTTGATCTTAAACCATACTATTATCAAAACTCAGTTAAAAACATCAATTGATAGTCAATAATCTTGGGAATTTCAATAAAGAAACTTGATTAGAGGTTGAGAACGGGATTTACCTCCAATCCTTGCTTTCCTCAATGGATGACAAGTTTTTGCTTCACAAATCTTGAAGAAATTGAAAAGGATTCTTTGGAATGAAAGAGAAATTAAGAAGAGAAAGTTTGGGAGAAAAGAATTCTGGAGAAAATGATTTAGAATGATGTTTGGATGAAAATGAGAAGAAAAAAGTAGTTACGTAACTAAAACCTCCCAAATTAACTATTTAATTAATAAAATAAATAAAACCTTTTTAATCCAATTAATAAAAAACCTTTTAAACACATGTCATATTAGGGAAAGGCTTAATTGCCATAAAGCTCCCTAAAGATTCTAAGACTTTGACTCCCCCTTTTGAAAATTGCAATTTTCACAGTTTTGAAACATTACATTTTGGCCACTACCCAAAATGTACTACCTCCGAAACTCTTTTTGTAAAATTGATTTGACCAACCTCTTAAACATAATTTTAGAGGATTTTAGCAATTTCCCCTAAATTTTTAGCATATTCTGATCCTTGATTTCCCTAAATCTCCTAACGCGATTCGAACCATTTCCGACCGGTCCTATCCGATGTCTAAAACATCTAGGCCCAAAACCAGGGCGTTACAACTCTCCCCCACTTACGAAATTTCGATCTCGAAATTTTACCTAAAGGAAAAATGTGCGGAAATTGTTTCAGCATGTCCGTCTTGCTTTCCCACGTGGCCTCCTCAACTCCTCGGTGTCGGCACAACATCTTCACAAGCTCTATCGTCTTGCCACGAAGAACCTTACTGCTCACATCCAGAACCCTCATTGGTTCCTTATCATATGACATATTCGAATTCAACTTTATCTCCTCAAAAGATATCACATGAGAAGGATCCGATCTGTACCTCCGCAACATCGAGACATGAAACACATCATGAATCTTTTCCAGCTCGGAAGTCAATCTCAACCGATATGCCATAGAACCAATACGCTCTACAACCTCATAAGGTCCAATGAACCTTGGGCTAAGCTTACCCTTACGCCCAAATCTCATCACCTTCTTCTAAGGCGATACCTTCAAGAACACACGTTCGCCAACCGCGAACTCAATCTCCTTACGCTTCAGATCCGCGTAAGACTTTTGTCGATCCGATGCTGCCTTCAAACGCTCACAAATGAGCTTCACCTTCTCGGTGGTTCCCTTAAACATAGCCGGCATCGAAATTAACTTTTTCCCAGCTTCAGCCTAACAAAGAGGGGTTCTACATTTTCTCCCATACAAAGCCTCGTAGAGAGCCATCTGGATACTCGCCTGATAACTATTGTTATACGCAAACTCAACCAACGACAAGTGCTTCTCCCAAGAACCCTAAAAATCAAAGACGCAACATCTCAATATATCCTCATGCACCTGGATAACATGTTATGACTGCCCATCCGTCTGAGGATGATAAGTAGTACTGAAATTCAACCGTGTACCCAAGGCTTGATGCAAACATTCCCAAAATCGCGCTGTAAACCCTGGATCCCTATCCGACACTATAGACTTTGGCACACCGTGCAACCGCACAATCTTAGCAATGTACAACTTAGCCAGCTTATCTAAGGTATACGCAATATGCACCGGCAAGAAATGTGCACACTTCGTGAGCCGATCAGCAATCACCCAAACCGAATTCTTCTTTGACGGTGACAACGACTACCCAGACAAAAAATCCATGTTAATTCTCTCCCACATCCGTTCTGGGGTTCTCAAAGGCTGCAACGACCAAGAAGGAACCTGATGTTCAGCTTTCACTCGCTGACACACCATGCACTTACTAACGAACTCAGCCACATCCTTTTTCAACCCCACCCAGTAGTACTCATCCTTCAAATCACGATACATCTTCGTACTACCAGGATGCATAGCAAAAGGACCACTATGAGCTTCAGTCAGAATAGTGCGCCTCAACTCAGCATAATCTGGCACCACCATTCGACTTCAAAAGCACAGAACATCGTCATCACTAAAGCTAAAATCCGAAGGTTTACCCTCCTCATTTTCCTGAACATGAGGAACAAGAGAATCATCTAACAACTACTTATCTTTGATAAACTGAATCAAGGATGGTTTCACTTGCAATTCCGCAGTAAGACCACCATCACGCGATATGTTCAAACGAGCAAACATCGCCCTCAACTCTACGGCCACTTCCCGACTCAAAGCATCGACTACAACATTAGCCTTGCCCGGGTGGTACTCGATCGTCAGATCATAATCCTTAAGCAACTCCACCCAACGAAGTTGCCTAAGATTCAACTCCTTCTGAGACATAAGATACTTCACGCTCTTATGATCCGTAAACACAACACACTTCTCACTGTACAGGTAGTGCCTCTAGATCTTCAGGGCAAACACCACAGCCGCAAGCTCAAGATCATGAGTAGGGTAGTTACGCCCACGCACCTTCAACTGTCTAGATGCATAGGCTACCACCTTACCCTTCTGCATCAACACACAACCCAAACCAACAATGGACGCATCACTATAGACCACAAACTCCTTACCAGTCTCAAGTTGAATCAAGACAGGAGCTTGCGTCAAAGCTTCCTTCAGCTTCTCAAAAGCTTGTTTCCTTGCATCTGTCCACTCAAAGCGAACATTCTTCCCCAACAAAATGGTCAAAGGTGCAACAATATTCGAGAAACCCTCGACAAACCTACGGTAATACCCGGCTAAACCAAGGAAACTTCGTACCCCTGTCACTGACTTAGGCACCTTCCAACTCATCACAGCCTCCACTTTGTGTGGATCAACATGAATACCCTCAGCTGATACAACATGCTCTAGGAAGACCACCTCCTTAAGCAGAAACTCATACTTACTTAGCTTGGCATACAACTGGTTCTCCAACAACGCTTGCAAAATGATTCTCAAGTGTCTATCATGATCCTCCTCGGTACGAGAGTACACAAGGATAGCATCGATGAACACCACCACAAACTGATACAAGATCTCATGGAACACATGATTCATCATGTCCATGAAAGCAGCAGGTGCATTGGTTAAACCAAACGGCATCACTAAGAACTCGTAATGCCCGTACCTCGTCCGAAAAACTATCTTAGGTACATCTACATCCTTCACCTTCAACTGGTAATATCTTGACCTCAGATCAATCTTAGAAAACGCAGATGCTCCTCGAAAGTGATCAAAGAGATCATCAATTCAAGGCAAGGGATACTTGTTCTTGATCGTCAACTTTTTCAGTTGCCGATAATCGATGCACATTCTCATTGTGCCATCTTTCTTCTTTACAAACAACACCGGTGCACCTCAAGGTGACACACTCAGCCGGATAAACCCTTGATCCAGCAACTCTTGAAGTTGCGTTTTCAACACTTTAAGCTCTTTGGGTGCCATGCGATAAGGAGCAATGGAAACTGGAGTAGTATTCTCATACAACTCGATACCAAACTCAACTTCTTTGTTTGGTGGCAACCTATAATGCCCTAATTTTGGGCCTAGATGTTTTAGAGATTGAATCGGTCTGGTCGAGAACGGTTCGAATCTTTAAGGGAGATTTGGGGAACAACTAGTTCAAGATGCTTTAAAAACATGGAAAAATATCTAAAAATCCTCATTTATTATATGAATCATTATGGTGTAAACAATTTTACAAAACATGGTTTGGAAATGCTACATTTCAGTGTAGTGACCAAATCACAGTTTTTGCAAAAGTTGACTAGTGACTATTTTGTAAAGGATTGAAACATTGAATCTTTAAGGAGCTAATTTTACCAAAATGTTTTTATCATATTTCTCTTTAATTTTGGGTGTTTTAATAATGATTTAATAAAAGGAATTAAAAGAGAAAATCCTATTTTAACTTTCATAACTACTTTACAATCTTTTTCCATCTTTTCATTTTCTCTTAACTTCTACTTAGCCAAACACATTTCCTTCATCAATTAACCTCTGATTTTCATTCCTTTTGCTAAGATTTCATTCTCTTATGGATTCCTAATCTTTCCCTCATCAAAACCTCTTGTTTTCACTTTGGATTTTCAAGAAAACTTGCCCAAATTGAGGAAAAATCAGCCATTAGAGGTAAGCTTCGTCCTTCTCCTCTAATGATTAGTTCTTTACTAAAATTCCCAAGTTATCAATCCTTTGTTAATGATTTTTGAGTTTCTTTAATGTTAGAAACATGAAATTGTGTTAAAACTCAAGATTCTTGGAGAGATCTTGATGATTTTCGTAACTATTGGTTAGGCTCTATTTTGAGGTTGATTTCTAATGTATTTTGGATGGTAATTGATGTTATAAATGAAGTTTTATCAAACAAATCCCGAATAGGTTTGGATTCCTAAATTTTGCATGCTAGATTGGTGGTTTTTGGGGTGGTTTTGGTGTTTTGTTATTGCTGGAGGTATAAGGACGAGTTTATGGTGATTTTTTTGTGTTGATTGAGGTTTAGAAATGATTAGAAGTGATAGATCTTGGATGGACTTTTTTTTTTAAGAATTTGGAGATGATTTCGGGTTTTTTGGTAGCCGAAATGGTGCTTTTGAGTAGAGCAGCGAGTTTGTTTAGTTGGTTGGTGATTTCAATGCATGATGATGCATTAATCCTCTGCTCTTATGTGTAATGAACATGGGAGACATCTTCGGACGCTTTTGGTGTTGATCCGGAAGTGCCGGGAGCTTAGATATCGTTTCGGCGAGCAAGCAAAACGTAATCAGTGAGCGCGAATGGTTTTAGAAGTCCTTGGGGGACAAAGAAACATGGTTTGGGGATTTAGGATTGGTTTGAAACACCATCCTAAGTCCGAAAGTAAGTATGGCTAGATTTGCTCTCAAATATGTGGTTGATGCCTTTAAATGCTTTTGCATGCTCTTGTTTTGAGATAGACAAATTCCTACTGTTTTATGCATGATTTGTAGCATGAGATGATGCTTTGTAGAGATTCCATGAAATAGCATGTTGCATTGAAGAGTTTTGAGATTTTTGACTTAATGGAAAGCATGAGATATGATTTTGAAATGAGATGGGAATGATTTGAGAAATGTTGCATAAAAACAGTAGGTGAGATGATATTTTGACATAATATATTGGCATAGAAGATGAGATACTTACCGGATATAATTGACTGATCAATAGGATGAGAGTGCACTATAAACTAAAATTCGTACGCGCTCTTTGGAGTCGGGCAATGGGGGTAGTGCCATCCCGATCGAAAGTGAGAATTCGATGATGAGAGATACCATCGGGATAGGACTTGGTGAAATACCCAAGCTTTGTTGCGATGAGAGATACTCCCATGCGAGTACGGTGATGAGAGATTCCACCGGGGTAGGACTTGACCTTGAGTCAAGCTAATCCGTATATCCGAGTAAAGATGAAATGTGAAATGCCAATATAATAGATGAAAATGTATTTGATGCACATGTACCAAATGTTGAGATGATTTATGCTATGAGAAATGCATATGAGATTTGTATATGAAATGCTTTAGTTTTCATAAGCATGTGTTTGGCTTTTCCATGAGATTTGCATTGGTTTAAATGCATGAGATAGTATAGAGGTACATGTGTTTTCAAATGGAGATTTGCTTTGAAATGGTGTTCAAGCATGAGATAGAAAGAGCATGTTGTTGAAAATGGCTTTTGAGAAAGAGTTTTGAATAATGCATTGTTGTGTTGGTTTCCTTTAGGGCTTGCCTCACTAAGCAAATATGCTTACGCTCTCTTTTACTAACAATGCAGATAATTGAGACGATTTTGGGCAGCAAGAAGGTTAAGAACATCCAAGGAAGAGAAAAGCTCATGTATGGTGATGTTATGACATACCTTAGAATTGATATTTGGCAATGGGGTTTCAAGGTTGTTTTTGGGAGATGTATTTTGAACTCCCTATGTTTGTAGCAAGTTTGATATGGCTTTCAAAACTAATCCTCTAGCTTAAGCTTCTTAGATATGTTCTTTAATGTCTAATCACGTTGCTGGTATGTTACGGTATGATTTGGGATATGTTTGAATGTGAAAAGTTGTGAAAAACTAGAAAATTGTAAGGTTGCAGGGCAGAGTGTATCGAAACACCCTTGTCTTTTTCGAAACATGGTCCTAAACTGGCCATAGTGTTTCGGAACGAGTGAAGGTGTTTCAGAACACTTTAGCTACTGGAGAGGCTTGTTTCGATACTGGTCTCGGAACGCACTCGAGTACCAAAACGATCAACTTTGTTTCGATACGGGTGTTTCGATACCAGGGTTAGCGTTCCGAAACGGTTTACCGTTGGCCTACAAATTTGAATTGTTTCAAGTCTCTGTTCCTCACATTTTAGTCCTAAATTGATGTGGATGCAATTGTTTGATCTTGGAATGTTCTTTTAAGCTGATATTTGACAGAGATGCATGTCAAATGACTAAGTACATATTGGTTAGCTTAAAATTTGCAAAGTTCTTATATTTTCTAAAATTTACATTTTGGTCCATAAAAGTGTAATTCTTACAATTAAATCCCTAATTGAATTCCGATCGCTCTGCCTTTCACTCTTATGATTCTTGAGTTTTCACATAGGCTTAATGTGTATTTAGAAAAGATAAAAGGAAAAAAGGGTCGTTAATCAAGGTTAACTTTCGGGTTGACTTTGGTTTTCCCCGTGTAATCTTCGTAGTTCGGGTCAAGCGTCTAGACCGGGCTAAGGGGGTTACATTTGTTGGTATCAGAGCCAGGTTAGCGAATATTTGGGGCTTGATAAGTGGTTAATGTGTGTGATTGTGATAGATTGTGACTTTTCGGTGGAAGTATGATGTATGATTGTTGATGTTTGGTTCTTTTGAGATGAATTTGTGATGCTATGCTGTGTTTGGGGTATAGTTGGGAATCCCATTGCCATATCATTACTATTGATAAGAATTGTTTTCAAAAATGAGCTTGAGTACTTGGATTACTTGCCTTTTATGCCTAATTGAATTTATTGTATTTTGTCAGTTGCATTGTTTTCTTATGGGGCCACGTAGGGAGCTTAGAATTAATACCAGTGTTACGGCCGAAAATGAGAATGTTGAGAATGCTGAGGATCTACCTCCTCCTCCCCCTGGTGGACCACCCGGTGGTGGTGGAGCTAGGGTTGGTGTTGCTGGAGCTGGTGCTGGGGTTGCTGGACCCGAAGGAGTTCAGGGGAAAGTTGCTCCTGATATGTCTGTGTTGATACAAGCTATTGCTGGAGCTTTTCATGCAGCAGTAGCTGGAACTCATGGAGCTGCACTACAGGATGGTGCTAATGTGAGGTTGCCATTGGAGCGACTCCGCAGTCTGGAAAGGACTGAGTTCAGAGGGTTGACCCCGGAAGGTTACGAGTCTTGGCTAGGGAGTACGAAGAGGATTCTCAGGCAGCTGAATTGTAATAATGTTCAGAAGTTGGGATGTATTGTGTCCCTGTTGCATGGTGATGAATATACGTGGTGGACAACCACAATAGCGGGGATGGATGATGATTAGGTGACTTGGACATTCTTCTTGAATGCATTCAAGTGAAAGTACTTGGGAGTTCATTACCTCGATGAGAAAAAGAAGGAGTTCATGTCCCTTGTGCAAGGGAGTATGACGGTGGCAGAATATGAGGTGCAATTTGTACGCCTTAGCCAATATGCACCCGAGCTGATTCCTAGCGAGCGGAAAACATGTGAACGATTCCATTATGGGCTGGTGGCGGATGTGAAAACCTATATGCTCACAGCAGACTATACTGATTTCGATATCTTGGTCACCAGAGCTAAGGATATTGAGTTGAATCTTGGTCTAGCAAGTCGAACGGGAGGATCTAGCTCAGGGAAGTGAGTTGCGAAGCGTGATTTTGATCGAGGTCGCTACAAGAGGCATAAGGATAAAAGGTCACATGTCGATGCTAGACGCGGAGCTGGTAACCCTGGGAGAGGTCAGCATGGACCAAATGCTTTCATGAGGTCTCTTGAGTGCAATTGGTGTGGTAGGAGGCACACTGGTGAGTGTTGGGGTAATCCTAGTACATGCTGGAACAGTGGTAATCGGGGCACATGAAGAAAGATTGTCCTCAGCCGTTGAGAGAAAGTCAGGCTCCGATGAGAGTGGTTCAGCCACAGAGAGGTTGTAGGCGCGACCGTTGTAACTTCCAGCGCATAGATGAAGGTTGAAGGAATGTAGCACATGTGGTGGCTTTTCAGCCTGAGGGTGGTGGCCAGGCCTGAGTATATGCCCATCGGGAAAGTGGAAAATGACACGGACGAGATCGCAGGTACCTTTACTTTGCAATCCTTGTTATTACTTTCTTTGATTGATTCTGGATCTACACACTCGTACATATTGCGTGAACATGCACAAATGCTTGGTTTGCCTGTTGAGTCTTTGGATGTGGGTATGCGTGTGACTAGTTCGTTTGGTGAGACGGTTGTAACAAGAAGATTGTATAGGAGATGCCCCTTAAAGGTGCATGATCATGTGTTTCTTGTTGATCTTATGGAGTTACCATTCTATGGATTTAACGTAATTCTTGGTATGGATTGGCTTGTTGAGCATAGAGTCGTTGTGGATTTCAAAAGCAAGCGAGTTTTGCTGAAACTTGTGGAAGATTATGAGGTTGTGGTGGTGGGAGAAAATGTGAAGTTTCTATCTAATGTGGTGTCGACGCTTGAAGCAAGCCGGATGTTGCGTCAAGGATGTGAGGCTTATCTAGCCTTTGTTATGAATCCTAGTACAAAGGAGGTTCGCGTACAGGATATCAGGACCGTGTGTGAGTTCCCTGAAGTGTTTTTGAAGGAATTACCTGGTTTGTCGCCTAGTTGGGAGGTTGAATTTTGAATTGATTTGTATGAGAACACAATTCTGGTGTCCATTTCTCCATATCGCATGGCACCCAAGGAGTTGAAGGAGTTGAAAACGTAACTTCAAGAGTTGCTAGACCGAGGCTTTATTCGGCCTAGTGTGTCACCTTAGGGTGCACCGGTCTTGTTTGTTAAAAAGAAAGATGGCACGATGAGGATGTGCATTGATTATCGTCAGCTGAATAAGTTGACCATCAAGAACAAGTATCCTTTGCCGAGGATTGATGATCTTTTTGACCAGTTTCGAGGAGCGACTGTGTTTTCAAAGATAGATTTGAGGTCAGGATACTATCAATTAAAGGTGAAGAATGTGGATGTACCGAAAACAACCTTTTGAGCGAGATATGGGCATTATGAATTTCTAGTGATGCCGTTCGGACTGACGAATGCTCCTGCTGCTTTCATGGACATGATGAACAAGGTGTTCCATGAATTCTTAGATAAGTTCGTTGTGGTGTTCATAGATGATATCCTTGTGTACTCTCGTACTGAGGAGGAGCATGAAGGTCATTTGAGGATCGTTTTGCAAGCGTTGTTAGAGAATCAGCTTTATGCTAAGCTGGGCAAATGTGAGTTTTGGCTTAGGGAAGTAGTTTTTCTTGGACATGTGGTTTCGGCTAAAGGGATTCAAGTTAATCCTCAGAAGATTGAGGCGGTGGTGAATTGGAAGCCTCCTAGGTCTGTTCATGATGTTCGTAGTTTTCTTGGTTTGGCAGGTTACTACCGGTGGTTCGTAGAGGGATTTTCTAAGATTGCTGCCCCTTTGACGAAGTTGTTACAGAAGGATGTTAAGTATGACTGGACGGAAGTGAGACAACAAGCTTTTGAGAAGCTAAAGGCAGCTTTGACGCAAGCTCCTATCTTGGTTCAACTTGAATCAGGGAAAGAGTTTGTGGTGTATAGTGACACTTCCTACGTTGGTTTGGGGTGTGTGTTAATGCAACAGGGTAGGGTAGTGGCTTATGCATTGCGACAGTTGAAAGTGCGTGAGCGCAATTACCCTACGCATGACATTGAGTTGGCTGCAATGGTTTTTGCTTTAAAGATTTGGAGGCATTATCTATATGGTGAGAAGTGTATTGTGTACACGGACCATAAGAGTTTGAAGTATATAGTGTCTCAGAAGGAGTTAAATCTTAGGCAACAACGTTTGGTAGAGTTGCTTAAGGATTATGATCTAACGATCGAGTATCATCCGAAGAAGGCCAATGTTGTGGCCGATGCTTTGAGCAGGAAAGTGGCGGTGGAATTGCGGGCGAAGTTTGCTAGCTTGAGAATATCGCGATATGGTGGTCTTGTTGCTGAATTGCAAGTGAAACCATCTCTAGTTCAGTTGATTAAGGGTAAACAACTGTTGGATGATTCTTTGGTGTCTCATGTTTAGGATATCATAGAAGGTAGGCCATCGGATTTCTGTTTCAATGATGATGGTGTAGTATGTTTTGGGAGTCGGATAGTGGTGCCGAATGATGTTGAATTGAGGCGCACTATTCTAACTGAAGCTCATAGTAGTCCTTTTGCTATGCACCCTGGTAGTACAAAGATGTACCGTGATTTGAAGGATGAGTACTATTGGGTGGGATTGAAGAAAGATGTCGCTGAGTATGTTAGCAAATGCATGGTGTGTCAGTGGGTTAAGGCAGAACATCAATTTCTTTCAGGGTTGTTGCAGCCGCTAAGGATTCCTGAATTGAAGTATGAGAGGATCACTGTGGACTTTGTGTCTGGTTTGCATTTATCGCCATCAAAGAAGAATTTGTTTGGGTGAATGTGGATCGCCTTACGAAGTGTGCACATTTCTTGCCTATGCATACTACGTATACCTTGGATAAGCTTGCGGAGTTGTACATTGCTGAGATTGTACGGTTGCATGGAGTGCCAAAATATATAGTATCAGATAGAGATCCGAGGTTCACCGAAAGGTTTTGGGAGTGTTTGCATCAAGCATTAGGTACGCGGCTGAATTTCAGTACTTCTTATCATCCACAGACGGATGGAAAGTCGGAGTGTGTTATCCAAGTGCTTGAGGATATGTTGTGGTGCTGTGTTATTGAATTTCAAGGCTTTTGGGAGAAGAACTTGCCTTTGGTGGAGTTTTCTTATAAGAACAGTTACCAAGCAAGTTTTCAAATGGCACCTTACGAAGCTTTATACGGGAGGAAGTGCAGAACTCCTCTTTGTTGGGCTGAAACGTGACAAAATTTGGTCTCGATGCCAGCTTTGTTAAAAGGAACTACCGAGAAGGTGAAGCTCATTTGTGAGCAGTTGAAGGCAACATCGTATCAACAAAAGTCTTACGTGGATTTGAAGCGTAAGGAGATAGAATTTGCTGCAGGCGAGCGTGTATTTTTGAAAGTTTCACATTGGAAGAAGGTGATGAGATTTGGCCAGAAGGGCAAGTTGAGCCCAAGGTTCATTGGGCCATACGAGGTGGTGGAACGTGTGGGTCCTGTTGCCTACAAGCTGAGACTACCTCAAGAGTTAGAGAAGATACATAATGTGTTTCATGTATCCATGCTTCGGAGGTATAGATCGGATCCGCCGTATGTTATGCATGTGGAAGATGTTAAGTTGAATCCAGACTTTACATATGATAGGGAACCTGTTGAGATTCTTGATTCAGATAGTAAGGTTCTCCGAGGTAAGACCATTGAGCTGGTCAAAGTCTTGTGGAGACATCGTGGTGTTGCGGAAGCCACGTGGGAAAGGAAGACATGAAGAAGCAATTTCCTTACCTTTTTCCTCCAAGTAAATTTCGAGGATGAAATTTCTTAAGGAGGGGAGAGTTGTAACGCCCTGATTTTGGGAATAAATGTTTTAGAGTTTGAATCGGGCCGGTGGAGAACGGTTTGAATCTTTAAGGGAGATTTGGGGAACACCTAGCTCGGGATGCTTTAAAAATATGGAAAAATATCTAAAAATCCTCATTTATTATATGAATGATTATTGTGAAAACAATTTTACAAAATATGGTTTGGAAATGTTACATTTCGGTGTAGTGACCAAATCGCAGTTTTTGCAAAAGTTGACTAGTGACTATTTTGTAAAGGAGCTAATTTTACCAAATTGTTTTTATCAGATTTCTCTTTAATTTTGGGTGTTTTAATAATGATTTAATAAAAGGAATTAAAAGAGAAAATCCTATTTTGACTTTCATAACTACTTTACGATATTTTTCCCTCTTTTCATTTTCTCTCAACTTCCACTCAGCCAAACACATTTCCTTCATCAATTAACCTCTGATTTTCATTCATTTTTCTAAGATTTCATTCTCCTATGGATTCCTAATCTTTTCCTCATCAAAACCTCTTGTTTTTACTTTGGATTTCCAAGAAAACTTGCCCAAATTAAGGAGAAATCAGCCATTAGAGGTAAGCTTCGTCCTTCTCCTCTAATGATCAGTTCTTTACTGAAATTCCCAAGTTATCAATCCTTTTTTAATGATTTTTGAGTTGCTTTAATGTTAGAAACATGAAATTTTGTTAAAACTCAAGATTCTTGGAGAGATCTTGATGATTCTTGTAACTATTGGTTAGGCTCTGTTTTGAGGTTGATTTCTAATGTATTTGGATGGTAATTGATGTTATAAAAGAGGTTTTATCAAACAAATCACGAATAGGTTTGGATTCCTAATTTTTGCATGCTAGATTGGTGGTTTTTGGGGTGGTTTTGGTGTTTTGTTGTTGCTGGAGGTATAAGGACGAGTTTATGGTGATTTTTGTGTTGATTGAGGTTTAGAAATGATTAGAAGTGATAGATCTTGGCTGTACTTTGTTTTGGAAGAAATTGGAGATGATTTCGGTTGTTTTGGGTAGCCGAAATGGTGCTTTTGAGTAGAGCAGCGAGTTTGTTTAGTTGGCTGGTGATTTCAATGCATGATGATGCATTAATCCTCTACTCTTATGTGTAATGAACAAGGGAGACATCTTCAAATGCTTTTGGTGTTGATCCGGAAGTGCCGGGAGCTTAGATATTGTTTCGGCGAGCAAGCGAAACGTAGTCGGTGAGTGCAAATGGTTTTATAAGTCCTTGAGGGACAAAGAAACAAGGTTTGGGGATTTAGGATTGGTTTGAAACACCATCCTAAGTCTGGAAGTTAGTAAGGCTAGATTTGCTCTCAAAATATGTGGTTGATGCCCCCAAATGCTTTTGCATGCTCTTGTTTTGAGATAGACAAATTTCTACTGTTTTATGCATGATTTGTAGCATGAGATGATGCTTTGTAGAGATTCCATGAAATACCATGTTGCATTGAAGAGTTTTGAGATTTTTGACATAATGCAAAGCTTGAAATACGATTTTGAAATGAGATGAGAATGATTTGAGAAATGTTGCATAAAAACAATAGGTGAGATGATATTTTGACATAATATATTGGCATATAAGATGAGATACTTACCAGATATAATTGATCGATCAATAGGATGAGAGTGCACTATAAACTAAAATTCGTACGTGCTCTTTGGAGTCGGGCAATGGAGGTAGTGCCATCCCGATCCAAAGTGAGAATCCGATAATGAGAGATACCATCGGGGTAGGACTTGGTGAAATACCCAAGCTTTGTGGTGATCAGAGATACCACCATGAAAGTTCGGTGATGAGTGATTCCCCTGGGGTAGGACTTGACCTTGAGTCAAGCTAATCCGCATATCTGAGTAAAGATGAAATGTGAAATGCCAATATAATATATGAAAATGTATTTGATGCACATGTACCAAATTTTGAGATGATTTATGCTATGAGAAATGCATATGAGATTTGTATATGAAGTGCTTTAGTTTTCATAAGCATGTGTGTAGCTTTGCCATGAGATTTTCATTGGTTTAAATGCATGAGATAGTATAGAGGTACATGTGTTTTCAAATGGAGATTAGCTTTGAAATGGTTTTCAAGCATGATATAGAAAGAGCATGTTGCTGAAAATGGCTTTTGAGAAAGAGTTTTGAATAATGCATTGTTGTGTTGGTTTCCTTTAGAGCTTGCCTCACTAAGCAAATATGCTTACGCTCTATTTTACCAACAATGCAGATAATTGAGACGATTTTGGGCAGCGAGAAGGTTGAGAACATCCAAGGAAGAGAAAAGCTCATTGTTGAGTGTATAAATGTTCTATTATTTACACCTCTTTTAACCCATATTTCTGCTGCATTCAAGCATTATTTATTGCATTTAGGTCAGTTCACAGCAAAACATCACAAATACATTAAAAGGCACAGTTTCTACTAAAAAGGATGTTTTTGCAGGTTGCTGCTGTAGCAGACGGAAAGGGCAGGCGCTGGGCAGTGAAGCAGAAGAGCTGGAACTGGACGAGCAGTCAAGAAGGACGATGCTGCCATGGTTGCTGCCGTGACAGTAGAGGACGACAGCAGTTTTGTGGAGAAGATGCAAAGTGGACCTCGACAGATAGAGAAAATTTAGCCCGTCTGTCGTGTGAAATCACCATATTTTTTATTCTTATGATTTATTAGTTATTAGGAAATAAGATTTATTTTATTTGAATAATGTTTTTATTTTCATTGTTTTTAGGAAATAAAGGAGTCAAGAAGAACAGGAGAAGTGAACTTAGCCCATCATCCATCCACCAGCCCAACAAAGCCCAACAGTTGAAGCCTGTCGTTACAGCTACCGCGACAGACGCAGAAAATACAGGATGTCATCACGCTATCTCGACAGAGGCGGAAACACGTCACAGACGCGTAACAGACGCGGAAACGTGTGTCAGACGCGTCAGACACGCTAACTCATAACAGCTGGCCCCGTTATTCACGCCTGCCGTTACAGCTTCAACGGGCAGCAAATTTCTCTCTATATAACCCCGTTTCATTTTCATTTTCACTCACTTCTGCCTTTCTTACTTACTCTATCTCATTAGTTTCTTCTATTTTCATTTGTTTTTCACAACCCTTGCAGAATTATGTCTTCCAGAAAAACACGACGTAGTGCTGCCTCCAGTTCTGCACCAGCAGCAACTCCCCCTCGTTCCTTTGCTAACAGAGACATGTGGGAAGAGAGAGGCTTTATTTACACATCAACGGAGGAACATCTTGACCTCAAACCATTCATAGCCCGAAAGATCAGAGCATTACATTGGCAAACCTTTGTAGAGCAGCCGGAGGAAATGAATGTCACGCTGGTTCGAGAATTTTATGCTGCCATCAGCAGCAGGACAACGACAACGGTGTTCGTTCGAGGGAAAGAGGTGCCATTTGAAGCAGAATACATTAATACCCTCTATGGCTTCTACATCAGTATCAATGAAGACGCCCACCAGCAATTCCTGAATACATTAGACACTGCTGCCTTCGACGTTGTCATTACAGAATTGACAGAGGAGGGAACTGAATGGAACACTAGCAAGAAAAATCCAAGGATAGTACGGAGGACCCAGCTGCTGCCGGAGGCAAAATTGTGGAATGCCTTCATAATGAAGAGGATCATGCCGTCATCCCACAACACCACCGTCGACCAACCAAGGTTAGCGTTGATACACTCTATTCTACATGAACGACCTATTAATGTGGGCAGCTTTATTTGAGAAAGTATTTTGGAGTGTGCGCATAGACCGACGGGTCCCCTCTACCTTCCATACCTCATCACCTCGCTCTGCCACGGCCATAATGTTCCAGAACTGCGCACCGATTTGATAGAAGAAGGAAGAGGTTGGAATGAAAAGAACATCCTCAGCCTGATGGAGTTAACTGTTGCTACCCCTCTGTCGTCATTCGACCCTACTGCCGCCACAGCCGACACGACAGAGCAGCAGCGCACTGAACCAGCTGCCGCAGTAGCTGCCCCGACAGACACCTCCGCCCAGATATTAGCTGCCATTCAGAAGCTGGAGGAGAGACAGCTGGGCTTAATGACTTTCATCAGGGACTTTGCTGCCTCTACGGTAACTTTCATTCAAAACTCCTAAAATTTTCCTGATGCTGCATTCCCCACTTTTCCTACCCATTATTTTATTGTACCTACACCTGCCCACACACCAACACCCGCTGCCACCCCACGGACACCTTCTGCCGCTTCAACGCCAACACCTGCCCCAACAGCAGCGAGCAGCACCCATGTTGAGACTTCTGCCTGTGGGACAAAGAGAAAGACATCAATGGAAGAACTTGATGCCTTTATTGCTGGTCTCTCTTCCTCCTCCGTTTGGGCCGCCAGTGACACTGAACCCTCGATCAAGAGGAATTTGCCAAAAGAGTTCTCACCAGTGAAGAGGCAAAAGCGGGTGGTAGACAAAGGTAAAATGCAAAAAGCCAGTAGCAGCGGAGGTGACGGCAGCACCGGTGGTGACAGCAATAGCAGCATTGAGAGTAGCAGCAGCTCTGAAATCCAGGTTGTGGAGCAACTGCCTCACATCTCCCCGACTAGAATCCAGCCACCACGGGAGGCCAAAGCAAAGAACACATCTGCCTCCCCCGTGCCCCAACCAGCTCCGAAAGCCAGAGGCCGCCGCCAGATCAGACTCAGCAGCAGCAGCGAAGACAGCGATTAAAATTTAAGTTTATTATCTTATTATTGCTGCCTGCTATATATTTTGTGATGTACTGCCTCATTATGTTTTTCTGTCATTTTGCATTGAGGGCAATGCAACCCTTGAGTTTGGGGGTGGCATCCCTCCATCAATGGAGTGCATCTTAGTTTAAAACTTTGTGTCTTTACTTAGTTTATTTTTGTCTAAAAAAATGAAAATATTGAAAACTTTGGCTGAAAACTGTGACTTGAACTTACCTGCTGTGACAGCCCTGTCGTGGCAGCAACTTTAGGATAGTTTTTATGAGAAGTTTAGAGCCTTTCTATAGTTCTGAAAACTTAAACACCATTGTGACTGTTATACTGCTTAGACTTCTTTTAGCAAAACTAGAATAGAAAACTTAGCACTTACAGTAGAAAAGAGACTAGAATCTCAGGAAACCTAGAGGTGCCTACCACTGGCTCTAGGCAGATAACCAGAGAAAAACTTCTAGAGGTGCCTATCACCGGCTCTAGACAGTTAACTAGAGGTGCCTGAATTACTGGCTCTAGTAGAAAAGAGAAGAAATTAGAAAAAAGGGAAATAACTAGAGGTGCCCGATTCTGGCTCTAGTAAGAAAAAGAAAGAAATCAGTCTCATAAGAAAAACTATAAACAAGCTAAGGTATAATATTCTAGTGAAACTAAGAGAGTCTTGGCATATAACTGTTCACAAGCATGCACACACTACACGAGGACTATAGAGAGATTCTGGACAGATCCTAGATTATCCGACAGGGTGCTGCCGTTACAGGGAACGAACGATGGGTAAGGGAAAGTTCACTGTTTGAAAGCCAAAACAAAAATATTTCATGTTTCTTTTAGGTCCTAGTTGCTTGAGGGCAAGCAAAAACTTGAGTTTGGGGGTGTGTTGAGTGTATAAATGTTCTATTATTTACACCTCTTTTAACCCATATTTCTGCTGCATTCAAGCATTATTTATTGCATTTAGGTCAGTTTACAGCAAAACATCACAAATACATTAAAAGGCACAGTTTCTACTAAAAATGGTTGTTTTTGCAGGTTGCTGCTGTAGCAGAAGGAAAGGGCAGGCGTTGGGCAGTGAAGCAGAAGAGCTGGAACTAGACGAGCAGTCAAGGAGGACGATGCTTCCATGGTTGCCGCCATGACAGCAGAGGACGACAGCAGTTTTGTGGAGAAGATGCAAAGTGGACCTCGACAGATAGAGAAAATTCAGCCCGTCTGTCGTGTGAAATCACCATATTTTCCCAAGCCCTAGTACAGAAGATATTCAAAGCCCAAAGTTCAAGGAGAGAAAATTCCAAGAAACAAGGAGGACGACTTAAAGATAGATTCTCTTAAGATTTAGTCTTTATTAGAGTTGTACTTTAATTTAAAGTTGTAATCCTTGTTAAATTAGAAAACTTGAGCCCAAAGCTTATATAAGGGCATATATCTTAACCTAGGGGCATAACCGATTACCCTAGCTTCCTTCCCAAAACTCTAGCCGTTTTCCTTCCCACAACATGTTCTAAATTCCCCCTAGGGTCACGGGTTGATTTGTAAAGTAGTTGCAAGGATTGTTTTATTTTAGGAATTTTCAGTTCAATAAAATAAACTTCAAGTTCTCTTATTTTGGTTATTAATATCTTGCAAGAGCATCGGGAGAGCATAGTGAGGTTATCAATTTACTTAGCATCGGGAGAGTTAAGTATACGAAAGAAACAAGAGCAAGTTCTCTAGTTTATAGTTGAACTATCTCGGGCCTAGGGATAGGACGAGGTTAAGTGGATAAAGAAGAATTCATCCACATCGGTGTAAATCCTTCGATTCACGCCGGGAGGTATCATCAAAGACGTGATCATCGACAGACTTGGACCTAGGGATAGGCCAAGGCACATCTGGGATTCTTGCCAAACTTGAAGTACTGAGTTGGGTAATCGCTGCCGCGATAACCAACGGACTGCTGCCGCGACAGGTGCTGCCGCGACAGGAACAACGACAGCACTGGATCTCCTAGACTCAGCAATACCTGCACTACTGAGCAATTCAATACCAGCCCATTCTCTCTATCTTGATTTTCCTTCCCTTTTATTTACGTTTACTTTATTACTTTCGTGACAACTTCTCAATTATTTCCTTTACTTCCGTGCAGTGAATTAAGGTGAAGCTATTAGCCCAATCCATGTGGAGACGATATCCAATACTTCGTATCACTTTACTACTTGCGTCGTGTATACTTGCACTACAATTGCGATAGACTATTTTACACGCAACACTCATGTATGGTGATGTTATGACATACCTTAGTATTGATATTTGGCAATGGGTTTCAAGGTTGTTTTTGGGAGATGTATTTTGAACTCCCTATGTTTGTAGCAAGTTTGATATGGCTTTCGAAGTTTGTAAATGGTCCTATTTGGTTTGGTTTGAGGTTTGAGGTCTTTATTAGGTTTTGTGGCTAGGAAGCATGCCTATAGACTCAATGGTCACTTGTTTGATGCCATGCTCTAGCTTAAGCTTCTTAGATATGTTCTTTAATGTCTAATCATGTTGCTGGTATGTTATGGTATGATTTGGGATATGCTTGAATGTGAAAAGTTGTGAAAAACCAGAAAATTGTAAGGTTGCAGGGCAGGGTGTATCGAAACACCCTTGTCTGTTTCGAAACAGGGGCCTGAAATGGCCATAGTTTTTCGGAACGGGTGAAGGTGTTTCAGAACACTTTAGCTATTGGAGAGGCATGTTCCGATACTGGTCTCGGAACGCACCCGAGTACCGAAACGGTCAACTTCGTTTCGATACGGGCATTTCGATACCAGGGTTAGCGTTCCGAAACGGTTGACCTGCAAATTTGAATTGTTTCAAGTCTCTGTTCCTCACATTTTAGTCCTTAATTGTTGTGAATGCAATTGTTTGAGCTTGGAATGTCCTTTTAAGCTAATATTTGATAGAGATGCATGTAAAATGACTAAGTACATATTGGTAAGCTTAAAATCTGCAATGTCCTTATATTTTCCAAAATTTACATTTTGTTCCGTAAAAGTGTAATTCTTACAATTGAATCCCTAATTGAATTCCGATCGCTGTGCCTTTCTCTCCTATGATTCTTGAGTTTTCACATAGGCTTAATGTGCATTTAGAAAAGATAAAAGGAAAAAAAGGGTCGTTAATCAAGGTTGACTTTCAGGTTGACTTTGGTTTTCCCCGTGTAATCTTCGTAGTTTGGGTCAAACGTCTAGGCCGGGTTAAGGGGGTTACACAACCCAGGAAATTCTTCTTGAAAGACATTCGGAAAATCACAAACGGTTCTAATGTCCTGCAGTCGTACATCTTTCGTGCCAGGATTCATCACATGCGCAAGATAAGCTCCACAACCCCTCCTTAACATACAGCTTGCTTGCAAGGCTGAAATCACATTAGACAAGAATTTTACATTCTTGCCTACTACCACCACTTCATAATCATCGACAAGATTTAAGGTGGCCCGCTTGGTATCAAAGTCAACCATCGCTCTATGCTCAGACAACCAATCCATACCAAGGATCACATCAAACCCATAAAAGGGTAATTCCATCAAATCAGCAAGAAAAACATGACCCTAAACAGATAAGGGACACCTCTGATATAACTTCCTAGTGACTATAGTCTCACCAAAAGAACTAGTCACTTGTATTCCTACTTCTAGAAACTCAACAGGTATATCAAGCAAATGTGCATGCTCGCTCAACAATGATAAATACTGTAGAACAAAGGTACCTACAACGACATCCACATTGTTGTGCTCCTCACGCTGAGCATAAACCCTCGCAAGACCACCTTCTTCAGGCCGAACTGCCACAACATGAGCGATGCCACGCTGTCCCTCATCTCTCTTCTGTAAATTACCCCTATTGTTCCCACGACCTCTCTGATGTTCCACAACTTGCACTGGTGCCTTTCTCACCAACTGCGGATAGTCACGCTTCATGTGACCCTGCACTCCACAGTGACAGCAAGTCCCTGAGACACCCAGCACTCCCCGGTGTTATGTCTCCCACATCGATTGCAAACAGGTGCGCGAGCACCAACGTTCTGACCACCACCACCTCGACGATGATCTCTCTGGTATACTCTATCCCGCAGCCTTTTTCCAAGATCACGCCCACCATTATGGTCAACACTTCTTTTCCCTAAACTAGAGCCTCCAGACCGCACCGTCATCCTTGGATTCAACTGTATATCCTTCCCTCACGAGACGAACACATCAAAGTCTTGCTGGGACACGTCGGAACGCCCCGTGGCGCATCGGAAAAATTATTCCGACGTAATCCAGCCAGGATCCATGTACAAGAACGAATCCGGGGTGAAAAGATGAAGAGATACCTTTTAAAACTCTAGAAACTGGAAAACCTACGGTATGTCGGAATAACCACGTCAAGTGAAACCGAAATCGTCACAGGTTCGCAACGACCTCTACGGAGTCCACCCGAACAAAAACGAACAAAGTTTCCGCCTCCCTAACACTTAGGGATAAATTTTGACAGGTTTGAACACCTTCCAAGGAGAAGTCGAAATCCCTCTAGGGATTTATGAGGGAGTCTGAAATCGACTAGGACTTCAACCGGGACTTGCAATCGAGCAAGGGAACCTTCAGGGATTTTCCAGGGGCAAGTAGAACACCAGAAAAATATCGAACAACTTCTCAGAGAGCTTTCTGGGATATGTCGAAAATATAGTGGGGAATCGCTAGGGGTGTTGTCGAAATCTTCAAGAGGAGGAAGAGGGATGATTTAGTTGCTAGCCATTGTCCCTTTAAATAGTATTCAGAGACTTAATTCTAGTTGAATTCCTTAAATCAAAGTTCAACCAAAATTCATAGAATCTAATTCTACTTGAAATTGGTTTATATTAAATATACATTATATTTAATAATATTAAATGAAATATATATATTTAATTATGTAGAATCTTATTCTACATAAAACATGGATTTAAATATACATTATATTTAATCCAAATATATATATTTTTATTATATAGAATCTCATTCTATCTTTACTTGGATTTAAATATATTTAAATATATATTTTTAATATATAGAATCTCATTCTATCTTTACTTGGATTTAAATATATTTAAATATATATTTTTAATTATGTAAAAAATATAATTCTACATAAACTTGGAATTAAATATACATTATATAAATTCCAAATATATATTTAAATTTCTAGAATCTTATTCTATAATATTGAAGTCTTTAAATATTTTTCATACTCTAAATAATATTTGATAAATACAATATTTATCCAATATTATTCCCATTTAAGGGAGTTGTCGATTTCCCCTATCCCATAGGGGATTTTCGGCAACCTCCCTAAAATAGGGAGTATGGTTTCCAATTTTTTTGTTTGTTTCATTCGAAGGGTGTGACCCTTGCAGGTACATGTAACGTTAGCAGCAAAATTAGAACTGTTCTAATTTTACAAACAATGAGTGGCATCTAGCAATACATCATTGCTACCTAAGTTGCATGAAGTCATGGTTTGACTTTCCTAATTCCTGAATAAACTTCCTTTATGTATTTCATCATTTTGTCCTTTATATCTTAGATGAACACAAGTCATGGGTTAGTCACACTTGCGTTGTCCATCTAGTGTTTCTTGATGTCTTGAGTAGATTATTATGAACGAATCTCTATGATATCTCATATCATAATATTCGAGCATGGCCATGCATTTTCTAATCTCACTCAATCAAGTGGCCGAAGATATTTCTCCCATTATGTAGGAGGGACAAATCCTTTATTGATCAACCATATTTCACTACATAGGTCATCACGTATCCAATCATCAGTCTTTATAATGTAGTCAGTTACGACACACGTTTGACTATGTCAAAATACGTAAATCTTTATATTGAAATCATGTTGATCTCAGGTCTGAGGATCATACATATGTTTGTCATGAGCAATGTTGTGACTGTCACATAATTACCTAAGAAACATTCTCATAGCGGGTCAATCCAGTATGTTGTTCTCTAACAAATACTTATGTGTTGATTTTGACATCTCTATGTCAATGACAACGCTTGTCATCAACCACATATTAGTCTTTATATATTATCACTGTCCATACCCGTAATAATATTCGACTAAGGATCCTGTTTAACAATAATCGTATTATTGTATGGACATTATTATCAAATGGTTAGTTTGATGCACAGAAACATACCAAATGATAATAACGACAATGCCATTACTTGATAAATCTAGCAAAATAGTATGTCTATTCAATCATCATATGATTGGTCTTTGGGCATACTCCAACAATCTCCAACTAGCACTAAGACCAATCATTCTCGTATCTAATACGATATGGCTTAGTGTAACTAACATGCTTATGCTGTGTCAAATGCTTTGTCAGGGAGTTGACAAAGTTATCAACTTTGTGCGTATGTTGCATACTTTCACATCTCCAAGATGTAAGTACTTTAGAATATGTTTGGATTTATTTATGAGATCTGGGTTTTATTTG
Source organism: Hibiscus trionum (assembly GCA_030270665.1). Taxonomy (NCBI): domain Eukaryota; kingdom Viridiplantae; phylum Streptophyta; class Magnoliopsida; order Malvales; family Malvaceae; genus Hibiscus; species Hibiscus trionum. Next base: position 30,385,467 of record BSYR01000021.1, read on the forward strand.
CTTACGCAAAGGTTCCATCATAACAGAGTTATGTAGCATCTAATATGATGGGAACAACCCTTAGTTCAGAAGTAAACCCTTTAGATCCAAACATCCTTCTTTATTGTTATGTCGACTGTAATACATTTAGCCAATGTTGTAGAGTTAGATATTGTCTCATGTTGCTAACTTGCAGTATCTTTTATTAACGCAAAACGGATTGCGATCATTAGTTCCTTTTGATGAGTATGTCATCTACATACAATACTTAGGAAAGTAACAATGCTCTCACTAGCTCTTTTGAAAACAAGACTCCCCTTTGTTTCTAGATAAACCAAACCTTTTGATTGTATCTTCTGAAACGAATATCCTAACTTCGAGAAGCTTGCCTTAGTCTATGGATAGACCTTTGTAGCTTACATACCTTCCAAGTGTTTACTGGAGTGACAAAACCTTCTGGATGTGTCATGTACACAATTGTTTCAAGTTTTCCCTTAGGAAAGAGGTTTTGACATTCCTTTATTTGATTCCATAATCATCGTATGTAACTACTTTCAAGTGAGATTAAGATGGATTATACATAGCTACAAGGAAGATGCTTTATCATAGTCTATACTATGAAGTTTGTCGAATACTTTTAGCGACGAATCATCCTTTGTATGTTTTATCATCCATGTCGGTTTTTCCTTTTTGAAAAACTCATCCATACCTCTTAGGTTTTACCCTTTTAGGTAACCAAAGTCTATACTTGGTTTTAGACATGGATACCATCTCATATCTCATGGCTCTTAGCCATTTCTCGAATTTTGGGCTCACCATTGCTTTCTAATAAGACCTAGTCTTTGTCTTGATCCGAAAAGAAGAGTGTTTCCATGTACGGATAGTGAGAAATCCATATTTCTCAAGTAGATTGTAACACCCCAATTTTGGGCTTGGAAGTTTAGGGTCTGAACCGAACCGGTCTAATTTTTTGTTCGAATATAAAAGGAGGTTTTAGGGAAAGCCTAGTTCGGGATGCTTTAAAAATATGGAAAAATATCTAAAAACCCTCTTTTAATATATATAAGATAATGGTGAAATCAATTTTACAAAATAAGGTTTGGAAATACTACATTTCAGTGTAGTGACTAAAATGCAAATTTTGAAAGGTTTAGTGGTGACTGTTTTGTAAGGATTGAAACTTTGAATCTTTAAGGAGCTAATTTACCTAAAAATTATTTCTCCAGATTTTTCCTTAATTTGAGTGAATTAATTAATGTTTTAATTAATTAGAAGAGAAGAGAAACTAGCTTTTGGAAAAATCATAACTACCTTTTCCTAAAATTTTCTCATTTCTTTTTCTCTCAAAATTCCATCATCCAAACACTTTTCTCCAGCAACTTTTTCATTGATCTTCACTTCAGTTGATGAGATTTCTATCATCAATTAGTTCCTAATCAATCTTGCATTAAATCCTTTTGATTTCCTCATTGAATTTTCAAGGAAATTGGCTAAAATCAAGGAGAAATCACCTTTTAGAGGTAAGATTGTTCTTCTCCTCTAAATACTCAGTTCTTTACTGAAATTCCCAAGTTGTCAATCCTTAATTTAGGTTTTGTAAATGGTTTTAATGATAGGAACTTGATTTTGGCTTAAAACTCAAGATTTGGAAGAAATCTTGAAGAATTTCGTTGTGATTGTTTGGGCTCTGTTTTGAGATGATTCTTAAATGTATTTTGGATGTCTAATGATGCGTAAATGAGGTTTTATCAATGCAATCCCGAATAGGTTGTATTTCCTAAGTTTTTGCTTATGAAAATGGTGGTTTTTGAGGTGATCTTGGTGTTCTGTTATAGCTGGAGATATAAGGACGAGTTTAGGTTTATTTTGGATGTTGATTGATGTTTAGAAATGGTTAGAAGTGATGGATCTTGGCTGGGTTATGTTTTGGAAGAGTTTGGAGGTGATTTCGGTTGTGTTTGGTAGCCGAAATGTTGGCTTTAGGTAGAGCAGCTAGTTTATGTGTGTTGGCTGAAGATTTCAATGCATGATGATGCATTAATCCTCTGCTTTGATGTGTTAAAAACAAGGGAGACATCTTCGGACACTTGAGGAGTTGATCCAGAGGCTTGATCGGTGTTTTGGCAAGCTTGCGAAACGGAGTTGGTGAGTGGAGTTGGATTTTCCAGCTTTGAAACAATTATTTGAAGGTTGTAGGAGCTTAGTTTAAGTCTAATAAACTTAGCTAAGCTCAAGAGTAAGTTTTCGGAAAAACTCCCTCGAATTAGCCATGAAGTGGTTCGATGCATTGGTATAATTGCATGTTTAAATTCTGTTTTGAAAGCATGTTTTAGAATGGTTAATGCTGGTTTTGAAAGCCATGTGTTGAAGGATGCTCAAGGTAAGAGATCCTTGTTTTAGCATGTTGTTAATTGGTAATGATGCATGGTGATGCATGATGTTTAATGGCTTTGTTTAATGCTTTAAAACAGTGAGTTAATGATGTTATTTGTTGTATATTGGCAAGTGATGAATTTGTTTTAAAGTACTTGAATCTGATATAGTTATCCAGCTATAGGATTGGGTGCACCGTGAATAAATTCTCCTTGGATGTTGAAGGGTTGTGATTGTACCGAAAACTCTATCCAAGTATCCTAACGAGAGAGGTAAGATCACAACAGTGGTTAAAAGTCCGTGTGTGGACCTTGTGTTATGTGTCCCGTACTCTCGTTAGGAAGTTATACAACTACCGATGAGTGATGTGGAGGGGTTGTGATTGTACCATAAACTCTATCACGGGTGTTGAGCGGTTGTGATTGTACCGTAAACTCCACCTTATGTTGTTCGGTAGTGTGTATGAAGCGTGTGGGACAACGCTTGTTATCCGCGTATCCGATTGTGTTTTATGTTGTAAAAGGTTATGAATTATCACTTGAAAGTCAATATGTTGAATTGATGTAATGAAGCATGAGATGCTTGTAAAGTATGCAAGGTTGCATGAAAAGAGATGAGCTTGTGTTAAAAAGCTTTGTTGAAAGTGTTTTCTAAAATGCATTATTGTGATGTTTTCTTTAGAGCATACCTCACTAAGCAATTGTGCTTACGCTCTCTCTCTTGTACCAATAATGCAGATAATTGAAGTGTTTAAAGGCAACAAGGAGGCTAGAGTGTCCAAGGGAAACCAAGCTCATGTATGGTGATGTTTGTGTCCAAGGGAGGCTAGAGTGTTTTGGACTCCCTAGTTTGTGGCATGATGCTTTTCATGTTTTGGATTTGTAAGTGGCCTTTTAAAGCTTGTTTTGGAGATTAATTGATTGCTTGGTTTGGATAATAGGGTGCATGCCTATAGACTTGTGAAATTTCATGTTTGATGCTATGGATGTGTTTTGAAGTTGCAAACATGTACCTTATATGTAGGATGACTTGTTGGCATGATTAGGAAGTCATTAGGATGTGTTTGAATGGATTTATGTTTGAAAAACCAGCAAAATCTGCAGCTTCTGGGCAAACCGTATCGAAACGGGCACTAGCATTTCGAAATGGGGGCCTGTAATGGCCATCGTGTTTCGAAACGGCTGGAGGCTGTTCCGAAACGTTTTGGCTACTGTCAAGCCCTGTTTCGAGACCAGTCTCGGAACGAACCCGTGTTTCGGAACGGTCAAAGCCGTTACGAAACAGGTGACCGTTGGGCACTGATTTGAATGGTGTTGAAGTTTGCAAGCTTTACGTTTTAGTCCCAAAAGTTGTAATTGTAGCTGTATGAGTTCGAGAAGTCCAATTAAAGTGAAATTTGACAGGGAAGCATGTAATATGACTAATTTCATATTGGTAACTTAAAAACCAGTTAAGACATCCTAATTTTCAGAATTTACATTTTGGTACCTAATCTTGTGTTATGTGCAATTGAGTCCTTGTATGCTATCCAATCACTGTGGCCTTTTCAAATAAGTCTTATGGGATCTCACTTAAGGTTAATGTGCATCTAGACAAGTTTGAAAAAAAAGGGTCGTTAATCAAGGTTGACTTTCGAGTTGACTTTGGTTTTCCTTGTGTAATCTTCGTAGTTCGGGTCAACCGTCTAGACCGGGCTAAGGGGGTTACATTTGGTGGTATCAGAGCTTAGTTCTCGTATCTTTGGGATTTGTTGTGTGGTCAATGTATGCGTATTTGCATGATATGCCTTTTGGGTGAAAGTGTGATTGATTGAATTATGATGTATGGTTGCAATTGTGATGTTATGTTGTTTTGAAGCATGTTAAGGGAACCCATTGTCAAATCAAAACTAATGAAAGGAATTGTTTTGGGAAAATTAGCTTGAGTACTTGGATTACTTACCTTGTTGAGCCTAATTATGTTTATTGCATTTGTGTCAGTGCATTGTTTTTATAAATGGGGCCTCGTAGAAAGATGAGGATGAATACGAGAGCTATAGCTCAGAAAGAAAATGACGAAAATGCTGAGAATGTTGTGGATTTACCTCCTCCCCTGGTGGTGGACCACATGGCGGTGATGGTGCTGGAGGTGAAAGTGCCGGTGTTGGTGCTAGTGCTGGGGTCGCTGGACCTGAAGGTGTGCAGGGGCAAGCTACTCCTGACATGACTATGCTGATTCAGGCTATTGCGAAAGCCTTTCAGGCAGCAGTAGCTGGAGCTCACGGAGCTGTGCATCATGGTGATGGTAACGTGAGATTACCTTTGGAACGTCTTCGCAGTCTGGGAGAGACTGAGTTCAGAGGTTTATCTCCTGAAGGTTCTGAATCTTGGTTGAAAAGCACCAAGAGGATTTTGGGGCAAATGAATTGCAACAATGTACAGAAGTTGGGATGTGTGGTATCGCTTTTGCATGATAATGCGTATACGTGGTGAACGACCACTGTCTCCGAAATGGAGGAAAATTATGTGACTTGGACGTTCTTCTTGAACGCGTTCAAGCGAAAGTATCTAGGTGTGCGATACCTAGATGAGAAGAAAAGAGAATTCATGTCTCTTGTGGAAGAAAGCATGACGGTGGCGGAATATGAGATCCAGTTTGTTCGCCTTAGCCAGTACGCACCTGAGCTAATCCCTGATGAGCGGGAGAGGTGTGAACGTTTCCGTTATGGTTTGGTGACGGACGTGAAGACTTTCATGCTTGCTGCTGAGTATACGGATTTTGATGTGCTGGTGAGTAGAGCGAAGGACAGTGAGTAGAAGTTGGGTTTGTCTTCTAGAGGCGTTGATTCTAGCTCAGGCAAAAGAGCTGCTGATTATAGTTCTGGTGGTGGACGGAACAAGAGAGGACGTGATAAGAGGTATCAGTCTTCTGCTAGGCGTGGTGGTGGAGGACATGGTGCGCCTGTTCAGGGAGACAAGTTGAGAGCTGATCAGAACACGTGCTGGAATTCATGCTCCTGTAGCAGCGAGGAAGGTTCAGGCTCCTGTAGCAGTGACCGGTAATTCATGTTGGATTTGTGGTTCGGCAGACCACATGAGGAGAGAGTGTCCTTTGTTGGCCGGTGGTGGTCAAGGGCGTGCTCCTGGGTAGTTGCACCACAGAGAGGTCGTAGGCGCGGCCGTGGTAACTTCCAGCCCAGAGATGATGGTGGGAGGAATGTGGCACATGTAGTGGCTGTTCAACCTGAGGGTGGTGGCCAGGATCGAGTGTATGCTCAGCGTGAGGGGAGGAATGATACGAATGTGATCGCAGGTACCTTTACTTTGCAATCCTTATCATTACTTTCCTTGATTGATTCTGGATCTACACACTCATACATATTGCGTGAACATGCTCAATTGCTTGGTTTACCTGTTGAGTCTTTGGTTGTCGGTATGCGTGTAACTAGTTCTCTTGGTGAAACCGTTGTAACACGGAAGTTGTATAGAAGGTGTCCCTTGGAAGTGCAAAACCATGTTTTTCTTGTTGATCTCATGGAATTGCCTTTGATTGGCTTGTTGAACATCGAGCTGTAGTGGATTTTGAGAACAAGCGAGTTTCGTTGAAGCTTGCGGATGATTACGAAGTAGTGGTGGTTGGTGAGAATGTGAAGTTTATTGCCAATGTGGTGTCTTCGTTGGAAGCAAGCCGAATGCTGAGGCAAGGTTGTGAAGCTTACCTGGCCTTTGTGATGAATCCTAGCTCTAAGGAGTTGCGAGTTCAAGATATCAGAACTGTGCGAGAGTTTCCTGGAGTGTTTCCGGAGCAGTTACCTGGATTGCCTTCTAGTCGAGAGGTGGAGTTTGGAATTGAGTTGTATGAGAACACAACTCCAGTGTCCATTACTCCTTACCGAATGGCACCTAAAGAGTTGAAAGAGCTGAAGACGCAACTTCAGGAGTTTCTTGATCGTGGTTTCATTCGGTCGAGTGTGTCACCTTGGGGTGCACCGGTCTTGTTTGTGAAGAAGAAGGATGGCACTATGAGAATGTGCATCGATTATCGTCAGCTGAACAAGTTGACTATTAATAATCGGTATCCTTTGCCGAGGATTGATTATCTTTTTTATCAGTTTCGGGGAGCGGTTGTGTTCTCCAAGATTGACTTAAGGTCAGGTTATTATCAGCTTAAGGTGAAGGATGTGGATGTGCTAAAAACAACCTTCAAAACGAGGTATGGGCATTATGAGTTCCTTGTGATGCCGTTTGGCTTGACGAATGCTCCTGCAGCTTTTATGGACATGATGAATAGAGTGTTTCATGAATACTTGGACAAGTTTGTTGTGGTATTCATCGATGATATCCTTGTGTACTCTCGTACCGATGAGGAACTTGACGGGCATTTGCGGATTGTGTTGCAGGCGTTGTTGGAGAATCAGCTTTATGCTAAGCTGAGCAAGTGCGAATTCTGGCTTGGGGAAGTTGTTTTCCTTGGTCATGTGGTTTCTACTGAGGGGATTCATGTGGATCCTCAGAAGATTGAGGCGGTGATGAATTGGAAGCCTCCTAAGTCTGTTCATGAAGTCCGTAGTTTCCTTGGGTTGGCAGGATACTATGGGAGGTTTGTGGATGGATTTTCAAAGATTGCTGCACCTTTAACAAAGCTGTTGCAAAAGGATGTCAAGTTTGAGTGGACAAAAGTAAGGCAACAAGCTTTTGAGAAGCTTAAGGCAGCTTTGACGCAAGCTCCTATCTTGGTTCAACCTGAATCAGGGAAAGAGTTTGTAGTTTACAACGATGCATCCTATGTTGGTTTGGAGTGTGTGTTGATGCAGGAGGGTAAGGTGGTGGCTTATGCATCACGCCAGTTGAAGGTGAATGAGCGTAATTATCCTACGCATGACATTGAGTTAGCTGCGATGGTTTTTGCTTTGAAGATTTGGAGACATTACATGTATGGTGAGAAGTGTACTGTGTACACGGATCACAAAAGTTTGAAGTATTTGATGTCTCAGAAAGAGTTTAATCTTAGGCAACGACGTTGGTGGAGTTGCTTAAAGATTACGATCTGACGATCGAGTACCATCCGGGAAAAGCTAATGTTGTAGCGGATGCCTTGAGTAGAAAGGTGGCAGTGGAGTTGAGGGCTATGTTTTCCAGCTTGAGCATTTCGCGAGATGGGGGTCTTGTGACTGAATTGCAAGTGAAACCATCTTTGGTTCAGCTGATAAAGGATAAGCAGTTGTTGGATGATTCTTTGGTGCCACGTGTTCAGGATATTGTTGAAGATAGACCATCGGATTTCTGTTTTAACGCTGATGGGGTTCTGTGTTTTGGGAATCGAATAGTAGTGCCGAGTAATGCAGAGTTGAGGCTACTATTCTGACTGAAGCTCGTAGCAATCCTTTTGCTATGCATCCTGGTAGTACTAAGATGTATCATGATCTTAAGGATGAGTACTATTGGGTGGGTTTGAAGAAGGATGTTGCGGAGTATGTGAGTAAATGCATGGTTTGTCATGGGGTTAAGGCTGAACATCAGTTTCCTTCTGGGTTGTTGCAACCGTTGAGGATTCCTGAGTGGAAGTTGGAAAGGATTACCATGGACTTTGTGTCTGGTTTGCCTTTGTCGCCATCGAAGAAGAATTCGGTGTGGGTGATTGTGGATCGCCTTACGAAGTGTGAACATTTCTTACCTGTGCATAATACGTATACTTTGGACAAGCTTGCAGAGTTGTACATTGCTGAGATTGTGCGACTGCATGGTGTGCCAAAGTCTATAGTGTCGGATAGAGAGTCGAGGTTTACATCGTGTTTTTGGGAGTGTTTGCATCAAGCTTTGGGTACGCGGCTGAATTTCAGTACTTCTTATCATCCACAGTCGGATGGACAGTCTGAGCGTGTTATCCAAGTGCTGGAAGATATGTTGAGGTGTTGTGTGATTGAGTTTCAGGGTTCTTGGAAGAAGCATTTGCCTTTGGTGGAGTTTACCATAACAATAGCTATCAGGCAAGTATTCAAATAGCACCTTATGAAGCCTTGTACGGGAGGAAGTGCAGAACTCCTCTTTGCTGGGCTGAAACAGGTCAGAAGTTGGTTTCGATGCCGGCTTTGTTGAAAGGAACCACCGAGAAGGTGAAGCTCATTTATGAGCGGTTGAAAGCGGCTTCTGATTGACAGAAGTCTTACGCGAATTTGAAGCGTAAGGAGATTGAGTTTACGATAGATGACCGTGTGTTCTTGAAGGTTTCGCCTTGGAAGAAGGTGATGAGGTTTGGTCGGAAGGGTAAGTTGAGCCCTAGGTACATTGGACCATACGAGGTGATCGAACGTGTGGGTCCTGTTGCGTACAAGTTGAGGTTGTCGCAAGAGTTTGAAAAGATACATGATGTGTTTCATGTCTCTATGCTTCGGAGGTATAGATCTGATCCTTCGCATGTTATGCCTGTGGAGGAAGTGGAGTTGAATCTAGACTTGACCTATGATGAGAAACCGATTGAAATTCTGGATTCGGACAGTAAAGTTCTTCCAGGCAAGACCATTGAATTGGTTAAGGTGTTGTGGAGGCATCATGGTGTTGAGCAAGCCACGTGGGAAAGAAAGGATGAGATGAGGAAGCAGTTTCCGTACCTTTTTCCTCCAGGTAAATTTCGAGGACGAAATTTCTTAAGGGGGAGAGTTGTAACACTCCAATTTTGGGCTTGGAAGTTTAGGGTCTGAACCGGACTGGTCTGATTTTCGGTTCAAATATAAAAGGAGGTTTTAGGAAAAGCCTAGTTCAGGATGCTTTAAAAATATGGAAAAATATCTAAAAATCATCTTTTAATATATATAAGAGAATGGTGAAAACAATTTTACAAAATAAGGTTTGGAAATACTACATTTCGGTGTAGTGACTAAAATGCAATTTTTGAAAGGTTTAGTGGTGACTGTTTTGTAAGGATTGAAACTTTGAATCTTTAAGGAGCTAATTTACCCAAAAATGATTTCTCCAGATTTTTCCTTAATTTGAGTGAATTAATTAATGTTTTAATTAATTAGAAGAGAAGAGAAACTACCTTTTCCTAAAATTTTCTCATTTCTTTTTCTCTCAAAATTCCATCATCCAAACACTTTTCTCCAGCAAATTTTTCATTGATCTTCACTTCAATTGATGAGATTTCTATCATCAATTAGTTCCTAATCAATCTTGCATTAAATCTTGTTGATTTCCTCATTGAATTTTCAAGGAAATTGGCTCAAATCAAGGAGAAATCACCATTTAGATGTAAGATTGTTCTTCTCCTCTAAATACTCAGTTCTTTACTGAAATTCCCAAGTTGTCAATCCTTAATTTAAGTTTTGTAAATGGTTTTAACGATAGGAACTTGATTTTGGCTTAAAACTCAAGATTTGGAAGAAATCTTGAAGAATTTCATTGTGATTGTTTGGGATCTATTTTGAGATGATTCTTAAATGTATTTTGGATGTCTAATGATGTGTAAATGAGGTTTTATCAATGCAATCCCGCATAGGTTGTATTTCCTAAGTTTTTGCTTATGAAAATGGTGGTTTTTGAGGTGATCTTGGTGTTCTGTTATAGCTGGAGGTATAAGGACGAGTTTAGGTTTATTTTGGATGTTGATTGATGTTTAGAAATGGTTAGAAGTGATGGATCTTGGCTGGGTTAAGTTTTGGAAGAGTTTGCAGGTGATTTCAGTTGTGTTTGGTAGCCGAAATGTTGGCTTTAGGTAGAGCAGCGAGTTTATGTGTGTTGGCTGAAGATTTCAATGCATGATGATGCATTAATCCTCTGCTTTGATGTGTTAAAAACAGGGAAGACATCTTCGGACACTTGAGGTGTTGATCTGGAAGCTTGATCGGCGTTTCGGCAAGCTTGCGAAACGGAGTTGGTGAGTGGAGTTGGATTTCCAGCTTTGAAACAATTATTTGAAGGTCGTGGGAGCTTAGTTTAAGTCTAATCAACTTAGCTAAGCTCAAGAGTAAGTTTTCGGAAAAACTGCCTCGAATGAGCCATGAAGTGGTTCGATGCATTGGTATAATTGCATGTTTAAATTCTGTTTTGAAAGCATGTTTTAGCATGGTTAATGCTGGTTTTGAAAGCCACATGTTGAAGGATGCTCAAGGTAAGAGATCCTTGTTTTAGCATGTTGTTAATTGGTAATGATGCATGGTGTTTAATGGCTTTGTTTAATGCTTTAAAACAGTGAGTTAATGGTGTTATTTGTTGTATATTGGCAAGTGATGAATTGGTTTTAAAGTACTTGAATCGGATATAGTTAGCCAGCTATAGGATTGGTGCACCGTGAATAAAATCGCCTTGGATGTTGAGGGGTTGTGATTGTACCGAAAACTCAATCCAAGTATCCTAACGAGAGATGTAAGATCACAACGGTTGTTAAAAGTCCGTGTGTGGATCTTGGTAAGGTCGCAACGGTGGTTAAAAGTCCGTGTGTGGACCTTGTGTTATGTGTCTCGTACCCTCGTTAGGAAGTTATACAACTACCAATGAGTGATGTGGAGGGGTTGTGATTGTACCGTAAACTCCATCACGGGTGTTGAGGGGTTGTGATTGTACCGTAAACTCCACCTTATGTTGTTCGGTAGTGTGTATGAAGCGTGTGGGACAACGCTTGTAATCCGCGTATCCGATTGTGTTTTATGTTGTAAAAGGTTATGAATTATCACTTGAAAGCCAATATGTTGAATTGATGTAATGAAGCATGAGATGCTTGTAAAGTATTCATGGTTGCATGAAAAGAGATGAGCTTGTGTTAGAAAGTTTTGTTGAAAGTGTTTTCTAAAATGCATTATTGTGATGTTTTCTTTAGAGCATACCTCACTAAGCAATTGTGCTTACGCTCTCTCTCTTGTACCAATAATGCAGATAATTGAAGTGTTTAAAGGCAACAAGGAGGCTAGAGTGTCCAAGGGAAACCAAGCTCATGTATGGTGATGTTTTCATACACTATTAGTTTTGGTAATTTGGCAATGGGAACCTAAAGTGTGTTTGGGAGATGTTTTGGACTCCCTAGTTTGTGGCATGATGCTTTTGATGTTTTGGATTTGTAAGTGGCCTTTTAAAGCATGTTTTGGAGATTGATTGATTGCTTGGTTTGGATAATAGGGTGCATGCCTATAGACTTGTGAAATTTCATGTTTGATGCTATGGATGTGTTTTGAAGTTGCAAACATGTACCTTATATGTATGATGACTTGTTGGCATGATTAGGAAGTCATTACGATGTGTTTGAATGGATTTATGTTTGAAAAACCAGCAAAATCTGCAGCTTCTGGGCAAATCGTATCGGAACGGGCACTAGCGTTTCGAAACGGGGTCCTGTAATGGCCTTCGTGTTTCGGAACGACTGGAGGTTGTTCCGAAACCTTTTGGCTACTGTCAAGCCCTATTTTGAAACCAGTCTCAAAACGAACCCGTGTTTCGGAACGGTCAAAGCCGTTTCGAAACAGGTGACCGTTGGGTACTGATTTGAATGGTGTTGAAGTTTGCAAGCTTTACGTTTTAGTCCCGGAAGTTGTAATTGCAGTTGTATGAGTTCGAGAAGTCCAATTAAAGTGAAATTTGACAGGGAAGCATGTAATATGACTAATTTCATATTGGTATCTTAAAAACCAGTTAAGACCTCCTAATTTTTAGAATTTACATTTTGGTCCCTAATCTTGTGTTATGTGCAATTGAGTCCTTGTATGCTATCCAATCGCTGTGGCCTTTTCAAATAAGTCTTATAGGATCTCACTTAAGGTTAATGTGCATCTAGACAAGTTTTAAAAAAAGGTCGTTAATCAAGGTTGACTTTCGAGTTGACTTTGTTTTTCCCCGTGTAATCTTCGTAGTTCGGGTCAACTGTCTAGGCCGGGCTAAGGGGGTTACATAGATGGTATTCTCTTAAGGATCAATACAATGGTTGTGTTTTGTTCTAATGTTCCTTGATCATTTGTGTAACATTCTAAATCTTTGGTTCATAAATTTGTTGTCTAAAATTTCTTCAAATTTCAAATTCCATTTTTTTCTTTTGTGAGAGGTAATCTCTTTCGAGAGAAACTCTCGTTTGAACAACAAACATTTTGTTCTCGTTGAAAAATGAAATCCCTTAGTGATAAGTATTCTCTTTCGAGATAAACTATCGTTTGAGCAACAAATATTTTGTTCTCGTTAAAGTTGAAGAAATAATATCCCTTTGTGAGAATTAATCTCTTTCAAGATAAACTCTCGTTTGAGAAACAAACGCTTTATTCTCGTTAGTATAAACAACAAATGGAGTTTTTAAGGTTCAAACTTTTGTAAACATTTTAACATGTAAGTAACCTTAAAACTTCATAGGTATTCTAGAACAATTCTTAGTCCATATCTTATATGGCGTTTTGAACCAAGTTAAAAAACGATTAAGTATGAGAGTTGTTTTTCTAGTGTGTAAAGAAGTCGAAAATGACTAGTTCTAAATCAAAACATGTCTAACATATTTGATTCTCTTTCAAAGACTTTTGGTTCCACATGTGGGATTTAATTATAGGACAATCTCATATTCTTTGAAAGTTCATCAAACTTTAAGTATTCTTGAATTTGATCTCATCAAATTACCTTAATACTTTTTCGAGTTTGAGATTAGTCATTTGTTTTATTTATCTTATAAATATTATTGATTTGATTAGGTTAAAGATCATTGATTCGTTGTGCCATAAGAGATTGAAAGAATAACATTTATTGAAATAAACTCAAAATTAAAATATATTGTCCTTACAAGATAACTAAAACTTAGGCACAAAATAATAATCTTAAAAACTAAAACAAATCTATTTAAGCAAAAACACATGTCCTAATGGATGATGTAGCAACTCTTGCTTTATTTCCATTCGCAGGTCCATGTCTATTCTGATGCCTTCTCTTTAGAGGCCTCTAGGGTTGATGCCTCACTCGTTTTTGCTTTCTTGACTTCTTGTAGGTGTGTAGGGTAGTTTCTCTTCCAATGTCCGGTCTTGCCGCAATGGAAACATTTTCCATCCTTCTTGATTCCCTTCTTAGGTTTCAATGCCTCCTTTCCATCAGTTTTGGTCTTACCATCACCTTTAGACTTTGCTGCCGATTTACCTTTCTTCTTGCCCTTGCGGACCATCAGAACAAGTTTAGGTCCTACCTTCTTCAGGTTGATTTTAGCAGTTCTCAACATGCCGAGCAACTGTGGCAGCGTCTTGTTAATTTCATTCATAATGAAATTAAGGACGAATTGATTGAAACTATCCGGCAACGATTGCAGGATGACATCAGTAGCTAATTCGTTTTTCAGCGAAAAGCTGAGCTTCTCCAACGTTTGGATGTAGCCCATCATTTTGATGACGTGAGCTCCTACGGGAGATCCCTCACTCATCTTGCATTGAAACAGAGCTTTAGAGGTCTCGTACCTCTCTTGACAAGCTTGCCCTTCATAAATCTCCTTGAGATATTGAATCATATCATAAGCTACCATGTCCTCATGTTACTTCTGAAGCTCAGGGGTCATGGAGGCAAGCATAAGACAACCGACATCCAGCATGTCGTCCATGTGTTTCTTAAACTTGTCTTTGTCAGCTCTAGAAGCAGTGGCAACCGATTCATCAGGAACAGGTTCTTCAATGGCATATTCCTTCTATTCCTGTTTGAGAACAATTCTCAAATTGCGGAACCAGTCAAGGAAGTTTATGCCATTGAGCTTATCCTTCTCAAGGATAGATCGCAGAGATAGAGTATTATTTGCCATTAATTCTACAACAAAGAAAATATGCTACATAAGTTTTACTAAATTTTAAAATTTATAGATAGGTCTTTACTATAAATTTACTCCCACTATTTTCTTCAAAATTAAAAACCCTCTAGTTTTAATTTCAGAAAATGTTTTGATAGTTTTCTAGTGAGTGAGGATCCGTATTTCACCATTTCTAAATCAGCTTTGGCCAGTCTTTTAGGAAATGGTTATTTAGGTAAGTAACACCTTACTAATTACATTTAATGTAATTCCTCATCTTTTGGCGAACAACTCTTGTTCTTTAAATCATCTTATGATTAACCAAAACTTTTAACCACTAGGTTTTCTAATCCTTTTAGAACAACCCAGCTAAGTCAATACCAATATCTCAACCGGCGAATATCACTAGCTTATTCTTCGCGTTTAACTAAGATAGATAAATGTGACATTGCTTTGGCAAAGCTTGCACTATATCGATCGAAGCTTTAACGAGGGCAAATATTGGATGGTTAAAACAGACTTAGAATTATAGTGAGGGATTTACTTAATTATCTCATCATTTTAACATTGATCCTATCAATAGAACTATGTTTAATCATGCTTATAAAACATCCATTGCATCACATGCAAGGTAAAAATAAGCGGTAAATAAATATGCAATGATTATAGCCCTTCTTAACCTAAGGCGACCCGTCCCAAGCCAATGGGAGGACCATTCTACTGAAGATAGAATCTGGTTCTGAAATGCCCGGTCCACCAAGGAAGGCCCACCATGCTGCTACCTTGGTTCTTGCTTTATCTCCATGATTATTTACAATTTTTCAGAAACTCGCGTTACATGCGAGGGAGTAAGATGAGAAGAAAAGTACAATAGAAGATAGAGAAAAGCACGACACGCAGGCCATATTTATAAAAACCAAACTATAAAGGCTATGGGCTATAACCATGCAAAACAAACACCGTGCAATCAAACATGCATTTCAAACATCGTGCGAATAAAGTAACGACGTGTTTACGGAGTTTTAAACTGATTATCCCTATGTTGCGGTTAATGGGCCAAAGAAGGATCACAATGTTTCATAAACCATTTGCGTTAACGAACAAATGCACCAGGTAGGTCAACATGAAAGAGAGGTGGCGCACTAGGCACACTTAAGTACCAGGTCTTTGATGATGCCAATCCTAGACATGCATTTTTCATAACGTCTAACCATAACTCTTATGGATTCACCGTGAAATATAGTTTGATAACTTTTATCAAATTAGAATCCCTTTCAGAGATTCCATAAATCTATGAAACTACGAACAACTACATGTTCTCTAGACTAACTATTAATCTCAACATGTTAACATTTAACATTGAAGCAACCTAACATAGTTATGAATAACTCTTAATCATTCAGTGATAATCGAAATAAGTCTTTATTAGGTGTGATACGATAAATGATAAATATCTAAATCGAATCAAACATCATGCATCTCATACATAAACATCACCCAAGAATTTAAGTCTGAATTTGTATGATACAAGTGGCTCTGATACCACTGTTGGGACACGTCGGCACGCCCCGTGGCGCAGCGAAAAAATTAATCCGATGTAATCCAGCCATGATACATGTACAAGAACGAATCCGTGGTGAAAAGATGAAGAGTTGCCTTTTAAAACTCTAGAAATTGGAAAACCGACGGTATGTCGGAATAACCACGTCAAGTAAAACCGAAATCGTCACAGGTTCGCAACGACCTCTACGGAGTCCACTCGAACAAAAAAGAACAAAGTTTCCGCCTCCCTAACACTTATGGATAAATTTCGACAGGTTTGAACACCTTCTAGGGAGAAATCGAAATCCCTCCAGGGATTCCTTAGGGAGTCTGAAATCAACCAGAAGTTCAACCGGGACTTACAATCGAGCAAGGGAACCTTAAAGGCTTTGCCAGGGGGCAAGTAGAACACCAGAAAAATATCGAACAGCTTCTCAGAGAGCTTTCTGGGATATGTCAAATTCCAGTGGGGAATCCCTAGGGGTGTTGTCGAAATCTTCAAGAGGAGGAAGAGAGATGATTTGGTTGCTAGCCCTTGTCCCTTTAAATAGTATTCAAAGACTTAATTCTAGTTGAATTCCTTAAATCCAAGTTCAACCAAAATTCATAGAATCTAATTCTACTTGAAATTGGTTAATATTAAATATACATTATATTTAATAATATTAAATGAAATATATATATATATATATTTAATTATGTAGAATCTTATTCTACATAAAACATGGATTTAAATATACATTATATTTAATCCAAATATATATATATATTTTTATTTTATAGAATCTCATTCTATCTTTACTTGGATTTAAAAATATTTAAAAATATATTTTTAATATATAGAATCTCATTCTATCTTTACTTGGATTTAAATATATTTAAATATATATTTTTAATTATGTGGAATCTAATTCTACATAAACTTGGAATTAAATATACATTATATAAATTCCAAATATATATTTAAATTTCTAGAATCTTATTCTATAATATTTAAGTCTCTAAATATTTTTCATACTCTAAATAATATTTGATAAATACAATATTTATCTAATATTATTCCCATTTAAGGGAGTTGCCGATTTCCCCTATCCTATAGGGGATTTTCGGCAACCTCCCTAAAATAGGGAGTATGGTTTCCAATTTTTTTGTTCGTTTCATTCGAAG
This sequence comes from Hibiscus trionum, assembly GCA_030270665.1. Classification (NCBI taxonomy): domain Eukaryota; kingdom Viridiplantae; phylum Streptophyta; class Magnoliopsida; order Malvales; family Malvaceae; genus Hibiscus; species Hibiscus trionum. Next base: position 30,402,222 of record BSYR01000021.1, read on the forward strand.
GGTGTGACCCTTGTAGGTTCATGCAACGTTAGCAGCAAAATTAGAACTGTTCTAATTTTACAAACAATGAGTGGCATCTAGAAATACATCAATGCTACCTAAGTTGCATGAAGTCATGGTTTGACTTTCCTAATTCCTGAATAAACTTCCTTTATGTATTTCATCCTTTTGTCCTTTATATCTTAGATGAACACAAGTCATGGGTTAGTCACACTTGCGTTGTCCATCTAGTGTTTCTTGATGTCTTGAGTAGATTATTATAAACGAATCTCTATGATATCTCATATCATAATATTCGAGCATGTCCATGCATTTTCTAATCTAACTCAATCAAGTGGCCGAAGATATTTCTCCCATTATGTAGGAGGGACAAATCCTTTCTTGATCAACCATATTTCACTACATAGGTCATCACGTATCCAATCATCAGTCTTTATAATGTAGTCAGTTACGACACACGTTTGACTATGTCAAAATACGTAAATCTTTATGTTGAAATCAAGTTGATCTCAAGTCTGAGGATCATACATATGTTTATCATGAGCAATGTTGTGACTGTAACATAATTACCCAAGAAACATGCTCATAGCGGGTCAATCCAGTATGTTGTTCTCTAACAAATACTTATGTGTTGATTTTGACATCTCTATGTCAATGACAACGCTTGTCATCAACCACATATTAGTCTTTATATATTATCATTGTCCATACCTGTAATAATATTCGACTAAGGATCCTATTTAACAATAATCGTATTACTGTATGGACATTATTATCCAATGGTTAGTTTGATGCACAGAAACATACCAAATGATAATAACGGCAATGTCATTACTTGATAAATCTAGTAAAATAGTATCTCTATTTAATCATCATATGATTGGTCTTTGGGTATACTCCAACAAGTCTATGTACTCAGCCGCTAGCACATACGTCTTAGCTTCTCTTACCAATCCATTGTGGAAACGTTCACACCTCGTCCGCTCATCCGGTACTAGCTCAGGTGCATACTGGCTTAGCCTCACAAATTGCACCTCATATTCGGCAACCGACATACTGCCCTATACTAAGGCCATGAATTCTTGTTTCTTTTCGTCCAGATAATGGACCCCCAAGAACTTCTTCTTGAAAGCGCTCACGAAAAAGGTCCAGTCGATTTAATCTTGTTCCATCCCAGCTGTGATAGTCGTCCACCACGTATACGCATCTCCAAGCCTCAGATCCCTCAGGAGTTAATCCTCTAAACTCAGCACCGCCCAGACTGCGTAAGCGCTCCAAAGGCAACCCAGGGTTGGCACCCTGCTGTGGTGTGGCTACATGAAAACCAGCTACTGTCGCCTGAAGGGCTATTGCAATAGCTTGTATCAAAACTGTCATATCTGGAACACCTTGTCCCGGTGCTCCCTCAGGTGCCGCACCCCCGCACCAGCTCCAGCCTCAGCTCCTGCCCCACCACCTACATGTGGTCCACCCTGGGAGGAGGCGGTAGATTCTCAGCTTGCTCTTTCGGCCCATTCTCAGCCACATTTCGTGCATTGCCTCTCGTCTCTCGTCTTGGACCCATGGTGAATAAGATGTACTATAATGCAAACACAACAATAAAATCAATCAGGCCTTTAGTAGCAAGGACCTAAGTCACTCAACTCATTTGCTCAAAACAAAATTTCTCTATCAGTAGCTTTGACAATGGGTACCCCAATCATCACTCAAGCACAACATAACATATTATAGCATATCATGGTCATCATGCTTTACATCACTCAACAATAAGCAAATATCAATCTCACACCATCAACATACCAACATATTCGACCAATAACATGCTTCCTAACCAACACACATCAATACATACCAATTTCACATACCAAAATCCCCAATTCTTTCGTAACCTGGCTCTCATACCAAAAAATGTAACCCCTTTAGTCCAGCCTAGACGTCCGACCCGAACTGAGAAGATTACACCGGGAAAACCATAGTCAACTCGTTAAAGTCAACCTCGATTTGCGACCCTTTCCCCCCTCTTTTTATCTTATCTAGATGCATCTTATTACCCTATATGATTAGCAAATTGATTTAGCGAAAGCGACACAGCGAACAGAACTCAATTAGGGTCTCAATTGCATACAAACGTCTTTTAGGGACTAAATTGTAAATTTCAAGAATTATAAGGACTAAACAATTTTTAAAGTTACCAATATATAATTTATCATTAACATGCCAGCATGCCAAGTTTCATCACAAACGGATCATCCAAACTCGTTTAATTAAACACTCAACATTGAGGGACCATAACGTAAGATAACAGAAACCTGAAACAATTCAAATTCAAATCCAACTGTCAGGTGTTCCGAAACACAAGACCCTGTATCGGAACGACCGTTTCGAAACTAGGTTGACAATCTCGATACGCGAGTGCGTTCTAAAACCCGTTTCGAAACAATGCTTTCCAGTAGCAAAGTGTTCCGAAACGTGCTTACCCGTTCTGAAACACCATGACCATTCCAGGCCATTGTTCCGAAAAAGATAAGGGTGTTCCGGAACGCGTTGCCCTGCAACTTCTAAAAATGTTGATTTTACTCAATTAAACACCTCTGAAATCATTCCAACACATGCCACATCACACATACAATATGTATAAGCATCAATGACCAACATTACGAAGCACAAACTAAAACATAACATCATTCATGCAAGCATTAGACCTATAGACATGCTTCCTAGTCTTCAAAACCATACAAAAGCTAAAAGGCACACTCAAGCACAATTCAACCTCAAAATCCATTTACAAACCAAATAATCAAACCAAACATATCTCAGCTAAGAAAATCTACTTATTTAAATTCTCCAAAGTTCATACTTGAGTTCAAGTGACAACTTAGGTGCCTTCACTTGCTAATCCTCGGCCCTCAAGCTTAGTTATCTGCATTGTTGGAAAAAGAGGAGAGTAAGCACACTTGCTTAGTGAGGGTAAGCTCAAGAACACACCAACAAGCAGTTTTTAAACACAAGTTTAAACCATATCATGCTCAATCTCCACTCACACTTTCAAAACCAAAGCAAACCATTCTTTAACCATGTTCCACATGTATCACTAACCACATACATTGCTCTCAATGCAAATCCACATTAAGCCTCACTTGCTTAATTCACATGCATAAAGTCATCCTATGCATCATCTCAACATCATGCATCTCGTACACAATAAACCATTATGCATTCATTTAAAACATAATACATGGGTAACATCAAAAGCACATATATTGGCATATAGCATCTGGCATAGGCCCACTCCCTATCCATTGTGATAGACTCACCTCTATCACTTTCATACACAATATCGGATACACGGACTCACATTGGCTCACCCCTAAACTCAATGATGGATCACCCCATCTTAATGGCTACGAATGGAATTAGGCTCACCCCTAACCCATAGTGATAGGCTCACCTCTATCACCGGCAATATGCTCACCCCATATTACGTCACGTAGCTAGACACACGTACGATTTATAGATTATTGTGCACTCACTTCCTATTGTTCGACCAACGTATCCGAGTATCAAAATAGATCAAACCTTTGCTAATATATCCTTAAAAACCATGTTAACTCACTACTTTTAATGCATCACCAAAAATCACCACATATCCCAAATTAAACATGCCTTTAAATAGCAAAAACCATTTCATACAAGATCGTTCCATCTTGTATTCAAACCAAACCTTTTCATGGGATAAACACAAGAAAAACCTTTCTTGAAACCATGCATAAAAGTGAGTAACTATTATCATCAAAACATGAGCATGATATACCATGGAGTCCATTTCAAAACCGAAAACCGAGAGAACAAGAAACCATACTTACATACGAGATTAGCTATACCTTTCAAGCTTACACTAACCTCCCAATACATCGTATCCAAGCTTACAAAGCTTTAACAACATGTCCACTCACCGACAACGCGAAACCTTGCTCGCCGACACGAAAATCACGCTTCTGGAGCCTAAAAAAATGTCTCATTTGCTTCCAGATCAAGATACCATTTTTTCACATCATCAAAATAGAGGTCCAAATGCATTAAAATGCATTTCAACACCAACAACTAAATACAAGCTCGTTGCTCACCCAAACCACACCAATTTACACATCCGAAACAACCGAAAACTCAATCGATTGCTTCCTAAATCATGCCCAGCCAACATACATCACTTTCAATCATTTATAAACATCAAAATACATCCAAAATCAACCTAAACTCACCCTTATACCTCCAAAAACACAACTTCACCATTTCACCTAAAAAAACTCAACTAAAACTATCATAAAACTCAAGGATCTCAAGGATTTTGGGATCTACATCACTAAAACACTTTCTCAACAACATATTCATCTCAAAACTCAATTAGAATCCATATAAAATAGAGCTCATCAAAACAAATCCGAAAATCAAGAATTAAATCACAATTTTGTAAGATTTTGATCTTAAACCATAACTATTATCAAAACTCAGTTAAAGACATCATTTGAGAGTCAATAATCTTGGGAATTTCAATAAAGAACCTTGATTAGAGGCTGAGAACGAGATTTACCTCCAATCCTTGCTTTTCTCAATGGATGACAAGTTTTTGCTTCTCAAATCTTGAAGAAATTGAAAAGGATTCTTTGATATGATAGAGAAATCAAGAAGATAAAGTTTGGGAGAAAAGAATTTTGGAGAAAATGATTTAGAGTGGTGTTTGGCTGAAAATGAAAAGAGAAAAGTAGTTACGTAACCAAAACATCGCAAATTAACTATTTAATTAATAAAATAAATAAAACCTTTTGAATCCAATTAATTAAAAACCATTTTAAACACATGTCATATTAAAGAAAAGCTTAATTTCCATAAAGCTCCCTAAAGATTCTGAGACTTTGACTTTTCCTTTTGAAAATTGCAATTTTCACACTTTTGAAACTTTACATTTTGGTCACTACCCAAAATGTATTACCTCCGAAACTCTTTTTGTAAAATTGATTTGACCAACCTCTTAAACATAATTTTAGAGGATTTTAGCAAATTTCCCAAATTTTTATCCTATCACGATCCTTGATTTCCCTAAATCTCGTAACACGATTCGAACCGTTTCTGATCGGTCCGATCCAATGTCTAAAACATCTAGACCCAAAACCAGGGCGTTACAAAAACACAATTGATTTGGATTGAATTGAGAAAGTTGCATAAACTTAAAGTAAACGAATAATAAAAAGATTGAGAAATCGGAATAATAAGATGGGTCATACTGAGCTGCGTCGTTGTGTGAAACTGTGTTGAACTCGTAAAAGTCTTGTAATGCAAAGTCGATATCTCTTCCACGGCGGGTGACAGATAGAACACTGCCACGGCGGGGAACTCGGCGTGCCTTTAAGGTTCGACAGAACGTCCTGATCTGATTCCACTAATCTCTAAGTTTTAATACTGTTGATGCCCACTCTTTGACAATACCGCTCGGTGTAAACCTAGGTTGAACAACAACTCTCCCGCGTTCCTTCTTAGCCGCCATAAACCTAGACTTATCTCTAAGCTAAGTTGATTGTCACCTTAATTGGAGGGAATCATGCTTATCCCTTTCTTGAGTTTTAACTCTCTCGAATTGAAACAAATAGATGTGCTCACAAAGATCTCTCGATTCTAATGCAAACAAGATGAAGAACATAGGATAAACAAACCTTGATTTGAATGGCACAATAACATTAACTAATTACAACCGTTCTCACAACTGCTAAACAAAGTAATCTTAACCCTAAGGAAAGTTTAGAACATAATGTAAATAAGAAAACACAAAAAATGAATTTTGAACCCTAATCTCTCCTTATATCCTCCCATCGGTCAAGCCTTGCCTTTTTATAGGCGGTTACATGTGAAAACCCTATTTGGGGAAAGAAGTCTCTCTTTGGGAGGAAGTTGAGTTGGAATTAAATGCTATTAAACGTCTAAGTATTTTATTCCAAAATAACTCCTATTTTGGGCTTTCTTAAGCCGCAAGCTTCTTCCTTGTTTGGGTCTTCTCACGTCATCTCTGGGTGCTCCTGCACTCTATTCTTCACGTGGCTTGGTTCTGCTGATTCAGAAAATTCTCATCTTCATATCGCACTCCTTTTTGGTCAATATCCAATGTGTCGTCACGACGTCAGTGCTAGAAGTTGTCTGTCTCGGTGGCCCATTCTTTGGACTGTGTCAGTACAGTTCTTCTCTGCAACGATGGTTGGTCCTGTGTGACTGGATGAGACCGTTCTATTTCCTCCTCCTATTCGATCATTATTCTGTTGTAAAGTGTCCATTAGTTCTATATCTCATGCACTTTCCATCTTATATTTGGTACGGAAAAGATATTGTTTTAGTTTAGTTTTAGTTTCAGGTACTAGAGGCTGACAGAAGGAGAGAGGAGCTGAGGACATGATGCTGAGGCAGTAGATCAGAGAGCTATACGAATGCAGTTCAAGACAGAGACAACAGCTACTGTGTAGCTGCCACCGCCAAACCGGTCGCCTAGGGCAGCAAAGTTAGCATGTTTCTCAGGGCAGCAAACTGAGGAGTTGGTATATTAGAGTGCGATCGACAGATCAAAAAATCATAATTCTAACGATGACATCCACTCAATTTTTTGACGCCTGGAGCAACAGACAGAGCCGCCAAAGGAGAAGAATGAACTTACTTGCAGAGCAAGGCAACGAGAAAAGAAGTCCAAATTCAACTCAAAGAAGTCAGAATTTAAAGCTGCATTTAATGAAAAAGCTCTTTGAAGACTTCTACTACAAGGAGGACTTAACCTAGACTATGGCTTATATATACTTCACAAATTTTTTATTTCAAGAGATATAACTTAGGTTTTCCTTAGGCTTAGTTTAGGTTTTCTTACCGCCATCATATTATAAATTTCTCCTTTGTTTTGGTTACGTTGTAATTAGTGTGAGAACGGTATTGAGAGAGTCGAACTCGCGAAAGGAGTAAGTACGATTTCATCTATAGACAGTAAGATCAATCCGGCCTAGACATAGGTTAGGGTTTAAGGCAGCTAAAAGAGGACGAATCAACATTGTTGTCTTTGCACGATTCACGCCGCGACATGTATTATCTGCAGTGGGCATCAACAACATCCTTTCTTAGACATAAGCGGGATCGCATTCGAAGCGTTCTGTCGAGCCTTGTAGTTCTGCCGAGTTTGCCGCCGAGACACAGTTCCATTCCCCTGGCGAGGCAGCGAGAGGGTCTCAGCAGTCTGCCTGCCATAAACCGCCGAGGCAACAAAGTATGGCAGCGCAAAACAACTTGTCCTATTCAACACAGTTTCACACTAAGCAACAGCACAACACAACCCTCTCTATCAATCTGTTCACTTCCTTTTTATTTACTTGTGTTTTTATTTTACTTTCTTTCTCAAACAACCAACTTAATTGTGCATTTACTTTTTCTTGTCCAGGACTTACAATTCGAATCAAGCTGTCCAATCCCTGTGGCAGACGATATCTTTTATACTTTGACTTGACAGGAGTGTGCACTTGCGCTCATAAATAGAGAACACCTCAATGCTCTACATCTTCCCTGATGCTGCGACGGGTGGTGGCGGCAGTCTCCTGTAACCTGTAATGCAAATGCAACCGAAAACAATGTCTTTTCTCCACAAGTAATCATAAATACTGTAATAAGCTGAGTGAAGGAAAGATGCTGTAAAATATGCATGAAAACCTAAATATGAACTAAAATGAGCTTAAGAATAGTGACAATATGAGCAAAAATAGGCTTAAAATATAGGACTTTTAAGCACTTTACACACCTCCAAACTCAAACTATTGCTTATCCTCAAGCGATGCAAAATCTTATAAGTACTTACCCCTACATCAACAAAAAGGAACTTGTCCTTAACTTGATTTCATGCCTCAAGAGAGGGATTACCGAAACACTTACACTTGAGCTTAGTTAAGTGTTTCAAGCTTACACTAAGCTCCCAAGAGCACGCTCAAAGCGTTACAAAGCAGGAAATTGCATTTCCACTCACCGATACGCGAAGCCTTGTTTGTCGACATGGAAATTACACCTCCGGAGCCTCCAAAATCACCTTGTTAGCTTCCGGATCAAGATCCCATGTTTTCACATTAACAAAATAGAGATCTAAATGCATTAAAATGCATTCTAACACGAACAACAATTCATAAACTCGTTGCTCACTCAAACTACACCAAAATACCCCTATACACAACCGAAAACTCAATCGATTGCTTCCTAAACTGTAACGCCCCGGTTTTGGGCTTAGAAGTTCTGGGCGTTGACCGGTTTGGTCAAAGTGCTGTTCGAATCTAAAGAGGTGAAATTAGGAAAGCCTAGTTCGGGTTGCATTAAAAATATGGAAAAATGTTCTAAAATCATCTTTTAATATAATTAAGTGAACTGTGAAATCAATTTTGAAAAATGGGTTTTGGAAGTATGACATTTTGACTAGTGACCAAAATGTAATTTTTGAAAGTTTTGTGACTATTTTATAAAGAGTTGAAACTTTGAATCTTTAAGGGGCTATTAATCCAAAGGTGATTTCTCCAGATTTTTCTAAGATATTTAGAGTTTTAATTCTGATTTAAAGTGAATCAAAAGGAGGGAAAAACTCATTTGACAATTTTCTCAACTAACTTCCAATTTTCTTCTCTCTTTTTCTCTCAAACCAAACACACCATTTCCAGAGATTTGATTCTGTTTTTCTCACTTAAATCTCTCCTTTTAACTCTCATTTGATTCCTAATCAACATATCTTCAAAACCTCTTCAATTGCTTCTTGATTCTACAAGGATTTTCATTCCAAAAAAGTGGAGAAACACAAGTTTGGAGGTAAGAACGTCCTTCTCCTCTAAACTACCAGTTCTTTACTGAAATTCCCAAGTTCTCAACTCTTAATTGATGTTTAATTAAAGGCTTTTGAGTTTGGAATTGTATCTTGGCTTATAATGCAAGATTTGATGGTTTTCATGATTTTTCGTTAGATCTGATTGATCTGTGATTTGAGATGTGTTTTTGATGTTAAATGAACTCTAAATTGATAAGGAAATGAGTTTTGATTAATGCAATCCCGGATAGGTTGAGTTTCCTAAGTTTAGCTTATGTTTCTTGGATGTTTTTGTGGTGATCTTGTGGATCTGTTGTTGCTGGAGGTATAAGGATGTTTGTAGGTTGTTTTTAGATGTTTTATGGTGATGATGGATGTTAGGTTTTGCTGGTTTATGGCTGGGCTTTGTTGAGAAGTGGTTTTGATGCAATTTCGGTTGTGTTTGGTGGCCGAAATTGGAGTATGAATGAGAGCAGCGAGTTTGAGTGCTTTCATTGAAGCTTTTGATGCTTGATGATGCATTAAACCTCTGCTTTAATGTGTTTAATCAGGGGAGGCATCTTTGGATCCAAGAGTTGTTGATCCGGAGGCTTGAATTGGTACTTCGGCAAGAGGCGAAGTGGAATCGGTGAGTGAAATTGGGTTTTCGGCTTTGAAACCAATGTCTTGGGAGCTTAGTTTAAGTCTAAACAACTTTGCTAAGCTCGAGCGTAAGTTTTCGGAATTTCTCTCTAGTGGTGGCCATGATTTTGTTGTGATGCAAAATGATTATTTGCATGTTTTACATACTGTTTTGGAAGCATGTTTTAGCATGGTTTTTGCTGATGATGTAAGCCATATGTTGAGGGTAACTCTAGGTAGGAGTTCCTTGCTTTTGTACATTGAAATGATGTGGTTTAATGCTTTTAAATGCATGATGAATATGGCTTGGTTTTATGCTTTAAAACAGTGATGTAAGTGATGAAAATGATGTATATTGGCAAGTGATGTTTTTAAAATGTTAAGGTTACTAAGGTGGTTAAAAGTCCTTGAGTGAGCCTTGTTACTTATGAACATCAAGGTGGTTAAAAGTCCTTGGATGGTTCATGTTGTGGACACTAAGGTGGTTAAAAGTCCTTAGGTGATCCTTTTCTATGGTGTTTAAAAGTCCATAGGCCAAGGTGTTTAAAAGTCCTTGGGATCAAGGTGTTTAAAAGTACTTGATGTGATACATTTCATGGTGTTTAAAAGTCCATGGCCAAGGTGTTTAAAAGTCCTTGATGAGATGCATTCTATGGTGTTTAAAAGTCCATAGGCCAAGGTATTTAAAAGTCCTTGGGGCCAAGGTGTTTAAAAGTCCTTGGGGTGAAAGTTGATGAACTTGTGTTTAAAGAAATGGAATTTATCACTTGTGGCCAATATGACATGTTATGATTTGATGCATGAGATGCATGTTTAAGTATGCTTTTGAGCATGTGTAAATGATGGTTTGAAGCATGTTTTATAAAGTGTTTTACAAATGCATTATTGGATGGTTTTTTTGAGCATTCCTCACTAAGCCTTTGCTTACGCTCTCTTCGTTTTCCTTAATTCAATAATGCAGAGCATTAGAGACCTTTTGAGGGCAGCAAGAAGGGCAAGAATTCAAGTGCAAGTAAAGCTCAATGTATGGAAGGTTTTTGTTAAACATTTTAGCTTTTGGGTGATTTGGCAATGGGGAAACCATGTGTATGTTTTGGGAGGTGTTTTGTACTCCCTAAGTATGTTTCTTGATGTTAAGATTGTTGGTCTTTGGATTGGATCTTTATATGCTTGTTTTGTAAGTTTGGTGCTTGAATATCTAGCTTGTGTAGGAAGCATGCCTATAGAATTGGGGCTTTTTGCATATGATGATGTTTGGTTGAATTGATGATGCCATTATGTCCCTTATATGTTGAATTGCATGTTGGCAAAGTTTGGTGACATTCGGAGCATGATTGGTTGTGTAATTGCATGTTTAAAGTGGGGTTTTGGAGTAATCTGGGCAGGGTGTTTCGGAACAGCACCTACCGTTTCGGAACGGGTGCCTTAATCGTGCCCAGGCGTCCGAAACGGGAGGGGCCGTTCCGAAACGGAAAGGCCACTGCCAGACCCCTGTTTCGAAACGGGCTATGCCTGTTTCGGAACGGCCCCGCGTTTCGGAACGGGCTATCTCCCGTTTCGGAACGGTTGACCGTTGGGGGCTGACATTGGCAGTTATGTGTTTTGAATTGTTTGCGTTTTGGTCCTGAATCTTGTTTGTGCAATTGTATGAGTTTGGGAGGTCCTTTTGAGCTGAAATTTTGCAGAGAAGCATGAAACATGATTAATTTCAAGTTGGTAACTTCAATTTGGGTTAAGTCCTTTTAATTATCAGAATTTACAATTTGGTCCCTAAAGTTGTATCTTGTTCAATTGAGTCCCTGTTTGATCTCTGATGTTTGTGATCTTTTGGTATGATGTTTGTGTGATCAATTAGGTCTAAAGAGCATCTAGACAAGTTTAAAAAGAAAAAAAAGGGTCGTTAATCAAGGTTGACTTTCGGGTTGACTTTGGTTTTCCCCGTGTGACTTTCTTAATTCGGGTCAACCGTCTAGGCCGGGTTAAGGGGGTTACATAAACCAAGCCCAGCCATCATACAACACTTCTAAAGCATCATCAACATCAAAACACATCTAATAAACATCCTAACTCATCTTTAAACCTCAAACAATCAAAATACCACCATTACACCCCAAAATCACACTTAAAACTACCAAGAAACTCACGAATCTCAAGGATTTCGGGATCTATATTAACCACACCTCATTTTAACATATAAACCAACTTAGAAATCATTTAAAATCAACACAAAACAATGCCCAACTCATCAAGTCCGAAAATCAAGATTTCATCCACATTTTCACAAGATCTTGATCTCAAATAAAAACTATATTGAAAACTCAATCAAAAATAGTTATTAGAAGCCAAATATCTTGGGAATTTCAATAAAGAACTTAGATTAGAGGTTGGGAACGGGATTTACCTCCAATCCTTGCTTCCTTCAATAGATGACAAATTAAAATGAGAGGATTTTTGGGAGAAAGAATTCTGGAAAAGATGAGAGAAAATGGTGTTTGGCTAAAATGAGAGGGAATTGGTAGTTACGTAAAATTAAAATCTACTAACTACCAATTAATTAATATCAAATTCTAATTAAAATCATTTAATTAAAACCCATTTAAATCACATGTCATATTGTAGAAAGGTCAAATTGACTTAAAGCCCCCTAAAGATTCTAAGATTTTGTCTTCCACCTTAAAAAGCACATTTTCCCAGTTTTGAAACTTTACAATTTGGCCACTACTCAAAATGTCTATTTTCCAAAACTCTTTTTGTAAAATTGATTTGATCAACCTCTTAATTATATTTTTAGAGGATTTTAGCAATTTTTATCACAATTTTATCCTATCTCGATCCTTGATTTCTTAAAATCACTTTACGCGATTCGAACCGTTCTCGACCGGTCCGATCTGATGTCCAAAACATCTAGGCCCAAAACCAGGGCGTTACAACTCTCCCCCACTTAGGAAATTTCGTCCTCAGAATTCTTACATGATGGAAAAGAGATGCGGAAACTGCTTCAGCATGTCCGCCTTACGTTCCCACGTGGCCTCCTCAACTTCTCGGTGCCGCCACAACACCTTCACAAGCTCTATCATCGTACCACGAAGAACCTTGCTACTCATGTCCAGAACCTTCACTGGTTCCTCATAATATGACAGATCCGGATTCAACTCTATCTCCTCAACAGGCATCGCATACGAAGGATCCGATCTATACTTCCGTAACATGGAGACATGAAACACATCATGTATCTTCTTCAACTCTACAGGAAATCTCAACCGATATGCAACAGGACCAATACGCTCCACAATCTCGTAAGGTCCAATAAACCTTGGGCTAAGTTTACCCTTACGCCCAAATCTCATCACCTTCTTCTAAGGTGATACTTTCAAGAACACACGTTCGCCAACCGCGAACTCAATTTCCTTGCGCTTCAAGTCCGCGTAAGACTTCTACCTATCCGATGCTGCTTTTAACCGCTCACAAATGAGCTTCACCTTCTCGGTGGTTCCCTTAAGCATAGCCGACATTGAAATCAACTTTTGCCCAGCTTCTACCCAACTAAGAGGGGTTATACATCTCCTCCCGTACAAAGCCTTGTATAGAGCCATTTGGATACTTGCCTGGTAACTATTGTTATACGCAAACTCAACCAACGGCAAGTGCATCTCCCAAGAACCTTGAAAATCTATCACACAGCATCTCAGCATGTCCTCAAGCACCTGAATCACACGTTCTGACTACCCATCCGTTTGCAGATGATAAGAAGTACTGAAATTCAACCGTGTACCCAAGGCCTGATGCAAACATTCCCAAAATCGCGCTGTAAACCTCGGATCCCTATCCGACACAATAGACTTTTGGCACACCGTGCAACCGCACAATCTCAGCTATGTACAGCTCGGCCAACTTATCCAAGGTATATGTAGTATGCACAGGCAGAAAATGCGCACACTTCGTAAGCCGATCTACAATCATCCAAACGGAATTCTTCTTTGTCGGTGACAAAGGCAAGCCAGACACAAAATCCATGGTGATTCTCTCCCACTTCCATTCTGGAATTCTCAAAGGCTGCAACAATCTAGAAAGAACTTGATGCTCAGCCTTCACTCGCTGACACACCATACACTTACTAACAAACTCCGCTACATCCTTTTTCAACCCTACCCAATAGTACCCATCCTTTAGGTCACGATACATATTTGTACTACCCAGGTTCATAACAAAGGGACTAAAATGAGCTTCAGTCAGAATAGTGCGCCTTAACTCAGCATCATCTGGCACCACTATTCAACTCCCAAAACAGAGAACACCGTCATCATTAAAACTGAAATCTGAAGGTCTACCCTCCGCAATATCCTGAATGTGCGAAACAAGGGAATCATCAAGCAATTGTTTCTCTTTGATTAACTGAATCAAAGATGGTTTCACTTACAATTCCGCCACAAGACCACCATCACACGATATGCTCAAACGAGCAAACATCGCTCTCAACACAACAGCCACCTTTCGGCTCAAAGCATCAGCCACAACATTAGCCTTGCCCTGGTTGTACTCAATCGCTAGATCATAATCCTTAAGCAACTCCACCTAGCGTCGTTGCCTATGATTTAACTCCTTCTGGGACATTAGGTATTTCAAGCTCTTGTGGTCTGTGAACACAACACATTTCTCCACATACAAGTAATACCTCCAAATCTTCAAGGCAAACACCACAGCTGCAAGCTCAAGATCATGAGTAAGGTAGTTACGCTCATGCACCTTCAACTGCCTAGATGCATAGGCCACCACCTTACCCTCCTGCATCAACACGTAGCCCAAACCAACAATGGACGCATCACTATATAGACCACAACCTCCTTACCTAATTCGGGTTGAATCAAAACAGGAGCTTGCATCAAAGCTTCCTTCAGCTTCTCAAAAGCTTGTTGCCTCGCCTCCGTCCACTCAAAGCGAACATTTTTTGCAACAACTTGGTCAAAGGTGCTGCTATCTTTGAAAAACCCTCGACAAACCTACGGTAGTACCCAGTAAACCCAAGGAAACTCTGTACCCCAGTCACTGACTTAGGCGCTTTCCAACTCATCAGAACCTCTACTTTTTGTTAATCAATGCGAATACCCTCAGCTGATAGCACATGCCTATGGAAGACCACTTCCCTAATCCAAAACTCACATTTACTCAGCTTCGCATACAACTGATTTTCCAACAACGCTTGCAAAACGATTCTCAAGTGCTTATCATGATCCTCCTCGGTACGCGAATACACAAGGATATCATCGATGAACACCACCACAAACTGATCCAAGAATTCATGGAATACACGATTCATCATGTCCATGAAAGCAGCAGGCGTGTTGGTCAAACCAAACGGCATCACCAAAAACTCATAATGCCCGTACCTCTTCTAAAAAGCAGTTTTAGGTACGTCCACATCCTTCACTTTCAGCTGATAGTACCCCGATCTCAAGTCTATCTTAGAAAACACTGAGGCTCCCCGGAATTGATCAAAGAGATCGTCAATTCTAGGCAAGGGATACTTGTTCTTGATCGTCAACTTGTTCAGTTGCCGATAATTTGTACACATTCTCATCGTCCCATCTTTCTTCTTCACAAACAGGACCGGTGCACCCCAAGGTGACACACTTGGCCAGATGAAACCTCGATCCAACAACTCCTGCAATTGCATTTTCAACTCTTTTAACTTTTTGGGTGCCTGAGATAAGGAGCAATGGACACTGGAGTTGTGTTCTCGAACAACTCTATACCAAACTCAACTTCCATGTTTGGTGACAATCCAGGCAATTCTTCCGGAAAGACACCCGGAAAATTGCAAACCGTTCGAATGTCCCGCACACGCACATCCTTGGTACCATGATTCATCACATAAGAAAGGTAAGCCTCACAACCCAACCTCATCATACGGATTGCTTCCAAGGCCGAAATCACATTCGATAAGAATTTCACATTCTCGCCTACTACAACAACCTCATAGTCATCGACCAAGTTTAAGGTGACTCGCTTAACATCAAAGTCAACCACGGCCCTATGCTCCGTCAACCAATCCATGCCAAGGATTACATCAAATTCGTAGAAAGGCAAATCCATCAAATCCACAAGGAAAACATGTCCTTGCACAGACAGAGGACACCTCCTATACAACTTCCTAGTGACTACAGTCTCACCGAAAGAACTGGTTACTTGCATTCCTACTTCAAGCATCTCAACAGGTGTATCAAGAAAATGTACATGTTCACTCAAGATATAAGAATGCGTGGATCCAGAATCAATCAAAGCCAGCAAAGATAAAGACTGGGGAGCTAAGGTACCTGCGATCACATCGATATCGTTGCGCTCCTCGCGCTGAGCATACACCCTCGTTGGTCCACCTCCCTCAGGTCGAACAGCTACAACGTGAGCAATACCTCGTTGCCCCTCATCTCTCCTCTGAAAATTCCCACGGCCGCGCCCACGGCCTCTCTGAGGTGCAGCTACCACAGGAGCACGTCCTTGGCCTCCACCAACCAACAAGGGACACTCCCGCCTCATATGATCTGCCGAACCCCAATTCCAGCAGGAGTTCCCTGTCACCACAACAAGAGCATGAACCTCTCTAGCTACTCGAGTACAATCTCACCTCAAATGGTCCCTCGAACCACATGTCCAGCATGTATGCTGCTCGGATCTCATACGACCTCCCTAAGCCTGTCCACCTCGACTCGGAACACCACGCCTTCCCTCAGGCTGATGTCTCCTATCACGGTCTCTCTTGTTCCGTCCACCACAGGAACTACACTCAGCAGCTCTCTTTCCAGAGCTAGAACCGACAGCTCTAGAAGATAAGCCCAAGTTCTGCTCGTTGTCCTTTGCCCGACACACAAGCACATCAAAATCTGTGTAGTTTGCAGCTAGCATGTACGTCTTAACTTCTTGCACCAAACCATACCGAAAGCGATCACATCGATGCCTCTCACTAGTTACCAGCTCAGGAACATATTGGCTCAAGCGTACAAACTGGACCTCGTACTCAGCCACCGATAGGTTACCCTGAACGAGAGACATAAACTCTCGTTTCTTCTCATCCAAGTATCTCACACCTAGATACTTTCTCCGGAAGGCACCCCTGAAGAACTCCCAATCAACTTCATTGGGTTCCATACCAGCTGTGGTAGTCAATCCACAAGCTGTAAGAATCACCTTGCAGCAAGGAAACGACACATCCAAGCTTGCGCTCATCATTACAACCCATCTGATCCATGATACGGATTGTACTGGCAAACCATGCCTCAGACGCCTCAGGTGACAAACGATAGAACTCTACCGCTCCCAAGCTCCTCAACCTTTCCAAAAGGTAGACCCACCTGCCCAGCTGCAGGGGCCTGCACTTGCGCTCTGGGAACAACAGCCTGAAACGTTCTGGTAATTGCCTCAACTAGTGGCGCCAAATTACCTAAACCAGGACCAGCTTGTCTTTGCTGCACCTGCTCCCCACCTCCAAGTGGTGGCGGATGAGGTAGATCTCCACCAGGAGGGACATCAGCCCCCTTCTCAGCCTGGTTATCCTGCTCAGCTGCAGGCACTATGGTATTGGACCTCAACTCCCTTCTAGGTCCCATGTGCTATTTAAAACAAACACAACAACGAAAACAAATCAAACCATTTAAGCCAGCTGCAAGCAAGAATCCAAGTTTACAAAACATTTGATTAGTGTAATAAGGCAATAGGCACCCAATTTCCCCACAGAGCATAGCATACACAAAACATCATGCTCACA
Organism: Hibiscus trionum; assembly: GCA_030270665.1. Lineage (NCBI taxonomy): Eukaryota > Viridiplantae > Streptophyta > Magnoliopsida > Malvales > Malvaceae > Hibiscus > Hibiscus trionum. Next base: position 30,419,447 of record BSYR01000021.1, read on the forward strand.
TACTTTTCATCATTTCAAATCAACTCATATCCATATAACATCATCACCATACAATCATATTCATTCCCTATACAATTCACATTAATCAACATGGCATAAAGTTCAAAATTCAATCATTAGCATGCTTTTAAAACATCAAACTTCGAAACCACGCTCTGATACCAACAAATGTAACCCCCTTAGCCCGGCCTAGACGCTTGACCCGAACTACGAAGATTACACGGGGAAAACCATAGTCAACCCAGAAGTCAACCTTGATTAACGACCCTTTTTTTCTTTTTAATCGTTTCTAGATGCACATTAAGCCTATGTGAATACTCAAGAATCATATGAGAGAAGGACGCAGCGATCAGACAACATTTAGGGACTCAATTGCATGAATTACACTTTTAGGGACCAAAATGTAAATTTTAGAAAATATAAAGACTTGATAGATTTTAAGCTTACCAATATGTAATTAATCATATTGCATGCTCCTCTGTCAAATTTCAACTAAAAATGACATTCCAAGCTCAAGCAATTGCATCCACAACATTCAGGACTAAAATGTTAAACATATAAGCTTAAAATAATTCAAAATCATCGTCCAACAGTCATCAGTTTCGAAACACCAAACCTTCGTTTTGAAACGCCCATATCAAAACGGTGTTGACCGTTTCGGTACTCGGCTGTGTTCTGAGACCAGTATCGAAACAAGCCTCTCTAGTAGCCAAAATATTCTGAAACACCTTAAACTGTACCGCAACGATATGGCCATTACAGGCCCCCGTTTCATAACAGTTAAGGGTGACTCGATACACCCTGCCCTGTGACAGCAAAAAATGTTGGTTTTTCATGTTTTTTCACACTCGAATCAACCCCGAGACATGCCACAACATGTTTACATCAAGGATACATATCAACAATCATTATACCGAGGCTATAGTTTAAACATAGCAACCAACACATAAGCAAAGGCACTAAAGGCATGCTTCTTAATTCACCATAACCATAACAAGTCAAAACACAAAGTAAACCAAAATCCAAACTCCAAAGGCCATTTACAACTCAAGTATAGGCAAACCAACTTGCTCAAAGTAAAGGAAAACATTCTCAAACATTTCGAAGTATAAATCCCACCCATTGCCTCTTATTACACTAAAGGGTGAACCGCATACATCTCTTTAGCAAGACCTTGGATTCCTCTTGCTTTTGGGCTGCCTTCAATGTTCAATTCTCTACATTGATGAAACAAAAGAGCGTAAGCAATAAGCTTAGTGAGGATCGCTAGACCACATTCGTCAATGCATGTTTCATATTTTGCAAAACCAACACTTTACATTTCATGCCATTTCTAAAACATGTCTTCTCAAGACTTCCATGAACTTTTGAGACCTCATGCACATATGCATCAATCATAATCAGTAATAAAACCATCGCTCATGCTTTACCAAGCATCTCATGCATTCTTGCATCATACACAATTATCTCATGCATCCTTGCATCATATACAAGCATCTCATCCTTCACTTTACTCATTTACATTATATTGGCTTTCAAGTGATAATCCAAACCATTTCAACACAAGACACAATCGGATACGCGGATTACAAGCGTTGTCCCTCACTCTTCATACAAACTACCGGACTACACAAGGTGGAGACAAATGGCACAATCACAACCCCTCAACACCCGTGATGGAGATTAATGGCACAATCACAACCCCTCAACATCACTCATCGGTAGTTCTATAATTCCACTAACGAGAGTATGGGACACATACACAAGACTCACACACGGGACTAATCATTCACCGTTGTGATCTTAACCTCAATCGTTGGGGTACTTGGATGGAGACTACGACACAATCACAACCCATCGACATCCAAGGCGACTTTATTCACGGTGCACCCAATCCTATAGTCGGCTAACTATATCCGATTTAAATAACCAAAAACCATTTTAATCACTTGCCAATATAACCATTTATCCACATTAATCCACTGCTTTTCAAGCATAACCACAATGTCATTTCCACAAGCACACATGCTTAACATCATATGCAATTTCATATGAAAACCAAGGATCAATTACCTAGTGCATCCTTAACATAATGACATTAAAATCCAGCATTAAACCATGCTTAAACATGCTTAAAAACAGTAAACAAATCCACTCTTACATCAAATGCATTTTCATCCAACTTAGAACATTTCCAAGAGATGGATTACCGAAACACTTACACTTGAGATTAGTTAAGTGTATCAAGCTTACACTAAGCTCACAAGAGCACGCTCAAAGCGTTACAAAGTAGGAAATTGCATTTCCACTCACTAATACGCGAAGCCTTGTTCGCCGACATGGAAATTACACCTTCGGAGCCTCCAAAATCACCTCGTTAGCTTCCGAATCAAGATCCCTTGTTTTCACATCAACAATCCATAAACTCGTTGCCCACTCAAACTACACCAAAATACCCTTCCAACACAACCGAAAACTCAATCGATTGCCTCCTAAACCAAGCCCAGCCATCATACAACACTTCTAAAGCATCATCAACATCAGAACACATCTAATAAACGTCCTAACTCATCCTTATACCTCCAACAATAAAAATTCTACCATTACACCCCAAAATCACACTTAAAACTACCAAGAAACTCAAGAATCTCAGTGATTTCGGGATCTATATTAACCACACCTCATTTTAACATATAAACCAACTTAGAAATCATTTAAAATCAACACAAAACAGTGCCCAACTCATCAAGTCCGAAAATCAAGATTTCATCCATATTTTCACAAGACTGTGATCTTAAATCAAAACTATGTTGAAAACTCAATCAAAAATAGTTATTAGAAGCTAAATATCTTGGGAATTTCAATAAAGAACTTAGATTAGAGGTTAGGAATGGGATTTACCTCCAATCCTTGCTTCCTTCAATATATCACAAGTTTTCCTTGCAAAAATCTTGAAAAACTAAAGAAGATCTCTTGAAAAAGATTTAAGAAATGTTGAGAGGATTTTTTGGAGAAAGAATACTGGAAACGGTGAGAGAAAATGGTGTTTGGCTAAAATGAGAGGGAATTGGTAGTTACGTAAAATGAAAATCCACTAACTACCAATTAATTAATATCAAATTCTAATTAAAATCATTTAATTAAAACCCATTTAAATCACATGTCATATTGAAGAAAGGTCAAATTGACTTAAAGCCCCCTAAAGATTCTATGATTTTGGCTTCCACCTTAAAAAGCACATTTTCCCAGTTTTGAAACTTTACAATTTGGTCACTACTAAAAATGTCTGTTTTCCAAAACCCTTTTTGTAAAATTTATTTGACCAACCTCTTAATTATATTTGTAGAGGATTTTAGTAATTTTTATCACAATTTTATCCTATCCCGATCCTTGATTTCTTAAAATCACCTTACGCGATTCAAACTGTTCTCGGCCGGTCCGATACGATGTCTAAAACACCTAGGCCCAAAACCAGGGCGTTACAAAAAATGTTGAATGAAAAAAAAAATCAGCTACTAAGGGAGTGCCTAAGTTTGCATCCCCTAAAGTAACCATGGTCTTATCCCTCATAACATGGGCTCCAGTGTAGTGTTTCAAGCACTGCCCATTGATTTTGAATTCATGGCCATCTTTTGGTGTTTTAATTGTGACTGCACCATGAGCGAAGTCTCTAACTACTTTGAACGCGCCAGACCATTTTTATTTAAGCTTTCTTGGGCACAGATTCCATCAAGTATTGAAGAGGAGGGCTACCTACCCGAGAGGGTGCCGCTGAGGTGGTAGCTTCTTGTCGTGCCTTTATTCCATCTTTTCTTGTTCAGGCTGCAGCTTAGAAGAGATGGTTATGGGCAATGGGTCATTAAATTTTTGGACGGCTGGCTATCCGATTGGCTTCCTCATGTGCGAGCTTATTGTGGTCCTTTTGTTCCTTTGAATCAGGGTTATTGCCGCGATGCCAACCGTGCCAGGTGTTGCTGAAGCGATCTGTTGCTGTGTTAGGGTCAATTTTTGTCGAGGCATGGATGACTTGACATTCCTCTAGATCGTCGGATCTTTTAAAAGCTTGTAGGACGTTCAGCTTGATTTGTTGGTCATTCACCCTCATTGTTAGCTCCCCTTTTTTCCAAATCTATCAAGGTCCTCCCAATGCCTAAGAATGGTCTCCAAATGATGATGGGTGGATTCTCATCTTCTTCATAGTCCAAAACAAGGAAATCAACAAGGAAAATAAACTTATCACTCTTACCAGTATGTCTTCAATTTTCCCTCTTGTTGCATATATGATCTCTCGGCAAGCTGTAGCATGACAATGGTGGGTTTTGCCTTCTCGATACCCAATTTTCGGAAGACTGATTTGGGCATCAGGTTTATGCTTGCTCAAAGATCACACAAGGCTTTTCCCTCGTAGTGATTCCCTATTGTGCATGGTATGGTGAAGCTCTCGGGATCTTTTAGTTTAGGCGGTGACCGGTTGTGCAGCTTGGCCATACATCCTTCTGTCATGGCAACAGTTTCAAACTCCCTATTCTTGCTCGTTTAGAGACCATGTCCTTCAGAAATTTGGCATAATTCGGCATTTGTTCAATGGCTCCCACCAAAAGGTATGTTAATGTGCACCTGTTTAAGAATATCAAAGAACTTTTTAAATTGATATTCCTTCATCTGCCGCTTCAGCTGCTGTGGGAAAGGTGGGGGTAGGCGGATGTCTTCTATACACTCCTTGCAAGGGAATCTGATCTGTGGAAGTGCATGAGCTTCAGGTTCTGTGGTTCTATCATCAGGCTTTGTTGGGGCATCAGTGGGGACTGCCGAGGCAAAGGGACCTGGATCTGCCGAGGCCGGGTTGTCTTATTTTGCCTCTGCGACGGGCTTGGTTGGTTGTTTCTCCTTAGGATCTCGGGGACGCGTCTCCTTGAGCTATTTTCCACTTCTAGTAGTGATTGCTTTACATTGCTCATAAGTGGGTCCCCTTGCGACTTCAGTATAGTTGGGCAGTGCTCCCATGGGTCTAGTATTCAGAACTTGTGTGAACTATCCCGTCTGACTTTCGAGTGACTTTAAAGCTTCCTTATGGTTTTGCATTCGCACTTCAGTCCTGTCCATGAAAGCATTAACCTTGTTAACAAACTTATCAGAATTAGAAATATAGGCACTAGTATGAGACATAAAAGTATTTAAAGTGGCCTCTATAGAATTGTTTGTTGTACGCTGCTGCTGTTGCATCTGCTGTCGAGGCAGGTTCCTCTAAAATCCCATATTTTGATTTGTAGGATTTTCTACAGTGTTAGTGTTACTCCACGAAAAGTTCGGATGTTTCCTCCGGCCATGATTGTATGTATTTGTGTTTGGAGTACTATTTCGATTGTAGGTTCCCATGAAATTTCCGGATTCTATAGACTCTGAAGAGTCATGGTCTCCACCACATTCATCGCATAAAGCTTCCACTGTTTTTACCTCATATGATCTTTTTGTTGGTTTGATCATGTTTTCCACCAATCTGGTCAATTTTTCTAAACATGTATTGACAGACTCTTATGCTTCCAATTCATTCACTGTGGCTTATCATTTAATGCCGCCACGGTGGGCAGACGAAAACTGGTAATCATTTTTGGTCAATTGGTTTAGAATCCTCATTCCCTCCTCTAGTGCCTTATCAAGGAGTATGCCATTTGCTGATACATCTAGCATCATCCTCGTGGGTTGATTAACACCATTGTAGAACAAAGATACTTGCGTCCAAAGTGGCAGTCCATGGAGCGGGCATTTGTGTAGAAGTTCTCTATAGCATTCCCATGCTTCGTACATTGCCTCGTCATCAGCCTGTCGGAAAGAGGTAATCTCGCTTTGTATACGATCAGTGACATTTGAAGGATTGAAACGAGCTAGAAAATCTCGACTTATGTCTATCCAAGACTCTATAGAACCAAGTTTTCACCCTATCCCTTAGTTAATAGGGGAATAACCGCAATTTCAGAATATCTGGGGGTAATCCTTGAATTCTAAAAGATTTGCAAATCTCTAAGAATGACTTCAAGTGCTGCCGAGCATCCTCATTTGTTGTTCCCCCAAACAGTCCTAGTTTATCAATTATATTGAACATGACTGGCTTGAGTTCAAAATGATTGGAATTGATGTCCAATTCTATGACTGTAGAGTCAAGGATGTCTATGTCTTCCTCCATATAGTCTCGAGTGGTATAGACTCGTCTTTGAAGGCCAGGAGGGAGAAGTGGTGGTTGCTGATCTTGCGGCCCACCATCTATCGCGGTGTCTGCCACAGTGGCATTATTGGCATAATTACCGTTATGCATTACTGCTTCTACTGCTTTCGTTGCTGCTAATGCCTCATGTGCCTCTCTTCTGAGTTTTCTTGCTTCTCGTTCGATCTCGTCAATAAACAAGTGTTTAGACGACAAATTTGCTCTGGTCATAAACTAGAACAAAGAAGTTGTAATTTTTTTAAAGAATAACTAAAACTGGAAATTAAATGCAATAAAGGAAAAGTGCAAAAAATCAAAGAAGAAGTTGCTCTTGCCAATCCTCGGCAATGGAGCCAAAAACTTGTAGGCTGTGAAACAGTCATGCTTTAAGTGCAAGTATACACTGATGCATGGTTGTAATATAAAAGATTATCATCTCCACAGGGACTGGAATGCTACTTCAAGATTAAATTCATGCAAAAGAAAAAGTAATAGAAAAAAATTGATTTGGATTGAATTAAAGAAAGTTGCATAAACTTAAAGTAAACGAATAAAAAAGAGATTGAGAAATTAGAATAAGAAGGTGGGTCAGATTGAGCAGCTTCGTAGTGTGAAACTATGTTGAACTTGTAAAAGTCTTGTAATGAAAGGTCGATATCTCTGCCACGGCGGGTGAAGGATATAACACTGCCACGGCGGGAAACTCGGCGGGCCTTCAAGGTTCGGTAGAACGTCCTGATTTGATTCCGCTTATCTCTAAGTTTGAATATAGTTGATGCCCACTCTTTGACAATACCTCTCGGCGTAAACCTAGATTGAACAACAACTCTCCCACGTTCCTTCTTTGCCGCCTTAAACGTAGACTTATCTCTAAGCTAAGTTGATTCTCACCTTAATTTGAGGGAATCATGCTTATCCCTTTCTTGAGTTTTAACTCTCTCGAATTGAAATAAATGATGTGCTCACAAAGATCTATCGTTTCTATTGCAAACAAGATGAAGAACATCGGATAAACAAACCTTGAATTGAATTGCAAAAAAACTTTAACTAATTACAACCGTTCTCACAACTACTAAAAAAAGCAATCTTAACACTAAGGAAAGTTTAGAAAATAATATAAATAAGAAAACACAAAAATGAATTGTGTAACACCCCAATTTTGGGTTTGGAAGTTTAGGGTCTGAAACGGACCGGTCTGATTTTCAGTTCGAATATAAAAGGAGGTTTTAGGGAAAGCCTAGTTCGGGATGCTTTAAAAATTTGGAAATATATCTAAAAATCCTCTTTTTAATATATATAAGAGAGTGGTGAAATCAATTTTGCAAAATAAGGTGTGGAAATACTACATTTCGGTGTAGTGACTAAAATGCGATTTTTGAAAAGTTTAGTGGTGACTGTTTTGTAAGGATTGACACTTTGAATCTTTAAGGAGCTAATTTACCCAAAAATGAATTCTCCAGATTTTTCCTTAATTTGAGTGAAATAATTAATTTTTTAATTAATTAAATGAAAAGGGAAACTACTTTTTGGAATTTCATAACTACCTTTTCCAAGTTTTCTCTCTTTTCTTTTTCTCTCAAAATTCCATCATCCAAACACTATTTCTCCAGAAACTTTTAAATTGATCTTCACTTCAATTGATGAGATTTCTATAATCAATTAATTCCTAATCAATCTTGCATCAAATCCTTTTGATTTCCTCATTGAATTTTCATGGAAATTGGCTCAAATCAAGGAGAAATCACCATTTAGAGGTAATATTGTTCTTCTCCTCTAAATACTAAGTTCTTTACTGAAATTCCCAAGTTGTCAATCCTTAATTTAAGTTTTGTAAATGGTTTTAATGGTAGAAACTTGATTTTGGCTTAAAACTCAAGATTTGGATGAAATCTTGAAGGATTTCGTGGTGTTTGTTTGGGCTCTATTTTGAGATGATTCTTAAATGTATTTTGGATGTGTAATGATGTGGAAATGAGGTTTTATCAATGCAATCCCGAATAGGTTGAATTTCCTAAGTTTTTACTTATGAAAATAGTGCTTTTTTGAGGTGTTTTTGGTGTTCTGTTATAGCTGGAGGTATAAGGACGAGTTATGGTGTATTTTGGATGTTGATTGATGTTTAGAAGTGGTTAGAAGTGATGGATCTTGGCTGGGTTAAGTTGTGAAAGAGTTTGGAGGTGTTTTCGGTTGTGTTTGGTAGCCGAAATGTTGGTTTTGGGTAGATCGGCGAGTTTATGTGTGTTGGCTGAAGATTTCAATGCATGATGATTCATTAATCCTCTGCTTTGATGTGTTTAAAACAGGGGAAGCATCTTCGGATACTTTTGGAGTTGATCAGGAGGCTTCATTGGCGTTTCGGCAAGCGTGCGAAACGTAATCGGTGAGTGGAGTTGGATTTCCAGCTTTGAAACAATTATATGAAGGTTTTGGGAGCTTAGTTTAAGTCTAATCAACTTAGCTAAGCTCAAGAGTAAGTTTTCGGAAAAACTCCCTCCGATGTGCTATGAAGTAGCTTGATGCATTGGTTATGAATTGCATGTTTAAATTCTGTTTTGAAAGCATGTTTTTTGCATGGTTAATGCTGGTTTTGAAAGCCATGGGTTGAAGGATGCTCAAGGTAAGAGATCCTTGCTTTGGCATGTTGTTAAATTGGTAATGATGCATAGTGATGCATGGTGTTTAATGGCTTTGTTTAATGCTTTAAAACAATGAATTAATGATTTTATTTGATGTATATTGGCAAGTGATGAATTGGTTTTAAAGTACTTGAATCATATATAGTTAGCCGGCTATAGGATTGGGTGCACCGTGAATAAAGTCGCCTTAGATGTTGAGGGGTTGTGATTGTACCGTAAACTCCATCCAAGAATCCTAACGAGAGAGGTAAGATCACAATGGTGGTTAAAAGTCTGTGTGTAGATCTTGGTAAGGTCACAACGGTGGTTAAAAGTCCGTGTATGGACCATGTGTTATGTGTCCCGTACTCTCGTTAGGAAGTTATACAACTACCGATGAGTGATGTGGAGGGGTTGCGATTGTACCTTTAAACTCTATCACGTGTGTTGAGGGGTTGTGATTGTACCGATAAACTCCACCTTATGTTGTTCGGTAGTGTGTATGAAGCGTATGGGACAACGCTTGTAATCCGCGTATCCGATTGTGTTTTGTGTTGTAAAAGGTTATGAATTATCACTTGAAAGCCAATATGTTGAATTGATTTAATGAAGCATGAGATGCTTGTAAAGTATGCAAGGTTGCATGAAAAGAGATGAGCTTGTGTTTAAAAGCTTTGTTGAAAGTGTTTTCTAAAATGCATTATTGTGTTGTTTTCTTTAGAGCATGCCTCACTAAGCAATTGTGCTTACGCTCTCTCTCTTGTACCAGTAATACAGATAATTTAAGTGTTTCGGGGCCACAAGGAGGATAGAGTGTCCAAGGGAAACCAAGCTCATATATGGTGATGTTTTCATACACTATTAGTTTTGGTAATTTGGCAATGGGAGCCTGAGGTTGTGTTTTGGGAGATGTGTTGAACTCCCTAAGTTGTAGCACGTTGTTTTTGATGGTTTGAATTTGTAAGTGGCCATTTAATGCTTGCTTTGGAGATTGGTTGATTGCTTGGTTTTGGATAATAGGGAGCATGCCTATAGATATGTGAAATTCCATGTTTGATGCTATGAATGTGTTTGGGAGCTAAAAACATGCTATATATATGTATGATGACTTGTTGGCATGATTAGAAAGTCATTAGGTTGTGTTTGAGTGGATTTATGTATGAAAAACCAGCAAAATCTGCAGCTTCTGGGCAAACCGTATCGGAACAGGCACTGGCGTTTCGAAACTGGGGCCTGTAATGGCCTTCATGTTTCAAAACGGCTGGAGGCTGTTCCGAAACGTTTTGGCTACTGTCAAGCCCTGTTTCGAAACCAGTCTCGGAACGAACCCGTGTTTCGGAATGGTCAAAGCCGTTTCGAAATAGGTGACCGTTGGGCACTGATTTGAATGGTGTTGAAGTTTGCAAGCTTTACGTTTTAGTCCTGAAAGTTCTATTTGCAATTGTATGAGTTCGAGATGTCCAAATAATGTGAATTTTGACAGGGAAGCTTGTAATATGACTAATTTCATATTGGTAACTTAAAAATCCGTTACGACCTTCTAATTTGCAGAATTTACGTTTTGGTCCCTAATATTTGTATTTTGTGCAATCGAGTCCCTCTTGAAATCCGATCGCTGTGTTTTTCACATGCATGTTTCATGAATTATCAGTTAGGGTTAGCTTGCATCTAGACAAGACTAAAAAGAAAAAAAAGGGTCGTTAATCAAGGTTGACTTTTGAGTTGACTTTGGTTTTCCTCGTGTAATCTTCGTAGTTCGGGTCAACCGTCTAGGCCGGGCTAAGGGGGTTACATTTGGTGGTATCAGAGCCTAGTTCTCGTGTATTTGGGAATTGTTATGTGGGTGATGTATGTGTTTTGCATGGTGAATCTTCTAAGTGAAGGAATGTTTCATGAATTGTGATGTATGGTTGCAATTCTGATGTTATGCTGTGTTGAAGCATGTTAGGGGAACCCATTGCCATATCAAAACTAATAAAAGGAATTGTTTTTGGAAAATGAGCTTGAGTACTTGGATTACTTACCTTGTTGAGCCTAATTATGTTTATTGCTTTTGTGTCAGTGCATTGTTTTTATAAATGGGGCCTCGTAGAGAGATGAGGATGAATACGAGAGCTATGGCTTAGAATGAAAATGAGGATGAATACGAGAGCTGGTGGTGGACCACCTGGCGGTGATGGTGCTAGGGGTGAAAATGCTGGTGTTGGTACTGGGGTCGCTGGACCTGAAGGTGTGCAGGGGCAAGCTGCTTCTGACATGATTGTGCTGATTCAGGCTATTGCGGGAGCCTTTCAGGTAGCAGTAGCTGGAGCTCACGGAGCTGTGCATCAGGGTGATGCTAACGTGAGATTACCTTTGGAACGTCTTCTCACTCTGGGAAGGACTAAGTTCAGAGGTTTATCTCCTGAAGGATCTGAATCTTTGTTGGAAAGCACCAAGAGGATTTTGGGGCAATTGAATTGCAACAATGTGCAGAAGTTTGGTTGTTTTCCTTGGGAAGTTGTTTTCCTTGGTCATGTGGTTTCTGCTAAGGGGATTCATGTTGATCCTCAGATGATTGTGGCGGTGATGAATTGGAAGCCTCCTAAGTCTGTTCATGAAGTCTGTAGTTTCCTATGGTTGGCAGGATACTATCGGAGGTTTGTGGATGGATTTTCGAAGATTGTTGCACCTTTAACAAAGTTGTTGCAAAAGGATGTCAGGTATGAGCGGACGGAAGCAAGGCAACAAGCTTTTGAGAAGCTTAAGGTAGCTTTGACGCAAGCTCCTATCTTGGTTCAACCTAAATCAGGGAAAGAGTTTGTGGTGTATAGTGACGCATCCTATGTTGGTTTGGGGTGTGTGTTGATGCAAGAGGGTAAGGTGGTGGCTTATGCATCGCGCCAGTTGAAGGTGCATGAGCGCAATTATCTTACGCATGATATTGAGTTAGCTGCGGTGGTTTTTGCTTTGAAGATTTGGAGACATTACCTGTATCGTGAGAAGTTTACTGTGTACACGGATCACAAAAGTTTGAAGTATCTGATGTCTCAGAAAGAGTTGAATCTTAGGCAACGACGTTGGGTGGAGTTGCTTAAGGATTATGATCTGACGATTGAGTACCATCCGGGAAAAGCTAATGTTGTAGCGGATGCCTTGAGTAGGAAGGTGGCAGTGGAGTTAAGGGCTATGTTTGCGAGCTTGAGTATTTCGCGAGATGGGGGTCTTGTTGCTGAATTGCAAGTGTAACCATCTTTGGTTCAGTTGATAAAGGATAAGCAGTTGTTGGATGATTCTTTGGTGTCACATGTTCAGGATATTGCTGAAGATAGACCATCAGATTTCTGTTTTAATGATGATGAAGTTCTATGTTTTGGGAATCGGATAGTAGTGCTGAGTGATGCAGAGTTGAGGCGTACTATTCTGACTGAGGCTCATAGCAGTCCTTTTGCTATGCACCCTGGTAGTACTAAGATGTATCGTGATCATAAGGATGAGTACTATTGGGTGGGTTTGAAGAAGGATGTTGCGGAGTACGTGAGTAAATGCATGGTTTGTCAGCGGGTTAAGGCTGAGCATCAGTTTCCTTCTGGGTTGTTGCAACCGTTGAGGATTCCTGAGTGGAAGTGGGAAAGGATTACCATGGACTTTGTGTCTGGATTTCCTTTGTCGCCATCGAAGAAGAATTCGGTGTGGGTGATTGTGGATCGCCTTACGAAGTGTGCGCATTTCTTACCTGTGCATACTACGTATACTTTGGACAAGCTTACAGATGTTGTACATTGCTAAGATTGTGCGACTGCATGGTGTGCCAAAGTCTATAGTATCCGATAGGGATCCGAGGTTTACATCGTGTTTTTGGGAGTGTTTGCATCAAGCTTTGGGTACGCGGCTGAATTTCAGTACTTCTTATCATCCACAGTCAGATGAACAGTCTGAGCGTGTTATCCAAGTGCTGGAAGATATGTTGAGGTGTTGTGTGATTGAGTTTCAGGGTTCTTGGGAGAAGCGTTTGCCTTTGGTGGAGTTTGCTTATAACAATAGCTACCAGGCAAGTATTCAAATGGCACCTTATGAAGCTTTGTACGGAAGGAAGTGCAGAACACCTCTTTGCTGGGCTGAAACAGGTAAGAAGTTGGTTTCAATGCCGGCTTTGTTGAAAGGAACCACCGAGAAGGTGAAGCTCATTTGTGAGCGATTGAAGGCAGCTTCTGATCGACAGAAGTCTTACGCGGATTTGAAGCGCAAGGAGATTGAGTTTGCGGTAGGTAACCGTGTGTTCTTGAAGGTTTCGCCTTGGAAGAAGGTGATGAGGTTTGGCCGGAAGGGTAAGTTGAGCCCTAGGTACATTGGACCATACGAGGTGATTGAACGTGTGGGTCCTGTTGCGTACAAGCTGAGGTTACCGCAGGAGTTGGAAAAGATACATGATGTGTTTCATGTCTCTATGCTTCAGAGGTATAGATCGGATCCTTCGCATGTTATGCCTGTGGAGGAAGTGGAGTTGAATCCAGACTTGACCTATGATGAGGAGCCGATTGAAATTTTGGATTCGGACAGTAAAGTTCTTCGAGGCAATACCATTGAATTGGTTAAGGTGTTGTGGAAGCATCGTGGTGTTGAGGAAGCCACGTGGGAAAGAAAGGATGAGATGAAGAAGCAATTTCCGTACCTTTTTCCTCCAGGTAAATTTCGAGGATGAAATTTCTTAAGAGGGGGAGAGTTGTAACACCCCAATTTTGGGCTTGGAAGTTTAGGGTCTGAATCGGACCGGTCTGATTTTTTTCGAATATGAAAGGAGGTTTTAGGGAAAGCCTAGTTCGGGATGCTTTAAAAATATAGAAAAATATCTAAAAATCCTATTTTAATATATATAAGAGAGTGGTGAAATCAATTTTTCAAAATAAGGTGTGGAAATACTACATTTCAGTGTAGTGACTAAAATGCAATTTTTGAAAAGTTTAGTGGTGACTGTTTTGTAAGGATTGAAACTTTGAATCTTTAAGGAGCTAATTTACCCAAAAATTATTTTTCCAGATTTTTCCTTAATTTGAGTGAATTAATTAATGTTTTAATTAATTAAATGAAAAGGGAAACTACTTTTTGGAATTTCATAACTACCTTTTCCAAGTTTTCTCTCTTTTCTTTTTCTCTCAAAATTCCATCATCCAAACACTATTTCTCCAGCAACTTTTACATTGATCTTCACTTCAATTGATGAGATTTCTATCATCAATTAATTCCTAATCAATCTTGCATCAAATCCTTTTGATTTCCTCATTGAATTTTCAAGGAAATTGGCTCAAATAAAGGAGAAATCACCATTTAGAGGTAAGATTGTTCTTCTCCTCTAAATACTAAGTTCTTTACTGAAATTCTCAAGTTTTCAATCTTTAATTAAGTTTTGTAAATGGTTTTAATGGTGTTTTCGGTTGGGTTAAGTTGTGAAAGAGTTTGGAGGTGTTTTCGGTTGTGTTTGGTAGCCGAAATGTTGGTTTTGGGTAGATCAGCGAGTTTATGTGTGCTGGCTGAAGATTTCAATGCATGGTGATGCATTAATCCTCTGCTTTGATGTGTTTAAAACAGGGGAAGCATCTTCGGATACTTTTGGAGTTGATCCGGAGGCTTGATTGGCGTTTCGACAAGCGTGCGAAACGTAATCGGTGAGTGGAGTTGGATTTCCAGCTTTGAAACAATTATATGAAGGTTTTGGGAGCTTAGTTTAAGTCTAATCAACTTAGCTAAGCTCACGAGTAAGTTTTCGGAAAAACTCCCTCGGATGTGCTATGAAGTAGCTTGATGCATTGGTTATGAATTGCATGTTTAAATTCTGTTTTGAAAGCATGTTTTTAGCATGGTTAATGCTGGTTTTGAAAGCCATGGGTTGAAGGATGCTCAAGGTAAGAGATCCTTGCTTTGGCATGTTGTTAAATTGGTAATGATGCATAGTGATGCATGGTGTTTAATGGCTTTGTTTAATGCTTTAAAACAATGAATTAATGATGTTATTTGATGTATATTGGCAAGTGATGAATTGGTTTTAACGTACTTGAATCGGATATAGTTAGCTGGCTATAGGATTGGGTGCACCGTGAATAAAGTCTCCTTGGATGTTGAGGGGTTGTGATTGTACCGTAAACTCCATCCAAGAATCCTAACGAGAGAGGTAAGATCACAACGGTGGTTAAAAGTCCGTGTGTAGATCTTGGTAAGGTCACAACGGTGGTTAAAAGTCCGTGTGTGGACCATGTGTTATGTGTCCTGTACTCTCGTTAGGAAGTTATACAACTACCGATGAGTGATGTGGAGGGGTTGTGATTGTACCGTTAAACTCTATCACGTTTGTTGAGGGGTTGTGATTGTACCGATAAACTCCACCTTATGTTGTTCGGTAGTGTGTATGAAGCATATGGGACAACGCTTGTAATCCGCGTATCCGATTGTGTTTTGTGTTGTAAAAGGTTATGAATTATCACTTGAAAGCCAATATGTTGAATTGATGTAATGAAGCATGAGATGCTTGTAAAGTATGCAAGGTTGCATGAAAAGATATGAGTTTGTGTTTAAAAGCTTTGTTGAAAGTGTTTTCTAAAGTGCATTATTGTGTTGTTTTCTTTAGAGCATGCCTCACTAAGCAATTGTGCTTACGGTCTCTCTCTTGTACCAATAATGCAGATAATTGAAGTGTTTAAGGGCTACAAGGAGGCTAGAGTGTCCAAGGGATACCAAGTTTGTGCTTTACGAGATGTGTTGAACTCCGTAAGTTGTAGCATGTTGTTTTTGATGGTTTGAATTTGTAAGTGGCCATTTAATGCTTGCTTTGGAGATTGGTTGATTGCTTGGTTATGGATAATAGGGAGCATGCCTATAGATATGTGAAATTCCATGTTTGATGCTATGAATGTGTTTGGGAGTTACAAACATGGTATATATATGTATGATGACTTGTTGGCATGATTAGAAAGTCATTAGGTTGTGTTTGAGTGGATTTATGTATGAAAAACCAGAAAAACCTGCAGCTTTTGGGCAAACCGTATCGGAACAGGCACTGACGTTTCGAAACGGGGCACTGTAATGGCCTTCGTGTTTCGAAACGGCTGGAGGCTGTTCCGAAACGTTTTGGCTACTGTCAAGCCCTGTTTCGGAACCAGTCTCGGAACGAACCCGTGTTTCAGAACGGTCAAAGCCGTTTCGAAACAGGTGACCGTTGGGCACTGATTTGAATGGTGTTGAAGTTTGCAAGCTTTACGTTTTAGTCCTGAAAGTTCTATTTGCAATTGTATGAGTTCGAGATGTCCAAATAATGTGAATTTTGACAGGGAAGCTTGTAATATGACTAATTTCATATTGGTAACTTAAAAATCAGTTACGACCTTCTAATTTGCAGAATTTACGTTTTGGTCCCTAATATTTGTATTTTGTGCAATCGAGTCCCTCTTGAAATCCGATCGCTGTGTTTTTCACATGCATGTTTCATGAATGATCAGTTAGGGTTAACTTGCATCTAGACAAGACTAAAAATAAAAAAGGGTCGTTAATCAAGGTTGACTTTCGAGTTGACTTTGGTTTTCCCCGTGTAATCTTCGTAGTTCGGGTCAACCGTCTAGATCGGGCTAAGGGGGTTACAAATTGTAAACCCTAATCTCTCCTTATGTCCTCCAATCTGTCAAGGCTTGCCTTTTTATAGGCGGTTACATGTGAAACACTATTTGGGGAATATGTCTCTCTTTAGGAGGAAGTTGAGTTGGAATTAAATGCTATTAAACGTTTGAGTATTTTATTCCAAAATAACTTCTCTTTCGGGCTTTCTTAGGCTGCAAGCTTCTTCCTTGTTTGGGTCTTCTCACGTCATCTCTAGGTGATCCTAGACTCTATTCTTCATGTGGCTTGGTTCTGCTCATTTAGGAAATTGTCCTCTTCATATCGCACTCCCTTTTGGTCAATCTCCAATATGCCGCCGCCGCTGCAGTGCTGGTGGCAGTCTGTCTCGGTGGCACATTCTTTGAACTGCGTCAATACAGTTCTTCTCTACAATGATAATTGGTCCTCTGTGACTGGAAGTGATTATTTTGTTTCCTCCTCCTCTTCGATCATTTTTCTGCCCTCCTACCGCGACAGGTGGCGGCGGCAGTCTCCTGTAACTTATAATGCAAATGCAACCGAAAACAATGTCTTTTCTTCACAAATAATCATAAATACTGTAATAAGCTAAGTGAAGGAAAGATATTGTATAATATGCATGAAAACCTAAATATCAACTAAAATGAGCTTAAGAACAGTGACAATATGAGCTAAAATGGGCATAAAATATAGGACTTTTAAGCATTTTACAATAATCTAAGGTGCTTTTAGTTGTTTTGGATATGGGTTTTGGTGTTTTGGGGTAGAACAACGGGGTAGCTTTTTTTGCTGGAGCTTTTTAATGCATTGTGAAGAATTTATCCTCTTTTCTTGTGTGGTATAAATAGAGGAGAATGTATCGGTAGCAATCGATGAAGGTTCGTGATCATTGATTGCTTGGATTCACGTCGGCTAGTCGAGTTTGCGCGTGTTAGTGAGTGAGAACGTGAATTTCAGTTTTGAAAGATTTAAAAAGGTGATTTGGGGAACTTAGTGGTAAGCTTGAAACACTTAACTAATTTCGGAAGTAAGTGAAGGAATTTCTACTCTTGGTTGTGCTATTATGTGATGATTTATGCACTATTTTGAATTAATGGTTTTACCTACTGTTAAAACATGTTTATAAGAGTGTAGGTACTATTTTTCATAATTTAATGTTGAAGGATGCATATGGTAAGTGATCCTTGAAGTATATGAGTTATACTTGTGATTTTAAGCATTGTTTAATGCTTGGAATTGTGATTTATTGATGATGCTTTGAAAACAGTGAGGTATGTATTAAATGTGAATTATATTGGCAAGTGATGATGCGAAATGGTTTATAAATGAAATCATGTATAGTTAGTTGGATATAGGTTTGAGTTCACTATAAACAAGTCACCTTGGATGTTGAAGGGTTTATACGGGGTACAAAATACTCTATCCAAGTACCCTAACGATTGAGGAAAGTGTATGGTGTCCCGTCTCTCGTTAGTGGGGTTATACATCTACTGATGAGTGGTGTTAAGGGGTTTATACGTTGTACCGAATCTCCACCACGGGTATCACAACGGTGGAGGGTGGCTCTCGTGTGTGAACCTTGAGATGCCGGTGAGAATGTATGAAGTGTTGGGACAACACTTGTGAATCCGTGTATCCGATGTTGTTTTGAGAAATGAGCACGATGATGATCATTTGTAAGCCAATATGTTGAGTTGTGAGGTGCTCAATTCGATTAACCAATGTTGCTCACCAAGTGGTGAAGAGGTGGATTTTTTGGTGTTAGGGTTTTGGAAGCTAGAATGTAAATAGACACAATAATTTATAGTGGTTCAACCTTCTAACCAAGGTCGACATCCACTACCTTAGCTCCCCACTAAGGATTTCTCAATCAATCCACTATTGATTCGTCCCCTTTTCTAGGCTTAGGAGGTAACCCTAATACACAATCAAGCTTTCTACCCAAAGCCTTGATTGAAACCCTCTCTTACAAAGAGAAACAAGAAGCAAACTTAAAACCCTCTAATAGGTGTTTGTTTGCACAATTAAGCACTCACCCAAAACCTAAAACACTTGAGCAAATTCGACAATTTTGGCTCACTAGTGTTTGTCTATACAGGAATTGACAATTTAAGCTCTAAGACAATCTTTGATCATTTGATGTTTGACAATATGAGCATTAGCCTTCTCTTGATGCTTGGAGGTCCCTTTTACACTCCCAAATGAGTTTGTAGCCGTTACTAACCGTTGGGATCATATTGGAGCCGTTGAGGACTTTAATTCCCACCATAAATACAGTTCTGCAGCTCCCCGTTTCGAAACGCTCGAACCCGTTTCGAAACACCCTTTAAGTAGAAAGAGTCGTTGCAGTCTGTCAGGGCACCCATTTCGGAACGCCTCTGGCCGTTTTGGAATGCCCGTCTCGAAACGTTAAAACTCGTATCGAAACGCCTGCATTTGAAAGGTAGTTGGGAAAATAGCCGTTGGGGTTTATGACCGTTGTGGTCAATGCCACGTAGGCGTATCGAAACGGCCTAGCCCGTTTCGAAACGCTGGGCAAAAATCCTGTCCAAGGAAAGCCCGTTTCGATACGAGTATCGAAAAGATTTTGCCACTGGAATCCCCTGTTTCGAAACGCCCTAAGGTGTTTCGAAACACCTAGACAATTTTGTTTAGATTGGCTTTGAAAGACATGAAAAACCCTTTTAAAAACTTCCCTAAACACAATTTCAAGTTGTTTGGACTTTAGAAATGTTTTAAATACTTTTTAAATCAGTCCAAAACATTTTTCAATTATTATATCAAAACATTAGTTCTACAATCTCCCCCTTTCTGATATAATAAAACTCACTTGAAAAATTGTTTGGGATTCTCCCCCTTTAACTTTAAAAATGTGAATATGAGATTAAAAATTTTAATTCAAATAAAGCTCCCCCTCATTCATTTGAAAATTCAATTTTTCAAACCATTTCTCCCCCTTTTTGTTATATCAAAAAGAATTTAAAACGTTAAGTTCAAAATAACAATAGAGGTAAAAGTTAACAAAAATATGAATTTGGTTTAAAAATGGCTCCCCCTTACTCAAAGCATCATTAAAATTGTTAGTCCAACATTTATGATCATCTAGTTGAATAAACTAAAAATAAAACAAATAAATGCTAAAACAACTAGATTTTTACCAACACTTGAACTCAATATAGGATGTGAAGCCTTCCTTCTTCAAGTGTTCTTCCTTGTGTGCACGGAGCTCCCCCTCAATGTTTGACTTGTTGAACATCTCCATCACACCTAGCAAAAGACAATCAAGTAATTTTTGGTATCTAAATTGCTTTGGATCCATAAACGTTAGTTGCACAAATTTTAGTCCCCTTAGGAATCCATTTTTCAATGTCATCCTTTTTAATTGAAGTGGTTAGTCCTTTTGGGACCCAAACACTTCTAAAACATTTACCTTTTATAAATCTAGGGGCACTAGATTGTCTAACATAAAAATTTGATTTTCCAAAATTGTTTTTCTTTTCAAGCTCTTTGGAAATCAAACCATTTTCTTCTTGAACTTTTTGAAGAAATTTTTGTAAATCAAAACATTTTAATTCAAACTCTTCAAGTTTTGCTTCAAGTTCAAGTTTGGTTTTAGAAAGCAAATCATTTTGAATTTTTAACTTTGAAATCAATTTATTGTTTTTCAAAATGTGGCTTTTAAAATCTAAAACCAAATCATCATAGGCATCTTGTAATTTATCAAAAGAGTAAGAACATGAAGTAGATGAATTAGAAGTTACCCTTGAATCTTCTTCGATGGCCATAAGGCAAAGGTTGGCTTGTTCATCGTCGGTGGAGTCCTCATCACTCCAAGTAGCCACATGTGCCTTTTTCTTATGGCTTGAAGTGTTTGCCCTCTTCTTTCTTTTGGGTTCACGTTCAAGCTCTCTCAAGGCTTTCTTCATGAACGGGGCACACTTCTTGAAGAGATGAACTATCTCTTCATCTTCATCCTCCTCTTCACTAGAATAGACATGATAGCAAGTGGAGGATTTGAGAGCCATGGCACTAGCATTGATGCCAAGCCCTTTGATTTTCTTCTCTCCCATAGCTCTAATTTCTTCCCTTTTCTTCTCCTCTTCCTTGTTCTCCTTCATGATTTGATGAGTGAGAAGAGACCCCATGAGTTCATCAAGCTTCAAAGTCTTTAAATTTTTGGCTTCGATGATGGTGGTCCTCTTTGAGTCCCATGACTCGGGAAGTGAGTAGATGAGCTTTCGGATAAGCTTTTCTTCCGGGATGGCTTCTCCATAGCCTTTGAGACCATTAGTGATAGTGGAGAACCTATCAAACATCTTGATGTTCTCTTCCGGATCCATTTTGAAGTTCTCATACTCTAAGGTTAGGAGCCCAATCTTGGTCTCCTTGACTTCATCGGTCCCCTCGTAAGTGACTTCAAGCTTGTCCCATACCTCCTTGACACTCTCACAAGAAGACATCTTCTCATAGATGGTTGGGCCAAAAGCACAAAACAAGATGTGCAAGGCTTTGCAATTAAGCTCCATCTTCTTGCGATCGTCGACACTCCACTCCACTTTGCTTCTTTGAGGCTCGAACGGACCATATTCAACTATATCCCATAGCTTGTAGTCTCTTGATTTGATGAAGAACTTCATCTTTGTCTTCCAATGGGCATAGTGGGTTCCGTCAAAGAAAGGCGATTTGTCGATTGATTGTGCCATTTGAGCCGGTTGATGAAAAAGTGATCAAGCTTGTCAGATCTTCTCAATAGGATGTGAATCCTCCTCAATTGAGCCAAGCTATGATACCAATTGTTGAGTTGTGAGGTGCTCGATTCGATCAACCAATGTTGCTCACCAAGTGGTGGAGAGGTGGATTTTTGGGTGTTATGGTTTTGGAAGCTAGAATGTAAATAGACACAATAATTTATAGTGGTTCAACCTTCTAACCAAGGTCTACATCCACTACCTTAGCTCCCCACTAAGGATTTCTCAATCAATCCACTATTGATTCGTCCCCTTTTCTAGGCTTAGGAGGTAACCCTTATACACAATCAAGCTTTCTACCCAAAGCATTGATTGAAACCCTCTCTTACAAAGAGAAACAAGAAGCAAACTTAAAACCCTCTAATAGGTGTTTGTTTGCACAATTAAGCACTCACCCAAAACCTAAAACAATTGAGCAAATTTGACAATTTTGGCTCACTAGTGTTTGTCTATACAAGAATTGACAATTTAAGCTCTAAGACAATATGTGATCATTTGATGTTTAACAATATGAGCATTAGCCTTCTATACTCCCAAATGAGTTTGTAGCCGTTACTAGCCGTTGGGATCATATTGGAGCCGTTGAGGACTTTATTTCCCACCATAAATGTAGTTCTGCTGCTCCCCGTTTCGAAACGCTCGAACCCGTTTCGAAACACCCTTTAAGTAGAAAGAGCCATTGCAGTCTGTCAGGGCACCCGTTTCGGAACGCCCGTATCGAAACGTTAAAACTCGTATCGAAACGCCTGCATTTGAAAGGTAGTTGGGAAAATAGCCGTTCGGGTTTATGACCGTTATGGTCAATGCCACGTAGGCGTATCGAAACGATTTTGCCACTGGAATCCCCTGTTTCGAAACGCCCTAAGGTGTTTCGAAACACGTAGACAGTTTTGTTTAGGTTTGCTTTGAAAGACATGAAAAACCCTTTTAAAAACTTCCCTAAACACAATTTCAAGTTGTTTGGACTTTAGAAATGTTTTAAATACTTTTTAAATCAGTCCAAAACATTTTTCAATTATTATATCAAAACATTAGTTCTACACAATATAATTGATGATGTATTATGAAATGGTTTATGATGCATGTTTTACTCTTTAAGTTTTGCGTATGGTAACTATACATGAGAAGGCTTAAGTTGAGTGTTAGCAATAGATTTGTTGTTGGATTCATAGTACATGTTGCATGATGGTTACAATACCAAATTTGATTAAGGAAAGTGCATGGTTTTCAAATAATGTTTTAGCAAATTGAAATGAGATTTCAATGTGGACATGAAAAATGGTTTTAATGCATTGGTGGTGTTTTTCTTATGAGCCTCCTCACTAAGCCTTGTGTGCTTACGCTCTCATTTTTCCATCAATGCAGATAATTGAGGTTGTGGAGGTAGAAAGAGGCAAGTGATTCCAAGAAACTTCGCTTAAGAAAGTATGTTTCAGTTTAGACTAAAGTAATAAGGGCAATGGGGG
The DNA here is from genome assembly GCA_030270665.1 of Hibiscus trionum. Classification (NCBI taxonomy): domain Eukaryota; kingdom Viridiplantae; phylum Streptophyta; class Magnoliopsida; order Malvales; family Malvaceae; genus Hibiscus; species Hibiscus trionum. Next base: position 30,442,074 of record BSYR01000021.1, read on the forward strand.
ATCCATTGAATTGTTTGGAGATTTGTGTAATCTCCCTTTTGTGCAAGTTTGGTTTGTTGTTTTAGACTTGTAAATGGCCATTGGTATTTGGTTTATGCTTTACTTTGCGTTTTGGTAACTTGCGTGGTTTGACATTTGGTTGCATGCCTATAGTTTACCTTTGATGCAAATGTTCAGGTTATGTTGATGAATATCCCATGGATGTTTGAGGAATGATTCTTATATATGTTGTATGCATGTTGGAAGCATGTTGGGCTGCTATAGATTGGATTAAAGTGTGAAAAATCAGTAAAAAGTGTCATTACAAGCCCATGTGTTTTGGTACACCTAAGCCTGTACAGATACAAGGTGCATGAAATGGCCTTGGGTTTTTGAAATAGGGAGGGCAGTTTCAGTACGTTTGGCTACAGGAAGGTTGTGTTCCAAAACACCATAGAGAGTATTTCAATATGGTCTAGAGCTTCGAGACGCTCGAACTTGTTTCAATATAGGACAACATGTACCGAAACGACAATCTGTTAAGTTAGTTATTGAAATCTTCTGAAGTTCTGTTTCATTATGTTTTGGTCCCTGAATGTTGTCGATGCAATTAAATGAGCTTGGATTGTTGTTTTGAGTTGTGATATGACAAAGATGCATGTAATGTGATTAATTATAGGTTGGTAACCTTAAAAGTGAAGAAGTCCCTATAATTTGACAAAATTACAAAATGGTAGCTAAAATGTGATTGCATGCTATTGAGCCCCTATTTGTTGTTTGGTCGAGTTGCAAATTGTTCCAATGCGAAGTTTATCACAAATGGTGTATAAGAGCATCTGGAAAAGATAAAATGAAAAAAATTAGGGTCGTTTACTAAGGTAAACTTCTTGGTTGACATTAGTATTCCCTATGTTACACGTTCGGTTCAGTCTTTCGCCCAGACCTGGTCGAGGGGGTTACATTTAGTGGAATCGAAGCCAGGTTATGAAAGAATGAGATGATGGTAAATTATTGGTAAGTTGATGTGATGTAACTCTAAGTGAATGATGATGTTTTCTTTACACCGTGATTGTTATAATCATGTGGTTAATGAACAAATGATATTGTTTCCATGCGTGATGATTGTGATCTATGTGTAAATTGTTATATACATGATGATGTTTTGGGCTGAATCTGATTGATTGCTATGCACGATGCTTGTGATGCGTATGTGGTAGGCCTTATGCTATGCTTGGTGGAAATTGGGATACCCATTGCCTTAATACTATAGTCAAAGTATTTTAAATTGAATTGGAAATCTTCGATCCTTGCTTGAAGCTGGCCTGATTTCTTTGTTTTGTTTTATTATCATGCCTTAATTATAATAGCACAATGGGGCCAAGGAGAGAGTTACGTTCAAGTACGATTGTTGCTGCTGGAAAGCAGGGAAATCAGGATAATGAGGTTATTCCAGGTGGGAATTTACCTCCTCCACTGCCTCTACCCGGGGGTGAGGAGCAAGGACAGCGTGAGCATGCTGGGCCTATGTTGGTTGATTTGACGCCTCTAGTTCAGGTGATGACTGGAGCATTCCAGCCTACTGTTGCTGGAGTGCAAGTGTAAGCACCTGCTACTGGGCATTTGGGATTGTCGTTAGAGCGCTTGCGTAGTTTGTGCGGAGTTGAGTATCATGGTTTGTCTCTTGAGGTATCCGAGGCTTGGATGCCCAGTAAAATCCAAAATTTGGATCAAATGGGGTGCAATGATGCACAAAATTTGGGATGTGTTGTGTCATTGTTGCAAGGTGATGCTTACAGTTGGTGGATGACTGTAACTTCGGCTATTTACAAGTCAAACCAACCAAAACAAACATGCCACAACCTCAGGGAGTTTATCACATCTCCCAAATCAAAACTTGGTTTCCCATTGCCAATTTATCAAAACTAATAGTGTATGAAAACTTCACCATACGTGAGCTTGGATTTCCTTGGATGAACTTAGCTTCCTTGATGCCCTTAAACACCTCAAGTATCTGCATTATTGATAAAAGAGAGCGTAAGCACAAATGCTTAGTGAGGTATGCTCTAAAGAAACCAACACAATAATGCAATTTTAGAAAACACTTTCATCAAAGCTTTTAAACCACATGCTCATCTCTTTCTCATGCTTGGAAAACTTTCAAGCAAAGCTCATTGAAATCACATGTACCTTCATTCTATCTCATGCATTAAAACCAATGCAAATCTCATGGCAAGGCCACTCACATGCTTGTATTGTCAAAGCATTTCTAAACAAAACACATATGCATATCTCATAGCATAAATCATTTCATCAAAGGTACATGTATAACAAAAACCATTTCATCATTTATATTGGCATTTAGCATCTCATTAATACTCGGATATGCGGACACATTTCTACACTAGACTCTTCCGGTGGAATCTCACATCACCGTACTCACTTGTCTAGCAACACAACTTCCGGTGGAATCTCTCGTCACCGTACTCACATGGCGGAATCTCTCATCGCCACAAAGCTTGGGTATTTCACCAAGTCCTACCCGATGGAATGCCCATCATCGGAATATCTCCCTTTGGCTTAACCAAAGAGCACGTACGAATTTTTAGTTTATAGTGCACTCTCATCCTATTGATCGATCAATTATATCCGGTAAGTTTCTCAACATCTATGCCAATATAATGTGTTAAAATATCATCACACCTACTGTTTTTTCATGCAATAAAACTCAAAGGTTTTCTCACCACATTTCAAATCATAAATCATACTTTGCTTCAAACCAAAAGCTCAATTCTATTCAATGCAACATACCATCTCATGACATCTCTACAAGCATAATCTCATGCTCCAAAACATGCATAAAAACAATAGGAATTTAAGAATCTCAAACCATGATCATGTAAAAGCATTTAGGGGCAAACACCACTTTAGAGAGATCAAATCAAGCCATACTTACTTCCGGATTTAGGAAGGTGTTTCAAACCTCTCCTAAATCCCCAAAACTTGTATTTTTGTCCTCATGGACTTCAAACCAAAACGCACTCACCGATTTCGTTTCGCTTGCTTGCCGAAACGCCAATTAAGCTTCCGGATCAACTCCGAAAGTGTCCGAAGATGTCTCCCCTATTTTAAACACATAAAAGGAGAGGATTAATGCATCATCATGCATTGAAATCTTCAGCCAACACTCCTAACTCGTTGCTCTACCTAAAACCAACATTTCGGCTACCAAACACAACCGAAATCACCTCCGAACTCTTCCAAAACTTAACCCAGCCAAGATCCATCAATTCAAATCATTTCTAAACATCAGTTAACATCAAAAACAACTCTAAACTCGTCCTTATACCTCCAGCTATAACAGAACACCAAAAACACCTCAAAAATAACCATTTTGATAAGCAAAAACTTAGGAAACACAACATATTCGGGATTGGATTGATAAAACCTCATTTCCAACATCATTTAACATCCAAAATACATTAGAGAACTATCTCAAAACAGAGCCCAATCAATTACAACGAAAATCGTCAAGATATCTTCCAAAATCTTGAGTTTTAAGCCAAAATCTTGTTTCTAACATTAAAACTATTTATAAAACTTTAATAAAGGATTCACAACTTGGGAATTTCAGTAAAGAACTGAGTATTTAGAGGAGAAGAACAATCTTACCTCTAAAAGATGATTTCTTCTTGATTTGGGCAAATTTCCATGAAAATACAATATGGGAATCAAAAGAATTTGTTGCAAGATTGATTAGGAACCAATGAGTGATGGAAATCTCATCAATTGAAGTAAAAATCAATGTGAATTTTTTCTGGAGAAAAGGTGTTTGGATGATAGGATTTTGAGAGAAAAAGGAATGTGAGAAAATTAGAGAAAGGTAGTTATGAAAGTGAAAAAGTAGTTTTCACCTTTCTTTTATTTAATTAAATCATTAATTAAATCACCCAAATTAAGGAAAAATCTGGAGAAAACATTTTGGGTAAATTAGCTCCTTAAAGATTCAAACTTTCAATCCTTTACAAAACAGTAACTACTAAACTTTGCAAAAATCGCAATTTGGTCACTACACCGAAATGTAGTATTTCTAAACCTTATTTTGTCAAATTGATTTCACCAATCTCTTATATATATTAAATGAGGATTTTTAGATATTTTTCTATATTTTTAAAGCATCCCGAACTAGGCGTTCCCTAAAACATTCTTTTATATTCGAACCGTTTCTCAGACCGATCCGGTTCAGACCCTAAACTTCTAAGCCCAAAATTGGGGTGTTACAATTCACCTTGGGGTGCACCGGTCTTTTTTGTGAAGAAGAAAGATGGCACGATGCGTATGTGTATAGATTATCGGCAACTGAACAAGTTGGTGATTAAGAACAAGTGTAAATTGTCCAGAAGTTCTATATTTCATGCACATTCCATCTCATATTATTGTTGTTTTTGAGTACATTTTAGGCATAATTAGGACCATGTTGTAAAGTGTCCACAAGTTCTATATTTCATGCACATTCCATCTCATATTATTGTTGTTTTTAAGCACATCTTAGGCATAATTAGGACCATACATTGCATTTTACAGCATTTCTTTGCTTTTCCATGTTTTTTATAGATTATCTTTTATTTGGTGAAGAAATTTTATTGTTTTAGTGTACTTTTGGTTTTAGGTACTAAAGGTTGACAGAGGGAAAGAGGAGATGAGGATGTGATGCTGAGGCAGCTAACCAGGGAGTTGTACTGATGCAGTTCCAGAGAGAGACAAGAGCTGTCGAGTAGCTGTCGCCGCCCACCTCGCTGCCCAAGACAATAAATTATGGAGTTGGAGAACCGGAGTGCGATTTGTAAAGTAGAAATTCTGGAGTCTATCGGTGTTGTCCACTCGATTTTCCGACGTTTGTAGCATCGGGCAGAGCTGTTGAAGCTAAATCTTGAGATTGCTTGCGAAACAAGGGAACGTGATAAAGTCCACATTCAACTCAACGAAGTCAGAGTTTAAAGTCACATTTAAAGTGGAAAGCTAGTTTGGAAGACTCCTACTTCAAGAAGGACTAGACCTAGCTATTGCTTATATAAACTCATTGTAATTCCAATTCAAAACATCTTAGGTTTTTATTTAGGCATAGTTTAGGTTTTCTTGTCGTCGACATGTTCTAATTCTCTCTTTGGGTTTGGTTTATGTTGTAATTAGTTGTAAGAACGGTTATTTAGGTGTTCAAGTTTGTTTTTGCAATAAAATACTCTTAGTTTGCTCAATTCATGTGCTTCACTTCTTCAATTAGTTCCAAAAGTCCAGTTGAGGAAATCTATTTTTCGGACATGAGAGTGTCAAACTCACGAAAGAATTAAGCACAGTCTCATCAAGTCAAGGTGTTGACTTATTCGGCTTAGACATAAGTTAGAATTTCAGCGGCTAAAAGGAGCAACCAAACATTGACTGCCTATGTTAGGTTTACGCTGAGATTGCTAGGTATTTACTACATCATGCAGTAACAGAATCCTAGCCTATACATAGGTAGGATCACTTCAGACTTGCTTTGCCGAACTTGGAGTATATGTCAGACTTGCCGACGGGACTTCTCTCCATCTCACCTGCCGGGACATCGAAAGTTGCAAGAGTAGAGTTCCGTCGTGGCAGTGAAAGTTACCGCAGCCTCAATCCGCCATTACCCGCCAAGGCAGTAGATCGTGGAAGCGTAAGACAACTTGACCTATTCAACGCAGTTTCACACTAAGCAACAGCATAACCCTGCCCTCTCTATCAATATGATCACTTCCCTATTATTACTTGTGTTTTTATTTTACTTCTCTTCTCAACAATCATCTTACTTGTGCAATTTACTTTTCTTGTGCAGGAAAAACAACTCGAATCAATCTGTCCAAATCCCTGTGGGAGACGATATCTTATATATTATAACTTGAGAGGAGTGTGCACTTGCGCTCATAAACAAAGTCCACCCAAACGCTCTACAAGGTTTTGGTGTCGTTGTCGAGGATTGGTAACAACGAAATTTGTCTTTAATTTATGCACTTTTTATTTCTTTACATTTTATTTTATTTTATTTTTAATTTTAATCGGAAAAAATTAAAGTCTCTTTTGCTAGTGTATGACCAGGGCGAATCCGAAAGGAGAAATCCTCTTCTACAACGATATCGAGCGTAGATCAAGAGAGCTCAAGAAGCAGATCAGAGTAACCCTAGGGGAAAACATAGAAGAAAAAGAAAAAAGCAAAGGTAAACATGGACCCACCCAACAATGTCGGGAACGACAGGGAAGGGCAGTAAGATTTGCCGCCCAGAGAACAACGAGATCCACAAAGGCAACCACCTCTTCTGCCCAGGCAGCCCCAGAATGTTCGAACCACTAGAGATTTTCTGGAACATGACTTCAGAGGGTTCTATCTGATAGTTACAGAACCTGAAATTGAGGCGGATCACTTCGAGTTGAAGCCCGCTATGTTTAACATGATCAACACGTTAGGGCAATTTGGAGGGACTTCCACAAAAGATGCTCGACAGCACTTGAGAGGATTCCTAGAAATCTGCAGAGCATTCAAAATAAACGGGGTCCATCAAGACGTACTGAGGCTGATATTATTTCCCTATTCACTGAGGGATAGGGCAAAACAGTGGTTAATTAATTAGCCGGTAGGATTGTTCAACACATGGACAGAATTGTGTAAAGACTTTTTAGACTGTTTCAGCCAGTCCAATGTCACAGACAGACTGCGAAATGGGACAACAACCATTTGACAAGGGGATGATGAGCCAGTGTATGAAGCATGGGAGCGGTACAAACAGATGCTGAACAACTGCCCGCTACATGGTCTTCCGACTTGGACATATGTATCAATATTCTACAATGAGGTGAAATACCCAACATGGATGATGATTGATGCCTCATCCAATGGAATCACCCTTGACAGACCACCAGATGAGGCATTGCGGATTCTGATCCAAGCTGCCAAGAACGAGTACAAGTATCTAACAACCCTCAGAGGCTGAGTTAGGCGGCCAATCACTGTGAATGAGGTAGAAGCTTCAGAATCTGTCAATGCCCGCCTTGACAAGCTAACATAGCTGGTCATGAGAATCGTGAAACCTGCTGGGAAAGTTTACGAGGTAAAGGTTGTGGAGCCGTTCTGTGACGAGTGTGGGGGCAACCATGATTCCATGACTGCACCGTATCTGCCAACTTTATGGGAGGATATGAGAGGAACAACAGACCTACCCAGAACACCTACAACCCTGGATGGAAGAACCATCCCAACTTCTCCTGGAGCAACCCAAAGACTGCTGCAAAACCACAACAACAGCAGGGAGATTATTAGCAGTACCTGTCACGATAGCTGCCTCAACCGCAACAGAATACGAAAACTTCTTCCCTAGAATCTTCCTTTCATACTTTCATATCACATACTAATGATTTTATTTCTAAAACGAATAAATTTATTGACAAAACTAAATCTTTCATGTACAAGAAGAAAAGAAGGATGAACAACCAAAAGGTAGCGATAAAAAGTCTGGAGACTCAGTTTGGAAAGTTTACTCAGGTTATCAACACTAGGCCAATGGGTGGATTACCTAGTGACACTGAAATCACGAAAGGGAAATCCCATGAACAGTGCAAAGCTATTACAACCAGAAGTGAGAAAACACTACAGGACCCATCCATGCTTGCTGCAAGAGAAACCGCACTTGCCAAACCAGTTCAAGCCGCAAGACAATCTACCGCGGCAGCACCAAACGAAAGAAACAAGGAACTAGAACAAGAACTGGCAAATGACACCAGGAATGAACAACCAGACTCTAAACCAGTTACCTCATCCCAGGATAGGATACCCCGAAAAGTAAAAAATGTCGGCCCAACACCACCACCCCCATTTCCGCAAAGATTGAAAAAAAAAGAAGCATGATATGCAGTATAAAAAATTCCTAGACGTTCTAAAGCAAGTCAAAATCAATCTTCCACTGGTAGAGTTGATCGAACAGATGCCCAACTATGCCAAGTTCTTAAAAGATATGGTATACAAGAGAACAAGGATCGAGGAATTTGAAATAGTGGCAGTGACAGAAGGATGCATGGCCATGCTGCACAATAAGGCGCCACCAAAACAGAAAGATATGGGCAGCTTCATAATTCCTTGCAAAATAGACAGCAACCACCCCGAACGAGCCCTATTTAACTTAAGGGCAAGCATCAACTTAATGCTCATATTTGTCTTCCAGAAAGGAAGCGACGCATCTCCCGTCATTCCCCCTACCGAGCCTCCAGAAGAGCCACAACAGACACCAAAGAGACTCCAGCCACCACGAAAAGCAAAGACCTCTCCTTCTCGAACCGCCGCCAAGGCATCTACCAAAAGCCGCTTCGTCGTCCGAACATCCTCCTCCTCCTCAGCTAGCTAGAATCCAACCTCCTCCTAACCCTCAACAAACATTTATTTTCTTTTCCTTTATTTATCTTTATTTTATTTTTGCCAAATTTAACATGTATATTTTTGTTTTCTTATTTTTTGTTTTGTGCATTAAGGGCAATGCCCATCTCGAGTTGGGGGGGGGGGGATAGCTCTCGCATCATTTGTAGGCATTCTTAGTTGCATTTAGATTGCATTGTACTTGCCTTAGTAATAATCAGAAAAGAAAATTTTATTATGACTTGTGCCTATGACAAGATAGCCGATTACTTTATTGTCGCACCTAACTAAAATTAAACTTAATCTTGGGAAAGAGCATGAAACATGACTTAGGTTTTTTTTTTCTTTTTGCCTGAAAATGTTGCATACCTCTGTTACTTGCTGAATGTGTAGAATATTTGATGAACACTCCCTGTTTGTTTTTATTGCAAAATTCTAACAATAATTGTAGGTAGCCGCCGAGGCAAGCAAAAGAAACAGAAAAATACAGAACTGCCAAAGGCAGTAAAATCAAAAACAAAGAAAAAGAGTTGTGTTACCCTAGAGGTGCCCGCAACAGGCTCTAGGAAGAATCATGTGCGAGGTCACTCCGCTGCTATCAAAGTTCATGAATCTGAAAGCCTAAAAGTGACAGACAAATTAGCATGAGTGAATGAAAGCCTTCACGAGATGACTCTACTCCAAGGGTTCGGGGTTCTGTAGTTTGCTCCTATCTAAACGTCAGACTCGGAAGAGTAGTTGTGATAAGCTGAAGCCCTCACTGCCTTGATTAAAAATTGATAATGTGATGAAACTGTGCTGCGTCGGTAGCAACCTTTAAATTACAACAATATCTTTGTTTAATCTTTTATTCTACGTATTCAGCTTGCTTACAAATTTGCAAATATTACACATGCATTAGGAATTTAATTCTAAGTTGTTTTCTTACTTCTTTCCCTTCCTTAAGTTATATATATAGGTGCCATGGCCTTGAGGCAGAAAATCAAGTTAACAACATGTTTTTCTTTCTGGCTATTATTAGAGCAAGTACTTTAGGTTGCATTGCTTGAGGACAAGCAATAGTTCGAGTTTGGGGTGTGTAAAGTATCCAAAAGTCCTATATTTCATGCACTGTCCATCTCTTATCATTCATTTGGTGAAGAAGAGGTAATGTTGTAGTGTACTCTTTCTTGTAGGTACTAACAACTGAACGAGAGAGCTGAGGAACGGAGGACACAACGCTGAGAAGCAAACCCAGGAGTTGTACTGATGCAATTCCAACTGAAGTAAGTTGCGGCCGACACCTGCCAAGCAAAACCTGTTGCCAACCTTGCTGCCGCGGGCAGCTGACTATGGAAGTTTGGAGAACTGGAGCACGATTTGTAAAGCTAAAACTCCTGATTCTATCACCGACGTTCACGTGATTTTCCGACGTATGTAGCAGCGGCTAGGGCTGTCGAAGCAAAATTCCCAAGCTTACTTGCGGGCTAAGGAAAACGAGGAAGAGTCCATATTCCAAGCAAAGGAGTCAGCATTTAAAGCTACATTAAAGAAGAAAAGCTACTTTAGAGGACTTTTACTCCAAGGAGGACTTGACCTAGTTTAAGTCTATAAATACCCATTGTACTTCTAGTTTAAATCATCCTAGGTTTTCTATAGACTTTACTTGGGCTCTTCTCTACAGCCATGTTCTAATTCTCCATTGGGTTAGGGTTATGTTGTAACTAGTGAGAAATAGTTGTTTTAGGTATTTTGAGTTATTTATTCAATAAAATATTTCAAGTTTACTTAATCCATTGTTCTTCATTCTTTCAATATTTCCACACCAGTCATTTGAGCGAATCTATTTGTCAGGCACGAAAGTGCAATGCTCACGAAAGGGTTAAGTACGGTCACAACGGGAGACATGAATAACTTGGTTCCACACTAGTTCACAAGTTTCAACGGCTAAAAGGGATCTCTAACCGGTTTGATTGATTTGGTTCCACACTAGTCCTCAAGTTATCAATCTCGAGTATCCTAACCTAGAAATATGAGGGATCACTATCGACTATCCTGCTGAACTTGGAGTATTTGCTAGACTTGCCGCTAGGACGTCTTTCCATTCCACCTGCCGAGACAGTACACACCCCTGCAGTGTCAGTGACCTGCCGTGGCTACGTGACAGGGTCGTAGTTTGTCGCCCATCTACCCGTCAAGGCAGTATATCGTGGCAGCAAAGGATAAATCATACCTAATTTAACGCAGTTTTCACACTATGTGGGAGCATATCCCTGCCTGCTCTATCAACCCGATTCATCTCTTATCTTTTACTTGTGTTTTTATTTACTTTTCGATCTCAACCAATTATTCAATTGTGTTTTTATTTTACCTTTGTGTAGGAACTAAAGAACGAGACAAGTTGTCCAATCCTCGTGGGATTCGACATCTTATATGCTATAACTTGACAAGAGTGTGAACTTGCGCTCCCACAAAAAGGGAACACCTACACGCCCTACAACAACCAGAAGGATAATATTAAGAACTTGGAGACCTAATTTGGGAATTTCACTTAAATCTACCACAGCCGGACCATGGGAGCATCATCCACCAGCCCGCGAGAAGCAGCCAAGCCCACTTTTGAACATCCAAGGCCATCACTACAAGAAGTGGGAAGCAGATGGATGAACCTAGGATTGTAGAACAGCTAGGAACTCAGCCGGAACAGACAAGTAAACCTGCCCCAGCAATACCAATACTAGTCGCCCGAGCAGCAACACCGACTCTACTTGCCCAGAAGCAGAACATAAAACCAACCTTGACAAGGATGATCCTCCCGAAACTAAGCCCCCGAGCAAGGAGAAAATACAGGACAACTGCCCGCCAGCTCCATTCCCCCAAAAGCTCAAACAATGGCAACAGGAGCACCAATTCAGAAAATTCTTAGATATTCTAAAACATGTACATAATAACATACCTCTGATAGAAGTGATACAAAGCATGCCCAACTACGCCAAGTATCTCAAAGATATAGTTTCTAAGAAGAGACAGATAGGGGAATTCGAGACAGTGGTTGTCACCGAAGAATGCATGGCTATGCTGCACAACAAGCTACCGCCGAAGCAAAGAGATCCAGACAGCTTTGGTTACCAGGTAGGCTGGGCAGCAAGCACGAGACCAGGGCCCTGTGTGACTTGGGAGCCAGTATAAACCTGATGCCTAAGGCTGTATTCAACAAACTAGGTATTGGACCTGCCAAACCAACCATCGTAATGCTTAAACTAGCCGACAACTCGTTCGTGCAATCGAAAGGAAAGATTGAAGACATATTGGTTAAGCTGGGTAGCCTAATTCTCCCTGCCGATTTTCTCATCATGGATTGTGAGGCCGATGAGAAAGCCCCCATAATTCGCGGGCGACCCTTCTTGGCAACGAGCAGAACGCTGATAGATGTGGAACTCGGGGAGCTTACAATGAGGGTAGAGGACCAAAGCATAAGGATGAATGTGCTACAACCCTCAGAGGAAGGAAAGGAATGCCCAAATGAAAGAGCTGCCAAGATAAGTGTGGAAACATGATAGGGCAGCAACTGTCGCGGCCAACCAAGGGGCATATTGAAGGACCCCACTACACAGCATCTGAAAGAGCATGAGGACCCCTCATGAGCGGAGAAAATGCTAAACCACCTTAGGAAGTGGTTATGTCTGGGAGATGCACCCAAATGCACTCCCAATATAACTTAATTTTTATTTTAATTATATTATTTTTTTTATTTTTATTGATTAGGATTAGAGTTTATTTTCAGCATTTTATTTATTAGCATTCATTTAATTATTTATGTTTTTATTTTTTTAGGATCAAGAATAAAAGAGCAGTATTACAAAGGAAGACCAACAAAAAGCCCGCCAACCATCCTGCCGAGTCAGCAGCCATCGCAACAAAGTGTAACGGATAGTTGGCCGCCAACGGCTAGTTGCCAATGACTCCGACAATAATTGGCAAAAAAATCTTTCACATGCACTAGGAAATCAGACCGTTGATCATTTAATGCCACCTTGGCACTTCTCGGAGCTCCTATATAAGCCACTCACTCATTTCATTTTACTTCACTCCCATCTTTTTGCTAGCTTCTATCTTGCTCTTCTGCTCTCTCATAATATTTCCTTGCTATTTTCAGTTAGAATACAATCGTTCACATGGTTTCAACATCTACCCAAAAGCCCATCTACAGTAGGTATTGCTTCCAGATAGAAGAGGAGAGATATAAAGCACAATTCTCCAAGCAGGCCATCTGGGAGGAACAAGGCTTTCATTACACGAAGCAAACAGGAGACTGTGGTCTTGAGCTCGCCTTGTTCCGAACCATCCACTACAAGGGATGGGAGATATTCGCTCAACAACCTGACATAGCGAACATCACTATAGTCACTGATGGTTGCCCATTATGAGGAGATCAAGGCCAGAATATGCAAGCCCAACACACCATGGCCGAGGGGCAAACATGTGGGATCTATCCAGCGCCGCCACCTACTGCTTGAAGCTATGTTGTGGAACACATTTGTGAAAAGGCGCGTACTGCCTACATCTCACAACTCAACAGTTGACCGGCCGCGCCTAGCCTTAATTCACAGTATCCTGATGAACCGATCGATCAAAGTGGGGGAAATTATTTGCACAAAAATATACAACTGCTTCAAGAAGAATAAGGGCAGGATGTACTTCTCGTCTCTCGTCACAGGTCTCTACACTAATTTTTGAGTCCCGACAGAGCCCACAGATGAGTTTACAACTGCCAAGGAGGACTGGAACAAAAATATTCGCATTCAAATGATGCAGGGTGCTGAGAAAGAACCAGCCACCCCCAGTCAGCCCTCCGCCACACAGTTCGAAACGTCAACCGCCCCCGGCAGTACTAACGCTACCCCAGACAGAGAAGTCCTTACGCTGCTCCACACACTCCTCGAACACACAAAACAGAAAGAGCAGCAACATTTGGCCTTCATGAACTACGTGGGGGAGGCCCAAGAAGCCCTAGTGGCTTATTTCCGGCAGAAATTACCTGGTGATGTGCCCACTATGCCACTATTTTCTGATGAGCTTGCAACTGCAACAAGAGCACGAAGAACTTCACCAGCCGCCACATCCCACCAGATAGACCATCAGGCGCCCTCTCATATGCATTCTCCGCATCACTTAGCCGCCACCCTATCGAACACATTGGAAGACTCACCTGAGAAACACCAGTTGAATCTCTCCCCAGCCTGCACTGCCAATACAGTAGCAGACTCCTTCTCATCAGAGGAGATGAGTAGCCGCTGCCGGAACCAAAAACAGTAGTAGTAGCGTCAACAGCAGCCATCCCTCCGGTAGCACACATAGAGTAAAGGACAAGGAACAGAAAGCGGCACATAATAGTAGAATAACCTATGGACCTCGAGATAGAGTCAGAAGAAAGCGGCGCATATCCTGCCGAGCCTCTAGAAGAGCCACAACATACGCCAAAGAGAATCCAGCCGCCGCGGAAAGCAAAGACCTCACCTGCTTGAACCGCCACCAAGGCATCTGCCAACCGCCGCTTCGTTGTCCGAACATCCTCCACCTCTTCAGCTAACTAGAATCTAGCCGCATCTCAACCCTCAACAAACTTTTAACTTATTTTCTTTTTCTTTTCTTTTTATTTCTTATTTTCTTTTTTATCTTTAACATGTATATTTCTTATTTTATGTTTTGTGCATTGAGGGCAATGCCCATCTCGAGTTTGGGGGGATAGCTCTCGCATCATTTGTAGGCATTCTTTGTTGCATATAGGTTGCATTGTACTTGCCTTAGTAATAATCGGAAAAGAAAAGTTTGTTATGACTTGTGCCTATGATAGGATAGCCGATTACCTTATTTTCGCACCTAATTAAAAATTGAATTTAATCTTGGGAAAAAGAATGAAATATGACAGATTTTTTTTACTTTTACCTGAAAATGTTAAAATATCCCCGTTACTTGTTGAATGTGTTAGAATATTTGATAAACATTGTTTGCTTGTTTCAGTTGCAAAATTCTAACAAAAAATGCAAGTAGCCGCCGAGGCATGCAAAAGGCACAGAAATATGCAGAACTGCCAAAGCAGCAAAATCAAAAACAAAGAAAAAGTGTTGTGTTACCCTAGAGGTGCTCGCAATAAGCTCTAGGAAGAATCATGTGCGAGGACACTCCGCTTTTATCAAAGTCCAAGAATCTGAAAGCCTAAAAGTGACGGACATATTAGCATGAGTGAATGAAAGCCTTCACGGGATGACTATACTCCAAGGGCTCGGGGTTCTGTAGTTTGCTCCTATCTAAACGTCAGATATAGAAGAGTAGTTGTGATAAGCTGAAGCCCTCACAGCCTTGATTAAAAATAATAATATGCTTAACTGTGCTGCCTTGGCGGCAACCATTAAATTACAGTAGTATCTTTGTTTAATCTTTTATTCTGCGTATTCAGCTTGTTTACAGATTTGCAAACATCACACGTGCATTAGGAATTTAATTCTGAGTTGTTTTCTCACTTATTTCCTTTCATTAAGTTATATATATAGGTGTCACGCCCTTGAGGCAGAAAGTCGGGTTAAAAACATGCTTTCCTTTCTGACTATGATTAGAGCAAGTACTTTAGGTTGCATTGCTTGAGGACAAGCAATAGTTCGACTTTGGGGGTGTGTAAAGCGTCCAAAAGTCTTATATTTCACGCACTTTCAAACTCTTATTATTACTGTTTTCAAGCTCATTTTAGGCATAAGTAGGTTCATGCATAGCATTTTACAATATTTCATTGTTCAACCTTGCTTTTATAACTTATCATTCATTTGGTGAACAAGAGGTATTGTCTTAGTGTATTATTGCTTGTAGATACTAACACATGAACGAGGGAGCCGAGGAACTGAGGACACAACGCTGAGGAGTAAACCCATGAGCTGTACTGAAGCAGTTCCAACTGAAGTAAGTTGATGCTGAGCACTTGCCGAGCAAAGATGCTGCCGACCTTGCTGCCCGCGGCAGCTGACTATGGAAGTTAGGAGAACCAGAGCGCAATCTGTAGAGCAAAAACTCCTGAATCTATCGCCGATGGTCATGTTATTTTCTTATGTCTGTAGGAGCGGCTAGGCTACCAAAGTGAGATTCCCAAGCTTACTTGCCGGCTAAGGAAAACGAGGACGAGTCCATATTCCAAGCAATGAAGTCATCATTTAAAGCTACATTAAAGAAGAAAAGCTACTTTAGAGGACTTCTACTTCAAGGAGAACTTAACCTAGTTTTGAGTCTATAACTACCCATTGTACTTCTAGTTTAAATCATCCTAGGTTTTCTATAGACTTTACTTGTGCTCTTCTCTGCTGCCATATTCTAAATCCCCTTGGGTTAGGGTTATGATGTAACTAGAGTGAAACGGTTGTTTTAGGTTTAGAGTTATTTCTTCAATAAAATATTCCAAGTTTACTTAATCTATTGTTCTTTATTCTTTCAATCTTTCTACACCAGTCGTTTAACAGAATCTATTTGTCAGGCACGAAAGTGCAAGGCTCACGAAAGGGTTATGTATTGTCACAACGAGAGGCGTGACTAACTTGGTTCCACACTAGTCCTCAAGTTATCAATCTTGAGCATCCTAACCTAGAAATATGAGGGATCACTGTCGATTATCCAGTCAAACTTGGAGTATCTGCCAGACTTGCCGCCATGATGTTTTTCCATTCCACATGCCGAGAGAGTATACACCTCTGCAGTGGTAGTGACATGTTGCGGCAGCGTGATAGGGTCGTAATTTGCCGCCCGCCGTACCCGTTGAGGCAGCATATCATGGCAGCAAAGGATAACTCATACCTATCACAACGTAGTTTTCACACTAAGTGGCAGCATAACCCTGCCTGCTCTATCACCATGATTCTTCTCTTATCTTTTACTTGCATTTTTTATTTTCTTCTCGATCTCAACCAATCACTTACTTGTGTTTTTACTTTACCATTTTGCATGAACTAAAGAACGAGACAAGCTGTCTAATCCTCGTGGGATTCGACATCTTATATACTATAACTTGATAGTAGTGTGCACTTGCGCTCCCACAAAAAGGGAACACCTACAAGCCATACAGTTGTCTGACCCTTTGGTTCTTGCAAGCTAATTCCACTTCTTGTGGTGATTACTTTAGACTGCTCATGGGTTTTTTGTCTAGTTACCTCAATATCACTAGGCAAGCCTCTTACTAGTTGTGCATTTAAAATCTGTGAAAATTGACCCACTCAAGTTTCCAGTGTTTTCAATGATGCTTCTTAGTTCTGCATCCGCATTTCAGTCATGTACATGAAAGCATTAACCTGGTTAACAAACTTATTAGAATTATCAATATATGTACTAGTATGAGACATAAAAGTATTTATAGTGGCATATAGAGAATTGTTTGTTGTTGGATGCTGCTGTTGCACATGCTGTCGAGGTGGGTTCCTCTAATATCCCATATTCTGATTGGTAGTATTTTTTGTAGTGTTAGGTTTACTCCACGAGAAGTTTGGATACTTCCTCCAGCCCGAATTATATGTATTTGTGCTGGGAGTACTATTCCAGTTGTAGGTTCCCATGAATTTTCCAGATTCTGTACATTCTAAAGAATCATGGTCTTCATCGTAGAAAGCTTCCACTGCTTTTACCTCATATGATTTTCCTGTTGGTTAGATCATATTTTCAACCAATCTTGTCAGTTTGTCTATACGGGTACTAACGGACTCTGATGCTTCCAACTCATTCACTGTGGCCTACCGTCTAATGCCACCACGGCGGGCGGGCTAAAACTGATAATCTTTTTTGCCAACTGGTTAAGAATCCTCATTCCCTCCTTTGGTGCCTTATCAAGGAGCATGCCTTTTGCTGATGCATCTAGCATCATATTGGTGGGTTGATTAACACCATTGTAGAATAGAGATACTTGCGTCCAAAACGGCAGTCCATGGAGCGGACATTTGAGCATAAGTTCTCGGTAGCATTCACATGTTTTGTACATCGCCTCGTCATCAGCCTGTCAGAAAGAGGTAATCTCGTTACGTATACGATCAGTAGCATTTGAAGGTTGAAATGAGCCAAAAAATCTCGACACAAGTCTCTCCAAGATTCAATAAAACCACCAGTCTGGCTATTTAACCACGTTTTTGCCCTATCCCCCAGTAAATAGGGGAATAATCGCAATTTCAGAATATCAGGGGGTAATCCTTGAATTCTAAAAGATTTACAAATCTCTAAGAATAATTTCATGTTCTGCCGAGCATCCTCATTTGTTGTGCCCTTAAATTCTCCCAGTTTATCGATCATATTGAACATAACTGACTAGAGTTGAAAATGATTGGCATTGATATCTGGTTCTATGACTGCAGAGTCAAGATTTTCTATGTCTTCCTCCATGTAGTCTCGAGTGGTACAGACTCTTCTTTCCTGGCCAGGTGGGATAGGGGTGGTTATTGATCTTGCTGCCCTTCATCTGCCGCCCCATCTACGACGACAACAATATTGGCATTATTGTCGTTATTCATTAATGCTTCTGCTACTCCTACCGCTTTTGCTGCTGCTATTGCCTCACGTGTTTCTTTTCGAATTTTTCTTGTTGTGCGTTCGATCTCGTCGATAAAAAAGTGTTTAGATGTCGGATTTGCTCTCATCGATAAAGAAGTTGTAAAAAAAATTTTACGATAATAAACAAAAACTAAAACTAAAAATTAAATGCAAAAAGAGAAAAGTGCAAGAAAGTAAAGACGAAGTCACTATTGCAAATCCCCGGCAACAGTGCCAAAAACTTGTAGAGCGTAAAGGAGTTCTCTAAATTGAGTTCAAGTGTACACTGCTGTCAAGTTATAGTATTTAAGATATCGTATCCACATGGATTGGAAGCTGCTTCAATGATTAAATTCCTGCACAAGGAAAAGTAAAAACACAATTGAGTTGGGATTGGATTTGATTAAAAGTATAAATGTAACACCCCAATTTTTGGCTTAGAAGTTTTGGGTTTGAACCGGACCGATCGGATTTTCGGTTCGAATATAAAAGGTGGTTTTAAGGAAAGCCTAGTTCGGGATGCATTAAAAATATGGAAAAATATCTAAAAATCCTATTTTAATATATATAAGAGGGTGGTGAAACCAATTTTACAAAATGGGGTTTGGAAATATGACATTTCAAGTTAGTGACTAAAATGTAATTTTTGAAAAGTTGGTGACTGTTTTAAAAGGATTGAAACTTTGAATCATTAAGGAGCTAATTTACCCAAGGGAGGATTTCTCCAGATTTTTCTTAAATTTTAAAGACTCATTTAATGATAATTAATAAAAAGAAAAGAGGGAAAAGAGATATTTTAGTTTCATAACTAACTTTTACCAAAATTTTCCCATTTCATTTTCTCTCAATTTTCCCTCAGCCAAACACCTTTCCACAGCCACTTTTCCTTTGATTTTCACACCTAAAGTTGAAATTTCAATTCCTAAATGATTCCTAATCATTTCTACATCAAATCCTCACCATTTGCTTAATGAATTTTCAAGGATTTTGGTTCTAAACAAGGAGAAATCCACATTTAGAGGTATGAACGTCCTCCTCTAAATACTCAGTTCTTTACTGAAATTCCCATGGTCTCAATCCTTAAATTGAGTTTTATTAAAGGTTTTAATGTTGTGATTTTGATTTTGGCTTAAAATGCAATATTTGGATTTAATTTTGAAGAAATTCGTATTGGATGATTGAGCTCTGTTTTGAGATGTCTTTTTGATGTATTTTGGATGTCTAAATGATGTGTAATTGAGGTTTAATCAATGCAATCCCGAATAGGTTGATTTTCCTAAGTTTTTACTTGTGAAAATGGTGGTTTTTGGGGTGATCTTGGTGTTTTGTTAATGCTGGAGGTATAAGGACGAGTTTGAGTTTATTTTGGATGTTAATTGATGTTTAAAAATGGTTAGAAGTGATGGATCTTGGCTGGGTTAAGTTTTGGAAGTGTTTGGATGTGATTTCGGTTGTGTTTGGTAGCCGAAATGTTGGATTTACGAAGAGCAGCGAGTTTAGGTGTGTTGCTGGTGTTTTTAATGCATGATGATACATTAATTCTCTGTTGTTATGTGTTTAAAACAGGGGAGAATGATCCGGAAGCAATAGAGGTAGCGTTGGAGGGTTTCGGATGCTTGGAAGGCTTAACGGCTAGCGTAGTTTTGTGTATCGGTGAGTGAAGTTGGGTTTTCAGCTTTGAAACCAATGTTTGAAGGTTTTTGGGAGCTTAGTTTAAGTCTAAGCAACTTAGCTAAGCTCAAGAGTAAGTAAATGGAATTTCTCTCTTGGTTTGTGTTATGAATTGGTTTTTAAAGCACTTGTGATTGTTGGATGCAATGCATGTGATTTGCATGTTTAAATTCTGTTTTGAAAGCATATTTTAGCATGGTTTAATGCTGGTTTTGAAAGTCATGTGTGAAGGATGCTCAAGGTAAGAGATCATTGGTTTTGTACATTGGAATTGTGGAATTGATGCATAGTGTTGCATGTTGTTTAATGGCTTTGTTTAATGCTTCAAAACAGTGAAGTGATGATGGTAATTGGTGGTTTTGGCATTTTGGTTATGCTTGTAAAAACAATGGATTAATGTGGTAAAATGGTTATATTGGCAAGTGATGTAAGTGGTTCTTGGTTACTTTAATCGGATATAGTTAGCCGGCTATAGGATTGGGTGCACCGTGAATTGAGTCGCCTTGGATGTCGAGGGGGTTGTAATTGTACCGTAAACTCCATCCAAGAATCCTAGCGATTGAGGAAATTGGTGTCACCATGATGGAGGTTGGCTCTCATGGGTGGGCTTGGTTTAGTGCCACCACGATGGAGGATGGCTCTCGTGGGTGGGCTTGGTTTAGTGCCACCACGATGGAGGATGGCTCTCGTGGGTGAACCTTGTTAAATGTCACCATGATGGAGGATGGCTCTCATGGGTGGACTTTGTTAAGTGTCACAACGGTGGAGGGTTGCTCCCGTGTTTGAGCTTGGTTAAGGTGATTACAATGGTTGTGGTATCTTCCATGTGTAAGCCTTGTGATGTGTCCCGGCTCTCGCTAGTGTATTATACAACTTCCGATGAGTGATGTTGAGGGGTTGTGATTGTACCGTTAAACTCCATCACGGGTGTTGAGGGGGTTGTGATTGTACCGGTAAACTCCACCTTGTGTTGTTCGGAAGTGTGTATGGAGCGTGTGGGACAACGCTTGTAATCCGCGTATCCGATTGTGTCTTGTGTTATGATGGTTTGTGATTTATCACTTGGAAGCCAATATAATGTTCTTGAATGTAATGAAGCATGAGATGCTTGAAATGATGCAAGGTTGCATGGAAAGTGTGTAATGTACCAAGAATGCATGTATTACTTGTTAACTTGTACAAGTGTTTATCTTACATTAAGAATGGTGCATATGTGCATGGGAATCTCTTTAATGCATTGAAGTCTTGTGAAGGCTTGTTTTAAAAGGCATGTAATGCAAATGTTGATTTTGTGGTTCATGTGTTGCATTTGTTTAATGCATGTGATAGATTGAAGGGGTAAGTGGTTTTCAAAGGTTTCTTGCTTTGAGATGATTTTCAAGAATGAGAAAAGTATAATGTGAAGTGGAAGTGTTTTCCAAGGGATTTGTATTTAACTTTGCATATGATGTTCATGCATGGAAAGGTTAAATTGATGGCTTTGCAAGGATGTGCTTTGAAGTGAGTTACTTAGCTTTTCTAAGTTAAGGGTTGGTTTTCATGTTTGAGCAATGCATGATTTAAAGCATGTTGTTTAAAAAGGGGTTTTCAAACACTGCTTTGGTTTATCGGAATGTGTTTACTTTTTAAAGAGGTTTTATGACTCGCTGCATTGATGGTGTTTTGTTTTTGAGCATTCCTCACTAAGCATTATGTGCTTACGCTCCTTTTTGTCCATCAATGCATATATTTGAAGTTGGGACAACAATAAGCAAGGGATTCAAGGAGAGCTCCACTTGAGATGTATGTCTCGGTTAATAGCTATAGATAATAAAGGCAATGGGGGGAGAGTCTTTTATGTTGATGTTTAATGAGATTGTGTATGTTGAACAAGTTCGGTTTATGATTTGAACTATGTGGTTTAACGCTTGCAACGTTTGAATCTTCTTATCCATAAGTCGTTATGTTATGCTTCTTGTTTTAAAAGCATGATTAAGTGTTGGATGTGTTGAAAGAGTTGGTGCACCTAGGGGTGGTTTTGTATCTAGATTTTGATGCAATTTGGTAGGTATGATGCTTGGCATGTTGTTGATTTGTTGTGGACTAGTTTGGAGTATGTTCGATGGGGTTTAGATGTGTTAAAACAGGCCTATCTGCTGTTTCTGGGCAGGGTGTTTCGAAACACCCTTGCCTGTTTCGAAACAGGTGCTTGATTTGGCCTGGGTGTTTCGAAACGGGTAGAGGTGTTTCGAAACACTTTGGCTACTGCCAAGGGGTGTTTCTGAACGGCCTAGACCCGTTTCGAAACACTTGACCGTTGGGCACTGATTTGAATGGTTTTGAAGTTTGCAAGCTTTACGTTTTAGTCCTGATTTTTGTATGTGCAATTGCTTGAGTTCGAGATGTCCGTTTAAGGTGAAATTTGGCAGAGAGGCATGAAACATGACTAATTTCATAATGGTAACTTAAAAATTGGTAAATCCCTCTTAATTTTCAGAATTTACAAATTGGTCCCTAAATTCGTATTTTGTGCAATTGAGTCCCTTATTGTTTTCCGATTGCTGTGATTTTTGAGTATGTTTATCTCAAGAGTATGCCTAGGTTTTATGTGCATCTAGACAAGTTTAAAAAGAAAAAATGGGTCGTTAATCAAGGTTGACTTTCGGGTTGACTTTGGTTTTCCCCGTGTAATCTTCGTAGTCCGGGTCAACCGTCTAGTCCGGGCTAAGGGGGTTACAATAAACAAGTAAATTAACGGATTGAGAATTCAGTTTGAGAGAATGAGCCGGTATTGGAATGTATTGTAGTGTGGATCTTGAATGTCTCATCTTGGTTCAAGTGTTGTAAAATCGACTCGGTTGTTAAGGTGTTCCCTTGGCAGACAACCCGCAGGGGCAGAAAATGATGTGCTACCCGGGAGGCTGAGTGATGCTTCAGAGTTCAGAAAGGCTTCCTTCAATGACTCCTCCATATACCTAAGTCGAAGTACTATTGGCGAACACGTCTTGATGATACCTTCCAGCTTGAATATAGGGATGAACAACAACCAACTCTTAAGCCTCATTTAGCCGTTGAACTTCTATCTTATCCCTAAGCCGAAGTAATTTCACCCCAAGTTGCATAAAATAGTGTTTACTCGTTTCGTGAGTCTAACTCTCTCGATATTAGACAAATTGATAATTTCTCTCTTCTCTCTCGATTTGATTGCAAACAGGAACAATGTCAAGAGTAAACAAACTTTGAAATTTTATTACAAACACTAAAAAACCTAAACAAATACAAACAATCTCTCACAACTACTCAACAAAACCAACCCTTAGCCCTAGGAAACGTTTAGAACATGATGGATGAATGGAAGAACTAGGGTTTTGGTCTAAGGAATCTCGTTATCCCCTTTAGTTGACTAAGAGGCCTTATATATAAGCCTTGGCCTACTCGAAGTTGGATAAAGGACTAGAGTACAAGTTGGAATTAAGGAGGATCTCCTAAAAAGATTAAACTCTAATTAAATCATTATTTAATCCAAGATTTACTCCCGGTTGACTTCAAATTCTTTGAGCTTTGACTGTGGCTTTTATTGGGCTTTGGGGCTCCGATCTGCATTGCAATTGGTCTCTAAAAATCGGGCTTGATGTGTTCTTCCAATCGCATGCCACTTTGCATGTTTTCATCTGCCTTGGGATGCTACCTCGGCGACACACCATCTGCTGCCTCGGTAGAGGTCTGTGTTTGTGTGAATGGCTTAGTAGGGCTCCTTACCCAGGGTGTTTCCTCTGTAGCTTAGTCTGATCAGCTCTCCAGCAAGTACATCAGCATCTTCCATCGATTGTTCAGCTCCTTCCTTCTGTCCTTCTTACTGCCTCGGTATCGTCTGTCTGGGCGCATATCTGCGCACAATAAAACATATACCTAAGAAATATCTTTTATAGATAAAATAGTGAAATTCATCAAGTAGGGCATAGTATCTAATCTATGCAGTTTTTTGAGTTTGTTTACCTAATTATGCAACTAAAATGGGCTTAAGTCTAACAATAATTGAGCTATCCTAGGCTAAAATCTAGTACTTTTGCACACTTGACATGTATGGCCATGTTACACAACCGAACACCACCTAATCTTAAAGATCCTAGAAGCTTCACAATACCGTGTGCAATCGAGAATCATTATGTGGGGGAGGCATTGTGTGACTTAGGGGCAAACATAAACTTGATGCCCAAATCGGTTTTCCAGAAGTTGGGAATTAGAAAGGCAAGTCCAACCACAGTCATGCTCCAACTAGTCGTTCGTTGTTATGTGCAACCAGAGGGAAAAATGAAGATATATTTGGTAAGAGTTGATAAGTTTATTTTTCTCACTGACTTCCTTGTTCTTGACTGTGAGGGAAATGAACATGCACCCATCAACAATGAGGGTAAATGACCAACAAGTCAAGCTCAATGCGTTCCAAACCCTTAAGCATGCCGAAGATCCAAAGGAATGTCAAATGATACAAGCCACAACTGAATTTAACCTTGAAATTGATGCACCCTGCCTCGACAACCACTTCCTTGAGAATTAGTTTGGTCACTGCCTCGGCATGCACTCTGACGACTGCTTTGACAACATACTGGACAGCCTTCCCGACGCTGAAGAAACTGAAGAGGCAGAAATTGAGGAAGCCCACTAGACGGTCTCTCGTCCAGGTAAGTATTTCAAACCCCTCAATTATTCTAGAGAGGAACGTAAGATTGAAAACCCCTTAATCGAGCGGTTCTTGAATTAAAACAATTGCCTGATAAATTAACATATGTTTATTTGGGAACTAACGACATATTGCCCGTAATTATTTCTTCTAAGTTGCAACCAAAATAGGAACAAAGTTTTATCAATATGCCGAAGCCGCATAAGTGGGCATTAGGGTCGACGATTGCCGATTTGAAGGGGATAAGCCCAGCGGTATGTATGCATAAAATCCTTTTGAAGGATGATCATAAACCTGCCATTGAGGCTCAAAGAAGGCTCAACCATGCCATGAAGGAGGTGGTAATAAAAGAGATCATTAAATGGCTTGATGCTAGAATCATCTATCCTATCTCTGACTGCACGTGGGTAAGCCCGATACTATGCGTACCAAAGAAAGGTGGAATAACTGTGATAACCAACGAAAACAATGAGTTAATCCCAACAAGGACTATGACCGGTTGAAGGGTTTGTATGGATTATCGCAAGTTGAATAAAGCAACTAAAAAGGATACTTCCCTTTGCTCTTTATTGATCAAATGCTTGATAGACTTGCTGGTAAACTATTTTATTGTTTTCTTGATGGTTACTCAAGCTATAATCAGATTACAATTGCACTAGATGGCCAGGCAAAAACCACCTTCACATGCCTATACGACATATACGCATTTAGGAGGATGTCGTTCAGACTTTGCAATGCTAGACAACATTTCAACGATGCATGATGGCGATATTCTCTGACATGGCAGAAGACTTTTTGGAGATCTTCATGGATGATTTCTCAGTATTTGGGGACAACTTCGATAATGGCCTCCGCAATTTGGAGAGGGTACTCAAATGATGTGAGGAATCCAATCTAATCCTAAACTAAGAGAAATGACACTTCATGGTGGATGAGGGCATCATGCTCGGCCACAAGATCTCATCAAAGGGAATTGAAGTAGTTAAAGCCAAAATTGATGTGATCGAAAAGCTGCCCCCACCAACCACAGTCAAAGGAATCCTAAGTTTTCTAGGACACGATAGGACCTTTGACTTCAATGCCGAATGTACTGAAGCATTAAGAATATTGAAACAAAAGCTTGTGACCGCAAAAATAGTAGTCCCACCAGACTAGACGTTGCCCTTCGAGATTATGTGCGACACAAGCGACTATGCCATCGGGGTAGTCCTTGGACAGAGGAAAGACAAAATTTCCCACATGATTTATTATGCTAGAAAAACACTCAATGAGGCCCAAGTCAACTACACTACCATTGAGAATGAGTTGCTAGCAGTAGTCTCTGCCTTTGACAAGTTTCGATCATACCTAATTGAAACCAAGGTGACTGTACACACGAATCATTCGACGATCAAATACTTGTTCTCCAAGAAAGATGCAAAGCCTTGGTTGATTCGATGGATTCTTTTGCTACAAGAATTCGACGTTGACATCAAGGATAGAAAAGGAATAGAGAACCAAGTGGTTGATCACATATTGAGACTAGAACAACGGGAAGAAGACACTACATGCCCAAACATACAAGATGCATTACTATATGAGCAGCTATTAGCCGTTGCGACAATGTCTGCTGTGATAGTGACGGACAACATTGCCTTAGTAATTTCATACTATATTGCCGCGACATTGCCCTTGAGAGTACCGTCTTCTACAACAACACCATGGTACGCAGATCTTGTTAATTTTTTAGTTAGTGGTTTTTTACCTTATAACCTTAACCATCAAGTGATGAAGAGGTTCCAACATGATGTTAAGCATTATTTTTGGGACGAGCCTCTTTTGTTCAAACAACGTGAAGATCATGTTATAAGAAGATGTGTCCCCAAAGAAGAACAACGAGAAGTGCTCCAACATTTCCATTCTTCGCCGTATGGAGAACACTTTGGAGGAACTAGAACCGCGACAAAGGTACTTCAATTGAGATTCTTTTGGCCCACTCTTTACAAATATGCCCAAGATTTCTATAAGCAATGCGATCGATGTCAACGAACCGACAATATATCAAGACGTAATGAGATTCCTCTGCAAACCATACTTGAAGTTGAATTGTTCGATGTGTGGGGTATTGATTTCATGGGGCCTTTCCCATCATCCTGTGGGAATCTCTATATTTTACTAGCCGTTGACTATGTGTCCTAGTGGGTTAAAGCCATTGCCACCCCAAACAATGATTCCAAAACCGTGCAGAAATTCTTGCAAAAACATATATTCACACGGTTTGGAATACCTAAAGTCATAATTAATGACGAGGGCAAGCGCTTCGACAACAAGCTTATTGTCACGACATTTAAGAAATTTGGTGTCACTCACAAGATCGCCACGACATATCACCCACAAACCAATCGGAATGTCAAGATATCAAATAGAGAGTTGAAGACCACTCTTGAAAAGGTGGTCAACCCATCAAGGAAAGATTGGTCACTGCGACTGGATGATGCCCGATAGGCATACCGAATTTTATTCAAGACCCCAATGGGAATGTCTCCATTCCGACTTGTGTATGGGAAAACATGCCATTTACCAGTAGAGATTGAATACAAGACATATTGGCAATCAAAACAGTGAATATGGATTGGGATAATGCTGGAAAAAAAGATTCTCTTAGACCTAAATGAAATAGAGGAGTTTCGAGCCATAGCATATGAAAATGTGAGAATTTACAAGGAGAAAACTAAACATTGCATGATAGCAAGCTCTTGCCATGGAAATTCTTGCCCGGGCAGAAGTGTTACGCTTCAATTCTCGGTTAAAGTTATTTATAGGTAAACTCCGATCACGATGGTCTGGGCCGTTTGAAGTTGTCAAAATCTCCCCACATGGTCCCGTGACAATCAAATCCAACAAAGACGGACATGAATTCAAAGTTAATGGACAAAGGCTGAAGACTTACTCTGGACCACATGTCATTAGGGATAAGGAAGTAATCACTTTAGAAGATTCATCCACATGTACTCTTTAGTGTCTTAACCTTTTCTCTCTATCTTTTTTATTATATTTTTAGTTTTTATTTTCCACATTTTTAATTTTTCTTTTAGGAATAAGGTTTTATTTTTATCTACTATTTGTTTTTAGGATGAAGATATAGAAAGAAAGAAGAGATGAACAAACAACTAATTGTGGAGAAACCTCTGCCGCAACGACAAAAACCTGCCAACAGACAGAAAACTCCAACGACATAATTTGCCAACGGACCGAAAAAAGCCGCAACAGCTATATGTAACGGGTAAAAGACCGTAACGGGCAGAAACGGCTAGTAACAGCTAGTGATGTCGCTCCCGCATTTAATGCCGCCACGACATTGTGTGCCAAACTCTATATAAAGGCCACTCTTCTCTAAATTGTTCATCAATCAAACATTCTTGTCTAGTCTCTTGTATTCTCCAAAGTTTAGTATTCTGTTTCGCTCTCTCACAACTCACTCATATTATTTTAGATAGCCCTCAAATGAAACAAAGGAGAAATCTCACGCTCGGAATGGGTACTATCCTACAAACACTTCGCACCGCCGGAGGTAGAGAAGCTCTTCAAACAGCACATCATAGCCCCTAAGTATGGGAGGAGCAAGGATTCAATTGCTCCGATAAGCCAAATTTTAGCCTCGACCACTATCTCCTCAATAAGGTGAATCACCAAAAGTGGCAAATATTTTGCCTCCAACCCGAACAGGCCAACATAATAGTGGTACGAGAGCTTTACGCCCCCAATCCAAGCCCGACCACACTCTTTGTTCACTTTCGAGGAAAAACAATAAAGGTGGATTCCGATGCCATAAATATCTTTTATGGAATCCACATAGTGAGGGACGAGCATGCAGAATTTGTCAAGTCACTAACGCAGGAAGACTACGAATAAATAAAGGAAGAACTCTGATATGCCGGCACGACATAGAATGCCGGGGCCCACAAGGGCTCAGTCAATCGGCGACAGTTGTGGCCCGAAGCCAAGCTATGGAACACATTTGTCAAACTTTGCCTCATGCCCACCTCGTATAACAGCACTGTCGTTCGGCCCAGGCTTGCACTCATACACTCACAAGTGCAACTAGAAGGAACGTTGCCCCCTCTACTTCCCATCACTCATCAAAGGCTTATGCAGTGAACTGGAGGTAGCAACCAATGAAGCCGATGAGTATACACCTCTAAGGAAAGGATAGGACAGAGAAGCATACTAATGGTTAATGCAGATAACGAAGGCTGAAGCTTGGGAATCTACGCCGATACAGGGTCATGTTGCGACAGCATCCTTGGTAGGTGTTCCGAAGACTCCACAATCCACTGCCCCAACGACAACCCTTCAACAAATTTCCCAGAAGCTGGAGGATAAGGACAGACGGCAACGCCTCTTTAGGGCCTTCACAAGGGACTTCACTTCGTCCAATGTTCAGCTAATCCAATAAGAGTTCCCCGACCACACAATGCAATGTCCAGTGTTCCATGTCGCCACCTCTGCCGCAGCCGCCCTAGAACCCGATGCCGAAGCCACACCAACCACTGACCCAACATCACCAATCCACTCTACTGCGACATCACCTACTCTCTCTGTCGCGTCAAGGAAGGCCAAGGGTAAAACAACTTTAAACAGATTTCCGGACTCGTCGATCCAGACCCAGAATTTCTCCAACTGGACCGCCACTGCCCAATCCGTTCTCTGGACATTTGAAGCTGCAAATCGCAAAGCATTCTCCATGGAGGCCACAGAGGAGCTCAACCTTGACACAGATAGAGAGGAAGAAGTAACCGCCTCGGCCAAGCCAACCTCCCCCACGCGCATCCAACCGCCAGGAGAAACCAAGAAAGTCAAGCATATAGCCTGCAAAGCGAGAAAATTGATCCTACAAAACGATGACTCATCCGAGTCACTCTAAATTTTTCTCTCAATTGCACCTTTATTTTATACGATTAATTTTTGTGCTTAAGTTTTCATATTTTTATCTGCTGTTAATGCATTGAGGGAAATGATTGTCTTGAGTTTGAGGGTGTAGGTTCTGTTCCCAAGGCTGTAACCCCCTTAGCCCGGCCTAGACGCTTGAACCGAACTACGAAGATTACACGGGGAAAACCAAAGTCAACCCGAAAGTCAACCTTGATTAACAACCCTTTTTTATTTTAATCTTGCCTAGATGTATGTTAAACCTAAGTGAGCACTCACGAATCATGGAAGAGAAAGGCACAACGATCAGATAACATTTAGGGACTCAATTGCTTAAATTACGCGTTTAGGGACCAAATTGTAATTTTGGGAAATTAAAAGGACTTTGCTGATTTTAGGATTATCAATATGAAATTAATCATGTTACATGCTTCTCTGTCAAGTTTCAGCTTAAAAAGACATTCCAAGCTCAAGCAATTGCATCCACAACGTTTAGGACTAAAATGTAAAGAATGGAAACTCAAAACAATTCAAATCAGCATCCAATGATCAATGTATCGGAACGCCTACCTACCGTACCGAAACGCCCGTATCGGAACGGTGTTGAACGTTTTGGTACTTGGGTATGTTCCGAGACCAGTATCGAAACAGGCTTCACCAGTAGCCAAACTGTTTCGAAACAACTTCAACCTTTTCGAAACACCATGACCATTAGAGGTCCATGTTTCGAAACAATTGAGGGTGTTTCGATACACCTTACCCAATGACAGCAGAATTTGCTGGTTTTTGACATCTCAATCCATCCAATCACACTTCAATGAGTATCAAAGCATACTAACAACTCATTTAGCCACTAAGGAACATATTTAAGACCCCTAAACCCGAGCATGGCATCAAACACAAAACACACAAACTAAAGGCATACTCCTTAGTCTCAAAACCATTATAAGCAACCAAATTTCAAACCCAACATTTAGGAACACTTACAACCCATAATTGCCAACATAAACCTGTCACAAACTTAGGGAGTTCAAACATATCTCCTAAAACAACCTTGGTTTCCCCATTGCCATATATCAAAACTAAAGTGTATAAAAACATCATCATACATGAGCTTTGCACTTCCTTGGATGTTCTTATCCTTCTTGATGCCCGAAAACACCTCAATTATCTACATTATTGGTAAAAAAGTGCGTAAGCACGATTGCTTAGTGAGGCATGCTCTAAGAAAACCAACACAATAATGTATTTCTCGAAAACACTTTCTCAAAAGCTTTTAAACAACATGCTCATTCTATCTCATGCTTGAAAACCATTCAAAGCAACTTCTCCTTGAAAACAAATGTACCTCAATTCCATCTCATGCATTTAAACCAATGCAAAACTCATGGCAAAGCCACACTCATGCTTGTAACACCAAAGCATTTCATATACAAATCTCATATGCATTTCTCACAGCATAAGTCATTTCATCAAAGGTACATGTGAATCAAAAGCATTTTCATATATTATATTGGCATTTCACATCTCATTATTACTCGGATATGAGGACATCTCACTAGACACTTCCGGTGGCATCTACCATCACTGTACTCACTCGTCTAGTAACATAATTTTCGGTGGAATCTCACATCACCGTACTCACATGGCGGAATCTCTCATCGCCACAAAGCTTGGGTATTTCACCAAGTCCTACCAAATGGAATGCCCATCATCGGTTCTCTCCCTTTGGATTAAAACAAAGAGAACGTACGAATTTTTAGTTTATAGTGCACTCTCATCCTATTGATCGATCAATTATATCCGGTAAGTATCTCAACATCTATGCCAATATATTATGTCAAATCATCATCTCACCTACTGTTTTTCATGCAACATTTCCAAATCATTCTCATCTCATTTCAAAACCATCACAATTGCCATGCTTTAAAACAAAAGCTCAAATCTCAACTATGCATCATGTTATCTTATGAAATCATTTCAAGCATCATCTCATGCTACAAATAATACATAAAACAGTAGGAATTTATCTATCTCAAACCATGAGCATGTAAAAGCATTTTAGGGCAACCACCACATTTAAGAGAGCAATCTAGCCAATACTTACTTCCGGACTTAGGAAGGTGTTTCAAACCTTTCCTAAATCCACAAACCTTGATTCTTTGTCCCTCAAGGACTTCTAAAACCATACGCATTCACCGATTACGTTTCGCGTGCTTGCTGAAATGCTATCTAAGCTCCCGGATCAACCCCATAGGCGTCCGAAGATGTCTCCCCTGTTTATAACACATAAGAGCAGAGGATTAATGCCTCATCATGCATTGAAATCATCAGTTGCACACCTAAACTCGCTGCTCTACTCAAAAACCACATTTCGGCTACCAAACACAACGGAAATCACCTCCAAACACATCCAAAACAAAGCTCAGCCAAGATCTACCACTTCTAATCATTTCTAAACATCAATCGACATCAAAAATCACCACAAACTCGTCCTTATACCTCCATCTATAACAGAACACAAAAACCACCATTCTAGCAAGCAAAACTTAGGAATCGAAGCCCATTCAGGATTTGTTTGATAAAACCTCACTTATAACTTCAATTAACATCCAAAATACATTAGAAAACAACCTCAAAACAAAGCCTAACCATCAAGCACGAAAATTATCAAGATCTCTCCAAAAATCTTGAGTTTTAAGATAATTTTTTGTTTCTAACATTAAAGCAACTCAAAAATCATTAACAAAGGATTGATAACTTGAGAATTTCAGTAAATAACTGATCATTAGAGGAGAAGGACGAAGCTTACCTCAAATGGCTAATTTCTCCTTGATTTGGGCAAGTTTTCTTGAAAAATCTAATGTAAAATCAAGAGGTTTTGATGAGGAGAAGATTATCAATCAAAAAGGAATTGAAATCCAATCAAAAGGGATGAAAATCAGCAACCAATTGAAGGAGAAAGAGTGTTTGGCTGAAAAGAATTTGAGAGAAAATGGGAGGAGGGGAAATTGACGTAAAGTAGTTTTGAAAAGTCAAAGGTAGTTTTCCTTTTAATTAAACCTTGTTTTCCTTTAATTAAAACATTAACAAAATCACCCAAATTAAGAAGAAATCTGATTAAAAACATTTTGGTAAAATTAGCTCCTTAAATATTCAAAGTTTTAATCCTTTACAAAACAGTCACTATTTAACTTTGTAAAAATTGCGATTTGGTCACTACACCGAAATGTAGTATTTCCAAACCTTATTTGGTAAAATTGATTTCACCATAATCTTTCATATATTAAATGAGGATTTTTAGATATTTTTCCATATTTTTAAAGCATCCCGAACTAGGTGTTCCCTAAAGCTCCCTTTAAGATTCGTACCGTTTTCTGACCGGTCCGATTCGGACTATAAAACATCTAGGCCCAAATTTGGGGTGTTACAACTCTCCCCCTCTTAAGAAATTTCGTCCTCGAAATTTACCTGGAGGAAAAAGGTAAGGAAACTGCTTCTTCATATCTTCCTTTCTTTCCTACGTGGCTTCCTCAACACCACAATGTCTCCACAACACCTTAACCAGCTCAATGGTCTTACCACAGAGAACCTTATTGTCCGAATCCAAAATCTCAATTGGTTCCTCATCATATGTCAAATCTGGATTCAACTCAACATCCTCTACATGCATAAAATGCGAAGGATCTGATCTATACCTCCGAAGCATGGATACATGAAACACATTATGTATCCTTTCCAGCTCTTGTGGTAGACTCAGCTTATAAGCAAAAGGACCCACACATTCCATCACCTCGTATGGTCCAATATACCTCGGGCTCAGCTTGCCCTTCCGGCCAAATCTCATCACCTTCTTCCAAGGTGAAACTTTCAAGAACACACGATCACCCACCACAAATTCTATCTCCTTACGCTTCAAATCTGCGTAAGACTTTTGTCAATTCGATGCTACCTTCAACCGCTCACAAATGAGCTTCACCTTCTCGATGGTTCCTTTCATCAAAGCCGGCATTGAGACCAACTTTTGTCCCGTTTCAGCCCAGTAAAGAGGAGTTCTGCACTTCCTTCCATACAAAGCTTCATAAGGTGCCATTTGAATACTTTCCTGGTAACTATTATTATAAGCAAACTCTACCAAAGGCAAGTGCTTCTCCCAAGAGCCTTGAAACTCAATAACACAACACCTCAACATATCCTCAAGCACTTGGATAACACGCTCCGACTGCCCATCCGTCCGCGAATGATAAGAAGTACTGAAATTCAGCCGCGTACCCAATGATTGATGTAAACATTCCCAAAACCTTGTAGTGAACCACGGGTCTCGATCCGACACTATAGATTTTGGTACACCATGCAACCGCACAATCTCAGCAATGTACAACTCTGCAAGCTTATCCAAGGTGTACGTAGTATGCACAGGTAAGAAATGCGCACACTTCGTACGGGGATCCACAATCACCCAAACAGAATTCTTCTTTGATGGCGATAAGGGAAACCCAGACACAAAGTCCATGGTGATCCTCTCTCATTTCCACTCAGGGATCCTCAAAGAATGCAACAATCCCGAGGGAAACAGATGCTCAGCCTTACCCGCTGACAAAGCATGCACTTTCTCACATACTCAGCGACATCTTTCTTCAAACCCACCCAGTAGTAATCATCCTTCAGACCACGGTACATCTTTGTACTAGCAGGGTGCATAGCAAAAGGACTACTATGAGCTTCGGTCAGAATAGTACGCCTCAACTCAACATCATTCGGCACCACTATCCGACTTCCAAAACATAGAACACCATCATCATTAAAATAGAAATGATGGTATATCCTTAGCAATATCCTGAACATGTGGCACCAAAGAATCATCCAACAACTGCTTATCCTTTATCAACTAAACTAGAGATGGTTTCACTTGCAATTCAGCAACAAGACCCCCATCCCGCAATATGCTCAAGCTAGCAAACATCGCCCTTAACTCCACCGCCACTTTCCTGCTCAAAGCATCGGCCACAACATTGGCCTTTCCCGGGTGATACTCGATCGTCAGATCGTATTCCTTAAGCAACTCTACCCATGGTCGTTGCCTAAGATTAAGCTCTTTTTGAGACTCAAATACTTCAAACTCTTGTGATCCGTGTACACAATACACTTCTCACCATAAAAATAATGTCTCCCGGTCTTCAGAGCAAACACCATCGCAGCTATCTCAATATCATGCGTAGGATAATTGTGCTCATGCACTTTCAACTGTCGCGATGCATAAGCCACCACCTTACCCTCTTGCATTAGCACACACCCCAAACCAACGTAGGATGTAACACTATACACCACAAACTCTTTCCCTAATTCAGGCTGAACCAAGATTGGAGCTTGCGTCAAAGCTGCTTTAAGCTTCTCAAAAGCTTGTTGTCTCGCTTCCGTCCACTCATACTTAACATCTTTTTGCAACAACTTCATCAAAGGGGCAGCAATCATAGAAAATTCATCCACAAACCTCTGGTAGTATCCTGCCAACCCAAGAAAACTACGGACTTCATGAACAGACTTAGGAGGCTTCCAATTCATTACCGCCTCAACCTTCTGGGGATCAACTCGAATCCCTTCAGCCGAAACCACATGACCTAGGAAAACAACTTCCTTTAGCCAAAACTCACATTTTCTCAACTTAGCATAAAGCTGATTTCCCAACAGCGCTTGCAAAACAATTCTCAAACGACCCTCATGCTCCTCCTCAGTACGAGAGTACACAAGGATATCGTCGATGAACACCACAACGAACATGTCCAAGAATTCATGGAACACCCTATTCATCATGTCCATGAAAGCAGCAGGAGCATTCGTCAAGCCAAACGGTATTACAAGGAACTCATAATGCCCATACCTCGTTCTAAAGGTTGTTTTCGGCACATCCACATCTTTCACCTTTAACTGATAGTACCCTGACCTCAGATCAATCTTGGAAAACATAGCCACTCCCCGAAACTAATCAAAGAGGATATCAATCATAGGCAAAGGATACTTGTTCTTGACGGTCAACTTATTCAGCTAACGATAATCGATGCACATTCTCCTATACAACTTTCTTGTTACAACCGTCTCACCAAAGGAACTAGTCACACGCATACCAACATCCAAAGACTCAACAGGTAAACCAAACATTTGAGCATGTTCACGCAATATGTACAAGTGTGTAGATCCAGAATCAATCAAAGAAAGTAATGACAAGGATTGCAAAGTAAAGGTACCTGCGATCACGTCCGTGTCATTCCTTCCCTCACGATGGGCATACACTCGAGCCTGACCACCACCCTCAGGTTGGATAGCCACAACATGTGCTACATTCCTTCAACCATCATCCCTACGCTGAAAATCACCACGGCCGCGCCCACGTCCTCTCTGTGGCTCAGCTGCTTTCACCGGAGCATGTCCCTCTCTCAGCGGCTGAGGAAAACCTTTCTTCAAATGCCCTCGGTTTCCATATTTCCAGCAAGTCCCAAGGTTACCCCAACACTCACCACCGTGTCTCCTACCACAACGGTTACACTCATGAGTCCTCAAGACAACATTAGGTCCTTGCTGACCTCTACCAGGGTTACCATCCCCCTCGTCTAGTATCATAGTGCGTCTTCCTATCCTTATGTCTTTTGTTGCAATCTCTACCATAATCTTGTTCTGCAACTCACTTTCCCGAGCTAGATCCACCTGCTCGACTCGCCAAACAAAGATTCAATTCAATATCCTTGGCTATAGTGACCAAGACATCGAAATCAGTGTAATCAGCTGCAAGCATATAGGTCTTTACATCTGCTACCAGCCTATAACGGAACCATTCGCACCTTTCCCTCTCGTTAGGAATTAGCTCAGGCGCATACTAACTCAGGCGAACAAACGGAATCTCATATTCAGCCACAGACATGTTCCCTTGCATAAGAGACATAAACTCCATCTTCTTCTCGTCGAGGTAGCGAACTCCCAGATATTTCCGCTTGAACGCATTCAAGAAGAATGCCCAAGTCACCTCATCGTCCTCCATTCCGGAGATAGTGGTCGTCTACCATGTATAAGCATCACCATGCAGTAGCGACACAATGCATCCCAGCTTTTGCATATTATTGCAATTCAGCTGACCAAGAATCCTCTTGGTGATCTCCAACCAAGATTCAGATCCTTCCGGTGACAAACCACTGAACTCAGTCCCTCCCAGACTGCGGAGACGCTCCAACGGCAATCTCACATTAGCACCATCCTGAGGTGCAACTCCATGAGCTCCAGCTACTGTTGCTTGTAAAGCTCCAGCAATAGCCTGTATCAACATGGTCATGAATGGAGCAGCTTGCCCCTGAACACCCTCGGGCTTAGCAACCCCAGCACCAACTCCAGCAGCACCAGCCCTAGCTCCACCACCAAACAGGTGGTCCACAAGGGGGAGGAGGAGGTAAATCTTCAGCATTCTCTTCATTCTCATTATCAGCCATAGATCTAGTATTGATTCTCAACTCTCTACGTAGTCCCATAATAAAAACAATGCACTGACAAAAATGCAATAAACATAATTAGGCATAACAAGGCAAGTAATCCAAGTACTCAAGCTCATATTTGAAAACAATTCTCCTCATTAGTTTTGATATGGCAATGGGATCCCCAACCACAATCCAAACATAGCATAGCATCACAAAATCATTTCAATTGAATCACACATCAGTGTTTATACATCAAACTTTCACTGAAAAGACACAATCATGCATAATCACATACAACAACCACATACCAAACCCCAATTATTCGATAACCTGGCTCTGATACCAAAAAATGTAACCCCCTTAGCTGAGCCTAGACGCTTGACCCGAACTACGAAGATTACACGGGGAAAACCAAAGTCAACCCGAAAGTCAACATTGATTAACGACCCTTTTTATTTTAATCTTGTCTAGATGTATGTTAAACCTAAGTGAGCACTCCCGAATCATGAAGAGAAAGGCACGGCGATCGAATAACATTTTGGGACTCAATTGCTTAAATTACGCGTTTAGGGACCAAATTGTATTTTTTGGAAAT
Source organism: Hibiscus trionum (assembly GCA_030270665.1). Lineage (NCBI taxonomy): Eukaryota > Viridiplantae > Streptophyta > Magnoliopsida > Malvales > Malvaceae > Hibiscus > Hibiscus trionum. The sequence continues at coordinate 30,479,282 of BSYR01000021.1, forward strand.
TAGAAGGACTTTGCTGATTTTAGGATTACCAATATGAAACTAATCATGTTACATGCTTCTCTGTCAAGTTTTAGCTTAAAAAGACATTCCAAGCTCAAGCAATTGCATCCACAACATTTAGGACTATAATGTAAAGCATGGAAACTCAAAACAATTCAAATCAGCATCCAACAGTCATTGTATCGGAATGCCTACCCGAAACGCCCGTATCGAAATAGTGTTGACCGTTTCGATATTCGGGTATGTTCCGAGACAAGTATCGAAATAAGCTTCACCAGTAGCTAAACTGTTTTGAAATAACTTCAACCGTTTCGAAACACCATGACCATTACAGGTCCCTGTTTCGAAACAATTGAGGGTGTTTCGATACAACTTGCCCAGTGACAGCAGAATTTGTTGGTTTTTTACATCTCAAGCCATCCAATCACACTTCAATGAGTATCAAGGCATACCAACAACTCATTTAGCCACTAAGGAACATATTTAAGACCCCTAAACCCGAGCATGGCATCAAACACAAAAGCACACAAACTAAAGGCATACTCCCTAGTCTCAAAACCATTATAAGCAACCAAATTTCAAACCCAACATTTAGGACCATTTACAACCCATAATTACCAACATAAACCTGCCACAAACTTAGGGAGTTCAAACATATCTCCCAAAATAACCTTGGTTTCCCCATTGCCACATATCAAAACTAAAGTGTATAAAAACATCACCAAACATGAGCTTTGCACTTCCTTGGATGTTCTTATCCTTCTTGATGCCCGAAAACAACTCAATTATCTGCATTATTGGTAAAAAATAGCGTAAGCACGATTCCTTAGTGAGGCATGCCCTAAGAAAACCAACACAATAATGCATTTCTCGAAAACACTTTCTCAAAAGCTTTTAAACAACATGCTCATTCTATCTCATGCTTGAAAACCATTCAAAGCAACTTCTCCTTGAAAACACATGTACCTCAATTCTATTTCATGCATTTAAACCAATGCAAAACTCATGGCAAAGCCACACTCATGCTTGTAACACAAAAGCATTTCATATACAAATCTCATATGCATTTCTCATAGCATAAATCATTTCATCAAAGGTACATGTGAATCAAAACCATTTTCATATATTATATTGGCATTTCACATCTCATTATTACTCGGATATGCAGATATCTCACTAAACACTTCCGGTGGCATCTACCATAACCGTACTCACTCGTCTAGTAAAATAATTTCTGGTGGAATCTCACATCACCGTACTCACATGGCGGAATCTCTCATCACGCCAAAGCTTGGGTATTTCACCAAGTCCTACCCGATGGAATGCCCATCATCAGTTCTCTCCCTTTGGATTAAACTAAAGGGCACGTACGAATTTTTAGTTTATAGTGCACTCACACCCTATTGATCGATCAATTTTATCCGGTAAGTATCTCAACATCTATGCCAATATATTATGTCAAATCATCATCTCACCAACTGTTTTTCATGCAACATTTCCAAATCATTCTCATCTCATTTCAAAACCATAACATTTGCCATGCTTTAAAAAAAGCTCAAATTTCAGCTATGCATCATGTCATCTTATGAAATCATTTCAAGCATCATCTCATGTTACAAATAATGCATAAAAACAGTAGGAATTTATCTATCTCAAACCATGAGCATGTAAAAGCATTTTAGGGCAACCACCACATTTATGAGAGCGATCTAGCCAATACTTACTTCCGGACTTAGGAAGGTGTTTCAAACCATTCCTAAATCCCCAAACCTTGATTCTTTGTCCCTCAAGGACTTATAAAACCATACGCACTCACCGATTACGTTTCGCATGCTTGCCGAAACACTATCTAAGCTCCCGGATCAACACCAAAGGCGTCCGAAGATGTCTCCACTGTTTATAACACATAAGAGCAGAGGATTAAAGCATCATCATGCATTGAAATCATCAGCCACACACCTAAACTCGCTGCTCTACTCAAAAACCACATTTCGGCTACCAAACACAACCCAAGTCACCTCCAAACTCATCCAAAACAAATCCCAGCCAAGATCTACCGCTTCTAATCATTTCTAAACATCAATCAACATCAAAAATCACCACAAACTCGTCCTTATACCTCAAGCTATAACAGAACACAAAAACCACCACAAAAACCACCATTCTAGCAAGCAAAACTTAGGAATCCAAGCCCATTCGGGATTTGTTTGATAAAACCTCACTTATAACTTCAATTAACATCCAAAATACATTAGAAAACAACCTCGAAACAGAGCCTAACCATCAAGCATGAAAATCATTAAGATCTCTCAAAAAATCTTGAGTTTTAAGACAATTTCTTGTTTCTAACATTAAAGCAACTCAAAAATCATTAACAAAGGATATATAACTTGGGAATTTCAGTAAAGAACTGATCATTAGAGGAGAAGGACGAAGCTTACCTCTAATGGCTGATTTCTCCTTGATTTGGGCAAGTTTTCTTGAAAATCCAATGTAAAATCAAGAGGTTTTGATGAGGAGAATATTAGGAATCAAAAAGGAATTGAAATCTAATCAGAAGGGATGAAAATCAGCAACCAATTGAAGGAGAAAGAGTGTTTGGCTGAAAAGAATTTGAGAGAAAATGGGAGGAGGGAAAATTGACGTAAAGTAGTTATGAAAAGTCAAAGGTAGTTTTCCTTTTATTTAAACCTTTTTTTCCTTTAATTAAAACATGAATAAAATCATCCAAATTAAGAAGAAATCTGATTAAAAAAATTTTGGTAAAATTAGCTCCTTAAAGATTCAAAGTTTCAATCCTTTACAAAACAGTCACTATTTAACTTTGTAAAAATTGTGATTTGGTCACTACACCGAAATGTAATATTTCCAAACCTTATTTTGTAAAATTGATTCCACCATAATCTTTCATATATTAAATGAGGATTTTTAGATTATTTTCCATATTTTTAAAGCATCCCGAACTAGGTGTTACCTAAAGCTCCTTTTAAGATTCGAATCGTTTTCTGACCGGTCCGATTCGGACTCTAAAACATCTAGGACAAATTTTGGGGTGTTACAACTCTCCCCCTCTTAAGAAATTTCGTCCTCGAAATTTACCTGGAGGAAAACGGTAAGGAAACTGCTTCATCATATCTTCCTTTCTTTCCCACGTGGCTTTCTCAACACCACGATGTCTCCACAACACTTTAATAAGCTCAATGGTCTTACCACGGAGAACCTTATTGTCCGAATCCAAAATCTCAACTGGTTCCACATCATATGTCAAATTTGGATTCAACTCAACATCCTCCACAGGCATAACATGCAAAGGATCCAATCTATACCTCTGAAGCATGGATACATGAAACACATTATGTATCCTTTCTAGGTCTTGTGGTAGCCTCATCTTATAAGCAACAGGACCCACATGTTCCATCACCTCGTATGGTCCAATATACCTCAGGCTCAGCTTGCCCTTCCGGCCAAATCTCATCACCTTCTTCCAAGGTGAAACTTTCAAGAACACACGGTCACCCACCGCAAATTCTATCTCCTAACGCTTCAAATCCGCATAAGACTTTTGCCGATCCGATGCTACCTTCAACCGCTCACAAATGAGCTTCACCTTTTCGGTGGTTCCTTTCAACAAAGACGGCATCGAGACCAACTTTTGTCCCGTTTCAGCCCAGCAAAGAGGAGTTCTACACTTCCTTCCGTACAAAGCTTCATAAGGTGCCATTTGAATACTCGCCTGGTAACTATTATTATAAGCAAACTCTACCAAAGGCAAGTGCATCTCCCAAGAGCCTTGAAACTCAATAACACAGCACCCCAACATATCCTCAAGAACTTGGATAACACGCTCCGACTGCCCATCCGTCTGCGGATGATAAGAAGAACTGAAATTCAGCCGCGTACCCAATGCTTGATGTAAACACTCCCAAAACCTTGCAGTGAACCTCGGGTCTCGATCCGACACTATAGATTTTGGTACACCATGCAACAGCACAATCTCAGCAATGTACAACTCTGCAAGCTTATCCAAGGTGTACGTAGTATGCACAGGTAAGAAATGCGCACACTTCATACGGTGATCCACAATCACCCAAACAAAATTCTTCTTTGATGGCGATAAGGGCAACCCAGACACAAAGTCCATGGTGATCCTCTCCCATTTCCACTCAGGGATCCTTAACGACTGCAACAATCCCAAGGGAAACTGATGCTCAGCCTTAACCCGCTGACAAACCATGCACTTGCTCGCATACTCAGCGACATCTTTCTTCAAACCCACCTAGTAGTACTCATCCTTCATATCACGGTACATCTTTGTACTACCAGGGTGCATAGCAAAAGGACTACTATGAGCTTCGGTCAGAATAGTACGCCTCAACATAACATCATTCGGCACCACTATCCGACTTCCAAAACATAGATCACCATCATTATTAAAATAGAAATCCGATGGCCTATCCTCAACAATATCCTGAACATGTGGCACCAAAGAATCATCCAAAAGCTGCTTATCCTTTATCAACTGAACTAGAGATGGTTTCACTTGCAATTCAGCAACAAGACCCCCATCCCACGATATGCTCAAGCTAGCAAACATTGCTCTTAACTCCACTGCCACTTTCCTACTCAAAGCATCGACCACAACATTGGCTTTTCCGGGGTGATACTCGATCGTCAGATCGTAATCCTTAAGCAACTCCACTCATCGTCGTTGCCTAAGATTCAGCTCTTTCTGATACATCAAATACTTCAAACTCTTGTGATCCGTGTACACAGTACACTTCTCACCATAAAGATGATGTCTCCAGATCTTCAGAGCAAAAACCAACGCAGCTAACGCAATATCATGCGTAGAATAATTGCGCTCATGCACTTTCAACTGTCGCGGTGCATAAGCCACCACCTTACCCTCCTGCATTAGCACACACCCCAAACCAAGGTAGGATGTGTCACTATACACCACAAACTCTTTCCCTGATTCAGGTTGAACCAAGATAGGAGCTTGCGTCAAAGCTGCTTTAAGCTTCTCAAAAGCTTGTTGTCTCGCTTCCGTCCACTCATACTTAACATCTTTTTCCAACAACTTCGTCAAAGGGGCAGCAATCTTAGAAAAATCATTCACAAACCTTCGGTCGTATCCCGCCAACCCAAGAAAACTACGGACTTCATGAACAGACTTAGGAGGCTTCCAATTCATCACCGCCTCAACCTTCTGGGGATCAACTCGAATCACTTCAGCTGAAACCATATGACCTAGGAAAATAACTTCCTTTAGCCAAAACTCACATTTGCTCAACTTAGCATAAAGCTGATTTCCCAACAGCGCTTGCAAAACAATTCTCAAATGACCCTCATGCTCCTCCTCAGTACGAGAGTACACAAGTATATCGTCGATGAACACCACAACGAACTTGTCCAAGAATTCATGGAACACCCTATTCATCATGTCCATGAAAGCAGCAGGAGCATTCGTCAAGCCAAACGACATTACAAGGAACTCATAATGCCCATACCTCATTCTAAAGGCTGTTTTCGGCACATCCACATCTTTCACCTTTAACTGATAGTACCCTGACCTTAGATCAATCTTGGAAAACACAGTCGCTCCCCGAAACTGATTAAAGAGGTTATCAATCCTCGGCAAAGGATACTTGTTCTTGACGGTCAACTTATTCAGCTGACGATAATCGATCAACATTCTCATCGTGCCATCTTTCTTTTTCATAAACAAGACCGGTGCACCCCAAGGTGACACACTAGGCCGAATGAAGCCCCGGTCAAGCAACTCCTGAAGTTGCGTCTTCAACTCCTTCAACTCTTTGGGTGCCATGCGATAGAGAGCAATGGACACCGGAGTTGTGTTCTCATACAGCTCAATTCCAAACTCAACCTCTCGACTAGGCGGCAAACCAGGTAATTCCTCTGGAAACACTCTAGGGAACTCACACACAGTTCTTATATCCTGAACGCGCACCTCCTTTGAACTAGGATTCATAACAAAGGCTAGGTAAGCCTCACATTCTTGCCGCAACATCTGGCTTGCTTCCAACGTAGACACCACATTGGCAAGAAATTTCACACTCTCCCACCACCACCACCTCATAATCATCTACAAGTTTCAACGAAACTCGCTTGCTTTCAAAATCCACAACGGCTCTATGCTCAACAAGCCAATCCATACCAAGGATTACATCAAAACCATAGAATGGCAATTCCATGAGATCAACAAGAAAAACATGATTTTGCACCTTTAAGGGACATCTCCTATACAACTTTCTTGTTACACCGTCTCACCAAAGGAACTAGTCATACGCATACCAACATCTATAGACTCAACAGGTAAACCAAGCATTTGAGCATGTTCACGCAATATGTACGAGTGTGTAGATCAAGAATCAATCAAAGAAAGTAATGACAAGGATTGCAAAGTAATGGTACCTGCGATCACGTCCGTGACATTCCTTCCCTCACGATGGGCATACACTCGAGCCTGACCACCACCCTAAGGTTGGACAGCCACAACATGCGCTACATTCCTTTCACCATCATCCCTACGCTGAAAATTACCACGGCCGCGCCCACGATTTCTCTATGGCTCAGCTGCTCTCACCGGAGCTTGTCCCTCTCTCAGCGGCTGAGGACAATCTTTCTTCAAATTCCCTCGGTTTCCACAATTCCAGCACGTCCCAAGGTTACCCCAACACTCACCACCGTGTCTCCTACCATAACGGTTACACTCAGGAGTCCTCAAGACAACATTAGGTCTTTGCTGACCTCTACCAGGGTTACCACCCCCTCGTCTAGCATCATAGTGCGGCTTCCTATCCTTATGTCTCTTGTTGCGATCTCTACCATAATCACGTTCTGCAGCTCTCTTTCCCGAGCTAGATCCACCCGCTCGGCTCGCCAAACCAAGATTCAATTTAATATCCTTGGCTCTAGTGCCCAAGACATCGAAATCAGTGTAATCAGTTGTAAGCATATAGGTCTTTACATCCACTACCAGCCTATAACGGAACCGTTCGCACCTTTCCCTCTCGCTAGGAATTAGCTCAGGCGCATACTGACTCAGACGAACAAACTGAATCTCATATTCAGCCACAGACATGTTCCCCTGCATAAGAGACATAAACTCCCTCCTCTTCTCGTCGAGGTAGCGAACTCCCAGATATTTTCGCTTGAACACATTCAAGAAGAATGTCCAAGTCACCTCATCGTCCTCCATTTCGGAGATAGTGGTCGTCTACCATGTACAAGCATCACCATGCATTAGCGACACAATGCATCCCAGCTTTTGCACATTTTTGCAATTAAGCTGACCAAGAATCCTCTTGGTGCTCTCCAACAAAGACTCAGATCCTTCCGGTGACAAACCTCTAAAATCAGTCCCTCCCAGAGTGCGGAGACGCTTCGACGGCAATCTTACATTAGCACCATCCTGAGGTGCAGCTCCATGAGCTCCAGCTACTGCTGCCTGGAAAGCTCCAACAATAGCATGTATCAACATGGTCATGTCAGGATCAGCTTGCCCCTGAACACCCTTGGGTCCAGCAACCCCGGTACCAACTCCAGCAGTACCAGCCCCAGCTCCAGCACCACCAGGTGGTCCACAAGGGGGAGGATGAGGTAATTCTTCAGCATTCTCCACATTCTCGTTATCAGCCATAGATCTAGTATTGATTCTCAACTCTCTACGTGGTCCCATAATAAAAACAATGCACTGACAAAAATGCAAAAAACACAATTAGGCATAACAAGGTAAATAATCCAAGTACTCAAGCTCATTTTCGAAAACAATTCTCCTCATTAGTTTTGATATGGCAATGGGATCCCCAACCACACTCCCAACATAGCATAGCATCACAAAATCATTTCAATTGAATCACACATCAATGTTCAGACATCAAACTTTCACTGAAAAGACACAAGCATGCATAATCACATACAACAACCACATAGCAAAACCCAATTATTCGATAACCTGGCTCTGATACCAACAAATGTAACCCCCTTAGGCCGGCCTAGACGCTTGACCCGAACTACGAAGATTACACGGGGAAAACCAAAGTCAACCCGAAAGTCAACATTGATTAACAACCCCTTTTTATTTTAATATTGTCTAGATGCATGTTAATTCTAAGTGAGCACTCACGAATCATGGAAGAGAAAGGCACAACGATAGGATAACATTTAAGGACTCAATTGCTTAAATTCTGCGTTTAGGGACCAAATTGTAATTTTTGGAAATGAGAAGGACTTTGCTAATTTTAGGATTACCCATATGAAATTAATCATGTTACATGCTTCTCTGTCAAGTTTCAGCTTAAAAACACATTCCAAGCTCAAGCAATTGCATCCAAAACATTTAGGACTAAAATGTAAAGCATGGAAACTCAAAACAATTCAAATCAGCATCCAACGATCACTGTATCGGAACGCCTACCCACCGTACCGAAATGCCCGTATCGAAACAGTGTCGACCGTTTCGGTACTCGGGTATGTTCAGAGACCAGTATCGAAACAGGCTTCACCAGTAGCAAAACTGTTTCGAAACAGCTTCAACTGTTTCAAAACACCATGACCATTACAAGTCCCTGTTTCGAAACAAATGAGGGTGTTTCGATACACCTTGCCCAGTGACAGCGGAATTTGCTGGTTTTTGACATCTCAAGCCATCCAATCACACTTCAATGAGTATCAAGGCATACCAACAACTCATTTAGCCAGTAAGGAACATATTTAAGACCTCTAAACCCGAGCATGGCATCAAACACAAAAGCACACAAACTAAAGGCATACTCCCTAGTCTCAAAACCATTATAAGCAACCAAATTTCAAACCCAACATTTAGGACCATTTACAACCCATAATTGCCAACATAAACCTGCCACAAACTTAGGGAGTTCAAACATATCTCCCAAAACAACCTTGGTTTCCCCATTTCCACATATCAAAACTAAAGTGTATAAAAACATCACCATACATGAGCTTTGCACATCCTTGGATGTTCTTATCTTTCTTGATGCCCAAAAACACCTCAATTATCTGCATTATCGGTAAAAGAGAGCATAAGTATGATTGCTTAGTGAGGCATGCTCTAAGAAAACCAACACAATAATGCATTTCTCGAAAACACTTTCTCAAAAGATTTTAAACAACATGCTCATTCTATCTCATGCTTGAAAACCATTCAAAGCAACTTCTCCTTGAAAACACATGTACCTCAATTCTATCTCATGCATTTAAACCAATGCAAAACTCATGGCAAAGCCACACTCATGCTTGTAACACTAAAGCATTTCATATACAAATCTCATATGCATTTCTCACAACATAAATCATTTCATCGAAGGTACATGTGAATCAAAAGCATTTTCATATATTATATTGGCATTTCACATCTCATAATTACTCGGATATGCGGACAGCTCACTAGACACTTCCGGTGGCATCTACAATCATCGTACTCACTCGTCTAGTAACATAATTTTTGGTGGAATCTCACATCACCGTACTCACATGGCGGAATCTCTCATCGCCACAAAGCTTGGGTATTTCACCAAGTCCTACCCGATGGAATGCCCATCATCGGTTCTCTCCCTTTGGATTAAACCAAAGAGCACGTATGAATTTTTAGTTTATAGTGCACTCTCATCCTATTGATCGATCAATTATATCCGGTAAGTATCTCAACATCTATGCCAATATATTATGTCAAATCATCATCTCACCTACTGTTTTTCATGCAACATTTCCAAATCATTCTCATCTCATTTCAAAACCATAACAATTGTCATGCTTTAAAACAAAAGCTCAAATCTCAACTATGCATCATGTTATCTTATGAAATCATTTCAAGCATCATCTCATGCTACAAATCATGCATAAAATCAGTAGGAATTTATCTATCTCAAACCATGAGCATGTAAAAGCATTTTGGGGCAACCACCACATTTAAGAGAGCAATCTAGCCAAAACATACTTCCGGACTTAGGAAGGTGTTTCAAACCTTTCCTAAATCCCCAAACCTTGATTCTTTGTCCATCAAGGACTTCTAAAACCATACGCACTCACCGATTACGTTTCGCGTGCTTGCTGAAATGCTATTTAAGCTCTCGGATCAACACCAAAGGCGTCCGAAGATGTCTCCCTTCTTTATAACACATAAAAGCAGAGGATTAATGCATCATCATGCATTGAAATCATCAGCCACACACCTAAACTCGCTGCTCTACTCAAAAACCACATTTCGGCTACCAAACACAACGGAAATGACCTCCAAACTCATCCAAAACAAAGCCCAGCCAAGATTTACCACTTCTAATCATTTCTAAACATCAATAAACATCAAAAATCACCACCAACTCGTCCTTATACCTCAAGCTATAACAGAACACAAAAACCACCCCAAAAACCACCATTCTAGCAAGTAAAACTTAGGAATCCAAGCCCATTCGGGATTTGTTTGATAAAACCTCACTTATAACTTTAATTAACATCCAAAATACATTAGAAAACAACCTCAAAACAGAGCCTAACCATCAAGCATGAAAATCATTAAGATCTCTCAAAAAATCTTGAGTTTTAAGACAATTTCTTGTTTCTAACATTAAAGCAACTCAAAAATCATTAACAAAGGATATATAACTTGGGAATTTCAGTAAAGAACTGATCATTAGAGGAGAAGGACGAAGCTTACCTCTAATGGCTGATTTCTCCTTGATTTGGGCAAGTTTTCTTGAAAATCCAATGTAAAATCAAGAGGTTTTGATGAGGAGAATATTAGGAATCTAAAAGGAATTGAAATCCAATCAAAAGGGATGAAAATCAGCAACCAATTGAAGGAGAAAGAGTGTTTGGCTGATAAGAATTTGAGAGAAAATGGGAGGAGGGAAAATTGACGTAAAGTAGTTATGAAAAGTCAAAGGTAGTTTTCCTTTTAATTAAACCTTGTTTTCCTTTATTTAAAACATTAATAAAATCACCCAAATTAAGAAGAAATCTGATTAAAAATTTTTTGGTAAAATTAGCTCCTTAAAGATTCAAAGTTTCAATCCTTTACAAAACATTCACTATTTAACTTTGTAAAAACTACTATTTGGTCACTACACCGAAATGTAGTATTTCCAAACCTTATTTTGTAAAATTGATTTCACCATAATCTTTCATATATTAAATGAGTATTTTTCCAAATTTTTCCAAATTTTTAAAGCATCCCGAACTAGGTGTTCCCTAAAGCTCCCTTTAAGATTCGAACCGTTTTCTGACCGGTCCGGTTCGGACTCTAAAACATCTAGGCCCAAATTTGGGGTGTTACAGAGGTAGTTCTCTACCGCGACATATCAATATATTGCAATGCAGTTCTGTTCTGTCTTATAGTTGTCAAGTTTTTACTACACATATTGCCTTAGCTGAATGAAGCTTATGCCTAGACAATAATTCTCCTCAATTGCCAAAGTTTTAATTAATTGAATTTTCTACCTTGACACTAGATATCTCTCTTCTTACCATAGCTTTGAACTGTTTAGAGCCTTTAATTTTAGGATGCATAAGGAAGATAACTTAGAATCATACTATGAGATTAGAACATTGATACACCTTTGTGACTTGCATGATTGAAGGAGTTCTAGGACACTTAGGACATAGACTTGATTAGAAAGAAAATTTTGGGTAAAACGTTAGAGGTGCCTAACACCGGATCTAGCTTAAGGAAGCCCTAGAGGTGCCTGAAACTAGCTCTAGACTAATCACTAGAGGTGCCCAAAATTGGCTCCAGTAGGTTAGATTGCTTAAAAAATTAAATTACCAAGGTTAAGTAGGTTGATGCTTAAGTTTTTACTTAGAACCCAGATAATCATCTTGCTCACAAATAAGGCACACACTCACAAATCTTATAATTTGATTCCAAGGAATTCCTAAGCATCCGAAGACTTAAGGGCCGAGCATCCATTGTCATGGTTTGGAGAGAAGAAGGATAAGTAAGACAAAGGAGAAATTTCATGAAGATTAATGTTTTGGCAATTGATTGTATGTATTGCTTGAGGACAAGCAATAGTTTGAGTTTGGGGTGTGATAGGTGCTCAAAAGTCCTATGTTTTCACTCTTTTTACATGGAAATTATTTCTTAAGCTACACCCATTTGAGTGGAATTATGGCCTTATATCCTTTAATTACACTACTTTTACCTTTGATCCTGATATTTGATGTATTTAATGAAAAAGGTATTATTTTGATGCATATTTGGTGTTTGTGAAGATTTACTCACTGTCGCAGTAGGTGATGTCGAGCAGACAAGGTATAAAAGGGAAGATGGTGCAGAACGAGCTCGTGATAGGTCCAGATCAGGCCAAGCCAAAGATAATAGTTTCTACTGAATGAAGCTGAAGCATGAAGATAAGGCCTTATGGAGTCGAATCAGTGCTAGACTTCTGCCTATGCAGCAGAAAGCCGCCGCCGAGGCAGTACACAAACCAACCTGCCGGAGGGAAAAGATGCAAAGTGATAGGCGATTTGAAGAGCATAAAGTGTTGGTTTTCTCTACATACTTTGGATGGCAATCGGAGCACGAGAAAAGGGTGGAAGCATAGAAGGAGGGTTAAAGATGGAATTTGGCCAAAGTGGATAAAGGCATTAAAATTAAAGAGATTCGCCTCTTTAATGAAGACAAGTCCAAGTCCAACTTAACTTCCTATCCAAGAAGGGATTTTCCCTACTCCTTTTCTTATTTAAACAAGGCTTGCCACACATATGAGGGGAGTCAAGTATTGAGAGCTTGAGAATAGGTTTAGTTGCGTGATCTCCATGTTCATCATGTTCTAATTTCTCTTAGGGTTAGGATTTTTTTGATTAGTAGTTGTAAGAAAATAATTGTACTTTGTTTAAGTTTTTAATGCAATTTAGTTCAAGGTTTGCTTATTCTTGGCATTGATTTTGTTCTTGCAATCTTATCGATAGAGATTATTGTGAGGTTATCTATTTGTTTAATATCGGAAGATTTTAAACTTAAGAAATGAATAAGCATAATTTTAATCCCAATGGTGGAAGCTAACTCGGCTTAGGGATAAGTTAGAGTTTCAATGGCTAAAAGAAGCGTAAGATTACTTGGCGTTCATCCTTGGTTTACGTCGGGAGGTATTATCAAGGCCCATTCATCAACAGTGCTACGACTTAGGGATAAGGAGGAGCCATCAAAGGACGCTTTGCCAAACCTTGACAACATCTGTCGAACAGCAAGGGATTGCTGAGGCAGCACAACTTATTGTTGCGGCAGAGACATAGGTCATTGTCGAGGCAGTTTGGTGTTCATTGCATTCAAAGACCGAGACAAGTCAATTGCTTTCCACACTACGACGCAATCTAATCCGGCCCATTCTCTCATCTTGATTTCTCAACCTTTACTTGTTCATTTTAGTTTATGATTGTTAGTTTAATTAAAACCTTGTAGGGTGTGTAGGTGTTCCCTTTTTGCGGGAGTGCAAGTGCACACTCCTGTCAAGTTATAGTATAAAAGATGTCGAATCCAACGAGGATTGGACAGCTTATCCCGTTCCTTAGTTCCTTCACAATGGTAAAGTAATAACACAAGTGAATGATTGGTTGAGATCGAAGAGTAAATAAAAACACAAGCAATAGAGAAGAGGAGAATTAGGTTGATAGAGCAGGTAAGGTTATGGTGCCACTTAGTGTGAAAACTGCGTTGAATTAGGTATGAGTTATCCTTTGCTGCCACGATATGCTACCTCGGCGGGTAGATGGGCGACAAACTACGACCATGTCACGTGGCCGCAGCAGGTCACTGCCACTGCAGGGGTGTGTACTGTCTCAGCAGGTGGAATGGAAAGATGTCCTGGCGGCAAGTCTGGCAGATACTCTAAGTTCGGCAAGATAGTCGACAGTGATCCCTCCTATTTCTAGGTTAGGATGCTCGAGATTGATAACTTGAGGACTAGTGTGGAACCAAATCAATCAACTCGGTTAGAGATCCCTTTTAGCCGCTGAAACTTGTGGACTAGTGTGAAACCAAGTTAGTCACCCCTCCCGTTGTGACCGTACTTAACCCTTTCGTGAGCCTTGCACTTTTGTGCTCGACAAATAGATTCTGTTAAACGACTGGTGTGGAAAGATTGAAAGAATGAAGAACAATGGATTAAGTAAACTTGAAATATTTTATTGAAGAAATAACTCAAAAACCTAAAACAACCGTTTCTCACTAGTTACAACATAACCCTGAATTAGAACATGGCGGCAGAGAAGAGCACAAGTAAAGTCAATAGAAAATCTAGGATGATTTAAACTAGAAGTACAAAGGGTATTTATAGACTTAAAACTAGGTCAAGTCCTCCTTGGAGTAGAAGTCCTCTAAAGTAGCTTTTCTTCTTTAATGTAGCTTTAAATGCTAACTTCTTTGCTTGGAATATAGACTCCTTCTCGTGTTCCTTAGCCCGCAAGTAAGCTTAGGAATTTCGTTTCGGCAGCCCTAGCTGCTGCTACAGACGTCGGAAAATCATGTGAACGCTAGTGATAGAATCAGGATTTTTAGCTCTACAAATCGCGCATCGGTTCTCCAAACTCCCATAGTCAGCTGTCGCATACAGCAAGGTTGGCAGCAGCTTTACTCGGTAGGTGGTCGGCAGCTACTCGACATCAACTTATCATCAGCTGGAACTGCTTCAGTACAGCTCCTGGGTTTGCTCCTCAGCGTCGTGTCCTCCACACCTCTTGTTCACCAAATGAATGATAAGTTATAAAAGTAAGGCAGAACATTGAAATACTACAAAATGCAATGCATGAAACTAATTATGCCTAAAATGTGCTTAAAACAGTAATAATAAGAGTTGGAAAGTGGATGAAATATAGGACTTTTGGACACTTTACATACCCCCAAACTCGAACTATTGCTTGTCCTAAAGCAATGCAACCTAAAGAACTTGCTCTAATAATAGACATAAAGAAAAATAAGTTGTTAACCTGATTTTCTGCCTCAAGGTCGTGGCACCTATATATATAACTTAAAGAAGGGAAATAACTAAGAAAACAACTCAGAATTAAATTTCTAACGCTTGTCTGATGTTTGCAAATCTGTAAGCAAACTGAATACGTAGAATAAAAGATTAAACAAAGAGACTGCTGTAATTTAAAGGTTGCTGCCGAGGCAACATAGTTTTAGCACATTATCAATTTTAAATCAAGGCAGTGAGGGCTTCAGCTTATCACAACTACTCTTTCAGGTCTGACATTTAGATAGGAGCAAACAACAGAACCCCGAACCCTTGGAGTAGAGTCATCCCGTGAAGGCTTTTGCGGACACCTCTAGGGTAACACATCACTTTTTCTTTGTTTTTGATTTTGCTGCCTTTGGCAGTTCCGTATTTTTCTGTTTCTTTGGCCTGCCTCGGCGGCCACCTGCAAATTATTGTTAGAATTTTGCAATAAAAACAAACATGAAGTGTTCATCAAATATTCTACACATTCAGCAAGTGACAGAGATATTCAACATTTTGCAATAAAAAATCTAAGTCATATTTCATGCTCTTTCCCAAGATTAAGTTTAATTTTAATTAGGTGCGACAATAAAGTAATCGGCTATCCTATCATAATAAATTTTATTTTCTGATTATTACTAAGGCAAGTACAATGCAATCTAAATGCAACTAAGAATGCCTACAAATGATGCGAGAGCTATCCCCCCCCAAAAAAAAACTCGAGATGGGCATTATCCTCAATGCACAAAACAGAAAATAAAAAGACAAAAATATACATGTTAAAATTAGCAAAAAT
The DNA here is from genome assembly GCA_030270665.1 of Hibiscus trionum. Classification (NCBI taxonomy): domain Eukaryota; kingdom Viridiplantae; phylum Streptophyta; class Magnoliopsida; order Malvales; family Malvaceae; genus Hibiscus; species Hibiscus trionum. The sequence continues at coordinate 30,495,056 of BSYR01000021.1, forward strand.
AAAATAGAGATAAATAAAAATAAAGGAAAAGGAAATAAAAGTTTGTTGAGGGTTAGGAGGAGGATGGATTCTAGCTAGCTGAGGAGGAGGAGGATGTTTGGACGACGAAGCGGCTTTTGGCAGATGCCTTGGTGGCAGTTCAAGCAGGAGAGATCTTTACTTTCCGTGGCGGCTTGTAAGACCCCAATTTTGGGCTTAGAAGTTTAGGTTCTGAACCGGACCGGTCTGATTTTCGGTTCGAATATAAAAGGAGGTTTTAGGCAAAGCCTAGTTCGAGATGCTTTAAAATTATGGTAAAATATCTAAAAATCCTCTTTTAATATATATAAGACAGTGGTGAAGTCAATTTTGCAAAATAAGGTTTGGAAATGCAACATTTTGAAATAGTGACTAAAATGCGATTTTTGAAAAGTTCAGTGGTGACTGTTTTGTAAGGATTGAAACTTTGAATCTTTAAGGAGCTAATTTACCAAAAATGATTTCTCCAGATTTTTCTTTAATTTGAGTGAATTAATTAATGTTTTAAATAATTAGAAGTGAAAAGAAACTACCATTTGTTAAAATCATAACTACTTTTCCTAAAATTTTCTCTTCTCTTTTTCTTCTCAAAATTCCATCATCCAAACACTTTTCTCCAGCAACTTTTCTATTGATTTTCACTACAATTGATGAGATTTCAATCATCAATTAGTTTCTAAACCATCTTACATCAAATCCTTTTTATTTCCTCATTGGATTTTCAAGCAAATTGGCTCAAATCAAGGATAAATCACCATTTAGAGGTAAGGTTGTTCTTCTCCTCTAAATACTAAGTTATTTACTAAAATTTCCCAAGTTTTCAATCCTTAATTTAAAGTTTTATAAATGGTTTTAATGATATGAACTTGATTTTGTCTTAAAACTCAAGTTTTGGAGGAAATATTGAAGAATTTCGTGGTGATTGTTTGAGCTCTGTTTTGAGATGATTCTTAAATGTATTTTGGATGTCTAATGATGTGTAAATGAGGTTTTATCAATGCAATCCCGAATAGGTTGAATTTCCTAAGTTTTTGCTTATGAAAATGGTGGTTTTTGAGGTGATCTTGGTGTTCTGTTATAGATGGAGGTATAAGGACGAGTTTAGGTTCATTTTGGATGTTAATTGATGTTTAGAAATGGTTAGAAGTGATGGATCTTGGCTGGGTTAAGTTTTGGAAGAGTTTGGAGGTAATTTCGGTTGTGTTTGGTAAGCGAAATGTTGTCTTTAGATAGAGCAGCGAGTTTAAGTGTGTTGGCTGAAGATTTCAATGCATGATGATGCATTAATCCTCTTCTTTGATGTGTTTAAAACATGGGAGATATCTTCGGACACTTATGGTGTTGATCCGGAGGCTTAATCGGCGTTTCGGCAAGCTTGCGAAACGGAATTGGTGAGTGAAGTTGGATTTCCAGCTTTGAAACAAATGTTTGAAGGTTTTGGGAGCTTAGTTTAAGTCTAAGGAACTTAACTAAGCTCAAGAGTAAGCTTCCGGAAAAACTCTCTCTTGGATGAGCCATGATATGGTTTGATGCGTTGATTATATTTGCATGTTTAAATTCTATTTTGAAAGCATGTTTTAGCATGGTAAATGCTCGTTTTGAAAGCCATATGTTGAAGGATGCTCAAGGTAAGAGATCCTTGGTTTGACATATTGTAAATGTGGTTTTGATGCATAGTGATGCATGATGTTAAATGGCTTTGTTTAATGCTTTAAAACAGTGAGTTGTTGATGTTTTATGATGTATATTGGCAAGTGATGTAAAGGTTTTAAAATACTTGAATCGGATATAGTTAGCCGGCTATAGGATTGGGTGCACCATGAATAAAGTCGCCTTCGATGTTGAGGGGTTGAGATTGTACCATAAACTCCATCCAAGTACACTAACGAGTAAGGTAAGATCACAACGGTGGTTAAAAGTCCGTGTGTCGATCCTGTGTTGTGTGTCCCGTGTTCTCGTTAGTGAAATTATACAACTACCGATGAGTGATATTGAGGGGTTATGATTGTACCGTTAAACTCCATCACGTGTGTTGAGGGGTTGTGATTGTACCAGTAAACTCCACCTTGTGTGTTCGGTAGTGTGTATGAAGCGTATGGGACAACGCTTGTAATCCGCGTATCCGATTGTGTTTTGTGTTGTAAATGGTTATGGATTATCACTTGGAAGCCAATATGACATGTTGATTTTAGTGAAGCATGAGATGCTTGTTATGTATGCAAGGTTGCATGAATAATGATGTTTACGTGATGGAAGGCTTTATTCAAAAGTGTTTTATAAAAAGCACTATTGTGTTGTTTCTTTAGAGCATGCCTCACTAAGCAATTGTGCTTAGGCTCTCTCTCTTTAACCAATAATGCAAATAATTGAAGTGTTTGAGGGCAACAAGGAGGCTAAGAGTCCAAGGGAATCTAAGCTCATGTATGGTGATGTTTTCATAACACTATTAGATTTTGATATTTTGGCAATGGGAACCTAAGATGTGTTTTGGGAGATGTTTTGGACTCCCTAGTTGTGGCTTGATGCTTTTGATGTTTTGGGATTTGTAATTGTCCTTTTGAAGCTTGGTTTGGTGTTTTGTTGGTTGTTTGGTTTTGGATTTTAGGATGCATGCCTATAGTCTTGTGGAATTCCATGATTGATGCCATGAATGAGTTTTGAAGTTGCAAACATGTTCCTTATATGTATGATGACTTGTTTGCATGATTAGGAAGTCATTAGGATGCGTTTGAGTGGTTTTATGCATGTTAAACCAACAAAATCTGCACCTTCTGGGCAACCCGTATCGATACACTCATAGGTGTTTCGAAACGGGGGCCTGTAATGGCCTTGGTGTTTCGAAACGGCTGGTGACCGTTTCGAAACGGTTTGGCCACTTGAAGGCCCTGTTTCGGAACAAGTCCCGAAATGAACCCGTGTTTCGGAACAGTCAACCCCGTTTCGAAACAGGTGACCGTTGGGCACTGATTTGAATGATTTTGAGGTTTGCAAGCTTTCCGTTTTAGTCCCGAAAATTGTATTTGCAATTGCATGAGTTTGAGAGGTCCGATTAAGGTGAAATTTAACAGGGAAGCATGTAATATGACTAATCTAATATTGGTAACTTAAAAATCAGTTAAGACCTCCTAGTTCTAGAATTTGCAATTTGGTCCCTAATATTCATGATTTGTGCAATTGAGTCCGTTATTGATATCCGATCGCTGAGCTTTTCTCATAAATGTTTTTCAAGAGTACTCTTAGGGTTAATGTGCATCTAGACAAGTAAGAAGGAAAAAAAAGGGTCGTTAATCAAGGTTGACCTTCGGGTTGACTTTGGTTTTCCCCGTGTAATCTTCGTAGTTCGGGTCAACCGTCTAGGCCAGGCTAAGGGGGTTACATTTGGTGGTATCAGAGTTGAGTTCTCGTGTAAATGGGAATGGTTATGTTGGTGAAGTATGTGTGATTGCATGATATGCCTTTTAAATAAAAGTGTGATGTATGAATTGTAAAGTATGTTGCAATTGTGATGCTATGCTATGTTGAAGCATGTTAGGGGAACCCATTGCCATATCAAAACTAATGGAAGGAATTGTTTTTTGGAAAATGAGCTTGAGTTCTTGGATTACTTACCTTGTTGAGCCTAATTATGTTTATTGCATTTGTGTCAATGCATTGTTTTTATAAATGGGACCTCGTAGAGAGACGAGGATGAATATGAGAGCTATGGCTCAGAATGAGAACGAGGAAAACGCTGATAATGTTGTGGATTTACCTCCTCCTCCTGGTGGTGGACCGCCCGGTGGTGGTGGTGCTGGAGGTGATGGTGCTGGTGCTGGGGTCGCTGGACCTGATGGTGTGCAGGGGCAAGCTGCTCCTGACATGACTGTTTTGATACAGGCTATTGCTGGAGCCTTTCAGGAAGCAGTAGCTGGAGCTCACGGAGCTGCGCATCAGGGTGATGCTAATTTGAGATTACCTTTGGAACTTCTTCGCAGTCTGGGAGGGACTGAGTTCAGAGGTTTATCTCTTGAAGGTTCTGAATCTTGGTTGGAAAGCACCAAGAGAATTTTGGGACAAATGAACTGCAACCATGTGCAGAAATTGGGTAGTGTGGTATCTCTGCTACATGATGATGCGTATACGTGGTGGACGACCACTGTTTCCGGAATGGAAGAGAATGATGTGACTTGGACGTTCTTTCTGAACGCGTTCAAGCGAAAATATCTAGGCGTGCGATACCTGGATGAGAAGAAAAGAGAATTCATGTCTCTTGTGCAAGAAAGCATGACGGTGGCTGAATATGAGATCCAGTTTGTCCGTCTTAGTCAGTACGCACCTGAGCTTATCTCTGATGAGCGGGAGAGGTGTGAACGTTTCCGATATGGTTTAGTGACGGACGTGAAGACCTTTATGCTTGCAGTTGAGTACACGGATTTTGATGTGCTGGTGAGTAGGGAAAAAGACATTGAGCAGAACCTGGGTTTGTCTTCCAAGGGTGTTAGTTCTGGCTCGGGCAAAAGAGCAGCTGAGTATAGTTCCGGTGGTGGACGGAACAAGAGAGGACGAGATAAGAGGTATCAGTCTTCTACTAGGCGTGGTAATGGAGGGCATGGTGCGCCTGTTCAGGGAGATAGGATGAGAGCTGATCAGAACACGTGCTGGACGTGCGGAACGCGTAGCCATTTGAGGCGTGATTGTCCTCTAGCGGTGAGGAAGGTTCAGGCTCCTGTTGCAGTGACCGGTAATTCGTTCTGGAATTGTGGTTCGGCAGACCATATGAGGAGGGAGTGTCCTTTTTTGGCCGGTGGTGGTCAAGGACATGCTCCTGGGGTTGTTGCACCACAGAGAGGTCGTGGGCGAGACCGTGGTAACTTCCAGTGCAGTGATGATGGTGGGAGGAATGTGGCGCATGTGGTGGCTGTCCAACCTGAGGGTGGTGGCCAGGCTCGAGTGTATGCTCAGCGAGAGGGGAGAAATGATACGGATGTGATCGCAGGTACCTTTACTTTGCAATCCTTATCATTACTTTGCTTGATTGATTCTGGATCTACACACTCATACATATTGCATGAACATGCTCAATTTCTTGGTTTACCTGTTGAGTCTTTGGATGTTGGTATGCGTGTAACTAGTTCTTTTGGTGAGACCGTTTTGACACGGAAGTTGTATAGAAGATGCCCTTTGGTAGTGCAAAACCATGTTTTTCTTGTTGACCTCATAGAATTGCCATTTTATGGTTTTGATGTAATCCTTGGTATGGATTGGCTTGTTGAGCATCAAGTTGTAGTGGATTTTCAGAACAAGCGAGTTTCGTTGAAGCTTGCGGATGACTACGAGGTAGTGGTGGTTGGTGAGAATGTGAAGTTCCTTGCCAATGTGGTGTCTTCTTTGGAAGCAAGCCGAATGCTGACGCAAGGTTGTGAAGCTTACCTAGCCTTTGTGATGAATCTTAGCTCTAAGGAGTTGCGAGTTCAAGATATCAGGACTGTGCGAGAGTTTCCTAGAGTGTTTTCGGAGGAGTTACATGGATTGCCTCCTAGTCGAGAGGTGGAGTTTGGAATTGAACTGTATGAAAACACAACTCTAGTGTCCATTACTCCTTACCGAATGGCACCTAAGGAGTTGAAGGAGCTGAAGACGCAACTTCAGGAGTTGCTTGATCATGGTTTCATTCGGCCGAGTGTGTCACCTTGGGGTGCACCGGTCTTGTTTGTGAAGAAAAAGGATGGCACTATGAGAATGTGCATCGATTATCGTCAACTGAACAAGTTGAATATCAAGAATCGATATCCTTTGCCGAGAATTGATGATCTTTTTGATCAATTTCGGGGAGCGGCTGTGTTCTCTAAGATTGACTTAAGGTCAGGTTATTATCAGCTCAAGGTGAAGGATGTGGATGTGCCAAAAACATCCTTTAGGACTAGGTATGTGCATTATGAGTTCCTTGTGATGTCGTTTGGCTTGACGAATGCTCCTGCAGCTTTTATGGACATGATGAATAGAGTGTTCCATGAATACTTGGACAAGTTTGTTGTGGTGTTCATTGATGATATCCTTGTGTACTCTCGTACTGAGGAGGAGCATGAAGGGCATTTGAGGATTCTGTTGCAGTATTTGTTGGAGAATCAGCTTTATGCTAAGCTGAGCAAGTGTGAATTTTGGCTTAGGGAAGTTTTGTTTCTTGGTCATGTGGTTTCTGCTGAGGGGATTCGTGTTGATCCTCAGAAGATTGAGGCGGTGATGAATTGGAAGCCTCTTAAGTCTGTTCATGAAGTTCGTAGTTTCCTTGGATTGGCAGGATACTATCGGAGGTTTGTGGATGGATTTTCAAAGATTGCTGCACCTTTGACGAAGTTGTTGCGGAAAGATGTCAAGTTTGAGTGGACGGAGGCTAGACAACAGGCTTTTGAGAAGCTTAAGGCAGCTTTGACGCAAGCTCCTATCTTGGTTCAACCTGAATCAGGGAAAGAGTTTGTGGTGTATAGTGACGCATCCTATGTTGGTTTGGGGTGTGTGTTGATGCAAGAGGGTAAGGTAGTGGCTTATGCATCGCGCCAGTTGAAGGTGCATGAGCGCAATTATCCTACGCATGATATTGAGTTAGCTGCGGTGGTATTTGCTTTGAAAATTTGGAGACATTACCTGTACGGTGAGAAGTGTACGGTGTACACGGATCACAAAAGCTTGAAGTATTTGATGTCTCAAAAAGAGTTGAATCTTAGGCAACGACGTTGGGTGGAGTTGCTTAAGGATTATGATCTGACGATCGAGTACCATTCGGGAAAAGCTAATGTCGTAGCAGATGCTTTGAGTAGGAAAGTGGCAGTTGAGTTGAGGGCTATGTTTGCCAGTTTGAGTATTTCACGAGATGGAGGTCTTGTGGCTGAATTGCAAGTGAAACCATCTTTGGTTCAGTTGATAAAGGATAAGCAGCTGTTGGATGATTCCTTGGTGCCACATGTTCAGGATATCGCTAAGGATAGACCATCAGATTTTTGTTTTAATGATGATAGAGTTTTATGTTTTGGGAGTCGGATAGTAGTGCCGAATGATGCTGAGTTGAGGCGTGATATTCTGACTGAAGCTCATAGTAGTCCTTTTGCTATGCACCCTGGTAGTACAATATCGTGATTTGAAGGATGAGTACTATTGGGTGGGATTAAAGAAAGATGTTGCGGAGTATGTTAGTAAGTGCATGGTTTGTCAGCGAGTTAAGGCTGAGCATCGGTTTCCTTTTAGGTTGTTGCAACCGTTGAGGATTCCTGAGTGGAAGTGGGAAAGGATTACCATGGACTTTGTGTCTGGTTTGCCTTTGTCGCCATCGAAGAAGAATTCAGTGTGGGTGATTGTGGATCGCCTTACGAAGTGTGCGCATTTCATACCTGTGCATACTACGTATACTTTGGAAAAGCTTGCAGAGTTGTACACTGCTGAGATTGTGCGACTGCATGGTGTGCCAAAGTCTATAGTGTCGGATAGAGATCCGAGGTTTATATCGTGTTTCTGGGAATGTTTGCATCAAGCTTTGGGTACACGGCTGAATTTCAGTACTTCTTATCATCCACAGTCAGATGGACAGTCTGAGCGTGTTATCCAAGTGCTGGAAGATATGTTGAGGTGATGTGTGATTGAGTTTCAAGTCTCTTGGGAGAAGCATTTGCCTTTGGTAGAGTTTGCTTATAACAATAGCTACCATGCAAGTATTCAAATGGAACCTTATGAAGCCTTGTACGGGAGGAAGTGCAGAACTCCTCTTTGTTGGGCTGAAACATGTAAGAAGTTGGTGTCAATGCCAACTTTGTTGAAAGGAACCACCGAGAAGGTGAAGCTCATTTGTGAGCGTTGGAAGGCAGCTTCTGATCGACAGAAGTCTTACGCGGATTTGAAGCGTAAGGAGATTGAGTTTGCGGTAGGTGACCGTGTGTTTTTGAAAGTTTCGCCTTGGAAGAAGGTGATGAGGTTTGGTCGAAAGGGTAAGTTGAGCCCTAGGTACATTGGACCATACGAGGTGATTGAACGTGTGGGTCCTGTTGCATACAAGCTGAGGTTGCCGCAAGAATTGGAAAAGATACATGATGTGTTTCATGTCTCTATGCTTCGGAGATATAGATCAGATCCTTCGCATGTTATGCCTGTGGAGGAAGTGGAGTTGAATCCAGACTTGACCTATGATGAGGAGCCGGTTGAAATTATGGATTCGGACAGTAAAGTTCTTCGTGGTAGGACCATTGAAATGGTTAAGGTGTTATGGAAGCATCGTGGTGTTGAAGAAGCCACGTGGGAAAGAAAGGATGATATGAAGAAGCAGTTTTCGTACCTCTTTCCTCCATGTAAATTTCGGGGACGGAATTTCTTAAGGGGGGAGAGTTGTAACACCCCAATTTTGGGCTTAGAAGTTTAGGTTCTGAACCGGACCGGTCTGATTTTCGGTTCGAATATAAAAGGAGGTTTTAGAGAAAGCCTAGTTCGGGATGCTTTAAAATTATGGAAAAATATCTAAAAATCCTCTTTTAATATATATAAGAGAGTGGTGAAGTCAATTTTGCAAAATAAGGTTTGGAAATGCAACATTTTGAAATAGTGACTAAAATGCAATTTTTGAAAAGTTCAGTGGTGACTATTTTGTAAGGATTGAAACTTTGAATCTTTAAGGAGCTAATTTACCAAAAATGATTTCTCCAGATTTTCCTTTAATTTGAGTGAATTAATTAATGTTTTAATTAATTCGAAGTGAAGAGAAACTACCTTTTGTTAAAATCATAACTACTTTTCCTAAAATTTTCTCATCTCTTTTTCCTCTCAAAATTCCATCATCCAAACACTTTTCTCCAGAAACTTTTCTATTGATTTTCACTCCAATTGATGAGATTTCAATCATCAATTAGTTTCTAAACCATCTTACATCAAATCCTTTTTATTTCCTCATTGGATTTTCAAGCAAATTGGCTCAAATCAAGGAGAAATCACCATTTAGAGGTAAGGTTGTTCTTCTCCTCTAAATACTAAGTTCTTTACTGAAATTCCCAAGTTGTCAATCATTAATTTAAAGTTTTATAAATGGTTTTAATGATATGAACTTGATTTTGGCTTAAAACTCATGTTCTGGAGGAAATCTTGAAGAATTTCGTGGTGATTGTTTGGGCTCTGTTTTGAGATGATTCTTCAATTTATTTTGAATATCTAATGATGTGTAAATGAGGTTTTATCAATGCAATCCCGAATAGGTTGAATTTCCTAAGTTTTTGCTTATGAAAATGGTGGTTTTTGAGGTGATCTTGGTGTTCTGTTATAGCTGGAGGTATAAGGACGAGTTTAGGTTCATTTTGGATGTTAATTGATGTTTAGAAATGGTTAGAAGTGATGGTTCTTTGCTGGTTTAAGTTTTGGAAGAGTTTTGAGGTGATTTCGGTTGTGTTTGGTAGCCGAAATGTTGGCTTTAGATAGAGCAGCGAGTTTAAGTGTGTTGGCTGAAGATTTCAATGCATGATGATGCATTAATCCTCTGCTTTGATGTGTTTAAAACAGGGGAGATATCTTCGGACACTTGTGGTGTTGATCTGAAGGCTTGATCGGCGTTTCGGCAAGCTTGCGAAACGCAATTGGTGAGTGAAGTTGGATTTCCAGCTTTGAAACAAATGTCTAAAGGTTTTGGGAGCTTAGTTTAAGTCTAAGAAACTTAACTAAGCTCAAGAGTAAGCTTTCGGGAAAACTCTCTCTTGGACGAGCCATGATGTGGTTTGATGCATTGATTATATTTGCATGTTTAAATTCTATTTTGAAAGCATGTTTTAGTATGGTAAATGCTGGTTTTGACAGCCATATGTTGAAGGATGCTCAAGGTAAGAGATCCTTGGTTTGACATATTGTAAATGTGGTTTTGATGCATAGTGATGCATGATGTTAAATGGCTTTGTTTAATGCTTTAAAACAGTGAGTTGTTGATGTTATATGATGTATATTGGCAAGTGATGTAAAGGTTTTAAAATACTTGAATCGGATATAGTTAGCCGGCTATAGGATTGGGTGCACCGTGAATAAAGTCGCCTTGGATGTTGAGAGGTTGAGATTGTACCGTAAACTCCATCCAAGTACACTAACGAGTAAGGTAAGATCACAACGGTGGTTAAAAGTCCGTGTGTGGATCTTCTGTTGTGTGTCCCGTGTTCTCGTTAGTGAAATTATACAACTACCGATGAGTGATGTTGAGGGGTTGTGATTGTACCATTAAACTCCATCACGGGTGTTGAGGGGTTGTGATTGTACCGATAAACTCCACCTTGTGTGTTCGGTAGTGTGTATGAAGCGTATGGGACAACGCTTGTAATCCGCGTATATGATTGTGTTTTGTGTTGTAAATGGTTATGGATTATCACTTGGAAGCCAATATGACATGTTGATTTTAGTGAAGCATGAGATGCTTGTTATTCATGCAAGGTTGCATGAATAATGATGTTTATGTGATGGAAGGCTTTATTTAAAAGTGTTTTATAAAAAGCATTATTGTGTTGTTTCTTTAGAGCATGCCTCACTAAGAAATTGTGCTTACGCTCTCTCTCTTGAACAAATAATGCAGATAATTGAAGTGTTTGAGGGCAACAAGGAGGCTAAGAGTCCAAGGGAAACTAAGCTCATGTATGGTGATGTTTTCATAACACTATTAGATTTTGATATTTTGGCAATGGGAACCTAAGATGTGTTTTGGGAGACGTTTTGGACTCCCTAGTTGTGGCTTGATGCTTTTGATGTTTTAGGATTTGTAATTGGCCTTTTGAAGCTTGGTTTGGTGTTTTGTTGGTTGTTTGGTTTTGGATTTTAGGATGCATGCCTATAGTCTTGTGGAATTCCATGATTGATGCCATGAATGAGTTTTGAAGTTGCAAACATGTTCCTTATATGTATGATGACTTGTTTGCATGATTAGGAAGTCATTGGGATGCGTTTGAGTGGTTTTATGCATGTTAAACCAGCAAAATCTGCAGCTTCTGGGCAACCCATATCGATACACTCATAGGTGTTTCGAAACGGGGGCATGTAATGGCCTTGGTGTTTCGAAACGGCTGGTGACCGTATCGAAACGGTTTGGCCACTGGAAGGCTCTGTTTCAGAACAAGTCCCGAAACGAACCCATGTTTCGGAACGGTCAACCTCGTTTCGAAACAGGTGACCGTTGGGCACTGATTTGAATGGTTTTGAGGTTTAGAAGCTTTCCGTTTTAGTCCCGAAAATTGTGTTTGCAATTGCATGAGTTTGAGAGGTCCGATTAAGGTGAAATTTGAAAGGGAAACATGTAATATGACTAATCTAATATTGGTAACTTAAAAATCAGTTAAGACCTCCTAGTTACAGAATTTGCAATTTAGTCCCTAATATTCGTGATTTATGCAATTAAGTCCCTTATTGATATCCGATCGCTGAGCTTTTCTCATAAATGTTTTCCAAGAGTACGCTTAGGGTTAATGTGCATCTAGACATGTAAAAAGGAAAAAGGGTCATTAATCAAGGTTGACCTTCGGGTTGACTTTTGTTTTCCCCGTGTAATCTTCGTAGTTCGGGTCAACCGTCTAGGCTGGGCTAAGGGGGTTACACGGCTGGACTCTCTTTGGTGTACATTGTGGCTCTTCTGGAAGCTCGGCAGGGGAACGGCGGGAGATGTGTCTCTTCCTTATGGCTCGGTCTCGAGGTCCATAGGTTCTTCAGCTATTATTTGCCGCTTCCTCTTCCTTGTCCCTTCCTCTGTGGGTGCTGCCGGAGGGATGAATGCCATGGAGATAGATGTTATTGCCGCAACTACTGCTATTTCGGTTCCGACGGCGACTGCTCAATCTCCTCTGAAGAGGAGGAGTCAGCTATTGTCTTGCTTATGCAGGCTGGGGAAAGATTCAGCTGGTGCCTCTCAGGGGAATCTGCCACTGTGTTTGATAGGGTGGCAGCTGAGTGCTGTGGAAAATGCATAGGAGAGGGCACCTGATGATCTATCTGGCGGGCGGTGGCGGCAGATGAAGTTATTTGTGCTCTTGCTTCTGCTGCAAGCTCATTAGGAAAGGGTGGCATGGTGGGCACGTCTCCAGGGAATTTCTGTAGGAAATAAGTCACAATGTCTTCTTGGGCCTCCCCCACGTAGTTCATTAAGTCCAATTGTTGTTGATCTATCCGTTTTGTGTGTTCGAGGAGTGTATGGCGCAGCGAGAGGACCTCTCTGTTTGGGGCAACGACAGTACTGCCGAGGGCGGCTGGCGATTCAAACTGTGCGGCGGAGGGCTGACTGAGTGTTGCTGGTTCTTTCTCTGCATCATTTGGATGCGAACCTTTTTGGTCTAGCCCTCATTGGCAGCTGTGAACTCATCAGTGGGCACTGCGGAGACTCATAAATTGGTGCAGAGACCTGTGATGAGGGACGAGAAGTACAACCTTCCCTTCTTCTTCTTGAAGCAGTTGTATATTTCCGTGCAGATGATTTCCCCCACGTTGATCTGTCGGTTCATCAAGATGCTGTAAATTAAGGCGAGACGTGGCCGCTCAACAGTTGAGTTGTGGGAAGTGAGCAGCAGTCGCCATTTCATGAACGTGTTCCATAGAATAGCCTTAGACAGCAGGTGGTGGCGCTGGACAGATCCCACATGTTTGCCACCAGCCATGGTGTGTTGGGCTTGATTATTTGCCCTTGATCTCCTCATAGTGGGCAGCCGTCAGTGACTGCCTCTAGTCCTCATGCGGGTTGTCGTTCATATCAAGGCCATAATAACTGTTGATGACAGCAGGGTTGAGCTTGACTACCTCTCTGCGGACGTAGACAAATGGCTTGTCTGGGCAGGGCTGATGTGACTAAAATTCCTTTACTATAGTGATGTTCGATATATCAGGTTGTTGAGCGAACATCTCCCATCCCTTGTAGTGGATGCTTCGGAGAAAGGCGGGCTCAAGATCACGGTCTCTCGTTTGCTTCGTATAATGGAAACCTTGTTCCTCCTAGACGGCCTGCTTCGAGAATTGTGCTATATATCTCTCCTCGTCTGCCTTGAAGCAGAACCTGCTGTAAGTGGGTTTTTGGGTTGATGTTGAAGCCATGTGATCGGTTGTATTTTAACTGAAACTAGAAAGGAAATATTGTGAGAGAGCCGAAGAATAAGATAGAACATGCTGTTGATCGGTTGCTGTAAGTGGTTTATATAGGCGCTGCCGAGAAGTGTGGGGGCGGCATTAAATGATCAACAGTCTGATTTTCCTTGCGCACGTTGCAGATTTTTCTGCCCGTTACTTTTGGAGCTGTTAGCAACTAGCCGTTGGCGGCCAACTAGTCGTTATAATTTGCTGCACTGGCTGCTGACTCGGCAGGATGGTTGGTGGGCTTTTTGCTGGTCTTCCCTCTTAATTCTACTCTTTTATTCTCGGTCCTAAAGAAAAAATAAAAATAATTGAATAAAATCTGAAAAATTAAATACTGAAAATTAATCTATTCTCGGCATGATGGGGTCTTTCTCATCGGCCTCACAATCTAAGATGAGGAAATCGGCAGGAAGAATTAGGCTGCCCACCTTGACCAATATGTCCTCAATCTTTCCTTCTGGTTGCACGAATGAGTGATCGGCAAGTTTAAGCATTACGGAGGTTAGTTTTGCAGGTCCAATACCTTGTTTGTCGAAGACCGCTTTAGGCATCAAGTTTATGTTGGCTCCTAAATCACACAAGGCCCTGGTCTCGTGCTTGTTGCCCAGCCTGCATGGTATAACAAAGCTGCTCGGATCTATCTGCTTGGGCGGCAGCTTGTTATGCAGCATAGCCATGCATTCTTCAGTGACGACCACCGTCTCGATCTCCCCTATCCATCTCTTCTTAGAAACTATATCTCTGAGATACTGGGCGTAGTTGGGCATGCCTTGTATAGCATCTATCAGAGGTTTGTTAATGTGCATCTGTTTTAGAATGTCCAAGAATTTTCTGGATTGGTGCTCCTACTGTTGTTGTTTGAGCTTTTGAGGGAATGGAGCTGGCGGACGGATGTCCTCTATTTGCTCCTTGCTTGGTTAGTTCGAGGAGGATCATCCTTGACAGTGCTGTTTTCATGTTCTGCTGCTAGGGCGGTTGGAGTAGGTGTTGCTGCTGGGGCGGCTAATATAGGTGCTGCTGGGGCATGCTTACTTATATGTTCTGGCTGAGCTCCTAACTGCTCTACCATCCTATGTTCATCCACCTGCTTTCCACTTCTCGTAGTTATGGCCTTGCAATGTTCAAAAGCGGGCTTGGCTGGTTCTAGAGAGCTGCTGGATGAAGCTCCCATGGTCGGGTTGTGGTAGATTTTGGTGAACTTCCCAAACTGGGTTTCCAAGTTCTTAATAGCATCCTCCTGGTTGTTCATCTTCATTTCTGTCATGTCCATGAAAGACTCAGTTTTTTTCAATAAATTTATTTGTATAAACAATAAATTCACCAGTTTGTGTCATAAAGTTTTTCAAGGTATCTTCTAGTGAATTATTGTGATGTGGTTGTTGAGTCTGCCGCAATGACTGATTCTGCTGGTAGCTTCCCTGTAGTTGTTGTGGATTTGCTGTTGTCTTTGGGTTGCTCCAGGAGAAGTTGGGATGGTTTCTCCAGTTAGGATTGTGTGTGTTTTTGGCTAGCCTGCTATTCCTCTCATATCCTCACATGTAGTTTGCAGATGCTATGCATTCAGAGGAATCATGGTTGGCCCCACATTCGTCATAGAAGGGCTCAACAACTGAGTTGGGTAGTTAACCCCATTGTAGAACTACACACCTGAGTCCAAGCCAGTAAACCATGAAGCAGACAATTGTTCAGCATTTTTTGGTACCGCTCACACGCCTCATACATCGGCTCGTCATCCCCTTGTCTAAAAGTTGTGATCTCATTCTGCAGTCTATCGGTGATGTTGGATGGGCTGAATCGGTCTAAAAAGTCCTTGCAGAGCTCCACCCATGAAGTGAAAGATTCGGCTGGCTGGTGGTTCAACTATTGTCTTGTCCTATCCCTCAGCGAATAAGGAAATAGCCTCATCCGCAATACGTCCTGGTGTACCCCATGAATTTTGAATGCTCGTCAAATGTCCAGGAATCCGCGTAGATGCTGCCGAGCATCTTCTGTCGCAGTCCGTCCGAAGTGCCCTAGTGTGTTTAGCATGTTGAACATGACATGTTTCAATTCAAAATGATATGCTCCTATCTCTGGTTCTGTTACTATTGGCTCGAACCTTTGAAAGTCATGTTCAAGGTAGTCTCTAGTCGTCCGCACTTGGGGTGGATCAGGGGGATCATGCCTCTGCTCTACTTGTGGTCCTATGAGTGGCAAATCTGGCTGCTCGCCCCTGCCGTTCATGGCATCAACTGCGAGGTCCTCGTTTACCATGGTCTTTTCCTTTGCTTTGCCTTTGTCTTTTTTTCTTTAAGGCTTCCTTTAGCTCCCTCTTGATTCGTCTAGTTTCACACTGATGATCGTCGTAAATAATGAAGTTTCTGCTAGGGTTAGCCCTTGTCATACACTTGCAAAGGGCACGGTAAAATTTCTTTTTTTCGATTAAAAATAAAAAATAAAAAAAATAAAAAAATACATAAATTGAAAAACGAAATTCGCTGTTACCAATCCCCGGCAACGGTGCCAGAAACTTGTAGGGCGTGTAGGTGCTCTCTTTTTGCAGGAGTGCAAGTGCACACTCATGTCAAGTATAGTATAAAATATATTGAATCCCACGAGGATTGGACAGCTTATCTCGTTCCTTAGATCCTGCACAATGGTAAAGTAAAAACACAAGGGAATGATTGGTTGAGATCGAAGAGTAAATAAAAATACAAGTAATAGAGAAGAGGAGAATCAGGTTGATAGAGCAGGCATGATTATGTTGCCACTTAATGTGAAAACTTCTATGAATTAGGTATGAGTTATCCTTTGCTGCCACAATATTCTACCTCAGCGGGTAGATGGGCGGCACACTACGACCCTGTCACGCGGCCATAGCAGGTCACTACCACTGTAGGGGTGTGTACTGTCTCGGCAGGTGGAATAGAAAGACGTCTTGTGGCAAGTCTGGTAGTACTCCAAGTTCGGCAAGATAGTCGACAATGATCCCTCCTATTTCTAGGTTAGGATGCTCGAGATTGATAACTTTAGAACTAGTGTGGAACCAAATCAATCAACTCGGTTAGAGATCTGTTGAGTTGTGTGGGGCTCGATTCGTTCAACCGATTATGCTCACCAAGTGGTGAAGAGGTTAATTTTTGGGTGGAAGGGTTTAGGAAGCTAGAAAGAATAAAGACACAATGATTTATAGTGGTTCAACCTTCTAACCAAGGTCTACATCCACTACTTTAGCTCCCCACTAAGGATTTCACAACCAATTCCACTAATTGATTCGTCCCCTTTTCTAGGCTTAGGAGGAAACCCTTTACACCGATCAAGCTTCTACCCAAAGCCTTGATCAAAACCCTCTTTTACAAAGAGAAACAAGAAGCAAACTTAAACCCTCTAATAGGTGTTTGTCTGCACAATTAAGCTCTCACCCAAAACCTAAAACACTTTAGCAAATTTGACAATTTTGGCTCACTAGTGTTTGTCTATACAATAATTGACATTTTAGGCTCTAAGACAATTCTTGATCATTTGTTGATTGACAATTGAAGCATTACCCTTCTCTTGATGCTTGGAGGTCCCTTTTATACTCCCAAATGAGTTTGTAGCCGTTACTAGCCGTTGGGGATGAATTGGAGCCGTTGAGGACTTTATTTCCCTTCATAAATGCTGTTCTGCAGCTACCAGTATCGATACACGTGGAACGGTATCGATACGGCCTTCATAGGAACTAGTCGTTGGGCTCTTGCCAGCATAGGCGTATCGATACGCTTGAGGGCGTATCGATACGCTTGAGGGCGTATCAGTACGGCTTGACATTTAAATGGCCGTTGGGAAATAGCCGTTGGGGTAGTTAAAATGGGATCGGTACGCTGACATGGCGTATCGAAACGACCCTACTCCGTATCGATACGAGGGTTTGTCGTATCGGTACGGGTTTTGACAGTGGCCAAACTGGGGCAAAATGGTATCGATACTGGTTCAACCGTATCGATACTGGTACTTTCAAATCACGAGTTTGGCTATTAAAAACATGAAAATTCTTTGTCAAAAACCTCTTAAAATACCTCAAACATAATTTCAAGTTGTTTGGACTTAAAACCAAGTTTTAAATTCTTTTCAAATTAGTCCAAAACATTTTTCAATTTTTATATCAAAACATTTGTTCTACAATCTCCCCCTTTTTGATATAATAAAACTCTCTTGAAAAATTGTTTGGGATTCTCCCCCTTTAACTTTAAAAATGTGAATAAGAGACTAAAGATATGAAATCAAATAAAGCTCCCCCTTATTCATTTGAAAATTCAATTTTTCAAACCATTTCTCCCCCTTTTTGTTATATCAAAAAGAATTTAAAACATTAAGTTCAAAAATAACAATAGAGGTAAAAAGTTGACAAAAGAAAGAATTTGGTTTTAAAATGGCTCCCCTTACTCAAAGCATCATCAAAATGTTAGTCCAACATTTATGATCATCTAGTTGAATAAACTAAAAATAAAACAAATAAATGCTAAAACAACTAGATTTTTACCAACACTTGAGCTCAAGGTAGGATGTGAAGCCTTCCTTCTTCAAGTGTTCTTCCTTGTGTGTATGGAGCTCCCTCTCAATGTTTGACTTGTTGAACATCTCCATCACACCTACAATAGACAATCAAGTAATTTTTGGTATCCAAATTGCTTTGGATCCATAAACATTAGTAGCACAAATTTTAGTCCCCTTTGGAATCCATTTTTCAATGTCATCCTTTTTAATTGAAGTACTAAGTCCTTTTGGGACCCAAACACTTCTAAAACATTTTCCCTTAATAAATCTAGGGGCACTAGATTGTCTAACATAAAAATTTGATTTTCCAAAATTGTTTTTCTTTTCAAGTTCTTTGGAAATCAAATCTTTTTCTTCTTGAACTTTTTGAAGCAATTTTTGTAAATCAAAACATTTTAACTCAAACTCTTCAAGTTTTGCTTCAAGTTCAAGTTTGGTTTTAGAAAGCAAATCATTTTGAATTTTTAACTTTGAAATCAATTTGTTAATTTTCAAAATATGGCTTTTAAAATCTAAAACCAAATCATCATAGGCATCTTGTAATTCATCAAAAGAGTAAGAACATGAAGTAGATGAATTAGAAGTTACCCTTGAATCTTCTTCGATGGCCATAAGGCAAAGGTTGGCTTGTTCATCGTCGGTGGAGTCCTCATCACTCCAAGTAGCCAAATGTGCCTTCTTCTTATGGCTTAAAGTGCTTGCCCTCTCCTTTCTCTTAGGTTCTCGTTCAAGCTCTCTCAAGGCTTTCTTCATGAACGGGGCACACTTCTTGAAGAGATGAACTATCTCTTCTTCTTCATCCTCCTCTTCACTTGAGTAGACATGATTGCAAGTGAAGGATTTGAGAGCCATAGCACTAGCATTGATGCCAAGCCCTTTGATTTTCTTCTCTCCCATCGCTCTAATTTCTTCCCTTTTCTTCTCCTCTTCCTTGTTCTTCTTCATGATTTGGTGAGTGAGAAGAGACCCCATAAGTTCATCAAGCTTCAAAGTCTTCAAATTTTTGGCTTCGATGATGGCGGTCCTCTTTGAGTCCCAAGACTCGGGAAGTGAGTAGATGAGCTTTCGAACAAGCTTTTCTTCCGGAATGGGTTCTCCATACCCTTTGAGACCATTGGTGATGGTGGAGAATCTATCGAACATTTTCTCAATGTTCTCTTCCGGATCCATTTTGAAGTTCTCATACTCCAAGGTTAGGAGCCCAATCTTGGTCTCCTTGACTTCATCGGTCCCCTCGTATGTGACTTCAAGCTTGTCCCATACCTCCTTGGCACTCTCACAAGAAGACATCTTTTCGTAGATGGATGGGCCAAAAGCACAAAACAAGATGTGCAAGGCTTCACAATTAAGCTTCATCTTCTTGCGATCATCGGCACTCCACTCCGCTTTGCTTCGTTGAGGCACGAACGGACCATCTTCAACTATGTCCCATAGCTTGTAATCTCTAGACTTGATGAAGAACTTCATCTTTATCTTCCAATGGGCATAGAATGTTCCGTCGAAGAAAGGCGGTTTGTCTATGGATTGCGCCATTTTGAGCCGGTTGATGAACTAGTGATCGAGCTTGCCGGATCTCCTCAATAGGATGTTAATCCTCTTCGATTGAGCCAAGCTCTGATACCAAATTGTTGAGTTGTGTGGGGCTCGATTCATTCAACCGATTATGCTCACCAAGTGGTGGAGAGGTGGATTTTTGGGTGGAAGGGTTTAGGAAGCTAGAAAGAATAAAGACACAATGATTTATAGTGGTTCAACCTTCTAACCAAGGTCTACATCCACTACCTTAGCTCCCCACTAAGGATTTCACAACCAATTCCACTAATTGATTCGTCCCCTTTTCTAGGCTTAGGAGGAAACCCTTTACACCGATCAAGCTTCTACCCAAAGCCTTGATCAAAACCCTCTTTTACAAAGAGAAACAAGAAGCAAACTTAAACCCTCTAATAGGTGTTTGATTGCACAATTAAGCTCTCACCCAAAACCTAAAACACTTGAGCAAATTTGACAATTTTGGCTCACTAGTGTTTGTCTATACAATAATTGACATTTTAAGCTCTAAGACAATTCTTGATCATTTGTTGATTGACAATTGAAGCATTAGCCTTCTCTTGATGCTTGGAGGTCCCTTTTATACTCCCAAATGAGTTTGTAGCCGTTACTAGCCGTTGGGGATGAATTGGAGCCGTTGAGGACTTTATTTCCCTTCATAAATGCTGTTCTGCAGCTACCAGTATCGATACACGTGGAACGGTATCGATACGGCCTTCATAGGAACTAGCCCAGCATAGGCGTATCGATACGCTTGAGGGCGTATCGGTACGGCTTGACATTTAAATGGCCGTTGGGAAATAGCCGTTGGGGTAGTTAAAATGGGATCGGTACGCTGACATGGCGTATCGAAACGACCCTACTCCGTATCGATACGAGGGTTTGCCGTATCGGTACGGGTTTTGACAGTGGCCAAACTGGGGCAAAATGGTATCAATACTGGTTCAACCGTATCGATACTGGTACTTTCAAATCACGAGTTTGGCTATTAAAAACATGAAAATTCTTTGTCAAAAACCTCTTAAAATACCTCAAACATAATTTCAAGTTGTTTGGACTTAAAACCATGCTTTAAATTCTTTTCAAATTAGTCCAAAACATTTTTCAATTTTTATATCAAAACATTTGTTCTACAAGATCCTTTTAGCCGCTGAAACTTATAGACTAGTGTGGAACCAAGTTATTCATGCCTCCCGTTGTGATCGTACTTAACCCTTTCGTGAGCCTTGCACTTTCGTGCCCGACAAATAGATTCTCTCAAACGACTGGTGTGGAAAGATTGAAAGAATGAAGAACAATGGATTAAGTAAACTTGAAATATTTTATTGAAGAAATAACTCAAAAACCTAAAACAACCGTTTCTCACTACTGACAACATAACCCTAACCCAATGAAGAATTAGAACATGGCGGTAGAGAAGAGCACAAGTAAAGTCTAAAGAAAACATAGGATGAATTAAACTAGAAGTACAATGGGTATTTATAGACTTAAAACTAGATCAAGTCCTCCTTGGAGTAGAAGTCCTCTAAAGTAGCTTTTCTTCTTTAATGTAGCTTTAAATGCTTACTTCTTTGCTTGGAATATGGACTCTTCATCGTTTTCCTTAGCACGTAAGTAAGCTTGGGAATTTTGATTCGACAGCCCTAGCCGCTGCTACAGACGTCGGAAAATCACGTGAACGCTGACGATAGGTTTAGGAGTTTTAGCTCTACAAATCGCGCTCTGGTTCTCCAAACTTCCATAGTCAGCTGGCGCGGGCAGCAAGGTTGGCAGCATCTTTACTCGACAGGTTCTCGGCAGCAACTTATCTTCAGCTGGAAATGCTTCAGTACAGCTCCTAGGTTTTCTCCTCAGCGTTGTGTCCTCTATTCCTCTATTCCCCCGTTCAGCTGTTAGTACCTAAAAGCAAGAATACACTAGAACAGTACCTCTTATTCACCAAATGAATGATAAGTTATAAAAGTAAGGTAGAACAATGAAATACTGTAAAATGCTATGCATGAACCTAATTATGCCTAAATTGTGCTTAAAAACAGTAATAATAAGAGTTGGACAATGCGTGAAATATAGAACTTTTGGACACTTTACAAACCCAAAACTCCTAAACTTGTGTTTTTACTTTTACTTTTCTTTTTCAGTGCGAGAAGATAAATGAAGGAAGCCATCCCAATCCATGTGGAGACGATACTCTAATACTTATCCTTATATTACTTGAGATGTGCACATTTGCACTAATTGCGGAGGACCTTTAACACGCAACAGCTCTCGTGTGTGAACCTTGAGATGCCGGTGAGAATGTATGAAGTGTTGGGAAACACTTGTGAGTCTGTGTATCCGGCGTGGTTTCATAAATGAACATGTTAATAATCACTTGCGAGCCAATATAATTGATGATGTATTATGAGATAGTTAATGATGCATATTGTGTAAATGCATATTTTACCCTTTAAGCTTGCATATGGTAGCTATTGATGAGAAGGCTTAAGTTGAGTGTTATCAATGGATTTGCTGTTGAGTTTATAACACATGATACATGATGTTTAATATGCTATTTTGTTTGAGGGAAGTGCATGGTTTTAAAAAGGGCATGATGGTTTTTTCAAAGGATGTTTAGTAAGTTGAAATGAGATTTCAATGTGAACATGAAAATGATTTTCATGCATTGGTGTTTTGCTTTTGACCCTCCTCACTAAACCTTGTGTGCTTACGCTCTCATTTGTCCATCAATGGAGATAATTGAGGATTTGGAGGCGGTGTGGGGTAAGAGTTCGCAAGAGACTTCTTTTGAGAATGTATGTTTCGGTTTAGATTATACGTAATAAGGGCAATGGGGGATCCGTTGTGTTTTTTGGTGATTTGTGTAAACTCCCTATTTGAGCAAGTGTTCATTGTTGTTTTAGACTTTTAGATGGCCTTTGGTTATTGGTTTGTGCCTTGTTATGCATTTTGGTATCTTGCTTGTCTTGTATGCTAGGTTGCATGCCTATAGTTTACCTTTGATACGATTTTCCATGACTTGATGTTGAATATGCCATGAATGATTGGAGATTGATGTTTAAATATGTTGTATGCATGTTGGATTAGTTTAGGATGGATTTAAGTGTGAAAAAACAACAAAAAGTATCATTACTGGCCCATGTGTTTCGGTACACTCGTACATGTACCGAAATAGTGAGCCTGAAATGGCCTAAGGGTTTCGAAACAAGGATGCTCTGTTTTGGTACGTTTTGCCACTGGAAACCATTGTTCCAAAACACCTCAAAGTGTGTTTCAATACAGGCCCATGTTCTGAGCTCTGTGAACCTTTTCTGGTACGCCTGCTTCGATACAGGGCTAGCCTGTACCGAAACGACATGCTGGTAAGTTAGTTGATAGAATATTCTATAGTTCTAATTCTTTGCGTTTTGGTCCCTGAATGCTTTGGATGCAATTTAATAAGCACGTGTGATCATTTTGAGCTGAGTTGCATATAATGTGACTAAATAACGGTTGGTAACATAAAAATGGCATAATCCCTTATAGTTTGGTAAAATTACAAAATGATCCTTAAAATGGCATAATTGATTGCAATCGAGTCTTGGTTGATGTTCGATTGATTTATGAATGTTCCGCTGTGAGGTTAAACACTTAAGATCCTAATGAGCATTTAGATAAGATAAAAAATTTAGGGTTGTTTATTGGAGTAAACTTCCCGGTTTACTTCAATATTCCTCTTGTGACTCGTTCGGTTCAGTTTACCCCCAAGGCCGTGCTGAGGGGGTTACATTCGGCCTGCTCATTCATCATATTTACTCAATCTCTTAATTTAATTGTTTTCTTTATTTTAGTTGTTCTCTCGACCAAACCATTACTTGTGTTTTTAATTTTCTACAGTGCGCGATCATAATCTCTATAAGTAGCACCAATCACTATGGAGACGATATCTTTTATGCTATAACATGGCAACGTGTATACTTGCACTAAAATTGTGTAACTGAATACGCGCAACAAGTTTTTGGCGCCGTTGTCGGGGCACAAAAATAACGACTTTGTTTTTATTTTCTTGCACTTTTATTTTTTCAGTCTCTCAAGGGCTAACAAAATTTGGTTTTGCATTGGTGTTGTAATTACTAATTTTGTCCACGGTAGTCCCATTTTATTTTTGTTTTGCAATAATAGGCTTCGTTTAATTTTAATAAGTTTATATTATATGCATGTGATTTCTTATTAAAAAACAAAAAATTACTAAGTAATATTTCGTGTGTTACTATCATTATTTGTTATTACCCATTTGAGAAAAAGAAAGAAAAATAGGAAAAAGAAAGAAAAACAAACAAACAAAAATATTATATTATTATATTATTAGTATTATTATTATCATATTTATCATTATTATTACTATATATTAATTGGTGTCACTATTATTATATTACATTATACTAATCAAACTGAATATATATATATATATATAAACATGCATCATTTTATTAGATAAAGCCCATATTTATATAAATATTTACAGCCCTTTATCATATATTAAATGCCCAGAAAATATTATTACATATGACCCATATTAGGCTCAATAATAAACCTAAATCTGATAACCACAGAAACCCTAATTCTTCTCTTTATATTTGTACAGTCGCCGCATCCTAAACAGTCAGATCTGAAGAGGAGATCTGACGGTCCAGATCGTACAAGGGGATGACCCTTGGAGATCTTCACGCTCGACCCTTTGCCGCCCACGTGCGCGTGTCAATCACGCCTGACGTTCCAGCTTTTCACACGCACAAGTGAGCCGACGCGCACGCCTCTGCTGGTCCCCTCCTCCAACAATGATATCAACACATACAATGAGCCAAAAAAAAAAAAGAATTGTCAAATGGTAAAGAAAACAAGGATTTCAGGAGACAAACAAACATTTCAGGACTTTCAGATGAATACAAAAAAGAGAATAGGCAAAACCAATAAACATTTTGTTTCAATTTTATGTAAATGAAAAATTTCGTAATATCGGGTTATAAAATCGAAAGCCTCAACCATGTTGAAAAGGGAAGCATTGCGAGGGGTGGAAATGGGGGGATTCAGATGAAAGAAAAAGGAAAATACTTTTAAGAACAGAGATTTCAGAATCAATAAAAAACACTTTCAGAGTAATCTCGGCCTCTATTTTATTTTGAATCAAACAAAAGAAAACAAAAAGCAAACAAGAAAGAATCTTTACTTTCGATGTTCAGTATTTTTCCGGCGACTGAAGTGTCTTTTCGATGATCTCAACGGTGAGGGTGTTATCTCGACGACCGAGATCCGGTGAGGGAGAGCCGAATCGTTAGCCCTTTTTTTCTTGACGATCAAAGCCGATTTTTTGGAAAAACTATTCGGATAAGAAGAGAGGGGATGACTTGATGAGCTCATTGGTGACCTTGCATGGCTGGGAGAACCACCGGAGCGACGACGGCGGCCTGAGAGGACACAGTGGCTACGGGTCAAGAAAAAACGGAACAAAGAAAGATGAGTTTATTTTTTAAAACCATTAACATATTCCTTAAAGGGATTAATCATTTTATTAAATGCTTTCTCTTTTATTTTATTTTTCATTAATTCCCTGTATCTCTGTTTCTGTTTTTTTTTTTCATAGTACTTTAATGCTTTCTTTTTAATACCCTTAATGCCCTTTTTATGCTGCCATTAAATTTGGTAAATAATTTTACTTACTATACTCGTGTATCTTATATATATATATATATATAGGATCAAGTTATATGGTGTAAAACTCATTTAATTTTACACTAATCTAGGACCATTGGATAAGGGAAATGGATGGATGAGATTAACAGTAAAAAATGTGAAGATTATCACTTGAGAAAAAAAAATAAGGAAATAATCTGAGCCATTAATTACCATCATCTAACGGTCCAAAAACTGTGTAAAAGTAATTGAGTTTTACACATTGCAAGTTGATCCTAACCATATATATATGTATACGTTATATGTATACGTTATATGTTTTATATGTCATATAAGGTTTTTTAGATTTTATACCATATTTATATGTATACGTTATATGCTTTATATGTCATATAAGGTTTTTTAGATAATATATAGTTTGATTGTATAAAACTATGGTTTTCAATATAATATATAGTATATATATGATATAAGGTTTTCTCATATAATATAGTCTTTTTTATATATAATTTTAATATACATATATTTTAAGATATGTTTTTAATGTCTGCTTAGTATATCTTGCTTATGTTGTTTTAATATGAAGGTGGTCATGCATTTTTAAATTGTCATTCATATGACGATTAATATTTTAATGGCATGTAATTAATTTAAACCAAAAGGAGGTATCTATTAACCCCAATATTTGTGTCGAAACAGTCCGAACTCAATGGATGTGGACCAGATATTTGGATTAATCTTTACCGTCTCGAGGTAAGCAATAATTTAAAAGGGAAATATCATGACATCATTCTTAAATGTTTGCATCATACACAAAGGTGATGTACGAAAGGTGAAACATAAATTAATACGACATTCAGACTTATAGGATGTCGGTTTAATCTATGGTCCGATGTATCGTCATCCTTATTAATTAAATGCCTAATTAATTCTAAAGCAACGATTTGTTAAAGCCCGTACAATTATAGTCAGATTTTTAGAACATCTAATTAAATTCACTTTAAACTTTAAATAATTTCCAATGGATTAAAGGCAACAAATATTTTGGTACCGATTTCCGGGCGTGATGGGGGTGCTAATCATTCTCCACACGTAACCAACTCCCGAACCCTTTTCAAAACAATTCTCTGTTTTTATGGTGTCCGACCTACCTAAGCGACTGGCGGCGACAACAAATTTTATCGTTTTTCCGAAACTTGAAATTTCTTAAAAGAAATCCCATTTTTAACAAACCATTTTCAAAAAGCGAGACACTTTAAATGTTTTTTTTAAAACGTTATTACAGTCCACCGGGGACCGAATTTTGTTTTTAAAAAATAAAAAAAGAGTTAGGCCAATAAAATATTTGTTGCTTTTAATGGTGGGAATTATTGAAATTTAAATTAACTTTAATTAGGGTTGTTCTTTCTTGAAAATGTGACTTAGATTGTAGGAGCTTTGATAATTGGTGGCCTTCGAATTAATTCTTCATTTAATTTCTAAGGAATCACCGGCATGTGTTGTATCATGATCATCAAGCTCTATACGCGATCTCCGTCCCTTAAGTGGGAGTGAAACGCCAATACCCACGTGAGTATCCCTCCACGGGTCGGTAATTCACTTTCGGAATCCATGCCTTTGACACGTGAGCAGCCCTCCACATCACTAGGTCGTGCTTTCCCTCGAACCGAAACCAATTCGCAAGCCTGTAATGGGCCATAATTGGGGTTCTTATTTCCTTAGTAGGTAATAAGTAGGTTCGAGTACCCTTAATTAGCATGTAACACCCCGGTTTTGGGCTTAGAAGTTTTGAGCGTTGACCGGTTTGGTCAAAGTGCTGTTCGAATCGTAAGTGGCTAATTTAGGAAAGCCTAGTTCGGGTTGCATTAAAAATATGGAAAAATGTTCTAAAATCATCTTTTAATATATATTGATGAACTGTGAAAACAATTTTGGAAAATGAGTTTTGGAAGGTTGACATTTTGGCTAGTGACCAAAATGTAATTTTCGCAAATTTGGTGGCTGTTTTAAAAAGGATTGAAACTTTGAATCTTTAAGGAGCTATTTGCCCAAAATTGAATTCTCCAGATTTTTCTAAGATATTTTAATCCTAAAATCTGATTTTAAAGATATCAAAGTGGAGGGAAGTTTCATTTTCTCTATTTTCCCAACTAACTTCCTATTTTCTCTTCTCCTTTTCTCTCCAACCAAACATCACCATTTCCAGAGATTCTAATCTGATTTCCTCACCTAAATTCTTCCTTTCAACTTTCATTTGATTGCAAATCAACATATCTTCAAAACCTACTCATTTGCTACAAGTTTCAACAAGGTTTTCATTCCAAAAAGTGGAGAAATCACAAGTTTGGAGGTATGAACGATTCTCCTCTGAACTTTAAGTTCTTTAATGAAATTCCTAAAGTTTTCAATCCTAAATGTATGTTTAATTAAAGGTTTGTAAGTTGATTTAAGAATCTTGGCTAATTGAGCAAGATTTTGATGATTTCAATTGATTTTCGTTTGATCTGTTAAATCTGGGTTTTGAGAAGTGTTTTTGATGTTATTTGATCATTAAATTGATATGGAAATGAGTCTTGATTGATGCAATCCCGGATAGGTTGAATTTCCTAAGTTTCGCTTGAGTTTTTGGTTGTTTTTGGAGTGTTTTTGGTGATCTGTTATACCTGGAGGTATAAGGATGTGTTTGTATTCATTTTGGATGTTAATTGATGTATAAAAATGGTTAGAAGTGATGGATCTTGGCTGGGTTAAGTTTTGGTAATGTTTGGAGGTGATTTCGGTTGTGTTTGGTAGCCGAATTGTCGGATTTGTGTTGAGCAGTGAGTTTGGTTGTGTGGCTGCTGTTCTTAATGCATAATGATGCATTAATGTGCTGTTTTTGTGTGCTTGAAACAGGGGAGTTTGACCCTTGAGCTTTGAAGGTGTTTGCGGAAGGGTTCGGAAGCTTGGAAGGCTTGTCGGCTAGTCTTGTTTGGTTATCGGTGAGTGAAGTTGGGTTTCGGCTTTTTAATCAAAGGTTTGAAGGTTTTGGGAGCTTAGTTTAAGTCTAAACAACTTTGCTAAGCTCGAGAGTAAGTAAATGGATTTCTTACTCGATTTGTGATATGAATTGGCTTTTAAGCAATTGTGGTTGATGATTAGAATGCATGAGTTTTGCATGGTTTATTTCTGTTTTGGAAGCATGTTTTAGCATGGTTTGGTGCTGGTTTTGAAAGCCATATGTGAAGGATGCTCTAGGTAGGAGATCCTTGGTTTTATACATTGAAAATGTGGTTTTGATGCATGATGTTGCATGTTGTTCATTGGCTTTGTTTAATGCTTTAAAACAGTGGGTTGATGATGATAAATGATGGTTTTTGCATATTGGTTATGCATGTGAATCATTTGATTAATGTGGTAATGGTTTTGCATATTGGTTATGCATGTGAATCATTGGTTTATAATGAAATGGTTTTGCATATCGGTTATGCTTGTGAAACATTGGATTAATGTGGCAAGATGGTTATATTGGCAAATGATGTGAGTGGTTCTTGGTTCTTTGATCGGATATAGTTAGCCGGCTATAGGATTGGGTGCACCGTGAATAAAGTCTCCTTGGAGGTGGAGTGGTCAAGAGTGGACCGGATAAGCTCCCTTCAAGTATCCTAACGAGATGAGGTCATAGTGGAGGTGTTGCCCACTCGAGGACCTTGGTTATTTGAGGTCATAATGGAGGTGTTGCCCATTCGAGGACCTTGGTTAAGCAAAGGTTATATGGTGTTTAAAAGTCCATATGTGAGGACCTTGTGCTTGTTGAGATCACAATGGCGGTGTTAAGTCCATGTGTGGATCTTGTATAGGGTGTCCCGGATCTCGTTAGTGATTTCTACAACTACCAATCGGTTATGCAAAGGTTGTATGGTGGTTAAAAGTCCATACGTGAGAACCTTGTGCATGTGAGGTTGTATGGTTGTCCATACATGGGAACCTCGGGAAAAGCTAAGGTTGTATGGTGTTTAAAAGTCCATGCATGGGAACTTTAGGCTTGTAAGGTCATAATGGAGGTGTTGCCCATTCGAGGACCTTGGATTGGGTAGGGTGTAGGGAGCGTAGGGACAACGCTCGGAATCCGCGTATCCGATCGGGTGTTGAGTTGGAAAGTGGATGTGATTGGTTACTTGAAGGCCAATATGATGTTCTTAAATATAAAGAAGCATGAGATGCTTGAAATGATGCATGGTTGCATGTGAAGCATGAGATGCTTGAAATGATGCATGGTTGCATGTGAAGCATGAGATGCTTGAAATGATGCATGGTTGCATGTGAAGCATGAGATGCTTGAAATGATGCATGGTTGCATGTGAAGCATGAGTTGCTTGGAAAGATGCATTGTTGCATGAAAGGTGTATGATGCATGTGAATGCATGTTTACTTGTTAGGTTGAACAAGTGTTGTTTATCATTTGGTAAATGATGTATGTGAGCATGAATATCTTTAATGCATTGAAGTCTTGTAGGACTTGTTTTGAAAGGCATGTGAATATGTTTGTATGGTATATATGTTGCCTTGGTGTAATGCAAGTGTTGGTTGGCTTGTGAAATGGTTTTAAAGGTTTCTTGTTTGAAATGGCTTTCAAGTTTATGAAAGGTATGTTGTGAAATGGAAGTGTTTCCATGGTTTTGTTTTAGTTTTGCATATGGTAATTATGCATGGTTGATGCTTGTGGTTGAAAAGGATTTCAAACATGGGTTTTGGTAAACAAATCGGGTATGTTTTACAAGTGTTTTATGACCCGCTGCATTGATGGTGTTTTGGTTTTGAGCATTCCTCACTAAGCATTATGTGCTTACGCTCTCTTTGTCCATCAATGCAGATCTTTGAAGTTTGGACAGCAAGGAGCAAGGGATTCAAGGTGGACTCCAAGTGAGATGTATGTCTCGGTGAATAGCTATAGTTAATAAGGGCAATGGGGGTAGAATCTCTTGGGATTATTGTGTTTATGATCGTTTATGTTGTTCAAGAATGTTTTAATGTTGTTAAAGTTGTTGGAACATGATTTGGCTTAATTGAGTTTGTTTTGGAAGGTTTGTGCCTAAATGGTTGCTTGTGTAGGAAGCATGCCTATAGATTTGGGGCTTTTTGTATATGATGTGTTTCTGATGAATTGTTGATGCAAGCATGTCTCATTTATGTTGAATTGCATGCTGGTAAAGTTTGGTGGCTTTTGGAGCATGTTTGGATGGTCAATTGCGTGTTTGAGTGAGCAAAATGCAGCTTTCTGGGCTAGGCGTTTCGGAACAGGTTGCACCGTTTCGGAACGGGTGCCCTGCATGAACCCAGGCGTTCGAAACGGGTGCTACCGTTTCGGAACGGTTTAGCTACTGCCCGACCCCCGTTTCGAAACGGGCTATGCCTGTTTCGGAACGGCCCCGCGTTTCGGAACGGGCTGTCTTCCGTTTCGGAACGGTTGACCGTTGGGGGCTGTCAGTGGCAGTTATGTGTTTCAAAATGTTTGCATTTTGGGTCCTGAATCTTGTTTGTGCAATTGTATGAGTTTGAGATGTCCGTTTGAGCTGAAATTTGGCCGAGATGCATGAAACATGATTAATTTTAAGTTGGTAACTTAAAATCTGGTTAAGGCCTCAAAGTTTTCAAAATTTACAATTTGGTCCCTAAAGTTGTGTTTTGTGCAATTGAGTCCCTGAATGATCTCTGATGGCTGTGATCTTTGAGTATGTTGCTTGTGTGTGCATATATAGGACTAATGTGCATCTAGATAAGATTAAAAAGGAAAAAAAAAGGGTCGTTAATCAAGGTTGACTTTCGGGTTGACTTTGGTTTTCCCCGTGTAATCTTCGTAGTTCGGGTCAACCGTCTAGGCCGGGCTACGGGGGTTACATAGCACCAAACTCGTGTGTGAAAATTTATGAAGCCCACCGCGTTAGAGCCATGCAGATAACCTTAGCAAGTTAGAGTTCGTATGATTAGCGCTCTGTATGTGTTTATTGTGTGTTTGAATCCTTCGCACTTACTTTTTTCTTGCCCTTGAATTTATTATTACTTTTTAGATGGACAAATGCTTTTATTTGTTTTTCCCTTCTTTTTATCTTTGTGTTTTGCATATTTTATCATATCATGAAGAGCACCTTGAGTTGGAAATAGTCTAAAATTAAAAACTAGATTAAGGGGAAATTTGGGACGTAACACTGATGAGAAGGATCTCGGCGTGCAAATATAGCAAAAATGAGAGAAATTACATGACAGGGACAATATTTCAGTAGGAGATCTAAGTCAACAACGTTAGCTGAAACTTTCACGAACACAAAGTTTAAAGATGTGTCCAAATCAAAGTTAGTATGGTTGGGATTCCGAAGAAAGAAATGCTTTCAAAGGCGAGAATGATGACCTCTCATATTTGATAGATGTTCCAATCAAGCGATCACTACTTCAAGCCTTGGTAGAGCCTTGGAGTTCAACCTATAGTTGTTTCACTATTGGCAATTTGCTTTTGACTACAAAAGTTGTGCAATACCAAGCTCTTGCAAGAAGATTAACAGAACCCTGTCAAACAAGAACAAAGCCTTCCAAGGTAGGATTAAAAGTTTTCTAGGCACTTTTCCATCTTAGGTTGACAATTTAGAACAAGGAAGAACATTCCAATTAGAAAGGAATTCTGACTTTAGCTTCAACATACTTCAAAGATCAAGTTCAACTGGACCTTTTCCGAAGAGCAAGTCAGGTGTACCAAATACCGACATTGGAGTACTTACATTTAGCCGGCTACACCACTTGGGGGCAGGGCCAAGAGTGGGCACATTTGATAACTTAGATGCAAAGGATCGTCTAAGGTTACCATTCCTAATGAAGGATGCTGCCAAGCTTCCAAGAAAGAAGAAGGGATTGTTTGGATGCTACCTTAGGGGCCACATTTGTAGTGGGTTTCCTTTGATCATTGTAACAAACCAATGTTCCCATTAATGCAAGTCATTTAACGAAGATATTTTCCAAACTCAATGGTGCTCTTTGCATTCATTCGTATGTTCATAGTAGCATTATTTTGTGACAAATTTAATTTTGTCTTCTTGCTCAATTCCCTTTGTCAGCATTCATAGCACTTTTTGCATGAATTGTTGATTCGAGAACAGTTCAAAATTTAAGACTTTTATAACGGAAGAATGAGTCTGTAATGACGAGTTAAATAATCTTGATGTTCAAGATTGATCAAAATACGAACAAGGCCAACCCAGTTATTGGCGGAGAAGGAACTCAAGTTTCAGTCATACCCTACATGGAAGCTCTTATTCTTTACTTGTTGTAACGAGACTTGATATTCGTTGTGAAAAGTTTCTTAATGAGAATGTTCGTCGAATCAATAATCTTTGCATTCAATTGTACCTTTTTGTATGATCTTTCTTTGCCGTGCATACGACACACTGCACCAATGCTTCTTTACATTTCAAATGTACATTTCTTGATCAATTACCTTTAATCATATATCTTTGTTGTGTATACAACATTACATGCATTCATTCATAAAACAAATAAAATTAATCGATCGGGGGTTTGTGGCAGTATTTTTAGCCATCAAAGATTCCGCATCCGCATTTTTATCTAACACCAAAAGAGGAAAATGGAGGAAAGTTTTTCTAAGCTAGAGGCCAATTTGAGGGGTCAGATGAGACGAACTCAGCAAGAATTAAAGGTCATCATCATCAAGTCCCAACAAGATATGATGAAAGGAATATCCCAGCTACTACAGTCCAGTCTAGGAGGAAAGAATATTGTTGAGAATCATGCTCAAGGTTCGGGAAACCGCTTGGCCACCCCGATCTTTATGAATCCTCTTGTTATTAGTCCCTCATCCAACCCACCCAAGGGGGATCTTCGTTGAGGGGTTGTTATTGTACCAAATACTCCATCATGGGTGTCAAACGGTGGAGGGTTGCTCCCTTGTGTAAGCCTTGAGATGCCGGTAGAGTGTATGAAGGGTGTGGGACAACCCTTAATAATCTGTGTATTCAATATGTTTTGAGAAATATGGTTATCACTTGTGAGCCAATATAATGGAATTGAATGTTATGGAAAATGTTGTTGATGTATATTTTGTAAGATGCATTTTTTGTTTAAGCTTAGTATAATTGTATTTATGCTTGGAAGGCTTGATATTTGTTTAGCAATGGTATAGTTGTTGTAAGTTGCATGAGACATGTTGCATGATGATTAGCATGCTGATTTTGATCATAAAATGCATGGTTTATTAAAGATGGCATGTTGGTTTTGGAAAAAGTGAAAATTGGTTTTGTGCATTGATGATGTTTGTGGTTTTTAGCAATCCTCACTAAGCTTGTATGCTTATGCTCTATTTGTTCATAAATACAGACAATTAGGTAGTGGTAATATCCTCAAATATTAGTTAATATCCTCAAGGTGGAGGGATTGGACAATAACAACCCACACCAATCATACATCCAACATCACCCAAACAACATGTGCACAAGTATACATATCATGTATCATTCGAATTATACATTAAATCCCCTAGAGTCATTCGAATTAAACCATATACATTAGTAGCATTTCTATCACCATTTGAAACTACACCTAGATGCAAAATGACAATCTATTTTTGCATAATCCATTCGAAACAACAACATATATATAGGGACCATTCAAACTTCATCCAAATCAATCAATTTGATAAACAATACCAACATATAAACTCAATCATTCAATTCTAACAAGAAAACATGAAGCAATCTAGATGCATTTACACTTAACCAAGTATACATATCATGTTAAACAAATAATTGTAACACATATGTCATTCCAAAACATAGTCAAGATCCACATCAAGCTTAACCAAACATTAACCACTTCATATATTCATATTAAACATAGACATTATCAAATCAAACATGATTAGCTCAACCATTACAAACCATTTTCCATATGTCTTTACATAATCCAACTACATATATACACAGAGTTCAAATGCATGTGACACACTAGATACACATATCTATGCCACATCCTAGGAGTCTAAACAAAATGTTATATATCATACTATGCTTTGGCTTATGATCAGCTCCCGGATCAGATTAGCTAGCTTCAGAATCCGAATGACCTGTAGTTTTGGGAAGAAGGAAACAAAGAGTGATAAGTACAAATAATGTCCTTAGTGAGGTAGTACGTAAATATACTAATTGAGTCTTTTAGATATCTTATTTCTATTTGCCAAGATTACCTAGCTAAGCTCCATTTTACACGAGCATCACCTAGCTAGTTTAAACATGCTCAAGTTATACTTAGCTAGATTTAGAATCATGTATACAACAAGTAAAAACGTAGACATATTGGCATCAATGTAACAATCCAGTATTTAATCACACAAAGCATAGACTCATAACATATCATATGATCACAAAACCATATCAAACATATCACATATTTCATCTGTTAAGTCTTATTTCAAGTACATACCATATTTTGCCTTGGTAGATTAGTAGAACTAGGTAATCAAGTCTCTTTAGGTACAAAGTACCAATTCAGGGGATGCACCATGCATCAAAATCAGAGGATGCTCAATACATCAAAGTGTCTTACACCAATTCAAAGTAATCACATGTTCAGTAGAGGATTCTCAAAGCATCAATTACACAAGGTGTTAACAACACCAACAGAGAGTACTCAAAGTACTAATATCAGAGGATCTTTAGACTCTAAGGCATGCCTTTCTACCTAAGGACCACTAGTCAACCAAGGACTTATTATGTCATTTAATTTCCAGCAAGTGTTACCGTGGTGCACCCTAGGGCCCAATCTGCCGCACACCTAGGGGCCATTTCTAGCACCCATGGGGCCCCAATCCGTCTAGCCCACTCTGCCGCACCCATGGGGCTACAATCCAGCCGAGCCATCCGCCCAAGGAGCCTTGCCAAGCACCCTGGGCCTGTCCGTGCAGCCTTGTCCGCGCACACCGTAGGGCCTGTCCGACCAGCACCGAGCAGGCCGCCCAGCAGCACCCGAGGGCCTGTCCGCGCAGCACCTATAGGCCTGTCCGAGCAGCACCAAGCAGCCCGTCCAGCCACCCCTATGGGCCTGTCCGAATTCCCACCATCCATGGCCATTCAAGCCCATTCCTTGGGGAATATCTACCCCTTTGACCATGGTATTCAAGGCAAGGATCAAGCATCCATTCATCCCTCGAATCATGGAGGATCAAATCCCTTTCACAAGGAAAGAAGACCTACCAAGATGGAAGGAATCATGAATAGTAATCTCTTGCCTTTATTAGATAGCTTAGGCCAATCTTGGCCATCGAATGTAATCGATAGTGACCGTTAGATCGGGAGGTGCTAGGCTATAAAAAAGGCCTCACCCCTCATTTGTAACCATCCTGAATTCCCTTTGTTTTCATCTTTCTTTCATTAATAAAAGCTTAGCAACGTCGAGTACTCTTTTCCCCCTAACTAGGCTTAGAGGGGATTTTTAACGAGGCTCTTCGTTTTGCAATTACTCGAGCCATCTCTTTTCCTTTCTCTTCGCAACGCTTCCGCAACCTAGCCAAGCCAAGACTTGACTTTAAGGCTTACTTGGTCCCTTTCGAAGCCCTTTCCCGACCAAGTGCCGCACGAGACTAGCCATACAAGCCTAGTCCCGTGACAAGTGGCATCAGAGCCAACGTTTTTGCGAAGAATTGTGCGAGATGACGAATCCAAGTGACGCTCCTATCGACATCTCAAAGCCAATGGAGACTCGTGGTGGAAAAACCAAGAGGGCTAGTTTGAGAGATGCCATCTCAACCTTGCAAGACAAAGTTACCCGTTTGGAGGACAACACGAATGAGTCGAGAGATAGACTCGATGTTGTCGAGAGCCGACTAGATACGTTGGAATCTCGGGGTGGTGATTGCAAGGATGATTCCCAGAACCTCGAAGATAGACTCGAGACCGTGGAGTTGGAGAATCGTTCTCTTAAAGATGGGCTAACCGAACTAGAGAAGGTGATGAATGTGATAAAGGCCGAGCTCAACATCTATAAGTCTGCCGTAGCCAACGGAGTTGTTTCAAGCCCGAGTAGAGTGCTAGCCGATGTGCCGAAACCAAAGGAATTCAAAGGATCGAGAGATGCTCAAGAAACCGACACTTTCTTGTGGAGCATGAACCAATATTTCCGCAACACCAACATCGTGGATGAATCCACCAAGGTAAATATTGCTTCAAGTTATTTTACTCACAATGCTCTTTTATGGTGGAGACGCAGGTGTGCCGAGGAGTCCGATAGAGATGTCCCCGTAGAAACTTGGGAAGAGCTTCAAGATGAGATCCATGAAGCGTTCTATCCCAAGAATGCTCAAAGAGAGTTGCGCTCAAAGCTACGCAACTCAAGCACGACAACAACATCCATGAGTACGTGAGAAAGTTCACCGAGTTAAAGCTTCAAATCACCAACTTAGGAGAAGATGAAGGCTTCTCAATCTTCATGGATGGGTTGAACCGATGGGCTAACATGGAGTTGGAAAGACGTGGTGTCAAAGATCTTTCACATGCCCTTGATGAAGCCGAGGCGATGGCCAAGTTCGAAAAGCGAGACTCGCCCAAACCAAAGCAAAAATCCAAAGGTTGGGGAGACAAGAATGCTAAAGCCGGAGGTGAGAGAGTTAACCACGATAAGACTTCCAACAACAATCGACAAGGCCGATCTACTAAGCCGCAAGAGAGACGAGGTTTGGAATGCTTCCATTGCAAAGGACCTCATCATATTCGAAATTGCCCACAAAAGACAAGCCTTTATACCGTCAAAGTCAACGACGAGCCCACCGCCCAACTTGGAGCAATTGTAAGTAATCTCCAAGTAAATTCTTTATCTAACAAGCCCAAAAGTGGTCTTATGTTTGTAGAAGTCACGATTGCCGGAAAGCAATTGCGTGCACTTGTGGACACCGGAGCATCCGAGTTGTTCATTTCCGAAGGAGCCGCCCAAAAACTCAATCTCAATGTGTTGAGGACGAGTGGGTGGATTAAGACGGTCAACTCGAAAGAAGCGCCCATTGCCGGAGTTGCAAAAAGGGTCGAGATCCGACTTGGTAGTTGGAAAGGCCGCGAGGATATTAAGGTAATTCCTATTGATGATTATGATCTTGTGGTTGGTTTATCCTTTTTGGACAAGATTAATGCACTTCTCTTGCCATTTGCCGATGTATTGGTTGTACTCGACCGCGCCCAACAATGTTTGGTCCCCGTGAGTCGAGATGTAGGTATCCAATCCAAGATGTTGTCTTCCATCCAGTTCCGCAATGGTGTGCGAAAGGAGGAAGAGTCTTTCCTTGCCGTGCTCAAGGAAGACGAGGCGTTAGAAGCCGAAGAAGTTCCCGAAGAAGTGGAACGTGTTCTCGTGGAGTTCGAGGACACTATGCCTCCCGAATTGCCGAAGGCTTTGCCACCCAAGCGTGAGGCGGATCATCGCATTGAGTTGGTGCCAAATGCCGAGCCGCCGAGCAAAGCACCTTATCGAATGGCACCACCGGAGTTAGAAGAGCTCCGAAAGCAACTTAAAGAGCTCTTGGATGCCGGGTACATTCGCCCATCCAAGGGTCCGTTTGGAGCACCCATCCTCTTTCAAAAGAAGAAAGACGGTAGCTTGCGCATGTGTGTCGACTACCACGCTCTAAACAAACTCACGGTAAAGAATACATACCATATTCCTTTAATTACCGATTTATTTGATCAACTTGGAAGTGCTAGATTCTTCACAAAGTTAGATCTACGTTCGGGGTATTACCAAGTTCGCATAGCCGAAGGTGATGAGCCCAAAACCGCGTGCATCACAAGGTATGGTTCTTTTGAGTTTCTTGTAATGCCATTTGGCCTTACAAACGCTCCCGCAACATTTTGCACTTTAATGAATAAGGTACTTTCACCTTTTCTTGATCGCTTTGTTGTTGTCTACTTAGATGACATTGTCATCTATAGTGAGACTTTCCATGAACACTTAATGCACTTGAGGAAGGTTTTGCAGGTTCTTCGTGAGAACGAGCTTTATATCAAACGCGAAAAGTGTAGTTTCGCTCAACAAGAAGTTTCGTTCTTAGGCCACATCATTGGAGGTGGTAAGATCCGAATGGATCCAAGCAAAGTTCGAGCCATCGACGATTGGGAACCGCCGACTAAGGTAACCGAACTTCGTTCTTTTCTTGGTTTAGCTAACTATTATCGTAAGTTTGTGCAAGGTTACTCCGCCATAGCTACGCCCTTGACCGAACTCTTGAAGAAGGACAAAGCTTGGGAATGGTGTCCAAGTTGTCAACAAGCGTTCGAAAGGCTTAAACAAGCCATGGTAAGTGAGCCCGTTCTTGCCTTGCCCGACCATTCCAAGCAATTCATTATCCATACCGATGCATCCGATTATGCCATTGGTGGAGTTTTGATGCAAGAAGGCCATCCCATTGCCTTCGAAAGCCGAAAGTTGAACGAAACGGAGAGACGTTACACCGTTCAAGAGAAGGAGATGACCGTCGTCATCCATTGCCTTCGCACATAGCGACACTACATCTTGGGTTCCAGGTTTGTCGTCTTTACCGATAATTCTGCCATTTCTTATTTTCTAACCCAAAAGAAATTCTCCTAAGCAAGCTAGGTGGCA
Source organism: Hibiscus trionum (assembly GCA_030270665.1). Classification (NCBI taxonomy): domain Eukaryota; kingdom Viridiplantae; phylum Streptophyta; class Magnoliopsida; order Malvales; family Malvaceae; genus Hibiscus; species Hibiscus trionum. Next base: position 30,533,507 of record BSYR01000021.1, read on the forward strand.
AGATTTCTTGGCGGAATTCGATTTTACAATGGAGCACAAGCCCGGAAAGACCAACACCGTGGCTGATGCGCTTAGCCGAAAAGCTAGCTTTGCCTCCATTAGCCAACCAAGTGGTGAGTTACTTGATTCCATCAAGGAAGGCTTGACGCATGATCCCACCGCAAAGAATCTAATCACCTTTGCCAAAGAGGGTAAGTCACGCCGATTTTGGGTCGAAGATGATCTTCTTCTCACAACAGGCCAACGCATATTCGTCCCCTACTTCAACAATTTGAGAAGGACATTGATGAAGGAATGTCACGATTCGAAGTGGGCCGGACACCCAGGTATGCATCGTACCTTAGCTTTACTTAATGAGCGTTATTATTGGCCTCGTATGAATGAAGATGTAGAAGCATACGTGAAGACTTGTCTTGTTTGCCAACAAGACAAGATCGAAGCAAGCAAGCCGATGGGACTACTCCAACCTTTGCCAATACCGGAAAGACCATGGGAAAGTATTTCTCTTGACATTATTATTGGTTTTCCTTGTGTTAATAACTTTTCGAGTATTATGGTTGTAGTAGACAGGTTTTCAAAGTATGCTACTTTTATTCCCGCCAACAAGACATGCCCCGCCGATGAAGCCGCTCGTCTTTTCTTGAAGCATGTCGTGAAGCTTTGGGGAATCCCAAAGTCTATAGTAAGTGATCGAGGCGCTCAGTTCACGGGTAAGCTTTGAACCGAGTTGTTCAAGTTGTTGGGTTCCTCCTTGAACCTTTCAACAAGTTTTCATCCACAATCCGATGGGTAAACCGAGAGGGCCAACGCGTTATTGGAGATCTACTTGAGACATTTCGTCAATGCATCCCAACAAATTTGGCCCGATTTGCTAGACGTGGCCCAGTTTTCCTACAACTTGCATAGGAGTGAAGCCACGAACCAAAGTCCGTTCGAGATAGTGATGGGCCAACAACCGCTCACACCCGATGCCATCAAGACCAAGTACCAAGGTCCAAATCCAGCCGCCTTCCATGTAGTGAAGGACTTGCAAGAGCAAAGAGACCTAGCCAACGCTTGCCTCCACAAAGCAAGCAAACGCATGAAGAAGTGGGCCGACTAGAAGCGACGCGACGTCGAAGTTTAGGTAAATGATTTAGTTTTGGCTAAACTTAATCTAACACTTCGAAATGCTTCTGTTCACAGGGCTCTTGTGAGGAAGTATGAAGGCCCATTTCTAGTGATAAAGAGAGTAGGCAAGGTGGCCTACAAGCTAGAATTGCCATCCGCAATCCAAGTCCATCCCGTCTTCCATGTGAGTGTCCTTAAGCCTTATCACGAGGACGAGGAAGATCCGGAAAGAAACATCTCCAAGCGTGCACCCGTTGGAGTTAGGACTTCGTTCGAGAGAGAAGTCGAAACCATCGAAGCCGATCGAGTCATTCGACGCTAAGGCTACCAACCAAGGCACGAATACTTTGTGCTTTGGAAGGGTCTAACCGAAGCCGAGGGTAGTTGGGAGCTAGACAAAGACTTATGGCAGTTTGAAGACAAGATTGCCGATTTTGAAGCCCAACGAGCGACGAGGGCGTCGCTCAATTCGGTGGAGGAGAATGTTACCGTGGTGCACCCTAGGGCCCAATCTTCCGCACACCTAGGGGCCATTTCCAGCACCCATGGGGCCCCAATCCGTCTAGCCCACTCTGCCGCACCCATGGGGCTACAATCCAGCCGAGTCATCCGCCCAAGGAGCCTTGCCAAGCACCCTGGGCCTGTCCGTGCAGCCTTGTCCGCGCACACCGTAGGGCCTGTCCGACCAGCACCGAGCAGGCCGCCCAGCAGCACCCGAGGGCCTGTCCGTGCAGCACCCATAGGCCTGTCCGAGCAGCACCAAGCAGCCCGTCCAGCCACCCCTATGGGCCTGTCCGAATTCCCACCATCCATGGCCATTCAAGCCCATTCCTTGGGGAATATCTACCCCTTTGACCGTGGTATTCAAGGCAAGGATCAAGCATCCATTCATCCCTCGAATCATGGAGGATCAAATCCCTTTCACAAGGAAAGAAGACCTACCAAGATGGAAGGAATCATGAATAGTAATCTCTTGCCTTTATTAGATAGCTTAGGCCAATCTTGGCCATCGAATGTAATCGATAGTGACCGTTAGATCGGGAGGTGCTAGGCTATAAAAAGGGCCTCACCCCTCATTTGTAACCAACCTGAATTCCCTTTGTTTTCATCTTTCTTTCATTAATAAAAGCTTAGCAACGTCGAGTACTCTTTTCCCCCTAACTAGGCTTAGAGGGGGTTTTTAACGAGGCTCTTCGTTTTGCAATTACTCGAGCCATCTCTTTTCCTTTCTCTTCGCAATGCTTCCGCAACCTAGCCAAGCCAAGACTTGACTTTAAGGCTTACTTGGTCCCTTTCGAAGCCCTTTCCCGACCAAGTGCCGCACGAGACTAGCCATACAAGCCTAGCCCCGTGACACAAGCACAAGCAAGTGATTATCAACCAATTTCAAGATCATACAATATGTTCATGTCACCAATACACTAGACCTATTCACGGACATCATTCAAGCAATTTCCAACAAGGATATCATGTCATTTTCCTCACGAATTCATCCAAAAACAGTAGCCTAAAATCACATATAAGTTCATATCATGAAGCTCATTTAGCTCATCAATCATGGACATGAATCATATATCACACAAAAGCACTAAACTAGAGTAAACATAGCAATTATTATTCCATTTAACCTTCTTCCCTTAGATCATTACCAAATATTATTTATGTTCAATCATTGCTTTCAAGTCATCATATAAAAAAATAAATACATTGGTTACGACACTAGTCCTAACCCTAAAGTTTAACTACACTCACAATACTCCAAGCTAGATTGTTTCCTTGATCACTATGCCTTTGTCCTTTTCATTTTGTTGCCCAACTCTTGAATCCTCCAATGTTTCCTCAAAGTCCTGGTCTTAAACATACAAATAAAACATATACATTTCACATTAGAAATCATTTCAATCATATAAACTCATTTATACAATCTCAAACACTTAAACATGTAAAACTGTACCTATTCCGCCAGTTTGAGCACTAGTCACTATTTTGGCCATAACTTTTTACTCACAAGTCCAAATTTCAATTATCTTATCATTCCAGAAATCTTATTCACTCAGCTTTAAAACCATGTTTGATACATATTTTCTCATTTCTTAATCAATACAATATTATTTAAACATAGGCCATTTTACTGTTCTGGACAGTTTGTAGAAGCTCCACAATTTCGTTTCCAGAATTTTTCTATAGATATCAAATTTTAGTTCCGTTTGTCTCTAGTTAAACTAGAAATGCCCAAATATTTTCTATCAAAATTTCAGGTCTAAACTCCATGTATTTTATTTTTGGTGAATTTTTAAAAAGTCAATGTCCAGAACAGGGCAGTGTTGGGCAGATTACACTAATTTCTCTCTTAAGCTCCTTATAACTTATTTTCTTGGCTTCCACCACCTAATCTTATTTTACCATCTACTTCTAAATTTTCTCATAACCATTTTTAACACCTTCAAATATAAATTTCCAGAATTAAAAAACCCTAACAACAATAAAAAACAGAGTGGAAATCGGTTAAGCACAAGAACACTTACTTGGGTTTCTTATAAACATGTATGCATCTAATGTTTAACTTCCAACCCTCTAGAATCCTTTTTCAAGCTTTCTAAATTCTCCAGATTTCTTCTTTCCTCTCAACTCTCTCTCTCTATTTGGTTCTTTTGTTTCGGTGGAGATATGAAAGAAAGATGATAATTCTTTTTGGTGTTATACACTTGTTAGCCATGTGTTTCAAGGGAAGGACACATGGACTTATTTTGTCCATGTATTATTCCACTAACAACCCACTATATTAGGTGATACATCATATTATAGGTTATCCTACTAATAACCCACTTTCTTGGTCCTTTAACTTTCTCAAAGTTGTTTCACATTTTAGTTTACAATCTCTTTTTGCACCATATTTCAGGTTACACTATACTTGTACCACATTTTAGGTTACACTATACTTGTACCACATTTTAGGTTACACTATAGTTGCACCACATTTTAGGTTACAACTCGTTTTTGCACCATATTTCAAGTTACACTATACTTGCACCACATTTTAGGTTACAACCCATTTTTGCTCTACATTTCAAGTTACAACCTATTTTTACCTTATTTATTAACTAACTTAAGGATTTTCAACTAGGGTTTTTTAGGGTGTGACAACCTAGATCTGATACCAAAAAATGTAACCCCCTTAGCCCGGTCTAGCCGCCAGACCGAACCAAGCGGAATACACGGTGAAAACTGTAAAAATACCTAATAGAATTTCCCTTCGGTTAGCAACCCTTATTTTTTTAGCTTGCGTACATGCCATTTTACATCCTACATGGATAGACCCGCAACGGAAGAAACCTTAACAAAAACGGATATCAACAAAATGTTCAAACACCAAAGGACCAAAATCCAAACTAGTAGGATTCAAGGTCCTAACATGAAATTGGGTTTACCAATAATCAATTAGTCAAGTTTCATGCTCACATGACAAAATTCAGCCAAAACCAACAATCCGAACTCATCCAAAAGATTGCATAACATTCAAGGACTAAAACACAAAGAGTTAGAACATCAGAACATTCCATAACTAACAAAACTGTCACCCGTTTCGGAACAGACCAAGCCTGTTTCGAAACCACAAATTACAATAGCAAAACGTACTGAAACATGTCTCACTCGTATCGAGACCAAACATACCTGGGACGATTCCTCTGCCTCAGATAATACAGAGGCGTATCAAAATGACCTCGTGTTTTGATACATGCCTAAAAATAGCCTTGAGGTCTCAAAATGACCCTTATGCATTTCGAACCACTTAGGCCAAATATGCACACCGTATCAAAACGACGGTGGGTGTTTCGAAACACATACCAGAAAAAGACTCACTGCGGTATATTTGGGCATTCAAACATGATACAAACAACATCACACCAATATAAGCAAGCACCATATAGGCAAAAGATCCTATCACAACCTTCCAATATGCATTAGAACACAACCAAAAATTCTTTAAGCATCCAACATAAGAAAGCAACCACATACACGGCTAAACTTTAAACCAAACCAAGATCCAACATACAAAGGTCATTAAATAAAATAGAAAGGTATCACAAACATGTCTCAACTCAGGGAGTCTCAAAACATAACCTCCCAAAAGCATAAAGGTCTTATCCCATTGCTATCATACTATTATTTGATGCCAAAACCATACTTGAGCGAGAGATAAACTCTTGGACTCTTCCTTGTTTTTTTGTTGTACTGAATGGCATATAGATCTGCATTGTTGGAAAAGAAAGAGCATAAGCAAGAATGCTTAGTAAGCGGTGCTCAAAAGAACAACAACAACAATGCAGTTTTAAAATCATTTTGCTTGTATTTGAAAATAAAACCATTCCCCATATCATTTCACAAAGGTAAACTTCCAAAATATCATGCTCATTACAAACTCATGCCTGAACTACAATTCAAGGCATAACATCCACTTTCCATACCCACATGTATCACTTAACTCATGCATCTAACAATGCAATATCAAGTCACGACTTACACACATGCATGACACAAGTCATAGACTTTCACAACATGATACATAGTAATCTCAAAGCTTCATAACAGCACCAACACAATAAAAGCATAATACATAAAATGAAAGTCATGAGTACATTGACATCTTTAGCACATTTACTCGGATATGCGGATAACCCCCGGTGGAATGCTCATCACCGTGCTCAAGACCACTAGATAACTTCAGGTGGAATGCCCATCGCCGTACTCACCCGTCTAGTAAATATAAACTTCCGGTGGAATGCCCATCACCGTACTCCTCCTTAGTGGAATCTGTCATTACTAAGGCTACGCACGAATTTTACCATTATAATGCACTCTCATCCTATTGGTCGACCTATTATATCCGGTAATAAAATATCATCAAGTGTCAATATACCCATCAAGGCCAACACTTACCCATTGTTCTTCAAGGCCGCAAGCACAACATTTCTCATCCCATTTTCATAACACATTTCCATGCAAAGCATGTACTCAACCACATTTACCTCATTAAAATGACCATTTTGAATATGGGATCATAAGGGACAACATTTAAATAAGTAAAAAATGCATAAAAATAGTAGGATTTAATGTAAACAACATAACATGAACATGGTCCACAAAATCAAGGCAAAACTAGCCGAAAACAAAGGCGAAAACAATAAAACTTACTCTTGCGCTTAAAGTGGCCTTTCAAGCTCAATCTAAACCCACCAAAACTTGTCCTTAACCACGTTAAGGCTTTATAAAACATTTCCACTCACCATCACTACACAAATGCTAGCCGAACCCCCAATTCAAGGTCCCGCTTCGTCTGATATCGCGTCCGAAGTTCCCAAATCAGTTTCCCCTACTTCTAATCAATTTAAAACATAGCATTAAAGTGTTTTCAAGCCCTTAAACTTGGTGTAACTCAAAAAGCCAGCATCTAGCATCAATCGCCCATCAATTCATATCTGAAATCAACCGAAAACATCAAAAAATCAAATCTAAACAAACTCCAGCTTAAACCCAGCAAAATTATCATTAAAACCACATCTATTAACAACTAAAAACATCAACCCAATAGCAATCAACCATCAACCCAACTCACCTAATTTCGGGTTTTATATTATCAAACCATTATCTCAACTTTATTTAACATCAAAAACATATTTAATAATATCCACAAACCCAACAAAAAAGAATTAATATGAAAATCTCACAGATCCACATTTTAAAAGATTGTTTAAGCACTTTTTTCATCAATCACAATAAAAAGTCTTTCAATAAACACTATAAAAGAATCAAGAACGTGGGAATTTCAATAAAGAACCTTACATTAGAGGGGAAAACGCAGCTGGCCCCTAATGGTAGATTTTTCCCTTTTATAATGAAAAACCTTGAGAAAGCTAGAGAAAACAAATGGGTTTTAAAGAGAAATCATTGGAAATAAGTTTGATGATGAGAAATCAATGTCAATAAGGATTTACCTTGGAAATATTGAGTGAAGAAGGTTGTTTGGATGAAAGAAATTTGAAAAAAAGTGTTGAGAGAAAAGTCACGTCAATTTTGTGTAAAGCTGATAACCTTTCAAAATATCTTTTATTATAATTAAGACACTTTTTAAAAACATTTTAGAAACCAAAATATTTAGGTGAAAAGTCTGAAATTAGACTTGGCTAATTAACTCCTTAAAGATTCAACGTTTTGATTCTTTTACAAACTAGTTACCAAATCAGTTTTGAAACCTTACATTTTAGTCACTAGACTAAAATGTCCACTTTCCAAAAACAATTTTCCAAAATTGTGTCCACTAAAAATCACTTATATGTAGATAATGATTTGTAGCTATTTATCCATAATTTAAATCCTTCAAAAACCATTTATTTAAAATAATCCTGAAACTAGTCTAAACCCGTGAAACTAACTCATCCAAAACTTTTAATCAGATCCGGCCAACTTCCGGACTCTAAACTCGGGGAGTTACATCGAAGCTGACAAAAGTACGAGGAGGAATGCCAGACTTGGTTGGCAAAAGAAGGATGGCCGATGCGCGGTTAGTTAGCCGTTGGTCAAATATCCAGTCAGCCCTAAAATTCGAAAGAGGATTACATGCTTATCTTAAGGCGTAACTAACTTTCAAATTTAAACCCAACCTAGGATTTTTCATGTGTGCCTAGTTAAAGGAGTCCTAATGATGAACGGAGGGATCGACTCACTTAAGGAGGCTGCACGGTGGTGAAGAGGGCAAGGTTTGGTTGTACCAGGATAAGACCGAGAGCTCTTGATCCATTGAAGTGTTGCATCGACATATCTCATTCTTTGTCCATTTCACTTTTTTTATTCTGTTTTTTATGTTGGTGTTTGTTAAAAATGATTTGATGTTGATGGTTTCCCCAACCATGATCTAATTTCTTAAGTTGGTTGGGGATATTTTTTGATGAACGCTCAACTATTTTCCAGCTTTTAATAATTGAATACTGTGGCAATTTTTTCTATCTTGCTAGTACTTAATTTCTTCAATTGTTTGACATACTACATTTGGCATTGCATGTCTATTATCTCTTAATATCTTAACAGACTTAGGAGATAACGGTTAATTGCCAAGGTACTAAGGTGAGAAGCTTTGACAGGAGATGTTTAAGTAGATGAGCTTACTTCAAAAGTGAATCTACCCCTTAGGAGTAAAGATTAGAACTTGTTCAAGTTAATTGATGAAAGACATCACTATAGACATATAGGAGTTAATCATAATTAACTTAGGGTATTACCATCAACAGAGGCATTACTACTCTAAAATCTGCTCGGTAATAAAAACCAAGGTTGAAAATTATTAAAAGGCCGGCATAGTTAGTGTGAAATGCAATGATCCCTTGCCAACGGTAATCACCATTTGAATATTTTTGTTTGCCAAACTTGCCTGAATTTTAATTATACTTTCCTTAGTCATTTTTCTTAAACCAAAAACCAAAATACAAATCAAACTCCTTTGGTCCCTTTCACAAGTAAAAGTGTGGTATTTAATTCTTGGAAAATCACTGTGGATACAATACTCTACCCACTAATGTATTACTTGTTTACCGTGTATGCTTGCACGCAAAAGACCTATACTTGACATTATTTACTGGCACATTTACACTTATTCATCAATTATATGCCAAGCGTTAGTCGGTCGACAAGTTTTTGCCGTCGTTTTCGAGAATTGCAACAGAGTTTATTCTTTTGATTTTTTACTTGTGTTTGATTATTTTTATTTATTTTGTTTGCTTTGTGTATGACCAGGAACCGCACCGCGGAAGAAGATCGGCCACACGACCCATAGATTGAAAGAACCCTATACAGATTGAAAAAGAAACTTCGAGAAATGGCTGTAAACGAACAAGGTGGCATAGAATGTGTCTCAAACAACTAGGAGAATCCACCAATACATAATGGAATACCGCTCACTCATGTTGTTGTTGTTTTTGTTGAAATTCCAGAAGAAAGACCTATTAGAGAGCACTTGGCACCAAATATGGATAATTTAATGTCTGACCTAGTTGATCCCGAGATAATGCAATCAATTTTGAACTTAAACCGACAAAGATTCAGACTCTATTGAATGTATGTCAATTTAATGGATCATCCACTGGACACCCGATATAACATTAGAGGCAATTCATGGAGGTTTGCCAACTATTTCAGCAACCTGGTGTAGCTGAAGAGTCACTGAAGCAAAAACTATTATTGTTTTCTTTGAGAGATAAAGCAAAGTTGTGGCTAAATTCTTTTCCACCTAGTTTAGTTACTTCATGGGTAGAATTATTCTAGAAGTTCATTCTAAGATTCCAACCACCTAAACATAATGCCAAGCTCCAGAGTGAAATCATTACTTTTAGGCAGGCTGATGATGAAACTTTGTATGATGCTTGGGAGCGTTTCAAGGACTTGTTGAGGAGGTGCCCCATGTATGGATTCCCTACTTAGACCCAAATATGTAACGCCCCGGTTTTGGGCTCAGAAGTTTTGGGCGTTGACTGGTTCGGTCAAAGTGCTGATCGAATATATAAAGGTGAAATTAGGAAAGCCTAGTTCGGGTTGCATTAAAAATATGGAAAAATGTTCTAAAATCATCTTTTAATATATAAAAGTGAACTGTGAAATCAATTTTGGAAAATGAGGTTCGGAAGGGTGACATTTTGGCTAGTGACCAAAATGTAATTTTTGAAAGTTGTGTGACTGTTTTATAAAGGGTTGAAACTTTGAATCTTTAAGGAGCTATTATTCCAAAAAGAGTTTCTCCAGATTTTTCTAAGATATTTTGATGTATAATTCTGATTTTAAAGCTTAAGAAAAGTGGAGGGAAATCATTTTACTATTTTGTAACCAACTTTCCATTTTCTCTCTTTTTCTCTCAACCCAAACACTTTCTCTCCAGAGATTTACTTCTGATTTTTTCACTCAAATCTTCCTTTTCAATTCTCTTTGGATTCCGAATCATCTCTACAACAAAACCTCACCATTTGCAAGTTGTTTCATCAAGCTTTTTGGTTCCAAAAAGGGAGAAACTCAAGTTTGGAGGTAAGAACGTCCTTCTCCTCTAAACTCTCAGTTCTTTACTGAAATTCCTAAGTTCTCAATCCTTGATTTGTGATTTGTTAAAGGCTTTTCAATTGAAATCTTGATTTTGGCTTAAAATGCAAGATTTGCTTGATTTTGGTGAAATTTTCGTGTGATCTGTTTGGGCAGTGTTTTGAAGTGTCAAATTGATGTTAAATGAATGCTAAATTGATTAGAAGTTGAGGTTTAATTAATGCAATCCCGGATAGGTTGAATTTCCTAAGTTTTGCTTGAGTTTTTGGTTGTTTTTGGAGTGATCTTGGTGATCTGTTATACCTGGAGGTATAAGGACGTGTTTGTGATCATTTTGGATGTTAATTGATGTTTAAAAATGGTTAGAAGTGATGGATCTTGGCTGGGTGAAGTTTTGGAAGTGTTTGGAGGTGATTTCGGTTGTGTTTGGTAGCCGAATTGTTGGATTTGTGATGAGCAGCGAGTTGTGTTGTGTTGCTGGTGTTTTTAATGCATAATGATGCATTAATTCTCTGTTGTTGTGTGCTTGAAACAGGGGAGTTTGATCCGTGAGCTTTAGAGGTGTTGCGGAAGGTTTCGGATGCTTGGAAGGCTTGTTGGCTAGCCTTGTTTTGTGTAACGGTGAGTGAAGTTGGGTTTTCAGCTTTTAAACCAAGGTTTGGAGATTTTGGGAGCTTAGTTTAAGTCTAAACAACTTTGCTAAGCTCAAGAGTAAGTATATGGATTTTCGCTCTTGGTTTGTGTTGTGAATTGGCTTTAAAAGCAATTGTGTTTGGTGGTTGCAATGCATGTGATTTGCATGGTTTATATTCTGTTTTGAAAGCATATTTTAAGCATGGTTTAATGCTGGTTTTGAAAGCCATATGTGAAGGATGCTCAAGGTAAGAGATCCTTAGTTTTATACATTGAAAATGTGGTTTTGATGCATGGTGTTGCATGTTGTTCAATGGCTTTGTGTAATGCTTTAAAACAGTGGATTGATGATGGTAAATGATGGTTTTTGCATTATGATTATGCATGTGAATCATTGGACTAATGTGGTAAGTTGGTTATATTGGCAAGTGATGTAAATGGTTCTTGGTTTCTTTGATCGGATATAGTTAGCCGGCTATAGGATTGGGTGCACCGTGAATAAAGTCGCCTTGGAGGTGGAGTGGTTAAGAGTGAACCGGTAAACTCCCTTCAAGTATCCTAACGAGATGGTTAAGGTCATAATGGAGGTCGAATGCCCATTCGAGGACCTTGGTTAAGCAAAGGTTATATGGTGGTTAAAAGTCCATATATGGGAACCTTGTGCTTGTTAAGATCACAATGGTGGTGTAAAGTCCATGTGTGGATCTTGTGTTGGGTGTCCCGGATCTCGTTAGTGATGTTATACAACTACCAATCGGTGATGCTAAGGTTGTATGGTGTTTAAAAGTCCATACATGGGAACCTTGTGCATGTTAAGGTTATATGGTGTTTAAAAGTCCATATATGGGAACCTTGTGTAAGCTAAGGTTGTATGGTGTTTAAAAGTCCATACATGGGAACCTTAGGAAAGTTAAGGTTGTATGGTGTTTAAAAGTCCATACATGGGAACCTTAGGAAAGTTAAGGTTGTATCGTGATTAAAAGTCCATACATAGGAACCTTGTGAAAAGTTAAGGTTGTATGGTGTTTGAAAGTCCATACATGGGAACCTTGTGAATGTTGAGGTCAAATGGTGTTTAAAAGTCCATTTGGGGACCTTGGATTGGTAGTGTGTATGAAGCGTGGGGACAACGCTTGTGATCCGCGTATCCGATTGGATGTTGAGTTGAAAAGTGGATGTGGTTGATCACTTGGGAGCCAATATAATGTTCTTGATTATGATTAAGCATGAGATGCTTGAAAAGATGCATGGTTGCATGAAAAGTGTTTAATGCTTGTGAATGCATGTTTACTTGTTAAGTTGAACAAGTGTTGATTATCATTTGGTAAATGATGCATGTGTGCATGAAATCTCTTTAATGCATTGGAGTCTTGTTAAGACTTGTTTTAAAAGGCATGTGATGATGATGTTGTGGTTCATAAGTTGCCTTTGTTTAATGCATGTGTTGGATTGATTGAGTAAATGGTTTTAAAGGGTTTCTTGCTTGGAATGATTTTCAAGTATAAGAAGGGTATGTTATGAAATGGAAGTGTTTTCCAAGGTATGAATTTAACTTTGCATATGGTGTTTATGCATGGAATGGTTAAATGGATGATTTTGCAAATTATGCTTTGAAAAGGTTTTCTTAGCTTGCTAAGCTAAGGGTTGGTTTTCATGTTTGAGCAATGCATGGTTTAAGCATGTTGTTGAAAAGGGGTTTTCAAACTTTGCTTGGTAAACAAATCGAGTTGCTTTTCAAAGAGGTTTTATGACTCGTTGCATTGATGGTGTTTTGGTTTTGAGCATTCCTCACTAAGCATTATGTGCTTACGCTCCTTTTTGTCCATCAATGCAGATTCTTGAAGTTTGGACAGCGAGAAACAAGGGATTCAAGGAGGACTCCATTTGAGATGTATGTCTCGGTGAATAGCTATAGTTAATAAAGGCATTGGGGTAGAATCTCTTGGGTTGATGTTTATGTGTTCGTATATGTTCGGACGAGGATGGTTATATGTTGTTGTTAATGTTGTTGGATCATGTTTTGTCTTATATGAGATGGATTTGGAGATTTTGTGTTTAAATGGTTGCTTGTGTAGGAAGCATGCCTATAGAATTGGGGCTTTACGTATATGATGATAATATGTTGAATTGTTGATGCAAGTATGTCTCTTATATGTTGAATTGCATGATGGTAAAGTTTGGTGGCTTTTGGAGTATGTTCGGATGGTCAATTGCGTGTTTAAGCATGTCTTTTTCTGCATTATGTGCAGGGCGTTTCGGAACAGGGACTACCGTTTCGGAACGGATGCCCTGAATCAGCCCAGGCGTCTGAAACGGTAGACACCATTTCGAAACGAAAAGCATTCTGCCAGCCACCTGTTTCGGTACGCGTTGCGGAACGGCCCCGCGTTTCGAAACGGGCTCTGCCTGTTTCGGAACACGTGACCGTTGGGGGCTGACAGTGGCAGTTAAATGTTTTGGAATGTTTGCATTGTGGTCCTGAATCTTGTTTGTGCAATTGTATGAGTTTGGGATGTCCGTTTAAGCTGAAATTTGGCAGAGAAGCATGAAACTTGATTAATTTTAAGTTGGTAACTTAAAATCTGGTTAAGTCCTTAAATTTTTCAGAATTTACAGTTTGGTCCCTAAAGTTGTTAATTGTTCAATTGGGTCCCTGTTTGATCTCTGATGTTTATGATCTTCGAGTATGTTGTTGTGAGATCACATCTAAGGTTAACGTGCATTTAGACAAGATTAAAAAGAAAAAAAAAGGGTTGTTAATCAAAGTTGACTTTCGGGTTGACTTTGGTTTTCCCCGTGTGACTTTCTTAATTTGGGTCAACCGTCTGGGCCGGGTTAAGGGGGTTACATTTGGTGGTATCAGAGCTAAGTTGCGAATGCTTGGGGAAAACGGTAAATTGTTGTGATGTGTGTTGATGTTTACCTTGTTGTGTGGATGAAAGTTGGTTGAATGTTGGTTGAAACACGTGTTTCTGAGTAAGTTGTTGATATTTGCAAGCATGCTTTGTGTTTAAGAATCTTGGTTGAGCTTACGTGGATATATGCTGATGTTGTGAGTTGGTTTAATGCATGATGAAAGTGAAATGAGTATGTTATGTGGATAGTATGCTGTTGCAAGTGGATGCTGTTTGATGAAAGCATGATCGAAGTATGTTGTTTGATATGCTTGATGTTGTGATATCCATGTTCGTGTTGACTGTTATGTCATGTAATAGAGGGGGGATTCGGGATACCCATTGCCTTATTATTATAGCTATTGTGTTATTTTGGAGTTGGAGTTTGAATCCTTGCTTAAAGCTGGTCTAACTGGTTTGTTTGTTTTGTTGTGATTGTTTGTTGTTGTTAGTGGTATGGCGAAGTCGTTGATAGAATGGCAGTTGGGTGAGATGGTTGCTGCCTTAGGACAGGTTGTTAAGGCTTGGAATTCACCCTTCTGTAGAGGTGTTTCGTCTCAGTCTTCTGTGCCTGGAGTTGAGGTGGTAAGGTAGGAGGAAGAAGCTGGTTCTGTGATGAAGAGTTCATCACCTGTTGCTCAAGAGGTGTTGGGAACATCTCAGGCTGTAGCAAGGGTAAAGTCAGTGGATGTGCTGGCTGTAGGATGTGTGGGTTTGCCGAGGCAGCGTTTGTTGGATTTGGGTGCTGTGGAGTATCATGGTTCTTCACCTGAGACATTTGAGGCTTGGTTGGCCAGTGTGATTCTGATTCTGGATCAGGAAGGTTGTGATTATGCTTGTAAGCTGGGAAGTGTTGTCTCTTTGATGTTGGAGGATGCATGTTTCTGGTGGACATCTGTGGCGGTGGCGTCACCTATCCATGATATTGACTGGGATTTCTTTGTATCTGCCTTTTATGAAAGGTATCTTGGAGAGAAGTTTCCAAGGGTTAAGCAATGTGAAGGTGGTGCTGTTGTGGAGCAAGTGTCGCTTGAGCAAGGAGTGGAAGCTCAGCCACCGGTATGTGACCGTTGTGAAAGGCGCCATGTTGGAGGTTGTTGGGGCACGGGTGCTTGCTGGAACTGTGGTTCTAAAGTGCATGTTAAGCGCGATTGTCCTCTTGGGGTGAAGTCAGCTTTGGTGATAGCCAAAGGGTCTCTGAAAGGTCGTGGGCACAGTCGAAGCAAGGTTCAGAGGTGGCAGAAAGAGCAGAAGGTTGTGAAGAGTTTGGGAAATGAGAAGTGCTGGAAATGTGGGTCTGCTGGACATATGAGACGTGATTGTTTGATGTTGGCTCGGAATTGCCAGGGTTCTTTACCGCAGGGAGATGGTGATGACCTTAAAGTGTTAGCTGGTGCTGCAGTGGTGCGGCAGGAGGATGATGGTTCCGCGAGGAAGAGAGCTCGTCTGATGAAGCTTCAGGGTGGTGATGTGTTTTCAGGTAATTTTGTTAAGTAATCTTTGCTCTGGTTACCTTAGTTGGGTTTCTGTTGGTTTTCCTTGCGTGGTAAGTTTAGTCTTGTTGCCAGCATGTTGAGGTAATAGTTGTAGTGTTGGAAACATCTTTGGTGTGAAGAAGGTTTTAGTGAGTTTTGTGGTTAATGGTTGTTGGTATGATGGTATGATGGAGTTATATAAGTTAGAAGTGAGGAAGGAGATTGTTCTTAGACGGATTCTGAGGATGTTATTGGAGGGTGTGAACTGGCATTCATGCACAGTTAAAATCATTGTTATATGCTATATTATATATGTGCTGGTCCATGCATACATGTGGCATGACATTAGAGGTTTTGCATACATGTACATCAGGCATTGATAAGGCATGTTGGTGATCATGCATACGATGTTCACACTCGCTAATAACTAATCGAATCTGTTAGTATGGTGGTTGGGTTAGGTTGGATGATGGGTTCTTTAGAGGTTGTTTTGGTGTTGGGTGAGAGTTAGAAGTAATGGAGTATATTAAGCTAGTTGCTAGTAATAGTGAGAGTGGTATAGCCTGTTGGTAGAAGGATAGTGTTTGATGCTTAAAGAGTTTAGTGGTTTGGTGGTGAGGAGTACCGGTTGAGGTTAGAATCGGTCAAGTGGTTTGAATAGCTAAGTGGAAGGGGTAGTTCCTTGGTGCTAAGTGATGTTGCAGTTTAGTGGTTGTGTTCCCAAGTGCTGAGGTAGCTTAGCATTTAAGTTGTTGTGGAAGGGTTGGTTCGTAAGTGTTGGTTCTTAGCAACCTTTTGAGGAGTTGAGGAGTTGTTATGTATGTTAGGATAAGCGATGTTCTGGTAAGGCAAGTATTGTGGTCAAAGCTTGCGGTGGATAGGCAATGAAAGGTCAAAGGCCATTGTTGGTTGGTTGGGTTCTTGTGAGTAGTGGTTGGCTGGTTGTGGGTATGTGAATTTCTTTTGTAGTCAGCTGGTGGTGTGTGATACGGTTGGCGGAGTTGAGTTGGGGTTGTGATGTAAATTTTGGATGGTGGGTGAGTAGTCCTGGTGAGTCGTTATGGTAATGTTAGTGGCAGATGTGAAGGATTATCAGCATTCGTTGAGGAGTTTGGGTAAACGGTTGTTGCTTAAGGATATTTGCTTGTTGGGAAATCCTTGGAAGAGGTTTGGGAGTTTGCAAGAGTTTTAGAAGCAGAGAAGTTTGCAAAGTGGCTGAATTGGATTGGTTAGTGTCGCTGTGTAAACAAGTCTTGGGAGTTGTGTGTTACGGTGACGTGTGCTGTAAAAGTTGAAGTTCTTCAGGTTGATGTTGGGGCTGTGTACAATCCGGATATGTGAAAGGTTAAGTTATGGCTATTTTTGTGTGTTTTGGATTTTATGAAAAGTATGTGGTGGTGTTGAGTTGGTGGAGTTTTTGTGTGGAATGTGTTCAGTGGTGGTTGGGGCTTTTGTGTTGCCGTGTGTGTTGCTTTGGGAAGGTTGTGGTTCTCTTTTCGCCAGTTGAAATTTCGAGGACGAAATTTCCTAAGGGGGGAAGAGTTGTAACGCCCCGGTTTTGGGCTCAGAAGTTTTGGGCGTTGACCGGTTCGGTCAAAGTGCTGATCGAATATATAAAGGTGAAATTAGGAAAGCCTAGTTCGGGTTGCATTAAAAATATGGAAAAATGTTCTAAAATCATCTTTTAATATATAAAAGTGAACTGTGAAATCAATTTTGGAAAATGAGGTTCGGAAGGGTGACATTTTGGCTAGTGACCAAAATGTAATTTTTGAAAGTTGCGTGACTGTTTTATAAAGGGTTGAAACTTTGAATCTTTAAGGAGCTATTATTCCAAAAAGAGTTTCTCCAGATTTTTCTAACATATTTTGATGTATAATTCTGATTTTAAAGCTTAAGAAAAGTGGAGGGAAATCATTTTACTATTTTGTAACCAACTTTCCATTTTCTTCCAATTTTCATTTTCTCTCTTTTTCTCTCAACCCAAACACTTTCTCTCCAGAGATTTACTTCTGATTTTTTCACTCAAATCTTCCTTTTCAATTCTCTTTGGATTCCGAATCATCTCTACAACAAAACCTCACCATTTGCAAGTTGTTTCATCAAGCTTTTTGGTTCCAAAAAGGGAGAAACTCAAGTTTGGAGGTAAGAACGTCCTTCTCGTCTAAACTATCAGTTCTTTACTGAAATTCCTAAGTTCTCAATCCTTGATTTGTGATTTGTTAAAGGCTTTTCAATTGAAATCTTGATTTTGGCTTAAAATGCAAGATTTGCTTGATTTTGGTGAAATTTTCGTGTGATCTGTTTGGGCAGTGTTTTGAAGTGTCAAATTGATGTTAAATGAATGCTAAATTGATTAGAAGTTGAGGTTTAATTAATGCAATCCCGGATAGGTTGAATTTCCTAAGTTTTGCTTGAGTTTTTGGTTGTTTTTGGAGTGATCTTGGTGATCTGTTATACCTGGAGGTATAAGGACGTGTTTGTGATCATTTTGGATGTTAATTGATGTTTAAAAATGGTTAGAAGTGATGGATCTTGGATGGGTGAAGTTTTGGAAGTGTTTGGAGGTGATTTCGGTTGTGTTTGGTAGCCGAATTGTTGGATTTGTGATGAGCAGCGAGTTGTGTTGTGTTGCTGGTGTTTTTAATGCATAATGATGCATTAATTCTCAGTTGTTGTGTGCTTGAAACAGGGGAGTTTGATCCGTGAGCTTTAGAGGTGTTGCGGAAGGTTTCGGATGCTTGGAAGGCTTGTTGGCTAGCCTTGTTTTGTGTAACGGTGAGTGAAGTTGGGTTTTCAGCTTTTAAACCAAGGTTTGGAGATTTTGGGAGCTTAGTTTAAGTCTAAACAACTTTGCTAAGCTTAAGAGTAAGTATATGGATTTTTGCTCTTGGTTTGTGTTGTGAATTGGCTTTAAAAGCAATTGTGTTTGGTGGTTGCAATGCATGTGATTTGCATGGTTTATATTCTGTTTTGAAAGCATATTTTAAGCATGGTTTAATGCTGGTTTTGAAAGCCATATGTGAAGGATGCTCAAGGTAAGAGATCCTTAGTTTTATACATTGAAAATGTGGTTTTGATGCATGGTGTTGCATGTTGTTCAATGGCTTTGTGTAATGCTTTAAAACAGTGGATTGATGATGGTAAATGATGGTTTTTGCATTATGATTATGCATGTGAATCATTGGACTAATGTGGTAAGTTGGTTATATTGGCAAGTGATGTAAATGGTTCTTGGTTTCTTTGATCGGATATAGTTAGCCGGCTATAGGATTGGGTGCACCGTGAATAAAGTCGCCTTGGAGGTGGAGTGGTTAAGAGTGAACCGGTAAACTCCCTTCAAGTATCCTAACGAGATGGTTAAGGTCATAATGGAGGTCGAATGCCCATTCGAGGACCTTGGTTAAGCAAAGGTTATATGGTGGTTAAAAGTCCATATATGGGAACCTTGTGCTTGTTAAGATCACAATGGTGGTGTAAAGTCCATGTGTGGATCTTGTGTTGGGTGTCCCGGATCTCGTTAGTGATGTTATACAACTACCAATCGGTGATGCTAAGGTTGTATGGTGTTTAAAAGTCCATACATGGGAACCTTGTGCATGTTAAGGTTATATGGTGTTTAAAAGTCCATATATGGGAACCTTGTGTAAGCTAAGGTTGTATGGTGTTTAAAAGTCCATACATGGGAACCTTAGGAAAGTTAAGGTTGTATGGTGTTTAAAAGTCCATACATGGGAACCTTAGGAAAGTTAAGGTTGTATCGTGATTAAAAGTCCATACATAGGAACCTTGTGAAAAGTTAAGGTTGTATGGTGTTTGAAAGTCCATACATGGGAACCTTGTGAATGTTGAGGTCAAATGGTGTTTAAAAGTCCATTTGGGGACCTTGGATTGGTAGTGTGTATGAAGCGTGGGGACAACGCTTGTGATCCGCGTATCCGATTGGATGTTGAGTTGAAAAGTGGATGTGGTTGATCACTTGGGAGCCAATATAATGTTCTTGATTATGATTAAGCATGAGATGCTTGAAAAGATGCATGGTTGCATGAAAAGTGTTTAATGCTTGTGAATGCATGTTTACTTGTTAAGTTGAACAAGTGTTGATTATCATTTGGTAAATGATGCATGTGTGCATGAAATCTCTTTAATGCATTGGAGTCTTGTTAAGACTTGTTTTAAAAGGCATGTGATGATGATGTTGTGGTTCATAAGTTGCCTTTGTTTAATGCATGTGTTGGATTGATTGAGTAAATGGTTTTAAAGGGTTTCTTGCTTGGAATGATTTTCAAGTATAAGAAGGGTATGTTATGAAATGGAAGTGTTTTCCAAGGTATGAATTTAACTTTGCATATGGTGTTTATGCATGGAATGGTTAAATGGATGATTTTGCAAATTATGCTTTGAAAAGGTTTTCTTAGCTTGCTAAGCTAAGGGTTGGTTTTCATGTTTGAGCAATGCATGGTTTAAGCATGTTGTTGAAAAGGGGTTTTCAAACTTTGCTTGGTAAACAAATCGAGTTGCTTTTCAAAGAGGTTTTATGACTCGTTGCATTGATGGTGTTTTGGTTTTGAGCATTCCTCACTAAGCATTATGTGCTTACGCTCCTTTTTGTCCATCAATGCAGATTCTTGAAGTTTGGACAGCGAGAAGCAAGGGATTCAAGGAGGACTCCATTTGAGATGTATGTCTCGGTGAATAGCTATAGTTAATAAAGGCATTGGGGTAGAATCTCTTGGGTTGATGTTTATGTGTTCGTATATGTTCGGACAAGGATGGTTATATGTTGTTGTTAATGTTGTTGGATCATGTTTTGGCTTATATGAGATGGATTTGGAGATTTTGTGTTTAAATGGTTGCTTGTGTAGGAAGCATGCCTATAGAATTGGGGCTTTACGTATATGATGATAATATGTTGAATTGTTGATGCAAGTATGTCTCTTATATGTTGAATTGCATGATGGTAAAGTTTGGTGGCTTTTGGAGTATGTTCGGATGGTCAATTGCGTGTTTAAGCATGTCTTTTTCTGCATTATGTGCAGGGCGTTTCGGAACAGGGACTACCGTTTCGGAACGGATGCCCTGAATCAGCCCAGGCGTCCGAAACGGTAGACACCGTTTCGAAACGAAAAGCATTATGCCAGCCACCTGTTTCGGTACGCGTTGCGGAACGGCCCCGCGTTTCGAAACGGGCTCTGTCAGTTTCGGAACACGTGACCGTTGGGGGCTGACAGTGGCAGTTAAATGTTTTGGAATGTTTGCATTGTGGTCCTGAATCTTGTTTGTGCAATTGTATGAGTTTGGGATGTCCGTTTAAGCTGAAATTTGGCAGAGAAGCATGAAACTTGATTAATTTTAAGTTGGTAACTTAAAATCTGGTTAAGTCCTTAAAGTTTTCAGAATTTACAGTTTGGTCCCTAAAGTTGTTAATTGTTCAATTGGGTCCCTGTTTGATCTCTGATGTTTATGATCTTCGAGTATGTTGTTGT
Source organism: Hibiscus trionum (assembly GCA_030270665.1). NCBI lineage: Eukaryota > Viridiplantae > Streptophyta > Magnoliopsida > Malvales > Malvaceae > Hibiscus > Hibiscus trionum. Next base: position 30,554,180 of record BSYR01000021.1, read on the forward strand.
GAGATCACATCTAAGGTTAACGTGCTTTTAGACAAGATTAAAAAGAAAAAAAAAGGGTCGTTAATCAAAGTTGACTTTCGGGTTGACTTTGGTTTTCCCCGTGTGACTTTCTTAATTCGGGTCAACCGTCTGGGCCGGGTTAAGGGGGTTACAAAATAGGTACCTTTTATAACGGACTCAATGCTCATGCTAGGACTGTAGTTGATGCTTCAGAAAATGGTTCGTTGTTAGACAAAAAATATACGGAGGCGTTTGACATCCTTGAAAGGATTGCCACCCATGATCTCCAGTATCCTATTACCAAACTGGGAACATGTATGAAAACTACTGGAAAATTAGAGCTTGATGCTTTGTCATCTATCAATGCTCAAATTTCCAACGTCACCAACATAGTGAAGACAATGCAACGGCCTATTGATGTTCGAGAAGTAAAAGCACTAGATCCATTTTGCACTAATTGCAGAGAGGATCATCACGTGTCTGAATGCCCATTAAACCATGATTTGGTAAATTTTGTTGGTAATTTAAATCGTAATTTTAACCCACATTCCAATACTTCTAATGCAAGTTGAAAGAAAAATCCAATTTTTCTTTGCCAAATAAGGGAGTTAATCATTTCAATGCCCATCGTCAGAACAACAATACACCACCAAGATTCAACTAGAAGGCAATGCGACAGATATAACAAAACAATTTTCAACAAGGGCAAAGATCAACTAGGGAATTCTTTAATAGAGTATATGGAGAGAAATAATGCAATTGTCCAGAGTTTAGTAGCATCTATGTGAAACATAGAGGTACAACTAGAGCAGATTCCCAATGCACTCAGAAACAGACCCCAAGGAAATTTGCCAAGTGATATAGAGGATGCTCGACAAACAAGTAGGGAACAATGCAAGGCAATTACTCTTCGCAATGGTAAACAATGTGAGATTGAGACGTCTGTCAAACAATCAACTAATTGCCATGATGAACCCAAAGAAGCAGAGAAGAAGGAGGCGAGCACTGATGATGCCAGACCTCAATCTAATGCCAGACAACAATATGATGTCAGCACCACTTTGGCAAAGCCAGTGGAGCCAGCATTTGCTTATCCGCCACCACCTTTTCCTCAAAGACTCTAGAAACACAAGCAAGATTAGCACTTTGAGCGATTTTTGGAAGTCCTTAAACAACATCAGATCAACATACCATTGGTAGAAGCTCTCGAGCAAATGCCCAATTATGTCAAGTTCATGAAAGACATCTTGTCCAAAAAGAGAAAACTGGGTGAATTTGAGACTACCGCTCTTACTGAATGATGCATTGCAATAATCACCAATAGATTGCCACCAAAACTGAAGGATCTTGGGAGTTTCAGTATTCCATGCCGATTGACAATAGATTCATGGGCAAAGCACCGTGTGACTTTGGAACTAGCATCAATTTGATGTCAATGTTAGTTTTCAGGACACTTGGCATTGAAGCATGACCTACCACGGTAACACTTCAGCTAACATATCGATCTTTTGCACATCCCAAGGGTAAGATTGAAGATGTGTTGGTAAGTTGTTAAGTTAGTTATTGGAATCTTCTGAAGTTCCATTTCATTACGTTTTGATCCCTAAATGTTGTGGATGCAATTAAAAGAGCTTGGATTGTTGTTTTAAGTTGAGAATTGACAGAGATGCATGTAATGTGATTAATTAAAGGTTGGCAACCTTAAAGTGGAAAAGTCTGTAACACCCGAGTTTGGGGGTCGGGTGAAAATAATATTAAAATAATGTTTCAGGTTTCGGTTTCATAATTAAAATAATAAAATATTTTTATGGGCTTCGTGTTTGCAAAATAATTATAATCTATGTTGGGCCTATCTTCTAAGTCTAATTCCAAGGATTTTAGGAGATGAGATTTTAGCCATTTCATTAATTGCATAATGGTAAATATGTCTTTGATAACTAAAATAAAACAAAAACAAAAGAAGAAGACCATGTGCTCATCTTCTTCCTCACTCCCATTTTCAAAACTCACGACCAAGGAGCTCTTCTTCTCCATATCACTATTCAATCATCTCCCTAACTCATTGTTGGTGATTTTCGAAAGGTAAATAAGTTTTTGACTTGTCCTTACCTTCCTCTTCATATTGGTACCATTAGTTTTCAATAAAACCAAGTATTTTGTATTTTGAGTTTTTCAAAGTTTTGGATAAAGGTTGTAGCTTTATGGATTTTTAACTAAGCTTTTGATTTATAGTTGTTAGATAAGTTGTTTGTAAACTATAAGGCCCAACATATGTGAATTTTAAAGGGTTTTATGATGATTCTCGGATTTGGGTTTAAGTGGGGTTTTAGGAGAGTTTAAAGGTTGGTTTTGGGGCTGCTATGTGTTGGAAATTGAGGGCTGATGTTAGTACGATAGATTAGGGTTGTTTTGGGAGCATTTAGGTGTGTTTAAAAAGGTTGAAATCAAGGGTTTTGGGCTATTCTAAAGGACTGCTCGGGAATTAGGTTTTGGGTAGTGTCTTTAGCTTTAAATCTTGTGTTTTGTGCTTGGTTTGTATTCTGGGTTGGCTACATTGTTTTGTGAACTAATTTGAGGTTGTTTTGTTTGTGTTGAGTTGATTAGAAGCAAGAATTTGTGTTGGTGAAGCCTCGTGAACGAATTCGGAATCGTTTGAAGCTTGATCGGCTAGTGTGTTGAGCTTGGAATAGTCGTTGAGTGGTTAAATGTTTTTAAATGGTTTTCAAGTGTTGGTTCAAGCATGTGGACTAGGTTGGGCTTGGTAGACCCACCTAGAGTTGGGATGAGATTGGTAGTCTAATCCCATGCCTTAGTTAGAGACTTTGGTTGAACTCTAATTGTTGTTTATGCCTCATGTTTAATTGTGATTATGGTGGCTATGTATATGGTGTTATACATGTATGTTGAGGCATGGTTTTGATGCATTGTGATATGCATGTGGTTTGTGCTTGATGGTGATCATGGTGACTACGTGCTAAGCACGGAAGTTGATATGAAATGATGTTGTGAAAAGTGTTTAGTATTGGCACTAGTATGCTTGGGTACAATGATCGATCATTAGGATGTTTTAGTGTGCACACGTGGGTCAAATGCGCGCGTGGTCTTGGTGATGGTAGTCATCAAGATGGAGTACGAGTTCGCCCGAAAGTCTTCTAATATATATGATAGTCGGTGATGAGTGTAATCCCATCGACGGGGCGTGAGGATGAGTGGAATCCCCTCCGCGTTGAACGATGATGAGTGAAATCCCACCGTAAGGTAATGGTTGTGTTGGATGTGTGTTCCAACGGTTATCCGCGTATTCGAGTCATAGCTAGGTGCCAATATGGATTAATACATGTGTTTGCACATGATGTGGATTTGGGCATGTTGAGCATGGCATAATATTGAGTTTATGTTCATGCATCATATTATATTTTGGCTCATGTGGATCGAAGGTAAGATCATTCATTCTACCTTGGTTGTATGCTCGTGCTTGGACACTACATTGTCGAGGTTTGTTTTAATGAGCTTACTCTCACTAAGCTTTATGCTTACGCTCTCTTTTGTTCGACAATGCAGATCCGTAGTTCGTGGGTTGCTTGTGCAAGGAGAGGGCCTCCAAGTGTGCTTGTGGTGCTATCTTAGCTTTCAAGTATGGACTTTTAAGTTATATGGTGTAATAGTCAAGCAATGGGATATGTGATGTTGATTTGGGCTTTTGATACATGTTGATGTTGGTTTTAGGAGCATGTTTAGACTCCTTAATATGTTATTGTTGGTGTGGCTTGTTGATGCCATGTTTGGTTTGTAAACCATGTTTAAGTTGCTTACCTTGAATGCTTAAGTGTTTGCTTGTCTAAAGCATGTGTCTTGAATGCTTGAATAATTCTTATGTAGATTTGATGTCCCTTATCTATGTATGGTTTCCTTATGCTTAAAGTGGAAGAAGTATGCTTGGTTATGTGTGGTTTGTCTTTAAGTGAAGCATGTTGGTTGTTGGAGGTTCTAGCTTGTGTTTTGGGACAGCCTTGTGCCGAAAACCAGCTAAAACCAATCTGCAGAGAGAGAGCGTATCGAAACAGTTGGTCCCGTTTCTGTACGTTACCTGTGTTTCAGGCCGGGCGTTTCGGTACGCTAGGGAACGTTTCGGTACGATTTTGCCACTGGAAATCTGAGATTTTGACGATAAATTGAAGTATCGAAATAAGCCTTGGTGTTTCAGAACGACCTTCGTAACGTTGACTACGAGAAGTTTACCGTTTAGGGCGTTTCGATACGGTCCACCCCTGTTTCGAACCAGTCTCTTCGTGTTGACTTTGGCTAGTTGACCTAATCAAGGCGTATCGAAACACCCTATGGGCGTTCCGATATGGCCTGCAGTTTAATACTAAAATGGGTTGTTTTGATTGGTTGTTTTGGTTTTTGCCTCGCTTGTTTCTTCCGTTTTTGCCTTTCTCACATAGGATTTAATAATTCATATAGACAAGATAATAATAATGAAAAAGTTTCCTCTGGTTGTTAACCGAAGTGAAGCCTTAACGGGCTTCACCTCGGTTTTCCCCGTGTAGCCCACTCGGATCGGTCAAGCGTCCGGACCGGGACGAGGGGGTTACACTTTTTGGTGTCATAGCCTAAGGTTTCCGAGACCTTGGGCAGGTAAGTGAGGTAAGTTAAGTTCTTGTATTGCAATTGCACGGTGTTTGCTTTCCATGTAAGCATGCTTGCTTGTTTATCAAGTATGCTTTGATGTATGCTTGTTTGATTGTGTATGTATGTTGTTTGAACCATGTTGTGTAGAGTCCCATTGCTTCTATTACATCGGAAAAAAGATTTTTAAGTGAGGGAACATACTTGAGCCACTTGGAACCCTTGCCTTGCTAACCCTATCTTTGTGTGTTGTTGTGTTGTAGTTGTTATCTGTGAGCGTGTATGTCGAGGCCTAGAGGTAGACCGAGGTTGGTTCGTCAAGAATCACGTGTTGCGGCTCCGGTTAATGAGCCAGTGGTTGGAGTAAAGGCTCCTGTGGTAGAGCCTGTTGTTGGAGTCGGAGCTCCTCCACCACCACCACCACCACCACCTCCTCAGCCAGAAGTAGGAGGCGTGGCTGGAGCTGAGGGAGCGGGACCTCAGGTTGGCCAGGGCGGCCAAGGTCCTGCTGGAATAGATATGGCTCCGCTAGTTCAAGCTATAGCGGGAGCGTTTCAGGCCGCAGTTGCCGGAGCTCAGGCTGCAGCTCAGCCGAGAGGTGATGATGCTGGCTTACCGTTAGAGAGACTTTGTAGCCTAGGGGCAGAACAATTCAGAGGATCTACACCGGAGAGGTCAGAGTTGTGGTTGGAGAAGACAGTCCGTATCTTAGCTCAGATGGGTTGTGTTGGTGCTCGCAAATTGGGCTGTGTGATTTCGTTACTTCAGGGTGATGCCTACACCTGGTGGGTCACCATTACTACTGGTGTGCCTGAGGCTGAGATTGGTTGGGACTTCTTTAAGACTACATTCAGAAAGAGGTACTTGGGGCCGAGATATCTTGATAAGAAGAAGCGGGAGTTCATGGATCTTGTCCAGGGAGATACTTCAGTGACTGACTACGAGATCCGTTTTGTCCGTTTGAGTCAGTACGCCCCAGAGTTGGTTTCTACTGAGAGGGACCGTTCTAACCGATTCAGATATGGGCTTCATGAGGAAGTTAAGACGTATACCTTAGCTTCAGATTATTCTGGTTTTGATGTCTTGGTCGCTAGGGCCAAGGACATTGAGCATAGCTTGGGGCTGACCAAGCGTTCAGGAGGATCTAGTTCTGGAAAGAGACATAATAACTTTGACCGTGGTGATGCCAAGAGGCATCGAGGCAGTGGAAATTAGTTTGACCATAGGCGTGGCGGTGGCCACCATGGTAGAGGCCATCAGGGCCATAGAGCTGAAGGGCGTTTTCCCGAGTGCACTCGTTGTGGGAGACATCATGCTGGAGAGTGTTGAGGTAACTTCCATGCTTGTTGGAACTGTGGTTCGAGAGACCACTTCAGGAGGGAGTGTCCGCATCAGGCGACACAAGCACTGAATCTTGCTCAGGCTCCTGCAAGGGCCATTGACTATCAAAGAGGTCATGGGCGCAGTAGTGGTTACTTCCAGCCTAGGGCTGATGCACCTAGGATAGAGGCACAGAGGAACCTTGCTCATGTTGTGGCAGTACAGCCAGAAGCCGGTGGACCAGCTAGAGTCTACGCTCAGAGAGAGGCAAGGAATGACACTGATATGATAGCATGTAATTTTGAGTTCCAGTCTATGTCTTTGCTTTCCTTAGTTGATTCGGGTTCTACGAATTCTTACATTTTGAGTGAGCAAACAAAGAAGTTAGACATACCTGTTGAGATCTTAGATGTAGGTATGCATGTGACTAGTTCCTTTGGTGAGATAGTTGTGGCTAGACGGATGTATATGATGTGTCTCTTGAGGGTTCAGGGTCATGTGTTTTCTGTTGATATGATGGAGCTTCCATTTTACGGTTTTGATATTATCTTGGGTATGGATTGGTTGGTTGAGCACAGAGCCAGTGTAGATTTAGAGACGAAGAGAATTTCGTTGAAGCTTTCTAATGACTACGAGGTAGTGGTAGTAGGCGAGAACGTTAGGTTCTTGTCGAATGTTGTGTCAGCTTTAGAGGCTCATAGGTTGATGGATTCTGGTTGTGGAGCTTACTTAGCCTATGTGATGAATCCGAATATGAGTGAGGTTAGACCGAAAGATATCAGAACAGTTTGTGATTTTCCGGATGTGTTTCCAAAAGAGTTATCGGGATTGCCTCCTGACAGAGATGTGGAGTTTGTGATTGAGACTGTTTCAGGATCTACTCCAGTTTCTATTGCTCCGTACCATATGGCTCCGAAAGAGTTGAAAGAGTTGAAAAGTCAGCTTCAGGAGTTGTTAGACCGTGGTTTTATTAGGCCTAGTAGTTCGCCTTGGGGTGCTCCCATGTTGTTTGTAAAGAAGAAAGATGGTCGTATGAGAATGTGTATTGACTACAGGCAGTTGAACCAGTTGACAATGAAGAACAAGTATTCGTTGCCTCGTATAGATGACTTGTTTGATCAGTTGAGGGGTGCTTTAGTGTTCTCAAAGATAAACTTGAGATCATGGTATTATCAGTTGAAGGTGAAAGAGTGTGATGTTCCGAAGACAGCCTTTAGGACTAGATATGTTCACTATGAGTTTCTTGTGATGTCGTTTGGGCTCACGAATACACCATCAGCGTTCATGGATATGATGAACAGAGTTTTCAGAGACTATCTAGACCGATTTGTAGTTGTTTTCATAGATGACATCCTTGTGTACTCGAGATAAGAAGAAGAGCATGTTGAGCACTTGAGACTCGTCTTACAGAGATTGATGAGTAATCAGTTGTAAGCGAAGTTGAGCAAATGTGAGTTATGGATTCGAGAAGTTGTGTTTCTTGGCTATGTAGTATCAGCTGAAGGTATCCGTGTTGATCCGACGAAGATTGAAGCTATTGTTGAGTGGAAACAACCTAAGTCAGTGACTAGATTAGGAGTTTCCTAGGATTACCCGGTTACTATAGGAGATTTGTTGATGGTTTCTCTAGAGTAGCTGCTCCGTTGACTAGATTGTTGCAAAAAGGAGTGAAGTTTGAGTGGTCAGATGCGAGACAGAAGGCTTTTGAGAAATTGAAAGAAGCTTTGACGAATGCTCCAGTGTTAGTGCAGCCAGTTTCAGGGAAAGAGTTCATGATATATAGAGATGCTTCCTACGTAGGTTTAGGTTGCGTTCTGATGCAAGAAAGAAGAGTTGTTGCTTATGCTTCGAGACAGTTGAAGGTGCATGAGAAGAACTATCATACTCACGATATAGAGTTAGCCGCAGTTGTGTTTGCGTTGAAGATTTGGCGTCACTACTTGTATGGTGAGAAGTGCATAGTTTACACCGATCATAAGAGCTTGAAGTATTTGATGACTCAGAGAGAGTTGAACTTGAGACAGAGAAGATGGCTTGAGCTGTTGAAAGACTATGATTTGACCATAGAGTACCATCCGGGTAAGGCAAATGTAGTAGCCGATGCTTTGAGCAGAAAAGTTGCAGTTGAGTTGCGAGCTATGTCTGCTAAGTTGAGTGTATACGGTGATGGTGGTTTGATCACAGAGTTGCAAGTGAAACCTTCTTTGATTCAGTTGATTAGAGATAAGCATTTGCAAGATGTGTCTTTAGTTCCTCATGTTCAGGACATAGCCGAAGGTAAACCGACCAAGTATAACTTCAGTGATGAGAATGTGTTATGCTTTAGAGACATAGTTGTTGTACCTGAAGATGTTGAGTTGAGTTGATTAGAAGCAAGAATTTGTGTTGGTGAAGCCTCGTGAACGAATTCAGAATCGTTTGAAGCTTGATCGGCTAGTGTGTTGAGCTTGGAATAGTCGTTGAGTGGTTAAATGTTTTTAAATGGTTTTCAAGTGTTGGTTCAAGCATGTGGACTAGGTTGGGCTTGGTAGACCCACCTAGAGTTGGGATTAGATTGGTAGTCTAATCCCAAGCCTTAGTTAGAGACCTTGTTTGAACTCTAATTGTTGTTTATGCCTCATGTTTAATTGTGATTATGGTGGCTATGTATATAGTGTTATACATTTATGTTGAGGCATGGTTTTGATACATTGTGATATGCATGTGGTTTGTGCATGATGGTGATCATGGTGAGTACGTGCTATGCACGGAAGTTGATATGAAATGATGTTGTGAAAGGTGTTTAGTATTGACACTAGTATGCTTGGGTACAATGATCGATCACTAGGATGTTTTAGTGTGCACACGTGGGTCAAATGTGCGTGTGGTCTTGGTGATGGTAGTCATCAAGATGGAGTACGGGATCACCCGAAAGTCTTCTTATATATATGATAGTATGTGATGAGTGTAATCCCATCGACGGGGTGTGAGGATGAGTGGAATCCCCTCCGTGTGGAACGGTGATGAGTGTAATCCCACCGTAAGGTAATGGTTGTGTTGGATGTGAGTTCCAACGGTTATCCGCGTATTCGAGTCATAGCTAGGTGCCAATATGGATTAATATATGTGTTTGCACATGATGTGGATTTGGGCATGTTGAGCATGGCATAATATTGAGTTTATGTTCATGCATCATATTATATTTTGGCTCATGTTGATCGAAGGTAAGATCATGCATTCTACCTTGGTTGTATGCTCGTGCTTGGACCCTGCATTGTCGAGGTTGGTTTTAATGAGTTTACCCTCACTAAGCTTTATGCTTACGCTCTCTTTTGTTCAACAATGCAGATCCGTAGTTCTTGGGTTGCTTGTGCAAGGAGAGGGCCTCCAAGTGTGCTTGTGGTGCTATCTTAGCTTTCAAGTATGGACTTTTAAGTTATAAGGTGTAATAATCAAGCAATGGGATATGTGATGTTGATTTGGGCTTTTGATACATGTTGATGTTGGTTTTAGGAGCATGTTTAGACTCCTTAATAAGTTATTGTTGTGTGGCTTGTTGATTCCATGTTTGGTTTGTAAACCATGTTTAAGTTCCTTACCTTGAATGCTTAAGTGTTTACTTGTCTACAGCATGTGTCTTGAATGCTTGAATGATTCTTATGTAGATTTGATGTCCCTTATCTATGTATGGTTTCCTTATGCTTGAAGTGGGTTAAGTATGCTTGGTTATGTGTGGTTTGTCTTTGAGTGAAGCATGTTGTTTGTTGGAGGTTCTAGCTTGTGTTTTGGGATAGCCTTGTGCCAAAAACCAGCTAAAACCAATATGCACACAGAGGGTGTATCGAAACGGTTGGTCCCGTTTCGGTACGATCCCTGTGTTTCAGGCCAGGCGTTTCGGTACGCTAGGGAACGTTTCGGTATGATTTTGCCACTGGAAATCTGAGATTTTGACGATAAATTGAAGTATCGAAACGAGCCTTGGTGTTTCGGAACGACCTTCGTATCATTGACCACGAGAAGTTGACCGTTGAGGGCGTTTCGATACGATCCACCCTGTTTCGAAACGGTCTCTTCGGGTTGACTTTGGCCAGTTGACCTAGTCAAGGCGTATCGAAACACCCTATGGGCATTCCGATACGGCCTGCAGTTTAATATTAAAATGGACTGTTTTGATTGGTTGTTTGGGTTTATTCCTCGCTTGTTTCTTTTGTTGTTGCCTTTCTCACATAGGATTTAATAATTCATCTAGACAAGATAATAATAATGAAAAGGTTTTCCTCGGGTTGTTAACCGAAGTGAAGCCTTAACGGGCTTCGCCTCGGTTTTTCCCGTGTAGCCCACTCGGACCGGTCAAGCTTCCGGACCGGGACGAGGGGGTTATAAAGTCCCTATAATTTAGCAAAATTAGAAAATGGTCCCAAAAATGTGATTGCATGCTATTGAGTCCCTATTTGTTTTCTGATCGAGTTGCAAATTGTTCCGCTGCGAAGGTTATCACATAGGGTGTATAAGAGCATCTAGAAAAGATAAAATGAAAAAAAAACTAGGGTCGTTTATAGAGGTAAACTTCCCGGTTTACCTTAGTATTTTCCGTGTGTCTCGTTCGGTTCGGTCTTTCGCCCAGACCGAGCCAAGGCGGTTACAGCTTGTGGCTACATATTACATAAGCTTAATACATCATCCTCATGGGATCGATATTCATATAGGATTCCCATGTTTCTATTCTTGCATCGACATTGTTTCTTGCACTTATAGTGTGACGTTGTCACACCGATCAAATACCCAATTGCTTTAGGATATCATTTCTAATTGAATTCTAAAATTATAGATATTATTCCCCTAAAATATCTATATAAGTCGAATTAAATATTTTTTATGTTCTAATATACATTATTCATTCAATTTAAAAATTCATGTTGAATGATATCCAAGCAATATGAATAAATTTTCATTAAAATTAAATCATATAACAAGCAATATGAATAAAATGAATTTTATTAAAATTTATCAGCCCAAATTAAAAGAAATGGAAAAGAAGGGTGCAGATCCGTTGGCCTTACCTGATAAAAAAACATGTGGATCCTAGATTTGACCCGCGCTCAAAACGGTGCATTTTGCACAAGGTATTTAAGGCCATTTTCAGCCCAAATTTTCTCTTTTCCTTTCATTTTTCCGATTTCTCCTCTCTCTACCCCTAATTCTCTCAACTTCTCTCTCTCCACTAACACTCTTTTACCTAGAAAAACAAACCCAAACCGATCAAACACACCCTTTTTAAAGGTGTTCTTCACATGTTCATCATGAGCATGATGAACACAAAGAACACCGATGATGCACCACCCTCTTTCCAAATCCAGCCATAACTCAAACTACCGCTATGAATTCTTCGACTACCCCTAAAAAACACGACTACATCCCTAAACCTAAAATTTCTATTTTCCTTAAAAATCCCTAAACCTATTCCAATCCAATAGGATCACCCAATCTTCCCAGATCTAAGCCTAAACAACCCAAACTGAACCCTCTTCAACTCTGCCACTGTTAAATCACTACGGTCACTCACAACTTACTCCAATTTACTTAAGTTTATTTTTATTTCGTTCTTATGCTCAACTGCTCATAAACTGATGTTTTTGTTGTTTTTCTTTATAGTAATTGAAGTGAATAAGAAAAATACCATCTTGGTAGTGTTTCGAGAATATTTGTTCTCCGATAACATTCCCGTTTTAGTGACGGTTTGATCTCCGGTGGCCTTTGAGATTTCGAGGTCGGTTTGGATTCCCGAGGTACTTTCTCTCTCCCTCTAATATTTTAATATGGTAATAATGGGCGTGTAATGATGGTCATTAATTTGTTGACACTTTCTTTTTCCATCTATTTATAAGTTTGACCAATCACAACTAACGTCACATGGATGACATCATGGCCAACTAGTAATGAACTGGTGCCAGTTTACTCCTAAATAAGCACAATCCTTGTGCTTATTTCCTGTCCAATGGACATTTGACATTTGCCATTATGGGAATATTCTAAAATTTTTCTGATGTACTCGGTCCTTAGGTTTTATTGTTGTAACAGAAATGGGGACTGGGCTTTCGTGTTTTAAGCATTGGATTGTAAATGGACTTTATATGGATTATTTATTTATTTCTTTGGACTTTAATACAGTTTATTTATTTTGGTTTTATTTATAGCGAAGTAATATAATAATAATTCCAATCTCGGACAGAATATAGGTATTACAGGTATGTCGTCTGTCGACTTTTGATGATGGGTGGTTGAGAGAATGGGCGGTGACATCCAATGGAAATTAAAATGGAACAAATTAACAGTAGTTAACAGCTAGACACATAAAATTAACTAAATGAAACGTTAGGCACCAGAAGTTAACATGTATAGTTTGGGCACTTATTTTTTTATTAAGCCTTAATTTTTTGTGACAAACAAGTCACTCAGTCATTAAAATTGAAACAAAGGCTTGGTATAATAATAATTTTACTCCCTAAAACTTATGCATTCTATTAATTTGATCTTAATTCAAAAACCTTAACCTTTGATATTTAAAAATTTCATCAGTGAAGTGAATGTGTCTACTAGTAAGCGACGTTAAGGTCATAATGAGTCTATTCTATTAGTATGTCAACTGTCTAGTAATGAAGCAATTGTGTATGTCGAGCTATCATAGTTGTTGATTATCAGACTAATGGATAATAGCTTGAAGTATGCTAAATTATAAAAGGTGAAACAAATATGGGTCTATTTTATATTAAATAGAATTTTTAGGGACTGAACTAAATAAATATTGGATTAAATAAAAAAATTTGAGACAAAATTGAACAAAAATATTATATATTAAAATATTAAACTAAATTATAAAAACTAGAAACAAAGAGGTCAATTTTGTATTAAATAAAAAAAATTAAAGAACTAAACTGAATAAAAATTAACCTGGTAAACTTAATATGCAATTTAGTCCTTTTTGTTAAAGCATTTGATTTTTTGTCAAAAAAATGACAAATGGTGTGCTCTGATTACCCCACAAAATTTATTTTAAAAAAATATGGGGCAACAAAGATAAATTTTGACAGTTAAGGAGCTAAAATGGTCTAAAAAATTTAGTGGACAATACAGTATAAAATGGCATAGTTTAGGGGACTATGAAACCTTTCAGACTTTCGAGAAATATAAACAATAGCAAGTGACAATTTTTTTTTACGGAAAATCACTTTCTTACTTTGAATCTTAGTTATTTGATTAACAAATTTTTCATCCTTCCTTATTTCCATCATTCATACCAAGCAAAGTCGGGCTTTACCAACCATCCAAACCAATTATTGAAACTAGACAAATAGATTTTTTTAGGGTAAACTTCTCAGGTGACCACCGAACTATAGGGGCGGTTCTATTTTGACCATCTAACTAAGCAACTCGTTAATCAGACCTTCAAACTTTTTAAATTGGTCCTATTTTGACCACCACGGTTAAAAAACTAACGGTGGAGGTTGCGTGGCAGTTAATGAAAATTTGTATAACTATACACATTTGGATCATGTTATTTACCTATTATATTAATTTGGTATTAAATTTTAATTTAATAAAATAAAATTAATCATCTAATTAGATGATGACACGTGTCATCATCTAATTGGATTAATTTACTCTAATTCTTAATTTATTTTATTAAATAATTTTGACCCAATCAAATGGCAACACATGTCACCTAATTGGGTGAAAAATTAAGATGCAAGTTTTTCCTCCAAAATAATTTGAACCCATAATCTATGAGAAAGAATGCAACGCCTCAATCACTGGGCTAACTTAAGTTGCCCGTTAACATCTTACAACAAATAAATCTTAAACTCCTGGTGTCACCCTCTCTTTGAATCATTACGCTGGCACCGTAATCCTCACACTTGGATTTCCTCTTCTTTGAAGATGTTGCAGCTACAATTTCAGAGTTCTTGTTCACCAACTCTTTGTATTGGTTTTGCAAAGAGGTGTAATGCTCACATAGAACCGTTAGCATCTCGGTTAGCTTCTTGTTCTCGGTGCTAACTCGGTTCAATTCCTCCATCAAAACATCTAGTCATGGCTCCAATTTGAAGTTTTCGAAAGGCTAAAGTGTTAAAATCGCCCTTGTAGTAAACCTAAATCAGTAATGTTGTCCCTATTTTTTGCATCAATTTTACCTTTGAGGGACTCTACCTGTGATGATGATGTGGCAGAGGAGGTTAATTAATTTTTTAGCTGTCTTTGAGGGAATAATTGATTATTTTATCGAGTTCAGGGGTATAATTATTTTTAATTGAATGTTCGATCTTATTTAATATTTAATCTAAAATAAGAAATTAGTAAAATTTTAAAAATATTTAAATAATCATAAAATATTAAAAATAAAACACTATAATGTATTTTAAAATTAAGTAAAAAATATAAAATTAAAAACATCGAAAGTTTGAAATATAAAAAAATAAAAAAATCAAAATATTAATAAAAAACCATCGAAAAAGTATTCAACTATTTATGGTTATATTAAGCCTACTAATATTTTTTGAACAATTTTTCAATGGAATCATCATTCCATTAGAGTAGTAATAAAACCAAAATTCTCTTTCATTTTTCTACATCAAATCTTCATGAATATCAGTTTGATGTAGAAACACAAAATAAAATTTAGTTTCAATTGTTACTCATTTCGAAAAACTTCTCTAATAGTTAGAGAAGATAAAATATTGCTCGTTTCATTCGAGTTGACTGCGTAGAGGTCAGAACGCGATTGTGACGACTCGGATTGGATTTGGATTCTCCTATACTCCGTGCAGATTTCCAGATGTATTAAGGTAACGTTTCATCCTGCTCACCCGAAATTGGTTCCTCGTACATGGATCTCTGGAGGTAATCGCCAAATAATTTTTCAAAGAAGGAACATTGGTACCACATAGGAGATCCTTTTCAATTTCTTCAAGATTTGTGAAACAAAAACTTATTAAATATTGAGGAAAGCAAGGATTGGAGGTAAATCCCGTTCTCAACCTCTAATCAAGGTTCTTTATTGAAATTCCCAAGATTTTTCACTCTTAAATGTTTTTAATTGAGTTAAAATAAATTACCCTTTTAATCAACGTTCTCAACCCTAAAAATCCTCCTCACGTAAGGATTGGTCCCTTCGACTAGATGATGCATTTTGGGCCTACAGGACAACCTTTAAAACACCATTGGGCATGTCACTCTTTCGACTTGTGTATGGTAAGGCATGCCATCTACTAATGAAGATTGAGCACAGAGCATATTGGGCGATCAAAATCATGAACATGGATTGGGAGACTGCCGGTCAAAAAAAGCCCACTGGACCTGAATGAGATGGAGGAATTTCGTGCCCTAGCCTACGACAACGCAAGAGTCTACAAGGAGAAAACCAAGCGCAAGCATGACAAGAAGATATTGCCGTGGCAATTCTTGTCTGGGAAATTAGTCCTCCTCTTTAATTCTCTGTTGAAATTATTCCCAGAAAAGTTACGATCGAGATGGTCTGGACCATTCGAAGTTGTCAAGGAATTCCCCCATGGTGCCATAGCAATCAAGTCCCCAAAAGATGGCCTTGAATTCAAAGTGAATGGGCAGAGATTGAAGCACTACACAGGCACCCATGTCACAAGGGAGAAGGAAGAGATCAATTTAGGAGATGCATCCCCATGCACTCCTTTTGTATCGTATTTTTTCTCTTTTATTTTTATTTTTATTTTGTTTTCTACATCTTTAATTTTTTAGGATTACATTGTTATTTTTATTTAATATTATTTACTTCATTTTGTCTTTTAGGAAGGAGATCAAGGAAGTGGAGGAGTTGGGCCGATTGGTGACTCCAAGCCCAACAACCAAACCAAAAACCCTAAGCCTAGTCATTACCCAATGGCAACAAGCCGCCAACAGCTAGTTTGGAAGAACCGCGTGCTAGCACACAATGGCTAGTACAATGACAACCCTTGTTGCACACGCATTTAATGCCCAATGGCTACTTCATGCCTCCATTTATATAAAACCCCCCTCTCAACATGCCACCATCAACCCATCTTCTTCTCTATTCTTGACTATGAACTTTTTCATGTGTTTTCCTTTGTTTTTATTTTTCTCTCTAATTTCGATTCTCACAACTACTCTTAATGGCTCTAAAAATAGGAAGGGGAGAACACTCACAACCCACCGAATCACGGACATTCAAGAGGTTTGCACCACCAGAAGTGGAAAAGAGATTCAACGCCAAGTTTGTCGGCCGACAAGTTTGGGAAGAGCAAGGGTTCCAATACTCTTCGTCTCACACAGATTTTAGCTTAGAACCCTTCATCTTCTCAAAGCTCGAACACCAAAAATGGCAAATTCCTTGCCATCAGCCGGAGTCGGCAAATGTAATGTAGGTTCGAGAATTTTATGCCCATTCTCCAAACCCGAACAACCTCTTTGCCCACGTCCGAGGCCAAGCCATTATGATTGATACCGAGGCAATCAACATATACTATGACATTCACGTGGCTCACGATGAACACAAAGAGTTTGTTGACAAGCTCACGGCCGATGATTACGAGGACATTATTCGAGAGCTATGCATGCTCGGGACAACGTGGAACGAAGGTGCCTACAAGGGAACGGTAAACCGCAGAAGGCTTCGGCTCGAGGAAAAACATTGGAACACCTTTGTAAAAAGAAACTTAATGCCTACCTCCCACAATACAACAATTGACAAACCTAGACTTGCACTCATCCATTCTATCACACACAATAGAATTATTAACATTGGTTCTATTATTTGCAATGAGATTTTTATATGCGGCCAAAAAGAGAGGGGTCGCCTTTATTTTTCAAGCCTCGTCACTAGATTGTGTAAACAAAAGAAGGTGCCGACCGAGCCAGCCGATAAATTCACACCGACAAGGAAGGGATTGACAAAGGCCCAATATTGCAAAATCATGCAAATAACGGAGGCCGAGAAATATTCCACCCTAGTGCAGGGTATTGCCGCAGCAACATGCTCGGGAAATGCCCAACAAGTCTAGCTGCAGCAACCACCCTCCAACACCTTGCACAGAAGCTCGATGTAATGGACAAGAGGCAGCGCATGATCATGCATTTCACGAGATATTTCACCAACTCCATCACCCAAGTGATCCTGGAGAAGTTTCCCGAGAGCACGGTTCACTTCTCTACCTTCCGAGTCGATGTCCTTGTTGAGGCAATACCAAGAGCACATGCCGCGACAACACCAGGAGACACTACCTCGGTAGTGAAGACCGTCAAAATCTCGGCAACCCAAGAAGCCACTGCCTCGGAAATGCCAACCTCATCAGTCGCAGAAACAAGGAGCGACTATGCCCCACCAACCAGGACCAACAAAGGCAAAGCACCATGTAACCCCCTTAGCCTGGCCTAGACGCCCGACCCAAACTAAGTAGATTACACAGGGAAAACCAAAGCCAACTTGTTAAAGCCGACTTTGATTAACGACCCTTTTTTTTCTTTTTATCTCCTCTAGATGCACATTAAGATCCTATGTGATTAGCAACACATTTAGAAGAAAATGGCATAGCGATCAGAGTTTGATTATGGGTTCAATTGCTTAAAATACACATTTAGGGACTAAACTTTAATTTCTGTAAAATAGAGAGACCATTTAGATTTTAAAGTTACTGATCCTTAATTAGTCATGTAACATGCTTCCATGTCAAGTTTCAACACAAACAGATCATCTGAACTCAACCAATTGGCCATTCCACTTTCAGGGACTAAAATACAATATTTCAAACCTTAGAAGATTCCTATAACTGAAAATAACGACTCGGTATCGATACGCTTAAGCCCATATCGATACACGAAATGGCAGTGGAAAATTTTGGGGGAAAGTTATCGATACGCTTTCCCCCGTATCGGTACGGCCTTCAAACATTTGCCTAGGCATATCAATACGCGGGCAACTCGTATCGGTACCCCTAAACTGAAATTCCTGAAAATAGCCTTAGCGTATCGATACACAATCCCGAGTATCGATACACATACCAGAATTGCACTTCCAACATCCCTCAAATCACATTTAACATCAATTAAACATGCCCAAATCATTCATACATGTTATAAACAACATTCCATACACTTATGCATCAACAAACATCTACAACATATGCATCAAACATGACAATTCATGAAGAGATATTTAACTACTCAAGCATGCTTTTTAAACACAACCATAGCATAGCCAAATACCAAAATCCAAGACCATAAACCATATAGAGACCGGTTACAAACCCAAAAACACAAACCAAACATACTCAAGGTGTTTAATATCACTAAACAAAACCATGAGTAGAGATCCCTCACATTGCCTCTTATTACACTAAGAGAAAACACATACTTTGCTTAGCTCAAATCACTTGGATTCCCCTTGCTCTCTTACTACCTCAAATGCTCAATTCTCTGCATTGATGAAACAAACGAGCGTAAGCATAAAGCTTAGTGAGGACTGCTAAAACAACAAACATTAATCAATGCATTTTATAAAACCAATTCATCATTCTTTATAATCATATGCCTTTCTTTAAAACATGCACTTCAAAACATCATTTCCACTTTCAAATCCACAAGCTCATAGCATCATTAATTATAACAGCAAAAACCTTTGCTCATGCTTAAACTAAGCATCATATGCACTCAAGCATATCTCTCAAGCATCTCATGCTTAAATAATTAGTCAACATCATTATATTGGCTCGCAAGTGATCAATAACGAACCATATCAAAACCAACACAATTGACACAATCGGATACGCGGATTACAAGCGTTGTCCCACACGCTTCATACACACTACCAGATTACACATGGTGGACTTAAATGACATAATCACAACCCCTCAACATCCGTGATGGAGATTAATGGCACAATCACAACCCCTCAACATCACTCATCGGTAGTTGTATAATTCCACTATCGAGAGTACGAGACACAATCCACAAGATTCACACACGGGATTAAACCATCCACCGTTGTGATCTTAGCCTCAATCGTTAGTGTAATTAGATGAAGTTTACGACACAATCACAACCCCTCGACATCCAAGGCGACTTTATTCACGGTGCATTAAATCCTATAGCCGGCTAACTATATCCGATTAAAGTAAACAAAAACCATTTCCATCACTTGCCAATATAATCATTTATCATCATCATTTCACTGATTACAAGCAAGAACCACAATGCCACTTTCACAAGCATTAACATGCTTAAACCAAATGCATTCAATCATATAAACCCAAGGATCACTTACCAAGTGCATCCTTAACAAAATGGCATTAAAAACCAGCATCATCAATGCTCAAATCATGCTTTACAATAGTAATCAAACCACATTCAAATCAAGTGCATTTTTGACCAAAACATAACACATTCCGAGAGAGACTTTCGATTTACTTACTCTTTAGCTTAACTAAGTATTTCAAACTTACACTAAGCTCCCAAAACCATGCTCAAAGCATTTCAAAGCTTGAAAATCCTTTTCCACTTACTGATACGCGAAACTTCGCTTGCCGACGCGAAGATCACTCGTTCGAAGTCTCCAAAAATGCTTCGGTTGCTTCCGGATCAAGATCCTTTATTTTTAGAGCATTGAAACAGAGATCCAAATGCATTAAAATGCATTTCAACGCCAGCAACAAAACACAAACTCGTTGCCCAACAAAACTACACCAATTTACCCATTCGAAACAACCGAAAACTCAATCGATTGCTTCGTAAACAAAGCTGAGCCAACATACATCACATCTAACCATTAATAAACATCAAAACACATCTAAAAACAACATAAACCCTACCTTATACCTCCAAAAAGCAGATCACCATCAAACCACCTCAAAAACCCAACTAAAACTATCAAGAAACTCAAGGATCTCAAGGATTTCATGATTTATATCATCAAAAATCTTTTTCAACATTATAATCAACTCAAAACCCAATTAGAATCAATCCAAAACAGAGATCATTAACAACACTCCGAAAATCAAGATTTAAACCATTATTTTGCAAGATTTTGGTCTTAAATCAAAACTATAATAAAAACTCAGTTAAAAAACACTTAAGAGTAAATAATCTTGGGAATTTCAATAAAGAACCTAGATTAGAGGTTGATAAAGGGATTTACCTCTAACCCTTGCCTTGCTTAAAGATTGACAAGTTTTTGCTTCACAAATCTTGAAGAACTTGAAAAGAATCCTTTGAAAAAGATGAGAAACTAAAGAGAGAGTGTTTGGGAGAAAAGAAATCTGGAGATAAGGTTGAGAAAATGAGTTTTGCTGAAAATGAGAATTGAAAGTTAGTTACGTGAAATAAAACCTCCATATTTACCTTTTTATTAATTAAAATAAAATCCCTTTTAAATCAATTATATTAAAAATCTTTTAAAAACACATGTCAATTTAAGGGAAGGTGTAATTGCACAAAAGCTCCCTAAAGATTTTAAAGTTTTTTTACTCATCTTTTGAAATTGCATTTTTCACAGTTTTAAAACTTTACATTTTGGTCACTACCCAAAATGTACAACTTCCGAAATTCATTTTACAAAATTGATTTGACCAACCTCTTAAACATGATTTTAGATGATTTTAGCAATTTTTGTCATATATTTATCCTTTGTCGATCCTTGATTTCCCTGAATCACCTAATATTATTTGAACCGTTTCCGACCGGCTCGATCCGATGTCTAAAATACCTAGGCCCAAAATCAGGGTGTTACAACTCTCCCCCACTTATGAAATTTCATCCTCAAAATTTTACTTGAAGGGAAAAGGTGCGAAAACTGCTTCAACATATTCGCCTTGCTTTCCCAAGTGGCCTCCTGCTGTGTGTCAAAAGTCCTATCGCAATGTAGTGCAAGTGTACACGATGTAAGTAGTAAAGTGATACTTGGAGTATCGGATATTGTCTGCACATGGACTGGAAATAGCTTTATCCTATAGTTGCTGCACGAGAAAGAGAAAGAGTTTAAATTTGTTGGAAGGTAATATTGAAGAATAATTAATGTAAAATATAAAAGGTTCAAGGTTAATAGATAGGCCGATATTGATTTGCCCAGTAGTGCAGGTATTGCACTGAAGAGAAATTCATGTTCTGTCGTCGTCCCTGTCGCGGCAGCACCTGTCGCGGCAGAAGTCTGTTGTTGTCGCGACAGCGATCACACAACTCTGCACTTCAAGCTTGGCAAGAATCCCTGTTATGACTTGTCATATCCCTAGGCCCAAGTACTATTGATGAACACTTCTTGGATGATACCTCCCGACGTGAATCGAGGGGTGAACACCAATGTTGTTGAATTATTCCTTAGCCACTTAACCTCATCCTATCCCTAGGTTCGAGATAGTTCAACCATAAATTGGAGAACCTGTACTTACTCCTTTCGTATACTTAACTCTCCCGATATTAAGTAAATAGATAATCTTACAATGCTCTCCCGATACTCTTGCAAGATGTTGAAACCAGAATAAGCAAACTTGAAGTTTTATTTCATTGAACAAAAAATTCCTAAAATAGTACAATCCTTGCAACTACTTTACAGAATCAACCCTTAGCCCTAGGGGAAATTTTAGAACATGATGAGAGGGGAAAACGACAAGGGTTTTTGGGGGAAGACGACAAGAGATGAGATATCCCTCCCTAGGTCGAATTACATGCCTTTATATAGGCCTTGGGTTCAAGTTTTCTAATAAGGTAAGAATACAAGTTCAAACTAAAGTACAACTCTATTTAAGATTAAATATTCTGAGTAGATGCCTTTAATTCGTCCTCTTTTCTTTCTTTGGGTTTCTTCCTTGAACTT
The DNA here is from genome assembly GCA_030270665.1 of Hibiscus trionum. Taxonomy (NCBI): domain Eukaryota; kingdom Viridiplantae; phylum Streptophyta; class Magnoliopsida; order Malvales; family Malvaceae; genus Hibiscus; species Hibiscus trionum. The sequence continues at coordinate 30,575,955 of BSYR01000021.1, forward strand.
TGGGCTTGGCCTTCATTCTGCTCTAGGGCTCAGAAAAATATATGAGTGGTCCACGACAGACCGACTTGAATTCCTCTATCTATCGAGCTCCACTTCACTTTTCCCTTTCACCAACGTTGTCGTTATGGCTGCCACGGCAGTGGCCACAGCAACATCTTACTTCTTGACTCCAGTCTTGTGTTCTAGCTTTGCTCCTTCGCTGTCCTGAGTCTGCCACAGCAGATACCTGCAAAAGTAGCCAAAATCAGTAGCAAATGTGCTATTTTATCTAATTGTGATGTATATGCGAAACTTTACCTAAATGAAATGAATTATGCTTGAATGCAGCAGAAATATGGGTTAAATAAGGGGTAAATATAGAACTTTTGCACACTCAACATACTCCTAAACTCAAGTTCTTTCTTGCCCTCAAGCAAATATGACCTAACTAAAAATAAAATATTTTTGTTTGGCTTAGTTTATTGAACTGATTATTACCTACCACACATGCTTTATCACGAGTAATACCTTGTCGGACATTTCTGGATTTATTCGGAACCATGCTATAGGTCTCGTGTAGTGTGTGCATGTTTTGTGAACAAATATGTGCCTAGACTCCTTTAAGTTACTAGAATAGTTAAGCTACTTACTTGAATTTTTATGCCAAATTTCCTTTTCTTGGAGGCAATTCTTAGGCTCCTTTAGTTTTTCTGATTTAGACTCGGTGTATTTCTTATTTTAAGTTGACTAGAGCCTGTTTTTGGGCACCTCTAGCTAACTTCCTAGAGTCGGTATTAGGCACCTCTAGGGGCATTGAGTCTAAGTTTTCATTTTCTTATTTTTTTCCTAGAGCCAGTGTTAGGCACCTCTAGGGGCAACTCAAGTTGTTAAGCTTTCCTACTCTAGTTTACCAGTATAAGTCTAGACAACATAAGAGTCACAAAGGGTGTTTAAAGATCAGAACTATAGCAAGGCTCTAAACTGTTCCTAAAAACATCCTCAAGGCACTTCCACGACAGAGTATGTTGCGGCAGGTAAGTTCAGTTCAATGACTTAAGCCAATTTTTTTTTGATAAAAATAAACTAAATAATAACTAATACTTAGACACAATTTAAAGACACAACTTAACACTTCATTACTGGAGGGATGCCACCCCCAAACTCGAGGGTTGCATTGCCCTCAATGCATGACATCATAGAAAATAAAGACAGAAAAAAATACATCCCAAATAAATAGAGCAACAGAGACAACAATGATAAGATAAAAAAACTTAAGTTGAGGAGCTGTCATCGATGTTGTTGCTGATTTGGAGCTGCTGGCTGGGAGAGGCAGAGGATGTCTTCTTTTTGGCTTCCCTTGGTCGCTGGACACTGGTTGGTGAGATGTGTGGGGGTTTGTCCAGCACCTGTACCTCATCGTCGGAGCTGCTGCTGCTGGCAGATATGCCCTGGCCGGAGGGTCCTTCGCCAGCTTCGTTGGGCTTCTTCCTTTTCATTGGCGTGAAGTCCTTGGAGAGGTTTCAGGCAACAGAGGGCTCCCCGTCAGAATCTTTCCAGACAGACGATGAGGAGAACCCTTCGAAGTAGTCTTCGTTGAGCTCTGGCAGGGGCTCCTTTCTTTTCTCGCCTCTGGCAGTGGCAGGTTGGTCGCTGCCTTCTGCTGTCGTGGCTAGAGTAGGTGTAGAGGCAGCAGATGGAGTCTTAGGTGTGGCAGCAGGGGTAGGAGTAGGTGTCGGGGCATTGAAGAACTGTTCTGGAAAGGATTGGGAATGGCACATGTGTAAAATTTAAATCGTTACGAATAAAATTTACCGTTGCGACCGTGAAATCCCTTATGTAGCTCACCAGTCTGAGCTGCCTTTCCTCCATTCTTTGAAGTGTTGACAAAATCTGGGTGGAGGTGTCCGGTGGAGGTGTGGCTGCCGTCTGCTGCTTCTCTGCTAGGGCAGGTTCTGGGTGAGTGGGGCATGCCATGTGCTCTGCTGTGGCAGAAGGGTTGAAGTAAGACAGTGGGGTGGCAGCCTTTAGCTCCATGAGGCTGATGATGTTTCGCTCCGTTCACCCTTTCCCTCGGACTTTAAAATCTTCGGCAATTTCCGATACGTTGTGGTTCCGGCATATGGCAGTGATGAGGTATGGGAAGACAAGGGGTCCCGATGGTCGAAGGGCGCATTCCAAAATTCCCTCCCTTATGTATCGGCCGACATTGATGGATCTTTCATTTAAAATTGAATGTACAAGAGCTAAACTTGGTCGGTCGACTGTATTGTTGTGGGAGGATGGCATGATGCGATTCTTGAAAAAATGATTCCATAGTTTGGCTTCAGGAGTCAACTGAGTTCTTTTCACCGTCCATCGATGCTTTGGGTAGGTGTTCTATTCTGTCCCTTCCTCGGTCAACTCTGCTATCACCGCGTCGTAGTCTGCCGGTGACAGATTGTTGACGAATATCTTGTGGACGTCCTCCGTTTTACTCACATAGAGGCCGTAGAGGGTGTTAATGTAAGAAGGCTCGGAAGAAAACTCTTTACCTCGAACTGTCACGGTCGTAGTATCTTTTCTGTCGACGACAACATATAATTCCTGGACGAGTGTGACGTTCATTTCTTCCAGCTGGGCAGCAAACTGCTGCCATTTGAGAGCATGGATCTTTTGTGCGATGAATGGTTCAAGCCCTAGGTTTCTCGTGGGCTCGGTGTAGAGAAAACCCTGTTCTTCCCACATCTCCCTCTTCTGAAAGGAGTGGTAGTATCTTGAGGCGGTGTCGGTGGAGGCGAAGCAGTCTAGGATGGCACTATGACCTTGAGTGCTTACTGCTGCGGCAGAACTGGAGGCAGCACTTCTACGAGTTTGTCTGCTAGTCATCTTTGCTAGGACTGTGGAAAATAAAGAAAATTTTGAGATCTAGATTAAACAAGTTGAGAGAATAAGAGTGAGATGAAAATGAATAGTGAATGGGGGTTTATATAGATGGATGATTTTCTGCCGGTTGGAGCTGTAACAGCAGGCGCGAATAACGGGGCCAACTGTTACGCGATTTCTGACGCGTCTGTCACGCATTTTTGTGTCTGCTGCGCGTTTGTTACGCGTTTGTGTGTCTACCGCGATAGCTGGGTGACATGCTATATTTTCCGCGTCTGTCGCGACAGCTGATGACAGGTTGTGACGACAGACTCATCCGTTGGGCTTATTGGGTTGCTGTTGATATGGTGGGCTGGTTCACTCCTTCTCTTTGGCTTGTTTCCTTTATTTCCTAGAAATAATTAAAATAAAATCTTAGTTCCTAAAATAAATAAATCTTAATTCCTAATAAATAAAATAAAATAAAATAAAATAAAATAAAAATTAAGTTAAATTAGGGATGCCTTGAGGGGCATCTCCTAAAGTAACTACTTCCTGCATCCTTGGGGCTTCAGTCCCCTGATAATGCTTTAGTCTTTGTCCGTTGACTTTGAACTGGTGCCCGTCCTTTAAGGTTTTGATTGTGATGGCACCATGGGGGAAAACCTGGATAACTTGAAAAGGGCTGGACCATCTAGATTTAAGCTTTCCTGGGAAAAGTTTTAACCTAGAGTTAAACAACAACACCTGTTGTCCTGGGCAGAACTGTCGTGGCAGCAGTTTCCTGTCGTGCCACCTTTTGGTTTTATTTTTGTATATCCTAGCATTGTCGTAGGCCATTGCTCGAATTTCTTCAATTTCATTCAAGTCCAGTAGCCTCTTTTGTCCTGCCTTATCCAAGTCCATGTTTACTGCCTTGATAGCCCAGTAAGCTCTGTGCTCTATTTCAACAGGTAAGTGGCATGTTTTCCCATATATAAGCCTGTAGGGTGACATTCCCAATGGTGTTTTGAATGATGTTCTATAGGCCCAGAGTGCATCCTTGAGGTGTAAAGACCAATCTTTTCGAGTAGGTTTAACCATCTTTTCAAGTATGTTCTTTACTTCTCGGTTGGATATTTCGGCCTGTCCATTGGTTTGAGGGTGGTATGTTGTTGCAATCTGGTGCTTTACTCCGTATTTTCTCAAGGCAGCAACAATTACACTATTATCAAAATGTCTCCCTTCGTCACTGATGATCGCCTTGGGAATGCCAAATCTGGAGAAAATATTCTTGTACAGAAATCTCTGAACAGTTTTGGCGTCATTTTTCTGAGTGGCGATCGCTTCAACCCACTTGGACACATAATCCACTGCCAGTAGGATGTAAAGGTTCCCACAAGATGATGGGAATGGTCCCATGAAATCGATTCCCCATACATTGAAGATTTCGACTTCTAAAATGTTTTGTAGTGGCATCTCATGCCTTCTCGAGATGTTCCCAGTCCTTTGGCATTTGTCACGGCTTTTGTAGAAGGCTTGTGCATCATTGAACAGTGTGGGTCAATAGAGACCAGATTGCAAAACCTTGGCAGTGGTTTTGTTTCCACCTAAGTGTCCCATCTCTTGATAATTTGATATGCACAATGTTTGAAAAGAAGAGTTTCGTCCCAATACTAATGTTTTGCATCATTTTGGAACATCTTCCTTGCTTGGTAATTAAGTTCAGGAGGTAGTACTCCGCTAACAATGTAATTAACAAAATCAGCGTACCAAGGAAGTTCAGAAAACTTACTTGCCGCCATGGCTGTCGCGGCAGTGCTTGTGACAGCAAACAGTTGCTCATCCGGGAAGGTCTCCAATATGTTGGTCATGTCCGTCAGTAGACTCTTTCCCATCTCTAATCTTGATAAGTGGTCTGCTACATGGTTTTTCGTCCTCCTTTTATCCTTGATGTCAATGTTGAACTCTTGCAGCAGCAGAATCCAATGTATCAGTCTAGGTTTTGCATCTTTTTTCGTGAACAGATACTTTAGTGCTGAATGGTCTGTATGGACCACCACCTTTTTCCAAGTATGTATGGACGGAACTTGTCGATTGAGAACACCACTGCTAATAGTTCCTTTTCTGTTGTGGTGTAGTTTACTTGAGCATCATTCAATGTTTTGTTGGCGTAATAGATCACATGGTAGAGCTTATCCTTCCTCTGCCCTAATGCTGCCCCTACAGCATAGTCACTGGCATCACACATTATTTCGAATGTCAAACTCCAGTCTGGTGGTTGTACGATTGGGGCTGTTACCAGCTTCTCCTTCAGAATTCTGAATGCCTCAGTACATTCAGTATTAAAGTCAAAGGGACGACTCTACTCCAATAAGTGGCATAATGGCTTGGTAATCTTCGAGAAATTGGCAATAAATCGTCGATAAAACCCAACATGCCCTAAGAAACTCTGAATCCCTTTGACTGTGGTGGGTGGCGGCAGCTTTTCGATGACTTTTATTTTTGCTCTGTCTACCTCTATGCCGCGGCAGCTTACCTTGTGGCCTAGGACTATACCTTCATCCACCATAAAGTGGCATTTTCCCAGTTTAAGACCAAGTTCGCTTTTTCACATCTTTCAAGCACCTTCTGTAGGTTGTCTAAACAGCCTTCAAAACTGTCTCCAAAGACAGAAAAATCGTCCATGAAAATTTCCAAGAAGTCCTCTACCATGTCGGAGAATATCGCCATCATGCACCTTTGGAAGGTTGTTGGTGCATTGCGGAGTCCAAATGGAATCCTCTGAAAAGCATAAGTGTCGTATGGGCATGTGAATGTCGTTTTCTCTTGATCCTCCGTTGCAATAGCTATCTGGTTGTACCGTGAATAACCATCAAGAAAACAATAGTATGGTTTCCCCGCTAATCTACAAGTATTTGATCAATAAAAGGTAGAGGAAAACGGTATTTTCGGGTAGCTTTGTTAATCTTCCGGTAATCCATACAAACCATCAAACCAGTCACTGTCCTGATTGGGATTAGTTCGTTCTCTTTGTTGGTCACCACGTTTATTCCTCCCTTTTTAGGTACACACTACACCGGGGTCACCCACTTACTATCCGAGATGGCATAAATTATTCCGGCATCGAGCCATTTGATAATTTCTTTTCTCACCACTTCTCGCATAGCGTCATTTAAGGGTCTTTGAGCATCAATGGTTGGCTTATGATCATCTTCCAGGAGAATTTTGTGCATACATAATTGTAGAACTAATGTTTTGATATAATAATTGAAAAATGTTTTGGACTGATTTAAAAAGTTTTTAAAACATTTCCAAAGTCCAAACGACTTGAAATTATGTTCAGGGAAGTTTTTAAAAGGGTTTTACATGTTTTTGAAAGCCAAACTTCACAAAATTGTCCAGGCGTTTCGAAACACCTTAGGGGGTTTCGATACGGGAATTCCAGTAGCAAAAACGTTTCGATACTCGTATCGAAACGGGCATTCCCTGGATAAGATTTTTGCCCAACGTTTCGAAACGGGCTATGCCGTTTTGATACGCCCACGTGGCATTGACCACAACGGTCATAAACCCCAACGGCTTTTTCTCAACTAACATTTAAATGCAGGTCGTTTCGATACGGGACTAGGCATTTTGATACGTGTTCCGAAATGGGTGCCTTGTCAGACTGTAACGACTCTTTCTACTTAAAGAGTGTTTTGAAACGGGCACGGCTGTTTCAAAATGGGGAGCTGCAGAACTGCATTAGTGGTGGGAATTAAAGTCCTCAACGGCTCCAATTCAATCCCAACGGCTAGCAACGACTATAAACTCATCAAGGAGTATAAAAGGGACCTCCAAGCATCAAGTAAAGGCTAATGCTCATATTGTCAAACATCAAATGATCAAGAATTGTCTTAGAGCTTAAATTGTCATTTATTGTATAGACAAACACTAGTGAGCCAAAATTGTCAAATTTGCTCAAGTGTTTTAGGTTTTGGGTGAGTGCTTAATTGTGCAAACAAACACCTATTAGAGGGTTTTAAGTTTGCTTCTTGTTTCTCTTTGTAAGAGAGGGTTTCAATCAAGGCTTTGGGTAGAAAGATTGATTGTGTATAACGGTTACCTCCTAAGCCTAGAAAAGTGGACAAATCAATAGTGGATTGATTGGAAATCCTTAGTGGGGAGCTAAGGTAGTGGATGTAGACCTTTGTGTAACATTTCTTTTTAGTTTCCACAACCCTTCCACCCAAATATCCACCTCTTCACCACTTGGTGAGCAAGAACGGTTGAACAAATCGAGCCCCACACAACTCAACAATTGGTATCAGAGCTTGGCTCAATCAAAGGGGATTCACATCCTATTGAGAAGATCCGAAAAGCTCGATCACTATTTCATCAACCGACTCAAATGACACAATCAATCGACAAACCGCATTTCTTTGACGGAACCCACTATGCCCATTGGAAGACAAAGATGAAGTTCTTCATCAAATCTAGAGATTACAAGCTATGGGATATAGTTGAAGATGGTCTGTTCGTGCCTCAAAGAAGCAAAGCGGAGTGGAGTGCCGACGATCGCAAGAAGATGGAGCTTAATTGCAAAGCCTTGCACATCTTGTTTTGTGCTTTTGGCCCAACCATCTATGAGAAGATGTCTCCTTGTGAGAGTGCCAAGGAGGTATGGGAAAAGCTTGAAGTCACATACGAAGGAACCGATGAAGTCAAGGAGACCAAGATTGGGCTCCTAACCTAAGAGTATGAGAACTTCAAAATGGATCTAGAAGAGAACATCGAGAAGAAGTTTGATAGGTTCTCCACTATCACCAATGGTCTCAAAGGATATGGAGAAGCCATCCCGGAGGAAAAAGCTTGTTTGTAAGCTCATCTACTCACTTCCCGAGTCTTGGGACTCAAAGAGGACCACCATCATCGAAGCCAAAAATTTGAAGACTTTGAAGCTTGATGAACTCATGGGGTCACTCCTTACTCATCAAATCATGAAGAAGAACAAAGAGGATGAGAAGAATAGGGAAGAAATTAGAGCTATGGGAGAGAAGAAAATCAAAGGGCTAGGCATCAATGCTAGTGCCATGGCTCTCAAGTCCTCCACTTGCCATCATGTCTACTCAAGTGAAGAGGAGGATGAAGATGAAGAGATAGTTCATCTCTTCAAGAAGTGTGCCCCGTTCATGAAGAAAGCCTTGAGAGAGCTTGAACGAGATTCCAAGAAAAAGGAGAGGGTAAACACTTCAAGCCATAAGAAGAAGGCACATGTGGCTACTTGGAGTGATGAAGACTCCACCGACGATGAACAAGCCAACCCTTGCCTTATGGCCATCGAAGAAGATTCAAGGGTAACTTCTAATTCATCTACTTCATGCTCTTATTCTTTTGATGAATTACAAGATGCCTATGATGATTTGGTTTTAGACTTTAATAATCACATTTTGAAAAACAATAAATTGATTTCAAAGTTGAAAATTCAAAATGATTTGATTTCTAAAACCAAACTTGAACTTGAAGCAAAACTCGAAGAGTTTGAATTAAAATGTTTTGATTTACAAAATTTGCTTCAAAAAGTTCAAGAAGAAAAAGATTTGATTTCCAAAGAGCTTGAAAGGAAAAACAATTTTGGAAAATCAAATTTTTATGTAAGACAATCTAGTGCCCCTAGATTTGTAAAAGGAAAATGTTTTAGAAGTGTTTGGGTCCCAAAAGGACTTAGTACTTCAATTAAAAAGGATGACATTGAAAAATGGATTCCTAAGGGGACTAAAATTTGTGCTACTAACGTTCAAGGATCCAAAGCAATTTGGATACCAAAAGTCACTTGATTGTCTTTTGCTAGGTGTGATGGAGATGTTCAATAAGTCAAACATTAAGGGGGAGCTCCATGCACACAAGGAAGAACACTTGAAGAAGGAAGGCTTCACATCCTTCCTTAAGTTCAAGTGTGGTAAAATCTAGTTGATTTTGTATTTATTTGTTTTATTTTTTATTTATTTCTACTAGATGATCATACATGTTGGACTAACATCTTTTATGATGCTTTGAGTAAGGGGGAGCCATTTTAAAACCAAAATTCTTAATTTTGTCAATTTTTACCTATATTGTTATTTTGAACTAAATGTTTTAAATTCTTTTTGATATACCAAAAAGGGGGAGAAATGGTTTGAAAAATTGCATTTTCAAATGAATAAGGGGGAGCTTTATTTGATTTCATATCTTCAATATCTCTTATTCACATTTTTAAAGTTAAAGGGGGAGAATCCCAAACAATTTTTCAAGTGAGTTTTATTATATAAAAAGGGGGATATTGTAGAACTAATGTCTTGATATAATAATTGAAAAAGGTTTTGGACTGATTTAAAAAGTATTTAAAACATTTCCAAAGTCCAAACAACTTGAAATTGTGTTTAGGGAAGTTTTTAAAAGGGTTTTACATGTTTTTCAAAGCCAAATTTCACAAAACTTTCCAGGTGTTTCGAAACACCTTAGGGCGTTTCGATACGGGAATTCCAGTAGCAAAAACGTTTTGATACTCGTATCGAAACGGGCATTCCATGGATAAGATTTTTGCCCAGCGTTTCGAAACGGGCTATGCCATTTCGATACACCCACGTGGCATTGACCACAATGGTCATAAACCCCAACGCCTATTTCCCAACTAACATTTAAATGCAGGTCATTTCGATACGGGACTAGGCGTTTTGATACGTGTTTCGAAACGGCAAAGGGGTGTTCTGAAACGGGTGCCTTGTCAGACTACAACGACTCTTTCTACTTAAAGAGTGTTTCGAAACGGGGAGCTGCAGAACTGTATTTATGGTGGGAATTAAAGTCCTCAACGGCTCCAATTAAATCCCAACGGCTAGCAACGGCTATAAACTTATCAAGGAGTATAAAAGGGACCTTCAAGCATCAAGTAAAGGCTAATGCTCATATTGTCAAACATCAAATGATCAAGAATTGTCTTAGAGCTTAAATTGTCATTTATTGTATAGACAAACACTAGTGAGCCAAAATTGTCAAATTTGCTCAAGTGTTTTAGGTTTATGGAGAGTGTTTAATTGTGCAAACAAACACCTATTAGAGGGTTTTAAGTTTTCTTCTCGTTTCTCTTTGTAAGAGAGGGTTTCAATCAAGGCTTTGGGTAGAAAGCTTGATTGTGTATAAGGGTTACTTCCTAAGCCTAGAAAAGGGGACGAATCAATAGTGGATTGATTGGAAATCCTTAGTGGGGAGCTAAGGTAGTGGATGTAGACCTTGGTTAGAAGGTTGAAACACTATAAATCTTTGTGTCACATTTCTTTTTAGCTTCCACAACCCTTCCACCCAAATATCCACATCTCCACCACTTGGTGAGCAAGAACGGTTGAACAAATCGAGCCCCACACAACTCAACAATAATGTCGGACTGATGCCTTGGATGTCATCTATCGTCCATCCAATAGCCTTCTTATGATGCTGCAGTATTCCAATTAACTACTGTTCTTGTTTCTGCATTAACTTGGAAGAGATGATTATGGGCAACGTATCATTTAAACCAAGAAAAACATATTTAAACTACCATGGTAAGGACTTAAGATCTAAAATAGATGGTTCTTCAACTGAAGGCTTTTGTATTATGTGTTCATTCGAGGTATAGTTTAGGGGCTCGAATAACTTACCTGGACGATTGCCTATCTAATTTACCTCCTCATGACCTTCAGTGTCGGATATGTGTAACACCCCAATTTTGGGCTTGGAAGTTTAGGGTCTGAACCGGACCGATCTGATTTTCGGTTCAAATATAAAATGAGGTTTTAAGGAAAGCCTAGTTCGGGATGCATTAAAAATATGGAAAAATATCTAAAAATTATCTTTTAATATATATAAGAGAGTGGTGAAATCAATTTTACAAAATAAGGCTTGGAATTGTGACATTTCGAAATGGTGACTAAAATGTAATTTTTGAAAAGTTCAGCGGTGTCTGTTTTGTAAGGATTGAAACTTTGAATCTTTAAGGAGCTAATTTACCCAAGGAAGGATTTCTCCAGATTTTTCTTAATTTTAATGATTTTATTAATGTTTAATTAATTAAAAGAAGGGAAGGAAATCATATTTTAGTTTTTCATAACTAACTTTTGTTAAAACTTTCTCATCTCATTTTCTCTCAAAATTCCTTCAGCCAAACTGATTTCTACAGAAACATTTCTATTGATTTTCACACTAAATGATGAGGTTTCAATCATCAATTGATTCCTAATCCTTTCTACATCAAAACCTCTTGATTTGCTTATTGAATTTTTAAGGATTTTGGCTCTAAACAAGGAGAAATCTACATTTAGAGGTAAGAATGTTCTTCTCCTCTAAATACTCAGTTCTTTACTGAAATTCACAAGTTCTCAATCCTTAAATTAAGTTTTATAAATGGATTTGATGTTATGATCTTGATTTTGGCTTAAAACTCAAGATTTGGATTAAATCTTGAAGAAATTCGTGATGAATGTTTGGACTCTGTTTTGAGATGTCTTTTCAATGTATTTTGGATGTTTAATGATGTGTAATTGAGGTTTAATCAATGCAATCCCGAATAGGTTATGTTTCCTAAGTTTTTGCTTATGAAAATGGTGGTTTTTGGGGTGATTTTGGTGTTCTGTTAATGCTGGAGGTATAAGGACGAGTTTGGGTTCATTTTGGATGTTAATTGATGTTTAGAAATGGTTAGAAGTGATGGATCTTGGCTGGATTCTATTTTGGAAGAGTTTGGAGGTGATTTCGGTTGTGTTTGGTAACCGAAATGTTAGATTTATGTAGAGCAGCGAGTTGTGTTGTGTTGCTGGTGTTTTTAATGCATGATGATGCATTAATCCTCTGTTGTTATGTGTTTAAAACAGGGGAGAATGATCCGGAAGCAATAGAGGTGGCGTTGGAGGTTTCGGATGCTTGGAAGGCTTGTCGGCTAGCTTAGTTTTGCGTATCGGTGAGTGAAGTTGGGTTTTCAGCTTTGACACCAATGTTTGAAGGTTATGGGAGCTTAGTTTAAGTCTAAGCAACTTAACTAAGCTCTAGAGTAAGTTTTCGGGAAAACTCTCACTCTTGGATGAACCATGAGATGGTTGGATGCAATGTATTTAATTTGCATGTTTAAATTCTGTTTTGAAAGCATGTTTTAGCATGTTTAATGCTGGTTTTGAAGTCATGTGTTGAAGGATGCTCAAGGTAAGAGATCCTTGGTTTTGTACATTGGAAATGTGGAATTGATGCATAGTGTTTCATGTTGTTTAATGGTTTTGTTTAATGCTTTAAAACATTGAATTCAAGATGGTAATTGATGTGTATTGGCAAGTGATGTAAGTGGTTGTTACTTTAATCGGATATAGTTAGCCGGCTATAGGATTGGGTGCACCGTGAATTAAGTCGCCTTGGATGTTGAGGGGTTGTGATTGTACCGTAGACTCCATCCAAGTACCCTAGCAATTGAGGAATTAGTGTCACCACGATGGAGGATGGCTCTCGTGGGTGGGCTTTGTTAAGCGTCCCCACGATGGAGGATGGCTCTCGTGGGTTGACTTTATTAAGTGTCACCACGATGGAGGATGGCTCTCGTGGGTGGACTTTGTTAAGCGTCACAACGGTGGAGGGTTGCTCCCGTGTGTGAGCTTGGTTAAGGTGATTACAATGGTTGAGGTAGCTCCCATGTTTAAGCCTTGTGGTGTGTCCCGGCTCTCGCTAGTGAGTTATACAACTTCCGATGAGTGATGTTGAGGGGTTGTGATTGTACCGTTAATGTAACGCCCCGGTTTTGGGCTTAGGAGTTTTGGGCGTTGACCGGTTTGGTCAAAGTGCTGTTCGAATCTAAAAAGGTGAAATTAGGGAAGCCTAGTTCGGGTTGCATTAAAAATATGGAAAAATGTTCTAAAATCATCTTTTAAAATAATTAAGTGAACTGTGAAATCAATTTTGGAAAATGAGTTTTGGAAGGGTGACATTTTGGCTAGTGACCAAAATGTAATTTTTGAAAGTTTTGTGACTTTTTTCGAAAGGGTTGAAACTTTGAATCTTTAAGGAGCTATTATTCCAAAAGTAGTTTCTCCAGATTTTCTAAGATATTTTAAGCTATATTCTGATTTTAAAACATATCAAAAGAGGAGGGAAAGCCATTTTGGCCATTTTGATAACTAACTTCCTATTTTCTTTTCTCTCATTTTCTCTCAACCCAAACACTTTCTTTCCAGAGAATTGTTTCTGATTTTCTCACCTAAATATCTCCTTTCAACTCTCTTTTGATTCCTAATCATCATATCTACAAAACCTCATCATTTGCTACTTGATTCATCAAGGTTTTTGATTCCAAAAAGAGGAGAAACTCAAGTTTGGAGGTAAGAACGTCCTTCTCCTCTAAACTATCAGTTCTTTACTGAAATTCCTAAGTTTTCAATCCTTAATTGATGTTTTATTAAAGGATTTTAAGTTGTGAAATGGATCTTGGCTTATAATGCAAGATTTGGTGATTTTTGATGATTTTCGTTTGATCTGTTAAATCTGTGATTTGAGATGTGTTTTTGATGATATTTGAACTCTAAATTGATAAGGAATTGAGTTTTGATTGATGCAATCCCGAATAGGTTGGGTTTCCTAAGTTTAGCTTGTGATTCTTGATGGTTTTTAAGGTGATCTTGTGGATCTGGTGTTGCTGGAGGTATAAGGATGTTATTAGGTTCTTTTTAGATGTTAAATGATGTTAAAGTATGTTAGGTTTTGATGGTTTATGGCTGGGCTTTGTTGAGAGGTGGTTTGGATGCATTTTCGGTTGTGTTTGGTGGCCGAAAATGGAGTGTGGATGAGAGCAGCGGGTTTAGGTGCTTTCATTGAAGTTATTAATGCATGATGATGCATTAATCTACTGTTTTAATGTGTTAAAACAGGGGAGTCATCTTTGGATCCAAGTGGTGGTGATCCGGAAGCTTGATTTGGTGCTTCGGCAAGAGGCGAAGTGGAATCGGTGAGTGAAATTGGGTTTCGGCTTTGAAACCAATGTCTTGGGAGCTTAGTTTAAGTCTAAACAACTTTGCTAAGCTCAAGTGTAAGTTTTCGGAAATACCTTCTAGTGGTGGCCATGATTTGATTGTTGTGCAATGTGGTTTATTGCATGTTTTAAACTCTATTTTGAAAGCATGATTTAGCATGGTTAATGTTGTTTTTGTAAGCCATATGTTGAAGGAAGCTCAAGGTAAGAGTTCCTTGTTGTTGAACATTGATTAAATGTGGTTTGATGCTTTTGAATGCATGATGAATATGGCTTGGTTTAATGCTTTAAAACAGTGGATAAATTGATGATAATGATGTATATTGGCAAGTGATGTTTTGAAAAGTTTAAGGTCACTAAGGTGGTTTAAAGTCCTTGAGTGAGCCTTGTTTACTTAAGAACATCAAGGTTTTTAAAAGTCCTTGGGGCCAAGGTGTTTAAAAGTCCTTGGGGTGATTATTATCATGGTGTTTAAAAGTCCTTGGGGTCAATGTGTTTAAAAGTCCTTGAGGTGAACTTGTTAAGGACACAAAGGTGTTTAAAAGTCCTTGTGTGGTCCTTGCCATGGTGGTTAAAAGTCCATGGGCCAAGGTGTTTAAAAGTCCTTGGGGCCAAGGTGTTTAAAAGTCCTTGGGTTGAAAGTTGATGAACTTGTTTTTAAAGAAATGGAACTTATCACTTGTGGCCAATATGACATGTTGTGATTTGATGCATGAGATGCATGTTTAAGTATGCCTTTGAGCATGTGTAAATGATGATTTGAAGCATGATTTATAAAGTGTTTTATAAATGCATTATTGGATGGTTTTGTTGAGCATTCCTCACTAAGCTTTTGCTTACGCTCTCTTTGTTTTCTCAAATCAATAATGCAGAACATTAAAGTACTTTGAGGGCAGCAAGGAAGGCAAGCATTCAAGTGGAAGTAAAGCTCAAAGTATGGAAGGTTTTCTTAAGTACATTTAGCTTTTGGTAATTTGGCAATGGGGGACCTATGTGTATGTTTTGGGAGATGTTTTGAACTCCCTAAGTATGTTGAATGTTGTTGAGAATGTTGGTTTTTGTGGTTGGCCATTATATGCTTGAATTGAAAGTTTATGCTTGGATGGTTGCTTGTGTAGGAAGCATGCCTATAGATTTGGGGCTTTTCACATATGTTGATGTTTTGATGAATTGTTGATGCAAGTATGTCTCATATATGTTGAATTGCATGTTGGTAAAGTTTGGTGGCATTTGGAGCATGATTGGATGTTTAATTGCATGTTTAAGTATGCATTTTGGGGTTTTCTGTGCAGGGTGTTTCGGAACAGCACCTACCGTTTCGGAACGGGTGCCTTAAACAAGCCCAGGCGTCCGAAACGGGAGGGACCGTTCCGAAACGGTTTGGCTACTGCCAGCCCGTGTTTCGGTACGCGTTGCGGAACGGCCCCGAGTTTCGAAACGGGCTCTGCCTGTTTCGGAACGGGTGACCGTTAGGGGCTGACATTGGCAGTTAAATGTTTTGAATTGTTTGCATTTTGGTCCTGAATCTTGTTTGTGCAATTGTATGAGTTTGGGAAGTCCTTTTGAGCTGAAATTTCACAGAGAAGCATGAAAACTGATTAATTTCAAGTTGGTAACTTTAATTTGGGTTAAGTCCTCATATAAATCAGAAATTACAATTTGGTCCCTAAAGTTGTAATTTGTTCAATTGGGTCCCTGTTTGATCTCTGATGTTTATGATCTTTGAGTATGCTGTTGTATGAACATATCTAAGGATTAATATGCATCTAGACAAGTTTAAGAAGAAAAAAAAGGGTCGTTAATCAAGGTTGACTTTCGGGTTGACTTTGGTTTTCCCCGTGTGACTTTCTTAATTCGGGTCAACCGTCTAGGCCGGGTTAAGGGGGTTACATTTGGTGGTATCAGAGCTGAGTTCTCGAGTAATTGGGAATGAATGTGTGCATGATTGAAGTATGTATGCCTTGTATGCTTGTTGATCGAAAGCATGTTTAGTGGCTTGTGTTTTGGATGCAATTGAGATGTATGCTGTGATGTAGCATGTTGTGGGTACCCATTGCCAAATAAAAGCTAATGAAATGGTGTTGATTTTGAATGAAATTGAGCTTGAATACTTGGATTGCTTACCTTGCTGGGCCTGACTACGTTTTATTTGTATTGTGATTGCATGGTAAAGTATGGCACCACGTAGAGAGTTACGAGGTAATGTGCGAGCTACGGCTCCTAATGAGAACGAGAATGAGGAAAACACGGGTAGTGCGGTGTTACCTCCTCCTCCACCTGGTGGTGGTGGTGTTGGGGCTGAGGAAGCTGGAGCTGCAGCTGGTGCTGGAGCTGCTGGACCAGAGGTTGGTCAGGGGCAAGCTATGCCTGATATGTCTATGTTAGTGCAAGCTATTGCTGGTGCTTTTCAAGCAGCAGTAGCTGGGGCTCGTGGAGCGGAGCATCAGGAAGATGCTGGAGTTAGACTACCTTTGGAGCGCCTGCGCAGTCTTGGTGGGATTGAGTTCAGGGGTATGTCTGCTGAGAGATCTGAAGCTTGGCTAGAGAGTACCAAGCGAATCTTGGGTCAGATGAGTTGCACTGATGTGCAGAAGCTTGGCTGTGTTGTGTCCTTGCTGCAGAAGGATGCATATACGTGGTGGACAACCACTATTGCTGGGATGGCAAAAGCTGATGTGACTTGGACATTCTTTCAGAATGTGTTCAAGCGGAGATATCTTGGTGTGAGATATCTTGATGAGAAGAAGCGTGAATTCATGTCTCTTACCCAAGGGAGCATGAGTGTGGCTGAGTATGAAGTGCAGTTTGTTCGACTCAGTCAGTATGCACCTGAGCTGGTACCTGATGAGCGAGAGAGGTGTGAAAGGTTCCGTTATGGTTTGGAGACGGATGTGAAAATGTATTTGCTGGCCGCCGAGTATGATGATTTTGATGTGTTGGTGGGCCGAGCCAAGGACATTGAGATGAACCTGAGTTTATCTGCTAAGAGTGCTGGCAAGCGAGCTGCTGAGTATAGTTCCGGAGGTGGACGGAACAAGAGGGGACGTGATCAGAAGTATCAGTCTTCAGCTAAGAGAGGTGGTGGTGCACCTGCTAGAGGAGGCAATGCTAGAGTTGATCCGAGTGCTTGTTGGATCTGTGGTTCACGTGGTCACATGAAGCGTGACTGTCCTCGTGCTGTGAGAGAGGTGCAAGCTCCTGTTGCGGCAGCTGGTAATGGGTGCTGGAATTGTGGATCCGCAGACCATTTGAGGCGAGATTGTCCTAGGTTGGCTGGTGATCAGGTGCGTGCTCCTGTTGTTGCTGCACCGCAGAGAGGTCGTGGGCGCGGCCGTGGTAATTTCCAGAGGAGAGAGGAAGGTGGTCGTGGAGTGGCCCATGTTGTGGCTATTCAGCCTGAAGGTGGAGGCCAAGCGAGGGTGTATGCTCAGCGTGAGGGAAGGAACGATGCGGATGTGATTGCAGGTACCTTTACTTTGCAATCCTTGTCATTGCTTTCTTTGATAGATTCTGGATCTACGCATTCATACATTTTGCGTGAGCATGGTGAATTGCTTGGTTTGCCTGTTGAGTCCTTGGATGTTGGTGTACGTGTCACTAGTTCTTTTGGTGAGACTGTTGTGACTCGAAAGCTTTATAGAAGGTGTCCCTTGGTAGTTCAAGAACATGTTTTTCATGTTGATCTTATGGAGTTGCCCTTTTATGGTTTTGATGTAATCCTTGGTATGGATTGGCTTGCTGAGCATCGTGCTGTTGTGGATTGTGAAAACAAGCGAGTTTCTCTTAAGCTTGCGGATGATTATGAAGTTGTTGTGGTTGGTGAGAATGTGAAGTTTCTTGCCAATGTGGTGTCTACCTTGGAGGCGAGCAGGATGCTGAGGCAAGGTTGCGAAGCCTATCTAGCTTTTGTGATGAATCCTAGATCTAAGGAGTTGAGGGTGCAAGATATCAGAGTTGTGAATGAGTTTCCTGGTGTTTTTCCTGAGGAGTTGCCTAGTTTACCTCCTAATCGCGAGGTGGAGTTTGGAATTGAGCTGTATGAGAATACAACTCCTGTGTCCATTACTCCCTATAGAATGGCACCTAAGGAGCTGAAGACGCAGTTGCAAGAGTTGCTTGATCGTGGTTTCATCCGGCCGAGTGTGTCACCTTGGGGAGCACCAGTTTTGTTTGTGAAGAAGAAGGATGGCACTATGAGAATGTGCATTGATTACCGTCAGCTGAACAAGTTGACTATCAAGAATCGATATCCTTTGCCGAGGATTGATGATCTCTTCGATCAATTTCGGGGAGCTGCTGTGTTCTCTAAGATTGACTTGAGGTCAGGGTATTATTAGTTGAAGGTGAAGGATGTGGATGTGCCTAAGACAGCTTGCAGGACAAGATATGGGCATTATGAGTTCCTTGTGATGCCGTTTGGTTTGACAAATGCTCCTGCTGCTTTCATGGACATGATGAATCGTGTGTTTCATGAATACCTGGACAAGTTTGTTGTGGTGTTCATTGATGATATCCTCGTGTACTCGCGTACTGAGGAGGAGCATGAAGAACATTTGAGGATTGTGCTGCAAGCTTTGTTGGAGAATCAGCTTTATGCTAAGCTGAGCAAGTGTGAGTTCTGGTTAAGGGAGGTGGTATTCCTTGGGCATGTGGTTTCTGCTGAGGGGATTCGTGTTGATCCTCAGAAGATTGAGGCGGTGATGAATTGGAAAGTTCCTAAGTCTGTTCATGGGGTCCGTAGTTTCCTTGGTTTGGCGGGATACTACCGAAGATTTGTGGATGGTTTTTCCAAGATTGCTGCTCCTTTGACGAAGCTGTTGCAAAAGGATGTTAAGTATGAGTGGACGAAAGCGAGACAGCAGGCTTTTGAGAAGCTTAAGGCGGCTTTGACGCAAGCTCCTATCTTGATTCAGCCTGAATCAGGGAAAGAGTTTGTAGTTTACAGTGATGCATCCTATGTTGGTTTGGGGTGTGTGCTAATGCAGGAGGGTAAGGTGGTGGCTTATGCATCGCGGCAGTTGAAAGTGCATGAGCGCAATTACCCTACGCATGATATTGAGCTGGCTGCAGTGGTTTTTGCTCTGAAGATCTGGAGACATTATCTGTATGGTGAGAAGTGTACTGTGTATACAGATCACAAGAGTTTGAGGTATCTGATGTCTCAGAAGGAGTTGAATCTTAGGCAGCGGCGTTGGTTGGAGTTGCTCAAGGATTATGATCTGACCATTGAGTATCATCCTGGAAAAGCTAATGTTGTAGCGGATGCCTTGAGTAGGAAGGTAGCTGTTGAGCTGAGGGCTATGTTTGCTAGCTTGAGCATATCGCAAGATGGTGGTCTTGTTGCTGAGTTGCAAGTGAAACCATCTTTGGTTCAGTTGATCAAGGATAAGCAGTTGCTGGATGATTCCTTGGTGTCGCATGTTCAGGATATCGCGGAGGGTAGACCTTCGGATTTCTACTTTAATGATGATGGTGTGTTGAGTTTTGGGAGTCGGATAGTAGTGCCTGCTGATGCTGAGTTGAGGCGTGCTATTCTGACTGAAGGTCATAGTAGTCCTTTTTCTATGCACCCTGGTAGTACCAAGATGTATCGTGATCTTCGTGATGAGTACTATTGGGTGGGTTTGAAGAAGGATGTTGCAGAGTTTGTGAGCAAGTGTTTGGTGTGTCAGCGAGTTAAGGCTGAGCATCAGTTTCCTTCAGGGTTGTTGAAACCGTTGAAAATCCCTGAATGGAAGTGGGAAAGGGTTACCATGGATTTTGTATCTGGTTTACCTTTGTCTCCCTCGAAGAAGAATTCTGTTTGGGTGATTGTGGATCGCCTGACGAAGTGTGCGCATTTCTTGCCTGTGCATACTACGTTCTCTTTGGATAAGTTGGCAGAGCTGTACATTGCTGAGATTGTGCGGCTGCACGGTGTGCCTAAGTCGATTGTGTCGGATAGGGATCCGAGGTTCACATCGCGGTTCTGGCAGTGTTTGCATCAAGCTCTGGGTACAAGGTTGCATTTCAGTACATCCTATCATCCCCAGTCGGATGGTCAGTCTGAGCGAGTTATCCAGATTTTGGAGGATATGTTGAGGTGCTGCGTGATTGAGTTCCAAGGTTCTTGGGAGAAGCTTTTGCCTTTGGTTGAGTTTGCTTATAACAATAGTTATCAGGCAAGTATACAGATGGCACCTTATGAGGCTTTGTACGGAAGGAAGTGTAGGACTCCTCTTTGTTGGGCTGAAACTGGTCAAAAGTTGGTTTCGATGCCGGCTTTGTTGAAAGGGACCACAGAGAAGGTAAAGCTCATTTGTGACCGTTTGAAGGCAGCTTCTGATCGGCAGAAGTCTTACGCGGATTTGAAGCGTAAGGAGATAGAGTATGCGGTGGGTGACCGTGTGTTTCTGAAGGTTTCGCCTTGGAAGAAGGTGATGAGGTTTGGCCGGAAGGGTAAGTTGAGCCCTAGGTACATTGGACCATATGAGGTGGTTGAGCGTCTGGGTCTTGTTGCGTATCGGTTGAGGTTACCTCAAGAGTTGGAGAAGATTCATGATGTGTTCCATGTTTCTATGCTCCGGAAGTATAGATCTGATCCTTCGCATGTGATGCCTGTGGAGGAATTGGTTTTGAATCCGGATTTGACCTATGATGAGGAACCGGTGAAGGTTCTGGATTCGGATAGCAAGGTTCTTCGTGGCAAGACCATTGAGTTGGTGAAGGTGCTGTGGAAGCATCGAGGTGTTGAGGAAGCCACGTGGGAGCGGAAGGAAGACATGCTGAAGCAGTTTCCTTATCTATTTCCTTCAGGTAAATTTCGGGGACGAAATTTCTTAAGGGGGGGAGAGTTGTAACGCCCTGGTTTTGGGCTTAGGAGTTTTGGGCGTTGACCGGTTTGGTCAAAGTGCTGTTCGAATCTAAAAAGGTGAAATTAGGGAAGCCTAGTTCGGGTTGCATTAAAAATATGGAAAAATGTTCTAAAATCATCTTTTAAAATAATTAAGTGAACTGTGAAATCAATTTTGGAAAATGAGTTTTGGAAGGGTGACATTTTGGCTAGTGACCAAAATGTAATTTTTGAAAGTTTTGTGACTGTTTTCGAAAGGGTTGAAACTTTGAATCTTTAAGGAGCAATTATTCCAAAAGTAGTTTCTCCAGATTTTCTAAGTTTTTTAAGCTATATTCTGATTTTAAAACATATCAAAAGAGAAGGGAAAGCCATTTTGGCCATTTTGATAACTAACTTCCTATTTTCTTTTCTCTCATTTTCTCTCAACCCAAACACTTTCTTTCCAGAGAATTGTTTCTGATTTTCTCACCTAAATCTCTCCTTTCAACTCTCTTTTGATTCCTAATCATCATATCTACAAAACCTCATCATTTGCTACTTGATTCATCAAGGTTTTTGATTCCAAAAAGAGGAGAAACTCAAGTTTGGAGGTAAGAACGTCCTTCTCCTCTAAACTATCAGTTCTTTACTGAAATTCCTAAGTTTTCAATCCTTAATTGATTTTTTATTAAAGGCTTTTAAGTTGTGAAATGGATCTTGGCTTATAATGCAAGATTTGGTGATTTTTGATGATTTTCGTTTGATCTGTTAAATCTGTGATTTGAGATGTGTTTTTGATGATATTTGAACTCTAAATTGATAAGGAATTGAGTTTTGATTGATGCAATCCCGGATAGGTTGGGTTTCCTAAGTTTAGCTTGTGATTCTTGATGGTTTTTGAGGTGATCTTGTGGATCTGGTGTTGCTGGAGGTATAAGGATGTTATTAGGTTCTTTTTAGATGTTAAATGATGTTAAAGTATGTTAGGTTTTGATGGTTTATGGCTGGGCTTTGTTGAGAGGTGGTTTGGATGCATTTTCGGTTGTGTTTGGTGGCCGAAAATGGAGTGTGGATGAGAGCAGCGGGTTTAGGTGCTTTCATTGAAGTTATTAATGCATGATGATGCATTAATCTACTGTTTTAATGTGTTAAAACAGGGGAGTCATCTTTGGATCCAAGTGGTGGTGATCCGGAAGCTTGATTTGGTGCTTCGGCAAGAGGCGAAGTGGAATCGGTGAGTGAAATTGGGTTTCGGCTTTGAAACCAATGTCTTGGGAGCTTAGTTTAAGTCTGAACAACTTTGCTAAGCTCAAGTGTAAGTTTTCGGAAATACCTTCTAGTGGTGGCCATGATTTGATTGTTGTGCAATGTGGTTTATTGCATGTTTTAAACTCTGTTTTGAAAGCATGATTTAGCATGGTTAATGCTGTTTTTGTAAGCCATATGTTGAAGGAAGCTCAAGGTAAGAGTTCCTTGTTGTTGAACATTGATTAAATGTGGTTTGATGCTTTTGAATGCATGATGAATATGGCTTGGTTTAATGCTTTAAAACAGTGGATAAATTGATGATAATGATGTATATTGGCAAGTGATGTTTTGAAAAGGTTAAGGTCACTAAGGTGGTTTAAAGTCCTTGAGTGAGCCTTGTTTACTTAAGAACATCAAGGTGTTTAAAAGTCCTTGGGGCCAAGGTGTTTAAAAGTCCTTGGGGTGATTATTATCATGGTGTTTAAAAGTCCATGGCCAAGGTGTTTAAAAGTCCTTGGGGTCAAGGTGTTTAAAAGTCCTTGAGGTGAACTTGTTAAGGACACAAAGGTGTTTAAAAGTCCTTGTGTGGTCCTTGCCATGGTGGTTAAAAGTCCATGGGCCAAGGTGTTTAAAAGTCCTTGGGGCCAAGGTGTTTAAAAGTCCTTGGGGTGAAAGTTGATGAACTTGTTTTTAAAGAAATGGAACTTATCACTTGTGGCCAATATGACATGTTGTGATTTGATGCATGAGATGCATGTTTAAGTATGCCTTTGAGCATGTGTAAATGATGATTTGAAGCATGATTTATAAAGTGTTTTATAAATGCATTATTGGATGGTTTTGTTGAGCATTCCTCACTAAGCTTTTGCTTACGCTCTCTTTGTTTTCTCAAATCAATAATGCAGAACATTAAAGTACTTTGAGGGCAGCAAGGAAGGCAAGCATTCAAGTGGAAGTAAAGCTCAAAGTATGGAAGGTTTTCTTAAGTACATTTAGCTTTTGGTAATTTGGCAATGGGGGACCTATGTGTATGTTTTGGGAGATGTTTTGAACTCCCTAAGTATGTTGAATGTTGTTGAGAATGTTGGTTTTTGTGGTTGGTCATTATATGCTTGAATTGAAAGTTTATGCTTGGATGGTTGCTTGTGTAGGAAGCATGCCTATAGATTTGGGGCTTTTCACATATGTTGATGTTTTGATGAATTGTTGATGCAAGTATGTCTCATATATGTTGAATTGCATGTTGGTAAAGTTTGGTGGCATTTGGAGCATGATTGGATGTTTAATTGCATGTTTAAGTATGCATTTTGGGGTTTTCTGTGCAGGGTGTTTCGGAACAGCACCTACCGTTTCGGAACGGGTGCCTTAAACAAGCCCAGGCGTCCGAAACGGGAGGGACCGTTCCGAAACGGTTTGGCTACTGCCAGCCCCTGTTTCGGTACGCGTTGCGGAACGGCCCCGAGTTTCGAAACGGGCTCTGCCTGTTTCCGAACGGGTGACCGTTAGGGGCTGACATTGGCAGTTAAATGTTTTGAATTGTTTGCATTTTGGTCCTGAATCTTGTTTGTGCCATTGTATGAGTTTGGGAAGTCCTTTTGAGCTGAAATTTCACAGAGAAGCATGAAACCTGATTAATTTCAAGTTGGTAACTTTAATTTGGGTTAAGTCCTCATATAAATCAGAAATTACAATTTGGTCCCTAAAGTTGTAATTTGTTCAATTGGGTCCCTGTTTGATCTCTGATGTTTATGATCTTTGAGTATGCTGTTGTATGATCATATCTAAGGATTAATATGCATCTAGAAAAGTTTAAGAAGAAAAAAAAGGGTCGTTAATCAAGGTTGACTTTCGGGTTGACTTTGGTTTTCCCCGTGTGACTTTCTTAATTCGGGTCAACTGTCTAGGCCGGGTTAAGGGCGTTACAGTTAAACTCCATCACGGGTGTTGAGGGGTTGTGATTGTACCGGTAAACTCCACCTTGTGTGTATGAAGCGTGTGGGACAACGCTTGTAATCCGCGTATCCGATTGTATCTTGAGTTGAAATGGTTTGTGAATTATCACTTGAAAGCCAATTTAGTGTTCTTGAATGTAATGAAGCGAGAGATGCTTGAAATGATGTAAGATTGCATGGGAAGTGTGTAATGGTTTAAGAGTGCATGTTTTACTTGTTAAGCTTGAACAAGTGTTTATCTTCTATTGTGAATGGTTCATATGTGCAGGGAATCTCTTTAGTGCATTGAAGTCTTGTGAAGACTTGTCTAGAAAGGCATGAAATGCAAATGTTGTTTTTGGTAGTTCATGTGTTTTGCATTTGTTGAATGCATGAGATAGTTAGAAGGAACAAATGGTTTTACAAAGGTTTTGCTTTGAAATGATCATCAAGCATGAGGAAGTATGTTGTGAAGTGGAATTGTTTTCCAAGATAGTTGAGTTTAACCTTGCATGTAGTGTTCATGCACGGAAGGGTTTAATTAATGGTTTTGCAAGAATGTGTTTTGGGAAAGTTGTTTAGATCTTCTAAGCTAAAGGTTGGATTTCATGTTGTGCAAGGCATGATTTAAAGCATGTTGTTTCAAAAGAGATTTTCAAACAATGCTTTGGTTTATTGAATTGCATCTACTTTTTAAGAAGGTTTTTATGATTCGCTGCATTGATGGTGTTTTGGTTTTGAGCATTCCTCACTAAAAATTATGTGCTTACGCTCCTTTTTGTCCATCAATGCAGATATTTGAAGTTGGGACAACAAGAAGCAACAGATTCAAGAAGAGCTCCACTTGAGAAGTATGTCTTGGTTCATAGCTATAGATAATAAAGGCAATGGGGGGAGAGACTTTTATATTGATGTGTAATGAGATTGTATATGTTGAACAAGTTCAGTTTATGGTTTGAACTATGTAGTTTAATGCTTTGCAACATTTGAATCTTCTTCATAAGTTGTTATGCTATGCTTCTTGTTTTAAAAGCATGATCAAGTGTTGGATGTGTTGAATGCGTTGGTGCACCTAAGGCTTGATTGTATCTAGTTGTTAATGCAATTTGGTAGCTATGATGCTTGGCATGTTGATGATATGTTGTGGAATGGTTTAAAGTACGTATGTTGGTGTTTTGATGGTTGGTTGGTTTTGGATGCTAGGGTGCATGCCTATAGACTTGTGGATTTTCCTAATGGATGCCATGAATGTGTTTTGGTGATGTAAATATGTACCTTGTATGTATGATGACTTGTCGGCATGATTAGGAGGTCATTGGAGAGTGTTTAAGTGGTTACTTGTGTGTTAAACCAACAAATTCTGCACTTTCTGGGTAGTCCGTATCGGAACGGGCACTAGCATTTCGAAATAGGTCCCTGAAATGGTCTTCGTGTAACGAAACGGGTAGGGGCCGTTCCGAAACGTTTTGGCCACTGCCAGGCCCTGTTTCGATACAAGTCTCGATCCGCGTTTCGAAACGGTCAACCCCCGTTCTGAAACAGTTGACTGTTGGGCACTGATTTGAATAATTTAAAGGTTTGCTAGCTTTACGTTTTAGTCCTGAAAATCGTTTTTGCAATTGCTTGAGTTTGGGATGTCCGTTTAAGGTGAAATTTGACAGGGAAGCATGTAATATGATTAATTTCATATTGGTAACTTAAAAATCAGTTACGTCCTCCATCTTTCCAGAAATTACAATTTGGTCCTTAACTTTTGTATGTTGTGCAATTGAGTCCCTTAATTCTTTCTGATCGCTGTGCTTTTCAAGTATGCTTTTCCCAAGAGTACGCTTAAGATTAATGTGCATCTAGATAAGTTTAAAAAGAAAAAAAAGGGTCGTTAATCAAGGCTGACTTTCGGGTTGACTTTGGTTTTCCCCGTGTAGTCTTCGTAGTTCGGGTCAACCGTCTAGGCCGTGCTAAGGGGGTTACATTTGGTGGTATCAGAGCTAAGTTGCGAGTATTTGGGGCAAGGGTAAGTGGTTATTATAAGTGTTTGATGCTTGTTCTGATGTGTGGTTGAAAGTGGGTTAAAAAATGTGTTTTTGAGCGAGTGGTTGATGCTTTTATTATGCATTATGGTTATGAATCTTCTGTGAGCTAATGTTAACTTGTGTTGATTATATGCTGGTGTTGTGAGTTGATTTTCTGATTGGTGAAAATGTGATGGGTATGATATGTTGATATTATGCTGTTGAGGGTAAATGTTGTTTGATGAAAGCATGATTGAAGTTTGCTGATTGATATGCACGGTGTTAGTGATATCAATGTTTTTATCGGTTGTGATGTCGTATAAAAGGGGAGAATTTGGGATACTCATTGCCTTATTATTATAGCTATTGTGTTATGTTGGAGTTGGAGTCTTGAATCATTGCTTGAAGTTGGCCTTATCGTTTTGTTTGTTTTGTTATCATTGCTTTGTTGTTAATAGCACAATGAGATCGATGAAAGAATGGCAATTGGGTGAGATGGTGGCTACTTTAGAGCAGGTTGTTAAGGCGTGGAATTCACCTTTTGGTGGAGGTGTTTTGTTTCAGTCTTCAGTGCCTGAAGTTGAGGAAGTAAGGCAGGAGGAGGAAGTTGGTTCTGTGGTGAAAGGTTTATCACCTATGGTTCAAGAGGTGTCGGGAACATCTCAGGCCGTGGTGGAAGTGAGGCCTGAGGATGTGCCGACTGTGGGACACGCGCGTTTTTCGAAACAACGTTTATATGATTTGGGAGCTGTGGAGTATCATGGTTCGACACCTGAGGCATTCGAGGCTTGGTTAGCCAGTGTAATTCTGATTTTGGATCAAGGAGGGTGTGACTATGCCTGTAAGCTGGGAAGTGTTGTTTCGTTGATGTTGGAGGACGCTTGTGCTTGGTGGACGTCTGTGGCGGTGGCAACGCATATCCACGATATAGACTGGGACTTCTTTGTGTATGCCTTTTATGAAAGGTACCTTGGAGAAAAGTTCCCAAGGGTTAAGCAACATGTGGGTGTGGCTTCAGGTTATGAAGGTGAGAAAAGTTTAAGCAAGAGAGCTGTTGGTACTGACCTCGGGAGCGGTCAGCGTAAGAGGCTACGTGATAGAAGGATTTGCTTGAATCGAAGTCTGGGTGGTAGTGCAGATGTGGGTCAAGTGCTACATGATAAAGGAGTGGTGGCTCGGTTGCCGATGTGTGACCGTTGTAGAAGGTGTCATGTTTGAGGTTGTTGGGGCGCGGGAGTTTGTTGGAACTGTAGTTCTAAGGATCATGTGAAGCGAAATTGTCCTCAAGTGGTGAGAATAGCTTATGTGGGTGCAAAAGGGTCTCAGAAGGGTCGTGGTCACGGCCGAGACAAAGTTCGGAGGTGGCAGAAAAGGCAGAAAGGTGTGAGGAGCGTGGGGAATGAATCTTGTTGGAATTGTGGGTTTGTCAGACATTTGAGACGAAATTGTTTGAAGTTGGCTTGGGGTAGTCAGGGTTCTTTACCGTAGGGAGATGGTGATAACCTTAAAGTGTTGGCTGATGCTGCAGCGGTGCGGCTGGAGAATGATGGTCCTGCGAGGAAGAGAGTTGTCTGTTGGAGCTCCGGGGTAGCGAGGTGATTGCAGGTAACCTTGTTAAGTAATCTTTGCCCTAGTTATCTTTGTTTAGTTTCGGTTTGGTTTTCCCTTGCGTAGTGGGTTTGGTCTTATAGCTAGTAAGTTTGGGGTAGTAGTCGGAGTTGTTTTGAAAACAACTTTAGTGTGAAGAGGACATTGATGGGTATTTTGTGATTAGCGGATTGTTAGAATGGTAGAGCTGGACAAGTTAGAAGTGAGGTAAGAAGTTGTTCTTATGCGGATTCTGAGGATGTTATTGGTGGGTGTGAACCGACATACATGCACAGTTAAAACCATTTGTTATATACTATATTATATATATGTTGGTACATTTATACATACGACATGACATTAGAGGTTTTGCATGCATGTACACAGGCATTGATAAGGCATATTGGTGACCATGCATACGAACGTTCACACTTGCTAATAGCTAATTGGGTTCGTTAGTGTTGTGGTAGGATTAGGTTGGATGGTGGGTTTTAAGAGTTGTTTTGGTGCTAGGAGAATGTTAGAAGTAATGGAGGGTAGTAAGCGAGTTGTCAGTAATAGAGAGGGCGGTCTTGCATGATTGGCAGGAGGAAAGTGTTTTGGTGCTTAAAGAGTTTCGCGGTGTGGTGGTGAGGAGATTACCGGTTGGAGTTAGAATCGGTCAAGTGGTTATGAATAGTTGATAGATGTGGTAGTTTCTCTGTGTTAAGTGATGTTGTAGGTTAGTGGATGTGTCTCTAGAGTGCTGAGGTGTCTTGGCATTGATGTTGCGATAGGAGGGTTGTTTATGTAGGTGATAGTTTGTAGCAACCTTTGAGGAGCTGGGTAGAGGTTTCGTAATCTTAACCTGCTTGTATAGAATGGGCGGTAAACAGGTAAGGCTAGTTTTATGGTCAAAGCTTGAGGTGGAAAGGTAATGTAAGTTCAAGGGCCATTGTTGGTTGGTCGGGTTCTTGTGAGAAGTGGTTTGCTAGTCGGGTATAAGTGAATCTTTTCTAAGTCAGCTAGCGGTACGTGGAACAGCTGGCAGAATTAAGGTTGGAGTCTTGTGATGCGGTTTTCGGATGTTGTGTGGGTAGTTTTGGTGAGTCGTTATGGCGGTGATGTAGCGGATGTGAAGGAATGTCATCCATACGTTGAGAAGTTTGAGTAAGCAGTTGATGCTTAAGGATTTTTGCTTGTTGTGGTAATCTTTGAAAGAAGCTGAGCAGTTTTACAAGGGGTTTTGGAAGTAGCGAAGGTTGTGGGTCACATGGTGGCTGAAACTGGATGGGTTGGTGCCACTGTGTGTGCGAGTTTTGGGAGTTATGAAATAAGACGGAGTATGTGTAAAATTTTGAAAGTTCTTCGGGTTGTTGAGGCTAAGCGCAGTTCGGAGTTGTGAGAGGTTAAGCGGAGGTTAACATCTGAGTGTTCTGGAAGTTTGGACAGTATGTAGTGGTGTTGGGCTTGGTTATAATGTAAGTTTGACTTGTGAAGGAGTTGGTTTTTGTGGTGTTTTGTGTGGAGAATGTTCAGTGGTGCTTAGTTCACCTGTGTTACTTTGTGTGTTGCTTTGAGAAGTTTGGTATCGTGCTCTTTTCGCCGGTTGAAATTTCGAGGACGAAATTTCCTAAGAGGGGGAGAGTTGTAACACCCCAATTTTGGGCTTGGAAGTTTAAGGTCTAAACCGGACCGGTCTGATTTTCGGTTCGAATATAAAAGGAGGTTTTAAGGAAAGCCTAGTTCGGGATGCATTAAAAATATGGAAGAATATCTAAAAATCCTCTTTTAATATATATAAGAGAGTGGTGAAATCAATTTTACAAAATAAGGTTTGGAATTGTGACATTTCGAAATGGTGACTAAAATGTAATTTTTGAAAAGTTCAGTGGTGGCTGTTTTGTAAGGATTGAAACTTTGAATCTTTAAGGAGCTAATTTACCCAAGGAAGGATTTCTCCAGATTTTTCTTAATTTTAATGATTTTATTAATGTTTAATAAATTAAAAGAAGAGAGGGAAATCATATTTTAGTTTTTCATAACTAACTTTTGTTAAAACTTTCTCATCTCATTTTCTCTCAAAATTCCCTCAGCAAAACACATTTCTATTGATTTTCACACTAAATGATGAGGCTTCAATCATCAATTGATTCCTAATCCTTTCTACATCAAAACCTCTTGATTTGCTTATTGAATTTTTAAGGATTTTGGCTCTAAACAAGGAGAAATCTACATTTAGAGGTAAGGATGTTCTTCTCCTCTAAATACTCAGTTCTTTACTGAAATTCCCAAGTTCTCAATCCTTAAATTAAGTTTTATAAATGGATTTGATGTTATGATCTTGATTTTGGCTTAAAACTCAAGATTTGGATTAAATCTTGAAGAAATTCGTGATGAATGTTTGGGATCTGTTTGATATGTATTTTCAATGTATTTTGGATGTTTAATGATGTGTAATTGAGGTTTAATCAATGCAATCCCGAATAGGTTATGTTTCCTAAGTTTTTGCTTATGAAAATGGTGGTTTTTGGGGTGATTTTGGTGTTCTGTTAATGCTGGAGGTATAAGGACGAGTTTGGGTTCATTTTGGATGTTAATTGATGTTTAGAAATGGTTAGAAGTGATGGATCTTGGCTGGGTTATGTTTTGGAAGAGTTTGGAGGTGATTTCGGTTGTGTTTGGTAGCCGAAATGTTAGATTTATGTAGAGCAGCGAGTTGTGTTGTGTTGCTGGTGTTTTTAATGCATGATGATGCATTAATACTCTGTTGTTATGTGTTTAAAACAGGGGTGAATGATCCAGAAGCAATAGAGGTGGCGTTGGAGGTTTCAGATGCTTGGAAGGCTTGTCAGCTAGCTTAGTTTTGCGTATCGGTGAGTGAAGTTGGGTTTTCAGCTTTGAAACCAATGTTTGAAGGTTATGGGAGCTTAGTTTAAGTCTAAGAAACTTAACTAAGCTCAAGAGTAAGTTTTCGTGAAAACTCTCACTCTTGGATGAACCATGAGATGGTTGGATGCAATGTATTTAATTTGAATGTTAAATTCTCTTTTGAAAGCATGTTTTAGCATGTTTAATGCTGGTTTTGAAGTCATGTGTTGAAGGATGCTCAAGGTAAGAGATCCTTGGTTTTGTACATTGGAAATGTGGAATTGATGCATAGTGTTGCATGTTGTTTAATACTTTAAAACAGTGACTTGATGATGGTAATTGATGTGTATTGGCAAGTGATGTAAGTGGTTGTTGGTTACTTTAATGGGATATAGTTAGCTGGCTATAGGATTGGGTGCACCATGATGGAGGATGGCTCTCGTGGGTGGACTTTGTTAAGTGTCACCACGATGGAGGATGGCTCTCGTGGGTGGACTTTGTTAAGCGTCACAACGGTTGAGGGTTGCTCCCGTGTGTGAGCTTGGTTAAGGTGATTACAATGGTTGAGGTAGCTCCCATGTGTAAGCCTTGTGGTGTGTCCCGGCTCTCGCTAGTGAGTTATACAACTTTCGATGAATGATGTTGAGGGGTTGTGATTGTACCGTTAAACTCCATCACGGGTGTTGAGGGGTTGTGATTGTACCGGTAAACTTCACCTTGTGTTGTTCGGTAGTGTGTATGAAGCGTGTGGGACAACGCTTGTAATCCGTGTATCCGATTGTATCTTGAGTTGAAATGGTTTGTGAATTATCACTTGAAAGCCAATTTAGTGTTCTTGAATGTAATGAAGCGAGAGAGGCTTGAAATGATGCAAGATTGCATGGGAAGTGTGTAATGGTTTAAGAGTGCATGTTTTACGTGTTAAGCTTGAACAAATGTTTATCTTCTATTGTGAATGGTGCATATGTGCATGGAATCTCTTTAGTGCATTGAAGTCTTGTGAAGACTTGTCTAGAAAGGCATGAAATGCGATTGTTGTTTTTGGTAGTTCATGTGTTTTGCATTTGTTGAATGCATGAGATAGTTAGAAGGAACAAATGGTTTTCCAAAGGTTTTGCTTTGACATGATCATCAAGCATGAGGAAGTATGTTGTGAAGTGGAATTGTTTTCCAAGATAGTTGAGTTTAACCTTGCATGTAGTGTTCATGCATGGAAGGGTTTAATTAATGGTTTTGCAAGAATGTGTTTTGGGAAAGTTGTTTAGCTCTTCTAAGCTAAAGGTTGGATTTCATGTTGTGCAAGGCATGGTTTAAAGCATGTTGTTTCAAAAGAGGTTTTCAAACAATGCTTTGGTTTAATGAATTGCATCTGCTTTTAAGAAGGTTTTTATGATTCGCTGCATTGATGGTGTTTTGGTTTTGAGCATTCCTCACTAAGCATTATGTGCTTACGCTCCTTTTTTTCCATCAATGCAGATATTTGAAGTTGGGACAACAAGAAGCAAGGGATTCAAGAAGAGCTCCACTTGAGAAGTATGTCTTGGTTCATAGCTATAGATAATAAAGACAATGGGGGGAGAGTCTTTTATATTGATGTGTAATGAGATTGTGTATGTTGAACAAGTTTGGTTTATGGTTTGAACTATGTGGTTTAAGGCTTTGCAACATTTGAATCTTCTTCATAAGTTGTTATGCTATGCTTCTTGTTTTTAAAGCATGATCAAGTGTTTGATGTGTTGAATGCGTTGGTGCACCTAAGGCTTGATTGTATCTAGTTGTTAATGCAATTTGGTAGCTATGATGCTTGGCATGTTGATGATATGTTGTGGAATGGTTTAAAGTACGCATGTTGGTGTTTTGATGGTTGGTTGGTTTTGGATGCTAGGGTGCATGCCTATAGACTTGTGGATTTTCCTAATTGATGCCATGAATGTGTTTTGGTGATGTAAATATGTACCTTGTATGTATGATGACTTGTTGCATGATTAGGAGGTCATTGGAGAGTGTTTAAGTGGTTAATTGTGTGTTAAACGAGCAAATTCTGCACTTTCTGGGCAGTCCGTATCGGAACGGGCACTAGCGTTTCGAAACGGGGGCCTGAAATGGTCTTCGTGTATCGAAACGGGTAGGGGCCGTTCCGAAACGTTTTGGCCACTGCCAGGCCCTGTTTCGATACATGTCTCGAAACGAACCCGCGTTTCGGAACGGTCAACCCCCGTTCCGAAACAGTTGATCGTTGGGCACTGATTTGAATGGTTTAAAGGTTTGCTAGCTTTACGTTTTAGTCCTGAAAATCGTTTTTGCAATTGCTTGAGTTTGGGATGTCCGTTTAAGGTGAAATTTGACAGGGAAGCATGTAATATGATTAATTTCATATTGGAAACTTAAAAATTAGTTAAGTCCTCCATCTTTCCAGAAATTACAATTTGGTCCTTAACTTTTGTATGCTGTGCAATTGAGTCCCTTAATGCTTTCCGATCGTTGTGCTTTTCAAGTATGCTTTTCCCAAGAGTACTCTTAAGGTTAATGTGCATCTAGATAAGTTTAAAAAGAAAAAATTTCGTTAATCAAGGTTGACTTTCGGGTTGACTTTGGTTTTCCCTGTGTAATCTTTGTAGTTCGGGTCAATCGTCTAGGCCGGGCTAAGGGGGTTACAATATGTGGCAGTTACAGTCGTTGCTGTCGGAGGAGTCACTATCGTCGTTGCTGTCGTTACAGTCTTCCAGATGACTGATGTGGCAGTGACCAAATTTTATTTCATGGCAGCTCGACCTGATGCAGGGTTGGTCAAGGATTACTTCAGTGATGGACTTGCACTCTTCTTCTACATCATCATGTTTGATTGCTTGGAGAACATTGAGTTTTATTTCTTGATCATTTACTCTCATGGTCAGTTCTCCTTTCTCTACATCAATCAGAGATCTGCCTGTGGCTAGGAAGGGTCGCCCCAGGATGATTGGTGCGTTCTCATATGCTTCACAATCTAAAACAAGAAAGTCAGCAGGAAAAATAAACTTATCCACTCTTACCAGAATATCTTCGATCTTCCCTTCTGGTTGTACGTAAGAGCGGTCTGCCAGGTGCAGCATAACTGTCGTGTGTCGTGCTCGTCCAATACCTAATTTCTGAAACACAGATTTTGGCATTAAATTTATGCTAGCACCTAGATCACAAAGTGCCTTACCCAAGAATTTGTCACCAATTATGCACGGTATGATGAAGCTCCCAGGATCCTTCTTTTTCTAGGGTGGATGCCTGTGCAAGATAGTCATGCATCCTTATGTCATTTTTACCGTTTTGAATTCCCGAAGTCTGGATCTTTTTGACATGGCATCCTTGAGAAATTTCGCATAACCAGGCATCTGCTTGATGGCCTCCAATAGCGGTATATCAATGTGCACTTGCTTAAAAATATCATAAATCTTTTTGAGCTGGTACTCATGTTTCTGTTTTTGTAACCGATGTGGAAAAGGAGGTGGAAGACTATAATCTTCCAGGCGTCCTTCACATGGTCTTCGGATTTCATGAGGCTTAGGTTCTTCAGCATTCTTTTCTTGCTCCTCTGTCCCTTCTGCTGCCGTGACAGGTGTGTCGGCAGCAGGTTGCTCTTCTTTTGCCAGGGCAGTGTTTGCGGCAGGTGTATCTAGGGTCGGTTCCTCAATCGATATGGTTTTCATCTCCGGCCTTTGCAGTTGTTTCCCACTCCTAGTTGTAATTGCTTTACACTTCTCATGTGTAGGTTTTCTAGCGACTTCAGTAGCACTAGGGAATCCTCCGTTTTGCCTTGGCTTAATATGCTGAGAAACCTGGCCCATCTGTGTCTCCAGTGATTTCAGTGTAGCCTCATGGTTAGTCATTCTCATCTTTGTCTTGTCCATGAATGACTTATTTTTCTTGACACAGTGATCCATGTTTGCCATGTAAGCTCCTGTCTGTGACATGAATGTGACCAAAGTCTGCTCCAGTGTACTAGGTGTGACTACCGGCTGCTGTTGCGGATGCTGTTGTGGTTGCTGCGGTGACAAGATTATGGGTGCCCCTTGGTTTTGGTTGTTCTGCATCTGACGATTAAGTGTGTTGTTTGGATTGCTCCAAGAGAACTTGTGATCTTTCCTCCAGTTGGGATTATAATTGTTGGAGTCGTAATTTCTCGGCTTGTTGTAATTTCCAACATACATCCCTTCTTCTAGCTGTAATGGAAAGTCTTCCGAACTTTGGTTCCCACTGCAAGTTTCACATACCTCTTCTGCAGAATATATAAGTTTAAAATCTTTTTTCAACAGATTTTCCACTGCCTTTGTGAGGTATGGAACCTGTGTCTTTAGGGAATTGTCGGCTTCATAATCTTTTACAACTATCCCTCGTTTACCTCTCCTCGCTGTAGGGAATTGCTCATCATTCTTTTCTAAGTTTTTCAACACTACCATGGCTTCATCTGGATCTTTATCCAACAACAGTCCATTTGCTGCTAAATCTATTCTCATACGAGTGTGTGTGTTGGCAGCATTGTAGAATTTAATGACTTGATTCCACACAAGGAATCCATGCATCGGGCAGTTCCTTAGAAGAGTTGTAAACCTGTCTCATGCCTCGTGCATTGGCTCGTCATCTTCCTGTTGAAAAGTAGCAATTTCATTATGCAATCGCTCAGATAAGTGAGAAGGATTAAAACGAGATAAAAATTCACGAGAGAGATCTTCCCAAGTTCGTATTGAACACGACGTTAGTTTATTCCACTAAGTTTTAGCTTTGTCTCTCAGTGAATGAGGAAATAACCGGAGCCTCAGTATTTCCGGATCTATTCCTGGTAATCGAAACGATCCACAGATTTCTTGGAACGTTTTCAGATGTTCTCGGGCATCCTCTGTTGCAGCACCACTAAATTGGCCAGCGGAATTGATCATGCTGAACATAACAGGTTTTAGCTCGAAATTCTTAGCTTCCACGTCTGACAAGGTGGTCTCCAGTTCCACATGATCATTGATCATGTAGTCGCGGCAGGACTGTCGTGCGGCCACGCCAGCGACAGGACGTCCGTTCCGGTCATCTAGGGGAGGATCTTCATCATTCCTCGGGTTATTATTATTTACCCCGTTATGCATTGCTTCTAACTGTTCCTCAAGATAATCGTTTCTAGCTATCAAAAGGCGGACTCGGTTCCTGAGATTGCACATCCGTTCGATTTCAGGGTCTAGTTTGTACTCAGGTTCTTTGCCTCGTCTAGATCTGCGCATAACCAAACGGAAAACCTTGTGAAAAGCACAGGGTAAACAATCCCAATAAAAACAGAAAAATTAAAAAGTGCAGTAAAAGTAAAGGTAAAGATATGTTGCCAGTCCCCGGCAACGGTGCCAAAAACTTCTTATGTGTCGAAAGTCCTATCGCAATGTAGTGCAAGTGTACACGACGCAAGTAGTATAGTGGTACTTGGAGTATCAGATATCGTCTCCACAGGGACTGGAAATAGCTTTATCCTATGGTTGCTGCACGAGAAAGAGAAAGAGTTTAAATTGGTTGGAAGGTAATATTGAAGAATAATGAATGTAAAATATAAAAGATTCAGGGTTAAGAGATAGGTCGTTATTGATTTGCTCGGTAGTGCAGGTATGGCACTGAAGAGAAATTCTTGTTCTGTTGTCGTCACTATCGCGGCAGCACCTGTCGCGGTAGAAGTCTGTTGTTGTCGCGGCAGCGATCACACAACTCTGCACTTCAAGCTTGGCAAGAATCCCTGTTATGACTTGTCCTACCCCTAGGCCCAAGTACTGTTGATGAACACTTCTTGGAGGATACCTCCCAGCGTGAATCGAGGGGTGAACACCAATGTTGTTGAATTCTTCATTAGCCACTTAACCTTGTCCTATCCCTAGGTCCGAGATAGTTCAACCATAAACTGGAGAACCTGTACTTACTCCTTTCGTATACTTAACTCTCCCGATATTAAGTAAATAGATAATCTTACAATGCTCTATCGATACTCTTGCAAGATGTTGAAACCATAATAAGCAAACTTGATGTTTTATTTCATTGAACAGAAAATTCCTAAAATAGTACAATCCTTGCAACTACTTTACAAAATCAACCCTTTGCCCTAGGGGAAGTTTTAGAACATGATGAGAGAGGGAAAACAACAAGGGTTTTTGGGGAAGACGGCTAGAGGTGAGATATTCCTCCCTAGGTCGAATTACATGCCTTTATATAGGCCTTGGGTTCAAGTTTTCTAATAAGGTAAGGATACAAGTTCAAACTAAAGTACAACTCTATTTAAGATTAAATCTTCTGAGTAGATGCCTTTAATTCGTCATCTTTTCTTGCTTTGGGTTTCTTCCTTGAACTTTGGGCTTGGCCTTCATTCTGCTCTAGGGCTAAGAAAAATATAGGAGTGGGCCACGACAGACCGGCTTGAATTCCTTTATCTGTCGAGCTCCACTTCACTTTTTCCTTTCACCAACGTTGTCGTCATGGCTGCCACGACAGTGGCCACAACAGCATCTTACTTCTTGACTCTAGTCCTATGTTCCAGCTCTGCTCCTTCGCTGTCATGAGTATGCCACAGCAGATACATGCAAAAGTAGCCAAAATCAGTAGCAACTGTGCTATTTTATCTAATTGTGATCTATATGTGAAACTTTACCTAAATGCAATGAATTATGTTTGAATGCAGCAAAAATATGGCTTAAATAAGAGGTAAAATATAGAACTTTTGCAAACTCAACTCCTCGGTGTCGCTACAACACCTTTACAAGTTCTATCGTCTTACCACGAAGAACTTTGCTGCTCGAATCCAGGATCCTTACGGGTTCCTTGTCATAAGACAAATCTGGACTTAGCTCTATCTCCTCAACAGGCATCACATGTGAAGGATCCGATCTGTATCTCTGCAACATCGAAACATGAAACACATCATATATCCTTTCCAACTTGGGAGGAAATCTCAACCGATATGCCACAGGACCAATACGCTCCACAACCTCGTAACGTCCAATAAACCTCGGGCTAAGCATACCCTTACGTCCAAATCTCATCACCTTGTTCCAAGGCAATACTTTCAAGAACACACGTTCGCCAACCACGAACTCAACCTCCTTACGCTTCAGATCCGCGTAACACTTTTGCCGATCCGATGGTACCTTCAAGCGCTCACAAATGAGCTTCACCTTCTCGGTGGTTTCCTTCAACATAGCCGGTATTGAAATAAACTTTTTCCCCGTTTCTGCCCAACAAAGAGGCTTTCTACATTTCCTCCCATACAATGCCTCGTATGGAGCCATTTGAATGCTTGCCTGGTCACTATTGTTGTAAGCATACTTAACCCAATGCAAGTGCTTCTCCCAAGAACCATGGAAATCAATAACACAACACCTCAACATGTCCTCAAGCACTTTGATAACACATTCCGACTGCCCATCCGTCTGAGGATGATAAGAAGTACTGAAATTCAACTGTGTACCCAAGGCTTGATGCAAACATTCCCAAAACCTTGATGAACCTCAAATCTCTATCCGACACTATAGACTTCTGTACACCGCACAACCACACAATCTCAGCGATATACAACTATGACAGGTTATCCAAGGTATACGTAGTATACACAGGCAAGAAATGTGCACACTTCGTAAGGCGATCAACAATCACCCAAACAGAATTCTTCTTCGATGGTGACAAAGGTAAACCAGACACGAAATCCATGGTAATCCATTCCCACTTCCATTATGGGATTCTCAAAGGTTGCAACAACCCAGAAGGAACCTGATGTTCAGCCTTCACTCATTGACAAACTTTGCATTTGCTAACGAACTCGGCCACATCCTTTTTCAACCCCACCCAGTAGTACTCATCCTTAAACCCACGATACATCTTTGTACTACCAGGATGCATAGCGAAAGGACTACTATGAGCTTCCTTCAGAATAGTGCGCCTCAACTCAGCATTATTCGGCACCACTATCTGACTCCCAAAACATAGAACACCATCATCATTGAAACTGAAATCCGAAGGCTTACCATCTGCAATATCCTGAACATGAGGAACAAGGGAATCATCAAGCAACTGCTTATCCTTGATCATCTGAATCAAAGATGGTTTTAATTGCAAATCAGCAACAAGACCGCCATCGAGTGATATACTCAAGCGAGCAAACATCGCCCTCAACTCCACAGCCACTTTCCTGCTCAAAGCATCGACCACGACATTGGCCTTTCCAGGATGATACTCGATCGACAGATCATAATCCTTGAGCAACTCCACATAACGAGGTTGCCTAAGATTCAACTCCTTTTGAGACATAAGGTACTTCAAGCTCTTATGATCTGTGAATACCACACACTTCTCACCACACAGGTAATGCCTCCAAATCTTCATGGCAAACACAACAACCGCGAGCTCAAGATCATGAGTAGGGTAGTTACGATCATGTACCTTCAACTGCCTAGATGCATACGCCACTACATTACCCTCTTGCATCAATAAACAGCCCAAACCAACATAGGACGCATCACTATAGACCACAAACTCCTTACCAGACTTAGTTGAATCAGGACAAGAGCTTGCATCAAAGCTTCCTTCAGCTTCTCAAAAGCTTGCTGCCTCGAATTTGTCCACTCAAAGCGAACATTCTTCTACAACAACTTGGTCAAGGTGCAGCAATCTTCGAGAAACCCTCGACAAACCTACGGTAGTACCCAGCCAAGTTAAGAAAACTTCGTACCTCTGTCACCGACTTAGGCACTTTCCAACTCATCATTGCCTCTACCTTATGCGGGTCCACACGAATACCCTCAGTTGATACAACATGTCCAAGGAAGACTACTTCCTTAAGCCAAAACTCACATTTTCTCAGCTTAGCATAAAGCTGGTTCTCCAACAACACTTGCAACACTATCCATAAGTGTCAATCATGATCTTCCTCGGTACAATAGTACAATAGGATATCATCGATTAACACTGCCACAAACTGATCCAAGAACTCATGGAACATGCGATTCATCATGTCCATGAAAGCAGCAGGTGCGTTGGTTAAACCAAAAGGCATCACTAAGAACTCATAATGCAGGTACCTCGTCTGAAACGCTGTTTTAGGTACTACCACATCTTTCACCTTCAATTGGTAATTCTCTGACCTCAAATCAATCTTAGAAAATACCGAGGCTCCTCGAAACTGATCAAAGGGATCATCGATCCTTGGCAAGGGATAATTAATCTTGATCGTCAACTTGTTCAGTTGCTGATAATCAATACACATTCGTATTGTCCCATCTTTGTTCTTTACAAACAATACCGGCGCACCCCAAGGTGATACACTCGGCCAGATGAACCCTTGATCAAGCAACTCCTGAAGTTGCGTCTTCAGCTCTTTTAACTCTTTAGGTTCTATTCGATAAGGAGCAATGAACATCAGAGTCGTATTCTCATACAATTCTATACCAAACTCAACTTCTTTGTTTGGCGGTAACCCAAGCAATTTTTCTAGAAAGACACCTAGAAAATCGCAAACGGTTCTGAAGTACTGCATGCATACATCCTTTGTACCAGCATTCATCACGTATGCAAGATAAGCATCACAACCCATCCTTTGCATACGGCTTGCTTCCAAAGCCGAAACAACATTAGACAAGAATTTCACATTCTCGCCCACTATCACCACCTAATAATCATCATTAAGCTTTAAGGTAACTTGCTTAACATCAAAGTCAACAACTGCTCTATGCTCTGACAACCAATTCATACCAAGAATCACATCAAATCCATAAAAGGGTGACTCCATCAAATTCACAAGAAAGACATGCCCCTGAACAGATAAGGGACACCTCCGATACAACTTCCTTGTGACCACAGTCTAACGAAAAGAACTAGTCATATGCATTCCCACTTCAAGCAACTCAACATGTATATCAAGAAAATGTGAATGCTCACTCAAGGTATAAGAATGCGTAGATCCAGAATCAATCAATGCCAACAATGATAAAGACTGTAGAACAAAGGTACCTGTGATAACATCGGTGTCGTTGCGCCCCTCGCTCTGAGCATAGACCATCGCAGAATCACCTCCCTCAGGCTGAACTGCCACAACATGAGCAATACCATGTTAACCCTCATCTCTCCTCTGAAAATTACGTCGGCCGCGCCCACAACCTCTATGAGGTGCAGCCACATCAGGTGCACGTCCTTAGCCTCCACCAGCCAACAGAGGACACTCACACCCCATATGCTCTACTGAACTACAGTTCCAGCAAGAATTCCATGTCACCACAACAGGAGCATGTGCCTCTCTAGCCGCACGTGGACAATCTCGTTTCAGATGGTCCCTCGATCCACACGTCCAGCACGTGTGATGCTCAAACCTCACTCTTCCACCCTGAGCCTGTCCACCTCATCCTAGGGCACCTCGCCTCACATCAGGCTGATGCCTCCTATCTCTGCCTCTCTTGTCCCATCCACCACTGGCAGTATAATCAGCTGCTCTCTTACCGTAGCTAGAACCACCTCCACGAGATGTCAGACCCAAGCTCTGCTCGATGTCCTTAGCTCGACATATGAGCACATCAAAATCTGTGTAGTCTGTAGCCTACATAAAGGTCTTTACTTCCTGCACCAGCCCATATCGAAAGCGATCACAACGATGCCTGTCACATGGCATCAACTCAGGTGCATACTGGCTCAGACGTACGAACTAGACCTCGTACTCATCCACAGAGTTATTTCATTGTACAAGCGACATAAACTCGTGCTTCCTTTCATCAAAGTATCTCACTCCAAGATACTTCTTCTAAAAGACACTCCGAAAGAACTCCCAATCTACCTCATTGGGTTCCATTCCATCGGTGATAGTTGTCCCCCAACTATAAGCATCACACTGGAGCAAAGAAATTGTGCATCCCAACTTACGCACATCATTGCAGCCCATCTGATCCATAATGCGGATCATACTAGCTAATCATTCCTCCGATGCCTCAGGAGACATACCATGGAACTCAATAGCTTCTAAATTCCTCAGCCTTTCCAAACCCGCTTGCCCAGCTGTAGGTGCCCGAACTTGCGCTCCAGCTACCGCAGCCTGAAACGCTCTGGTGATTGCCTGAACCAGTGGCGTTAGATCACCCAATCCTGGACCAGCATGTCCACGTTGCTCCGGCTCCCCACCTCTAGGAGGTGGTGGCTGTAACACCCCAATTTTTGGCTTGGAAGTTTAGGGTCTGAACCGGACCGGTTTAAATTGCGGTTCGAATATAAAAGGTGGGTTTTAGGGAAAGCCTAGTTCAGGATGCATTAAAAATATGGAAAAATATCTAAAAATCCTCTTTTATTATATATAAGAGAGTGGTGAAATCAATTTTACAAAATGGGGTTTGGAAATATGAGATTTCAAGTTAGTGACTAAAATGTAATTTTTGAAAAGTTGGTGACTGTTTTAAAAGGATTGAAACTTTGAATCTTTAAGGAGCTAATTTACCCAAGGGGGAGTTTCTCCAGATTTTTCTTAATATTAAAGATTTAATTAATGTTATTTAATAAAAGGAAAGGAGGGAAAATAGATATTTTGGTTTTATAACTAACTTTTCTCAAAATTTTCCCATTTCATTTTCTCTCCATTTTCTCTCAGCCAAACACATTTCCCCAGCCACATTTCCTCTGATTTACACACCTAAAGTTGATATTTCAATCTCTAAATGATTTCTAATCATTTCTACACTAAATCCTCATCATTTGCCTATTGAATTTTAAAGAATTTTGGTTCTAAACAAGGAGAAACTCACATTTAGAGGTATGAACGTCCTTCTCCTCTAAATACTCAGTTCTTTACTGAAATTCCCAAGTTCTCAATCCTTGATTTGTGTTTTATTAAAGGTTTTAATGTTGTGTTCTTGATCTTGGCTTAAAATGCAATATTTGGTTTTAATTTTGAAGAAATTCGTACTAAATGATTGGGCTATGTTTTGAGATGTCTTTTTGATGTATATTGGATGTAAAAATGATGTGTAATTGAAGTTTAATCAATGCAATCCCGAATAGGTTGATTTTCCTAAGTTTTGCTTGAGTTAATGGTGGTTTTTGAGGTGTTTTTGATGTTCTGCTATAGCTGGAGGTATAAGGACGTGATTAGGTTCTTTTTGGATGTTAATTGATGTTAAAGAATGTTTGGAATT
This sequence comes from Hibiscus trionum, assembly GCA_030270665.1. Lineage (NCBI taxonomy): Eukaryota > Viridiplantae > Streptophyta > Magnoliopsida > Malvales > Malvaceae > Hibiscus > Hibiscus trionum. The sequence continues at coordinate 30,618,335 of BSYR01000021.1, forward strand.
GATGGATCTTGGCTGGGTAATGTTGTGGAGGTGTTTAGATGTGATTTCGGTTGTGTTTGGTAGCCGAAATGTGAGTGTTGATGAGAGCAGCGAGTTTAGGTGTTTTGGTTGAAGATATTAATGCATGATGATGCATTAATCCTCTACTTTGATGTGTTTAAAATAGGGGAGGCATCTTCGGATCCTTGTGGTGTTGATCCGGAGGCTTGATCGGCGTTTCGGCAAGCTTGCGAAACGGAATCGGTGAGTGAAGTTTGGTTTTCAGCTTTGAAACCAGTGTTTGAAGGTTATGGGAGCTTAGTTTAAGTCTAAACAACTTAGCTAAGCTCAAGAGTAAGTTTTTCGAAGAAACTCTCTTTTTGATGAACCATGAGATGGTTGAGTGCAATGTGTTTTATTTGCATGTTTAAGTTCTGTTTTGAAAGCATGTTTAATGCTGGTTTTGTAAGCCATGTGTTGTAGGATGCTTAAGGTAAGAGATCCTTGTTTTGAACATTGATAAATGTGGTTTGATGCATTGTAATGCATGACTATTTAATGGCTTTGTTAAATGCTTTAAAACAGTGGATTGATGATGGTAAATGATGTATATTGGCAAGTGATGTGTTGGTTTTAAAGTACTTGAATCGGATATAGTTAGCCGGCTATAGGATTGGGTGCACCGTGAATAAAGTCGCCTTGGATGTTGAGGGGTTGTGATTGTACCGTAAACTCCATCCAAGTACACTAACGAGATGTTTAAGATCACGATGGTGGTTAAAAGTCCATGTGTGGATCTTGTGTTGTATATCCTAAGATCACAATGGTGGTTAAAAGTCCATGTGTGGATCTTGTGTTGTGTGTCCCGTGTTCTCGTTAGTGATGTTATACAACTACCAATGAGTGATGTTGAGGGGTTGTGATTGTACCATAGACTCTATCACGGGTGTTGAGGGGTTGTGATTGTACCGGTAAACTCCACCTTGATATTGGTAGTGTGTATGAAGCGTATGGGACAACGCTTGTAATCCACGTATCCGATTTTGTTTTGAGTTGTAAAATGTTATGGATTATCACTTGTAAGCCAATATGACATGTTGATGGATTGAAGCATGAGATGCTTGGTTTGTATGCATAAATGCATGATAAATGATGTTTTGAAATTAAAGGCCTTGGAAAGGTGTTTTTGCAAAATGCATTATTGTATTGTTTTTAATTGAGCATTCCTCACTAAGCTACGTGCTTACGCTCTCTCTTTCTTAAACCAATAATGCAGAGCATTGAAGTGCTTTAAGGGCAGCAAGGAGGCCAAGGATCCAAGTGAAAGACTAAGCTCATGTATGATGACTATTTTCATAACGCTATTAGCTTTTGGCATTTGGCAATGGGAACCTAGCTTGTGTTTTGGGAGATGTTTTGGACTCCCTAAGTTTGGTTTAATGCCTTTGATGATGTTGGAACATGTAAATGGCCTTTTGGTTTTTGGTTTGATGAATTAATGAATGTATGATTTCTAATATAGGATGCATGCCTATAGATTTGGTTTTTTTCCTTGAATGATGCCATGATTAAGATTAGATGATGCTAATATGTCCCTTTATTGATTGATGACTTGTTGGTATGAAATGGAGGTCATATGATTGTGTTTGGTGGGTCAAAAGTGTGTTAAACCAGAAAAATTCTGCAATTCTGGGCAGTCCGTATCGGAACGAGTGCTACCGTTTCGGAATAGATGGCCTGAAATGACCATGGCGTTTCGAAACAGGGTAGAGCCGTTCCGAAACAGATTTGCTACTGTCAAGCCCTGTTCCGCAATAGGTTTCGGAACGGTCCCGCGTTTCGGAATGGTCCTTCCCCGTTTCGGAACACTCGACCGTTGGGCACTGAATCTGATGGTTAAATGTTTTGAAATTCTCACGTTTTAGTCCCAATCTTTGTATATGCAATTGATTGAGTTTGAGATGTCCGTTTGAGATGAAATTTGACAGGGAAGCATGAAACATGATTACTTTCATAGTGGTAACTCAAAATTTGGCTAAGTCCTCTTAATTTCCAGAATTTACATTTTGGTCCCTAAATTTGTATATTGTGCAATTGAATCCCTAATCGTTTTCCAATTGCTGTGATTTTCAAGTATGCTTATCTCAAGAGTTCACCTAGGGTTTGTATGCATCTAGACAAGTTTAAAAAGAAAAAAAAGGGTCGTTAATCAAGGTTGACTTTCGGGTTGACTTTGGTTTTCCCCGTGTAATCTTTGTAGCTCGGGTCAACCGTCTAGGCCGGGCTAAGGGGGTTACATTTGGTGGTATCAGAGCTGAGTTCTCGAGTATTTGGGAACGGTTAATGGGTGATAGGTGTATGATTGCTTTGTATGCTTGTTGAGTGGAAGTATGATGTATGAATTGTAAGAATGTTACAATTGTGGTGTGTGCTTTGGTGAAGCATGTTAGAGGGACCCATTGCCAAATCAAAGCTAATGAAATGGTTTGTTTTAATTGGAAATGAGCTTGAGTACTTGGATTGCTTACCTTGCTGAGCCTGACTTTGTTTATTGCATTTGTGATTGCATTGTTTAGTGAATGGGACCTCGTAGAGAGATGAGGATTAATACGCGAGCTATGGCTCAAAATGAGAATGAGGAGAATGCTGAAAATGTGGTGGATTTACCTCCTCCACCTGGTGGTGGTGGTGCTGGGAGTGAGGGAGCTGGTGTTGGTGCTGGTGCTGGGGTCGCTGGACCTGAGGCTGGGCAGGGGCAAGCTGCTCCTGATATGACAATGCTGATACAAGCTATTGCTGGAGCCTTTCGGGAGGCGGTAGCTGGAGCTCAAGGAGCTGGGCATCAGGGAGATGCTAATGTTAGGTTACCTCTGGAATGCTTGCGCAGTCTGGGAGGGACTGAGTTCAGGGGTTTGTCTGCCGAAGGTTCTGAGTCTTGGTTGGAAAGTACCAAGAGAATTTTGGGTCAAATGAACTGCAATGATGTGCAGAAGCTGGGCTGTGTGATATCATTGTTGCATGACGATGCGTATACCTGGTGGACAACCACTATCTCCGGATTGGAGGATGCTAATGTGACTTGGACGTTCTTTCTGAACGCGTTCAAGAGGAGGTATCTGGGTGTGCGATACCTGGATGAAAAGAAAAGGGAGTTCATGTCTCTTACTCAAGGGAGCATGACAGTGGCTGAGTACGAGGTTCAGTTTGTCCGACTCAGTCAGTACGCACCTGAGCTTATCCCTGATGAGCGGGAGAGGTGTGAACGTTTCCGTTATGGTTTGGTGACGGAAGTGAAGACTTATATGCTGGCTGCTGAGTATACTGACTTTGATGTGCTGTTGGTAGAGCAAAGGACATCGAGTTGAATTCGAGTTTATCTTCTAGAGGTGTTGGTCCTAGTGTGGGCAAGCGAGCTGCTGAGTATAGTTCCGGTGGCGGACGGAACAAGAGAGGACGTGATCGGAAGTATCAGTCTTCGGCTAGGCGTGGTGGTGGAGGGCAAGGTGCGCCTGCTCAGGGAGACAGGGCGAGAGCTGATCCGAACACATGTTGGACATGTGGATCGCGTGGACACCTGAGGCGTGATTGTCCTCGAGCAGTGAGAGAGGTTCAGGCTCCTGTTGTGGTGACCGGTAACTCGTGCTGGAACTGTGGTTCGACAGATCACATGAGGAGGGAGTGTCCTCTGTTGGCCGGTGGTGACCAGGGACGTGCTCCGGGATTTGTTGCACCGCAGAGAGGTCGTGGGCGCGGCCGTGGTAACTTCCAGTGCAGGGAGGATGGTGGAAGGAATGTGGCTCATGTGGTAGCTGTTCAGCCTGAGGGTGGTGGCTAGGCCAGAGTGTATGCTCAGAGAGAGGGGAGGAATGACACGGATGTGATCGCAGGTACTTTCACTTTGCAATCATTGTCATTACTTTCCTTGATTGATTCTGGATCTACGCACTCATACATATTGCGTGAGCATGCTCAATTGCTTGGTTTGCCTGTTGAGTCTTTGGATGTTGGTATGCGTGTAACTAGTTCTTTTGGTGAGACTGTTGTGACTCGAAAGCTTTATAGAAGATGTCCCTTGGTTGTGCAAGATCATGTTTTTCATGTTGATCTTATGGAATTGCCTTTCTATGGTTTTGATGTAATCCTTGGTATGGATTGGCTTGTTGAGCATCGAGCTGTAGTAGATTTTGAGAATAAGCGAGTTTAGTTGAAACTTGCGGATGATTATGAGGTGGTGGTGGTTGGTGAGAATGTGAAGTTTCTTGCCAATGTGGTGTCTACGTTGGAAGCGAGCCGGATGCTGAGGCAAGGTTGTTGTAACACCCCAATTTTGGGCTTAGAGGTTTTGGGTTTGAATCGGACCGGTCGGATTTCGGTTCGAATATAAAAGGTGGTTTTTAGGGAAAGCCTAGTTCGGGATGCATTAAAAATATGGAAAAATATCTTAAAATCCTCTTTTATTATATATAAGAGAGTGGTGAAATCAATTTTACAAAATGAGGTTTCGAAATGTGACATTTCAAGTTAGTGATTAAAATGTAATTTTTGAAAAGTTGGTGACTGTTTTAAAAGGATTGAAACTTTGAATCTTTAAGGAGCTAATTTACCCAAGAAGAGTTTTCTCCAGATTTTTCTTAATATTAAACATTTATTAAATGATATTTAATAAAAGGAAAAAGGGGAAATATATATTTTTGAGTTCATAACTAACTTTTCTCAAAATTTTCCCTCTTCATTTTCTCTCCCTTTTCTCTCAGCCACACACATTTCCCCAGCCATTTTCCCTCTGATTTTAACACCTAAAGATGAGATTTCAATCTCTATTTGATCTCTAATCATTTCTACATCAAATCCTTATCATTTGCTTATTGAATTTTCAAGAATCTTGGCTTTAAACAAGGAGAAACTCACATTAAGAGGTATGAACGTCCTTCTCCTCTAAATACTCAGTTCTTTACTGAAATTCCCAAGTTCTCAATCCTTGATTTGAGTTTTATTAAAGGTTTTGATGTTGTGTTCTTGATTTTGGCTTAAAATGCAAGATTTGGATTTAATTCGTACTAAATGATTGGGCTGTGTTTTGAGATGTCTTTTTGATGTTTATTGGATGTATAAATGATGTGTAATTGAGGTTTAATCAATGCAATCCCGGATAGGTTGATTTTCCTAAGTTTTTGCTTGAGTTAATGGTGGGTTTTTGGGTGATTTTGAGGTTCTGCTATAGCTGGAGGTATAAGGACGTGATTAGATCATTTTTGGATGTTAATTGATGTATAAGTATGATTGGAATTGATGGATCTTGGCTGGGTAAGGTTGTAGAGGTGTTTGGATGTGATTTCGGTTGTGTTTGGTAGCCGAAATGTGAGTGTTGATGAGAGCAGCGAGTTTAGGTGTCTTGGTTGAAGATATTAATGCATGATGATGCATTAATCCACTGCTTTGATGTGTTTAAAACATGGGAGACATCATCGGATCCTTGTGGTGTTGATCCGGAGGCTTGATTGGTGTTTCGGCAAGCTTGCGAAACGGAATCGGTGAGTGAAGTTTGGTTTTCAGCTTTGAAACCAATGTTGGAAGGTTATGGGAGCTTAGTATAAGTCTAAACAACTTAGCTAAGCTCAAGAGTAAGTTTTCGGGAAAACTCTCTTGTTGATGAACCATGAGATGGTTGAGTGCAATGTGTTTTGTTTGCATGTTTAAATTCTGTTTTGGAAGCATATTTTAGCATGTTTGATGCTGTTTTTATAAGCCATGTGTTGAAGGATGCTCAAGGTAAGAGATCCTTGTTTTGAACATTGATAAATGTGGTTTGATGCATTGTAATGCATGACTATTTAATGGCTTTGTTAAATGCTTTAATACAGTGGATTAATAATGACAAATGATGTATATTGGCAAGTGATGTGTTGGTTTTAAAGTACTTGAATCGGATATAGTTAGCCGACTATAGGATTGGGTGCACCATGAATAAAGTCGCCTTGGATGTTGAGGGGTTGTGATTGTACCGTAAACTCCATCCAAGTACACTAACGAGATGGTTAAGATCATCATGGTGGTTAAAAGTCCATGAGTGGATCTTGTGTTAAGATCACAATGGTGGTTAAAAGTCCATGTGTGGATCTTGTATTGTGTGTCCCGTGTTCTCGTTAGTGATGTTATACAACTACCAATGAGTGATGTGGAGGGGTTGTGATTGTACCATAGTCTCCATCACGGGTGTTGAGGGGTTGTGATTGTACCATTTGTTCCACCTTGATATTTGTAGTGTGTATGAAGCGTATGGGATAACGCTTGTAATCCGCGTATCCGATTGTGTTTTGAGTTCTAGAACATTATTGATTATCACTTGTAAGCCAATATGACATGATGATGATTTGAAGCATGAGAGGCTTGGTTTGTATGCATAATTGCATGATAAATGTTCTTTTGAAACTAAAGGCCTTGAAAAGGTGTTTTTGCAAATGCATTATTGTGATGTTTTAATTGAGCATTTCCTCACTAAGCTATGTGCTTACGCTCTCTCTTTCTTAAACCAATAATGCAGAGCATTGAAGTGCATAAAGGGCAGCAAGGAGGTCAAGGATCCAAGTGAAAGACTAAGCTCATGTATGGTGAATGTTTTCCTAACACTATTAGCTTTTGGCATTTGGCAATGGGAACCTAAATTGTGTCTTTGGGAGATGTTTTGGACTCCCTATGTTGGTTAATACCTTTGATGATGTTGGAACATGTAAATGGCCTTTTGGTAATTGGTTTTGGTGAATTGATGGTTGCATGGTTTTCAATATAGGATGCATGCCTATATATTTGGGATTTTCCTTGAATGATGCCATGATTGTGATTAGTTGATGCTAATATGTCTCTTAAGTGTCTGATGACTTGTGTGTATGATATGGAGGTCATATGGATGTGTTTGATGGGCTGAAAGTGTGTAAAACCAGATGAATTCTGAAATTCTGGGCAACTCGTTTCGAAACGGGTGCTACTGTTTCGGAACAGGTGGCCTGAAATGGCCTTGGTGTTTCGAAACAAGTAGAGCTGTTCCGAAACGGATTTGCCACTGCCAAGCCCTGTTCCGCAACAAGTTTTGGAACGGTCCCGCGTTTCGGAACAGATCTTCCCCGTTTCGGAACACTCGACCGTTGGGCACTGAATCTGATGGTTAAATGTTTTGAAACTCTTACGTTTTGGTCCCAATCTTTGTATATGCAATTGGTTGAGTTTGAGATGTCCAATTGAGATGAAATTTGGCAGAGAAGCATGAAATATGATTAATTTTATAATGGTAACTTTTAATTTGGTTAAGTCCTCCTAATTTTCAGAATTTGCAATTTGGTCCCTAAATTTGTATGTTGTGCAATTGAGTCCCTAAATGTTTTCCGATTGCTGTGATTTTTGAGTATGTTCTTTTCAAGAATACACCTAGGGTTATTATGCATTTAGACAAGATTAAAAATAAAAAAAGGGTCGTTAATCAAGGTTGACTTTCGGGTTGACTTTGGTTTTCCCCGTGTAATCTTCGTAGTTCGGGTCAACCGTCTAGGCCGGGCTAAGGGGGTTACATTTGGTGGTATCAGAGCTGAGTTCTCGAGTAATTGGGAATGGTTATGTGGGTGATATGTGTATGATTGCTTTGTATGCATTATGAGTGAAAGTATGATGTATAAATTGTAAGTATGTTGCAATTGTGGTGTATGTTGTGGTGAAGCATGTTAGAGGGACCCATTGACAAATAAAAGCTAATGAAATGATTTGTTTTTAATTGGAAATGAGCTTGAGTACTTGGATTGCTTACCTTGCCGAGCCTGACTTTGTTTATTGCATTGTGATTGCATTGTTTAGTGAATGGGACCTCGTAGAGAGACGAGGATTAATACGCGAGCTATGGCTCAAAATGAGAATGAGGAGAACGCTGAAATGTAGTGGATTTACCTCCTCCACCTGGTGGTGGTGGTGCTGGGGGTGAAGGAGCTGGTGTTGATGCTGGTGCTGGGGTCGCTGGACCTGAAGCTGGGCAGGGGCGAGCTGCTCCTGACATGACAGTGCTGATACAAGCTATTGCTGGAGCCTTTCGGGCGGCGGTAGCTGGAGCTCAAGGAGCTGGGCATCAGGGAGATGCTAATGTAAGACTACCTCTAGAACATTTGCGCAGTCTAGGAGGGACTGAGTTCAGGGGTTTGTCTGCTGAAGGTTCTGAATCTTGGTTGGAAAGTACCAAGAGAATCTTGGGACAAATGAACTGCAATGATGTGCAAAAGCTGGGTTGTGTGATATCATTGTTGCATGATGATGCGTATACTTGGTGGACAACCACTATCTCCGGAATGGAGGAAGCTGATGTAACTTGGACGTTCTTTCTGAACGCGTTCAAGAGGAGGTATCTGGGTGTGCGATACCTGGATGAGAAGAAAAGGGAATTCATGTCTCTTACTCAAGGGAGTATGACCGTGGCTGAGTACGAGGTTCAGTTTGTCCGACTCAGTCAGTACGCACCTGAGCTTGTTCCTGATGAGCGGGAGAGGTTTGAACGTTTCCGTTATGGTCTGGTGACGGAGGTGAAGACTTATATGCTGGCTGCTGAGTACACAGACTTTGATGTGCTGGTTGGAAGAGCAAAGGACATCGAGTTGAATTTGAGTTTATCTTCAAGAGGTGCTGGTCCTAGTGTGGGCAAGCGAGCTACTGAGTATAGTTCCGGTGGCGGACGAAACAAGAGAGGACGTGATCGGAAGTATCAGTCTTCGGCTAGGCGAGGTGGTGGAGGGCAAGGTGTGCCTGTTCAGGGAGACAGGGCAAGAGCTGATCTGAACACATGTTGGACATGTGGATCGCGTGGACACCTGAGGCGTGATTGTCCTCGAGCAGCGAGGGAGGTTCAGGCTCCTGTTGTGGTGGCCGGTAACTCGTGCTGGAACTGTGGTTCGGCGGATCACATGAGGATGGAGTGTCCTCTGTTGGCCGGTGGTGGCCAGGGATGTGCTCCTGGAGTTGTTGCACCACAGAGAGGTCGTGGGCGCGGCCGTGGTAACTTCCAGCGTAGAGAGGATGGTGGAAGGAATGTGGCTCATGTTGTAGCTGTTCAGCCTGAGGGTGGTGGCCAAGCCAGAGTGTATGCTCAGAGAGAGGGGAGGAATGACACGGATGTGATCGCAGGTACTTTTACTTTGCAATCCTTGTCATTACTTTCCTTGATTGATTCTGGATCTACACACTCATACATATTGCGTGAGCATGCTCAATTGCTTGGTTTGCCTGTTGAGTCTTTGGATGTTGGTATGCGTGTAACTAGTTCTTTTGGTGAGACCGTTGTGACACGAAAGCTTTATAGAAGATGTCCCTTGGTTGTGCAAGATCATGTTTTCCATGTTGATCTTATGGAATTGCCTTTCTATGGCTTTGATGTAATCCTTGGTATGGATTGGCTTGTTGAGCATCGAGCGGTAGTGGATTTTGAGAATAAGCGAGTTTCGTTGAAGCTTGCGGATGATTATGAGGTGGTGGTGGTTGGTGAGAATGTGAAGTTCCTTGCCAATGTGGTGTCTACATTGGAAGCGAGCCGGATGTTGAGGCAAGGCTGTGAAGCTTACCTAGCCTTTGTGATGAATCCTAGCTCTAAGGAGTTGCGTGTGCAAGATATCCGGACTTTGCGAGAGTTTCCTGGTGTGTTTCCAGAGGAGTTGCCTGGATTGCCTCCTAATCGCGAAGTGGAGTTTGGGATTGAGCTGTATGAAAACACAACTCCAGTGTCCATTACTCCTTATCGAATGGCGCCTAAGGAGTTGAAAGAGTTGAAGACGCAACTTCAGGAGTTGCTTGATCGTGGTTTCATTCGGCCGAGTGTGTCACCTTGGGGTGCACCGGTCTTGTTTGTGAAGAAGAAGGATGGCAATATGAGAATGTGCATTGATTATCGTCAGTTTAACAAGTTGACTATCAAGAATCGGTATCCATTGCCGAGAATTGATGATCTTTTTGATCAATTTCGGGGAGCGGTTGTGTTCTCTAAAATTGACTTAAGGTCAGGGTATTACCAGTTGAAGGTGAAGGATGTGGATGTGCCAAAGACAGCCTTCAGAACGAGGTATGGGCATTATGAGTTCCTTGTGATGCCGTTTGGTTTGACGAATGCTCCTGCAGCTTTCATGGACATGATGAATAGAGTATTCCATGAATACTTGGATAAATTTGTCGTGGTGTTCATTGATGATATCCTCGTGTACTCTCGTACTGAGGAGGAGCATGAATGGCATTTGAGAATTGTGTTACAAGCTTTGTTGGACAATCAGCTTTATGCTAAGTTGAGCAAGTGTGAGTTCTGGCTTAGAGAAGTGGTGTTTCTTGGTCATGTGGTTTCTGCGGAGGGGATTCGTGTTGATCCTCAAAAGATTGAGGCAGTGATGAATTGGAAGCCTCCTAAGTCTGTTCATGAAGTCCGTAGTTTCCTTGGTCTGGCAGGATACTATTGGAGGTTCGAGGATGGGTTTTCAAAGATTGTTGCACCTTTGACGAAGTTGTTGCAGAAGGATGTTAAGTATGAGTGGACGGAAGCGAGACAGCATGCTTTTGAGAAGCTTAAGGCAGCTTTGACGCAAGCTCCTATCTTGGTTCAACCTGAATCAGGGAAAGAGTTTGTGGTGTATAGTGATGCGTCCTACGTTGGTTTGGGATGTGTGTTGGTCAAGAGGGTAAAGTGGTGGCTTATGCATCACGGCAGTTGAAGGTGCATGAGCGCAATTATCCTACGCATGACATTGAGTTAGCCGCGGTGGTTTTTGCTTTGAAAATCTGGAGACATTACCTGTATGGTGAGAAGTGTACGGTGTACACGGACCACAAGAGTTTGAAGTATCTGATGTCTCAGAAGGAGTTGAATCTTAGGCAACGACGTTGGGTGGAGCTGCTTAAGGATTATGATTTGACGATCGAGTACCATCCGGGTAAAGCTAATGTTGTAGCGGATGCCTTGAGTAGGAAGGTAGCTGTGGAGTTGAGGGCTATGTTTGCCAGTTTGAGCATTTCGCGTGATGGTGGTCTTGTGGCTGAGTTGCAAGTGAAACCATCCTTGGTTCAGTTGGTTAAGGAAAAGTAGTTGTTGGATGATTCCTTGGTGCCACATGTTCAGGATATTGCAGAGGGTAGGCCATCGGATTTCTGCTTTAATGATGATGGAGTTTTATGTTTTGGGAGTCGGATAGTAGTGCCCAATGATGCTGAGTTGAGACGTGCTATTCTGACTGAAGGTCATAGTAGTCCTTTCGCTATGCACCCTGGTAGTACTAAGATGTACCGTGATCTTCGTGATGAGTACTATTGGGTGGGTTTAAAGAAAGATGTTGCTGAGTTTGTAAGCAAGTGCATGGTTTGTCAGCGAGTTAAAGCTGAGCATCAGTTTCCTTCAGGGTTGTTGCAACCGTTGAGGATTCCTGAGTGGAAGTGGGAAAGGATTACCATGGACTTTGTGTCTGGTTTGCCCTTGTCGCCATCGAAGAAGAATTCGGTGTGGGTAATTGTGGATCGCCTGACGAAGTGTGCGCATTTCTTGCATGTGCATACTTCATATACCTTGGATAAGCTTGCGGAGCTGTACATTGCTGAGATTGTGCGGCTGCATGGAGTGCCAAAGTCGATTGTGTCGGATAGAGATCCGAGGTTTACATCGCATTTATGGCAGTGTTTGCATCAGGCTTTGGGTACACGGTTGAATTTCAGTACTTCTTATCATCCACAGTCGGATGGACAGTCTGAGCGTGTTATCCAGGTGTTGGAGGATATGTTGCGGTGCTGTGTGATTGAGTTTCAGGGTTCTTGGGAGAAACATCTGCCTTTGGTGGAGTTTGCCTATAATAATAGTTATCAGGCAAGTATTCAAATGGCACCTTATGAAGCTTTGTACGGGAGGAAGTGTAGGACTCCTCTTTGTTGGGCTGAAACGGGTCAGAAGTTGGTTTCAATGCCAGCTTTGTTGAAGGGAACCACCGAGAAGGTGAAGCTCATTTGTGAGCGTTTGAAGGCAACTTCTGATCGGCAAAAGTCTTACGCATATTTGAAGCGTAAGGAGGTTGAGTATGCGGTGGGTGGCCGTGTGTTTTTGAAAGTTTTGCCTTGGAAAAAGGTGATGAGGTTTGGCCGAAAGGGTAAGTTGAGCCCTAGGTACATTGGACCATACGAGGTGATTGTGCGTGTGGGTCCTGTTGCGTACAAGTTGAGGTTACCGCAGGAGTTAGAAAAGATCCATGATGTGTTTCATGTTTCTATACTTCGGAAGTATAGATCGGATCCTTCGCATGTGATGCCTGTGGAAGAAGTGGAATTGAATCCGGATTTGACCTATGATTAGGAACCGGTGAAGATTCTGGATTCAGATAGTAAAGTTCTTCGAGGCAAGACCATTGAGTTGGTAAAGGTGTTGTGGAAGCATCGTGGTGCTGAGGAAGCCACGTGGGAACGGAAGGAAGACATGTTGAAGCAGTTTCCGTATCTTTTCCCTTCAGGTAAATTTCGAGGACGAAATTTCTTAAGGGGGGGAGAGTTGTAACACCCCAATTTTGGGCTTAGAGGTTTTGGGTTTGAATCGGACCGGTCGGATTTCGGTTCGAATATAAAAGGTGGTTTTTAGGGAAAGCCTAGTTCGGGATGCATTAAAAATATGGAAAAATATCTTAAAATCCTCTTTTATTATATATAAGAGAGTGGTGAAATCAATTTTACAAAATGAGGTTTCGAAATGTGACATTTCAAGTTAGTGACTAAAATGTAATTTTTGAAAAGTTGGTGACTGTTTTAAAAGGTTTGAAACTTTGAATCTTTAAGGAGCTAATTTACCCAAGAAGAGTTTTCTCCAGATTTTTCTTAATATTAAACATTTATTAAATGATATTTAATAAAAGGAAAAGGGGGAAATAGATATTTTTAAGTTCATAACTAACTTTTCTCAAAATTTTCCCTCTTCATTTTCTCTCCCTTTTCTCTCAGCCAAACACATTTCCCCAGCCATTTTCCCTCTGATTTTAACACCTAAAGATGAGATTTCAATCTCTATTTGATCTCTAATCATTCCTACATCAAATCCTTATCATTTGCTTATTGAATTTTCAAGAATCTTGGCTTTAAACAAGGAGAAACTCACATTTAGAGGTATGAACGTCCTTCTCCTCTAAATACTCAGTTCTTTACTGAAATAACCAAGTTCTCAATCCTTGATTTGAGTTTTATTAAAGGTTTTAATGTTGTGTTCTTGATTTTGGCTTAAAATGCAAGATTTGGATTTAATTTTGATTAAATTCGTACTAAATGATTGGGCTGTGTTTTGAGATGTCTTTTTTATGTTTATTGGATGTATAAATGATGTGTAATTGAGGTTTAATCAATGCAATCCCGGATAGGTTGATTTTCCTAAGTTTTTGCTTGAGTTAATGGTGGTTTTTGGGGTTATTTTGAGGTTCTGCTATAGCTGGAGGTATAAGGACGTGATTAGATCCTTTTTGGATGTTAATTGATGTATAAGTATGATTGGAATTGATGGATCTTGGCTGGGTAAGGTTGTAGAGGTGTTTGGATGTGATTTCGATTGTGTTTGGTAGCCGAAATGTGAGTGTTGATGAGAGCAGCGAGTTTAGGTGTCTTGGTTGAAGATATTAATGCATGATGATGCATTAATCCACTGCTTTGATGTGTTTAAAACAGGGGAGACATCATCGGATCCTTGTGGTGTTGATCCGGAGGCTTGATTGGTGTTTCAGCAAGCTTGTGAAACGGAATCGGTGAGTGAAGTTTGGTTTTCAGCTTTGAAACCAATGTTGGAAGGTTATGGGAGCTTAGTATAAGTCTAAACAACTTAGCTAAGCTCAAGAGTAAGTTTTCGGGAAAACTCTCTTGTTGATGAACCATGAGATGGTTGAGTGCAATGTGTTTTGTTTGCATGTTTAAATTCTGTTTTGGAAGCATATTTTAGCATGTTTGATGCTGGTTTTATAAGCCATGTGTTGAAGGATGCTCAAGGTAAGAGATCCTTGTTTTGAACATTGATAAATGTGGTTTGATGTATTGTAATGCATGACTATTTAATGGATTTGTTAAATGCTTTAAAACAGTGGATTAATGATGACAAATAATGTATATTGGCAAGTGATGTGTTGGTTTTAAAGTACTTGAATCGGATATAGTTAGCCGGCTATAGGATTGGGTGCACCGTGAATAAAGTCGCCTTGGATGTTGAGGGGTTGTGATTGTACCGTAAACTCCATCCAAGTACACTAACGAGATGGTTAAGATCATCATGGTGGTTAAAAGTCCATGAGTGGATCTTGTGTTAAGATCACAATGGTGGTTAAAAGTCCATGTGTGGATCTTGTATTGTGTGTCCCGTGTTCTCGTTAGTGATGTTATACAACTACCAATGAGTGATGTGGAGGGGTTGTGATTGTACCATAGTCTCCATCACGGGTGTTGAGGGGTTGTGATTGTACCGTTTGCTCCACCTTGATATTGGTAGTGTGTATGAAGCGTATGGGACAACGCTTGTAATCCGCATATCCGATTGTGTTTTGAGTTGTAAAATGTTATTGATTATCACTTGTAAGCCAATATGACATGATGATGATTTGAAGCATGAGATGCTTGGTTTGTATGCATAATTGCATGATAAATGTTGTTTTGAAACTAAAGGCCTTGAAAAGGTGTTTTTGCAAATGCATTATTGTTATGTTTTAATTGAGCATTTCCTCACTAAGTTATGTGCTTACGCTCTCTCTTTCTTAAACCAATAATGCAGAGCATTGAAGTGCATAAAGGGCAGCAAGTAGGTCAAGGATCCAAGTGAAAGACTAAGCTCATGTATGGTGAATGTTTTCCTAACACTATTAGCTTTTGGCATTTGGCAATGGGAACCTAAATTGTGTCTTTGGGAGATGTTTTGGACTCCCTATGTGGGTTAATACCTTTGATGATGTTGGAACATGTAAATGGCCTTTTGGTAATTGGTTTTGGTGAATTGATGGTTGCATGGTTTTCAATATAGGATGCATGCCTATAGATTTGGGATTTTCCTTGAATGATGCCATGATTGTGATTAGTTGATGCTAATATGTTTCTTAAGTGTTTGATGACTTGTGTGTATGATATGGAGGTCATATGGATGTGTTTGATGGGCTGAAAGTGTGTAAAACCAGATGAATTCTGAAATTCTGGGCAACTCGTTTCGAAACGGGTGCTACTGTTTCGGAACAGGTTGCCTGAAATGGCCTTGGTGTTTCGAAACAGGTAGAGCTGTTCCGAAACGGATTTGCCACTGCCAAGCCCTGTTCCGCAACAAGTTTCGGAACGGTCCCGCGTTTCGGAACGGATCTTCCCCGTTTCGGAACACTCGACCGTTGGGCACTGAATCTGATGATTAAATGTTTTGAAACTCTTACGTTTTGGTCCCAATCTTTGTATATGCAATTGGTTGAGTTTGAGATGTCCAATTGAGATGAAATTTGGAAGAGAAGCATGAAATATGATTAATTTTATAATGGTAACTTTTAATTTGGTTAAGTCCTCCTAATTTTCAGAATTTGCAATTTGGTCCCTAAATTTGTATGTTGTGTAATTGAGTCCCTAAATGTTTTCCGATTGCTGTGATTTTTGAGTATGTTCTTTTCAAGAATACACCTAGGGTTATTATGCATTTAGACAAGATTAAAAATAAAAAAAGGGTCGTTAATCAAGGTTGACTTTCAGGTTGACTTTGGTTTTCCCCGTGTAATCTTCGTAGTTCGGGTCAACCGTCTAGGCCGGGCTAAGGGGGTTACAGTTGTGAAGCCTACCTCGCCTTTGTGATGAATCCTAGCTCTAAGGAGTTGTGAGTGCAAGATATCAGGACTGTGCGAGAGTTTCCTGGTGTGTTTCCGGAGGAGTTGCCTGGATTGCCTCCTAATCGCGAAGTGGAGTTTGGGAATGAGTTGTATGAAAACACAACTCCAGTGTCCATTACTCCTTATCGAATGGCACCTAAAGAGTTGAAAGAGCTGAAGACGCAACTTCAGGAGTTGCTTGATCGTGGTTTCATTCGGCCGAGTGTGTCACCTTGGGGTGCACCGGTCTTGTTTGTGAAGAAAAAGGATGGCACTATGAGAATGTGTATTGATTACCGTCATCTTAACAAGTTGACTGTCAAGAATCGGTATCTTTTGCCGAGAATTGATGATCTTTTTGATCAATTTCGGGGAGCGGCTGTGTTCTCTAAAATTGACTTAAGGTCAGGGTATTATTAGTTGAAGGTGAAGGATGTGGATGTGCCAAAGACAACCTTCAGAACGAGGTATGGGCATTATGAGTTCCTGGTGATGCCGTTTGGTTTGACGAATGCTCCTGCAGCTTTCATGGACATGATGAATAGAGTATTCCATGAATACTTGTATAAATTTGTTGTGGTGTTCATTGATGATATTATCGTGTACTCTCGTACTGAGGAAGAGCATGAGGGGCATTTGAGAATTGTGTTACAGGCTTTGCTGGAGAATCAACTTTATGCCAAGCTGAGCAAGTGTAAGTTCTGGCTTAGAGAAGTTGTGTTTCTTGGTCATGTGGTTTCTGCTGAGGGGGTTCGTGTCGATCCTCAGAAGATTGAGGCAGTGATGAATTGGAAGCCTCCTAAGTCTTTTCATGAAGTCCGTAGTTTCCTGGGTTTGGCAGGATACTATCGAAGGTTCGTGGATGGGTTTTCAAAGATTGCTGCACCTTTGACGAAGTTGTTGCAGAAGGATGTTAAGTATGAGTGGACGGAAGCGAGACAGCAGGCTTTTGGGAAGCTTAAGGCAGCTTTGACGCAAGCTCCTATCTTGGTTCAACCTGAATTAGGGAAAGAGTTTGTGGTGTATAGTGATGCGTCCTACGTTGGTTTGGGATGTGTATTGATGCAAGAGGGTAAGGTGGTGGCTTATGCATCACGGCAGTTGAAGGTGCATGAGCGCAATTATCCTACGCATGACATTGAGTTAGCTGCGGTGGTTTTCGCTTTGAAAATTTGGAGACATTACCTGTATGGTGAGAAGTGTACTGTGTACACAGACCACAAGAGTTTGAAGTATCTGATGTCTCAGAAAGAGTTAAATCTTAGGCAGCGACGTTGGGTGGAGTTGCTTAAGGATTACGATTTGACGATCGAGTACCATTCGGGTAAAGCCAATGTTGTAGCGGATGCCTTGAGTAGGAATGTAGCTGTTGAGTTGAGGGCTATGTTTGCTAGTTTGAGCATTTCGCGTGATGGTGGTCTTGTGGCTGAATTGCATGTGAAACCATCCTTGATTCAGTTGATTAAGGAAAAGCAGTTGTTGGATGATTCTTTGGTGCCACATGTTCAGGATATTGCAGAGGGTAGGCCATCGAATTTCTGTTTTAATGATGATGGAGTTTTATGTTTTGGGAGTCGGATAGTAGTGCCCAATGATGCTGACTTGAGGCGTGCTATTCTGACTGAAGGTCATAGTAGTCCTTTTGCTATGCACCCTGGTAGTACTAAGATGTACCATAATCTTCGTGATGAGTACTATTGGGTGGGTTTAAAGAAAGATGTGGCTGAGGTTGTAAGCAAGTGCATGGTATGTCAGCGAGTTAAAGCTGAGAATCAGTTTCCTTCAGGGTTGTTGCAACCGTTGAGGATTCCTGAGTGGAAGTGGGAAAGGATTACCATGGACTTTGTGTCTGGTTTGCCTTTGTCGCCATCGAAGAAGAATTCGGTGTGGGTGATTGTGGATCGCCTGACGGAGTGTGCGCATTTCTTGCCTGTGCATACTACGTACACTTTGGATAAGCTTGTGGAGCTGTACATTGCTGAGATTGTGCGGATGCATGGTGTGCCAAAGTCGATTGTGTCGGATAGAGATCCGAGGTTTACATTGCGTTTCTGGCAGTGTTTGCATCAGGCTTTGGGTACACGGTTGAATTTCAGTACTTCTTATCATCTGCAGTCGGATGGACAGTCTGAGCGTGTTATCCAGGTGTTAGAGGATATGTTGAGGTGCTGCGTGATTGAGTTTCAGGGTTCTTGGGAGAAACATTTGCCTTTGGTAGAGTTTGCCTATAATAATAGTTATCAGGCAAGTATTCAAATGGCACCATATGAAGCTTTGTACGGGAGGAAGTGTAGGACTCCTCTTTGTTGGGCTGAAACGGGTCAGAAGTTGGTTTCGATGCCAGCTTTGTTGAAAGGAACCACCGAGAAGGTGAAGCTCATTTGTGAGCGTTTGAAGGAAGCTTCTGATCGGCAAAAGTCTTACGCGGATTTGAAGCGTAAGGAGATTGAGTATGCGGTGGGTGACCGTGTGTTTTTGAAGGTTTCGCCTTGGAAAAAGGTGATGAGGTTTGGCCGAAAGGGTAAGTTGAGCCCTAGGTACATTGGACCATACGAGGTGATTGAGCGTGTGGGTCCTGTTGCGTACAAGTTGAGGTTACCCCAAGAATTAGAAAAGATTCATGATGTGTTTAATGTTTCTATGCTTCGAAAGTACAGATCGGATCCTTCACATGTGATGCCTGTAGAGGAAGTGGAGTTGAATCCGGATTTGACCTATGATGAGGAACCGGTGAAGATTCTGGATTCAGATAGTAAAGTTCGTCGAGGCAAGACCATTGAGTTGGTAAAGGTGTTGTGGAAGCATCGTGGTGCTGAAGAAGCCACGTGGGAACGGAAGGATGGCATGTTGAAGCAGTTTCCGTACCTTTTTCCTTCAGGGAAATTTCGAGGACGAAATTTCTTAAGGGGGGGAGAGTTGTAACACCCCAATTTTGGGCTTGGAAGTTTAGGGTCTGAACCGGACCGGTTTAAATTGCGGTTCGAATATAAAAGGTGGGTTTTAGGGAAAGCCTAGTTCGGGATGCATTAAAAATATGGAAAAATATCTAAAAATCCTCTTTTATTATATATAAGAGAGTGGTGAAATCAATTTTACAAAATGGGGTTTGGAAATATGAGATTTCAAGTTAGTGACTAAAATGTAATTTTTGAAAAGTTGGTGACTGTTTTAAAAGGATTGAAACTTTGAATCTTTAAGGAGCTAATTTACCCAAGGGGGAGTTTCTCTAGATTTTTCTTAATATTAAAGATTTAATTAATGTTATTTAATAAAAGGAAAGGAGGGAAAATAGATATTTTGGTTTTATAACTAACTTTTCTCAAAATTTTCCCATTTCATTTTCTCTCCATTTTCTCTCAGCCAAACACATTTCCCCAGCCACATTTCCTCTGATTTACACACCTAAAGTTGAGATTTCAATCTCTAAATGATTTCTAATCATTTCTACTCTAAATCCTCATCATTTGCCTATTGAATTTTCAAGAATTTTGGTTCTAAACAAGGAGAAACTCACATTTAGAGGTATGAATGTCCTTCTCCTCTAAATACTCAGTTCTTTACTGAAATTCCCAAGTTCTCAATCTTTGATTTGTGTTTTATTAAAGGTTTTAATGTTGTGTTCTTGATCTTGGCTTAAAATGCAAGATTTGGTTTTAATTTTGAAGAAATTCGTACTAAATGATTGGGCTATGTTTTGAGATGTGTTTTTGATGTATATTGGATGTAAATATGATGTGTAATTGAAGTTTAATCAATGCAATCCCGAATAGGTTGATTTTCCTAAGTTTTGCTTGAGTTAATGGTGGTTTTTGAGGTGTTTTTGATGTTCTGCTATTGCTGGAGGTATAAGGACGTGATTAGGTTCTTTTTGGATGTTAATTGATGTTAAAGAATGTTTGGAATTGATGGATCTTGGCTGGGTAATGTTGTGGAGGTGTTTAGATGTGATTTCGGTTGTGTTTGGTAGCCGAAATGTGAGTGTTGATGAGAGCAGCGAGTTTAGGTGTTTTGGTTGAAGATATTAATTCATGATGATGCATTAATCCTCTGCTTTGATGTGTTTAAAACAGGGGAGGCATCTTCAGATCCTTGTGGTGTTGATCCGGAGGCTTGATCGGCGTTTCGGCAAGCTTGCGAAACGGAATCGGTGAGTGAAGTTTGGTTTTCAGCTTTGAAACCAGTGTTTGAAGGTTATGGGAGCTTAGTTTAAGTCTAAACAACTTAGCTAAGCTCAAGAGTAAGTTTTTCGAAGAAACTCTCTTTTTGATGAACCATGAGATGGTTGAGTGCAATGTGTTTTATTTGCATGTTTAAATTCTGTTTTGAAAGCATATTTTAGCATGTTTAATGCTGGTTTTGTAAGCCATGTGTTGTAGGATGCTCAAGGTAAGAGATCCTTGTTTTGAACATTGATAAATGTGGTTTGATGCATTGTAATGCATGACTATTTAATGGCTTTGTTAAATGCTTTAAAACAGTGGATTGATGATGGTAAACGATGTATATTAGCAAGTGATGTGTTGGTTTTAAAGTACTTGAATCGGATATAGTTAGCCGACTATAGGATTGGGTGCACCGTGAATAAAGTCGCCTTGGATGTTGAGGGGTTGTGATTGTACCGTAAACTCCATCCAAGTACACTAACGAGATGTTTAAGATCACGATGGTGGTTAAAAGTCCATGTGTGGATCTTGTGTTGTATGTCCTAAGATCACAATGGTGATTAAAAGTCCATGTGTGGATCTTGTGTTGTGTGTCCCGTGTTCTCGTTAGTGATGTTATACAACTACCAATGAGTGATGTTGAGGGGTTGTGATTGTACCATAGACTCCATCACGGGTGTTGAGGGGTTGTGATTGTACCGGTAAACTCCACCTTGATATTGGTAGTGTGTATGAAGCGTATGGGACAACGCTTGTAATCCGCGTATCCGATTGTGTTTTGAGTTGTAAAATGTTATGGATTATCACTTGTAAGCCAATATGACATGTTGATGGATTGAAGCATGAGATGCTTGGTTTGTATGCATAAATGCATGATAAATGATGTTTTGAAATTAAAGGCCTTGGAAATGTGTTTTTGCAAAATGCATTATTGTATTGTTTTTAATTGATCATTCCTCACTAATCTACGTGCTTACGCTCTCTCTTTCTTAAACCAATAATGCAGAGCATTGAAGTGCTTTAAGGGCAGCAAGGAGGCCAAGGATCCAAGTGAAAGACTAAGCTCATGTATGGTGACTATTTTCATAACGCTATTAGCTTTTGGCATTTGGCAATGGGAACCTAGCTTGTGTTTTGGGAGATGTTTTGGACTCCCTAAGTTTGGTTTAATGCCTTTGATGATGTTGGAACATGTAAATGGCATTTTGGTTTTTGGTTTGATGAATTGATGAATGTATGATTTCTAATATAGGATGCATGCCTATAGATTTGGTTTTTTTTCCTTGAATGATGCCATGATTAAGATTAGATGATGCTAATATGTCCCTTTATTGATTGATGACTTGTTGGTATGAAATGGAGGTCATTGAATCTGATGGTTAAATGTTTTGAAATTCTCACGTTTTAGTCCCAATCTTTGTATATGCAATTGATTGAGTTCGAGATGTCCGTTTGAGATGAAATTTGACAGGGAAGCATGAAACATGATTAATTTCATAGTGGTAACTCAAAATTTGGCTAAGTCCTCTTAATTTCCAGAATTTACATTTTGGTCCCTAAATTTGTATATTGTGCAATTGAATCCCTAATCGTTTTCCAATTGCTGTGATTTTCAAGTATGCTTATCTCAAGAGTTCACCTAGGGTTTGTATGCATCTAGACAAGTTTAAAAAGAAAAAAAAGGGTCGTTAATCAAGGTTGACTTTCAGGTTGACTTTGGTTTTCCCCGTGTAATCTTCGTAGCTCGGATCAACCGTCTAGGCCGAGCTAAGGGGGTTACAGTGGCGGAGGTAAAGTCTCATCAGCTGGGTTCTCAACCCCTTGATTACCCTGCTCAGGCACAGGCACGATTGTATTCGATCTAAGCTCTCTCCTCAGACCCATTGTGCTATTTTAACAAGTCATAACAACAAAAACAAATCAAACCATGATTTAGACTAGCCTCAAGAAAGGATCCAAGTTCACAAACCAATTCAAAACATTCATTTAGTGTAATAAGGCAAAGGGCAACCCGATTTCCATCAAGCAAAATATAGCATACAATAGCATATCACATTCATCATGCTTTAACTCATCCACAATCGGCAACACACAATCAAATTTAACTCTCATTTGGTTCATAACAACAAAGCATATCATAAACACCATCACTCGACCAAAAACATGATTTTTCAAACAACATGCCACTAAACATCACATCGAACATCAAAACATTCTAATTTCACTTACCATCATCCCCAATTCTTTCGTAACTTGGCTCTGATACCAAAAAATGTAACACCATTTGCCCGACCTAGACGCCCAACCCGAACTAAAAAGATTACATAGGGAAAACCGAAGCCAACTCATTAAAGCTGACTTCTATTAATGACCCCTTTTTTCTTCTCTAGATGCACATTAAGATCCTATGTGATTAGCAACACATTTAGAATAAAACGGCACAGCGATCAGAGTTTGATTAGGGGTTCAATTGCTTAAATTACACATTTAGGGACTAAACTGTAATTTCTATAAAATACAGGGACCATTCTGATTTTAAGTTACCAATCCTTAATTAGTCATGTAACATGTTTCCATTTCAAGTTTAAACCCAAACGAATCATTCGAACTCAACCAATTGGCCATTCAACATTCATGGACTAAAATGCAACATTTTAAACCTTAGAAGATTCATATAATTGTAAATAACGACTCGGTATCGATACGCTTAAGCCCATATTGATACGCGAAATGGAAGTGGCAAATTTTGGGGAAAAGGTATCGATACGCTTTCCCTCGTATCGGTACGGCCTTCAAACCTTTGCCTAGGTGTATCGATATGCGGACAACTCGTATCGGTACCCCTAAGCTGAAATGCCTGAAAATTGCCTTAGCATATCGATACACAATTCCGAGTATCGATACGCATACCAGAATTGCACTTCCAACAACCCTCAAATCACATTTAACAGCAATTAAACATGCCCAAATCATTCATACATGTTATAAACAACATTCCATACACTTATGCATCCACAAATATCCACAACATATCCATCAAACATGACAATTCATGAAGAGATATTTAACCACTCAAGCATGCTTTTTAAACACAACCGTAGCATAACCAAATATCAAAATCCAAGACCATAAACCATATAGAGACCGTTTACAAACCCCAAAACCCAAACCAAACATGCTCAAGGTGTTTAATATCACTAAACAAAACCATGAGTAGAGATCCCTCCCATTGCCTCTTATTACACTAAGAGAAAGCACATACTTTGCTTAGCTCAAATTACTTGGATTCCCCTTGCTCTCTTACTGCCTCAAATGCTCAATTCTTTGCATTGATAAAACAAACGAGCGTAAGCGTAAAGCTTAGTGAGGACTGCTAAAACAACAAGCATTCATCAATGCATTTTATAAAACCAATTCATCATTATTAGTAAACCTATGCCTTCCTTTAAAACATCATTTCCACTTTCAAATCCACATGCTCATAGCATCATTAATTATAACAGCAAAAACCTTTGCTCAGGCTTAAACCAAGCATCACATGCATTCAAGCATCTCAAGCTTAAATCATTAGTCAACATCATTATATTGGCTCGCAAGTGATCAATAACAAACCATATCAAAACCAACACAATTGACACAATCAGATACGCGGATTACACAAGGTGGAGTTAAATGGCACAACCACAACCCCTCAACACCCGTGATGGAGATTAATGGCATAATCACATCCCATCAACATCACTCATCGGTAGTTGTATAATTCCACTAACGAGAGTATGAGACACAAACCTCAAGATTCACACACGAGATTAAACCATCCATCGTTGTGATCTTAGCCTCAATCGTTAGGGTACTTGGATGGAGTTTACGGTACAATCACAACCCCTCGACTTCCAAGGCGACTTTATTCACGGTGCACCCAATCTTATAGCCGGCTAACTATATTCGATTAAAGTAACCAAAAATCATTTCCATCACTTGCCAATATAATCATTTATCATCATCATTTCACTTTTTACAAGCATGAACCACAATGCCACTTTCACAAGCATTAACATGCTTAAACCAAATGCATTCAATCATATAAACCCAAGGATCACTTACCATGTGCATCCTTAACAAAAAGGCATTAAAAACCAGCATCATCAATGCTCAAATCATGTTTTAAAATAGTGATCAAACCACATTCAAATCAAGTGCATTTTTGACCAAAACATAGCACAATCCGAGAGAGACTTTTGATTTACTTACTCTTGAGCTTATCTAAGTGTTTCAAACTTACACTAAGCTCCCAAAACCACGCTCAAAGTATTTCAAAGCTGGAAAATCCTTTTCCACTCACCTATACGCAAAACTTCGCTTGCCGACGCGAAGATCACTCGTCCGATGTCTCCAAAAATGCTTCGCTTTCTTCCGGATAAGATCCCCTATTTTTAGAGCATCAAAATATAGATCCAAAAGCATTAAAATGCATTTCAACACCAGTAACAAAACACAAACTCATTGCCCAGCAAAACTACACCAATTTATCCATCCGAAACAACCGAAAACTCAATTGATTGCTTTCTAAACCAAGCCCAGCCAATATACATCATATCTAACCATTAATAAATAACAAAACACATCTAAAAACAACATAAACCCTTCCTTATACCTCCAGCAAGCATATCACCATCAAACCACCTCAAAATCCCAACTAAAACTATCAAGAAACTCAAGGATCTCAAGGATTTCTGGATTTATATCATCAAAACTCTTTTTCAACATTATAATCAACTAAAAACCCAATTAGAATCAATCAAAAACAGAGCTCATGAACAACACTCCGAAAATCAAGATTTAAACCATTATTTTGCAAGATTTTGGTCTTAAATCAAAACTATAATTAAAACTTAGTTAAAAACAACAATTAGGAATCAATAATCTTGGGAATTTCAATAAAGAACCTAGATTAGAGGTTGAGAACGGGATTTACCTCCAACCATTGCCTTCCTTAAAGATTGACAAGTTTTTGCTTCACAAATCTTAGAGAACTTGAAGAGAATTCTTGGAAAAGGATGACGAACTAAAGAGAGGGAGTTTGGGAGAAAAGAAATCTGGAGAAAAGGATGAGAAAATGGGTTTTCTGAAAATGAGAATTGAAAGTTAGTTACGTGAAATAAAACCTCCCAATTTATCTTTTTATTAATTAAAATTAAATCCCTTTTAAATCAATTATATTAAAACTCTTTTAAAACACATGTCAATTTAAGGGAAGGTATAATTGCACAAAAGCTCCCTAAAGATTCTAAGATTTTTGACTCTTTTGAAATTGCATTTTTCCACAGTTTTAAAACCTTACATTTTTGTCACTACCCAAAATCTACCACTTCCAAAACTCATTTTATAAAATTGATTTGGCCAACTCTTAAACATTATATTAGAGGATTTTAGCAATTTTGTCATATTTTTATCCTTTCCCGATCCTTGATTTCCCTAAACCACCTAATAGGATTCAAACTATTTCTGACCGGCCCTATCCGATGTCTAAAACATCTAGGCCCAAAACAAGGGCGTTATACACCAGTTCTTGGGCCTGCACAAACCGAGGAATGGTCTCACTTCACAGACTCAGAAGGCTCCGTTGCACCACCTCGCCAAGACCATGCCCCACCAAACACCGAAGAAGCGCAAGGCCTCTTCTACTGAGGAATTTTCCCTAGAGAGTGACAAGGAAGGGGAGGTGAAAAAGATTCTCCGCGATCTAGTGTTTTCTTTCTCTCTTGCTTTTTTATTATTTTATATTTTGTGTATGAGCATGCATTGAGGGTAATGCTTCTCTCGAGTTTGGGGGGAAGTAGTTAGTAAATTCTCTTGTCATATATATAGAAAATGCATGCTTATCAATTTCCTTAGAATTTAGTTCAATGAAATTGTTTCCTCGGCAATAGATGTCTTTCTCTTTATCGTAGCCTTAAAATTCTTGCTAGTTAGCTTTAAATTTTAGGATGTCCATGCAAAACCCAAACAACCCGAAGAACCTTCAAATCTTTACAACATACTCCACCTTATCTCATAACTCCCTCAGCAAAACTCGCACACACGGTGACAACAACCCATCTAGTTCAACCACCATGTGACCCACAACCCTCACTGCTTCCAAAACCCCTTGCAAAACCGCTCAACTCCTTTCAAAGATTACCACAACAAGCAAAAACTCCTTAAGCATTAACTACTCACTCAAACTTCTCATTGTATTGACAACATTCCTTCACATCAGCCACTATCACTACCATAACAACTCATCAAAACTACCCACAAAACATCTGAAATCCACGTCACAAGACTCCAACCTTAATTCCGCCAGCTATTCCACTTACTCCCAACTGACTTAGGAAAGATTTACTTATATCAACTAACAAACAACTTTTCTCAAGAACCCGACCAACCAACAATGGCCCTTGAACTTACATTGTCTTTCCACTTCTAGCTTGACAATAACACTAACCTTACCTGGATACCACCCATTCCATACAAACATATTAAGATTGCGAAACCTCTACTCATCCCAAGACAAACCTTATCTACTGCTCTGAACACAACCTCCTCCCAACTCCTCCAAGGTTGCTACGAACCATCACATACATAAACAACCCTCCTATTGCAAACATCAACGCCAAGACGCCTCAACACTCTAGAAACACATACACTAGCCTACAACATCATTTAACACAAAGAAACTACCACACCTATTAGCTATTCACAACCACCTCGAACGATTCTAACTTCAACCGGTAATTTCCTCACCACCACACCGCTAAACTCTATAAGCACCAAAACACCTTTCTTCCGCCAACATGCTAGATCGCACTCACTACTACCGACAACTTGCCTACCACTTTCCACCACTTCTAGCATCCACCTAACACAAAAACAACACTTAAAACCCACCTTCCAACCTAATCCCACCACAACACCAACGGACCCAACTAGCTATTAGCAAGTGTGAACGTTCGTATGCATGGTCACCAATATGCCCTACCAATGCCTGTGTACATGTATGTAAAACCTCTAATGTCATGTCGCAGGTATGCATGTACCAACATATATATATAATATAGATCACATGGTTTTAACTATGCATGTATGTCGGTTCACACTTACCAATAACATCCTCACTTCTAAGAACAACCTCTTTACCTCACTTCTAACTTGTCCAGCTCTACTACTCTAACAATCTGCTAGCTACAAAATACTCCACTAATACCCTCTTCACTCTAAAGTTGTTTCCAAAACAACACCGGCTACTACCCCACCTTGCTATCTATAAGACCTTACCCACTACGCAAGGGAAACCAAACTGGAACCCACAAAGATAACTAGGGCAAAGAGTACTTAGCAAAGTTACCTGCAATCACCTCATTGCCCCGGAGCTCCAACAAACAAACTCTCTTCCCCACAGAACCGTTATTCTCTGAACGTACCGCCGCAGCATCAACCAATACTTTAAGGTCATCACCGTCACCCTGCGGTAAAGAACCCTGACTACCCCGAGCTAACTCCAAACAATTCCGCCTCAAATGTCCAACAGACCCACAATTCCAACAAGATCCAACCCCAAACACCTCACACCTTTCCGCCTTTCTTGCCACCTCCGAACTCTGTCTAGGCCGCGCTCACGACCCTTCTGAGACCCTTTTGCAACCACTGAAGCTGATCTCACCACTTGAGGACAATTCCACTTCACATGCTCCATAGAACCACAGTTCCAACAAACTCCCACACCCCAACAAACTCCAACGTGACACCTTCCACAACGGTCACACTTCGGCAACCGAGCTACCACTCCTTGGTCATATTGCACTTGACCCATGTCTGCACTACCACCCAGACTTCGATTCACGCAAACCCTTCTGTCACGTAGCTTCTTCCGCTGACCACTCTCGAGGTCAGTACCCATAGCTCTTTTGCTTATACTTATCTCACCAGCAAAATCTAACGCCATATCCCCGCGTTGCCTAACCCCTGATCACTTCTCTCTAAGGTATCTCCCATTAGAGGCAGACACAAAGAACTCCCAATCTATATCGTGGATATTCGTTGCCATCGCCACATATGTCCACCAAGCACAAGCATCCTCCAACATTAACAAGACAACACTTCCCAACATACAGGCGTTGTCACACCCTTCTTGATCCAAAATCAGAATTATACAGGCTAACCAAGCCTCGAACGCCTCAGGTGTCGAACCATGATACTCCACGGCTCCCAAATCATATAAATGTTGTTTTGACAAACTCGCATGTCCGACAGTCGGCACGTCTACAGGCCTTACTTTCACCACAGCCTGAGATGTTCCCGACACCTCTTGAACCACATGTGATGAATCCTTCATCCCAGAACCAGCTTTCTCATTTTGCCTTACTTCCTCAACTCCGGGCACTGTCGATAGAAACGTTACACTCCCACCAAAAAGTGGATTCCACCCCTTAACAACCTGCTCTAAAGCAGCAACCATCGTACCCAACTGCCATTCTCCCATCGATCCCATTGTGCTATTATTAACAAAGCAATGATAACAAAACAAAAAAAAACGATCAGGCCAGCTTCAAGTAAGGATTCAAGACTCCAACTCCAACATAACACATCGAGCATATCAATCAACAAACTTCAATCATGCTCTCATCAAACAACATTCACCCTCGACATCATAATATCAACACATCATGCCCATCACATTTTCATCATTCAGAAAATCAACTCACAACACCAACATACCACCAATACATGTTCACAGTAGCTCACAGAAGATTCATAACCAAAAAGCATGATAAAAACATTAACAACTCGCTCAAAGACATATTTTTCAACCAACTTTCAACCACACATCCGAATAAACATCCAACACTTACTATAGAAACTTACCACAAACTTACCATCGCCCCATATATTCGCAACTTAGCTATGATACCAACAAATGTAACCCCCTTAGCCCGGTCTAGACGGTTGACCCGAACTATGAAGATTACACGGGGAAAACCAAAGTTAACCCGAAAGTCAACCTTCATTAATGACCCTTTTTTTTCTTTTTAAACTTCTCTAGATGCACATTAAACCTATGTGAAAGCCCAAGAACCTTGGAAGAGAAAAACACAGCGATCGGAAACGTTTAAGGACTCAATTGCAAGAAATACACTTTTAGGGACCAAAATGTAAATTTTGGAAAATAAAAGGACTTTCAAGATTTTAGTTTTACCAAACCTCAATTAATCATATTACGAGCCTCTCTGCCAAATTTCAGCTTAAAAAGACATCTCAAGCTCAAGCAATTGCAATTACAACTTTCAGGACTAAAATATAAAACATACAGACTTCAGAACAATGCAAATCTCTGTCCAACGGTCACCCGTTTCGAAACAACTAAAGGGTGTTTCGAAACACCAGGTCAAACACCCACCCGTTTCGAAATTGGTACCGAAACAGGGCATTCCAGTGGCCAAAATGTTTCGAAACACTTCTTAGCCGTTCCGAAACGCCCAAGCCATTTCAGGCACCCGTTTCGAAACAGCTAAGGGTGTTTTGATACACCCTGCCCAGAAACAGCAGAAAATTCTGGTTTTACACATCCAAACACCATCAAACATACTTTAAACCATTCCACAACATATCAACAACATGCCAAGCATTATAACCACCAAATTGCATTAAAAACTAGGTGCAAGTCAAGCATTAGGAACACCAACTCATTTATCACATTCAACACGATATCTTACTTTTAAAACGAAGAACATAGCATATCAACTTATGAAGAAGATGATTCAAATATGGCAAAGCGATCAACAACAAAGTTCAAACCATAAACCGAACATGGTCAACATACACAATCTCATTACACATCAATATAAAAGACTCTCCCCCCATTGCCTTTATTATCTATAGCTATAAACCAAGACATACTTCTCAAGTGGAGCTCTTCTTGAATCCCTTGCTTCTTGCTGTCCCAACTTCAAATATCTGCATTGATGGACAAAAAGGAGCGTAAGCAAATAATGCTTAGTGAGGAATGCTCAAAATCTAAACACCATCAATGCAGCGAATCAAAAACCCTCTTTAAATGAAGATACAATTCAATATACCAAAGCATTGTTTGAAAAACTTCCTTGAAACAACATTGCTTTAAATCATGCATTGCTCAACATGAAAACCAACCTTTCACTTTGAAATGCTAAACCACTCACCCAAACCACATTCTTGCAAAAACTATCATTTAAACATTTCCATGCATGAACACTTCATGCAAAGTTCAACTCAATTTCCTTTGAAATCACTTCCACTTCATACCACACTTTTCTCATGCTTGATGATCATTTCAAAGCAAAATACCTTTTGAAAACCAATTGTTCCTACTAACTATCCCATTCATTCAACAAATGCAAAACACATGAACTACAAAAGCAACATTTTCACTACATGCCTTTTTAAAACAAGCCTTCACAAGACTTCAATGCACTAAAGAGATTCTAAGCACATATGCACCATTCACAATAGAAGATATACATTTTCTCATGCTTAACAAGTATCACACACATTCTTGCGTCATTTACATATTTCCCATGCAACCTTGCATCATTTTCAAGCATCTCTCGCTTCATTACATTCAAATACATTATATTGGCTTTCAAGTGATAGTTCACAAACCATTTCAACACAAGACACAATCGGATACGCGGATTACATGCGTTGTCCCACACGCTTCATACACACTACCGGCTTACAAGGTGAAATTTATCGGTACAATCACAACCCTTAACACTCGTGATGGAGTTTAACGGTACAATCACAACCCCTCAACATCACTCATCGGTAGTTGTATAACCCACTAACGAGAGTACGGGACACATAACACAAGATCCACAAACGAACTTTTAACCACCGTTGTGACCTTAACAAGATCCACACACGGACTTTTAACCACCGTTGTGACCTTAACAAGATCCACACACGGACTTTTAACCACCGTTGTGACCTTAACAACATCCACACACGGACTTTTAACCACCGTTGTGATCTTACCTCTCTCGTTAGATACTTGGATGGAGTTTACGGTACAATCATAACCCCTCAACATCCAAGGCGACTTTACTTACGGTGCACCCAATCCTATAGCCGACTAACTATATCCGATTCAAGTACTTTAAAACCAATACATCACTTGCCAATATACATCAAATACCATCATCAATTCACTGTTTTAAAGCATTAATCAAAGCCATTAAACATCATGCATCACCATGCATCATTACCAAACTAATAACATGTCAAACCAAGGATCTCTTACATTGAGCCTCCTTCAACACATGGCTTTCAAAACCAGCATTAATCATGCTAAAACATGCTTTCAAAACAGTAATTAAACATGCAATTCAAAACCAATGCATCAAACCACAACATAGCACATCCGAAGGAGTTTTTCCGAAAACTTACTCATGAGCTTAGCTAAGTTGTTTAGACTTAAACTAAGCTCCCAAAACCTCCAAATAATCGTTTCAAAGCTGGAAACCCAACTCCACTCACCGATTACGTTTCGCACGCTTGCCGAAACGCCAATCAAGCCTCCGGATCAACTCCAATAGGGTTCGAAGATGTCTCCCCTGTTTTAAACACATCAAAGCAGAGGATTAATGCATCATCATGCATTAAAATCTCCAGCCATCACACCTAAACTCGCTGCTCTACCCAAAACCAACATTTCGGCTACCAAACACAACCGAAATCACCTCCAAACTCTTCCAAAACTTAACCCAGCCAAGATCCATCACTTCTAACCATTTCTAAACATTAATCAACATCCAAAATACACCTTAACTCGTCCTTATACCTCCATCTATAACAGAACACCAAAAACACCTCAAAACCACCATTTTCATAAGCAAAAACTTTGGAAATTCAACCTATTCGGGATTGCATTGATAAAACATCATTTCAACATCATTAGACATCCAAAATACATTAAAGAATCGTCTCAAAACAGAGCTCAATCAATCACAACGAAATTCTTCAAGATTTCTTCCAAATCTTGAGTTTTAAGCCAAAATCAAGTTTCTAACATTAAAACCATTTACAAAACTTAAATTAAGGATTGACAACTTGGGAATTTCAGTAAAGAACTGAGTATTTAGAGGAGAAGATCAATCTTACCTCTAAATGGTGATTTCTCCTTGATTTGAGCCAATTTCCTTGAAAATCAACGAGGAAATCAAAAGGATTTGATGCAATATTGATTAGGAATTAATTGATGATAGAAATCTCATCAATTGAAGTGAAGATCAATGCAAAAGTTGCTGGAGAAATAGTGTTTGGATGATGAAATTTTGAGAGAAAAAGGAATGAGAAAAATTTAGGAAAAGGTAGTTATGAAATTCCAAAAAGTAGTTTCCCTTTTTATTTAATTAATTAAAACATTAATTAATTCAACCAAATTAAGGAAAAATCTGGAGAAATCATTTTTGGGTAAATTACCTCCTTAAAGATTCAAATTTTCAATCCTTACAAAACAGTCACCACTAAACTTTTCAAAAATCGCATTTTAGTCACTACACCGAAATGTAGTATTTCCAAACCTTATTTTGCAAAATTGATTTCACCACTCTCTTATATATATTAAAATAGGATTTTTAAGTATTTTTCCATATTTTTAAAGCATCCCGAACTAGGCTTTCCCTAAAACCTCCTTTTATATTCAAACCGTTTCTCAGACCGGTCCGGTTCAGACCCTAAACTTCTAAGCCCAAATTTGGGGTGTTACAAGAAGAAAAATTAAGACCAAGAGATGATTTCATGAAGATTAAAACCTTTGGCGATTGACTGTTAGTTTTTCATTTCTTGAAGACGAGCAATAGTTCGAGTTTAGGGGTGTGTTGGTGCATAAAAGTATTCATTTTAGGACCCTTTATGACTCAATTATTGTTAGAATTAAGCTTATTTTAGATGCATTTCTAATCATTCATACACAATTTATTGTTCTTAACATTGCCATGCTTGACCATCTCTATTCGATTATATTTGATGGAAAAAGGTACTACTTTGGTGTGTTTTTTGCATGTGCGGATTTTATTACCCACTTCCCAAGCAAGCATTGCTGCGACAATGAAGGAATGGGAAGAAAAGGTGCAAAACCATCATCCGACGACCCAGACCAGACCATCCATTGACGACAAGCCTTACCCAGGAACGCTGGACCAAGAACGAGCCCTGTCAAAGCAGAAGAGATTGACAGACCATTGTCGAGGCAATGCTCAGACAAGTACCGACGAGGAAGAATATATGTAAAGTGGTATGCAACTTGAAGAGCATAAAATACATAATTTTTAGAGATACTTTGCATGAAGATCAGAGCAGAGGAAGGCCATGAAAAAGTCAAAGGAAGGTCAAAGATGGAAAACCGATAAGGAGGGATAAAATAATGAATTAAAAGAAATTCATCTCTTTTATGAAGTTATATTCAACTCCAACTGATCCTCCTACTCTAAGAAGGACTCGGCAAGGCCATGCCCTATAAAACCAAGACCCATCCGCCACCATCAAGCTATCTAGAGATCGAGAGAGTAGAGATTTTTGTAGAGTGTTCATCATCGGCATCATGTTCTAATTCTTTCTTAGGCTTGGATTATTTTGTTTAGTAGTTGCGAGAAGCCGATTGTAATTTCTTTAGGTTTTTGTTAATGCAATTTAAGTTCAAGGTTTGCTTATTCTTGGTATTTTACTTTTTCTTGCAATCAAATCAGGAGAGGGTATTCCAATCACATCTATCTGTCTAATATCGGGAGAGTTAGACTCACGAAACGAATAAGCAAGGTTTTCATCCCAATCGGTGAAAACTAATTCGGCTTAGGGATAAGTACAAGTTTCAATGGCTAAGATAAGCATAAGATTGATTGGTGTTCACCCTTGGTTCACGCTGGGAGGTATTATCAAGGCCTGCACATCAATAGTGTTTCGACTTAGGGATAAGGAGGAGCCATTGAAGGAAGTTATGCCTAACCTTGAAGGTTGTCACTCAATTTCCAAGGCAGTAGTTGTGTTCCTTGCTGCGGCAGTAGCTTTGTCCATTACCGAGGCAATCATCTTGCCTATTACCGAGGCAATCAAGTTGACAATTGCATTCAAAACCGAGATAGTTTCATTCAACTTCCACACTACGACGCAACATAATCTGGCTTGCTGTATCATCATATCTACTCAACTTTCTAGTTTATTTGCTTTCTTTATCTTAGTTATTAATCTCAACCAAACCATCACTTGTGTTTTTACTTTTCTTTGCAGTGGGAGACAATAATTTCTAGAAGTTGCACCAATCCCTGTGGAGACGATATATTTTATACTATAACTTGGCGACGTGTATACATGCATGAAAGTTATGTCACCTAATACGTGCAACAACCCTCTTTGATTTAGTCATTAAAACGTATTTTGAAATTTTTACAAAATAGTCACTATTTTTAATTTCCAATTAAACTAGTCCAATTTCATCAAATTGAACTCTCCAAAACCTTCAAAACAATATTTTAAGTTTATTAAATATTTTTCCATATTTTATCTCCCTCAAAAACCATTTATTTCAAATTAGTCCCGAAACTAGTATAACTCACTCGAACCGATTCACCTGAACCTCTTAACCGAACCCGGCTAACTTCTAAGCCCAAAATCGCGGCGTTACAGGGAGTTTCAAAATACATTCTCCCAAAGCATAAAGGCATCCTCACATTGCCAGCCATTATTACTAATAGGTAAGCATAAAACCATAGTTGAGCTAAGTCTCACTCCATAGAATACTTCTTGCCTCTTTGCTACCCAAATATGTTATTTCTCTGCATTGTTGGAAAAAGAGAGCATAAGCAATAATGCTTAGTGAGGGATGCTCAAAAAAACCAAGAACAATAATGCATTTTAAAACCATTTCTCATTTAGAAATCTCTATCTCATCATGCTCTTCCTATCTCATGCTTGAAACTATTTTCAAAGCAAAAACCACAACATTTAAATCACATGTACCATCTATCTCATGCATTAATAAAAATGCAAAGTCTCATGGCAAAGCCATACATGCTCGAATCTCATAAAGCATATCTCAACACATGATCTCATATGCAATCTCATTTCATTTAATCATTTATAAACAAGGTACATGTAAATCTCATATATTGGCATTTAGGCAATATTATTCGGATATGCGGATAGCTTGATGGAATAGTCAAGTCCTACCCTGGTGGAATCTCACATCACCAGACTCTCATGGCGGCATCTTTCATCGCCACAAAGCTTGATGGAATCTCACATCATCATGACCTACCGTGGTGGAATCTCTCATCACCACACTCTCACTTTGGAACGGGATGGCACTACCCCCATTGCCCGAACCAAAGAGCACTGAATACTAAGTAGTACGGATGCTAATAAGATTCAAATGTTTAAAATTTGCTATCTATGTCTTGCTTGGGTTGAACTAAGTTGCTATCCATGTCTAAAATTTCATGTCTAATTAAGATTCAAATGTTTTGCCTTGTCTTTAATTAAAAGTCAAGTAATTTAAATGAATCCATACTTACTTATCCATGTCATTCGAATACTAAGTAATAAGGATGCTAATAAGAATGTTAAATTGATCACATGGAAACTTAAAACAATTCAAAACAATATCCAACAGTCAACTGTATCAGAACGCCTGCCCACCGTACCGAAACACCCATATCGAAATAGTGTTCACCGTTTCGGTACTCGGGTATGTTTCGAGACTATTATCGAAACAGGCTTCACCAGTAGCCAAACTGTTTCGAAACAGCTTCATCCGTTCCGAACCACCATGGCCATTACAGGCCCCCGTTTCGGAACAGGTGAGGGTGTTTCGATACACCTGGCCTAGTGACAGCAGAAATTGTTGGTTTTTGACACTTCAAGCCATTCAAAAACACTTTAATGATCATCAAAACATACCAGCAACTCATTTAGCCACTAAGGAACATATTTAAGACCACTAAACTAGAGCATGTCATCAAACACAAAAGCACACAATCTAAAGGCATGCTCCCTTGTCTCAAAACCAATATAAGCAACCAAACCTCAAACCAAACATTTAGGACCATTTACAACCCTTAAATGCCATCATAAACATGCCACAACTTAGGGAGTTCAAAACATATCTCCCAAATACAACCTTGGTTTCCCATTGCCATATATCAAAACTAAAGTGTATAAAACATCACCAAACATGAGCTTTGTACTTCCTTGGATGTTCTTAACCTTCTCGTGGCCCAATCACACCTCAATTATCTGCATTATTGGTAAAAGAGAGCGTAAGCACAATTTCTTAGTGAGGTGTGCTCTAAAGAAAACCAACACAATAATGCACTATTCAAAACACTTTCTCAAAAGCATTTTTCTACAACATGCTTGAAAACCATTTCAAAGCAACTTCTCATTAAAAACACATGTACCTCAATTCTATCTCATGCATTTAAACCAATGCAAAACTCATGGCAAAGCCATACTCATGTTTGTAAAACCAAAGCATTTCATATACAAATCTCATATGCATTTCTCATAGCATAATTCATCTCATCAAAGGTACATGCGAATCAAAAGCATTTTCATTGTAACACCCCGGTTTTGGGCTTAGAAGTTTTGAGCGTTGACCGGTTTGGTCAAAGTGCTGTTCGAATCGTAAGTGGCTAATTTAGGAAAGCCTAGTTCGGGTTGCATTAAAAATATGGAAAAATGTTCTAAAATCATCTTTTAATATATATTGATGAACTGTGAAAACAATTTTGGAAAATGAGTTTTGGAAGGTTGACATTTTGGCTAGTGACCAAAATGTAATTTTCGCAAATTTGGTGGCTGTTTTAAAAAGGATTGAAACTTTGAATCTTTAAGGAGCTATTTGCCCAAAATTGAATTCTCCAGATTTTTCTAAGATATTTTAATCCTAAAATCTGATTTTAAAGATATCAAAGTGGAGGGAAGTTTCATTTTCTCTATTTTCCCAACTAACTTCCTATTTTCTCTTCTCCTTTTCTCTCCAACCAAACATCACCATTTCCAGAGATTCTAATCTGATTTCCTCACCTAAATTCTTCCTTTCAACTTTCATTTGATTTCAAATCAACATATCTTCAAAACCTACTCATTTGCTACAAGTTTCAACAAGGTTTTCATTCCAAAAAGTGGAGAAATCACAAGTTTGGAGGTATGAACGATTCTCCTCTGAACTTTAAGTTCTTTAATGAAATTCCTAAAGTTTTCAATCCTAAATGTATGTTTAATTAAAGGTTTGTAAGTTGATTTAAGAATCTTGGCTAATTGAGCAAGATTTTGATGATTTCAATTGATTTTCGTTTGATCTGTTAAATCTGGGTTTTGAGAAGTGTTTTTGATGTTATTTGATCATTAAATTGATATGGAAATGAGTCTTGATTGATGCAATCCCGGATAGGTTGAATTTCCTAAGTTTCGCTTGAGTTTTTGGTTGTTTTCGGAGTGTTTTTGGTGATCTGTTATACCTGGAGGTATAAGGATGTGTTTGTATTCATTTTGGATGTTAATTGATGTATAAAAATGGTTAGAAGTGATGGATCTTGGCTGGGTTAAGTTTTGGTAATGTTTGGAGGTGATTTCGGTTGTGTTTGGTGGCCGAATTGCTAGATTTGTGATGAGCAGCGAGATGTGTTGTTGTTGCTGGTGTTTTAATGCATAAGGATGCATTAATATTCTTTTTTTTGTGTGCTTGAAACAGGGGAGGTTGATCCTTGAGCCTTGGAGGTGTTTTCGGAAGGTTTCGGAAGTTTGGAAAGCTTGTTGGCTAGGCTTGTTTGGTAATCGGTGAGTGAAGTTGGGTTTTCAGCTTTTATAGCAAGGTTTGAAGGTTTTCGGGAGCTTAGTTTAAGTCTAAACAACTTTGCTAAGCTCAAGAGTAAGTGGATGGGTTTTTGCTCTTGAATTGTGTGTGATTTGGTTTTAAAATCAAATGTGGTTGATGATTGATATGCATATGTTTATACATGGTTTAATTCTGTTTTGTGAGCATGTTTTTAGCATGGTTTAATGCTGGTTTTGAAAGTCATTTGAAAGGGATGCTCAAGGTAAGAGATCCTTGGTTTTATACATTGAAATGTGATTTCGATGCATAGTGTTGTATGTTGATCAATGGCTTTATATGATGCTTAAAAACAGTGAAATGATGATGATTAATGATGATAATTGTTACCTTGTGCATATTGTTTATGCATGTGAATCATTGAGCTAATGGTGTGATGGCTTTGCATTATGTGTATGCATGTGAATCATTGAGCTAATGATGTGATGGCCTTGCATTATGTTTATGCATGTGAAACATTGGGTTAATGTGGTAAGATGGTTATATTGGCAAGTGGTGTAAGTGGTTCTTGGTTCTTTGATCGGATATAGTTAGCCGGCTATAGGATTGGGTGCACCGTGAATAAAGTCGCCTTGGAGGTGGAGTGGTCAAGAGTGGACCGGATAAGCTCCCTTCAAGTTTCCTAACGAGATGAGGTCATAGTGGAGGTGTTGCCCACTCGAGGACCTTGGTTATTTGAGGTCATAATGGAGGTGTTGCCCATTCGAGGACCTTGGTTAAGCAAAGGTTATATGGAGGTGTTGTCCATATGTGAAGACCTTGTGCTTGTTGAGATCACAATGGCAGTGTTAAGTCCATGTGTGGATCTTGTGTGTGATGTCCCGGATCTCGTTAGATGATGTTCTACAACTACCAATCGGTTATGCAAAGGTTGTATGGTGGTTAAAAGTCCATACGGGAGAACCTTGTGCATGTGAGGTTGTATGGTTGTCCATACATGGGAACCTCGGGAAAAGCTAAGGTTTTATGGTGTTTAAAAGTCCATGCATGGGAACTTTAGGCTTGTAAGGTCATAATGGAGGTGTTGCCCATTCGAGGACCTTGGATTGGGTAGGGTGTAGGGAGCGTAGGGACAACGCTCGGAATCCGCGTATCCGATCGGGTGTTGAGTTGGAAAGTGGATGTGATTGATTACTTGAAGGCCAATATGATGTTCTTAAATATAAAGAAGCATGAGATGCTTGAAATGATGCATGGTTGCATGTGAAGCATGAGATGCTTGAAATGATGCATGGTTGCATGTGAAGCATGAGATGCTTGAAATGATGCATGGTTGCATGTGAAGCATGAGATGCTTGAAATGATGCATGGTTGCATGTGAAGCATGAGTTGCTTGGAAAGATGCATTGTTGCATGAAAGGTGTATGATGCATGTGAATGCATGTTTACTTGTTAGGTTGAACAAGTGTTGTTTATCATTTGGTAAATGATGTATGTGAGCATGAATATCTTTAATGCATTGAAGTCTTGTAGGACTTGTTTTGAAAGGCATGTGAATATGTTTGTATGGTATATATGTTGCCTTGGTGTAATGCAAGTGTTGGTTGGCTTGTGAAATGGTTTTAAAGGTTTCTTGTTTGAAATGGCTTTCAAGTTTATGAAAGGTATGTTGTGAAATGGAAGTGTTTCCATGGTTTTGTTTTAGCTTTGCATATGGCATTTATGCATGGTGGATGCTTGTGGTTGAAAAGGATTTCAAACATGGTTTTGGTTAAACAAATCGGGTTCGTTTTACAAGTGTTTTATGACCCGCTGCATTGATGGTGTTTTGGTTTTGAGCATTCCTCACTAAGCATTATGTGCTTACGCTCTCTTTGTCCATCAATGCAGATCTTTGAAGTTTGGACAGCAAGGAGCAAGGGATTCAAGGTGGACTCCAAGTGAGATGTATGTCTCGGTGAATAGCTATAGTTAATAAAGGCAATGGGGGTAGAATCTCTTGAGATTATTGTGTTTGTGATCGTTTATATTGTTCAAGAATGTTTTAATGTTGTTAATGTTGTTGGAACATGATTTGGCTTAATTGAGTTTGTTTTGGAAGGTTTGTGCCTAAATGGTTGCTTGTGTAGGAAGCATGCCTATAGATTTGGGGCTTTTTGTATATGATGTGTTTCTGATGAATTGTTGATGCAAGCATGTCTCATTTATGTTGAATTGCATGCTGGTAAAGTTTGGTGGCTTTTGGAGCATGTTTGGATGGTCAATTGTGTGTTTGAGTGAGCAAAATGCAGCTTTCTGGGCTAGGCGTTTCGGAACAGGAGACACCGTTTCGGAACGGGTGCCCTGCATGAACCCAGGCGTCCGAAACGGGTGAGACCGTTCCGAAACGGAAAGGCCTCTGCC
This sequence comes from Hibiscus trionum, assembly GCA_030270665.1. Taxonomy (NCBI): domain Eukaryota; kingdom Viridiplantae; phylum Streptophyta; class Magnoliopsida; order Malvales; family Malvaceae; genus Hibiscus; species Hibiscus trionum. The sequence continues at coordinate 30,658,552 of BSYR01000021.1, forward strand.
CGACCCCCGTTTCGAAACGGGCTATGCCTGTTTCGGAACGGCCCCGCGTTTCGGAACGGGCTGTCTCCCGTTTCGGAACGGTTGACCGTTGGGGGCTGTCAGTGGCAGTTATGTGTTTCAAAATGTTTGCATTTTGGTCCTGAATCTTGTTTGTGCAGTTGTATGAGTTTGAGATGTCCGTTTGAGCTGAAATTTGGCCGAGATGCATGAAACATGATTAATTTTAAGTTGGTAACTTAAAATCTGGTTAAGGCCTCAAAGTTTTCAAAATTTACAATTTGGTCCCTAAAGTTGTGTTTTGTGCAATTGAGTCCCTGAATGATCTCTGAGGGCTGTGATCTTTGAGTATGTTGCTTGTGTGATCACATATAGGACTAATGTGCATCTAGATAAGATTTTAAAGAAAAAAAAAGGGTCGTTAATCAAGGTTGACTTTCGGGTTGACTTTGATTTTCCCCGTGTAATCTTCGTAGTTCGGGTCAACCGTCTAGGCCGGGCTACGGGGGTTACATTTGGTGGTATCAGAGCTGTGTTGCGAATGCTTGGGGAAAACGGTAAGTTGTTGTGATGTGTGCTTGTTGTTTACCCTAATGTGTGGTTGAATGTTGGTTGAAACACGTGTTTCTGAGCATGGTGCTGATGTTTCTGAGCATGTTGTTGATGTTTTCAAGCATGTTTTATGGTTATGAATCTTGGATTGAGCTAATGTGGATATGTGCTGATGTTGTGAGCTGGTCTTATGCTTGTGTTATGCTTGATGGAAGTGTAAGTTGTATGTTATGTTGCTAGTGTGCTGTGGCAAGTGGATGTTGTTTGATGTAAGCATGATCAAAGTATGTTGTTTGATATGCTTGATGTTGTGATATCCATGTTGTGTTGACTGTTATGTCATGTAAAGGGGAGGATTCGGGATACCCATTGCCTTATTAATATAGCTATTGTGTTATGTTGGAGTTGAAATTTGAATCCTTGCTAATGCTGGTCTAACTGGTTTGTTTGTTTGTTGTGATTGTATGTTTGTTGTTGTTAGTGGTATGGCAAAGTCAATGGAGGATTGGCGGTTGAGGGAGATGGTTGCTGCCTTGGGGCAGGTTGTTAAGGCAAGGAATTCACCCTTTGGTAGTGGAGTTTTGTCTCAGTCTTCTGTGCCTAGTGTTGAGGTGGTAAGGCAAGGGAAAGAAGCTGGTTCTGTGGTGAAGAGTTCATCACCTGTTGAGCAGGAGGTGTTGGGAACATCTCAGGCTATGGTTGAGGTAAAGTCAGTAGATGTGCTGGCTGTGGGATGTGAGGGTTTGCCGAAGCAGTGTTTGCTTGATTTGGGTGCTGTGGAGTACCATGGTACTTCCCCGGAGATGTTTGAGGTCTGGTTGGCCAGTGTGGTTCAGATTTTGGATCGGGAAGGCTGTGATTATGCCTGTAAGCTGGGGAGCGTTGTTTCTTTGATGTTGGGAGATGCGTGTGCCTGGTGGACATCTGTGGCAGTTGCGTCACATATCCATGATATTGATTGGGATTTCTTTGTATCTGCTTTTTATGAAAGGTATCTTGGAAGGAAGTTCCTAAGGGTTAAGCAAGGCGCGGGTAGTGCTGTTGTTGAGCAAGTATTGCTTGAGCAAGGAGTGGAAGCTCAGTCATCTGTGTGTGACCGTTGTGAAAGGCAACATGTTGGAAATTGTTGGGGCGCAGGTGTTTGTTGGAATTGTGGTTCCAAAGTACATGTTAAGCGTGATTGTCCTCATGGAGCGAGGTTAGCTTTGGTGTTAGCCAAAGAGTCTCAGAAAGGTCGTGGGCACGGCCGAGATAGAGTTCGGAGGTGGCAGAAAGAACAGAAAGTTGTGAAGAGTGTGGGAAAGGAGAATTGCTGGAAATGTGGGTCTGCTGGACACAAGAGGCGTGATTGTTTGATGTTGGCTCGGAATAATCAAGGTTCTTTACCGCAAGGAGTTGGTGGTGACCCTAGTGTGTTAGCTGGTGCTGCAATGGTGTGGCAGGAGGGTGGTGGTTCCGCTAGGAAGAGAGCTCGTCTGATGAAGCCTCAGGGTGGTGTTGTGCTTTCGGGTAATTTTGTTTAATAATCTTTGCTCTAGTTGCCTAGTTTGGGTTTCTGTTGGTTTTCCTTGCGTGGTAAGTCTAGTCTTGTTGATAGCATGTTGGGGTAATAGTTGTAGTTTGGAAAAGTCTTGGTTGTGAAGAAGGCTTGGTAAGTATCTTGTGGTTAATGGTTGTTGGTATGGTGGAGTTAGATGAGTTAGAAGTGAGGTAGGAGGTTGTTCTTAGACGGATTTGAGGATGTTATTGGAGGGTGTGAATTGGCATTCATGCACAGTTAAAATCATTGTTATATACTATATTATATATGTTGGTCCATGCATACATGTGGCATGACATTAGAGGTTTTGCATACATGTACATCAGGCATTGATAGGGCATGTTGGTGATCATGCATACGAGGTTCACACTCGCTAATAACTAATCGAATCTGTTAGTGTGTTGGATTAGGTTGGATGATGGGTTTTTAGAGGTTGTTTTGGTGCTGGGTAAGAGTTAGTAGTGGGGTATATCAAGCTAGTTGCTAGTGAAAGTGAGAGTGGTGTAGCTGCTGGTAGAAGGATAGTGTTCGATGCTCAAGGAGTTTAGTGGTTTGGTGTTGGATGGTACGGTTGAGTTTAGAATCGGTTTAGTGGTTTGAATAGCTAAGTGGAAGGGGTAGTTCCTTGGTGCTAAGTGATGTTGCAGCTTAGTGGTTGTGTTCCCAAGTGCTGGAGTAGCTTGGCTTTTAAGTTGTTGTGGAAGAGTTGTGTTTGTAAGTGCTGGTTCTTAGTAACCTTGGAAGAGTTAAGAAGATGGGTTGTAGGTTTAAGCTGGGCGATGTTTTAGTATGGTAAGTGTTATGGTTGAAGTTTGAAGTGGAAGGTCAAGGAAAGATTGAAGTTTTTGTTGGTTGTTGGGTTCTTGTGATAATTGGTTGGTGGTGTGTGGAATGGCTGACGGAGTCAAGTTGGGATTGTGATGTGATTCTTGGAATCTGGGTGAGTATTCCTGATGAGCTGTTATGGTAATGTTAGCAACAGTTGTGAGGGTTTATCAGTTTTCGTTGAGAGGTTTGAGTAAGCAGTTGATGCTTAAGGATTTTTGCTTGTTGGGAAGATTCTTGGAAGAGGTTTGGGAGTTTGCAAGGGTTTTAGAAGCAGAGCAGGTTGCTTCGTGGCTGGTTTGGGTTGGCTGTTGTCTTTGTGTAAACAGGTTTTGGGTATGGTGTATTGTGGTGATGTCTGCTGTAAGAGCTGAAGTTCTTCGGGATGGTGTTGGGACTGTGTACAGTCTGGTTATGGGAAAGGTTAAGTTGTGGCTATCTTTGTGTTTTCTGGATTCTGTGAACAGCATGTGATGGTGCTAGGTTTGGTGGAGGTTTTGTGTGGAAAGTGTTCAGTGTTGGTCGAGGCTTTTGTGTTGCCTTGTGTGTTGGTTTGGGAAGGTTGTGGTTTTCTTTCGCTGGTTAAATTTCGAGGACGAAATTTCCTAAGGAGGGGAGAGTTGTAACACCCCGGTTTTGGGCTTAGAAGTTTTGAGCGTTGACCGGTTTGGTCAAAGTGCTGTTCGAATCGTAAGTGGCTAATTTAGGAAAGCCTAGTTCGGGTTGCATTAAAAATATGGAAAAATGTTCTAAAATCATCTTTTAATATATATTGATGAACTGTGAAAACAATTTTGGAAAATGAGTTTTGGAAGGTTGACATTTTGGCTAGTGACCAAAATGTAATTTTCGCAAATTTGGTGGCTGTTTTAAAAAGGATTGAAACTTTGAATCTTTAAGGAGCTATTTGCCCAAAATTGAATTCTCCAGATTTTTCTAAGATATTTTAATCCTAAAATCTGATTTTAAAGATATCAAAGTGGAGGGAAGTTTCATTTTCTCTATTTTCCCAACTAACTTCCTATTTTCTCTTCTCCTTTTCTCTCCAACCAAACATCACCATTTCCAGAGATTCTAATCTGATTTCCTCACCTAAATTCTTCCTTTCAACTTTCATTTGATTTCAAATCAACATATCTTCAAAACCTACTCATTTGCTACAAGTTTCAACAAGGTTTTCATTCCAAAAAGTGGAGAAATCACAAGTTTGGAGGTATGAACGATTCTCCTCTGAACTTTAAGTTCTTTAATGAAATTCCTAAAGTTTTCAATCCTAAATGTATGTTTAATTAAAGGTTTGTAAGTTGATTTAAGAATCTTGGCTAATTGAGCAAGATTTTGATGATTTCAATTGATTTTCGTTTGATCTGTTAAATCTGGGTTTTGAGAAGTGTTTTTGATGTTATTTGATCATTAAATTGATATGGAAATGAGTCTTGATTGATGCAATCCCGGATAGGTTGAATTTCCTAAGTTTCGCTTGAGTTTTTGGTTGTTTTCGGAGTGTTTTTGGTGATCTGTTATACCTGGAGGTATAAGGATGTGTTTGTATTCATTTTGGATGTTAATTGATGTATAAAAATGGTTAGAAGTGATGGATCTTGGCTGGGTTAAGTTTTGGTAATGTTTGGAGGTGATTTCGGTTGTGTTTGGTGGCCGAATTGCTAGATTTGTGATGAGCAGCGAGATGTGTTGTTGTTGCTGGTGTTTTAATGCATAAGGATGCATTAATATTCTTTTTTTTGTGTGCTTGAAACAGGGGAGGTTGATCCTTGAGCCTTGGAGGTGTTTTCGGAAGGTTTCGGAAGTTTGGAAAGCTTGTTGGCTAGGCTTGTTTGGTAATCGGTGAGTGAAGTTGGGTTTTCAGCTTTTATAGCAAGGTTTGAAGGTTTTCGGGAGCTTAGTTTAAGTCTAAACAACTTTGCTAAGCTCAAGAGTAAGTGGATGGGTTTTTGCTCTTGAATTGTGTGTGATTTGGTTTTAAAATCAAATGTGGTTGATGATTGATATGCATATGTTTATGCATGGTTTAATTCTGTTTTGTGAGCATGTTTTTAGCATGGTTTAATGCTGGTTTTGAAAGTCATTTGAAAGGGATGCTCAAGGTAAGAGATCCTTGGTTTTATACATTGAAATGTGATTTCGATGCATAGTGTTGTATGTTGATCAATGGCTTTATATGATGCTTAAAAACAGTGAAATGATGATGATTAATGATGATAATTGTTACCTTGTGCATATTGTTTATGCATGTGAATCATTGAGCTAATGGTGTGATGGCTTTGCATTATGTGTATGCATGTGAATCATTGAGCTAATGATGTGATGGCCTTGCATTATGTTTATGCATGTGAAACATTGGGTTAATGTGGTAAGATGGTTATATTGGCAAGTGGTGTAAGTGGTTCTTGGTTCTTTGATCGGATATAGTTAGCCGGCTATAGGATTGGGTGCACCGTGAATAAAGTCGCCTTGGAGGTGGAGTGGTCAAGAGTGGACCGGATAAGCTCCCTTCAAGTTTCCTAACGAGATGAGGTCATAGTGGAGGTGTTGCCCACTCGAGGACCTTGGTTATTTGAGGTCATAATGGAGGTGTTGCCCATTCGAGGACCTTGGTTAAGCAAAGGTTATATGGAGGTGTTGTCCATATGTGAAGACCTTGTGCTTGTTGAGATCACAATGGCAGTGTTAAGTCCATGTGTGGATCTTGTGTGTGATGTCCCGGATCTCGTTAGATGATGTTCTACAACTACCAATCGGTTATGCAAAGGTTGTATGGTGGTTAAAAGTCCATACGGGAGAACCTTGTGCATGTGAGGTTGTATGGTTGTCCATACATGGGAACCTCGGGAAAAGCTAAGGTTGTATGGTGTTTAAAAGTCCATGCATGGGAACTTTAGGCTTGTAAGGTCATAATGGAGGTGTTGCCCATTCGAGGACCTTGGATTGGGTAGGGTGTAGGGAGCGTAGGGACAACGCTCGGAATCCGCGTATCCGATCGGGTGTTGAGTTGGAAAGTGGATGTGATTGATTACTTGAAGGCCAATATGATGTTCTTAAATATAAAGAAGCATGAGATGCTTGAAATGATGCATGGTTGTATGTGAAGCATGAGATGCTTGAAATGATGCATGGTTGCATGTGAAGCATGAGATGCTTGAAATGATGCATGGTTGCATGTGAAGCATGAGATGCTTGAAATGATGCATGGTTGCATGTGAAGCATGAGTTGCTTGGAAAGATGCATTGTTGCATGAAAGGTGTATGATGCATGTGAATGCATGTTTACTTGTTAGGTTGAACAAGTGTTGTTTATCATTTGGTAAATGATGTATGTGAGCATGAATATCTTTAATGCATTGAAGTCTTGTAGGACTTGTTTTGAAAGGCATGTGAATATGTTTGTATGGTATATATGTTGCCTTGGTGTAATGCAAGTGTTGGTTGGCTTGTGAAATGGTTTTAAAGGTTTCTTGTTTGAAATGGCTTTCAAGTTTATGAAAGGTATGTTGTGAAATGGAAGTGTTTCCATGGTTTTGTTTTAGCTTTGCATATGGCATTTATGCATGGTGGATGCTTGTGGTTGAAAAGGATTTCAAACATGGTTTTGGTTAAACAAATCGGGTTCGTTTTACAAGTGTTTTATGACCCGCTGCATTGATGGTGTTTTGGTTTTGAGCATTCCTCACTAAGCATTATGTGCTTACGCTCTCTTTGTCCATCAATGCAGATCTTTGAAGTTTGGACAGCAAGGAGCAAGGGATTCAAGGTGGACTCCAAGTGAGATGTATGTCTCGGTGAATAGCTATAGTTAATAAAGGCAATGGGGGTAGAATCTCTTGAGATTATTGTGTTTGTGATCGTTTATATTGTTCAAGAATGTTTTAATGTTGTTAATGTTGTTGGAACATGATTTGGCTTAATTGAGTTTGTTTTGGAAGGTTTGTGCCTAAATGGTTGCTTGTGTAGGAAGCATGCCTATAGATTTGGGGCTTTTTGTATATGATGTGTTTCTGATGAATTGTTGATGCAAGCATGTCTCATTTATGTTGAATTGCATGCTGGTAAAGTTTGGTGGCTTTTGGAGCATGTTTGGATGGTCAATTGTGTGTTTGAGTGAGCAAAATGCAGCTTTCTGGGCTAGGCGTTTCGGAACAGGAGACACCGTTTCGGAACGGGTGCCCTGCATGAACCCAGGCGTCCGAAACGGGTGAGACCGTTCCGAAACGGAAAGGCCTCTGCCCGACCCCCGTTTCGAAACGGGCTATGCCTGTTTCGGAACGGCCCCGCGTTTCGGAACGGGCTGTCTCCCGTTTCGGAACGGTTGACCGTTGGGGGCTGTCAGTGGCAGTTATGTGTTTCAAAATGTTTGCATTTTGGTCCTGAATCTTGTTTGTGCAGTTGTATGAGTTTGAGATGTCCGTTTGAGCTGAAATTTGGCCGAGATGCATGAAACATGATTAATTTTAAGTTGGTAACTTAAAATCTGGTTAAGGCCTCAAAGTTTTCAAAATTTACAATTTGGTCCCTAAAGTTGTGTTTTGTGCAATTGAGTCCCTGAATGATCTCTGAGGGCTGTGATCTTTGAGTATGTTGCTTGTGTGATCACATATAGGACTAATGTGCATCTAGATAAGATTTTAAAGAAAAAAAAAGGGTCGTTAATCAAGGTTGACTTTCGGGTTGACTTTGATTTTCCCCGTGTAATCTTCGTAGTTCGGGTCAACCGTCTAGGCCGGGCTACGGGGGTTACATTCATATTTTATATTTGCATTTCACATCTCATTATTACTCGGATATACGGACAACATTCTCTAACCACTAGACGCTTCCGGTGGAATCTCACATCACCGTACTCACATGGCGGAATCTCTCATCGCCACAAAGCTTGGGTATTTCACCAAGTCCTACCCGATGGAATGCCCAGCATCGGTTTTCTCCCTTTGGATTAAACCAAAGAGCACGTACGAATTTTTAGTTTATAGTGCACTCTCATCCTATTGACCGATCAATTATATCAGGTAAGTATCTCAACATCAATGCCAATATATTATGTCAAAACATCATATCACCTACTTTTTTTCATGCAACATTTCCAAATCATTCTCATCTCATTTCAAAATCATAACATTTGTCTTGCTTTAAAACAAAAGCTCAAATCTCAACTATGCAACATGTTATTTCATGAAAACATTTCAAGCATCATCTCATGCTACAAATCATGCATAAAAACAGTAGGAAATTATCTATCTCAAACCATGAGCATGTAAAAGCATTTTAGGGGCAACCACCACATTTAAGAGAGCAATCTAGCCAATACTTACTTCCGGAATTAGGAAGGTGTTTCAAACTTTTCCTAAATCCCCAAACCTTGTTTCATGTCCCTCATGGACTTCTAAACCATTCACACTCACCGATTACGTTTCGCATGCTTGCCGAAACGCTATCTAGACTATCGAATCAACACCAAAGGTGTCCGAAGATGTCTCCACTGTTTATAACACATAAGAGCAGAGGATTAATGCATCATCATGCATTAAAATCATCTGCCACACACCTAAACTCGCTGCTCTACTCACAAACCACATTTCGGCTACCAAACACAACCGAAATCACCTCCAAACTCTTTCAAAACAAAGCCCAACCAAGATCTACCACTTCTAATCATTTCTAAACATCAATCAACACCAAAAATCACCACAAACTCGTCCTTATACCTCCAGCTATAACAGAACCCCAAAACCACCCCCAAAACCATCATTCTAGCATGAAAAACTTAGGAACCCAAGCCTATTCGGGATTTGTTTGATAAAACCTCATTTATAACATCAATTAACATCCAAAATACATTAGAAATCAACCTCAAAACAGCGCCTAACCATCAACCACGAAAATCATGAAGATCTCTCCAAAAACCTTGAGTTTTAAGACAATTTCTTATTTCTAACATTAAAGCAACTCAAAAATCATTAACAAAGGATTGATAACTTGTGAATTTCAGTAAAGAGCTGATCATTAGAGGAGAAGGACGAAGCTTACCTCTAATGGATGATTTCTCCTTGATTTGGGCAAATTTTCTTGAAAATCCAATGTAAAATCAAGAGGTTTTGCTGAGGAGAAGATTAGGAATAAAAAAGGAATTAAAATCCAATCAAAAGGAATGAAAATCAGTAGCCAATTGATGGAGAAAGAGTGTTTGGATGAAAAGAATTTGAGAGAAAATAGGATGAGAGAAAATTGACGTAAAGTAGTTATCATTAGTCAAAGGTAGTTTCCACTTAATTAATCTTTATTTTCCTTTAATTAAACATTAATAAAATCACCAAAATTAAAGAAGAAATCTGATTAAAAACATTTTGGTAAAATTAACTCCTTAAAGATTCAAAGTTTTAATCCTTTACAAAATAGTCACTATTTAACTTTTGCAAAAACTGTGATTTGGTCACTACACCGAAATGTAGTATTTCCAAACCTTATTTTGTAAAATTGATTTCACCATAATCATTCATATAATAAATGAGGATTTTTAGATATTTTTCCATATTTTTAAAGCATCCCGAACTAGGTGTTCCCTAAATCTCCCTTTAAGATTTGAACCGTTTAAGACCGGTCTGATTCGACCTCTAAAACAATTAAGCCCAAATTTGGGGTGTTACAACTCTCCCCCTCTTAAGAAATTTCGTCCTTGAAATTTACCTGGAGGAAAAAGGTAAGGAAACAGCTTCTTCATATCTTCCTTTCTTTCTCACGTGGCTTCCTCAACACCACGATGTCTCCATAGCACCTTAACCAGCTCAATGGTCTTACCACGGAGAACTGTAGAACTAATGTTTTGATATAAAAATTTAAAAATGTTTTGGACTAATTTAAAAAGAATTCAAAACTATTTCCAAAGTCCAAATAACTTGAAACTATATTTAGGGATATTTTAAAAGGTTTTAACATGTTTTTCGAAGCCAAATTTCACAAAACCTTCCAGGCGTTTCGAAACACCTTAGGGCGTTTCGATACGGGGGATTCCAGTAGCAAAAGTGTTTCGATACGGGCATCGAAACGGGCCTTCCCTGGATGTGAATTTTGCCCAGCGTTTCAAAACGGGCTATGCCGTTTTGATACGCCTACGTGGCATCGACCACAACGGTCATAAACCCCAACGGCTATTTTCCAACTAACTTTTAAATGAAGAGCGTTTCGATACGGTGCCTAGCGTTTCGATACGGGCGTTTCGATACGGACCGTGGTGTTTCGATACGGAAGCTCAATGGCTCTTTCTACTTAAATAGTGTATCGAAACGGGTTCGAGCGTTTCGATACGGGTAGCAGCAGAACTACATTTATGGTGGGAAATAAAGCCCTCAACGGCTCCAATTCATCCCCAGCGGCTAGTAACGGCTATAAACTCATCAAGGAGTATAAAAGGGACCTCCAAGCATCAAGATATAGTTAATGCTTCAACTGTCAATCAACAAATGATCAAGAATTGTCTTAGAGCTTAAATTGTCATTTATTGTATAGACAAACACTAGTGAGCCAAAATTGTCAAATTTGCTCAAGTGTTTTAGGTTTTGGGTGAGTGCTTTAATTGTGCAAACAAACACCTATTAGAGGGATTTGTGTTTGTTTTATTTATCTCTTTGTAAAAGAGGGTTTGATCAAGGCTTTGGGTAGAAAGCATGATCGGTGTATAAGGGTTTCCTCCTAAGCCTAGAAAAGGGGACGAATCAATAGTGGATTGATTGTAAATCCTTAGTGGGGAGTAAGGTAGTGGATGTAGACCTTGGTTAGAAGGTTGAACCACTCTAAAATCAATGTGTCTTTATTATTTTAGCTTCCACACCAAATCCACCCAAAATTCCACCTCTCTACCACTTGGTGAGCCACATCGGTTGAACAAATCGAGCACCTTACAACTCAACAATTGGTATCAGAGCTTGGCTCAATCGAAGAGGATTCACATCCTATTGAGAAGATCCAGCAAGCTCGATCAAAATTTCACCAACCGGCTCAAATGGTGCAATCCATTGACAAACCGCCTTTCCTCGCCGGAACCTACTATGCCCCTTGGAAGACCAAGATGAAATTCTTCATAAAGTCAAGAGACTACAAGCTATGGGACATAGTTGAAGATAGTTCGTTCGTGCCTCAACGAAGCAAAGCAGAGTGGAGTGCCGACGATCGCAAGAAGATGGAGCTAAATTGCAAAGCCTTGCACATCCTATTTTGTGCATTTGGCCCATCCATCTATGAGAAGATGTCTTCTTGTGAGAGTGCCAAGGAGGTATGGGACAAGCTTGAAGTCACATATGAGGGAACCGAGAAGTCAAGGAGACCAAGATTGGGCTCCTCACCTTAGAGTATGAGAACTTAAAGATGGATCCGGAAGAGAACATCGAGAAGATGTTTGATAGGTTCTCCACAATCACAAATGGTCTCAAGGGCTATGGAGAAGCCATTCCAGAGGAGAAACTTATCTGAAAGCTCGTTTTGCTCACTTCCCGAGTCTTGGGACTCAAAGAGGACCGCCATCATCGAAGCAAAGAATTTGAAGACCTTAAAGCTTGATGAACTCATGGGGTCACTCCTTACTCATCAAATCATGAAGAAGAACAAAGAGGATGAGAAGAAGAGGGAAGAAATTAGAGCTATGGGAGAGAAGAAGCTCAAGGGGCTTGGCATCAACACTAATGTCATGGCTCTCAAGTCCTCCACTTGCCATCACGTTTACTCAAGTGAAGAGGAGGATGAAGAAGAAGAGATAGTTCATCTCTTCAAGAAGTGTTCCCCGTTCATGAAGAAAGCTTTGAGAGAGCTTGAACGAGAATCCAAGAAAAAGGAGAGGGCAAGCACTTCAAGCCATAAGAAGAAGGCACATGTGGCTACTTGGAGTGATGAGGACTCCACCGACGATGAACAAGCCAACCTTTGCCTTATGGCCATCGAAGAAGATTCAAGGGTAACTTCTAATTCATCTACTTCATGTTCTTACTCTTTTGATGAATTACAAGATGCCTATGATGATTTAGTTTTAGAGTTTAAAAATCACATTTTGAAAAACAATAAATTGATTTCAAAGTTAAAAATTCAAAATGATTTGATTTCTAAAACCAAACTTGAACTTGAAGCAAAACTCGAAGGGTTTGAATTAAAATGTTTTGATTTACAAAATTTGCTTCAAAAAATTCAAGAAGAAAAGGAATTAATTTCCAAAGAGCTAGAAAAGAAAAACAATTTTGGAAAATCAAATTTCTATGTAAGGCAATCTAGTGCCCCCTATATTTGTAAAAGGAATTTGCTTTAGAAGTGTTTGGGTCCCAAAAGGACTAACCACTTCAACTAAAAAGGATGACATTGAAAATGGATTCCAAAGGGGACTAAAATTTGTGCTACTAACGTCTATGGATCCAAAGCAATTTGGATACCAAAAATTACTTGATTGTCTTTTGCTAGGTGTGATGGAGATTGATCAACAAGTCCAATTAATGAGGGGGAGCTCCATGCACACTAAGGAAGAACACTTGAAGAAGGAAGGCTTCACATCCTCCCTTGAGTTCAAGTGTGGTAAAATGTAGTTGCTTTTGCTTTATTTGATTTATTTTCATTTATGTCAACTAGATGATCATTTATGTTGGACTAACATTTTTAATGATGCTTTGAGTAAGGGGGAGCCATTTTAAAACCAAGTTCTTATTTTTGTCAAAAAAAAATTTCTATAGTTATTTTGAACATAATGTTTTAAATTCTTTTTGACATAACAAAAAGGGGAGAAATGGTTTGAAAAATTGAATTTTCAAATGAATAAGGGGGAGCTTTATTTGATTTCATATCTTCAATCTCTTATTCACATTTTTAAAGTTAAAGGGGGAGAATCCCAAACAATTTTTCAAGAGAGTTTTATTATATCAAAAAGGGGGAGATTGTAGAACTAATGTTTTGGACTAATTTAAAAAGAATTCAAAACTATTTCCAAAGTCCAAATAACTTGAAACTATATTTAGGGATGTTTTAAAAGGTTTTAACATGTTTTTCAAAGCCAAATTTCACAAAACCTTCCAAGCGTTTCGAAACACCTTAGGGCGTTTCTGTAACCCCCTTAGCCCGGCCTAGACGGTTGACCCGAACTATAAAGATTACACGGGGAAAACCAAAGTCAACCCGAAAGTCAACCTTGATTCACGACCCTTTTTTTCTTTTTAATCTTGTCTAGATACACATTAACCCTAAGTGAGTGTTCATAAAACATATTTGAGAACGGCACAGCGATTGGATATCATACAGGGACGCAATTTCACAAAACACAAATTTAGGGACCAAAATGTAATTTCTGTAAATTAGAAGGTCCTTACTGATTTTAAAGTTACCAATATGAAATTAGTCATGTTACATGCTTCTCTGCCAAATTTCAACATAAACGGACATCTCAAGCTCAAGCAATTGCAATCTCAACATTTAGGACTAAAATGTAAAGCTTGCAAACTTCAGCACCATTCAAATCAGTGCCCAACGGTCACCTGTTTCGAAACACCCACCTGCTGTATCGAAACGCAGGATCAGAACGGCGTTGACCGTTTCGATACGCGGGCTGGTTCTGAGACTAGTTCCGAAACGAGGCCTTCCAGTAGCCAAATCGTTTCGAAACATCCCTTAGCGTTTCAGAACACGAAGGCCATTTCACGCCCCTGTTTCGAAACACTAGGGGTGTTTCGATACGGTTTGCCTAGAAACTACAGAATTTGCTGGTTTTTCATGCACAAACTCGAACAAACACATCCGAAAGACTCCCCAAGCATAACAACAAGTCATCAAACATATAAGGTGCATGTTTAGAACTCCTAAACACATTCATGGCATCAAACATGAAAACTCACAAGTCTAGAGGCATGCTTCCTATTAACAAAACCAAATAGGCAACCAAAATTCAAATCAAACATTTAAGGCCATTTACAATACAAACCAACCAAGGCAAACATACCACAACTACAAGGAGTTTAACACATCTCCCAAAACAACTCTTAGGTTCCCATTGCCAAATTATCAAAACTAAAAGTGTACGAAAACTTCACCATGCATGAGCTTGGATTCCCTTGGACACACTTAGCTTCCTTGATGCCCTTAAACAACTCAATTATCTACATTATTGGTAAAAGAGAGCGTAAGCACAAATGCTTAGTGAGGCATGCTCTAAAGAAAACCAACACAATAATGCATTTTTAGAAAATACTTTCATCAAAGCTTTTAAACCACATGCTCATCTCTTTCTCATGCTTGGAAAACATCAAAGCAAACTCATTGAAAACACATGTACCTTCATTCTATCCCATGCATTAAAACCAATGCAAATATCATGGCAAGGACATTCACATGCTTGTGATGTCAAAGCATTTCTAAACAAAACACATATGCATATCTCAAAGCATAAATCATTTCACCAAGGTACATGTGTAACAAAAACCATTTCATCATTTATATTGGCATTTAGCATCTCATCAATACTCGGATATGCGGACACATTTCTACATTAGACTCTTCCGGTGGAATCTCACATAACAGTACTCACTTGTCTAGCAACAACTTCCAGTGGAATCTCTCATCACCGTACTAACATGGCGGAATCTCTCATCGCCACAAAGCTTGGGTATTTCACCAAGTCCTACCCGATGGAATGCCCATCATCGGAAAATCTCCATTTGGCTTTACCAAAGAGCACGTACGAATTTTTAGTTTATAGTTCACTCTCATCCTATTGATCGATCAATTATATCCAGTAAGTTTCTCAACATCTATGCCAATATAATGTGTTAAAATAACATCACACCTACAGCTTTTCATGCAAAACAACTCAAGTGTTTTCTCATCACTTTTCAAATCAATAATCATACTTTGCTTTAAACCAAAAGCTCAAATCTATTCAATGCATCATGACATCTCATGACAACTCTACAAGCATAATCTCATGGTCCAAAACATGCATAAAAACAGTAGGAATTTAACGAACACAAATTGTAACACCCCAATTTTGGGCTTGGAAGTTTAGGGTATGAACCGGACTGGTCTAATTTTCGGTTCGAATATAAAAGGAGGTTTTAGGGAAAGCCTAGTTCGGGATGCATTAAAAATATGGAAAATATCCAAAAATCCTATTTTAATATATATAAGAGAGTGGTGAAATCAATTTTACAAAATAAGGTTTGGAAGTGTGACATTTCGAAATGGTGACTAAAATGTAATTTTTGAAAAGTTCAGTGGTGACTGTTTTGTAAGGATTGAAAATTTGAATCTTTAAGGAGCTAATTTACCCAAGGAAGGATTTCTCCAGATTTTTCTTAATTTTAATGATTTTATTAATGATTAATTAATTAAAAGAAGAGAGGGAAACCATATTTTAGCTTTTCATAACTAACTTTCTTAAAAACTTTCTCATCTCATTTTCTCTCAAAATTTCCTCTGCCAAACACATTTCTACAGCAGCATTTCTTTTGATTTTCACACCAAATGATGAGGTTTCAATCATCAATTGATTCCTAATACTTTCTACATCAAATTCTATTGTTTTGCTTATTGGATTTTCAAGGAAATTGTCTCTAATCAAGGAGAAATCTACATTTAGAGGTAAGAATGTTCTTCTCCTCTAAATACTCAGTTCTTTACTGAAATTCACAAGTTCTCAATCCTTAAATTAATTTTTATAAAAGGTTTTAATGTTGTGATCTTGATTTTGGCTTAAAACTCAAAATTTGGATTAAATCTTGAAGAATTTCGTGGTGATTGTTTGGGTTCTATTTTGAGGTGGCTTTTTAATGCATTTTGGATGTTTAATGATGTGTAATTGAGGTTTGATCAATGCAATCCCGAATAGGTTATGTTTCCTAAGTTTTTGCTTATGAAAATGGTGGTTTTTGGGGGTGATTTTGGTGTTATGTTAATGCTGGAGGTATAAGTACGAGTTTGTGTTCATTTTGGATGTTAATTGATGTTTGGAAATGGTTAGAAGTGATGGATCTTGGCTGGGTGATGTTTTGGAAGAGTTTGGAGGTGATTTCGTTTGTGTTTGGTGGCCGAAATGTTAGATTTATGTAGAGCAGCGAGTTTAGGTATGTTGCTGGTGATTTTAGTGCATGATGATGCATTAATCCTCTGTTGTTATGTGTTTAAAATATGGGAGAATGATCCGGAAGCAATAGAGGTGGCGTTGGAGGTTTCGAATGCTTGGAAGGCTTGTCGGCTAGCTTAGTTTTGTGTATCGGTGAGTGAAGTTGAGTTTTCAGCTTTGAAACCAATGTTTGAAGGTTATGAGAGCTTAGTTTAAGTCTAAGCAACTTAACTAAGCTCAAGAGTAAGTTTTCAGGAAAACTCTCACTCTTGGATGAACCATGAGATGGTTGGATGCAATGTATTTAATTTGCATGTTTAAATTCTGTTTTGAAACATGTTTTAGCATGGTTTAATGCTGGTTTTGAAAGTCATGTGTTGAAAGATGCTCAAGGTAAGAGATCCTTGGTTTTGTATGTTGGAAATGTGGAATTGATGCATAGTGTTGCATGTTGTTTAATGGCTTTGTTTAATGCTTTAAAACAGTGAATTGATGATGTTAATTGATGTGTATTGGCAAGTGGTGTAAGTGGTTTTTGGTTACTTTAATCGAATATAGTTAGCCAGCTATAGGATTGGGTGCACCGTAAGTAGAGTCGCCTTGGATGTTGAGGGGTTGAGATTATACCGTAAACTCCATCCAAGTACCCTAGCGATTGAGGAAATTTGTGTCCCCACGATGGAGGATGGCTCTCGTGGGTGGACTTTGTTAAGTGTCACCACGATGGAGGATGGCTCTCGTGGGTGGACTTTGTTAAGTGTCACAACGGTGGAGGGTTGCTCCCGTGTGTGAGCTTGGTTAAGGTGATTACAATGGTTGAGGTAGCTCCCATGTGTAAGCCTTGTGGTGTGTCCCGGCTCTCGCTAGTGAGTTATACAACTTCCGATGAGTAATGTTGAGGGGTTGTGATTGTACCGTTAAACTCCATCACGGGTGTTGAAGGGTTGTTATTGTACCGGTAAACTCCACCTTGTGTTGTTCGGTAGTGTGTATGAAGGGTGTGGGACAACGCTTGTAATCCGCGTATCCGATTGTGTCTTGAGTTGAAATGGGTTGTGAATTATCACTTGAAAGCCAATATAATATTCTTGAATGTAATGAAGCGAGAGACGCTTGAAATGATGCAAGGTTGCATGGGAGATGTGTAATGGTTTAAGAGTGCATGTATTACTTGTTAAGCTTGAACAAGTGTTTATCTTCTTTTGTGAATGGTGCATATGTGCATGGAATCTCTTTTGTGCATTGTAGTCTTGTGAAGGCTTGTTTAAAAAGGCATGTAATGCAAATGTTGCTTTTGTAGTTCATGTGTTTTGCATTTGTGGAATGCATGAGATTGTTAGAAGGAACAAATGGTTTTAAAAAGGTATTTTGCTTTGAAATGATTATCAAGCATGAGGAAGGTATGTTGTGAAATGGAAGTGTTTCCCAAGGAATTTGAGTTTAACTTTGCATGTGGTGTTCATGCTTGGAAGGGTTTAAATAATGGTTTTTTCAAGAATGTGTTTCAGGATAAGTTGTTTAGCTTTTCTAAGCTAAAGGTTGGATTTCATGTTGAGCAATGCATGGTTTGAAGCATGTTGTTTCAAAAGAGGTTCTTCAAACAATGCTTTGGTTTATTGAATTGTAACTACATTTAAAGAGGGTTTTGTGATTCGATGCATTGATGGTGTTTTGGTTTTGATCATTCCTCACTAAGCATTATGTGCTTACGCTCCTTTTTGTCCATCAATGCAGATAATTGAAGTTGGGACAACGAGAAGCAAGGGATTCAAGAAGAGCTCCACTTGAGAAGTATGTCTTGGTTTATAGCTATAGATAATAAAGGCAATGGGGGGAGAGTCTTTGATATTGATATGTAATGAGATTGTGTAAGTTGAACAAGTTCGGTTTATGGTTTGAACTACGTGGTTTATTACTTTGCATCATTTGAATCTTCGTTTTCATAAGTTGTTATGCTATGCCTCTTGTTTTAAAAGCATGATCAAGTGTTGGATGGGTTGAATGAGTTGGTGCACCTAAGGTTTGATTGTATCTAGTTGTTAATGCAATTTGGTAGCTATGATGCTTGGCATGTTGTTGATATGTTGAGGAATGGTTTAAAGTATGTTTGTTGGTGTTTTGAGGGTTGGTTGGTTTGGGATGTTAGGGTGCATACCTATAGACTTGTGGATCTTCCTAATTGATGCCATGAATGTGTTTTGATGATGCAAATATGTACCTCATATGTATGGTGACTTGTTGGCATGATTAGGAGGTCTTTTGAATGCGTTTGAGTGGACAAATGTGTGTTAAACCAGCAAATTCTGCACTTTCTGGGCTATCTGTATCGGAATGGGCACTAGCATTTCGAAACGGGGGCCTGTAATGGTCTTCGTGTATCGAAACGGGTAGAGGCCGTTCCGAAACGTTTTGGCCACTTCCAAGCCCTGTTTCGATACAGGTCTCGAAACGAACCCGTGTTTCGGAATGGTCAACCCCCGTTCCGAAACAGACGACCGTTGGGCACTGATTTGAATGGTTTAAAGGTTTGCAAGCTTTACATTTTAGTCCTGAAAATTGTTTTAGCAATTGCTTGAGTTTGGGATGTCCGTTTAAGGTGAAATTTGACAGGGAAGCATGTAATATGATTAATTTGATATTGGTAACTTACAAATCAGTTAAGTCCTCCATCTTTCCAGGAATTACAATTTGGTCCCTGACTTTCGTATGTTGTGCAATTGGGTCCCTTAATGCTTTCCGATCGTTGTGCTTCTCAAGTATGCTTTTCTCAAGGGCACGCCTAAGGTTAATGTACATCTAGACAAGTTTAAAAAAGAAAAAAAAAGGGTCGTTAATCAAGGTTGACTTTCGGGTTGACTTTGGTTTTCCCCATGTAATCTTCGTAGTTCGGGTCAACCGTCTAGGCCGGGCTAAGGGGGTTACATTTGGTGGTATCAGAGCTATGTTGCGAATATTTGGGGGCAATGGTAAGTTGTTATAATAAGTGTTTGATGTTTGTTCTGATGTGTTGTTGAAAGTTGGTTGAAAAATGTGTTTTTGAGCGAATTGTTAATGTTTATATCATGCTTTTTGGTTATGAATCATCCGTGAGCTAATGTGAACTTGTATTGATGATATGTTGGTGTTGTGAGTTGATTTTCTGAATGATGAAAATGTGGTGGGTATGATATGTTGATATTATGCTATTGAGGGTGAATGTTGTTTGATGAAAGCATGATTGAAGTTTGTTGATTGATATGCTCGGTGTTCGTGATATCAATGTTTTTATCGATTGTGATGTCGTATAAAAGGGGAGAATTTGGGATACCCATTGCCTTATTATTATAGCTATTGTGTTATGTTGGAAGTGGAGTCTTGAATCCTTGCTTAAAGCTGGCCTGATCGTTTTGTTTGTTTTGTTATCATTGCTTTGTTGTTAATAGCACGATGAGATCGATGAAAGAATGGCAGTTGGGTGAGATGGTTGCTGCTTTAGAGCAGGTTGTTAAGGCGTGGAATTCACCTTTTGGTGGAGGTGTTTCGTTTCAGTCTACAGTGCCTGAAGTTGAGGTAGTAAGGCTGGAGGAGGAAGCTGGTTCTGTGATGAAGGGTTCATCACCTGTAGTTCAAGAGGTGTCGGGAACATCTCAGGCCGTGGTGAAAGTGAGGCCTAAGGACGTGCCGACTGTGGGACACGCGAGTTTGTCGAAACGGCGTTTATATGTTTTGGGAGCTGTGGAGTATCATGGTTCGAAACCTGAGGCATTCGAGGCTTGGTTAGCCAGTGTAATTCTGATTTTGGATCAGGAAGGGTGTGACTATGCGTGTAAACTGTGAAGTGTCGTCTCGTTGATGTTGGAGGACGCTTGTGCCTGGTGGACATCTGTGGCGGTGGCAACGCATATCCATGATATAGATTGGGAGTTCTTTGTGTCTGCCTTTAATGAAAGATACCTTGGAGAGAAGTTCTCAAGGGTTACGCAACGCAGGGGTGTGGCTTCAGACTATGAAGGTGAGAAAAGTTTAAGCAAAAGAGTTGTGGGTACTGACCTCGGGAGCGGTCAGCGTAAGAGGCTACGTGATAGAAGGTTTTGCTTGAACCAAAGTCTAGGTGGTAGTGCAGATGTGGGTCAAGTGCCACATGATCAAGGAGTGGTAGCTCGGTTGCTGACGTGTGACCGTTGTGGAAGGTGTCATGTTGGAGGTTGTTGGGGCGCGGGAGTTTGTTGGAACTGTGGTTCTAAGGAGCATGTGAAGCGAAATTGTCCTCAAGTGGTGAGTTTGGCTTCAGTGGGTGCAAAAGGGTCTCAGAAGGGTCCTGGGCACGGCCGAGACAAAGTTCGGAGGTGGCAGGAAAAGCAGAAAGGTGTGAGGAGCTTGGGGGATGAATCTTGTTGGAATTGTGGGTCTGTCGTACATTTGAGACAAAATTGTTTGGAGTTGGCTCGAGGTAGTCAGGGTTCTTTATCGCAGGGAGACGGTGATGACCTTAAAGTGTTGGCTGATGCTGCGACGCTGCGGCTAGGGAATGATGGTTCTGCGAGGAAGAGAGTTTGTCTGTTGAAGCTCCGGGGCAGTGAGGTGATTACAGGTAACCTTGTTAAGTAACCTTTGCCCTAGTTATCTTTGTTTGGTTTCAGTTGGGTTTCCCTTGCGTAGTGGGTTTGGTCTTGTAGCTAGCAAGTTTGGGGTAGTAGCCAGAGTTGTTTTGAAAACAACTTTAGTATGAAGAGGGCATTAGCGGAGTATTTTGTGATTAGTGGATTATTAGAATGTTGGAGTTGGACAAGTTAGAAGGGAGGTAAGAGGTTGTTCTTAGGCGGATTCTGAGGATGTTATTGGTGGGTGTGAACCGACATACATGCACAGTTAAAACCATTTGTTATATATTCTATATTATATATATGTGCTGGTACATGCATACATGCGACATGACATTAGAGGTTTTTCATACATGTACACAGGCATTGATAGGGCATATTGGTGACCATGCATACGAACGTTCACACTTGCTAATAGCTAATTGGGTCCGTTAGTTTTGTGGTAGGATTAGATTTGATGGTGGGTTTTAAGAGTTGTTTTGGTGCTAGGAGAATGTTAGAAGTAGTGAAGGATAGTAAGCGAGTTGTCAGTAATAGAGAGTGCGATCTAGCATGTTGGCAGGAGGAAAGTGTTTTGGTGCTTAAAGAGTTTAGCGGTGTGGTGGTGAGGAGATTACCGATTGGAGTTAGAATCGGTCAAGTGGTTGTGAATAGCTAGTAGATGTGGTAGTTTCTTTGTGTTAAGTGATGTTGTAGGTTAGTGGATGTTTCTCCAGAATGCTGAGGTGTCTTAGCATTGATGTTTGCAATAAGAGGGTTGTTTATGTAGGTGATGGTTTGTAGCAACCTTCGAGGAGTTGGGTAGAGGTTTCGTAATCTTAACCTGTTTGTATAGTTTGGGCGGTATCCAGGTAAGGCTAGTGTTTTGGTCAAAGCTTGAAGTGGAAAGGCAATGTAAGTTCAAGGGCCATTGTGGGTAGGCCGGGTTCTTGTGAGAAGAGGTTGGCTAGTCGTGTATATGTAAATCTTTTCTAAGTCAGCTAGGGGTAAGTGGAACAGCTGGCGGAGTTAAGGTTGGAGTTTTGTGATGTGGATTTCAGATGTTGAGTGAGTTATTTCGGTGAGTCGTTATGGCAGAGATAGTGACGGATGTGAAGGAATGTCATCCATACGCTGAGAAGTTGAGTAAGCAGATGAAGCTAAAGAATTTTTGGCTTGTTGTGGTAATCTTTTAAAGAAGCTGAGCAGTTTTGCAAGGGGTTTTGGAAGCAGTGAAGGTTGTGGGTCACATGGTGGCTGAAACTGGATGGGTTGGTGTCACTGTGTGTGCATGTTTTGGGAGTTATGAGATAAGATGGAGTATGTTGTAAAAATTTGGAAGTTCTTCGGGTTGGTGAGGCTAAGCGCAGTTCGAAGGTGTGAAAGGTTACACTGAGATTAACATCTGACTGTTCTGGAAGTTTGGAACAGTGTGTGGTGGTGTTGGGTTTGGTTATAGTGTAAGTTTGATTTGTGGAGGAGTGATTTTTGTGGTGTTTTGTGTGGAGAATGTTCAGTGGTGCTTAGTTCACCTGTGTTACTTTGTGTGTTGCTTTGAGAAGTTTGGTATCGTGCTCTTTTCTCCAGTTGAAATTTCGAGGACGAAATTTCCTAAGGGGGGGGGGAGAGTTGTAACACCCCAATTT
Organism: Hibiscus trionum; assembly: GCA_030270665.1. Classification (NCBI taxonomy): domain Eukaryota; kingdom Viridiplantae; phylum Streptophyta; class Magnoliopsida; order Malvales; family Malvaceae; genus Hibiscus; species Hibiscus trionum. Next base: position 30,680,758 of record BSYR01000021.1, read on the forward strand.
TGGGCTTGGAAGTTTAGGGTCTGAATCGGACCGGTCTGATTTTCGGTTTGAATATAAAAGGAGGTTTTAGGGAAAGCCTAGTTCGGGATGCATTAAAAATATGGAAAAATATCCAAAAATCCTCTTTTAATATATATATAAGAGAGTGGTGAAATCAATTTTACAAAATAAGGTTTGGAAGTGTGACATTTCGAAATGGTGACTAAAATGTAATTTTTGAAAAGTTCAGTGGTGACTGTTTTGTAAGGATTGAAACTTTAAATCTTTAAGGAGCTAATTTACCCAATGAAGGATTTCTCAATATTTTTCTTAATTTTAATGATTTTATTAATGTTTAATTAATTAAAAGAAGAGAGGGAAACAATATTTTAGCTTTTCATAACTTTCTTAAAAACTTTCTCATCTCATTTTCTCTCAAAATTCCCTCAGCCAAACACATTTCTGCAACAGCATTTCTTTTGATTTTCACACCAAATGATGAGGTTTCAATCATCAATTGATTCTTAATCCTTTCTACATCAAATTCTATTGTTTTGCTTATTTGATTTTCAAGGAAATTGTCTCTAATCAAGGAGAAATCTACATTTAGAGGTAAGAATGTTCTTCTCCTCTAAATACTCAGTTCTTTACTGAAATTCCCAAGTTCTCAATCCTTAAATTAAGTTTTATAAAAGGTTTTAATGTTGTGATCTTGATTTTGGCTTAAAACTCAAGATTTGGGTTAAATCTTGAAGAATTTCGTGGTGATTGTTTGGGCTCTGTTTTTAGGTGGCTTTTTAATGTATTTTGGATGTTTAATGATGTGTAATTGAGGTTTGATCAATGCAATCCCGAATAGGTTATGTTTCCTAAGTTTTTGCTTATGAAAATGGTGGTTTTTGGGGGTGATTTTGGTGTTCTGTTAATGCTGGAGGTATAAGGACGAGTTTGGGTTCATTTTGGATGTTAATTGATATTTGGAAATGGTTAGAAGTGATGGATCTTGGCTGGGTGATGTTTTGGAAGAGTTTGGAGGTGATTTCGGTTGTGTTTGGTGGCCGAAATGTTAGATTTATGTAGAGCAGCGAGTTTAGGTATGTTGCTGGTGATTTTAGTGTATGATGATGCATTAATCCTCTGTTGTTATGTGTTTAAAACAGGGGAGAATGATCCAGAAGCAATAGAGGTGGCGTTGGAGGTTTCGGATGCTTGGAAGGCTTGTCCGCTAGCTTAGTGTTGTGTATCGGTGAGTGAAGTTGGGTTTCAGCTTTGAAACCAATGTTTGAAGGTCATGGGAGCTTAGTTTAAGTCTAAGCAACTTAACTAAGCTCAAGAGTAAGTTTTCGGGAAAACTCTCACTCTTGGATGAACCATGAGATGGTTAGATGCAATGTGTTTAATTTGCATGTTTAAATTCTGTTTTGAAAGCATGTTTTAGCATGGTTTAATGCTGGTTTTGAAAGTCATGTGTTGAAAGATGCTCAAGGTAAGAGATCCTTGGTTTTGTATGTTGGAAATGTGGAATTGATGCATAGTGTTGCATGTTGTTTAATGGCTTTGTTTAATGCTTTAAAACAGTGAATTGATGATGTTAATTGATGTGTATTGGCAAGTGGTGTAAGTGGTTTTTGGTTACTTTAATCGGATATAGTTAGTCGGCTATAGGATTGGGTGCACCGTAAGTAGAGTCGCCTTGGATGTTGACGGGTTGAGATTGTACCGTAAACTCCATCCAAGTACCCTAGCGATTGAGGAAATTGGTGTCCCCACGATGGAGGATGGCTCTCGTGGGTGGACTTTGTTAAGAGTCACCACGATGAAGGATGGCTCTCGTGGGTGGACTTTGTTAAGCGTCACAATGGTGGAGGGTTGCTCCCGTGTGTGAGCTTGGTTAAGGTGATTACAATGGTTGAGGTAGCTCCCATGTGTAAGCCTTGTGGTGTGTCCCGGCTCTCGCTAGTGAGTTATACAACTTCCGATGAGTGATGTTGAGGGGTTGTGATTGTACCGTTAAACTCCATCACGGGTGTTGAGGGGTTGTGATTGTACCGGTAAACTCCACCTTGTGTTGTCCGGTAGTGTGTATGAAGCGTGTGGGACAACGCTTGTAATCCGCGTATCCGATTGTGTCTTGAGTTGAAATGGGTTGTGAATTATCACTTGAAAGCCAATATAATGTTCTTGAATGTAATGAAGCGAGAGACGCTTGAAATGATGCAAGGTTGCATGGGAGATGTGTAATGGTTTAAGAGTGCATGTATTACTTGTTAAGCTTGAACAAGTGTTTATCTTCTTTTGTGAATGGTGCATATGTGCATGGAATCTCTTTTGTGCATTGTAGTCTTGTGAAGGCTTGTTTAAAAAGGCATGTAATGCAAATGTTGCTTTTGTAGTTCATGTGTTTTGCATTTGTGGAATGCATGAGATTGTTAGAAGGAACAAATGGTTTTAAAAAGGTATTTTGCTTTGAAATGATTATCAAGCATGAGGAAGGTATGTTGTGAAATGGAAGTGTTTCCCAAGGAATTTTGCGTTTAACTTTGCATATGGTGTTCATGCATGGAAGGGTTTAAATAATGGTTTTTGCAAGAATGTGTTTCGGGATAAGTTGTTTAGCTTTTCTAAGCTAAAGGTTGGATTTCATGTTGAGCAATGCATGGTTTGAAGCATGTTGTTTCAAAAGAGGTGCTTCAAACAATGCTTTGGTTTATTGAATTGTAACTACATTTAAAGAGGGTTTTGTGATTCGCTGCATTGATGGTGTTTTGGTTTTGAGCATTCCTCACTGAGCATTATGTGCTTACGCTCCTTTTTGTCCATCAATGCAGATAATTGAAGTTGGGACAGCGAGAAGCAAGGGATTCAAGAAGAGCTCCACTTGAGAAGTATGTCTTGGTTTATAGCTATAGATAATAAAGGCAATGGGGGAGAGTCTTTGATATTGATGTGTAATGAGATTGTGTATGTTGAACAAGTTCGGTTTATGGTTTGAACTATGTGGTTTATTGCTTTGCATCATTTGAATCTTCGTCTTCATAAGTTGTTATGCTATACTTCTTGTTTTAAAAGCATGATCAAGTGTTGGATGGGTTGAATGAGTTGGTGCACCTAAGGTTTGATTGTATCTAGTTGTTAATGCAATTTGGTAGCTATGATGCTTGGCATGTTGTTGATATGTTGAGGAATGGTTTAAAGTATGTTTGTTGGTGTTTTGAGGGTTGGTTGGTTTTGGATGTTAGGGTGCATACCTATAGACTTGTGGATCTTCCTAATTGATGCCATGAATGTGTTTTGATGATGCAAATATGTACCTCATATGTATGATGACTTGTTGGCATGATTAGGAGGTCTTTCGAATGCGTTTGAGTGGACAAATGTGTGTTAAACCAGCAAATTCTGCACTTTCTGGGCTATCCGTATCGGAACGGGCACTAGCGTTTCGAAACGGGGGCCTGTAATGGTCTTCGTGTATCGAAACGGGTAGAGGCCGTTCCGAAACGTTTTGGCCACTGCCAAGCCCTGTTTCGATAAAAGTCTCGAAACGAACCCGTGTTTCGGAACGGTCAACCCCCGTTCCGAAACAGACGACCGTTGGGCACTGATTTGAATGGTTTAAAGGTTTGCAAGCTTTACGTTTTAGTCCTGAAAATCGTTTTAGCAATTGCTTGAGTTTGGGATGTCCGTTTAAGGTGAAATTTGACAGAGAAGCATGTAATATGATTAATTTGATATTGGTAACTTAAAAATCAGTTAAGTCCTCCTTCTTTCCAGAAATTACAATTTGGTCCCTGACTTTCGTATGTTGTGCAATTGGGTCCCTTAATGCTTTCCGATCGCTGTGCTTCTCAAGTATGCTTTTCTCAAGGGCACCCCTAAGGTTAATGTACATCTAGACAAGTTTAAAAAAGAAAAAAGGGTCGTTAATCAAGGTTGACTTTCTGGTTGACTTTGGTTTTCCTCGTGTAATCTTCGTAGTTTGAGTCAACCATCTAGGTCGGGCTAAGGGGGTTGCACAAATCACGAGCATGTAAAAGCAATTTAGGGCCAAACACCACTTTAGAGAGATCAAATCAAGCCATACTTACTTCCGGACTTAGGAAGGTGTTTCAAACCTCTCCTAAATCCCCAAACCTTGTGTTTTTGTCCTCATGGATTTCAAAACCAAACGCACTCACCAATTTCGTTTCGCTTGCTTGCCGAAACGCCGATTAAGCTTCCGGATCAACTCCAAAAGTGTCCGAAGATGTCTCCCCTGTTTTAGCCACATCAAAGCAAAGGATTAATGCATCATCATGCATTGAAATCTTCAGCCAACACACCTAAACTCGCTGCTCTACCTAAAACCTACATTTCGGCTACCAAACACAACTGAAATCACCTCCAAACTCTTCCAAAACTTAACTCAGCCAAGATCCATCATTTCTAAACATCAATTAACATCAAAAACAACTCTCAACTCGTCCATATACCTCCAGCTATAACAGAACACCAAAAACACCTCAAAAACCACCATTTTCATAAGCAAAAACTTAAGAAACACAACCTATTCGGGATTGGATTGATAAAACTTCATTTCTAACATCATTTAACATCCAAAATACATTAGACAACTATCTCAAAACAGGGCCCAATCAATTACAACGAAAATCTTCAAGATCTCTTCCAAAATCTTGAGTTTTAAGCCAAAATCTTGTTTCTAACATCAAAACCATTTATAAAACTTTAATAAAGGATTGACAACTTGGAAATTTCAGTAAAAAACTGGGTATTTAGAGGAGAAGAACAATCTTACCTCTAAATGGTGATTTGTCCTTGATTTTGGCAAAATCCCATGAAAATGCAATGTGGAAATCAAAAGGATTTGTTGCAAGATGATTAGAAACTAATAGGTGATGGAAATCTCATCAATTGAAGTGAAGATCAAATTGAATTTTGCTGGAGAAAATGTGTTTGGATGGTAGGATTTTGAGAGAAAAAGGAATGAGGGAAAATTAGAGAAAGGTAGTTATGAAAATCAAAAGGTAGTTTTCTCCTTTCTTTTATTTAATTAAAACATTAATGAAATCACCCAAATTAAGGAAAAATCTGGAGAAAAACATTTTGGGTAATTAGCTCCTTAAAGATTCAAAGTTTCAATCCTTTACAAAATAGTCACTACAAAACTTTGCAAAAATCGCATTTTGGTCACTACACCGAAATGTAGTATTTCCAAACTTTATTTTGTAAAATTGATTTCACCACTCTCTTATATATATTAAATGAGGATTTTTATATATTTTTCTATATTTTTAAAGCATCCCAAACTAGACTTTCCCTAAAACCTCCTTTTATATTCGAACCGTTTCTCATACCGGTCCGATCAAACCCTAAACTTCTAAGCCCAAAATTGGGGTGTTACAACTCTCCCCCTCTTAAGAAATTTCGTCCTCGATATTTACCTGGAGGAAAAAGGTAAGGAAACTGCTTCTTCATGTCATCCTTTCTTTCCCACGTGGCTTCCTCAACACCATGATGCCTCCACAACACCTTAACCAACTCAATGGTCTTACCCCGAAGAACTTTATTGTCCGAATCCAGAATTTCAACCGGCTCCTCATCATAGGTCAAGTCTGGATTCAACTCCACTTCCTCCACAGGCATAACATGTGAAGGATCCGATCTAAACCTCTGAAGCATAGAGACATGAAACACATCATGTATCTTTTCCAACTTTTGTGGTAGCCACAACTTATAAGCAACAGGACCCACACGTTCAATCACCTCGTATGGTCCAATATACCTAGGGCTCAACTTACCCTTCCGGCCAAACCTCATCACCTTCTTCCAAGGTGAAACCTTCAAAAACACACAGTCACCCACCGCAAACTCGATCTCCTTACGCTTCAAATCCGCGTAAGACTTCTGTCGATCAGAAGCTACCTTCAACCGCTCACAAATGAGCTTCAGCTTCTCGGTGGTTCCTTTCAACAAAGCCGGCATCGAGGCCAACTTCTGACCTGTTTCAGCCCAGCAAAGAGGAGTTCTGCACTTCCTCCCCTACAAGGCTTCATAAGGTGCCATTTGAATACTTGCCTGGTAGCTATTGTTATAAGAAAACTCCACCAAAGGCAAATGCTTCTCTCAAGAGCCTTGAAACTCAATCACGCAGCACCTCAACATATCCTCAAGCACTTGGATAACACGCTCAGACTGACCATCCGATTGCGGATGATAAGAGGTACTGAAATTTAGCCGCGTACCCAAAGCTTGATGCAAACAATCCCAAAAACGCTATGTGAACCTCGGATCTCTATCCGACACTATGGACTTTGGCACACCATGCAAACGCACAATCTCAGCAATGTACAGCTCTGCAAGCTTATCCAAAGTATACGTAGTATGCACAGGTAAGAAATGCGCACACTTCGCAAGGCGATCCACAATCACCCACACTGAATTCTTCTTCGATGGCGACAAAGGCAAACCAGACACAAAGTCCATGGTAATCCTTTCCCACTTCCATTCAGGTATCCTCAACGGTTGCAACAACCCTGAAGGAAACGGATGCTCAGCTTTAACCCGCTGACAAACCATACACTTACTCACATACTCTGCAACATCTTTCTTCAAACCCACCCAATAGTACTCATCCTTTAGATCACGATACATCTTTGTACTACTAGGGTGCATAGCAAAAGGACTACTGTGAGCTTCAGTCAGAATAGTACGCCTCAACTCCGCATCACCTGGCACTACTATCCGACTTCCAAAACATAGAACTCCATCATCATTAAAACAAAAATCCGATGGTCTATCCTCAGCAATATCCTGAACATGTGGCACCAAAGAATCATCCAACAATTGCTTATCTTTTATCAACTGAACCAGAGATGGTTTCACTTGCAATTCAGCCACAAGAACTCCATCTTGCGAAATACTCAAGCTGGCAAACATGGCCCTCAACTCCACTGCCACCTTCCTGCTCAAGGCATCCGCTACAACATTAGCTTTTCCCGGATGGTACTCGAACGTCAGATCGTAATCTTTAAGCAACTCCACCCAACGTCGTTGCCTAAGATTCAACTCTTTCTGTGACATCAAATACTTCAAACTCTTGTGATCCGTGTACACAGTACACTTCTCACCATACAGATAATGTCTCCAAATCTTGAAAGCAAAAACCATCACAGCTAACTCAATGTCATCCGTAGGATAATTGCGCTCATGCACCTTCAACTATCGCGATGCATAAGCCACCACCTTACCCTCCTGCATTAGCACACATCCCAAACCAACGTAAGATGCGTCACTGTACACCACAAACTCTTTTCCTGATTTAGGTTGAACCAAAATAGGAGCTTGCGTCAAAGCTGCCTTAAGTTTCTCAAAAGCGTGTTGTCTTGCTTCCGTCTACTCATACTTGACATCTTTTTGCAACAACTTCGTCAAAGGTGCAACAATCTTCGAAAACCCATCCACAAACCTCCGGTACTATCCTGCTAACCCAAGGAAACTACGGACTTCATGAACAGACTTAGGAGGCTTCCAATTCATAACCGCCTCAACCTTCTGAGGATCAACACGAATCCCCTCAGCCGAAACAACATGACCAAGGAACACAACTTCCATTAACCAAAACTCACACTTACTCAGCTTAGCATAAAGCTGATTTTCCAGAAGCGCTTGCAAGACAACCCTCAAATGACCTTCATGCTCCTCCTCAGTACGAGAGTACACAAGGATGTCGTCAATGAACACCACAACAAACTTATCCAAGTATTTATGGAACACTCTATTCATCATATCCATGAAAGCTACAAGAGCATTCGTCAAGCCAAACGGCATTACAAGGAACTCATAATGCCCATACCTCGTCCTAAAGGCTATTTTTAGCACATCCACATCTTTCACCTTAAGCTGGTAGTACCATGACCTTAAGTCAATCTTAGAGAACACAGCCGCTCCACGAAACTGATCAAAAAGATCATCAATCCTCGACAAAGGATACCGATTCTTGATGGTCAAATTGTTCAGCTGACGATAATCGATGCACATTCTCATAGTGACATCCTTCTTCTTCCCAAACAAGACAGGCGCACCCCACGGTGACACACTTGGCCGAATGAACCCACGGTCAAACAACTCCTGAAGTTGCGTCTTCAACTCCTTCAACTCCTTAGGTGTCATGCGATAGGGAGCAATGGACACCGGAGTTGTATTCTCATACAGCTCAATTCCAAACTCCACCTCTCGACTAGGCGGCAATCCAGGCAACTCCTCCGGAAACACTCCAGGAAACTCCCGTACAATTCTGATATCCTGAACGCGCAACTACTTTGAACTAGGATTCATCACAAAGGCTAGGTAAGCCTCGCAACCTTGCCTCATCATTCGACTCGCTTCCAATGTAGACACCACATTGGCAAGAAACTTCACATTCTCACCAACCACCACCACTTCGTAATCATCCGCAAATATCAGCGAAACTCGCTTACTTTCAAAATCCACTACAGCTCGATGTTCAACAAGCCAATCCATACCAAGGATTACATCAAAACCATAGAATGGCAATTCCATGAGATCAACAAGAAAAACATGGTTTTGCACTTTCAAGGGACATCTTCTATACAACTTTCGTGTTACAACTGTCTCACCAAAGGAACTAGTCACACGCATACCAACATCCAAAGACTCGACAGGTAAACCAAGCATTTGAGCATGTTCACGCAATATGTATGAGTGTGTAGATCCAGAATCAATCAAAGAAAGTAATGATAAGGATTGCAAAGTAAAGGTACCTACGATCACATTCGTATCATTCCTTCCCTCATGCTGAGCATACACTCGAGCCTGGCCACCACCCTCAGGTTGAACGGCCACAACATCTTCTACATTCCTCCCACCATCATCCCCGTGCTGAAAATTACCACGGTCGCGCCCACGGCCTCTTTGTGTCTCAGCTGCTCTCACCGGAGCTTGTCCCTCCTTCAAAGGCTGAGGACAATCCTTCTTCGAATGCCCACGGTTTCCACAATTCCAGCATGTACAAGGTTACCCCAACACTCGCCACCATGTCGTCTACAACAACGGTTACACTCAAGGGTCCTCTGAACAACATTAGGTCCTTGTTGACCTCTACCAGGGTTACAACCTCCACGCCTAGCATCAAAATGCGGCCTCCTATCCTTATGCCTCTTGTTACAATCTCTACCATAATCGCGTTCAGCCGCTCTCTTCCCAGAGCTAGATCCACCCGCACGGCTAGTCAAACCAAGATTCGACTCAATGTCCTTGGCTCTAGTGACCAAGACATCGAACTATCTATAATATTCCGCAAGCATAAAGGTCTTCACATCCGTTACTAACCCATAACGGAATCGTTCGCACCTCTCCCGCTCATTAGGGATCAGCTCAGGTGCATACTGACTGAGGCAGACAAACTGGATCTCGTACTCAGCCACCATCATGCTACCTTGCACAAGAGACATAAATTCTCTTTTCTTCTCATCTAGGTACCACACACCCAGATACTTCCGCTTAAATGCACTCAGGAAGAACGTCCAGGTCACCTCATCATCTTCCATTCCAGAGACAGTGGTCGTCCACCACGTATAAGCATCACCATGCAGCAGTGACACCACACAAACTAGCTTATGCACATTATTGCAGTTCATTTGTCCCAAAATCCTCTTGGTGCTCTCCAACCAAGACTAAGATCCTTCCGGAGATAAACCTCTGAACTCAGTCCCTCCCAGACTGTGAAGACGTTCCAAAGGCTATCTCACATTGGCATCCTCCTGATGCGCAGCTCCATGAGCTCCAGCTACTGCTGCCTGAAAAGCTCCCGCAATAGCCTGAATCAACACAATCATATCAGGAGCAGCTTGCCCCTGCACACCTTCAGGTCCAGCGACCCCAGCACCAACACCAGCATTATCACCTCCAGCAACACCACCACCGGGTGGTCCACCACCAGGGGGAGGAGGTAAATCCACAACATTCTCAGCATTCTCATCATTCTCATTCTGAGCCATAGCTCTTGTATTCATCCTCATCTCTCTACGTGGCCCCATTCACAAAGAAAATAATGCACTAACACAAATGCAATAAACACAATTAGGCTCAACAAGGTAAGTAATCCAAGTACTCAAGCTCTTTTTTGAAAATAATTTCTTTCATTAGATTTGATATAGCAATGGGATCTCCTATCACATTCCAACATAGCATCATATCACAAAAGCATCACACTTGATATCATACATCACTATTCACACAACATTCTTTTACCCAAAAGGCATATCATGCGAATACATGTACATCACCCACATAACAATTCCTAATTATACGAGAACTAAGCTCTGATACCACCAAATGTAACCCCCTTAGCCCGGCCTAGACGGTTGACCCGAACTACGAAGATTACACGGGGAAAACCAAAGTCAACCCGAAAGTCAACCTTGATTCACGACCCTTTTTTTCTTTTTAATCTTGTCTAGATACACATTAACCCTAAGTGAGTGTTCATAAAACATATTTGAGAATAGCACAGCGATTGGATATCACACAGGGACTCAATGGCACAAAACACAAATTTAGGGACCAAAATGTAATTTTTGTAAATTAGAATGTCCTTACTGATTTTAAAGTTACCAATATGAAATTAGTCATGTTACATGCTTCTCTGCCAAATTTCAACATAAACGGACATCTCAAGCTCAAGCAATTGCAATCTCAACATTTAGGACTAAAATGTAAAGCTTGCAAACTTCAGCACCATTCAAATCAGTGCCCAACGGTCACCTGTTTCGAAACACCCACCTGTTGTATCGAAATGTAGGATCAGAACGGAGTTGACTGTTTCGATACGCGGGTTGGTTCCGAGACTAGTTCCGAAACGAGGCCTTCCAGTAGCCAAATCGTTTCGAAACATCCCCTAGCGTTTCGGAACACGAAGGCCATTTCAGGCCCCCGTTTCGAAACACTATGGGGTGCTTCGATGCGGTTTGCCCAGAAACTGCAGAATTTGCTGGTTTTTCATGCACAAACTCGAACAAACACATCTGAAAGACTCCCCAAGCATAACAACAAGTCATCAAGCATATAAGGTGCATGTTTAGAACTCCTAAACACATTCATGGCATCAAACATGAAAACTCACAAGTCTAGAGGAATGCTTCCTATTAACAAAACCAAATAGGCAACCAAACTTCAAAAGCAAACATTTAAGGCCATTTACAATACAAACCAACCAAGGCAAACATGCCACAACTACAGGGAGTTTAACACATCTCCCAAAACAACTCTTAGGTTCCCATTGCCAAATTATCAAAACTAATAGTGTACGAAAACTTCACCAAACATGAGCTTGGATTCCCTTGGACACACTTAGCTTCCTTGATGCCCTTAAACACCTCAATTATCTGCATTATTGGTAAAAGAGAGCGTAAGCACAAATGCTTAGTGAGGCATGCTCTAAAGAAAACCAACACAATAATGCATTTTTAGAAAATACTTTCATCAAAGCTTTTAAACCACATGCTCATCTCTTTCTCATGCTTGAAAAACTTCAAAGCAAACTCATTGAAAACACATGTACCTTCATTCTATCTCATGCATTAAAACCAATGCAAATCTCATGGCAAGGCCATTCACATGCTTGTGATGTCAAAGAATTTCTAAACAAAACACATATGCATATCTCAAAGCATAAATCATTTCACCAAGGTACATGTGTAACAAAAACCATTTCATCATTTATATTAACATTTAGCATCTCATCAAAATTCGGATATGCGGACACATTTCTACACTAGACTCTTCCGGTGGAATCTCACATCACCGTACTCACTTGTCTAGCAACAACTTTCGGTGGAATCTCTCATCATCGTACTCACATGGCGGAATCTCTCATCGCCACAAAGCTTGGGTATTTCACCAAATCCTACCCGATGGAATGCCCATCATCAGAAAATCTCCCTTTGACTTAACCAAAGAGCACGTACGAATTTTTAGTTTATAGTCCACTCTCATCCTATTGATCGATCAATTATATTCGGTAAGTTTCTCAACGTCTATGCCAATATAATGTGTTAAAATATCATCACACCTATTGTTTTTCATGCAAAACAACTCAAGTGTTTTCTCAACACTTTTCAAATAAATAATCATACTTTGCTTTAAACCAAAAGCTCAAATCTATTCAATGCATCATGCCATCTCATGACAACTCTACAAGCATAATCACATGCTCCAAAACATGCATTAAAACAGTAGGAATTTAACAAACACAAATCATGAGCATGTAAAAGCAATTTGGGGCCAAACACCACTTTAGAGAGATCAAATCAAGCCATACTTACTTCCGGACTTAGGAAGGTGTTTCAAACCTCTCCTAAATCCCCAAACCTTGTGTTTTTGTCCTCATGGACTTCAAAACCAAACGCACTCACCAATTTCATTTCGCTTGTTAGCCAAAACGCCGATTAAGCTTCGGGATCAACTCCAAAAGTGTCCGAAGATGTCTCCCCTGTTTTAGACACATCAAAGCAGAGGATTAATGCATCATCATGCATTGAAATCTTCAGCCAACACACCTAAACTCGCTGCTCTACCTAAAACTAACATTTCGGCTACCAAACACAACCGAAATCACCTCCAAACTCTTCCAAAACTTAACCCAGCCAAGATCCATCATTTCTAAACATCAATTAACATCAAAAACAACTCTCAACTCGTCCTTATACCTCCAGCTATAACAGAACACCAAAAACACCTCAAAAACCACCATTTTCATAAGCAAAAACTTAAGAAACACAACCTATTCGGGATTGGATTGATAAAACCTCATTTCTAACATCATTTAACATCGAAAATACATTAGAGAACTATCTCAAAACAGAGCCCAATCAATTAAAACGAAAATCTTCAAGATCTCTTCCAAAATCTTGAGTTTTAAGCCAAAATCTTGTTTCTAACATCAAAACCATTTATAAAACTTTAATAAAGGATTGACAACTTGGGAATTTCAGTAAAGAACTGGGTATTTAGAGGAGAAGAACAATCTTACCTCTAAATGGTGATTTCTCCTTGATTTGGGCAAAATTCCATGAAAATGCAATGTGGAAATCAAAAGGATTTGTTGCAAGATTGATTAGAAACCAATAGGTGATGGAAATCTCATCAATTGAAGTGAAGATCAAAGTGAATTTTTCTGGAGAAAATGTGTTTGGATGGTAGGATTTTGAGAGAAAAAGGAATGAGGGAAAATTAGAGAAAGGTAGTTATGAAAATTAAAAGGTAGTTTTCTCCTTTCTTTTATTTAATTAAAACATTAATTGGGGATTTTTGGGTAATTAGCTCCTTAAAGATTCAAAGTTTCAATCCTTTACAAAACAGTCACTACTAAACTTTGCAAAAATAGCATTTTGGTCACTACATCGAAATGTAGTATTTCCAAACTTTATTTTGTAAAATTGATTTCACCACTCTCTTATATATATTAAATGAGGATTTTTAGATATTTTTCTATATTTTTAAAGCATCCCGAACTAGGCTTTCCCTAAAACCTCCTTTTATATTCGAACCGTTTCTCAGACCGGTCTGATCAAACCCTAAACTTCTAAGCCCAAAATTGGGGTGTTACATTTTCGATACGGGGGATTCTAGTAGCAAAAGTGTTTCGATACGGGTATCGAAACGGGCCTTCCCTGGATGTGAATTTTGCCCAGCGTTTCGAAACGGGCTATTCCGTTTCGATACGCCTATGTGGCATCGACCACAACGGTCATAAACCCCAACGACTATTTTTCAACTAACATTTAAATGCAGAGCGTTTCGATACGGTGCCTAGAGTTTCGATACGGCCCGTGGCGTTTCGATACGGATGCTCAACGGCTCTTTCTACTTAAAGAGCGTATTGAAACAGGTTCGAGCGTTTCGATACGGGTAGCAGCAGAACTACATTTATGGTGGGAAATAAAGCCCTCAACGGCTCCAATTCATCCCTAACGGCTAGTAACGGCTATAAACTCATCAATGAGTATAAAAGGAACCTCCAAGCATCAAGATATGGTTAATGCTTCAATTGTCAATCAACAAATGATCAAGAATTGTCTTAGAGCTTAAATTGTCATTTATTGTATAGACAAACACTAGTGAGCCAAAATTGTCAAATTTGCTCAAGTGTTTCAGGTTTTGGGTGAGTGCTTTAATTGTGCAAACAAACACCTATTAGAGGGATTTGTGTTTGCTTTATTTATCTCTTTGTAAAAGAGGGTTTGATCAAGGCTTTGGGTAGAAAGCTTGATCAGTGTATAAGGGTTTCCTCCTAAGCCTAGAAAAGGGGACGAATCAATAGTGGATTGATTGGAAATCCTTAGTGGGGAGCTAAGGTAGTGGATGTAGACCTTGGTTAGAAGGTTGAACTACTCTAAAATCATTGTGTCTTTATTATTTTAGCTTCCACGCCAAATCCACCCAAAATTCCACCTCTCCACCACTTGGTGAGCCACATCGATTGAACAAATCGTGCACCTTACAACTCAATAAGAACCTTACTGTCTGAATCCAAAATCTCAACTGGTTCCTCATCATATGTCAAATATGGATTCAACTCAACTTCCTCCACAAGCATAACATGCGAAGGATCCGATCTATACCTCTGAAGCATGGATACATGAAACACATTATGTATCTTTTCTAGCTCTTGTGGTAGCCTCAGCTTATAAGCTACAAGACCAACACATTCTATCACCTCGTATGGTCCAATGTACCTTGGGCTCAACTTGCCCTTCCGGCCGAATCTCATCGCCTTCTTCCAAGGTGAAACTTTCAAGAACACACGGTCACCCACCGCAAATTCTATCTCCTTACGCTTCAAATCCGCGTAAGACTTTTGCCGATCCGATGCTTTCTTCAACCGCTCACAAATGAGCTTCACCTTCTCGGTGGTTCCTTTCAACAAAGCCGGCATCGAGACCAAATTTTGTCCCGTTTCAGCCCAGCAAAGAGGAGTTCTGCACTTCCTCCCGTACAAAGCTTCATAAGGTGCCATTTGAATACTCGCCTGATAACTATTATTATAAGCAAACTCCACCAAAGGCAAGTGCTTCTCCCAAGAGCCTTGAAACTCAATAACACAGCACCTCAACATATCCTCAAGCACTTGGATAACACGCTCCGACTGTCCATCCGTCTGCGGATGATAAGAAGTACTGAAATTCAGCCGCGTACCCAATGCTTGATGTTAACACTCCCAAAACCTTGCAGTGAACCTCGGATCTCTATCCGACACTATAGATTTTGGTACGCCATGCAAGCGTACAATCTCAACAATGTACAACTCTACAAGCTTATCCAAGGTGTACGTAGTATGCACAGGTAAAAAATGCGCACACTTCGTAAGGCGATCCACAATCACCCAAACAGAATTCTTCTTTGATGGCGTTAGAGGCAAACCAGACACAAAGTCCATGGTGATCCTCTCCCACTTCCATTCAGGGATCCTCAACGGCTGCAACAACCCCGAAGGAAACTGATGCTCAGCCTTAACCCGCTGACAAACCATACACTTGCTCACATACTCAGCGACATCTTTCTTCAAACCCACCCAATAGTACTCATCCCTCATATCGCGGTACATCTTTGTACTACCATGGTGCATAGCAAACAGACTACTATGAGCTTCAGTCAGAATAGTGCGCCTCAAATCAACATCATTCGACACCACTATCTGACTCCCAAAACATAGAACACCATCATCATTGAAACAGAAATTTGATGGCCTATCTTCAGCAATATCCTGAACACGTGGCACCAAGGAATCATCCAACAGCTGCTTATCCTTTATCAACTAGACCAGAGATGGTTTCACTTGCAATTCAGCAATAAGACCACCATATCGCGATATGCTCAAGCTAGCAAACACCGCTCATAACTCTACCGCCACTTTCCTGCTCAAGGCATCAGCCACAACATTGGCCTTCCCCAGGTAATACTCGATCGTTAGATCATAATCCTTAAGCAACTCAACCCATCTTCGTTGCCTAAGATTCAACTCTTTCTAAGACATCAAATACTTCAAACTCTTGTGATCTGTGTACACAGTACACTTCTCACCATAAAGATAATGTCTCCAGATCTTAAGAGCAAAAACCACCGCAGCTAACTCAATATCATGCGTAGGATAATTGCGCTCATGCACTTTCAACTGTCGCGATGAATAAGCCACAACCTTACCCTCTTGCATTAACACACACCCCAGACCAACGTAGGATGCGTCACTATACAACACAAACTCTTTCCCTGATTCAGGTTGAACCAAGATAGAGCTTGCGTCAGAGCTGCTTTTAACTTCTCGAAAGCTTCATGTCTAGCTTCCGTCCACTCATACTTAACATCCTTTTGCAACAACTTCGTCAAAGGGGAAACAATCTTAGAAAATCCATCTACAAACCTCCGGTAATATCCTGCTAACCCAAGAAAACTACGGACTTTGTGAACAGACTTAGGAGGCTTCTAGTTCATCACCGCCTCAACTTTCTCGGGATCAACTCGAATCCCTTCGGCCGAAACTACATGACCAAGGAAAACAACTTCCTTTAGCCAAAACTCACATTTTCTCAGCTTAGGATAAAGTTGATTTTCCAACAGTGCTTGCAAAACAATTCTCAAATGACCTTCATGCTCCTCCTCAGTACGAGAGTACACAAGGATATTGTCGATAAACACCACAACAAACTTGCCCAGGAATTCATGGAACACCCTATTCATCATGTCCATAAAAGCGCCAGGAGCATTTGTCAACCCAAACGACATCATAAGGAACTCATAATGCCCATTCCTCGTTCTAAAGGTTGTTTTCGGCACATCCACATCTTTCACATTTAATTGATAGTACCCTAACCTCAGATTAATCTTTGAAAACACAACCGCTCCCCAAAACTGATCAAAAAGATCATCAATCCTCGGCAAAGGATACCTATTCTTGACGGTCAACTTATTTAGCTGACGATAATCGATGCACATTCTCATCGTGCCATCTTTCTTTTTCACAAACAGGACCGATGCACCCCAAGGTGACACACTAGGCTGAATGAAGCCACGGTCAAGCAACTCCTGAAGTTGCGTCTTCAACCCCTTCAACTCTTTGGATGCCATGCGATATGGAGCAATGGACACCGGAGTTGTGTTCTCATACAACTCAATTAAAATTTCAACCTCTCGACTAGGCGGCAAACCAGGTAATTCCTCCGGAAACACTCTAGGGAACTCACACACGGTCTTTATATCCTGAACGCGCACCTTCTTTGAACTAGGATTCATAACAAAAGCTAGGTAAGCTTCACATCCTTGCCGCAACATCCGGCTTGCTTCCAACGTTGACACCACATTGGCAAGAAACTTCACATTTTCTCCCACTACCACCACCTCATAATCATCCGCAAGTTTCAACGAAACTCGCTTGCTTTCGAAATCCACAATGGCTCTATGCTCAACAAGCCAATCCATGCAAAGGATTACATCAAAACCATAGAATAGCAATTCTATAAAATCAACAAGAAAAACATGATCTTGCACCTTTAAGGGACATCTTCTATATAACTTTCTTGTTACAACCGTCTCACCAAAGGAACTAGTCACACGCATACCAACATTTAAAGACTCAATAGGAAAACCAAGCATTTGAGCATGTTCACGCAATATGTACGAGTGAGTAGATCCCGAATCAATCAAAGAAAGTAATGGCAAGGATTGCAAAGTAAAGGTACCTGCGATCACATTCGTGTTATTCCTTCCCACACGATGGGCATACACTCGAGCCTGACCACCACCCTCAGGTTGGACAGCCACAACATGTGCCACGTTACTTCCACCATCATCCCTACGCTGAAAATTACCACGGCCGCGCCCACGACCTCTCTGTGGCCCAGCTGCTCTCATCGGAGCCTGTCCCTCTCTCAGTGGCTGAGGACAATCTTTCTTCATATGCCCTCGATTCCCTCAATTCCAGCATGTCTCAAGGTTACCCCAAAACTCACCACCGTGTCTCCTACCACAGCGGTTACACTCAGGAGTCCTCAAGAAAGCATTAGGTCCTTGTTGACCTCTACCAGGGTTACCACCCCCACGTCTAGCATCATGATGCGGCTTCATATCCATATGCCTCTTGTTGCGATCTCTACCATAATCGCGTTCTGCAGCTCACTTTCTCGAGCTAGATCCACCTACTCGACTCGCCAAACCAAAATTCAGTTAAATGTCCTTGGCTCTAGTGACCAAGACATTGAAATCAGTGTAATTAGCTGCAAGCATATAGGTCTTGACATCCGCTACCAGCCCATAACGGAACCATTCGCACCTTTCCCTCTCGCTAGGAATTAGCTCAGGTGCATACTGGCTAAGACGAACAAACTGAATCTCCTATTAAGCTACAGACATGTTCCCTTGCATAAGAGACATAAACTCTCTCTTCTTCTCATCAAGATAACAAACTCCCAGGTATTTCTGCTTGAACGCATTCAAGAAGAATGTCCAAGTCACCTCATCATCCTCCAAACCGGAGATAGTGGTCGTCCACCACGTATAAGCATCACCATCCAGTAGTGACACAATGCATCCCAGCTTCTGCACATTGTTGCAGTTCAACTGACCAAGAATCCTCTTGGTGCTCTCCAACCAAGATTCAGAACCTTCAGGTGTCAAACCTCTAAACTCAGTCCCTCCCAGACTGTAGAAACACTCCAATAGAAATCTCACATTAGCACCATCCTGAGGTGCAGCTCCATGAGCTCCAGCTACTGCTGCCTGGAAAGCTCCAGCAATAGCCTGTATCAACATGGTCATAACAGGAGGAGCTTGCCCCTGTACACCCTCAGGTCCAGCAACCCCAGCACCAACTCCAGCATTCGAAGCCCCAGCTCCACCACCACCAGGTGGTCCACCAGAGGGAGGAGGAGGTAAATCCTCAGCATTCTCTATGTTTTCATTCTCATCCGTAGATCTAGTAATGATTCTCAGCTCTCTACGTGGCCCCATAATAAAAACAATGCACTGACAAAAATACAATAAACACAATTAGGCAGAATAAGGTAAGTAATCGAAGTACTCAAGCTCATTTTTGAAACCACTTCTTCTCATTAGTAATGATATGGCAATGGGATCCACAACCACACTCCAAACATAGCATAGCATCACAATTTTATCTCAATTGAATCATAAATCACTATTCATACATCATACTTTCACCAAAAAGTCACAATCATGCATAAACACATACAACAACCACATACCAAACCTCAATTATTCGATAACCTAGCTCTGATACCAAAAAATGTAACCGCCTTAGCCCGGCCTAGACGCTTGACCTAGACTACGAATATTACACGGGGAAAACCAAAGTCAACCTGAAAGTTAACCTTGATTAACGACCCTTTTTTATTTTAGTCTTGTCTAGATGCACATTAAGCCTAGGTGAATACTCACGAATCACGGAAGAGAAAGGCACAGCGATCAGAAAACATTTAGGGACTCAATTGCACAAATTACACGTTTAGGGACCAAAATGTAATTTTTGGAAATTAGAAGGACTTAGCTGATTTTAGGTTTACCAATTTCAAATTAGTCATGTTATATGCTTCTTTGTCAAGTTTCAGCTTAAAAAGACAACCCAAGCTCAATCAATTACATCCACAATATTCGGGACTAAAATGTAAAGCATGGAAACTTAAAACAATTCAAAACAACATCCAATGGTCAACTGTATCGGAACGCCTACCCACCGTACCGAAACGCCCGTATCTAAACGGTGTTGACCGTTTCGGTACTCAGGTATGTTCTGAGACCAGTATCAAAACAGGCTTCACTAGTAGCCAAATTGTTTCGAAACAGCTTCATCCGTTCTGAACCACCATGGCCATTACATGCCCCCGTTTCGGAACAGGTGAGGGTGTTTCGATACATCTGGCCCATTGACATCAGTAATTGCTGGTTTTTGACACTTAAAGCCATTCAAACACACTTCAATAATCATCAAAACATACCAGCAACTCATTTAGCCACTAAGGAACATATTTAAGACCACTAAACTAGAGCATGTCATCAAACACAGAAGCACACAATCTAAAGGCATGCTCCCTAGTCTCAAAACCAATATAAGCAACCAAACCTCAAACCAAACATTTAGGACCATTTACAACCCTTAAATGACATCATACATATGCAACAACTTAGGGAGTTCAAAATATATCTCCCAAATACAACCTTGGTTTCCCATTGCCATATATCAAAACTAAAGTGTATAAAAACATCACCATACATGAGCTTTGTACTTCTTTGCATGTTCTTAACCTTCTCGCTGCCCAATCACACCTCCATTATCTACATTATTGGTAAAAGAGAGCGTAAGCACAATTGCTTAGTGAGGCGTGCTCTAAAGAAAACCAACACAATAATGAATTATTCAAAACACTTTCTCAAAAGCCTTTTTCTACAACATGCTCATTATATCTCATGCTTGAAAACCATTTCAAAGCAACTTCTCATTGAAAATACATGTACCTCAATTCTATCTCATGCATTTAAACCAATGTAAAACTCATGGCAAAGCCATACTCATGCTTGTAATTCATATGCATTTCTCATGACAAATCTCATATGCATTTCTCATAGCATAATTCATCTCATCAAAGGTACATGCGAATCAAAAGCATTTTCATATTTTATATTGGCATTTCACATCTCATTATTACTCGGATATGCGGACAACATTCTCTAACCACTAGACGCTTCCGGTGGAATCTCACATCACCGTACTCACTTGTCTAGTAACATAATTTCTGGTGGAATCTCACATCACCGTACTCACATGGCGGAATCTCTCATCGCCACAAAGCTTGGGTATTTCACCAAGTCCTACCCGATGGAATGCCCATCATCGGTTCTCTTCCTTTGGATTAAACCAAAGAGCACGTACGAATTTTTAGTTTATAGTGCACTCTCATCCTATTGATCGATCAATTATATCCGGTAAGTATCTCAACATCTATGCCAATATATTATGTCAAAACATCATCTCACCTACTATTTTTCATGCAACATTTCCAAATCATTCTCATCTCATTTCAAAATCATAGCATTTGCCATGCTTTAAAACAAAAGCTCAAATCTCAACTATGCAACATGTTATTTCATGAAATCATTTCAAGCATCATCTCATGCTACAAATCATGCATAAAAACAATAGGAATTTATCTATCTAAAACCATGAGCGTGTAAAAGCATTTTAGGGGCAACCACCACATTTAAGAGAGCAATCTAGCCAATACTTACTTCCGGACTTAGGAAGGTGTTTCAAATATTTCCTAAATCCTCAAACCTTGTTTCATGACCCTCAAGGACTTCTAAACCATTCGCACTCACCGATTATGTTTCGCTTGCTTATCGAAACACTATCTAGACTCTCTGATCAACACCAAAGGCGTCCGAAGATGTCTCTCATGTTTATAACACATAAGAGCAGAGGATTAATGCATCATTATGCATTGAAATCATCATCCATACACCTGAACTCGTTGCTCTACTCACAAACATTATTTCGACTACCAAACACAACCTAAATCACCTCCAAACTCTTCCAAAACAAAGCCCAACCAAGATCTACCACTTCTAATCATTTCTAAACATCAATCAACACAAAAAATCACCATAAACTCGTCCTTATACCTCCAGCTATAACAGAACACCAAAATCACCCTAAAAACCATCATTCTAGCATGAAAAACTTAGGAACCCAAGCCTATTCGGAATTTTTTTGATAAAACCTCATTTATAACATCAATTAACATCCAAAATACATTAGAAAACAACCTCAAATAGAGCCTAACCATCAACCACGAAAATCATCAAGATCTCTCCAAAAACCTTGAGTTTTAAGACAATTTCTTGTTTCTAACATTAAAGCAACTCAAAAATCATTAACAAAGGATTGATAACTTGGGAATTTCAGTAAAGAACTTATCATTAGAGGAGAAGGACGAAGCTTACCTCTAATGGCTGATTTCTCCTTGATTTGGGCAAGTTTTCTTGAAAATCCAATGTAAAAGCAAGAGGTTTTGATGAGGAGAAGATTAGGAATAAAAAATGAATTAAAATCCAATCAAAAGGAATGAAAATCAGTAGCCAATTGATGGAGAAAGAGTGTTTGGCTGAAAAGAATTTGAGAGAAAATAGGATGAGAGAAAATTGACGTAAAGTAGTTATGATAAGTCAAAGGTATTTTCCACTTAATTAATCTTTATTTTCCTTTAATTAAACATTAATAAAATCACCCAAATTAAGAAGAAATCTGATTAAAAACATTTTGGTAAAATTAGCTCCTTAAAGATTCAAAGTTTCAATCCTTTACAAAACAGTCACTATTTAACTTTTGCAAAAACTACGATTTGGTCACTACACCGAAATGTAGTATTTCCAAACCTTATTTTTTAAAATTGGTTTCACCATAATCATTCATATAATAAATGAGGATTTTTAGATACTTTTCCATATTTTTAAAGCATCCCGAACTAGGTGTTCCCTAAATCTCCTTTTAAGATTCGAACCGTTTAAGACCGGTCTGATTCGACCTCTAAAACATCTAGGCCCAAATTTGGGGTGTTACAAAATAAGCCAGTAAACTAAAAGTTGAGTAATCAATGAGAGAATGGGCCATATTATATTGTTTCATTGGGTGGAAACTAATTGGACTGTCTCGGTTTTTGAATGCAACGAACATCGGACTGCCTCGGCAGAGACCAAAGTCACTACAGCGGCAACGGGTTAAGTAACTTCCTCGAAAATCCCTTGCTTCAGCGGCAACGAACAATTTCAAGGTTCGGAAAAGCGTTCTTCAATGGCTCCTCCTTATCCCTAAGTCAAAACCGTGCTAATGTGCAGGCCTTGATAATACCTCCCAACGTGAACCAAGGATGAACACCAACCAATCTTACGCTTCTTTTATTCGTTTCGTGAGTCTAACTCTCCCATTATTAGACAAATAGATTGCAAACGAGATCCTCTCCCAATTCACTCGAAAAGTAAGATATAGAACCGAGGATAAGCAAACCTTGAACTAAATTTGCATTAAAAACATAAATAAGATCCAATCGTTTTCTCACAACTACTAAACAATACAATATAAACCATAAGAAGAATTTAGACCATGATGAACAAAGGAGCACACACGGCCAAACCCTAATCTCTTTCTCTCTCTCTAGATTTCTCTAATCGGTTGGCTTAGCCTTCTTTAAATAAGAGTTAGCTTGGGGCAAAGTCTTTCTTGGGTAGGAAGTTAAGTTGGAGTTGGACATGTCTTCATTAAATAGGTGAATCTCTTTAATTTATTGCATTTATTCACTTTTGGCTGAATTCCATCTTTAACCTTCCTTCCATACTTTCATCATCTTTCCTTGCTCGATTGCCATGCAAAGTATGTGAAAACAATTCAGCTTTTAATGCTCTTCAAATTGACTATCACTTTGCATATTTTGTCCTCTAGCAACTTTGTTTGTGCACTGCCTTGGCAGAGGTTAAACTACTGCCTTGGCAGAGGTTAAACTACTGCCTTGGCATAGGCTTAACTACTGCCTCAGCAGAAGTCTGTCAACTGGTTCTGCTACGCAAGGCTCTATCTCATAGTTCAGCTTCTTCCGTAGAAAATGTTGTCCACAAGTGACTTAATCTGGACCATCGAGAGAAAATTCAACACCGCTCCTTCCTTTCCTTATCTTTCACGGCGGAGGTTGTCCGGTCATGGTGTAGCGAAATCTGCAAAAGCACAAACACACCTGGACAGTAGCTTTTTTCCACCAAATATTGTCGAATATAAGTAATCAAGCTTGGCAATGTTAAAACAGTAAATTATGCATGAATAATCAGTGATTCAAGCTTAAGTTTAACAATAATTGAGTTATAAAGGGTCCTAAAATGAGTACTTTTATACACCTAACAATGTGCTCGCAGCTACTCCCTTTTGTGTTACCATGGTAGAGGTGTCTTTCTTCCTTGTTCTCTTGTAGTTCATGTACACTCTCCACCTTGTGATTGTTCCTGAAGGCATGAGTATATTATTAGGAAACATTATATCAACATCTAACCATTTACTTACATCATTCTCGTTGAAATCTGTCATGGCTGGATGTAGCATTCGTTACCGAGAAAATTGCTGCGCCAGCCAATTGCCATGGTAATCTTCTGCAAAAATTTGGTGCAAGTCTAGGGAAAACCCAATTTTCTAAAGAGATTCACGAGTCCATACACCGTTTTCTTTAGGTCTCTCAACTATCTCCATCAGTAGAGATTTCGATGGCTTCAAATTTATCAGCATTGGTTCCTCAAATACCTGCAATAGAAGAGGTGGTTTTTCAAAGAATTCAAAAGGTCCAGTTATTACCTGCTCATATTCCATTAGCAAAGTATTGTCATCTTCTTGAGCTTGCATGTGGTCGTTCAATTGCAGGCGCAAAGGTAGATGAGAGCAATCTACAGATTCCTTTTTCATCATTAGTGTTGTAACATTCTTGATATTTGATTCCTCGAGAATTGTTATATCATCACTCTTCTCCTTCTTGATTGATGGAATTGTCGAGGCATCTAGACTTGCCGAGGCATCAGGACATGTCGAGGCATTGGTGTCAGTCATTGGTATCGGTCCTTGTCGAGGCAATGTTACCGGGCATTGCCGATGCAGTGTGATCGAGTGTTGCTGAGGCCTGTGGTATTGTCGTGGCATTCTCAGTACTCTTCTCATCCTCATTAACTGTTGTTGCAGCATTGTTCTGTTCAGGCTTCTCAATCTTTTGTCGGGGAAATTTGTTGTATAGGCTCATCATGTGTTGGGCAATCTCTCGCATTGGCATCCTCTCGACTTGGGGGTTCTAGTTGTTCCCCATGAATTGGGAAGTTCTCTTCGTATTGCTCCTTGTCCTCTTGCCATGGGACTTTAGTATCCCTAGGAATGTCTTGTTGGTGCATGTTATCCATGGCATATGTGGATCTCCTCAATCGATCTTCTGATTCTCTCACGAGTACATCCATCCTGGCTATACACGCATCTATCTATGGAATTTAATAGCTCTTAACGAGGACTACATTGCCATGACATATCTACTGCCGTGACACTTGGGTGATGATAAGGACTACATTGCCAAGGCATGTATGTTGCTGCGACATATGTTATTGTGGCATCTGTTTCTGCGGCATCTATTGTTGCGGCAAAATTGTTACAGTAAAAAAATTTGAGCTTTTTTATCATACAATGAAGGATTTTTCTGTTGGTTTCATCTATAGTTCTCCATGTAGTCATGTGCACCGAAAAGGTGAGGGCAATTTTCAAACACATGATATTCCCCACACATAGCACAAGAGGTTTCCACGTTATATGCTTTTCTTAGCTGATTCCTATCTTCCAATATCAACTCTCGAATAGATTTACTTTTATTTCCCCACATGTTGATATCCATTAACTTGTAGCGCACTTGACTTTTTTAAATAAAACTAACAAAAAAGTTAGTAAAACTAATAAAAAATACAATAACAAAAACAATTAACACCAATTGCCAATCCCGGGCAACTGTGCCAAAAACTTGTTGTGTGTAATAAGTGTTACGCAATTGTGCAAGTATTCACATCGCAAGTAATAAAGTGATATAAGTATCGAGTATCGTCTCCACAGGGATTGGTTTGGGCCACTTTGCTCAAGTTATTGCACTGTAGAAAATAAAAACACAAATACGTGATAGGAAGAGTTGTAACTAACAAGTAAACTAAAGAATAATAAAAGTAAAATATAGAGGAAATCAAATAAGAGAGAAGAGTAGGCCCGATTATCGTGAGTTGAGGAGTGAAATCTGAATAGAACAGTCTCGGTTTTTGAATGTTACGAACACATATTTGCCTCGGGAATGACCAAAGCTACTGACGCGGCAATGGGTTAAGTAAATGCCTCGACAATCCCTTGCTTGTGCAGCAACCAACAACATCAAGGTTCGGCAAAGCATTCTTCAATGGTTTCTTCTTATCCCTAAGTCGAAACTCTATCAATGTACAACCCTTAATAATACCTCCCAGCGTGAACCAAGGGTGAACATCAACCGATCTTACGCCTCTCTTAGCTGTTGAAATTCGTACTTATTCCTAAGCTGAATTAGTCTTCACCGAATTGGGCAAAAACCATGCTTATTTTTTCTTGAATCTAACTCTCCCGATATTAGATTAATGGATGCAATCACAATTTCCTCTCCCGATTCAATTGCAAGTAAAGATAAACACCAAGAATGAGCAAACTTTGAACTCAAATTGCATAACAAAAACCTAAACAAATCTAAACGTTTATCAAAACCATAAACCCAAAATAACCCAAGCCAAACAAGTTAGTTCATGGTTGGGTTCTGAAAGATATACAAAGAATAATGCCCTAGCATGAACCTAACCGAAACAAAGAAGAAAAGATAAAGAATTCGAACAGCCCCGTAGTTTCTTTCTCTCCAATTGAGTCATATTTTCTTGGGTTTTAAGATCTTTTTGACCTCTTCGTGAATATTCAAGCTCTGATCTTCATGCAAATTATCTCTAAAAATTCAGCTATTTACGCTCTTCAAGTCGCCTACCACTTTGCCCTTTTCTTCCTTGTCAAAAATTACTCGGGCATTACCTCGGCAATGGCTCGGTATAGTTCGGTGCGGCAATGACCTGGTAGTGGTCTCTTGGTCGTCCTCGCTCGGCCGGGTGTACACAGCATCACTCGACCGTCTCTGCTCGACATCAAAGAATGGCTTGATCTAGATCGTCAAGTGATGGTTCTGCACCGTTATTTATCCTTCCTTCACTGTCGCGGCAATACTTGCCCGGGCAGTAGGTAATGAAATCTGCACATGCACAAAATACATACCTAGCAGTACTTTTTTCCACAAAATAACTAAATTATGAAATCAAGCATAACGGTGAAGGAAATTATGAAAATATGCATGAATGCCTAATAATGCAACTAAAATGTGCCTAAGTCTAACAAAAATATGAGTAAAAAGGGTAATAAAAATAGTACTTTTGAAGTAGTTTCCGCACCTTTTTCCTCCAGGTAAAATTTTGAGGATGAAATTTCCTAACTGGGGGAGAGTTGTACACCCTGGTTTTGGGCCTAGGAGTTTGAAGGTTGGGTTTAGGGTCTGTTGGACCGAGACTAGAGATCCGGGTTAGTTCAGGATTGGTTCAGGGAAAACCTAGTTTGGGAAGTGATAAAAATATGAGAAGAATTGCTAAAATCCTTTTTAAATGTGTATAAGGGTTTGGTTAAGTCAATTTTGGAAAATGACATTTGGAAGGTGGACATTTTGGTTTAGTGACTAAATCGTAAAAATGGAAAAGTGTTTTAATGGCTATTATGTAAAAGAGTAAAAACTTAAAATCTTTAGGGAGCTAACATAATTGTTATCAGCTACTCCTTTAGTTTGACATGTTTTAAATGTGTTTAATTAAAAAGATTAAAAAGGATTTTGATTAAAAAGGGAATTAAGCTTTACAAACTTGTTTTGACGTAACTTCAATTTCTCTCGTTTCTCATCATCCAACCACCCATTTTCTTTTAAAACTTCCAGAGATCTTTTCCTTTTTCATTTTACTTTGATTTTCAAATGATTTCCATTGAGTTTCCTCAACTTGTTACAATGGATTCTTGAAGATTTTCAATCAAATCTTGTCAATTGAAGGAATAGAAAGGGATTAGAGGTAATTTTCATTCTTCTCCTCTAATCAAGGTTCTTTAATGAAATTCTCAAGTACTTGGCTCTTTAATTATGTTTCTTAACAATAGTTTATGATTGATTTGAAGAAAATGGCTAAATCAAGCTTTAAATGAAGATTTTGTGTAATTTTCGTAATGGATCTGTTTTGGCTGATTTATGATAGATTTTAATCATGTTTTGGAAGTTTATTAATGTTGAGATTGAGGTTTAAGCATGGTAATCCCGAAACTATTTGGATCTCTAGTTGATTAGGTTGTTAGAATTGGGTTTTTTGGTGTTAATGTGATTTTGTGAATGCTGGAGGTATAAGGTTGTTAATAGGATGATTTTGGATGTTAATCAATGATAATAAATGGTTGGAAGTGTTAGGTTTTGGTTGTGTTGAGTTTGTAGAGTAATCGATGGTGTTTTCGATTGTTTCAGATGGGCGTTTTGGTAGTTTTCGGTAGAGCAATCTTGTAGGAGTGCTTGCTGGAGTTTTTAATGCATTGAGATGCATTAATCCTCTGTTCTTATGTGGTTAAAACACAGGAGAACATTTCGGAAGCAACCAGTGAGGTTTCTGGAGCTTCGGACGCTTAGTTTCGCGTCGGCTAGTCAAGGTTTTCGCGTGTCGGTGAGTGAGAATGTGGATTTCAGCTTTGAAATATTAGAAAGGTGGTTTTGGGAACTTAGATGTAAGCTTGATACGCTTGTCTAAGTTCAAAAGTAAGTATAAGGAATTTCTCTCTCGGTTGTGCTATTTATGAAATGGTTTTTGTGCACTTGATTTTGAATATATGTTTACCTACTGTTAAAGCATGATTATAGCATGTGGTTTGCTATTTTTAATGTTGAAATGATGAAGGATGCAAATGGTAAGTGATCCTTGAAAGTATATGTTTTATACTTGTGATTTAAAGCATGGTTTAATGCTTTGGAAAATGATTTATTGATGATGCTTTGAAAATAGTGAGGTATGTGGTTAAATGTGAATTATATTGGCAAGTGATGTTGTAAAAAATGGTTTATAAATGAAATCGGATATAGTTAGCCGGCTATAGGATTGAGTTCACTATAAACAAGTCACCTTGGATGTTGAGGGGTTTATACGGTGTACCAAATACTCCATCTAACTACCTAACGATTGAGGTATGAGTATGTGGTGTCCCGTCTCTCGTTACTGGGATTATACTTCTATCGATAAATGGCGTTGAGAGGTTTATACGGTGTACCAAATACTCCACCACAAGTGTTACAATGGTGGAGGGTAGCTCCCATGTGTGAACCTTGAGATGTCGGTGAGAATGTATGGAGTGTTAGGACAACACTTGAATATCCGTGTATCTGATATGTTGTTTTGAGGAATGGACTTGCCTAATGATCACTTGTAAGTCAATATAATTGATGATGTATCATGAGATGGTTTATGTTGAATATTGAGATTCATACATGTTTTACTCTTTAAGCTTTGCATATGGTAGTTATGCATGGGAAGGCTTAAATTGAGTGTTAGCAATGGGACTCGTTGTTGATTTATGATACATGTTGCATAAGGTTTATTATGCTGATTTTTATTAAGGAAAATGCATGGTTTTAAAGGCATCATGGTTTTTAAATGATGATTTAAGTTAATTGAAATGAGATTTCAATGTGGACTTGGAAAATGGTTTTGATGCATTGATGGTGTTTAACTTTTGAGCACTCCTCACTAAGTCTTGTGTGCTTACACTCTATTTTGTCCATTAATGCAGAGAATTGAGGTTTTGGAGGCAACGTGGAGCAAGGGATCGTAAGAGACTTCGTTTGAGAATGTATGTTTCGGTTTAGACTATACGTAATAAGGGCAATGGGGAATTCGTTGTATTTTTTGGAGATTTGTGTAAACTCCCTATTTGAACAAATGTTCATTGTTGTTTTAGACTTGTAAATGGCCTTTGGTTATTGGTTTGTGGTTGCTATGCATTTTGGTATCTTTCTTAGCTTGTTTGCTGGATTGCATGCCTATAGTTTACCTTTGATGCAAAATGCCATGTTATGATGTTTAATATGTCATGAATGATTAAGGTTTGATGTTTGGATGTGTTATACATATGTTGGAAGCATGCTTGACTGATTATGGGTGCATTAAAGTGTGAAAAACATGCAAAATGTGAAATTACAAGCCCAGGCGGACCGATACGCGGGCTACCGTATCGGTACAACATAGCCAAAATAGGCATACTGTATCGGTACAGGGTAGACCGTATCGATACGGCTAAAGGGAAAAATGAGAAATCGTATCGGTACACGAGGCCGTATCGATACCCTTTTGTGCTACTAGAAATTTGAGAAATTGACGAGATAATGGCGTATCGATATGGGCTGAAGTCTATCGATACGCTCGGCTAGTAAGTTGGTTAATTTAGGCTTTTTGATGTTCTGTTTTCTTCCGTTTTGGTCACAGAATGTTTGGATGCTTAATTGAATGTGTTTGAATGATCGGATTGAGCTAAGATTTGACATTATGGCATGTAACATGACTAATTAAAGGATGGTAACCTAAAAACGGATGAAGTCTCTATATTTTGTGAAATTTACAATTTGGTCCCTAACGCATATTTGTAATCAATTGAATGCCTAATCGATGTCCTTTTGAGTTGACGCTTCTTCCGCGACGAGTCTAAACACTTAGGGTAACAATGTGCATCTAGATAAGATAAAAAGGAAAAAAATAGGATCGTTTATTGAGGTAAACTTCTTGGTTTACTTCAATATTCCCCGTGTGACCCGTTCCGTTCGGTCGGGCGTCTAGGCAGGGTCGAGGGGGTTACACTAGATTTGAGGCAACCAAGTTTGATGTTAGAAGTACGTGGTTTTTCTGGGTCTAGATGTTTGTTATCAAAATTCGTTGATGAATTTTCTTAGGTTGTTGCACCGTTAGCAAAATTGTGGCGGGAGATGTTCTATTGAATTGGATATTTTGCTAAGCTTCGTTTGGGATCGTAGTTTGAGTTTAGTTCGTTAATTAATTCCAAATTAATAGTTGAATGTGTTCCGAAGGAATATGACAAATTTGACATGGATAATGTTTTGGAAGGTTTTTTAATTGTTTATCAAATAACAAGAATTATGTTTTTGATAACTTAAAAAAGGAGACAATTTGGTTTTAAAAGGGATTTTTGTGAATTAAATAGAAAGGGGACAGGTGCTAAGAATCTTTAAGGTGTAGTTGCGCCCTTTTGTATTTAACAACTCAATTTTCTATTTCTTTAAAAATGAACTACTACCGATGGTTAATATTTTCTCTAAAACATTGGTTTTCTAAATTTTCTTTCAAATTAAACTAATGTTTTCATATTTTCTGCATTACTAAAATGTTTCTCAATGATAAATTGATTTTTCAATCTCATTCTAATCTATTTTTCATCCAAATGACTTTTAAGCTTGGGCGATTGGTGGATTTTTGTCAACAATGATTTTTACGTTAGAATACAAGGGGAAGCTCATTTTGGTTGTACTCCTATCAAGCAAGGTGAGCTATGGTTTCTTATTGAAATTCCACACGCTTCGTGTCCTTAATCTATTATTTCTATTAACGCTTTGTGATTAAAATGAGTTTAATTGAGTTTAATTGTTTTGTAATGGTTTTGAGAACAAATTATGGCTAGGTTGTTCAAACCTAATAATTTCTAATGGGTAGTAATGATTCTTATTGGTTGATAATAATCTAAAATTGGTGTTACAATTTCAGTCCCGAAATTAGTTTAATTGACTAGATCGAGATAGTTGTTCTCCATGGATTATTGTTGATGAATGAATAATATGAACTTTTGTTTTTAGCCGTTATTGTTGTGGATTAATTGAAGAGTACTACAATGATTTTTGAGTTGAAATTGCTTATCAAAGTTGATTTGAGGTCAGAAACGATCAAAGTATGCTAAAAGTTGTTTACAGTATGTAGACGTTGGTTTGGGAGTAAAAATCATATAAGTTTTGTGCGGATTGAGACAAAGAAAAACTGGGTATCATATGGGAGGTTGACTTTTTCTTGGCGTATCTCTGTAGATGAGGGTTGTAAAGAAGAGTTCAGAATGGTATGTTGAATCAAGTCTTAATAGAATATATGTAGACAAAAGAGAAGACCGATTTTGTGACACGTTGTGTCAAGGTGGTTTTGAGCTCATATGTGTAATCGATGATTTGCATACGTTTATATGGCGAGGTTTGGTTGACCCTTTGTTTATTGTCCCCGTAATGAAGAAGTTGGGAACTATTGATTTTACCAATGGTAAGGGATGTTTCTGGTTAAGTCTTTAGCAACTAGGTGTTGCTCACCGAGACGATTGAATTTGTGGAAGTTACGCGACATAAGTGTAAAATAGGAAGTTATTGGATGAAGGGAGGTTTGTATTTGTTTTGTTCCCTTCAGGTAAATTTGGAGGCGAAATTTCTGTTAGAGGGGGAGAGTTGTAACGTCCCGAAAAACGGGCTAGAAGATTCGGGTGAATTATCAGAATTGGGATAGAATTTTGGGTTAGGCTTTAGCTAATTAATTAATTTTAGAAAATAGAGTTTGGGTTAATTAAATTAGTTTCTGATAAATTTATCATGGCAAATGTTTTTAAAAATATTTTAATGAGTTTGTCAAAGGACGAAACTGAACTTGTGTAATTTTAAATGGGTTGATTTAATATTAAATTGTATAGTGACTATATTACAAGAATTGCAAAATTTTATTAATGGCAAAATTGTAAAAAGAACTAAAGTGATGATTTTATGGGATTATTTTGCACATTTATTAAATAAAGCTTTTATCACCTACTTCTAACTCGGAAATGACGATGGTTATTTTCTCATGAAAGAAAGTTATGTCTAAACTTATCTCTCTTTTTCTCTCACGATTCTCTCAAACACCATTTTAATCTTCTTTGATTTTCTTATCCAATTTCTATTCATTCTCTTTCTAAACCATTTCTAATCAATAACCACACAAGAGATTTTGATTTCTCTCATTTTGTTCAATGGATTTCACGTTGGAAGATTGGAGGAGTAATCTTCATTTTCAATTTCCAATTTATTTAGAAAGCTTTGATTTTCTAATGATCTCCTAATTAATTTGTGTTGCTTTTCTATCAATTCTATTACCTTTTGATGTTAAAATGAATCTTAATGGATTACTTTAATTTTTAGATGTTAAAGACTGGATCATGATTTGATAGATGAAATCTAAATGTTTTAATTAAATTATGATTTATTCTTGTAGGTTAGATATAATCTAAAATCAATTTTATGAAATTGGTACCGAAATTAATCTAATTGTTTAAGTTTAGAATTAGATTCTTGAGGTGAATGGTGGAGCGGTTAATTTAATTATTGGATTGCATAGTAGATGCACCACATGTGTTTGATAAAATGTACATAAGGGGTTAAGGAGGAAAAAAGATCGCAGGCCCAACAGTTGCGCAAGCAGAGCAATAAATTGCTGCTGCATGCGTGAGCCATTAATTTTCCCCCGTAGTGGTGTGATTTTGTTATGATATTGCCGTTATTTTAGTTCGTGACCAGTGTGAATTTGGGATAAATTGGGGTGTTTTAATTAAGTAGTTATTTTAGTGTGATCGAATTTATATTGATCTTTGTATTTTTTTTTTTGGAAGATAGCAAGTGTTCGGACATTGTTCAGTTAGGCATTGTGGTGTTTGTATCGAGTCGTTCGCATTGAGGCGATATCAAGTTAGTGAGTGCAAATGTATTTTGGTATTATTAAGAGGTTTGAATTATGTCTTTGGGGTTTGGTTATAGCCTAACAAATTTAATTAAGCTCGAAAGTAAATTTTTCTTATTTCACCTTTTGAATATCGGTTTGACATGAGACTTGAATTACATGTTTTGGTTTAAAAGATGGGATTGGTTTACTTACTATATTATGCATCTTTTAATTGATATGTAATGAATTACTAATTATATGGATGCCTAAGAGCATTGAGAAATGGTCCTAAATGTAATGTGGTTGTTGTCTTTGGCAAGGTGATTTTGTATATGGAAATATTTTGCTATGCATATGAAAACAGTAAGTTGTTTAAAAGTGTATATTGGCTAGTGAGAACGAAATAAATGTTATCGAATATAGTTGACATTCCATATGATTTAAAGTGCACTATAATAAGTCACCTCATAGTCGTCGAGGGGTGGGATGCCACCGTATTCTCCTTCCAATGAGAACTGCAACCATTGGTTGATGGGATACCACCATATTCTCTGGTTGGTGAATATAAAAGGTGTGTTTAAAGTTACCACCAAATATAACGTGTGCTTAAAGTTACCACCACAAAATACCGAGTATCCGATATATTTTCTTAAAAATTCTATGATATGGTTTTGGTCACTCTAGTATCAATATATGAGATAATGTATCATAATGAGATTGAAAAGTTTGCATATTACAATATATGTGTTTATGATACTCTTTAAGCTTTGCAAATGAAATGGTCATGCATAAAGAAACTTAAATTAAAGTCTTGCATATGAATTATGCTTGCAAATCCATGATACATGTTTATGCATAAGATATAATATGTTTTGAGGGTCATGTGTAAATGATTTGAAAAGTTTTAGCAAATAATCATCTAGTTCCAAATGTTGGTTTTATACATTTGTTTAAATGCTTTGAAAATTGTGAGCTTGAAATGCTTTAATATGAGTTTTTAATATCAATTTTAATTTCGAAAATGCATTGACGTTTTACCCTTTTTGAGCGCACTCACTAGGCATTATATGCTTACGCTCTTTTTTCTTCTGTCAATGAAGTGAATTAAGCGAGTGCGAGGTTGTGATCCGAGTCAAGTGAGATCCCAAGACAAGCGTTCTAAAGTATATATTTTACGGTGTTTTCAATATTTGTAATAAGGTAATGTGGGTTAAACGTTGGAATGTTATTTTTATATAAGGCTTGATTATATGGTTAGAATTTATATTATGCTGCGTGATGACATTACTTAATGTGTACAATGTTGGTTAATTTAATGCCAAGCATATTTGATGGTTATGGATTAAGGATTTTAAATGATTAAAATAAGAAATGGATGGATATTTTTGTTGGAAAAAATGATGAATGAGAAATTGGTACTCAAAATGGACTTGTGAATTTTTTTTTGAAAGATCATAGGGCCTCATTAAAAATCTCTTTCCTAGTACAAGGGAAAAAGAGTGCCCGACTAAAATTATATTAATAATAAAATTGGATACATAAAAATGATACACACGTTTCCAGTGTCCTAAACTGGCATCTTAGAACCTGAGAAAACCCAGTTAACATTAATAAGTTCCCAAAAAACAAAAAATCAGCCAATGCCAGCTTTTGCAAGTTTGTCGGCCTCAATATTCTGGACCCTTGGAATCCACCGGATAATTATCCCTCTGTTGCGTACCAGATCTGAAATAGAAAACACCTGATTGCTAAGGTGATTATGAGGTTTCTGCACACCATTGATCCAATCAACTGCTTGTTGGCAATCCATTTCCATGATTAAATGATAGTTTACAGCCCAACATGATGACAAAAACTTCGAAATCCCCAGGTAAGCTGCTTCTAATTCCAGAATCGACGGCGGGTCAAACTCAACAGATTCAGAGAAGGTTAAAAGAACTTCCCCTTTATCATTCCGAATGATTCCTCCAAGACCGCCTATACCTCGTGCACTACAAATAGAACCATCCACATTACACATAAGAAAACCAACAGGGGAGGACTCCATAATTTAACCATCGACTTAGACCTTTTTCGAAGAGGGATGGAAGCCAAAGAAATGTCGGCTAGAAGACAATCCACTGACACATCCATCATAGGGAACTTGGCTTTGATCCACGCGACTAGACGATAGGATACAAGGAAATTGAGTTGCGCCCAATCCAACTCTTTATTCTTGAAAATAATATCATTGCGATATAACCAAACTGTCCATAAAATAACAGAATGGATGAACTTACACAAATGAGAATGGAGGAAAGAACCAGTAGAAAACCAATCTTCAAAGAAGAGTTTCAGATCCTGCTGTAGAACCGTTTGGAAGCCCAGCAATTTGCAGTACTTCATCCATATTTGCCACACCCCCTTACAAGAAAAGAATAAATGAGAAATCGATTCAGCGGACGACTTGCAGAAAGGACAAAAATCAAGACCCACCGTCGAAACACCTCGCTTTAATAATTCGGATTTAACAGGTACTCGACCCCAAAGGATTCTCCATACGAAAATTTCAACTTTCGGAGGGGCTAAACCAGTCCAGACAGTACCCTTCCACTCAGAATACCCCGAGAAATGAGGTCCTACTAACGAACGGAAAGACTTCACCGAGAACGCTCCGTCACTCGAACCCAGCCATCTAACCCAATCCTTCTCCAAGTAACTCGAATTGAAACTATTCGGTAGAGCCAAAAAGTCCCTCTATTTTTTTTAACTCCCAATCAAAAAGTGGGCGCCTGAGGGTAATTTCCCACGACCATTTCGAGCCCACTTTCATCCCAAACTCAGCGATGGCACCCTTTTTGTTTATTGTTAAAGTGAAAATACGGGGAAAATTGACCAGCAAAGGAGCATCACCAATCCACAGATCAGACCAAAATAAAATATCATGTCCATCCCCAACTTGAATGGCAAGGTTCGATTGAATCTTTTGACCCACCAGATCATTTGCGAAGTATGATTTAGAAATTCCATTCCAAATCCACGAGGTATATTTAGGGAGAGAAGGGACAGGTTTCAGACTATTACTGCTTCCAGTAATTTTTGCAGCCACCATGCGTCTCCACAAACACGAAGATTCATTACCATAGCGCCAACTCCATTTCCCTAACAGGGCTCGATTCAATACATCCAAATTGTTGACTCCCAAGCCACCGAGTTCTTTTGGTTGACACACTTGTGCCCAATTAACCCAATGGAACTGTGCCTTATCTTGATCACCACCCTATAAGAAAGACGACATCATGCTATTCAATCTAGAACACACCAAAGCCGGCATCCTGAACAAAGACAAATAATACACCGGAAGGCTACACAGAACCGACTTTATGAGAGTAAGCTTGCCACCAATGGAGAGGAACTTCAGTTTCCATCCACCTAATCTATTGGAGACTTTTTTGAAAACGGGTTCCCATAGAGAAAGCGAATTAAGTTTCGACCCTAAAAGCAAGCCTAAATAATTAGTAGGAAATTTTTCATGAGCACAGCCAATGCAATCAGCCCATCTCGCCAAAACTTCATCTTCAATATTAATCCCGAAGAGCTTACTTTTCTTCAGATTTAACTTTAAACCCGAGGCCAACTCAAAAACACGAAAGACTCTTTTAACATTGCAAATTTCCTTTTTCGATCGTCCACAAAAAATAAGGAGGTCGTCCGCAAACTGAAGGTGAGAAATATCGATAAAAACTTCATGTCTACCAACTTTAAAACCGGAGAACAACCCCAAGTTGACAGCTTTGCGGAGCATTAAATTTAACGATTCCCCTACCAAATTAAAAAGTAGGGGCGAGAGGGAGCAGCCCTACCTCAGCCCCTTAGCGATACTAAAAGCTTATGTAGGAGCGCCATTTACCAAGACCGATATAGAAGCCGAAGAAATACGCTTCAAAATCCACTCGCACCAAAGATCACCAAATCCACATTTTTTCATCACAGGTAGCAGGAAATCCCAACAAACTGTGTCGTAAGCCTTTTGAAAATCAATTTTAAAGGCAATACCTTTCTACCCGGCCTTTGACACCGAATCTATTGCTTCGTTCGCTACAAGGGAACAATCAAGTATTTGTCTACCGGGGACAAAAGCAAATTGAGTTTCCCCTATAAGATCACCTAAGACAACTCAGAGTCTTCGGGCTAAAACTTTAGACAAAAGTTTGTACATGCCTCCAACCAAGCTAATAGGCCTGAATTCTTCTAACGTTTCTGGATTTTTAACCTTCGGAATTAGAGTAATGAATGAATGATTTATGCTCCCTTCCCATTTTCTCCCATGGAAAAAGTCATCAAAAAACACATTATGTCATCCTTTAGTAGAGTCCAAAACTTTTTGAAAAACCCCATGTTAAAACCATCCGGCCCGGGGCTCGATTACTATCAAAAGAGGCTAATTCTTGACGAACTTCATCTTCTGGAAATTGCGATTGTAGTTGACGCGCTTGATCTTCACTAATATTTTTAAAGTTCAGATTCATATCATGTACCTCGAGAGCAGTTTTTGCATTATAAGCATTCCTGAAAAATTCTCTAACAGCCAATTTCACCAATGTCGGCTTAGATAACACCTCACCATTCATCTTAATTTTGTTAATAGAATTAATCCTCTTCCTTTCCGAGGCTACTTAATTGAAAAAATGAGTGTTTTATCCCCTTCACAAAACCATCTTAGCCTCGATTTATGTAGCCAATCAGACTTATTTTTTTCTATAAGCAGACCACAACTCAGTTTTTAGAGCTTTAAGGAAGAGTGACGCACCTGCAGAAGCAACACCATCTTGAATCTGTTTCTCCATATTCGAGATTTCAATTTCCAATTGTGCATTTTTCTTTCTAGAATTCATACCAACATTATTAGCCCAAGCTTTCAAGGCCAATTTCGATCCCTTCATAATTTCTCCAATCTTGATCTTGGGATTATCCACTCTCAGGCGCTTCACCGTTTCTGTTACGACTTCCTCAAAACCAGATTCCATAAACCAAGAATTGAAACACTTAAAAGTTTAGGGCCCCAATTTGAACTCTCTATGGTCAGCAAGATCGCATTATGATCTGATAACGACTTAGCTAGAAGTTTTTGACACAAGCATGGGAAAGTTGCAGCAAATTCAGCCGTTATTAGGAATCTATCAAGTCTCACCATTGAAGGAGGATCTCTGTTGTTGCTCCAAGTATACTTGCCCCCGATCAAAGGTAAGTCAATTACTCCTGCTTCATCAACAAAATTCTGAAAAGCATCAATTAAGGAAAGGTTCATAGTGTAGCCATGTTTTTCCTCTGGATCGAGGAAAAGATTAAAATATCCTCCGAGACACCAGGGAATCTGCCAGGCTTTCAAAAAACTAAGAAGATCTCTCAAAAAATCTTCTTTCTCCGCTTCAATAGATGGACCATAAACATTCAATAACCCACAGGAAAAATTAACATGTTTAAGGATCCCAATTAACGCCACAAACCTCAGGAAGACAATGCGGCTTGTAGCTTGAAAAAACTCAGGATCCCAAATACATAGAAGTCCCCCAGAAGTACCTATTGCCGGGGAAAAAATAAACTCTGAAACACTGGAATGCCATTGACTACATAACCCTTAATATCTTCTAATTTGGTTTCTTGTAAAAATAGAACCTTTGGACGAACCTTTGCAATAACCCCTTTGACGGCTCGAAATTTCTCCCTCCTTCTAAACCCCCTTATGTTCCATGAAAGAAGAGAAAGATCCATTAAAATAGAATAAGCAAACCTAGAAACTAGGCTACCAACTACCACCCAAGTCCTTTTCCAGTTCACTAATCTTTTTAATAACAGCCGCTCGACCTCTCTTAAAAGAAATCTCCAGCATATTACTTATCTCCCACACTGATTTGGCCTCAAGACCCACCATAGATTCCATCGAAACTGTGTTGTCGCTAATTCTCAAATCACAACAAAAATTGGGATTTTCTTCGAGAGAATCCCGAACGAGACGACAGAGAACTCTTCTGGAGCTTGCACGAAAGAGACCCAAAGCTGCTAGAAGTACCGTGGGAAAAGTTGGATTGTACGGAAGGAAAGAAGAAACAGGTCTTCTCTCACCACCTCTATCAAGAGCCTCTAGACTATCTGGTACTATCTCAACTGACTCACATCGGAAATCCCTTGGAGATAACGTTCGGTTAGCAAGAATAGAATTGGGTGGGTCATTGCCCACGACCCTATTATTACTACCAGGTCGGGCCATAATATCATTAACCCCACTGCTAGAGAAAGTCTCCACATTGGGCCTATCCACTGGAAGCCCAACCGAAAACCCATTAACCTCCCTCGCCCCACTAAAAACTGGACTCGGATTTGGGAACTCAATTGATTCTGCCCATGAAGAAACATTTACATTGTCGTTATTATATACATTCTCCCCATATTTCTCCACATTATTGGGAACAACATCTCCATTGATATCCTCATCATTATTGGAGCCCAAAACTTCAGAATTATGAGGAGCTTCATTTGATTTTATCCCCGACCCATTCCGGACCGGACAACGAACCGAAGAGACGCCCCTACTGTTATATTGCGATTCACTTCTGACCGACTTATCCACTTCTGAATCAGACCAGGCTTCTGGAAACTCAATGCCCGGATTCCAGTGATCATTGAAATCTTTTTCCTCACAGAACCTCCCTATCTTAATCTTGACACAATATTGAAAACCCATGGATGAGATAATGATACTTTCTGAAATTTTTATCGTGCAAGCAACTCTAATAACAATCCGAGCCACGTCGAATCTTTTTTTCTGGATAGTTACAACATCAGTACAAACATAAACACCACATCTCTTACCCAGGGTTTTGAAGAAATTTTCATGCCAGCACATGAGCGGAACACCAAAAAGTAATACCGACATGAAATAATTTAGAACGCCATTCACCATCAAGAAATCAATATGCTCAAACCAATACCTCAACATGTCTTGTTTGGATCTCCACACTTCCTCCATTTCACTGACCGAGTTGAACACGATAATATGCGAGTCCCCATTCACACCCCATTTAGCAATCTCGACTGCAATACCATCATGCAAAAGAGCTTGTTTGACGAAATCCCATTCATAGGATTTTTTCAAGATACCTACCATACAGCACTTTAACCACTCAGTGTCCTTGATCGGAATCCTAAAATCTAGTAAATTGCTCCCCTCGTGCCTACCATTCATCACAGGATCCGAAGCAAGAGGGTGACCAGCGGATTCCTAATGGTTTCGTGGTTTACTCTATAGAATATCTCTATAAGAGACCTCAGGATTAACCATTCTAGGATTGAAACCCGACTTTTTAATCCATGGATTATTATCAACAAAAATAGAGTTTTTTCTCTTGGACGTGCAAGGCTCATCCCTCCCTGCCATAGCCTTCCCCTGTGGGTATATGGGACTAGGGTATCTCGCTTTAGCAACCCTAATCGCAAAACCATCAACAAGGGATTTATTTGTTTTCCTAATTATGTTCTCCATATCTGCACGAGACGCGAACGACACAAGAGCGAAGGTAGTATCTTTATATTTAGCTTTCACGTTGTTTGCCAGAATATAGACCCTGGTCACCAACCCATAGTTGTTGAAGAATTCCTTAAGGGTAGACCTGGAGACCCTTCTGCTAAGATTATCCACAAAAACTTTCCATCCCTCACCCGATGAACCTTTCCCCTCACTGTTCTCCGGTGATTTCTCCCTAATCCCATACTCCTCATGACCATTACTTACTTTCTAAGAACCAGGGTTGTTAGACGACTTGTCCCCCACCGGCGCATCCGCTTCAGAAACCTTACCTCGAGACGACTCTTCAGCTCCTATCGCCATACGCTTGAACCAAAATGGGCTTGTGAGTTGAGTTAAGGAAAAGGGAAAAGCTTATATCCCATATTGATGGCATATATTTATATAAAAAAAAAACTCTACTTGGTGGTTACTGAATAACTTAAGCTTCTATGATATGGTTAATATGAATGTTTGGACCGGTCGGGCCTTCTGTGAGCTTGTGTATATTTTAATAGTATGCAAACCTACTAGGTTTAATAACTTTTTAACAACTAAAAAAACACAAAGATTTTCTACTACTTTTACTCTGTGATTTTCTAAAGTATTTTTGGGTGATAGAGAAAGGCATGGTTACAATTCGTGATTTTGCAGTCGTGCAACTACAGTTGATCATATAGTTGTTGTATCCCGGGAGATAGATGACCAATGTATCTAAAGTACCATACGACTGACCGAAAATCTGTCTTAAAGAAACTGTGCTCGCACAAGCCTCAACTTGTTTCTATTCAATCGAGTTACGATTTATTTATTTGATTTTCTATTTTAATTTCAGATTTATTTGTAATTGATTTTGTTTTGTTCGATCCAATAATATTTCCAGTATTTATTTTTACTGTTTTATTATTTTTCTTGGATTATTAACCCTTTTGTATGTTCGTTTAATTCAAGACTAACAGATTACGCAATGGTTTATATCAGTTAAAGTATTGTTTAATTCGTTTTGAATTAATTTCCAATCATACCAATATTTTTTTTTTGAATACCCTTCGTTTGGAAGCCATATGCGAACATCTCTTTCTTAATCGACGAATCCACGCGTTTATGTACAAAACTGTACAAAAACATCAAAGGCCTTTGCTAGAACCAAGCAAACAAGTGTACATCAAATTCAAGGGTGGGTTTCAATTAAATGCAACGATTAGATTTAGATCAGACTTTCCATCCATATTTCACGTAATGAGATACTAACCTAGAAGAGGATTACCAAGACATCGAGTCCGTTGTAGACTTGAATTGCTATCGTTCTTTTTAAAAGTAAACAGGTTGGTTTAAATTTCGCAGGGAAATATTAGTTTGTGATAATTTTTTTTCTTCAAATTATGGCATTAATAATAATTATTGTTAGTACTAATAATTTTTTTTGAGAAATTTTAATAGAGAAGATTAGGATACTCAGGCGAAATCTTAATCTGGTTGGAAACTAAGATCTTATAAAAAATTCATTTCAAGATTTAATTCCTACCGTTTTAACGGGTTTACTTAATCTATTTTCCAAATAAGAAAAACCGAAATTAAAATCAAATGATTAATTCCTTTTAATTTTTGTTTGTTAAACAAAATTGAGTTACATTGAAATCTCTTATTCGAGTTTTAGTGTCACTAATCTCGTATGATTCTAACGTTGCAGGGAATATAAATCATTGAATTTATTTATGTGAGAATCTTGTATGATTCTATTTTATAAAATAAAATAAATTATTGAATTTATTTCTTGAAAATTTTAATCAGTATGTAAATTGAGATCTTGTAAATAAATTTATTTTAAGGAATTTAATTCGGTCGTTTCAATGAGTTTACTTGATCTCTTTCTCAAAGAAGAGACAATCTGAATAAATCTAGTTTATTCAAATTTTGTATTGGATAAATATGTTTTAACAAAAATTATCATTGAAATTATTATTCTGTTCAACAAATTCTAGAGTATTGATTTTGATCGAGGTCTTGAATCAAAGCATAAAAAATATTGTTTTCTATGTCAAATTAAATTCTCAAAGCCTAGTATGATGCACGTTATGAAGTGTACAATGTTTAAAAATAGATAGAGAATCGTGAGGGTCATTGGACCATAAATACATATAGAAGATGTCGGTGCTATGAAAATTCTTAGTTACCAAATTCTTAATTGTGATGATTGATCATAAATTATTGTGAATCAAAGGCAGTGACTTTAACTGATCACTGGCGGTATTCTCGCAAAAAGAATGGTTGGAAGTAAATTTGTTCAGGCGTTAGTCATTTGAAAAGTTAACCCCTGTTTGAATAATTTCAAAAACTACCTTAAGCATAAAAGAATGAAACTCATAAACAGTGATTGAAAAACAATATGAAAGTGGATGTCTAAGATTGGTTCTTTAAAAGATCTGGTATTTAAGCGTGCCTAATGCACTACCTCTCTTATCATAAGTTACCTATCTGGTGCACAATTCATTAA
Organism: Hibiscus trionum; assembly: GCA_030270665.1. NCBI lineage: Eukaryota > Viridiplantae > Streptophyta > Magnoliopsida > Malvales > Malvaceae > Hibiscus > Hibiscus trionum. The sequence goes on from BSYR01000021.1 coordinate 30,724,191, forward strand.
TGTTCTTTCTATAAAGACCGTGTGTTTTTTTTTGTTTTGGAGTTTTTAGTTTTTGGCTAAATTCCTGACATTTAACATATTCATAATATTTTATTTTAGTTGTGACTGTGTGACACTATGGAAAAAATCAGTGAAATTCAGTGAAAATAATTTCAAAATGTGGCAACAAAAGCTATTGCATATTTAATCTTGGTAAACTTGGTCAAAGATCTGAAGGATGGTCCTCCTATTATTTAGATAGGATAAGGCAAATATTGTTAACACCTTTAAAATATTGCTAAGGAAAATAGTGTTAAGATAAATATTACCATGACAAACATAGTGGAAATCATAAAGGACTTCAAGAAAATTAATCATGGGCGTGTTCAAGAAGCAAATTTTATGAAAAATGCTTCAATTGCATAAGATGATGAGGAGCTCTATATGAGTAATGTTGGTACTATAATTTTGAAGATGATTTCTGAAAAGAACTGCAACTTCAAAAATGTGACCAACATGTGGGGGAAGTTATTTTATTAGTTAATTACCTTTGTAATAAGGTTCTTCACAACTAAAGAGATAAGACACCATATGAGTTATGGAATGGAATAAACCCTTCCTACAAGTACTTAAAAATGTAGGGGTGTCTTGAAAAGGTAATAACCTCGTCACCAAAGGAATGACAAGAGAAGTTCGTTAGTGTTATGATGACACATGACTTCAAGATTAATGAGTGTGACAAATGTGTATATGTCAAAATTGTCGACATTGGATATAGTATTATATGCATGAATGTTGATGGCATACTCATTGTTGGAAGCAACATTGAAATGGCAAAATGTATCAATAACGTGTTAAATTTAAGATTTAACATAAAAGATATGAGACTAGACATCACGATTTTGGACATCCAAATCAAACAGTCACATGAAGTTCGCATATAGTCACACCATGTGGACAAATTCTTGAGAAATTTGACAAGGATGATTCTGGTATAGTCATAACTCAATTAGATCTCAAATAGAGTTATCTCTAATGATTTTGTATGATTAAAAGATAACATTGCAAATCCACTAACGAAAGGTTTGAATTGAGATCAGATTGAGAAAACATCTAAAGGAATGTGACTAAAGCCCATGAAAATTTAAGGGGCTATGTGAAGGAAAACCCTACCTAGTTGACTGGAAAACCCAATATCTAGGTTTAAAAGGACAACCTACTAGCATAGACCTTGTACGATCACTGTGGGGGTTCTTCTCTCAAGTCTATTCCTATGATGTGAACAGAGATCAAAAGTGGAATAGGCTAAGAAATGCTTTTAATGACCATTGTGTGTTTCAGTGAGCCGAACAACATAAGTCACATATGTAAAAGTGAAGTGGGACCGCTTCAAGGAGACTATTGGACATAGTCCTCTCAAACTCTCGCAGAACCAGACGATGTCCAAGGCTATACGAAGATACCCATGAGAACTAATATTCTTACCAGGAAATAGTTGTGTGAAGTATATCACCGTTTACACAAACGACAGAACAGTTCAAGGATATCACGTCTACTGGTCAGCCAATAAAGTAAATATATTTTCACAAGGAAAGGTTCAAGCGTGGACACCAACCTATCCTATGCAGCTATTTATCGTAGAATCTATCACCACATCAAGTCAAAATGTTTTGATTTAAATCAATTTCATTCATGTGGGGGATTGTTGGAAAAAATGTGATGAATGAGAAATTGATACTCAAAGTGGGCTTGTGAATTGAGTTAAGGAAAAGGGAAAAGTTTTTATCCCATATTTATGGGTTACCAAACGTGAGGTATGTTTATATACAAGACTCTATTTGGTGGTTATTGAATAACTTAAGCTTATATGATATGAGTAATATGAATGTTCGGACCGGTTGGGCCCTCTGTGGGCTTGTAGATGTTTTAACCCATTACGAGATAGTTTTTTCTTAAATATAGCATTTTTAATATCTCAAATAAAAGGATAAATGATTAGAGATTATCTTTAAATTTGAATATTATTTTTGAATATTCTGGAATTAAAAGGATAAATATTTGATAAGATATTATCTTTTAATTTAGATATTATTGTGATAATGCTATTTGATAAATGAATTTTATTTTAAAAAAATTCAGATAATTCACAAGTTTTATTTCCAATGAAACTCATTCCTCTATAAATAGCACGCAAACCTACTAGGTTTAACAACTTTTTAACAACTACAAAAACATAGATATTTTCTACTACTTTTACTCTGTGATTTTCTAAAGTATTTTCGGTGATAGAGGAAAACAAGGTTATAGTTCGTGATCTCTGCAGTTGTGCAACTACATTTGATCATGCAGTTGTTGTATATTGAGAGACAGATGACCAATATATCTCAAGCACCATAGGAGTGGTTGAAAATATGTCTTAAAGAAACTGTGCTCAAATAGACCTCAACTCGTTTCTACTCAATCGAATTACAGATTATTTACTTGATTTTCTATTTTTTTCATGTTTATTTGTAATTGATTTTGTTCTGTTCGGTCTAATAATATTTTCAGTATTTATTTTTACTATATTGTTATTATTCTCGGATTATTAACCCTTTTATCTAACATGTTTAATTGTTATGTGTTCATATGATTGTATATCTTTGGTTTTATTGGACTTATGGTCTATGTTTGGGGGTCTTGACTATTTGGTGCATAATGGACTTATTAGGAAGTATGCCTCTAGATTAATTGTACGAATATGAATTGTGTTGAATAATTGGCATGTAATTATTTTAGCCTATTTGTTTAATGATGGTATAACATTAGAAGCAGTTGATGTTGTATATAAGAATTTAGACATGTTGGTTTTGTGATTCGAATCCTCTAAGATGCTTTTTTAATCCAGCTCGTATCCATGCACTTGGTACCGATATGGTCGGTAGTTTAATTAGTTAATAAGTTTTACCAAGGTTAAATCATTGTTATTGAACCCTATCGAATAACATCGAAAACCTAACCCGTGACTAAATTGAGGAAAATGCAAGTTGAAGGCCAAAACCATAGAGAATAAAGAGTTAAGGGACTAACCACGCGATTAGCCCATCCTCAATTATTAACAATTCAACGTGGGACAATTTGGTGAAGTAGCTTCACCTAAAGGAAAACTTAATAATTTAAGATAATAAAAGAAAGAAAAAGGGATAGCAAAGCCTTATCGATTCCAAGTTAAGCAAATACCACTCTTTCATTATCATCTTCTTCTTCTCGGAAGCACACACCTCCATTGAAGCTAGGGTTCAAGTTTAGTTTTTCTTCATGTTATTGTTATTGAATCGTTGCTATCGTTTGGGTAAGCATTAATCCTCAAACAATCGTTGAATTCCATGGATATGTCAAGCTTAATATCAAGCTACGGTTTTAGCCACCCATGGATAATTCATCGTTGATATTGAATTTGGATATCGATTTTGATATCGTTGTATTGATTTTGATATCGTATTATCGATCCTAATAGTCTCCCTATTGATTTCCTAGCTCAAGACAACGAAAAGGAGCATCCATCAAATTCATCGAAGGCTAGGAACAGGGGAGTTGTCATCCGAGAGGCGTAAGAGCATCAGATTAGTAAGGTGAGTGTAGTCAGAGTCTCAGGATTAGGCGAAGAGCCTTCCCAAATCTTTTATTGTTGATTTTGACCATATCGCTAACAATATCATTGAAGAAGTTGTATTGATTTGGTAATCGGATTCATTGGTAAGTGTCGGTAAGTTGTTAATAAATATCATACATAGTTATTGGCATCGCTATCATGCATTGTTATCGATATGATTAGTGTTATTGAAATATTATAAAGAAATCATCGAGTATTGATATTGATATTGACATTGAAATATGGCATATTGATCATGAAACATGATTGCTATTGATAATATTGAAGTCATTGGTCATTGAAATTCTCATTGAACATTGAATATGGATACGAACATTGAAACCTTGGATTTGAATGGACAATGGATATAATTGGCATGCCATAGAATTCATGAGCTAGGTGTACGGGTGGACTAAGGTCCTAAGGCTACAACCTATATTGATTTGGTGAGATGGAGGGATGTGTATTGATATTGGTCATATTGGCGAGGCAGAGGGATTAGACCATTCATTGTTTTGGCGAGACGTAGGAATTCACATATCCACTATCTTGATTCAATCCAAGGGTTAAAGATGAAATTACTATGTTAAACATTGTATTTGGATGCATAAGTATTGACATTGATGAACAGGGGATCATATATAATTATATACTTCAAACATTGATGTTAATATTGTTTATGACTACCTCAATAAGCGATGTATGCTTAACGTGTCTCATCTCATGCATTTCAGGTTGAAAGGCCAGAGCGTTTGAAGATCGGATAATCAAAGCGAGACAAGTCACTACAAGCCCTAAAGTAATGTATTTTGACTTTACGAACTCCTAGGAAGGTGACAAAGTAGTCGAACTAGTCGTTTATGCCCATTTTGATATGTTGTGAAATGCCTATGTTGTAATGTGGTTGATGGCCCTAAATGCCTTTTTGTTTTGGCTTAAAGTGGTCTAAAGTTGCATAGTTAGATCATAAAGGTCAAAACATAGTATACGCATTCGTATGATCATGAAATTTGGCATGGTAGTAGTTTATACCATTGAAATGTTGTGTGTAAAGTTTTATTGCATTTGAACATCGTTTGGTAGGTCAATTTGATTAAAAACCAGCAAAAATCTGTCATTACAGGTCAGGCCGTATCGATACGGGTAATGGCGTATCAATACGGTTAAGCAAAACTGGACTCTAAGAACAGGGCATATCAATACGGTTTGAGGCCATATTGGAACATTTTTCTACTGGAATCCATTATTTATATACGGGTCTATAGCGTATCGAAACGAGTCAAAGTCAAGGTTAAAGGAAGTCAACTTGTACCGAAACTGGACCCCTAATTTATCGAATTTATAGTTTGGTCCCTAAAACTTGTAATAGTTAAGAATTAGCCCTAATTGATTAATTATTACTTCACGAGGATTAATTGGACCAAGATGAATTGTGGTAATGTGTTATTGTATAATATTGTTTTAAATGTTAATAATAAAATAAAATTTTATTGCATCGATCACTGTATTGATCATCGGTAACATCTCTCGACCCGGTTCTCGACCATACCGGGAATGGGGTGTTACAACTCAACTATGACCCATGAGCTGAAAATTCCACCGAACTTTAAAATTGTTCAAAACTATCACTGAACTTTAATATGTGAGTCGAAAATACCACTTTGCTGTCAACTCTTAACTCCACTGTTAAGCCAAAACAACGTCGTTTTGGTGCGACTGTTTTGAAGCCTAATTTAGCCCAAAACGACATCGTTTTGCTGGAGGAAAATATTAAAACAATGCGTTTGTGGGGTTTTGAACCCAAGACCTTCAGGGAAAAGATTTATGCCTTAAACACTGATCCAACATGATATTATATAATATTTTACCACAAATACTATATATCTCAAGCTACTTCGGATTAATTCAAATTATTTTATATTATAAATAATATTAATATATAAATAATATAAAATATATTATTCGTAAATATAAGATATATATAAATAAAAGTGTATTGTTTTTATTTTTTATATAATATTTCTAATCTAAATATATTATTTTAAAAACCCAAAATATTCATCAAATAATACATTTATATTATAAATATTATATAAAACTCTAAATCTCAAACCTTAAACTACAAAGCCCAAACATCGATTGTGATGGTTGTCTTATCGTGGCGCATTTTCGAGTGTAGGGAGCGTTCAGAGGAGAGGCTACAGAAGCTAATAGATTCGGAGGAGTAGGAGCGTTCGAGCTCCGTGGTGCATGGAGCGTAGCGCAGGGATAATAGTGCGGAGGCTAGGAGCTCCAGGGTTCTGCCGCGGGGGCTTACAGCTCCTTGGGGCTTGTGGACTCCGGGGGCTTCACAGATCTCGGACGTGAGCCTTCGATAGGAAACGTCGGAGTGCAGTGTGGAGGTGATCTCTCTAAAGGCATGTTTTTCATAAAAGTTTGGCGGAGGTACAACAAAACTTATAAGGAATATAGCCGACTATCAGGGGAACACCATGAGCGACTAGTCAGGGCCCCCAACTAGCCTAAGCCCCTAAGATTTAACTATTCTTATTTTCTAAATTTTATTTTTTAATTTATTAAATGAATAAATTAATCTAACATTAAAATTTAATTTTCCTTCACAAATCTCAAACTTTTTAGTCAAATTTAATTTTCTCCTTATTCTTCTCCAACCTAACGATAAAAAAAGTGATACAATACTCTTAAAAAAATTTGTATTTATTGTTGCTCCATGTCATACCCACAATTCAATTCCTTCAAACTTTCTTAACAAAACAATGAATATAATATATTTGACAAAGTTCAATCATATTTCTATGGTTTATTAATGAAATATTAAATTAGTTGTTCAAAGTAATGAGATATGTTTTCGCTCTATAATGGTCCATTTTTAAGTTTTTCGCTCAGGACCCCGAAAATTTCCGAAACAACTCTGATAAAGACCTAAATTGTTATTAGACTAAGAAATTTAACAACACAAACTAATTATTTTTTGGTTCAACCCTACTTAATTATTCCCAAACTATGAAATTGGCTTTCGTGTTTGACGTTCGGCTGCACGTCGTTGGGCGTTTCTGGCGAAACCGTGTTAGGGGAAATGAGTGCCTTGGTCCGGCGACCATGTGGGTTTGGTTAGTGACGACAATCGGCGACTGAAGCGGCGACAATCGACGACAGAAGTTTGGAATTTTTTAGGGATTTAGGGACCGTTTTGTGAAGCTTATAAAATTTTGAGATTTTATAAAAAATTGAAAATATGAGTATTTTCCATTTAAAAAATTAAAAGAAAAATAAAATTAATGCCACGTGTCAAGCATCGATTGGTTGACAATTTTTTAACACCCATTTAACAACCGGACACCTAAAATTGTAACTATGGAAACTTTGAGCACCTATTTTTACAAAAAATACTTTAGACACCTAAATTATTCTAAGAAATAATATTTTTAAAAAATATTTAAATTTAATAATAATAAAATTGATTTTATTTTTTTAAATTATTTTTAATTTAACAATAATAAAAAATGACATGTCATGTTACAATAATAATAAAATAATTCAGAGTGAAAAAAATGAGCAATTTGAAAGTTTAGTTATTAAATAAGATTAATTTGGGCACTTAAAATTTAAAAAGGTATACTTTGGGCACCTATTTTTCATTTAAGCCTTATAATATTATTGTACTAATTGATTGTAAAGTTTTAGGGTTAAAAATGAATTTTTAAAAATTCAAGGGTGAAATTGTAAAGAAATTTTTTTAGTAGTGACTATAATGTTTATTTTTTTAAAATTGGGGAGCAGAAATGTACATGAGATAAACTTTAGTGGCCATTGCAGTAGTTTATCCTTATTTTTTCGCTGCTAAGTCGGCAAACCGTCAATGTTTAACGGCAACAAATGGCTGAGTGACCAAAAGTTTACGCCCCAAAAACATAAGTGACCTTACTAGTCGTGTTTCAAAATCGGTGACCAACTCTATACTGAGGGAAACATAAGTGATTATTTCAGTAGTTAACCCTTATTTTTTTACAGGATCAAAATACGATTAGACAAAAATTAATACAATGTATATATTTTTTAACATGGTCGCCCCCTTTTGTTTTACTAACCATAAATGACGAATTTTTGGCCCTTTGGTCGTTTAACTTAAATAACTTAATTACTCGTAAATTTGTTGTAGTTAAAAGGTGAGTTACTTAACTTGCTAGTTTACCCCTTTTGTTTTTCTTACCACACATGGACGATTTTTAGTCTGATTTTTAGCTCCCCACCTTTCCAGCTCCCCTTGCAATTTGAATGGCTGTGAAGAGCTCACAGCAGAAGAACACAATCAACATATATTTACCAAAGCTTTCGTCTTTCAAATGTCTTAGCGTTGCTCTTCACATCAAATTCTCATTTTTTTTCAGTTGTACGTTTACAATTTTCTCTCAATTTGTAGAAAACTCCGCTCAATTCAGAACTGAAGTCGCCAAGCACTTGTAAGGATAAAGTAGCATCGAAGAATCTGTCACGAGACTGTAGTAAGATGTTTCCTTGCTTGTTCAATGATTTTTTAACTCTGGGTATTTCTTGATTTCTAAAGTTTTTTTTTTGTAAAAAATGCAAGCATTAAGTATCTGGCCATCGCATGGTGGCTCTTTGGTAGTAATACCCCATTTGGATTTTGAGCTTGGTTCTTCTTGTTCTGCATCTATTAAACCTAGAAGCAGGAAAAAATGGAGTGTTATTGAAGGTTGTCATAGTTTCTTCTTGCTTTCAAGCTATTCAAGATTTAGTAGGAGTGAGACTTGTTGTGGGAACTTGAACTGTAGTTTGAGATGTGGATTCCTCTCTCGGTACTCTAGACTGAATGTTGTTCTCTTTTGCGAGCCAAAGAGAGATTCTTGTAGAGGGTTGGCTGCCTCAGCTTGGGCATTAGAGGAACAGGAAATTGGGAATGGACTTGAGACAGAAGAATCACATTCAAAGGATAATGATAATGACAATGAGGGAGAAGTTGAGTCAGAGAAGAGTGAAAGGATCGATGTTCGAGCTTTGGCAAGCAGTTTACAGTTTGCGAAAACTGCAGATGACATAGAAATGGTTCTTAAAGGTATGGATGAACTGCCTCTTCAAGTACATTCAAGCATGATTAGTGGCTTTGGAAGGGACAAACACATGGATGCTGCAATTTCCCTTGTTGAGTGGCTCAAGAGAAAGAAGAAAGAAAGTGGTGGAGGTATTGGCCCCAACCTTTTCATATACAACAGCTTATTGGGTGCTGTGAAACACTCTAAACAATTTGGTCAAATGGAGAAAATCTTGGATGATATGGCTGAGGAGGGTATTAAACCCAATATTGTTACTTATAATGTTTTGATGGCAATTTATTTGGAGAAAGGAGAAGCTACAAAGGCTCTTAATGTTATTGAGGAAATTCAAGAGAAGGGCTTCAGTCCCTCACCAGTAACCTATTCCACCGCCCTGTATGCTTATCGAAGAATGGAGAACGGAACTGGAGCTTTGAAGTTCTTTGTTGAATTAAGAGAAAAGTATGTGAAGGGAGAGATCGGAGGAAATGCTGACGAAAATTGGGAGTACGAGTTTGTTAAGCTTGAGAAATTCACTGTTCGTATTTGCCAACAAGTCATGCGGCGGTGGCTTGTTAAGGATGAAAATTTGAGCACCAATGTGCTGAAACTCCTGAGAGATATGGACGATGCTGGGCTTAAACTTAGCAGGGAAGATTATGAGAGCCTTATATGGGCGTGTACCCGTGAAGAACATTATCTAGTTGCAAAAGAACTTTATAGCAGGATAAGGGAGAGGAATTCCGAAATAAGCTTATCTGTGTGTAACCATTTGATTTGGGTAATGGGGAAGGCCAAGAAGTGGTGGGCTGCTTTGGAGATTTACGAGGATCTCTTAGACAAGGGACCAACTCCTAATAACATGTCCTATGAATTGATTGTCTCCCACTTTAATATATTACTTACAGCAGCCAGCAAAAGAGGTATTTGGCGATGGGGTGTTAGATTGCTTAATAAGATGGAAGATAAAGGCCTTAAGCCTAGCAGCAGGGAGTGGAACGCGGTCCTTGTGGCATGTTCCAAGGCTTCGGAAACTACTGCTGCCGTGCAGATATTTAGGAGAATGGTGGAGCAAGGAGAAAAGCCCACCATCATCTCGTATGGAGCGTTGCTCAGTGCCCTTGAAAAGGGTAAACTCTACGATGAGGCCCTCAGGGTGTGGGATCATATGATAAAGGTGGGTATGAAACCCAACTTGTACGCGTACACGATCATGGCTTCAATTTTCACTGCAAAAGGAAATTTTAAAATGGTTAATGCAGTCTTTCAAGAGATGGCATCTTCTGGTATTGAGCCAACAGTTGTCACATACAATGCAATTATTAGTGGGTGTGCTCGCAATGGCATGAGTAGTGCAGCATATGAATGGTTTCACCGCATGAAAGTCCACAACATTTCGCCGAATGAGATCACATACGAGATGCTGATTGAGGCTCTTGCAAATGATGGCAAACCAAGGCTTGCATATGACTTGTACTTGAGAGCTCATAACGAAGACGTTAACCTCTCCTCAAAGGCTTATGATGCTGTTGTTAGGTCATCTCAAGTTTATGGAGCAACTACGGACCTAAGTATTTTGGGACCAAGGCCACCAGATAAGAAGAAAGTTCAAATTAGGAAAACTTTGACTGAATTCTCTAAAATAGCTGATGTTCCCCGAAGAAGTAAACCGTTTGATAGGAAGGAAATTTACATCCCACCGAAACACGGAAACCAATAAGCATTTAGGTATTCTGTAGGATGGAGATTTTTACATGTTTGATGTTTGTACATTTGAATTTTCAGATATTAATCAGGATGATATACTGCAATTTTAAGCTTGTTTTATATATGTATTGTGTATCTGCTTTCTATGCGACATCCTCTTTTTACCTGTTTGACAATCGGATTGCATGGTGGAATCCTTATGGGATTCAACTAAAAGGTGACATCCCTTACATTTTATAAACTGAGATTTTGAATCTCGAGTTTAGTTCATATAATCACTATTAAAAAGTGACTCCGGCAGGTCTTTGTTTAAATTTCAATGTCAAGAGTCCTTTCTCATGAATTTTCCAAGTTCGGATGATGATATCTATAATTGCAACTGATACAACTGGAGAGTTTTGATTATTTAATTTGTGAGTTATGACACAACCCCACAGAACGCAAGAAGTTTCATAATTGTAGAAACATTATCATGCAAGTGGTACAAATGTCAAAAGGAATCCATGAATCCAACTTAGGTTACCGTTTATGATACGAGACATGTATGGCAACTGAAAAGATCGATTCCTCAAGTTGCGAAACACCCTAAACGCTCTAGATTCTTTAAGGGATGAGCGGCAATCTTGTTAAACTCTGAAAATTCAAAACAAGTTAAAACAATAATAAAAAGAAAGAAACTTAAGGAATAAATAAGATGAGAACTTGAATTTAAATAAAAACAAAAAGATAGTGTGAGATAAGTGTTGTTCTTTTGATCAAAAAAGAGATAAGTGTTGTTCTAGGAACCTTCCGAATTATGGTTAATTCGGCAAACTTCGTCAAAGGCTCTAATCTCTCTTCAAAAAGATAAACTTGGTAAAGAGAAGGTTGAGGATAATTTTACCACGATTCTTGTTGTATGAAAGAATTAACCAGCTTTGAAGACACAAGTATTAACACTTGCAAAAATGTACTCAATAAATATTTATTGACTGTAATCAAGAATAAAAGTTGTGAATTACACTAAAGAGGCAACCTCCCTTTTATAGACCAAGGGGAAGGAAGTAAAAAACCTTATAATAATCTAACCTACGTCTAATGGTTGTGATTAAACTGCCAAAAGTGATAGGTAGCTAAGCCTAGCTAAATAGGCTATAATATTAACCTAATCTAACAAGGGAGATCTAACGGTCCAGATTCAAACTTTATTTTTAATTTTTTAAATGACATATAAAATAAAATAAAATATTATAAATCCTTTTATTGGGCTGTTTAAATCCGTCCAAGGCATTATAAATTACCTTTGAATCTAATTTTGTAAGATTTCATCGCAATAGGCTTCATAATTTCGCGAGTAAAAATTTCTACATACGATATCTTTACTAAATTGGTCCTAACTTGAGCTTATTATATCAGATTGACGCGTTTCAAAATGCGTTGGAAAGCTAACAGGTTAATAGTTAACTTGTAAGCAGACATGTTGGTCCAGAAGCGTTAGAATCCCACTTAAAAAGTCGTTGTAAGTTGGCTGACGTTCGAGACTTGCGAAATATCTCCAACCTCTTGTGCAAGATGATAAGCTTCACTCTTCGAGAAGGCTTGTTGACACGCGTCGTATAGTGTCAAAAATAAAACCTTAAACTCAAATAAAATAAGATTTAAAATAATATAGCGAGAGTAAGGGTCGATCCGCAGGGAATAGGAACTCTAACACCTTTCTTCTGATTTAGACCAATAACCTGTAGAAAATAAAGGGGATTTTAGAATAGTGATTTGAATGGGAAAAATAGTAAAAACGTAAAAAATAAATGGTGAGAAATAATTATGGATAGAAATAGCCTCAAGCCACGCTTTGCCACGACATCTTTGATCACTGAAGTTGATTTTTCTTCGACTTTCCTGCAGGTTACAGTCTACAAGGCCCAACCCTTGTAACTTACTTCTCGTTGGTAGATTCGACTCCCAGGGCAATTTGAAGTCAAACTTTAGTGAATTAGCCACGGCAATCGATGCTAATCCGGATCTGAGTTAGTGCTGGAGAAGCCCGTGCTCGGATATTCGTCTCGATGAGAATTGTTTCCGATTTTGATTCCCCTTAGTGGACCGCCACTAAGTTTGTTCTTAGGGAGTTGAATTGGCTACAAGCTTTTCCTCGTCCCCAACGATGGATCTAAACCACTTCAAGCCGATGCACGCTCTCGGAATGAAACAATTGCGATGCCTAAAGATTAGGCCGATTGCCTAATCAATTTTGCAGAGAATCTAAAAAGGAGTTGTCGAAGGATTGAAGTATTTTCCTAATCTCACGAGGTTTGTCGGGTTTGGCGTTGCTTTTGGCTAAAAGGGATTTAGTTAAGCATGATTTGTGAAAAAACCATACTTAATAAATAAAGAAATGGAGAAAAGAAATGGAGAAAAATAGAGAGCTTTATTAACTCAAGGAAGAAGAGAACAATGGAAAATGTTTGATGAATAATTCACCCCCAAAGTGGGGTATTTATAGTAGTTGAAAAACCCTAAAAACCTAAGATGATAAATCCTAAAATATTTAAATAAAATTACAAAAGATAAATATCAAAGTTTTGAATTTAAAAGATAAAATTCGGATGATAGGCTATCTTGATAAGTGGACTGATAGGTTATCAAGCTTGCTGACGTCATCTTCTAGAAGGTGCTGATGTGGCGCCCAGTCAGCATTCATGCCCATGAATCTGCCCACGAATTCAATATTTTCTGCAGCACTTCAACTCGTTTCTGTCATTACGTAACCTGCACAAGAACAACACAAAAACAGCCCAATTAAGTCCCTCAAACGTATGTATTCGATCAAAACAAGGACTAAAAACATAACCAAAATAAATACTTATCAAATTCCCCCTCACTTATCCGATGCTTGTCCTCAAGTATCTCAAAATTAAATAAACTTAAGTTCAAGTTTTCATCCTTAATTTCACGAAGTCTCAAAAGGTTTCAATATGATTAAGCATCTAAATATGAAAGAAAACTAAGGAGCAAAAATAGACAAATGGCAAGATTAAAAATTTAAAGCAAAAACGACATTCTAAAACTCTACTAACATCAATGATGCAAACCAAGTACCCTCACAAGGAATCGCTCATGTCACTCAAAGTGTTTAAGGGTAGAGAAAAATCACTCGAGCCAAAGCTAATTAGAGCATAAACATAAGCTTGTGTTTAAATCTAATCTCCACTACTAACATGAATACGATGCAAAAATCAAGAGGTCTTTAAGAAGGGTTGTAATGGGGCTAAGGTAAGGGTAGGATAAGGCTGAAAATAAGGGCTAAAACTCAAGACAAAAAAAATCATCTCAAAAAATATATTCGAAACTGTATTTTTTTTATATTCGAACCAAATCTGCTCGACAGTGTACTTTTTTTTTCTTTTCGAACTGCACTGTTTTTTTTCTGGTTTTTATTTTTCTGCAGACTCGAACAATTTCCTGCACTGTATATTCGAATCAAATCTGCACTGTATATTCGAATCAAATATGCACTGTATATTCGAATCAATTCTGTACAGTTTTTTTTCTTTCTGCACAGTGTAATACACTGCTGCACTGCACTTATTCGAATCTGTTTTTTTTTAATACGATTTTTTTGTCTTGAAAAAGGGAACAAAAGTGATGGATTTGAGAAGGAAATTGGATTAGGCTTAAAATGTGGTAATTTTCAAGAAAAAGGCTAAGGCTCAAAGATTGTTTCACTAGGGGAAATTAATTAAAGGGTAGGTGATTTATTTGGGAAGAGAAGTGGTTTAAACCTAGTGCCTCTATCATATTAAAGCATCATAATCAATCAATGTAATCTCAAAAAGAATTTAAAAACAAGTTCTAGAATGCAACTAATTTAGCTAGGCACACTCAAAGAAACAAAGAGCAAATATCATGCATGCTCATTTGGCTCAAAATCTCACAAATATGTCTTGTGTACTAAGGTAAGCATCATGTGGATTAATAGGGAAATAAAATGTCATATAAAAAATTAAAAATTAATCATGCCAAAAATCTACCATGCGACCTAGAATTTTCTAACAAGATAGATTCAGAACCATGTGAAAACAGTGAGACAAGGCAAAATTAACGATTTAAACAAAGAACATAAATTAATAAAACCAAGATTTCAAGCGAACAATCAAGACGGATAAGCAAGATAAAGATTGATAAGTATATCTCCCTCCCCCTCACTTAGATGCATTTTGTCCCAAAATGAAAAATTAAAATAAAAGAGAGGAAAGGAGAGACTCCCCTAATCAATTGCGGCCACGACCGCGGCCACGTCGTCCGCGAGAGGTGCCGGGGCGAAGATAGGATAAGATCTCGGCCAAGTTGGTCTCGATGGAATGAAGGCGCTCATCCATATCTCTTTGGGGTTGGTCGTCCTGTGTTGGTTGTGATTGGGCGCGTCTACGAAACACTCGTTCTCGACGAGTTGGGAGAGTGCCCGGGGGAGCAATATAAGGTGCATCAGGGGTGCCTGCAAGTAAGCCCATTGCATCTAGGCATCTCTCATCTAAAGCACTCATAGAAAACGCATAAGTAAACTGAGATGGATCAAAAGTAGCAGAAAAAATACGCAAAGCTAAATGGGTAATATAGGGGCCCAGAATTAATGGTCGTGACCGGTGGTGGATAAGGTAGGGTATTAAAAATTGGATGGGATAAAGATAAAAAATATTTTAAGAACTGGGCCCACCAAATCCTTTTGAAAAAGGATAGCTTCTCATCCTTTATTCGATCTAAATCACCTGCAAATAAAATAAATAAAATATCAGATAAAAAATAGAATTCGAAATAAAATAAAACGACAAGATAAAATAAAAAGATAGATAAAATGAGATAAAGAAAATAAAATAAAATAAACAAATAATGAAAATAATGAAAATAAAATTGATTTCGATTCTTCTCTTTTTTTATTAATTTTTTTTAAATTTTTTTTGTTTTTTTTGTTTTTTTAATAACATTAAGAATAAAGAAAATTAAAATAAAAAGAAATGGGTTGCCTCCCATCTAGCGCTTGTTTATCGTCGCTAGCTTGACGACCTCATTTATGCATTTGGTTCCTCGAAATAAATTTCTTCAATCAAACCAACTGGAACATTTTCGAAAAATTGTTTTAACCGTTGTCCATTAACTTTAAAGCTATGTCCTTCGGTGTCTTGAATTTCTACTGCTCCATGTGGAAAAGATTGAACAACAGTGAACGGTCCGAGCCATTTGGAACGCAATTTTCCTGCAAAAAGTTTAAATTTAGAATTAAATAATAAAACCTTTTGACCAACGAAAAAAGATTTAAATGAAATATTTTTATCATGAAAATCCTTTGTTTTGTCTTTAAAAATTTATGCACTATCATAGGCATGTTTCCGGATTTCCTCTAGCTCTTGAATGTGTAACTTGCGTTCCCTTCCAATCGCATCCATTTCCATGTTACATTGCTGAATTGCCCAAAATGCGCGATGTTCCAGTTCGACTGGTAAGTGACAGGGTTTACCGTAAACGAGACGGTAAGGTGACATCCCTATGGGGCCTTTGTACGTAGTACGGTATGCCCATAGCGCATCGGATAGCTTAATGCTCCAATCTTTGCGATCCGGCTTCACGATTTTTTCGAGTATGGTCTTTATCTCTCGATTCGACACCTCTGCTTGACCATTCGTTTGCGGATGGTAAGATGTTGAAATCCGGTGAGTGACACCGAACTTTTTCATGAGAGTATCAATCACTCGGTTAATGAAATGCTTCCCTCGGTCGCTTATTATCGCTCGCGGTGTGCCAAACCTGCAAAAGATAGATTCTTTTAGAAACTTAACAGTGGTTTTAGCATCATTATTTCGGGTTGCTCTAGCTTCAACCCATTTAGAAACATAATCTACCGCAAGAATTATATAAAAGTTACCGAATGAAGAGATAAAGGGACCCATATAATCTAATCCCCAAACATCGAATATCTCACATACAGTAATGGGATTAAGTGACATCTCGTTTCGTCGACTCAAATTACCAACCCTTTGACACTTTTCACAAGATTTACAAAATAAATATGCATCACGAAAAATGTTGGGCCAGTAGAAACCACACTCAAGAATTTTATGTGCAGTACGTTTAGGCCCGAAGTGACCACCGCAAGAATAAGAATGACAGAAATTTAGGATAGAGTTTACCTCGCTTTCTGCTACACATCGTCTAATTACCTCATCTGAACAATGTTTCCAAAGATAGGGATCATCCCAAATGAAGAATCGAGACTCCCTTTTTATCCGTTTCACTTCCGCTCTAGGTAAATCTTGTGGCATCTTACCTGTAGCTAAGTAATTCACCATATCTGCGAACCATGGAACGTTAAGCTGAGCTGCCATCAATCCTTCGTCAGGGAACTCCTCTCTAACCGGTGGGTCCGACATAGATAATGGGATGCGACTCAAATGATCGGCAACAAGGTTTTCGCATCCCTTCTTATCTTTAATTTCTAGGTTGAATTCCTGGAGTAGTAGTATCCACCGGATCAGCCTCGGCTTTGCCTCCTTTTTGCTCATCAGAAAGCGTAAAGCTGCATGATCAGAAAAGACAACGATTTTAGTACCGAGTAAATAAGATCTAAACTTTTCTAAGGCAAAAACAATAGCAAAGAGTTCTTTTTCCGTTGTCGAATAATTTTTCTGGTCAGGATCCAAGGTACGTGATGCATAGGCTATAACATGCGGTTCCTTGTCGATTCTTTGACCCAACACTGCTCCAACGCTAAAATCGGAAGTATCGCACATTAATTCGAATGGGTGGTTCCAATTTGGTGGTTGAACGATAGGTGCGTTTACAAGCTTCTCCTTGAGTATGTCAAATGCCTTTTTGCATTTTTTGTCAAAATTGAAGGGTTGATCCTTTTGTAATAGACTGCAGAGGGGTTGCGCCAACTTTGAAAAATCCTTAATAAACCTGCGGTAAAACCCTGCATGACCAAGAAATGATCGAATATCCCTCACAGTTGTGGGGTATGGGAGTGAGCGTATAACATCTGTTTTAGCTTTATCAACAGTAATACCTTTTGAGGAAACAATATGTCCTAGAATTAACCCTTTATCTACCATGAAATGACATTTTTCATAATTTAAAACAAGGTTGAATTCGCGGCATCTTTTTAGCACATTTGTCAAATTTAATAAACATCCTCCAAAGGAATTACCGTAAACTGTAAAGTCATCCATGAATACCTCTATACCTTTTTCGATGAAATCTGAGAAAATGCTCACCATGCATCTTTGGAATGTGGCCGGCGCATTACAAAGCCCGAATGGCATTCGACGATAGGCGAACGTGCCAAAAGGACATGTAAAGGTTGTCTTCTCTTGATCCTCGGGCGCCACAGGAATTTGGAAAAAACCTGAAAATCCGTCAAGACAACAGTAGTGAGTTTTACCGGCTAATCTTTCAATCATTTGGTCTATAAAAAGAAGTGGAAAATGTTTTTTTCGAGTTAGAGAGTTCAACTTCCTGTAGTCTATACAGACTCGCCAACCATTCTGGACTCTTGTTGGAACTAACTCACCTTCCGCGTTTTTAACCACTGTGACTCCGGTTTTCTTAGGGACTACATGGATCGGGCTTACCCAGTCACTATCCGAAATTGGATAGATTATATCCGCATCTAGAAGCTTTTTTATTTCTTCTTTAACTACGTCCATCATAGGTTGATTCAGGCGGCGTTGTCCTTGTCGAGATGGCTTAGCCCCATCTTCGGTTTTTACCTTATGCATGCAAGTGGAGGGACTAAGGCCCTTGATGTCTGCGACGGTCCACCCAATGGCTTCCTTATGTGCTCGCAATACTGTTAGCAAGTCCTCCTCTTCTTCGTTTGATAGCTTGGTCGAGATAATAACCGGCAAGGTCTCTCTTTCTCCTAAAAATGCATACTTTAGATGCTCGGGTAATTGTTTAAGTTCAATCTTGGGTGCCTGCAATATAGAAGGTAAAGGTTTAGTCTTAGATGCAGTAAGTTTTAAGTCTTTATTTATCGAACAAAGATTTTCGAACTCCCTGTCTTCTTCGTCGGAATCCGCGATTTCTCTGTACAAATCATCCATGAAGTCAGTAAAACTAGTGTCAAAGAAATCATTTATGGCAGGTTCAATGACATCAACAAAATTTAAACTAGCAACATTTTCAGGATGTCTCATAGCTTTGTAAACGTCAAATTTTACTACCTCACCATCGAATTCCATTGTAAGGATCCCACTTCTTACTTCAATTTTTGTGTTTGCAGTGCTCAAAAATGGGCGGCCAAGGAGGATCTCAGAAGAGTTGTTTGCCCGGTCGTTTTCCATGTCAATGACATAGAAATCCGCTGGGAAGATTAAATCATTTACCTTTACAAGAACGTTTTCCAGTAATCCTTCCGGGTAGATTATGGATCTATCCGCCAGTTGTATTGTTACCTTCGTATCCTTCAAAGGCTCAGCAGAAAGTGAGTTATAAAATGAAAGGGGCATAACATTAATAGAGGCCCCTAAATCACACATTGCTCTTTTAACACCCACTTTACCTATTTTACAGGGAATGGCGAACATACCTTGGTCCTTCAATTTTGGTGGTAACTTATGCTGGAAGACCGCCGATACATGTTCTCCTAGATTAACCTTTTCAATTCCAATAAGACGACGTTTATTAGTGCATAAATCTTTAAGGAACTTAGCATACCTTGGAATTTTTCGGATTACGTCGAGGAGCGGTATGTTGATCTCTACTTTCTGGAACACATCTAGGATTTCCTTTTCTTCTGCTTGTTTGTCTCTTTTCATCAATCTCGACGGGAATGGTGGTTGGACAGCATAAGGGGATGGTCTAGGGGTTGGATTTGATGTATCTTTTTCGACTGGTGGAGTTGGTTTATCTTTTTGGGTGTTTTCCTCTAAGGTTTTGGGTTCTATCACGGTGCCACTTCTAAGGGTGATAGCATTAACATTTTCTTTTGGGTTTATCTCTGTTTGTGAAGGGAGTTTACCTTTGGATTCAAGACGACTTACTGTTTGGGCTAGCTGGCTCATTTGCTTGTCTAACTCTTGTAAGTGGATTTCGGTACGGTTCTGGAACTTCTCTTGGGATATCGCTAGTCGTTCAACCAAGGTTTCTAGAGGCGTCTTTTGTTGTGGGTAGGGTTGTCTTTGTTGGTACGGTTGATTTGGCCTTTGGTTGTTCGCGTACCCATAATTTGATTGGTTCCTCCACCCAGAATTATAAGCATTCCCTATGGCGTTGGCTTGGGCGACATCATCTTCTTGAATCATCGGACAACAGTCTGTCGGATGTTCTGGGCTGGTACAGATTCCACAAAGTCTAGCTGTTTTCTATTATCTGCAACAAGAGTTTGTACTATTTCAGCTAATTTATCGATTTTGTTTTCTAATGAAACTGTACTTACCTCGCGAACCCTTCGAGATGGTTCGTCAGACTGATTGAATCTTTGAGAGTTGGCGACCATGGTTGATATCAGTGTTTTAGCCGCCGTTGGTGTCATGTTGACTAAAGCTCTGCCACTTGCTGCATCTATCACTTTCATGTCCATAGGCGTTAATCCTTCATAAAAATATTGGAGGAGGGTTTGTTCCGACAACCCATGTTGTGGACAATTTGCACACAACTTTTTAAACCTCTCCCAGTATTCATACAATGATTCAGCTTCTCTTTGTTGAATGCTTAGGATGCTGCGCCTAATTTCGCTCGCTTTCGCTGCAGGGAAAAACCTGTCAAGAAAAAGTTTAGCCATGTCAGTCCATGTTGTAACAGAATTAGGGGGAAAATCAAATAACCAATCTTTCGCTATATCAGATAAGGAGAATGGAAAAGCTCTAAGTTTGATTTGGTCATCGGATACTCCCTGTGGCTTTGTACTTAGACAAACCATGTGAAATTCCTTCAAATGTTTATGAGGATTTTCTGTCGGTAAGCCGTGAAAGGTAGGCAAGAGATGGATCAAACCCGTTTTTAGCACGAACGGTGTTTCGCCATTCGGGAAAGTTATACACATAGGTTGTTGGCCATCGGGCGCCTCATTCAGTTGGCGTATGGTTTGATTTTCGTCTCCCATCGGATTGGGCTCGTAACTCGATTCTGCTTCGGATGTGATTTCTAGATCGCGTTCGAGTCTCTGTTGACGTCTTTTGTTTTTCTTTTCCCGAAGTGTTTGTGCGTTCAACTTTCGGGCTAGTGCTTCGATTTCCGGGATGAGATCAAATTGTTCTCCCGGATTGCTCCTGGTCATAAATCAAATAAAACGATATTAGTAATTTGTCGTATTCCCCGGCAACGGCGCCAATTTTGACACGCGTTGTATACTGTCAAAAATAAAACCTTAAACTCAAATAAAATAAGATTTAAAATAATATAGCGAGAGTAAGGGTCGATCCGCAGGGAATAGGAACTCTAACACCTTTCTTCTGATTTAGACCAATAACCTGTAGAAAATAAAGGGAGATTTTAGAATAGTGATTTGAATGGGAAAAATAGTAAAAACGTAAAAAATAAATGTTGAGAAATAATTATGGATAGAAATAGCCTCAAGCCACGCTTTGCCACGACATCTTTGATCACTGAAGTTGATTTTTCTTCGACTTTCCTGCAGGTTACAGTCTACAAGGCCCAACCTTTGTAACTTACTTCTCGTTGGTAGATTCGACTCCCAGGGCAATCCTTGAAGTCAAATTTTAGTGAATTAGCCACGGCAATCGATGCTAATCCGGATCTGAGTTAGTGCTGGAGAAGCCCGTGCTCGGATATTCGTCTCGATGAGAATTGTTTCCGATTTTGATTCCCCTTAGTGGACCGCCACTAAGTTTGTTCTTAGGGAGTTGAATTGGCTACAAGCTTTTCCTCGTCCCCAACGATGGATCTAAACCACTTCAAGCCGATGCGCGCTCTCGGAATGAAACAATTGCGATGCCTAAAGATTAGGCCGATTGCCTAATCAATTTTGCAGAGAATCTAAAAAGGAGTTGTCGAAGGATTGAAGTATTTTCCTAATCTCACGAGGTTTGCCGGGTTTGGCGTTGCTTTTGGCTAAAAGGGATTTAGTTAAGCATGGTTTGTGAAAAAACCATACTTAATAAATAAAGAAATGGAGAAAAGAAATGGAGAAAAATAGAGAGCTTTATTAACTCAAGGAAGAAGAGAACAATGGAAAATGTTTGATGAATAATTCACCCCCAAAGTGGGGTATTTATAGTAGTTGAAAAACCCTAAAAACCTAAGATGATAAATCCTAAAATATTTAAATAAAATTACAAAAGATAAATATCAAAGTTTTGAATTTAAAAGATAAAATTCGGATGATAGGCTATCTTGATAAGTGGACTGATAGGTTATCAAGCTTGCTGACGTCATCTTCTAGAAGGTGCTGATGTGGTGCCCAGTCAGCATTCATGCCCATGAATCTGCCCACGAATTCAATATTTTCTGCAGCACTTCAACTCGTTTCTGTCATTACGTAACCTGCACAAGAACAACACAAAAACAGCCCAATTAAGTCCCTCAAACGTATGTATTCGATCAAAACAAGGACTAAAAACATAACCAAAATAAATACTTATCACTTGTAGACCCTTGCTCACGAAGTCTTGTACTGTTGAGTGTAACTTGGTCTTGAATTATCTTGACTTTGATCTCATAATAGGGCCATGTAGAAAAGTCTACTCATCATGTCCGAGGGTTCGATCTTGGGGCTTAATTAAACCTGACAAACATGACACGAGACCGGAATCGATTTATTCGAATTGAGACCTGAAATTGACCTGAACACGATTATTCGAATTCGATCCAAAAATTCGAAATAAATCGAACCTAACCGAAACTGACCCAAATTTTAGTTGAATTGAAAATGAACCTGAACTGATTGTTAATCGAACCGAAATCAATCCGAACTGAAGGCAATCCGAAATAAAAAATATATTAAAATAAATAATAAAAAATCGATATGAACTGTCGCAAAAAGACAAATATACAAGCTATATAAAGTAATATATAGGGTGAAAAAACTAACTCGACCAATTTGTAGGAGTGAGACTTGTAAGGATAAAGTAGCATCGAAGAATCTGTCATGAGACTGTAGTAAGATGTTTCCTTGCTTGTTCATTGAATTTTTAACTCTGGGTATTTCGAGCATTGGCAAGTAGTTTACAGTTTGCGAAAACTGCAGATGACATGGAATTGGTTCTTAAAGGTATGGATGAACTGCCTCTTCAAGTACATTCAAGCATAATTAGTGGCTTTGGAAGGGACAAACACATGGATGCTGCAATTTCCCTTGTTGAGTGGCTCAAGAGAAAGAAGAAAGAAAGTGGTGGATGTATTGGCCCCCAACCTTTTCATATACAACAGATTATTGGGTGCTGTGACATTTTATAAACTGAGATTTTGAATCTCGAGTTTAGTTCATATAATCACTATTAAAAAGTGACTCCGACAGGTCTTTGTTTAAATTTTAATGTCAAGAGTCCTTTCTCATGAATTTTCCAAGTTATGAAATTTTAGTATCATGATATCTATAATAGCAACTAATACAACTGGGGAGTTTTGATTATTTAAAGTATGAGTTATGACACAACCCCACAGAACGCAAGAATTTTCATAATTGTAGAAACATTATCATGCAAGTGGTACATATGTCAAAAGGAATCCATGAATCCAACTTAGGTTACAGTTTATGATACGAGACATGTATGGCAACAAAAAATCGATTCCTCAAGTTGCGAAACACCCTAAAAGCTCTAGACTCTTTAAGGGTTGAGAGGCAATCTTGTTGAACTCTGGAAATTCAAAACAAATTTAAATAATAATAAAAAGAAAGAAATTTAAGGAATAGATAAAGTGAGAACTTGAATCAAAATCAAAATAAAAAGATAGTGTGAGATAAGTGTTGTACTAGGAACCCACCGAATTATGACTAGTTCGGCAAACTCCGTCAATGCCTCTAATCTCCCCTCAAAGAAATAAACTTGGCAAAGAGAAGGTTGATGATGATTTTTCCACAATTCTTGTTGCAAGAAAGCAATAGCCAGCTTCGAAGACACAAGTATTTACACTTGTAAAAATTTACTCAATAAACATTTATTGACTAAACTCAAGAATAAAAGGTGTGAATTACAATGAAGAGGCAACCTCTCTTTTGTAGGCTAAGGGGAAGCAAGGAGAATACCTATTAATAATCTAACCTAATCTAATGGTTGGGATTAAACCACCAAAGGTGATAGGTGGTTAACCCTAGCTAAATAAGCTATAATTTTAACCTAATCTAATAAGGGAGATTTAACAGTCCAGATTCAACCATTGTTTTTAATTATTTAAATGATATAAAAAATAAAATACTATAAATCCTCTTATTGGGTTGTTTAAATTCGTCCAAGGCATTATAAATTACTTTTGGATCTAATTTTACTTGGATTCATCGCAACTAGCTTCATAATTCGCGAGTAGAAATTTCTATATGCGCTATCTTCACTAAGGTTGTCATAACTTGAGCTTATGACATCGGATTGACGTGTTTCAAGATGTGTTGGAAAGCTAAGAGATAAATTCGTTAACATGTAAGAAGACATGTTGGTATAGAAACGCTCGAATCCCACTCAAAAAGTCGTTGTAAGTTGGCTGACATTCTAGACTTGCGAAATGTATCCAACCTCTTGTCCAAGATGATCAACTTTACTCTTCAAGAAGGCTTTTAGACCCTTGCTCACAAAGTCTTGTACTATTGAGTGTAGCTTGGTCTTGAATGTCTTGACTTTGCTCTCGTAATAGGACCATGTTGGAAAGTCAACTCATCATGTCCAAGGGTTCAATCTTGGGCCCTAATTAGACATGGAAAACTTGACTCGAGACCTGAATCGATTTACTCGAACCGAGACCCGAAATTGACCCAAATACGATAACTCGAAATTGATCCAAAAATCTGAAATAAATCGAACCGAACCAAAATTGACTCGAATTGTAGTTGAACCGAAAGTGGACCTGAACTGATTTTCAACCGAACCGAATGGACCCGAACCGAAGGCAACCCGAAATAAAAATATATATTAAAATAAACAATGAAAGATTGGATGTGACTTGTCGCACATCTCACCAAAAAGCCATATATACAAGCTATATAAAGTAATATATATGGTGGAAAAACCTAACTCGGCCTGAAAACCTGACTAAAACCGATCGATCTCCTATTAACCCAACCCAAAAGCAACTGACCCGAAAGTTAACCGAACTGAAAATCAATTGACATGACCCGATACTCGAACCGAAATCACTATAGAACCGAACGAAGTGAACAAACTTAAGCCGAATGTAGCCAGACTTGAAATGACCTGAACCGAACCTGAATCGAATGACCCATTTTCCAACTCTAGCCCTAATGCTCGTATCATTCCCCATTCTTCAAAGGGATTCATCTTCAGATCCAAAACATCAAAAGGAGAAAGATCGACAACATTAAAAGAAGAACTAATATTAAACTCATATGGTAGATCAATGCGATAAGCATTATCATTGATGCGCTCTACAACGTGAAAAGGTCCATCCCCTAATGAATCAAGTTTAGTCCTCCTTATACTAGGAAATTGTTCCTTACGCATATGGACCCAAACCCAATCACCAAGTTTAAAAAGAACCTCTTTACGCCTTATGTTGGATTTAGCAGTGTTAGATTGGTTAATCTTCTATGTTCATTCTTTGACCTTGGTGTGAATAGTTTTAACTAAGTCAACTTTCTATTCTCCATCTAAACTGTAAAAGTTCTCAGTAAGCAAGTCACAAGATTAAGGGCAGTTAAAGGGTTAAAACCATAAACTATTTCAAATGGAGAATATACAATAGAAGAATGAATGGATCGATTATAAGCAAATTCAACAAAGGATATACACTCTTCCCAATTACATACATTCTTACCTACTACATATCGGAGTAGTGCTCCCAAAATTTAAATCACTACTTCGATTTGTCTGTCAGTTTGAGGATGACAAGTGGTTGAAAAAAGTAGTTTAGTACCAATCTTACCCCATAATACCTTCTAGAAATGGCTTGAGAACTTCATGTCATGATCAGAAACTATTGTCTGTGTGATCCCATGAAGTTGCACCACTTCCTTAAAAATAAGTCTGCCACATGTGTTGCATCATCGGTCTTGGGGCAAGGTATAAAGAGAGACATTTTGGAGACATGTCCACAACAACAAATATACTATCTCAACCCTTCTTAGTACGTGGTAGTCCAAGTATAAAATCCATCAATAGGTCAACCCATGGAATAGAAGGAGTAGGCACAGGGGTGTATAAACCATGAGGCCTTTTGCTTGTTTGCAAGTAATGCATCATGTACATATCTTTTTACATTATTCCATATATATGGCCAGTATAAATGCTTGGTAAGAATATCTAATGTCTTGTTAACACCAAAGTGTCCCATCAACCCCCTCGTATGTGCCTCTCGAATCAATAAGCCCCTAAACGTACATTATGGGATACACATCATGTTCAAGCAAAATAAGAAACCATTTACCACATAAAATTTGTTAGTAGCACTAGTTCCACCTTTAGCATAAATAGATACAAAATCAGAATCGTTTGAATAGAGTTCCTTAATAAGTCCAAATCCAAAGACTTTAGCATCTAAAGTAGTAAGCAAAGAATAATGACGAGATAAAGCATCAACAACAATATTATCCTTACCATGTTTGTACTTGAAAACATAAGGAAATGATAAAAGGAATTCAACCCAACGAGCATATCCTTTACTCATTTTACCTTGATTGTGCAGCCACTTGAGTGACTCAAGGTCCGTGTGAATGATGAATTCTTTTGGTTGCAGGTAGTGGTGCCATGTTTCCAATGAACGAACCAATTCAAGTAACTCTTTGTCATACGTGGAATAAATGAGTTGTGATCCTTTGAGCTTCTCACTAAAAAATGTAATAGGTTATTTATCCTGCATAAGAACGACTCCAATTCCAATACCCGACGCATCACATTCAAGCTCAAAAGTGTTAGAAAAATTAGGTAATCGAAGAACTTGAGTGTAAATTAGCTTATCCTTTAAGGTTTGAAAAGCCTTCTCTTGTGAATTTACCCTAGTTAAAACCTGTGGATTTCTTAATTATTTCTGTCAATGGGGCTGCAATGGTGGAGAAATTCTTCACGAAACCACGATAGAAACTAGCTAGGCCATGGAAAGATCTCACCTCGGTTATGGAAGTTGGTGTAGGCCTTCATCATCTACGTGAATACCTTGTGCACTGATAATGAAACCTAAGAAAACTAGCTTTTCACTGCAAAAATTACATTTGACAAGGTTCACATAGAGTTTCTCGGCTCGTAAAGTATCCAAAACTAACTTAACATTAGAAACATGTAATTCCAAGGAAGTAGAATAGATCAATATAACATCAAAGTAGATGACTACAAGCTTACCCAAAAAAGGCCTTAAAACATGATTCATAAGACGATAAAAGTACTAGAGGCATTTGTTAGCTCGAAAGGCATAACTAACCATTCATACAATCCAAACTTGGCTTTAAAGGTTGTCTTCCATTACTCTCCTTCTCTCATACTTATATGGTGGTATCCACTCTTGAAATCGATCTTGGAGAATATGCATGCACCATAAAGCTCATCCAGCATGTCATCCAACAGTGGAATCGAATGTCTATATTTGATAGTGATACGATTATGGGCCTACAATCAACACACATACGAAACGTACCATCTTTCTTGGGAACTAAAAAGACCGGAATAGTTGTTACCTCATCAAAAGTATTGTTTTTCATGCCTATAGTGATATGCTTTTGCTTGTTTTTGGGTACATTTAGTTGTTTTAATTTGTTAGGATCGTGCATTTTTATCAATGAGTTAGTAGGTTGCCTATGCCAGAGTGAAGGGTTGTTTTTGTGGCTATTTTGTAGGTTTGGCAGAGGAATGGACACATGAAAGTAACACAGTTAGGAACGCAGTTAGGAATGCCAAGGTGAATGCCAAGAGCTGTGGGCACATAGGGGCCAGTGGTGTGCCAAGAACTTGTTGGCAAAGAGATGCCAGTGATGCCATGCCAAGAGTTGATGAACCCCAAAAAAATACGGGAAGGATCAGGCTCATAAAAGATCACAATTGGATTAACTTTCGAAAAATAGAGAATAAGGTGGTGCTAAGTGATGTTAACAAGGTTGTGCCAAGCTTGGATGCCAAGGCATCATCGGCATGATAATATCAGCCCTAGCCTGATAAGCTATCACACCAAGCTGATAAGATGTCAAAAATGATCAGATAAACCTTTATCTCTTATCCCTTGATCATTTCAAATTCAAATAAAAAAGGCTTATCTCATCCTTTCCTACACACGCCTATATAAAGACCAACCGATTAAGCACATACGGAGAGAGAGACGATGAGAGTGATCAGGTGAAGACCTAGAGTGATCAGAGTACGACGTTGGAGTGACCGCTGAGTCACGATTGACTGCACCGTGGAAGGGTGGTTCAACCTCTTGGCCGAGAACCTGGTGTGGAGGGCTGCATCGAGAGACCCCTCTGCCTATTCCCTTGGCACAACTTGTTTATCTTTAGTTTTTTATGATGATGTTTTTGAAAATGATTATGGTTGTGTTGGTTAATCCCCTCACCATGAACTAATTTTCATAGTTGGTGGGGGCTGTTTTGGATTGAATACTCTAATTTTTCCTTTATAATAATTTTGTTTTGGCAAAGTTTTCTATTTGGCATACTCTAATTTTTCCTAAACACTTTGCCAAGCGAGAGATGGCATAGTACGCCTATTGCCTCCCAATATCTTAACAGACTCGGGGTGGTGACGATTAAGTTGTTGAATACTTGGGAGAGAAGCTTCAAGAGAAGTCGTTCAAGTAGATGAACTTACTTCGGAAGTGAAATCTACCACCTCAGAGTATAGATTGGTTTTAATCAAATTGGTTTAAGAAAAACATACACTATAGAGATATATGGGTTTTTACTTGGCCAATTTAATGCAACGACCATTGAGAGAGGCTTTGCTTTTGTTGAATCTGCTCGGCAAACAATGCCAAGACAGTTTTTCCAATAAAGGCTGACATGACCCATATTGAATCCAGGCATTCCCTGCCAACAATCATCACTAGTTAGAAGCACTTTCCTTGCCAACATTTTACTTCATTTTTCTTTTCTTTAGTTTCAAAACAACCTTCAAAACAAACATCTTTTCTTTCAAAGCAAGTGACAATTATGCAATCAAATTCAAGACAATCTCTGTGGGATCGATAACTCATCTTACCAAGCTGTATTACTTGCAGACTGTGTATACTTGCATGCAAAAGAGTCTTGGCATAACTTGCCAAATACATATCATTTATACCTTTTGCCAGCATTCAATTTACACATCTTTTACAGAGTCTATAATAGTACAAGGGCTCAAGCTCTCATGGATGTGTCCTTTCTCTAACAAGTCCTCCACTTGCCTTTGTAACTCCTTTGTCTCCTCTATACTACTTCTATAGGCTGGAAAATTAGGGATACTGGACCCCGAAATGAGATCAATTTGATGCTCAATTCCCCAAAATGGTGGCAACTCATTAGGTGCATCGTCAAAGACATTTTTATAATCCTGCAAAAGAGTTAGAAAAACACTAGGCAAAGAATTAGTCATAGTAGATGAAGTAAAATAAGTTTGCTAAAAAAGAACAAGAATGCAAGTTTGTGTGGCTAAAAGGGTTTCTCTCAAGTATTTTTTCCTTGCATAAATATTTTGAGACACTCGTTTCCTGTCACATATAGGTTATAACACTCAAGTATTTTTTTCTTTTTATCTTGTCTAGATGCACTTCATTAGCCTAAGTGTAAAGACTCGCAGCGAAACAATTAATATCTCATGCAAGCATCGATTAAGCACTGAATTGAATACAAACACATTTTATGGGCCATTTTGTAATTTTTGCAATTTACCGGAACTTCTTACAATTTTTAAGTTACCGTCCTTTAATTAGTCACATTACATGCCACTCTATCAAATCTCAGCTCAAAATGATCATCTAAGCTCATTTAGGGATTGAAACGTACAGAAACAGAACTTCAAGAGATTTCAAACAACTAACTTAACAACATGGTGTTTCAATACACATTGCCCTATATCGAAACACCCTATTTCAAAACATGTCCAAGTGTTTCGGAACACGAGCCCATATCGAAACACCCTTTAAAGTGTTTCAGAACACCAAATTCCAGTAGCCAAACCTCACGAGCCTGTTCCGATACACCATGCCTTGTTTCGAAACCCCATGCCTATTTTAGAGACCCTGTTTCGATACGGCCTTAGGCGTATCGAAACGGCTGACTTGAAATGTCATATTTTTTCTAGTTTTTCTCACTTTAATGCAATCATAGTCATTCCAACATGCTTCCAACTTATATCTAACATATCCAAAGGTCAATCTTCAATCATCCCAAGAATGATCAACATCATTCCATGGCAAGTAGCAACATAAGCAAACTATAGGCATGCAACCTAGAAAATAAGTCAAGCAAGATACCGAAATGCATAACCAAGCATAAACCAAATACCAAAGGCCATTTACAAGTCAAAAGCACATATAAAACTTGCTCAAAACAAATGAGAACCATCATGCCTTCATAAAAAACACCATCAATGCTTAGTGAGGAGTGCTCAAAACAAAACACCATCAATGCATTAAAACCATTTTCCAAGGCCACATTGAAATTGTAACACCCCAATTTTGGGCCTAGAAGTTTTGGGTTTGAACCGGACCGGTCGGATTTTTGGTTCGAATATAAAAGGTGGTTTTAGGGAAAGCCTAGTTCGGGATGCATTAAAAATATGGAAAAATATCTAAAAATCCTCTTTTAATATATATAAGAGGGTGGTGAAATCAATTTTACAAAATGAGGTTTGGAAATATGACATTTCGAGTTAGTGACTAAAGTGTAATTTTTGAAAAGTTCGTGACTGTTTTAAAAGGATTGAAACTTTGAATCTTTAAGGAGCTAATTTACCCAAGGGAGGATTTCTCCAGATTTTTCTTGATTTTTAAGACTCATTTAGTGTTTAATTAATAAAAAGAAAAGAGGGAAAAGTGATATTTTAGTTTCATAACTAACTTTTACCAAAATTTCCCATTTCATTTTCTCTCAAAATTCCCTCAGCCAAACACATTTTCACAGCAAATTTCCTTTTGATTTTCACACCTAAAGAGGAGTTTTCAATCCCCAAATGATTCCTAATCATTTCTACATCAAATCCTCACCATTTGCTTAATGAATTTTCAAGGATTTTGGCTCTAAACAAGGAGAAATCCACATTTAGAGGTATGAACGTCCTTCTCCTCTAAATACTCAGTTCTTTACTGAAATTCCCAAGTTCTCAATCATTAAATTGAGTTTTATTAAAGGTTTTAATGTTGTGTTCTTGATTTTGGCTTGAAATGCAAGATTTGGATTTAATTTTGAAGAAATTCGTATTGGATGATTGGGCTCTGTTTTGAGATGTCTTTTTGATGTATTTTAGATGTCTAAATGATGTGTAATTGAGGTTTAATCAATGCAATCCCGAATAGGTTGATTTTCCTAGGTTTTTACTTGTGAAAATGGTGGTTTTTGGGGTGATCTTGGTGTTTTGTTAATGCTGGAGGTATAAGGACGAGTTTGGGTTCATTTTGGATGTTAATTGATGTTTAAAAATGGTTATAAGTGATGGATCTTGGCTGGGTTAAGTTTTGGAAGAGTTTGAAGGTGATTTCGGTTGTGTTTGGTAGCCGAAATGTTGGATTTGTGAAGAGCAGCGAGTTTAGGTGTGTAGCTGGTGATTTTAATGCATGATGATGCATTAATCCTCTGTTGTTATGTGTTTAAAACAGAGGAGGATGATCCGGAGGCAATAGAGGTGGCGTTGGAGGTTTCAGATGCTTGGAAGGCTTAACGGCTAGCGTAGTTTTGTGTATCGGTGAGTGGTAAAGAGTTTTCCAACTTTGAAACATTTTGGATGAGGCTTTGGGAGCTTAGTTTAAGTCTAAACAACTTAGCTAAGCTCAAGAGTAAGTAACTGGAATTTCTCTCTTGGTTGGGCTATGCTTTGGTTTTTAAATGCACTTGGGATGATTGTGTTTAAGTTACTGTTTTTAAACATGTTTGGACATGGTTTAATGTTGGATGTTAATTCCATTATGTTAAAGATGCATAAGGTAAGTTATCCTTGACTTGCATGTGTTGGGTGCATATGATTTTAAGCATGTGATGCTTGTGGATTTGGCATTTTGGTTATGCTTGCATAATAGTGGATTAATATGGTAAAATGGTTATATTGGCAAGTGATGTAAGTGGTTGTTGGTTACTTTAATCGGATATAGTTAGCCGACTATAGGATTGGGTGCACCGTGAATTGAGTCTCCTTGGATGTTGAGGGGTTGTGATTGTACCGTAAACTCCATCCAAGTACTCTATCGATTGAGGAAATTAGTGTCACCACGATGGAGGATGGCTCTTGTGGGTGGGCTTGTTAAGCGCCACCACGATGGAGGATGGCTCTCGTGGGTGGACTTTGCTAAGTGTCACCGCGATGGAGGACGACTCTCGTGGGTGGACCTTGTTAAGCGTCACAACGGTGGAGGGTTGCTCCCGTGTGTGAGCTTGGTTAAGGTGATTACAATGGTTGAGGTAGCTCCCATGTGTATGCCTTGTGGTGTGTCCCGGCTCTTGCTAGTGAGTTATACAACTTCCGATGAGTGATGTTGAGGGGTTGGGATTGTATCGCTAAACTCCATCATGGGTGTTGAGGGGTTGAGATTGTACCGGTAAACTCCACCTTGTGTTGTTCGATAGTGTGTATGAAGCGTGTGGGACAACGCTTGTAATCCGCGTATCCGATTGTGTCTTGTGTTGTGATGGTTTGTGAATTATCGCTTGAAAGCCAATGTAATGTTCTTGAATGTAATGAAGCGAGAGATGCTTGGAATGATGCAAGGATGCATGAGAAGTGTGTAATGGTTTAAGAGTGCATGTATTACTTGTTAAGCTTGAACAAGTGTTTATCTTCTTTTATGAATGGTGTTTATGTGCAAGGAATCTCTTAAATGCATTGAAGTCTTGTGAAGACTTGTTTAGAAAGGCATGAAATTTAAATGTTGCTTTGGTAGTTCATGTGTTGTGCATTTGTTGAATGCATGAGATAGTTAGAGGGAACAAATGGTTTTCCAAAGATTTTTCTTGAATGGATCATTAAGCATGAGAAAAGTATGTTATGAAGAGGAAATGTTTTTCAAGGAATTTGAGTTTAGCTTTGCATAAGGTGTTCATGCTTGGAAAGGTTTTAATTGATGGTTTTGCAAGAATGTGCTTTGAAGTGAGTTATTTAGCTTTTCTAAGCTAAGGGTTGGTTTTTATGATTGAGCAATGCATGATTTAAAGCATGTTGTTTAAAAAGGAGTTTCAAACAATGCTTTGGTTTATCGAATTGTATCTACTTTTTAAGAGAGTTTTTATGAATCGCTGTGTTGATGGTGTTTTGGTTTTGAGCATCCCTCACTAAGCATTATGTGCTTACGCTCCTTTGTGTCCATCAATGCAGATAATTGAAGTTGGTGCAGCAAGAAGCAAGGGATTCAAGGAGAGCTCCACTTGAGAAGTATGTCTCGGTTAATAGCTATAGATAATAAAGGCAATGGGGGGAGAGTCTTTTATATTGATGTGTAATGAGATTGAGTATGTTGACCATATTTGGTTTGTGGTTTGAATCTTTTTGTTTATCGCTTTGCAACATTTGAATCTTCTTATTCATAAGTTGTTATACTATGCTTCTTGTTTTAAAGGCATGATCAAGTGTTGGATGTGTTGAAGGAGTTGGTGCACCTAAGTTTTGCTTTGCATCTAGATTTTAATGCAATTTGGTAGTTATGATGCTTGGCCTGTTGTTGATATGTTGAGGATTGTTTTGGAGTATGTTTGGTGGAGTTTGGATGTGTAAAAACAGGTTTTTCTGCTGTTTCTGGGCAGGGTGTTTCGAAACACCCTTGCCTGTTTCGAAACATGTGCATGTTTTGGCCTGGGCGTTTCGAAACGGGTAGAGGTGTTTCGAAACACTTTGGCTACTGCCAAGCCGCGTTTCTGAACGGTCAATACCCGTTTCGAAACACTTGACCGTTGGGCACTGATTTGAATGGTTTTGAGGTTTGCAAGCTTTACATTTTAGTCCTGATTTTTGTATGTGCAATTGCTTGAGTTCGAGAGGTCCGTTTAAGGTGAAATTTGACAGGGAAGCAAGTAATATGACTAATTTCATAATGGTATCTTTAAAATTAGTAAAATTTTCTAAATTTCCAGATTTTACATTTTGGTCCCTAAATTCGTATGTTGTGCAATTGAGTCCCTTATTGTTTTCTGATTGCTGTGATTTTTAAGTATGCTTATCTCAAGAGTATGACTAGGATTAATGTGCATCTAGACAAGTTTAAAAAGAAAAAAAAGGTCGTTAATCAAGGTTGACTTTCGGGTTGACTTTGGTTTTCCCCGTGTAATCTTCGTAGTTCGGGTCAATCGTCTAGGCCGGGCTAAGGGGGTTACATTTGGTGGTATCAGAGTTGAGTTTCGAATGCTTGGGGAAATGGTAAATTATTGTTATAAGTGTTTGATGCTTGTTCTGATGTGTGGTTGAAAGTCGGTTGAAATGTGTGTCTTTGAGCGAATTGTTGATGTTTTTATCATGCTTATTGGTTATGAATCTTCATTGAGCTAATATGAATTTGTACTGATGATATGCTGGTGTTGTGAGCTGATTTTATGAATGATGAAAGTGTGATGGGTATGATATGTTGATGTTATGCTGTTGCGGGTGAATGTTGTTTGATGAGAGCATGATCGAAGTATGTTGATTGATATGCTCGATGTTGTGATAACCATGTTTTTATTGATTGTTATGTCGTGTGTAAGGGGAGAATTCGAGTTACCCATTGCCTTATTATTATAGCTATTGTGTTATGTTGGAGTTGGAGTCTTGAATCCTTGCTTGAAGCTGGCCTGATCGTTTTGTTTGTTTTGTTATGATTGCTTGTTGATTATTAGCGCGATGGAATCGATGAGGGAATGACAGTTGGGTGAGATGGTTGCGGCTTTAGAGCAGGTTGTTAAGTCTTGGAATTCATCTTTTGGTGGAGATGTTTCGTTTCAGCCTACAATGCCTGGAGTTGAGGTAGTAAGGCAGGAGGAGGAAGTTGGTTCTGTGATGAAGAGTTCATCACCTATTGTTCAAGAGGTGTTGGGAACATCTCAGACCATGGTGAAAGTGAGGCCTGAAGACGTGCCGATCGAAGGACACGCGAGTTTGTCAAAACAACGCCTATATGGTTTGGGAGCTGTGGAGTATCGTGGTTCGACACCTGAGGCGTTCGAGGCTTGGTTAGCCAGTGTAATTCTGATTTTGGATCAAGAAAGGTGTGATTACGCCTGTAAGCTTGGAAGTGTTGTCTCATTGATGTTGGAGGACGCATGTGCCTGGTGGACATCTGTGGCGATGGCAATGCATATCCACGATATAGATTGAGACTTCTTTGTGTTTGCCTTTTATGAAAGGTACCTTGGAGGGAAATTTCCAAGGGTTAAGCAATGTGGGGGTGTGGTTTCAGATTATGAAGGTGAGAAAAGTTTAAGCAAGAGGGTTGTAGGCACTGGCCTTGGGAGTGGTCAGCGGAAGAGGCTACGTGATAGAAGGTTTTGCTTGAATCGAAGTCCGGGTGGTGGTGCAGATGTAGGTCAAGTGCAGTATGACCAAGGAGTGGTAGCTCAGTTGCCGAAGTGTGACCGTTGTGGAAGGTGTCATGTTGGAGGTTGTTGGGGCGCGAGAGTTTGTTGGAACTGTGGTTCTAAGTAGCATGTGAAGCGAAATTGTCCTCAAGTGGTGAGATCAGCTTCAGTTGTAGCAAAAGGGTCTCAGAAGGGTCATGGGCGCGGCCAAGACAAAGTTTAAAGGTGGAAGGAAGGGCAGAAAGGTGTGAGGAGCTTGGGGAATGAATCTTGTTGGAATTGTGGGTCTGTTGGACATTTGAGACGAAATTGTTTGAAGTTGGCTCGGGGTAGTCAGGGTTCTTTACTGCGAGGAGATAGTGATGACCTTAAGGTGTTGGTTGATGCTGCGGTGGTATGACTAGAGAATGATGGTTCTGTGAAGAAGAGAGTTTGTCTGTTGAAGCCCCGAGGCAGTGAGATGTTTTCAGGTAACCTTGTTAAGTAACTTTTACCCTAGTTATCTTAGTTTGGTTTCGGTTTGGTTTTCCCTTGCGTAGTGGTATGGTCTTATAGCTAGCAAGTTTGGGGTAGTAATTGGTGTTGTTTTGAAAACAACTTTAGTGTGAAGAGGGCATTAGTGGGTATTTTGTGGTTAATGGGTTGTTAGAATGGTAGAGTTGGACAAGATAAAAGTGAGGTACGAGGTTGTTTTTAGGCGGATTCTGAGGATGTTATTGGTGGGTGTGAACCGACATACATGCACATTTAAAACCATTGTTATATACTATATTATATATATGTGTTGGTACATGCATACGTGTGACATGACATTAGAGGTTTTGCATACATGTACACAGGCATTGATAGGGCATATTGGTGACCATGCATACGTACGTTCACACTTGCTAATAGCTAGTTGGGTCCGTTAGTGTTGGGATAGGGTTAGGTTGGATGATGGGTTTTAAGAGTTGTTTTGGTGCTAGGAGAATGTTAGAAGTAATGAAGGGTATTAAGCGAGCTGTCAGTAATAGTGAGTGCGGTATAGCATGTTGGCAGAAGGAAAGTGTTTTGGTGCTTAAGGAGTTTAGCGGTGTGGTGGTGAGGAGAATACCGGTTGAAGTTAGAATCAGTCAGAGTGGTTGTGAATAGTTAGTAGAAGTGGTAGTTTCTTGGTGTTAGGTGATGTTGCAGGTTAGTGGATGTGTTTCCAGAGTGCTGAGGTAACTTGGCATTGATGTTGTAATAGAAGGGTTGTTTTTGTAGGTGATGGTTCGTAGCAACCTTCGAAGAGTTGAGAAGAGGTTGTGTTGTGGGTTGTAGAAAAGGGTTGGCCTGGGGTGAATAGAAGTTTCGTAATCTTAATATGTATGTATAGTATGGGCGGTGTCCTGGTAAGGCTAGTGTTGTAGTCAAAGCTTGAAGTGGAAAGGCAATGTAAGTTCAAGGGCCATTGTTGGTTGGACGGGTTCTTGTGAGAAGTGGTTGGCTAGTCGTGTATAAGTAAAT
Organism: Hibiscus trionum; assembly: GCA_030270665.1. Lineage (NCBI taxonomy): Eukaryota > Viridiplantae > Streptophyta > Magnoliopsida > Malvales > Malvaceae > Hibiscus > Hibiscus trionum. Next base: position 30,760,813 of record BSYR01000021.1, read on the forward strand.
CCCTTCTGAAGTCAGCTAGTGGTATATGGAACGGCTGGCGGAGTCAAGGTTGGGGTTTTGTGACGTGAATTTCGGATGTTGGGTGAGTAGTCCTGGTGAGTCGTTATGGTAATGATAGTGGCGGATGTGAAGGAATGTCATCAATACGTTGAGAAGTTTGAGTAAGCAGTTGATGCTTAAGAATTTTTGCTTGTTGTGGTAATCTTTGAAAGAAGTTGAGTAGTTTTGCAAGGAGTTTTAGAAGCAGTGAAGGTTGTGGGTTACAGGGTGGCTGAAGCTGGATGGGTTAGTGTCACCGTGTGTGTGAGTTTTGAAAGTTATGAGTTAAGGTGAGTGTGTTATAAAATTTGGAGGTTCTTCGGGTTCTTGGGGCCATGTGCAGTTCGGAAGTGTGAAAGGTTAAGCTGTGGTTAACATCTGAGTGTTCTGGAATTTGTGAACAGTATGTGGTGGTGTTGGGTTTGGTTATAGTGTAAGTTGATTTGTGGAGGAGTTGGTTTGGTGGAGTTTTGTGTGGAGAGTGTTCAGTGGTGGTTAAGTCTCCTGTGTTGCCTTGTGGGTTGCTTTGAGAAGTTTGGTTGTGCTCTTTTCGCCGGTTGAAATTTCGAGGACGAAATTTCCTAAGAGGGGGATAGTTGTAACACCCCAATTTTGGGCTTAGAAGTTTTGGGTTTGAACCGGACCGGTCAGATTTTCGGTTCGAATATAAAAGGTGGTTTTAGGGAAAGCCTAGTTCGGGATGCATTAAAAATATGGAAAAATATCTAAAAATCCTCTTTTAATATATATAAGAGGGTGGTGAAATCAATTTTAGAAAATGAGGTTTGGAAATATGACATTTCGAGTTAGTGACTAAAATGTAATTTTTGAAAAGTTCGTGACTGTTTTAAAAGGATTGAAACTTTGAATCTTTAAGGAGCTAATTTACCCAAGGGAGGATTTCTCCATATTTTTCTTGATTTTTAAGACTCATTTAGTGTTTAATTAATAAAAAGAAAAGAGGGAAAAGTGATATTTTAGTTTCATAACTAACTTTTACCAAAATTTTCCCATTTCATTTTCTCTCAAAATTCCCTCAGCCAAACACATTTCCACAGCAACTTTCCTTTTGATTTTCACACCTAAAGAGGAGTTTTCAATCCCCAAATGATTCCTAATCATTTCTACATCAAATCCTCACCATTTGCTTAATGAATTTTCAAGGATTTTGGCTCTAAACAAGGAGAAATCCACATTTAGAGGTATGAACGTCCTTCTCCTCTAAATACTCAGTTCTTTACTGAAATTCCCAAGTTCTCAATCCTTAAATTGAGTTTTATTAAAGGTTTTAATGTTGTGTTCTTGATTTTGGCTTGAAATGCAAGATTTGGATTTAATTTTGAAGAAATTCGTATTGGATGATTGGGCTCTGTTCTGAGATGTCTTTTTGATGTATTTTGGATGTCTAAATGATGTGTAATTGAGGTTTAATCAATGCAATCCCGAATAGGTTGATTTTCCTAGGTTTTTTGTTGTGAAAATGGTGGATTTTGGGGTGATCTTGGTGTTTTGTTAATGCTTGAGGTATAAGGACGAGTTTGGGTTCATTTTGGATGTTAATTGATGTTTAAAAATGGTTAGAAGTGATGGATCTTGGCTGGGTTAAGTTTTGGAAGAGTTTCGAGGTGATTTCGGTTGTGTTAAGTAGCCGAAATGTTGGATTTGTGAAGAGCAGCGAGTTTAGGTGTGTTGCTGGTGATTTTAATGCATGATGATGCATTAATCCTCTGTTGTTATGTGTTTAAAACAGGGGAGGATGATCCGTAGGCAATAGAGGTGGCGTTGGAGGTTTCGGATGCTTGGAAGGCTTAACGGCTAGCGTAGTTTTGTGTATCGGTGAGTGGTAAAGAGTTTTCCAGCTTTGAAACATTTTGGATGAGGCTTTGGGAGCTTAGTTTAAGTCTAAAAACTTAGCTAAGCTCAATAGTAAGTAACTGGAATTTTTCTCTTGGTTGGGCTATGCTTTGGTTTTTAAATGCAGTTGGGATGATTGTGTTTAAATTACTGTTTTTAAGCACGTTTGGACATGATTTAATGTTGGTTGTTAATGCCATTATGTTAAAGATGCATAAGGTAAGTTATCCTTGACTTGCATGTGTTGGGTGCATATGATTTTAAGCATGTGATGCTTGTGGATTTGGCATTTTGGTTATGCTTGCATAACAGTGGATTAATATGGTAAAATGGTTATATTGGCAAGTGATGTAAGTGGTTGTTGGTTACTTTAATCAGATATAGTTAGCCGGCTATAGGATTGGGTGCACCGTGAATTGAGTCGCCTTGGATGTTGAGGGGTTGTGATTGTACCGTAAACTCCATCCAAGTACTCTAGCAATTGAGGAAATTAGTGTCACCACGATGGAGGATGGCTCTTGTGGGTGGGCTTGTTAAGCGCCACCACGATGGAGGATGGCTCTCGTGGGTGGACTTTGCTAAGTGTCACCGCGATGGAGGACGACTCTCGTGGGTGGACCTTGTTAAGCAGGGTTGCTCCCGTGTGTGAGCTTGGTTAAGGTGATTACAATGGTTGAGGTAGCTCCCATGTGTATGCCTCGTGGTGTGTCCCGGCTCTCGCTAGTGAGTTATACAACTTCCGATGAGTGATGTTGAGGGGTTGGGATTGTACCGCTAAACTCCATCACGGGTGTTGAGGGGTTGAGATTGTACCGGTAATCTCCACCTTGTGTTGTTCGGTAGTGTGTATGAAGCGTGTGGGACAACGCTTGTAATCCGCATATCCGATTGTGTCTTGTGTTGTGATGGTTTGTGAATTATCGCTTGAAAGCCAATGTAATGTTCTTGAATGTAATGAAGCGAGAGATGCTTGGAATGATGCAAGGATGCATGGGAAGTGTGTAATGGTTTAAGAGTGCATGTATTACTTGTTAAGCTTGAACTAGTGTTTATCTTCTTTTATGAATGGTGTTTATGTGCAAGGAATCTCTTAAATGCATTGAAGTCTTGTGAAGACTTGTTTAGAAAGGCATGAAACGTAAATGTTGCTTTGGTAGTTCATGTGTTGTGCATTTGTTGAATGCATGAGATAGTTAGAGTGAACAAATGTTTTTCCAAAGATTTTGCTTGAATGGATCATTAAGCATGAGAAAAGTATGTTATGAAGAGGAAATGTTTTTCAAGGAATTTGAGTTTAGCATTGCATAAGGTGTTCATGCTTGGAAAGGTTTTAATTGATGGTTTTGCAAGAATGTGCTTTGAAGTGAGTTATTTAGCTTTTCTAAGCTAAGGGTTGGTTTTTATGATTAAGCAATGCATGATTTAAAGCATGTTGTTTAAAAAGGAGTTTCAAACAATGCTTTGGTTTATCGAATTGTATCTACTTTTTAAGAGAGTTTTATGAATCGCTGTGTTAATGTTGTTTTGGTTTTGAGCATCCCTCACTAAGCATTATGTGCTTACGCTCCTTTGTGTCCATCAATGCAGATAATTGAAGTTGGGGCAGCAAGAAGCAAGGGATTCAAGGAGAGCTCCACTTGAGAAGTATGTCTCGGTTAATAGCTATAGATAATAAAGGCAATGGGGGGAGAGTCTTTTATATTGATGTGTAATGAGATTGAATATGTTGACCATATTTGGTTTGTGGTTTGAATCTTGTTGTTTATCTCTTTGCAACATTTGAATCTTCTTATTCATAAGTTGTTATACTATGCTTCTTGTTTTAAAGGCATGATCAAGTGTTGGATGTGTTGAAGGAGTTGGTGCACCTAAGTTTTGCTTTGCATCTAGATTTTAATGCAATTTGGTAGTTATGATGCTTGGCCTGTTGTTGATATGTTGAGGATTGTTTTGGAGTATGTTTGGTGGAGTTTGGATGTGTAAAAACAGGTTTTTCTGCTGTTTCTGGGCAGGGTGTTTCGAAACACCCTTGCCTGTTTCGAAACATGTGCATGTTTTGGCCTGGGCGTTTCGAAACGGGTAGAGGTGTTTCGAAACACTTTGGCTACTGCCAAGCCGCGTTTCTGAACGGTCAATACCCGTTTCGAAACACTTGACCGTTGGGCACTGATTTGAATGGTTTTGAGGTTTGCAAGCTTTACATTTTAGTCCTGATTTTTGTATGTGCAATTGCTTGAGTTCGAGAGGTCCGTTTAAGGTGAAATTTGACAGGGAAGCAAGTAATATGACTAATTTCATAATGGTATCTTTAAAATGAGTAAAATCCTCTAAATATCTAGATTTTACATTTTGGTCCCTAAATTCGTATATTGTGCAATTGAGTCCCTTATTGTTTTCCGATTGCTGTGATTTTTGAGTATGCTTATCTCAAGAGTATGACTAGGATTAATGTGCATCTAGACAAGTTTAAAAAGAAAAAAAGGGTCGTTAATCAAGGTTGACTTTCAGGTTGACTTTGGTTTTCCCCGTGTAATCTTCGTAGTTCGGGTCAACCGTCTAGGCTGGGCTAAGGGGGTTACAGAAATCACATTTCAATTACTTCAAAATATCAACTAAGAACCATCATGCCTTCAAAACCATGCACTTTCCTTAATCAAAAATCAGCATATAACCTTATGCAACATGCATTATAAAACAACAACAAATCCCATTGCTAACACTCAATTTAAGCCTTCTCGTGCATCACTACCAAATGCAAAGCTTAAAGATTAAAACATGCATTTACACATTATGCATCATAAACCATTTCATAATACATCATCAATTATATTGGCTTACAAATGATCATCAACATGCTCATTTCTCAAAACAACATTGGATACGTGGATTCACAAGTGTTGTCCCAACACTTCAGACATTCTCACCGACATCTCAAGTTTCACACACGGGATCTACCCTCCACCGTTGTAACACCCATTGTGGAGTATTTGGTACACCGTATAAACCCCTCAACACCACTCATTGATAGATGTATAACCCCACTAAGGAGAGACAGGACACCACACTTTCCTCAATCGTTAGGGTACTTGGATGGAGTATTCAATACATCGTATAAACCTCTCAACATCCAAGGTGAGTTGTTTATAGTGAACTCAATCCTATAGCCAACTAACTATATCAAATTTCATTTATAAACCATTTTTTACAACATCACTTGCCAATATAATTCACATTTAACCACATACCTCACTGTTTTCAAAGCATCATCAATAAATCATTTTCCAAAGCATTAAACCATGCTTTAAATCACAAGTATAAAACATATACTAACAAGGATCACTAACCATGTGCCTCCTTCATCACCATATCACACAAAACAGTAAATCACTTACTCAAAACATGCTTTAATAGTAGGTAAACATAGATTTAAAATCAAGTGCATAAACCAACCCATAATAGCACAACCGAGAGAGAAATTCCTTATACTTACTTCCAAACTTAGACAAGCGTTTCAAGCTTACATCTAAGTTCCCAAAACCACCTTTAAAGTGTTTCAAAGCTGAAAATCTCGTTCTCACTCACCAACACATGAAAACTTGACTAGCCGATGCGAAACCAAGCATCCAAAGCTCACGGAACTTCACCGACTGCTTCCGATACGTTATCCCTTGTTTATACCACACAAGAACAGAGGATCAAGGCATCTCAATGAATTAAAATCTCCAGCAAACAAACCTACAATGCTGCTATGCCGAAAACACCAAAATGCCTATATGAAACAACCGAAAACACCCTCGATTACATTACAAACTCAGCCCAGCCATAACCTAACACTTCCATCTATTTTTAATCATCAATTAACATCCAAAACCAACCTATTTTCATCCTTATATCTCCAGCAACCCCAATTTCACATTAACACCACAAAAACTCGATTTTAACAATCTAATTAACTAGAGATCCAACTAGTTTCGGGATTAACATGATCAAACCTTCATTTCAACATTAAAAAACATTCAAAACATGATTAAAATCAACCATAAATTAGCCATAACAGATCCAATATGAAAATCAATCAAAATCACCATTTTAAGCTTGTTTTAACCATTTTCATTTAAACAATCATAAAACCTTATTAGGAAACACAATTAAAGAGCAAAATAATTGGGAATTTCATTAAAGAACATTGATTAGAGGAGAAGCACGAAAATTACTTCTAATCCTTTGAGATAAATTGAGGAAACACCAAAGAAATCATTTCCAAATCAAAGTGAAATGAAAAGATGAAAATCTCTAGAAGTTATGAGAGAAAAGAGATGCTTGGGTGAAGAGAAAAGAGAGAAAATTGAAGTTACGCCAAAAATAGATTTATAAAACCAAATCCCCTTTTTAATAAAACTCTTTTTAATCTTTTAATTAAACACAATTAAAATGTGCTTAGTTAAAGGAATAATTGGTTACTTTTGAATTAGCTCCCTAAAGATTCTAAGTTTTGGCCCTCTTTCAAAACATTCCTTTAAAATAGTTTTTACATTTTTACAAATTAGTCACTAAACCGAAATGTCCATCTTCCAAAAGTCATTTTCCAAAATTGACTCCACCACACCCTTTTATATATTTTAAGAGGATTTTAGGAATTTTCTCATAATTTTATCACATCCCAAACCATGTTTTCCCTGAACCACTCCCAAACTAACCTGGATATCTATTCTAGGTTCACCGGACCCCGAAACCAACCTAGAAACTCATACCCAAAATCGGAGCGTTACATAGGTTCACTCAACTCCCGTAGGACATTATTTGTTTGGATATTTTAGTTAAGAGCCTCTTTTTGTGGCCTTTTGTGTGTCATCATCATTTCTTGTTATACCAGTAATACCCTCACAAAAATTTTGCCTTTTGACTTGATCTTTGTAAACTCATTTGGATCCAACGGAGTCAATGTATATTTTTCCCATGGAAAATTAAAGAGTACCTATTCGACTTGCCATGGTGAACAACATCACGATCATACTGCCATGGCCTCCAAAGTAGGAATTGGGCAACATGCATAAGCAGTATATCACACCAAATGTCATCACAATATTTCCCTATAGTAAAAGAAATTAAGGACCACTTTGTTACCTTTACATCGGATCCCTCATTAATCCATTAGAGATGATATGGATTAGGGTGTATTTGGCTAGGTAAGTCGAGTGTATCGACAAGAAAGTTGTTGACAATGTTGGCACAACTCCCACTATCAATGATATTGAAACAAAGTTTACCTTTCACCATGCAACATGAATGGAATATATTAGTCCTTTGAACATCGTCATCATCCTTTGTCTTGATATTCGGTGTACGCCTTATGACCAAGCATCGAGGATCAAGAGAATCACTATCATAGTCAAATGGGGCAATTAATTCCTCTTTAGAAACATCATCTGGTTCCTTCTCTGAATCATACGTAAAGGCACCATCATCACGAATGATAAACACCCTTGAATTAGGGCAATCACGTCCATAATGACCACATCCTCTACACTTGAAACACTCCACACCACAAGTTCGTTTTCGATTTTTGAACACAAAGGTCTGTAACCCCCTCGACCCGGCCTAGACGTTCGACCGAACTGAAAGAGCTACATTGAGTTTGCCGAAGCAAACCCGTGAAAAGGTTACTCAAATTACGTCCATTATTTTCTTTTATGTTATCTAGATGCAATTAATTAACCTACGATGTACATACTGGCAATGATTCAATTCCCATTCAAAATCGGACACCGATAAAACATTCAATTGCAAACTCATACATTAAGGGACCAAATTGCAAAGCTGTAAATTATACAGACTTAGCCAAATTTTAAGTTACCAAACCTCAATTAATCGATTTTCATGCCCTTATTCCAAATTTCAACTTAATATGACCATCCAAACTCATACAAATGCATGCACAATAATCAAGGACCAAAATGTAAGAATCAGAAACTTCAAATAACATTTTAACCATAAAATGGTTACCCGTATCGATACTCGAGCAAGTGTATCGGTACACTTTCACATTCTCAAATTCCAAATTCTAATAGCTCGAAACCGTACCAATACTCTTCCCCGCGCATCGATATGCCTAGCCTAATACACTAAGGCTGTACCGTAACGCTAACCCGCGTACCGAAACACCAGACAAAATTTAGCTTACCCATATCGGTATAAATGCCCGTGTATCGATACGCCTGGACCTGAAATGTCCCAAATTGCTTTTTCTTCATGCTTAGAAGGTACCAAACACATTCCAACATTCCTCAAACATATACACATTTAATCTCAAGATCAACCACATCAAAACATCAAAAGAATAGAATCGTAACATAACATCATACTTCATTCACGTTTCTATAAGCATGCTCCCTAAAACCATTCCATAAAGAGGCTAGAATGCAAAACCATCCAAAAACCAAGCAAGAAAGGTCATTAACAAGTTCACAACAATAACATAAACTTGCACAATTAGGGAGTTTAGCAAATAGCCCTCCTAAATGCAACTTGGTCACATTTCCCTTTATTACTACAAAGAATTTAAAACCATACTTGAGAAAAACTTAGCACTTGGCTCTCTTCCTTGCTTGCTAGCTGCCTCGGTCACTTATTTCTCTGCATTGATGAGAAAAGAAAGCATAAGCATAAATTCATAGTGAGGGATGCTAAAAAAAACACTCATCAATGCATTAAAACCATTTATGTCAAAACTTGTGTTTAATCGTCATGCCAAAACATCTCATGCTTCTCAAACCAATTCAAATCCATGTATAAAATCATTGTTAAACATGTATCATGATTCTCTAGTATACTCAAATACTAACCTCAATTTAGGCCTTAACATACATAACCAACCAAAGCAGAGTGTTGCGTGTAAAAGTGTCTATCACAATGTAGTGCAAGTGTACACGACGCAAGTAGTTAAGTGATACGGAAGTATCGGATATCGTCTCCACAGGGACTGGGCTAATAGCTTCACCTTGGATTACTGCACGTGAGAGGAAAAGAATAGTTTAAGTTGTTGTCACGAAATAATAAAGAGAACTTAAATAAAAGAGTAATGGAATCAAGATAGAGAGAATGGGTCGGTATTGAATTGCACAGTAGTATAGGTGTTACAAAGTCTAGGAAACTTTGTTCTGTCGTCGCGCCTGCTGCGGCAGCACCTGTCGCGGCAGCAGTCCGTTGGTTATCGCGTCAACGATTACTCAACTCAGTACTTCAAGCTTGGCAAGAATCCCTGATGTGCCTTGGCCTATCCCTAGGTCCAAGTCTGTCGATGAACACGTCTTTGATGATACCTCCCGGCGTGAATCGAAGGATGAACACCGATGTTGTTGAATTCTTCCTTAGCCACTTAACCTCGTCCTATCCCTAGGTCCGAGATAGTCCAACTATAAACTAGAGAACCCGCACTTATTCCTTTAATATACTTAACTCTCCCGATATTAAGTAAATAGATGATCTCACAATGCTCTCCCGATACTCTTGCAAGATGTTAATAACCAGAATAAGAGAACTTGAAGTAATTTTATTGAACAAAGAAATTCCTAAAACAAAAGCAATCCTTGCAACTACTTTACAAATCAACCCGTGGCCCTAGGGGAAGTTTAGAACATGGTGAGGAAGGGAAAACGGCTAGGGTTTTGGGAAGAAGGCTAGAGAATGGTGATGTCCTCTCCTAGGTCGAATTACATGCCTTTATATAGGCCTTGGGTTCAAGTTTTCTAATATGGCAAGAATACAAGTTTAAATTAAAGTACAACTCTAATAAAGACTAAATCTTCAAAATAGCAGTCTTTAATTCGTTCTTCCTTCTTGCTTGGGATATCTTCCTTGAACCTTGGGCTTGGCCTTCATTCTGATCTAGGGCTCGGAAAAATATAAGGGTACTCCACGACAAATGGGCTTAATTTTCTCGTTCTGTCGAGGTCCACTTCACTTTCTTCCCTTCACTATCGTTGTCGTCCTTGGCTGCCACGGCAGCGGCCATGGCAACATCATCCTTCATGTCTGCACATCCAGTTCCAGCTCTGCTTCTCTACTGCCCTCCATCTGCTACAGCATCTACCTGCAAAAGCAACCAATTTCAGTAGAAACTGTGCCATTTGATATATTTGTGATGTAAAACTGAAATCTAACCTAAATGCAATGAATTATGCTTGAATGCAGCAGAAATATGGGTTAAATAAGGGTAAAATATAGAACTTTTACACACTCAACACACCCCCAAACTCAAGTTTTTGCTTGCCCTCAAGCAATTCATACCTAACAAAGAAAAATAAATTTTTTTGTTTGGCTTAAAACAATGAACTTTCCCTTACATACCATTTCATTCCATATTGCAAGCAACACATTGTCGGATAATTCAGGATTTATTCGAATCCATGTTATAATTCTCGTGTAGTGTGTGCATGCTTTGTGAACAATTATATGCCTAGACTCACTTAGCTTACTAGAATAGCTGAAACTTCTAACTTGAATTTTTATGCCAAAGTTCATCTTTTTAGAGGCAATTTTTAGGCTCCTTTAGTTTAGACTCGATTCTATATTTCAAGCTTAAGTTTGACTAGAGCCGGTTTTGGGCACCTCTAGCTAACTTCCTAGAGCCGGTTTCGGGCACCTCTAGGTGTAAGAGTCTATTTTTCTTAACTTCTTTTTCTAGAGCCAGTGTTAGGCACCTCTAAGGGCTAATTCAAGTACTAAGCTTTTCCCTATTCTAGTTTACCAGTAAAGTTCTAGACAGTATAAGAGTCACAAATGGTGTTTAAGTTTCAGAACTATAGCAAGGCTCTAAACTGTTCCTAAGACTATCCTAAAAGTGCTGCCACGACAGAGGCTGTCACGGCAGGTAAGTTCAGTTCAAAAGACTTAAGCCAAAATTTTCATCATTTTTTCAAGACAAAAATAAACTAAGTAAAAGACAAGAATTTTAACTAAAACAAGACTCCATTAATGGAGGGATGCCACCCCCAAACTCGAGGGTTGCATTGCCCTCAATGCAAATGACAGTTAAAGAAAATGAAAAGTACATCACAAAATATATAGAAAAAATGCAGACAGCAATATAAGATAAGAACTTAAATTTTAGTTGCTGTCGTCGTCGCTGCTGAGTCGTATCTGTCAGCGGGCAGGGGCCTTCTTAGCTGGTGCTGGCTGGCGGATGGGGGAGGCAGAGGTATTCTTCGTTTTGGCCTCCCTTGGAGGTTGAATTCGGGTAGGGGAGATATGGGGAGGTTTCTCCACTACCTGTACCTCAGAGCTGCTGCTGCTCTCATCGCCGATGTCGTTGCCGCTGCTACTTCCGCTGCCGCTATCTACCTTGTTCTTGTCTGCCACTGTTTTCTGCCGCTTGACGGGTGTGAACTCTTTGGACAGATTCCTCTTTACGGAGGGTTCCCCATCAGATTCTGCCCAGACTGAAGAGGAGGAGAAGCCTGCTATGTATGCATCGAGTTCATCTAACGACATTTTTCTCTTTGTCCCCCTGGCAGAAGTGTTAGTTGTGCGGCTGCCGCCGGCAGCTGTCGGGGTAGGGGTTGGTGTGGATGCCGCTGTTGGCGTTTGGGGTGTGGCAACAAGTGTAGGGGTATGGGCAGGGGTGGGGGCAGTAAAATATTGATTTGGAAAGGTAGGGAATGCAGCATCAGGGAAATTTAAAGAGTTTTGGATGAAGGTTACCGTGGCAGTCGTGAAATCGCGGATGAAGCTCATGAGTCCGAGCTGTCGTTCCTCCAGCTTTTGTACTCCAGCAAGGATCTGGGAGGAGACGTCAGCTGGAGGGGCTGCTGCTGTTTGCTGCCGAGGTTCTGTGGCAGTAGGGTCGGTGTCGCTGGGTGCTGTCGTCTTTGCTGCTGCGGCAGTAGGATCGAAGGAGGACAGCGGGGTGGCAGCAGTGAGTTCCATCAAGCTGAGTAGGTTTCGCTCAGTCCAGCCCTTCCCTTGGACTCGTAGATCGGTGACAGCTTCTGGTACATGATGGCCGCGGTAGAGGGCGGTGATGAGGTAGGGGAAGTAGAGTGGTCCGGTCGGCCGGTGTGCGCATTCTAATATGCTCTCCCGAATGTATCTACCCACGTTAATCGGCCGCTCGTATAGTATAGAATGAATTAGGGCTAACCTAGGTTGGTCTATAGTTGTATTGTGCGAGGAGGGCATGATTCTCTTTTTGATGAAGGTGTTCCACAGCTTGGCCTCCGAAGGTGAGTTGAACTCTCTTCACCGTTCTTGGGTTCTTCGGATCCATGTTCCACTGGGTTCCTTCTTCCGTGAGCTCTGCCATGACAGCGTCGTAGGCAGCAGGGTCAAGGCTCTCCAGAAATTGCTGGTGACCATCTTCATTTATGCCCACATAGAAGCCATATAGAGTGTTGATATATTCTGGCTCGAAGGGCACCTCTCTTCCTCTCACCGTGGCTGCTGTCGTGTGTCTGCTGTTAATGGCAGTATAAAAATCTCAGACCAGAGACACATTCATCTCCTCTGGTTGTTCTGCAAATAGCTGCCACTGCAGGGCTCTGATTTTCTTCGCTATAAATGGTTGTAGTCCCAGGTTCCCCTCCTTGGAAGTGTAAATAAAGCCCTTTTCCTCCCACATGTCACGAATCTGGAAGGATCGTGGGGTGGATGCTGCCGGGGCAGAGCCTGAAGCAGCACTTCTGTTGGTGTTTCTAGAAGACATGGTTGCAAGGATTGTGTAAGAAAATTAAAAGGAAAATGAAAACAAGTAAAAACTCTAGAGAAAGCAAGTAGAAGGAGTAGAAGTGAGTGAAAAAATGAAAAGTGAAACGGGGTTTATATAGGGAAGAGTTTGCTGCCCGTTGGAGCTGTAACGGTAGGCGCGAATAACGGGGCCAGCTGTTACGCGGTTTTTGACGCGTCTGTCACGCGTTTCCGTGTCTACTGCGCGTCTGTTATGCGTTTGCGTGTCTGTCGCGACAGCGTGTTGACAGGCTGTATTTTTCGCGTCTGTCACGACAGCTGTAACGACAACGTCCAAAAGTTGGGCTTTTTGGGCTGATGGAAAATGGTGGGCTGGATTCACTTCTCCTCTTTTCCTTGTCTCATTTATTTCCTGAAATAATAGAATTAAAAACCTTAATTCCTAAATAAAATAACTCTAATTACATAATAAATATATAAATAATAATAAAAATAAAAAATAAAAATTAGGTTAAATGAGGGATGCCGGGAGGGGCATCTTCTAAAGTAACCACTTCCTGCATTCTTGGGGCTTCAGTCCCCTGATAATGCTTCAATCGTTGTCAATTCACTCTGAATTGGTGCCCGTCTTTTAAAGATCTGATCGTGATGGCACCATGTGGAAAAACCTGTACCACTTGGAATGGGCCAGACCATCTAGATTTCAGCTTTCCTGGGAAGAGCTTCAACCTAGAGTTAAATAGCAACACAAGCTGCCCTGGGCAGAACTGTCGTGGCAGCAACTTCTTGTCATGCCACTTCTTGGTTTTGTCCTTGTATATTCTTGCGTTGTCATAGGCCATTGCTCGAATTTCTTCGATCTCGTTCAAGTCAAACAACCTTTTCTATCCTACCTTTTCCAAGTCCATATTAACTGCCTTGATGGCCCAGTATGCTCTGTGCTCAATCTCGACAGGTAAATGACACGTTTTCCCATAAATCAGCCGATAGGGGGACATTCCCAATGGAGTTTTGAATGCTATTCTGTAGGCCCATAATGCATCATTGAGGTGTAGAGACCAGTCCTTCCGAGTTGGCTTAACCATCTTTTCAAGAATGTTCTTAACCTCTCTGTTGGATATCTCAACCTGTCCATTGGTTTGAGGATGATACGCTGTTGCAATCCGATGCTTGACACCATACTTTTTTAAGGCAGCAGCTATAACCCTATTATCGAAGTGTCTCCCTTCATCACTGATGATCGCCTTGGGGATGCAGAATCTACAAAAATGTTTTTATGTAGAAATCTTTGAACTGTCTTGGCATCATTTTTCTGAGTAGCGACCGCTTCAATCCATTTGGACACATAATCTACTGCCAGGAGAATATATAAGTTCCCACATGAAGTTGGGAATAGTCCCATAAAATCTATCCCCCAAACGTCGAAGATCTCGACTTCAAGAATGTTTTGCAGCGGCATCTCGTGTCTCCTTGAGATGTTTCCAGTCCTTTGACACTTGTCACAGTTTTTGTAGAATGTTTGAGCATCCTTGAACAGTGACGGCCAATAAAATCCCAACTGCAAAACCTTAGCAGCAGTTTTGTTGCCTCCTAGGTGTCCTCCATACTATGAAGCATGACAATGATGTAGTATAACTTCTTGTTCTTCATGTGGTACGCATCTCCTTATAACCTGATCTGCACAGATTTTGAAAAGAAGATGTTCGTCCCAATAATAATGCTTAACATCATTTTGGAACCTCTTCCTAGCTTGGTAATTAAGGTCAGGAGGAGTTATTTCGCTAACTAAAAAATTAACGAAATCAGCATACCAGGGGAGTTCAGAAAACTTACCTGCCGCCATGGCTGTCGCGACAGTGATTGTGGCAGCAAACAACTGCTCATCAGGGAAGGTATCCAATATGTGTTTCTTGTCTTCCGGTAGACTCTTTCCCTTCTCTAACCTTGACAAGTGATCTGCAACTTGATTCTTTGTCCCCTTTTTGTCCTTGATTTCCAAGTCGAACTCTTGCAGTAGCAGAATCCAACGTATCAGTCTAGGTTTTGCATCTTTTTTGGTGAACAGATACTTCAATGTAGAGTGGTCTATGTGGACTTTGACCTTCGTTCCAAGTATATAAGAATGGAACTTGTCAATAGAGAATACCACAACTAATAGCTCCTTCTCTGTGGTGGTGTAGTTCACTTGGGCGTCATTCGATGTTTTGCTGGCATAGTATATGACATGAAAAAGCTTGTCTTTCCTCTGCCCAAGTGCTGCCACGACATCATAGTCACTAGCATCACACATAATTTCGAATGGCAGTTTCCAATCTGGTGGCTGTACTATTGGGGCTGTTACCAGCTTTTCTTTCAGAACCTTGAATGCCTCAGTACATTCAGCGTTAAAGTCGAAGGGTCGGTTCTGCTCCAGAAGATGGCATAAGGGCTTTGTGATCTTCGAAAAGTTCGTGATAAACCTTCGATAAAAACTAGTATGCCCAAAGAAACTTCTGATTCCCTTGAATGTGGTGGGTGGCGGCAGCTTTTCGATTACTTCTATCTTAGCTCTGTCGACTTCTATGCCGCGGCAGCTAATTTTATGGCCGAGGACTATCCCTTCATCCACCATGAAGTGACACTTTTCCCAGTTCAATACTAAGTTTGTCTTTTCACAACTCTCGAGCACTTTCTGTAGGTTGCCTAGGCAGCTTTCAAAGTTGTCTCCAAAGACTGAAAAATCATCCATAAATATCTCTAGGAAATCCTCCACCATATCGGAGAATATGGCCATCATGCACCTTTGGAAGGTGGCTGGTGCATTACAAAGTCCAAATGATATCCTCCGAAAGGCATATGTACCGTACGGGCATGTGAATGTCGTCTTTTCTTGATCTTCCGGTGCGATGGCTTTTTGATTATAACCTGAGTAACCGTCAAGAAAACAATAGTAAGGCTTACCGGCTAATCTATCAAGCATTTGATCAATAAAGGGTAAGGGGAAGTGGTCCTTTCGGGTAGCTTTGTTAAGCTTCCGATAGTTCATACAAACCCTCCAACCGGTCACAGTCCTGGTTGGGATTAGCTCATTGTCTTCGTTGGTTACCACGGTTATTCCTCCTTTCTTGGGAACGCACTGCACCGGGCTCACCCACTTGCTATCCGAGATGGCATAGATCATTCCAGCATCTAGCCATTTTATGATCTCCTTACGCACCACCTATCGCATAGCATCATTCAGACGTCTCTGTGCATCAATGGTTGGCTTATGATCATCCTCTAAGAGGATTTTATGCATGCATAGTGCAGGACTGATACCTTGGATATCAGCTATCGTCCATCCAATCGCCTTTTTGTGCTGCTGCAGCATCCCTATTAGCTGTTGTTCCTGTTCCTGCATCAACTTGGAAGAGATGATTACGGGCAACGTATCATTTAAACCAAGGAAAGCATATTTTAACTGCCCTGGCAGGGGCTTTAGATCTAGAACAGGGGGCTCAACAGTTGATGGCTTTTGAATTAAATGGTTATCCGAGGTATAATTTAAAGGCTCGAACAACTTACCTGGACGATTGCCTATCCAGTTTACCTCCTCTTGATCTTTAGTGTCAGATGTATCAGATTATGAGGAGCTGCTGTCGTGACAGTCTTCTAAATGGCTGCCGAGGCAGTGACCAATTTTGATGTCGTGGCAGCCCGAACTGATGCAGGGTTGGTCAAAGGTGATTGCAGTGATGGCCTTGCACTCTTCTTCTGCATCAGCATGTTTCATTGCTTGGAGAACGTTCAGCTTGATCTCTTGATCGTTCACTCTCATAGTGAGTTCTCATTTTTCCACATCAATCGGTGATCTTCTTGTGGCTAAGAAGGGTCGCCCCATGATGATTGGTGCGTTTTCATCTGCTTCACAATCTAAGACAAGAAAGTCAGCAGGAAAAATAAACCTATCCACTCTTACCAGAATGTCTTTAATTTTTCCTTTCTGGGTGAACGTAAGAGCGGTCTGCCCGCTGCAGTACTACTGTTGTGGGACGAGCTTTTCCAATACCTAATTTCTGAAAAACAGATTTGGGCATTAGATTTATGCTAGCACCAAGATCACAAAGTGCCTTACCCACAAATTTGTCTCCGATTATGCACGATATGATGAAGCTCCCAGGATCCTTCTTCTTCTGGGGTGGATACTTGTGTAGAATACTCATGCATTCATGTGTCATGTTAACCGTTTCAAACTCCCCAAGTCCGGATTTCTTCGACATGGCATCCTTGAGAAATTTGGCATAACCAGGTATTTCCCTCACAACATCTAACAGCGGAATGTTGATATGAACCTGCTTAAAAATATCATAAATTTTCTTAAGTTGTGATTCATGTTTCAATTTCTGTAACCGTTGAGGAAAAGGAGGTGGGGGACGATAATCGGCAATGCGTCCTTCCCACTGCATACGGATCTGAGGAGGTTTAGGTTCATCATCTTTCTCTTCTGCCCTTCTGCTGTCGTGACAGGTTCATCAATAGCAGGCTGCTTGTCGTCTGCCGGGGCAGCTTCCTCGGCAGGTGATTCCAAGGCTGGTTTCTTAAATGTTTTAGCTTCCTTCTCTGGCCCTGGTAATTTCTTCCCACTCCTAGTAGTGATGGCTTTACATTGCTCATGTATGGGCTGTCTAGCATTTTTCAGTATTGCTAGGAAATCCGCCATTTTGCCTTGGTTTAACATGCTGGGAAATCTGACCCATTTGTGTCTCTAGTGATTTCAGAGTAGCTTCATGGTTGGTCATTCGCATCTCTGTTGTATCCATGAATGTCTCAGTCTTTTTGACAAAGTGATTCATGTTCTCAATGTAGGTTCCTGTTTGAGACATAAACTTAGCCAGGGTTTGCTCCAGTATACTAGTCGAGGCAGGTGATGGCTGTTGCTGTTGCTGTTGCGGTTGCTGCCGAGTCATTAATCTAGGCCGTCCCTGATTCTGAGTGTTCTGTGCTTGAGGATTCAGGGCATTATTAGGATTGCTCCAAGAGAACTTGGGATCCTTCCTCCAATTGGGATTGTAGTTGTTGGAGTTATAATTCTGCTTTTTGTAGTTTCCAACATACATCCCTTCTTCTAACTGTAACGGGCACTCCTCCGAACTGTGATTTCCATCGCAAGTTTCACATACCTCTTCAGCAGAATAGACAGGATGTGAATATTCTTTTAAGAGCTTTTTCATCGCCTTAGTGAGGTATGCCACCTGTGATTTTAATGAACTGTTGGCCTCATAATCCTTTACAGCTAGAACTCGTTTACCCCCTCTTCTTGCTGTAGGAAACTGTTCCTCATTCTTCGCCAAATTTTTCAATACTGCCATTGCCTCATCCGGGTCTTTGTCCAGCAGTAATCCATTTGCTACTGAATCAATTCTGATACGAGTTTGTAAATTGGCAGCATTATAGAATTTAGTTACCTGGTTCCAAACGGGGAATCCATGCATTGGGCAGTTCCTCAAGAGAGTGGTAAATCTGTCCCAGGCCTCGTGCACCAGCTCGTGTTCTTCCTGTTGAAAAGTAGTGATTTCATTACGTAATCGCTCAGATAAGTGTGAAGGGTTAAAACGAGACAAAAATTCGCGAGTTAAATTTACCCAAGTTCGTATTGAACCCGTCGTTAGTTTATTCCAACAAGTCTTTGCTCTGTCCCTCAATGAATGAGGAAATAACCGAAGCCTCAGTATCTCCGGATTAACTCCTGGTAGTCTAAACGAACCACAAATTTCTTGGAATGTTTTCAGATGCTCCCTAGCATCCTCTGTAGCAGCACCACTAAATTGGCCAGCGTTGTTGATCATGCTGAACATAACAGGTTTCAGCTCAAAGTTGTCAACATCTACGTTTGGCAGGGTAGTTTCCAGTTCTACATGATCATTGAGCATGTAGTCTCGGCATGACCGGCGTGTGGCAGCGGCAGGAGGATTGGCAGCTTGACAGTTCCCTCCAATCTCGGCAGAATTGTTATTATCCTTGGGGTTTCCTGGGTTGTTCATGGCCTCTAACTGTTCTTCGAGGTATTCGTTTCTGGATAACATAAAGTGAAGTCGGTTCCTAAGATTGTACGAGCGTTCGATTTCAGGGTCTAATGGATACTCAGGTTCCTCTCCTCGTCTCAATCTGCGCATAAACAGAAAACCTTGTGAAAAGCAAAGGTGGAACAATCCAAGAAAAATAAAACAGAAAAATAAAAAGAATGTAGTAAAAGGTAGGGTAAAGTTATGTTGCCAGTCCGCGGCAGCGGCGCCAAAAACTTGTTGCGTGTAAAAATGTCTATCGCAATGTAGTGCAAGTGTACACGACGCAAGTAGTAAAGTGATACGGAAGTATCAGATATCGTCTCCACAGGGACTTGGCTAATAGCTTCACCTTAGATTACTGCACGAGAGAGGAAAAGAATAGTTTAAGTTGTTGTCACGAAATAATAAAGAGAACTTAAATAAAAGAGTAATGGAATCAAGATAGAGAGAATAGGCCGGTATTGAATTGCTCAGTAGTGTAGGTGTTGCAAAGTCTAGGAAACTTTGTTCTGTCGTCGCGCCTGCTGCGGCAGCACCTGTCGCGGCAGCAGTCCGTTGGTTATCGCGGCAGCGATTACTCAACTTAGTACTTCAAGCTTGGCAAGAATCCCTGATGTGCCTTGGCCTATCCCTAGGTCCAAGTCTATCGATGAACACGTATTTGATGATACCTCCCGGCGTGAATCGAAGGATGAACACCGATGTTGTTGAATTCTTCCTTAGCCACTTAACCTCGTCCTATCCCTAGGTCCGAGGTAGTTCAACTATAAACTAGAGAACCCGCACTTATTCCTTTCGTATACTTAACTCTCCCGATATTAAGTAAATAGATGATCTCACAATGCTCTCCCGATACTCTTGCAAGATGTTAATAACCAGAATAAGAGAACTTGAAGTAATTTTATTGAACAAAGAAATTCCTAAAACAATAGCAATCCTTGCAACTACTTTACAAATCAACCTGTGGCCCTAGGGGAAGTTTAGAACATGGTGAGGAAGGGAAAACGGCTAGGGTTTTGGGAAGAAGGCTAGAGAATGGTGATGTCCTATCCTAGGTCGAATTACATGCCTTTATATAGGCCTTGGGTTCAAGTTTTCTAATATGGCAAGAATACAAGTTTAAATTAAAGTACAACTCTAATAAAGACAACCTTCAAAATAGTAGTCTTTAATTCGTCCTTCCTTCTTGCTTGGGATATCTTCCTTGAACCTTAGGCTTGGCCTTCATTCTGATCTAGGGCTCGGAAAAATATAAGGGTACTCCACGACAGATGGGCTTAATTTTCTCTTTCTGTCGAGGTCCACTTCACTTTCTTCCCTTCACTATCGCTGTCGTCCTTGGCTTCCACGGCAGCATCATCCTTCATGTCTGCACATCCAGTTCCAGCTCTGCTTCTCTACTGCCCTCCATCTGCTACAACAGCTACCTGCAAAAGCAACCAATTTCAGTAGAAACTGTGCCATTCGATATATTTGTGATGTAAAACTGAAATCTAACCTAAATGCAATGAATTATGCTTGAATGCAGCAAAAATATGGGTTAAATAGGGGGTAAAATATAGAACTTTTACACACTCAACACAGAGCTTAAAGAGAAAACATGTATAATTCTCATTATACAAAACACAACCTTTTCCATGATACATATTCTCATATATTGGCATTAAAGTGACCTAAACCAGATTCCCCCGTTACAAAAACACATACATCAGATACACGGGTTTCCCAAGGGGTTACTTTTCCCACTAAAGATACATCCTCACCCGAAGCATAGCTTACTCTTCGCCCCTCAACGGTTAACCGGGGCATGTGTTACTCTTCGCCCCTCAACGGTCGATGTATACATCCACACAACAAGAGCACGACTTACTCTTCGCCCATCAACCATCGTGGTACTCATGTTAAAGAATGGTTTACTCTGAACTCTCGACAAACATAACGCGACTTATCATAGTGCACTTTAAACCTTATGGCTAGAAAACTATATCCGATAATGTAACCTCCCGATTTTGGGCCTAGAAGTCTGTGAGGTTGACTCGGGGTTCGTAGGACCTAGACTAGATATTCGGGGTAAATTCGGGAGTGGTTCAGGGAAAACGTGGTTTGGGATATGATAAAATCATGGGGAAAATTCCTAAAATCCTCTAAAAATGTATATAAATG
This sequence comes from Hibiscus trionum, assembly GCA_030270665.1. NCBI lineage: Eukaryota > Viridiplantae > Streptophyta > Magnoliopsida > Malvales > Malvaceae > Hibiscus > Hibiscus trionum. The sequence goes on from BSYR01000021.1 coordinate 30,781,572, forward strand.
TTTGGTGAAGTCAATTTTAGAAAATGATTTTTTTGGAAGATTGACATTTCGGTTTAGTGACTAATTTGTAAAAATGCAAAATTTGTTTTTAAGGACTGTTTTGAAAGAGGACCAAAACAAAGAAAATATAGGGAGCTATTACACCAAGGTGTTGTCAGCATTTTCCCTTGTTTTTGTATTTTTAAAAGATTTAATAAATTTATTTATTAAATGAGATTTAATAAAAGGGATTTCAAAAGGCTAAAACATTTTCTTACATAACTACTTTTCTCCTAATTTTTTCTCTCAACTTTCCCATCAGCCGAACTATCTTTTCATCACTAAAATCTCCAGAGATTTATCTCTTTTCACCCACTTTTGGTTTCTAAATGATTCTCATGGATTTCTACATCAACTAGCTATGGATTTCTAGAAGGTTTTCATCTAAATCATTGTAATCAAGGGAATAAGTTTGTGTTAGAGGTGACCTTTCTTTTCTCTCCTCTAATCAAGTTTCTTTAATGAAATTCCCAAGTCTTTGGCTCTCTAATCGTGTTTAATAACAAGGTTTTATAATCTATTTGATAAAAATGGTTAGATCAAGCTTTGAAAGATGATTTCTCAAGATTTTTGTAATGATACTGTTTTGGTTAATTTGGGATTAATTTTAATCTTGATTTGGATGTTAAAAGATGTTGAAATAAATGTTTTTTTATAGTAATCGAAAGTGTTTTTGGTTGTTTAAGATAGGCATTTTGGTGTTTTTGGGCAGAGCAGCGAAGTGGCTTTGGTTGCTGGTTATTTAAAATGCATTGAGATGCATTAATCCTCTATTCTTGTGTGGTATAAATAGGGGAGAACGTATCAGAAGAAACAGTAAAGTTCCGGGATCTCTAGAAGCTTGGTTTTGCTTCGACAAAGCAAGCGATGTGTTATCGGCGAGTCAAATTGGTTTTAAAGCCTTTCAAAGCCTTGAAAGCAAGGTTTGGGGGTTTAGATTTAGTTTGAAACACTAATCTAAGCCCAAAAGTAAGTTTGAAATGTTTCGCTCTCGTCTCTTGGTTTTTATCCCATTGATTTTTATGATCATGCTCATGTTTTGAAGATAAAATTAAACCCACTGTTTTATGCATGTTTTCGGAAATGATATGATGATTTATGTGATCCCATGAGATAGAATTGTGATTTTGAAGAAATAGAATTTGATAAGAAAAAATGTCATGCTTTATTTATGCTTTTGAAATTGGATGAGAATGATTTATATTGATGCATTGAAAAATAGTAGGTAAATGATGTTTAAAATGAGTATATTGGCATGAGATGAGATTATTGTTACCGAATATAATTGGTTGACCAATAGGAGGAGAAGTGCACTATAATATACAAAATTCGTATGTGCTCTTTGGATTGGGCAATGAGGATAGTGCCATCCCGTTCTAAAGTGAGAGTGTGGTGATGAAAGATTCCACCACAGTAGGTCTAGATGATGTGAGATTCCATCAAGCTTTGTGGCAATGAGAGATACTGCCCTGAGAGTTCGGTGATGCGAGATTCCACCGAGGTAGGACTTGATGATGTAAGATTCCGTCAAGCTATCCGCATATCCGAGTAATGTTGCCTAAATGCCAATATATGAGATTTAGATGTACCTTGTTTATAAATGATTTAATGAAATGAGATTTGTATATGAGATCATGTTTTGAGAAATGCTTTATGAGAAACAAGCATGTATGGCATTACTACGAGACTTTGCATTTTGGTTAATGCATGAGATAGATGGTGCCATTGGTTTAAATGATGTGGTTTTTGCTTTGAAAATGGTTTCAAACATGAGATAGAATGAGCATGATGAGATAGAGATTTGTAAATGAGAAATGGTTTTAAAATGCATTGTTGTTGTTGGTTTATTTTGAGCATCCCTCACTAGGCATCATTGCTTATGCTCTCTTTTTCCAACAATGTTTGAAAAATATCATATTTGGGAAACAAAGAAGAAGGAAGGATCCCAAGGAGTGAGACTTAGCTCAAGCATGGTTTTATGTTTACCTATTAGTAATAATAGTTGGCAATGAAAGGGTGCCTTAATGTTTTGGGAGAATGTGTTTGAAACTCCTTGTTTGGTTGCAAGTGTTTGATGCCTTTGATGACTTGTAAATGGCCTTTACTTGTTGATAATTGCCTTGGTTTGTGTTTTGGCTTTTGAGTGGTTATCTTGCATAGGTAGCATGCCTATAGATTTCCTTAGTGCTTATTGCCATGCTACGATGTTGGAATTGCCATGTATGATTGAGGTTTGATGCTTAAATATGTTGTATGCATGTTGGAATGCTATTTGTTGGATTAAAGTGTCAAAAACCAGCAAAAAGTGTCATTACAAGCCCATGTGTTTCGGTACACCTAAGCCTGTGCCGAAACAATGTGCTTGAAATGCCCTATGTGTTTCGAAACAGGGGAGTGTTTCAATATGTTTGGCTACTGGAATTCCCTGTTTCGAAACACCATAGAGGGTGTTTCGATACGAGCCCGAGCTTTGATACACTCAAACCTGTTCCGAAACATGTGTTCCGATGTAGGGAACCTATACCGAAACACCCAAAAATTATGTTGGTTGTGGGAATTTTCTGAAGTTCCGTTTCTTTACGTTTTAGTCCATGAATGTTGTGGATGTAATTAAATGACCTTGGAAGATTGTTTTGAGCTGAGATTTGACAAAGATGCATGTAATGTGACTAATTAAAGGTTGGTAACTTAAAAATTGAAGAAGTCTTTATAATTTAGTGAAATTACAAAATGGTCCCAAAAATGTGTTTGTATGCACTTGAGTCCCTAAACGTTTTGTGATCGAGCTGCAAATCGTTCCACTATGATGATTATCACATAGGATAATAATGAGCATCTAGACAAGATAAAATGAAAAAAATAGGGTCGTTTGTTGAGATAAACTTCTCGGTTTACTTCAATATTCCCCGTGTTATCCGCTTGGTTCGGTCTTTCACCCAGACTAGAATGAGGGGGTTACATTTGGTGGTATCAAGGCTAAGTTTTGAAATAATTTGGAGGGAAGGTTAATTTAATATTGTTGTTTGGTTGAATTCTTAATGAATGCCATGCAAGGTGGTTGTTTATGCTATGTTGTGATCATTGTTTGATTTGTGTGAGATGCCCGATGTTTGATAACATGAATTGTGATTGTTATATGTTGTTGAGGGAGAGATTAAGGGTACCCATTGCCCTATTATTACTAATGTTAAGAGAATTTTGGTTTTGAAAAGCAAAACTTGAGCTCATTGGATTCTGGCTTTGGCTAGCCTGATTGCTTTTATTGTTGCATTCTTTTAGCTTAAAGGTTCATACCGTTTTGATAAGGGGACTGATATGAGAGCTTAGAACCAATGTGCATAATATGGTTTAGAATGAGTTTAATGATGATGAGAATTTGCCGCCCTCTCCTCCTCGTCGTGGTGGTGATGGAGCTGATGCGGAAGCTGACGTAGGAGGTGTTAGACCTCAGGCAGTGCAAGGACATGATGTGTAATGCCCCAATTTTGGCCTTAGAAGTATTTGAGGTTGACTAGAGGTTCGTAGTATCCAGACTATAGATCTGGGTTAGTTCGGGAGTGGTTCAGGGAAAACAAGGTTTGGGTTATGATGAAAATATGAGAAAATGCTTAAAAATCCTTATTAATTATATAAATGATTTTGGTAAAATCAATTTTAAGAAAAGGACTTTGGAAGTGGGACATTTTGGGTTAGTGGCCAAAATGCGATTTTTACAAAGTTGTTTTAGTGACTATTTTGTAAAGGTATTGGAACTTTGAATCTTCAAGGAGCTATTTGGCCTACTTGTTTTTATCAAATTTTTCTATCAATTAGGATCATTTTAAAGGGTTTTAATTAATGATTGAAAGGATTTAATAAAGGGAGAGTTGGTTATTTTATTAAAAATCAATATACGTCATTTTCTCTCAAAGTTTTCTCTCAGCCAAACACTCTCCATTTACAAGAAACTTAAGGTAAAGCTTTGATTTACTAAGCTTGTGATTTCTGAAAGATTCTTTAATCTTGATTTATAAAACCTTGTTGTTTTTCGTTTGATTTTTCAAGAAAAACACATCCAATTGAGAGAGATTTCATCCATTAGAGGTAAGGTTCGTTCTTCTCCTCTAATGATCATTTCTTTACTGAAATTCCCAAGTTATCTATCCTTTACATGTCTTTTCTAAGTTTATTTGATGAGTTAATTAGGGAAAGTTTGTTAAATTGAGGATTATTGGTTGAAATCTTATGATTTTCGTAATGCTACTATTTTGATTGACTTGAGATTGATTTTAATAATGATTTGGATGTTAAATGATGTTGAAAATAAATGTTTTATCATAATAATCCCGAAATAGATTGGATCTCTAGTTGTTAGATGGTTAAATTTGGGGTTTTTGTGGAGATAATGTGGTTCTGGTGTTGTTGGAGGTATAAGTATGAAATTAAAATGTTTTTGGATGTTAATTAATGATTAAAATTGGATTGAAGTGTTAGGTTTTGGCTGGGTTAAGGTTGTAGAGTAATCGAAGGTGTTTTTTGTTGTTTCAAATAGGTGTTTTAGTGTTTTTGGGCAGAGCAACAAGGTGGCCTTGGTTGCTGGTGGTTTTAATGCATTGAGATGCATTAATCCTCTGTTCTTATGTGTTTTAAATATGGGAGAACATATCGAAAGAGATCGGTGAAGTTTTGGGAGCTCCAGAAGGTTGATTACGGTTCGACAAAGCGAGCGTGCTGTTGTCGGTGAGTTGAATTGGTTTTAAAAGACTTTCAAAGACTTGAAAGCAAGGTTTGGAGGTTTAGGTTGAGTTTGAAACACTAACCTAAATCTGGAAGTAAGTTTGAGATGTTTATCTCTCGTTTCTCGGTTTTTACCCCATTGGTTTTATGATCATGCTCATGTTTTGAAGATAGATTTACACCTTCTATTTTATGCATGTTTTGAGAAATGATATGATGATTTACATGATCCCATGAAATAGATTTGTTATTTCAAAGAGATAGAATTTATTGAGAAAATGCTATGCATTGTTTATGCTTTTGAAATGGGATGAGAATGATTCATATTGATGCATTGAAAAATAGTAGGTAATGATGTTTAAAATGAGTATATTGGCATGAGATGAGATTATTGTTATCAGATATAATTGGTCGACCAATAGGATGAGACGTGTACTATAATATACAAAATTAATACATGCTCTTTGGTTCGAGCAATGGGGTAGTGCCATCCCATTCCAAAGTGAGAGTGTGGCAATGAGAGATTCCACCACGGTAGGTCTTGATGATGAGAGATTCCATCAAGCTTTGTGGCGATGAGAGATGCCGCCATGAGAGCCTAATGATGTGAGATTCCACTAGGGTAGGACTTGGCAATTTCATCAAGCTATCGGCACATCCGAGTATTGTTGCTAGAATGCCAATATATGAGATTCACATGTACCTAGTTTATAAATGATTTAAATAAAATGAGATTGCATATGAGATCATGTTTTGAGATATGATTTATAAGATTTAAGCATGTAAGGCTTTGCCTTGAAACTTTGCATTTGAGAAATGCATGAGATAGATTGTACAAGTGGTTTAAATGATGTGGTTTTTCTTTAAAAATGATTTCATGCATGATTAGATAGAGATTTCTAAATGATAAATGATTTTAAAATCCATTGTTGTTGTTGGTTTGTTTTGAGCATCTCTCACTAAGCATTTGTGCTTACGCTCTCTTTTTCCAGCACTGCAGAGAAATATCATATTTGGGAAGCAAAGAGGCAAGAAGAATTCCAAGGAGTGGGATTAAGCTCAAGTATGATTTTACATTTATCTATTAGTAATGATGGTTGGCAATGGGAGGATGCCTTAATGTTTTGGGAGATGTGTTTTGAAACTCCCTGGTTTGCGGCAAGTTTGAGATGCCTTTAATGACTTCTAAATGGCCTTTACTTGTTGGTTTATGCTTTGGCTTGTGATTTGACTTTTGAGTGGCTATTTTGCATAGGTTGCATGCCTATAGATTCCTTTGATGCATAATGACATGAATTGATGTTGATTTTGCCATATATGATTGAGGTTTGATGTTTAAATATGTAGTATGCATGTTGGAATTGCTTTTTATGGATTAAAGTGAGAAAAACCAACAAAAAGTGTCATTCCAGGCCCATGTGTATCGGTACACTCGAACCTGTACCGAAATACTGAGCCTGAAATGACCTAGGGGTTTCAAAACATGTAGGAGTGTTTCGGTACATTTGGCTACTAGAATCCCCTGTTTCAAAACACCTTAGGGGTGTTTCGATATGGTCCCGAGCTTCGAGACGCTTGAACATGTTTAGATACGGATGTTTTGAGACAGGGTAACCTGTACCGAAACGTCAAGCTGTTAATTTAGTTATTGGAATCTTCTGTTCCGTTTCTTTACATTTTAGTCCATGAATGTTGTGGATGCAATTAAATGAGCATGGATAATTGATTTGAGATGAGATTTGACAGAGATGCATGTAATATGATTAATTAAAGGTTGGTAACTTAAAAGGTGAAGAAGTCCTTGTATTTTGTTAAAATTATAAAATGGTCCCTAAAATGTTCTTGTATGCAATTAAGTTCCAAATCGTTGTCTGATCGAGTTGGAAATTGTTCCGTTGTGATGTTTATCACTTATGATCATAATGACCATCTAGACAAGATAAAATGAAAAAAAATTAGGGTCGTTTATTGAGGTAAACTTCCCGGTTTACTTCAATATTCCCCGTGTGATTCGTTCGGTTCGGTCTTTCATCCAGACCATGTCAAAGGGGTTACATTTGGTGGTATTAGAACCAGGTTACGAAAGAATTGGGAGGTAAGGTTGATGTGATATTGTTTCTTGGTTGATTTAATGATGAATGCTATACAAGGTAGTGATCATGTGATGTTTTGATCATTGTTTGATCTATGTGAGATGCACAGTGTTCGATGACATGAATTATGTTTGTTATATGCTGTTGGGGGAGAGGTTAAGGGTACCCATTGCCACATTATTACTAATGAAAATAGAATTTTGGTTTTGAAAAGAAAAATCGAGCACCTTGGATTCTTGCTTTGGCTAGCCTGATTGTTTTTATTGTTGTATTCATTTTAGCTAAACTGTTTTGATAATGGGACCGAGTCGAAAGCTTAGAGCCAATGTGTGTAATGTGATTGAAAATGAGAATAATTAGAATGTTGAGAGCACCCGAAGGATTCTTGCTTAGATGAGTTGCAATGATGTTCAAAAGTTGCGATGTGTTGTATCCTTGCTTCACAGAGATGCTTATACGTGGTGGATGGCCATCACTGCAGGTATGGAACCTACTGATATTAATTGGGAGTTCTTTGGAAATGCTTTCAAGAGGAAGTATATGGGTGTTCGCTATCTTGATGAGAAGAAACAATAGTTTATGTCTTTGGTGTAAGGAAACATGATTGTTTCTGAATATGAGGTTCAACTGTGTGGATGAACTAGCGAACTAGATCTGGTGACTGATGAACGCAAGTGATGTGAGCCTAGTTACGTGGTTTGTTTAAGGTAGTGTGTAAGATGAGAATATGATTGTAGGAATGTTTTCTCAGGAGTTCCTTTCATGTAGCATCAACACATTAAATATCGATAATTGTGTTTTTCTGGTTTAGTATTTTTGGCGAGTAGTTGATGAATGTCCTAGTGGATTTCGAGGGTTCAAAGAGTGAAGTATTTTGAGAATACTTGGGTTTAAGTTTAACAAGAGTGGTAGCGGTTTCGTTTGCAATGATGCACCGAAGCAAATCTTGACTGAAAATGAAGATGTGAAGTAGTCTTTATGTCGAATCTTTCATTTTAGAGGTGGATAGGTGAAAATTTTGGCGAAGATGTATGAAGTGCTTTGGGGATGTGAATTTGGTTGCAAGTGATCGGTCCGAGAATATTGTTGGTAAGTGCGAATCGTTAATCATATACAATACAAAGCACTTATATGTATATATTTGAACACGTCATTACATGCATGCATTTGGGCATGACATTAGAAATTTTGCATACATATATATAGGCATCTACGAGGGCATGCAGTTGGTATACACACATATGTTAACACTTATAGATGATTTCTCGGAGATCGAGGAAGATGAGATGTAAGTAGCTTTCGCAAAAAGATTATTTAAAGTCCTGAGGAGTGAAAGAGGTGTTTAAAATGGTTTATGGGGTCGATTTTTGGTGTATGATGTATTTTTCTAGAATTAGTTGTTGCCAATGAAGTACGTCGAGGCAATTTTCTTAAGTTGTAATGCCGTTGGCGAAGTTGCAACATTAGAGATGCTTTGTTTGTTCAAAGTCATGTGTTTGAGGTTGATCTTATGGAATTGCCTTTATATGGTTTCGATGTAATTCTTGGTATGGATTGGTTATCTTAGCATAGGGATGTGGTTGATTTTGAGACCATGCTAGTTTCGTTGAAACTTGCTGATGATTATGAGGTAGTGATCGTAGGTGAGAATGTGATGTCTTATCTAATGTGGTTTCAGCCCTTGGAGCGAGTCGGTTGATGTGTTTAGGATGTGAAGCTTTCCTGGATTATGTGATGAATCCAAGTATAAAAGAGGTGCGAGTATAGGACATACGTGCAATATGTGAGTTTCTGGGTGTATTTTTAGAAGAGTTGCATGGTTTGCCATCGAACATACTGATTGAGTTTGGCATTGAGTTGTATGAAGATACGACTCCAGTGTCTATTGCTCCCTATCGAATGGCACCTAAGGATATGAAAACGCAACTTCAAGAGTTGCTTGATCGATGTTTCATTAGGGCTAGTGTTTCAACTTGGGGTGCACCGGTCTTGTTTGTGAAGAAGAAAGATGGCACGATGAACATATTTATAGATTATCGTCAATTGAACAAGTTGAGAATAAAAAACAAGTATCCCTTGCCAAGGATTGATGATTTTTTTATCAGTTTCGAGGTGCTTCGGTAATTTACAAGATTGATATGAGATCCGGATAATACCAGTTGAAGGTACAAGATGTGGATGCGCCTAAGACTGCTTTTCGTACAAGGGACGAGCATTATGAGTTTTTGGTGATGCCTTTTGGTTTGGCTAATGCCCTGTTGGGTCACGTCGGCACGCCCCATGGCGCAACGGAAAAATTAATCCGACGTAATCCAGCTAGGATCCATGTACAGGAATGAATCCGGGGTGAAAAGATGAAGAGTTACCTTTTAAAACTCTGGAAACTGGAAAACCGACGGTATGTCGGAATAACCAAGTCAAGTAAAAACGGAATCGTCACAGGAGATTACCGTTTGAGTTAGAATCAGTCAAAGTGGTTGTGAATAGCTGGTAGAAGTGGTAGTTTCTTGGTGTTAAGTGATGTGGTAAGTTAGTGGATGTGTTCCAAAGTGCTGAGGTAACTTGGCATTAATGTTGTAGTCAAAGTTTGAAGTGAAAAGGCAATGTAAGATCAAAGGCCATTGTTGGTTGGACGGGTTCTTGTGAGAAGTGGTTGGCTAGTTGTGTATGAGTAAATTCCGTCTGAAGACAGCTGGTGGTGTATGGAACGGCTGGCGGAGTCAAGGTTGGGGTTTTGTGATGTGATTTTCGGATGTTAGGTGAGTAGTTCTGGTGAATCGTTATGGTAATGATAGCGGCGGATGTGAAGGAATGTCAGCATTACGTTGAGAAATTTGGATAAGCAGTTGATGCTTAAGAATTTTTGTTTGATGTGGTAACCTTTGTAAGAGGTTGAGCAGTTGTGCAAGGGGTGTTAGAAGCAGTGAAGGTTGTGGGTCACATGGTGGCTGAACTGGATTGGTTGGTGTCACTGTGTGTACGAGTTTTGGGAGTTGTGAGATAGGGTGGTGTATGCTGTAAAAGTTTGGGGGTTCTTCAGGTTGTTGTTGGGGCTATGTGTAGTCCGGAAGTATGAAAGGTTAAGATGTGGTTAACATTTGAGTGTTCTGGAATTCGTGAACAGTATGTGTTGGTGTTGGGTTGGTGGAGTTTTGTGAGGAGAGTGTTCAGTGGTGGTTAAGTCTCCTGTGTTGCCTTGTGTGTTGCTTGAGAAGTTTGGTTGTTCTCTTTTCACCGGTTGAAATTTCGAGGACGAAATTTCCTAAGGGGGGGAGAGTTGTAACACCCCAATTTTGGGCTTAGAAGTTTTGGGTTTGGACCGGACCGGTCGGGTTGCGGTTCGAATATAAAGGGTGAATTTAGGAAAGCCTAGTTCGGGATGCATTAAAAATATGGAAAAATGTCTTAAAACCCTCTTTTATTATATATAAGAGAAAGGTGAAATCAATTTTACAAAATGAGGTTTGGAAGAGTGACATTTTGGGTTAGTGATCAAAATGTAATTTTTGAAAACTGGGTGACTGTTTTAAAAAGGATTGAAACTTTGAATCTTTAAGGAGCTATTTACCCAAAAGAGTTTCTCCAGATTTTTCTGAATATTAATCAATTTAATTAATGGTTTTTAATTAAGTACAAAAGGAGGGAAAAGATATTTTGGCATTATAACTAACTCTAAATTTCCATTTTCTTTTCTCTCAACTTTTCTCTCAACCCAAACACATTTCTCCAGCAAAATTCTCTTTGATTTTGACAACTAAAGATTAGATTTAAATCCTCATTTGATCTCTAATCAATTCTACAACAAAACCTTAGCATTTGCTTATTGGATTTTCAAGAATTGTGGTTCCAAAAAGGGAGAAACTCAAGTTTAGAGGTATGAACGTCCTTCTCCTCTAAATACTCATATCTTTACTGAAATTCCCAAGTTCTCAATCCTTGATTTGTGTTTTAATAAAGGTTTTGTAGTTGTGTTCTTGATCTTGGCTTTAAAATGCAAGATTTGGTTAGTTTTTGATGAAATTCGTATGAATTGGTTGGGCACTGTTTTGAGGTGTGTTTTTAATGTAAAATGGATGTATAGTTGATGAGAAATTGACGTTTAATCAATGCAATCCTGGATAGGTTGTTTTTCCTAAGTTTTGTTTGAGTTTATGATGGTTTTTGGGGTGATCTTGATGTTCTGCTATAGCTGGAGGTATAAGGACGTGTTTGGGATCATTTTGGATGTTAATTGATGTTTAAAAATGGTTAGAAGTGATGGATCTTGGCTGGGTTAAGTCTTGGAAGTGTTTGGAGGTGATTTCGGTTGTGTTTGGTAGCCGAAATGATGGTTTTGCAAAGAGCAGCGAGTTTAGGTGTGTTGCTGGTGTTTTTAATGCATAACGATGCATTAATTCTCTGTTGTTATGTGCTTGAAACAGGGGAGAATGATCCGTGAGCAATAGAGGTGGCGTTGAAGGTTTCGGATGCTTGGAAGGCTTGTTGTCTAGCCTTGTTTTGTGTATCGGTGAGTGAAGTTGGGTTTTCAGCTTTAAAACAAAGGTTTGAAGGTTTTGGGAGCTTAGTTTAAGTTTAAACAACTTAGCTAAGCTCAAGAGTAAGTAAATAGAATTTCTCTCTTCGTTGTGTTATGAATTGGTTTTTAAAGCACTTGTGATTGTTGGATGCAATGCATGTGATTTGCATGTTTTAAATTCTGCTTTGAAAGCATATTTTAGCATGGTTTAATGCTGGTTTTGAAAGCCATGTGTGAAGGTTGCTCAAGGTAAGAGATCCTTGGTTTTGTACATTGAAATTGTGGAATTGTTGCATAGTGTTGCATGTTGTTTAATGGCTTTGTGCAATGCTTCAAAAACAGTGGATTGATGATGGTAATTGGTGGTTTTGGCATTTTGGTTATGCTTGTAAAACAATGGATTAATGTGGTAAATTGGTTATATTGGCAAGTGATGTAAATGGTTCTTGGTTTCTTGAATCGGATATAGTTAGCCAGCTATAGGATTGGGTGCACCGTGAATAAAGTCGCCTTGGATGTGGAGTGGTTGTGATTGAACCGGTAACTCCATCCAAGTACACTAACGAGATGGTTAAGAACACCATGGGTGGGTCTTGTGTTAAGGTCATATGGTGGTTAAAATTCCATATGATGACATTGTGTATATTAAGGTCATAATGGTGGTTAAAATTCCATTTGAAGACCTTGTGTATGGTAAGATCACAATGGTGGTGTAAAGTCCATGTGTGGATCTTGTATGTCCCGTGATCTCGTTAGTGATGTTATACAACTACCAATGAGTGATGGTAAGGTCATAATGGTGGTTAAAATTCCATTTGAGGACCTTGTGAATGTTAAGGTCATATGGTGTTTAAAAGTCCATATGAGGACCTTGTGTATGGAAAGGTCATAATGGTGGTTAAAATTCCATTTGAGGACCTTGTGAATGTTAAGGTCATATGGTGTTTAAAAGTCCATATGAGGACCTTGTGATTGGTAGTGTGTATGAAGCGTGGGGACAACGCTTGTAATCCGCGTATCCGATTGTGTCTTGTGTTATGATGGTTTGTGAATTATCACTTGGAAGCCAATATAATGTTCTTGATTATGATGAAGCATGAGATGCTTGAAATGATGCACGGTTGCATGAGAAGTGTGTAATGTTCTATGAATGCATGTTTTACTTGTTAGCTTGAACAAGTGTTTATCTTCTATTGAGAATGTTGCATTGTGTACATGGAATCTCTTTGGTGCATTGAAGTCTTGTGAAGGCTTGTTTTAAAAAGGGCATGTAATGCAAATGTTGATTTTGTGGTTCATGTATTGCATTTGCTTAATGCATGAGATAGAATTGAGGGTGTAAGTGGTTTTTAAAGGTTTCTTGCTTTGAAATGATTTTCAAGTATAAGAAAAGTATAATGTGAAGTGGAAGCGTTTTCCAAGGATCTTGTATTTAACTTTGCATAGGATGTTCATGCATGGAATGGTTTAATTGATGGTTTTGCAAGGTTGTGCTTTGAAGTGAATCACTTAGCTTTTCTAAGCTAAGGGTTGGTTTTTCATGTTTGAGCCATACATGATTTAAAGCATGTTATTAAAAGGGGTTTTCAAACATTGCTTTGGTTTATCGAATTGTGATGCTTTTAAAAGAGGTTTTATGACTCGCTGCATTGATGGTGTTTGGGTTTTGAGCATTCCTCACTAAGCATTATGTGCTTACGCTCCTTTTTGTCCATCAATGCAGAGATTTGAAGTTGGGACAACGAGAAGCAAGGGATTCAAGGAGAGCTCCACTTGAGATGTATGTCTCGGTTAATAGCTATAGATAATAAAGGCAATGGGGGGAGAATCTCTTATGTTGTCGTTTAATGAGGTTGTGTATGTTGGACTTCCTAAGTTGATTTTATGTTGTTGTTGTTGATGGAACATGTAAATGGTCTTTATGAAGATTGTTTGGTGATTTGGTGTTTGAATGGTTTTCAATATAGGATGCATGCCTATAGAATTGGGGCTTTCCTTGTTCGATGCCATGTTTATGAATTGTTGATGCCATTATGTTCCTTAAGTATGTAATGACTTGCTGGTATATTTTGGTTGCTTTTGGAGCATGTTTGATGGGTCAATTGTGTAATAAACCAGCGAAATTTCTGCAATCTGGGCAGCCTATTTCGGAACAGGTGCTGCCGTTTCGGAACAGAGGGCCTGAAATGGCCTAGGCGTTTCGAAACGGGCAGAGCCGTTCCGGAATAGTTTTGCCACTACCAGGCCCTGTTTCGGAACTGGTTTCGGAATGGTCCCGCGTTTCGGAACGGATCATCCCTGTTCCGAAACACCCGACCGTTGGGCACTGAAATTGTTGGTTATATGTTTTGAAATCTTTGCGTTTTGGTCCTGAACTTTGTATATGCAATTGAATGAGTTTGAGATGTCCGTTTGAGTTGAAATTTGACAGAGAAGCGTGAAATATGACTAATTTCATAATGGTAACTTAAAAATTGGTAAAGTCCTCTTAATTTTCAGAATTTACAAATTGGTCCCTAAATTCGTATTTTGTGCAATTGGGTCCCTTATTGTTTTCCGATTGCTGTGATTTTTGAGTATGCTTATCTCAAGAGAATGCCTAGGGTTAATGTGCATTTAGATAAGTTTAAAAAAAAGGGGTCGTTAATCAAGGTTGACTTTGGTTTTCCCCGTGTAATCTTCATAGTCCGGGTCAACCGTCTAGGCCGGGCTAAGGGGGTTACATTTGGTGGTATCAGAGCCGAGTTGCGAAAGCTTGGGGGAAATGGTAAATTGTTGTAATAAATGTTTAATGTTTATTCTGATGTGGGGTTGGAAGTCGGGTGGAAAGTGTGTCTTTGAGCGAATTGTTGATGTTTTTAGCATGCTTTTTGTTTGTGAATCTTCATTGAGTTAATGTGGATCTGTGCTGGTGATATGCTGGTGATGTGAGCTGATTTTATGAATGATGAAAGTGTGATGGGTATGATATGTTGATATTATGCTGTTGCGAGTGAATGTTGTTTGATGAGAGCATGATCGAAATATGTTGATTGATATGCTCAATGTTGTGATATCCATGTTTTTATTGACTGTTGTATCATGTAAAAGGGGAGAATTCGGGGTACCCATTGCCTTATTATTATAGCTATTGTGTTATTTTGGAGTTGGAGTTTTGAATCCTTGCTTAAAGCTGGTCTGATCGAATTGTTTGTTTTGTTATGATTATTTGTTGTTAATAGCATGGTGAAATCGATGAGAGAATGGCAGTTGGGTGAGATGGTTGCTGCTTTAGAGCAGGTTGTTAAGGCGTGGAATTCACCTTCTGGTGGAGGTGTTTCGATTCAGCCTACAGTTCCTGGAGTTGAGGTAGTGAGGCAGGAGGAAGAAGCTGGTTCTGTGATGAAGAGTTCATCACCTGTAGTTCAAGAGGTGTTGGGAACATCTCAGGCTGTGGCAAAAGTAAGGCTTGTAGACGTGCCGGCTGTGGGATGTGCGGGTTTGTCGAAACAACGTTTACATGATTTGGGAGCTGTGGAGTATCATGGTTCGACGCCTGAAACGTTCGAGGCCTGGTTGGCCAGTGTAATTCTGATTTTGGATCAGGAGGATTGTGACTATGCCTGTAAGCTGGGAAGTGTGGTCTCATTGATGTTGGAGGACGCTTTTGCCTGGTGGACATCTGTGGCGGTGGCATCGCACATCCACGATATAGATTGGGACTTCTTTGTGTCTGCCTTTTATGAAAGGTACCTTGGAGAGAAATTCCCAAGGGTTAAGCAACGTGAGGGTGTGGTATCAGTTTATGAAGGTGAGAAAAGTTTAAGCGAGAGAGTTGTGGGTACTGACCTCGAGAGCGGTCAGCGTAAGAGGCTACGTGATAGAAGGTTTTGCTTGAATCGAAGTCTGAGTGGTAGTGCAAATCTGGGGCAAGTGCTGTATGATCAAGGAGTGGAAGCTCAGCTACCAGTGTGTGACCGTTGTGGAAGGCGCCATGTTGGAGGTTGTTGGGGCGCTGGTGTTTGTTGGAACTGTGGTTCTAAGGAGCATGTGAAGCGGAATTGTCCTCATGTGGTGAGATCAGTTTCAGTGGTAGCAAAAGGGTCTCTGAAGGGTCGTGGGCATGACCGAGACAAGGTTCGAAGTTGGCAGGAAGGGCAGAAAGGTGTGAGGAGCTTGCAGAATGAATCTTGTTGGAATTGTGGGTCTGTTGGACATTTGAGACGTAATTGTTTGAAGTTGGCTCGGGGTAGTCAGGGCTCTTTACCGCAGGGAGATGGTGGTGACCTTAATGTGTTAGTTGATGCTGCAGCGGTACGGCTGGAGGATGATGGTTCTGCGAGAAAGAGAGCTTGTCTGTTGAAGCTCCGGGGCAGTGAGGTGTTTACAGGTAACCTTGTTAAGTAATCTTTGCCTTAGTTATCTTAGTTTGGTTTCAGTTGGTATTTCCCTTGTGTAGTGGGTATGGTCTCGTAGCTAGCATGCTTGGGGTAGTAGTTGGTGTTGTTTTGAAAACAACTTTAGTGTGAAGAGGGCATTAGTGAGTATCTTGTGGATAATGGGTTGTTAGAATGATGAAGTTGGTTAAGTTAGAAGTGAGATGGGAGGTTGTTTTTAGGTGGATTCTGAAGATGTTATTGGTGGGTGTGAACCGACATACATGCACAGTTAAAATCATTTGTTATATGCTATATTATATATGTACTGGTCCATGCATACATGTGACATGACATTAGAGGTTTTGCATGCATGTACATCAGGCATTGATAGGGCATATTCGTGACCATGCATACGAACGTTCACACTCGCTGATAGTTAATCGGGTCCGTTAGAGTTGTGATAGGGTTAGGTTGGATGATGGGTTTTAAAAGTTGTGTTGGTGCTAGGAGAATGCTAGAAGTAATGGAGGGTATTAAGCGGGCTGACCGTAATAGTGAGTGCGATATAGCATGTTGGTGGAAGGAAGGTGTTTGGCGCTTAATGAGTTTAGCGGTATGGAGGTGAGGAGATTACCATTTGAGTTAGAATCAGTCAAAGTGGTTGTGAATAGCTGGTAGAAGTGGTAGTTTCTTGGTGTTAAGTGATGTGGTAATTTAGTGGATGTGTTCCAAAGTGCTGAGGTAACTTGGCATTAATGTTGTAGTCAAAGTTTGAAGTGGAAAGGCAATGTAAGATCAAAGGCCATTGTTGGTTGGACGGGTTCTTGTGAGAAGTGGTTGGCTAGTTGTGTATGAGTAAATTCCGTCTGAAGACAGCTGGTGGTGTATGGAACGGCTGGCGGAGTCAAGGTTGGGGTTTTGTGATGTGATTTTCGGATGTTAGGAGAGTAGTTCTGGTGAATCGTTATGGTAATGATAGCGGCGGATGTGAAGGAATGTCAGCATTACATTGAGAAATTTGGATAAGCAGTTGATGCTTAAGAATTTTTGTTTGATGTGGTAACCTTTGTAAGAGGTTGAGCAGTTGTGCAAGGGGTGTTAGAAGCAGTGAAGGTTGTAGGTCACATGGTGGCTGAACTGGATTGGTTGGTGTCACTGTGTGTACGAGTTTTGGGAGTTGTGAGATAGGGTGGTGTATGCTGTAAAAGTTTGGGGGTTCTTCAGGTTGTTGTTGGGGCTATGTGTAGTCCGGAAGTGTGAAAGGTTAAGATGTGGTTAACATTTGAGTGTTCTGGAATTCGTGAACAGTATGTGTTGGTGTTGGGTTGGTGGAGTTTTGTGAGGAGAGTGTTCAGTGGTGGTTAAGTCTCCTGTGTTGCCTTGTGTGTTGCTTGAGAAGTTTGGTTGTTCTCTTTTCGCCGGTTGAAATTTCGAGGACGAAATTTCCTAAGGGGGGGAGAGTTGTAACACCCCAATTTTGGGCTTAGAAGTTTTGGGTTTGGACCGGACCGGTCGGGTTGCGGTTCGAATATAAAGGGTGAATTTAGGAAAGCCTAGTTCGGGATGCATTAAAAATATGGAAAAATGTCTTAAAATCCTCTTTTATTATATATAAGAGAAAGGTGAAATCAATTTTACAAAATGAGGTTTGGAAGAGTGACATTTTGGGTTAGTGACCAAAATGTAATTTTTGAAAACTGGGTGACTGTTTTAAAAAGGATTGAAACTTTGAATCTTTAAGGAGCTATTTACCCAAAAGAGTTTCTCCAGATTTTTCTGAATATTAATCAATTTAATTAATGGTTTTTAATTAAGTACAAAAGGAGGGAAAAGATATTTTGGCATTATAACTAACTCTAAATTTCCATTTTCTTTTCTCTCAACTTTTCTCTCAACCCAAACACATTTCTCCAGCAAAATTCTCTCTGATTTTGACAACTAAAGATTAGATTTAAATCCTCATTTGATCTCTTATCAATTCTACAACAAAACCTTAGCATTTGCTTATTGGATTTTTAAGAATTGTGGTTCCAAAAAGGGAGAAACTCAAGTTTAGAGGTATGAACGTCCTTCTCCTCTAAATACTCAGTTCTTTACTGAAATTCCCAAGTTCTCAATCCTTGATTTGTGTTTTAATAAAGGTTTTGTAGTTGTGTTCTTGATCTTGGCTTTAAAATGCAAGATTTGGTTAGTTTTTGATGAAATTCGTATGAATTGGTTGGGCACTGTTTTGAGGTGTGTTTTTAATGTAAAATGGATGTATAGTTGATGCGAAATTGAGGTTTAATCAATGCAATCCCGGATAGGTTGATTTTCCTAAGTTTTGTTTGAGTTTATGATGGTTTTTGGGGTGATCTTGATGTTCTATTATAGCTGGAGGTATAAGGACGTGTTTGGGATCATTTTGGATGTTAATTGATGTTTAAAAATGGTTAGAAGTGATGGATCTTGGCTGAGTTAAGTCTTGGAAGTGTTTGGAGGTGATTTTGGTTGTGTTTGGTAGCCGAAATGTTGGTTTTGCAAAGAGCAGCGAGTTTAGGTGTGTTGCTGGTGTTTTTAATGCATAATGATGCATTAATTCTCTGTTGTTATGTGCTTGAAATAGGGGAGAATGATCCGTGAGCAATAAAGGTGGCGTTGAAGGTTTCGGATGCTTGGAAGGCTTATTGTCTAGCCTTGTTTTGTGTATCGGTGAGTGAAGTTGGGTTTTCAGCTTTAAAACAAAGGTTTGAAGGTTTTGGGAGCTTAGTTTAAGTCTAAACAACTTAGCTAAGCTCAAGAGTAAGTAAATAGAATTTCTCTCTTGGTTGTGCTATGAATTGGTTTTTAAAGCACTTGTGATTGTTGGATGCAATGCATGTGATTTGCATGTTTTAAATTCTGTTTTGAAAGCATATTTTAGCATGGTTTAATGCTGGTTTTGAAAGCCATGTGTGAAGGTTGCTCAAGGTAAGAGATCCTTGGTTTTGTACATTGAAATTGTGGAATTGTTGCATAGTGTTGCATGTTGTTTAATGGCTTTGTGTAATGCTTCAAAAACAGTGGATTGATGATGGTAATTGGTGGTTTTGGCATTTTGGTTATGCTTGTAAAACAATGGATTAATGTGGTAAATTGGTTATATTGGCAAGTGATGTAAATGGTTCTTGGTTTCTTGAATCGGATATAGTTAGCCGGCTATAGGATTGGGTGCACCGTGAATAAAGTCGCCTTGGATGTGGAGTTGTTGTGATTGAACCGGTAACTCCATCCAAGTACACTAACGAGATGGTTAAGAACACCATGGGTGGGTCTTGTGTTAAGGTCATATGGTGGTTAAAATTCCATATGAGGACCTTGTGTATATTAAGGTCATAATGGTGGTTAAAATTCCATTTGAAGACCTTGTGTATGGTAAGATCACAATGGTGGTGTAAAGTCCATGTGTGGATCTTGCATGTCCCGTGATCTCGTTAGTGATGTTATACAACTACCAATGAGTGATGGTAAGGTCATAATGGTGGTTAAAATTCCATTTGAGGACCTTGTGAATGTTAAGGTCATATGGTGTTTAAAAGTCCATATGAGGACCTTGTGTATGGAAAGGTCATAATGGTGGTTAAAATTCCATTTGAGGACCTTGTGAATGTTAAGGTCATATGGTGTTTAAAAGTCCATATGAGGACCTTGTGATTGGTAGTGTGTATGAAGCGTGGGGACAACGCTTGTAATCCACGTATCCGATTGTGTCTTGTGTTATGATGGTTTGTGAATTATCACTTGGAAGCCAATATAATGTTCTTGATTATGATGAAGCATGAGATGCTTGAAATGATGCACGGTTGCATGAGAAGTGTGTAATGTTCTATGAATGCATGTTTTACTTGTTAGCTTGAACAAGTGTTTATCTTCTATTGAGAATGTTGCATTGTGTACATGGAATCCCTTTGGTGCATTGAAGTCTTGTGAAGGCTTGTTTTAAAAAGGGCATGTAATGCAAATGTTGATTTTGTGGTTCATGTATTGCATTTGCTTAATGCATGAGATAGAATTGAGGGTGTAAGTGGTTTTTAAAGGTTTCTTTCTTTGAAATGATTTTCAAGTATAAGAAAAGTATAATGTGAAGTGGAAGTGTTTTCCAAGGATCTTGTAGTTAACTTTGCATAGGATGTTCATGCATGGAATGGTTTAATTGATGGTTTTGCAAGGTTGTGCTTTGAAGTGAATTACTTAGCTTTTCTAAGCTAAGGGTTGGTTTTTCATGTTTGAGCCATACATGATTTAAAGCATGTTGTTAAAAGGGGTTTTCAAACATTGCTTTGGTTTATCGAATTGTGATGCTTTTAAAAGAGGTTTTATGACTCGCTGCATTGATGGTGTTTTGGTTTTGAGCATTCCTCACTAAGCATTATGTGCTTACGCTCCTTTTTGTCCATCAATGCAGAGATTTGAAGTTGGGACATGTAACCCCCTTAACCCGGCCCAGACGGTTGACCCGAATTAAGAAAGCCACACGGGGAAAACCAAAGTCAACCCGAAAGTCAACTTTGATTAACGACCCTTTTTTTTCTTTTTAACCTTGTCTAAATTCACGTTAACCTTAGATGTGATCTCACAACAACATACTCGAAGATCATAAACATCAGAGATCAAACAGGGACCCAATTGAACAATTAACAACTTTAGGGACCAAACTGTAAATTCTGAAAACTTTAAGGACTTAACCAGATTTTAAGTTACCAACTTAAAATTAATCAAGTTTCATGCTTCCCTGCCAAATTTCAGCTTAAACGGACATCCCAAACTCATACAATTGCACAAACAAGATTCAGGACCAAAATGCAAACATTCCAAAACATTTAACTACCACTGTCAGCCCCCAACGGTCACGTGTTCCGAAACAGGCAGAGCCCGTTTCGAAACGCGGGGCCGTTCCGCAACGCGTACCGAAACAGGTGGCTGGCAGAATGCTTTCCGTTTCGAAACGGTGTCTACCGTTTCGGACGCCTGGGCTGATTCAGGGCATCCGTTCCGAAACGGTAGTCCCTGTTCCGAAACGCCCTACACATAATGCAGAAAAAGACATGCTTAAGCACGCAATTGACCATCCGAACATACTCCAAAAGCCACCAAACTTTACCATCATGCAATTCAACATATAAGAGACATACTTGCATCAACAATTCAACACATTATCATCATATACGTAAAGCCCCAATTCTATAGGCATGCTTCCTACACAAGCAATCATTTAAACACAAAATCTCCAAATCCATCTCATATAAGCCAAAACATGATCCAACAACATTAACAACAACATATAACCATCCTTGTTCGAACATATACGAACACATAAACATCAACCCAAGTGATTCTACCCCAATGCCTTTATTAACTATAGCTATTCACCGAGACATACATCTCGAATGGAGTCCTCCTTGAATCCCTTGCTTCTCGCTGTCCAAACTTCAAGAATCTGCATTGATGGACAAAAAGGAGCGTAAGCACATAATGCTTAGTGAGGAATGCTCAAAACCAAAACACCATCAATGCAGCGAGTCATAAAACCTCTTTGAAAAGCAACTCGATTTGTTTACCAAGCAAAGTTTGAAAACCCCTTTTCAACAACATGCTTAAACCATGCATTGCTCAAACATGAAAACCAACCCTTAGCTTAGCAAGCTAAGAAAACCTTTTCAAAACATAATTTGCAAAATCATCCATTTAACCATTCCATGCATAAACACCATATGCAAAGTTAAATTCATACCTTGGAAAAACACTCCCATTTCATAACATACCTCTCTTATACTTGAAAATCATTCCAAGCAAGAAACCCTTTAAAACCATTTACTCAATCAATCCAACACATGCATTAAACAAAGGCAACTTATGAACCACAACATCATCATCACATGCCTTTTAAAACAAGTCTTAACAAGACTCCAATGCATTAAAGAGATTTCATGCACACATGCATCATTTACCAAATGATAATCAACACTTGTTCAACTTAACAAGTAAACATGCATTCACAAGCATTAAACACTTTTCATGCAACCATGCATCTTTTCAAGCATCTCATGCTTAATCATAAACAAGAACATTATATTGGCTCCCAAGTGATCAACCACATCCACTTTTCAACTCAACATCCAATCGGATACGCGGATCACAAGCGTTGTCCCCACGCTTCATACACACTACCAATCCAAGGTCCCCAAATGGACTTTTAAACACCATTTGACCTCAACATTCACAAGGTTCCCATGTATGGACTTTCAAACACCATACAACCTTAACTTTCCTAAGGTTCCCATGTATGGACTTTTAAACACCATACAACCTTAGCTTACACAAGGTTCCCATATATGGACTTTTAAACACCATATAACCTTAACATGCACAAGGTTCCCATGTATGGACTTTTAAACACCATACAACCTTAGCATCACCGATTGGTAGTTGTATAACATCACTAACGAGATCCGGGACACCCAACACAAGATCCACACATGGGCTTTACACCACCATTGTGATCTTAACAAGCACAAGGTTCCCATATATGGACTTTTAACCACCATATAACCTTTGCTTAACCAAGGTCCTCGAATGGGCATTCAACCTCCATTATGACCTTAACCATCTCGTTAGGATACTTGAAGGGAGTTTACCGGTTCACTCTTAACCACTCCACCTCCAAGGCGACTTTATTCACGGTGCACCCAATCCTATAGCCGGCTAACTATATCCGATCAAAGAAACCAAGAACCATTTAGATCACTTGCCAATATAACCAACTTACCACATTAGTCCAATGATTCACATGCATAATCATAATGCAAAAACCATCATTTACCATCATCAATCCACTGTTTTAAAGCATTACACAAAGCCATTGAACAACATGCAACACCATGCATCAAAACCACATTTTCAATGTATAAAACTAAGGATCTCTTACCTTGAGCATCCTTCACATATGGCTTTCAAAAGCAGCATTAAACCATGCTTAAAATATGCTTTCAAAACAGAATATAAACCATGCAAATCACATGCATTGCAACCACCAAACACAATTGCTTTTAAAGCCAATTCACAACACAAACCAAGAGCAAAAATCCATATACTTACTCTTGAGCTTAGCAAAGTTGTTTAGACTTAAACTAAGCTCCCAAAACCTCCAAACCTTGGTTTAAAAGCTGAAAACCCAACTTCACTCACCGTTACACAAAACAAGGCTAGCCAACAAGCCTTCCAAGCATCCGAAACCTTCCACAACACCTCTAATGCTCACGGATCGATCTCCCCTGTTTCAAACACATATCATCAGAGGATTAATGCATCATAATGCACTAAAAACACCAGCAACACAACTAAACTTGCTGCCCATAGCAAAAACCACAATTCGGCTACCAAACACAACCGAAATCACCTCCAAACACTTCCAAAACTTCACCCAGCCAAGATCCATCACTTCTAACCATTTTTAAACATCAATTAACATCCAAAATGATCACAAACACGTCCTTATACCTCCAGGTATAACAGATCACCAAGATCACTCCAAAAACAACAAAAAACTCAAGCAAAACTTAGGAAATTCAACCTATCCGGGATTGCATTAATTAAACCTCAACTTCTAATCAATTTAGCATTCATTTAACATCAATTTGACACTTCAAAACACTGCCCAAACAGATCACACGAAAATTTCACCAAAATCAAGCAAATCTTGCATTTTAAGCCAAAATCAAGATTTCAATTGAAAAGCCTTTAACAAATCACAAATCAAGGATTGAGAACTTAGGAATTTCAGTAAAGAACTGAGAGTTTAGAGGAGAAGGATGTTCTTACCTCCAAACTTGAGTTTCTCCCTTTTTGGAACCAAAAAGCTTGATGAAACAACTTGCAAATGGTGAGGTTTTGTTGTAGAGATGATTAGGAATCCAAAGAGAATTGAAAAGGAAGGTTTGAGTGACAAAATCAGAAGTAAATCTCTGGAGAGAAAGTGTTTGGGTTGAGAGAAAAAGAGAGAAAATGAAAATAGAAGATTTGAGAGAAAAGTTAGTTAGAATTAGGAAAATATCTTCCCTCCACTTTTCTTTAGTTTAAAAACATTTAATTAAATCATTTAATATTCTAGAAAATCTGGAGAAACTCCCATTGGGTAAATAGCTCCTTAAAGATTCAAAGTTTCAATCCTTTTTAAAACAGTCACACAGTTTTCAAAAATTACATTTTGGTCACTAACCCAAAATGTCATCCTTCCGAACCTCATTTTCCAAAATTGATTTCACAGTTCACTTTTATATATTAAAAGATGATTTTAGAACATTTTTCCATATTTTTAATGCAACCCGAACTAGGCTTTCCTAATTTCACCTTTACATATTCGATCAGCACTTTGACCGAACCGGTCAACGCCCAAAACTTCTGAGCCCAAAACCGGGGCGTTACAGGACAGCGAGAAGCAAGGGATTCAAGGAGAGCTCCACTTGAGATGTATGTCTCGGTTAATAGCTAAGATAATAAAGGCAATGGGGGGAGAATCTCTTATGTTGTCGTTTAATGAGGTTGTGTATGTTGGACTTCCTAAGTTGATTTTATGTTGTTGTTGTTGATGGAACATGTAAATGGTCTTTATGAAGATTGTTTGGTGATTTGGTGTTTGAATGGTTTTCAATATAGGATGCATGCCTATAGAAATGGGGTTTTCCTTGTTCGATGCCATGTTTATGAATTGTTGATGCCATTATGTTCCTTAAGTATGTAATGACTTGCTGGTATATTTTGGTTGCTTTTGGAGCATGTTTGATGGGTCAATTGTGTAATAAACCAGCGAAATTTCTGCAATCTGGGCAGCCTGTTTCAGAACAGGTGCTGCCGTTTTGGAACAGAGGGCCTGAAATGGCCTAGGCGTTTCGAAACGGGCAGAGCCGTTCCGGAACAGTTTTGCCACTGCCAGGCCCTGTTTCGGAACTGGTTTCGGAACGGTCCCGCGTTTCGGAACGGATCATCCCCATTCTGAAACACCCGACCGTTGGGCACTGAAATTGTTGGTTATATGTTTTGAAATATTTGTGTTTTGGTCCTGAACTTTGTATATGCAATTGAATGAGTTTGAGATGTCCGTTTGAGTTGAAATTTGACAGAGAAGCATGAAATATGACTAATTTCATAATGGTAACTTAAAAATTGGTAAAGTCCTCTTAATTTTCAGAATTTACAAATTGGTCCCTAAATTCGTATTTTGTGCAATTGGGTCCCTTATTGTTTTCCGATTGCTGTGATTTTTGAGTATGCTTATCTCAAGAGAATGCCTAGGGTTAATGTGCATTTAGATAAGTTTAAAAAAAAGGGTTCGTTAATCAAGGTTGACTTTTGGGTTGACTTTGGTTTTCCCCGTGTAATCTTCGTAGTCCGGGTCAACCGTCTAAGCTGGGCTAAGGGGGTTACATTTTCCATCTAGTGTTTCTTGATGTCTTGAGTAGATTATGATAAACGAATCTCTATGATATCTCATATCATAATATTCGAGCATGGCCATGCATTTTCTAACCTCACTCAATCAAGTGGCCGAAGATATTTCTCCCATTATGTAGGAGGGACAAATCCTTTCTTGATCAACCATATTTCACTACATAGGTCATCACGTATCCAATCCTCAGTCTTTATAATGTAGCCAGTTACGACACACGTTTGACTATGTCAAAATACGTAAATCTTTATGTTGAAATCATGTTGATCTCAAGTCTGAGGATTATACATATGTTTATTATGAGCAATGTTGTGACTGTCACATAATTACCCAAGAAACATGATCATAGCGGGTCAATCCAATATGTTATTCTCTAACAAATACTTATGTGTTGATTTTGACATCTCTATGTCAATGACAACGCTTGTCATCAACCACATATTAGTCTTTATATATTATCACTGTCCATACCCGCAATAATATTCCACTAAGGATCCTATTTAACAATAATCGTATTATTGTATGGACATTATTATCCAATGGTTAGTTTGATGCACAAAAACATACCAAATGATAATAACGGCAATGCCATTACTTGATAAATCTAGTAAAATAGTATGTCTATTCAATAATCATATGATTGGTCTTTGGGCATACTCCAACATGCCCCTGCTGCGTTCATGGATATGATGAATCATGTGTTCCATGAGTTTTTGGATAGGTTTCTATTTATGTTTATCGATGATATTCTCGTGTACTCTCGTACATAGGAAGATCATGATAAGCATTTACGGATTGTGTTGTATGTTTTGCTGGAAAATTAGTTTATGCCAAGTTGAGCAAGTGTGAGTTTTGGCTTAAGGAAGTTGTTTTCCTTGGCCATGTGGTGTCGGTCGAAGGGATTAGAGTTGATCCTTAAAAGGTTGAAGCGGTGATGAATTGGAAATCGCCTAAGTCGGTTTGTGATGTGCGTAGTTTCCTTGGTTTGGTGGGATACTGTCGTAGGTTCGTGGATGGTTTTTTTAAGTATTGTTGCTCCTTTTACAAAGTGGTTACAAAAAGATGTTAAGTTTGAGTGGATAGATGTTAGACAACAAGCTTTCGAGAAGTTAAAGGAAGTGTTGACGCAAGCTCCTATCTTGATTCAACCTGAATTGGGTAAAGAGTTTGTGGTTTATAGTGATGCATCCTATGTTAGTTTGGGATGTGTGTTGATGCAAAAGGTAGGGTGGTAGCTTATGCATCTCGATAGTTGAAGGTGCACGAGCGTAATTACCCTGTGCATGACATCGAAGTTTTGCGGTGGTGTTTACCTTGAAAATCTAGAGGCATTACCTTTATGGTGAATAGTGTACGGTGTACACAGACCATAAAAGTTTGAAGTACTTGATGTCCCAAAAAGAGTTGAATCTTAGGCAAAGAATGTTGTTTGAGTTGCTTAAGTTTTACGACGATGATCGAGTACCATCCAGGGAAGGCTAATGTTGTAGCCGATGACTTGAGTAAGAAGGTGGCTGTAGAGTTAAGGGTGATGTTTGCTCGGTTGAGTATGTCGCGAGATGGTGGTTTAGTGTATGAGTTACAAGTGAAACTCTCGTTGGTATAGTTGGTTAAGGAGAAGTAGTTGTTGGATGATTCGTTGGTACCACATGTTCAAGACATTGCGGAAGGAAAACCAACGAACTTTTGTTTCATTGATGATGGTGTTTTGTGTTTTAAGAGTCGAATAGTTGTGTCGGGGGATGTTTAGCTGAGGTGCACTATATTGACTGAGGCTCATAGCAGTCCTTTTGCTATGCATCATGGTAGTACAAAGATGTATCATGGGTTGAAGGATGAGTATTATTGGGTTGGATTGCAGAAGGACGTGGCTGTTTTTGTTAGTAAGTGCATGGTTTGTCAACGAGTTAAAGCTGAGCATCAATTTCCTTCTGGATTGTGGCAACCATTGAAGATTCAGAAATGGAAATGGGAGAGATTCACCATGGATTTCGTGATGAGTTTTCCTTTGACACCGTCCAAAAAGAATTCCATTTGGGTGATTGTTGATCGTTTTACAAAGTGTTCATATTTTCTGGCAGTGCATACTACGTATACGTTAGACAAGTTAGCGAATTTGTACATCTCTGATATTGTGAGCTTTCATGGGGTGCATACGTCTATTGTTTTTGATCGAGATCCACCTTTTACTGCGAGGTTTTAGGAGTGTCTTCATCAAGCGTTGGGTACGCGTTTAAATTTCAATACTTCGTATCATCCTCAGATGGATGTCAGTCTGAAGGATTTATCCAAGTGTTGGAGGATATGTTGAGATGTTGCATCATTGATTTCCAAGGTTATTGGGAGAAACAATTGCCTTTGGGGGAGCTTGCTTATAATATTAGTTATCAAGCGAGCATTCAAATGGCTCCTTATGAGGCCTTGTATGGAAGGAAGTGTAGAACACCTCTTTGTTGGGCGGAAGCAGGGAAAAAGTTGGTTTCTTTGACTAATGTGATTAAGGGCACTACGATAAAAGTGAAGCTTATTAGTGAAAGGTTGAAATTGGCTTCAGATCGAGAGAAGTCCTACGCGGATTTGAAGCGTAAGGAGATTGAGTATGTTGTAGGTTATAAGGTGTAGTGGTTTCACCTTGGAGGAAGGTGATGAGATTTGGCCGGAAAGGCAAGTTGAGTCCGAGGTTTATTGGACCATATGAGGTGCTTGAGCGTGTTGAACCTATTGCTTGTAGGTTGAGCTTGCCTCCCGAGTTGGAGAAGATACATAATGTTTCCCATGTATCCATTCTTCGGAGATATAGATCGAATCCGTCTCATGTTATGCATGTTGAGGAGATTGAGTTGAATTCGGATTTGTCATATGATGAAGAACCAGTTGAGATCTTGGATTCAGATAACAAGGATCTTAATGGTAAGACCATTGAGTTGGTCATGGTCTTGTGGCGACATTGTGGTGTTGAGGAAGCCATGTGGGAAATGAAGGATGACATGAAGAAGCAGTTTCCTTATCTTTTTCCATAATGTAAAATTTCGAGGACGAAATTTCCTAAGTGTGAGAGTTGTAACGCCCCAGTTTTGGGCCTAGAAGTATTAAAGGTTGACTCGAGGTTTGTAGGATCTATACTAGAGATCGGGTTAGTTCGGGAGTGGTTTAGGGAAAACAAGGTTCGAGTTATGATAAAAATATGAGAAAATGCTTAAAATGATTATTAATTATATAAATCATTTTGGTGTAATCAATTTTAATAAAAGGACTTTGGAAGTGGGACATTTTGAGTTAGTGACCAAAACGTAATTTTACAAAGTTGTTTTAGTAACTTTTTTGTAAAGGTTTTGGAACTTTGAATCTTTAAGGAGCCATTTGACCTACTTATTTTTATCAGATTTTTCTCTCAATTAGGATCATTTTAAAGGGTTTTAATTAGGGGTGGGCAAGATCAGGTACTCGGTCGATTTGACCAGAATTGGTTCCGGTCCCGGTAACGGTAACCACTAGTTCCCAAAAATTAGAACCAGTCCAGTCAGACTGGGTCCAAAATTCTAGGAACTGGTCCCGATAATAGTTGGAACCGATACCAGTACCGGGTACGCAATCAATTGGTTTATTATTAATAAAATTTGAGCAGCATGAGAAATTTTTTTAACCATCAATAATAATATTAAATAACAAAGTCACAATATTGTATGCTTGAATGTTAGAGTCCTAAAACGAGTCATACTCATAATATTTATACATAAAGAGAAAGAATAAACTAAAGAACTATATCTATTGCAAGCAAGACTACCATAAGGTTCGATAAAGAGAAATAAAGGAGCGCTTTCAAATGTTTCCAACCTCTTCAACACCATTCGGTACCACACCAGTACGAAGTACCCGGTCCCATTGGGTACCCACCAATTTCCAGGTCCAGAAAATCAGGATCCAGTCTCGGTCGTAACCGGGACCTAAATTTTGGATCCAGTTCCAGTCCCATCAAAAGCAATTGCAGGTAAAAATCCATCGGGTTCGGGACCGGGACTAGGTAGTTGGTCTTTTTGCCCACCCATAGTTTTAATTATTGATTAAAAGGGTTTAATAAAGGGGGAGAGTTGGTTATTTAATTAAAAATCATTTTACGTCATTTTCTCTCATTCTATTTTCTCTCAGCCAAAAACTCTCCATTTCAGAGAAACTTAAGGAAAAGCTCTTGATTTACTAAGCTTCTGATTTCTAAAGGATTCTTTAATCTTGATTTATAAAATCTTATTGTTTTTCCTTTGATTTTTCAAGAAAAACACATCCAATTCAGAGAGATTTCATCCATTGGAGGTAAGGTTCGTTCTTCTCCTCTAATGATTAGTTATTTACTTAAATTCCCAAGTTATCAATCCTTTAAATGTGTTTTATATGTTGCTTTGATGAGTTAATTATGGAATGTTTGTTAAATTAAGGATTATTGGTTAAAATCTTATGATTTTAGTAATGCTACTGTTTTGATTGATTTGAGATTGATTTTAATCATGATTTGGATGTTAAATGACGTTGGAATAAAGGTTTTATCATAATAATCCCGAAATAGATTGGATATCTAGTTGTAAGATGGTTAGATTTGGGGTTTTTGTGGAGATAATGTGGTTATGTGTTGTTGGAGGTATAAGGATGAAATTAGAATGTTCATGGATGTTAATTGATGATTAAAATTGGATGGAAGTGTTAGGTTTTGGCTAGGTTAAGGTTGTAGAGTAATCGAAGGTGTTTTCGGTTGTTTTAGATATGCGTTTTGGTGTTTTTGGGTAGAGCAGCGAGGTAGCTTTGATTGTTGGTGGTTTTAAGGCATAGAGATGCATTAATCCTCTGTTCTTATGTGTTATAAATAGGGGAGAACATATCAGAAGAGATCGGTGAAGTTTTGAGGGCTCCATAAGATTGATTACGCTTCGACAAAGCGAGCGTGGCGTTGACGATGAGTGGAATTGGTTTTGAAAGCCTTTCAAAGCCTTGAAAGCAAGGTTTGGGGTTTAGGTTGAGTTTGAAACACTAACCTAAATCCAAAAGTAAATTTGAGATGTTTCGCTCTCGTTTCTCGATTTTATCCCATTGGTTTTATGGCCATGCTCGTGTTTTGAAGATAGAATTACACCTGCTGTTTTATGCATGTTTTGAGAAATGATATGATGATTTACATGATCACATGAGATAGATTTGTTATTTCAAAGAGAGAGAATTTATTGAGAAAATGCTATGCATTGTTTTTGCTTTTGAAATGGGATGAGAATTATTCATAATGATGCATTTAAAAACAGTAGGTAATGATGTTTAAAACGAGTATATTGGCATGAGATGAGATTATTGTTACCGAATATAATTAGTCGACCAATAGGATGAGAAGTGCACTATAATATACAAAATTTGTACATGCCCTTTGGTTCGGGCAATGAAGGTAGTGCAATCCCGTTCTAAAGTGAGAGTGTGGTGATTTGAGATTCCACCACGGTAGGTCTTGATGATGAGAGATTCCATCAAGCTTTGTGGCGATGAGAGATGCTTCCATGAGAGTCCGGTGATGTGAGATTCCACCGGGGTACGATTTGACGATTTCGTCAAGCTATCCGCATATCCGAGTATTATTGATAGAATTCCAATATATGAGATTCACATGTACCTTGTTTATAAATGATTTAAATGAAATGATATTGCATATGAGATCATATTTTGAGATATGCTTTATGAGATTTAAGCATGTAAGGCTTTGCCTTGAGACTTTGCATTTGAGGAATGCATGAGATAGATGGAACACATGGTTTAAATGATGTGGTTTTGCTTTGAAAATGATTTCAAGCATGAGATAAAAAGAGTATGATGAGATAGAGATTTCTAAATGAGAAATAGTTTTAAAATGTGTTGCTTGCGTGCAATGTACTATAAATGATACGCAAATATGTTGCAAGTATACACGTCCAACGGGTAATAAAGTGATGAGTGAGTATCGTCTCCACAGGGATTGGAGGTATTCACGGTTTGTTGTAATAATAAAGATTGAACTTTTTGCAGATGACAATTCTATAATAAAGGAGATGATTTAAAATAACGCTGAAGCAAAACAATGCAGAGAAAGATGAGATAATAATATGATGAATAGGTCCCCTTTCGTATGCGAAACTCACTACGGAATGACTGGCTGGGATTGATGGACAACCTAACCTAAGCTTCTCAACCATACTAAGGCTCTTCAGTTGTCTTCTATGCTAGACGAGATTTGCTAAAAGTGTTCCTAAACTATCTCTAGCTAGGAAACTGGGAGTCAGAAATGCTACAGCCATACCTCTCGGCGTAAACTCTTAACACTCCCCTACCCTTCACGAACTATCCTTTTTAGCCCTTGAAACCTATCACTTATCTTTAAGGTAGGTTAGAGTCTGTCTCTCGACAGCCACTCCATTTCTTATGGAGGTTCTAAGGCTAGCTCTCTCGATTACTAACCTCAACAAACACTTAAAGAACGACCAACTCTCGAGGGCTCTTACAACATGAAGGAAATGAAAACACATAAGCAAAACATATAACATGATAAAAACTGAAAAAGCTATAGCATGCATTAAAAAGTACTCAAAATAAAATCATGCATCAAACCCAAGCCACCTAAAACAGTTCGTGGCTGGGAAATATCATCCAATGTATCATTGCGATAACATCACCAAATATAAAGATATGAAAAGAAATTTGTATAACGACATAAAGAAAGGTGAACTCCCTCTCCGCCATGGACTGTCCAACTGTCTTAGGCCCACTGCCTCTCTCGAGGCCGGTGATGCCACTCCTTGGAGCTTTAACGATGGAGGACACCAAGCTGGAGAAGATGAAGGTGTACGCTTCTCTCTCCTTGTGACTTTCTCTCTCTTCCACCTCTCTTCCTCTCTCTCACATATGTTTTTGTTCCAAGCTTTTCTCCCCCTTATATAGTGGAGGCTTCTAGGGTTTTGTGCCCTAATGATGCCTTGATAATCCTAATGAATATCCACCGACATGGTCTGCTACGAGGGGACAAGGAGAAAAGTCTACAGGTGGGTACCAGCTGCTGCACATGTTAGGTCGTCCTTTTCTGCATCTTCACGTTTTTCTGCAGCTCACGTGCTGACCAATATCCATTTCCACTATACTATAGCAATTCATGACACTAGCTTTCTCTCTTGACTCCTTTCGTGTGCACCAACAAACCAAAAACCAACCTTCCGAGTAGTACCCCTCGATATGGACCAAATACCAGCAAAGATAATGATGCACCTAGAAGAAGAAAATGCAACCTAAATGCAATCTAAATGCTATGGTATGAACCCAAGAACAAGCAAACGATGTAGCAAAAAGGTATGAAAACAAGGATATTTGTGCAGTTATCACACCCCCAAACTTAAGCTATTGCTTGTCCTCAAGCAATGAGTAGAACAGAACAAAAGAATTACTATGGCAAAGATTTAACCTAGAGAATTGTTATGGAAACATCTCAGTCCTCAGAAATAACATAGGCAATTGAATATAAACAATCAGAAGTGAGATCCTTAAGAACATTCCTTAGGACTAAGCTGTGTGTGCGTGTGCGTGGCTGCCTTCCTCCTATAATTAAGCTAGTAAGACAAAATTTCAAGGAAGCTCCCTAGTTATACCCTAACCATGTTCTCTAGTTCTTTTCCAATTTTTAGACTCCCAAAGATATAGGTTTTCTGTTACGAAGGGTGTCAGCTCATCACACCTACCGTCCTTAACTCTAGATGAGCAAGGAGCAAACCTCTCACCCCGAGCTAGTAGTCAGAGTCATCTCGTGACAGCTTTCATTCACTCATATGCTATAGCAAAACTTTATTTCTTTTTTTAAACATTGAAACTGTATGATATAGCAAAACGGAGTGTCCTTCTACATATATGCTGTAGCATTTATTCGTTTGTTTGAGCACAGGGTCGTCTAGTTTTTCTTAAGTTCTCTAGAGTTTACATATTAAAGTTTACTAGGGTTCTTCCTGAATTTTTTTTCTAAAAAACTTACTTATAGAAAGAGAGCAGCTGTGTAAATTTTTTTAAACAACTAGATCTTAAGGTCAGTTCTACAGATCTCAACTAATTATGTTTTTTTAACATATAGTTCAAGCCTTTAAGATTTCATCGTCAGACATCATAGATATATTCATAGGCTGTCTCTAGACTTAACATAATGCCATAGCAAATTTTTTTCTTTCCTACTATGCATATGCTAAAGCAAATTACTAACTATGAACAGCAACACCCCCAAACTTAAGAGATGCAGTGTCCTCAATGCATAAACTAATCTACACTATATGCCATGAAAAAATGATGAAAAATGAAATAAAATAAAAAGGTTAGTTATCTCCTGGGTGCGGAGGCTATGTGGTGCTGCTGGTGTTGTCCATTGATGTTTCAGACGAGTAACAGTGGGGATCTGCGACATCATCCACAGTCTCAGTGGAGACTGTCTGACTACTGGGTGAAGACCGAACACGGCCAATAGTATGTTTGATGCATATCTTTGGTCTGGATGTTGTAGCATCCGCTGTTTGTGCTTTGGTCTGCTTAAGTGTAGATGCCGGGGTTGTCTCCTGTTGAGGGGGGTCCTCATGATCACTTGATACATGTTCTGGCTCATGAAGTGGGTTTTCCGAACGTGACGGTGCAAGATTAGTTGCCTTCCTGGTACGTTTCCTTTTCTTGGTCGAGGTAGCCACTGGGTCGGTCTCTTCTACAGTAGGTGGAACCAAAGGAGTTTCTTTTTCTGGCTGGGCAGTAGGAGTCGTAGGCGTCTTCTTTCTCGGAGTCTTTTTCTTGGCAACAGGTTGGATTGAGCTAGGGTTACTGGGAGACACTGTGCCTGCTGTAGCAATGGTGGTGGCTTGCAATAACTCTATGGGGAATAGTGGAAATGGCATATTCTGGTCTGGTAGGAGTTTGTTGAAGCAGGATGCTATGGCACCATCACGATGATGGGCATACTTGAAGTATGCCCGCTGGTGTGCCTTCATCAGGTTGAGCTCAGCGCTCAGTTCTTTCGTTGTGGCCACCAATGCTGCTACTCGTGCTGCAGCAAAACTTTTAGCTCCTCCCTCCACTGTTTGCTGAGGCACATCTTCATTGAATCCTCAGAGTTCCGTGACGAGGGCTGGAGTTAAACCTGCCTTTCCTGAAATAGTTGCTTCCACTAGATCGTCTATAAAGACGTCTTTTCTTTTACACAAAGCAGTTATCAGGTTAGGTAAAACAAGGGGTCTACGAGGCCTTTTCAAAAAATCATACACTTCATCCACTATAATCTTTCCGATGTCAATGCGTCTACCATGTAATATTGAGTGGAGAAGAAAATGCCTTGAGATGTGGAATGTGGCAGTGTGATACCTTGGCCTCAAGTTTGAGGCGTCCTCTCTCGACTGACCTGTTGTTGTCCAGCACCGTTCCCTTAAAACAAATGTCCTCTAACACCTCGCGCTGTGTTTGCGTGTCCATAGTTGTCACAAAGGTGGTGTGATGGTCTACAGGGTGCTTTAGCCCATAGAACTAGTGAGGCACGAATCTTCTCAGGGTGAGTAGCGAAGGTTTTCCATTCATGCTTGCCAATGACGTCCATGACTGCCTGATCGAAGTAGTCTTCCTCCCCTTTAGGGTATTTAAACCCTAGCTCCGGAAGAACATTCCTATCTTTAAGTTTCGTCCATCACTCATTTGCTGCCTCATCGAAAAACTTAGAGATTTCTAGGACTGGTGGTTTTTAGAGCGATCAGAAGTTTCAGGGGCATGCTTGCAATGAGCCATGAAGGGTTTTGTTGAAAATAGGGCAGGAGTGAATATATGAGGGGAAAGTGGTGAGGACTGTTTTGAATTTTTGGGAGAAGATCGAAGAGATGAAGGGAAGAAGAAAAAAATTGATTGTTGAAGAAGATGAAGAAGTTGAAGGGAAGAATGATAATGATGAAGAAAATATGGGAAGTTGAAAAAGGTGAGGGAAAATAGATGAATTAATGGAAGAGGGGAGTGATGGGAACGTGTGTCGGCTTTAAGGGAGAGAGAAAAGGTGGGAGTTAATGTGATGGTTGACGACTGGAGAGAGAATATGTAGGTTTTTGTGGCTAGGATTTCACCTCATTAATTAGGTGAATATTCTCTCTTGCTTTTTGTTTTTTCTCTCCTTTTTAATTCACCCTCCTCCATTTTTTTCAGATAAAACCTCTCTTTATCTTTTTCTTTCCCCTTTTTTTGTACTTCCAAATGTAGATAAAAACAAACTCCATGTCCTTCTCCCTTTTGTAACAAACCCCCGTGGACAACATGCTCTCCTGCCTTTGTACCTGACATCATACTAGGAAAGAGAAAGCTTGTACGAGGGTCACGTGAAAAGATATGAAAATAAAGACAAAGATGACACAAAAACTAAACTAAAAAGAGAAGAATTATTTATAAACATGCTATAGCATAAAGGATAGAGTTTAGAGAGGCAAACTTTCAAGGATCGTGAAGATCTAGGTGTGACTTGTCTCTAAGGATAGGGGCTCCACTGTACACCTTCATGTGTTGGCCATTGACATTGAAGATTTCACCATCGTCCAACTTCTTGATATCAACCGCGTCATGAGGGTACACCTTGTGTATGATGAATGGTCCTGACCACCTTGATTTCAGCTTTCCAGGAAAAAGCTTTAGCCTGGAATTGAAGAGAAGCATTTGTTGACATTCTGAGAAATGCTTTGACAAAATGTGTTTGTCATGCCAGTTCTTGGTTTTCTCCTTGTAAATGCGATCATTCTCATATGATTGGGCTCTAAATTCCTCCAGCTCATTATGCTCTAGCAACCTTCTCTCACCAGCTAGTTGGGCATCCATGTTGATTTTCTTGATTGCCCAATAAGCCTTGTGCTCAAGCTCAACGAGTAAATGGCATTCCTTGCCAAATACGAGCTTGAAGGGTGACATGCCCAAAGACGTCTTGAAGGCTGTTCAATATGCCCAAAGTGCTTTATCCAACTTCGGGGACCGGTCTTTTCTCTTAGGATTAACCACCTTCTTTAAGATTTGCTTGATTTCACTGTTGGAAACTTCGGCCTGTTCGTTCGTCTGCGGATGATATGCTATAGCAATCTTGTGCCCGACTCCATATCGATGTAATGCTTTAGCAATAAGCTAGTTGTCAAAGTGAGTTCCTTGATCACTGATGATAGTTCGGGGTGCTCCAAACCTCGTGAAGATGTTCTTGTGAAGGAACTTCTTGACCGTCTTGGAGTCATTCCTTGGGGTGGCAATAGCCTCCACCCATTTTGACACGTAGTTGACTGCTAGCAAAATATAGATCTCCATATGATGCGGGAAACAGGCCCATGAAGTCAATTCCGCACACGTCAAAGATTTCGACTTCCAAAATATTTTGCAATGGCATTTCACTCCGCCTGGAGATGTTCCTCGTTCTTTGGCATCTATCACAAGTCCTGTAGAACTCATATGCATCCTTAAAAAGTGTACGCCAATAGAATCCTTCCTGAAGAATTTTTGCAGCAATTCTAGCACCACCAAAATACCCTCCACATGGTGATGAGTGACAAAGGTACAAAATTCTATGGTATTCTTCTCATGTAACACATCTCCTTATGATCTGATCAGGACATTGCTTGAACAGGTAGGGTTCATTCCAAGAGCAGAATCTTGCATCATGTCTGAATTTCTTTAGTCCCTGGCTAGATAAATCAGGAGGCAAAATACCACTAACAAGATAATTAACAATATCAGCATACCACAGAATTGCTATAGCAACTAACAATTTCTCATCAGGTAAATCCTCCTTAATTTCATTTTCACTACCTTGTGTGATAGCATTTTCTAGCCTAGATAGATGATCAACTACCTGGTTTTGACATCCTTTCCTATTTCTAACCTCTAAGTCAAATTCTTGCAGCAAGAGTATCCATCTAATAAGTCTAGGCTTAGCATCCTTTTTAGTCACTAAGTACTTAATGGCTGAATGATCGGTATGAACTATAACCTTAGTGCCTATCAAGTACGACCTAAACTTATCAAAGACAAATACTATAACAAGCAATTTTTTCAGTAGTGGTGTAATTGATTTGTGCATCATTCAAAGTGCGACTAGCATAGTAAATAACATGAAAGAGTTTACCTCGGCGTTGTCCAAGTGCTGCACCAACGGCGTAGTCACTTGCATCACACATCAGCTCAAATGGCTCGTTCCAATCAGGTGGAATGATAACTGGTGCTGAGATAAGCTTCTCCTGTAACACCCGTGCTTTGGGGTTAGGAGTTAGTCGGGTTAGTGGTCCGAGTCGGTAAAAATTTAATTTAATCAATTTGACCTTGGTTGGGGCTAATTGGGTTTTAAAATAAAGAGGAGGGACCACTTTGGCAATTTAACCCAAATGTTCTAAAAAGGAAGACAACTTTTAAAATGGTTAAAAAGAACAAAAAAAATGTGTGGTCTTCTCTCCTCCCTCTTTACTCCCAAACGTGAAACCCCCTTCTAAACCCCTCCCCTTGTCCAAAACACTATTCCATTAAACTTCATCTTCATCTCAAGGCCATTTTCAAAGGTAAACATATTTTTGGACTCTTCTCTTCCTTCTCTATCTTTACATTGTTGAAAAATTTAAAACTATCATCTTTTGGAGTTTTAGGGTTTAATGAAAGTTTGGATTTTTATGGAGTTTTCAACTTATTTTGAAATATTAGGTTGAGTTTTGATTTAACCACCTTGAAATACATATAATATGTTAAAATGGTTAGGTTTGGGTGGAAACCCGAAATGGGTTCTTGTGACAAATTTTAAAGTGTCAAAAACTTGGTTTTTGGTGGGTTTTAGGTTTAAATTGGAGGGCTGATGGTTTAAGTATGTTAGAAGGGTGTTTTGGAACCATTTTGGTGTCATTTGGGTGTTTGAAAATGGAATTTTCAGCTAGGTTTTGAAGGAGCACGAAAATGGGTATTTTGGTTAGTTATTTGGATCGGAAATTGTTGAAGTTGGCTTGTGCTTATGAAGTGAGATGATGGCTGAGTTTTAGCATTGATTTGTGAAGTAATGAATGTGTTTTGTTTGGCTAGAAACAAGAGGAGACATTGGTGGAGCATCGGGACCGAATCCGGGCTTGTAGGAGGCTTACTTTGGTTGCTAAGGTAGGGTGGTGAGTGATTTTAAATATGTTTTAAAGATTGGTTCAAGTGTGTGTGGTGTATGTGTGGAATGTGCTTGGTAGGCCTTTCTAAAGTGAGAGTTAAATTGGTAGCTTAACTCCTTGAACTTTAGTATGCTATTCATGCCATTGTCTATTTGTGATTGTGATGTGTGGATTGATGGTATATGTATGCCTTGCTATGTATATACAATGTGTATGAGACATGAATGGTGGATATGTGATGTGATAAATGAAATTGGCACTAATTAACTTACCGGGTGTAAATGATCGATCATTAGGATTAATGTGCACACAAATTGAGTCAAAACGTACGTGGCCTTGATGGCGTTGAGTCATCAAGGAGGAGTACGGTGATGTAACATTCCACCAGAAATTTATATATATTCTACGGGATGATGAGTCGAATCCCATCCGCAGGGCATGTGGTGATGAGTGGAATCCCGCCCACGCAAGGTCCGATGATGAGTGTAATCCCACCGAGGTAAAGTGATTGTTGAGATTAAATCCGCACATCCGGGTAAACTAATAGTGGCCAATTGGACTGTTCTTATAATTGTTATATGTGATGTTGATATTTGATGTTTGAGCTTAGTATGATGTGAGATGCCATATTATGACTCTTGAAAGACTAGCTAGGTCTTCTTGTTGATTTGCCTATGTATGTTGTACGTGAGATTTAAGGATTACATGCTTGAACCCTGCATTGTTGATGTTTTCGATTATAGAGCATCCTCACTAAGCTTATAGCTTACGCTATCATTTTCAACAATGCAGATCATTAGCATGGTGTTAGCTTGGAGCAAGACAAGAAGGGCTTTCCAAGTTTTTGTTGCTCAAGTATGGTTAAACAATTATGTAGTAGTTTAGCAATATGGCAAGAGTGTGTTTTATATGAGCTATGTATGACTCCTATATGTGGTTGATGTCTATGATTTGACTTGGTCTGTAAACATGTTATGACTTGTCAAATGCTTGTGTGGTGGTATGCCTTGTGGATGCTTAATTTGCTTTGAATGACATGAATACCTATTTGAGTTGAATTGTGCCTTTTGGCATTTAATGTCTTCAAGTATGCCTTTAATGAAATGTTGCTAATATGTAATGCCATGAATGAATGTTTCAATCTATGCCTTGTTGATCATCTTGCTTGCTCTACATGTTAGTCCTTGGTCGTAGCATGCTGTATGAATGGTTGTATGTGGCTTAGGGAGTCCCTATATGCATATAGAGTTGGAGTTTTGAGGGTTTTTGCTGAAATTGGAGCATTGTAGAGCATGGTATATCGGTACGCCTAAGGGCCGTATCGATTTGGTCTTGCCTGCAGAGCTCAGTTTTGGCTCGGCGTATCGATACGCGGGGTTGTATCGATACGGTTTTTGCTCACTGGAATTCTGAGAAATTGGGGAGTTTTTGGCGTATCGATACGGTGATGGGGCGTATCGGTACGGGTTTATCTCGTTGACCACGAGATGTTGACTGAGGAGGACGTATCGATACGCTCAAGGGCTGTATCGATACGGTCTTCTCCGAGTTGACTGTTTGGGTTGACCAAGTCAAGGTGTATCGATACCCTTGATTGGTGTATCGATACAGCCTGCCATGTATGTGTAAAATGAGTAGTTTAATGTATGGTTTGTGGTTCGAATGTGTTTCTTAAATAATGTTTTCCGCTGACGTGATCATCTAGCATGTAATACGTCGTTAGACAAGATTAAAATGAAAGAAAATTTTAGGGTTGCTAACCGAGGGGGAACTTTAACGGGTTTTGCTTCGGTTTCCCCGTGTAGCCTACTCGGACTGGTCATCCGGCCAGACCGGGACGAGGTGGTTACATTTTTTGGTATCAGAGCCTGAGGTTACCGAGACCTCGGGCAGGTAAGTGAGGTAAGCTTGATATGCTAAGTGATTGCATCGTTCGATGCATGCCTTGCCATGAATTCTTATTACTTGATGATTCGCATGATGATTTGAAGCATGAGTTGTTGTGTTTGGTGTTGAGTCGTGTGCCCATTGCTACTTTTACTTAATTTAAAAAGAGATTTTATAGTAAAGGGAGTACTTGAGCACTATTGGACCCTTTCTTTGGCTAACGTAATCCCTATCTGTTTGTTGTTGTAGTTATTACCTTGCTAGTTGTACCATGAGACCACTTGGGAGGCCTAGGATGGTTCGACCGGAACCACGGGCAGCGGCTCCAGGAGTTGAGCCAGTAGTTAGGGTAGAGGCTCAAGTGGGAGAGCCTGTGGTTGGAGTTGGAGCTCCTCCACCACCTCCACCACCACCACCTCCTCCACCAGGAGCAGGAGGCAAGGCTGGGGCCAAGGGTGAGGGACCTCTGGGAGGCCAAGGTGGCCAAGGACCGGCCGAGATAGACTTAGCTCCTTTGGTTCAGGCGATAGCTGGGGAATTTCAGGCTGCAGTAGCTGGGGGTCAGGCAGCAGCACATCATCAGGGAGAGGGCACCAGTTTTCTTTTAGAGAGACTCTGTGGGTTAGGGGCCGAAGAGTTTAGAGGGTCTACTCCAGAGAGATCCGAGTTTTGGTTTGAGAAGACTGTCCGTATTCTCGCTCAGATGGGATGTACTGGTGAGCGCAAGTTAGAATGTGTTGAGTCCTTGCTTCAGGGCGATGCCTACACTTGGTGGGTCACCATCACTTCGGGTATGGATGAGGACGAGATTACTTGAGAGTTCTTTGAGTCAGCATTCAGTAAGAAGTATCTGGGTCCGTGATACCTCGATGAGAGGAAGAGAGAGTTTATGGCTTTGCTTCAGAGGAGTATGACCGTGACCGATTATGAGATCCGATTTGTCAGACTGAGTCAGTATGCTTCTGAGCTTGTTCCCACTGAGGTGGAACAATGTAACCGTTTTCGTTATGGGCTGAACGAAGAGATCAAGAGGTATACTCTAGCTTCAGACTACACTGATTTTGATGTCTTGGTCGCGAGGGCCAAGGACTTAGAGCACAGTTTGGGCTTGACCAAACGATCTGGTGGTTCTAGTTCGGGTAAGAGGTCCAATGATTATGATAGAGGTGATGTCAAGAGGCATCGGGACTACATGCATCATTATGATCATAGACGTGGTGGCGGTAACCACGGTAGGGGCCAACAGGGCCAGGGAGCTGGTGGGAAGTTGCCCACATATGCTACTTACGGGAGGAACCGCACCGGTGAGTGTTGGGGAAATTTCCACTCGTGTTGGAGTTGCGGGGCTAGAGATCATATCAGACGTGACTGTCCACATCAGGTGGGACAGGAACCAGTTCAGGCTCCTGCTAGGGCCAAGATTTTCAGAGAGGTCGCGGGCGCG
The DNA here is from genome assembly GCA_030270665.1 of Hibiscus trionum. Lineage (NCBI taxonomy): Eukaryota > Viridiplantae > Streptophyta > Magnoliopsida > Malvales > Malvaceae > Hibiscus > Hibiscus trionum. Next base: position 30,823,230 of record BSYR01000021.1, read on the forward strand.
GTAGAGGTAATTTCCAGCCGAGGAATGATGGCCAGAGAAACATAGCACATGTAGTTGCAGTCCAGCCGAAGGGCGGAGGACAGGCCAGAGTTTACGCTCAGCGAGGGGATCAGCATGACACCGATGTGATCGCAGGTAACTTTTCGATACAGTCTTTGGGTTTGCTTTCTTTGATTGACTCTGGGTCTACACATTCCTACATTTTGAGTGAGCATGCACAGTCGTTGAACTTGCCTTGTGAAATGTTAGAGGTAGGAGTTAGTGTTACTAGTTCCTTTGGGGACACGGTAATAGTTAGAAAAATGTACAGAAGGTGTCCTTTGATGGTTCAGGGACATGTGTTCCCAGTGGATATGATGGAGCTTCCTTTCTATGGTTTCCATGTAATTCTGGGTATGGACTGGCTCACGGAGCATAGGGCTAGGATAGACTTTGAAACTAAGAGGATTTCTTTGAGGCTCACAGATGATTATGAGATTGTAGTGGTGGGTGAGAACGTGAAGTTCTTGTCCAATGTAGTTTCAGTTTTAGAGGCTAAGAGGTTAGTTGAGTTGGGTTGTGAAGCATACTTGGCTTATGCGATGAACCCTAACATGAGTGAGGCTAGACCTCAGGACATCCGGACAGTGTGTGACTTCCCTAGTGTGTTTCTGGAAGAGTTGCCAGGGTTACCACCGGATAGAGAGGTAGAGTTCTCTATTGAGACTTTATTCTGATTCTGCTCCTGTTTCGATTGCTCCGTATCGCATGGCACCGAAAGAACTGAAAGAGTTGAAGACTCAGTTGCAAGAGTTAACATATAAAGGCTTCATTCGACCTAGTTCTTCACCTTGGGGTGCACCAGTGTTGTTTGTGAAGAAGAAAGATGGAAGCATGAGAATGTGTATAGATTACAGACAGTTGAATCAGTTGACAGTGAAGAATAAATATCTGTTGCCTAGAATTGATGACTTGTTTGATCAGTTGAGAGGGGCATCAGTCTTTTTGAAGATTGACTTGAGATCGGGGTTTTACCAGTTAAAGGTAAGAGAGGTTGATGTACCGAAGACGACCTTTAGGACTAGGTATGGTCACTATGAGTTTTTAGTCATGCCTTTTGGGTTGACTAATGCACCTGCTGCTTTCATGGATATGATGAATAGGATTTTTCATCAGTACCTAGATCAGTTTGTAGTTGTGTTTATAGATGACATCTTGGTGTATTCGCGAACTGAAGAATTAGAGAATCAGTTGTATGCGAAGTTGAGCAAGTGTGAATTCTGGATCCGAGAGGTAGTCTTCTTAGGACATGTAATGTCAGCCGATGTGATTAGAGTTGATCCGAAGAAGATTGAGGCCATCGTTGAATGGAAGCAACCGAAGTCCGTAACAGAGGTACGTAGCTTTCTAGGCTTAGTTGGCTACTATAGAAGGTTCGTAGAAGGTTTCTCAAAATTAGCAGCTCCTTTGACACAGTTACTTCAGAAGAGTGTTCAGTTTGAGTGGACAGATGCAAGACAGAGAGCCTTTGAGAAATTGAAAGAAGCTTTGACCCAAGCTCCGATCTTGATTCAGCCAGTGTCCGGGAAGGACTATGTAGTTTACAGTGATGCTTCTTATGTAGGCCTAGGTTGTGTTCTTATGCAAGACAGGAGAGTGGTGGCTTATGCCTCAAGACAATTGAAGACTCACGAGCGCAACTATCCGACCCATGACAGCCGCAGTGGTATTTGCTCTGAAGATTTGGAGGCACTATTTGTACGGTGAGAGATACACCGTGTACACCGATCACAAGAGTTTGAAGTACATTACGACTCAATGAGATTTGAATCTCAGATAGCGTAGGTGGTTAGAGTTGCTAAAAGACTACGATCTTACCATTGAGTACCATCCGGGTAAGGCCAATGTAGTGGCCGATGCATTGAGTAGAAATATAGTCGTGGACTTGAGAGCCATGTTTGCTAGGTTGAGCTTGTCCGGATATGGCGGCTTGATAGCTGAGCTTCAGGTTAGACCTACTCTAGGTCAGTTGATTAGAGAAAAGCAGCTCTTAGATAGATCTTTGGAACCTCACGTGCAAGATATAGCCGAAGGTAGATCTTCAGAATACAGTTTCAGTACCGATGTGGTTTTGTGTTTCAAAGATAGGATAGTTGTGCCAGAGGACAGTGACTTGAGACGTACGATCTTGACAGAAGCCCAAGTAGTCTGTTTGCTATGCATCCTGGAAGCACGGAGATGTACCCTGATTTGAAGAATGAGTACTTTTGGGTTGGCTTGAAGAGAGATGTAGCCGACTTTGTGAGTAAGTGTTTAGTATGTCAGAGGGTGAAGGCGGAACATCAGGTTCCCTCAGGTTTGTTATAGCCGTTGAGGATTCCAGAATGGAAATGGGAGAACATCACTATGGATTTTGTTTCGGGTTTGCCCTTGACTCCTATGAAGAAGAACTCAGTTTGGGTGATAGTAGATCGTTTTACGAAGTGTGCTCACTTTTTGGCAGTCAATACTACTTACACTCTAGATATATTGGTCGATTTATACATTGGTGAGATTGTTAGACTACATGGTGTGTCGAAGTCTATTGTGTCAGATAGAGATCCGTGGTTTACATCTCGATTTTGGGATTGTCTGTATACAGCTTTGGGTAACCGTTTGAACTTCAGCACGTCTTATCATCTTCAGTCAGATGGTCAGTCAGAGAGAGTTATTCAGATCTTAGAGGATATGTTGCGTTGTTGCATCATTGACTTTCAGGGTACGTGGGAGAAGCACTTGCCTCTAGTTGAGTTTGCGTACAATAATAGCTTTCAGTCGAGTATTCAGATGGCTCCATATGAGGCCTTGTATGGCCGGAAGTGTAGAACTCCAGTTTGTTGGGCCGAAGTGGGACAGAAGTTGTTACCTATGCCGGATTTGCTCAAGGGGACAACTGACAAGGTAAAATTGATTTGTGATCGATTGAAGGCTGCATCGGATAGACAGAAGTCCTATGCCGACTTGAAGAGGAAGGAAGTTGAGTTCTTAGTGGGTGAGAAGGTGTTCTTGAAAGTGTCTCCGTGGAAGAAAGTAATGAGATTTGGCCGAAAGGGGAAGTTGAGTCCGAGGTACAGAGGACCGTATAAGATTGTGAAGAGGGTTGGTCCAGTTGCTTATCAGTTGCGCTTGCCATCTGAGCTAGAAAAGATACACAATGTATTCCATGTTTCGATGCTCCGTAAGTATAGGTCTGATCCATCACATGTTATGCCTGTAGAGGAGATTGAATTGAATCCGGATTTGACTTATGAGGAAGAACCAGTTGAGATCCTAGCTTCTGACAGTAAGATGTTGCGGGGTAGATCGATTGAGCTAGTAAAAGTGCGGTGGCAACGTCGAGGTGTGGACGAGGCCACTTAGGAGAGGAAGGAGGATATGGAAAGGCAGTTTCCGTATCTCTTTCAGCCAGGTAATTTCGGGGACGAAATTCCTTAACTGGGAGAGAGTTGTAACACCCGTGTTTTGGGGTTAGGAGTTAGTCGGGTTAGTGGTCCGAGTCGGTAAAAATTTGATTTAATCAATTTGACCTTGGTTGGGGCTAATTGGGTTTTAAAATAAAGAGGAGGGACCACTTTGGCAATTTAACCCAAATGTTCTAAAAAGGAAGACAACTTTTAAAATGGTTAAAAAGAACAAAAAAAATGTGTGGTCTTCTCTCCTCCCTTTTTACTCCCAAACGTGAAACCCCCTTCTAAACCCCTCCCCTTGTCCAAAACCCTATTCCATTAAACTTCATCTTCATCTCAAGGCCATTTTCAAAGGTAAACATATTTTGGACTCTCCTCTTCGTTCTCTATCTTTACATGGTTGAAAAATTTAAAACTATCATCTTTTGGAGTTTTAGGGTTTAATGAAAGTTTGGGTTTTTATGGAGTTTTTCAACTTATTTTGAAATGTTAGGTTGAGTTTTGATTTAACCACATTGAAATACATATAATATGTTAAAATGGTTAGGTTTGGGTGGAAACCCGAAAAGGGTTCTTGTGAAAAATTTTAAAGTGTCAAAAACTTTGTTTTGGTGGGTTTTAGGTTTAAATTGGAGGACTGATGGTTTAAGTATGTTAGGAGGGTGTTTTGGGACCATTTGGGTGTCATTTGGGTATTTGAAAATGGAATTTTCAGCTAGGTTTTGAAGGAGCACGAAAATGGGTATTTTGGTTAGTTATTTGGATTGGAAATTGTTGAAGTTGGCTTGTGCTTATGAAGTGAGATGATGACTGAGTTTTAGCATTGATTTGTGAAGTAATGGATGTGTTTTGTTTGGCTAGAAACAAGAGGAGACATTGGTGGAGCATCAGGACCGAATCCGGGCTTGTAGGAGGCTTGCTTTGGTTGCTAAGGAAGGGTGGTGAGTGACTTTAAATATGTTTTAAAGATTGGTTCAAGTGTGTGTGGTGTATGTGTGGAATGTGCTTGGTAGGCCTTTCCAAAGTGAGAATTAAATTGGTAGCTTAACTCCTTGAACTTTAGTATGCTATTCATGCCATTGTCTATTTGTGATTGTGATGTGTGGATTGATGGTATATGTATGCCTTGCTATGTATATACAATGTGTATGAGACATGAATGGTGGATATGTGATGTGATAAATGTAATTGGCACTAATTAACTTACCGGGTGTAAATGATCGATCATTAGGATTAGTGTGCACACAAATTGAGTCAAAACGTACGTGGCCTTCATGGCGTTGAGTCATCAAGGAGGAGTACGGTGATGTAACATTCCACCAGAAATTTATATATATTCTACGGGATGATGAGTGGAATCTCATCCGTATGGCATGTGGTGATGAGTGGAATCCCGCCCATGCAAGGTCCGGTGATGAGTGTAATCCCGCCCATGCAAGGTCCGGTGATGAGTGTAATCCCATTGAGGTAAAGTGATTGTTGAGATTAAATCCGCACATCCGGGTAAACTAATAGTGGCCAATTGGACTGTTCTTATAATTGCTATATGTGATGTTGATATTTGATGTTTGAGCTTAGTATGATGTGAGATGCCATATTATGACTCTTGAAAGACTAGCTAGGTCTACTTGTTGATTTGCCTATGTATGTTGTACGTGAGATTTAAGGATTACATGCTTGAACCCTGCATTGTTGATGTTTTCGATTTTAGAGCATCCTCACTAATCTTATAGCTTACGCTCTCATTTTCAACAATGCAGATCATTAGCGTGGTGTTAGCTCGGAGCAAGGCAAGAAGGGCTTTCCAAGTTTTTGTTGCTCAAGTATGGTTAAACAATTATGTAGTAGTTTAGCAATGTGGCAAGGGTGTGTTTTATATGAGCTATGTATGACTCCTATATGTGGTTGATGTCTATGATTTGACATGGGCTGTAAACATGTTATGACTTGCCTAATGCTTGTGTGGTGGTATGCCTTGTGGATGCTTAATTTGCTTTGAATGACATGAATACCTATTTGAGTTGAATTGTGCCTTTTGGCATTTAATTTCTTCAAGCATGGCTTTAATGAAATGTTGCTAATATGTATTGCCATGAATGAATGTTTCAATCTATGCCTTGTTGATCATCTTGCTTGCTCTACATGTTAGTCCTTGGTCGTAGCATGCTGAATGAATGGTTGTATGTGGCTTAGGGAGTCCCTATATATGTATCTAGAGTTGGAGTCTTGAGGGTTTTTGCTGAAATTGGAGCATTGTAGAGCATGGCGTATCGGTATGCCTAAGGGCCGTATGGATACGGTCTTGCCTGCAGAGCTCAGTTTTGGCTGGGCATATCGATACGCGGGGGTGTATCGATACGGTTTTTGCGCACTGGAATTCTGAGAAATTGGGGAGTTTTTGGCGTATCAATACGGTGATGGGGCGTATCGGTACGAGTTTATCTCGTTGACCGCGAGATGTTGAATGAGGAGGACGTATTGATACGCTCAAGGGCTATATCGATACGATCTTCTCCGAGTTGACTATTTAGGTTGACCAAGTCAAGGCGTATCGATACCCTTGATTGGTGTATCGATACGGCCTGCCATGTATGTGTAAAATGAGCAATTTAATGTATGGTTTGTGGTTCGAATGTGTTTCCTAAATAATGTTTTCCGCTGACGTGATCACCTAGCATGTAATACACCGTTAGACACGATTAAAATGAAAGAAAATTTTAGGGTTGCTAACCGAGGGGGAACCTTAACTGGTTTCGCTTCGGTTTTCCCCGTGTAGCCTACTCAGACCGGTCATCCGGCCAGACCGGGACGAGGGGGTTACATCTCCTTCAGTTCTTGAAATATGCTATAGCAATCTTTGTCAAACACAAATTGTTGATTTTACTGTAGCAAATTGCATAGCGGCTTTGAGATATTCGAAAAATCCTTGATGAATCTACGATAGAAGCCAACATGCCCTAGGAAGCTTCTTACTCCCTTGAGAACAGTAGATGGAGGTAGTTTTTCAATGACCTCGACCTTTGCTTTGTCAACTTCTATCCCTTGCTTCGAGATCTTGTGGCCTAAAATCGTTCCTTCCGTTACCATGAAATGTCATTTTTCCCAATTGAGCATTAGGTTAGCTTCCTCACGCCTCTTTAGGACCTTGGCAAGATTGCCCAAGCATGTGTCGAAGTCATCTATGGAGACTGAGAAGTCATCCATGAAAATTTCCAAGAAATCCTCGACCATGTCTGACAAAATAGCCAGCATACATCTTTGAAAAGTTTCTGGAGCATTGCAGAGACAAAAAGGCATTCTCCGGAAAGCATAAGTTCCATAAGGGCATGTGAAAGTCGTCTTCTCTTGGTCTTGGGGTCCTTCTTGGTTGCCTTGTTGAGCTTCCTATAGTCCATGCAAATCCTCCACCCCGTGACGGTTCTAGTAGGCAATAGCTCATTCTCCTCGTTACTTACCACATTCACGCCTCCTTTCTTCGGTACACATTGCACCAGGCTGACCCATGAGCTATCAAATATTGGGTAGATTACTCCAGTATCAAGCCACTTAATTATTTCTTTCATCACCACATTCTTCATGATTGGGTTTAATCTTCTCCGGGGCTCAACTGAATTGTTGTGACAATCATAATGCAAATATTTGTGCATACATATAGCAGGGCTTATACCCTTCAAATCAACCATAGTCCACCCTAGCGCATTTTTATGCTGTAACAACATATTTACTAAACTAGTTTCTTGCTTAGGTGTGAGACTAGATGAGATTATCACAGGCATCATTGCTCCCTAAGTGAACATATTTAAGATGTGATGGAAAATGTTTCAGTTCTAGAGAAGGTGCACGCTCAAGGGACGGCTTAAGACGTACAAATTCTGAAAAATCAAGAGGTTCAAAGTGCGTACATGGTCTAGCCTCGATTCGACTAGACTGCTCCAGTTCCCTTGAGAGCTCTTCTAGGTCTGAATCATCATTCTTGCAGAGTGCTTCGAACTCTTCCATTTGCATCTCATTGCTACAACAAAACTCATCAATCATATTCTGTGCTGTAGCATCTATATGTTGGCATACTCCTGGATTGTCTGCATACTTGAGGGTGTCATGAATATTGATCGTGACCGTCTGATCAGCCACTCACATCGTGAATTCACCCTTCTCACAATCGATCAAAGCTCGCCCGGTGGCTAAAAATGGCCTTCCCAAGATAATAGGTGTGTTGCTGTCAGCTTCACAATCGAGGATTATGAAGTCGACTAGAAAGATAAATTTGTCCACTTTTACCACAACATCTTCAATACTTCCTTCTGGGCGAACATGAGAATGATCTGTTAGCTGTAGCACAACCTTGGTGGGCTGTGCCTCTCGAATTCCCAGTTTCAGAAAAACCGACTTAGGCATCAAGTTAACACTTGATCCCAAATCGCAAAGTGCTTTTCCAACAAACTTGTCGCCAATATAACATGGGATATCAAAACTACATGGGTCCTTCCTCTTAGGTGGCATCTTGCTCCACATAGAATAGTATTCTTCTGCTATAGCGTCAGTTTCTTGCTTCTCAACCTTCCTCTTTTCGTGACTATATCCTTGAGGAACTTGGCATATGTTGGCATCTGATCAATGGCCTCCAAAAATGGGACATTGATATGTAATTTGTCCAGGATATCTACAAATTTCTGGACTAGTGGATTACATCTTTTGTTGTAGCAAAAGCAGGCTCCTCCTCCGGTGTTTCTTTTGCTATGACTTTCTCACCCTTTTCTTCTTCTGAAGGATCTTCTCAGTTATCTTCTTCGTGAGACAAGTTGGGCTGAGATTCCTCCTACTCTTATCCCCAAACTTGTCTTCCTTGCCACTCCTTAATGTGTGTGCGCTGCATTGTTCCTTGCTATGGTGCTTAGTGGCTTCAGTGTCACTAGGAAAACTTACTTGTGGTCGTGCATGCAAGGTTTGAGCTTTCTGACCAACGTGTGTTTCTAAGGCTCGGAGAGAGGAACTATGGCTTTTCAATAAGGCTCCTTGATTCTTAATGTTTGTTGCATGATCCTATAGCAAAACTTTCGTGGTTCCCATGAAATCTTTTATCATAGCCATAAATTCTTTGTGTGTAGTCTCCAACGAACTGTTTGATGAAGATGTTGCTCCCTTGTGACCTTGCCATGGCATCATCTGGTTAGAAGATGGTGCTTCGATTAGATTTTACTGTGGCGCTGGTTGAGCAGAATTGTTGTGCCCTAGATTACCCCAACTGAAATTTGGATACTGACTCCATCCTGGTTGTAGGTATTGGAATATGGATTGTTGTTGCGGTTATTAATCCCCACATAGTCGGCTAACTCTTGATTGTAAGGGCATTCACTCAAGTGGTGGTTGCCATCGCATGTAACCCCCTTAGCCTGACCTAGACGCTTGACCCGAACTACGAAGATTACACGGGGAAAACCAAAGTCAATCCGAAAGTTAACCTTGATTAACGACCCTTTTTTATTTTAATCTTGTCTAAATGCACATTAAGCCTATGTGAATGCATCACGGATCAAGGAAGAGAAAGGCACATCGATCGGAAAACATTTAGGGACTCAATTGCATAGATTACGCGTTTAGGGACCAAAATGTAATTTTTAGAATTTAGAAGGACTAATCTGATTTTAGGTGTTCCAATTTAAAATTAATCATATTACATGCTTCTCTGTCAAGTTTCAGCTTAAAAAGACATCCCAAGCTCAAGCAATTGCATCCACAACATTCAGGATTAAAATGTAAAGCATGGAAACTTAAAACAATTCAAAACAGCATCCAACGGTCAACTGTATCGGAACGCCCACCCTTCGTACCGAAACACCCGTATTGAAACGGTGTTGACCATTTCGGTACTCGGGTGCGTTCCGAGACCAGTATCGAAACAGGCTTCACTAGCAGCCAAACTGTTCTGAAACACCTTCAGACGTTCCGAAACACTATAGCCATTACAGGCCCCCGTTTCGAAACAGTGGTGGGTGTTTCGATACACTTTGCCCAATGACAGCAGAAATTGCTGGTTTTCACCTTTTAAACCGATCAAACTTGCCTCAAAGAGCATCAAATCATACCAACAACTCATTTTGACACTAAGGAACATATTTAAGACCCCTAGACTAGAGCATGGCATCAAACACAAAAACATACAATCTAAAGGAATGCTTCCTAGTCACAAATCCAAATATGAGCTCTCAACCCTCAAACCAACCAAAAGGACCATTTACAACTCATAAATGCCAACACAAACATGCCACAACTTAGGGAGTTCAAAACACATCTCCCAATTACAAACTTGGTTTCCCATTGCCAAATATCAAAACTAAAGTGTATGAAAACATCACCATGCATGAGCTTTGCAGTTCCTTGGATGTTCTCAACCTTTTTGCTACCCAAAAACACCTCAATTATATGCATTATTGGTAAAAGAGAGCGTAAGCACAATTGCTTAGTGAGGCGTGCTCTAAAGAAAACCAAGACAATAATGCTTTATTCAAAACACTTTCTCAAAAGCTTTTTCCACAACATGCTCATTATATCTCATGCTTGAAAACCATTTCAAAGCAACCTCTCATTGAAAACACATGTACCCCAATTCTATCTCATGCATTTAAAACAATGCAAATCTCATGGCAAGGCCATACACATGCTTGTAAAAATCAAAGCATTTCATAACAATTCTCATATGCATTTCTCATAGCATAAATCATCTCATCAATAGGTACATGTGATTCAAAAGCATTTTCATATTTTATATTGGCATTTCTCATCTCATTATTACTCGGATATGCAGACAACATTCTCAAACCACTAGACGCTTCCGGTGGAATCCCACATCACCGTACTCACATGGCAGAATCTCACATCGCCACAAAGCTTGGGTATTTCACCAAGTCCTACCCGATGGAATGCCCATCATCGGTTCTCTCCCTTTGGATTAAACCAAAGATCACGTACGAATTTTTAGTTTATAGTGCACTCTCATCCTATTGATCGATCAATTATATCCGGTAAGTATCTCAACATCTATGCAAATATATTATGTCAAAACATCATCTCACCTACTGTTTTTCATGCAACATTTCTCAAATCATTCTCATCTCATTTCAAAACTATAACATTTGCCATGCTTTAAAACAAGAGCTCAAAACGCATCAATGCAACATGTTATTTAATGAAATCATCTCAAGCATCATCTCATGCTATAAATCATGCATAAAAACAGTAGGAATTTATCTATCTCAAACGATGATCATGTAAAAGCATTTTAGGGGCAACCACCTCATTTAAGAGATCAATCTAGCCAATACTTACTTCCGGACTTAGGATGGTGTTTCAAACCAATCCTAAATCCCCAAACCTTGTCTCTTGTCCCTCAAGGACTTCTAAACCATTCGCACTCACCGATTACGTTTCGCTTGCTCGCCGAAACGCTATCTAAGCTCCCGGATCAACACCAAAGGCGTCTGAAGATGTCTCCCCTATTTATAACACATAAGAGCAAAGGATTAATGCATCATCATGCATTGAAATCATCAGCCACACACCTAAACTCACTGCTCTACTCAAGAACCTCATTTCGGCTACCAAACACAACCGAAATCATCTCCAAAATCTTCCAAAATAAAACCCAGCCAAGATCTACCATTTCTAAACATCAATCAACATCAAAAATCACCACAACCTCGCCCTTGTTCCTCCAGCTATGACAGAACACCAAAACCACCCAAAAAACCACCATTCTAGCATACAAAACTTAGGAATCCAAGCCTATTCGGGATTTGTTTGATAAAACCTCATTTATAACATCAATTAACATCTAAAATACATTAGTAAACAACCTTAAAACAGAGCCTAACCATCAACCATAAAAATCATCAAGATCTCTCCAAAAACCTTGAGTTTTAAGACATTTTTTTTGTTTCTAACATTAAAGCAACTAAAAAATCATTAATAAATGATTGATAACTTGGGAATTTCAATAAAGAACTGATCATTAGAGGAGAAGGACGAAGCTTACCTCTAATGGCTGATTTCTCCTTGAATTGGGCAAGTTTTCTTAAAAATCCAATGTAAAAAGAAGAGGATTTGATGAGGAAAAGATTAGGAATCAAAAGGAGATTGAAATCTCATCAAAATAAATGAAAATAAGAGGCTAATTGATGGAGGAAATGTGTTTGGCTGAAAAGAAATTGAGAGAAAATTGATGAAAAATAGTTATGAAAAGTCAAAGATAGTTTTCCTTTTAATTAATCTTTATTTCCTTTAATTAAAACACTATTAAAATCACCCAAAATAAGGAGAAATCTGATTAAAAACATTTCGGTAAAATTAGCTACTTCAAGATTCAAAGTTTCAATCCTTTACAAAACAATCACTATTTAACTTTTGCAAAAAACTGTGATTTGATCACTACACCGAAATGTAGTATTTCCAAACCTTATTTTGTAAAATTGATTTCACCATAATCATTCACATAATATATGAGGATATTTAGATATTTTTCCATATTTTTAAAGCATCCTGAACTAGGTGTTCCCTAAACCTCCCTTTAAGATTCGAACTGTTCCCGACCGGTCCGATTCGAACTCTAAAACATCTAGGCCCAAATTTGGGGTGTTACAACTCTCCCCCTCTTCCAAGGTGAAACTTTCAAAACTACATGTTTGCCTACTGTGAACTCCATCTCCTTATGCTTCAAATCCGCGTAAGACTTTTGTCGATCCGATGCTGCCTTGAACCGCTCACAAATGAGCTTCACCTTCTCAGTGGTTCCTTTTAACAAAGTCGGCATCGAAACCAACTTTTGTCCTGTTTCAGCCCAACAAAGAGGAGTCATGCACTTCCTCCCGTATAAAGCTTCATAAGGTGCCATTTGAATACTTGCCTGATAACTGTTATTATAAGAAAACTCTACCAAAGGCAAGTGCTTCTCCCAAGAACATTGAAATTCAATAACACAACACCTTAACATATCCTCAAGCACTTGGATAACACGCTCCGACTGTCCATCCATCTGCGGATGATAAGAAGTACTGAAATTTAGCCGCGTACCCAATGACTGATGCAAGCACTCCCAAAACCTTGCGGTGAACCTCGGATCTCTATCTGACACTATAGATCTTGGCACTCCATGCAACCGTAAAATCTCAGCAATGTACAACTCTGCAAGCTTATCCAAAGTGTACGTAGTATGCATAGGCAAGAAATGCGCACACTTCGTAAGGCGATCCACAATCACCCAAACATAATTCTTCTTTGATGGCGATAAAGGCAAACACTACACGAAGTCCATGGTGATCCTCTCCCACTTCCATTCAGGAATCCTTAATGGTTGCAACAACCCTGAAGGAAATTGATGTTCAGCCTTAACTCGCTGACAAACAATGCATTTACTAACATACTCAGTGACATCTTTCTTCAATCCCACCCAATAGTACTCATCCTTCAGATCACGACACATCTTTGTACTACCAGGGTGCATGTAACCCCCTTAGCCCGATCTAGATGTTTGACCCTAACTACGAAGATTACACGGGGAACACCGAAGTCAACCCAAAAGTCAACCTTGATTAACGACCCTTTTTATTTTAATCTTGTCTAGATGCACATTAAGCCTATGTGAATACTCACGAATCATGGAAGAGAGAGGCACAACGATCGGAAAGCATTCAGGGAGTCAATTGCATAAATTGCGCGTTTAGGGACCAAAATGTAAGTTTTAGGAATTACAAGGACTTTGCTGATTTTAGGTTTACCAATATGAAATTAATCATGTTACAAGCTTCTCTGTCAAGTTTCAGCTTAAAAAGACATCCCAAGCTCAAGCAATTGCTTCCGCAACATTTAGGACTAAAATGTAGAGCATGTAAACTTCAAACAATTCAAAACAACATCCAACGGTCAACTGTATCGGAACGCCCACCCTCCGTACCGAAACACCCGTATTGACACGGTGTTGATCATTTCGGTACTCGGTTATGTTCCGAGACCAGTATCAAAACAGGCTTCACTAGTAGCCAAACTGTTTCGAAACAGCTTCATCCGTTCCGAACCACCATGGCCATTACAAGCCCCCGTTTCGGAATAGGTGAGGGTGTTTCGATACACCTTGCCCAATGACAGCAGAAATTGCTGGTTTTTGACATTCCAAGCCATTCAAACATACTTCAATGAGCGTCAAAACATACCAGCAACACATTTAGCCACTAGGGAACATATTTAAGAACCTTAAACTAGAGCATGGCAGCAAACACAAAAGCAAACAATCTAAAGGCATGCTCCCTAGTCTCAAAACCAATATAAGCAACCAAACCTCAAACCAACATTTAGGACCATTTACAATCCTTAAATACCAACATAAACATGTCACAAACTTAGGGAGTTCAAACATTTCTCCCAAATACAACCTTGGTTTCCCATTGCCATATATCAAAACGAAAGTGTGTAAAAACATCACCATACATGAGCTTTGCACTTCCTTGGATGTTCTTAATCTTCTTGCTGCTCGAAAGTACCTCAATTATCTGCATTATGGGTAAAAGAGAGTGTAAGCACAATTGCTTAGCGAGGCATGCTCTAAAGAAAACCAACACAACAATGCATTATTCAAAACACTTTCTCAAAAGTCTTTTTCTACAACATGCTCATTCTATCTCATGCTTGAAAACCATTTAAAGCAACTTCTCATTGAAAACACATGTACCTCAATTCTCTCTCATGCATTTATACCAAAGCAAATCTCATGGCAAAGCCAAACTCATGCTTGTAAAACCAAAGCATTTCATATACAAATCTCATATGCATTTCTCATAGCATAAATCATCTCATCAAAGGTATATGTGAATCAAAAGCATTTTCATATATTATATTGGCATTTCACATCTCATTATTACTCGGATATGTGGACACATTCTCTAACCACTAGACGCTTCCGGTGGAATCTCATATCACCGTACTCACTTCTCTAGTAACATAGTTTCCGGTGGAATCTCACATCACCGTACTCATATGGCGGAATCTCTCATCGCCACAAAGCTTGGGTATTTCACCAAGTCCTACCCGATGGAATTGCCATCATCGGTTCTCTCCCTTTGGATTAAACCAAATAGCACGTGCAAATTTTTAGTTTATAGTGTACTCTTATCCTTTTGATCGATCAATTATATCCGGAAAGTATCTCAACATATATGCCAATATATTATGTCAAAACATCATCTCACCTACTGTTTTTCATGCAACATTTCTAAATCATTCTCATCTCATTTCAAAACCATAACATTTGCCATGCTTTAAAACAAAAGCTCAAATCTCAACTATGCAACTTGTTATTTCCTGATATCATTTCAAGCATCATCTCATGCTACAAATCATGCATAAAAACAGTAGGAATTTATCTATCACAAACCATGAGCATGTAAAAGCATTTTAAGGGCAACCACCACATTTAAGAGAGCAATCTAGCCAATACTTACTTCCGGAGTTAGGAAGGTGTTTCAAACCTTTTCTAAATCCCAAAACCTTGTTTCATGTCCCTCAAGGACATCTGAACCATTCACACTCACCGGTTACGTTTCGCTTGCTCGCCAAAACGCTATCTAAGCTCCCGGATCAACACCAAAGGCGACCGAAGATGTCTCCCCTGTTTATAACACATAAGAGTATAGGATTAATGCATCATTATACATTGAAATCATCAGCCACACACCTAAACTCGGCTACCAAACACAACCACAATAATCCCCAAACTCTTCCAAAACAAAGCCCAACTATGACAGAACACCAAAACCACCCCAAAAACCATCATTCTAGCCTACAAAACTTAGGGATCCAAGCCCATTCGGGATTTGTTTGATAAAACCTCATTTATAACATCAATTAACATCCAAAATACATTAGAAAACAACCTCAAAATAGAGGCTAACCATCAACCACGATAATCATCAAGATCTCTCCAAAAACCTTGAGTTTTAAGACAATTTCTTGTTTCTAACATTAAACCCACACGTTCCATCACCTCGTATGGTCCAATGTATCTTGGGCTCAGCTTGCCCTTCCGGCCAAATCTCATCACCTTCTTCCAAGGTGAAACTTTCAAGAACACACGGTCACCCACCGCAAATTCTATCTCCTTACGCTTCAAATTCGCGTAAGACTTTTGTCGATCCGATGCTTCCTTCAACCGCTCAAAAATGAGCTTCACCTTCTCGGTGGTTCCTTTCAACAAACCCAACATCGACACCAACTTATGCCCCGTTTCAACCCAACAAAGAGGAGTTCTGCACTTTCTTATGTACAAAGCTTCATAAGGTGCCATTTGAATACTTTTCTGGTAACTATTATTATAAGTAAACTCCACCAAAGGCAAGTGCTTCTCCCAAGAGCCTCGAAACTCAATAACACAACACCTCAACATATCCTCAAGCACTTGGATAATACGCCCAGACTGTCCATCCGTCTGCGGATGATAAGAAGTACTAAAATTCAGCCGCGTACCCAATGCTTGATGTAAACACTCCCAAAACCTTGCACTGAACCTCGGATCTCTATCTGACACTATAGATTTTGGTACGCCATGCAAACGTACAATCTCAGCAATATACAACTCTGCAAGCTTATCCAAGGTGTACGTAGTATGCACATGTAAGAAATGCGCACACTTTGTAAGGCGATCCACAATCACCCAAACATAATTCTTCTTTGATGGCGTTAGAGGCAAACCAGACACAAAGTCTATAGTGATCCTCTCTCATTTCCATTCAGGGATCCTCAACGGTTGCATCAACCCCGAAGGAAACTGATGCTCAGCCTTAACCCGCTGACAAACCATACACTTGCTCACATACTCAGCGACATCTTTCTTCAGCCCCACCCAATAGTACTGATCCTTCCGATCATGGTACATCTTTGTACTACCAGGGTGCATAGCTAAAGGACTACTATGAGCTTCGGTCACAATAGTACTCCTCAACTCAACATCATTCGGCACCACTATCCGACTCCCTAAACATAGAACACCATCGTCATTAAAACAGAAGTCTGATGGTCTATCCTCAACAATATCCTGAACATGTGGCACCAAGGAATCATCCAACATCTGCTTCTCCTTTATCAACTTGACTAAAGATGGTTTCACTTGCAATTCCGCAACAAGACCACCATCTTGCGATATGCTCAAGCTAGCAAATATCGCTCTTAACTCCACCGCCACTTTCCTGCTCAAAGCATCGGCCACAACATTGGCCTTCCCTGGATGATACTCGATCGTTAGATCGTAATCCTTAAGCAACTCTACCCATCGTCGTTGCCTAAGATTTAACTCCTTCTGAGACTTCAAATACTTCAAACTCTTGTGATCCGTGTACACAGTACACTTCTCACCATAAAGATAATGTTTCCAGATCTTCAGAGCAAAAACCATTGCAACCAACTCAATATCATGTGTAGGATAATTGCGCTCATTCACTTTCAACTGACACAATGCATAAGCCACCACCTTACCCTCTTGCATTAACACACACCCCAAACCAACATAGGATGCGTCACTATACACCACAAACTCTTTCCCTGATTCAGGTTGAACCAAGATAGGAGCTTGCGTCAAAGCTGCTTTTAACTTCTCGATAGCTTGTTGTCTCGCTTCCGTCCACTCATACTTAACATCCGTTTGCAACAACTTCGTTAAAGGGGTAGCAATATTAGAAAATCCATCCACAAACCTCCGGTAGTATCCTGCTAACCCAAGAAAACTACGGACTTCATGAACAGACTTAGGAGGCTACCAATTCATCACCGCCTCAACTTTCTAGGGATCAACTCGTATCCCTTCGGCCGAAACCAAAAGACCAAGGAAAACAACTTCCTTTAGCCAAAACTCACATTTGCTCAGCTTAGCATAAAGCTGATTTTCGAACAGCGCTTGCAAAACAATCCTTAAATGACCTTCATGCTCCTCCTCAGTACGAGAGTACACAAGGATATCGTTGATGAACACCACAACGAACTTGTCCAAGAATTCATGGAACACCCTATTCATCATGTCCATGAAAGCGACAGGAGCATTCGTCAAACCAAACGGCATCACAAGGAACTCATAATGCCATACCTCGTTCTAAAGGCTGTTTTCAGCACATCCACATCTTTCACCTTTAACTAATAGTATCCTGACCTCAGAGAAATCTTTGAAAACACAGCCGCTCCCCGAAACTGATAAAAAAGATCATCAATCCTCGGCAAAGGATACTTGTTCTTGACGGTCAACTTATTCAGCTGACGATAATTGATGCACATTCTCATCGTGCCATCCTTCTTTTTCACAAACAAGACTGGTGCACCCCAAGGTGACACACTAGGCCGAACGAAGCCACGGTCAAGCAACTCCTGAAGTTGCGTCTTCAACTCCTTCAACCTTTTGGGTGCCATACGATAGGGAGCAATGGACACCAAAGTTGTGTTCTCATACAGCTCAATTCCAAACTTAACCTCTCGACTAGGCGGCAAACCAGGTAATTCCTCCGGAAACACTCCAGGGAACTCACACACGGTCCTTATATCCTGAACACACACCTCCTTTGAACTAGGATTCATAACAAAGGCTAGGTAAGCCTCACAACCTTGCCGCAACATCTGGCTCGCTTCCAACGTTGATACCACATTGACAAGAAACTTCTCATTCTCTCCCACCACCACCACCACCATCACCTCATATTCATCTGAAAGTTTCAACGAAACTCGCTTAATTTCGAAATCCACAACGGCTCTATGCTCAACAAGCCAATCCATGCCAAGGATTACATCAAAACCATAGAATGACAATTCCATAAGATCAACAAGAAACACATGATCTTGCACCATTAAGGGGCATCTTCTATACAACTATCTTGTTACAACCGTCTCACCAAAGGAACTAGTCACACGCATACCAATATCCAAATACTCAACAGGCAAACCAAGCATTTGAGCATGTTCACGCAATATGTACGAGTGTGTAGATCCGAAATCAATAAAAGAAAGTAATGACAAGGATTGCAAAGTAAAGGTACCTGCGATCACGTCCGTGTCATTCCTTCCCTCACAGTGGGCATACACTCGAGCCTGACCACCACCCTCATGTTGGACAGCCACAACATGTGCCACGTTCCTTCCACCATCATCCCTACGCTGAAAATTACCACGGCCGCTCCCACGACCTCTCTGTGGCTCAGCTGCTCTCACCGGAGCCTATCCCTCTCTCAGCGGCTGAGGACAATCTTTCTTCATATGCCCTAGATTTCCACAATTCCAGCATGTCCCAAGGTTACCCCAACACTCACCACCGTGTCTCCTACCACACCGGTTACACTCAAGAGTCCTCAGGAAAGCATTAGGTCCTTGTTGACCTCTACCAGGGTTACCACCCCCACGTCTAGCATCATAGTGCGGCTTTCTATCCTTATGCCACTTGTTGCGATCTATACCATAATCGCGTTCTGCAGCTCGCTTTCTTGAGCTAGATCCACCTGTTCAGCTCGCCAAACCAAGCATATAAGTCTTAACATCCGCCACCATCCCATAACGGAACCGTTCGCACCTTTCCCTCTCGCTAGGAATTAGCTTAGGTGCATACTGGCTAAGGCGAAAAAACTGAATCTCATATCCAGCCACAGACAAGTTCCCTTGCACAAGAGACATAAACTCCCTCTTCTTCTCGTCGAGGTAGCGAACTCCCAGATATTTCCGCTTGAACGCATTCAAGAAGAATGTCCAAGTCACCTCATCATCCTCC
This sequence comes from Hibiscus trionum, assembly GCA_030270665.1. Taxonomy (NCBI): domain Eukaryota; kingdom Viridiplantae; phylum Streptophyta; class Magnoliopsida; order Malvales; family Malvaceae; genus Hibiscus; species Hibiscus trionum. The sequence goes on from BSYR01000021.1 coordinate 30,842,427, forward strand.
ATTCCGGAGATAGTGGTCGTCCACCACGTGTAAGCGTCCCCATGCAGTAGTAACACAGTGCATCCTAGCTTCTGCACATTATTGCAGTTCAACTGACCAAGAATCCTCTTGGTGCTCTCCATCCAAGATTCAGAACCTTCCGGCGACAAACCTCTGAACTCAGTCCCTCTTAGACTACAGAGACGCTCCAACGACAATCTCACATTAGAACCATCCTGAGGTGCAGCTCCATGAGCTCCGGCTACAGCTGCCTAGAAAGCTCCAGCAATAACCTGTATCAACATGGTCATATCAGGAGCAACTTGCCCCTGAATACCCTCGGGTCCAGCAACCCCAGCACTGACTCCAGCAGCACCATCCCCAACTTCACCACCACTAGGCGGTCCCCTAGGGGGAGGAGGAGGTAAATCCTCAACATTCTCTACGTTCTCATTATCAGTCGTAGATCTAGTATTGATTCTCAGCTCTCTATGTGGCCACATAATAAAAACAATGCACTCATAAAAATGCAATAAACACAATTAGGAATAATAAGGTAAGTAAACCAAGTACTCAAGCTCATTTTTGAAACCATTTCTTCTCATTCGTAATGATATGGCAATGGGATCCCCAACCACACTCCAAACATAGCATAGCATCACAAAATCATCTCAATTGAATCGCACATCAATGTTCATACCTCAAACTTTCACTGAAACGACACCAACATGTATAATCACATACAACAACCACATACCAAGCTCCTATTATTCGATAACCTGGCTCTGCTACCAACAAATGTAACCCCCTTAGCCCGGCCTAGACGTTTGACCCGAACTACGAAGATTACACGGGGAAAACCAAAGTCAACCCGAAAGTCAACCTTGATTAACGACACTTTTTTATTTTAATCTTGTCTAGATGCACATTAAGCCTATGTGAATACTCACGAATTATGAAAGAGAGAGGCACATCGATCGAAAAGCATTCATGGACTCAATTGCATAAATACGTTTTTAGGGACCAAAATGTAATTTTTGGGAATTACAAGGACTTTGCTGATTTTAGGTTTACCAATATGAAATTAATCATGTTACATGCTTCTCTGTCAAGTTTCAGCTTAAAAAGACATCCCAAGCTCAAGCAATTGCATCCACAACATTTAGGACTAAAATGTAGAGCATGGAAACTTAAAATAATTCAAAACAACATCCAACGGTCAACTGTATTGGAACGCCCACCATCCGTACTGAAACGCCCGTATCAAAACGGTGTTAACCGTTTCGGTACTCGTGTATGATCCGAGATCAGTATCGAAACAGGCTTCACCAGTAGCCAAATTGTTTCGAAACAACTTCATCCATTCTAAACCACCATGGCCATTACAGACCCCTGTTTCGGAACAGGTGAGGGTGTTTCGATACACCTTTCCCAGTGACAGCAGAAATTGCTGGTTTTTGACATTCCAAGCCATTCAAACATACTTCAATGAGCGTCAAAACATACCAGCAACACATTTAGCCACTAAGGAACATATTTAAGACCCTTAAACTAGAGCATGGCATCAAACACAAAAGCACACAATCTAAAGGCATGCTCCCTAGTCTCAAAACCAATTTAAGCAACAAAACCTCAAACCAACATTTAGAACCATTTACAACCCTTAAATGCCAACATAAACATGCCACAAACTTAGGGAGTTCAAACATTTCTCCCAAATACAACCTTGGTTTCCCATTGTCATATATCAAAACTAAAGTGTGTAAAAACATCATCATACATGAGCTTTGCACTTCCTTGGATGTTCTTAACCTTCTTGCTGCCCGAAAACACCTCAATTATCTACATTTTTGGTAAAAGAGAGCATAAGCACAATTGCTTAGTGAGGCATGCACGAAAGAAAACCAACACAACTATGCATTATTCAAAACACTTTCTCAAAAGCCTTTTTCTACAACATGCTCATTCTATCTCATGCTTGAAAACCATTCAAAGCAACTTCTTATTGAAAACATATGTACCTCAATTCTATCTCATGCATTTAAACCAATGCAAATCTCATGGCAAAGCCAAACTCATGCTTGTAAAACCAAAGCATTTCATATACAAATCTCATATGCATTTCTCATAGCATAAATCATCTCATCAAAGGTACATGTGAATCAAAAGCATTTTCATATATTATATTGGCATGTCACATCTCATTATTACTCGGATATGCGGACACATTCCCTAACCACTAGACGCTGCCGGTGGAATCTCACATCACCGTACTAACTTGTCTACTAACATAGTTTCCGGTGGAATCTCACATCATCGTACTCACATGACAGAATCTCTCATCGCCACAAAGCTTGGGTATTTCACCAAGGCCTCCCCAATGGAATGCCCATCATCAGTTCTCTCCCTTTGGATTAAACCAAAGAGCACGTAGGAATTTTTAGTTTATAGTGCACTCTCATCCTATTGATCGATGAATTATATTCGGTAAGTATCTCAACATCTATGCCAATATATTAGGTCAAAACATCATCTCACCTACTGTTTTTCATGCAACATTTCCAAATCATTCTCATCTCATTTCAAAACCATAACATTTGCCATGCTTTAAAACAAATGCTCAAATCTCAACTATGCAACATGTTATTTCATGAAATCATTTCAAGCATCATCTCATGCTACAAATCATGCATAAAAATAGTAGGAATTTATCTATCACAAACTATGAGCATGTAAAATCATTTTAGGGGCAACCACCACATTTAAAAGAGAAATCTAGCCAATACTTACTTCCGGACTTAGGAAGGTGTTTCAAACCTTTCCTAAAACCCCAAACCTTGTTTCATGCCCCTCAAGGACTTCTAAACCATTCACACTCACCGATTACGTTTCGTTTGCTCGCCAAAACGCTATCTAAGCTCACAGATCAACACCAAAGGCGTCCGAAGATGTCTCCCATGTTTATAACACATAAGAGCAGAGGATTAATGCATCATCATGCATTGAAATCATCAGCCACACACCTAAACTCGATGCTCTACTCACAAATCACATTTCGGCTACCAAACACAACAAAAATCATCCCCAAACTCTTCCAAAACAAAGCCCAGCCAAGATCTACCACTCACTTCTAATCATTTCTAAACATCAATCAACTTCAAAAACCACCACAAACACGTCCTTATACCTCCAGCTATGACAGAACACCAAAACCACCCAAAAAACCATCATTCTAGCCTACAAAACTTAGGAATCCAAGCTCATTCGGGATTTGTTTGATAAAACCACATTTATAACATCAATTAACATCCAAAATACATTAGAAAACAACCTCAAAACAGAGGCTAACGATCAACCACGAAAATCATCAAGATCTCTCTAAAAATATTGAGTTTTAAGACAATTTCTTGTTTCTAACATTAAAGCAACTCAAAAATCATTAACAAATGATTGATAACTTGGGAATTTCAGTAAAGAACTGATCATTAGAGGAGAAGGACGAGACTTACCTCTAATTGCTGATTTCTCCTTGAATTGGGCAAGTTTTCTTGAAAATCCAATGTAAAATCAAGAGGTTTTGATGAGGAAAAGATTAGGAATCAAAAGGAGATTGAAATCTCATCAAAAGGAATTAAAATCAAAGGTTAATTGCTGGAGGAAATGTGTTTGGCTGAAAAGAAATTGAGAGAAAATGAAATGAGAGAAAATTGAAGAAATGTGTTATGAAAAGTCAAAGGTAGTTTCCTTTTAATTAATCTTTATTTTTCTTTAATTAAAACATTACTAAAATCACCCAAATTAAGAAGAAATCTTATTAAAAACATTTTGGTAAAATTAGCTCCTTAAACAGTCACTATTTAACTTTGTAAAAACTGCGATTTGGTCACTACACCGAAATGTAGTATTTCCAAACCTTATTTTGTAAAATTGATTGCACCGTAATCATTCATATATTGAATGAGGATTTTTAGATATTTTTCAATATTTTTAAAGCATCCCGAACTAGGTGTTCCCTAAACCTCCCTTTAAGATTCAAACCATTTTCGACCGGTCCGATTCGGACTCTAAAACATCTAGGCCCAAATTTGGGGTGTTACAGTGCATATCAAAAGGACTACTATGAGCTTCAGTCAGAATAGTGCTCCACAATTCAACATCATTTGGCACCACTACCCGACTCCCAAAACATAAAACACCATCATTATTGAAACAGAAATCCGATGGCCAACCTTCCGCAATACCCTAAACATGTGGTACCAAAGAATCATCCAATAGTTGTTTGCCCCTTATCAACTGAACTAGAGATGGTTTCACTTGCAATTCAGCAACAAGACCACCATCCCGCGATATGCTGAAGCTAGCAAACATCGCTCTTAATTCCACTGCCACCTTTCTGCTAAAAGCATCGGCCACAACATTGGCCTTCCCCGAATGATACTCGATCGTTAGATCATAATCCTTAAGTAACTCCACCCAACGTCGTTGCCTAAGATTTAACTCCTTCTAAGACATCAGGTACTTCAAACTCTTATGATCCGTGTACACAATACACTACTCGCCATAAAGATAACGTCTCCAGATCTTTAGAGTAAAAACCACTGCAGCCAACTCAATATCATACGTAGGGTAATTGCACTCATGCACTTTCAACTGTCGCGATGCATAAGCCACTGCCCTACCCTCTTGCATCAACACATACCCCAAACCAACATAGGATGTGTCACTATACACCACAAACTCTTTTTCCTGATTCGGGTTGAACCAAGATAGGAGTTTGCGTCAAAGCTGCCTTAAGCTTCTCAAAAGCTTGTTGTCTCACTTCCTTCCATTCATACTTAACATCCTTCTGCAACAACTTCGTCAAAGGGGAAACAATCTTAGAAAATATATCCACGAGCCTCCGGTAGTAACCTGCCAACCGAAGGAAACTACGAACTTCATGAACAGACCTAGGAGGCTTCCAATTCACCATCGCCTCAATCTTTTGAGGATCAACCCGAATCCCCTCAGTCGAAACCACATGGCAAAGAAAAACAACCACCTTTAGCCAAAACTCACATTTGGTCAGCTTTGCATAATGCTAATTCTCTAACAGCGCTTGCAAAACGATCCTCAAATGACCCTCATGCTCCCCCTCAGTACGAGAGTACACAAGGATATCATCATTGAACACCACAACGAACTTATCCAAGTATTCATGGAACACCATGTTCATCGTGTCCATGAAAGCAGCAGGAGCATTCGTCAATCCGAACGGCATCACAGAAATTCATAATGCCCATATCTCGTTCGAAAGGCTGTTTTCGGCACATCCACATCTTTCACCTTTAACTAATAGTATCCTGACCTCAAATCGATATTTGAAAACATAGCCGCTCCTCGAAACTGATCAAAAAGGTCATCAATCCTCGGAAAAGGATACTTGTTCATATGGTCAACTTATTAAGCTGACGATAATCAATGCACATCCTCTTTGTGCCATGTTTCTTTTTAACAAACAGGACCGGTTCACACCAAGGTGACACACTAGGCCGAATGAAGCTTAGGTCAAGCAACTCTTGAAGTTGCGTTTTCAACTCCTTCAACTCTTTTCTTGCCATGCAATAGGGAGCAATGGACACCAGAGTTGTATTCTCATACAACTTAATTCCGAATTCAACCTCCCGATTAGGCGGCAAACCAGGTAATTCCTCCGGAAACACCCCAGGAAACTCACACACGGTCCTTATATCCTGTACGCAAACCTCCTTTGTACTAGGATTCATAACAAAATCTAGATATGCCTCACACCCTTGACGCAACATTCGGCTTGCTTCAAGCGTAGACACAACATTAGATAGAAACTTCACATTTTCTCCCACCACCACAACCTCATAATCATCTGCAAGTTTCAGCGAAACTCGCTTGCTTTCAAAATCTACAACGGCTCTATGCTCAACAAGAAACACATCCATAAGATAAACCCTAAACCCTAAACCATAAAATGGTAACTCCATAAGATCAACAAGAAACACAAGATCTTGTACCATTAATGGGCATCTCCTATACAATCTTCTTGTAACAACTATCTCACCAAAGGAGCTAGTCACACGCATACCCACATCCAAAGACTCAACAGGCAAACCAAGTATTTGTGCATGTTCACGCAATATGTACGAGTGTGTAGATCCAGAATCAATCAAAGAAAGTAATGACAAGGATTGCAAAGTAAAGGTACCTGTGATCACGTTCGTGTCATTCCTCCCCTCTCGATGGGCATACACTCGAGCCTGGCCACCACCTTTAGGATGAACAACCACCACATGTGCTACATTCCTTCCACCTTCATCCATACACTGGAAGTTATCACGGCCGCGCCCACGACCTCTCTGTGGATCATCTGTTCTCACTGGAGCCTGACCTTCTCTCAACGGCTGAGGACAATCTTTCTTCATGTGCCCTCGACTACCACAGTTCCAACCCGTACCAAGATTGCCCCAACACTCACCAGTGTGCCTCCTACCACACCGATTGCACTCAAGAGTCCTCATGAAAGCATTTGGTCCTTGATGACCTCTCCTAGGGTTACCACCCCCACATCTAGCATCACCATATGGCCTTCTATCCTTATGCCTCTTATAGCGATCTCTACCAAGATCACGCTCTGCAGCTCGCTCCCCTGAGCTAGATCACCCCGCTCGACTTGCCGGACCAAGATTCAGCTCAATGTCCTTGGCTCTGGTGACCAAGACATCGAAATCAGTATAGTCCGCTGCAAGCTTATAGGTTTTCACATCCGCCACTCACATCTTTCCCGCTCGCTAGGAATCAGCTCAGGTGCATATTGGCTAAGGCGTACAAATTGCACCTCATATTCTGCCATCATCATGCTCCCTTGCACAAGGGACATGAATTCTCTCTTTTTCTCATCAAGGTAGCGAACTCCCAAGTATTTTCGCTTGAACGCATTCAAGAAGAATGTCCAAGCCACATCATCATCATCCATCCCCGATATCGTGGTTGTCCACCACATATATACATCACCATGTAGCAGGGACACAATGCATCCCAACTTCTGAACATTATTACAATTCATCTGCCCGAGAATCCTCTTGGTACTCTCTAACCAAGACTTGGAACCTTCCGGGGTCAACCCTCTGAACTCAGTCCCTCCCAGAATGTGGAGTAGCTCCAACGACAACCTCACATTAGCACCATCCTGTGGTGCGGCTCTATGAGCTCCAGCTACTACTGCCTGAAAAGCTCCAGCAATAGCTTGTATCAACACAGACATATCAGGAGTAGCTTGCCCCTGAACTCCCTCGGGTCCAGTAACCCCAACACCAGCTCTAACAGCACCAACCCCAGCTCCACCACCACCAGGTGGTCCACCAGGGGGATGAGGAGGTAGATCCTCAACATTCTCAACATTCTCATTCTCAACCGTAGCACGGGTATTGATTCTAAGCTATCTACGTGGCCCCATAATAAAACAATGCAACTGACAAAATACAATAAATTCAATTAGGCATAATAAGGCAAGTAATCCAAGTACACAAGCTCATTTTTTGAAAACATTTTTTCTCAATAGTAATGATATGGCAATGGGATCCCCATCTATACCCCAAACACATCATAGCATCCCAATTTCATCTCAATAGAACGTAACATCAACAATCATACATCATACATTCACTGAAAAGTCACAAACATTCATAATCACATACATTAACCACTTACCAAGCCCCAAACATTCACTAACCTAGATATGATACCAACAAATGTAACCCCCTTAGCCCGGCCTAAACGCTTGACCCGAACTACGAAGATTACACGGGGAAAACCAAACTCAACCCGAAAGTCAACCTTGATTAACGACCCTTTTTCCTTTTTATCTTTTCTAAATGCACATTAAGCCTATGTGATTACCCAAGAACCATAGGAATGAAAGGCATATCGATCGGAATTCCATTAGGGATTCAATTATAGGAATTACACTTTTAGGGACCAAAAGTAAATTTTGTAAAATATAAGGAATTTACAGATTTGAAGCTTACCAATGTGTAATTAGTTATTTTACATGCATCTCTGTCAAATATTAGCTTAAAAAGACATTCCAAGCTCAATCAATTGCATCCATAACTTTAAGGACTAAAATGTAAGACATGAGAACTTGAAACAATTCAAAACACAACCCAACGATCAACCGTTTCGAAACGCTGACCCTGGTATCGAAACGGTCGTATCGAAACAGAGTTAACCATTTCGGTACTCGGGTGCGTTACGAGACTAGTATCGAAACAGGCCTCTCCAGTAGCTAAAGTGTTCCGAAACACCTTCACCCGTTCCGAAACACTATGGCCATTTCGGGCCCCTGTTTCGAAACAGATAAGGGTGTTTCGATATGTTGAGTGTGTAAAAGTTCTATTATTTACACCCTTTTTAACCCATATTTCTGCTGCATTCAAGCATCATTGCATTGCATTTAGGTTAGTTTTCAGCAAAACATCACAAAAGGATTAAAAGCACGGATTCTACTAAAAGATGGCATATTTTGCAGGTAGCTGCCATAGTTGACGATGAAGGCAGGCGCAGGGCAGAGAAGCAGGAAAGCTAAACTAGACAAGCAGACGAAGAAGACGAAGCTGTCATGGACCTGTCGTGACAGCAAGGCGAGAGCAGCCTTATGCAGAATAAAGCAAAGTGGACCTCGATAGATAGAGAAAAATCTGCTCGTCTGTCGTGTGAAAGCCACATATTTTTCCAAGCCCCGGATCAAAAGATATGTCAAGCCAAAGCTCAAGGAGAGGAAATTCCTAGAAACAAGGATGCGGCTGGAAAGTAGGAGTCTTTAGAGATTTAGTCTTTATTAGAATCTTACTCTTAATTAAAGTTGTAATCCTTGTTAACTTAGAATACTTGAGCCCAAAGCTTATATAAGGGCATAGATTTAACCTAGGAGGCAAAACCGATTACCCCATAACCGAAACCTAAACCCCCCTGTCGTCCACCCGTCACCGACATGTTCTAAATCCCCCCTAGGGCTACGGGTTGTTTTGTAAAGTAGTTGCAAGGGTTGCTTTGTTTTAGGATTTTTTCAAGTTCAATAAAATAAACTTCAAGTTCTTTTATCTTGGTTTTAATATCTTGCAAGAGCATCGGGAGAGCATTGTGAGGTTATCCATTTATTTAGCATCGGGAGAGTTAAGTATACGAAAGAGATAAGAGCGCGTTCTCTAGTTTATAGTTGAACCATCTCGTGCCTAGGGATAGGGCGAGGTTAAGTGGCTAAGGAAGAATTCATACACATCGGTGTTCATCCTTCGATTCACGCCGGGAGGTATCATCAAAGACGTGATCATCGACAGACTTGTGCCTAGGGATAGGGCAAGGCAGATCTGGGATTCTTGCCAAGCTTGAAGTACGGAGTTAGTGTTCGCTGTCGCGACAGCTAACGGACAGCCGCCGCGACAGGTGCTGTCGGCGACGGGCGCGACGACAGAACTGGAGATCCTAAGCAATTCAATACCTGCACTACTGAGCAACTCAATACCAGCCCATTCTCTCTATCTTGATTTCTCAATCCTTTATTTTACGTTTTTACCTTATTATTCTCGTGACAATTCTTAATTATTTCCTTTACTTTCGTGCAGTAAACAAGGTGAAGTCATTAGCCCAATCCCTGTAGAGACGATATCCGATACTTGTATCACTTTACTACTTGCGTCGTGTACACTTGCACTACAATTGCGATAGACTATTTTACACGCAACAAGTTTTTGGCGCCGTTGCCGGGGATTGGCAACATAACTACATCTTTCTTTTATTGCACTTTTTGCTTTTATTTTTTATTTTCGTTTTTCTTTTTTTTTCTTTAATTTTTCTTTTGTGTTTTCAACTCTTGCTTTTCACGAGGTTTTCTTGTTTATGCGCAGATCCAAAAGAGGTGAAGATCCTGAGTATAAATTAGATCCGGAGATCGAACGTTCCTTCAATCTCAAGAAACAACTTCGCCGACTTTTAGACAGAAACGAATATCTCGAAGAACAGCTAGAGAAGATGGGCCATAACCAACCTGCTGGTGGTTTCATACCACCCCTTGGCGATAATAACCCACCTGTCGTCGACCCGCCTGAGGCAGATAGACGACGGTCATGTCGTGACTACATGCTGAACGATCATGTAGAGCTGGAGACCACGCTGCCGGATATTGATGTTGACAACTTCGAACTTAAACCTGTCATGTTTAGTATGATCAACAATGCCGGGCAGTTTGGTGGTTCTGCGACAGAAGATGCTAGGGAGCATCTCAAAACGTTCCAGGAGATCTGTGGGTCGTTTAGACTGCCAGGAGTTAATCCGGAGATATTGAGGCTTCGGTTATTCCCTCACTCCTTGAGGGACAGAGCTAAAACTTGGTGGAATAAACTTACACCGGGTTCTATTATGACTTGGGCAGATCTAACTCGTGAATTCTTATCTCGTTTTAATCCTTCGCATTTATCTAAGCGATTACGTAACGAAATTGCTACTTTTCAACAGGAAGATGACGAGCCAATGCACGAGGCCTGGGACAGGTTTACTACTCTTCTTCGGAACTGCCCAATGCATGGATTTCCCGTCTGGAATCAGGTAACTAAGTTTTATAATGCTGCTAACTTACAAACTCGCATTAGAATTGAATCTGCAGCAAATGGACTATTATTGGATAAAGATCCAGACGAGGCGCTGCAAGTTTTGAAAAATCTGGCTAAGAATGAGGAGCAGTTTCCAACTGCAAGAAGAGGGGGTAAATGGGTACTTGCTGTCAAGGACTATGAGGCCGACAACACTATGAAATCACAGGTAGCATTCCTTACTAAAGGAATGAAACGATTATTAAATGAAGATGAATTACAAGGATTTGCTGTCGAGGAAGTTTGTACTATCTGTGAGGGAAATCATAGTAGGGATGAGTGCCCTATAAATATAGAAGAGGGAAAATATGTTGGAAATTACAAGCCGAACTACAATTCCAACAACTACAACCTAATTGGAGGAAAGATCCCAAATTTTCTTGGAGTAACCCCAACAATGCTCTGAATCCGCAAGCACATCATCAGAATCAGGGGGGTCCTAGATTGTTGACGCGACAGCAACTGCAGCCGCAGAACCTGCCGCAGCACCTGCCGCCGCAACAGCAACAGCAGCCACCACCTGCCACGAGTAGTATATTGGAGCAGACTCTGGCCACTTTTATGTCTCAGACTGGTACGTATATGGAGAATATTAATCAGTTTGTCAAGAAGACGGAAAACTTTATGGATGAAACCAAGATGAGAATGACAAATCATGAGGCTACCTTGAAATCTCTAGAGACACAAATGGGTCAGGTGTCCCAGCATATTAAGCCAAGGCAGAATGGAGGTTTCCCTAGCAATACTGAAAATGCTAGACCGCCCCCACATGAGCAATGCTAGACTGCTGCCGATGAGCCTGTCACGACAGCAGAAGCGACAGAGGAGAAAAAAGATGACTACCGTCCTCAGATTCGCATGCAGTGGGAAGGACGCATTGCTGACTATCGTCCCCCACCACCCTTCCCTCAACGGATACAGCAAGCTAAGCATGAATCTCAACTTAAAAAGATTTATGATATTTTTAAACAGGTTCATATTAATATTCCGTTGTTAGATGCTGTTAGGAGATGCCCGGTTATGCTAAATTTCTCAAGGATGTTATGTCGAAAAAATCTAAACTTGGGGAATTTGAAACGGTAAGGATGCAAGAAGGTTGCATGAGTATTCTTCATCGGCAGCCACCCCAGAAAAAGAAGGATCCGGGGAGCTTCATCATACCTTGTGTAATCAGCGACAAATTCGTGGGTAAGGCACTTTGTGATCTTGGAGCTAGTGTTAATCTAATGCCCAAATCTGTTTTTCAGAAATTAGGTATTGGGAAGGCGCGGCCCACGACAGTTACCCTACAGCTAGCCGACCGCTCTTACGTTCACCCCGAGGGAAAAATTGAAGATATTTTGGTAAGAGTGGATAAGCTTATTTTTCCTGCTGACTTTCTTATTTTAGATTGTGAGGCAGATGAGAACGCACCAGTCATCCTTGGGCGACCCTTCTTAGCTACGGGAAGATCATTGATTGATGTGGAGAAAGGAGAACTCACCATGCGCGTAAACGATCAAGAAATTAAGTTGAATGTTCTCCAAGCAATGAAACATGCTGATGTGGACGAGGAATGCAAGGCCATCATTGAGGTGACCTTTGATTACCCCTGCATCAGGTCGGGCTGTCGTGATTTAAAATTTGGTCACTGCTGCGACAGCCACCTACAGGCCTGTCACGACAGCGATGACGACAGCACCGACGACAGCAACTCCTCTGAATCTGATACATCTGATACTGAAGGTCATGAGGAGGTAAACTGGTTAGACCATCGTCCAGGTAAGTTATTCGAACCCTTGAATTACACTTCGGATAACCATTTAATCCAAAAGCCCTCTACTGTTGAACCACCTGTCTTAGAACTTAAGCCCCTGCCAGGGCAGCTTAAATATGCTTATCTTGGTTGTGATGACACACTGCCCGTAATCATCTCTGCTAAGCTGCCGCAGGAACAGGAACGACAGCTGATCGACATGCTAAGGCAGCACAAAAAGGCGATTGGATGGACGATAGCAGACATTCAGGGCATTAGTCCGGCAATATGCATGCACAAAATCCTCCTAGAGGAAGATCATAAGCCGACCATTGATGCCCAAAGGCGGTTAAACCTTGCGATGAAGGAGGTAGTGCGTAAAGAGATAATTAAATGGTTAGATGTTGGTATTATTTACGCCATCTCCGACAGCAAATGGGTAAGCCCGGTGCAATGTGTTCCCAAGAAAGGAGGCATGACCGTAATAACCAACGAAAACAATGAGTTAATCCCAACCAGGACTGTGACCGGTTGGAGGGTTTGTATGGACTATCGAAAGCTTAACAGAGCTACCCGAAAAGACCACTTTCCTTTACCCTTTATTGATCAAATGCTTGATAGATTAGCGGGTAAGCCTTACTATTGTTTTCTTGATGGTTACTCAGGTTATAACCAAATTGCTATTGCACTAGAGGACCAAGAGAAAACGACTTTCACATGCCCCTACGGAACGTATGTATTTAGGAGGATGCCGTTCGGCCTATGTAACGCACCTGCCACCTTCCAAAGGTGCATGATGGCTATATTCTCCGACATGGTAGAGGACTTCCTTGAGATTTTCATGGATGATTTTTCCGTCTTTGGAGACGATTTTGAGAACTGCCTCGGCAACCTTCAAAAGGTTCTTGAAAGATGTGAAAAATCTAATCTTGTTCTAAATTGGGAAAAGTGCCATTTTATGGTGGACGAAGGGATAGTCCTTGACCATAAGATTAGCTGCCGAGGGATAGAAGTCGACAGGGCTAAGATTGAAGTCATAGAGAAGCTGCCGCCGCCAACAACAGTCAAGGGCATTAGAAGTTTTTTAGGGCATGCGGGTTTTTATCGGAGATTCATCGCAAATTTCTCAAAAATCACCAAGCCCTTATGTCATCTTTTGGAACAGAACCGACCCTTTGACTTTAATGAAGAATGTACTGAAGCATTCAAGGTTCTGAAGGAAAAGTTAGTGACAGCCCCCATAGTACAGCCACCAGACTGGACACAGCCATTCGAGATCATGTGTGATGCTAGTGACTATGCTGTCGGGGCAGCACTTGGGCAGCGCAGAGACATGCTGTTTCACGTCATATATTATGCCAGCAAAACATTAAATGATGCCCAAGTGAACTATACCACCACAGAAAAGGAGCTGTTAGCTGTGGTGTTCTCCATCGACAAGTTTCGTTCTTACATACTTGGAACGAAGGTAATAATACACACCGACCATTCTGCCCTCAAGTATTTGTTCGCAAAGAAGGATGCGAAGCCTAGGCTGATACGATGGATCTTGCTATTACAAGAGTTCGACCTTGAGATCAAAGACAAAAAGGGGACAGAAAATCAAGTGGCAGACCACTTGTCGAGGTTGGAAACGGGACAGAGCTTACCGTTAGATGAGACACACATACTGGAGACCTTCCCAGATGAGCAGCTCTTTGCTGCCGCAATCGCTGTCGCGACAGCCATGGCGGCAGGTAAGTCTTCTAACCTTCCCTGGTATGCTGATTTCGTTAATTTTATAGTTAGCGGAATATTACCTTCTGATCTTAATTATCAAGCCAGGAAGAGGTTCCAAAATGATGTTAAGCATTATTATTGGGACGAACCTCTTCTTTTCAAAATGTGCGCAGATCAGGTTATAAGGAGGTGTGTACCACAAGAAGACATTCTCCATCAATGTCATGCTTCACAATATGGAGGTCACTTAGGAGGCAATAAAACTGCTGCCAAGGTGCTGCAGTCAGGGTTCTACTGGCCGACACTTTATAAAGATGCACAGGAATTTTACAGGAACTGTGACAGGTGCCAGAGGACAGGTAACATCTCGAGGAGAAACGAGATGCCACTGCAGAATATTTTAGAAGTAGAGATCTTTGATGTTTGGGGGATTGATTTTATGGGACCTTTTCCATCTTCGTGTGGAAATCTTTACATCCTCCTAGCAGTGGACTATGTCTCCAAGTGGGTTGAAGCAATCGCAACTCAAAAGAATGATGCCAAGACGGTCCAAAAGTTTTTGCATAAAAACATTTTTTCTAGATTTGGCATCCCTAGGGCGATTATCAGTGATGAAGGGAGACATTTCGATAATAGGGTAATTGATGCCGCCTTGAAGAAATATGGTGTCAAGCACAGGATCGCGACAGCATACAACCCACATACCAATGGACAGGCTGAGATATCCAATAGGGAAGTGAAGAACATTCTTGAAAAGATGGTTAAACCAACGAGGAAAGATTGGTCTTTACTTCTAAATGATGCATTATGGGCATACAGGACAGCTTTCAAGACTCCTTTGGGCATGTCTCCATACCGACTGATTTATGGGAAAACCTGTCACTTGCTTGTCGAGATCGAGCACAAGGCATATTGGGCAATCAAGGCAGTGAATATGGACTTGGACAAGGCCGGCCAAAAAAGATTACTAGATCTGAACGAGATGGAAGAATTACGAACAATGGCCTACGACAACGCAAGGATCTACAAGGAAAAGACTAAGAGGTGGCACGACAAGAAACTGCTGCCGCGACAGTTCTGCCCAGGGCAGCTTGTGTTGTTATTTAATTCTAGACTTAAACTCTTCCCAGGAAAGCTAAAGTCTAGATGGTCTGGCCCGTTCCAAGTGGTTCAAGTTTTTCCCCATGGTGCCATCACAATTCAATCATTAAAAGACGGGCACCAATTCAAAGTCAATGGACAACGCCTCAAGCACTATCAGGGGACTGAAGCCCCAGGAATACAGGAAGTGGTTACTTTGGGAGACGCCCCACAAGGCATCCCTAATTTAACCTAAGTTTTATTTTTATTTTTTTATTTATTAGGAATTAGGTTTATTTTACTCAAATAATGTTTTATTTTTCTAATTTTCGTTTTTAGGTAATAAAGGAGTCAAGAAGAAAAGGAGAAGTGACCCAAGCCCACCGCCCATCCATCAGCCCAATAAAGCCCATTTATGGAGACCTGTCGTTTCGGCTGCCGCCGCAGACGGATAAGACAGGCTGTCAACAGACTGACACGGCAGACGCAGAAGCGTGCGGAAGACGCCTAACAGACGCATAATTACGTGTCAGACGCGTCAGACACGCTAAATCCTATCCGTCACCCCGTTATCCACACCTGCCGTTACAGCATTAAATGGGCAGCAACTCGACCGCTATAAAACCCCATTTTCACTTTCATTTTTCACCACTTCTGCTTATTCACTCTTGTTTTCTCCTCTAGTTTTATTTGCTTTCATCATTTCTCTCAACCCTTGCAACTAACATGTCTACTAGACAGACCCGTCGTAGTACTGCCTCAGCATCTTCTTCAGCAACAGTTCCGATCTCCAGCTTGTGGAGCAACCTGCCCCTACATCTGCCCCTGCACCGGCCCAGCCTCCTCCGCAGCCCAGACGCCACCGTCAGATCCGTGTTAGCAGCAGCAGTGAGGACAGCGACTAAAAATTTAAGTTTTTATTTTTCCTTTACTGATGCCTGCCTTTATCTTTTGTGATGTACTTTTCTTATTATTTTTGTCTTTATTTTTCATGTCATTTTGCATTGAGGGCAATGCAACCCTTGAGTTTGGGGGTGGCAACCCTCCATCATTATTATTTGTTGTGTCTTTTATTTATTTTATTTAAGTTCTAAAAAAAATCAAAAAAGATTAAACTGTTGGCTTAAAACTGTGAAGTTAACTTACCTGTCATGACATCTCTGTCGTGGCAGCATCTTTTGGACAGTTTAAGGAGAAGTTTAGAGCCTTTCTATAGTTCTGAAAACTTAAAACACCATTGTGACTGTTATACTGCTTAGATTTCTTTTAGCCAAACTAGAATAGGAAAACTTAGCACTTGAATAGCCCCTAGAGGTGCCTAACACTGGCTCTAGGAAAGAAGTTTAGCAAAAGAAAAACAATAGCCCTAGAGGTGCCCGAAACCGGCTCTAGGAAGTTAGCTAGAGGTGCCCAAAACCGGCTCTAGTGAAACTTTAGCTAGAAAAATAGAAAAATCAAGTCAAAACAAAGAAGCATGAAAATGTGCCTTCAAAAAGATAAACTTTGGCATAAAAATTCAAGTTAAGGGTTGAATATTCTAGTGAAACTAAGAGAGTCTTGGCATATAACTGTTCACAAGCATGCACACACTGCACGAGAGCTATAGGGAGATTCCGGACAGATCCTAATCTTTCCGATAGGTTGCTGCCACCATAGAGAACGAGCGACGGGTAAGGGACAGTTCACTGTTTGAAGGCCAACACAAAAAAATTTCAATTTTTCTTTTAGGTTTAATTGCTTGAGGGCAAGCAAAAACTTGAGTTTGGGGGTGTGTTGAGTGTGTAAAAGTTCTATTATTTACACCCTTTTTAACCCATATTTCTGCTGCATTCAAGCATCATTGCATTGCATTTAGGTTAGTTTTCAGCAAAACATCACAAAAGGATTAAAAGCACGGATTCTACTAAAAGATGGCATATTTTGCAGGTAGCTGCCATAGTTGACGATGAAGGCAGGCGCAGGGCAGAGAAGCAGGAAAGCTGAACTAGACAAGCAGACGAAGAAGACGAAGCTGTCATGGACCTGTCGTGACAGCAAGGCGACAGCAGCCTTATGCAGAGGAAAAGCAAAGTGGACCTCGATAGATAGAGAAAAATCTGCTCGTCTGTCGTGTGAAAGCCACATATTTTTCCAAGCCCCGGATCAAAAGATATGTCAAGCCAAAGCTCAAGGAGAGGAAATTCCTAGAAACAAGGATGCGGCTGGAAAGTAGGAGTCTTTAGAGATTTAGTCTTTATTAGAATCTTACTCTTAATTAAAGTTGTAATCCTTGTTAACTTAGAATACTTGAGCCCAAAGCTTATATAAGGGCATAGATTTAACCTAGGAGGCAAAACCGATTACCCCATAACCGAAACCTAAACCCCCCTGTCGTCCACCCGTCACCGACATATTCTAAATCCCCCCTAGGGCTACGGGTTGTTTTGTAAAGTAGTTGCAAGGGTTGCTTTGTTTTAGGATTTTTTCAAGTTCAATAAAATAAACTTCAAGTTCTTTTATCTTGGTTTTAATATCTTGCAAGAGCATCGGGAGAGCATTGTGAGGTTATCCATTTACTTAGCATCGGGAGAGTTATGTATACGAAAGAGATAAGAGCGCGTTCTCTAGTTTATAGTTGAACCATCTCGTGCCTAGGGATAGGGCGAGGTTAAGTGGCTAAGGAAGAATTCATACACATCGGTGTTCATCCTTCGATTCACGCCGGGAGGTATCATCAAAGACGTGATCATCGACAGACTTGTGCCTAGGGATAGGGCAAGGCAGATCTGGGATTCTTGCCAAGCTTGAAGTACGGAGTTAGTGTTCGCTGCCGCGACAGCTAACGGACAGCCGCCGCGACAGGTGCTGTCGGCGACGGGCGCGACGACAGAACTGGAGATCCTAAGCAATTCAATACCTGCACTACTGAGCTACTCAATACCAGCCCATTCTCTCTATCTTGATTTCTCAATCCTTTATTTTACGTTTTTACCTTATTATTCTCTTGACAATTCTTAATTATTTCCTTTACTTTCGTGCAGTAAACAAGGTGAAGTCATTAGCCCAATCCCTGTGGAGACGATATCCGATACTTTGTATCACTTTACTACTTGCGTCGTGTACACTTGCACTACAATTGCGATAGACTATTTTACACGCAACACGATACATCCTGCCCTGAAACCTAACAAATTTCCGGTTTTTCACATCTTTTCACAATCAAACATGTCCCAAATCATACCATAACATTCCAGAAACATGATTAGACATTAAAGAACATATTTAAGAAGTATAAGCTAAGCATGACATCAAACAAGTGACCAATGAGTCTATAGGCATGCTTCCTAGTCACATGAACTAAATATGGACCTCAAACCTCAAACCAACCATATAAGACCATTTACAAACTTTCCGCAAACATAGGGAGTTCCAAATACATCTCCCAAAAACAACCTTGAAGCCCCATTTCCAAATATCAATACTAGAGTATGTAAAAACATCACCATACATGAGCTTTTCACTTCCTTGGATGTTCTTAACCTTCTTGTTGCCCAAATTCGCCTCAATTATCTGCATTCATGGTAAAAGAGAGCGTAAGCACATTTGCTTAGTGAGGCAAGCTCTAAAGAAAACCAACACAACAATGCATAATTCAAAACTCTTTCTCAAAAGTCATTTTCAACAACATGCTCATTCTATCTCATGCTTGAAAATCATTTCAAAGCAAATCTTCATTTGAAAACACATGTACCTCTATTCTATCTCATGCATTTAAAACAATGCAAATCTCATGGCAAAGCCATACACATGCTTGTGAAAACTAAAGCATTTCATATACAAATCTCATATGCATTTCTCATAGCATAAATCATCTCAACATTTGGTACATGTGAATCAAATACATTTTCATATACTATATTGACATTTCACATTTCATCTTTACTCGGATATGCGGATTAGCTTGACTCAAGCTGAAGTCCTACCCCGGTGGAATCTCTCATCACCAGACTCTCATGGCGGTATCTCTCATCGCCACAAAGTTTGAGTATTTCACCAAGGCCTACCCCGATCGTATCTCTCATCATCAGATTCTCACTTTGGATCGGGATGGCACTACCCCCATTGCCCGACTCCAAACAGAACGTACGGATTTTTAGATTATAGAGCACTCTCATCCTATTGATCGATCAATTATATCTGGTAAGTATCTCATCTTCTATGCCAATATTTTATGTCAAAAACATCATCTCACCTACTGTTTTTAATGCAACATTTCTCAAGTCTTTCTCATCTCTTTTCAAAATCATAACACATGCTTTGTATTAAGTCACAATCTCAAAACTCTTCAATGCAACATGCTATCTCATGAAATCTCTACAAAGCATTATCTCATGCTACAAATCATGCACAAAACAATAGGAATTTGTCTATTTCAAAACAAGAGCATGTAAAAGCATTTTAGAGGCAACAACCACATATTTGAGAGCAAATCTAGCCATACTTACTTCCGGACTTAGGATTGTGTTTCAAACAAATTCTAAATCCCCAAACCTTGTTTCTTGTCCCTCAAGGACTTCAAAAACCATTCGCACTCACCGATTACGTTTCGTTTGCTTGCCGAAACGATATCTAAGCTCACAGCACTTCCATATCAACACCAAAAGCGTCCGAAGATGTCTCCCATGTTTATTACACATAAGGGTAGAGGATTAATGCATCATCATGCATTGAAATCACCAGCCAACTAAACAAACTCGCTGCTCTACTCAAAAGCATCATTTCGGCTACCCAAAACAACCAAAATCACCTCCAAACTCTTCCAAAACAAAGCCCAACCAAGATCTATCAGTTCTAATCATTTCTAAACCTCAATCAACACCAAAAATCACCATAAACTCGTCCTTAAACCTCCAGCTACAATAGAGCACAAAAACCACCCCAAAAACCACCAATCTAGCATGCAAAACTTAGGAATCCAAACCTATTCGGGATTTGTTTGTTAAAACCTCATTTATAACATCAATTACAATCCAAAATACATTAGAAATCAACCTCAAAACAGATCCTAACCAATAGTTACGAAAATCACCAAGATCTCTCCAAGAATCTTGAGTTTTAACACAATTTCATGTTTCTAACATTAAAGCAACTCAAAAATCATTAACAAAGGATTGATAACTTGGTAATTTTAGTAAAGAACTGATCATTAGAGGAGAAGGACGAAGCTTACCTCTAATGGTTGATTTCTACTTAATTTGGGCAAGTTTTCTTGAAAATCCAAGGTGAAAACAAGAGGATTTGGTGAGGAAAAGATTAGGAATCCATAGGAGATTGAAATCTCATCAAAAGGAATGAAAATAAGAGGTTAATTGATGAAGGAAATGTGTTTGGCTGAGTGGAAGTTGAGAGAAAATGAAAAGAGGGAAAAAGATCGTAAAGTTGTTATGAAAGTCAAAATAAGATTTTATCTTTTAATTCCCTTTATTAAATCATTATTAAAACACCAAAAATTAGAGAGAAATATGATAAAAACATTTTTGTAAAATCAGCTCCTTAAAGATCCAAAGTTTCAATCCTTTATAAAACAATCACTAGTCAACTTTTGGAAAAACTGCGATTTGGTCACTACACCGAAATTTAGTATTTCCAAACCATATTTTGTAAAATTGTTTTCACCATATTCATTCATATAATAAATGATGATTTTTAGATATTTTTCCATATTTTTAAAGCATCCTGAACTAGGTGTTCCCTAAATCTCCCTTAATGATTCGAAACGTTCTCAACCGGCCTAATTCAAACTCTAAAACTTCTAGGCCCAAAATCAGGGCATTACTGTTTTCACTTACCTAATCGGTAGCTACGAATTGTTGTTCTTAAATCAAAGAAAGCCTAATCTTAAGGATCACAAATTGAGAGGTGTATGTTTAAGCTTGGTGGAGAAGATGGCAATGGTGGTGCTTGCTTAATTCCTTTGAACAAAAGATGAATTTCGGTTCCGGTGAGACAAAACAAGAATAAGCTTTTTTTTATTCATTAAAGGGATCTATAACCTTGGTCATATCCCACCTCACTCTTAGCCAATAAAAAATTTTCCCTTAGCAAAGGCAAAGCTAATAATAATTCTTATTTTTTTCTATATCCTATCAATACTAATCATGAAGATGACTATAAGTCATCCCTTTGGATTTCTTCCACGTGGAGAGGGACAACAACAAGCAAGTGAGTCACCACCTCTTCATTTCCTTTCAATTTATCCTTCGAACAAATTTGAATCAGGGACCCGTGTCGAAATATGTGAAGCTGTAAATAAATGGCTAAGCAAAAGTCCAAAAGTTAGTTAAAACCGTTAGAACTGTATCGGAACGCCCTGTAATCATTTCAAAATGCCTTAACTAGGTTGTTTCGGTACGGATCTCACTATATCGAAACGCCTAGTTCAAAACATCATCTTAGACATTTCCAAGGAGGTCCTAAACTAAGAATAAGTTCAATTAGGGTCTCTTAACAATATAATCTATAATTTAGGCAGCAAATATATGATATTTTAACATTTTAATATCAATACTCCGATCATCGGAATCAAATTCTAACTAGCCCCATTTTTGGGGTGTTACACAGCAACCTACGTTGCTTAAGATTCAAATCATTTTGCGTCATCAAATATTTCAAACTCTTATGATCCGTGTACACAACACACTTCTCGCCAAAAATATAATTCCTCTAAATCTTCAATGCAAACGCAACTGCGGCCAACTCAAGATCATGAGTAGGATAATTGTGCTCGTGCACCTTCAGTAGTCTAGATGCATAAGCAACAACTTTCCCACCTTGCATCAACACACAAACCATGCCCACGTATGACACATCGCTACACACAACAAGCTCCTTACCTGACTCAGGTTGAGTCAAGATTGGAGATTATGTCAAAGCCTCCTTCAATTTCTCGAAGGACCACTGTCTCTCATTCATCCACTCAAAATAGACGTTGTTTTGCAATAATTTATTCAAAGGAGCAGCAATCCTCGAGAAACCATCCAAGAACAGACTATTGTTGAGTGCATAAAATTTCTATATTTTAACCCCCATTTACCCATATTATTGAAGAACTCAAGCATGTTTAGTTGCATTTTAGGATAGATTCTACATAAACATCACAAATGGATAATATTGCACAGATGCTGTTGATTTTGGTTTATTCTTGCAGGTACCTGCCGTGGCAGCAATCCAAGGCAGTAGAGGATAAGAAGATAGCTGCAGAGCTGGAGTAAAGAAGTGTAGGAGACTGTCATTTACAATGCTGTCGTCACATATGTCGTGATAGAAGAGGCGACAGTGAAGACCATGGTGAGGGAAAATGCAAAGTGGAGTTCGACTGATAGAGCACTTAAAGCCTGATTTTCGTGGACCACTTGCATATCTGTCGGAGCCTAGAAGCACAAGGAAGGCCTAGTCCTAAGTTTGAGGAAAAAGTCAAAGCAAGAAGATATGGCGAATTAAAAGACATCTACTCATAGACTTAGTCTTTAATAGAGTTGTACTTTGATTCAAACTTGTGTTCTTGGCCATTAAGAAAACTCAAGACCAAGGCCTATATATATGCTTGTAATTCGACAAGGCATAGGATATCTAGCTCCTAGCCGTCTTCCCCCAAAACCCTAGTCGTTTCTCTCTCTCCATCATGTTCTAAACTTCCCCTAGGGCAAAGAGTTGATCTTGTAACATAGTTGTAAGGGTTGTACTATTTCTTAGGATTTTTCTATTCAATTCAATAAAAGCTTCAAGTTTATTTACTCTGGTTTCAACATCTCATAAAAGTTTCGGGAGAGCATTGTGATGTTATCCATTTACTTAATATCGGGAAAGTTAAGTATACGAAAGGAGTTAATACGAGTTTTACAATTTATGGTTAAACCATCTTGGCCTAGGGATAGGTACAAGGTTAAACAGCTAAAAAAGAATTCACAAACATCGGTGTTCATCCTTCGATTAAGGCCATGAGGTATCATCTAGGACGTGATCATCGATAGAACTTGGACCTAGGGATAGGACGAGTCACAACAGGGATTCTTGCTAAACTTGAAGTACAGAGTGGTTGATCGCTGCCGCGAAAACAACAAACCTCTGCCACGACAGGTGCTGTCGCGAAAGGCTCGACGACAGCCGCGAAAGAAAGCCTTTGAACACTGCAACACCTGCACTACTGAGCAAATCAATACCAGCCTATTTTATCAAACTGAATACCTCTTTTATTTTAGTTTACTCTCAAGATTACTCAAAACATTTTATTAAACTTATTTCTCTTCTTGTGCAGGAAGTTAAGGATTGAAATATTTCCAGTCCCTGTGAAGATGATATCCGATACTTAGTATCACTTTATTACTTGTGACGTGTATACTTGCACCCAAATTGCTATAGACTATTTTACACGCAACAAGTTTTTGGCGCTGTTGCCGGGGACTGGCAACATACCTTTACCTTTAACTACTGCACTTTTTATTTATTTTCTGTTTTTAGTTGTTTTATTTTCCCCGTGCATTTCACAAGGTTCTTCTATTGCTTATGCGCAGATCAAGACGTGGTAAAGAAACTGAGTACGATTTAGACCCAGAAATTGATCAGACATACCATCTCAGGAACCAAGCCCGAATCTTGATAGAAAGAAACAACTATCTCGAGGAAAGACTCGAAGCAATGGTGAATGAAAGACAACGCAACGGGGCAGATAACAACAACAACAACAACCCCAGGGTTGATGACGATCCTCCTATTGATGCCCAAAACAATCGGAAGCCGCATGCTGCCCCAGCAGCACGACAAACATACTGGGAATTTATGGACAATGATCATGTTAAGCCGCAAACTACGCTACCAGATGTGGAAGCTGAACACTTAGAATTAAAACATGTGATGTTCAGCATGATAAACTCTGCCAGACAATTTCGTAGCTCTGCGACAGAGGATGCACGTGAACATCTAAAAACCTTCCAAGAGATTTTTGGATTATTCAGACAACCAGGAATAAGCCCAAAAGTACTAAGACTCCGGCTATTTCCTCATTCATTGAGGGATAGAGCGAAAACCTAGTGGAACAAGTTAACTTCGGGTTCAATAAAAACTTGGGCGGATCTCTTTCGTGATTTTCTCTCTCATTTTAATCCTTTTCTCTTATCTGAATGATTGAGTAACAAGATTGCTACTTTTCAACAGTAA
Source organism: Hibiscus trionum (assembly GCA_030270665.1). Lineage (NCBI taxonomy): Eukaryota > Viridiplantae > Streptophyta > Magnoliopsida > Malvales > Malvaceae > Hibiscus > Hibiscus trionum. The sequence continues at coordinate 30,866,787 of BSYR01000021.1, forward strand.
GATGATGAACCAATGCATGAGGCATGGGACCGATTTACAACTCTCATAGGAAACTGCATGTATGGATTCCCTGTATAGAATCAGGTTGTCAAATTATATAATGCTACCAATGCACACACTCGGATGAGGATAGACTCAGCAGCAAACAGCTTGCTACTAGACAAGGAACCAGAAGATGCAATGCTGGTTTTGAAAAAGTTAGCAAAGAATGATGAACAGCTCCCCATAGCTCGAAGAGGAGGAAGACGAGAAGTATCTGTCAAGGAATACGAATATGACCACTCGGTAACAATTCAAATTGCATACCTCACCAATGTAGTTGAAAACCTGCAGCGAAAGGAATCTAAGGCTGTAGTTGAAAACCTCCATGTCTCAAACAGGAGCATATATGGCCAACATGGATCACTTTGTCAAGAAAACTGAATCCTTGATGGATAAGACAGAGATGAGAATGACAAACCATGAGGCTACCTTAAAATCTCTAGAGACACAAATGGGTAAAGTTTCGCAGTTCATCCACCTAAGGCAGAATGGAGGATTCCCTAGTGATACTCAGGTCGATAGAAAACCCACACATGAGCAATGCAAAGCCATTACAACGAGAAGTGAAAAACAACTACAAGGGTTGATAATTAAAGAAACATCTGGTAAGGAGTCGACCCTACAGACACATGCCGAGAACACTGCCCCGACAGAAGAGAAGAAACATGCTGCCGTCACCCCTGCCACGACAGTAGAAGAAGTAGAGGAGGCGACAGAAGAAGTGTAGATTGTAAGCCCCCTCAGATTCGATTCCCATGTGAAGGACGCCTCGAAGACTGCTGCCCTCCACCCCCTTTTCTACAACGGTTACAGAAATAGAAACATGAGTATCAGCTTAAGAAAATCTATGATGTTTTTAAGTAAGTACACATCAACATTTTGATGTTGGAGACCATTAAGCAGATGCTCGGTTATGCAAAATTCTTGAAAGATACAATGTCCAGGAAATCCAGACTAGGGAAATTTGAAACCATAATGATGACGGAAGGATGCATGGAAATTCTTCATAAGCGATCACCCCCGAAGAAGAAGGATCCTGGGAGTTTCATCATACCGTGCATAATTGGTGATAAGTTTGTGGGTACGTTACTTTGTGATCTTGGTGCTAGTATTAATCTAATGCCCATATCTGTTTTTCAGAAGCTAGGTGTTGGGCAAGAAAGACCCACAACAGTCATGCTGCAACTAGCAGACTGCTCTTACGTACAGTCGGAAGGAAAGATTGAGGATATTATGGTAAGAGTGGATAAATTTATATTTTCTGCTGAATTTCTTGTTTTAGACTGTGAAGCAGATGAGAACGCACCGATCATCCTAGGGCGACCCTTCCTAGCCATAGGAAGAACATTGATCGATGTCGAGAAAGGAGAACTGACTTTGAGAGTCAATGACTAGCAAATAAAACTCAATGTTTTCCAAGCCATGAAACAAGCTGATGTAGAGGAAGAATGTAAGGCAATAGGAGAAGTAATTGTAGACCAACCCTGCATCAGAACAAGCTGTCATGACAGACAACTTGGTCACTGTCACCATAGTCACCTAGAAGACTGCCATGACAGCTTTGACGACAGCAACTCCTCAGACAATAATACATCTGATACTTAAGGTCCTGAAGAGGTAAATTGGATAGGCACGCGTCCATGTAAGTTCTTTAAACCATTGAAATATACCTCGAATGAACATGTGGTTCAAAAGCCTTCCATTGACCAGCCACCTGTTTTAGATCTTAAACCCCTGCTAAGGCAACTTAAATATGTTTTTCTTGATCTTAATGATACGTTGCCCGTAATCACCTCTTCTAAGTTAATGCAGGAACATGAACAACAACTGATCAGGATTTTACAACAGCATAAGAAGGCGATTGGATGGACCATTGTCGACATCCAAGGCATCAGTCCGGTAATTTGTATGCACAAAATCCTCTTTGAGGATGACCATAAGCCAACAATTGATGCTCAGAGAAGTCTAAATGAAGCTATGCGAGAGGTGGTAAGAAAAGAGATCATCAAGTGGCTTGATGCTAGAATTATCTACGCCATCTCGGATAGCAAGTGGGTGTGTAACGCCCCGGTTTTGGGCTTAGAAGTTTTGGGTTTGGACCGGACCGGTCGGGTTGCGGTTCGAATATAAAAGGTGATTTTTTAGGAAAGCCTAGTTCGGGTTGCATTAAAAATATGGAAAAATGTTCTAAAATCCTCTTTTATTATATATAAGAGGAAGGTGAAATAAATTTTGCAAAATGAGGATTGGAGGTGTGACATTTTGGGTTAGTGACCAAAATGTAATTTTTGAAAATTGTGTGACTGTTTTAAAAAGGATTGAAACTTTGAATCTTTAAGGAGCTATTTACCCAATGGGAGTTTCTCCAGATTTTTCTAAAATATTAAATGATTTATTAAAGGTTTTTAAATAAAAGAAAAGTGGAGGGAAGATATTTTGCCATTTCCAACTAACTTTTCCATTTTCCATTTTCCTTTTTCTCTCATCTTTTCTCTCAAACCAAACACATTTTTCTCCAGAGCTTTTCCTCTGATTTTTTCCCCTAAATATCACATTTCAATTCTCTTTTGATCTCTAATCATCTCTTCAACAAAACCTCACCATTTGCTATTTGGATTTTCAAGATTTTGGTTCCAAAAAGGGAGAAAACTCAAGTTTGGAGGTAAGAACGTCATTCTCCTCTGAACTTTAGGTTCTTTATTGAAATTCCCAAGTTCTCAATCCTTAATTTGTGTTTTATAAAAGGATTTATTGATTTGTTCTTGATCTTGGCTTTTAAATGCAAGATTTGCTTGATTTTATTGAAATTTCGTATGATCTGATTGGGCTGTGTTTGAGGTGTCAAATTGATGTTAAATGAATGTTAAATTGATGAGAAATTGAGGTTTTATCAATGCAATCCCGAATAGGTTGAATTTCCTAAGTTTTGCTTGAGTTTTTGGTTGTTTTTGGAGTGATTTTGGTGATCTGTTATGGCTGGAGGTATAAGGACGTGTTTGTGATCATTTTGGATGTTAATTGATGTTTAAAAATGGTTAGAAGTGATGGATCTTGGCTGGGTTAAGTTTCGGAAGTGTTTGGTGGTGATTTCGGTTGTGTTTGGTAGCCGAAATGTTGGATTTGTGATGAGCAGCGAGTTTAGTTGTGTTGCTGGTGTTTTTAGTGCATTATGATGCATTAATCCTCTGATGTTATGTGCTTGAAACAGGGGAGATTGATCCGTGAGCATTAGAGGTGGTGTGGAAGGTTTCAGATGCTTGGAAGGCTTGTTGGCTAGCCTTGTTTTGTGTATCGGTGAGTGAAGTTGGGTTTTCAGCTTTTAAACCAAGGTTTGAAGGTTTTGAGAGCTTAGTTTAAGTCTAAACAACTTTTCTAAGCTCAAGAGTAAGTAAATGGATTTATCTCTTGGTTTGTGTTGTGAATTGGTTTTAAAGAATTTGTGATTGTTGGATGCAATGCATGTGGTTTGCATGTTTTAAATCCTGTTTTGAAAGCATATTTTAGCATGGTTTTATGCTGGTTTTGAAAGCCATGAGAGAAGGATGCTCAAGGTAAGAGATCCTTGGTTTTGTACATTGAAATTGTGGATTTCATGCATGGTGTTGCATGTTGTTTAATGGCTTTGTTTAATGCTTCAAAAACAGTGGATTGATGATGGTAAATGATGGTTTTTGCATTATGTTTATGCTTGTAAATCAATGGATTTATGTGGTAAGATGGTTATATTGGCAAGTGATGAAAGTGGTTCTTGGTTACTTTAATCGGATATAGTTAGCCGACTATAGGATTGGGTGCACCGTGAATAAAGTCGCCTTGGATGTGGAGTGGTTATGAGTGAACCGGTAACTCCATCCAAGTATCCTAACGAGATGGTCAAGAACACCATGGTGGTTGAAATTCCATGGGTGGGTCTTGTGTAAGCAAAGGTAATAATGGTGGTTAAAATTCCATTTGAGGACCTTGTGCTTGTTAAGATCACAATGGTGGTGTAAAGTCCATGTGTGGATCTTGTGTAGGGTGTCCCGGATCTCGTTAGTGATGTTATACAACTACCAACGGAATATGTCAAGGTTATATGGTGGTTAAAATTCCATATATGGGAACCTTGGGAATGTCAAGGTTATATGGTGGTTAAAATTCCATATATGGGAACCTTGGGAATGTTAAGGTTATATGGTGGTTAAAATTCCATATATGGGAACCTTGTGAATGTTAAGGTTATATGGTGGTTAAAATTCCATATATGGGAACCTTGTGAATGTTGAGGTCATATGGTGGTTAAAATTCCATATGAGGACCTTGTGTGTGGTAAGGTCAAATGGTGGTTAAAATTACATTTGGGGACCTTGGGTTGGTAGTGTGTATGAAGCGTAGGGGACAACGCTTGTGATCCGCGTATCCGATTGGATGTTGAGTTGAAAAGTGGATTTGGTTTATCACTTGGAAGCCAATATTTGTTCTTGAATATAATGAAGCATGAGATGCTTGAAATGATGCATGGTTGCATGAGAAGTGTATAATGTATTATCAATGCATGCTTACTTGTTAGTTTAAACAAGTGTTGGTTATCTATTGAGAATGGTGCATGTGTGCATGAAATCTCTTTAGTGCATTGAAGTCTTGTGAAGACTTGTTTTTAAGGCATGTGATGCAAAGGTTGGTGATGTGGTTCATATGTTGCATTTGTTTAATGCATATGGTAAATTGAATGAGTAAGTGGTTTTAAGGGTTTCTTGCTTTAAAATGATATTCAAGTATGAGCAAGGTATGATGTGAAGTGGAAGTGTTTTCCAAAGTTTTGAATTTAACCTTGCATGTGATGTTTATGCTTGGATTGGTTAAATTGTTGATTTTGCAAGTTGTGCTTTGAAAGGGTTTTCTTAGCTCTTCTAAGCTAAGGGTTTGTTTTTCATGTTTGAGCAATGCATGATGTTATGCATGTTGTTGAAAAGGGTTTTCAAACTTGCTTTGGTTTATTGAATCGAGTTTGCTTTTAAAAGTGGTTTTATGACTCGCTGCATTGATGGTGTTTTGGTTTTGAGCATTCCTCACTAAGCATTATGTGCTTACGCTCCTTTTTGTCCATCAATGCAGACATTTGAAGTTGGAGCAGCGAGAAGCAAGGGATTCAAGGGGGAACTCCACTTGAGATGTATGTCTCGGTTAATAGCTATAGATAATAAAGGCAATGGGGGAAGAATCTCTTATGTTGATATCTAATGAGATTGTATATGTTGGACAAGTATGGTTTATGATTTTGAATTATGTGGTGTAAGCTTGCAACGTTTGAATCTTCTTATGCTTAAGTTGTTATGTTATGCTTCTTGTTTGAAAAGCATGATTGAGTGTTGGATGTGTTGAATGAGTTGGTGCATCCTGAGGTGGTTTTGTATCTAGATTTTGATGCAAACTGGTAGGTTTGATTTTTGGCAAGTTGTTGATTTATTGTGGAATGGTTTGGAGCATGTTTGATGGGGTTTAAAGGTGTTAAAACAGGCCAAACTGCTGTTTCTGGGCAGGGTGTTTCGAAACACCCTTGCCTGTTTCGAAACAGGACCTTGTTTTGGCTAGGGTGTTCCTGAACGGCCTAGCCCGTTTCTGAACACTTTGGCTACTGCCAAGGGGTGTTCCTGAACGGCCTAGACCCGTTTCTGAACACCTGATGGTTTGCAAGCTTTACGTTTTAGTCCCGTTTCTTGTTTGTGCAATTGCTTGAGTTTGAGATGTCCGTTTGAGATGAAATTTTGTAGAGAGGCATGAAACATGACTAATTTCATAATGGTAACTTAAAAATTGGTAAAGTCCTCTTAATTTTCAGAATTTACAATTTGGTCCCTAAATTCGTATTTTGTGCAATTGGGTCCCTTATCGTTTTCCGATTGCTGTGATTTTTGAGTATGCTTATCTCAAGAGTATGCCTAGGTTTAATGTGCATCTAGAAAATTTTAAAAAGGAAAAAAAAGGGTCGTTAATCAAGGTTGACTTTCGGGTTGACTTTGGTTTTCCCCGTGTAAACTTCTTAATTCGGGTCAACCGTCTGGGCCGGGTTAAGGGGGTTACATTTGGTGGTATCAGAGCTGAGTTGCGGAAGCTTGGGGAAAATGATAAATTGTTGTAATCTGTGTTTGATGTATATCCTAATGTGTGGTGGAAAGCTGGTTGAAACACGTGTTTCTGAGCAAATTGTTGATGCTTTTAGCATGCTTTTTGGTTATGAATCTTTGCTGAGTTAATGTGGATTTGTGCTGATGTTATGCTGGTGATGTGAGCTGATTTTATGTATGATGAAAGTGTGATGGGTATGATATGTTGATATTATGCTGTTGCAAGTGAATGTTGTTTGGTGAGAGTATGATCGAAGTATGTTGATTGATATGCTTGATGTTGTGATATCCATGTGTTTTTGACTGTTATGTCATGTAAAAGGGGAGAATTCGGGATACCCATTGCCTTATTATTATAGCTATTGTGTTATTTTGGAGTTGGAGTTTGAATCCTTGCTTAAAGCTGGTCTGATCAATTTGTTTGTTTTGTTATGATTGCTTGTTGTTAATAGTATGGCGAAATCAATGAGAGAATGGCAGTTGGGTGAGATGGTTGCTGCTTTAGAGCAGGTTGTTAAGGCGTGGAATTCACCTTTTAGTGGAGGTGTTTCGTCTCAGTCTTCAGTGCCTGGAGTTGAGGTAGTAAGGCAGGAGGAAGAAGTTGGTTATGTGATGAAAAGTTCATCACCTGTTGTTCAGGAGGTGTTGGGAACATCTCAGGCTGTGGCAAAAGTGAAGTGAGTAGACGTGCTGGTGGTGGGATGTGTGGGTTTGTCGAAACAGCGTTTACATGATTTGGGAGCTGTGGAGTATCATGGTTCGTCACCTGAGACGTTTGGGGCATGGTTGGCCGGTGTAATTCTGATTTTGGATCATGAAGGTTTTGACTATGCCTGTAAGCTGGGGAGTGTTGTCTCATTGATGTTGGAGGACGCGTGTGCCTGGTGGACATCTGTGGCGGTGGCGTCGCACATCCACGATATAGATTGGGACTTCTTTGTCTCTGCCTTTTATGAAAGGTATCTTGGAGGGAAATTCCCAAGGGTTAAGCAATGTGAAGGTAGTGCAAATCTGGGGCAAGTGCTGCTTGATCAGGGAGTGGAAGCTCAGCTACCGGTGTGTGACCGTTGTGGAAGGCGACATGTTGGAGGGTGTTGGGGCGCAGGTGCTTGTTGGAACTGTGGTTCTAAAGAGCATGTGAAGCGAGATTATCCTCTTGTGGTAAAGTCAGCTTCAGTGGTAGCAAAAGGGTCTCTGAATGGTCGTGGGCACGGCCGAGGCAAAGTTCGAAGGTGGCAGGAAGAGCAGAAAGTTGTGAGGAGTTTGGGAAATGAAATCTGTTGGAAATGTGGGTCTGTTGGACATATGAGGCGTAATTGTTTGAAGTTGGCTCGGGATAGCCAGGGTGCTTTGCTGCGGGGAGATGGTGATGACCTTAGTGTTTTAGCTGATGCTGCAACGGTGCGGCTGGGGGATGATGGTTCTGCGAGGAAGAGAGCTCATCTGTTGAAGCTTCGGGGCAGTGAGGTGTTTCCAGGTAACCTTGCTAAGTAACCTTTGCCTAGTTATCATAGTTTGGTATCAGTTTGGTCTTTCCTTGCGTAGTGGGTATGGTCTCGTTGCTAGCTTGTTGGGATAGTAGTTGTTGTTGTTTTTAAAACAACTTTAGTGTGAAGAGGGCTTTAGTGAGTATCTTGTGGATAATGGTTGCTAGAATGATGGAGTTAGACAAGTTGGAAGTGAGGTAGGAGATTGTTTTTAGGCGGATTCTGAGGATGTTATTGGTGGGTGTGAACCGACATACATGCACAGTTAAAATCATTTGTTATATGCTATATTATATATGTACTGGTCCATGCATACATGTGACATGACATTAGAGGTTTTGCATACATGTACATCAGGCATTGATAGGGCATATTGGTGACCATGCATACGAACGTTCACACTCGCTAATAACTAATCGAGTCTGTTAGTGTTGTGCTAGAGTTAGGTTGGATGATGGGTTTTTAGAGGTTGTTTTGGTGCTAGGAAATGTTAGAAGTTGTGGAGGGTATTAAGCGAGCTGTTAGTAATAGTGAGTGCGGTATAGCATGTTGGTAGAAGGAAAGTGTTGCTGCTTAATGGGCTTAGTGGTGTGGCGGTGAGGAGATTGCTGGTTGAAGTCAGAACCGATCAGGTGGTTTTGAATGGCTAGTTGAAGTGGTGGTTCCTTGGTGTTAAGTGATGTTGCGGGTTAGTGGTTGTGTTTCAGAGTGCTGAGGTAACTTGGCATTGATGTTGAGTTGAAGGTTGTAGAAAAGGGTTAGCCTGGGAGAATAGAAGTTTCGTAATCTTGAGATGTATGTTGGGCGATGTTCTAATAAGGCAAGTGTTGTGGTCAAAGCTTGAAGTGGAAAGGCAGTGAAAGATCGAAGGCCATTGTTGGTTGGACGGGTTCTTGTGAGAAGTGGTGGGCTGGTTGGGAATAAGTGAATTCCTTTTGAAGTCAGCTGGTGGTGTAAGGAACGACTGGCGGAGTCAAGGTTGGGGTCTTGTGATGTGATTTTCGGATGTTAGGTGAGTAGTCCTAGTGAATCGTTATGGTAATGATAACGGCAGATGTGAAGGAATGTCAGCATTACGTTGAGAGGGTTGGGTAAGCAGTTGATGCTTAAGAATTTTTGCTTGTTGGGAAAATCTGTGAAGGAGGTTGGGGAGTTTGCAAAGAGTTTTAGAAGCAGTGAAGGTTGTGGGTACATAGTGGCAGAACTGGATTGGTTGGTGTCACTGTGTGAACAAGTTTTGGGAGTTGTGTGTTGAGGTGGAGTATGTTGTAAAAGTTTGAGGTTCTTCAGGTTGTTGTTGAGGCTATGTGCAGTCTGGAAGTTTGAAAAGTTAAGATGTGGTTAACATCTGAGTGTTCTGGAATTTGTGAACAGTATGTGGTGGTGTTGAGTTTGGGTGAAGTTGTGATGAGAGTGTTCAGTGGTGGTTAAGTCTCCTGTGTTGCTTTGTGGGTTGTTTTGGGAAGTTTGGTTGCGCTCTATCCGCCGGTTGAAATTTCGAGGACGAAATTTCCTAAGGGGGGGAGAGTTGTAACGCCCCGGTTTTGGGCTTAGAAGTTTTGGGTTTGGACCGGACCGGTCGGGTTGCGGTTCGAATATAAAAGGTGATTTTTAGGAAAGCCTAGTTCGGGTTGCATTAAAAATATGGAAAAATGTTCTAAAATCCTCTTTTATTATATATTAGAGGAAGGTGAAATCAATTTTGCAAAATGAGGATTGGAGGTGTGACATTTTGGGTTAGAGACCAAAATGTAATTTTTGAAAATTGTGTGACTGTTTTAAAAAGGATTAAAACTTTGAATCTTTAAGGAGCTATTTACCCAATGGGAGTTTCTCCAGATTTTTCTAAAATATTAAATGATTTATTAAAGGTTTTTAAATAAAAGAAAAGTGGAGGGAAGATATTTTGCCATTTCCAACTAACTTTTCCATTTTCCTTTTTCTCTCATCTTTTCTCTCAAACCAAACACATTTTTCTCCAGAGCTTTTCCTCTGATTTTGTCCCCTAAATATCACATTTCAATTCTCTTTTGATCTCTAATCATCTCTTCAACAAAACCTCGCCATTTGCTATTTGGATTTTCAAGATTTTGGTTCCAAAAAGGGAGAAAACTCAAGTTTGGAGGTAAGAACGTCCTTCTCCTCTGAACTTTAGGTTCTTTATTGAAATTCCCAAGTTCTCAATCCTTAATTTGTGTTTTATAAAAGGATTTATTGATTTGTTCTTGATCTTGGCTTTTAAATGCAAGATTTGCTTGATTTTATTGAAATTTCGTATGATCTGATTGGGCTGTGTTTGAGGTGTCAAATTGATGTTAAATGAATGTTAAATTGACGAGAAATTGAGGTTTTATCAATGCAATCCCGAATAGGTTGAATTTCCTAAGTTTTGCTTGAGTTTTTGGTTGTTTTTGGAGTGATTTTGGTGATCTGTTATGGCTGGAGGTATAAGGACGTGTTTGTGATCATTTTGGATGTTAATTGATGTTTAAAAATGGTTAGAAGTGATGGATCTTGGCTAGGTTAAGTTTTGGAAGTGTTTGGTGGTGATTTCGGTTGTGTTTGGTAGCCGAAATGTTGGATTTGTGATGAGCAGCGAGTTTAGTTGTGTTGCTGGTGTTTTTAGTGCATTATGATGCATTAATCCTCTGATGTTATGTGCTTGAAACATGGGAGATTGATCCGTGATCATTAGAGGTGGTGTGGAAGGTTTCGGATGCTTGGAAGGCTTGTTGGCTAGCCTTGTTTTGTGTATCAGTGAGTGAAGTTGGGTTTTCAGCTTTTAAACCAAGGTTTGAAGGTTTTGGGAGCTTAGTTTAAGTCTAAACAACTTTGCTAAGCTCAAGAGTAAGTAAATGGATTTATCTCTTGGTTTGTGTTGTGAATTGGTTTTAAAGAATTTGTGATTGTTGGATGCAATGCATGTGGTTTGCATGTTTTAAATTCTGTTTTGAAAGCATGGTTTTATACTGGTTTTGAAAGCCATGAGAGAAGGATGCTCAAGGTAAGAGATCCTTGGTTTTGTACATTGAAATTGTGGATTTCATGCATGGTGTTGCATGTTGTTTAATGGTTTTGTTTAATGCTTCAAAAACAGTGGATTGATGATGGTAAATGATGGTTTTTGCATTATGTTTATGCTTGTAAATCAATGGATTTATGTGGTAAGATGGTTATATTGGCAAGTGATGAAAGTGGTTCTTGGTTACTTTAATCGGATATAGTTAGCCGGCTATAGAATTGGGTGCACCGTGAATAAAGTCGCCTTGGATGTGGAGTGGTTATGAGTGAACCGGTAACTCCATCCAAGTATCCTAACGAGATGGTCAAGAACACCATGGTGGTTGAAATTCCATGGGTGGGTCTTGTGTAAGCAAAGATAATAATGGTGGTTAAAATTCCATTTGAGGACCTTGTGCTTGTTAAGATCACAATGGTGGTGTAAAGTCCATGTGTGGATCTTGTGTAGGGTGTCCCGGATCTCGTTAGTGATGTTATACAACTACTAACGGAATATGTCAAGGTTATATGGTGGTTAAAATTCCATATATGGGAACCTTGGGAATGTCAAGGTTATATGGTGGTTAAAATTCCATATATGGGAACCTTGGGAATGTTAAGGTTATATGGTGGTTAAAATTCCATATATGGGAACCTTGTGAATGTTAAGGTTATATGGTGGTTAAAATTCCATATATGGGAACCTTGTGAATGTTGAGGTCATATGGTGGTTAAAATTCCATATGAGGACCTTGTGTGTGGTAAGGTCAAACGGTGGTTAAAATTCCATTTGGGGACCTTGGGTTGGTAGTGTGTATGAAGCGTAGGGGACAACGCTTGTGATCCGCGTATCCGATTGGATGTTGAGTTGAAAAGTGGATTTGGTTTATCACTTGGAAGCCAATATATGTTCTTGAATATAATGAAGCATGAGATGCTTGAAATGATGCATGGTTGCATGAGAAGTGTATAATGTATTATGAATGCATGCTTACTTGTTAGTTTGAACAAGTGTTGGTTATCTATTGAGAATGGTGCATGTGTGCATGAAATCTCTTTAGTGCATTGAAGTCTTGTGAAGACTTGTTTTTAAGGCATGTGATGCAAAGGTTGGTGATGTGGTTCATATGTTGCATTTGTTTAATGCATATGGTAAATTGAATGAGTAAGTGGTTTTAAGGGTTTCTTGCTTTAAAATGATATTCAAGTATGAGCAAGGTATGATGTGAAGTGGAAGTGTTTTCCAAAGTTTTGAATTTAACCTTGCATGTGATGTTTATGCTTGGATTGGTTAAATTGTTGATTTTGCAAGTTGTGCTTTGAAAGGGTTTTCTTAGCTCTTCTAAGCTAAGGGTTTGTTTTTCATGTTTGAGCAATGCATGATGTTATGCATGTTGTTGAAAAGGGTTTTCAAACTTGCTTTGGTTTATTGAATCGAGTTTGCTTTTAAAAGTGGTTTTATGACTCGCTGCATTGATGGTGTTTTGGTTTTGAGCATTCCTCACTAAGCATTATGTGCTTACGCTCCTTTTTGTCCATCAATGCAGACATTTGAAGTTGGAGCAGCGAGAAGCAAGGGATTCAAGGGGGAACTCCACTTGAGATGTATGTCTCGGTTAATAGCTATAGATAATAAAGGCAATGGGGGAAGAATCTCTTATGTTGATATCTAATGAGATTGTATATGTTGGACAAGTATGGTTTATGATTTTGAATTATGTGGTGTAAGCTTGCAACGTTTGAACCTTCTTATGCTTAAGTTGTTATGCTATGCTTCTTGTTTGAAAAGCATGATTGAGTGTTGGATGTGTTGAATGAGTTGGGGCATCTAGGGGTGGTTTTGTATCTAGATTTTGATGCAAACTGGTAGGTTTGATGTTTGGCATGTTGTTGATTTATTGTGGAATGGTTTGGAGCATGTTTGATGGGGTTTAAAGGTGTTAAAACAGGCCAAACTGCTGTTTCTGGGCAGGGTGTTTCGAAACACCCTTGCCTGTTTCGAAACAGGCCCTTGTTTTGACTAGGGTGTTCCTGAACGGCCTAGCCCGTTTCTGAACACTTTGGCTACTGCCAAGGGGTGTTCCTGAACGGCCTAGACCCGTTTCTGAACACCTGATGGTTTGCAAGCTTTACGTTTTAGTCCCGTTTCTTGTTTGTGCAATTGCTTGAGTTTGAGATATCCGTTTGAGATGAAATTTTGCAGAGAGGCATGAAACATGACTAATTTCATAATGGTAACTTAAAAATTGGTAAAGTCCTCTTAATTTTTAGAATTTACAATTTGGTCCCTAAATTCGTATTTTTTGCAAGTGGGTCCCTTATCGTTTTCCGATTGCTGTGATTTTTGAGTATGCTTATCTCAAGAGTATGCCTAGGTTTAATGTGCATCTAGACAATTTTAAAAAGGAAAAAAAAGGGTCGTTAATCAAGGTTGACTTTCGGGTTGACTTTGGTTTTCCCCGTGTAAACTTCTTAATTCGGGTCAACCGTCTGGGCCGGGTTAAGGGGGTTACAGGGTGAGCCCAGTGCAATGCGTACCTAAGAAGGGAGGCATAACGCTGGTGACCAACAAGGACAACGAACTACTCCCAACAAGGACTCTGACCAGTTGGAGAGTTTGTATGGATTACCAGAAGCTTAATAAAGCTACCCGAAAGGACCACTTTCCCTTACCCTTTATCGATCAAATGTTAGATAGATTAGCGGGGAAGCCTTATTATTGTTTCCTTGATGGTTACTCAAGTTACAATCAAATTGCAATTGCACCGGAGGATCAGGAGAAAACAACCTTCACATGCCCATATGGAACATACGCCTTTTGAAGAATGCCATTTGGACTATGCAATGCACCATCAACGTTCCAACGGTGTATGATGGCAATATTCTCAGATATGGTGGAAGATTTCCTAGAGATCTTTATGGATGACTTTTCCGTCTTTGGAGATAGTTTCAACGGTTGCCACTTTATGGTGGATGAGGGCATAGTGCTGGGACACAAGGTCTCCTACCGCGGCATAGAAGTGGACAGAGTAAAATAGAAGTTATTGAAAAATTGCCGCCACCCACAATAGTCAAGGGCATTAGAAGTTTCTTAGGACACGCAGGGTTTTATCGAATATTCATTGCAAATTTTTCCAAAATCACTAAACCCCTGTGTCTTCCGTTGGAACAGAATAGGGCCTTTGATTTCAATACTGAATGTACTGAAGCATTCAGGACACTGAAGGAGAAGTTGGTAACAGCCCCAATAGTGCAGCCACCGGACTGGAGTTTACCATTCGAGATCATGTGTGACGCTAGTGACTATGCCGTCGAGGCAGCACTAGGGCAGCAGAAGGAGAAACTCTTCCATGTTATATACTATGCTAGCAAGACTTTAAACGATGCCCATATAAACTACACCACAACAGAGAAGGAGTTGCTAGCGGTGGTGTTCGCTTTTGACAAGTTCTGACCATACATACTTTGGACAAAAGTGGTGGTCCATACAGATCATTCAACACTAAAATATCTGTTCACCGAGAAGGATGCAAAACCATTGTTGATACGTTGGATTTTTCTATTGCAAGAATTTGATATAGACATCAATGACAAGAAGGGAACAAAAAACCATGTAGCAGATCACTTGTCAAGATTGGAGATGAGAAAGGACCAAGCTAAAGACAAGATCAACATATAGGAGACCTTCCCAGACGAGCAGTTATTCACTGCCACCAGCAGTGCCGCGACAACCATGGCGGCATGTAAGCTTCCTGAAATCCCTTGGTATGCTGACATAGTAAATTACATTGTGAGTGGTTTATTACCTCCTGAACTTAATTACCAAGCAAGGACGAGGTTTCAAAATGATGGAAAACATTATTATTGGGACGAACCTCTTCTATTTAAGCACGGTGCAGATCATATCATCAAGAGATGCAAACCACGAGAAGAACATGAAGTACTCCACCACTGACATGCTTCTCCTTATGGAGGACACTTTGGAGGAAACAAAACTGCTGCCAAAGTTCCACAATCTGGTTTCTTTTGGCCTACATTTTTCAAGGATGCACAAGCCTTTTACAAGCACTATGACAAATGCCAAAGGACTAGAAACATCTCTAGAAGGCATGAGATGCACCTGCAGAACATTCTCAAAGCTGAAATTTTTTTATGTTTGGGGAATCGACTTCATGGGACCATTCCCAGCCTCTTGTGGGAATTTGAACATACTGTTGGTAGTGGACTATGTGTCCAAGTGGGTAGAGGCTATCTCCACACAAAAGAATGATGCCAAGACCGTGCAAAGATTTCTCCACAAACATATCTTCACCAGGTTTAGCATCCCAAGGGCGATCATTAGTGATGAGGGTAGGCACTTTGACAACAGGGTAATTGCTAGTGCGTTAAAGAAGTATGGAGTTAAGCACAAGATCGCAAGAGCATATCACCCTCAAACTAATGGGCATGCTGAAATCTCAAACAGAGAAGTGAAGAACATCCTGGAAAAAATGGTTAAACCAACTAGAAAGGACTAGTCTCTTCACCTGAATGATGCATTACGGGCCTACAGAACTGCATTTAAGACACCATTGGGAATGTCACCCTACCGCCTCATTTACTGAAAAACCTGCCACCTACCTGTCGAGATAGAACATAAGAAATATTGGGCTATCAAGACAATTAACATGGACTGGGACAAAGCAGGGCAGAAAAGGTTACTGGTCTTAAATGAAATTGAAAAAATTCGAGCCATGGCCTACGACAACGCCATAATTTATAAAGACAAAACAAAAAAAGTGGCACGACAGAAAACTGATGCCACGACAGTTTAGCCCGGGGCAGAAGGTGTTGTTATTCAACTCTCGGTTGAAGCTTTTCCCAGGAAAGCTAAAGTCTAGGTGGTCTGGACCCTTCCAAGTAGTCCAATTTTTTTCCTCATGGTTCCATCACAATTAGATCAATTAAGGACGAGCACCAATTCAAAGTCAATGGAAAAAGGCTAAAGCACTATCAGGGGATTGAAGCCCCAAAAGAGCAGGAAGTAGTTACTTTGGGAGATGACCCTCAAGGCATCCCTAATTTAACTTTATTTTATTTTATTTTATTTATTTATATTGTTTTAGGAAATAAGAATTTAATATTTTGTTTATTTTAGTTTTCATGTAAATAATGGAAGTAGAGTAAAGAGAAAGAGTGAACCAGCCCACCACACTCACAACAGCCCAAGAAGCCCAATGGTAACAAGGCTGCCGTGACAGCCAATCACCAGCTGTTGTGGCAGATGCGCAAAAGTACAGCCTCTCACCACGATGGCGCGACAGACACGGAAACGCGTAGCAGACGCGTCAAGAAAACCCGCGTGATAACTGGCTCCGTTTTTCACACCACTTGTTATGACTTCAACGGGCAGAAAATCCAGTTCTATATAAACCCTTGCCTTCATTTTATTTTTCACATCATTCTTTTCTCTTTACTTTGTTTCCGAGTATTTTAGCTTTTCAAGTATTTTCTTTCATTACTATAGTTCCTTACAGTGACGACAAGATCGACCAGAAGAAGTGCTGCCTCCTTGACTGCTGCGACAGTCTCCACTCCCAGCCACAACAGAATCCACAGAAGGTTCGCCTCGACAGATTCAGAGAAAAGATGCTCGATTCTTTTCAATAATGGGAGATGTGGGAGGAAAGAGGCTTCACCTACACGAAGAAAACAAGATATCTAGGGCTTCAAGGGTTCATATCCAAAAGGATAGTGGCATTAAAGTGGCAGATGTTCGCAATACAACCAGAGGAGATGAACGTTACACTAGTACGTGAGTTTTATGTTGCCGTCACATCTATGGATGCCGCGACAGTAACTGTTAGGGGGTAAGGAAATCTCTCTGGAGCCAGCCGGCATAAATACACTCTATGGCATATATGTGGGCAGAGAGGAGGATGCACACAACAAGTTTATCAACAATCTGTCGCCGACAGACTATGACGGCATCATGGCAGACCAGACTGAAGAGGGCACCAACTAGAACGATGATCCAAAACATAGGTGGAGGGTGTGAAGAACCCAACTCACACCTGCTGCAAAGCTCTAGAACCACTTTGTAAAGAAGCATCTCATGCCGACATTGCACAACACTATAGTGGACCGACAGAGGCTTGCCCTCATACACTCTATCATTAACGAGCGGTAGATCAACGTAGGTAAATACATCCTCGACGACATCCATGAGTGTGCACTAAGAGGAATGGGTCCCCTCTTCTTCCCCTACCTCATCACATCCATCTACCGAGCCAACAATGTGCCCAAAATTGATGAAAACATGAAGATCCAGGGCAAGGGGTGGACGCAGCAGAACATCTACAGCTTGATGGAACTGAAGGGAGCCACCCCAATGGCGTACTTTGATCCATATGCCGCAACAGAACCGATGACAGAACCAGATTCCACAGAACCTGTCACAGCAGAGCCCGAGCCGACAGAACCTACACAACGAGAAGCCACCTCCTCCAACCAAATACTTCAACTGCTGAAAAAGATGGAGGCACGACAGTTGGGATTCATGGAGTACATGAGGGACTTCACAACTGCCATGACAAACTTTATAAAAGTTGAGTTAAATTATCCAAACGTGTAGTTTCCCTCTTCCCCAGAAACCCCTCTTGCCACCCCTACACCTGCTGCCAGCCCTAAGACACCCACACCGACAGCTGCCTCTACTTCACCCTCTGCCACGGCCGGAGACGGCGATAGAGGAGCCTCCACCCCTTGAGGAACCAAACAAAAGGAACCACTGCCATAAATAGATCCCAAATATTTCGATGGTTTCTCTTCCTCCTCAGTCTGGCAAGATGACACTGACTCCGAACCCTCTATCTTCCAGGAGATAGCAAAGGATTTTCCTCAGATAATGTAACCCCCTTAGCCCGGCCTAGACGGTTGACCCGAACTACGAAGATTACACGGGGAAAACCAAAGTCAACCCGAAAGTCAACCTTGATTAACGACCTTTTTTTTCCTTTTTAATATTGTCTAGATGCATATTAATCCTAGCGTACCCTTGAGAAGAGCATACTTGAAAAGCACAGCGATCGGAAATCGTTAAGGGACTCAATTGCACAAATTACAACATTTAGGGACCAAAATGTAAATTCTAGAAATTAAGGGGACTTTACTGATTTTTAAGTTACCATTATGAAATTAGTCATATTACATGCTTCCCTGCCAAATTTCACCTTAAACGGACTTCTCAAACTCAAGCAATTCAATATACAAAATCCAGGACTAGAACGTAAAGCTTGCAAACCTTAAACCATTCAAATCAGTGCCCAACGGTCACCTGTTTCGGAACGGGGGTTGACCGTTCCGAAACGCGGGTTCGTTTCGAGACCTATTTCGAAACAGGGCTTGACAGTAACCAATCCGTTTCGGAACGCCCTCTACCAGTTTCGATACACGAAGGCCATTACAGGCCCCCGTTTCGAAACGGTAGTGCCCGTTCCGATACGGACTGCCCAGAAAGTGCAGATTTTGCTGGTTTAAAATACAATTAACCACTCAAACACATCCCTATGACCACCTAATCATGCCAACAAGTCATCATACATATAAGGAACATGTTTGCATCATCAAAACACATTCATGGCATCAATTAGGAAAAACCACAAGTCTATAGGCATGCATCCTAATGCTCAAAACCAACCAATCATCAAATCATCAAAGCAAACACCAAATGGCCATTTATAAGTCCAAAACATCAAAGGCATCATGCCACACTCAGGGAGTCCAAAACATCTCCCAAAAACACAACCTAGGTTCCCATTGCCAAATACCAAAAACTAATAATGTTGTAAAAATAGTCACCATACATGAGCTTAGCTTTCCCTTGGATTCTTAGCCTCCTTGCTGCCCTTAAAGCACTTCAATTCTCTGCATTATTGATTCAAGAAAGAGAGCGTAAGCACATTGCATAGTGAGGCATGCTCTAAAGAAACAACACAATAATGAACTTTATAAAACACCTTTCAAAGGCCTTTAAAATCATAAACATCATTTCTCATGCAATAATGCATACACAACGAGCATCTCATGCTTCATTAACATCAACATGTCATATTGGCTTCCAAGTGATATCATAACCATTTTTCAACACAAAACACAATCGGATACGCGGATTACAAGCGTTGTCCCATACGCTTCATACACACTACCGAACACACAAGGTGGAGTTTACCGGTACAATCACAACCCCTCAACACCCGTGATGGAGTTTAACAGTACAATCACAACCCCTCCACATCACTCATCGGTAGTTGTATAACATCACTAACGAGAACACGGGACACACACCACAAGATCCTCACATGACATTTTAACCACCATTATGATCTTAGACATCTCGTTAGTGTACTTGGATGGAGTTTACGGTACCATTACAACCCCTCAACATCCAAGGCGACTTAATTCACGGTGCACCCAATCCTATAGCCGGCTAACTATATCTGATTCAAGTACTTTAAAACCAACACATCACTTGCCAATACACATCAATTATCATCACCAATCCACTGTTTTAAAGCATTAATCAAAGCCATTAAACCATCATGCATCACTATGCATCAAAACCACATTTATCAATATCAAACCGAGGATCTCTTACCTTGAGCATCCTTCAACACATGGCTTTCAAGACCAGCATTAATCATGCTAAAACATGCTTTCAAAACAGAATTTAAACATGCAAATTAAACACATTGCATCCAACCATCTCATGGTTCATCAAAGAGAGAGTTTCTCCGAAAACTTACTCTTGAGCTTAGTTAAGTTGCTTAAACTTAAACTAAGCTCCCAAAACCTTCAAACATTGGTTTCAAAGCTGAAAACCAAACTTCACTCACTAATTCTGTTTCGCAAGCTTGTCGAAACGCCGATCAAGCTTCCGGATCAACACCACAAGGATCCAAAAATGTCTCCCTTGTTTTAAACACATCAAAGCAGAGGATTAATGCATCATCATGTATTAAAATCTTCAGCCACAACACCTAAATTCGCTGCTCACAACAAATCTAACATTTCGGCTACCAAACACAACCGAAATCACTTCCAAACTCATCCACAACATTACCCAGCCAAGATCCATCACTTCTAAACATTCTTAAACATCAATTAACATCCAAAAAGATCCTAAACTCGTCCTTATACCTCCAGCAATAACAGAACACCAAGATCACCCCAAAAACCACCATTTTCACAAGTAAAAACTTAGGAAAATCAACCTATTCGGGATTGCATTGATTAAACCTCAATTACACATCAATAAACATCCAAAATACATTAAAAAGACATCTCAAAACAGAGCCCAAACATTCATCATGAATTTCTTCAAGATTTATTCCAAATCTTGAGTTTTAAGCCAAAATCAAGATCACAACATTAAAACCTTTTATAAAACTTAATTTAAGGATTGGGAACTTGGGAATTTCAGTAAAGAATTGAGTATTTAGAGGAGAATGACATCCTTATGTCTAAATGTAGATTTCTCCTTGATGAGAGCCAAAATCCTTGAAAATTCAATAAGCAAATGAAGAGGATTTGATGTAGAAAGGATTAGAAATCTTTTGATGATTGAAACCTCATCATTTAGTGTGAAAATCAAAAGGAATGTTGCTGTGGAAATGTGTTTGGCTGAGGGAATTTCGAGAGAAAATGAAATGAGAAAATTTTAACAAAAGTTGGTTATGAAAACTAAAATATGGTTTCTCTCTTTTCTTTTAATTAATTAAACATTAAATGAGTCATTAAAATTAAGAAAAATCTGGAGAAATCCTTCCTTGGGTAAATTAGCTCCTTAAAGATTGAAAGTTTCAATCCTTACAAAACAGTCACCACTGAACTTTTCAAAAAATTACATTTTAGTCACTATTTCTAAATGTCACACTTTCAAACCTTATTTTGTAAAATTGATTTTACCACTCTCTTATATATATTAAAAGAGGATTTTTAGATATTTTCCATATTTTTAATGCATCCCGAACTAGGCTTTCCCTAAAACTACCTTTTATATTCGAACCGAAAATCAGACCGGTCCGGTTACGACCCTAAACTTCCAAGCCCAAAATTGGGGTGTTACAGATAAAGAAGAAAAAACTTGGCATCGGCGTTGAGGGAGCCTGCCGCGACAGAGGAAACGGCAGCAGCATTAGCGACAGTGAACTCGAGGTCCTGGACAAGGCCCCAAAAATCTCACCTACTAGAGTCCAGCCACCTTGAGAGGCCAAGAAGAAGGTATCCTCGCCATCTCCAACTCCAAAGCCAACCTCTGCCACCAAAGTAACTGCCCGCAGGCAGCTCCGCATCGATAGCTGCAGCGACGATAGCACTCCAACTTAAATTCTTTTACTCTTTTGTCGTCTTTGTTTTTATTTGATATTTGTGATGTTTTAATTTTCTTGTTTGTGTCATGCATTGAGGAAAATGCAACCCTCGAGTTTGGGGGTAGGCAGTCCTCCTTTAACTAATGAACTTATTTTAATTTGTGTCTCAATTCGAGTTAATTTTTGCGTTAAAAAAAGAAAATGGCTTAAGTCTTTGAACTGCACTTACTTGCCACAAAAATCTCTGTCGTGAAAATATCTTTAGGGTGTTAGGAATTATTTAGAGCCTTACTATAGTTTTGAACTTAAAAAAAACACCTTTTGTGACTTATATGATGTCCAGACTATTGTCAGTAAACATAGAATAGGAAGCTTAACCACTTGAGTTAGAAAAAAAAGAAGAAAAACTTGGACTTAGTTGCCCCTAGAGGTGCCTAACACCGTCTCTAGGAAGATAGCTAGAGGTGCCCAAAACCGGCTCTAGTTGAAATAAGAAAAACTCTGTCTAAGTTAGGAAAAACTAAAGGAGCCTAAGAATTCCCTGCAGTTAAAAATTAGTTTGAAATAAAACTCAAGTGAGTAGCATAACTGTTCTAGTTACTAAGGAGTCTAGGCACATATATGTTCATAAAACATGCACACACTTGCATGAGAATTATAGCATTGCTCCTGATAAGTCCATAAACACCCGAAAATGTATTGCTCTTGATAGTGAAGGCGATGTAGGTAATAGTTGTTCACTGAGTTAAGCCAAGCCAAAAAGTTTCATTCTTAGTTAGGTTGCATTTGCTTGAGGAGAAGCAATAACTTGAGTTTGGGGGTGTGTTGAGTGCATAAATGTTCTATATTTTAACCATCATTTACCCATATTATTGAAGCACTCAAGCATATTTAGTTGTATTTTAGGATAGATTTTACATAAACATCACAAATGGATAATATTGCACAGATGCTGCTAATTTTGGTTTATTCTTGCAGGTACCTGCCATGGCAGCAATCCAAGGCAGTAGAGGATCAGAAGTTAGCTGCAGAGCTGGAGCTGGAGCAATCCATGTCATTTACAACGTTGTCGTCACATCTGCCGTGACAGAAGAGGCGACAGTGAAGACCATGATGAGGGAAAATGCAAAGTGGAGAACGACTATAGAGCATTTAAAGCTTGATTTTCCTAGACCACTTGCATAATTCGAAGCCCAGAAGAACAAGGAAGGCCTGGTCCTAAGTTTGAAGAAAAAGTCAAAGCAAGAATATAGGGCAAATTAAAAGATATCTACTTAGAGATTTAGTCTTTAATATATCTGTACTTTAATTCAAACTTGTATTCTTGGCCATTAAGAAAACTCAAGACCAAGGCCTATATATATGCTTGTAATTCGACAAGGTAAAAGATATCTAGATCCTAGTCGTCTTCCCCCAAAACCATAGTCGTTTCTGTCTCCCCATCATGTTCTAAACTTCCCCTAGGGCAAAGGGTTGATCTTGTAACGTAGTTGTAAGGGTTGTATTGTTTCTTAGGGTTTTTCTGTTAAATTTAATAAAAGCTTCAAGTTTATTTACTCTGGTTTCAACATCTCATAAGAGTTTCATGAGAGCATTGTGAGGTTATCCATTTACTTAATATCGGGAGAGTTAAGTATATGAAAGGAGTAAATACGAGTTTTCCAGTTTATGGTTAAACCATCTTGGCCTAGGGATAGGTACAAGGTTAAGTAGCTAAGGAAGAATTCACAAACATTGGTGTTCATCCTTCGATTCACGCTGGGAGGTATCATCTAGGACATGATCATCGATAGAACTTGGACCTAGGGATAGGACGAGTCACAACATGGATTCTTGCTGAACTTGAAGTATAGAGTGGTTGATCGCTGTCGCGACAGGTGCTGCCGAGATAGGCTCGACGACAGCCGCAACAAAAAGCCTTTGAACAGTGCAATACCTGCACTACTGAGCAAATCAATACCAACCTATTTTATCAAACTAAATACCTCTTTTATTTTAGTTTACTCTCAAGATTATTCAAAACATTTTATTAAACTTATTTCTCTTCTTGTGCAAGAAATTAAGGATAGAAGTATTTCCAGTCCCTGTGGAGACGATATCCGATACTTAGTATCACTTTATTACTTGAGACGTGCATACTTGCAACCAAATTGCTATACATTTTTCTACACGCAACAACTATGCAAAGCGTCCGTGTCGATACAAAAATTAAGTGTTCGATGCTTTTAAAACATCACCACATGCTATCGGAATATTCTCCCTTGTTTTATACACATAAAACTAGAGGATTAATGCCTCAAAGTGCATCCAAAAATCTAAGCAACAACATCCTCAACTTCGCTTCACCAAATCTCATTAAACTCCTCCTAAAACAACAAAAAACAACACTTTAATCATACCCATCTATAGCCAAACGATTCAAACAATACATCAACATCAATTAATACTTAAAAACACCCTAATATCATCCTATACCTCCAACATTCATTAATCACCCATAACTGCTCAAAAATACAATTCTAGCCACCTAGAAAATTATAGATTCACCTACTTTCGGGATTCCAATGTTGAAATCAACTTATTAACATTATAAAACACCAATATCGTGTTCTGGTCTGTTCAAAAACCCATCAAAACATATCCAGAACGAATCTCAACCAATTTCACCAATTAAATCTCAATTAAACCAAATTTCCACAATTAAATCACCAAAACCATTTAGAAGACATATATAAAGGATCAAGAACTTGAGAATTTCAGTAAAGAACCATTCATTAAAGGATAAGAATGAACCTCACCTCCAATGATTGAAATTACTCTCAATCGGATGATTTACTCTTGGAAAACAAAGGCAATCAATGAGATTTTGTAAAAATAAATTAAGAAATCAATTAGAAATCATTAGTTTAGGAAACCAAGATCATTATCTCAAATCTTGATGGAAAAGTGAGTGTTTAACTGAAGATATTTTGAGAGAAAACTTTAGGAGAGAAAAGTAACGAGCAGTTTATGCTTTAGTAGCTATCGTTTTTCTCGCTCTAGTATTCACTGGATTTCAAGGAATGAAATATTATCAAGCATCTTTCACTATTTCAAATAGTATATATGGTTTACCTTTTTCTTAGCAACTAGCTTTCATGGTTTTCATGTGATTATATGTACTCTTTTCTTAATCATACGTCGTATTTGTGAATATCTTGGTCATCGGAATCCAGCACTTGCTTTAGTCTCTGTTTGTGGTGACATAAGTCCCTCCCCTTTTAGTAACAAAATAAACCAGCAGTAGGATCTGGGAGTGAGCAGAGCATGATAACATCACTTGTTTTCCTTTTTTTGAGCTCATGCTCTTTCGGCAGCTCTCGGTCGATTTTAGATTCCTTATGTAACAAAGTAACTGGTCCTGATGGCAATGAATTTAGCCACAATTTAGCTCTATCTCACAAGGAAAATGAGAATAGCTCCAGCTTTATTGTTTCTTCATTCACATCAGGCTGGCAGAATAGTTGGCAAACCTTCATGAATTACTTCAGATACTTCATTGGGTCTCCACTAGGTGATCCATCAAATTGACCTACATTCATTGGCATTGGAATCATTATCGGTTTAAGCTTAAAGTAAGCCATATTTACCTCTGGTATGACCAGTTATGGCATCAAATCATCTATGGTGGGTGCTAGATGTTCTCTTATAGATCATTCTTTAGGTATTTGAGTAACAATAGTAGGTGTTGGCGGTATAGCTGCAGCTATTGCAGTCATCTCCTGGTTATTGGCATTTCTTATGGCACAATCTAGCTCACCATTGTCGTCACGAGCCTTTTCTCGATGTTCTCTTCTTAACCTGCGTAGGGTTGGGTCATCTTGTAAATCTTATTTCGTAGTGCTGCTCTTGCACATATACCAAACAAAATAAATTAAACAAAAAAAATAAAAACAAGTAAAAATCAAAACAATCAATTCTGTTGTAATCCCCAACAATGGCGCCAAAAACTTGTTGACGTAATATTGTATGGAAAAAGATTAAGTATTCAATGTAAATAAGCAAGTAAAAACAATGCCAACAATACTTCTGTTACGTACAAGTATACATGCTCGACAAGTAATACAACAGTAAGCTGAGTATCGATCCCACAAAGATTGACATGGAATCTGATTGCTTTTAATGTTTACTTGTTGAGAAAAATTTTTTTGATTTGAAAGTGGGAGTAACTAAAAGAAAAGAAGTAAAACAAAGTAAAATGTTTAAATGAATGATGAGCATTGGCAAGGGATGCATGATTTTCATGCTATTCATTCCATGCCATCCTTTAGTATATCTTTTCTTGGCATTGTTTGCCAAGCATATTCAAATTAGCAAAGCATCTCTCAATGGTCATTGCCCTAAATCGATCATGTAAAAACTCCTATATCTTTATAGTGAATGTTTTTTCAAAAACCGATTTGATTAAGTACCAATCTATACTCCTAAGAGGTAGATCTCACTTTCGAAGTAAGTTCATCTACTTGAACATCTTCTCTCGAAGCATCTCACCTTTGTATCCAGCAACTGATCGTTGCCACCCATGTCTGTTAAGATATGGAGGAGAAATAGGCCAACAATTCAGCTCTCGCATGGTAAAGTATTTAGAAAACAGTAATGTCTGCTCTCACTTGGCATACAGTTACAAAATAGTAAACATTCTAGATAGAAAAATGGTGTCGATGTATTTTTGATTTATTAAAAGCTAAACATTAAAAATAGCGTTCAACGCAAACATCCCTCATCAACTATTAAATTAGTTCATGGTGAGGGTATCATCCATAAAACCTTCATCGTTTTGCAAGAACATCATCATTTAAAATAAATTAAAACAATTAAACCAAAGAGAATATGTAACACCCCAATTTTGGGCTTAGAAGTTTAGGGTCTGATCGGATCGGTCTGAGAAACGGTTCGAATATAAAAGGAGGTTTTAGGGAAAGCCTAGTTCGGGATGCTTTAAAAATATAGAAAAATATCTAAAAATCCTCATTTAATATATTTAAGAGAGTGGTGAAATCAATTTTACAAAATAAGGTTTGGAAATACTACATTTTGGTGTAGTGACCAAAATGCGATTTTTGCAAAGTTTAGTAGTGACTGTTTTGTAAAGGATTGAAACTTTGAATCTTTAAGGAGCTAATTACCCAAAATGTTTTTCTCCAGATTTTTCCTTAATTTGGGTGATTTAATTAATGTTTAATAAAATAAAAGAAAGGAGAAAACTACTTTTTGATTTTTATAACAACCTTTCTATAATTTTCCATCATTCCTTTTTCTCTCAAAATCCTATCATCCAAACACATTTTCTCCAGCAAAATTCACTTTGATCTTCACTTCAATTGATGGGATTTCAATCACCTATAGGTTTCTAATCAATCTTGCAACAAATCCTTTTGATTTCCACAATGCATTTTCATAGAATTTTGCCCAAATCAAGGAGAAATCACCATTTAGAGGTAAGATTGTTCTTCTCCTCCTCTAAATACTTAGTTCTTTACTGAAAGTCCCAAGTTGTCAATCATTTATTAAAGTTTTATAAATGGTTTTAATGTTAGAAACAAGACTTTGAAAGAGATATTGAAGATTTTCGTTGCAATTGATTGGGCTCTGTTTTGAGATAGTTCTCTAATGTATTTTGGATGTTTAATGATGTTAGAAATGAGGTTTTATCAATCCAATCCCGAATAGGTTGTGTTTCCTAAGTTTTTGCTTATGAAAATGGTGGTTTTTGAGGTGTTTTTGGTGTTATGTTATAGCTGGAGGTATAAGGACGAGTTGAGAGTTGTTTTTGATGTTAATTGATGTTTAGAAATGATTAGAAGTGATGGATCTTGGCTGGGTTAATTTTTGGAAGAGTTTGGAGGTGATTCGGTTGTGTTTGGTGGCCGAAATGTTGGTTTTAGGTAGAGCAGCGAGTTTAGGAGTGTTGGCTGAATATTTCAATGCATGATGATGCATTAATCCTCTGCTTTGATGTGTCTAAAACATGGGAGACATCTTCAGACACTTTTGGAGTTGATCTGGAGGCTTAATCGGCGTTTCAGCAAACAAGCAAAACGAAATTGGTGAGTGCGTTTGGTTTTGAAGTCCATGAGGACAAAAACACAAGGTTTGGGGATTTAGGAGAGGTTTGAAACACCTTCCTAAGTCCGGAAGTAAGTATGGCTTGATTTGATCTCTCTAAAGTGGTGTTTGGCCCAAATTGCTTTTACATGCTCATGGTTTGTGATTGTTAAATTCCTATTGTTTTTATGCATGTTTTGAAGCATGAGATTATGCTTGTAGAGTTGTCCTGAGATGGCATGATGCATTGAATAGATTTGAGCTCTTGGTTTAAAGCAAAGTATGATTATTGTTTTGAAAAGTGATGAGAAAACATTTGAGCTATTTTGCATGAAAAACAATAGGTGTGATGATATTTTAACACATTATATTGGCATAGATGTTGAGAAACTTATCGGATATAATTGATCGATCATTAGGATGAGAGTGAACTATAAACTATAAATTCGTACGTGCTATTTGGTTAAGCCAAATGAATATTTTCCGATGATGGGCATTCCATCAGGTAGGACTTGGTGAAATACCCAAGCTTTGTGGCGATGAGAGATTCCGCCATGTGAGTACAGTGATGAGAGATTCCACCGGAAGTTATTGCTAGACAAGTGAGTACGGTGATGTGAGATTCCACCAGAAGAGTCTAGTGTAGAAATGTGTCCACATATCCGTGTATTGATGAGATGATAAATGCCAATATAAATTATTAAATGGTTTTGCTACACATGTACCTTGATGAAATGATTTATGCTATGAGATATGCATATGTGTTTGTTTAGAAATGCTTTGACAATACAAGCATGTGGATGGCCTTGGCATGAGTTTTGCATTGGTTTTAATGCATGAGATAGAATGAAGGTACATGTGTTTTCAATGAGTTTGCTTTGAAGTTTTCTAAGCATGAGAAAGAGATGAGCATGTGGTTTAAAAGCTTTGATGAAAGTGTTTTCTAAAAGTACATCATTGTGTTGGTTTTCTTTAGAGCATGCCTCACTAAGCAATTATGCTTACGCTCTCTTTTACCAATAATGCAGATAATTGAGGTGTTTAAGGGCATCAAGGAAGCTAAGTGTGTCCAAGGGAATCCAAGCTCATGTATGGTGAAGTTTTCGTACACTATTAGTTTTGATAATTTGGCAATGGGAACCTAAGTTTTGTTTTGGGAGATGTGTTGAACTCCCTAAGATTGTGGCATGTGTGCCTTGGTAGATTTGAATTGTAAATGGCCTTAAATGCTTGTTTGGAGGTTTGATGTTCCTATTTGGTTTGGATATTTGGATGCATGCCTCTAGTCTTATGAATTTTATTGTTTGATGCTATGAAGATGTTTAGGGGCACTAAATGTGTACCTTGTATGTATGTTGACTTGTTGATATGCTTGGGAAGTCATTTGGATGTGTTTGATCGAGTTTGTGCATGAAAAACCAGCATTTGCTGCTGTTTCTGGGCAAACCGTATCGAAACACCACCTAGTGTTTCTAAACGGGAGCCTGAAATGGCCTTCGTGTTTCGAAATGCTAAGGGATGTTTCGAAACGATTTGACCACTGGAAGGCCTCGTTTCGGAACCAGTCTCAGAACCAACCCGCGTATCAAAACGGTCAACGTCGTTCTGATCCTGCGTTTCGATACAGCAGGTGGGTGTTTCGAAACAGGTGACCGTTGGGCACTAATTTGAATGGTGCAGTAGTTTGCAAGCTTTACATTTTAGTCCCAAATGTTGATATTGTAATTGTTTGAGTACGAGATGTTCAATTAAGATGAAATTTGGAAGTGAAGCATGTAACATGACTAATTTCATATTGGTAACATTAAACTCAGTAAAGACCTTCTATTTTACAGAAATTACAAAAATGGTCCATAAACTTATAATTAGTGCAATGGAGTCCCTGTATGATATTCGATCGCTATGTCGTTTCCAAATATATTTTATGAGTACTCACTTAGGGTTAACATGTATCTAGAAAAGATTAAAAAGAAAAAAAAAGGTCGTGAATCAAGGTTGACTTTCGGGTTGACTTTGGTTTTCCCCGTGTAATCTTCGTAGGTCGAGTCAACCGTCTAGGCCGGGCTAAGGGGGTTACATTTGGTGGTATCAGAGCTTAGTTCTCATATAATTGGGAATTGTTATGTGCGTGATGTATGTGTATTTGCATGATATGCCTTTTGGGTGAAAGAATGTTGTGTGAATAGTGATGCATGGTTTCAAATGTGATGATATGCTATGTTGGAATGTGTTAGGGGATCCCATTGCCATATCAAAACTAATGAAAGGAAATGTTTTCGAAAAGAGCTTGAGTACTTGGATTACTTACCTTATTGAGCCTAATTGTGTTTATTGCATTTGTGTCAGTGCATTGTTTTCTTTGTAAATGGGGCCACGTAGAGAGATGAGGATGAATACAAGAGCTATGACTTAGAATGAGAATGATGAGAATGCTGAGAATCTTGTGGATTTACCTCTTCCCCTGGTGGTGGACTACCCGGTGGTGGTGGTGCTGGAGGTGATAATGCTGGTTTTGGTGCTGGTGCTGGGGTCGCTGGACCTGAAGGTGTGCAGGGGAAAGCTGCTCCTGACATGACTGTGCTAATTCAGGCTATTGCTGGAGCCTTTCAGGCACCAGTAGCTATAGCTCATGGAGCTGCGCATCAGGATGATGCCAATGTGAGATTACCTTTGGAGCTTCTTCACAGTTTGGGAGGGACTGAGTTCAGAGGTCTATCTCCGGAAGGATCTGAGTCTTGGTTGGAAAGCACCAAGAGAATTTTGGGTCAGATGAGCTGCAGTAATGTGCAGAAGCTGGGTTGTGTGGTGTCACTGCTGCATGGTGATGCTTATACGTGGTGGACGACCACTATCTATGGGATGGAAGATGGTGAAGTGACTTGTACGTTCTTCCTGAGTGCGTTTAAGCGGAAGTATCTGGGTGTGCGATATCTAGATGAGAAGAAAAGAGAATTTATGTCTCTTGTGCAAGGTAGCATGACAGTAGCTGAGTATGAGATTCAGTTTGTCCGCCTCAGTCAGTATGCCCCTGAGCTGATCCCTAATGAGCAGGAGAGGTGTGAACGATTTCGTTATGGGTTGGTAACGGATGTGAAGACCTTTATGCTTGCGGCAGACTATACAAATTTCGATGTCTTGGTCACTGGAGCCAAGGATATTGAGTCGAATCTTGGTTTGACTAGCTGGGCGGGTGGATCTAGCTCTGGGAAGAGAGTGGCTGAACGCGATTATGGAAGAGATCGCAATAAGAGGCATAAGGATAGGATGCCGCACTTTGATGCTAGACGTGGAGGTGGTAACCTTGGTAGAGGTCAGCAAGGACCTAATGCTGTTCAGAGGACTCTTGAGTGTAATCATTGTGGTAGACGGCATGGTGGCAAGTGTTGGGGTAACCTTGGTACATGCTGGAATTGCGGAAACCGTGGACATTTGAAGAACGATTGTCCTCAGTCTTTGAAGGAGGGATAGGCTCCGATGAGAGCATCTGAGCCACAGAGAGGTCGTGGGCGCGGCCGTGGTAACTTCCAGCGCAGAGATAATGGTGGAAGGAATGTAGCTCATGTTGTGGCCGTTCAACCTGAGGGTGGTGGCCAAGCTCGAGTGTATGCTCAGCGTGAGGGAAGGAATGATACAGATGTGATCGCAGGTACCTTTACTTTGCAATCCCTATCATTACTTTCTTTGATTGATTCTGGATCTACACACTCGTACATATTGCGTGAACATGCTCAAATGCTTGGTTTACCTGTTGAGTCTTTGGATGTTGGTATGCGTGTGACTAGTTCCTTTGGTGAAACGGTTGTAACACGAAAGTTGTATAGAAGGTGTCCCTTGAAATTGCAAAACCATGTTTTTCTTGTTGATCTCATGGAATTTCCATTCTATGGTTTTGATGTAATCATTGGTATGGATTGGCTTGTTGAACATCGAGTCGTAGTGGATTTTTAAAGAAAGCGTGTTTCGTTGAAACTTGCGGATGATTACGAAGTGGTGGTGGTTGGTGAGAATGTTAAGTTTCTTGCCAATGTGGTGTCTACCTTAGAAGCGAGTCGGATGTTGAGGCAAGGTTGCGAGGCTTACCTAGCCTTTGTGATGAATCCTAGCTCAAAGGAGTTGCGCGTTCAGGATATCAGAACTATTCGTGAGTTTCCTGAAGTGTTTCCAGAGGAGTTACCTGGATTGCCGCCTAGTCGAGAGGTGGAGTTTGGAATAGAGTTGTATGAAAACACAACTCCGATGTCCATTGCTCCTTATCGCATGGCACCTAAGAAGCTAAAGGAGTTAAAGACGCAACTTCAGGAGTTGCTTGACAGTGGGTTCATTCGGCCAAGTGTGTCACCGTGGGGTCCACCGGTGTTGTTCGTGAAGAAGAAAGATGGCACTATGAGAATGTGCATCGATTATCGTTAGCTGAACAAGTTGACCATCAAGAATCAGTATCCTTTGTCGAGGGTTGATAATCTTTTTGATCAGTTTCGGGGAGCGGCTATTTTTTCCAAAATTGACTTAAGGTCAGGGTACTACCAGCTTAAGGTGAAAGATGTTGATGTGCCAAAAACAGCCTTTAGGACGATGTATGGGCATTATGAGTTCCTTGTAATGCCGTTCGGCTTGACGAATTCTCCTGCAACTTTCATGGACATGATGAATAGAGTGTTCCATGAATACTTGGATAAGTTTGTTGTGGTGTTCATCGACGATATCCTTGTGTACTCTCATACTGAGGAGGAGCATGAAGGTCATTTGAGGGTTGTCATGCAAGCGCTTCTGGAAAATCAGCTTTTATGCTAAGCTGAGCAAGTGTGAGTTTTGGTTGAAGCAAGTTGTGTTCCTTGGTCATGTGGTTTCGGCTGAGGGAATTTGTGTTGATCCTCAGAAGATCGAGGCGGTTATGAATAGGAAGCCTCCTAAGTCTGTTCATGAAGTCTGTAGTTTCCTTGGGTTGGCAGGATATTACCGGAGGTTTGTGGATGGATTTTCAAAGATTGCTGCACCTTTGACGAAGTTGTTGCAAAAAGATGTCAAGTATGAGTGGACGGAAGCGAAGACAACAAGCTTTTGAGAATCTTAAGGCGGCTTTGACGCAAGCTCTGTAACGCCCCGGTTTTGGGCTTAGGAGTTTTGGGCGTTGACCGGTTTGGTCAAAGTGCTGTTCGAATCTAAAAAGGTGAAATTAGGAAAGCCTAGTTCGGGTTGCATTAAAAATATGGAAAAATGTTCTAAAATCATCTTTTAATATAATTAAGTGAACTGTGAAATCAATTTTGGAAAATGAGTTTTGGAAGGGTGACATTTTGGCTAGTGACCAAAATGTAATTTTTGAAAGTTTTGTGACTGTTTTCGAAAGGGTTGAAACTTTGAATCTTTAAGGAGCTATTATTCCAAAAGTAGTTTCTCCAGATTTTCTAAGATATTTTAAGCTATATTCTGATTTTAAAACATATCAAAAGAGGAGGGAAAGCCATTTTGGCCATTTTGATAACTAACTTCCTATTTTCTTTTCTCTCATTTTCTCTCAACCCAAACACTTTCTTTCCAGAGAATTTTTTCTGATTTTCTCACCTAAATCTATCCTTTCAACTCTCTTTTGATTCCTAATCATCATATCTACAAAACCTCATCATTTGCTACTTGATTCATCAAGGTTTTTGATTCCAAAAAGAGGAGAAACTCAAGTTTGGAGGTAAGAACGTCCTTCTCCTCTAAAATATCAATTCTTTACTGAAATTCCCAAGTTTTCAATCCTTAATTGATGTTTTATTAAAGGCTTTTAAGTTGTGAAATGGATCTTGGCTTATAATGCAAGATTTGGTGATTTTTGATGATTTTCGTTTGATCTGTTAAATCTGTGATTTGAGATGTGTTTTTGATGTTATTTGAACTCTAAATTGATAAGGAATTGAGTTTTGATTGATGCAATCCCGGATAGGTTGAGTTTCCTAAGTTTAGCTTGTGATTCTTGTTTGTTTTTGAGGTGATCTTGTGGATCTGGTGTTGCTGGAGGTATAAGGATGTTATTAGGTTCTTTTTAGATGTTAAATGATGTTAAAGGATGTTAGGTTTTGATGGTTAATGGCTGGGCTTTGTTGAAAAGTGGTTTGGATGCATTTTCGGTTGTGTTTGGTGGCCGAAAATGGAGTGTGGATGAGAGCAGCGAGTTTAGGTGCTTTCATTGAAGCTATTAATGCATGATGATGCATTAATCTACTGTTTTAATGTGTTAAAACAGGGGAGTCATCTTTGGATCCAAGTGGTGGTGATCCGGAAGCTTGATTTGGTGCTTCGGCAAGAGGCGAAGTGGAATCAGTGAGTGAAATTGGGTTTCGGCTTTGAAACCAATGTCTTGGGAGCTTAGTTTAAGTCTAAACAACTTTTCTAAGCTCAAGTGTAAGTTTTCGGAAATACCTTCTAGTGGTGGCCATGATTTGATTGTTGTGCAATGTGGTTTATTGCATGTTTTAAACTCTGTTTGGAAAGCATGATTTAGCATGGTTAATGCTGTTTTTGTAAGCCATATGTTGAAGGAAGCTCAAGGTAAGAGTTCCTTGTTTTTGAACATTGATTGAATGTGGTTTGATGCTTTTAAATGCATGATGAATATGGCTTGGTTTAATGCTTTAAAACAGTGGATAAATTGATGATAATGATGTATATTGGCAAGTGATGTTTTGAAAAGGTTAAGATCACTAAGGTGGTTAAAAGTCCTTGAGTGAGTCTTGTTTACTTAAGAACATCAAGGTGGTTAAAAGTCCTTGGATGATTCTTGCTACGGACACAAAGGTGGTTAAAAGTCCTTGTGTGGTCCTTTTCATGGTGTTTAAAAGTCCATGGGCCAAGGTGTTTAAAAGTCCTTGGGGCCAAGGTGTTTAAAAGTCCTTGGGGTGATTATTATCATGGTGTTTAAAAGTCCATGGCCAAGGTGTTTAAAAGTCCTTGGGGTCAAGGTGTTTAAAAGTCCTTGAGGTGAACTTGTTAAGGACACAAAGGTGTTTAAAAGTCCTTGTGTGGTCCTTGCCATGGTGGTTAAAAGTCCATGGGCCAAGGTGTTTAAAAGTCCTTGGGGCCAAGGTGTTTAAAAGTCCTTGGGGTGAAAGTTGATGAACTTGTTTTTAAAGAAATGGAACTTATCACTTGTGGCCAATATGACATGTTGTGATTTGATGCATGAGATGCATGTTTAAGTATGCCTTTGAGCATGTGTAAATGATGATTTGAAGCATGATTTATAAAGTGTTTTATAAATGCATTATTGGATGGTTTTGTTGAGCATTCCTCACTAAGATTTTGCTTACGCTCTCTTTGTTTTCTCAAATCAATAATGCAGAACATTAAAGTACTTTGAGGGCAGCAAGGAAGGCAAGCATTCAAGTGGAAGTAAAGCTCAAAGTATGGAAGGTTTTCTTAAGTACATTTAGCTTTTGGTAATTTGGCAATGGGGGACCTATGTGTATGTTTTGGGAGATGTTTTGAACTCCCTAAGTATGTTGAATGTTGTTGAGAATGCTGGTTTTTGTGGTTGGCCATTATATGCTTGAATTGAAAGTTTATGCTTGGATGGTTGCTTGTGTAGGAAGCATGCCTATAGATTTGGGGCTTTTCACATATGTTGATGTTTTGATGAATTGTTGATGCAAGTATGTCTCATATATGTTGAATTGCATGTTGGTAAAGTTTGGTGGCATTTGGAGCATGATTGGATGTTTAATTGCATGTTTAAGTATGCATTTTGGGGTTTTCTGTGCAGGGTGTTTCGGAACAGCACCTACCGTTTCGGAACGGGTGCCTTAAACAAGCCCAGGCGTCCGAAACGGGAGGGACCGTTCCGAAACGGTTTGGCTACTGCCAGCCCGTGTTTCGGTACGCGTTGCGGAACGGCCCCGAGTTTCGAAACGGGCTCTGCCTGTTTCGGAACGGGTGACCGTTAGGGGCTGACATTGGCAGTTAAATGTTTTGAATTGTTTGCATTTTGGTCCTAAACCATGGATTTTGTATCAGGTTTACCTTTGTCTCCATCGAAGAAGAATTCGGTCTGGGTGATTGTGGATCGCCTGACGAAGTGTGCGCATTTCTTGCCTGTGCATACTACGTTTTCTTTGGATAAGCTGGCAGAGCTGTACATTGCTGAGATTGTGAGGCTGCATGGTGTGCCTAAGTCGATTGTGTCGGATAGGGATCCGAGGTTCACATCGCGGTTCTGGCAGTGTTTGCATCAAGCTCTGGGTACAAGGTTGCATTTCAGTACATCCTATCATCCTCAGTCGGATGGTCAGTCTGAGCGAGTTATCCAGGTTTTGGAGGATATGTTGAGGTGCTGCGTGATTGAGTTCCAAGGTTCTTGGGAGAAGCATCTGCCTTTGGTTGAGTTTGCTTATAACAACAGTTATCAGGCGAGCATACAGATGGCACCTTATGAGGCTTTGTACGGGAGGAAGTGTAGGACTCCTCTTTGTTGGGCTGAAACTGGTCAAAAGTTGGTTTCGATGCCGGCTTTGTTGAAAGGGACCACAGAGAAGGTGAAGCTCATTTGTGAGCGGTTAAAGGCTGCTTCTGATCGGCAGAAGTCTTACGCGGATTTGAAGCGTAAGGAGATAGAGTATGCGGTGGGTGACCGTGTGTTCTTGAAAGTTTCGCCTTGGAAGAAGGTGATGAGGTTTGGCCGGAAGGGCAAGTTGAGCCCTAGGTACATTGGACCATATGAGGTGGTTGAGCGTGTGGGTCCTGTTGCGTATCGGTTGAGGTTACCTCAGGAGTTGAAGAAGATTCATGATGTGTTTCATGTTTCTATGCTCCGGAAGTATAGATCTGATCCTTCGCATGTGATGCCTGTGGAGGAAGTGGTTTTGAATCCGGATTTGACCTATGATGAGGAACCGGTGAAGGTCCTGGATTCGGATAGCAAGGTTCTTCGTGGCAAGACCATTGAGTTGGTGAAGGTGCTGTGGAAGCATCGCGGTGTTGAGGAAGCCACGTGGGAGCGGAAGGAAGACATCCTGAAGCAGTTTCCTTATCTCTTTCCTTCAGGTAAATTTCGAGGACGAAATTTCTTAAGGGGGGTAGAGTTGTAACGCCCCGGTTTTGGGCTTAGAAGTTTTGGGCGTTGACCGGTTTGGTCAAAGTCCTGTTCGAATCTTAAGAGGTAAAATTAGGAAAGCCTAGTTCGGGTTGCATTAAAAATATGGAAAAATGTTCTAAAATCATCTTTTAATATAATTAGGTGAACTGTGAAATCAATTTTGAAAAATGGGTTTTGGAAGTATGACATTTTGACTAGTGACCAAAATGTAAATTTCGAAAGTTTGGTGACTGTTTTATAAAGAGTTGAAACTTTGAATCTTTAAGGAGCTATTAATACAAAGATGATTTCTCCAGATTTTTCTAAGATATTTTAAGTCTAAAATCTGATTTTAAAGGTTATTAAAATTGGAGGGAAGCCATTTTGGCTATTTTTGGATTTTGTAACCAACTTTGCTAAATTTTCTTTCTCTCATTTTCTCTCAAACCAAACACTACTTTTCCAGAGAATTGGATCTGATTTCTTCACCTAAATCCCTCCATTCAACTCTCATTTGATTCCAAATCATTGTATCTTCAAAACCTCTTCAATTGCTTCTTGATTCTTCAAGGATTTTCATTCCAAAAAGTGGAGAATCACAAGTTTGGAGGTAAGAACGTCCTTCTCCTCTAAACTATCAGTTCTTTACTGAAATTCCCAAGTTATCAACTCTTGATTGATGTTTAATTAAAGGCTTTTGAGTTTGGAATTGTATCTTGGCTTATAATGCAAGATTTGATGGTTTTTCATGATTTTTCGTTAGATCTGATTAACCTGTGATTTGAGATGTGTTTTTGATGTTAAATGAACTCTAAATTGATAAGGAAATGAGTTTTGATTGATACAATCCCGGATAGGTTGTGTTTCCTAAGTTTAGCTTAAGTTTCTTGGATGTTTTTGTGGATCTGTTGTTGCTGGAGGTATAAGGATGTTTGTAGGTTGTTTTTAGATGTTTTATGGTGATGATGGATGTTAGGTTTTGCTGGTTTATGGCTGGGCTTTGATGAGAAGTGGTTTTGGTGCAATTTCGGTTGTGTTTGGTGGCCGAAATTGGAGTATGAATGAGAGCAGCGTGTTTGAGTGCTTTCATTGAAGCTTTTGATGCTTGATGATGCATTAAACCTCTGCTTTAATGTGTTTAATCAGGGGAGGCATCTTTGGATCCAAGAGTTGTTGATCCGGAAGCTTGAATTCGTGCTTCGGCAAGTGGCGAAGTGGAATCGGTGAGTGAAATTGGGTTTTCGGCTTTGAAACCAATGTCTTGGGAGCTTAGTTTAAGTCTAAACAACTTTGCTAAGCTCGAGCGTAAGTTTTCGGAATTTCTCTCTAGTGGTGGCCATGATTTTGTTGTGATGCGAAATGATAATTTGCATGTTTTACATACTGTTTTGGAAGCATGTTTTAGCATGGTTTTTGCTGTTGATGTAAGCCATATGTTGAAGGTAACTCTAGGTAGGAGTTCCTTGTTTTTGTACAATGAAATGATGTGGTTTAATGCTTTGAAATGCATGATGAATATGGCTTGGTTTTATGCTTTAAAACAGTGATTTAAGTGATGAAAATGATGTATATTGGCAAGTGATGTTTTAAAAATGTTAAGGTCACTAAGGTGGTTAAAAGTCCTTGAGTGAGCCTTGTTACTTATGAACATCAAGGTGGTTAAAAGTCCTTGGATGGTTCATGTTGTGGACACTAAGGTGGTTAAAAGTCCTTAGGTGATCCTTTTCTATGGTGTTTAAAAGTCCATAGGCCAAGGTGTTTAAAAGTCCTTGGGATCAAGGTGTTTAAAAGTCCTTGATGAGATACTTCATGGTGTTTAAAAGTCCATGGCCAAGGTGTTTAAAAGTCCTTGGGATCAAGGTGTTTAAAAGTCCTTGATGTGATACTTCATGGTGTTTAAAAGTCCATGGCCAAGGTGTTTAAAAGTCCTTGGGAAGTTGATGAACTTGTTTTAAGAAATGAAATGTATCACTTGAGCCAATATGACATGTTAAGTATGTAAGAAGCATGAGATGCTTGTTTTGATATATGATATGAAGCATGAGATTGCTTGTTTTAAAGTATGCTTTGAGCATGTGCATAGGTTGACTCTAAGCATGATTTATAAATGGTTTTAATTGCATTATTGAATTGTTTTTATTGAGTATTCCTCACTAAGCTTTGCTTACGCTCTCTTTGTTTTTCTTAATTCAATAATGCAGAGCATTAGAGTACCTTGAGGGCAGCAAGAAAGGGCAAGCAATCAAGTTCAAGTGAAGCTCAATGTATGAAGGTTTTATAAGTACATTTTAGCTTTTGTGTGATTTGGCAATGGGGGACCAATGTGTATGTTTTGGGAGGTGTTGGAGACTCCCTAAGTATGTTAAATGTTGATGTGTTTGCTGGCTTTTGAATTGGAACCTTATATGCTTGTTTTGGAAGTTTGGTGTTGAATAGCTAGCTTGTGTAGGAAGCATGCCTATAGAATTGGGGCTTTTCGCATATGATGATGTTTGGTTGAATTGTTAGTGCTAATATGTTCCTTATATGTTGAATTGCATGTTGGCAAAGTTTGGTAGCATTTGGAGCATGATTGGTTGTGTAATTGCATGTTTAAAGTGGAGTTTTGGAGCAATCTGGGCAGGGTGTTTCGGAACAGCACCTATCGTTTCGGAACGGGTGCCTTAATTGTGCCCAGGCGTCCGAAACGGGAGGGGCCGTTCCGAAACGGAAAGGCTTCTGCCAGACCCGCGTTTCGAAACGGGCTATGCCTGTTTCGGAACGGCCCCGCGTTTCGGAACGGGCTGTCTCCCGTTTCGGAACGGTCGACCGTTGGGGGCTGACATTGGCAGTTATATGTTTTGAATTGTTTGCGTTTTGGTCCTGAAACTTGTTTGGGCAATTGTATGAGTTTGGGAAGTCCTTTTGAGCTGAAATTTCACAGAGAAGCATGAAACCTGATTAATTTCAAGATGGTAACTTCAATTTGGGTTAAGTCCTTATAATTATCAGAATTTACAATTTGGTCCCTAAAGTTGTAAAATTGTTCAATTGAGTCCCTGTTTGATCTCTGATGTTTGCGATCTTTTGGTATGATGTTTGTGTGATCACAACTAGGTCTAAAGTGCATCTAGACAAGATTTAAAAAGAAAAAAAAGGGTCGTTAATCAAGGTTGACTTTCGGGTTGACTTTGGTTTTCCCCGTGTGACTTTCTTAATTCGGGTCAACCGTCTAGGCCGGGTTAAGGGGGTTACATTTGGTGGTATCAGAGCTGAGTTCTCGAGTAATTGGGAATGTTTGTATGCATGATTGAAGTATGTATGCTATGAATGCTTGTTGTTTGAAAGCATGTTCAGTGGTTTGAAATGTTGATTTAGTTGAGTTGTATGCTCAGATGTTGCATGTTGAGGGTACCCATTGCCAAACAAAAGCTAAAGGAAAGATGTTGTTTTGAAATGAAATTGAGCTTGAATACTTGGATTGCTTACCTTGCTGGGCCTGATTTTGTTTTATTTGTGTTGTGATTGCATGGTAAAAGTATGGCACCACGTAGAGAGTTAAGAGGTAATGCGAGAGCTACGACTCCTAATGAGAATGAAGAGCACACTGGTAGTGCTGTGTTACCCCCTCCTCCGCCTGGTGGTGGTGCTGGAGGTGCGAGAGCTGAAGCTGCAGCTGATGCTGGTGCTGGAGCTGCTGGACCAGAGGTTGGTCAGGGGCAAGCTATGCCTGATATGTCTGCTTTGGTACAAGCTATTGCGGGTGCTTTTCGAGCAGCAGTAGCTGGAGCTCAGGGAGCTGGGCATCAGGGAGATGCTGGAGTCAGATTGCCTTTGGAGCGTCTGCGCAGTCTTGGAGGGACTGAGTTTAGAGGTTTGTCAGCTGAGAGTTCTGAGGCTTGGCTGGAAAGTACCAAGCGTATCTTGGGTCAGATGAGTTGCACGGATGTGCAAAAGCTGGGTTGTGTTGTGTCCTTGCTGCAGGACGATGCTTATACATGGTGGACGACTACCATTTCTGGAATGGCTGAAGCTGATGTTACCTGGACATTCTTTCTGAATGTGTTTAAAAGAAGATATCTGGGAGTGAGATATCTGGATGAGAAAAAGCGAGAATTCATGTCTCTTACCCAAGGGAGCATGAGTGTAGCTGAGTACGAGGTACAGTTTGTACGTCTCAGTCAGTATGCACCGGAGCTGATACCTGATGAGAGGGCTAGGTGCGAGAGGTTTCGTTATGGTCTTGTAACGGATGTTAAGATGTATTTGCTGGCCACCGAGTATGTTGATTTTGATGTGTTGGTGGGCCGAGCTAAGGACGTTGAGATGAACCTGAGTTTGTCTGCTAAGGGTACTGGCAAGCGAGCTGCTGAGTATAGTTCCGGAGGTGGACGGAACAAGAGGGGACGAGATCAGAAGTATCAGTCCTCAGCCAGGAGAGGTGGTGGTGTGCCTGCTAGGGGTGGCGGTGCTAGAGCTGATCCGAGTGCTTGTTGGATCTGTGGTTCACGTGGTCACTTGAAGCGTGACTGTCCTCGTGCTGAGAGAGTGGCACAAGCTCCTGTTGCGGCTGCTGGTAACGGGTGCTGGAATTGTGGTTCTGCAGACCACATCAGGCGAGATTGTCCGAGGATGGCTGGTGAGCAGGTGCGTGCTCCTGTTGTTGCTGCACCGCAGAGAGGTCGTGGGCGCGACCGTGGTAATTTTCAGAGGAGAGAGGAAGGTGGCCGAGGGGTAGCTCATGTTGTAGCTATTCAGCCTGAAGGTGGAGGCCAAGCGAGGGTGTATGCTCAGAGAGAGGGCAGGAATGATGCAGATGTGATTGCAGGTACCTTTACTTTGCAGTCCTTATCATTGCTTTCTTTGATTGATTCTGGATCTACGCATTAATATATTCTTCGTGAGCATGCTGAATTGCTTGGTTTGCCTGTTGAGTCTTTGGATGTTGGTGTTCGGGTCACTAGTTCTTTTGGTGAGACTGTTGTGACTCGAAAGTTGTATAGAAGGTGCCCTTTGGTTGTTCAAGAGCATGTCTTCCATGTTGATCTTATGGAGTTGCCCTTCTATGGTTTCGATGTGATCCTTGGTATTGATTGGCTTGCTGAGCATCGTGCTGTTGTGGATTGTGAGAATAAGCGTGTTTCGCTTAAGCTTGCGGATGATTATGAAGTTGTGGTGGTTGGTGAGAATGTGAAGTTTCTTGCCAATGTTGTGTCTTCTTTGGAGGCGAGCAAGATGCTGAGGCAAGGTTGCGAAGCTTATCTAGCTTTTGTGATGAATCCTAGCTCTAAGGAGTTGAGGGTGCAAGATATCAGGGTTGTAAAGGAGTTTTCTGGTGTTTTTCCTGAGGAGTTGCCTGGTTTACCTCCTAACCGCGAGGTGGAGTTTGGAATTGAGCTGTATGAGAATACAACTCCTGTGTCCATTACTCCCTATAGAATGGCACCTAAGGAGCTGAAGGAGCTGAAGACGCAGTTGCAAGAGTTGCTTGATCGTGGTTTCATCCGGCCGAGTGTGTCACCTTGGGGAGCACCGGTCTTGTTTGTGAAGAAGAAGGATGGCACTATGAGAATGTGCATTGATTACCGTCAGCTGAACAAGTTGACTATCAAGAATCGGTATCCTTTGCCGAGGATTGATGATCTCTTTGATCAATTTCGGGGAGCTGCTGTGTTCTCTAAGATTGACTTGAGGTCAGGGTATTATCAGTTGAAGGTGAAGGATGTGGATGTGCCTAAGACAGCCTTCAGAACAAGGTATGGGCATTATGAGTTTCTTGTGATGCCGTTTGGGTTGACAAATGCTCTTGCTGCTTTCATGGACATGATGAATCGTGTGTTTCATGAATACCTGGACAAGTTTGTTGTGGTGTTCATTGATGATATCCTCGTGTACTCGCGTACTGAGGAGGAGCATGAAGAGCATTTGAGGGTTGTTTTGCAAGCTTTGTTGGAGAATCAGCTTTATGCTAAGCTGAGCAAGTGTGAGTTCTGGTTAAGAGAGGTGGTTTTTCTTGGGCATGTGGTCTCAGCTGAGGGGATTCGTGTTGATCCTCAGAAGATTGAGGCGGTGATGAGCTGGAAGGTTCCTAAGTCTGTTCATGAGGTCCGTAGTTTCCTTGGTTTGGCGGGATACTACCGAAGGTTTGTGGATGGGTTTTCCAAGATTGCTGCTCCTTTGACAAAGCTGTTGCAGAAGGATGTTAAGTATGAGTGGACAGAAGCGAGACAGCAGGCTTTTGAGAAGCTGAAGGCGGCTTTGACGCAAGCTCCTATCTTGATTCAGCCTGAATCAGGGAAAGAGTTTGTGGTTTACAGTGATGCATCCTATGTTGGTTTGGGGTGTGTGCTAATGCAGGAGGGTAAGGTGGTGGCTTATGCATCGCGGCAGTTGAAAGTGCATGAGCGCAATTACCCTACGCACGATATTGAGCAGGCTGCAGTGGTTTTTGCTCTGAAGATCTGGAGGCATTATCTGTATGGTGAGAAGTGTACTATGTACACGGATCACAAGAGTTTGAGGTATCTGATGTCTTAGAAGGAGTTGAATCTTAGGCAGTGGCGTTGGTTGGAGTTGCTCAAGGATTATGATCTGACGATTGAGTATCATCCTGGAAAAGCTAATGTTGTTGCTGATGCCTTGAGTAGGAAGGTAGCTGTTGAGTTGAGAGCCATGTTTGCTAGCTTGAGCTTATCGCATGATGGTGGTCTTGTGGCTGAGTTACAAGTGAAGCCATCTTTGGTTCAGATGATCAAGGATAAGCAGTTGTTGGATGATTCCTTGGTGTCTCATGTTCAGGATATCGCGGAGGGTAGACCTTCGGATTTCTGTTTCAATGATGATGGTGTGCTGTGTTTTGGGAGTCGAATAGTAGTGCCCAATGATGCTGAGTTGAGGCGTGCTATTCTGACTGAAGGTCATAGTAGTCCTTTTGCTATGCACCCTGGTAGTACTAAGATGTATCGTGATCTTCGTGATGAGTACTATTGGGTTGGTTTGAAGAAGGATGTTGCGGAGTTCGTGAGCAAGTGTTTGGTGTGTCAGCGAGTTAAGGCTGAGCATCAGTTTCCTTCTGGTTTGTTGCAACCGTTGAAAATCCCTGAATGGAAGTGGGAGAGGGTTACCATGGATTTTGTATCAGGTTTACCTTTGTCTCCATCGAAGAAGAATTCGGTCTGGGTGATTGTGGATCGCCTGACGAAGTGTGCGCATTTCTTGCCTGTGCATACTACGTTTTCTTTGGATAAGCTGGCAGAGCTGTACATTGCTGAGATTGTGAGGCTGCATGGTGTGCCTAAGTCGATTGTGTCGGATAGGGATCCGAGGTTCACATCGCGGTTCTGGCAGTGTTTGCATCAAGCTCTGGGTACAAGGTTGCATTTCAGTACATCCTATCATCCTCAGTCGGATGGTCAGTCTGAGCGAGTTATCCAGGTTTTGGAGGATATGTTGAGGTGCTGCGTGATTGAGTTCCAAGGTTCTTGGGAGAAGCATCTGCCTTTGGTTGAGTTTGCTTATAACAACAGTTATCAGGCGAGCATACAGATGGCACCTTATGAGGCTTTGTACGGGAGGAAGTGTAGGACTCCTCTTTGTTGGGCTGAAACTGGTCAAAAGTTGGTTTCGATGCCGGCTTTGTTGAAAGGGACCACAGAGAAGGTGAAGCTCATTTGTGAGCGGTTAAAGGCTGCTTCTGATCGGCAGAAGTCTTACGCGGATTTGAAGCGTAAGGAGATAGAGTATGCGGTGGGTGACCGTGTGTTCTTGAAAGTTTCGCCTTGGAAGAAGGTGATGAGGTTTGGCCGGAAGGGCAAGTTGAGCCCTAGGTACATTGGACCATATGAGGTGGTTGAGCGTGTGGGTCCTGTTGCGTATCGGTTGAGGTTACCTCAGGAGTTGAAGAAGATTCATGATGTGTTTCATGTTTCTATGCTCCGGAAGTATAGATCTGATCCTTCGCATGTGATGCCTGTGGAGGAAGTGGTTTTGAATCCGGATTTGACCTATGATGAGGAACCGGTGAAGGTCCTGGATTCGGATAGCAAGGTTCTTCGTGGCAAGACCATTGAGTTGGTGAAGGTGCTGTGGAAGCATCGCGGTGTTGAGGAAGCCACGTGGGAGCGGAAGGAAGACATCCTGAAGCAGTTTCCTTATCTCTTTCCTTCAGGTAAATTTCGAGGACGAAATTTCTTAAGGGGGGTAGAGTTGTAACGCCCCGGTTTTGGGCTTAGAAGTTTTGGGCGTTGACCGGTTTGGTCAAAGTCCTGTTCGAATCTTAAGAGGTAAAATTAGGAAAGCCTAGTTCGGGTTGCATTAAAAATATGGAAAATGTTCTAAAATCATCTTTTAATATAATTAGGTGAACTGTGAAATCAATTTTGAAAAATGGGTTTTGGAAGTATGACATTTTGACTAGTGACCAAAATGTAAATTTCGAAAGTTTGGTGACTGTTTTATAAAGAGTTGAAACTTTGAATCTTTAAGGAGCTATTAATCCAAAGATGATTTCTCCAGATTTTTCTAAGATATTTTAAGTCTAAAATCTGATTTTAAAGGTTATTAAAATTGGAGGGAAGCCATTTTGGCTATTTTTGGATTTTGTAACCAACTTTGCTAAATTTTCTTTCTCTCATTTTCTCTCAAACCAAACACTACTTTTCCAGAGAATTGGATCTGATTTCTTCACCTAAATCCCTCCATTCAACTCTCATTTGATTCCAAATCATTGTATCTTCAAAACCTCTTCAATTGCTTCTTGATTCTTCAAGGATTTTCATTCCAAAAAGTGGAGAATCACAAGT
Organism: Hibiscus trionum; assembly: GCA_030270665.1. Classification (NCBI taxonomy): domain Eukaryota; kingdom Viridiplantae; phylum Streptophyta; class Magnoliopsida; order Malvales; family Malvaceae; genus Hibiscus; species Hibiscus trionum. The sequence continues at coordinate 30,911,685 of BSYR01000021.1, forward strand.
TTGGAGGTAAGAACGTCCTTCTCCTCTAAACTATCAGTTCTTTACTGAAATTCCCAAGTTATCAACTCTTGATTGATGTTTAATTAAAGGCTTTTGAGTTTGGAATTGTATCTTGGCTTATAATGCAAGATTTGATGGTTTTTCATGATTTTTCGTTAGATCTGATTAACCTGTGATTTGAGATGTGTTTTTGATGTTAAATGAACTCTAAATTGATAAGGAAATGAGTTTTGATTGATACAATCCCGGATAGGTTGTGTTTCCTAAGTTTAGCTTAAGTTTCTTGGATGTTTTTGTGGATCTGTTGTTGCTGGAGGTATAAGGATGTTTGTAGGTTGTTTTTAGTTGTTTTATGGTGATGATGGATGTTAGGTTTTGCTGGTTTATGGCTGGGCTTTGTTGAGAAGTGGTTTTGGTGCAATTTCGGTTGTGTTTGGTGGCCGAAATTGGAGTATGAATGAGAGCAGCGTGTTTGAGTGCTTTCATTGAAGCTTTTGATGCTTGATGATGCATTAAACCTCTGCTTTAATGTGTTTAATCAGGGGAGGCATCTTTGGATCCAAGAGTTGTTGATCCGGAAGCTTGAATTCGTGCTTCGACAAGTGGCGAAGTGGAATCGGTGAGTGAAATTGGGTTTTCGACTTTGAAACCAATGTCTTGGGAGCTTAGTTTAAGTCTAAACAACTTTGCTAAGCTCGAGCGTAAGTTTTCGGAATTTCTCTCTAGTGGTGGCCATGATTTTGTTGTGATGCGAAATGATAATTTGCATGTTTTACATACTGTTTTGGAAGCATGTTTTAGCATGGTTTTTGCTGTTGATGTAAGCCATATGTTGAAGGTAACTCTAGGTAGGAGTTCCTTGTTTTTGTACAATGAAATGATGTGGTTTAATGCTTTGAAATGCATGATGAATATGGCTTGGTTTTATGCTTTAAAACAGTGATGTAAGTGATGAAAATGATGTATATTGGCAAGTGATGTTTTAAAAATGTTAAGGTCACTAAGGTGGTTAAAAGTCCTTGAGTGAGCCTTGTTACTTATGAACATCAAGGTGGTTAAAAGTCCTTGGATGGTTCATGTTGTGGACACTAAGGTGGTTAAAAGTCCTTAGGTGATCCTTTTCTATGGTGTTTAAAAGTCCATAGGCCAAGGTGTTTAAAAGTCCTTGGGATCAAGGTGTTTAAAAGTCCTTGATGAGATACTTCATGGTGTTTAAAAGTCCATGGCCAAGGTGTTTAAAAGTCCTTGGGATCAAGGTGTTTAAAAGTCCTTGATGTGATACTTCATGGTGTTTAAAAGTCCATGGCCAAGGTGTTTAAAAGTCCTTGGGAAGTTGATGAACTTGTTTTAAGAAATGAAATGTATCACTTGAGCCAATATGACATGTTAAGTATGTAAGAAGCATGCGATGCTTGTTTTGATATATGATATGAAGCATGAGATTGCTTGTTTTAAAGTATGCTTTGAGCATGTGCATAGGTTGACTCTAAGCATGATTTATAAATGGTTTTAATTGCATTATTGAATTGTTTTTATTGAGCATTCCTCACTAAGCTTTGCTTACGCTCTCTTTTTTTTTCTTAATTCAATAATGCAGAGCATTAGAGTACCTTGAGGGCAGCAAGAAAGGGCAAGCAATCAAGTTCAAGTGAAGCTCAATGTATGAAGGTTTTATAAGTACATTTTAGCTTTTGTGTGATTTGGCAATGGGGGACCAATGTGTATGTTTTGGGAGGTGTTGGAGACTCCCTAAGTATGTTAAATGTTGATGTGTTTGCTGGCTTTTGAATTGGAACCTTATATGCTTGTTTTGGAAGTTTGGTGTTGAATAGCTAGCTTGTGTAGGAAGCATGCCTATAGAATTGGGGCTTTTCGCATATGATGATGTTTGGTTGAATTGTTAGTGCTAATATGTTCCTTATATGTTGAATTGCATGTTGGCAAAGTTTGGTAGCATTTGGAGCATGATTTTGTTGTGTAATTGCATGTTTAAAGTGGAGTTTTGGAGCAATCTGGGCAGGGTGTTTCGGAACAGCACCTATCGTTTCGGAACGGGTGCCTTAATTGTGCCCAGGCGTCCGAAACGGGAGGGGCCGTTCCGAAACGGAAAGGCTTCTGCCAGACCCGCGTTTCGAAACGGGCTATGCCTGTTTCGGAACGGCCCCGCGTTTCGGAACGGGCTGTCTCCCGTTTCGGAACGGTCGACCGTTGGGGGCTGACATTGGCAGTTATATGTTTTGAATTGTTTGCGTTTTGGTCCTGAAACTTGTTTGTGCAATTGTATGAGTTTGGGAAGTCCTTTTGAGCTGAAATTTCACAGAGAAGCATGAAACCAGATTAATTTCAAGATGGTAACTTCAATTTGGGTTAAGTCATTATAATTATCAGAATTTACAATTTGGTCCCTAAAGTTGTAAAATTGTTCAATTGAGTCCATGTTTGATCTCTGATGTTTGCGATCTTTTGGTATGATGTTTGTGTGATCACAACTAGGTCTAAAGTGCATCTAGACAAGATTTAAAAAGAAAAAAAAGGGTCGTTAATCAAGGTTGACTTTCGGGTTGACTTTGGTTTTCCCCGTGTGACTTTCTTAATTCGGGTCAACCGTCTAGGCCGGGTTAAGGGGGTTACACTGGTAGTACGAAGATGTACCGTGATTTAAAGGATGAGTACTACTGGTGGGTTTGAAGAAAGATGTTGCGGAGTATGTGAGTAATTGTATGGTTTATCAGCGGCTTAAAGCTGACCATCAGTTTCCTTCAGGATTGTTGCAACCGTTGAGAATTCCTGAGTGGAAGTGGGAAAGGATTACCATGGACTTTGTGTCTGGTTTGCCTTTGTCGCCATCAAGGAAGAATTCGGTGTGGGTGATTGTGGATCGCCTTACGAAGTGTGAACATTTCTTACCTGTGCAAACAACGTATACTTTGGATAAGCTTGCAGAGCTGTACATTGCTGAGATTGTGCGTCTGCATGGTATGCCAAAGTCTATAGTGTCGGATAGAGATCCGAGGTTCACATCGCGTTTTTGGGAATGTTTGCATCAAGCTTTGGGTATGCGGCTGAATTTCAGTACTTCTTATCATCCGCAATCGGATGGTCAGTCTGAGCGTGTTATCCAAATACTTGAGGATATGCTGAGGTGCTGCGTGATTGAGTTCCAAGGCTATTGGGAGAAGCATTTGCCTTTGGTGGAGTTTGCTTATAACAATAGCTACCAGGCAAGTATTCAAATAGCACCTTATGAAGCCTTGTATGGGAGGAAGTGTAGACCTCCTCTTTGCTGGGCTGAAACAGGTCAGAAGTTGGTCTCGATGCCGGATTTGTTGAAAGGAACCACCGAGAAGGTGAAGCTCATTTGTGAGCGGTTGAAGGCAGCTTCTGATCGACAGAAGTGTTACGCAGATTTGAAGCGTAAGGAGATTGAGTTTACGGTGGGTGATCGTGTGTTTTTGAAGGTTTCACCTTTGAAGAAGGTGATGAGGTTTGGCCGGAAGGGTATGTTGAGCCCTAGGTATATTGGACCATACGAGGTGATTGAACGTGTGGGTCCGGTTGCATACAAGCTGAGGTTACCGCAAGAGTTGGAAAGGATACATGATGTGTTTCATGTCTCTATGCTTCTGAGGTATAGATCGGATCCTTCGCATGTTATGCCTGTGGAGGAAGTGGCGTTGAATCCAGACTTGACCTATGATGAGGAGCCAGTTGAAATTCTGGATTCAGACAGTAAAGTTCTTCGAGGTAAGACCATTGAGTTGGTTAAGGTATTGTGGAAGCATCATGGTGTTGAGGAAGCCACGTGGGAAAGAAAGGATGACATGAAGAAGCAGTTTCCTTACCTTTTTCCTCCAGGTAAATTTCGAGGACGAAATTTCTTAAGAGGGGGAGAGTTGTAACACCCCAATTTTGGGCTTAGAAGTTTAGGGTCTAATCGGACTGGTCTGAGAAACGGTTCGAATATAAAATGAGGTTTTAGGGAAAGCCTAGTTCGAGATGCTTTAAAAATATATAAAAATCCTCATTTAATATATTTAAGAGAGTGGTGAAATCAATTTTACAAAATAAGGTTTGGAAATACTACATTTCGGTGTAGTGACCAAAATGCGATTTTTGCAAAGTTTAGTAGTGACTGTTTTGTAAAGGATTGAAACTTTGAATCTTTAAGGAGCTAATTACCCAAAATGTTTTTCTCCAGATTTTTCCTTAATTTGGGTGATTTAATTAATGCTTATTAAATAAAAGAAAGGAGAAAACTACTTTTTGATTTTTATAACTACCTTTCTCTAATTTTCCATCATTCCTTTTTCTCTCAAAATTCAATCATCCAAACACATTTTCTCCATAAAAATTCCCTTTGATCTTCACTTCAATTGATGAGATTTCCATCACCTATACGTTTCTAATCAATCTTGCAACAAATCCTTTTGATTTCCACATTGCATTTTCATGGAATTTTGCCCAAATCAAGGAGAAATCATCATTTAGAGGTAAGATTGTTCTTCTCCTCTAAATACTCAGTTCTTTACTGAAATTCCCAAGTTTTCAATCCTTTATTAAAGTTTTATAAATGGTTTTAATGTTAGAAAAAAGATTTTGGCTTAAAACTCAAGATTTTGAAAGAGATCTTGAAGATTTTCGTTGTAATTGATTGGGCTCTGTTTTGAGATAGTTCTCTAATGTATTTTGGATGTTTAATGATGTTAGAAATGAGGTTTTATCAATCCAATCCCGAATAGGTTGTGTTTTCTAAGTTTTTGCTTATGAAAATGGTGGTTTTTGAGGTGTTTTCTGTGTTATGTTATAGCTGGAGGTAGAAGGACGAGTTGAGAGTTGTTTTTTATGTTAATTGATGTTTAGAAATGATTAGAAGTGATGGATCTTGGCTGGTTTAAGTTTTGGAAGACTTTGGAGGTGATTTTGGTTGTGTTTGGTGGCCGAAATGTTGGTTTTAGGTAGAGCAGCGAGTTTAGGAGTGTTGGCTGAATATTTCAATGCATGATGATGCATTAAACCTCTGCTTTGATGTGTCTAAAATAGGGGAGACATCTTCGGACACTTTTTGAGTTGACCCGGAGGCTTAATCGGCGTTTCGGCAAACAAGCGAAACGAAATTGGTGAGTGCGTTTGGTTTAGAAGTCTGTGAGGACTAAAACACAAGGTTTGGGGATTTAGGAGAGGTTTGAAACACCTTCCTAAGTCTGGAAGTAAGTATGGCTTGATTTGATCTCTCTAAAGTGGTGTTTGGCCCCAAATTGCTTTGACATGCTCATGGTTTGTGATTGTTAAATTCCTGCTGTTTTTATGCATGTTTTGAAGCATGAGATTATGCTTGTAGAGTTATCATGAGATGGCATGATGCATTGAATAGAGTTGAGCTCTTGGTTTAAAGCAAAGTATGATTATTGTTTTGAAAAGTGATGAGAAAACATTTGAGTTATTTTTCATGAAAAACAGTAGGTGTGATGATATTTTAACACGTTATATTGGCATAGATGTTGAGAAACTTACCGGATATAATTGATCGATCAATAGGATGCGAGTGCACTATAAACTAAAAATTCGTACGTGCTCTTTGGTTAAGCCAAAGGGAGATTTTCCGATGATTGGCATTCCATTGGGTTGGACTTGGTGAAATACCCAAGCTTTGTGGCGATGAGAGATTCCGCCATGTGAGTACGGTGATGAGAGATTCCACCGGAAGTTATTGCTAGACAAGTGAGTACGGTGATGTGAGATTCCACCGGAAGAGTCTAGTGTAGAAATGTGTCCGCATATCCGTGTATTGATGAGATGCTAAATTCCAATATAAATGATTAAATGGTTTTGCTATACGTGTACCTTGATGAAATGATTTATGCTATAAGATATGCATATGTGTTTGTTTAGAAATGCTTTGACAATACAAGCATGTGGATGGCCTTGCCATGAGTTTTGCATTGGTTTTAATGCATGAGATAGAATGAAGGTACATGTGTTTTCAATGAGTTTTCTTTGAAGTTTTCTAAGCATGAGAAAGAGATGAGCATGTGGTTTAAAAGCTTTGATGAAAGTGTTTTCGAAAAGTGCATTATTGTGTTGGTTTTCTTTAGAGCATGCCCACTAAGCAATTATGCTTACGCTCTCTTTTACCAATAATGCAGATAATTGAGGTGTTTAAGGGCATCAAGGAAGCTAAGTGTGTCCAAGGGAATCCAAGCTCATGTATGGTGAAGTTTTCGTACACTATTAGTTTTGATAATTTGGCAATGGGAACCTAAGTTTTTTTTGGGAGATGTGTTGAACTCCCTAAGGTTGTGGCATGTGTGCCTTGGTAGATTTGAATTGTAAATGGCCTTAAATGCTTGTTTTGAGGTTTGATGTTCCTATTTGGTTTGGATATTAGGATGCATGCCTCTAGTCTTATGAATTTTCTTGTTTGATGCTATGAAGATGTTTAGGGGCTCTAAATGTGTAACTTGTATGTATGTTGACTTGTTGTGCTTGGGAAGTCATTTGGATGTGTTTGATCGAGTTTGTGCATGAAAAACCAGCATTTGCTGCTGTTTCTGGGCAAACCGTATCGAAACACCACCTAGTGTTTCGAAACGAGGGCCTGAAATGGCCTTCGTGTTTCGAAACGCTAAGGGATGTTTTGAAACGATTTGGCCACTGGAAGGCCTCGTTTCGGAACCGGTCTCAAAACCAACGCGCGTGTAACCCCCTTAGCCCGAACTACAAAGATTACACGGGAAAAACCAAAGTCAACCCGAAAGTTAACCTTGATTAACGACCTTTTTTTTCTTTTTTAATCTTGTCTAGATGCACATTAACCCTAAGTGAACATTCATGAAACATATATGAGAAAGACGCAGTGATCGAACAACAAAGAGGGACTCAATTGCTCTTATTACAAGTTTAGGGACCAAATTGCAATTTCTATAAATTAGAAGGTCAAAACTGATTTTAAGGTTACCAATATGAAATTAGTCACATTACATGCCACTCTGCCAAAAATCAACTTAAATGGACATCTCAAACACCAGCAATTGCAACATCAACATTCGGGAATAAAATGTAAAGCCTGCAAACTTCAGTACCATTCAAATCAGTGCCCAACGGTCACCTGTTTCGAAATGTTCACCTGCCGTATCGGAACGAGGACCGAAACAAAGTTGACCGTTCCGAAACGCGGGTTGGTTCCGAGACTGGTTCCGAAACAAGGCCTTCTAGTAGCCAAATCGTTTCAGAACAGCCTCTAGCAGTTTCGAAACACGAAGGCCATTACAGGCCCCCGTTTCCTAACGCCAGAGGGTGTTCTGATACGGTTTGCCCAGAAGCTGCATATTTTGCTGGTTTTTCATACATAAATCCATTCAAACTCAACCAATGACTTCCCAAACATACCAACAAGTCATCAAACCTATAAGGTGCATGTTTCGAACTCCTAAACACATTCATAGATTCAAACATGAATTTCACATGTCTAGAGGCATGCTTCCTATTATTCAAAACCAAATAGCAACCAAACTTCAAAACAATCATTTAAAGGCCATTTACAAGTTCAAACCAACAAAGGCAACATGCCTCAACTTAGGGAGTTCAACACATCTCCCAAAACAAAGTTTAGATTCCCATTGCCAAATTACCAAAACTAATAGTGTATGAAAACATCACCATATATAAGCTTGGATTCCCTTAGACACACTTAGCTCCCTTGTTGCCCTTCAACACCTCAATTATCTGCATTATTGGTAAAGGAGAGCGTAAGCACAAATGCTTAGTGAGGCATGCTCTAAATAAACCAATACTACAATGCATTTTAGAAAATACTTTCACAAAGCTTTTAAAAACACATGCTCATCTCTTTTCATGCAACCTTGCATACTTTACAAGCATCTCATGCTTCATTACATTCAATACATTATATTGGCTTCCAAGTGATAGATCATAACCAATTCAACACAAAAACACAATCGGATACGCGGATTACAAGCGTTGTCCCACACGCTTCATACACACTACCGGCTTACAAGGTGGAGTTTATCGGTACAATCACAACACCTCAACACCCGTGATGGAGTTTAACGGTACAATCATAACCCCTCAACATCACTCATCGGTAGTTGTATAACCCACTAACGAGAGTATGGGACACATAACACAAGATTCACACACGGACTTTTAACCACCGTTGTGATCTTACCTCTCTCGTTAGGATACTTGGATGGAGTTTACGGTACAATTACGACCCCTCAACATCCAAGGCGACTTTACTTACGGTGCACCCAATCCTATAGTCGACTAACTATATCTGATTCAAGTACTTTAAAACCAATTCATCACTTGCCAATATACATCAAATACCATCATCAATTCACTGTTTTAAAGCATTAATCAAAGCCATTAAACATCGTGCATCTCCATGCAACATTACCAAACTAATAACATGTCAAACCAAGGGTCTCTTACCTTGAGCATCCTTCAACACATGGCTTTCAAAACCATCATTAATCATGCTAAAACATGCTTTCAAAACAGTAATTAAACATGCATTTCATAACCAATGCATCAAACCACAACATAGCACATCCGAGGGAGTTTTTCGGAAAACTTACTCTTGAGCTTAGCTAAGTTGTTTAGACTTAAACTAAACTCCCAAAACTTTCAAATAATCTTTACAAAGCTGGAAACCCAACTCCACTCACCAATTACGTTTCGCTTGCTTGCCGAAACGCCAATTAAGCTTCCAAATCAACTCCAAAGGTGTCCGAAAATGTCTCCCATGTTTTAAACACATCAATGTAGAGGATTAATGCATCACCATGCATTGAAATCTTCAGCCAACACACCTAAACTCGCTGCTCTACCTAAAACCAACATTTCGGCTACCAAACACAACCGAAATCACCTCCAAACTCTTCCAAAACTTTACCCAGCCAAGATCCATCACTTCTAACCATTTCTAAACATCAATTAACATCCAAAATAAACCTAAACTCGTCCTTATACCTCCAGCTATAACAGAACACCAAAAACACCTCAAAAACCACCATTTTCATATGCAAAAACTTAGGAAATACAACCTATTCGGGATTAGATTGATAAAACTTCATTTCAAACATCATTAGACATCCAAAATACATTAAAGAATCATCTCAAAACTGAGCCCAAGCAATCACAACGAAATTCTTCAAGATTTCTTCTAAAATCTTGAGTTTTAAGCCAAAATCATGTCTCCAACATTAAAACCATTTATAAATCTTAAATTAAGGATTGGAAACTTGAGAATTTTAGTAAAGAACTGAGTATTTAGAGGAGAAGAACAATCTTACCTCTAAATGGTGATTTCTCCTTGATTTGAGCCAATTTGCTTGAAAATTCAATGAGGAATTCAAAAGGATTTGATGCAAGATTGATTAGGAATTAATTGATGATAGAAATCTCATTAATTGAAGTGAAGATCAATGCAAAATTTGCTGGAGAAATAGTGTTTGGATGATGGAATTTTGAGAGAAAAATGAATGAGAAAAATTTAGGAAAAGGTAGTTATGAAATTCCAAAAAGTAGTTTCTCTTTTCATTTAAGTAATTAAAACATTAATTAATTCACTCAAATTAAGGAAAAATCTGGAGAAATCATTTTTAGGTATATTAGCTCCTTAAAGATTCAAAGTTTCAATCCTTACAAAACAGTCACCACTAAACTTTTCAAAAATCGCATTTCAGTCACTACACCGAAATGTAGTATTTCCAAACCTTATATTGTAAAATTGATTTCACCACTCTCTTATATATATTAAAAGAGGATTTTTAGATACTTTTCCATATTTTTAAAGCATCCCAAAATAGGCTTTCCCTAAAACCTCCTTTTATATTCAAACCGAAAATCAGACCGGTCCGGTTCAGACCCTAAACTTCCAAGCCCAAAATTGGGGTGTTACAACTCTCCCCCTCTTAAGAAATTTCGTCCTCGAAATTTACCTGGAGGAAAAAGGTAAGGAAACTGCTTCTTCATGTCATCCTTCCATTCCCACGTGGCTTCCTCGACACCACGATGTCTCCACAACACCTTAACCAATTCAATGATCTTATCACGAAGAACTTTACTGTCCGAATCCAGAATTTCAATTGGCTCTTCATCATAGGTCAAATCTGGATTCAACTCCACTTCCACCATAGGCATAACATGCGAAGGATCCGATCTATACCTTCGTAGCATAGAGACATGAAACACATCATGTATCTTTTCCAACTCTTGCGGTAACCTCAGCTTGTACGCAACAGGACCCACACGTTCAATCACCTCGTATGGTCCAATATACCTAGGGCTCAACTTACCCTTCCGGCCAAACCTCATCACCTTCTTCCAAGGCGAAACCTTCAAGAACACACGGTCACCCACCGCAAACTCAATCCTCTTACGCTTCAAATCTGCGTAAGACTTCTGCCGATCAGAAGCTGCCTTCAACCGCTCACAAATGACCTTCACCTTCTCGGTGGTTCCTTTCAACAAAGCCGGCATTGAGACTAACTTCTGACCTGTTTCAGCCCAGCAAAGAGGAGTTCTGCACTTCCTCCCATACAAGGCTTCATAAGGTGCCATTTGAATACTTCCCTGGTAGCTATTGTTATAAGCAAACTCCACCAAAGGCAAATGCTTCTCCCAAGAACCTTGAAACTCAATCACACAGCACCTCAACATATCCTCAAGCACTTGGATAACACGCTCAGACTGTCCATCCGATTGTGGATGATAAGAAGTACTGAAATTCAACCGTCTACCCAAAGCTTGATGCAAACATTCCCAAAAACACGATGTAAACCTCGGATCTCTATCCGACACAATAGACTTTGGCACACCATGCAGTCGCACAATCTCAGCAATGTACAACTCTGCAAGCTTATCCAAGGTATACGCAGTATGCACAGGCAAGAAATGCGCAACTTCTTAAGGCGATCCACAATCACCCACACTGAATTCTTCTTCGATGGCGACAAACGCAAACCAGACACAAAGTCCATGGTAATCCTTTCCCACTTCCACTCAGGAATCCTCAACGGTTGCAACAACCCTGAAGGAAACTGATGCTAAGCCTTAACCCGCTGACAAACCATGCACTTACCCACGTACTCCGTAACATCTTTCTTCAATCCCACCCAATAGTACTCATCCTTCAGATCACGATACATCTTTGTACTACCAGGGTGCATAGCAAAAGGACTACTATGAGCTTTAGTCAGAATAGTACGCCTCAACTCCGCATCATTCAGCACTACTATCCGACTTCCAAAACATATAACTCCATCATCATTAAAATAGAAATCCGATGGTCTATCCTCAGCAATATCCTGAACATGTGGCACCAAAGAATCATCCAACAACTGCTTATCCTTTATCAACTGAACTAAAGATGGTTTCACTTGCAATTCATCCACAAGACCTCCATCTTGCGAAATACTCAAGCTGGCAAACATAGCCCTTAACTCCACTGCCACCTTCTTACTCAAGGCATCCGCTACAACATTAGCTTTTCCCGGATGGTACTCGATCGCCAAATCATAATCCTTAAGCAACTCCACCCAACGTCGCTGCCTAAGATTCAACTCTTTCTGAGACATCAGATACTTCAAACTCTTGTGATCCGTGTACACAGTACACTTCTCACCATACAAATAATGTCTCCAAATCTTCAAAGCGAAAACCACCGCAGCTAACTCAATATCATGCGTAGGATAATTGCGCTCATGCACCTTCAACTGGCGCGATGCATAAGCAACCACCTTACCCTCTTGCATTAACACACACCCCAAACCAACAAAGGATGCGTCGCTGTACACCACAAACTCTTTCCCTGATTCAGGTTGAACCAAGATAAGAGCTTGCGTCAAAGCTGCCTTAAGCTTCTCAAAAGCTTGTTGCCTTGCTTCTGTCCACTCATACTTGACATCCTTTTGCAACAACTTCGTCAAAGGGGCAGCAATCTTTGAAAATCCATCCACAAACCTCCGGTAATATCCGGCCAACCCAAGGAAACTACGGACTTCATGAACAGACTTAGGAGGCTTCCAATTCATCATCGCCTCTATCTTCTGAGGATCAACACGAATTCCCTCAGCAGAAACCACATGACCAAGGAAAACAACTTCCTTAAGCCAGAATTCGCACTTGCTCAGCTTAGCATAAAGTCGATTCTCCAACAGCGCCTGCAACACAATCCTCAAATGCACCTCATGCTCCTCCTCAGTACGAGAATACACAAGAATATCATCAATGACCACCACAACAAACTTTTCCACGTATTCATGGAACACTCTATTCATCATGTCCATAAAAGCTGCACAAGCATTTGTCAAGCCAAACGACATTACAAGGAACTCATAATGCCCATACCTCGTCCTAAAGGCTGTTTTTGGCACATCCACATCTTTCACCTTAAGCTGGTAGTACCCTGACCTTAAGTCAATCTTAGAGAACACAGCCGCTCCCCGAAATTGATCAAAAAGATCATCAATCCTCGGCATAGGATACCGATTCTTGATAGTCAACTTGTTCAGCTGACGATAATCAATGCACATTCTCATAGTGTAATCCTTCTTCTTCACAAACAAGACCGGTGCACCCCAAGGTGACACACTCGGCCGAATGAAACCACGATCAAGCAACTCCTGAAGTTGTGTCTTCAACTCCTTAGGTGCCATACGGTAAGGAGTAATGGACACTAGAGTGGTGTTCTCATACAACTCTATTCCAAACTCCACCTCTCGACTAGGCGGCGATCAAGGTAACTCCTCCGGAAACACACCAGGAAACTCTCGCACAGTCCTGATATCTTGAACGCGCAACTCCTTAGAGCTAGGATTCATCACAAAGGCTAGATAAGCCTCACAACCTTGCCTCAGCATTCGGCTTGCTTCCAATGTAGACACCACATTGGCAAGAAACTTCACATTCTCACCAACCACCACTACTTCGTAATCATCCGCAAGTTTCAACGAAACTCGATTCTTCTCAAAATCCACTACAGCTCTATGTTCAACAAGCCAATCCATACCAAGGATTACATCAAAACCATAGAATGGCAATTTCATGAGATCAACAAGAAAAACATGGTTTTGCACTTTCAAGGGACATCTTCTCTACAACTTCCGTGTTACAACTGTCTCCCCAAAGGAACTAGTCACACGCATACCAACATCCAAGGACTCAACATGTAAACCAAGCAATTGAGCATGTTCACGCAATATGTATGAGTGTGTAGATCCAGAATTAATCAAGGAAAGTAATGATAAGGATTTCAAAGTAAAGGTACCTGCGATCACATCCGTATCATTCCTCCCCTCACGCTGAGCATACACACGAGCTTGGCCACCACCCTCAGGTTGTACAGCCACAACATGCGCCACATTCCTCCCACCAACATCTCTGCACTGAAAGTTACCACGGCCGCGCCCACGACCTCTCTGTGGTGCAACTACCCAGGAGCACGTCCCTGACCACCACCGGCCAACAAAGGACACTCCCTCCTCATGTGGTCTGCCGAACAACAATTTCAATATGAGTTACCCGTCACTACAACAAGAGCCTGAACCTCCCTCGCTGCTTGAGGACAATCTCGCCTCAAATGGCCACGCGATCCACACGCCCAACATGTGTTTTGATCAGCCCTCATCCTATCTCCCTGAGCAGGCGCACCATGTCCTCTATTACCACGCCTAGCAGAAGAATGATACCTCTTATCTCATACTCTCTTGTTCCGTCCACCACTGGAACTATGATCAGCAGCTCTTTTGCCCGAGCTAGAACTAACGCCTCTGGAAGACAAACCCAAGTTCTGCTTGATGTCCTTCGCTCTACTGACAAGCACATCAAAATCTGTATACTCAGCCGCAAGCATAAAAGTCTTCACGTCCGTTACCAGTCCATAACGGAAACGTTCACACCTCTCCCACTGGAACTATGATCAGGGATTAGCTCAGGTGCATACTAACTAAGGCGGACAAACTAGATCTCATACTCAGCTACCGTCATGCTCCCTTGCACAAGATACATAAATTCTCTTTTCTTCTCATCTAGGTATCGCACACCCAGATACTTTCGCTTGAACGCGTTCAGGAAGAACGTCCAAGTTACATCATTGTCCTCTATTCCAGAGACAGTTGTCGTCCACCACGTATAAGCATCATCATGCAGCAGTGACACCACACAACCCAACTTCTGCACATTATTGCAGTTCATTTGCCCCAAAATCCTCCTGGTGCTTTCCAACCAAGACTCAGATCCTTCCGGAGATAAACCTCTTAACTCAGTCCCTCCCAAACTGCAAAGACGTTCCAAAGGCAATCTCACATTAGCATCACCCTGATGCGCAACTCCGTGAGCTCCAGCTATTGCTGCCTGAAAGGCTCCAGCAATAGCCTGAATCAACACAGTCATGTCAGGAGCAGCTTGCCCCTGCACACCTTCGGGTCCAGCGACCCCAGCACCAGCACCAACACCAGCATTATCAGCTCCAACACCACCACCGCCGGGTGGTCCACCACCAGGGGAGGAAGTAAATCCACAACATTCTCAGCGTTCTCATCATTCTCGTTCTCATTCTGAGCCATAGCTCTTGTGTTCATTCTCATCTCCCTACGCGGCCCCATTACAAGAAAACAATGCACTGACACAAATGCAATAAACATAATTAGGCTCAACAAGGTAAGTATTCCAAGTACTCAAGCTCTTTTTCGAAAACAAATTCTTCCATTAGTTTTGATATGGCAATGGGATCCCTTAACACATTCCAACATAGTATATCATCACAATTGAAACCATGCATCACAATTTAGACAACATTCTTTCACCCAAAAGGCATATCATGCAAATACACATACATCATCCTCATACAAATCCCAAGGATACGAGAATTAAGCTCTGATACCACCAAATGTAACCCCCTTAGCCCGGCCTAGACGGTTGACCCGAACTACGAAGATTACATGAGGAAAACCAAAGTCAACCCAAAAGTCAACCTTGATTAACGAC
Source organism: Hibiscus trionum (assembly GCA_030270665.1). Taxonomy (NCBI): domain Eukaryota; kingdom Viridiplantae; phylum Streptophyta; class Magnoliopsida; order Malvales; family Malvaceae; genus Hibiscus; species Hibiscus trionum. The sequence continues at coordinate 30,926,694 of BSYR01000021.1, forward strand.
CCTTTTTTCTTTTTTAATCTTGTCTAGATGCACATTAACCCTAAGTGAACATTCATGAAACATATATGAGAGAGACACAGCTATCGAACAACAAAGAGGGACTTAATTGCTCTTATTACAAGTTTAGGGACCAAATTGCAATTTCTGTAAATTAGAAGGTCAAAACTGATTTTAAGGTCACCAATATGAAATTATTCACATTGCATGCTACTCTGCCAAAAATCAACTTAAATGGACATCTCAAACACCGGCAATTGCAACATCAACATTCAGGACTAAAATGTAAAGCCTGCAAACTTCAGTACCATTCAAATCAGTGCCCAACGGTCACCTGTTTCGAAACGTTCAGCTGCCGTATCGGAACGAGGACCGAAAATGCATTGACCGTTTCAAAACGCGGGTTGGTTCCGAGATTGGTTCCGAAACAAGGCCTTCTAGTAGCCAAATCGTTTCGGAACAACCTCTAGCCATTTTGAAACACGAAGGTCATTACAGGCCCCTGTTTCGAAACGCCAGAGAGTGTTCCGATACGGTTTGCCCAGATACTCCAAAATTTTGCTGGTTTTTCATACATAAATCCATTCAAACTCATCTAATGACTTCCCAAACATACCAACAACTCATCAAACCTATAAGGTGCATGTTTAGAACTCCTAAACACATTCATAGCATCAAACATGAATTTCATATGTCTAGAGTCATGCTTCCTATTATTCAAAACCAAATGAGCAATCAAACTTCAAAACAAGCATTTAAAGGCCATTTACAAGTTCAAATCAACAAAGGCAACATGACTCAACTTAGGGAGTTCAACACATCTCCCAAAACAAAGTTTAGATTCCCATTGCCAAATTACCAAAACTAAAAGTGTATGAAAACATCACCATACATGAGCTTGGATTCCCTTGGACACACTTAGCTCCCTTGTTGCCCGTCAACACCTCAATTATCTGCATTATTGGTAAAGGAGAGCGTAAGCACAAATGCTTAGTGAGGCATGCTCTAAATAAACCAATACTACAATGCATTTTAGAAAACACTTTCACAAAGCTTTTAAAAACACATGCTCATCTCTTTTCATGCAACCTTGCATACTTTACAAGCATCTCATGCTTCATTACATTCAATACATTATATTGGCTTCAAAGTGATAGATCATAACCAATTCAACACAAAAACACAATCAAATACGCGAATTACAAGCGTTGTCCCACACGCTTCATACACACTACCGGCTTACAAGGTGGAGTTTATCGGTACAATGACAACCCCTCAACACCAATGATGGAGTTTAACGGTACAATCACAACCCCTCAACATCACTCATCAGTAGTTGTATAACCCACTAACGAGAGTACGAGACACATAACACAAGATCCACACATGGACTTTTAACCACCGTTGTGATCTTACCACTCTCGTTAGGATACTTGGATAGAGTTTACGGTACAATCACAACCCCTCAACATCCAAGGCGACTTTACTTACGGTGCACCCAATCCTATAGTCGGCTAACTATATCCGATTCAAGTACTTTAAAACCAATTCATCACTTTTCAACATACATCAAATACCATCATCAATTCACTATTTTATAGCACTAATCAAAGCCATTAAACATCGTACATATCCATGCAACATTACCAAACTAATAACATGTCAAACCAAGGATGTAACCCCCTTAGCCCGGCCTAGACGGTTGACCCGAACTACGAAGATTACACGAGGATTACAAGCGTTGTCCCATACGCTTCATACACACTACCGAACAACATAAGGTGGAGTTTACCGGTACAATCACAACCCCTCAACACCCACGATGGAGTTTAACGGTACAATCACAACCCCTCCACATCACTCATCGGTAGTTGTATAATTCCACTAACGAGTGCAAGGGACACATAACACAAGATCCACACACGGACTTTTAACCACCGTTGTGATCTTACCTCACTCGTTAGGGTACTTGGATGGAGTTTACGGTACAATCACAACCCCTAAACATCCAAGGTGACTTTATTCACGGTGCACCCAATCCTATAGCCGGCTAACTATATCCGATTCAAGTACTTTAAAACCAATTCATCACTTGCCAATATACATCAAATACCATCATCAACTCACTGTTTTAAAGTATTAAACAAAGCCATTAAACACCATGCACCACCATGCATCATTACCAATGTGACAACATACCAAAACAAGGATCTCTTACCTTGAGCATCCTTCAACACATGGCTTTCAAAATCAGCATTAACCATGCTAAAACATGCTTTCAAAAAACAGAATTTAAACATGCAATTTATAACCAATGCATCAAACCACTTCATGGCACATTCGAGGGAGTTTTTCCGAAAACTTACTCTTGAGCTTAGCTAAGTTGATTTGTAACGCCCCGGTTTTGGGCTTAGAAGTTTTGGGCGTTGACCGGTTTGGTCAAAGTGCTGTTCGAATCTAAGGAGGTGAAATTAGGAAAACCTAGTTCGAGTTGCATTAAAAATAAGGAAAAATGTTCTAAAATCATCTTTTAATATAATTAAGTGAACTGTGAAATCAATTTTGAAAAATGGGTTTTGGAAGAGTGACATTTTGGCTAGTGACCAAAATGTAATTTTTGAAAGTTTTGTGACTATTTTATAAAGAGTTGAAACTTTGAATCTTTAAGGAGCTATTATTCCAAAAGTAGTTTCTCCAGATTTTTCTAAGATATTTTGAGATTTATTCTGATTTTAAAACATGTCAAAAGTGGAGGGAAAGGCCATTTGGCTATTTTCTTAACTAACTTTTCTATTTTGTTTCTCTCATTTTCTCTCAATCCAAACACTTGTTTTCCAGAGAATTGTTTCTGATTTTCTCACCCAAAATCCTCCTTTCAACACTCTTTTGATTCCTAAACATCATATCTTCAAAACCTCATCATTTGCTAGTTGATTCAACAAGGTTTTTGATTCCAAAAAGTGGAGAAACACAAGTTTGGAGGTAAGAACGTCCTTCTCCTCTAAACTATCAGTTCTTTACTGAAATTCCCAAGTTCTCAACTCTTAATTGAAGTTTTATTAAAGGATTTTAAGTGGTGAAATGGATCTTGGCTTATAATGCAAGATTTGGTGATTTTTGATGATTTTCGTTAGATCTGATTAATCTGTGATTTGAGATGTGTTTTTGATGTTAAATGAACTCTAAATTGATAAGGAAATGAGTTTTGATTAATGCAATCCCGGATAGGTTGAGTTTCCTAAGTTTAGCTTGTGATTCTTGGATGTTTTTGCGGTGATCTTGTGGATCTGATGTTGCTGGAGGTATAAGGATGTTTATAGGTTGTTTTTAGATGTTAAATGGTGTTAATGGATGTTAGGTTTTGCTGGTTTATGGCTGGGCTTTGTTGAGAAGTGGTTTTGATGCAATTTCGGTTGTGTTTGGTGGCCGAAATTGGAGTGTGAATGAGAGCAGCGAGTTTGAGTGCTTTCATTGAAGCTTTTGATGCATGATGATGCATTAAATCTCTGCTTTAATGTGTTTAATCAGGGGAGGCATCTTTGGATCCAAGAGTTGTTGATCCGGAAGATTGAATTGGTGTTTCGGCAAGAGGCGAAGTGGAATCGGTGAGTGAAATTGGGTTTCGGCTTTGAAACCATTGTCTTGGGAGCTTAGTTTAAGTCTAAACAACTTTGCTAAGCTCAAGTGTAAGTTTTCGGAAATACTCTCTAGTGGTGGCCATGATTTGATTGTTGTTGCAATGTGGTTTATTGCATGATTTTAACACTGTTTTGAAAGCATGATTTAGCATGGTTAATGCTGTTTTTGTAAGCCATATGTTGAAGGTAACTCAAGGTAGAAGTTCCTTGTTGTTGAACATTGATTAAATGTGATTTGATGCTTTTAAATGCATGATGAATATGGCTTGGTTTTATTCTTTAAAACAGTGGATAGATTGATGATAATGATGTATATTGGAAAGTGATGTTTTGAAAAGGGTTAAGGTCACTAAGGTGGTTAAAAGTCCTTGAGTGAGCCTTGTTTACTTAAGAACATTAAGGTGGTTAAAAGTCCTTGGATGGTTCTTGCTACGGACACAAAGGTGTTTAAAAGTCCTTGTGTGGTCCTTCCATGGTGTTTAAAAGTCCATGGCCAAGGTGTTTAAAAGTCCTTGGGATCAAGGTGTTTAAAAGTCCTTGATGCGATACATTTCATGGTGTTTAAAAGTCCATGGCCAAGGTGTTTAAAAGTCCTTGGGGCCAAGGTGTTTAAAAGTCCTTGGGGTGAAAGTTGATGAACTTGTTTTTTTAAAGAAATGGAACTTATCACTTGAGGCCAATATGACATGTTGTGATGTGATGCATGAGATGCATGTTTAAGTATGCTTTTAAGCATGTACAATTGATGTTTTGAAGCATGATTTATAAATGTTTTATTAATGCATTATTGATTGGTTTTACGAGCATTCCTCACTAAGCTTTTGCTTACGCTCTCTTCCATTTTCTTAATTCAATAATGCAGAGCATTAGAGTACTTGAGGGCAGCAAGGAGGGCAAGCATCCAAGTGGAAACAAAGCTCTAAGTATGGAAGGTTTTCTAAGTACATTTTAGCTCTTGGTAATTTGGCAATGGGGGACCAATGTATATGTTTTGGGAGATGTTTAGTACTCCCTAAGTATGTTGTTTGATGTTGAGAATGTTGGTTTTGGTGTTGGATCTTTTCATGCTTGTTTTGGAAGTTTATGCTTGAATGGTTAGCTTGTGTAGGAAGCATGCCTATTGATTTGGGGCTTTTCTCATATGATGTTAATATGTTGAATTGATGATGCTTATATGTCCCTTCTATGTTTAACTGCATGCTGGTAAAGTTTGGTGGCATTTGGTGCATGATTGGTTGGTCAATTGCATGTTTAAGTATGCATTTTGGAGCAATCTGTGCAGGGCGTTTCGGAACAGCACCTACCGTTTCGGAACGGGTGCCTTAAATGAGCCCAGGCGTCCGAAACGGGAGGGACCGTTCCGAAACGGCAAGGCTACTGCCAGACCCCCGTTTCGGTACGCGTTGCGGAACGGCCCCGAGTTTCGAAACGGGCTATGCCGTTTCGGAACGGGTGACCGTTGGGGGCTGACATTGGCAGTTATATGTTTTAGAATGTTTGCGTTTTGGTCCTGAAACTTGTTTGTGCAATTGTATGAGTTTGGGGAGTCCTTTCGAGCTGAAATTTCACAGAGAAGCATGAAACCTGATTAATTTCAAGTTGGTAACTTTAATTTGGATTAAGTCCTCATATTTATCAGAATTTACATTTTGGTCCCTAAAGTTGTAATTTGTTCAATTGAGTCCCTGTTTGATCTCTGATGTTTGTGATCTTTTGGTATGATGTTTGTGTGATCACAATTAGGTTTTAAGTGCATCTAGACAAGGTTAAAAAGAAAAAAAAAGGGTCGTTAATCAAGGTTGACTTTCAGGTTGACTTTGGTTTTCCCCGTGTGACTTTCTTAATTCGGGTCAACCGTCTAGGCCGGGTTAAGGGGGTTACATGATTAGACTTACTCTAAGCTTCTATAACCTTTAAATAATTTTTACAAAGCTGGAAATCCAACTCCACTCACCAATTATGTTTCGCACGCTTGCCGAAACGCCAATCAAGCCTCCGGATCAACTCCAATAGTGTCCGAAGATGTTTCCCCTGTTTTAAAAACATTAAAGGAGAGGATTAATGCATCATCATGCATTGAAATATTCAGCCAACACACCTAAACTCGCTGATCTACCCAAAACAAACATTTCGGCTACCAAATACAACCGAAAACACCTCCAAACTCTTTCACAACTTAACCTAGCCTCCGCAAATGCCCCTCATGCTCCTCCTCAGTACGAGAGTACAAATGGATATCATCAATGAACACCACAACAAACTTGTCCAAGTATTCATGAAACACCCTATTCATCATGTCCATAAAAGCTGCAGGAGCATTCGTCAAGCCAAACGGCATCACAAGGAACTCATAATGCCCATACCTCATCCTAAAAGCTGTTTTTGGCACATCCACATCCTTCACCTTGAGCTGGTAATAACCTGACCTTCAGTCAATCTTAGAGAATACAGCCGCTCCCCAAAACTGATCAAAAAGATCATCAATCCTCGGCAAAGGATACCGATTCTTGATAGTCAACTTGTTCAGTTGACTATAATCGATGCACATTCTTATAGTGCCATCCTTCTTCTACACAAACAAGACCGGTGCACCTCAAGGTGACACACTCAGCCGAATGAAACCACGATCCAGCAACTCCTGAAGTTGCGTCTTCAGCTCTTTCAACTCCTTAGGTGCCATTCGGTAAGGAGTAATGGACACTGGAGTTGTGTTTTCATACAACTCAATCCCAACCTCCACCTCTCGACTAGGAGGCAATCCAGGTAACTCCTTCGGAAACACTCCAGGAAATTCTCGCACAATCCTGATATCTTGAACGCGCAACTCCTTAAAGCTAGGATTCATAACAAAGGCGAGATAAGCCTCACAACCTTGCCTCAGCATTCGGCTTGCTTCCAACGAAGACACCACATTGGCAAGACACTTCACATTCTCACCAACCACCACTACCTCGTAATCATCCGCAAGCTTCAACGTGACTCGCTTGTTCTCAAAATCCACTACAGCTCGATGTTCAACAAGCCAATCCATTCCAAGGATTACATCGAAACCATAGAATGGAAATTCCATGAGGTCAACAAGAAAAACATGGTTTTGCACATTCAAGGGACATCTTCTATACAACTTCCGTGTCACAGCGGTCTCACCGAAGGAACTAGTTACACGCATACCAACATCCAAAGACTCAACAGGTAAACCAAGCAATTGAGCATGTTCACGCAATATTTATGAGTGTGTAGATCCATAATCAATCAAGGAAAGTAATGACAAGGATTGCAAAGTAAAGGTACCTTCGATCACATCCGTATCATTCCTTCCCTCACGCTGAGCATAAACTCGAGCCTAGCCACCACCCTCAGGTTGAACAGCCACCACATGCGCCACATTCCTCCCACCATCATCTCTGCGCTAGAAGTTACCATGGCCGCGCCCACGACCTCTCTATGGAGCAACTACCCCAAGAGCACGTCCCTGACCACCACCGGCCAATAAAGGACACTCCCTCCTCATGTGGTCTGCCAAACCACAATTCCAGCATGAATTACCGGTCACTGCTATAGGTGCCTGAACCTCCCTCACTGCTCGAGGGCAATCTCGCTTCATATGGCCACGAGATCCACACGTCCAGCACGTGTTCTGATCAGCTTTCATCCTATCTCCCTGAACAGGTGCACCATGTCCTCCACCATCACGCCTAGCAGAAGACTGATACCTCTTATCACGTCCTCTCTTGTTAGGGTAGTTGTATAATTCCACTAACGAGTGCAAGGGACACATAACACAAGATCCACACACGGACTTTTAACCACCGTTGTGATCTTACCTCACTCGTTAGGGTACTTGGATGGAGTTTACGGTACAATCACAACCCCTCAACATCCAAGGTGACTTTATTCACGGTGCACCCAATCCTATAGCCGGCTAACTATATCCGATTCAAGTACTTTAAAACCAATTCATCACATGCCAATATACATCAAATACCATCATCAACTCACTGTTTTAAAGCATTAAACAAAGCCATTAAACACCATGCATCACCATGCATCATTACCAATTTGACAACATACCAAAACAAGGATCTCTTACCTTGAGCATCCTTCAACACATGGCTTTCAAAACCAGCATTACCCATGCTAAAACATGCTTTCAAAACAGAATTTAAACATTCAATTTATAACCAATGCATCAAACCACTTCATGGCACATTCGAGGGAGTTTTTCCGAAAACTTACTCTTGAGCTTAGCTAAGTTGATTAGACTTACTCTAAGCTCCCATAACCTTCAAATAATTGTTACAAAGCTGGAAATCCAACTCCACTCACCGATTACGTTTCGCACGCTTGCCGAAACGCCAATCAAGCCTCCAAATCAACTCCAATAGTGTCCGAAGATATTTCCCCTGTTTTAAACACATTCAAGTAGAGGATTAATGCATCATCATGCATTGAAATCTTCAGCCAACACACCTAAACTCGCTGATCTACCCAAAACCAATATTTCGGCTACCAAACACAACCGAAAACACCTCCAAACTCTTTCACAACTTAACCCAGCCAAGATCCATCACTCCTGACAATTTCTAAACATCAATCAACATCCAAAATACACCTCAACTCGTCCTTATACCTCCAGCTATAACAGAACACCAAAAACACCTCAAAAACCACAATTTTCATAAGCAAAAACATAGAAAATACAACTTATTCGGGATTGCATTGATAAAACCTCATTTCCACATCATTAGACATCCAAAATACATTAAAGATTCATCTCAAAACAGAGCCCGAACAATCACAATGAAATTCTTCAAGATTTCTTCCAAATCTTGAGTTTTAAGCCAAAATCAAGTTTCTATCATTAAAACCATTTATAAAACTTAAATTAAGTATTGACAACTTGGGAATTTTAGTAAAGAACTGAATATTTAGAGGAGAAGAACAATCTTACCTCTAAATGGTGATTTCTCCTTGATTTGAGCCAATTTGCTTGAAAATTCAATGAGGAAATCAAAAGGATTTGATGCATGATTGATTAGGAATTAATTGATGATAGAAATCTCATCAATTGAAGTGAAGAACAATGCAAATGTTTCTGGAGAAATAGTGTTTGGATGATGGAATTTTGAGAGAAAAAGGAATGAAAAAAATTTAGGAAAAGGTAGTTATGAAATTCCCAAAAGTAGTTTCTCTTTTCATTTAATTAATTCAATCAAATTAAGGAAAAATCTGGAGAAATCATTTTTAGGTATATTAGCTCCTTAAAGATTCAAAGTTTCAATCCTTACAAAATAGTCACCACTAAACTTTTCAAAAATCGCATTTTAGTCACTACACCGAAATGTAGTATTTCCAAACCTTATTTTGTAAAATTGATTTCACCACTCTCTTATATATATATTAAAAGAGGATTTTTAGATATTTTCCATATTTTTAAAGCATCCCGAAACTAGGGTTTCCCTAAAACCTCATTTTATATTCGAACCGAAAATCAGACCGGTCTAGTTCAGACCCTAAATTTCCAAGCCCGAAATTGGGGTGTTACAAAGGATCTCTTACCTTGAGCATCCTTCAACACATGGCTTTCAAAACCAGCATTAATCATGCTAAAACATGCTTTCAAAACAGTAATTAAACATGTATTTTCATAACCAATGCATCAAACCACAACATAGCACATCCGAGGGAGTTTTTTCCGAAAACTTACTCTTGAGCTTAGCTAAGTTGTTTAGACTTAAACTAAGCTCCCAAAACCTTCAAATAATCGTTACAAAGCTGGAAACTCAACTCCACTCACCAATTACGTTTCGCTTGCTTGCTGAAACGCCAATTAAGCTTCCAAATCAACTCCAAAGGTGTCCGAAAATGTCTCCCCTGTTTTAAACACATCAAAGCAGAGGATTAATGCATCACCATGCATTGAAATCTTCAGCCAACACACCTAAACTCGCTGCTCTACCTAAAACCAACATTTCGGCTACCAAACACAACCAAAATCACCTCCAAACTCTTCCAAAACTTTACCCAACCAAGATCCATCACTTCTAACCATTTCTAAACATCAATTAACATCCAAGATAAACCTAAACTCGTCCTTATACCTCCAGCTATAACAGAACACCAAAAACACCTCAAAAACCACCATTTTCATAAGCAAAAAATTAGGAAATACAACATATTCGGGATTAGATTGATAAAACTTCATTTCAAACATCATTAGACATCCAAAATACATTAAAGAATCATCTCAAAACAGAGCCCAAGTAATCACAACGAAATTCTTCAAGATTTCTTCCAAAATCTTGAGTTTTAAGCCAAAATCATGTCTCCAACATTAAAACCATTTATAAATCTTAAATTAAGGATTGAAAACCTGGTAATTTCAGTAAAAAGCTGGGTATTTATAGGAGAAGAACAATCTTACCTCTAAATGGTGATTTCTCCTTGATTTGGGCCAAATTCCTTGAAAATTCAATGAGGAAATCAAGAGGATTTGATGCAAGATTGATTAGGAACTAATGGATGATAGAAATCTCATCAATTGAAGTGAAGATCAATGCAAAATTTGCTGAAGAAAAAGTGTTTGGATGATGGGATTTTGAGAGAAAAAGGAATGAGAGAAAATTAAGAAAAGGTAGTTATGAAAATCCAAAAAGTAGTTTCACATCTTTATTTTATTTAATTAAACATTTATTAAATCACCCAAATTAAAGAAAATCTGGAGAAAACATTTTTGGGTAAATTAGCTCCTTAAAGATTCAAAGTTTCAATCCTTACAAAACAGTCACCACTAAACTTTTCAAAAATCGCATTTTGGTCACTATACCGAAATGTAGTATTTCCAAAAAAATTTTTGTAAAAATGATTTCACCACTCTCTTATATATATTAAAAGTGGATTTTTAGATATTTTTATATATTTTTAATGTATCCTGAACTAGGCTTTCCCTAAAACCTCCTTTTATATTCGAACCGAAAATCAGACCGGTCTGGTTCAGACCCTAAACTTCCAAGCCCAAAATTGGGGTGTTACACCGCGTATCGAAACGGTCAACGCCGTTCCGATCCTGCATTTCGATACAGCAGGTGGGTGTTTCGAAATAGGTGACCGTCTGGCACTGATTTGAATGGTGCAGAAGTTTGCAAGCTTTACATTTTAGTCCCAAATGTTGATATTGCAATTGTTAGAGTTTGAGATGTTCAATTAAGATGAAATTTGGCAGTGAAGCATGTAACATGACTAATTTCATATTGGTAACATTAAACTCAGTAAAGACCTTCTATTTTACATAAATTACAAAATGGTCCCTAAACTTATAATTAGTGCAATGGAGTCCCTATATGATATCTGATCGCTGTGCCGTTTCCAAATATGTTTTATGAGTACTCACTTAAGGTTAATATGTATCTTGAAAAGATTAAAAAGAAAAAAAAGGGTCGTGAATCAACGTTGACTTTGGTTTTCCCCGTGTAATCTTCGTAGTTCGGGTCAACCGTCTAGGCCGGGCTAAGGGGGTTACAGAATAGGAGAGAAAGAGGTCTCTCGATGTATCCCTTCACAAACTAAGCTCTCGGTCAAGCTGGTCAAACCACCCTCCCTCGGTGTAGCCGGTTGTCAATGGATCACTCTCTACCGCCCACCATGATTGTGATGAAGCAAGGCTTGTTGATCGGGTGGATGATTGAGCTCTTTAAATAGGCATGCAAGGATGAGTAGGATAAGTCATTGACTTGAATTTGAACATCCAAGGGATAAGGATGCGGTCATCTTATCCCTAATAAGCAGATCAAAATGTGTGATAAGCTGACGGATTAGGGCTGATGTCACCGTGCCAACGCTGCCTTGGCAACCAAGCTTGGCATGTCTTTGCCAACATAACTTGGCACCACCTTATCCGCTATTTTTTCGGAGGTTGATCCAATTTTAATCTTTTAGGAGTATGATCTTATCCTATTTTTTCAGGGTTCAACAGCCTCTTGGCATGACATCAGGTTCACTTCTTTTCCAACAGGTGCTTGGCACTGACTTGTCCTTTTATGCCAACAACACTTGGCATTCTCCTTGGCAAAGCTAATTGTGTTGCTTTTTCATGCCAATATTATGCCAAACCTACAAAATTCCCAACAACTCAACCTTTCATACTGGTATAGATAGAATTCCTAACTCCTTATGTAAATGCATGATTTTAACATCCTAATGCAACTAAATGTACCTAAAGACAAGCAAAAACATTGTAAGATGGACATTAGAAATAGTACTTTTGGAGAGGTAACATCCATCAATGCATAGAATTAAGGCTTGGAAGGCAGCGAGGGGCAAGGGGTCAAACAAGACTTTGTTATCCGAAAGTTTGTTTTTAGCTTATACTATGAGTAATTGTAACACCCCAATTTTGGGCTTAGATGTTTTGGCGAGTCGGGTTGGACCGGTGGAACCGGTGACGGTTGTTCGAACCGTTTAAAAGGTTGTTAAAGGAGATCGGTGTTCGAAATAGGATAAAATGTGATAAAAATTTCTAAAATCCTCTAAAATGGTGGTTGAGAGGTTGGTCAAATCAATTTTACAAAATGAGTTTTCGAAAGTATACAATTTGGGTAGTGACCAAAATATAAAGATTTAAAAGTTGGAAAAAATGCTTTTTTTCAAGAAGAGTCAAAATCTTAGAATCTTTAGGGAGCTACTTGGCAATTATGCCTTTTCCCTAATTTTTTTTGTGTTTTAAATGCTTTTAAAAATTAAAAGAATTTTAATTTTTGTTAATTAAATTAGTTAGTTAATTAGTTAATGGAAAATTTTGACAAGCTTTCATTTCACTCTTTCACTCCAGCCAAACACTTTTCATTTTCTCTCAAATCTTCTCTTGATTCTTATCTTTTCTACATTGATTTCTTCCATTTTCCTTCAAGTTTCTTCAAGCAAAACTTGCCAAATTAAAGGAGAAGCAAGGATTGGAGGTAATTTTTGTGTTATCCCTCTAATCTAAGTTCTTTAATGAAATTCCAAAGATATTTGACTATTTAATACTAAATTTGATTGAGGTTTTTTTGTTAGGATATTAAACTCTTGAAATCTTGATGGAAAATTAGTTTAGAATGTGATTTTTGAACACTAATTGATTTGGCTGTTTTGAGATTTTTTTTAAATGAGTTTTGAAATGTTTTTATGTTGAACTGGAGTCTTAATCATATAGATCCCGAAATCCTTGAGATCCTTAGTTTTTGAAGTGTTTTGGGTGAGTTTTTGAGGTGTTTTTAAAGATTTCGAGTTACTGGAGGTATAAGGATGGTGTTAGGTTGCTTTTGGATGTTGATTAATGCTTAGATTGTGTTGGATGAATTGGATAATGGCGGGGCTGAAGTTTAAGGTCAATCGATTGAGTTTTCGGTTGTTTCAGATGGGTGTTTTGATGCTTTAGAGCAAGGTTGCAGGATTTCTTGTGTGTGATGGAGTTGTGGATGCATTATAATGCATTGAACTTCTATTTTGATGTGTTGAAAACAGGGTACATTAATCTGAAAGCAAACGAGGTGTTTTTGGAAGCTTCAAAAGATCGTTAGTTGCGTTAGCAAGCGTGGTTTCGCAAGTTGTTGAGTGGAATTTCGTTTTCCAATGTGGAAACATTTTATAAGTGGATTTGGGAACGTAATAAGAGCTTGAAATGCTTTATTAAGTTCGACAGTAAGTAAATCAGAATTTCTCCCTCGCTTGTGCTAGTTATGAGCCTATGGTTGCAATTGGTTTTAAATACATTTACCTACTATTTTAAAGCATGTTTTGAGATTATAAATTGTGTATGATGATGACATGTGGTTTAAGGATGCACTAGGTAAGTGGTCCTTATATGCATGAGTTGATACATGAGGTTTTAAGCATGGTTTATGCTTGTTGATGGCTTATCATGAATGCTTTGTAAATACAATGAGTTATGCATGTGTTATGGACTATATTGGCAAATGATGTGGTTTAAAGTGTTTTATAAATGAAATCGGATAAAGATAGTCGGCTATAGGATTGAGTGCGCGATAAACAAGTCGCCTTGGATGTTAAGGGGTTGTGATTGTACCGAATACTCCATTCAAGTACCCTAACGATTGAGGATTGTTTAAGGTTGCAACGGTTGAGAGTATCTCATGGGTGCGAAACTTGTGTGTGTTCTGTCTCTCGTTAGTGGGTTATACATTTACCGATGAGTGGTGTTGAGGGGTTGTGATTGTACTGAATACTCCACCACGGGTGTCAAAACGATGGAGGGTCACTCTCGTGTGTGAGCCTTGATATGCCGGTAAAGTGTATGAAGGGTGTGGAACAACCCTTGGTAATCCGTATATCCGATACTTTGATTTTGAGTTTGTTGTTACCGATTTTGAGTCAATATAATGGAGTTGGTTAATGTGGAAAAGTTGCTAAAGCATGGTTTGAAAGATGCATGTTTTGGTTTAAGCTTAGCATAAGAGAGTTTATGTTTTGAAGGCTTGAAATACGAGTAGCAATGATTTAATTGCTGAATTTGCATGAGTAATGATGCATGATGTTTATTACAATGAGTTTGATGAAAAGTGCATGGTTTGTCAAGAAAGGCTTGATGGTTTTGAAAAGTGTGAAAAAAAATTTTGTGCATTGATGACGTTTGTGGTTTTGAGCAATCCTTACTAATCTTGTATGCTTATGCTCTTTTTGTTTCATCAATGTAGATAATTAGACTTTCGGTGGCAGCATCTTTGAGGAATCACACCAAGACATTTTGCTAAAAGTATGTTGCATACTTGAACTAGTGTAATAAAGGCAATGGGGGAGTCTGATGCATTGAATGTTAATGATTTGTTGATTTCTGGTTTTGAGCAAGTTTAATATGCATTTATAAATTTGTAAATGGCCATTAAGTATTGGTTTGTGCTTGAAATTGGATTTTAGCCTTTTAGTGCTTTTTGATATCTAGGAAGCATGTCTTTAATCCCATAACTTGCAAGAATGATGTTATGATGTAGCTTGTGCCTCGTATTGGTGGTCATAGATGTGTATTCATGTTGTATGTATGTTGGGGCATGTGTCGGGATGGTTTTGGAGGGTAAAAGTTGATTTAAAACAGCTTTTTGGAAAGTTGCAAGCTCAGTCGTTTCGGAACGCCCTTACTCGTTTCGGAACAGTGACCTGTAATGGCCTTGATGTTTCGGAACGGTGAGGCTCGTTTCAGAACAATTTGCCTCTATGAACCATTGTATCGAAACGTATCATTAGGGGTTTCGAAACAAACCCGCGTATTGAAACGGTACTGAGTTTGCGATTGAATGAGTCTTCTGTTCTGAAACACTTGACTGTTGGATCTGTATTTGAATTGTCCTGAGTTTTGTCTTCTTGCATTTTGGTCCATGTTTTCTTTGTTTGCGATTGAATAAGTTCTAAATTTCATTTTGAGCTGAGATTTCACCTTTGAGCATGTAATGAACTTAATTGAAGGCTGGTAATTTGAATTTGGAAAAAAGCCCGTATAATTTAACAAATTTAAAAAATGGTCCCTAAACCTTAATTGGCTTAAATTGAAAGGAGAATGTGTTGATGTCTTATCCGCTGCTTGTGCACATACACGTACGAATCTAAGATGCATCTAGACAAGAAAAATAAAGAAAAAAAGGGTCGTTTATTGAGGTAAACTTTCCCAGTTTACTTCAATATTCCCTGTGTGATCCGTTCGGTTTGGTCTATCAGCCAGGCCGGGTCAAGGGGGTTACATTTGGTGGTATCAGAGACAGGTTTCGAAATGTTGGGATAATGGTAAGTTGTGGGTAAGTGGTTTGCGATGTTGATATGTATTTTGGTGTATTTGCTTGTTTGGTGAATGTTAAAGCACGTTATTGCTGAATGTGTGATAGTGATGATGTTCATGATGAATGAATGTGGATGTGATGATGATTGAGTTGAATCTTGATGCTTGATTCATATGATGCTAAAGTATGCATGTGATATGCTTTGTGCTATGTTGGGGGGGGGGGGAATTGGAATGCCCATTGCCTTATTACCTAGTAAATTTTTTTAAATTGGTTTTGAAAGTCTTGAGATCCTTGTTAAGAGCTGGCCTAATCATTTATTTGTTTTATGTTCATGTTTTAATGATAACTAGCATAATGGGACCGAGACGCGAGTTGCGTTCTGGAGCGATAACTCCTGCTGAGGTACATCGTGATCAGGAAAATGAGATTCCACCTGGTGGAAACCTACCTTCTCCTCCGCTGCCACCACATGGGGGTGATAAGCAGGGCCAACACGGACAGGCTGGTCCAATGTCGGGAGATTTGACGCCTCTGGTGCAGGCGATGACTGGGGCATTCCAGGTTGATGTTGCTAGAGTGCAAGTTCAAGCTCCTGCTGCGGGGCAAGCGGGTTTGCCATTGGAACAATTGAGGAGTTTAGGAGGAGATGAGTTTCGCAGATTATCCCCCGAGGCGTCTAAGGCATGACTAGCCAGTACGATCCATATATTGGATCAAATGGGGTGCAACGATGCATGAAAATTGGGTTGCATAGTATCGTTATTGCATCGTGATGCATACACCTGGTGGACTACTGCGACCGCGGCCTTGGAGCCGAAAGAGGTGGATTGGACGTTCTTCTGGTATACTTTCAAAAGGAAGTACGTTGGAGTTAGGTACTTGGATGACAAGAAGAGAGAATTTATGTCTCTAGTTCAAGGGAGTATGACTGTAGCGGAGTACGACGTACAGTTCGTACGGTTGAGTCAGTATGCTCCAAAGCTGTTGCTGAGTGATAGGCATCGATGTGATCATTTTCGGTATGGTCTGGTAGAAGAGGTGAAGACGTATATGCTTGCGATAGATTATACGTATTTCGTTGTGCTCGTGACTCGAGCTAAAAATATAGAGCAGAGCTCAGGTTTAACCTCGCGTGGGGGTGGTTCCAGTCTAGGCAAGAGAGCTACTGAAGCTCGCCCCAGTGGTGGGCAGAGCAAGAGGAACCGAGACCATAGATATCAGCCTGCGGCTAGGCGTGGCAACATCAGACGTGGTGCAACGGTTCAGGACAGCAGGCAGAGGGTTGAACAGAACATATGTTAGACGCATGGTTCGCGGGAGCACTTGAGGAGGGATTGCCCTCGTGCGGCTCGTAAGGTTCAGGTTCCTGTAGTTGGGGCTAACTCGTGTTAGAACTGTGGATCTGCCGACCATGTGAGGTGTGGGTGTCCGCTGTTAGCAGGAGGTGGTTAGGGGCGTGCACCATCTGTTACGCAACAGAGAGGCCGTAGGCGTGGCTAAGGCAACTTCCAGAGGAGAGAGGATGGCCAGAGAAGTGTGGCTCATGTTGTTGTTGTTTAGCCAGAGGGAGGTGGTCCTGCGAGGGTGTACGCACATCGCGAAGGATGCAATGACACCCATGTGATTGCAGATACCTTCACACTGCAATCTCTATCCTTGTTTGCATTGATTGATTTTGGATCTATGCATTCGTACATCTTGAGTGAGCATGCATAGTTGCTTGATATTCCTGTTGAGATGCTAGATGTAGGAATGCAAGTTACAAGTTCTTTTGGAGAGACTGTTGTTACAAGGAAATTGTATAGAAGATCCCCGTTGCCTATTCAAGGTCATATATTTTCTGTTGATTTGATGGAATTAACTTTTTTATGGTTTTGACGTGATTCTTGGAATGGACTGGTTGGTTGAGCACCGAGGTGTGGTAGATTTTGATGTTAAGCGTGTCACCTTGAAGCTTGCGGTTGATTACGAGGTAGTAATCGTGGGTGAGAATGTGAAGTTCTTATCTAATGCAATTTCGGCTCTGGAGGCGAGACGAATGATGGAGTTAGGATGTGAAGCTTTCTTGGCATATGTAATGAATCCTGGCACGAAGGAAGTGCGTGTACAAGACATACGAACTGTATGTAAGTTTCCGAGTGTCATTCCGGAGGAGTTGCCAGGGTTGCCACCCAACCGGAAAGTTGAGTTTGGTATAGAGTTGTATGAGAATACGACTCTAGTGTCCATTGCTCCATATCGCATGGCACCTAAGTAGTTGAAGATGCAGCTCCAAGAGTTGCTTGACCGAGGGTTCATAAGACTGAATATTTCGCCTTGGGGTGCGCCGGTCTTGGTCGTGAAGAAGAAGGATGGAACCATGCGTATTTGCATTGAATATCGGCAACTGAACAAGTTGACGATTAGGAACAAGTACCCTTTGCCGAGGATCAATGATTTTTTTGATCAGTTTCGTGGTGCATCAGTGTTTTCAAAGATGGACTTGAGGTCTGGGTATTACCATCTTAAGGTTAATGATGTCGATGTACCTAAGATAGCTTTTAAGACTAGGTACGACCATTATGAGTTTCTAGTGAAGCCATTTTGGTTGACAAATGCATCGGTTGCATTCATGGACATGATCAATAGGGTGTTCCTTGAGTTCCTGGATCAGTTTGTTGTTGTGTTTATCGATGATATTCTTGTGTTGCAAGTGTTGTTGGAGAATTAGCTTTATGCTAAGCTGAGCAAGTGCGAGTTTTGGCTCAAGGAGGTGGTTTTTCTTGGACATGTGGTGTCGGCCGAAGGTATTCAGGTTGATCCACACAAGGTTGAGGCGGTGATGAGTTGGAAGACGCCTAAGTCAGTGATAAAGGTGCGTAGTTTCTTTGGCTTGGCGAGTTATTACCGAAGGTTTGTCGAGGGTTTCTCTAAGATTTTTGCCCCTTTGACCAACTTGTTGCAAAAGAACGTTCGCTTCGAGTGGATGGATGTTAGGCAACAAGCTTTTGAGAAGTTGAAGGAAGCTTTGACGCATGATCCTTTTTTGGTTCAACTTGAATCGGGTAAGGAGTTTGTAGTTTATAGTGATGCATCATGTGTTGGTTTGGGTTGCGTATTGATGCAAGGTGGGAAGGTTGTGGCTTATGCGTCTAGACAGTTGAAAGTGCATGAGCGCAACTACCCTACGCACGATCTTTGAGCTTGCAGCGGTGGTTTTCGCTTTGAAGATTTGGAGACATTACCTTTATGGTGAAAGGTGTGTAGTTTATACTGACCATAAGAGTTTGAAGTACCTCATGTCTGAGAGGGAGTTGAACCTTAGGCAACGAAGATGGTTGGAATTCCTTAAGGATTATGATCTAACCATGGAGTATCATCCGGGAAAGGCCAATGTTGTGGCTGATACTTTGAGTAGAAAGGTGGCTATTGAGTTGAGAGCTATGTTTGCTCGTTTAAGTATATCATGTTATGGTGGCTTGATAGCCGATTTACAAGTGAAACCTTCACTAATTCAGTTGATTAAGGAAAAGCAGTTGTTGGATGATTCGTTGGTGCCTCATGTTCAGGATATAGCTGATGGTAAAGCTACATATTTATGCTTTAATGATGATAGAGTTCTATGTTTCAAAAGTCGAATAGTTGTGCCGAAAGACGTTGAGTTGAGGCGCACTATCTTGACTGAGGCCCATAGCAATCCTTTTGCTATGCACCAAGGTAGTACCAAGATGTATTGTGGCTTAAAGGATGAGTACTACTGGGTGTGATTAAAAAAGATTGTGGCGGATTTTGTTAGCAAGTGTATGGTTTGCCAGCAGGTGAAGGCTGAGCATTGGTTTCCTTCCGGTTTGTTAAAACCTTTGACGATACCGGAATGGAAGTGGGAAAGGATTACGATGGATTTAGTATTCAGATTCTCTTTGACCCCATCGAAGAAGAACTCAGTGTGGTTGATTGTGGATTGCCTTACGATGTGCGCACATTTCTTGGTTGTACATACTACGTATACTTTGGACAAGCTAGCTGAGCTGTATATTACTAAGATTGTGCGTTTGCACGGTGTGCCCAAGTCCATAGTGTCGGATAGAGATCTGAGGTTTACAACGAGGTTCTGGGAATGTTTACATCGGGCGTTGGGCACGCGGTTGAGTTTTAACACTTCATATCATCCTCAGTCGGATGGACAGTTAGAGCGAGTTATCCAGGTGCTTGAGGATATGGTATGATGTTGTGTGATTTATTTCCAAGGTTCTTGGGAAAAGCATCTACCGTTGGTGGAGTTTGCCTATAATAATAGCTTTCAGGAGAGTAGTCAAATGGCACCATATGAGGCCTTGTATTGGAGAAAGCGTAGAACGCCTCTTTGTTGGGCTGAGGCGGGGAAAAAGTTTCTTTCCTTGCCGGATATGCTTATGGGAACAACCGAGAAGGTGAAGCTCATATGTCAGCGGTTGAAGGATGTGTTGGGTCACGTCGACACGCCCCGTGGCGCAGCGGAAAAATTAATCCGACGTAATCCAGCCAGGATCCATGTACATGAACGAATCCGGGGAAAAAAGATGAAGAGTTACCTTTTAAAACTCTGGAAACTAGAAAACTGACGATATGTCGGAATAACCACGTCAAGTAAAACCGAAATCGTCACAGGTTCGCAATGACCTCTACGGAGTCCACCCGAACAAAACGAACAAAGTTTCCGCCTCCCTAACACTTAGGGATAAATTTCGACAGGTTTGAACACCTTCCAGGGAGAAGTCGAAATCCTTCCAGGGATTCCTAAGGGATCTGAAATCGACCAGGAGTTCAACCGGGACTTGCAATCGAGCAAGGGAACCTTCGGGGATTTTCCAGGGGGCAAGTAGAACACTAGAAAAATATCGAACAGCTTCTCAGAGAGCTTTCTAGGATATGTCGAAAATCCAGTGGGGAATCCCTAGGGGTGTTGTCGAAATCTTCAAGAGGAGGAAGAGGAATGATTTGGTTGCTAGCCCTTGTCCCTTTAAATAGTATTCAGAGACTTAATTCTAGTTGAATTCCTTAAATCCAAGTTCAACCAAAATACATAGAATCATTCTACTTGAAATTGGATTATATTAAATATACATTATATTTAATAATATTAAATGAAATATATATATATATATATATATATTTAATTATGTAGAATCTTATTCTACATAAAACATGGATTTAAATATACTTTATTTAATCCAAATATTTATATATATATATTTATTATATAGAATCTCATTCTATCTTTACTTGGATTTAAATATATTTAAATATATATTTTATAATTATGTGGAATCTAATTCTACATAAACTTGGAATTAAATATACATTATATAAATTCCAAATATATATATTTAAATTTCTTGAATCTTATTCTATAATATTTAAGTCTCTAAATATTTTCCATACTCTAAATAATATTTGATAAATACAATATTTATCCAATATTATTCCCGTTTAAGGGAGTTGCCGATTTCCCCTATCCCATAGGGGATTTTCGGCAACCTCCCTAAAATAAGGAGTATGATTTCCAATTTTTGTTCGTTTCATTCGAAGGGTGTGACCCTTGTAGGTTAATTCAACGTTAGCAGCAAAATTAGAACTTTTCTAATTTTACAAACAATGAGTGGCATCTAGCAATACATCATTGCTACCTAAGTTGCATGAAGTCATGGTTTGACTTTCATAATTCCTAAATAAACTTCCTTTATGTATTTCATCCTTTTGTCCTTTATATCTTAGATGAACACAAGTCATGGGTTAGTCACACTTGCATTGTCCATCTAGTGTTTCTTGATGTCTTGAGTAGATTATGATAAACGAATCTCTATGATATCTCATATCATAATATTCGAGCATGGCCATGCATTTTCTAATCTCACTTAATCAAGTGGCCGAAGATATTTCTCCCATTATGTAGGAGGGACAAATCCTTTCTTGATCAACCATAGTCCACTACATAGGTCATCACGTATCCAATCATCAGTCTTTATTATGTAGTCAGTTACGACACAAGTTTGACTATGTCAAAAATACGTAAATCTTTATGTTGAAATCATGTTGATCTCAAGTCTGAGGATTATACATATGTTTATCATGAGCAATGTTGTGACTGTCACATAATTACCCAAGAAACATGCTCATAGCGGGTCAATCCAGTATGTTGTTCTCTAACAAATACTTATGTGTTGATTTTGACATCTCTATGTCAATGACAACCCTTGTCATCAACCACATATTAGTCTTTATATATTATCATTGACCATACCCGTAATAATATTCGACTAAGGATCATATTTAACAATAATCATATTATTGTGTGGACATTATTATCCAATGGTTAGTTTGATGCACAGAAACATACCAAATGATAATAACGGTGATGCCATTACTTGATAAATCTAGTAAAATAGTATGTCTATTCAATCATCATCTGATTGGTCTTTGGGCATACTCCAACAATCTCCCACTAGCACTAAGACCAATCATTCTCGTATCTAATACGACATGGCTTAGTGTAATTGACATGCTTATGCTGTGTCAAAAGCTTTGTCAGGGAGTTGACAAAGTTATCAACTTTGTGCGTATGTTGCATACTTTCACATCTCCAAGATGTAAGTACTTTAGAATATGTTTGGATTTATTGATGAGATCTGGGTTTTATTTGCTTTCGCAAACGTTCCATCATAACAGAGTTATGTAGCATCTAATATGCTGGGAACAAACCTTAGTTCAGAAGTGAATCCTTTAGATCCAAACAAAGAGGCGTATGTCGACTGTAATACATTCAGCCTATGTTGTAGAGTTAGATATTGTCTCATGTTGCTAACTCGCAGTATCTTTTATTAATGCAAAACGGATTGCGATCTTTAGTTCCTTTAGATGAGTATGTTATCTACATACAATGCTTAGGAAAGTAACAATGCTCCCACTAGATCTTTTGAAAACAAGACTCCACTTTGTTTCTAGATAAACCAAACCTTCTGATTGTATCTTCTGAAACGAATATCCCAACTTCGAGAAGCTTGCCTTGGTCTACGGATAGACCTTTGTAGCTTACATACCTTCCAAGTGTTTACTGGAATGACAAAACCTTCTGGATGTGTCATGTACACATCTGTTTCAAGTTTTCCCTAAGGAAAGTGGTTTTGACATTCCTTTATTTGATTTCATAATCATCGTATGTAACTACTTGCAAGTGAGATTAAGATGGATTAAACATAGCTACAAGGAAGATGCTTATCATATTCTATACTATGAAGTTTGTCAAAAACTTTTAGCGACGAATCATCCTTTGTATGTTTTATCTTCCATGTCGGTTTTTCCTTTTTTTTGAAAACTCATCCATACCTCTTAGGTTTTACCCTTTTAGGTAACCAAAGTCTATACATGGTTTTAGACATGGATTCCATTTCATATCTCATGGCTCTTAGTCATTTCTCGAATTTTGGGCTCACCATTGCTTTCTGATAAGACCTAGTCTTTATCTTGATCCGAAAAGAAGAGTGTTTCCATGTACGGATAGTGATAAATCCATATTTCTCATGTATATGATATTCTCTTAAGGATCAACACAATGGCTGTGTTTTGTTCCAATGTTCCTTGATCATTTGTGGAACATTCTCAATCTATGGTTCATAAATTTGTTGTCTAAAATTTCTTCACATTCCAAATTCCATATTTTTTTCTTTTGTAAGAGGTAATCTCTTTCGAGAGAAACTCTCGTTTGAGCAACAAACATTTAGTTCTCGTTGAAAAATGAAATCCCTTAGTGATAAGTATTCTCTTTCGAGATAAACTATCGTTTGAGCAACAAACATTTTGTTCTCGTTAAAGTTGAAGAAGTAATATCCCTTTGTGAGAATTAATCTCTATCAAGATAAACTCTCGTTTGAGAAACAAACGCTTTGTTCTCGTTAGGATAAACAACAAATGGAGTTTTTAAGGTTCGAACTTTGTAAACATTTTAACATGCAAGTAACCTTAAAACTTCAAAGGTATTCTAGAACAATTCTTAGTACATATCTTATATGACGTTTCGAAAAAAACACAATTAAGTATGATAATTGTTTTTCTAGTGTGTAAAGAAGTCGAAAATGACTTGTTCTGAATCAAAACATGTCTAACATATTTGATTCTCTTTCAAAGACTTTTCGTTCCACTTGTGAGATTTAATTATGGGACAATCCCATATTCTTTGAAAGTTCATCAAACTTTAAATATTCTTGAATTTGATCTCATCAAATTACCTTAATACTTTTTATGAGTTTGAGATTAGTCATTTATTTTATTTATCTTATAAATATTATTGATTTTATTAGTTTAAAGATCATTGATTCGTTGTGCCATAAGAGATTAAAAGAATAACATTTATTTAAATAATCTCAAAATTAAAATATCTTGTCCTTACAAGATAACTAAAACTTAGGCACAAAATAATAATCTTAAAAACTAAAACAAATCTATTTAAGCAAAAACACATGTCCTAATGGATGATGTAGCAACTCTTGCTTTATTTCCATTCGCAGGTCCATGTCTATTATGATGCCTTCTCTTTAGAAACCTCTGAGGTTGATGCCTCACTCGTTTTTGCTTTCTTGACTTCTTGTAGGTGTGTGGGGCAGTTTCTCTTCCAATGTCCGGTCTTGCCGCAATGGAAACATTGTCTATCCTTCTTGATTCCCTTCTTAGGTTTCAATGCCTCCTTTCCATCGGTTTTGGTCTTACCATCACATTTAGACTTTGCTGCCGATTTACCTTTCTTCTTGCCCTTGCGGACCATCAGAACAGGTTTAGGTCCTACCTTCTTCAGGTTGATTTCAGCAGTTCTCAACATGCCGAGCAATTGTGGCAGCGTCTTGTTAATTTCATTCATATTGAAATTAAGGACTAACTTATTGAAACTATCCGGCAACATTTGCAGGATGACATCAGTAGCTAATTCGTCTTTCAGCGGAAAACTGAGCTTCTCCAACGTTTGGATGTAGCCCATCATTTTGATGATGTGAGCTCCTACAAGAGATCCCTCACTCATCTTGCATTGAAACAGAGATTTAGAGGTCTCATACCTCTCTTGACGAGCTTGCTCTTCATAAATCTCCTTGAGATTTTGAATCATATCATAAGCTACCATGTCCTCATGTTGCTTCTGAAGCTCAGGGGTCATGGAGGCAAGCATAAGACAACCGACATCCAGCATGTCGTCCATGTGTTTCTTAAACTTGTCTTTGTCAGCTCTAGAAGCAGTGGCAACCGGTTCATGTGGAACAGGTTCTTCAATGACATATTCCTTCTCTTCCTGTTTGAGAACAATTCTCAAATTGCGAAACCAGTCAAGGAAGTTTATGCTATTGAGCTTATCCTTCTCAAGGATAGATCGCAGAGATAGAGTATTATTTGCCATTAATTCTACAACAAAGAAAATATGCTACATAAGTTTTACAAAATTTTAAAATTTATAGATGGGTCTTTACTATAAATTTACTCCCACTATTTTCTTCAAAATTAAAAACCCTCTAGTTTTAATTTCGAAAAAATGTTTCGATAGTTTTTCTAGTGAGTGAGGATCCGTATTTCACCATTCCTAAATTAGCTTTGGCCAGTCTTTTAGGAAATGGTTATTTAGGTAAGTAACACCTTACTAATTACATCTCATGTAATTCCCAATCTCTTGGCGAACAACTCCTGTTCTTTAAATCATCTTATGATTATCCAAAACTTTTAACCACTAGGTTTTCTAATCCTATTAGAACAACCCAGCTAAGTCAATACCAATATCTCAACCGGCGAATATCACTAGCTTATTCTTCGCGTTTAACTAAGATAGATAAATGTGACATTGCTTTGGCAAAGCTCGCATTATATCGATCGAAGCTTTAACGAGGTTAAATATTGGATGGTTAAAACAGACTTAGAATTATAGTGAAGGATTTACTTAATTATCTCATCATTTTAACATTGATCCTATCAATAGAACTATGTTTAATCATGCTTATAAAACATCCATTGCATCACATACAAGGTAAATATAAGCGATAAATAAATATGCAATGATTATAGCCCTTCTTAACCTAAGGCGACACATCCCAAGCCAATGGGAAGACCATTATACTGAAGATAGAATCTGCTTCTGAAACGCCCGGTCCACCAGGGAAGGCCCACCACGCTGCTACCTTGGTTCTTGCTTTATCTCCATGAGTATTTACAATTTTTAGAAACTCGCGTTACATGCGAGGGAGTGGGATGAGAAGAGAAGTACAATAGAAGATAGAGAAAGGCACGACACACAAACCGTATTTATAAAAATCAAAACTATAAAGGCTATGGGCTATAACCATGCAAAACAAAAACCGTGCAATCTAACATGCATTTCAAACATCGTGCGAACAAAGTAACGTGTTTACGGAGTTTTAAACTGATTATCCCTATGTTGCGGTTAATGGGCCAAAGAAGGATCACGAAGTTTCATAAACCATTTGTGTTAACGAACAAATGCACTAGGTAGGTCAACATGAAAGAGAGGTGGCGCACTAGGCACACTTAAGTACCAGGTCTTTGATGATGCCAATCCTAGACATACATTTTTCATAACGTCTAACCATAACTCTTATGGATTCACCGTGAAAGATAGTTTGATAACTTTTATCAAATTAGAAGCCCTTTCAGAGATTTCATAAATCTATGAAACTACGAACAACTACTTGTTCTCTAGACTAATTATTAGTCTCAACATGTTAACATTTAACATTGAAGCAACCTAACATAATTATGATTAACTCTTAATCATTTAGTGATAATCGAAATAAGTCTTTATTAGGTGTGATACGATAAACGGTAAATATCTAAATCGAATCAAACAACGTGCATCTCATACATAAACATCACCCAAGAATTTAAGTCCGAATTCGTATCATACAAGTGGCTCTGATACCACTGTTGGGTCATGTCGGCACGCCCCGTGGCGCAGCGGAAAAATTAATCCGACGTAATCCAGTCAGGATCCATGTACAAGAACGAATCCGGGGAGAAAAGATGAAGAGTTACCTTTTAAAACTCTAGAAACTGGAAAACCGACGGTATGTCAGAATAACCACGTCAAGTAAGACCGGAATCGTCACAGGTTCGCAACGACCTCTACGGAGTCCACCCGAACAAAACGAACAAAGTTTCTGCCTCCCTAACACTTAGGGATAAATTTCGACAGGTTTGAACACCTTCCAGGGAGAAGTCGAAATCCCTCCAGGGATTCTTGAGGGAGTCTGAAATTGACCAGTAGTTCAATCGGGACTTGCAATCAAGCAAGGGAACCTTCAGGGATTTGCCAGGGGGCAAGTAGAACACCAGAAAAATATCGAACAGCTTCTCAGCGAGCTTTCTGGGATATGTCAAATTCCAGTGGGGAATCCCTATGGGTGTTGTCGAAATCTTCAAGAGGAGGAAGAAGGATGATTTGGTTGCTAGCCCTTGTCCCTTTAAATAGTATTCAGAGACTTAATTCTAGTTGAATTCATTAAATCCAAGTTCAACCAAAATTCATAGAATCTAATTCTACTTGAAATTGGTTTATATTAAATATACATAATATTTAATAATATTAAATGAAATATATATTTAATTATGTAGAATCTTATTCTACATAAAACATGGATTTAAATATACATTATATTTAATCCAAATATATATATTTTTATTATATAGAATCTGATTCTATCTTTACTTGGATTTAAATATATTTAAATATATATTTAATAATTATGTGGAATCTAATTCTACATAAACTTGGAATTAAATATACATTATATAAATTCCAAATATATATTTAAATTTCTAGAATCTTATTCTATAATATTTAAGTCTCAAAATATTTTCCATACTCTAAATAATATTTGATAAATACAATATTTATCCAATATTATTCCCATTTAAGGGAGTTGCCGATTTCCCCATCCCATAGGGGATTTTCGGCAACCTCCCTAAAATAGGGAGTATGGTTTCCAATTTTTGTTCGTTTCATTCGAAGGGTGTGACCCTTGTAGGTTCATGCAACGTTAGCAGCAAAATTAGAACTGTTCTAATTTTACAAAAAATGAGTGGCATCTAGCAATACATCATTGCTACCTAAGTTGCATGAAGTCATGGTTTGACTCTCATAATTCTTGAATAAACTTCCTTTATGTATTTCATCCTCTTGCCTTTATATCTTAGATGAACACAAGTCATGGGTTAGTCACAGTTGCGTTGTCCATCTAGTGTTTCTTGATGTCTTGAGTAGATTATGATAAAAGGATCTCTATGAAATCTCATATCATAATATTCGAGCATGGCCATGAATTTTCTAATCTCACTCAATCAAGTGGCCGAAGATATTTCTCCCATTATGTAGGAGGGACAAATCCTTTGTTGATCAATCATACTTCACTACATAGGTCATCACGTATCCAATCATCAGTCTTTATAATGTAGTCAGTTACGACACACGTTTGACTATGTCAAAATAAGTAAATCTTTATGTTGAAATCATGTTGATCTCAAGTCTGAGGATTATACATATGTTTATCATGAGCAATGTTGTGATTGTCACATAAGTACCCAAGAAACATGCTCATAGCGGGTTAATCCAGTATGTTGTTCTCTAACAAATACTTATGTGTTGATTTTGACATCTCTATGTCAATGACAACGCTTGTCATAAACCACATATTAGTCTTTATATATTATCGCTGTCCATACCCGTAATAATATCCGACTAAGGATCCTATTTAACAATAATCATATTATTGTATGGACATTATTATCCAATGGTTAGTTTGATGCACAGAAACATACCAAATGATAATAACCACAATGACATTACTTGATAAATCTAGTAAAATAGTATGTCTATTCAATCATCATATGATTGGTCTTTGGGCATACTCCAACAGGATGCATTAGACCGCCAGAAGTCTTACGCGTATTTAAAGCATAAAGAGGTTGAGTTTGCGGTTGGAGATCACGTGTTCCTCAAGGTGATGAGGTTCGGACGTAAGGGAAAGCTTAGTCCGAGGTTTATTGGACCCTGTGAGGTTGTGGAGAGAGTTGGTCTTGTGGCCTATCGGTCGAGGTTGCCTTCTGAGTTGGAAAAGATCCATGACGTGTTTCATGTATCTATGTTGCGGAGATATGATCAGATCCTTCGCATGTGATGCCGGTTGAGGAAATTGAGTTGAATCCAGATTTGTCCTATGACGAGGAGCCGATGAAGATTCTTCATATGAGTAGAAAAGTTCTTCGTGGCAAGACGATTGAGCTTTTGAAGGTGTTGTGGCGACACCGAGGAGTTGAGGAGGCCACGTGGGAAAGCAAGGCGGACATGCTGAAGCAATTCCTGCATCTTTTTCCTACAGGTAAAATTTGGAGGACAAAATTTCCTAAGTGGGGGAGAATTGTAACGCCCCAATTTTGGGCTTAGATGTTTTGGCGAGTCGGGTTGCACCGATTGAACCGGTGATAGTTGTTCGAACCGTTTAAAAGGTGGTTTAGGGAGATTGGTGTTCAGGATAGGATAAAAGTGTGATAAAAATTTCTAAAATCCTTTAAAATGTTGTTTGAGAGGTTGGTCAAATCAATTTTACAAAACGGGTTTTCGAAAGTATACATTTTGGGTAGTGACCAAAATGTAAAGATTTAAAAGATGGAAAAATGGTTTTTTCAAGAAGAGTCAAAATCTTAGAATCTTTAGGGAGCTACTTGGCAATTATATCTTTTCCCTAATTTGGCATGTGTTTTAAATGCTATTAAAAATTAAAAGGCTTTTAATTTTGGTTAATTAAAGAAGTTAGTTAATTAGTTAATGGAAAATTTTGACGAGCTTTCATTTCAGTCTTTCACTTCAACCAAACACTTTTCCTTTTCTCTCAAATCTTCATATTTTCTTTTCTCTCAAACCCTCTCTTGATTTTTATCTTTTCTCCATTGATTTCTTCTATTTTCCTTCAAGTTTCTCCATGCAAAACTTGCCAAATTAAAGGAGAAACAAGGATTGGAGGTAATTTTCGTGTTATCCCTCTAATCTAAGTTCTTTAATGAAATTCCAAGGATATTTGATTGTTTAATACTGAATTTGATTGATTTTTTATTGTTAGGATATTAAACTCTTGAAATTTTGATGGAAAATTAGTTTAGAATGTGATTTTCAGACTTTAATTGATTTAGATGTTTTGAGATTGTTTCTAAATGAGTTTTTGAAAGGTTTTTGATGTTGAAGTGGAGTCTTAATCATATAGATCCCAAAATCCTTGAGATCCTTAGTTTTTGAAGTGTTTTTAGGTGAGTTTTTGAGGATTTCAAGTTACTGGAGGTATAAGGATGGTTTTAGGTTGTTTTCAAGTTACTGGAGGTGTTGGATGAGTTGGGTGATGGCTGGGCTGAAGTTTAAGGTCAATCGATTGAGTTTTCAGTTGTTTCGGATGGCTGCTTTGATGCTTTAGAGCATGGCTGCGGGATTTCTTGTGTGTGTTGGAGTTGTGGATGCATTATAATGCATTGAACCTCTGTTTTGATGTGTTGAATACATGGGACATTAATCCGGAAGCAAAAGAGGTGTTTTTAGAAGCTTCAGAAGATCGCTAGTTGCGTCGGCAAGCGTGGTTTCGCAAGTCGGTGAGTGGAATTTGGTTTTTCAGCGTGGAAATGTTTTAGAAATGGTTTTGGGAACTTAATAAGAGCATGAAATGCTATATTAAGTTCGGAAGTATGTAAATCAGAATTTCTCCCTCGGTTGTGCTAGTTGTGAGCCTATGGTTGCACTTGGTTTTAAATGCATTTACCTACTATTTTAAAGCAAGTTTTGAGATTATAAATTATGTATGATGATGCCATGAGGTTTAAGGATGCACTAGGTAAGTGGTCCTTGTATGCATGTGTTGATGCATTTGGTTTTAAGCATAGTTTAATGCTTGTTGATGGCTTATCATGAATGCTTTGTAAAAACAGTGAGTTATGCATGTGTTATGGACTATATTGGCAAGTGATGTGGTTTAAAGTGTTTTATAAATGAAATCAAATATAGTTTGCCATCTATAGGATTGAGTGCACTATAAACAAGTCACCTTGGATGGTGAGGGGTTGTGATTGTACCTTATACTCCATCCAAGTACTCTAATGATTGAGGATTATTTAAGGTTGCAACGGTTGAGAGTATCTCTCGGGTGCGAACCTTGTGTGTGTCCCGTATCTCGTTAGTGGGTTATACATGTAACGATGAGTGGTGTTGTGGGGTTGTGATTGTACCGAATACTCCACTACGGGTGTCACAATGATGGAGGGTCGCTCTCATGTGTGAGCCTTGATATGCTGGTAAAGTGTGTGAAGGGTACGGGACAACCCTTTGTAATCCGTGTATCCGATACTTTGATTTTGAGTTTGTTGTTATCACTTGTGAGCCAATATAATGGATTTGGTTAGTGTGGAAAAGTTGCTAATGCATGGTTTGTAACCCCCTTAGCCCGGTCTAGACGCCCGACCTAAACTAAGAAGATTACACGGGGTAAACCGAAGTTAACTCGTAAAAGTCAACCTCGATTAACGACCCTTATTTTATTTCTTTATCTTTTCTAGATGCACAATATTAACCTATGTGAATAGCATGACACATAAAAGAAAACGGTGCAGTGATCGGAGTTCATTAAGGGGTACAATTGCATACATTTTACTTTTAGGGACTAAATTGTAAATTTACAGAATTACGAGGACAAACCAGATTTTAGAGTTACCAAACCAAAATTAATCATGTAACATGCGAGCATGCCAAAACTTATCTCAAACGGAACATCCAAACTCAATTAATTTAACATACGAACAGTCAGGGGTCAAATTGCAAGAAAGACAAACCTGGAACAATTCAAAATCCAAGTTCGACGGTCACCTGTTCCGGAACGCTGAACCCCGTATCAAAACGGTCGTTTCAAAACCAAGTTGACCGTTTCGATACTCGGGTACGTTCTGAAACCAGGCTTCCCAGTAGCTAAATGTTCCGGAACGATCTCACTCGTTCCGAAACCCCCAGGCCAATAAAGGCCATCATTTCGATATGAATTAGGGCATTCCGAAACACCCTGCCCTGCAACAACAGACTTTGATGGTTTTAGACAACTTTCCACACCCGTAAACATTCCCACACATGTTACAACCTACATGCAACTTGTACACGTATTAACGACCATTAACATGAAGCATAAGCTAAATCGTAGCATCATTCAAGCAAGCAATAGATCTATAGGCATGCTTCCTAGTTTCCAAAACCATACAAAAGCTAAAAACCACATTCATGTACAAATCAATCCTCAAAGGTCATTTACAAACCAAAATAAACCAGCCATCATATCTCAGCAAAGAAATCAATAATGAAACCTTCAAACCAAGGTTCTAATCCCCCGTTGTCAATTCTACTTATTAAAACTCTCCAAAGTTCATACTTGAGTTCGAGTGACAACTTAGACGCCTTCACTTGCTACTCCTTGGCCCTTAAGCTTAGTTGTCTGCATTTTTGGGAAAAGAGGAGCGTAAGCACAATTGCTTAGTGAGGGAAAGCTCAAGAATACACCAACAATGCGGTTTTCAAATCGCATATCGAACCACTTCATGCTCTTTCTCAAATCATGCTTTCAAAACCAAAGAAAATCATTCCAAAATCATGTTCCTCATGTATCATTAATCACATGCATTTCTCTCAATGCAAATGCACATTAAGCCTCACTTTATAACTCTCTTAGCCCGGCCTAGATGCCCGACCCGAACTAAGAAGATTAAACGGGGATAACCAAAGTCAACTCGTGAAAGTCAACCTTGATTGACGACCCTTTTTTTTCTTTTTAACTTTTCTAGATACACATTATTATCCTATGTGAATAACAAAACATTTTAGCGGAAACGGCACAGTGAACGGAGTTCATTTAGGGGTTTAATTGCGTACGATCGTCTTTTAGGGACTAATATGTAACTTTTCAAAATTATAAAGACCAAACAAATTTTAAGGTTACCAAATCAAAATTAACGATATATTAAGCCAACATGTCAAATTTCATCTTAAACGGATCATCCAAATTCATTTAATTAAGCAGTCAAAACACATGGACCAAAATGTAAGAAACAGAAACCTGATAGAATTCAAATTCAACTCCAATGGTCGGTGTTGCGAAACACAAGGCCCTGTACCGAAACGGTCGTTTCGAAACCAGGTTGACCGTTTCGATACTCGGGTGCATTCCGAAACCTGTATTGAAACACCCCTTTCCAGTATCAAAAACGTTTCGAAACGTTCCTGCCCGTTCTGAAACCTTATGGCCATTTCATGCCTCTGTTCCGAAACAACTAACGGAGTTCCGATACGCCTTGCCCTGCAACAGCAAATTTTGCTGGTTTTTCACTCATAAACACCCCCGAAAACATTCCAAATCATACCACAACATACATTCAACATGTTTAGGCATGAAAGATCAACAATGCAAAGTACGAGCTAAAACATAACATCATTCAAGCAAGCATTGATTCTATAGGCATGCTTCCTAGTCTTTTAAAACCAACAAAAGCTAAAAAGCCTCAATTATGCATCAATCAAACCTCAAAGGCCATTTACAGCTCAAACATACCCAACCAAATATGAACAAAGTAATAACTAACATCCTCAATCAACCAAAAGTAGAAATCCCACCCATTGCCTATTATTACACCAAAGAAAAACCACATACTTTGCTAGACCAAAGTGCTTGGACTCCCATTGCTTACTTGCTGCCTCA
Source organism: Hibiscus trionum (assembly GCA_030270665.1). Classification (NCBI taxonomy): domain Eukaryota; kingdom Viridiplantae; phylum Streptophyta; class Magnoliopsida; order Malvales; family Malvaceae; genus Hibiscus; species Hibiscus trionum. The sequence continues at coordinate 30,959,859 of BSYR01000021.1, forward strand.
AGTACCTAATTCTCTGTATTGATGAAACAAATGAGCGTAAACACAAAGCTTAGTGAGGATCACTAAGCAATATTCATCAATGCATCATACAATTGGCAAATCATCATTCATCAACACATGCCTTTACATAAAACATGTCCTTTCAAGACATCAATGCACTTTCTAAAACAAATGCTCTTATGCATCATTTTAAAACAACAAATAAACCTTTGCTCATGCTATACCAAGAATCACATGCATTCTAGCATTATTCACAAGCATATCATGCTTAAACCATTAATTACAACATTATATTGGCTTACAAGTAATCATTTCTCAAACCATACGAAAATCAACTCAAGACACAATTTGATACGCGGATTACAAGCGTTGTCCCACACGCTTCATACAAACTACCGGACTACACAAAGTGGAGACCAATGGCACAATCACAACCCCTCAACATCTTTGATGGAGATTAATGACACAATCACAACCCCTCGACATCACTCATCGGTAGTTGTATAATTCCACTAACGAGAGTATGGGACGTAACCTCAAGATTCACACACGGGATTAAACCATCCACCGTTGTGATCTTAGCCTCAATCTTTAGGGTACTTGGATGGAGATTATGGCACAATCACAATCCCTCGACATCCAAGGTGACTTTATTCACGATGCACCCAATCTTATAGCCGGCTGACTATATTCGATTACAAGAACCAAAAACCACTTTCATCACTTGCCAATATAATCTTTTAACGTCAATAATCCACTGCTTTACAAGCATAAATACAAAGCCATTACCACAAGCATAACCATGCTTAATCATCATGTGCAATAATCACATAAAACCAAGGATCACTTACCTAGTGCATCCTTATCTCAATGGCACTAAAATCCAGCATTAACCATGCTTAAAACATGCTTTAAAACAGTTATCAAAACCATAATTAACTCAAGTGCATTTTCATCAAAACATAGCACATTTCCGAGAGAGACTTCTGAAACACTTACTCTTGAGCTTAGCTAAGTGTTTCAATCGTACACTAATCTCCCAAGACCACGCTCAAAGTGTTACAAAGCTGGAAAATTACTAATCTCCCAAGATACGCGAAGCCTTGCTCGCTGACACGAAAATTACTCCTCCGGAGCCTCCAACAACACCTCGTTTGCTTCCGGATTACGATCCCTTTTTTTCACATCATCAAAACAGAGATCTAAATGCATTAAAATTCATTTCAACAGCAGCAACAATTCACAAACCCATTGCTCACTCAAATTACACAAATTTACCCAACCGAAACAACCGAAAACTCAATCAATTGCTTCCTAAACCAAGCCCAGCCAACATACATCACTTCCAACCATTTATAAACATCAAAACACATCTAAAGAACAACCTAACCCATCCTTATACCTCAAGCAAGCAAGATTCCATCATTTCACCTAAAAAACTCACTTAAAGCTAACAAGAAACTCAAGGATCTCAATGATTTCGAGATCTATGTTGTCAAAACTTCATTTCATTATATTAACCAACTTAAAACTCAATTAAAATCAATCCATAACAAAGCTTAACAAAACAAGCGCGAAAATTAAGATTTCAACCATATTTTTACAAGATTTTGATCTCCAATCAAAACTATAATGAAAACTCAACCATAAACATTAATTAGAAGCCAAATATCTTGGGAATTTCAATAAAGAACTTTGATTAGAGGTTGAGAACGGGATTTACCTCCAATCCTTGCTTTCCTCAATGAATAACAAGTTTTCCTTAGCAAAATCTTGAAGAACTTGAAAGGATTTCTTGAAAATTGATTAGGAAATATTAAGAGAGTGTTTGGGAGAAAAGAATTCTGGAGAGAAAAGAATGAAATAGTGTTTGGCTGAAAATGATGAGAAAATGATAGTTACGTGATGGAATCTCACATTAACTACCCATTTTAATTAATTAAAAATAAAAACCAATTAAAGCTATTTAATTAAAAGCCATTTTAAACACACGTCATATTAAGGAAAGGTTAAATTGCCATAAAGCCCCCTAAAGATTCTAAGAATTTGGCTTCTCCTTTAAAAATCACATTTTCTATAGTTTTGAAACTTTACAATTTGGTCACTACTCGAAATGTCCCATTTCCAAAACTCTTTTTGTAAAATTGATTTGACCAACCTCTTAAACATATTTTTAGAGTAATTTAGCAATTTTATCACATTTTTATCCTATCCCGATCCTTGATTTCCTTAAATCACCTTACGCGACTCGAACCGTTTTCAACCGGTCCAGTCTGATGTCTAAAACATCTAGGCCCAAAACCAGGGCATTACAACTCTCCCCCACTTAAGAAATATTTTCCTCGAAATTTTACATGAAGGAAAAAGGTGCGGAAACTGCTTCAGCATGTCCGCTTTGCTTTCGCATGTGGCCTCCTTAACTCCTCGGTGTCGCCACAACACCTTCACAAGCTCTATCGTCTTACCACGAAGAACTTTACTGCTCACATGGAGAACCCTCACTGGTTCCTTATCATATGACAAATCCATATTCAACTCTATCTCCTCAACAGGCATCACATGTGAAGGATCTGATATGTACTTCCGCAACATAGAGACATGGAACACATCATGTATCTTTTCCAGCTCTGAAGGCAATCTCAACCGATATGCCATAGGACCAATACGCTCCACAACCTCGTAAGGTCCAATGAACCTTTAGCTGATCTTACCTTTACGCCCAAATCTCATCACCTTCTTCCAATGCGAGACTTTCAAAAGCACATGTAACCCCCTTAGCCCGGCCTAGACGATTGACCCGAACTACGAAGATTACACGGGGAAAACCAAAGTCAACCTGAAAGTCAACCTTGATTAACGACCCTTTTTTTCTTTTTAACTTTTTCTAAATGCATATTAACCCTAGGTGTACTCTTGAGATAAGCATACTCAAAAATCACAGCAATCGGAAAACAATAAGGGACTCGATTGCACAATATAAGAATTTAAGGACCAATTTGTAAATTCTGGAATTAGGAGGACTTTACCAATTTTTAAGTTACCATTATGAAATTAGTCATGTTTCATACCTCTCTGCCAAATTTCACCTCAAACGGACATCTCAAACTAAACCAATTGTACATACAAAAATCAGGACTAAAACATAAATCTTGCAAACCTCAAAACCATTCAAATCAGTGCCCAACGGTCAAGTGTTTCGAAACGGGTCTAGGCCGTTCAGAAACACGGGCTGGCAGTAGCCAAAGTGTTTCGAAACACCTCAGCCCGTTTCGAAACACCCAGGCCAAAATATGCACCTGTTTCGAAACAGGCAAGGGTGTTTCGAAACACCCTGCCCAGAAATAGCAGAAAAGTCTGTTTTACACCCTTTCGACCCACCAAACACGCTCATATGACCTCCATATCATGCCAACAAGTCATCAAACAATAAAGGAACATATTTGCATCATCAAAGCTCAATCACAGCCTCAAATAAGAAAAACCACGAGTCTAAAGGCATGCATCCTATAATGAAAAACAAGCAATCATCAAATCTCCAAAACAAATACCAAATGGCCATTTACATGTTTCAAACATCATCATAGGCATTAAACCAAACTTAGAGAGTCCAAAACATCTCCCAAAAACTCAATCTAGGTTCCCATTGCCAAATACCAAAAGCTAATAGTGTTGTGAAAATAGTCACCATACATGAGCTTAGACTTTCACTTGGATCCTTGACCTCCTTGCTGCCCTTAAAGCACTTCAATGCTCTGCATTATTGGTTCAAGAAAGAGAGAGCGTAAGAACACATGCTTAGTGAGAAATGCTCTAATGAAACAACACAATAATGCACTTTGTAAAAACACCTTTCCAAGGCCTTTAATTTCAAAACATCATTTATCATGCATCTATGCACACAAACCAAGCATCTCATGCTTCAATACATCAACATGTCATATTGGCTTTCAAGTGATAATCCATAACCATTCTTCAACTCAAAACACAATCGGATACGCGGATTACAAGCGTTGTCCCATACGCTTCATACACACTACTAAACACTCAAGGTGGAGTTTACCGGTACAATCACAACCCCTCAACACCCGTGATGGAGTCTACGGTACAATTACAACCCCTCCACATCACTCATTGGTAGTTGTATAACATCACTAACGAGAACACGGGACTCACAACACAAGATCCTTACATGGCATTTTAACCACCATTATGATCTTAGACATCTTGTTAGTGTTCTTGGATGGAGTTTACGGTACAATTACAACCCCTCAACATCCAAGGCGACTTTATTCACGGTGCACCCAATCCTATAGCCGGCTAACTATATCTGATTCAAGTACTTTAAAACCCTCACATCACTTGCCAATATACATCATTTACCATCATCAATCCACTGTTTTTAAGCATTAAACAAAGCCATTACATAATCATGCATCACTATGCATCAAACCACATTTATCAATGTCCAAATCAAGGATCTCTTACCTTGAGCATCCTTCAACACATGGCTTACAAAACCATCATTAAACATGCTAAAATATGCTTTCAAAAACAGAACTTAAACATGCAAAATAAACACATTGCATTCAACCATCTCATGGTTCATCAAAAAGAGAGTTTCTCCGAAAAACTTACTCTTGAGCTTAGCTAAGTTGTTTAGACTTAAACTAAGCTCCCATAACCATCCAAGATTGGTTTCAAAGCTGAAAACCAAACTTCACTCACCGATTCCGTTTCGCAAGCTTGTCGAAACGCCGATCAAGCCTCCGGATCAACACCACAAGGATCCGAAGATGTCTCCCCTGTTTTAAACACATCAAAGTAGAGGATTAATGCATCATCATGCATTAAAATCTTCAACCAAAACACCTAAACTCGCTGCTCTCATCAAAACTCACATTTCGGCTACCAAACACAACCGAAATCACATTCAAACACCTCTACAACAATACCCAGCAAGATCCATCAAATCCAATCATTCTTAAACATCAATTAACATCTAAAAAGGACCTAATCACGTCATTATACCTCCAACTATAGCAGAACATCAAAATCACCCCAAAAACCACCATTTTCTCAAGTAAAAACTTAGGAAAATCAACCTATTCCGGATTGTATTGATTAAACCTCCATTTCATATCATTTAAACATCCAAAATACATCAAAAAGACATCTCAAAACAGAGCCCAATCATCTATTACGAATTTCTTCAAAATTAAATCCAAATCTTGCATTTTAAGCCAAAATCAAGAACACAACATTAAAACCTTTAATAAAACTCAATTTAAGGATTGAGAACTTGGGAATTTCAGTAAAGAACTGAGTATTTAGAGGAGAAGGACGTTCATACCTCTAAATGTGAGTTTCTCCTTATTTAGAGCCAAAATCCTTGAAAATTAAATAAGCAAATGACGAGTATTTGGTGTAGAAATGATTAGAAATCATTTAGAGATTGAAATCTCAACTATAGGTGTGAAAATCAAAGGTAAAATGGCTGTGGAAATGTGTTTGGCTGAGGGAAAATTAAGAGAAAATGAAATAGGAAAATTTTGGCAAAAGTTAGTTATGAAACTAAAATATCTATTTTCCCTCTTTTCTTTTTATTAAATCACATTAAATGAGTCTTTAAAATTTAAGAAAAATCTGGAGAAACCCTCCCTTGGGTAAATTAGCTCCTTAAAGATTCAAAGTTTTAATCCTTTTAAAACAGTCACCAACTTTTCAAAAATTACATTATAGTCACTAACTTGAAATGTCATATTTCCAAACCCCATTTTGTAATATTGATTTCACCACTCTCTTATATATAATAAAAGAGGATTTTTAGATATTTTTCCATATTTTTAATGCATCCCGAACTAGGCTTTCCCTAAAAACCACCTTTTATATTCGAACCGTAATTTAAACCGGTCCAGTTCAGACCCTAAACTTCCAAGCCCAAAATTGGGGTGTTACAACTCTCCCCCCCTTAAGAAATTTCGTCCTCGAAATTTACCTGAAGGGAAAAGATACGGAAACTGCTTCAACATGTCATCCTTCCGTTCCCACGTGGCTTCCTCAGCACCACGATGCTTCCACAACACCTTTACCAACTCAATGGTCTTGCCTCGAAGGACTTTACTATCCGAATCCAGAATCTCCACCGGTTCCTCATCATAGGTCAAATCTGGATTCAACTCCACTTCCTCCACAGGCATCACATGAGAGGGATCCAATCTATACTTCCGAAGCATAGAAACATGAAACATATCATGAATCTTTTCTAACTCTTGCGGTAACCTCAATTTGTACGCAACAGGACCCACACGCTCAATCACCTCGTATGGTCCAATGTACCTAGGGCTCAACTTCCCCTTTCGGCCAAACCTCATCACCTTTTTCCAAGGCGAAACTTTCAAAAACACACGGTCACCCACCGCATACTCAATCTCCTTACGCTTCAAATCCGCGTAAGACTTCTGCCGATCAGAAGCTGCCTTCAATCGCTCACAAATGAGCTTCACCTTCTCGGTGGTTCCTTTCAACAAAGCGGGCATCGAAACCAACTTCTGACCTGTTTCAGCCCAACAAAGAGGAGTCCTACACTTCCTCCCATACAAAGCTTCATAAGGTGCCATTTGAATACTTGCCAGATAACTATTATTATAGGCAAACTCCACCAAAGGCAAATGTTTCTCCCAAGAACCCTGAAACTCAATCACGCAGCACCTCAACATATCCTCCAACACCTGGATAACACGCTCAGACTGTCCATCCGACTGCGGATGATAAGATGTACTGAAATTCAACCGTGTACCCAAAGCCTGATGCAAACACGGCCAAAAACGCGATGTAAACCTCGGATCTCTATCCGACACAATCGACTTTGGCACACCATGCAACCGCACAATCTCAGCAATGTACAGCTCCGCAAGATTATCCAAAGTGTACGTAGTATGCACAGGTAAGAAATGCGCACACTTCGTCAGGCGATCCACAATCACCCACACCGAATTCTTCTTCAATGGCGACAAAGGCAAACCATACACGAAGTCCATGGTAATCCTCTCCCACTTCCACTCAGGAATCCTCAACGGTTGCAACAACCCTGAAGGAAACTGATGCTCAGCCTTAACTCGCTGACATACCATGCACTTGCTTACAAACTCAGCAACATCTTTCTTTAACCCCACCCAATAGTACGCATCACGAAGATCACGGTACATCTTAGTACTACCAGGGTGCATAGAAAAAGGACTACTATGAGCTTCAGTCAGAATAGCACGCCTCAACTCAGCATCATTGGGTACTACTATCCGACTTCCAAAGCATAAAACTCCATCATCATTAAAGCAGAAATCCGATGGCCTACCCTCTGCAATGTCCTGAACATGTGGCACCAAGGAATCATCCAACAACTGCTTTTCCTTAATCAACTGAACCAAGGATGGTTTCACTTGCAACTTAGCCACAAGACCACCATCACGCGAAATGCTCAAACTGGCAAACATAGCCCTCAACTCCACAGCTACCTTCCTACTAAAGGCATCCGCTACAACATTAGCTTTACCCGGATGGTACTCGATCGTCAAATCGTAATCCTTAAGCAACTCCACCCAACGCCGTTGCCTAAGATTCAACTCTTTCTGAGACATTAGATACTTCAAACTATTGTGGTCTGTGTACACAGTACACTTCTCACCATACAGGTAATGTCTCCAAATTTTCAAAGCAAAAACTATCGCAGCTAACTCAATGTCATGAGTAGGATAATTGCGCTCATGCACCTTCAACTGACGCAATGCATAAGCCACCACCTTACCCTCTTGCATCAACACACATCCCAAACCAACGTAGGACGCGTCACTATACACTACAAACTCTTTCCCTGATTCAGGTTGAACCAAGATAGGAGCTTCCGTTAAAGCTGCCTTAAGCTTCTCAAAAGCCAGTTGTCTCGCTTCCGTCCACTCATACTTAACATCCTTCTGCAACAACTTCGTCAAAGGTGCAACAATATTTGAAAACCCATCCACGAACCTCCGATAGTACCCCGCCAAACCAAGGAAACTACGGACTTCATGAACAGACTTAGGAGGCTTCCAATTCATCACTGCCTCAATCTTCTGAGGATCAACACGAATTCCTTCAGCAGAAACCACATGACCCAGAAACACAACTTCTCTAAGCCAGAACTCACACTTGCTCAGCTTGGCATAAAGCTGATTCTCCAGCAAAGCCTGCAACACAATTCTCAAATGCCCCTCATGCTCCTCCTCAGTACGAGAGTACACGAGAATATCATCAATGAACACCACAACAAATTTATCCAAGTATTCATGGAACACTCTATTCATCATGTCCATGAAAGCTGCAGGAGCATTCGTCAAACCAAACGGCATCACAAGAAACTCATAATGCCCATACCTCGTTCTGAAGGCTGTCTTTGGCACATCCACATCCTTCACCTTCAGCTGATAATACCCTGACCTTAAGTCAATTTTAGAGAACACAACTGCTCCCCGAAATTGATCCAAAAGATCATCAATTCTCGGCAATGGATACTGATTCTTGATAGTCAACTTGTTAAGCTGACGATAATCAATGCACATTCTAATAGTGCCATCATTTTTCTTCACAAACAAGACCGGTGCACCCCAAGGTGACACACTTGGCATAATGAAGCCACGTTCAAGAAACTCCTGAAGTTGCGTCTTTAGCTCTTTCAACTCTTTAGGTGCCATTCGATAAGGAGTAATGGACACTGGAGTTGTGTTTTCATACAGCTCAATCCCAAACTCCACTTCGCGATTAGGAGGCAATCCAGGCAACTCCTCCGGAAACACACCAGGAAACTCTCGCACCGTCCTGATATCTTGCACACGCAACTCTTTAGAGCTAGGATTCATCACAAAGCCTAGGTAGGCTTCACAACCTTGCCTCAGCATCCGGCTCGCTTCCAATGTGGACACCACGTTGGCAAGAAACTTCACATTCTCACCCACCACCACTACCTCATAATCATCCGCAAGCTTCAACGAAACTCGCTTATTCTCAAAATCCACTACAGCTCGATGCTCAACAAGCCAATCCATACCAAGGATTACATCAAAACCATAGAAAGGCAATTCCATAAGATCAACATGAAAAACATAGTCTTGCACAACCAAGGGGCATCTTCTATAAAGCTTTCGTGTCACAACAGTCTCACAAAAAGAACTAGTTACACGCATACCAACATCCAAAGACTCAACAGGAAAACCAAGCAATTGAGCATGTTCTCGCAATATGTATGAGTGTGTAGATCCAGAATCAATCAAGGAAAGTAATGACAAGGATTGCAAAGTGAAAGTACCTGCGATCACATCCGTGTCATTCCTCCCCTCCCTCTGAGCATACAATCTGGCCTGGCCACCACCCTTAGGCTGAACAGCTACCATATGAGCCATATTCCTTCCACCATCCTCTCTACGCTGAAAATTACCACGGCCGCGCCCACAACCTCTCTGTGGTGCAACAACTCCAGGAGCACGTCCCTGACCACCACCGGCCAACAGAGGACACTCTCTCTTCATGTGATCCGCCGAACCACAGTTCCAACACGAATTACCGGTCACCACAACAGGAGCCTGTACCTCCCTCGCTGCTCGAGGACAATCACGCCTCAGATGACCACACTATCCACATGTCCAACATGTGTTCTGATCAGCTCTCGCCCTGTCTCCCTGAACAGGCGCACCTTGCCCTCCACCGCCACGCCTAGCTGAAGACTGATACTTCCGATCACGTCCTCTCTTGTTCCGTCTGCCACCGGAACTATACTCAGCAGCTCGCTTGCCCGCACTAGGACCAGCTCCTCTAGAAGATAAACTCAAATTCAACTCAATGTCTTTTGCTCTACCCACCAACACATCAAAGTCAGTGTACTCAGCAGCCAGTATATAGGTCTTTACATCCGTCACCAAACCATAACGGAAACGTTCACACCTCTCCCGCTCATCAGGGATAAGCTCAGGTGCGTACTGACTGAGTCGGACAAACTGAACCTCGTACTCAGCCACTAACATGCTCCCTTGAGTAAGAGACATGAATTCCCTTTTCTTTTCATCCAGGTACCGCACACCCAGATACCTCCTCTTGAACGCGTTCAGAAATAACGTCCAAGTCACATCAGCATCCTCTATTCCGGAGATAGTGATTGTCCACCAGGTATACGCATTGTCATGCAACAATGATATTACACAGCCCAGCTTCTGCACTTCATTGCACTTCATTTGTCCCAAAATTCTCTTGGTACTTTCCAACCAAGACTCGGAACCCTCCGCAGACAAACCCCTGAACTCAGTCCCTCCCAGACTGCGCAAGCGTTTCAGAGGTAGTCTAGCATTAGCATCTCCCTGATGCCCAGCTCCATGAGCTCCAGCTACCGACGCCTGAAAGGCTCCAGCAATAGCTTGAATCAGCACTGTCATGTTAGGAGCAGCTTGCCCCTGCCCAGCTTCAGGTCCAGCGACCCCAGCACCAGCTCCCTCACCCCCAGCACCACCTCCATCGGGTGGCGGAGGTAAATCCACTACATTTTCCGCATTCTCTTCGTTCTCATTTTGAGCCATAGCTCGCGTATTAATCCTCGTCTCTCTACGAGGTCCCATTCACTAAACAATGCAATCACAAATGCAATAAACATAGTCAGGCTCAGCAAGGTAAGCAATCCAAGTACTCAAGCTCATTTCCAATTAAAACAAATCATTTCATTAGCTTTGATATGGCAATGGGTCCCTCAAACATGCTTCACCACAGCATACACCAAAATTGCAACATTCTTACAATTCATACATCATACTTTCACTCAACAGGTATACAAGCAATCATACACATATCACCCACATAACCATTCCCAAATACTCGAGAACTCAGCTCTGATACCACCAAATGTAACCCTCTTAGCCCGGCCTAGACGATTGACCCGAACTACGAAGATTACACGGGGAAAACCAAAGTCAACCCGAAAGTCAACCTTGATTAACAACCTTTTTTTTTTCTTTTTAACTTTGTCTAAATGCATATTAACCCTAGGTGTACTCTTGAGATAAGCATACTCTAATATCACAGCAATCGGAAAACAATAAGGGACTCAATTGCACAACATACGAATTTAGGGACCAATTTGTAAATTCTGGAATTAGGAAGACTTTACAAATTTTTAAGTTACCATTATGAAATTAGTCATGTTTCATTCCTCTCTGCCAAATTTCACCTCAAACGGACATCTCAAACTCAACCAATTGCACATACAAAAATCAGGACTAAAACATAAAGCTTGTAAACCTCAAAACCATTCAAATCAGTGCCCAACGGTCAAGTATTTCGAAACGGGTCTAGGCCGTTCAGAAACACGGGCTGGCAGTAGCCAAAGTGTTTCGAAACACCTCAGCCCGTTTTGAAACACCCAGGCCAAAATATGAACCTGTTTCGGAACAGGCAAGGGTGTTTCGAAACACCCTGCCAAGAAACAGCAGAAAAGTCTGTTTTACACCCTTTCGACCCACCAAACACGCTCATATGACTTCCATATCATGCCAACAAGTCATCAAACAATACAGGAACATATTTGCATCATCAAAGCTCAATCACATCCTCAAATAAGAAAAACCACGAGTCTAAAGGCATGCATCCTATAATGAAAAGCAAGCAATCATCAAATCTCCAAAACAAATACAAAATGGCCATTTACATGTTTCAAACATCATCATAGGCATTAAACCAAACTTAGAGAGTCCAAAACATCTCCCAAAAACTCAATCTAGGTTCTCATTGCCAAATACCAAAAGCTAATAGTGTTGTGAAAATAGTCACCATACATGAGCTTAGACTTTCACTTGGATCCTTGACCTCCTTGCTACCTTTAAAGCACTTCAAGGCTCTGCATTATTGGTTCAAGAAAGAGAGAGCGTAAGCACACATGCTTAGTGAGAAATGCTCTAATGAAACAACACAATAATGCACTTTGTAAAAACACCTTTCCAAGGCCTTTAATTTCAAAACATCATTTATCATGCATCTATGCACACAAACCAAGCATCTCATGCTTCAATACATCAACATGTCAAATTGGCTTTCAAGTGATAATCCATAACCATTCTTCAACTCAAAACACAATCGGATACGCGGATTACAAGCGTTGTCCCATACGTTTCATACACACTACCAAACACTCAAGGTGGAGTTTACCGGTACAATCACAACCCCTCAACACCCGTGATGGAGTCTACGGTACAATTACAACCCCTTCACATGACTCATTGGTAGTTGTATAACATCACTAACGAGAACACGGGACTCACAACACAAGATCCTTACATGGCATTTTAACCACCATTATGATCTTAGACATCTCGTTAGTGTTCTTGGATGGAGTTTACGGTACAATTACAACCCCTCAACATCCAAGGCGACTTTATTTACGGTGCACCCAATCCTATAGCCGGCTAACTATATCCGATTCAAGTACTTTAAAACCCACACATCACTTGCCAATATACATCATTTACCATCATCAATCCACTGTTTTTAAGCATTAAACAAAGCCATTACATAATCATGCATCACTATGCATCAAACCACATTTATCAATGTCCAAATCAAGGATCTCTTACCTTGAGCATCCTTCAACACATGGCTTACAAAACCAGCATTAAACATGCTAAAATATGCTTTCAAAAACAGAATTTAAACATGCAAAATAAACACATTGCATTCAACCATCTCATGGTTCATCAAAAAGAGAGTTTCTCCGAAAAACTTACTCTTGAGCTTAGCTAAGTTGTTTAGACTTAAACTAAGCTCCCATAACCATCCAAGATTGGTTTCAAAGCTTAAAACCAAACTTCACTCTCCGATTCTGTTTCGCAAGCTTGCCGAAACGCCGATCAAGCCTCCAGATCAACACCACAAGGATCCGAAGATGTCTCCCCTGTTTTAAACACATCAAAGCAGAGGATTAATGCATCATCATGCATTAAAATCTTCAACCAAAACACCTAAACTCGCTGCTCTCATCAAAACTCACATTTCGGCTACCAAACACAACCGAAATCAAATCCAAACACCTCTACAACAATACCCATCCAAGATCCATCAAATCCAATCATTCTTAAACATCAATTAACATCTAAAAAGGACGTAATCACGTCCGTATACCTCCAGCTATAGCAGAACATCAAAATCACCCCAAAAACCACCATTTTCTCAAGTAAAAACTTAGGAAAATCAACCTATTCGGGATTGTATTGATTAAACCTCCATTTCATATCATTTAAACATCCAAAATACATCAAAAAGACATCTCAAAACAGAGCCCAATCATCTATTACGAATTTCTTCAAAATTAAATCCAAATCTTGCATTTTAAGCCAAAATCAAGAACACAACATTAAAACCTTTAATAAAACTCAATTTAAGGATTGAGAACTTGGGAATTTCAGTAAAGAACTGAGTATTTAGAGGAGAAGGACGTTCATACCTCTAAATGTGAGTTTCTCCTTATTTAGAGCCAAAATCCTTGAAAATTCAATAAGCAAATGATGAGGATTTGGTGTAGAAATGATTAGAAATCATTTAGAGATTGAAATCTCAACTTTAGGTGTGAAAATCAAAGGTAAAATGGCTGTGGAAATGTGTTTGGCTGAGGGAAAATTGAGAGAAAATGAAATGGGAAAATTTTGGCAAAAGTTAGTTATGAAACTAAAATATATATTTTCCCTCTTTTCTTTTTATTAAATCACATTAAAATGAGTCTTTAAAATTTAAGAAAAATCTGGAGAAACCCTCCCTTGGGTAAATTAGCTCCTTAAAGATTCAAAGTTTCAATCATTTTAAAACAGTCACCAACTTTTCAAAAATTACATTTTAGTCACTAACTTGAAATGTCATATTTCCAAACCCCATTTTGTAAAATTGATTTCACCACTCTCTTATATATAATGAAAGAGGATTTTTAGATATTTTTCCATATTTTTAATGCATCCCGAACTAGGCTTTCCCTAAAAACCACCTTTTATATTCGAACCGTAATTTAAACCGGTCCGGTTCAGACCCTAAACTTCCAAGCCCAAAATTGGGGTATTACAGCACACGTTCGCCAACCGCGAAATCAATCTCCTTACGCTTCAGGTCCGCGTAAGACTTTTGCCTATCTGATGCTGCCTTCAACCGCTCACAAATGAGTTTCACCTTCTCGGTGGTTCCCTTCAGCATAGGTGGCATCGAAATAAACTTTTGCCCAGCTTCTCCCTAACAGAGAGGGGTTCTACATCTTCTCCCATACAAAGCCTCGTATGGAGCCATTTGAATACTTGCCTGATAAATGTTATTATACGCAAACTCAACCAACGACAAGTGCTTCTGCCAAGAACCCTAAAAATCTATCACGCATTATCTCAACATGTCCTCAAGCACTTGGATCACACGCTCCGACTTTCCATCCGTCTCAGGATGATATGAGGTACTAAAATTCAACCGTGTACCCAAGGCTTGATGCAGACATTCCCAAAATTGTGTTGTAAACCTCAGATCCCTATCCGACAGTATAGACTTTGGCACACCGTGCAACCGCACAATCTCAGTTATGTACAGCTCAACCAACTTATCCAAGGTATACGTAGTATGCACAGGCAGAAAATGTGCACACTTCGTAAGGCGATCAACAATCACCCAAAATGAATTCTTCCTTGATGGTGACAATGGCAATCCATATACAAAATCCATGGTAATTCTTTCCCACTTCCATTCCGGGATCCTCAAAGGTTGCAACAATCCAGAAGGAACCTGATGTTCAACCTTCACTTGATGACACACCATGCACTTACTAACGAATTTAGCCACATCCTTTTTCAATCCCACCCAGTAGTACTCATCTTTCAAATCATGATACATCTTTGTACTACCAGGATGCATAGCAAAAGGACTACTATGAGCTTTAGTCAGAATAGTGTGCCTCAACTCAACATCATCTGGCACCACTATTCGACTCCCAAAGCACAAAACACTGTCATCATTAAACCTGAAATCCGAAGGCCTACCCTCTACAATGTCCTGAACATGCGAAACAAGGGATTCCTTAAGCAACTGCTTATCTTTGATCATCTGAAACAGAGATGGTTTCACTTGAAATTCCGCAATAAGACCACCATCACGCGATATGCTCAAGCAAGCAAACATCGCTCTCAACTCCACGACGACTTTCCTTATCAAAGCATCGGCTACAACATTAGCCTTGCCCGGGTGGTACTCGATCGTCAGATCATAATATTTAAGCAACTCTACCTAACGATGTTGCCTAAGATTTAACTTCTCCTGAGACATAAGATACTTCAAACTCTTATGATCTGTGAACACAACACACTTCTCACTGTACAGGTAATGCCTCCGGATTTTCAAGGAAAACACAACAGCTGCAAGCTCAAGACCATTAGTAGGGTAGTTACGCTCATGCACCTTCAACTGCCTAGATGCAAAGGCCACAACCTTACCTTCCTGCATTAACACGCAGCTCAAACCAACAATGGACGCATCACTATAGACCATAAACTCTTTACCAGACTCAGGCTGAATCAGAACAGGAGCTTGCGTCAAAGCTTCTTTCAGCTTTTCAAAAGCTTGTTGCCTCGCATCTGTCCACTCAAAATGAACATTCTTTTGCAACAACTGGCTCAAAGGTGAAACTATCTTCGAGAAACCCTCGACAAACCTACGGTAATACCCAGCTAGACCAAGGAAACTTCGTACCTCTGTTACTGACTTAGGCATTTTCTAACTCATCACAACCTCTACTTTGTGTGGATCAACACGGATACCCTCAGCTGACACAACATGTCCAAGGAAGACCACATCTCTAAGCCAAAACTCACATTTACTTAGCTTGGCATACAACTGATTTTCCAACAACGCTTGCAAAACGATTCTCAACTGTCTATCATGATCCTCCTCGGTACGTGAATACACAAGGATATCATCGATGAACACCACCACAAACTGATCCAAGAATTCATGGAAGACACGATTCATCGTGTCCATGAAAGCAGCAGGCGCATTGGTTAAACCAAACGGCATCACTAAAAACTCGTAATGCTCGTACCTTGTCCGAAAAGTTGTCTTAGGTACATACACATCCTTCACCTTCAACTGGTAATATCCTGACCTCAAATCTATTTTAGAAAACACTGAGGCTCCTCGAAACTGATCAAAGAGATCATCAATTCTAGGCAAGGGATACTTGTTCTTGATCGTCAACATGTTCAATTGCTGATAATCTATGCACATCCGCATTGTCCCATCTTTCTTCTTTACAAACAACTCATGCAGTTGCATTTTCAACTCTTTTAGATCTTTAGTTGCCATGCGATAAGGAGCAATGGACACTAGAGTTGTATTCTCGTACAAATCGATACCAAACTCAACTTACCTATTTGGTGGCAACCCAGGCAATTCTTCCGGAAAGACACCCGGAAAATCGCAAACGGTTCATATATCCTTCACACACACATTCTTTGTGCCAGGATTCATTACATAGGCAAGGTAATCCTCACAACCCAACCTCATCATACGGTTTGCTTCCAAAACCAAAATCACATTCGGCAAGAATTTCACATTCTCGCCTACTACCACTACTTCATATTCATCGGCAAGATTTAAAGTAACCCGTTTGACATCAAAGTCAACCACAGCTCTATGCTCCGTCAGCCAATCCATACCAAGGATTACATCAAAACCGTAGAAGGGTAACTTCATCAAATCCATAAGAAAAACATGACCTTGCACAGATAAAGGGCATCTCCTATAAAACTTCCTAGTGACTACAGTCTCACCAAAAGAACTAGTAACTTGCATTCCTACTTCAAGCAACTTAACATGTATATCAAGCAAATGTGCATGCTCACTCAAGATATAAGAATGCGTAGATCCAGAATCAATCAAAGCCAACAATGATAAAGACTGAAGAGCAAAGGTACCTGCAATAACATCGGTATCATTACGCTCCTCGCGCTGAGCATAAACCCTGGCAGGACCGCCTCCCTCAGGCCGAACTGCAACCACATGAGCAGCGCCTCTCTGACCCTCGTCTCTCTTCTGGAAGTTCCCTCGGCCGCGTCCACGGCCTCTCTGAGGTGCTGCCACAGCAGGTGCACGTTCTTGGCCTACACCAGCCAACAAAGGACACTCTCGCCTCATGTGATCTACCGAGCCACAATTCCAACATGAATTTCGATGTCACCACAACAAGAGCCTGAACCTCTCTAGCTACTCGAGGACAATCTCGCCTCAAATGGTCCCTCGACCCACATGTCCAGTATGTGTGTTGCTCAGTTCTCACTCGGCCTCCCTAGACCTGACCGCCTCGACCCGGAGCACCTCGCCTCCCCTTAGGCTGATGTCTCCTGTCTCGGTCCCTTTTGTTCCGTCCACCCCCGAAACTATACTCAATTGCTATCTTCCCAGAGCTAAAACTAAGACCTCGAGATGCCAAACCTAGATTTTGTTCGATGTCTTTGGCTTGATATACAAGCACATCGAAGTCGGTATAATCCGCAGCCAACATATACGTCTTGACTTCTTGTACCAGTCAGTATCAGAAATGATCACATCAGTGCCTCTCACTAGGTATCAGATCAGGAGCATACTGGCTCAAGCGTACGGACTGGACCTCGTACTCAGCCACAGAAATATTACCCTAAACTAGCGACATAAACTCGCGTTTCTTCTCGTCCAAGTATCTCACCCCCAGATACTTCCTCATGAAGGCACCTCTGAAAAACTCCCAATCCACCTCGTTGGGTTCCAAACTAGCAGTGGTAGTCGTCCACCAGCTGTAGGCATCGCCTTGCAACAAGGAAACTGCGCATCCCAAGTTGCGCACATCATTGCATCCCATTTGATCCATGATACGGATCGTACTCGCTAACCAGGCCTCTGACACCTCAGGAGACATTCCAAAGAACTCGAGAGCTCCTAGGCTCCTCAACCTCTCCAATGGTAAGCCCGCCTGCCCAGCTGTAGGGGCCTCTACATGTGCTCCGCAAACAGCAGCCTGAAACACCCCGGTGATCACCTGAACCAACGACGTTAGATCACCAAACCCGGACCAGCAGGTCCTTGCTGCACCTGCTCCCCACCTCCAGGTGGTGGCGGAGGAGGTAGATTTCCACCATGAGGGACATCAGTCCCTTGCTCACCCTGGTCGCCCTGAGGTACTATTTTATTTGACCTCAGCTCTCTTCTCGGACCCATAGTGCTATTTCAAACAAGCATAAAGAAAAAAACAAATCAAACCATTTAGGCCAGCTTCAAGCAAGGATCCAAGTTCACAAAAACATTTGATTAGTGTAATAAGACAATGAGCACCTCGATTTCCCTCAACATAGCATAGCATACAATGAAACATCATACTCAACATGCTTTGCATCATCAAAAATCAGCAGATATCAACATCACATCATCATCACGCAATTATATTCATTTCACATGTGATTCACATCAATCAAGCATGAAGTAAGCTTCAAAATTGAACCAAATGCATGCTTTTCAAACAACATACATCAACACGTATCAATTTCACAAACCAGCATTCCCAATTCTTTCGTAACTTGGCTCTGATACCAACAAATGTAACCCCCTTAGCCCTGCCTAGACACCCGACCCGAACTAAGAAGATTACACGGGGAAAACTAAAGTCAACTCATGAAAGTCAACCTTGATTGACGACATTTTTTTTTCTTTTTAACTTTTCTAGACGCACATTCTTAACCTATGTGAATAACAAAATATTTTAGCAAAAACGGTATAGCGAAGGGAGTTCATTTAGGGGTTCAATTGCATACGATCGTCTTTTAGGGACTAATATGTAACTTTTCAAAATTATAAGGACCAAACAAATTTTAAGGTTACCAAATCAAAATTAACGATATATTAAGCCAACATGTCAAATTTCATCTTAAACGGATCATCCAAACTCATTTAATTAAGCACTCAAAACCCATGGACCAAAACATAAGAAACAGAAACCTGATACAATTCAAATTCAACTACAACGGTCGGTGTTTCGAAACACAAAGCCCTGTACCGAAATGGTCGTTTCGAAACCAGGTTGACCATTTCGATACTCGGGTGCATTCCAAAACCTGTAATGAAACACCCCTTTCCAGTATCAAAAACATTCTGAAACGTTCCTGCCCGTTCTGAAACCTTATGGCCATTTCATGCCTCTGTTCCGAAACAACTAAGGGAGTTCCGATACGCCTTGCCTTGCAACAACAATTTTTGCTAGTTTTTCACTCATAAACACCCCCGAAAACATTCCAAATCATACCACAACATACATTCAACATGTTTAGGCATCAAAGATCAACAATGCAAAGTACGAGCTAAAACATAACATCATTCAAGCAAGCATTGATTCTATAGGCATGCTTCCTAGTCTTTTAAAACCAACAAAAGCTAAAAAGCCTCAATCATGAATCAATCAAACCTCAAAGGCCATTTACAGCTCAAACATACCCAACCAAATAGGAACAAAGTAATAACCAACATCCTCAATCAACCAAAAGTAGAAATCCCACCCATTGCCTCTTATTACACCAAAGAAAAACCACATACTTTGCTAGACCAAAGTGCTTGGATTCCCATTGCATACTTGCTGCCTCAAGTACCTAATTCTCTGCATTGATGAAACAAATTAGCGTAAACACAAAGCTTAGTGAGGATCACTAAGCAACATTCATCAATGCATCATACAATTGGAAAATCATCATTCATCAACACATGCCTTTACATAAAACATGTCCTTTCAAGACATCAATGCACTTTCTAAAACACATGCTCTTATGCATCATTTTAAAAAAGCAAATAAACCTTTGCTCATGCTATACCAAGAATCACATGCATTCTATTATTATTCACAAGCATATCATGCTTAAACCATTAATTACAACATTATATTGGCTTACAAGTAATCATTTCTCAAACCATACGAAAATCAACTCAAGACACAATTTGATACGCGGATTACAAGCGTTGTCCCACACGCTTCATACAAACTACCGGACTACACAATGTGGAGACCAATGGCACAATCACAACCCCTCAACATCTTTGATGGAGATTAATGGCATAATCACAACCCCTCGACATCACTCATCGGTAGTTGTATAATTCCACTAACGAGAGTATGGGACATAACCACAAGAATCACACATGGGATTAAACCATCCACTGTTGTGATCTTAGCCTCAATCGTTAGGGTACTTGGATGGAGATTACGATACAATCACAACCCCTCGACATCCAAGGCGACTTTATTCACGGTGCACCCAATCCTATAGCCGACTAACTATATCCGATTACAAGAAAAAAAAACCACTTTCATCACTTGCCAATATAACCATTTAACATCATTAATCCACTATTTTACAAGCATAAATACAAAGCCATTACCACAAGCATAACCATGCTTAATCATCATGTGCAATAATCACATAAAACCAAGGATCACTTACCTAGTGCATCCTTATCACAATGGCACTAAAATCCAGCATTAACCATGCTTAAAACATGCTTTAAAACGGTGACCAAAACCATAAATAACTCAAGTGTTTTTTCATCAAAACATAGCACATTTCCGAGAGAGACTTCCGAAACACTTACTCTTGAGTTTAGCTAAGTGTTTCAAACTTACACTAAGCTCCCAAGACCACGCTCAAAGCGTTACAAAGATGGAAAATCCATTTCGACTCACCGATACGTGAAGCCTTGCTCGCCGACACGAAAATTACTCCTTCAGAGCCTCCAACAACGCCTCGTTTGCTTCCGGATCAAGATCCCATGTTTTTACATCATCAAAACAGAGATGTAAATGCATTAAAATGCATTTCAACACCAGCAACAATTTACAAACCCGTTGCTCACCCAAACTACACCAATTTACCCAACCGAAACAACCGAAAACTCAATCGATTGCTTCCTAAACCAAGCCCAGCCAACATAAATCACTTCCAATCATTTATAAACATCAAAACACATCTAAAGAACATCCTAACCCATCCTTATACCTCCAGCAAGCAAGATTCCATCATTTCACAAAGAAAACTCACTTAAAGATAACAAGAAACTTAAGGATCTCAAGGATTTCAGGATATATGTTGTCAAAACATCATTACAACATATTAACCAACTTAAAACTCAATTAAAATCAATCCATAACAGAGCTTAACAAAACAAGTCCGAAAATTAAGATTTCAACCGTATTTTTACAAGATTTTGATCTCCAATAAAAACTATAATGAAAACCCAACCATAAACATTAATTAGAAGCCAAATATCTTGGGAATTTCAATAAAGAACTTTGATTAGAGGTTGAGAATAGGATTCACATACAATCCTTGCTTTCCTCAATGAATGACAAGTTTTCCTTAACAAAATCTTGAAGAACTTGAAAGGATTTCTTGAAAATTGATTAGGAAATATTAAGAAAGAGTTTGGGAGAAAAGAATGTAAATGCTGTTTGGCTGAAAATGATGAGAAAATGGTAGTTATGTGATGGAATCTCACATTAAGTACCCATTTTAATTAATTAAAAATAAAAAACCAATTAAAGCTATGTAATTAAAAGTCATTTTAAACACATGTCATATTAAGAAAAGGTTAAATTCCCATAAAGCCCCCTAAAGATTCTAAGAAATTGGCTTCTCCTTTCAAAATCACGTTTTCCATAGTTTTAAAACTTTACAATTTGGTCACTACAAGAAAATGTCCCATTTCCAAAAAAAAAATTTGTAAAATTTGTTTGACCAACCTCTTAGACATATTTTTAGAGGATTTTAACAATTTTCACCACATTTTTATCCTATCCCGATCCTTGATTTCCTTAAATCACCTTACGCGATTCAAATCGTTTTTGACCGGTCCGGTCCGATGTCTAAAACATCTAGCCCCAAAACCAGGGCGTTACACACTTGCTTAATTCACATGCATAGAATCCTCTTATGCAATAACTCAACACCAAGCATCTCATCCACAATAAATCATGATGCTTTCATTTTAAAAACATGATACATATGCAACATTGATAATACACATATATTGGCATTAAACATTCGGCATAGGCTCACCTCTATCCGTTATGATGGACTCACCTCCATCACTTTCATACACAATGTCAGATACACGGACTCAGTTAGGCTCACCCCTAACTTAATGATGGCTCACCCCATCTTAATGGCTACGAATGGAATTAGGCTCACCAATAACCCATAGTGATAGGCTCACCTCCATCACCCGCAATAGGCTCACTCCATATTGTGTCACGTTGCTAGACACACGTACGATTTAGAGATTATAGTGCACTCACATCATATTGGTCGACCAATGTATCCGAGTATTAAGAATAAATCAAACCTTGCCAATATATCCTTAAAATCCATGTTAACTCAATGTTTCCAATGCATCATCAAAAATCATCAAATAACCCAAACTAAACATGCCTTTAATTAGCAAAAACCATCTCATACAAGATCTCACCATCTTGTACTCAAACCAAACCTTTTCATGGGATAAACAAAAGCAAAACCATGCTTAAATCCATGCATAACAACGAGTAAAAATCATCAACAAAACATAAACATGATATACCATGGAATCCATTTCAAAACCGAAAACCGAGAGAACAAACAACCATACTTATTTCCGAGATTAGCTAAGATTTTCAAGCTTACACTAACCTCCCAATAACTCGTATCCAAGCTTAAAAAGCTTTAAAAACACGTCTGCTCACCGACAACGCGAAACCTTGCTTGCCGACACGGAAATCACTCATCCGGAACCTCTACAACCGACTCGTTTGCCTCCGGATCAAGATTCCTTGTTTCCATATCATCAAAATAGAGATCCAAATTCATTAAAATGCATTTCAACACTAGCAACTAAACACAAACTCCTTGCTCACCCAAACTACACCAATTTACCCATCCGAAACAACCTGAAACTCAATCGATTGCTTCCTAAACCATGTCCAGCCAACATACATCACTTTCAATCATTTATAAGCATCAAAATACATCTAAGATGAACCGAAACCCATCCTAATACCTCCAGCATCAAAACCTCATCATTTCACCTCAAAAACTCATCCAAAACTATCATAAAACTCAAGGATCTCAAGGATTTCAGGATCTATATCTTTAAAAAACTTTCTCAACAACATAATCAACTCAAAAGGTCCAATCAATCTCATCCTGCTCCATCCCAACTGTGATGGTCGTCCACCACGTATACGCATCACCATGCAACAGCGACACCACACAACCCAGCTTTTGAACGTTGTTACAGTTCATATGTCACAAGATTAACTTGGTACTCTCAAACTAAGCCTCAGATCCCTCTGGAGTCAATCCTCTAAACTCAGCACCTCCCAGACTGTGTAAACGCTCCAAAGGCAACCTAGGGTTTACACCCAGCTGTGGTGCGACAACATGAAAACCAACTATTGTCGCCTGAAAGGCTCCCACAATAGCTTGAATCAAAACTGTCATATCTGGAACCCCTTGCCCCGATGCTCCCTTGGGTGCAACACCTCCAGCACCAGCTCCTGCCTCGACTCCTGTCCCACCACCTGCAGGTGGTCCACCTGGAGTAGGAGGCGATAGATTTTAAACATGCTCTTCTGGCCCATTTTCGACCATGTTTCGGGCATTGCTCCTCGTCTCTCGTCTCGGACCCATGGTGTAAAAGGTGTACTATAATACAAACACAACAATAAATTCAATCAGGCCTTTAGTAGCAAGGACCTAAGTCACTCAACTCATTTGCGCAAAACAAAATTTCTCTTTCAGTAGCTTTGGCAATAGGTACCCCAGTCATCCTTCAAGCACAACATAGCATAATATAACATTTCATGATCAACATGCTTTACATCATTAAAAAATCAGCAAATATCAAAATCACATCTTCATCAAATCATCATATTCAACTCACATATGTTGCACATCCAACAAGTGTGGTGTAAGTTCCAATATTCAACCAAAACATGTTTTTTCAATCCACATGCATCAAAGCGTACCAAATTCATATACCATCATCCCTAATTCTTTCATAACCTAGCTCTGATACCAACAAATGTAACCCCCTTAGCCCGGTCTAAATGCCCGACCCAAACTAAGAAGATTACACGGGGAAAACAGAAGTCAACTCGTAAAAGTCAACCTCGATTAACTACCATTTTTTATTTTTTTTATCTTAACTAGATGCACAATATGAACCTATGTGAATAGCATGACACATAGAAGAAAACGATGCAGCGATTGGAGTTCATTAAGGGATACAATTGCATACATTTATTTTTAGGGACTAAATTGTAAATTTAAAGAATTACGAGGACTAACCAGATTTTAGAGTTACCAAACCAAAATTAATCATGTAAAATGCCAGCATGCCAAAACTCATCTCAAATGGAACATCCAAACTTAATTAATTTAACATACGAACATTCAGGGGTCAAATTGCAAGAAAGACAAACCTGGAACAATTCAAAATCCAAGTTTAGCGGTCACCTGTCCGGAACATTGAACCCCGTATCAGAACGCCCATTTCGAAACCAAGTTGACCGTTTCGATACGCGGGTACTTTCTGAAACCAGTTCCGAAAGCAGGCTTCCTAGTAGCTAAATGTTCTGGAATGATCTCACCCGTTCTGAAACCCCCTGGCCAATACAGGCCATCGTTTCGATACAGATGAGGGTGTTCCGAAACACCCTGCCCTGCAACAACAGACTTTGCTGGTTTTAGACAACTTTCCACACCCGTAAACATTCCTACACACGTTATAACCCACATACAACTTGTACACATATCAACGACCATTAACATGAAGCATAAGCTAAATCGTAGCATCATTCAAGCAAGCATTAGATCTATAGGCATGTTTCCTAGTTTCCAAAACCATACAAAAGCTAAAAACAACATTCATGCACAAATCAATCCTTAAAGGCCATTTACAAACCAACATAAACCAACCATCATATCTCAGCTAAGAAATCAATAATGAAACCTTCAGACCAAGGTTCTAATCCCCCATTGCCAATTCTACATATTAAAACTCTCAAAAGTTCATACTTGAGTTCGAGTGACAACTTAGGCGCCTTCACTTGCTACTCCTCGTCCCTCAAGCTTAGTTATCTGCATTGTTGGGAAAAGAGGAGCGTAAGCACACTTTCTTAGTGAGAGAAAGCTCAAGAATACACCAATAATGCGATTTTCAAAACGCATATCGAACCACTTCAAGTTCATTATCAAATCATGCTATCAAAACCAAAGCAAATCATTCCTAAATCATGTTCCTCATGCATCATTAACCACATGAATTGCTCTCAATGCAAATCCACATTAAGCCTCACTTGCTTTATTCACATGCATAGAATCCCCTTATACAATAACTCAACACCATGCATCTCATGCACAATAAAGCATGACGCTTTCATTTTAAAAACATGATACATGAGCAACATTGATAATACAAATATATTGGCATTTAACATCTAGCATAGGCTCACCCCTATTCGTTATGATCGACTCACCTCCATCACTTTCATACACAATGTCGGATACACAAACTCACTTAGTCTCACCACTAACTTAATGATGGCTCACCCCATCTTAATGGCTACGAATGGAATTAGGCTCACCCCTAACCTTTAGTGATAGGCTCACCTCCATCACCCGCAATAGGCTCACTCCATATTACGTCACGTAGCTAGACACACGTACGATTGATAGATTATAGTGCACTCACATCATATTGGTCGACCAATGTATCCGAATATTAAGAATAAATCAAACCTTGCCAATATATCCCTAAAATCCATGTTAACTCACAGTTTCCAATGCATCCTCAAAAATCATCACATATCCCAAACTAAACATGCCTTTAATTAGCAAAAACCATCTCATAAAAGATCTCACCATCTAGTACTCAAACCAAACCTTTTCATGGGATAAACACAAGCAAAATCATGCTTAAATCCATGCATAAGAGTGAGTAACAATCATCAACAAAACATGAACATTATATACCATGGAATCCATTTCAAAACCGAAAACCGAGAGAACAAGCAACCATACTTACTTCCGAGATTAGCTAAGCTTTTCAAGCTTACACTAACCTCACAATAACTCGTATCCAAATTTACAAAGCTTTAAAAACATGTCCACTCACCGACAACGTGAAACCTTGCTTTCTGACATTGAAATCACTCCTCCGGAACCCCCACAACCGACTCGTTTGCCTCCGGATCAAGATCCCATGTTTCCATATCATCAAAATAGAGATCCAAATGCATTAAAATACATTTCATTACCAGAAACTAAACACAAACTCTTTGCTCACCCAAACTACACCAATTTACCCATATGAAAACTCAATCGATTGCTTCCAAAACCATGCCCAGCCAACATACATCACTTTCAATCATTTATAAGCATCAAAATACATCTAAAATCAACCTAAACCCATCCTTATACCTCCAGCATCAAAACCTCATCATTTCACCTCAAAAACTCAACTAAAACTATCATAAAACTCAAGGATCTCAAGTATTTCGGGATCTATTTCATTAAAACACTTTCTCAACAACATAATCAACTCAAAACTCAATTATAATCCATCCAAAACAGACCTAATCAAAACAATTCCGAAAATCAAGAATTAAGTCACCATTTTGCAAGATTTCCATCTTAAATCATAACTATTTTCAAAACTCAGTTAAAAACAACAATTGGAGTAGAATTTCAATAAAGAACTGTTGAGTGGATCACAAGATCGATATAAACCAAGCGGGGGGTGAATTGGAAATTTAAAGGTTTTGTGGTGGAAATTGCAAATTAAAAATAATAGACAAGTGATTTAGAGTGGTTCAAGTTCCAAATGAACTCTACATCCACTACCTTAGCTTCACTAAGGATTTGCAACAATTCCACTAATTGCTCTTCCCCTTTTCTAGGCTAAGGAGGCAACCCTTACAATTTCGGTTGATTTTTCTACCCAAAAATCAACTCAATCATCACACAAGTGACAAAGAAATTTGTTGGCTAATAAAGTATCTCTCAATACAAATGATAGCCCAATTACAAGCACTCAACCCAATTGAACAAGATATGAATGAAAAATACAATTGGGGTTTCTAGACAAAATGGGATTTTTGCACAATTGCTTGGATTAGATGTTTGGATGTTTGCTTTAGGATCAATAGTTGTTGCTGGAGCATTTAGAGGTCCCTTTTATACCTTCTCATTGATTTCTAGCCGTTGTGGTTGTTGCACTCATCAATAGAGCCGTTGGGGATGTTATCTCACCTCCATAAATGCAGTCTGCAACAACCCGTTTCGAAACGCGGGGTACCTGTTTCGGAACAGACTAAAATAGAAAGAGCCGTTGGGGTGCATTTAAGAGCCCGTTTCGAAACGCCTTAGAGCCGTTTCGAAACACTTTTGCCATTGTCAAGGGTCGTTTCGAAACAGTCTTAGCCCATTTCGAAACACCCTAACGGTTTTCAGAAAATCAGTTAAAAGCAATTTCAACGGTTATATTTTCAATTTAAACTGAAGAACAGTTTCGAAACGCTTGGCCTCGTTTCGAAACAGTTTTGCTACTGCCAAGGGTCGTTTCGAAACAGTCTTAGCCTGTTTTGAAACACCCTATTTATCTTTAAATATTCAGTTAAAAATATTGCAACCGTTATGCTTTTTCAAATCAAATATGAAGAACAGTTTCGAAACGTGTGAGACCGTTTCGAAACGGGTTCAAGTGTTCTTAAGCCGTTTCGATACACGTTTCGGAACAGGGGTTGGCAGTGATGAAAACGTATCGAAACGCCTTAGGCCGTTTCGAAACAGGGACTTGAAAATCACTGTTTTGGCTTTAAACACTTAGAAAAATATTTGAAAAACTTTGTTTTTAACTTTGCCATAATCTTAGAATTATATGGGGATATTTTGAGGACTTAAAATTCATTTTGACATTTTCAATTTAGTCCTTAGGTTTTTAGTTATATCAAAATTAAAATATTTGTTTCACAATCTCCCCCTTTTTGATAAAATATTTTGAGGACTTAAAGTTTTGAAAATATTCTAACTCCCCCTTAATTTAAGATAGGTTTTTAAAGTTAAAAAAATTGTTTGACTTGAAATCCAAGTTGTAAAGCTTAAAGAAAACCTTTTAAAAATTTTAAAAACGAATTTTAGTTTGTGGCTCTTAAATTTCTTCTCCCCCTTTTTGTTAGATCAAAAAGAATAATGAAAGCTCATAGAGAAGACAAAGGATTAGTACCAATAAGCATTAATAAGCAACCATAATATTAATTCATAATATCAAAATATCCAAAACATAAACCAACATTAAGTTCATAATAAAATCTCAAACAAAAGATCAAAGGCATAGGTTCTTAAAACATAATAAAACATAAAGATGCAATCTTAAACCTAAAAAGCATAAATAATATGATATGATATGATAGTCCTAAGCCTCGTCTCATCATCATCGGAAGTCTCATCGTCGCTCTTGACTTGAGAACGGTGAAACTTCGTCCATTGCCCATATAGAGTAGAGAAGGACAAATCCAAGTTTGAATGGGAAGTCTCAAGAGTATGAAGGCGATCCTCGACATTTTTCAAACGATTGTCCATGGCATTAAAACCCGAAGCAATGCGAGTATCCAACGCATTGAACCGCTCGGCAATGAGAGCCGTGAGGGCTTCATTGTTTCCAACTTGAACTTGCGGTGGAGGAGCAACGAGAGGAGGAGCAACTTCTCTATAAACTCTTTCCCAAACATCATTCAAATATCGAAACCCAGATTTGCGTAGAGAGGACTCACCAATCTTGGACTTACGAGGTTCCGGAGAGTCGTAGGTACAATCGATACCAAGGTCATTAAAGATGTAGCTCAAGATTGTGCCATAGTTAAAAGACTTCAACTCATTTGTGTCAATAAGCTTAACATTATTGACCATCTCAGCAAAAATAATCTTAGGCACATTAGGGCGCTCACCTCTACGGAAACATTCAAGCCAAAAATGATCAGTTTGACGGATATGAGAGTATTTACCTCCGGAAGGTCGAATGAACCATGAAACCATCAAGTGAAGAACGCGATCGTGCACATCCAAAGTAAGTGCCGGACCGGTGAAAGTGCCAAAGTGACGTTCATCCTCAAGACCCTCATCTTTAAGTTTAAAAGTTGACTCCAAGAGAGCAATATCAACAACAAACTTTTTGCCCAATATGAAAGATTCAATTCCTATAATCTCGGTTTTGGTCTCATCATGAATAAAACGAGCATTAGAGTAAAAAAGGAGTACCATATGTTTGTAGCGAATATCCGGAATGCTCAAGAAAAAGAGAAGATTCCACTCACTCAAACGCTCGAGATAACAGAATAGGAATCGCTCGGAATTGAGGAAATCAAGATCAATGACACGTTCTCTACGTAGTTCGAAGAGATTTCTGAAAGAGCTGAGCGAGGTTCGGACGCATGCCCGAATCACCGGTTTGAACGGCCTTACGCTTTTTGTTAGCTTGTTCCGCCATCTAAAAGCATTAAGCAAGTATGTTTTAAAATTAAGTGTATACATTGATATTAAAAATCAATCCAATAATAAATCCCACTTAGGTTTTTGAAACAATATTAAAACAAACTAAAAAAAAGAACAGTAAAAAAAATACGACTGAAAAATTTTATATTCGAATCAAAAAATCTGAGATTTTGAATTTTTTTTACAAGATATGGAAAACCCACATATGAAAACATATAATTTATACAAAAATTCAATTTTCTATCCTAAGATTCGAACATAAATTGAAAGAAAAAGAAAGATAAAAAAAACCTTAGTTAGGGATTTTGGATGATTTGATGAAAATCCTTGCACAATGTTGATGAAACTTGCTTAGACTTGAGTTTTAGAGTAAAACCCCTCACAATTTTGTGAAAAACAAAGAGTTTGAGAGGGTATTTATAGAGAGGGAGGCGGTTTTAGGGTTTTTTAAGAGTTTGATAAAAAGTAGAATTTTAACATTAAAAGCCCTAAATAAAGCTATCCGCGATGCCTTTTCGGAACGGTCAGGACCGTTTTGAAACGAGACGACTAGGGTTTTGACCGTTTTTAGACCGACAGCTGACCGTTTCGATATGGTGTTGACCGTATCGAAGCCCTGTTGACCCATATTGAAACACGTTTCGATACACCTCTTGGCAGTAGCCAAAACGTTTCGAAACACATTGGAGGCGTTTCGAAACGCCCTTCTCTCAGAACTGGATTTAAGGTATCCGTATCGAAACAGGGTCACCCGTTTCGATACACCTGGGCCTGGAAGAGCAGATGAGGCTCTAAAAGTGCAGAAAAATGAGTTTTTCTTAGGCCTAACATGCATAAATGTCATGAATGAGCAGGCAACACATATTCAAGCATAAACATACTCCCTCTAGCTATAAGCATGGATGAAATTAGGAGTCTAAACACATAAACATGGCATTTCACAAGATCAAGCAAATTTAAACACAAAAGAGGTCCTAAAAGGTCAAGATAGGCGAGCTAGACCTAACTCTCTCCTAATGGACCAAAAACGCTCTTTGTGTAAGGGTTTTGTAAATATGTCCGCTAATTGATTCAAGGTGTCTACATACTCTATAACCACATCTTCCTTAAGGACATGATCTCTAATGAAATGATGCCTTATTTCAATGTGTTTGGTTCTAGAGTGTTGGATGTGATTTTTTGTTAAACATATTGCACTAGTGTTGTCATATTTTAGGGGTATGGTTTCAACTTTAATTCCATAATCTAAGAGTTTTTGCTTCATCCAAAGGACTTGAGCACAACAACTCCCTAAGGATATGTACTCGGCTTCGGTGGTAGATAAGGCTACACTATTTTGTTTCTTAGAGAACCAAGATATGAGCATACTACCTAAGAATTGACAAGTTCCCGAAGTACTTTTCCTATCGATTTTGCAACCCCCATAATCCCCATCCGAGTAAGCATGAAGGTTGAAGGTAGAGTCTCTAGGGTACAAAAGACCTAAACAAGGAATGTCTCTAAGATACCTAAAGATCCTCTTAACGGCTATAAGGTGAGACTCTCTAGGACTAGCTTGAAACCTAGCACACAAGCAAACACTAAACAAAATATCTGGTCTACTTGCGGTAAGGTAAAGCAAAGATCCAATCATAGAACGATAAAGCTTAGAGTCAACACACTTACCTCCTTCATCTTTGTCAAGCTTTGTAGATGAGCTCATAGGAGTGGCTTGAGGCTTTGCATTCTCCAAGCCAAACTTCTTGAGCATATCCTTTATGTATTTTGCTTGGTTGATGAAGGTGCCATCCTTCTTTTGCTTGATTTGGAGTCCCAAAAAGAATGAGAGCTCTCCCATCATGCTCATCTCAAATTCACCTTGCATTAACTTAGCAAACTATTGACAATGACATTCATTAGTAGAACCAAAAATAATATCATCAACATAAATTTGAACTACTAAGATGTCATTTTTATACATTTTTATAAAAAGTGTAGTGTCCACCTTACCTTTTTCAAATCCTTTTTCAATCAAAAAATTTGAAAGTCTTTCATACCAAGCTCTAGGAGCTTGTTTTAAACCATAAAGAGCTTTGGTAAGTTTGAAAACATGATTTGGAAATTTTGAATCTTCAAAACCCGGTGGTTGTTCCACGTACACTTCTTCATTTATAAAACCATTTAAAAATGTGCTTTTAACATCCATTTGAAAAAGCTTGAAATTATGATAAATTGCATATGCAAGCAACATCCTAATGGCTTCCATTCTAGCTACGAGTGCATAGGTTTCATCAAAATCTATTCCCTCTTCTTGAGTGTAACCTTGTGCTACAAGTCTAGCTTTATTTCTTACAATGCTACCACTCTCATCTAGCTTGTTCCTAAAGACCCATTTAGTTCCTATTGTAGATTGATTACTAGGCCTATCAACTAATGTCCAAACATTACTTCTCTCAAATTGATTTAACTCTTCTTGCATAGCCATAATCCAAAAGTCATCTTTCAATGCTTCTTTAATATTTTTAGGCTCTATGCATGAGATAAATGCAACATGATTTATTAATCTAAGAGAAGAACGAGTGGTTACCCCCTTGGATGGATCACCCAGGATTTCACCATCTTTGACATATTTCAACTCCCTTGGGTAGCTCACTTCCTTTTCCTCAATAGCCAAGTCCTTCAAGGCTTCAAGAGGTGGATCTTGTGTGACCTCTTCTTTTGTTGGAATCTCATCCTCCTTTGAAGTTTGACCTCCATCAAAGGCATTTATGATTCCTACATCATCATCATCACAAGAATCCTTCCTAGGAAGGAGGTTATCATCGAATACAAGATGAATAGATTCTTCTACTACTAAATTTCTTTTGTTAAATACTCGATAGGCTTTAGAGGTTAAAGAGTAACCTATAAAAATAGCTTCATCACTTTTTGCATCAAATTTACCTAAGTTGTCTTTTCCATTATTTAAAACAAAACACTTGCAACCAAAAGGGTGAAAATAACTAATGTTAGGCTTTTTAGATTTTAAAATCTCATAAGGTGTTTTCTTTAAAATTGGCCTAATCATTACTCGATTTACAATGTAGCAAGCGGTGTTTGTGGCTTCCGCCCAAAAATATTTAGGTAAATTGTTTTCACAAAGCATAGTTCTAGCCATTTCTTGCAAAGTTCTATTTTTCCTCTCAACTACCCCATTTTGTTGAGGAGTTCGAGGAGCCGAAAAATATTGGCTAATACCATTTTCATTTAAAAAATCTTCAAACCCTAAATTTTGAAACTCGGTTCCATGATCACTTCTAATATGTAAAATTCTAAGTTCAAGATCATTTTGGGTTAGTTTTGAAAATGTGATGAATTTTTCCAAAGCCTCATCTTTAGTACTTAAAATAGAACCCAAGTAAATCTAGAAAAATCATCAACAAGTACAAAAGCATAAGATTTACCACCCAAGCTCATAGTCCTAATTGGCCCAAATAAATCCATATGGATAAGTTGTAAGCATCTATTAGTAGAAACATCATTAATGGATTTAAAGGAAGACCTATGTTGTTTACCCTTAGAGCATGCATCACAAATTTTATCATTTGAGAATTTTATCTTGGGTAAACCTCTAACTAGGTTAAGAGAGACTAGTTTTTCCAAAACACTTATGCTAGCATGTCCTAGTTTCCTATGCCACAACCATGCATCATTTTCATTTTATGCAACTAAGCATGCATGAGATGTATGTATGTCATCTAGATGCACCATATATATGTTTCCTATTCGATGACCTATGAGCATAATATTATTAGATTTAATGTCTACGATTTTGCATCCATTTTTATCAAATAAAACATTAAATCCTTTATCACACAATTGACTTATGCTCAATAAATTATGTTTAAGACCATCGACATATAAGACATTTTCAATAAGAATAGTAGAGTGATTACCTATGGAGCCAATACCTTTAATGTGGCCTTTGGAGTTGTCACCAAATGTTACTACTCCTCCACCTTTTGGCTTTAGATCCATGAATCTACTCTTGTCTCCGGTCATATGCCTCGAGCATCCACTATCAAGGTACCATGAGTTTTGACTTTGTGCTTTGGCATTGTAGCAATGCTCCCCCTACAAACAAAGATATTAAACCTTGTTTTTTGGTACCCAAATCATTTTGGGTCCATGAGTGTTAGCTCACAAAACCTTGTTTCCCTTAGGAATCCAAGATGACATAGCAATAATATTATTAGATTTTACATGTTCCTTAGGAACCCATACACTTCTAATTCTCTTAGCTCTACTATGTCTAGGGTAGCTACCTTGTTTGTAGTAGTTAGTCTTTTTCTTAGGTTGGTGTGTTCTAGAGGATTCACCTACTTCATGCTTGACACTACCAACATTTTTTTAAAGATTTTTAGAGCTCATTTAGCTCACCCAACACCTTTTGGTGTTCACTATTACATTGAGATAAAAGATTATTAAGATCAACATTTTCATATTGAAAGAATTTTAGTTCATCTTTTAATCCTAATATCTTTTTCTCAAATTTTGAATTAGCTTGAGTGAGTGAGTCATTTTTCTCATTTAGTTCTAAAATTATTTTCTTGTTTTTAATGACCGACTCTTTAAACTTCTCAACTAATTCATCGTAAACCTCTTGTAACTCATCATATGCATCATTTAATTCTTCATATGAAAAATCTAAAGTAGATGAGTTAGAGGTTACCATGGAGGAATCTTCCTCAAGTGCCATGAGGCAAAGGTTAGCCACTTCTTGTTCGTCATCCTCCGATGACTCCTCATCACTCCAAGTAGCAAGCTTGGCTTTGAGCTTTTTCCTCTTCTCAAAGGCCTTCTTCTTGAGTTGAGGGCACTCCGAACGTATGTGGCCGGGTTGTTTGCAATCAAAGCAAATGATTGGATCCTTTCCTTCTTCTTTGTTCTTGCTTTTAAAGTCCATCTTCCTTTGGATTTTTCTTCCCCGGTTGGACCTCATGAAACGTGAGAATCGTTTGGCTATCATAGCCAATTCTTAAAGTTCATCCTCCTCACTAGATGAGCTCTCATCATGTTGTGAAGCTTTAGCCTTGAGAGCTATTCCCATCTTCTTCTTCTTCTCAACCTCAAGCTTCTCTACCCTTTTCTCTTCTTTCTTCTTCTCATCTTCCCTTCCTTGCTTCATGATCTCATGAGTAAGAAGAGAACCCACAAGCTCATCAAGCTTCAAAGTTTTCAAATTCTTTGCTTCGATGATAGCGGTTCTCTTCCCATTCCAAGACTCGGGAAGTGAATAGAGTAGCTTCCGGACAAGTTTGTCTTCCGGTATGATCTCTCCAAAGCCATTTAGCCCATTGACAATCGTGGAGAAACGATCAAACATCTTTGACACCGTCTCATCGGGCTCCATCTTGAAGTTTTCATAACTAAGATTGAGAATTCCAATCTTAGTTTCTTTAACATCGTTGGTGCCTTCATAAGTAGTCTCAAGAGTGTCCCACACTTCTTTGGCACTTTCAATTGATGAGACCTTTGAATAGATGTCCGGATCGAAAGAACAAAATAGCATGTGGAGAGATTTATCATTGACTTGAATCTTTTTCCTCTCCTCTTCACTCATCTCCACTTTCTTCTTCAAAACCATCTTGCCTTCACCATCTTGCTTCAATGGAATATATGGCCCATCTTCAATGACATCCTACACTAGATAGTCATTTGACTTGATGAATAGACGCATTCTATTCTTCCAAAAAGAATAGTTATCACCGTTGAAGAAAGGAGGCTTTGTAGTGGATTGTGACTCGTACATACCCGAACCGGAGGTTGAAGCCATCTCTTTATATTTTGATGATCAAACTCTTCTAAGGAACTCCTCTTGTGGTTGTTAATCCTCAAAGAGGTAGGCTCTGATACCAATTGTTGAGTGGATCACAAGATCGATATAAACCAAGAGGGGGGTGAATTGGAAATTTAAAGGTTTTGTGGTGGAAATTGCAAATTAAAAATAATAGACAAGGGATTTAGAGTGGTTCAAGTTCCAAATGAGCTCTACATCCACTACCTTAGCTTCACTAAGGATTTGCAACAATTCCACTAATTGCTCTTCCCCTTTTCTAGGCTAAGGAGGCAACCCTTACAATTTCGGTTGATTTTTCTACCCAAAAATCAACCCAATCCTCACACAAGTGAACAAAGAAATTTGTTGGCTAATAAAGTATCTCTCAATACAAATGATAGCCCAATTACAAGCACTCAACCCAATTGAACATGATATGAATGAAAAATACAATTGGGGTTTCTAGACAAAATGAGATTTTTGCACAATTGCTTGGATTTGATGTTTGGATGTTTGCTTTAGGATCAATAGTTGTTGCTGGAGCTTTTAGAGGTCCCTTTTATACCTTCTCATTGATTTCTAGCCGTTGTGGTTGTTGCACTTATCAATAGAGCCGTTGGGGATGTTATCTCACCTCCATAAATGCAGTCTGCAACAACCCGTTTCGAAACGTGGGGTACCTATTTCGGAACGGACTAAAATAGAAAGAGCCGTTGGGGTGCATTTAAGAGCCCGTTTCGAAACGCCTTAGAGCCGTTTCGAAACACTTTTGCCACTGTCAAGGGTCGTTTCGAAACAGTCTTAGCCCGTTTCGAAACACCCTAACGGTTTTCAGAAAATCAGTTAAAAACAACTTCAACGGTCATATTTTCAATTTAAACTGAAGAACAGTTTCGAAACGCTTGGCCTCGTTTCGAAACGGTTTTGCTACTATCAAGGGTCGTTTCGAAACAGTCTTAGCCCGTTTCGAAACACCCTATTTATCTTTAAATATTCAGTTAAAAATATTGCAACCGTTATGTTTTTTCAAATCAAATATGAAGAACAGTTTCGAACCGTTTGAGACCTTTTCGAAACAGGTTCAAGTGTTCTTAAGCCGTTTCGATACACGTTTCGGAACAAGGGTTGGCAGTGATGAAAACGTTTCGAAACGCCTTAGGCCGTTTCGAAACAGGGACTTGAAAATCACTGTTTTGGCTTTAAACACTTAGAAAAATATTTGAAAAACTTTGTTTTTAACTTTGCCATAATCTTAGAATTATATGGGGATATTTTGAGGACTTAAAATTCATTTTGACATTTTCAATTTAGTCCTTAGGTTTTTAGTTATATCAAAATTAAAATATTTGTTTCACAAGAACCTTGATTAGAGGTTGAGAACGAGATTTACCTCCAATCCTTGCTTTCCTCAATGAATGACAAATTTGTTACTTCATAAATCTTGAAGAAATTGAAAATGATTCTTTGGAAATGAAAGAGAAACCAAAAGAGAGTGTTTGGGAGAGAAGAAATCTGGAGAAAAATGATTTGGAAGAGTGTTTGGCTGATAATGAGAAGAGAAAAGTAGTTACATAACTAAAATCTCACAAATTAACTATTTAATTAATAAAATAAATAAAACCCTCTTAAAATCAATTAATTAAAAACCATTTTAAACACATGTCATATTAAGGAAAGGCTTAATTGCATAACGCTCCCTAAAGATTCTAATACCTTGACTATCCCTTTTGAAAATTACATTTTTCACAGTTTAGAAACTTTCCATTTTGGTCACTGCCCAAAATGTACCACTTCCGAAACTCTTTTTGAAAATTTGATTTGACCAGCCTCTTAAACATATTATTAGAGGATTTTAGCAATTTTTACCACATTTTATCCTATCCTGATCCTTGATTTCCTTAAATCACCTTACGCGATTCGAACTGTTTTTTGACCGGTCCGATCCGATGTCTTAAACGTCTAGGCCCAAAACCAGGGTGTTACATGGTTTGAAAGATGCATGTTTTGGTTTAAGCTTAGCATAAGAGAGTTTATGCTTGGAAGTCTTGAAATACGAGTAGAAATGATTTAATTGCTGAATTTTCATGAATCATGATGCATGATGTTTATTACAATGAGTTTGATGAAAAGTGCGTGGCTTGTCAAGAAAGCCTTGATGGTTTTGAAAAGGTAAAAAACGATTTTTGTGCATTGATGATGTTTGTGGTTTTGAGCAATCCTCACTAAGCTTTTATGCTTATGCTCTTTTTGTTTCAAGAATGCAGATAATTAGACTTTCGGTGACACCATCTTTGAGGAATCACACTAAGCTTGTAATAAAGGCAATGGGGGTGTCCGATGCATTAAATGTAAATGATTTGTTAATTTCTGGTTTTGAGGAAGTTTAATATGTATTTATGATTTTGTAAATGGCCATTGAGTATTGGTTTGTGCTTGAAATTGGTTTTTAGCCTTTTGGTGTTTTTGATATCTAGGAAGCATGCCTTTAATCCCATAACTTGCAAGAATTATGCTATGATGTAGCTTGTGCCTCGTATTGGTGGTCATAGATGTGTATTGATGTTGTATGTATGTTCGGGCATGTGTCGGGATGGTTCCGGAGGGTAAAAGTTGATTTAAAACAGCTTTTTGGGAAGTAAGAGGGTCAGGCATTTTGGAACGCCCTTACCCATTTCAGAACAGTGGCCTGTAATGGCCTTGGTGTTCTGAAACGGTGAGGTTCGTTCTAGAACAATTTGCCTCTGTGAACCATTGTATCGAAATGTGTCATTAGGGGTTTCGAAACAAACCCGCGTATCGAAATGGTCAACCATGTTTCGAAACGACCGTTCCGATACGGAGTCTTCTGTTCTGAAGCACTTGACCCTTGGATCTATATTTGAATTGTCATGAGTTTTGTCTTCTTGCATTTTGGGCTTTGTTTTCTTTGTTTGCAATTGAATGAGTTCTAAATGTCATTTTGAGCCGATATTTCACCTTTGAGCATGTAATGAACTTAATTGAAGGTTGGTAACTTGAATTTTGCAAAAGCCCTTATAATTTACCTAATTTACAAAATGTTCCCTAAACCTTAATTGGCTTAAATTGAAAGGTGAATGTGTCGATGTCTTATCCGCTGCTTGTGCACGTACACGTAGGAATCTAAGATGCATCTAGACAAGATAAAAAAGGGGTCCTTTATTGAGGTAAACTTTGTAACACCCCAATTTTGGGCTTAGAAGTTTTGGGTTTGGACCGGACCGGTCGGTTCGCGGTTTGAATATAAAAGAGTGAATTTAGGAAAGCCTAGTTCGGGTTGCATTAAAAATATGGAAAAATGTCTTAAAATCCTCTTTTATTATGTATAAGAGAAAAGTGAAATCAATTTTACAAAATGAGGTTTGGAAGTGTGACATTTTGGGTTAGTGACCAAAATGTAATTTTCGAAAACTGTGAGACTGTTTTAAAAAGGATTGAAACTTTGAATCTTTAAGGAGCTATTTACCCAATAGGAGTTTCTCCAGATTTTTCCTAAATATTAAAGGTTTAATAAATGGTTTTTAAATAAAAGAAAAAGAGATGGAAGATATTTTGGCATTTTCCAACTAACTTTTCCTAAAATTCTATTTTCATTTTCTCTCATCTTTTCTCTCAAACCAAACACATTTCTCCAGAGCTTTTTCCTCTGATTTTTGACATCCAAACATGAGAGTTTAATTCTCTTTTGATCTCTAATCATCTCTTCAACAAAACCTCACCATTTGCTACTTGGATCTTCAAGAATTTTGATTCTAAAAAGGGAGAAACTCAAGTTTAGAGGTATGAACGTCCTTCTCCTCTAAATTCTCAGTTCTTTACTGAAATTCCCAAGTTCTCAATCCTTGATTTGTGTTTAATTAAAGGTTTTACAATTGTATTCTTGATTTTGGCTTTAAAATGCAAGATTTGTTTGATTTTGATGAAATTTCGTATAATCTGATTGGACAGTGTTTTGAGGTGTCAATTTGATGTTAAATGAATGTTTAATTGATGAGAAATTGAGATTTAATCAATGCAATCCCGGATAGGTTGAATTTCCTAAGTTTTACTTGTAATAGTGATGGTTTGTGGAGTGATCTTGATGATCCGTTATGGCTGGAGGTATAAGGATGTGTTGAGATCCATTTTGGATGTTAATTAATGTTTAAAGATGTTTAGAGTTGATGAATCTTGGCTGGGTAGTGTTGTGGAGTTGTTTGGTTGTGTTTTCGGTTGTGTTTGGTAGCCGAAAATGGAGTGTGGATGAGAGCAGCGAGTTTAGGTGCTTTCATTGTAGATATTAATGCATGATGATGCATTAATCTACTGCTTTGATGTGTTTAAAAAAGGGGAGTCATCTTTGGATCCTAGTGGTGGAGATCCGGAAGCTTGATTGGTGTTTCGGCAAGAGGCGAAACGGAATCGGTGAGTGGATTTTGGTTTTCAGCTTTGAAACCAATGTTTTGAAGGTTTGGGAGCTTAGTTTAAGTCTAAGCAACTTAGCTAAGCTCAAGAGTAAGTTTTCGGAAAAACTCTCTTGATGATGAACCATGGATTGGTTGTGTGCAATGTGGTTTGTTTGCATGTTTTAAATCATGTTTTGGAAGCATATTTAGCATGTTTATTTGCTGAGATTATAAGCCATGTGCTGAAGGATGCTCAAGGTAAGAGATCCTTGTTTTTGAACATTGTTTAAATGTGGTTTGATGCCTAAGGATGCATGATGTTTATGGCTTTGTTAAATGCTTAAAAACAGTGGAATGTTATTGTTAATGATGCATATTGGCAAGTGATGGTTAAGGTCACAAAGGTGTTTAAAAGTCCTTGTGTGAGCCTTGTTTATTTAAGAACAACATGGTGGTTAAAAGTCCATGGTTGGTTCTTGGTTAAGATCACAAAGGTGGTTAAAAGTCCTTGTGTGAATCTTGTGTATTTTAAGAACAACATGGTGTTTAAAAGTCCATGGTTGGTTCTTGGTTAAGGTTACAAAAGTGGTTAAAATTCCTTGTGTAAGCCTTGTTATTTAAGAACACCAAGGTGTTTAAAAGTCCTTGGGTGATTCTTGTTAAGGACACAAAGGTGTTTAAAAGTCCTTGTGTGGTCCTTGTCATGGTGTTTAAAAGTCCATGGATGATTCTTGTTAAGGACACAATGGTGTTTAAAAGTCCATGTGTGGTCCTTGGAAATTATAAGATCACAATGGTGTTTAAAAGTCCATATATGGATCTTATGTTGAATGTATCACTTGTGGCCAATATGACATGTTTATATTTGAAGCATGAGATGCTTGTTTTAAATGCTATGTGCATGTATAAATGTTGTTATGAACTAAGGTTTACAAAAGTGTTTTAAATGCATTATTGTGTTGTTTTAAATGAGCATTCCTCACTAAGCTATGTGCTTACGCTCTCTCTTTTCTTAAACCAATAATGCAGAGCATTAAAGTGCATTGAGGGCAGCAAGGAGGTGAAGAATCCAAGGGGTGAACCAAGCTCATGTATGGTGAAGGTTTCTTAAACACTATTAGCTTTAGGCATTTGGCAATGGGGAACCTATGTTGATGTTTTAGGAGATGTTTTGGACTCCTTAAGTTGGTTTTATGTTGTTAATGTTGTTGGAACATGTAAATGGCCTTTATGTGGTTGATTTGGTATTTTGATGCTTGAATGGTTTATGAAATAGGAAGCTTGCCTATAGAATTGGGGCTTTTCATGTTTGATGCCATGCTTATGAATTGTTGATGCCAATATGTTCCTTATGCATGTAATGACTTGCTGGTATAATTTGGTTGCCTTTGGAGCATGTTTGGTGGGTCAATTGTGTGTTAAACCAGCTGAAATTCTGCAATCTGGGCAGCCTGTTTCGGAACAGGTGCTGCCGTTTCGGAACAGGGGGCCTGAAATGGCCTAGGTGTTTCGAAACGGGCAGAGCCGTTCCGAAACGAAAATGCTACTGCCAGGCCCTGTTCCGATACTCGTTTCGGAACGGTCTCGCGTTTCGGAACAGGCTATCCCTGTTTCGAAACACTCGACCGTTGGGCACTGAAATTGATGGTTATATGTTTTGAAATGCTTGTGTTTTGGTCCCAAAATTTGTTATTGCAATTGAATGAGTTTGGAATGTCCGTTTGAGCTGAAATTTGGCAGAGAAGCATGAAAGATGATTAATTTCAAGTTGGTAACTTCTAATTGGGTTAAGTCCTTATAATTTTCAGAATTTAGATTTTGGTCCCTAAAGTTGTAATTTGTTCAATTGAGTCCCTGAATGTTCTCTGATTGTTTTGATCTTTGAGTATGATTATCTTGTGAACATATCTAGGGTTAATGTGCATTTAGACAAGATTAAAAAGAAAAAAAGGGTCGTTAATCAAGGTTGACTTTCGGGTTGACTTTGGTTTTCCCCGTGTAAACTTCTTAATTCGGGTCAACCGTCTAGGCCGGGTTAAAGGGGTTACATTTGGTGGTATCAGAGCTGAGTTCTCGAGTAATTGGGAATGATTATGTGGGTGATTGATGTATGTATGCTTTGTATGCTTGTTGAGTGAAAGCATGATGTGTGAATTGTAAGCATGTTACAATTGTGGTGTATGCTGTAGTGAAGCATGATAGGGAGACCCATTGCCAAAACAAAGCTAATGAAATGATGTTGTTTTTAATTGGGAAATGAGCTTGAGTACTTGGATTGCTTACGTTGCTGAGCCTGACTTTGTTTATTTGCATTGTGATTGCGTTGTTAGTGAATGGGACCTCGTAGAGAGACGCAGGGTAATGTGCGAACTACGGCTCAGAATGAGAATGAGAACGATGAGAATGTTGAAAGTGCGGTGGATTTACCTCCTCCA
This sequence comes from Hibiscus trionum, assembly GCA_030270665.1. Taxonomy (NCBI): domain Eukaryota; kingdom Viridiplantae; phylum Streptophyta; class Magnoliopsida; order Malvales; family Malvaceae; genus Hibiscus; species Hibiscus trionum. The sequence continues at coordinate 31,002,103 of BSYR01000021.1, forward strand.
CCTGGTGGTGGTGGTGCTGAGGGTGAAAGAGCTGGAGCGGCAGCTGGTGCTGGGGTCGCTGGACCTGAAGCTGGTCAGGGGCAAGCTGTACCTGACATGACAGTGTTGATTCAAGCTATTGCTGGAGCTTTTCAAGTAGCAGTAGCTGGAGCTCAAGGAGCTAGGCATCAGGGAGATGCTGGAGTTAGACTACCCTTGGAGCGTTTGCGCAGTCTGGGAGGGACTGAGTTCAGGGGTTTGTCGGCGGAAGGTTCTGAGGCTTGGTTGGAAACTACCAAGAGAATCTTGGGTCAAATGAGTTGCACTGATGTGCAGTAGCTGGGGTGTGTGGTGTCATTGCTGCAGGATGATGCATATACGTGGTGGACAACCACAATCGCTGGGATGGCGGAAGCTGATGTAACTTGGACGTTCTTCCAGAGTGTGTTCAAGAGAAGGTATCTAGGTGTGAGGTACCTAGATGAAAAGAAAAGGGAGTTCATGTCTCTTACCCAGGGGAGCATGTCTGTGGCTGAGTACGAGGTCCAGTTTGTTCGACTCAGTCAGTATGCACCTGAGCTTGTCCCGGATGAGCGGGAAAGGTGTGAAAGGTTCCGTTATGGCTTGGTGACGGATGTAAAGATGTATGTGCTGGCTACCGAGTATAATGATTTTGATGTGCTGGTTGGCCGAGCAAAGGACATAGAGATGAACTTGGGTTTATCTGCTAGAAGTGCTGGGTCAAGTGCTGGTAAGCGAGCAGCCGAATATAGTTCCGGTGGTGGACGGAACAAGAGGGGGCGTGATCAGAAGTATCAGTCCTCAGCTAAGCGAGGTGGTGGTGCGCCTGCTCGGGTAGGCAACGCTAGAGTTGATCCGAGTGCATGTTGGACATGTGGTTCGCGTGGCCATATGAAACGTGATTGTCCTCGAGCTGTGAGGGAGGTGCAGGCTCCTGTTGTGGCAGCTGGTAATGCGTGCTGGAACTGTGGATCTACGGATCATATGAGGCAAGAGTGTCCTATGTTGGCTGGTGGCCAAGTGCGTGCTCCTGTAGTTGCTGCACCACAATGAGGTCGTGGGCGCGGCCGTGGTAACTTCCAGCGTAGGGAGGATGGTGTTCGTAATTTGGCTCATGTTGTAGCTGTTCAGCCTGAAGGTGGTGGTCAGGCTAGAGTGTTTGCTCAAAGGGAGGGGAGGAATGACGCGGATGTGATCGCATGTACTTTCACTCTGCAATCCTTGTAATTACTTTCCTTGATTGATTCTGGCTCTACACACTCATATATATTGCGTGAGCATGCTGAGTTGCTTGGTTTGCCTGTTGAGTCTTTGGATGTTGGTATGCGTGTCACTAGTTCTTTTGGTGAAACTTTTGTGACTCGAAAGCTTTATAGAAGATGTCCTTTGGTTGTGCAAGATCATGTTTTTCATGTTGATCTCATGGAATTGCCTTTCTATGGTTTTGATGTAATCCTTGGTATGGATTGGCTTGTTGAGCATCGTGCTGTAGTGGATTGTGAGAATAAGCGAGTTTCTTTGAAACTTGCGGATGATTATGAGGTTGTTGTGGTTGGTGAGAATGTGAAGTTTCTTGCCAATGTGGTGTCTACATTGGAGGCGAGCCGGATGCTGAGGCAAGGTTGTGAAGCTTATCTAGCTTTTGTGATGAATCCTTGTTCTAAGGAGTTGCGTGTGCAAGATATCAGGGTTGTGAAAGAGTTTCCTGGCGTGTTTCCTGAGGAGTTGCCTGGATTACCTCCTAATCGTGAAGTGGAGTTTGGGATTGAGTTGTATGAGAACACAACTCCTGTGTCCATTACTCCTTATAGAATGACACCTAAAGAGTTGAAAGAGCTGAAGACGCAATTGCAAGAGTTGCTTGATCGTGGTTTCATTCGGCCGAGTGTGTCACCTTGGGGTGCACCAGTCTTGTTTGTGAAGAAGAAGGATGGCGCTATGAGAATGTGCATTGATTATCGTCAGCTGAACAAGTTGACTATCAAGAATCGGTATCCTTTGCCGAGAATTGATGATCTCTTTGATCAATTTCGGGGAGCATCTGTGTTCTCTAAGATTGATTTAAGGTCAGGGTATTACCAGTTGAAGGTGAAGGATGTGGATGTGCCAAAGACAGCTTTCAGGACAAGGTATGGGCATTATGAATTCCTTGTGATGCCGTTTGGTTTGACAAATGCTCCTGTAGCTTTCATGGACATGATGAATCGTGTGTTTCATGAATACCTGGATAAGTTTGTTGTGGTGTTCATTGATGATATCCTCGTGTACTCGCGTACTGAGGAGGAGCATGAAGAGCATTTGAGAGTTGTGTTGCAAGCTTTGTTGGAGAATCAGCTTTATGCTAAGCTGAGCAAGTGTGAGTTCTGGCTTAAAGAAGTGGTGTTTCTTGGGCATGTGGTTTCTGCTGAGGGGATTTGTGTTGATCCTCAGAAGATTGAAGCGGTGATGAATTGGAAGGTTCCTAAGTCGGTTCATGAAGTCCGTAGTTTCCTCGGTTTGGCAGGATACTACCGGACGTTCGTGGATGGGTTTTTGAAGATTGCCGCACCTTTGACAAAGTTGTTGCAAAAGGATGTTAGGTACGAGTGGACGGAAGCGAGACAGCAGGCTTTTGAGAAGCTTAAGGCAGCTTTAACGCAAGCTCCTATCTTGGTTCAACCTGAATCAGGGAAAGAGTTTGTGGTGTGTAGTGATGCATCCTATGTTGGTTTGGGTTGTGTGTTGATGCAAGAGGGTAAGGTGGTGGCTTATGCATCGCGGCAGTTGAAGGTGCATGAGCGCAATTATCCTACGCATGACATTGAGTTGGCTGCGGTGGTTTTTGCTTTGAAGATCTGGAAGCATTATCTGTATGGTGATAAGTGTACTGTGTACTCGGATCACAAGAGTTTGAGGTATCTGATGTCTCAGAAGGAGTTGAACCTTAGGCAGCGACGTTGGGTTGAGCTGCTCAAGGATTATGATTTGACGATTGAGTATCACCCTGGGAAGGCTAATGTTGTAGCAGATGCCTTGAGTAGGAAGGTAGCTGTTGAGTTGAGGGCTATGTTTGCCAGTTTGAGTATTTCGCATGATGGTGGTCTTGTGGCTGAGTTGCAGGTGAAACCATCTTTGGTTCAGTTGATCAAGGAAAAGCAGTTGTTGGATGATTCCTTGGTATCTCAAGTTCAGGATATCGCGGAGGGTAGGCCTTCGGATTTCTGCTTTAATGATGATGGAGTATTGTGTTTTGGGAGTCGGATAGTAGTGCCCAATGATGCTGAGTTGAGGCGTGCTATTCTGACTGAAGGTCATAGTAGTCCTTTTACTATGCACCCTGGTAGTACTAAGATGTATCGTGATCTTCGTGATGAGTACTATTGGGTGGGTTTGAAGAAGGATGTTGCTGAGTTTGTGAGCAAGTGTATGGTGTGTCAGCGAGTTAAGGCTGAGCATCAGTTTCCATCAGGTTTGTTGCAACCGTTGAGGATTCCTGAGTGGAAGTGGGAAAGGATTACCATGGATTTTGTGTCTGGTTTGCCCTTGTCACCATCGAAGAAGAATTCGGTGTGGGTGATTGTAGATCGCCTGACAAAGTGTGCGCATTTCTTGCCTGTGCATACTACGTATACCTTGGATAAGCTTGCGGAGCTGTACATTGCTGAGATTGTGCGGCTGCATGGTGTGCCTAAGTCGATTGTGTCGGATAGGGATCCGAGGTTTACATCGCGATTCTGGCAGTGTTTGCATCAAGCTTTGGGTACGCGGTTGAATTTCAGTACGTCTTATCATCCTCAGTCGGATGGTCAGTCCGAGCGTGTTATCCAGGTTTTGGAGGATATGTTGAGGTGCTGTGTGATTGAGTTCCAGGGCTCTTGGGAGAAACATTTGCCTTTGGTGGAGTTTGCCTATAACAATAGTTATCAATCAAGTATTCAAATGGCACCTTATGAGGCTTTGTACGGGAGGAAGTGTAGGACTCATCTTTGTTAGGCTGAAACAGGTCAGAAGTTGGTTTCGATGCCGGCTTTGTTGAAAGGAACCACCGAGAAGGTGAAGCTCATTTGTGAGCGTTTGAAGGCAGCTTCTGATCGGCAAAAGTCTTACGCGGATCTGAAGCGTAAGGAGATTGAGTATGTGGTGGGTGACCGTGTGTTTTTGAAGGTTTCGCCTTGGAAAAAGGTGATGAGGTTTGGCCGTAAGGGTAAGTTGAGCCCTAGGTACATTGGACCATACGAGGTGATTGAGCGTGTGGGTCCTGTTGCGTACAAGTTGAGGTTACCTCAGGAGTTGGAGAAGATTCATGATGTGTTTCATGTTTCTATGCTTCGGAAGTATAGATCGGATCCTTCACATGTGATGCCTGTGGAAGAAGTGGAATTGAATCCGGATTTGACCTATGATGAGGAACCGGTGAGGATTCTGGATGCGGATAGTAAGGTTCTTCGTGGCAAGACCATTGAGTTGGTAAAGGTGTTGTGGAAGCATCATGGTGCTGAGGAAGCCACGTGGGAACGGAAAGATGACATGCTGGAGCAGTTTCCGTATCTCTTTCCTTCAGGTAAATTTTGGAGGACGAAATTTCTTAAGGGGGGGAGAGTTGTAACACCCCAATTTTGGGCTTAGAAGTTTTGGGTTTGGACCGGACCGGTCGGTTCGCGGTTCGAATATAAAAGAGTGAATTTAGGAAAGCCTAGTTCGGGTTGCATTAAAAATATGGAAAAATGTCTTAAAATCCTCTTTTATTATGTATAAGAGAAAAGTGAAATAAATTTTACAAAATGAGGTTTGGAAGTGTGACATTTTGGGTTAGTGACCAAAATGTAATTTTCGAAAACTGGGAGACTGTTTTAAAAAGGATTGAAACTTTGAATCTTTAAGGAGCTATTTACCCAATAGGAGTTTCTCCAGATTTTTCCTAAATATTAAAGGTTTAATAAATGGTTTTTAAATAAAAGAAAAAGAGAGGGAAGATATTTTGGCATTTTCCAACTAACTTTTCCTAAAATTCTATTTTCATTTTCTCTCATCTTTTCTCTCAAACCAAACACATTTCTCCAGAGCTTTTTCCTCTGATTTTTGACATCCAAACATGAGATTTTAATTCTCTTTTGATCTCTAATCATCTCTTCAACAAAACCTCACCATTTGCTACTTGGATCTTCAAGAATTTTGATTCTAAAAAGGGAGAAACTCAAGTTTAGAGGTATGAACGTCCTTCTCCTCTAAATTCTCAGTTCTTTACTGAAATTCCCAAGTTCTCAATCCTTGATTTGTGTTTAATTAAAGGTTTTACAATTGTATTCTTGATTTTGGCTTTAAAATGCAAGATTTGTTTGATTTTGATGAAATTTCGTATAATCTGATTGGGCAGTGTTTTGAGGTGTCAATTTGATGTTAAATGAATGTTTAATTGATGAGAAATTGAGATTTAATCAATGTAATCCCGGATAGGTTGAATTTCCTAAGTTTTACTTGTAATAGTGATGGTTTGTAGAGTGATCTTGATGATCTGTTATGGCTGGAGGTATAAGGATGTGTTGAGATCCATTTGGATGTTAATTAATGTTTAAAGATGTTTAGAGTTGATGAATCTTGGCTGAGTAGTGTTGTGGAGTTGTTTGGTTGTGTTTGGTAGCCGAAAATGGAGTGTGGATGAGAGCAGCGAGTTTAGGTGCTTTCATTGTAGATATTAATGCATGATGATGCATTAATCTACTGTTTTGATGTGTTTAAAACAGGGGAGTCATCTTTGGATCCTAGTGGTGGAGATCCGGAAGCTTGATTGGTGTTTCGGCAAGAGGCGAAACGGAATCGGTGAGTGGATTTTGGTTTTCAGCTTTGAAACCAATGTTTTGAAGGTTTGGGAGCTTAGTTTAAGTCTAAGCAACTTAGCTAAGCTCAAGAGTAAGTTTTCGGAAAAACTCTCTTGATGATGAACCATGGATTGGTTGTGTGCAATGTGGTTTGTTTGCATGTTTTAAATCCTATTTTGGAAGCATATTTAGCATGTTTATTTGCTGAGATTATAAGCCATGTGTTGAAGGATGCTCAAGGTAAGAGATCCTTGTTTTTGAACATTGTTTAAATGTGGTTTGATGCCTAAGGATGCATGATGTTTATGGCTTTGTTAAATGCTTAAAAATAGTGGAATATTATTGTTAATGATGCATATTGGCAAGTGATGGTTAAGGTCACAAAGGTGTTTAAAAGTCCTTGTGTGAGCCTTGTTTATTTAAGAACAACATGGTGGTTAAAAGTCCATGGTTGGTTCTTGGTTAAGATCACAAAGGTGGTTAAAAGTCCTTGTGTGAATCTTGTGTATTTTAAGAACAACATGGTGTTTAAAAGTCCATGGTTGGTTCTTGGTTAAGGTTACAAAGGTGGTTAAAATTCCTTGTGTAAGCCTTGTTATTTAAGAACACCAAGGTGTTTAAAAGTCCTTGGGTGATTCTTGTTAAGGACACAAAGGTGTTTAAAAGTCCTTGTGTGGTCCTTGTCATGGTGTTTAAAAGTCCATGGATGATTCTTGTTAAGGACACAATGGTGTTTAAAAGTCCATGTGTGGTCCTTGGAAATTATAAGATCACAATGGTGTTTAAAAGTCCATATGTGGATCTTATGTTGAATGTATCACTTGTGGCCAATATGACATGTTTATATTTGAAGCATGAGATGCTTGTTTTAAATGCTATGTGCATGTATAAATGTTGTTATGAACTAAGGTTTACAAAAGTGTTTTAAATGCATTATTGTGTTGTTTTAAATGAGCATTCCTCACTAAGCTATGGGCTTACGCTCTCTCTATTCTTAAACCAATAATGCAGAGCATTAAAGTGCATTGAGGGCAGCAAGGAGGTGAAGAATCCAAGTGGTGAACCAAGCTCATGTATGGTGAAGGTTTCTTAAACACTATTAGCTTTAGGCATTTGGCAATGGGGAACCTATGTTGATGTTTTAGGAGATGTTTTGGACTCCTTAAGTTGGTTTTATGTTGTCAATGTTGTTGGAACATGTAAATGGCCTTTATGTGGTTGATTTGGTATTTTGATGCTTGAATGGTTTATGAAATAGGAAGCTTGCCTATAGAATTGGGGCTTTTCATGTTTGATGCCATGCTTATGAATTGTTGATTCCAATATGTTCCTTATGCATGTAATGACTTGCTGGTATAATTTGGTTGCCTTTGGAGCATGTTTGGTGGGTCAATTGTGTGTTAAACCAGCTGAAATTCTGCAATCTGGGCAGCCTGTTTCGGAACAGGTGCTGCCGTTTCGGAACAGGGGGCCTGAAATGGCCTAGGTGTTTCGAAACGGGCAGAGCCGTTCCGAAACGAAAATGCTACTGCCAGGCCCTGTTCCGATACTCGTTTCGGAACGGTCCCGCGTTTCGGAACAGGCTCTCCCTGTTTCTAAACACTCGACCGTTGGGCACTGAAATTGATGGTTATATGTTTTGAAATGCTTGCGTTTTGGTCCCGAAATTTGTTATTGCAATTGAATGAGTTTGGAATGTCCGTTTGAGCTGAAATTTGGCAGAGAAGCATGAAAGATGATTAATTTCAAGTTGGTAACTTCTAATTGGGTTAAGTCCTTATAATTTTCAGAATTTACATTTTGGTCCCTAAAGTTGTAATTTGTTCAATTGAGTCCCTGAATGTTCTCTGATGGTTTTGATCTTTGAGTATGATTATCTTGTGAACATATCTAGGGTTAATGTGCATTTAGACAAGATTAAAAAGAAAAAAAAGGGTCGTTAATCAAGGTTGACTTTCGGGTTGACTTTGGTTTTCCCCGTGTAAACTTCTTAATTCGGGTCAACCGTCTAGGCCGGGTTAAGGGGGTTACAAACTTTCCCAGTTTACTTCAATATTCCCCATTTGATCCGTTCGGTCTATCGGCTAGGCCAGGTCGAGGGGGTTACAATAATAAGGGCAATGGGGAATCCGTTGTGTTTTCAGGAGATATGTTTAAACTCCCTGTTTGAGCATGTTTATTTGCTATTTTGGATTTGTAAATGGCCTTTGGTATTTGGATTACGCTTTGCTATGGTTTTTGTTAACTTGCTTGAAGTGGTTTTAGGAAGCATGCCTATAGATTTCCTTTTGAAGCATGATGATATGAAAATGATATTGAATATGCAATGTTTGATTGAGGATCGATCCTTAGATATGCTATGAATGTCTTAGAAGTATGATTAAGTGGATTTCTTAGCTTAATTGTATGCTAAACCAACAAAAATGGGCATTTTAGGCCCAGGCATATCGGTACGCGTCTACCTGTATTGATACGGTAAATCTATTTTAGCCATGACGTATCGACACGGTGAGTGTCGTATTGATACGATTTTAGTGTAATTGGCGGGGCGAATCGGTACGCGAGGGAGTATTGGTACGGGTTTGAGCTACTAGAATTTTGGATGTGAAAACCGTATTGATACGGTGCTTAGTGTACCGATACGATGACATGTAAGTTAGTTTTTTGGGATCTTTTTGAGGTTTTGTTTCTTTATGTTTTGGTCCCTGATTGGTGATGTGAGCACATCAGTTCGGAATAAACAAGCTGATCCAGAGGTCATACCAACAGGGCCCATCACTCGTTCTAAGGCAAAGAAATTCAAGGAAGCCCTTTTTCTTACTTGTGCTACGATTCCTGATTCATTCGAGCATGTTCATGTCTTAGAACATAAGCTTTATAATGTGTTGCATGCTGATATGTGACATACTTATTTTATTGTTGAGTTTGTAAAAGTTCTATTATTTACCCCCTATTTAACCCATATTTCTGCTGCATTCAAGCATAATTCATTTCATTTAGGCTAGATTACACTTAGACATCACAAATATATTAAATGGAACAGTTTCTACTGAAATTGGTTGCTTTTGCAGGTTGCTGCTGTAGCAGATGGAGAGGCAGGCGCTGGGCAGTGAAGCAGAAGAGCTGGAACTGGATGAGAATTCGAGGAGGACGGTGCTGCCACGGTTGCCGCCGTAACAGCAGAGGACGACAGCAGTTTTGAGGAGAAGAAGCAAAGTGGGCCTCGACAGAAAGAGGAAATTAAGCCCATCTGTCGTGGAGTACACCTATATTTTTCTGAGCCCTATATCAGAATGAAGGCCAAGCCCAAGGTTCAAGGAAGATATCCCAAGAAAGAAGGAAGGACGAATTAAAGACTGTTTTTCTGAAGATTTAGTCTTTATTAGAGTTGTACTTTGATTTAAAGTTGTATTCCTTTCATATTAGAAAACTTGAACCCAAGGCCTATAAAAAGGCATGTAATTCGACCTAGGAGAGGACATCACCTATCTCTAGCCTTCTTCCCAAACCCTAGCCATTTTCCCCTTCTCAACATGTTCTAAATTCCCCTTAGGGCCACGGGTTGAATTGTAAAGTAGTTGCAAGGGTTGCTTTTGTTTTAGGATTTTCTTTGTTCAATAAAATAAACTTCAAGTTCTCTTATTCTGGTTATTAACATCTTGCAAGAGCATCGGGAGAGCATTGTGAGGTTATCTATTTACTTAATATCGGGAGAGTTAAGTATACGAAAGGAATAAGTGTGAGTTCTCTAGTTTATAGTTGAACTATCTCGGACCTAGGGATAGGACGAGGTTAAGTGGCTAAAGAAGAATTCAACAACATTGATGTTCATCCTTCGATTCACGCCGGGAGGTATCATCAAAGACGTGTTCATCGACAGACTTGGACCTAGGGATAGGCCAATGCACAACAGAGATTCTTGCCAAACTTGAAGTACTGAGTTGAGTAATCGCTACCGCGATAACCAACGGACCGCTACCGCGACGGGGACATCGACAGAGCAGATTTTCCTAGACTTAGCAATACCTGCACTACTGAGCAATTCAATTCCAGCCCATTCTCTCTATCTTGATTCTTTTAATCTTATTTTCCAGTATTCTTTATTATTCTCGTGACAAACATCTTAAATATTCTTTTTACTTCTGTGCAGTAATTCAAGGTGAAGCTATTGGCTCGGTCCATGTGGAGACGATATCCGATACTTCCGTATCACTTTACTACTTGCGTCGTGTACACTTGCACTACAATTGCGATAGACACTTTTACACGCAACAAGTTTTTGGCGCCGTTGCCGGGGATTGGCAACATATCTTTACCCTACTTTTTACTGCATTCGTTTTATTTTTCTATTTTACTTGGATTGTCCAACCTATACCTTTCCCAAGGTCTTTTGTTTTCGTATGCGCAGATCTCAACGGGGAAAGGAACCGGAGTACCAGTTAGATCCTGAACCCGAACGAACGTTCAATCTCAAGAAAAGAGTCTGTTTCCTCGTTGAAAGGAACGAATACCTAGAGCAACAACTCGAAGCAATGGTGAATGAAAGACATGAAGAAAGAAGGGACGACCCAAGGAATCCCGAGGATGATGTAGATCCTGCCGGGAATGGAGGGAACGGTCAAGCTGTCGACCCTCATGCCGCTACCGCACGACGGTCGTGACGAGACTACATGCTTAATGACCATGTAGAATTAGAAATCACGCTGCCGGATGTAGAAGTTGACAACTTTGAGCTAAAACCTGTGATGTTCAGCATGATCAACAACGCTAGCCAATTTAGTGGTGCTGCTACTAAGGATGCTAGGGAGCATCTGAAAACGTTCCAGGAAATCTGTGGATCGTTTAGACTACCAGGAGTTAATCCGGAGATACTGAGGCTTCGGTTATTTCCTCATTCATTGAGGGACAGGGCAAAGACTTGGTGGAATAAACTTACGCCGGGTTCTATTAGAACTTGGGCAGATTTAACTTGTGAATTCTTATCTCGTTTAAATCCTTCGCACTTATCTGAGCGATTACGTAACGAAATTGCTACTTTTCAACAGGAAGAAGATGAGCCAATGCACGAGGCCTGGGACAGATTTACCACTCTTCTACGGAACTGCCCAATGCATGGATTCCCCGTTTGGAACCAGGTAACAAAATTTTATAATGCTGCTAACTTACAAACTCGTATCAGAATTGATTCGGCAGCAAACGGATTACTGCTGGACAAAGACCAAGATGAGGCAATGGTAGTATTGAAAATCTGGCAAAGAATGAGGAGCAGTTTCCGACAGCAAGAAGAGGGGGTAAACGGGTTCTAGCTGTAAAGGATTATGAGGCCGACAGCACAATGAAATCACATGTGGCATATCTCACTAAGGAAATGAAAAATCTCTTGAACGAAGGTTCACAGCCTGTATACGCTGCTAAAGAGGTATGCGACATTTGTGAAGGAAATCACAGTTTGGAGGAATGTCCAATACAGTTAGAAGAGGGAAAGTATGTTGGAAACTACAATAAGCAGAATTATAATTCCAAAAACTATAATCCCAACTCGAGAAAGGATCCCAAGTTTTCTTGGAGCAATCCTAATAATGCTCTGAATCCTCAAGCAAAGAACAATCAGAACCAGGGAGGACCTAGATTGCTGACTCGGCAGCAACCGCAATAGCAGCAGCAACAGCCACCAGCTGCCCAAAATAGTATACTGGAACAGACTCTGGCTACATTTATGTCTCAAACAGGAACCTACATTGAGAACATGAATCACTTTGTCAAGAAGACAGAAACATTCATGGATAAAACAGAGATGCGGATGACCAATCATGAAGCTACTCTGAAATCACTGGAGACACAGATGGGTCAGATTTCCCAGCATGTTAAACCAAGGCAGAATGGCGGATTTCCTAGCAATACTGAAAATGCTAGACAGCCCACTCATGAGCAGTGTAATGCCATCACTACTAGGAGTGGGAAGAAATTACCAGGGCCAGAGAAGGAAGCTGAAACAGTTAAGAAACCAGCCCTGGAGTCGACTGTCGAGGAAGCTGCCCCGACATGTAACAAGCAACCTGCTACCGATGAGCATGTCACGACAGCAGAAGGGACAGAGGAGAATAATGATGAACTTAAACCTCCTTAGATTCGTATGCAGTGGGAAGGACGCATTGCTGATTATCGTCCCCCACCACCTTTCCCTCAGCGGTTACAGAAATTAAAACAAGAATCACAACTTAAGAAAATTTATGATATTTTTAAGAAGGATCATATCAACATTCCGCTGTTAGATGTCGTTAAGGAAATACCCGGTTATGCCAAATTTCTCAAGGATGCCATGTCAAAGAAGTCCAGACTTGGGGAGTTTGAAACGGTAAATATGACACATGGATGCATGAATATTTTGAACAAGTATCCACCCCAGAAGAAGAAGGATCCTGGGAGCTTCATCATACCATGCGTAATCGAAGACAAATTTGTCGGTAAGACACTTTGTGATCTTGGTGCTAGTGTAAATTTAATGCCAAAATTTGTTTTTCAGAAATTAAGTATTGGAAAAGCTCGGCCCACGACAATAGTACTGCAGCTGGCAGACCGCTCTTACGTTCACCCAGAAGGAAAAATTGAAGATATTCTGGTAAGAGTGGATAAGTTTATTTTTCCTGCTGACTTTCTTATCTTAGATTGTGAAGCAGATGAGAATGCACCAATCATCCTGGGGCGACCCTTCTTAGCCATAGGAAGATCACTGATTGATGTGGAAAGAGGAGAACTAATTATGAGAGTGAACGATCAAGAGATCAAGCTAAACGTTCTCCAAGCAAGGAAACATGCTGATGCAGGAGAAGAATGCAAGGCCATCACTGCAATCACCTTTGACCAACCCTGCATCAGGTCGGGCTGACACGACATAAAAATTGGTCACTTCCTCGGCAGCCACTTAGAAGACTGTCATGACAACACCGACAACAGCAACTCCTCAGAATCCGATACATTTGATAATGAAGATCAGGAGAAGGTAAACTGGATAGGCAATCGTCTAGGTATGTTATTTGAGCCTTTAAATTATACCTCAGATAACCATGTAATTCAAAAGCCATCAACTGTTGAGACCCCTGTTTTAGATCTTAAGCCCCTGCCAGGGCAATTAAAATATGCTTTCCTTGGTTTAAATGATACGTTGCCCGTAATCATCTCTTCCAAGTTGATGCAGGAACAGGAATAATAGTTAATAGGGATGCTGCAGCAGCACAAAAAGGCTATTGGATGGACGATAGCTGACATTCAAGGCATTAGTCCGGCATTATGTATGCATAAAATTCTTCTATAGGATGATCATAAGCCAACTATTGATGCACAAAGGCGTCTGAATCATGCTATGAAAGAGGTGGTGCGAAAAGAGATAATCAAATGGTTAGATGCTAGAATAATCTACGCCATCTCAGACAGCAAATGGGTGAGCCCGGTGCAATGTGTTCCCAAGAAAGGAGGATTGACCGTGATAACCAACGAAAACAATGAGCTAATCCCAACTAGGACTGTGACCGGTGGGAGGGTTTGTATAGACTATCGGAAGCTTAACAAAGCTACCCGAAAGGACCACTTTCCTTTACCCTTTATTGATCAAATGCTTGATAGATTAGCGGGTAAACCTTAATATTGTTTTCTTGATGGTTATTCAGGTTACAATCAAATATCTATCGTACCAGAAGATCAAGAAAAGACAACGTTCACATGCCCGTACGAAACATATGCTTTTAGGACAATGCCTTTTGGACTCTGTAATGCACCAGCCACTTTCCAAAGGTGCATGATGGCAATATTCTCCGATATGGTGGAGGATTTCCTAGAGATCTTCATGGATGATTTTTCAGTTTTTGGAGACAATTTTGAAAGCTGCCTAGGCAACTTACAGAAAGTACTCGAGAGATGTGAAAAAACAAACCTAGTATTGAACTGGGAAAAGTGTCACTTCATGGTGGACGAAGCGATATTCCTCAGCCATAAGATTAGCTGCCGTGGCATAGAAGTCGACAGAGCAAAGATAGAAGTGATCGAAAAGCTGCCGCCACCCACCACAGTCAAGGGAATCAGAAGTTTCGTAGGACATGCTGGTTTTTATCGGAGGTTCATTGCGAATTTTTCAAAGATAACCAAGCCCCTATGCCATCTTCTGGAGCAGAACCGACCCTTCGACTTTAACGCTGAATGTAATAAGGCATTCAAGGTTCTGAAAGAAAAGCTTGTAACAGCCCCAATAGTACAACCACCAGATTGGACACTGTCGTTTGAGATCATGTCTGATTCTACTGACTATGCTGTCAAGGAAGCACTTAGGCAGCGAAGAGACAAACTTTTTCATGTCATATACTATGCCAGCAAAACACTGAATGACGCCCAAGTGAACTACACCACCACAGAGAAGGAACTATTAGTAGTGGTATTCTCCATTGATAAGTTTCGTTCTTATATACTTGGAACGAAGGTCATAGTCCATACAGACCACTCTACTTTGAAGTATCTGTTCACGAAGAAGGATGCAAAGCCTCGACTGATACGTTGGATTCTGCTGCTGCAAGAATTTGACCTTGAAATCAAGGACAAAAAGGGGACAGAGAATCAAGTAACAGATCACTTGTCAAGGTTGGAGAAGGTAAAGAGTCTACCGGCAGATGAGACAAACATATTGGAGACCTTCCCTGATGAGCAGTTGTTTGCTGCCACAATCACTGTCGCGACAGCCATGGCGGCAGGTAAGTATTCTGAACTTCCTTGGTATGCAGATTTCGTTAATTTCTTAGTTAGCGGAATAATTCCTCCTGACCTTAATTATCAAGCTAGGAAGAGGTTCCAAAATGATGTTAAGCATTATTATTGGGACGAACTTCTTCTTTTCAAAATCTGTGCAGATCAGGTTATAAGGAGATGCGTACCACAGGACGAACAGGAAGATATACTTCATCACTGTCATGCTTCATAGTATGGAGGACACTTAGGAGGCAACAAAACTGCTGCCAAGGTTCTGCAATCGGGATTCTATTGGCCGTCATTGAATAAAGATTCTCAAATCTTCTACAAGAGCTGTGACAAGTGCCAACGGACAGGAAACATCTCAAGGAGACACGAGATGCCGCTGCAGAACATTCTTGAAGTCGAGATCTTCGACGTTTGGGGGATCGATTTTATGGGACCATTCCCATCTTCATGTGGGAATTTGTACATCCTCCTGGCAGTAGATTATGTGTCCAAGTGGGTTGAAGCTATCGCCACTCAAAAGAATGATGCCAAGATAGTTCAAAGATTTTTACACAAAAACATATTTTCCAGATTCGGCATCCCTAAGGAGATTATCAGTGATGAAGGGAGGCATTTCGACAACAGGGTTATAGCTGTTGCCTTGAAGAAGTATGGCGTCAAGCATCGGATTGCAACAACATATCACACTCAGACCAATGGACAAGCTGAAATATCCAACAAGGGAGTCAAGAACATTCTTGAAAAGATGGTTAAGCCAACTCGGAAAGATTGGTCTTTACACCTTAATGATGCGTTATGGGCTTATAGGACAGCCTTCAAAACTTCATTGGGAATGTCTCCTTACCGACTGATTTACGGGAAGACATGCCATTTACCTGTCGAGATAGAGCACAGAGCATACTGGGCAAACAAGGCAGTCAATATGGACTTGGAAAAGGCAGGGCAGAAAAGGTTACTGGATCTGAACGAAATTGAAGAAATCCGGACAATGGCCTATGACAATTGTAACCCCCTTAGCCCGGCCTAGACGGTTGACCCGAACTACGAAGATTACACGGGGAAAACCAAAGTCAACCCGAAAGTCAACCTTGATTAACGACACTTTTTTTCTTTTTAATCTTGTCTAGATGCATATTAATCCTAAGCGTACCCTTGAGAAGAGCATACTTGAAAAGCACAGCGATCGGAAAACGTTAAGGGACTCAATTGCACAAATTACAACATTTAGGGACCAAAATGTAAATTATGGAAATTAAGAGAACTTAACTGATTTTTAAGTTACCATTATGAAATTAGTCATATTACATGTTTCTCTGTCAAATTTCACCTCAAACAGACATCTCAAACTCTAGCAATTGCATATACAAAATTTAGGATTAAAACGTAAAGCTTGCAAACCTTAAACCATTCAAATCAGTGCCCAACGGTCACCTGTTTCGGAACGGGGGTTGACCGTTCCGAAACGCGGGTTCGTTTCGAAACCTGTTTCGAAACAGGGCTTGACAGTGGCCAATCCGTTTCGGAACGCCCTCTACCCGTTTCGATACACGAAGGCCATTACAGGCCCCCGTTTCGAAACGGTAGTGCCCGTTCCGATACGGACTGCCCAGAAAGTGCAGATTTTGCTGGTTTAACATATAATTAACCACTCAAACACATCCCTATGACCACCTAATCATGCCAACAAGTCATCATACATATAAGGAACATGTTTGCATCACCAAAACACATTCATGGCATCAATTAGGAAAACCACAAGTCTATAGGCATGCATCCTAATATTGAAAACCATACAAGCATCAAATCATCAAAGCAACCACCAAAATGGCCATTTACAACCCAAAACATCAAAGTCATCATGCCACACTCAGGGAGTCCAAAACATCTCCCAAAAACACAACCTAGGTTCCCATTGCCAAATACCAAAAACTAATAATGTTGTAAAAATAGTCACCATACATGAGCTTAGCCTTCCCTTGGATTCTTAGCCTCCTTGCTGCCCTTAAAGCACTTCAGTTCTCTGCATTATTGGTTCAAGAAAGAGAGCGTAAGCACATTTGCTTAGTGAGGCATGCTCTAAAGAAACAACACAATAATGCACTTTATAAAACACCTTTCAAAAGCCTTTAAATTCATAAACATCATTTCTCATGCAACAATGCATACACAACAAGCATCTCATGCTTCATTAACATCAACATGTCATATTGGATTCCAAGTGATACCCTAACCATTTTTCAACACAAAACACAGTCGGATACGCGGATTACAAGCATTGTCATATACGCTTCATACACACTACCGAAGACACAAGGTGGAGTTTACCGGTACAATCACAACCCCTCCACATCACTCATCGGTAGTTGTATAACATCACTAACGAGAACACGGGACACACAACACAAGATCCTCAGATGGCATTTTAACCACCATTATGATCTTAGACATCTCGTTAGTGTACTTGGATGGAGTTTACGGTACCATTACAACCCCTCAACATCCAAGGCGACTTTATTCACGGTGCACCCAATCCTATAGTCAGCTAACTATATCCGATTCAAGTACTTTAAAACCAACACATCACTTACCAATATACATCAATTATGATCAACAATCCATTGATTTAAAGCATTTATCACAGCCATTATACCATCATACATTACTATGCATCAAACCACATTTATCAATATCAAACCAAGGATCTCTTACCTTGAGCATCCTTCAACACATGGCTTTCAAAACCAGCATTAATCATGCTAAAACATGCTTTCAAAACAGAATTTAAACATGAAAATTAAACACATTGCATCCAACCATCTCATGGTTCATCAAAGAGAGAGTTTCTCGGAAAACTTACTCTTGAGCTTAGTTAAGTTGCTTAGACTTAAACTAAGCTCCCAAAACCTTCAAACATTGGTTTCAAAACTGAAAACCAAACTTCACTCACCAATTCCGTTTTGCAAGCTTGCCGAAACGCCGATCAAGCTTCCGGATCAACACCACAAGGATCCAAAGATGTCTCCTTTGTTTTAAACACATCAAAGCATAGGATTAATGCATCATCATGCATTAAATCTTCAGCCATTACATCTAAACTCGCTGCTCACATCAAATCTAACATTTCGGTTACCAAACACAACCGAAATCACATCCAAACTCCTCCACAACATTACCCAGCCAAGATTCATCACTTCTAAACATTCTTAAACATCAATTAACATCCAAAAAGATCCTAAACTCGTCCTTATACCTCCAGCAATAACAGAACACCAAGATCACCCCAAAAACCACCATTTTCACAAGTAAAAACTTAGGAAAATCAACCTATTCGGGATTGCATTGATTAAACCTCAATTACACATCAATAAACATCCAAAATACATTAAAAAGACATCTCAAAACAGAGCCCAAAAATTCATCACAAATTTCTTCAAGATTTAATCCAAATCTTGAGTTTTAAGCCAAAATCAAGATCACAACATTAAAACCTTTTATAAAACTTAATTTAAGGATTGAGAACTTGGGAATTTCAATAAAGAACTGAATATTTAAAGGAGAAGAACATCCTTACATCTAAAATGTAGATTTCTCCTTGTTTAGAGCCAAAATCCTTGAAAATCCAATAAGCAAATGAAGATGATTTGATGTAGAAAAGCTTAGGAATCAATTGATGATTGAAACCTCATCATTTAGAGTGAAAATCAAAAGAAAAGCTGCTGTGGAATTGTGTTTGGCTGAGGGAATTTTGAGAGAAAATGAAATGAGAAAATTTTAACAAAAGTTGGTTATGAAAACTAAAATATGGTTTCCCTCTTTTCTTTTAATTAATTAAACATTAAATGAGTCATTAAAATTAAGAAAAATCTGGAGAAATCCTTCCTTGGGTAAATTAGCTCCTTAAAGATTCAAAGTTTCAATCCTTACAAAACAGTCACCACTGAACTTTTCAAAAATTACATTTTAGTCACTATTTCGAAATGTCACACTTCCGAACCTTATTTTGTAAAATTGATTTCACCACTCTTATATATATATATATATATATATATATATTAAAAGAGGATTTTTAGATATTTTTTCATATTTTTAATGCATCCCGAACTAGGCTTTCCCTAAACTACCTTTTATATTCGAACCAAAAATCAGATAGGTCCAGTTCAGACCCTAAACTTCCAAGCCCAAAATTGGGGTGTTACAACTCTCCCCCCCTTAAGAAATTTTGTCCTCGAAATTTACCTGGAGGGAAAAGGTACGGAAACTGCTTCACCATGTCATCCTTCCGTTCCCACGTGGCTTCCTCAGCACCACGATGCTTCCACAACACCTTTACCAACTCAATGGTCTTGCCTCGAAGAACTTTACTGTCTGAATCCAGAATTTCCATCGGCTTCTCATCATAGGTCAAATCCGGATTCAACTCCACTTCCTCCACATGCATAACATGCGAAGGATCCGATCTATACCTCCGGAGCATAGAGACATGAAACACATCTTGAATCTTTTCCAACTCTTGCGACAATCTCAACTTCTACGCAACAAGACCCACACGTTCAATCACCTCGTATGGTCCAATGTACCTAGGGCTCAACTTACCCTTCCGACCAAACCTCATCACCTTTTTCCAAGGCGAAACTTTCAAAAACACACGGTCACCTACCGCATACTCAATCTCCTTACGCTTCAAATCCGCGTAAGACTTTTGTCGATCAGAAGCTGCCTTCAAACGCTCACAAATGAGCTTCACCTTCTCGGTGGTCCCTTTCAACAAAGCTGGCATTGAAACCAACTTCTGACCTGTTTCAGCCCAACAAAGAGGAGTCCTACACTTTCTCCCGTACAAGGATTCATAAGGTGCCATTTGAATACTTTCCTAGTAGCTATTGTTATAAGCAAACTCCACCAACGGCAAATGCTTCTCCCAAGAGCCCTGAAACTAAATCACACAGCACCTCAACATATCCTCCAGCACTTGGATAACACGCTCAGACTGTCTATCCGACTGTGGATGATAAGAAGTACTGAAATTCAACCGTGTACCCAAAGCATGATGTAAACACTCCCAGAAACGCGATGTAAACCTCGGATCTCTATCCGACACAATCGCCTTTGGCACACCATGCAGCCGCACAATCTCAGCAATGTACAACTCTGCAAGCTTATCCAAAGTGTACGTAGTATGTACAGGCAAGAAATGCGCACACTTCGTCAGGTGATCCACAATCACCCACATTGAATTCTTCTTCGATGGAGACAAAGGAAAACCAGACACAAAGTCCATGGTAATCCTTTCCCATTTCCACTTAGGAATCCTCAACGGTTGCAACAACCCAGAAGGAAACTGACGCTCAGCCTTAACTCGCTGACAAACCATGCACTTGCTCACATACTTAGCAACATCTTTCTTTAAACCCACCCAATAGTACTCGTCACGAAGATCACGATACATCTTAGTACTACCAGGGTGCATAGCAAAAGGACTACTATGAGCTTCAGTCAGAATGGCATGCCTCAACTAAGCATCATTGGGCACTACTATCCGACTCCCAAAACACAAAACTCCATCATCATTAAAACAGAAATCTGATGGCCTATCCTCAGCAATATCCTGAACATGTGGCACCAAGGAATCATCCAACAGCTGCTTATCCTTTATCAACTGAACCAAGGATGGTTTCACTTGCAATTCAGCCACAAGGCCACCATCTCGCGATATACTCAAACTGGCAAACATAGCCCTCAACTCCACTGCTACCTTCCTACTCAAGGCATCCGCTACAACATTAGCTTTTCTCGGATGGTACTCGATCGTCAGATCGTAATCTTTAAGCAACTCCACCCAACGCCGTTGCCTAAGATTCAACTCTGTTTGAGACATCAGATACTTCAAACTCTTGTGATCCGTGTACACAGTACACTTCTCACCATACAGGTAATGTCTCCAGATTTTCAAGGCAAAAACCACCGCAGCTAACTCAATATCATGCGTAGGATAATTGCGCTCAAGCACCTTCAACTGGCGCGATGCATAAGCCACCACCTTACCCTCTTGCATCAACACACATCCCAAACCAACGTAGGATGCGTCACTATACACCACAAACTCTTTCCCTGATTCAGGTTGAACCAAGATAGGAGCTTGCGTCAAAGCTGCCTTCAGCTTCTCAAAAGCCTGCTGTCTCGCTTCCGTCCACTCATGCTTAACATCCTTCTGCAACAACTTCGTCAAAGGTGTTGCAATCTTTGAGAATCCATCCACAAACCTCCGGTAGTATCCTGCCAAACCAAGGAAACTACGGACTTCATGAACAGACTTAGGAGGCTTCCAATTCATCACTGCCTCAATCTTCTGAGGATCAACACGAATCCCCTCTGCAGAAACTACATGACAAAGGAACACAACTTCCCTGAGCCAGAACTCACACTTTCTTAACTTAGCATAAAGCTGATTCTCCAAGAAAGCTTGCAACACAATCCTCAAATGCCCCTCATGCTCCTCCTCAGTACGAGAGTACACGAGGATATCATCAATGAACACCACAACAAACTTGTCCAAATATTCATGGAACACTCTATTCATCATGTCCATAAAAGCTACAGGAGCATTCGTCAAACCGAACGGCATCACAAGGAACTCATAATGTCCATACCTCGTTCTGAAGGCTATCTTTGGCACATCCACATCCTTCACCTTCAACTGGTAATACCCTGACCTTAAATCAATCTTAGAGAACACAGTTGCTCCCCGAAATTGATCAAAAAGATCATCAATCCTCGGCAATGGATATTGATTCTCGATAGTCAACTTGTTCAGCTGACGGTAATCGATGCACATTCTCATAGTGCCATCCTTTTTCCTCACAAACAATACCGGTGCACCCCAAGGTGACACACTCGGCCGAATGAAACCACGATCAAGCAACTCTTGAAGTTGCGTCTTCAGCTCTTTCAACTCCTTAGGTGCCATTCGATAAGGAGTAATGGAAACTGGAGTTGTGTTTTCATACAGCTCAATTCCAAACTCCACCTCACGGTTAGGAGGCAATCTAGGCAACTCCTCCGGAAACAAACCAGGAAACTCTCGCACAGTCCTGATATCTTGCACTCGCAACTCCTTAGAGCTAGGGTTCATCACAAAGGCTAGGTAGGCTTCACAACCTTGCCTCAGCATCCGGCTCGCCTCCAAGGAAGATACCAAATTGGCAAGAAACTTCACATTCTCACCAACCACCACTACCTCATAATCCTCAGCAAGCTTCAACGAAACTCGCTTGTTCTCAAAATCCACCACAGCTCGATGTTCAACAAGCCAATCCATACCAAGGATTACGTCAAAACCATAGAATGGCAATTCCATAAGATCAACATGAAAAACATGATCTTGAACAACCAAGGGACACCTTCTATACAACTTCCGTGTAACCCCCGTAGCCCGGCCTAGACGGTTGACCCGAACTACGAAGATTACACGGGGAAAACCAAAGTCAACCCGAAAGTCAACCTTGATTAACGACCCTTTTTTTTTACTTTTAATCTTGTCTAGATGCACATTAACCTTATATGTGATCACACAAACAACATACTCAAAGATCACAATCATCAGAGATCAAACAGGGACCCAATTGAACAAATTACAACTTTAGGGACCAAATTGTAATTTCTGATAATTAAAAGGACTTAACCCAAATGATAGTTACCATCTTGAAATTAATCAGGTTTCATTCTTCTCTGCCAAATTCCAGCTCAAACGGACATCCCAAACTCATACAATTGCACAAACAAGATTCAGGACCAAAATGCAAACATTTTGAAACACATAACCGCCACTGTCAGCCCCCAACGGTCAACCGTTCCGAAACGGGAGACAGCCCGTTCCGAAACGCGGGGCCGTTCCGAAACAGGCATAGCCCGTTTCGAAACGGGGGTCTGGCAGTAGCTAAACCGTTCCGAAACGGTAGCACCCGTTTCGGACGCCTGGGTTCAGGCAGGGCACCCGTTCCGAAACGGTTCAACCTGTTCCGAAACGCCTAGCCCAGATTGCTGCATTTTGCTCACTCAAACACACAATTGACTAACCAAACATGCTCCAAAAGCCACCAAACTTTGCCAACATGCAATTCAACATAAAAGAGACATGCTTGCATCAACAATTCACCAGAAACACATCATAAGCAAAAAGCCCCAAATCTATAGGCATGCTTCCTACACAAGCAACCATTTAGGCACAAACCTTCCAAAACAAACTCAATTAAGCCAAAACATGATCCAACAACATTAACAACGTTAGAACAATCTTGATCAACATAAACGATCATAAACACAACAATCCCAAGAGATTCTACCCCCATTGCCTTTATTAACTATAGCTATTCACCGAGACATACATCTCACTTGGAGTCCACCTTGAATCCCTTGCCCCTTGCTGTCCAAACTTCAAAGATCTGCATTGATGGACAAAAAGAGCGTAAGCACATAATGCTTAGTGAGGAATGCTCAAAACCAAAACACCATCAATGCAGCGGGTCATAAAACACTTGTAAAACAAACCCGATTTGTTTACCAAAAACCATGTTTGAAAACCTTTTCATCCACAAGCATCAACCATGCATAAACACCATATGCAAAGCTAAAACGAAACCATGGAAAACACTTCCATTTCACAACATACCTTTCTTAAACTTGAAAGCCATTTCAAACAAGAAACCTTTAAAACCATTACTCAAGCAATCCATCACATGCATTTAACCAAGGCAACATATAAACCATACTATCATCATCACATGCCTTTTAAAAACAAGTCCTACAAGACTTCAATGCATTAAGGATATTCATGCTCACATACATCATTTACCAAATGATAATCAACACTTGTTCAACCTAACAAGTAAACATGCATTCACATGCATCATAAACCTTTCATGCAACAATGCATCTTTTCAAGCAACTCATGCTTCACATGCAACCATGCATCATTTCAAGCATCTCATGCTTCACATGCAACCATGCATCACTTCAAGCATCTCATGCTTCTTAATATTTTAGAATATCATATTGGCCTTCAAGTGATCAATCACATCCACTTTTCAACTCAACACCCGATCGAATACGCGGATTCCGAGCGTTGTCCCTACGCTCCCTACACCCTACCCAATCCAAGGTCCTCGAATGGGCAACACCTCCATTATGACCTTACAAGCCTAAAGTTCCCATGCATGGACTTTTAAACACCATACAACCTTAGCTTTTCCCGAGGTTCCCATGTATGGACAACCATACAACCTCAACATGCACAAGGTTCTCCCGTATGGACTTTTAACCACCATACAACCTTTGCATAACCGATTGGTAGTTGTAGAAATCACTAACGAGATCCGGGACACCCTATACAAGATCCACACATGGACTTAACACCGCCATTGTGATCTCAACAAGCACAAGGTCCTCACATATGGACTTTTAAACACCATATAACCTTTGCTTAACCAA
The DNA here is from genome assembly GCA_030270665.1 of Hibiscus trionum. Lineage (NCBI taxonomy): Eukaryota > Viridiplantae > Streptophyta > Magnoliopsida > Malvales > Malvaceae > Hibiscus > Hibiscus trionum. Next base: position 31,026,120 of record BSYR01000021.1, read on the forward strand.
GGTCCTCGAATGGGCAACACCTCCATTATGACCTCAAATAACCAAGGTCCTCGAGTGGGCAACACCTCCACTATGACCTCATCTCGTTAGGATACTTGAAGGGAGCTTATCCGGTCCACTCTTGACCACTCCACCTCAAGGCAACTTTATTCACGGTGCACCCAATCCTATAGCCGGCTAACTATATCCGATCAAAGAACCAAGAACCATTTACATCACTTGCCAATATAATCATCTTACCACATTAATCCAATGTTCCACATGCATAATCAATATGCAAAACCATTTCATAATAAACCAATGATTCACATGCATAATCAATATGCAAAACCATCACCACATTAATCAAATGATTCACATGCATAACTAATAAGCAAAAACCATCATTTATCATCATCAACTCACTGTTTTAAAGCATTAAACAAAGCCTTTGAACATCATGCAACATCATGCATCAAAACCACATTTTCAATGTATAAAACCAAGGATCTCCTACCTAGAGCATCCTTCACATATGGCTTTCAAAACCAGCACTAAACCATGCTAAAATATGCTTTCAAAACAGAATTAAACCATGCAAAACTCATGCATCCCAATCATCAACCACAATTGCTTAAAAGCCAATTCATATCACAAATCAAGTAAGAAATCCATTTACTTACTCTCGAGCTTAGCAAAGTTGTTTAGACTTAAACTAAGCTCCCAAAACCTTCAAACCTTTGTTTAAAAGCCGAAAACCCAACTTCACTCACCGATAACCAAACAAGACTAGCCAACAAGCCTTCCAAGCTTTCGAAACCTTCCGCAAACACCTTCAAAGCTCAAGGATCAAACTCCCCTGTTTCAAGCACACAAAAACAGCACATTAATGCATCATTATGCATTAAGAACAGCAGCCACACAACCAAACTCGCTGCTCAACACAAATCCAACAATTCGGCTACAAAACACAACCGAAATCACCTCCAAACATTACCAAAACTTAACCCAGCCAAGATCCATCACTTCAAACCATTTTTATACATCAATTAACATCCAAAATGAATACAAACACATCCTTATACCTCCAGGTATAACAGATCACCAAAAACACTCCAAAAACAACCAAAAACTCAAGCAAAACTTAGGAAATTCAACCTATCCGGGATTGCATTAGTTAAACATCAATTTCTAATCAACTTAGCATTCATTTAACATCATTTTGACACCTCAAAACACTGCCCAAACAGATCACACGAAAATTCCATCAAAATCACCAAATCTTGCATTTTAGCCAAAAATCAAGATCTCATTTGAAAAACCATTAACAAATCACAAATCAAGGATTGAGAACTTGGGAATTTCAGTAAAGAACTGATAGTTTAGAGGAGAGAGACGTTCTTACCTCCAAACTTGAATTTCTCCTTTTTAGAGCCAAAAAGCTTGATGAAACAACTTGCAAATTGTGAGGTTTTGTTGATGAGATGATTAGGAATCAAATGAGAGTTGAAATGAGAGATTTAGATGCCAAAATCAGAGAAAGAAATCTGGAGAATTTTGTTTGGGTTGAGAGAAAATAAGAGAAAAGGAAAATGGAGAGAAAATGAAAAAGTAGTTAGGAAATTGGTTAAAATGATTTCCCTCCTTTTCTTAATCTTTAAAATCAGAATAAAGCCTTAAAATATCTTAGAAAAATCTGGAGAAATCCTTTTTGGAACAGTAGCTCCTTAAAGATTCAAAGTTTCAATCCTTTATAAAACTGTCCCGCAACTTTCAAAAATTACATTTTGGTCACTAGCCAAAATGTCAACCTTCCAAACCTCATTTTCCAAAATTGATTTCACAGTTCACTTTTATATAATAAAAGATGATTTTAGAACATTTTTCCATATTTTTAATGCAACCCGAACTAGGCTTTCCTAAATTCACTCTTATATATTCGATCAGCACTTTGACCGAACCGGTCAACGCCCAAAACTTCTAAGCCCAAAACCGGGGTGTTACAACTCTCCCCTCCTTAGGAAATTTCGTCCTCGAAATTTAACCGGCGAAAGAAAACCACAACCTTCCCAAACCAACACACAAGGCATCACAAAAGCCTCAACCAACACTGAACACCTTCCACACAAAACCTCCACCAAACCTAGCACCACCACATGCTATTCACAAAATCCAGAATACACAAAGATAGCCACAACTTAACCTCTCACATAACCGGACTGTACACAGTCCCAACATCATCCTGAAGAACTTCAGCTCTTACAGCAGACATCACTGCAATACACCATACCCAAAACCTGTTTACACAAAGACAACAGCTAACCCAATCCAGCCACTAAGCAACCTTTTCTGCTTCTAAAACCCTTGCGAACTCCCAAACCTCTTCCAAGAATCTTCCAACAAGCAAAAATCCTTAAGCATCAACTGTTTACTCAAACTCCTCAACGAAAACTGATAAAACCTCACAACTGTTGTTAACATTACCATAACAGCTCATCAGGAATTCTCACCCAGATTCCAAGAATTACATCACAATCCCAACTTGACTCCGTCAGCCGTTCCACACACCACCAACCAACTCTCACAAAAACCCAAACAACCAACAAAAACTTCAATCTTTCATTGACCTTCCACTTCAAACTTCAACCATAACACTTACCATACTAAAACATCGCCCAGCTTAAACATACAAACCATCTTCTTAACTCCTCCAAGGTTACTAAGAACCAGCACTTACAAACACAACTCTTCCACAACAACTTAAAAGCTAAGCTACTCCAGCACTTGGGAACACAACCACTAAGCTGCAACATCACTTAGCACCAAGGAACTACCCCTTCCACTTAGCTATTCGAACCACTAAACCGATTCTAAACTCAACCGATACCATCCAACACCAAACCACTAAACTCCTTTAACAACAAACACTATCCTTCTACCAGCAGCTACACCACTCTCACTTTCACTAGCAACTAGCTTGGTATACCCCACTACTAACTCTCACCTTAAAGATTCAAAGTTTCAATCCTTTATAAAACTGTCCCGCAACTTTCAAAAATTACATTTTGGTCACTAGCCAAAATGTCAACCTTCCAAACCTCATTTTCCAAAATTGATTTCACAGTTCACTTTTATATAATAAAAGATGATTTTAGAACATTTTTCCATATTTTTAATGCAACCCGAACTAGGCTTTCCTAAATTCACTCTTATATATTCGATCAGCACTTTGACCGAACCGGTCAACGCCCAAAACTTCTAAGCCCAAAACCGGGGTGTTACAACTCTCCCCTCCTTAGGAAATTTCGTCCTCGAAATTTAACCGGCGAAAGAAAACCACAACCTTCCCAAACCAACACACAAGGCATCACAAAAGCCTCAACCAACACTGAACACCTTCCACACAAAACCTCCACCAAACCTAGCACCACCACATGCTATTCACAAAATCCAGAATACACAAAGATAGCCACAACTTAACCTCTCACATAACCGGACTGTACACAGTCCCAACATCATCCTGAAGAACTTCAGCTCTTACAGCAGACATCACTGCAATACACCATACCCAAAACCTGTTTACACAAAGACAACAGCTAACCCAATCCAGCCACTAAGCAACCTTTTCTGCTTCTAAAACCCTTGCGAACTCCCAAACCTCTTCCAAGAATCTTCCAACAAGCAAAAATCCTTAAGCATCAACTGTTTACTCAAACTCCTCAACGAAAACTGATAAAACCTCACAACTGTTGTTAACATTACCATAACAGCTCATCAGGAATTCTCACCCAGATTCCAAGAATTACATCACAATCCCAACTTGACTCCGTCAGCCGTTCCACACACCACCAACCAACTCTCACAAAAACCCAAACAACCAACAAAAACTTCAATCTTTCATTGACCTTCCACTTCAAACTTCAACCATAACACTTACCATACTAAAACATCGCCCAGCTTAAACATACAAACCATCTTCTTAACTCCTCCAAGGTTACTAAGAACCAGCACTTACAAACACAACTCTTCCACAACAACTTAAAAGCTAAGCTACTCCAGCACTTGGGAACACAACCACTAAGCTGCAACATCACTTAGCACCAAGGAACTACCCCTTCCACTTAGCTATTCGAACCACTAAACCGATTCTAAACTCAACCGATACCATCCAACACCAAACCACTAAACTCCTTTAACAACAAACACTATCCTTCTACCAGCAGCTACACCACTCTCACTTTCACTAGCAACTAGCTTGGTATACCCCACTACTAACTCTCACCCAGCACCAAAACAACCTCTAAAAACCCATCATCCAACCTAATCCAACACACTAACGGATTCGATTAGTTATTAGCGAGTGTGAACATCGTATGCATGATCACCAACATGCTCTATCAATGCCTGATGTACATGTATGCAAAACCTCTAATGTCATGCCACATGTATGCATGGACCAACATATATAATATAGTATATAACAATGGTTTTAACTGTGCATGAATGCCAATTCACACCCTCCAATAACATCCTCAAATCCGTCTAAGAACAATCTCCTGCCTCACTTTTAACTCATCTAACTCCATATACCAACAACCATTAACCACAAGATACTAGTCAAGCCTTCTTCACACCCAAGACATTTTCAAACCACCACTATTACCCCAACATGCTAGCAACAAAACTAACCTTACCATACAAGGGAAAACCAACAGAAACCAAACTAAGGCAACTAGAGCAAAGATTACTAAACAAGATTACCTGAAAGCACAACACCACCCTGAGGCTTCATCAGACGAGCTCTCTTCCTTGCGGAACCACCACCCTCCTGCCACACCATTGCAGCACCAGCTAACACACTAGGGTCACCACCAACTCCCTGCGGTAAAGAACCTTGACTATTCCGAGCCAACATCAAACAATCACGCCTCTTGTGTCCAGCAGACCCACATTTCCAGCAATTCTCCTTTCCCACACTCTTCACAACTTTCTGCTCTTTCCGCCTCTTCTGAACCTTGCCTTGGCCGTGCCCACGACCTTTCTGAAACTCTTTGGCTAACACCAAAGCTAACTTCGCTCCATGAGGACAATCACGCTTAACATGTACTTTGGAACCACAATTCCAACAAACACCTGCGCCCCAACAATTTCCAACATGTTGCCTTTCACAACGGTCACACACAGACGGCTGAGCTTCCACTCCTTGCTCAAGCAATACTTGCTCAACAACAGCACTACCCGCGCCTTGCTTAACCTTCAGGAACTTCCTTCCAAGATACCTTTCATAAAAAGCAGATACAAAGAAATCCCAATCAATAACATGGATATGTGACGCAACTGCCACAGATGTCCACCAGGCACACGCATCCTCCAACATTAGAGAAACAACACTCCCCAGCTTACAGGCATAATCACAGCCTTCCCGATCCAAAATCTGAACCACATTGGCCAACCAGGCCTCAAACATCTCCGGGGAAGTACCATGATACTCCACAGCACCCAAATCAAGCAAACACCGCTTCGGCAAACCCTCACATCCCACAGCCAGCACATCTACTGACTTTACCCCAACCATAGCCTGAGATGTTCCCAACACCTCCTGCTCAACAGATGATGAACTCTTCACCACAGAACCAGCTTCTTTCCCTTGCCTTACCACCTCAACACTAGGCACAGAAGACTGAGACAAAACACCACTACCAAAGGGTGAATTCCTTGCCTTAACAACCTGCCCCAAGGCAGCAACCATCACACTCAACCGCCAATCCTCCATTGACTTTGCCATACCACTAACAACAACAAACATACAATCACAACAAACAAACAAACCAGTTAGACCAGCATTAGCAAGGATTCAAATTCCAACTCCAAAATAACACAATAGCTATATTAATAAGGCAATGGGTATCCCAAATCCTCCCCTTTTACATGACATAACAGTCAACACAACATGGATATCACAACATCAAGCATATCAAACAACATGCTTTGATCATGCTTACATCAAACAGCATCCACTTGCAACAGCATATTAATACATAACATACTCACAGCACTTTCATCAAACATAAAACCAACTCACAGCATCAGCTTATCATCAGCACAAACCACATAAGCTCAACCAAGATTCATAATCACAAAACATGCTTGAAAACATCAGCAACATGCTCAGAAACATCAGCAACATGCCTAGAAACACGTGTTTCAACCAACATTCAACCACACATCAGGGTAAACAACAAGCACACATCACAACAACTTACCGTTTTCCCCAAGCATTCGCAACCTGGCTCTGATACCACCAAATGTAACCCCCGTAGCCCGGCCTAGACGGTTGACCCGAACTACGAAGATTACACGGGGAAAACCAAAGTCAACCCGAAAGTCAACCTTGATTAACGACCCTTTTTTTTTTACTTTTAATCTTGTCTAGATGCACATTAACCTTATATGTGATCACACAAACAACATACTCAAAGATCACAATCATCAGAGATCAAACAGGGACCCAATTGAACAAATTACAACTTTAGGGACCAAATTGTAATTTCTGATAATTAAAAGGACTTAACCCAAATGATAGTTACCATCTTGAAATTAATCAGGTTTCATTCTTCTCTGCCAAATTCCAGCTCAAACGGACATCCCAAACTCATACAATTGCACAAACAAGATTCAGGACCAAAATGCAAACATTTTGAAACACATAACCGCCACTGTCAGCCCCCAACGGTCAACCGTTCCGAAACGGGAGACAGCCCGTTCCGAAACGCGGGGCCGTTCCGAAACAGGCATAGCCCGTTTCGAAACGGGGGTCTGGCAGTAGCTAAACCGTTCCGAAACGGTAGCACCCGTTTCGGACGCCTGGGTTCAGGCAGGGCACCCGTTCCGAAACGGTTCAACCTGTTCCGAAACGCCTAGCCCAGATTGCTGCATTTTGCTCACTCAAACACACAATTGACTAACCAAACATGCTCCAAAAGCCACCAAACTTTGCCAACATGCAATTCAACATAAAAGAGACATGCTTGCATCAACAATTCACCAGAAACACATCATAAGCAAAAAGCCCCAAATCTATAGGCATGCTTCCTACACAAGCAACCATTTAGGCACAAACCTTCCAAAACAAACTCAATTAAGCCAAAACATGATCCAACAACATTAACAACGTTAGAACAATCTTGATCAACATAAACGATCATAAACACAACAATCCCAAGAGATTCTACCCCCATTGCCTTTATTAACTATAGCTATTCACCGAGACATACATCTCACTTGGAGTCCACCTTGAATCCCTTGCCCCTTGCTGTCCAAACTTCAAAGATCTGCATTGATGGACAAAAAGAGCGTAAGCACATAATGCTTAGTGAGGAATGCTCAAAACCAAAACACCATCAATGCAGCGGGTCATAAAACACTTGTAAAACAAACCCGATTTGTTTACCAAAAACCATGTTTGAAAACCTTTTCATCCACAAGCATCAACCATGCATAAACACCATATGCAAAGCTAAAACGAAACCATGGAAAACACTTCCATTTCACAACATACCTTTCTTAAACTTGAAAGCCATTTCAAACAAGAAACCTTTAAAACCATTACTCAAGCAATCCATCACATGCATTTAACCAAGGCAACATATAAACCATACTATCATCATCACATGCCTTTTAAAAACAAGTCCTACAAGACTTCAATGCATTAAGGATATTCATGCTCACATACATCATTTACCAAATGATAATCAACACTTGTTCAACCTAACAAGTAAACATGCATTCACATGCATCATAAACCTTTCATGCAACAATGCATCTTTTCAAGCAACTCATGCTTCACATGCAACCATGCATCATTTCAAGCATCTCATGCTTCACATGCAACCATGCATCACTTCAAGCATCTCATGCTTCTTAATATTTTAGAATATCATATTGGCCTTCAAGTGATCAATCACATCCACTTTTCAACTCAACACCCGATCGAATACGCGGATTCCGAGCGTTGTCCCTACGCTCCCTACACCCTACCCAATCCAAGGTCCTCGAATGGGCAACACCTCCATTATGACCTTACAAGCCTAAAGTTCCCATGCATGGACTTTTAAACACCATACAACCTTAGCTTTTCCCGAGGTTCCCATGTATGGACAACCATACAACCTCAACATGCACAAGGTTCTCCCGTATGGACTTTTAACCACCATACAACCTTTGCATAACCGATTGGTAGTTGTAGAAATCACTAACGAGATCCGGGACACCCTATACAAGATCCACACATGGACTTAACACCGCCATTGTGATCTCAACAAGCACAAGGTCCTCACATATGGACTTTTAAACACCATATAACCTTTGCTTAACCAAGGTCCTCGAATGGGCAACACCTCCATTATGACCTCAAATAACCAAGGTCCTCGAGTGGGCAACACCTCCACTATGACCTCATCTCGTTAGGATACTTGAAGGGAGCTTATCCGGTCCACTCTTGACCACTCCACCTCAAGGCAACTTTATTCACGGTGCACCCAATCCTATAGCCGGCTAACTATATCCGATCAAAGAACCAAGAACCATTTACATCACTTGCCAATATAATCATCTTACCACATTAATCCAATGTTCCACATGCATAATCAATATGCAAAACCATTTCATAATAAACCAATGATTCACATGCATAATCAATATGCAAAACCATCACCACATTAATCAAATGATTCACATGCATAACTAATAAGCAAAAACCATCATTTATCATCATCAACTCACTGTTTTAAAGCATTAAACAAAGCCTTTGAACATCATGCAACATCATGCATCAAAACCACATTTTCAATGTATAAAACCAAGGATCTCCTACCTAGAGCATCCTTCACATATGGCTTTCAAAACCAGCACTAAACCATGCTAAAATATGCTTTCAAAACAGAATTAAACCATGCAAAACTCATGCATCCCAATCATCAACCACAATTGCTTAAAAGCCAATTCATATCACAAATCAAGTAAGAAATCCATTTACTTACTCTCGAGCTTAGCAAAGTTGTTTAGACTTAAACTAAGCTCCCAAAACCTTCAAACCTTTGTTTAAAAGCCGAAAACCCAACTTCACTCACCGATAACCAAACAAGACTAGCCAACAAGCCTTCCAAGCTTTCGAAACCTTCCGCAAACACCTTCAAAGCTCAAGGATCAAACTCCCCTGTTTCAAGCACACAAAAACAGCACATTAATGCATCATTATGCATTAAGAACAGCAGCCACACAACCAAACTCGCTGCTCAACACAAATCCAACAATTCGGCTACAAAACACAACCGAAATCACCTCCAAACATTACCAAAACTTAACCCAGCCAAGATCCATCACTTCAAACCATTTTTATACATCAATTAACATCCAAAATGAATACAAACACATCCTTATACCTCCAGGTATAACAGATCACCAAAAACACTCCAAAAACAACCAAAAACTCAAGCAAAACTTAGGAAATTCAACCTATCCGGGATTGCATTAGTTAAACATCAATTTCTAATCAACTTAGCATTCATTTAACATCATTTTGACACCTCAAAACACTGCCCAAACAGATCACACGAAAATTCCATCAAAATCACCAAATCTTGCATTTTAGCCAAAAATCAAGATCTCATTTGAAAAACCATTAACAAATCACAAATCAAGGATTGAGAACTTGGGAATTTCAGTAAAGAACTGATAGTTTAGAGGAGAGAGACGTTCTTACCTCCAAACTTGAATTTCTCCTTTTTAGAGCCAAAAAGCTTGATGAAACAACTTGCAAATTGTGAGGTTTTGTTGATGAGATGATTAGGAATCAAATGAGAGTTGAAATGAGAGATTTAGATGCCAAAATCAGAGAAAGAAATCTGGAGAATTTTGTTTGGGTTGAGAGAAAATAAGAGAAAAGGAAAATGGAGAGAAAATGAAAAAGTAGTTAGGAAATTGGTTAAAATGATTTCCCTCCTTTTCTTAATCTTTAAAATCAGAATAAAGCCTTAAAATATCTTAGAAAAATCTGGAGAAATCCTTTTTGGAACAGTAGCTCCTTAAAGATTCAAAGTTTCAATCCTTTATAAAACTGTCCCGCAACTTTCAAAAATTACATTTTGGTCACTAGCCAAAATGTCAACCTTCCAAACCTCATTTTCCAAAATTGATTTCACAGTTCACTTTTATATAATAAAAGATGATTTTAGAACATTTTTCCATATTTTTAATGCAACCCGAACTAGGCTTTCCTAAATTCACTCTTATATATTCGATCAGCACTTTGACCGAACCGGTCAACGCCCAAAACTTCTAAGCCCAAAACCGGGGTGTTACATTCCGTGTCACAACAGTCTCACCAAAGGAAATAGTTACACGCATACCAACATCCAAAGACTTAACAGGTAAACCAAGCAATTGAGCATGCTCACGCAATATGTATGAGTGTGTAGATCCAGAATCAATCAAGGAAAGTAATGACAATGATTGCAAAGTGAAGGTACATGCGATCACATATGTGTCATTCCTCCCTTCCCGATGCGCATACACTCGAGCCTGGCCACCACCCTCAGGTTGGACAGCCACCACATGCGCCACATTCCTTCCACCATCCTCTCTACGCTGGAAGTTACCACGGCCGCGCCCACGACCTCTCTACGGTGTAACAACTCCAGGAGCACGTCCCTGACCACCACCGGCCAACAAAGGACACTCCCTCCTCATGTGGTCTGCTGAACCACAATTCCAGCACGAATTACCAGCTACAACAACATGAGCCTGTACCTCCCTCGCTGCTCGAGGACAATCACGCCTCAAATGGCCACGCGATCCACACGCCCAGCATGTGTTCTGATCAGCTCTCACCATGTCTCCCTGAACAGGCGCACCATGCCCTCCACCACCACGCCTAGCCGAAGACTGATATCTCCTATCTCGTCCTCTTTTGTTCTGTCCACCACCGAAACTATACTCAGCAACTCTCTTGCTCGAGCCAGAACCAACACTCTTGGAAGACAAACCCAGGTTCTGCTCAATATCCTTCGCCCTACTAACCAGTACATCAAAATCAGTGTACTCAGCTGCAAGCATATAGGTCTTTACATCCGTCACCAAACTGTATCAGAAACGTTCACACCTCTCCCGCTCATCAGGGACAATCTCAGGTGCGTACTGACTGAGACGAACAAATTGAATCTCATACTCAGCCACTGTCATGCTCCCTTGTGTCAGAGACATGAACTCTATTTTCCTTTCATCCAGGTATCGCACACCTAGATACCTTCGCTTGAACGCGTTCAGAAAGAACGTCCAAGTCACATCAACTTCCTCAATTCTGGAGATAGCGGTCGTCCACCAGGTATACGCATCATCATGTAACAGCGATACCACACATCCTAACTTCTGCACATTATTGCAGTTCATTTGTCCCAGTATCCTCTTGGTACTTTCCAACCAAGATTCGGAACCTTCAGCAGACAAACCTCTGAACTCAGTCCCTCCCAGACTACGCAAACATTCCAAAGGTAGTCTAACATTAGCATCTCCCTGATGCCCAGCTCCATGAGCTCCAGCTACTGCCGCCTGAAAGGCTCCAACGATAGCTTGTATCAACACTGTCATGTCAAGAGCAGCTTGCCTCTGCGAGGTCCACCACCAGGAGGAGGAGGTAAATCCACCACATTATCAGTATTCTCCTCATTCTCGTTCTGATCCATAGCTCGCGTATTAATCCTCGTCTCTCTACGAGGTCTCATTCACTAAAATAATGCACTAACACAAATGCAATAAACATAATTAGGCCCAACAGGGTAAGTAATCCAAGCACTCAAGCTCATTTTTCAAAAACAATTCATTTCATTAGTTTTGATATGGCAATGGGTCCCTCTAACATGCTTCAACACAGGATAGCATCACAATTGCAACATACTTCACAATTCACACCTCTAACTCTCACTTGAAAAGCATACAAAGCAATCATACACATATCACCCACATAACCATTCCCAATTACTCGAGAACTCAGCTCTGATACCACCAAATGTAACCCCCTTAGCCCGGCCTAGACGGTTGACCCGAACTACGAAGATTACACGGGGAAAACAAAAGTCAACCCGAAAGTCAACCTTGATTAACGACCCTTTTTTTCTTTTTAATCTTGTCTATATGCATATTAATCCTAAGCGTACCCTTGAGAAGAGCATACTTGAAAAGCACAGCGATCGGAAAACGTTAAGGGACTCAATTGCACAAATTACAACATTTAGGGACCAAAATGTAAATTATGGAAATTAAGAGAACTTAACTGATTTTTAAGTTACCATTATGAAATTAGTCATATTACATGCTTCTCTGTAAAATTTCACTTCAAACGGACATCTCAAACTCAAGCAATTGCATATACAAAATTCAGGACTAAAACGTAAAGCTTGCAAACCTTAAACCATTCAAATCAGTGCCCAACGGTCACCTGTTTCGGAATGGGGGTTGACCGTTCCGAAATGCGGGTTCGTTTCGAGACCTGTTTCGAAACAGAGCTTGACAGTGGCCAATCCGTTTCGGAACGCCCTCTACCCGTTTCGATACACGAAGGTCATTACAGGCCCCCGTTTCGAAACGGTAGTGCCCGTTCCGATACGGATTGCCCAGAAAGTGCAGATTTTGCTGGTTTAACATACAATTAACCACTCAAACACATCCCTATGACCACCTAATCATGCCAACAAGTCATCATACATATAAGGAACATGTTTGCATCACCAAAACACATTCATGGCATCAATTAGGAAAACCACAAGTCTATAGGCATGCATCCTAATATTGAAAACCATCCAAGCATCAAATCATCAAAGCAACCACCAAAATGGCCACTTACAATCCAAAACATCAAAGGCATCATGCCACACTCAGGGAGTCCCTAACATCTCCCAAAAACACAACCTAGGTTCCCATTGCCAAATACCAAAAACTAATAATGTTGTAAAAATAGTCACCATACATGAGCTTAGCCTTCCCTTGGATTCTTAGCCTCCTTGCTGCCCTTAAAGCACTTCAGTTCTCTGCATTATTGGTTCAAGAAAAAGAGCGTAAGCACATTTGCTTAGTGAGGCATGCTCTAAAGAAACAACACAATAATGCACTTTATAAAACACCTTTCAAAAGCCTTTAAATTCATAAACATCATTTCTCATGCAACAATGCATACACAACAAGCATCTCATGCTTCATTAACATCAACATGTCATATTGGATTCCAAGTGATACCCTAACCATTTTTCAACACAAAACACAATCGGATACGCGGATTACAAGCGTTGTCCCATACGCTTCATACACACTACAAAACACACAAGGTGGAGTTTACCGGTACAATCACAACCCCTCAACATCACTCATCGGTAGTTGTATAACATCACTAACGAGAACACGGGACACACAACACAAGATCCTCACATGGCATTTTAACCACCATTATGATCTTAGACATCTCGTTAGTGTACTTGGATGGAGTTTACGGTACCATTACAACCCCTCAACATCAAAGGCGACTTTATTCACGGTGCACCCAATCTTATAGCCGGCTAACTATATCCGATTCAAGTACTTTAAAACCAACACATCACTTGCCAATATACATCAATTATCATCAACAATCCACTATTTTAAAGCATTTATCAAAGCCATTAAACCATCATGCATCACTATGCATCAAATCACATTTATCAATATCAAACCAAGGATCTCTTACCTTGAGCATCCTTCAACACATGGCTTTCAAAACCAGCATTAATCATGCTAAAACATGCTTTCAAAACATAATTTAAACATGCAAATTAAACACATTGCATCCAACCATCTCATGGTTCATCAAAGAGAGAGTTTCTCCGAAAACTTACTCTTGAGCTTAGTTAAGTTGCTTAGACTTAAACTAAGCTCCCAAAACCTTCAAACATTGGTTTCAAAACTGAAAACCAAACTTCACTCACCAATTCCGTTTCGCAAGCTTGCCGAAACGCCGATCAAGCTTCCGGATCAACACCACAAGGATCCAAAGATGTCTCCTCTGTTTTAAACACATCAAAGCAGAGGATTAATGCATCATCATGCATTAAATCTTCAGCCATTACATCTAAACTCGTTGCTCACATCAAATCTAACATTTCGGCTACCAAACACAATTGAAATCACATACAAACTCCTCCACAACATTACCCAACCAAGATCCATCACTTTTAAACATTCTTAAACATCAATTAACATCCAAAAAGATCCTAAACTCGTCCTTATACCTCCATCAATAACAGAACACCAAGATCACCCCAAAAACCACCATTTTCACAAGTAAAAACTTAGGAAAATCAACCTATTCGGGATTGCATTGATTAAACCTCAATTATACATCAATAAACATCCAAAATACATTAAAAAGACATCTCAAAACAGAGCCCAAACATTCATCACAAATTTCTTCAAGATTTAATCCAAATCTTGAGTTTTAAGCCAAAATCAAGATCACAACATTAAAACCTTTTATAAAACTTAATTTAAGGATTGAGAACTTGGGAATTTCAATAAAGAACTGAATATTTAGAGGAGAAGAACATCCTTACCTCTAAATGTAGATTTCTCCTTGTTTAGAGCCAAAATCCTTGAAAATCCAATAAGCAAATGAAGAGGATTCGATGTAGAAAAGCTTAGGAATCAATTGATGATTGAAACCTCATCATTTAGAGTGAAAATCAAAAGAAAAGCTGTTGTGGAATTGTGTTTGGCTGAGGGAATTTTGAGAGAAAATGAAATGAGAAAATTTTAACAAAAGTTGGTTATGAAAACTAAAATATGGTTTCCCTCTTTTCTATTAATTAATTAAACATTAAATGAGTCATTAAAATGAAGAAAAATCTGGAGAAATCCTTCCTTGGGTAAATTAGCTTCTTAAAGATTCAAAGTTTCAATCCTTACAAAACAGTCACCAGTGAACTTTTCAAAAATTACATTTTAGTCACTATTTCGAAATGTCACACTTCCGAACCTTATTTTGTAAAATTGATTTCACCACTCTCTTATATATATTAAAAGAGGATTTTTAGATATTTTTCCATATTTTTAATGCATCCCGAACTAGGCTTTCCCTAAACTACCTTTTATATTCGAACCAAAAATCAGACCGGTCCGGTTCAGACCCTAAACTTCCAAGCCCAAAATTGGGGTGTTACAACAATGCAAGAATATAAAAAGATAAAACTAAGAAGTTGCATGACAAGAAGTTGCTGCCATGACAGTTCTGCCCAGGGCAGCTTGAATTGCTATTTAACTCTAGATTGAAACTCTTCCTAAGGAAGCTGAAATCTAGATGGTCTGGCCCATTCCAAGTTGTACAAGTTTTTCCCCATGGTGCCATCACGATCAGATCTTTAAAGGACGGGCACCAATTTAAAGTCAACGGACAGCGCTTGAAGCATTATCAGGGGACTGAAGCCCCACGAATGCAGGAAGTGGTTACCTTAGGAGATGCCTTCCCTGGCATCCCTAATTTAAACTAAATTTTATTTTCAATTATTTTTATTTATTTATTAGGAAATTAGATTTATTTTATTTTTAAGAAATAATGTTTTTATTTTTCTGTTTTTAGGAAATAAATGAGACAAGAAGAAAAGAAGAAGTGAACTCAGCCCAACATAATTCCATCAGCCCAAAAAGCCCAAAATTTGGAGCCTGTAGTTACAGTTGCCTCGACAGACGCAGAAAATACAGGCTGTCAACACGCTGTCGTGATAGACACGCAAACACGTAACAGACGCACAGCAGACACAGAAACACGTGACAGACGCGTCAGACACGCAAACGCGTAACAGCTGGCCCCGTTATTCGCACCTGTCGTTACAGCTCCAACGGGTAGCAAATTCTTCTCTATATAAACCCCGTTTTATTTTTTCATTTTCACTCACTTCTACTCTTCTCACTTGCTTCCTCTAGAATTTATTTGCTTTCATTTTTATTATCTCAACCATTGCAACAATGTCTTCCAGAAATACCCGTAGGAGTGCTGCCTCTGGCTCCACCCCGATAGTATCCACCCCACGATCGTTCCAGATCAGAGATATGTGGGAAGAAAGGGGATTCATCTACACTTTAAAGGAGGGAAAATTGGGCCTAAAGTCGTTCATTCCTCGCAAAATAAGGGCTCTACAGTGGCAGATCTTTGCCGAACAACCTAAGGAGATGAACGTCTCTTTAGTTCGAGATTTCTACGCTGCCATCAACAGCAGAACGGCGACAGCAGTTACCGTACGAGGGAGGGAAGTGCCATTCGAAGCTGAATACATCAACACCTTGTACGAATTTTACGTGGGCAGCAACAACGACGGGCATCAACAATTTCTGAATAGCCTTGACCCTGCTGCCTATGATGTTGTCATGGCAGAGCTGACTGATGAAGGAACTCAGTAGAACACAAGTCGTAAGAACCCGAGGACGGTGAAGAGGACTCAACTCTTGCCGGAAGTTAAATTGTGGAATGCTTTTATCAAAAAGCGCATCATGTCGTCCTCGCATAACACCACTGTCGACCAGCCCAGGTTAGCCTTAATTCGCTCTATTTTGCATGAGAGGCCTATTAATGTGGGCAGCTACATCCGTGAAAGCATTCTGGAGTGTGCGCACCGGCCGACGGGACCGCTCTACCTTCCTTACCTTATCACAGCCCTCTGTCGCGGCCATGGTGTACCTGAAGCTACCACCGATCTACGATTTCAAGGGAAGGGATGGACCGACAAAAACATACTCAGCTTAATGGAGCTGAGTGCTGCCACCCCTTTGTCCTCATTTGATACGGCTGCCACGACAGCAGACACGACAGAGCCGACGGAAACTGAACCTGCTGCCACGGAAGCCAGGCAGCAACCACCAGCAGCAACCCCGACCGACCCCTCCTCCCAGATCCTTGCTGCTATACAGAAGATAGAGGAACGATAGCTCGGACTTATGAGTTTCGTCAGGGATTTCACCTCAGCTACGGTACAATTCATCCAAACCTCTTTGTAACCCCCTTAACCCGGCCTAGACGGTAGACCCGAATTAAGAAAGTCACACGGGGAAAACCAAAGTCAACCCGAAAGTCAACCTTGATTAACGACCCTTTTTTTTTAAAAAACTTGTCTAGATGCACATTAAGCCTAATGGTGATCACACAAACATCATACCAAAAGATCACAAACATCAGAGATCAAACAGGGACTCAATTGAACAATTTACAACTTTGGGGACCAAATTGTAAATTCTGATAATTATAAGGACTTAACCCAAATTGAAGTTACCAACTTGAAATTAATCAGGTTTCATGCTTCTCTGTGAAATTTCAGCTCAAAAGGACTTCCCAAACTCATACAATTGCACAAACAAGTTTCAGGACCAAAACGCAAACAATTCAAAACATATAACTGCCAATGTCAGCCCCCAACGGTCGACCGTTCCGAAACGGGAGACAGCCCGTTCCGAAACGCGGGGCCGTTCCAAAACAGGCATAGCCCGTTTCGAAACGGGGGTCTGGCAGAAGCCTTTTCGTTTCGGAACGGCCCCTCCCGTTTCGGACGCCTGGGCACAATTAAGGCACCCGTTCCGAAACGGTAGGTGCTGTTCCGAAACACCCTGCCCAGATTGCTCCAAAACTCCACTTTAAACATGTAATTACACAACCAATCATGCTCCAAATGCTACCAAACTTTGCCCACATGCAATTCAACATATAAGGAACATATTAGCACTAACAATTCAACCAAACATCATCATATGCAAAAAGCCCCAATTCTAATGGCATGCTTCCTACACAAGCTAGCTATTCAACACCAAACTTCCAAAACAAGCATATAAGGTTCCAATTCAAAAGCCAGCAAACACATCAACATTTAACATACTTAGGGAGTCTCCAACACCTCCCAAAACATACACATTGGTCCCCCATTGCCAAATCACCCAAAAGCTAAAATGTTTAACAAAAACCTTCCATACATTGAGCTTTACTTGCACTTGAATTCTTGCCCTTCTTGCTGCCCTCAAAGGTCTCTAATGCTCTGCATTATTGAATTAAGAAAAACGAAGAGAGCGTAAGCAAAGCTTAGTGAGGAATGCTCTTAAAAACCATCCAATAATGCATTTGTAAAACACTTTATAAAACATGCTTCAAACCATCATTTACACATGCTCAAAAGCATACTTAAACATGCATCTCATGCATCAAATCATAACATGTCATATTGGCTACAAGTGATAAATTCCATTTCTTTAAACACAAGTTCATCAACTTTCACCCCAAGGACTTTTAAACACCTTGGCCCCAAGGACTTTTAAACACCTTGGCCTATGGACTTTTAAACACCATAGAATGTAACACATCAAGGACTTTTAAACACCTTGATCCCAAGGACTTTTAAACACCTTGGCCATGGACTTTTAAACACCATGAAACGTAACCCATCAAGGACTTTTAAACACCTTGATCCCAAGGACTTTTAAACACCTTGGCCTATGGACTTTTAAACACCATAGAAAAGGATCACCTAAGGACTTTTAACCAACTTAGTGTCCACAACATGAACCATCCAAGGACTTTTAACCACCTTGATGTTCATAAGTAACAAGGCTCACTCAAGGACTTTTAACCACCTTAGTGACCTTTACATTTTAAAAACATCACTTGCCAATATACATCATTTTCATCACTTACATCACTACTTTAAAGCATAAAACCAAGCCATATTCATCATGCATTTAAAAGCATTAAACCACATCATTCCAATGTACAAAAGCAAGGAACTCCTACCTAGAGTTACCTTCAACATATGGCTTACATCATCAGCAAAAACCATGCTAAAACATGCTTCCAAAACAGTATGTAAAACATGCAAATTATCATTTCGCATCACAACAAAATCATGGCCACCACTAGAGAGAAATTCCGAAAACTTACGCTCGAGCTTAGCAAAGTTGTTTAGACTTAAACTAAGCTCCCAAGACATTGGTTTCAAAGCCGAAAACCCAATTTCACTCACCGATTCCACTTCGCCACTTGCCGAAGCACGAATTCAAGCTTCCGGATCAACAACTCTTGGATCCAAAGATGCCTCCCCTGATTAAACACATTAAAGCAGAGGTTTAATGCATCATCAAGCATCAAAAGCTTCAATGAAAGCACTCAAACACGCTGCTCTCATTCCCACACCAATTTCGGCCACCAAACACAACCGAAATTGCACCAAAACCACTTCTCAACAAAGCCCAGCCATAAACCAGCAAAACCTAACATCCATCATCACCATAAAACATCTAAAAACAACCTACAAACATCCTTATACCTCCAGCAACAACAGATCCACAAGATCACCACAAAAACATCCAAGAAACTTAAGCTAAACTTAGGAAACACAACCTATCCGGAATTGCATCAATCAAAACTCATTTCCTTATCAATTTAGAGTTCATTTAACATCAAAAACACATCTCAAATCACAGGTTAATCAGATCTAACGAAAAATCATGAAAAACCATCAAATCTTGCATTATAAGCCAAGATACAATTCCAAACTCAAAAGCCTTTAATTAAACATCAATCAAGAGTTGATAACTTGGGAATTTCAGTAAAGAACTGATAGTTTAGAGGAGAAGGACGTTCTTACCTCCAAACTTGTGATTCTCCACTTTTTGGAATGAAAATCCTTGAAGAATCAAGAAGCAATTGAAGAGGTTTTGAAGATACAATGATTTGGAATCAAATGAGAGTTGAATGGAGGGATTTAGGTGAAGAAATCAGATCCAATTCTCTGGAAAAGTAGTGTTTGGTTTGAGAGAAAATGAGAGAAAGAAAGTTTAGCAAAGTTGGTTACAAAATCCAAAAATAGCCAAAATGGCTTCCCTCCAATTTTAATAACCTTTAAAATCAGATTTTAGACTTAAAATATCTTAGAAAAATCTGGAGAAATCATCTTTGGATTAATAGCTCCTTAAAGATTCAAAGTTTCAACTCTTTATAAAACAGTCACCAAACTTTCGAAATTTACATTTTGGTCACTAGTCAAAATGTCATACTTCCAAAACCCATTTTTCAAAATTGATTTCACAGTTCACTTAATTATGTTAAAAGATGATTTTAGAACATTTTTCCATATTTTTAATGCAACCCGAACTAGGCTTTCCTAATTTCACCTCTTAAGATTCGAACAGGACTTTGACCAAACCGGCCAACGCCCAAAACTTCTAAGCCCAAAACCGGGGCGTTACAACTCTCCCCCCCTTAAGAAATTTCGTCCTCGAAATTTACCTGAAGGAAAGAGATAAGGAAACTGCTTCAGCATGTCTTCCTTCCGCTCCCACGTGGCTTCCTCAACACCGCGATGCTTCCACAACACCTTCACCAACTCAATGGTCTTGCCACGAAGAACCTTGCTATCCGAATCCAGAACCTTCACCGGTTCCTCATCATAGGTCAAATCCGGATTCAAAACCACTTCCTCCACAGGCATCACATGCGAAGGATCAGATCTATACTTCCGGAGCATAGAAACATGAAACACATCATGAATCTTCTCCAACTCCTGAGGTAACCTCAACCGATACGCAACAGGACCCACACGCTCAACCACCTCATATGGTCCAATGTACCTAGGGCTCAACTTGCCCTTCCGGCCAAACCTCATCACCTTCTTCCAAGGCGAAACTTTCAAGAACACACGGTCACCCACCGCTACTCTATCTCCTTACGCTTCAAATCCGCGTAAGACTTCTGCCGATCAGAAGCAGCCTTTAACCGCTCACAAATGAGCTTCACCTTCTCTGTGGTCCCTTTCAACAAAGCCGGCATCGAAACCAACTTTTGACCAGTTTCAGCCCAACAAAGAGGAGTCCTACACTTCCTCCCGTACAAAGCCTCATAAGGTGCCATCTGTATGCTCGCCTGATAACTGTTGTTATAAGCAAACTCAACCAAAGGCAGATGCTTCTCCCAAGAACCTTGGAACTCAATCACGCAGCACCTCAACATATCCTCCAAAATCTGGATAACTCGCTCAGACTGACCATCCGACTGAGGATGATAGGATGTACTGAAATGCAACCTTGTACCCAGAGCTTGATGCAAACACTGCCAGAAACGCGATGTGAACCTCGGATCCCTATCCGACACAATCGACTTAGGCACACCATGCAGCCTCACAATCTCAGCAATGTACAGCTCTACCAGCTTATCCAAAGAAAACGTAGTATGCACAGGCAAGAAATGTGCACACTTCGTCAGGCGATCCACAATCACCCAGACCGAATTCTTCTTCGATGGAGACAAAGGTAAACCTGATACAAAATCCATGGTAACCCTCTCCCACTTCCATTCAGGGACTTTCAACGGTTGCAACAAACCTGAAGGAAACTGATGCTCAGCCTTAACTCGCTGACACACCAAACACTTGCTCACGAACTCCGCAACATCCTTCTTCAAACCAACCCAATAGTACTCATCACGAAGATCACGGTACATCTTAGTACTACCAGGATGCATAGCAAAAGGACTACTATGACCTTCAGTCAGAATAGCACGCCTCAACTCAGCATCATTGGGCACTACTATCCGACTACCAAAACACAGCACACCATCATCATTGAAACAGAAATCTGAAGGTCTACCCTCCGCGATATCCTGAACATGAGACACCAAGGAATCATCCAACAGCTGCTTATCCTTGATCAACTGAACCAAAGATGGCTTCACTTGTAACTCAGCCACAAGACCACCATCATGCGATAAGCTCAAGCTAGCAAACATGGCTCTCAACTCAACAGCTACCTTCCTACTCAAGGCATCAGCAACAACATTAGCTTTTCCAGGATGATACTCAATCGTCAGATCATAATCCTTGAGCAACTCCAACCAACGCCGCTGCCTAATATTCAACTCCTTCTGAGACATCAGATACCTCAAACTCTTGTGATCTGTGTACACAGTACACTTCTCACCATACAGATAATGCCTCCAGATCTTCAGAGCAAAAACCACTGCAGCCAGCTCAATATCGTGCGTAGGGTAATTGCGCTCATGCACTTTCAACTGTCGCGATGCATAAGCCACCACCTTACCCTCCTGCATTAGCACACACCCCAAACCAACATAGGATGCATCACTGTAAACCACAAACTCTTTCCCTGATTCAGGCTGAATCAAGATAGGAGCTTGCGTCAAAGCCGCCTTCAGCTTCTCAAAAGCCTGCTGTCTCGCTTCTGTCCACTCATACTTAACATCCTTCTGCAACAGCTTTGTCAAAGGAGCAGCAATCTTGGAAAACCCATCCACAAACCTTCGGTAGTATCCCGCCAAACCAAGGAAACTACGGACCTCATGAACAGACTTAGGAACCTTCCAGCTCATCACCGCCTCAATCTTCTGAGGATCAACACGAATCCCCTCAGCTGAGACCACATGCCCAAGAAAAACCACCTCTCTTAACCAGAACTCACACTTGCTCAGCTTAGCATAAAGCTGATTCTCCAACAAAGCTTGCAAAACAATCCTCAAATGCTCTTCATGCTCCTCCTCAGCACGCGAGTACACGAGGATATCATCAATGAACACCACAACAAACTTGTCCAGGTATTCATGAAACACACGATTCATCATGTCCATGAAAGCAGCAGGAGCATTTGTCAACCCAAACGGCATTACAAGAAACTCATAATGCCCATACCTTGTCCTGAAAGCTGTCTTAGGCACATCCACATCTTTCACCTTCAACTGATAATACCCTGACCTCAAGTCAATCTTAGAGAACACAGCAGCTCCCCGAAATTGATCAAAGAGATCATCAATCCTCGGCAAAGGATACCGATTCTTGATAGTCAACTTGTTCAGCTGACGGTAATCAATGCACATTCTCATAGTGCCATCCTTCTTCTTCACAAACAAGACCGGTGCTCCCCAAGGTGACACACTCGGCCGGATGAAACCACGATCAAGCAACTCTTGCAACTGCGTCTTCAGCTCCTTCAGCTCCTTAGGTGCCATTCTATAGGGAGTAATGGACACAGGAGTTGTATTCTCATACAGCTCAATTCCAAACTCCACCTCGCGGTTAGGAGGTAAACCAGGCAACTCCTCAGGAAAAACACCAGGAAACTCCTGTACAACCCTGATATCTTGCACCCTCAACTCCTTAGAGCTAGGATTCATCACAAAAGCTAGATAAGCTTCGCAACCTTGCCTCAGCATCCTGCTCGCCTCCAAAGAAGACACAACATTGGCAAGAAACTTCACATTCTCACCAACCACCACAACTTCATAATCATCCGCAAGCTTAAGCGAAACACGCTTATTCTCACAATCCACAACAGCACGATGCTCAGCAAGCCAATCCATACCAAGGATCACATCGAAACCATAGAAGGGCAACTCCATAAGATCAACATGAAAAACATGCTCTTGAACAACCAAAGGACACCTTCTATACAACTTTCGAGTCACAACAGTCTCACCAAAAGAACTAGTGACCCGAACACCAACATCCAAAGACTCAACAGGCAAACCAAGCAATTCAGCATGCTCACGAAGAATATATGAATGCGTAGATCCAGAATCAATCAAAGAAAGCAATGACAAGGACTGCAAAGTAAAGGTACCTGCAATCACATCTGCATCATTCCTGCCCTCTCTCTGAGCATACACCCTCGCTTGGCCTCCACCTTCAGGCTGAATAGCTACAACATGAGCTACCCCTCGGCCACCTTCCTCTCTCCTCTGAAAATTACCACGGCCGCGCCCACGACCTCTCTGCGGTGCAGCAACAACAGGAGCACGCACCTGCTCACCAGCCATCCTCGGACAATCTCGCCTGATGTGGTCTGCAGAACCACAATTCCAGCACCCGTTACCAGCAGCCGCAACAGGAGCTTGTGCCACTCTCTCAGCACGAGGACAGTCACGCTTCAAGTGACCACGTGAACCACAGATCCAACAAGCACTGGGATCCGCTCTAGCATTGCCTCCTCTAGCAGGCACACCACCACCTCTCCTGGCTGAGGACTGATACTTCTGATCTCGTCCCCTCTTGTTCCGTCCACCTCCGGAACTATACTCAGCAGCTCGCTTGCCAGCACCCTTAGCAGACAAACTCAGGTTCATCTCAACGTCCTTTGCTCGGCCCACCAACACATCAAAATCAACATACTCGGTGGCCAACAAATACATCTTAACATCCGTCACAAGACCGTAACGAAACCTCTCGCACCTAGCCCTCTCATCAGGTATCAGCTCCGGTGCATACTGACTGAGCCGTACAAACTGTACCTCGTACTCAGCTACACTCATGCTCCCTTGGGTAAGAGACATGAATTCCCGCTTTTTCTCGTCCAGATATCTCACTCCCAGATATCTTCTTTTAAACACATTCTGAAAGAATGTCCAGGTAACATCAGCTTCAGCCATTCCAGCAATGGTAGTCGTCCACCATGTATAAGCATCGTCCTGCAGCAAGGACACAACACAGCCCAGCTTTTGCACATCCGTGCAACTCATCTGACCCAAGATACGCTTGGTACTTTCCAGCCAAGCCTCAGAACTCTCAGCTGACAAACCTCTAAACTCAGTCCCTCCAAGACTGCGCAGACGCTCCAAAGGCAATCTGACTCCAGCATCTCCCTTATGCCCAGCTCCCTGAGCTCCAGCTACTGCTGCTCGAAAAGCACCCGCAATAGCTTGTACCAAAGCAGACATATCAGGCATAGCTTGCCCCTGACCAACCTCTGGTCCAGCAGCTCCAGCACCAGCATCAGCTGCAGCTTCAGCTCTCGCACCTCCAGCACCACCACCAGGCGGAGGAGGGGGTAACACAACACTACCAGTGTGCTCCTCATTCTCATTCTCATTAGGAGCCGTAGCTCTCGCATTACCTCTTAACTCTCTACGTGGTGCCATACTTTTACCATGCAATCACAACACAAATAAAACAAAATCAGGCCCAGCAAGGTAAGCAATCCAAGTATTCAAGCTCAATTTCATTTCAAAACAACATCTTTCCTTTAGCTTTTGTTTGGCAATGGGTACCCTCAACATGCAACATCTGAGCATACAACTCAACTACATCAACATTTCAAACCACTGAACATGCTTTCAAACAACAAGCATTCATAGCATACATACATCATTCATGCATACAAACATTCCCAATTACTCGAGAACTCAGCTCTGATACCACCAAATGTAACCCCCTTAACCCGGCCTAGACGGTAGACCCGAATTAAGAAAGTCACACGGGGAAAACCAAAGTCAACCCGAAAGTCAACCTTGATTAACGACCCTTTTTTTTAAAAAAAACTTGTCTAGATGCACATTAAGCCTAATGGTGATCACACAAACATCATACCAAAAGATCACAAACATCAGAGATCAAACAGGGACTCAATTGAACAATTTACAACTTTGGGGACCAAATTGTAAATTCTGATAATTATAAGGACTTAACCCAAATTGAAGTTACCAACTTGAAATTAATCAGGTTTCATGCTTCTCTGTGAAATTTCAGCTCAAAAGGACTTCCCAAACTCATACAATTGCACAAACAAGTTTCAGGACCAAAACGCAAACAATTCAAAACATATAACTGCCAATGTCAGCCCCCAACGGTCGACCGTTCCGAAACGGGAGACAGCCCGTTCCGAAACGCGGGGCCGTTCCGAAACAGGCATAGCCCGTTTCGAAACGGGGGTCTGGCAGAAGCCTTTCCGTTTCGGAACGGCCCCTCCCGTTTCGGACGCCTGGGCACAATTAAGGCACCCGTTTCCGAAACGGTAGGTGCGGTTCCGAAACACCCTGCCCAGATTGCTCCAAAACTCCACTTTAAACATGTAATTACACAACCAATCATGCTCCAAATGCTACCAAACTTTGCCCACATGCAATTCAACATATAAGGAACATATTAGCACTAACAATTCAACCAAACATCATCATATGCAAAAAGCCCCAATTCTAATGGCATGCTTCCTACACAAGCTAGCTATTCAACACCAAACTTCCAAAACAAGCATATAAGGTTCCAATTCAAAAGCCAGCAAACACATCAACATTTAACATACTTAGGGAGTCTCCAACACCTCCCAAAACATACACATTGGTCCCCCATTGCCAAATCACCCAAAAGCTAAAATGTTTAACAAAAACCTTCCATACATTGAGCTTTACTTGCACTTGAATTCTTGCCCTTCTTGCTGCCCTCAAAGGTCTCTAATGCTCTGCATTATTGAATTAAGAAAAACGAAGAGAGCGTAAGCAAAGCTTAGTGAGGAATGCTCTTAAAAACCATCCATTAATGCATTTGTAAAACACTTTATAAAACATGCTTCAAACCATCATTTACACATGCTCAAAAGCATACTTAAACATGCATCTCATGCATCAAATCATAACATGTCATATTGGCTACAAGTGATAAATTCCATTTCTTTAAACACAAGTTCATCAACTTTCACCCCAAGGACTTTTAAACACCTTGGCCCCAAGGACTTTTAAACACCTTGGCCTATGGACTTTTAAACACCATAGAATGTAACACATCAAGGACTTTTAAACACCTTGATCCCAAGGACTTTTAAACACCTTGGCCCCAAGGACTTTTAAACACCTTGGCCTATGGACTTTTAAACACCATAGAATGTAACACATCAAGGACTTTTAAACACCTTGATCCCAAGGACTTTTAAACACCTTGGCCATGGACTTTTAAACACCATGAAACATAACCCATCAAGGACTTTTAAACACCTTGATCCCAAGGACTTTTAAACACCTTGGCCTATGGACTTTTAAACACCATAGAAAAGGATCACCTAAGGACTTTTAACCACCTTAGTGTCCACAACATGAACCATCCAAGGACTTTTAACCACCTTGATGTTCATAAGTAACAAGGCTCACTCAAGGACTTTTAACCACCTTAGTGACCTTTACATTTTAAAAACATCACTTGCCAATATACATCATTTTCATCACTTACATCACTGCTTTAAAGCATAAAACCAAGCCATATTCATCATGCATTTAAAAGCATTAAACCACATCATTCCAATGTACAAAAGCAAGGAACTCCTACCTAGAGTTACCTTCAACATATGGCTTACATCATCAGCAAAAACCATGCTAAAACATGCTTCCAAAACAGTATGTAAAACATGCAAATTATCATTTCGCATCACAACAAAATCATGGCCACCACTAGAGAGAAATTCCGAAAACTTACGCTCGAGCTTAGCAAAGTTGTTTAGACTTAAACTAAGCTCCCAAGACATTGGTTTCAAAGCCAAAAACCCAATTTCACTCACCGATTCCACTTCGCCACTTGCCGAAGCACGAATTCAAGCTTCCGGGTCAACAACTCTTGGATCCAAAGATGCCTCCCCTGATTAAACACATTAAAGCAGAGGTTTAATGCATCATCAAGCATCAAAAGCTTCAATGAAAGCACTCAAACACGCTGCTCTCATTCCCACACCAATTTCGGCCACCAAACACAACCGAAATTGCACCAAAACCACTTCTCAACAAAGCCCAGCCATAAACCAGCAAAACCTAACATCCATCATCACCAAAAAACATCTAAAAACAACCTACAAACATCCTTATACCTCCAGCAACAACAGATCCACAAGATCACCACAAAAACATCCAAGAAACTTAAGCTAAACTTAGGAAACACAACCTATCCGGAATTGCATCAATCAAAACTCATTTCCTTATCAATTTAGAGTTCATTTAACATCAAAAACACATCTCAAATCACAGGTTAATCAGATCTAACGAAAAATCATGAAAAACCATCAAATCTTGCATTATAAGCCAAGATACAATTCCAAACTCAAAAGCCTTTAATTAAACATCAATCAAGAGTTGATAACTTGGGAATTTCAGTAAAGAACTGATAGTTTAGAGGAGAAGGACGTTCTTACCTCCAAACTTGTGATTCTCCACTTTTTGGAATGAAAATCCTTGAAGAATCAAGAAGCAATTGAAGATGTTTTGAAGATACAATGATTTGGAATCAAATGAGAGTTGAATGGAGGGATTTAGGTGAAGAAATCAGATCCAATTCTCTGGAAAAGTAGTGTTTGGTTTGAGAGAAAATGAGAGAAAGAAAGTTTAGCAAAGTTGGTTACAAAATCCAAAAATAGCCAAAATGGCTTCCCTCCAATTTTAATAACCTTTAAAATCAGATTTTAGACTTAAAATATCTTAGAAAAATCTGGAGAAATCATCTTTGGATTAATAGCTCCTTAAAGATTCAAAGTTTCAACTCTTTATAAAACAGTCACCAAACTTTCGAAATTTACATTTTGGTCACTAGTCAAAATGTCATACTTCCAAAACCCATTTTTCAAAATTGATTTCACAGTTCACATAATTATATTAAAAGATGATTTTAGAACATTTTTCCATATTTTTAATGCAACCCGAACTAGGCTTTCCTAATTTCACCTCTTAAGATTCCAACAGGACTTTGACCAAACCGGTCAACGCCCAAAACTTCTAAGCCCAAAACCGGGGCGTTACACTCTTTAAATTTCCTTGATGTCATATTTCCTACATTCACTGCCCATTATTTTGTTGTACCAACCCTTGCCCACACCCCAAATCCTGCTGCCACACCACGTACACCTTCTACAGCATCCACACCAATCCCTGCCACGACAGCCGCTGGCAGCAACCGTGCTGAGACTTCTACCCGTGGAACAAAACGAAGAATGACCTCGGAAGAACTCGATGCATTCATCACCGGTTTCTCTTCATCCTCCATTTGGTAGGAAAGCGACAACGAACCCTCTGTTAAGAGGAATCTAGCCAAAGAGTTCACAGTGGTGAAACGGCTGTAACCCCCTTAACCCGGCCTAGACGGTTGACCCGAATTAAGAAAGTCACACGGGGAAAACCAAAGTCAACCTGAAAGTCAACCTTGATTAACGACCCTTTTTTTTTCTTTTTAAACTTGTCTAGATGCATATTAATCCTTAGATATGATCATACAACAGCATACTCAAAGATCATAAACATCAGAGATCAAACAGGGACCCAATTGAACAATTTACAACTTTAGGGACCAAATTGTAAATTTTGATAATTATAAGGACTTAGCCCAAATTAAAGTTACCAACTTGAAATTAATCAGGTTTCATGCTTCTCTGTGAAAGTTCAGCTCAAAAGGACTTCCCAAACTCATTCAATTGCACAAACAAGATTCAGGACCAAAATGCAAACAATTCAAAACACATAAC
This sequence comes from Hibiscus trionum, assembly GCA_030270665.1. NCBI lineage: Eukaryota > Viridiplantae > Streptophyta > Magnoliopsida > Malvales > Malvaceae > Hibiscus > Hibiscus trionum. The sequence continues at coordinate 31,055,409 of BSYR01000021.1, forward strand.
TGCCACTGTCAGCCCCCAACGGTCAACCGTTCCGAAACGGGAGACAGCCCGTTTCGAAACACGGGGCCGTTCCGCAACGGGTACCGAAACGGGGGTCGGGCAGTAGCCTTTCCGTTTCGGAACGGTCCCTCCCGTTTCGGACGCCTGGGCTCGTTTAAGCCACCCGTTCCGAAACGGTAGGTGCTGTTCCGAAACACCCTGCACAGATTGCCCCAAAATGCATACTTAAACATGCAATTGACCAACCAATCATGCTCCAAAAGCCACCAAACTTTGCCAACATGCAATTCAACATAAATGAGACATACTAGCATCAACAATTCATCAAAACGTCAACATATATGAAAAACCCCAAATCTATAGGCATGCTTCCTACACAAGCAACCACTCAAGCATAAACTTTCAATTCAAGCATATAAAGGCCAACCACCAAAAACCAGCATTCTCAACAACATTCAACACACTTAGGGAGTTCAAAACATCTCCCAAAACATACACATAGGTCCCCCATTGCCAAATTACCAAAAGCTAAATGTACTTAATAAAACCTTCCATACTTTGAGCTTTACTTCCACTTGAATGCTTGCCTTCCTTGCTGCCCTCAAAGTACTTTAATGTTCTGCATCATTGATTTGAGAAAACAAAGAGAGCGTAAGCAAAAGCTTAGTGAGGAATGCTCAACAAAACCATCCAATAATGCATTTATAAAACACTTTATAAATCATGCCTCAAATCATCATTTACACATGCTCAAAAGCATACTTAAACATGCATCTCATGCATCATATCACAACATGTCATATTGGCCTCAAGTGATAAGTTCCATTTCTTTAAAAACAAGTTCATCAACTTTCACCCCAAGGACTTTTAAACACCTTGGCCCCAAGGACTTTTAAACACCTTGGCCATGGACTTTTAAACACCATGAAATGTATCACATCAAGGACTTTTAAACACCTTGATCCCAAGGACTTTTAAACACCTTGGCCATGGACTTTTAAACACCATGAAATGTATCACATCAAGGACTTTTAAACACCTTGATCCCAAGGACTTTTAAACACCTTGGCCCATGGACTTTTAACCACCATGGAAGGACCACACAAGGACTTTTAAACACCTTTGTGTCCGTAGCAAGAACCATCCAAGGACTTTTAACCACCTTGATGTTCTTAAGTAAACAAGGCTCACTCAAGGACTTTTAACCACCTTAGTGACCTTAACCCTTTTCAAAACATCACTTGCCAATATACATGATTATCATCAATTTATCCACTGTTTAAAGCATAAAACCAAGCCATATTCATCATGCATTTAAAAGCATCAAACCATATTTAATCAATGTTCAACAACAAGGAACTCTTACCTTGAGTTTCCTTCAACATATGGCTTACAAAAACAGCATTAACCATGCTAAATCATGCTTTCAAAACAGAGTTTAAATCATGCAATAAACCACATTGCAACAACAATCAAATCATGGCCACCACTAGAGAGTATTTCCGAAAACTTACACTTGAGCTTAGCAAAGTTGTTTAGACTTAAACTAAGCTCCCAAGACAATGGTTTCAAAGCCGAAACCCGATTTCACTCACCGATTCCACTTCGCCTCTTGCCGAAGCACCAAATCAAGCTTCCGGATCACCACCACTTGGATCCAAAGATGACTCCCCTGTTTTAACACATTAAAAGAGTAGATTAATGCATCATCATGCATTAATAGCTTCAATGAAAGCACCTAAACTCGCTGCTCTCATCCACACTCCATTTTCGGCCACCAAACACAACCGAAAATGCATCCAAACCACTTCTCAACAAAGCCCAGCCATTAACCATCAGAACCTAACATCCTTTAACATCATTTAACATCTAAAAAGAACCTAACAACATCCTTATACCTCCAGCAACACCAGATCCACAAGATCACCTCAAAAACAAACAAGAATCATAAGCTAAACTTAGGAAATTCAACCTATCCGGGATTGCATTAATCAAAACTCAATTCCTTATCAAATTAACATTCATTAATCATCATTTTAACACCTTAAAACACTGCTTAAACAGATCCAACGAAATTTCATCAAAAACACACCAAATCTTGCATTTTAAGCCAAGATCCATTAAACAATCTTAAAAGCCATTTATAAAACATCAATTAAGGATTGAGAACTTAGGAATTTCAGTAAAGAACTGATAGTTTAGAGGAGAAGGACGTTCTTACCTCCAAACTTGAGTTTCTCCTCCTTTGAAACCAAAAAGCTTGATGAATCAAGTAGCAAATACAAAGGTTTTGATGATGAGATGATTAGGAATCCAAAGAGGATTGAAAAGAAGTATTTAGGTGATAAAAATCAGAGGAAAAGATCTGGAGAGAATGTGTTTGGTTTGAGAGAAAAGATGAGAGAAAATAGAAAATGGAAAATTTAGAAAGTTAGTTAAAAGTGCTAAAATATCTTTCCCTCCTTTTTACTTTTATTTTAAACCATTATTAAATCATTTAATATTCTAGAAAATCTGGAGAAACTCCCCTTTGGGTAAATAGATCCTTAAAGATTCAAAGTTTCAATCCTTTTTAAAACAGTCACAAAACTTTCAAAAATTACATTTTGGTCACTAGCCAAAATGTCACCCTTCCAAAACTCATTTTCCAAAATTGATTTCACAGTTCACTTAATTATATTAAAAGATGATTTTAGAACATTTTTCCATATTTTTAATGCAACCCAAACTAGGCTTTCCTAAATTCACTCTCTTAGATTCGAACAGCACTTTGACCAAACCGGTCAACGCCCAAAACTTCTAAGCCCAAAACCGGGGCGTTACAACTCTCCCCCCTTAAGAAATTTCGTCCCCGAAATTTACCTGAAGGAAAGAGATAAGGAAACTGCTTCAGCATGTCTTCCTTCCGCTCCCACGTGGCTTCCTCAACACCTCGATGCTTCCATAGCACCTTCACCAACTCAATGGTCTTGCCACGAAGAACCTTGCTATCCGAATCCACAACCTTCACCGGTTCCTCATCATAGGTCAAATCCGGATTCAAAACCACTTCCTCCACAGGCATCACATGCGAAGGATCAGATCTATACTTCCGGAGCATAGAAACATGGAACACATCATGAATCTTCTCCAACTCCTGAGGTAACCTCAACCGATACGCAACAGGACCCACACGCTCAACCACCTCATATGGTCCAATGTACCTAGGGCTCAACTTACCCTTCCAGCCAAACCTCATCACCTTCTTCCAAGGCAAAACCTTCAAGAACACACGGTCACCCACCGCATACTCTATCTCCTTACGCTTCAAATCCGCGTAAGACTTCTGCCGATCAGAAGCTTCCTTCAACCGCTCACAAATGAGCTTTACCTTCTCTATGGTCCCTTTCAACAAAGCCGGCATCGAAACCAACTTTTGACCAGCTTCAGACCAACAAAGAGGAGTCCTATACTTCCTCCCGTACAAAACCTCATAAGGTGCCATCTGTATACTTGCCTGATAACTATTGTTATAAGCAAACTCAACCAAAGGCAGATGCTTCTCCCAAGAACCTTGGAACTCAATCACGCAGCACCTCAACATATCCTCCAAAATCTGGATAACACGCTCAGACTGACCATCCGACTGAGGATGATAGGATGTACTGAAATGCAACCTTGTACCCAGAGCTTGATGCAAACACTGCCAGAACCGCGACGTGAACCTCGGATCCCTATCCGACACAATCGACTTAGGCACACCATGCAGCCGCACAATCTCAGCAATGTACAGCTCTGCCAACTTATCCAAAGAAAACGTGGTATGCACAGGCAAGAAATGCGCACACTTCGTTAGGCGATCCACAATCACCCACACCGAATTCTTCTTCGAGGGAGACAAAGGTAAACCAGATACAAAATCCATGGTAACCCTTTCCCACTTCCACTCAGGGATTTTCAACGGTTACAACAACCCTGAAGGAAACTAATGCTCAGCCTTAACTCGTTGACACACCAAACACTTGCTAACAAACTCCGCAACATCCTTCTTCAAACCCACCCAATAGTACTCATCACGAAGATCACGGTACATCTTAGTACTACCAGGGTGCATAGCAAAAGGACTACTATGACCTTCAGTCAGAATAGCACGCCTCAACTCAGCATCAGCAGGCACTACTATTCGACTCCCAAAACACAACACACCATCATCATTAAAGCAGAAATCCGAAGGTCTACCCTCCGCGATATCCCGAACATGCGGCACCAAGGAATCATCCAGCAACTGCTTATCCTTGATCAACTGAACCAATGATGGTTTCACTTGAAACTCAGCAACAAGACCACCATCTTGCGATATGCTCAAGCTAGCAAACATAGCCCTCAGCTCAACAGCTACTTTCCTGCTCAAGGCATCCGTAACAACATTAGCTTTTCCAGAATGATACTCAATCGTCAGATCATAATCCTTGAGCAACTCCAACCAACGTCGCTGCCTAAGATTCAACTCCTTCTGAGACATCAGATACCTCAAACTCTTGTGATCTGTGTACACAGTACACTTCTCACCATACAGATAATGTCTCCAGATCTTCAGAGCAAAAACCACTGCAACCAGCTCAATATCATGCGTAGGGTAATTGCGCTCATGCACTTTCAACTGTCGCGATGCATAAGCCACCACCTTACCCTCCTGCATCAGCACACACCCCAAACCAACATAGGATGCATCACTGTAAACCACAAACTCTTTCCCTGATTCAGGCTGAACCAAGATAGGAGCTTGCGTCAAAGCCGCCTTAAGCTTCTCAAAAGCCTGTTGTCTCGCTTCCGTCCACTCATACTTAACATCCTTTTGCAACAGCTTCGTCAAAGGAGCAGCAATCTTGGAAAAACCATCCACAAACCTTCGGTAGTATCCCGCCAAATCAAGGAAACTACGGACCTCATGAACAGACTTAGGAACTTTCCAATTCATGACCGCCTCAATCTTCTGAGGATCAACACGAATCCCCTCAGCAGAAACCACATGCCCAAGGAATACCACCTCCCTTAACCAGAACTCACACTTGCTCAGCTTAGCATAAAGCTGATTCTCCAACAAGGCTTGCAAAACAATCCTTAAATGCTCTTCATGCTCCTCCTCTGTATGCGAGTACACGAGGATATCATCAACGAACACCACAACGAACTTGTCCAGGTATTCATGAAACACACGATTCATCATGTCCATGAAAGCAGCAGGAGCATTTGTCAACCCAAACGGCATCACAAGGAACTCATAATGCCCATACCTTGTCCTGAAAGCTGTCTTAGGCACATCCACATCCTTCACCTTCAACTGGTAATACCCTGACCTCAAGTCAATCTTAGAGAACACAGCAGCTCCCCGAAATTGATCAAAGAGATCATCAATCCTCGGCAAAGGATACCGATTCTTGATAGTCAACTTGTTCAGCTGACGGTAATCAATGCACATTCTCATAGTGCCATCCTTATTCTTCACAAACAAGACCGGTGCTCCCCAAGGTGACACACTCGGCCGAATGAAACCACGATCAAGCAACTCCTGCAACTGCGTCTTCAGCTCCTTCAGCTCCTTAGGTTCCATTCTATAGGGAGTAATGGACACAGGAGTTGTATTCTCATACAGCTCAATTCCAAACTCCACCTCGCGGTTAGGAGGTAAACCAGGCAACTCCTCAGGAAAAACACCAGAAAACTCATTCACAACCCTGATATCTTGCACCCTCAACTCTTTAGAGCTAGGATTCATCACAAAAGCTAGATAGGCTTCGCAACCCTGCCTCAGCATCCTGTTCGCCTCCAAGGTAGACACCACATTGGCAAGAAACTTCACATTCTCACCAACCACAACAACTTCGTAATCATCCGCAAGCTTAAGCGAAACATGCTTGTTTTCACAATCCACAACAGCACGATGCTCAGCAAGCCAATCCATACCAAGGATTACATCAAAACCATAAAAGGGCAACTCCATAAGATCAACATGAAAAACATGTTCTTGAACAACCAAGGGACACCTTCTATAAAGCTTTCGAGTCACAACAGTCTCACCAAAAGAACTAGTGACACGAACACCAACATCCAAAGACTCAACAGGCAAACCAAGCAATTCAGCATGCTCACGCAAAATGTATGAATGCGTAGATCCAGAATCTATCAAAGAAAGCAATGACAAGGATTGCAAAGTGAAGGTACCTGCAATCACATCCGCATCGTTCCTTCCCTCACGCTGAGCATACACCCTCGCTTGGCCTCCACCTTCAGGCTGAATAGCCACAACATTGGCCACTCCACGACCACCTTCCTCTCTCCTCTGGAAATTACCACGGCCGCGCCCACGACCTCTCTGCGGTGCAGCAACAACAGGGGCACGCACCTGATCACCAGCCAACCTAGAACAATCTCGCCTCAAATGATCTGCGGATCCACAATTCCAGCACCCATTACCAGCTGCCGCAACAGGAGCTTGCACCTCCCTCACAGCACGAGGACAGTCACGCTTCATGTGACCACGTGAACCACAGATCCAACAAGCACTCGGATCAGCTCTAGCATTGCCTCCTCTAGCAGGTGCACCACCACCTCTCTTAGCTGAAGACTGATACTTCTGATCACGTCCCCTCTTGTTCCGTCCACCTCCGGAACTATACTCAGCAGCTCGCTTGCCAGCACCCTTAGCAGACAAACTCAGGTTCATCTCAACGTCCTTAGCTCGGCCCACCAACACATCAAAATCATCATACTCGGCGGCCAGCAAATACATTTTCACATCCGTCTCTAAGCCATAACGGAACCTATCGCACCTTGCCCGTTCATCAGGTACCAGCTCAGGTGCATACTGACTGAGTCGCACAAACTGCACTTCATACTCAGCCACACTCATGCTCCCTTGGGTAAGAGACATGAATTCACGCTTCTTCTCATCAAGATACCTCACACCAAGATACCTTCTCTTGAACACATTCTGAAAGAATGTCCAAGTCACATCAGCTTCTGCCATCCCAGCTATGGTGGTCGTCCACCACGTATACGCATCCTTCTGCAGCAAGGACACAACACAGCCAAGCTTCTGCACATCAGTGCAACTCATCTGACCCAAGATTCGCTTGGTACTCTTTAGCCAAGCTTCAGAACTCTCAGCAGACATACCCCTGAACTCAGTCCCACCAAGACTGCGCAGTCGCTCCAAAGGTAGTCTAACTCCAGCATCTTCCTGATGCCCCGCTCCACGAGCCCCAGCTACTGCTGCTTGAAAAGCACCAGCAATAGCTTGCACTAGCATCGTCATATCAGGCATAGCTTGCCCCTGACCAGCCTCAGGTCCAGCAGCTCCAGCACCAGCTGCAGCTCCAGCTTCCTCAGCCCCAGCACCACCACCACCAGGTGGAGGAGGTAACACCGCACTACCCGTGTTTTCCTCATTCTCGTTCTCATTAGGAGCCGTAGCTCGCACATTACCTCGTAACTCTCTACGTGGTGCCATACTTTACCATGCAATCACAATACAAATAAAACGAAGTCAGGCCCAGCAAGGTAAGCAATACAAGTATTCAAGCTCAATTTCATTCAAAATCAACACCATTTCATTAGCTTTTATTTGGCAATGGGTACCCACAACATGCTACACCACAGCATACATCTCAATTGCAACATACATGCAATTCACTCAACATGCTTCCACTCAACAAGCATACAAAGCAACATACTTCAATCATGCACACATTCATTCCCAATTACTCGAGAACTCAGCTCTGATACCACCAAATGTAACCCCTTAACCCGGCCTAGACGGTTGACCCGAATTAAGAAAGTCACACGGGGAAAACCAAAGTCAACCTTGATTAACGACCCTTTTTTTTTCTTTTTAAACTTGTCTAGATGCATATTAATCCTTAGATATGATCATACAACAGCATACTCAAAGATCATAAACATCAGAGATCAAACAGGGACCCAATTGAACAATTTACAACTTTAGGGACCAAATTGTAAATTCTGATAATTATAAGGACTTAGCCCAAATTAAAGTTACCAACTTGAAATTAATCAGGTTTCATGCTTCTCTGTGAAAGTTCAGCTCAAAAGGACTTCCCAAACTCATTCAATTGCACAAACAAGATTCAGGACCAAAATGCAAACAATTCAAAACACATAACTGCCACTGTCAGCCCCCAACGGTCAACCGTTCCGAAACGGGAGACAGCCCGTTTCGAAACACGGGGCTATTCCGCAATGGGTACCGAAACGGGGGTCGGGCAGTAGCCTTTCTGTTTCGGAACGGTCCCTCCCGTTTCGGACGCCTGGGCTCGTTTAAGGCACCTGTTCCGAAATGGTAGGTGCTGTTCTGAAACACCCTGCACAGATTGCCCCAAAATGCATACTTAAACATGCAATTGACCAACCAATCATGCTCCAAAAGCCACCAAACTTTGCCAACATGCAATTCAACATAAATGAGACATACTAGCATCAACAATTCATCAAAACGTCAACATATATGAAAAGCCCCAAATCTATAGGCATGCTTCCTACACAAGCAACCACTCAAGCATAAACTTTCAATTCAAGCATATAAAGGCCAACCACCAAAAACCAGCATTCTCAACAACATTCAACACACTTAGGGAGTTCAAAACATCTCCCAAAACATACACATAGGTCCCCCATTCCCAAATTACCAAAAGCTAAATGTACTTAATAAAACCTTCCATACTTTGAGCTTTACTTCCACTTGAATGCTTGCCTTCCTTGCTGCCCTCAAAGTACTTTAATGTTCTGCATCATTGATTTGAGAAAACAAAGAGAGCGTAAGAAAAAGCTTAGTGAGGAATGCTCAACAAAACCATCCAATAATGCATTTATAAAACACTTTATAAATCATGCCTCAAATCATCATTTACACATGCTCAAAAGCATACTTAAACATGCATCTCATGCATCATATCACAACATGTCATATTGGCCTCAAGTGATAAGTTCCATTTCTTTAAAAACAAGTTCATCAACTTTCACCCCAAGGACTTTTAAACACCTTGGCCCCAAGGACTTTTAAACACCTTGGCCATGGACTTTTAAACACCATGAAATGTATCACATCAAGGACTTTTAAACACCTTGATCCCAAGGACTTTTAAACACCTTGGCCATGGACTTTTAAACACCATGAAATGTATCACATCAAGGACTTTTAAACACCTTGATCCCAAGGACTTTTAAACACCTTGGCCCATGGACTTTTAACCACCATGGAAGGACCACACAAGGACTTTTAAACACCTTTGTGTCCGTAGCAAGAACCATCCAAGGACTTTTAACCACCTTGATGTTCTTAAGTAAAGAAGGCTCACTCAAGGACTTTTAACCACCTTAGTGACCTTAACCCTTTTCAAAACATCACTTGCCAATATACATCATTATCATCAATTTATCCACTGTTTAAAGCATAAAACCAAGCCATATTCATCATGCATTTAAAAGCATCAAACCACATTTAATCAATGTTCAACAACAAGGAACTCTTACCTTGAGTTTCCTTCAACATATGGCTTACAAAAACAACATTAACCATGCTAAATCATGCTTTCAAAACAGAGTTTAAATCATGCAATAAACCACATTGCAACAACAATCAAATCATGGCCACCACTAGAGAGTATTTCCGAAAACTTACACTTGAGCTTAGCAAAGTTGTTTAGACTTAAACTAAGCTCCCAAGACAATGGTTTCAAAGCCGAAACCCGATTTCACTCACCGATTCCACTTCGCCTCTTGCCGAAGCACCAAATCAAGCTTTCGGATCACCACCACTTGGATCCAAAGATGACTCCCCTGTTTTAACACATTAAAACAGTAGATTAATGCATCATCATGCATTAATAGCTTCAATGAAAGCACCTAAACTCGCTGCTCTCATCCACACTCCATTTTCGGCCACCAAACACAACCGAAAATGCATCCAAACCACTTCTCAACAAAGCCCAGCCATTAACCATCAGAACCTAACATCCTTTAACATCATTTAACATCTAAAAAGAACCTAACAACATCCTTATACCTCCAGCAACACCAGATCCACAAGATCACCTCAAAAACAAACAAGAATCATAAGCTAAACTTAGGAAATTCAACCTATTCGGGATTGCATTAATCAAAACTCAATTCCTTATCAAATTAACATTCATTAATCATCATTTTAACACCTTAAAACACTGCTTAAACAGATCCAACGAAATTTCATCAAAAACACACCAAATCTTGCATTTTAAGCCAAGATCCATTAAACAATCTTAAAAGCCATTTATAAAACATCAATTAAGGATTGAGAACTTAGGAATTTCAGTAAAGGACTGATAGTTTAGAGGAGAAGGACGTTCTTACCTCCAAACTTGAGTTTCTCCTCCTTTGAAACCAAAAAGCTTGATGAATCAAGTAGCAAATACAAAGGTTTTGATGATGAGATGATTAGGAATCCAAAGAGGATTGAAAAGAAGTATTTAGGTGATAAAAATCAGAGGAAAAGATCTGGAGAGAATGTGTTTGGTTTGAGAGAAAAGATGAGAGAAAATAGAAAATAGAAAATTTAGAAAGTTAGTTAAAAGTGACTAAAATATCTTTCCCTCCTTTTTACTTTTATTTTAAACCATTATTAAATCATTTAATATTCTAGAAAATCTGGAGAAACTCCCCTTTGGGTAAATAGCTCCTTAAAGATTCAAAGTTTCAATCCTTTTTAAAACAGTCACAAAACTTTCAAAAATTACATTTTGGTCACTAGCCAAAATGTCACCCTTCCAAAACTCATTTTCCAAAATTGATTTCACAGTTCACTTAATTATATTAAAAGATGATTTTAGAACATTTTTCCATATTTTTAATGCAACCCAAACTAGGCTTTCCTAAATTCACTCTCTTAGATTCGAACATCACTTTGACCAAACCGGTCAACGCCTAAAACTTCTAAGCCCAAAACCGGGGCGTTACAACGGCAGAAGAGAATGACATACAAAAACAAGTCGGATAGCGGCAGTGGCAGCAGCAGTGACGGCAACGGCAGTGAGGACAGCAGCAGCAGCTCAGAGGTACAGGTTGTGGAGAAACCTCCTCACATCTCTCCGACTAGAATTTAACCTCCGAGGGAGGACAAAATGAAGAACACCTCTGCCTCCCCCATCTGCCAGCCAGTTCCGAAGGCCCGTGCCCGCCGCCAGATCCGCGTCAGCAGCATCAGTGACGACAACGCTTAAAATTTTGAGTTTCTTAACTTATTTTGATGTCTGCTTATATATTTTGTGATGTACTGTTTTTATTTTATTTTGTCATTTGCATTGAGGGCAATGCAACCCTCGAGTTTGGGGGTGGCATCCCTCCATTAATGGAGTCTAATTTAGTTTTAAAATCGTGTCTTTTACTTAGTTTATTTTTGGTAAAAAAATGAAAATTTTGGCTTAAGTCTTTGAACTGAACTTACCTGCCGTGACAGCTCTGTCTTGGCAGTGCCTTTAGGATAGTTTTAGGAGCAGTTTAGAGCCTTTCTATAGTTATGAAAGTTAAAAACTATTTGTGACTGTTATAATGCCTAGAACTCTTCTAGTTAACTAGAATAGGAAGCTTAGTACTTGAATAGCCCCTAGAGGTGCCTAACACTGGCTCTAGGAAAGAAGATTAGCAAAATAGACTCAACAACCCTAGAGGTGCCCGAAACCGGCTCTAGGAAGTTAGCTAGAGGTTCCCGAAACCGGCTCTAGTGAAACTTTAGCTTAAAAAAATGATGAACTCGAGTCAAAACAAAAAATCAAAGGAGCATAAGAAATGCCTTCAAGAAAATAAACTTTGGCATAAAAATTCAAGTTAAGGGCTGAAATATTCTAGTGAAACTAAGAGAGTCTTGGCATATAATTGTTCACAAGCATGCACACACTGCAAGAGGACTATAGCAAGATTCCGAACAAATCCTAAGTTATCCGACGAGGTGCTGTCGTTGACAGAGAAGGAATGGAGGGTAAGGGAAAGTTCACTGTTTTAAGCCAAAACAAAAAAGATTTATTTTTCTTTTAGGTTTGAATTACTTGACGGCAAGAAAAAACTTGAGTTTGGGGGTGTGTTGAGTGTGTAAAAGTTGTATTATTTACCCTCTATTTAACCCATATTTCTGCTGCATTCAAGCATAATTCATTGCATTTAGGCTAGATTACAGTTAGACATCACAAATATATTAAATGGCACAGTTTCTACTGAAATTGGTTGCTTTTGCAGGTTGCTGTTGTAGCAGATGGAGAGGCAGGCGCTGGGCAGTGAAGCAGAAGAGCTGGAACTGGATGAGCATTTGAGGAGGACGATGCTGCCCCGGTTGCTGCCGTAACAGCAGAGGACGACATCAGTTTTGAGGAGAAGAAGCAAAGTGGGCCTCGACAGAAAGAGGAAATTAAGCTCATCTATCGTGGAGTACTCCTATATTTTTCCGAGCCCTAGATCAGAATGAAAGCCAAGCCCAAGGTTCAAGGAAGATATCCCAAGAAAGAAGGAAGGACGAATTAAAGACTGTTTTTCTGAAGATTTAGTCTTTATTAGAGTTGTACTTTGATTTAAAGTTGTATTCCTTCCATATTAGAAAACTTGAACCCAAGGCCTATAAAAAGGCATGTAATTCGACCTAGGAGAGGACATCACCTATCTCTAGCCTTCTTCCCAAACCCTATCCGTTTTCCCCTTCTTAACATGTTCTAAATTCCCCTTAGGGCCACGAGTTGAATTGTAAAGTAGTTGCAAGGGTTGCTTTTGTTTTAGGATTTTCTTTGTTCAATAAAATAAACTTCAAGTTCTCTGATTCTGGTTATTAACATCTTGCAAGAGCATCGGGAGAGCATTGTGAGGTTATCTATTTACTTAATATCGGGAGAGTTAAGTATACGAAAGGAATAAGTGCGAGTTCTCTAGTTTATAGTTGAACTATCTCGGACCTAGGGATAGGACGAGGTTAAGTGGCTAAAGAAGAATTCAACAACATCGGTGTTCATCCTTTGATTCACGCCGTGAGGTATCATCAAAGACTTGTTCATCGATAGACTTGGACCTAGGGATAGGCCAAGGCACAGCAGGGATTCTTACCAAACTTGAAGTACTGAGTTGAGTAATCGCTGCCGCGATAACCAACGGACCGCTGCCGCGACGGGGACATCGACAGAGTAGATTTTCCTAGACTTAACAATACCTGCACTACTGAGCAATTCAATTCCAGCCTATTCTCTCTATCTTGATTCTTTTAATCTTATTTTTCAGTATTCTTTATTATTCTCGTGACAAACATCTTAAATATTCTTTTTACTTCCGTGCAGTAATTCAAGGTGAAGCTATTGGCTCAGTCCATGTGGAGACGATATCTGATACTTCCGTATCACTTTACTACTTGCGTCGTGCACACTTGCTCTACAATTGTGATAGACACTTTTACACGCAACAATTATATTATTTAAATAGGTGTGTTTTCTATGTATATATATTATGTTAAAGTGTGTTTTTGCTTCATATAGTTACAATAAAAAGTGCAGTAAGTGGACGTGTATGCATGACCCTTGTACGATCAGCCTTGTATGGCCCATGCGTAACCATGCAACCCAACTTAAATGCGTAACCCATGCTCTCAGCCAACTCTTCTGCGCGTCCAGCATTCCTAGCCCGTGCAGCAGCCTTGTGCGCACACTGCTTAGCCGATGCAGCCCATCTCCTTGCTACATGGTGCGGCATTGTGGATAGGATCAAGGGGAGTTGCTGCCATTTGAATTTCAAACACATATTTACCATGTGTTTAATTCAAGTGGCGCCATACATTCAAATAAGTGGCCGAAATTCATTCAGCCAAAAGAAGTTTTCATTTCAAATTTAAATTGTCAACTTCTTTAATTTTAGCCACATAATTAATTCAGCCAACCACCTTCCCTTGTTTATATATGTATGAACCGAATTCATTAAGAAGGTTAGACATTTGATGAATTTAATAATATTTGTGAGAATTTCTCTCAATTTTAGTTCTTTTTAGAACATTTTCTTTGATACTTCGGATTCTCAATTGTTCGATAATTGAAGGGTCCAAGTCCGTATTCGAACAAATTCAAGATAAGGTTCGGGTTCGTTCAACAGATTGTTTGAGTTCTTCCTTGGAGTTTGTTCTTCTTTTCTGACTACGAAGAACATATTCGATTCGGGTTTACATAAACAGATTATGCAGGTTCTTTCGAGTTCATCGTGTCAAGTCCCAAGAGTGTTGCTGCCATTGTTGAATGCTTGAAGAACTTCATCGTCAACGTTCAAACTATCCTTGAATTTCAGCAACTTTCTTCTCTCCCAATTCTGAATTTTTCTTTCATCTTCACTATTTTACATATCTAACTTCAACATCATGTTTGTTTCTATTGCAGAGAAATACTTGCTATTATCCTAGATCCGCGAATGAACGAGGAATGTTGTTTTCTCCATCAACGCCCTTGTATCATATGGTATCAGAGCCTAGGCTGTTGGATTCGTTGTAAGTTTCTGCAAATTCGAGTGAAAAAAAAGAAAAATAAATGCATACGAATTAAACAAAAAAATAATTCGAATTACAAAAAAAAAGTCAGCATTCGAATATAAGAAGAAAAAACAAAATAAAAAAAAAACAAAAAAACAGATTCGAACAAAAAACATATTCGAATATAAAAAACATTTTAGATTCGAAAGTGTTTATATATATATATATATATATGTATTATTATTGTTGTGTTCCTATTGTAAATGATGAAATTTGTACGAGTTTGTTATGTAACTTTGATGTGCTCGGAAATCAACCGAAGCGAACTATGCTTGTTTGTTCGGTAATAGGAAGGTTGTAAGCACGTCTTCGCAGTAAGGTTCTCTAAACTCTTCATTTTTCATCTTTTGGTTCCTTTTTTTTCGTGTCATTATCCTTTTCATCTTTTCTTTAATTTTCAGTCTTATTTTTTTTGCTTTTTGTGTCACCTTTTTTTTCTATTTCTTTGTTTCCTTAACGTTGTTTCCTTGTAGCCAACACCGTTGTAACAAGCTTCGAGACGTTGGATTAGTTCTTTAAAGAGCTGATTTCGAGAAAATGTAAGGGAAAAGGCATTGACCGTTGTGAGAACAGAAGGGGAGACAAAAAGAGCAATTCAAGCATTCTCCCGAGTGAAAAACAAGCGTTGAGTGTTAATTTTTGAGTGCACTGTTCTTTGGAGTGACATTTGCGAGACTTTGATTGTGTGTGCTGTGAGGTCCTTTTTTATTTGTTTTTACTAACCTATAATATTATTTTCTTTTGTTTGTTTTGTTGTTAATTATGGCAGGTTCCGATGATCACACGGTTGACTAGGATCCACCGATTCCTCAAATGCAAGCCTTAGAGAGAATGATGCAACGAGTAGTGTCTACCGCCTTAGAGCCATTACAGTTGAGGATGGACAGGTTTGACGGAGGATCAAACTCTGTTAATGAAGTATTGAACGAAAATGAAGTCAAACGGTCACCGAGGCAACATATTCCTAGACAAGGGCGTGTGCAACAGGCAGACGATAATTTGACTAACATTAAGATTGCTATTCCTTCTTTTCAGGGACGCTCAGATCCTGATGCATACTTGGCTTGGGAAAGCAAAGTGGATCATATTTTCGAGTGTTATAATTACTCGGAACAGAAGAAGGTTCGATTAGCAGCAAAAGAGTTTGTTGATTATGCCTTGATATGGTGGGACCAGTTACTGCTTAGCCGTAGACTTACTGGTGATGACCCAGTTGCAACATGGATCGAGATGAAGTGACTAATGCGTAAAAGGTTTGTTCCTATTCACTATTATCGTGATTTGTTTCAAAAGTTGCAAAATTTGAAATAGGGAAATAGGAGCGTTGAGGATTATTTCAAGGATATGGAAATGGCTATGATGCGTGCGAATATCGAGGAAGATCGAGAAGCTACCATGGCACGTTTTCTAGCAGGGTTGAACACCGAGATTGCCAACACTGTTGAGTTGCAGCATTATGTCGAGGTTGATGACATGGTGCAGATGGCAAGAAAGATTGAACGACAGCAGCGCTTGAAGTCTTCAAATCGAGGTAACACTTCCTTTAAATCTTTTTCAAATCCATTATATACTCCTATCAATTCCAGGAAACAAGCACCGCAAACGCCACTTCGGATTCGAGAGCAAGGTGAATCCAGCACACCAAAGCCTCCTGTTGCTGATAATGGGCGTGGCAAACAACAAATGGTGGTAAAAGAACGATCGCGAGATATCCAGTGTTTCAAGTGCCTTGGAAGAGGACACGTTGCTAGTCAATGTCCTAACCGGAGGGTTATGTTGATGCGAGATGATGGTGAGATTGAGTCAGATTCCGAGGAGGAAGTGCATGATGTCCCTACTGAAGAGGAAGACGAGACCAACCTAGAGGTTCCTAAATCTGGTAAGGTAATGGAACTTTTGGTTATTAAAAGAAGTCTGAATGTGCAACAGGTACCGGATGATCTACAGCGTGAGAATATCGTTCACACACGATGCAAGGTGCAAGACAAGGTATGCGTTGTGATTATTGATAGCGGTAGTTGTACTAATGTTGCCAGTTCAGTGATGGTTGACAGGTTAGGTCTGAAAACGACGAAGCATCCTCATCCATATAAGTTACAATAGTTGAATGATGGTTGCGAGCTTAAAGTGACCAGACAGGCTATTGTACCATTTTCGATCGAAAACTACAAGGACGAGGTCCTTTGTGATGTTGTTTCCATTGATGCTACTCACCTACTATTGGGACGCCCTTGGTAGTATGATAAAAGGGCAATGCATGATGGTTATACAAATCATTACTATTTTATGCATGCAGGTAAGAAGATCACTTTGGCACCTTTGACACCGAGCCAAGTGTTTGAAGATCAGGCAAGCTTGAAAAAGAGTAAAGAGACTGCAAAAGAGAAGAAGAAGATGTCCGTGTATGCGAGCAGTAGCGAAATCAAGAAATATCTTTCCTCTCAACAATCTGTTCTTATTTTAATGTTTAAAGATTATTGTTTATTGACATATTTTCCTACTGATCTACCTTCACCGATTTTGACACTTTTGCAGGAGTTTGAGGACGTGTTTCCAGCTGAAACACCGAAGGGATTGCCACCTCTTCGTGGCATTGAGCACCAGATTGATTTCATTCCATGTGCTACTATTCTGAACCGGCCAGCTTATCGAACCAACCCTGAAGAGACGAAAGAGCTTCAAAGACAAATTACCGAGTTGATGGACAAGGGTTACATTCGAGAGAGCTTAAGTCCGTGTGTTGTTCCGATGCTATTAGTGCCGAAGAAAGATGGTTCTTGGAGGATGTGCGTAGATTGTCGAGATGTGAACCAGATCACGATTAAGTATCGTCATCCCATTCCAAGATTTGATGACATGTTGGACGAGCTTTGCGGAGCCGTCATCTTCTCCAAAATTGACTTAAAGAGCGGCTATCATCAGATTCACATGCGAGAAGGCGATGAGTGGAAAATAGCCTTCAAGACAAAGCTAGGTTTGTACGAATGGTTAGTAATTCCTTTTGGTTTATCTAATGCACCTAGTACTTTTATGCGTTTGATGAATCATGTTCTGCGATCTTTCATTGGTAAATTCTGTGTTGTATACTTTGATGATATCTTGATCTATAGCAAGACTTTACAGGATCACGTAGGACATTTGCGAGCTGTTCTGCAGGTTTTGTGAGAAGAAAGATTGTTTCGTAACATGGAGAAGTGTGTATTTTGTACTGACAAACTCACATTTCTTGGTTACATTGTTAGTTCTCAGGGAGTTGAAGTTGATCCTGAGAAGATAAAGGCAATTCAGGAATGGCCACGACCGACATCGATTACTCAGGTTAGATCGTTTCATGGTTTAGCGAGTTTTTATCTACAGTTTGTTCCTAATTTAAGTTCCATTACAGCCCCCTTAACTGGTATTATTAAGAAGAATTCTAGCTTCTTTTGGGGTAAGGAATAAGAAGATGCCTTTTTGAAAATTAAAGATTGTTTGACTAGAGCACCTGTAACCCCCAATTTTGATCTAGGGTTTTGAAATAAATTGAATTTGGCGAATTGGAAACTTTCCCCTCAAGTAAGGTCATTTATGAAAAACTGTACCGAAACTATTATTCAATTATAATAGTTATCGTTTACTGTTTCATTTTAAAACAAGCATACTCAAAATAGTTATCAAATCCCAATAGTAATAAATGTCCAAAGTCCACGTTTACAACCAAATACTGAAAATACTTAAATCGTTTAATAAGTCCGGAAACGAAACATACTGATAGATAATATCAAATACTGTTCGTACGTAGTCCTCCAAGTACCGAAACCTAAGTCTGGAAATCTGAAATAGATACTAAGGGGGAGTCAGCTATAAAGCTCAGTGTGTCTCTAAGGTGCATAACAGAAATCAATCAAACAATAATATCACAGTCAAGAATTAACAGATATTCTGAAATAGTACAAACAATGCATACAGATGCCATGACATGATATGCACCCATCTACATCACCGTCCGAAGAGTGAAGTTCCCCTGAACCACTCTACCCTACGTCACCATGTCCGAAGCAGAACTCATCCCGAAGGATGGAACTACTGATCCGAAGCGAAGTTCATCCCGAAGGATGAAGTCGCTGAGCTTCCTCCGTACAATATCCCAACCCAATGATATGACATGTAATCCGATGTCCGAGTCCGAATGCAATCTTGTTAAATAACTAAGATGCATGTACATAATAATCCGATTCCGATATGTGTTACATAACATGATCATAGTATCCGAGTATACATTATTCATCCGATAACAGAGCAGAATGACTTACAAATAAGTCATGCAATATTCATCAAATAACAGTGTAGAATAGCATACAAGTATTTCTCAAACAGATTCACGAAATCATGTAACACATAAAAATGTAGCACAAAACAGAGAACACACCTTAGGTAGCTAAATAGTCAACGTCGATAGTGACGTCTCCCACGCTCAGCTCTAGCGGAAGGTCGGACAGAATCAGTTCCTAAAAATACAGGACACTAGGTAAGATTTCCTATTATGCCATATCCGAATAATTTACGCTTAATAAATATCTTACTGGCAGATCTCGAAGATTGTGCCACCGGAGGTCTGCCTGGCGGTGGAGGAGGTAAAATCTCGGGATCAGAGTTCACGTCACCTGAACACGAAATTATCTGAGTCAAATTCCGATTTAACACTTTACTGAAAATCTGAGCTCAATATATAAAATTGATCCAAACTGGCACTTCGGGTTCGAATTTGAAGAAACGGACAGCGCCAATGGAACCGGGACGTCGAAAAACATAAAAGTGGGCTCGGTCGAAAAAGTTGACCAAAAGTCAACGCTGACGTCATCGCTGACGTCAGCATGACTGTGATGACTGTGATGACGTCATCGCTGACGTCAGCATGACGTCATCACTGCATCAGCCAACCAGACCGGTTTGGCTCAACCCAGCCGGCCGGTTCATCCCCTGAACCGGTTCGGTTCATACACCTAAAATCCCCAATTAAAAACCTAACCCTAATATCCCTTTCCCCCTCCCCCGACGGCGCACAGAACCCCGACGCAACCCAGCATCCGACGGCAGCCACGGCCTGACAACGGCCACGACTCGACAACCTCGGCCGGCGACGGCGCATGCGAAACCCGACCGAAAATCCGACTCCGACGCTTACCCTGTTCGAAGCGGTTGCAGCGCACACGGAGGACGATGGTGGCGGCGATGTGCGAGTGACTGGCACGGCTCGATCGGGAAGGGGACGGCGGCCACTCTGACGGTGGCGGTGTTGTCCACGGCGCGGCGGTGGAGGATGATGGTGGTGGCCGGTTCGGTTAGGAAAGGGGAAAAAAATAATTATTGATAGATATCAATAATTAGGGAAATAATTCATCCCTAACGTGAAGATCTGATCCCCCTTTAAACAAATCTGATAGTGGAGTGGTTGGGATATTTGTATTATTTAATTAAATATATTTAATTTCGAATCTAAATAAGATTTAAATGGGGTGATTCCAGACCAAGAGCTTACCTAGCTCAATTGGCTGGGCACCCAGTTGAAAACACAAGAGGTTGTGGGTTCGAATCCCACAACTCTCAATCCAATCCATATTTTTTTTTTTATCATCTTCACATTAAAAATAGGGGTATTACAATTCTCCCCTCCTAAAAAGAAATTTCGT
The DNA here is from genome assembly GCA_030270665.1 of Hibiscus trionum. Classification (NCBI taxonomy): domain Eukaryota; kingdom Viridiplantae; phylum Streptophyta; class Magnoliopsida; order Malvales; family Malvaceae; genus Hibiscus; species Hibiscus trionum. The sequence goes on from BSYR01000021.1 coordinate 31,075,644, forward strand.
CCTCGAAATTTACCTGAAGTAAACAAATGCGGATATTGAGCTTTGATGACATCTTTGGGCTCCCAAGTAGCCTCGTCATGATTGCGACCGCTCCACAAAACTTTGACCATCTTGATGGTCTTCCTTCTGAGAACCTTCTTATCCTGAGCAAGAATCTCAATAGGCTCCTCCTCAAAGCATAGATCAGGACGAATTTCAATCTCTTCCACAGGTAAAACATGAGACGGATCAGCATGATAGCGTCTCAACACAGAAATATGGAATACATCATGAATACGCCGAAGCTCTGGTGGTAATTCGAGCTGATAAGCTACAGGTCCGACCCGACGAAGAATCCGATAAGGACCAATATAACGAGGACTCAATTTGCCCTTCCGACCAAACCGAAGTACCTTCCTCCACGGAGATACTTTCAGGAAAACCTCATCACCAACCTTAAACTCAAGATTTCGACGTTTCAAATCGGCGTAAGATTTTTGTCGATCAAAAGCAACTTTAAGCCAGTCTCGAATCAATCTGACTGTCTGTTCGGCCTCACGGACTAGATTTGGTCCCAACAGTCTACGTTCATTTAGTTCAGTCCATCCAATCGGTGATCTACACCTGCGCCCATACAGAGCCTCATATGGTGCCATTTTGATACTGGACTGGTAGCTGTTATTATATGCAAATTCTGCGAGCGGCAAGAATTCCTCCCAACTACCACTATAATTAAGAACACAGCCTCTCAACATGTCCTCAAGAATTTGAATTATTCGCTCAGATTGCCCGTCAGTCTGCGGATGGTAAGATGTACTAAAGTTTAACCGGGTTCCCAAAGAAGAGTGAAGTGCCTTCCAGAACTTCGCTGTAAACCTTGGATCACGATCAGAAATAATCGATAGCGGTATTCCATGAAGTCGAACGATCTCAGAAATATAAAGTCGAGCCAACTTATTCAAAGGATAATTGACTCGAACCGGAATGAAATGAGCAGACTTAGTCAAACGGTCCACTATGACCCAGACAGAGTCCTTCTTGGACGGAGTCATCGGGAGACCACTGACAAAATCCATAGTCACTCGCTCCCATTTCCACTGAGGAATCTCAATGTGCTGAAGCAGCCCAGATGGACGCTGATGCTCTGCCTTGACTCTTTGACAAGTCATACACTTAGACACAAATCCGACTACATCCCGCTTAAGACCTTTCCACCAGTACCTCTGGCGAAGGTTCTTGTACATCTTATCACCGCCAGGATGCATAGAATAAGGGCTATCATGTGCCTCGCGAAGAATAACCTGTTTCAACCCAGATTTCCTCGGAATACAGTACCGACCTCGGAAACACAAAACGCCATCCTGATCAATAGTATAATCTACAGATGTACCTTCAGAAACCTCTCTAATACGATGCATAAGAAAAGGATCTGTAGGTTGTTCTGCTCGAATATCCGATATCAGCGTAGGAATGACACGAAGTTCTGCCATCAAATTACCGTTTTTAAACAAACTCATCCGAGCAAACAAGGATCTCAAATCTGAGATAGCATTACGACTCAAGGCATCGGCAACCACGTTCGCCTTTCCCGGGTGATACTCTATCTCACAGTCATAATCCTTAAGAAGTTCCAACCAGCGACGCTGTCTCAGATTCAATTCTTTTTGCGTAAGGAGGTATTTTAAACTTTTGTGATCGGTGAAGATATAACACTTCTCTCCGTAGAGATAGTGTCTCCAGATTTTTAGAGCAAAAATTACAGCAGCAAGCTCTAAATCATGGGTGGGGTAGTTACGCTCATGCACTTTCAACTGACGAGATGCATAAGCCACTACCTTTCCTTCCTGCATCAAGACACATCCTAATCCCGTGTGAGAGGCATCACTATATACCGTATAGGCCTTCCCAGGCTCAGGCTGGATCAGAACCGGTGCTTCAGTCAACACGGTCTTAAGTTTATCAAAACTGGTCTGTTGAGCCTCAGTCCAAACAAAAGGGACTTCCTTCCTTAGAAGTTTAGTCAGAGGTGCTGCAATAATTGAGAATCCTTCCACAAACCTCCGATAGTAGCCAGCTAAACCTAAGAAACTTCGAATCTCATGAATATTCTTGGGCTGCCTCCATCCCAAAATAGCCTCAATCTTCTTTGGATCCACCTGAATACCTTTAGCAGAAACCACGTGACCCAAGAAGATAACCTCGGTTAACCAGAATTCACATTTACTAAACTTTGCATACAACTGCTTTTCACGCAAAGTTTGTAGAACAATCCGGAGATGTTCTTCATGTTCTGCCTCCGATTTGGAATAAACCAGTATGTCGTCAATGAAAACAACTACGAACTGGTCTAGATAGGGTTGAAATACCCTGTTCATCATATCCATAAAGGCTGCAGGGGCATTAGTTAATCCAAACGGCATCACCAGAAACTCGTAATGACCATAACGAGTCCGAAAAGCGGTCTTGAATACATCAGAATCCTTAACCTTGAGTTGGTAATAACCCGATCTCAGGTCTATCTTAGAAAATACTGTAGCTCCCCAAAATTGGTCGAACAAATCATCAATACGGGGAAGTGGGTATTTGTTTTTAATCGTCAGCTTGTTTAGCTTCCGATAATCAATACAAAGTCGAAGTGATCCGTCCTTCTTCTTTACAAACAAAACAGGGGCTCCCCAAGGAGACACACTTGGTCGGATGAAGCCCCTATCTAACAATTCCTGCAATTGAATCTTTAATTCCTTAAGCTCTTTCGGAGCCATCCTGTAAGGAGCCATAGATACAGGAGCTGTACCCGGATATACATCAATGGCAAATTCAATCTCGTCACGCCTTGACGGTACTCCTGGCAATTCCTCCGGAAAAACATCTGGAAAATCCCTAACCACCGGAATCTTATCCAAACCAGAATCTGACTGCCTCGAGTCAAGAATATAAGCAAGGTAAGCAGTAGCCCCATGTCGAATCATCCTTTCTGCTTTGAGAGCCGAAACAACATTGGTCATATAGCCTCTACGTTCTCCAACCATAATCACTTCGCACCCATCTGAGGTTTTTAGAGTTGCCATTTTCTTCTCACCGTCTAAATGGACTCGATGAGTGGATATCCAGTCCATTCCGAGAATAAGGTCGAACTCTCTAAAAGGTAACTCCATCAAATCGGCGGAGAATATTTTCCCTTGAATCTCTAAAGGGCAATTTTTGTACAACTTGGTAACCTTAACCTGATCACCTACTGGGCTATAAACAGAAATTGCGTTCCTAATATTCTCAACCGAAATTTTAAGTTCACTAGATACCGAACTCGCAACATATGAATGTGTAGAACCAGTATCTAATAAAGCAAAATACGGAATAGAGTGGATAGAAAATGTACCAGCAATAACATCTGGCTCATCACGATCCTCATGTCTCCTGGTAGCATAAACCAAACCTGGCTGTCTCATCCCAGATCCAGCTGGTCCTCCACTCTGTGCTGGCCTACCTCTACTAGCAGATCTTGTGAAATCGGATCTACCTCGACCTCTGCCCCTAGCAGGAGTCTGTACTGATGCCTGTGACGGAGTATGAGTTGACGAAGGTGCATGTGGACAATCTTTGAAAATATGATCAAAAGACCCACATCGAAAACATGCCCCGGACTGTCTCCTACACTCCCCAAAATGCCATTTCTTGCAATAAGAACACTGTGGTAGCCCCCGCGTGTTAGACGATCCCCCAACACTAAAAGTCGGAACAGAAATATTCGCTGGTCTAGCTCTGGAATAACTCTGATAGTTACCCTCATCTCTTGCCCTCTTTCTGGTCTGGTTATCTTGACCATGCTGAACTGTCGAGGTTGACTGCCTCTTACCCCGATCCATACCATGAGACTCAGCTTGTCTCAATTCTGCCTCATTACGTTCAGCAGTCCTAGCTCGTAAGGTAATATCCTTGTATTCTTTATCCATATGCAAAGATACACCGGTCTTGATCGTAGGTCGCAGACCTTTCAGAAACCAACTGCATTTCTCTTCCTCCGTTGTAACTAACCCAGGGACGTACTGTACCAGTCTCAAGAACTCAATTTCATACTGATTCACAGTCATGTCATTTTGCTTCAAATTTATAAAGTCCTCACGACACTGGGCTAGGTACTCAGCTCCAACATATCGGTCTCGGAAAGCCTGACGAAAATGGTCCCAAGATATCCGACTGGCAGAAATAACGGTCTTCTCAGCCTCCCACCAGTTCAGGGCTTCACCCTTCAATAGAGATACAGCAGCTCTTAATTTTCTGTCTACAGGGTAGTCCATCTCATCAAATAGTTGTTGTAATTTCTTCAACCAATACTCAGCGTCAGCTGGATCTGCCGCGGTCTTACCGTCAAACATCGACATGCCAGCAGACAAAAACTCTGCAGATATGGGTCTTCTAGAACCCTGTCGAAGATACTCAAGCAGCTCTAAATGCACTGCAGCAACATCCACTCCAGCAGTCTCACTGTTATCGGCTGCACGGGGACCCTCACTCTGAGTCTGTTGATCAGGTTGATTTGTCTGTTGACCACTCGTGTGAACCTCTTGCCGTTCCTCAGCTTGCTCAGTTTGTGGTTCCTCCTGATGTGGCGGCAATTGCTTAGGGGAATTACCGTTAACCGTATTAGCAGTGGTACGACCTCGTCCACGAGCTCGACCTCGTCCGGCTATAGTTCTAAAACTCTTACGAGGTGGCATAGTAGTCTATCTACAAAAGAAGTGTCCTAAGTCAAAACTTGGTACTTGGAGACTTTAATTAAAACATATATATATAATTTAAATCTGGACATCTATCTGAAAATCTCATAATTTCCGAAAGCATTTATAATGCTTGATTTTTTTTTTTTTTTTGAAAACTTTAAAATCAAATTTCCATTGAGCCTCACAGGCCGAGGGGGTGTAACCTAGGCTCTGATACCACTAAATGTAACCCCCAATTTTGATCTAGGGTTTTGAAATAAATTGAATTTGGCGAATTGGAAACTTTCCCCTCAAGTAAGGTCATTTATGAAAAACTGTACCGAAACTATTATTCAATTATAATAGTTATCGTTTACTGTTTCATTTTAAAACAAGCATACTCAAAATAGTTATCAAATCCCAATAGTAATAAATGTCCAAAGTCCACGTTTACAACCAAATACTGAAAATACTTAAATCGTTTAATAAGTCCGGAAACGAAACATACTGATAGATAATATCAAATACTGTTCGTACGTAGTCCTCCAAGTACCGAAACCTAAGTCTGGAAATCTGAAATAGATACTAAGGGGGAGTCAGCTATAAAGCTCAGTGTGTCTCTAAGGTGCATAACAGAAATCAATCAAACAATAATATCACAGTCAAGAATTAACAGATATTCTGAAATAGTACAAACAATGCATACAGATGCCATGACATGATATGCACCCATCTACATCACCGTCCGAAGAGTGAAGTTCCCCTGAACCACTCTACCCTACGTCACCATGTCCGAAGCAGAACTCATCCCGAAGGATGGAACTACTGATCCGAAGCGAAGTTCATCCCGAAGGATGAAGTCGCTGAGCTTCCTCCGTACAATATCCCAACCCAATGATATGACATGTAATCCGATGTCCGAGTCCGAATGCAATCTTGTTAAATAACTAAGATGCATGTACATAATAATCCGATTCCGATATGTGTTACATAACATGATCATAGTATCCGAGTATACATTATTCATCCGATAACAGAGCAGAATGACTTACAAATAAGTCATGCAATATTCATCAAATAACAGTGTAGAATAGCATACAAGTATTTCTCAAACAGATTCACGAAATCATGTAACACATAAAAATGTAGCACAAAACAGAGAACACACCTTAGGTAGCTAAATAGTCAACGTCGATAGTGACGTCTCCCACGCTCAGCTCTAGCGGAAGGTCGGACAGAATCAGTTCCTAAAAATACAGGACACTAGGTAAGATTTCCTATTATGCCATATCCGAATAATTTACGCTTAATAAATATCTTACTGGCAGATCTCGAAGATTGTGCCACCGGAGGTCTGCCTGGCGGTGGAGGAGGTAAAATCTCGGGATCAGAGTTCACGTCACCTGAACACGAAATTATCTGAGTCAAATTCCGATTTAACACTTTACTGAAAATCTGAGCTCAATATATAAAATTGATCCAAACTGGCACTTCGGGTTCGAATTTGAAGAAACGGACAGCGCCAATGGAACCGGGACGTCGAAAAACATAAAAGTGGGCTCGGTCGAAAAAGTTGACCAAAAGTCAACGCTGACGTCATCGCTGACGTCATCGCTGACGTCAGCATGACTGTGATGACTGTGATGACGTCATCGCTGACGTCAGCATGACGTCATCACTGCATCAGCCAACCAGACCGGTTTGGCTCAACCCAGCCGGCCAGTTCATCCCCTGAACCGGTTCGGTTCATACACCTAAAATCCCCAATTAAAAACCTAACCCTAATATCCCTTTCCCCCTCCCCCGACGGCGCACAGAACCCCGACGCAACCCAGCATCCGACGGCAGCCACGGCCTGACAACGGCCACGACTCGACAACCTCGGCCGGCGACGGCGCATGCGAAACCCGACCGAAAATCCGACTCCGACGCTTACCCTGTTCGAAGCGGTTGCAGCGCACACGGAGGACGATGGTGGCGGCGATGTGCGAGTGACTGGCACAGTTCGATCGGGAAGGGGACGGCGGCCACTCTGACGGTGGCGGTGTTGTCCACGGCGCGGCGGTGGAGGATGATGGTGGTGGCCGGTTCGGTTAGGAAAGGGGAAAAAAAATAATTATTGATAGATATCAATAATTAGGGAAATAATTCATCCCTAACGTGAAGATCTGATCCCCCTTTAAACAAATCTGATAGTGGAGTGGTTGGGATATTTGTATTATTTAATTAAATATATTTAATTTCGAATCTAAATAAGATTTAAATGGGGTGATTCCAGACCAAGAGCTTACCTAGCTCAATTGGCTGGGCACCCAGTTGAAAACACAAGAGGTTGTGGGTTCGAATCCCACAACTCTCAATCCAATCCATATTTTTTTTTATCATCTTCACATTAAAAATAGGGGTATTACAGCACCTGTGTTAGCATTACCTGATTTTGATAAAACATTTGAAATTGAATGTGATGCTTCTGGAATTGGTATAGGTGCTGTTTTGATGCAGGAAAAGAGGCCCGTTGCTTACTTTAGCGAGAAATTGAGTGGTGCTACATTGAACTATCCGGTTTATGATAAAAAGATGTATGCACTAATTCGGGCATTGGAGACATGGCAGCATTATTTGTTACCTAAGGAGTTTGTGATCCACACCGACCACGAGGCTTTATGTTACATCACAGGTCAGCATAAATTGAATAAACGACATGCTAAGTGGGTTGAATTCTTAGAATCTTTTCCTTATGTCATTCGTTACAAGAAAGGGAAAGAAAATGTCGTTGATGATGCATTGTCACGTAGGTATGCACTTTTGAGTTATCTTGATTCACATCTGATTGGTTTTGCATATATTCATGATTTATACCCTGATGATCCTGATTTTAGAGATAAGTTTAATGCTTGTTCGAAAGGTGCAGATGGAAAGTTTTACAGGGATGATGGCTATCTTTTCAAGGAAAACATGATTTGCATTCCACAGGGTTCGATGCGTGATATTCTGATTCGTGAGGCACATGAAGGTGGATTAATGGGTTATTTTGGTGTCACTAAGATGTTACACACACTGAAGGAGCATCTATTTTGGCCAAAGATGTGCATAGATGTTGAAAGGTATTGTGAACGTTGTGTGACATGTAGGAAAGCAAAATCGAAGGTTTCACCACATGGTATGTACTTACCTCTACCTATTCCTGATTCCCCTTGGACTGATATTTCTATGGATTTTGTTTTGGGATTGCCTCGAACTAGAAATGGTAGAGATAATGTATTTGTTGTGGTTGATAGGTTCTCTAAGATGGCACATTTCATTGCATGCCATAAGTCTGATGATGTTGTTAATGTGGCTAACTTGTTCTTTAGAGATATTGTTCGTTTGCATGGTATTCCTAGGTCAATTGTTTCTGACAGAGATGTAAAGTTTTTGAGTCATTTCTGGAGGACTCTTTGGAGCAAAATAGGTACGAAACTCATGTTTTCTACTACTTGTCATCCCCAAACTGATGGACAGACTGAGGTTGTTAATCGTGCCTTATCTACTTTGTTGCGTTCCATCATTAAAAAGAATATTAAGACTTGGGAAGATTGTTTGCCACATGTTGAATTCGCTTATAATCATGCTATACATTCTGCTACGAAAATGTCACCGTTTTAGGTTGTTTATGGATTTAATCCTATTACGCCTCTAGATTTGTTGCCTTTGCCACATGAACAGATGATAAGCAAGGACGGAAAAGAGAGAGCAGATTATGTGAAGCGTTTAAATCAACAGGTTAAGGAGAACCTAGAGCAGAGGACTCATCAGTACGAAAAGCAAGCAAACAAGGGAAGAAAGCGAGTCACCTTCGATGTTGGTGATTGGGTTTGGGTTCATTTCCGAAAGGAACGATTTCCAGCCCAAAGGCGGTCCAAGCTGTTACCGCGAGGAGATGGTCCTTTTCAGGTGTTGGAGAAAGTGAATGACAATGCCTACAAGATATGTAACCCCCTTAACCCGGCCTAGACGGTTGACCCGAATTAAGAAAGTCACACGGGGAAAACCAAAGTCAACCCGAAAGTCAACCTTGATTAACGACCCTTTTTTTTCTTTTTAAAACTTGTCTAGATGCATATTAAGCCTAATTGTGATCACACAAACATCATACCAAAAGATCACAAACATCAGAGATCAAACAGGGACTCAATTGAACAATTTACAACTTTAGGGACCAAATTGTAAATTCTGATAATTATAAGGACTTAACCCAAATTGAAGTTACCAACTTGAAATTAATCATGTTTCATACTTCTCTGTGAAATTTCAGCTCGAAAGGACTTCCCAAACTCATACAATTGCACAAACAAGTTTCAGGACCAAAACGCAAACAATCCAAAACACATAACTGCCAATGTCAGCCCCCAACGGTCAACCGTTCCGAAACGGGAGACAGCCCGTTTCGAAACGCGGGGCCGTTCCGAAACAGGCATAGCCCGTTTCGAAACGGGGGTCTGGCAGTGGCCTTTCCGTTTCGGAACGGCCCCTCCCGTTTCGGACGCCTGGGCACGATTAAGGTACCCGTTCCGAAACGGTAGGTGCTGTTCCGAAACACCCTGCCCAGATTGCTCCAAAACTCCACTTTAAACATGCAATTACACAACCAAACATGCTCCAAATGTCACCAAACTTTACCAACATGCGATTCAACATATATAAAACATATTAGCATCATCAATTCAACCAAACATCATCATATGCAAAAAGCCCCAATTCTATAGGCATGCTTCCTACACAAGCTAGATATTCAAGCACCAAACTTACAAAACAAGCATATAAAGATCCAATCTAAAGACCAACAATCTTAACATCAAGAAACATACTTAGGGAGTACAAAACACCTCCCAAAACATACACATGGTTTCCCCATTGCCAAATCACCCAAAAGCTAAAATGTTTAACAAAAACCTTCCATACATTGAGCTTTACTTGCACTTGAATTCTTGCCCTTCTTGCTGCCCTCAAAAGGTCTCTAATGCTCTGCATTATTGAATCAAGGGAAAACGAAGAGAGCGTAAGCAAAAGCTTAGTGAGGAATGCTCAATAAAACCATCCAATAATGCATTTGTAAAACACTTTATTAAACATGCTTTAAACCATCATTTACACATGCTCAAAAGCTTACTTAAACATGCATCTCATGCATCAAATCATAACATGTCATATTGGCCACAAGTGATAAATTCCATTTCTTTAAAAACAAGTTCATCAACTTTCACCCCAAGGACTTTTAAACACCTTGGCCCCAAGGACTTTTAAACACCTTGGCCTATGGACTTTTAAACACCATAGAATGTATCACATCAAGGACTTTTAAACACCTTGATCCCAAGGACTTTTAAACACCTTGGCCATGGACTTTTAAACACCATGAAAAAGGATCACCTAAGGACTTTTAACCACCTTAGTGTCCACAACATGAACCATCCAAGGACTTTTAACCACCTTGATGTTCATAAGTAACAAGGCTCACTCAAGGACTTTTAACCACCTTAGTGTCCACAACATTTTAAAACCTCACTTGCCAATATACATCATTTTCATCACTTACATCACTGTTTTAAAGCATAAAACCAAGCCATATTCATCATGCATTTAAAAGAATTAAACCACATCATTTCAATGTACAAAAGCAAGGAACTCCTACCTAGAGTTACCTTCAACATATGGCTTACATCATCAGCAAAAACCATGCTAAAACATGCTTCCAAAACAGTATGTAAAACATGCAAATAATCATTTTGCAACACAACAAAATCATGGCCACCACTAGAGAGAAATTCCGAAAACTTACGCTCGAGCTTAGCAAAGTTGTTTAGACTTAAACTAAGCTCCCAAGACATTGGTTTCAAAGCCGAAAACCCAATTTCACTCACCGATTCCACTTCGCCACTTGCCGAAGCACGAAATCAAGCTTCCGAATCAACAACTCTTGGATCCAAAGATGCCTCCCCTGATTAAACACATTAAAGCAGAGGTTTAATGCATCATCAAGCATCAAAAGCTTCAATGAAAGCACTCAACTCGCTGCTCTCATTCCCACTCCAATTTCGGCCACCAAACACAACCGAAATTGCACCAAAACCACCTCCCAACAAAGCCCAGCCATAAACCAGCAAAACCTTACATCCATTAACACCATAAAACATCTAAAAACAACCTACAAACATCCTTATACCTCCAGCAACAACAGATCCACAAGATCACCACAACAACATCCAAAAAACATAAGCTAAACTTAGGAAACTCAACCTATCCGGGATTGCATTAATCAAAACTCATTTCCTTATCAATTTAGAGTTCATTTAACATCAAAAACACATCTCAAATCATAGATCAATCAGATCTAACGAAAAATCATGAAAAACCATCAAATCTTGCATTATAAGCCAAGATACAATTCCAAACTCAAAAGCCTTTAATTAAACATCAATCAAGAGTTGATAACTTGGGAATTTCAGTAAAGAACTGATAGTTTAGAGGAGAAGGACGTTCTTACCTCCAAACTTGTGTTTCTCCACTTTTTGGAATGAAAATCCTTGTTGAAACACTTAGCAATTGAAGAGATTTGAAGATACAATGATTTGGAATCAAATGAGAGTTGAATGGAGGGATTTAGGTGAAGAAATCAGATCAAGCTCTCTGGAAAAGTAGTGTTTGGTTTGAGAGAAAATGAGAGAAAGAAAGTTTAGCAAAGTTGGTTACAAAATCCAAAAATAGCCAAAATGGCTTCCCTCCAATTTTAATAACCTTTAAAATCAGATTTTAGACTTAAAATATCTTAGAAAAATCTGGAGAAATCATCTTTGGATTAATAGCTCCTTAAGGATTCAAAGTTTCAACTCTTTATAAAACAGTCACCAAACTTTCAAAATTTACATTTTGGTCACTAGCCAAAATGTCATACTTCCAAAACCCATTTTTCAAAATTGATTTCACAGTTCACTTAATTATATTAAAAGATGATTTTAGAACATTTTTCCATATTTTTAATGCAACCCGAACTAGGCTTTCCTAATTTCACCTCTTTAGATTCGAACAGCACTTTGACCAAACCGGTCAACGCCCAGAACTTCTAAGCCCAAAACCGGGGCGTTACAACTCTCCCCCCCTTAAGAAATTTCGTCCTCGAAATTTACCTGAAGGAAAGAGATAAGGAAACTGCTTCAGCATGTCTTCCTTCCGCTCCCACGTGGCTTCCTCAACACCGCGATGCTTCCACAGCACCTTCACCAACTCAATGGTCTTGCCACGAAGAACCTTGCTATCCGAATCCAGAACCTTCACCGGTTCCTCATCATAGGTCAAATCCGGATTCAAAACCACTTCCTCCACAGGCATCACATGCGAAGGATCAGATCTATACTTCCGGAGCATAGAAACATGAAACACATCATGAATCTTCTCCAACTCCTGAGGTAACCTCAACCGATACGCAACAGGACCCACACGCTCAACCACCTCATATGGTCCAATGTATCTAGGGCTCAACTTGCCCTTCCGGCCAAACCGCATCACCTTCTTCCAAGGCGAAACCTTCAAGAACACACGGTCACCCACCGCATACTCTATCTCCTTACGCTTCAAATCCGCGTAAGACTTCTGCCGATCAGAAGCAGCCTTTAACCGCTCACAAATGAGCTTTACCTTCTCTGTGGTCCCTTTCAACAAAGCCGGCATCAAAACCAACTTTTGACCAGTCTCAGCCCAACAAAGAGGAGTCCTACACTTCCTCCCGTACAAAGCCTCATAAGGTGCCATCTGTATGCTCGCCTGATAACTGTTGTTATAAGCAAACTCAACCAAAGGCAGATGCTTCTCCCAAGAACCTTGGAACTCAATCACACAGCACCTCAACATATCCTCCAAAATCTGGATAACTCGCTCAGACTGACCATCCGACTGAGGATGATAGGATGTACTGAAATGCAACCTTGTACCCAGAGCTTGATGCAAACACTGCCAGAACCGCAATGTGAACCTCGGATCCCTATCCGACACAATCGACTTAGGCACACCATGCAGCCGCACAATCTCAGCAATGTACAGCTCTGCCAACCTATCCAAAGAAAACGTAGTATGCACAGGCAAGAAATGTGCACACTTCGTCAGGCGATCCACAATCACCCAGACCGAATTCTTCTTCGATGGAGACAAAGGTAAACCAGATACAAAATCCATGGTAACCCTCTCCCACTTCCATTCAGGGATTTTCAACGGTTGCAACAAACTAGAAGGAAACTGATGCTCAGCCTTAACTCGCTGACACACCAAACACTTGCTCACGAACTCCGCAACGTCCTTCTTCAAACCAACCCAATAGTACTCATCACGAAGATCACGATACATCTTAGTACTACCAGGGTGCATAGCAAAAGGACTACTATGACCTTCAGTCAGAATAGCACGCCTCAACTCAGCATCATTGGGCACTACTATTCGACTCCCAAAACACAGCACACCATCATCATTGAAACAGAAATCCGAAGGTCTACCCTCCGCGATATCCTGAACATGAGACACCAAGGAATCATCCAACAACTGCTTATCCTTGATCAACTGAACCATAGACGGCTTCACATGCAACTCAGCCACAAGACCACCATCACGCGATATGCTCAAGCTAGCAAACATGGCTCTCAACTCAACAGCTACCTTCCTACTCAAGGCATCAACAACAACATTAGCTTTTCCAGGATGATACTCAATCGTCAGATCATAATCCTTGAGCAACTCCAACCAACGCCGCTGCCTAAGATTCAACTCCTTCTGAGACATCAGATACCTCAAACTCTTGTGATCTGTGTACACAGTACACTTCTCTCCATACAGATAATGCCTCCAGATCTTCAGAGCAAAAACCACTGCAGCCAGCTCAATATCGTGCGTAGGGTAATTGCGCTCATGCACTTTCAACTGCCGCGATGCATAAGCCACCACCTTACCCTCCTACATTAGCACACACCCCAAACCAACATAGGATGCATCACTGTAAACCACAAACTCTTTCCCTGATTCAGGCTGAACCAAGATAGGAGCTTGCGTCAAAGCCGCCTTCAGCTTCTCAAAAGCCTGCTGTCTCGCTTCTGTCCACTCATACTTAACATCCTTCTGCAACAGCTTTGTCAAAGGAGCAGCAATCTTGGAAAACCCATCCACAAACCTTCGGTAGTATCCCGCCAAACCAAGGAAACTACGGACCTCATGAACAGACTTAGGAACCTTCCAGCTCATCACCGCCTCAATCTTCTGAGGATCAACACGAATCCCCTCAGCTGAGACCACATGCCCAAGAAAAACCACCTCTCTCAACCAGAACTCACACTTGCTCAGCTTAGCATAAAGCTGATTCTCTAACAAAGCTTGCAAAACAATCCTCAAATGCTCTTCATGCTCCTCCTCAGTACGCGAGTACACGAGGATATCATCAATGAACACCACGACAAACTTGTCCAGGTATTCATGAAACACACGATTCATCATGTCCATGAAAGCAGCAGGAGCATTTGTCAACCCAAACGGCATCACAAGAAACTCATAATGCCCATACCTTGTCCTGAAAGCTGTCTTAGGCACATCCACATCCTTCACCTTCAACTGATAATACCCTGACCTCAAGTCAATCTTAGAGAACACAGCAGCTCCCCGAAATTGATCAAAGAGATCATCAATCCTCGGCAAAGGATACCGATTCTTGATAGTCAACTTGTTCAGCTGACGGTAATCAATGCACATTCTCATAGTGCCATCCTTCTTCTTCACAAACAAGACCGGTGCTCCCCAAGGTGACACACTCGGCCGGATGAAACCACGATCAAGCAACTCTTGCAACTGCGTCTTCAGCTCCTTAGGTGCCATTCTATAGGGAGTAATGGACACAGGAGTTGTATTCTCATACAGCTCAATTCCAAACTCCACCTCGCGGTTAGGAGGTAAACCAGGCAACTCCTCAGGAAAAACACCAGGAAACTCCTTTACAACCCTGATATCTTGCACCCTCAACTCCTTAGAGCTAGGATTCATCACAAAAGCTAGATAGGCTTCGCAACCTTGCCTCAGCATCCTGCTCGCCTCCAAAGAAGATACCACATTGGCAAGAAACTTCACATTCTCACCAACCACCACAACTTCATAATCATCCGCAAGCTTAAGCGAAACACGCTTATTCTCACAATCCACAACAGCACGATGCTCAGCAAGCCAATCCATACCAAGGATCACATCAAAACCATAGAAGGGCAACTCCATAAGATCAACATGAAAGACATGCTCTTGAACAACCAAAGGGCACCTTCTATACAACTTTCGAGTCACAACAGTCTCACCAAAAGAACTAGTGACCCGAACACCAACATCCAAAGACTCAACAGGCAAACCAAGCAATTCAGCATGCTCACGAAGAATATATGAATGCGTAGATCCAGAATCAATCAAAGAAAGCAATGACAAGGACTGCAAAGTAAAGGTACCTGCAATCACATCCGCATCATTCCTGCCCTCTCTCTGAGCATACACCCTCGCTTGGCCTCCACCTTCAGGCTGAATAGCTACAACATGAGCTACCCCTCGGCCACCTTCCTCTCTCCTCTGGAAATTACCACGGCCACGCCCACGACCTCTCTGTGGTGCAGCAACAACAGGAGCACGCACCTGCTCACCAGCCATCCTCGGACAATCTCGCCTCAAGTGGTCCGCAGAACCACAATTCCAGCACCCATTCCCAGCATTACCAGCTGTTGCAACAGGAGCTTGTGCCACTCTCTCAGCACGAGGACAGTCACGCTTCAAGTGACCACGGGAACCACAGATCCAACAAGCACTAGGATCAGCTCTAGCATTGCCTCCTCTAGCAGGTGCACCACCACCTCTCCTGGCTGAGGACTGATACTTCTGATCTCGTCCCCTCTTGTTCCGTCCACCTCCGGAGCTATACTCAGCAGCTCGCTTGCCAGCACCCTTAGCAGACAAACTCAGGTTCATCTCAACGTCCTTTGCTCGGCCCACCAACACATCAAAATCTTCATACTCGGTGGCCAGCAAATACATCTTAACATCCGTCACAAGACCGTAACGGAACCTCTCGCACCTTGCCCTCTCATCAGGTATCAGCTCCGGTGCATACTGACTGAGCCGTACAAACTGTACCTCGTACTCAGCTACACTCATGCTCCCTTGGGTAAGAGACATGAATTCCCGCTTTTTCTCATCCAGATATCTCACTCCCAGATATCTTCTTTTAAACACATTCTGAAAGAATGTCCAGGTAACATCAGCTTCAGCCATTCCAGAAATGGTAGTCGTCCACCATGTATAAGCATCGTCCTGCAGCAAGGACACAACACAGCCCAGCTTTTGCACATCCGTGCAACTCATCTGACCCAAGATACGCTTGGTACTTTCCAGCCAAGCCTCAGAACTCTCGGCTGACAAACCTCTAAACTCAGTCCCTCCAAGACTGCGCAGACGCTCCAAAGGCAATCTGACTCCAGCATCTCCCTGATGCCCAGCTCCCTGAGCTCCAGCTACTGCTGCTCGAAAAGCACCCGTAATAGCTTGTACCAAAACAGACATATCAGGCATAGCTTGCCCCTGACCAACCTCTGGTCCAGCAGCTCCAGCACCAGCATCAGCTGCAGCTTCAGCTCTCGCACCTCCAGCACCACCACCAGGCGGAGGAGGGGGTAACACAGCACTACCAGTGTGCTCTTCATTCTCATTCTCGTTAGGAGCCGTAGCTCTCGCATTACCTCTTAACTCTCTACGTGGTGCCATACTTTTTCCATGCAATCACAACACAAATAAAACAAAGTCAGGCCCAGCAAGGTAAGTAATCCAAGTATTCAAGCTCAATTTCATTTCAAAACAACATCTTTCCTTTAGCTTTTGTTTGGCAATGGGTACCCTCAACATGCAACATCAGAGCATACAACTCAACTGCATCAACATTTCAAACCACTGAACATGCTTTCAAACAACAAGCATTCATAGCATACATACTTCAATCATGCATACAAACATTCCCAATTACTCGAGAACTCAGTTCTGATACCACCAAATGTAACCCCCTTAACCCGGCCTAGACGGTTGACCCGAATTAAGAAAGTCACACGGGGAAAACCAAAGTCAACCCGAAAGTCAACCTTGATTAACGACCCTTTTTTTTTCTTTTTAAAACTTGTCTAGATGCATATTAAGCCTAATTGTGATCACACAAACATCATACCAAAAGATCACAAACATCAGAGATCAAACAGGGACTCAATTGAACAATTTACAACTTTAGGGACCAAATTGTAAATTCTGATAATTATAAGGACTTAACCCAAATTGAAGTTACCAACTTGAAATTAATAATGTTTCATACTTCTCTGTGAAATTTCAGCTCGAAAGGACTTCCCAAACTCATACAATTGCACAAACAAGTTTCAGGACCAAAACGCAAACAATCCAAAACACATAACTGCCAATGTCAGCCCCCAACGGTCAACCGTTCCGAAACGGGAGACAGCCCGTTTCGAAACGCGGGGCCGTTCCGAAACAGGCATAGCCCGTTTCGAAACGGGGGTCTGGCAGTGGCCTTTCCGTTTCGGAACGGCCCCTCCCGTTTCGGACGCCTGGGCACGATTAAGGTACCCGTTCCGAAACGGTAGGTGCTGTTCCGAAACACCCTGCCCAGATTGCTCCAAAACTCCACTTTAAACATGCAATTACACAACCAAACATGCTCCAAATGTCACCAAACTTTACCAGCATGCGATTCAACATATATAAAACATATTAGCATCATCAATTCAACCAAACATCATCATATGCAAAAAGCCCCAATTCTATAGGCATGCTTCCTACACAAGCTAGATATTCAAGCACCAAACTTACAAAACAAGCATATAAAGATCCAATCCAAAGACCAACAATCTTAACATCAAGAAACATACTTAGGGAGTACAAAACACCTCCCAAAACATACACATGGTTTCCCCATTGCCAAATCACCCAAAAGCTAAAATGTTTAACAAAAACCTTCCATACATTGAGCTTTACTTGCACTTGAATTCTTGCCCTTCTTGCTGCCCTCAAAAGGTCTCTAATGCTCTACATTATTGAATCAAGGGAAGACGAAGAGAGCGTAAGCAAAAGCTTAGTGAGGAATGCTCAATAAAACCATCCAATAATGCATTTGTAAAACACTTTATTAAACATGCTTTAAACCATCATTTACACATGCTCAAAAGCTTACTTAAACATGCATCTCATGCATCAAATCATAACATGTCATATTGGCCACAAGTGATAAATTCCATTTCTTTAAAAAAAAGTTCATCAACTTTCACCCCAAGGACTTTTAAACACCTTGGCCCCAAGGACTTTTAAACACCTTGGCCTATGGACTTTTAAACACCATAGAATGTATCACATCAAGGACTTTTAAACACCTTGGCCATGGACTTTTAAACACCATGAAAAAGGATCACCTAAGGACTTTTAACCACCTTAGTGTCCACAACATGAACCATCCAAGGACTTTTAACCACCTTGATGTTCATAAGTAACAAGGCTCACTCAAGGACTTTTAACCACCTTAATGTCCACAACATTTTAAAACCTCACTTGCCAATATACATCATTTTCATCACTTACATCACTGTTTTAAAGCATAAAACCAAGCCATATTCATCATGCATTTAAAAGCATTAAACCACATCATTTCAATGTACAAAAGCAAGGAACTCCTACCTAGAGTTACCTTCAACATATGGCTTACATCATCAGCAAAAACCATGCTAAAACATGCTTCCAAAACAATATGTAAAACATGCAAATAATCATTTTGCAACACAACAAAATCATGGCCACCACTAGAGAGAAATTCCGAAAACTTACGCTCGAGCTTAGCAAAGTTGTTTAGACTTAAACTAAGCTCCCAAGACATTGGTTTCAAAGCCGAAAACCCAATTTCACTCACCGATTCCACTTCGCCACTTGCCGAAGCACGAAATCAAGCTTCCGAATCAACAACTCTTGGATCCAAAGATGCCTCCCCTGATTAAACACATTAAAGAAGAGGTTTAATGCATCATCAAGCATCAAAAGCTTCAATGAAAGCACTCAACTCGCTGCTCTCATTCCCACTCCAATTTCGGCCACCAAACACAACCGAAATTGCACCAAAACCACCTCCCAACAAAGCCCAGCCATAAACCAGCAAAACCTTACATCCATTAACACCATAAAACATCTAAAAACAACCTACAAACATCCTTATACCTCCAGCAACAACAGATCCACAAGATCACCACAAAAACATCCAAAAAACATAAGCTAAACTTAGGAAACTCAACCTATCCGGGATTGCATTAATCAAAACTCATTTCCTTATCAATTTAGAGTTCATTTAACATCAAAAACACATCTCAAATCACAGATCAATCAGATCTAACGAAAAATCATGAAAAACCATCAAATCTTGCATTATAAGCCAAGATACAATTCCAAACTCAAAAGCCTTTAATTAAACATCAATCAAGAGTTGATAACTTGGGAATTTCAGTAAAGAACTGATAGTTTAGAGGAGAAGGACGTTCTTACCTCCAAACTTGTGTTTCTCCACTTTTTGGAATGAAAATCCTTGTTGAAACACTTAGCAATTGAAGAGATTTGAAGATACAATGATTTGGAATCAAATGAGAGTTGAATGGAGGGATTTAGGTGAAGAAATCAGATCAAGTTCTCTGGAAAAGTAGTGTTTGGTTTGAGAGAAAATGAGAGAAAGAAAGTTTAGCAAAGTTGGTTACAAAATCCAAAAATAGCCAAAATGGCTTCCCTCCAATTTTAATAACCTTTTAAATCAGATTTTAGACTTAAAATATCTTAGAAAAATCTGGAGAAATCATCTTTGGATTAATAGCTCCTTAAGGATTCAAAGTTTCAACTCTTTATAAAACAGTCACCAAACTTTCAAAATTTACATTTTGGTCACTAGCCAAAATGTCATACTTCCAAAACCCATTTTTCAAAATTGATTGCACAGTTCACTTAATTATATTAAAAGATGATTTTAGAACATTTTTCCATATTTTTAATGCAACCCGAACTAGGCTTTCCTAATTTCACCTCTTTAGATTCGAACAGCACTTTGACCAAACCGGTCAACGCCCAGAACTTCTAAGCCCAAAACCGGGGCGTTACAAGATAGACTTACCAGGAGATTACAATGTAAGTGCCACATTTAATGTTTCTGATCTAACCCCTTATGATGATTCTGCAGATTTGAGGTCAAATCATTTTCAAGAAGGGGGGGATGATGTGAGCACATAAGTTCGGAACAAACAAACTCATCCAGAGGTCTTACCAACAAGGCCCATCACTCATTCTAAGGCAAAGAAATTCAGGGAAGCCCTTTTTCTTACTTGTGCTAAGATTCCTGATTCATTCGAGCATGTTCATGTCTTAGAACATAAGCTTTATAATGTGTTGCATGCTGATATGTGACATACTTATATTATATTATTTAAATAGGTGTGTTTGCTATGTATATATATTATGTTAAAGTGTGTTTTTTTTCTTTATATAGTTACAATAAAAAGGGCAGCAAGTGGACGTGTATGCATGACCCTTGTACGATCAGCCTTGCATGGCCCATGCGTAACCATGCAACACAACTTAATGCGTAACCCATGCTCTCAGCCAACTCTTGTGCGCCTCCAGCATTCCTAGCCCGTGCAGCAGCCTTGTGCGCACACTACTTAGCAGATGCAGCCCATCTCCTTGCTACATAGTGCGACATTGTGGATAGGATCAAGGGGAGTTGCTGCCATTTGAATTTCAAACACACATTTACCATGTGTTTAATTCAGGTGGCGCCATACATTCAAATAAGTGGCCGAAATTCATTCAGCCAAAAGAAGTTTTCATTTCAAATTTAAATTGTCAACTTCTTTAATTTTAGCTACATAATTAATTCAGCCAACCACCCTCCCTTGTTTATATATGTATGAACCGAATTCATTAAGAAGGTTAGACATTTGATGAATTTAATAATATTTGTGAGAATTTCTCTCAATTCTAGTTCTTTTTAGAACTTTTTCTTTGATACTTCGGGTTCTCAATTGTTCGATAATTGAAGGGTCCAAGTCCGTATTCGAACAAATTCAAGATAAGGTTCGGGTTTGTTCAACAGATTGTTCAAGTTCTTCCTTGGAGTTTGTTCATCTTTTCTAACTACGAAGAACAGATTCGATTTGGGTTTGCATAACAGATTATGCAGGTTCATTCGAGTTCATCGTCTCAAGTCCCAAGAGTGTTGCAGCCATTGCTGAATGCTTGAAGAACTTCATCGTCAACGTTCAAACTATCCTTGAATTTCAGCAACTTTTTTCTCTCCCAATTCTGAATTTTTCTTTCATTTTTACTATTTTACATATCTAACTTCAACATCATGTTTTTTTCTATTGTAGAGAAATACTTACTATTATCCTAGATCCGCGAATGAACGAGGAATGTTGTTTTCACCATTAACGCCCTTGATTGGTCCCTAAACGATATTTGTAATCAATTAATATTTAATTATTGTTCCTTGAATTGAGGTTTCTTCCGCTATATGTTCTAATCACATAGGATAATAATGTTCATCTAGATAAAATAAAAGAAAAACTTAGGATTATTTATTGAGGTAAACCTTCTCGGTTTACTTTAATATTCCCCGTATGACCTGTTCGGTTTGATCTCGCGTCTAGGCTGGGTCGAGGGGGTTACATTTCTTTGTTCCAGAGCCAGATTTGCGATAATTAGGAGGTAAGTTGTGATTGGTTGGCATTGTTATTGATTGGTTAAGCTAAGTTGTAAAAAATTGGAATGTTGATATTGGCTGAATGCTGATGATTGTTATGCACGGTGATTGTTACATACATGACGATTGTGAATGAAATTTGTTGTTTGCTATGCTCGGTGTTTGTGGTATGTACGTTAATTGCTTTATGCCATGTTAGGGGGGATTTAGGATACCCATTGCCTTATTAATATAGTTTGAAAAGTCTTCTAAAATGTTTTGATTTGTAATGGAAGTCTTGGATCCTTGTTTGAAGTTAGCCTGATTAATTTTTTTTGTTTTATTATCATGCCTAAATCATAATAGCACAATGAGATCGAGGAGAGAGTTGCGATCTGGTACAATTGCTAAGGGTAGGGGCAGAGAAATCGGGAGAATGATGTGACTCCTAAATGAATTCCACCTCTTCTATCTAATCCACCCGAGAATGTATAGAAAGTACCCCCTGAGCCATCTGGGTCAGTGTTGGGTGATTTGACGCCTTTAGTTCAGACGATGACTGGAGGTTTCCAGGCTATTGTTGCTGGAGTGCAAGTGCAAGCACTAGTTGCTGGGCAGACGGGGTTGCCGTTAGAACACTTGCGTAGTATAGGCAGTGTTGAGTATCGTGGTTTGTCCCCCGAGGCATCCGAGGCTTGGATGGCCAGTTCGATTGGGATATTGGAACAAATGGGGTGTAATGATGCACATAAGTTTGATGTGTTGTTTCTTTATTACTAGGCGATGCTTATAGTTGGTGGACGACTATAACTACAATTATAGAGCCTACGGATGTGAATTAGAAGTTTTTCCAAGTTGCCTTTAAGAAGAAGTATCTAGGGGTTAGATACTTGGATGCTTAGAAACGTGAATTCATGTCTTTGGTTTAGGGCAGTATGATTGTGGACGAGTATGAAGTTCAGTTTGTTCGTTTGATCCAGTATGCTCCTAAGTTGGTGCTGAGTGATAGGCATTGTTGTGACTGTTTTCGTTATGGTTTGGTACAAGAAGTGAAGACTTACATGTTGACTTCTGATTATACGAATTTTGATATGTTAGTGACGCGAGCGAAGGGTATTGAATAGAGTTTGGGCTTGTCCTCTCGTGTGGATGGTTCTAGCTTGGGTAACATAGCTGCAAAATTTGGCTCTGGTGGTGGACAGTATAAGAGGAAACATGACAAGAAGTATCATTCTAATGCGAGGCCGGGCAATGGTACGGCTGGTCGTGGAGCACATGGTTAAGGTGCTCAGGCTAGACCGAATTTTAACACTTGATGGGCGTGCAGATCGCGTAAGAATATAAGGCGAGACTTTCAGCGTTTGGCTCGGGAAGGGTAAGATCCTGCTGCTGTTGTAGCAAACTCTTGTTGGATTCGTGGATCGACTGACCATTTGAGACGTGATTGTCCGTTGTTGGCTAGTAGTGGTAAGGCTAGGGCACCTATTGTTGCACCATAGAAAGGTTATGGGCGTGGTCGTGGTAAATTCTAGCTTAGAGAGGATGGTCAGAGGCTTGTGGCTCATGTTTTGGCAGTTCAACCTGAGGGTGGTGGTCCTGCGAGAGTGTATGCACATTGCGAGGAATGCATTGACACTGATTTGATTGTAAGTACTTTTACTTTACAATCCATGTTATTGTTTTCTTTGATTGATTCTAGTTCTACGCATTCATACATCTTCAATGAGCATGCACATTTACTTGATATTCTCGTTGAGGTGTTAGATGTGGGAATGCAAGTAACTAGTCCTTTTGGTGAAATGGTTTTTACAAGAAGATTGTTTAGGAGATATCCTTTATCTGTTCAAGATCATGTGTTTGCGGTTGATTTTGAAACTAAGCGAGTTACCTTGAAACTAGATGATGATTACGAAGTGGTAATTTTGGGTGAGAATTTTATATTCTTATCTAATGTTGTTTCAGCTCTAGAAGCGAGTCGTTTGATGGAATCAGGTTGTGAGGCTTTTTTGCTTATGTTATGAATCCGAGATCAAAGGAAGTGTGTGTTTAGGACATACTACGGTATGTGAGTTTCTGGTACTTACGGTGATTTCTCCTTGATTTGGGCCAAATTCCTTGAAAATTCAATGAGGAAATCAAAATGATTTGATGTAAGATTGATTAGGAACTAATGGATGATACAAATCTCATCATTTGAAGTGAAGATCAATGCAAAAGTTGCTGGAGAAAAGTGTTTGGATGATGGGATTTTGAGAGAAAAGGGAATGAGAGAAAATTAGGAAAAGGTAGTTATGAAAATTCAAAAAGTAGTTTCCCATCTTTATTTTATTTAATTAAACATTAATTAAATCACCCAAATTAAGGAAAAATCTGGAGAAAACATTTTTGGGTAAATTAGCTCCTTAAATATTCAAAGTTTCAATCCTTACAAAACAGTCCCCCACTAAACTTTTCAAAAATCGCATTTTGGTCACTACACTGAAATGTAGTATTTCCAAACCTTATTTTGTAAAATTGATTTCACCACTCTCTTATATATATTAAAAGAGGGTTTTTAGATAATTTTCTATATTTTTAAAGCATCCCGAACTAGGCTTTCCCTAAAACCTCCTTTTATATTCGAACCAAAAATCAGACCGTTCCGGTTCAGACCCTAAACTTCCAAGCCCAAAAATTGGGGTGTTACAACTCTCCCCCTCTTAAGAAATTTCGTCCTCAAAATTTACCTGTAGGAAAAAGGTAAGGAAACTGCTTCTTCATGTCATCCTTCCTTTCCCACGTGGCTTCCTCGACACCACGATGTCTCCACAACACCTTAACCAATTCAATGATCTTACCACGAAGAACTTTACTGTCCGAATCCAGAATTTCGACTGACTCTTCATCATAGGTCAAATATGGATTCAACTCCACTTCCTCCACAGACATAACATGCGAAGGATCCGATCTATACCTTCGTAGCATAGAGACATGAAACACATCATGTATCTTTTCCAACTCTTGCGGTAACCTCAGCTTGTACGCAACAGTACCCACACGTTCAATCACCTCATATGGTCCAATATACCCAGGGCTCAACTTACCCTTCCGGCCAAACATCATCACCTTCTTCCAAGGAGAAACCTTCAAGAACACACGGTCACCCACCGCAAACTCAATCTCCTTACGCTTCAAATCTGCGTAAGACTTCTGCCGATCAGAAGCTTCCTTCAACCGCTAACAAATGAGCTTCACCTTCTCGGTGGTTCCTTTCAACAAAGCTGGCATCGAGACCAACTTCTGACCTGTTTTAGCCCAGCAAAGAGGAGTTCTGCACTTCCTCTCATACAAGGCTTCATAAGGTGCCATTTGAATACTTGTCTGGTAGCTATTGTTATAAGCAAACTCCACCAAAGGCAAATGCTTCTCCCAAGAACATTGAAACTCAATCACACGGCACCTCAACATATCCTCAAGTATTTGGATAACCGTGTACCCAAAGCTTGATGCAAACATTCCCAAAAACGTGATGTAAACCTCGGATCTCTATCCGACACTATAGACTTTGGCACACCATGCAGTCGCACAATATCAGCAATGTACAACTCTGCAAGCATATCCAGGGTATACGTAGTATGCACAGGCAAGAAATGCGCACACTTCGTAAGGCGATCCACAATCACCCACACCGAGTTCTTCTTCGATGGCCACAAAGGCAAAGCAGACACAAAGTCCATGGTAATCCTTTCCCACTTCCACTCATGAATTCTCAACGGTTGCAACAACCCTGAAGGAAACTGATGTTCAGCCATAACCCGCTGACAAACCATGCACTTACCCACGTACTCCGCAACATCTTTCTTCAATCCCACCCAATAGTACTCATCCTTCAGATCACGATACATCTTTGTACTACCAGGGTGCATAGCAAAAGGACTACTATGAGCTTCAGTCAGAATAGTACGCCTCAACTCCGCATCATTCGGCACTACTATCCGACTTCCAAAACATAGAACTCCATCATCATTAAAATAGAAATCCGATGGTCTACCCTCAGCAATATCCTGAACATGTGGCACCAAAGAATCATCCAACAACTGCTTATCCTTTATCAACTGAACTAAAGATGGTTTCACTTGCAATTCAGCCACAAAGACCTCCATCTTGCGAAATACTCAAGCTGAAAAACATAGCCCTTAACTCCACTGTCACCTTCCTACTCAGGGCATCCGCTACAACATTAGCTTTTCCCGGATGGTACTCGATCGTCAAATCATAATCCTTAAGCAACTCCACCCAACGTCGTTGCCTAAGATTCAACTCTTTTTGAGACATCAGATACTTCAAACTCTTGTGATCTGTGTACACAGTACACTTCTCACCATACAGATAATGTCTCCAAATCTTCAAAGCGAAAACCACCGAAGCTACCTCAATATCATGCGTAGGATAATTGCGCTCATGCACCTTCAACTGGCGCGATGCATAAGCCACCACCTTACCTTCCTGCATTAGCACACACCCCAAACCAACATAGGATGCGTCGCTGTACACCACAAACTCTTTTCATGATTCAGGTTGAACCAAGATAGGAGCTTGCGTCAATGCTGCCTTAGGCTTTTCAAAACCTTGCTGCCTTGCTTCTGTCCACTCATACTTGACATCCTTTTGCAACAACTTCGTCAAAGGGGCAGCAATCTTTGAAAATACATCCACAAACCTCCGGTAATATCCGGCCAACCCAAGGAAACTACGGACCTTATGAACAGACTTAGGAGGCTTCCAATTCATCACCGCCTCAATCTTCTGAGGATCAACATGAATTCCCTCAACAGAAACCACATGACCAAGGAAAACAACTTCCTTAAGCCAGAATTCACACTTGCTCAGCTTAGCATAAAGCTGATTCTCCAACAGCGTCTGCAACACAATCCTCAAATGCCCCTCATGCTCCTCCTCAGTACGAGAATACACAAGAATATCATCAATGAACACCACAACAAACTTGTCCAGGTATTCATGGAACACTCTATTCATCATGTCCATAAAAGCTGCAGGAGCATTCGTCAAGCCAAACAGCATTACAAGGAACTCGTAATCCCCATACCTCGTCCTAAAGGTTGTTTTTGGCACATCCACATCTTTCACCTTAAGCTGGTAGTACCCTGACCTTAAGTCAATCTTAGAGAACACAGCCGCTCCCCGAAATTGATCGAAAAAGATCATCAATCCTCGGCAAAGGATATCGATTCTTGATAGTCAACTTGTTCAGCTGACGATTATCGATGCACATTCTCATAGTGCCATCTTTCTTCTTCACAAACAAGACCGGTGCACCCCAAGGTAACACACTCGACCAAATGAAACCACGATCAAGCAACTCCTGAAGTTGCATCTTCAACTCCTTCAACTCCTTAGGTGCCATACGGTAAGGAGTAATGGACACTGGAGTGGTGTTTTCATACAGCTCAATTCCAAACTCCACCTCTCGACTAGGCGGCAATCCAGGTAACTCCTCCGGAAACACTCCAGGAAACTCTCGCACAATCCTGATATCTTGAACGCGCAACTCCTTAGAGCTAGGATTCATCACAAAGGCTAGATAAGCCTCACTACCTTACCTTAGCATTCGGCTTGCTTCCAAAGTAGACACCACATTGGCAAGAAACTTCACATTCTCACCAACCACCACTACTTCGTAATCATCCGCAAGTTTCAACGAAACACGCTTGTTCTCAAAATCCACTACAGCTTGATGTTCAACAAGCCAATCCATACCAAGGATTACATCAAAACCATAGAATGGCAATTCCATGAGGTCAACAAGAAAAACATGGTTTTGCACTTTCAAGGGACACCTTCTATACAACTTCCGTGTTACGACTGTCTCCCCAAAGGAACTAGTCACACGCGTACCAACATCCAAAGACTCAACAGGTAAACCAAGCAATTGAGCATGTTCACGCAATATGTATGAGTGTGTAGATCCAGAATCAATCAAGGAAAGTAATGATAAGGATTGCAAAGTAAAGGTACCTGCGATCACATCCGTATCATTCCTCCCCTCACGCTGAGCATACACTCAAGCCTGGCCACCACCCTAAGGTTTTACAGCCACAACATGCGCCACATTCCTCCTACCATCATCTCTGCGCTGAAAGTTACCACGGCCGCGCCCACGACCTCTCTGTGGTGCAACTACCCCAGGAGCACGTCCCTGACCACCACCGGCCAACAAAGGACACTACCTCCTCATGTGGTCTGCCGAACCACAATTCTAGCATGAATTACCCATCACTGAAACAGGAGCCTAAACCTCCCTTGCTGCTCGAGGACAATCTCGCCTCACATGGCCACGCGATCCACACGTTCAACACGTGTTCCGATCAGCCCTCATCCTATCACCCTGAATAGGTGCACCATGTCCTCCATTACCACGCCTAGAAGAAGTTTGATACCTCTTATCTCGTCCTCTCTTGTTCCGTCCACAACTGGAACTATGATCAGCAGCTCTTTTGCCTGAGCTAGAACTAACGTCTCTGGAAGACAAACCCAAGTTCTACTCGATGTCCTTCGCTCTACTCACAAGCACATCAAAATCTGTATACTCATCCGCAAGCATAAAAGTCTTCACGTCCGTTACCAATCCATAACAGAAACGTTCACACCTCTCCCGCTCATCAGGGATTAGCTCAGGTGCATACTGACTAAGGCGGACAAACTGGATCTCATACTCAGCTACCATCATACTCCCTTGCACAAGAGACATAAATTCTCTTTTCTTCTAATCTAGGTATCGCACACCCAGATACTTTCGCTTGAACGCGTTCAGGAAGAACGTCCATGTCACATCATTGTCCTCCATTCTAGAGACAGTGGTCGTCCACCACGTATAAGCATCATCATGCAGTAGTGACACCACACAACCCAACCTCTGCACATTATTGCAGTTCATTTGCCCCAAAATCCTCTTGGTGCTTTCCAACAAAGACTCAGATCCTTCCGGAGATAAACCTCTGAACTCAGTCCCTCCCAAACTGCGAAGACGTTCCAAAGGCAATCTCACATTAGCATCACCCTGATGCGCAGCTCCGTGAGCTCCAGCTACTGCTTCCTGAAAGGCTCCAGCAATAGCCTGAATCAACACAGTCATGTCAGGAGCAGCTTGCCCCTACACACCTTCGGGTCCAACAACCCCAGCACCAACACCAGCATTTCCCCCTCCAGCACCTCCACCGCCGGGTGGTCCACCACCAGGGGAAGGAGGTAAATCCCCAACATTCTCAGCGTTCTCATCATTCTCGTTCTCATTCTGAGCCATACCTCTTGTGTTCATTCTCATCTCCCTACGCGGCCCTATTACAAGAAAAACAATGCACTGACAAAAAATGCAATGAACATAATTAGGCTCAACAAGGTAAGTATTCCAAGTACTCAAGATCTTTTTCGAAAACAATTCCTTTCATTAGTTTTGATATGGCAATGGGATCCCTGAACTACGAATATTACACGGGGAAAACCAAAGTCAACCCGAAAGTTAACCTTGATTAACGACCTTTTTTTTCTTTTTTTATCTTGTCTAGATGCACATTAACCCTAAGCGAGCACTCATGAAACATATATGGGAAAGACACAGCGATCGAACAACAAAGAGGGACTCAATTGCACTTAACACAAGTTTAGGGACCAAATTGCAATTTCTGTAAATTAGAAGGTCAAAACTGATTTTAAGGTTACCAATATGAAATTAGTCACATTACATGCTACTCTACCAAAAATCAACTTAAATGGACATCTCAAACACCAACAAATGCAACATCAACATTCGGGACTAAAATGTAAAGCTTGCAAACTTCAGCACCATTCAAATCAGTGCCCAACGATCACCTGTTTCGAAACGTCCACCTGTCGTATCGGAACGAGGACCGAAACGACGTTGACCGTTCCGAAACGTGGGTTGGTTCCGAGACTGGTTTCGAAACAAGGCCTTCTAGTAGCCAAATCGTTTCGGAACAGCCTCCAGCCGTTTCGAAACACGAAGGCCATTACAGGCCCCCCGTTTCAAAACGCCAGAGAGCGTTCCGATACGGTTTGCCCAGAAGCTGCAGATTTTGCTGGTTTTTCATACATAAATCCATTCAAACTCATCCAAATGAGTTTCCAAACATACCAACAAGTCATCAAACCTATAGGGTGCATGTTTAGAACTCCTAAACACATTCATAGCATCAAACATGAATTTCACATGTCTAGAGGCATGCTTCCTATTATTCAAAACCAAATAAGCAACCAAACTTCAAAACAAGCATTTAAAGGCCATTTACAAGTTCAAACCAACAAAGGCAACATGCCTCAACTTAGGGAGTTCAACACATCTCCCAAAACAAAGTTTAGATTCCCATTGCCAAATTACCAAAACTAATAGTGTATGAAAACATCACCATACATGAGCTTGGATTCCCTTGGACACACTTAGCTCCCTTGTTGCCCTTCAACACCTCAATTATCTGCATTATTGGTAAAAGAGAGCGTAAGCCCAAATGCTTAGTGAGGCATGCTCTAAATAAAACAAATACAACAATGCATTTTAGAAAACACTTTCACAAAGCTTTTAAAAACACATGCTCATCTCTTTTCATGCAACCTTGCATACTTTACAAGCATCTCATGCTTCATTACATTCGATTCATTATATTGGCTTCCAAGTGATAGATCATAACAAATTCAACACAAAAACACAATCGGATACGCGGATTACAAGCGTTGTCCCACACGCTTCATACACACTATCGGCTTACAAGGTGGAGTTTATCCGTACAATCACAACCCCTCAACACACGTGATGGAGTTTAACGGTACAATCACAACCTCTCAACATCACTCATCGGTAGTTTTATAACCCACTAACGAGAGTACGGGACACATAACACAAGATCCACACACGGACTTTTAACCACCGTTGTGATCTTACCAAGACCCACACACGGACTTTTAACCATCGTTGTGATCTTACTTCTCTCGTTAGGATACTTGGATGGAGTTTACGGTACAATCACAACCCCTCAACATCCAAGGAGACTTTACTTACGGTGCACCCAATCCTATAGCCGGCTAACTATATTCGATTCAAATAATTTAAAACCAATTCATCACATGCCAGTATACATCAAATACCATCATCAATTCACTGTTTTAAAGCATTAATCAAAGTCATTAATCATCATGCATCACCATGCATCATTACCAAACTAATAACATGTCAAACCAAGGATCTCTTACCTTGATCATCCTTCAACACATGGCTTTCAAAACCAGCATTAATCATGCTAAAACATGATTTCAAAATAGTAATTAAACATGCATTTCATAACCAATGCATCAAACCACAACATAGCACATCCGAGGGAGTTTTTCCGAAAACTTACTCTTGAGCTTAGCTAAGTTGTTTAGACTTAAACTAAGCTCCCAAAACCTTCAAATAATCGTTTCAAAGCTGGAAACCCAACTCCACTCACCAATTACGTTTCGCTTGCTTGCCGAAACGCCAATTAAGCTTCCAAATCAACTCAAAAGGTGTCCGAAGATGTCTCCCCTGTTTTAAACACGTCAAAGCAGAGGATTAATGCATCACCATGCATTGAAATCTTCAGCCAACACACCTAAACTCGCTGCTCTACCTAAAACCAACATTTCGGCTACCAAACACAACCGGAATCACCTCCAAACTCTTCCAAAACTTTACCCAGCCAAGATCCATCACTTCTAACCATTTCGAAACATCAATTAACATCCAAAATAAACCTAAACTCTTTATTATACCTCCAGCTATAACAGAACACCAAAAACACCTAAAAACCACCATTTTCATAAGCAAAAACTTAGGACATACAACCTATTCGGGATTAGATTGATAAAACCTCATTTCAAACATCATTAGACATCCAAAATACATTAAAGAATCATATCAAAATAGAGCCCAAGCAATCACAACGAAATTCTTCAAGATTTCTTCCAAAATCTTGAGTTTTAAGCCAAAATCATGTCTCCAACATTAAAATCATTTATAAAACTTAAATTAAGGATTGACAACTTGAGAATTTCTATAAAGAACTGAGTATTTAGAGGAGAAGAACAATCTTACCTCTAAATTGTGATTTCTCCTTGATTTGGGCCAAATTCCTTGAAAATTCAATGAGGAAATCAAAAGGATTTGATGCAAGATTGATTAGGAACTAATGGATGATACAAATCGCATCATTTGAAGTGAAGATCAATGCAAAAGTTGCTGGAGAAAAGTGTTTGGATGATGGGATTTTGAGAGAAAAGGGAATGAGAGAAAATTAGGAAAAGGTAGTTATGAAAATTCAAAAAGTAGTTTCCCATCTTTATTTTATTTAATTAAACATTAATTAAATCACCCAAATTAAGGAAAAATCTGGAGAAAACATTTTTGGGTAAATTAGCTCCTTAAATATTCAAGGTTTCAATCCTTACAAAACAGTCACCACTAAACTTTAAAAAAATCGCATTTTGGTCACTACACTGAAATGTAGTATTTTCAAACCTTATTTTGTAAAATTGATTTCACCACTCTCTTATATATATTAAAAGGGGATTTTTAGATATTTTTCTATATTTTTAAAGCATCCCGAACTAGGCTTTCCCTAAAACCTCCTTTTATATTCGAACCGAAAATCAGACCGGTCTGGTTCAGACCCTAAACTTCCAAGCCCAAAAATTGGGGTGTTACAGATTTTGAGGCCAAATGCACAAAAAAGGATTTGCAAGGTTTTGCAATTAAGCTTCATCTTCTTGCGATCATCGACACTCCAATCCGCTCTGCTTCGTTGTGGCACGAACGGATCATCTTCGACTATGTCCCAAAGCTTGTTGTCCTTGGACTTTATGAAAAACTTCATTCTTGTCTTCCAATGGGCATAGTGTGTTCCGTCGAAGAATGGTGGCTTGTAGATGGATTACGTCATTTGATCGATTGATTGATATGTTGTATCAAGCTTCCCTGATCACCTCAATAGGATGTTAATCCTCTTCGATTGATCCTTGCTCTGAAACCAATTGTTGGGTTTTATGGTGCTCGATTTCGTCAACCGATGTGTTTGCCAAGTTAGGAGAAGATTGGATTTTTTGGTGTTTTAGTGGAAGCTTAAATATTGGAATTGGACACAAGGATTTATTGTGGTTCGGCCTTCTAACAAGCACCTAAATCCACTATCTTAGCTCCCCACTGAGGATTTCAACCAAATTCACAAAGAATTTCGTCCCCTTTTCTAGGCTTAGGAGGTAACATTTACAATTCTCAAAGCTTTCTACCCAAAGCTTGAGTAAACCCTTTTTACAAGAGAAATTCCAAGAAAACTTGAAATCCCTCTAATAGGTGTTTGCTTGCACTATTTAGCTCTCACCCAAAACCTAAACACTTGAGAAAATTTAACAATATTAAGCTCACTAGTGTTGTCTAAGCAAGGAATTTACAATTAAAGCTCTAGACACAATTTCTCATCATAATGTTGTAACAATTGAAGCATTAGCCTTCTCTTGTTGCTTCGAGGTCCCTTTTATACTCCTTAATGAGTTTGTAGCCCTTACTAGCCGTTAGGGTTGAATTGGAGCCGTTGGAGACTTTATTTCCCACCAAAAATGCATTTCTACAGCCTACCGTATCGGTACACGTGGAGGCGTATCGGTACGCTCTTCTTCAAAACTAGCCATTGGGCTCTTTGTCAGCCTATGCATATCGATACGCTTGAGAGCGTATCGGTACGGTCTGCAATTTAAAAGACCGTTGGGAAATAGTCTTTGGGGTTGTTAAAGCCAGGATCGATACGCTTAAGAGGCATATCGAAACAACCCCTATTTGTATCGATACGGGCAAGCCTGTATCGGTAAGGGTTTTGGCAAAAACAAACCTGGATGAAAAAGGTATCGATACGGGGTATACCTTATCAGTACGGGCTTGCTGAAAAGTTAAGTTTGACTACTTTAAAACATTAAAAACTTTGCCAAAAACCTTTTTAAATACCTCAAACATATTTTCATGTTGTTTGGACTTAAAGAAATGTTTTAAATTCTTTTCATATTTGTCAAAAACATTTTTCAATTATTTTATCAAAACAATTAGTTCTGCAATTATCTTTATGGTGAGAAATGTGTTGTTTATACAGATCATAAGAGTTTAAAGTATTTGATGACTCAAAAGGATTTGAACCTTAGGAAACGTAGATGGTTGGAGTTGCTTAAAGACTATGATTTAACGATTGAGTATCATCTGGGGAAAGCTAATGTGGTAGCCAATGCTTTGAGTATGAAGGTTGCGGTTGAGTTGAGGGCAATGTTTGCACGGTTGAGTGTGACGCATGATGTAGGTTTGTTGGCCGAGTTGCAAGTTAAGCCATATTTGTCACAATTGATTAAGGAAATGCAACCTTATGATGAGGAGTTGGTGCCACGTGTTAAGGAAATTATTGATGGGAATCCGACGGATTTTCATTTTAAAGATGATGGAGTGTTGTATTTCAAGGGTCGGATAGTAGTGCCTAATGATGATGAGTTGAGGCGAACTATTGTGACCATAGCGCATGGTAGTCCTTTTGATATGCACCTTGGTAGTACTAAGATGTATCTAGGCTTGAAGGAAGAGTACTGTTGAGTTAGTCTAAAGAAGGATGTGGCTGATTTTGTTTCTAGGTGTATGGTGTGTCAGCGTGTTAATGCTGAACATCAATTTCCTTTCGGGTTTTTTCAACCATTGAGGATACCATAATGGAAATAGGAGAGAATCACCATGGATTTTGTGTTTGGGTTGCAGTTAACACCGACTAAGAAAGATTCCATTTGGGTGATTGTTGATTGGTTTACGGAGTGTGCACATTTTGTGCCTGTGGATACGATATATACTTTGGATAAGTTGGCGGATTTATACATTATTGAGATTGTGAGTTTGCATGGAGTGCCCTAGTCTATAGTTTCGGATAGAGATCTGTGATTTACAGCGATGTTTTGGGAGTGTTTGCTTCGAGCTTTGGGTACACAGCTGAATTTTAGCACTTCGTATCATCCCAGTTGGACGGTCAATCTGAACGTGTGATTCAGATTTTGGAAGATAAGTTGAGATGTTGTGTCTGTAACACCCCAATTTTGGGCTTGGAAGTTTAGGGTCTGAACCGGACCGGTCTAATTTTTTTCGGTTCGAGAATAAGAGGTTGGTTTAGGGAAAGCCTAGTTCAGGATGCATTAAAAATATGGGAAAATATCTAAAAATCCTTTTTTAATATATATAAGAGAGTGGTGAAATCAATTTTACAAAATAAGGTTAGGAAGTGTGACATTTCAAAATAGTGACTAAAATGTAATTTTTGAAAAGTTCAGTGGTGACTGTTTTGTAAGGATCGAAACTTTGAATCTTTAAGGAGCTAGTTTACCCAAGGAAGAATTTCTCCAGATTTTTCTTAATTTTAATGATTTTGTTAATGTTTAATTAATTAAAAGAAGTGAGGGAAAACCATATTTAGCTTTTCATAACTAACTTTCTTAAAAACTTTCTCATCTCATTTTCTCTCAAAATTACCTCAGCCAAACACAATTCCACATCAACTTTTCTTTTGATTTTCACTCTAAATGATGAGGTTTCAATCATCAATTGATTCCTAAGCTTTTCTACATCAAATCCTCTTCATTTGCTTATTGAATTTTCAAGGATTTTGGCTCTAAACAAGGAGAAATCTACATTTAGAGGTAAGGATGTTCTTATCCTCTAAATACTCAGTTCTTTACTGAAATTCCCAAGTTCTCAATCCTTAAATTAAGTTTTATAAAAGGTTTCGATGTTGTGATCTTGATTTTGGCTTAAAACTCAAGATTTGGATTTAATCTTGAAGAAATTCGTAATGAATGTTTGGGCTCTGTTTTGAGATGTCTTTTTAATGTATTTTGGATGTCTAATGATGTGTAATTGAGGTCTAATCAATGCAATCCCGAATAGGTTGATTTTCCTAAGTTTTTACTTGTGAAAATGGTGGGTTTTGGGGTGATCTTGGTGTTATGTTATAGCTGGAGGTATAAGGACGAGTTTTGGATCTTTTTGGATGTTAATTGATGTTTAGGAATGTTTAGAAGTGATGGATCTTGGCTGGGTAATGTTGTGGAGGAGTTTGGAATTGATTTCGGTAGTGTTTGGTAGCTGAAATGTTAGATTTGATGTGAGCAGCGAGTTTAGATGTAATGGCTGAAGATTTTAATGCATGATGATGCATTAACCCTCTGCTTTGATGTGTTTAAAATAGAGGAGACACATTCGGATCCTTGTGATGTTGATCCGGAGGCTTGAACGGTGTTTCCGCAAGCTTACGAAACGGAATTAGTGAGTGAAGTTTGGTTTTCAGCTTTGAAACCAATGTTTGAAGGTTTTGGGAGCTTAGTTTAAGTCTAAGCAACTTAACTAAGCTCAAGAGTAAGTTTTCGGAGAAACTCTCTCTTTGATGAACCATGAAATGGTTGGATGCAATGTGTTTAATTTGCATGTTTAAATTCTGTTTTGAAAGCGTGTTTTAGCATGATTAATGCTGGTTTTGAAAGCCATGTGTTGAAGGGTGCTCAAGGTAAGAGATCCTTGGTTTGATATTCATAAATGTGGTTTTGATGCATAGTGATGCATGATGGTTTAATGGCTTTGATTAATGCTTTAAAACAGTGGAATGTTGATGATAAATGATGTATATTGGCAAGTGATGTTTTGGTTTTAAAGTACTTGAATCAGATATAGTTAGCCGTCTATAGGATTGGGTGCACCGTGAATAAAGTCGCCTTGGATGTTGAGGGGTTGTAATGGTACCGTAAACTCCATCCAAGTACACTAACGAGATGTCTAAGATCATAATGGTGGTTAAAATGCCAAGTGAGGATCTTGTGTTGTGTGTCCCGTGTTCTCGTTAGTGATGTTATACAACTACCGATGAGTGATGTGGAGGGGTTGTAATTGTACCGTTAAACTCCATCACGGGTGTTGAGGGGTTGTGATTGTACCGGTAAACTCCACCTTGTGTGTTCGGTAGTGTGTATGAAGCGTATGGGACAACGCTTGTAATCTGCATATCCGATTGTGTTTATGTTGAAAATGGTTATGGTATCACTTGGAAGCCAATATGACATGTTAATGTTAATGAAGCATGAGATGCTTGTTGTGTATGCATTGTTGCATGAGAAATGATGTTTATGATTTTAAAGGCCTTTTGAAAGGTGTTTTATATGATGCATTATTGTGTTGTTTCTTTAGAGCATGCCTCACTAAGAAAATGTGCTTACACTCTCTTTCTTGAACCAATAATGCAGAGAATTGAAGTGCTTTAAGGGCAGCAAGGAGGCTAAGAATCCAAGGGAAGGCTAAGCTCATGTATGGTGACTATTTTTACAACATTATTAGCTTTTGATATTTGGCAATGGGAACCTAGGTTGTGTTTTTGGGAGATGTTTTGGACTCCCTAAGTGTGGCATGATGCCTATAATGTTTTGGACTTGTAAATGGCCATTTGGTGTTTTCTTTGATGATTTGATGATTGGTTGGTTTTGAGCATTAGGATGCATGCCTATAGACTTGTGGTTTTTCCTAATTGATGCAATGTATGTGTTTTGACGATGCAAATATGTTCCTTATATGCAAGATGACTTGTTGGCATGATTAGGAGGTCATAGGGATGTGTTTGAGTGGTTAATTGTATGTTAAACCAGCAAAATCTGCACTATCTGGGCAATCCGTATCGGAACGGGCACCCGCGTTTCGAAACAGGGGGCTGTAATGGCCTTCGTGTTTCGAAACGGGTAGAGGCCGTTCCGAAACGAATTGGCCACTACCAAGCCCTGTTTCGATACAGGTCTCGAAACGAACCCGCGTTTCGGAACGGTCAACCCCCGTTCCGAAACAGTTGATCGTTGGGCACTGATTTGAATGGTTTAATGTTTGCAAGGTTTGCGTTTTAGTCCTGAATTTTGTATATGCAATTGCTTGAGTTTGAGATGTCCGTTTGAGGTGAAATTTGACAGAGAAGCATGTAATATAACTAATTTCATATTGGTAATTTAAAATTCAGTTAAGTCCCCTTAATTTCCAGAATTTACATTTTGGTCCCTAATAGTTGTAATTTGTGCAATTGAGTCCCTTAACGTTTACCGATCGCTGTGCTTTTCAAGTATGCTCTTCTCAAGGCTACGCTTAGGTTTAATATGCATCTAGACAAGATTAAAAAGAAAAAAGGGTCGTTACTCAAGGTTGACTTTCGGGTTGACTTTGGTTTTCCCCGTGTAATATTCGTAGTTTGGGTCAACCGTCTAGGCCGGGCTAAGGGGGTTACAGTGTCATTGAGTTCCAAGGAACCTGGGAGAAATAGTTGCCTTTGCTGGAGTTTGCGTATAATATTTGTAACCCCCTTAGCCTGACCTAGACGCCTGACCCGAACTAAGAAGTTTACACGGGGAAAATCGAAGTCAACTCGTGAAAGTCAACCTTGATTAGCGACCCTATTTTTTTCTTTTCTAGATGCACATTATTATCCTATGTGATTAATAAAGCGATTATGCGAAAACGGCACAACGATCGGAGTTCAATTAGGGTTCAATTGCATGCTTTTATCGTTATGGACTAAATTGCAAATTTTATGAATTACAAGGACTATTCATGTTTTAAAGTTACCAATTCGAAATTAATCATATAACATGCCAGCATGATAAATTTCAACTGTAACGCCCCGGTTTTGGGCTTAGAAGTTGTGGGCGTTGACCGGTTTGGTCAAAGTGCTGTTCGAATCTAAAGAGGTGAAATTAGGAAAACCTAGTTCGGGTTGCATTAAAAATATGGAAAAATGTTCTAAAATCATCTTTTAATATAATTAAGTGAACTGTGAAATCAATTTTGAAAAATGGGTTTTGGAAGAGTGACATTTTGGCTAGTGACCAAAATGTAATTTTTGAAAGTTTTGCGACTGTTTTATAAAGAGTTGAAACTTTGAATCTTTAAGGAGCTATTATTCCAAAAGTAGTTTCTCCGGATTTTTCTAAGATATTTTGAGATTTATTCTGATTTTAAAACATGTCAAAAGTGGAGGGAAAGGCCATTTGGCTATTTTCTTAACTAACTTTTCTATTTTCTTTCTCTGATTTTCTCTCAATCCAAACACTTGTTTTCCAGAGAATTGTTTCTGATTTTCTCACCCAAAATCCTCCTTTCAACACTCTTTTGATTCCTAAACATCATATCTTCAAAACCTCATCATTTGCTAGTTGATTCAACAAGGTTTTTGATTCCAAAAAGTGGAGAAACACAAGTTTGGAGGTAAGAACGTCCTTCTCCTCTAAACTATCAGTTCTTTACTGAAATTCCCAAGTTCTCAACTCTTAATTGAAGTTTTATTAAAGGATTTTAAGTGGTGAAATGGATCTTGGCTTATAATGCAAGATTTGGTGATTTTTGATGATTTTCGTTAGATCTGATTAATCTGTGATTTGAGATGTGTTTTTGATGTTAAATGAACTCTAAATTGATAAGGAAATGAGTTTTGATTAATGCAATCCCGGATAGGTTGAGTTTCCTAAGTTTAGCTTGTGATTCTTGGATGTTTTTGTGGTGATCTTGTGGATCTGATGTTGCTGGAGGTATAAGGATGTTATAGGTTGTTTTTAGATGTTTAATGGTGTTAATGGATGTTAGGTTTTGCTGGTTTATGGCTGGGCTTTGTTGAGAAGTGGTTTTGATGCAATTTCGGTTGTGTTTGGTGGCCGAAATTGGAGTGTGAATGAGAGCAGCGAGTTTGAGTGCTTTCATTGAAGCTTTTGATGCATGATGATGCATTAAATCTCTGCTTTAATGTGTTTAATCAGGGGAGGCATCTTTGGATTCAGGAGTTGTTGATCCGGAAGCTTGAATTGGTGCTTTGGCTTGAGGCGAACTGGAATCGGTGAGTGAAATTGGGTTTCGGCTTTGAAACCATTGTCTTGGGAGCTTAGTTTAAGTCTAAACAACTTTGCTAAGCTCAAGTGTAAGTTTTCGGAAATACTCTCTAGTGGTGGCCATGACTTGATTGTTGTTGCAATGTGGTTTATTGCATGATTTTAACACTGTTTTGAAAGCATGATTTAGCATGGTTAATGCTGTTTTTGTAAGCCATATGTTGAAGGTAACTCAAGGTAGGAGTTCCTTGTGGTTGAACATTGTTTAAATGTGGTTTGATGCTTTTAAATGCATGATGAATATGGCTTGGTTTAATGCTTTAAAACAGTGGATAAATTGATGATAATGATGTATATTGGCAAGTGATGTTTTGAAAAGGTTAAGGTCACTAAGGTGGTTAAAAGTCCTTGAGTGAGCCTTGTTTTACTTAAGAACATCAAGGTGGTTAAAAGTCCTTGGATGGTTCTTGCTACGGACACAAAGGTGTTTAAAAGTCCTTGTGTGGTCCTTCCATGGTGGTTAAAAGTCCATGGGCCAAGGTGTTTAAAAGTCCTTGGGATCAAGGTGTTTAAAAGTCCTTGATGTGATACATTTCATGGTGTTTAAAAGTCCATGGCCAAGGTGTTTAAAAGTCCTTGGGATCAAGGTGTTTAAAAGTCCTTGATGTGATACATTTCATGGTGTTTAAAAGTCCATGGCCAAGGTGTTTAAAAGTCCTTGGGATCAAGGTGTTTAAAAGTCCTTGATGTGATACATTTCACGGTGTTTAAAAGTCCTTGGGGTGAAAGTTGATGAACTTGTTTTTAAGAAATGAAACTTATCACTTGAGGCCAATATGACATGTTATGATATGATGTATAAGATGCATGTTTAAGTATGCTTTTGAGCATGTGTAAATGATGATTTGAGGCATGATTTATAAAGTGTTTTATAAATGCATTATTGGATGGTTTTGTTGAGCATTCCTCACTAAGCTTTTGCTTACGCTCCCTTTGTTTTCTCAAATCAATAATGCAGAACATTAAGGTACTTTGAGGGCAGCAAGGAAGGCGAGCATTCAAGTGGAAGTAAAGCTCAAAGTATGGAAGGTTTTATAAAGCACATTTAGCTTTTGGTAATTTGGCAATGGGGGACCTATGTGTATGTTTTGGGAGATGTTTTGAACTCCCTAAGTGTGTTGAATGTTGTTGAGAATGCTGGTTTTTGGTGGTTGGCTTTTATATGCTTGAATTGAAAGTTTATGTTTGAGTGGTTGCTTGTGTAGGAAGCATGCCTATAGATTTGGGGCTTTTCATATATGTTGATGTTTTGACGAATTGATGATGCTAGTATGTCTCATTTATGTTGAATTGCATGTTGGCAAAGTTTGGTGGCTTTTGGAGTATGATTGGTTGGTCAATTGCATGTTTAAGTATGCATTTTGGGGCAATCTGTGCAGGGTGTTTCGGAACAGCACCTACCGTTTCGGAACGGGTGCCTTAAATGAACCCAGGCGTCCGAAACGGGAGGGACCGTTCCGAAACGGCAAGGCTACTGCCCGACCCCCTTTTCGGTACCCGTTGCGGAACGGCCCCGCGTTTCGAAACGGGCTGTCTCCTGTTTCGGAACGGGTGACCGTTGGGGGCTGACATTGGCAGTTATATGTTTTAGAATGTTTGCGTTTTGGTCCTGAAACTTGTTTGTGCAATTGTATGAGTTTGGGAAGTCCTTTCGAGCTGAAATTTCACAGAGAAGCATGAAACCTGGTTAATTTCAAGTTGGTAACTTTAATTTGGATTAAGTCCTCATATTTATCAGAATTTACATTTTGGTCCCTAAAGTTGTAATTTGTTCAATTGAGTCCTTGTTTGATCTCTGATGTTTGTGATCTTTTGGTATGATGTTTGTGTGATCACAATTAGGTTTTAAGTGCATCTAGACAAGGTTAAAAAGAAAAAAAAAACGGCCGTTAATCAAGGTTGACTTTCGGGTTGACTTTGGTTTTCCCCGTGTGACTTTCTTAATTCGGGTCAACCGTCTAGGCCGGGTTAAGGGGTTACATCAACTCAAACGGATCATCCAAACACAACCAATTAAACTTACAACATTCTTGGACCAAAACGTAAGAAACAAAAACCTGGAACAATTCAAAATCAGCATCCAACGGTCAAGTGTTTCGGAACACAAGACCCTGTACGGAACGGCTGTTTCGAAACCACATTGACCGTTTCTATACGCGTGTGCGTTTTGAGACCCCAAGTGACCAGTTTCGATACGATGATTTACAGTAGCGAAATGTTCCGGAACCTGCCTACCCGTTCCGAAACACCATGACCATTACAGGCCATCGTTCCGAAACAGATAAGGGCGTTCTGAAACGCATATGCCTGCAATTCTCCAAATTGCTGGTTTTACACAATTTTCCACCCCTGAAACCTTTCCAACACATGCCACAACACCCATACAATATGAATATACATCAAAGACAACCCATACGTAACACGAACTAGACCATGGCATCAATCAAGTATACTATAAGACTATAGACATGCTTTCTAGTTAACAAAACCACAAAAAGGCTAAAAACCACATTCAAGCTTAAACCAATCTCCAAAGGCCATTTACAAACTAAGATAAGCAAACCAAACATGCTCAAGGTGTTTAACATCACCAAATAAAACAAAGAGTAGAAATCCCACCCATTGCATCTTATTACACCAAGG
Organism: Hibiscus trionum; assembly: GCA_030270665.1. NCBI lineage: Eukaryota > Viridiplantae > Streptophyta > Magnoliopsida > Malvales > Malvaceae > Hibiscus > Hibiscus trionum. The sequence goes on from BSYR01000021.1 coordinate 31,117,743, forward strand.
TAAAACCACATACTTTATTTAGTCAAAAGAGCTTGGATTCCACTTGCCTTCTTGCTGCGTCAAAAAGCCCAATCTTATGCATTGATGAAACAAATGAGCGTAAGCATAAAGCTTAGTGAGGATCGCCAAAACCAAACATTCATCAATGCATTTTACAAAACCAAAACATCACCATTTGTCATCTCATGCCTTTACTTAAATCATGCCCTTTTAAAGCATCAATGCACTTTTTAAACCACATGCTCTTAGCATCACTAAAATAAAAGCAAATAATCTTTTGCTCATGCTTAAACCAAGCATCACATGCATTCTAGAATAAGTCACAAGCATCACATGCTTAAATCATTAATCAACATTATATTGGCTCGCAAGTGATCAATTCTCAATCCATACCAAAACAAACACAAATGACACAATCAGATATGCGGATTACAAGCGTTGTCCCACACGCTTCATACACACTACCAGACTACACAAGGCTCACACACGAGATTAAGCCATCAAGCGTTGTAACACCCGTGGTGGAGTTTAACGGTACAATCACAACCCCTCAACACCACTCACCGGTAGTTGTATAATTCCACTAACGAGAGCACAAGACACATACCACAAGATCCACACATGGAATTTAACCATCCACCGTTGTGATCTTAACCTCAATCGTTAGGGAACTTGGATGGAGTATATGGTACAATCACAACCCCTCGACATCCAATGCGATTTTATTCACGGTGCACCCAATCCTATAGCCGGCTAACTATATCCGATTAAAGTAAACAAAAACCATTTCCATCACTTGCCAATATAATCATTTAACACCATTATTCCACTATTTTACAAGCATAAATCACAATGTCATTTTCACAAGCATACACATGCTTAAACTCAAATGCATACTTTTCATTAATCCAAGGATCACCTTCTAAGTGCATCCTAAACTAAATGGCATTAACCACCAACATTATCAATGCTCAAAACATGCTTTAAAACAGTAAATAAAATCACATTTAATCCAAGTGCATTTTCCAACAAAAACATAGCACATTCCGAGAGAGACTTTCGAATCACTTACTCTTGAGCTTAGCTAAGTGTTTCAAACTTACACTAATCTCCCAAGACGACAATTAAAGCGTTACAAAGATGGAAAATCAATTTCCACTCACCGATACGCGAAGCCTTGCTTGCCGACACGAAAATCACCCTTCCGCAGCCTCCAAAAATGTCTTGTTTGCTCCCGGATCAAGATCCCCTGTTTTTGATCACCAAAACAGAGATCTAAATGCATTAAAATGCATTTCAACACCAGCAACTAAACACAAACTCGTTTCTCACCAAAACTACACCAATTTACCCATCTGAAACAACCGAAAACTCAATAGATTGCTTCCTAAACCATGCCCAGCCAACATACATCACTTTCACCCATTTATAAACATCAAAACACATCTAAAATCAACCTAAACCCATCCTTATACCTCCAACAAACATAACTTCATCATTTCACCTCAAAAACCCAACTAAAACCACCAAGAAACTCAAGGATTTCAAGATCTATATTATCAAAACCCTTTTTCAACGTAATAATTAACTCAAAACTCAATTAAAACCAATCCAAAACAGAGCTAATCAATATCAATCCGAAAATCAAGTTTTTACTCATATTTTTCCAAGATTTTGATCTCAAATCAAAACTATATTGAAAACTCAGCCAAAAACAACTATTAGAAGCCAAAGATCTTGGGAAATTCATATAAAGAACCTTGTTTAGAGGTTGAGAACGGGATTTACCTCCAATCCTTGCTTTCCTCAATGAATGACAAGTTTTTGTTTCACAAATCTTGAAGAAATTAAAAAGGATTCTTTGAAATGAAAGATAAATCATGAAAAGAGTGTTTGGAAGAAAAGAAATATGGAGAAAATGATTTAGAATGGTGTTTGGATGAAAATGAGAAGAGAAAGGTAGTTAGTGATTAAAATTTCACAAATTAACTACCTAATTAATTAAATAAATAAAAGCCTTTTAAAATAAATTAGTTTAAAAAAATCATTTTAAACACATGTAAAATTAAGGAAATGCTAAATTGTCATAAAGCTCCCTAAAGTTTCTAAGATTTTGGCTCCTATTTTAAAATTACATTTTCCACAGTTTTGAAACTTTACATTTTGGTTACTACCCAAAATGTACCACTTCCAAAGTCAATTTTGTAAAATTGATTTAACCAACCTCGTAAACATGATTTTAGAGGATTTTAGTTATTTTTACCATATTTTTATCCTATCTCGATCCTTGATTTCTTTAAATCGCCAAACACAATTCGAACCGTTTCCGACCGGTCCGATCTAATGCCTAAAACATCTAGGCCCAAAACCAGGGCGTTACAATATCAGTTACCAAGCTAGTATACAAATGGCACCATATAAGGCTTTGTATGGTAGAAGGTGTCGTACGCCTTTGTGTTGGGTTGAGGTTGGGAAAAGCATGTTTCCTTGCCTGATGTGTTGAAAAGTAAAAATGAGAAAGTGAAGCCTATTTGCAATCATCTAAAAGGCGCCTCGGATCGTCAAAAATCCTATTCAGATTTGAAGCGTAGGGAAATTGAGTATGCAGTTGGTGATCGCGTGTTTTTGAAAGTGTCACCTTGGAAGAAGGTGATGAGGTTTGGACATAAGTGTAAGCTTAGTCCAAGGTTTATTGAACCATATGAATTTCTGGAGCGAGTTGGTCCTGTTGCCTATCATTTGAGGTTACCTCCTGAGTTGGAGAAAATTCATGATGTTTGGACGTAAGGTTAAGCTTAGTCCAAGGTATGTAAGACGATTGAACTTGTACATGAGTTGTGGCGACATCGAGCAGCCGAGGAGGCCACGTGGGAAAGCAAGGTGAACATGTTGAAATAGTTTTCGCACCTTTTTCCTCCAGGTAAAATGTAACCCCTCAATTTGGTCTGGGCGAAAGACCGAACCGAACGAGTCACACATGAATTATTGAAGTAAACTGAGAAGGTTTACCTTAATAAACGACCTTGTTTTTTAGTGTTTTTATCTTGTCTAGATGCACATCATTAGCCTAAGTTTAAAGACTCGCAGTGGAACTATTAACATCTCAAACAAACGTTGATTAAGCACGCAATTGAATACAAAAATGTTTTAGGGACCATTTTGTAATTTTAGCAATTTACAGGGACTTCATCAAATTTTTAAGTTTCCATTCATTAGTTAGTCACATTACATGTCACTCTGTCATAACTCAGCTCAAAACGATCATTCTAGCACATTAAATTGCATCCACAACATTCAGGGACTGAAACGTAAAGAATCAAAACTTCAAGAGATTCCATCAACTAACAAAACAGCTTGGTGTTTCGATGCACAGAGCAAAGTATCGAAACACCCTGTTTCATAACAAGACCTAGTGTTTTGGAACACACGCCCTTTTCGATACAGCCTTAGGCATATCGAAACGTCTGACCTGAAATGTCACATTTTGGCTGGTTTTTCTCACTTTTAAGCAACCATAAATATTCAAGCATGCTTCTGGCCTATATATAACATATCCAAACATCAATCTTCAATCAATTCAAGCATGGTCAACATCATTCCATGGAAATTAGCAACATAAGTAAACTATAGGCATACAACCTAGAAAATAAGTCAAGCAAGATACCGAAATGCATAACCAAGGATAAACCAAATACCAAAGTCCATTTACAAGTCAAAAACCACATATAAAACTTTCTCAAAAGGGAGTTTGCACAAATCTCCCAAAACATAACGGATCCCCCATTACCCTTATTACATATAGTCTAACCGAAACATACTTTTGAAAATGAAGTCTCTTGTGATCCATTGCTACTTGCTACCTCCAAAACCACAATTATCTGCATTCATGGACAAATGAGAGCGTAAGCACACAAAGCTTAGTGAGAGGCTCAAAAACAAAACACCATCAATGCATTAAAACCATTTTTCATGTCCACATTGAAATATCATTTCAATTTCCTAAAAACATCATTTGAAAACCATCATGCCTTTAAAACCATGCACTTTCCTTAACCAAAAATCAGCATATTAAACATCATGCTACATATATCTTGAATCAACAACAAGTTCCATTGCTACACTCAATTTAAGCCTTCCCATGCATAACTACCATATGCAAAGCTTAAAGAGTAAAACAAGCATAAAACCACATTATCCAACATAAACCATTTAATAGTACATCATCGATTATATTGGCTTACAAGTGATCATTAAGCAAGTTCATATCTCAAAACCACATATCGGATAGACGGATTCAACAAATGTTGACACAACACTTCAAGCCATCTTAATCGGAATTGGTACATTCACAACCAAAGGTGCAATATCAACCGGGTACAATCACAACACACGGGGACACTAACCCCATCACCGGTTAGATGCTTAACCCACTAATGAGAGACATAACACCAACCTCCTCGATCGTTAGGATACTTGGACGGAGACACGGGACACCAACCCCTCGACAACGTAGGCAACTTTTTATAGTGCACTCAATCCTATAGCCAGATAACTATATCCGATATAATTTATAAACCATTTTCACAACATCACTTGCCAATATAATTCACATTCAATAGATCATTTTCCAAAGCATTAAACCATGCTTTAAATCACAAGTATAAAACATATACTTACAAGGATCACCTAACATGTGCATCCTTCATCATTTCAACATTAAAAACGGAAAACCACATGCTATAATCATTCTTTAACAGTAGGTAAACATGTATTTAAAAATCAAGTGCGTAAACAAATTCATAATAGCACAATCCGAGAGAGAAATTCCTTATACTTACTTCCAAACTTAGACAGGCCTTTCAAGCTTAGAACTAAGTTCCCAAAACCACTTTTAAAGCATGTCAAAACTGAAATCCACGTTCTCACTCACCGACACGCGAAACCTCAATTAGCCGACGCTAAACTAAGCGTCCGAAACTCCCAAATCATCACTGGTTGCTTCCAAAACATTCTCCCATGTTTTAACAACATAAGAATAGAGGATTAATGCATCTCAATGCATTAAAATCACCAACAAGCAAACCTATCTCGTTTCCTTTCCCAAATCCACCAAAACGCCCATCCAAAACAACCGAAAACATCATCGATTGCTCTACAAACTTAACCCAGCAAAAATCTAACACTCCCAACAATTTATTATCATTTATTAACATCCAAATCAATCTATTAACAACCTTATACCTCCAACATCCCTAAATTCACATTAACACCACAAAACCCAATTCTAACAACCTAAACAACTAGAGATCCAAATACTTTCAGGATTACCATGATCAAACCTCAATCTCAACATTATTAATCTTCCAAAACATGATTAAAATCAATCATAACCCAGACAAAACAAATTCAATATGAAAATTGCACAAAATCACAATTTAAAGCTTGATTTAGCCATTTTCTTCAAATCAATTACAAAACCTTATTAAGAAACAAAACTAAAAAGCCAAATACTTCTGAATTTCATTAAAGAACCTTGATTAGAGGAGAAGCACTAAAATTACCTCTAATCCTTTGCTATTCCTTCAATTGACAAGATTTGATAAAAAAAATCTTCAAGATTCCAATGAGATAAGTTGAGAAAACTCTAGAGAAATCATTTGGAAATGAAAATAGAATGGGAAGGAAAAGATCTCTAGAAGTTTTAAAAGAAAATAGTGATTGGATGATGAGAAAAGAGAGAAAATGGAAGTTACGTCAAAAATGGATTTGTAAAGCTTAATCACTTTTTAACCAAAACTATTTTAACCTTTTTAATTAAATCATAATTAAAACATGTCAATTAATGGAATAGTTGATTATTACAATATTAGCTCCCTAAAGATTCTAAGTTTCAGCTCTTTACAATTTAGTCATTAAAAACAATTTTACATTTTTTACTTTTTAGTCTCTAACCCAAAATGTCAACCTTTCAAAAGCCATTTCCTAAAATTGACTTCACCACCCACTTTTACATATTTAAAAAGGATTTTCGAAATTTCCCTCATAATTTTATCACATCTCGAACCATGTTTTCCCTAAACCAACCCCGAACTAACTTGAATCTCTAGTCTAGGCCCAAAATTGGAGCGTTACAACTCTCCCTCACTTAGGAAATTTCGTCCTCAAAATTTTACCGGGAGGAAAAAAGTGCGGAAACTGCTTCAACATGTCCGCCTCGCTTTCCCACGTGGCCTCCTCAACTCTTTGATGACGCCACGACACCTTCACAAGCCTAATGGTCTTACCACGAAGAACTTTGCTACTAGAATCAAGAATCTCAACAGGTTCTTCATCATAAGATAAATCCGGTCGCAACTCAATTTCCTCAACTGGCATAACCTGTGACAGATCCAACATATACCTCTGTAACATCGAAACATGAAACACATCATGAATTTTCTCCAACTCAGGAGACTACCTCAACCGATACACAACGAGACCAACACCCTCCACAACTTTGTATGGTCCAATAAACCTTGGACTAAGCTTACCCTTACGTCCAAATCTCATCACCTTCTTCCGAGGCGATACTTTCAAAAACACGCGATCACCTACTGCAAACTCAATCTCCCTACGCTTCAAATCTGCATAAGACTTTTGACGATCCGAATCCACCTTCAACCGTTCACAAACATGTTTTATCTTCTCCGTCGTTCCCTTAAGCAAATCCGGCAAGGAAACTAACTTTTGCCCCGCTTCCACCCAACAGAGAGGTGTCCTACACTTCCTACCATACAAGGCTTCACACGGAGCCATTTGTAAACTTGCTTGATAGCTATTATTATAAGAAAACTCTGACAAAGGCAATTGTTTCTCCCAAGAGCCTTGGAAATCTATAACACAACACCGCAACATATCCTCAAGCACTTGGATAACTCGCTCAAACAAACCATCCGTTTGAGGATGATACGAGGTATTGAAATTAAGCCGTGTACCCAAAGCCTTATGCAAACACTCCCAAAACCTTGCTATAAACCTCGAATCTCTATCCGAAACTATAGACTTGGGCACTCCGTGTAACCGCACTATCTCAACAATGTATATATCTGCCAACTTATCCAAAGTATACGTAGTATGCACAACTATGAAATGCGCACACTTCATAATATGGTCTACAATCACCCAAATCGAGTTCTTCTTTGACAGGGTTAAAGGCAAACCGGACATAAAATCCATAGTAATCCTCTTCTATTTCCATTATGGTATCTTCAAAGGTTGCAATAGTCCGAAAGAAAATTGATGCTCAGCTTTTACGCGCTGTCAAACCATACACTTATTCATAAAATCAGCAACATCCTTCTTCAACCCAACCCAATAGTACTCATCCTTCAATCCATGATACACCTTAGTACTACCAAGATGCATAGCAAAAGGGCTACTATGCGCCTCAGTCAGAATATTGCGCCTCAACCAAACATCATCCGACACAACTATTCGACTCTTAAAACACAAGACACCATCATCATTAAAACAAAAGCATGTTGCATTACCATACGCTATATCCTGAATATGTGGTACCAACGAATAATGAAGAAATTGTTTCTCCTTAATCAATTGGACCAAGGAAGGTTTCAGTTGTAACTCAGCTATCAATCCACCATCACGCAACACACTCAATAGCGCAAACATGGCTCTCAACTCCACAGCTACCTTCCTACTCAAAGCATTGGCCAGAACATTTGCCTTACCAGGGTGATACTCTATCGTCAAGTCGTAATCCTTAAGCAACTCCAACTACCTTCATTTTCTAAGATTCAACTCTTTTTGAGACACTAAATACTTCAAACTCTTATGATCCGAATAAACCACACACTTCTCACCGTAAAGGTAATGTCTCTAAATTATCAAAGCAAAAAAACCACGTCAAGCTCAAGATCATGGGTAGGATAGTTGCGCTTGTGAACCTTCAATTGTCTAGATGCATACGCCGTAACCTTCCCACCTTGCATCAACACACAACCTACACTAACATACGATGCATCACTATAAACCACAAACTCCTTACCCGATTCAGGTTGAATCAAGATAGGAGCTTGCGACAAAGCTTCCTTCAACCTCTCGAAAGGTTGTTGTCTAACATTTGTCCACTCAAAGTGAACATTCTTTTGCAACAACCTGGTTATCGGAGCAGCAATCTTAGAGAAACCATCCACAAACCTTCAGTAATTACCCTTCAAACAAAGGAAACTACGGACTTCCGTCACCGATTTAGGCGTCTTCCAATTCATCACCGCCTCAATCTTATGTGAATCAACCCAGATACCTTCGACCGACACCATATGTCCAAGAAAGACAATTTCTTTAAGCCAAAACGCATACTTACTCAACTTGGCATAAAGTTGATTTTCTAACAAAACTTGCAACACAATTTGCAAATGCTTATCATGATCCTCCTCGATACGAGAGTACACGAGAATATCATCAATAAACACAACCAAAACTGATCTAAAAACTCACGAAACACACAATTCATCATATCCATAAATGTACCAGGCAAATTCGTCAAACCAAATGGCATCAGCAAGAACTCATAATGCCCGTACCTTGTACGAAAAGTTGTCTTAGGCACATCCACATCTTGTACCTTCAACTTAAAACATCCAGATCTCAAATCAATCTTAGAAAACACCGAAGCACCTTGAAACTGATCAAACAAATCATCAATCCTTGTTAAAGGATACTTATTCTTAATCGTCAACTTGTTCAATTGTCGATAATCTATACACATACACATTGTGCCTTCTTTCTTCTTCACAAACAAAACCAGTATACCCCAAGGTCAAACACTAGGCCTAATGAACACTCGGTCAAGCAACTCCTGAAGTTGCGTCTTCAACTCTTTCAACTCTTTCGGAGCCATTCAATAGGGAGAAAAAGAAAATGGAGTCGTATTTTCATGCAACTCTATGCAAAACTCAACCTTTATATTCGACGGCAAACCAGACAACTCTTCCGGAAATACACCCAGTTACTCACATGCCGTACGTATTTTCTGTACAAGAACTTCCTTCGATCCTGGATACATAACATAAGCTAAGAAAGCCTCACAACCCAATTCCATCAAACAGCTTTCTTCTAGAGCCGACATAACATTGGACAAGAATTTAACATTCTCACCCACGATTAACACTTCGTAATCATCAGCAAGTTTCAAGGTAACTCGCTTAGCATCAAAATCAACCACAACCCTATGCTCAGACAACCAATCCATCCCAAGGATTACATCAAAACCATAGAAACACAATTCCATTAAATCAATCGCAAACACATGACCTTGAACAGATAAAGGATATCTCCTTAACAACCTTCTCGTAACAACAGTTTCACCAAAGGAACTAGTTACTTCCATTCCCAAATTTAACATCTCAACATGAATATCAAGAAAATGTGCATGCTCACTCAAGATATCACAATGCGTAGAAATCATTCAAAGATAACAATAATAAAGATTGCAAAGTAAAAATACATGCAATCATATTGGTGTCATTACGTCCCTTGTGATGTGCGTACACCTTCGCAGAACCGCCACCCTCAGGTTGAACAGCTACAGCAGGTGCTACATCTCTCTGACCATCCTACCTACGCTGGAAGTTACCACGACCACGCCCACGACCTTGCTGTGGTGCAACAACATGTGCTCTAACCTGACCACCTCTAGCCAACAATAGACAATCACGACTCAAATGGTCAACTGAACCACAACTCCAACAATAGTTAGCTTCCACAGTCGCAGGAGCCTGCGACTTCCGAGCCAAACGAGGACAGTGTCACCTCACATGCTCACATGATCCACATACCCTATTTTTTGCTTTTTATCTTGTCTAGATGCATATCATTAGCCTAAGTGTAAAGACTGACAGTGGAACAATTAACATCTCAAACAAACGTTGATTAAACTCTCAAATAAATATAAACATGTTTTAAGGACAATTTTGTAATTTTATCAATTTACAAGGACTTTATCCATTTTTAAGTTACCATTCATTAATTAGTCACATTACATGCCACTATGTGATAACTCAACTCAAAACTATCATTCAAGCACATTTAATTGCATCCACAACATTCAGGGATTGAAACGTAAAGAATCAAAACTTCAAGAGATTTCATCAACTAACTTAAGATCTTGGTGTTTCGATACATAGAGCACTATATCGAAACACCCTGTTTCAGAACAAGACCAGGTGTTTTGGAACACGAGCACGAATCGAAACACCCTATAAAATGTTTCGGTACACAAAATTCTAGTAGCCGAATCTCACGAGCATGTTCTGATACGCCATGCCTTGTTTCGAAACCTCATGCCTATTTCAGAGACACCATTTCGATACAGCCTTAGGCGTATCGAAACGCCTACCATGAAATGTCACCTTTTTGCTGGGTTTTCTCACTTTCAAGCAACCATAAACATACAAGCATGCTTCTAACCTATATATAACATATCCAAACATCATTCTTCAATCATTCCAAGCATGATCAACATCATTTCATGGCAATTAGCAACATAAGTAAACTATAGGCATGCAACCTAGAAAATAAGTCAAGCAAGATACCGAAATGTGTAACCAAGCATAAACCAAATACCAAAGGCCATTTACAAGTCAAAAATCACATATAAAACTTGCTCAAAAGGGATTTTGCACAAATCTCCCAAAACACAACAGATTCCCCATTACCCTTTTTACGTAGAGTCTAACCGAAACATATTTTTTGCAAATGACGTCTTGTGATCTTGCTTACATGCTGCCACCAAAACATCAATTATTTGTATTGATAGACAAATGATGTAACCCTCTCAACCCGACCTAGCGAGTGGACCGAACTGAACGGGTCACATGGGGAATATTGAAGTAAACCGGGAAAGTTTACCTCAATAAACAACCCAATTTTTTCCTTTTTATCTTATCTAGATTCAAATTAGGTTCCTATTTGTTTAACATTGTAGGAGATTATTCGCAACTCAAATCGAACATCAATTCATCCAATTACGACTTTTAGGGACCATTTTGTAATTTTTCTAATTTGCAAGGACTTAGGCAATTTTTGTGTTACCGCCCTTCAATTAATCTCATTACATGTATCTCAGTCGAACCTCAGCTCAAAATAATCATTCATGCTCATTCTATTGCATCCACAACATTCAGGGACTAAAACGCATAGAATCCAAACTTTAGAACATTCCATTAACTAACATAACTGTCACCCGTTTCAAAACACTAAGGTCATGTTTCGAAACACATGCTCGTAATTAAACGCCCTTGAGGTGTTTCGAAACCATGGTTTCCAGTAGCAAATTGTACCGGAACAAACCATATCTGTTTCCAAACCCTAAGGCCATTTCAGGCACCCTGTTTCGGTACAGGCTCGAATGTTTCGAAACACCTGGGTCTGTAATGATAGATTTTGCTGGTTTTTCACTCTAAAAACCATCCTTAACCAATCCAACATGTTTCTAAGATGCATACATCATACATAAACATTATTACTCAAACATATGTAGCATAATTAGCATCGAAGCATGGCCAATTGCATCAATGGAAAACTAAAGGCAACCTAACATATAATCCACTCAAGAGTTACAACTCAAACCAAAACTCCAAACACCAATGGAAGGCCTTTTACAAGTATAAAATCATAAAGCAAACATGCTCAAAGGGTGTTCGTACACATCACCCAAGCAAAACATAAAACTCCTCATTTCCATTATTACTCCAATTCATAATCGGAACATACTTCCAAAGTGGAGTCTCTTAGGAATCCCTTGCAAGTTGCTTCCTCCAAACACTTAGTTATCTGCATTGATGGAAAAAAGAGAGCATAATGTCACAAACTTATTTCTCTCAGACCTAATTCGTGCAGCACTAGAACTCTCGACGCAATGCTAGTAAGCCTTACTCGCGCAATGCTATGGAAAACACACAAGAACTTAAAAAAAGGAAAGCTTTATTTGTAACATCCCAATTTTGGGCTTAGAAGTTTTGGGTTTGGACCGGACCGGTCGGGTTGCGGTTCGAATATAAAAGGGTGAATTTAGGAAAGCCTAGTTTGGGTTGCATTAAAAATATGGAAAATGTCTTAAAATCCTCTTTTATTATATATAAGAGAAAGGTGAAATCAATTTTACAAAATGAGGTTTGGAAGAGTGACATTTTGGGTTAGTGACCAAAATGTAATTTTTGAAAACTGGGTGACTGTTTTAAAAAGGATTGAAACTTTGAATCTTTAAGGAGCTATTTACCCAAAGGAGTTTCTCCAGATTTTTCTTAATATTAATCAATTTATTAATGGTTTTAATTAAGGTAAAAAAGGAGGGAAGAAGATATTTTGTCATTTTAACTAACTTTCTCAAATTTTTCATTTTCTTTTCTCTCAACCCAAACACTTTTCTCCAGCAAATATCCCTCTGATTTTGATAACAAAAGATGAGATTTCAATCCTCATTTGATCTCTAATCATTTCTACAACAAAACCTTAGCATTTGCTTATTGGATTTTCAAGAATCTTGGTTCCAAAAAGGGAGAAACTCAAGTTTAGAGGTATGAACGTCCTTCTCCTCTAAATTCTCAGTTCTTTACTGAAATTCCCAAGTTCTCAATCCTTGAATTATGTTTTATTAAAGGTTTTGCAATTGAGTTCTTGATCTTGGCTTTAAAATGCAAGATTTGCTTTAATATTGATGAAATTCGTATGATCTGATTGGGCATTGTTTTGAGATGTGTTTTTGATGTAAAATGGATGTATAATTGATGAGAAATTGAGGTTTAGTCAATGCAATCCCGAATAGCTTGATTTTCCTAAGTTTTGTTTAAGTTTTGTGTGGTTTTTGGAGTGATCTTGATGTTCTGCTATAGCTGGAGGTATAAGGACGTGATGAGATCCATTTTGGATGTTAATTGAGGTTTATGAATGTTTGGAATTGATGGATCTTGGCTGGGTAGTGTTGTGGAGATGTTTGGATGTGATTTCGGTTGTGTTTGGTAGCCGAAATGTGAGTGTTGATGTGAACAGCGAGTTTAGATGTCTTGGTTGAGGATATTAATGCATGATGGTGCATTAATCTACTGATTTGATGTGTTTAAAACAGGGGAGACATCTTTGGATCCTCGTGGTGTTGATCCGGAAGCTTGATTGGTGTTTCGGCAAGTGGCGGAATGGAATCGATGAGTGGATTTTGGTTTTCAGCTTTGAAACCAATGTTTTGAAGGTTTGGGAGCTTAGTTTAAGTCTAAACAACTTTGCTAAGCTCAAGAGTAAGTTTTCGGAAAAACTCTCTTGTTGATAAACCATGTGTTGGTTGTGTGCAATGTGATTGTTTGCATGTTTTAAATTCTGTTTTGAAAGCATACTTTAGCATGTTTATTTGCTGGTTTTATAAGCCATGTGTTGAAGGATGCTCAAGGTAAGAGATCCTTGTTTTGAACATTTGATAAAATGTGGTTTTGTTGCATAAGGATGCATGATGATTAATGGCTTTGTTAAATGCTTTAAAACAATGGTTTATTGTTGTTAAATGATGCATATTGGCAAGTGATGTTTCGAGAAAGGTTAAGAACACTATGGTGGTTAAAAGTCCATAGGTGGTTCTTGAGTTAAGAACAACATGGTGGTTAAAAGTCCATGATTGGTTCTTGTGCTAAGGTCACAAAGGTGGTTAAAAGTCCTTGTGTGAGCCTTGTGTGTTGTAAGGTCACAAAGGTGGTTAAAAGTCCTTGTGTGAACCTTGTGTATTTTAAGAACACCATGGTGGTTAAAAGTCCATGGGTGATTCTTGTGTTAAGGTCACAAAGGTGGTTAAAAGTCCTTGTGTGAGCCTTGTGTATTTTAAGAACACCATGGTGGTTAAAAGTCCATGGGTGATTCTTGTGCTAAGGACACAATGGTGGTTAAAAGTCCATGTGTGGTCCTTGTGAATTGTAAGATCACAATGGTGTTTAAAAGTCCATGTGTGAGTCTTATGTTGATTGTATTATGAAATGAAAAGATTATGATTATCACTTGTGGCCAATATGACATGTTAATAATTTGAAGCATGAAATGCTTGTTTTAAATGCTTTTGTGCATGGATAAAGGTTGTTTTGAATTAAGGTTTATAAAAGTGTTTATAAATGCATTATTGTGTTGTTTTAAATGAGCATTCCTCACTAAGCTATGTGCTTACGCTCTCTCTTTTCTTAAACCAATAACGCAGAGCATTGAAGTGCATATAAGGGCAGCAAGAGGTCAAGAATCCAAGTGAAGAACTAAGCTCATGTACGGTGAAAGTTTCTTTACACTATTAGCTTTTGGCATTTGGCAATGGGGAACCTATGTTGTTGTTTTGGGAGATGTTTTGGACTCCCTAAGTTGGTTTTATGTTGTTGTTGATGTTGATGTTGGAACATGTAATAGGCCTTTGTGAAGTTGGTTGAGTATTTTGATGCTTAAATGGTTTTCTATATAGGATGCATGCCTATAGAATTGGGGCTTTTCTTGTTTGATGCCATGTTTATGAATTGTTGATGCCATTATGTTCCTTATGCATGTAATGTCTTGCTGATATAATTTGGTTGCCTTTGGAGCATGTTTGATGGGTCAATTATGTGATAAACTAGCTAAATTTCTGCAATCTGGGCAGCCTGTTTCGGAACAGGTGCTGCCGTTTCGGAACAGAGGGCCTGAAATGGCCTAGGCGTTTCGAAACGGGCAGAGCCGTTTCGGAACAGTTTGGCCACTGCCAGGCCATGTTGCGCAACGCGTTTCGGAATGGTCCCGCGTTTCGGAACGGATCATCCCTGTTCCGAAACACCCGACCGTTGGGCACTGAAATTGACGGTTTTATGTTTTGAAATCCTTGCGTTTTGGTCCTGAATCTTGTTTATGCAATTGAATGAGTTTGAGATGTCCGTTTGAGTTGAAATTTGGCAGGGAAGCATGAAATATGACTAATTTCATAATGGTAACTTAAAAGTGGGTTAATTCCTTCTAATTTCCAGAATTTACATTTTGGTCCCTAAACTTGTATGTTGTGCAATTAAGTCCCTAAATGTTTTCCGAATGCGCTGATATTTGAGTATGTTGTTGTTATGTACATATCTAGGGTTAATGTGCATTTAGATAAGATTAAAAAGAAAAAAAGGGTCGTTAATCAAGGTTGACTTTCGGGTTGACTTTGGTTTTCCCCGTGTAAACTTCTTAATTCGGGTCAACCGTCTAGGCCGGGTTAAGGGGGTTACATTTGGTGGTATCAGAGCTGAGTTCTCGAGTAATTGGGAATGGTTATATGGGTGATGAATGTATGTATGCTTTGTATGCTTGTTTAATGAAAGCATGTTGTGTGAATTGTAAGTATGTTACAATTGTGATGTATGCTGTGGTGAAGCATGTTAGAGGGACCCATTGCCAAATCAAAGCTAATGAAATGAGTTGTTTTTAATTGGAAATGAGCTTGAGTACTTGGATTACTTACCTTGCTGAGCATGACTTTGTTTATTACTTTGTGATTGCATTGTTTAGTGAATGGGACCTCGTAGAGAAACGAGGGGTAGTATGCGAGCTACGGCTCAAAATGAGAATGAAGAGATCGCTGAAAATGCGGTGGATTTACCTCCTCCACCTGGTGGTGGTGGTGCTGGGGGCGAAGGAGCTGGGGTTGCTGGACCTGAAGCTGGTCAGGGACAAGCTGTTCCTGACATGACAGTGCTGATTCAAGCCATTGCTGGAGCTTTTCGAGCAGCGGTAGCTGGAGCTCAAGGAGCTGGGCATCAAGGTGATGCTGGTGTTAGACTACCTTTGGAGCGTTTGCGCAGTCTGGGAGGGACTGAGTTCAGGGGTTTGTCTGCTGAAGGTTCTGAGTCTTGGCTGGAGAGTACCAAGAGAATCTTGGGGCAAATGAATTGCACTGATGTGCAGAAGCTGGGCTGTGTGGTATCGTTGTTGCAGGACGATGCTTACACTTGGTGGACAACCTCTATCTCTGGAATGGAGGAAGCTGATGTAACTTGGACGTTCTTTCAGAACGCGTTCAAGAGGAGATATCTGGGTGTGAGGTACCTAGATGAGAAGAAGAGAGAATTCATGTCTCTTACCCAAGGGAGCATGTCTGTAGCTGAGTACGAGGTTCAGTTTGTCCGACTCAGTCAGTACGCACCTGAGCTTGTTCCTAATGAGCGAGAGAGGTGTGAAAGGTTCCGTTATGGTTTGGTGACGGAAGTAAAGACGTATATGCTAGCTGCTGAGTATAATGTTTTTGATGTGCTAGTTGGGAGAGCAAAGGACATTGAGATGAATTTGGGTTTATCATCTAAAGGTGCTAGTTCTGGTGTTGGTAAGCGAGTTGCTGAGTATAGTTCCGGTGGTGGACGGAACAAGAGGGGACGTGATCAGAAGTATCAGCCTTCGGCTAAGCGAGGTGGTGGTGCGCCTGCTCAGGGAGGCAAGGCAAGAGCTGAACCGAATGCATGTTGGACATGTGGATCGCGTGGCCATATGAAACGTGATTGTCCTCGAGCTGTGAGGGAGGTGCAAGCTCCTGTTGTGGCAGCTGGTATTTCGTGCTGGAACTGTGGATCTACGGATCACATGAGGAGAGAGTGTCCTATGTTGGCTGGTGGCCAAGGGCGTGCTCCTGTAGTTGTTGTACCACAGAGAGGTCGTGAGCGCGGCCGTGGTAACTTCCAGCGTAGAGAAGAGGGTGGACGGAATGTGGCTCATGTTGTGGCTGTTTAGCCTGAGGGTGGTGGCCAGACTAAAGTGTTTGCTCAGAGGGAGGGGAGGAATGACGCGGATGTGATTGCAGGTACTTTTACTTTGCAGTCCTTGTCATTACTTTCCTTGATTGATTCTGGATCTACACACTCATACATTTTGCGTGAGCATGCTGAATTGCTTGGTTTGCCTGTTGAGTCTTTGGATGTTGGTATGCGTGTCACTAGTTCTTTTGGTGAGACTGTTGTGACTCGAAAGCTTTATAGAGGATGTCCTTTGGTTGTGCAAGATCATGTTTTTCATGTTGATCTTATGGAATTGCCTTTCTATGGTTTTGATGTAATCCTTGGTATGGATTGGCTTGTTGAGCATCGTGCTGTAGTGGATTGTGAGAATAAGCGAGTTTCGTTGAAGCTTGCGGATGATTATGAGGTTGTTGTGGTTGGTAAGAATGTGAAGTTTCTTGCCAATGTGGTGTCTACATTGGAGGCGAGCCGGATGCTGAGGCAAGGTTGTGAAGCTTATCTCGCTTTTGTGATGAATCCTAGCTCTAAGGAGTTGCGTGTGCAAGATATCAGGATTGTGCGAGAGTTTCCTGGTGTGTTTCCGGAGGAGTTGCCTGGATTGCCTCCTAATCGTGAGGTGGAGTTTGGGATTGAGCTGTATGAAAACACAACTCCAGTGTCCATTACTCCTTATCGAATGGCACCTAAAGAGTTGAAAGAGCTGAAGACGCAATTGCAAGAGTTGCTTGATCGTGGTTTCATTCGGCCGAGTGTGTCCACTTGGGGTGCGCCGGTCTTGTTTGTGAAGAAGAAGGATGGCACTATGAGAATGTGCATTGATTATAGTCAGCTTAACAAGTTGACTATCAAGAATCGGTATCCATTGCCGAGAATTGATGACCTTTTTGATCAATTTCGGGGAGCAGCTGTGTTCTCTAAGATTGACTTAAGGTCAGGGTATTACCAGTTGAAGGTGAAGGATGTGGATGTGCCAAAGACAGCTTTCAGGACGAGGTATGGGCATTATGAGTTCCTTGTGATGCCGTTTGGTCTGACAAATGCTCCTGCAGCTTTCATAGACATGATGAATCGTGTGTTTCATGAATACCTGGATAAGTTTGTTGTGGTATTCATTGATGATATCCTCGTGTACTCACGTACTGAGGAGGAGCGTGAAGGGCATCTGAGAATTGTGTTGCAAGCTTTGTTGGAGAATCAGCTTTATGCTAAGCTGAGCAAGTGTGAGTTCTGGCTTGGAGAAGTGGTGTTTCTTGGTCATGTGGTTTCTGCTGAAGGGATTCGTGTTGATCCTCAGAAGATTGAGGCGGTGATGAATTGGAAGGTTCCTAAGTCTGTTCATGAAGTTCGTAGTTTCCTTGGTTTGGCAGGATACTACCGAAGGTTTGTGGATGGGTTTTCGAAGATTGCTGCACCTTTGACAAAGTTGTTGCAGAAGGATGTTAAGTATGAGTGGACGGAAGCGAGACAGCGGGCTTTTGAGAAGCTTAAGGCAGCTTTGACACAAGCTCCTATCTTGGTTCAACCTGAATCAGGGAAAGAGTTTGTGGTGTATAGTGATGCGTCCTGTGTTGGTTTGGGATGTGTGTTGATGCAGGGGGGTAAGGTGGTGGCTTATGCATCACGGCAGTTGAAGGTGCATGAGCGCAATTATCCTACGCATGACATCGAGTTGGCTGCGGTGGTTTTTGCTTTGAAGATCTGGAGACATTATCTGTATGGTGAGAAGTGTACTGTGTACACGGATCACAAGAGTTTAAAGTATCTGATGTCTCAGAAGGAGTTGAATCTTAGACAGCGACGTTGGGTGGAGTTGCTCAAGGATTATGATTTGACGATTGAATATCACCCTGGAAAAGCTAATGTTGTAGCGGATGCCTTGAGTAGGAAGGTAGCTGTTGAGTTGAGGGCTATGTTTGCCAGTTTGAGTATTTTGCGTGATGGTGGTCTTGTGGCTGAATTGCAAGTGAACCCATCTTTGGTTCAGTTGATCAAGGAAAAGCAGTTGTTGGATGATTCTTTGGTACCGCATGTTCAGGATATTGCGGAGGGTAGGCCTTCGGATTTCTGTTTTAATGATGATGGAGTGTTGTGTTTTGGGAGTCGGATAGTAGTGCCCAATGATGTTGATTTGAGGCGTGCTATTCTGACTGAAGGTCATAGTAGTCCTTTTGCTATGCACCCTGGTAGTACTAAGATGTACCGTGATCTTCGTGATGAGTACTATTGGGTGGGTCTAAAGAAGGATGTTGCTGAGTTTGTAAGCAAGTGCATGGTGTGTCAGCGAGTTAAGGCTGAGCATCAGTTTTCGTCAGGTTTGTTGCAACCGTTGAGAATTCCTGAGTGGAAGTGGGAAAGGATTACCATGGATTTTGTATCTGGTTTACCTTTGTCGCCATCGAAGAAGAATTCGGTGTGGGTAATTGTGGATTGCTTGACGAAGTGTGCGCATTTCTTCCCTGTGCATACTACGTATTCTTTGGATAAGCTTGCGGAGCTGTACATTGCTGAGATTGTGCGGCTGCATGGTGTGCCTAAGTCGATTGTGTCGGATAGGGATCCGAGGTTTACATCGCTGTTGCGTGTAAAAGAGTCTATCGCAATTGTAGTGCAAGTGTACACGACGCAAGTAGTAAAGTGATACGAAGTATCGGATTATCGTCTCCACAGGGATTGGGCCAATAGCTTCACCCAATTTCACTGCACGAAGTAAAGGAAATAATTGAGAGTTGTCACGAAAATAATAAAGGAAAATGTAAATAAAAGAATAGAGTAATCAAGATAGAGAGAATGGGCTGGTATTGAATTGCTCAGTAGTGCAAGTATTGTATTGCTTAGGAACTCCAGTTCTGTCGTCACGCCTGTCGCTGGCAGCACCTGTCGCGGCAGCTGTCCGTTGGTCGTCGCGGCAGCAAACACACCAACTCAGTACGTTCAAGTTTGGCAAGAATCCCAGATTTGCCTTGGCCTATCCCTAGGTCAAAGTCTGTCGATGATCACGTCTTTGACGATACCTCCCGGTGTGAATCGAAGGATGAACACCGATGTGTATGAATTCTTCCTTAGCCACTTAACCTTGCCATATCCCTAGGCACAAGATAGTTCAACTATAAACTAGAGAACTCGCTCTTATTTCTTTCGTATACTTAACTCTCCCGATGCTAAGTAAATAGATAACCTCACAATGCTCTCCCGATGCTCTTGCAAGATATTAAAACCAAAATAAGAGAACTTGAAGTTTATTTTATTGAACTTGGAAAATCCTAAAACAAAACAACCCTTTCAACTACTTTACAAAACAACCCGTGGCCCTAAGGGGAATTTAGAACATGTCGACGACGGGTAAACGGCAGAGGGGTTTAGGTTATCGGTTATGGGGGTCTTCCCCTCCTAGGTTAAATCTATGCCCTTATATAAGCTTTGGGCTCAAGTATTCTAAGTTAACAAGGATTACAACTTTAATGAAAAGTAAGATTCTAATAAATGCTTAATCTCTAAGGATTCCTACTTTTCAGCCGCCTCCTTGTTTCATGGGAATTCCTCTCCTTGAGCTTTGGCTTGACATATCTTTTGATCCGGGGCTTGGAAAAATATTTGGCTTTCACACGATAGACGAGCAGATTTTTCTCTATCTATCGAGGTCCACTTTACTTTTCCTCTTCATAAGGCTGCTGTCACCTTGCTGTCACGACAGATCCATGGCAGCTTCTTCCTCGTCGTCTGCTTGTCCAGTTCGGCTCTCCTGCTTCTCTGCCCTACGCCCGCCTTCACCATCTACGATGGCAGCTACCTGCAAAATAAGCCATCTTTTAGTAGAATCCGTGCCTTTAATCCATTTGTGATGTTTTACTGTAAACTAACCTAAATGCAATGCAATGATGCTTGAATGCAGCAGAAATATGGGTTAAAAAGGGTGTAAATAATAGAACTTTTACACACTCAACACACCCCCAAACTCAAGTTTTTGCTTGCCCTCAAGCAACTAAGACCTAAAAGAAAAAGAATAAATTTTTTTTTGTGTTGGCCTTCAAACAGTGAACTGTCCCTTACCTGTCGCTCATTCTCTGTAACGGCAGCAATCTGTCGGTAAGATTAGGATCTGTCCGGAATCTCCCTATAGTCCTCGTGCAGTGTGTGCATGCTTGTGAACAGTTATATGCCAAGATTCTCTTAGTTTCACTAGAATATTATTCTTTAGCTTGTTAGAGTTTCTCTTACGAGACTGTTTCTTTCTTTTTCTTACTAGAGCCAGAATCGGGCACCTCTAGTTATTTCCCTTTTTTTTCTAATTTCTTCTATTTTCTACTAGAGCCAGTATTTCAGGCACCTCTAGTTAACTGTCTAGAGCCGGTGATAGGCACCTCTAGAAGTTTTTCTCTGGTTATCTGCCTAGAGCCAGTGGTCGGCACCTCTAGGTTTCCTGAGATTCTAGTCTCTTTTCTACTCTAAGTGCTAAGCTTTCCTATTCTAGTTTGGCTAAGAGAAATCTAAGCAGTATAACAGTCACAATGGTGTTTAAGTTTTCAGAACTATAGAAAGGCTCTAAACTTCTCCTTAATCTGTCCTAAAGATGCTGTCACGACAGAGCTGTCATGACAGGTAAGTTAACTTCACAGTTTTAAGCCAACAGTTTAATCTTCTTCTTTTTTTTTGAACTTAAATAAATAAAAGACACAACAGATTAATAAAAAGATGTACTAAGACTCCATTAATGATGGAGGGTTGCCACCCCCAAACTCGAGGGTTGCATTGCCCTCAATGCAAAATGACAGAAAAACAAAAACAAGAAGGCAAGTACATCACAAAATAAAGAAGGCAGGCAGCAATAAAAGGAAATAAAAGACTTAAATTTTCAATCGCTGTCCTCGCTGTTGCTGCTAACACGGATCTGATGGCGGCGTCTGGGCTGTGGTGGAGGCTGGACAGTTTGCTTAACGAGCTGAACGTCTGAACTGCTGCCACTGTCCCACCTGCAGCTGGTGGAGGTGCTAGCCTTGGGCATCAGCTTCCTGTCTGCCACGTGCTTCTGTCGCTTGACAGGCGTAAACTCCCTCTCCAAATTCCTCCTAATCAGAGGTTCTTCTTCACCGACGGTTATGGCTGGCCGCTTCGTTCCACGTGCAGGGCTGTCGGCCGAAGGATTCGCAGCTGCCGTCCGGGCAGGTGAAGGGGTGGAAGCAGCAGAATGTGTATGAGGGGAGACAGGTGGTGTAGGTGTAGGGGAGGGGATATGAAAATAATGGGCAGGGAAGGTGGGGAAGATGACATCCGTATAATGTAAAGTGTCGGTAATGAAATTTACCGTTGCGTTGGTGAAATCCCGGATGAAGGTCATCAGTCCCATTTGTCGCTCTTCTACCCGTTGGATCGCAGCAAGGATGTGGGCAGAATGGTCTGTCGGGGCGGTGGCGGCGGCAGGTTCGGTGGCAGGTTCCTCATCTGAGTCTGCAGGGGAGGCAGCTGGGTTGAAGGAGTTGATGGGTGTTGCAGCTATGACCTCCATGAGGCTTGAGATGTTGTTGTCAGTCCAGCCACGACCATTGACTAATTTGTCGGTGGATACCTCGGGGACAGCAGCACAGCGGCAGAGAGAAGTTATCGTGAACGACAGGCAGAGGCGAGAGTCTGTTCGATGGGCACAATCCAAAATGCTCTCCCTCATATAACGGCCCACGTTGATAGGCCTGTCGTGCATGATTGAATGGATGAGTGCGAGCCGCTGCTGGTTCACTGTCGTATGATGGGAAGATGGCATGATACGCTTTTTGATGAAAGCGTTCCAGAGTTTTGCTTCAGGTAGGAGCTGCCCCCTTTTTACAGAGTGGGGGTTCTTTTTGCTGGTTGTCCATGTTGTTCCTTCCTCTGTTACCTCCGCCATGACAGCACCATAGGCGGCAGCATCGAGGGTGTCGAGAAATTTCTGGTGGGCATCATCATCGGGGCCAAAGAAAAGGCCAAACATGTGGTTGATGCTGTCAGCCGTGAATGGAACCTTTACTCCTCGGACGGTGACAGATGTTGCCGTTCTGCTGTCGACGGCCGCGTAGAACTCCCGGACTAATGTGTCGTTTAGTTTTGCCGGTTGTTCGGCGAACTGCTCCCATAGTTGGGTTCTTATAGCTTTCGCAATGAACGGTCGGAGCCTCATGTTAGGTGCTTCGCGAATGTAGATGAAGCCCCTCTCTTCCCATAACTCCTTGTTGGCGAACGGTGATGCTGCTGCGGATGAGGAGGTTGAGGTAGCACTGCGGCGGGTCTGTCTAGTAGACATATTAGTTGCAAGGGTTGTAGAAATAAAGAAAGCAAATAACAACTAGAGGAGGAAGCAAGGAAGAAGAAGCAGAAGTGAGAAAAATGAAAATGAAAACGGGGTTTTATAGCGGTCGAGGTGCTTCCCGTTTAATGCTGTAACGGCAGGCGTGAATAGCGGAGCAACTGTTGGGATTTAGCGTGTCTGACGCGTCTGACACATATTTATAAGTCTGCTACGCGTCTGCCACACGCTTCTGCGTCTGCCGTGTCAGTCTGTTGACAGCCTGTCTTATCCGTCTACGGCGGCAGCCGAAACGACATGCTTCAATAAATGGGCTCTGTTGGGCTGATGGATGGATGGTGGGCTTGGGTCACTTCTCCTTTTCTTCTTGACTCCTTTATTTCCTAAAGACAGAAAAATAAAAACATTATTCGACTAAAATAAATCTAATTTCCTAATAAATAATAAATAATGTAAATAAATAAATAATAAAACTTAGGTTAAATTAGGGATGCCTTGTGGGGCATCTCCTAAAGTAACCACTTCCTGTATTCCTGGGGCTTCAGTCCCTTGATAATGCTTGAGGCGCTGTCCATTAACTTTGAATTGGTGCCCGTCTTTTAATGATTGAATTGTGATGGCACCATGGGGAAAAACTTGTACCACTTGGAATGGGCCAGACCATCTAGACTTTAACTTTCCTGGGAAGAGTTTCAGTCTAGAATTGAACAACAACACAAGCTGCCCTGGCAGAACTGTCGTGGCAGCAACTTCTTATCATGCCACTTCTTTGTTTTTTCCTTGTAGATTCTTGCGTTGTCATAGGCCATTGTCCGTATTTCTTCAAGCTCGTTCAGATCTAACAGCCATTTCTGGCCTGCCTTGTCCAAGTCCATATTCACTGCCTTGATTGCCCAGTATGCTTTGTGCTCAATCTCGACAGGCAAGTGGCAGGTTTTTCCATAAATCAGTCGGTATGGAGACATGCCCAACGGAGTCTTAAAAGCTGTCCTATATGCCCATAGTGCATCATTCAGAAGTAGAGACCAATCTTTCCTAGTTGGTTTAACCATCTTCTCAAGAATGTTCTTCACTTCCCTATTGGATATCTCAGCCTGTCCATTGGTCTGTGGGTGGTATGCTGTCGCGATCCTGTGCTTGACACCATATTTCTTCAAGGCGGCAGCAATTACCCTATTATCAAAATGTCTCCCTTCATCACTGATAATCGCCTTAGGGATGCCAAACCTCGAAAAAATGTTTTTGTGTAAAAACTTTTGGACCGTCTTGGCATCATTCTTTTGTGTGGCGATAGCTTCAACCCACTTAGAGACATAATCTACTGCTAGGAGGATGTATAAATTTCCACATGAAGATGGGAAAGGTCCCATAAAATCAATCCCCCAAACGTCGAAGATCTCGACTTCCAGAATGTTCCGCAGTGGCATCTCGTTTCTCCTCGAGATGTTACCTGTCCGCTGGCACCTGTCACAGTTCTTGTAAAAGTCCTGTGCATCTTTATACAGTGTCGGCCAGTAGAACCCTGACTGCAGCACCTTGGCAGCAGTTTTGTTGCCTCCTAAGTGACCTCCATATTGAGAAGCATGGCAGTGATGGAGAATGTCTTCTTGCTCTTCTTGTGGTACACACCTCCTTATAACCTGATCTGCACATAATTTGAAAAGAAGAGGTTCGTCCCAATAATAATGCTTGACATCATTTTGGAACCTCTTCCTGGCTTGATAATTAAGATCAGAAGGGAATATTCCGCTAACTATAAAATTAACGAAATCTGCATACCAGGGGAGTTCAGAAGACTTACCTGCCGCCATGGCTGTCGCGGCAGCGATTGCGGCAGCAAAGAGCTGCTCATCTGGGAAGGTCTCCAGTATGTTTGTCTCATCAATTGGTAGACTCTGTCTCTTCTCCAGTCTTGACAAGTGGTCTGCCACCTGATTTTCTGTCCCCTTTTTGTCCTTGATCTCTAGGTCGAATTCTTGTAATAGCAAGATCCACCGTATCAATCTAGGCTTTGCAACCTTCTTTGCGAACAAATATTTCAGGGCAGAATGGTCTGTGTGCACTATCACCTTCGTCCCAAGTATGTAAGAACGAAACTTGTCAATGGAGAACACCACAACTAATAGCTCCTTTTCTGTGGTGGTGTAGTTCACTTGGGCGTCATTTAATGTCTTGCTGGCGTAGTATATGACATGAAACAGCTTATTTCTGCGCTGCCCAAGTGCTGCCCCGACAGCATAGTCACTAGCATCACACATAATCTCAAATGGCTGTGTCCAGTCTGGTGGCTGTACTATGGGGGCTGTCACTAGTTTTTCCTTCAGAACCTTGAATGCTTCAGTACATTCATCATTAAAGTCAAAGGGTCGGTTCTGCTCTAAGAGATGGCATAGGGGCTTGGTGATTTTTGAGATAATTTGCGATAAATCTTCGATAAAAACCAGCATGCCCTAAAAAACTCCTTATGCCCTTGACTGTGGTTGGCAGCGGCAGCTTCTCTATGACTTCTATTTTGGCCCTGTCGACTTCTATCCCATGGCAGCTAATCTTATGGCCAAGGACTATCCCTTCATCCACCATAAAGTGGCATTTTTTCCAATTCAAAACAAGATTAGCTTTTTCACATCTTTCAAGTACCTTTTGAAGATTGCCAAGGCAGCTTTCAAAATCGTCTCCAAAGACGGAAAAGTCATCCATAAAAATCTCTAGGAAGTCCTCTACCATGTTGGAGAATATGGCCATCATGCACCTTTGGAAAGTGGCAGGTGCATTACAGAGTCCAAATGGCATTCTCCTAAAAGCGTACGTTCCGTAGGGGCATGTGAAGGTCGTCTTTTCTTGATCCTCTGGTGCAATAGAAATTTGGTTATAACCTGAATAACCATCAAGAAAACAATAGTAAGGTTTACCCGCTAATCTATCAAGCATTTGATCAATAAAGGGTAAAGGAAAGTGGTCATTTCGGGTAGCTTTGTTAAGCTTCTGATAGTCCATACAAACCCTCCAACCGGTCACAGTCCTGGTTGGGATTAACTCATTGTTCTCGTTGGTCACCACGGTCATTCCTCCTTTCATGGGAACGCATTGCACCGGACTTACCCATTTGCTGTCGGAGATGGCGTAAATAATACCAGCATCTAACCATTTGATTATCTCTTTACGCACCACCTCTTTCATCGCATGGTTTAGCCGTCTTTGGGCATCAATAGTTGGCTTATGATCTTCCTCCAGGAGGATTTTGTGCATGCATAACGCCGGACTAATGCCTTGAATGTCTGCTATCGTCCATCCAATCGCCTTTTTGTGCTGCCTTAGCATGTCGATTAGCTGTCGTTCCTGTTCCTGCGGCAGCTTAGAAGAGATGATTACGAGCAACGTATCATTTAAACCAAGAAAAGCATATTTAAGCTGCCCTGGCAGAGGCTTCAGTTCTAAGGCAGGTGGTTCAATAGTATATGGCTTTTGGATTAAATGGTTATCCGAAGTGTAATTCAAAGGTTCGAATAACTTACCTGGACGATGGCCTAACCAGTTTACCTCCTCCTGATCTTCAGTATCAGATGTATCGGAGTCAGAGGAGTTGCTGTCGTCGGAGCTGTCTTCGTTGCTGTCGTGACAGGCTTGTAAGTGGTTGTCGCAGCAGTGGCCAAAATTTATATCATGACAGCCCGACCTAATGTATGGA
This sequence comes from Hibiscus trionum, assembly GCA_030270665.1. Taxonomy (NCBI): domain Eukaryota; kingdom Viridiplantae; phylum Streptophyta; class Magnoliopsida; order Malvales; family Malvaceae; genus Hibiscus; species Hibiscus trionum. The sequence goes on from BSYR01000021.1 coordinate 31,144,447, forward strand.
TGATCAAGGGTTACTTCAATGATAGCCTTGCATTCCTCATCCACATCTGCATGTTTCATTGCTTGGAGAACATTTAATTTAATCTCTTGATCGTTCACGCGCATAGTGAGTTCTCCTTTCTCCACATCAATCAGTGATCTTCCCGTGGCTAAGAAGGGTCGCCCAAGGATGACTGGTGCATTTTCATCTGCCTCACAATCTAAAACAAGAAAGTCAGCAGGAAAAATAAACTTATCCACTCTTACCAGAATATCTTCAATTTTTCCCTCTGGATGAACGTAAGAGCGGTCTGCCAGCTGCAGAGTTACTGTCGTGGGCCGCGCCTTTCCAATACCTAATTTCTGAAAAACAGATTTTGGCATTAAATTAACACTAGCACCAAGATCACAAAGTGCCTTACCCACAAATTTGTCTCCGATTACACAAGGTATGATGAAGCTCCCCGAATCCTTCTTTTTCTGGGGTGGCTGCCGATGAAGAATAGTCATGCAACCATCTGCCATCCTTACCGTTTCAAATTCCCCAAATTTATATTTCTTTGACATGACATTCTTGAGAAATTTGGCGTAACCAGGCATCTCCCTAACGGCATCTAACAGCGGAATATTAATTTGAACCTGCTTAAAAATATCATAAATCTTTTTAAGTTGAGATTCCTGTTTAGTTTGCTGTATCCGTTGAGGAAAAGGGGGTGGGGGACGGTAATCAGCAATACGTCCTTCCCACTGCATACGAATCTGAGGAAGATGTTCTTCATTTTTCTCCTTTGTCGCTTCTGCTGTCGTGACAGGCTCATCAGCAACAGTCTGTTTATCACCTGTCGGAGCAGCTTCCTCGGCAGGTTTATCTATGGCTGGTTCCTTTTCTGTTTCAGCTTTTTTTTCCGGCCCTGGTAGTTTCTTCCCACTTCTAGTAGTAATTGCCTTGCATTGCTCATGTGTGGGTGGTCTAGCACTTTCAGTATTGCTAGGGAATCCTCCATTTTGCCTCGGCTTAATATGTTGAGAAACTTGACCCATTTGTGTCTCCAGAGATTTCAAAGTAGCTTCATGATTTGTCATTCTCATCTCTGTCTTATCCATGAAGTTCGCTGTCTTCTTAACAAACTGATTCATATTCTCAATATAAGTACCGGTTTGAGACATAAAGGTGGCCAGAGTCTGTTCCAATATACTGCTCGTGGCAGGTGGTGGCTGTTGTTGCTGCTGCGGTGGCAGGTTCTGCAGCAGTTGTTGTCGCGTCAGCAATCTAGGTCCTCCCTGATTCTGATTGTGTGCTTGCGAATTTAGGGCGTTGTTAGGATTACTCTAGGAAAATTTGGGATCCTTCCTCCAATTGGGGTTATAATTGTTGGAATTGTAATTTGGCTTGTAATTTCCAACATATTTTCCTTCTTCTACTTGTATTGGGCACTCATCTCTACTATGATTTCCCTCACAGATATCACATACTTCCTCAACAGCAAATCCTTGTAATCCATCATCATTCAACAACCTTTTCATTGCTTTAGTAAGGAATGCTACCTGTGATTTCATAGTGCTGTCGGCTTCATAATCCTTGACAGCAAGTACCCGTTTACCCCCTCTTCTTGCAGTCAGAAACTGCTCCTCATTCTTAGCCAGATTTTTCAAAACTTGCAATGCCTCGTCTGGATCTTTATCCAATAATAGTCCATTTGCTGCAGAATCAATTCTAATGCGAGTTTGTAAGTTAGCAGCATTATAGAACTTAGTTACCTGATTCCAGACGGGGAATCCATGCATGGGGCAGTTTCGAAGAAGAGTAGTAAATCTGTCCCAGGCCTCGTGCATTGGCTCGTCATCTTCCTGTTGAAAAGTAGCAATTTCGTTACGTAATCGCTCAGATAAATGCGAAGGATTAAAACGAGATAAGAATTCACGAGACAAATCTGCCCAAGTTACGATTGAACCCGGTGTTAGTTTATTCCACCAAGTCTTAGCTCTGTCCCTCAATGAGTGGGGAATAACCGAAGCCTCAATATCTCCGGATTAACTCCTGGCAGTCTAAACGAACCACAGATCTCCTGGAACGTTTTGAGATGCTCCCTAGCATCTTCTGTCACATCACCACTAAACTGCTCGGCGTTGTTGATCATACTAAACATGACAGGCTTGAGTTCGAAGTTATCAACATCAATATTCGTCAGTGTGGTCTCCAGCTCTACATGATCGTTCAGCATGTAGTCACGACATGACCGTCGTCCAGCTGCTGCGGGCGGGTCACCGACAGGCGGTATACCATCACCAGCGGGCGGATTACGGCCATCTTCTCTAGCTGTTCCTCAAGGTACTCGTTCCTGTCTAAAAGGTGGCGAAGTTGTTTCTTGAGATTGAAGGAACGTTCGATTTCCGGATCTAATTTATACTCAGGATCTTCGCCTCTTTTAGATCTGTGCATAAACAAGATAACCTTGTGAAAAGCAAGAGTTTAAAGTACTAACAAAAAATAGAAAAAGAAAAATTAAAAGAAAAAACAAAAACAAAAACGAAAAGTGCAATAAAAGAAAGGTGTAGTTATGTTGCCAATCCCCGGCAACGGCGCCAAAAACTTGTTGCGTGTAAAAGAGTCTATCGCAATTGTAGTGCAAGTGTACACGACGCAAGTAGTAAAGTGATACGAAGTATCGGATTATCCTCTCCACAGGGATTGGGCCAATAGCTTCACCTAATTTCACTGCACGAAGTAAAGGAAATAATTGAGAGTTGTCACGAAAATAATAAAGGAAAACGTAAATAAAAGAATAGAGTAATCAAGATAGAGAGAATGGGCTGGTATTGAATTGCTCAGTAGTGCAGGTATTGTATTGCTTAGGAACTCCAGTTCTGTCGTCACGCCTGTCGCTGGCAGCACCTGTCGCGGCAGCTGTCCGTTGGTCGTCGCGGCAGCAAACACACCAACTCAGTACGTTCAAGTTTGGCAAGAATCCCAGATCTGCCTTGGCCTATCCCTAGGTCCAAGTCTGTCGATGATCACGTCTTTGACGATACCTCCCGGCGTGAATCGAAGGATGAACACCGATGTGTATGAATTCTTCCTTAGCCACTTAACCTTGCCCTATCCCTAGGCACAAGATAGTTCAACTATAAACTAGAGAACTCGCTCTTATTTCTTTCGTATACTTAACTCTCCCGATGCTAAGTAAATAGATAACCTCACAATGCTCTCCCGATGCTCTTGCAAGATATTAAAACCAAAATAAGAGAACTTGAAGTTTATTTTATTGAACTTGGAAAATCCTAAAACAAAACAACCCTTTCAACTACTTTACAAAACAACCCGTGGCCCTAAGGGGAATTTAGAACATGTCGACGACGGGTAAACGACAGAGGGGTTTAGGTTATCGGTTATGGGGGTCTTCCCCTCCTAGGTTAAATCTATGCCCTTATATAAGCTTTGGGCTCAAGTATTCTAAGTTAACAAGGATTACAACTTTAATGAAAAGTAAGATTCTAATAAATGCTTAATCTCTAAGGATTCCTACTTTTCAACCGCCTCCTTGTTTCATGGGAATTCCTCTCCTTGAGCTTTGGCTTGACATATCTTTTGATCCGGGGCTTGGAAAAGTATTTGGCTTTCACACGACAGACGAGCAGATTTTTCTCTATCTATCGAGGTCCACTTTACTTTTCCTCTTCATAAGGCTGCTGTCACCTTGCTGTCACGACAGATCCATGGCAGCTTCTTCCTCGTCGTCTGCTTGTCCAGTTCAGCTCTCCTGCTTCTCTGCCCTGCGCCTGCCTTCACCATCTACGATGGCAGCTACCTGCAAAATAAGCCATCTTTTAGTAGAATCCGTGCCTTTAATCCATTTGTGATGTTTTACTGTAAACTAACCTAAATGCAATGCAATGATGCTTGAATGCAGCAGAAATATGGGTTAAAAAGGGTGTAAATAATAGAACTTTTACACACTCAACAATCGCGTTTCTGGCAGTGTTTGCATCAAGCTTTGGGTACACGGTTGAATTTCAGTACATCTTATCATCCTCAGTCGGATGGTCAGTCCGAGCGTGTTATCCAGGTTTTAGAGGATATGTTGAGGTGCTGCGTGATTGAGTTTCAGGGCTCATGGGAGAAACATTTTCCTTTGGTGGAGTTTGCTTATAACAATAGTTATCAGGCAAGTATTCAAATGGCACCTTATGAAGCTTTGTACGGGAGGAAGTGTAGGACTCCTCTGTGTTGGGCTGAAACGGGTCAGAAGTTGGTTTCGATGCCAGCTTTGTTGAAGGGAACCACCGAGAAGGTGAAGCTCATTTGTGAGCGTTTGAAAGCAGCCTCTGATCGGCAAAAGTCTTACGCAGATTTGAAGCATAAGGAGATTGAGTATGCGGTGGGTGACCGTTTGTTTTTGAAGGTTTCGCCTTGGAAAAAGGTGATGAGGTTTGGCCGAAAGGGTAAGTTGAGCCCTAGGTACATTGGACCATACGAGGTGATTGAGCGTGTGGGTCATGTTGCGTACAAGTTGAGGTTACCGCAAGAGTTGGAGAAGATCCATGATGTGTTTCATGTTTCTATGCTTCGGAAGTATAGATCAGATCCTTCACATGTGATGCCTGTGGAAGAAGTGGAATTGAATCCGGATTTGACCTATGATGAGGAACCGGTGAGGATTCTGCATTCGGATAGTAAGGTTCTTCGTGGCAAGACCATTGAGTTGGTAAAGGTGTTGTGGAAACATCGTGGTGTTGAAGAAGCCACGTGGGAGCGGAAGGATGACATGTTGAAGCAGTTTTCGTACCTCTTTCCTTCAGGTAAATTTCGAGGACGAAATTTCTTAAGGGGGGAGAGTTGTAACACCCCAATTTTTGGGCTTAGAAGTTTTGGGTTTGGACCGGACCGGTCGGGTTGCGGTTCGAATATAAAAGGGTGAATTTAGGAAAGCCTAGTTCGGGTTGCATTAAAAATATGGAAAAATGTCTTAAAATCCTCTTTTATTATATATAAGAGAAAGGTGAAATCAATTTTACAAAATGAGGTTTGGAAGAGTGACATTTTGGGTTAGTGACCAAAATGTAATTTTTGAAAACTGGGTGACTGTTTTAAAAAGGATTGAAACTTTGAATCTTTAAGGAGCTATTTACCCAAAGGAGTTTCTCCAGATTTTTCTTAATATTAATCAATTTATTAATGGTTTTAATTAAGGTAAAAAAGGAGGGAAGAAGATATTTTGTCATTTTAACTAACTTTCTCAAATTTTCCATTTTCTTTTCTCTCAACTTTTCTCTCAACCCAAACACTTTTCTCCAGCAAATTTCCCTCTGATTTTGATAACAAAAGATGAGATTTCAATCCTCATTTGATCTCTAATCATTTCTACAACAAAACCTTAGCATTTGCTTATTGGATTTTCAAGAATCTTGGTTCTAAAAAGGGAGAAACTCAAGTTTAGAGGTATGAACGTCCTTCTCCTCTAAATTCTCAGTTCTTTACTGAAATTCCCAAGTTCTCAATCCTTGAATTATGTTTTATTAAAGGTTTTGCAATTGAGTTCTTGATCTTGGCTTTAAAATGCAAGATTTGCTTTAATTTTGATGAAATTCGTATGATCTGATTGGGCATTGTTTTGAGATGTGTTTTTGATGTAAAATGGATGTATAATTGATGAGAAATTGAGGTTTAGTCAATGCAATCCCGAATAGGTTGATTTTCCTAAGTTTTGTTTAAGTTTTGTGTGGTTTTTGGAGTGATCTTGATGTTCTGCTATAGCTGGAGGTATAAGGACGTGATGAGATCCATTTTGGATGTTAATTGAGGTTTATGAATTTTTGGAATTGATGGATCTTGGCTGGGTAGTGTTTTGGAGATGTTTGGATGTGATTTCGGTTGTGTTTGGTAGCCGAAATGTGAGTGTTGATGTGAACAGCGAGTTTAGATGTCTTGGTTGAGGATATTAATGCATGATGGTGCATTAATCTACTGTTTTGATGTGTTTAAAACAAGGGAGACATCTTCGGATCCTCGTGGTGTTGATCCGGAAGCTTGATTGGTGTTTCGGCAAGTGGCGAAACGGAATCGATGAGTGGATTTTGGTTTTCAGCTTTGAAACCAATGTTTTGAAGGTTTGGGAGCTTAGTTTAAGTCTAAACAACTTTGCTAAGCTCAAGAGTAAGTTTTCGGAAAAACTCTCTTGTTGATAAACCATGTGTTGGTTGTGTGCAATGTGATTGTTTGCATGTTTTAAATTCTGTTTTGAAAGCATACTTTAGCATGTTTATTTGCTGGTTTTATAAGCCATGTTTTGAAGGATGCTCAAGGTAAGAGATCCTTGTTTTGAACATTTGATAAAATGTGGTTTTGTTGCATAAGGATGCATGATGATTAATGGCTTTGTTAAATGCTTTAAAACAGTGGTTTATTGTTCTTAAATGATGCATATTGGCAAGTGATGTTTCGAGAAAGGTTAAGAACACTATGGTGGTTAAAAGTCCATAGGTGGTTCTTGAGTTAAGAACAACATGGTGGTTAAAAGTCCATGATTGGTTCTTGTGCTAAGGTCACAAAGGTGGTTAAAAGTCCTTGTGTGAGCCTTGTGTGTTGTAAGGTCACAAAGGTGGTTAAAAGTCCTTGTGTGAACCTTGTGTATTTTAAGAACACCATGGTGGTTAAAAGTCCATGGGTGATTCTTGTGTTAAGGTCACAAAGGTGGTTAAAAGTCCTTGTGTGAGCCTTGTGTATTTTAAGAACACCATGGTGGTTAAAAGTCCATGGGTGATTCTTGTGCTAAGGACACAATGGTGGTTAAAAGTCCATGTGTGGTCCTTGTGAATTGTAAGATCACAATGGTGTTTAAAAGTCCATGTGTGAGTCTTATGTTGATTGTATTATGAAATGAAAAGATTATGATTATCACTTGTGTCCAATATGACATGTTAATAATTTGAAGCATGAAATGCTTGTTTTAAATGCTTTTGTGCATGGATAAAGGTTGTTTTGAATTAAGGTTTATAAAAGTGTTTATAAATGCATTATTGTGTTGTTTTAAATGAGCATTCCTCACTAAGCTATGTGCTTACGCTCTCTCTTTTCTTAAACCAATAACGCAGAGCATTGAAGTGCATATAAGGGCAGCAAGAGGTCAAGAATCCAAGTGAAGAACTAAGCTCATGTATGGTGAAAGTTTCTTTACACTATTAGCTTTTGGCATTTGGCAATGGGGAACCTATGTTGTTGTTTTGGGAGATGTTTTGGACTCCCTAAGTTGGTTTTATGTTGTTGTTGATGTTGGAACATGTAATAGGCCTTTGTGAAGTTGGTTGAGTATTTTGATGCTTAAATGGTTTTCTATATAGGATGCATGCCTATAGAATTGGGGCTTTTCTTGTTTGATGCCATGTTTATGAATTGTTGATGCCATTATGTTCCTTATGCATGTAATGTCCTGCTGATATAATTTGGTTGCCTTTGGAGCATGTTTGATGGGTCAATTATGTGATAAACTAGCTAAATTTCTACAATCTGGGCAGCCTGTTTCGGAACAGGTGCTGCCGTTTCGGAACAGAGGGCCTGAAATGGCCTAGGCGTTTCGAAACGGGCAGAGCCGTTTCGGAACAGTTTGGCCACTGCCAGGCCATGTTGCGCAACGCGTTTCGGAACGGTACCACGTTTCGGAACGGATCATCCCTGTTCCGAAACACCCGACCGTTGGGCACTGAAATTGACGGTTTTATGTTTTGAAATCCTTGCGTTTTGGTCCTGAATCTTGTTTATGCAATTGAATGAGTTTGAGATGTCCGTTTGAGTTGAAATTTGGCAGGGAAGCATGAAATATGACTAATTTCATAATGGTAACTTAAAAGTGGGTTAAGTCATTCTAATTTCCAGAATTTACATTTTGGTCCCTAAACTTGTATGTTGTGCAATTAAGTCCCTAAATGTTTTCCGAATGCGCTGATCTTTGAGTATGTTGTTGTTATGTACATATCTAGGGTTAATGTGCATTTAGATAAGATTAAAAAGAAAAAAAAGGGTCGTTAATCAAGGTTGACTTTCGGGTTGACTTTGGTTTTCCCCGTGTAAACTTCTTAATTCGGGTCAACCGTCTAGGCCGGGTTAAGGGGGTTACATTATTAAGCGAGGAGAAAGATTTACAAAAGAGCTTTGAAGGATTTATGGGATGATTTACAAATGTACATGGCTAGCCTATTTATAGGCTCCCACCTCCTGAATGGAAAGTGGAGATTGATTTGATCCAACGGTCCTTATTTTGCCTTCCAAAATATCTAAAGGCCTAAATTATTCTAGATAAGTCAATACTTATCTACATAGGTCTCTAGTATTCTAAAGTATTCTAGATAATTCCCTATAGATATACACTAATCTATAGTCTTCTAGAATGTTCTAGAGGTGTCCAGACTAGTCCTAAGCTTTATGGAGTTGTTCCGGTGCTTCTTTGAGCTTTACGAGCCTTCTAGGTCCTTCTGGGTGAGCCTAGATGGTTGTGAAGCGTCCTGGAACCTCCTAGAACATTGTGTAAACATTTCAAGAGAGGTGTTAGCCTCTCTGGAGCGTTCTAGGACCTTCCTTGGCTCATGCTTTGCCTTAAAACGCCCATGGGTGCATTCTGCATGCCCAAAGTTCTTCATTTAGCCTCGGTTGGCCTTGGTGCTTAAGGATGAGGTGTGACATTCTCCCCCACCTAATCTCATGACGCCCTTGTCACGCCTCGATTGGGCTGCTGGGATGTTGCCAACACGCTTCTGTTGTCCTCCAGTTCGCCTCTTCTTTCCCTTAGCTTGACAGCTTGTCCCTTGGTTATTGTATCGGGTCGCGCACTTGGTTGGACTACTTTTGCCCTCATCGTCTTAGTTTAGGAAGCATTGCTCCCCTCGTGCTCATCCGACCTCTAGAATGGCTTGCCTTGATCAATGCCCTTGTCAACCCTTCTTGTTCCATCGGCTCCTTTGATGATGGAAACAAGCAGTCTTCTATCAGAACACAACCTAATCACATGAGGTTCATTGCATAGGTAGCACTTCACCCTTGTGCTTACCTTCCCTTGTGGTGTAGATTTAGCCTTCCCATTGCCACGATTCCCTCTCGTGGGCTTGACCCTGTTGACACAACCTTGCTTTCCCCATACAAGCTTGGTCGGTGACTTGGCCTTACCCTCGGCCTTTAGCTTAAGTCTCACGTCGCCATGACCATTGAGGATGGAACTTCCCTCGTTCCTATCGGTGTCCTCAACCGATCGCATTGCTAAAAGCAATTGCATGGATCTCATCTGTGCACCTTGCCCATCCTCGGCATCACTACCTTCGTCGGCATCACTTCCCCCTTGATGCTTGGCTAGGAGCGAACTGAGGGCTTGCTTCTGTGGGCACTTCCGGACCCAATGATCACCGTCACAGATGAAGCAATTGTTGGGTGGTGACTTCCTCGTACCATGATAGTCTCTGTACTTGCCCTTCCAAGGAGATAAGTCTCGACGCTTAGACTTGTCCTCCTCGTGACACTCTTTGGGATGGCTCCTCTCTCCCCCACCTTTGGCATGGCCATCCCTATCATCATTTGGCCTGGGGGTAGACTCCTTTTGGCTAGAGTAGTCATTGAGACTCTCGCCCACGGAAATGGCATTAGCTAGGTTCTGCACTCCTCGACGCCTTATCTCACTTTTTGCCCACTGTTGGAGTCCATCGACAAAGTTAAAGAGTGAATCTTTTTCGGAGATATTGGGGATCTCAAGCACCATACTTGTGAATTTCTTGGCGTAGTCTTGGATGCTCCCCGTTTGCTTGAGCCGACGCCATCGATCTCTTGCCTCATCCTCGGCGTTCTCCGGATAGAACTGTCATTTGAGTTCACTTTTAAAATCATTGAAGGTAGAGATGGTGCACGTACCTCTCTCAATGTCCATGCGCCTTCTCCTCCACCATAAAATGGTTGTGTCGGTGAGATACAAAGTCGTGGTTTGGATCTTGGAAAACTCGTCCACAATGCCAACGGCTCCAAGGTATAGTTCCAAGCCATATAGGAAGTTGTCTACTTCCTTAGCCTCGCGTGACCCCGCAAAGGTTTGAGGCTTGGGCACCTCGACCCTTCAAGCCTCCATGGTGGTGCTTGGCCCCGCTGCCAAAGCACATTTGCACAAGGCTACATCACCTTGTAGTCCCTCCACTTCGGCACGAGCATTGTCAAGCTCTTGTTGAAGAGACTGACGAACCCTCGGGAGCTTCCCCATGAGAAGATTGCGGATTTAACCCATCTCTGCGCGCATGGTCTCCTCTAGCTTCACCATCATGGCCTTCATGGCCATGTGGAGCTCGGCATCCTCAACCTCAAGGCCTTCTACTCGATCTTGAAGGTCGTCCACATGGGCACCCATGCCCCCGACGCTTTCCTCAACACGAGTCAAGCGTGACTCCAAGCTAGGGATCATATCCTTGGACTTGGCCCTTTGCCTCGTCACTTTAGGATCGACCATCTCCTCTCGCCCTCGTTACTCATGCATGACCTTCGTGTCAGATGAGCTTATCACGTGGTTCTTAATCGATTTCGCCATGTCCCGAGTCTCGAACACGCTCTTATACCAACTGACACAGACTTATTTCTCCCAGACTCAATCCGTGCAGCACTAGCACTCCCAACACATTGCTAGTAAGCCTTACTCCCCCAATGCTATGTCAAACACACAAGAATTTAAGAAATGAAAGCTTTATTAAGCGAGGAGAAAGCATTACAAGAGAGCTTTGAAGGATTTCTGGGATGATTTACAAATGTACATGGCTAGCCTATTTATAGGCTCCCACCTTCTCAATGGACGGTGGAGATTGATTTGATCCAACGGTCCTTATTTTGCCTCCCAAAATATCTAAAGGCCTAAACTATTCTAGATAAGTCCATACTTATCTACATAGGTCTCTATTATTCTAAAGTATTCTAGATAATTCCCTACAAATCTACACTAATCTATAGTCTTCTAGAATGTTCCGGAGGTGTCCAGACTAGTCCCGAGCCTTTCGGAGTTGTCTCGATGCTTCTCCGAGCTTATCGAGCCTTCTAGGTCCTTCTAGGTGAGCCTAGATGGTTGTGGGGCGTCTTGGAACCTCATAGAATCTTGTGGAAACGTTGCAAGAGAAGTGTAGGCCTCTCTAGGGCGTTTTAGGACCTTCCTTGGCTCATGCTTTGCCTTAAAACGCCCATGGGTGCATTGTGCGTGCCCAAAGTTCTTCATTTGGCTTCGGTTGGCCTTGGTGCTTAAGGATTGGGCGTGACAGTAAGCATACAAGCTTAGTGACGAGTCTTCAAAACCCAAAAACACCATCAATGCTTAGAACCACATTACACTTTTGAAAACCATCAGCTTTCTTGAAATCCATACACTTCATTAACAAAAATCAGCATGTTATACCACATGCAACAAGTATCAAATACATCAACAGCAGAATCCATTTGCTATCACATAACTAAAGCCTTCCAATCATAACTACCGGTATGCAAAGATTAAAAGTAAAACATGCATTTTTCATATTAAGCATCCATAAACATTTCCATAGTAATTAATCAATTATATTGGCTCACAAGTGATCAATAACATTCTCATTTCTCAAAATGTATTGGATACATGGATTCCCAAGTTTTGTCCCAACACTTCATACATTCTCACCGACATCTCAAGGTTTACACACGGGAGCTACCCTCTACCGTTGTGGCACCCGTGTTGGAGTACTCGGTACCTTACAACCCCTCACACCACTCATCGGTAGATGCATAACCCCAGTAACGAGAGGCGGGACACAACTTAGTTTCCTTAATCGTTAGGGTACTTGGATGGAGTTTTCGGTACATTCACAATCCCTTAAAATCCAAGGCGACTTGTTATAGTGCACTTAATCCTATAGCCAGCTAACTATATCCGATTTCATTTGTAAACCACATTACAAAACATCACTTGCCAATATAATTGTCAATTAACATAAACTTCATTGTTTCCAAAGCATTCACAACAAGCCATATTTCCATGCATTAAACCATGCTTCATAATTCATGTATTACACATATATACAAGGATCACTTACCTAGTGCCTCCTTTAACAATATGGCATCATCAACAACAAATCATATACTCAATTCATGCTTTAAAACAGTAGGTAAACACATATAAAATAAAGTACGTCCACAAGCTTATAATAGCACAATCTAAGGGAGAAAATCACTTTACTTACTTCTAAACTTAGTAAAGTGTTTCAAGCTTATATTAAGTTCCCAAAACCACTTTTAAGATGTTTCAAAGCTGGAAATCCCTTTTCCACTCACCGACTCCTAAAACCTCAATCGCTGACACGAAAATCAAGCGTCCGAAGTCTTGGAACTTAACCGTTTCCTTCCAAAGAATCCTCCCCTATTTATACCATACAAGAACTGAGGATTAATGCATATCAATGCATTAAAACCACCAACAAACACTAAAAACTCACAGCTCTGCCCAAAGGCACAAAAATACCTATCTGAAACAACCGAAAGCACCTTCGTTTGATCACTAAACTAAACACAGCCATCAACAAACAGTTCCATCCCATTTTAACCATAAATCAACATCCAAAAACATCCTAATATCATTCTTATACCTCCAACAACTCAGATTTCACATTTCCAAGTCAAAAACCCAAAACTAACAACCTAGACAATTAGAGATCTCAATGATTTCGAGGTTATTATGATCAAAACTCATTATCAACATCAATAATCTTCCAAAACATGATTAGAAACCATCTTAACTGAACCAAAACAAAGCAAGTACGAATATCAAATTTTAATTCCTCTTTTAGCAAGATTTTGGTATTTTTACCAAATCAACATTAAAACCTCAATTAAAAACACAAATCAAGAGCCAATACTTTTGAATTTCATTAAAGAACCTAGATTAGAGGAGAAGCATGAAATTACCTCCAATCCTTGCTTTTCTTCCAATAGGCAAGTTTTCAACTCATGAAGCTTTAAGAAAATCTTGTGAATCTTTGAGTAGAATCTTTGGAAAAGAGTTGTAAATCAAAATAGCAAAAGAATGAAAATGAATTCTATAAATTGAGAGAAAAGGGGGAATGATTGGCTGAAGAGAAAATGAGAAATGGAAAAGTTACGTCAAATGGTTTAACAAAATAACTCTTTTTTTTTAATAAAACCTCTCTTTTCAACTTTAATTAAAACATTATAATTACATGCCAATTAAAAAAGGCTTAATTGCCAAAAAGCTCCCTAAAGATTCTAAGAATTTGACTCTCCTTTGAAAATTACACTTTTTCCATAGTTTTAAATCTTTACATTTCGGTCACTACCCAAAAAGTACACGTCCCAAAATCCATTTTTTAAGATTGATTTTATCAAGCCCATGTTTATGATTTTAGATGATTTTAGAAAATTTTACCATATTTTTACCATATCCCAAACCATGATTTCCCTGAACCGTTTCTAAAAGCTCGAATCCCCAATTCTAGGTTCGACTAGCCTGAACCGATGCTTAAAACATCTAGGCCTAAAACATAGTGATACAACTTTCCCCCACTTAGGAAATTTAGTCCTTGATGTTTTACCTGGAGGAAAAAGATGCGGAAACTGCTTCAACATGTCCGCCTTGTTCTCCCACGTGGCCTCCTCAACTCCTCGATGTCGCCACAACACCTTCACAAGTTCAATCATTTTACCACGAAGAAATTTGCTACTAGAATCAAGGATCCCCACTAGTTCCTCATCATAAGATAAATATGGATTCAACTCAATCTCCTCAACAGGCATCACATGAGATGGATCTGATCTATACTATCGCAACATTGAAACGTGAAACACATCATGAATTTTCTCCAACTCGGGAGGCAACCTCAATCGATATGCAACAGGACCAACTCACTCCACAAACCCATAAGGTCCAATAAACCTTGGACTAAGCTTACCCTTACGTCCAAATCTCATCACCTTCTTCCAAGGCGACACCTTCAAGAATACGCGATCTCCAACCGCAAACTCAATCTCCTTACTTTTTAAATTTGCGTAAGACTTTTGGTGATCCGAAGTAGCATTCAACGACTCACATATGAGCTTCACTCTCTCAATTGTTCCCTTAAGCAATTCTGGCAAGGAAACCAACTTTTGCCCCGCCTCTGCCCAACAAAGAGGCGTCCTGCACTCTCTTCCATACAAAGCTTCATATGGAGCCATTTCTATACTTTCCTGGAAACTATTATTATAAGAAAATTCCACCAAGGGCAACTGCTTTTCCCAAGAACATTAGAAATCTATCACACAACATCTCAACATATCCTCCAGCACCTAGATATCTCGCTCTAACTGTCCATCCGTCTGAGGATGATATGAAGTGTTGTAATTCAAGGGCGTACCCAATGCTTGATGTAGACACTCCTAAAACCTCGTTGAAAACCTCGGATCTCTATCCGACACTATAGACTTAGGCACACCATGCAAACACACAAATCTCAGCAATATACAACTCCGCTAGATTATCCAACGTATATGTAGTATGCACAACCAAGAAATGCGCACACTTCGTAAGACGGTCTACAATCACCCAAATGGAGTTCTTCTTTTATGGTGTCAAAGGCGAACCGGACACAAAATCCTTCATAATCCTTTCCCATTTCCATTTCGGTATCTTCAAAGGTTGCAACAACCCAGAAATAAACTAATGCTAAACTTTCGCACGCTGACATACCATACACTTGCTTACAAAATCAGCAACATCCTTTTTCAACCCAACCCAATAGTACTCATCTTTCAAGCCACAATACATCTTTGTACTACTAGGATGCATAGCAAAAGGACTGCTATGAGCTTTAGTCAAAATAGTACGCCACAACTCAATATCCTCTGGCACAACTATCCGACTTTAAAGTATAAAACACCATCATCATTAAAACATAAATATGTTGCATTACCATCAGCTATATCCTGAACATAAGGCACCAAAGAATCATCAAGCAACTGCTTATCCTTAATTAACTGAATTAAGGAAGGTTTCACTTGTAACTCAGCTATCAACGCACCATCACGCAATAAACTGAACTGGGCAAACATCGCTCTCAACTCAACAGCCACCTTCCTACTCAAGGCATCGGCCACAACATTGGCCTTTCTAGGATGGTACTCAATCGTCATATCATAATCCTTAAGCAAATCCAACCATCTTCGTTGCCTAAGATTCAACTCCTTCTGAGACATTAGATACTTTAAACTTTAATGATCGGTGTAAACCACACACTTTTCACCGTAAAGGTAGTGCCTCCAAATCTTCAAGGCAAACACAACTGCAACAAGCTCTAGATCATTAGTAGGATAGTTGCGCTCATGCACCTTCAATTGTCTATATGCATATGCCACAAGCTTCCCACCTTGCATCAACACACAACCTAGGCCAACATATGACGCATCACTGTAAACCACAAACTCCTTACCCGATTCTGGTTGAATCAAGATAGGAGCTTGCGTCAAAGCTTCCTTCAACTTCTCGAAAGCTTGTTGTCTAACATCCGTCCATTCAAAGAGAACATTCTTTTGGAACAATTTAGTCAATGGACCAGCAATCTTAGAGAAGCCCTCAACAAACCTTCGATAATATCCAGTCAAACCAAGGAAACTACGCACTTCTGTCACCGATTTATACGTTTTCCAATTCATCACCACCTCAATCTTATGTGGGTCAACTCGAATACCCTCGGTCGACACTACATGTCCCAGAAATACGACTTCCCTAAGCCAAAACTCGCACTTCCTTAGCTTTGCACAAAGTTATTTCTCCAACAACACTTGCAACACAATCCTCAAATGCTTATCATAATCCTCCTCGGTGCACGAGTACACGAGAACATCATCGATAAACACTACCACAAACTGATCTAATAACTCATGGAACACATGATTCATCATATCCATGAATGCATTCGGTGCATTTGTCAACCCAAATGGCATCAGTAAGAACTCATAATGCATGTACCTTGTTCGAAAAGTTGTCTTAGGTACATCTACATCCTTAACCTTCAATTGATAATATCCAGACCTCAAGTCAATCTTCAAAAGCATTGAAGCACCTAGAAACTGATCAAACAAATCATCAATCCTTGGCAAATGGTACTTGTTCTTAATCGTCAACTTGTTCAGTTGCCGATAATCTATACACAGACGCATCATGCCATCCCTCTTCTTTACAAACAAGACTGGTGTGCCCGAAGGTGAAACACTTGGCCTTATGAACCCTCGATCAAGAACCTCCTGAAGTTGCATTTTCAACTCATTCAACTCCTTAGGTGCCATCCAGTAAGGAGCAATAGACACTGGAGTCAAATTTTCATACAACTTAATGCCAAACTCAACTTCTCTACTCGGTGGCAAACCATGCGACTCTTCCGAAAAGACACCCGAAAACTCACATACCATTCGTATGTCTTGTACTCGCACTTCCTTTGCACCAGGGTTCATCATATAAGCTAGGAAAGCTTTACAACCCAACTACATCAGACGAATCGATTCAAGAGTCGAAATTACATTAGACAATAATTTCACATTATAGCCTACGATTACAACTTCGTAATCATCGGTAGGTTTCAAGGTAACTCGCTTAACATCAAAATCAACTATAGCTCTATGCTCAGACAACCAATCCATTCTAAGGATCACATCAAAACCATAGAAAGGAAACTCCATCAAATCAACTGAAAACACATGGCCTTTAACTGGTAAACGACATCTTCTATAAAATTTTGATGGGATTTATGGTGCTCGATTTCCTTCAACCGAATTGCTCGCTAAGAGGTGGAGAAGTGGATTATTGGGTGATAGTGGTGGAAGCAAAAAGATAGAAGTTTTGCAAAATGATTTAGAGTGGTTCGACTTTCTAACCAAAGCCTACATCCACTACCTTAGCTTCCTACTAAGGATTTCAAACAAATTCACTATGAATTTCGTCCTCTTTTCTAGGTTTAGGAGGCAACCTTTACAACCCTCAAAACTTTCTACCCGAATCTTGAGTAAACACTCTTTACAAGAGAAATTCAAAGCAAACAAGAAATCCCTCTAATAGGTATGTGTTTGCAAATCTAAGCACTCACCCAAAACCTAGAACACTTGAGGAAATATGATAATTTTGGCTCACTAGTGTTTGTCTATACAAGAAATTGACATTTAGGCACTAAGACATATTTTTGATCATATGATGTTTGACAATTAAAGCATTAGCCTTCTCTTGATGCTTTGAGGTCACTTTTATACTCCTAACTGAGTTTGTAGCCGTTGGAGATGTTTTGGAGCCATTAGGGTCTTTATTTCCCACATTAATTGCAGTTCTGGTGACTATCGTATCAGTACACGGGGACCCGTATCGGTACGCCCTTCTTCAGAACTAGCTATTGGGCTCTTGCCAGCCTATGTGTATCGATACGCTAGGAAGTGTATCGGTACGGTCTACACTTTAAAAGTCCGTTGGTAAATAGTTGTTGGGGGTTGTTAAACCAGGGATCGGTATGCTTTAAAGGCGTATCGATATGACCCTTATTCGTATCGATACGGGCAAACCAGCATCGATACGTGTTTTGGCATAATCAAAACTTGAGTAAAAGGTATCAATACAAGATATACCATATCGGTACGGTAGAGCTAAAAAGTCAGTTTTGAGTACTTTAAAACATTCCAAAATTTGCCAAAAACCTTTTTAAATACCTCAAACTTATTTTCAAGTTGTTTATAGTTAAAAACATGTTTTAAATTCTTTTCGAATTAGTCCAAAACATTTTTCAATTATTATATCAAAACACTAGTTCTACAAATTTCCTCGTAACAATAGTTTCACTAAAAGAGCTTGTTACTTGCATTCCTACATCTAGCATCTCAACGGGGATATCAAGCAAATGTGCATGCTCACTCAAGATGTATGAATGTGTGGATCCATAATCAATTAAAACTAACAAAGACAATAATTGCAAGGTGAAGGTAGCTGCAATCACGTCGGTGCCCTTACGTCCCTCGCGATGAGCATACACTCTCGTAGGACCACAACCCTTTGGTTGAATAGCAATAACATGATCTACACCTCTCTGCCTATCTTCCCTCCGTTGGAAATTACCATGGCCGCGCCCACGGCCTCTCTGTGGTGCAACAACATGTGCTTGTCCTTGACCACCTCCAACTAGCAAAGGACACTCACGTCTCAAATGATCAACTGATCCACAATTCCAACAAGAATTAGCAGTCCCAACTACAGGAGCCTACGCCTCTCAAGCCACACGAGGACAACCTCGCCTCAAATGCTCTCGCGATCCACATGTCCAGCAAGTATAATGCTCATACCTCATTCTATTGCCTTGAGTTGGAGCACCTTGCCCAAAATTACCTCGCCTCGCCTCAGGCCGATATCTACGATCACGATTTCTCTTATTCTGTTCACCACTAGGACCAATATCCGCAGCTCCCGTACTCGAGATAATACCACCCACACGAGAAGTCAAACCCAAACTCTGCTCTATATCCTTGGCTTGCGTCACCAGCACATCAAAATCAATATAATCAAAAGCTAGCATGAAAGTCTTCACTTTCTGCACCAAGCCATAACGGAAGCAATCACATCGATGCTTATCACTCGGCACCAAGGACATGAGCTCACGCTTCTTGTCATCCAAGTATCTAACTCCTAGATACTTCTTTTTAAATGCAACCTGGAAGAACTCCTAATCCACCTCATTGGGTTCCATGGCCGCGGTCACAGTCGTCCACCAAATGTATGCATCACCATGCAATAAGGAGACAACACATCCTAACTTGCGTGCATCATTGCACCCCATCTGATCCAAAATTCGGATCGTACTAGCCATCCAAGCCTCGGATGCTTCAGGTAACAATCCACGATACTCAACGCCTCCCAAACTTCGCAAGCGTTCCAACGGCAAACCCAATTGCCCAACTACAGGTGCTTGCACTTGCGCTTGCACTCCAACAACAGTAGCCTAGAATGCTCAAGTCATCGCCTGTACCAAAGGCGTCAAATCACCCAACACCGAACCAGCCTGTTCGTGTTGTACTTGTTCCTCACCCCCAAGTGGTGGCGGTGGAGGAGGTAAATTCGCTCCAGGAAGAACCTCATTCTCTTGATTGCTTTGCTCACCCATAGAAGAAACTGATCATGAACATAGCTCTCTCCTCGGTCCCATTGTTCTATTGCCATTAACGCATGAATATAAAACAAATAAGAAATCAGGCCAGCTTCTAGCTAGGATCCAAGACTTCGAATTCAATTTAAAACATTTCACTATTTTAATAAGGCAATGGGCATCCCAATTTCCCCCAAGCATAGCATAAAACATGCAACATACATGTCGCAACCATCGTGCATCAAAATCAATAAAATTCAGCCACAATATCATCATATATAACAGCTCTTACTTACATCACAATCGTCATACATAACATCACTATCATTTACTCAACATTAACATGCATATAACATTCACCGTGCATAGAAAACATCATCAAATACGTACAACCACATCACATTGACTTATCATTAACTTATCATCATCTCATTCTTTCGTAAACCTGGCTCTGATACCACCAAATGCAACCCCCTTGAACCGGCCTAGACGGTAAACCGAACCGAACGTGTCACACAATAAATATTGAAGTAAACCGGGAAGGTTTACCTCAATAAACAACCCTATATTTTTTTTCCCTTTTCATCTTATCTAGATGCAAATTAGGTTCCTATGTGTTGAACATTGCAGCGGATTATTCGCAACTCAAATCATACATTAATTCATTCAATTACGGCTTTTAGGGACCATTTGTATTTTTTTCCGATTCGTAGGGACTTAGGCTATTTTGGGTTACCGTCCTTTAATTAGTCTCATTACATACATCTCAGTCAAATCTCAGCTCAAAATAATCATCCATGCTCATTCAATTGCATCCACAACATTTAGGGACTAAAATGCAATGAATCAAAACTTCAGAACACTCCATTAACTAATATAAATGTCACCTGTTTCGAAACACTAAGGCCCTTTTTCGAAACACGGGCTCGTATTAAAACTCCCTTGAGGTGTTTCGAAACCATGGTTTCCAGTAGCAAATCGTACCGGAACAGACCTTATCCGTTTTGAAGCCCTAAGGCCATTTCAAGCACGTCGTTTCGATACAGGCTCGAGTGTTTCGAAACACCTGGGCCTGTAATGATAGATTTTGCTTGTTTTTCACTCTAAATATCATCCTTAACCAATCCAACATGTTTCTAACATGCATACATCATGCATAAATATTATTCCTCAAGCAAATTAATCATAATTAGCATCGAAGCATGGCCAATTGCATCAATGGAAAACTAAAGGCATTCAACCTAACATATAATCTACTCAAGATTCATGACTCAAACCAAAACTCCAAACAACAATTGAAGGCCTTTTACAAGTATAAAATCATAAAGCAAACATGCTCAAAGGGTGTTCATACACATCACCCAAGCAAAACATAAAACTCCTTATTTCCAATATTACTCTAGTTCAAAATCGGAACATACTTTCAAAGTGAAGTCTCTTAGGCTCCAGACTGCGAAGACGTTCTAAAGGCAATCTAACATTAGCATCATCCTGATGCGCATCTCCAAGAGATCCAGCTACTGCTGCCTGAAAGGCTCCAGCAATAGCCTGAATCAACACTGTCATGTCAGGAGCAGCTTGCCCGTGCATACCTTCAAGTCCAGCGACCCCAGCACCAACACCAACACCAGCATTACCACCTCCAGCACCACCACCACCGGGTGGTCCACCACCAGGAGGAGGAGGTAAATCCACAACATTCTCAGCGTTCTCATCATTCTCATTCTCATTCTAAGCCATAGCTCTTGTATTTATTCTCATCTCTCTACGCGGCCCAATTTACAAGAAAACAATGCCCTGACACAAATGCAATAAACACAATTAGGGCTCAAAAAGGTAAGTAATCCAAGTACTCAAGCTCATTTTTCAAAAACAATTTCTTTCATTAGTTTTGATATGGCAATGGGTTCCCCTAACACGCTCCAACATATCATATCATCACAATTGAAACCATGCAACACTATTCATACAACATTCATCCACTCAAAAGGCATATCACACAAAGACACATACATCACTCACATAGCAATTCCCAATTACACGTGAACCAAGCTCTGAAACCACCAAATGTAACCCCCTTAGCCCGACCTAGACGGTTGACCCGAACTATGAAGATTACACAGGGAGAACCAAAGTCAACCCGAAAGTCAACCTTGATTCACGACCTTTTTTTTCCTTTTTAATCTTGTCTAGATGCACATTAACTCTAAGTGAGTACTCTAAGTGAGTACTCACGGTTTGCCCAGAAACTGTAGATTTTGCTGGTTTTTCATGCATAAACTAAGCTGTTTAGACTTAAACTAAGCTCTCAAAACCTCCAATTAATCGTTTCAAAGCTGGAAAACCAACTCCACTCACCAATTACGTTTCGCTTGCTTGCCGAAACGCCGATTAAGCCTCCAGATCAACTCCAAAAGTGTCCGAAGATGTCTCCCTTGTTTTAAACACATCAAAGCAGAGGACTAATACATCATCATTCATTGAAATCTTCAGCCAACACACCAAAACTCGCTGCTCTACCTAAACCCAACATTTCGGCTACAAAACACAACCGAAACCACCTCCAAACTCCTCCAAAACTTAACACAGCAAAGATCCATCACTTCTAATCATTTCTAAACATCAATTAACATCAAAAACAACTCTCAACTCATCCTTATACCTTCAGCTATAACAGAACACCAAAAACACCTCAAAACCACCATTTTCATAAGCAAAAACTTAGGAAATACAACCTATTCGGGATTAGATTGATAAAACCTCATTTCTAACATCATTAGACATCCAAAATACATTAAAGAATCATCTCAAAGCAGAGCTCAATCCATTCCAACGAAAAACCTTCAAGATCTCTTCCAAATCTTGAGTTTTAAGCCAAAATCAAGTTTCTAACATTAAATCCATTTATAAAACTCTAATAAAGGATTGACAACTTGGGAATTTCAGTAAAGAACTGAGTATTTAGAGGAGAAGAACATCCTTACCTCTAAATGATGATTTCTCCTTGATTTGGGCCAAATTCCTTGAAAATTCAATGTGGAAATCAAAAGGATTTGATCAAAGATTGATTAGGAACCAATAGATGATAGAAATCTCATCAATTGAAGTGAAGATCAATATAAATTTTGCTGGAGAAAATGTGTTTGGATGATGGGATTTTGAGAGAAAATTAGGAAAAGGTAGTTATGAAAATCCAAAAAGTAGTTTCCCTTTTCTTTTATTTTGGATAATTAGCTCCTTAAAGATTCAAAGTTTCAATCCTTTACAAAACATTCACTACTAAACTTTGCAAAAATCGCATTTTGGTCACTACACCGAAATGTAGTATTTCCAAACCTTATTTTGTAAAATTGATTTCACCATTCTCTTATATATATTAAATGAACATTTTTTTAGATATTTTTCTATATTTTTAAAGCATCCCCAACTAGGCTTTCCCTAATACCTCCTTTTATATTCGAATCGAATATCAGATTGGTCCGATTCAGACCTTAAAATTCTAAGCCCAAAATTGGGGTGTTACAAATTCACATTTAACCACATACCTCACTGTTTTCAAAGCATCTTCAATAAATCATTTTCCAAAGCATTAAACAATGCTTAACATCACAAGTATAAAACATATACTTACAAGGATCACTTACCATGTACATCCTTCAACATTAAAAACATCAAACCACATGATATAATCATGCTTTAACAATAGGGAGAAATTCCTTATACTTACTTCCGAACTTAAACAAGAGTTTCAAGCTTATATCTAAGTTCCCAAAACCACCTTTAAAGCATTTCAAAACTGAAATCCACGTTCTCACTCACTGACACGCGAAAACCTTGACTAGCCGACGCGAAACTAAGCGTTTGAAGCTCCCAAATATTCACTGGTTGCTTCCGAAACGTTCTCCCATGTTTTAACCACATAAGAAAAGGGGATTAATGCAACTCAATGCATTAAAATCTCTAGCAAGCAAACCTATCTTGTTGCCATGCCCAAATCCACCAAAACGCCCATCCGAGACAACCGAAAACATCATCAATTACTCTACAAACTAAACTCAGCCAAAATTTAATGCTTCCAACCATTTATTATCATTGATTAACATCCAAAATCAATCTGTAGCAACCTTATACATCCACCATCCTCAAAATCACATTAACACCACAAAAACCCAATTCTAACAACCTAAACAACTAGAGATCCAAATAGTTTCGGGATCACCATGATCAAACCTCAATCTCAACATTATTAATCTTCCAAAACATGACTAAAATAAATCATAACGCAGCGAAAATAGATTCAATACGAAAATTGCACAAAATCACCATTTAAAGCTTGATTTAGCTGTTTTTTCAAATAAATTACAAAATATTATTAAGAAACAAAATTAAAGATCCAAATACTTGGGAATTTCATTAAAGAACCTTGATTAGAGGTGAAGAATAAAAATTACGTCTAATCACATGTCATTCCTTCAATTGACAAGATTTGATGATAAATCTTCAAGATTCCAATGAGATAAGTAGAGAAAACTCTATAGAAATCATTTGGAAATAAAAATAGAATGAAAAGGGAAGGTAAAGATCTCTGGAAGTTTTGAAAGAAATGAGTGATTGGCTGATGAGAAAAGAGTAAAAATGGAAGGTGCGTCAAAAATGAATTAGTAAAGCTTAATCACTTTTTAACCAAAACTCTTTTTAACATTTTTAATTAAATCATAATTAAAACATGTCAACTAATGGAATAGCTGATTATTACAATATTAGCTCCCTAAAGATTCTAAGTTTCATCTCTTTACAATTTAGTCATTAAAAACAGTTTTACACTTTTTACATTTTAGTCACTAACCTCGACTAAAAAAGGATTTTAGAAATTTCTCTCATATTTTTATCACTTCTGGAACCACGATTTTTTTGAACCAACCCTGAACTAACCTGAATCTCTAGTCTAGGTTCTACGCACCTTAAACTGAACTTTTAAAACTCCTAGGCCCAAAATCGGGGTGTTACATAAAATTTCAAGGATGAAATTTCCTAAGTGGGGGAGAGCTGTAACACCTCGGTTTCGGGCCTAGAGGTTTTGGGATGGTTTTAGGGTTTGTTGGATCGAGATTAGAGATTAAGGTTAGTTTCAGGACGAGTTCAGAGAAAATGTATTTTCAAAGGTGATAAAAATACGAAAATTTATCTAAAATCCTTTTTAAATATATAATAGGTTTTGAGAAAGAAATTTTGGAAAATGATAGTTGGAATACTGACATTTTGGATTTAGTGACCAAAATGTAAAGTTTGAAAACTATTTTTAGTGACTGTTTAGTAAAAGGATCAAAACTTTGAATCCTTAAGGAGCTATTTTCCCATAGTCTAATATCATACTTTTATCCCCTAATTGGCTTATTTTAAATGGTTTTTAATTAAAAAAAGAGGTTAGATGAATTTATTGGTGGCTATTTCATTAAAACAAATTTGACGTAACTTTTTTTCTCTCAAAAGCTTTATCTCAAATTCTCTCCAGCCAAACACACATTTATTCTTCAAAATATTAACGTAAAATCTTGATTTCTTTAATATTTTGTTATCAAATGATTTCTTATTTTTTTTCCCATCAAAACCTTATTGTTTTAATCTTGTTTTTACATGAAAACCTATCAAATTGAGGGGAAATGCATCCATTAGAGGTGAGCTGTGTTTTTTCGTCTAATGTAAGGTTCTTTATTGAAATTCTCAAGTTCTTGATCCTTTAAATATGTTGTCTAGTGGGTTTTGATGTTTTAATTGTGGAAATTTGTTTTAATTGAGGTCTGATTGGTGAAATTGATGGAGATTCGTTTTGGATCTGTTTTGTTGGGTTATTGATTGATTTTGAACATGATTTTGAAGTTTAATAATGTTAGGATAAAGGTTTTAACATTGTAATCCCAAAACTATGTGAATCTCTAGTTGTTTAGGTTTTTAGATTTGGGTTTTTGTAGAGTTGTGATGGTTTTATGAATGTTGGAGGTATAAGGTTGCTAATATGATAATTTTGGATGTTAATCAATGATAATTGATGGTTGAAAGTTTTATGTTTTTGGCTGGGTTAAGTTTGGAGGTTAATCGATGTTGTTTTCGGTTGTTTTAGATAGGCAGTTGGTAGTTTTTAGCAAGGAAATGTTGTGGAATGTCTTGCTGGGAATTTGAATGCATTGAGATGCATTAATCCTCATTTATTATGTGGTTAAAATATGGGAGGTTGATAAGACCGATGAAGCTTTAGAGGCTTCAGACGCTTAGTTTCGCGTCGGCTAATTGAGGTTTCGCGTGTCAATGAGTAAGAACGTGGATTTTAGATTTGTAATGTTTTAAAGGTGGTTGTGGGAACTTATATTTAGGCTAGAAATGCCGGTCTAAGTTAAGTATAAGAGGTTTTCTCTCTTGGTTGTGCTATTATAAAATTGTTTTATGCACTTGGTTTTGATTTCATGTTACCTATATTTAAAGCATGTTTAAAGTACGTGATACATTATTTTTATTGATGAGATGATGAAGGATGCACATGGTAAGTTGTAGAACTAGTGTTTTGATATAATAATTGAAAAATATTTTTGGACAAAGTTAAAAAAAATTCAAAACTATTTCTAAAGTCCAAACAACTTGAAACTATATTTAGGGGATGTTTTAAAATGTTTTTACATGTTTTCAAAGCCAAATTAAACAAAACCTTCCAGGTGTTTCGAAACACCCCTAGTTGTTTCGATACGGGGTCTTACAGTGTCAAAACATTTCGAAACAGTCTTTTCTGGATGAGATTTTTGCCAAGCGTTTCGATACGGGCAATGCCATTTCAATACGCCAACGTGGCATCAACCTCAACGGTCATAAATCCCCAACGACTATTTCCCAACTAGCATTTTAATGTAGATCATTTCGATACAAGGACAAACATTTCAATACGGGCATTTTGATACGGCCAACAACGTTTTGATATGGGTGCTGCATCAGACTGCAACGACTCTTTCTACTTGAAGAGTGTTTCGAAACGGATTTGAGTGTTTCAAAATGAAGAGCTGCAGAACTGCATTTATGGTGGGAAATTA
This sequence comes from Hibiscus trionum, assembly GCA_030270665.1. Classification (NCBI taxonomy): domain Eukaryota; kingdom Viridiplantae; phylum Streptophyta; class Magnoliopsida; order Malvales; family Malvaceae; genus Hibiscus; species Hibiscus trionum. The sequence continues at coordinate 31,170,623 of BSYR01000021.1, forward strand.
AGTCTCCAACGGCTCCAATTCAACCCCAACGGCTAGTAACGGCTACAAACTCATTAAGGAGTATAAAAAGGACCTTCAAGCATCTAGTAATGGTTAATGCTTCAATTGTCAACAACAAATGATCAAGAAATTGTCTTAGTGCTTATTTGTCATTTCTTTGTATAGACAAACACTAGTGAGCCAAAATTGTTAGATTTTCTCAAGTGTTTTAGGTTTTGGGTGAGAGCTAAATTGTGCAAACAAGTACCTATTAGAGGGATTTGAGTTTGCTTATCCTCTCTTGTAAAGAGGGTTTGATCAAGGCTTTGGGTAGAAAGCTTGATCGGTGTATAAGGGTTTCCTCCTAAGCCTAGAAAAGGGGACGAATCAGTAGTGGATTGATTGGAAATCCTTAGTGGGAAGCTAAGGTAGTGGATGTAGACCTTGGTTAGAAGGTTAAACCACTATAGTTCATCGTGTCATTAATCTTTTTAGCTTCCACACCACTTACACCCAAAATTCCACTTCTCGGCCACTTGGCGAGCAAGAACGGTTGAAGGAATCGAGCACCGCATAACCCAACAATTGGTATCGAAGCTTGGCTCAATTGAAGAGGATTAATATCATATTGAGAAGATCCGGTAAGCTCAATCATCATATTAATCAACCAGCTCAATGGCACAATCCATCGACAAACCGCCCCTCTTCGACGGAACTCACTATGCCCATTGGAAGACAAAGATGAAGTACTTCATTAAGTCAAGAGACTACAAGCTATGGGACATAGTAGAAGATGGTCCGTTCGAGCCTCAACGAAGTAAACTGGAATGGAGTGTCGAAGATCGCAAGAAGATGGAACTTAATTGCAAAGCCTTGCACATCCTATTTTGTGCTTTTGGCTCAACCATCTATGAAAAGATGTATTTATGTGAGAGTGCTAAGGAGGCATGTGACAAGCTTGAAGGCACATACGAAGGAACCGATGAAGTAAAGGAGACCAAGATCGGCCTCCTCAACTTAGCGTATGAGAACTTCAAGATGGATCCATAAGAGAACATCAAGAAGATGTTTGATAGGTTCTCCACTATCACCAATGGTCTCAAAAGCTATGGAGAAGCCATCCCGGAAGAGAAGCTTGTCCGAAAGCTCATCTACTCACTTCCCGAGTCATGGGACTCAAAGAGGACCGCCATCATCGAAGCTAAGAATTTGAAGACCTTGAAGCTTGATGAACTCAAGGGGTCACTTCTCACTCATCAAATAATGAAGAAAAACAAAGAAGATGAGAAGAAGAGGGAAGAAATTAGAGCTCTGGGGGAGACGAAGTTCAAAGGGCTTGGCATCAACACTAATGTCATTGCTCTTAAATCCTCTACATGTCATCATGTTGATTCAGGTGAAGAGGAGGATGAAGAAGAAGAGATAGTTCATCTCTTCAAGAAGTGTGCCCCGTTCATGAAGAAAGCCTTGAGGTATCATGAACGAGAATCAATGAAAAAGAAGAGGGCAAGCACTTCAAGCCATAAGAAGAAGGCATGTGTGGCTACTTGGAGTGATGAGGACTCCATCGACGATGAACAAGTCAACATTTTCCTTATGGCCATCGAAGAAGATTCTAGGGTAACTTCTAATTCATCTACTTCATGTTCTTATTCTTTTGATGAATTACAAGATGCCTATGATGATTTGGTTTTATAGTTTAAAAATCACATTTTGAAAAACAATAAAATGATTTCAAAATTGAAAATTCAAAATGATTTGATATCTAAAACCAAACTTGAACTTAAAGTAAAACTCGAAGAGTTTGAACAAAAATGTTTTGATTTACAAAATTTGCTTCAAAAAGTTCAAGAAGAAAAAGATTTGATTTCCAAAGAGCTTGAAAAGAAAAAATATTTTTGGAAAATCAAACTTTTATGTAAGACAATCTAGTTCCCCTAGATTTGTAAACGGTAAATGTTTTAGAAGTGTTTGGGTCCCAAAAGGACTAACCACTTCAACTAAAAAGGATGAAATTGAAAAATGGATTCCTAATGGGACTAAGTTTTGTGCTACTAACGTCTATGGATCCAAAGCAAATTGGATACCAAAAATTACTTAATTGTCTTTTGCTAAGTGTGATGGAGAGTGATCAACAAGTCAAAAATTGAGGGGGGCCTCCATGCACACAAGGAAGAACACTTGAAGAAGGAAGGCTTCACATCCTCCCTTGAGTTCAAGTGTGGTAAAATCTAGTTGTTTTTGCTTTTATTTGATTTATTTTTCATTTATTTCAACTAGATTATCATATATTTTGAACTAACACTTTTATGATGCTTTGAGTAAGGGGAGCCATTTTTAAAACCAAAATTCTTATTTTTGTCATCTCTTCAAACCTCCTAAGTTATTTTGAACTTAATGTCATTTGAATTCTTTTTGATATAATAAAAAGGGGAGAAATGGTTTGAAAAATTGAATTTTCAAATGAATAAGGGGGAGCTTTAATTGATTTCAAAATTTTCATCTCTTATTCACAATTTTAAACTTAAAAGGGGAGAATCCCAAACAATTTTTCAAGTTGGTTTTATTATATAAAAAAAGGGAGATTGTAGAACTAATGTTTTGATATAATAATTGAAAAATGTTTTTGGACAAAGTTAAAAGAATTCAAAACTATTTCTAAAGTCCAAACAACTTGAAACTATGTTTAGGGGATGTTTTAAAAGGTTTTTACATGTTTTCAAAGCCAAATTAAACAAAACCTTCCAGGTGTTTTGAAACACCCTAGGTGTTTCGATACGGAGTCTTACAATGTCAAAACATTTCGAAACAGTATTTTCTGGATGAGATTTTTGCCAAGCGTTTCGATACGGGATATGTCGTTTCGATACGCCTACGTGGCATCGACCTCAACGGTCATAAACCCCCAATGGCTATTTCCCAACTAACATTTTAATACAGATTGTTTCGATACGAGGACAGGCATTTTGATACGGGCATTTCAATACGGCTAACAGTGTTTCGATACGGGTGCTGCATCAGACTGCAACGACTCTTTCTACTTGAAGAGTGTTTCGAAATGGGTTCGAGTGTTTCGAAACGAAGAGCTGCAGAACTGCATTTATGGTGGGAAATTAAGTCTCCAACGGCTCCAATTAAACCCCAACGGATAGTAATGGCTACAAACTCGTTAAGGAGTATAAAAGGGACCTCCAAGCATCTAGTAATGGTTAATGCTTCAATTGTCAACAACAAATGATTAAGAAATTGTCTTAGTGCTTATTTGTCTTTTCTTTGTATAGACAAACACTAGTGAGCCGAAATTGTTATATTTGCTCAAGTGTTTTAGGTTTTGGGTGAGAGCTAAGTTGTGCAAACAAATACCTATTAGAGGGATTTGAGTTTGTATATCCTTTCTCTTGTAAAAAGGGTTTGATCAAGGCTTTGGGTAGAAAGCTTGATCAGTGTATAAGGGTTTCCTCCTAAGCCTAGAAAAGGGGACGAATCAATAGTGGATTGATTGGAAATCCTTAGTAGGAAGCTAAGGTAGTGGATGTAGACCTTGGTTAGAAGGTTGAACCACTATAATTCATTGTGTCATTAATCTTTTTAGCTTCCACGCCACTTTCACCCAAAATTCCACTTCTCCACCACATGGCGAGCAAGAACGGTTGAAGGAATAGAGCACCGCATAACCCAACATAAGTGATCCTTGTAAGTATATGTTTTATACTTGTGGTTTAAAGCATGATTGAGGCTTTGGAAAATGGTTTCTTATTGATTCTTTGAAAACAATGAGGTATATGGTTAAATGTGAATTATATTGGCAAGTGATTGTATGGAAATGGTTTGAAAATGCTATCAAATATAGTTAGCCAGCTATAGGATTGAGTGCATTATAAATAAGTCATCTTGGATGTTGAGGAGGTTGATGTCTCGTGTCCATCCAAGTACCCTAACGATCGAGGAGATTGGTGTCTCGTCTCTCGTTAGTGGGTTAAGCATCTAACTGATGATTGGGGTTGTCCCCGTTGGTTGTGGTTGTAACATTTGGTTGTGATTGTACAATTATTCCGGTTAGGATGACTTAAAGTGTTATGAGAACACTTTTTGAATACGTGTACCCGATATGATATTTTGAGAATGGAACTTGGTAAATGATCACTTGTAAGCCAATATAATTATGGATGTATCATGTTTTGTATAATGTAATTTATACATTGTTTCTTTTTAAGCTTTTCATATGGTAAGTTATGAATGAGAAGGCTTAAATTGAGTTTGGCAATGTGAGTTGATATGATGTTATTGATGTGATACTGGTTGCGAAATAACCAAAATTACGAGTTGTCTGATCGTGAACGCAGCAAGAATTTCAAAGATGTGTAAATGGTCTCAAAAAGGGGTGTTTGTTTAGGGAAGTGATGGTGAATTTTGGTCTGATGGCGGAAGCTAATTCAAAATGATAAGATGATGGTGAAAATGATGGTGGAAATTATGGTGATGGAAAATGAAGATAGTTTGGTTTCGGAACGAAGAAAAACCAACACTATATGAAAGTGAAGACCTGAACCTTATAATGTTCAAAATCCAAGGTTAGATCGAGACCCACTAGTTTTATAACAACTTGGAACCTACGATATAAAAGAATGGAATAGAATTGACACCACAAGGATAATTCCATGATAAGTCAAGAAGTTCAATGAAGAACAAATAGATTAAACTATCACAAAAGTGTATTCAAATGTTCAAAGTTATCAATCTTAGAAATGAAATGATATGGCTATTTATAGGACAAGGTGGAATCCAAAGAGACACAAACAAGTGAATAAAGTTTTCTTAATGGTAATGAAAGCACACATAATAGCTTGTGACCTTCCTTCTCCCTTGGCAGCCCAATGGTCTTGTTGAATCTGTAGAATGAATCTAGACATTTCATGGATGAATGTAGACATCCCTGTGTTTACAAGGAAAAGACTGTAGAGATCTCATAGCTTTGATGGATGCCATTCACTCTTCTTTAATGGTTGAATAAGATGATCATGAAGCCTTTGAATGCTCTTAAAAGGTGAAACTAAATGGTCCTTGTATGGAGATGAAATATGGCATCAAATGAATGGTCTCTTGTTTGAGTAATGATTATTCTCATATTGAATTTCCAACCTGCATTGTCTTCAGTAATCTAGTCATATCTTAAGTTCCCGATATCGGATCGATGCAATTCAAAGTGCCTTGGAAATCTAAGAAATAGTGGAACTATCATGCTTAAATGAACTAACATGTATATCTAGATGCATGAATGAACTAACATGTTGGTTAAATGAACTAACATGTATATTTATTCATGTGCAATGAATGAACTACCATGCATAACTAAACATGCAAATTTATTAATGCTAATGCAACTACATGCAACACTTATATACGAATAAACACATGTGAACGGTGATACGTAGATTCATGCATACATAGATATAATGTAAACAAAATATAATGCATGTGAGTAGAAGAACTCGGAAACATAGATATGATGTGAATATGCATATATATAATGAAAACATGTAAACATATTATAAACACAAACATAATGTAAGTCAGGCGAACATACAAACGAATGCAAACATATTTTAACCAATGTGTGCATATGCGAATAGATTGCACTATATGCGAACAAAACTAAAACAATGCGAATGTAAACAGAACTAACGTAATGCATCTAAACAAGAAATTAAATGCAAACAAGAAGTGCACATGCAACGTATTGCGTTGTTCATCCGTGAGCTGGCGAAGTTATGTCATCGTTTGCATTGCTGAACATTTAGATTTTGGCGGACATATTGACTATGGCATGCAGTTCTCATCCGCGAGCTGCTAAAAAAGATACTTGATGCGAAGCGGATCACATCATTCCCCTTCTTGAAAGAGATTTGTCCCCAAATTGATCCTGCTGCAAACGGGAATAACTTGGACTTTCGTAGGGCTGGGAGCTTCTTCATTCATTTACTGATCCAGAACCAATCTCCTGGTTCGAAGATGGTTCGCTTATGCTCCTTACGAATTATGTTGTCATACTTCTTGACTAGTGCCGAATAGACTGTTTGATGAGTTCTGGAGTCACGGTTTGCAAGACACTAAAATTTTCTCTTTATTTCCTCACATATTTCTGCATGACTACTTCTCAAACTTACATGACATTTCTACTTCTACAATCAAAATTGTATTAGTAGGGAAAGAAATAAAATGTTGTGAATTAAAAAGGTCAAACTTGTCAAGGTTTCTAAATGGTGGTTGCCTGGTGGCAGAAAAATGTTTGACAATGAAAGTATTAGATGACAAACATTCTTCACACATTTCCAAACATTTCTGAAAAACTGCTCTCGATTGAGCGAACAAAAATAGCTTCGCAAGATTAGCGTGCAATCATGCGTATAAAACTTCATCGTATTACTCTTTGAATGGCAGATGATACGATATTCGCTTGGTGTTCGTTCCTCTCCAAAATTTCTTCCAAAAATGGTTAAGAAACTTATCACTTTGGTTTGAATCTAATCCGACGAATAACTGAGTCGTTTCCCTATAAAAGAAACCAAAGTTAGTTTTTGGGAAAACTATCACAAGATCAAAAGAATTATCAAACCAAGGATGTTATTGGATGCCCACAATGGATTACTGATGTTTGATATCCTTGAGGAGTGGCAATCCTTTCAGATTTTTTTCTGATTTCTCTTCTACACAATTCTGCAATGAAAACAAAATTGGAGATAACAAAGATTTGTCAAAGTTGTTAGTGCAAAATGATTTCATGTCCTTACTCTTTCTTGCACAAACAATCATATTTTTACTCTCACTCTTTTCTTACCTCTTAAACTCTTTTGTTTTTACCTCGAGCTCATGTTACTCAATCTCATTTTTCTCTTAAAATTGCTCATGCTCTTCTTTTAACTCACTCTCAAAACTCTCTTTTTCAATCTCATTTGCTTTTGATTGTTCTTTTTCACACTCATCACTTTCTTATTTTCTCTCGATTTCTTTTACGTGCTCAAACTCTTCTCTCTTTTCATTTTCAAATTCCTTTTCCATCTCTTTATTTTCAATCTCACTTTCACTCTCACTTGCTATTTCTTTTTCAAAATTTACGGCTTTTCTCTTGGCTTCTTTTTCTTTCTCAAAAATTCCATAGCTTTCTTTCGAGCGATTCTGGTCTTCCTGGACTTGCATTGGAGAGAGTGGTACTAAGATAATCTTCTTCCCTTCATGAGCGAAGGAATATCAGTTGGTGAAGCAATCGTGTAATACCCATCGATCGAATTTTCATGGTCGTCCCAACAATAGATGACTGGTATGCATGGGTACTGCGTCAAAAAGAACTTCATCTTTGTACCTTCTAATGGAAAATGGGATGACAACTTGTTCGGTGATATTGATCTCATCATCATCATTGAGCCACTGAATCTTGTAGGGTTGTGGATGTCTGGTGCTGGTTAGACTGAGTTTTTCTACCATTAAAGTGCTAACAATGTTAGTGCAACTTCCACCATCGAAGACAACACTACATAACTTGTCTTGGACGCGACAACGTGTCTGAAAGATGTTTGAACGTTGTTGTTCATTTGGCACTTCTTGAATTCTCAAACTTGGTGCAATATCAAGGATTCAGTTCTTTGTGAATCTTTGAAATATGATGAAACAAAGATTAGTAGCGAAAAGACGTTCTAAAGGCAATCTCACATTAGCATCATCCTGATGCGCATCTCCAAGAGATCCAGCTACTGCTGCCTGAAAGGCTCCAGCAATAGCCTGAATCAACACTGTCATGTCAGGAGCAGCTGGCCCGTGCATACCTTCAGGTCCAGCGACCCCAACACCAACACCAGCATTACCACCTCCAGCACCACCACCAGGAGGAGGAGGTAAATCCACAACATTCTCAGCGTTCTCATCATTCTCGTTCTCATTCTGAGCCATAGCTCTTGTATTTATTCTCATCTCTCTACGCGGCCCCATTTACAAGAAAACAATGCACTGACACAAATGCAATAAACACAATTAGGGCTCAAAAAGGTAAGTAATCCAAGTACTCAAGCTCATTTTTCAAAAACAATTCCTTTCATTAGTTTTGATATGGCAATGGGTTCCCCTAACACGCTCCAACATATCATATCATCACAATTGAAACCATGCAACACTATTCATACAACATTCATCCACTCAAAAGGCATATCACACAAAGACACATACATCACTCACATAGCAATTCCCAATTACACGTGAACCAAGCTCTGAAACCACCAAATGTAACCCCCTTAGCCCGACCTAGACGGTTGACCCGAACTATGAAGATTACACAGGGAGAACCAAAGTCAACCCGAAAGTCAACCTTGATTCACGACCTTTTTTTCCTTTTTAATCTTGTCTAGATGCACATTAACTCTAAGTGAGTACTCACAGGATATGATAGAGAAAGGCACATCAATCGAATTTCAAAAAGGGACTTAATTGCACTTATTGCATAAATAGGGACCAAAACGTAAATTCTATGAATTAGAGGGTCTTTACTGTTTTTTATGTTACCAATATGAGATTAGTCATGTTTCATGCTTCCCTGCCGAAATTCACCATATTTGGACATCTCAAACTCATGCAATTGCAAACACAACTTTCGGGACTAAAATGTAAAGCTTGCAAACTTCTGCACCATTCAAACAGTGCCCAACGGTCACCTATTTCGAAACACTTACAACCCGTATCGAAACGCGGGGCATCACTCTTCCGTTTCGATACTGGTTCCGAAACACGGCTCTCTAGTAGCCAAAAACATTTCGAAACAGCCTCCAGCCGTTTCGAAACACGAAGGCCATTACAGGCCCCCGTTTCGAAACGCCAGAGAGTGTTTCGATACGGTTTGCCCAGAAACTGTAGATTTTGCTGGTTTTTCATGCATAAACTAAGCTGTTTAGACTTAAACTAAGCTCTCAAAACCTCCAATTAATCGTTTCAAAGCTGGAAAACCAACTCCACTCACCAATTACGTTTTGCTTGCTTGCCGAAACGCCGATTAAGCCTCCAGATCAACTTCAAAAGTGTCCGAAGTTGTCTCCCTTGTTTTAAACACATCAAAGCAGAGGACTAATACATCATCATGCATTGAAATCTTCAGCCAACACACCAAAACTCGCTGCTCTACCTAAACCCAACATTTCGGCTACCAAACACAACTGAAACCACCTCCAAACTCCTCCAAAACTTAACACAGCAAAGATCCATCACTTCTAATCATTTCTAAACATCAATTAACATCAAAAACAACTCTCAACTCATCCTTATACCTCCAGCTATAACAGAACACCAAAAACACCTCAAAACCACCATTTTCATAAGCAAAAACTTAGGAAATACAACCTATTCGGGATTAGATTGATAAAACCTCATTTCTAAAATCATTAGACATCCAAAATACATTAAAGAATCATCTCAAAGCAGAGCCCAATCCATTCCAACGAAAAACCTTCAAGATCTCTTCCAAATCTTGAGTTTTAAGCCAAAATCAAGTTTTTAACATTAAATCCATTTATAAAACTCTAATAAAGGATTGACAACTTGGAAATTTCAGTAAAGAACTGAGTATTTAGAGAAGAAGAACATTCTTACCTAAAAATGATGATTTCTCCTTGATTTGGGCCAAATTTCTTGAAAATTCAATGTGGAAATCAAAAGGACTTGATCAAAGATTGATTAGGAACCAATAGATGATAGAAATCTCATCAATTGAAGTGAAGATCAATGTAAATTTTGCTGGAGAAAATGTGTTTGGATGATGGGATTTTGAGAGAAAATTAGGAAAATGTAGTTATGAAAATCTAAAAAGTAGTTTCCCTTTTCTTTTATTTAATTAAAACATTAATTAAATCACCCAAATTAAGGAAAAATCTAGAGAAAACATTTTGGATAATTAGCTCCTTAAAGATTCAAAGTTTCAATCCTTTACAAAACAGTCACTACTAAACTTTGCAAAAATCGCATTTTGGTCACTACACCGAAATGTAGTATTTCCAAACCTGATGCGCAAAGAGATTAAACTCTCAGAAAAGTGAATTCAAATGTTTAAAGTTGTTTGTCTTAGAAATGAAATGCTATGGCTATTTATAGGAAACAATGTGGAATCTAAAGAGACATAAACAAGTGAATAAAGTCTTCTTAAATGTAAGGAAAGCACACATAATAGCTTGTGACCTTCCTTCTCCCTTGGCAGACTAATAGTCTTGTTGAATATGTAGAATGAATCTAGACATATCATGGATGAATGTAGAAATCCATGTGTCTACAAGGAAAAGACTGTTGAGCTCTCATAGCATTCATGGATGTCACTCACTCTTCCTTAATGGCTGAATTGGATGATCATGAAGCCTTTGAATGCTCTTAAAAGGTGAAACTAAATGGTCCTTGTATGGAGATGAAATATGGCATCAAATGAATGGTCTCTTGTTTGAGTGGTGATTATTCCCGTATTTAATTTCCAGCCTGCATTGTCTTTAGTAATCTAATCATATCTTAAGCTCCCAATATCGGATCGATGCAATTCAAAGTGCCTTGGAAAGATAAGAAATAGAGGAATAAGTTTGAAGAAGACTTCAGTCATATCTATTTGGATCCCATCCAAAACTGGCAAACAAGTTGACTGAATGTACAAGACTTCTTTAATTCCCTCCTTAAATGTTGTTTTGATCCATGCCTTTACTCTCCCTTAAGTGCTTGAATCCCAAAAGACTTCAAATATGGGATTAATCCATATTGGTGTCCTTTGGAGTTCCGAATTCATTCAGCGTTCATGCATCTAATAAACACAAAAAGATATGTTAAAATAATGCAAATTAAATGAAATATCATACTTAAGGAACTATCATGCTTAAATGAACTAACATGCAAATTTATTGATGTGCAACAAATGAACTACCATGCATAACTAAAAATGCAATTTAATTAATGCTCATGCAACTACATGCATGGTTGTTCATTCGCGAGCTGGCGAAGGAATATCATCATTCGCATTGGCGAACACATAGATTTTGGCGGACAAATTGACTATGGCATGCAATTTTCACCCGCGAGCTGCTGGAAAAGATACTTGATGCGAAGCAGATCGCATCAGTTACGATACATATTGCGTATGGTCTAATATGCTGTTTTTTGATTGGTTAAAGTGCATTATTTTAAGGGCATGATGGTTTTCAAACAATGATTTGAAGTAATTGAAATGAGATTTAAATGTGGTTTGGAAAGTGGTTTTACAATGCATTGTTGGTGTTCTGTTTTTGAGTACTCCTCACTAAGCCTGGTGTGTTCACGCTCTTTTTATCCATCAATGCAGAGAATTAAGGCTTGAAAGGAAGCGAGGGTAAGGGATCAAACAAGACTTCGTTAACCAAAAGCATGCTTTTAGCTTAAACTATGAGTAATAAAGGAAATGGTGAATTTGTTGTGTTTTTGGAAGATATAATTAAACTCCTTGTTTGAGCAAGTTTATTGTGCAGTTTTTGACTTGTAAATGGCCTTTGCTATTTGGATTATGCTTTGATATGATTTTTGGTGTCTTGCTTGAAGTGCTTTTAGGAAGCATGCCTATAGAATTCCTTTTAAAGCATGATGATATGAAATGATGTTGAATATGCCATTATTGATTGAGGATCGATCCTTAGATATGTTATAGATGTCTTAAAAGCATGATTAAGTGGATTGCTTAACTTAATTGTATGCTAAACCAACAAAAATGGGCATTTCAGGCCCAAGCGTATCGGTAGGCAACTACTTGTATTGATATGGTAAAGCCATTTTAGGCATAGTGTGTCAGTACGGTGAGTACCGTATCGATACGATCATAGTGTAATTGGCTGGGGGAATAAGTACGCAGGGGCGTTTTGATACAGTTTTGAGCTAATAGAATTTTGGATGTGAAAACTGTATCGATACGGTACTTAGTGTACCCATATGGTGACTGGTATGTTAGTTGTAACGCCCCAATTTTGGGCTTAGACATTTTGGCGAGTCGGGTTGGACTGGTGGAACCGGTGTCGGTTGTTCGAACCGTTTAAAGGTGGTTTAGGGAGATCGAGGTTCGGGATAGGATAGAAATATGATAAAAATTCCTAAAATCCTCTAAAATGATGTTTAAGCTGTTGGTCAAATCAATTTTACAAAACGGGTTTTCTAAAGTGTACATTTTGGGTAGTGATTAAAATGTAAAGATTTAAAAGTTGGAAAAAGGTGTTTTTCAAGAAGAGTCCAAATCTTAGAATCTTTAGGGAGCTACTTGGAAATTATGCCTTTTCCCTAATTTGGCATGTGTTTTAAATGTTTATAAAATAATTAAAAAGTTTTTACTTAATTAATTAAGGAAGTTAGTTAATCGGTTAATGAAATTTTTGACGGGCTTTTCATTTCTCACTTTCACTTCAGCCAAACACTCTCCATTTTCTCTCAATTTTTCCAGAAAATCTTTTCTCTATTGATTTCTTCCATTTTCCTTCAAGTTTATTCAAGCAAATCTTGCAAAATTAGAGGAGAAGCAAGGATTGGAGGTAATTTTCGTACTATCCCTCTAATCTAAGTTCTTTAATGAAATTCCAAAGATATTTGACTCTTTAATACTGATTTTGATCGAGGTTTTGTTATTAGTTTGCTAAAATATTAAAATCTTGATGAAAAAGTGGTAAAAATGTGATTTTTGGATTTTAATTGAATTGGATTGTTTGAGATTGTTTCTAAATGAGTTTTGAAATGTTTTTGGTGTTGAAATGATGGCTTATTCATATAGAACCCGAAATCCTTGAGATCCTTAGTTTTGACATGTTTATGGGTGAGTTTTTGAGGTGCTCTTGACGATTCCGAGTTGATGTAGTTATAAGGATGGTTTTAGGTTTTTTTGGATGTTAATTAATGCTTAGAATATGTTGGATGAGTTGGGTAATGGTTGTGCTGAGTTTTGAGGTCAATCGATTGAGTTTTCGGTTGTTTTGTATGGGTGTTTTGATGCTTTAGAGCAGGGCTGCGGGATTTCTTGTGTTTTCTGGAGTTTTGGATGCATTTTAATGCATTGAACCTCTGTTTTGATGTGTTTAAAACAGGGGATATTAATCCAGAAGCAAACGAAGTATTTTTTGAGGCTTCGGAAGATCGATAGTTGCATCGCTAAACGTGGTTTCGCAAGTCGGTGAGTGGAATTTGGTTTTCCAGCATGGAAACGTTTTAGAAAAGGTTTTGGGAACTTAATAAGAGCATGAAATGCTTTATTAAGTTCGGAAGTAAGTAAAGTGAATTTCTCTCTCTCGGAGTATGCTAGTTTTGAGCCTTTGGTTGCACTTGGTTTTAATTGCATTTACCTACTGTTTTAAAGCATGTTTTTGAGATTATAAATTGTGTATGAGGATGCCATGTGGGTTAAGGATGCACAAGGTAAGTGTTTGTTGAGTTGATCAAACAATTGCAAATGGCCAAGAGGGGGGTGAATTGGCAATAAAAATTTTGGTGGGAAGAATGAGTGAAAAATAAAAATTGACACAAGTAGTTAGAGTGGTTCAAGTTCTCCAAATAAACGCTACATCCACTACCTTAGTTCCTACTAAGGATTTTCAACCAATACACTACTTGAATTCTTCCCCTTTTCTTGGATGAGGAGGTAACCTTACAAATTCGATTAAACTTTCTAACCAAAGCTTAATCCACTCAAATTACAAAGAGAAGTTTTGGTAAACTCAAATGATTCCTCTCAAAGGATAAATGTCTACCCAATTACAATTTCAATCACCCCAAACTCACAATACAAAATGACAATTTGAAAACACTAGAGTTGGGTACAAGAATTTGACTTTGAATAGCACAAGAGTTTGGATTTTTGCTTTGATGATGCTTGTGGGTTGAATAGTTGTTGCTGATCTTTAAAGGACTTCAATTTATACATCCTCTATTAATTCTAGCCGTTTGGGTGGTTGGGAACTTGAATAGAGCCGTTGGAACCCTCTCTCACCACCATAAATGCACTTCTGCAGCTACCCGTATCGGTACTCGGGGAGCCGTATCGATACCTGTCTCAGAAAAGAAAGAGACGTTGTGCACAATAAATAGGGGGTATCGAAACGCACGTATGTGTATCGATACGGGGTATCGAAACGGCTAAGACCGTATCGATACCTTTTTCTCGACATAGCTCACTGTCGATTTCCTTTTCGATACGGGCGTTTACCGTATTGATACGGGTTAACTACCATTTTAAAATTTGGTTACCTAACAACTGACACCAACGGTCGAAATATTTAAAACAACTTGAATTTAAAAATTCGTTAAAACCGTATCGATACGGGTGAAGTCGTATCGGTACGCCATTCAAACTCTTTTAGACTTTTACGAAGGAGCGTATCGATACAGATTGAATCTGTTTCGATACGGTGTTTCGATGCGGTTAAGTGCGTATCGAAACGAGTTCTGACAGTGGCCAACTTCGTTAAAAAGGTATCGATACGGTTGGAAGCGTATCGATACACCTGGACGGTTTTCAATAGTTTGGCCTTGGAACACTTAGAAAATATTTTGAGTTTGAGTTTTTCAAATCAGTTTTAAAGTGTTGGTGATTTAAAACTTGTTAAGGGACTTATAAAACAATTTTAAGATTTTCAAATTGATCCTCAAAGATTTAATTATATCAAAATCAAACATAGGTTTCACAATCTCCCCCTTTTTGATATAACAAAACTAAAACTTAAAATTTTTGAAACTTTGAAAAACTTTGCAAAATTTACTCCCCCTTAATATAAGCTAGGTAACATTGAAGTTGAAATCAAAATTTTTAAAGTGTTGTGAGCTAGCTTCTCTCCCCCTTTTTGTTAGATCAAAAATATTGAGACAAAGTAAAGTGCAAAACATAGGTAAAGGTATAAATAGGCAACATAAATATCATTAAGTTCAAAGATTAAGCATAACATCAACTTAAATATCCAACAAAAACATAAAATCAAAGCATAGGTTTAAAACTAAAACAAACTTAGTCCTAAGAACATGAAATAAAGGTGCATAAATAGAAATATCCTAGATGATATGCATGAGATGCAAGGAGAGGCTACTAGGCATCATCATCGCCTTCTTCATCATCTTCATCATCTTCATCGTCAACTCCAATTGGATCATCATTCCTCATGCTATTGCGCCACTCATCATGAAAAACGGAGAGTGAAATATTCAAAGAGTTATGACCGCTTTCAAGAGAGACTAGGCGATTCTCCATGGTCGTCATCCTTGTGTCAAAGCTTGTTTTAAGAGCGGTAAGACGATTTCCCATATCCGTGCACAACCCCGTGAATTGCTCATTAAGGAAGGTTATAAGAGCATCCATGGGAGGTTGAGGAGGAGGTGGAGGAGCTTGATCACCTTGAGAATTTTCCAATTCGGCGGCCGCCTCGGGTGGTAGCTCGGAAAGACGTAACCAATTTCCATTAAAATAATGGAACTTACCCCGTGCAAGAGAGCGTTCATCAATAGGATCGGTGAAGGGAGTTGGGAAGTCAAACGAGCAATCAATATCCTTTTTCACAAAGTAATAGCTTAGGGTCGTACCATAAGTGAAGGAGGTGACGAGAGAGGTGTGGCGATGTTGCACAAGATAGACAATCTCCGCAAACATGATTCGAGCAAGGTTAGGACGATTTCTCTCACGGAATCAACGGATCCAAAAATCATCCACTTGACGAATGGTAGAGTACTTTCCTCCGGAAGGCCTAAACCACCAAGACACCATCAAATGGAGGATCCGATCTTGAGCATTGAGGGCGGTGACAGAGCCACTAAGAACATGGCCTAAAGCATTCACATCATCAAGGCCTTCATCCTCCAAATTGGAAACTTCACATATAGATTTGACATCAAGGATGATTCTCTTGCCCATTAGATAAGAACTAACTCCGGTAACAACCCCATTACGATTAGCAAGACATTTGGCATTAGTGTAAAAGATCAAAACCAAAAGACGGTAATAAAAACCGGGAATGGAGAGAAAATCTATAAAATTCCAAAGTCGAAGCAAAGGAAGATATTCAAATTTGAAACGCTCCGAATCAAGAAAAGGAATAGTTATTACCCTTTCCGGACGGATTTTGTAGTTTTCGAATTGACGAAAATATGTGAGAGCTCCGGGGGTTTCAAAGGAATGTTTATAGATTTGGGTGTAGTTTGGACGTACAACCTCTCCGGGATTTGATGATTCACCGGTTTGAGAAACCAGCGCTCTCTTCCTAGATTCCTTGCGTTCCATGAACTAAAACAAAAATATGCATTTAGATTTCTTCAATTAAGTTAAGGATCAAGGTAAACAAAAAAATTGAAAATAAAATTTGAAGAAGAGATTTTGGAAAACAAAGTTTTGTTAAGAAGATGAATATAAAAGCAAAACAAAAACAAAAAAATTGAAAAAGGAAAAAGAAAGTGTTTTACCTTGATAGGGATTGGAGAGAAAGAAGAAAAGTCTAGCACCAAATTTGATGAGAAAGATCTTAAGATTTTGCTTGATGGAAACCCTCTTTAAGATTTTTGAGTTGTGTGTGAAAATATGAGGAAGGAAGAGCCTTTTTATAGGCAAAGACGGCTAGGGTTTTTAGGGTTTGAAGAATTTTAGTTTTGGTAAAAGTTGAAGACTTTAAATGCCAAACTAAAAGTTGTCTGCGCGATCGAGTATCGATACGCCTGAGGGTGTATCGATATGGGGGTAGAAACGTCATTTCCTTAAAAATGCCTGTTGGAGAATCGTATCGAAACGGATGAGATCCGTATTGAAACGATTGAAGCTCGTATTGATACGGGTGTAACCGTATCGATACCCGTTTAAGGCAAAAAGAAGTCTGGGAAGCTTAATGAGGTACTCGTATCGATACGCGTAGATCCGTATCGATACTCTATGCCCAGAAATACATCTTTAGACCTAAAGAACAACCATAGGCTTGATTTTAACATCTTCTAAAGGAATGCAAATGGTGAATGAATAGTTCTAAACATATTTGAATAGAATCATACTCCCCCTAACTATGGGCATGGACATTTTCAAGAGTTACAACACTCAAACATGCAATTTCACAAAATCAAGCAATTTTAAGCACAAAGAGGTCCTAAAAGGTCAAGATAGGCTAGCTAGACCTAACTCTCTCCTAAGAGACCAAAAAATGCTATTTATCTAAAGGTTTTGTAAATATATCCGCTAATTGGTTCAAGGTGTCAACATATTCAATAACAACATCATTTTTCAAAACATGATCTCTAATAAAATGATGTCTAATTTATGTGTTTAGTTCTAGAGTGTTGGGTGAGATTCTTAGTGAGACAAATGGCACTTGTGTTGTCACACTTAAGGGGTATGGTTTCTACTTCAACACCATAATCTAAGAGTTGTTGCTTCATCCAAAGAACTTGAGCACAACAACTCCCTAAGGATATGTACTCCGCTTCGGTGGTAGATAAGGCTACACTATTTTGTTTCTTAGAGAACCAAGATACGAGCATACTACCTAAGAATTGGCATGTCCCGGAAGTACTTTTCCTATCTATCTTACATCCCCCATAATCCGCATCCGAATAAGCATGAAGGCTAAAAGAAGAATCTTTAGGATACCAAAGGCCTAAGGTAGGTGTGTCTCTAAGGTATCTAAAAATTCTCTTAATGGCAACTAAGTGTGATTCTCTAGGACTAGCTTGAAACCTAGCACACAAGCAAACACTAAACATGATATCCGGTCTACTTGCGGTAAGGTAAAGCAAAGAACCTATCATGGATCTATAAAGCTTAGAATCAACACACTTACCTCATTCATCTTTGTCAAGCTTTATGGAAGAACTCATAGGTGTGGCTTGAGGTTTTGCATTCTCCAAGCCAAACTTTTTGAGCATATCATTCACGTACTTAGCTTGATTTATGAAGGTGCCATCTTTCCTTTGTTTGATTTGGAGTCCCAAAAAGAATGAGAGCTCCCCCATCATGCTCATCTCGAACTCACCTTGCATTAGCTTAGAAAATTCTTTACAATAACACTCATTAGTAGAACCAAAAATGATATCATCAACATAAATTTGAACTACTAAGATGTCATTGTTATATCTTTTTATGAAGAGTGTGGTATCCACCTTTCCCTTTTCAAAACCCTTTTCAATTAAGAAATTTGAAAGTCTCTCATACCAAGCTCTAGGAGCTTGTTTTAAACCATAGAGAGCTTTTGTAAGTTTAAACACATGGTTTGGAAATTTTGAATCCTCAAAACCCGGTGGTTGTTCAACATACACTTCTTCATTTATAAAACCATTTAAAAGGAACTTTTCACATCCATTTGAAAAAGCTTGAAATTATGATAACATGCAAATGCAAGCAACATCCTAATAGCTTCCATTCTAGCTACGGGTGCATAGGTCTCATCAAAATCAATTCCCTCTTCTTGGGTATAGCCTTGAGCAACAAGCCTAGCCTTGTTTCTCACTATATTACCACTTTCATCTAATTTATTCCTAAAAACCCATTTTGTACCTATAGTAGATTGATTATTTGGCCTTTTAACTAATGTCCAAACTTTACTAATCTCAAATTGATTTAATTCCTCTTGCATGGCCAAAATCCAAAAATCATCTTTTAAAGCTTCTTTAATATTTTTAGGCTCAATGCATGAAAGAAATGCAACATGATTCATTAATTTGAGAGAGGATCTAGTAGTTACCCCCTTTGATGGATCACCCAAGATCTCACCACCTTTGACATAGTTTAACTCCCTTGGGTAAGACACCTCCCTTTCCTCAAGAGCCAAGTCCTTCAAGGCTTCAAGAGGTGGATCTTGTGCATCCTCATCTTTAGTTGGAACCTCATCCACCTTTGACGTTTGTTCTCCATCAATGGCATCAAGGATTCCTACATCATCATCATCACAAGATTCCTTCCTCGGAAGGAGGTTATCATCGAAAATGACATGTATAGACTCTTCAACTACTAGAGTTCTTTTATTAAATACACGATAGGCTTTAGAGTTCAAAGAGTACCCTAAGAAAATAGCGTCATCACTTTTAGCATCAAATTTACCTAAGTTTTCTTTACCATTATTCAAAACAAAACACTTGCAACCAAAAGGATGAAAATAGCTAATGTTAGGCTTCTTAGATTTTAAAATCTCATAAGGTGTTTTCTTCAAGATTGGCCTAATCATTACTCGATTTATAATGTAGCAAGCGGTATTTGTGGCTTTCGCCCAAAAATATTTAGGTAAATTATTTTCGCAAAGCATGGTTCTAGCCATTTCTTCTAAAGTTTGATTTTTCCTCTCAACTACCCCATTTTGTTGAGGAGTGCGAGGTGCGGAAAAATTGTGGCTAATCCCATTTTCATTTAAAAAATCATCGAAACCTAGATTTTGAAATTCGGGTCCATGATCACTTCTAATGTGAGAAATTTTAAGATCAATATCATTTTGAGTTATTTTAGAAAATGTGATGAATTTTTCTAAAGCCTCATCCTTTGTACTTAAGAATAGAACCCAAGTAAACCTAGAATAGTCATCTACAAGCACAAAAGCATATGATTTTCCACCTAAGCTCATTGTTCTAATAGGCCCAAAAAGATCCATATGAATCAATTGTAAACATCTACTAGTAGAGACATCATTAATGGATTTAAAAGAGGTTCTATGTTGTTTACCCTTTGAGCATGCATCACAAATTTTATCATTAGAAAATTTAAGTTTGGGTAAACCTCTAACTAGATTAAGGGAAATTAATTTTTCTAAGACACTCATGCTAGCATGTCCTAATTTTCTATGCCAAAGCCATGAGTCATGTTCATCATGTACAACAAAGCATGTATGAGATGAATGAATGTCATCTAGATGCACCATGTATATGTTCCCTATGCGATGACCAATGAGCATTAGTTTATTTGTTTTAATGTTTATAATTTTGCAACCACTTTTATCAAATAAATCATTAAAACCCTTGTCACATAATTTACTAATACTCAATAAGTTATGTTTAAGACCGTTGACATACAAAACATTTTCAATGAAAATAGAAGAGTGATTACCAATGGAGCCTATTCCTTCAATGTGGCCTTTGGATTTGTCACCGAAAGTTACCACTCCACCACTCTTAGGCTTTAGTTCCACAAATCTACTCTTGTCACCGGTCATGTGTCTTGAGCATCCACTATCAAGGTACCAAGAATTTTTGCTTGAAGCTTTAGCCTTATAGCAATGCTCCCCCTACAAACAAAGAAATTAGGCCTTGATTTTTGGTACCCAAATCATTTTGGGTCCATGAGTGTTAGCCTTCAAAATTTTGGTTCCCTTAGGAATCCAAGAAGCAATAGCATTCATGTTATTAAAAATAATGAGTTCCTTAGGAACCCAAACACTCCTAACTCTTCGACATCTAGATTGCTTATTAAAATTTCTTTGTTTAGGTACAAATGATTTTCTTTTTACATATTTGGACTTAGAATGATTTCCTTTTTCAAAATTGTTTTTCCCAATAGCAATGGATGTTTTAAGATTATCCACTTCCTTTGTGTGATAATCTTGAAAATCGAAAAGAAGTTTTTCAAGTTCAATATTTTTTGTTTTAAGATCATTTGAAAGATTTACTAAAAACAAAACTTTTTTTCCAATTCGGAGTTAGCTTTAGAAAATGTCTCGTTTTGATTTTTCAAATCGGAAATGGTTTTCTTGTTTTTCAAAATGGATTCTTTGTATTTTCTTACTAACTCATCGTAAACCTCTTGCAATTCATCATAAGCATCTTGAAGTTCATCAAAAGTAAAATCGAAATTGGATAAGTTAGAGTTTACCTTTGGTTCATCATCAATGGCCATGAGACATAAATTGGCCACTTCCTCATCTTCCTCGGATGACTCATCGTCACTCCAAGTTGCTATTTGAGCTTTGAGCTTGTTCTTCTTCCCAAAGCTCTTCCTCTTCAATTGAGGACATTCGAAACGGATGTGACCCGGCTTCTTGCATTCATAACAAGTGATTTAGTCCTTCTCCTCTTCCTTACTCTTACTCTTGAAGTCTCATTTTCTAATAAACTTTCTTCCACGATTTGACTTCATGAACCGAGTAAACCGTTTGGCCAACATGGCCATCTCCTCATCTTCATTCTCACTTGAATCGCTTTCTTGATGTGAAGCTTTTAGAGCGATTCCCACTTTCTTCTTCTCAATCTCCTTCTTCTCAACTATTTTCTTCTCTTCTTCTCTTCCCTTCCTCATAATCTCATGGGTGAGTAGAGATCCAACAAGAGCATCAAGCTTGAGAGTCTTCAAATCTCTAGCTTCAATAATAGTCTTTCTCTTGCCATCCCATGACTCCGGAAGAGAGTACAACAATCTCCTCACTAGTTTGTCTTCGGGGATGATCTCGCTGAACCCCTTCAATCTGTTGACAATGACCGAGAATCGATCAAACATCTTGGAGACACTTTCATCGGGATCCATCTTGATGTTTTCATAGCTTAGATTGAGTAGCCCAATCTTTGTCTCCTTGACATCACTAGTTCCCTCATATGTTGTCTCGAGGGTGTCCCAAACCTCCTTGGCATTTTCGATTAAAGACACCTTGGAGTAGATATCCGGACCCAGTGCACAAAATATCACATGGAGAGCTTTGTCATTCACTTGCATCCTTCTTCTTTCATCATCCGTCATCTCGGCTTTTACCTTTGGGACGAGTCTTTCTCCATCTCTCTTCATGGGAATGTATGGACCTTCTTCAACCACATCCCACACCATGTAGTCGGTAGACTTGATGAAAAGCCTCATCCTATTCTTCCAATATGGGTAGTTATCCCCATTGAAAAACGGTGGCTTGGTGGTGGATTGGGACTCATAGTTGGAGGTGGATGCCATTGCTTGACTAGTTGTTGATCAAACTCTCCTAGAATCGACTCAAAAGGGTTGTAATACTTCCAATGAGTGTAGCTCTGATACCAATTGTTGAGTTGATCAAATAATTGCAAATGGCCAAGAGGGGGTGAATTGGCAATAAAAATTTTGGTGGGAAGAATGAGTGAAAAATAAAAATTGACACAAGTAGTTAGAGTGGTTCAAGTTCTCCAAATGAACTCTACATCCACTACCTTAGTTCCTACTAAGGATTTTCAACCAATTCACTACTTGAATTCTTCCCCTTTTCTTGGATGAGGAGGTAACCTTACAAATTCGATTAAGCTTTCTACCCAAAGCTTAATCCACTCAAATTACAAAGAGAAGTTTTGGTAAACTCAAATGATTCCTCTCAAAGGATAAATGTCTACCCAATTACAATTTCAATCACCCCAAACTCACAATACAAAATGACAATTTGAAAACACTAGAGTTGGGTACAAGAATTTGACTTTGAATAGCACAAGGGTTTGGATTTTTGCTTTGATGATGCTTGTGGGTTGAATAGTTGTTGCTGATCTTCAAATGACTTCAATTTATACCTCCTCTATTAATTCTAGCCGTTTGGGTGGTTGGGAACTTGAATAGAGCCGTTGGAACCCTCTCTCACCACCATAAATGCACTTCTGTAGCTACTCGTATCGGTACTCGGGGAGCCGTATTGATACCTGTCTCAGAAAAGAAAGAGCCGTTGTGCACAATAAATAAGGGGTATCAAAACGTACGTATGCGTATCCATACAGGGTATCGAAACGGCTAAGACCGTATCGATACCTTTTTCTCAACATAGCTCACTGTCGATTTCTGTTTCGATACGGGGGTTTACCGTATCGATACAGGTTAACTACCATTTTAAAATTTGGTTACCTAACAACTGACACCAACGGTCGAAATATTTAAAACAACTTGAATTTAAAAATTCGTTAAAACCGTATCGATACGGGTGAAGTCGTATCGGTACGCCATTCAAACTCTTTTAGACTTTTACGAAGGAGCGTATCGATACAGATTGAATCTGTTTCGATACGGTGTTTCGATACGGTTAAGTGCGTATCGAAACGAGTTCTGACAGTGGCTAACTTCGTAAAAAAGGTATCGATACGGTTGGAAGCGTATCGATACACCTAGACGGTTTTGAATAGTTTGGCCTTGGAACACTTAGAAAATATTTTGAGTTTGAGTTTTTCAAATCAATTTTAAAGTGTTGGTGATTTTAAACTTGTTAAGGGACTTATAAAACAATTTTAAGTTTTTCAAATTGATCCTCAAATATTTAATTATATCAAAATCAAACATTGGTTTCACAGTGTTCCTTGTATGCATGTTGATGCATGAGGTTTTAAGCATGGTTTAATGCTTGTTTATGACTTATCATGAATGCTTTGTTAAAACAGTGAGGAATCCATGAGATATAGATTATATTGGCAAGTGATGTTGAATAAAGTGTTTTATAAATGAAATCGGATATAGTTAGCCGGCTTTAGGATTGAGTGCACTACAAACAAGTCGCCTTGGATGTTGAGGGGTTGTGATTCTACCGAATACTCTATCCAAGTACCCTAACGATTGAGGGTAGCTCTCGGGTGTGAACCTTGTGTGTGTCTCGTCTCTCGTTAGTGGGTTATACATCGACCAATGAGTTGTGTTGAGGGGTTGTGATTGTACCGAATACTCCACCACGGGTGTCACAACGATGGAGTGTCGCTCTCGTGTGCGAACCTTGAGATTCCGGTAGAGTATATGAAGGGTGTGGGACAACCCTTGGTAATCCGTGTATCCGATACTTTGTTTTTGAGGTGGATGTTTATTACTTGTGAGCTAATGTAATGAATTGTGTTATTATGGAAAATGTTGATTAATGCATATTTTGAAAGATGCATGTTTTGGCTTATGCTTAGCATAATGGAGTTTATGCTTGGAAGGCTTGCAAAATGGGTAGCAATGGTTTAATTGCTGAATTTAATTGAATCATGATGCAAGATGTTGAATACAATGATTTTGATGGTAAAGTGCATGATTTATCAAGGAAGCGTGATGGTTTTGAAAAGAGTTAAAAGTGGTTTTGTGCATTGATGATGATTTTGGTTTTGAAAAACCCTCATTAAACTTGTATACTTATGCTCTCTCTTTGTTCATCAATGCAGTAAATTTGATCTTTGGAGGAAGCACTTGCAAGGGATCGGTGGAAGACTTTGATTGAAGGTAAGTTTTGGTTTTGGACTAGTGTAATAAAGGCAATGGGGGCGTCCGGTGCTATGAATGTTTGTTGCTTTAGCATTTTCTGGTTTTGTTCATGTTTGGGATGCATTTTTGGACATGTAAAAGGCCTTTAAGTGTTGGTTTATGCTTGTTTTTGGTTTTTAGCCTTTTGGTGCTTTTGATATCTAGGAAGCATGCCTTTAGTGCCATAGCTAGTGAGAATAATGCTATGATGATGCTTGTGCTTCGTATATGTGGTCATTGATGTGCATACAAATTGTATTTATGTTGGGGCATGTGTTCGGATGATTCTGGAGGGTAAAAACTGATTTAAACCAGCTTTTTGGAAAGTTGCACGCCCATGCGTTTCGGAACGCCCTTACCTGTTTCGGAACGGTGGCATGTAATGGCCTTGGTGTTTCGGAACGGTGAGGCTCGTTCCGGAACATTTTGCCTCTGTAAACCATCGTACCGAAATGTGTCTTTAGGGGTTTTGAAACTAACCCGCGTATCAAAACAGTCAACCATGTTTCGAAACAGCCGTTCCGATACAGGGCATTCTGTTATGAAACTCTTGACCGTTGGATTTGTATTTGAATTGTCCTAAGTTATATTTCCTGTATTTTGGTCTTTGTTTTCCTTACATGAAATTGAATGAGTTGTAAATGTCTTTTTGAGCTGAAATTTCACCGAGAAGTATGTAATGAATCTAATTAAAGGCCGGTAACTTGAATTCGGCAAAAGCCCTTGTAATTTATAAAAATTACAAAATGGTCCGTAATCTTTAATTGGCGTATTTCGGAAGGTGATTATGTTGATGTCTTATCCGCTGCTTGTGTACGTACACATATGAACCTAAGTTGCATCTAGACAAGTTAAAAAAATAGGGTCGTTTATTGAGGTAAACCTTCACGGGTTATTTCAATATTCCCCGTGTGATTTGTTCGGTTTGGTCTATCGGCTAGGTCGGGTCGAGGGGGTTACATTTGGTGGTATCAGAGCCAGGTTACGAAAGGTTGGGATGATTGTAAGTTGTTGGTAAGTGATTTGTGATGTGGATATGTGTTTTGGTGATATTTGCTTTGTCTGGTGAATGTTTAAGCATGTTTATGTTAAATGTGTGATGGTGATGTTATGCATGATGAATGAATATGGATATGAATTGTTCTACGATGATGATTGGGTTGAATCTTGATACTTGAGTCATATGATGGTTGAAGTATGCATGCAGTATGATTTATGCTATGTTGGAGGGAAATTGGATTGCCCATTGCCTTATTACCTACTAGAATGTTTTAAGTTAAAATCAAAGTCTCGGATCCTTGCTTGGAGCTGGTCTGAATAATTTTTTTTGCTTGTTTCGTTAGTTGTTATCATGCTTTAATAATAATAGCACAATAAACCGAGGAGAGAGTAGTGACCTAGAATGATTGTTGTTCCCTTTGGGCAAGGAATAAAGGAGTATGTCAAGTCTCCTAGAGGCTAAACGCCTCAATGTGCTTCGATCTAGCTACAACCTATGTTGGTTGGGTAAGTGTTGAATGGCGTGGTGCCTGGTATATAGGCGATATTTGGAGCCTGTGAAGCCGTTAGTGCCGAAGTGCATGTGACTGTAGTAGCTGGTGGACATTTGTGAGTTGCGGAAAGCGCATACAAAAATTGAGTAGAAGTTGAACTCGAGGGTTGTAACCCCCTAAACCTGGCTTAGAAGAAAAGACCAAATTTAGAAAGTTACGTTTGAAAACTTTTCCCTCAAGAAATCCAATTTTGGAAATTATACTTTTAACTTAAAATAAAATAACAGTGATTTAATAAATATCTTATAGTAAGTAAAAATAGAAAATTTCATAATAAATATTATAATGTTTATATAAAATCTCTAAAACAAAATCATAGTAAAAGGATTCTAGAAAAAATAATCCCAAAATATTAATAGTCTAAAATTACATCCATGTCCCAAAATAATAAATAGAAATCCAATTAGACTAAAATAGTTTCATATTGAATAATAAAATAACCGGATAAAATCTGAGATCCTCCAAGTACCATGTCGCCTAAAGAGTCTGAGTATATTTGAAAAGAGAAACTATGGGGGAGTAAGCTAAAGAGCTTAGTGTGTCTCTAAAGTGCAAGAAAATCATAGTCATAAAAACATAGTAATATTTTCTTAAAATTCTTTAAAAACATGATACAATATCACAAGCGTGATGCAATGCACCCAACTACGTCCGCCAAAAATGAGGAAGGTTCCCATAACCTCTTCCCTACGTCCGCCAATCCGAAGTGGAATTCAGCCCGAAAGGGTGAAACCACTGATCCGAAGTGGAATTCAGCCCGAAGGATGAAACCACTGAACTTCCTCCATACAAATCCCAACCTATGCTCATACATACACGATGATTAAAAATCAAGTTTCAGAAACAAAGTTCCATAAATCCGATATTCCGTAAACATACTTCATAAATCATAGTCCATAAGTCCATAAATCATAGTTCATAAATCACGATTTGTAAATCATAGTAAAAACATATTCTGAAAACATATGCATGTGATGTCAACCATAAAAATCATAATACATATAAATAATCACATAAAAGGGTAAAACACCAACACATAGAAAAATAACATATAATTTAATTATAGCACCGGAAGAAAACACACCTAGTATAGGAGAAGTGATACGAACAGAGGCACACTGAGAGGCGGCACAATTACCACTTAATACTAAAGATATGAGTCACGAGAAAAATTCATGGCTGATTGCTAACTTTCGACATGGCTATCGATGAAAACAATTAAAGAAAAAAATATATTTGCGGCAGTGGTGGAATCATCTAGGGTTTCGTGGCTTTTATTTATTTATTTATTTATGAAGTGTTAGTATATATATATATATATGTTTAGGAGGGGATAAAAATACTATTATTATAATAAGGAATTTGAATAAAATATATAAAAAAGGACAAATCACTTATTTCTTAGTCTCCAAAAGCTATTGAAATTCAATTAGGAATTGAGATAGGTTAGTTATTATGTTTCTAAGGGTAATTCACAAGCTAAGGCCTCAACCTTTATCTGAGTTACACAACAGCCCTCATATTTTGAATTTAACTCAATTTGGTCACACAATCTAGTTTAACCGTTTTGAATCATAATCCCCAAATTCAATTGGAGTTTTAAATTAGGAGGTTCAAAAATTAGGTTTCTAAATTAAGGATATTTCAAAATTAGGGTTTTAAAATTAGGGATTTTTACGAATCTAGGGTTTACAATTTGGGCGTAATTTTTGCGGTGTTACAACTCTCCCACCCTTAAAAGAAATTTTGTCCTCAAAATTTTCAGACTAACGACATACTTCAAAAAAATAGAGGTTTTGATAACAATTTTAAAAAGGCATTTTAGATCTGGTTACGAATGACAACACAGGGCTTTCAGATAGACTTTGATCTCAATTTCATAAGAACGAGTATGATCACGATCAGTCGCTAATCTAAAAATCCTACGAGGTGGCATAGTAATCTATCTACAAAAGATAATAATCCTAAAATTAGAGTTGGTACTTGGAGTTTCTATTCAAAACATATCTTTAATTCTTTAAAATAATAAATTTATCAGAAAATCCCATTTTGCCCCAAAACATTTAATATGCATGCAAAAATCATTTTCGGCTTAAAATTTTATATCAGCCTCACAGTCCGAGGGTTGAACTTAGCTCTAATACCACTAAATGTAACCCCCTAAACCCGGCTTAGAAGAAAAGACCGAATTTAGAAAGTTACGTTTGAAAACTTTTCCCTCAAGAAATTCAATTTTAGAAATTATAGTTTAAACTTAAAATAAAATAACAGTGATTTAATAAATATCATATAGTAAATAAAAATAGAAAATTTCATAATAAATATTATAATATTTATATAAAATCTCTAAAATAAAATCATAGTAAAAGGATTCTAAAAAAATAATCCCAAAATATTAATAGTCTAAAATTACATCCATGCCCCAAAATAATAAATAGAAATCTAATTAGACTAAAATAGTTTCATATTGAATAATAAAATAACCGGATAAAATCTGAGATCCTCCAAGTACCACGTCGCCTAAAGAGTCTGAGTATATCTGAAAAGAGAAACTATGGGGGAGTAAGCTAAAGAGCTAAGTGTGTCTCTAAAGTGCAAGAAAATCATAGTCATAAAAACATAGTAATATTTTCTTAAAATTCTTTAAAAACATGATACAATATCACAAGCGTAATGCAATGCACCCAACTAAGTCCGCCAAAAATGAAGAAGGTTCCCATAACTTCCTGCCTACGTCCGCCAATCCGAAGTGGAATTCAGCCCGAAGGGTGAAACCACTGATCCAAAGTGGAATTCAGCCCGAAGGATGAAACCACTGAACTTCCTCCATACAAATCCCAACCTATGCTCATACATGCATGATGATTAAAAATCAAGTTTCATAAACAAAGTTCCATAAATCCGATATTCCGTAAACATACTTCATAAATTATAGTCCATAAGTCCA
The DNA here is from genome assembly GCA_030270665.1 of Hibiscus trionum. Lineage (NCBI taxonomy): Eukaryota > Viridiplantae > Streptophyta > Magnoliopsida > Malvales > Malvaceae > Hibiscus > Hibiscus trionum. Next base: position 31,199,235 of record BSYR01000021.1, read on the forward strand.
TAAATCATAGTTCATAAATCACGGTTCGTAAATCATAGTAAAAACATATTCTGAAAACATATGCATGTGATGTCAATCATAAAAATCATAATACATATGAATAATCACATAAAGGGTAAAATACCAACACATAAAAAAATAACATATAATTTAATTATAGCACCGGAAGAAAACACACCTAGTATAGGAGAAGTGATACGAACAGAGGCACACTTAGAGGCGGCACAATTAGCACTTAATACTAAAGATATGAGTCACGAGAAAACTTCATGGCTGATTGCTAACTTTCGACATGGCTATCGATGAAAAAAATTAAAGAAAAATATATATATATATATGCGGCAGTGGTGGAATCATCTAGGGTTTCGTGGCTTTTTTTATTTATTTATGGTGTGTTAGTATATATATGTTTAGGAAGGGATAAAAATACTATTATTATAATAAGGATTTTGAATAAAATAAATAAAAAAGTACAAATCACCAATTTCTTAGTCTCCAAAAGCTATTGAAATTCAATTAGGAATTGAGATAGGTTAGTTATTATGTTTCTAAGGGTAATTCACAAGCTAAGGCCTCAATCTTTATCTGAGTTACACAACAGCCCTCATATTTTGAATTTAACTCAATTTGGTCACACAATCTAGTTTAACCGTTTTGAATCATAATCCCCAAATTCAATTGGAGTTTTAAATTTGGAGGTTCAAAAATTAGGTTTCTAAATTAAGGATATTTCAAAATTAGGGTTTTAAAATTAGGGATTTTTACGAATCTAGGGTTTACAATTTTGGCGTAATTTTTGCGGTGTTACAAGGGTTGTCACCGGAGGTATTCATCGAATGGATGACCTGTATGAATGAGATTATAGAATGAATGGTGTGTAGTGATGCTCATAGGGTAATATTAGGTGTATCTTGGTTATATAGAGATGTGTATTGTTGGTGGACAACTGTGGTTATGGGCATAGAACCTAATGTTGTGTTTGGAGAGTTCTTTTGAACTGTTTTAATGGAGAAGTATCTAGGGGTTAGATACTTGAATGGCGAGAAATGTGAATTTGTGGTTTGGGTTCGAAATCATAAGTTGTACTTGAGTTAAGGTATAGATTGTTTAGTTGAGCATATGTGCTCTTGGATTGGAATTGGATGTGAGACATCGATGTGTTGGCACTTTTATGAATTGGTGCCGAATGTTAAGCCATATCTGTTGAATTATTGGCTACACTGTTCTCGATGTGTTGGTAACACGGGTGAGGTATTCGAGCATAACCTGGGTTTAATAACGTGTGCGAGATGTTCTAGTGCTAGGGAATGAATTGTGAACTCCGATGTAGTGGTAGCCAGTGTATGAATGGTCATGCTTTAAGTGTATTGCATGGGCTGAGACGAGGTTGTTGTAACGTTGGACAAGAAATGTGGGGTTAGTATGTCAAGGCTTGAGTAGCGTTTGATACATATCAAGTAGGTGGACCGCATGACCATGTGAGGCGAGCTTGTTCACGTGTGATCGGTGGGGTATATCATTTTGCCCTTGTTGTTGCAAGTTGCTTTTGGAAGTTGTGTCTTGAACGTTCGTTTCGAAAATGTTAGATGTGGGAGTGTGAGTAGTTTCCTTGGGAAACTGTTGTTACAAGGAAATTGTATAAGAGAAGCCCATTGTTTGTTCATGGCCATGTGTTTTCAGTTAATTTGTTGGAACTACCTTTTTATGGTTTTGATGTGATTCTTTGAATGGACTGGTTGGTTGAACACCGAGCTGTAGTGGATTTTGATGTTAAGCAAGTTACCCTGAAGCTTGCGGATGATTATGAGGTAGTAATTGTAGGCGAGAACATGAAGTTCTTGTCTAACGCAATTTCGGCTCTTGAAACGAGTCGGATGATGGAGTTGGGATGTGAAGCCTTCTTGGCGTATGTGATGAATCATGGAACGAAGAGAGTGCGTGTGTAAGAAATACGAACCATATGTGAGTTTCCGGGTGTCTCTCCGAAAAGTTTGTCTGGGTTGCCACCAAACTGAGAAGTTGAGTTTGGTATAGAGTTGTATGAGAATACGACTCCTGTGTCCATCATTCCTTATCGCATGGCACCTAAGGAGTTGAAGACGCGACTTCAAGAGTTGCTTGTCCGCGGGTTCATAAGGCCAAGTATTTCACCTTGGGGTGCATCGGTCTTGTTTTTGAAGAAGAAGGATGGTACAATGCATACATGCATTGATTATCGGCAACTGAACAAGTTGACGATTAAGAACAAGTACCCTTTGTCGAGGATCGATGATTTGTTCGATCAGTTTCGTGGTGCTTTAGTGTTTTCGAAGATAGATTTGAGGTCTGAGTATTATCGGCTTAAGGTTAATGATGTGGATGTACCTAAGACAACTTTTCGGACTAGGTACTGCCATTATGAGTTCTTGGTGATGTCGTTTGGCTTGACGAATGCACCAAATGCATTTATAGACATGATAAATAGGGTGTTCCATGAGTTTTTGGATCAGTTCGTGGTGGTGTTTATCGATGATATTCTCGTGTATTCACATACCTAAGAGGATCATGATAGGCACTTTAGAATTGTGTTGCGGGTGTTGTTGGAGAATCAGCTGCATGCTAAGCTGAGCAAGTGTGAGTTTTGGCAAGGAGGTTGTTTTTCTTGGACATGTGGTGTTGGCCAAAGGTATTTAGGTTGATCCACACATGGTTGAGGCGGCGATGAGTTGGAAGACGCCTAAGTCAGTGACTGAGGTGCGTAGTTTCCTTGGGTTGGTTGGTTACTACCGACGGTTTGTTGAAGGTTTCTCTAAGATAGATACCCCTTTAACCAAGTTGTTGAAAAATAATGTTCGCTTTGAGTGGATGGATGTTAGGCAGCAAGCTTTCGAAAAGTTGAAGGAATCTTTGACGCAAGCTCATGTTTTGATTCATCCAGAATTGGGTAAGGAGTTTGTAGTTTATAGTGGTGCATCATACGTTGGTTTGCATTCGTACTGATGCAAGGTGGGAAGGTTATGGCTTATGCATCTAGAAAGTTGAAAGTTCATGAGCGCAACTAACCTACGCCTGATCTTGAGCTCACGGCGGTGGTGTTTGCTTTGAAGATTTGGAGACACTACCTTTATTGTGAGGGGTGTGTGGTTTACACCGACCATAAGAGTTTGAAGTATCTCATGTCTCAAAAGGATTTGAATCTTAGGCAATGAAGATGGTTAGAGTTGCTTAGGGATTATGATCTGGCCATTGAGTATCATCCGGGAAAGGCCAATGTGGTGGCTGATGCTTTGAGAAGAAATGTGGTTGTTGGGCTGTGAGCTATGTTTGCTCGTTTGAATATATCGTGTGATGGTGGCTTGATAGCCGAGTTGCAAGTGAAACCTTCTTTGATTCAGTTAATTAAGAAGAAGCAGTTGATAGATGATTCATTGGTACCTCATGTTCAGGACATAGCTGATGGTAAGGCTACAGACTTTTACTTTAATGATGATGGAGTTCTATGTTTCAAAGTCGAATAGTGGTGTCGGAAGATGTTGAGTTGAGGCGTGTTAAACAATACACAGTCAGCAAGCTGAGCTGGAATGTTGTTAGGAATTGGTTAAAATTGGTCCTATCGATTTTAACAACCTTCTTGGAGGGAGAGAATCAGCAACAACCTCTCTTGGAGGGAAATGTTTCTAACAGACTGGAAAAACCCTAATTGTATGCTTATATAAACCTTGTTTCTGGCTTGTACGAATCAAGAAAATCAATAAATCGATCCTTCTTTCAACTCTCCTTTCCTCTTCATTTACTATCTTCCGTTTCTGCTTTAACATGGTATCAATTGCCTTGGCGTAGGTTCTGGAGTCATATTCATGGTTGGTTCCGCTCCCTCTACTGCTACAACCATCGCCCATATTTCCTCTCTCTCGATTCACGATGATTCTAGTGAGCATTCATTTTTCAACAAACGCATCAGCATTCGCTTGGATGACACCAACTACCTTCTCTAGAAGCAACAAGTGGTGCTCTTAATGCGTGGTCATGGGCTCGAAAATTATCTCGATGGATCGATTCCACCTCTGGCACAGTTCGTGGTTGCTGAAAATCGTGACAAATATCCTAATCCTACATATGCTCGATTCATTAAGCAAGATAACTCTTTGGCATCCTGGTTACTCTCCATTGTAAGTTCTGATCTTTTTCCTCAACTCGTTGGTGTGGATACTGTTGCTGCTATTTTGAGCACCATCTCTTCTCTATTTTTCTAAACTCTCCACTACTCGTGTAATGCATTGTTGCGTGTAAAATAGTCTATCGCAATTGTAGTGCAAGTATACACGACGCAAGTAGTAAAGTGATACGAAGTATCGGATATCGTCTCCACAGGGATTGGGCTAATAGCTTCACCTTAATTCACTGCACGAAAGTAAAGAAAATATTTGAGAAGTTGTCACGAAAATAATAAAGTAAACGTAAATAAAAGAGTAGAAAAATCAAGATAGAGGGAATGGGCTGGTATTGAATTGCTCAGTAGTGCAGGTATTGCTAAGTCTCGGAACTCCAGTTCTGTCGTCGTCCCTGTCGCGGTAGCAGTCCGTTGCTTGTCGCGGCAGCGAACAATCAACTCAGTACTTCAAGTTTGGCAAGAATCCCAGATGTGCATTGGCCTATCCCTAGGTCCAAATCTGTCGATGATCACGTCTTTGATGATACCTCCCGGCGTGAATTGAAGGATGAATACCGATATTGATGAATTCTTCTTTAGCCACTTAACCTCGTTTTATCCTTAGGTCCGAGATAGTTCAACTATAAACTATAGAACTTGCTCTTATTTCTTTCGGATACTTAACTCTCTCGATGCTAAGTAAATTGATAACCTCACAATGCTCTCTCGATGCTCTTGCAAGATATTAATAACCAAAATAAGAGAACTTGAAGTTTATTCTATTGAACTGAAAATTCCTAAAACAAAACAACCCTTGCAACTACTTTACAAATCAACCCGTGGCCCTAAGGGGAATTTAGAACATGTTGAGAGGAAGAAAACGGTTAGGGTTTAAAAAGAAGGCTAAAGAATCGGTTATGTCTCTCCTAGGTCGAAATATATGCCCTTATATAGGCTTTGGGTCCAAGTTATCTAAAATAGCAAGAATACAACTTTAAACGAAAGTATAATTCTAATAAAGACTAAATCTTCAAGGAATCTACTTTCCAGCCGTCATCTTTCTTGCTTGGGATTTTTCTCTCCATGAACTTTGGGCTTGACTTTCCTTTTGATCTGGGGCTTGGAAAAATATGGTGATTTCACACGACAGACGGGCTGAATTTTCTCTATCTGTCGAGGTCCACTTTTCTTCTTCTCCTCAAAACTGCTGTCGTCCTCTGCTGTCACGGCGGCAACCATGGCAGCATCGTCCTCCTTGACTGCTTGTCCAGTTCCAGCTCTTGAGCTTCACTGCCCAGCGCCTGCCCTTTCCGTCTGCTACAGCAGCAACCTGCAAAAACAACCAATTTTAGTAGAAACTGTGCCTTTTAATATATTTGTGATGTTTAACTGTAAACTGACCTAAATGCAATAAATAATGCTTGAATGTAGCAGAAATATGGGTTAAATAGGGGGTAAATAATAGAACTTTTACACACTCAACACACCCCCAAACTCAAGTTTTTGCTTGCCCTCAAGCAACTAAGACTTAAAAGAAAAAAATGAAATATTTTTGTTTTGGCCTTAAACAGTGAACCTTCCCTTACCCGTCGTTCGTTCTCTGTGGCGGCAGCACCCTGTCGGAGAATCTAGAATCTGTCCGGAATCTCACTATAGTCCTCGTGCAGTGTGTGCATGCTTGTGAACAGTTATATGCCAAGACTCTCTTAGTTTCACTAGAATATTTCAGCTCTTAACTTGAATTTTTATGCCAAAGTTTATCTTTTTTGAAGGTACTTCTTATGCTCCTTTGATTTTCTGTTTTGAGTCGATTTCATTTTTTTAAGCTAAAGTTTCACTAGAGCCGGTTTCGGGCACCTCTAGCTAACTTCCTAGAGCCGGTTTCAAGCACCTCTAGGGCTGTTGAGTCTATTTTGCTAAACTTCTTTCCTAGAGTCAGTGTTAGGCACCTCTAGGGGCTATTCAAGTGCTAAGCTTCCTATTCTAGTTGACTAAAAGAGTTCTAAGCAGTATAACAGTCACAATGGTGTTTAAGTTTTCAGAACTATAGAAAGGCTCTAAACTTCTCCTAAAACTATCCTAAAGGCACTACCACGACAGAGCTGTCACGGCAGGTAAGTTCAGTTCACAGTTTTCAGCCAAAGTTTTCAATATTTTCATTTTTTTTCTTTTTTTCTTTTTTTTTGAGCTTAAAACAAAACTAAGTAAAAGACACCATTAACACTAAATTAGACTCCATTGATGGAGGGATGCCACCCCCAAACTCAAGGGTTGCATTGCCCTTAATGTAAATTAGAAATAAAAACAAAAGATAAGGCAGTACATCACAAAATATATAGCAGACAGCAATAATAAGATAGGAAACTTAAATTTTAATCGCCGCCTTCGCTGCTGGTGCTGAGTTTGATCTGGCGGCGGGCTCTAGCTTTCGAAGCTGGCTGGGGCACGGGGGAGGCAGATGTATTCTTTGCTTTGACCTCCCGTGGTGGCTGGATCCTGGTCGGGGAGATGTGAGGAGGTTGCTCCACAACCTGAACTTGAGAACTGCCACTGCTGGCTTTTGGCATATTACCTTTGTCTGCCATTCGCTTCTGCCTTTTGACCGGTGAATTTTTTTTCGAGAAGTTCCTCTTGATGGAGGGTTCATTGTCGCTGGCGGCCCAAACGGAGGATGATGATAGGCCAGCAATGAATTCGTCAAGTTCTTCCGTCGTCGTTTTTCTTTTTGTCCCACAGGCAGAAGTCTCTGCTGCAGGGTTACTGCCAGCAGCTGTCGTGGCAGGTGTAGGTGTAGACGCTGCATGAGGTGTTTGTGGTGTGGCAACAGGTGTGGGAGTGCGGGCAGGTGTAGTGACAGTAAAATAATGTGCAGGAAATGTGGGGAAGACATCATCAGGGAAATTTAAGGAATTTTGTATAAAAGTTACCGTAGAGGCAGCAAAATCCCTGATGAAGGTCATTAAACCCAGCTATCGTTCCTCCAGCTTCTGAATGGCAGCTAATATCTGGGCGGAGGAGTCTGTTGAGGCGGCTGCTATGGCGGCTGGATCAGTGTGTGGCTGCTCTGTCGTATCGGCTGTGGCGGCAGCAGGGTCGAATGACGACAGAGGGGTAGCAACAGTCAGCTCCATAAGGCTGAGGATGTTCTTTTCAGTCCAACCTCTTCCTTCTTCTATCAAATCAGTGCGCACTTCTGGGACATTATGGCCGCGGCAGAGTGAGGTGATGAGGTATGGGAGGTAAAGGGGACCCGTCGGTCTGTGCGCGCACTCCAAAATGCTCTCTCGAATATAGCTGCCCACATTAATGGGCCGTTCATGTAGAATGGAGTGTATCAAAGCTAACCTCGGCTGGTCGACCGTGGTATTGTGGGATGACGGCATGATCCTCTTTTTTATGAAGGCATTCCATAACTTCGCCTCCGACAGCAGCTGGGTCCGCTTTACTGTCCGTGGATTCTTCCGGCTGGTGTTCCATTTAGTTCCCTCCTCTATCAATTCTGCCATGACAGCGTCATAGGCAGCAAGGTCTAGTGTGTTGAGGAACTGTTGGTGGGCATCTTCATTGTTGCCGATGTAGAACCCATACAATGTGTTAATGTACTCAGCTGCAAACGGCACCTCTTTTCCTCGAACAATCACTGTTGTCGTCGTCCTGCTTCTGATGGCAGCATAAAATTCTCGAACCAGCGTGACATTCATTTCCTCTGGCTGCTCTGCAAAGGTTTTCCACTGTAAAGCTCTGATCTTCCGTGCTATGAATGGTTTGAGGCCCAGATTTTCCTCCATTGGTGTATAGATAAAGCCTCTCTCTTCCCACATGTCTCTGCTAGCAAAGGAACACGAGGGAGTTGTTGCCGGTGTGGAATTGGAGGCAGCATTGCGTCGGGTTTTCCTGGAAGACATAGTTGTGCAAGGGTTGTGAAAAGCAAATGAAAGTAAAAGAAACTAAGAGGGAGAGTAAGTAAGAAAGGTAGAAGTGAGTGAAAATGAAAATGAAACGGGGTTATATAGAGAGGAATTTGCTGCCCATTGAAACTGTAACGGCAGGCGCGAATAATGGGGCCAGCTGTTATGCGTTAGCGTGTCTGACGCGTCTGTCACGCGTTTCTGCATCTGTTACGCGTCTGTGACGTGTTTTCGCGTCTGTCGTGACAGCGTGTTGATAGCCTGTATTTTCCGTGTCTGTCGCGGCAGCTAGAACGACAGGATTCAACTTTTGGGCTTTGTTGGGCTAGTGGATGGATGGTGGGCTGAGTTCACTTCTCCTGTTCTTCTTGACTCCTTTATTTCCTAAAAACAATGAAAATAAAAACATTATTCAAATAAAATAAATCTTATTTCCTAAATTTTATTTCCTAATAAATAATAATAATAAAATAAAATTTAGGTTAAATTAGGGATGCCATGTGGGGCATCTCCTAAGGTAACCACTTCTTGTATTCCTGGGGCTTCAGTCCCTTGATAATGCTTTAAGCGTTGTCTGTTGACTTTGAATTGGTGCCCGTCTTTTAATGATCAGATTGTGATGGCACCTTGGGGAAAAACCTGTACGACTTGGAACGGGCCCGACCATCTAGACTTCAGTTTCCCTGGGAAAAGTTTCAGTATAGAATTGAAGAACAATACAAGCTGCCCTGGGCAGAACTATCATGGCAGCAGCTTCCTGTCATGCCACTTCTTAGTTTTATCCTTGTAGATTCTTGCATTGTCCGGATTTCTTCAATTTCGTTCAGATCCAATAACCTTTTCTGCCCTGCCTTGTCCAAGTACATATTCACTGCCTTGATTGCCCAGTATGCTCTGTGCTCTATCTCGACAGGTAGATGACATGTTTTCCCATAAATCAATCGGTACGGAGACATTCCTAATGGAGTTTTGAAAGTTGTCCTATATGCCCATAACGCATCGTTGAGGAGTAAAGACCAATCCTTCCTAGTTGGCTTAACCATCTTCTCAAGAATGTTCTGAACTTCCCTATTAGATATTTTAGCTTGTCCATTGGTATGTGGGTGATATGCTGTCGCGATCCGGTGCTTGACACCGTATTTCTTCAAGGCAGCAGCGATAACCCTGTTGTCAAAATGTCTCCCTTCATCACTGATGATCGCCTTAGGGATGCCAAACCTAGAAAAAATGTTTTTGTGTAAAAACCTTTGGACTGTTTTAGCATCATTCTTTTGAGTTGCGATAGCTTCGACCCACTTAGAGACGTAATCTACTGCCAGGAGGATATATAAGTTCCCACATGAGGATGGAAAAGGTCTCATAAAATCGATCCCCCAAACGTCGAAGATTTCGACTTCAAGAATGTTCTACATCGGCATCTCGTTTCTCCTTGAGATGTTTCCTGTTCTTTGGCACCTGTCACAGTTCTTATAGAAGATTTGAGCATCTTTATACAGTGACGGCCAATAAAACCCTGACTGCAGCACCTTGGCAGCAGTTTTGTTGCCTCCTAAGTGACCTCCATACTGTGAAGCATGGCAGTGATGAAGTATGTCTTTTTGCTCTTCCTGTGGTATACATCTCCTTATAACATGATCTGCACAGATTTTAAAAAGAAGATGTTCGTCCCAATAATAATGCTTAACATCATTTTGGAACCTCTTCCTGGCTTAATAATTAAGGTCAAAAGGAATTATTTCGCTAACTAAGAAATTAACGAAATCTGCATACCAAGGAAGTTCAGAATACTTACCTGCCGCCATGGCTGTCGCGGCAGAGATTGCGGCAACAAAGAGCTGCTCGTCTGGGAAGGTCTCTAGTGTGTTTGTCTCATCTGTTGGTAGACTCTGTCCCTTCTCCAACCTTGACAAGTGATCTGCCACTTGATTTTCTGTCCCTTTTTTGTCCTTGATTTCAAGGTCGAATTCTTGCAATAGCAGGATCCACCGTATCAATCGAGGCTTTGCATCCTTTTTCGCGAACAGATATTTCAACGCAGAGTGGTCTGTGTGTACTATTACCTTCGTTCCAAGTATGTAAGAACAAAACTTGTCAATGGAGAAAACCACAGCTAATAACTCCTTCTCTGTGGTGGTGTAGTTCACTTGGGCGTCCTTCAGTGTCTTGCCGGCATAGTATATGACATGAAAAATTTTGTCTCTTCGCTGCCCAAGTGCTGCCCCGACAGCATAGTCACTAGCATCACACATGATCTCAAATGGCTGTGTCCAGTCTGGTGGCTGTACTATTGGGGCTGTTACCAGTTTTTCCTTCAGAACCTTGAATGCTTCAGTACATTCATCATTAAAGTCAAAGGGTCGGTTCTCTCCAAAAGATGGCATAGGGGATTGGTGATTTTTGAGAAATTTGCAATGAATCTCCGATAAAAACCAGCATGTCCCAAGAAACTTCTAATACCCTTGACTGTGGTCGGCAGCGGCAGCTTTTCGATCACTTCTATCTTGGCCATGTCGACTTCTATACCACGTCAGCTAACCTTATGTCCAAGGACTATCCCTTCATCCGCCATAAAGTGGCATTTTTCCCAATTTAATACTAGGTTTTCTTTTTCACATCTTTCAAGTACCTTTTGTAGATTGCCTAGGCAGCTCTCAAAATCGTCCCCAAAAACTGAAAAATCATCCATAAAAATTTCAAGGAAGTCCTCCACCATATCGGAGAATATGGCCATCATGCACCTTTGGAAGGTGGCGGGTGCATTGCATAGTCCAAAAGGCATCCTCCTAAAAGCATACGTTCCGTGTGGGCATGTAAAAGTCATCTTTTCTTGAACTTCTGGTGCGATAGCAATTTGATTATAACCTGAATAATCGTCAAGAAAACAATAGTAAGGTTTACCCGCTAGTCTATCAAGCATTTGATCAATAAAGGGTAAAGGAAAGTGGTCCTTTCGGGTAGCTTTGTTAAGCTTCCGATAGTCCATACAAACCCTCCAACCGGTCACAGTCCTGGTTGGGATTAACTCATTGTTTTCATTGGTCACCATGGTCATTCCTCCTTTCTTGGGAAAGCATTGCACCGGGCTCACCCATTTGCTGTCGGAGATGGCGTAAATAATACCAGCATCTAACCATTTGATTATGTCTTTTCGCACCACCTCCTTCATCGCATGGTTTAGCCACCTTTGAGCATCTATAGTCGGCTTATGATCATCCTCTAAAAGGATTTTATGCATGCATAACGCCGGACTAATGCCTTGAATATCAGATATCTTCCATCCAATAGCCTTTTTGTGCTGCTGCAGCATCCCTATTAACTGTTGTTCCTGTTCCTGCATCAACTTGGAAGAGATGATTACCGGCAATGTATCATTTGAACTAAGAAAAGCATATTTAAGCTGCCCTGGCAGGGGCTTCAGTTCTAAAACAGGGGGCTCAACAGTTGATGGCTTTTGAATTGCATGGTTATCCGAAGTATAGTTTAAAGGTTCGAATAACTTAACTGGACGATCGCCTATCCAGTTTACCTCCTTCTGATCTTCAGTATTAGATGTATCGGATTCAGAGGAGTTGTTGTCGTCGGTGCTGTCATGACAGTCCTGTAAGTGGCTGCCGAGGCAGTGACCAATTTCTATGTCGTGACAGCCCGACCTGATGCAGGGTTGATCAAAGGTAACTTCAGTGATAGCTTTGCATTCCTCGTCTGCATCATCATGTTTCATAGCTTGGAGAACATTCAATTTTATCTCTTGATCGTTCACTCTCATGGTGAGTTCTCCTTTTCCCACATCAATCAGTGACCTTCCCGTGGCTAAGAAGGGTCGCCCCAGGATGATTGGTGCGTTTTCATCTGCTTCACAATCTAACACAAGAAAGTCAGCAGGAAAAATAAATTTATCCACTCTTACCAGAATATCTTTGATTTTTCCTTCCGGATGAACATAAGAGCGGTCTGTCAGCTGCAGAATTACTATCGTGGGCCGAGCTTTTCCAATACCTAATTTCTGAAAAACAGATTTTGGCATTAAATTAATACTAGCACCAAGATCACAAAGTACCTTACCCACATATTTATCTCCGATTACACAAGGTATGATGAAGCTCCCCAGATCCTTCTTTTTCTGGGGTGGCTGCCTATGAAGACTACTCATGCATCCTTCTGTCATCTTAACCGTTTCAAATTCCCCAAGTTTAGATTTCTTCGACATGACATCCTTGTGAAATTTGGCGTAACCGGGCATCTCCCTCACGGCATCTAGCAGCTGAATATTAATATGAACCTGCTTAAAAATATCATAAATCTTTTTGAGCTGAGATTCTTGCTTCGCTTGCTGTAACCGTTGAGGAAAAGGAGGTGGGGACGATAATCAGCAATACGACCTTCCCACTACATACGAATCTGAGGAGGTTTGGGTTCATCATTTTTCTCCTCTGTCGCTTCTACTGTCGTGACAGGCTCATTGGCAGCAGGCTGTTTATTACCTGTCAGGGCAGCTTCCTCGGCAGGTCTGTCCAAGGCTGGCTTCTTTACTGTTTCAATTTCTTTCTCTGGCCCTGGTAATTTCTTCCCACTCCTTGTAGTAATGGCTTTACACTGCTCATGTGTGGGCTGTCTAGCATTTTCAGTATTGCTAGGAAATCCTCCAGTCTGCCTTGGCTTGATATGCTGAGAGACCTGACCCATTTGTGTCTCCAAAGATTTCAGAGTAGCTTCATGATTTGTCATCCGCATCTCTGTTTTATCCATGAATGTCTCTGTTTTCTTGACAAACTGATTCATGTTCTCAATATAAGTACCTGTCTGAGACATAAAAGTAGCCAGAGTCTGTTCCAATATACTGTTCGTGGCAGCTGGTGGCTGTTGCTGCTGCTGCGGCTGCTGTCGAGTCAACAATCTAGGTCCTCTCTGATTCTGATTATTGTGTGCTTGAGGATTCAGGGCATTATTAGAATTACTCCAAGAAAACTTGGGATCCTTTCTCCAGTTGGGATTATAGTTGTTGGAGTTGTAATTCGGCTTATTGTAATTTCCAACATACTTTCCCTCTTCTAACTGTATTGGACATTCCTCCGAACTGTGATTTCCCTCACAAATGTCACATACCTCCTCGACAGCAAATCCATGTTGTGTATCATCGTTCAAGAGCTTTTTCATTGCCTTAGTAAGGTATGCCACATGTGATTTCATCGTGCTGTCAGCCACATAATCCTTAACAGCTAAGACCCGTTTACCCCCTCTTCTTGCTGTCGGAAACTGCTCCTCATTCTTAGCCAGATTTTTCAATACTTGCATTGCCTCATCTGGGTCTTTGTCCAATAGTAATCCGTTTACTGCTGAATCAATTCGAATACGAGTTTGTAAGTTGGCAGCATTATAAACTTGGTTACCTGGTTCCAGACGAGAAATCCATGCATTGGGCAGTTCCGTAGAAGAGTGGTGAATCTGTCCCAGGCCTCGTGCATCGGCTCGTCATCTTCCTGTTGAAAAGTAGCGATTTCATTACGTAATCGCTCAGATAAATGTGAAGGATTAAAACGAGATAAAAATTCACGAGACAAATCTGCCCAAGTTCTAATTGAACCCGGCGTAAGTTTATTCCACCAAGTCTTTGCTCTGTCCCTTAATGAATGGGGAAACAACCGAAGCCTCAGTATCTCCGGATTAACTCCTGGTAGTCTAAACGAACCACAGATTTTCCTGGAATGTTTTGAGATGCTCCCTAGCATCCTCTGTAGCAGCACCACTAAATTGACCGGCATTGTTGATCATGCTAAACATAACAGGTTTCAACTCAAAGTTGTCAACTTCAATATCCGGCAACGTAGTTTCTAGTTCTACATGGTCATTCAGCATGTAGTCTCGACAGGACCGTCGTCCGGCAGCGGCAGGCGGGTCGCCGACAGGCGGTATAACAGCTCCATCTCCAGCAAGAGGGTTGTTTCCTTCGTGTGCCATTGTCTCTAACTGTTCCTCAAGGTACTCGTTCCAGGCTAGTACGTGACGAAGTCGGTTCCTAAGATTGAATGAACGTTCGATTTCCGGATCTAATGGATACTCAGGATCTTCACCTCGTTTCGATCTGCGCATAAACAAGGAACCTTGTGAAAAGCAAGAGTTGAACAAACCAAAGAAAAACAGAAAAATAAAAATAAAAACAAAAAGTGTAGTAAAAGAAAAGGTAGAGTTATGTTGCCAATCCCCGACAACGGCGCCAAAAACTTGTCGCGTGTAAAATAGTCTATCGCAATTGTAGTGCAAGTATACACGACGCAAGTAGTAAAGTGATACGAAGTATCGGATATCGTCTCCACAGGGATTGGGCTAATAGCTTCACCTTAATTCATTGTACAAAAGTAAAGAAAATATTTGAGAAGTTGTCACGAAAATAATAAAGTAAACGTAAATAAAAGAGTAGGAAAATCAAGATAGAGAGAATGGGCTGGTATTGAATTGCTCAGTAGTGCAGGTATTGCTAAGTCTCGGAACTCCAGTTCTGTCGTCGTCCCTGTCGCGGCAGCACCTGTCGCGGCAGCAGTCCGTTGCTTGTCGCAGTAGCGAACCATCAACTCAGTACTTCAAGTTTGGCAAGAATCCCAGATGTGCCTTGGCCTATCCCTAGGTCCAAGTCTGTCGATGATCACGTCTTTTATGATACCTCCCGGCGTGAATCGAAGGATGAACACCGATATTGATGAATTCATCTTTAGCCCCTTAACCTCGTCCTATCCCTAGGTCCGAGATAGTTCAATTATAAACTAGAGAACTTGCTCTTATTTCTTTCGTATACTTAACTCTTCCGGTGCTAAGTAAATTGATAACCTCACAATGCTCTCCCGATGCTCTTGCAAGATATTAATAACCAAAATAAGAGAACTTGAAGTTTATTCTATTGAACTGAAAATTCCTTAAACAAAACAACCCTTGCAACTACTTTACAAATCAACTCGTGGCCCTAAGGGGAATTTAGAACATGTTGAGAGGAAGAAAACGGCTAGGGTTTGAGAAGAAGGCTAGAGAATCGATTATGTCTCTCCTAGGTCGAAATATATGCCCTTATATAGGCTTTGGGTCCAAGTTATCTAAAATAGCAAGAATACAACTTTAAATGAAAGTATAATTCTAATAAAGACTAAATCTTCAAGGAATCTACTTTCCAGCCGTCATCTTTCTTGCTTGGGATTTTTCTCTCCTTGAACTTTGGGCTTGAATTTCCTTTTGATCTGGGGCTTGGAAAAATATGGTGATTTCACACGACAGACGGGCCGAATTTTCTCTATCTGTCGAGGTCCACTTTGCTTCTTCTCCTCAAAACTGATGTCGTCCTCTGTTGTCACGGCGGCAACCATGGCAACATCGTCCTCCTTGACTGCTTGTCCAGTTCCAGCTCTTCTGCTTCACTGCCCAGCGCTTGCCCTTTCCGTCTGCTACAGCAGCAACCTGCAAAAACAACCAATTTTAGTAGAAACTGTGCCTTTTAATATATTTGTGATGTTTAACTGTAAACTGACCTAAATGCAATAAATAATTCTTGAATGCAGCAGAAATATGGGGTAAATAATAGAACTTTTACACACTCAACATGCATCTTCATTGTCGTCTAAGGTCCATTAAGAAGTCATCCATGTCCATGTGTTCTTATACAATGCAAGTTAAAGAGATCCGTGATTTACTGGCTTCGTGTGGTAGCCCAGTCTCCTCAGTGGAACAGATCACAACTATCCTCAATGGACTTCCGTCGGAGTATGATCCTTTTGTGGCAGTCATAACGGCTAGTCGTGAACCCTATAGTGTTGAGGGACCGTGTCTATTCTTATAGATGTTGAATCCAGATTGTCCGATACACTTCGCATGTATGTTGGAATTAATAGTGCTGAACTCCATGACTCTCCCTCTTCATTTCAACGATCGGCTCGTCGTGATGAACCCTGCTACTTTGGCGGTCGTTACAAAGTGCGTCCACAAACCCAATGACAACTATGTAGAAAACTCGATCATCTTGTAGACCGTTGCTGGCATCGCTTTGATCAAAGCTTTAAAGGGATTTCTTCTCAGTCCTAGGCTCCATCTACTCCTCGTCAAGCCAATGTTTCTTGTTTCTCTGATTATGTTGATATTGGTTATGATCCCTTCATTGGTGCTAGTGCTGGTGCTGATCAATCGCCTGTGGAACCCCCTCTTGATGATGCTCATGTCAACACCCTAGTTGGCACGAATGCATGAGCTATCTCTTCACCCACTCAAGTCACCTAGAATCCTGACTCAGGGGTAACCCATCATGTGGCCAACAACACTTCTCACTTGTTCATTGGTTCTTCATACTATGGTAAGGGTTCAGTTCATATTGGTGATGGCTCCTCGTTATCTATTTCCCACATAGGACAGTCTGCTTTGCATACTTATTCTCGTTCTTTACTTCTACGTGATCTGCTTCATGTTCCTCGAATCACTCGTAACTTATTATTTGTCTCGCGATTTACTAAGGATAACTCCGTGTATTTCGAATTTCATCATGACAACTGTTGTGTGAAGGATGAATGCACTGGTCACGTGCTATTGAAAGGATCTCAGGACGATGGATTATATCATCTCATAGAGGATCCAGTTTCTTCATCTATCACATATCTCATTGTCGCTGCTAGTAGTGTCTCCCCGTTTTGGTTATGCCATCATCGTTTAGGTCATGCTTCAGTAGATATCATCAATATTGTACTGAATAAATCTGTTAGGTTGGATAAGTAGTCATTTTGTAAGGCTTGTCAACTTGGCAAATGTCATAGTTTACCCTATCAACCTTCTACTACAATTTATACACAACCTTTTGCTCTAATTGAGATTGACCTTTGGGGCCCTGCTACTGTAAAATCTAATGGATTTCAATACTATATTTCATTTTTTGATGTTGCTACTACATATTGTTGGCTGTTTCTACTTAAAACCAAGTCTAAAGCGTCTACTGTGTTAACTCTTTTTCATTCTTTGGTTCAAACTCAGTTTAATGCACAAGTTAAAGAATTTCAAACTGATGGGGGTAGGGAATTTTGCTTTCTTGAATTTATTTTAGTTCTAGTTGGAATTATACATCATGTTAGATGCCCGCATTCATCCCAACAGAATGGGATTGTTGAGCGCAAGCATAACCATATTGTTTAAATGGCTCTCTCTTTGTTGGCACATGCCTCCATGCCCATGAACTTTTGGTCTTATGATGTCTTAACAGCTGCTTACCTTATTAATCGTCTCCCTTCGAAGAAATTGGCCAACATTTCTCCTTATCAAAAGCTTCATGGTAGACCTTCAGATTACAGTTTTCTACATACCTTTGGGTGTGAGTGCTATCCTTACTTGCGGCCATTTAATCGTCACAAGCTTGACTATCAATCCAAACCGTGTCTATTTCTTGGCTACCCCCCCCCCCCCCGCCACCATGGATACCAATGTGTAGATGATACTGGAAGGGTTTTCATATCACGCAATGTTGTATTTAATAAAGATATATTTCCTTGGGAAGTTAAGCCTTCTCTCCTTGCAGATGTGTCTATGCCTCATGTAACCCCCTAGACCCGCCTATGCGTTACGACGGATCCTAGGAAGTCACATTAGGGTCACAAGAGCGACCCACAGTAAGATTTCAAATAAACATATGGTTAAACCTTTAAAACCATAAATCAAATATATGATTTAAAATACAATTTCAGAAATCGTTCAAAACGATAAAACAATTATTATACAAGTTGCAGAAATAAGTTCAGACTTATTTGTATAATATAAATACAACACACATGCCCCCTAGTTACACAGATACCATACTCCCTGACGAGCCAAAGAAACTCCTATACCGACGTTGATAGGTGCAACTTGTCTGATCTTTTATCCTGAGATGGTAAAAACAACATGAGCTTGGGAAAGCTCAGTAATACAGAACTACCAAAAGATGCTATACGTTCATGCAGACATATGATAAGCATAACAATTTCATGATGATCCAAGAAGTGACAGTTCTCTTTTCCCTTTCCGTAATTTCAGGGTAACGTTGTTCTACTATTTCGGGGTTTCAACATACTCAAGAATAATGGTATTTGTTCTTTAATCAGACCTTGAGAATTAGACGGAAATTATATAGGCTGATAATATACGAGGTAGGAATCAGAGAGTTTGGCGTCTAGTGTGTTCCAATAAGTACAGATCAACATACATAAGTACAGATCAACATGCATAAGTACAGATCAACATACATAAGTACCTAACATTATATCATATGAGCACATAACAGATTAAATGCAAATGTCCAATGTTCATACTGAAGTTTACAAGAACTACCCTCCAACCTTACACCAATATGCAGTCCCCCAGAACTGCATCCATAAGGACTTACCCTAGGCCCGATGGGCGTAGGTGCCACCTAAGGGGGTGCCTTAGGTCCATAAGGACTTACCCTAAGCCCGATGGGCATAGGTGCCACTCAAGGGGAGACCTTGAGTCCATAAGGACTTACCCTAGGCCCGATGGGCGTAGGTGCCACCTAAGGGGGTGCCTTAGGTCCATAAGGACTTACCCTAGGCCCGATGGGCGTAGGTGCCACTCAAGGGGAGACCTTGAGTCCATAAGGATTTACCAGCTTGATCAGGGCTGTACCGACAGAGACTTCATATCATAACCCAACAGTATACCCCAGACAGAATCAGTGTTCAGATTTCCAGACATGGTTAACAGAATATATGTGACAGATATTTTACTCATAACATCAGAAACGGAAGAATTCATGCTTTTGACTGATAAATGGGCATACTATTGCAGAGCAGACATTTCAGTATTCATCATGCAAACAGATTGTACCATCATAGGTCAAGCAACCACATAACAAGTAAACAACTGAGCAAACATATACAATATCATTCATGATCAAATCATTATACAATCCATTAAACAGAATATAGCACACATGGAACACACTAGATGGGACAGATCATTTCTCAGAGATGCTTGGCATTTACGGAATGAGACATATTGAACTTGTGACGATTTGAACGGATTTCTGAAACGTGGCCCCTATTAGAAGGGGTTCATACTAACGGTTTAACCCAGATATTCAGGAGATGATATATCAAGATCTTTGAGAGCTTTGGCATATCTCGAGTGATTCAGTCATTTAGGCTTACAAGGGCATTATAGTCATTTTATCATACACGGACATTTTGGTAATTTATACCAACAAGGCATAAACAGTGGCTCGGGAATTCTATTTGCTCATCAAATTTCCAACCAGGCATTCAGAGATTTCTATGTCAAGATTCTTCACGGTATCGAATACATTCAGGGCTATTTTGATTACTTGGGCCAACGAGGGCATCTTGGTCATTTAACTATCAGGGATGATTTTCGTAATTTAGCCCATTAACAATGATATGACGATTCACAATATTTAATGTTTCCAGAAGTTTATCGAGCCTCCAAAATCATTCGAACTATCATACTTCAACCTTGTATTTCTAACCAACCCTTCTAATGTATCTGGCTGTATAGTATATCTGAACGGTTGCTTTCGTATTTCACCACCAGACTTGCCGCAGAGTAGTCGAACTCATATTCTGTGCAGAAAACTTCCAACCTTATTTTAATATCAGGAGTGATTATCGTACATGAGTGTGATTCCTAACACTTAGGGGCGCTTTAGCCCTTAAAGTCTTATTAAAATCTCAGAATTTCATCAAATGCATATCTGCATATTTAGCTCAAGAGGGCTTTTCAGTCATTTTGGAAATTGGAATAAATCCACCATTTCTTTCTGAATTATCATTTGGTACCTCCATCATTCACGTATTCAAACGAAATTAAGTCGTCATAACTCTCCGCCTCTTTATAGACGATTCATTCGTTACAGAACTTGAGGGTATAACGTTATTCTTATATAATTCACGCATTACTATCATAGGGATCGACTTAGGATTTCAACAATATTTCCAGAGAATTCTCATTCATGTGTTATACAGAGTTTGAGGGATTATCCAAGTTTGTATCACACGAATTGCATATTAATGCCGAAGTCTTTTCATTAAAACATACATCTTGGGTAGTGTAAATTACATAATCAGGTCGAATGCAGATTTTAGGTCATTTCCTTTATCGGAAGGTAGTTTAGTCATACTTATGCTCCAAGGGCATTTTCGTAATTTCATATCCAACATCTCATACTTATTTTTCGTATCGAATTCAGCTTAAGCAGATTTCACAAAACACTTATCATAAGCATGCATGCTTTAACCAGGTATCAACATGTACATAAAGCATACAAGGGGTAGTAATGTATTACCTTAGTTCCGAGTTATACCGGTTGACTCATGATACTACATTCGATCGCATTCGAATCCGGACTGGATGTCCCATGACATTTCGAATACCAAGATACTTGCATACCTTCAAATACACAAATTAACATTTCAGTTCTTATCCATAGAGCTCTTAACAAAATTAAACACTTTCGGGTTCAAGGTCAGATTCGGAGGCCTTCGGGTCAGAATTTTGCAAAACGGGCTTCAAAAACGGACTCAGGACGTCGACAAACATAAAATAGGAGTTTTCGGAAAATTTGACTTTTTGGTCAAAGTCAACGGTCATCAGTCAAAGTCAACGGTCAACGCTGACGTCAGTGGTCAAAGTCAACGCTGACGTCATGCTGACGTCACTAGTTGACCGGTTTGACTCAACGGGTCGAGTCGGGTCGGGTCAATGGCTCGGTCAAACGGCTCGGCGGCTCGGTCAACCGGCTCGGTCAAACGGCTCGGCGGCTCGGTCAACCGGCTCGGTCAACCGGCTTAGTGGCTCGGTCAACCCAGACGAATCCCACTCGTGACCGGCGGCGCGTGGGGCGGCTGTGGGCGGCCGTTGGCCACCAAATTTTACAGGCCGATAGTTTTCGACCTTCCGAACACGGTGGTGGCCTCGGATTTTCAAAATTCAAACTCAAAGTTCGAATACTAACCTTTTAAGTTGTCCGACGATAAACAAACACCCCCTCTAACGGTGACTCCGATGATGATGTCGTTGGTACCGGTGAACTCGACTCGACAAGATGAACGCAATGGTGGTGGAGGTGTCGAAAATGGACGGTCGGATCTCGGTAGATCCGAGATTGAATCTCTACATATTTTTTTTCTTTCTCACCTTTCTTTCTTCATTTCTTCCCCTCTGCCAACACGTTAAACTTGGCTGATATATTGTCTTTCAAACAAAAAAGGTCAAATTACACTCTTAGCCATTTAATTTTTTTGGGGAGTTCACACTTTTGTCTCCAAACTTTATTCCGTCATTCAAATTGGTCATCAATTTCTTATAAATCAAGCTTCCCAAACCTGAATTCATTCAATTAAGTCCCAAAACTTATTATTTTAGGGAAAAAATATTAAATCTCCCAAAAATTCTTAAAATTTTACTAGCCTTATTTGAGATTGTTACACATCATCTCTCCACATTTGTACATGTTGTTCCACCAGTGCCTTCCAGCGTCTCACCTATTGTCTCTCCCTCAGTTGATCAAGGTTCCACTCTTCCAACTGTGGAGCAATGTCCACCACCAACTCAGCCTGCGTTTACCTCCACTCACACCACTGATTTAGACACTCCTGCCTTTGCATGTGCTCAAGAACCTGCCTCTAGGGCCTCCACTTCACCTGCATGTGCCTCAAGTCCTACCTTACTTTCTAATCTTGGGCCTACTTCTTCCCCTCATCATGAAGATGCATATGTTGCTCCTTTACCGTCTAGTAGTACCACTCTTCCCCCTCCATCTATTGTTCATCTTCATCCCATGCAAACTCGTAGCAAGTCAGGAATTCACAAACCAAAGATCTATCATGTGCAACTTGATACTATTCCCACAACTGTTCATGAAGCTCTTCAGCATCCTCAATGGTCCAATGTTGTTTTGGCTGAATATAATGCGCTAAAAGACAACAATACATGGGATTTGGTTGAATTACCACCTGGGAAGAAGGCCATCAGTTGTAAGTGACTATTTCGACTGAAGTACAATTATGATGGCTCGGTCAGTAGACACAAAGCTCGTCTCGTGGCAAAAGGCTTTACACAGGTTCCTGGTCAGGATTACATAGACACCTTTAGCCCTATGATTCGCTTCTTCACTGTCAATATTTTGATTTCATTGGCAGTCTCTAATTAGTGGTTGATTCATCAAGTTGATGTCAACAACGTGTTCCTCAAAGGTGACCTCCTTGAGGACGTGTATATGCATCAGCCTGAAGGCTTTGTTCAACATAAATCAGATGGTACTTTGCTTGTATGCAAACTCAACAAGGCGTTGTATGGTCTTTGCCAAGCTCCACGTAAGTGGTTTCTCAAGCTGAAAAATTTTCTGGGTTATCTTGGCTTTCGATCTTCATCTGCTGACATGTCTCTTTTTGTTCTTAACAAGCCACTTGTTCTCATCCTTCTCGTTGTATATGTTGATGACATTTTGGTCACGTGTAATTCAGAGGAACACATTCAGACCATAATCAATGATCTCAATGCTCGCTTCTCCCTCAAGAATCTTGGTCTTCTACATTTCTTCCTAGGCATTCAAGTACACATACTTGCTGATGGCTTTTTTCTTAGCCAAAAGAAATATGTTCTTGAGCTACTTCACAAAACTAGGGTTCTCGATGCTAAGGATGCCTCCACTTTTATGACAGCCTACCCTAAACTAAGTAAGCTCGAAAGTGAACCTCTTGACAATGTCAAGCATTATCGCAGTGTGGTTGGTGCCCTTCAATACGTTTGCCATACTCGTCTGGAACTCTCGTTTGTCGTAAACAAAGTTGCCCAATTCATGCAAAATCCTTCCACAGTACACTGGCAAGCTGTTCATCGCATTCTTCGCTATCTTAAAGGTACCATTTATTATGGCATTTGGTTCTCGTCTCAACCTCTTGATACCCTACTCCTTACTGCACACTCTGATGCTGAATGGGGCAGCGATGTTCACGATCGACGATCAACATCAGGGTTTTGCGTATCTTTAGGAGCACATGTTGTCTCTTGGAGCTCAAGGAAGCAGCATGATGTCTCACATTCTACAACAGAAGCAGAATATAGGAGCCTGGCTGATGCAACTTCTGACTTATTTTGCATCAAGTCTGTACTCACTGAAATGGGGATTGCCTTACCGGATGTTCCAAAGATCTGGTGTGATAATTCAAGCATTGTCTCCATTGCAGCAAATCTAGTGCAACACGTTAAAACAAAGCACATCGATCTTGATGTACACTTTGTGAGGGAGAAGGCCACCTCCGCCACTCTTCAAGTTAATTACATTCCTGCCAGATTTCACTTGTTGACATCTTTACCAAGCCCCTACCTCTACACCAGTTTGAATTATTCCGAAAACAACTGAATGTCTTGAGCTTGTCCATCATTCAAGAAACAAAAAACGAAACAAAAGCAGTGGAAATGTTAGACAATACACAGCCAGCAAGCTGAGTTGGAATGTTGTTAGGAATTGGTTAAAAAATTGGTCCCAGCGATTTTTACAACCTTCTTGGAGGGAGAGAATCGGCAACAACCTCTCTTGGAGGGAAATGTTTCTAACAGACTGGAAAAACCCTAATTTTTTGCTTATATAAACCTTGTTCCTGGCTTGTATGAATCAAGAAAACCAATAAATCTATCATTCTTTCAACTCTCCTTTCCTCTCCCTTTACTATCTTCCGTTTATGCTTTAACAATAGAAAACTCAGTTGAAAAAAAAAGGGATTAATTTTCCCAAAGAAAAATATTGTTTGCAGAGGATTCCTTAATCAACAATGATCTCTAGTGTTAAAGGACTACTGTATCGTGGCATGAATGGTCTCTCTCGAACATGAATGCCGCATGATTCAAAACAGGCAGCAAACACTGCATATATACCTGATCTCGTAGTATTTTACATTCGGAGGCCCTTTCTGTTGCAGGTCTTCCATAAATGGGCCGTATGAATGGAAACAAACATCGTAGAAATCCCTTACTACAATGATGCTGTCACGGATAGTGCTCAATCTGTTGTCCTGGAAAAACATCAATATAAGTCTCCCTCTCATGATACCACAACAAATGTTTTTCCTCAATATTCTCAGAACACGGATGTCTAATACATACATAAAAACAATGGTTGAACACATTGGTTTTTCCTTCTCCTACAACATTAAAAGTGGCAAATATCGGTGAAAGAAAGCCGTGTAGTATGCCCCCCCGTACTACTTACGACAATGCCAACGGCGACCCACAATATCAAGACAACCAGTACGAATACACAAATAATTAGCTTCAAGAATGGCCCTAATACTTTAGTCCTGGTCATTAAAGAGATTAACAGAGTAAGAAACTGAAAACAATCATATCTGAGGCAAAGCAAATGGGAATGTCAGGGGTCAAAAAAATCACCTCACAGTGCTATAACAAGTCCAGTATCCATGAAACAGAAACATCCCCATTATGATCAAAGAGTTTCCTATTGTAATGATAAGACATATAAGTGGGCAGAAAACAATTCCTGAATGAATAATGCATTAGAAGGTTTTAATTCTTTAATTCGATAGTCGATACCGATGTTCCACACTAAAAGGCACTGCATTTAGTAACTGAAATGCCATTCTATTTATTCTAAACCGAAAACCTTAAACACCAATGAAGATGAACTAACATAACCAAAGCATAGAAAGGGAAAAATATTATGCAACTAAATAACTTTCAAATGCATATATTTCCTTAAACTGCATGTTGCAAAAGGACCAATTTATGGAACAAGAAGAAAAAAAGGGGAGAACAACCGTAAAAGCTCACCTTTAATTGTACCTAGGAGTAACAAGCCAAATAAGCAAGGTAGAAAGCCTATAAAGTTCCATAAAGCAGCCAAAATCCCTTTTGGAGGCTCCATATTTTCCTTATATTTCAACAAAAGTTCACCATATATAACCCCATATCTAAAATAGAATCGAAATCCTCAGTTTAAACTATTCCATTTTCCAAAATATACCAAGATACAACACAAAACTAATTTGCTTCAAAACCCAACAGTAAAATCTTACCAAAGACAAGAGTATAGTTTATCTTTGTTTCTGGCTCCAAATCAAAATGAGGCTGTAAAAACATTTGAGAGACCTTGGTTTGATAAAAGCTTAAAAATTTGAACGTAAAAAAATTCGACACTCGAAAAAATTCTCGTGCTTCTCTGGTATTCATTTTTCAACTACAATTTTCTTCTTTGCTACTCTTTTTTGTGTGTGTGTTGGGGGGTCTGAATAGAAACTTGAGCAGTCTTGAGATACTATGCCACCCATTGAATTAGACAAATTATTTAGGAAAAACTATGTATTTAGTAACCTAACTATGTCTGTGTTATTGTTTTGGTACTCCAACTATTATTTTTGACAAAATAGTACTTAACGTTACGTTTTTATTCTGATTTGGTACCTCTGCTGTTTAAAATTAACCGAAGTGACGACGTGGGTTTGGTTAATAACAATTTTAGTCCAAAAATTTATACAATATATCAATTTATACACTTTTTTGGGTTTTTGAGTTTAAAAAACATGCTAGGGACAATCAAAACTTTATGATTTGTGGATCAATGGGGGGCTAATTAGGGGTCTATTGGAGGACTTAAACTCTACGATCGGGATACCGTCGAGAAAACGAGGGGTGGGAAAGGGATGAGACAAAATTCTATCAAAATTAAATGATGTTTTAAATCGATGAATTTCAGACTAAATTGATAATATATAATTGTTTTGGACTAAAACTGTGATTATATGAAGTCGTGTCGTCATCTTCGTTAGTTTTTAACGGTCGAGGTACCAAAACAGAATAAAAATATAACGTTAGGTATCATTTTGCCAAAAATAATAGTTAAGGTACCAAAACAATAACACGAGCATAGTTGGGTACTTATGTTTCTCCCAGTACAAAGTTGGTCACCGATTTTGAAAAACGACCATTAAGGTCATTTACGTTTTCAGGGCGTAACATTTTGGTCACTTAGCCTTTTGTTGACGTTAAACATTGAAGGTGTGCTGACCTGGCAGCGAAAAAATAAGGATAAACTACTGCAATGACCACTAAAGTTTATCCCCATGTACATTTATGTTTCCTAATTTTAAAAAATAAACATTATAGTCACTACTAAAAAGGTTTCTTTATGATTTCACCCTTGAATTTTTAAAAATTCATTTTTCAGCCCTAAAACTTTACAATCAATAAGTACAATAATATTATAAAAGCTTAAATGAAAAATAGGTGCCCAAAGTATACCCTTTTTTAAATTTTAGGGGCCTAAATTGCTCCTATTTAATAACTAAACTTTCAAATTGCTCATATTTTTCACTCAGGATTATTTTTTATTATTATAACATGACACGCCATTTTTCATTATTGTTAAATTAAAAATAATTTAAAAATAAAATAAAATCATTTTTATTATTAAATTTAAAATATTTTTAAAAAATATTACTTCTTAAAATAATTTAGGTTTCTAAATTATTTTTTGTAAAAATAGGTGCCCAAAGTTTCCACAATTACAATTTGCTCGGCTGTTAAATGAGTGTTAAAAAAATTATCAACCAATCGGTGCTTGACACATGGCATTAATTTTATTTTTTAAAAGTTTTAATGAAAAATGCTCATATTTTTCAATTTTTTTTTATAAAATCTCAAAACTTTACAAGCTTCACAAAAGAATCCCTAAATCCCTAAAAATTCTCAAACTTCCGCCGTCGATTGCTGCTGCTTTCGCCGCCATTGGCCATCGCTGACCACACCCACTTGGGCGTTCGTGTTTGACGTTCGGCTGCACGTCGTTGGGCGTTTCCGGCGACGCCATGTTAGGGGAAATGGTCGCCTTAGTCCGGCGACCAAGTGGGTGTGGTCGGTGATGGTGATCGGCAGCGGAAGTGGCGACAATCGACGGTGAAAGTTTGGGAATTTTCAGGGATTTAAGGACTGTTTTGTGAAGCTTGAAAATTTTTGAGATTTTATAAAAATTAGAAAAATTTGAGTATTTTTCATTAAAATTTTTAAAAAAATAAAATTAATATCGTGTGTCAAGCACCGATTGGTTGACAATTTTTTTAACACTCATTTAACAGACGAGAACCTAAAATTGTAACCATGGAATCTTTGGGCACTTATTTTTACAAAAAAAAACGTTAGACACCTAAATTATTTTAAGAAGTAATATTTTAAAAAATATTTTAAATATAATTATAATAAAAATGATTTTATTTTATTTTAAAATTATTTTTAATTTAACAATAATAAAAAATGACAAGTCATGTTATAATAATAATAATAATAATAATAATAATAATAATAATAATAATAATAATAATAATAATAATAATAATAAACTAATTCGGTGTGAAAAAATATGAGCAAATTGAAAGTTTAGTTATTAAATATGAGCAACTTTTGCACCTAAAATTTAAAAAGGGTATACATCAGGCACCTATTTTTCGTTTAAGCTTTTATAATATTATTGTACTAATTAATTGTAAAGTTTTAGGGTTGAAAATGAATTTTTAAAAATTCAAGGGTGAAATTATAAAGAAACCTTTTCAGTAGTAACTATAATGTTTATTTTTTAAAATTTGGGAGCAGAAATGTACATGAGATAAATTTTAGTGGCTATTGCAGTAGTTTACCCTTATTTTTTCGATGCCCAGTTAGCAAGCCGACAATATTTAACGGCAACAAACGGCTGAGTGACCAAAAGTTTACGCCCCGAAAACGTAAGTGGCATTATTGGTCGTTTTTTCAAAATCGGTGATCAACTCTGTACTGAGAGGAAACATAAGTGACTATTCCAGTAGTTAACCCTTATTTAAAACAATTTTAAAATTTATAGTATTATATTTTTGAAAAGGGAATCTAAATTGAGTTGTTTGAAACATCAACATGGGAGGATGGCTATGGCAATATCCTTTTAAAACCTTTTAGTTTGATTTCAACACCAAATCTCTATCCTTATTGTTGAACATCACGCGTGCTCAACAGGATGCCACGTTGCAAAGAATTGCGTGCCCCGATGCGTGATTGAAAGAGCGTGTGAGATCTAATAGTTCGTGACAATTGGTTGTCGCCATCCTGATTATTGCCATTAGAAAATCTTTGGGGGGAAAGAAACTGTTCTTTCTAACAAAAAAGAAGCTTAAGTGCTGTTTGATTATTTCCTAAACATTTATAATTTATTTATTAAAATATGTCAAGTGGAATTATTATTTATGTTATCTAGCATGATTGATGCTTTTTTCGTTTGCTATTAACACTGTACATTATAAAATGAACCAGTATATTTTACATAAACATTTTGAAATAAACAAATTAAAACATGTTGCTTTAATGCAAAATATATGTAATACGTAGGTTTGTCACGAACATTTTATGGGTCCTAAACGAATACATATTACATTACCCTGAGGCATGAACAATTAATTTAATATTTTTATTAATAAATCATACAAACATGATTAATTTTTGTACACATATTATTTTTTATTTTATTGATAAATATTTTAAATACAACTAAAATAATAAGGTGTGATCACTAATTTGAAGTTGAACGAATTAATGAAAAATGAGTAACACATGAAAATAAAATTTATACAATGTAAAGGTGGGGGCTCTGAACACATTTTATACAAATTAGAAGGCCGCGAGACCTTGAACAAGAGCCCATGAACCGAGTAATACATTAATCAAAGTATTTCAGAGTTTTACTACCAAATAATTTATAAATTTTAATGAATTAAAACATTATATTAAATTAACATATAATTCATAATTTTCTCTTTCAAGTCGAAGAATCTTATTTGATATTCCAAAGTATTTTTGGGAAAAGAAAAAAAAGAGACAAGTGGTCCATTATCCACCATTACAAAGAACCCTATTAGTCCATCCTTCCGACTAGGATTCCTTGATAATGACAGTATTCTATTGCTCTTGGGTTTTTTTTTTGGTAATATAGCTTTCTTTTTTATGTTATACAGTAATCAAAATTACAATATCTAAAAGAGTTTTTTTTTTTTTAAAGCTAACATTTTCATAGTGTCGATTATGAAATGCTTTCTCTCGTATAACCAGCTTGCAACGTAACTTGTTTTACACCCTTTAAATAATGGTAAACGCAACATTCTGCACGCTTTTAATTTTATAAATTGGGAGATTATATGAAATTTGGTTAATTTGCCACTTTCTATTATCTTTTAAAAAGCAACATTTTAAAACTTGCACACTTAAATTATGGCGAGCTTTCAATGGCGTATGAATAATATCTCATACTACGTAAATTGAATTTCTCACTCTTAATAAGGATAGAAATAAACAGTTCATTGTTCGAAGAAATAAACAGTTCATGCATTTATAAGTTACTTTTACATTTATTTATTTTATTATAGTTTGAAAGGTATAGATTGAATTTTGAGGCAACCACAACTAAATATTTTCCATAAATGATATGAACTTATTTTTTTTATGAAAGCTAGAGTGATTACAAGTAGTATCTGTTCTAAATATAGAATCAACCATTTGACAATGAACGCTCAATCACCCTGGTGCAGCTGCTGGTGCTCGAACCCGTGACCTCTAGGAACAACAACCGTTCTCTTAACCACTGAGGCAAGTTGGTTCGTGCAAATGATATGAACTTATAAGTTGGGTTGTCCACTTCTAATTGTATCTTTTACTTTATCCTTTTTATGTTTGTTTTATTATTAGTTGGCACGAAGCTTTATTTAGTCGATGGATTTTGCTACTTTCCCACATTGGTACTTGAGATTTTATTCTTCATATTAATTATTAAATTTGATTTTTATAAATTAATCCTTCGTTCTAACACGTTAATTTATAAGTTAACTGTGTAAATGATCACCGTATTTGTAGGACATTTTTATTTTAGTCACCGAACTTTTAAATTTTACGTTATAATCATCGAACTTTTAGTTCGTTTTCAATATGGTCACTCCTTCCGTCTCATTGTAACCATTTAAAGCTCGTTTAGATAAGAGGTTAATCAATTGGATTGCTCTCGCGTTAGTTTGAAAGTGGGAGCTAGGTGAACAAATTGAGGAGGAAGATAAAGAAGAACGAGGCTCAACATAAGGTACTTCAATTAGAGCTATCTCTACTTTAAATTTTATTATAAAGAAAAAAAGACTTGCTTCGAAGTTTCTTTCATTTGATGGATTTTCCTTTTTTGGTATTTATGGATGTTGCAAATCTTTTTTACATTCTTTCATTTTTAGCATGGAAGAAGATGATTGAATTTGGGATTTAGGATTAAATTGTTAAAATTTCAAAATTATGTGGATTATTGTTTAGAATTAGGGTTGTTGATGCCGATTTTGGGCGACACCAAATAAGGAGGTGGAGATGGTGGCTAAAGGCGGGTTTGTGGTGGACATTGGTGGTTCACCCGTCGTGGGACGAGCCGAGAGCCACAAAGGACCATGGTTGGTCGATGAGTCAGACGGTTCACCCCTGGTTAACTTGGGGCCGAGAGCCGCAGACAATGTAGAATGGGTGGTCGGAGCCATGTGGAGAGAGTGGGAGAGTGATTGATGTAGAATGGACGTGATAACATCATAGAGAATTGTGGAGTCATCCTTTTTGTCTTTGGTCTTAGGTGTATTTAGATCTTCCTGGAGCTGTAGATGAAGTGATTCTTAATGAGATTGTGCCAGGCATAGTGATGGCTATTGATGGGCTGGCAGGTAGTAGCTCGGCTGTCAGGCTGCGAGCTTAGTTGGACATGATAGATGTCTTGTCTTAGTGCAAAGGTCTCTGAAGCTTATGGGTTCAGAGGTGTATAAGGTGTCTAGAGGAGGAGATTTGGGCTCCTTGATGCTTGGAGTGCGGCGCGGAGACGAGGCTTGGTGGTTCACCTATCGTAGTACAACAAAGAGCCACATTAGGTTTTTGGAGGTATTTGGTTGAGGTACAACACCAGTCCCGCTTAGTCGAATGAGTGTCATAAAGTGGCATTTAGTTGAGACCTAGACATTTGATTTGCATACGCGAGGAAGGATGTTCTTGGGGAAACATACCATATGCGCTATAATATGCTGAGGTGGGTTGAAACTCTATCTCCATTCTCTATTTACCTTTAGGTAGGGTCAATTTGCAAGACACACTTTTGTCTAAATTTTCGTGATTTGTTTGTGCTCCGTTGATCATGGTGAGGGTGAGAGTGTCAGCCAAGAGGGTTGAGGAAAATCTAGTCGTTGATGTAGTAACGGATGAGATTGAGTCTAAGTTGGTGTTGATGAAGCGAACAAGTTGCTGGAATGTCATGGTTTACAATGGTTGAACATTGAGTTGAGTTTGAGATTCCGAGGGGAGATTTCACCCGAGTGACTGTGGCGAAGGGGTGGATGGTACACCAGAGTAGTTCTACCTGCCCCTTTTTTTGTTGGAGGTCGAGTTTCACTTTCTTCTTAATCATTTTGTGCGTGGGCTACTGGTGGATTATGCTGTTGCTCCGGGGAAACTGATGGGAATGTGTAAAACTAGATTTGATTTTGATATAACAAAGAGTTTAAGGACCAATTTGTAAATTGGATAAATTTTTAAGTATTTGAAACATCTCACAAAATGAGAAGGATTTGAACTTAAAATTGTTTCTAAGTCAAACTAATACCCCAAAGTATTTTCTAAGTGTTTTTGATACTCAAATTAACCAAATTCGCCCAGGTGTATCTATACACCCTTGGCTGCACCGATACATTTTTTGTCTACTGGAATTGTAATTGCAAAATGGTATCGATACGGGTTCCTATGTTTCGATACGACATTCAACCTGGGAAATATTTTTGGTTACAAGTATCAGTACGGCCTTGTCTGTACCGATACGGGGTGTTAATATTTTCAAGATCTTTGCATTTAATTTTTTTCCGTTGCCTTGTTAGTTGTTGGAATCACCAAACTTTAAAAGTTGGTTAAACCATACTGGTACGCCCTTAGGCGTACCAATGCATTTTTTCAATGACATTTTCCTCATATTCTAATGAGAAAAAATGGTACCTATACGACCTATCCATATTGATACGCCTTTGTAAAAACACACTTCTCGTACCGATACGTCATCACGTGTATCAATACCTCTTTGTACATTGGCTTTTTCTTCTTTTGACAAGTACTGATACGACATCTCGTGTACCGATACGCCTACCTACCAAACAACATTTATTGTGGGAAAATTGCAGCTCAATGGCTATATTCATGATCTCAGATACCCAAACGGTTAGAAATCGGTGAAGGGGTATATAAACAAGTCTCAAAAGTTACAATAACAACCATTGATCAACTTTCAAGCATAAATCCAATCTTTTTGAGCCTATTAGAGTCAAATTCATTGTAACCCACTTGAGTGAGCAAATTTGTAATCTTTATTTCAAGTTGGGTTGAGTGAACATGTATTACGAAACTTATTACTTTTAAAAGGATTTTCATCATTTGTAAATTCTTTCTTGTAAAAGAGAGTGTTCATGAAAGCTTTGGGTAGAAAGCTTTGATCTTGTAACGATTTACTCCTAAGCCTAGAAAAGGGGACAAAATTCTTTAGAGAATTTGTTGAAAATCCTTAGTAAGAAGTTAAAGTTGTGGATGTAGACCTTGTTATAAGGTTGAACCATTATAAATCTCTTGTGTCCAATTCTTTCAATTTCTCACTTTGCTTCCACCCAAAATTTTATTTGCCAATTCATCCCCTCTTGGCCATTTACAACCGATTGATTACCTCAACAATTGGTATCAGAGGTAAACTCATTTGAAGGATTAACATCCTCTTGCGTCGATCCTAAGGAGATACATCAATCCACAATCGAAGCCATGGCATCTACTTCCGGGAACAACCTATATGAGTCACAATCCATCACCAAACCTCCTTATTTCAATGTGGATAACTACCCTTATTGGAAGAATAGAATGAAACTCTTCATCAAATCCAATGACTATCTACTTTAGGATTTTGTAGAAGAAGGGAATTTCATTCCTATGAAGATTGAAGGAGAATAGTACATCCCCAAGGCAAGACAAGAGTATACTAATGACGATCGGAGGTAGATGCAAGTCAACAACAAAGCGATGCATATCTTGTTTTGTGATCATGGACCGAATGAGTATTCCAAGATGTTCTCTTGCACTAGTGCAAAAAAAATATGGGACAAGCTTGAGACCACATACGAAGGCACAAATGATGTGAAAGAGACCAAGATTGGAATCCTCAACTTGAGCTATGAAAATTTCAAGATGGAACCAAATGAAGAAATTACCAAAATGTTCAATGGATTCTCCGTTATTGTCAACAGACTCAAAGGTCTTGGTGAAATCATCTTGGAGGACAAGCTCGTGAGGAAGCTCATCTACTCACTTCCTAAATCATGGGATGGAAAGGAACCGCCATTATCGAGGCCAAATACCTTAAAACTTTGAAACTCGATGCTCTCATGGGGTCTCTCCTTACTCATGAGATCATGAAGAAAGAAAGAGAAGATGACAAGAAGAGAGAAGAGAAGAAGGTCGAGAAGAAGTAAATAGAAAAGAAGAAGATTAGAATTGCTCTCAAAGCTTCACAAGAAGAGAGCGATTCTAGTGAGGATGATGATGAAGAAATGGCTATGTTAGCCAAACAGTTCACTCGGTTCATGAAATCCAATCAGGGAAGAAAGTTCCATCGAAGAGGGGATTTCAAGAAAAAAACAAAGAAGAGTAGAAGGAACCAATTGTTTTCTATGAGTGCAAGAAGCAGGGGCACATTAGAACCTATTACACCCAACTCAAGAAGAAGAGCTTCGGGAGGAAGAATAAGCTCAAGGCTCATGTTGCTACTTGGAGTGATGAGGAATCATCCGATGAAGAGGAGCAAGAAGTGGCCAAAATTTGTCTCATGGCTCTAGACGATGATCCAAAGGTAACCTCTAACTCATCTGATTTTGATTTGTCTTATGCTGAGCTTCAAGAAGCTTACGATAAGTTGCAAGAGGTTTACAATGAGTTGGTTGGAAAATATAAGGAGTCGATTTTGAAAACCAAGAAAACGATTTCCAATTTGAAAAACCAAAACGATTCTCTTTCCAAAACCAACTCGGAACTTGAGAAGAAGGTTCTCTATTTACAAGAAAAACAAAATATTTTTGAAAAGAAATTTTTTTATTTAAACAACCTTCTTTTAAAAGTTCATAATGATCTCAACAAGGAAGTGAGTGATCTTAAAGCTTCTCTAAGAAAAGTTGGAAAAACAAGTTTTGAAAATGAAAGTTCTTCAAAGCCCAACTATATGAATAAAACCTTTAGTAGCTACAAACAAAAAGGCTTCCAAAGGCCCTCATATGGTAATAAGGTTAGAAGTGTTTGGGGTTTCTAAGGAACTAGTTACTTATAGCAACATTAGTGCTACATCTTCTTGGATTCCTAAGGGAACCAAGTTTTTGGGAGCTAACACTCATGGACCCACAATGATTTGGGTACCAAAAATCAATACTTAATCTTTGTTTGTAGGGAGAGCATTGCTATAAGGCCAAAGCATCAAGTGCAAATTCATGGTACCTTGATAGTGGTTGCCCGAGACACATGACCGGTAACAAGAGTCGGTTCTTGGAGCTAATACCAAAGAGTGGAGGAGTAGTGACTTTTGGTGACAACTCCAAAGGGCATATTGAAGGAATTGGTTCTATTGGAAATCACTCTTCCATACTTATTAATAATGTTTTGTATGTCAACGGTCTAAAACATAATTTTTGAAGCATAAGCCAACTTTGTGATAAAGGTTTTAATTTGCTTTTTGATTTAAATGGTTGCAAAATTATAAACATTGAATCTAACAAAATTGTGCTTATTGGTCATCGCATAGGAAACATTTATATGGTGCATTTAGATGACATTCATATTTCAAATGCATGTTTTGTTGCTAAAGATGAGCATGATTCATGGTTATGGCATAGAAAACTAGGGCATGCAAGCATGAGTGTTTTAGAAAAATTGATTTCAGATGATCTTGTAAGAGGTTTGCCTAAAATAAAATTTTCTTATGATAAAATTTGTGATGCTTGTGCAAAAGAAAAACATAAAAGAGTTTCTTTTAAACCTATTAATGATGTTTCTACAAATAGAGTATTACAATTGATAGACATTGATCTTTTTGGCCCTTTTCGAACTATGAGCTTGGGTGGAAAATCATATGCATTTGTTTTAGTTGACGACTACTCTAGATTTACTTGGGTTCTATATTTAAGTACCATGGATGAGGCTTTAGAAAAATTCATCACATTTTCAAAAATAACTCAAAACGATGTTGGTCATTCTATTTATCACATTAGAAGTGACCATGGAACTGAATTTCAAAATTTAGGTTTTGAGGATTTTTGTAACTCAAATGGGATTAGCCATAATTTTTCCGCTCCTCGCACTCCCCAACAAAATGGGGTTGTTGAGATAAAAAACTGAACTTTAGAAGAAATGGCTAGAACCATGCTCTGTGAAAACAATTTGCCAAAGTATATTTGGGCGGAAACCACTAATACGACTTGCTAAATTGTCAACCGAGTAATGATTAGGCCTATTTTAAAGAAAACACCTTATGAGCTTCTTAAAAGCAAAAGACCTAACATTATCTATTTTCATCCATTTGGATGCAAACGTTTTGTTTTGAATAATGGAAAAGACAATTTAGGCAAATTTGATGCAAAAAGTGATGAATCTATTATCTTAGGTTATTCTTTAAACTCTAAAGTCTATTGTGTATTTAATAAGATAACTTTGGTAGTTTAAGTGTCTATTCATGTGGTTTTCAATGATAACCCCCTTACGAGGAAGGATTCTTGTGATGATGATGATGTATGAACTCTTGATGCCATTGATGGAAGATAAAAATCAAAAGTGGATCAACTTCCAACCAAAGAAGAAGCATAAGATCCACCTCTATAAGAATTGAAGGACATGACCCTAGAAAAAAAGGAGGTCAGCTACCCAAGGGAGTTCAACTATGTCAAAGGTGGTGAGATTTTGGGTGATCTATCCAAAAAGGTAAGCACTAGATATTCTCTTAGAAATACTTGTAATTTTGTTGCATTTATCTCATGCATTGAGCCTCAAAATATCAAAGAAGCATTAAATGATGAATTTTGGATATTGGCCATACAAGAAGAGTTAAATCAATTTGAGAGAAGTAAAGTATGTACATTAGTTGATAGGCCTAGTAATAAATATATTATAGGAACTAAATGAGTTTTTAGAAACAAACAAGATGAGAGTGGTAACATAGTGAGAAAAAAGTCTAGACTTGTTGCTCAAGGTTACACTCAAGAAGAAGGAATCAATTTTGATTAAATCTATGCACCCATAGCTAGAATGGAAGCTATTAGGACACTTCTTGCATTTACATGTTATCATGAATTCAAGCTTTTTCAAATGGATGTTATAAGTGCTTTTCTAAATGGTTTTATTAATGAAGAGGATTTATGTAGAACAACCACCCAGTTTTGAAGATCCAAAATATTCAAACCATGTTTCCAAACTTTCAAAAGCATTGTATGGTTTGAAACAAGCTCCTAGAGCTTGGTATGAAAGATTATCGAACTTTTAAATTGAAAAAGGGTTTGACAAAGGAAAGGTGGATACTACACTCTTTATTAAAAGAAAAGGCAAAAAGATTTTAGTAGTTCAAAATTATGTTGATGATATTATATTTGATTCTACTAACAAATTACTGCCAAGTATTTGATAAGTTAATGCAAGGTGAATTTGAAATGAGCATGATGAGGGAGCTATCGTTCTTCTTGGGACTCCAAATCAAACAAAGGAAAGATGACATCTTCATCAATCAAGCTAAGTACATCAAGGATATGCTCATGAAGTTTGGCTTGGAGAATGTGAAACCTCAAGTCACACTAATGAGCTCTTCCACAATGCTTGACAAAGATGAAGGAGGTAAGTGTGTTGATCTAAAGCTTTATATATCAATTATATGATCTTTAATTTATCTTACCACAAGTAGACCATATATCATGTTTAGCATTTTCTTGTGTGCTAGATTTCAAGCTACTCCTAGAGAATCACACCTTATAGCCGTTAAGAGAATATTTAGATACCTTAGAGATACACCTTGTTTAAGTCTTTGGTATCCTAGAGACTCATCCTTTAGTTTTTGCTCATACATGATAATCTCATATTATCTTCATGCATTTCGATTCGAGTAAAATCGAATTTTTGAGTTCCTTGTTGCCAAAAATGTCATTTTTGGCACAAGGGTATCAATAAGGGGTCTAGAATCATGAGATAGTTTTAGTACAGTTTTACCTGTACAGGTACGGGTCTAGGATCGGTACATGGTATCTCTGTACCAGTACGCGGTTTCGATACGCTCAGGTGGCGTATCGGTACGCGTAGCTGTTGGAGTCTTTAAATATCATTAAAAGAGGGTTTCCCAAATCAAATCTAAATCTTACTTTTCCTAAAAACCGTAGGTCGAAAATCCTCTATAAAACCCACCCATCAAAACCCTTTGTTTTTCACACAAATCATCCAAGTATTTAGAGGGCTTTTGGCTTTCTCATCAAACCCTAACAAAATCATCAAGCTTTGTGCATCATCATCTCCTCATTCATCCAAAATCCCATATTCAAGGTATAAACTCTTTTTCTTCTATTTTCATTTTATTATATATTTGTATATTGCTTTTCATCAAAAAATATATATTTAGTACATATATATCATAGTTTTTAAAGATTTCACAAAAATTCTTTCAAAACTGAAATTTTATTATTTGAATATAAAATTATACTCATATATTTTTCTACATTGTTTTTCAAATTTTATTTCACCAAAATTTTTTATACTTGTATATGATTTTAAACTATACAATATAAGTTTTTTACAATACCTTGATCATTGGATTGTTGATTGGATTGAATGTGATGTTTATGCATACATTGTTTTTCAGGTTTGATTTTGATTTCAAGTTTTTTTACCATAGCTCCTAAGAAAAGAGCGAGAAGAGAATTGGATCAATCTTCCAATCCTAATCCGACAATAATGGTACAAAACCCAACCTAATCCATATTTTTCAACATTGTTTTAATGAACCTCAATATCCAAATACCTTGATTTAGAGCGTGTTGTTTCTATTCCTTTCATGTCTTCAGATATTTTTCAATTCAAATACCTTGATTTAATGAACCAATGGAAGTTTATGGCTATTTTGAGTATACCCGAGATTTTTTTATCAAAACATTGCCCTTATTTTTTATTCAAATGCCCGATGTATTTATAACCAAGGTAGAACCAAAGTTATAGTTATAAAGTCTTACCTTATGGGAAAGAAATTTCAAATTGATTCCTCGGCTATATCTAATCTTTTGGGTTTAGAGGATGTGGGAATAGATAATAAGGACTCTTTAGGACATACTCTTGGTGGATTCGTGACCGTTCTTGATGTCCCTGATCGCTTCCTTCATCTCCTTATCACTTGGTGGTTTCGCCCATCCGGTGGGAAGTTCTCTACGATCCGACAAGTTGATGATTTTTGGCTCAGTTTCTTTTGTGAGGGTAAGCGTCCGAACCTTGCTCAAATCATATTTGTCGGGTTCGTTTACCTTGTGCAACATCGTCATACTACTCTTATTTCATCCTTCACATACAAAGCCACTTTGAGCTACATGTCTCGCAAGATTGGGTTTGATTTCTCCTACATTGATCCGTATTGTGGATCTTTTTCAAGATGTTCAACCCAATCCGGTGGCGCCTCCTCAAGCCATTCTGAACGCTCCAGTTTTTCCAACTTCCCTTGATGCCCTCATGGCCTATCTTGATGGGAAGTTTGCTTCTTTGGACACATCCATGACCTCCAGCTTTATTACGCTTGACACATGTTTGACATCCTTGGATGCTCGAGTTACTTCCATTGAAAATCATCAAGCTTCGATGGATATTACTCTCACCGTATTCCATGGAGAGTGGCGTGGACATTCCCTTGGTAACAATGAAGAGGATGAAGATGATGAAGATGATGAAGATGCTCCTTAGGCCTTTGCATCTCATTCATATCATATTAGGATTTATGCACATATGTCTTTTGTTTTATGAACACCTATGCTTTAAGTTTATTTGCTTTGGTTTATGTTTTTAGGATTAAAGTTGGATGTTTATTGTTGCTTGAATTATTTTGAACCTTAATGCTATCTATGTTGGTTTTATTTAAGCTTGTTGTTCTTAATTGTTTATATCTTGCTTATTATCCCCTTGATTTTGATCTAATAAAAAGGTGAGAAGAAATAGAGATCAAATTTTTAAAAGTTCTTCAAAGTTAAATCTTTTAGCCTTAAAGAAAGGGGGGGGGGGTTGTTTCTTCAAAACTTAAAAATTTTACTTCTGTTTTGTTATATCTAAAAAGGGGAGATTGTAACATTAGATTTGATTTTGATATAACATAGAGTTTAAGGACCCATTTGTAAATTGGATAAATTTTTAAGTATTTGAAAAGTCTCACAAAATGATAAGGATATAAACTTAAAGTTGTTTCTAAGTCAAACTAATACCCTAAAATATTTTCTAAGTATTTTTGATACTCAAATTAACCAAAATCGCCAAGCGTATCGATACACCCTTAGTTGTATCAATAAAATTTTTTTCTACTAGAATTGTAATTGCAAAAAGGTATCGATACATGTTCCTCCATTTCGATACGACATTCAACCTGAGAAATATTTTTTGTTATGAGTATCAGTACGACCTTACCTATACATATACGACATTCAAACTTTAAAAGTTTGTTAAACTGTACCAATACGCCTTTAGGCGTACCGATGCATTTTTTCAAGGACTTTTTCTTTAGGTTCTAGTGAGAAAAAACCGTACCGAAATGACCTATTTGTATCTATATGCCTTTGTAAAAACACACTTCTCGTATCGATACGCCCTCATGCGTATCGATACCCCTCTGTAGGGGTATATAAACAAGTCTCAAAAGCTACAACAACAACCATTGATCAACTTTCAAGCTTTCAAGCACAAATCTAATATTTTTGAGCCTATTAAAGCTAATTTCTTTGTAACCCACTTGAGTGAGCAAATTTGTAATCTTTTATTTCAAGTTTGGGTTGAGTGAACTTGTATTGGGAAAATTATTACCTTTAAGAGGATTTTCATCATTTTCCAATTGTTTCTTGTAAAAGGGAGTGCCCATCAAAGCTTTGGGTAGAAAGCTTTGATCTTGTAACAGTTTCCTCTTAAGCCTTGAAAAGGGTGCGAAATTCTTTAGTGAATTCGTTGAAAATCCTTAATAGGAAGCTAAGGTACTGGATGTAGACCTTGTTAGAAGGTTGAACCACTATAAATCTCTTGTGTCCAATTCTTTCAATTTCTCACTTTGCTTCCACCAAAAATTTTATTTGCCAATTCACCCCCTCATGGCCATTCACAACCAATTGATTATCTCAATAGAGTGTTGTGGCGAATCATCATCGACTATCTTATCAAATGCACATAGAAGGGTTGGACTCCTTTTGTGAGGGTGTTGAGGTGGATATTTTCTCTTACCCCTGTTGGCTCGCGAAATTCTCCTGGTCTGCTAGGCCTCATAAGGAGGCGCTCTAAACGTTATTCTATAGGTGATCCCTTTTTGTGTGGGCGGGGGGGGGGAACCTGGGCTATGATGCTGTATCGCACTATGTGTGTTAAATTGACGCGGATGATACATGAGAGTTTCGGTCTCCCACTTCGTGGAGGGTACCGGGGTCAGAAACTTGGGGTTGGACTACCAAGAGATAGAGTAATTTACTGCTTTGAGAGAAGGAGGTTGGTTGGATGTAAGGAGTGACATCACTCTTCGGTGAGTTTTTGTTGTGTGCCTTCACTATCAAAGTCTTAATAGGTACAAAACTCTTCAATTGGTGGAAGGCTATAAGCCTACCCTAGGCATGATGGGGGTTAGGACTGCTTGGCCATTTGGATGAATAGAGGATCTGTCCTAAGATCTTGTACGGAGCAAAGCGATTGAGGGGAATTGGGTAGTGGCTTACGGATGCTGTTCACATCGATCATGGTAATCAGCTTCAACATTAGGAGGGGTAGAGAATTGCGGTGACTTGGCTTTAGAGGCTGAGTTAGACGAAGATTAGAGTGCCCAGATTGATGAGTATGTGGCGGAGGAGGGTTCAGAAGTGTCGAAGAAGGTGATAGAGGTGGAGGATGACAATACGGCTGAGTCTGGCTACTAGAAGGGGGTGTTTCGATATGAGTCTCGAAACGCACCCGAGTATCGAAA
The DNA here is from genome assembly GCA_030270665.1 of Hibiscus trionum. NCBI lineage: Eukaryota > Viridiplantae > Streptophyta > Magnoliopsida > Malvales > Malvaceae > Hibiscus > Hibiscus trionum. The sequence continues at coordinate 31,240,546 of BSYR01000021.1, forward strand.
CAGTCAACCTTGTTTCAAAATGACCCTTTCGGTACAGGGCCATCTGTATCGAAATGCATGACCGTTGGGTTTGAATTTTGAACTGTTTTGAGTTTATGTTTCTTACATTTTGGCCCTTGAACATTGTGTGTGCAATTGATTGTGTTAAGATGATCCATTTGAGCTGATTTTTGACATGATGGCATGTTATATGATTAAATGAGGATTGGTAACTTTAAAATCATGAAAGTCCCTATAATTTATGAAATTTACAGTTTAGTCCCTAAAAGTCAAATGTATGCAATTGAACCCCTAATTGAACTCCGGTCGTTGTGCCGTTTTCACCTTATCGCTTCGCTAAACTTATAGGTTAATGTTATGCATCTAGAGAAGATAAAATGAAAAAAAGGGTCGTAAATCAAGGTTAACTTTCGGGTTGACTTTGGTTTTCCCTATGTAATCTTCGTAGTTTGGGTTAAACGTCTAGACCGGGCTAAGGGGGTTACACATAATGCGAGAACTTGCACACCCCAAACCTAAGATGTGAATTATTCTCAATGCATGAAACAACACATATATACAACAACAACAAAAAATGATGAACATGTTAATGCCAATGAAATGCAAAGAGTTAGGAAGAAGAAGACTCCCCTTCAGAAGAGACTCCTCCTAGGCCAGCACGAGCTTCAGCTGCTAACTTGGCTCGGGTCTTTCTCTGGGATAAGCTTCCACGGTCATGGGCCATCCTCTTTTTTTGCTCCACTAATAAGTGCCCAAAAGTTTTATGTTTTCACTTTTTTTACATGGCAATTATTGCTTAACCTACACCCATTTGAGTGGCATTATGACCTTATATTCATTAATTACACTGCTTTTACCTTTGATCCTGATACTTGATGTGTTTAATGAAATAGGTATTGTTTTAATGCATGTTTTGTGCTTGCGCAGATTTACTCACTGTCGAGGTAGATGTTGCCGAGCGGGCAATGAATAAAAGGGAAGATGGTGCAGAACGAGCTTGATAAGTGCCCAAAAGTCCTGTATTTTACCCCTTTTTCATGGCAATTATGGCTTAACCTACACCCATTCGAGTGGCATTAAGGCCTTATAAGCATTATTTACACTAGATTTACCTTTGATCCTCATAATTGATTTATTTAATGAAAATGTACTATTCTAATGCATGTTTGGTATTTGACAAATTTACTTACTACCAGGGCAGGTGATGCCAAGCAGGCAATGAAGAAAAGGAGAGATGGTGCAGAATGAGCTCGAGACTGATCCAAACCAAGCCAAGCTAGAGATGACATCTTTTACTGAAGGAGGCTGAATTATGAAGAGGGAGCCTTACGAAGTAGATCTAGTGACCGACCTCTACCGAGGCAACATATATTTTCTGTCGAGGTAGTGCACATACCAACCTACCGGAGGGCAAAGCTTGCAAAGTGATAGCCAATTTGAAGAGCATAAAACGCTGGATTTTTCTACACACTTTGCAGGGCTATCAGAGCACTGTAAGATGACGAAAGCATGAAAGGAAGGTTAACGATGGAATTTGGCCAAAGGACATTAAAATTAAAGAGATTCACCTCTTTAATGAAGACAAGTCCAAGTCCAACTTAACTTCCTATCCAAGAAAGACTTTTCCCTACTTCTCTTCCTATTTAAGCAAGTCTTGGCGTACACATCAAAGACATCAGAGACTGAGGAGTCGAGATCTTGAGATTAGGGTTTAGTCGTGTGTTCTCCATGTCCATTAAGTTCTATGGAAGAGCTATTGAAGGACGCTTTGCCGAACCTTGACATCACTGCCGACCAGCAAGAGATTGCCGAGGCAGCACATCTTATTGTCGCGACAAGAACGAAAGACACTGCCGAGGCAGTTTGGTGATCATTGCATTTAAAGACCGAGACTAGTCAATTAGATTCCACACTATGACGCAATATAATCTGGCCCATTCTATCATCTTGACCTCTCAATCTTTGCTTACTTGCTTTAGTTTAGGTTCTTTAGTTTAGTTAAAATCCAAAACTTCTTTTACTTGTGTTTCTACTTTTACCTTTTCTTTTTAATTGCAAGAAGATAATTGAAGGAGGGTATCCCAATCCCTATGGAGACGATACTCTGATACTTATCACTTTATTACTTGAGACATGTACACTTGTACTAATTGCGGAGCACCTTCTACACGCAACAAGTTTTTGGTGCCGTTGCTGGGGATTGGCAATAGCGACATTCAATTTTATTTTCTTGCACTTTTTATTTATCTGTTTTTCGAGCACTAATAAACTTTGGTTTTGGATTGGTGTATGACCAGTGCGAACCCAAATTATCCGCTCCACGACATTGATTAAGAAATCGATCGAAGTTGTTAGAGACTCAAGCAACAAATAAGGCAACATCTGCGACCAAATATGGCACATGAAGTTGGTGGAAACAATGCCAATAACAATCAGAATGCCAATGGGCAGCAACCTGCCGATGGGCAGCCAGTTGTCGATGGGCACCATAATGTCCCTGTAGGAGATGGAGAAAATCTACGAATTTAATTCTCTCCAGTATGAAACCTAACTGTCTGAAACTACCATGAAGAGGATCTGAACGGACTAAATCATGGAGGTTTTACACCAGAAATAAAGGCTGCCCACTATGAACTAAAGCCAGTAATGTTCAACAAGATCAATACCATGGGGCAATTTGGCGGCTCAGCAACTAAAGATGCCAGACAACACCTCAAATCCTTCCTGTAGATTTGTAATTCGTTTAAAATACAGGGAGTACATGAAGATATTTTGAGATTAAAATTGTTCGTATATTCACTGAGGGATAGGGCAAAAACCTAGCTAAACAGTATTCTAGAAGGATCAATTGGATCATGGAGTGATTTATGTCGTGGTTTCTTAGCACATTTTAATCATACAAATTTAACTGATAAATTGCATAACGAAATCACTTCTTTTCGATAGGCCAACAATGAATCCAAGCACGAGGCCTGAGAGTGATACAAAGAGTTTTTACACAAATGCCCCTTGCACGGATTCCCATTGTGGACGCAAGTAACCACGTTCTATAACACTGTCAACACGACAACTAGGATGTTGCTCGATGCCTCAGAAAATGGTACACTCCTAGACAAAGAACCAGATGATGCAATAGATATTCTGAATAGGACAACGAAGAATGACTATCAATTCCCAATGGCCAGACGAGGAGGAATCTGACGTCAACCCACAGTAAACAAAATAGGGTCCTTGGACTCAATTTCATCTCAAATTACCACATTGAAAAAGTTGGTCATGAACATGCAATCACAGAACAATCACCATGAGATCAAGGTAATGGATTTATTTTGTGAAAACAGTGGAGGTAACCATGTTTCTTCTGAATGTCCACAGAACACAGAGTCGAGTTGTTTCGTTGGAAATTACAATCGGAATAACAACATGCTGTTTGACAACTACAACCATGTAACACCTCTAACCCGAGTGTTACGATGCAGATTCGATTCAATTAATTAGACAATTAGACATTTGAGCGGGCCAATTAAAAATTTTCCTTATCTTAACTTATCACAAAACAATAATATGATCATTAAACATTATCTAATCAAGATCCCTAGCATTCGACATTTCCATTTAAACATTGCATATACAATCAAGACATCACTTATTGTAGCATATTATACCTTTTAACCATGTATACATTCATATTCATTAACAATCAACTTATTCATATAGAGATCATGTTCAAACTATAACAAAACAACAAAGGCATTCGAATGGAACATGTCAACCACATTGATTCATTTCAATTCAACATCTGTATACATATATGGTCCAAAGTTCATAACACCCTAACATATACAAGCTATATCATCATATACCAATCTAATACACCATGTACTTAAACAACATGTAACATTTCCAAGGTTTACTTTAAGTCATAATCAACCATACTCATATATAAACATCATCCAAAACATGGTCATACAACTTGTTCACTCTTAACATATCAAACATCATGCTTAAACATATCTTATATAATTAAAATCCAAAATAGCATATCTAAATATCCAAAATGCATGTGACATTTTAACATGTAACTATGCCACCATTTAGGAGTCTAAGCAAAACTATAGCATACTTGTTTTCCTTGCTTGTGTTGCTCCCGGATCAAAAATAGACAGCTTTCTAATATCAGAGGCTTGCTATTTTGGAAGAAGGAAACAAGAGGTGGTAAGTACACTACGTACTTAATGAGGTGATACTTATAACTAGACATTTCATTTTAAAGTCATGTTTAATCTTGTAAGGTTACCTAACTAGGCTTCAAAGTTTACTTAGCTAGTTTACTTCATGCATAAGTAGGCCTAGCTAGTTTAACTGCCATTCAAGTAACATCAAATACACTTGAAAATAGTCATGCTTTAATATAAGCAACCAATCCATTTTAATACTCAATCAAAACACATCAAAACAATTCACAAATGGTTACATTCCACCATGTCAAACAAACATTTCATTCCATTTTCTTCATTTCATTCGAATAGGCATTAGCACCATTGTGCATTCATTCAACTCATTTTATCATGTAATATCATATGACATATCACGTAATTATGTAACCAAATCATGTCATCCATTATGGGTCACTACCCAAATCAAATATCAAGACATATAATATATAACATGTCACTTATAATATTTAACTTTTCATGTAAATCTTATTCAAAGATCTTATTGTTTTGCCTTGGTTGAGTAGTAGACTAGGTAATCAAGTCAATCATATAACGTATAACACTGGATACCCAAGGTATCAAGGTATCTCAACACCACATATCATGTAATCGTGTAAAGGATGCATAAGCATCAATGGTGACTTACCACCAATCATATAATAAAGTGACTAACCACCTTGCAGGTTTATAGGTGACTAACCACCAGCCTGATCATGTAAATGAGCTCAATGACTCTAAGGCATGCCCTTCTACCTAAGGACCACTAATCAGCCAAGGTCTTATATAGTCTTTTAAGTATTTAAACCAAACAACCAAGTTGTTTACAAACATCAAACAAGGCCATATAATCATCTAATGTTCATATTTTGATTAATTCATGTAAGATTATTCAACCACTGATTTCCAGCAAGCTTTAGGCAACATTTCACTCAATTCATGCTTCAAAAAATAGTAGCATAACATAATACAACCAACCATTTCAAAGGCCAGGCATTCTTGCTTCAACCCATTTCAAAACACTAGTTACTTGTAACTAACAACTAGCATTTCATAATCATTTAATTCATTTCCTTTAGCCTTCTTCCAATTCCATTTTAATTTACCAATATAGCTTAGATTCATTTCATGCATCTTGTGATTTCAACAAACAATTTAAAGAAGAGGTTAAGACACTAGTCTTAACCCTAAAGGCAACCACACTCACTATACTCCAAAGTTTAGTTGGAATCCTTGATTAGAAAGCCTTTTCCCCTCTTGCTAGCTTGATCAAGCCTTGATTCTTCCAACAATTCTTCTCCAATTTTGTCTTAAACAATCAACATGAAACATGAAACACATATTAGCATTCATTCTAATCATACTCAATCATATAAACCATTATAAACTCAATGCATTATGAAACTGCCCTTATTCTGGCAGTTTTGACACCTGAAACTAATCTGTCCATAACTTTTTACACACAACTCAAATTTAGGAGTTATTTACTATTCTAGAAAGCTTATTTACACAGCTTTAATTCTATGTATGGTTCATATTTTTCCTATTCCTACATCAATACAGTTTAATACTTTAATACCAGACATTTACAATGGCCTAATATTCCATTATTTACAATATGTAACTTCAGGGCTCATTTCACCTATGATACAAAGCTCAATAAATTCTGAGTTTTTAACAACTATTAGACACATCTAATTACATTATAACCATGTTCCAGTTTCATCAAAAACAGAGCATTAAGGTCTACATTTTATCTATTTTTCCAGGATGGTCCAAATTCACAATTTAAGCATAATATTAACTTTAAACATCTAATTCAAGTCATTTGACACCTTAAACATGTTACTAATCAAACATTACTAGATTCCACTGTTTCTTAAAACTTTTACCAGATCTTATAAACATCAAATTAGCCCTTAAACATTTCCAAAACTATGTTTTAACCCAGACAGTCTGCAGTTTCAATTCAAACATAACCCGTTTACTTCTAACAAAATTTCAAGACAATATAGCAACATTTTCAGACATGTGAGACTTCTTTCTTATAGTATTTTTCATCCTCTACAACGTTTTTCTTCAGAGATTTTTCTAATTTGAACTCTAATATGGCCAAAAATCTGTTTTAATCTGGGTTATCCTTTTAGTACGAAACTCGACATATTCATGTTACAACCTATTTTTGCACTACATTTCAGGTTACACAATACTCGCGCCACATTATAGGTTACAATATATTTTTTCACTACATTTCAGATTACACAATACTCGCGCCACATTATAGGTTACAATATATTTTTTCACTACATTTCAGGTTAAACAATACTCGCATTACATTTCAGGTTACAACCTATTTTTGCACTACATTTCAGGTTACACAACACTCGCACCACATAATAGGTTACAACCTATTTTTGCACTACATTTCAGGTTATAACTTATTTTCACCTTCTTTATTAACTAACTTAGGGATTTTCAACTAGGGTGGTTTTAGGGTGTTACAACTCCTCCCCCCTCAAAAAGAAATCACCCTCGAATTTATCTAAATCGAATAGATGAGGATATTGTTTTTTCATCGTGTCCTTAGGTTCCCGCATCGCTTCTTCGTATGAAAGATCATGATTAAGTTCGACTTCTTCAAGCTCAAGAATGTTAGTCGGATCAGATCAATAGCGTGTGAGCATCGATACATGGAAGACGTTGTGTATCTTATCAAACTCGGGATGAAGTGCGAGTCGATAAGCCACGAGACCAATTCTTTTGATCACTTCAAAAGGTTCGATAAATCGAGGACTTAGCTTTCCTCTTTTGCCTAATCGAAATACTTTCTTCCACGGGGAGACTTTAAGAAACACTTTTTCTCCGATTTCGTGTTAGATGTCCTCACGTTTCAGATCATCGTACGTCATTTGTCTATCAAAAGCTTGCATCAAACGGGAATGAATGATCTGAACTTGTTCTTCTGTTTCCCGAAGCAATTGTGGTCCTAACACTTTTTTATCTCCAAGTTCATACCAACAGAGGGGAGTTCGACATCTTCTGCCATACAACGCTTCAAAAGGAGCCATTTGAATCGAAGATTGGAAGCTATTGTTGTAGGCGAATTCGACTAACGGTAACGATTTTTCCCAGTTCTTTCCGAAGTCGATGATACAAGCTCGTAGCATATCTTCAAGAACTTGGATTACTCGCTCTGATTGTCTATCACTTTGCGGATGAAAAGCTGTGCAAAGTTCAGTTTAGTTCCGAGAGCTTTGTGTAGTGTTTTCCAAAATCGAGTTGTGAACTTGGGATCTAGATCGAAGACTATAGAAGTTGGAACTCCGTGTAAACAAATAATTTCTCGGATATATAGCTCAGCTAAAGCTTCAAGAATAAGATTCATTCGTACCGGAATGAAATGTGATGACTTGGTGAATCAATCAACGATTACCCAGATGGCATCGCTCTTTCTTGGCGTGCAAGGCAAACCAGTAACAAAGTCCATTGAGATTCGTTCCCATTTCCATTGCGGAAATTCAATAGGTTGAACCAATCATGTAGGAACACGATGCTCGGCTTTGATTCGTTGACAGTTCAAACACTTGGAAATGAAGTCGTTGATAGCCATTTTCATTCTTGGCCGCCAATACAAGGGCTTGAGATCCTTGTACATCTTAACAGATCCAGGGTGAATCGAAAAAGAACTTTGGTGTGCTTCATTTAAGATCTCATCTTGAAGTTGCGGATTGTTAGGAATACAGATTCTATCTTTGAAATAGAGAAGATCGTTCTACTTAACAGAGAAGTCGGGATTAGACTCAAGCTTAGATATGATCTTCTGAAGTTCTAGATCAACTTGTTGAAGATCTTTGATTCTCGAAATCAGAGTGGATTGAATTTGAAGTTCACAGAGAAAATTCTGAGCTTTTCATAGTCGGAAATGTGCATTGATAGCCAAGGAAGTAAGGTTCAGTTTTCGACTCAGGGCATCGGCAATCACGTTGGCTTTTCCCGGGTGATAATCTATGACCAGATCGTAATCTTTGAGCAATTCTAACCATCTCTTTTGTCTCAGATTCATATCTTTTTGAGTGAGTAAATATTTCAGGCTCTTGTGATTAGTGAACAACTTGCATCTTTCACCCTACAAGTAGTTTCGCCAGATTTTGAGCGTGAACACAATAGTCGCAAGCTCGAGACTTTGTGTAGGATAGTTTAATTCGTGGGACTTTAATTGTCGGGATGTGTATGCTATCACGTTGCCTTTTTGCATCAGAACACAACTAAGACCCGAATGTGATGCATCGCTGTAAACAACAAATTCTTTTCCCGATTCAGGTTGGATAAGAATCGGGCATGAGTTAAGCAGTGTTTAAGTTGGTCGAAGCTTCGGTGCTGCTTTTCCAAACACTCGACGGTTTCGTTCTTTCGTAGGAGTTTGGTTAACGGCGCAACAATCACCGAGAACCCTTTCACAAATCTTTGGTAATACCCGGCTAAACCGAGAAAACTTCAGACCTCGGTCACATTTCTCGGAGGTCTCCAATCGAGAATAGTTTTGTAACCCCCTTACCCCGGCCTAGACGCCTGACCCGAACTAAGAAGATTACACGGGGAAGACCGAAGTCAATTCGTGAGAGTCAACCTCGATTAGCGACCTTTTTTCTTTTTATCTTATCTAGATGCACATTATTATCCTACATGATTAATAAAGCGATTCGGCGAAAACGACACTGCGATCGGAAACCGGTTAGGGGTTCAATTGCATTCATTTGACTTTTAAGGACCAAATTGTAAATTTTAGGAATTACAAGGACTAACCATGTTTTAAAGTGACTAATCCAAAATTAGTCATGTATCATGCCAGCATGTCAAATCTCAACTAAAACGGACCAACCAAAATCAGCCAATTGAACTTACAACATTTAGGGACCAAAACTTAAGAAACAGAAACCTGGAACTATTCAAAAATCACCATCCAACGGTCAAGTGTTTTGGAACACAAGACCCTGTATCGGAACGACCGTTTCAAAATCATGTTGATCGTTTCGATACGTGGGGGTGTTCTGAGACCCCAAATAACTTGTTTCGATACGATGAATTACAATTGTAACCCCCTTAACCCGGCCTAGACGGTTGACCCGAATTAAGAAAGTCACACGGGGAAAACCAAAGTCAACCCGAAAGTCAACCTTGATTAACGACCCTTTTTTTTTTCTTTTTAATCTTGTCTAGATGCACATTACACCTATGTGTGACCATACAACCAACATACTAAAAGATCACAAACATCAGAAATCAAACAGGGACCCAATTGAACAAATTACAACTTTAGGGACCAAATTGTAATTTCTGATAAATTAGAGGACTTAGTCCAAATTAAAGTTACCATCCTGTAATTAGTCAGATTTCATACTTCTCTGTGAAATTTCAGCTCAAAAGGACATCCACAGCTCATACAATTGCACATACAAGATTCAGGACCAAAACGCAAACATTTCAAAACACATAACCGCCAATGTCAGCCCCTAACGGTCAACCGTTCCGAAACGGGGGACAGCCCGTTCCGAAACGCGGGGCCGTTCCGAAACAGGCATAGCCCGTTTCGAAACGGGGGTCTGGCAGAGGCTTACTCGTTCCGAAACAGCCCTCCCCGTTTCGGACTCCTGGGTTCATGCAAGGCACCCGTTCCGAAACGGGGCACCCAGTTCCGAAACGCCTGCACCAGAATGCTTCAAAATTCAACCTTAAACATGCAATTACACAACCAATCATGCTCCAATCATCACCAAACTTTGCCAGCATGCAAATAAGCATAAAAACAACCTATTAGCAACATCAATTCATTCAATTAACATCATATGCAAAAAGCCCCAATTCTATAGGCATACTTCCTACACAAGCTAGCTATTCAACACCAAAATTCCAAAACAAGCATATAAGGTTTCAATCCAAAAACCAGCAACCACATCAACATTTAACAAGCTTAGGGAGTCTCAAACACCTCCCAAAACACATACATTGGTCCCCCATTGCCAAATCACACAAAAGCTAAATGTTTAACAAAACCTTCCATACATTGAGCTTCACTTGAACTTGATTGCTTGACCCACTTTGCTGCCCTCAAGTTACTCTAATGCTCTGCATTATTGAATTCAAAAAACGAAGAGAGCGTAAGCAAAGGCTTAGTGAGGAAAGCTCTTAAAAACCATTCAATAATGCAATTCAAAACATTTACAAAACATGCTTTAAATCAACCATTTTCACATGCTCAAAAGCATTCTTAACAAGCAATCTCATGCTTAAACATAAACATTAAAACAAGCATCTCATGCTTCTCAATATTCTCAACATGTCATATTGGCTCAAGTGATACATTTCCATTTATTAAAACAAGTTCATCAACTTCCCAAGGACTTTTAAACACCTTGGCCCCAAGGACTTTTAAACACCTTGGCCTATGGACTTTTAAACACCATAGAAGTAACCCATCAAGGACTTTTAAACACCTTGATCCCAAGGACTTTTAAACACCTTGGCCATGGACTTTTAAACACCATGAATGAAACACATCAAGGACTTTTAAACACCTTGATCCCAAGGACTTTTAAACACCTTGGCCTATGGACTTTTAAACACCATAGAAAGGATCACCTAAGGACTTTTAAACACCTTAGTGTCCGCAACATGAACCTTCCAAGGACTTTTAACCACCTTGATGTTCATAAGTAACAAGGCTCACTCAAGGACTTTTAACCACCTTAGTGACCTTAACATTTTCAAAACATCACTTGCCAATATACATCATTTTCACCATTTACATCACTGTTTTTAAGCATAAAACCAAGCCATATTCATCATGCATTTTAAAGCATAAAACCACATCATTTCAAAGTATAAAAGCAAGGCACTCCTACCTAGAGCTACCTTCAACATATGGCTTACAACAACAGCAAATACCATGCTAAAACATGCTTCCAAAACAGTATGTAAAACATGCAAATCATCATTTTGCAATACATCAAAACCATGGCCACCACTAAAGAGAAAATCCGAAAACTTACACTCGAGCTTAGCAAAGTTGTTTAGACTTAGACTAAGCTCCCAAGACATTGGTTTCAAGCCGAAAACCCAATTTCACTCACCGATTCCACCTTGCCTCTTGCCGAAGCACGAATTCAAGCTTCCGGATCAACAACTCTTGGATCCAAAGATGCCACCCCTGCTTCAACACATCAAAGCAGTAAATCAATGCATCATCATGCATCAATTACCTCAATGAAAGCACTCAAACTCGCTGCTCTCATCCATCCTCCATTTTCGGCCACCAAACACAACCGAAAATGCATCAAAACCACTTCCAAACATAACCCAGCCATAACCCAGCAAAACCTAACATCCATCAACACCATACAACATCTAAAAACAACCTACAACCATCCTTATACCTCCAGCAACAACAGATCCACAAGATCACCACAAAAACTACCTTAAAACACAAGCTAAACTTAGGAATCTTAACCTATCCGGGATTGCATCAATCAAGACTCACTTCCATATCAATTTAATGATCAAATAACATCAAAAACACTTCTCAAAACCCAGATTTAACAGATCAAACGAAAATCAATTGAAATCATCAAAATCTTGCTCAATTAGCCAAGATTCTTAAATCAACTTACAAACCTTTAATTAAACATATATTTAGGATTGAAAACTTTAGGAATTTCATTAAAGAACTTAAAGTTCAGAGGAGAATCGTTCATACCTCCAAACTTGTGATTTCTCCACTTTTTGGAATGAAAACCTTGTTGAAACTTGTAGCAAATGAGTAGGTTTTGAAGATATGTTGATTTGCAATCAAATGAAAGTTGAAAGGAAGAATTTAGGTGAGGAAATCAGATTAGAATCTCTGGAAATGGTGATGTTTGGTTGGAGAGAAAAGGAGAAGAGAAAATAGGAAGTTAGTTGGGAAAATAGTGAAAATGAAACTTCCCTCCACTTTGATATCTTTAAAATCAGATTTTAGGATTAAAATATCTTAGAAAAATCTGGAGAATTCAATTTTGGGCAAATAGCTCCTTAAAGATTCAAAATTTCAATCCTTTTTAAAACAGCCACCAAATTTGCGAAAATTACATTTTGGTCACTAGCCAAAATGTCAACCTTCCAAAACTCATTTTCCAAAATTGTTTTCACAGTTCATCAATATACATTAAAAGATGATTTTAGAACATTTTTCCATATTTTTAATGCAACCCGAACTAGGTTTTCCTAAATTAGCCACTTACGATTCAAACAGCACTTTGACCAAACCGGTCAACGCTCAAAACTTCTAAGCCCAAAACCGGGGCGTTACAACTCTCCCCCCCTTAAGAAATTTCGTCCTCGAAATTTACCTGAAGGAAAGAGATAAGGAAACTGCATCAGCATGTCTTCCTTCCGCTCCCACGTGGCTTCCTCAACACCGCGATGCTTCCACAGCACCTTTACCAACTCAATGGTCTTGCCACGAAGAACCTTACTATCTGAATCCAGAACCTTCACCGGTTCCTCATCATAGGTCAAATCCGGATTCAAAACCACATCCTCAACAGGCATCACATGCGAAGGATCAGATCTATACTTCCGGAGCATAGAAACATGGAACACATCATGAATCTTCTCCAGTTCCTGAGGTAACCGCAACCGATACGCAACAGGACCCACTCGCTCGACAACCTCATACGGTCCGATGTACCTAGGGCTCAGCTTACCCTTCCGGCCAAACCTCATCACCTTCTTCCAAGGCGAAACCTTCAAGAACACATGGTCACCCACCGCATACTCTATCTCCTTACGCTTCAAATCCGCGTAAGATTTCTGCCGATCAGAGGCAGCCTTCAACCGCTCACAGATGAGCTTCACTTTCTCGGTGGTCCCTTTCAACAAAGCAGGCATCGAAACCAACTTTTGACCAGTTTCAGCCCAACAAAGAGGAGTCCTACACTTCCTCCCGTACAAAGCCTCATAAGGTGCCATCTGTATACTCGCCTGATAACTATTGTTATAAGCGAACTCAACCAAAGGCAGATGCTTCTCCCAAGAACCTTGGAACTCAATCACGCAGCATCTCAACATATCCTCCAAAATCTGAATAACCCGCTCAGACTGACCATCCGACTGAGGATGATAGGATGTACTGAAATGCAACCTTGTACCCAAAGCTTGATGCAAACACTGCCAGAAACGCGATGTGAACCTCGGATCTCTATCCGATACAATCGACTTAGGCACTCCATGCAGCCTCACCACCTCAGCAATGTACAGCTCTGCCAGCTTATCCAAAGAAAACGTAGTATGCACAGGCAAGAAATGCGCACACTTCGTTAATCGATCCACAATCACCCAGACCGAATTCTTCTTTGATGGAGACAAAGGTAAACCAGATACAAAATCCATGGTAACCCTCTCCCACTTCCATTCAGGGATTTTCAACGGTTGCAACAAACCAGAAGGAAACTGATGCTCAGCCTTAACTCGCTGACACACCAAACACTTACTCACAAACTCTGCAACATCCTTCTTCAAACCAACCCAATAGTACTCATCACGAAGATCACGATACATCTTAGTACTACCAGGGTGCATAGCAAAAGGACTACTATGACCTTCAGTCAGAATAGCACGCCTCAACTCAGCATCAGCAGGCACTACTATTCGACTCCCAAAACACAGCACACCATCATCATTAAAACAGAAATCCGAAGGCCTACCCTCCGCAATATCCTGAACATGAGACACCAAGGAATCATCCAACAACTGCTTATCCTTGATCAACTGAACCAAAGATGGCTTCACTTGCAACTCAGCCACAAGACCACCATCTCGCGATATGCTCAAGCTAGCAAACATCGCCCTCAGCTCAACAGCTACCTTCCTACTCAAGGCATCCGCAACAACATTGGCTTTTCCAGGATGATACTCAATCGTCAGATCATAATCCTTGAGCAACTCCAACCAACGTCGCTGCCTAAGATTCAACTCCTTCTGAGACATCAGATACCTCAAACTCTTGTGATCCGTGTACACAGTACACTTCTCACCATACAGATAATGTCTCCAGATCTTCAGAGCAAAAACCACTGCCGCCAGCTCAATATCATGCGTAGGGTAATTGCGCTCATGCACTTTCAACTGCCGCGATGCATAAGCCACCACCTTACCCTCCTGCATCAGCACACACCCCAAACCAACATAGGATGCATCACTGTAAACCACAAACTCTTTCCCTGATTCAGGCTGAATCAAAATAGGAGCTTGCGTCAAAGCCGCCTTCAGCTTCTCAAAAGCCTGCTGTCTCGCTTCTGTCCATTCATACTTAACATCCTTCTGCAACAGCTTCGTCAAAGGAGCAGCAATCTTGGAAAAACCATCCACAAACCTCCGGTAGTATCCCGCCAAACCAAGGAAACTACGGACCTCATGAACAGACTTAGGAACCTTCCAGCTCATCACCGCCTCAATCTTCTGAGGATCAACACGAATCCCCTCAGCTGAGACAACATGCCCAAGAAACACCACCTCCTTCAGCCAGAACTCACACTTGCTCAACTTAGCATAAAGCTGGTTTTCCAACAAAGCTTGCAAAACCACCCTCAAATGCTCTTCGTGCTCCTCCTCAGTACGCGAGTACACGAGGATATCATCAATGAACACCACAACGAACTTGTCCAGGTATTCATGAAAAACACGATTCATCATGTCCATGAAAGCAGCAGGAGCATTTGTCAACCCAAACGGCATCACAAGGAACTCATAATGCCCATACCTTGTCCTGAAGGCTGTCTTAGGCACATCCACATCCTTAACCTTCAACTGGTAATACCCTGACCTCAAGTCAATCTTAGAGAACACAGCAGCTCCCCGAAATTGATCAAAGAGATCATCGATCCTCGGCAAAGGATACCGATTCTTGATAGTCAGCTTGTTCAGCTGACGGTAATCAATGCACATTCTCATAGTGCCATCCTTCTTCTTCACAAACAAGACAGGAGCACCCCAAGGCGACATACTCGGCCGGATAAAACCACGATCAAGCAGCTCTTGCAACTGCGTCTTCAGCTCCTTCAGCTCCTTAGGCGCCATTCTGTATGGAGTAATGGACACAGGAGTTGTATTCTCATACAGCTCAATTCCAAACTCCACCTCGCGATTAGGAGGTAAACCAGGCAACTCCTCAGGAAAAACACCAGGAAACTCCTTCACAACCTTGATATCTTGCACCCTCAACTCCTTAGAGTCAGGATTCATCACAAAAGCTAGGTAAGCTTCGCAACCTTGCCTCAGCATCCTGCTCGCCTCCAAAGAAGATACAACATTGGCAAGAAACTTCACATTCTCACCAACCACCACTACTTCGTAATCATCCGCAACCTTAAGCGACACCCGCTTATTCTCACAATCCACAACAGCATGATGCTCAGCAAGCCAATCCATTCCAAGAATCACATCAAAACCATAGAAGGGCAACTCCATAAGATCAACATGGAAAACATGCTCTTGAACAACCAAAGGGCACCTTCTATACAGCTTACGAGTCACAACAGTTTCACCAAAAGAACTAGTGACCCTAACACCAACATCCAAAGACTCAACAGGCAAACCAAGCAACTCAGCATGCTCACGCAAAATGTATGAATGAGTAGATCCAGAATCAATCAAGGAAAGCAAAGACATGGATTGCAAAGTAAAGGTACCTGCAATCACATCAGCATCATTCCCTCCCTCGCGCTGAGCATACACCCTCGCTTGGCCTCCACCCTCAGGTTGAATAGCCACAACATGAGCTACTCCACGGCCACCTTCCTCACGCCTCTGAAAATTACCACGGCCGCGCCCACGACCTCTCTGCGGTGCCGCAACAGCAGGAGCACGCTCTTGACCACCAGCCACTCTCGGACAATCACGTCTCAAGTGATCAGAAGAACCACAATTCCAGCACTCATAACCAGCATTACCAGCTGCCACAACAGGAGCTTGCACCTCCCTACCAGCACGAGGACAGTCACGCCTCTTGTGACCATGCGAACCACAGTTCCAGCAAGCACTAGGCTCAGCCCTAGCATAACCTCCTCTAGCAGGTACACCACCACCTCTCTTGGCTGAGGACTGATACTTCTGATCGCGTCCTCTCTTGTTCCGTCCACCTCCGGAACTATACTCGGCAGCTCTCTTCCCAGAACTAGCTCCAGCACCCTTCGCAGACAAGCTCAGATTCATCTCAATATCCTTGGATCGACCAACCAACACATCAAAATCATTATACTCAGCTGCCAGCATATAGGTCTTAACATCCGGCACTAAGCCATAACGAAACCTTTCGCACCTCTCTCGCTCATCAGGTACTAGCTCCGGTGCATACTGGCTAAGGCGTACAAACTGTACCTCATACTCAGCCACACTCATGCTCCCCTGGGTCAGAGACATGAATTCACGCTTCTTTTCATCCAGATATCTCACTCCCAGATATCTCCTCTTGAACGCATTCAGGAAGAATGTCCAAGTGATGTCAGCTTCAACCATCCCAGAGATTGTGGTCATCCACCACGTATAAGCATCACCTTGCAACAAAGATACCACACAGCCCAACTTTTGCACATCCGTGCAACTCATCTGTCCCAGAACACGCTTGGTGCTCTCTAACCAGGCTTCCGACCTCTCAGCTGACATACCTCTGAACTCAGTCCCTCCAAGACTGCGCAGACGCTCCAAAGGCAATCTGACTCCAGCATCTCCCTGATGCCCAGCTCCCTGAGCTCCAGCTACTGCTGCTCGAAAAGCACCCGCAATAGCTTGTACTAAAGCAGACATGTCAGGCATAGCTTGCCCCTGACCAACCTCAGGTCCCGCAGCTCCAGCACCAGCATCAGCTGCAGCTTCAGCTCTCGCACCTCCAGCACCACCACCAGGCGGAGGAGGGGGTAACACAGCACTATCAGCGTGCTCTTCATTCTCATTCTCATTGGGAGCCGTAGCTCGCACACTACCTCTCAACTCTCTACGTGGTGCCATACTTTACCATGCAACAACAATGCAAAATAAAACAAGTCAGGCCCAGCAAGGTAAGCAATCCAAGTATTCAAGCTCAGTTTCATTACAAAACAACATCTTTCCTTTAGCTTTTGTTTGGCAATGGGTACCCTCAACATGCAACATCAAACATACACTCAATTGCATCAACATCTCAAGCCACTGAACATGCTTTCAAACAACAAGCATACCAGGCAAACATGCTTCAATCATGCATACAAACATTCCCAATCACTCGAGAACTCAGCTCTGATACCACCAAATGTAACCCCCTTAACCCGGCCTAGACGGTTGACCCGAATTAAGAAAGTCACACGGGGAAAACCAAAGTCAACCCGAAAGTCAACCTTGATTAACGACCCTTTTTTTTTTCTTTTTAATCTTGTCTAGATGCACATTACACCTATGTGTGACCATACAACCAACATACTAAAAGATCACAAACATCAGAAATCAAACAGGGACCCAATTGAACAAATTACAACTTTAGGGACCAAATTGTAATTTCTGATAAATTAGAGGACTTAGTCCAAATTAAAGTTACCATCCTGTAATTAGTCAGATTTCATACTTCTCTGTGAAATTTCAGCTCAAAAGGACATCCACAGCTCATACAATTGCACATACAAGATTCAGGACCAAAACGCAAACATTTCAAAACACATAACCGCCAATGTCAGCCCCTAACGGTCAACCGTTCCGAAACGGGGGACAGCCCGTTCCGAAACGCGGGGCCGTTCCGAAACAGGCATAGCCCGTTTCGAAACGGGGGTCTGGCAGAGGCTTACTCGTTCCGAAACAGCCCTCCCCGTTTCGGACTCCTGGGTTCATGCAAGGCACCCGTTCCGAAACGGGGCACCCAGTTCCGAAACGCCTGCACCAGAATGCTTCAAAATTCAACCTTAAACATGCAATTACACAACCAATCATGCTCCAATCATCACCAAACTTTGCCAGCATGCAAATAAGCATAAAAACAACCTATTAGCAACATCAATTCATTCAATTAACATCATATGCAAAAAGCCCCAATTCTATAGGCATACTTCCTACACAAGCTAGCTATTCAACACCAAAATTCCAAAACAAGCATATAAGGTTTCAATCCAAAAACCAGCAACCACATCAACATTTAACAAGCTTAGGGAGTCTCAAACACCTCCCAAAACACATACATTGGTCCCCCATTGCCAAATCACACAAAAGCTAAATGTTTAACAAAACCTTCCATACATTGAGCTTCACTTGAACTTGATTGCTTGACCCACTTTGCTGCCCTCAAGTTACTCTAATGCTCTGCATTATTGAATTCAAAAAACGAAGAGAGCGTAAGCAAAGGCTTAGTGAGGAAAGCTCTTAAAAACCATTCAATAATGCAATTCAAAACATTTACAAAACATGCTTTAAATCAACCATTTTCACATGCTCAAAAGCATTCTTAACAAGCAATCTCATGCTTAAACATAAACATTAAAACAAGCATCTCATGCTTCTCAATATTCTCAACATGTCATATTGGCTCAAGTGATACATTTCCATTTATTAAAACAAGTTCATCAACTTCCCAAGGACTTTTAAACACCTTGGCCCCAAGGACTTTTAAACACCTTGGCCTATGGACTTTTAAACACCATAGAAGTAACCCATCAAGGACTTTTAAACACCTTGATCCCAAGGACTTTTAAACACCTTGGCCATGGACTTTTAAACACCATGAATGAAACACATCAAGGACTTTTAAACACCTTGATCCCAAGGACTTTTAAACACCTTGGCCTATGGACTTTTAAACACCATAGAAAGGATCACCTAAGGACTTTTAAACACCTTAGTGTCCGCAACATGAACCTTCCAAGGACTTTTAACCACCTTGATGTTCATAAGTAACAAGGCTCACTCAAGGACTTTTAACCACCTTAGTGACCTTAACATTTTCAAAACATCACTTGCCAATATACATCATTTTCACCATTTACATCACTGTTTTTAAGCATAAAACCAAGCCATATTCATCATGCATTTTAAAGCATAAAACCACATCATTTCAAAGTATAAAAGCAAGGCACTCCTACCTAGAGCTACCTTCAACATATGGCTTACAACAACAGCAAATACCATGCTAAAACATGCTTCCAAAACAGTATGTAAAACATGCAAATCATCATTTTGCAATACATCAAAACCATGGCCACCACTAAAGAGAAAATCCGAAAACTTACACTCGAGCTTAGCAAAGTTGTTTAGACTTAGACTAAGCTCCCAAGACATTGGTTTCAAGCCGAAAACCCAATTTCACTCACCGATTCCACCTTGCCTCTTGCCGAAGCACGAATTCAAGCTTCCGGATCAACAACTCTTGGATCCAAAGATGCCACCCCTGCTTCAACACATCAAAGCAGTAAATCAATGCATCATCATGCATCAATTACCTCAATGAAAGCACTCAAACTCGCTGCTCTCATCCATCCTCCATTTTCGGCCACCAAACACAACCGAAAATGCATCAAAACCACTTCCAAACATAACCCAGCCATAACCCAGCAAAACCTAACATCCATCAACACCATACAACATCTAAAAACAACCTACAACCATCCTTATACCTCCAGCAACAACAGATCCACAAGATCACCACAAAAACTACCTTAAAACACAAGCTAAACTTAGGAATCTTAACCTATCCGGGATTGCATCAATCAAGACTCACTTCCATATCAATTTAATGATCAAATAACATCAAAAACACTTCTCAAAACCCAGATTTAACAGATCAAACGAAAATCAATTGAAATCATCAAAATCTTGCTCAATTAGCCAAGATTCTTAAATCAACTTACAAACCTTTAATTAAACATATATTTAGGATTGAAAACTTTAGGAATTTCATTAAAGAACTTAAAGTTCAGAGGAGAATCGTTCATACCTCCAAACTTGTGATTTCTCCACTTTTTGGAATGAAAACCTTGTTGAAACTTGTAGCAAATGAGTAGGTTTTGAAGATATGTTGATTTGCAATCAAATGAAAGTTGAAAGGAAGAATTTAGGTGAGGAAATCAGATTAGAATCTCTGGAAATGGTGATGTTTGGTTGGAGAGAAAAGGAGAAGAGAAAATAGGAAGTTAGTTGGGAAAATAGTGAAAATGAAACTTCCCTCCACTTTGATATCTTTAAAATCAGATTTTAGGATTAAAATATCTTAGAAAAATCTGGAGAATTCAATTTTGGGCAAATAGCTCCTTAAAGATTCAAAATTTCAATCCTTTTTAAAACAGCCACCAAATTTGCGAAAATTACATTTTGGTCACTAGCCAAAATGTCAACCTTCCAAAACTCATTTTCCAAAATTGTTTTCACAGTTCATCAATATACATTAAAAGATGATTTTAGAACATTTTTCCATATTTTTAATGCAACCCGAACTAGGTTTTCCTAAATTAGCCACTTACGATTCAAACAGCACTTTGACCAAACCGGTCAACGCTCAAAACTTCTAAGCCCAAAACCGGGGCGTTACAACAATGGGGAAATGTTCCGGAACGTGCTTACCCGTTTCGAAACACCATGGCCATTACAGTCCACCGTTCCGAAACAGATAAGGGCATTCTGAAACGCCTGGACCTGCAAGTTTTACACAAATCTTCACCTCCGAAACCATTCCAACACATGTCTTAAAACACATACAATATGAATATACATCAAAGACCACCCATACGTAAGACGAACTAGAAAATGGCATCAATCAAACAAACTATAAGACTATAGGCATGCTTCCTAGTTAACAAAACCAAAAAAGGCTAAAAACCACATTCAAGCTTAAACCAATATTCAAAGGCCATTTACAATACCAAATCAGCAAACCAAACATGCTCAAGGTGTTTAATATCACCAAATAAAATCAAAAGTAAAAATCCCACCCATTGCCTCTTATTACAGCAAAGTAAAACCACATACTTTGTTTGGTCTAAGATACTTGGAATCCACTTGCTTTCTCACTGCCTCAAATGCTTAATTCTCTGCATTGATGAAACAAATGAGCATACGCATAAAGCTTAGTGATGATCGCTAAAACCAAACATTCATCAATGTATTTCACAAAACTGGAATATCACCATTTGTCATCTCATGGCTTTACTTAAAATCATGCCCTTTTTAAAGCACCAATGCACTTTTTAAACCACATGCTCTTAGCATCATTAAAATAACAGCAAATACACTTTGCTCATGCTTAAACCAAGCATCACATGCATTCTAGCATAATTCACAAGCATCACATGCTTTAGTCATTAATCAACAACATTATATTGGCTCACAAGTGATAAATTATCAATCCATACCAAAACCAACACAAATGACACAATCGGATACGCGGATTACAAGCGTTGTCCCACACGCTTCATACACACTACCGGACTACACAAGGCTCACACACGGGATAAAATCATCCACCGTCGTGACACCCGTAGGGGAGTTTAACGGTACAATCACAACCCCTCAACACCACTCATCGATAGTTGTATAATTCCACTAACGAGAGCACGAGACACATACCACAAGATTCACACACGGGATTAAGCATCCACCGTTGTGATCTTAACCTCAATCGTTAGGGTATTTGGATGGAGTATACGATACAATTACAACCCCTCGACATCCAAGGTGACTTTATTCACGGTGCACCCAATCCTATAGCTGGGTAACTATATCCGATTAAAGTAACCACAAACCATTCCCATCACTTGCCAATATAAACATTTAACATCATTATTCCACTATTTTACAAGCATAATTCACAATGCCATTTTTACAAGCATAATTCACAATGCCATTTTCACAAGCATAAACATGCTTAAACTCAAATACATACATTTCATAAATCCAAGGATCACCTACCAAGTGCATCCTTAACAAAATGACATTAAACACCAGCATTATCAATGCTCAAAACATGCTTTAAAATAGTAAATAAAATCACATTTAATTCAAGTGCATTTTCCAACAAAAACATAGCACACTCCGAGAGAGACTTTCGAATCACTTACTCTTGAGCTTAGCTAAGTGTTTCAAACTTACACTAAGCTTCCATGACCACGCTCAAAGCGTTACAAAGCTGGAAAATCCATTTCCACTCACCAATACGCGAAACCTTGCTCGCCAACGCGAAAATCATCCTTCTGAAGCTTCCAAAAGTGCTTCATTTGCTTTTGGATCAAGATCCCCTGTTTTTAGGTCACCAAAATAGAGATCCAAATGCATTAAAATGCATTTCAACACCAGCAACCAAACACAAACTCGTTGCTCACCAAAACTACACCAATTTACCCGTCCGAAACAACCGAAAACTCAATCGATTGCTTTCTAAACCATGCCCAGCCAACATACATCACATTCAACCATTAATAAACATCAAAACAAATCTAAAGACAAACTAAACCCATCCTTATACCTCCAGCAAGCATAACTTCAACATTACACCTCAAAAACCCAACTAAAACCAACAAGAAACTCAAGGATCTCAAGGATTTCGGGATCTATATTATCTGATACGTATCTGATCGTGTGATGATCGAATTCGTATGTGATGTTACCCGATCGTGATTCTAGTATGAAGTTGCAAACTTGAAACTTGAGTGTGGAAGTGATGTATTTGGAATGAAGTTGGTGAAAGTTGTTGTTTTAATAGGTGCTGGAATGGTTGGTGATTATGGTTTGAAAGATAGATGTAAGGGAAAAAATGGATAGAAGTTGATATGGATGGAATAGAATTGGTATGAAACAAGGAAGAACCAACAAGATAGTGATTGTTGACTTGAACCTTACACGTTCTTACCCTTTGTGAAATGATGGAAAAAGGTTGGATGGTGACCCTTTAGATATAATTGAGCTAAGAACCAACAATATAATCAAATGGAAGTGATGGTGGAAGGGTGGAACGTGACCCGCTAGCTAGAAAGCTAGGAACCAAAGCTATAAACAAAATGGAATGAAACGGGAAAATTTGCCACAAGACTAGCTTGAAAGTTGATAAAGTTCTTAAAGAACAATGAAAAGAACACTCTCATATATTTTCATGCAAAAAAAAGGTCCTTACAAAGGCAAATGAGCATCTTATTTATAGTACATGGAAACCTAGAATTTGAATGGACAAAACAATGCATTAAGGCTCCAATTTATGACATTCAATGGTTTGTCTTCAATCCTATCAAGTGTGGCTGGCCATTTGTGTATTTTAGAATGAATTTGGACATAATAAGGCTTGAATGAAGACTTATACACGTCCAAGTGATGGATCCTTTGATATTCCACTTGCTTGGCTCTTAAAAGTGCATGTAGATGACTTGGAATGAATCTGCCCATGTTTGCATCTAAGTGTATGTGTCTCTTCCACTTCCTTTCTTTATTTCTCAACTTTATTGGCTGGATAAAAGGATAATAAAGTCTTCTAAATGCTTCATTCTCCATGGAATTCAAAAAGACTCTCCCTTTGAATGTTTATAAAGATGACATGTCTCCTTGAAGAAGATGAAAAGTCTTCAATTGTTTCCATCTTAATCCCATCGTGTAATGACAATAAAAACACATAAAATATTAATCAAAATATGATAAAAATGTTATGCAAACTTAAAGAATTATTTGAACAAGTTCAATGAATGAACTAGTTTAATTAATGAACCTACATGCTTCAATGAAACACATACATAAGTGAAGTATTTTCATAAATGAAGTGCTTGCATAAATGCAACAACAAGCATATTTATTCTCATGGAATGAATGAACTCTTATGCAACTACTCATGCAAATTCTTTTGCAACTTATTTCAACTTTCCAACAAATTAAAACGCTGCAAGATCTAATTGTTGCTTTCATTTCTTCATTCATTTTCCAGCATTGGCAAAGCAAACTTTCCACATCATCTTGAATCTTTTTAGCTCTTGCACGAGTCATAGGACCTCTAGAAAATTCATTGGGATTCATGCTGGTTGTGGTCACATCAGTCCCTCCCTCTTGAAAGCGATTTGCCCTCAAATCGTCACCTACATCATAAGGAGATAGATCAGCAACATTGAAAGTAGTAGTGACATTATACTCACCGGGAAGGTCTATTTGATAAGCATTATCATTAATCCTCTTCACCACTTGAAAAGGACCATCTCCTCGAGGCAGAAGTTTCAATTTGCGTTGGGATGGAAATCTCTCTTTCCTCAAGTGCAACCAAACCCAATCTTCGAGTTCAGAAGTTATTCATTTCCTCCGTTTGTTAGCTTGTTGCTCATATTGCTTTGTTCTCCTCTCAATGTTCTCACGCACTTGTTGGTGAAGCTTCTTCACAAATTCAGCTCTATTTTGCCCATCCTTATTTTTGAATTGATCAATAGGCAAAGGAAGCAAATCAATTGGGGTCAAAGGATTGAAACCATATACCACTTCAAATGCAGAACATTTAGTGGCGGTATGCATGGAGCGATTGTATGCAAACTCAACATGTGGCAAGTCCTCTTCCCAAGTCCTTAGATTCTTGCGTATAATTCTCCTAAGAAGCATGGACAATACACGATTCACAACTTCAGTTTGGCCATCCGTTTGTGGATGACAAGTTGTAGAAAACAACAGCTTTGTTCCAATCTTACTCCATAGCGTCCTCCAAAAGTGACTCAAGAACTTCACATCTCGATCAGACACAAAAGTTCTTGGAACTCCATGTAATCTCACAACTTCCCTAAAAAACAGATTAGCAATATGGAAAGCATCATTAGTCTTGTTGCATGGAATGAAATGAGCCTTTTTTGAGAATCTATCTACTACAACAAAAATGGAATCTTTGTTATTCCTTGTGCGTGTAAGTCCTAGCACAAAACCCATGGAAATATCCTCCCATGGTGCATTTGGAATTGGTAATAGTGTGTAAAGTCCATGGGGCATGACTTTGAACTTTGCCTTCTTACATGTGATGCAATGCTCACACCACTTCTCCACGTCTCATTTCATCTTTGGCCAATGTAAATGTTCTTGCAATATAGAGTGTGTTTTGGCCACTCCAAAGTGTCCCATTAGTCCTCCATAATGGGCCTCTTTGATAAGCGATTCTCTAATGGATCCTTGAGGGATACAAAGCTTTCCTTCCTTGAAAAGATACCCATCAACCCTACAAAACTTCTCATACATTCCTTTTTCACAAGCTTTGTAAATTTCACCAAAATCATAATCAGATTCATAAAGCTCTTTGATTAAGGGAAAACCTACTAATCTAGAATCCAAAAGGTTAAGAAGAGTATACCTTCTTGATAAAGCATCAGCAACAACATTTTCCTTACCCTTCTTATATTTGATAACATATGGGAATGTTTCTAGGAATTCAACCCACTTGGCATGTCTCTTATTAAGCTTGTGTTGTCTCTTCAAGTGTTTCAGCGCTTCATGATCCGTGTGGATGATAAACTCCTTAGGCCATAGATAGTGTTGCCACGTTTCTAATGCCCTAGTGAGATCATACATCTCCTTGTCATAATTTGAATAATTTAGAGTTGCTCCACTCAATTTCTCGCTGAAATATGCAATAGGGCGTCCTTCTTGAGATAATACAGCTCCAACTCCTAAACCTGATGCATCACACTTTATCAAAATCAGGTAAAGATAATAAGGATGCATTGGTTAAAAGTTGTTTAATAAAAAAATACTTCTCTTGTTCGTCTCCCCAAAAGAAGCTAGAGTTCTTTTTGATAACTCCGGTAAAGGTGCGGCTATGGTGTTAAAATTGGGAACAAACCGGCGATAGAAAACTAGCAAGTCCATGAAAACTCCTCACTTGACTAATGTTAGTAGGTCTCGACCATTCCTCAATTGCTTTAATATTTTCTTGATCAACCTCCAAACCCTTTGAATTAACAACAAAACCTAAGAACACAACTTTGTTAGTGCAAAATATACATTTTTGTAGGTTAGCATACAACTTTTCTATTCGCAAAACATCCAATACAAACCTCAAATGTTGAGCATGATCATTCAAAGTTTGGCTATACACAAGTATGTCATCAAAATACACCACACAAAACTTACCCAAGAATGGTCGAAGTATATGATTCCTTAACCTCATGAATGTACTTGGTGCATTAGTTAAGCCAAATGGCATAACCAACCACTCATACAAACCTTGCTTGGTTTTGAATGCTATCTTACACTCATCTCCTTCTCACATTCTTATTTGGTGGTACCCACTCTTAAGATCAATCTTAGAAATGATGTTGGAACCACTTAATTCATCAAGCATATCATCTAATCTAGGAATAGGATGAATATACTTACCGTTATCTTGTTCACTGCTCGACAATCCACACACATACGCCAAGTTACATCCTTCTTAGGTACAAGTAAAACCGGCATGGCACATGGACTAAGGCTCTCTCTCACATAGCCTTTTTCTATTAAATCAGACACTTGTCTTTGCAACTCCTTAGTTTCTTCCAGATTGCTTCTATATGCTGATCGATTTGGAATGATGGCTCTGGGAATGAAATCAATTTGGTGCTCTATTCCTCGAATAGGTGGAAGCCCATTCGGAATCTCCTCCGGAAACAAGTCTTCAAATTCCTGCAATAAAGAGACAATAAAAGATGGCAAACCAGGATCAAGATCATTAGTGTTCAAAAGATTTTCCTTGTACATGAGTACAAGTGCCCATTTTTCTGAAAGCAAACACTTTTTGATCTCTTTCTCTCCTGCAAAAAGAATGGTTTGTTTTCCCTCATTTTTGTCACTCTCTTTGGATTTAAACTCTCTTTCTTTTCTTTGACTGTCTTGAAACTCTCTCTCAAGTGGATTTGGTCTTTATGGACTTGTTTTGGTGAAAGAAGAGTTAAAGTGATCTTTTTGGTTTGATGGGTGAAAGTGTAACAGTTGGTATCACCATCATGGATAGCCCTTTTATCGAATTGCCACGGTCTCCCCAATAAGATATGGCTAGCGTGCATCGGTACAACATCATACAACACCTCGTCTTTGTATTTTCCAATGGAAAATGGCACAAGAACTTGCTTGGTGACTTTGAGTTCTCCCCCATCATTGAGCCATTGTAGCTTGTAAGGATGAGGATGCTTTATTGTTGCCAATCTAAGCTTCTCTACCATCAAAGTACTAGCAACATTAGTACAACTTCCTCCATCAATAATGACAAAGCATACATTTTCATTTACATGGCAGCGAGTATGGAAGATGTTCTCGCGTTGATCTTCTCCTTGTATGGCTTGCACGCTTAAGCTTCTTTTCACAACAAGAACCTCACCATCTACAACATGTTCCATCTCTTCTTCTTCTTGGATAGGAACATAATCTTTTTCCTCCTCTTGGTCAGTTTCGATCTCTCCATCTTCTCTAATGAGCATTGTGTTGCAATTTGGACATTGGCTAGCAATGTGACCTCGCCCCAAGCATTAGAAGCATTGCACATCACGAGATCGAACTGGTATAACGGTGCTCTTTCCCTTACTAGTCTCGGCAATGGGTTTGGCACTCTTTGTTGGAATGCTTCGTTCTTTAGGCATAAAGGATGCCTTCTGTTTGTATGTACCCTGCCCCCATTTAGGAGAAAAGCCTCCATAGGCACGAGTTGTGCCCTTCCTTTTGAGTTGCCTCTCGACCTTCATGGCCATATGAACTGTGTCTTCGATCTCCACATAATGTTACAACTCAACAGTGGCCGCAATATTAGGATCAAGGCCGGATAGAAATCTGGCCATGGTGGCTTCTCGATCCTCATCAAAGTTGGCTCGGATCATTGCAACTTCCATCTCTTTAAAGTAATCTTCAACACTACGGTTGCCTTGGGTGAGATTTTGAAGCTTGTTGAACAACTCCCTATGATAGTGAGTTGGAACGAACCTCCTACGCATAATAGCCTTCATCTCATTCCAAGTAGAAATTGGATGTTCTCTATTGTGTCTCCTGCTAGATGTCAACTGATCCCACCATATTAGTGCACAATCTGTAAATTCAATGGCTGCAAGTTTTACCTTCTTAATCTCGGAGTAGTTGTGGCCCTCAAAGATGTGCTCAACTTTTTTTCCCATGCAAGATAAGCTTCCGGATCCGTTCTTTCTTGGAAATAAGGAATGGTTATTTTGATGTTGCTAAGATTATCATCAACTCTTGGCCGAGCTCTTTGGTACCTAGGTTCTCGATGCCTCAAACTTTACGGAGAGGCTCACTCGTCTATGAGTTCTTCATCCACCTCTCCCTCATACTCTTCCTTGTGATCTAAATTATGCTTTCGTTGAGATCTTTCCTCCAAATGATCTAATCGTTCTTGCATCGGCCCCAACCTTTGTTGCAACAACCTGTCCATATCTCAGATAACATCTTGAAGATTGGAGTTAGTTGCATCTATGTTAACATTATTACTAGCACCAATAGTGTTTCTCACCGATTCTTGAGGCATGATTAACTAATAAACCTCACTAGCACAAATTCTCACCGTTACACTCCAAGGAAAACACTTACACTCGTGTTTCACTCGGGATGGATTTTACCCTTGATGTGCACTCTTGCCTTTTACCGCTCTTGTTCTCCTATCAAAGTCCTTAGAGAACTTACTCAAGGCTTAACAAGTTTGCTTGTGAAAATTGGTTGAAAGGAAGAGTTTAAAAACGGCTATAGGTAGAAAAGTAGAATGATTAGAAAATAACAAGGCAATAGGAAATAATAATTTGCTGAATTGAGTAATACCAACAACAACCAGCTTCCTTTTTTTTCTTTTTTTCTTTTCTATTTCTTTTCTTTTTCCTTTCTTTTTTTCTTTCTTTTTCTTTTTTTATGCAAACCGGGAGACGGAAACACTTAACTTACTGAATCAAAATAGCTCTGATATCAAATGATATGTATCCCGTTTTGTGATGACCGAATTTATATGTGATGTTGCCCGATCGTGATTCTAGTATGAAGTTGCAAACTTGAAACTTGAGTTTGGAAGTGATGTATTTGGAATGAAGATGGTGAAAGTTGTTGTTTTAATAGGTGCTGGAATATTGGTGATTATGGTTTGAATGATAGATGTAAGGGAAAAATGGATAGAAGTTGATATGGATGGAATAGAATTGGTATGTAACAAGGAAGAACCAACAAGATAGTGAATGTTGACCCGAACCTTACACGTTCGTACCCTTTGTGAAATGATGGAAGAAGGTTGGATGGCGACCTTTTAGCTATAATTGAGCTAAGAACCAACAATATAATCAAATGGAAGTGATGGTGGAAGGGTGGAACGTGACCCGCTAGCTAGAAAGCTAGGAACCAACGCTATAAACAGAATGGAATGAAAAGAGGAAATTTGTCACAAGACTAGCTTGAAAGCTGATAATGTTCTTAAAGAACAATGAAGAGAACCCTCTCATATATTTTCATGCAAAAAAAGGGTCCTTACAAAGGCAAATGAGCATCCTATTTATAGTACATGGCAGCCTAGAATTTGAATGGACAAAACAATGCATTAATGTTCCAATTTATGACATTCAATGGTTTGTCTTCAATCCTATCAAGTGTGACTGGCCATTTGTGTATTTTAGAATGAATTTGGACATAATAAGGCTTGAATGAAGACTTATACACGTCCAAGTGATGGATCCTTTGATATTCCACTTGCTTGGCTCTTAAAAGTGCATGTAGATGACTTGGAATGAATCTGCTCATGTTTGCATCTAAGTGTATGTGTCTCTTCCACTTCCTTTCTTTATTTCTCAACTTTATTGGCTGAATAAAAGCATAATAAAGGCTTCTAAATGCTTCATCCTCCATGGAATTCAAAAAGACTCTCTCTTTGAATGATGATAAAGATGACATGTCTCCTTGAAGAAGATGAAAAGTCTTCAATTGTTTCCATCTTAATCCCAACGTGTAATGACACTAAAAACACATAAAATATTAATCAAAATATGATAAAAATTTTATGCAAATTTTAAAGAATTAATTGAACAAGTTCAATGAATGAACTAATTTAATTAATGAACATGCATGCTTAAATGAAACACATACATAAGTGAAGTATTTTCATAAATGAAGTGCTTGCATAAGTGCAACAACAAGCATATTTATTCTCATGGAATGAATGAACTATTATGCAACTACTCATGCAAATTCTTTTGAAACTTATTTCAACTTTCCAACAAACTCAAAACGTTGCAAGATCTAATTGTTGTTGTCATTTCTTCATTCATTTTCCAGCATTGGCAAATCAAACTTTCCACAGCATCTTGAATCATTTTAGCTCTTGCACGAGTCATAAGACCTCTAGGAAATTCATTGGGATTCATGCTGGTTGTGGTCACATCATTATCAAAACCCTTTTTCAACATAATAATAAACTCAAAACTCAATTAAAACCAATCAAAAATAGAGCTCATTAAATCCAATCCGAAAATCAAGATTTTAATAATATTTTGTAAGATTTTGATCTCAAATCAAAACTATAATAAAAACTCATTCAAAAATATCAATTAGAAGCCAAAGATCTTGGGAATTTCAATAAAGAACCTAGATTGAAGGTTGAGAATGAGATTTACCTTCAATCCTTGCCTTCTTTAAGGTTTGACAAGTTTTAACTTCACAAAACTTGAAAATAAATGAGAGAGTGTTTGGGTGAAAAGAATTCTGGAGAAATGAGTTGGGAAAATTGCTTTGCTGAAATGAAAGGTAGTTACGTGAAATGAAATCTCAATTTCCTATTTTATTAATTTTAATTAAATAAAACCCTTTTATTTAATCATCTAAAAACTCTTTTAAAACACATGTCAATTTAAGGAAGGTGCAATTGCACCATAGTTCCCTAAAGATTCTAAGATTTTTGTCTCCATTTTTAAAATTACATTTTCCCACAGTTTTGAAACTTTACATTTTGGTCACTACTCAAAATGCACCACTTCCAAAGCCTATTTTGTAAAATTGATTTTACCAACCCCTTAAACATGATTTAAGAGGATTTTAGAAAATTTTACCATATTTTTATCCTTTCTCGATCCTTGATTTCCTTAAATCACCTAACGCGATTCGAACCGTTTCCGACCAGTCCGATCCGATGTCTAAAACATATAGGCCCAAAACTTGGGCGTTACATGTTTGAACTTTCTTCGAGTCTACTTTGATTCCATCGGCTGAAATAATGTGTCCAATGAACGAGACTTTCGACAACCAGAATTCACACTTAGAGAACTTGGCATACATTTGACATTCACGAAGCGTTTGAAGCACAATTCAGAGATGTTCTGCATGTTCTTCCTTGTTCTGGGAGTATACAAGGATGTCTTCTATGAATACGACCACGAACTTGTCAAGATAGGGCTTGAATACTCGATTTATCAGGTCCATGAATGCAGCAAGGGCATTCGTTAAACCGAATGGCATCACCATATATTCGTAATGGCCGTATCGAGTTCTGAAAGCAGTTTTGGGCACATCTTCTTCATTTACCCTCATGTGATAGTAACCAGATCAGAGATTGATCTTGGAGAAGACAACTGAATTCTTTAGTTGATCGAACAGATCTTCGATCCTAGGAAGAGGATATTTGTTCTTGATAGTCACCTTGTTCAATTGCCGGTAATCAATACACAACCGCATCGTATTGTCTTTCTTTTTCACGAACAGAACATGAGCTCCCTAAGGAGAAATACTGGGTTGTACAAATCCCTTATCCTCGAGTTTTTGAATTTGCTTATTTAGTTCTTTGAGTTCAAAAGGTGCCGTCCAATAAGGCGTAATGGACACAATATTAGTTCTGGGTTGAACTTTGATCTTGAATTCGACTTCCCTAATTGGAGGTAAACCAGGGAGTTCTTCGGGAAAAACATCCAGAAATTTAGATACAACAGGCATGTTAGGTAACCAAAATCTACTTCATCTTGCAAGGTCATGGAAGCAAATATAGAAGTCGGTTTTTGATCAATCAGTAGGATCGATTCTTTTCCTAACCCTCGTAGGTATAATCTTCGGTTTTGACAGTTTAACTAGGCTTCGTGTTTTCCCAACCAATCTAGTCCTAAAACTAAATCAAACTCACATTTGGGTAGAACATAAAGATTACCAGAGAAAGGTACATTTCGGATTGTTATTTGACAGTCTTTACAGATCAGATTTATATGCATGTTACCCCCTATTGGGTTTGAAACTATAAGGCTTGTTCTAGCTATTTCAGGTTTCAAGTTTAGCTCAATTAGCAGATAGGAATAGATAAAAGAATGGGTTGACCCCGAATCAATTAAAGCATAGACAGGCTTAAGGTTAAGTTCAATTGTACCCACAATAACATCAGGAGACTCTTCTTCATCATTGCCTCGGATGTGATAGACACGAGCTGGGGCTCGGGATTCCTGATGGGTTACTGCTTTCGAATGGGAGCCTCTACCTCTTCCCAGATTTCCAGACTGAGCTTGTCTTGGATTCTGGTTTCGATTGAAAGGTGTAGGACTGTGTTTAGCAGAATTCCGAGTAGGATCTTGATCAGTTTTTCTCAGACAGTCTCGGGTGTAGTGATCATCACCCTCACAAACAAAACAGAGGTTTGATTGAAATCGACATTGACCGTGATGGTGCTTCTAGCAGAAGTTACAGTTTGGAACTCTTTCTGTATTTCCCGTGCTATTAACGGAAACAACTGGAATAGTCATCTTGCTTGTATGCTGAGACTTGGATGGGTAGTTACCTCGGGTAACAGGAGAATAAGTCGATGGAGCTTCCTTATGAGTTTTGTGTTTCTTTGACCACCGTGATTTATCATTATTCTTCCGCTTATTATCAGCCCAGTATCCACTCCCTCTTTTCGGCTGCTTTCATCTTAGCTTCTGTATCGATAGCTCGATTTCCTAGGATTTGGAAATCCGTGATTCCCAAAGCTGTGAACATTGGACTCAACTCGTCATTTAGTCCGTCGATAAACATCATGCACTTATCCTTCCTGGTTTTGATATACTCTGAGTTGTACTTACAGTACTTGCAGAAGTCAGCCACATACTATTCAATAGATCGGTTAACCTGTTTCAGATATAAGAACTTCTTTCTCCGGTCAGCTAGATACGGCTAACTGATGTACTTCTTTTTGAATTCTTGTACAAAGAAATTCCAGGTTACTGAATCTGTAGGGGCAGTCAATGTTGTGGTCTCCCAGCAGCTTAATGCTTCATCAGATAAAAGTGCAACAACATACTCGAATTTATGCTCATCCGAGCACTGGAGTTGCTTAGATAGAATTTGAGTTGTTCTTTTGAGCCAATGCTCAGCTTCTTCCAGCTTCTCCTCGTTTTCTTCCTTAAAAGTATAAGCACGATGATGAGCGAGTTTGTCAATCAGGGCTCGACTAGGATCAACAACGGGGATTTCTTGCTCTTGTTTCATATTATCAGAAGTTGATCGAACATCTCCTTCATGCTAAGGAGACATTCCCTTTGAGCAGATTGTAATCCCAAATTTTTCGGAGGTGGAGGGATTTGCTATCGAGGTTGCTCTCGAGGCTGTTCAGGCTGAATTGGGGGTTGCATATCTATGTTGTCCCCGTTGTTAGACGATTCTCTAGGACTTTCATTGTTCCGAGCTAGATTTGTTGCGGACATTCTATTAAGATCAATCAGATAGGAATTTAGAGAGCGGTTTACACAACCAATTTGATATAACACTCCTAGGTGGCATAGTAAGATCCTATATTATGCAATAGGCCCGGTTTAGTCCAAGAATCAGCTAAACCGAAGATCTGATACCAAAATTTATTGTAACACCCCTAACCCGGGTTAGGAGCTAGGAGTGTTACGATGCAGATTCGATTCAATTAATCAAACAATTAGACATTTGAGTGGGCCAATTGAAATTTTTCCTTATCTTAACTTATCACAAAGCAATCATATGATCATTAGACATTATCTAATCAAGACCCCCTAGCATTCAACATTTCCATTTAAACATGGCATATACAATCAAGACATGACTTATTCATATAAAGATCACGTTCGAACTATAACAAAACAACAAAGGCATTCGAGTGGAACATGTCAACCACATTGATTCATTTCAATTCAACATCTAGATAGATATATGGTCCTAAGTTTATAACACCCTAACTTATACAAGCTATATCATCATATACCAATCTAATACACCATGTACATAAACAACATGTAACATTTCCAAGGTTTAATTTAAGTCATAATCAACCATATTCATATATAAACATCATCCAAAACATGGCCATACAACTTGTTCACTCTTAACATATCAAACATAATGCTTAAACATATCTTATATAATTACAATCCAAACTAGCATATCTAAATATCCAAAATGCACGTGACATTCTAACATGTAACTATGCCACCATCTAGGAGTCTAAGAAAAACTATATCATACTTGTTTTCCTTGCTTGTGTTGCTCCCGGATCAAAAATAGATAGTTTCAAATATCAGAGAAATGTTATTTTGGAAGAAGGAAACAAGAGGTGGTAAGTACACTATGTACTTAGTGAGGTGATACTTATAACTAGCCATTTCATTTTAAAGTCTTGTTTAATCTTGTAGGGTTACCTAACTAGGCTTCAAAGTTTACTTAACTAGTTTACTTCATGCATAAGTAGGCCTAGCTAGTTTACCTGCCATTCAAATAACATCAAATACACTTGAAAATAGCCATGATTTAATATAAGCAACCAATCCATTTTAATACTCAATCGAAACACATCAAAACAATTCACAAATGGTTACATTCCACCATGTCAAACAAACATTTCATTCCATTTTCTTCATTTCATTATAATAGGCATTAGCACCATTGTGTATTCATTCAACTCATTTTATCATGTAATCTCATATGACATATCACGTAATTATGTAACCAAATTCATGTCATCCATTATGGGTCACTACCCAAATCACATATCAAGACATATAACATATAACATGTCACTTATAATATTTAACTTTTAATGTAAATCTTATTCAAAGATCTTATTGTTTTGCCTTGGTTGAGTAGTAGACTAGGTAATCAAGTCAATCGTATAACATATAACACTGGATACTCAAGGTATCAAAGTGTCTCAACACCACATATCATGTAATCGTGTAAAGGATGCATAAGAATCAATGGTGACTTACCACCAATCATATAATAAGGTGACTAACCACTGTGCAGGT
This sequence comes from Hibiscus trionum, assembly GCA_030270665.1. Lineage (NCBI taxonomy): Eukaryota > Viridiplantae > Streptophyta > Magnoliopsida > Malvales > Malvaceae > Hibiscus > Hibiscus trionum. Next base: position 31,275,959 of record BSYR01000021.1, read on the forward strand.
TTATAGTTGACTAACCACCATCTTGATCATGTAAATGAGCTTAATGACTCTAAGGCATGCCCTTCTACCTAGGGACCACTAATCAGCCAAGGTCTTATATAGTCTTTTAAGTCTTTAAACAAAACAACCAAGTTGTTTACAAACATCAAACAACGCCATATAATCATCAAATGTTAACATTTTGATTAATTCATGTAAGATTATTCAACCACTAATTTCCAGAAAGCATTAGGCAACATTTCACTCAAATCATACTTCAAAAACAGTAGCATAACATCATACAATCAACCATTTCAAATGCCACAACATTCATGCCTCAATCCATTTCAAAGCACTAGGTACTTGTAACTAACAACTAGCATTTCATAATCATTTAATTAATTTCCTTTAGCCTTCTTCCAATTCCATTTTAATTTACCAATATAGCTTAGATTCATTTCATGCATCTTGTGATTTCAACAAGCAATTTAAATAAGAGGATAAGACACTAGTCCTAATTCTAAAGGCAACCACACTCACTATACTCCAAAGCTTAGTTGGAATCTTTAATTAGTAAGCCTTTTCTCCTCTTGCTAGCTTGTAGAACTAATGTTTTGATATAATAATTGAAAAATGTTTTGGACTGATTTAAAAAGTATTTAAAACAATCTTCCAAAGTCCAAAGATCTTGAAACAATTTTTAGGGATGTTTTAAAAGGTTTTACATGTTTTTCAAAGCCAAATTTCACAAAACTGTCCAGGTGTTTTGAAACACCATAGGGCGTTTCGAAACAGGGGATTCCAGTGGCAAAATCGTTTCAATACTCGTATCGAAACGGGCTTTCCTTGGACAGGATTTTTGACCAGCGTTTCGAAACGGGCTAGGCCGTTTCGATACGCCCACGTGGCAATGACCACAACAGTCATAAACCCCAACGGCTCTTTCCCAACCAACTTTCAAATACAGGCATTTCGATACGGGCCTATAGCGTTTCGATACGCGTTTCGAAACGGCAAGGGGGTGTTCCGAAACGGGTACCCTGACAGACTGCAACGGCTCTTTCTACATTGAGAGTGTTTCGAAACGGGGAGCTGCAGAACTGCATTTATGGTGGGAATTAAAGTCCTCAACGCCTCCAATATGATCCCAACGGCTAGTAACGACTACAAACTCATTTGGGAGTATAAAAGGGACCTCCAAGCATCAAGAGAAGGCTAATGCTCATATTGTCAAACATCAAATGATCAAATATTGTCTTAGTGCCTAAATTGTCCATTCTTGTATAGACAAACACTAGTGAGCCAAAATTATCAAATTTGCTCAAGTGTTTTAGGTTTTGGGTGAGTGCTTAATTGTGCAAACAAACACCTATTAGAGGGTTTTAAGTTTGCTTTGTTTATCTCTTTGTAAGAGAGGGTTTCAATCAAGGCTTTGGGTAGAAAGCTTGATTGTGTGTAAGGGTTACATCCTAAGCCTAGAAAAGGGGACGAATCAATAGTGGATTGATTGAGAAATCCTTAGTGGGGAGCTAAGGTAGTGGATGTAGACCTTGGTTAGAAGGTTGAACCACTATAAATCATTGTGTCATTTTCCATTCCAGCTTCCTAAACCCTAACACCCAAAAATCCACCTCTCCACAACTTGGTGAGCTAAATTGGTTGATCGAATCGAGCACCTCACAACTCAACAATTGGTATCAGAGCTTGGCTCAATTGAGGAGGATCCACATCCTATTGAGAAGATCCGGCAAGCTCGATCACTAGTTCATCAACCGGCTCAAATGGCACAATCAATCGACAAACCACATTTCTTTGACGGAACCCACTATGCCCATTGGAAGACAAAGATGAAGTTCTTCATCAAATCTAGAGATTACAAGCTATGGGATATAGTTGAAGATGGTCCGTTCGTGCCTCAAAGAAGCAAAGCGGAGTGGAGTGCCGACAATCGCAAGAAGATGGAGCTTAATTGCAAGGCCTTGCACATCTTGTTTTGTGCTTTTAGTCCATCCATCTATGAGAAGATGTCTTCTTGTGAGAGTGCCAATGAGGTATGGGACAAGCTTGAAGTCACATACGAGGGGACTGATGAAGTCAAGGAGACCAAGATTGGGCTCCTAACCTTAGAGTATGAGAACTTCAAGATGGATCCAGAAGAGAACATCGAGAAGATGTTTGATAGGTTCTCCACCATCACCAATGGTCTTAAAGGTTATGGAGAAGCCATCCCGGAAGAGAAGCGTGTCCGAAAGCTCATCTACTCACTTCCCGAGTCTTGGGACTCAAAGAGGACCGCCATCATCGAAGCCAAAAATTTGAAGACTTTGAAGCTTGATGAACTCATGGGGTCACTCCTTACTCATCAAATCATGAAGAAGAACAAAGAGGACGAGAAGAAGAGGGAAGAAATTAGAGCTATAGGAGAGAAGAAAATCAAAGGGCTTGGCATTAATGCAATTGCCATGGCTCTCAAATCCTCCACTTGTCATCATGACTACTCAAGTGAAGAGGAGGATGAAGATGAAGAGATAGTTCATCTCTTCAAGAAGTGTGCCCCTTTCATGAAGAAAGCTTTGAGAGAGCTTGAACGAAATTCCAAGAAAAAGGAGAGGGCAAGCACTTCAAGCCATAAGAAGAAGGCACATGTGGCTACTTGGAGTGATGAGGACTCCACCGACGATGAACAAGCCAACCTTTGCCTCATGGCCATCGAAGAAGATTCAAGGGTAACTTCTAATTCATCTACTTCATGTTCTTACTCTTTTGATGAATTACAAGATGCCTATGACGATTTGGTTTTAGATTTTAAAAGCCACATTTTGAAAAATAATAAATTGATTTCAAAGTTAAAAATTCAAAATGATTTGCTTTCTAAAACCAAACTTGAACTTGAAGCAAAACTTGAAGAGTTTGAATTAAAATGTTTTGATTTACAAAAATTGCTTCAAAAAGTTCAAGAAGAAAAAGATTTGATTTCCAAAGAGCTTGAAAAGAAAAATAATTTTGGAAAATCAAATTTTTATGTTAGACAATCTAGTGCCCCTAGATTCAAAAATGGTAAATGTTTTAGAAGTGTTTGGGTCCCAAAAGGACTAACCACTTCAATTAAAAAGGATGACATTGAAAAATGGATTCCTAAGGGGACTAAAATTTGTGCTACTAATGTTCATGGATCCAAAGCAATTTGGATACCAAAAATTACTTGATTGTCTATTGCTAGGTGTGATGGAGATGTTCAACAAGTCAAACATTGAGGGGGAGCTCCATACACACAAGGAAGAACACTTGAAGAAGGAAGGCTTCACATCCTACCTTGAGTTCAAGTGTTGGTAATATCTAGTTGTTTTTTGCCTTTATTTGTTTTAATTTTTTTTAATTTAACTAGATGATCATATATGTTGGACTAACATCTTTGATGATGCTTTGAGTAAGGGGGAGCCATTTAAAACCAAATTCATATTTTTGTCAACTTTTACCTCTATTGTTATTTTGAACTTAATGTTTTAAATTCTTTTTTATATAACAAAAAGGGGGAGAAATGGTTTGAAAAATTGAATTTTCAATTGAATAAGGGGGAGCTTTATTTGATTTATATTCTTAATTCTCTTATTCACATTTTTTAAAGTCAAAGGGGGAGAATCCCAAACAATTTTTCAAGATAGTTTTATTATATCAAAAAGGGGGAGATTGTAGAACTAATGTTTTGATATAATAATTGAAAAAATGTTTTGGACTGATTTAAAAAGTATTTAAAACAATCTTCCAAAGTCCAAAGATCTTGAAACAATTTTTAGGGATGTTTTAAAAGGTTTTACATGTTTTTCAAAGCCAAATTTCACAAAACTGTCCAGGTGTTTCGAAACACCTTAGGGCGTTTCGTAACAGGGGATTCCAATGGCAAAATCGTTGCGATACTCGTATCGAAACAGGCTTTCCTTGGACAGGATTTTTGCCCAGCGTTTCGAAACGGGCCAGGCCGTTTCGATACGCCCACGTGGCAATGACCACAACGGTCATAAACCCCAACGGCTCTTTCCCAACCAACTTTCATATGTAGGCGTTTCGATACGGGCCTATAGCGTTTTGATACGCGTTTCGGAACATGGGTTGGCAGTGATGAAAACGTTTCGAAACGCCTTAGGCCGTTTCGAAACAGGGACTTGAAAATCACTGTTTTGGCTTTAAACACTTAGAAAAATATTTGAAAAACTTTGTTTTTAACTTTGGCATAATCTTAAAATCATATGGGGATGTTTTGAGGACTTAAAAATTCATTTTGACATTTTCAATTTAGTCCTTAGGTTTTTAGTTATATCAAAATTAAAATATTTGTTTCACAATGTCCCCCTTTTTGATATAACAAAACCAAAGTTAGAATTTTTAAGAATTTTGAAAGTTTTGAGAATATTCTAACTCCCCCTTAATTTAAGATAGGGGGAGCTTTATTTGATTTATATTCTTAATTCTCTTATTCACATTTTTTTAAGTCAAAGGGGGAGAATCCCAAACAATTTTTCAAGATAGTTTTATTATATCAAAAAGGGGGAGATTGTAGAACTAATGTTTTGATATAATAATTGAAAAATGTTTTGGACTGATTTAAAAAGTATTTAAAACAATCTTCCAAAGTCCAAAGATCTTGAAACAATTTTTAGGGATGTTTTAAAAGGTTTTACATGTTTTTCAAAGCCAAATTTCACAAAACTGTCCAGGTGTTTCGAAACAGGGGATTCCAGTGGCAAAATCATTTCGATACTCGTATTGAAACGGGCTTTCCTTGGACAAGATTTTTGACCAGCGTTTCGAAACGGGCTAGGCCGTTTCGATACGCCCACGTGGCAATGACCACAACGGTCATAAACCCCAACGGCTCTTTCCCAACCAACTTTCAAATGCAGGCGTTTCGATACGGGCCAATAGCGTTTCGATACGCGTTTCGAAACGGCAAGGGGGTGTTCCGAAACGGGTACCCTGACAGACTGCAACGGCTCTTTCTACATTGAGAGTGTTTCGAAACGGGGAGCTGCAGAACTGCATTTATGGTGGGAATTAAAGTCCTCAACGCCTCCAATATGATCCCAACGGCTAGTAACGACTACAAACTCATTTGGGAGTATAAAAGGGACCTCCAAGCATCAAGAGAAGGCTAATGCTCATATTGTCAAACATCAAATGATCAAATATTGTCTTAGTGCCTAAATTGTCCATTCTTGTATAGACAAACACTAGTGAGCCAAAATTATCAAATTTGCTCAAGTGTTTTAGGTTTTGGGTGAGTGCTTAATTGTGCAAACAAACACCTATTAGAGGGTTTTAAGTTTGCTTTGTTTATCTCTTTGTAAGAGAGGGTTTCAATCAAGGCTTTGGGTAGAAAGCTTGATTGTGTGTAAGGGTTACCTCCTAAGCCTAGAAAAGGGGACGAATCAATAATGGATTGATTGAGAAATCCTTAGTGGGGAGCTAAGGTAGTGGATGTAGACCTTGGTTAGAAGGTTGAACCACTATAAATCATTGTGTCATTTTCCATTCCAGCTTCCTAAACCCTAACACCCAAAAATCCACCTCTCCACCACTTGGTGAGCTAAATTGGTTGATCGAATCGAGCACCTCACAACTCAGCATAGCTTGATCAAGCCTTGATTCCTCCAAAAATTCTTCTCCAATTTGGTCTTGAACAATCAACAATCAACATGAAACACATATTAGCATTCATTTCAATCATATTCAATCATATAAACCAATATAATCTAAATGCATTATGAAATTGTCCCTATTCTGGCAGTTTTGAGCATCTTACATTAATCTGTTCATAGCTTTTTACAGACAACTCCAATTTAGGAGTTCTTTACCATTATAGAAAGCTTATTTACACATCTTTAATTATATGTATGGCTCATATTATTCCCATTCCTACATCAATAAATATTAATACTTTAATGCATGACATTTACTATGGCCTTATTTGTCCATTGTTTACAACATGTAACTTTAGGGCTCATTTCACCTATGATACAAAGCTCATTAAATTTTGAGTTTTTAACCACTATTATCTATTTTTACTGGATGGTCTAGATTCACTATTTAAGCATAATATTGACTTTAAACATCTAATTCAAGTCATTTAACAGCTTAAACACGTTACTAATCAAACATTACTAGATTCCCCTGTTTCTTAACAATTTTACCAGATCTTATAAACATCAAATTATCCCTTAAACATTTCCATAATTGTGGTTTAACCTAGGCAGTCTCCAGTTTCAATTCAAACATAACACGTTTACTTCTAACAAAATTTCCAGACAATCTAGCAACATTTTCAGACATGTGAGACCTCTTTCTTATAGTATTTTTCCTCCTCCACAACTTTTTATTCGGAGATTTTTCTAATCCGAACTCTACCATGGCCAAAAATCCATTTTAACCGAGGTGATCCTTTTAGTACAGAACTGGACAGATTCATGTTCTAAGTTTCATGCATTCAAATTTCCAGATTTCTAATCAATAACATGTTCTAAATGCTTATAACACATCATAAAACATTTCTAAACATGAATTTCAACATATCACAGCAAATACATCAACCAAATATCAACAAGATCATCATATAAAAGCATAGACAGAATCAATACTTACTTATCGATATGCATTAACTTCTATTATCTCTTACTCTTAAATTCCATAACATGCATGTAATTTTCTCTCACTAGATTTCCAGATTTTTAGTTCTTAAGAATTCTCTCTCTTTTGTCTATGGTAACCGGTTCAAACAATGAAAGAGAAGATGGAGAAATGGTGATATCAACACTTGAACAAGTGTTAATCCTTTCTTTAAAGTTGGCCGGTTGTCATTGTTTTACTTTGACACATGGATCCCTTTATAGCCAAGTGAATTCCACTCAGACAAATATGTTATTTTAATTCCCAATAATAACCTATTTTCTTGGTCCTTTTTAACTTCTCAAAGCCGTTTTACATTTTAGGTTACAACCTCTTTTGTACCATAATTCATGTTACACTACACCCGCACCACGTTATAGGTTAAAACCTATTTTTGCACTACATTTAAGGTTACACTATACTCGCGCCAGTTTATAGATTACAGCCTATTTTAGCACTACATTACAGGTTAAACAATACTTGCATTATATTCCAGGTTACAACCTACTTTTGCACTACATTTCAAGTTACACAACACTCACACCACATAATAGGTTACAACCTATTTTTGCACTACATTTTAGGTTACAACTGATTTTCACCTTCTTTATTAACTAACTTAGGGATTTTCAACTAGGGTAGTTTTAGGGTGTTACAAACCCGACCTGGAAGAAACACTCGAATTTCTCCTGGAGCAACCCCAACAATGCACTTAATCCAAACAATTAGAACACTCCTGTAACACCCCAGTTTTGGGCCTAGATCTTTTAGGCACCACTTTAGGTTAGTCGAACCTAGAATTAGATATTTGAGCCTTTAGAACGGTTCAGGGAAGACGAAGTCCGGGATGGGATAAAATTATGAGAAAATTGATAAAATATTTTTAAAATGTATATTGAAGGTTTGTAAAATCAATTTTAGAAAATGAATTGTAACCCCCTTAGCCCGGCCTAGACGCTTGACCCGAACTACGAAGATTACACGGGGAAAACCAAAGTCAACCTGAAAGTCAACCTTGATTAACGACCCTTTTTTATTTTAATCTTGTCTAAATACATATTAAACCTAAGTGAGCACTCACAAACATGAATGAGAAAGGCACAACGATAGGATACCATTTAGGGACTCAATTGCACTTTATACAAGATTAGGGACCAAATTGTAACATTTGTAAATTAGAGGGACTTCATTGGTTTTAGGGTTACCAATATGAAATTAATCATGTTACATGCTTCTCTGCCAAATTTCAGCTTAAAAAGACATCCCAAGCTCAAGCAATTGCAATCACAACATTTAGGACTAAATTGTAAAACATGAAAACTCAAAGCAATTCAAATATGTGTCCAACGGTCACCCCTATCGGAAACCTACCCATCGTACCGAAACACGTGTATCGAAAGGGTGTTGACCGTTTCAGTACACGGGTATGTTCTGAGACAAGTACCGAAACATCGCATTCCAGTAGCCAAATTGTTTCAGAACAACCTCCGTCGTTTCGAAACACAAAGACCATTTCAGGCCCCCGTTTCGAAACACAAAGACCATTTCAGGCCCCCGTTTCGAAACACTAGAGGGTGTTTCGATACACCTTGCCCAGAAACAGCATCTATTGCTGGTTTTTCATCCTTTAGCCTAACCAAACATGCCTCAAAGACTCCCAAATCATACCAGCAAACCATTTAACACATAAGGAACACATTTAGGACATTCTAACACGAGCAAGGCATCCAACACAAATTCACATAGTCTAAAGGCATGCTCCGTAATCTCAAAACCAATATAAGCAATCCAACCTCAAACCAAACATATAAGGCCACTTACAACCCAAAAAATACAATCATGAACATGCCACAAACTTAGGGAGTTCAAACATATCTCCCAAATACAATCTTGGTTTCCCATTGCCATTATATCAAAACTAAAGTGTGTGAAAACTTCACCATACATGAGCTTGAACTTCTTTGGATGATCTTAACCTCTTTGATGCTCGGAAACACCTCAATTATTTGCATTATTAGTAAAAGAGAGAGCGTAAGCACAAATGCTTAATGAGGCATGCTCTAAAGAAACCAACACAATAATACATTTCTTGAAAACATTTCTCAAAATCTTTTAAACGACATGCTCATTCTATCTCATGCTTGAAAACCATTCAAAGAAACTTCTCATTGAAAACACATGTACCTTCATTCTATCTCATGCATTTAAAGCAATGCAAAAACTCATTGCAAAGCCATACTCATGCTTGTACACTAAAGCATTTCATATACAAATCACATATGCTTTTCTCATATCATAAATCATTTCATCAAAGGTACATGTGAATCAAAACAATTTCATATTCTATATTGGCATTTCACATCTCATTATTACTCGAATATGCGGACATCTCACTAGACACTTCTGGTGGCATCTACCATCACCGTACTCACTCGTCTAGCAACATAGATCCGGTGGAATCTCACATCACCGTACTCACATGGCGGAATCTCTCATCGCCACAAAGCTTGGGTATTTCACCAAGTCCCACCCGATGGAATGCCCATCACCGGTTCTCTCCCTTTGGCTTAACCAAAGAGCACGTACGAATTTTTAGTTTATAGTGCACTCTCATCCTATTGATCGATAAATTATATCCGGTAAGTATCTCAACATCTATGCCAATATATTATGTTAAAATATCATCTCACCTACTGTTTTTCATGCAACAATTCTCAAAAAATTCTCATCTCATTTCAAAACCATAACATTTGCTCTGCTTTAACTCAAAAGCTCAAATCTCAACTATGCAACATGTTACTTCGTGAAATCCTTTTAAGCATCACCTCATGCTATAAAACATGCATAAAACAATAGGAATTTATCTATCTCAAACCATTAGCATGTAAAAGCATTTTAGGGGCAATCACCACAATCAAGAGAGAAATCTAGCCAATACTTACTTCTGGACTTAGGAAGGTGTTTCAAACCTTTCCTAAATCCCCAAACCTTGATTCTTTGTCCCTTAAGGACTTCTAAACCATACGCACTCACCGATTACGTTTCGCTTGCTCGCCGAAACGCTATCTAAGCTTCCGGATCAACTACAAAGGCGTCCGAAGATGTCTCCCCTATTTTAAACATATAAGAGCAGAGGATTAATGCATCACCATGCATTGAAATCATCAGTCACACACCTAAACTCGCTGCTCTACTCAAAAACCACATTTCGGCTACCAAACACAACCGAAATCACCTCCAAACTCTTCCAAAACTAAACCCAGCCAAGATCTATCACTTCTAATCATTTCTAACCATCAATTAACATAAAAAACCACCATAAACTTGTCCTTATACCTCCATGTATGACAAAACACCAAAATCACCCCAAAAACCATCATTCTAACAAGCAAAACTTAGGAAAACAATCCTATTCGGGATTTGATTAATAAAACCTCATTTGTAACATCAATTAACATCTAAAATACATTAGAAAACCATCTCAAAACAGAGCCCAATCATTCACCACGAAAATCTTCAAGATCTCTTCCAAAATCTTGAGTTTTAAGACAATTTCTTGTTTCTAACATTAAAACCACTTAAAAATCATTAACAAAGGATTGATAACTTGGGAATTTCAGTAAAGAATTGATCATTAGAGGAGAAGGACGAAGCTTACCTCTAATGGATGATTTCTGCTTGATTTGGGCAAGTTTTCTTGAAAATTTAATGTAGAAATCAAGTGGATTTGATGAGGAATTGATTAATAATCAAAGAAAGATTGAAATCTCATCAAATGAAGTGAAAATCAAAGTATATTTGTTGGAGAGAATGTGTTTGGTTGAAAGGAATTTGAGAGAAAATAAAATGAGGGAAAATTTGTGAAAAGTAGTTATGAATAGTCAAAAGTAGTTTCTAAATTAATTAACCTTCATTTCCTTTAATTAAAACATTAATTAAATCACCCAAATTAAGGGAAAATCTGATGAAAACATTTTGGTAAAATTAGCTCCATAAGGATTCAAAGTTTCAATCCTTTACAAAACAATCACTACTAAACTTTTGCAAAAACTGCGATTTGGTCACTACACCGAAATGTAGTATTTCCAAACCTTATTTTGTAAAATTGATTCCACCATTATCTTTCATATATTAAATGAGGATTTTTAGATATTTTTCTATATTTTTGAAGCATCCCGAACTAGGTGTTCCCTAAAACTCCCTTTAAGATTCGAACTATTTTCTGACCGGTCCGATTCGGACTCTAAACATCTAGGCCCAAATTTGGGGTGTTACAACTCTCCCCCCTTAAGAAATTTCATCCTCGAAATTTACCTTGAAGAAAAAGGTAAGGAAACTGCTTCTTCATATCTTCCTTTCTTTCCCACGTGGCTTCCTCAACACCACGATGCCTCCACAACACCTTAACCAGCTCAATGGTCTTACGCCGGAGAACCTTACTGTCCGAATCCAATATCTCAACTAGCTCCTCATCATAAGTCAAATCTTGATTCAACTCAACATCCTCCACATGCATAACATGCGAAGGATCCGATTTATACCTCCGAAGCATGGATACGTGAAACTCATTATGTATCTTCTCTAGCTCTTGTGGTAGCTTCAGCTTATAAGCAACATGACCCACACGTTCTATCACCTCGTATGGTCCAATGTATCTAGGGCTCAACTTACCCTTCCGGCCAAACCTCATCACCTTCTTCCAAGGTGAAACCTTTAAGAACACACGGTCACCCACCGCAAACTCTATCTCCTTACGCTTCAAATCCGCGTAAGACTTTTGCCGATCCGATGATGCCTTCAACCGCTCAAAATTAGCTTCAGCTTCTCGGTGGTTCCTTTCAACAAAGCCGGCATCGAGACCAACTTTTGTCCCGTTTCAGTCCAACAAAGAGGAGTTCTGCACTTCCTCCCATACAAAGCTTCATAAGGTGCCATTTGAATACTTGCTTGGTAGCTATTATTATAAGCAAACTTCACCAAAGGCAAGTGCTTCTCCCAAGAGCCTTAAAACTCAATCACACAGCACCTCAACATATCCTCAAGCACTTGGATAACATGCTCAGACTGTCCATCCGTCTGCGGATGATAAGAAGTACTGAAATTCAGCCGCGTACCCAATGCTTGATGTAAACACTCCCAAAACCTTACTATGAACCTCGGATCTCTATCCGACACTATAGATTTTGGTACACCATGCAGACGTACAGTTTCAGCAATGTACAGCTCTGCAAGCCTATTGAAGGTATACGTAGTATGCATATGTAAGAAATGCGCACACTTCGTAGGGTGATCCACAATCACCCAAACAAAATTCTTCTTTGACGGCGATAAATGCAAACCAGACACAAAGTCCATGGTTATCCTCTCCCATTTCCATTCAGGGATCCTCAACGGTTGCAACAATCCCGAAGGAAACTGATGCTCAACCTTAACCCACTGACAAACCTTGCACTTGCTCACATATTCAGCAACATCTTTCTTCAAACCCACCTAATAGTACTCATCCATCAAATCACGGTACATCTTTTTACTACCAGGGTGCATAGCAAAAGGACTACTATGAGCTTCGTTCAGGATAGTACGCCTCAACTCCAAATAACTCGGCACTACTATTCGACTTCCAAAACATAGAACTCCGTCATCATTAAAACAAAATCCGATGGTCTATCCTCAGCAATATTATGAACATGTGGCACCAAAGAATCATCCAACAACTGCTTATCCTTTATCAACTGTACTAGAGATGGTTTCACTTGCAATTCAGCAACAAGACCTCCATCTCGCGATATGCTAAAGCTAGCAAACATCGCCCTTAACTCCACCGCCACTTTTCTCCTCAAGGTGTCAACCACAACATTAGCCTTTCCCGGGTGATACTCGATCGTTAGATCGTAATCCTTAAGCAACTCCACCCATCGCCGTTGCCTAAGATTCAACTCTTTCTAAGACATCAAATACTGCAAACTCTTGTGATCCATGTACACAGTACACTTCTCACCATAAAGATAATGTATCCAGAACTTCAAAGCAAAAACCACCACAGCTAACTCAGTATCATGCGTAGGATAATTGCGATCATGCACTTTCAACTGACGTGATGCATAAGCCACCACCTTACCCTCTTACATTAGCACACACCCTAAACCAACGTAAGATGTGTTAATGTACACCACAAACTCTTTTCCTGATTCAGGTTGAACCAAAATAGGAGCTTGCGTCAGAGCTACCTTAAGCTTCTCGAAAGCTTGTTGTCTCGCTTCCGTCCACTCATACTTAACATCATTTTGCAACAACTACGTTAAAGGGGCAGCAATCTTAGAAAATCTATCCACGAACCTTCGGTAGTATCCTGCCAACCCAAGGAAACTACAGACTTCATGAACAAACTTAGGAGGCTTCCAATTCATCACCGCCCTAACCTTTTGGGGATCAACTCGAATCCCTTCAGCCGAAACCACATGACCAAGGAAAACAACTTCCTTTAGCCAAAACTCACACTTGCTCAACTTAGCAGAAAGCTGATTTGCCAACAGCGCTTGCAAGACAATTCTCAAATGGCCTTCATGCTCGTCCTCAGTACGAGAGTACACAAGGATATCATCGATGAACACCACAACGAACTTGTCCAAGTATTCATGGAACACTCTATTAATCATGTACATAAAAGCAGCAGGAGCATTCGTCAAGCCAAATGGCATTACAAGGAACTCATAATGCCCATACCTCGTTCTAAAGGCTATTTTCGGCACATCCACATCTTTTACCTTTAGCTGATAGTACCCTGACCTCAAGTCAATCTTTGAAAACATAGCCGCTCCCCGAAACTGGTCAAAAAGATCATCAATCCAAGGCAAAGGATGCTTGTTTTTGATAGTCAACTTGTTCAGCTAACGATCATCGATGCACATTCTCATCGTGCCATCCTTCTTTTTCACAAACAAGAACGATGCACCCCAAGGTGACACACTAGGCCGAATGAAGCCACGGTTAAGCAACTCCTGAAGTTGCGTCTTCAACTCCTTCAGCTCTTTGGGTGCCATGCGATAGGGAGCAATGGACACCAGAGTTGTGTTCTCATACAGCTCAATCCCAAACTCCACCTCTCGACTAGGCAGCAAACCAGGTAACTCCTCCGGAAACACTCATGGGAACTCACGCACAGTTCTTATGTCCTGAACTTGCACCTCCTTTGAACTAGGATTCATAACAAAGGCTAGGTAAGCCTCACAACCTTGCCGCAACATCCTGCTTGCATCCAATGTAGACACCACATTGGCAAGAAACTTCACATTCTCACCCACTACCACCACCTCATAATCATCCGCAAGTTTCAACGAAACTCGCTTGCTTTCGAAATCCACCACGGCTCTATGCTCAACAAGCCAATCCATGCCAATGATTACATCAAAGCCATAAAATGGCAATTCCATGAGATCAACAAGAAAAACATGATTTTGCACCTTTAAGGGACATCTCCTATACAATTTCCTTGTTACAACCGTCTCGCCAAAGGAACTAGTCACACGCATACCCACATCCAAATACTCAACAGGTAAACCAAGAATTTGAGCATGTTCACGCAATATGTACGAGTGTGTAGATCCAGAATCAATCAAAGAAAGTAATGACAATGATTGCAAAGTAAAGGTACTTGCGATCACATCCGTATCATTCCTTCCCTCACGATGGGCGTACACTCGAGCTTGACCGTCACCCTCAGGTTGAACAGCCACAACATGTGCTACGTTCCTTCCACCATCATCCATACGCTGAAAATTACCACGGCCGCGCCCACGACCTCTCTGTGGCTCAGCTGCTCTCACCGGAGCTTGTCCCTCTCTCAACGGCTGAGGACAATCTTTCTTCAAATGCCCTCGATTCCCACAATTCCAGCATGTCTCAAGGTTACCCCAACACTCACCACCATGTCTTCTACCACAACGATTACACTCAGGAGTCCTTAGGAAAGCATTAGGTCCTTGATGACATCTACCAGGGTTACCACCCCCACGTCTAGCATCGTAATGCGGCTTCCTATCCTTATGTCTCTTGTTGCGATCTCTACCAAAATCGCGTTCCGCAGGTCGCTTTCCTAAGCTAGAGCCATCAGCTCGACTTGCCAAACCAAGATTCGATTTAATGTCCTTGGCTTTGGTGACCAAGACATCAAAATCAGTGTAATCAGCCGCAAGCATAAAGGTCTTGACATCTACTACCAGCCCATAACGGAATCGTTCACACCTCTCCCGCTCATTAGGGATTAGCTCAGGTGCATACTGACTGAGGTGAACAAACTGAATTTCATATTCAGCTACTGACATGTTCCCTTGCATGAAAGACATAAACTCTCTCTTCTTTTCATTGAGGTAACGTACTCCCAGGTACTTCCGCTTGAACGCATTCAAGAAGAACGTCCAAGTCACCTCATCATCCTCCATCCCGGAGATAGTGGTCGTCCACCACGTATAAGCATCACCATGCAACAGTGACACAATACAACCCAACTTCTGCACATTGTTGCAGTTCAACTGACCCAGAATCCTCTTGGTGCACTCCAACCAAGACTCAGATCCTTCCGGAGATAAACCTCTGAACTCAGTCCCTCCTAGACTGCGAAGACGCTCCAAAGGCAACCTCACATTAGCATCATCCTGATGCGCAGCTCCATGAGCTCCAACTACGATTGCCTGGAAAGCTCCAGCAATAGCTTGAATCAACATGGTCATGTCAGGACCAGCTTGCTCCTGCACACCCTCGGGTCCAGAAACCCCAGCACCAGCATTACCAGCCCCAGCTCCACCATCACCGGGTGGTCCACCAGGGGGAGGAGGAGGTAAATCCTCAACATTCTCCCCATTCTCATTATCAGCCATTGATCTAGTATTGATTCTCAGCTCTCTACGTGGTCCCATTATAAAAACAATGCATTGACAAAAATGCAATAAACACAATTAGGCACAATAAGGTAAGTAATCCAAGTACTCAAGCTCGTTTTCGAAACCAATTCTTCTCATTAGTTTTGATATGGCAATGGGATCCCCAACCACACTCCAACATAGCGTAGCATCACAAAATCATCTCAAATTGACCACAAATCACTGTACATACATCAAACCTTCACTGAAAAGACACAATCATGCATAAACACATACAACCACCACATACCAAACCCCAATTATTCGACAACCTGGCTCTGATATCAACAAATGTAACCCCTTAGCCCGGCCTAGACGTTTGACCCGAACTACGAAGATTACATGGGGAAAACCAAAGTCAACCTTGATTAACGACCATTTTTTATTTTAATCTTGTCTAAATACATATTACACCTAAGTGAGCACTCACGAAACATGAATGAGAAAGGCACATCGATCGGATACCATTTAGGGACTCAATTGCACTTTATACAAGATTAGGGACTAAATTGTAACTTTTGTAAATTAGAGGGACTTCATTGGTTTTAGGGTTACCAATATGAAATTAATCATGTTACATGCTTCTCTGCCAAATTTCAGCTTAAAAGACATCCCAAGCTCAAGCAATTGCAATCACAACATTTAGGACTAAATTGTAAAACATGAAGACTCAAAGCAATTCAAATCTGTGTCCAACGGTCACCCGTATCGGAACACCTACTCACCGTACCGAAACACGTGTATCGAAACAGTGTTGACAGTTTCGGTACGCGGGTATGTTCCGAGACCAGTACCGAAATATGGCATTCTAGTAGCCAAACTATTTCGGAACAGCCTCCGTCGTTTCGAAACACAAAGACCATTTCTGGCCCCCGTTTCGAAACACTAGAGGGTGTTTCGATACACCTTGCCCAGAAACAGCAGCTATTGCTTGTTTTTCATCCTTTAGCCTAACCAAACATGCCTCAAAGACTCCCAAATCATACCAGCAAACCATTTAACACATAAGGAACATATTTAGGACATTCTAACACGAGCAAGGCATCAAACACAAATTCACATAGTCTAAAGGCATGCTCCCTAATCTCAAAACCAATATAAGCAATCCAACCTCAAACCAAACATATAAGGCCACTTACAACCCAAAAATACCAACATGAACATGCCAGAAACTTAGGGAGTTCAAACATATCTCCCAAATACAATCTTGGTTTCCCATTGCCATTATATCAAAACTAAGGTGTGTGAAAACTTCACCATACATGAGCTTGAACTTCTTTGGATGATCTTAACCTCTTTGATGCCCAGAAACACCTCAATTATCTATATTATTGGTAAAAGAGAGAGCGTAAGCACAAATGCTTAGTGAGGCATGCTCTAAAGAAACCAACACAATAATGCATTTCTTGAAAACATTTCTCAAAAGCTTTTAAACAACATGCTCATTCTATCTCATGCTTGAAAACCATTCAAAGCAACATCTCATTGAAAACACATGTACCTTCATTCTATCTCTTGCATTTAAACCAATGCAAAAACTCATGGCAAAGCCATACTCATGCTTGTACACTAAAGCATTTCATATACAAATCACATATGCATTTTTCTCATAGCATAAATCATTTCATCAAAGGTACATATGAATCAAAACAATTTCATATTTTATACTAGCATTTCACATCTCATTATTACTCGGATATGCGGACATCTCACTAGACACTTCCGGTGGCATCTACCATCACTGTACTCACTCGTCTAGCAACATAGTTTATGGTGGAATCTCACATCACCGTACTCACATGGCGGAATCTCTCATCGCCACAAAGCTTGGGTATTTCACAAAGTCCTACCCGATGGAATGCCCATCATCGGTTCTCTCCCTTTGGCTTAACCAAAGAGCACGTACGAATTTTTAGTTTATAATGCACTCTTATCCTATTGATCGATCAATTATATCCGGTAAGTATCTCAACATCTATGCCAATATATTATGTTAAAACATCATCTCACCTACTGTTTTTCATGCAACAATTCTCAAAACATTCTCATCTCATTTCAAAACCATAACATTTGCTATGCTTTAACTCAAAAGCTCAAATCTCAACTATGCAACATGTTACTTCATGAAATCATTTCAAGCATCACCTCATGCTATAAAACATGCATAAAAACAGTAGGAAATTATCTATCTCAAACCATGAGCATGTAAAAGAATTTTAGGGGCAATCACCACATTCAAGAGAGAAATCTAGCCAATACTTACTTCCGGACTTAGGAAGGTGTTTCAAACCTTTCCTAAATCCCCAATCCTTGATTCTTTGTCCCTCAAGGACTTCTAAAACCATACGCACTCACCGATTACGTTTCGTATGCTCGCCGAAACGCTATCTAAGCTTCCTGATCAACTCCAAAGGCGTCCGAATATGTCTCCCTTGTTTTAAACACATAAGAGAAGAGGATTAATGCATCACCATGCATTGAAATCATCAGCCACACACCTAAACTCGATGCTCTACTCAAAAACCATATTTCGGCTACCAAACACAACCGAAATCACCTCCAAACTCTTCCAAAACAAAACCCAGCCAAGATCTATCTCTTTTAATCATTTCTAACCATCAATTAACATAAAAAAACTACCATAAACTCGTCCTTATACCTCCAACTATGATAGAACACCAAAATCACCCCAAAACCCATCATTCTAACAAGCAAAACTTAGGAAAACAATCCAATTCGGGATTTGATTGATATAACATCATTTGTAACATCAATTAACATCCAATATACATTATAAAACCATCTCAAAACAGAGCCCAATCATTCACCACGAAAATCTTCAAGATCTCTTCGAAAATCTTGAGTTTTAGGACAATTTCTTGTTTCTAACATTAAAACCACTTAAAAATCATTAACAAAGGATTGATAACTTGGGAATTTCAGTAAAGAACTAATCATTAGAGGAGAAGGACGAATCTTACCTCTAATGGATGATTTCTCCTTGATTTGGGCAAGTTTTCTTGAAAGTTCAATGTAGAAATCAAGTGGATTTGATGAGGAATTGATTAAGAATCAAAGAAAAATTGAAATCTCATCAAATGAAGTGAAAATCAAAGTATATTTGCTAGAGAGAATGTGTTTGGTTGAAAGGAATTTGAGAGAAAATAAAATGAGGGAAAATTTGTGAAAAGTATTTATGAATAGTCAAAAGTAGTTTCTAAATTAATTAACGTTCATTTCCTTTAATTAAAACATTAATTAAATCACCCAAATTAAGGAAAAATCTGATGAAAACATTTTGTTGAAATAGGCTCCTTAAAGATTCAAAGTTTCAATCCTTTACAAAACAGTCACTACTAAACTTTTGCAAAAACTGCGATTTGGTCACTACACCGAAATGTAGTATTTCCAAACCTTATTTTGTAAAATTGATTCCATCATTATCTTTCATATATTAAATTAGGATTTTTAGATATTTTTCTATTTTTTTAAAGCATCCCGAACTAGGTGTTCCCTAAAACTCCCTTTAAGATTCGAACTGTTTTTTGACCGGTCCGATTCAGACTCTAATCATCTAGGCCCAAATTTGGGGTGTTACATGAATATTGGAAAATCGAGATTTTGGAAAGTGACCATTTTGTAAAAATTGCAAAGTTGGATTTTAAAGACTAAAGTGAAATGAGGACAATACTTAGAATCTTTACGGAGCTTATATCTTTTTTGGGCCTTTTCTCTAAAATTGACCATTTTAATTATTTTAATAAAAAGATTTAATTAATGTTTCAAATTAAAAGGGGATTTTTAATTAAAACAAGAGAAGAGTTTACGTAACTAACTTCCCTCATTTTGCACTTAGCCAAACACTATTTCTTTTCTAAAAACTAGAGAGTTTCTCCATCTTTTCTAATACTTTTGAATGGCTAAAGAGTTTTTTCATTCTCCTACCAATCATCATTGAATTTTCTTGAAGATTTCATCAAAAATCTTGTCATTTGAGGAGAAAAGGCAAGGTTAGAGATATGAATTCGTTTAACTCCTCTAATAAAGGTTCTTTATTGAAATTCCCAAGTCTCGTGCCTTCTAAGTATGTTTATTAACTTTGTTTTATAGAGGATTAAAAGAAAATTGGCTAAAAATGGATTTATGTGGTAATTTTCCAAACTTTTCGTTTGGGCAATGTTTTGATTGATTTGAGAATGATTTTAAAGTTGTTTTGGATGTTAAATGATATTAAAGTAAAGGCTTAATCATAATAATCCCAGATTAGACTTAATCATAATAATCCGACGCCAACCCACAGTAAATGAAATAGGGTCCTCGGACTCAATTTCATCTCAAATTGCCACCTTGACAAAGTTGGTTATGAACATGCAATCGCAGAACAATCACCAGGAGATCAAGGTAATGGATTTATTTTGTGAAAACTGTGGAGGTAACCATGTTTCTTCTAAAAGTCCACAGAACACAGAGTCAAGCTGTTTCGTTGGAAATTACAACCGGAATAACAACATGATGTCCGACAACTACAACCCGACCTGGAAGAAACACCCGAATTTCTTATGGAGCAACCCCAACAAAGCACTCAATCGGAACGCTCCCGTAACATTCCGATTTTGAGCCTAGATGTTTTAGGCATCGATTTAGGTTAGTCGAACCTAGAATTAGATATTCGAGCCTTTAGAAATGGTTCAGGGAAGATGAAGTCCAGGATGGGATAAAATTATGAGAAAAATTTCTAAAAAAACTTTTTAAAATGTATATTGAAGGTTGGTAAAATCAATTTTAGAAAATGAGTATTGGAAAATTGAGATTTTGGAAAGCGACTATTTTGTAAAAATTGCAAAGTTGGATTTTAAGGACTAAAGTGAAATGAGGACAAGACTTAGAATCTTTAGGGAGCTTATATCTTTTGTGGGCCTTTTCTCTCAAATTGACCATTTTAATTATTTTAATAAAAAGATTTAATTAATGTTTCGAATTAAAAGAGGCTTTTTAACTAAAACAAGAGAAGAGTTTACGTAACTAACTTCTCTTATTTTGCACTCAGCCAAACACTCTTTCTTTTCTAAAAACCAGAGAGTTTCTCTATCTTTTGTAATCTTTTTGAATGGCTAAAGAGTTCTTCGATTCTCCTACCAATCATCATTGAGTTTTCTTGAAGATTTCATCAAAAATCTTGTCATTTGAGGAGAAAAGGCAAGGTTAGAGGTATGATTTTGTTTAACTCCTCTAATCAAGGTTCTTTATTCAAATTCCCAAGTCTCGTGCCTTCTAAGTATGTTTATTAACTTTGATTTATAGTGGATTAAAAGGAAATTGGCTAAAATGGATTTATGTGGTGATTTTCCAAGATTTTTGTTTGGGCACTATTTTGATTGATTTGAGAATGATTTTAAAGTTGTTTTGGATGTTAAATGATGTTAAAGTAAATGCTTAATCATAATAATCTCGGATTAGGTTGGATCTCTTAAAGTTTAGGTTGTTAGTTTTGGGTTTTTGGCTTGGAAATGTGAAATCTGAGTTGCTGGAGGTATAAGGATGATATTAGGATGTTATTTGATGTTGATTTATGGTTAAAATGTAATGGACGTGTTTGTTGATGGTTGGGTTGATTTTAGTGATCAATCGAAGGTGATTTCAGTTGTTTCAGATGGGTATTATGGCTTTTGGGCAAAGTTGGGGGTTTTTAGTGTTTACTGGTGGTTTTAATGCATTGAGATGCATTAATCCTCTGTTCTTGTGTGGTATAAACAAATGAGGATTCTTTGGAAGCATTTGGTGAAGTTTTGGGGACTTCGGACGCTTGACTTTCGTGTCAGTGATTGAGGTTTTGTGTGTCAGTGAGTGGAAATGGGATTTCCAGCTTTGAAATATCTTAAAAGTGGTTTTGGGAACTTAGTGTAAACTTGAAATGCTTTACTAAGTTCGGAAGTAAGTTAAGTGATTTTCTTCCTCGGATTGTGCTATTATAAGCTTGTGGATGCTCTTGATTTTATATGTGTTTACCTATTGTTTTAAAGAATGATTTTGAGTAAGTGATTTGCTGATTATGATGCCATATTGCTGAAGGATGCACTAGGTAAGTAATCCTTGTAAATATATGTGTTTATACTTGTTTATGAAGCATGGTTTGATGCTTGGGAAATATGGCTTATTGTGAATGCTTTGAGAACAGTGAGGTTTGAACTAAATGTGAATTATATTGGCAAGTGATGTTGTGTAAAGTGGTTTACAAATGAAATCGGATATAGTTAACCGGCTATAGGATTGAGTGCACTATAAACAAGTCGCCTTGGATGTTGAGGGGTTGTGAGTGTACTGAAAACTCCATCAAAGTACCCTAACGATTGAGGAAATTGAATTGTGTCCCGTCTCTCGTTAGCGGGGTTATACATCTACCGATGAGTGGTGTTGAGGGGTTGTAAGGTACCGAATACTCCACCACGGGTGTCACTATGGTAGAGGGTAGCTCTCGTGTGTGAACCTTGAGATGCCGGTGAGAATGTATGAAGTGTTGGGACAACACTTGGGAATCCGTGTATCTGATACGTTTTGAGAAATGAGAATTTTGTTGATCACTTGTGAGCCAATATAATTGATTAATTGCTATGGAATGTATATGGATGCATAACATGAAAAGTGCATGTTTTACTTTTAAGCTTTGCATATCAGCAACTATGCATGGAAAGCTTGAGTTATGTGTTAGCAAATGGATTTTGTTGTTGAAGTATTTGATACTTGTTGCATGTGGCATAACATGCTGATTTTGTTAATGAAGTGCATGGATTTCAAGAAAGCATGATGGTTTTCAAAAAAGTGTAAAATAGTTTTGAGCATTGATGGTGTTTTTGAGTTTTGAGCACTCCTCACTAAGCTCTGAACTCAGTCCCTAACTAAGTGTTTGGAGGCAATAACTTGCAAGGGAATCCTAAGAGATTTCAATTTGAAAGTATGTTTCGGTTTTGGACTAGAGTAATAAAGGCAATGGGGAAATTCATTGTTTGTTTGGGTGATGTGTATGAACACCCTTTGAGCATATTTGCTTTATGATTTTCTACTTGTAAAAGGCCTTTATTTGGTGTTTGGAGTTTTGGTTTGAGGTTTGACTCTTGAGTGGCTTATTTGTTAGGTTGCATGCCTTTAGTTTTCCATTGATGCAATTAGCCATGCTTTGATGCTAAATATGCTGTAAATGTTTGAGGGTTATTGTTTATGTATGATGTATGCATGTTGGAAACATGTTGGATTGGTTGAGGATGGTTTTTAGAGTGAAAAACTAGCAACATCTGTCATTAAAGGCCCAGGTGTTTTGAAACACTATCCTGTATCGAAACGATGTGCTTTAAATGGCCTTAGGGTTTCGAAATGGATAAGGCATGTTCTGGTACGATTTGCTACTGTAAACCATGGTTTCGAAACCCCTCAAGGGCGTCTCGATACGAGTCCGTGTTTCAAAATATGGGCTTCGCATTTTGATATGGGTGGCAGTTAAGTTAGTTGATGGAATGTTCTGAAGTTATGGTTCTTTGCGCTTTAGTCCCTGAATGTTGTGGATGCAATTAAATGAGCATGAATGATTATTTTGAGCTGAGATTTGACTGAGATGCATGTAATGAGACTAATTAAAGGACGATAACACAAAAAAGGCTTAAGTTCCTATGAATCGGAAAATTTACAAAATGTTCCCTAAAGCCGTAATTGGTTGAAATTGATGCATGATTGAGTCGCGATTGACCCGCTACAATATTCAACACATATGAACCCCATTTGCATCTAGATAAGATAAAAATAGGGTTGTTTATTGATGTAAACCTTCCCGGTTTACTTCAATATTCCCCGTGTGACTCATACGGTTCAGTCTATCGGCTAGGCCGGGTCGAGGGGTTACATCTCTAGGTGTAGGATTTCAACAAAATAATGCCCCTCGGCAGACCATACCGCAACAATAGTCTATGCTAACTAGTTCCTTAGAAAACACTCTTATTGCTTTCATGTCTCAAACTAGTGCATATGTGGCTAATACCTTGAAATGCGGCTTCAGAATCATGAGGCAACCTTGAAATCCCTAAAAATTTCAAGTCAGACAGTTTGTACAAATTCTAAACTCCAGACCGAGGGGAGGATTCCCTAGCGATACTGAAGTCGCTAAGGGATCGAGTCATGAACAGTGCAAGGAAATCAACACGATGAGTGGCAAATAGCTGAAAGAACCCCAAGCCAGTGGAAAAGAAGAGGCCAAAGGAAAGGAAGCCTCTGCCGCAGTAGATCCAGCCTTGGCATTACACGAACCCATTGCCCTAGCAGAACTTAACCAAGCCACGACAGAAGACAAAAATGCTGAGGGAAATCAGAAGGAAAAAACAAATTCGATGCCCTAAATTAGATTTCCATGTAAAGAACGGATCAAGGATATTTGACCCCCACCACCATTCCCACAAAGGCTTAAAAGGAAGAAGCTCGAGTACCAGTTCAAGAAGTTCTTAGACAAGAATAGGGGAGTTCGAAACATTTGCCGCAACAGAGGGGTTTATGGCCATGTTACACAACCGAACACCGCCTAAGCTTAAAGATCATGGAAGCTTCACAATTCCATGTGCAATCGGGAATCATTATGTTGGGAAGGCATTGTTTGACCTGGGGGCAAGCAAAAATCTGATGCCCAAATCTATTTTCCAGAAGTTAAGACTTGGAAAGGCAAGACCAACCACAGTCATGCTTCAGCTGGCCGATCGCTCTTAAGTGCAACCCTAAGGAAAAATTGAGGATATATTAGTAAGAGTTGATAAGTTTATTTTTCCCGCTGACTTTTCTGTTCTTGATTGTGAGGCAGATGAGCATGCACTCATCATACTTGGGCAACCATTCTTGGCCACTAGGAGAACATTGATAGATGTAGAAAAAGGTGAGCTAACAATGAGGGTAAATGAACCAACAAGTCAAGCTCAATGTGTTTAAAACCCTCAAACGTGCCGATGATTAAGAAGAACGTCAAATGATGCAAGCCACCGCCGAATTAAACTTTGACATTGAAGCACCCTACCTCGACAGAAACTGCCTCAGAAATGAGAATGGCCACTGCCTCGGCATGTACTCTGACGACTGCCTCGGCAATATACTGGACAACCTTCCCGACACTGAAGAATGAAGAGGTAGAAATTGAGGAAGCCCATTGGACAATCTCTAGTCCAGGTAAGTATTTCGAACCCCTCAAATATTCTAGAGAGGAACGAAAGATTGAAAAACCCTCAATCGAGCAACCATCAATTCTTGAATTAAAGCAATTGCCTGATAAGTTAAAATATGTTTATTTGGGAACCAACGACACATTGCCCATAACTATTTCTTCTAAGTTGCAGCCAAAATAGGAATAAAGTTTAATTAGTATGTTGCAGCGCCATAAGTGGGAATTAGGGTGGATGATTGTAGATTTGAAGGGGATAAGCCCAACGATATGTATGCACAAAATTCTCTTGGAAGACGAGCATAAACCTACCATTGAGGCTCAAAGAAGGCTTAACCATGCCATGAAGGAGGTGGTAAGAAAGGAGATCATTAAATGGCTTGATGCTGGAATTATTTATCCCATCTCTGACAACACATAGGTAAGCCGGTACAATGCGTACCAAAGAAAGGTGGAATAATAGTGGTAACCAACGAGAACAATGAGTTAATCCCAACCGGGACTGTGACCGGTTGGAGGGTTTGTATGGATTATCACAAACTCAATAAAGCAACTAAAAGGGATCACTTCCCTTTTCCATTTATTGATCAAATGCTTGATAGACTTGCTGGTAAACCATTTTACTATTTTCTTGATGGTTACTCAGGTTACAACCAGATTGTAATAGCACTAGATGATCAGGCAAAAACCACCTTCACATGCCCATACGACATATATGCATTTAGGAGGATGTTGTTCGACCTTTGCAATGCCCCAACAACATTCCAATGATGCATGGTGGCAATATTCTCTGACATAGTAGAAGAGTTTTTGGAGATCTTCATGGATGATTTCTCAGTATTTGGTGACGACTTCGACAATTGCCTCGGCAATTTGGATAGGGTATCGAACGATGTGAGGAATCCAATCTAGTTCTAAACTTGGAGAAATGCAACTTCATGGTGGATGAAGGCATCATGCTCGGCCACAAGATCTCATCAAACTGAATTGAAGTAGATAAAGCTAGCCAAAATTGATGTGATCGAGAAGTTGCCCCCACCAACCTCAATCAAAGGAATCCAGAGTTTTCTATGACACGTAGGTTTTAACAAAAGATTTATTGCAAATTTTTATAAGATTACTAAACCCTTGTGTTCTCTGCTTGAACAAGATAGGACCTTTGACTTCAATGTCGAATGTACTGAAGCTCGCGTAAAAGTGCCTCGCAATTATGCAAGTGTACACATCAAGTAATACAGTGATAAATATATCGAGTATCATCTCCACAGGGATTGGGCTAGCCTTTTGGTCCTACTTCCTTGCACTGCAAAATAATTAGAATAAAAACACATATGACTTAGGTTTTTGAGTAATCTAAAAATACTAAAACTAAAATAATCCAGAAATAAAAGTAAAAAGAAGACAAGGGTTGATAGAATGGGTCGAATTAGAATGTGTCGTAGTGTGGAATCTTATTAACATGTCTCCGTTATTGAATGCTACAACACTATAGTGTCGTGGATGTAACCTAAGTTCTTGCAGCGGCCGCAAAGGTTGATTCTCTGTCGCGACCATCTCTTGCTCTTGGGAAAATGTTGTTAAGGTTCGGTAAAGCGTCCTTGAATGGATCCTCCTTATCTCTAAGCTCGTAACATTGTTAATGGTTGAACTCTGACCATACCTCTCTACGTAAGCCAAAGACAAACACCAACCAATTACACGCTTCTCTTAGCCGCAGAAATTCTTAACCTATCTCTAGGCCAAATTTGTTAACACCACTTGGATGAAAATTGTGCTTACTCATTTTGTGAATTCAACTCTCTCGACATCGAATAAATGGATAATCTCGCAAACTCTCTCTCGACAAGAATGCAAGAATGATTAACACCAGGAATAAGCAAACCTCAACTTAATTGCATTAACAACAAAAACAAAGTACAATAGTCTTCACACAACTACTAAACAAACTAATCCTAACCCTAAGGAAATTAGAACATAATGAATGGAAGGAAAACACAAACTAAATCCTAAGCTTTTTCTCTCTCTCGAACTCTCTCTCATCAATTCCCTCCCTCCTTGATGACGGCAAGCCTCCTTATATAGGGGAAGATGTAGGCACAAATCCTTCTTGGAGGGGAAGTTAAGTTGGACTTGGACTAATCTTTATTAAAGAGGTGAATCCCTTTAATTTATTACAATATACACTTTTTGGCCAAAAGTCCAACTTTATCCTTCATTCCATATTTTTGCCCTCTTCTCAGACTCCAACTGCCATGCAAAAGTGTGTAGAAAAATCCAGCGTTTAATGTTGTTCAAATTGGCCACCACTTTGCCTATTTTGTCCTCTGGTAGGTAGAATAATACACGGTCGTGTCATGACATTCTGCTTCCTCGGCATGGGTCTTGTGACTGGTTCTGCTCCTCAAGGCTTCATCATAAATCCACTTCCCTCGGTAGAAGCTATCTGTTGTGGCTTGGCTCGATTAGGGTCTGCTACTAGCTAGTTCTTCCTCATTCTTCCCTTGTCCTCTACTGCTGTCACGGCATCATCCTGCCCTCACATCGAGCAAATATGCAAAGGCACCAAACATGCATCAAGTGATACCTTTTTCATAGAATAAACAAAATATAAGGCTCAAAGGTATAAATGATGAAATCTATTCATGAAGGGCCATAATGCAGCTCAAATGGGTGTAGGTTGAGTGATAATTTCCATGTAAAAGGGGTCAAAATATAGGACTTTTGGGCACTTATCATGTACTGAAGCATTCGAGATACTGAAACGAAAGCTTGTCACCGCACCAATAGTAGTCCCACCAGACTAGATGCTGCCCTTCAAACTTATGTGCGACGCAAGCGACCATGCCGTTGAGGCAGTCCTAGGCCAGAGGAAAGACATAATTTTCCATGTAATTTACTATGCTTGAAAAACACTAAATGAGGCCCAATTCAACTACACTACTATTGAGAAAGAGTTGCTAGCAGTAGTCTTTTCCTTTGACAAGTTCTGATCATATGTAATTAGAACCAAGGTAACTGTCCACACGGATCACTCGGTGATCAAATACTTGTTCTCCAAGAAAGATGCAAAGCCTCAGTTGATTCGATGGATTCTTTTACTACAAGAGTTGGACATTGACATCAAGGATATAAAAGGAATAGAGAAGAAAGTGACTGATCACCTAACGAGACTAGAACAACGGGAAGAAGACAACACATGCCCAGACAGACAATACACTTTCCCAGATGAGTAGCTCTTAGCTATCGCGACATCGTCTTCCGCGGCAGTAACAGACACCCTTGCCTCGACATTGTCAGACTCCATTGTCGCGTCATTGCCTTTGACAGTATTTTCTGCCGCAACAACACCCTGGTACGCAGAACTTGTTAATTTTTTAGTTAGTGGTGTTTTTCCTTATAACCTTAACAATCAAGGAAAGAAAAGGTTCCAACATGATGCGAAGTGTAACCCCCTTAACCCGGCCTAGACGGTTGACCCGAATTAAGAAAGTCACACGGGGAAAACCAAAGTCAACCCGAAAGTCAACCTTGATTAACGACCCTTTTTTTTTCTTTTTAAACTTGTCTAGATGTGCATTAAGCCTAATTGTGATCACACAAACATCAAACCAAAAGATCACAAACATCAGAGATCAAACAGGGACTCAATTGAACAATTTACAACTTTAGGGACCAAATTGTAAATTCTGATAATTATAAGGACTTAACCCAAATTGAAGTTACCAACTTGAAATTAATCAGGTTTCATGCTTCTCTGTGAAATTTCAGCTCAAAAGGACTTCCCAAACTCATACAATTGCACAAACAAGTTTCAGGACCAAAACGCAAACAATTCAAAACACATAACTGCCAATGTCAGCCCCCAACGGTCGACCGTTCCGAAACGGGAGACAGCCCGTTCCGAAACGCGGGGCCGTTCCGAAACAGGCATAGCCCGTTTCGAAACGGGGGTCTGGCAGAAGCCTTTCCGTTTCGGAACGGCCCCTCCCGTTTCGGACGCCTGGGCACAATTAAGACACCCGTTCCGAAACGGTAGGTGCTGTTCCGAAACACCCTGCCCAGATTGCTCTAAAACTCCACTTTAAACATGCAATTACACAACCAATCATGCTCCGAATGTCACCAAACTTTGCCAACATGCAATTCAACATATAAGGAACATATTAGCACTAACTATTCAACCAAACATCATCATATGCAAAAAGCCCCAATTCTAATGGCATGCTTCCTACACAAGCTAGCTATACAAACACCAAACTTACAAAACAAGCATATAAAGATCCAATCCAAAGACCAACAATCTTAACATCAAGAAACATACTTAGGGAGTACAAAACACCTCCCAAAACATACACATTGGTCCCCCATTGCCAAATCACCCAAAAGCTAAAATGTTTAACAAAAACCTTCCATACATTGAGCTTTACTTGCACTTGAATTCTTGCCCTTCTTGCTGCCCTCAAAGGTCTCTAATGCTCTGCATTATTGAATTAAGAAAAACGAAGAGAGCGTAAGCAAAGCTTAGTGAGGAATGCTCATTTAAACCCTTCAATAATGCATTTATGAAACACTTTATAAAACATGCTTCAAACCATCATTTACACATGCTCAAAAGCATACTTAAACATGCATCACATGCATCAAATCATAACATGTCATATTGGCCACAAGTGATAAATTCCATTTCTTTAAACACAAGTTCATCAACTTTCACCCCAAGGACTTTTAAACACCTTGGCCCCAAGGACTTTTAAACACCTTGGCCTATGGACTTTTAAACACCATAGAATGTATCTCATCAAGGACTTTTAAACACCTTGATCCCAAGGACTTTTAAACACCTTGGCCATGGACTTTTAAACACCATGAAACGTAACTCATCAAGGACTTTTAAACACCTTGATCCCAAGGACTTTTAAACACCTTGGCCTATGGACTTTTAAACACCATAGAAAAGGATCACCTAAGGACTTTTAACCACCTTAGTGTCCACAACATGAACCATCCAAGGACTTTTAACCACCTTGATGTTCATAAGTAACAAGGCTCACTCAAGGACTTTTAACCACCTTAGTGACCTTAACATTTTAAAAACATCACTTGCCAATATACATCATTTTCATCACTTACATCACTGTTTTAAAGCATAAAACCAAGCCATATTCATCATGCATTTAAAAGCATTAAACCACATCATTTCAATGTACAAAAGCAAGGAACTCCTACCTAGAGTTACCTTCAACATATGGCTTACATCATCAGCAAAAACCATGCTAAAACATGCTTCCAAAACAGTATGTAAAACATGCAAATAATCATTTTGCATCACAACAAACTCATGGCCACCACTAGAGAGAAATTCCGAAAACTTACGCTCGAGCTTAGCAAAGTTGTTTAGACTTAAACTAAGCTCCCAAGACATTGGTTTCAAAGCCGAAAACCCAATTTCACTCACCGATTCCACTTCGCCACTTGCCGAAGCACGAATTCAAGCTTCCGGATCAACAACTCTTGGATCCAAAGATGCCTCCCCTGATTAAACACATTAAAGCAGAGGTTTAATGCATCATCAAGCATCAAAAGCTTCAATGAAAGCACTCAAACTCGCTGCTCTCATTCATACTCCAATTTCGGCCACCAAACACAACCGAAATTGCATCAAAACCACTTCTCAACAAAGCCCAGCCATAAACCAGCAAAACCTAAAATCCATCATCACCATAAAACATCTAAAAACAACCTACAAACATCCTTATACCTCCAACAACAACAGATCCACAAGATCACCACAAAAACATCCAAGAAACTTAAGCTAAACTTAGGAAACTCAACCTATCCGGGATTGCATCAATCAAAACTCATTTCCTTATCAATTTAGAGTTCATTTAACATCAAAAACACATCTCAAATCACAGGTTAATCAGATCTAACGAAAAATCATCAAATCTTGCATTATAAGCCAAGATCCAATTCCAAACTCAAAAGCCTTTAATTAAACATCAATCAAGAGTTGATAACTTGGGAATTTCAGTAAAGAACTGATAGTTTAGAGGAGAAGGACGTTCTTACCTCCAAACTTGTGATTCTCCACTTTTTGGAATGAAAATCCTTGAAGAATCAAGAAGCAATTGAAGAGGTTTTGAAGATACAATGATTTGGAATCAAATGAGAGTTGAATGGAGGGATTTAGGTGAAGAAATCAGATCCAATTCTCTGGAAAAGTAGTGTTTGGTTTGAACGAAAATGAGAGAAAGAAAGTTTAGCAAAGTTGGTTACAAAATCCAAAAATAGCCAAAATGGCTTCCCTCCAATTTTAATAACCTTTAAAATCAGATTTTAGACTTAAAATATCTTAGAAAAATCTGGAGAAATCATCTTTGGATTAATAGCTCCTTAAAGATTCAAAGTTTCAACTCTTTATAAAACAGTCACCAAACTTTCGAAATTTACATTTTGGTCACTAACCAAAATGTCATACTTCCAAAACCCATTTTTCAAAATTGATTTCACAGTTCACCTAATTATATTAAAAGATGATTTTAGAACATTTTTCCATATTTTTAATGCAACCCGAACTAGGCTTTCCTAATTTCACCTCTTAAGATTCGAACAGGACTTTGACCAAACCGGTCAACGCCCAAAACTTCTAAGCCCAAAACCGGGGCGTTACACGAAGCATTATTTTTGGGATGAACCTCTTTTATTTAGACAATGTGCAGACCATGTTATAAGGAGATGTGTCCCATAAGAAGAGCAAAACGAAGTACTCCACCAGTGCCATTCTTCACCATATGGAGGGCATTTTGGAGGAACTAGGACCGCTGCCAAGTGCAACAGTCGGGCTTATATTGGCCTACACTCTACAAGGAAGCCCATGAATACTATAAGTAATGTGACCGATGTCAACAGACGTGTAACATATCAAGGAAACACGAGATGCCCTTGCAAAATATCCTCGAGGTCGAACTATTCGATATTTTGGAAATTGACTTCATGGAGCCGTTTCCATCTTCGTGTGGAAATCATTATATCCTCCTCGCCATCAACTACGTGTCCAAATGGGTCGAAGCCATTGCCACACCAAATTGTGACTCCAAAACTGTGCATCGATTTCTATAGAAAAATATATTTACACGGTTTGGGGTACCTAGAGCCATCATCAGTGAAGAGGGCAAACACTTCGACAATAGGTTCATTGTTGCGGCATTGAAGAAATACGGTGTCACACACAAGATTGCCACAAAATATCACCCGCAGACCAATAGGCAGGTTCAAATATCCAACAGAGAGTTGAAGAACATCCTCAAAAAAATGGTTAACCCATCCCGAAAGGATTGGTCACTTCGGCTTGATGATGCCTTGTGGGCATACAAAATAGCCTAAAAAACCCCACTAGGAATGTCCCCATATAGACTTGTGTACGGAAAATCTTGTCACCTACTAGTTGAAATCGAGCACAAGGCATATTGGGCCATTAAAAAGGTGAACATGGATTGGGAAAACGCCAGAAAAAAAGACTCCTAGACCTAAATGAACTAGAAGAATTTCGAACCCTGGCATACGAAAATTCAAGAATATACAAGGAGAAAACTAAACGATGGCACGACAACAAACTGCTGCCGCGAAAGTTCCTGGCTGGGCAGACAGTCCTTCTCTTCAATTCTCAATTGAATTTATTTCCAAGGAAACTATGATCTCGATGGCCTGGGCCGTTCGAAGTTGTTAAAGCATTCCCCCATAGAGCTGTGACAATTAAATCAACTAAGGATGAGAATGAATTCAAACTGAATGGACAACAGCTGAAGCACTACAATGGCACATACGTCAATAGGGACAGAGAAGTGCTCACTTTAGGAGATGCATCCCCATGCACTCCTTTAGTGTCTTAATTTTTCTTTTTCTGTTTATTTGTTTTTTTAGGATTTAGAATTTTAATTAATTTAATCTGTTTTTATTTTCCATAGTTTTATTTTTTCTCTTAGGAATAAAATTTTAGGTTGGAGAAAGAAAGAAGGGATGGTCAAACAACTAAGTGTGGAGAAACTTCTACCGCGACAGAAAAAAACAAGCCAAGCCAACCCCCCACGCGCGTCCAACCGCCAAGAGAAACCAACAGAGTCAAGCATGCAGCCTGCAAAGGGAGAAAATTGATCCTACAAAGTGATAACGATGACTCATCCAAGTCCATCTATATTTTTTCTTTCTTGCCTTTGTTTTTATGCCCTTAATTTTTGTGCTAAATTTTTTCGATTATTGCGTCTGTTTTTAATGCATTGAGGGCAATGCTTGTCTTGAGTTTGGGGGTGTAGGTTCTACTACCAAGAGGCATTGCTCTGTCAGGGCATATTAATACCATTGCTATGCAGTTCTGTTCTATACTTGTCAATTTTTTTACTACACATATTGCCTTAACCAAATGGAGCTTATGCCTCGGCATTGTTCTTCATCAATTGTCTTAGTTTAATTTAAATGAATTTTCTACCCTGGCCATAGATATCTCTCTTCTTACCATCACTTTGAACTGTTTAGAGCCTTTAATTTTAGGATACAAAAGGAAGATAACCTAGGATCTTACTATGAGATTAAAACTTCAATACACCGTTGTGACTTGTATGATTTAAGGAGTTCTAGTACACTTAGGACATAGACTTGCTTAGAAAGAAAATTTTGGGTAAAAAGTTAGAGGTGCCTAACACTGGCTCTAGCTTAAGGAAGCCCTAGAGGTGCCCAAAACCGGCTCTAGGATAATCACTAGAGGTGCCCGAAATTGGCTCTAGTAGGTTAAATTGCTTGACAAAAAAATACCCAAGTTAAGTAGGTTAATGCCTGTAGAGATGATACTCTAATAGTTATCATTATATTAATTTTTCTGGGTCATCAACATGTTTCATGGTATTCAGTACATTGAGTTTCACGTGCTGATCGTTTACTCTTATTGTCAGCTCTCCTTTTTCGACAACAATCAGAGTTCTCCCTGTAGCTAGGAATGGTATCCCAAGGATGATTGGTACATTCTCATCTGCATTGCAATCCATGATAAGTAAGTCAGCAAGGAAAATAAATTTATCAATTTTTACAAAAATATCCTCAATTTCCCTTCTGGTTGCACATAGGATCAATCGGCATGCTGAAACATTATAGTGGTAGGTGTGGCTTTTCCAATTCTCAATTTCTGTAAAACTGACTTAGGCATCAAGTTTATGCTTTCTCCTAGATCACACAATTCCCTCCCGATATAGTGGTTTTCTATTGCACATGGTATGAGAAAACTACATGGGTCCTTGAACTTGGGTGGTGTCCGATTGTGTAGCATCGCCATGCATTCTCATGTCACAGCAACAATTTCAAATTCCCCAATCCTTTTTCGCTTTGAGACAATGTACTTGAAGAATTTGGCATAATTCAGGATCTTCTTGATCGCTTCCACCAAAGGCAAGTTGATATGTACATGTTTCAAGATGTCTAGGAACTTCTTGAATTGATATTCTTGTTTATTTTGTTTCAGTCTTTGGGGGAATGGTAGCGGTATGTCCTCTATTTTTTCTTTGCATGGTAATTTGAATTGAGGGTCTAGCGACGCATTGACTTCAGCATATACCGTGGGTGCTACCGAGGTAGTGCCTTCAGGGTTTGATGCTACGATAGTGTTGTTGGGCATTGCCGCGCCATTTAACTTCTTTGGTTTTATCAGCTTTGTTTCCTTAACTTGAGGCTCCTTGAGTTGATTACTACTTCGAGTGGTTATGGCATTGCATTGCTCATATGATGTTCCTTAGCGACTTCAGTATCGCTAGGCAAGCCTCATGTCGGCCTTGTATTTAGGATATGTGCGATTTGCCTAACTTGAGTCTCTAGAGATTTCAGTGTTGCCTCATTATTTTGCAGCCGTGTCTCGGTCCTGTCCATAAAAGCATCAGTTTTCTTTATGAAATTATCAGTATTAGCCATATATGCACTAGTTTGAGACATGAAAGCATTAAGATAGTTTTCTAAAGAACTAGTTGGCATAGACTGTTACGGCGACATAAGCTGTTGTTGCGGCATGGTCTGTCGAGGCATGTTTTGTTGAAATCTTGCAGCTGGATCGTTCTGATTGTTCGGTTTGAGTGCGTTGTTGGGGTTGCTCCAGGAGAAATTTGGGTTTTTCTTCAAGGACAGGTTTTAGTTGTTTGACATCATGTTATTATTCCGGTTGTAATTTCCAACGAAACAGCTCGACTCTGTGTTACGTGGACATTCAGAAGAAACATGGTTACCCCTCACAGTTTTCACAAAACAAATCTATTACCTTGACCTCCTGGTGATTGTTCTGCGATTGCATGTTCATGACCAATTTTGTCAAGGTGGCAATTTGGGGTAAAATTTAGTCTGAGGACCCTATTTCATTTACTGTGGGTTGGCGTCAGATTGCTCCTCTTCTGGCCGTTGGGAACTGATAGTTGTTCTTGGCCGTCCTATTTAGAATATCCATCGCTTCCTCGGATTCCTCCTCTTCTTGCCCTTGAAAGCATTATAGAACATTGTTACCTGTGTCGACAATGAGATTCTGTGCAAGGGGCATTTGTGTAACAGCTCTATGTATCTCTCCCAGGCCTTGTACATGGATTCATCATCAGCCTGTCGAAAAGAAGTGATTTTGTTATGCAATTTGTCGGTTAAATTTGTAGGATTAAAACATGTTAAGAAATCACGACATAAATCACTGCAGGATCAAGTTGATCCTACTAGAATGCTATTTAGCAAGGTCTTTTCCCTATCCCTTAGTGAATAGGGAAACAATTTCAATCTCAAAATATCCTCATGTACTCCCTGTATTTTCAATGAATTACAAATCTACAAGAAGGATTTGAGGTGCTGTCTGGCATCTTCAGTTACTGAGTCGCCAAATTGCCCCCTAGTATTTATCATGTTGAACAACTCCCGGATTTAGTCCGTTCATATCCTCTTCTAGGTTGTCTCGAATAGTTAGCTTTTATACTGGCACGAATTGAATTCACGGATTTTCTCCATCTTCTACTGGGGCATTCTGCTGCCCATCGACAACTGGTTGCCTATCAGCAACCTGCTGCCCATTGGCATTCCGATTTTTGTTGGCATTGTTACCGCCAACTTGATGTACCATCTTTTGCCTTATCTGTTGCTTGAGTCTCTGCCAACTCCGATCGATTTTCTAATCTAGGTCGTGGAGCGGATATTTTGGGTTTGCCCTGGTCATACACCACTGCAAAACCAAAGTTTATTAGTGCTCGAAAAATAGATAAATAAAAACTGCAAGAAAATATAATTGAAAGTCGCTACTTCCAATCCCCAGCAACGGCGCCAAAGACTTGTTGCGTGTAAAAAGTGCTCCACAATTAGTGCAAGTGTACACGTCTCAAGTAATATAATGATAAGTATAATAGTATCGACTCCATAGGGATTTGGATGGGGTCCTTCGATTATCTTCTCGCACTGAAAAAAGAAAAGTAAAAGTAAAAACACAAGTAAAGGAGTTTTGGGTTTTCATTAAACTAAAAATCATAAACTAAAGCAAGTAAGTAAAAATTGAGAAATCAAGATGAGAGAATGGGCTGGATTAGATTGCGTCGTAGTGTGAAAAGCAATTGACTTGTCTCGGTCTTGAATGCAATGATCACTAAATTGTCTCGGTAGTGACCTTCGTCCCTGCCGCAGCAATAAGATGTGCTGCCTCGGCAATCCCTTGCTGATCGGCAGATGATGTCAAGGTTCGGCAAAGCGTCCTTTGATGGCTCCTCCTTATCCCTAAGTCGTAGCACTATTGATGGATGGGCCTTGATAATACCTCCCGGCGTAAACCAAGGATAAACAACAACCAATCTCACACTTCTTTTAGCAGTTGAAACTCTAACTTATCCCTAAGCCGAGTTAGCTTCCACCGTTGGGATGGAAACTATGCTTATTTGTTTCTTAAGTTTAACTCTCTCGATATTAAACAAATGGATAACCTCACAATACTCTCTCTCAATGAGATCGTAAGAATAAAATCAATGCCAAGAATAAGCAAACCTTGAACTAACTTGCATTAAAAACATAAACAAAGTACAATTGTTTTCTCACAACTACTAACAAAATAATCATATCCCTAAGTGAAATTAGAACATGATAGGCAAGGAGATCACACGACTAAACCCTAATCGCAAGCTCTCAATACTTAACTCTTCGACTGTTTGATGTGTGCGGCAAGTCTTGCTTAAATAGGCAAAGTTGTAGGGCGAAGTCTTTCTTGGATAGGAAGTTAAATTGGAATTGGACTTGTCTTCATTAAAGAGGTGAATCTCTTTCATTTTAATGCCTTTATCCACTTTAGCCAATTTCCATCTTTAACCTCCCTTATATGATTTCATCGTATTCTCGTGTTCCGTTTGCCACGCAAAGTTTGTTGAAAAATCCAGCATTTTATGCTCTTCAAATCGGCTACCACTTTGCATGCTTTGCCCTTCGGCATGTCGGTCTGTGCACTACCTCGGCAGAGAATATATGCTGCCTCGATAGGGGCCTGCCACTAGATCTACTCCCCAAGGCTTCCTCTTCATAATTTAGCTTCCTTTAGTAGAATCTATCATCCTTTGCTTGGCTTGATCTGGATCTGTCACGAGCTCTTTCTGCATCATCTTTCCTTTTCTTCATTGCCCGCTCGACATCACCTGCCCCGGCAATGAGTAAATCTGCGCAAATACCAAACATGCATTAAAACAGTACCTTTTCATTAAATATACGAAATATCAAGATCAAAGGTAAAAGCTGTGTAATTAATGCATATAAGAACTTAATGCCACTCGAATGAGTGTAGGTTAAGCAACAATTGACATGTAAGAAGGGTGAAAACATAAGACTTTTGGGCACTTATCACAAAAAACTTGTTGCGTGTAAAAAGTGCTCTACAATTAGTGCAAGTGTACACGTCTCAAGAATTATAATGATAAGTATTAGAGTATTGTCTCCAAGGGGAATTGGGATGGCGTCCTTCGATTATCTTCTCGCACTAAAAAAGAAAAGTAAAAGTAAAAACACAAGTAAAGGACTTTTGGGTTTTAATTAACCTAAAAATCTTAAACTAAAGCAAGTAAGTAAAGATTGAGAAATCAAGATGAGAGAATGGGCAGGATTTGATTGCGTCGTAGTGTGGGAAGCAATTGACTTGTCTCGGTCTTGAATGCAATGATCACCAAACCGTCTCAGCAGTGACCTTCGTCCATGCCGTGGCAATATGAATGCAATGATCACCAAGCTGACATATTTGGCTCGTTCTACATCATCTTTCCTTTTCTTCATTGCTCGCTCGACATCACATGCCCCGGCAATGGCTGCCCGCACGGCTTCACCTGCCTGAGCAATTAACCTGCATGGATCAAAACAGCCTCCAGCAGTATCTTTTTCACCAAAATAGACTAAATTATAAACTAAAGCATAACAGTGAAGGAAATTATGAAAATATGCATGAATGCCTAATAATGAAACTAACATGTGCCTAAGTCTAACAATAATATGAGTGCAAAGGGTAATAAAAATAGTACTTTTGAACACTCATCACGCTCAAGTAATATAATGATAAGTATTACAGTACCGTCTCCACAGGGATTAGGATGGCATCCTTCAATTATCTTCTCGCATTGAAAAAGAACAGTAAAAGAAAAAACACAAGTAAAGGAGTTTTGGGTTTTAATTAAACTAAAAATCATAAACTAAAGCAAGTAAGTAAAGATTAAGAAATCAAGATGAGAGAATGGGCCGGATTAGATTGCGTCGTAGTGTGGGAAGAAACTGACTTGTCTCATCCTTGAATTCAATGATCACCAAACTGTGTCGGAAGTGACCTTCATCCATGCCGCGACTATAAGATGTGCTGCCTCGGCAATCCCTTGCTGGTCGAAAGATGATGTCAAGGTTCGGCAAAGCGTCCTTTGATGGCTCTTCCTTATCCCTAAGTCGTAGCACTATTGATGAATGGGCCTTGATAATACATCCCGACGTAAACCAAGGATAAACACCAACCAATGTCATTGTAACCCTCTTAGCCTGGTCTAGACGTTAAACCCGAACCAAGGTGATTATACGGGGAAAACCAAAGCCAACTCGTTAAAGCTGACTCCAATTGACGACCTTTTTTTTCTTTTATCTTTTCTAGAAGTTAATAAGTCTTATGTGATCACCAAAGAGCATAGAAAGAAACAACACAACGATCGGAAAACGTTTAGGGATTTAATTGCACAATTTAAGCTTTTAGAGACCAAAACGTAATTTTGGCAAATTACTAGAGGTTTTCATATTTTAAGGTTACCATTATCCAATCAATCACATTTCACACTTCTATGCCAATTTTCATGTCAAACAGATCAACCAAACTCATTCAATTGCATCCACAACATTCATGGACTAAAATGCAGCATTTCAAGCTTTTAAAGATGCTTATAACTATTTTTAACGGTCGTGTATCGGTACGCCTAGGGTGCGTATCGATATGCAGGACGACAGTGACCAAAGTTACAGAAAGGGTATCGATACACTTCCCCGCGTATCGGTACGTCCTTCAACCCGTATCTAAACACTCCCTAACCGTACCGAAACACATGTGCAGGAAAGTACAAATTTGGCTTATGTGTATCGATACACAAGCCCGAGTATCAATACACATACCAGATCTGTCCCAAAAACAACCCCAAAAAAGTACCAAATTTCAACATAACATCATCAAATCACATGGACATGCTTATGGCATCAACTATATCATATTTGCGTCAAAAACTAGTCACATTGCAAGCAGTTAGCACACCAACTCATATAGCATATGCAACTAGAATGAGCATGCTTTTAACCATAAACCATAACAAAACTAAAATGCAAAATGAGTATCCAAACACCATATAATGGCCATATACAAGTCTCAAACTATAAATCAAACTTGTTCTAGGTAAACAACCTCATCACACAACAAAGTGAAGGATTTCCCCCATTGCCTTTATTATCTATAGCCAGGAAACAAAACATACTTTCCAAGTGGAGTCCTTCTTGAATCCCTTGCTTCTTGCTGTCCCAAATTCAACTATCTGCATTGATGGACAAAAAGGAGTGTAAGCACATAATGCTTAGTGAGGAATGCTCAAAACCAAAACACCATCAATGCAGCGAAACCATAAAACACCCTTTTCTTGAAATCACATTTCTAAAAATTAACATATTGCTTGAAAACTTCACTTGTAAACATCATAACCTTAAATCATGCATCGCTCAACATATAAACCAACATTAAAACCCAAATGCTATATGTATCTCAATTCCAAACATCATCCTTGTAATTACTTCCATTTAAACCTTCTCATGGATAAATGCTATATGCAAAGTTTAAACCATTTTTCTTGGAAACCATTTCTACATCATGCTCTTTCTTTCTCATGCTTGAAAATCATTTCGAAGCAATTCTCATCTGGAAAACCACATGTACCATCTACCTATCTCATGCATTCAACCAATGCAATTCTCGTGGCAAGGCAACACATGCTTGATGCACAAAAGAATTTCACAATCTCATTAGCTCATAAGCTTTTCTCATTGCATAAAATCTTTCAAAACATTGGTACATGTAAAACACATTTCATTCTCATATATTAGCATTTTCATATTCTACTTTACACAAATATGCGGATAGCTTGACTCGAGGTCAAGTCCTACCCCAGTAGGATCTCGCCACCGGACTCTACTTTCTTTGAAGCTTGGATATTCTACCAAGTCCTACCCCGGTGGTATCTCCATCATCGGACTCTATCTCTTTACAAAGCTTGGGTATTTCACCAAGTCCTAATCCGATGGAATGCACATCATCGGTTTCTCATGGCGATAACTTTTGTTGCCATAAAGCTTGGGTCTTTCACCAAGTCCTATCCGATGGAATCTACCACATCGGTCTCTCATGGTGGTACCATACAATGCCATTAAGCTTGGGTATTTCACCAAGTCCTATCCGATGGAATGCACATCATTGGCCTCTCTCTTTCGAACGAATCCC
Source organism: Hibiscus trionum (assembly GCA_030270665.1). Taxonomy (NCBI): domain Eukaryota; kingdom Viridiplantae; phylum Streptophyta; class Magnoliopsida; order Malvales; family Malvaceae; genus Hibiscus; species Hibiscus trionum. Next base: position 31,316,712 of record BSYR01000021.1, read on the forward strand.
AAGAGCACGTAGAAATTTTTAGTTTATAGTACACTTCACATCCTATTGGTCGACCAATTATATCTGCCAATCTTCTCATCATTTATGCCAATATATCATATCAAAATCATTTAAAAATCTATTGTTTTCAATGCATGCAACACCATCAAGGCCAAAATGTTAAACCATGCCTTTAAAACACAAATTAACACCACATACTCTCATGAATCATTAATTTTATGCTTCCTTCACCAAACCAAGTTTGATAACCAACTCTCATGCTTAAAAGTCATGCTTAAATAGCAAATCAACCCACATTGCCAAACCAAGCACATCAAAAGCAATTTTAATATTTTCCAAAACAATAATAGCACAAATCGAGAGAGAAATCTACTTCACTTACATCTGAACTTAAACCGCCGTTTCAAGACTAGATTTAAGTTCCCAAACCTCTTTTCAAAATCATTCCAAAGCTAGAAAAACATGTTCTCACTCCCCGATACACAACATTATGCTAGCCGACGAGCCAACCAAGTGTCTAAAGCCTCCAACGCTACCTCGATTGCTTCCGGATTACTCTCCCCTATTTTAAGCACATAAGAGCAGAGAATTAATGCATCACCATGCATTAAAATCACCAGCCATTCACTGTAACTCGTTGCTCCACTCAAAACAAGCATTTTGGCTATCTGAAACAACCGAAAACATCTCTAAACAATCACCAAACAAAGACCAACCAAGATCTATCAATTCTAACCATTTCTAAACATCAATTAACATCAAAAAGCAATACAAACACGACCTTATACCTCCAGCAATAGCAGCTCATCAAAAACACCTCAAAAACTACAAATCTAACATCTTAAACTTAGGAACCCAAACCTATTCGGGATTTATTTGTTAAAACCTTATTCTCAACAACAAATATCATCCAAAACATGTTACAAATAAACCTCAAAACATAGCCTAACATAGAAATACGAAAATCACCAAGATCTCATCAAGAATCTTGAATTTAACAACTATTTCATGTTTATAACATTAAAACAACTCAAAAACCATCAACAAATGATTGACAACTTGTGAATTTCAGTAAAGAACTGATCATTAGAGGAGAAGGACAAAGCTTACCTCTAATGGTTGATCTCTCTTCAATTTGGGCAAGTTTTCTTGAAATCCAAAGCAAAAATTAAAAGGATTTGTTGAGACAAAGTTAAGAAATCTTTTGGAAGTTAAAAATCTCAGCAAACACAATGAAAATTGATGAGAGAAAAGTGTTTGGCTTATTGGAAGTTGAGAGAAAATGAAAAGAGAAAACTATCGTGAAATTAGTTATGAAAAGTCAACATTTAATTCCCTTTTTAATTTCCTTCTATTAAATCATTATTAAAAGTTCCGAAATTAAAGAGAAATTTGATAAAAAAACATTTGGTAAATTTAGCTCCTTAAAGATTCAAAGTTTCAATCCTTTACAAAACAGTCACTAGTCAACTTTTGCAAAAACTGCATTTTGGTCACTATACCAAAATGTAATATTTTCAAATCTCATTTTGTAAAATTGTATTCACTAAAATCATTTATATAATAAATGAGGATTTTTAGATATTTTTTCCATGTTTTTAAAGCATCCAGAACTAGGTGTTCCGTAAACCAACCTTAAGGGTTCGAACCGTTGCCGACTAGCCCGATTCAACGTCTAAAACATCTAGGCCCAAATTTAGGGCGTTACAACTCTCCCCCACTTAAGAAATTTCATCCCCGAAATTTCCAACTTGAGAAGAAAGCGCGGTACACAACGAAACAACTCCTCAACCTGAACCAAAAGGCGTAACTTCAACATGACCACTCACGGTGAGACTTCCAGAACACACGATTACCAATCTCAAATTAGCTTCCCACACCTCCAAACTGTGCAAGACTTCCAACAACCCAAACCACTCTTAACCCTTCGCAACATACTCGCCTTCCCTCATAATTCTTTCAACACAACACACACGGTGACACCCACCTATCCATTCCCAAGCCACCATGTGATCTACAACTCACTCTCCTTTCCGAAACCTCATGTAAACCACTCAAACTCTAGCTCGCAGATCAACACGACGTGCAAGGTCATTCCTAGGTAACAACTGCTTACTCACGTTTCCCCAACGTATTAACAAACAGTCTTACACATCCGCTACAATCTGAACCATACGTTCAACAATCAAGATACAAAATCCAGAGCACCATCACACGCCTCCACAGTTCACCAAAATCTACCCACACATCATATGAAAATCCTCGTCACGAGACTCTAACCTTATCTCCAACCGTTGCTTCACTTACCTCAACTGTCTCAAGAAAGATTTACTTATACTCCGCCTGCAAACCACTCTCTCACAAGAACCCAGCCAAACCAACATGGCCTTTGAACTTACATTACTATTCCCCACTCAGGCTTCGGCTATGACTCTACTCTTACCTGGATGCCACCCAACGACAATTCTTAACCCTCACACAAAAACAACCGCAACATGCAACGCATAAAATTCATTCCCAAGCACTTACACTTGTCCAAAAGCATACACTACAGCTTTTCCAACCTACTTGGCCGCCCATTCCATCCACATACGGTACATACTAGTACCATGAATCCTCTACTCATCTCAAGCCAAACCTCAATTAAAGCTCTCGTCAGAACCTCCTTCCAACTCCTCTAAGGTTACTGCTGAACCGTCATCCACTTAGAACAACCATTTTATTGGAACCATTTATGCAAGGATACATCAACACTTCGAAAATACATCCGCAAGCCTACAACAACCGTCTAACACAGAGAAACTAAAACACCTAACTGCTATTCCCAAAATTCTTTTAACTACACCTCAAACAACCTTGACCGATTATAACCCCAAACGGTCACCTCCTTACCACCTCGCCGCCAAAGGCTCTTAAAACACCTAAAACACCTTTCCTCCTACCAACCAGGCTAGATCACCCTCATTACTACCGGCAACTTGTTTACTTCGTACCCTCACATCCATCTTTCGATTTGCATCAAAACAATACTTTAAACCCACAACTACCTCAATCCTACCACATCACTATTGGATCCAATTAGCTATTCGCAAGTGTGAACGTTTGTATGCATGGTCACCTACATGCCCTTATCAATGCCTATGTACATGTATGCAAACCTCTAATTTCGTGCCAAATGTATGCATGTACCAATATATATATATAATATATATGCAAATGATTTTAACTGTGCATATATGTCTGTTCACACTTACTAATAGCGTCCTCAGAATCCGCCCAAGAACAACCTCTTACCATATTTCCAACTTTTTCAGTCCCACCATTCCAACCACTTGCTAACAGCAACCTACCCCAACTATTTCACTTTCGCCACCAATGTTGTTCTCAAATACAACACCGATTTCTACCCTAATTCACTAACTATAGAACCTTATCTACAACACAAGAAGACGCAAACTAGAACTAAACAATGACATAGATTTCACAGTAAAGATACCTGCAATCACATCATTGTCCTTGAGCTTAAAGCGACGAGCACTCTCCCCCGCAGAACCACCATTCTCCGGCCGCACCACCACATCATCGACCAACACCCTGAGGTCACCATCGTCTCCCCGCTGTAAAGAACCCTGACTGCACTTGCAATCACAAAGAGCTTCAACAGGCACCCCAACTTGACCACCCTGAGCTAACTCCGGACAATCTCACCTCAAATGTCCAGCAGACCCACAATTCCAACAAGATTCAACCACCGTACACCTCGCACCTCTCTGCTTTTCTTGCCACCTTCGAACCCTATCTCGGCCACGCTCACGACCCCTTTGAGACTCATTTGCACGCAATGGAGATGGTCCCGCTACATGAGGAAAATTACGCTTCACATGATCCTTTGCACCACAATTCCAACAAGCTCCAACACCCCAAAAACCCCAATGTGACGCCTTACACAACAGATGCACTCCGGTAACGAACTACCATTATTTGGCCTTGTTGCACTTGACCCACATTACCATTACAACCAAAACTCTGATTCAGGTGAACCCTTCTGTCATGAAATCTCTTACGCCGCCCACTCTCGAGTCCAGAACTCACAGCTCTTTTGCTCGCATTTTGCTCACCATTATAAACTGAAGCCACGCTCTCATGTTGTTTAACACCTGAGAACTTATCTCCCAGGTATCTCTTATTAAAGGCAAATAAAAAGAACTCCCAATCCATATCGTGGATATTCGATGCAACCGACACAGATGTCCACCAAACACAAGCATCCTCCAACATTAACGAGACAACGCTTCACAGCTTACAGGCGCTGTCACATCCTTCCTGATCCAGGATTGGAACCGTACTGGCTAACCAAGCCTCGAACGCCTCTAGCGTCGACCCATGATAATCAATAGCTCCCAAATCATGTAGACACTGCTTTGGCAAACTCACCTGTCTAACCGCCGGTACATAAGCAGACCCTACATTCACTGCGGCCTAAGATGTTCCCGATGTCTCCTGAATCACGAACGAGAAATCTTTCATAACAGGGCGAGCCCCCTCATGCTGCCATATCGCCTCAACTCCAAGCACTGACGACTGAAATGACACACTCTCACCAGATGGTGACTTCCACCTCCCAACAACCTGCTCTAAAGCAGCAACAATCGTACCCGATTGCAATTCTCTCTTCGATTCCATTGTGCTATTATTCACAAGGCAATGATAACAAAACAAACAAAACGATCAGGCGAGCTTCAAGCAAGGATTCAAGACCCCAACTCCAAGTTAACACATTTGCTATAATAATAAGGCAATGGGTATCTCGAATTCCCCCCCCCCTCTTGCATGACATAATAATCAATATTAACATTGATATCACAAACATTGTGCATATCAAACAGCGAAATTCAATCATGCTCTCATCAAACAACATTCACCTTCAACATCATAATAGCAACATATCACACTCAACATACATTTCATCATTCAAACTCAGCTTACAACGTCATCGTATCACCAATACACGTTCACATTAACTCACATGTGATTTATAACAATTAAGCATGATATAAACATCAACATTTCACCTAAAAACATATTTTTCAACCAACTTTCAACCATACACCAAGACAGACATCAAAACTTACCATAACAACTTACCACAAACTTACCATCACCCCAAGTGTTCATAAACCTAGTTCTGATACCAACAAATGTAACCCCCTTAGCCCGGTCTAGACGTTAGACCCGAACTAAGGTGATTACACGGGGAAAATCGAAGCCAACTCGTTAAAGACGACTCGGATTGACGACCCTTTTTTTTCTTTTTTCTTTTCTACATGTAAATAGGTCCTATCTGATCACCAAAGAGCATAGAAAGAAACAACACAACGATCGGAAAACGTTTAGGGATTTAATTGCACAATTTAAGCTTTTAGGGACCAAAACATAATTTCTACAAATTACCTGGGCTTTTTAAATTTTAAGGTTACCATTATCCAATCAATCACATTTCACACTTCTCTACCAATTTTCATATCAAACGGATCAACCAAACTCATTCAATTGCATCCACAACATTCAGGGACTAAAATGCAGCATTTCAAGCTTTTAAAGATGCTTATAATTGTTTTTAACGGTCGCGTATCGGTACGCCTAGGGTCCATATCGATACGCGGGAAGGCAGTGACCAAATTCATAGAAAGGGTATCGATACGCTTCCCCGCGTATCGGTACGCCCTTCAACCCATATCGAAACACTCCCCAACTGTACCGAAACAGTTGTGTAGGAAAGCACAAATTTGGCTTATGCGTATCAATACGCAAGCTCGAGTACCGATATGCATACCAGATCTGTCTCAAAAATAGACCCAAAAACGTACCAAATTTCAACATAACATCATCGAATCATATGGACATGCTTATGGCATCAACTCTATCATATTTGCTTCAAAAACTAGTCACATTGCAAGCAACTAGCACACCAACTCATATAGCATATGCAACTAGAATGAACTTGCTTTTAACCATAAACCATAACAAAACTAAAATGCAAAATGAGGATTCAAACACCACATAATGGCCATATACAAGTCTCAAACTATAAGTCAAACTTGTTCTAGGTAAACAACCTCATCACGCAACAAAGTGAAGAATTTCCCCTATTGCCTTTATTATTTATAGCGAGGAAACAAACCATACTTTCCAGGTGGAGTCTTTATTGAATCCCTTGCTTCTTGATGTCCCAAATTCAACTATTTGTATTTATGGATAAAAAGTAGCGTAAGCACATAATGCTTAGTGAGAAATACTCAAAATAAAAACACCATCAATGCAGCGAAACAATAAAACACCTTTTTCTTGAAATCGCATTTCTAAAAATTAACATATTGCTTGAAAACTTCACTTGTAAACATCATTACCTTAAATCATGCATCGCTCAACATATAAACCAACATTAAAACCTAAATGCTATATGTATCTCAATTCCAAACATCATTCTTGTAATTACTTCCATTTAAACCTTCTCATGGTTAAACGTTATATGCAAAGTTTAAACCATTTTTCTTGGAAACCATTTCTACATCATGCTCTTTCTTTCTCATGCTTGAAAATCATTTCGAAGCAATTCTCATCTTGAAAACCACATGTACCATCTACCTATCTCATGCATTCAACCAATGCAATTCTCGTGGCAAGGCCACGCATACTTGATGCACAAAAGCATTTAACAATCTCATTAGCTCATAAGCATTTCTCATTGCATAAAATCTTTCAAAACATTGGTACATGTAAAACACATTTCTTTCTCATATATTAGCAATTTCAGATTCTACTTTACACGGATATGCGGATAGCTTGACTCGAGGTCAAGTCCTACCCCGGTAGGAACTCGCCACCAGACTCTACTTTCTTTGAAGATTGGGTATTCCACCAAGTCCTACCCCGGTGGTATCTCCATCACCGGACTCTATCTCTTTACAAAGCTTGGGTATTTCACCAAGTCCTACTCCGATGGAATGCACATTATTGGTTTCTCATGGCGATAACATTTGTTGCCGTAAAGCTTGGGTCTTTCACCAAGTCCTACCCGATGGAATCTACCACATCGGTCTCTCATGTCGGTACCATAAAATTCCATTAAGCTTGGGTATTTCACCAAGTCCTATCTGATAGAATGCACAACATCGTTCTCTCTCTTTGGAACGAATCCCAAGAACACGTACAAATTTTTAGTTTATAGTGTACTTTACATTCTATTGGTCGACCAATTATATCTGGTAATCTTCTCATCATTTATGCCAATATATCATATCAAAATCATTAACACATCTACTGTTTTCAATGCATGCAACACCATCAAGGCCAAAATGTTAAACCATGCCTTTAAAACACAAATTAACACCACATACTCTCAAGAATCATTAATTTCATGCTTCCATCACAAAACCAAGTTTGATAACCAACCCCATGCTTAAAAGTGATGCTTAAACAGGAAATCAACCCACATTGCCAAACCAAGCACATCAAAACCAATTTTAATATTTTCCAAAACAATAATAGAACAAATCGAGAGAGAAATCTACTTCACTTACTTCTGAACATAAACCGACGTTTCAAGCCTAGATTTAAGTTCCCAAACCTCTTTCAAAGATTTTTCCAAAGCTGGAAAAACATGTTCTCACTCACCGATACGCAACACTACGCTAGCCGACGAGCCAACCAAGCGTCTGAAGCCTCCAACGCTACCTCGATTGTTTCTGGATTACTCTCCCATGTTTTTAGCACATAAGAGCAAAGGATTAATGCATCACCATGAATTAAAATCACCAGCCATTCACTGTAACCCGCTGCTCCACTCAAAACAAGAATTTCGGCTATCCAAAACAACCGAAAACATCTCCAAACATTCACCAAACAAAGCCCAGCCAAGATCTATCAATTCTAACCTTTTCTAAACATCAATTAACATCTAAAAGCAACACAAACATTACCTTATACATCCATCAACAACAGGTCATCAAAAACACCTCAAAAACCCCAAATCTAACATCTTAAACTTAGGAACTCAAACCTATTCAGGATTTATTTGTTAAAACCTTATTCTCAACATCAAATAACATCCAACACATGTTAGAAATCAACCTCAAAATAGAGCCTAACATAGAAATATGAAAACCACCAAGATCTCATCAAGAATCTTGAATTTTACAACTATTTCATGTTTATAACATTAAAACAACTCAAAAACCATCAACAAAGGATTGATAACTTGGGAATTTCAGTAAAGAACTGATCATTAGAGGAGATGGACGAAGCTCACCTCTAATGGTTGATCTCTCTTCAATTTGGGCAAGTTTTCTTGAAATCCAAAGCAAAAATCAAAAAGATTTGTTGAACCAAAGTTAAGAAATCTTTTGGAAGTTAAAATCTCAGCAAACACAATGAAAATTGATGAGAGAAAAGTGTTTGGCTTATTGGAAGTTGAGAGAAAATGAAAAGAGAAAGCTATCCTGAAATTAGTTGTGAAAAGTCAACATTTAATTCCCTATTTAATTTCCTTTTATTAAATCATTATTAAAAGTTCCCAAACTAAAGAGAAACCTTATAAAAACATTTAGTAAAATTAGCTTCTTAAAGATTCAAATTTTCAATATTTTACGAAACAGTCACTAGTCAACTTTTGCAAAAACTTCATTTTGGTCACTATACGAAAATGTAATATTTCCAAATCTCATTTTGTAAAATTGTTTTCACCATAATCATTTATATAATAAATGAGGGTTTTTAGATATTTTTTTCCATATTTTTAAAAAATCCAGAACTAGGTGTTCCCTAAACCAACCTTAAGGGTTCGAACCGTTCCCGACAGCCCGATTCAACGTCTAAAATATCTAGGCCCATATTTAAGGCGTTACACTCACGCTTCTTTTAGTCGTTGAAACTCTAACTTATCTCTAAGTAGAGTTAGCTTCCACCGTTGGGATGGAAACCATGCTTACTCGTTTCTTGAGTTTAACTATCTCGATATTAAACAAATGGATAACCTCACAATACTCTCTCTCGATGAGATCGCAAGAATAAAATCAATGCCAAGAATAAGCAAACCTTGAACTAAATTGCATTAAAAACTCAAACAAAGTACAATTGTTTTCTCACAACTACTAAGCAAAATAATCCCATCCCTAAGAGAAATTAGAACATGATGGACGTGGAGATCGCACGACTAAACCCTAATCTCAAGCTCTCAATACTCAACTCTTTTACTCTTTGATGTGTGCAGCAAGTCTTTCTTAAATAGGAAAATGAGTAGGGTGAGGTCCTTCTTGGATAAGAATTTAAGTTGGACTTGGACTTGTCTTCATTAAAGAGGTGAATCTCTTTAATTTTAATGCCTTTATCCACTTTGGCCAATTTTCATCTTTAACCTTCCTTCTATGTTTTCATAGTCTTCTCGTGCTCCGTTTTCCATGAAAAGTGTGTAAAAAATCCAGCATTTTATGATCTTCAAATCGGCTACCATTTTGCATGATTTGCCCCCGGCAGGTCAGTTTGTGCACTGCCTCGGTAGAGAATATCTGCTGCCTCGGCAGGGGTGTGTCATTGACAACCTAAACCCATCCTTCTACCTCCAGCATGCATAACACCATCATTTGACCTCAAAAACCCAACTAAAACCATCAAGAAACTCAAGGATCTCAAGGATTTCGGGATCTATATTATCAAAACCCTTTTTCAACATAATAATCAACTCAAAACTCAATTAAAACCAGTCCAAAACAGAGCTTATAAAATCCAATCCGAAAATCAAGATTTTAATCACATTTTTTGCAAGATTTTGATCTCAATTTAAAACTATAATAAAAACTCACACAAAAACATCAATTAGAAGCCAAAGATCTTGGGAATTTCAATAAAGAACCTAGATTGAAGGTTGAGAATGGGATTTACCTCCAATCCTTGCCTTCTTTAAGGTTTGACAAGTTTTAACTTCACAAAACTTGAAAATCTTGTAGAGAAATCTTGAAATTGATTTGGAAATCAATGAGAGAGTGTTTGGGAGAAAAGAGTTCTGGAGAAATGAGTTGGAAGATGGTTTTGTTGAAATGAGAGGTAGTTACGTGAAATGATATCTCAATTTCCTATTTTATTAATTTTAATTAAATAAAACCTTTTTTTATTTAATCATCTAAAAACCCTTTTAAATTACATGTTAATTTAAGGAAGGTGTAATTGCACCATAGCTCCCTAAAGATTCTAAGATTTTGGCTCCTCTTTTTAAAATTACATTTTCTACAGTTTTGAAACTTTACATTTTGGTCACTACCCAAAATGTACCACTTCCAAAGCCTTTTTTGTAAAATTGATTTGACGAACCCCTTAAACATGATTTTAGAGGATTTTAGCAATTTTTACCATATTTTTTCCTTTCCCGATCCTTGATTTCCCTAAACCACCTAACGCGATTCGATCCGTTTCCGGCTGGTCCAATTCAATGTTAAAAACATCTAGGTCCAAAACCAGGGCGTTACAACTCTCCCCCACTAAGGAAATTTCATCCCCGAAATTTTACCTAAAGGAAAAAGGTGCGGAAACTACTTCAACATGTCCGCCTTGCTTTCCCAAGTGGCCTCCTCAACTCCACGGTATCGCCACAACACCTTCACAAGCTCTATCGTCTTGCCACGAAGAACTTTACTGCTCACATCCATAATCCTCATCGATTCCTCATCATATGACAGATTCGGATTCAATTCTATCTCCTCAACAGGCATCACATGCGAAGGATCTGATATGTACCATTGCAACATCGAGACACGAAACACATCATGTATCTTTTCCAGCTCAGAAGGCAACCTCAACTGATATGCCACATGACCAATACGCTCCACAACCTCGTATGGTCCAATAAACCTTGGGCTAAGCTTACCCTTACGCCCAAATCTCATCACCTTCTTCCAAGGCGATACTTTCAAAAACACACGTTCGCCAACCGCGAACTCGATTTCCTTATGTTTCAGATCCGCGTAAGACTTTTGTCGATCCGATGCTACCTTCAAACGCTCACAAATGAGCTTCACCTTCTTGGTGATTCCTTTCAACATAGTTGGCATCGAAATCAACTTTTGCTCGGCTTCTGCCCAACAAAGAGGGGTCCTACACTTTCTCCCATACAAAGCCTCGTATGGAGCCATTTGAATACTTGCCTGATAACTATTGTTGTAAGCAAACTCAACCAACGGTAAGTGCTTCTCCCAAGAACCCTGAAAATCTATAACGCAGCATCTCAACATGTCCTCAAGCACTTAGATCACACGTTCCGACTTTCCATCCGTCTGAGGGGGATAGGAAGTACTGAAATTCAATCGTGTACCCAAGGCTTGATGCAAACATTCCCAAAATCGCGATGTAAACCTCGGATCCCTATCTGACACTATGGACTTTGGTACACCATGCAACCGCAAAATCTCAGCAATATATAGCTCAGCCAACCTATCCAAGGTATACGTAGTATGCACAGGCAAGAAATGTGCACACTTTGTGAGGCGATCAACAATCACCAAAACTGAATTCTTCTTTGATGGTGACAAAGGCAAACCAAACACAAAATCCATGGTAATCCTCTCCCACTTCCACTATGGAATTCTCAAAGGTTGCAACAACCCCGAAGGTACCTGATGTTCAGCCTTCACTCGCTGACACACCATGCACTTACTAACCAACTCGACAACATCCTTTTTCAACCCCATCCAGTAGTACTCATTCTTCAAATCACGATACATATGTGTACTACCAGGGTGCATAGCGAAAGGACTACTATGTGCTTCAGTCAGAATAGTGCGCCTCAACTCAACATCATCTGGCACCACTATTCGACTCCTAAAACACATAACACCATCATCATTAAAATTAAAATCCGAATGCTTACCCTCCGCAATGTCCTGAACATGAGGAGCAAGAGAATCATCAAGCAACTGCATATCCTTGATCAATTGAATCAGAGATGGTTTCACTTGCAATTCAGCAACAAGACCACCATCTCGTGATATGCTGAAGCCAGCAAACACTGCCCTCAACTCCACAACCACTTTCCTGCTCAAAGCATCAGCCACAACATTGGCCTTCCCCGGATGATACTCAATCGATAGATCATAATCCTTAAGCAACTCCACCAATCGATGTTGCCTAAGATTCAACTCTTTCTGAGACATAAGGTACTTTAAGCTCTTTTGATCTGTGAACACCACACACTTCTCGCCATACAGATAATGCCTCCAAATCTTCAAAGCAAACACAACAGCCGCAAGCTCAAGATCGTTAGTAGGGTAGTTACGCTCATGCACCTTCAATTGCCTCAATGCATAGGCTACTACCTTACTCTCCAGCATCAACACACAACCCAAACCAACAATGGACGTATCACTAAAGACTACAAACTCCTTACCAGGCTCAGGTTGAACTAGGACAGGAGCTTGCGTCAAAGCTTCCTTCAGCTTCTCAAAAGCTTATTGGCTCGCATCTGTCCACTCAAAGCGAACATTCTTCTACAACAACTTGGTCAAAGGTGCAGCAATCTTCGAGAAACCCTCGACAAACCTACGATAATACCTAGCTAAACCAAGAAAACTTCGTACCTTTATCACCGACCTAGGTACCTTCCAACTCATCACAGCCTCTACTTTATGCGGATCAACGCGAATCCCTCAGCTGATAAAACATGCCCAAGGAAGACCACCTTCTTAAGCCAAAACTCACACTTACTTAGCTTGGCATACAACTGGTTCTCCAACAACGCTTGTAAAATGATCCTCAAGTGTCTATCATGATCCTCCTCGGTATGAGAATACACAAGGATATCATCAATGAACACCACCACAAACTGATCCAAGAACTCATGGAACACACAATTCATCATGTCCATGAAAGCAATAGGTGGGTTGGTCAAACCAAACGGCATCACTAAGAACTCGTAATGCCCGTACCTTGTCCGAAAAGTTGTCTTAGGTATGTCCACATCCTTTACCTTTAACTGGTAATACCCTGACCTTAAGTCAATCTTAAAAAACACGGAAGCTCCTCGAAACTGATCAAAGAGATCATCAATCCTTGGCAAGGGGTACTTATTCTTAATCGGAAAATTATTCACTTGCTGATAATCTATACACATTCACATCGTTCCATCTTTGTTCTTTACAAACAACACCGGTGCACCCCAAGGTGATACACTCAGCCAGATGAACCCTCGGTCCAGCAACTTTTGAAGCTGCATTTTCAACTCTTTTAGCTCCTTAGGTGCCTTGCGATAAGGAGCAATGGACACCAGAGTCGTATTCTCATACAACTCGATACCAAACTCAACTTCCCTGTTTGGTGGCAGCCCAGACAATTCTTTCGAAAAGACACTCGGAAAATCGCAAACGGTTCTAATGTCCTACACACGTACATCTTTTGTGCCAGGATTCATCACATATGCAAGATATGCCTCACAACCCAACCACATCATGCGGCTTGCTTCCAAAGCCGAAATCACATTGGACAAGAATTTCACATTCTCGCCTACTATCACAACTTCATAATCATCAGCTAACTTTAAGGTGACTCGCTTAACATCAAAATCAACCACTGCTCTATGCTCAGATAGCCAATCCATACCAAGGGTAACTCCATCAAATCCACAAGGAAAACATAACCCTGAACAAATAAGGGACATATCCAATAAAACTTTTTAGTGACTACAGTCTCACCAAAAGAACTAGTCACTTGAATTCCTACTTCAAGCAACTCAACAGGTATATCAAGCAAATGTGCATGCTCACTCAAGATATAAGAATGCGTGGATCTAGAATCGATCAAAGCCAACAATGATAAAGACTGGAGAACAAAGGTACCTGCGATGACACTGGTATCATTGCGCTCCTCGCGCTAAGCATAAACCCTCGCAGGACCGCCTCCCTCAGGCTGAACTACTACAACATGAGCAATGTCTCGCTGCCCCTCATCTCTCCTCTGGAAATTTCCTCGGCCGCGCCCACGGCCTCTCGGAGATGTAGCCACAGCAGGTGCACGTCCCTTGCCTCCACCGACCAACAGAGGACACTCCCTCCTCGTATGATCTGTTGAACCACAGTTCCAACAAGAATTCCCTATCTCCACAACAAGAGCGTGAACCTCCCTAGTCGCACGTAGACAATCTCGCCGCAAATGACCCCGAGAACCACACGTCTAGCATGTGTTCTGATCTGCCCTCATCCTGTCTCCATGAGCCGGTGCACCACGTCCAACATTGCCTCGCCTAGCAGCATGCTGATATCTTCTATCTCGACCTCTCTTGTTCCGTCCACCACTGGAACTAGACTCAGCTGCTCTCTTTCCAGAGCTAGAACCACCTCCGCGAGATTTCATGCCCAAATTCTACTCAATGTCCTTCGCTCGATATACAAGCATGTCGAAATTTGTGTAATCCATTGCCAACATATATGTCTTGACTTCCTCAACCAGCCCGTACCCGAAACGATCACAATGATGCCTCTCACTTGGCATCAACTCAGGGGCGTACTGGGTCAGACGTACGAACTGAACCTCGTACTCAACCACATATAGGTTTCCCTGAACAAGCGACATAAACTCGCGTTTCTTCTCATCCAAGTATCTCACACATAGATACATTCTCTTAAAAGCACCTCGGAAAAACTCCCAATCGACCTCATTGGGTTCCATACCAGCGGTGATAGTCGTCCACCAACTATATGTGTCACCCTGGAGAAAAGAAACATCGCATCCCAGCTTGCGCACATTATTACATCCCATCTGATCCATGATACAGATCGTGCTAGCCAACCAGGCTTCTGACGCCTAATGAGACATACCATAGAACTCGACAGCTCCTAGACTCCTCAACCTCTCTAAAGGCAAACCCACTTGCCCAGCTGCAGGGGCCTGAACATCCGCTCTAGCTACCACAGCCTGAAACGCTCCGGTGATCACCTAAACCAGTGGCGCTAGGTCACTCAAACCCAGACCAGCGTGTCCTTGTTGCTCCTACTCCCCACCTCTAGGGGCGGCGGAGAAGGTAAGTTTCCATCGGGAGGGACATCAGCCCCTTGGTTACCCTGGTTGCCCTGCTCAGCCGCAGGCATTACCGTGTTCGACCTAAGCTCTATCCTCAGACCCGTAGTGCTATTTGAACAAGGCAAAACAATAAAAAATCAAATAATGATTTTAGGCTAGCCTCAAGCAAGGATCCAAGTTCACAAAAACATTTAATTAATGTAATAAGATAATGGGCTCCCCGATTTCCCTCAAGCATAACATATCATACAATAGCATTTCATAATCAACATGCTTTACACCATCCGAAATAAGCATACATCCTTTTCACATTATCAACATGCAATCATTTTTATCTCAAATATGATTTACATTAATTAAAAATGGCATAAGCTCCAACATTCAATCAAAACATGCTTTTTCAAACAATCACACACCAAACATACCAATTTCACTTACCATCATCCCCAATTCTTTCGTAACCTGGCTCTAATACCAACAAATGTAACCCCCTTAGCCCGGCCTAGACACCTGACCCGAACTAAGAAGATTACACAGGGAAAACCAAAGTCAACTCGTGAGATTCAACCTCGATTAGCGACCCTTTTTTTCTTTTTATCTTATCTAGATGCACATTATTATCCTACAAGATTAATAAAGCTATTAGGCGAAAACAGCACAGCGATCGAAAACCTGGTTAGGGGTTCAATTGCATTCATTTGACTTTTAAGGACCAAATTGTAAATTTCAGGAATTACAAGGACAAACCATGTTTTAAAGTTACCAATAAAAAATTATTCATATATCATGCCAGCATGTCAAATCTCAACTAAAACGGACCAACCAAACTCAGCCAATTGAACTTACAACATTCAGGGACCAAAACGTAAGAAACAGAAACCTGGAACTATTCAAAAATCACCATCCAACGGTCAAGTGTTTCGAAACACAAGACCCTGTATCGGAACGGCCGTTTCGAAACCATGTTGACCGTTTTGATACGTGGGTGCATTCTGAGACCCCAAATAACATGTTCCGATACGGTGAATTACAGTAGCGAAATGTTCCGTAACGTGCTTACTCGTTCCGAAACACCATGACCATTACAGGACACCGTTCTGAAACAGATAAGGGCGTTCCAAAATGCCTGGACCTACAATTTTTCCGAATTGCTGGTTTTACACAAATCTTCACCTTCGAAATCATTCCAACCCATGTCTTAACACACATACAATATGAATACACCTCAAAGACCACCAATACGACACACAAGCTACAACATAGCATCAATCTTGCAAGCTTTGAAACTATAGGCATACTTCCTAGAAGTCAAAACCACAAAAAGGCTAAAAACCACATTCAAGCTTAAACCAATATTCAAAGGCCATTTACAATACCAACTCAGCAAACCAAACATGCTCAAGATGTTTAACATCACCAAATAATATCAAAAGTAGAAATCCCACCCATTGCCTCTTATTACACCAAAGTAAAACCACATACTTTGTTTGGTCTAAGATACTTGGAATCCACTTGCTTTCTCGCTGCCCAAATCCTTAATTTTCTGCATTGATGGAACAAATGAGCGTAAGCATAAAGCTTAGTGAGGATTGCTAAAAACAAACATTCGTCAATGCATTTTACAAAACCGAAACATCACCATTTGTCATCTCATGCCTTTACTCAAGTCATGCCCTTTTAAAGCATCGATGCACTTTTTAAACCACATGCTCTTAGCATCATTAAAATAATAAAAAATAATCTTTTGCTCATGCTTAAACCAAGCATCACATGCATTCTAGCATAATTCACAAGCATCTCATGCTTTAATCAACATTCAACAACATTATATTGGCTCGCAAGTGATCAATTCTCAATCCATACCAAAACCAACACAAATGACACAATCGGCTACGCGGATTACAAGCATTGTCCCACACGCTTCATACACACTACCGGACTACACAAGGCTCACACACGGGATTAAGCCATCAACTGTTGTGACACCCGTGGTGGAGTTTAACGGTACAATCACAACCCCTCAACACCACTCATCGGTAGTTGTATAATTCCACTAACGAGAGCACGGGACACATACCACAAGATCTACACACGGGATTTAACCATCCTCCGTTGTGATCTTAGCCTCAATTGTTAGGGTACTTGGATGGAGTATACGGTACAATCACAACCCCTCAACATCCAAGGCGACTTTAATATATGAAGGATTATGGTGAAATCAATTTTATAAAATAGGGTTTGGAAATACTACATTTCGGTGTAGTGACCAAATCGCAGTTTTAACAAAGTTAAATAGTGACCATTTTGTAAAGGATTGAAACTTTGAATCTTTAAGGAGCTAATTTTACCAAAATGTTTTAAATCAGATTTCTTCTTAATTTGGGTGATTTTATTAATGTTTTAATTAAAGAAAAATAAAGATTAATTAAAAGGAAACTACCTTTGACTTTTGATAACTACCTTTCATCAATTTTCTCTCAATTTCTTTTCAGCCAAACACATTTCCTCCAGCAATTAACCTTTTATTTTCATTCCTTTTGATGAGATTTCAATCTCATTTTGATTCCTAATCTTTTCCACATCAAAACCTCTTGATTTTACATTGGATTTTCAAGAAAACTTGCCCAATTCAAGGAGAAATCTGCCATTAGAGATAAGCTTCGTGCTTCTCCTCTAATGATCAGTTCTTTACTGAAATTCTCAAGTTATCAATCCTTTGTTAATGATTTTTGAGTTGCTTTAATGTTAGAAACAAGAAATTGTCTTAAAACTCAAGATTTTTGGAGAGATATTGATGATTTTCGTGGTTGATGGTTAGGCTCTATTTTGAGGTTGTTTTCTAATGTATTTTGGATGTTAATTGATGTTATAAATGAGTTTTTATCAAACAAATCCCGAATAGGCTTAGATTCCTAAGTTTTGTATGCTAGAATGATGGTTTTTGGGGTGGTTTTGGTGTTCTGTTGTAGCCGGAGGTATAAGGACGAGTTTGTGATGATTTTTGATGTTGATTGATGTTTAGAAATGATTAGAAGTGGTAGATCTTGGCTTGGCTTTGTTTTGGAAGAGTTTGGAGTTGATTTCGGTTGTGTTTGGAAATCGAAATGTGGTTTGTGAGTAGAGCAGTGAGTTTAGGTGTGTGGCTGATGATTTCAATGAATGATGATGCATTAATCATGTGCTCTTATGTGTTATAAACAGGGGAGACATCTTCGGACGCCTTTGGTGTTGATCCGAGAGCTTAGATAGCATTTCAGCGAGCAAGCGAAACGTAATCGGTGAGTGCGAATGGTTTGGAAGTCCTTGAGGGACATGAAACAAGGTTTGGGGATTTAGGAAAGGTTTGAAACACCTTCCTAAGTCCGGAAGTAAGTATTGGCTAGATTGCTCTCTTAAATATGGTGGTTGCCCCTAAAATGCTTTTAAATGCTCAGGGTTTGAGATAGATTAATTCCTACTATTTTTATGTATGATTTGTGGTATGAGATGATGCTTGAAATGATTTCATGAAATAACATGTTGCATAGTTGAGATTTGAGCTTTTGTTTTAAAGCATGGAAAATGTTATGGTTTTGAAATGAGATGAGAATGATTTGGAAATGTTGCATGAAAAACAGTAGGTGAGATGATGTTTTGACATAATATATTGGCCTAGATGTTGAGATACTAACCGGATATAATTGATCGATCAATAGGACGAAAGTGCACTATAAACTAAAAATTCGTACGTGCTCTTTGGTTTAATCCAAAGGGAGAGAACCTATGATGGGCATTCCATCGGGTAGGACTTGGTGAAATACCCAAGCTTTGTGGCGATGAGAGATTCCGCCATGTGAGTACGATGATGTGAGATTCCACCGAAAATTATGTTACTAGACAAGTGAGTACGGTGATGTGAGATTCCACCGGAAGCGTCTAGTGGTTAGAGAATGTATCTGCATATCCGAGTAATAATGAGATATGAAATGCCAATATAATATATGAAAATGCTTTGTATTCACATGTACCTTTGATGAGATGATTTATGCTATGAGAAATGCATATGAGATTTGTATATGAAATGCTTTGGTTTTACAAGCATGAGTTTGGCTTTGCCATGAGATTTGCATTGGTTTAAATGCATGAGATAGAATTGAGGTACATGTGTTATCAATGAGAATTTGCTTTGAATGGTTTTCAAGCATGAGATAGAATGAGCATGTTGTAGAAAAAGGCTTTGAGAAAGTGTTTTGAATAATGCATTGTTGTGTTGGTTTTCTTTAGAGCCTGCCTCACTAAGAAATTGTGCTTACGCTCTCTTTTACCAATAATGCAGATAATTGAGGTGTTTTCGGGCAGCAAGAAGGTTAAGAACATCCAAGGAAGTGCAAAGCTCATGTATGGTGATGTTTTTACACACTTTAGTTTTGATATATGGCAATGGGAAACCAAGGTTGTATTTGGGAAATGTGTTTGAACTCCCTAAGTTTGTGGCATGTTTGAGATAGCATTTATGGGTTGTAAATGGTCTTAAATGTTTGGTTTGGGGTTTGGTTGCTCATATTGGTTTTGAGACTAGGGAGCATGCCTTTAGATTGTGTGCTTTTGTGTTTGATGCCAAGCTCTAGTTTAAGGGTCTTAAATATGTTCCTTAGTGGCTAAATGTGTTGTTGGTATGTCTTAACGCTCATAGATGTATGTTTGAATGGTTTGGAATGTCAAAAAGCAGCAATTTATGTTTTCACTGGGCAAGGTGTATTGAAACACCCTCACCTGTTCCGAAACGGGGGCCTTTAATGGCCATGGTGGTTCAGAACGGATGAAGCTGTTTCGAAACAATTTGGCTATTGGTGAAGCCTGTTTCGATACTGGTCTCGGAACATACCCGAGTACCGAAACGGTCAACAGCGTTTCGATACAGGCGTTTCGGTACGGTGGGTGGGCATTCCGATACAGTTGACAGTTGGATGTTGTTTTGAATTATTTTAAGTTTCCATGCTTTACATTTTAGTCCTGAATGTTGTGGATGCAATGTTTGAGCTTGGGATGTCTTTTTAAGGTGAAACTTGACAGAGAAGCATGTAACATGATTAATTCCATATTGGTAAACCTAAAATCAGCAAAGTCCTTGTAATTCCCAAAAATTACATTTTGGTCCCTAAACACGTAATTTATGCAATTGAGTCCCTAAATGCTTTCCCATCGTTGTGCCCTTCTCTTCCATGATTCGTGAGTATACACATAGGCTTAATGTGCATCTAGACGATATTAAAATAAAAAAGGTCATTAATCAAGGTTGACTTTCGGGTTGACTTTGGTTTTCCCCGTGTAATATTCGTGTTTCGGGTCAAACGTCTAGGCCGGGCTAAGGGGGTTACATTTGTTGGTATCAGAGCCAGGTTATCGAATAATTGGGGCTTGGTATGGGGTTGTTGTATGTGTTTATGCATGATTGTGTCTTTTCAGTGAAAGTTTGGTGTATGAACATTGATGTGTGATTCAATTGAGATGATTTTGTGATGCTATGCTATGTTTGTAGTGTGGTTGGGGATCCCATTGCCATATCATTACTAATGAGAAGAAATGGTTTCAAAAATGAGCTTGAGTACTTGGATTACTTACCTTGTTATGCCTAATTGTGTTTATTGCATTTTTGTCAGTGCATTGTTTTTATTATGGGGCCACGTAGAGAGCTGAGAATCAATACTAGATCTACGACTGAGAATGAGAACGTAGTGAATGTTGAGGATTTACCTTTTCCTCCCCTTGGTGGACCACCTGGTGGTGGTGGAGCTGAGGCTGGTGCTGCTGGAGTTGGTGCTGGGGTTGCTGGACTCGAGGGTGTTCTGGGGCAAGCTGCTCCTGACATGGCCATGTTGATATAGGCTATTGCTGGAGCTTTTCAGCATCAGTAGCTGGAGCTCATGGAGCTGCACCTCAGGATGGTGCTAATGTGAGATTGCCATTGTAGCCTCTCCGCAGTCTATGAGGGACTGATTTCAGAGGTTTGTCACCGGAAGGTTCTGAATCTTGGTTGGAGAGCACCAAGAGGATTCTTGGTCAGTTGAACTGAAACAATGTGCAGAAGCTGGGATGCATTGTGTCACTACTGCATGGTGATGCTTCTACGTGGTGGACGACCACTATCTCCGGAATGGAGGATGATGAGGTGACTTGGACATTCTTCTTGAAAGCGTTCAAGCAGAACTATCGGGGAGTTCTCTATCTCGATGAGAAGAAGAGGGAGTTTATGTCTCTTGTGCAAGGGAACATGTCTGTAGCTGAATATGAGATTCAGTTTGTTCGCCTTAGCCAGTATGCACCTGAGCTAATTCCTAGCGAGAGGGAAAGGTGTGAACGGTTTCATTAAGGGCTGGTAGCGGATGTTAAGACCTATATGCTTGCAGCTGATTACACTAATTTCGATGTCTTGGTCACTAGAGCCAAGGACATTGAATTGAATCTTGGTTTGGCGAGTCGAGCCGGTGGATCTAGCTCGGGAAAGCATGCTGCAGAACGTAATTATGGTAGAGATCGCAACAAGAGGCATAAGGATAGGAAGCCGCACCATGATGCTAGACGTGGGGGTGGCAACCCTGGTAGAGGTCAGCAAGGACCTAATGCTTTCTTGAGGACTCTTGAGTGTAACAGTTGTGGTAGGAGACACGGTGGTAAGTGTTGGGGTAACCTTCGTACATGCTAGAACTGTGGAAACCGAAGGCATATGAAGAAAAATTGTCCTCAGCCGCTGAGAGAGAGACATGCTCCGGTGAGAGCAGCTAAGCCACAAAGAGGTCGTGGGCGCGACCATGGTAATTTTCAGCGTAGGGATGATGGTGGAAGGAACGTGGCGTATGTTGTGGCTGTCCAACCTGAGGGTGGTGGTCAGGCCCGAGTGTATGCCCACCGTGAGGGAAGGAATGACACAGACGTGATCGCATGTAGCTTTACTTTGCAATCCTTGTCATTACTTTCTTTGATTGATTCTGGATCTACACATTTGTACATATTGCGTGAACATGCTCAAATGCTTGGTTTGCCTATTGAGTCTTTGGATATTGGTATGCATGTGACTAGTTCCTTTGGTGAGACGGTTGTAACAAGAAAGTTATATAGAAGATGCCCCTTAAAGGTGCAAGATCATGTGTTTCTTGTTGATCTTATGGAATTTCCATTCTATGGTTTTGATATAATCCTTGGCATGGATTGGCTTGTCGAGCATAGAGACGTTGTGGATTTCGAAAGCAAGCGAGTTTCGTTGAAACTAGCGGATGATTATGAGGTGGTGGTGGTGGGAGAGAATTTGAAGTTTCTTGCCAATGTGGTGTCAACATTGGAAGCTAGCCGGATGTTGCGGTAAGGCTGTGAGGCTTACCTAGCCTTTGTTATGAATCCTAGTTCAAAGGAGGTGCGCATTGAGGATATAAGGACCGTGTGTGAGTTCTCTGGAGTGTTTCCGGGGGAATTACCTGGTTTGCCGCCTAGTCGAGAGGTTGAGTTTGGAATTGAGTTTTATGAGAACACAACTTCGGTGCCCATTGCTTCATATCGCATGGCACCCAAAGAGTTGAAGGAGTTGAAGACGCAACTTCAGGAGTTGCTTGACCGTGGCTTTATTCGGCCTAGTGTGTCACCTTGGGGTGCACCGGTCTTGTTTGTGAAAAAGAAAGATGGCACGATGAGAATGTGCATCGATTATCATCGACTGAATAAGTTGACTATCAAGAACAAGTATCCTCTGCCGAGGATTGATGATCTTTTTTATCAGTTTCGGGGATCGGTTGTGTTTTCAAAGATTGATCTGAGGTCAGGGTATTATCAGTTAAAGGTGAAATATGTGGATGTGCCGAAAACAGCCTTTAGAACGAGGTATGGGCATTATGATTTCCTTGTGATGTCGTTTGGGTTGACAAATGCTCCTGCCGCTTTCATGGACATGATGAATATGGTGTTCCATGAATTCTTGGATAAGTTTGTTGTGGTGTTTATCGACGATATCCTTGTGTACTCTCGTACTGAGGAGGAGCATGAAGGTCATTTGAGGATTGTTTTGCAAGCGCTGTTGGAAAATCAGCTTTATGCTAAGCTGAGCAAATGTGAGTTTTGGCTAAACGAAGTTTTTTTCCTTCGTCATGTGGTTTCAGCCGAAGGGAATCAAGTTGATCCCCAGAAGGTTGAGGCGGTGATGAATTGGAAGCCTCCTAAGTCTGTTCATGAAGTCCGTAGCTTTCTTGGGTTGGCAGGAAACTACCGGAGGTTTGTGGATGGATTTTCTAAGATTGCTGCCCCTTTAACGAAGTTGTTGCAAAAGGATGTTAAATATGAGTGGACGAAAGCGAGACATCAAGCTTTCGAGAAGTTAAAAGCAGCTTTGACGCAAGCTCCTATCTTGGTTCAACCTGAATCAGGGAAAGAGTTTGTGGTGTATAGTGACGCATCCTACGTTGGTTTGGGGTGTGTGTTAATGCAAGAGGGTAATGTGGTGGCTTATGCATCGCGACAATTGAAAGTGCATGAGCGCAATTATTCTACGCATGACATTGAGTTGGCTGCGATGGTTTTTGCTCTGAAGATTTGGAGACGTTATCTTTATGGTGAGAAGTGTACTGTGTACACGGATCACAAGAGTTTGAAGTATTTGATGTCTCAGAAAGAGTTGAATCTTAGGCAACGGCGATGGGTGGAGTTGCTTAAAGATTACGATATAACAATCGAGTATCACCCGGGAAAGGCCAATGTTGTGGCTGATGCCTTGAGCAGGAAAGTGGTGGTGGAGTTAAGGGCGATGTTTGCTAGCTTGAGCATATCGCGAGATGGTGGTCTTGTGGCTGAATGATGTTGGATGATTCTTTGGTACCACATGTTTAGGATATTGCTGAGGATAGAACATCGGACTTCTGTTTTAATGGTGATGGTGTTCTGT
Source organism: Hibiscus trionum (assembly GCA_030270665.1). NCBI lineage: Eukaryota > Viridiplantae > Streptophyta > Magnoliopsida > Malvales > Malvaceae > Hibiscus > Hibiscus trionum. The sequence continues at coordinate 31,340,668 of BSYR01000021.1, forward strand.
ATTTTGGGAGTCGGATAGTGGTGCCGAATGATGTTGAGTTGAGGCGTACTATTCTAACCGAAGCTCATAGTAGTCCTTTTGCTATGCACCCTGGTAGTACAAAGATGTACCATGATCTGAAGGATGAGTACTACTGGGTGGGTTTGAAGAAAGATGTCGCTGAGTATGTGAGCAAGTGCACGGTTTGTCAGCGGGTTAAGGCTGAACATCAGTTTCCTTCGGGGTTGTTGCAATCGTTGAGGATCCCTGAATGGAAATGGGAGAGGATCACCATGGACTTTGTGTATAGTTTGCCTCTAACGCCGTCAAAGAAGAATTCTGTTTGGGTGATTGTGGATGGCCTTACGAAGTGTGCACATTTCTTACTTGTGCATACTACGTGCACCTTGGATAAGCTTGCAGAGTTGTATATTGCGTAGATTGTGTTAGAGTATGCCCAAAGACCAATCATATGATGGTTGTAATAACATACTATTTTACCAAATTTATGGAATAAAGGCATTGTCATTATTATCTTTTTATATGTTTCTTTGCATTAAACTATATAAATGATAATAACGTCCATACAATAATATGATTATTGTTAAATAGGATCCTTAATCTAATATTATTACGGGTATGGACAGTGATAATATATAAAGACTAATATGTGGTTGATTGATAACAAGTGTTGTTATTGACATAGAGATGTCAAAATCAACACATAAGTATTTGTTAGAGAACAACATACTGGATTGACCCGCTATGAGCATGTTTCTTGGGTAATTATGTGACAGTCACAACATTGCTCATGATAAACATATGTATAATCCTCAGACTTGAGATCAACATGATTTCAACATAAAGATTTACGTATTTTGACATAGTCAAACGTGTGTCGTAACTGACTACATTATAAAGACTGATGATTGTATACGTGATGACCTATGTAGTGAAATATGGTTGATCAAGAAAGGATTTTCCCTCCTACATAATGGGAGAAATATCTTCGGCCACTTGATTGAGTGAGATTAGAAAATGCATGGCCATGCTCGAATATTATGATATGAGATATCCTAGAGATTCGTTTATCATAATCTACTCAAGACATCAAGAAACACTAGATGGACAACGCAAGTGTGACTAACCCATGACTTGTGTTCTTCTAAGATATAAAGGACAAAAGGATAAAATACATAAAGGAAGTTTATTCAGGAATTAGGAAAGTCAAACCATGACTTCATGCAACTTAGGTAGCAATGATGTATTGCTAGATGCCACTCATTGTTTGTAAAATTAGAACAGTTCTAATTTTGCTGCTAACGTTGCATTAACCTACAAGGGTCACACCCTTCGAATGAAACGAACAAAAAATTGGAAACCATACTCCCTATTTTAGGGAGGTTGCCTAAAATCCCCTATGGGATAAGGGAAATCGGCAACTCCCTTAAATGGGAATAATATTGGATAAATATTGTATTTATCAAATATTATTTAGAGTATGGAAAATATTTAGAGACTTAAATATTATAGAATAAGATTCTAGAAATTCAAATATATATTTGGAATTTATATAATGTATATTTCATTCCAAGTTTATGTAGAATTAGATTCCACATAATTAAAAACATATATTTAAATATATTTAAATCCAAGTAAAGATAGAATGAGATTCTATATAATAAATATATATATATATATGGATTAAATGTAATGTATATTTCAATCCATGTTTTATGTAGAATGAGATTCTATATAATTAAATATATATATATATTTCATTTAATATTATTAAATATAATGTATATTTAATATAAACCAATTTCAAGTAGAATTAGATTCTATGAATTTTGGTTGAACATAGATTTAAGGAATTCAACTAGAATTAAGTCTCTGAATACTATTTAAAGGGACAAGGGCTAGCAACCAAATCATCCCTCTTCCTCCTCTTGAAGATTTCGACAACACCCCTAGGGATTCCCCACTGGAATTCGACATATCCTAGAAAGCTCTCTGAGAAGTTGTTCGATATTTTTATGGTGTTCTACTTGCCCCATAGCAAATCCCTGAAGGTTCCCTTGCTCGATTGCAAGTCCCGGTTGAACTCCTGGTCGATTTCAGACTCCCCCAGGAATCCCTGGAGGGATTTTGACTTCTCTCTGGAAGGTGTTCAAACCTGTCGAAATTTATCCCTAAGTGTTAGGGAGGCGGAAACTTTGTTCGTTTTGTTCGGGTGGACTCAGTAGAGGTCGTTGCGAACCTCTGACGATTCCGGTTTTACTTGACGTGGTTATTCCGACATACTATCGGTTTTCCAGTTTCCAGAATTTTAAAAGGTAACTCTTCATCTTTTCACCCCGGATTCGTTCTTGTACATGGATCCTGGCTGGATTGTAACCCCCTTAGCCCGGCCTAGACGGTTGACCCGAACTACGAAGATTACACGGGGAAAACCAAAGTCAACCCAAAAGTCAACCTTGATTAACGATGCTTTTTTTCTTTTTAATCTTGTCTAGATGCACATTAATCCTAAGCGAGCACTTGAGATTCATATACGAGTAAAACACATCGATCGTATTCAAATAAGGGACTCAATTGCACAAAATACAAATATTAGGGACCCAAATGTAAATTCTGGAAATTTGAAGGTCTTATCTAATTTTTAAGTTACCAATATTAAATTAGTCATATCACATGCTTCCCTGTCGAATTCCACCTTAATCGGACGCCTCAAACTCATGCAATTGCAAAAACAATTTTCGGGACCAAAATGTAAAGCTTGCAAACCTCAAAACTATTCAAATCAATGCCCAACGGTCACCTGTTTCGAAACGGGGTTGACCGTTCCGAAACACGGGTTCGTTTCGAGACTTTTTTTGAAATAGGGACTTTTAGTGGCCAAACCGTTTCGATGTAACGCCCCGGTTTTGGGCTTAGAAGTTTTGGGCGTTGACCGGTTTGGTCAAAGTCCTGTTCGAATCTTAAGAGGTTAAATTAGGAAAGCCTAGTTCGGGTTGCATTAAAAATATGGAAAAATGGTCTAAAATCATCTTTTAATATAATTAGATGAACTGTGAAAACAATTTTGGAAAATGAGGTTTGGAAGGTTGACATTTTGGCTAGTGACCAAAATGTAATTTTCGCAAATTTGGTGGCTGTTTTAAAAAGGATTGAAACTTTGAATCTTTAAGGAGCTATTTGCCCAAAAGTGAATTCTCCAGATTTTTTCTAAGATATTTTAATCCTAAATTCTGATTTTAAAGGTTTCATAAAAGGAGGGAAACTCATTTTTACTATTTTCTTTCCTAACTTCCTATTTTCTTCTCTCATTTTCTCTCCAACCAAACATTTCTTTTTCCAGAGATTTTGATCTGATTTCTTCATCTAAAATCATCCTTTCAACTCACAATTGATAGCAAATCATTGTGTCATCAAAACCTACTCAATTGCTACAAGTTTCAACAAGGTTTTCATTCCAAAAAGTGGAGAATCACAAGTTTGGAGGTATGAACGATTTCTCCTCTGAACTTTAAGTTCTTTAATGAAATTCCTAAAGTTTTCAATCCTAAATTTATGTTTAATTAAAGGTTTTCAAGTAGATTTGTGGATCTTGGCTAATTATGCAAGATTTTGATGTTTTCACTTGATTTTCGTTAGATCTGAGTAATCTGGGTTTTAAGAGGTGTTTTTGATGTTAAATGAACTCTAAATTGATAAGGAAATGAGTTTTGATCAATGCAATCCCGGATAGGTTGAGTTTCCTAAGTTTAGCTTGTGTTTTAAGGTGGTTTTTGAGGTGATCTTGGTGATCTGATGTTGCTGGAGGTATAAGGATGGTTGTAGGTTGTTTTTAGATGTTAAATGGTGATGATGGATGTTAGGTTTTGTTGGGTTATGGCTGGGCTTTGTTTAGAAGTGGTTTTGATGCATTTTCGGTTGTGTTTGGTGGCCGAAAATGGAGGTTGGATGAGAGCAGCGAGTTTAGGTGCTTTCATTGAAGTAATTGATGCATGGTGATGCATTAATTTACTACTTTGATGTGTTGAAACAGGGGAGGCATCTTTGGATCCAAGTTTGGTTGTTTCGGAAGCTTGATTTCGTGCTTCGGCAAGTGGCGAAGTGGAAATCGGTGAGTGCAAGTATGGAAATTGGATTTCAGCTTTTTAAACCAAGGTTTGAAGGTTGTGGGAGCTTAGTTTAAGTCTAAACAACTTTGCTAAGCTCAAGTGTAAGTTTTCGGATTTTCTCTCTAGTGGTGGCCATGATTTTGATGTGATGCAAAATGATGATTTGCATGTTTTAATTACTGTTTTGAAAGCATGTTTTAGCATGGTTTTTGCTGATGATGTAAGCCATATGTTGAAGGTAACTCTAGGTAGGAGTTCCTTGATTTTGTACATTGAAATGATGTGGTTTGATGCTTTGAAATGCATGATGAAATGGCTTGATTTAATGCTTTAAAACAGTGGATTAAATGATGAAAATGATGTATATTGGCAAGTGATGTTTTTAAAATGTTAAGGTCACTAAGGTGGTTAAAAGTCCTTGAGTGAGCCTTGTTACTTATGAACATCAAGGTGGTTAAAAGTCCTTGGATGGTTCATGTTGCGGACACTAAGGTGTTTAAAAGTCCTTAGGTGATCCTTTCTATGGTGTTTAAAAGTCCATAGGCCAAGGTGTTTAAAAGTCCTTGGGATCAAGGTGTTTAAAAGTCCTTGATGAGATTCAATTCATGGTGTTTAAAAGTCCATGGCCAAGGTGTTTAAAAGTCCTTGGGATCAAGGTGTTTAAAAGTCCTTGATGAGATACTTTCTATGGTGTTTAAAAGTCCATAGGCCAAGGTGTTTAAAAGTCCTTGGGGCCAAGGTGTTTAAAAGTCCTTGGGAAGTTGTTGAACTTGTTTTATGAAATGGAATTTGTCACTTGAGCCAATATGACATGTTAAGTATGTAAGAAGCATGAGATGCTTGTTTTTGATATATGACATGAAGCATGAGTTTGCTTGTTTTAAAGTATGCTTTGGGCATGTGCAAAGGTTGACTATAAGCATGATTTATAAATGGTTTTAATTGCATTATTGAATTGTTTTTAATGAGCATGCCTCACTAAGCTATTGCTTACGCTCTCTACGTTTTCTTAATTCAATAATGCAGAGCATTAGAGTACCTTGAGGGCAGCAAGAAAAGGCAAGCAATCAAGTTCAAGTGAAGCTCAAAGTACGAAGGTTTTATAAGTGCAATTTAGCTTTTGTATGTTTTGGCAATGGGGGACCAATGTGTATGTTTTGGGAGGTGTTTGAGGCTCCCTAAGTATGTTGAATGTTGATGTGTTTGCTGGTTTTTGAATTGGAACCATATATGCTTGTTTTGGAAGTTTGGTGTTGAATAGCTAGCTTGTTAGGAAGCATGCCATTAGAATTTGGGGCTTTTCATATGTGTTGGTTATATGTTGAATTGGTGCTGCATTTATGGTCCTTGCATGTTGGTAGACTTTGTGGTATGATTTGGTGTTGTTTAATTGAAGTTTGAAGCATGATTGTTGCTGTTTTAAGTCGATTTCTGGCAGGAGTATCGATACTCGAGCTTGCGTATCGATACGCAAGAGCCAAATCTGCAGATTTCTGGCCATGCGTATCGATACGGGTTGGGTATCGATACTCGTCCAAGTTTCTGTTTTCCCCGTGTATCGATACGACTCCAGGCGTATCGATACACGACCGTTAATCTGGTTAAAAGTATCTTTAAATGTTTGTTTGGTTTACGTTTTGGTCCTGAATCTTGTTTGTTCAATTGTATGAGTTTGGGAAGTCCTTTTGAGCTGAAATTTCACAGAGAAGCATGAAATCTATTTAATTTCAAGATGGTAACTTCAAATTTGGTTAAGTCCTTATAATTATCAGAAATTACAATTTGGTCCCTAAAGTTGTAATTTGATCAATTGAGTCCCTGTTTGACCTCTGATGTTTGTGTGATCACAACTAGGTCTAATGTGCATCTAGACAAGATTTAAAAAGAAAAAAAAAGGGTCGTTAATCAAGGTTGACTTTCGGGTTGACTTTGGTTTTCCCCGTGTGACTTTCTTAATTCGGGTCAACCGTCTAGGCCGGGTTAAGGGGGTTACATTTGGTGGTATCAGAGCTGAGTTTGCGAGTAATTGGGAATGTTTGTATGCATGATTGAAGTATGTATGCTATGAATGCTTGTTGTTTGAAAGCATGTTCGGTGGCTTGAAATGTTGATGCAGTTGAGTTGTATGTTGTGATGTTGCATGCTGAGGGTACCCATTGCCAAACAAAAGCTAATGAAATGAAATTGATTTTGAATGAAATTGAGCTTGAATACTTGGATTGCTTACCTTGCTGGGCCTGACTTGTTTTATTTTTGCATTGTTATTGCATGGTAAAAGTATGGCACCACGTAGAGAGTTAAGGAGTAACGTGAGAGCTACGGCTCCTAATGAGAACGAGAATGAGGAAAGTGCGGTTCTACCTCCTCCACCTGGTGGTGGTGGAGCTGAGGGAGGTGGAGCTGAAGCAGCGGCTGATGCTGGAGCTGCAGGACCTGAGGTTGGTCAGGGGCAAGCTATGCCTGATATGTCTGCTTTGGTACAAGCTATTGCGGGTGCTTTTCGAGCAGCAGTAGCTGGAGCTCAGGGAGCTGGGCATCAGGGAGATGCTGGAGTCAGATTGCCTTTGGAGCGTCTGCGCAGTCTTGGAGGGACTGAGTTTAGAGGTTTATCAGCTGAGAGTTCTGAGGCTTGGCTTGAGAGTACCAAGCGTATTTTGGGTCAGATGAGTTGCACGGATGTGCAAAAGCTGGGTTGTGTTGTGTCCTTGCTGCAGGACGATGCTTATACATGGTGGACGACTACCATTTCTGGTATGGCTGAAGCTGATGTTACCTGGACATTCTTTCAGAATGTGTTTAAGAGAAGATATCTGGGAGTGAGATATCTGGATGAGAAAAAGCGGGAATTCATGTCTCTTACTCAAGGGAGCATGAGTGTAGCTGAGTACGAGGTACAGTTTGTACGGCTCAGTCAGTATGCACCGGAGCTGATACCTGATGAGAGGGCTAGGTGCGAGAGGTTTCGTTACGGTCTTGTGACGGATGTTAAGATGTATTTGCTGGCCGCCGAGTATGTTGATTTTGATGTGTTGGTGGGCCGAGCAAAGGATGTTGAGATGAACCTGAGTTTGTCTGCTAGAGGTGCTGGAGCAAGTGCTGGAAAGAGACCAGCTGAGTATAGTTCCGGAGATGGACGGAACAAGAGGGGACGCGATCAGAAGTATCAGTCCTCAGCCAAGAGAGGTGGCGGTGCACCTGCTAGAGGAGGTTATGCTAGAGCTGATCCTAGTGCTTGTTGGATCTGTGGTTCACGTGGTCACTTGAAGCGTGACTGTCCTCGTGCTGAGAGAGTAGCACAAGCTCCTGTTGTGGCAGCTGGTAATGCTGGTGGAAATGGATGCTGGAATTGTGGTTCTGCAGACCACATAAGGCGAGATTGTCCGAGGTTGGCTGGTGAGCAGGTGCGTGCTCCTGTTGTTGCTGCACCGCAGAGAGGTCGTGGGCGCGGCCGTGGTAATTTCCAGAGGAGAGAGGAAGGTGGCCGAGGGGTAGCTCATGTTGTAGCTATTCAGCCAGAAGGTGGAGGCCAAGCGAGGGTGTATGCTCAGAGAGAGGGCAGGAATGATGCTGATGTGATTGCAGGTACCTTTACTTTGCAGTCCTTGTCATTGCTTTCTTTGATTGATTCTGGATCTACGCATTCTTATATTCTTCGTGAGCATGCTGAATTGCTTGGTTTGCCTGTTGAGTCTTTGGATGTTGGTGTTCGGGTCACTAGTTCTTTTGGTGAGACTGTTGTGACTCGAAAGTTGTTTAGAAGGTGCCCTTTGGTTGTTCAAGAACATGTCTTTCATGTTGATCTTATGGAGTTGCCCTTTTATGGTTTTGATGTGATCCTTGGTATGGATTGGCTTGCTGAGCATCGTGCTGTTGTGGATTGTGAGAATAAGCGTGTTTCGCTTAAGCTTGCTGATGATTATGAAGTTGTGGTGGTTGGTGAGAATGTGAAGTTTCTTGCCAATGTGGTATCTTCTTTGGAGGCGAGTAGGATGCTGAGGCAAGGTTGCGAAGCTTATCTAGCTTTTGTGATGAATCCTAGCTCAAAGGAGTTGAGGGTGCAAGATATCAGGGTTGTAAAGGAGTTTCCTGGTGTTTTTCCTGAGGAGTTGCCTGGTTTACCTCCTAACCGCGAGGTGGAGTTTGGAATTGAGCTGTATGAGAATACAACTCCTGTGTCCATTACTCCCTATAGAATGGCACCTAAGGAGCTGAAGGAGCTGAAGACGCAGTTGCAAGAGCTGCTTGATCGTGGTTTTATCCGGCCGAGTGTGTCGCCTTGGGGTGCTCCTGTCTTGTTTGTGAAGAAGAAAGATGGCACGATGAGAATGTGCATTGATTACCGTCAGCTGAACAAGTTGACTATCAAGAATCGGTATCCTTTGCCGAGGATTGATGATCTCTTTGATCAATTTCGGGGAGCAGCTGTGTTCTCTAAGATTGACTTGAGGTCAGGGTATTACCAGTTGAAGGTGAAAGATGTGGATGTGCCTAAGACAGCTTTCAGGACAAGGTATGGGCATTATGAGTTCCTTGTGATGCCGTTTGGGTTGACAAATGCTCCTGCTGCTTTCATGGACATGATGAATCGTGTTTTTCATGAATACCTGGACAAGTTCGTTGTGGTGTTCATTGATGATATCCTTGTGTACTCGCGTACTGAGAAGGAACATGAAGAGCATCTGAGGATTGTTTTGCAAGCTTTGTTGGAGAATCAGCTTTATGCTAAGTTGAGTAAGTGTGAGTTCTGGCTTAGGGAGGTGGTGTTTCTTGGGCATGTTGTTTCAGCTGAGGGGATTCGTGTTGATCCTCAGAAGATTGAGGCGGTTATGAGCTGGAAGGTTCCTAAGTCTGTTCATGAGGTCCGTAGTTTCCTTGGTTTGGCGGGATACTACCGAAGGTTTGTGGATGGTTTTTCCAAGGTTGCTGCTCCTTTGACGAAGCTGTTGCAAAAGGATGTTAAGTATGAATGGACGGAAGCGAGACAGCAGGCTTTTGAGAAGCTTAAGGCGGCTTTGACGCAAGCTCCTATCTTGATTCAGCCAGAATCAGGGAAAGAGTTTGTGGTCTACAGTGATGCGTCCTATGTTGGTTTGGGGTGTGTGCTGATGCAGGAGGGTAAGGTTGTGGCTTATGCGTCGCGGCAGTTGAAAGTGCATGAGCGCAATTACCCTACGCACGATATTGAGCTGGCTGCAGTGGTTTTTGCTCTGAAGATCTGGAGACATTATATGTATGGTGAGAAGTGTACTGTGTACACAGATCACAAGAGTTTGAGGTATCTGATGTCTCAGAAGGAGTTGAATCTTAGGCAGCGGCGTTGGTTGGAGTTGCTCAAGGATTATGATCTGACGATTGAGTACCATCCTGGAAAGGCCAATGTTGTTGCGGATGCCTTGAGTAGGAAGGTAGCTGTTGAGCTGAGGGCGATGTTTGCTAGCTTGAGCATATCGCGAGATGGTGGTCTTGTGGCTGAGTTGCAAGTGAAGCCATCTTTGGTTCAGTTGATCAAGGATAAGCAGTTGTTGGATGATTCCTTGGTGTCTCATGTACAGGATATCGCGGAGGGTAGACCTTCGGATTTCTGTTTCAATGATGATGGTGTGCTGTGTTTTGGGAGTCGAATAGTAGTGCCCGATGATGCTGAGTTGAGGCGTGCTATTCTGACTGAAGGTCATAGTAGTCCTTTTGCTATGCACCCTGGTAGTACTAAGATGTATCGTGATCTTCGTGATGAGTACTATTGGGTTGGTTTGAAGAAGGATGTTGCGGAGTTCGTGAGCAAGTGTTTGGTGTGTCAGCGAGTTAAGGCTGAGCATCAGTTTCCTTCTGGTTTGTTGCAACCGTTGAAAATCCCTGAGTGGAAGTGGGAGAGGGTTACCATGGATTTTGTATCTGGTTTACCTTTGTCTCCATCAAAGAAGAATTCGGTCTGGGTGATTGTGGATCGCCTGACGAAGTGTGCGCATTTCTTGCCTGTGCATACTACGTTCTCTTTGGATAAGCTGGCAGAGCTGTACATTGCTGAGGTGGTGAGGCTGCATGGTGTGCCTAAGTCGATTGTGTCGGATCGGGATCCGAGGTTCACATCGCGTTTTTGGCAGTGTTTGCATCAAGCTCTGGGTACAAGATTGCATTTCAGTACATCCTATCATCCTCAGTCGGATGGTCAGTCTGAGCGAGTTATCCAGGTTTTGGAGGATATGTTGAGATGCTGCGTGATCGAGTTCCAAGGTTCTTGGGAGAAGCATCTGCCTTTGGTTGAGTTCGCTTATAACAATAGTTATCAGGCGAGCATACAGATGGCACCTTATGAGGCTTTGTACGGGAGGAAGTGTAGGACTCCTCTTTGTTGGGCTGAAACTGGTCAAAAGTTGGTTTCGATGCCTGCTTTGTTGAAAGGGACCACCGAGAAGGTGAAGCTCATTTGTGAGCGGTTGAAGGCTGCCTCTGATCGGCAGAAGTCTTACGCGGATTTGAAGCGTAAAGAGATAGAGTATGCGGTGGGTGACCGTGTGTTCTTGAAGGTTTCGCCTTGGAAGAAGGTGATGAGGTTTGGCCGGAAGGGTAAGTTGAGCCCTAGATACATTGGACCGTATGGGGTGGTTGAGCGTGTGGGTCCTGTTGCGTATCGGTTGAGGTTACCTCAGGAGTTGGAGAAGATTCATGATGTGTTTCATGTTTCTATGCTCCGGAAGTATAGATCTGATCCTTCGCATGTGATGCCTGTTGAGGATGTGGTTTTGAATCCGGATTTGACCTATGATGAGGAACCGGTGAAGGTTCTGGATTCGGATAGCAAGGTTCTTCGTGGCAAGACCATTGAGTTGGTGAAGGTGCTGTGGAAGCATCGCGGTGTTGAGGAAGCCACGTGGGAGCGAAAGGAAGACATGCTGAAGCAGTTTCCTTATCTCTTTCCTTCAGGTAAATTTCGAGGACGAAATTTCTTAAGGGGGGGAGAGTTGTAACGCCCCGGTTTTGGGCTTAGAAGTTTTGGGCGTTGACCGGTTTGGTCAAAGTCCTGTTCGAATCTTAAGAGGTTAAATTAGGAAAGCCTAGTTCGGGTTGCATTAAAAATATGGAAAAATGGTCTAAAATCATCTTTTAATATAATTAGATGAACTGTGAAAACAATTTTGGAAAATGAGGTTTGGAAGGTTGACATTTTGGCTAGTGACCAAAATGTAATTTTCGCAAATTTGGTGGCTGTTTTAAAAAGGATTGAAACTTTGAATCTTTAAGGAGCTATTTGCCCAAAAGTGAATTCTCCAGATTTTTTCTAAGATATTTTAATCCTAAATTCTGATTTTAAAGGTTTCATAAAAGGAGGGAAACTCATTTTTACTATTTTCTTTCCTAACTTCCTATTTTCTTCTCTCATTTTCTCTCCAACCAAACATTTCTTTTTCCAGAGATTTTGATCTGATTTCTTCATCTAAAATCATCCTTTCAACTCACAATTGATAGCAAATCATTGTGTCATCAAAACCTACTCAATTGCTACAAGTTTCAACAAGGTTTTCATTCCAAAAAGTGGAGAATCACAAGTTTGGAGGTATGAACGATTTCTCCTCTGAACTTTAAGTTCTTTAATGAAATTCCTAAAGTTTTCAATCCTAAATTTATGTTTAATTAAAGGTTTTCAAGTAGATTTGTGGATCTTGGCTAATTATGCAAGATTTTGATGTTTTCACTTGATTTTCGTTAGATCTGAGTAATCTGGGTTTTAAGAGGTGTTTTTGATGTTAAATGAACTCTAAATTGATAAGGAAATGAGTTTTGATCAATGCAATCCCGGATAGGTTGAGTTTCCTAAGTTTAGCTTGTGTTTTAAGGTGGTTTTTGAGGTGATCTTGGTGATCTGATGTTGCTGGAGGTATAAGGATGGTTGTAGGTTGTTTTTAGATGTTAAATGGTGATGATGGATGTTAGGTTTTGTTGGGTTATGGCTGGGCTTTGTTTAGAAGTGGTTTTGATGCATTTTCGGTTGTGTTTGGTGGCCGAAAATGGAGGTTGGATGAGAGCAGCGAGTTTAGGTGCTTTCATTGAAGTAATTGATGCATGGTGATGCATTAATTTACTGCTTTGATGTGTTGAAACAGGGGAGGCATCTTTGGATCCAAGTTTGGTTGTTTCGGAAGCTTGATTTCGTGCTTCGGCAAGTGGCGAAGTGGAAATCGGTGAGTGCAAGTATGGAAATTGGATTTCAGCTTTTTAAACCAAGGTTTGAAGGTTGTGGGAGCTTAGTTTAAGTCTAAACAACTTTGCTAAGCTCAAGTGTAAGTTTTCGGATTTTCTCTCTAGTGGTGGCCATGATTTTGATGTGATGCAAAATGATGATTTGCATGTTTTAATTACTGTTTTGAAAGCATGTTTTAGCATGGTTTTTGCTGATGATGTAAGCCATATGTTGAAGGTAACTCTAGGTAGGAGTTCCTTGATTTTGTACATTGAAATGATGTGGTTTGATGCTTTGAAATGCATGATGAAATGGCTTGATTTAATGCTTTAAAACAGTGGATTAAATGATGAAAATGATGTATATTGGCAAGTGATGTTTTTAAAATGTTAAGGTCACTAAGGTGGTTAAAAGTCCTTGAGTGAGCCTTGTTACTTATGAACATCAAGGTGGTTAAAAGTCCTTGGATGGTTCATGTTGCGGACACTAAGGTGTTTAAAAGTCCTTAGGTGATCCTTTCTATGGTGTTTAAAAGTCCATAGGCCAAGGTGTTTAAAAGTCCTTGGGATCAAGGTGTTTAAAAGTCCTTGATGAGATTCAATTCATGGTGTTTAAAAGTCCATGGCCAAGGTGTTTAAAAGTCCTTGGGATCAAGGTGTTTAAAAGTCCTTGATGAGATACTTTCTATGGTGTTTAAAAGTCCATAGGCCAAGGTGTTTAAAAGTCCTTGGGGCCAAGGTGTTTAAAAGTCCTTGGGAAGTTGTTGAACTTGTTTTATGAAATGGAATTTGTCACTTGAGCCAATATGACATGTTAAGTATGTAAGAAGCATGAGATGCTTGTTTTTGATATATGACATGAAGCATGAGTTTGCTTGTTTTAAAGTATGCTTTGGGCATGTGCAAAGGTTGACTATAAGCATGATTTATAAATGGTTTTAATTGCATTATTGAATTGTTTTTAATGAGCATGCCTCACTAAGCTATTGCTTACGCTCTCTACGTTTTCTTAATTCAATAATGCAGAGCATTAGAGTACCTTGAGGGCAGCAAGAAAAGGCAAGCAATCAAGTTCAAGTGAAGCTCAAAGTACGAAGGTTTTATAAGTGCAATTTAGCTTTTGTATGTTTTGGCAATGGGGGACCAATGTGTATGTTTTGGGAGGTGTTTGAGGCTCCCTAAGTATGTTGAATGTTGATGTGTTTGCTGGTTTTTGAATTGGAACCATATATGCTTGTTTTGGAAGTTTGGTGTTGAATAGCTAGCTTGTTAGGAAGCATGCCATTAGAATTTGGGGCTTTTCATATGTGTTGGTTATATGTTGAATTGGTGCTGCATTTATGGTCCTTGCATGTTGGTAGACTTTGTGGTATGATTTGGTGTTGTTTAATTGAAGTTTGAAGCATGATTGTTGCTGTTTTAAGTCGATTTCTGGCAGGAGTATCGATACTCGAGCTTGCGTATCGATACGCAAGAGCCAAATCTGCAGATTTCTGGCCATGCGTATCGATACGGGTTGGGTATCGATACTCGTCCAAGTTTCTGTTTTCCCCGTGTATCGATACGAATCCAGGCGTATCGATACACGACCGTTAATCTGGTTAAAAGTATCTTTAAATGTTTGTTTGGTTTACGTTTTGGTCCTGAATCTTGTTTGTTCAATTGTATGAGTTTGGGAAGTCCTTTTGAGCTGAAATTTCACAGAGAAGCATGAAATCTATTTAATTTCAAGATGGTAACTTCAAATTTGGTTAAGTCCTTATAATTATCAGAAATTACAATTTGGTCCCTAAAGTTGTAATTTGATCAATTGAGTCCCTGTTTGACCTCTGATGTTTGTGTGATCACAACTAGGTCTAATGTGCATCTAGACAAGATTTAAAAAGAAAAAAAAAGGGTCGTTAATCAAGGTTGACTTTCGGGTTGACTTTGGTTTTCCCCGTGTGACTTTCTTAATTCGGGTCAACCGTCTAGGCCGGGTTAAGGGGGTTACATTCGATACGGTCACCAGCCGTTTCGAAACAACAAGGTCATTACAGGCCCCCGTTTCGAAACACCTGTGAGTGTATCGATACGGGTTGCCCAGAAACTGCAGATTTTGCTGGTTTAACATGCATGAAACCACTCAAACACATCCTAATAACTTCCTAATCATGCCAACAAGTCATCATACATGTAAGGTACATGTTTGCAACTTCAAAACACATTCCTAGCATCACTCATGGAATTCCACAAGTCTATAGGCATGCATCCTAATATCCAAAACCAAACAACCAACAAAACACCAAATCAAGCATCAAAATGGCCATTTACAAATCCAAATCATCAAAAGCATCAATTCGCAATTAGGGAGTTCAAAACATCTCCCAAAGCACATCCTAGGTTCACATTGCCAAAATATCAAAAACTAGTAGTGTTGTGAAAACATCACCATACATGAGCTTAGTTTCCCTTGGACTCTTAGCCTCCTTGTTGCCCTCAACACTTCAATTATATGCATTATTGGTTCAAGAGAGAGCGTAAGCACAATTGCTTAGTGAGGCATGCTCTAAAGAAACAACACAATAATGCATTTTATAAAACACTTTTAACAAAGCCTTCCATCACATAATCATCATTATTCATGCAACCTTACATACAAAACAAGCATCTCATGCTTCATTAAAATCAACATGTCATATTGGCTTCCAAGTGATAATCCATAACCATTTACAACACAAAACACAATCGGATACGCGGATTACAAGCGTTGTCCCATACGCTTCATACACACTACCGAACACACAAGGTGGAGTTTCCCGGTACAATCACAACCCCTCAACACCCGTGATGGAGTTTAACGGTACAATCACAACCCCTCAACATCACTCATCGGTAGTTGTATAACTTCACTAACGAGTACACAGGACACACATCACAAGATCCACACACGGACTTTTAACCACCGTTGTGATCTTAACTTACTCGTTAGTGTACTTGGATGGAGTTTACGGTACAATCTCAACCCATCAACATCCAAGGCGACTTTATTCACGGTGCACCCAATCCTATAGCCGGCTAACTATATCCGATTCAAGTACTTTAAAACCATCACATCACTTGCATATACATCATATAACATCAACAACTCACTGTTTAAAGCATTAAACAAAGCCATTTAACATCATGCATCACTATGCATCAAAACCACATTTACAATATGTCAAACCAAGGATCTCTTACCTTGAGCATCCTTCAACATATGGCTTTCAAAACCACCATTTACCATGCTAAGACATGCTTTCAAAACATAATTTAAACATGCAAATATAAGCAATGCATCAAACCACATCATGGCTCATCCAAGAGAGTTTTCCCGAAAACTTACTCTTGAGCTCAGCTAAGTTGCTTAGACTTAAACTAAGCTCCCAAAACCTTCAAACATTTGTTTCAAAGCTGGAAATCCAACTTCACTCACCAATTCCATTTCGCAAGCTTGCCGAAACGCCGATCAAGCCTCCGGATCAACACCACAAGTGTCCGAAGATGTCTCCCTTGTTTTAAACACATCAAAGCAGATGATTAATGCATCATCGTGCATTGAAATCTTCAGCCAACACTCTTAAACTCTCTGCTCTACCTTGAGCCAACATTTCGGCTACCAAACACAACCGAAATCACCTCCTAACTCGTCCAAAACTTAACCCAACCAAGATCTATCACTTCTAACCATTTCTAAACATCAATCAACAACCAAAAAGAACCTAAACTCGTCCTTATACCTCCAGCTATAACATAACACCAAGATCACCTCAAAAACCACCATTTTCATAAGCAAAAACTTAGGAAATTCAAACTATTCGGGATTGCATTGATAAAACATCATTTACACATCATTAGACATCCAAAATACATTTAAGAATCATCTCAAAACAGAGCCCAAACAATCACCACGAAATTCTTCAACATTTCCTCCAAATCTTGAGTTTTAAGCCAAAATCAAGTTCATACCATTAAAACCATTTATAAAACTTAAATTAAGGATTGACAACTTGGGAATTTCAGTAAAGAACTTAATATTTAGAGGAGAAGAACAACCTTACCTCTAAATGATGATTTCTCCTTGATTTGAGCTAATTTGCTTGAAAATCCAATGAGGAAATCAAAAGGATTTGATGTAAGATGATTTAGAAACTAATTGATGATTGAAATCTCATCAATTGGAGTGAAAATCAATAGAAAAGTTGCTGGATAAAAGTGTTTGGATGATGGAATTTTGAGAGAAAAAGAGATGAGAAAATTTTAGGAAAAGTAGTTATGATTTTAACAAAAGGTAGTTTCTCTTCACTTCTAATTAATTAAAACATTAATTAATTCACTCAAATTTAAGAAAAATCTGGAGAAATCATTTTTGGGTAAATTAGCTCCTTAAAGATTCAAAGTTTCAATCCTTACAAAATAGTCACCACTGAACTTTTCAAAAATTGCATTTTAGTCACTATTTCAAAATGTTGTATTTCCAAACCTTATTTTGTAAAATTGATTTCACCACTCTCTTATATATATTAAAAGAGGATTTTTAGATATTTTTCCACATTTTTAAAGCATCCCGAACTAGGCTTTCCCTAAAACCTCCATTTATATTCGAACCGAAAATCAGACCGGCCCGGTTCAGACCCTAAACTTCCAAGCCCAAAATTGGGGTGTTACAACTCTCCCCCCTTAAGAAATTTCGTCCTCGAAATTTACCTGGAGGAAAGAGGTACGGAAACTGCTTCTTCATATCATCCTTTCTTTCCCACGTGGCTTCCTCAACACCATGATGCTTCCACAACACCTTAACCAATTCAATGGTCCTGCCTCAAAGAACTTTATTGTCCGAATCCAGAATTTCAACCGGCTCCTCATCATAGGTCAAGTCTGGATTCAACTCCACTTCCCCCACAGGCATAACATGCGAAGGATCAGATCTATACCTCCGAAGCAAAGAAACATGAAACACATCATGAATCCTTTCCAACTCTTGCGGCAACCTCAGCTTGTACGCAACAGGACCCACACGTTCAATCACCACGTATGGTCCAATGTACCTAGGGCTCAACTTACCCTTCCGACCAAACCTCATCACCTTTTTCCAAGGCGAAACCTTCAAAAACACGCGGTCACCTATCGCAAACTCAATATCCCTACGCTTCAAATCCGCGTAAGACTTTTGTCGATCAGAAGCTGCCTTCAAACGCTCACAAATGAGCTTCACCTTCTCGGTGGTTCCTTTCAACAAAGCTGGCATTGAAACCAACTTCTGACCTGTTTCAGCCCAGCAAAGAGGAGTTCTGCAATTCCTTCCATACAAGGCTTCATAAGGTGCCATTTGAATACTTGCCTGGTAGCTATTGTTATAAGCAAACTCTACCAAAGGCAAATGCTTCTCCCAAGAACCCTAAAACTCAATCACATAGCACCTCAACATATCTTCCAGCACTTGGATAACACGCTCAGACTGTCCATCCGACTATGGATGATAAGAAGTACTAAATTCAGCCGTGTACCCAAAGCTTGATGCAAGCATTCCCAGAAACGCGATGTAAACCTCGGATCTCTATCTGACACTATAGACTTTGGCACACCATGCAGTCGCACAATCTCAGCAATGTACAACTCCGCAAGCTTGTCCAAAGTATACGTAGTATGCACAGGTAAGAAGTGAGCACACTTCGTAAGGCGATCCACAACCACCCACACCGAATTCTTCTTCAATGGCGACAAAGGCAAACTAGATACAAAGTCCATGGTAATCCTTTCCCACTTCCACTCAGGAATCCTCAACGGTTGCAACAACCCAGAAGGAAACTGATGCTCAGCCTTAACTCGTTGACAAACCATGCACTTACTCACATACTCCGCAACATCTTTCTTTAACCCCACCCAATAGTACTCATCCTTAAGATCACGATACATCTTTGTACTACCAGGGTGCATAGCAAAAGGACTACTATGAGCTTCAGTCAAAATAGCACGCCTCAACTCAGTATCATCAGACACTACTATCCGACTCCCAAAACATAGAACCCCATCATCATTGAAACAAAAATCCGATGGTCTATCCTCAACAATATCCAGAACATGTGGCACCAAGGAATCATCCAACAACTGTTTATCCTTTATCAACTGAACCAAAGATGGTTTCACTTGCAATTCAGCCACAAGACCCCCATCTCGCGAAATACTCAAGCTGACAAACATAGACCTCAACTCCACTGCCACCTTCCTACTCAAGGCATCCGCTACAACATTAGCTTTTCCCGGATGATACTCGATCGTCAGATCGTAATCTTTAAGCAACTCCACCCAACGTCGTTGCCTAAGATTCAAGTCTTTTTGAGACATCAAATACTTCAAACTTTTGTGATCCGTGTACACAGTACACTTCTCACCACACAAGTAATGTCTCCAAATTTTCAAAGCAAAGACCACCGCAGCTAACTCAATATCATGCGTAGGATAATTGCGCTCATGCACCTTCAACTGGCGCGATGCATAAGCCACCACCTTACCCTCTTGCATCAACAAACACCCCAAACCAACATAGGATGCGTCACTATACACCACAAACTCTTTCCCTGATTCAGGTTGAACCAAGATAGGAGCTTGCGTCAAAGCTGCCTTAAGCTTCTCAAAAGCTTGTTGTCTTGCCTCTGTCCACTCATACTTGACATCCTTCTGCAACAACTTCGTCAAAGGTGCAACAATCTTAGAAAATCCATCCACAAACCTCCGGTAGTATCCTGCCAACCCAAGGAAATTACGGACTTCATGAACAGACTTAGGAGGCTTCCAATTCATCACTGCCTCAATCTTCTAAGGATTAACACGAATACCCTCTGCAGAAACCACATGACCAAGGAACACAACTTCCCTAAGCCAAAATTCACACTTACTCAGCTTAGCATAGAGCTGATTCTCCAACAGCGCCTGCAACACAATCCGCAAATGCCCTTCATGCTCCTCCTCAATACGAGAGTACACAAGGATATCATCAATGAACACCACAACAAACTTGTCCAAGTATTCATGGAACACTCTATTCATCATGTCCATAAAAGTTGTAGGAGCATTCGTCAAGCCAAACGGCATCACAAGAAACTCATAATGCCCATACCTCGTTCTAAAGGCTATTTTTGGCACATCCACATCTTTCACCTTAAGCTAGTAACAACCTGACCTTAAGTCAATCTTAGAGAACACAACAGCTCCCCGAAACTAATCAAAAAGATCATCAATCCAGGGCAATGGATACCGATTCTTGATAGTCAACTTGTTCAGCTGACGATAATCGATGCACATTCCCATAGTGCCATCCTTTTTCTTCACAAACAAGACCGGTGCACCCCAAGGTGACACACTCGGTCGAATGAAACCACGATCAAGCAACTCCTGAAGTTGCGTCTTCAGCTCCTTCAACTCCTTAGGTGCCATTCGGTAAGGAGTAATGGACACTGGAGTTGTGTTTTCATACAACTCAATTCCAAACTCCACCTCTCGACTAGGAGGCAAACCAGGTAACTCCTCCGGAAACACACCAGGAAACTCTCGCACAGTCCTGATATCTTGAACTCGCAACTCCTTAGAGCTAGTATCCATAACAAAGGCTAGATAAGCTTCACAACCTTGCCTCAGCATTCGGCTTGCTTCCAAAGTAGACACCACATTGGCAAGAAACTTCACATTCTCACCAACCACCACTACCTCATAATCATCTGCATGCTTCAACGAAACTCGCTTATTCTCAAAATCCACTACATCTCGATGCTCAACAAGCCAATCCATACCAGGGATTATATCAAAACCATAGAATGGCAATTCCATGAGATCAACAAGAAAAATATGGTTTTGCACTACCAAAGGACATCTTCTATACAACTTCCATGTCACAACGGTCTCACCAAAGGAACTAGTTACACGCATACCAGCATCCAAAGACTCAACAGGTAAACCAAGCAATTGAGCATGTTCACGCAATATGTATGAGTGTGTAGATCCAGAATCAATCAAGGAAAGTAATGACAAGGATTGCAAAGTAAAGGTACCTGCGATCACATCCGTATTATTTCTCCCCTCTCGCTGAGCATACACTCGAGCCTGGCCACCACCCTCAGGTTAAACAGCCACCACATGCGCCACATTCCTCCCACCATCATCTTTGCACTGGAAGTTACCACGGCCGCGCCCACGACCTCTCTATGGTGTAACAACCCCAGGAGCACGTCCCTGACCACCACCAGCCAACAAAGGACACTCCCTCCTCATGTGGTCTGCCGAACCACAATTCCAGCATGAATTACCAGTCACTGCTACCGGAGCCTGAACTTCCCTCGCTGCTCGAGGACAATCTCACCTCAAATGGCCACGCGATCCACACGTCCAGCACGTGTTCTGATCAGCTCTCATCCTGTCTCCTTGAACAGGCACACCTTGCCCTTCATTACCACGCCTAGCAGAAGACTGATACATCTTATCTCGTCCTCTCTTGTTCCGTCCACCACCGGAACTATACTCAGCTGCTTTTTGCCCGAGCCAGAACAACACCCCTAGAAGACAAACCCAGGTTTTGCTTAATGTCCTTTGCCCTACTCACCAGCACATCAAAATCTGTATACTCAGCAGCAAGCATAAAGGTCTTCACATCCGGCATCAAACCATATCAGAAGCGTTCACACCTCTCTCGTTCATCAAGGATAAGCTCAGGTGCGTACTGACTAAGACGAACAAACTGGATCTCATACTCAGCCACCGTCATGCTTCCTTGCACAAGAGACATGAATTCTCTTTTCTTCTCATCCAGGTATCACACACCTAGATACTTTCGCTTGAACGTGTTCAGAAAGAACGTCCAAGTCACATCATTATCCTCCATTCCGGAGACAGTGGTCGTCCACCACGTATATGCATCATCATGTAGCAGAGATACCACACAACCCAATTTCTACACATTGTTGCAGTTCATTTGTCCCAAAATTCTCTTGGTACTTTCCAACCAAGATTCAGAACCTTCAGGAGATAAACCTCTGAACTCAGTCCCTCCCAGACTGCGAAGACGTTCCAAAGGTAATCTCATGTTAGCATCACCCTGATGCGCAGCTCCGTGAGCTCCAGCTACTGCTGCCTGAAAGGCTCTAGCAATAGCCTGTATCAAAACAATCATGTCAGGAGCAGCTTGCCCCTGCACACCTTCAGGTCCAGCGACCTCAGCACCATCACCGCCAGGTGGTCCACCACCAGGGAGAGGACGTAAATCCACAACATTATCAACGTTTTCCTCATTCCCATCCTGAGCCATAGCTCTCGTATTCATCCTCGTCTCTCCACGAGGCCCCATTTATAAAAACAATGCACTGACACAAATGCAATAAACATAATTAGGCTCAACAAGGTAAGTAATCCAAGAACTCAAGCTCATTTTCCAAAAACAATTCCTTTCATTAGTTTTGATATGGAAATGGCTCCCTCTAACATAGCATAGCATCACAATTGCAACCATACATCACAATTCAAACAACATTCTTTCATCCAAAAGGCATATCATGCAAATACACATATGTTGAGTGTGTAAAAGTCCTATTATTTACACCCTTTTTAACCCATATTTCTGCTGCATTCAAGCATCATTGCATTGCATTTAGGTTAGTTTTCAGCAAAACATCACAAAAGGATTAAAAGCACGGATTCTACTAAAAGATGGCTATTTTTGCAGGTATCTGCCATAGTAGACGTTGAAGGCAGGCGCAGGGCAGAGAAGCAGGAAAGCTGAACTGGACAAGCAGACGAAGAAGATGAAGCTGCCATGAACCTGTCGTGACAGCAAGGCGACATCAGCCTTATGAAGAGGAAAAGCAAAGTGGACCTCGATAGATAGAGAAAAATCTGCTCGTCTGTCGTGTGAAAGCCACATATTTTTCCAAGCCCCGGATCAAAAGATATGTCAAGCCAAAGCTCAAGGAGAGGAAATTCCTAGAAACAAGGATGCGGCTGGAAACTAGGAGTCTTTAGAGATTTAGTCTTTATTAGAATCTTACTCTTAATTAAAGTTGTAATCCTTGTCACCTTAGAGGACTTGAGCCCAAAGCTTATATAAGGGCATAGATTTAACCTAGGAGGTACGACCGATTACCCCATAACCGAAACCTAAACCCCCCTGTCGTCCACCCGTCACCGACATGTTCTAAATCCCCCCTAGGGCTACGGGTTGTTTTGTAAAGTAGTTGCAAGGGTTGTTTTGTTTTAGGATTTTTCAGTTCAATAAAATAAACTTCAAGTTCTCTTATTTTGGTTTTAACATCTTGCAAGAGCATCGGGAGAGCATTGTGAGGTTATCCATTTACTTAGCATCGGGAGAGTTAAGTATACGAAAGAAATAAGAGCAAGTTCTCTAGTTTATAGTTGAACTATCTTGTGCCTAGGGATAGGGCAAGGTTAAGTGGCTAAAGAAGAATTCATACACATCGGTGTTCATCCTTCGATTCACGCCGTGAGGTATCATCAAAGACGTGATCATCGACAGACTTGGACCTAGGGATAGGCCAAGTCAGATATGGGATTCTTGCCAAGCTTGAAGTACGGAGTTGGTGTGTCTGCTGCCGCGACAGCTAACGGACAGCCGCCGCGACAGGTGCTGTCGGCGACGGGAGCGACGACAGAACTGGAGTTCCTAAGCAATCCAATACCTGCACTACCGAGCAATTCAATACCAGTCCATTCTCTCTATTTTGATAACTCAATTCTTTTATTTGCGTTTTTATCTTATTATTCTCGTGACAACTCTCAAATATTTCTTTTACTCTCGTGCAGTAAATCAAGGTGAAGCTATTAGCCCAATCCCTGTGGAGACGATAAACCGATACTTCGTATCACTTTACTACTTGCGTCGTGTACACTTGCACTACAATTGCGATAGACTCTTTTACACGCAACAAGTTTTTGGCGCCGTTGCCGGGGATTGGCAACATAACTACATCTTTCTTTTATTGCACTTTTCGCTTTTATTTTTATTTTTATTTTCGTTTTTATTTTTATTTTTCTTTAATTTTTCTTTTGTGCTTTCAACTCTCACTTTTCACAAGGTTATCTTGTTTATGCACAGATCTAAAAGAGGCGAAGATCCTGAATATAAATTAGATCCGGAAATCGAACGTTCCTTCAATCTCAAGAAACAACTTCGCCACCTTTTAGACAGGAACGAGTACCTTGAGGAACATCTAGAGAAGATGGCCCGTAATCCGCCTGCTGGTGATGGTGTACCGCCTGTCGGCGATCCGCCCGCAGCAGCTGGACGACGGTCATGTCGTGACTACATGCTAAATGATCATGTAGAGCTGGAGACCACGCTGCCGGATATTGATGTTGATAACTTCGAGCTTAAACCTGTCATGTTTAGTATGATCAACAACGCCGGACAATTTAGTGGTTCTGCGACAGAAGATGCTAGGGAGCATCTCAAAACGTTCCAGGAGATTTGTGGTTCGTTTAGACTGCCAGGAGTTAATCCGGAGATACTGAGGCTTCGGTTATTCCCTCACTCCTTGAGGGACAGAGCTAAAACATGGTGGAATAAACTAACACCGTGTTCTATTATGACTTGGGCAGATCTAACTCGTGAATTCTTATCTCGTTTTAATCCTTCACATTTATCTGAGCGATTACGTAACGAAATTGCTACTTTTCAACAGGAAGATGACGAGCCAATGCACGAGGCCTGGGACAGGTTTACTACTCTTCTTCGGAACTGCCCAATGCATGGATTTCCCGTCTGGAATCAGGTAACTAAGCTTTATAATGCTGCTAACTTACAAACTCGCATTCGAATTGATTCTGCAGCAAATGGACTATTATTGGATAAAGATCCAGACGAGGCATTGCAAGTTCTGAAAAATCTAGCTAAGAATGAGGAGCAGTTTCCGACAGTTAGAAGAGGGGGTAAACGGGTACTTGCTGTCAAGGATTACGAGGCCGGCAGCACTATGAAATCACAGGTAGCATTCCTTACTAAAGCAATGAAACGATTATTAAATGAAGATGAATTACAAGGATTTGCTGTCGAGGAAGTTTGTACTATCTGTGAGGGAAATCATAGTAGGGATGACTGCCCTATAAATGTAGAAGAGGGAAAATATGTTGGAAATTACAAGCCGAACTACAATTCCAACAACTACAACCCTAATTGGAGGAAGGATCCCAAATTTTCCTGGAGTAATCCTAACAATGCTCTGAATCCGCAAGCATATAATCAGAATCAGGGGGTCCTAGATTGTTGACGCGACAGCAACTGCCGCCGCAAAACCTGCCGCAGCACCTGCCGCAGCAGCAGCAACAGCAGCCACCACCTGCCACGAGTAGTATATTGGAGCAGACTCTGGCCACCTTTATGTCTCAGACCGGTACGTATATGGAGAACATGAATCAGTTTGTCAAGAAGACGGAAACCTTTATGGATAAAACCGAGATGAGAATGACAAACCATGAAGCTACATTGAAATCTCTAGAGACACAAATGGGTCAGGTTTCGCAACATATTAAGCCAAGGCAGAATGGAGGATTTCCTAGCAATACTGAAAATGCTAGACCGCCCCCACATGAACAATGTAAGGCGATTACTACTAGTAGTGGGAAGAAACTACCTGGGCCGGAAAAAGAAGCTGAAACAGAAAAGGAACCTGCCTTGGATAAACCTGCCGAGGAAGCTGCCCCAACAGGTGATAAACAGATTGCTGCCGATGAGCCTGTCACGACAGCATAAGCGACAGAGGAGAAAAAAGATGATTATCGTCCTCAGATTCGTATGCAGTGGGAAGGACGCATTGCTGATTATCGTCCTCCACCACCTTTTCCTCAACGGATACAGCAAGCTAAGCATGAATCTCAACTTAAAAAGATTTATGATATTTTTAAACAGGTTCATATTAATATTCCGTTGTTAGATACTGTTAGGGAGATGCCCGGTTATGCTAAATTTCTCAAGGATGTTATGTCAAAAAAATCTAAACTTGGGGAATTTTAAACGGTAAGGATGCAAGAAGGTTGCATGAGTATTCTTCATCGGCAGCCACCCTAGAAGAAGAAGGATCCGGGGAGCTTCATCATACCTTGTGTAATCGGCGACAAATTCGTGGGTAAGGCACTTTGTGATCTTGGAGCTAGTGTTAATCTAATGCCCAAATCTGTTTTTCAGAAATTAGGTATTGGCAAGGCGCGGCCCACGACAGTTACCCTACAGCTAGCCGACCGCTCTTACGTTCACCCCGAGGGAAAAATTGAAGATATTTTGGTAAGAGTGGATAAGCTTATTTTTTCTACTGACTTTCTTATTTTAGATTGTGAGGCAGATGAGAACGCACCAGTCATCCTTGGGCGACCTTTCTTAGCCACGGGAAGATCATTGATTGATGTGGAGAAAGGAGAACTCACCATGCGCGTAAACGATCAAGAAATTAAGTTGAATGTTCTCCAAGCAATGAAACATGCTGATGTGGACGAGGAATGCAAGGCCATCATTGAGGTGACCTTTGATTACCCCTGCATCAGGTCGGGCTGTCGTGATATAAAAGTTGGTCACTGCTGCGACAGCCATCTACAGGCCTGTCACGACAGCGATGACGACAGCAACTCCTCTGAATCCGATACATCTGATACTGAAGGTCATGAGGAGGTAAACTGGTTAGACCATCGTCCAGGTAAGTTATTCGAACCCTTGAATTACACTTCGAATAACCATTTAATCCAAAAGCCCTCTACTGTTGAACCACCTGTCTTAGAACTTAAGCCCCTGCCAGGGCAGCTTAAATATGCTTATCTTGGTTGTGATGACACACTGCCCGTAATCATCTCTGCTAAGCTGCCGCAGGAATAGGAACGCCAGCTGATCGACATGCTAAAGCAGTACAAAAAGGCGATTGGATGGACGATAGCAGACATTCAGGGCATTAGTCCGGCAATATGCATGCACAAAATCCTCCTAGAGGAAGATCATAAGCCGACCATTGATGCCCAAAGGCGGTTAAACCTTGTGATGAAGGAGGTAGTGCGTAAAGAGATAATTAAATGGTTAGATGCTGGTATTATTTACGCCATCTCCGACAGCAAATGGGTAAGCCCGGTGGAATGTGTTCCCAAGAAAGGAGGCATGACCGTAATAACCAACGAAAACAATGAGTTAATCCCAACCAGGACTGTGACTGGTTGGAGGGTTTGTATGGACTATCGGAAGCTTAATAAAGCTACCCGAAAAGACCACTTTCCTTTACCCTTTATTGATCAAATGCTTGATAGATTAGCGGGTAAGCCTTACTATTGTTTTCTTGATGGTTACTCAGGTTATAACCAAATTGCTATTGCACCAGAGGACCAAGAGAAAACGACTTTCACATGCCCCTACGGAACGTATGCATTTAGGAGGATGTCGTTCGGCCTATGTAACGCACCTGCCACCTTCCAAAGGTGCATGATGGCTATATTCTCCGACATGGTAGAGGACTTCCTTGAGATTTTCATGGATGATTTTTCCGTCTTTGGAGACGATTTTGAGAACTGCCTCGGCAACCTTCAAAAGGTTCTTGAAAGATGTGAAGAAGCTAATCTTGTTCTAAATTGGGAAAAGTGCCATTTTATGGTGGACGAAGGGATAGTCCTTGGCCATAAGATTAGCTGCCGTGGGATAGAAGTCGACAGGGCTAAGATTGAAGTCATAGAGAAGCTGCCGCCGCCAACAACAGTCAAGGGCATTAGAAGTTTTTTAGGGCATGCGGGTTTTTATCGGAGATTCATCGCAAATTTCTCGAAAATCACGAAGCCCCTATGCCATCTCTTAGAGCAGAACCGACCCTTTGACTTTAATGAAGAATGTACTGAAGCATTCAAGGTTCTGAAGGAAAAGTTAGTGACAGCCCCCATAGTACAGCCACCAGACTGGACACAGCCATTCGAGATCATGTGTGATGCTAGTGACTATGCTGTCGGGGCAGCACTTGGGCAGCGCAGAGATAAGCTGTTTCACGTCATATACTATGCCAGCAAGACGTTGAATGACGCCCAAGTGAACTACACCACCACAGAAAAGGAGCTGTTAGCTGTGGTGTTCTCCATCGACAAGTTTCGTTCTTACATACTTGGAACGAAAGTAATAATACACACTGACCATTCTGCCCTCAAATATTTGTTCGCAAAGAAGGACGCAAAACCTAGGTTGATACGATGGATATTGCTATTACAAGAGTTCGACCTTGAAATTAAGGACAAAAAGGGGACAAAAAATCAAGTAGCAGACCACTTGTCGAGGTTGGAGACGGGACAGAGTCTACCGTTAGATGAGACACACATACTGGAGACCTTCCCAGATGAGCAGCTCTTTGCTGCCGCAATCGCTGTCGCGACAGCCATGGCGGCAGGTAAGTCTTCTAACCTTCCCTGGTATGCTGATTTCGTTAATTTTATAGTTAGCGGAATATTACCTTCTGATCTTAATTATCAAGCAAGGAAGAGGTTCCAAAATGATGTTAAACATTATTATTGGGACGAACCTCTTCTTTTCAAAATGTGCGCAGATCAGGTTATAAGGAGGTGTGTACCACAAGAAGAGCAAGAAGACATTCTCCATCACTGCCATGCTTCACAATATGGAGGTCACTTAGGAGGCAACAAAACTGCTGCCAAGGTGCTGCAGTCAGGGTTCCACTGGCCGACACTGTATAAAGATGCACAGGATTTTTATAAAAACTGTGACAGGTGCCAGCGGACAGGTAACATCTTGAGGAGAAACGAGATTCCACTGCAGAATATTCTAGAAGTCGAGATCTTCGACGTTTGGGGGATTGATTTTATGGGACCATTCCCATCTTCATGTGGAAATTTGTACATCCTCCTAGCAGTGGATTATGTCTCCAAGTGGGTTGAAGAAATCGCAACTCAAAAGAATGATGCCAAGACGGTCCAAAAGTTTTTGCATAAAAACATTTTTTCTAGATTTGGCATCCCTAGGGTGATTATCAGT
Organism: Hibiscus trionum; assembly: GCA_030270665.1. Lineage (NCBI taxonomy): Eukaryota > Viridiplantae > Streptophyta > Magnoliopsida > Malvales > Malvaceae > Hibiscus > Hibiscus trionum. Next base: position 31,368,964 of record BSYR01000021.1, read on the forward strand.
GATGAAGGGAGACATTTCGATAATAGGGTAATTGCTACCGCCTTGAAGAAATATGGTGTCAAGCACAGGATCGCGACAGCATACCACCCACAGACCAATGGACAGGCTGAGATATCCAATAGGGAAGTGAAGAACATTCTTGAAAAGGTGGTTAAACCAACGAGGAAAGATTGGTCTTTACTTCTAAATGATGCATTATGGGCATACAGGACAGCTTTCAAGACTCCATTGGGCATGTCTCCATACCGACTGATTTATGGAAAAACCTGTCACTTGCCTGTCGAGATCGAGCACAAGGCATATTGGGCAATCAAGGCAGTGAATATGGACTTGGATAAGGCCGGCCAGAAAAGATTACTAGATCTGAACGAGATGGAAGAATTACGGACAATGGCCTACGACAACGCAAGGATCTACAAGGAAAAAACAAAGAAGTGGCATGATAAGAAGTTGCTGCCACGACAGTTCTGCCCAGGGCAGCTTGTGTTGTTGTTCAATTCTAGGTTGAAACTCTTCCCAGGAAAGCTTAAATCTAGATGGTCTGGCCCGTTCCAAGTGGTTCAAGTTTTTCCCCATGGTGCCATCACAATTCAATCATTAAAAGACGGGCACCAATTCAAAGTCAATGGACAACGCCTCAAGCACTATCAGGGGACTGAAGCCCCAGGAATACAGGAAGTGGTTACTTTGGGATACGCCCCACAAGGCATCCCTAATTTAACCTAAGTTTTATTTTTATTTTTTATTTATTAGGAATTAGGTTTATTTTACTCGAATAATGTTTTATTTTTCTAATTTCCGTTTTTAGGTAATAAAGGAGTCAAGAAGAAAAGGAGAAGTGACCCAAGCCCACCGCCCATCCATCAGCCCAATAAAGCCCATTTATGGAGACCTGTCGTTTCGGCTGCCGCCGCGGACGGATTTGACAGGCTGTCAACAGACTGACATGGCAGACGCAGAAGCGTGCGGCAGACGTATAACAGACGCATAAATGCATGTCAGACGCGTCAGACACGCTAAATCCAATCTGCCGCTCCGTTATTCCCGCCTGCCGTTACGGCATTAAATGGGCAGCAACTCGACCGCTATAAAACCCCATTATCATTTTCATTTTTCCTCACTTCTGCTTATTCTTCTTTGTTTTCTCCTCTAGTTTTCTTTGCTTTCTTCAGATTTCACAACCCTTGCAACCAACATGTCTACTAGACAGACCCGTCGTAGTGCTGCCTCAGCATCTTCTTCAGCAGCAGCAACGCCCTTTGCCAACAAGGAGTTATGGGAGGAACGTGGCTTCGTGTACATCCGACAGGCGCCCAACATGGGACTCCGGCCGTTCATTGTAAAGGCCATCACAGCTCAACTATGGGAGTACTTTGCTGAACAACCGGCAGAGCTAAACGACACCTTAGTCCGGGAGTTCTACGCAGCCATAGACAGCAGAACAGCGACATCTGTCACCGTTCGAGGAGTGCAAGTGCCCTTCACTGCCGACAGCATCAATCACATGTTTGGCCTCTTCTTTGGCCCCGATGATGATGCTCACCAGAAATTCCTTGACACCCTCGATGCTGCCGCTTATGATGCTATCATGGTAGAGTTGACAGAGGCGGGAACATCATGGACAACCAGCAAGAAGAACCCCCACTCCGTCAACAGGGGGCGGCTCCTCCCCGAAGCAAAACTTTGGAACGCTTTCATCAAAAAGCGCATCCTGCCCTCTTCCCACCATACGACAGTCAACCGGCAGCGGCTTGCCCTTATTCACTCCATCATGCACGACAGGCCCATCAATGTGGGCAGATATATGAGGGATAGCATCCTGGACTGTGCCTTCTGCTCCGACTCACGCCTCTGCCTGCCGTTCACCATAACTTCCCTCTGCCGATGTGCTGCTGTGCCCGAGGATCCCTCCGACAAAATCAGGAAGGGCAGAGGTTGGACAGACAATAACATCAACAGCCTCATGGAGCTGATCGCAGCTACACCTGTCTCATCTTTCAACCCAGCCAGCTCCCCAGAAGAATCATCAGAGGAACTTCCCACAGACCCTGCCACCGAGCCTGCCCTTGAAGCTGCCGCCACTGGTCCGACAGACCAGTCCGCCCTCCTCCTTGCTACGTTACAACGGGTAAAGGAACGCCAAATGGGATTGATGACATTTATTCGGGACTTCACGAACTCAACGGTAAATTTTATTACCCAAACTTTAAATTTTCCCGATATTCAATTCCCTACTTTTCCTGCCCATTATTTTCGTATCCCCACTCCCGTCCACACCCCTGTTCACACACCCACCCCGCCCGGCTCTCCACATTCCCACTCTACCGCTTCCACCACATCACCTGCCCCGACGGCAGCAGGCAGCCCACCGGCAGACACCTCTCCTAGAGGAACAAAGCGACCTGCCTCCGATGACAGCCCGCTGATCCGGAGAAATTTGGAGAGGGACTTTACGAGGGTCAAGAGGATTAAACACGTGGCAGACAAGAAAAGGCTGCCCAAGGCTAGCACCACCACCAGCAGCTCTTGGGACAGTGGCAGCAGTTCCGATGTCCAGCTTGTGGAGAAACCTGTCCCCGAACCTGCCTCTGAACCTGCCCAGCCTCCTCCACAGCCCAGACGCCGCCGGCAGATCCGAGTCGGCAGCAGCAGCGAGGACAGCGACTGAAAATTTAAGTTTTTATTTTCTCTTATTGCTGCCTGCTTTTATCTTTTGTGATGTACTTTTCTTTTCATGTTTTTGTTTTTCTGTCATTTTGCATTGAGGGCAATGCAACCCTTGAGTTTGGGGGTGGCAACCCTCCATCATTAATGCAGTCTTAAGTACATCGTTTTATTATTTGTTGTGTCTTTTATTTATTTAATTTAAGCTCTTAAAAAAATCAGAAAAGATTAAACGGTTGGCTTAAAACTGTGAAGTTAACTTACCTGTCATGACACCTCTGTCGTGGCAGCATCTTTAGGACAGGTTAAGGAGAAGTTTAGAGCCTTTCTATAGTTCTGAAAACTTAAACACCATTGTGACTGTTATACTGCTTAGATTTCTTTTAGCCAAACTAGAATAGGAAAGCTTAGCACTTAGAGTAGAAAAGAGACTAGAATCTCAGGAAACCTAGAGGTGCCTACCACTGGCTCTAGGCAGATAACCAGAGAAAAACTTCTAGAGGTGCCTATCACCGGCTCTAGACAGTTAACTAGAGGTGCCTGAAATACTGGCTCTAGTAAAAGAGAAGTAATTTGAAAAAAGGAAATAACTAGAGGTGCCCAATTCTGGCTCTAGTAAGAAAAAGAAAGAAAACAGTCTCGTAGGAAAAACTCTAAACAAGCTAAAGTCGAATATTCTAGTGAAACTAAGAGAGTCTTAGCATATAACTGTTCACAAGCATGCACACACTGCACGAGAGCTATAGGGAGATTCCGGATAGATCCTAACCTTTCCGACAGGTTGCTGCCGCCATAGAGAATGAACGACGGGTAAGGGACAGTTCACTGTTTGAAGGCCAACACAAAAAAATTTCAATTTTCTTTTAGGTTTAATTGCTTGAGGGCAAGCAAAAACTTGAGTTTGGGGGTGTGTTGAGTGTGTAAAAGTCCTATTATTTACACCCTTTTTAACCCATATTTCTTTTGCATTCAAGCATCATTGCATTGCATTTAGGTTAGTTTTCAGCAAAACATCACAAAAGGATTAAAAGCACGGATTCTACTAAAAGATGGCTATTTTTGCAGGTATCTGCCATAGTAGACGTTGAAGGCAGGCGCAGGGCAGAGAAGCAGGAAAGCTGAACTGGACAAGCAGACGAAGAAGACGAAGCTGTCATGAACCTGTCGTGACAGCAAGGCGACAGCAACCTTATGAAGAGGAAAAGCAAAGTGGACCTCGATAGATAGAGAAAAATCTGCTCGTCTGTCGTATGAAAGCCACATATTTTTCCAAGCCCCGGATCAAAAGATATGTCAAGCCAAAGCTCAAGGAGAGGAAATTCCTAGAAACAAGGATGCGGCTGGAAACTAGGAGTCTTTAGAGATTTAGTCTTTATTAGAATCTTACTCTTAATTAAAGTTGTAATCCTTGTCACCTTAGAGGACTTGAGCCCAAAGCTTATATAAGGGCATAGATTTAACCTAGGAGGTACGACCGATTACCCCATAACCGAAACCTAAACCCCCATGTCGTCCACCCATCACCGACATGTTCTAAATCCCCCCTAGGGCTACGGGTTGTTTTGTAAAGTAGTTGCAAGGGTTGTTTTGTTTTAGGATTTTTCAGTTCAATAAAATAAACTTCAAGTTCTCTTATTTTGGTTTTAACATCTTGCAAGAGCATCGGGAGAGCATTGTGAGGTTATCCATTTACTTAGCATCGGGAGAGTTAAGTATACGAAAGAAATAAGAGCAAGTTCTCTAGTTTATAGTTAAACTATCTTGTGCCTAGGGATAAGGCAAGGTTAAGTGGCTAAAGAAGAATTCATACACATCGGTGTTCATCCTTCGATCCACGCCGGGAGGTATCATCAAAGACGTGATCATCGACAGACTTGGACCTAGGGATAGGCCAAGGCAGATCTGGGATTCTTGCCAAGCTTGAAGTACGGAGTTGGTGTGTCTGCTGCCGCGACAGCTAACGGACAGCCGTCGCGACAGGTGCTGTCGGCGACGGGAGCGACGACAGAACTGGAGTTCCTAAGCAATCCAATACCTGCACTACCGAGCAATTCAATACCAGCCCATTCTCTCTATTTTGATAACTCAATTCTTTTATTTGCGTTTTTATCTTATTATTCTCGTGACAACTCTCAAATATTTCTTTTACTCTCGTGCAGTAAATCAAGGTGAAGCTATTAACCCAATCCCTGTGGAGACGATAATCCGATACTTCGTATCACTTTACTACTTGCGTCGTGTACACTTGCACTACAATTGCGATAGACTCTTTTACACGCAACAACATACATCACCCACATAACCATTCCCAATTACACGAGAACTCAGCTCTGATACCATAAAATGTAACCCCTTAGCCCGGCCTAGACGGTTGACCCGAACTACGAAGATTACACAGGGAAAACCAAAGTCAACCAGAAAGTCAACCTTGATTAACGACCCTTTTTTTTCTTTTTAATCTTGTCTAGATGCACATTAATCCTAAGCGAGCACTTGAGATTCATATACGAGTAAAACACAGCAATCGGATTCAAATAAGGGACTCAATTGCACAAATACAAATATTAGGGACCCAAATGTAAATTCTGGAAATTTGAAGGTCTTAACTGATTTTTAAGTTACCAATATTAAATTAGTCATATTACATGCTTCCCTGTCGAATTCCACTTTAATCGAACGTCTCAAACTCATGCAATTGCAAAAACAATTTTCGGGACCAAAATGTAAAGCTTGCAAACCTCAAAACTATTCAAATCAGTGCCCAACGATCACCTGTTTCGAAACGGGGTTGATCGTTCCGAAACACGGGTTCGTTTCGAGACTTGTTTCGAAACAGGGCCTTCCAGTGGCCAAACCATTTCTATACGGTCAACAGTCGTTTCGAAACACCAAGGCCATTACAGGCCCCCGTTTCGAAACACATGTGAGTGTATCGATACGGGTTGCCCAGAAACTGCAGATTTTGCTGGTTTAACATGCATGAAACCACTCAAACACATCCTAATAACTTCCTAATCATGCCAACAAGTCATCATACATATAAGGTACATGTTTGCAACTTCAAAACACATTTTTAGCATCACTCATGGAATTCTACAAGTCTATAGGCATGCATCCTAATATCCAAAACCAAACAACCAACAAAACACCAAATCAAGCATCAAAATGGCCATTTACAAATCCAAATCATCAAAAGCATCAATTCACAATTAGGGAGTTCAAAACATCTCCCAAAGCACATCCTAGGTTCCCATTGCCAAAATATCAAAAACTAGTAGTGTTGTGAAAACATCACCATACATGAGCTTAGTTTTCCTTGGACTCTTAGCCTCCTTGTTGCCCTCAACACTTCAATTATCTACATTATTGGTTCAAGAGAGAGAACGTAAGCACAATTACTTAGTGAGGCATGCTCTAAAGAAACAACACAATAATGCATTTTATAAAACACTTTTAACAAAGCCTTCCATCACATAATCATCATTATTCATGCAACCTTGCATACAAAACAATCATCTCATGCTTCATTAAAATCAACATGTCATATTGGCTTCCAAGTGATAATCCATAACCATTTACAACACAAAACACAATCGGATACGCGGATTACAAGCGTTGTCCCATACGCTTCATACACACTACCGAACACACAAGGTGGAGTTTACCGGTGCAACCACAACCCCTCAACACCCGTGATGGAGTTTAATGGTACAATCACAACCCCTCAACATCACTCTTCGGTAGTTGTATAACTTCACTAACGAGTACACGGGACACACATCACAAGATCCACACACGGACTTTTAACCACCGTTGTGATCTTAACTTACTCGTTAGTGTACTTGGATGGAGTTTACGGTACAATCTCAACCCCTCAACATCCAAGGCGACTTTATTCACGGTGCACCCAATCCTATAGCCGGCTAACTATATCCGATTCAAGTACTTTAAAACCACCACAGCACTTGCCAATATACATCATATAACATCAACAACTCACTGTTTTAAAGCATTAAACAAAGCCATTTAACATCATGCATCACTACGCATCAAAACCACATTTACAATATGTCAAACCATGGATCTCTTACCTTGAGCATCCTTCAACATATGGCTTTCAAAACCACCATTTACCATGCCAAGACACGCTTTCAAAACAGAATTTAAACATGCAAATATAATCAATGCATCAAACCACATCATGGCTCATCCAAGAGAGTTTTCCCGGAAACTTACTCTTGAGCTTAGCTAAGTTGCTTAGACTTAAACTAAGCTCCCAGAACCTTCAAACATTTGTTTCAAAGCTGGAAATCCAACTTCACTCACCAATTCCATTTCGCAAGCTTGCCGAAACGCCGATCAAGCCTCTGGATCAACACCACAAGTGTCCGAAGATGTCTCCCCTGTTTTAAACACATCAAAGCAGAGGATTAATGCATCATCATGCATTGAAATCTTCAGCCAAAACTATTAAACTCGCTGCTCTACCTAGAGCCAACATTTTGGCTACCAAACACAACCGAAATCACCTCCTAACTCTTCCAAAACTTAACCTAGCCAAGATCCGTCACTTCTAACCATTTCTAAACATCAATCAACAACCAAAAAGAACCTAAACTCGTCCTTATACCTCTAGCTATAACAGAACACCAAGATCACCTCAAAAACCACCATTTTCATAAGCAAAAACTTAGGAAATTCAACCTATTCGTGATTTCATTGATAAAACCTCATTTACACATCATTAGACATCCAAAATACATTTAAGAATCATCTCAAAATAGAGCCCAAACAATCACCACGAAATTCTTCAAGATTTCCTCCAAATCTTGAGTTTTAAGCCAAAATCAAGTTCATAACATTAAAACCATTTATAAAACTTAAATTAAGGATTGACAACTTGGGAATTTCAGTAAAGAACTTAATATTTAGAGGAGAAGAACAACCTTACCTCTAAATGATTATTTCTCCTTGATTTGAGCCAATTTGCTTGAAAATCCAATGAGGAAATCAAAAGGATTTGATGTAAGATGATTTAGAAACTAATTGATGATTGAAATCTCATCAATTGGAGTGAAAATCAATAGAAAATTTGCTGGAGAAAAGTGTTAGGATGATGGAATTTTGAGAGAAAAATAGATGAGAAAATTTTAGGAAAAGTAGTTATGATTTTAACAAAAGGCAGTTTCTCTTCACTTCTAATTAATTAAAACATTAATTAATTCACTCAAGTTTAAGAAAAATCTGGAGAAATCATTTTTGGGTAAATTAGCTCCTTAAAGATTCAAAGTTTCAATCCTTACAAAATAGTCACCACTAAACTTTTCAAAAATTGCATTTTAGTCCCTATTTCAAAATGTTGTATTTCCAAACCTTATTTTATAAAATTGATTTCACCACTCTCTTATGTATATTAAAATAGGATTTTTAAATATTTTTCCACATTTTTAAAGCATCCCGAACTAGGATTTCCCTAAAACCTCCTTTTATATTCGAACCGAAAATCAGACCGGCCCGGTTCAGACCCTAAAATTCCAAGCCCAAAATTGGGGTGTTACATGGATTACGTCAGATTAATTTTTCCGCTGCGCCACGGGGCGTGCTGGCGTGACCCAACAGATTGTACGTTTACATGTCGTCCCAAAATCTATAGTGTCGGATAGAGATCCGAGGTTCACTACGAGGTTTTGGGAGTGTTTACATCAACCATTGGGTACGCGCCTGAATTTCAATACTTCTTATCATCCACAGACGGATGGCCCATCGGAGCGTGTTATCCAAGTGCTTGAGGATATGTTGAGGTGTTGTGTTATTGAGTTTCAAGGCTCTTGGGAGAAGCACTTGCCCTTGGTGGAGTTTGCTTATAATAATAGTTAGCAGGCAAGTATTCAAATGGCACCTTATAAAGCTTTGTACGGGAGAAAATGCAGAACTCCTCTTTGCTGGGCTGAAACGGGACAAAAGTTGGTCTCGATGTCGGCTTTGTTGAAAGGAACCACCGAGAAGGTGAAGCTCATTTGTGAGCGGTTGAAGGAAGCATCAGATCGGCAAAAGTCTTACGCGGATTTGAAGCGTAATGAGATAGAATTTGCGGTGGGTGACCGTGTGTTCTTGAAAGTTTCACCTTGGAAGAAGGTGATGAGATTTGGCCAGAAGGGCAAGATGAGCCCGAGATACATTGGACCATACGAGGTGATAGAACGTGTGGGTCATGTTTCTTATAAGTTGAGGCTACCGCAAGAGTTAGAAAAGATACATAATGTGTTTCATGTGTCCATGCTTCAGAGGTATAGATCGGATCCTTCGCATGTTATGCCCGTGGAGGAAGTTGAGTTGAATCCAGATTTGACATATGATGAGGAACCTATTGAGATTTTGGATTCAGACAGTAAGGTTCTACGTGGTAAGAACATTAAGCTGATCAAGGTGTTGTGGAGACATCGTGGTGTTGAGGAAGCCACGTGGGAAAGAAATGAAGACATGAAGAAGCAATTTCCTTACCTTTTTCCTCCAGGTAAATTTCGAGGACGAAATTTCTTAAGAGGGGGAGAGTTGTAACACCCCAAATTTGGGCCTAGATGTTTTAGAGTCTGAATCAGACCGGTCGGAAAATGGTTCGAATCTTAAAGGGAGTTTTAGGGAACACCTAGTTCGGGATGCTTTGAAAATATGAAAAAATATCTAAAAATCATAATTTGATATATGAATGATTATGGTGAAATCAATTTTACAATATAGGGTTTGGAAATACTACATTTTGGTGTAGTGACCAAATCGCAGTTTTTACAAAGTTAAATAGTGACTGTTTTGTAAAGGATTGAATCTTTAAATCTTTAAGGAGCTAATTTTACCAAAATGATTTTAATCAGATTTCTTCTTAATTTGGGTGATTTTATTAATGTTTTAATTAAAGGAAAATAAAGATTAATTAAAAGGAAACTACCTTTGACTTTTCATAATTATCTTTCATCAATTTTTTCTCATTTCATTTTCTCTCAATTTCTTTTCAGTCAAACACATTTCCTCCAACAATTAAACTTTTATTTTCATTTCTTTTGATGAGATTTCAATCTCCTTTTGATTCCTAATCTTTTCCTCATCAAAACCTCTTGATTTTACATTGGATTTTCAAGAAAACTTGCCCAATTCAAGGAGAAATCAGCCATTAGAGGTAAGCTTCGTCCTTCTCCTCTAATGATCAGTTCTTTACTAAAATTTTCAAGTTATCAATCCTTTGTTAATGATTTTTGAGTTGCTTTAATGTTAGAAACAATAAATTGTCTTAAAACTCAAGGTTTTTGGAGAGATATTGATGATTTTCGTGGTTGATGGTTGGGCTCTGTTTTGAGGTTTTTTTCTAATGTATTTTGGATGTTAATTGATGTTATAAATGAGGTTTTATCAAACATATCCCTAATAGGCTTGGATTCCTAAGTTTTGTATGCTGGAATGATGGTTTTTGGGGTGGTTTTGGTGTTCTGTTGTAGCCGGAGGTATAAGGACGAGTTTTTTGTGATTTTTGATGTTGATTGATGTTTAGAAATGATAGAAGTGGTAGATCTTGGCTGGGCTTTGTTTTGGAAGAGTTTGGAGTTGATTTCGGTTGTGTTTGGAAGCCGAAATGTGATTTGTGAGTAGAGCAGCGAGTTTAGATGTGTGGCTGATGATTTCAATGCATGATGATGCATTAATCCTCTACTCTTATATGTTATAAATAGGGGAGACATCTTCAGACGCCTTTGGTGTTGATCCGGGAGCTTAGATAGCGTTTCGACGAGCAAGAGAAATGTAATTGGTGAGTGCGAATGGTTTAGAAGTCCTTGAGGGACATGAAACAAGGTTTGGGGATTTAGGAAAGGTTTGAAACACCTTCCTAAGTCCGGAAGTAAGTATTGGCTAGATTGCTCTCTTAAATGTGGTGGTTGCCCCTAAAATGCTTTTACATGCTCATGGTTTGAGATAGATAAATTCCTACTGTTTTTATGCATGATTTGTGGCATGAGATGATGGTTGAAATGATTTCATGAAATAACATGTTGCATAGTTGAGATTTGAGCTTTTGTTTTAAAGCATGGCAAGTGTTATGGTTTTGAAATGACATGAGAATGATTTCGAAATGTTGCATGAAAAACAGTAGGTGAGATGATGTTTTGACATAATATATTGGCATAGATGTTGAGATACTTACCGGTAATTGATCGATCAATAGGACGAGAGTGCATTATAAACTAAAAATTCGTACGTGCTCTTTGGTTTAATCCAAAGGGAGAGAACCGATGATGGGCATTCCATCGAGTAGGACTTGGTGAAATACCCAAGCTTTGTGGCGATGAGAGATTCCGCCATGTGAGTACGGCGATGTGAGATTCCACCAGAAGCGTCTAGTGGTTAGAGAATGTGTCCGCATATCCGAGTAATAATGAGATGTGAAATGCCCATATAATATATGAAAATGCTTTTGATTCACATGTACCTTTGATGAGATGATTTATGCTATGAGAAATGCATATGAGATTTGTATATGAAATGCTTTGTTTTTAAAAGCATGAGTTTGGCTTTGCCATGAGATTTGCATTGGTTTAAATGAATGAGATAGAATTGAGGTACATGTGTTTTCAATGAGAAGTTGCTTTGAATGGTTTTCAAGCATGAGATAGAATGAGCATGTTGTAGAAAAAGGCTTTGAGAAAGTGTTTTGAATAATGCATTGTTGTGTTGGTTTTCTTTAGAACATGCCTCACTAAGCAATTGTGCTTACGCTCTCTTTTACCAATAATGTAGATAATTGAGGTGTTTTTGGGCAGCAAGAAGGTTAAGAACATCCAAGGAAGTACAAAGCTCATGTATGGTGATTTTTTTACACACTTTAGTTTTGATATATGGCAACGCGAAATCAAGGTTGTATTTGGGAGATGTGTTTGAACTCCCTAAGTTTGTGGCATGTTTGAGATAGCATTTATGGGTTGTAAATGGTCCTAAATGTTTGGTTTGGGGTTTGGTTGCTTATATTGGTTTTGAGACTAGGGAGCGTGCCTTTAGATTGTGTGCTTTTGTGTTTGATGCCATGCTCTAGTTTAAGGGTCTTAAATATGTTCCTTAGTGGCTAAATGTCTTGCTGGTATGTCATAACGCTCATAGATGTATGTTTGAATGGCTTGGAATGTCAAAAACTAGCAATTTCTGCTGTCACTGGGTAAGGTGTATCGAAACACCCTCACCTGTTCTGAAACGGGGGCCTGTAATGGCCATGGTGGTTCGGAACGGATGAAGCTGTTTCGAAACAGTTTGGCTACTGGTGAAGCCTATTTCGATACTGGTCTCAGAACATACCCGAGTACCGAAATGGTCAACAACGTTTCGATACGGGCGTTTCAGTACGGTGGGTGGGCGTTCCGATACAGTTGACTTTTGGATGTTGTTTTGAATTGTTTTAAGTTTCCATGCTTTACATTTTAGTCCTGAATGTTGTGGATGCAATTGTTTGAGCTTGGGATGTCTTTTTAAGCTAAAACTTGACAGAGAAGCATGTAACATGATTAATTCCATATTGGTAAACCTAAAATCAGCAAAGTCCTTGTAATACCCAAAAATTACATTTTGGTCCCTAAACACGTAATTTATGCAATTGAGTCCCTAAATGTTTTCCGATCGATGTGCCCTTCTCTTCCATGATTCGTGAGTATACACATAGGCTTAATGTGCATCTAGACAAGATTAAAATAAAAAAGGGTTGTTAATCAAGGTTGACTTTCGGGTTGACTTTGGTTTTCCCTGTGTAATCTTCGTAGTTCGTGTCAAACGTCTAAGCCGAGCTAAGGGGGTTACAGTATTGTTGCGTTGTGGAAGTCCCTTGTATACGCCATAAACAGCTGATGGCGTTGGTCCATTGCCTCCATCTTGTTTAGAACCTGTTGGAGGTCTACGGGGATAGGGGCTTGGGGCTGAGGTGTCACCGGGACAGATGCTGAGGATGCTACCCTGGTAATACTCTTCATCGGTATGGCCTGCAGAGACCCAGCGTCCAGTATCTCCTTGATTCTGTGGCAGGTGATCTTGTCCCATCCTGGTCTATCCTTGGTGAATTCACCGGTCCTATCGAACGGGATTGCGTTCTCTGTGTAGAGGCCGGTGATGAGTGAGGGGAAGTAGAGCGCCCCCTTCTTCTTTAGTGCACACTTGTAGATTCCATGCACAATTAAATTACCCTCATTAATTTGGAGATTTTGCATAATGGAGTGGATAAAGGCAAGCTTGGGCCAATCAATGCCTGTGGTGTGGGATGTCGGCAGGTGGCGGTGGCGGATAAACTTGTTCCACAATTTGTCTTCTTGCCTGAGGTATTTCCGCTGCACTAAACCTCTGTGTGATCCGGCCTCCCATGGCGTGCCAGCGAAGCAAAGTTCTTCCCTTATGCGTAGGATATCATCTTCATCAAGGGCTACCAAAACCTTGGCATGCTCATCTCTTTCGATGTGCTTGTCTTAAAACTGGTCAATTGTGTCGGCATCGATGCGTATGGCCTTGCCCCTCACATGCACGAACAGTGCATCGGCACTTGGTCTATGAGCGTAGAATTCTCGAACTACCGTGAGGTTGGCCTGGGCGGGATGGAGGCAGAAAACTTGCCACTTCTGATGTATGATTTTGTTGAATAGGAAGGGCTCGATGTCATGATTTTATTCATTGGAGGCTTGGAACCCTTGCTTTTCCCACACCTGCCTTGAGATGTAGTGTGTCTTGAACCGTTCTTCCATCGATGTCAATGTGAAGCGAGTATATGCAGGTGCCACGGTAGCGCTGGAAGATGCCCCTTTGGTTGCCATCTAAATTGAATAAGAGCAACGAGCGTGATTGAAAGAGAGTAAAAAGAATTGAGATCAGATTTGAGCGTAAATAACTGTGAGATTCAAGAAAGCAAAAGAAAGTTGGAAATGAAAAAGAAAGGAGAATAGTGTCCCTTTTATAGAGTCTTGGCACATTGTGTTGTCGAAGCGTATTTTGTGGCCGTTACTAGCCGTTACAGCCCGTTGTGATTCTTCCCATTAGAAAACTAGTCGTTGTGGCTCTCGCAGCGCATTGGGGGTCTGGTGCTGCGGCAGCTAACGGTCACTTCTCCATGTCGTTGGTTACTCCCTTTTTCTTTCTTGATCTCCCTAAAATGAACAAAAAATATTCTGAATAGTAAAAAAATGTGATAAATAAAAATAAAAATTTAAAAATAAAACTGAAACTACAAAATAAAGTAAAGAGGGAAAAGATTAGTTCACTAAAGGAGTGCACTTGGATGCATCCCCTAAAGTGTATACTTCCTTATCCCTCAAAACACGTGCTACAGTGTGTGGTAGCAGCCTTTGGCCATGTTCTCCCCCTTGTGTGCCACGGCATGTGTCCTGGCATGGCCCAATATGTTTGTCGCGGCATTCCACCGTTTCATTACTGGGGCCTTTTTTCCTTATTGCTACCGTGTTGCTAGGTGGCCTGGAGTGCCTGACAAGTTGTTATATTATTGGCAAGTTTTCTATTATTCAGGACATGAATTGTAACATGCTCATAATTAATCCTCATTGTCAGTTCTCCTTTCTTCACATTAATTATTGTTCTCCCAGATGCAAGGAATGGTCATCCAAGGATTAATGGAGCTCCTTCATCTACATCGCAATCTAAAATGAGGAAATCAGTAGGGAAAATAAAGTTATTCATTTTTACCAGGACATCTTCGATTTTCCCTTCCCGTTGCACGTGTGATCCGTCGACGAGTTGTAGCATTACTGTGGTTTGTTATGCCGTCCCAATCCCCAATTTTTGAAAGACAAACTTGGGCATGATATTGATGCTTCCACCTAAATCACATGGTTCTCTTCCCTCATATGTGTTCCCAATCATGCACGGTATGAGAAAGCTTCCAGGATCCTTGAGCTTTACGGGTGATATATTGTGTAATGAAGCCATGCATTCCTCCATTACAGCCACCCTTTCAAATACCACAATTCTGTTTATTTTTTACACTATGTCCTTGAGGAACTTGGCATAATTTGGGATCTGCATAATAGTTTCCACCAGAGGTATATTGATATGTACTTGTTTAAGGATGTCCAGGAATTTCTTAAACTAGTACTCTTGCTTGGGTTGTTTCAGCCTTTGTGGGAATGGTGAAGTTCGTGGGCTGTCTCTGGTCTCTATTTTCTCAATATCTATGGCGGTAGGATTTGTCTTGACTGGTGTCGCGGCATCTTTGTCCTTAGACTGTGTAGGGACAGTGGGCTCATGTGGTTTCTCCCTTGATGGATGATTGGCCTGTAGCTCTTGTAGTTGGATACCACCCCTAGTGGTTACAGCCTTCCACTGCTCTACGAAATTCTATTAGCAGCTTCAGTGTCGCTTGGGAATCCTCCAATTGTCCTGGTGTTCAGGGTCTGAGCAACCTGCCCCACTTGTGTTTCTAAAGATTTCAATGTTGCCTCATTATTCTGCAGCCGTATTTCTGTTATGTCCATAAAAGTTTCTGTCTTTTTTATGAACTTGTCAATGTTAGCCATGTATGCACTAGTTTGGTTCATAAAAGCATAAAGAGTGTTTTCAAGGGAACTAGATTGCATTAGTTGTTGGGCTTGCATGTGCTGCTGCTGCGGCATGGGTTGTTGGAATCATGCGACTGGAGCATTCTAATGTTGCGGATTGAGGGCATTTTCAGGGTTGCTCCAGGAGAAGTTGGGGTGCTTTTTCCAAGCTGGATTATAGTTGTTGGACATCTGATTGTTGTTGCGGTTGAAGTTTCCAACATAGCAGGCTGACTCTGTGTTCTGCGGGCATTTAGATAAAGCATGGTTATCCCCATAGTTCTCACAAAATAAATCTATTACCTTGACTTTCTATTGGTTGCTTTGCGACTGTAAGTTCATAACTACCTTCGTCAAGGTGGCGATCTGGGATGAAATTGAGCCATTAGACTCTAATTCAATAATTGTGGTTTGACGGTGGACTCCTCCACTTCTGGCCGTGGTAACCTGATAATCATTCTTGGTCGTCTTGTTTAAGATCTCCATGGCTTCTTTTGGCTCCTTGTCTAAGAGTATACCATTTGTCGTGGACAGCTCCTAGTTGTCGTGTTTACCGCATTATAGAACATGGTCACCTGCGTCCATACTGGGAATCCGTGCAAGGGGCATTTGTGTAATATCTATCGATACTGCTCCGAAGCCTCATGCATGGACTCGCGATCAGCCTGTCGAAAAGAAGTGATCTCGTTACGTAATCTGTCAGTTAAATTTGTAGGATTAAAACGAGCTAGAAAATCTTGACAAAGATCACTCCATGATCCAATTGATCCTGCTGGTATGCTGTTGAGCCAGATTTTTGCCCTATTCCTTAATGAATAGGGGAACAGCTTTAGTATCAGAATATCCTCATGTACTCCATAGACTTTGAATGGGTTAAGAATCTGGAGGAAGGACTTGAGGTGTTGTTTGGCATCTTTAGTTGCGGAGCCGCCAAATTGCCCCATCATGTTGATCATATTAAACATCACGAGCTTCAGCTCGAAGTGGGCGGCCTCGATCTCTAGGGTAAAAACTCTAGGGTTTAGTCCGTTTAGGTCCTCTTCAAGGTAATCTCGGACTGTTGGTTGTTGTACTTGTGCAAATGGAGCTCGTAGATTTGCTCCATTTCCTCCCGGGATCTGTTGTTCTTTGATAAGTGGTTGTCCATCGACAGGGTGTTTCCCATTAACATTGTTTTGCGGTGGAACTTGGTTGAGGCTGCCGCCGCGAGGTAGGTCCTCAGGTTGATACATTTTAGCTATGATATTTCGTCTAAGTCTCAAATAAGAGCCTTCGAGTTCTGGATCTAAGTTTTGTACTGTGCTGCCTGGGTCAGCTCTAGTCATACACTGAAACAAGACCAAATTTTATTATTAATAAAATAAATAAACTAAATAAAATAAAAAGTCTAAGAAAATAAAAACAAAAGTTTCCAATCCCCGGAAACGGCGCCAAAAACTTGTTGCGTGTAAATAATGCTCCACAATTTGTGCAAGTATACACGGCGCAAGTAATATAGGGATAAGTATGTGAGTATCGTCTCCACAGGGATTGGTACTCAACCTTTAGTTTTATTCCCTTGCACTGTAAAATAAAGAAAGTAAAAACACATGTTAAATGGGTGAATTAAGGTAATCTAAAAATAACTAAAATAAGAGAATCCAGTAAATAAAGTAAAAGAGTGATCAAGATAAGAAAATGGGCCGGGTTAGAATGTGTCGTAGTATGGAATCCTCTTTACTTCATTTCTTTCTTGAATGCATCAACGCACTATTGCTCTGTCAGTGACCTAAATCCTTACCGTGGCCGCAGTGGTTGAATCCCTGCCGCGACAATCCCTTGCTCGTGGGCAGAAGTAGTTAAGGTTCAGCATAGCGTCCTTGGATGGTTCCGCCTTATCCCTAAGCACGGAACACTGGTTGATGACTGAACTCTAATGATACCTCTCGGCGTGAATCAAAGGCAAACACCAACTGTTCATACACTTCTCTTAGCCGCTGAAACTCTAACCTATCCCTATGTCGAGTTAGTTAACACCACGTGGGGCAAAAATCGTGCATATTCCTTTCGTGAGCTCAACTCTCTCGATATTGAACAAATGAATGATCTCACAAAACCTCTCCCGGGTAGAATGCGAAATTAATTAAAGCCAGAATAAGCAAACCTTAACTTTTATTGCATAAAGAACAAAAACTAAGTAAAAAGAGTTTTCGCACAACTACTAAACAAACTAATCCTAACCCTTAGAAATTTAGAGCATAACGAATCTAAATCCTAAGCTCAATCTATCTTCTCTTCTATTCTATTCTCTTCTCTCCTCTTCGTGTGTGTATCCTCTTTCCATGGTGGCATACCTTTATATCAGGGAAGGTGTAGGCACATATCCTTCTTGGAGAGGTAAGTTTGACTTAGACTAGACTTTAATGAAGTAAATCTCTTTAATTTATTACAATAAATACTTTTATCCAAGAGTCCAACTTTATACTTCCTTCCACGTTTTCCTCCTCTTCTCGAGCTCTAGCTGCCACGCAAAGTGTGTAGAAAAATCCAGTGTTAAAGGCTCTACAAGTCGGCTACCATTTTTCTCATTTTTTCCTCTGGAAATATGCTGTCGTGGCCTAGCTTTTCCTGCCTCGGCATCGGTCTGTTTTGCTCAGTAAGGCTTCCTTAACATCCCTCAGTAGAAGTTGTCTTGTGGCTTGGCTCGATCAGGGTCTATTATCTGCTACTTCTGTCTTCCCTCCTACTTTCTATGTTGTGCAGCATCCTTCTGCTCCAGTAGTGGTCACCCTACAAGAATACCAATCATGCATTAAATAGTACCTTTTTCATATAATAAACAGAATAATAAGCTCAAAGGCATAAACGATGAAATCTATGCATGAAAGGCTATAATGCAGCTCAAATGGGTGTAGGTTGAGTGATGATTGCCATAAAATGAGGTTAAAATCTAGGACTTTTGGGCACTTATCAATCAGCTAGTTATAGCAATATAGTTGTAGGTCTGACCATCCCAATCCCCAATTTTTGGAAGATGACTTAGGCATGATGTTTATGCTTGCTCCTAGGTCACAGAGTGCTATTGTAACCCCCTTAGCCCGGCCTAGACGGTTGACCCGAACTACGAAGATTACACGGGGAAAACCAAAGTCAACCCGAAAGTCAACCTGGATTCACGACCTTTTTTTTCTTTTTAATCTTGTCTAGATACATATTAACCCTAAGTTAGTACTCATAAAACATATTTGAAACGGCACAACGATCGGATATCATACAGGGACTCCATTGCACTAATTATAAGTTTAGGGACCATTTTGTAATTTCTGTAAAATAGAAGGTCTTTACTGAGTTTAATGTTACCAATATGAAATTAGTCATGTTACATGCTTCACGGCCAAATTTCATCTTAATTGAACATCTCAAACTCAAACAATTGCAATATCAACATTTGGGACTAAATGTAAAGCTTGCAAACTGAATCAGGAAAAGAGTTTGTGGTGTACAGTGACGCATCTTACGTTGGTTTGGGATGTGTGCTAATGCAAGAGGATAAGGTGGTGGCTTATGCATCGCGATAGTTGAAGGTGCATGAGCGCAATTATCCTACGCATGATATTGAGTTAGCTGCGGTGGTTTTTGCTTTGAAGATTTGGAGACAATATCTGTATAGTGAGAAGTGTATTGTGTACACAGATCACAAGAGTTTGAAGTATTTGACGTCTCAGAAAGAGTTAAATCTTAGGCAACGACGTTGGGTGGAGTTGCTTAAAGATTACGATCTGACGATCGAGTACCATCCGGGAAAAGCTAATGTTGTGGCGGATGCCTTGAGCAGGAAGGGGATGGTTGAGTTAAGGGCTATGTTTGCCAGCTTGAGTATTTCGTGAGATGGAGGTCTTGTGGCTGAATTGCAAGTGAAACCATCTCTGGTTCAGTTGATAAAGGATAAGCAGTTGTTGGATGATTCGTTGGTGCCACATGTTCAGGACATTGCTGAGGATAGATCATCGAATTTCTGTTTTAATGATGATGGAGTTCTATGTTTTGGAAGTCGGATAGTAGTGCCAAATGATGCGGAGTTGAGACGTACTATTCTGACTGAAGCTCACAGTAGTCCTTTTTCTATGAACCCTGGTAGTACGAAGATGTACCGTGATTTAAAGGATTAGTACTACTGGGTGGGTTTGAAGAAAGATGTTGCGGAGTATGTGAGTAAGTGTATGGTTTGTCAGCGGGTTAAAGTTGAGCATCAGTTTCCTTCAGGGTTGTTGCAACCGTTGAGAATTCCTTAGCGGAAGTGGGAAAGGATTACCATGGACTTTGTGTCTGGTTTGCCTTTGTCGCCATCGAAGAAGAATTCGGTGTGGGTGATTGTGGATCGCCTTACGAAGTGTGCGCATTTCTTACATGTGCATACAACGTATACTTTGGATAAGCTTGCAGAGCTGTACATTGTTGAGATTGTGCGTCTACATGGTGTGCCAAAGTCTATAGTGTCTGATAGAGATCCGAGGTTCACATCGCGTTTTTGGGAATGTTTGCATCAAGATTTGGGTACGCGGCTGAATTTCAGTACTTCTTATCATCCGCAATCGGATGGTCAGTCTGAGCGTGTTATCCAAGTGCTTGAGGATATGTTGAGGTGTTGCGTGATTGAGTTCCAAGGCTCTTGGGAGAAGCATTTGCCTTTGGTGGAGTTTCCTTATAACAATAGCTACCAGGAAAGTATTCAAATGGCACCTTATGAAGCCTTGTATGGGAGGAAGTGCAGAACTCCTCTTTGCTGGGCTGAAACAGGTCAGAAGTTGGTCTCAATGCCGGCTTTGTTGAAAGGAACCACCGAGAAGGTGAAGCTCATTTGTGAGCGGTTGAAGGCAGTTTCTGATCGACAGAAGTCTTACGCAGATTTGAAGCGTAAGGAGATTGAGTTTGCATGGGTGATCGTGTGTTTTTGAAGGTTTCACCTTGGAAGAAGGTGATGAGGTTTGGCCGGAAGGGTAAGTTGAGCCCTAGGTATATTGGACCATACGAGGTGATTGAACGTGTGGGTCCTGTTGCGTACAAGCTGAGCTTACCGCAAGAGTTTGAAAGGATACATGATGTGTTTCATGTCTCTATGCTTCGGAGGTATAGATCGGATCCTTCGCATGTTATGTCTGTGGAGGAAGTGGAGTTAAATCTAGACTTGACCTATGATGAGGAGCCGGTTGAAATTCTGGATTTGGACAGTAAAGTTCTTCGAGGTAAGACCATTGAGTTGGTTAAGGTATTGTGGAAGCATCGTGGTGTTGAGGAAGCCACGTGGGAAAGAAAGGATGACATGAAGAAGCAGTTTCCTTACCTTTTTCCTCCAGGTAAATTTCGAGGACGAAATTTCTTAAGAGGGGGAGAGTTGTAACACACCAATTTTGGGCTTAGAAGTTTAGGCTCTGATCGGACCGGTTTGAGAAATGGTTCGAATATAAAAGGAGGTTTTAGGGAAAGCCTAGTTCGGGATGCTTTAAAAATATAGAAAAATATCTAAAAATCCTCATTTAATATATTTAAGAGAGTGGTGAAATCAATTTTACAAAATAAGGTTTGGAAATACTACATTTCAGTGTAGTGACCAAAATGCGATTTTTGCAAAGTTTAGTAGTGACTATTTTGTAAAGGATTGAAACTTTGAATCTTTAAGGAGCTAATTACCCAAAATGTTTTTCTCCAGATTTTTCCTTAATTTGGGTGATTGAATTAATGTTTAATAAAATAAAAGAAAGGATAAAACTACTTTTTGATTTTTATAACTACTTTTCTTTAATTTTCCATCATTCCTTTTTCTCTCAAAATTCTATCATCCAAACACATTTTCTCCAGAAAAATTCACTTTGATCTTCACTTCAATTGATGAGATTTCCATCACCTATAGGTTTCTAATCAATCTTGCAACAAATCCTTTTGATTTCCACATTGCATTTTCATGGAATTTTGCCAAAATCAAGGAGAAATCACCATTTAGAGGTAAGATTGTGCTACTCCTCTAAATACTCACTTCTTTACTGAAATTCCCAAGTTGTCAATCCTTTATTAAAGTTTTATAAATGGTTTTAATGTTAGAAACAAGATTTTGGCTTAAAACTCAAGATTTTGAAAGAGATCTTGAAGAGTTTCGTTGTAATTGATTGGGCTCTGTTTTGAGATAGTTCTCTAATGTATTTTGGATGTTTAATGATGTTAGAAATGAGGTTTTATCAATCCAATCCAGAATAGGTTGTGTTTTCTAAGTTTTTGCTTATGAAAATGGTGGTTTTTGAGGTGTTTTTGGTGTTCTGTTATAGCTGGAGGTATAAGGACGAGTTGAGAATTGTTTTTGATGTTAATTGATGTTTAGAAATGATTATAAGTGATGGATCTTGGCTGGGATAAGTTTTGGAAGAGTTTGGAGGTGATTTCGGTTGTGTTTGGTGGCCGAAATGTTGGTTTTAGGTAGAGCAACGAGTTTAGGAGTGTTGGCTGAAGATTTCAATGCATGATGATGCATTAATCCTCTGCTTTGATGTGTCTAAAACATGGGAGACATCTTCGGACACTTTTGGAGTTGATCCGGAGGCTTAATCGGCGTTTCGGTAAACAAGCGAAACGAAATTGGTAAGTGCGTTTGGTTTTGAAGTCCATGAGGACAAAAACACAAGGTTTGGGGATTTAGGAGAGGTTTGAAACACCTTTCTAAGTCCGAAAGTAAGTATGGCTTGATTTGATCTCTCTAAAGTGGTGTTTGGCCCCAAATTGCTTTTACATGCTCATGGTTTGTGATTGTTAAATTCCTATTGTTTTTATGCATGTTTTGAAGCATGATATTATGCTTGTAGAGTTGTCATGAGATGACATGATGCATTGAATATATTTGAGCTCTTGGTTTAAAGCAAAGTATGATTATTGTTTTGAAAAGTGATGAGAAAACATTTGAGTTATTTTGCATGAAAAACAGTAGGTGTGCTGATATTTTAACACATTATATTGGCATAGATGTTGAGAAACTTACCGGATATAATTGATCAATCAATAGGATGAGAGTGCACTATAAACTAAAAATTCGTACGTGCTCTTTGGTTAAGCCAAAGGGAGATTTTCCGATGATGGGCATTCCATCGGGTAGGACTTGGTGAAATACCCAAGCTTTGTGGCGATGAGAGATTCCGCCATGTGAGTACGGTGATGAGAGATTCCACCGGAAGTTATTGCTAGACAAGTGAGTACGGTGATGTGAGATTCCACCGGAAGAGTCTAGTGTAGAAATGTGTCCGCATATCCGTGTATTGATGAGATGCTAAATGCCAATATAAATGATTAAATGGTTTTGCTACACATGTACCTTGATGAAATGATTTATGTAACACCCCAATTTTGGGCTTGGAAGTTTAGGGTCTGAACCGGACCGGTCTGATTTTTGGTTCGAATATAAAAGGTAGTTTTAGGGAAAGCCTAGTTCGGGATGCATTAAAAATATGGAAAAATATCTAAAAATCCTCTTTTAATATATATAAGAGAGTGGTGAAATCAATTTTACAAAATAAGGTTTGGAAGTGAGACATTTCGAAATAGTGACTAAAATGTAATTTTTGAAAAGTTCAGTGGTGACTGTTTTGTAAGGATTGAAACTTTGAATCTTTAAGGAGCTAATTTACCCAAGGAAGGATTTCTCCAGATTTTTCTTAATTTTAGTGACTCATTTAATGTTTAATTAATTAAAAGAAAAGAGGGAAATCATATTTTAGTTTTCATAACCAACTTTTGCTAAAATTTTCTCATTTCATTTTCTCTCAAAATTCCCTCAGCCAAACACATTTCCACAGCAACATTCCTTTTGATTTTCACATTAAATGATGAGGTTTCAATCATCAAAAGATTCCTAATCCTTTCTACATCAAATCCTCTTCATTTGCTTATTGAATTTTCAAGGATTTTGGCTCTAATCAAGGAGAAATCTACATTTAGAGGTAAGGATGTCCTTCTCCTCTAAATACCCATTTCTTTACTGAAATTCCCAAGTTCTCAATCCTTAAATTAAGTTTTATAAAAGGTTTTAATGTTGTGATCTTGATTTGGCTTAAAACTCGAGATTTGGATTAAATCTTGAAGAAATTCGTGATGAATGTTTGGGCTCTGTTTTGAGATGTCTTTTTAATGTATTTTGGATGTTTATTGATGTGTAATTGAGGTTTAATCAATGCAATCCCGAATAGGTTGATTTTCCTAAGTTTTTACTTGTGAAAAATGGTGGTTTTTTAGGTGATCTTGGTGTTCTGTTATAGCTGGAGGTATAAGGATGAGTTTAGGATCTTTTTGGATGTTAATTGATGTTTAAGAATGTTTAGAAGTGATGGATCTTGGCTGGGTAATGTTGTGGAGGAGTTTGGATGTGATTTCAGTTGTGTTTGGTAGCCGAAATGTTAGATTTGATGTGAGCAGTGAGTTTAGGTGTAATGGCTGAAGATTTTAATGCATGATGATGCATTAATCCTCTGCTTTGATGTGTTTAAAACAGGGGAGACATCTTCGGATCCTTGTGGTGTTGATCCAGAAGCTTGATCGGCGTTTCGGCAAGCTTGCGAAACGGAATTGGTGAGTGAAGTTTGGTTTTCAGCTTTGAAACCAATGTTTGAAGGTTTTGGGAGCTTAGTTTAAGTCTAAGCAACTTAACTAAGCTCAAGAGTATGTTTTCGGAGAAACTCTCTCTTGTTGAACCATGAGATGGTTGGATGCAATGTGTTTAATTTGCATGTTTAAATTCTGTTTTGAAAGCATGTTTTAGCATGATTAATGATGGTTTTGAAAGCCATGTGTTGAAGGATGCTCAAGGTAAGAGATCCTTGGTTTGATATTGATAAATGTGGTTTTGATGCATAGTGATGCATGATGGTTTAATGGCTTTGATTAATGCTTTAAAACAGTGGATTGTTTATGATAATTGATGTATATTGGCAAGTGATGTGTTGGTTTTAAAGTACGTGAATCGGATATAGTTAGCCGGCTATAGGATTGGGTGCACCGTGAATAAAGTCGCCTTGGATGTTGAGGGGTTGTAACGGTACCGTAAACACCATCCAAGTACACTAACGAGATGTCTAAGATCATAATGGTGGTTAAAATGCCATGTGAAGATCTTGTGTTGTGGTTAAAATGCCATGTGAAGATCATAGGTCAGAAGTTGGTTTCAATGCCAGCTTTGTTGAAAGGAACCACCGAGAAGGTGAAGCTCATTTGTGAGCGCTTGAAGGCAGCTTCTGATCGACAGAAGTCCTACGCGGATTTGAAGCGTAAGGAGGTTGAGTATGCGGTTGGTGACCGTGTGTTTTTGAAAGTTTCGCCTTGGAAGAAGGTGATGAGGTTTGGTCGGAAGGGTAAGTTGAGCCCTAGGTACATTGGACCATACGAGGTGATTGAACGTGTGGGTCCTGTTGCGTACAAGCTGAGGTTACCGCAAGAGTTCGAAAAGATTCATGATGTGTTTCATGTCTCTATGCTTCGGAGATATAGATCTGATCCTTCGCATGTTATGCATGTGGAGGAAGTGGAGTTGAATCCAGACTTGACCTACGATGAGAAGCCGGTGGAAATTCTGGATTCAAACAGTAAAGTTCTTCGAGGCAAGACCATTGAGTTGGTAAAGGTGTTGTGGAAGCATCGTGGTGCTGAGGAAGCCACGTGTGAAAGGAGGGATGACATGGAGAAGCAGTTTCCATACCTTTTTCCTCTAGGTAAATTTCGAGGACGAAATTTCTTAAGGGGGGGAGAGTTGTAACACCCCAATTTTGGGCTTGGAAGTTTAGGGTCTGAACCGGACCGGTCTGCTTTTTGGTTCGAATATAAAAGGTAGTTTTAGGGAAAGCCTAGTTCGGGATGCATTAAAAATATGGAAAATATCTAAAAATCCTCTTTTAATATATATAAGAGAGTGGTGGAATCAATTTTACAAAATAAGGTTTGGAAGTGTGACATTTCGAAATAGTGACTAAAATGTAATTTTTGAAAAGTTCAGTGGTGACTGTTTTGTAAGGATTGAAACTTTGAATCTTTAAGGAGCTAATTTACCCAAGGAATGATTTCTCCAGATTTTTCTTAATTTTAATGACTCATTTAATGTTTAATTAATTAAAAGAAAAGAGGGAAATCATATTTTAGTTTTCATAACCAACTTTTGCTAAAATTTTCTCATTTCATTTTCTCTCAAAATTCCCTCAGCCAAACACATTTCCACAGCAACATTCCTTTTGATTTTCACATTAAATGATGATGTTTCAATCATCAAAAGATTCCTAATCCTTTCTACATCAAATCCTCGTCATTTGCTTATTGAATTTTCAAGGATTTTGGCTCTAATCAAGGAGAAATCTACATTTAGAGGTAAGGATGACCTTCTCCTCTAAATACCCAGTTCTTTACTGAAATTCCCAAGTTCTCAATCCTTAAATTAAGTTTTATAAAAGGTTTTAAGGTTGCGATCTTGATTTGGCTTAAAACTCAAGATTTGGATTAAATCTTGAAGAAATTCGTGATGAATGTTTGGGCTCTATTTTGAGATGTCTTTTTAATGTATTTTGGATGTTTATTGATGTGTAATTGAGGTTTAATCAATGCAATCCCAAATAGGTTGATTTTCCTAAGTTTTTCCTTGTGAAAATGGTGGTTTTTGTGGTGATCTTGGTGTTCTGTTATAGCTGGAGGTATAAGGACGAGTTTAGGATCTTTTTGGATGTTAATTGATGTTTAAGAATGTTTAGAAGTGATGGATCTTGGCTGGGTAATGTTGTGGAGGAGTTTGGATGTGATTTAGGTTGTGTTTGGTAGCCGAAATGTTAGATTTGATGTGAGCAGCGAGTTTAGGTGTAATGGCTGAAGATTTTAATGCATGATGATGCATTAATCCTCTGCTTTGATGTGTTTAAAACATGGGAGACATCTTCGGATCCTTGTGGTGTTGATCCGGAAGCTTGATCGACATTTCGGCAAGCTTGCGAAACGGAATTAGTGAGTGAAGTTTGGTTTTCAGCTTTTAAACCAATGTTTGAAGGTTTTGGGAGCTTAGTTTAAGTCTAAACAACTTAACTAAGCTCAAGAGTAAGTTTTCGGAGAAACTCTCTCTTGTTGAACCATGAGATGGTTGGATGCAATGTGTTTAATTTGCATGTTTAAATTCTGTTTTGAAAGCATGTTTTAGCATGATTAATGTTGGTTTTGAAAGCCATGTGTTGAAGGATGCTAAAGGTAAGAGATCCTTCGTTTGATATTGATAAATGTGGTTTTGATGCATAGTGATGCATGATGGTTTAATGGCTTTGATTAATGCTTTAAAACAGTGGATTGTTGATGATAATTGATGTATATTGGCAAGTGATGTGTTGGTTTTAAAGTATTTGAATCGGATATAGTTAGCCGGCTATAGGATTGGGTGCACCATGAATAAAGTCACCTTGGATGTTGAGGGGTTGTAATGGTACCGTAAACTCCATCCAAGTACACTAACGAGATGTCTAAGATCATAATGGTGGTTAAAATGCCATGTGAGGATCTTGTGTTGTGTGTTTCGTGTTCTCGTTAGTGATGTTATACAACTACCGATGAGTGATGTGGAGGGGTTGTAATTGTACCGTTAAACTCCATCACGGTTGTTGAGGGGTTGTGATTGTACCGGTAAACTCCACCTTGTGTGTTCGATAGTGTGTATGAAGCGTATGGGACAACGCTTGTAATCCGCGTATCCGATTGTGTTTTATGTTGAAAATGGTTACGGGTTTTCACTTGGAAGCCAATATGACATGTTGATGTTAATGAAGCATGAGATGCTTGTTGTGTATACATTGTTGCATGAGAAGTGATGTTTATGGATTTAAAGGCCTTCTTAAAGGTGTTTTATAAAGTGCATTATTGTGTTGTTTCTTTAGAGCATGTCTCACTAAGCAATGTGCTTACGCTCTCTTTCTTGAACCAATAATACAGAGAATTGAAGTGCTTTAAGGACAGCAAGGAGGCTAAGAATCCAAGGGAAAGCTAAGCTCATGTATGGTGACTATTTTTACAACATTATTAGTTTTTGGTATTTGGCAATGGGAACCTAGGTTGTGTTTTGGGAGATGTTTTGGACTCCCTAAGTGTGGCATGATGCCTTTGATGTTTTGGGATTGT
Organism: Hibiscus trionum; assembly: GCA_030270665.1. NCBI lineage: Eukaryota > Viridiplantae > Streptophyta > Magnoliopsida > Malvales > Malvaceae > Hibiscus > Hibiscus trionum. The sequence goes on from BSYR01000021.1 coordinate 31,396,326, forward strand.
AAATGGCCATTTTGGTGTTTGCTTTGATGATTTGATGCTTGGATGGTTTTCAATATTAGGATGCATGCCTATAGATTTGTGGTTTTTCCTAATTGATGCCATGAATGTGATTTGATGATGCAAACATATACCTAATATGTATGATGACTTGTTGGCATGATGAGGAGGTCATTAGGTTGTGTTTGAGTGGTTAATTGTATGTTAAACCAGCAAATTCTGCACTTTCTGGGCAGACCGTATCGGAACGGGTACTAACGTTTCGAAACAGGGGCCTGTAATGGCCTTCGTGTTTCGAAACGGGTAGAGGCCGTTCCGAAACGAATTTGCCACTGCCAAGCTCTGTTTTGATACAGGTCTCGAAACGAACCCGCATTTCGGAACGGTCAACCCCCGTTCCGAAACAGATGACTGTTGGCACTGATTTGAATGGTTTAAGGTTTGCAAGCTTTACGTTTTAGTCCTGAATTTTGTATATTCAATTGCTTGAGTTTGAGATGTCCGTTTAAGGTGAAATTTGGCAGGGAAGCATGTAATATGACTAATTTCATAATGGTAACTTAAAATCGGTTAAGTCCCCTTAATTTCCAGAATTTACATTTTGGTCCCTAAATGTTGTAATTTGTGCAATTGAGTCCCTTAACGTTTTCCGATCGCTGTGCTTTTCAAGTATGCTCTTCTCAAGGGTACGCTTAGGATTAATATGCATCTAGACAAGATTAAAAAGAAAAAAAGGGTCGTTAATCAAGGTTGACTTTCGGGTTGACTTTGGTTTTCCCCGTGTAATCTTCGTAGTTCGGGTCAACCGTCTAGGCCGGGCTAAGGGGGTTACAATTTATGCTATGAGATATGCATATGTGTTTGTTTAGAAATGCTTTGACAATACAAGCATGTGGATGTACTTGCCATGAGTTTTGCATTGGTTTTAATGCATGAGATAGAATGAAGGTACATGTGTTTTCAATGAGTTTGCTTTGAAGTTTTCTAAGCATGAGAAAGAGATGAGCATGTAGTTTAAAAGCTTTGATGAAAGTGTTTTCTAAAAGTGCATTATTGTGTTGGTTTTCTTTAGAGCATGCCTCACTAAGCAATTATGCTTACGCTCTCTTTTACCAATAATGCAGATAATTGATGTGTTTAAGGGCATCAAGGAAGCTAAGTGTGTCCAAGGGAATCCAAGCTCATGTATGGTGAAGTGTTCGTACACTATTAGTTTTGATAATTTGGCAATGGGAACCTAAGTTTTGTTTTGGGAGATGTGTTGAACTCCCTAAGGTTGTGGCATGTGTGCCTTGGTAGATTTGAATTGTAAATGGCATTAAATGCTTGTTTGGAGGTTTGATGTTCCTATTTGGTTTGGATATTAGGATGCATGCCTCTAGTCTTATGAATTTTCTTTTTTGATGCTATGAAGATGTTTAGGGGCTCTAAATGTGTACCTTGTATGTATGTTGACTTGTTGATATGCTTGGGAAGTCATTTGGATGTGTTTGATCGAGTTTGTGCATGAAAAACCAGCATTTGCTGCTGTTTCTGGGCAAACCGTATCGAAACACCACCTAGTGTTTCGAAACGGGGGCCTGAAATGGCCTTCGTGTTTCGAAACGCTAAGGGATGTTTCGAAACGATTTGGCCACTGGAAGGCCTCGTTTCGGAACCAGTCTCGGAACCAACCCGCGTATCAAAACGGTCAACGACGTTCCGATCCTGCGTTTCGATCCAGCAGGTGGGTGTTTCGAAATAGGTGACCGTTAGGCACTGATTTGAATGGTGCAGAAGTTTGCAAGCTTTACATTTTAGTCTCAAATGTTGATATTGCAATTGTTTGAGTTTGAGATGTTCAATTAAGATGAAATTTGGCAGTGAAGCATGTAACGTGACTAATTTCATATTGGTAACATTAAACTCAGTAAAGACCTTCTATTTTACAGAAATTACAAAATGGTCCTTAAACTTATAATTAGTGCAATGGAGTCCATGTATGATATCCGATCGATGTGCCGTTTCCAAATATGTTTTATGAGTACTCACTTAGGGTTAATATGTATCTAAACAAGATTAAAAAGAAAAAAAGGGTCGTGAATCAAGGTTGACTTTCGGGTTGACTTTGGTTTTCCCTATGTAATTTTCGTAGTTCGGGTCAACCGTCTAGGCCGGGCTAAGGGGGTTACATTTGGTGGTATCCGAGCTTAGTTCTCGTATAATTGGGAATTGTTATGTGGGTGATGTATGTGTATTTGCATGATATGCCTTTTGGGTGAAAGAATGTTGTGTGAATAGTGATGCATGGTTTCAAATGTGATGATATGCTATGTTGGAATGTGTTAGGGGATCCCATTGCCATATCAAAACTAATAAAAGGAATTGTTTTAGAAAAAGAGCTTGAGTACTTGGATCACTTACCTTATTGAGCCTAATTGAGTTTATTGCATTTGTGTCAGTGCATTGTTTTCTTTGTAAATGGGGCCACGTAGTGAGATGAGGATGAATACAAGAGTTATGGCTCATAATGAGAATGATGAGAACGCTGAGAATGTTGTGGATTTACCTCCTCCCCCGGGTGGTGGCCACCCGGTGGTGGTGGTACTGGAGGTGATAATGCTGGTGTTGGTGCTGGTGCTGGGGTCGCTGGACCTGAAAGTGTGTAGGGGCAAGCTGCTCCTGATATGACTGTGTTGATTCAGGCTATTGCTGGAGCCTTTCAGGCAGCAATAGCTGGAGCTCATGGAGCTGCGCATCAGGATGATGCCAATGTGAGATTGCCTTTGGAGCGTCTTCGCAGTCTGGGAGGGACTGAGTTCAGAGGTCTATCTCCGGAAGGATCTGAGTCTTGGTTGGAAAGCACCAAGAGGATTTTGGGTCAGATGAGCTGCAATAATGTGCAGAAGCTGGGTTGTGTGGTGTCACTGCTGCATGGTGATGCTTATACGTGGTGGACGACCACTATCTCTTGGATGGAAGATGGTGAAGTGACCTGGACGTTCTTCCTGAGTGCGTTTAAGCGGAAGTATCTGGGTGTGCGATATCTAGATGAGAAGAAAAGAGAATTTATGTCTCTTGTGCAAGGTAGCATGACGGTAGCTGAGTATGAGATTCAGTTTGTCCGCCTCAGTCAGTATGCACCTGAGCTGATCCCTAATGGGCGGGAGAGGTGCGAACGATTCCGTTATGGGTTGGTAACGGATGTGAAGACCTTTATGCTTGCGGCAGACTATACATATTTCGATGTCTTGGTCACTAGAGCCAAGGACATTGAGTCGAATCTTGGTTTGACTAGCCGAGCGGGTGGATCTAACTCTGGGAAGAGAGTGGCTGAACGCGATTATGGAAGAGATCGCAATAAGAGGCATAAGGATAGAAGGCCGCACTTTGATGGTAGACGTGGAGGTGGTAATCCTGGTAGAGGTCAGCAAGGACCTAATGTTGTTCAGAGGACTCTTGAGTGTAATCGTTGTGGTAGACGGCATGGTGGCGAGTGTTGGGGTAACCTTGGTACATGATGGAATTGCGGAAATTGTGGACATTTGAAGAAGGATTGTCCTCAGCCTTTGAAGAAGAGACATGCTCCGATGAGAGCAGCTGAGCCACAGAGAGGTCGTGGGCGCGGCCGTGGTAACTTCCAGCACAGAGATGATGGTGGAAGGAATGTAGCTCATGTTGTGGCCGTTCAACCTGAGGGTGGTGGCCAGGCTCGAGTGTATGCTCAGCGTGAGGGAAGGAATGATACGGATGTGATCGCAGGTACCTTTACTTTGGAATCCTTATCATTACTTTCTTTGATTGATTCTGGATCTACACACTCGTACATATTGCGTGAACATGCTCAAATGCTTGGTTTACCTGTTGAGTCTTTGGATGTTGGTATGTGTGTGACTAGTTCCTTTGGTGAAACAGTTGTAACACGAAAGTTGTATAGAAGGTGTCCCTTGAAAGTGCAAAACCATGTTTTTCTTGTTGATCTCATGGAATTGCCATTCTATGGTTTTTATGTAATCCTTGGTATGGATTGGCTTGTTGAACATCGAGCTGTAGTGGATTTTGAAAGCAAGCGAGTTTCGTTGAAGCTTGCGGATGATTACGAAGTGGTGGTGGTTGGTGAGAATGTGAAGTTTCTTGCCAATGTGGTGTCTACCTTAGAAGTGAGTCGGATGCTGAGGCAAGGTTGCGAGGCTTACCTAGCCTTTGTGATAAATCCTAGCTCAAAAGAGTTGCGCGTTCAGGATATCAGAACTGTTCGTGAGTTTCCTGAAGTGTTTCCGGAGGAGTTACCTGGATTGTCGCCTAGTCGAGAGGTGGAGTTTGGAATAGAGCTGTATGAAAACACAACTCTGGTGTCCATTGCTTCCTATCGCATGCCACCTAAGGAGCTAAAGGAGTTAAAGACGCAACTTCAGGAGTTGCTTGACCGTGGGTTCATTCGGCCAAGTGTGTCACCGTGGGGTGCACCGGTCTTGTTCGTGGAGAAGAAAGATGGCACTATGAGAATGTGCATCGATTATCGTCAGCTAAACAAGTTGACCATCAAGAATCGGTATCCTTTGCCGAGGATTGATGATCTTTTTGAACAGTTTCAGGGAGTGGCTGTGTTTTCCAAAATTGACTTAAGGTCAGGGTACTACCAGCTTAAGGTGAAAGATGTGGATGTGCCAAAAACAGCCTTTAGGACGAGGTATGGGCATTATGAGTTCCTTGTAATACCGTTCGGCTTGACGAATGCTCCTGCAGCTTTCATGGACATGATGAATAGAGTGTTCCATGAATACTTGGATAAGTTTGTTTTGGTGTTCATCGACGATATCCTTGTGTACTCTCGTACTGAGGAGGAGCATGAAGGTCATTTGAGGGTTGTCATGCAAGCGCTTCTGGAAAATCAACTTTATGCTAACCTGAGCAAGTGTGAGTTTTGGTTAAAGGAAGTTGTGTTCCTTGGTCATGTGGTTTCGGCTGAGGGAATTTGTGTTGATCCTCAGAAGATCGAGGCAGTTATGAATTGGAAGCCTCCTAAGTCTGTTCATGAAGTCCGTAGTTTCCTTAGGTTGGCAGGATATTACCGGAGGTTTGTGGATGGATTTTCAAAGATTGATGCACCTTTGACGAAGTTGTTGCAAAAAGATGTCAAGTATGAGTGGATGGAAGCAAGACAACAAGCTTTTGAGAAGCTTAAGGCAGCTTTATTTATTTGTCAATTGCCTGTGGAAAGGGATTGTAGTGTTGACTTGTGATTCTTAGAAAGCAACTTCTAATCAAATTACCAATTTCCACATTTTATTTATTTGTCAATCCTGTCGGTGGTGCCCAAAATTAAATCCATGGTCACACCCCTTAAGTTTCATTCGGAAGGACTTAAAAGTTCACTTTTTTATGCTCACCCTTAGTTGTTTAAGTGGTAATAGATGATGTAATTCATCCAAGTGACCCGGGTTCGAGCACCAATTTAGTGTGTGCGCCTTATTGAAAAATATTAAGAAAGTTGAACAGATACTACCCTTGTATCACACCAACACTACTGAAACTCTCTAGATTTAAGTTAAATTGAAATACAAGCTATGTGAATTCGAGTTTACGAGTTAATCGAAACGTTCTGACCGGTACGAAACCGACAACACTGTTCTGATTCCTACTGTGAGCCCTATCTTTTGGTGTGAGCCTTAAAAGGGCCAAACTTAAATGAAGCAAATCATAGAGTCCTTTAAAAAAATTAGAAAAGGTGGCGTAAGAAGGAGAGTAAGGGGGTGGGGGCAGCTTGTCTCACAGGCACAGCTAGCAGTGTGCGGCTGCCTGTTTTTTCAAGCAAGGAAAACCAAAGTCAACCCGAAAGTCAACCTTGATTCACGACCTTTTTTTTCTTTTTAATCTTGTCTAGATACATATTAACCCTAAGTGAGTACACATAAAACATATTTGGAAACGGCACAGCGATCGGATATCATACAGGGACTCCATTGCACTAATTATAAGTTTAGGGACCATTTTGTAATTTTTGTAAAATAGAAGGTCTTTACTGATTTTATTGTTACCAATATGAAATTAGTCACGTTACATGCTTCACGGCCAAATTTCATCTTAATTGAACATCTCAAACTCAAACAATTGCAATATCAACATTTGGGACTAAAATGTAAAGCTTGCAAACTGAATCCGGAAAAGAGTTTGTGGTGTACAGTGACGCATCTTACGTTGGTTTGGGATGTGTGCTAATGCAAGAGGGTAAGGTGGTGGCTTATGCATCGCGACAGTTGAAGGTGCATGAGCGCAATTATCCTACGCATGATATTGAGTTAGCTGCGGTGGTTTTTGCTTTGAAGATTTAGAGACATTATCTGTATGGTGAGAAGTGTACTGTGTACACGGATCACAAGAGTTTGAAGTATTTGATGTCTCAGAAAGAGTTAAATCTTAGGCAACGACGTTGGGTAGAGTTGCTTAAAGATTACGATCTGACGATCGAGTACCATCCGGGAAAAGCTAATGTTGTGGTGGATTTAACAATCACAAACCATGAGCATGTAAAAGCAATTTGGGGCCAAACACCACTTTAGAGAGATCAAATCAAGCCATACTTACTTCCGGACTTAGGAAGGTGTTTCAAACCTCTCCTAAATCCCCAAACCTTGTGTTTTTGTCCTCATGGACTTCAAAACCAAACGCACTCACCAATTTCGTTTCGCTTGTTTACCGAAACGCCGATTAAGCCTCCGGATCAACTCCAAAAGTGTCTGAAGATGTCTCTCATGTTTTAGACACATCAAAGCAGAGGATTAATGCATCATCATGCATTGAAATCTTTAGCCAACACTCCTAAACTCGTTGATCTACCTAAAACCAACATTTCGGCCACCAAACACAACCGAAATCACCTCCAAACTCTTCCAAAACTTAACCTAGCCAAGATCCATCACTTCTAATCATTTCTAAACATCAATTAACATCAAAAACAACTCTAGACTTATCCTTATACCTCCAGCTATAACAGAACACCAAAAACACCTCAAAAACTACCATTTTCATAAGCAAAAACTTAGAAAACACAACCTATTCGGGATTGGATTGATAAAACCTCATTTATAACATCATTAAACATCCAAAATACATTAGATAACTATCTCAAAACAGAGCTCAATCAATTACAACAAAACTCTTCAAGATCTCTTTCAAAATCTTGAGTTTTAAGCCAAAATCTTGTTTCTAACATTAAAACCATTTATAAAACTTTAATAAAGGATTGACAACTTGGGAATTTCAGTAAAGAACTGAGTATTTAGAGGAGAAGAACAATCTTACCTCTAAATGGTGATTTCTCCTTGATTTGGGCAAAATTCCATGAAAATGCAATGTGGAAATCAAAAGGATTTGTTGCAAGATTGATTAGAAACCTATAGGTGATGGAAATCTCATCAATTGAAGTGAAGATCAAAGTGAATTTTGCTGGAGAAAATGTGTTTGGATGATAGGATTTTGAGAGAAAAAGGAATGATGGAAAATTAGAGAAAGGTAGTTATAAAAATCAAAAAGTAGTTTTCTCCTTTCTTTTATTTTATTAAACATTAATTAAATCACCCAAATTAAGGAAAAATCTGGAGAAAAACATTTTGGGTAATTAGCTCCTTAAAGATTCAAAGTTTCAATCCTTTACAAAATAGTCACTACTAAACATTGCAAAAACCGCATTTTGGTCACTACACTGAAATGTAGTATTTTCAAACCTTATTTTGTAAAATTGATTTCACCACTCTCTTAAATATATTAAATGAGGATTTTTAGATATTTTTCTATATTTTTAAAGCATTCCGAAATAGGCTTTCCCTAAAACCTCCTTTTATATTCGAACCGTTTCTCAGACCGGTCCAATCAGACCCTAAACTTCTAAGCCCAAAATTGGGGTGTTACAGCCATCCCCTCATAATGATTCCCTATTACGCATGGTATGAGAAAGCTTTCGGGATCCTTTAGCTTAAGTGGAGCTCGGTTATGTAGTGCAGCTATGCATTCTTCTGTTACGACCACCGTTTCGAATTCCCCAATCCTTTTCCGCTTTGACACGATGTCTTTGAGAAATTTGGCATAGTTTGTGATCTCCTTGATTACCTCCACCAAAGGTAGATTAATGTGTACCTATTTTGGGATGTCTAGGAACTTCTTAAACTAGTACTATTGCTTTTGTTGTTTCAGCCTTTGTGGGAATGGTGGAGTTGGTATGCTGTCTTTGGATTCTGTTATGGGTGATGTCACATGTTCTACCGACGCAATATTATTCTTGGTTGTTGTCATGGCCTCGTTGTCTTTGGACTGTGTTGTCGCAGTTGACTCCTTTGGTTTCTCTTGTGCTTGCTGCTTGTTCTGAGGCCCTTAAGTTGGAAACCACTCTTGGTGGTTACAGCTTTGCATTGTTCATACGATGTCCCCTTAACGGATTCAGTGTCGTTGGGAAAACCTCCTGATGGCCTAGTGTTCAGAATCTGTGCGATCTGCCTCACTTGTGTTTCCATGGATTTCAAAGTTGCCTCGTTGTTCTGCACCCTCATCTCACTCTTGTCCATAAAATTTTCATTCTTTTTTATGAACTTGTCAGTGTTAGCCATATATGCACTAGTCTGAGTCATAAAAGCATGAAGAGTAGTTTCTAGATAACTAGACTGCATTGGTTGTTGCTGCTAAGGCAGCATCTATTGAGCTTGCTGCGACAGCATGGTCTGTCGTGGCTGTTGCTAAAATCCCATTGCTGGAGCATTTTGGTTTTGCGAGTTAAGTGCATTATTGGGGTTGCTCCAAGAGAAGTTTAGGTATTTTTTCCAAGCTGGGTTGTAGTTGTTAGACATCATGTTGTTGTTCCTATTAAAGTTTCCAACATAGCATGCCGACTTTGGGTTCTGCGGGGATTCAGAAGAAACATGGTTACCTCCACAGTTTTCACAAAATAAATACATTACCTTAACCTTCTGGTGATTGTTTTGCGATTGTATGTTCATGACCAACTTTGTCAAGGTGGCAATTTGAGATGAAATCGAGTCTGAGGACCCTATCTTGTTTACTATGGGTTGGCATCGGATTCCTCCTCGTATGGCCGTTGGGAATTAATAGTCTTTCTTGGCCGTTCTATTCAGAATATGTGTTGCTTCCTCCGGCTCTTTGTCTAGGAGTATGCCGTTTGTCGAGGCATCAAGCGTCATCCTAGTTGTCATGTTGACAGCGTTATAGAACATGGTTACCTGCATCCACAATAGGAATCCGTACAAGGGGCATTTGTGTAACAGCTCTCTGTATCGCTCCCAAGCCTCGTGCATGGATTCGTCGTCAGCCTGTCGAAAAATTAGTGATTTCGTTACGCAATTTATCAATTAAATTTGTAGGATTAAAACGTGCTAAGAAATCACAACATGAATCACTCCAGTATCCAATTGATCCTGTTGAAATACTATTTAGCCAAGTTTTTGCCCTATCCCTCAATGAATAGGGGAACAATTTTAATCTTAATATATCCTCATGTACTCCCTAAATTTTAAACGAATTACAAATCTGCATGAAGGATTTGAGTTATTGTATGGCATCTTCGGTTGTTGAGCCGCCAAATTGCCTCATAGTATTGATCATGTTGAACATCACGGGCTTCAGTTCAAAGTGGGTGGCCTTTATTTCTGGTGTAACAACTCTAGGATTTAGTCCGTTCAAATCCTCTTCAAGGTAGTTTCGGACAATCATGTTTCGTACTGGTGCGAATTGAATTCGCGAATTTTCTCCATCTCCTATAGAGACATTCTGCTGCCTATTGGCAACTGGCTGCCCGTCGGCAGGTTGCTGCCCATTAGCATTCTGGTTTTTGTTGTCATTGTTGCCACCAACTTCGTGTGCCACCTTTGGTCGCAGTTGTTGCCTAAGTTTTTGCCGAAAACTTCGATTGATTTCTTGATCAAGGTCGTGGAGTGGATACTTCGGGTTCGCCCTGGTCATACACCAATGCAAACCCAAAGTTAATTAGTGCTAAAATAAATAAAAAAAGATAAATAAAAAAATATAAAAGAGTGCAAGAAAATAAAAACAAAAGTTGTCAATCCCCGGCAACGGCGCCAAAAACTTGATGCTCGTGTAAAAGTGCCCTGCAATAGTGCAAGTGTACACGTCTCAAGTAATATAATGATAAGTATATCGAGTATCGTCTCCATAGGGATTGGGCTAGCCTTTTGATCCTACTTCCTCGCACTGCAAAATAAATAAATTAAAAACACAGATTAATTGTTGGGTTTGGAGTAATCTAAAAATATTAAAACTAAAATAAGCCAGAAAATAAAGTAAAGAGAAATCAAGATGAGATAATGGGCCGGATTAGAATGCGCCGTAGTGTGGAATCCTATTGACTTATCTTTGTCTTGAATGCAACAACACAAAACTATTGTGGTTGTAACCTAAGTCCCTGTCGCGGTCGCAATGGTTGAGTCCCTAACGCGACAATCCCTTGCTCTTGGCCAGGTGCTGTTAAATTTCGACAAAGAGTCCTTGGATGGTTCCTCTTTATCCCTAAGCTCGGAACACTGGTTGATGGCTAAACTTTGATGTCATCTCCCAGTGTGAACCAAAGACAAACACCAATTATTCTAACACTTCTTTTAGCTGCTGAAACTCTTAACCTATCCCTAGGCCAAGTTAGTTAACACCACATGGGATGAAAACCATGCTTATACGTTTCGTGAGTTCAACTCTCCCGATATTGAACAAATAGATAACCTCACAATACTCTCTTCCGATAAGTATGCAAGAATGATTAAAGCCAAGAATAAGCAAACCTTAACTTTTTTGCATTAAGAACTTAAACGAATACAGTAGTGTTCACACAACTACTAAACAAACTAATCCTAACCCTAAAGGAAATTAGAACATAACAAAAACTAGATCCTTAGCTAATGTAACGCCCCGGTTTTGGGCTTAGAAGTTTTGGGCGTTGACCGGTTTGGTCAAAGTCCTGTTCGAATCTTAAGAGGTTAAATTAGGAAAGCCTAGTTCGGGTTGCATTAAAAATATGGAAAAATGTTCTAAAATCATCTTTTAATATAATTAGATGAACTGTGAAATCAATTTTTGAAAATGAGTTTTGGAAGGTTGATATTTTGGCTAGTGACCAAAATGTAATTTTCGCAAGTTTGGTGGCTGTTTTATAAAGAGTTGAAACTTTGAATCTTTAAGGAGCTATTAATCCAAAAGTGATTTCTCCAGATTTTTCCAAGATATTTTAAGTCTAAATTCTGATTTTAAAGGTTATTAAAATTGGAGGGAAGACATTTTGGCTATTTTAGATTTTCTAACCAACTTTTCCAATTTTCTTTCTCTCATTTTCTCTCCAACCAAACATTACCTTTTCCAGAGAATTTGATCTGATTTCTTCACCTAAATTCCTCCTTTCAACTCTCAATTGATAGCAAATCATTGTGTCTTCAAAATCTCTTCCATTGCTACAAGTTTCATCAAGGTTTTTCATTCCAAAAAGTGGAGAAACACAAGTTTGGAGGTAAGAACGCCCTTCTCCTCTAAACTATCAGTTCTTTACTGAAATTCCCAAGTTCTCAACTCTTAATTGATGTTTAATTAAAGGTTTTAAAGTGTTGAAATGAATCTTGGCTTATTATGCAAGATTTTGATGATTTTTGATGATTTTCGTTGGATCTGAGTAATCTGTGATTTAAGAGATGTTTTTGATGTTAAATGATCTCTAAATTGATAAGGAAATGAGTTTTGATCAATGCAATCCCGGATAGGTTGAGTTTCCTAAGTTTAGCTTGTGTTTTAAGGTAGTTTTTGAGGTGATCTTGTGGATCTGTTGTTGCTGGAGGTATAAGGATGTTAATAGGTTGTTTTTAGATGTTGTATGGTGTTGATGGATGTTAGGTTTTGCTGGTTTATGGCTGGGCTTTGTTTAGAAGTGGTTTAGATGCAATTTCGGTTGTGTTTGGTGGCCGAAATTGGTGTATGAATGAGAGCAGCGAGTTTGAGTGCTTTCATTGAAGCTTTTGATGCTTGATGATGCATTAAACCTCTGCTTTAATGTGTTTGATCAGGGGAGGCATCTTTGGATCCAAGAGTTGTTGATCCGGAAGCTTGAATTCGTGCTTCGGCAAGTGGCGAAGTGGAATCGGTGAGTGAAATTGGGTTTTCGGCTTTGAAACCAATGTCTTGGGAGCTTAGCTTAAGTCTAAACAACTTTGCTAAGCTCGAGTGTAAGTTTTCGGAATTTCTCTCTAGTGGTGGCCATGATTTTGTTGTGATGCGAAATGATAATTTGCATGTTTTACATACTGTTTTGGAAGCATGTTTTAGCATGGTTTTTGCTGTTGATGTAAGCCATATGTTGAAGGTAACTCTAGGTAGGAGTTCCTTGTTTTTGTACATTGAAATGTTGTGGTATAATGCTTTTAAATGCATGATGAATATGGCTTGGTTTTATGCTTTAAAACAGTGATGTAAGTGATGAAAATGATGTATATTGGCAAGTGATGTTTTTAAAATGTTAAGGTCACTAAGGTGGTTAAAAGTCCTTGAGTGATCCTTGTTACTTATGAACATCAAGGTGGTTAAAAGTCCTTGGATGGTTCATGTTGTGGACACTAAGGTGGTTAAAAGTCCTTAGGTGATCCTTCTCTATGGTGTTTAAAAGTCCATAGGCCAAGGTGTTTAAAAGTCCTTGGGATCAAGGTGTTTAAAAGTCCTTGATGTGATTCATTCATGGTGTTTAAAAGTCCATGGCCAAGGTGTTTAAAAGTCCTTGGGATCAAGGTGTTTAAAAGTCCTTGATGAGATACTTTCTATGGTGTTTAAAAGTCCATAGGCCAAGGTGTTTAAAAGTCCTTGGGGCCAAGGTGTTTAAAAGTCCTTGGGAAAGTTGTTGAACTTGTTTTAATAAATGGAATGTTTCACTTGAGCCAATATGACATGTTAAGAATATTGAGAAGCATGAGATGCTTGTTTTAATGTTTATGTTGAAGCATGAGATTGCTTGTTAAGAATGCTTTTGAGCATGTGAAAAGGTTGATTTAAAGCATGTTTTGTAAATGTTTTGAATTGCATTATTGAATGGTTTTTAAGAGCTTTCCTCACTAAGCTTTTGCTTACGCTCTCTTCGTTTTCTGAATTCAATAATGCAGAGCATTAGAGTACCTTGAGGGCAGCAAGAGAGGGGCAAGCAATCAAGTTCAAGTGAAGCTCAATGTATGAAGGTTTTATAAGTTCATTTTAGCTTTTGTATGATTTGGCAATGGGGGACCAATGTGTATGTTTTGGGAGGTGTTGGAGACTCCCTAAGTATGTTAAATGTTGATGTGTTTGCTGGTTTTTGGTTTGGAACCTTTTATGCTTGTTTTGTAAGTTTGGTGTTTGAATGCCTAGCTTGTGTAGGAAGCATGCCTATAGAATTGGGGCTTTTTGCTTGTGATGATGTTTAGTTGATTTGATGATGCTATTATGTTGTTTACATGTTGAATTGCATGTTGACAAAGTTTGGTGATGTTCGGAGCATGTTTGGATGTGTAATCGCATGTTTAAAGTGATGTTTTGAAGCAATCTGGACAGGGTGTTTCGGAACAGCACCTACCGTTTCGGAACGGGTGCTTTAAATGAGCTCAGGCGTCCGAAACGGGAGGGGCCGTTCCGGAACGGAGAAGCCTCTGCCAGACCCCCGTTTCGAAACATGCTAAGCCTGTTTCGGAACGGCCCCGCGTTTCGGAACGGGTTGTCCCCCGTTTCGGAACGGTCGACCGTTGGGGGCTGACATTGGCAGTTTTATGTTTTGAAAAGTTTGCGTTTTGGTCCTGACACTTGTTTGTGCAATTGCATGAGTTTGGGAAGTCCTTTTGAGCTGAAATTTCACAGAGAAGCATGAAACCTGATTAATTTCAATATGGTAACATTAATTTGGCTTAAGTCCTTCAATTTATCAGAATTTACAATTTGGTCCCTAAAGTTGTAAATTGTTCAATTGAGTCCCTGTTTAACCTCTGATGTTTGTGATCTTTTGGTATGATGTATGTGTGATCACCTTTAGGCTTAATGTGCATCTAGACAAGTTTAAAAAGAAAAAAAAAGGGTCGTTAATCAAGGTTGACTTTCGGGTTGACTTTGGTTTTCCCCGTGTGACTTTCTTAATTCGGGTCAACCGTCTAGGCCGGGTTAAGGGGGTTACATTTGGTGGTATCAGAGCTGAGTTCTCGAGTAATTGGGAATGTTTGTATGCATGATTGAAGCATGTTTGCTTTGTGTGCTTGTTGTTTGAAAGCATGTTCAGTGGCTTGAGGTGTTGATGCAATTGAGTTGTATGTTGTGATGTTGCATGCTGAGGGTACCCATTGCCAAACAAAAGCTAATGAAATGAAATTGATTTTGAATGAAATTGAGCTTGAATACTTGGATTGCTTACCTTGCTGGGCCTGACTTGTTTTATTTTGCATTGTTGTTGCATGGTAAAAGTATGGCACCACGTAGAGAGTTAAGAGGTAATGTGCGAGCTACGGCTCCCAATGAGAATGAGAATGAAGAGCACGCTGATAGTGCTGTGTTACCCCCTCCTCCGCCTGGTGGTGGTGATGGAGGTGCGAGAGCTGAAGCTGCAGCTGGTGCTGGAGCTGCTGGACCAGAGGTTGGTCAGGGGCAAGCTATGCCTGACATGACGATGTTGGTACAAGCTATTGCGGGTGCTTTTCGAGCAGCAGTAGCTGGAGCTCAGGGAGCTGGGCATCAGGGAGATGCTGGAGTCAGATTGCCTTTGGAGCGTCTGCGCAGTCTTGGAGGGACTGAGTTTAGAGGTTTATCAGCTGAGAGTTCTGAGGCTTGGCTGGAAAGTACCAAGCGTATCTTGGGTCAGATGAGTTGCACGGATGTGCAAAAGCTGGGCTGTGTTGTGTCCTTGCTGCAGGACGATGCTTATACATGGTGGACGACTACCATTGCTGGAATGGCTGAAGCTGATGTTACCTGGACATTCTTTCAGAATGTGTTTAAAAGAATATATCTGGGAGTGAGATATCTGGACGAGAAAAAGCGAGAATTCATGTCTCTTACCCAAGGGAGCATGAGTGTAGCTGAGTACGAGGTACAGTTTGTACGGCTCAGTCAGTATGCACCGGAGCTGATACCTGATGAGAGGGCTAGGTGCGAGAGGTTTCGTTACGGTCTTGTGACGGATGTTAAGATGTATTTGTTGGCCACCGAGTATGTTGATTTTGATGTGTTGGTGGGCCGAGCAAAGGATGTTGAGATGAATCTGAGTTTGTCTGCTAAGGGTGCTGGCAAGCGATCTGCTGAGTATAGTTCCGGAGGTGGACGGAACAAGAGGGGACGAGATCAGAAGTATCAGTCCTCAGCCAGGAGAGGTGGTGGTGTGCCTGCTAGGGGTGGCGGTGCTAGAGCTGATCCTAGTGCTTGTTGGATCTGTGGTTCCCGTGGTCACTTGAAGCGTGATTGTCCTCGTGCTGAGAGAGTGGCACAAGCTCCTGTTGTGACAGCTGGTAATGCTGGTGGAAATGGGTGCTGGAATTGTGGCTCTGCGGACCACATCAGGCGAGATTGTCCGAGGTTGGCTGGTGAGCAGGTGCGTGCTCCTGTTGTTGCTGCACCGCAGAGAGGTCGTGGGCGCGGCCGTGGTAATTTCCAGAGGAGAGAGGAAGGTGGCCGTGGGGTAGCTCATGTTGTAGCTATTCAGCCTGAAGGTGGAGGCCAAGCGAGGGTGTATGCTCAGAGAGAGGGCAGGAATGATGCAGATGTGATTGCAGGTACCTTTACTTTGCAGTCCTTGTCATTGCTTTCTTTGATTGATTCTGGATCTACGCATTCATATATTCTTCGTGAGCATGCTGAATTGCTTGGTTTGCCTGTTGAGTCTTTGGATGTTGGTGTTCGGGTCACTAGTTCTTTTGGTGAGACTGTTGTGACTCGAAAGTTGTATAGAAGGTGTCATTTGGTTGTTCAAGAGCATGTCTTTCATGTTGACCTTATGGAGTTGCCTTTCTATGGTTTTGATGTGATCCTTGGTATGGATTGGCTTGCTGAGCATCGGGCTGTTGTGGATTGTGAGAATAAGCGTGTTTCGCTTAAGTTTGCGGATGATTATGAAGTTGTGGTGGTTGGTGAGAATGTGAAGTTTCTTGCCAATGCGGTATCTTCTCTGGAGGCGAGCAGGATGCTGAGGCAAGGTTGCGAAGCTTATCTAGCTTTTGTGATGAATCCTAGCTCTAAGGAGTTGAGGGTGCAAGATATCAGGGTTGTAAAGGAGTTTCCTGGTGTTTTTCCTGAGGAGTTGCCTGGTTTACCTCCTAACCGCGAGGTGGAGTTTGGAATTGAGCTGTATGAGAATACAACTCCTGTGTCCATTACTCCATATAGAATGGCACCTAAGGAGCTGAAGGAGCTGAAGACGCAGTTGCAAGAGTTGCTTGATCGTGGTTTCATCCGGCCGAGTGTGTCACCTTGGGGAGCACCGGTCTTGTTTGTGAAGAAGAAGGATGGCACTATGAGAATGTGCATTGATTACCGTCAGCTGAACAAGTTGACTATCAAGAATCGGTATCCTTTGCCGAGGATTGATGATCTCTTTGATCAATTTCGGGGAGCTGCTGTGTTCTCTAAGATTGACTTGAGGTCAGGGTATTATCAGTTGAAGGTGAAAGATGTGGATGTGCCTAAGACAGCTTTCAGGACAAGGTATGGGCATTATGAGTTCCTTGTGATGCCGTTTGGGTTGACAAATGCTCCTGCTGCTTTCATGGACATGATGAATCGTGTGTTTCATGAATACCTGGACAAGTTTGTCGTGGTGTTCATTGATGATATCCTTGTGTACTCTCGTACAGAGGAGGAGCACGAAGAGCATTTGAGGGTTGTTTTGCAAGCTTTGTTGGAAAATCAGCTTTATGCTAAGCTGAGCAAGTGTGAGTTCTGGCTAAAAGAGGTGGTTTTTCTTGGGCATGTTGTCTCAGCTGAGGGGATTCGTGTTGATCCTCAGAAGATTGAGGCGGTGATGAGCTGGAAGGTTCCTAAGTCTGTTCATGAGGTCCGTAGCTTCCTTGGTTTGGCGGGTTACTACCGGAGGTTTGTGGATGGTTTTTCCAAGATTGCTGCTCCATTGACGAAGCTGTTGCAGAAGGATGTTAAGTATGAGTGGACAGAAGCGAGACAGCAGGCTTTTGAGAAGCTGAAGGCGGCTTTGACGCAAGCTCCTATCTTGATTCAGCCAGAATCAGGGAAAGAGTTTGTGGTTTACAGTGATGCATCCTATGTTGGTTTGGGGTGTGTGCTGATGCAGGAGGGTAAGGTGGTGGCTTATGCATCGCGGCAGTTGAAAGTGCATGAGCGCAATTACCCTACGCACGATATTGAGCTGGCTGCAGTGGTTTTTGCTCTGAAGATCTGGAGACATTATCTGTATGGTGAGAAGTGTACTGTGTACACGGATCACAAGAGTTTAAGGTATCTGATGTCTCAGAAAGAGTTGAATCTTAGGCAGCGGCGTTGGTTGGAGTTGCTCAAGGATTATGATCTGACGATTGAGTATCATCCTGGAAAAGCTAATGTTGTTGCTGATGCCTTGAGTAGGAAGGTAGCTGTTGAGTTGAGAGCCATGTTTGCTAGCTTGAGCATATCGCGTGATGGTGGTCTTGTGGCTGAGTTACAGGTGAAGCCATCTTTGGTTCAGATGATCAAGGATAAGCAGTTGTTGGATGATTCCTTGGTGTCTCATGTTCAGGATATCGCGGAGGGTAGACCTTCGGATTTCTGTTTCAATGATGATGGTGTGCTGTGTTTTGGTAGTCGGATAGTAGTGCCCAATGACGCTGAGTTGAGGCGTGCTATTCTGACTGAAGGTCATAGTAGTCCTTTTGCTATGCACCCTGGTAGTACTAAGATGTATCGTGATCTTCGTGATGAGTACTATTGGGTTGGTTTGAAGAAGGATGTTGCGGAGTTTGTAAGCAAGTGTTTGGTGTGTCAGCGAGTCAAGGCTGAGCATCAGTTTCCTTCTGGTTTGTTGCAACCGTTGAAAATCCCTGAGTGGAAGTGGGAGAGGGTTACCATGGATTTTGTATCTGGTTTGCCTTTGTCTCCATCGAAAAAGAATTCGGTTTGGGTGATTGTGGATCGCCTGACGAAGTGTGCGCATTTCTTGCCTGTGCATACTACGTTCTCTTTGGATAAGCTGGCAGAGCTGTACATTGCTGAGATTGTGCGGCTGCATGGTGTGCCTAAGTCGATTGTGTCGGATAGGGATCCGAGGTTCACATCGCGGTTTTGGCAGTGTTTGCATCAAGCTCTGGGTACAAGGTTGCATTTCAGTACATCCTATCATCCTCAGTCGGATGGTCAGTCTGAGCGAGTTATCCAGGTTTTGGAGGATATGTTGAGGTGCTGCGTGATCGAGTTCCAAGGTTCTTGGGAGAAGCATCTGCCTTTGGTTGAGTTTGCTTATAACAACAGTTATCAGGCGAGCATACAGATGGCACCTTATGAGGCTCTGTACGGGAGGAAGTGTAGGACTCCTCTTTGTTGGGCTGAAACTGGTCAAAAGTTGGTTTCGATGCCGGCTTTGTTGAAAGGGACCACAGAGAAGGTGAAGCTCATTTGTGAGCGGTTGAAGGCGGCCTCTGATCGGCAGAAGTCTTACGCGGATTTGAAGCGTAGGGAGATAGAGTATGCGGTGGGTGATCGTGTGTTCTTGAAGGTTTCGCCTTGGAAGAAGGTGATGAGGTTTGGCCGGAAGGGCAAGTTGAGCCCTAGATACATTGGACCATATGAGGTGGTTGAGCGTGTGGGTCCTGTTGCGTATCGGTTGAGGTTACCTCAGGAGTTGGAGAAGATCCATGATGTGTTCCATGTCTCTATGCTTCGGAAGTATAGATCTGATCCTTCGCATGTGATGCCTGTGGAGGAAGTGGTTTTGAATCCGGATTTGACCTATGATGAGGAACCGGTGAAGGTTCTGGATTCGGATAGCAAGGTTCTTCGTGGCAAGACCATTGAGTTGGTGAAGGTGCTGTGGAAGCATCGCGGTGTTGAGGAAGCCACGTGGGAGCGGAAGGAAGATATGCTGAAGCAGTTTCCTTATCTCTTTCCTTCAGGTAAATTTCGAGGACGAAATTTCTTAAGGGGGGGAGAGTTGTAACGCCCCGGTTTTGGGCTTAGAAGTTTTGGGCGTTGACCGGTTTGGTCAAAGTCCTGTTCGAATCTTAAGAGGTTAAATTAGGAAAGCCTAGTTCGGGTTGCATTAAAAATATGGAAAAATGTTCTAAAATCATCTTTTAATATAATTAGATGAACTGTGAAATCAATTTTTGAAAATGAGTTTTGGAAGGTTGATATTTTGGCTAGTGACCAAAATGTAATTTTCGCAAGTTTGGTGGCTGTTTTATAAAGAGTTGAAACTTTGAATCTTTAAGGAGCTATTAATCCAAAAGTGATTTCTCCAGATTTTTCCAAGATATTTTAAGTCTAAATTCTGATTTTAAAGGTTATTAAAATTGGAGGGAAGCCATTTTGGCTATTTTAGATTTTCTAACCAACTTTTCCAATTTTCTTTCTCTCATTTTCTCTCCAACCAAACATTACCTTTTCCAGAGAATTTGATCTGATTTCTTCACCTAAATTCCTCCTTTCAACTCTCAATTGATAGCAAATCATTGTGTCTTCAAAATCTCTTCCATTGCTACAAGTTTCATCAAGGTTTTTCATTCCAAAAAGTGGAGAAACACAAGTTTGGAGGTAAGAACGCCCTTCTCCTCTAAACTATCAGTTCTTTACTGAAATTCCCAAGTTCTCAACTCTTAATTGATGTTTAATTAAAGGTTTTAAAGTGTTGAAATGAATCTTGGCTTATTATGCAAGATTTTGATGATTTTTGATGATTTTCGTTGGATCTGAGTAATCTGTGATTTAAGAGATGTTTTTGATGTTAAATGATCTCTAAATTGATAAGGAAATGAGTTTTGATCAATGCAATCCCGGATAGGTTGAGTTTCCTAAGTTTAGCTTGTGTTTTAAGGTAGTTTTTGAGGTGATCTTGTGGATCTGTTGTTGCTGGAGGTATAAGGATGTTAATAGGTTGTTTTTAGATGTTGTATGGTGTTGATGGATGTTAGGTTTTGCTGGTTTATGGCTGGGCTTTGTTTAGAAGTGGTTTAGATGCAATTTCGGTTGTGTTTGGTGGCCGAAATTGGTGTATGAATGAGAGCAGCGAGTTTGAGTGCTTTCATTGAAGCTTTTGATGCTTGATGATGCATTAAACCTCTGCTTTAATGTGTTTGATCAGGGGAGGCATCTTTGGATCCAAGAGTTGTTGATCCGGAAGCTTGAATTCGTGCTTCGGCAAGTGGCGAAGTGGAATCGGTGAGTGAAATTGGGTTTTCGGCTTTGAAACCAATGTCTTGGGAGCTTAGCTTAAGTCTAAACAACTTTGCTAAGCTCGAGTGTAAGTTTTCGGAATTTCTCTCTAGTGGTGGCCATGATTTTGTTGTGATGCGAAATGATAATTTGCATGTTTTACATACTGTTTTGGAAGCATGTTTTAGCATGGTTTTTGCTGTTGATGTAAGCCATATGTTGAAGGTAACTCTAGGTAGGAGTTCCTTGTTTTTGTACATTGAAATGTTGTGGTATAATGCTTTTAAATGCATGATGAATATGGCTTGGTTTTATGCTTTAAAACAGTGATGTAAGTGATGAAAATGATGTATATTGGCAAGTGATGTTTTTAAAATGTTAAGGTCACTAAGGTGGTTAAAAGTCCTTGAGTGATCCTTGTTACTTATGAACATCAAGGTGGTTAAAAGTCCTTGGATGGTTCATGTTGTGGACACTAAGGTGGTTAAAAGTCCTTAGGTGATCCTTCTCTATGGTGTTTAAAAGTCCATAGGCCAAGGTGTTTAAAAGTCCTTGGGATCAAGGTGTTTAAAAGTCCTTGATGTGATTCATTCATGGTGTTTAAAAGTCCATGGCCAAGGTGTTTAAAAGTCCTTGGGATCAAGGTGTTTAAAAGTCCTTGATGAGATACTTTCTATGGTGTTTAAAAGTCCATAGGCCAAGGTGTTTAAAAGTCCTTGGGGCCAAGGTGTTTAAAAGTCCTTGGGAAAGTTGTTGAACTTGTTTTAATAAATGGAATGTTTCACTTGAGCCAATATGACATGTTAAGAATATTGAGAAGCATGAGATGCTTGTTTTAATGTTTATGTTGAAGCATGAGATTGCTTGTTAAGAATGCTTTTGAGCATGTGAAAAGGTTGATTTAAAGCATGTTTTGTAAATGTTTTGAATTGCATTATTGAATGGTTTTTAAGAGCTTTCCTCACTAAGCTTTTGCTTACGCTCTCTTCGTTTTCTGAATTCAATAATGCAGAGCATTAGAGTACCTTGAGGGCAGCAAGAGAGGGGCAAGCAATCAAGTTCAAGTGAAGCTCAATGTATGAAGGTTTTATAAGTTCATTTTAGCTTTTGTATGATTTGGCAATGGGGGACCAATGTGTATGTTTTGGGAGGTGTTGGAGACTCCCTAAGTATGTTAAATGTTGATGTGTTTGCTGGTTTTTGGTTTGGAACCTTTTATGCTTGTTTTGTAAGTTTGGTGTTTGAATGCCTAGCTTGTGTAGGAAGCATGCCTATAGAATTGGGGCTTTTTGCTTGTGATGATGTTTAGTTGATTTGATGATGCTATTATGTTGTTTACATGTTGAATTGCATGTTGACAAAGTTTGGTGATGTTCGGAGCATGTTTGGATGTGTAATCGCATGTTTAAAGTGATGTTTTGAAGCAATCTGGACAGGGTGTTTCGGAACAGCACCTACCGTTTCGGAACGGGTGCTTTAAATGAGCTCAGGCGTCCGAAACGGGAGGGGCCGTTCCGGAACGGAGAAGCCTCTGCCAGACCCCCGTTTCGAAACATGCTAAGCCTGTTTCGGAACGGCCCCGCGTTTCGGAACGGGTTGTCCCCCGTTTCGGAACGGTCGACCGTTGGGGGCTGACATTGGCAGTTTTATGTTTTGAAAAGTTTGCGTTTTGGTCCTGACACTTGTTTGTGCAATTGCATGAGTTTGGGAAGTCCTTTTGAGCTGAAATTTCACAGAGAAGCATGAAACCTGATTAATTTCAATATGGTAACATTAATTTGGCTTAAGTCCTTCAATTTATCAGAATTTACAATTTGGTCCCTAAAGTTGTAAATTGTTCAATTGAGTCCCTGTTTAACCTCTGATGTTTGTGATCTTTTGGTATGATGTATGTGTGATCACCTTTAGGCTTAATGTGCATCTAGACAAGTTTAAAAAGAAAAAAAAAGGGTCGTTAATCAAGGTTGACTTTCGGGTTGACTTTGGTTTTCCCCGTGTGACTTTCTTAATTCGGGTCAACCGTCTAGGCCGGGTTAAGGGGGTTACAGCTAAGCTCTCTTTGTCTCTATTCTTCGCTTCCTTGATTTGATTCCCTTGATGATGGCGGCAAGCCTCATTTATATAGGGGAAGGTGTAGGCAAAAATCCTTCTTGGAGAGGAAGTTAAGTTGGACTTAGACTTAACTTTATTAAAGAGGTGAATCTCTTTAATTTAATACATTATTCACTTTTGGCCACAAGTCCAACTTTATTCTTCCTTCCATGTTTTCGTCCTCTTCTTGAGCTCCAACTACCACGCAAAGTGTGTAGAAAATTCTGGCATTTAAAGCTCTACAAATTGACTACCACTTTTCTTGTTTTGCCCTTCGGCAGGTTGCGTAGTACACTATCACGGCATGGCGTTCTGCTGCCTCGGCATTGGTTTGGAACTGGATCTGCTCCGCAAGGCTTCATTCTTCATAGATCGGCTTCCCTCAGTAGAAGCTGTCAGTTGTGGCTTGGCTCGATCAGGGTCTGTTACTAGCTAGTTCTGCTTCATTCCTTCCTTTTTTTCTTCATTTCCATCACGACATCTTCTGCCCTGGCAACGTTCAAATCTGCAAAAGCGCCAAACATGCATCAAACAGTACCTTTTTCAAAGAATAAACAACATATAAAGATCAAAGGCATAAATGATTAAATCAATGCATGAAGGGCCATAATGTAGCTCAAATAGGTGTAAGTTGAGTGATAATTTCCATTTTAGAGGATGAAAATATAGGACTTTTGGGCAATTATCAATTGACACCCTCGTTTCCTAGCGATATGTTTGTGAAATCATCTTCCAATTTTCCCATGCTTACATTGAGCCAGTGAGAGGACCCTTGAACAATCATCCTAACCGGATCTGGAATATCAAGAGGGCTAGCCAGCCTAATGGTAACCACTACGAAATCAAAATGTTCTTTATTCTTAGTACAATTCTCAATGCAAACAAACTTTCTCTATCGATTAACCAGAGCCATGAAAATGTTGACACACCAACAGTTAAGA
Organism: Hibiscus trionum; assembly: GCA_030270665.1. Classification (NCBI taxonomy): domain Eukaryota; kingdom Viridiplantae; phylum Streptophyta; class Magnoliopsida; order Malvales; family Malvaceae; genus Hibiscus; species Hibiscus trionum. The sequence continues at coordinate 31,419,695 of BSYR01000021.1, forward strand.
GGAACACCACGCAAAATAATAGTGGCAAATTGAAAGGGAACGTCACCCACCAATAAAGGCGATAGATTATTGAACCGGAACAACATGGCCTCTCTTTTGTTTTCCCATGAAACCTCCATCTCAGAAGCAGACCTCAACCTAATCACATAAGAATTACATTCCACACCCCATCTTGACACTACAACATTAATCCCTTCGAAATCAAATGCTTGTTGAACTACTCATGCTTCATACGAATCCTTTATGATGCCTACCAAACAACAATTAAGCCTTTCACAGTCCATGTAATAAGGATCCACATCAAAAAAGCTCTCATCATTGCACCATATATGTATATTGCCCTTCTGTGCACGTTCATTTCCCACTAGAATACCCTCCGATGAAATATTACGCATTAACACATCCCGATAAGATATTTTTTTCGTTAACAACATCATAGATCCACCTTCACGACTGAAAGGAACTTCTTTCAGTTTCACTTTAGGGCCCTAACTAACTACCTGAGCTTTTTCTGTCTTACCAACGGATTGTACCAGATTAGCTCCCATCAGTTTGGGAGATCTGTCTTGGGATACACTTATCACATATCTGTCAACAAGCCTTTTGTTCATCTTAACAATAACAAACGTCATTGCTTCCCTACTTGACATCGAAACAAACGCAAAGGTTGTCTCCTTGTACTTTACCTTCTTATTAATCTCTGGAATGAAAATCATATTTATCTTTTCGTAACGGCTACAAAGTTCTCTCGGTGCCGATCTAGACACCCTTCTACTCAGATTGTCTACAAACACAGTCCATTTACCACAGTTTTACTTACAACCGCCGAACTCTCCTTTTCATATTGTTTCCTGTTGTACCACTACTTGACGCGTCGCTACACCTTCTCTCATCTCTCTCTGCTCGCCGTCTTTTAGATTTAATTTTATGCTTGTTTTTATAAATATGTTTTTCGGCCACAAAAGGGCCATTTGTAGCGTTCGATATTCGGGTTGGATTCATTTGTACCGGGTATTAGGTGTTGCATAGATAATGAAACTCTCGAGATTAAGTTATAAAAATATTAGATTAAATTATAAAAATTAGAAATAAATAGAGGTCTATTTTGGATTAAATAAAAATTTTATGGACAAAAATAAAACCATACTAAAAATATTGGACTGGATTATAAAAATAAAAATACATATAGGTCAATTTTGAATTAAAGAAAAAATTAGGGGTGGAAAGGAAAATATATTTGTTTCTTGTCCTCTCAATCAAGCTCACTGATGAAAAGAAAAAATATATTTTTCATCCTTCCATTTTTTTCATCTTTCTAATTTTAGGTTTTGTTTGGTAAATAGGAAAGGAAAATGAAATGATGGAAAATTGAAGGGGTGGAAAAATAAAAGGATAGAAAATATTTGTTTTCTTTCCATTGGTGTGCTTGGTTGGGAAGATAGAAAGTTTGAAGGAAAATAATTTTCTTTACTCTTTATTACTTGGTAGAATGAAAAAGTAGGGAGAAGGAAAAATTATTTTACTATTATACCCTTATATTTATACTGATGTTATTTAATTGTAACTTCTATTTGTTTTTTAAGGTAGTATATGTTAATACATATTCTTAACCCTTTGACAATGCACACATACTTTAAAAATAAAGTGATTTGAACTCGGGTCTCTTAAGATAAACATTTCTATTTGTTTTATTTATTAAGAAAGATTAAAAAATATTTTAGTTTTTAAATCTTAATACGACAAACTTGTAAGAATAAAAAAGTTTAAAATAAAAAATTATAAAAAATAATAACTTAAATTATTATAAAAACATTTCTTATATGATTTAATTTTGGTTATTTTATAAATTACATAAAATCATTTGAAACCGAATAATGTATTGATATATATATATATATATATATATATATATATATATATATATATATATATATATTGTTCAAAGTATAAATTCAATATAAGAAATTAAACTATAATAAAATATTTTTTGAATGAGAAAAATGAAAAATAAACATAAAAAATAGTATACGTAAAATAAAATTTTAAAAATATAATATAATTATGGAATTGAGTGAACAGTTTTCTACGATGAAATAAAATATATTCCATAATTGAGCTTAAATAAAATTTAAGAAATCACGTTCTCTAGGAACTGTTTTCTATGATGAAATAGTTTTCCTTCTTTCTTTTTTTTGAATATGCTGGTGTGATGCAAGGGTAGGCATCTGTTCAACTTTCTTTTAGCCTTTTTTCAAGGAAGGCATACACAGCATGCAATACTGGTGCTCTATCCCGAGTCTCAATGGATGATGAACATCAACCTTTGCCACCACACGGGGATGAGCTCCTTCCATTCTTTTCAAAGCAAAGGGTTTAGTCGTGATTTCAAACTGGATTTTTTAAATTTTATCAGGGGTAACTTCGTACTTGCAAGTTAAAATTTGATTGAGCTATTTTTCCTTCTCTTTTTTTCCTGCACAATTTATTTTGTATAGCGGGAAAGAAAAGCATGCCCGCTCCCCTATTCTTTCTTTTCATTTTACGTCATACCAAGCACTCATTAAAATAGTTTTCTTTCCAATTTCCCCTTTTTTTTTCTAACTTTCAGTTGTACCAAACAAAGTCATTTAATTTGATTATAAAATTTCAAATTTAAATTCGGTCAAAATAGTCAACAAACTCTGGAGCATAAGGTTAAAGCACTCAAGTATTAAAAAATGACACCGTAGTAGCAAAATTCTCCTTCCTCCTCCCCTTTCCCTAAGTTGTGGGTTCAAGACACAATAGGAGCAAAATTCACCTTCCCCTCCCCTAAATAAAAATTATTCAAAAAAATTCGATCAAAATATGAAATGACGTGAATACACAAACGACCATAATAAAAAATGTAAAAAGAGTCGTAGAAATTCATGAAAGAAAAATGCCGACAAAATACAACCTTAGGGAGATGACAAGAAAACGGTAAAATTAAAATCCATGCAACTTCTTTTGATTATTCAATCGACAAATTCATAGAATGTCACATTGGATTGAATAAATATAGGAAAGCAACAAAAAATGAATAATATAGGAATGGGGACAAAAAGATACCCCAACGAAGAGAAATTACAAGAGAAGAGCATGTTAACGGGTGATTTTAGGATGAAATCGTTAATTTAGAGCTAAAAAGAGGTTGACCTGTTGTAAAGTTAACAAGTTTATGCATAAATTCTTCTACATAAATGTTTACAATAAATATAACAAAATGGTATATACATAAAATCTTACGACGTAAGGATTTTTATACCAACATAAATACTACAAGAAAACGTTATTTCTTACAAGAACGATTAGAATTTCAGAAAATACAAAAATTATTAAAAAATATACATAAATATTACAGAAAAGGTAGCAAAAAAGGTAGGTACCGAAATTCTTACCCGAGATCACCAAAACCAAAAGAAGCTCAACTTTGGGTAAGCATTTGTGTACATACATAATTTACTACATGAAAACGTATTTTATTACAAGAACGATGAGAATTTCAATAGGTACATAAATTATTAGAAGTTATTCATAATTTCTTACAGAAACCGTAAGAAAAAAGGTAGGTAGCGAAATCCTTACCCGAGGTCACCAAAACAAAAAAGAACTCAACTTAGGGTAAGCATTTGTGTACAAACATATTCTCCTACAAGAAAACCTATTTTCTTATAAGAACGATTAAGATTTCAGAAGGTACGGAAATTATTACAACATATAAATAAATTATTACAGAAACGGTAGCAAAATCGGTAGGAACCGAAATCCTTACACGAGACCACCAAATCCAAAAGGAACTCAACTTAGGGTAAGCATTTGTGTACATACAGAATTTACTACAAGAAAATGCATTTTATTACAAGAAGGATGAGAAATTCAGTAGGTACAGAAAGCATTACAAATTATACATAAACTCTTACAACAACAATAAGAAAAAAAGTGGGTACCGAAATCCTTACCTGAGATCACCAAAACTAAAAGGAGCTTGACTAAGGGTAAGCATTTTTGTACATACATAATTTCCTAGGAGAATACCTATTTTCTTACAAGAACGATTGAAATTTAAGTAGGTGCATAAATTATTACAACATATACAAATATTGGTACAAAAATGGTATAAAAAATGTAGGTATCGAAATCCTTACACGAGATCACCAAAACCAAATGGAGCTCAACATAGGGTAAGCATTTGTGTACATACAGAACTTCCTCAAGAAAATGCATTTTATTACAAGAGCGATGAGAACTTCAGTAGATATTGAAATTAGTACAAATTATACATAAATCCTTACAAAAATCGTAAAAAATAAAGGTAGGTACCGAAATCGTTACCCGAGATCACCAAAACCAAAACGATCTCAGCTTAGGGTAAGCATTTGTGTTTATACAAAATTTCCTCGAAAAAAACGTATTTTATTACAAGAACGATGAGAATTTCAGTATATCTAGATATTATTAGAAATTTTACATATAACATTATAGAAACCATAAGAAAATAGTTAGGTACCGAAATCGTTACCCAAGATCACCAAAACAAAAAAGAAGCTCAACATAGGGTAAGCAATTGTGTACACACATATTTTCCTACGAGAAAACTTATTTTCTTAAAAGAACGATTAAAATTTCAGTAGGTACTGAAATCATTACAACATATAAATAAATTGTTACAGAAACGGTAGCGAAAAAGGTAAGTACCGAATTCCTTACAAGAGATCACCAAAACCAGAAGGAGCTCAACTTAGGGTAAGCATTTGGGTACATACATACTTTTCGACAGGAAAATGTATTTTATTACAAGAACGATGAGAATTTCAATAGGTACAAAAATTACTAAAAGTTATACACAATTTCTTACAGAAACCATAAGAAAAACGGTAGGTACCAAAATCGTTACCTGAGATCACCATAACCTAAAGGAGCTCAATTTAGGGTAAGCATATTTGTACATACATATTTTCCTGGGAGAAAACATATTTTCTTACAAGAACGATTGAAATTTATGTATGTACAAAAATTATTACAATATATACATAAATTGGTATAGAAACGGTAGCAAAAAAGGTAGGTACCGAAATCCTTACACGAGATCACCAAAACCAAAAGGAGCTCAACATAGGGTAAGCATTTGTGTACAAACATAATTTCCTACAGGAAAACGTATTTTATTACAAGAACAAAGAGAATTTCAATAGGTATAGAAATTATTTAAAGTACATACAAAATTAGAACAATGAGAATTTCAATAGGTACCGAAATCTTTACCAGAGATCACTAAAACAAAAATGAGCTCAACTTAGGGTAAGCATTTGTTTACATACATATTTTCCTACAAAAAACCTATTTTCTTACAAGAACGATTAGAATTTCAGAAGGTGTAGAAATTATTAAAACATATATATACATAAATTATTACAGAAACGGTAGCAAAAACGGTAGGAACCAAAATCCTTACACAAGATCACCAAAACCAAAAGGAACTCAACTTAGGGTAAGAATTTGTGTACATACAGAATTTCCTACAAGAAAATGCATTTTATTACATGAACGACGAGAATTTCAGTAGGTACAGAAATTAATACAAATTATACATAAACTCTTACACAAACCATAAAAAATTAGGTACCGAAATCCTTAACTGAGATCAACAAAACCAAAAGGAGCTCAACTTAGGGTAAACATTTGTGTATATTTATAAATTCCTACAATAAAACACATTTTATTACAAGAATGATTAAAATTTCAGTAGGTACCGATATTATTAAAAATTATACAGAAACTCTTACATAAATCGTAAGAAAAAATGTAGGTACCGAAATCGTTACCCAAGATCACCAAAACCAAAACGAGCTCAATTTAGGGTAAGCATTTTTGTACATACATATTTTCCTATGAGAACATATTTTCTTACAAGAACGATTAAAATTTCAGTAGGTACAAAAGTTATTACAACTTATACAAAAATTAGTACATAAACGTTAGCAAAAAGGCAAGTACCGAAATTCTTACAGGAGACAACCAAAACCAAAAGGAACTCAACCTAGGGTAAGCATTTGCGTACATACAGATTTCCCTACAATAAAACGCATATTATTACAAGAAAGATGAGAAATTTAGTAGGTACTGAAATTATTACAACCTATACATAATTTCTTAAAGAAACCGTAAGAGAAATAGTAGGTACCGAAATCCTTACCTGAGATCACCAAAACCAAAAGGAGCTCAACTTAGGGTAAGCATTTTTGTACATACATATTTTCGTAGGAGAAATCTATTTTCTTAAAAGAACGATTGAAATTTAATTAGGTGCAGAAATTATTTTACCATATACATAAATTGGTACAGAAAAGTTGGTAAAAAGGAAGGTATTGAAATTCTTACACGAGATCACCAAAACCAAAATGAGCTCAACATAGAGTAAGCATTTGTGTACATACAAAATTTCCTAAGGAAAACACATTTTATTACAAGAACAATGAAAACTTTAGTCGGTACTGAAATTAGTACAAATTATACATAAATCCTTTTAGAAACTGTAAAAATAAAGATAGGCACCGAGATCGTTACCTGAGATCACCAAAACTAGAATGAGCTCATCTTAGGGTAAGCATTTGTGTTTATATTGAATTTCAGTATATAAAAATATTATCACAAATTATACATGTACTATTATAGAAACTGTAAGAAAATAGGTAGGTACCGAAGTCTTTACTCGAGATCACCAAAACCAAAAGGAACTCAACTTAGGGTAAGCATTTGTGTACATACATATTTTCCTACGAGAAAACCTATTTTCTTACAATAACGGTTAAAATTTCTGTAGGTACAGAAATTATTACGACATATACATAAATTGTTACATAAATGGTAGCAAAAAAAGATAGGTGCCGAAATCCTTAACGAGATCGCCAAAACCAAAAAGAACTCAACTTAGGGTAAGCATTTGTGTGCATATAGAACTTTCTACAAGAAAATGCATTTTATTACAAGAATGGTGAGAATTTCAGTAGGTACAAAAATAATTACAAATTATACATAAACTTTTACACCAACCATAAGAAAAAAGTATGTATCGAAATCCTTACCCAAGATCGCCAAAACCAAAAGGAGCTCAACTTAGGGTAAGTATTTTTTACATATATATTTTCCTACGAGAAAACCTATCTTTCTTACAAGAACGATTAAACTTTCAGTAGGTAAAAAAATTATTATAAACTATACATAAATTGTTTCAGAAACGGTAGCAAAAAAATTAGGTGCCGAAATCCTTACCTGATATCAAAAAAAGAGAAAGGAACTCAACTTAGGGTAAGCATTATTGTACATATAGATTTTAATACAGTTAAACACATTTTATTACAATAACGATTAGAATTTATGTAGGTAGAGAAATTATTACAAATTATACACAATTTCTTACAGAAACCGTAAGAGAAAAGGTAGGTATCGAAATCCTTACCCAAGATCACCAATTCCCAAAGGACCTAAACTTAAGGTAAGCATTTGTGTACATACATAGTTTGCTACGAGAAAACCTATTTTTCTTACAAGAAAGAATAAACTTTCACTAGGTACAAAAATTACTACATTATATACAAAAATTATTATAGAAATGGTAGCAAAAATGATAGGAATCGAAAAATTTACCCGAGATCACCAAAACCAAAAGGAGCTCAACTTAGGGTAAGCATTTGTGTACATATAAAATTTCCTACAAAAAACGTATTTTATTACGAGATCGATGAGAATTTCAATAGGTACATAAATTATTAAAAGTTATACATAATTTCTTACAAAAACTGTAAGAATAAAGGTAGGTACCGAAATCCTTACCCGAGATCACCAAAACCAAAAAGAGCTCAACTTATGGTAAGCATTTGTGTACATACATATTTTCCTACAAAAAACCTATTTTCTTACAAGAACGATTAAAATTTCAATAGGTACAGAAATTATTACAACATATACATAAATTATTACAAAAACGGTAGGAACCGAAATACTTACACGAGATCACCAAAAATAAAAGGAACTCAACTTAGGGCTAGAATTTGTGTATATATAGAATTTCCTACAAGAAATTGCATTTTAGTACATGAACGATGAGAATTTTAGTATGTAGAAAAATCATTACAAATTATACATAAACTTTTACAGCAACCATAAGAAAAAAAGGTAGGTACCGAAATCCTTACCCGATACCACCAAAACCAAAAGGATACCAACTTAGGGTAAGCATTTTTGTGTATACATATTTTCCTATGAGAAAACCTATTTTCTTACAAGAACGATTGAAATTTAAGGAGGTGTAAAAATTATCACAACATATACTTAAATTGGTACAAAAACAGTAGCAAAAAGGTAGGTACCGAAATCCTTACACGAGATCACCAACACCAAAAGGAGCTCACCATAGGGTAAGCATTTGTGTACATACATAATTACCTACAAGAAAATGCATTTTATTTCAAGAACGATGAGAACTTCAGTAGGTACTGAATTTAGTACAATTTATGCATAAATCCTTTCAGAAACCATAAAAATAAAGGTAGGTACCGAAATTGTTCCCCGAGATCACCAATACCAAAAAGATATCAACTTATGGTAAGCATTTGTGTTTATATAGAATTTCCTAATAGAAAATGCGTATTATTACAAGAACGGTTATAATTTCAGCATGTACAGATATTCTTACAAATTATACATATACTATTACAGAATCCGTAAGAAAATAGGTAGGTGCCGAAATCTTTACTCGAGATCACCAAAACCAAAAGGAGCTCAACTTAGGGTAAGCATTTGTGCACATACATTTTTTCCTGTGAGAAAACCTATATTCTTACAAGACCGATTAAAATTTCAGTAGGTACAGAAATTATTACAACATATACGTAAATTGTTGCAGAAACGATAGCAAAAAAGGTAGGTACTGAAATCTTTACCCGAGATTACCAAAACAAAAAGGAGCTCAACTTATGGTAAGTATTTGTGTACATAAATATTTTCCTACGAGAAAACTTATTTTCATACACGAACGATTAAAATTTTAGTAGGTATAGAAATTATTACAATATATGCATAAATTGTTACAAAAACGGTACCAAAAAGGTTGGTACCGAAATCCTTACACGAGATCAAAAAAACCAAAAAGAACTCAGCATTTGTGTACATATAGAATTTCCTACAAGAAAACGCATTTTCTTACAAGAACGATGAGAATTTCAGTAGGTATATAAATCATTAGAATTATTCATAAACTCTTACACCAACCATAAAAAAAAGTAGGTACTGAAATCCTTACTCGAGATCACAAAACTAAAAGGAGCTCAACTTAGCGTAAGCATTTGTGTACATACATATTTTCCTACGAAAAAACCTATTATTTTATAAGAACGATTAAAATTTCAGTAAGTAGAAAAATTATTACAAACTATACATAAATTGTTACAGAAACAGTAGCATAAAAGGTAGGTACCGAAATCCTTACCCGTTATCACTAAAAGAAAAAGGAGCTCAGCTTAGGGTAAGCATTATTGTACATACATATTTTCCTACAGTAAAACACAAATTATTACAAGAACGATTAGAATTTCTGTACGTACATACATTATTACAAATTATACATAATTTCTTATAGAAACCGTGAGAGAAAAGGTAGGTACTGAAATCCTTACCCGAGATCACCAAAACCAAAAGGAGCTCAACTTAGGGTAAGCATTAGTTTATATACATAGTTTTATACGAGATAACCTATTTTCTTATAAGGATGATTAAACGTTCAGTATGTAAAGAATTTATTACAACATGTACATAAATTATTACAGAAATGGTAACAAAAACGGTAGGTACCGAAATCTTTACCCAAGATCACAAAAACCAAAAGGAGCTCAACTTAGGGTAAGCATTTGTGTACATACATAATTTCTTATAGTAAAACGTATTTTGTTAAAAGAATGATGATATTTTCAATAGGTAAAGAAATTATTAAAAGTTATACATAATTTCTTACAGAAACTATAAGAAAAAAGGTAGAGTAAAACCTAATTTGATTTTCATATAACAAATTGTCTAAAGACCTATTTGTAAAAGTAAATAAAATTTTAAGTATTCTAAAGTCTCATAAATTGACAAGCAATTTGAACTAAAACTAATTTTTAAGTCAAAACGTTCTAACCAAACATTTTTTTCTAAGTGTTTTCAAGCAAATTTTAACACTTACGCTAAGGCGTATCGATACGCTCTAGTCGTATCAATACGGTTATACGTTACTGGAATTTCAATCGCTTAAAGTGTACCTATATGGTAATCACCGTATACATACGATTTTTAATATAAATTTATTTTAATGGTATAGCGTACCGATACGGTAACCCCATATTGATATGGTTCGGTTTGATTCAGCAAATCTTTGCATTTAATAAAAATAGTCGTTGCTTGTCAGTTATAGGGAATCAACAATTTCTAACGGTTGTTGAACCGTATCGATATGCCCCTATAGCGTATCGATACACTTTTTGCTTAAGTTTCACCCACGATTCCAGTGAGGAAAATCCGTATCGATGTAGTCATTACTTACCGATATGTCTCTTATTTTATACTATAATCGTATCGATACACCTTCCTGCGTATCGATATGCCTCTCTTAAATGTACACAACTAATCTTTCTTTTTTGAGACGCGTATCGATATGGACCTTCGTGTACAGATACAATTGGTTATTTAAGTGCATTTATTGTGCCAAAAATGCAGACCAACGGCTAGATTAATGATCTCAACTACTCAAACGGCTAAAAATCAATGCAAGGGTATAAAAGCAAGCCTCCAAAGCCTCAACAACAACTATTGAACCTATTTGCAACATCCAAGCATATATCAAAACCATTGAGCTTAAAGAGTCAAATTCTTGTACCCCACTTGTTGTAATTTTTATTGTATACATTTCTTTCAAGTTTGGGGAGAGTTTGTTTGTAATTTGGGCAACATATCAATCTTGTAAGAGATAATCTTAAGCTTTCCATTTCTTTTTTGTAAAGAGAGTGTCTTGGTTAATCTTTGGGTAGAAAGATTAACCAGTTTGTAAAGGTTACCTCATAAGTCTAGAAAAGGAGAATAATATCTAGTGAATGTTGTTCAAAATCCTTAATGGGAGCTAAGGTAGTGCATGTAGAGCTTGTTCGAAGCCTGGACCACTATAAATTACCTTGTCTTCAATTTTTACATTTTCAATTTTCTCCCTTCCACTTTAAAATGCCAATTCACCCCTTCTTGGCCAATTTTGATTCGATTGATCCACTCAACAATTGGTATCAGAGCCAAACTCTTTGAGGGACTCAAATCCACAAGACGAAATCCTAGAAGAAGATTAATCGATTACCAATCAAAGCAATAGCGTCTACCTCCGGGACAAACTTGTACGATTCGCAATCTATCACCAAACCACCGTTCTTCAATGGGGATAACTACTCTATTGGATGAACCGAATGAGGCTCTTCATCAAGTCTAATGACTACACCCTTTGGGATGTACTAGAAGATGGTCCAAACATTCCGATGAAACGTGATGAAGAAGGAAGACTCATTCCAAAGACCAAGGTGGAGATGACAGATGAAGATAGAAGACAACTACAAGTAAATGACAAGGCTCTACACATTATCTTTTATGCGCTTGGACCTGACATCTACGCAAAGATGTCATCTTGCACAAGTGCGAATGAGGTGTGGAACAAGCTAGAGACCACCTATGAGGGCACCAACGATGTAAAGGAGACCAAGATTGGGATCCTTAATTTGAGTTACGAGAACTTCAAGATGAAGCCAGATGAGAGCGTCTCTAAAATGTTTGATCGGTTCTCCGTCATAATAAATGGTCTCAAGGGCTTCGATGAGATCATTCCCGAAGACAAGCTAATACGAAAGTTTTTTTACTCTCTTCCCGAATCATGGGAAGGGAAGAGAACCGCAATCATCGAAGCCAAGAATTTGAAGACATTGAAGCTCGATGAGTTGGTGGGATCTCTCCTTACTCATGAGATCATGAATCAAGGAAGGGAAGAAGAAAATAAAAGAGAAGAGAAAAGAGTAGAGAAGCAAGAGGTAGAGAAGAAGAAGCAAGGAATTGCTCTCAAGGCTTCTCAAGAGGAAAGCAACTCAAGTGAAGATGAATTTGAGGAATTAGCTATGATGGTCAAGAGATTCTGTCGGTTCATGAAGTCCAACCAACGAAGAAAGTTTCAAAGAAGAAGAAACTTCAAGAACAAGAATAAAGAATGGGATAAGGATCAACTCGTTTGTTATGTGTGCAAGAAGTCAGGGTACATAAGATCGGATTACCCTCAACTCATGAAGAAGGGTTTCGAGAAGAAGGAGAAGAAGCCCAAACCTCATGTTGCTAGTTGGAGCGATAAAGAATCATCATCCGATGAAGAGGAGCACGGTGTGGCTAATCTTTGTCTCATGGCTATTGATGATGATCCTAAGGTAAAACCTAACTCATCTACTTTTGATTTCATGTTTGATGAGCTTCAAGATGCATATGATGAGTTTCAAGAGGTTTACGATGAGTTGGTGGAAAAGTACAAGGAATCGGTTTTAAAAACAAGAATATGATTTCTGATTTAAAAACCCAAAACGATTCATTTTCCAAAACCAACTCGAAACTTGAAAAGAATATTTTGGTTTTACATGATCTAAAATATTTTCAAAATGAAAATGTCGATTTAAATAATCTTCTTTCAAAAGTCCATGATTTTCACCACAAAGTGGTGAATAAGCTTAAGGCTTCTCTTAATGTAGTTGGGAAACAAGGTTTTGAAAAAGCGAGTTCTTCAAAACCCAACTATGTGAAGAGGAAATTTAGTGGCTACAAACAAATAAGCTCTTAAAGGCATCCTAAAGGTAAAATAGTTAGAAGTGTATGGGTTCCTAAGGAACTTGTATCTTCCAATAATATTCATGCTATTGCTTCTTGGATTCCTAAGGGAACCAAGTATTTGGGAGCTAACTCGCATGGACCCAAAATGATTTGGGTACCAAATATCAAGAACTAATCTTTGTTTGTAGGGGAGCATTGCTACAAGGCCAAAGCATCAAGTCAAAACACTTGGTACCTTGATAATGAATGCTCAAGACACATGACCGGTGACAAGAATAGATTCTTGGAGCTAAAAAGCCAAAGAGTGGTGGAGTGGTGACATTTGGTGACAACTCTAAAGGTCATATTGAGGGTATTGGTTCCATTGGTAATCTCTCTTCTATTCTCATTGAAGATGTTTTATATGTCAATGGTCTTAAACATAATTTGTTGAGCATTAGTCAATTGTGTGATAAGGGTTTCAATATTCTATTTGATGTTAATGGTTTCAAAATTTTAGACATTAAAACAAATAAAATAATGTTCATTGGTCATCGCATAGGTAATATATACATGGTGCATCTAGATGGCATTCATACATCCAATGCATGCTTGGTTGCTCAAAATGAAAATGATGCATGGCTGTGGCATAGGAAACTAGGGCATGCTAGCATAAGTGTTTAAGAGAAATTGGTTTCTCAAAATCTAGTTAGAGGTTTACCTAAGCTAAAATTTTCCTTCGATAAAGTTTGTGATGCTTGTGCTAAGGGTAAACAAAAAGAGAACTTCATTTAAATTCATTAATGATGTTTCAACTAGATGGTATTACAATTGATTCATATGGATTTCATTGGGCCTATTAGGACAACTTGATTGGGTGGAAAATCGTATGAATATGTTTTAGTTGATGACTTCTCTAGATACACTTGGGTTCTCTTTTTAAGTAAAAAAGATGAGGCTTTAGAAAACTTCATCACATTTTCAAGAATTACTCAAAATGACCTTGGTCAAAACATTTCTCATATTAGAAGTGACCATGGAACGAAATTTCAAAATCTAGGTTTTGAGGATTTTTGTAACACTAATGGTATTAGCCATAATTTTTCTGCACCTCGCATTCCTCAACAAATTGGGGTAGTTGAGAGGAAAATTGTACTTTAGAAGAAATGGTTAGAACCATGCTTTGTGAAAACAATTTACCTAAGTATTTTTGGGCGGAAGCCACAAACACGACTTGTTATATCTTAAATCGAGTAACGATTATGCCAATTTTAAAAAAAAACTCCTTATGAGATTTTAAAATCAAAGAAGCCTGATATTGGCTATTTTCATCATTTTGAATGTAAGTGTTTTGTTTTAAACAATGGAAAAAAAAACATTTAGGTAAATTTGATGCAAAAAGTGTTGAAGTTATTTTCTTAGGTTATTCTTTAAACTCTAAAGCCTAACGAGTTTTTAACAAAGAACCTTAGTTGTAGAAGAGTCTATACATGTGGTTTTTGATGATAACCTCCTTCCGAGGAAGGATTCTTGTGATGATGATGTAGGGATCATTGAAGCCAATGATGGTGGACAATCATCAAAGGTGGATGAGGTTCCAACCAAAGAAGAAGAAGTACAATATCCTCCCATAGAAGCTTTGAAGGATGTGAACCTTGGGGAAAAGGAAGTGAACTACCCAAGAGAACTCAATTATGTCAAAGGTGGTGAAATCTTGGGTGATCCATCCAAGGGTGTAACCACTAGATCATCTCTTAAATTGGTTAATAATGTTGCATTCATTTCATGCACTGAGCCTAAAAATATCAAAGAAACATTAAAACATGATTTTTGGATATTGGCCATGCAAAAAGAGCTTAATCAATTTGAGAGGAGTAAAGTTTGGACATTAGTTGAAAGACCTAGTAATAAGTATACTATAGGAACTAAATGAGTCTTTAGAAACAAACTAGATGAGAGTGGTAACATAGTGAGGAACAAGGTTAGACTTGTTGCTCAAGGATATACTCAAGAAGAGGGAATCGATTTTGATGAAACCTATGCACCCGTAGCTAGAACGGAAGCAATTAGGATGCTTCTTGCATTTGCATGTTATCATGAATTCAACCTTTTTTAAATGGATGTTAAAAGTCCCTTTTTAAATGGTTTTATTAATGAAGAAGTGTATGTTGAACAACCACCCAGTTTTGAAGATCCAAATTTTCCAAACCATGTTTTTAAATTAACCAAAGCTTTATATGGTTTGAAACAAGATCCTAGAACTTGGTATAAAAGGCTTTCAAACCTTTTGATTGAAAAAGGTTTTGAAAGACACTACACTTTTCGTTAAAAGAAATGACAATGACATCTTAGTAGTACAAATTAATGTTGATATAATCTTTGGTTCTACTAATGAGTTTTATTGCCAAGAATTTTCTAAGCTAATGCAAGGTGAGTTTGAGATGAGCATGATGGGGAGCTCTCATTCTTCTTGGGGCTCTAAATCAAACAAAGGAAGGATGACATCTTCATCAATCAAGCTAAGTACATCAAGGATATGCTCAAGAAGTTTGGCTTGGATAATGTGAAGCCTTAAGCCACTCCAATGAGCTCATCAATTAAGCTTGGCAAAGATAAAGAAGGTAAGTGTGTTGATTTTAAGCTTTATCATTTAATGATTGGTTCTTTGCTTTACCTTACCACAAGTAGACCTGACATTATGTTTAGTGTTTGCTTGTGTGATAGGTTCTAAGCAAGTCCTAAAGAATCATGCCTTATAGCCATTAAGAGAATCTTTAGATACCTTAGAGACACACCTTGTTTAGGCCTTTGGTATCCCAGAGACTCTTCCTTTAACCTACATGCTTATTCTGATACAGATTATAGGGGTTGTAAGATAGATAGAAAAAGTACCTCCGGCACTTGACAATTCCTAGGTAGTATGCTAATATCTTGGTTCTCTAAGAAATAAAATAGTGTAGCTCTATCTACCACCGAAGCGGAATATATATCGGTCAGAAGTTGTTGTGCTCAAGTCCTTTGGATGTAGCAACGAATTCTAGACTATGGAATTGATGTAGGTACCATACCCCTTAAGTGTGACAACACTAGTGTCATATGTCTCACTAAGAATCTCATCCAACATTCAAGAGTATGTTGATACCTCAAACCAACTAGCGGACATCTTTACAAAACCATTAGACAAAGAGCATTTTTGGACTCTTAGGAAAGAGTTAGGTCTAACTAGCCTATCTTGACCTTTTAGAGCCCTTTAGTGCCAAAAATCTTGTTTGAATTTGAATGATGATCATGTTTATATTATTTTGCTTCTTGATGCATCTATGCTTGTTGCTAGAGGGAGTATGCATCTATTTTAGTCCATAAACATTGCTCATTCATCATACACATGCATTTAGAATCGATTAAAATCCAATTTTTGAACTCCACTCTACTCAAAAATGCATTTTTGGCAATGGAGTATCGATACGGGTTGCTAATTGGGCTTCGATACAGTCAGCATTGTATCGATACTATCACGTGTATTGATACAGTTTGAAAACTGTACCGATACCGTGGATTGATACAGCTCGTCAACGTATCGATACGGACAGTCGTTGGGGATTTAAATGGGCATTAAAAGAGTGTTTTACTTTATATTAAACACATATTCCTATTTCTCTCAAACCCTAACCGATTTGGGGTTATAAAAACCCCCCCTCAAACTTTTTGATTTTGCACACCAAACCTAAAATCTTTTTAGGGTTTTTTCATCAGCACATCAAGGCTAAGCTTTGCTATCAAATTGGTGCATTCTCATCTCCTCATTCATCCACTTTCATAGCTCAAGGTATAAAACCTTTTTTTCTTTTCTTTTAAAGTTTTCGTTTAATTTTATTTATTGTTTTCAATTAATTTTTGTATACATAGTATATTTATAGTATGGGTTTTAAAGTTTTTGCAAAAACTCTTTGAAATTTAAATTTTTTTATTCGAATATAAAAATATACCGTATATTTTTGTACAATTCTTTTTAAATTCTTTTCACCAAAATTTATTTTTATACTTGTATATATCTTAACCTATAAAATATAGTGCTTTTTCACAATACCTTGAATATTGGAATATTTATTAGATCGGTAATGATAATTGCATACATTGTTTTCGAATTGTTTTGATGTTTTCAGGTTTATAATGGGACTTAAAAAGAGATCAAGAAAATACTTGCCTTCTAGTTCTTCAAATCCCAATCTAGAAAGTGAAGGTATTACTAAACCGAATCTTGGTTATATCATTCAACATAGCTTTCAATCACCTTAGGCTTTGGCCCGTTACAAACAATATCAAGCCTTTTCTATTCGGGATGAGAGAGTCGTTTCAATCCATTTTCTAAACTCAGAACGTTCTAAATTCAAATATTTTGGATTGTTCTAACGACGAAAATTCATACTTTTTTTAAGTTTACCCCCAATTTTATATCGAAATCTTGTTTTGATTTTCTATGCAAATGCTTGGTGCATCCATGATCCCGCAAGGGAACATGTGATTGCTATTGAATCCTATCTCATTGGCAAGAAATTTCGAATTGACCAAATTGTTTTATGCAAGGCTTTTGGTCTTGATAGTTTAGGGATTGATGATGAAAACTCTTTGGGACATTCCCAACTTGGCTCCTTAATCGTTCTTGACGCCCATGACCGTATCTTCCACCTTATCATCTCTTGGTGGCTTCGCCCTTTTGGTGGCAAATTTTCAACTATCCACCAAGTGGATGCCTTTTGGCTTTGATGTTTCCGTGAGGGTAAGCGCCCAAACCTTTGTGATACATGCATGCCCCGTGTTCTTATCACTTTGTCAAATTATGTTTGCCGACTTGGTGTATCTTGTTCAACACCGTCACACCAATCAAGTCAAGTCTTTCCACTATGGAACAGCCTTGAGTTATTTGTTTCATTCCTTGGAGATCGATTGTTCACAAGATGTCGCTGAGCCTCTGGGCAAACCGATCGATGAACACTCCCTTACTCGTGCACACTTTGAATTCATCAACAATGAATGGGTTCGTGTTAATCGACCTCCTCCTCAAGTTGATCAACCTCCTCCGATAGCTCCACAAGGTCCACAAGTCAACCTAGCTCAATCTTTCATGGATGAACTCATGGCGTATTTGAATGAGCAATTCACCTTCTTAGGGACTGGTATTGCTTATTTAGATACAACCATGAATGCGGGATTTGCGGCCATTGATACATGCTTTACCTCGTTGGAAGATCGAGTCAAGGCCATAGAGCAACAAGAAGCCTCCATGGATGTCTCTCTCATCGCTTTCTATGGTGTTTGACTTAATTCTCAAAACTCTCAAGCCAATCGCGATGATGATGATGAAGAGGGCGAAGATGATGGGGTTGAGTAGTCTTTGTGCATCTAATTCCATATCATATCATTTAAGATTTCTATTTTACTATGCACTTATGTTATTTTAAGAACATTATGCTTTGATTTATGTTTGTTTTTAGGATTTGAGATTGGATTTTAAGTTGAAGTTATTTGAAATTATGTTGCTTTGGATATTATTTTTAAGTTTAATGATATTATGTCGCTTTGGTTATGCTTTAATTTGTGTCTTACTGCTCTATATCTTGTCTATATCTTTTGTTATATGCATTGATTTTGATCTAACAAAAAGGGGGAGAAGTGTAAAAACCTAAATTTTTACAAACTTTTGAAAACCAATCTTAAATTAATGGGGAGTAAACTTAAAATTTACTTTGATTTTGTTATATCAAAAATGGGGAGATTGTAAAACATAATTTGATTTTGATATAACAAATTGTCTAAAGACATATTTGTAAAAGTAAATAAATTTTTAAGTATTCTAAAGTTTCACAAATTGACAAGCAATTTAAACTAAAATTGATTTTTGAGTCAAAACGTTCAAACCAAACAATTTTTCCTAAGGGTTTTCAAGCAAATTTTAACATTTACGCTAAGGTGTATCGATACGCTCTAGATGTAGCGATACAATTTTACGTTACTGGAATTTCAATCGCTTAAAGTGTACTGATATGACAAGCACTGTATCGATACGATTTTTAATATAAATTTATTTTAAAGGCATAGCGTACTGATGCAGTAATCTCATATCAATAGGTTTTGGTTTGATTCAGCAAATCTTTGCATTTAATGAAAACAACTGTTGTTTGTCAATTATGGGGAATCAACAATTTTCAAACGGTCATTGGACCGTATCGATACGCCCATATAGCGTATCGATACACTTTTTGCTTAAGTTTCACTCAGGATTCCAGTGAGCAAATTCCGTATCGATACAGTCATTGCGTACCGATACGCCCCTTATTTTACATTATAACCGTACCAATACGTCTTCCCGCGTATCGATACGCCCTTCTTAAATGTACACAACGGCTCTTTCTTTTTTGAGATAGGTATTGATACGGGACTTTGCGTACCGAAACGGTTGGTTGTTGAAGTGCATTTATTGCGCCAAAAATGCAGACCAACATCTAGATTAATGATCTCAACCACCCAAACGACTAGAAATCAACGCAAGGGTATAAAAGCAAGCCTCCAAAGCCTCAACAACAGCTATTGAACCTATTTGCAACTTCCAAGCATATATTCAAACCCTTGAGCTTAAATAGTCAAATTCTTGTACCCCACTAGTTGTAATTTTCATTGTCTACATTTCTTTCAAGTTTGGGGGGAGTTTGTTTGTAATTTGGGCAACATATCAATCTTGTGAGAGATAATCTTAAGCTTGCCATTTCTTCATTGTAAAGAGAGTGTCTTGGTTAATCTTTGGGTAAAAAGATTAACCGGTTTGTAAAGGTTACCTCCTAAGCCTAGAAAAAGGGAAGAATATCTAGTGGATATTGTTCAAAATCCTTAGTGGGAGCTAATGTAGTGGATGTAGAGCTTGTTCGAAGCTTGAACCACTATAAATTGCCTTGTCTTCAATTTTTACATTTTCAATTTGCTCTCTTCCACTTTAAAGAGCCAATTCACCCCATCTTGGCCAATTTCAATTCGATTGATCCACGCAACATGTAGGTACTGAAATCATTACCCAAGATCACCAAAACGAAAAGGAGCTCAGCTTAGGGTAAGCATTTGTGTAAATACATATTTTCCTACTAGAAAACCTATTATCTTACAAGAATGATTACAATTTTAGAAGGTACATAAATTATTACAACATATACATAAATTATTACAGAAACAGCAGCAAAAATGGTAGGAACCAAAATCCTTACACGAGATCACCAAAACCAAAAGAAACTCAACATAGGATAAGAATTTGTATACTGACAGAATTTCCTACAAGAAAATGCATTTTATTACATGAACCAAGAGAATTTTAGTAGGTACAGAAATCATTACAAATTATACATAAACTCTTAAAGTAACTAAAAGAAAAAAAAAGTAGGTATCGGAATCTTTACCCGAGATAACCAAAACCAAAAGGAGCCCAACATAGGGTAAGCATTTTTTTACATACATATTTTCCTAGGAGAAAACCTATTTTCTTACAAGAACGATTGAAATTTAAGTAGGTGCAAAAATTATTACAACATATCCATAAATTGGTACAGAAACGGTAGCAAAAAAGGTAGGTACCGAAATCCTTACACGAAATCATCAAAACCAAAAGGAGCTCAACATAAGGTAAACATTTGTGTACATACATAATTTCCAACAAGAAGACACATTTTATTACAAGAACGATGATGACTTCAATAGGTACTGAAAGTAGTACAAATCATACATAAATCCTTACAGAAACCGTAAAAATAAAGGTAGGTACCAAAATCGTTCCCCGAGATCACCAAAACCAAAACGAGTTCAACTTAGGGTAAGCATTTGTGTTTATATAGAATTTCCTACAAGAAAACGCATTTTATTACAAGAACGATGAGAATTTTAATAGGTACTGATATTATTACAATCTATAAATAATTTCTTAAAGAATTCGTAAGAGAAATAGTAGGTACCGAAATCCTTACTCGAGATCACCAAAACCAAAGGAGAAGCTAACAATAGCACTCACTAATAAACCAAAATCCTTCAACGAGATCACCAAAACCCAAAAGGAACTCAACTTAGGGTAAGCATTTGTGTAAATATAGAATTTCCTGAAAGAAAACACATTTTATTACAAGAACGATGAAAATTTCAATAGGTACAAAAATGATTACAAGTTATACATAAACTTTTACACCAACCATAAGAAAAAAAGTAGGTACAGAAATACTTACTCGAGATCACCAAAACCAAAAGGAGCTCAACTTAGGGTAAGCATTTGTGTACATACATATTTTCCGACGAAAAACATATTTTCTTACAAAAACGATTAAACTTTCATTATGTACAAAAATTATTACAAACTATACATAAATTATTACAGAAACGGAAGCAAAAAAGGTAGGTACCAAAATCCTTACCCGATATCACCAAAAGCTAAAGGAGCTCAACTTAGGGTAAGCATTATTGTACATACACATTTTCCTACAATAAAACACATTTTATTACAAGAACGGTTAGAATTTCAGTACGTACAGAAATTATTACAAATTATTCATAATTTCTTACAAAAATCGTATGAGAAAAGGTACGTAACCCCCTTAGCCCAGCCTAGACGCCTAACCCGAACTAAGAAGATTACACGAGGAAAACCGAAGCTAACTCGCTAAAGCCAACTTCGATTAACGACCCATTTTTTGTTTTTTTCCTAGACGCATTTTAAGTCCTATGTGTTAAACAAATCACTTAGAAGAAAACGACACAGCGACCGGAGTTCGTTTAGGGGTTCAATTGCACAAGTTACACATTTAAGGACTAAACTATAATTTTAGCAAATTACAAGGAAAAATCCAATTTTAAGATTACCATCTATTAATTAGTCATGAAACATGTTTCCGTGTCAAAATTTCATCACAAACGGACCATCCAAACTCATCCAATTGCACATACAACATTCAGGGACCAAAATGTAACTTTTCAGACTTTAAAAGGTACTTTTAACTGAAAACAACGGTCGAGTATCGGTACCCCTGAGGCCCGTATCGATACGTGAGAAGACAGTATCTCAAATTGGAAAGAAGGTATCGATACCCTTCCCCGCGTATCGGTACGCCCTTCAAAGATATCCCAAGTGTATCGATACGCAGTCAAGTCGTATCGATACCCATGTGTTGCTTAGCCTGCAAAAAGCCTTTGAGTATCGATACTCGAACCCGAGTATCGATACGGATACCAGATAAGCTTCACATACAACTCCAAAATGCGTTTTAATCAGCCAAGCATGCTCAAGCATCAATAGATAAACATCCCTAAGCATATACTGCATGTCAATCATGCTTAAACGCAACTACAAGGATTTTACCAATCCAACACATGTAATTCTAGTAAGCTATAGTATGCATCTCATGAGCAATACCATAAAACATACAAAAAGCATCATTCTTCCTTAATCAACATATAATGGCCCTTTTACAAACCCAAATAGACAAACAAACTTATCTCAACCAGGAAGTTCTAAAACAAAACTCCCAAATCGGGGTTCTTTCCCCATTGCCAATATCTACTTATTTAAAATGCACAAAGTTCATACTTGAGTTTGAGTGACGAATTAGGTGCTTTCACTTGCTACTCCTCAACCCTCAAGCTTAGTTATCTGCATTGCTGGAAAAAGGAGCATAAGCACTCTTGCTTAGTGAGGGAAAGCTCATAACACATCAACAATGCAGTTTTTAAAAAACAAGTTGAAACCATATCATGCTCAATCTCAATTCAAGCTTTCAAAACCAAAACAAACCATTCCTTAACCATGTTCCACATGTATCATTAGCCACATGCATTGTTCACAATGCAAATCCACATTAAGCCTCACTTGCTTAATTCACATGCATAGATTTGTCCTATGCAACATCTCATCATCAAGCATCTCATGCACAATAATCCATTCTGAATTCATTATAATCATGATACGTAGGCAACAATAAACACATATATTGGCTTACAACATCCCGACATAGGCTAACCCCTATCTGTTGTGATAGACTCAACTCTATCACTTTTACAAACAATATCAAATACACAGACTTGTATAGACTCACCCCTATACTCAATGATGGGCTCACCTCCATCTTAATGGCTACGAATGGAATTAGGCTCACCCCTAACCCATAGTGATAGACTCTCCTCTACCACCCGTAATAGGCTCACCCATATTACGTCGCGTAGCTAAACGCATGTACGATTTATAGATTATAGTGCCAATATACCCATAAAACCATGTTAACTCACTTCTTACAATGCATCATTAAAAATCATCTCATTTCCCAAAATTAAACATGCTTTTAAATAGAAAATATCATTTCATACAAGATCATATCATCTTGTATCAAACCAAACCATTTCATGGGATAAACACAAGCAAAACAATGCTTAAATCCATGCATAACAGTGAGTAACAACAATTATCAAAACATGAACATGAAAAACCATGGAGTCCATTTCAAACCGAAAACCAAGAGTTCAAGTAACCATACTTACTTCCGATATTAGCTAAGCGTTTCAAGCTTACAAAGCTTTAAAACACATCCACTCACCGATACGCGAAACTTCACGTGCCGACGTGAAGATCACTCGTCTGAAGCTTCCAAAGTCGCTTCGCTTGCTCCCGGATCAATGACCCTACTTTTAAAGCACCAAAAACAGAGATCCAATGCATCAAAATGCATTCTAATTCCAGCAAACTAAACACAAACTCGTTGCCCAGCAAAACAACATCAATTTACCCATCCGAAATAACTGAAATCGAAAACTTATTCGATTGCTTCCTAAACCACGCCCATAAAACAATCAACACTTGCAATCATTAATATTCATCAAATCATATCCAAAAACAACCTAACCCTACCTTATATCTCCACCAATCATTTAACCATCAAAACACTTCAAAAACACAACTAATACTACCATAAAACTCAAGGATCACAAGGATTTCGGGATCTAAATCTTTAAAACTCTTTCTCAACATCATAATCACCTCAAAACTCAATTATAGTCCATCTAAAACAGAGCTCATCAACAACACTCCGAAAATCAAGAATTAAACCTTAGTTTTGCAAGATTTTGATCTTAAATCAAAACTATAATCAAAACTCATTTAAAAACAACATTTGGGAGTCAAAAATATTGGGAATTTCAATAAAGAACCTTGATTAGAGGTTGAAAACGGGATTTACTTCCAATCCTTGCTTTCCTTAAGATTTGACAAGTTTTGCTTCACAATTCTTGAGAAAAATGAAGAGAAATCTTTAAAATGGTTATGAGATCAAAGTGAGAGTGTTTGGGAGAAAATAAATCTGGAGAAAAGACTTTAGAAAGGTGTTTTGCTGAAAATGAAGAGTGAAAAGTTAGTTACGTAAATGAAACTTCCAAATTAATGATTTTATTTGATAAATAAATAAAATCCCCTTTTAAAACAATTACTTAAAATTCATTTAAAACACATGTCAAATTAAGAAAAGTTATAATTGCACAAAAGCTCCCTAAAGATTCTATGATTTTGACTCCTCTTTTGAAATTTGTATTTTTCCACAGTTTTAAAACTTTATATTTTGGTCACTGCCCAAAATATACCACTTACAAAACTCATTTTGTAAAATTGATTTGACCAACCTCTTAAACATGATTTTAGAGGATTTTAGCAATTTTTTCATATTTTTATCCTATCCCGAGCCTTGATCTCCCTAAACCACTCAAAAAGATTCGAAACGTTTCCAACCGGTTCTCCTAACCCGATCCAAAGCTTAATACATATAGGCCCAAAACCATGGTGTTACAAGGTAGGTACCGAAATCCTTACTCGAGATCACCAAAACAAAAAGGAGTCACCCTAGGGTAAGCATTTGTGTACATACATAGTTTGCTATGAGAAAACCTATTTTCTTACAAGAAAGATTAAACTTTCAGTAGGTACAAAAATTATTACAACATATACATAAATTATTACAGAAATGGTAGCAAAAACGGTAGGTACCGAAATCCTTACCGGAGATCACCAAAACCAAAATGAGCTTAACTTAGGGTAAGCATTTGTGTACATACAGATTTTCCTACAATAGAACCTATTTTCTTACAAGATAGATGAGAATTTCAGTAGATACAGAAATTATTGTAAAATATACATAGTTTGTTACATAAATGGTAATAAAAGAAGTATGTACCGAAATCCTTACCCGAGATCACTAAAACCAAAAGAAGCTCAACTTAGGGTAAGCATTTATGTAAATACAAATTGGCCTACAATAAAACCTATTTTCTTACATGAACGATGAGAATTTCAGTAGGTACAAAAATTATTTCATAATATAAATAAATTGTTACAAAAATAGTAATAGAAAAGATACGTACCAAAATCCTTACCCAAGGTCAGCCAATCTAGATGTTTATATAAGATTTCATGGGTATCGAAACCACTGTAATCTGATTTCGAAACCTTCTTGGTAGTAGTGTGTTGGGTCTACTGGTTTCGAAACTACCACTTTGGTTTCGAAACTTGTGATATCGAATCGATACCTCGAGTCGTATCCAAATCCTTATACAAAAGAAGGTTTGTTAAACTAACCAAAATCGATAGCTCGAGTCATATCCAAAACCAATAAAGTCAAAACATCGATAGGTCTTCCTCCATCACTATCTCTCCCCTAAACCCTAACCTACAAAATTCCCAAGAAAAAGAAAAACAACCAAACTCAAATACGAAACCAAATTCAATTGAAAGGTCATCAAAGTCAAAACAATCATAGTGTCTTACACAATCGCTCAGTGGAGTGGACCTCATTTTCACCATTTCTTCCTCAAGGTGCTTTAAAGATGGATGTATCATTGACCAATTTAAAGTGTAATTGCCTTTACCCTTTTAATCCTTCATTTTCATTGTTTATTTAGGTGATATTGAAAATTTGTGAAATTTGTTTGTGTGGGTATAAGAAGGGAGTTTATATGTTTGTTTGTGTAATTTACCCAAATAAATTGATTCTTTTTAAAGTTGAATGACCAAAATACATAAACCATCACTAATGTTTACTAGATGACCTATTTTGGTCACTAGAGTTTCAAAACGACCAAATTGCCAAAAAAGGGTGATAAACCAAATGGGAGAAGCTAACAATAGCACTCACTAATAAACAAAACAACACAATACTACTTGAAGAAAACAAATAAGCGAGACAATATACTAGCTAAAACAAATATCTTAGACACTACTCCAGCTATAACTCAATCATCACATATTTCCAAGTCAAAGCTAGTAAAGGGATTTAACAATACTTTCATAGTTTTCATAAATTACCAAGCTATTTTATAGTTTTCACTTTTAAGATGTTTTAACCACAACAATAACAATTCATTTTCTTTAACCAAAGCATAAACAAAATATAATATCATTCCAATCCACCATATTAAAAATGTCATTCAATCAAAGCAAGAATTTCAACCCACATTACATGCTTTCATACAACAAGAAATTTTAATCTCAAAACAAAAAGAATCTCAACTTAGGGTAAGCATTTGTGTACATACATATTTTCTTACGAGAAAACCTATGTTCTTACAAGAATGATTAAAATTTTAGTAGGTAGAGAAATTATTACAACATATACGTAAATTGTTACAGAAACGGTAGCAAAAAAGGTAGGTACCAAAATCCTTCCACGAGATCACCAAAACCTAAAAGGAACTCAACTTAGGGTAAGCATTTGTGTAAATATAGAATTTCGTAAAAGAAAACACATTTTATTACAAGAACGATGAAAATTTCAATAGGTACAAAAATGATTACAAGTTATACATAAACTTTTACACCAACCATAAGAAAAAAAGTAGGTACCGAAATACTTACTCGAGATCACCAAAACCAAAAGGAGCTCAACTTAGGGTAAGCATTTGTGTACATACATATTTTTCTACGAAAAAAACATATTTTCTTACAAAACGATTAAACTTTCATTATGTACAAAAATTATTACAAACTATACATAAATTATTACAGAAATGGTAGCAAAAAAGGTAGGTACCAAAATCATTACCCGATATCACAATAAGCTAAAGGAGCTCAACTTAGGGTAAGCATTATTGTACATACACATTTTCCTACAATAAAACACATTTTATTACAAGAACGATTAGAATTTCAGTAGGTACATAAATTATTAAAAATTATTCATAATTTCTTACAAAAAGTGTAAGAGAAAAGGTACGTAACCCCCTTAGCCCAGCCTAGACGCCCGACCTGAACTAAGAAGATTACACGAGGAAAACCGAAGCTAACTCGCTAAAGCCAACTTCGATTAACGACCTTTTTTTCTTTTTTTCCTAGACGCATTTTAAGTCCTATGTGTTCAACAAATCACTTAGAAGAAAACGACACAGCGATCGAAGTTCGTTTAGGGGTTCAATTGCACAAGTTACACATTTAAGGACTAAACTGTAATTTTAGCAAATTACAATGACCAATCCAATTTTAAGATTACCATCCATTAATTAGTCATGAAACATGTTTCCATGTCAAAATTTCATCACAAACGGACCATCCAAACTCATCCAATTGCACATACAACATTCAGGGACAAAAATATAACTTTTCAGACTTTAAAAGGTACTTTTAACTGAAAACAACGGTCGAGTATCGGTACCCTTGAGTCTCGTATCAATACGTGTGAAGACAGTAGCTCAAATTGGAAAGAAGGTATCGATACCCTTCCCCGCGTATCGGTACGCCCTTCAAAGATAGCCCAAGTGTATCGATACGCAGTCAAGTCGTATTGATACCCATGTGTTGCTTAGCCTGCAAAAAGCCTTTGAGTATCGATACTCGAACCCGAGTATCGATACAGATACCAGATAAGCTTCACATACAACTCCAAAATGTGTTTTAATCAGCCAAACATGCTCAAGCATCAATAGATAAACATCCCTAAGCATATATTGCATGTCAATCATGCTTAAATGCAACTACAAGGGTTTTACCAATCCAACACATGTAATTCTAGTAAGTTATAGTATGCATCTCATGAGCAATACCATAAAACATACAAAAAGCATCATTCTTCCTTAAGCAACATATAATGGCCCTTTTACAAACCCAAATAGACAAACAAACTTATCTCAACCAGGAAGTTCTAAAACAAAACTCCCAAACCGAGGTTCTTTCCCCATTGCCAATATCTACTTATTTAAAATCAACAAAGTTCATACTTGAGTTTGAGTGACGAATTAGGTGCTTTCACTTGCTACTCCTCAACCCTCAAGCTTAGTTATCTGCATTGTTGGAAAAAGGAGCGTAAGCACTCTTGCTTAGTGAGGGAAAGCTCATAACACATCAACAATGCAATTTTTAAAACACAAGTTGAAATCATATCATGCTCAATCTCAATTCAAGCTTTCAAAACCAAAACAAACCATTCCTTAACCATGTTCCACATGTATCATTAGCCACATGCATTGTTCACAATGCAAATCCACATTAAGCCTCACTTGCTTAATTCACATGCATAGATTTGTCCTATGCAACATCTCATCGTCAAGCATCCCATGCACAAACAAAATATAGTTTTCATATATTTCCAAGTCAAAGCTAGTAAAGGGATTTAACAATACTTTCATAGTTTTCATAAATTACCAAGCTATTTTATAGTTTTCACTTTTTGGATGTTTTAACCACAACAACAACAATTCATTTTCTTTAACCAATGCATAAACAAAATATAATATCATTCCAATCCACAATATTAAAAATTTCATTCAATCAAAGCAAGAATTTCAACCCACATTACATGCTTTCATACAACAAGAAATTTTAATCTACACTTACTAAGAAACTTGTAATTCAACTAAAGCCGACATTCTTTCCGAATTCACTATGAAAAACATGAATTACGAGCCTTCAACACCAACCTTCCCGTTAAAAGCTTCAAGGGAAAAAAAGCAATACAGTTTTCAGGAATCACTTTACACACCCATCACCACCCTTCAACAGCTAAACCCTAACCACATGATCATTTCTTCGTTAACTTGTGTCATGCTCTCATTTATTCCATGAATCCTCATAATTCTCTTTCTTTTTTGGATAAATGTTAGTTTTTATTCATCCAAAGAACCCCTATACAACCATCAAAACTCATAATTCTCTTTCATTTTGTTCAAATGTCTTGAATTCACTCAACATCCTCATAATTCCTTCAACATGATTTTATTCCAAAAGTGAATTTGATTTCTAGAATGTTTACAGCTTCTATGTTGATTGGACAAGGTGGTGTTTGATTATTTACAGTGAATCACAATTCAAAGCACCCTTCCCACGAATTTAACTTCCATAACACCACTTCTTTAATAATCAAACAAAACAAAACAATAAAATATTGTTCCCTCACTTGAATGTCAAGCTAACAGACTCAACCTCAAAAAGCTATTAAATTACGGCCATTAATTTAACAAAAGTAAGGGTTAGTGTGTTAGTGCTTCAACTAGGACCAAAAAAAGTGAGACATAAAGAAAAGCCTAGGATGCAACCATAGTATTAAATTGCGGCCACAACATACGCATTGTAACAATTTTAAAGGTTGTCATAACACCGCAAACCGCAACAACATTTAAAATCAAGGTTCACATCCGCGACCCAATTTAGTACTATGGATGCAACTGTTCATGAAAATTTGCAGATTAGCTTATGCAGCTTTCCCTAACATGTCAATACAACGAGAAATGAATAGTTGTTCACAAATCTCTCCAGGCAAGTTACAAATAAATAGCTCACTGATGTGAGCACAAAGGCGTAAGGTCTCGCTAAACAAAAATAGAGAAATCTAAGATTTTGTCACTAAAAAACTAATGGAGTTTCAGGAATCACTTTGCACACTCATCAACACCCTTCAACTACTCAACCCTAACCACCGTCAAACTACCCCTAAAGTTAACATTTAGCAATAAGTCAAACCTAAAGAAACTGACACTTAAAAAGGGGGAGAGATTTACCTTTCCTTTTCGGCATCAGCGGTCCGGTGGTCAGACGAGTGATCCCCAATGGTGGGAACCTTCAACGGTATAAAGGGAACCTTATATCTCAAATGGAGCTTCATCGGATGGCTAACGACGGCGAATCGAACGATCTAAACACTAGTTTTCATCTAAGATTATAGAGCTTTTGGAGGTGATTTTCGAGAAAGTAATCAAATTTAAAGAGAGAGTGAGAAAAGAGGTGTCGTCTGACGACGTTGGCTGCGGAGACGACGCCAGAAAGAACAACAACGGTGACATTTTGCAACGGCGCCTGCTTGGGTGTTTTAGAAGAAGACTTGGGGTTTTATTCTCTCTATTTCAAAGTAACTGGTTTGTATTTTTTTCGCTTATTATTTATGCGGCTTGATCTAACGGCTTAAAAAAAGATGGCCTTATTTTAGTTGTTGTTTGAACAGTTAAAGCTGATATTATCGTAAACAAAGAAGTACAAGTGAAAGATGAAAAATAATAAAGAAAGCACACAACTAGTTCTGCTTTAAGGCGGTTAATATACGACTAATATACGGCGTGACCGGTTAGAAAGATGACCGGTTAAAGATAACAAAATCGGTCAAATTACCTATTTTGTTTATCTGAATATCAACATATTCGGTAGCGCCTAATTTGTTGATAATTTTGAGCTGATGGTTCCTTGGAAAATCCCATGATAACAAAATCGGTAAAATTACCTATTTTGTTGATATGAGTATCAACATATTCGGTAGCGCCTAATTTGTTGATAATTTCGAAAGTATCTATACTTTTTAAAAAGTATGGATACTTTTTTAAAAGAAATGTAACCGCGGTTGAAAAAAGTATCAAAAATATCGATACTTTGTGCACAGTATTTTGTAATGAATTTAAAAAAGTATCGAAAAAACAGATACTTCTGTAACACTTTATACAATTTTATCGATACCAAGGGATCGAAAGTATCGATTATGTTTCCACGGTACTAATAAAAAGTATCTATCCTTTAGAAGCTAATTTGACATTAACGGAAAAAAGGCCAAACCGGTTACATTATTAATACAAACAATGTAACAGGTTAATTGTTACCGTATTGTTTGTTTGGTTTCGATACTTTTGTAAGAACATGTGCAAAAGAATCGGTACAATAGAAAAAATTAGACATAACCGGTTACATTATTAATACATATAATGTAATCGGTAAATCGTTATCAGATTGTTTGTTTGGTTTCAATACTTTTTTTAAGAACATGTCAAAAGAATCGGTAAAATACAAGAAAATTAGACATAACCGGTTACATTATTAATACATATAATGTAACCGGTAAATCGTTACCGGATTGTTTGTTTGATGTCGATACTTTTTTAAGAACATGTCAAAAGAATCGGTAAAATACAAGCAAATTTGACATAACCGATTACATTATTAATACATATAATGTAACAGGTAACTCGTTACCGTATTGTTTGTTTGGTTTCGATACATTTGTAAGAACATGTACGAAAGAATCGGTACATTAGTAATTTAAAAGGATTTTGAAACAGAAAAGGGGTCGAAAGAATCGACACAATTCAAAAAAGTATCGAAACTTGGGGAATTGTATCGATTAAATCTAATTGATATAACCGGTTAAAAAGTATCTACTCTAATATAATCCTTGTATTGATTGCATTTACAGAAAACCTAAGAGAGTATTTGAAATCGAACCGATTTTGGTTGCTGCGAAATAGAAGGGATGCGTTTTTGAAGTCGTGGTGTATTAGAATCGAAAGGAAAGGTTTTGGGTTTAGGGATTTTGAAGTAAAAGGTATGTTGTCGAAACCTTAGTTTTTTTTTATAATGTAGTATTCGAAAGTTGGGGTTAAGGTTTTGGGTTTAGGGATTTTGAGGTAAAATCGGATTTCGGATCGATTATAGGTCGAAATTCTAATTATAGTTAGGAAATAAATATCGCTACTTGTTCAGAGAACTTATAGGTAGAAATTGATATTGTCGGTAGAAAATGAATATCGATACTTTTTTCAGAGAACTGAAGCGGTTACTATAAGATGGGTGCAAAGGATCATGAAGATGTTGTTCATGAAGATGACGCTGAAATGGCTCATGAAAATGTTGTTCGTGAAGATGACACCATTGAAATGGTTGAAAAGGAGCCGGAGAGTATCGAAAGTGAGTAAAATCGAAAGCAGCCAAAGGGTGGATATATGTACTTCTAGTAAGTATCAATGTATTTGTGTACTTGTTCTTTAAATGGTAATTGGATTAAAGTATTTAAGAACATTTAAACTTTCCTATCATGACAGTATTAATGAAGTGCAAAGGATGAAGGAATGTGGTACTTACAAAAGCGGTTCGGTATGTAAACTGAATTTATAATGAATATAATGTAGCTTTAAAATTTTGATTGTTGATGGTTTATGCATAATTTTCAGGTGATAGACGATGTGGTGAAGAAATGACACACGATGGGTGATACTGAGAAGGAACCATTTATGAAGTTGTCCACAAAGGATAGAGCAAAATATTCGGCTTCGAGGAAATCACATGGAAACATCGAGAAGAAGGTATTCGTTAAACTTGTAAATACTTTGATAAATGATATATAAAAACTCTAACATTATATGTAAATAATATAGGAAGTGTCGACAAGGTGTAGCATAAAACGAGTTCACCACATAATAGAGGACTTGAAAGTGAAGGATAAAGCCAATGTGTTGGAAGAAATGGGGTTTGGATCTCTTATTGGATTGAAGGACCGACCAATTCAGAGGGAATTGTGTCGATTGTTGATGGGAGATTTTGATTTGCAAAAGTGTGAAGTTCGATACGGTAAATATTCATTTCATTTTGGTGTCTGATGTGTTGAAGCCGTATTGGGGCTAGAAAATAAAGGGAATAGTGTGCATGAAGTAATTAAGAGGGAGGATTGGAAAAAACTTGTGAAGAAGTATGGCCTAAAGTCCAAGGTGACATATGCTACACTCGAGGACGATATTAAAAGCGGCAAGTATGATGGGGATCATCTGAAGGCCCGAGTACTATTGTACCTTGTCAGAGTATTTCTTTGTCCAACGGGTGATACATCCCCAAGCAAGGAATATATGAAGTTGATTTGCGACTCCGGGTTGAAAGGTGAATTAAATTGGGCCTCATTTGTCAGTGAGAAATTATTTGATGCAATCAAGAGCTTTCAGAAGGCCGAAAACCCCACATACCTCAAAGGGTGCATAGCTGTCTTAGAGGTAAATGAGTTGAACGATGTGTTGGTTTAGAAAACTTTGTAAATAGTTATTATAGAAAATGATAAAGTTTATTATAAATGTAGGTTGCATTGTTTGATTTTTGGTCTGATTCTTCAAGTGTGCCGACCTTCCAAAGAACTGGAATGGCACGCATCATTGCATGGGGCAAGGAAGAAGTCGCCCGAGTGATGGCAAAGTTAAAGTTGGAAAGACCGAAAAAGAAAGTAAGGGTAATCAAAGTATTTATATATTAGTAAGGACTTAAAAAAGAAAGATTTTCTAATATTGTAATTTATTTTTGAAGGTTATTGGCGAGGAGGAAGAGGACGAAGAGGAGAAGGTAGAAGAGAAGGTGAAACAGAATGAAGAAGGGGAAAGTAAATATGATATTTTGATGGCTGAGTTGGCGGGGGTTAAAAAGTCGTTTCTGATTGTTTGCAAAGACAATCCAGAATCGAAGAGGCAATTGAGAGCATTAAGGGGGAAGTAGGGGAAAAGGTTGATGGTGTGGTGAAAGAAGTGGTGGAATTGAGGGGTGAGTTGAAGGGGGTGATTGGAATGGTAGAAAAAAATGGATGAGGGGAAAATTTTAAGTTCTAAAATTAAACAAACGATGAGTTATGTTGAGGAAAATATGATGAACTTAAAAAATATGATGAAGAAAATATAAAAGAATTGAGTAAGAGGGAGGAAAATATAGAAGTCCACGATCTAGATATGAGGACACCGGATAATGTAATAGATGCAGATCTGGATTCAGAGTGTCGTGCACCAAAGAAGAAGCAAAAGGTAAAATGAATAATAGAATTGACATCCATTTTGATTATCGTGTTGTGGCTAATATCTATAATCAATATCGTAGGTTGAAGAGGTCAAAATACCAAAAGGAATTGGTGCAATGGAGGGTGCAATGTGTGAGTATGTATGGAATAGTGGGTTGTTAGTTGATGGGTAAGTAATATATATTGCTTTGTGAGTGATATTTAAATATTTTTGTGAAAAAATTAATCCAAAAAATTGCTTGTATATGGATGTTATCATAGATTTCGGAAGCCAACACGGCATAGTAGGCGACGTTGGGTCGTTAAAACCTGGTCAATGGATTTACGGTCCGGTTATTGATTTGGTCGGCTGGTTGTTGGCTCACGAGTCGATGAAGAAGATATCAGGGAACCGAAAGATTTGCTTTTTTCCATACTACTTTGCGGTAAGTTGAATTTATACACATTTTCGTGTTGTGTTATGCATACGGCTAGTCAATTAATAGTGATTGTTTTTGAAAATGCAGTCATTGTTGGTAGAGGACGGTCAAGATGTGTCGTCTCTTGTAAGCTACTGGACTAACATATTAGAAGACCATAATAAAATGACCGATTGTGACACGGTAAGATATTTTTGCGTACATGTTGTTTTTTATTTAAATAATAACAATAAATGTTCTAATTTCTTGTCTTGGATGTGACATTTATTGTAGATCTTCTTGCCAATAAACGATAGCAATAGTCATTGGCATCTCTTGGTGTTGGATATGGTTGATCGTGTAGCATCGGTTCTTGATAGTCTAAATACATCTTACCGGCATAGGACAAGAGTGCAACAATGCAGGCAATTGGTATGTGTCTATACTTTTTGTAATTTATAATGCATAATTTCTTCGTAATCTAATTTAATAATTTTTTGACGCAGCTGAGATGTTTAGATAAATTTAATCAGGACGCGACCTTTGTTGATACATTTGGGAAGATCAAGGTCCCAGTGACGGATTTAGAATTTGTGGACCGTAAGACGAAGGTGCAAACGAACGGGTATGAAATTTGAGTATTTAATAAGTCAAATATTTTTGTGGTTATCTAACTATTTGACATTTTGCGGCAATATAACAGAGATGATTGCGGAATGTATGTGATTATGTGGATGGAAGCTATTGCTGATGGGAGGTCAACGGATGATTTGGTAAAGTGGTCTGAAAAGGACTTTTAAAATAAAATTTGGGTACTGACATTGAATGATGTGGTAACAAAATGTTCTAATGTGAATGTAGGTTGTTGGGGAATGGGATCGTCCGAGAATTTTAAACGATCTCATAAGTCACGAAGGTAATAAAAAGAGAGCTCAGTTCACAACTGGTTGCCTGAAACATATGAAAAAGTAATTCCATTTGAAAGCAAATATTTTGTATGTACATTATGTTACCATAATTTTGTATATAATTATTTAGCATAGTTACGTTGTTGTAAATTATGTTACCATAATTTTGTATGTACATATTTAGCAAATATTTTGTTAGATGTTATGAAACTATAAATGTCTCATTTGCATACTAGGAACAAAGTATAAATGTTATGAAACTATAAGTTCAGCATCAAATTCCTTTTGAAAGCAAATGTATTGACATAGCTTACTTGAAGAAAGTGTTGAAACTTTATTCCAACTATGGAAAAATAATGGAAAAAATTATCGATACTTGTGTAAAAATCGATTGATATAGCTTACTAGTAATAAAGTTTCGATACTTTATTAACGATATAAAAACAAATTATTGAGACTTTTAATAAAAACAGTTTTTACGGTAGCACAATTGTTCGAAAATATCGATTCTTTCATCCACTATTTAAACAAAATATCGATACTTTTGAAAATAATGATTGCCAAAGATTACTGGAATCAAAGTGTCGATACTTTGTTCCCGCCATGAGTAAAATTTTCGATACTTTTAAACTAAATGAATGTTTCCGGAATCAAAATTTGCTCGAAAAGATCGATAATTTTCCTTATATTATAAAATTATCGATACTTTTGAAACAAAAGGATTGCCATAGCTTACTGTAAAGAAAGTTTCGATATGTTTTTCACGCTATGATTAAAAGTATCGATAATTTTAAACAAAATCAATGTTTTCGGTATCAAAATTTGCTTGAAAATATCGATACTTTTCTCCTTTTATAAAAAATTTATCGATACTTTTGAAACAAAAGGATTTCCTTAGCTTTCTGGAAACAAAGTGTCGATACTATTTTTCCTCTATGAACAAAAGTATCGATAATTTTTGAAAAAATAAATGTTTCCGATTGCGACTTTACCGTTTTCATTATTGACTACATCAATGTTACCGGTATACTTGTCAATGTTTCCGGTAGCGATCTGACTTTGAATTTTAGGCGCGATTTCTCTTTAACCCAGCCCTAAAATTAAATCCTTCATTTCCTAATTTATCGATACTATACAAGAGATCTCTTCTACTCCAAGGACGATTACCACCGTTCAGAGAAATTGCATCGTTCAACCTGCTTATAAAATCAACTTCGACGATTACTACGATCAGATTTGCAGGTTAGTAAATGGTAATTTTACGTAATTTAGGGTTAGGGTTTTGCACGATTTGGGAGTAATCGTTATTCTTTTGCATATAACAGTTCTTCTCAAGCAAAAAAATGGCTCCCAAACGTCCGAGACGTAGTGCTTCTCAGTTCAAGTCTTCTTCTTCTAATTCAAGGTCTGTTGCTCAAGTAAGTTCTTCTGAAGCAAATATGTCGTTTGAAACGCAAAACTTTAGAAGCAAGGAAGAGAAAGTGAAATATGAACGCAATTCCAAAACAAGAAAGATTCGTCCAGAACGTGTTATTGACATGGACTCCTTCTTCGACGAGAAAAACAAATTTGGTTTTAAATAGACATTTACTGTAACCCCCTTAACCCGGCCTAGACGGTTGGCCCGAATTAAGAAAGTCACACGGGGAAAACCAAAGTCAACCCGAAAGTCAACCTTGATTAACGACCCTTTTTTTATTTTTAAAACTTGTCTAGATGCATATTAAGCCTAATTGTGATCACACAAACATCATACCAAAAGATCACAAACATCAGAGATCAAACAGGGACTCAATTGAACAATTTACAACTTTAGGGACCAAATTGTAAATTCTGATAATTATAAGGACTTAACCCAAATTGAAGTTACCAACTTGAAATTAATCATGTTTCATACTTCTCTGTGAAATTTCAGCTTGAAAGGACTTCCCAAACTCATACAATTGCACAAACAAGTTTCAGGACCAAAACGCAAACAATCCAAAACACATAACTGCCAATGTCAGCCCCCAACGGTCAACCGTTCCGAAACGGGAGACAGCCCGTTTCGAAACGCGGGGCCGTTCCGAAACAGGCATAGCCCGTTTCGAAACGGGGGTCTGGCAGTGGCCTTTCCGTTTCGGAACGGCCCCTCCCGTTTCGGATGCCTGGGCACGATTAAGGCACCCGTTCCGAAACGGTAGGTGCTGTTCCGAAACACCCTGCCCAGATTGCTCCAAAACTCCACTTTAAACATGCAATTACACAACCAAACATGCTCCAAATGTCACCAAACTTTACCAGCATGCGATTCAACATATATATAACATATTAGCATCATCAATTCAACCAAACATCATCATATGCAAAAAGCCCCAATTCTATAGGCATGCTTCCTACACAAGCTAGATATTCAAGCACCAAACTTACAAAACAAGCATATAAAGATCCAATCCAAAGACCAACAATCTTAACATCAAGAAACATACTTAGGGAGTACAAAACACCTCCCAAAACATACACATGGTTTCCCCATTGCCAAATCACCCAAAAGCTAAAATGTTTAACAAAAACCTTCCATACATTGAGCTTTACTTGCACTTGAATTCTTGCCCTTCTTGCTGCCCTCAAAAGGTCTCTAATGCTCTGCATTATTGAATTAAGGAAAACGAAGAGAGCGTAAGCAAAAGCTTAGTGAGGAACGCTCAATAAAACCATCCAATAATGCATTTGTAAAACACTTTATAAAACATGCGTTAAACATCATTTACACATGCTCAAAAGCATACTTAAACATGCATCTCATGCATCAAATCATAACATGTCATATTGGCCACAAGTGATAATTTCCATTTCTTTAAAAACAAGTTCATCAACTTTCACCCCAAGGACTTTTAAACACCTTGGCCCCAAGGACTTTTAAACACATTGGCCTATGGACTTTTAAACACCATAGAATGTAACACATCAAGGACTTTTAAACACCTTGATCCCAAGGACTTTTAAACACCTTGGCCCATGGACTTTTAACCACCATGGAAGGACCACACAAGGACTTTTAAACACCTTTGTGTCCGTAGCAAGAACCATCCAAGGACTTTTAACCACCTTGATGTTCTCAAGTAAACAAGGCTCACTCAAGGACTTTTAACCACCTTAGTGACCTTAACCTTTTCAAAACATCACTTGCCAATATACATCATTTTCATCACTTACATCACTGTTTTAAAGCATAAAACCAAGCCATATTCATCATGCATTTAAAAGCATTAAACCACATCATTTCAATGTACAAAAGCAAGGAACTCCTACCTAGAGTTACCTTCAACATATGGCTTACATCATCAGCAAAAACCATGCTAAAACATGCTTCCAAAACAGTATGTAAAACATGCAAATAATCATTTTGCAACACAACAAAATCATGGCCACCACTAGAGAGAAATTCCGAAAACTTACGCTCGAGCTTAGCAAAGTTGTTTAGACTTAAACTAAGCTCCCAAGACATTGGTTTCAAAGCCGAAAACCCAATTTCACTCACCGATTCCACTTCGCCACTTGCCGAAGCACGAAATCAAGCTTCCGAATCAACAACTCTTGGATCCAAAGATGCCTCCCCTGATTAAACACATTAAAGCAGAGGTTTAATGCATCATCAAGCATCAAAAGCTTCAATGAAAGCACTCAAACTCGCTGCTCTCATTCCCACTCCAATTTCGGCCACCAAACACAACCGAAATTGCACCAAAACCACCTCCCAACAAAGCCCAGCCATAAACCAGCAAAACCTTACATCCATTAACACCATAAAACATCTAAAAACAACCTACAAACATCCTTATACCTCCAGCAACAACAGATCCACAAGATCACCACAAAAACATCCAAAAAACATAAGCTAAACTTAGGAAACTCAACCTATCCGGGATTGCATTAATCAAAACTCATTTCCTTATCAATTTAGAGTTCATTTAACATCAAAAACACATCTCAAATCACAGATCAATCAGATCTAACGAAAAATCATGAAAAACCATCAAATCTTGCATTATAAGCCAAGATACAATTCCAAACTCAAAAGCCTTTAATTAAACATCAATCAAGAGTTGATAACTTGGGAATTTCAGTAAAGAACTGATAGTTTAGAGGAGAAGGACGTTCTTACCTCCAAACTTGTGTTTCTCCACTTTTTAGAATGAAAATCCTTGTTGAAACACTTAGCAATTGAAGAGATTTGAAGATACAATGATTTGGAATCAAATGAGAGTTGAATGGAGGGATTTAGGTGAAGAAATCAGATCAAGTTCTCTGGAAAAGTAGTGTTTGGTTTGAGAGAAAATGAGAGAAAGAAAGTTTAGCAAAGTTGGTTACAAAATCCAAAAATAGCCAAAATGGCTTCCCTCCAATTTTAATGACCTTTAAAATCAGATTTTAGACTTAAAATATCTTAGAAAAATCTGGAGAAATCATCTTTGGATTAATAGCTCCTTAAGGATTCAAAGTTTCAACTCTTTATAAAACAGTCACCAAACTTTCAAAATTTACATTTTGGTCACTAGCCAAAATGTCATACTTCCAAAACCCATTTTTCAAAATTGATTTCACAGTTCACTTAATTATATTAAAAGATGATTTTAGAACATTTTTCCATATTTTTAATGCAACCCGAACTAGGCTTTCCTAATTTCACCTCTTTAGATTCGAACAGCACTTTGACCAAACCGGTCAACGCCCAGAACTTCTAAGCCCAAAACCGGGGCGTTACATTTACAGATTGGGGATGACTTGAATTGCTTGGTGTAGAACCAAAATATTACCCCAATCTTGTTAGAGTTTTCTACAGTAATGCTACATTACACCGCCAGCCTAGTACGGAAGCAATATTAGGAATTAGGACTTATGTCATGGGGAAAGAGATATATATAGATCTGAAATCTATTGTTGATGGTATAGGTGTTAAGAATATAGGAGATTCCGATGAACATGTTTTAGATCCTACCATTAAACGTGTGGATCGGAATAGTCCCATTAATCTTGGTGTGGAGGACAGATTGTTCCACCTTCTTGTCACTTGGTTTCTTCGGCCTTCCGGTGGGAAATTTTCACAAATTCGAGATAGTGATTATTGGTGGTTGTCTAAGTATGCATCAAAAACCGCTCCAAACATTGCAAAACTAATTTATGAGACAATTCTTAATATAGTGAAAAAGGGTGCTTCAATTATAACTTCACTACCATATGGATGTGTAATTAGCCATATATTAAGGAAGGAAGGAGTGGAATTCAATCTTGACTACCCTCTTCGATTATCCCGAAAGATCAACATGTTATCCTTGACAAAAGCGGGATACAATTTTATTGAAAATGTTGGTTGGATAAACAAATCTGGCATTAGAGTGGAATAAGGCAACGACCAAGTGGACAACGTTGAAGAAGAAGTCCACAAGCGGATGGAAGAAGATGAGATCGAAGGGGTGATTATGATGAAGTCAGTGATGGCTTACATGATTAATTTTCGCCAGCATTTGGATGCTCGTGTTGGCGAGATTAATGACCAAATCGGCCAAATGCGAGCAGATATTTCATCACTTCGTGATGAGTTCTCCAACTTCCGGAATCAATGCCTTTAAAGAAAAGACAAAGCTTTGGGTAGGACAATGCTTTAAATTGACTATTGACATGCGGTTAATTGACTATTGACATGCTTATAACAGAAGTGGAGAATCCGGTGGTGAATGAAGAGGTGAATGATGAAGAGGTTGACAGTTCAGATGATGATGAGCCTGAAGACCCCAACAGATATATAATTTCTGCAACACCGATTCCCAAAAAACTTGTCATTTTTTATGTCAATGGAGTCCTTGCCTATTATACAAAACAAACTCCAAAGGTAATAAAATGGCTTCAAATTTGTTTACGGATGTGTTAAGCTATAAACATAAATATGGTTGAATTTTTTTCCATGTTGTAGATGTTATAATGAGGCCAGGTGTAGAAGAATTTATCAATTTTTGTTTAGAGAACTTTGTTGTTGCCATTTGGTCATCGAAGTTGAGGTAAGCACCGTTATGATTTTAATTGTTAACAATTTGATATTGCTTTTAACCAATTTGATGTTTATCGTGATAATTGTTAACAATTGCAAGCATAACATTGATCTTGCTCTTAACCAACTACTTGTACCGTATGCCCAATATATATTCATCTGGGTAAGATGCTTCTTCTTTGCATTCGATAATTGTATTTGTTTATGATTCTTACAAAATGATGTTTCACAATTTCCTATAAACATGATCAAGCAAAGTGCAAACGGAAAGAGGAATTCACCTTCTGCAAAGATTTGCATGACGTTTGGAATGAGTTTCCTCAATTCCACTCGAAAAATACAATGTTGGTGGATGATTCTACCGAAAAAATGATTTATAATCCAGTGAGTTATATATATTTTTGTCATGCATATTTTTTTAAGGTAAAAGTTCATTCATTTGTTAATTGACATTTTTTGTATAGCAATACAGTTACATATGTCCGCATCCCTGTGACGGTTCATCTTTCAACGACAATGCTTTAGGTATGCCAATTACATATGTGACTTATTTCATTGGTTTATTAATATATTGAACAGGTTGACAGTTTGCTAATTTGACTTATTTATATATATCCTCAGAAAAGGGCGGAAGCATCCGAGAATATTTGGAAAAGTTGGCGAAGGAGCCTAATGTTCGGGACTTTGTCAAAAATAACCCTTTACAAATTTGACTTTTATTTCATTTATATATTTAACATTCTTGAATTATATATTGGTGTATGTCGGATGCATTCAAGTCCCACACCGCTAATATATAGTAATTATAGATATATGTCAGATACATACCAGATGATAGTTACAATGTCTGTTGATCGGTACTTGCATTATTCCAATTGTCCTCGTTGCCCTGAGACGTAATTGAGAGATTGAAATTATAAATAATCATTAACAATTTAAGACATAATTGTAGAATAGACATAGTAACTCACATTATAATCATCATTTGCGCGCCCGTACGACCATTCCGTTACGTTATCAAAAAATTCAGTCGAGGTAGGTTGTGTAAACGATTCCAAACCGAGCTTTAATTTAGGACATGTTACTTGGTTATGTCCCTCAACGTTGTAGAAAGAGTAGTGCCTACTTTTCTTCTGGACCTTCTTCTTCTGGACTTCTTTTCGCTTTCCTTGTCTTCGTTTAGGGTCGTGAACCCCATTTACAACATTTCTTCGGTTGCTTGAATCTTTCAAACCGAACGAGTGTTCAAATTCGGCAGTTAGTCTTTTCATCTCATCTCTTGCGGTTATGAAATATGCATCAGTCTTTGATGCAATGTAGCATAAATGACTTGACGTTGCACGTAGGGCAGCGAACCGTGCCATTTGCATAACTTTTGGTGGTACATTGAAGTCAAGGAAACTTGGTGCAGAAGCCTTCGCATCCTTAGTCCACCGACTTAGAATCAAAGACTTTGGAAGAGATGTGTAATCCAAGTGCTTCAAAACATGTAGTTGATGGCAACATGTAATTCCTACGGTCTCGAATTTCCTACACGAGCATGTGACGATTTCCGAAACGACGTCAAAACATACGTGAAATCTCTTGTTCTTTTCCTTGTACTTTGACAAAAAAAAATTTGACATTCATCTGATAAGGATTGAATTTGTTCCTCAATCCGGTACAAGGTCTCGTCTTGCAGTTCTTCTTGGAAGATCCGAAATGATGCCCGCGTATAAATTTCACCAGCATGGCTTTCTAGGTCTGTTAGTTTAGTGATCTGGAAGGGCATTGTCTGCGAACTTATGTAATCCGCTTTCAACTCGTTGATACGCATTTTACTAATACCTTGTTCAATTGTACGAACAACGTCTACATATGTCTTCTTCTTTATCAGTGCACGTGCGAGTGAAGCATTCAAGGACTCACACCTTTGTGTGGATCCATATTCGTAAAGAAATGACCGATTTGATATGCTTGAGCCCATAAGTTCCGGGTATTTCCCTTCTCAATCACCCATGGATGCTTTCCGACATTGAATTCTGAAATCATTACAGACCATTCAATATCAAATTCTTCTGTTGTCCACCAGGAACTCATACATCTAGTAAATGTTGTGCTAAATTTGCTGTCACCAATTTTAGCTTGTACATTGCGAGAAAGATGCCAAGAACATAATCTGTGCTTAGCATAAGGGATAACACATTTGATAGCTCTCTGCATTGCCCTATCCCCATCTGTGACAACTGAAAGAGGCAATTTATTCATC
This sequence comes from Hibiscus trionum, assembly GCA_030270665.1. Classification (NCBI taxonomy): domain Eukaryota; kingdom Viridiplantae; phylum Streptophyta; class Magnoliopsida; order Malvales; family Malvaceae; genus Hibiscus; species Hibiscus trionum. The sequence goes on from BSYR01000021.1 coordinate 31,463,197, forward strand.
ATGGCTTGTAAAAAATTATGGGTCACCCACTCGAATGATTGAATCATTTCGTCAGCGATGATTGCAGTAGCAAATACTATTGTGCTATGGTGATGATTGACACCGACAATAGGCATAATTGGTCGTCCATAGTAATTACCTTTGTACGTTGTGTCGAACGCAATTACATCACCGAAGCAAGTGTAATCTGATCTCAATGTTGAATCAGCCCAAATAATATTATGCAATGCCCCTGATTCATCTGTTGAGTATGTCATAAAAAACCCCGGATCATCTTCTTTCTTATAATCAAAGTAAGCAATTAGTGCATTCACATCCCCATTGACAATTTCCTTTGCTTTACCTCTTTCAAGTGCATTGTAGAGGTCTTTACTTGTAAATCCAACATTATGATAACCCCCTGCCTGATTCATGAAATAATTCATTACTTGTGATGTCCCAACACCAACATCTTTCAATGTTCTTGCCTCAGCCACATTAGCCTCACTCACAACTCTATTTTAACGCATAAATGGTGTCATAACATGTGTGCACAATGCATGATTATGTTCCTGAAAAGACTTTACTTAGAACCCACTGATCATTTGTATTTGTTCTTATGACCATGATTTTCGCCTTGCATCCTGTTCGTGTGACTGGCATATGAGCACGTTGACGATAAACAATATGGACTTTGGATGACCGAAACCCTTCTTTTGAACAACAAAATTCTTGTGTCTTCACATTCCCTTCGCGATCCAGCCGTGTTGTTCCTCGACGTGCACTAAAACCATGTTTCATAGTGTATTGCTTGTAAAAATCCCAAACTTCCTCACGTGAAGAAAAGAGCTGACCGAGCAACCGTTCCGAATCATCAACGGTCAACTTTTCATGCCCCTCTCCGCTTGAATGAACATCGTTGGATGGAGTATCGTCCATTTTGATAAACATGATCGGTTGAAGTGGTCCAAACAGGAGTTGTGTGTTGCTTTCATTTTCAGGTAGTAAAATCAGTAGGTGGTGGTGGTTGATGGTGGTTGAAGTCTGCCTACAACATTTATTTCTTAGGACAAAGTTAGTTGTGCAATAAATTGTAGTAAAATATCGATACTTTCTTCCCATTATGATAAAAATGATCGATACTTTTTGGAAAAAAAGGATTCTCATAGCTTACTGGAAACAAAGTTTCGATACATTTTTCCCGCTTTGAGTAAAATTATCGATACTTTTGTAAAAATCAATGTTTCCATTAGCAAATCTGCTCGAAAATATCGATACTTTCTTCCCATTATGATACAAAATATCGATAATTTTTGAAAAAAAGGATTCTCATAGCTTACTGGAAACAAAGTTTCGATACATTTTTCCGGTTTGAGTAAAATTATCGATACTTTTGTAAAAATCAATGTTTCAGTTAGCAAATCTGCTCGAAAATATCGATACTTTCTTCTCATTATGATACAAAATATCGATACATTCTGAAAAAAGGATTCTCATAGCTTACTGGAAACAAAGTTTCGATACATTTTTCCCGCTTTGAGTAAAATTATCGATACTTTTGTAAAAATCAATGTTTCCGTTAGCAAATCTTCTCGAAAATATCGATACTTTCTTCCTCTGTGAAAACAATTATCGATACTTTTTCATTAAAAAGGATTCCCATAGCTTACTGGAACAAAAGTGTCGATAGTTTTTTCACGCTATGAATAAAATTACCGATACTTTTGAATTAAAATCAATGTTTCCGGTAACAAGTTTGCTCGAAAATATCGATATTGTCTTCTCTTTGCGAACAAAATTATCGATACTTAAAAAAAGGATTCCCATAGCTTACTGGAAAGAAAGTGTCGATACGTTTTTCCGGATTTGATTATAATTATCGATACTTTTGCAAAAAAGTCAATGTTTTCGGTTGCATTTCTACCGTTTTCATTATTGAGTACATCAATGTATCCGGTTGATTGTTACCATTTTCATTATTTACTACATCAATTTTGCATTGCAGTGTTATGTCTTTTCACTTGTATCACATGCACCGTTTACTACTCATCCTGTATAAAGCTGAAACCCTAAATCCCCAGAACAAATCTGCCTTTTCAGTTTCGTGTCTTTTCACTTGTATCACATGCACCGTTTCATGTTCATGTACCTTCATGAACATTGTGCCTTCTCACTTTCCCTCCCATTTTCCCTCCCAAACGGAAATTCCTTATAAATTAACAACTCCTCTATTTACTCTTTACAACATCTTCAAATTAATATACTCAACCCTTCGTTTATTTCTATAATCAGTTCTCCTTCACCTCACCTTCACCATCATCTATTATAGAATGAGTTCGAGCAGAGGTTCTGGTAAAAATCCTCAACCATTGGCAAAGAGGAAACTTGATTTTGAGACATCATCAAACAACGATGATGGTTTCTATATTGATTCTGATGAAGAGGAGGAACAACAAAGCCATGAGTCAATGAAAACCAGTAGATGGTTCAACAAGTTCTTCGAGACCTTCGATCGAATGAACACAATCAAAGACCCTTCTACTCAATGGTAGTGTCCAGCATGCCAAGGAGGTCCTGGTGCCACTCACAGGTTTCGTGGCCTTCAGTCCCTAGTGACACATGCCAAAACCAAAGGCGGACCAAAGCTGAAACTTCATCGTCAACTTGGTCAGCTATTGGACGAGGAATTCCGTATAAGGGGTACTTCGGCTGTTTCTCAAGGTCAAGCTTTTGGCCAATGGAGTGGTTTGAGAGATGATGTTGCTATTGTCTCCCCCTCCCCCTCCCCCCCCCCCCGCCGCCTTCAAGCAACGAGGAAGCGGATCACCAAATACTTTGGCCACCCATGGTGATGATAATGAACACAAGGCTTCATCAAGATGCAAATGGGAAGGTAGTTATATAACTTCTGAATTATGTTTTCATGAATATTATAATTCCTTAACTTCTTATTTCTTTAATTTTCTGCTTCAGTGGCTTGGTATGGGAACCCAAGAGCTTCTTGACTATTTTAGTTCCTATTCTAGTGTTGCTAAGGCTCGCCATTCATACGGTCCTCAAGGCCATCGTGGGATGAGCCTTCTGATTTTTGAGAGCACGACAACATGTTATTTCGATGCTCAGCGTCTGTATACCCAGTTTGCTGCCCAAGATTTCGATAGAGAGGCTTGGCAACGTTGTCAGGGCTTCATGTATGGTCCAGCCAGCCAGCGCCAACTTTATGGTTATATGGCTGCCAAAGAAGACATAGACAACTTCAACCGCCATACTCAATGTTTTCTTTATCATTTTCTTCTATTATACAAGATGCACTTCTGCTCATACTTATGCAAACATGTTTTGTTCATTAGGCAACAATAGGGTCAAGTTTGAGATGCGACCATATGCAGAGATAGTTGGACAACAAGCTGGAACAAGTGCCATGGGTGGCAGGGGGCATGGAGGTCGTTTCCCTGGCCAGGGATGAGGATTGTTGACTTGAGGAGGCTCATTCTTTTACTTTTATTTTTTTTATTTCAAATTGTAATTGGTAATTGAAGCACTGGACTTCATTTTTTATCATAATTTTTCTTCATCCTTAAGTATATAAACTTTTCATTGGGAACTTTTTATTTTCATAAATATAATTGATATAAACGATCAAATAGAATTGTACCGATACTTTTAATATAAGTATCCATATTTTTATGCAAGTACTCATACTTCTAATTTAAGTATCGAAACACTTAATATAAGTATCCATACTTTTTATGCAAGTACACATATTTCTAATTTAAGTATCGAAACATTTAATATAAGTATCCATACTTTTTATTTAAGTATCCTTACTTTTAATTTAAGTATTCATACTTTTTATTTAAGTATCTATACTTTTAATTTAAGTGTTGAAACCCTAAACCCATACTTTTAATTGATATAAACGATTAAATGGAAGTACCCATACTTTTATACAAACAATGTAACCGGTCTGGCTACAAGATTTATTTCTTCTTAGGACAAACTTACTTGTGCAATAAATTATAGTAAAATAACAATACAATTAAAGTAATTACCGATACTTTTAATATAAGTATCCATACTTTTAATTTAAGTGTCGAAACTTTTTATGGAACCGATTGAAACATGGCTAGAAAGTATCGATACGTTTTATATAAGTATAGGTACTTTCGAGCCACAATTGAACCAGTTCCAATGTTTTTATTAAAATATCGATACTTTTGTAATAATGTATCGATACTTATTCGCTACCAATTACGTTACACTAGTATCGGTTTGTTTAAAGTTATAATATTAATGTGAACGATAAAATAATAACAAATTAGGCGCTACCGAATATGTTGATACTCAAATCAACAATATAGGTAATTTTACCGGTTTTGTTATCGTGAGATTTTCTAAGGCCCCATCAGCCAAAATTATCAACAAATTAGGCGCTACCGTATATGTTGATACTCAAATCAACAAAATAGGCAACTTTACCGATTTTGTTATCGTGGTATTTTCCAAGGCCCCATCAGCCAAAATTATGAACAAATTAGGCGCTATCGAATATGTTGATACTCATATCAACAAAATAGGTAATTTTACTGACTTTGTTATAGTCGTATTTTCCATGGCCCCATCAGCTCAAAATTATCAACAATTTAGGCGCTATCGAATATGTTGATACTTGGATCAACAAAATAAGTAATTTTACTGATTTTGTTATGTTTGTATCTTAACTACCGTTAACTTAAATTTGCCGGTTACCAATTTTTTATTATTATTTTCATGTTTTTTACCGGATACATTATCTCATATCAACATATCCGGTAGCGCTTTACATATTTTGTTATTTATCTTATAATATTTTCAGTAACGCCGTTTCTTAGCCGTATATTACTCCGCCTTTCATTAGAATTGTCCCACAACAAATGAGAAAGAAAATATTAAAGAGTAAAGTAAAAGATAAAATTAGCTGAACCAGATAACTTCTTTTATAGAACCGATGAACGGGAAATGAAGGATGGATGTGCAAAAGGGGAAAAAGCCATAGATCAATCGGAGTACTGAATTTGGGATACTCCGAAAAAAAAAAACAGATTCAATACACCAGTCAGGCGAATCTACCCACCAGCGATCTTGATTCGCCGTTGCAACAACTGTAGCTGGAGCTTCCTCAATCCAGATTTTGGCCTCTGAAAATCTCAACCAAGACGGGCAAGAAGGTGAGCAACTTTGTTCCTTTCTCGATTAGCATTTTAAACTGTTTCTTTTTAATTAGAATCAGTCTATGTTAAAGCATTTGTCATCACGTGTAGTGTTTTAAGTAGTGACTATAATTCTAAGGATTTATTTGATCATGATTTTTCAAATAAAATTTTATTATCAATTTTTATAGTAAAAAGGGTCAACTTGCTTATACATAAAAAGTACCTCTAATTTGAACAAAAAAATCAAATAAACATTTGGTTCAAATCATGATTCGAATGAATTCTTATATAGAAAACCACAATAGTTTTAAATATAGACTCTAATTGATTTAATGTTTGATGATTTGAAGTTCAAGGACCGATTTAATTCAATGTAGACCCTCATTTCCTAAAACTTATTGTCTAAGGACCTAAGTATAATGTTTGATAATTTGAAGTTTAAGGACTATTTTTAAATATAGACAATAGCTTAGGGATGTTTGGTAGATTTAACTCTTTATTTATAGTCCATTTCCGTCATTTCATTTAATATAAATCCCTTCAATTTTTGAAAATTTAATAGTTCCTTCTTTTCTTGCACTGCTTTTCATTTCTGAACTTTGTCATATTCTCCTAAAATCCATGGCGACCAGTTTGATTCGACGGGCGATGAATGTGACGTCTCGAGTGTCTTCATCGACGGTGGCTCCGGCGTCGCGGCTGGTGTTGGTTAGGCCGTACGCTAGCGAAGCGGAAGCTCAAAAGGTGGAACCAAAAGCCGCCGCCTCCACCAACATGAAGACCTTCCAAATCTACCGATGGAATCCGGATAACCCTGCAAAACCCCAGCTCCAAGACTACAAAATCGATCTAAAAGAGTGTGGGCCCATGGTCCTCGACGCCCTCATCAAGATCAAGAACGAGATCGACCCGTCGCTCACCTTCCGCCGCTCCTGCCGTGAAGGAATCTGCGGCTCTTGTGCAATGAACATCAACGGCTGCAACGGCTTAGCTTGTCTGACCAAGATCGAATCAGGATCTTCGGAGACGACCATAACTCCTCTGCCGCATATGTTTGTGATTAAAGATCTGGTGGTGGATATGACCAACTTTTATAATCAGTATAAGAGTATTGAACCGTGGTTGAAGAGGAAGAATCCGCCGCCGACGGCGGGGAAAGAGATTCCGCAAAGTAAAAAGGATAGAGCTAAGCTGGATGGGATGTATGAGTGTATTTTGTGTGCTTGTTGTAGCACCAGCTGTCCCAGTTATTGGTGGAATCCTGAGTCTTATCTGGGTCCTGCTGCTTTGCTCCACGCTAACAGGTAATCAAACCAATTAGTATATAATTTTGTGTTTAATTTGTTAAGTTGATGTTGTTGATGGTTTCTGTGGATTGGGTCTGGAATTTATTTGATTGATTAATTGAAAAAAAGCTAGCTTTATCTTCAGTGACTAAAAGACAAAACCGAAAGTGAATGGTTTAAGGGTTTTGATTTTTTAATATGATGTTGAATGTTGATTGATTCTTTTGGCTTATTTTGGTATCTATTTGGGGGGTTTTTAGAGCAGGTATCTATTTGGTTGATAACTGAAAAGAAGAATTATTTCTTTTTACTTTTTGCTAGCTATATTTGGATAATGATTCTTACAATTCACATTAATCACTTCAAAATTGGGGTTCTCTGATTGATTCATTAGCGTTAGTATTTAGGGTTTTATTGATTATGCAATAATTTAAGTTTTAGGACTTTCTTGGGCCTTATAGTTTGCTAAGAATGTGTGTCTTGGTTTATGGTCTCTTCTGCATAAGGGAAAAGCTACCTCACCTGCGTTTTGGATATCAATGTGTGCCTGAAACGGGAACTCACAATTTTTTAATTTTTGAAGCTGCCTCCATATTTGGAATATCATATTTCCATATTAATGTTCAAATATTCGTTTTGGCATAAGACTTCTAAGGAAAATGAAAATGCTGTGAAACGAATGAATGAATGATGTTTTTCTTCTTGGGGGCATACTATGTGTTGTTGATGTGTTAATTCAACATCGGAGGTCATTCTTGATTATACAAATTGTTACCTATGTTTTAAGTTTTTGCTAGTTACACTATTTGTTTGTGATTAAGGGTTGTAATTGACGTTCACTTTAGTATCATGGTTACTTATTTTAAAAACTTTCTAATCATTCTTCAACTCTAGTAGTCAAAATGTTCATTGAATTTTGATTGTGAAATTGTAAAGGCCACTGCTTAAACATCTAGTAGCTGAATTATAGTATTAGAATGGTTCAGTTGTTGGTAAGATATCAATTCAACTGCCTGCTGCCATATGTGATGTTTTTGTTCATCCAACTGCCTTTATACATCATTCTTTTCCATTAAACTTATAATGGGACCTGTCAATCATGGCTTTTTTGCCTATTGATCTCTCTTCTTTCCCTTACTGATTTTGTTAGTTTTTTACTGTTACTTTTTCCCTCTGTAGAGGGTGTAGAGAGTGTGAAATGATTACCATTTGAGTGGTATAAAGTTTGTGAACCAAGCTCTTATTATATATGCAGGTGGATAAGCGACAGCCGTGATGAATACACGAAGGAGAGGTTGGATGCAGTAAATGACGAGTACAAGTTGTATCGTTGCCATACAATATTGAACTGTGCTCGTGCTTGTCCGAAGGGGCTGAACCCTGGAAAGCAGATCCAACACATCAAGCAGCTTCAGCTTACTGGTTAAAGTCTCAAACTTCAAAAATAAGATGTGAATCTAAAACCAGTGAATCTGGTTTGTTTTTGTGAGGACTGCATGAACAATTTGCTTTGAGTCCATGATACACCAATAATTGTATTCTCCCTCACAATTTGTTGTTCAAGTGTTCATTTTGGGTTCAATTGATCATTGTTTTTGCTGGTTGCATTCAGATTGGTAGGTTTTATTCACTCATATTCAACTAAATCATGCTGTTTTTGCTAAAGATTGTGGAGTTTTGAGCATCAATCTACCTACCTACCATTCAACCAACTATGGTACAGAGCAAAACAAAATGTAGTAAATATTTACATCTAAAGTAACTAATTACTTGCACAGACATTGCATTCAATAATTGTGCCTCTATATTTTACATGTTGCAAAAACGAAAGAAAAATAAACCATAAGCTTGGCATCGTTTGTATTATTATGATCACAGTTGTGGGATGAGTCATTATTAAACTTGCAGAGTTAGGTGCATAACAGCATAAATAGGTTGCAAAGAGAGAAGTTCACCGCCTAAGTATATTCCACAATGGTGAAGTTGTTAATAATAACATGGATTTTTGTCCTCATCTTTTCTAATTTCGTTCGAGCCAGCAATCGGCTTTCAGTTTCCATGGAAGCTCAAGGCTTTGAGCCACCAACGTATGTTACCATTACAGGTGATGAAATTACACGGATCATCCCATTTATTTACATCTTACTAGTTAATTTTCCATCAAACTTGCTTCCTCACAAACACCAACGAATCTAGAAAACAGTTTTTAAGTAATCCATAAGAAAGCTCTAACATTTCAGTTATCTTGTTCCAACAGGTTGCAACAATGACTGTGATACAGCTTGTTGTAATTGTGACATTGAGAGACAGCCACCAATGTGCACCTACTGCTGCAAAGAAGAGACATCGGCTACTGCAAAGCATGGTCACCAGAATGGATTAAAGTTTTCAAGGCATTAGGCACATTCCCTCATTGGATTTTCTGCAACTTCAAAGTTGACGAAATGAACTTGAACTCCAATCATATTCAATTATTCATTTATTTCAATAAAATCATCAATGTTACAACACTCAGCAAGTACCACATTAGGAGATATGAATTTATAGTAGAAAAAAGGTTTCGCAGCCTCGACATCCCCTCAATCAAATGAGTTCTTCCTTGAAAGACCAAGGAACACAGTTGCTGATGCAATTTGCACCTTCAGGTCGGCAATGTCAACATCGTGCCCACCTTCGACTAAACCCCATTTATCCACCTACAAATATATAAGAGAAGTTCACAATTTAGATGTTATATACATATGCCTATGCAAATGCTTGCATTAGAAATATACTAAAAATGAAAACACCTGCAAATCTTCCTCAAGTCTAATCAACTCAATTGCTTCCTCAATCTGCAATTTACCACGAAAAATTCCTAAAGCAATAACCAACGAATGTGCCGCAGCTGCAAGGGCATCAATTGCTGCCAATTCACAGTCATCTGTCTTCTTTAGAAGGTTTACAACAGCAGTTGTGAGACCTTCCCCTTGCTTCCCACCAAAAAAGCTGGAGTACACAATAGGCTTAAAGCCAAATTCAGAATTTAACCAAGCAAGTAAAGGATCAACTTTCTCCACTTGTCTTGCTGCAAAAACAAAAGCCATAAAGATGGATATTATTGCATTTTGGTTTTCAGACTGAAGCAAACATATAATGAGACTAAAAAACAAAGGATTTCGGTTTTCCATCAAGCATATGCCTCACAACTCAAAATCAAAGTACAATATGGTATGGTCGGGCGCGAATAACATACGTACCATGTACACCAGCCGTCAACGTGTTATCCTCCGGGGCACGACAGAAAACTAAATCTTGATCGAATTTCTTCATCAGATGTTCGATGATCTTCGTGCGTGTGAGTGGCACTCTCTCCAGCGCCGTGCAAGCAAGTTTCATCAATGGCATTGTAAAGGGTCTGATTCCATCTGTTTGCTAAAAGTGATAAACATCCTATTAGTTATTATAGAATTCAATCAGCCTAAGATGATGAATGAACTAAAACACAGACTAAATCTTGTATAAGACCATAACCAATTCAGACAAGTTACCACTAAACAGATACCCAGAAGAAGAAAAACCCCAATGCAAAGACTAGACTAGCAACAAATTCAATCTCAGCAAGAAAACCCCAAAAATTTATAAAACTAAATGAAGAATTAGAGTACAAGAAAAGATGTACCTGATATTCCCATTCGGCAGCAATGGCCTTAGCAAGAGCCAAAGTGGGTAACTTGAGAGGCCGTTTAGAAGGGGTTTTAAGAGTCCGATAATCAAGCATGACCGTCCATCCAACTCCATCATCAGACTCTCTCGTCGTAACTTTGTTGTAGAATCTCTTCCCAACTATCGATCCAGTCATGAACGACATCGGCATCGTCACCGACGTCGTCTTTTCGGTGCTCTCATTCGAAGTCGGTGGCTTTAAATATATGCTATTACTGTCTTTCTCTTTGCTGCTATTGGTGTGGTCGAATGTGAAGGAAGATGAAGATGGGCCGTCGGAGGGATTGATGGCGATAGAATTGAGATTAAAAGAGCGGAGAGATGAGAGGAAGTTGGGATGTTTTATGGGTTTTAAGGCTTTGTTTAAAAGAGAAGCGGCCATTGATTTTTCCTGAGAAAATGCAGGAGTTTTCTGGAGCTTAGCTATAGGGTTTTTCCATTGAAGGAAGGGGAAGGAAAAGCGAGAGAGAACATTGAATGGGCTGTGAGTTGAAGCCTCATTAATTCGCTTATGGGTTTGAAGTAAATTTGTTATGGGTCAGCCCCTATACATTTCTTTCATGTTTGGATTTATTATCTCATATCTCTACTTTTCATATTTTTTTATCTTTTCTTCAATATTTTCTATTTTAAAAAAAAATAAAAATAAAAACAACCTATATTTTCTAAAACCAAACAGATTATAAAATTTTATTGATTTATTTTAAAATGGTACCTATATTTAAATCTAAAGTTTAATCTCTCTACTTTAATTCAAATGATATGGTCATTTAATTTTATAATATTCTTAGTTAATCCAAATGACTCTCACCATTAACTATTCTAGTTAAAATGTTGTGGAATTTTTCTAAAGGAACTTTTTGCTATACAACAAAGTACATGTTAACTGTTTTTATTCAAAATAGTTATCGATGTTAATTATATGAACTAACTAATGAGTTATAAAAGGAAAATAATTTTATTCGATGTACACAAGTCTGTTAATTTTAGAGTTTATATAGTTTAGGTTGTTGGGTTTACAATTTAAGATTTGTGTTTAGAACTTAAGGTTTAAGTTTTTAAGATTAGAGTCAACAATCTCTAGAGCAAGTGGTTAACCTATTAGGAGCAAAATTATTCATCCCCTCCCCTAGGTAGGAATTGTTCAAAAAACAAGTTTTTAGGATTAGATATTTATATTTTAGAATTTAGACTTAAAATAGGCAAGTTGTGTACACGGCTTGTGTATCAAAATATTACCCAGTATAAAATAGATAGATCAAATTATATTAAAATAAAGGGACTACGTTTTAAAGTTATGCATAAAAAGGACTAAATCCCAAATTTGAACATGATAAAGGGACATAAACCATTAGGTTACCCTTTCTAAATCTCAAGGAAACAGGGAATCAATTTCAAGTAGGTATTATGTTGATGTCCAATAAAACTAGCTGAAAGTCAGAAAAGGGGAGAATACTGACTCTTTATTTTTCCAGGAAAAAAAAATGCAGGAACTTAGTCAAAAGATGTAGTAATAAAGTTCCTTGTTTGCCAAGGTTATGAATTTGTTTAGTTTATATTAGCTGTCACTGCAATAATTGTTATAAACTTGGTCCACTGATTTCTGAGACCAAAATTAAGTCCTTGCTCCCCAAGCTCGTCCATTTGATCCAAAACATATATAAAAGGAGTCAAAATCCTTGCTTCTCCTCACCAATTATCATCCCTTTTAGCCCACAACACTTTGTTCCCAAAAATGAAGAGGGAAGGTCGCCAACATGGTATGGTTAGGACCTATAGGATCCTTCCATCTTCATGGAATCCGAGACCCAAACTCCAGTTTGTTCAACAGTTTCACTCGTTTCACCAAGGTGCCGACGAAGCCTACTAACCATTCCAAGTTCACCGGACGATGTGGAAGGCCACGGTGCCTAGAGTGTCACCTGCAACCGGCTTGTAAGTCCAAGGATAAGGCCAAGGGTAGTCATAAGTTTAGGTCAAATGACATGGCCACAAATTATAGGATGATCTCTTGGAGGGTGGTTGATGGGAGGTCTGGTTTGAATTTTTTAGGGTTTTCAACATCAAGGATGTTGGATCATTTATCGCGTGATTATGGAGATTATTATGAGGACGAAGATCGATGCGATGCCGTAACCGATGGTTTCGAAGTGAATTCTCAATCTCAAGAAGAGGTGGGAAATGATAAAGGTAAGATTGAAGAAGAATAAGAAGAAGATGATGATGATATGAAGAGGTGGGAAATTTGATGGTTTTTTCTTTTGGAATAATTATGCATTGTATTATTTTAATAATTTGTCTGTTGCTTGTACTTTGGTTTCTTGTCACAACCATTTGAAAGATTATTAAAAGAAAATAATGATTATATTATTAATTTTTTATAGCATTGATGTGATAATTTATGTGACAATTCGTGTCTATTAACGGAATTTTATGGTCTTTCTTTTTTCAATTTGTTCCTATTAGAATTTAGAGAAAAAATCATATAGATTTTTTTATAATGTAATAAGACTACGAGGTGATCTTTAAAGTTTTAGTTTTATACTAAATATCATTTTCATAAACTTGAAATGCAAATTTTGCTTATTAAATTTTTTGTAATCCAATTTGTGGCATCGTAGTTCAATATTTCATATAAGTCATTATTCTTAATTCTAAAACATTAAATACCTAATTGAAAAAAAAAACAAGTTATAGCTTAAAAATATCCAAAGGAAAATACTTGAGAGTCTCAGTCTGTTTAAGAGTTTGCAAAAAAGTTCTCTTATCCTCTATCCTTTCGGTCTTATTCACTAGAATTCTTTGTCCATAGCCGTCATTTTTCTTTCCTTTTGAGTGGCTTTGTTCTGTGAGAATTGAAGGAAGGTGTGTGATCTGTGAGCAAAAAGTTTTTTTGCGCCCTTTTCTTTCCGTCCTTTCCTTTTTTTCATCTTGCGTCCCTTGTTTCAATCTAGTGAGTGTGTTTAACCTTTTCTCTTTTCATGGAGCAGATATCCACCCTAGAGTCTATTAACTCTTCTACCAAAAACGTACATTGCAATAGCATTAACTCCTTTAGGAGTCTTGACATTTTAAGTCAAGTCACTCTTGACCTTAATGAAGATGGAGAAGTAAACCTGCTTATCAAAAATCATGCTCTTTGTAACACCCCTTCCCGGTCTGGTCGAAAACCGGGTCGAAAGGTGATATCGGTGTTCAATACAATAAACAGTGCAACAAAATTTCATTTTAATATTAACCTTTAAACCAACATCATACAATAACACAATGCTTCAATACATTTTAGTCCAATTAATCCATACGAAGCAATAATTAATCAATCGGGGCTAAATTGCAATTATTACAAGTTTTAGGGACTAAACTATAAATTTAACAAATTAGGGGTTATTCAATGCAATCGATTTTACCATATTGAAATTCACTACATTATTAACATACCTGTAAAATTTTATACAATTTGGAGACCATTAGCTCATTCAATTGAATCTTTCAATATTTAGTGACTAAACTGTGAACCATTCAATCTGTTTAATATACCTTTAACTAACTTAACTAACCCCGTATCGAAACACCTTAGGGCTGTTTCGAAATGGGTGAACGATGATCAACCCCTGTTGACTTATCCCTTAGATCGTATCGATATGGGCATGCCCTGTATCGAAACATGTTGACTTCTTTTGACCCGTTTCGATACACTATAAACCCGTATCGAAACGAGGGATTCCAGTGACAAAATGTTCCGAAATGGCCATGAACAATTTCGATATACCCTATTCTCTAGGCTTAGTTATGCTTACCTGTATCGAAATGCCGTCATCCGTTTCGATACGGTATGACCTGTAATGACAGTTTTTTGCTGGTATTTATTCAATTTGACCAACCGAACGATGTCCAAATACAACGAAACTTCACGCATAGGATTTCAATGATATAAACTACCAACATGCCAAATTCCATGATCATACGAATACGTTTACTATGTTTTGACCTTTATGAGCTAAGTAGGCATTTTTAAACCATTTTAAGCCAACCAAAAAGGCCATTTAGGGCCATCAACCATATTTTAACATATGCATCATACAAACATAAAAAATGGGAATAAATGACTAGTTCAACTACTTTGCCACCTTCCTAGGAGTTCTTAGGGTCAAAACACATTACTTTAGGGCTTGTAGTGACTTGTCTTGCCTTGACAATCCGATCTTCCAACACTCGATCTTTCAACCTGAAATGCATGAGATGAGACACGTTAGACATACATTGCCTAGTGAGGTAGTCATAATGAATATGAACATCAATGTAACAAGTATCTATATACATGCTCTCATGCTTATCAATACCAATACTATTCATCAATAAACAATGTTTAACATATTTATTTCATCATTAATCTTTGGATTGAATCAAGATAGTGGATACGCGAATTCCTACGCCTCGCCAAATTAATGAATGGTCTAGTCTCTCCGCCTCACCAATATGACAAATATCAATACACATCCCCCGCCTCGCCAAATCAATATAGGCCGTAGCCTTAGGACCGTAGTCCACCCGTACACTGAGCTCATGAAGTCTATGACATGCCAATTGTATCCAATGTCTATTCAAATCCAAGGTTCCAATGTTCTTATCCGTTTCAATATTCAATGAGTATTCCAATGACCAATGATTTCAATATTATCTAACAAATGTGTCTAATAATCAATGTTTCATGGTCCAATGTTAATAACAATAATCAATGATTTCTTTACAATGTTTCAATAACAATAACTATAACAATGACAATGCTCAATGACGATACCAATAACTATATCCGATATTCAACGACAAACTTATCGACACTTACCAAGGTGTCCGTATAATAGTCTGATGTAACTTTCTCAATAGTAATGTGAGCTAAATGATCGAAGACAACAATAATAGATTCGGGAAGGCTTTTCGCCTAATCCCGAGAATCCGGCTACACTCACCTTGAAATCCGATGCTTTTACAGCTCTCGGATGACAATACCCTTGCTTCTAGCTTTCAATGGAGATGGTGAAACCTCTCTCTCCATTTCTTGAGCTAGAAAATCAATAGGAGACTATTAGAATCGATAATACGATATCAAAATCAATATAACAATATCAAAATCGATAATCGATCATGATATAGATAACAACGATGAGATATCCATGGGCGGTCAAAACCCTAGCTTGAGATTAAGCTTCGTTTATCCATGGAATTCGATGATAATTTGGAGGAAAAGACTTACCCAACCACTAACAATGTTTTGATAACAATAAGATGAAGGAATTCAAAGCTTGAGGTTTCCTACAATGGTGGTGCTTGCTTGTATATAGGAGGAAGAAGATGAGGATTAGAGGTGTTTCTTAGAAATATCTCGGTTAGTTCCTTTTCTTTTTGTTTTCTATAATTTCACTTGTTTATCTTTTATTACTAAGCCACCGATGGCTTTCCTTCACTTGAAGAAAAGCTCCCAATTTCACCCACGTGAATGGAAATTTAATTGAGGAGGGGCTAATCACAAGGTTAGTCCCTCAACTCTTTCTATACTATGATTTAGCCTCGTAACTTTCTGATAGCTATAATATGATCACTAGAAAGCTTTTAAACAAATTCGATGAGGTCGATACTCGATAAATTAACTCAATTAGAGTCCAATATCAATAATTAACTAGTCGATATTATGTCTAAATTTTATCGATGTAAAATTTCCGATTACCGGAACCCAATTTCGACTAGGTCGAATTTTGGGGTGTTACACTTTTGCTAGAAAAAACCCTTTCAAACCGTTATGTGAAACATCACACTCTCTTAGCCATTCTAAAACAAGCCTGGAAATGTAAAGAGCATGGATGCCATAATTTGGAAAATAATTTGTTCATGTTTGTCTTCCCATCGGTTGAGGACAAGAACAGAGTACATGGGCAAAGGCCCTGGATGGTTCAGAACAAGCTCTAGATCGTGAAAGATTGGCCACTTGAATCAGCACTAGAAGAAATCGACTTCTCCCTCGAAAATTTTGAGTGCAAATCCACAACCTTTCAGTGGCTATGATCACAAAGGAGAACGCTAAAAAATAGGAAAGTTATTCCCTAAATATTATGGTTCCAACATAGGTACTGATAATAAGGTTTTATGGGATGGCCAACTTGCTCTCAAGGTGGCTATGAGAGTTGAAGATCCACTCGAACCTTTCTCGATTTCAAAGAAAAGAGAGTTGCTTCATATGATTTCAGAAGGAGTTTATGAAGAATCCCTTAGAAGTTGGTGTACCAAAGGATTTGTTCCAATTGCAAATGAGGATGTGCTACAATTAGCTTTCTTCCCCACATCGATCACCAAAGCTTCCCCCGTCATAAATGGCCTGGAATGTTCTAAAAGATGTCACTCGTTTGGCCAGAAAAGGCTCACCCTGATTAAGCATGCGACAAGAAGGAAGCATGTCAGGGAGTTCACTAGGGTCATCCTTGATGAGACTAGTATTATAGAGATGGGAGAAGATCACTTTGGTTTTAAGGTCTTTGTGATCCCTTCCCTTAAAGTTAATGACAACATGCTGATTATAGAGGATCATTCTGAGCAGTACAACAATGGTGATCCCAACACAAGGAGGATTGATAGCTTAGCCTCATCTTCAAATATTGCTATGATGGCAGATAGCTCAAACCAAAGGTATCTGCAATCACCATAAGTTCTCTCTATCAAACATATCTCGACAGTGGGAAGGGGCTGAGGTTGGTGTTTGTGAGCCACCCTTCTTCCAGGATCAATGCTCCTCTTTCGTTTACAGGAGATCATGGGCTTTTTTTTTTGTGTTTCTGCTTGCTGGTGATGTTGGTCATGTGATGGGCGGTTCTCACCTTTCTTTGTCCCTTATGGAAAGATTGATGAACATCGATGGGTAAACTGTAGATGGCTTTGCTCCTCATTCGAATATGATGACAAGACCTTGTTGAGTGGATCAAATTAACCGAAATGGCCAAGAGGGGGTGAATTGGCACTTTTAAAAATAAAGGGAGCAAAAGGAACAACTAAAAAAATGAAGAACAAGGCACTTATAGTGGTTCAAGCTTCTAACCAAGCTCTACATCCACTACCTTAGCTCCCACTAAGGATTTTCAACAAACTCTTTACTAATTTGTTCTTCCCCTTTTCTAGGCTAAGGAGACAACCTTTACAAATTCAATCTTTCTACCCAAAGATTGAATGACAAGACCTCAATTACAAAGAACAAAAGGCAATTTGAAATTTATCTCTCACAAGACTAATGTATTGCCCAATTACAAACCAACACTCCCCAAACTTGAAATAAAGATCAACAATTTGAGAATTTTACAAGTTGGGTACACAATTTGACTCTAATAGGCTCAAGGGTTTGGAATGAATGCTTTGATGTTGTTTGAAGGTTCAATAGTTGTTGTTGTAGCTTTTGAGACTTGTTATACCCTTGCATTGATTTCTAGCTGTTTGGGCGGTTGAGGTCATTAATCTAGCTGTTGGGCTGCAATTTCCTGCAATAAATGCTTCTCAACTACTAACCGTATCGATACTTCTCGAGGGCGTATCAGTACTTGTCTCAAAGAAGAAAGAGCCGTTGTGACTGAAAAAAGCGTATCGATACGCTATAAGGGTGTATTTTAGGGCGAAAAATCGAGAAAAATGGGTATTTTAGGGTTCCGGTCACGGCGGCAGTGCGGTGGTAGACGGTGGTCAGAAATCGCCTCGCGGCAGTGACCGGTCGCTGAAGTTAAACCAAACGTCGGCCGGAGTAGTAAGGTTGGCTGGAGAAGAAGAACGGAAAAGCAAGGGTTGGCCGGAGTAGTAATGTTCTTGAGGGTTGTAAGTATTTGATCTCGGAAAAAATAAAATGAAAAAGGTTTCGGTGTTTGCGAAGATTAAATAAGGGAAATAGGATGAACTTGCTAAGAACACGAGTGAAAAGTGTAGTTTTATCCGTTTTAGAATGTGGTCTCTAAGTGTTTGGTGTTTGTTGAGAGAGAGGGAGCTGGGAACAAATGAAGGAAAGAGAGCAAATTTTGGGTGACAGAGGCCTTATATACTTGACGCTATACGACATCGTTTTAGGCGCTCGATCCGCGCATTCTTTTCGGGTCGGAATGGTTAACCCGTGCGCTCTTGCCGGGTTGGGTCAGTTGGCCCGTGCGCTTGGGTTGGGCAGAATAATAGTAATGGGCCGCCAGGTTTAGTTTTAAGATTTGGGCCACCGTATGGGTTATTAAAAGGAGTGGTTTGGGCTTAATATTGAGAAATTGGGTTTATTTTGTAATAATATCAAAATTTTCCCCCTTAACTTCTATTTTAATTCAGTTTAGACCCCTTTTCAGCTTTAATTATTTGTTTGATTATTTAACGATTCATATATTTGTTTACATATTTTAAATTGAGCATCTTATTTTATTAATTAGATAATTTGGTCACCTAATTAATATTGATAATTAGAGCCTCTTAAGCTTAGGTACTTTAATTGATTTAATCAATTTAAATAGGAAGGAAATTTTAGAAAATAAATGAGTATTAAATGATCACTTTAATACTCTAATTTGATTAGTGTCTCATTGCAATGAGATATCAATCAAGGGAGTATTTTTGTAAAATATTTAATATGTCATTTGAACTTAGAATATGGTATTCACTTAGTTAGTTTAATAAAATTTAAAATAGGGTCAAACAATTAGTATCACCAAAATTAGGAATATTATTACTTTTGGGCCCTTTTAAGGTAGTATCCAAATTATTTGGGTGTCACCATTAAAACCCAAAAATTAATAATATTCATAGAGTTTTAATTAATTAATTAATGGAGCACTAATTAGGTCTTACTTAAAATGAATAACAAAATAATTGGACATGCATTAAACCTTTTGTGTTGAGATACATTTTGAATATAAATTGAAGTGTCCTAATGTATTTGGACGTTTCAAAACTAATATTCGTCCAAAATATATTTTCTTGCAAAAGGATATCCTCATTCGGAATGGAATCCGTTTTACAATTAAAAGATTTAATTAAATTCAGATTAATATTCGAAATGCCAAAATGTCACGTGAAATTAATAAGGTACCGATAACGGGCGTTTGTAGGGGTGCTAACCCTTCCTTACACGTAACCGACTCTCGAACCCGAATTTTAAGAAAAGAATCTTTGGTCCGCTTTTTATGGTTTCCGGTCTACCAAAGTGACCGGTGGAGACTCCAAAACGATTTTTAAGAAAATAAAGAAAAATTGATTAAAAAGGGAAAACCCCCAATTTCAAGATCAAATTAAAATGAGAAACCTCGATTTCTAAAACCCTAATCGTCAGGCTATTTTTATACAAACGGGTCTAAAAAATGGTCACGACAGCTTGGCGACTCTGCTAGGGACAAAATTGAGAGTCGGGCCTTTTAATTAATTCCAGGTGGCATTTCAGCATTTCGACCATTAATCTTAATTTATTTTTTTTCTAAATAATTGTTGGATGGATTTTCAGGAAAAATGGGGGTAGCTTTTGTGTATGATATATCTGTCATTCATGCATAAACTCTCGACCAGGGGTTTTCACCCTTAAGTGGGAGTAAGATAATATTCTACATAATGCTCTCCAGCTTCGAGTTTGAATTTTTGTCTTCTTTCGATATATTAACCTTATGCGTCGTGGGGCCCACACCTCTGTTATAAGGGACCTATGCTACCAAATCGATTTCTTACTGTCACAGTAGACATTAATGACAGTTCGGGAACAAAGTGTCTAGAACAAAGCCTTCATTCTGTTTTAGAAGCGTACCCCGCTAGAGCCAGACAAGAACCTAGGACAGGGTGCTACCAGTTTAAATACTTTTCTCTGATTATTTTCTTGGCTAGCTAAATTGTTTTATTTATTAGCAATTTAATTTTTCTTACAAAATTAATTTACCATACTGACTCGTTTCTTTTGTTTTGCATTTTTGCACCGCATCTTCATTGCATAAAGGTATTGATTCACGAGTGATTATCATTAGAAGGCGATCATGAGAGATAAGGGGAATCGTAATCCGATAAAGGAGACTAAAAATACAAGACAATGTTCGGGACGAGTCACAGAATAAATGAAAGGCAGTTCATCTAAGTGTCATATATCTAACGGTGTTAGTGTTGATGCTGACAAAAATGAGATGCAAGAATTGAAAAGACAAATGGCTGAAATGATGACCATGATGACGACAATGACCAAAGAAAAAGGGCACACTGAACTGAAACAAGAACTGAACAAAAACGAGAACATGTATAAATGATCAGGTCCGAGCACTGTTACAATCATCTTTGATTGAAAAAGGTTTTGAAAAAGGTAAGGTGGACACTACACTTTTCATAAAAAGGTATAAAAATGACATATTAGTAGTGCAAATTTATGTTGATGATATCATTTTTGGATCTACTAATGGGTATCATTGCAAGGAGTTTGCTAAGTTAATGCAAGAAGAATTCGAGATGAGCATGATGGGGGAGCTCTCATTCTTTTTGGGACTCCAAATTAAGCAAAGGAAGGATGAAACCTTCATCAATCAAGCAAAGTACATCAAGGATATGCTCAAGAAGTTTGGCTTGGAGAATGCAAAGCCTCAAGCCACTCCTATGAGCTCATCTACAAAGCTTGAAAAAGATGAAGGAGGTAAGTGTGTTGACTCTAAGCTTTACCGTTCTTTGATTGGATCTTTGCTTTACCTTACCGCAAGTAGACCGGATATTTTGTTTAGTGTTTGCTTGTGTGCTAGGTTTCAAGCTAGTCCTAGAGAGTCTCACCTTATAGCCGTTAAGAGAATCTTTAGGTACCTTAGAGATACTCCTTGTTTAGGACTTTGGTACCCTAGAGACTCAACCTTCAACCTTCATGCTTATTCGGATGCGGATTATAGGGGGTGTAAAATTGATAGGAAGAGTACTTCGGGAACATGTCAATTCTTAGGTAGTATGCTCATATCTTGGTTCTCTAATAAACAAAATAGTGTAGCCTTATCTACCACCGAAGCTGAGTACATATCCTTAGGGAGTTGTTGTGCTCAAGTCCTTTGGATGAAGCAACAACTCTTAGATTATGGTATTAAAGTTGAAACCATACCCCTTAAGTGTGATAACACTAGTGCCATATGTTTGACAAAAAATCCCATCTAACACTCTAGAACCAAACATATAGAAATAAGGCATCATTTCATTAGAGATCATGTCCTTAAGGAAGATGTTGCTATAGTGTTTGTTGAAACCTTATACCAACTAGCGGACATCCTTACAAAGCCTTTAGATAAAGAGCGTTTTTGGTCCCTTAGGAGAGAGTTAGGTCTAACTAGCCTATCTTGACCTTTTAGGGTCTTTTTGTGCTTAAATTGCTTGAATTCTTGAAAAATGCCATGCTTATGTGTTTTTACTCCTAATTTCATCCATGCTTATAGTTAGGGGGAGTATGTTTATGTTTGCACATGTTATTCCTGCTCATTCATGTCATTTATGCATATAGGGCCTCATGAAATTCACTTTTCTGCAATTTTAGAGCCTCATCTACACTTCCAGGCCCATGTGTATCGAAACGAGTCCAACTGTTTCGATACGGGTGCTTAAAAAATCCATCCGACAGAAGGGTGTTTTGAAACGCCTTCAAAGAGTTTCGAAACAATTTTGCTACTGCAAAGGGGTGTATCGAAACGTGTTTCGATACGAGTCAACATGGGATTCGATACGGTCAAAGCCGTATCAGAACGGTCAGCCGGACTTAAAAGGTCAGTCATTTCGGTGCCCGCATTTCAGAACGGTCGAAGCATGTTCCGAAACGGGTATGCGGACAACTTTAAAGAGGGCTT
Source organism: Hibiscus trionum (assembly GCA_030270665.1). Classification (NCBI taxonomy): domain Eukaryota; kingdom Viridiplantae; phylum Streptophyta; class Magnoliopsida; order Malvales; family Malvaceae; genus Hibiscus; species Hibiscus trionum. Next base: position 31,485,190 of record BSYR01000021.1, read on the forward strand.
TTAATGTTAAAATTTCACTTTAATTAAAACTCTTTCAAAACCCTAAAAACCCTAACCCAATTTTCCCTATAAAACCCCTCCAAACCTCATTGATTTTCATCAAATCTTGAGGGCTTTTACACACAAACTCAAGTCTAAGCAAGCATCAACAATTTTGTGCAAGTTTTTCCATCTATTCATCCAAAATCCCAATCTAATGTATATTTTCATCTTTTTCTTTTTCCTTTAATTTTTATTCGAATCATAGGTTAGAAAATTTTAATTTTGTATAGATTATGTATTTTGCTACTTGGGTTTCTCAAAACTTGTAATTTTTTTTCAAAATCTTAAAATTTTTTATTCGAATACTTTATTTTTCATTCGTATATTTTTACTGTTTTTCTTAAATTGTTTTCTCTTAATTTTTTTATGTATCTATGTTCTTAAAATTTTTTTAAACCTAAGTGGGATTTGCCATTGGATTGAATTAAGGATTTTCATGCATACACTTCAATTTTTTTTACAAATTGCTTGCTTTATGTTTTTAGGATTTTTCAATGGAACCCGCTAACAAGAAACGTAAGGCACCTCAATCGGGTGAAGCATCAAACCAAGCCGCTATCCGTCCCAACCTCACCCAACTTTTTCTCAAGAGTCTCAAAACTCCCGCGATGAAGGAGCGTTTCGCTTATGTCAAGGAGATTGTCATTCGTTGTAAGCATGTTGTTGACATCTCGTTCCTTGATTCCGAGCGCTTTCACTTCCGTTATCTCGACCGTTTACAAGAATGGAGCTTCATTGGTTTCTTGAGCATGCCGAATATTTGCTACAAGCACATGGTTCTCATCTTCTACTCGAATGCCCAACTTATTGATAATGAAGATCACTCCGAAGTTGTTGGCATTGAGTCTCTTATCTTGGGGAAGAGGATTGTCATCGACATCCCTTTTTTAGAAACCTCTCTTGGCCTTAAGAACGAAGGCATCGAGAATGAGACTCATTTTAGTTCTCACACCGGTTCCATGATTTCGTTGGATGCTCATGATAGGTTCCTCCACTTGATAATTTCTTGATTTCTTCGTCCCTCCGGAGGTGAATTCTCTCACATTCGAAAAGTTGATTATTTTTGGTTAGAATGCTTTCGTCGAGGTGAACAACCAAACCTTGTCAAGATTATGTTCGCCGAGATGGTGAACAATGTGAAACTTCGTGAGACCGATGCTCTCAAATCCTTCACTTATGGGATTGTTTTGAGCCATATCTTTGGCATGCTCAACCTTGATTGCACTTATAACTCTCCAGAACCCCGTAAGCAAAAGATCGGTGAAGCTTCTCTCTACAAGTCAGGGTTTCATTTCAACAATAATGGCCAATGGGAACAAGTTAATAGGGATGCCCCTCCACCTCAAGTTGAACCTCAACCACAAGCTCCGAGTCCTAACAACGAAGCTCTTATGGCTTTTCTCATCGAGCGATTCAACACAATGGAGTCGGGTCTTGGTTCTATAAATACTCGCTTACAATCCATGGAGGATCGTCTCACCTCCCTTGAGAATCAACATCAATCTATGGACTTGTCATTCTCTACCTTCTATGGTCAATGGATGGCTTTTCATCACTCTCAAGCTAGGAACGATGATGATTCCTCGGATGATGATGGTGACGACGACAAGGCTTAGGATTTTCATGTCATATAATATTAGCTTATCATATTAGGACTAAGTTTGCATCTTTATTTCCTTTATGTCTTATGAACCAATGCTTTGATTATTTTGTTTGGGATTAGCTTTGAACCTCATTGTTTAAGTTTTATGTTTTGGATATTTGAATTCTATGAATATATATTATGTTGCTTATTGCTTTTAACCTTGTTTCTTCTCTTTGAGCCTTGTTTATTGTTTTTTTGATCTAACAAAAAGGGGGAGAAGTAATCTAAGAGCTAAAATCTGGTTTAAGTGTTTTTAAGTTTTAAAGTGTTTTTTGAGTTTTAAAACTTGGATTTTTTGGATTAAATCTTCTCAAAACTTTAAAACCCTTCTTAAATTGAGGGGGAGTTAGAATGTATTCAAGATTTTCAAAACTCTTAAAAATTCTAACTTTAGTTTTGTTATATCAAAAAGGGGGAGATTATGAAACCGATAAATTGATTTTAATATAACTAAAGAATTTAAGGACTAAATTAAAAACGAGAAAACGGATTTTTAAGTCCTCAAACATCTCTATATGTTTAAAGGAAAATGGTTAAGTTAAAAACTCAATTTGTCAAAACTTTTCTAAGTGTTCTTGAAGCCAAAACAGTGATTTTCGAGTCACCGTTTCGGAACGGACTTAGGCGTTCCGGAACACTTTTGAAACTGTGAACCTATGTTTCGGAACGTGTATCGAAACGGTTTTGAAACTGTGAACCTTTGTTTCGAAACGGGTTTCGAAACGACATTCAAACCTGATTTCAAAATATGACCGTTGAAGTTTTTAACTGATTTTTAACTGATTTCATACTCGCTGTTAAGGCGTATCGAAACGCTTCCAAGACGTTTCGATACAGGTCTTGACAGTGGCAAAGTGTTTCGAAACAAGTTTCGAAACGAGATCTTAGCGTATCGAAACGATCGTGCCCATTTCGGTACGGTCTCTTTAATGCACCCCAACGACTCTTTCTTTTTTGGTCTGTTTCGAAACAGGATCGGACATTTCGAAACGGGTGGTTGCAGACTGCATTTATGAAGGGAAGATAACATCCCCAACGGCTAGAATTCAATGAGAAGGTATAAAAGGGACCTCTAAAAAGCTTCAACAACAACTATTGATCTCAAAGCAAACATCCAAACATCAAATTCAAGCAATTGAGCCTAAATCCTATTATTTCTTGTAAACCCCAATTGTGAAATTGTATTTTCCATTCTTATCATTTCAAATTGGGTTGAGTGCTTGTAATTGGGCTACTTTGTGTATTGAGAGATACTTGTTTAGCCATCAACTTCTTTGTAATTCTTGTGTTAGGATTAGGTCAAATTTTGGGTAGAAAATTTGACCGATATTGTAACGGTTAACTCCTTAGCCTAGAAAAGAGGAAGAGCAATTAGTGGAATTGTTGAAAATCCTTAGTGAAGCTAAGGTAGTGGATGTAGAGTTTGATTGGAACTTGAACCACTCTAAATCCCCTTGTCTATCTTTTTATTTGTCAATTCCACTACCAAAAAGTCTAAAAATCCAATTCACCCCCTCTTGGTTTATAACGATCATTTGATCCACTCAACACCAAGGCTCACCATGAATATCATGATGGAACCCATGGACATTCTATTGAAAATTGCATAGCCTTCAAGCGCCGAGTTCAAGTTCTTTTGGAGCACGAAAAATGGAAATTCGTGACAGAAAACTGTCCTGATTCAATGACTAAAGGGGAGACACAAGATCAAAGGCCTCTAAAAGAGGGGAGTCAGGTCGAATATGAGGTTCAAATAAGGAAGCCAAGGCAGAAGAAGAATGATCTGGATGAAGATCTGAAAAGTCTGAAATTTGATTATCAAGAAATTTGTTTGATGCTCAAGAACGCAGGTTTGGGTGTGACCCTGGAACAGTCAAAGAAAAGAATTAAAAACTGAAGCGTGAAGCTGAGTATTGGAAAAGAAACTGTAAAGCAAATTAGAATCGAGTCAACATGCTCTTGTGTGATCAGCAAGCCATGGAAATACAATGCATTGTCGTTATAGATGAGTTAAAAGTTAGCAAAGCTAAACGTGAGATGCTGTAAATGTACATGCAAATGTATGAGGGTACTGCTATCGAGCTGAAGGCTGGTCAAGCTGAAAATGAAACACTAAAGAAGAAGGTAGATGAGTACCTCAGTCTCGCACTAAAGTACAAGGATCTTACGGAGGACATTAAGGAAGATTGTCAAGAAAGTGGGGAGAAGCGGCTTGTTCAATTTCAAAGATCGAGAATGAAGATACGAGAAAGGGACAATGACATGGAAAATGCTGCTACCCAATCACGAGAAGTGGCTCAACAAGTGATAAACTTAGTAGATGTAGATATGGAACTGAGTTAGAACATTGAACCTGCACTAGATCATAGAGGGAAGCTGATTTGGCTCTTAGAGGAAGTTAGGAAGTTGGGAGTTAGAGCTCACCAATATTTTTAGAATCTAATATCAGGTGTATTGAATCCTTTTATTTCAATGAAAGTAGTTCTATGATAATCACTCTTGAATCAATACCTCCTGCATTCATGCATTGCATATTTACCAGCATAACAATATTATTGCATTAACATTCATGATCTAAGCGATCAGGTTTCGATGGCAGCAATCAAGAAAACAGTGAAAGTTTGAAAATTTGATATCATGGATGAAGCTATGGTGGGAATTGAACAAGCCCAAGAAGGATTACAAGAATGAATGACCGAGCCTCAACAAAATGTGAAGAAAAATACCGTTACACCATGTTTAACCATTTACTCTAGGGTATCTAACCTGAATGTAGAGAAAGGTTCTGTGAAGCCTACTACCCCATGATCAAGAATCGAGCAGCTGAAAAGTAGATATGCAAGGCTTGAGGAAAAGATTGAGGCCAGAAAAGATATCGGTGATCTCAAGTTCGATACAAGAGAATTCCTCTTAGTCCCTAATTTGGTCATACCACCCGAGTTCAAGGTCCTCAATTTTGAGAAGTATGACGGTTCAAGTTGTCCTAAAATTAACTTGGCAATGTTCTGTAGAAGAATGTGAGGATATTTTGATGATGATAAACTGTTGATCCACTATTTCCATGGTAGGCTGGTTGGACCTGCTACAGTGTGGTAAAATAGATTAAGTCGAGAACAGATTCGATCGTGGGTCGATTTGGCCAAAGAATTTTTGGGGCAATACAAGTATGTTATAGATCTGGCTCCAGATCGCCAACTCCTGCAGAACATAAGTATGAAGGTCAACGAAAGCTTTAAAGACTACGCACTGAGGTGGCGAGGATTATCAACTCAAGTACAACCTCCCATGATAGAAATTCTTCATGGTAAGACCATTGAGTTGGTCAAGGTGCTATTGCAATATCGAGGAAGTCACGTGGGAAAGAAAGGATGGCATGAAGAAGCAATTTCCTTATCTTTTTCCACCAGGTAAATTTCAAGGACAAAATTTCTTAAGTGGGAGAGATTTGTAATGTCTCGATTTTGGATCTAGAAGTTAGTCGGTTTGGATTAGACGGTCGGTTGAAACAGGTTAAGTGGTTCAGTCTAGTTTTGGGAATAAATTGAATTAAAAGGTTTTTGAGCGAAATAAAATGTGAAAAAATATTCAAAAATATTATAAAAATTTTATAAGGGGTTTGGTGAATCCAATTTGGAAAAATTGATTAGTTCTAATTGACATTTTAAAATGGTGACTAAATCGTAAGATTTGCAAAATTGTTTGGTGACTAAATTGAAAATGAGTAAAAAATTAGAATCTTTAAGGAGCTATTACACCAATTATTTATTATCAGTCTTTTCCCTTATTTTGACTATTTTTAAAGGATTTTAAAAAGGTTTTATTAATTGATTAATAAACTAGATTTGATAAAAAAGGTTCCTAAAAGCTAAATCATTTTTCCTACGTAACTTCCCATTTTCTCTCATCTTTGCTTTCAATTTCTCATTAGCCAAACTATGACTTTCTCACCAAAATGAAGAGGGATCAATTCATTTGATTCTATTTTTGATTTCCTAAATTCCATCAACTATTTCTACTTGGATTTCTTGAAGGTTTTCATCCAAACTATTGCCAAACAAGGGAAAAGCAATTGTTAGAGGTGATCTTCTTGTTTCTCCTTTAATTAAAGGTCCTTTATTGAAATTACCAAGTCTTTGACTCTTCTGATTTGTTTTCAAATTTGGTTTGGTTAGTAAATGATGATATTATGCCTTAATTAAGATTTAATTGAGTTTTAAATGGTGAAATTGGTTGAAGTTCGAATTGGATTGATTTTGATGGGGTTTTGGTTTGATTTTAATCATAATCTTGATGTTAAATAATGTTGTAAAGAGGGTTTTAACAATGGAATCACGAAACTAGATGAATTGCTAAATTTCTAGGTTGCGGTCTTTTAGATTTTGGCTTGATAGTGTTGTTAATTGAATGATGGTGATTTTTGGATGTTGAGGGGATGTTTTTTTTATGTATTTTGATGATGTTTAGATGTTAATCTCGTTGGGTAGTGGCTGCAGCTTGTTTAGATTGGTTTTGCCAATGTTTTCGAGAGTTTTCGAATGGCAATTGTTGGATTAATGTTAGAGAAGGACCAAATCACTTTCTATGAGTGCAAGAAGACCGATCATATACGATCCGAGTGCCCTCAATTGAGAAAGAAAAGCTTTGGGAAGAAGAACAAACTCAAAGCTCAAGTGTCAACTTGGAGTGACGATGAGTCATCCAAAGAGGAAGAGGAAGTGGCCAACCTTTGTCTCATGGCATTTGAGGAAGAACCAATGGTAAACCCTAACTCATCATCTCTTACTTAAAATGAATTATATGATGCTTATGATGAGTTACAAGATGTTTATGATGAGTTGGTTGAAAAATACAAAGAGTCTATTTTGAAAAATAAGAAAAATATTTTCGATTTGAAAAATCAAAATAAGTCTCTTTCAAAAACCAATTCGGAATTGGAAAAGAAGGTTTTGTATTTGATTAATCTTTCAATTGATCTTAAAAAGAAAAATCTCGATTTAGAAAAACTTCTTTTCGATTTTCAAGATTATCACACCAAGGAGGTGGATAATGTCAAAACTTCTCTTACTATTGGGAAACATGTTTTTGAAAAAGGAAGTTCTTCAAAAACTCATATGTTAAGAGAAAACCATTTTACCCCAAACAAAGAGTTTTTCAAAAGCAATCCAAAATTAAAAGAATTAGGAGTGTATGGGTTCCTCAGGAACTCATTGTTTCTAATAATGTGAATGATATTGCTTCTTGGATTCCTAAGGGAACCAAGCTTTTGGGAGTTAACACTTATGGACCCAAAATGATTTGGGTACCAAAATCAAGAAACTAATCTTTGTTTGTAGGGGAGAGCATTGCTACAAGGCCAAAGCTTCAAGTCAAAACACATGGTACCTTGATAGTGGATGCTCGAGACACATGACCGGAGACAAGAATAGATTCTTGGAGCTTAAACCAAAAAGTGGAGGATGTGTGACATTTGGTGACAACTCCAAAAGACACATTGAAGGCATAGGCTCCATTGATAATCTCTCATCTACATTCATTGAAAATGTGCTATATGTCAATGGTCTAAAACATAATTTTTTGAGCATTAGTCAACTTTGTGATAAAGGCTTTAATGTTCATTTTGATAAAAATAGGTGTAAAATTGTGAACATTAAAACAAATAAAATAATGCTCATTGGTCATCACACATGATATATTTATATGGTGCATTTAGATAACATACATTCATTCCTTGCATGTTTAGTTGCACATGATGAGAATGATGCATGGTTGCGGCATAGGAAACTTGGGCATGCTAGCATGAGTGTTTTAGAAAAATTAGCTTCCCAAAATCTAGTTAGAGGTTTACCCAAACTAAAATTTTCATTAGATAAAATTTGTGATGCATGTGCTAAGGGTAAACGAAAGAGAACTTCATTTAAACCCATTGATGTTGTTTCAACTAGTAGGGTATTACAACTAATCCATATGGATTTATTTGAGTATATTATAACTATGAGCTTGGGTGGTAAGTCATATGCATTTGTATTGGTAGATGACTTTTCTAGATACACTTGGGTTTTATTCTTAAGTACTAAGGATGAGTCTTTAGAAAATTTTATTACATTTACAAAAATTACCCAAATGATCTTGATCATAAAATTTCACACATTAGAAGTGATCATGGAACCGAATTTTAAAATATGGGTTTTGAAGATTTTTATAATGAAAATGGTATTAGCCATAATTTTTTGGCTCCTCGAACTCCTCAACAAAATGGGGTAGTTGAGAGGAAAAATAGAACTTTAGAAGAAATGGCTAGGACTACGCTTTGTGAAAATAACTTACCTAAGTATTTTTGGGTGGAAGCCACTAATACGACTTGTTATATTATTAATAGAGTAATGATTAGGCCTATTTTAAAGAAAACACCTTATGAGATTTTGAAATCCAAAAAAGCCTAACATTAGCTATTTTCACCAAATTGGTTGTAAATATTTTGTTGTAAATAATGGAAAAGACAACTTAGGTAAATTTGATGCCAAAAGTGATGAGGCAATATTTTTGGGTTATTCTCTAAACTCTAAAGCACCGTGTATTTAATAAAAGAACTTTGGTTATCGAAGAGTCTATACATGTTGTTTTCGATGATAACCTCCTTCCGAGGAAGGATTCTTGTGATGATGATGATGTAGGGATCATTGAAGCCATTGATGGAGGACAAACATCAAAGGTGGATGAGATTCCAGCCAAAAAAGAAGATGCACAAGATCCACCTCTTGAAGCCTTGAAGGACTTGGCTCTTGAGGAAAAGGAGGTGACATACCCAAGGGAGTTCAACTATGTCAAAGGTGGTAAAATCTTGGGTGATCCATCCAAAGGGTTACTACTAGATCCTCTCTCAAATTAATGAACCATATTGCATTTCTTTCATGCATTGAGCCTAAAAATATCAAAAAGCATTAAAAAGTTGATTTTGGATTTTGGCCATGCAAGAAGAATTAAATCAATTTGAGAGAAGTAAAGTATGAAAATTAGTTGAAAGACCTAGTAATCAATCTACTATAGGAACTAAATGGGTCTTTAGGAATAAACTAGATGAGAGTGGTAATATAGCGAGAAACAAGGCTAGTCTTGTTGCTCAAGGTTACACTCAAAAAGAGGGAATTGATTTTGATGAAACATATGAACTCGTAGCTAGAATGGAAGCTATTAGGATTCTTCTAGCATTTGCATGTTACCATGATTTCAACATTTTTCAAATGGATGTAAAGAGTGCTTTTCTAAATGGTTTTATAAATGAAGATGTGTATGTTGAACAACCACCAGGTTTTGAGGATCCTAAATTTCCAAATCATATTTTTAAATTAATCAAAGCTCTTTATGGTTTAAAACAAGATCCTAGAGCTTGGTATGAAAGGCTTTCAAACTTTTTGATTGAAAAAGGTTTTGAAAAAGGCAAGGTGGACACTACACTTTTCATAAAAAGATATTGTAATGACATCTTAGTAGTGCAAATTTATGTTGATGATTTCATTTTTGGTTCTACTAATGAGTGTTATTGCAAATAATTTTCTAAGCTAATGTAGGGTGAGTTCGAGATGAGCATGATGTGAGAGCTCTCATTCTTTTTGGGGTTCTAAATCAAACAAAGGAAGGATGACACCTTCATCAATCAAGCAAAGTACGTGAATGATATGCTCAAGAAGTTTGGCTTGGAGAATGTGAAGCCTCAAGCCACTCCTATGAGCTATTCTATAAAGCTTGACAAAGATGAAAGCGGTAAGTGTGTTGATTCTAAGCTTTATAGATCTATGATAGGTTCTTTGCTTTACCTTACCGCAAGTAGACCACATATTATCTTTAGTGTTTTCTTGTGTGCTAGGTTCCAAGATAGTCTTAGAGAATCACACTTAGTAACCAGTAAGAGAATTTTTAGATACCTTAGAGACACACCTAACTTAGGTCTTTGGTATCCTAAAGATTCTTCTTTTAGCCTTCATGCTTATTCGGATGCAGATTATGAGAGATGCAAGATAGATAGGAAAAGTACCTCCGAAACATACCAATTCTTAGGTAGTATGCTCGTATCTTGGTTCTCTAAGAAACAAAATATCGTAGCCTTATCTACCACCGAATCGGAGTACATATCCTTAGGGAGTTGTTGTGCTCAAGTCCTTTGGATGAAGCAACAACTCTTAGATTATGGTGTTCAAGTAGAAGCTATACCCCTTAGGTGTGACAACACTAGTGCCATTTGTCTCACTAAGAATCCCATCCAACTCTCTAGAACAAAACATATATAAATTAGACATCACTTCATTAGAGACCATGTTTTGAAAAATAATGTTGTTCTAGAATATGTTGACACCTTGAACCAATTAGTAGATATATTTACCAAACCTTTAGATAAAGAGCGTTTTTGGACCCTTAGGAGAGAGTTAGGTTTAACCAGCCTTCCTTGACCCTTTTAGGTCCCAAATGGTCAAAATTTTGCTTGAAATTAGTTGATATTCATGCTTATGTTAATTTACATCATTTTGCTTATATGCATGTTGTTAGGGGGAGTATGCATCAATTTTAGCCATTAAATCTTGCTTATATATCATTCACATGCATTTAGGCTCGATCTAAGTTGTCTCCTTGAACATAAAATTGCCCAAATTGTTGTTTATGGTAAGGGTGTATCGAAACAACTAAATTTGTTTCGATACAAGCTTAATTTGGGAGATTCCAGTAGTGAATCGTATCGAAATGAGCTCTTCGCGTTTTGATATGGGTTTGTGGTGTTGTTCCAAAACAAGGTCAACCTGTATCGAAACGAGTCTGGTACCGAAACAACTTTATAGTGTTTTGAAATGGGCATTTCGATACACCACTTGGCGTATCGAAACATGATTGCATAGACAGCTTTAAATAGGCATCAAACTTTAATTGAAACACCAACTCTTTTTCATCGAAACCCTAGCCGTAAAACCCTTATAAAAACCCTTCAAATCACTTGATTTTTCATATCAAAACCTAAATTTTTTGAGGGTTTTCAATCTACATATCAAGGCTAGTGCTTTGCAAGCAATTTGGTGCATCAATCATTTTTCATTCTTTCTTATTCCATATCAAGGTATAAAACCTTTTTCTTCTTATTTTCAAATTTTGCTTCAATTTATAGGTTGTTTTTAAATTCTTTTTGTATAAAAAATATACATATAGTATAGTTTTTTGAGTTTTTGCAAAAAAAATATTAAATTCTAAATTTTTTTATTCGAATATAAATTTATACCGTATAATTTTTATATTGTTTTGAAAAAATTCTTTTCACCAAAAATTCTTTTTATGTTTATATATATTTTTAACACTATGTTCTATAGTTTTTATTAATACCTTGATTATAGGATTGTATATTGGATTGAATTTGGTTGATTCACGCATACACATGTTTTTGTCTTGATTTCATTCCAGATTTCAACCATGACTTCTAGGAAGAGAGTTAGAACTAATGAGGCTGGTGGGAGTTCCAACGTTAATGACGATTCTACTCGTCCAAATCTCAATTCGCTCTACCAAAAGTCTCTTCACAACAAAGATGCATACACCAATTTTAAGCTAGTCCAAGATCATGCCATTCGACGTGAGCGTATCGTTTCTCTTCCCGTTTTGGATTTCGAGCGTTTTCAATTATGATATCTTGATCTATTGAGGCGTTGGAACCTTTATGACTTTTTTGAGCTTACCCGGTACCTTGTACCATAACATGGTGCTTCTCTTCTATGTCAATGCTCGTTGCATCTCCAATGCCTGTCAAGTGGTTGCTATTGAGTCCTATATCGTGGGAAAGAAATTCAGGGTTGATCCGGAAGTTTTGTGCAATGTGTTTGGGTTTAAAGACCACGGAATATCGGATGAGAACTCATTGGGCCATACCCTTGGTGGCTCCATCACGGTTCTTGATACTCATGATCGCATTCTACATCTTATGGTATCGTGGTGGTTTCGCTCTTCCGGAGGCAAGTTCTCTCGCATTAGGTAAGTGGATGATTTTTGGATTAGGTGCTTTTGTAAGGGACATCGTCCGAATCTATGTCAGATTATGTTTGCCGAGATGGTGTACCTTTTTCAAAATCGCCACACCGATCTTGTTACCTCTTTCACCTATGGCACGACATTGAGCTACTTTTTTCTAAGGTGGGAATTAATTGTTCGCTTGATTATGCAGAATCACTCAAAGATCCCCTTGGTGGCTCCATCAAGGTTCTTGATGCTCATAATCGCATCCTACATCTTATGGTATCGTGGTGGTTTCGCCCTTCCTGAGGCAAGTCCTCTCACATTAGGCAAGTGGATGATTTTTGGATTAGGTGCTTTCGTAAGGGACATCGTCCGAATCTATGTCAGATTATTTTTGTCGAGATGGTGTACCTTGTTCAAAATCACCACACCAATCTTGTTACCTCTTTCACCTATGGCACGACATTGAGCTACTTGTTTTCTAAGGTGGGAATTAATTGTTCGCTTGATTATGCGGAATCACTCAAAGATCCCATCGATGAGCGCACACTTCTCTGGAGCAAATTTCACAATATTGATGGAGAATGGACTCGTGTTGAGAATCCTCCACTCGTTGCTGCCCCCGAACCTCCACCTCAAGTTGCTCCACAAAACAACGAAGCCCTCATGACCTTCATCATCGAGCAATTTAACGGTATGCGTACTCACATGGACTCAAGCTTCGCTACTATTGACATTCACCTCACTACCATTGAGGGACATATCCAAAATGTTGAGACTCACCTCACCTCGGTTGAAACTCAACAAACTTCTATGGACATGTCCTTTACTGGTTTCTATGGCGAATGGAGGCAATTCCGTAGGAGCAATGCCAACGATGAAGATGACGACGATGATGAGCCTTAGATCATTGCATTCCATTGCATGTCATCTAACTTAGGATTTCCCTATTTTCATGAACCTATTTATTTTTTTAAGTTTAAGACCTATGCTTTGTTTTATGTTATGGTTTGGATATTATGTTTTGGATTTATGAACTTATTTTGCTTTGGTTTTATTGCTTAATGATATTATGTTGCTCTCATTGTGGTTTGACTTGTGCTATATTGTTATATTCCTTCATTGATTTTGATCTAACAAAAAGGGGAGAAGGGTTAACCTAAATTTTTAAAAAATCCTTTTTAAAACCTAGCTTAAACTTAGGGGGAGTTTACTTAAAAAATTACTTTAGTTTTGTTATATCAAAAAGGGGGAGATTGTAAAACTAATATTTGATTTTGATATAACAAGTAATTCAAGGACTAACCTGCAAAGTAAATAAAATTTTTAAGTAATCAAAATATTCGATTTGACTAGTACAAATTATACTTAAAATGTTTTCAAGTCAAAACTTAAACCCCATAAAATTTTCTAAGTGTTTCACGACCAAAATATACAAAATCGCCCAGGCGTTTCGAAACACCCGCAAAGTGTTTCGATACGTTTTGCCACTGGAAACATCTGTTCTGAAATGCCTCACATCCGCTTCGACACGGCCTTCATCTGGGCTTTTGATTTTTAAGCATCGTTTCGAAACGGCTCACACTCGTTTCGATACAGGGGTTAAGTAATTTTAAAATTGGGCATTAAATGAACTAGCCGTTACTTGTCAGAAACTGAATTTTAAAGATTTGGTTAAGTGTTTCGATACACCCCTAAGCTATTTCGAAACACCAAATTACAGTTTCAAAACGTTTTGATACAACCCTTATCCGTTTCGATACGACCTTCTTTTTGCACTTGTTGTTTCGATGCGGCCTATAGCTGTTTCGATACGGGCCCTATTTTACACATAACTTCTCTTTCTTTTTTGAGTGTCCGTTTTGATACAGGAGTCCCGTATTCCGATATGGGTAGTTGCAGAACTGCATTTATGAAGGGAAGAGAGAGCCCCAACGGCTCTATTGATGATCTCAACCACCCAAAAGACTAGAAATAAATGAGAATGTATAAAAACAAGTCTCAAAAGCTACAACAACAACTATTGAGCCTTCAAGCAACATCAAAGCATTCAAAATCCAAACCTTGAACTTTTAGAGTCAAATCTTGTACCAAACTCTATTGAGTTTTATCGTTGTATTTTTTATTGAGAGTTTGGAGTGTTTGATTGTATTTGGGTAAAAAATTAACCTTTAAGAGGTACTTTTAAAGTTTACCAAAATTCCTTATTTGTAAAGAGTGTGTTGGATTAAGCTTTGGGTAGAAAGCTTAATCGGTTTTGTAAGGTTTCCTCCTCATCCAAGAAAAGGGGAAGAATCAATTAGTGGATTGGTTGAAAATCCTTAGTGGGAGCTAAGGTAGTGGATGTAGAGTTTATTTAGGAACTTGAACCACTATAAATTGCCTTGTATCGAATTTTATTTCATCCAATTTCTGCCCTCAAAATTTTAATCGCCAATTCACCCCCTCTTGGCCATTTGCAATCGTTTGATCAACTCAACAGGAAATACTTCCGAGCTTAGTTAAGCTTGCTAGGCTTAATCTAAACTCCCAACTCCTTATTCAAACCTTTAAGAGTGTCTGAAACACAAATACACTCACCAATGCGCAATACCTTACTCGTCATTGCATTCCAAGCCTTCGAAATGAGCCAACTTTCACAAAATGAACTAGGCTTGATTCTCCCCTATTTTGGCAAAACAAAATCAGAGGAAAAAATGCATTCTTACCCTAGCCTACAATACACCCTTGCAACCGAAACGAAATCGGATACAAAAACTAGTTGAAACATCAAAAACAACCTCAAACCATTACCAAACTTCTAACATCGTAAAAATACCATTGAATATCCGGAACATACTTCTAACATCCCTACAACTCCAGCAACCAAGAATCCGACATAACAACCCCAAAATCACCTTTAAGCTACCTTAAAAACTAACCAATTAAACAGTTTCGGGATTGATTATGAAAATCTCATTTCACATTATACATATACCACCAAAATTTGAATTAACCCAATAAAAACCTCCAGCAAACATCTTGTAAAACAAGAATTTAGGCCAATAATCAAAATCATCAATAAATCCCAATTTCTTGAATTAAATTAAAAAATCATGTTATAATCCACAAAACACAAGGCAATAACTAGGGAGTATCAATAAAGAACCTTAGTTTTAAGAGAGAAGAAGGAATTTATCTTTGAAGAACCTCCCACGAAATTTGACGTATGTTTTCTCTTGAAAACAACTTGAGAAATTGATGAAATCTTTATAAAATCTCTATGAGGTTTTGTTAGGAATCAAACGAGGAACCGAAATATGAAATTTCCATTGAAAATCAGTGAGAAAATTTAAAAATCATGATTGGACAAAGATATGGAAAATGAAAGAAAATGAGAAAGGAAAATCCAAGAAAATTTGGTCCAGTAGTAAAATGATTTTGGAAAAACAATTAACCGTCAAAGTCTTGCTCAATTAAGGTTGAAAATTTTAGTTAAAAAATTTAAAAATAATAGCTCTCTAAGGATTCTTATTATTGGCCCAATTACATTTTAGTCACTTAAAACAATTTTACAATCTTTACAATTTAATCACTAAATCAAAATATCAGCTTAGTTATTTTAAATAACTCCCAAATTAATTACCAAAATACTTGATAATATAACTAAGCATTTTTAGTAAGTCAACCCAATTTTTATCTCAACCATTTCTATTTTTAAAATATTAATTTCCCCGAAATTTATTTTACCGGTTAATCTGGTTCGACCAAGTCGAACCTGACCTAACTAAACCTCTAAACTTCTAACCCTATTTTTGGGGCATTACAAAGAGTGTCTCAAAGCTTTGGAGTATAATCTTTGAGTGTTTATAAAGATTTTCTACTTTAGCCTTGAAAAAGGAAAGACAAATTAGTGAATTCGTAGAAAATCCTTAGAGGGAAAGCTAAGGTAGTGGAGGTAGACTTGGCTTAGAAGTCGAATCACTATCAGTTGTTGTGCAAATTTTTAATTTTCAATTGCTTCCACCACAATCATTTAAAGGCCAATTCACCCCTCTTAACGAATTCGGTTGATCAATTCGATCCAAACATTTAATATATATAATATATAAAATTTTGTCAAACTTTAATTTAATTATTATATTTCTAATATAGTTTAAATGTTTTTATGCGTCTCAAGTGTGTCATGTTCAAGTCCCCTTAATTTATATTTATTTCCTTTTCCTTGCATTAACAAAAAACTAAAACGTATATTACATTTTGTATTTTATATTACATATGGCCACTTGGCTCATTGGCAAACTTATGCAATTTACTCTCAGGGGCACCTGAGTTTGATTCTCAGCCAAGCCAAAATTGTTCTTTGTTTTATTTTCCTCCTCAAATCCGGCGATGACACGTAATTGAGTGATTAATTAATTAATTTTAAATTAGTATCAAAGTGGTATAATAGTTAAATACCATGGACCAAATGTGTATTTATATAAATTTCTATTAACAGTCACGTCACCCCTCTGTTAGATTTTAACAGCTAGTGGTCAAAATAGAACCAATTAAATAGTTTGATGGTCAAATTTTTAATTTTTTAGTTGAGTGGTCAAAATATGACGGACTCAATAGTTGGATGGTCACCCAGGTAATTTACCCTAAATTTAATTGAACTCGGGTACTTTAAGATAAACATGTCAACTTTTACACCGGAACCACTCAAATGAATTTAACAAAGCTGGTTATTTAATATTATTTAAATATTAAGTCAAAATATGGCAGCACTATAGTTTAGAGACTATTGAGCTAGTTTGCCAAAAATAGAATACCCAAACTTCAAAAATGAGATTGAGATTTATTTTGAAGGTCATAGTGTTTACAAGTTGATAAATCCAGCAGTTTTCCAGAGAAGTTGTTTCTATTCGTTGAAGGCCTGCAATTTTGATTTATTTGATCTCCGAAAGAAGCTGAGGTTAGAATAAACGGGAAAACTCATAGGTCTAACAATGCTGCGATTTCCATTGCCTTTTTCTTAAAAAAAAAGGGAAATGGTTGCCCAGGATTAGTGTCGACAGTAGGTTTACTCCACCCGTGGTGTAATAAACCATTTCCAGTACTGTTTTTTGCTCTTTAATTTTTGTTATGATTTATTGATGCTTGTGTTTGATGGCAAACGTAAATCTAATTTCAAACAAAATAATATATGATTTCCCCCAAACAAAATAGTTATAAAGATTGGAGTGATTGTGAATTTGTTATGCATTACATCTAATTGCAATAACAAGGCAAAATTAATTTAACCTCGGATCATGATTAGCGAAATCAAACTATCTTCTCTCTGTAAAACCGGTTTATTGGATTTGTAGCTTCATGCTTATATTCCTTCTTTTTGTTTATGGTGTAGCATATTAATGTACCATTCTTACTTCTGTAGAATAGTTTCTAAAACGTTCAGATTTGAAGTTCAATTTCGATTCGGATATGCGGTTTTGGTTCGATTTTATGTTGATTTTGTTATTGATTTCTTCCCTGCAAAAGGACTCCTTTATGGTTCATGAGAGATCCAATACACTTTTGTTGCTGGTTTGTAGGACGAGCAATGCAGCATGTTAATGTACCATGCTCTTCTCCTTAAGAGTACTTTTTGAAACCATCAGATTTTAAGCCAAGGCCACTTCTCATCATTTGTGGGTTTGGCTCAATTTTAAGTTGATTTTGTTATTCATTTCTGTCATGAACGTATTATATTTGATTATGATGGTAATGGGTTTGAGAAGAGATCTGCCAAATTATGTTGTTGACTTGCAGGACAAGCAACCAAACAAGAAGATGGAACATGAAAAAAACTGGAGTGATCTTCCAGAATTGCTGCTATGGATAATCAGAACAAAGCTTAGTTTCATAGACTCTGTGAGGTTTGGCGCTATTTGCAAGAACTGGCAATATGCCTCTGAAAGTTTTCCTCAACACCTTAAATCCGAGAGGAACGATATGTCGCTGTGGTTAATGGTTAACAACATCAAGAATCCCAACAGCTCGAAACGTCTCTTTATCAGTGTCTCGCCGAATGGAAAGCTTACGCATTGCAAGATGAAGAGAAAAGCCTTTAAATCAACTCTTCTTCTTGGCTCAGCTAAAGGGTGGTTACTCTTAGCCAAGGTGAAAGATGGTGCCACTGACCCTGATAACGGCATTGAATTCGATACCTCGAATCCTATATTTTTGTTCAATCCTTTTACAGTCAAAACAATTAAGATGCCATTCTTTGTTGTTGATGATTCATCTCCACCTCTATGGGGTGGAATTTTGATTCAAAACAATGCTCCTCATCAGGCTGTGCTTTCCAAGGCGAGTCATATTAGCTTAGAAGTATGGATTGCCCATCCAGGAGATGATACTTGGAATCACTTTTCTTACGACACTTTTGTACTAAGGGTTGCATTTGATGCTAACAGTCATTACCGAGGCCTCGTAGCGAAACGGTTTTGTTGCGTCGATTTTAATCATCGGCTGATCACTTTTGATTTGGAAAAGCATAAATGGGAGAATTCCGTGTGGAAGAAATTTGACGATGAAGCATTGTGTAACATCTTAGGAGTTACCGATGGAGATGATACAACAAGATGGATCAAGTTTGATAGGAAAGACATCGAGAGTATAAGTGATTGCTTGGAGTGTCAAAATTCATTTGTGATTTGCAGCAGCGGCGGCGACGGCAGGAGAAGGGGGACGAAAGTATATCATTGTGATTACCAAAGTTTTGGGGAAAGCAGATGTTCAATTAGTGTTGAAAACTTGGTTGATGGTAGCCATCAAAATATCCCAGTTCGTTCATTGAGAAAATATGAAGTTGGGAATTGGGTTGATTTGGGATGAACATTTGCTGCAAGGGAACATAAAATCATGATATGCACGTTCAACCTACACCGGGTAACCTGTTTAGTCAAGACCAAAGGTAGGTCATTTTTCTTTCTTTTTCTAATGTTGATTATTTTCTTACGCACTGAACTTTATATGCTGGTAACTGTTTGAATTGGACTTCGTTTTTCGTTTCTTCCTTTCAACATTGGAAACTTCTGTGAACCAAATTTAGACAATGATAAGTGGATACAAATAATTTTGTAAAGGATTTAAGATGATGATAACTATCATATTAATTTGGATGAGTCTACCACGTTCAACGACCGCCGCTGAACACTACTAACGTCGAACACCGCTGAACATTATTAACGTCGAACATCGCTGAACACCATTAACGTTGAACATTGTTAAACACCATTAACTTGATTAATAGAGATTAAAAAATCTCAAGGACTCAACATATAATTATAAATTATTTCAAATAAAATTTCAATTAAATTATTTTTCGATGTTATATTTTTAAAATTTTTAAATGATTTAATCAAATATCAACTTTGGTCAATTTAAAAAATAAAAATACTAGACTTTGAACCCTAAAACTTAAATTTTAATTTGAATAGTCTAAACTTAAAACTCAAAATCTTAAACGGTAAATAAACCGTAAACCTTAAATTGTAAACCCTTAACTCTGTCATAACAATGATTATTCTGACCATCTTAGCACTATGGAAAGTATCGGCTAAGATGCGACCCCTAATGGAAACAGTGCCGGTAAATGGGCATTTCTTGTTGACGTAGGTTCCTTCAATAGCTTCACGAGAGTCTTGAAGCACCAACCAGTACTCTATTAATAATTTAGAATTTAGGGTTTATAGTTTTGGGTATAAGATTTTGAGTTTAGGGTTTAGAGTTTAGTGTTGAGTGATTCATATTTATAATTTTAGATTTAAAGTTTAGAGTTTATGATTTTTTTTAAATTGACTAAGGTTGATATTTGATCTCATTATTTTAAAAAATATAATATATATGGAAAATAATTTAATTTAAATTCTAATTTAAATAATTTATAATTATATGCTGAGTGTTTGAGATTTTTAATCTTTATTAATCAATTTAATGGTGTTCTGAGATGTTCAGCGTTAGTGGTGTTCAACTTTGTTCGTCGAGCGTAGTAGAATTTTTCTTTATTAATTTATTTAAATTTTTAAAAATACGTTAATGTTATGAATATTTATCTATGTGGATGTCTATCATGATAAGAACTTTATCAAGGAGATTTGATTTACTTTATTATTAAGAGTATTATCTTCATTGATTAGAGTTTAATGTATTATGTGCTTCTTATGCCTATAAATAGATGATTTGATGAAATTATTATATACAAGTCTATATTTGAGAATAATACAAATCTCTCTTTCTCTCATCTTTTTATTCTTTTACTCTTGTTCGTTGTTCTACATTATTTTATTCACAACACTTAATGACATTTGTCATTATTTTAAAATCGTTTGTTTCCATTTCAAGAAAAAAAAATCGTTTGTTTGCATTTCAAAGAAAAAAATCGTTTGTTTAATTATTAACGATATACCAAACAATATAACTTACATATATACATCAATGCGGCGTAATGGTATATTTGGTATTTGCATTTTACAGAATACTTGTATTCTCATCTCCTTTGATGAACTTTTACTCATGTTATCATGCCGTATCAACATCAAACATTTTATTAAAATATCGACATTACATTTTGATACATGTACTGTGTACATATTACGTATGGTCATGGATTGAAGGATAGTCATGTCATTCAATTTTTCGATGATATTAATCTTGGATACCACTTTGATAGAATCATAGAATAATTGTATAATTAACTTATAAATAAGCGATTTCGTTACTTTTGAGTTTGTTAAAACTTGGTACAAGCTCAAAAGTTAACATAAATAAAACCAACTTGATGAATATATATATATATGGGATGGGATCAAGTTACATGGTGTAAAACTCATTTAGTTTTACACTAATCTAGAACCATTGGATAAGAAAAATGGATGGATGAGATTAACAGTAAAAAATGTGAAAATTATCACTTGGGAAAAAAGATAAGGAAATAATCTGAGCCATTAATTACCATCATCTAACGGTCCAAAAACTGTGTAAAAGTAATTAAGTTTTACACAGTGTAAGTTGATCATAGTCCTATATATATATATATATATATATATATATATATAAATGATCACTTTTTATTTTTATCATCACATTTTTAACTATTTAAATAATATCAATTAAATTATGGGTAAAATACGTAAATTATCACTGAACTTTGCTCTATGACCTATTTTGGTCACTAAACTTTAAAAACGACCAATTTACTCACTCAACTTTAAACATTGAATCTTTTTCATCACTCCCCCGTTAATTCAGTTATTGGATGATGACATGACTTTTTTATTTGGTTTTCTCAGTCACGTAAGATTTTAGTCATTTAAAAAATTGATAAATAAAATAATACTTCAAATTTAAAATCATATCTTATTCTTCTTTGTTAATTCTAATGGCACCCACACTTTCTCTTTCTATACTCTCCAATCTCACCTCCACGCTATGGCTCATACCCCTCACCGGTTTTCTCGTTGTGCATCCTTTGTTTCTTCCACCCACGAAGAACCCAATCGGGTCAAGGCTCGTTTCAGCTTCGAATTGGAAGTATGGCCAGATTCAGTGTGTTCATCACTATCAACAGGATACTCGCCTCTACATTTTGCCCTCCTCTCCGCCTTTTGCTATATCGAGTCTGTTAGGCTTGATAGACTCGATTTTCTTCAATCGATTTAGCTAGCCAAGTGGTGGAGAAGTTGGTGTTGCGTTTCAAAAGTCCTATCGCAATGTAGTGCAAGTGTACACGACGAAAGTAGTAAAGTGATACTCGAAGTATCGGATGTCGAATCCACATGGACTGGAAATAGTTTTATCCTTGAATTGCTGCACAAGAGGGAAATAAAAGAGTTTAGATTGTTGGAAAATAATATTGGAGGATGATGAATATAAAAGAATAAAGATTCAGGGTTAAGAAATAGGCGGGTATTGATTTGCTCGGTAGTGCAGGTGTTGTACTGAAAAGAAACTCATGTTCTGTCGTCGTCCCTGTCGCGGCAGCACCTGTCGCGACAGAAGTCTGTTGTTGTCGCGGCAGCGATCACACAACTCTGTACTTCAAGCTTGGCAAGAATCCCTGTTGTGACTTGTCCTATCCCTAGGTCCAAGTACTGTTGATGAACACTTCTTGGATGATACCTCCCGGCGTGAATCGAAGGGTGAACACCAATGTTGTTGAATTCTTCCTTAGTCACTTAACCTCGTCCTATCCCTAGGTCCGAGATAGTTCAACCATAAACTGGAGAACCCGCACTTATTTCTTTTGTATACTTAACTCCCCCGATATTAAGTAAATAGATAATCTCACAATGCTCTCCCGATACTCTTGCAAGATGTTGAAACCAGAATAAGCAAACTTGAAGTTTTATTTCATTGAACAGAAAATTCCTAAAACAGTACAATCCTTGCAACTACTTACAGAATCAACCCTTAGCCCTAGGGGAAGTTTAGAACATGATGAGAAGAAGGAAAACGACAAGGGTTTTGGGGAAGATGGCTAGAGATGAGATATCATTCTCTAGGTCGAATTACATGCCTTTATATAGCCCTTGGGTCCAGGTTTTCTAATATGACAAGAATAAAAGTTTAAACTAAAGTACAACTCTATTGGAGATTAAATCTTCTGAGTATATGACTTTAATTCGTCATCTTTTCTTGCTTTGGGTTTCTTCCTTGGACTTTGGGCTTGGCCTTCATTCTGCCCCAGGGCTCAGAAAAATATAGGAGTGGTCCACGACAGAACGACTTGAAATCCTCTATCTGTCGAACTCCACTTCACTTTTCCACTTCACCCATGCTGTCGTCATGGCTGCCACGGCAGCATCTTCCTTCTTGACTCCAGTCCTGTGTTCCAGCTCTGCTTCTTCTCTGTCCTGAGTCTGCGACAGCAGATACCTGCAAAATTAGCCAAAATCAGTAGCAACTGTGCTATTTTATCTAATTGTGATGTATATGCAAAACTTTACCTAAATGCAATGAAATATGCTTGAATGCAACAGAAATATGGGTTAAATAAGGGGTAAAATATAGAACTTTTACACACTCAACACACCCCCAAACTCAAGTTCTTGCTTGCCCTCAAGCAAATATGACCTAACTAAAATTAAATTTTTTTTGTTTGGCTTAATTCAGTTTCATTACCTACCACACATACCCTATTACGAGCACTACCTTATCGGATGTTTCTGGATTTATTCGGAACCATGCTATAGGTCTCGTGTAGTGTGTGCATGTTTTGTGAACAAATATGTGCCTAGACTCTTTTAGTTTACTAGAATAGTTAAGCCACTTACTTGAACTTTTATGCCAAATTTTCTTTTCTTAGAGGCAATTCTTAGGCTCCTTTAGTTTTTCTGAAGTAGACTCGGTGTTTTCTTATTTTAAGTTGACTAGAGCTTGTTTTTGGGCACCTCTAGCTAACTTCCTAGAGCCGGTTTTAGGCACCTCTAGGGGTATTGAGTCTAAATTTTCTTATTTTCTTTTCCTAGAGCCAGTGTTAGGCACCTCTAGGGGCATCTTCAAGTGTAACACCCCTCGCCCGGGAATACGTGCGAGGACCGTTACATTTGCAGCGTATTATTATTCGGATTCATATTATATATATATATATATATATTCATGACATACATAAGCAATTCCAATTATCATAACATACTTGACATACAAGTTTCTTTATGAAACAAACTTTAGATTTATACTACATAAACATGTGGAAGCTTACTCTAACATTCAACCAAAAATGTAAACATACATATATGTGGGCTAACAAAAACCTTAACTATTACATACAAGCAATCATGTTACAATCATAACAATTACATACATGTACTAACACAACAAGATAATCATTTAATCATGCTTATACATTCAGCAACCATTACATAATCATGTTACCAAACCAATTTCTTAATCTACCCTATTCGAACAAGTATAACAATCTTATACACAATTAGGATCCAATTCGAATACAACTCTTCATCCTAAACTATATATCATTTCCCCTAATCATCCTTACCCTATTCGAATCATACATATAAACAAGGCTCATTCCATAGGTACATTCGAACTAAGCATAGCA
Source organism: Hibiscus trionum (assembly GCA_030270665.1). NCBI lineage: Eukaryota > Viridiplantae > Streptophyta > Magnoliopsida > Malvales > Malvaceae > Hibiscus > Hibiscus trionum. The sequence goes on from BSYR01000021.1 coordinate 31,508,925, forward strand.
ATACATTTTAATCTTCATTTTATATCATACATCTAGATGCATATTACAATCCTATAGTTCATGTCTCATTAACATAATCATACAAGCACACTTTAAATTCCATAGCAACCATCATAACAAACTTAAAGTTAACAAACATCACTTATATACCTGCCAACATAAAGTTATTACAAAACAAGCTTATGCTTACATGTATATACAAAACCAAACCAAGTCTTAAATATATCAATTACATGACAAACATCCAAAATACATGTAACATATGCATGTGACACTTATATACATCTATGCCACCAACTATAATTACCAAAAGAGTCATACTTGTGCTTGGACTTCAAGGTCAGCTCTCTAAGACAATCGACTAGCTTTCGAGACTAGTACCTGAAATTTTTGAAAGAAGGGAACAGAAGAGTGATAAGTACAAGGTATGTACTTAGTGAGGCAGCCCTAACTTTACTAATTTCTATCTTTTAAAACATTATTTAATCTTCAAGGTTACCTAACTAGGCTTAAAATAAGGTTTACCTAGCTAGACCAACATACAAAAGTAGACTTAGCTAATCTTGTAACCATTTCAGTAATCCAATGATGCAACACAAATAACATACTTTCGTATTCATTTATACAGCAAGCATCAATCAAAACATTAGAATTTTCAACAACAAGTATCATTTTAAGGCATGAGCATATTCAAGACAGTAAGCATATCTACATCATTTCATTGGTACATATCATTGAGTTACTTATCTTTCAAGTCATATAACTTTTTCAATATTGCCTTGGATGATTAATGAACAACTTGTGACATATAACATTAGATACCCAAAGGTATCAATTCCATAATATACAACTTGTGACATTTATCAGAGGATGCAATAGCATCAAGGTGACTTACCACCTTAAGGTATATTGGTGACTAACCACCAAACTTTAACAATAATCAGAGGAGCTCAATGACTCTAAGGCATGCCCTTATACCTATAGACACTAATCAACCAAGGTATTTATCTTATCTTTTATATCCAACAAGGTCATTGGTTTGTTATTCAATAATTTTCAAAGTCATGTAACAATTTCAATCATGTTTACAAGGTGAACATGCAAGTAATGTCAATCAAATTTCTAGCAAGCATTTAATATTATTTCAAGCATATAACCATCATCAAACAGTAGCTAAATCATCCATAAAGTCTCATTTTACATAGCTTAATCAATCAACATATCATAGCAACATATTACTTAAGCTAAGCATGCTTATCTAGCAAGTAAGATATACTTAGGTCATAATTCAAGTCTTTAATCCTTCTTCCTTATCAAGTTAAGTTACCAACCATTATTAGGTTCATTTCATGCTTCATTAGGTTATCTAATAATAAACAAAAAAATAATAAGGTTAGGATACTAATCCTAACACTTAAACAATACTACACTCACAATATTCCAAGCTACTTGTTGTCCTTTATCACAATGCCCTTGTCTCTCCTTCTTGATTGTTCACTCCTTGTATCCTCTATTGCCTCTTCCTCAATAGGCTCTTGAATCATATTACAACATATATAACATCCATTAGTATCAACCTTAGCATAAAAATCCAACCAAATCAAGCAAACAACAATAAACGCACAAGCTGTCCCTAACATGGCAGTTTGAGTAACCTCTACTAAACTGGCCATATCTTTTTACTCACAACTCCAAATAAGGAGTCCTTTACCATTCTAGAAAGCTTATAAACACACCTTTACAACCATGCATGGCACATAATTTTTTATCATTTCCCTATCAATACAGTTTATTAGTTGAACATAAGACATTTTTAAAAACCTAATCTGCCTATGCTTAATTTGTGACTTTAGTGCATTTATAACCTATGTTTCACTACACCATTAATCTTGAGCTTTTAAACATATTTACCTATACATGTTAACATAATCATGTTGTTCCATAAACCATGAAAACAGGACATATAAGTCCTCAAATTATCAATCCTTACAAACTAGTCCATTTTGATCTTCTATGTGTTCTAATGATATTTAAACTATCAATTGATATATAATTCAAGCTAAATCATTTATTTTTCATTCGTAAAATACCTCCCCTATTTCTAACAAATTTTAAAGAATTTACTGGCATCAATTAAACCCCTAAAAATTTTCAAAATTACAATTTAACCTAAGCAATTTCCAGATTCATTCAGTTCTGAGCAGTCTTTTTGTAATTCAATTTTCAGCCACTTCCTATGTCATTTTCATACTCAAAAGGCCATTTTCTTATAGTACGCATTCTTCTCTACAACTTTTATTTACAAAAGTTTTCCTAATTTGAACCCTAACCCATTCAAATTTTCAATACAAAACATGGCAGTGCATGAACCCTAATCTGGGTAAATTCAACCTAAGTTCATGTTCTTACTTAAATTTCCAGAAATTCAACTATATTTTCTTAAACCTAGCTATCAAACAACATATTAACTTGATTCTAATCCTAATTCCAGCAAGAAATCATAATCAACACATCAAAATAACCCTAATCAAAATAACACAAAATTATACTTACTTGAATTTTTACAAGAACATGCATGCATTAGTATCTTAATTTCCAGCACATAATCCTTCAAAACTCTCTCTCTCTCTCTCTCTCTTGGTTCTATGGTTTCGGTTAGAATGGATGAAAGATGAAGAAGATAGTGAATGGAAGATTGGCAACACTTGTTTATTTCCTTCAAACATAGTGACCGTTTATGGTCATCACAAAGACACATGGAATGTCTAGTTTCCATGTGTTTCCACTAAGTGATATTTAATCTATTATATTAAGGATATTATCCTTATTAATTTCATTTAGATATCATCCAATTACTTATATATATATATTCTTTAATTATTATTATTATCATGTATTATTCATGTATATATATTACACGTATATGTATATAATTACATAATCTCACCGAAACATACATGTGAATTTTTAGGTTGCACTTTAATCCATTTATAACATGAAATAACTTAGTTAATGTGGTTTCATTTCAATCTTAACTAGATCAACAAATGTTTACGTTATTCCTGTCGTTTTCTATAGTTCGTACTAGGGTGGTTTTCAGGGTGTTACATCAAGTGTTAAGCTTTCCTACTCTAGTTTACAGATAGAAGTCTAGACAGCACAAGAGTCACAAAGGGTGTTTAAAGATCAGAACTATAGCAAGGCTCTAAACTGTTCCTAAAAACATCCTAAAGGCACTGCCACGATAGAGTATGTCATGGCAGGTAAGTTCAGTTCAAAGACTTAAGCCAAATTTTTTTAGTTGTTTTTTTTTGACAAAAATAAACTAAATAATAACTAATACTTAGACAAACACTTCATTACTAAAGGGATGCCACCCCCAAACTCGAGGGTTGCATTGCCCTCAATGCATGATGACATGTAAATTAAAAACAAAAAAAAAACAAAATACATCACAAAATAAATAAAACAGCAGAGACAACAAATATAAGATAGAAACTTAAGTTGAGGAGCTGTTATCGCTGCTGCTGCTGATCTGGAGCTGCCGGCGGGCAGTGACTTTCATGGCAGGTGCCGACAGAGTGCTTGGAGAGGCAGAGGCTGTTTTCTTTTTGGCTTCCCTTGGTGGATGGGCACGAGTTGGTGAGATGTATGGGGGCTTGTCCAAAACTTGTACCTCGTCGTCGGAGCTGCTGCTGCTACTGGTGCTGCTGGAAGATCTACCGTGGCCGGAGGGTCCTTCACCAGCCTTGTTGGGCTTTTGCCTCTTTATTGGAGTGAACTCGTTGGAGAGGTTTCGGGCGACAGAGGGCTCCCTGTCAGAGTCCTGCCAGACGGATGATGAGGAGAATCCTTCGAAGTAGTCTTCGTTGAGCTCTGGTAGGGGCTCCTTTCTCTTCTCGCCTCTGGCAGTGGCAGTGTGGCTGTCGCCTTCAGCTGTCGTGGCCGGTGTAGGTGTAGAGGCAGCAGATGGAGTCTTCGGTGTGGCAGCAGGGGTAGGAGTAGGTGTGGGGGCAGCGAAGTATTGTTTTGGGAAGGCAGGGAATGGTACATGTGTAAAATTTAAATCGTTATGAATAAAATTTACCGTTGCTGCCGTGAAGTCCCTTATGAAGCTCATCAGACCGAGCTGCCTTTCCTCCATTCGTTTGAGTGTTGACAGAATCTGGGTGGAGGCATCTGGTGGAGGGGTTTCTGCCGTTGGCTGCTGCGGCAGGTTCTGGGTGACTGGGGCTTGCCGGCTGCTCTGCTGTGGTAGAAGGGTTGAAGTAGGACAGTGGGGTTGCTGCTTTCAGCTCCATGAGGCTGAAGATGTTTCGCTCCGTCCACCCTTTCCCTTGGACTTTAAAGTCTTCGGCAATTTCTGGTACGCTGTGGCCTCGGCATATTGCGGTGATGAGGTACGGGAAGACAAGAGGTCCCGATGGTCGGAGATAACATTCTAAAATTCCCTCCCTTATGTATCGGCCGACATTGATGGATCTTTCATTTAAAATTGAATGTACAAGAGCTAACCTTGGTCGGTCGACTGTACTATTGTGGGAGGATGGCATGATTCTCTTCTTCACGAAATGATTCCACAGTTTGGCTTCGGGAGTCAACTGAGTTCTTTTCACCGTCCATCGATGCTTTGGGTCTTTGTTCCATTCTGTTCCCTCCTCCGTCAACTCTGCCATCACCGCGTCATAGTCTGCCGGCGACAGACTGTTGACGAATCTCTTGTGGGCGTCCTCCTTTTTGCTGACATAAAGGCCATAGAGGGTGTTGATGTAAGAAGGCTCGAAAGAAAGCTCTTTACCTCGAACTGTCACGGTCGTAGTATCTTTGCTGTCGATGATAGCATAAAATTCCCGGACTAGTGTGACGTTCATTTCTTCTGGCTGGGCAGCAAATTACTGCCATTTGAGGGCATGGATCTTCTATGCGATGAAGGGTTCAAGCCCGAGGTTTCCTGTGGGTTCGGTGTAGAGAAACCCCCGTTCTTCCCACTTCTCCCTCTTCTGGAAGGAGTGGTAGTATCTGCCGGCGGAGTCGGTGGAGGAGAAGCGGTTTGGGATGGCACTATGGCTGGGGGTGCTAACTGCTGCAGCAGAACTGGAGGCAGCACTTCTACGGGCTTGTCTGCTAGTCATTGTTGCAAGGGCTGTAGAAAAAAAGGAAAATTTTGAGATCTAGAGAAGGCAAGTTGAGAGAATAAAAGTGAGATGAAAAATGAATAGTGAATGGGGGTTTATATAGATGGATAATTTTCTGCCCGTTGGAGCTGTAACGGTAGGCGCGAATAACGGGGCCAACTGTTACGCGGTTTCTGACGCGTCTGTCACGCGTTTCTGTGTCTGCTGTGCATCTGTTACACGTTTGCGTGTCTACCGCGACAACTTGGTGACAAGTTGTATTTTCCGCGTCTGTCGCGACAGCTGATGACAGGCTGTGACGACAGACTCATCCGTTTGGCTTTTTGGGCTGCTGTTGATATGGTGGGCTAGTTCACTTCTTTTCTTCTCCTTGCTTCCTTTATTTCCTAAAAATAATTAAAATAAAATCTTAGTTCCTAAAATAAAATAAAATACTTCTTAATTCCTAATAATGAAATAGATAAATAAACGAAATAAAATAAAAAACTAAGTTAAATTAGGGATGCCTTGAGGGACATCTCCTAAAGTAACTACTTCCTGCATTCTTGGGGCTTCAGTCCCCTGATAATGCTTTAATCTCTGTCCGTTGACTTTGAACTGGTGCCCGTCCTTTAAGGATTTGGTCGTGATGGCACCATGGGGAAAAACCTGCACAACTTGAAAGGGGCTGAACCATCTAGATTTAAGCTTTCTTGGGAAAAGTTTTAACCTAGAGTTAAACAACAACACAAGTTGCCCTGGGCAGAACTGTCGTGGCAACAACTTCTTGTCATGCCACCTTTTGGTTTTATCTTTGTAAATCTTGGCGTTGTCGTAGGCCATTGCTCGAATTTCTTCAATTTCATTCAAGTCAAGTAGCCTCTTCTGTCCTGCCTTATCTAAGTCCATGTTTACTGCCTTGATAGCCCAATAAGCTCCATTCTCTATCTCGACAGGTAAGTGGCATGTTTTCCCATATATAAGCCTATAGGGTGACATTCCCAATGGTGTTTTGAATGCTGTTCTATAGGCCCAGAGTGCATCATTGAGGTGTAAAGACCAATCTTTTCGAGTGGGTTTAACCATCTTCTCAAGTATGTTCTTTACTTTTCTGTTGGATATTTCGGCCTGTCCATTGGTTTGAGGGTGGTATGCTGTTGCAATCCGGTGTTTTACTCCGTATTTTCTCAAGGCAGCATCAATTACACTATTATCAAAATGTCTCCCTTCGTCACTGATTATCGCCTTGGGAATGCCAAATTTGGAGAAAATATTCTTATGCAGAAATCTTTGAACAGTTTTGGCGTCATTTTTCTGCGTGGCGATCGCTTTAACCCACTTGGACACATAACCCACTGCCAGTAGGATGTAGAGATTCCCACAAGATGCTGGGAACGGTCCCATGAAATCGATCCCCCATACATCAAAGATTTCAACTTCACAGATGTTCTGCAATGGCAACTCTTGCCTTCTCGAGATGTTCCCAGTCCTTTGGCACTTGTCACAGCTTTTGTAGAAGGCTTGTGCATCCTTGAACAGTGTGGGCCAATAGAGACCAGATTGCAAAACCTTGGCAGCGGTTTTATTTCCACCTAGGTGTCCTCCGTATGGGGAAGCATGGCAGTGGTGAAGCACAGCTTCCTGTTCATCCTGTGGTACGCATCTCCTGTGTAACACCCCAAATTTGGGCCTAGATGTTTAGAGTTTGAACCGGACCGGTCTGAAAAACGATTCGAATCTAAAAGGGAGTTTTAAGGAACACCTAGTTCGGGATGATTTAAAAATATAGAAAAATATCTAAAAATCCTTATTTAAAATAAGAAAGACAATGGTGGAATAAATTTTACAAAGTAAGGTTTGAGAATACTACATTTCGGTGTAGTGACCAAATCATAGTTTTTGCAAAGTTAAGTAGTGATTGTTTTGTAAAGGATTGAAACTTTGAATCTTTAAGAAGCTAATTTTACCAAAATGTTTTCATCATATTTTCCTTAATTTGGGTGATTTAATTAATGTTTTAATTAAAGAAAATGAAGGTGGATTAAATTAGGAAACCACCTTTGACTTTTCATAACTACTTTTCACAAATTTTCCCTCATTTTATTTTCTCTCAAATTCCTTTCAACCAAACACATTTTCTCCAACATATACACTTTGTTTTCACTTCATTTGATGATATTTCAATCACTCTTTGATTCTTAATCAATTCCTCATCAAATCCATTTGATTTTTACATTGAATTTTCAAGAAAACTTGCCCAAATCAAGGAGTAATCATCCATTAGAGGTAAGCTTCGTCCTTCTCCTCTAATGATCAGTTCTTTACTGAAATTCCCAAGTTATCAATCCTTTATTAATGATTTTTAAGTGGTATTAATGTTAGAAACAAGAAATTGTCTTAAAACTCAAGATTTTGGAAGAGATCTTGAAGATTTTCGTGGTGATTGATTGGGCTCTGTTTTGAGATGGTTTTCTAATGTATTTTGGGTGATAATTGATGTTACAAATGAGGTTTTATCAATCAAATCCCGAATAGGTTTGTTTCCCTAAGTTTTGCTTGTTAGAATGATGGTTTTTGGGGTGATTTTGGTGTTCTGTTATAGCTGGAGGTATAAGGATGTGGTTGTGTTGGTTTTTGATGTTAATTGATGTTTAGAAATGATTAGAAGTGATGGATCTTAGCTGGGTTTGGTTTTAGATGAGTTTGGAGGTGTTTTCGGTAGTGTTTGGTAGCCGAAATGTGGTGTTTGTGTAGAGCAGCGAGTTTAGGTGTGTGGCTGATGATTTCAATGCATGATGATGCATTAATCCTATGCTCTTATGTGTTTAAAATAGGGGAGACATCTTCGGACATCTTTTGAGTTGATTCAGAAGCTTAGATTGTGTTTCGGCGAGCAAGCGAAACGTAATCGGTGAGTTTGTATGGTTTTAGATGTCCTTGAGGGACAAAGGATCAAGGTTTGGGGGTTTAGGAAAGGTTTGAACTACCTTCCTAAGTCCGGAAGTAAGTATTGGCTAGATTGCTCTATTGAATGTGGTGATTTCCCCTAAAATGCTTTTACATGCTCATGGTTTAGATTGATAAATTCCTACTGTTTTTATGCATATTTTATAGCATAAGATGATGCTTGAAATGATTTCAAGAAGTGACATGTTGCATAGTTGAGATTTGAGCTTTTATGTTAAAGCATAGCAAATGTTATGGTTTTGAATTGAGATGAAAATGTTGAGATTTGATGCATGAAAACAGTAGGTGAGATGATGTTTTATCATAATATATTGGCATAGATGTTGAGATACTTATCGGATATAATTGATCGATCAATAGGATGAGAGTGCACTATAAACTAAAATTCGTACGTGCTCTTTGGTTAAGCCAAAGGGAGAGAACCGATGATGGGCATTCCATCGGGTAGGACTTGGTGAAATACCCAAGCTTTGTGACGATGAGAGATTCCGCCATGTGAGTACGGTGATGTGAGATTCCACTGGAAACTATGTTGCTAGACGAGTGAGTACGGTGATGAGAGATGCCACCGGAAGTGTTTAGTGAGGTGTCCGCATATCCGAGTAATAATGAGATTTGAAATGCCAATATAAAATATGTAATGATTTTTGATTCACATGTACCTTTGAAGAAATGATTTATGCTATGAGAAATGCATATGAGACTTGTATTAGAAATGCTTTGGTGTTACAAGCATGTGTATGGCTTTGCCATGAGTTTTGCATTGGTTTAAATGCATGAGATAGAATGAAGGTACATGTTTTTCAATGAGAAATTGCTTTGAAAGGTTTCCAAGCATGAGATAGAATGAGCATGTGGTTTAAAAGCTTTTGAGAAAGTGTTTTCAAGATATGCATTATTGAGTTTGTTTTCTTTAGAGCATGCCTCACTAAGCATTTGTGCTTACTCTCTCTCTTTTACCAATAATGCAGATAATTGAGGTGTTTTCCGGGCATCAAAGAGGTTAAGGTTATCCAAGAAGTTCAAGCTCATGTATGGTGAAGTTTTCACACACTTTAGTTTTGATATAATGGCAATGGGAAACCAAGGATTGTTTTTGGGAGATGTGTTGAACTCCCTAAGGTTGTGGCATGTTTGTGTTGGCATGTTTGAGTTGTAACTGGCCTTGAATGTTTTGATTGAGGTTGGATTGCTTATTTTGGTTTTGTGATTAGGAAGCATGCCGCTAGACAATGTGAAATTGTGTTTGATGCTATGTTCGTATTAGAATGTCTCAATTATGTTCCTTATATGTATGATGGTTTATTGGTATGATTTGGGAGTCTTTGAGGCATGTTTGAGTGTGTTAAAGGATGAAAAACCAGCATTTGCTGTTGTTTCTGGGCAGGGTGTATCGAAACACCCTATGGTGTTTTGAAACGGGGGCCTGAAATGGTCTTGGCGTTGCGAAACTTATGGGACTGTTTTGAAACAGTTTAGCTACTGGAATGCCATGTTTCGGAACCAGTCTCGAAACATACCCGCGTACCGAAATGGTCAACACCGTTTCGATACAGCGTTTCAGTACGATTGGTAGGTGTTCCGAAACGGGTGACTGTTGGACACTGATTTGAATTGTTTTGAGTCTGTATGCTTACATTTTAGTCCTAAATGTTGTGATTGCAATTGCATGAGCTTGAGATGTCTTTTAAAGCTGAATTTTGGCAGAGAAGCATGTAAAATGATTAATTTCATAATGGTAATCCTAAAATCAATGAAGACCCTCTAATTTACAAAAATTACAATTTGGTCCCTAATCTAGTGTAAAGTGCAATTGAGTCCCTAAATGATATCCGATCGCTGTGCCTTTCTCATTCATGTTTCGTGCGTACTCACTTAGGTTTAATATGTTTTTAGACAAGATTAAAATGAAAAAAGGGTCGTTAATCAAGGTTGACTTTCGGGTTGACTTTGGTTTTCCCCGTGTAATCTTCGTAGTTCGGGTCAAGCGTCTAGGCCGGGCTAAGGGGGTTACATTTGTTGGTACCAGAGCCAGGTTATCGAATAATTGGGGTTTGGTATGTGGTTGTATGTGTTTATGCATGATGGTGTCTTTTTAGTGAAAGTTTGATGTATGAACAGTGAGGTTAGACTAATTTGAGATGATTTTATGGTGCTATGCTATGTTTGGAGTGTGGTTGGGAATCCCATTGCCATATCAAAACTAATGAGAGTGATTGTTTTTGAAAATGAGCTTGGGTACTTGGATTACTTACCTTATTGTGCCTAATTGTGTTTATTGCATTTTTGTAGTGCATTGTTTTCTTTATAATGGGGCCACGTAGAGAGCTGAGAATCAATACGAGATCGATGGCTGAGAATGAGAATGTCGAGAATGCTGAAGATTTACCTCCTTCTCCCCCTGGTGGTGGACCACCCGGTGGTGGTGGTGGTGGTGTTGGAGCTGGTAATGCTGGTGCTGGTGCTGTGGTTGCTGGACCCGAGGGTGTGCAGGGGCAAGCTGCTCCTGTCATGACCATGTTGATTCAGGCTATTGCCGGGGCTTTCCAGGCAGTAGTAGCTTGAGCCCATGGAGCTGCGCATCAGGACGATGCTAATATGATATTGCCTTTGGAACGCCTTCGCAGTCTAGGAGGGACTGAGTTCAGAGGCTTATCTCTAGAAGGATCCGAATCTTGGTTGGAGAGCACCAAGAGGATTCTGGGTCAGATGAACTACAACAATGTGCAGAAGCTGGGTTGTGTTGTGTCACTGCTGCATGGTGATGCCTATACGTGGTGTACGACCACAATCTCCGGGATGGAGGATGACGAGGTGACTTGGACGTTTTTCCTGAATGCGTTCAAGCGGAAGTACCTGAGAGTACGTTACCTCGATGAAAAGAAAAGAGAGTTTATGTCTCTCGTGCAAGGAAACATGTCAGTAGCTGAATATGAAATTCAGTTTGTTCGCCTCAGTCAGTATGCACCTGAGCTAATCCCTAGTGAGCGGGAGAGGTGTGAACGATTTCGTTATGGGCTGGTAGCGGATGTCAAGACCTATATGCTTGCTGTTGATTACACTGATTTCGATGTCTTGGTCACTAGAGCCAAGGACATTGAATCAAATCTTGGTTTGGAAAATCGAGATGGTGGCTTTAGCTCAGGGAAACGAGTTGCGGAACGCGATTATGGTAGAGATCGCAACAAGAGGCATAAGGATAGGAAGCTGCATTATGATGCTAGGCGTGGGGGTGGTAACCCTGGTAGAGGTCAGCAATGACCTAATGCTGTTCTGAGGACTCCTGAATGTAACCATTGTGGTAGAAGGCATGGTGGTGAGTGTTGGGGTAACCTTGGGACATGCTGGAATTGTGGGAATCGAGGGCATTTGAAGAAAGATTGTCCTCAGCCACTGAGAGAGGGACAAGCTCCAGTGAGAGCAGCTGCGCCACAAAGAGGTCGTGGGCGCGGCCGTGGTAATTTTCAGCGTAGGGATGATGGTGGTAGGAATGTAGCACATGTTGTGGCCGTTCAACCGGAGGGTGGCAGTCAAGCTCGAGTGTATGCCCAACGCGAGGGAAGGAATGATACGGATGTGAATGCAGGTACCTTTACTTTGCAATCCTTGTCATTACTTTCTTTGATTGATTCTAGATCTACACACTCGTACATATTGCGTGAACATGCTCAAATGCTTGGTTTACCTGTTGAGTCTTTGGATGTTGGTATCCGTGTGACTAGTTCCTTTGGTGAGACGGTGGTAACAAGGAGTTGTATAGGAGATGTCCCTTGATGGTGCAAGATCATGTTTTTTTGTTGATCTCATGGAATTGCCATTCTACGGCTTTGATGTAATCCTTGGCATGGATTGGCTTGTTGAGCATAGAGTTGTGGTGGATTTCGAAAGCAAGCGAGTTTCGCTAAAACTTGCGGATGATTAGGAGGTGGTGGTAGTAGGTGAGAATGTGAAGTTTCTTGCTAATGTGGTGTCTACATTGGAAGCAAGTCGGATGTTGCGGCAAGGTTGCGAGGCTTACCTAGCCTTTGTTATGAATCCTAGTTCAAAGGAGGTGCGCGTTCAAGATATAAGAACTGTATGTGAGTTCCCTGGAGTGTTTCCGGAGGAATTACCTGGATTACCGCCTAGTCGAGAGGTGGAGTTTGGGATTGAGTTGTTTGAGAACACAACTCCGGTGTCCATTGCTCCCTATCGCATGACACCTAAAGAGCTGAAGGAGTTAAAAACGCAACTTTAGGAGTTGCTTGATCGTGGTTTCATTCGGCCTAGTGTGTCACCTTGGGGTGCACCGGTCTTGTTTGTGAAGAAGAAGGATGGCACGATGAGAATGTGCATCGATTACCGTCAGCTGAACAAGTTGACCATCAAAAACAGGTATCCTTTGCCGAGGATTAATGACCTTTTTGATCAATTTCAGGGAGCGGCTGTGTTTTCAAAGATTGACTTGAGGTCAGGGTACTATCAGCTAAAGGTGAAAGATGTGGATGTACCGAAAACAGCCTTTAGAACGAGATATGGGCATTATGAGTTCCTTGTAATGTCGTTTGGCTTAACGAATGCTCCTGCTGCTTTCATGGACATGATGAATAGGGTGTTCCATGAATACTTGGACAAGTTCGTTGTGGTGTTCATCGACGATATCCTTGTGTATTCTCGTACTGAGGAGGAGCATGAAGGTCATTTGAGGGTTGTTTTGCAAGCGCTGTTGGAAAATCAGCTTTATGCTAAGCTGAGCAAGTGTGAGTTTTGGCTAAAGGAAGTTGTGTTCCTTGGTCATGTGGTTTCGGCTGAAGGGATTCGAGTGGATCCTCAGAAGGTTGAGGCGGTGATGAATTGGAAGCTTCCTAAGTCTGTTCATGATGTCCACAGTTTCCTTGGGTTGGCAGGATATTACCGGAGGTTTGTGGATGAATTTTCTAAGATTGTTGCTCCTTTAACGAAGTTGTTGCAAAAAGATGTTAAGTATGAGTGGACGGAAGCGAGACAACAAGCTTTTGAGAAGCTTAAGGCAGCTTTGACGCAAGCTCCTATCTTGGTTCAACCTGAATCATGAAAAGAGTTTGTGGTGTACAGTGACACATCCTATGTTGGTTTGGGGTGTGTGCTAATGCAAGAGGGTAAGGTGGTGGCTTATGCATCGCGTCAGTTGAAGGTGCATGAGTGTAATTATCCTACGCATGATATTGAGTTAGCTGTGGTGGTTTTTGCTTTAAAGATCTGGAGACATTATCTTTATGGTGAGAAGTGTACTGTGTACACGGATCACAAGAGTTTGAAGAATTTGATGCCTCAGAAAGAGTTGAATCTTAGGCAACAACGATGGGTGGAGTTGCCTAAGGATTACGATCTAACGATCGAGTATCACCCGGGAAAGGCCAATGTTGTGGCTGACGCCTTGAGCAGAAAAGTGGCGGTGGAGTTAAGGGCGATGTTTGCTAGCTTGAGCATATCGCGAGATGGAGGTCTTGTTGCTGAATTGCAAGTGAAACCATCTCTGGTTCAATTGATAAAGGATAAGCAGTTGTTGGATGATTCTTTGGTGCCACATGTTCAATATATTGCTGAGGATAGACCATCAAATTTTTGTTTTAATGACGATGGAGTTCTATGTTTTGGAAGTCGGATAGTAGTGCCGAATGATGTGGAGTTGAGGCGTACTATTCTTACCGAAGCTCATAGTAGTCCTTTTGCTATGCACCCTGGTAGTACAAAGATGTACCGTGATCTGAAGGATGAGTACTATTGGGTGGGTTTGAAGAAGGATGTTGCGGAATATGTGAGCAAGTGCATGGTTTGTCAGCGGGTTAAGGCTGAGCATCAGTTTCCTTTGGGGTTGTTGCAACCGTTGAGGATCCCTGAATGGAAATGGGAGAGGATAACCATGGACTTTGTGTCCGGTTTTCCTTTGTAACCATTAAAGAAGAATTATGTGTGGGTGATTGTGGATCGCCTTACAAAGTGTGCGTATTTCTTACCTGTGCATACTACGTATACCTTGGATAAGCTTGCAGAGCTGTACATTGCTAAGATTGTACGTTTGCATGGTGTACCAAAATATATAGTGTCGGATAGAGATCCGAGGTTCACGGTAAGGTTTTGGGAGTTTTTACATCAGGCATTGGGTACGCGGCTGAATTTCAGTACTTCTTATCATCCGCAGACGGATGGACAGTCTGAGCGTGTTATCCAAGTGCTTGAGGATATGTTGAGGTGCTGTGTGATTGAGTTTCAAGGCTCTTGGGAGAAACACTTGCCTTTGGTGGAGTTTGCTTATAATAATAGCTACCAGGCAAGTATTCAAATGACACCTTATGAAGCACTGTATGGGAGGAAATGCAGAACTCCTCTTTGTTGGGCTGAAACGGGACAAAAGTTGGTCTCGATGCCGGCTTTGTTGAAAGGAACCACCGAGAAGGTGAAGCTCATTTGTGAGCGGTTGAAGGCAACTTCTGATCGGCAAAAGTCTTACGCGGATTTGAAGCGTAAGGAGATAGAGTTTGCGGTGGGTGATCGTGTGTTCTTAAAGGTTTCACCTTGGAAGAAGGTGATGAGATTTGGTCGGAAGGGTAAGTTGAGCCCTAGATACATTGGACCATATGAGGTGTTAGAACGTGTGGGTCCTGTTGCTTATAAGCTGAGGCTACCACAAGAGCTAGAGAAGATACATAATATGTTTCATGTATCCATGCTTCGGAGGTATAGATCGGATCCTTCGCATGTTATGCCTGTAGAGGAAGTTGAATTGAATCCAGATTTGACTTATGATGAGGAGCCAGTCGAGATTTTGGATTCGGACAGTAAGGTTCTCTGGGGTAAGACCATTGAGCTGGTTAAGGTGTTGTGGAGGCATCGTGGTGTTGAAGAAGCCACGTGGGAAAGAAAGGAAGATATGAAAAAGCATTTTCCTTACCTTTTTCCTCCAGGTAAATTTCGAGGACGAAATTTCTTAAGAGGGGGAGAGTTGTAACACCCCAAATTTGGGCGTAGATGTTTAAAGTTTGAACCGGACCGGTCTGAAAAACGGTTCGAATCTAAAAGGGAGTTTTAGGGAACACCTAGTTCGGGGTGCTTTAAAAATATAGAAAAATATCTAAAAATCCTTATTTAATATAAGAAAGACAATGGTGGAATCAATTTTACAAAGTAAGGTTTGAGAATACTACATTTCGGTCTAGTGACCAAATCGCAGTTTTTACAAAGTTAAGTAGTGACTGTTTTGTAAAGGATTGAAACATTGAATCTTTAAGGAGATAATTTTAACAAAATGTTTTCATCAGATTTTTCCTTAATTTGGGTGATTTAATTAATGTTTTAATTAAAGAAAATGAAGGTGGATTAAATTAGGAAACCACCTTTGACTTTTCATAACTACTTTTCACAAATTTTCCCTCATTTTATTTTCTCTCAAATTCCTTTCAACCAAACACATTTTCTCCAGCAAATACACTTTGTTTTCACTTCATTTGATGAGATTTCAATCACTCTTTGATTCATAATCAATTCCTCATCAAATCCACTTGATTTCTACATTGAATTTTCAAGAAAACTTGCCCAAATCAAGGAGGAATCATCCATTAGAGGTAAGCTTCGTCCTTCTTCTCTAATGATCAGTTCTTTACTGAAATTCCCAAGTTATCAATCCTTTATTAATGATTTTTAAGTGGTTTTAATGTTAGAAACAATAAATTGTCTTAAAACTCAAGATTTTGGAAGAGATCTTGAAGATTTTAGTGGTGATTGATTGGACTATGTTTTGAGATGGTTTTCTAATGCATTTTTGATGATAATTGATGTTACAAATGAGGTTTTATCAATCAAATCCTGAATAGGTTTGTTTTCCTAAGTTTTGCTTGTTAGAATGATGGTTTTGGGGTGATTTTGGTGTTCTGTTATAGCTAGAGGTATAAGGACGTGGTTGTGTTGGTTTTTGATGTTAATTGATGTTTAGAAATGATTAGAAGTGATGGATCTTGGCTGGGTTTGGTTTTCGATGAGTTTGAAGGTGTTTTCGGTAGTGTTTGGTAGCTGAAATGTGGTGTTTGTGTAGAACAGCGAGTTTAGGTGTGTGGCTGATGATTTCAATGCATGATGATGCATTAATCCTCTGCTCTTATGTGTTTAAAACATGGGAGACATCTTCGGACATCTTTGGAGTTGATCCAGAAGCTTAGATTGTGTTTCGGCGAGCAAGCGAAACGTAATCGGAGAGTGTGCATGGTTTTAGAAGTCCTTGAGGGACAAAGGATCAAGCTTTGGGGATTTAGGAAAGGTTTGAAACACCTTCCTAAGTCCGGAAGTAAGTATTGGCTAGATTGCTCTCTTGAATTTGGTGATTGCCCCTAAAATGCTTTTACACGCTCATGGTTTAGATTGATAAATTCCTACTGTTTTATGCATATTTTATAGCATGAGATGATGCTTGAAATGATTTCAAGAAGTAACATGTTTCATAGTTGAGATTTGAGCTTTTATGTTAAAGCATAGCAAATGTTATGGTTTTGAATTGAGATGAAAATGTTGAGATTTGATGCATGAAAAACAATAGGTGAGATGATGTTTTATCATAATATATTGGCATAGATGTTGAGATACTTACCGGATATAATTGATCGATCAATAGGATGAGAGTGCACTATAAACTAAAATTCGTACGTGCTCTTTGGTTAAGCCAAAGGGAGAGAACCGATGATGGGCATTCCATCGGGTAGGACTTAGTGAAATACCCAAGCTTTGTGGCGATGAGAGATTCCGCCATGTGAGTACGGTGATGTGAGATTCCACCGAAAACTATGTTGCTAGACGAGTGAGTACGGTGATGAGAGATGCCACAGGAAGTGTCTAGTGAGGTGCCCGCATTTTCGAGTAATAATGAGATGTGAAATGCCAATATAAAATATGTAATGATTTTTGATTCACATGTACCTTTGAAGAAATGATTTATGCTATGACAAATGCATATGAGACTTGTGTTAGAAATGCTTTGGTGTTACAAGCATGTGTATGGCTTTGCCATGAGTTTTGCATTGGTTTAAATGCACGAGATAGAATGAAGGTACATGTGTTTTCAATGAGAAATTACTTTGAAAGGTTTTCAAGCATGAGATAGAATGAGCATGTGGTTTAAAAGCTTTTGAGAAAGTGTTTTCAAGAGATGCATTATTGAGTTGGTTTTCTTTAGAGCATGCCTCACTAAGCATTTGTGCTTACGCACTCTCTTTTACCAATAATATAGATAATTGAGGCGTTTTCCGGGCATCAAAGAGGTTAAGGTCATCCCAAGAAGTTCAAGCTCATGTATGGTGAAGTTTTCACACACTTTAGTTTTGATATAATGACAATGGGAAACCAAGGATTGTTTTTGGGAGATGTGTTGAACTCCCTAAGGTTGTGGCATGTTTGTGTTGGCATGTTTGAGTTGTAATTGGCCTTGAATGTTTTGATTGAGGTTGGATTGCTTATTTTGGTTTTGTTATTAGGAAGCATGCCTCTAGACAATGTGAATTTGTGTTTGATGCTATGTTCGTGTTAGAATGTCTCAATTATGTTCCTTATATGTATGATGGTTTGTTGGTATGATTTGGGAGTCTTTGAGGCATGTTTGAGTGTGTTAAAGGATGAAAAACCAGCATTTGCTGTTGTTTCTGGGCAGGGTGTATCGAAACACCCTATGGTGTTTCGAAACGGGGGCCTGAAATGGTCTTGGCGTTTCGAAACATACGGGGCTGTTTCGAAACAGTTTGGCTACTGGAATGCCATGTTTCGAAACTGGTCTCGGAACATACCCGCATACCGAAACAGTCAACACCGTTTCGATACAGTGTTTCGGTACGGTTGGTAGCTGTTCCGAAACGGGTGACCGTTGGACACAGATTTGAATTGTTTTGAGTCTGTATGCTTACATTTTAGTGCTAAATGTTGTGATTGCAATTGCATTAGCTTGAGATGTCTTTTAAAGCTGAATTTTGGCAGAGAATCATGTAACATGATTAATTTCATAATGGTAATCCTAAAATCAACGAAGACCCTCTAATTTTAAAAAATTACAATTTGGTCCCTAATCTAGTGTAAAGTGCAATTGAGTCCCTAAATGATATCTGATCGATGTGCCTTTCTCATTCATGTTTCGTGAGTAGTCACTTTGGTTTAATATGTTTTAGACAAGATTAAAATGAAAAAAAGGTCGTTAATCAAGGTTGACTTTCGGGTTGACTTTGGTTTTCCCCGTGTAATCTTCGTAGTTCGGGTCAAGCGTCTAGGCCGGGCTAAGGGGGTTACATCCTGATAATTTGATCTGCACAATGTTTGAAAAGAAGAGGTTCGTCCCAATAATAATGTTTTGCATCATTTTGGAACCTCTTCCTTCCTTGGTAATTAAGTTCGGGACGTAGTACTCCGCTAACAATGTAGTTAACAAAATAAGCGTACCAAGGAAGTTCAGAACACTTACCTGCCGCTATGGCTGTCGCGGCAGTGCTTGTGACAGCAAACAATTGCTCATCCGGAAAGGTCTCCAATATGTTGGTTCTGTCCGTTGGTGGACTCTTTTACCATCTCTAATCTTGACAAGTGGTCTGCTACTTGGTTTTCTGTCCCCTTTTTGTCCTTGATATCAATGTCGAATTCTTGCAGCAGCAGAATCCAACGTATCAGTCTAGGTTTTGCATCTTTTTTTGTGAACAGATACTTCAGTGTTGAATGGTCTGTATGGACCACCACCTTCGTTCCAAGTATGTACGGACGGAACATGTCGATTTAGAACACCACTGCTAATAGTTCCTTTTCTGTTGTGCTGTAGTTTACTTGGGCATCATTCAGTGTTTTGCTGGCGTAATAAATGACGTGGAAGAGCTTACCCTTCTTCTGCCCTAGTGCTGCCCCTACAGTATAGTCACTGGAATCACACATTATTTCGAATGGCAAACTCCAGTCTGGTGTCTGTACAATCGGGGCTGTTACCAACTTCTCCTTCAAAATTCTGAATGCCTCAGTACATTCAGTATTAAATTCAAAGGGACGATTCTGCTCCAATAAATGGCATAAAGGCTTGGTAATCTTCGAGAAATTTGCAATAAATCTTCGATTAAACCCAGCATGCCCTAAGAAACTCCGAATTCCCTTGACCGTGGTGGGTGGCGGCAGCTTTTCGATGAGTTCTATTTTTGCTCTGTCTACCTCTATGCCGCGACAGCTTACCTTATGGCCTAGGACTATCCCTTCACTCACCATGAAGTGACATTTTTCCCAATTTAAGACCAAGTTCGCTTTTTCGCATCTTTCAAGCACCTTCTGTAGGTTGCCTAAACATCCTTCAAAACTGTCTCCAAAGACGGAAAAATCGTCCATGAAAATTTCCAGGAAGTCCTCTACCATGTTAGAGAATATTGCCATCATGCACCTTTGGAAGGTTGCTGGTGCATTGCAGAGTCCAAATGACATTCTCCGAAAAGCATAAGTGCCATATGGGCAAGTGAAGGTCATTTTCTCTTGATCCTCTGTTGCAATAGCTATCTGGTTGTAACCTGAGTAACCATTAAGAAAACAATAATAAGGTTTCCCCACTAATCTATCAAGCATTTGACCAATAAAAGGTAGGGAAAATGGTCTTTCCGGGTACCTTTGTTAAGCTTCCGGTAATCTATACAAACCCTCCAATCGGTCAAAGTCATGGTTGGGATTAGTTCGTTCTCTTCGTTGGTCACCACGGTTATTCCTCCCTTTTTAGGGACACACTGCACCGGGCTCACCCACTTACTATCCGAGATGGCATAAATTATTCCAGCGTCAAGCCATTTGATAATTTCTTTTCTCACCACTTCTCGCATAGCGCCGTTTAAGCGTCTCTGAGCATCAATGGTCGGCTTATGATCATCTTCCAGGAGAATTTTGTGCATACATAATGCCGGACTGATGCCTTGGATGTCAGCTATCATCCATCCAATAGCCTTCTTATGCTGCTGCAGCATTCCAATTAACTGCTGTTCTTGTTTCTGCATTAACTTGGAAGAGATGATTACGGGCAACATATCTTTTAAACCAAGAAAAACATATTTAAGCTACCCTGGCAGGGGCTTAAGATCTAAAACAGGTGGTGCTAAAGTTGAAGGCTTTTGGATTATATGTTCATTCGAGGTATCGTTTAGGGGCTCAAATAACTTACTTGGATGATTTCCTATCCAATTTACCTCCTCATGACCTTCAGTGTCAGATATGTCTAAGTCAGAGGAGTCACTGTCGTCGTTGCTGCCGTGACAATCTTCCAGATGACTGCCGTGGCAGTGACCAAATTTTATGTCATGGCAGCTCGACCTGACGCAGGGTTGGTCAAGGATTACTTTTGTAATGGCCTTACATTCTTCTTTTGCATCAGCATATTTGATTGCTTGGAGAACATTGAGTTTGAGCTCTTGATCATTTACTCTCATTGTCAGTTCTCCTTTTTCTACATCAATCAGAGATCCGCCTGTGGCTAGGAAGGGTCGCCCCAGGATGATTGGTGCATTCTCATCTTCTTCACATTCTAACACAAGAAAGTTAGTAGAAAAAATAAACTTATCCACTATTACCAGAATATCTTCGATCTTCCCTTCTGGTTGTACGTAAGAGCGGTCTACCAGCTGCAGCATGACTGTCGTGGGCCGTGCTCGTCCAATACCTAATTTCTGGAACACAGATTTTGGCATTAAATTTATACTAGCACCTAGATCACAAAATGCCTTACCCATGAATTTGTCACCAATTATGCACGGTATGATGAAGCTCCCAGGATCCTTCTTTTTCTGGGGTGGATGCCTGTGCAAGATAGTCATGCATCCCTCTGTCATTTTTACCGTTTCGAATTCCCCAAGTCTGGACCTTTTTGACATAGCATCCTTAAGAAGTTTTGCATATCCGGGCATCTGCTTGATGGCCTCTAACAGCGGTATATTGATATGCACCTGCTTAAAAATATCGTAAATCTTTTTGAGCTGGTACTCCTATTTCTGCTTTTGTAACCGCTGTGGAAAAGGAGGTGGAGGACGGTAATCTTCAAGGCATCCTTCACATGGTATTCAGATCTGAGGAGGTTTAGGTTCTTCAGTATCCTTTTCTTGCTCCTCTGTCCCTTCTGCTGCCGTGACAGGTGTGTCGAAAGCAGGTTGATTTTCGTCTGCCGAGGCAGTGTTCGCAGCAGGTATGTCTAGGGTCCGTTCCTCAATCGGTACGGTTTTCATCTCCTACCCTTGCAATTGTTTCCCACTCCTAGTTGTAATTGCTTTACACTCCTAATGTGTGGGTTTTCTAGCGACCTTAATATCACTAGGGAATCCTCCGTTTTGCCTTGGCTTAATATGTTGGGAAACCTGGCCCATCTGTGTCTCCAATGATTTCAGGGTGGCTTTATGGTTAGTCATTCTCATCTTTGTCTTGTCCATGAATGACTTAGTTTTCTTGACAAAGTGATCCATGTTTGCCATGTAAGTTCCTGTCTGTGACATGAATGTAGCCAAAGTTTGCTCCAGTATACTAGGTGCGGCTACCGGCTACTGTTGTGGCTGCTGCTGTGGTTACTGCCGTGACAAGATTCTGGGTGCCCCTTGGTTTTGGTTGTTCTGCATCTGAGGATTAAGTGCGTTGTTTGGATTGCTCCAAGAGAACTTGGGATCTTTCCTCCAGTTGGGATTGTAATTGTTGGTGTTGTAATTTCTTGGCTTATTGTAGTTTCCAACATACATCCCTTCCTCGAGCTGTAACGGACAGTCTTCCAAATTGTGGTTCCCACTGCAAGTTTCGCATACCTCTTCTGCAGAATATATAGGTTTAGAATCTTTTTTCAACAGATTTTCCACTGCCTTTGTGAGGTATGCAACCCGTGTCTTCAGGGAGTTGTCGGCTTCATAATCTTTTACAGCTATCCCTCGTTTACCTCTCCTTGCTGTAGGGAATTGCTCGTCATTCTTTGCTAAGTTTTTCAACACATCCATGGCTTCGTCTGGATCTTTATCCAACAACAGTCCATTTGCTGCTGAATCTATTCTCATCCGAGTGTGTGTGTTGGCAACATTGTAGAATTTAATGACTTGATTCCACACAGGGAATCCATGCATCGGGCAGTTCCTCAGAAGAGTTGTAAACCTATCCCATGCCTTGTGCATTGGCTCGTCATCTTCCTGTTGAAAGGTAGCAATTTCATTACGCAATCGCTCAGATAAGTGAGAAGGATTAAAACGAGATAAAAATTCACGAGTGAGATCTGCCCAAGTTTGTATTGAACCCGACGTTAGTTTTTTCCACCAAGTTTTAGCTCTGTCTCTCAATGAATGAGGAAATAACCGAAGCCTCAATATTTCCGGATTTACTCCTGGTAGCCTAAACGATCCATATATTTCTTGGAACGTTTTCAGGTGTTCTCGGGGATCCTCTGTTGCAGCACCACTAAACTGGCCAGCGAAGTTTATCATGCTGAACATAACTGGTTTCAGCTCGAAATTCTCAGCTTCCACGTCTGGCAAGGTGGTCTCCAGTTACACATGATCATTGATCATGTAGTCACGGCAGGACTATCGTGCGGCCACGGCAGCGGCAGGCTTTCCATTCCGGGCATCCTGGGGATGATCTCCAATAACCTCTTGGTTATCATCTACCCCGTTGTTCTATCTTCCGTTCACCATTGCTTCTAGCTGTTCCTCAAGATAGTCGTTTCTTGCTACCAAGAGGTGGACTCGGTTCCTGAGATTGCACGAACGTTCGATTTCAGGGTCTAGTTTGTACTCAGGTTCTTTGCCTTGTCTAGATCTGCGCATAAGCAAACATAAAACCTTGTGAAAAGCATAGGGTATGTGATACCAATATAACAGAGAAATTAAAAAGAAAAAAGTGCAGTAAAAGTAAGGGTAAAGATATGTTTCCAGTCCCCGGCAACGACGCCAAAAACTTGTTGCGTGTCAAAAGTCCTATCGCAATGTAGTGCAAGTGTACACGACGCAAGTAGTAAAGTGATACTCGAAGTATCAGATGTCGAATCCACAAGTACTGGAAATAGCATTATCTTTGAATTGCTGCACAAGAGGGAAAGAAAAGAGTTTAGATTGTTGGAAAATAATATTGGAGGATGATGAATATAAAAGAATAAAGATTCAGAGTTAAGAAATAGGCCGGTATTGATTTGCTCGGTAGTGCAGGTGTTGTATTGAAAAGAAACTCCTGTTCTGTCGTCGTCCCTGTCGCGGAAACACCTATCGCGGAAGAAGTCTGTTGTTGTCGCGGCAGCGATCACACAACTCTGTACTTGAAGCTTGGCAAGAATCCCTGTTGTGACTTGTCCTATCCCTAGGCCCAAGTACTGTTGATGAACACTTCTTGGATGATACCTCCCGGCGTGAATCG
This sequence comes from Hibiscus trionum, assembly GCA_030270665.1. Taxonomy (NCBI): domain Eukaryota; kingdom Viridiplantae; phylum Streptophyta; class Magnoliopsida; order Malvales; family Malvaceae; genus Hibiscus; species Hibiscus trionum. The sequence continues at coordinate 31,532,369 of BSYR01000021.1, forward strand.
AAGGGTGAACACCAATGTTGTTGAATTCTTCCTTAGCCACTTAACCTCATCCTATCCATAGGTCCGAGATGGTTCAACCATAAACTGGAGAACCCACACTTAATCCTTTCGTATACTTAATTCTCCCGATATTAAGTAAATAGATAATCTCACAATGCTCTCCCGATACTCTTGCAAGATGTTGAAACCAGAATAAGCAAACTTGAAGTTTTATTTCATTGAACAGAAAATTCCTAAAGCAGTACAATCCTTGCAACTACTTTACAGAATCAACCCTTAGCCCTTGGGGAAGTTTAGAACATGATGAGAAGAAGGAAAACGACAAGGGTTTTGGGGAAGACGGCTAGAGATGAGATATCCTTCCCTAGGTCGAATTACATGTCTTTATATAGGCCTTGGGTCCAGGTTTTCTAATATGACAAGAATAAAAGTTGAAACTAAAGTACAACTCTATTGGAATTTAATTCTTCTGAGTATATGGCTTTAATTCGTCCTCTTTTCTTGCTTTGGGTTTCTTCCTTGGACTTTGGGCTTGGCCTTCATTCTGCCCTAGGGCTCAGAAAAATATAGGAGTGGTCCACGACAGAACGGCTTGAAATCCTCTATATGTCGAACTCCACTTCACTTTTCCACTTCACCCATGCTGTCGTCATGGCTGCCACGGCAGTGGCAACGACAACATCTTCCTTCTTGACTCCAGTCCTGTGTTCCAGCTCTGCTCCTTCTCTGTCCTGAGTCTGCCACAGCAGATACCTGCAAAAGTAGCCAAAATCAGTAGCAATTGTGCTATTTTATCTAATTGTGATGTATATGCGAAACTTTACCTAAATGCAATGAACTATGCTTGAATGCAGCAGAAATATGGGTTAAATAAAGGGTAAAATATAGAACTTTTACACACTCAACAGTTGGATTTTAGGTGATTTTATGGGAGGTAAAAATTAGGCAATGGACACAAAGATTTATAGTGGTTCGGCCTTCTAACAAGCACCTACATCCACTACCTTAACTCCCCACTAAGGATTTCACCAAATTCACTCTGAATTTCTTTCCCTTTTCTAGGCTAAGGAGGCAACCTTTACACACTCAAAGCTTTCTAACCCAAAGCTTGAGTAAACCCTCTTTACAAGAGAAATTTGAGCAAACTTGAAATCCCTCACTAGGTAGATAGTTTGCACTCTTGAGCTCACTCACCCAACCCTAAACACTTGAGCAAATTTGACAATGTTGGCTCACAAGTGTTGTCTATACTAGAAATATACAATTTAAGCTCTAAGACAAATTCTTCATCATAATGTTGTTGACAATTGAAGCATTTTTCTTTTCTTGATGCTTGGAGGTCCCTTTTATACTCCCAATTGAGTTTGTAGCCGTTGAGGACTGTTGGGGTTGAATTGGAGCCGCTGGAGACTTTATTTCCCACCATAAATAAAGTTATGGTGATATCTATTTCGATATACGCGTAGCTGTATTGAGACACCCTTCTTCAGAACTAGCCGTTGGAGTCTGATGCAGTGTACCGTATCGAAACACTTTGGGGCCGTATCGGAACACCTAATGTCGTATTGAAACAGCCTGTAATTCAAATTTTCGTTGGGAAATAGCCGTTGGGGTGTATGCCACATAGGGCGTATCAAAACACCAAAGGGTGTTCCAGACAACACCTGTCCGTATCGAAATAGGTAAGCCTTGTATCGAAACGGATTCTGGCAGTTTTAAAACGTATCGATACAGTTTATGCCTATATCGAAACTAGTACGTTAAAAACATTGGTTTGGCTACTTAAAAACGTTTCAAACATTTCCAAAACCATTTTAAACATCATCAAACTTATTTTCAAGTTGTTTTTGACTTAGTGAGTATTTTTAATTCTTTTCAATTAAGTCCAAAACATTTTTCAATTATTATATCAAAACATATATTTCTACAATCTTCCCCTTTTGATATAATAAAACCAACTTGAAAAATTGTTTGAGATTCTCCCCCTTATCATTTAAAAGTTTGAATAAGAGATTTTGAAAATTAAATGAAGTTAAAGCTCCCCATTATTCTCTTGAAAAATCTATTTTTCAAACCATTTCTCCCCCTTTTTGTTATATCAAAAAGAATTTAAAAGACATTAAGCTCAAAATAACATAGGAGGTAAAAACAAATTGACACAAAAAACTTTTAGTTTTAAAAATGGCCCCCCTTACTCATAGCATCAAATATTGTTAGTCCAACAATATTATTAAACTAGTTGAATTAAAAGAAATAAAAACTAAATTGAAAATAAAATCAACTAATTTTACCACACTTGAATCCAAGGGAGGATGTGAAGCCCTCCTTCATCAAGTGTTCTCTTTGTATGCATGGAGTCCCCACTCAAATTTGGACTAGTTGATTACTCTCCATCACACCTAACAAAAGACAATCAAGTAATTTTTGGTATCCAAATTGCTTTGGATCTATAGACGTTAGTGGCACATAATTTTGTCCCCTTAGAAATCTATTTTTCAATTTCATCCTTTTTAGTTGAAGTACTTAGTCCTTTTGGATTCCAAATACTTCTAAAAACTTTACCATTTAAAAATATAGGGGCACTAAATTGTCTAACATAAAAATTTGATTTTCCCAAATTATTTTTCTTTTAAAGTTTATTGGAAATAAAATATGTTTCCTTTTTAAGATCATCCAAGGAATTTTGATGATCTTTTCCCATCTTTTGAAGAAAATTTTGTAAATCATGAACTTTTTGCTCAAAATATTTTAATTTTTCTTCAAAATCCAAATTGGTTTTCGAAAGAGTTTCATTTTCCTTTTTCAAATTTGAGATCAATTTATTGTTTTTGGAAAATAATGTATTGAATTCAAAAACCAATTCATCATATGCATCTTGCAACTCATCAAAACTATATGAATTTGAACTAGATGAGTCTTCATCACAACATGTCGCCACATATGTTTTCTTTGAAGATGATCCCTTTTTGTTGGACTTGTGGGAATCCTTCATCTTCTTCTTCGATTCATGTTTGGATTTAACCATCTCTCTCTTCATGAATCGCGCAAACTTTTTGAAGAGATATACCATCTCTTGTTCTTCACTTTCCTCCTTACTTGATTCAACATGGTTGCACTTGGAGGACTTGAGAGCAACATCATTAACATTGATGCCAAGCTCCATTATTTTCTTTTTCCCTATCTTTTTTATCTCTTCCTTCTTCTTCTTCTCCTCTTCTTTTTCTTTCTTCATTATTTTATAAGTGAGAAGAGACCCCATGAGTTCATCTAGCTTCAAGGTCTTGAGATTTTTGGCTTTGATGATGACAGTCTTCTTTGAGTCTCATGACTTGGGAAGAGAATAGAGAAGCTTTCAGATAAGCTTGTCTTCCAGAATAATTTCTTCATAGCCTTTGAGTCCATTTGTGATGGTGGAGAATCTATCGAACATCTTTGTGATGTCTTCATCCGGTTTCATCTTGAATTTCTCATACTCGTGGTTGAGGAGGCCGATCTTGGTCTCTCTTACTTTGTTTGTTCCATCGTATGTAACTTCAAGTTTGTCCCACACTTCCTTGGCATCTTCGCAAGAGGACATCTTCTTATAAATGTTGGGGCAAAATGCACAAAACAGGATGTGCAAAGCCTTGCAATTTAGCTCCATCTTCTTGCGGTCATCCACACTCCATTCCGCCTTGCTTCGTTGTGGAAAATAAGGATCCTCTTCAACAATATCCCAAAGCTTGTAGTCTTTAGATTTGATGAAGAACTTCATTCTAATCTTCCAATGAGCGTAGTTGGTCACGTCGAAGAATGGTGTCTTATCGATGGATTGCGCCATTTGACCGGTTCATTGAATGTTGTATCGAGCTTCCCGGATAACCTCAATAGGATGTTAACCCCCTTCGATTGAGCCTCACTCTGATACCAATTGTTAAGCTTTGTAGGATTGATTTCCTTCAACCGATTTAGCGCCAAGTGGTGGATGGGTTGGATTTTGGGTGATTTTGTGGGAGGTAAAAATTAGACAATGGACACAAAGATTTATAGGGGTTCGACCTTCTAACAAGCACCTACATCCACTACCTTAGCTTCCCACTAAGGATTTTACCAAATTCACTCTTGAATTTCTTCCCATTTTCTAGGCTAAGGAGACAACCTTTACACACTCAAAGCTTTCTAACCCAAAGCATGAGTAAACCCTCTTTGCAAGAGAAATTTGAGCAAACTTGAAATCCCTCACTAGGTAGATAGTTTATGTAACACCCTGGTTTTGGGCCTAGATGTTTTAGACATCGGATCAGACCGGTTGAGAACAGTTCGAATCGCGTAAGGTGACTTTTGGAAATCAAGGATCGGAATCGGATAAAATTGTGATAAAAATGGTTAAAATCCTCTAAAAATATAATTAAGAGGTTGGTCAAGTAAATTTTACAAAAAGGGATTTGGGAAATAGACATTTTGAATAGTGACCAAATTGTAAAGATTCAAAACTTGGAATAATGTGATTTTAAAGGTGGAAGCCAAAATATTAGAATCTTTAGAGGGATTTAAGTCAATTTGACCTTTCTTCAAATATGACATGTGTTTTAAATGGATTTTAATTAAAGGATTTTAATTAAAATAAGATATTAATTAATTGGTAGTTTGTGGATTTTTATTTTACGTAACTACCAATTCCCTCTTATTTTAGCCAAACACCATTTTCTCTCATCTTTTCTAGAATTATTTCTCTCTAAAGTTCTCTCAACATTTTCTAAATCAATTTCAAGAGATCTTCCTTAATTCTTCAAGATTTTTGCAAGGAAAACTTGTCATCTATTGAAGGAAGCAAGGATTGGAGGTAAATCCCGTTCTCAACCTCTAATCTAAGTTCTTTATTGAAATTCACAAGATATTTGGCTTCTAATAACTATTTTTGATTGAGTTTTCAATATAGTTTTGATTTGAGATCAAAATCTTGTGAAAATGTGGATGAAATCTTGATTTTCAGACTTGATGAGTTGGACACTGTTTTGTGTTGATTCTAATTGATTCTTAAGTTGATTTATATGTTAAAATGATGTGTTAATAACATAGATCTCGAAATCCTTGAGATCCTTGAGTTTCTTGGTAGTTTTGAGTGTGATTTTGGGGTGTAATGGTGGAATTGTGATTGCTGGAGGTATAAGGATGAGTTAGGATGTTTTTTTAGATGTGTTTTGATGTTGATGATGCTTTAGAAGTGTTGTATGATGGCTGGGCTTGGTTTAGGAGGCAATCGATTGAGTTTTCGGTTGTGTTGGAATGGTATTTTGGTGTAGTTTGAGTGGGCAACGAGTCTATGGATTCTTGTTGGTGTTAGAATGCATTTTAATGTATTTAGATCTCTGTTTTGATGTTATGAAAATAGGGGATCTTGATCCGGAGGCTAATGAGGTGATTTTGGAGGCTCCGGAGGTGTAATTTCTGTGTCGGCGAACAAGGCTTCGCGTATCGGTGAGTGGAAATGCAATTTCTTGCTTTGTAACGCTTTGAGCGCGCTCTTGGGAGCTTAGTGTAAGTTTGATACACTTAACTAAGCTCAAGTGTAAGTGTTTCGGTAATCCCTCTCTTGGAAATGTGTTAAGGTTGATGAAAATGCATTTGTTGTAGGAGTGGATTTGTTTACTGTTTTTAAGCATGTTTAGGCATGGTTTAATGCTGGATTTTTATGTCATTATGTTAAGGATGCACTAGGTAAGTGATCCTTGGTTTTCATATGAAAATGCATATGATGTTAAGCATGTGTGCTTGTATAAATGACATTGTGGTTATGCTTGAAAAACAATGGATTAATGTGGATAAATGATTATATTGGCAAGTGATGAAAATGGTTTTTGGTTACTTTAATCGGATATAGTTAGCCGACTATAGGATTGGGTGCACCGTGAATAAAGTCGCCTTGGATGTTGAGGGGTTGTGATTGTGCCGTAATCTCCATCCAAGTACCCTAACGATTGAGGTTAAGATCACAACGGTGAATGGTTAGTCTCGTGTGTGAGTCTTGTGTATATGTCCCATACTCTCGTTAGTGGAATTATAAAACTACCGATAAGTGATGTTGAGGGGTTGTGATAGTGCCATTAGTCTCCATCATGGGTGTTGAGGGGTTGTGATTGTGCCATTTGTCTACACCTTGTGTAGTCCGGTAGTTTGTATGAAGCGTGAGGGACAACGCTTGTATTCCGCGTATCCGATTGTGTCTTGTGTTGAAATGAGTTGTGGACTATCACTTGAAAGCCAATATAATGTAAAGGAACAAAGTGAAGCCTGAGATGCTTGTAAATGATGCAAGGGCGCATGAGATATATGTGTATGATGCAAGAATGCATGTGATGCTTGTTAAAGCATGAGCAAAGGTCTTTTTTCTGTTGTAATTGATGCATATGTGCATGAGGTTTCAAAAGTGCATTGAAGTCTTGAGAAGACTTGTTTTATAAAGGGCATGTGTTGTAAAGTGATGTTTTTGCAAATCATGAGTTATGCATTGGTGAATGTTGTTTAGCTATCCTCACTAAGCTTTATGCTTACGCTCGTTTGTTTCATCAATGCAGAAAATTGAACATTTGGAGGCAGCTCAAGAGCAAGAGGAATCCAAGGTTTTTCTAAAGAAATGTATGTGGTTCACCCTCAGTGTAATAAGAGGCAATGGGTGGGAATCTATACTTTGGAATGTTTGAGAATGTCCCTTTTACTTTGAGCATATTGGTTTGACTATATTTGATTTGTAAATGGCCTTTGGAGTTTGGATTTTGGTTTATTTGGAGTTTTGACTTGTTATGGTTTTGGATAAACTAGGAAGCATGCCTCTAGGTGTTGCCTAAGTATTTGTTGCTATGTTTCGGCTATAGCTTCGATATGATGTTTGTTGATATGTATCCTTGATGTATGTATATTGTGGCATGTCTCGGGGTTGGTTCAAGTATGAAAAAGAATGAAAAACTAGCAATTTCTGCTGTCACAGTGCAGGGTGTATCGAAACACCCCTAACTGTTTCGGAACGGAGGCTTGTAATGGCCATAGCTTTTCGGAACAACTGAAGGTGTTTCGGAATAGTTTGGCCACTGGAGAGGCTTGTTTCGATACTGGTCTCGGAACACACCCGAGTACCGAAACGTTCAACACCATTTCGATACGGGCGTTTCGGTACGGAGGTTTGGTGATCCAAAACGGATGACCGTTGGATGATGATTTTGAATCGTTTAAAGTTTCCAAGTTTTACGATTTAGTCCTGAATGTTGTGGATGCAATTGTTTGATCTTGGAATGTCCTTTTTAGTTGAGATTTGGCTGAGAGGCATGAATTATGATTAATTACATATTGGTAATCTTAAATTCAGCCAAGTCTTTATATTTTCTGAAAATTACATTTTGGTCCCTAAAATGTATAACTCACGCAATCCAGTTCCTAAATATTTTCTAATCGCGTTGCCCTTCTCTCCTATGTTTCTTGAGTAATCATATAGGCTTAACTTGCATCTAGAAAAGATAAAAAGAAAAAACAGGGTCGTTAATCAAGGTTGACTTTCGGGTTGACTGTGGTTTTCCCTGTGTAATCTTCGTAATTCAGGTCAAACGTCTAGGCCGGGCTAAGGGGGTTACATTTGTTGGTATCAGAGCGTGGTTTTGAAAGAATTGGGAATGTTGGTATGTGTTATTGATGTGAGTTGAAGTATGATGTTTGAAAAGCATGTTAATGTTTGAATTTTTGAACTTATGCCATGTTGATTGATGTGAATTGCATGTGAGGTGAACATGATGGTATGAAGATGATGTTGTATGGTTATGTGCTGATTTGGATTGATGGAAAGTATGTGAGCATGACATTCATGTATTCTATGCTTTGTGGGGAAATTGGGTGCTCATTGCCTTATTACACTAATCAAATGTTTTGTAAACTTGGATTCTTGCTTGCAGCTGGCCTAAATGGTTTGATTTATTTTCGTTGTTGTGTTTGTTTAAATTAGCACATGGGACCCAGAAGGGAATTGAGATCCAATACAATAATGCCTGCGGCTGAGCAGGAAAACCAGGCTGAGTAGGGGGCTGATGTCCCTCTCGGTGGAGATCTACCTCCTCCGCCACCACATGGAGGTGGGGATCAGGTACAACAAGGACAAGATGGTCCTGGATTGGGTAATATGGCGCCGCTAGTTGAGGTGATTACCGGAGCGTTTCAGGCTGCTGTTGCCGGAGCGCAAGTGCAGGCCCCTGCAGCTGGGCAGGTGGGTCTACCCTTGGAAAGGTTAAGGAGCTTGGGAGCAGTAGAGTTTTATGGTTTGGCACCTTATGCATCTGAGGCCTGGCTGGCCAGTACGATCCGCATAATGGATCAGATGGGTTGTAGTGATGAGCGCAAGCTTGGATGTGCAGTTTCCTTGCTGCAAGGTGATGCTTACAACTGGTGGACGACTACCACAGCTGGTATGGAACCCAATGAAGTTGATTGGGAGTTCTGCAGGGGTGCCTTCCGGAGAAAGTATCTAGGTGTAAGGTACTTGGATGAGAAGAAACGAGAGTTTATGTCTCTCGTTCAGGGTACTTTATCGGTGGCCGAGTACGAGGTTCAGTTCGTACGTTTGAGCCAATATGCTCCTGAACTGGTGCCTAGTGAGAGGCATCGCTGTGATTGTTTCTGTTATGGATTGGTACAAGATGTTAAGACATACATGCTAGCTACAGACTACATGGATTTTGATGTGCTTGTGTGTCGAGCAAAAGACATTGAGCAGAACCTGAGCTTGTCTTCTAGAGGTGTTGGTTCTAGCTCTGGAAAGAGAGCTGCCGAGTATAGTTCCGGGGGTGGACGAAACAAGAGAGGCCGTGATTGGAGACATCAGCCTGAGGGAAGGCCTGGTGTTCCGGGTCGAGGTGGACATGCTCATAGAGGTCGTATGAGGTCCGAGCAGCATACATGCTGGACTTGTGGTTCGAGGGACCATTTGAGGCGAGATTGTCCTCGAGCAGCTAGAGGGGGTTCAGGCTTCTATTGCAGTGACAGGGAACTCCTGCTGGAATTGTGGTTCGGCAGATCATATGAGGAGGGAGTGTCCTTTGTTTGCTGGTGGAGGCCAAGGATGTGCTCCTGTGGTAGCTTCAACTCAGAGAGGTCGTGGTCGCGGCCGTGAAGAGGGATTAGGGGCAGCAAGGTATTGCTCACGTTGTAGCCGTTCGACCTGAGGGAGGTGGACCAACGAGGGTGTATGCTCAGCGCGAGGAGCGCAAGGATACCGATGTGATTGCATGTACCTTTGCTCTCCAGTCTTTATCTTTGCTGGCTTTGATTGATTATGGATCCACACATTCTTATATCTTGAGTGAGCATGCACATTTGCTTGATATACCTGTTGAGATGCTTGGAGTAGGAATACAAGTGACTAGTTATTTTGGTGAAACTGTAGTCACTAGGAAGTTGTATAGGAGGTGTCCTCTGTCTGTGCAAGGTCATGTTTTCCTTGTAGATTTGATGGAATCGCCTTTCTACGGATTTGATGTAATCCTTGGCATGGATTGGTTGACGGAGCATAGAGTCGTGGTTGACTTTGATGTTAAGCGAGTCACCTTAAAATTGGCCGATGACTATGAGGTTGTCGTAGTAGGCGAGAATGTGAAATTCTTGTCGAATGTAATTTCGGCCTTGGAAGCAAACCGTATGATGAGGTTGGGGTGTGAGGCTTACCTTGCTTTTGTGATGAATCCTGGTACTAAGGATGTGCGCGTGCAGGACATCCGAACGATTCGCAATTTTCCGGGTGTCTTTCCAGAAGAATTGCCTGGATTGCCACCAAATAGGGAGGTTGAGTTTGGTATAGAGTTGTATGAGAACACAACTCCGGTGTCCATTGCTCCTTATCGCATGACACCTAAGTAGTTAAAAGAGTTGAAAACGCAGTTGCAGGAGTTGTTGGACCGAGGTTTCATCCGGCCAAGTGTGTCACCTTGGGGTGCACCTGTTTTGTTTGTAAAGAAGAAAGATGGGATGATGAGAATGTGTATAGATTATCGGCAACTTAACAAGTTGACGATCAAGAACAAGTATCCCTTGCCTAGAATTCATGATCTCTTTGATCAATTCCGGGGAGCCTCAGTATTTTCTAAGATAGACTTGAGATCGGGGTACTATCAACTGAAGGTGAAGGATGTGGACGTACCCAAAACTGCTTTTCGGACGAGGTACGAGCATTATGATTTTTTGGTGATGCCGTTTGGTTTGACCAACGTGCCTGCTGCTTTCATGGACATGATGAATCATGTATTCCATGAATTCTTGGATCAATTTGTGGTGGTGTTCATTGATGATATCCTTGTGTATTCACGTACAAAGGGGGATCATGATATACACTTGAGGATCACTTTGCAAGCGTTGTTGGAAAATCAGTTGTATGCGAAGCTGAGTAAATGTGAGTTTTTGCTTAGGGAAGTGGTCTTCCTTGGGTATGTGGTATCGACTGAGGGTATTCGTGTTGATTCGCAAAAAGTGGAGGTTGTGATGAGTTGGAAAGTACCTAAGTCAGTGACGGAAGTACGAAGTTTCCTTGGGTTGGCTGGGTACTACCGTAGGTTTTTCGAGGGTTTCTCAAAGATAGCGGCACCTTTGACCAGGTTGTTGCAGAAGAATGTTCGCTTTGAGTGGATAGAGGCGAGGCAGCAAGCTTTTGAGGAGCTGAAGGAATCTTTGATGCAAGCTCCTGTTTTGATTCAACCTGAATCTGGTAAGGAGTTTGTGGTCTACAGTGATGCGTCCATTGTTGGTTTGGGCTGCGTGTTGATGTAGGAGGGTAAGGTGGTGGCCTATGCATCTATGCAGTTGAAGGTGCATGAGCGCAACTACCCTACTCATGATCTTGAGCTTGCAGCTGTGGTGTTTGCCTTAAAGATTTGGAGGCATTACCTGTATGGTGAGAAATGTGTTGTGTTCACGGATCATAAGAGCTTGAAATACCTTATGTCGCAGAAGGAGTTGAATCTTAGGCAACGACATTGGGTAGAGTTGCTTAAGGATTATGATCTGGCGATTGAGTACCACCCGGGCAAGGCCAATGTTGTGGCCGATGCTTTGAGCCGGAAGGTGGCTGTTGAGTTGAGAGTGATGTTTGCTCGTTTGAGCATATCGCGTCAAGGTGGTCTTGTGGCGGAGTTGCAAGTGAAACCATCTTTGTTACAGTTGATTAAAGAGAAACAGTTGCTTGATGATTCTCTTGTCTCGCATGTTCAAGACATTGCGGAAGATAGACCTTCGGAATTCAGCTTTAGTGATGATGGTGTTCTGTGTTTTGGGAGTCGAATAGTGGTGCCAGATGATGCTGAGTTAAGGCGCACTATTCTGACTGAAGCTCATTGTAGTCCTTTTGCCATGCACCCGGGTAGTACAAAGATGTATCATGATCTAAAGGATGAGTACTACTGGGTGGGGTTGAAAAAGGATGTTGCAGAGTTCGTTAGTAAGTGTATGGTGTGTCAGCGGGTGAAAGCTGAGCATCAGGTTCCTTCTGGATTATTACATCCTTTGAGAATTCCAGAATGGAAGTGGGAGAGAATCACCATGGATTTTGTGTCTGGATTGCCTTTGTCACCGACAAAGAAGAATTCAGTTCGGGTGATTATGGATCAACTTATGAAGTGTGCACATTTTCTGCCTGTGCATACTACGTATACTTTGGATAAGTTGGCTGAGCTGTACATAGCTGAGATTGTGCGGTAGCACGGTGTGCCAAAGTTCATTGTGTCGAATAGAGGTCCGAGGTTTACATCGCGATTTTGGGAATGTTTGCATCAAGCTTTGGGTACACGACTGAATATCAACACTTCTTATCATCCGCAGACGGATGGACAATCAGAACGTGTGATTCAGATGCTTGAGGATACGTTGAGATGTTGTGTGATAGAGTTTCTGTAACGCCCCGGTTTTGGGCTTAGAAGTTCTGGGCGTTGACCGGTTTGGTCAAAGTGCTGTTCGAATCTAAAGAGGTGAAATTAGGAAAGCCTAGTTCGGGTTGCATTAAAAATATGGAAAAATGTTCTAAAATCATCTTTTAATATAATTAAGTGAACTGTGAAATCAATTTTGAAAAATGGGTTTTGGAAGTATGACATTTTGACTAGTGACCAAAATGTAATTTTTGAAAGTTTTGTGACTATTTTATAAAGAGTTGAAACTTTGAATCTTTAAGGGGCTATTAATCCAAAGGTGATTTCTCCAGATTTTTCTAAGATATTTAGAGTTTTAATTCTGATTTTAAAGTGAATGAAAAGGAGGGAAAAACTCATTTGACAATTTTCTCAACTAACTTCCAATTTTCTTCTCTCTTTTTCTCTCAAACCAAACACACCATTTCCAGAGATTTGATTCTGTTTTTCTCACTTAAATCTCTCCCTTTAACTCTCATTTGATTCCTAATCAACATATCTTCAAAACCTCTTCAATTGCTTCTTGATTCTTCAAGGATTTTAATTCCAAAAAGTGGAGAAACACAAGTTTGGAGGTAAGAACGTCTTTCTCCTCTAAACTACCAGTTCTTTACTGAAATTCCCAAGTTCTCAACTCTTAATTGATGTTTAATTAAAGGCTTTTGAGTTTGGAATTGGATCTTGGCTTATAATGCAAGATTTGATGATTTTTCATGATTTTCGTTAGATCTGATTAACCTGTGATTTGAGATGTGTTTTTGATGTTAAATGAACTCTAAATTGATAAGGAAATGAGTTTTGATTGATGCAATCCCGGATAGGTTGTGTTTCCTAAGTTTAGCTTATGTTTCTTGGATGTTTTTGTGGTGATCTTGTGGATCTGTTGTTGCTGGAGGTATAAGGATGTTGTTAGGTTGTTTTTAGATGTTAAATGGTGTTAATGGATGTTAGGTTTTGCTGGTTTATGGCTGGGCTTTGTTGAGAAGTGGTTTTGATGCAATTTCGGTTGTGTTTGGTGGCCGAAATTGGAGTGGGAATGAGAGCAGCGAGTTTGAGTGCTTTCATTGAAGCTTTTGATGCTTGATGATGCATTAAACCTCTGCTTTAATGTGTTTAATCAGGGGAGGCATCTTTGGATCCAAGAGTTGTTGATCCGGAAGCTTGAATTGGTACTTCGGCAAGAGGCGAAGTGGAATCGGTGAGTGAAATTGGGTTTTCGGCTTTGAAACCAATGTCTTGGGAGCTTAGTTTAAGTCTAAACAACTTTGCTAAGCTCGAGCGTAAGTTTTCGGAATTTCTCTCTAGTGGTGGCCATGATTTTGTTGTGACGCGAAATGATAATTTGCATGTTTTACATACTGTTTTGGAAGCATGTTTTAGCATGGTTTTTGCTGATGATGTAAGCCATATGTTGAAGGTAACTCTAGGTAGGAGTTCCTTGTTTTTGTACATTGAAATGATGTGGTTTAATGCTTTTAAATGCATGATGAATATGGCTTGGTTTTATGCTTTAAAACAGTGATGTAAGTGATGAAAATGATGTATATTGGCAAGTGATGTTTTTAAAATGTTAAGGTCACTAAGGTGGTTAAAAGTCCTTGAGTGAGCCTTGTTACTTATGAACATCAAGGTGGTTAAAAGTCCTTGGATGGTTCATGTTGTGGACACTAAGGTGGTTAAAAGTCCTTAGGTGATCCTTTTCTATGGTGTTTAAAAGTCCATAGGCCAAGGTGTTTAAAAGTCCTTGGGATCAAGGTGTTTAAAAGTCCTTGATGAGTTACATTTCATGGTGTTTAAAAGTCCATGGCCAAGGTGTTTAAAAGTCCTTGGGATCAAGGTGTTTAAAAGTCCTTGATGTGATACATTCTATGGTGTTTAAAAGTCCATAGGCCAAGGTGTTTAAAAGTCCTTGGGGCCAAGGTGTTTAAAAGTCCTTGGGGTGAAAGTTGATGAACTTGTTTTTAAAGAAATGGAATTTGTCACTTGTGGCCAATATGACATGTTATGATTTGATGCATGAGATGCATGTTTAAGTATGCTTTTGAGCATGTGTAAATGATGGTTTGAAGCATGATTTATAAAGTGTTTTATAAATGCATTATTGAATGGTTTAAATGAGCATTCCTCACTAAGATTTTGCTTACGCTCTCTTTGTTTTCTTAATTCAATAATGCAGAGCATTAGAGACCTTTGAGGGCAGCAAGAAGGGCAAGAATTCAAGTGCAAGTAAAGCTCAATGTATGGAAGGTTTTTGTTAAACATTTTAGCTTTTGGGCGATTTGGCAATGGGGGACCAATGTGTATGTTTTGGGAGATGTTTTGTACTCCCTAAGTATGTTGAATGTTGTTGAGAATGCTGGTTTTCTGGTTGGCCTTCTTATGCTTGTTTTGTAAGTTTGGTGCTTGAACATCTAGCTTGTGTAGGAAGCATGCCTATAGAATTGGGGCTTTTTGCATATGATGATGTTTGGTTGAATTGATGATGCTAATATGTCCCTTATATGTTGAATTGCATGTTGGCAAAGTTTGGTGACATTCGGAGCATGATTGGTTGTGTAATTGCATGTTTAAAGTGGAGTTTTGGAGCAATCTGGGCAGGGTGTTTCGGAACAGCACCTACCGTTTCGGAACGGGTGCCTTAATCGTGCCCAGGCGTCCGAAACGGGAGGGGCCGTTCCGAAACGGAAAGGCCACTACCAGACCCCCGTTTCGAAACGGGCTATGCCTGTTTCGGAACGGCCCCGCGTTTCGAAACAGGCTGTCTCCCGTTTCGGAACGGTTGACCGTTGGGGGCTGACATTGGCAGTTATGTGTTTTGAATTGTTTGCGTTTTGGTCCTGAATCTTGTTTGTGCAATTGTATGAGTTTGGGAAGTCCTTTTGAGCTGAAATTTTGCAGAGAAGTATGAAACATGATTAATTTCAAGTTGGTAACTTCAATTTGGGTTAAGACCTTATAATTATCAGAATTTACAATTTGGTCCCTAAAGTTGTAAATTGTTCAATTGAGTCCCTGTTTGATCTCTGATGTTTGTGTGATCACAATTAGGCTTAATGTGCATCTAGACAAGTTTAAAAAGAAAAAAAAGGGTCGTTAATCAAGGTTGACTTTCGGGTTGACTTTGGTTTTCCCCGTGTGACTTTCTTAATTCGGGTCAACCGTCTAGGCCGGGTTAAGGGGGTTACAGTTTCAGGGTTCTAGGGAGAAACACTTGATGTTGGTTGAGTTTGCGTATAATAATAGTTACTAGGCAAGTATCCAAATGGCTCCATACGAGGCTTTGTATGGGAGAAGATGTAGAACCCCTCTTTATTGGGCAGAAGCTGGGAAAAAGTTTATTTCAATGCCGGCTATGCTTAAGGGAACCACCGAGAAGGCGAAGCTCATTTGTGAGCGGTTAAAAGCCACATCGGATAGGCAAAAGTCTTACGCAGACTTGAAGCGTAGGGAAATTGAGTTCGCGGTTGGCGAACCTGTGTTCTTGAAAGTCTCAGCTTGGAAGAAGGTGATGATATTTGTGCGTAAGGGTAAACTTAGCCCAAGGTTTATTGGACCTTACGAGATTGTGGAGTGTATTGGTCCTGTGGCATATCGGTTGAGATTTCCTGCTGAGTTGGAGAAGATACATGATGTGTTTCATTTCTCTATGTTACGGAAGTATATCGGATCCTTCGCATGTAATGCCTATTGAGGAGATAGAGTTGAATCCAGATCTATCATATGATGACGAGACGGCGAGGGTTCTGGACGTGAGTAGTAAAGTTCTTCGTGGCAAGACGATAGAGCTTGTGAAGGTGTTGTGGCGACACCGAGGAGTTGAGGAAGCCACGTGGGAAAGCAAGGCAGACATGCTGAGGCAGTTTCCGCATCTCTTTCTATCAGGTTAGAATTTCGAGGACGAAATTTCTTAAGTGGGGGAGAGTTGTAACGCCCTGGTTTTGGGCCTAGATGTTTTAGACATCGGATCAGACCGGTTGAGAACGGTTCGAATCGCGTAAGGTGACTTTTGGAAATAAAGGATCAGGATAGGATAAAATTGTGATAAAAATGGTTAAAATCCTCTAAAAATATAATTAAGAGGTTGGTCAAGTCAATTTTACAAAAAACGATTTGGAAAATGGACATTTTGAATAGTGACCAAATTGTAAAGTTTCAAAACAAGGAAAAATATGATTTTAAAGGTGGAAGCCAAAATCTTAGAATCTTTAGGGGGCTTTAAGTCAATTTGACCTTTCTTCAAATATGACATGTGTTTTAAATGGATTTTAATTAAAGGATTTTAATTAAAATAAGATATTAATTAATTGGTAGTTAGTGGATTTTCATTTTACGTAACTACCAATTCCCTCTCGTTTTAGCCAAACACCATTTTCTCTCACCTTTTCCAGAATTCTTTCTTTCAAAAGTTCTCTCAACATTTTCTAAATCAATTTCAAGAGATCTTCTTTAATTCTTCAAGATTTTTGCAAGGAAAACTTGTCATCTATTGAAGGAAGCAAGGATTGGAGGTAAATCTCGTTCTCAACCTCTAATCTAAGTTCTTTATTGAAATTCCCAAGATATTTGGCTTCTAATAACTATTTTTGATTGAGTTTTCAATATAGTTTTGATTTGAGATCAAAATCTTGTGAAAATGTGGATGAAATCTTGATTTTCAGACTTGATGAGTTGGGCACTGTTTTGTGTTGATTCTAATTGTTTCTTAAGTTGATTTATATGTTAAAATGATGTGTTAATAACATAGATCCCGAAATCCTTGAGATCCTTGAGTTTCTTGGTAGTTTTGAGTGTGATTTTGGGGTGTAATGGTGGAATTGTGATTGCTGGAGGTATAAGGATGAGTTAGGATGTTTTTTAGATGTGTTTTGATGTTCATGATGCTTTAGAAGTGTTGTATGATGGCTGGGCTTGGTTTAGGAGGCAACCGATTGAGTTTTCGGTTGAGTTGGAAGGGTATTTTGGTGTAGTTTGAGTGGGCAACGAGTCTATAGATTCTTGCTGGTGTTAGAATGCATTTTAATGTATTTAGATCTCTGTTTTGATGTTGAGAAAATAGGGGATCTTGATCCAGAGGCTAATGAGGTGATTTTGGAGGCTCCGGAGGTGTAATTTCCGTGTCGGCGAACAAGGCTTCGTGTATCGGTGAGTGGAAATGCAATTTCCTGCTTTGTAACGCTTTCAGCATGCTCTTGGCAGCTTAGTGTAAGTTTGATACACTTAACTAAGCTCAAGTGTAAGTGTTCCGGTAATCCCTCTCTTGAAAATGTGTTAAGGTTGATGAAAATGCATTTGTTGTAGGAGTGGATTTGTTTACTGTTTTTAAGCATGTTTAGGTATGGTTTCATGCTGGATTTTATGTCATTATGTTAAGGATGCACTAGGTAAGTGATCATTGGTTTTCATATGAAAATGCATATGATGTTAATCATGTGTGCTTGTAGAAATGACATTGTGGTTATGCTTGAAAAACAGTGGATTAATGTGGATAAATGATTATATTGGCAAGTGATGAAAATGGTTTTTGGTTACTTTAATCGAATATAGTTAGCCGGCTATAGGATTGGGTGCACCGTGAATAAAGTGGCCTTGGATGTTGAGGGGTTGTGATTGTGTCGTAATCTCCATCCAAGTACCCTAACGATTGAGGTTAAGATCACAACGGTGAATGGTTAGTCCCATTTGTGAGTCTTGTGTATGTGTCCCATACTCTCGTTAGTGGAATTATACAACTACCGATAAGTGATGTTGAGGGGTTGTGATTGTGTCATTAGTCTCCATCACGGGTGTTGAGGGGTTGTGATTGTGCCATTTGTCTCCACCTTGTGTAGTCCGGTAGTTTGTATGAAGCGTGAGGGACAACGCTTGTAATCCGCGTATCCGATTGTGTCTTGTGTTGAAATGAGTTGTGGACTATCACTTGAAAGCCAATATAATGTAAAAGAACAAAGTGAAGCATGAGATGCTTGTAAATGATGCAAAGGCGCATGAGATATATGTGTATGATGCAAGAATGCATGTGGTGCTTGTTAAAGCATGAGCAAAGGTCTTTTTGTTGTTGTAATTGATGCATATGTGCATGAGGTTTCAAAAGTGCGTTGAAGTCTTGAGAAGACTTGTTTTATAAAGGGCATGTGTTGTAGAGTGATGTTTTTGCAAATCATAAGTTATGCATTGGTGAATGTTGTTTAGCGATCCTCACTAAGCTTTATGCTTACGCTCGTTTGTTTCATCAATGCAGAAATTGAACATTTGGAAGCAGCTCAAGAGCAAGAGGAATCTAAGGTTTTGCTAAAGAAATGTATGTGGTTCACCCTTAGTGTAATAAGAGGCAATGGGTGGGAATCTATACTTTGGAATGTTTGAGAATGTCCCTTTTACTTTGATTATATTGGTTTGACTATATTTGATTTGTAAATGGCCTTTGGAGTTTGGATTTTGGTTTATTTGGAGTTTTGACTTGTTATTGTTTTGGATAAACTAGGAAGCATGCCTCTAGGTGTTGCCTAAGTATTTGTTGCTATGTTTCGGCTATAGCTTCGATATGATGTTTGTTGATATGTGTTGCGTGTAAACTAGTCTATCGCAATTGTAGTGCAAGTATACACGACGCAAGTAGTAAAGTGATACGAAGTATCAAATATCGTCTCCACATGGATTGGGCTAATAGCTTCACCTTAATTCACTGCACGAAAGTATAGAAGATGTTTGAGAAAGTTGTCACGAGAATAATAAAGTAAACGTAAATAAAAGAGTAGAGATATCAAGATAGAGAGAATGGGCTGGTATTGAATTGCTCAGTAGTGCAGGTATTGCAGAGTTTAGGAAATCCAGTTCTGTCGTCGCGCCTGTCGCGGCAGCACCTGTCGCGGCAGCAGTCCGTTGATTGTCGCGGCATCAAACACTCAACTCTGTACTTCAAGTTTGGCAAGAATCCCAGATGTGCCTTGGCCTATCCCTAGGTCCAAGTCTGTCGATGACCACGTCTTTGATGATACCTCCCGACGTGAATCGAAGGATGAACACCGATGTGTATGAATTCTTCTTTAGCCACTTAACCTCGTCCTATCCCTAGGCTAGAGATAGTTCAACTATAAACTAGAGAACTTGCTCTTATTTCTTTCGTATACTTAACTCTCCCGATGCTAAGTAAATTGATAACCTCACAATGCTCTCCCGATGCTCTTGCAAGATATTAACAACCAAAATAAGAGAACTTGAAGTTTATTTTATTGAACTGAAAATTCCTAAAACAAAACAACCCTTGCAACTAATTTACAAATCAACCCGTGGCGCTAGGGGAATTTAGAACATGATGTGGGAAGGAAAACGACTAGAGGTTGAGAGAGAAGGCTAGGGTAATCGGTTATTCCTCTAGGTTAAGATATATGCCCTTATATAAGCTTTGGGCTCAAGTTATCTAATTTAACAAGGATTACAACTTTAATTTAAAATATGATTCTAATAAAGACTAAATCCTCAAGGAATCTACTTTCCAGCCGTCCTCCTTGTTTCTTGGGATTATCTCTCCTTGAACTTTGGGCTTGGAATATCTTATGATCTAGTGCTTGGAAAAATATGGGATTTCACACGACAGACGGGCTGAATTTTCTCTATCTGTCGAGGTCCACTTTGCATCTTCTCCACAAAACTGCTGTCGTCCTCTGCTGTCATGGTAGCATCATTCTCCTTGACTGCTCGTCCAGTTCCAGCTCTTCTGCTTCACTGCCCAGCGCTTGCCCTTTCCATCTGCTACAACAACAACCTGCAAAAAATAGCCATTTTTAGTAGAAACTGTGCCTTTTAATGTATTTGTGATGTTTTGCTGAAAACTGACCTAAATGCGATAAATAATGCATGAATGCAGCAGAAATATGGGTTAAAAGAGGTGTAAATAATAGAACATTTATACACTCAACACACCCCCAAACTCACGTTTTTGCTTGCCCTCAAGCAACTAAGACCTAAAAGAAACATGAAATATTTTTGTTTTGGCTTTCAAACAGTGACCTTTCCCTTACCCGTCGTTCGTTCCCTGTGATGGCAGCACCCTTTCGGATAATCTAGGATCTGTCCGGAATCTCTCTATAGTCCTCGTGCAGTGTGTGCATGCTTGTGAACAGTTATATGCCAAGACTCTCTTAGTTTCACTAGAATATTATTCTTTAGCTTATTTAGAGTTTTTCTTACGAGACTGATTTCTTTCTTTTTCTTACTAGAGCCAGAATCGGGCACCTCTAGTTATTTCCCTCTTTTTTATTTCTTCTCTTTTCTACTAGAGCCAGTATTTCAGGCACCTCTAGTTAACTATCTAGAGCCGGTGATAGGCACATCTAGAAGTTTTTCTCTGGTTATCTGCCTAGAGCCAGTGGTAGGCACCTCTAGGTTTCCTGAGATTCTAGTCTCTTTTCTACTCTAAGTGCTAAGTTTTCTATTCTAGTTTGGCTAAAAGAAGTCTAAGCAGTATAACAGTCACAATGGTGTTTAAGTTTTCAGAACTATATAAAGGCTCTAAAACTTCTCCTAAAGACTATCCTAAAGTTGCTGCCACGACAGGGCTGTCACAGCAGGTAAGTTCAAGTTACAGTTTCCAGCCAAAGTTTTCAATATTTTCATTTTTTTAATAAAAATAAACTAAGTAAAGACACCAAATTTTAAACTAAGATGCAATCCATTAATGGAGGGATGCCAGCCCCAAACTCAAGGGTTGCATTGCCCTCAATGCAAAATGATAGATGAAAAACAAAAGATAAGGCAGTACATCACAAAATATATAGCAGGCAGCAATAATAAGATAGGAAACTTAAATTTTAATCGCTGTCTTCGCTGCTGCTGCTGAGTTTGATCTGGCGGCGGGCTCTAGCTCTCGGAGCTGGCTGGGGCACTGGGAGGTAGATGTATTCTTTGCTTTGGCCTCCCGTGGTGGCTAGAGTCTGATTGGGGAAATTTGAGGGGGTTGCTCTACAACCTGAACTGCAGAACTGCTGCTGCTCCCCCTATTGCTGCTGTCGGCTGTTGGTATGTTCTTTTTGTCTGCCACCCGCTTCTGCTTCTTCACTTGTGAAAATTCCTTTGACAAATCCCTATTGATAGAGGGTTCATCATCGCTGGCAGCCTAAACAGAGGAGGAGGAAAATCCAGCAATATAAGCATCAAGCTCCTCCGATGTCATTCTTCGTTTTGTGCCACGGGCAGATGGCTCAGCATGGGTGCTGCCTGCTGCTGTCGGGGCAGGCGATGGTGTTGAGGCTGCAGAGGGTGTTTGTGGGGTAGCAGCAGGTGTAGGGGTGTGGGCTGGTGTAGGGACAGGAAAATAATGGGCAGGAAAAGTAGGGAATGCAACATCATGGAAATTTAAAGAATTTTGAATAAAAGTTACCGTAGATGCAGCAAAGTCCTTGATGAAGGTCATTAATCCCAACTGTCTCTCTTCCAGCTTCTGAATGGCAGCTAATATCTGGGCGGAAGGATCTGTTGGGGCAGCTGCTGCGGCAGCAGGTTCAGTATGTTGCTGCTCTGTCGCTTCAGCTGTGGCGGCAGCGGGGTCGAATGAAGACAGAGGGGTGGCAACGGTCAGCTCCATAAGGCTGAGGATATTCTTTTCAGTCCAACCTCGTCCTTCGACTATCATATCAGTGCGTACCTCGGGGACATTATGGCCGCGACAGAGCGAAGTGATGAGGTATGGGAGGAAAAGGAGGCCCATCGGTCTATGCGCACACTCCAAGATGTTCTCTCTAATATAATTGCCCACATTAATGGGCCGTTCATGTAAAATAGAGTGTATCAATGCTAACCTTTGCTGGTCGACGGTGGTATGGTGGGATGACAGCATGATCTTCTTTTTTATGAAAGCGTTCCATAACTTTTCCTCCGGCAACAGCTGGGTCTGCTTCACCGTCCGTGGATTTTTCCGGCTGGTATTCCATTGGGTTCCCTCATCGGTCAGTTCTGCCATGACAGCGTCATAGGCATCAATATCTAATGTGTTGAGGAACTGCTGGTGTGCATCGTCATTGTGGCCTATGTAAAGGCCATATAAGGAGTTGATGTTCTCTGCTTCAAACGACACTTCTTTCCCTCGAACAAACACCGCTGTCGCTGTCCTGCTGCTGATGGCAGCATAAAATTCTCGTACCAGCGTCACGTTCATTTCCTCCAGCTGCTCCGCAAATGTTTGCCATAATAAAGCTCTAACCTTCCGGGCTATGAATGGCTTGAGGCCCAGATTCTCCACCTTCGGTGTATAGATAAAGCCTCTCTCTTCCCACATATCTCTGGTGGCAAAGGAACATGGGGGAGTTGCTGTCGGTGAAGAAGTGGAGGCAGCATTGCGTCGGGTTTTCCTAGAAGACATATTTGTGCAAGGGTTGTGAAAAATATAAGGAAAGCAAATGAAAACTGAAGAGGGAGAGAAAGTAAGAAAGGAATAAGTGAGTGAAAATGAAAATGAAACGGGGTTATATAGAGAAAAATTTGCTGCTCGTTGAAGCTGTAACGGCAGGCGCGAATAACGGGGCCAGCTGTTGTACGTTGGCGTGTCTGACGCGTCTGACACATGTTTCCGCGTCTGTTACGCGTGTGTGACGTGTTTCTGCGTCTATCGTGACAGCGTGATGACAACCTGTCTTTTCAGCGTCTGTCGCAGTAGATGTAACGACAAGCTTCAAAAATTGGGCTTTGTTGGGCTGATGGATGGATGGTGGGCTGAGTTCACTTCACCTGTTCTTCTTGACTCCTTTATTTCCTAAAAACAATGAAAATAAAAACATTATTCAAATAAAATAAATCTTATTTCCTAATAACTAATAAATAATAATAATAAAATAAAATAAAAATTAGGTTAAGTTAGGGATGCCAGGTGGGGCATCTCCTAAGGTAACCACTTCCTGTATTCCTGGGGCTTCAGTCCCCTGATAATGCTTGAGACGATGTCCGTTGACTTTGAATTGGTGCCCGTCTTTTAATGATTGGATTGTGATGGCACCATGGGGAAAAACTTGTACGACTTGGAAAGGGCCAGACCATCTAGACTTCAGTTTCCCTGGGAAAAGTTTCAGTCTAGAGTTGAACAACAATACAAGCTGCCCTGGGCAGAACTGTCGTGGCAGCAACTTTCTGTCATGCCACATCTTCGTTTTATCCTTGTAAATTGTTGCATTATCATAGGCCATTGTTTGGATTTCTTCAATTTCGTTCAGATCTAACAGGCTTTTCTGCCCTGCCCTGTCGAAGTCCATATTCACCGCCTTGATCGCCCAGTATGCTCTGTGCTCTATCTCGACAGGTAGATGACATGTTTTCCCATAAATCAACCGGTATGGATACATTCCTAATGGAGTTTTAAAAGCTGTCCTATAAGCCCATAATGCATCATTTAGGAGTAAAGACCAGTCTTTCCTAGTCGGCTTAACCATCTTCTCAAGAATGTTCTTGACTTCCTTGTTAGAAATTTCAGCTTGTCCATTGGTCTATGGGTGATATGCTGTCGCGATCTGATGTTTGACACCGTATTTCTTCAAGGCGGCAGCAATAACCCTGTTGTTAAAATGTCTCCCTTCATCACTGATGATCGCCTTAGGGATGCCAAACCTAGAAAAAATGTTCTTGTGTAAGAATCTTTGAACTGTCTTGGAATCATTCTTTTGAGTGGCGATAGCTTCAACCCACTTAGAGACATAATCTACTGCCAAGAGGATGTATAGATTCCCACATGAAGATGGAAAAGGTCCCATAAAATCAACCCCCCAAACGTCGAAGATCTCGACTTCTAAAATGTTCTGCAGTGGCATCTCGTTTCTCTGTGAGATGTTTCCTGTCCTTTGGCCCCTGTCACAGCTTTTATAGAAGATTTGTGCATCTTTATATAGTGACGGCCAATAAAACCCTAAATGCAGCACCTTGGCAGCAGTTTTGTTGCCTCCTAAGTGTCCTCCATACTGTGAAGCATGGCAGTGATGCAATATATCTTTCTGCTCTTCATGTGGTACACATCTCCTTATAACTTGATCTGCACAAATTTTGAAAAGAAGAGGTTTGTCCCAATAATAATGCTTAACATCATTTTGGAACCTCTTCCTGGCTTGATAATTAAGGTCAGGGGAATTATTCCGCTAACTAAGAAATTAACGAAATCTGCATACCAAGGAAGTTCAGAATACGTACCTGCCGCCATGGCTGTCGCGGTAGTGATTGCGGCAGCAAAGAGCTGCTCGTCTGGGAAGGTCTCCAGAATGTTTGTCTCATCTATTGGTAGACTCTTTCCCTTCTCCAATCTGGACAAGTGATCTGCCACCTGATTTTCTGTCCCCTTTTTGTCCTTGATTTCAAGGTCGAATTTTTGCAGTAGCAGGATCCACCGTATCAATCGAGGCTTTGCATCCTTTTTCGCGAACAGATATTTGAGGGCAGAATGGTCTGTGTGTACTATGACCTTCGTTCCAAGTATGTAAGAACGAAACTTGTCAATGGAGAATACCACAGCTAATAACTCCTTTTCTGTGGTGGTGTAGTTCACTTGGGCGTCATTCAGTGTCTTGATGGCATAATATATGACATGAAACAATTTGTCTCTCCGCTGCCCAAGTGCTGCCCCGACAGCATAGTCACTAGCATCACACATGATTTCAAACGGCTGTGTAACCCCCTTAGCCCGGCCTAGACGGTTGACCCGGACTACGAAGATTACACGGGGAAAACCAAAGTCAACCTTGATTAACGACCCTTTTTTTTCTTTTTAAACTTGTCTAGATGCACATTAACCCTAGGCATTCTCTTGAGATAAGCATACTCAAAAATCACAGCAATCGGAAAACAATAAGGGACCCAATTGCACAAAATACGAATTTAGGGACCAATTTGTAAATTCTGAAAATTATAAGGACTTAACCCACTTTTAAGTTACCATTATGAAATTAGTCATATTTCATGCTTCTCTGTCAAATTTCAACTCAAACGAACATCTCAAACTCATCCAATTGCATATACAAAGTTCAGGACCAAAACACAAAGATTTCAAAACATATAACCAACAATTTCAGTGCCCAACGGTTGGGTGTTTCGGAACAGGGACAATCCGTTCCGAAACGCGGGACCGTTCTGAAACCAGTTCCGAAACAGGGTCTGGCAGTGGCAAAACCGTTCCGGAACAGCTCTGCCCGTTTCGAAACGCCTAGGCCATTTCAGGCCCTCTGTTCCAAAACGGCAGCACCTGTTCCGAAACAGGCTGCCCAGATTGCAGAAATTTTGCTGGTTTATTGCACAACTGACCCACCAAACATGCTCCAAAGGCAACCAAATTATACCAGCAAGTCATTACATACTTAAGGAACATAATGGCATCAACAATTCATAATCATGGCATCGAACAAGGAAAGCCCCAATTCTATAGGCATGCATCCTATATTGAAAACCATTCAAACACCAAATCACCAAACAATCCTCATAAAGACCATTTACATGTTCCAACATCAACAACAACATAAAATCAACCTAGGGAGTCCAACATACACAATCTCATTAAACGTCAACATAAGAGATTCTCCCCCCATTGCCTTTATTATCTATAGCTATTTACCGAGACATACATCTCAAATGGAGAACTCCTTGAATCCCTTGCTTCTCGCTGTCCCAACTTCAAATATCTGCATTGATGGACAAAAAGGAGCGTAAGCACATAATGCTTAGTGAGGAATGCTTAAAACCAAAACACCATCAATGCAGCGAGTCATAAAACCTCTTTTAAAAGCATCACAATTCGATAAACCAAAGCAATGTTTGAAAACCCCTTTAGACAACATGCTTAAAATCATGCATTGCTCAAATATGAAAACCAACCCTTAGCTTAGAAAAGCCAAGTAATTCACTTCAAAGCACAACCTTGCAAAACCATCAATTTAACCATTCCATGCATGAACATCATATGCAAAGTTAAATACAAAGATCCTTGGAAAACACTTCCACTTCACATCATACTTTTCTCATACTTGAAAACCATTTCAAAGCAAGAAACCTTTGAAAACCACTTACTCATTCAAACTATCTCATGCTTTAAACAAACACAACATATGAACCACCAAAAATCAATATTTGCATTTCATGCCTTTAAAAACAAGTCTTCGCAAGACTACAATGCACTTAAGAGATTTCATGCACACATGCACCCTTCTCATTAGAGAATAAACTCTTGTTCAAGCTAACAAGTGGACATGCATTCATAAAACATTACACCCTTCTCATGCAAACATGCATTATTTCAAGCATCTCATGCTTCATCATATTCAAGAACATTATATTGGCTTCCAAGTGATAATTCACAAACCATCATAACACAAGACACAATCGGATACGCGGATTACAAGCGTTGTCCCCACGCTTCATACACACTACCAATCACAAGGTCTTCATATGGACTTTTAAACACCATATGACCTTAACATTCACAAGGTCCTCAAATGGAATTTTAACCACCATTACGACCATACCATTCACAAGGTCCTCATATGGACTTTTAAACACCATATGACCTTAACATTCACAAGGTCCTCAAATGGAATTTTAACCACCATTATGACCTTACCATACACTCATTGGTAGTTGTATAACATCACTAACGAGATCACGAGACATACACACAAGATCCACACATGGACTTTACACCACCATTGTGATCTTACCATACACAAGGTCTTCAAATGGAATTTTAACCACCATTATGACCTTAATGTATACAAGGTCCTCATATGGAATTTTAACCACCATATGACCTTAACACAAGACCCACCCATGGACTTTTAAACACCATGGTGTTCTTAACCATCTCGTTAGTGTACTTGGATGGAGTTACCGGTTCAATCACAACCACTCCACATCCAAGGTGACTTTATTCACGGTGCACCCAATCCTATAGCCGGCTAATTATATCCGATTCAAGTAACCAAGAACCATTTACATCACTTGCCAATATAACCAATTTACCATATTAATCCATTGTTTTACAAGCATAACCAAAATGCCAAAACCACCAATTACCATCATCAATCCACTGTTTTGAAGCATTAAACAAAGCCATTAAACAACATGCAACACTATGCAACAATTCCACAATTCCAATGTACAAAACCAAGGATCTCTTACCTTGAGCATCCTTCACACATGGCTTTCAAAACCAGCATTAAACCATGCTAAAATATGCTTTCAAAACAGAATTTAAAACATGCAAATCACATGCATTGCATCCATCAATCACAAGTACTTTAAGAACCAAATCATAACACAACCCAAGAGAGAAATGCCATTTACTTACTCTTGAGCTTAGCTAAGTTGTTTAGACTTAAACTAAGCTCCCAAAACCTCCAAACCTTGGTTTTAAAGCTGAAAACCCAACTTCACTCACCGATTTCCGTTTCGCCACTTGCCGAAACACCAATCAAGCTTCCGGATCAACACCACAAGGATCCAAAGATGTCTCCCCTGTTATAAACACATCAAAACAGTAGATTAATGCACCATCATGCATTAATATCCTCAACCAAGACACCTAAACTCGCTGCCCACATCAACACTCACATTTCGGCTACCAAACACAACCAAAATCACATCCAAACACTTCCAAAACTTAACCCAGCCAAGATTCATCAATTCTAACCATTTTTAAACATCAATTAACATCCAAAATGGATCTCATCACGTCCTTATACCTCCAGCTATAGCAGAACATCAAGATCACTCCAAAAACCACCAAAAACTTAAACAAAACTTAGGAAAATCAACCTATTCGGGATTGCATTGATTAAACCTCAATTTCTCATAAATTATACATCCGTTTTACATCAAAAACACATCACAAAACAATGCCCAATCAGATCATACGAATTTCATCAAATTTAAAGCAAATCTTGCATTTTAAAGCCAAAATCAAGAACTCAATTACAAAACCTTTAATAAAACATAATTCAAGGATTGAGAACTTTGGAATTTCAGTAAAGAACTGAGAATTTAGAGGAGAAGGACGTTCATACCTCTAAACTTGAGTTTTTCCC
This sequence comes from Hibiscus trionum, assembly GCA_030270665.1. Lineage (NCBI taxonomy): Eukaryota > Viridiplantae > Streptophyta > Magnoliopsida > Malvales > Malvaceae > Hibiscus > Hibiscus trionum. The sequence continues at coordinate 31,560,312 of BSYR01000021.1, forward strand.
TTTTTGGAACCAAGATTCTTGAAAATCCAATAAGCAAATGCTAAGGTTTTGTTGTAGAAATTATTAGAGATCAAAAGGAAGTTGAAATCTCATCTTTGAATGTCAAAATCAGAGGGAAGTTTGCTGGAGAAAAGTGTTTGGGTTGAGAGAAAAGTTGAGAGAAAAGAAAATGGAAAATTTGAGAAAGTTAGTTAAAATGACAAAATATCTTCTTCCCTCCCTTTTTACCTTAATTAAAACCATTAATAAATTGATTAATATTAAGAAAAATCTGGAGAAACTCTTTTGGGTAAATAGCTCCTTAAAGATTCAAAGTTTCAATCCTTTTTAAAACAGTCACCCAGTTTTCAAAAATTACATTTTGGTCACTAACCCAAAATGTCACTCTTCCAAACCTCATTTTGTAAAATTGATTTCACCTTTCTCTTATATATAATAAAAGAGGATTTTAAGACATTTTTCCATATTTTTACTGCAACCCGAACTAGGCTTTCCTAAATTCACCCTTTTATATTCGAACCGCAACCCGACCGGTCCGGTCCAAACCCAAAACTTCTAAGCCTAAAATTGGGGTGTTACAGGCTGTGTCCAGTCTGGTGGCTGTACTATTGGGGATGTTACCAGTTTTTCCTTCAGAACCTTGAATGCTTCAGTACATTCATCATTAAAGTCAAAGGGTCGGTTCTGCTCCAAGAGATGGCATAGGGCCTTGGTGATTTTTGAGAAATTTGCAATGAATCTTCGATAAAAACCAGCATGTCCTAAGAAACTTCTAATACCCTTAACTGTGGTCGGCGGCGGCAGCTTTTCGATCACTTCTATTTTGGCCCTGTCGACTTCTATGCCACGACAGCTAATCTTATGGCCAAGGACTATCCCTTCATCCACCATGAAATGGCATTTTTCCCAATTCAAGACTAGGTTTTCTTTTTCACATCTTTCAAGTACCTTTTGTAGATTGCCTAAGCAGCTCTCAAAATCGTCCCCAAAGACTGAAAAATCATCCATAAAAATTTCTAGGAAGTCCTCCACCATATCAGAGAATATGGCCATCATGCACCTTTGGAAGGTGGCGGGTGTATTGCATAGTCCAAAAGGCATCCTCCTAAAAGCATACGTTCTGTAGGGGCATGTGAATGTCGTCTTTTCTTGATCTTCCGGTGCGATGGCTATTTGATTATAACCTGAATAACCATCAAGAAAACAATAGTAAGGTTTACCTGCTAATCTATCAAGCATTTGATCAATAAAGGGTAAAGGAAAATGGTCGTTTCGGGTAGCTTTGTTAAGCTTCCGATAGTCCATACAAACCCTCCAACCGGTCACAGTCCTGGTTGGGATTAACTCATTGTTTTCATTGGTCACCATGGTCATTCCACCTTTCTTGGGAACACATTGCACCCGGCTCACCCATTTGCTGTCGGAGATGGCGTAAATAATACCAGCATCTAACCATTTGATTATCTCTTTACGCACCACCTCTTTCATCGCATGGTTTAGCCGCCTTTGAGCATCTATAGTCGGCTTATGATCTTCCTCTAAAAGGATTTTATGCATGCATAACGCCGGACTAATGCCTTGAATATCAGCTATCGTCCATCCAATTGCCTTTTTGTGCTGCTGCAACATCCCTATTAACTGATGTTCCTGTTCCTGCATCAACTTGGAAGAGATGATTACGGGCAACGTATCATTTGAACCAAGAAAAGCATATTTTAGCTGCCCTGGTAGGGGCTTCAGTTCTAAAACAGGGGGCTCAACAGTAGATGGCTTTTGGATTGCATGGTTATCCGAAGTATAACTTAAAGGTTCGAATAACTTACCTGGACGATCGCCTATCCAATTTACATCCTCTTCATCTTCAGTATATGATGTTTCAGATTCTGAGGAGTTGCTGTCGTCGGTGTTGTCGTGACAGTCATGTAAGTGGCTGCTGAGGCAGTGACCAATGTTGATGTTGTGATATGACCATCATGAACAAGGACCCGGAGAAGTACCCAAGTGGCCCCATTACACGTGCACGGGCCAAGGAGTTTCAATCAGCCATGGAAAGCTTGTTTACAACAAGCCACGAATGTGAGAAAGAAGAAATAATAAGGGAGGAATGCCTTACCTTGCTCATGCATGCATTTGCATGATAATTTAAGTATTTCAAACTTCCACTACATTGATAAAGTGTGCTGGTCATTAAAGCATGCATTTCATTTATAGTTTTAGTTCATTTAGGGAAGTAGTTTAATTATGTATCTTAAATCATTCGTTAAACTACTTCATTCATGCATTTAGTTAAATTCAATAAAGTTAGTTCTTTAATAAAACTAGTTCATTCATTTAACTAGTTCACTCAATTAACTAACTATTTAATTGTTTCATGCATCTATTATTTTAAGTTTGAATAAATCCTTTGTGTGTGTCTAGGTTCATGTGACGTGTGGATTAAAGAAGAGACTTTTCAACTTCAACTTGGAAACAAGTCATTGATTGCCATCTTTACTCATGCAAACAAGGCAATTGAAGGCAATTGAAGGCTGAATTCTTTTCATCTTTTCAAGGTTGTTCATCTTCTTAGAGTAACAAAGCATTTAAGCTTCATAATTCACCTATTCAAGGTTGAAATTATGAACCAATGAAGGGCATTCACGTTCAAGAGAAGGGACATGCAATAATCAGCATTCAAATTATGCATTCAAGGCCTTTATTTATCATTTTTTGAAGGTTGATCATATTCCACAAATGGGCAAGCAATGAAGGCTGGATTAATGTCATTTAATCATCAAATTAAGTGATAAAATCATCAAGGAATTCAAAGAGACAAGCTGATTTGGATTTGTGGGATGTCTACATTCATCCTATGTCCACATCCATTCCCTTTTATCCATTTGCAAGAAAAATGAAGCAGCCCAAGAGTCACCACTCCTTTTAGACGAATTTAAGGCTAAATTCATCTCAATTTAAAGCAAAATTCATCCATCAAAAGGATAAGAAAGAAACATTTCATTTATTTTTATTCAATAGCATTTAGATGAGCATTCATCTCTCTTTTGTGTGACTTTTCATATGGTGCCTATCCACACTATAAATAGGCACCTTAGGTTCATTTGTAAAGGACTTTTTTTTTGGAGAATAAAAACCTTTGAAAGATTGCTTTCATCTTGTTCTTGTGAGAACTCTATCGGCTTCAAGTTGTGCTTGTAGTCTTCTATCCATTTCATTTTGCTATAGCGTTGGTTCTAAGCTCTCTTATAGCTTGTGGGTCACGTTCCACACTCTTCCACCTCGACTCCATCAAAGTATATTATTGGTTCCTAGCTCGTTATAGCTAGCGGGTCACAATTCATTATCCTTGCAACCATACAAATCCACGCCGCCTTTAGCATCTCCCATCACTCCTTTGATTTACACCTTTCCATGATTATCATCCTCCATCCTTAGCCGCCATATTATCCAAATTACCTATCCAATTCCTTTCTTCATTAATTTTTTTTATTATATTGATATTCATCTCACATGTATATTTTATGATATCTCAGAGTTCAAAGCGTAGCAAAGAATATTTCTTACTAGAATCACGATCGGGCACATCTATATGACTCGGGTCACATTACCGGGTTCATATTAATTGGCATCAGAGCAAGGTTGATTCAGTAAGATAGTCGATGTCTCTCTTCTGAAAAAAAAAGAAAAGAAAAAAAAGAAAAGAAAAAAACCGAAAAAAATTAGAGAAAATTAAAGAGGGAGGGGGCATCGTATTCTCTATTCTTCTTTAAAAAAAATCTTACATCATTTCTTCTTTTGCTACTATTTTGTCATCTTTACCAACTCTCACAATTTACCTTTTTTTGTTGTTGCCACTTTTTCTTATCCCACCTTCCAAATTCTTTTCGCCAAGTTTTGTTTTTTTTCAGCCGAATTCTACAAGCCATTTGCAAGCCTTGAGGAAGTTCTTAAAAGGACTTGATTGAGAGCAAGAGTGGAAAAAGGCAAGAGTGCACATCAAGGGTAAAAGCCATCCCGAGTGAAACACGAGTGTGAGTGCATTTTCTTGGAGTGCAATAGGTGAGGTTTTGTGTTTGTGAGGTTTTAATTTTTTTTATTTTTGTTACTAATAATGTCTCAAAATTCCGTGAGAAACTCTGTTGGAGGAAGTAATAATGTTAACGTAGATGCAACTAACTCCAATCTTCAAGATATTATCCGAGAGATGGACAGGTTGTTGCAACAAAGGTTGGGGCCGATGCAAGAACGATTAGATCATTTGGAGGAAAGATCTCAACAAAGGCATAATTCAGATCACGAGGAAGAGTATGAGGGAGAGGTGGATGAAGAACTCATAGACGAGCGAGCCTCCCAACAAAGTTTAAGGCGTCGAGAACCTAGGTACCAAAGAGCTCGGCAAAGAGTTGATGATAATCTTAGCAACATCAAAAAACCATTCCTTCTTTCCAAGGAAGAACGGATCCTGAAGCTTATCTTGCATGGGAAAAAAAAGTTGAGCACATCTTTGAGTGCCACAACTACTCCGAGCTTAAGAAGGTAAAACTTGCAGCCATTGAATTTACAGATTATGCACTAATATGGTGGGATCAGTTGACATCTAGCAGGAGACGCAATGGAGAACATCCAATTTCTACTTGGAATGAGATGAAGGCTGTTATGCGTAGGAGGTTCGTTCCAACTCACTATCATAGGGAGTTGTTCAACAAGCTTCAAAATCTCACCCAAGGCAACCGTAGTGTTGAGGATTACTTTAAAGAGATGGAAGTAGCCATGATCCAAGCCAACATTGATGAGGATCGAGAAGCCACCATGGCTAGATTTCTATCCGGCCTTGATCCTAATATTGTGACCACTGTTGAGTTGCAACATTATGTGGAGATCGAAGACATGGTTCATATGGCCATGAAGGTCGAGAGCCAACTCAAAAGGAAGGGCACAACTCGTGCCTATGGAGGCTCTTCTCCTAAATGGGGTCAGGGTACCTACAAACAGAAGGCATCCTTTACGCCTAAAGAACGAAGCGTTCCAACAAAGAGTGCCAAACCCATTGCCGAAACTAGCAAAGGTAAGGCTCTGAATGTTCCAAACCGTTCCCGAGATATACAATGCTTCAAGTGCTTGGGAAGAGGGCATATTGCAAGCCAATGCCCAGATCGCAACACCATGCTTCTTCGTGATGATGGAGAGTGTAACACCCCAATTTTGGGCTTAGAAGTTTTGGGTTTGGACCGGACCGGTCGGTTCGCGGTTCGAATATAAAAGAGTGAATTTAGGAAAGCCTAGTTCGGGTTGCATTAAGAATCTGGAAAAATGTCTTAAAATCCTCTTTTATTATGTATAAGAGAAAAGTGAAATCAATTTTACAAAATGAGGTTTGGAAGTGTGACATTTTGGGTTAGTGACCAAAATGTAATTTTCGAAAACTGTGAGACTGTTTTAAAAAGGATTGAAACTTTGAATCTTTAAAGAGCTATTTACCCAATAGGAGTTTCTCCAGATTTTTCCTAAATATTAAAGGTTTAATAAATGGTTTTTAAATAAAAGAAAAAGAGAGGGAAGATATTTTGGCATTTTCCAACTAACTTTTCCTAAAATTCTATTTTCATTTTCTCTCATCTTTTCTCTCAAACCAAACACATTTCTCCAGAGCTTTTTCCTCTGATTTTTGACATCCAAACATGAGATTTTAATTCTCTTTTGATCTCTAATCATCTCTTCAACAAAACCTCACCATTTGCTACTTGGATCTTCAAGAATTTTGATTCTAAAAAGGGAGAAACTCAAGTTTAGAGGTATGAACGTCCTTCTCCTCTAAATTCTCAGTTCTTTACTGAAATTCCCAAGTTCTCAATCCTTGATTTGTGTTTAATTAAAGGTTTTACAATTGTATTCTTGATTTTGGCTTTATAATGCAAGATTTGTTTGATTTTGATGAAATTTCGTATAATCTGATTGGGCAGTGTTTTGAGGTGTCAATTTGATGTTAAATGAATGTTTAATTGATGAGAAATTGAGGTTTAATCAATGCAATCCCGGATAGGTTGAATTTCCTAAGTTTTACTTGTAATAGTGATGGTTTGTGGAGTGATCTTTATGATCTGTTATGGCTGGAGGTATAAGGATGTGTTGAGATCTATTTTGGATGTTAATTAATGTTTAAAGATGTTTAGAGTTGATGAATCTTGGCTGGGTAGTGTTGTGGAGTTGTTTGGTTGTGTTTTCGGTTGTGTTTGGTAGCCGAAAATGGAGTGTGGATGAGAGCAGCGAGTTTAGGTGCTTTCATTGTAGATATTAATGCATGATGATGCATTAATCTACTGTTTTGATGTGTTTAAAACAGGGGAGTCATCTTTGGATCCTAGTGGTGGAGATCCGGAAGCTTGATTGGTGTTTCGGCAAGAGGCGAAACGGAATCGGTGAGTGGATTTTGGTTTTCAGCTTTGAAACCAATGTTTTGAAGGTTTTGGAGCTTAGTTTAAGTCTAAGCAACTTAGCTAAGCTCAAGAGTAAGTTTTCGGAAAAACTCTCTTGATGATGAATCATGGATTGGTTGTGTGCAATGTGGTTTGTTTGCATGTTTTAAATCCTGTTTTTGAAGCATATTTAGCATGTTTATTTGCTGAGATTATAAGCCATGTGCTGAAGGATGCTCAAGGTAAGAGATCCTTGTTTTTGAACATTGTTTAAATGTGGTTTGATGCCTAAGGATGCATGATGTTTATGGCTTTGTTAAATGCTTAAAAACAGTGTAATATTATTGTTAATGATGCATATTGGCAAGTGATGGTTAAGGTCACAAAGGTGTTTAAAAGTCCTTGTGTGAGCCTTGTTTATTTAAGAACAACATGGTGGTTAAAAGTCCATGGTTGGTTCTTGGTTAAGATCACAAAGGTGGTTAAAAGTCCTTGTGTGAATCTTGTGTATTTTAAGAACAACATGGTGTTTAAAAGTCCATGGTTGGTTCTTGGTTAAGGTTACAAAGGTGGTTAAAACTCCTTGTGCAAGCCTTGTTATTTAAGAACACCAAGGTGTTTAAAAGTCCTTGGGTGATTCTTGTTAAGGACACAAAGGTGTTTAAAAGTCCTTGTGTGGTCCTTGTCATGGTGTTTAAAAGTCCATGGATGATTTTTGTTAAGGACACAATGGTGTTTAAAAGTCCATGTGTGGTCCTTGGAAATTATAAGATCACAATGGTGTTTAAAAGTCCATGTGTGGATCTTATGTTGAATGTATCACTTGTGGCCAATATGACATGTTTATATTTGAAGCATGAGATGCTTGTTTTAAATGCTATGTGCATGTATAAATGTTGTTATGAACTAAGGTTTACAAAAGTGTTTTAAATGCATTATTGTGTTGTTTTAAATGAGCATTCCTCACTAAGCTATGCGCTTACGCTCTCTCTTTTCTTAAACCAATAATGCAGAGCATTAAAGTGCATTAAGGGCAGCAAGGAGTTGAAGAATCCAAGTGGTGAACCAAGCTCATGTATGGTGAAGGTTTCTTAAACACTATTAGCTTTAGGAATTTGGAAATGGGGAACCTATGTTGATGTTTTAGGAGATGTTTTGGACTCCTTAAGTTGGTTTTATGTTGTTAATTTTGTTGGAACATGTAAATGGCCTTTATGTGGTTGATTTGGTATTTTGATGCTTGAATGGTTTATGAAATAGGAAGCTTGCCTATAGATTTGGGGCTTTTCATGTTTGATGCCATGCTTATGAATTGTTGATGCCAATATGTTCCTTATGCATGTAATGACTTGCTGGTATAATTTGGTTGCCTTTGGAGCATGTTTGGTGGGTCAATTGTGTGTTAAACCAGCTGAAATTCTGCAATCTGGGCAGCCTGTTTCGGAACAGGTGCTGCCGTTTCGGAATAGGGGGCCTGAAATGGCCTAGGTGTTTCGAAACGGGCTGAGCCGTTCCGAAACGAAAATGCTACTGCCAGGCCCTGTTCCGATACTCGTTTCAGAACGGTCCCGCGTTTCGGAACAGGCTCTCCTTGTTTCGAAACACTCGACCGTTGGGCACTGAAATTGATGGTTATATGTTTTGAAATGCTTGCGTTTTGGTCCCGAAATTTGTTATTGCAATTGAATGAGTTTGGAATGTCCGTTTGAGCTGAAATTTGGCAGAGAAGTATGAAAGATGATTAATTTCAAGTTGGTAACTTCTAATTGGGTTAAGTCCTTATAATTTTCAGAATTTACATTTTGGTCCCTAAAGTTGTAATTTGTTCAATTGAGTCCCTGAATGTTCTCTGATTGTTTTGATCTTTGAGTATGATTATCTTGTGAACATATCTAGGGTTAATGTGCATTTAGACAAGATTAAAAAAAAAGGGTCGTTAATCAAGGTTGACTTTCGGGTTGACTTTGGTTTTCCCTGTGTAAACTTCTTAATTCGGGTCAACCGTCTAGGCCGGGTTAAGGGGGTTACATTTGGTGGTATCAGAGCTGAGTTCTCGAGTAATTGGGAATGATTATGTGGGTGATTGATGTATGTATGCTTTGTATGCTTGTTGAGTGAAAGCATGATGTGTGAATTGTAAGCATGTTACAATTGTGGTGTATGCTGTAGTGAAGCATGATAGGGAGACCCATTGCCAAAACAAAGCTAATGAAATGATGTTTTTTTTAATTGGGAAATGAGCTTGAGTACTTGGATTGCTTACCTTGCTGAGCCTGACTTTGTTTATTTGCATTGTGATTGCGTTGTTAGTGAATGGGACCTCGTAGAGAGACGCGGGGTAATGTGCGAGCTACGGCTCAGAATGAGAATGAGAACGATGAGAATGTTGAAAGTGCGGTGGATTTACCTCCTCCACCTGGTGGTGGTGGTGCTGAGGGTGAAAGAGCTGGAGCGGCAGCTGGTGCTGGGGTCGCTGGACCTGAAGCTGGTCAGGGGCAAGCTGTACCTGACATGACAGTGTTGATTCAAGCTATTGCTGGAGCTTTTCAAGCAGCAGTAGCTGGAGCTCAAGGAGCTGGGCATCAGGGAGATGCTGGAGTTAGACTACCCTTGGAGCGTTTGCGCAGTCTGTGAGGGACTGAGTTCAGGGGTTTGTCGGCGGAAGGTTCTGAGGCTTGGTTGGAAAGTACCAAGAGAATCTTGGGTCAAATGAGTTGCACTGATGTGCAGAAGCTGGGGTGTGTGGTGTCATTGCTGTAGGATGATGCATACACGTGGTGGACAACCACAATCACTGGGATGGCGGAAGCTGATGTAACTTGGACGTTCTTCCAGAGTGTGTTCAAGAGAAGGTATCTAGGTGTGAGGTACCTAGATGAAAAGAAAAGGGAGTTCATGTCTCTTACCCAAGGGAGCATGTCTGTGGCTGAGTACGAGGTCCAGTTTGTTCGACTCAGTCAGTATGCACCCGAGCTTGTCCCGGATGAGCGGGAAAGGTGTGAAAGGTTCCGTTATGTCTTGGTGACGGATGTAAAGATGTATGTGCTGGCTACTGAGTATAATGATTTTGATGTGCTGGTTGGCCGAGCAAAGGACATAGAGATGAACTTGGGTTTATCTGCTAGAAGTGCTGGGTCAAGTGCTGGTAAGCGAGCAGCCGAATATAGTTCCGGTGGTGGACGGAACAAGAGGGGGCGTGATCAGAAGTATCAGTCCTCAGCTAAGCGAGGTGGTGGTGCGCCTGCTCAGGGAGGCAACGCTAGAGTTGATCCGAGTGCATGTTGGACATGTGGTTCGCGTGGCCATATGAAACGTGATTGTCCTCGAGCTGTGAGGGAGGTGCAGGCTCCTGTTGTGGCAGCTGGTAATGCGTGCTGTAACTGTGGATCTACGGATCATATGAGGCGAGAGTGTCCTATGTTGGCTGGTGGCCAAGTGCGTGCTCCTGTAGTTGCTGCACCACAAAGAGGTCGTGGGTGCGGCCGTGGTAACTTCCAGCGTAGGGAGGATGGTGTTCGTAATGTGGCTCATGTTGTAGCTGTTCAGCCTGAAGGTGGTGGTCAGGCTAGAGTGTTTGCTCAAAGGGAGGGGAGGAATGACGCGGATGTGATCGCAGGTACTTTCACTCTGCAATCCTTGTCATTACTTTCCTTGATTGATTCTGGCTCTACACACTCATATATATTGCGTGAGCATGCTGAGTTGCTTGGTTTGCCTGTTGAGTCTTTGGATGTTGGTATGCGTGTCACTAGTTCTTTTGGTGAAACTGTTGTGACTCGAAAGCTTTATAGAAGATGTCCTTTGGTTGTGCAAGATCATGTTTTCATGCTGATCTCATGGAATTGCCTTTCTATGGTTTTGATGTAATCCTTGGTATGGATTGGCTTGCTGAGCATCGTGCTGTAGTGGATTGTGAGAATAAGCGAGTTTCTTTGAAACTTGCGGATGATTATGAGGTTGTTGTGGTTGGTGAGAATGTGAAGTTTCTTGCCATTGTGGTGTCTACATTGGAGGCGAGCCGGATGCTGAGGCAAGGTTGTGAAGCTTATCTAGCTTTTGTGATGAATCCTTGTTCTAAGGAGTTGCGAGTGCAAGATATCAGGGTTGTGAAAGAGTTTCCTGGCGTGTTTCCTGAGGAGTTGCCTGGATTACCTCCTAATCGTGAAGTGGAGTTTGGGATTGAGTTGTATGAGAACACAACTCCTGTGTCCATTACTCCTTATAGAATGGCACCTAAAGAGTTGAAAGAGCTGAAGACGCAATTGCAAGAGTTGCTTGATCGTGGTTTCATTCGGCCGAGTGTGTCACCTTGGGGTGCACCAGTCTTGTTTGTGAAGAAGAAGGATGGCACTACGAGAATGTGCATTGATTATCGTCAGCTGAACAAGTTGACTATCAAGAATCGGTATCCTTTGCCGAGAATTGATGATCTCTTTGATCAATTTCGGGGAGCATCTGTGTTCTCTAAGATTGATTTAAGGTCAGGGTATTACCAGTTGAAGGTGAAGGATGTGGATGTGCCAAAGACAGCTTTCAGGACAAGGTATGGGCATTATGAATTCCTTGTGATGCCGTTTGGTTTGACAAATGCTCCTGCAGCTTTCATGGACATGATGAATCGTGTGTTTCATGAATACCTGGATAAGTTTGTTGTGGTGTTCATTGATGATATCCTCGTGTACTCGCGTACTGAGGAGGAGCATGAAGAGCATTTGAGAGTTGTGTTGCAAGCTTTGTTGGAGAATCAGCTTTATGCTAAGCTGAGCAAGTGTGAGTTCTGGCTTAAAGAAGTGGTGTTTCTTGGGCATGTGGTTTCTGCTGAGGGGATTCGTGTTGATCCTCAGAAGATTGAAGCGGTGATGAATTGGAAGGTTCCTAAGTCGGTTCATGAAGTCCGTAGTTTCCTCGATTTGGCAGGATACTACCGAAGGTTCGTGGATGGGTTTTCGAAGATTGCCGCACCTTTGACAAAGTTGTTGCAAAAGGATGTTAGGTATGAGTGGACAGAAGCGAGACAGCAGGCTTTTGAGAAGCTTAAGGCAGCTTTAACGCAAGCTCCTATCTTGGTTCAACCTGAATCATGGAAAGAGTTTGTGGTGTATAGTGATGCATCCTATGTTGGTTTGGGTTGTGTGTTGATGCAAGAGGGTAAGGTGGTGGCTTATGCATCGCGGCAGTTGAAGGTGCATGAGCGCAATTATCCTACGCATGACATTGAGTTGGCTGCGGTGGTTTTTGCTTTGGAGATCTGGAGGCATTATCTGTATGGTGAGAAGTGTACTGTGTACACGGATCACAAGAGTTTGAGGTATCTGATGTCTCAGAAGGAGTTGAACCTTAGGCAGCGACGTTGGGTGGAGTTGCTCAAGGATTATGATTTGACGATTGAGTATCACCCTGGGAAGGCTAATGTTGTAGCAGATGCCTTGAGTAGGAAGGTAGCTGTTGAGTTGAGGGCTATGTTTGCCAGTTTGAGTATTTCTCATGATGGTGGTCTTGTGGCTGAGTTGCAGGTGAAACCATCTTTGGTTCAGTTGATCAAGGAAAAGCAGTTGTTGGATGATTCCTTGGTATCTCATGTTCAGGATATCGCGGAGGGTAGGCCTTCGGATTTCTGCTTTAATGATGATGGAGTGTTGTGTTTTGGGAGTCGGATAGTAGTGCCCAATGATGCTGAGTTGAGGCGTGCTATTCTGACTGAAGGTCATAGTAGTCCTTTTGCTATGCACCCTGGTAGTACTAAGATGTATCGTGATCTTCGTGATGAGTACTATTGGGTGGGTTTGAAGAAGGATGTTGCTGAGTTTGTGAGCAAGTGTATGGTGTGTCAGCGAGTTAAGGCTGAGCATCAGTTTCCATCAGGTTTGTTGCAACCGTTGAGGATTCCTGAGTGGAAGTGGGAAAGGATTACCATGGATTTTGTGTCTGGTTTGCCCTTGTCACCATCGAAGAAGAATTCGGTGTGGGTGATTGTAGATCGCCTGACGAAGTGTGCGCATTTCTTGCCTGTGCATACTACGTATACCTTGGATAAGCTTGCGGAGCTGTACATTGCTGAGATTGTGCGGCTGCATGGTGTGCCTAAGTCGATTGTGTCGGATAGGGATCCGAGGTTTACATCGCGATTATGGCAGTGTTTGCATCAAGCTTTGGGTACGCGGTTGAATTTCAGTACGTCTTATCATCCTCAGTCGGATGGTCAGTCCGAGCGTGTTATCCAGGTTTTGGAGGATATGTTGAGGTGCTGTGTGATTGAGTTCCAGGGCTCTTGGGAGAAACATTTGCCTTTGGTGGAGTTTGCCTATAACAATAGTTATCAATCAAGTATTCAAATGGCACCTTATGAGGCTTTGTACAGGAGGAAGTGTAGGACTCCTCTTTGTTGGGCTGAAACAGGTCAGAAGTTGGTTTCGATGCCGGCTTTGTTGAAAGGAACCACCGAGAAGGTGAAGCTCATTTGTGAGCGTTTGAAGGCAGCTTCTGATCGGCAAAAGTCTTACACGGATCTGAAGCGTAAGGAGATTGAGTATGCGGTGGGTGACCGTGTGTTTTTGAAGGTTTCGCCTTGGAAAAAGGTGATGAGGTTTGGCCGTAAGGGTAAGTTGAGCCCTAGGTACATTGGACCATACGAGGTGATTGAGCGTGTGGGTCCTGTTGCGTACAAGTTGAGGTTACCTCAGGAGTTGGAGAAGATTCATGATGTGTTTCATGTTTCTATGCTTCGGAAGTATAGATCGGATCCTTCACATGTGATGCCTGTGGAAGAAGTGGAATTGAATCCGGATTTGACCTATGACGAGGAACCGGTGAGGATTCTGGATGCGGATAGTAAGGTTCTTCGTGGCAAGACCATTGAGTTGGTAAAGGTGTTGTGGAAGCATCGTGGTGCTGAGGAAGCCACGTGGGAACGGAAAGATGACATGCTGGAGCAGTTTCCGTATCTCTTTCCTTCAGGTAAATTTCGAGGACGAAATTTCTTAAGGGGGGAGAGTTGTAACACCCCAATTTTGGGCTTAGAAGTTTTGGGTTTGGACCGGACCGGTCGGTTCGCGGTTCGAATATAAAAGAGTGAATTTAGGAAAGCCTAGTTAGGGTTGCATTAAAAATATGGAAAAATGTCTTAAAATCCTCTTTTATTATGTATAAGAGAAAAGTGAAATCAATTTTACAAAATGAGGTTTGGAAGTGTGACATTTTGGGTTAGTGACCAAAATGTAATTTTCGAAAACTGTGAGACTATTTTAAAAAGGATTGAAACTTTGAATCTTTAAGGAGCTATTTACCCAATAGGAGTTTCTCCAGATTTTTCCTAAATATTAAAGGTTTAATAAATGGTTTTTAAATAAAAGAAAAAGAGAGGGAAGATATTTTGGCATTTTCCAACTAACTTTTCCTAAAATTCTATTTTCATTTTCTCTCATCTTTTCTCTCAAACCAAACACATTTCTCCAGAGCTTTTTCCTCTGATTTTTGACATCCAAACATGAGATTTTAATTCTCTTTTGATCTCTAATCATCTCTTCAACAAAACCTCACCATTTGCTACTTGGATCTTCAAGAATTTTGATTCTAAAAAGGGAGAAACTCAAGTTTAGAGGTATGAACGTCCTTCTCCTCTAAATTCTCAGTTCTTTACTGAAATTCCCAAGTTCTCAATCCTTGATTTGTGTTTAATTAAAGGTTTTACAATTGTATTCTTGATTTTGGCTTTAAAATGCAAGATTTGTTTGATTTTGATGAAATTTCGTATAATCTTATTGGGCAGTGTTTTGAGGTGTCAATTTGATGTTAAATGAATGTTTAATTGATGAGAAATTGAGGTTTAATCAATGCAATCCCGGATAGGTTGAATTTCCTAAGTTTTACTTGTAATAGTGATGGTTTGTGGAGTGATCTTGATGATCTGTTATGGCTGGAGGTATAAGGATGTGTTGAGATCCATTTTGGATGTTAATTAATATTTAAAGATGTTTAGAGTTGATGAATCTTGGCTGGGTAGTGTTGTGGAGTTGTTTGGTTGTGTTTTCGGTTGTGTTTGGTAGCCGAAAATGGAGTGTGGATGAGAGCAGCGAGTTTAGGTGCTTTCATTGTAGATATTAATGCATGATGATGCATTAATCTACTGTTTTGATGTGTTTAAATCATGGGAGTCATCTTTGGATCCTAGTGGTGGAGATCCGGAAGCTTGATTGGTGTTTCGGCAAGAGGCGAAACGGAATCGGTGAGTGGATATTGGTTTTCAGCTTTGAAACCAATGTTTTGAAGGTTTGGGAGCTTAGTTTAAGTCTAAGCAACTTAGCTAAGCTCAAGAGTAAGTTTTCGGAAAAACTCTCTTGATGATGAATCATGGATTGGTTGTGTGCAATGTGGTTTGTTTGCATGTTTTAAATCCTGTTTTGGAAGTATATTTAGCATGTTTATTTGCTGAGATTATAAGCCATGTGCTGAAGGATGCTTAAGGTAAGAGATCCTTGTTTTTGAACATTGTTTAAATGTGGTTTGATGCCTAAGGATGCATGATGTTTATGGCTTTGTTAAATGCTTAAAAACAGTGGAATATTATTGTTAATGATGCATATTGGCAAGTGATGGTTAAGGTCACAAAGGTGTTTAAAAGTCCTTGTGTGAGCCTTGTTTATTTAAGAACAACATGGTGGTTAAAAGTCCATGGTTGGTTCTTGGTTAAGATCACAAAGGTGGTTAAAAGTCCTTGTGTGAATCTTGTGTATTTTAAGAACAACATGGTGTTTAAAAGTCCATGGTTGGTTCTTGGTTAAGGTTACAAAGGTGGTTAAAATTCCTTGTGTAAGCCTTGTTATTTAAGAACACCAAGGTGTTTAAAAGTCCTTGGGTGATTCTTGTTAAGGACACAAAGGTGTTTAAAAGTCCTTGTGTGGTCCTTGTCATGGTGTTTAAAAGTCCATGGATGATTCTTGTTAAGGACACAATGGTGTTTAAAAGTCCATGTGTGGTCCTTGGAAATTATAAGATCACAATGGTGTTTAAAAGTCCATGTGTGGATCTTATGTTGAATGTATCACTTGTGGCCAATATGACATGTTTATATTTGAAGCATGAGATGCTTGTTTTAAATGCTATGTGCATGTATAAATGTTGTTATGAACTAAGGTTTACAAAAGTGTTTTAAATGCATTATTGTGTTGTTTTAAATGAGCATTCCTCACTAAGCTATGTGCTTACGCTCTCTCTTTTCTTAAACCAATAATGCAGAGCATTAAAGTGCATTAAAGGCAGCAAGGAGGTGAAGAATCCAAGTGGTGAACCAAGCTCATGTATGGTGAAGGTTTCTTAAACACTATTAGCTTTAGGCATTTGGCAATGGGGAACCTATGTTGATGTTTTAGGAGATGTTTTGGACTCTTTAAGTTGGTTTTATGTTGTTAATGTTGTTGGAACATGTAAATGGCCTTTATGTGGTTGATTTGGTATTTTGATGCTTGAATGGTTTATGAAATAGGAAGCTTGCCTATAGATTTGGGGCTTTTCATGTTTGATGCCATGCTTATGAATTGTTGATGCCAATATGTTCCTTATGCATGTAATGACTTGCTGGTATAATTTGGTTGCCTTTGGAGCATGTTTGGTGGGTCAATTGTGTGTTAAACCAGCTGAAATTCTGTAATCTGGGCAGCCTGTTTCGGAACAGGTGCTGCTGTTTCGGAACAGGGGGCCTGAAATGGCCTAGGTGTTTCGAAACGGGCAGAGCCGTTCCGAAACGAAAATGCTACTGCCAGGCCCTGTTCCGATACTCGTTTCGGAACGGTCCCGCGTTTCGGAACAGGCTCTCCCTGTTTCGAAACACTCGACCGTCGGGCACTGAAATTGATGGTTATATGTTTTGAAATGCTTGCGTTTTGGTCCTGAAATTTGTTATTGCAATTGAATGAGTTTGGAATGTCCGTTTGAGCTGAAATTTGGCAGAGAAGTATGAAAGATGATTAATTTCAAGTTGGTAACTTATAATTGGGTTAAGTCCTTATAATTTTCAGAATTTACATTTTGGTCCCTAAAGTTGTAATTTGTTCAATTGAGTCCCTGAATGTTCTCTGATTGTTTTGATCTTTGAGTATGATTATCTTGTGAACATATCTAGGGTTAATGTGCATTTAGACAAGATTAAAAAGAAAAAAAAGGGTCGTTAATCAAGGTTGACTTTCGGGTTGACTTTGGTTTTCCCCGTGTAAACTTCTTAATTCGGGTCAACCGTCTAGGCCGGGTTAAGGGGGTTACAGAGAGGTTGAATCGGAACAAGAGGAGGAAGATGAAGTTGTTGCCATACAAGAAGATGAAGACGATGATATAGAGTATGCAGCAGAAGGAGAGGCCCTTATTGTGAAACGGAGCCTAAGTGTGCAAGCGAATGAAGGGAATGAGCAACGCGAGAATATCTTTCATACTCGCTGCCATGTTAATGGAAAGGTATGCTTTGTCATTATTGATGGAGGTAGTTGTACTAATGTTGCTAGTACTCTTATGGTAGAAAAACTTGGATTAGCAACCACAAAGCATCCACATCCCTACAAGCTGCAGTGGCTTAATGACGGAGGAGAACTCAATGTTACCAAGCAAGTTCTTGCTGCTTTCTCCATTGGAAAGTATAAGGATGAAGTTCTTTGCAATGTTGTTTCGATGCACGCTGGCCATTTACTACTTGGGAGGCCATGGCAATTCGATAAACGAGTCATGCATGATGGATATACCAATCGGTATACACTCACCCATGGAGTAAGAAAGATTACCTTAGCCCCTCTTTCACCAAAACAAATTCACAAAGACCAAATACATTTGAGAGAAAGTATTGAAAGAGCCAAAGAGAGAGAATCAAAAATGGAGGTAAAAGCAAGTGAGAGTAAGCAAAGTGAGGGTGCGAAAATGAGTGTTTTTACCAAAGAAAGAGAGTTGAGAAAGTGTTTGCTGTCGGGAAAGGAATTACTTGTACTTGTGTACAAGGAAAGTTTATTGAACACTAACCAACTTGATCACACTTTGCCTTCTTCTATTGTGTCTTTGTTGCAGGAATTTGACGAATTCTTTCTGGAGGAGATACCAAGTGGGCTGCCACCAATCCGTGGCATTGACATCAAATAGATTTCATTCCCGGTGCCGTCATTCCTAACCGTCCAGCTTACTGAAGCAATCCCGAGGAAACCAAGGGGTTACAAAGGCAAGTGGCTGAACTAATGGCCAAAGGCTACGTGAGGGAGAGCCTTAGCCCATGTTCCGTTCCGGTATTACTTGTGCCAAAGAAGGATGGAACTTGGCGCATGTGTGTAGATTGTCGAGCGGTAAACAAAATTACGGTAAAGTATCGCCACCCTATTCCTCGTTTAGATGACATGTTAGATGAGCTTAGTGGTTCTAACCTTTTCTCTAAGATTGATCTTAAGAGTGGTTATCACCAAATAAGGATGCGGGAAGGTGATGAATGGAAAACAACATTTAAAACAAAGCAAGGACTCTATGAATGGTTGGTTATGCCTTTTGGCTTAACTAATGCACCAAGTACTTTCATGAGGTTAATGAACCATGTTCTTAGACCGTTTTTGGGTAAATTTTGTGTGGTTTATTTTGATGACATCTTAATCTATAGTAAATCAATGGAAGAACATGTTCAACACTTGAGGTCAGTTTTGTTGGTTTTAAGAAAGAAGAAGTTATATGCTAATTTAGACAAGTGTACATTTTGTACTAACAAAGTTGTCTTTCTTGGTTTTGTTGTCAGTTCTAAAGGCTTAGAGGTTGACAAAGATAAGGTTAAAGCCATTGAAGAATGGCCACGACCAGCAAGCATTTCCCAAGTTAGGAGTTTCCATGGACTTGCAAGCTTTTACCGGAGATTTGTGCCAAACTTCAGCACCATTGCCGCCCCTTTAACTAGTGTCATCAAGAAGAATGCTAACTTTTTCTGGGGGGGAGACCAAGAGAAATCTTTTAATGACATTAAAGAATGCTTAATTCATGCCCCTTTGCTTACCTTACCTGATTTTAACAAAACGTTTGAAATTGAATGTGATGCATCAGGTGTGGGAATTGGAGCGGTATTATCTCAAGGTGGACGTCCTATAGCATATTTCAGTGAGAAATTAAGTGGAGCCACGTTGAATTATCCAACATATGATAAGGAGATGTATGCCTTTGTTCGCGTAATGAAAACATGGCAACACTATCTATGGCCTAAGGAGTTCATTATTCATACCGATCATGAGGCATTGAAGCACATTCGGGGGCAACATAAACTCAACAAACGACATGCCAAATGGGTAGAGTTTCTTGAATCTTTTCCATATGTGATCAAATATAAGAAAGGTAAAGAGAATATAGTTGCCGATGCATTGTCTCGGAGGTACACTCTTCTAAACACCTTAGAATCTAAGTTGTTGGGTTTTGTTTTCATTAAGGATTTATACGAATCTGATTCTGACTTTGAAAAAATTTACAAAGCTTGTGAGAAAGAAACGTTTGAAAACTATTATAGGGACAATGGGTTCCTATTCAAGGAAGGAAGACTTTGTATTCCACAAGGTTCCACAGGTGAATTACTTATCAAAGAAGCCCATGGAGGAGGCTTAATGGGACATTTTGGAATAGCAAAGACTTTGGCCATACTTCAAGAGCATTTATATTGGCCAAAGATGAGACGAGGTGTAGAGAGGTTATGTGAACGTTGCATCACTTGCAAGAAGGCTAAGTCTAAAGCCATGCCACATGGACTCTACACGCCACTACCTATTCCAGAAGCACCATGGATGGACATTTCAATGGATTTTGTGCTAGGGCTTCCACGCACAAAGAATAACAAAGACTCCATCTTTGTAGTAGTGGATAGATTTTCTAAAATGGCTCATTTTATTCCTTGCAACAAGACTAATGATGCCTTACATATTGCTAACTTGTTTTTCAGGGAAGTCTTGAGATTACATGGTGTGCCAAGAACTATCGTTTCCGATCGAGACGTGAAGTTCTTAAGCCACTTCTGGAGAGCCCTATGGAGTAAGATTGGAACTAAGCTGCTATTTTCCACCACTTGTCACCCTCAAACGGATGGCCAAACCGAAGTGGTTAATCGAGTACTCTCCACGTTGCTTAGGAGCATTATTAAGAAGAATCTAAAGACATGGGAAGAGTGCTTACCACATGTGGAGTTTGCATATAACCGATC
Organism: Hibiscus trionum; assembly: GCA_030270665.1. Lineage (NCBI taxonomy): Eukaryota > Viridiplantae > Streptophyta > Magnoliopsida > Malvales > Malvaceae > Hibiscus > Hibiscus trionum. The sequence goes on from BSYR01000021.1 coordinate 31,579,902, forward strand.
AGTCCATACCACCTCGGGACACACCCCTTTTGAAGTTGTGTATGGGTTCAATCCATTAACTCCGATGGACTTATTGCCATTACCCATTGATCAAATTGTGAATAAAGATGGACTTAACAAAGCTGAATTTGTTAAGAAACTTCATCATCAAGTGCGGGAAAATATTGAAAAGAAAACCAAGCAATATGAGCAGCAAGCAAACAAGGGTCGAAGAAGAGTTGTCTTTGAGCCGGGAGATTGGGTGTGGTTGCACATGAGAAAAGAAAGGTTTCCATCCCAACAGAAATCGAAATTGATGCCTCGAGGAGATGGACCATTTCAAGTAGTTAAGAGGATCAATGATAATGCTTATCAACTAGACCTCCCAGGTGAGTTTAATGTTAGTGCAACCTTTAATGTTGCTGATTTATCTCCGTTTGATGTAGGTGACAATTTGGGGACAAATCGCTTTAAAGAGGGAGGGACTGATATGACCATCATGAACAAGGACCCGGAGAAGTACCCAAGTGGCCCCATTACACGTGCACGGGCCAAGGAGTTTCAATCAGCCACGGAAAGCTTGTTTACAACAAGCCATAAATGTGAGAAAGAAGAAATAATAAGGGAGGAATGCCTTACCTTGCTCATGCATGCATTTGCATGAGAATTTAAGTATTTCAAACTTCCACTACATTGATAAAGTGTGCTGGTCATTAAAGCATGCATTTCATTTATAGTTTTAGTTCATTTAGGGAAGTAGTTTAATTATGTATCTTAAATCATTCGTTAAACTACTTCATTCATGCATTTAGTTAAATTCAATAAAGTTAGTTCTTTAATTAAACTAGTTCATTCATTTAACTAGTTCACTCAATTAACTAACTCTTTAATTGTTTCATGCATCTATTATTTTAAGTTTGAATAAATCCTTTGTGTGTGTCTAGGTTCATGTGACGTGTGGATTAAAGAAGAGACTTTTCAACTTCAACTTGGAAACAAGTCATTGATTGCCATCTTTACTCATGCAAACAAGGCAATTGAAGGCAATTGAAGGCTGAATTCTTTTCATCTTTTCAAGGCTGTTCATCTTCTTAGAGTAACAAAGCATTTAAGCTTCATAATTCACCTATTCAAGGTTGAAATTATGAACCAATGAAGGCCATTCATGTTCAAGAGAAGGGACATGCAATAATCAGCATTCAAATTATGCATTCAAGGCCTTTATTTATCATTTTTTGAAGGTTGATCATATTCCACAAATGGGCAAGCAATGAAGGCTGGTTTAATGTCATTTAATCATCAAATTAAGTGATAAAATCATCAAGGAATTCAAAGAGACAAGCTGATTTGGATTTGTGGGATGTCTACATTCATCCTATGTCCACATCCATTCCCTTTTATCCATTTGCAAGCAAAATGAAGCAGCCCAAGAGTCACCACTCCTTTTGGACGAATTTAAGGCTAAATTCATCTCAATTTAAAGAAAAATTCATCCATCAAAAGGATAAGAAAGAAACATTTCATTTATTTTTATTCAATAGCATTTAGATGAGCATTCATCTCTCTTTTGTGTGACTTTTCATATGGTGCCTATCCACACTATAAATAGGCACCTTAGGTTCATTTGTAAAGGACTTTTTTTTTGGAGAATAAAAACCTTTGAAAGATTGCTTTCATCTTGTTCTTGCGAGAACTCTATCGGCTTCAAGTTGTGCTTGTAGTCTTCTATCCACTTCATTTTGCTATAGCGTTGGTTCCAAGCTCTCTTATAGCTTGTGGGTCACGTTCCACACTCTTCCACCTCGACTCCATCAAAGTATATTGTTGGTTCCTAGCTCGTTATAGCTAGCGGGTCACAATTCGCTATCCTTGCTACCATACAAATCCACGCCGCCTTTAGCATCTCCCATCACTCCTTTGATTTACACCTTTCCATGATTATCATCCTCCATCCTTAGCCGCCATATTATCCAAATTACCTATCCAATTCCTTTCTTCATTAATTTTTTTTATTATATTGCTATTCACCTCACATGTATATTTTATGATATCTCAGAGTTCAAAGCGTAGCAAAGAATATTTCTTACTAGAATCACGATCGGGCACATCTATATGACTCGGGTCACATTACCGGGTTCATATTATGTCGTGACAGCCCGACCTGATGCAGGGTTGATCAAAGGTAACTTTAGTGATAGCTTTACATTCCTCGTCTGCATCAGCATGCTTCATAGCTTGGAGAACATTAAACTTTATTTCTTGATCGTTTACTCTCATGGTGAGTTCTCCTTTTTCCACATCAATCAGTGATCTTCCCGTGGCTAAGAAGGGTCGCCCAGGATGATTGGTGCGTTTTCATCTGCTTCACAATCTAAAACAAGAAAGTCAGCAGCAAATATAAATTTATCCACTCTTACCAGAATATCTTCGATTTTTCCTTCCGAATGAACATAAGAGCGGTCTGCCAGCTGCAGAATTACTGTCGTGGGCCGAGCTTTTCCAATACCTAATTTCTGAAAAATAGATTTTGGCATTAAATTAATACTAGCACCAAGATCACAAAGTGCCTTACCCACATATTTATCTCCGATTACACAAGGTATGATGAAGCTCCCCGGATCCTTCTTTTTCTGGGGTGGCTGCCTATGAAGAATACTCATGCATCCTTCTGTCATCTTAACTGTTTCAAATTCCCCAAGTTTAGATTTCTTTGACATGACATCCTTAAGAAATTTGGCGTAACCGGGCATCTCCCTTACGGCATCTAACAGCGGAATATTAATATGAACCTGCTTAAAGATATCATAAATCTTTTTGAGCTGAGATTCTTGCTTTGCTTGATGTAACCGTTGAGGAAAAGAAGGTGGGGGACGGTAATCAGCAATACGTCCTTCCCACTGCATACGAATCTGAGAAGGTTTGGGTTCATCATTTTTCTCCTCTGTCGCTTCTGCTGTCGTGACATGCTCATCGGCAGCAGGCTGTTTGTTACCTGTCGGGGCAGCTTCCTCGGCAGGTCTGTCCAAGGCTGGTTTCTTTGTAACACCCCAATTTTGGGCTTAGAAGTTTTGGGTTTGAACTGGACCGGTCGGATTTTCGGTTCGAATATAAAAGGTGGTTTTAAGGAAAGCTTAGTTCGGGATGCATTAAAAATATGGAAAAATGTCTTAAAATCCTCTTTTATTATATATAAGAGAAAGGTGAAATCAATTTTACAAAATGAGGTTTGGAAGAGTGACATTTTGGGTTAGTGACCAAAATGTAATTTTTGAAAACTGGGTGACTGTTTTAAAAAGGATTGAAACTTTGAATCTTTAAGGAGCTATTTACCCAAAAGAGTTTCTCCAGATTTTTCTGAATATTAATCAATTTAATTAATGGTTTTTAATTAAGTACAAAAGGAGGGAAAAGATATTTTGGCATTATAACTAACTTTTCTCTAAATTTCTATTTTCTTTTCTCTCAACTTTTCTCTCAACCCAAACACATTTCTCCAGCAAAATTCTCTCCGATTTTGACAACTAAAGATTTGATTTCAATCCTCATTTGATCTCTAATCAATTCTACAACAAAACCTTAGCATTTGCTTATTGGATTTTCAAGAATTGTGGTTCCAAAAAGGGAGAAACTCAAGTTTAGAGGTATAAACGTCCTTCTCCTCTAAATTCTCAGTTCTTTACTGAAATTCCTAAGTTCTCAATCCTTGATTTGTGTTTTATTAAAGGTTTTACAATTGTGTTCTTGATCTTGGCTTTAAAATGCAAGATTTGGTTAATTTGTGATGAAATTCGTATGAAATGGTTGGGTACTGTTTTGAGATGTGTTTTTAATGTAAAATGGATGTATATTTGATGAGAAATTGAGGTTTAATCAATGCAATCCCGAATAGGTTGATTTTCCTAAGTTTCTACTTGTGAAAATGGTGGTTTTTGGGGTGATCTTGGTGTTTTGTTAACGCTGGAGGTATAAGGACGTGTTTGGGATCATTTTGGATGTTAATTGATGTTTAAAAATGGTTAGAAGTGATGGATCTTGGCTGGGTTAAGTCTTGGAAGTGTTTGGAGGTGATTTCGGTTGTGTTTGGTAGCCGAAATGTTGGTTTTGCAAAGAGCAGCGAGTTTAGGTGTGTTGCTGGTGTTTTTAATGCATTATGATGCATTAATCCTCTGTTGTTATGTGCTTGAAACAGGGGAGAATGATCCGTGAGCAATATAGGTGGCGTTGAAGGTTTCGGATGCTTGGAAGGCTTGTTGTCTAGCCTTGTTTTGTGTATCGGTGAGTGAAGTTGGGTTTTCAGCTTTAAAACAAAGGTTTGAAGGTTTTGGGAGCTTAGTTTAAGTCTAAACAACTTAGCTAAGCTCAAGAGTAAGTAAATAGAATTTCTCTCTTGGTTGTGTTATGAATTGGTTTTTAAAGCACTTGTGATTGTTGGATGCAATGCATGTGATTTGCATGTTTTAAATTCTGTTTTGAAAGCATATTTTAGCATGGTTTAATGCTGGTTTTGAAAGCCATGTGTGAAGGTTGCTCAAGGTAAGAGATCCTTGGTTTTGTACATTGAAATTGTGGAATTGTTGCATAGTGTTGCATGTTGTTTAATGGCTTTGTGTAATGCTTCAAAAACAGTGGATTGATGATGGTAATTGGTGGTTTTGGAATTTTGGTTATGCTTGTAAAACAATGGATTAATGTGGTAAATTGGTTATATTGGCAAGTGATGTAAGTGGTTCTTGGTTACTTGAATCGGATATAGTTAGCCGGCTATAGGATTGGGTGCACCGTGAATAAAGTCGCCTTGGATGTGGAGTGGTTGTGATTGTACCGGTAACTCCATCCAAGTACACTAACGAGATGGTTAAGAACACCATGGTGGTTAAAAGTCCATGGGTGGGTCTTGTGTATGTTAAGGTCATAATGGTGGTTAAAATTCCATTTGAGGACCTTGTGTATGTTAAGGTCATAATGGTGGTTAAAATTCCATTTGAAGACCTTGTGTATGGTAAGATCACAATGGTGGTGTAAAGTCCATGTGTGGATCTTGTGTGTATGTCCCGTGATCTCGTTAGTGATGTTATACAACTACCAATGAGTGATGGTAAGGTTATAATGGTGGTTAAAATTCCATTTGAGGACCTTGTGAATGTTAAGGTCATATGGTGGTTAAAAGTCCATATGAGGACCTTGTGTATGGTAAGGTGATAATGGTGGTTTAAATTCCATTTGGGGACCTTGAGATTGGTAGTGTGTATGAAGCGTGGGGACAACGCTTGTAATCCGCGTATCCGATTGTGTTTTGCGTTATGATGGTTTGTGAATTATCACTTGGAAGCCAATATAATGTTCTTGAATATGATGAAGCATGAGATGCTTGAAATGATGCATGGTTGCATGAGAAGTGTGTAGTGTTCTATGAATGCATGTTTTACTTGTTAACTTGTACAAGTGTTTATCTTCTATTGAGAATGGTACATATGTGCATGGAATCTCTTTAGTGCATTGAAGTCTTGTGAAGGCTTGTTTTAAAAGGCATGTAATGCAAGTGTTGATTTTGTGGTTCATATGTTGCATTTGCTTAATGCATGAGATGGAATTGAGGGTGTAAGTGGTTTTTAAAGGTTTCTTGCTTTGAAATGATTTTCAAGTATAAGAAAAGTATAATGTGAAGTGGAAGTGTTTTCCAAGGATCTTGTATTTAACTTTGCATAGGATGTTCATGCATGGAATGGTTAAATTGATGGTTTTGCAAGGTTGTGCTTTGAAGTGAATTACTTAGCTTTTCTAAGCTAAGGGTTGGTTTTTCATGTTTGAGCAATGCATGATTTAAAGCATGTTGTTAAAAGGGGGTTTTCAAACATTGCTTTGGTTTATCGAATTGTGTTTACTTTTAAAAGAGGTTTTATGACTCGCTGCATTGATGGTGTTTTGGTTTTGAGCATTCCTCACTAAGCATTATGTGCTTACGCTCATTTTTGTCCATCAATGCAGATATTTGAAGTTGGGACAGCGAGAAGCAAGGGATTCAAGGAGAGCTCCATTTGAGATGTATGTCTCGGTTAATAGCTATAGATAATAAAGGCAATGGGGGGGAGAATCTCTTATGTTGATGTTTAATGAGATTGTGTATGTTGGATAAGTTTGGTTTATGATTTTGAACTATGTGGTTTAACGCTTGCAACGTTGAGTCTTCATATTCTTAAGTCGTTATGCTATGGTTCTTGTTTTAAAAGCATGATTGAGTGTTGGATGTGTTGAATGAGTTGGTGCACCTAGGGGTGGTTTTGTATCTAGATTTTGATGCAAATTGGTAGGTATGATGCTTGGCATGTTGTTGATTTATTGTGGAATGGTTTGGAGCATGTTTGATGGGGTTTAAAGGTGTTAAAACAGGCCTATCTGCTGTTTCTGGGCAGGGTGTTTCGAAACACCCTTGCCTGTTTCGAAACAGGCCCTTGTTTTGGCCAGGGTGTTCCTGAACGGCCTAGACCCGTTTCTGAACACTTTGGCTACTGCCAAGGGGTGTTCCTGAACGGCCTAGACCCGTTTCTGAACACTTTGGCTACTGCCAAGGGGTGTTCCTGAACGGCCTAGACCCGTTTCGGAACACCTGACCGTTGGGCATAAAATTTGAATGATTTTGAGGTTTGCAAGCTTTACGTTTTAGTCCCGATTCTTGTATGTGCAATTGCTTGAGTTTGAGATGTCCGTTTGAGATGAAATTTGGCAGAGAGGCATGAATCATGACTAATTTCATAATGGTAACTTAAAAATTGGTAAAGTCCTCTTAATTTTCAGAATTTACAAATTGGTCCCTAAATTCGTATTTTGTGCAATTGGGTCCCTTATTGTTTTCCGATTGCTGTGATTTTTGAGTATGCTTATCTCAAGAGAATGCCTAGGGTTAATGTGCATCTAGAAAAGTTTAAAAAGAAAAAAAGGGTCGTTAATCAAGGTTGACTTTCGGGTTGACTTTGGTTTTCCCCGTGTAATCTTCGTAGTCCGGGTCAACCGTCTAGGCCGGGCTAAGGGGGTTACATTTGGTGGTATCAGAGCTGAGTTGCGAAAGCTTGGGGGAAATGGTAAATTGTTGTAATAAGTGTTTAATGTTTATTCTGATGTGGGGTTGGAAAGTGTGTCTTTGAGCGAATTGTTGATGTTTTTAGCATGCTTTTTGTTTGTGAATCTTCATTGAGTTAATGTGGATCTGTGCTGGTGATATGCTGGTGATGTGAGCTGATTTTATGAATGATGAAAGTGTGATGGGTATGATATGTTGATATTATGCTGTTGCGAGTGAATGTTGTTTGATGAGAGCATGATCGAAATATGTTGATTGATATGCTCAATGTTGTGATATCCATGTTTTTTATTGACTGTTATGTCATGTAAAAGGGGAGAATTCGGGATACCCATTGCCTTATTATTATAGCTATTGTGTTATTTTGGAGTTGGAGCTTTGAATCCTTGTTTAAAGCTGGTCTGATCGATTTGTTTGTTTTGTTATGATTGTTTGTTGTTAATAGCATGGTGAAATCGATGAGAGAATGACAGTTGGGTGAGATGGTTGCTGCTTTAGAGCAGGTTGTTAAGGCGTGAAATTCACCTTTTGGTGGAGGTGTTTCGTTTCAGCCTACAGTGCCTGGAGTTGAGGTAGTGAGGCAGGAGGAAGAAGCTGGTTCTGTGATGAAGAGTTCATCACCTTTAGTTCAAGAGGTGTTGGGAACATCTCAGGCCGTGGCAAAAGTAAGGCCTGTAGACGTGCCGGCTGTGGGATGTGCAGGTTTGTCGAAACAGCGTTTACATGATTTGGGAGCTGTGGAGTATCATGGTTCGACGCCTGAAACGTTCGAGGCCTGGTTGGCTAGAGTAATTCTGATTTTGGATCAGGAGGGTTGTGACTATGCCTGTAAGCTGGGAAGTGTGGTCTCATTGATGTCAGAGGACGCTTGTTCCTGGTGGACATCTGTGGCGGTGGCATCGCACATCCACGATATAGATTGGGACTTCTTTGTGTCTGCCTTTTATGAAAGGTACCTTGGAGAGAAATTCCCAAGGGTTAAGCAACGTGAGGGTGTGGTATCAGTTTATGAAGGTGAGAAAAGTTTAAGCGAGAGAGTTGTGGGTACTGACCTCGAGAGCGGTCAGCGTAAGAGGCTACGTGATAGAAGTTTTTGCTTGAATCGAAGTCTGAGTGGTAGTGCAAATCTGGGGCAAGTGCTGCATGATCAAGGAGTGGAAGCTCAGTTACCAGTGTGTGACCGTTGTGGAAGGCGCCATGTTGGAGGTTGTTGGGGCACAGGTGTTTGTTGGAACTGTGGTTCTAAGGAGCATGTGAAGTGGAATTGTCCTCATGTGGTGAGATCAGTTTCAGTGGTAGCAAAAGGGTCTCTGAAGGGTCGTGGGCATGACCGAGACAAGGTTCGAAGTTGGCAGGAAGGGCAGAAAGGTGTGAGGAGCTTGCAGAATGAATCTTGTTGGAATTGTGGGTCTGTTGGACATTTGAGACGTAATTGTTTGAAGTTGGCTCGGGGTAGTCAGGGTTCTTTACCGCAGGGAGATGGTGATGACCTTAATGTGTTAGCTGATGTTGCAGCAGTGCGGCTGGAGAATGATGGTTCTGCGAGGAAGAGAGCTCGTCTGTTGAAGCTCCGAGGTAGTGAGGTGTTTACAGGTAACCTTGTTAAGTAATCTTTGCCTTAGTTATCTTAGTTTGGTTTCAGTTGGTATTTCCCTTGTGTAGTGGGTATGGTCTCGTAGCTAGCATGCTTGGGGTAGTAGTTGGTGTTGTTTTGAAAACAACTTTAGTGTGAAGAGGGAATTAGTGAGTATTTTGTGGATAGTGGGTTGAAAGAATGATAGAGTTGGTCAAGTTGGAAGTGAGATAGAAGGTTGTTTTAGGTGGATTCTGAGGATGTTATTGGTGGGTGTGAACCAACATACATGCACAGTTAAAATCATTTTTTATATGCTATATTATATATGTACTGGTCCATGCATACATGTGACATGACATTAGAGGTTTTGCATGCATGTACATCAGGCATTGATAGGGCATATTGGTGACCATGCATACGAACGTTCACACTCGCTGATAGTTAATCGGGTCCGTTAGAGTTGTGATAGGGTTAGGTTGGATGATGGGTTTTAAAAGTTGTGTTGGTTCTAGGAGAATGCTAGAAGTAATGGAGGGTATTAAGCAAGTTGTCAGTAATAGTGAGTGCGATATAGCGTGTTGGTAGAAGGAAAGTGTTTGGCGCTTAATGAGTTTAGCGGGATGGTGGTGAGGAGATTACCGGTTGAAGTTAGAATTGGTTAGAGTGGTCGTGAATAGCTGGTAGAAGTGGTAGTTTCTTGGTGTTAAGTGATGTTGTAAGTTAGTGGATGTGTTCCAGAGTGCTGAGGTAACTTGGCATTAATGTAGTAGTAGAAGGGTTGTTTTGTAGGTGATGGTTGGTAGAAACCTTCGAAGAGTTAGGAAGAGGTTGTGTTGTGGGTTGTAGAAAGGGGTTAGCTTGGGAGAATAGAAGTTTCGTAACCTAAATATGTATGTATAAGTTGGGCGATGTTCCAGTAAGGCAAATGTTGTAGTCAAAACTTGAAGTGGAAAGGCAATGTAAGATCAAAGGCCATTGTTGGTTGGACGGGTTCTTGTGAGAAGTGGTTGGCTAGTTGTGTATGAGTAAATTCCGTCTGAAGACAGCTGGTGGTGTATGGAACGGCTGGCGGAGTCAAGGTTGGGGTTTTGTGATGTGATTTTCGGATGTTAGGTGAGTAGTTCTGGTGAATCAGTATGGTAATGATAGCGGCGGATGTGAAGGAATGTCAGCATTACGTTGAGAAATTTGGGTAAGCAGTTGATGCTTAAGAATTTTTGCTTGTTGTGATAGTCTTTGAAAGAGGTTGAGTAGTTTTGCAAGGAGTTTTAGAAGCAGTGGAGGTTGTGGGTCACCTGGTGGCTGAACTGGATTGGTTGGTGTCACTGTGTGAACAAGTTTTGAGAGTTGTGAGTTAGGGTGGTGTATGCTGTAAAAGTTGGAGGTTCTTCAGGTTGTTGTTGGGGCTATGTGTAGTCCGGAAGTGTGAAAGGTTAAGATGTGGTTAACATTTGAGTGTTCTGGAATTCGTGAACAGTATGTGTTGGTGTTGGGTTGGTGGAGTTTTGTGAGGAGAGTGTTCAGTGGTGGTTAAGTCTCCTGTGTTGCCTTGTGTGTTGCTTGAGAAGTTTGGTTGTTCTCTTTTCGCCGGTTGAAATTTCGAGGACGAAATTTCTTAAGGGGGGGAGAGTTGTAACACCCCAATTTTGGGCTTAGAAGTTTTGGGTTTGAACTGGACCGGTCGGATTTTCGGTTCGAATATAAAAGGTGGTTTTAAGGAAAGCTTAGTTCGGGATGCATTAAAAATATGGAAAAATGTCTTAAAATCCTCTTTTATTATATATAAGAGAAAGGTGAAATCAATTTTACAAAATGAGGTTTGGAAGAGTGACATTTTGGGTTAGTGACCAAAATGTAATTTTTGAAAACTGGGTGACTGTTTTAAAAGGGATTTAAACTTTGAATCTTTAAGGAGCTATTTACCCAAAAGAGTTTCTCCAGATTTTTCTGAATATTAATCAATTTAATTAATGGTTTTTAATTAAGTACAAAAGGAGGGAAAAGATATTTTGGCATTATAACTAACTTTTCTCTAAATTTCTATTTTCTTTTCTCTCAACTTTTCTCTCAACCCAAACACATTTCTCCAGCAAAATTCTCTCTGATTTTGACAACTAAAGATTTGATTTCAATCCTCATTTGATCTCTAATCAATTCTACAACAAAACCTTAGCATTTGCTTATTGGATTTTCAAGAATTGTGGTTCCAAAAAGGGAGAAACTCAAGTTTAGAGGTATGAACGTCCTTCTCCTCTAAATTCTCAGTTCTTTACTGAAATTCCTAAGTTCTCAATCCTTGATTTGTGTTTTATTAAAGGTTTTACAATTGTGTTCTTGATCTTGGCTTTAAAATGCAAGATTTGGTTAATTTGTGATGAAATTCGTATGAAATGGTTGGGTACTGTTTTGAGATGTGTTTTTAATGTAAAATGGATGTATATTTGATGAGAAATTGAGGTTTAATCAATGCAATCCCGAATAGGTTGATTTTCCTAAGTGTCTACTTGTGAAAATGGTGGTTTTTGGGGTGATCTTGGTGTTTTGTTAATGCTGGAGGTATAAGGACGTGTTTGGGATCATTTTGGATGTTAATTGATGTTTAAAATGGTTAGAAGTGATGGATCTTGGCTGGGTTAAGTCTTGGAAGTGTTTGGAGGTGATTTCGGTTGTGTTTGGTAGCCGAAATGTTGGTTTTGCAAAGAGCAGCGAGTTTAGGTGTGTTGCTGGTGTTTTTAATGCATTATGATGCATTAATCCTCTGTTGTTATGTGCTTGAAACAGGGGAGAATGATCCGTGAGCAATAGAGGTGGCGTTGAAGGTTTCGGATGCTTGGAAGGCTTGTTATCTAGCCTTGTTTTGTGTATCGGTGAGTGAAGTTGGGTTTTCAGCTTTAAAACAAAGGTTTGAAGGTTTTGGGAGCTTAGTTTAAGTCTAAACAACTTAGCTAAGCTCAAGAGTAAGTAAATAGAATTTCTCTCTTGGTTGTGTTATGAATTGGTTTTTAAAGCACTTGTGATTGTTGGATGCAATGCATGTGATTTGCATGTTTTAAATTCTGTTTTGATAGCATATTTTAGCATGGTTTAATGCTGGTTTTGAAAGCCATGTGTGAAGGTTGCTCAAGGTAAGAGATCCTTGGTTTTGTACATTGAAATTGTGGAATTGTTGCATAGTGTTGCATGTTGTTTAATGGCTTTGTGTAATGCTTCAAAAACAGTGGATTGATGATGGTAATTGGTGGTTTTGGCATTTTGGTTATGCTTGTAAAACAATGGATTAATGTGGTAAATTGGTTATATTGGCAAGTGATGTAAGTGGTTCTTGGTTACTTGAATCGGATATAGTTAGTCGGCTATAGGATTGGGTGCACCGTGAATAAAGTCGCCTTGGATGTGGAGTGGTTGTGATTGTACCGGTAACTCCATCCAAGTACACTAACGAGATGGTTAAGAACACCATGGTGGTTAAAAGTCCATGGGTGGGTCTTGTGTATGTTAAGGTCATAATGGTGGTTAAAATTCCATTTGAGGACCTTGTGTATGTTAAGGTCATAATGGTGGTTAAAATTCCATTTGAAGACCTTGTGTATGGTAAGATCACAATGGTGGTGTAAAGTCCATGTGTGGATCTTGTGTGTATGTCCCGTGATATCGTTAGTGATGTTATACAACTACCAATGAGTGATGGTAAGGTTATAATGGTGGTTAAAATTCCATTTGAGGACCTTGTGAATGTTAAGGTCATATGGTGGTTAAAAGTCCATGTGAGGACCTTGTGTATGGTAAGGTCATAATGGTGGTTTAAATTCCATTTGGGGACCTTGAGATTGGTAGTGTGTATGAAGCGTGGGGACAACGCTTGTAATCCGCGTATCCGATTGTGTTTTGCGTTATGATGGTTTGTGAATTATCACTTGGAAGCCAATATAATGTTCTTGAATATGATGAAGCATGAGATGCTTGAAATGATGCGTGGTTGCATGAGAAGTGTGTAGTGTTCTATGAATGCATGTTTTACTTGTTAACTTGTACAAGTGTTTATCTTCTATTGAGAATGGTACATATGTGCATGGAATCTCTTTAGTGCATTGAAGTCTTGTGAAGGCTTGTTTTAAAAGGCATGTAATGCAAGTGTTGATTTTGTGGTTCATATGTTGCATTTGCTTAATGCATGAGATGGAATTGAGGGTGTAAGTGGTTTTTAAAGGTTTCTTGCTTTGAAATGATTTTCAAGTATAAGAAAAGTATAATGTGAAGTGGAAGTGTTTTCCAAGGATCTTGTATTTAACTTTGCATAGGATGTTCATGCATGGAATGGTTAAATTGATGGTTTTGCAAGGTTGTGCTTTGAAGTGAATTACTTAGCTTTTCTAAGCTAAGGGTTGGTTTTTCATGTTTGAGCAATGCATGATTTAAAGCATGTTGTTAAAGGGGGTTTTCAAACATTGCTTTGGTTTATCGAATTGTGTTTACTTTTAAAAGAGGTTTTATGACTCGCTGCATTGATGGTGTTTTGGTTTTGAGCATTCCTCACTAAGCATTATGTGCTTACGCTCTTTTTTCTCCATCAATGCAGATATTTGAAGTTGGGACAGCGAGAAGCAAGGGATTCAAGGAGAGCTCCATTTGAGATGTATGTCTCGGTTAATAGCTATAGATAATAAAGGCAATGGGGGGGGGGAGAATCTCTTATGTTGATGTTTAATGAGATTGTGTATGTTGGATAAGTTTGGTTTATGATTTTGAACTATGTGGTTTAACGCTTGCAACGTTGAGTCTTCATATTCTTAAGTCGTTATGCTATGCTTCTTGTTTTAAAAGCATGATTGAGTGTTGGATGTGTTGAATGAGTTGGTGCACCTAGGGGTGGTTTTGTATCTAGATTTTGATGCAAATTGGTAGGTATGATGTTTGGCATGTTGTTGATTTATTGTGGAAGGTTTGGAGCATGTTTGATGGGGTTTAAAGGTGTTAAAACAGGCCTATCTGCTGTTTCTGGGCAGGGTGTTTCGAAACACCCTTGCCTGTTTCGAAACAGGCCCTTGTTTTGGCCAGGGTGTTCCTGAACGGCCTAGACCCGTTTCTGAACACTTTGGCTACTGCCAAGGGGTGTTCCTGAACGGCCTAGACCCATTTCTGAACACTTTGGGTACTGCCAAGGGGTGTTCCTGAACGGCCTAGACCCGTTTCGAAACACCTGACCGTTGGGCATAAAATTTGAATGGTTTTGAGGTTTGCAAGCTTTACGTTTTAGTCCCGATTCTTGTATGTGCAATTGCTTGAGTTTGAGATGTCCGTTTGAGATGAAATTTGGCAGAGAGGCATGAATCATGACTAATTTCATAATGGTAACTTAAAAATTGGTAAAGTCCTCTTAATTTTCAGAATTTACAAATTGGTCCCTAAATTCATATTTTGTGCAATTGGGTCCCTTATTGTTTTCCGATTGCTGTGATTTTTGAGTATGCTTATCTCAAGGGAATGCCTAGGGTTAATGTGCATCTAGAAAAGTTTAAAAAGAAAAAAGGGTCGTTAATCAAGGTTGACTTTTGGGTTGACTTTGGTTTTCCCCGTGTAATCTTCGTAGTCCGGGTCAACCGTCTAGGCCGGGCTAAGGGGGTTACATTCTTCACTGTTTCAGTTTCCTTCTCTGGCCCCGGTAGTATCTTCCCACTCCTAGTAGTAATGGCTTTACACTGCTCATGTGTGGGCTGTCTAGCATTTTTAGTATTGCTAGGAAATCCTCCAGTCTGCCTCGGGTTGATAAGCTGGGAAACCTGACCCATTGTGTCTCCAACGATTTCAGAGTAGCTTCATGATTTGTCATCTGCATCTTTGTTTCATCCATGAATGTCTCCGTCTTCTTGACAAATTGATTCATGTTCTCAATATAATTTCCTGTCTGAGACATAAACGTAGCCAGAGTCTGTTCCAGTATACTGTTTGTGACAGCTGGTGGCTGTTGCTGCTGCTGTTGCGGTTGCTGTCGAGTCATCAATCTAGGTCCTCCCTAATTCTGATTGTTGTGTGCTTAAGGATTCAGGGCATTATTAGGATTACTCCAAGAAAACTTGGGGTCCTTTCTCCAGTTGGGATTATAGTTGTTGGAATTGTAATTCGACTTATTGTAATTTCCAACATACTTTCCCTCTTCTAACTGTATTGGACATTCCTCCGAACTGTGATTTCCCTCACAAATGTCACATACCTTATCGACAGCAAATCCATGTTGTGCATCCTCGTTCATGAGCTTTTTCATTGCCTTAGTAAGGTATGCCACCTGTGATTTCATCGTGCTGTCGGCCTCATAATCCTTAATAGCTAGGACCCGTTTACCCCCTCTTCTTGCTGTCAGAAACTGCTCTTCATTCTTAGCCAGATTTTTCAATACTTGCATTGCCTCATCCGGGTCTTTGTCCAGTAGTAATCCGTTTGCTGCTGAATCAATTCGAATACGAGTTTGTAAGTTGGCAGCATTATAAAACTTGGTTACCTGGTTCCAGACAGGGAATCCATGCATAGGGCAGTTCCGTAGAAGAGTGGTGAATCTATCCCAGGCCTCGTGCATCGGCTCGTCATCTTCCTTTTGAAAAGTAGCAATTTTGTTACGTAATCGCTCAGATAAATGTGAAGGATTAAAACGAGATAAAAATTCACGAGACAAATCTGTCCAAGTTCTAATTGAACCCGGCGTAAGTTTATTCCACCAAGTCTTTGCTCTGTCCCTTAATGAATGGGGAAATAACCGAAGCCTCAGTATATCCGGATTAACTCCTGGTAGTCTAAACGAACCACAGATTTCCTGGAACGTTTTGAGATGCTCCCTAGCATCCTCTATAGCAACACCACTGAATTGACCGGCATTGTTGATCATGCTAAACATGACAGGTTTTAGTTCAAAGTTGTCAACTTCAATATCCGGCAGCGTGGTTTCTAGTTCTACATGATCGTTCAACATGTAGTCACGACAGGACCGTCATCCTACAGCGGCAGGCGGGTCACCGACAGGCGGTATAACAGCTCCATCTCCAGCAGGAGGATTGTCTCCTCGGTATGCCATTAATTCTAACTGTTCCTCAAGGTATTCGTTCCTGGCTAGTACGTGACGAAGTCGGTTCCTAAGATTGAATGAACGTTCGATTTTTGGATCTAATGGATACTCAGGATCTTCACCTCGTTTCGATCAGCGCATAAACAGGGAACCTTGTGAAAAGCAAGAGTTGAACACACCAAAGAAAAACAGAAAAATAAAAATAAAACTAAAAGCAAAAAGTGCAGTAAAAGAAAAGGTAGAGTTATGTTGCCAATCCCCGGCAACGGCGCCAAAAACTTGCGTGTAAAAGAGTCTATCGCAATTGAGTGCAAGTGCACACGTCGCAAGTAATAAAGTGATACTAGAGTATCGGATATCGTCTCCACAGGGACTGGGCTAACCCTTTTCTTCGCTATCTGCACAAGGGGAAAAGAAAATAATTGAGAAAGTTGTCACGAAAATAATTAAGAGAACTTAAATAAAAGAGTAGAGAAATCAAGAAAGAGAGAATGGGCTGGTATTGAATTGCTCAGTAGTGCATGTATTGTTGAGTATAGGAAATCCAGTTCTGTCGTCGTTCCCGTCGCGACAGCACCTGTCACTGCAGCGAACAATCAACTCAGTACTTCAAGTTTGGCAAGAATCCCAGATGTGCCTTGGCTTATCCCTAGGTCCAAGTCTGTCGATGATCATGTCTTTGATGATACCTCCTGGCGTGAATCGAAGGATGAACACCGATGTCGATGAATTCTTTTTTAGCCACTTAACCTCGTCCTATCCCTAGGTCCGAGATAGTTCAACTATAAACTAGAGAACTTGCTCTTATCCCTTTCGTATATTTAACTATCCCGATGCTAAGTAAATTGATAACCTCACAATGCTCTCCCGATGCTCTTGCAAGATATTAATAACCAGAATAAGAGAACTTGAATTTATTTTATTGAACTGAAAATTCCTAAAACAAAAGAAACCCTTGCAACTACTTTACAAAACAACCCATGGCCCTAGGGGGAATTTAGAACATGTTGAGGGAAGGAAAACGGCTAGGGTTTGAGAGAAGGCTAGAGAATGGTGTGTATCTCCCTAGGTCGAAATATATGCCCTTATATAGGCTTTGGGTCCAAGTTTTCTAATTTACCAAGGATTACAACTTTAAATTAAAGTACAACTCTAATAAAGACTAAATCTTTAGAGAATCTATCTTTAAGTCGTCCTCCTTCTTTCTTGGGATTTTCTCTCCTTGAACTTTGGGCTTGACATTCCTTTCGATCTGGGGCTTGGAAAAATATGGTGATTTCACACGACAGACGGGCTGAATTTTCTCTATCTGTCGAGGTCCACTTTGCTTCTTCTCCTCAAAACTGCTGTCGTCCTTTGCTGTCACGGCGGCAACCATGGCAACAACGTCCTCCTTGACTGCTCATTCCAGCTTTTCAGCATCGCTGCCCAGCGCCTGCTACGATTGCTGCCCTGGGTGCTGTCACGGCTGCTGCCTTGGGTGCTGTCACGGCTGCTGCCCTGGGTGCTGTCACGACTGCTGCCCTGGATTAAAACAGTAAACTTTCCCTTACCCTTCATTCATTATCTATTGACAACAGCACCTTGTCGGGTAATTTAGGATTCTTCCGGAATCTTGCTATAGTCCTCGTGCAGTGTGTGCATGCTTGTGAACAATTATATGCCAAGACTCCCTTAGTTTCACTAGAATATTCCAGCTTCTAACTTGAATTTTTATGCCAAAGTTTATCTTTTTGAAGGCACTTCTTATGCTCCTTTGATTTTTTTTGACTCGATTTTATTATTATTATTTTTAAGCTAAAGTTTCACTAGAGCCGGTTTCGGGCACCTCTAGGGCTATTGAGTCTATTTTGCTAAACTTCTTTCCTAGAGCCAGTGTTAGGCACCTCTAGGGGCTATTCAAGTGCTAAGCTTCTTATTCTAGTTAGCTAATAGAGTTCTAGGCAGTATAACAGTCACAAATGGTGTTTTAAGTTTCAGAACTATAGAAAGGCTCTAAACTGCTCCTAAGACTATCCTAAAGGCGCTGCCACGACAGGTAAGTTGCATAAAAATAAATGCGACACAATTAAAACTAAATGGAATATTATATTAATAGTTAGGAGGACTGCCTACCCCCAAACTCAAGGGTTGCATTGTCCTCAATGCATGACACAAGACATAAAAATGAAAAACAGAAAATAAAAATGACAGAAAAGTGAAACATCACAAAAAGATAATATATACAGCAGGCGGCAGAGAAAAGGAAAAAGAAAACTTAAGTTGCGCGGCTGTCGTCGCTGCTGCTGGAGCTTTAGATGAGGAGCTGTCGGCAGGCAGTCTCCTTGAACTTTGTCGGAGGAGCTGTGGGTGCTGCCATGAGAGTATGAGTGCTGTCGCGGCAGGGGTGGAGGTAGAGCTTCCTCGGGTTGCTTGTATCGTCATTGCAAGGGTTTTTCACTGTTTACCTAATAACAAAAACAAACTAAAAACTAATATCAAATTTCTAATTCCTAAATATTAAAGATAAAAAAATAAGATAAAAATAAAAATAAAATAAATTAAGTTAAATTATGAGTGCCTTGAGGGGCATCTCCTAAAATAACTACTCCCTGTTCTATTGATGCTTGAGGGGTCGTTTCCGGTACTTCTTGAAGTCCATCCGTACCCTCCATCTGGTGATTATTCTCATGGTGAGGGCTCCTTTCTTTCTCTTCCCTTTGTAGTCCATGAAGTCCTCCCTTCTTGGTAATGTTTCTGAGGGCATGAATATATGATTAGAAAAATATCAAATTGACATTCGGCCACAAACTTACCTTGTTTTCGTTGAATGTTGTTGTGGTTGAATGTAGCCATTGCTGTCGTGTCTGCTGCTGCGGCAACCAGTTATTTTGACAGTCCGTTGTCAGGTTACTTTGCAGGTCAATGGGACATTGGTAAGTCCTATCACTCTCTATACCAAATTCTATTGACCACTCGTAGATCTCCATCAGTAGAGACTTTGATGATTCTGTGTCCACCGGTGTTGGTTCCTCTAATACCTGCAATGGAATTGGTGAGTTTTTAAAGAATTCAACATGTTCGTTTATTACCTGCTCATATTCCATCGGCGAGACATTGTCATTGGGTAGCTCTTATAGGTGGTCGTGCGAATGTCATGACAGGGATGGATGTGTGCAATCTTGGTCGGGCATAACTGAGGTAGTGGGTTGAGAGTTTTCCTCGGATGTGGTTGCTGTCGCGACATTCTCTTGAATTTCACTCAGCGTTGTCGCGGTGTTGCTCCATTCCGGCTCGTCGATCATTGCCATGGCAAGTTGTTTCTCAGACTCATCATATGTTGGGTATTCCTTCACATGGGCATCCTCGTCACCTTGCCTCAGGATTTCAGGTTCATCTGTGGCATGAATGAGGGCCGGTTTGCTCAAAATTTCATCCATCTTGGCGATACTTGCGTCCATAGAAGCTGACAATTCTTGAGTGAGTGCCATTAAGGCTTGCAGTGTGTCTTCTAAGGATTTTGACTGCTCTTGAGGATGATGACATTGCCAGGGCAGGTCGGGTTCTGCAGCAAAACTGTTATGGTATAAAAAATTTTGCGGGTTTTGATCGTACCATAAAAAATTTTGCTGCTGCGGCATCGGCATTTGCTGTCCCCTGTTGCTGTTGTGGCAGCATATCTTGTTCTTGTTGATTCCATCGTTGGTTGTCCATATATTCACCGAAAAAATAGGGACAACTTTCGAATGCATGATTACCTTTACGGTGATTGCAAGAACTTTCCCACATCAGCTCTCGAATAGTTTTTCCTGGCATGTTGATGCTCCTTAAACTTGTATTTCACCTGAGTTTTTTTTGATAAAAATAGAAAAAGAAAAAGAAAAAGAATAAAAAATAAAAAGAAAAAGAAAAGAAAAGTGCAGAAGCTAGGGTAAGAGTGTGTTGCCAGTCCCCGGCAACGACGCCAAAAACTTGTTGCGTGTAAAATAGTGTATCGCAATTGTAGTGCAAGTATACACGACGCAAGTAGTAAAGTGATACGAAGTATCAGATATCGTCTCCACAGGGATTGGGCTAATAGCTTCACCTTAATTCACTGCACGAATGTAAAGAAGATGTTTGAGAAAGTAGTCACGAGAATAATAAAGTAAACGTAAATAAAAGAGTAGAGATATCAAGATAGAGAGAATGGGCTGGTATTGAATTGCTCAGTAGTGCAGGTATTGCAGAGTTTAGGAAATCCAGTTCTGTCGTCGCGCCTGTCGCAGCAGCACCTGTCGCGGCAGCAGTCCGTTGATTGTCGCGGCAGCAAACACTCAACTCCGTACTTCAAGTTTGGCAAGAATCCCAGATGTGCCTTGGCCTATCCCTAGGTCCAAGTCTGTCGATGATCACGTCTTTAATGATACCTCCCGGCGTGAATCGAAGGATGAACACCGATGTGTATGAATTCTTCTTTAGCCACTTACCCTCGTCCTATCCCTAGGCCCGAGATAGTTGAACTATAAACTAGAGAACTTGCTCTTATTTCTTTCGTATACTTAACTCTCCCGATGCTAAGTAAATTGATAACCTCACAATGCTCTCCCGATGCTCTTGCAAGATATTAATAACCAAAATAAGAGAACTTGAAGTTTATTTTATTGAACTGAAAATTCCTAAAACAAAACAACCCTTGCAACTACTTTACAAATCAACCCATGGCCCTAGGGGAATTTAGAACATGATGTGGGAAGGAAAACGACTAGAGGTTGAGAGAGAAGGCTAGGGTAATCGGTTATTCCTCTAGGTTAAGATATATGCCCTTATATAAGCTTTGGGCTCAAGTTATCTAATTTAACACGGATTAAAACTTTAATTTAAAGTATGATTCTAGTAAAGACTAAATCTTCAAGGAATCTACTTTCCAGCCGTCCTCCTTGTTTCTTGGGATTATCTCTCCTTGAAATTTGGGCTTGGAATATCTTCTGATCTAGGGCTTGGAAAAATATGGTGATTTCACACGACAGACGTGCTGAATTTTCTCTATCTGTCGAGGTACACTTTGCATCTTCTCCATAAAACTGCTGTCGTCCGCTGCTGTCACGACGGCAACCATGGCAGCATCATCCTCCTTGACTGCTCGTCCAGTTCCAGCTCTTATGCTTCACTGCCCAGCGCCTGCCTTTTCCATCTGCTACAACAGCAACCAGCAAAAACAACCATTTTTAGTAGAAACTGTGCCTTTTAATGTATTTGTGATGTTTTGCTGAAAACTGACCTAAATGCGATAAATAATGCATGAATGCAGCAGAAATATGGGTTAAAAGAGGTGTAAATAATAGAACATTTATACACTCAACAACATGTATCCTTGATTTATGTATATAGTTGCATGTCTCGGGTTGGTTCGAGTATGAAAAAGCATGAAAAACCAGCAATTTTGCTGTCATAGTGCAGGGTGTATCGAAACACCCTTAATTGTTTCGGAACGGAGGCCTATAATGGCCATAGCGTTTCGGAACAACTGAAGGTATTTCGGAACAATTTGGCCACTGGAGAGGCCTGTTTCGATACTGGTCTCAGAACACACCCGAGTACCGAAACGGTCAACACTGTTTCGATACTGGTCTCAGAACACACCCGAGTACCGAAACGGTCAACACTGTTTCGATACTGGTCTCAGAACACACCCGAGTACCGAAACGGTCAACACCGTTTCGAGTATGAAAAACCAGCAATTTCTGCTGTCATAGTGCATAGTGTATCGAAACACCCTTAATTGTTTCGGAACGGAGGCCTGTAATGGCCATAGCGTTTCGAAACAGCTAAAGGTGTTTCAGAACAGTTTGGCCACTGGAGAGGCATGTTTCGATACTGGTCTCAGAACACACCCGAGTACCGAAACGGTCAACACCGTTTCGATACGGGCGTTTCAGTACGAAGGTTTGGTGTTCCGAAACGGATGACCGTTGGATGATGATTTTGAATTGTTTAAAGTTTCCAAGTTTTACTTTTTAGTCCTCAATGTTGTGGATGCAATTGTTTGATCTTGGAATGTCCTTTTTAGTTGAGGTTTGGTGTTCCGAAACGGATGACCGTTGGATGATGATTTTGAATTGTTTAAATTCTGCCAAGTCCTTATATTTTGTGAAAATTACATTTTGGTCCCTAAAATGTGTAAATCATGCAATCGAGTCCCTAAATGTTTTCTATTAGCTTTTCCCTTCTCTCCTATGTTTCTTGAGTAATCACATAGGCTTAACTTGCATCTAGAGAAGATAAAAAGAAAAAAAAAGGGTCGTTAATCAAGGTTGACTTTAGTTTTCCCCGTGTAATCTTCGTAGTTCGGGTCAAACGTCTAGGCCGGGCTAAGGGGGTTACAGTTTACACTCTTAATCTCACTGACCCAATCCTAAACACTTTAGCAAATTTGACAATTTTGGCTCACAAGTGTTTTTTATACTAAAAATATACAATTTAAGCTCTAAGACAATTCCTTCATCATAATGTTGTTGAAATTTGAAACATTTTTCTTTCCTTGATGCTAGAAGGTCCTTTTTATACTCCAAATTGAGTTTGTAGCCGTTGAGGACCGGTGGGGTTGAATTAAAGCCGTTGGAGACTTTATTTTCCACCATAAATGCAGTTCTGGTGATGTTTGTTTCGATAAACGCATAACTGTATCGAAACACCCTTCTTCAGAACTAACGGTTGGAGTCTTATATAGTGTGCCATATCGAAACACTTTGGGGCCGCATCGGAACGCCTAGTGTCGTATCGTAACAACCTGCAATTCAAATAGTCATTGGGAAATAGCAATTGAGGGTTTTAGCCGTTGGGGTGTATCCCACGTAGGGCGTATCGAAACACCAAAGGGTGTTCCAAACAACATCTGTCCGTATCGAAATAGGTAAGCCCTGTATCGAAACGGATTTTGGCAGTTTCAAAATGTGTTGATACAATTTATGCCTGTATCGAAACTAGTACATTAAAAAAACTGGTTTGGCTACTTAAAAACGTTTCAAACATTGCCAAAACCTTTTTAAACATCCTCAAACTTATTTTCAAGTTGTTTTGACTTAGAGAGTATTTTAAATTCTTTTCAATTAACTCCAAAACATTTTTCAATTATTATATCAAAACATATATTTCTACAGAGTCTTTCATCCACATGCCCATTGTCGATAGTGCTTTCAGCTACTTTCAAATCACCTTAGGGAACTTTCCCTGCATCTTGATTGAAGCCAAGTCAATAACCAAATGTGTAATGTCAAACACCACTGTTGTTAGGGGTTTCACCTTTTATTTAGGCACTGTAATAAGTATTTCCACGGCAAAATGAAGACCCATATAAAAATAGCACAAAAATAAAGATCGAAAAAACTCAAAACACTCAAAGTTTGGATTAAAAATCACTGGTATAAGACCCAAGTAGCTAAAAAATATACGAGTAACATTAAATGCCCACAACAACAAAATCTAAAGGAGTGCAAGAACCATATATTTCCAAAATCTCAATACTTTTCACAGATATTTCTAAAACCTCGGTTAGAAAAAGCAAGAACTGAAAAAATGAACCTAAAACTCAAAAAAAGAGAAAAAAACTTTGTAAAAGAACACGCCCAACAAAAGTCAACATTAACAGCAAGAATACGAACTAAGAAACAATTTAATGGAAGATGTAATACCCCAAATAACGGTTTGGACGTACGTTAATATTTTATATATTAGTATTACTTGATTGACACATATGTGTATAGGTATAAACATAGATTTAATTAAAAGTTAGGACCAAAATTGAAAGAAAAGGAAAAATTGTTGGCTAATCTATAAAGTACCAAATCGTATAACGTGCCGAATATAGAGTTTGCACGCTAAAGGATTTTTAATTAAGGGTTCTTACACATGTCTATTAGCTAAGGAAAATATGTGGGTTGAGGGAAAGGGGTCTCGGCCCCATTATCATCTTTTCCCCATTTTGGTTGAACTATGCTTAAGAGAAAGATAGATTTTCGCTAAGGACTCTTGAGGATTGCAACTTCATATTAGCTAATTCATGAGCCCTCATTTGAAAATGGAAGGATAAGGTAAGAAAACACTTCCTTTCCTTTCATTCATGACTTTAATAGTAGGTTCAAA
The DNA here is from genome assembly GCA_030270665.1 of Hibiscus trionum. Lineage (NCBI taxonomy): Eukaryota > Viridiplantae > Streptophyta > Magnoliopsida > Malvales > Malvaceae > Hibiscus > Hibiscus trionum. The sequence continues at coordinate 31,603,683 of BSYR01000021.1, forward strand.
CATAGATTGTTTATTGTAATACCCATTTTTCGTCCGGGTCTACTATCCGATTTAATAAGTACAAAATTAAATTCATCTCACATCCTTTTCTAGACTCACCAAAAATTAGTCCATTAAATCAAAACACAAACCATTTACACATTAAACCCATCACCAAAATACCCATTACACATATTAGACCCATTTACCCAATTAAACCCTGACCTAATTATAATGTTCATTACCTAACAATCATAGCCCAACATCCCTTAAACTCAATAACCCATAACCCAACTACAATCCCTCCACCCGTTCACCCCAACTCATCCTAAAATTAAATGACCCATACACCAAGCCCATAACCTAAACAAACTAAGCTATCCCCAACTAAGCTGCCAACACCCTTGATGCACTCCTGATCGAGACTCCTTGCATCCATGGGTCCTCCCTCCTCAATCACTCAAGACAAATCCAACTACCTTTGTCCCTTTTGCAATTGCACAAGTCGACCAACACCGTGGTCCCTTTCCATGTGTTTGACAGTTGTACAAAGAAACAAAATTACAGAGAATTTCTTCACCAACCAATTGGGTATTTTCATTTTTATTTTCATTGTAAATTTGGCAATATAGCCGAATCAGAAACCAAATTTAAAGGGAACACTTCTTTTTTTTACACATTCAAAAATACAAAGGCAAGCAATTTTCTAGGCATCTTTTTTCGTTTAAACCTTTTTGTTACGGGCTTGTTTTATAAATAAATAAAATTGTGTCTTTTGGGCTATAGTTTTGGTTAGTATGTGAGCCCTTTGTAATTAGATTATATATGGATTGTAATTAGGGTTTTAGGGTATGATGAAAAATATGAAGAAAAATATGGAATGAAATTGAGTTTTCTGCCATTATATGCTTCCTCTGCATTTTCTATTGAATTTTCTATCTTTTCTGGTTTTAGTCACTAACAAAGGCATCAGAGCTTTCCTTCCTGGCTTCCTCTTCTTCTTTCTAATTTTGATTTATTACCCCTTTTCCCAATTTTTCCCTCTAAAAGTTCTTCTTCTCTATAGTTTCAATTCTTCTTCTATTTATTTAGTTCTCAGTTCAATCTCTAACACAAACTTTTAATCAAGCCAAATTTTCTACAAAGGACCCTAAATAGATATGGCTAACTTGGAGTTAGCTGAAGGCATAAAGACTTGCAGTCAAGCGACGAGAAATTTTAGTGCTCTCCATGGAGACGTTTAAAGCCTTGATAACTGCTTCTATCACTAGAAAACATCATCGAAGGTAACCTTTCATCTTTTCATTCAGAGATTCGTGATGAGATTACGGATAGGTAAGGTTCTTTTCTCCTTATGCTCGAATAGATAAGAATATTCCATTCTCCAAATGCCCGAACAGATAACGCTTTGAGCGTGGTCTTGTGAGCTTAGTGCAAGTTTGAAACACTTAGCTAAGCTCAAGAGTAAGTGATTCGAAAGTCTCTCTCGGATTGTGCTATGTTTTTGTTGGAAATGCACTTGATTTAAATGCAAATTATTTACTTTTTTAAATCATGTTTTAAGCATTAATAATGCTGGTGTTTAATGCCATTTGGTTAAGGATGCATTTGGTATATGATCCTTGGATTTATGAAATGTATGCATTTGAGTTTAAGCATGTTTATGCTTGTGGAAATGGCATTGTGATTTATGCTTGAAAAATAGTGGAATAATGTTGTCAAATGATTATATTGGCAAGTGATGGAAATGGTTTTTGGTTACATTAATCGAATATAGTTAGCCGACTATAGGATTGGGTGCACCGTGAATAAAGTCGCCTTGGATGTCGAGGGGATGTGATTGTACCGTATACTCCATCCAAGTACCCTAACGATTGAGGTTAAGATCGCAATGGTGGATGGTTAAATCCCGTGTGTGGATCTTGTGGTATGTGTCCCGTGCTCTCGTTAGTGGAATTATACAACGGTTGATGGCTTAATCATGTGTGTGAGCCTTGTGTAATCTGGTAGTGTGTATGAAGCGTGTGGGACAACGCTTGTAATCTGCGTATTCGATTGTGTCATTTGTGTTGGTTTTTGTATGGTTTAAGAATTGATCATTTGCGAGCCAATATAATGTTGATTATTGATTAAAGCATGTAATGCTTGTGTATTATGCTAGAATGCTTGTAATTCTTGGTTTAAGCATGATCAAAAGATTATTTGCTGTTATTATAATGATGCTAAGAGCATGTAATTTAAAAAGTGCATTGATGCTTTAAAAAGGGCATGATTTAAGTAAAGGCATGAGGTGACAAATGGTGATGTTTTGGTTTTATAAAATGCATTGATGAATGTTTGGTTTTAGAAATCCTCACTAAGCTTTATGCTTATGCTCATTTGTTTCATCAATGCAAAGAATTAAGCGTTCGAGGTAGCAAGAAAGCAAGTGGATCCTAAGTCCCTTTTGACTAAACAATGTATGTGGTTTTACCTTGGTGTAATAAGAGGCAATGGGTGAGATTTATACTCTCGATGTTATTTGGTGATGTTAAACACCTTGAGCATGTTTGGTTTATTGTTCTGGTATTGTAACTGGCCTTTGAACATTGTTTTAAGCTTGTATGTGGCTTTTAGCCTTTTTGGTTGTTTTGACACCTAGGGAGCATGCCTATAGTTCTAGAGCTTGCATGAGTGATACTATGATATGGCTTGTGCTTCGTTTTGGTGTTCCTTGATGCTTATTCTTATAGTATGGGTTTTGTGGCATGTGATGGAATGGTTTTGGAGGTGAAAAGTTGAGAAAAACCAGAAATTTTGAAATATTGCAGGTCCAGGCGTTTCGGAACGCCCTTACCTATTTCAGAACAGTGTCCTGTAATAGTCATGGTGTTTCGGAACGGGTAGGCACGTTTCGAAACATTTTGCTACTGTGAATCACCGTATTGAAATGGATCATTGGGGGTCTCAGAACGCACCCGCATATCGAAACGGTCAACATGGTTTCGAAATACCATTCCGATATAGGGTCTTGTGTTCCAAAACACTTGACCGTTGGATGTTGATTTTGAATTGTTCTAGGTTTCTGTTTCTTACGTTTTCGTCCTTAAATGTTATAAGTTTAATTTGTTGAGTTTGGATGATCCGTTTGAATTGATATTTGACATGATGGAATGTTACTTGATTAATTTTGGATTGGTAACTTTAAAATCTGATTAGTCCTTGTAAATCTAGAAATTTACAATTTGGTCCCTAAAAGACAAAGGTGTGCAATTGAACCCCTAATTGAACTCCGATCGATGTGTCGTTTTCGCCTAATCACCTTGCTAAACATATAGGTTAATATTGTGCATCTGGAAAAGATAAAAAAATAAATAAGGGTCGATAATCGGGGTTGACTTTTGTGAGTTGACTTCGGTTTTCTCCGTGTAATCTTCGTAGTTCGGGTCGGGCGTCTGGGCCGGACTAAGGGGGTTACACCCGTCAAGATTGAACACAAGGCGTACTAGGCCATCAAGACAATAAACTTAGACTGGGAAAAAGCCAGGCAGAAAAGACTCATGGACCTAAATGAAATTGAAGAATTCAGAGCTGCAGCGTACGACAACGCGAGGATATATAAGAAGAAAGCCAAAAAGTTGCTCCTCTGACATTTCATGCCCGGGCAGCAAGTCCTCCTTTTTAATTCTCGATTAAAGTTGTTCCCATGAAAGTTGAAATCAAGAGGTTCTGGACCTTTCTTGGTGGTCAAAGCATTCCCACATGGTGCAGTCATCATAAAGTCCAACAAAGATAGCCATGAATTCACAGTGAATGGGCAGCGGCTAAAGCACTATACATGAACCTACATCACCAAAGACCAGGAAGTGGTTATGTTAGGAGACACATAACAATGCACTCTGTAAGTGTTCATAAGTTCTATATTTTGTGCGCATTCCATCTCATATTATTACTGTTCTTAAGTACATTTTAGTCATAATTAGGTTCATGCATTGCATATTAAATTATTCTTTACTTTCCCATGCTTTTATTGATTATCTTTTATTTGGTAAGGAAAAGATGTTGTTTTAGTTTAGTTTTAGTTTCAAGTACTAGAAGCTGGTAGAAGGGGAGAGGAGCGGAGGAGCTAATGCTGAGGCAGTAGACCAGGGAGTTGTACTGATGCAGTTCCAGACAGAGACAGCCACTGCCGAGTAGCCGTCGCCGCCATACCTGCCGCCCAAGGCAGCAAGCTGAGGAATTGGAAAATTGGAGTGTGATCTGTAGAGCAGAAAATCGTAATTCCAACGATGTCATCCACTCAATTTTTTGATGCCTGTAGCAGCGGACAGAGCCGCCGAAGGAGGAGATCAAGATAACTTCCGGTGCAAGGCAACGAGAAGGAGTCCACATTCAACTCAAAGAAGTCAGAGTTAAAGGTTGCATTTAATGCAAAAGCTACTTTGAAGACTTCTACTCCAAGGAGGACTTGGTCTAGCTAATGCCTATATATACTCGACATATTTTGTACTTCAAAACAACTTAGGTTTTCCTTTAGGCATAGTTTAGGTTTTCTTGTCGCAAATTATGTTCTAAATTCTCTTTTGGGTTTGGGTTATGTTGTAAACTAGTATGAGAACGGTTGTTTAGGAATTAAGTTTAGGTTTTTTTATTCTATGTTCTTCATAGTTTTCAATTAAGTTCGAGAGATTAGTTGTTAACTATCCATTTTTTCGATATCGAGAGAGTCGAACTCAAGAAAGGGATAAGTACGATCCTCACTCTAATCAAGTGTTTTTATCAATCCAGTCTAGACATAGGTTAGGGTTTAACGTGACTAAAAGATAACGAACAAAGGTTGCTGTCTTTGCAAGATTCACGCCGTGACAGGTATTATCTGTAGTGGGAAACAACAACATTCTGACTTAGACATAAGTGGGATCATTGTCGAAGCGTTCTGCCGAGCTTTGAAGACTGCCGAGTTTGCCTCCGAGCCATTCGTTTGTTCCACTGCCAAGGCAGCGAAAGTGTCAAAGCAGCCAATCTTGGATCCTCCGTCAAGGCAGCAAAGTCTGGCAGCGCAAAGCAACTTATCCTATTCAACGCAGTTTCACACTACTCAGCAGCATAACCTGACCCATTCCATCAATATGATCTCTTCTCTTTATTTACTTGTGTTTATTTATTTCCTTCTTAAACAAACTAAAATTCATTTGTGCATTTACTTTCTTGTGTGCAGGAAATGAGATTCGAGTTAAGCTGTCTAATCCCTGTGAGAGACGATATCTTTTATACTATAACTTAACAAGAGTGTGCACTTGCGCTCATATTTAGAGAACACTCAAACGCTCTACAAGTTTTTGGCGCCGTTGTCAGGGATTGGCAATAGAAAAATTGGTTTTTATATTTCTGCACTTTTATTTTTATTTGCATTTATTTTTTAGTTTTTAATATTTTTATTCGGAAAAAAAGAATTTTACAGCTTTCTTTGATAGTGCATGACCAGAGCAAATCCAAAGGGCGAAATCATTTACATAGACGAGATCGAATGAACAACATGAAAACTTAAGAAAGAAGTCAGAGAAGCCCTCGAGAAAGCCAATGAAGAGGGAAAAGCAGAGGCAACCATGGTAAACGACATAGACGACAACCCTGCCAATGATGCTCGAAACGGAAGGGATAGGCAACAAGATCCGCCGCCCAGAGAGTAGCAACAAATACCACCCAGACAGCAACCCCCAATTCCACTGAGGCATCCACAGTATGTTCGAACCCCCAGGGACTACTTGGAGCATGATTTTTAGAGGGTTTGATCCGACTGTGACAGAGCCTGAAATTGAAGCGGATCACTTTGAGCTAAAGCCCGGGATGTTCAATATGATTAACACATTAGGGCAATTTGGAGGGACTGCCACAGAAGATTCTCGGCAACACTTAAGAGGATTCCTAGATATATGTAGAGCTTTCAAGATACACAATGTCCACCAAGATATGCTAAAGCTGAGGTTATTCCCCTATTCACTAAGGGGTAGGGCGAAGTAGTGGTTGAACAACCAGCTGACAGGGTCATTCAATACTTGGATGGAGTTGTGCAAGGACTTCTTGGTTCATTTCAGCCCATCTAACGTCACAGAAAGATTGAGCAACGAGATCACAACTTTCCGACAAGGGGATGCCGAGCCAATGTATAAAGCATGGGAGCGGTACCAATAGATGCTCAATAACTGCCCGCTTCATAGTTTTCCGGCTTGGACACATGTGCCGATGTTTTACAATAGGGTGAACTACCTAACTCGAATGATGCTTGACGCGTCCGCCAACGGGATAATCCTCGACCGACCAACTGGGGAGGCACTAGAGATCCTGAACAAAATTGCAAAAAACGACTACAAGTTTCCTACAGCCCCCTACAACGGCATAAGGCGGCCAGCTGTTGTGAACGAAGTAGAGGCCACAGAATCTATTAATGCCCGCCTGGACAAGCTAACACAGCTAGTGATGAGTATGGTGTTGAGTGTGAAAAAGTTCTATAATTTACCCCCTATTTAACCAATATTTTTGCTGCATTCAAGCATAATTCATTGTATTTAGGTTAGATTTCAGTTATACATCACAAATATATCAAATAGCACAGTTTCTGCTGAAATTGGTTACTTTTACAGGTAGCTGCTGTAGCAGATGGAGGGCAGTAGAGAAGCAGACGATGGGCAGTGAAGAAGCAGAGCTGGAACTGGATGTGTAGACGTGAAGGACGATGCTGCCATGGCCGCTGCCGTGGCAGCCAAGGACGACGGCGATAGTGAAGGGAAGAAGTGAAATGGACCTCGATAGAAGCGAAAAAAAAGCCCATCTGTCGTGGAGCACCTTTATATTTTTCCAAGCCCTAGATCAGACTGAAGGCCAAGCCCAAAGTTTAAGGAAGAAACTCCAAGCAAGAAGGAAGGACGAATTAAAGACTTATGCTCTGAAGATTTAGTCTTTAATGGAGTTGTCCTTTAATTTAAACTTGTATTCTTGCCATATTAGAAAACTTGAACCCAAGGCCCATATAAAGGCATGTAATTCGACCTAGGAAGGGACATCACCATACTCTCTAGCCTTCTTCCCAAAACCCTAGCCATTTTCCCTTCCTCAACATGTTCTAAACTTCCCCTAGGGCTAAGGGTTGATTTGTAAAGTAGTTGCAAAGATTGCATTGTTTTAGGATTTTCTTTGTTCAATAAAATAGACTTCAAGTTTGCTTATTCTGGTTTTTAACATCTTGCAAGAGTATCGGGAGAGCATTGTGAGATTACTCATTTACTTAATATCGGGAGAGTTAAGTATACGAAAGGAATAAGTACAGGTTCTCTAGTTTATGGTTGAACTATCTCGGACCTAAGGATAGGTCGAGGTTAAGTGGCTAAGGAAGAATTCAACAACATCGATGTTCATCCTTCGATTCACACCGAGAGGTATCATCAAAGACATGTTCATCGACAGACTTGGACCTAGGGATAGGCTAAGGCACAACAGAGATTCTTGCCAAGCTTGAAGTACAGAGTTGTGTGTTCGCTGCCGCGACTAACAACAGACCGCTGCCGCGACAGGTGCTGCCGCGACAGGCGCGACGATAGAACAAATATTCCTAGACTTTGCAACACCTACACTACTGAGCAATTCAATACCGGCCCATTCTCTCTATCTTGATTTCTCTACTCTTTTATTATCAGTATTCTTTATATTCTCGTGACAAACATTTAAACTATTCCTTTTCTCTCTCGTGCAGTAACCCAAGGTGAAGCTATTAGCCCAGTCCCTGTGGAGACGATATACGATACTTCCGTATCACTTTACTACTTGCGTTGTGTACACTTGCACTACATTGCGATAGACACTTTTACACGCAACAAGTTTTTGGCGTCGTTGCCGGGGACTGACAACATATCTTTACCTTATCTTTTACTGCACTTCCTTTATTTTTCTGTTTTTACTTGGATTGTTCAACCTATACCTTTCACAAGGTCTTTTGTTTTCGTATGCGCAGATCTCAACGAGGAAAAGAACCAGAGCACCAGTTAGATTCTAAAATCGAACGAACATACAATCTCAGGAAAAGACTCCGTTACCTCGTTGAAAGGAACGAATACCTGGAGGAACAACTAGGAGCAATGGTGAACGAAAGACGTCAAGAAAGAAGGAACGACCAAGACAACCCCCAGGATAATGACAATCCTGCCGAAGATGGAGGGAACGGTCAACCTGCCGATCCTCCTGTCGCTGCCGCACGCCGGTCATGCCGAGACTACATGCTCAATGATCATGTAGAACTAGAAACAACCCTGCCAGATGTAGACGTTGACAACTTTGAGCTGAAACCTGTTATGTTCAGCATGATCAACAACGCTGGCCAATTTAGTGGTGCTGCTATAGAGGATACTAGGGAGCATCTGAAAACGTTCCAGGAAATCTATGGTTCGTTTAGACTACCAGGAGTTAATTCGGAGATACTGAGGCTTCGGTTATTTCCTCATTCATTGAGGGACAGGGCGAAAACTTGGTGGAATAAACTAACGTCGGGTTCAATACGAACTTGGGCAGATTTAACTCGTGAATTTTTGTCTCGTTTTAATCCTTCACACTTATCTGAGCGATTACGTAACGAAATAGCTACTTCTCAATAGGATGACGATGAGCCAATGCACGAGGCCTGGGATAGATTTACCACTCTCTTGAGGAACTGTCCGATGCATGGATTTCCCGTTTGGAACCAGGTAACAAAATTTTATAACGCTGCCAATTTACAGACTCGTATGAGAATTGATTCAGTAGCAAATGGACTGCTGTTGGACAAAGATCCTGAAGATACCATGGCAGTTTTGAAAAATCTGGCGAAGAATGAGGAACAATTTCCTACAGCAAGAAGAGGGGGTAAACGAGTTCTAGCTGTAAAAGATTATGAAGCGGACAGTTCTTTAAAATCACAAGTGGCATATCTCACTAAGGCAATGAAAAAGCTCTTGAAAGAAGATTCACAGCATGTCTACTATGTTGAAGAGGTATGCGAGACTTGCAATGGAAATAACAGTTCAGAAGATTGTCTGATACAGTTAGAAGAAGGGATGTATGTTGGGAACTACAATAAACAGAACTATAATTCCAACAACTACAATCCCAATTGGAGAAAGGATCCCAAGTTTTCTTGGAGTAACCCTAATAATGCCATGAATCCTCAAGCACATAACTTTTAGAATCAAGGGGGACCTAGAATACTGACTCGGCAGAAACCGCAGCAGCAGCAGCAACAACCACTACCTACCACGACTAGTATACTGGAGCAGACCTTGGCTAAGTTTATGTCTCAAACATGAACATACATTGAGAACATGAATCACTTCGCCAAGAAGACTGAGACATTCATGGATAAAACAGAGATGCGGATGACCAACCATGAAGCTACTCTAAAATAACTAGAGACACAAATGGGTCAGGTTTCCCAGCATATCAAACCGAGGCAGAATGGAAGATTTCCTAGCGATACTGAAAACGCTAGACAACCCACACATGAGCAGTGTAAAGCCATCACTACTAGAAGTGGGAAGAAATTACCAGGGCCAGAGAAGGAAGCTGAAACAGTTAAGAAACCAGCCCTAGAGTCAACTGCCGAGAACGCTGCCCCGGCAGATGACAAGCAGCCTGCTGTCGATGAACCTGTCACGAGAGCAGAAGGGACAGAGGAGAAAGACAAAGAATCTAAGCCTCCTCAGATCCGAATGCAGTGGGAAGGACGTATTGCTGATTATCGTCCCCCACCTCCTTTTCCTTAGCGGTTACAGAAATTGAAACAGGAATCTCAGCTTAAGAAAATCTACGATATTTTTAAGCAAGTTCACATCAACATACCACTGTTAGATGTTGTTAGGGATATGCCCGGTTATGCCAAATTCCTCAAGGAGGCCATGTCGAAGAAATCCAGGCTTGTGGAATTTGAAACGGTTAAAATGACAGAATGATGCATGACTATTCTGCACAAGCATCCAGCCCAGAAAAAGAAGGATCCTGGGAGCTTCATTATACCGTGTATAATCGGAGACAAATTTGTGGGTAAGGCACTTTGTGATCTTGGTGCTAGTATAAATTTAATGCCCAAATATGTTTTTCAGAAAGTAGGTATTGGACGAGCACGACCCACAACAGTTATGCTGGAGCTGGTAGACCGCTCTTACGTGCAACCGGAAGGAAAAATGGAAGATATTCTGGTAAGAGTGGACAAATTTATTTTTCCTGCTGACTTTCTTGTCCTAGATTGTGAAGCAGATGAGAATGCACCAATCATCCTGAGGCGACCCTTCTTAGCCACAGGAAGATCACTGATTGATGTGGAAAAGTGAGAACTCACTATGAGAGTAAATGATCAATAAATCAAGATGAATGTTCTCCAAGCAATTAAACACGCTGATGTAGAGGAAGAAAGCAAGGCTATCACTAAAGTTATCCTTGACCAACCCTGCATCAGGTCAGACTGCCATGACATCAAATTTGGCCACTGGCCCAGCAGCCATTTAGATACCTGTCACGGCAGCGACGATGACAGCAGCTCCTCAGAATCTGATATATCGGATACTGAAGATCAAGAGGAGGTAAACTGGATAGGCAATCATCCAGGTAAGTTATTCGAGCCCCTAAACTATACCTCGAATGAACATATAGTCTAAAAGCCATCCACTGTAGAGCCCCCTGTTCTAGATCTTAAGCCCCTGCCAGGGCAGTTAAAATATGTTTTTCTTGGATTAAATGATACGTTGCCCGTAATCATCTCTTCCAAGTTGATGCAGGAACAGGAACAACAGCTGATAGGGATGCTACATCAGTATAAAAAGGCTATTGGATGGACGATAGCTGATATTCAAGGCATCAGTCCGGCATTATGCATGCATAAAATTATCCTTGAGGATGATCATAAGCCGACCATTGATGCACAAAGACGTCTAAACGATGCTATGTGAGAGGTTGTGCGTAAGGAGATCATAAAATGGCTAGATGCTGGAATAATCTATCCCATCTCGGATAGCAAGTGGGTGAGCCCGGTGCAGTGCGTTCCCAAGAAGGGAGGAATGATCGTGGTGACCAACGAAGAAAACGAGCTAATCCCAACCAGGACTGTGACCGGTTGGAGGCTTTGTATGGACTATCAGAAGCTTAACAAAGCTACCCGCAAGGACCACTTTCCCCTGCCTTTTATTGATCAAATGCTTGATAGATTAGAGGGAAAACCTTATTATTGTTTTCTTGATGGATACTCAGGTTATAATCAAATAGCCATCGCACCGGAAGATCAAGAGAAGACGACGTTCACATGCCAATACGGTACGTACGCTTTTCGGAGGATGCCATTTGGACTTTGTAATGCACCAACAACTTTCCAAAGGTGCATGATGGCAATATTCTCCGAAATGGTGGAGGATTTCCTAGAGATATTCATAGATGATTTCTCGGTCTTTAGAGACAATTTCGAAAGCTGCCTTGGCAACCTACAGAAAGTGCTTGAAAGATGTGAGAAAGCAAACCTGGTATTAAACTGGGAAAAATGTCACTTCATGGTAGATGAAGGGATAGTCCTAGGCCATAAAGTGAGCTGCCGCAGCATAGAAGTCGACAGGGTTAAGATCGAGGTAATCGAAAAGCTGCCGCCACCCACCACAGTCAAGGGAATCAGAAGTTTCTTAGGGCATGCTAGTTTTTATCGGAGGTTTATCGCAAACTTTTCGAAGATCATCAAACCTTTATGCCATCTTCTGGAGCAGAACCGTCCCTTCGACTTCAACACTGAATGTACTGAGGCATTCAAGGTTCTGAAAGAAAAGCTGGTAACAGCCCCAATAGTACAGCCACCAGATTGGAAACTGCCATATGAGATTATGTGTGATGCTAGTGACTATGCTGTCGGGGCAGCACTTGGGCAGAGGAAAGACAAGCTCTTTCATGTCATATACTATGCCAGCAAAACACTGAATGACGCCCAAGTAAACTACACCACAACAGAGAAGGAACTGTTAGCCGTGATGTTCTCTATTGACAAGTTCCGTTCTTATATACTTGGAATGAAGGTCATAGTTCACACAGACCACTTTGCATTGAAGTATCTGTTCACCAAAAAGGATGCAAAGCCTAGACTAATACGTTGGATTCTGCTACTGCAAGAGTTCGACCTGGAAATCAAGGACAAAAAGGGGATAGAGAATCAAGTCGTAGATCACTTGTCAAGGTTAGAAAAGGGAAAGAGTCTACCGACAGACGAGACACACATACTGGAGACCTTCCCTGACGAGCAGCTATTCGCTGCCACAAGCACTGCCCTGACAGCCATGGCGGCAGGTAAGTTTTCTGAACTCCCCTTCTTTTCAAATTATTTCGTTAATTATTTAGTTAGCGGAATAACTCCTCATGACCTTAATTTCGTTAATTATTTAGTTAGCGGAATAACTCCTCTTCTTTTCAAATTTTGCGCAGATCAGGTTATTAGGAGATGTGTACCACATGATGAACATGAAGCTATACTACATCACTGTCATGCTTCATAGTATGGAGGACACTTAGGTGGTAACAAAACTGCTGCCAAAGTTTTGCAGTCTGGATTTTACTGGCCGTCACTATTCAAGGATGCCCAAACATTCTACAAAAATTGTGACAAGTGTCAACGGACTTGAAGCATCTCAAGGAGACATGAGATGCCGCTGCAAAACATTCTTGAAGTCGAGATCTTCGATGTTTGGGGGATAGATTTTATGGGACCATTATCAACTTCATGTGGGAACTTATACATCCTCCTGGCAGTAGATTATGTGTCCAAATGGGTTGAAGCAATCGCTACTCAGAAAAACGATGCCAAGACGGTTCAGAGGTTTTTGCATAAAAACATTTTTTCCAGATTCGGCATCCCCAAAGTGATCATCAGTGATGAAGGGAGACATTTCGACAATAGGGTTATAGCTGCTGCCTTGAAAAAGTATGGTGTCAAACATCGGATCGCAACAGCATACCACCCTCAGACCAATGGACATGCTGAAATATCCAACAGAGAGGTAAAGAACATCCTTGAAAAGATGGTTAAACCAACTCGGAAGGACTGGTCTCTACACCTCAATGATGCATTATGGGCCTACAGAACATCGTTCTAAACTCCATTGGGAATGTCCCTTTATCGGCTGATTTACGGGAAAACATGCCATCTACCTGTTGAGATTGAGCACAGAGCATACTGGGCCATCAAGGCAGTGAATATGGACTTGGAAAAAGCAGGACAGAAAAGGCTGCTTGACTTGAACGAGATAGAAGAAATTCGAGCAATGGCCTATGACAACGCAAGGATTTACAAAGACAAAACAAAGAAGTGGCATGATAAGAAGTTGCTGCCACGACAGTTCTGCCCAGGGCAGCTTGTGTTGTTGTTCAACTCTAGGTTGAAGCTCTTCCCAGGAAAGCTAAAGTCTAGGTGGTCCGGCCCATTCCAAGTGGGTCAAGTTTTTCCCCACGGTGCTATCACAATCAGATCTTTAAAAGACGATCACCAATTCAAAGTCAATGGACAACGATTGAAGCATTATCAAGGGACTGAAGCGCCAAGAATGCAAGAAGTGGTTACTTTAGGAGATGCCCCTCCTGGCATCCCTAATTTAACCTAATTTTTATTTTTATTATTATTATTATTATTATCTATATATATTAGGCAATTAGAATTATTTTATTTTTAGGAACTAAAGTTTATTTTATTCACAAGAAATAAAGGAGACAAGGAGAAGAGGAGAAGTGAATCCAGCCCACCATTTTTTCCATCAGCCCAAAAAGCCCAACTTTTGGAGCCTGCCGTTACAGCTGCCGTGACAAACGCGGAAAATCCAGCCTATCAACACGCTGTCGCGGCAAACATGCAAACGCGTAACAGACGTGCAGCAGACACGGAAACACATGACAGACGCGTCAGAAACCACGTAACAACTGGCCCCGTTATTTGCGCCTACCGTTACAGCTCCAACAGGCAACAAACCCCTTTTCTATATAAACCCCATTTTACTATTCTTTTTTCACTCACTTCTACTCTTTCTACTAATCTCCTCTAGAATTTTTACTTGCTTTCATTTTCTTTCCACAGCCTTGCAACATGACTTCTAGAAACACCCGCCGAAGCTCTGCCTCAGGATCTGCCTCGACAGCATCCACTCCAGGCTCCTTCCAGATCCGTGATATGTGGGAGGAGAGAGGGTTCATTTACACATCGAAAACGGGGAACCTGGGGCTGCAACCGTTCATAGCCCGAAAAATCAGAGCCCTACAGTGGCAAATATTCGCAGAACAACCGGAGGAGATGAACGTGACTCTCGTCCGAGAATTTTATGCTGCCATTGGCAGCAGGAACGCGACAACAGTCACAGTCCGAGGGAAAGAGGTACCTTTTGAGCTCGAGTACATCAACACACTCTACGGGTTCTATGTGGGACAAAGAGAAGATGGCCACCAAAGATTCCTCGAGAGTCTAGAGCCTGCCGACTACGACGCAGTGATGGAAGAACTCACGAATGAGGGTACCGAGTGGAACACCGATCCGAAGCATCCAAGAACGGTAAAGAGGGTCCAACTCACCCCAGAGGCGAAGCTTTGGAATGCTTTTATCAAGAAAAGAATCATGCCCTCCTCGCACAACACGACTATTGACCAACAAAGGTTAGCCTTCATCCATTCCATTTTAAATGAGAGGCCAATTAACATTGGCAGATACGTCCGGGAGGGTATGCTTGACTGTGCTCACCGGCCGTCCGGACCACTCTTCTACCCATACCTCATTATTTCCCTCTGCTGCGGCCACAATGTACCGGAGGCAGACGAATATTTACGAATTCAAGGGAAAGGCTGGACCGATCGGAAAATACTCAGCTTGATGGAACTCAAGGCTGCCACGCCCCTGTCATCTTTTTATCATATTGCCGCAACAGCTGAACCGACAGAGCCCACCGACACCGAGCCTGCTGCCACAGAACCCAGGCAGCCCACTGCAGCAGCTCCTCCAGCTGACATCTACTCACAGATCCTTGCTGCCATACAAAAAATGGAGGAACGACAGTTCAGCCTCATGAGTTTCATCCGAGACTTCACCACTGCCACGGTACATTTCATCCACACCTCTCTTAATTTCCTCGATGCTCTGTTCCCTACTTTCCCCAATCAATATTTTGCTGCCAACACCCCTGCCCATAACCCTACACCCGCTGCCACGCCCAAAATGCCATCTGCTGCGTCCACACCGACCCCTGCCACAACAGCTGCAGGTGGCAGCCGACACATCTGCCAGGGGAACCAATAGAAAGATGCCTTCGACTGAACTCTACGCCAATATAGCAGGTTTCTCCTCTTCCTCAGTTTGGGAGGAATCCGACGGCAAACCTTCCGTTAAAAGAAATCTGCTCAAGGAATTCACCCAGGTGAAACGGCAGAAAACAGTAGTCGATAAAGACAAATCTGACAGTGGCAGCAGCAGCGAGAGCAGCAGCAGCTTCGAGGTTCAGGTAGTGGAGAAACCACCTCATATCTCTTCTACCCATATCAAATTCCCAAGGGAGGCCAAAACAAAGAATACTTTTGCCTCTCCCATCCGTCTGCCAGCACCAGCCAAGAAAGCCACTGCCCGTCGGCAGGTTCAGATCAGCAGCAGCAGCGGTGACGACAGCGCCTGAAAATTTAAGTTTCTTATCTTATATTGCTGTCTGCCCTTTTTATATATTTTGTGATGTACTTTTTATCTTCCTTATATGTCATTTGCATTGAGGGCAATGCAACCCTCGAGTTTGGGGGTGGCATCCCTCCATTAATGGAGTCTTTTAAGTTTTAAAAATTGTGTCTTTCACTTAGTTTATTTTTGCTTAAAAAAATGAAAATTTGGCTTAAGTCTTTGAACTGAACTTACCTGTCGTGACAGCCTCTGTCGTGGCAGTGCCTTTAGGATAGTTTTAGGAGCAGTTTAGAGCCTTACTATAGTTCTGAAACTTAAACACCATTTGTGACTTTTATACTGTCTAGAACTTTACTGGTAAACTAGAATAGGGAAAAGCTTAATACTTGAGTAGCCCCTAGAGGTGCCTAACACTGGCTCTAGGAAAAGAAGTTAAGAAAAATAGACTCTTACACCTAGAGGTGCCCGAAACCGGCTCTAGGAAATTAGCTAGAGGTGCCCGAAACCGGCTCTAGTCAAACTTAAGCTTGAGAAATAGATTCAAGTCTGCATAAAAACTAAAGGAGCCTAAGAATTGCCTCCAAAAAGATGAAAATTGGCATAAAAATTCAAGTTAGAAGTTTCAGCTATTCTAGTAAACTAAGTGAGTCTAGGCATATAATTGTTCACAAAGCATACACACACTACACGAGAATTATAACATGGTTCTGAATGAATCCTGAATTATTCGACAAGGTGTTGCTTACAATAGGGAATGCATGGTAGGTAATAAAAGGTTCATTGTTTTAAGCCAAACAAAAAATTTTGTTTTTCTTTTTTAGGTCTGAATTGCTTGAGGGAAAGCAAAAACTTGAGTTTGAGGGTGTGTTGAGTGTGTAAAAGTTCTATAATTTACCCCCTATTTAACCCATATTTCTGCTGCATTCAAGCATAATTCATTGCATTTAGGTTAGATTTCAGTTATACATCACAAATATATCAAATGGCACAATTTCTGCTGAAATTGGTTACTTTTGCAGGTAGCTGCTGTAGTAGATGGAAGGCAGTAGAGAAGCAGACGCTGGGAAGTGATGAAGCTGAGTTGGAACTGGATGTGAACACGTGAAGGACGATGCTGCCAAGGCCGCTGCCGTGGCAGCCAAGGACGACAACGGTAGTGAAGGGAAGAAGTGAAGTGGACCTCGACAGAAGCAGAAAAAAAGCCCATCTGTCGTGGAGCACCCTTATATTTTCCAAGCCCTAGATCAGAATGAAGGCCAAGCCCAAAGTTCAAGGAAGAAACTCCAAGCAAGAAGGAAGGACGAATTAAAGACTTATGCTATGAAGATTTAGTCTTTAAATAGTTGTACTTTAATTTAAACTTATATTCTTGCCATATTAGAAAACTTGAACCCAAGGCCTATATAAAGGCATGTAATTCGACCTAGGAAGGGACATCACCATACTCTCTAGACTTCTTCCCAAAACCCTAGCCGTTTTCCCTTCCTCAACATGTTCAAAACTTCCCCTAGGGCTAAGGGTTGATTTGTAAAGTAGTTGCAAGGATTGCATTGTTTTAGGATTTTCTTTGTTCAATAAAATAGACTTCAAGTTTGCTTATTCTGGTTTTTAACATCTTGCAAGAGTATCGGGAGAGCATTGTGAGATTACTCATTTACTTAATATCAGGAGAGTTAAGTATACGAAAGGAATAAGTACAGGTTCTCCAATTTATGGTTGAACTATCTCGGACCTAGCGATAGGACGAGGTTAAGTGGCTAAGGAAGAATTCAACAACATCGGTGTTCATCCTTCGATTCACACCGGGTGTAACCCCCTTAGCCCGGCCTAGACGGTTGACCCGAACTACGAAGATTATACGGGGAAAACCAAAGTCAACCTGAAAGTCATCCTTGATTAACGACCCTTTTTTTATTTTTAATCTTGTCTAGATGCGTATTAATCCTAAGCGTACTCTTGAGAAAAGCATACTTGAAAAGCACAACGATCGGAAAACGTTAAGGGGCTTAATTGCACAAATTACAACTATTAGGGACCAAAATGTAAATTCTGGAAATTAAGAGGACTTAACTGATTTTTAAGTAACCAATATGAAATTAATCATATTACATGCTTCCCTGTCAAATTTCAATTTAAACGGACATCTCAAACTCAAGCAATTGAAAAAACAATATTCAGGACTAAAACGTAAAACTTGCAAACCACAAAACCATTCAAATCAGTGCCCAACGGTCGTCTGTTTCGGAACGAGGGTTGACCGTTCCGAAATGCGGGTTCATTTCGAGACCTGTATCGAAACAGGGCTTGGCAGTGGCCAAAACCTTTCGGAACAGCCTCCACCCGTTTCGATACACGAAGGCCATTACAGGCCCCCGTTCCGAAACGCTAGTGCCCGTTCCGATACGAATTGCCCAGAAAGTGCAGAATTTGCTGGTTTAACACACATTTATCCACTCAAACACATCCTATTGACCCGCTAATCATGCCAACAAGTCAACATACATACAAGGTACATATTTGCATCATCAAAACACATTCATGGCATCAATTAGGAAAATCCACAAGTCTATAGGCATGCATCCTATTATCCAAACCAAACAATCATCAAAGCATCAAAGCAAACACCAAAATTGCCATTTACAAGTCCAAAACATCAAAGGCATCATGACACACTTAGGGAGTCCAAAACACAACCTAGGTTCCCATTGCCAAATACCAAAACTAATAATGTGCGAAAAAGTCACCATACATGAGCTTAGCTTTCCCTTGGATTCTTAGCCTCCATGATGCCCTCAAAACACTTCAATCTCTGCATCAGTGGTTCAAGATAGAGAGCGTAAGCACATTTGCTTAGTGAGGAACGCTCTAAAGAAACAACACAATAATGCATTTTATAAAACACCTTTCATAAGGCCTTTAAACTCATAAATATCATTTCTCATGCAACAATGCATACACAACAAGCATCTCATGCTTCATTAACATCAACATGTCATATTGGCTTCCAAGTGATAAACCATAACCTTTTACAACATAAAACACAATCAGATACGCGGATTACAAGCGTTGTCCCATACACTTCATACATACTACCGAACACGCAAGGTGGAGTTTACCGGTACAATCACAACCCCTCAACACCCGTGATGGAGTTTAACGGTACAATTACAACTCCTCCACATAACAATCGGTAGTTGTATAACATCACTAACGAGAACACGGGACACACAACACAAGATCCACACATGGCCTTTTAAGCACCATTGTGATCTTAACCATCTCGTTAGTGTACTTGGATGGAGTTTACGGTACGATTACAACCCCTCAATATCCAAGGCGACTTTATTCACGGTGCACCCAATCCTATAGCCGGCTAACTATATCCGATTCAAGTACTTTTAAACCAACACATCACTTGCCATTATACATCATTTATCATCAACAATCCACTGTTTTAAAGCATTAATCAAAGCCATTAAACCATCATGCATCACTATGCATCAAAACCATATTTATCCATAGCAAACCAAGGATCTCTTACCTTGAGCATCCTTCAACACATGGCTTTCAAAACCAGCATTAATCATGCTAAAACATGCTTTCAAAACAGAATTTAAACATGCAAATTAAATACATTGCATCCCACCATCTCATGGTTCATCAAAGAGAGAGTCTTCCCGAAAACTTAAACTTGAGCTTAGTTAAGTTGATTAGACTTAAACGAAGCTCCCAAACCTTCAAACATTCGATACAAAGCTGGAAATCCAACTCCACTCACCAATTCCGTTTCGCAAGCTTGCCGAAACGCCGATCAAGCCTCCGGATCAACACCACAAGAATCCGAAGATGTCTCCCCTGTTTTAAACACATCAAAGCAGAGGATTAATGCCTCATCATGCATTAAAATCTTCAGCCATTATACCTAAACTCGCTGCTCTCACCAAATCTAACATTTCGGCTACCAAACACAACCGAAATCACTTCCAAACTTCTCCACAACATTACCCAGCCAAGATCCATCACTTATAAACATTCTTAAACATCAATTAACATCCAAAAAGAACCTAAACTCGTCCTTATACCTCTAGCTATAACATAACACCAAGATCACCCCAAAAACCACTATTTTCATAAGCAAAAACCTAGGAAAATCAACCTATTCGGGATTACATTGATTAAACCTCAATTACACATCATTAAACATCCAAAATACATTAAAAAGCCATCTCAAAACAGAGCCCAAACAATCACCACGAATTTCTTCAAGATTTAATCCAAATCTTGAGTTTTAAGCCAAAATCAAGATCACAACATTAAAACATTTTATAAAACTCAATTTAAGGATTGAGAACTTGGGAATTTTAGTAAAGAACTGAGTATTTAGAGGAGAAGAACATCCTTACCTCTAAATGTAGATTTCTCCTTGTTTAGAGCCAAAATCCTTGAAATTTCAATAAGCAAATCAAGAGGTTTTGATGTAGAAAGGATTAGGAATCAATTGATAATTGAAATTTAGTGTGAAAATCAGAAGAAATGTTGTTGTGGAAATGTGTTTGGTTGAGGGAATTTTGAGAGAAAATTAGATGAGAAAGTTTTAAGAAAGTTAGTTATGAAATCTCAAAAATTGGTTTTTCCACTTTCCTTTAATTAATTAAACATTAAATGAATCATTAAAATTAAGAAAAATCTGGAGAAATCCTTCCTTGGGTAAATTAGCTCCTTAAAGATTCAAAGTTTCAATCCTGACAAAACAGTCACCACTGAACTTTTCAAAAATTACATTTTAGTCACAATTTCGAAATGTCACACTTCCAAACCTTATTTTGTAAAATTGATTTCACCACTCTCTTATATATATTAAAAGAGGATTTTTAGATATTTTTCCATATTTTTAAAACATCCCGGACTAGGCTTTCCCTAAAAACCATTGTTTATATTCGAAGCAGACCCTAAACTTGAAGTACAGACCGGTCCCGTTCCGTTCAGACCCTAAACTTCCAAGCCCAAAATTGGGGTGTTACACCGGGAGGTATCATCAAAGACGTGTTCATCGATGGATTTGGACCTAGGGATAGGCCAAGGCACAGCAGGGATTCTTGCCAAGCTTGAAGTACAGAGTTGTGTGTTCGCTGCAGCGACTAACAAATATTCCTAGACTTTGCAACACCTACACTACTGAGCAATTCAATACCGGCCCATTCTCTCTATCTTTATTTCTCTACTCTTTTATTATCAGTATTCTTTATATTCTCGTGACAAACATTTAAACTATTCCTTTTCTCTCTCGTGTAGTAACCCAAGGTGAAGCTATTAGCCCAGTCCCTGTGGAGACGATATCCGATACTTCCGTATCACTTTACTACTTGCGTCGTGTACACTTGCACTACATTGCGATAGACACTTTTACACGCAACATATGGCCAAAGGAAAGATATATGAGGCCAAGGCTGTGGAACCTTTCTGTGTAGAGTGTGGGGGCATCCCTGATTCCTCTGAATGCAGTGAACCTGCCAATTTCATAGGAGGATACGAGGGGAACAGCAGGCTCGCCCGAACACGTACAACCCTGGATGGAGGAGACACCCAAACTTCTACTGGAGCAATCCAAAAACTGCTGCCAATCCATAACATCAATAGGGAGGCTACCAGCAGAACCTGTCTAGACAGCCTCCTCAGCAACAATAGAATATGAACACTAATTCATTAGAATCTACTTTAAATACTTTTATATCCCGTACAAATGAATTTATTGTTCAAACTAATAAATTTATTGACACAATTAAGTCTTTCATGGACAGGACTGAAATAAGGATGAATAAGTAGAAGGCAGCAATAATGAATCTGGAGACCCAGTTCGGAAGGTTTGCCCAGATTGTTAACTCTAGGCCAATGGGTGGATTACCTAGTGATACTAAAACCACAAAACGAAAAATCCCCAGAGTAATCTAAGGCTATAACAACTAGGAGTGGGATAACATTACAAGAGCCATCAAACCCTGCTGCGAGAGAAACATCACTTGCCGATCCAGTTCAAGTCATCAGAAATCCTTCCGCGATAGCCTCTGAGAAAGGCAATATGGGACCACAAAATGGGGCGACAGATGTCACTATAAATGACAAGACAGAATCTGAACCAGTTATTGTCCCCCTGAATAAGCATCTTTCCAAAGCAAAAATCATAGACACTACACCTTAACCACCATTTCCACAACGATTGATAAAACAAAAATAGGACATGCAGTTCAGAAAAGTCATGGATGTTCTGAAGCAAGTAAAAATCAATCTTCCATTGGTGGATTTAAATGAACAGATGCCTAGCTACGCTAAGTTCATAAAGGATATGTTATCCGAAATAATAAGAATAAGGGAATTCGAGACAGTGGCAGTAACAGAGGGATGCATGGCAATGCTGCACAATAAGACGCTGCCCAAAACAGAAATATCCGGACAGCTTCATAATTCTTTGTGAAATAGACAGCAACCACTCCGTAAGAGCCCTATGTTACTTAGGGGTAAGCATCAACTTAATGCCCAAGTTTGTATTCCAAAAACTAAGGATAAGAGACGCCCACCCAACGGTGGTAATGCTAAAGATAGCCGACAGAATGTATCTACAACCAGAAGGAAAACTCGAAGACATCCTAGTGAAGGTAGAAAATTTCATTTTCCCTGCCGACTTCCTGGTACTAGACTATGAAGCTGATGAAAAGGCACCACTAATCCTAGGGCGACCATTCCTAGCTATAGGCAGAACGCTGATCGATGTTGAGAAAGGTGA
Source organism: Hibiscus trionum (assembly GCA_030270665.1). NCBI lineage: Eukaryota > Viridiplantae > Streptophyta > Magnoliopsida > Malvales > Malvaceae > Hibiscus > Hibiscus trionum. The sequence goes on from BSYR01000021.1 coordinate 31,626,098, forward strand.
ACTTACAATGAGGGTCAACGATCAACAAGTAAAGTTTAACGCCTTCCAAACTATGAGGCAAGTTGAGGATGCAGAAGAATGCCAGCTAATGGAGGCCATCTCAGAGTTCAATTTCGAAGCAAACAGACCCTGCTTACAGCATGACTGCCAAGGCATCAACCTTGACAGCTGTCTCGGCAGCCACCTAGGTAATTCCTTAGAAGATGAACAATGCAGTGAGTTGAGAGAACAGAAACTGGAGGAGCACGAGGAGGCGTACTGGATAGAAAACAGGCGAGGTAATTCCTTAGTATTTCGAATGCCAAACCATCTACTGAACAACCCCCTACTCTTGAATCAAAAACTTTACATGCACAACTTAAATATGTTTTTTGGGGACCCAATAATAAGCTGCCTGTAATAATTTCCTCCAAGTTGAAGAGGATCAAAAACCAACTGTCGATGCCCAGAAAAGATTAAATGATGCCATGAGAGAAGTTGTCAAAATGAAGATCATCAAATGGTTAGATGCTGGCATTATATATCGTATCATTTACAGTGAATGGGTAAGCCCAGTACATTGTGTACCAAAGAAAGGTGGTATAACTATAGTAAGCAATGAAAATAATGAGTTAGTTCCAACTAGAATAGTAACCAGTTAGAGAATATGCATGGATTACCGCAAGTTAAATAACGCAACTAAAAGGATCACTTCCCTCTACCTTTTATTGATCGGATGCTTGACCGCCTTGCTGGAAAACCTTTCTATTGTTTCTTGGATGGATATTCAGGTTACAACTAGATTGCCATTGCACCTGAAGACCAGGCCAAAACAACATTCACATGCCCATATGGCATCTACGCCTTCTGAAGAATGCTGTTCAGATTATACAACGCCCCTGCAACATTTTAGCCATGCATGATGGCTATTTTCTCCGACATGATAGAAGACGTCATGGAGATATTTATAGACGACTTCTCTGTCTTCAGAAACAACTTTGATAGCTACCTCATCAACCTCGAGAAAGTACTTACCAGATGCGAAGAAACAGACCTAGTACTCAATTGGGAAAAATGCTACTTTATGGTCGATGAAGGTATAGTCATAGGGCATAAAATCTCTGCACAAGGAATAGAAGTAGACAAGGCTAAGATCGAAGTCATCGCCAACTTGCCACCGCTGACCTCTGTCAAGGGCATTCAAAGTTTCCTAGGACATGCAGGTTTTTATCGTCGATTTATTGAAAATTTTCTAAATTTTCTAAATTGTTGTGTACCTTGCTGGAATAGGATAAACCATTCAACTTCGACTAGGCATGCCTGGATGCATTCAAAGCCCTGACAAAAAAGCTTGTGATAGCACACGTGGTTGTTCCCCCTGATTGGAGCCAGCCATTTGAGCTAATGTGTGACGCTAGCGATACTACCGTCGAAGCCACCCTCGGACAGCGTAGGGAAAAAATCTTTCATGTCATCTACTACGCAAGCAAAACATTGAATCCTGCAAAGACCAACTATACCACCACCGAGAAAGAGATATTGGTAGTAGTGTTCGCCTTCGATAAGTTTCGACCCTACCTAATTGGAACAAAATTGATCGTCCACACAGATCATTCAGCCTTAAGGTACCTGTTCACAAAGAAGGATGGAAAACCTCACCTTATCTGTTGGATCCTTCTGCTGCAATAGTTCGATCTAGAAATCTAAGACATAAAGGGGATGGAAAATCAAGTAGCAGACCATTTATCTCGACTTGAGACTTGACAAGGAAAGACACCCACCAGCAAAATCCAGGATGCATTTCCTAATGAACAACTGTTACTAGCCTCCGCTCTAGTAGCAACCCTGGAAGCTGAAGGAATCTCACTGAGTGCCGATGAAGAGGCCGCGGCAGCAACGTCAACAACCACACCCTGGTACGCGGATATAGTAAATTACTTGGTAACTTGTGTTTTACCTTATGAACTTAACTTCCAAGGAAAGAAACGATTCCAATATGATGCTCAGCATTATTTTTGGGACGAGCCTTTCTTGTTCAAAAACTGTATAGATCAGGTCATTAGACAATGTGTCATGGAGGAAGAACAACAAGCAATACTCTCCTAGTGCCACGCGGAACCATATGGAGGTCATTTCGGGGGACAGCGCACGACAGCAAAAGCACTCCAATCATGCTTTTTCTTGCCAACATTGCATAAAGATGCCCAAGCCTTCTACAAATAGTGCAATATATGTCAAAGAACAGGAAACATATCAAGAAGGAATGAAATGCCCTTACAAACCATTTGGAGGTTGAATTATTTGATGTTTGGGGGATTGATTTTATGGGCCCATTCCCCTACTCTTGTGGCAACATGTTCATCCTCCCAGCGGTTGATTATGTCTCCATGTAGGTAGAAGCCATTGCCACCCCTCACAATGATGCCAAGACCGTGCATATATTACTACACAAGAACATATTCACGAGGTTTGGGATTCCAAGAACCATCATTAGTGACAAGGGCACCCATTTTGACAACAAGTTAATTGCCAATGCACTTCAAAAAGTGGGGGTCACACATAAGATAGTCGCGGCATTCCATCCGCAAACAAATGGACATGCAAAGATTTCGAACGTAAAAGTTAAAACCATCTTGGAAAAAGTTGTCAATCCAAGTAGGAAAGATTGGTCGTTGAAATTGGACGGAGTTGTGCAAGGACTTTTTGGATCGTTTCAGCCCATCTAACGTCACAGATAGATTGAGAAACGAGATCACAACTTTCCGACAAGGGGATGACGAGCCAATGTATGAATTATGGGAGCAGTACCAACAGATGCTCAATAACGGCTCGCTTCATAGTTTTCCAGCTTGGACGCAGTTGTCAATGTTTTACAATGGGGTGAACTACCTAACCCGAATGATGCTCGACGCGTCCGCCAACAGGATAATCCTCGACCGACCACCTGAGGAGGCACTACAGATTCTGAACAAAATTGCCAAAAACGACTACAAGTTTCCTACAGCCCACTAAGGCGGCATAAGGAGACCAACTGTTGTGAACGAAGTAGAGGCCACTGAATCTGTTAATGCCCGCCTGGACAAGCTAACACAACTAGTGATGAGTATGGAAAAAGGAAAGACATATGAGGCCAAGGCTGTGGAACCTTTATGTGAAGAGTGTGAGGGCAACCACGATTCCTCTGAATGCAGTGAATCTGCCAATTTCATGGGAGGATATGAGGGGAACAATAGACCTGCCATGAACACGTACAACCCTGGATAGATGAAACACTCAAACTTCTCCTGGAGCAATCCAAAAACTGCTGCAAATCCATAACAGCAACAGGGAGGCTACCAGTAGAACCTGTCCAGACAGCCGCCTCAGCAGCAATAGAATATGAACAATAATTCATTAGAATCTACTTTACATACTTTTATATCTCGTACAAATGAATTTATTGTTCATACTAATAAATTTATTGACAAAACTGAATCTTTCATGGATAGGACTGAAATAAGGATGAATAAGTAGGAGGCAACATTAAAGAATCTGGAGACCCAGTTCGGAAGGTTTGCCCAGATTGTTAACACTAGGCCAATGGTTGGATTACCTAGTGATACTGAAACCACAAAAGGAAAATCCCCAGAGCAATGTAAGGCTATAACAACTAGGAGTGGGATAACATTACAAGAGCCATCAAACCTTGCTGCGAGAGAAACAACACTTGCCGATCCAGTTCAAGTCATCAGAAATCCTGCCGCGATAGGCTCTGAGAAAGGCAACATGTGACCACAAAAAGGGCCGACATATGACACTATAAATGACCAGACATAATCCGAACTAGTTACTGTCCCCCAGAATAAGCCTATTTCCAAAGAAAAAATCGTAGACACTACACCTTAACGACCATTCCCACAACGATTGAAAAAACAGAAACATGACATGCAGTTCAGAAAATTCCTGGACGTTCTAAAGCAAGTAAAAATCAATCTTCCATTGGTGGAGTTAATCGAATAGATGCCCAACTAAGCTAAGTTCCTAAAGGATATGGTATCCGAAAGAATAAGAATCGGGGAATTCGAGACAATGTCAGTAACATAGGGATGCATGGCAATGCTGCAGAATAAGATGCCGCCCAAAATAGAAAGATCCGGGCAGCTTCATAATTCCTTGTGAAATAGGAAACAACCACTCCGTAAGAGCCCTATGTGACTTAGGGGTAAGCATCAACTTAATGCCCAAGTCTGTTTTCTAAGAACTGGGGATGGGAGACGCCCGCCCGACGATGGTAATGCTAAAGCTAGCTGACAAAACGTATCTACAACCATAAGGAAAACTCGAAGACATCCTAATGAAGGCAAACAAATTCTTTTTCCCTGTCGGCTTCCTGGTACTAGAATATGAAGCTGATGAAAAGGCACCAATAATCCTAGGGTGACCATTCCTAGCTACAGGCAGAACGCTAATCGATGTTGAGAAAGGTGAACTTACAATGAGGGTCAACGATCAGCAGGTAAAGTTTAACGTCTTCCAAACTATGAGGCAAGTTGAGGATGCGGAAGAATGCCAGCTAATGGAGGCCATCTTAGAGTTCAATTTCCAAGCCAACAGACCCTTCCTACAGCATGACTGCCAGGGAAGCAACCTCGACAGCTGTTTCGGCAGCCACCTAGGTAATTCCTCAAAAGATGAACAATGCAGTGAGTGGAGAGAACAAGAACTGAAGGAGCACGAGGAGGCGTACTAGATAGTAAACAGGCCAGGTAAGTATTTTGAACCGTTAAATTATACAGAAAAGGGTGGCAAAATGTTCAAACCATCTACTGAACAACCCCCTACACTTGAATTAAAAATTTTACATGCACAACTTAAATATGTTTATTTGGGATCCAATAATATGATGCCCATAATAATTTCCTCCATTTTGTAGTCCACATAGGAACAGAAACGGATAACACTACTACGGCAGCACAAGAAGCCAATAGGCTAGACCATTGCAGATATAAAAGGGATAAGCCCAACAATCTACATGCACAAGATCCAGCTTGAAGAGGATCAAAAACCAACTATCGATGCCCAAAAAATATTAAACGATGCCATGAGAGTAGTTGTAAAAAGAAGATCATCAAATGGTTAGATGCTGGCATTATATATCTTATCTCTGACAGTGAATGGGTAAGCCCGGTACAATGTGTACCAAAGAAAGGTGGTATAATTGTGGTAAGCAATGATAATAATGAGTTAATTCCAACTAGGACAGTAACCGGTTGGAGAATATGCATGGATTACCGCAAGTTAAATAACGCAACTAAAAAAGATCACTTCCCTCTACCTTTTATTGATCGAATGCTTGACCGCCTTGCTGGAAAACCTTTCTATTGTTTCTTGGATGGATATTCAGGTTACAAATAGATTGCCATTGCACTTGAAGAATAGGCCAAAATAACATTCACATGCCCATATGGCATCTACGCCTTCCGAAGAATGCTGTTCAGATTATGCAACGCCCCTTCAACATTCAAGCGATGCATGATGGCTATTTTCTCTGACATTATAAAAGACTTCATGGAGATATTTATGGACGACTTCTCTTTCTTCAGCAGTAGCTTTGACAGCTACCTCAGCAACCTCGAGAAAGTACTTACCAGATGCGAGGAAACATACCTAGTACTCAATTGGGAAAAATGCTACTTTCTGGTCGATGAAGGCATATTCATAGGGCATAAAATCTCTGCACAAGGAATAGAAGTAGACAAGGCTAAGATTGAAGTCATTGCCAATTGCCGCTGCCGACCTATGTCAAGGGCATTCGGAGTTTCCTAGGATATGCAGGTTTTTATCGTCGATTTATTGAAAATTTTTCTAAAATTTCTAAATTGTTGTGTAACTTGCTGGAGTAGGATAAACCATTCAACTTCTACGAGGAATGCCTGGAAGCATTCAAAGCCCTGAAAGAAAAGCTCGTGATAGCACATGTGGTTGTTCCCCTTGAATGGAGCCAGCCATTTGAGCTAATGTGTGACGCTAGCGATACTACCGTCGGAGCCACCCTCGGACAGTGTAGGGAAAATATCTTTCATGTCATCTACTACGCAAGAAAAACTTTGAATCCTGCAAAGACCAACTACACCAACACCGAGAAAGAGCTATTGGTAGTAGTGTTCGCCTTCGATAAGTTTCGACCCTATCTAATTGGAACAAAAGTGATCGTCCACACAAATCATTCAGCCTTGAGGTACCTTTTCGCAAAGAAGGATGCAAAACCTGACCTTATCCGTTGGATCCTTCTGCTGCAAGAGTTCTATCTAGAAATCTGAGACAAGAAGGGGACAGAAAATCAAGTAGCAGACCAGTTTTCTCAACTTGAGACTGGACAAGGAATGACACCCACCAGCAAAATCCTGGATGCATTTCCTGATGAACAGCTGTTACTAGCCTCCACACTGGTAGGAGCCCAGGAAGCTGAAGGAATCTCACTGACTGCCCATGAAAGGCCGCGACAGCAACGTCAACAGCCACACCCTGGTAAGCAGATATAGTAAATTACTTGGTAACTGGTGTTTTAATTTATGAACATAACTTCCAAAGAAAGAAACGATTCCAATATGATGCTAAGCATTATTTTTGGGACGAGCCTTTTTTGTTCAAAAACTGTGTAGATCAAGTCATTAAACGATGTGTCCTGGAAGATGAACAACAAGCAATACTATCCTAGTGCCACGTGGCACCATACGGAGGTCATTTCGAAGAACAACGCACGATAGCAAAAGTACTCCAATCATGCTTTTTCTGGCAAACATTGCATAAAGATGCCCAATCCGTTTACAAACAGTGTGACATATGCCAAAAAACATGAAACATATCAAGAAGGAATGAAATGCCCTTACAAACCATCCTGGAGGTTGAATTATTCGATGTTTGGGGGATTGATTTTATTGGCCCATTCCCATACTCTTGTGGCAACATGTACATCCTCCTAGCGGTTGATTATGTCTCCAAGTGGGTAGAAGCCATTGCCACCCCTCAGAATGATGCCAAGACCGTGCATAGATTCCTACACAAGAACATATTCACGAGGTTTGGGATTCCAAGAACCTTCATTAGTGACGAGGGCACCCATTTTGAACAAACATAAGATTGTCGTGGCATATCATCCACAAACAAACAGGTAGGCAGAGATTTTGAACTGAGAAGTTAAATCCATCTTCGAAAAAGTTGTCAATCCAAGTAGGAAAGATTGGTCATTGAAATTGGACGATGCCCTTTGCGCATATCGAACAACGTACAAAACCCCACTCGGAATGTTCCATTATTGATTAGTATATGGTAAGGCCTTCCACCTCCTAGTTGAAATAGAACACGAGGTATATTGGGAAGTCAAGGCGGTAAACATGGATTGGAAACATGCTGGCAAAAAGAGATTAGTAGATCGGACCAAAATGGAGGAATTCCGGCGGGAGGCATACGAGAATGCCAAGCTGTACAAGGAAAAAGTCAAAAGATGGCACAATAGCAAGATCCAACAAAGGCAGTTCATGCCCGGGCTTCAAGTGTTATTGTTCAACTCCTGCCTGAAGCTGTTTCCCGAGAAATTAAAATCCAGATGGTATAGACCGTTCGAAGCAGTCTAAGCTTTCCCACATGGTGCCGTGACAATAAAGCCAATAAATGGAGGGACAAGATTCAAAATTAATGGGAAGCGATTGAAGCATTATGCATGAGATTCTGTCCCGAGAGAACAGGAAGTATTAACTTTGGGGGATTCCCAGCCCATTGTGACATAATTTTTATCATTCCACATCGTTATATCTTTATCTAATTAGGTGTAGATTTTTGGGACTGGATTTTATTTTTAATGCATTGCTACTATTTATTCTCGTCTCACAACTAATTCTCCAAATTCAGATCATGAAGAATCATGCCGCCACGCAAGATTGAGGGCAGCACTGCCCAACCAGCTGCCAACACTTGCAATTGACAGAATAGCAAATACACTCCTTTGAATAATCTCTACTATCTGATAGCAGCTAAGATCGGGTTTCCTTTCATCGTGTCATGCTTATTTTCCAATCTCTATTTTGTTTTGTATTTTATGTTGTGAATTGAGGGTAATGCCCGTCTCGAGTTTGGGGGGGTTAGCACTCATTTTTGTTTAGGCATAACTAGTGCTTATGATGTTGCATAATGTACTTGCCTTAAAAATTAATTGAAAAGAAAAAAAATTGTTAGAAATTGTGCCTATCATAGGATAGCCGACTTTAAATTTTTCGCATCAGTTAAAAAGAAATTTAATTTTGGGGAAAACATGAAGTAGATTACATATATATATATATATTGATGCTCTCTTCTCTCCCGATAAAGATTGCAACAATGAAGAACCAGGAGCAAACAAAGCTTGAATTTTGTTGCAAAAACTGAAAACCTAAACGAATACAAGCAAAACTCTCACAACTACTACACAACCATCCCTTAGCCCTAGGAAAGGTTTAGAACATAATGGAGGTTGGCGGCACAAGGGTTTTTTGACAAGAAGGAGGGTTTTTCTCTCTAATCTTAGCTGTGTTATTCTCTTTCAAGTAAATTACATATATATAGGGGAGGAGCCTAGGTCTAAGTCGATTTAGGGCAGGAAAACTAGTTAGAGTATACTTACAACTCATTAAAAGAACAAATCTAACATTAAATCTTCCAAGATTCCCGTTTGACTTTTTCCACCTTGACATTGACCATGGTTTTCTTTGTCTTCTGGGCTCCAATGCATGTGCAAGTGGTCTCCAAAAATCGGGCTTGATGAGCTCTTTCAATCACATACTACTTTGCATTTGTCCACCCTTCCTTGAGTTGCTGCCTCGATGGCACATTGTTGACTGCATTGGCAGAGGTGTTGATTGGTGTGCATGGGTTGGCATAGCTCTTCATTATGGGCCTCTCCTCCTCGATCAGCTCTCAGGATGGTCCAACAGCTTCCTCCATCAATTTCCAACATCTCCTCTTGTGCCCTCTTTGCTACCTCGGTGGCATATGCCTGGGCGTGTACCTGCGCACAGGAAGAAAACGCACCTAAGCATTATCTTTTAGATAAAAAGAATTAAGTTCATCAAATAAGGCAGAATATCTAATCAATGCAGTTCCGTGCATGTTTTCCTATTAAGTGCAACTAATCTATACCTAAGAACAACAATAATTGAGCTAAACTATGGCATAAATATAGGACTTTTACACACTTAACAACAACTACCCGACCCTTAAAACACAAAACACCATCGTCACTTAAATTGTATTCCGTAGGATTACCCTCCGCAATGTCTGTAATGTAACGCCCTGGTATTGGGCCTAGATGTTTTAGACATCCGATCGGTCGAGAACGGTTCGACTCGCGTAAGGTGATTTTAGGAAATCAAGGATCGGGATAGGATAAAATTGTGATAAAAATGGCTAAAATCCTCTAAAAATATAATTTAGAGGTTGGGCAAGTCAATTTTACAAAAAAAGTTTTGGAAAATTGACATTTTGAGTAGTGACCAAATTGTAAAGTTTCAAAACTGGGAAAATGTGATTTTTAAGGTGGAAACCAAAATCCTAGAATATTTAGGGGGCTTTAAGTCAATTTGACCTTTCTTCAATATGACATGTGATTTAAAAGGGTTTTTAATTAAATGATTTTTAATTGGATTTTTATATTAATTAACTAAAAGGTAGTTAATGGGATTTTCATTTACGTAACTACCAATTCCCTCTCATTTTCAGCCAAACACCATTTTCTCTCATCTTTTTCCAGAATTCTTCCTCCCAAAAACTCTCTCAACATTTCCTAAATCATTTTCAAGAGATCTTCCTTAATTCTTCAAGATTTTTGCAAGGAAAACTTGTCATTTATTGAATCAAGCAAGGATTGGAGGTAAATCCCGTTCTCAACCTCTAATCTAAGTTCTTTATTGAAATTCCCAAGATATTGAGATCAAAATCTTGAGTGAGTTTTCAATATAGTTTTGATTTGAGATCAAAATCTTGTGAAATTGTGGATGAAATCTTGATTTTCGGAATTGATGAGTTGAGCTCTGTTTTGTGTTGATTTTAATTGATTTATAAGTTGGTTTATATGTTAAAATGATGTGTTAATAACATAGATCTCGAAATCCTTGAGATCCTTGAGTTTCTTGGTAGTTTTAAGTGAGATTTTGGGGTGAAATAGTGGAATCTTGCTTGCTGGAGGTATAAGGATGAGTTAGGATGTTTATTAGATGTGTTTTGATGTTGATAATTGTTGGGAAGTGATGTATGATGGTTGGGCTTGGTTTAGGAAGCAATCGATTGAGTTTTCAGTTGTTTTGGAAGGGTATTTTGGTGTAGTTTGAGTGGGCAACGAGTTTATGAATTGTTGCTGGTGTTAGAATGCATTTTAATGCATTTAGATATCTGTTTTGATGATGTGGAAACAGGGGATCTTGATCCGGGAGCAAACGAGGTGATTTTAGAGGCTCCGAAGGTGTAATTTCCGTGTCGGTGAACAAGGCTTTGCGTAACGGTGAGTGGAAATGCAATTTCCTGCATTGTAACGCTTTGAGCATGATCTTGGGAGCTTAGTGTAAGTTTGATACACTTAGCTAAGCTCAAGAGTAAGTAGTTCGGAAATCTCTCTTGAAAATGTGTTATGTTTTTATGAAAATGCACTTGATGAAAATGGTGTTTTGTTTACTGTTTTAAGCATGTTTAAGCATGATTTAAATGTTGGATTTTAATGCCGTGAAGTTAAGGATGCACTAGGTAAGTGATCCTTGGTTTTTCATATGACTAAGCATATGATGTTAAGCATGTTATGCTTGTGGAAATGGCATTGTGGTTATGCTTGTAAAACAATGGATTATTATTGATAAATGATTATATTGGCAAGTGATGAAAATGATTTTTGGTTACTTTAATTAGTAATAGGATTGGGTGCACCGTGAATAAAGCCGCCTTGGATGTCGAGGGGTTGTGATTGTGCCGTAATCTCCATCCAAGTACCCTAACGATTGAGGTTAAGATCACAACGGTGAATGGTTAGTCCCGTGTGTGAGTCTTGTGTATGTGTCCCATACTCTCGTTAGTGGAATTATACAACTGCCGATGAGTGATGTTGAGGGGTTGTGATTGTGCCATTAATCTCCATCACGGGTGTTGAGGGGTTGTTATTGTGCCATTTGTCTCTACCTTGTGTAGTCCGGTAGTTTGTATGAAGCGTGAGGAACAACGCTTGTAATCCGCGTATCCGATTGTGTCTTGTGTTGAAATGGTCTCTGGATTATCACTTGTGAGCCAATATAATGTAAATGAATAAAGTGAAGCATGAGATGCTTGTATATAATGCAACGTTGCATGAGATAGTTGTGCATGATGCAAGAATGGATGAGATGCTTGGTAAAGCATGAGCAATGGTTTAATTGTTGTTTATGATGTTGCACATGTGCATGTGTTTATAAAATGCATTGATGTCTTGAGAAGACATGATTTATGAAAAGGCATGTGATAAAAGTGGTGGCTTTGCAAGTAATGTTAAATGCATTGAAGAATGTTGTTTAGCGAGCCTCACTAAGCTTTATGCTTACGCTCTTTTGTTTCATCAATGCAGAGAATTGAACATTTGAAGGCAATCCAAAAGCAAGAGGAATCCAAGGCTTTGTTAAAGAGATGTATGTGGTTCACCCTTAGTGTAATAAGTGGCAATGGGTGGGATTTATACTTCGGAATGTTTGAGGATTTTTCCCTTTACTTTGAGCATGTTAGATTGCTTATACTTGAGTTGTAAATGGCCTTTGGTGTTTGGATTCTGATTTGTATGATGTTATGGCTTTGATGAACTAGGGAGCATGCCTTTAGTGCCTTTACTTACATGTTGGTTATCATGTTTAAGCTATAGCCTCGATATGATTATTGTTGATATGTATCCATGATATATGGATGTTGTGGTGTGTCTCGGGAATGATTTGAATGTGTTAAAGCATGAAAAACCAGCAAAGTCTGCTGTTATAGGGGAAGGCGTATCGGAACGCCCTTGCCTGTTTCGGAACAGGGGCCTGAAATGGCCTTAAGGTTTCGGAACGGGTGAAGGCGTATCGAAACACTTTGTCTACTGGAAGGGGTTGTTTCGATACGGGTCTCAGAACGCACCCGAGTATCGAAATGGTCAACCCTGTTTCGAAACAACCGTTTCGGTACATGGCCATCCGTATCGAAACACTTGGCTGTTGAATTTGAATTTTGAGCTGCTCTGAGTTTCTATTTCTTACATTTTGGTCCTTAAATGTTGGCTGCTTAAATTAATGAGTTTGAATGATCCGTTTGAGTTGATTTTTGACATGATGGCATGTTATGTAATTAATTGAGGTTTGGTAACTTTAAAATCATGAAAGTCAATATAATTTATGAAATTTACAGTTTAGTCCCTAAAAGTCAAATGTATACAATTAAACCCCTAATCGAACTCCGATTGCTGTGCCGTTTTCACCTAATCGCTTTGCTGAACTCATAGGTTAATAATATGCATCTATAGAAGATAAAAAGAAAAAAAGGGTCGTAAATCAAGGTTGACTTTCGGGTTGACTTTGGTTTTCCCTGTGTAATCTTGGTAGTTCGGGTTAAACGTCTAGACCGGGCAAGGGGGTTACATGTAACATGTGCGACCAACGAATCATCAAGCAACTGCTTTTCCTTAATCAATTCAACCAAAGATGGTTTCACCTGAAGTTTGGACACCAGTCCACCATCACGAGACAAACTTAAACGAGCAAACATCGCTCTCAACTCCACTACAAACTTTCAGCTCAAAGCATCAGCCACCCCATTGTCCTTCCCTGGATGATATTCGATCATGAGATCGTAATCCTTCAGCAATTCTATCCATCGATACTGCCGAAGATTTAATTCCCTCTGAGACATAAGATACTTGAGGCTCTTGTGATCTATGTACATGGTACATCCTTTGCCATAAAAGATAATGTAACGCCCCGGTTTTGGGCTTAGATGTTTTGGCGATGTCAAGTTAGGCCGGTGGAACCGGTGTCGGATCTTCGAACCGTTAAAAGATGTTTTAGGAAAATCAAGGTTCGGGATAGGATAAAAATGTGATAAAAATTCCTAAAATCCTTTAAAATGATGTTTAAGAGGTTGGTCAAATCAATTTTGCAAAACGGGTTTTCGGAAGTATACATTTTGGGTGGTGACCAAAATGTAAAGATTTAAGAGTAGGAAAAATGATTTTCAAGAAGAGTCAAAATCTTAGAATCATTAGGGAGCTACTTGGAAATTATGCCTTTTCCCTAATTTGGCATGTGTTTTAAATGTTATTAAAAATATAAAAGATTTTTAATTTTGTTTAAATAAAGAAGTTAGTTAATCGGTTAATGAAATTTTTGATGAGCTTTTCATTTCTCACTTTCACTTCAGCCAAACACTCTCCCTTTTATCTCAATTTTCCAGAAAATCTTTTCTCTCAAACCCTCTCTTGATTTCTCTCTTTTCTCTATTGATTTCTTCCATTTTCCTTCAAGTTTCTTCAAGCAAATCTTGCCAAATTAGAGGAGAAGCAAGGATTGGAGGTAATTTTCATGCTATCCCTCTAATATAAGTTCTTTAATGAAATTACAAAGATATTTGACTCTTTTAATATTGATTTTGATTGAGGTTTTGTTTTTAGATTGATAAACTCTTGAAATCTTAATGAAAAATTGGTTTAAAATGTGATTTTCGGACTTCGATTGATTTGGCTGGTTTGAGATTGTTTCTAAATGAGTTTTGAAAAGTTTTTTGTGTTGAAGTGAAGTCTTAATCATATAGTTCCCGAAATCCTTAAGATCCCTAGTTTTTGAAGTGTTTTTGGGTGAGTTTTTGAGCTGTTCTTGAGGAATTCAATTTGCTGGAGGTATAAGGATGGTTTTAGGTTGTTTTGGATGTTGATTAATGCTTAGAATTTGTTTGATGAGTTGGGTATTGGCTGGGCTGACGTTTGAGGTCAATCGATTAGGGTTTCAGTTGTTTTGGATGGGTGTTTTGATGCTTTAGAGCACGGCTGCGGGATTTCTTGTGTGTGCTGGAGTTTTGGATGCATTTTAATGCATTGAATCTCTATTTTGGTGTGATGGAAACATGGTATAGTAATCCGAAAACGAACGAAGTGTTTTTAGAGGCTTCGGAAGATCTGTAGTTGCGTCGGCAATCGTAGTTTCGCAAGTTGTTGAGTGGAATTTTGTTTTCAAGCATGGAAACATTTTAGAAAAGGTTTTGGGAACTTAATAAGAGCTTGAAACGCTTTATTAAGTTCAGAAGTAAGTAAATCGAAATTTCTCCCTCGGTTGTGCTAGTTTTGAGCTTTTGGTTGCACTTGGTTTTAACTGCATTTACCTACTGTTTTAAAGCATGTTTTGAATATATATAATGTGTATGATGATTCCATGTGGTTTAAGGATGCACTAGGTTAGTGGTCCTTGTATGCATGAATTGATGCATGAGGTTTTTAAGCATGGTCTAATGCTAGTTGATGGCTTATCATGAATGTTTTCTAAAAAGAATGAGGTATGCATATGTTGTGGATTATATTGGCAAGTGATGTTGAGTAAAGTGTTTTGTAAATGAAATCGGATCTAGGTAGCCGGCTATAGGATTGAGTGTAGTTTAAACAAGTCGCCTTGGATGTTGAGGGGTTGTGATTGTATCAAATACTCCATCGAAGTACCCTAACGATTGAGGATTGATTAAGGTTGCAACGGTTGAGGGTAGCTCCGGGTGCGAACCTTGTGTGTGTCCCGTCTCTCGTTAGTGGGTTATACATCTACTGATTAGTGGTGTTCAGAGGTTGTGATTGTGCTGAATACTCCACCACGAGTGTCACAACGATGGATGGTCGCTCTCGTGTCTGAACCTTGAGATACCGGTAGAGTGTATGAAGGGTGTGGGACAACCCTTGGTATTCAGTGTATCTGATACATTGTTTTTGAGATTGTTGTTATCACTTGTGAGCCAATATAATAGACTTGTTTAATGTGGAAAATGTTGCTAATGCATAGTTTGAAATATGCATGTTTTTGTTTAAGCATAGCATAAAGGTGTTATGCTTGAAAGGCTTGGTAAATGAGTAGCAATGGTTTAATTGCTGATTTTGATTTGATCATGTTGCTTGATGTTTAAAACAATGAATTTGTTGTTAAAGTGCATGGTTTGTTAAGAAATGCATGATGGTTTTGCAAAGAGTGGAAAATGGTTTTGTGCATTGATGATGTTTGTGGTTTTGAGCAATCCTCTCTAAGCTTGTATGCTTATGCTCTCTTTGTTTCATCAATGCAGATAATTAGACTTTTGGAGGCAACATCTTTGAGGAATCACACCAAGACATTTTGCTAAAAGTATGTTGATCTTGGAACTAGTGTAATGAGGGCAATAGGGGTGTCCAATACATTGAATGTTAATGATTTGTTGATTTCTGGTTTTGAGAGAGTTTGTGATGCATTTTTGGACTTGTAAATGGCCATTGAGTTTTGGATTGTGCTTGCTTTTGGTTTTTAGCCTTTTGGTGCTTTTGACTTTTAGGAAGCATGCCTCTAGTGCCTTTTCTTTCGAGACTGATGCTATGATGTTGCTTGTGCTTCGTATATGTGGTCTTTGATAGATATATAAGTTGTATGTATGTTAGGGCATGTGTCAGGATTTAAACTAGCTATTTAGAACATTACAGGCTCAGGGGTTTTGAAACACCCTTGCATGTTTCGAAACGGTGGCCTAAAATGGCCTTGCTGTTTCGGAACGATGAGGCCTGTTTCGGAACATTTTGCCTCTATGAACCTTGTACCGAAACGTGTCTTGAGGGGTTTTGGAACGAACCTGCGTATTGAAACGGTCAACCATGTTTCGAAACGGCCGTTCTGATATGGTGCATTCTATTCCAAAACACTTGACCATTGGATCTGTATTTGAATTGTCCTGAGTCCGGTTTCTTGCATTTTGGTCCCTGTTTTCCTTGCATGCAATTGAATGAGTATGTAATGAATCTAATTAAATGTCGGTAACTTGAATTCGGCAAAAGCCCTTGTAATTTCTAAAAATTACAAAATGGTCCATAATCATTAATTGGCTTAATTCGAAAGGTGATTGTGTTGGTTTTGATCAGTTGCTTGTGTACGTACACATAGGAATCTAAGATGCATCTAGACAAGGTCAAATAGAAAAAACAGAAGGGGTCGTTTATTAAGGTAAACCTTCCTGGTTTACTTCAATATTCCCTCTGTGATCCGTTCGGTTCGGTCTATCAGCTAGGCTGGGCCGAGGGGGTACATTTGGTGGTATCAGAGCCAGGTTACGAAAGGTTTGGATGATGGTAAGTTGTGGGTAATTGATTTGTGATGTGGATATGTGTTTTGGTGATATTTGCTTTGTCTGGTGAAAGTTTAAGCGTGCTTATGTTGAATGTGTGATAGTGATGCTTTACATGACGGTTGAGCTAAATATTGATGCTTGAGTCATATGATGGTTGAAGTATGCATGTAGTATGCTTTATGCTATGTTGGGGGAAATTGGAATGCCCATTGCTTTATTACCTAGTGAAATGTTTTGAATTGGTTATGAAAGTCTAGGGATCCTTGTTAAGAGCTGGCCTGATCATTTGTTTGTTTTATGTTCATGTTTTAATGATAACTAGCATAATGAGACCAAGACGCGAGTTACGTTCTGGAGCGATAGCTCATGCTGAGGTACAACGTGATTAGGAAAATAAGGTTCCACCTAGTGGAAATCTACCTCCTCCTCCGCCACCACCACCCGGGGGTGATGAGCAAGGCCAACACAGATAGGCTGGTCCGATGTTGGGGTATTTCACGTCATTGGTACAGGCGATGACTGGGGCATTCCGGGCTGTTGTTGCTGGAGTGCATGTACAGGCTCCTACTGCTGGGCAAGTGGGATTGCCACTAGAGAAATTGAGGAGTTTGAGAGGAGTAAAGTTTCGCAGATTATCTCTCGAGGCATCTAAGGCATGGCTAGCCAGTACGATCCGAATATTTGATCAGATAGGGTACAGTGATGTACGAAAATTGGGTTGTGCAGTATCGTTGTTGCATGGTGATGCATACACCTGGTGGACTACTGCAACCGCGACCTTGGAGCCAGAAGAGGTATATTGGACGTTCTTCCGGTCTGCTTTCAAGAGGAAGTACCTTGGTGTTAGGTACCTTGATGATAATAAGAGAGAATTTATGTCTCTAGTTTAGAGGAGTATGACTATAGCTGAGTACGAGGTCCAATTCGTACGGTTGAGTCAGTTCGCTCCATAGCTGATGCCGAGTGATAGGCATAGATGTGATCATCTTCGTTACGGCCTGGTGTAGGAGGTGAAGACGTATATGCTAGCCACAAATTATACGGATTTTGATGTGCTCGTGACTCGAGACAAGGATATAGAGCAAAGCTTGGGTCTGACCTCACGTGGGGGCGGTTCTGGTTTGGGCAAGAGAGCTGTTGATGCTGGCCCTAGTGGTGGGCAGAGCAAGAGGAATCGGGACAGTAGATATCAATATACGACTAGGCGTGGCAACTTCGGGCGAGGTGCACCAATTCAGGGCAACACAGAGGGTTGAGCAGAACACATGTTGGACGTGTGGTTCGCGGGAGCACCTGAGGAGGGATTGCCATCGTGCGGCTCGTGAGGTTCAGGCTCCTGTAATTGGTGCTAATTCATGTTGGAACTGTGGATCCGCTGAATATATGACACGTGAATGTCCCTGTTAGTGGGAGGTGGTCAGGGTCGTGCACCTGCAGTTGCACAGCAGAGAGGTCGTGGGCACGGCCGTTGTAATTTTTACAGGAGAGAGGATGGTCAAAGAGGTATGGCCCATGTTGTTGTTGTTGTTGTTCAGATTCTGCATGCTTTACATTTTAATCCTGAAAGTTGTAATTGCAATTGCTTGAGCTTGAGATGTCTTTTTAAGCTGGAATTTGGCACAGAGGCTTGTAATATGTTTAATTGAGGTTTGGTAAAATTAAAATCTTGAAAGTCCTTCTATTTTCCAAAATTTACATTTTGGTCCCTAAAGGTGTACTTCTTGCAATTGAGTCCTTAAACGTTCCCGATCGCTGTGTTTTTCTCTCCCAAGGTTCTTGGGCTTTGACATAGGTTTAATGCGTATCTAGAGAAGTTTAAAAAGGAAAAAAAGGGTCGCTAATCAAGGTTGACTTTCAGATTGACTTTGGTTTTCCTCGTGTGATCTTCGTAGTTCGGGTCTAGCGTCTAGGTCGGGCTAAGGGGTTAAATTTGTTGGTATCAGAGCCAGGTTGCGAATATTTAGGGTGATGGTAAGTTCGTGGTAAGTTGTTATAGTAAGTGTTGGATGTTTATTCTGATGTGTGGTTGAAGGTTTGTTGAAAAATACGTTTCTGAGTGAATTGTTGATGTTTTATAATGCTTTTTGGTTATGAATCTTCTGTGAGCTGCTGTGAACATGTATTGGTGATATGCTGGTATTGTGAGTTGATTTTCTGAATAATGAAAATGTGGTGGGTATGATATGTTGATGTTATGCTGTTGAGGGTGAATGTGGTTTGATGAGAGCATGACTGAGTTTGCTGAATGATATGCTCGATGTTTGTGATATCAATGTTTTTATTGATTGTTATGTCATATAAAAGGGGAGAATTCGGGATACCCATTGCCTTATTATTATAGCTATTGTGTTATGTTGGAGTTGGAGCCTTGAATCCTTGCTTGAAGCTGGCCTGATCGTTTTGTTTGTTTTGTTATCTTTGCTTTATTATTAATAGCACAATGGGATTGATGGGAGAATGGCAGTTGGGTACGATGGTTACTGCTTTAGAGCAGGTTGTTAAGGGGTGGAATCCACTTTTTGGTGGGAGTGTACCATTTCGGTCGACAGTGCGTGGAGTTGAGGAAGTAAGGCAGAATGAGAAAGCTGGTTCTGTGATGAAGGATTCATCACCTGTGGTTCAAGGGGTGTCGGGAACATCTCAGGCTGTGGTGAAAGTGAGGCATGTAGACGTGTCGACTGTGGGACATGCGAGTTTGTCAAAACAACGTTTATATGATTTGGGAGCTGTGGAGTATCATGGTTCGACACCAGAGGCGTTCGAGGCTTGGTTAGCCAGTATAATTCCGATTTTGGACTAGGAAGGGTGTGACAACGCCTGTAAGTTGGGAAGTGTTGTCTTGTTAATGTTGGAGGATGCTTGTGCTTGGTGGACCTCTGTGGCGGTGGCAACGAATATCCATGATATAGATTAGGAGTTCTTTGTGTCTGCCTTTAATGGAAGATACCTTGGAGAGAAGTTCTCAGGGGTTAAGCAACGCGAGGGTATGGCTTCAGATTTTGCTGGTGAGATAAGTATAAGCAAAAGAGCTGTGGGTACTGACCTCAAGAGTGGTCAACGTAAGAAGCTACGTGACATAAGGGTTTGCGTGAATCGAAGTCTGGGTGGTAGTGCAGATGTGGGTCAAGTGCAATATGACCAAAGAGTGGTAGCTCGGTTGTCGAAGTGTGACCGTTGTGGAAGGTGTCACGTTGGAGTTTGTTGGGGTGTGGGAGTTTGTTGGAACTGTGGTTCTAAGGAGCATGTGAAGCGGAATTGTCCTCAAGTGGTGAGATCAGCTTCAGTGGGTGCAAAAGGGTCTCAGAAGGGTCGTGAGCGCGACCGAGACAGAGTTCAGAGGTGGCAAGAAAGGCGGAAAGGTGTGAGGTGTTTTGGGGATGGATCTTGTTGGAATTGTGGGTCTGTTGGACATTTGAGACGAAATTGTTTGGAGTTAGCTCGGGGTAGTCAGGGTTCTTTACCGCAGGGAGATGGTGATGACCTTAAGGTGTTGGTTGGTGCTGCGACGGTACGGCCAGAGAATAACGGTTCTGCGGGGAAGAGAGTTTGTTTGTTGGAGCTCCAGGGCAATGAGGTGATTTCAGGTAACTTTGTTAAGTAATCTTTGCCCTAGCTATCTTTGTTTGGTTTCGGGTTGGATTCCCTTGTGTAGTGGGTAAGGTCTTATAACTAGCAAGTTGGGGTAGTAGCCGGTGCTGTTTTGAAAACAACTTTAGTGTGAGAAGGGTATTAGTCGAGTATTTTGTAGGTAGCAGACTGTTAGAAGGGTAGAGTTGGAAAAGTTAGAAGTGAGGTAAGAGGTTGTTCTTAGGCGAATTCTGAGGATGTTATTGGTAAGTGTGAACCGACATACATGCACAGTTAAAACCATTTGATATATATATATATATATATATATATATATATATATATATATATATATATATATATATATATGTTAGTACATGCATACATGCTACATGACATTAGAGGTTTTGCATACATGTACATAGGCATTGATAGGGCATATTGGCGACCATGCATACGAACGCTCGCACCTTGCTAATAGCTAATTGGGTCTGTTAGTGTTGTGGTAGGATTAGGTTGGATGGTGGGTTTTAAGTGTTGTTTTGGTGCTAGGTGAATGCTAGAAGTAGTAGAAGGTAGTAAACAAGTTGTCAGTAATAGTGAGTGCGATCTAGCATGTTGGCAAAAGGGAGGTGTTTAGGTGCTTAAAGAGTTTAGCGGTGTGGTGGTAAGGAGGTTACCGGTTGAAGTTAGAATCGGTCAAGGTGGTTGTGAATAACTAATAGTTGTGCTAGTTTCTTTGTGTTAGATGATGTTGTAGGTTAGTGGATGTGTTTCCGGAGTGTTGAGTCGTCTTGGCGTTGATGTTTGCAATAGGAGGGTTGTTTATGTAGGTGATGGTTCGTAGCAACCTTAGAGAAGTTGGAAGGAGGTTGTGTTGAGAGCTGTGGATAAGGTTTGGCTTGGAATGAGTAGAGGTTTCGTAATCTTAATATGTTTGTATGGAATGGGTGGTATCTAGGTAAGGTTAGTGTTATGGTCAAGCTTGAAGTAGAAAGACAATGTAAGTTCAAGGGCCATTGTTGGTTGGCCGGGTTCTTGAGAAAAGTGGTTTGTTAGTTGATATAAGTAAATCTTTCCTAAGTCAGTTGGGAGTAAGTGGAACAGCTGGCGGAGTTAAGGTTGGAGTCTTGTGACGTGGAGTTCGGATGTTGTGTGAGTAGTTTTGATGAGTTGTTATGGTAGTGATAGTGGCTGATGTGAAGGAATGTTATCAATACATTGAGAAGTTTGAGTGAGTAGTTGATGCTTAAGGAGTTTTTGCTTGTTGTGGTAATCTTTGAAAGGAGTTGAGCGGTTTTGCAAGGGGTTTTGGAAGCAGTGAGGGTTGTGGGTCACATGGTGGTTGAAACTGGATGGGTTGTTGTCACCGTGTGTGTGAGTTTTGCTGAGGGAGTTATGAGATAAGGTGGAGTATGTTGTAAAGATTTGAAGGTTCTTCGGGTTGTTGGGGCTATGCATAGTTTGAAGGAGTGTAAGGTTAAGTTGAGGTTAACATCTGAGTGTTCTGGAAGTCTTGAACCATAAGTAGTGGTCTTGGTTTTTGGTATAGTGTGAGTTTGATTTGAGAATGTGTTGGTTTCGTGGTGTTTTGGGTTGAGGATGTTTCAGTGGTGGTTAAGACTCTTGTGTTACTTTGTGTGTTGCTTTGGGAAGTTTGGTATCGTGCTCTTTTCGCAGGTTGAAATTTCGAGGACGAAATTTCCTAAGAGGGGGAGAGTTGTAACACCCCAAATTTGGGCTTAGAAGTTTAGGGTCTGAACCGGATCGGTCTGAGAAACGGTTCGAATATAAAAAGAGGTTTTAGGGAACGCCTAGTTCGGGATGCTTTAAAAATATATAAAAATATCTAAAAATCCTCATTTAATATATAAAAGAGAATGGTGAAATCAATTTTACAAAATGAAGTTTGGAAATATTACATTTCGGTGTAGTGACCAAATCGCAGTTTTTGCAAAAGTGAAATAGTGAATGTTTTGTAAAGGATTGAAACTTTGAATCTTTAAGGAGCTAATTTACCCAAAATGTTTTTCTCCAGATTTTTCCTTAATTTGGGTAATTTTATTAATGTTTTAATTAAAGTAAGTGATGTTTAATTAAATGAGAAACTACCTTTGACTATTCATAACTACTTTTCATAAATTTTCCCTCTCTTCATTTTCTCTCAAATTCCTTTCAACCAAACACATTTCTCTAGAAAATTTACTTTGATTTTACACTTCATTTGATGAGATTTCAATTCCTCTTTGATTCCTAATCAATCTTTCATCAAATCTATTTGTTTTCTACATTGAATTTTCATGGAAACTTCCCCAAATCAAGGAGAAATCACCATTTAGAGGTAAGCTTGTTCTTCTCCTCTAAATACTCAGTTCTTTACTGAAATTCCCAAGTTGTCAATCCTTTATTAAAGTTTTATGAATGGTTTTAGTGTTGGAAACAAGATTTTGGCTTAGAACTCAAGATTTTGGAAGAGATCTTGGAGATTTTCGTAGATCTTGGTTAGGCTCTGTTTTGAGGTTGTTTTCTAATGTATTTTGGATGTTAATTGATGTTACAAATGAGGTTTTATCAATCAAATCCCGAATAGGTTTGTTTTCCTAAGTTTTGCTTGCTAGAATAGTGGTTTTTGGGATGGTTTTGGTGATCTGCTGTTGCTGGAGGTATAAGGTCATGATTATGTTGCTTTTTGATGCTAATTGATGTTTATAAGAGGTTAGAATTGATAGATCTTGGCTGGGCTTTGTTTTGGGAGAGTTTGGAGGTGATTTCGGTTGTTTTTGGTAGCCAAACTGAGGTTCTTGGGTAGAGCAGCGAGTTGGATTGTGTTGCTGGTGATTTTAATGCATGGTGATGCATTAATCCTCTGTTGTTATGTGTTTAAAACAGGGGAGAATGATCCGGAAGCAATAGAGGTGGCGTTTGAAGTTTCGGATGCTTGGAAGGCTTGTCGGCTAGCATAGTTTTGTGTATCGGTGAGTGGAGATGGTTTTCCAACTTTGAAACGATTATTTGGAGGTTTTGGGAGCTTAGTTTAAGCCTAAACACTTTAGCTAAGCTCAAGAGTAAGCTTTCGGAAAAACTCCCTCGGATGTGCTATGTTGTGGTTTGATGCATTAGTTATAAATTGCATGTTTAATTTCTGTTTTGAAAGCATGTTTTAGCATGATTAATGCTGGTTTGAAAGCCATGTATTGAAGGATGCTCAAGGTAAGAGATCCTTGATTTGACATGTTACTAATTTGGTAATGATGCATGGAGATGCATGATGTTTAATGGCTTTGATTAATGCTTTAAAACAGTGAATTGATGATGGTATTTGATGTATATTGGCAAGTGATGAATTGGTTTTAAAGTACTTGAAACGGATATAGTTAGCCGGCTATAGGATTGGGTGCACCGTAAGTAAAGTCGCCTTGGATGTTGAGGGGTTGTGATTGTACCGTAAACTCCATCCAAGTATCCTAACGAGAGAGGTAAGATCACAACGGTGGTTAAAAGTCCGTGTGTGGATCTTGGTAAAATCACAACGGTGCTTAAAAGTTCGTGTTTGGATCTTGGTAAAATCACAACGGTGGTTAAAAGTCCGTGTGTGGATCTTGTGTTATGTGTCACGTACTCTCGTTAGTGGGTTATACAACTATCGATGAGTGATGTTGAGGGGTTGTGATTGTACCATTAAACTCCATCACGGGTGTTGAAGGGTTGTGATTATACCGATAAACTCCACCTTGTAAAGCCGGTAGTGTGTATGAAGCGTGTGGGACAACACTTGTATTCCGCGTATCCGATTGTATCTTGTGTTGAAATGGTTTGTGAACTATCACTTGAAAGCCAATATAATGTATTTGAATGTAATGAAGCTAGAGATGCTTGAAAATGATGCAAGGTTGCATGGGAAGTATGTAAACGATACATGAATGCATGTGATACTTGTTAAGCATGAGCAAAAGTATATCTTCTTTTGTGAATGGTGCATAAGTGCATAGAATCTCATAAGTGCATTGAAGTCTTGTGAAGGCTTGTTTTTAAAAAGGCACGTAATGCAAATGTTGCTTTTGTAGTTCATGTGTTTTGCATTTGTTGAATGTATGAAATAGATAGAAGGAACATTGGTTTTCAAAAAGCATTTTGCTTTGAAATGATCATCAAGCATGAGAATAGTATGTTGTGAAGTGGAAGTGTTTTCCAAGGAAATCGAGTTGAACTTTTCATGAAGTGTTCATGCATGGAAAGGTTTAAATGATAGTGTTTGCAAGAATGTGGTTTGGGGTGCGTTGTTTAGCATTTCAAAGTTAAAGGTTGGTTTTCATGTTGAGCAATGCATGATTTAAAGCAATGTTGTTTCAAAGGAAGTTTTCAAACAATGCTTTGGTTTATTGAATTGTATCTACATTTAAAGAAGGATTTATGATTCGCTGCATTGATGGTGTTTTGGTTTTGAGCATTCCTCACTAAGCATTATGTGCTTACGCTCCTTTTTGTCCATCAATGCAGATATTTGAAGTTGGGACAACAAGAAGCAAAGGATTCAAGAAGAGCTCCACTTGAGAAGTATGTCTTGGTTTATAGCTATAGATAATAATGGCAATGGGGGGAGAGTCTTTTGTGTTGTTGTGTAATGAGATTGTGTATGATGACCATGATCGGTTTATGGTTTGAACCTTTTTGTTGATCGCTTTGCCATATTTGAATCTTCTTCATCATAAGTTGATATGTTATGCTCTTTGAATAGAAGCAAGATCATGTGTTGGATGTGATGAATGAGTAGGTGTGCTTAATGTTTGTAATGTATCTAGTCTTTGATGTAATTTGATAGTTATAATGCTTATCATGTTGATGATATGTTTTGGAATGGTTTCATTTATGTTTGATGGTGTTTTGAAGTGAAAAACCAGAATTTTCTGCTGTTTCTGGGCAGGGTGTATCGAAACACCCTTGGCTGTTTTGAAACGGGTGCATGAAATGGCCTGGGGGTTTCGGAACGGCTAGAGGTGTTTCGAAACACTTTGGCTGCTGGAGGTGTCCGTTTCTGAACTGGTTTCGGAACATGCTCGCGTATCGAAACGGTCAACACCGTTTCGGTTGACCGTTTCGATACGGGCGTACGACACGGGTGTTTCTATACGGGTGTCAGTGTTTCGAAACGGGTGACCGTTGGACAGATTCTGCATGCTTTACATTTTAGTCCTGAAAGTTGTAATTGCAATTGCTTGAGCTTGAGATGTCTTTTTAAGCTGGAATTTGGCAGAGAGGCTTATAATATGTTTAATTGAGGTTTGGTAAAACTAAAATCTCGAAAGTCCTTCTATTTTCCAAAATTTCCATTTTGGTCCCTAAAGGTGTACTTCTTGCAATTGAGTCCTTAAACGTTCCCGATCGCTGTGTTTTTCTCTCCCAAGGTTCTTGGGCTTTCACATAGGTTTAATGCGCATCTAGAGAAGTTTAAAAAGGAAAAAAAGGGTCGCTAATCAAGGTTGACTTTCGGGTTGACTTTGGTTTTCCCCGTGTGATCGTCGTAATTCGGGTCTAGCGTCTAGGCCGGGCTAAGGGGGTTACACATAGGGAGGTGGTCTCGCGAGGGTGTATGCACATCACGAGGGACGCAACGACACGGATGTGATTGCAGGTACCTTCACATTGCAATCCATATCCTTGTTAGCATTGATTTATTCTGGATCTACGCATTCATACATCTTGAGTGAGTATGTGCATTTGCTTGATATTCCTGTTGAGATGCTAGATGTAGGTACGCAAGTAACAAGTTCTTTTGGTGAGACTGTTGTTACTAGGAAATTGTATAGGAGGTGCCCGTTGTCTTTTCAAGGTCATGTATTTTCTGTTGATTTGATGGAAGTGCCTTTTTACCGATTTGACTTTTTATGGATTTGATGTGATTCTTGGAATGGATTGGTTGGTTGAACTCCAAGCTGTGGTGGATTTTGATGTTAAGCGGGTTACCGTAAAGCTTGCGGATTATTACAAGGTAGTAATCGTATGTGAGAACGTGAATTTCTTGTCTAATGCAATTTCATCTCTTGAAGTGGGTCGGATGATGAAGTTGGGGTATGAAGCCTTCTTGGCGTATGTGATGAATCTTTTTACGAAGGAAGTGCGTGTGCAAGACATACGAACCGTATATGAGTTTCTGGGTGTCTTTCCAGAAGAGTTGCTTGTATTGTCACCTAAACGAGAGGATGAGTTTGGTATTGAGTTATATGAGAACACGCCTCCAGTGTAAATTGCTCCTTATCGCATGGCTCTTAAAGAGTTGAAGGAGTTTAAGATGAAGCTCCAGGAGTTGCTTGACCGAGGGTTCATAAGGCCGAGTATTTCACCTTGGGGTGTGCCGGTCTTGTTTGTGAAGAAGAAGGATGGTACCATGCGTATGTGCATTGACTATCGCCAACTGAACAAGTTGACGATTAAGAACAAATACCCTTTGCCGAGATCAATGATTTGTTCGACAAGTTTTGTGGTGCTTCGGTGTTTTCAAAGATAGAATTGAGGTCTGGGTACTATCATCATAAGGTTAAGGATGTGGATGTACCTAAGACAGCTTTTCGGACGAGGTACAACAATTATTAGTTCTTGGTGATGTTGTTTGGCTTGACAAATGCACCGGCTGCCTTCATGGACATGATGAATAGGGTGTTCCATGAGTTTTTGGACTAGTTTGTTCTAGTGTTTATCGATGATATTCTCGTGTACTCGCGTACCGAGGAGGATCATGATAGGCACTTGAGAATTGTGTTGCAAGTGCTGATAGAGAACAAGCTTTATGCTAAGCTAAGCAAGTGTGAGTTTTTGCTCAAGGAAGTTCTTTTTCTTGGACACGTGGTGTCGGCCGAAGGTATTCGGGTTGATCCACACATGGATAAGGCGGTGATAAGTTGGAAGACGCCTAAGTCGGTGACTGAAGTGCGTAGTTTCCTTGGGTTGGCTGGTTACTACCAAAGGTTTGTTGAAGGTTTCTCTAAGATTGCTGCCCTTTTGACCAAGTTGATGCAAAAGAATGTTCGCTTTGAGTGGACGGATGTTAGACAACAAGCTTTCGAAAAGTTGAAGGAAGCTTTAACACAAGCTCATGTCTTGATTCAACCAGAATCGGGTAAGGAGTTTGTAGTTTATAGCGATGCATCATACGTTGGTTTGGGTTGCATGTTGATGAAAGGTGGGAAGGTTTTCGCTTATGCGTATAGACAGTTGAAAGTGCATGAGCGCAACTATCCTACGCATGATCTTTAGCTCGCGGCGGTGGTGTTTGCTCTGATGATTTGGAGACATTAACTTTATGGTGAAAGTTGTGTAGTTTATACCGACCATAAGAGTTTGAAGTATCTTAAATCTCAAAAGGAGTTGAATCTTAGGCAACGAAGATGGTTGGAGTTGCTTAAGGATTACGATCTAACCATTGAGTATCATCCGGGAAAGGCCAATGTTTTGGCTAATGCTTTGAGTAGGAAGGTGGTTGTTGAGCTGAGAGCTATGTTTGCTCGTTTGAGTATATCGCGTGATGGTGGCTTGATAGCTGAGTTACATGTGAAACCTTCTCTAATTCAGTTGATTAAGGAAAAGCAATTGTTGGATGATTCGTTGGTGCCACATGTTCAAGATATAGCTGATGGTACGGCTACAAATTTCCGTTTTAATGATGATGAGGTTCTATGTTTCAAAAGTCGGGTGGTGGTGCCGGAAGATGTTGGGTTGAAGCGCACTATTTTGACTGAGGCTCATAGCAGTCCTTTTGTTATGCACCCTTGTAGTACTAAAATGTACCGTGGTTTGAAGGATGATTACTATTGGGTGTGATTGAAAAGGGATGTGGCGGATTTCGTTAGCAAGTGTATGGTTTGCCAATGATTGAAGGCTGAGCATCAGTTTCCTTCCAGTTTGTTATAGCCTTTGAGAATACCGGAGTGGAAATGTGAAAGGATTACAATGGATTTCGTATCCGGTTTGCCTTTGACACCATCAAAGAAGAACTTAGTGTGGGTGATTGTGGATCGTCTTACAATGTGTGCACATTTCTTGGCCGTGCATACTACGTATACGTTGGACAAGTTAGCTGAGTTGTATATTGCTGAGATTGTGCGTTTGCATGGTGTACCCAATCCTATAGTGTTGGATAGAGATCCAAGGTTCACAGTGAGGATTTTGGGAATGTTTACATCAGCCATTTGGTACGCGGTTGAATTTCAGCACTTCATATCATCCTCAGTCTGATGGGTAGTCGGAACGAGTTATCCAGGTGCTTGAGGATATGTTGCGATGTTGTGTGATTGATTTCCAAGGTTCTTGGGAAAAGCATATGTCGTTGGTTGAGTTTTCTTATAACAACATTTTTTAGGTAAGTATTCAAACGACACCATATGAGGCCCTGTAGGGAGAAGTGCAGAACGCCTCTTTGTTGGGCTGAGGCGGGGAAAAAGTTGCTTTCATTGCCGGATATGCTCAAGGGAACAACTAAGAAGGTGAAGCTCATTTGTGAGCGGTTGAAGGCTGCATCGGATTGACAGAAGTCTTACGCAGATTTAAAGCGTAAAGAGGTTGAGTTCGCGGTTGGAGATCGCGTGTTCCTTCTGGTGTCACCTTGGAAAAAGGTGATGAGGTTCGGACGTAAGGGAAAGCTTAGTCCGTGGTTTATTGGACTTTATGAGGTTGTGGAGGGAGTAGGTCATGTGGCTTACCGGTTGAGGTTGCCTCCCGAGTTGGAAAAGATTCATGATGTGTTTCATGTATCTATGTTACGGAGATATAGATCGGATCATTCGCATGTGATGCTGGTTGAGGAAATTGAGTTGAATCCAAACTTTTCCTATGATCTGGAACCGATGAGAATATTGGATTCAAGTAGCAAAGTTCTTCGTGGGAAGACGATTGAGCTTGTGAAGGTGTTAAGGTGACACCGAGGAGTTGAGGAGGCCACGTGGGAAAGCAAGGTGGACATGCTGAGGCAATTCCCGCATCTTTTTCCTTTAGGTAAAATTTCGAGGATGAAATTTCCTAAGTGGGGGAGAGTTGTAACGCCCCAGTTTTGGGCTTAGATTTTTTTGCGATGTCGAGTTAGGTCGATGGAACCGATGTCGGTTGTTCGAACCGTTAAAAAGTGGTTTAGGGAAATCAAGGTTCGGGATAGGATAAAAATGTGATAAAAATTCTTAAAATCCTCTAAAATGATGTTTAAGAGGTTGGTCAAATCAATTTTGCAAAACGGGTTTTCGGAAGTATACATTTTGGGTGGTGACCAAAATGTAAAGATTTAAAAGTTGGGAAAAATGTTTTTCAAGAAGAGTCAAAATCTTAGAATATTTAGGGAGCTACTAGGCAATTATGCCTTTTCCCTAATTTGGCATGTATTTTAAATGTTATTAAAAATTAAAAAGGCTTTTAATTTGGTTAAATTAAGGATATTAGTTAATCGGTAAATGAAATTTTTGACGACTTTTTCATTTCTTACTTTCACTTTAGCCAAACACTCTCCCTTTTCTCTCAATTTTCCAGAAAATCTTTTCTCTCAAACCCTCCCTTGATTTCTATCATTTCTCTATTGATTTCTTCCATTTCCTTCAAGTTTCTTCAAGCAAATCATGCCAAATTAAAGGAGAAACAAGGATTGGAGGTAATTTTCATGCTATCCCCTTAATCTAAGTTCATTATTGAAATTCCAAAGATATTTGACTCTTTAATACTGATTTTGATTGAGTTTTATGGTTAGGTTGATAAACTCTTGAAATCTTGATGGAAAATTGGTTTAAAATGTGATTTTCGGACTTTGATTGATTTGGCTGGTTTGAGATTGTTTCTAAATGAGTTTTGAAAGGTTTTTGGTGTTGAAGTGGAGTCTTAATCATATAGATCCCGAAATCCTTGAGATCCTTTGTTTTTGAAGTGTTTTAGGTGAGTTTTTGAGGTGTTCTTATGGTATTCGAGTTGCTGGAGGTATAAAGATGGTTTTAGGTTGTTTTTTGTTGTTGATTAATGCATAAAATGTGTTGGGTAATGACTGGCTGAGGTTTGAGGTCAATCGTTTGAGTTTTTGGTTGTTTCGGATGGGTGTTTTGATGCTTTAGAGCAGGCCTGCAGGATTTCTTGTGTGTGATGAAGTTTTGGATGCATTTTAATGCATTGAATCTCTATTTTGGTGTGTTGGAAACAGGGGATAGTAATCTGGAAGCGAACGAAGTGTTTTTGGAGGCTTCGGAAGATCAGTAGTTGCGTCGGCAAGCGCAGTTTTGCAAGTTGGTGAGTGGAATTTGGTTTTCCGGCGTGGAAACGTTTTAGAAAAGGTATTGGGAACTTAATAAGAGCTTGAAACGCTTTATTAAGTTTGGAAGTAAGTAAATCGAAATTTCTCCCTCGGTTGTGCTAGTTATGAGCTTTTGGTTGCACTTGGTTTTAATTGCATTTACCTACTGTTTAAAGCATATTTTAAATATATATAATGTGTATGATGATGCCATGTGGTTTAAGGATACATTAGGTAAGTGGTCCTTGTATGCATGAATTGATGCATGAGGTTTTTAAGCATGGTTTAATGCTTTTTGATGGCTTATCATGAATGCTTTGTAAAAACAGTGAGGTATGCATGTGTTGTGGATTATTTTGGCAAGTGATGTTGAGTAAAGTGTTTTGTAAATGAAATCAGATATAGTTAACCGGCTATAAGATTGAGTGCACTATAAACAAGTCGCCTTGGATGTTGAGGTGTTGTGAATGTACCGAATACTCCATCTAAGTACCCTAACGATTGAGGATTGATTAAGGTTGCAACGGTTGAGGGTAGCTCCTGGGTGCGAACCTTGTGTGTTTTTCGTCTCTCGTTAGGGGGTTACACATCTACCGATGAGTGGTGTTGAGGGGTTGTGATTGTACTGAATACTCCACCACGGGTGTCACAACGATGGAGGGTCGCTCTCGTGTGTGAACCTTGAGATGCCGGTAGAGTGTATGAAGGGTGAGAGAGAACCCTTGGTATTCTGTGTATCTGATACATTGTTTTTGAGGTTGTTGTTATCACTTGTGAGCCAATCTAATAGATTTTTTTATTGTGGAAAATGTTGCTAATGCATAGTTTGAAAGATTCATGTTTTGGTTTAAGCTTAGCATAAAGGTGTTATGCTTGAAAGGCTTGGTAAATGAGGAGCATTGATTTAATTGCTGATTTTGATTGGATCATGTTGCATGATGTTTAAAACAATGAATTTGTTGTTAAAGTTCATGGTTTGTTAAGAAAGGCATGATGGTTTTGAGCAATACTCACTAAGCCTGTATGCTTATGCTCTCTTTGTCTCAGCAATGCAGATAATTAGACTTTTGCAGGCAGCATCTTCGAGGAATCACACCAAGACAGTTTGCTAAAAGTATGTTGAGCTTGGAATCGCACTAAGCATTTTTGGACTTGTAAATGGCCATTGAGTTTTGGATTATGCTTGCTTTTGGTTTTTAGCATTTTCGTGCTTTTGACTTTTAGGAAGCATGCCTCTAGTGCCTTTTCTTTCGAGAATGATGCTATGATGTTGCTTGTGCTTCGTATATGTGGTCTTTGATAGATATGTAAGTTGTATGTTTGTTAGGGCATGTGTCGGAATGGTTCCGGAGGGTAAAAACTGATTTAAACCAGCTATTTAGAACATTGCAAGCCCAGGTGTTTCGAAACACCCTTGTCTGTTTCGAAACGGTGGCCTAAAATGGCCTTGGTGTTTCAGAACGGTGAGGCCTGTTTCGAACATTTTGCCTCTATGAACCTTCGTACCGAAACGTGTCTTGAGGGGTTTCGAAACGAATCCGCGTATCGAAACGGTCAACCATGTTTCAAAACGGCTGTTCCGATAAGGGGCATTCTGTTTCGAAACACTTGACCGTTGGATTTGTATTTGAATTGTCCCGAGTTTGGTTTCTTGCATTTTGGTCCCTGTTTTCCTTGCATGCAATTGAATGAGTATGTAATGAATCTAATTAAAGGTCGGTAACTTGAATTCGGCAAAAGCCCTTGTAATTTATAAAAAAATACAAAACGGTCCCTAATCTTTAATTGGTTTAATTCGAAAGGTGATTGTGTTGATTTTGATCTGCAGCTTGTGTACGTACACATAGGAATCTAAAATGCATCTAGACAAGGTTAAAAAGAAAAAAAGAAGGGGTCCTTTATTGAGGTAAACCTTCCCGGTTTACTTCAATATTCCCCATGTGATCCGTTCGGTTTGGTCTATCGGCCAGGCCGGGTCGAGGGGGTTACATATAATGCCTCCATATCTTTGGAGCGAACACCACAGCTGCAAGCTCAAGATCGTGAGTAGGATAATTACGCTCATGTACCTTCAATTGTCTCGACGCATAAGCAACTACTCTACCCTCCTGCATCAGCACACATCCTAAACCCACATAGGATGCATCACTATACACCACAAACTCTTGTCCCGATTTAGGTTGAATCAAGATTAGAGCTTGTACCAAAACTTCCTTTCAACTTTTGAAAAGCTTGCTGCCTCGCCTCCGTCCACTCAAACTTAACATCTTTTTGAAGCAAATTCATCAACGGAGCAGCAATCATAGAAAACCCATCCACAAACCGACAGTAATACACTGCCAAGCTTAGAAAACTATGAACCTCCGTTACTGATTTCGTTTGTTTCCAACCCACAACCGCATCTATTTTATGAAGATCCACACGAACACCTTTGGCTGACACCACATGACCAAGAAACACCACCTCCCTGATCCAGAACTCACATCTACTCAACTTTTCATAAAGCTGATTATCCAACAAAATCTGCAGCACTATCCTCAAATGCTTATCGTGATCCTCCTCGGTACGAGAGTACACAAGGATATCATCGATAAGCACTACCACAAACTGATCAAGGTACTCATGAAACACCTTGTTAATCATGTCCATGAACACGACCGGTGCATTGGTGAAACCAAAAGGCATCACTAGGAACTCGTAATGCTCGTACCTCGTAAGAAAAGCCATCTTCGATATGTCCTTATCCTTCACCTTAAGTTGATAATACCTTGACCTTTGATCAATCTTTGAAAACACAATGTCACCACGTAACTGCTCAAAAAGATCATCAATACGAGGTAAAGGGTATTTGTTCTTTATCGTCAATGTATTCAGTTGCTGATAGTGTATACACATCCGCATTGTCCCATCTTTCTTCTTAACCAACAAAACTGGAGCTCCCCAAGGCGAGATACTCGGCCTAATGAAACCACGATCTAGCAACTCCTGAAGCTACGTCTTTAACTCCTTTAACTTCTTTGGTGCCATTCGATAAGGAGCAATGGATGTCGGAGCCGTATACGCATACGTCTCTATGCAAAACTCGACCTCCCTATACGGTGGCAACCTAGGTAACTCTTCCGGAAACACCCCCGGAAAATTTCAAAATGTCCAAATATCTTATGGACATGCTTATTTCATATTTGTTTTCATCACACATGCCAAATAAGCTTGACAACCACCATTCATAAACTTGTGAGCTTCCACCGCCAAAACAACATTGGAGAAGAACTTTATGTTCTCACCCACCACCACAACTCAAAAATCATCGGCAAGCTTTAACGAAACACGCTTGGTCTCACAATAAACCACATCTTTATTGTAGCGCCCCAGTTTTGGGCCTAGGTGTTTTGCGAGTCGGGTTGGGTCGGTGGAACCGATAGTCGGTTGTTCGAATCATTAAAAGGTGGTTTAGGGAAATCAAGATTCGGGATGGGATAAAAATATGATTAAAATTCCTAAAATCATCTAAAAGAGTATACATTTTGGACAGTGACCAAAATGTAAAGTTTTAAAGTTGTTGAAAAGTGTGTTTTTTTCAAAAAGAGTCAAGATCTTAGAATCATTAGGGAGCTAATTGGCGATTAAGCCTTTTCTCTATTTTGGCATTGTTTTAAATGGTTTATTAAATATTAAAATGGCTTTAATTAATTTAATTAAAGAGTTAGTTATTTTGTTAAAAGATTTTGACGAACATTTTCATTCTCTTGCTTTCACTTCAACCAAACACTCTCCATTTTCTCTCAAACTCCATATTTTCTTCACTCTTAATTTCTCTCTTGATTTCCAACTTCATCTTTGTGATTTCTCTCAAATTTCTTCAAGTTTCTTGAAAGCTAAACTTGCCAAATTAGAAGAGAAGCAAGGATTGGAGGTAAATTTCGTGCTAATCCTCTAATAAAGGTTCTTTAATAAAATTCTAAAGATATTTGACTCTTTATTCATGTTTTTTATTGAGGTTTTGTTATTGTTTTGATAAAATGATGAAATCTTGTTGAAAAAGATGTTTTAAGGTGATTTTCGGAGTTATGTTGATTTCATTTGTTTGAGATAGTTTCTAATTGAGTTTTGAAAGGTTTATGATGTTGAAATATAGCCTAAATCAAATTAATCCCGAAATCCTTGAGATCTTTGGTTTTTAAGGTGTTTTTGGTTGGGTTTTGGGGTGTAATGTGAAATCTGAGTTGAATAAGGATGTTTTTAGGTTGTTTTTGGAGGTGATTGATGGTTAAAATGTGTTGGTTGAGTTGGTGGATGGCTGGGCTGAGTTTAGAGATCAATCGATTAAGTTTTTAGTTGTTTCGATTGGGTAAATGTATGCTTTAGAGCGGGGCTGTGGGTTTTCTTTTGAGTGCTGGTGTTTGAATGCATTATGATGCCTTAAATTTCTGTTCTTAACGTGTTGAAAACATGGGATAGTGTTCCGGAATCGAACGAAGTGGTTTTGGAGGCTTCTGACAATTGATTTGTGCGTCGGCAAGTGTGGTTTCCCAAGTCGGTGAGTGGAAACTGATTTCCCAGCGTAGTAACGTTTTAGAAAAGGTTTTGGGAACTTAGTAAGAGCTTGAAACGCTTTACTAAGTTCGGAAGTAAGTAAAGTGAATTTCTCTCTCCGGATTGTGCTAGTATGAGCCTTTGGTTGCACTTGATTTTAATTGCATTTACCTACTATTTTAAAGCATGTTGTGAATATATGAAATGTGGATGATGATGCCATATGGTTTAAGGATGCACAAGGTAAGTGATCCTTGTATGCATGTGTTGATGCATGAGGTTTGAAGCATGGTTTAATGCATGTGATATGGTTTATAATGAATGCTTTGGAAAAACAGTTAGGTATGCTTGAGATATGGATTATATTGGCAATTGATGTGTTATAAAGTGTTTCATAAATGAAATTGGATATAGTTACCCGGCTATAGGATTGAGTGCACTATAAAAAAGTCGCCTTGGATGTTGAGGGGTTGTGATTTTACCGAAAACTCCATCCAAGTACCGCAACGATTATAGATTGTTTAAGGTTGCAATGGTTGAGGGTAGCTCCTGGGTGCGAACGTTGTGTGTTTCCCGTCTCTCATTAGTGGGCTATACATCTACTGATATGTGGTGTTGAGGGGTTGTAATTGTACCGAATACTCCACCACGAGTGTCACAACAATGGAGGGTTGCTCTCGTGTGTGAGCCTTGAGATGCCGATAGAGTGTATGAAGGGTTTGGGATAACACTTGGTAATCCGTGTATCCGATATATTTTTGAGTATGTTTTTAGTCACTTGTGAGCTAATATAATGGAATTAAATGCTATGGAAATGTTGATGATGCACATTATGAAAAATACATGTTTTATCTTAAGCTTAGCATAATGGTGTTTATGCTTGAAAGGCTTGATGTTTGGGTAGCATGGTTTAATTGCTGAAAAATATGAGATTCATGTTGCATGGTATTTAGCTTGCTGATTTTAATGTTTAAGTGCATAGTTTATCAAAGAAGCCTTGATGGTATGGAAAAGAGTGAAAAATGGTTTTGTGCAATGATGATGATTTTGGTTTTGAGCAATCCTCACTAAGCTTGCAGGCTTATGCTTTCTTTGTTCATCAATGTAGATAATTAGGTGTTGGAGGTAACAACTAAAAGGGATGTTTCCAAGTGACTTCTTTAAATGTATGTTGAGGTTTTGAAATAGTGTAATAAAGTCAATGGAGGTGTTCAATGGTATGAATGTTGTTTGTTTGGTATTTTCTGGTTTGGTGTAAGTTTGATATGCATATTTGGTTATGTAAATGGCCTTTAAGTGTTGGTTTATGCTTGGAATTTAGATTTGACCCTTTGGTTCTTATTTCTCTTATGAAGCATGCCTCTAGTTCTCTTTGACATTGATGATGATGCTTTGATGATGCCTTTGCCCTTTACTTTTGACGGTTGATGTGTATTTGAGTTCGTGCATGTTTGTGTATATGTCGGATCAGTTTTGGATGGTTCAACTCGAGGCAAACCAGCAAAATTAAGCATTGCAGGCCCAGGTATTTCAAAACACCCTTGTTTGTTTTGAAACGGGTGCTTGAAATGGCCTTGGAGTATCAAAATGATGAGGTCCGTTTCAGTACATTTTGCTTCTGTGAAACCATATTTCGAAACGGGTCAAGAGATGTTTCGGAACGATCCCGCACTTCGAAATGTAAGCCCATGTTTCGATACACCCGTTTCAATACAGGGCTAGCTTTTCCGTAACGCCTGGTTGTTATTTTAGTTATGGGCATTTTTGAAGTTCTGATTCTTTGCATTTTAGTCCATGTTTGTCTTGTTTGTAATTAAATGAGTTCCAACGATTATCTTGAGCTGAGTTTTTACAGAGAAGCATGTAATGAACCTATTTAAAGGTTGGTAATCTGAATTTGGTA
Source organism: Hibiscus trionum (assembly GCA_030270665.1). NCBI lineage: Eukaryota > Viridiplantae > Streptophyta > Magnoliopsida > Malvales > Malvaceae > Hibiscus > Hibiscus trionum. Next base: position 31,662,652 of record BSYR01000021.1, read on the forward strand.
ACAACCCTTACAAATTGTAAAGTTTACAAACTGGTCCCTAAACCCAAAATTGGTGTTAATCGATTAAAGCTCGTGTTGTCATTCAATCCGATGCTTGTTGATAACATAGGAATGAAATTTACATCTAGGTAAGATAAAAAGAAAAAAAATAGGGTTGTTTATTGAGGTAAACCTTCCCGATTGACTTCAATATTCCCTGTGTGACCTGTTTGGTTCGGTCTATTAGCTAGGTCGGGTCGAGGGGGTTACAATTGGTGGTATCAGAGCCAAGTTACGAAATGTTGGGATGATGGTAAGTTGTTGGTAAGTAATTGAAATGTGAGTGTGTGTTTTTGGTGATGCTATATATGGTGATTGAATATGAATGTAAGCTGTTATATGATGTTAGATTGGGCTGAATTTTGATGCTTGAGATGCATGGTGGTTGTAACATGCATTGGTATGTTTTATGCTATGCTGGGGGGGGGGGAATTGGACTTCCCATTTTCGTATTACCTACTGAAATGTTTTTAAATTGGTTTTGAAGTCTTGGATCCTTGTTAGAAGTTGTCCTGATCTTTGGTTTTGTTTTATGTTCATGCCTTAATGTTATTAGCACAATGAGACCAAAGAGAGAATTGCGATATGGGTCGGTTGCTCCTCTTGATGAGCAACGTAATCAGGAGAACGTGGTTCTGCCTAGTGCAAATTTACCTCCTCCACTGCCACCACCACCTGGGGATGAGGAGCAAGGGCAACACGGACTGGCTGGTCCGGTGTTGGGAGACTTGACGCCTTTAGTACAGGCGATGACAGGAGCATTCCAGGCTGCTGTTCTTGGACTGCATGTGCAAGTGTAGAGTGTCCACGAGTTCTATATTTTGTACACATTCCTGCCCTTATTATTGCTATTCTTAAGCTCATTTAGGCATATTTAGGGGCATTGCATACATTATAACAATATCTTCTCTTTTACCATGCTTTTATTGAATAATTTATGTTTGGTTGAGAAAATTTACTGTTTTAGTTTAGTTTTTATTTTCAGGTGCTATAGCAAGGAGAGGAGAGGACATGAGAAAGCAAGAAAGCTGGAACAAAATGAGTTGTACTGAAGCAGCCCCAGATGCCGCCAAGGACGCTGCCGAAGCAGCATTGCTGCCAAGTGCCACTCATGCAAGAATTACAACGACTTAGCCAATATGGGTCGCGATTGAAACGGGAAAATTCCCCGAGCCCAACAAGCCCAGTCTTGCAATTTTCTAAAGCCTGTAGCGGCCGGTAAAGTTGATCCAAGATCGATAAGTATGAGTACTTATCCTTACTTGCGAGAGAATGCAACGTCCAAAGAGTCAACATTTAAGTCAAAAAGAAGTCTATATTTAATGTAAAACTACTTTAAGAACTTCTACTTCAAGGAGGACTCAAACTTTGGCCATGAGCCCTATATATACCCAATGTATGTAAGGGTATAGGGGCATGAAGAGGTATGAGGGGATACGTGCTTGAATAGCCGCATAGCAGAGATGTAGCTAGGTAGATGGGTGTTGTTGGGGGTCGCATCCCAACTCTCCTAGGGTTTAGACACTTGTATGTAAAGTAGTATGTGAGAAACGGTTGTAATAGCTCTGAGTTGTTTTCAATAAAATTCCAAAGTTTGCTTAATCTATGCACTTCATTATTTCTATTAGTCTACAACAGTCAGTTGAGAGAATCTATTTGTCGGGCACGAAAGTGTAAGGCTCACGAAAGGGTTAAGCACGGTCAAAACATGTTGAGGCGTGACTAACTTGGTTCCTAACAAGTTCACAAGTTTCAGCGGCTAAAAGGGATCACCAATCGAATGGACTTGCTTGTGTTAGGTTTACGCTGAGATTGCTAGGTATTGCTTACATCACGTGTTCGAGCATCCTTGCCTAGAAATAGGGAGGATCACTGTCGACTATCCCGCCGAACTTGGAATGTCTGCCAGACTTGCCGCCATGACCTATTTCCGTTCCACCTGCCGAGACAACGAAAGTTGCAGGGGTAGTGACCCGCTGCGGCCGCGTGATAGGGTCGTAGCCTGCCGTCCGCCATACCCGCCGAGGCAGCAAATCATGGCAGTGTAAAACATACTAAGGCTGTACAATGCAATCTTCATGCTACTGAGCTGCAATTGTCTTACCCAGTCTATCGACCAAATCTCTTCCTATCATCCCTCTCATCACTATTTTTGTTTTATTTGTGTTTTTATATTTCCACATATTGAGATTTAATTGCTCATTTAGTAAATCTTTGTGCAGGAAACATCTCATAGGAGCTGCTCCAATCCCTGTGGGAAACGATATCTTTTATACTATAACTTGAAAAGAGTGTGCACTTGCGCTCATAAATAGAGAACACCCAGACGCTCTACAGCAACCTCTCATTGGAGTGCTTGAGGATTTTAGGAGGAGTAGAATTTCGCGATTTATCTCTTAGGGCATCCGAGGCATGGATGGCCAACACGATCCGGATATTGGATCAGATGGGGTGCAATGATGCACAAAAGTAGTGTTGTGCAGTGTCGTTGTTGCATGGTGGACGACTGTGATAGCGGCCTTGGAGTAGAAAGAGGTGGATTAGACTTTCATCAACTCTGCCTTTAAAAGAAAGTATCTTGGAGTCAGATACTTAGATGACAAGAAGCGGGAGTTCATGTCCCTAGTGCAAGGGAACATGTCGGTGGCTGAGTACGAGGTCCAGTTCGTACGATTGAGCCAGTATGCTCAGGAGTTGGTGTAAAGTGATAGGCATCGTTGTGACCGCTTTCGGTATGGTTTTGTGTAGGATGTGAAGACGTTCATGCTCGCGTCTGATTACATGGATTTTGATGTGCTTGTGACTTGAGATAAGGACATAGAACAGAGTTTGGGTTTTGTCATTTCGCATGGGTGGATCTAGCTCAGGCAAGAGAGCTGCTGATGCTAGCCCTAGTGGTGGGCAAAATAAGAGGAATCGTAACCGTAGATATCAGCTTGTGGTGAGGCGAGGTGCACCAACTCAGGGCAACAGGCCGAGGTTTGAGCAGAATACAAGTTGGTCATGTGGTTCACGTTAGCACTTGAGGTGAGATTGTCCTCGCGCGACTCGGTAGGTGCAAGCTCTTGTGGCTGGGGCCAATTCTTGCTGGAACCGCGGAAATGCTGATCACATGAGAGGGGAGTGTCCCTTGTTGGCGAGAGGTGGTCAGGGTCGTGTGTTAGAGTATGGCAAAAGACCAATCATATGATGATTGTATTGACACACTATCTTTACCGATTTTATCAAATAAAGGCATTGCCGTTATTTTCTTCTGTTATATTTCTGTGCATCAAATTAGCAAAAGAAAATAATGTCCATATAATATTATGATTATTTTTAAAAGATCCTTAGTTGAGTATTATTGATACATGGATAATAATAATACGTTTAAAGGTAACATGTTGTTGATTGACGACAATGTGTTGTCATTGACATAGTGATGTCAAAATCGAAGCATGAATATGATGTCAGATAACAATATATTGGATTGACCTGCTATGAGCACATGTTTTGGAATATTATGTAATTATCACGATATTACTCATAATGATAACTATATGTATTATCCTTTGACTTGACATCATTACTATCTTAATATATATTGTTGTGTGTTTTGATGTAGTTAAACGTGCACCGTAAATGGTTACACTATAAAGACTGACATTGAGCAAATTGTCACGGGGCTAGAGTTTGACAGGCTAGCCCGTGCGGCCTTAGTCGACGATCTTAAGTCGAGGATTAAGTCAGCCTTCGAATATCTAAGCTAGAGTGCTTAGAACTTGACGCGGTGAAAGCTTTGTGGGAAAAGTGATGGCCAGACAACAAGGAAAAACAAGGATTAAGAGAAAATGTAAACTCTTACTCAATACTCAAGAAAACAAAGAAGAGTGGAATGAATTACAAGGGGTGGGGGAAGGCTCTATTTATAGCCTTGCCCCCCTCGATCTAACGGCTAAGGGAGATTTGATCCAAGGGCTATGGATGAATCTCCAAGATACAAATCTCCTAACTATTGAAAGATTATCACACAAATGCAAACTTGCCTAGATTACAAAGCTATGACATCATGGCTTGGGTGGCATAGAAGACTTTCCCCAAGTATGGCTCCATGGTGGACAACTTTCATGTGTGTCGGTCAAAAGATGACAACTCAACAAGGGTCGAGGTCTCTTGGGCGGATTGGGCTTGGCATGGCCCGATTCTTGTGTCCAAAACCCCTTTGGTAGCATGCACGTCGGGTGCTGACTCGGGCTCCATGGCTTGGGCAGCATGGAGGGTGCTCGGCAAGGCCCCGTCGGGTGCGTGCAGCATGCCCCCTCGGGTCCTTCTCTCGTGGGCGGCTCACAGGGTGTTTGACTTGACCCTATGGTGCGCGGGAAGTGCTTCGGCTCGGCTCTCTCGGTCGTGGACACCACATGGGGGTGTTGTGCATGGCCCCTTGGTGTGTGGTGTTGGCATCAACTCGGGTCCTTCGGTCGGGTGAAGGATGTGGTGTGCTAAGGAAAGCCCCTATGGGTGCGGCTTGCTCGTTCATGGGAAGTTGGGCTGTGACAATATCATGATATGTGTAGTGGGGTATGAATGGTTGAGATAAGATTTGTCCCTTCTACCTAATAGGAAACATATCACATGCCACTTGATTGAGTAAGACTAGAAATGCATGGTCGTGCTCGAATAAATTGATATGAGATATCACATATTGTTCGTTTGTTGTCTACTCTAGATATCAAGAAATAATAGATAGGCAAAACAAGTGTGACTATTCCAAGACTTGTGCGTATTCTAGATATAAAGGACAAAAGGATATAATACATTAGAATAGATGATCACAAAGATTTTATGTTGAATCTTTACTTCCAATAATTTAGGTGACAATGATACATTGCTATATGTCACTCATTGTTTGTAATATTGGACTAGTTATGATAATTGCTACTAATGTTACTGGAACCTACGGGGTCACACCCAGGGTTGAATATATAATTAATATTAAGACATATATATTTGATATATATGCTAAAGTATTTTATTATACGCAGAATTCCGAATTTAAAAGTAATTATAGTTCGAAATTAATTAAAAATCATATGCAGTTAGGGTAACATACTACAAAAGGGGGTTAACGGTCTAGCAGCTGTCTAACCCTTTTGAAATGTATTTTTCTCAAAATCGTTTTGTGAAAAAGAAAAATTGCTCTCAACTTTTAACCGAGTGAACTTAGTAGAGGCTGAGATGATCTATTCGTGGAGGCTAAGATTCGTATCGTTTGTGAGATTGTGACACGTTGTTGTTCTTGTTGTTTATCAAGGAACTCAATGTAAGTAAACACATCTCTTCCTCCTTAATTCAGATTAAACGTAAATGGATCGCTGGTGAGATCGTCGTGTTTGTTTTTTCATTGTGCCATGAGGGGCGCTGATGATCTAACGGTGGTATCAGAGCCACTTGTACTATATGGATTTGGGTTAAATACTTGTGTGATGCGATATGTTTATGATGTATGCTCTGTTTTATCGTTTTCAGTGTATATCTATGATATATTTTTTCGATTTGATAACTGGTATGATTAAGATGTTAATATGTTTTAATGATTTTGTAATCAACGGTTAAGAGTTAATTATGAATATGTTGCTACAAGGGTTTATATGTTAATTGTTATCATATAGATCGATGGGTATGCGATAGTAGATCGCATTCAGTGGAGAAACAATGGTTGTTCTGATATGGAAAAACCTACGGGACTGCAAACCCCAAAAACACGATTTTGTTGATAAAGTTATCAAATCGTGAGGTTTTTTACATGCATGGTTTTTGACATGGATGACATGTTAGATGTCGGATGTCTTATGCTTGCCACCATGACCCCTGAGCTTTAGAAGCAACATGAGGACATGGTAGCCTATGAGATGATTCAACACCTCAAGGAAATATATCAGAGGCAAGCGCGTCAAGAGAGGTATGAGACCTCTAAAGCTCTATTTCAATGCAAAATGAGTGAGGGGTCTCCTGTAGAAGCTCATGTCATTAAAATGATGGGCTATATCCAAAAGTTGGAGAAGATGGGATTTCCACTCAAAGATGAATTGGCCACTGATGTCATTCTGCAATCGTTGCTGGAGAGTTTCCACCAATTTGTCCTTAATTTCAACATGAATGAAATTAATAAGACTTTGCCATAGTTGCTTGGCATGTTACGAAACGCTGAAAACAACTTGAAAAAGGCTGGACCTAAGCCTATTCTGATGGTCTGAAATGACAAAAGAAAGGGAAAACTGTAGCAAAGCCTAAGGGTAATGGCAAGGCCAAGCCCAAAGGGGGAGTTAGCAAGGAAGGAAAATGTTTCCATTGCGGCAAGACCGAACATTGGAAGAGAAACTGCACTTCTTATCTTGAAGAAGTCAAAAAAGCAAAAGCAAACGCAGCGTCTTCTTCAGATATTTATGTCATAGATGTTAATTTGTCAATATCTACTTCTTGGGTATTAGATACCAGATGGGGTTCTCATATTTGTACTTCTGTACAAGGACTACAAAAGAAAAGGAATATGGCTAAAGGAGACGTGGACCTACGAGTAGGAAATGGAGCAAGAGTTGTTGGATTAGCTATAGGAACATATGTTTTGTCTTTGCCTAGTGGACTTGATTTAAATTTAGAAGATTGTTATTTTGTGCCTAGTTTAACTAAGAACATTATTTCTATTTCTTGTTTGGACAAGATATGTTTTGAGATTATTATTAAGAATAATTTAATTCTTTTTATTTCGATAATGTTTTTTTATGGTTCGACAAAATTAATTAACGGTGTTTACATTTTGGATCAAGATAATACTATTTATAACATAAATACGAAAATATCAAAGACAAATGACTCAAATCAAACCTACCTTTGGCACTGTCGTTTAGGCCATATAAGTAAGAAACGTATATCAAAACTCCATAAAGATGGACTTTTAGATTCATTTGTTTTCAAACAATATGATGTATGCGAATCTTGCTTATTGGGAAAAACGACTAAGGCTCTCTTTAACAGTAAAGATGAAAGAGTAAATGATTTATTGGGATTAATACATACTGATGTATGTGGGCCAATGAATACGCAAGCTAGAGAAGGATTTCAGTACTTCATTACATTCACTGATGATTCCAGTACTTCTTTAACAGTAAAGATGAAGGATTCCAGCACTTGAAAAGTTCAAGGAGTTCAAAAATGAAGTACAAAATCAAAAATGCAAGAGTATTAAGGCACTTCGATCAGATTGAGGTGGAGAATACTTAAGCATAGAGTTTGATGAACTCCTAAAAGAGTGTGGGATTGTCTCAAAACTTACCCCACTTGGTACACCACAGTGGAATGGAATTTCTGAGAGAAGGAATCAAACATTGTTAGACATGGATCGATCCATGACGAGTCATAGCGATCTTTCGACTTGTTTTTGAAGACATGCTCCTGAAACAGTTGATTTCACACTAAATCGAGTTTCGACCAAATCGGTTCAAAAGACACCATATGAGATATGGACTGGGAAGCTTCCTAGTATGTCTTTTATGAAGTTTTGGGGTTATGAGGCTTATGTTAAACATCAGATGTCTACAATGTTTGAACCTACATCTCATAAATGTATATTTGTTGGATATCCTAAGGAAACCAAGGGATATTATTTCTTTAACCCTAACGAGAACAAAGTGTTTGTTGCTCGAACGAGAGTTTTTCTCGAAAGAGAATTCCTCTCAAAGAAAGGGAAGAGTAGAAATATTGAACATGGATAAGTTCAAGATCAACATATTAATGAGCCAGAGGTTGAGCATGTTCCATAAGTTGTTGAAGAACAATCAATAGATTTAGAAACACGATCGCTGCGCAGATCAACAAGAGAACGCCATGTACCTGAGAGATATGGATTTCTCATTACTACACATGGAGACGTTCTTCTATTGGATCAAGATGAGCCCATGACTTATCAAGAGGTGGTGGCGGGCCCAGACTCTGAGAAATGGCTTGAATCCATGAGATCTGAAATGGATTCCATGTCTGAAAACCAAGTATGGACTTTGGTTGAACCACATGGAGGGGTCAAACCAATGGGGTTTAAATGGGTTTTCAAGAAGAAAACCGACATAGATGGTAATATACAAACATAAAAGGGGCGATTAGTCACTAAATTTTTTCGACAAGTTCATGGTATAGACTATGACGAAACCTTCTCCCCTGTAGCTATGTTTAAATCTATCCTGATCTTACTTGCAATAGCTGCATTCCATGATTATGAAATCTGGCGAATGGACGTCAAAACTGCTTTCCTTAATGGAAAACATGAAGAGGATGTGTATATGACACAACCATAAGGTTTTGTTGCTCCTGAAAATGATGGAAAGGTTTGTAAGCTACAAAGGTCCATTTATGGACTGAAGCAGGCTTCTCGAAGCTGGAATCTTCATTTCAACGATGCAATCCAAGAGTTTGGTTTTACAAAAGGGCTAGTGGGAGCATTGTTTCTTTCCTAATCTTGTATGTAGATGACATACTCATCATAGGAAATGATATACCTACTCTACAGTATGTTATAACATGGTTAGGTAGTTGTTTTTCTATGAAAGATTTGGTTCAGGCAGCATATATCTTAGGAGTTAAGATATATAGAGATAGGCCAAGACAACTCCTAGGTCTAAGTCAATGTACATACATAGACAAAGTGCTGAAAAGGTTCAATATGGAAGAATCTAAGAAAGGGTTCTTGCCTATGAGACATGATATTTCTCTTTCGAAGGATATGTGCCCTTCAACTTCACAAGAAAGAGAAAGGATGAATAAAATTCAATATGCTTCGGCTATTGGTTCCATCATGTATGCCATGATATGTACTCGACCAAACGTATCGTATGCCTTAAGGATGACGAATCGATATCAGGTAAACCCTAGTGAATGTCACTGGGTTGTTGTTAAAAACATCCACAAGTACTTAAGAAGAACTAAGGATACATTTCTTGTCTATGAGGGTGAATAAGAGCTTAGTGTAAAAGGTTACACTGACGCCAGCTTCCAAATGGGCAAGGATGACTCGCGATCACAATCTGGTTGTGTTTTGTCTTAATGGAGGTGTCATGAGCTGGAAAAGTTCAAAAAAATACACAGTAGCTGACTCTACATGTAACACCCCAAAATTGGGCCTATGTGTTTAGAGTCTGAACCGAATCAGTCTAGGAAACGGTTCGAGTCTAAAAGGGGGTTTTAGGGAACACCTAGTTCGGGATGCTTTAAAAATAGAGAAAAATATCTAAAAATCCTCATTTAATATATAAAAGAGAATGGTGAAATCAATTATACAAAATAAGGTTTGGAAATACTACATTTCGGTGTAGTGACCAAATCGCAGTTTTTGCAAAGTTTAGTAGTGACTATTTTGTAAAGGATTGAAACTTTGAATCTTTAAGGAGATAATTCTACCAAAATGTTTTCATCATATTTTTCCTTAATTTGGGTGATTTAATTAATGATTTAATTAAAGAAAATAAAGGTGATTAAAATAGGAAAAACCACCTTTAAATTTTCATAACCACTTTTCACAAATTTTTCCTTATTTCATTTTCTCTCAAAATCCTATCAACCAAACACTTTTTCTCCAGCAAATTTACTTTGGTTTCCACTTCATTTGATGAGATTTAAATCACTCTTTGATTCCTAATCAATTCTTCAACAAATCCACTTGATTTCAACATTGAATTTTCAAGAAAACTTGCCCAAATCAAGAGAAATTATCCATTAGATGTAAGCTTCGTCCTTCTCCTCTAATGATCAGTTCTTTACTGAAATTCCCAAGTTATCAATCCTTTATTAATGATTTTTAAGTGGTTTTAATGTTAGAAACAAGAAATTGGCTTAAAACTCAAGATTTTGGAAGAGATCTTGAAGATTTTCGTGGTGATTGATTGCGCTCTGTTTTGAGATGGCTTTCTAATGTATTTTGGATGTTAAATGATGTTATAAATGAGGTTTTATCAATCCAATCCCGAATAAGTTTGTTTTTCCTAAGTTTTACTTGTTAAAATGATGGTTTTTTGGGTGATTTTGGTGTTCTGCTATAGCTGCAGGTATAAGGGCGTGGTTGTGTTAGTTTTTGATGTTAATTAATGTTTAAAAATGATTAGAAGTGATGGATCTTGGCTGGGTTTGTTTTTGGAGGAGTTTGTAGGTGATTTCGGTAGTGTTTGGTAACCGAAATACGAATTTTGTGTAGAGCAGCGAGTTTAGGTGTGTGGCTGATGATTTCAATGCATGATGATGCATTAATCCTCTGCTCTTATGTGTTTAAAACATGGGAGACATCATCAGACACCTTTGGAGTTGATCCGGAAGGTTAGATAGCGTTTCGGCGAGCAAGCGAAATGTAATCGGTGAGTGCGTATGGTTTTAGAAGTCCTTGAGGGACAAAGAATCAAGGTTTGGGGATTTAGGAAAGGTTTGAAACACCTTCCTAAGTCCGGAAGTAAGTATTGGCCAGATTGCTCTCTAGAATGTGGTGATTGCCCTTTAAATGCTTTTACATGCTCATGGTTTTAGATTGATAAATTCCTACTGTTTTTAGGCATGAATTATAGCATGAGATGATGCTTTAAATGATTTCATAAAGTAACATGTTGCATAATTCAAATTTGAGCTTTTATGTTGAAGCATAGCAAATTTTATGATTTTGAAATGAGATGAGAATGTTGAGTTTTAATGCATGAAAAAACAGTAGGTGAGATGTTGATTTGACATAATATATTGGCATAGATGTTGAGTTACTTACCAGATATAATTGATCGATCAATAGGATGATAGTGCACTATAAACTAAAAATTCGTAAATGCTCTTTGGTTAAGCCAAAGGGAGAGAACTGATGATGGGCATTCCATCGGGTAGGACTTGGTGAAATACCCAAGCTTGGTGGCGATGAGAGATTCCGCCATGTGAGTACGGTGATGTGAGATTCCACCAGAAACTATGTTGCTAGACGAGTGAGTACGGTGATGAGAGATGCCACCGGAAGTGTCTAGTGAGATGTCCGTATATCCGAGTAATAAATAGATGTGAAATGCCAATAAAAAACATGTTATGGTTTTTGATTCACATGTACCTTTTACGTAATGGTTTATGCTATGAGAAATGCATATGTGGTTTGTTTATGAAATGCTTTAGAGTACAAGCATGAGTTTGGCTTTGCCATGAGATTTTGCATTGGTTTAAATGCATGAGATAGAATGAAGGTACATGTGGTTTCAATGAGAAATTACTTTGAAAGGTTTCCAAGCATGAGTTAGAAATGAGTGTGTGGTTTAAAACCTTTTGATGAAAGTGTTTTCAAGATGTGGATTATTGGGTTGGTTGTCTTTAGAGCATGCCTCACTAAGCATTTGTGCTTACGCTCTCTCTTTTACCAATAATACAAATAATTGAGGTGTTTTCGGGCATCAAGGAAGCTAAGTTCATCCAAGGGAGTCCAAGCTCATGTATGGTGAAGTTTTTCATACACTTTAGTTTTGGTATATATGCAATGGGAAACCAAGAATTGTATTTGGGAGTTGTGTTGAACTTCATAAGGTTGTGGCATGTTTGTATTTGCTTGTTGGAGTTCTAAATGGCCTTAATTGCTTGATTTGAGGTTGGATTGCCTATTTTGGGTTTTGAGATTAGGAAGCATGCCTTAGAATAATGAAATTTTGTGTTTGATGCTATGGATGTGCTTGAGTGTTCCAAATATGCTCCTTCTATGTATGATGACTTGTTGGTATGATTAGAGAGTCTTTGGGGCATGATTGAGTAGGCATTTGAGTGAAAAACCAGCAATTGCTGCTGTTTCTGGGCAGGGTGTATCGAAACAGCCCATGGTGTTTCGGAACGGGGGCCTGAAATGGCCTTGGCGTTTCAAAACGAAGGGAGCTGTTTCGATACATTTTGGCTATTGGAGCTACATGTTTCGGAACTGGTCTCGGAACATACCCGCGTACCGAAACGGTCAACGCCGTCCTGATACAGCGTTTCGGTACGGTGAGTAGATGTTTTGAAACGAGTTATCATTGGACCCAGATTTGAATGGTTTAGATGTTTGCATGCTTTACATTTTAGTCCTAAATGTTGAGATTGCAATTGCTTGAGCTTGAGATGTCCTTTTAAGTTGAAATTTGGCAGTGAAGCATGTAACATGACTAATTACATAATAATAATCCTAAAACCAATGAAGTCCCTCTAATTTTCAGAAATTACTGTTTCGTCCCTAAACTTGTGTGAAGTGCAATTAAGTCCCTATATGTTATCAAATCGATGTGCCTTTCTCAATCGTGTTTCGTGAGTACTCACTTAGGGTTAACAAGTATCTAGACAAGATTAAAAGGAAATAAAGGGTCGTGAATCAAGGTTGACTTTTGGGTTGACTTTGGTTTTCCCCGCGTAATCATCGTAGTTCGGGTCAATCGTCTAGGCCGGGCTAAGGGGTTTACATTTGTTGGTATCAGAGCCAGGTTATCGAATACTTAGGGTTTGATGTGTGGGTGAAGTAGGTCTTTATGCATGATGGTGACTCTTGGGTGAAAGTATGATGTGTGAATAGTGATGTATGATTTAATTGAGATGATTGTGTGATGTTATGCTATGCTTGGAGTGTGGTTGGGGATCCCATTGCCATATCAAAACTAATTAGAGGAATTGTTTTTGAAAATGAGCTTGAGTACTTGGATTACTTACCTTATTATGCCTAATTGTGTTTATTGCATTTTTGTCGGTGCATTGTTTTTCTTTATATGGGGCCACGTAGAGAGTTGAGAGTCAATACGAGATCGATGGACGAGAATGAAAATGTTGAGAATGCTGAAGATTTACCTCCTCCTCCCCTGGTGGTGGACCACCTGGTGGTGGTGGTGCTGGAGCTGGTAACGCTGGCGCTGGTGCTGGGGTCGCTGGACCTGAGGGTGTGCAGGGGCAAGCTGCTCCTCACATGACCATGTCAACACGGGATTCTAACACCACCCTTATATAATAGTTAAACTTTAACACTTTGGTTGGACTTATTTATTCATAGTACCTTACAATATCTTATTTTGTATAACTCTTTATTTTATTTAATTACACATATTTTAGTACATATGATTTAAGTTTTTAATGATAATAGTTGATTTGGCTAAACAAACGGTCTAATTTTTTTTTGATGGATTGTTTTGGTGATTTGCATATAGTATTTTAGAGTCTTCAGATTAGTCAAATCGGATTTAGAGTGTTATATTTTGACTCACAAATATGTTCGAATAGTTTTTTTTTTTAAAGAGTTGGTGAGAAGCTAGAGGGAATTGAAGTATTTGACTCAAAAGCGAAGTTTGTAATTGGTTTATCATGAGATCTTGGTCAATGCGAATGCTATTGTAAATTTTTAGAAGTGTGTAACATATTAATATGTTTTCTCTATTTTCTCTCAAACGTTTTAAAAAATTTTCTTTGACGTTTCTTTGGATGGTGCCACTAGCTTTGGAAAGAGCAGTTGTCGTCGTTTCTTCTCCTCATTCTCTTTCCTTTACTTTCTATTTCCCTTGTCTCTTTTTTCCTCTTCCTTTTTGTGTCCACTTTGATGGCTTCCTCTAGTTGGTTGTTAGTGCTTTTGGTTCTCGAGAACTATAATTAAGATCATGGCTCATTTTTTTTGTGAAGAGGAACATATATCATCCTTGTGGTTTGAGTCGCGAAGCTTGGAGTGACAGACAATTGGTCTCTTCTAATTTTCCTTCTCATGTTTTACTCTATTTTGCTCCTTTTTCGTAGCATTTAGAGCAATCTTTGCATGCTTGGTTCTTTGAAGACCTCGTTCTCTCTTACGAAAGCTCACATAGCTTTGCCCCAACCTTGTTGGTCATCTTTTCCTTATGGTTATAATTTATTTTTTATTCACCCTATGATTAGGTCTATAATCTTTTTATTTGTGAGGCCTTTTTAATACCTTTTTAGCTCTATCGACAATAGTTTGTGCTGTATGTGTCGCACTCTTTTCCCTCCATATAGGTTTGGGGAGGTTTTTTATTTGTAGTTTAGGCTATTGCTGGAGCTTTCCAGGCAGCAGTAGCTGGAGCTCATGGAGCTGCGCATCAGGATGATGCCAATGTGAGGTTGCCTTTGGAACGTCTTCGTAGTCTAGGAGGGACTGAGTTCAGGGGCTTATCTCCGGAAGGATCTGAGTCTTGGTTGGAGAGCACCAAGCGAATTCTGGGTCAGTTGAACTGCAATAATGTGCAGAAGCTGGGTTGTGTTGTATCACTGCTGCATGGTGATGCTTACACATGGTTGACGAGCACTATCTCTGGGATGGAGGATGATGAGGTGACTTGGACATTCTTCTTGAATGCGTTCAAGCGGTAGTATCTGGGTGTACGTTATCTAGATGAGAAGAAAAGAGAATTTATGTCTCTCGTACAAGGCAGCATGTCTGTAGCGGAATATGAAATTCAGTTTGTTCGCCTCAGTCAGTATGCGCCTGAGCTGATCCCTAGTGAGTGGGAGAGGTGCGAACGATTCCGTTATGGGTTAGTAGCGGATGTTAAGACTTATATGCTTGCGGCTGATTATACGGATTTCGATGTCTTGGTCACTAGAGCCAAGGACATTGAATCAAATCTTGCTCTGGCTAGTCGAGCTGGGGGATCTAGCTCTGGAAAGCGAGCTGCTGAACATGGTTATGGTAGAGATCGCAACAAAAGGCATAAGGATAGGATGCTGCATTATGATGCTAGGCGTGGGGGTGGTAACCCTGGTAGAGGTCAGCAAGGACCTAATGTTGTTCTGAGGACTCATGAGTGTAACCGTTATGGCAGACGACATGGTAGCGAGTGTTGGGGTATCCTTGGGACATACTGGAATTGTGGGAACCGTGGACATTTGAAGAAAGATTGTCCTAAGCCTTTGAGAGAGGGACAGGATCCAGTGAGAGCAGCTGAGCCACAGAGGGGTCGTGGGCGCGGCCGTGGTAATTTTCAGCGTAGGGATGATGGTGCCAAGAACGTAGCACATGTTGTGGCCGTTCAACCTGTGGGTGGCGGTCAGGCTCGAGTGTATGTCCATCGCGAGGGAAGGAATGATACGAATGTGATCGCAGGTACTTTTACTTTGCAATCCTTGCCATTAATTTCTTTGATTGATTCTGGATCTACACACTGGTACATATTGCGTGAACATGCCCAAATGCTTGGTTTACCTGTTGAGTCTTTGGATGTTGGTATGCGTGTGACTAGTTCCTTTGGTGAGACGGTTGTAACGCGAAAGTTGTATAGGAGATGTCCTTTGAAAGTGCAAAATCATGTTTTTCTTGTTGATCTCATGGAATTTCCATTCTATGGCTTTGATGTAATCATGGGTAGGGATTGGCTTGTTGAGCATAGAGCTGTAGTGGATTTCGAAAGCAAGCGAGTTTCGTTGAAACTTGCGGATGATTATGAAGTGGTGGTAGTGGGCGAAAATGTGAAGTTTCTTGCCAATGTGGTGTCTACATTAGAAGCAAGTCGGATGTTGAGGCAGGGTTGCGAGGCTTACCTAGCCTTTATGATGAATCCTAGTTCCAAGGAGCTGTGTGTTCAAGATATAATAATTGTATGTGAGTTTCCTGGAGTGTTTCCGGAGGAGTTACCTGGATTGCTGCCTAGTCGAGAGGTGGAGTTTGGGATTGAGATGTATGAAAACACAACTCCGGTGTCCATTGCTCCATATCACATGGCACCTAAGAAGCTGAAAGAGTTGAAGACGCAGCTTCAGGAGTTGCTTGACCGTGGCTTCATTCGGCCTAGTGTGTCACCATGGGGTGCATCGGTCTTGTTTGTGAAAAAGAAGAATGGCACTATGAGAATGTGCATCGATTATCGTCAGCTGAACAAGTTGACTATCAAGAACATGTATCCTTTGCCGAGGATTGATGATCTTTTTGATCAGTTTCGGGGAGGGGCTGTGTTCTCAAAGATTGACTTAAAGTCAAGGTACTATCAGCTTAAGGTGAAAGATGTGGATGTGCTGAAAATAGCCTTTAGAACAAGGTATGGGCACTATGAGTTCCTTGTAATGCCGTTTGGGTTGACGAATGCTCTTGCTGCTTTCATGGACATGATGAATAGAGTGTTCCATGAATACTTGGACAAGTTCGCTGTGGTGTTTATCGACGATATCCTTGTGTACTCTGGTACTGAGGAGGAGCATGAAGGTCATTTGAGAGTTGTTTTGCAAGCGCTCTTGGAAAATATGCTTTATGCTAAGCTGAGCAATTTTGAGTTTTAGCTAAAGGAAGTTGTGTTCCTTGGTTATGTGGTTTTGGCTAAAGGGATTCGTGTTGATCCTCAGAAGGTTGAGGCGGTGATGAATTAGAAGCCTCCTAAGTCTGTTCATGAAGTCCGTAGTTTCCTTGGGTTGGCAGGATATTACCGGAGGTTTGTGGATGGATTTTCAAAGATTGCTGCCCCTTTAACGAAGTTGTTGCAAAAAGATGTTAAGTATGAATGGACGGAAGCGAGGCAACAAGCTTTTGAGAAGCTTAAGGCAGCTTTGACGCAAGCTCCTATCTTGGTTTAACCTGAATCAGGAAAAGAGTTTGTGGTGTACAGTGATGCATCCTACGTTGGTTTGGGGCGTGTGTTAATGCAAGAGGGTAAGGTGGTGGCTTATGCATCACGACAGTCGAAGGTGCATGAGCGCAATTATCCTACGCATGATATTGAGTTAGCTGCGGTGGTTTTTACCTTGAAGATCTGGAGACATTATCTTTATGGTGAAAAGTATACTGTGTACACGGATCACAAGAGATTGAAGTATTTTATGTCTCAGAAAGAGTTAAATCTTAGGCAACGACGATGGGTGGAGTTGCTTAAGGATTACGATCTAGTGATCGAGTATCATCCGGGAAAAGCTAATGTTGTGGCGGATGCCTTGAGCAGGAAAGTGGCGGTAGAGTTAAGGGCTATGTTTGCTAGCTTGAGCAATTCGCGAGATGGAGGTCTTGTTGCTGAGTTGCAAGTGAAACCATCTCCGGTTCAGTTGATAAAGGATAAGCAGTTGTTGGATGATTCTTCGGTGCCACATGTTCAGGATATTGTTGAGGATAGACCATCAGATTTTTGTTTTAATGATGATGGAGTTCTATGTTTTGGAAATCAGATAGTAGTGTCGAATGATGTGGAGTTAAGGCGTACTATTCTGACCGAAGCTCATAGTAGTCCTTTTGCTATGCACCCCGGTAGTACAAAGATGTACCGTGATCTGAAGGATGAGTACTATTGGGTGGGTTTGAAGAAGGATGATGCTGAGTATGTGAGCAAGTGCATGGTTAGTCAGCGGGTTAAGGCTGAGCATCAGTTTCTTTAAGGGTTGTTGCAACCATTGAGGATCCCTGAATGGAAGTGGGAGAGGATTACCATGGACTTTGTGTCTGGTTTGCCTTTGACGCCATCAAAGAAGAATTCTGTGTGGGTGATTGTGGATCGTCTTACGAAGTGTGCGCATTTCTTACCTGTGCATACTACGTATACTTTGGATAAGCTTGCAGAGCTTTACGTTGCTGAGATTGTACGTTTGCATGGTGTACCAAAATCTATAGTGTCGGATAGAGATCCGAGGTTTACATCGCAATTTTGGGAATGTTTGCATCAAGCTTTGGGTACGCGGCTGAATTTCAGTACTTCTTATCATCCACGGACGGATGGACAGTCTGAGCGTGTTATCCAAGTGCTTGAGGATATGTTGAGGTGCTGCGTGATTGAGTTTCAAGGCTCTTGGGAGAAGCATTTGCCTTTGGTGGAGTTTTCTTATAATAACAGCTATCAGGCAAGTATTCAAATGGCACCTTATAAAGCCTTGTATGAGAGGAAATGCAAAACTCCTCTTTGCTGGGCTGAAACATGTCAGAAGTTGGTCTCGATGTCGGCTTTATTAAAAGGAACCACCGAGAAAGTGAAGCTCATTTGTGAGCGATTGAAGGCAGCTTCTTACGCAGATTTGAAGCGTAAGGAGATTGAGTTTGCGGTGGGTGGACGTGTGTTCTTAAAGGTTTCACCTTGGAAGAAGGTGATGAGGTTTGGCCGGAAGGGTAAGTTGAGCCCTAGGTATATTGGACCATACGAGGTGATAGAACGTGTGGGTCCTGTTGCTTATAAGCTAAGGCTACCACAAGAGTTGTAGAAGATACATGATGTGTTTCATGTCTCCATGCTTCGGAGGTATAGATCTGATCCTTCGCATGTTATGCCTGTTGAGGAGGTTGAGTTGAATCCGGATGTGACCTATGACGAAGAACCAGTTAAGATTTTGGATTCAGACAGTAAGGTTCTCCGGGGTAAAACCATTGAGCTGGTTAAGGTGTTGTGGGGGCATCATGGTGTTGAGGAAGCCACGTGGGAAAGAAAAGATGACATGAAGAAGCAGTTTCCTTACCTTTTTCCTCCAGGTAAATTTCAAGGACGAAATTTCTTAAAAGGGGGAGAGTTGTAACACCCAAAAATTGGGCCTAGGTGTTTAGAGTCTGAACCGGATCAGTCTGGGAAACGGTTCGAGCTAAAAGGGGGTTTTAGGGAACACCTGATTTGGGATGCTTTAAAAATATAGAAAAATATCTAAAAATCCACATTTTATATATAAAAGAGAATGGTGAAATCAATTCTACAAAATAAGGTTTGGAAATACTACATTTCGGTGTAGTGACCAAATCGCAGTTTTTGCAAAGTTTAGTAGTGACTGTTTTGTAAAGGATTGAAACTTTGAATCTTTAAGGAGCTAATTCTACCAAAATGTTTTCATCAGATTTTTCCTTATTTTGGGTGATTTAATTAATGATTTAATTAAAGAAAATAAAAGTGATTAAAATAGGAAAAACCACCTTTGACTTTTCATAACCACTTTTCACAAATTTTTCCTCATTTCATTTTCTCTCAAAATCCTATCAACCAAACACTTTTTCTCCAGCAAATTTACTTTGGTTTCCACTTCATTTGATGAGATTTCAACCACTCTTTGATTCCTAATCAATTCTTCAACAAATCTACTTGATTTCTACATTGAATTTTTAAGAAAACTTGCCCAAATCAAGGAGAAATCATCCATTAGAGGTAAGCTTCGTCCTTCTCCTCTAATGATCAGTTATTTACTGAAATTCCCAAGTTATCAATCCTTTATTAATGATTTTTAAGTGGTTTTAATGTTAGAAACAAGAAATTGGCTTAAAACTCAAGATTTTGGAAGAGATCTTGAAGATTTTCGTGGTGATTGATTGGGCTCTGTTTTGAGATGGTTTTCTAATGTATTTTGGATGTTAAATGATGTTATAAATGAGGTTTTATCAATCCAATCCCGAATAGGTTTGTTTTTCCTAAGTTTTACTTATTAAAATGATGGTTTTTGGGGTGATTTTGGCGTTCTGCTATAGCTGGAGGTATAAGGACGTGGTTGTGTTAGTTTTTGATGTTAATTGATGTTTAGAAATGATTAGAAGTGATGGATCTTTGCAGGGATTGTTTTTTGAGGAGTTTGGAGGTGATTTCGGTAGTGTTTGGTAACCGAAATGTGGATTTTGTGTAGAGCAGTGAGTTTAAGTGTGTGGCTGATGATTTCAATGCATGATGATGCATTGATCCTCTGCTCTTATGTGTTTAAAACAGGGGAGACATCTTCGAACACCTTTGGAGTTGATCTGGAAGCTTAGATAGCGTTTCGGCGAGCAAGCGAAACGTAATCGGTGAGTGCGTATGGTTTTAGAAGTCCTTGAGGGACAAAGAATCAAGGTTTGGGGATTTAGGAAAGGTTTGAAACACCTTCCTAAGTCCGGAAGTAAGTATTGGCTAGATTGCTCTCTAGAATGTGGTGATTGACCTTTAAATGCTTTTACATGCTCATGGTTTTAGATTGATAAATTCCTACTGTTTTTATGAATGAATTATAGCATGAGATGATGCTTGAAATGATTACATAAAGTAACATGTTTCATAATTGAGATTTGAGCTTTTATGTTGAAGCATAACAAATGTTATGATTTTGAAATGAGATGAGAATGTTGAGTTTTAATGGATGAAAAAAAAGTAGGTGAGATGTTGATTTGACATAATATATAGGCATAAATGTTAAGTTACTTACCGGATATAATTGATCGATCAATAGGATGAGAGTGCACTATAAACTAAAAATTCGTACGTGCTCTTTGGTTAAGCCAAAGGGAGAGAACCGATGATGGACATTCCATCGGGTAGGACTTGGTGAAATACCCAAGCTTGGTGGCGATGAGAGATTCCGCTATGTGAGTACGGTGATGTGAGATTCCCCCGGAAACTATATTGCTAGACGAGTGAGTACGGTGATGAGAGATGCCACCGGAAGTGTCTAGTGAGATTGTGAAACATATGCTTTAATTTTGATATAACTAAAAACCTAAGGACTAAAATGAAAATATCAAAACAAATTTTAAAGTCCTTAAAATTCCCTATATCTTGTTAAAGACCACTTCATGGATAAAACCAAAGACTTACAAAATATTTTTTAAGTATTTCAAAGTCAAAACAGTGATTTTTCAAGCCCCGTTTCGAAACGGCCCAAGGCGTTTCGAAACACTTTCAGTTCGATGTGCACCTGTTCCGAAACGCGTATCGGAACGGGTCAAGGCGTTTCGAAACGATATGACTCGTTTCGAAACTGTTCTTCATTTAAACGAACAAGGGCAACGGTCTTTAACTGAATTTTGAAAATAAATAGGGCGTTCCGAAACGGTCTAAGGTCGTTTCGAAACACCCCTTTGACAGTGGCAAATTGGTTCCGAAACGGGATAAGGCCGTTTCGAAACAACCCTTTGGCAGTGGCAAAACCGTTCCGAAACGGCCCTAGGCGTTTCGAAACGGGCTCTCGTAGACGCTCCAACGGCTATATTATTTGAAATCCGTTCCGAAACAGGTTGACCCCGTTCCGAAACGGTAGGCGTCTGGGAGCTGTAAAGTTGTGAGAAAAGCACCCCAACGGCTCTAATCTTCAGCCCATCACCCACAACGGTTGGAAATCTACAAGAGGCTATAAAAAGACCCCAAGAAGCTCCAGCAATTAACAATTGAGCTACAAGCATACATCCTTTCATCAAATACAAGCATTTGTGTTGAAATCCCATTTTTGTCTAGAAACCCCAATTGTATCCTTCATTTCTATTTTGTTCAATTGGGTTGAGTGCTTGATATTGGGCTATCATTTGTATTGAGAGATACCATATTAGCCAACAAATTTCTTTGTTCTTTTGTGTGAGGATTGGGTTAATTTTTGGGTAGAAAAATTAACCGAAATTGTAAAGGTTGCCTCCTTGTCCTGGAAAAAGGGGACGAACAATTTAGTGGAAATTGTTGCAAATCCTTGGTGAGACTAAGGTAGTGGATGTAGAGTTCGGTTGGTGAACTTGAACCACTCTAAATTCCTGTGTCAATATTTTTAAGTTGCAATTTCTGTTACAACATCGTTAAAATTCCAATTCACCCCCCCCCCTCTTGGTTATTATTATTCGTGTGATCCACTCAACAATTGGCATCAGAGCTTAACTCTTTGAGGATTAACAACCACAAGAGGAGATCCTTGGAAGAAGTGTGATCATCATCAAAATATCAAGAGATGGCTTCAACCTCCGCTCCCGGCATGTACGACTCACAATCCACCACAAAGCCTCCTTTCTTCAATGGTGAGAACTACTCTTTTTGGAAAAATAAAATGCGTCTATTCATTAAATCAAGTGACTATCTTGTATGGGATGTCATTGAGGATGGACCATATATTCCATTGAAGCAAGATAATGATGGCAAAATGGTGCTAAAAAGGAGAACGGAAATGAGTGAAGAGGAAAAAAAAAGATTCAAATAAATGACAAAGCTCTTCACATGTTATTTTGTGCTTTCGGTCCGGACATCTACTCAAAGGTCTCATCAATTGAAAGTGCCAAAGAAGTTTGGGACACTCTTGAAACCACCTATGAAGGCACCAACGATGTCAAAGAAACTAAGATTGGAATTCTCAATCTTAGTTATGAAAATTTCAAGATGGAATTCGATGAGACGGTGTCAAAGATGTTTGATCGGTTCTCCACAATTGTAAATGGTTTAAAGGGATATGGAGAAGTTATACCGGAAGACAAGCTTGTCCGAAAGCTACTCTATTCACTTCCCGAATCTTGGGATGGGAAGAGAACCGCAATCATCGAAGCAAAGAATTTAAAAACTCTAAAGCTTGATGAACTTGTAGGCTCTCTCCTTACTCACGAGATCATGAAGCAAGGAAGAGAAGATGAAAGAAAGAAAGAAGAAAAAAGAATGGAGAAGCTTGAAGGGGAGAAAAAGAAGAAAATGGGAATAGCTCTCAAGGCTAAAACATCCCAACTTGATGAAAGTTCATCTAGTGATGAGGATGAGCTTGAAGAATTGGCTATGATAGCCAAACGATTCTCACGCCTTATGAGGTCCAACCGAGGGAGAAAAATCCAAAGGAAAATGGACTTTAAAAGCAAGAACAAAGAAGAAGGAAGGGATCCAATCACTTGCTTCGAGTGCGGACAACCCGGCCACATACGTTCGGAGTGCCCTCAACTCAAGAAGAAGGGCTTTGAGAAGAGGAAAAAGCTCAAAGCCAAGCTTGCTACTTGGAGTGATGAGGAGTCATCGGAGGATGACGAACAAGAAGTGGCGAACCTTTGCCTCATGGCACTTGAGGAAGATTCCTCCTTGGGGGAGCATTGCTACAAGGCCAAAGCACAAAGTCAAAACTCATGGTACCTTGATAGTGGATGCTCGAGACACATGACCGGAGACAAGAGTCGACTAATGAATCTAAAGCCAAAAAGTGGAGGAGTAGTAACATTTGGTGACAACTCCAAAGGCCACATTGAAGGTATTGGCTCCATAGGTAATCACTCTACTACTCTCATTGAAAATGTTTTATATGTCAATGGTCTTAAACATAATTTATTGAGCATAAGTCAACTATGTGATAAAGGTTTTAATGTTATGTTTGATAAAACCGGTTGTAAAATTGTAGACATTAAAACTAATAATATTATGCTCATAGGTCATCGCATAGGGAATATATACATGGTGCATCTAGATGACATTCATACATCTCATGCATGCTTAGTTGCTCAAAACGAAAATGATGCATGGTTGTGGCATAGGAAGCTAGGACATGCTAGCACAAGTGTTTTAGAAAAACTAGTCTCTCTAAACCTAGTTAAAGGTTTACCCAAGATAAAATTTTCGAACGATAAAATTTGTGATGCATGCTCAAAGGGTAAACAACATAGATCTTCCTTTAAATCCATTAATGACATTTCTACTAGTAGATGTTTACAACTAATCCACATGGATTTATTTGGGCCAATTAGGACTATGAGCTTGGGTGGCAAATCATATGCTTTTGTATTAGTTGATGATTTTTCTAGATTCACTTGGGTTCTCTTTTTAAGTACTAAGGATGAGGCTTTGGAAAAATTCATCACATTTTCAAAATTAATTCAAAATGATCTTGAACTTAAAATTTCACATATTAGAAGTGATCATGGAACCGAATTTCAAAATTTAGGATTTGAAGATTTTTTAAATGAAAATGGTATTAGCCATAATTTTTCAGCTCCTCGAACTCCTCAACAAAATGGGGTAGTTGAGAGGAAAAATAGAACTTTACAAGAAATGGCTAGAACTATGCTTTGCGAAAATAATTTACCAAAATAATTTTGGGCGGAAGCAACAAACACAGCTTGTTATATTATAAATCGAGTAACCATTAGGCCGATTTTAAAGAAAACACCTTATGAGATTTTAAAATCTAAAAAGCCTAATATTAGCTACTTCCACCCTTTTGGATGTAAATGTTTTGTTTTAAATAATGGAAAAGATAATTTAGGTAAATTTGATGCAAAAAGTGATGAAGCTATTTTTATAGGTTACTCTTTAACCTCTAAAGCCTATCGAGTATTTAACAAAAGAACTTTAGTTGTAGAAGAATCTATTCATGTTGTATTCGATGATAATCCCCTTCCTAGGAAGGATTCTTGTGATGATGATAATGTAGGAATCACAAATACCTTTGATGGAGGTCAAACTTCAAAGAAGGATGAGATTCAACCAAAAGAAGAAGACACACAAGATCCACCTCTTGAAGCCTTGAGGGACTTGGCTATTGAGGAAAAGGAAGTTAGCTATCCAAGGGAGTTGAACTATGTCAAAGATGGTGAAATCTTGGGTGATCCATCCAAGGGGGTAACCACTCGTTCTTCTCTTAGATTAATGAATCATATTGCATTTATCTCATGCATAGAGCCTAAAAATATCAAAGAAGCATTGAAAGATGATTTTTGGATTATGGCTATGCAAGAAGAGTTAAATCAATTTGAGAGAAGTAATGTTTGGACATTAGTTGATAGGCCTAGTAATCAATCTACAATAGGAACTAAATGGGTCTTTAGGAACAAACTAGATGAGAGTGGTAACATTGTGAGAAATAAAGCTAGACTTGTAGCACAAGGTTACACTCAAGAGGAGGGAATAGATTTTGATGAAACCTATGCACCCGTAGCTAGAATGGAAGCCATTAGGATGTTGCTTGCATATGCATGTTATCATAATTTCAAGCTTTTTCAAATGGACGTTAAAAGCGCATTTTTAAATGGTTTTATAAATGAAGAAGTGTATGTAGAACAACCACCGGGTTTTGAAGACTCAAAATTTCCAAATCATGTTTTCAAACTTACAAAAGCACTTTATGGTTTAAAACAAGCTCCTAGAGCTTGGTATGAAAGGCTTTCAAAATTTTTTGATTGAAAAAGGATTTGAAAAAGGTAAGGTGGACACTACACTCTTTATAAAAATGTATAAAAATGACATTTTAGTAGTTCAAATTTATGTTGATGATATTATATTTGGATCTACTAATGAATGTCATTGTCAAGAATTTGCTAAGTTAATGCAAGGTGAATTTGAGATGAGCATGATGGGGGAGCTCTCATTCTTTTTGGGACTCCAAATCAAACAAAAGAAGGATGGCACCTTCATAAATCAAGCACAATACATAAAGGATATGCTCAACAAGTTTGGCTTGGAGAACACAAAGCCTCAAGCCACTCCTATGAGCTCATCTACAAAGCTTGACAAAGATGAAGGAGGTAAGTGTGTTGACTCTAAGCTTTATCGTTCTATGATTGGGTCTTTGCTTTACCTTACCGCAAGTAGACCGGATATCTTGTTAAGTGTTTGCTTGTGTGCTAGGTTTCAAGCTAGTCCTAAAGAGTCACACCTTATAGCCGTTAAGAGAATCTTTAGATACCTTATAGACACTCCTTGTTTAGGCCTTTGGTATCCTAGAGTCTCTACCTTCAACCTACATGCTTACTCGGATGCGGATTATGGGGGTTGCAAAATCGATAGGAAAAGTACTTCGGGAACTTGTCAATTCCTAGGTAGTATGCTCATATCTTGGTTCTCTAAGAAACAAAATAATGTAGCCTTATCTACCACCGAAGCCGAGTACATATCCTTAGGGAGTTGTTGTGCTCAAGTCCTTTGGATGAAGCAACAACTCTTAGATTATGGTGTAAACATAGAAACCATACCCCTAAAATGTGATAATACTAGTGCAATATGTTTAACAAAAAATCCCATCCAACATTCTAGAACCAAACATATAGAAATAAGACATCATTTCATTAGAGATCATGTCTTTAAGAAAGATGTGGTTATAGAATATGTAGACACCTTAAATCAATTAGCAGATATTTTTACAAAACCATTAGATAAAGAGCGTTTTTGGTCCCTTAGGAGAGAGTTAGGTCTAACTAGCCTATCTTGACCTTTTTGGACCTCTTTTCAAACTTAAATATGCTTGATTTTGTGAAATATCATGTTTATGTGTTTAGACTCCCAATTTCTTCCATGCATATAGTTAGGGGGAGTATGTTTATGCCTAAATATGTTTTGCCTGCTCATTCATATCATATATGCATGTTTGGCCTCTTAGAAAATCATTTTTCTGCATTTTAGAGCCTCATCTGCACTTCCAGGCCCAGGTGTATCGAAACGGGTTAACCCGTTCCGATACGGGTGCCTTAAAATTTGTCCTGAGAGAAGGACGTTTCGAAACGGCCCCAGTTGTTTCGAAACGTTTTCGGTTCGATGTAAGGGTGTATCGGAACGCGTTCCGATACGGGTCAAACGTGTTTCGAAACGGTCATCCCCGTTTCGAAACGATCTGTCGAAGGTTTTAAGAAGGGTCAAACCCTAGCCGCCCCGTTCCGAAACGGTCGTGACCGTTCCGAAACGGACTCGCGGACAGCCCTATTTAGAGCTTCTAAAAGTTCAAAAACCTAATTTTTTATCAAACCCTTAAAACCTCAAAAACCCTAACCGATTCCTCTCTATAAATACCCTCTCAAACCCTTTGTTTTTCACAAAATTGTGAGGGGTTTTGCTCTAAAAACACAAGTCTAAGAAAGCTTCATCAATCTTCTGCATAGATTTCACTCAAATCATCCAAAATCTCAAATTAAGGTAATTTTTCTTATTTTTCTTCTTTTTCAAATTATGTTCGAATCATAGGATAGAAAAATTTATTTTTGTATACATTATATGTTTTTAGTTGTGGGTTATTCTAATCTTGTAAAAAAATTTCAAAATCTCAAAATTTTTTATTCGAATATAAAATTTTTTAATCGTATTTTTTTTAATTTTGTTTTCAAAAACCTAAGTGGGATTTATTATTGGAATGATATTAGAAATCAATGCATACACTTAATTTTAAAACTCTTGCTTAATATTCTTAGATGGCGGATCAATCGAACAAAAAGCGCAAAGCCGTTCAATCCGGTGAATCGAGCATTCGTCCAAATATCACACAGCTTTTTCAAAAATCTCTTAGAACTGCGGACCAGCGTGCTCGTTTTACTTATGTCAAGGACTTTGCGGTTCGTAAGGAAAGAGTCATTGATCTAGATTTTCTCAATTCCGAGCGATTCCTCTTTCGGTATCTTGGACGTTTGGATGAGTGGGATCTTCTTTTCTTCTTGAGCATCGAGGATATTTGCTACAAAAACTTGGTACTCCTTTTCTACTCTAATGCTCGTTTCCTTTACGCTGAAACCAAAACCGAGATAGTAGGAATTGAGTCATCTTTATTGGGACAAAAGTTTGTTATTAATATTGCTCTTTTGGAGTATGCCCTTAAACTCAAGAATGAGGGTCTTGAAGATGAACGCCATTTTGGCACTTTTACCGGGAAAGCTCTAAATTTGGATGTGCATGATCGTGTGCTTCATCTCATTGTTTCTTGGTTTATTCGACCATCCGGGGGTAAATACTCCCACATCCGAGAAAAAGATCACTTTTGGCTAGAGTGTTTCCGTAGGGGTGAGCGCCCAAATGTCCCTAAAATTATTTTTGCCGAGATTGTCAATAACATTAAGCTTATTGACACGAATGAGTTAATTTCGTTCACCTATGGGATTGTTTTGAGTTTCCTCTTCCATCATCTCAATATTGATTGTACCTATGACTCCCCGGAACCTCGCAAGACCAAGATTGGTGAGTCCTCTCTTCGCAAGTCAGGATTCACTTATGTGAATGGTATTTGGGAAAGGATTGATAGGGAAGCGGTTCCTCCTCCCGTTGCTCCTCCGCCTCAAGATCAAGTGGGAAACACTGATGCTCTCACTGCTCTCCTTACCCAGCGATTCAATGCCTTGGATTCTAGACTTGATACTATGGACACTCGCATTGCTTCGAGTTTTGAATCTATGGGCAATCGGTTGAAGAACGTTGAAGATGGTCTTCATACTCTTTCGACTTCGCATGCCAACCTTGATCTTTCCTTCTCTACGCTTTATGGGCAATGGACGACGTTTCATCGTTCGCAAGCCAAGGATGATGATGATGATTCGGATGACGAGGCTTAGGATGTTTATCATATTAGTTATGCATTTAGGATTAAGTTTGCATCTTTATATTTTAGAACCTATGCTTATGATCTTCTATTTTGGGATTTGATTATGAACTTATTGTTTATGCTTTAGATATTTTGATGATATTAATTATGATTGCTTATTATTGCTTATTGGTACTAATCTTCTTTATGAGCTTGTTTCTTTTTGATCTAACAAAAAGGTGGAGAAGATATTTAAGAGAATTGCCTTGCCATGCCACCAAAACAAAAATTTCAAATTTTTCTTAAGGTTTTGTTAAACTTTACATTTTTGATTTCAAGACACAAGTTTTAAACCTCAAAACCTATCTTAAATTAAGGGGGAGTTAGAATATCTTCAAAACTTTCAAAATTCTTAAAAAATTCTAACTTTGGTTTTGTTATATCAAAAAGGGGGAGATTGTGAAACATATGCTTTAATTTTGATATAACTAAAAACCTAAGGACTAAAATGAAAATATCAAAACAAATTTTAAAGTCCTTAAAATTCCCTATATCTTGTTAAAGACCACTTCATGGCTAAAACCAAAGACTTACAAAATATTTTTTAAGTATTTCAAAGTCAAAACAGTGATTTTTCAAGCCCCGTTTCGAAACGGCCCAAGGCGTTTCGAAACACTTTCAGTTCGATGTGCACCTGTTCCGAAACGCGTATCGGAAAGGGTCAAGGCGTTTCGAAACGATATGACTCGTTTCGAAACTGTTCTTCATTTAAACGAACAAGGGCAACGGCTTTAACTGAATTTTGAAAATAAATAGGGCGTTCCAAAACGGGCTAAGGTCGTTTCGAAACACCCCTTTGACAGTGGCAAATTGGTTCCGAAACGGGATAAGGCCGTTTCGAAACAACCCTTTGGCAGTGGCAAAACCGTTCCGAAACGGCTCTAGGCGTTTCGAAACGGGCTCTCGTAGGCGTCTGGGAGCTGTAAAGTTGTGAGAAAAGCACCCCAACGGCTCTAATCTTCAGCCCATCACCCACAACGGTTGGAAATCTACAAGAGGCTATAAAAAGACCCCAAGAAGCTCCAGCAATTAACAATTGAGCTACAAGCATACATCCTTTCATCAAATACAAGCATTTGTGTTGAAATCCCATTTTTGTCTAGAAACCCCAATTGTATCCTTCATTTCTATTTTGTTCAATTGGGTTGAGTGCTTGATATTGGGCTATCATTTGTATTGAGAGATACCATATTAGCCAACAAATTTCTTTGTTCTTTTGTGTGAGGATTGGGTTAATTTTTGGGTAGAAAAATTAACCGAAATTGTAAAGGTTGCCTCCTTGTCCTGGAAAAAGGGGACGAACAATTTAGTGGAAATTGTTGCAAATCCTTGGTGAGACTAAGGTAGTGGATGTAGAGTTCGGTTGGTGAACTTGAACCACTCTAAATTCCCGTGTCAATATTTTTAAGTTGCAATTTCTGTTACAACATCGTTAAAATTCCAATTCACCCCCCTCTTGGTTATTATTATTCGTGTGATCCACTCAACAGAGATGTCTGCATATCCGAGTAATAAATAGATGTGAAATGCCAATATAAAACATGTTATGGTTTTTGATTCACATGTACCTTTGATGTAATGGTTTATGCTATGAGAAATGCATATGTGGTTTGTTTATGAAATGCTTTAGAGTACAAGCATGAGTTTGGCTTTGCCATGAGATTTTGCATTGGTTTAAAAACATGAGATAGAATGAAGGTACATGTGGTTTCAATGAGAAATTGCTTTGAAAGGTTTCCAAACATGAGTTAGAAATGAGCGTGTGGTTTAAAAGCTTTTGATGAAAGTGTTTTCAAGATGTGCATTATTGGGTTGGTTGTCTTTAGAGCATGCCTCACTAAGCATTTGTGATTACGCTCTCATTTTTACAAATAATGCAGATAATTGAGGTGTTTTCGGGCATCAAGGAAGCTAAGTTCATCCAGGGGAGTCCAAGCTCATGTATGGTGAAGTTTTTCATACACTTTAATTTTGGTATATTGGCAATGGGAAACCAAGAATTGTATTTGGGAGTTGCGTTGAACTTCCTAAGGTTGTGGCATGTTTGTATTTGCTTGTTGGAGTTGTAAATGGCCTTAATTGCTTTATTTGAGGTTGGATTGCCTATTTTGGGTTTTGAGATTAGGAAGCATGCCTTAGAATAATGAAATTTTTTGTTTAATGCTATGGATGTGCTTGAGTGTTCCAAATATGCTCCTTATATGTATGATGACTTGTTGGTACGATTAGAAAGTGTTTGGGGCATGATTGAGTAGGTATTTGAGTGAAAAACCAGCAATTGCTGCTGTTTCTGGGCAGGGTGTATCGAAACACCCCGTGGTGTTTCGGAACGGGGGCCTGAAATGGCCTTCGCGTTTCGAAACGAGGGAGCTGTTTCGATACATTTTGGCTACTGGAGCTACATGTTTCAGAACTGGTCTCGGAACATACTGGCGCACCGAAACGGCCAACGCCGTTCCGATACAGCATTTCAGTATGATGAGTAGGCGTTTCGAAACAAGTTACTGTTGGACCCAGATTTGAATGGTTTAGATGTTTGCATGCTTTACATTTTAGTCCTAAATGTTGAGATTGCAATTGCTTGAGCTTGAGATGTCTTTTTAAGTTGAAATTATGATGTGAAGCATGTAACATGACTAATTACATAATGGTAATCCTAAAACCAATGAAGTCCCTCTAACGTTCAAAAATTATTGTTTGGTCCCTAAACTTGTGTGTAGTGCAATTGAGTCACTATATGTTATCCGATCGCTTTGCCTTTCGCAATTGTGTCCCTAAACAAGTATCTAGAAAAGATTAAAATGAAAAAAAGGGTCGTGAATCAAGGTTAACTTTCGGGTTGACTTTGGTTTTCCCCGTGTAATCATCGTAGTTCGGGTCAATCGTCTAGGCCGGGCTAAGGGGTTACACTACAATGGAGGTTAAGTACATTGCAGCTAGCAAAGCGGCAAAAGAGGTTGTTTGGATCAAGAAATTCGTAACAAAACTAGGGGTTGTTCCCAGTATATCACATGCTATAAAACTCCATTGTGACAACAATGGAGCCATTGAACAAGCAAAGGAACCCATATCTCATCAACGATCCAAACACATTATGAGGCATTTTCATCTCATTCAAGAGATCATAGATCGAGGAGATGTGGAAATATGCAAAGTACACACAAATGATCACATTGCTGATCCCCTGACGAAGTCTTTGGCACAACAAAAGCATGATCGTCACACTAAGTCACTTGGTATTAGATATGTGAGTGATTGGTCTTAGTGATAGTGGGAGATTGTATTGACATATTATCTTTACCGATTTTATCAAATAAATGCATTGCCATTATTTTCTTATGTTATATTTCTGTGCATCTGTCACAACCGCCTTTTTACGGAAGGCTTCGACTATTTTGGAAAACACTTTAAAAATTAACGGAGTCGCCACCAAACTTTTTTTGAAAAAAAGTGTGATTGGATCACTTTTAAAAATACGATTATTTTAATAAAACATTTTTTTGGTTTTATTAAACCAACGGTTTTGGTCCACGAAAATCAGAAAACATGTTCGGAGTCGGTTACGCGTGGGGAAGGGTTAGCACCCCCACGACGCCCAAAATTGGTACATAAATGTTTTTAAAATCGTTTTCAAAACTGGAATTTGCAAGTTAAAAAAAATGTTCGACTTTATTTGTCCGTTTAATGAATATTAGTCTATTTTAATGGCCTTATCGCCCGAGAGATGAAATTTAATCACAGCCAACATTTCTGGCACTAACCCGTCATTCTCGTTTGATAAGACACCGCATTAAAATATGTTTTCACTTTTCAAGTAACAAAGAAATTTAAGTGCGTTGAGCATTTTATTTTTATTCTAAGTTCGGATATTTAAAAGCCCTAAAAACGTCAAAGCCTTTTATTCTTAAGTTAAGGTTTAAATATGTTTAAGTATATTTTATTTTTTTATGAAGAACATTTTTCAACAAGAAAAAGTTTTTATCTAAGCTTTAGTCCCTAATCCTAAGTTTTCACCTATTTCTAAAACAAGCAAGCAAACATTTTATTCTTTTTGAATTTTTCCCTTATTATTATTCCTTTTAAAAGCCTTTTATATATTTTTTACTTTTTATTTTCTAAGAAAAAACCCCATTTTTACGTTTTTTTTACTTTTTGTGTTTTATTTTACCTTTCTCATTTTTATGTTTTTTTACCATTTTGTGCTTTTCTTTTTCAAAAGCATTTTCACACTTTTTAAATTCATTTTTATTTTTTCCACAACCCATTTTAGAAAATAAACTTTACTTTTTCCTAAGAACTCTTTTTTAAGTTTTTCCCTTTTCAAAAATTTATTTAAATATTCTAGACCCTAATTTTTACTTTAAAACCCTTTATTTTTCTTGAAAACTTATTTTTCCCTAAAAAACGTTTTTATGTTTTTTCCTTTAAAATCATTTTTTGCCCATCTACTATTTAAAACTAGAGTTCACAAAAAAAATCTTTTTTTTTTATTTTCTAAAATTAAGCCATTTATTATTTAACCTTACATTATTACATATTCTTATTAAATCCCTAAATTCATGTTTTTCTAATTAACCACATTTATTCATTTTTATTCATGCATTATAAAATCCAAAACACCTTTTAAATTAAATCCTACATTTCTAAAGATCAAAAATCACTTTAACAACATTTTTAAAATCATGAAAAGAAATTTAAGATCAAGCTAGAAATTTTAACGAAATTCAAAACAAAAAAGATTATCGAAATCGCGAACAATTTTCCAACCACGTGATAGCAACCTAAAAATCACAAACAACACAAACAAAAACACCAAAATTCAACCAAGAACAACAATAAAATCAACATAAAAAGAACAAAGAAAGGATAAAAATTTATAGAGAAATCGACGAACGATGAACTCGAACTAAGGCTTCTCGAAATGCTCCAAACCGCCTCCGGAAGATTGCTCCAAACTCGAAATTCTCCTCCAAAAATTTCAAGCCAACTCAAGAAAAATTCAGAGAATTTTTTCGAATTTTTCTTGATTCCTTTTTAGTGTTTTCTCTCTCAAATTTGGTGTGATGAACAAGTGGGTGAAGGGGGGTTTTATACTAAATTTTGAGCTTCAAAATCAAGCTAAATTCAGAATTCAATCCTCAAATTGGAGCTAAAATCAGACAAGAAACTTGATACCTGGTAAAACCCCCCAAGAAATCATCCATTTTGATCCAAATTCGAGATAGAATTTCCCATTTAATTCGAATCTAGGGCTTATTATTTCGTTTTGGTTTTTTGCAGATTTCGGTGGCTATAGGCAAAGGCGGAAAGCGGGGTCGGTGGCAAATGGACGGCGGCAACCAGGCGGTCCGAACGACACCAACCATGTCGGCTGTCGTGACCGGTGGACGGAGAATGGTGGCTGGCTTGTTTGCGGCAAGGGTTTGGAGAGCCCACTCCCGCGTGCGTGGTCATCATGCGCCAGCGCGTGACGCGCGGGCTGGCTCTCCCCCCTTTTTATTATTATTTATTTATTTATTCCTTTTTTATTATTTTGACCCCTTTTTGTTGCTTTTTTCACATTTAATTATTACCTCATTTTATTCCCTTTTATAAAAACATTTATTAAACACCATCATTAATATTTTTTTGCTTTTCTTTCTTTTCTTCTTTTTTTTTCTTTTTACCTTAAAAATAGGCTTCAACATAAAATGGGCTTTATTAAAAAAATGAGCTTTTCTTGAAAATGGGTTTTTATTTAAAAATGAGTTTCTATAAAAGGAATGGGCTTTAAAAGGATTTTTATTATTTTCTTATTCTTTTTATTCATTTTTCTCTTTATTTTATTAAAAGTTAAGTTAAAAATTTAGTGACAACAACTGCCTCTCTTTGCTTATCTTTGTGAAACAAAGATAAAGCGAAGACAAAAAAGACACAAATTTTCACTTGATTTACTGATTGGTTCCATTCTTCGAATGCCCGAACGGATAGACGTGCTCTATTCTCCTTATGCTCGAATAGCTGAGTTGGGTTCCATTCTGCAAATGCCCGAATGGATAGGCTGGTTCTAATCTCCTTATGCCCGAATAGTTGAGCTGGGTTCCATTCTCCAAATGCCCGAACGGATACGCTGGTTCTATTCTCCTTATGCTCGAATAGTTGAGCTGAATTCTATTCTCTCAAAATGCCCGAACGAATAGGCTGGTTCTATTCTCCTTATGCTCGAATAGTTGAGCTGTGTTCTATTCTATTTATGCTCGAATAGTTGAGATGGGTTCCATTCTCCAAATGCCCGAACGGATAGGTTGGTTCTATTCTCCTTATGTTCGAATAGTTGAGCTGGGTTCTATTCTCCCAAAATGCCTAAACAAATGAGCTGGGTTTTTATCCTTCCGAATGCTCAATTAGCCCAAGTCTTCTGAATACTTTCATCCTCCTTATGCTTGGATGAATAAGTAGGCTCCATTCTCCTTTTGCCCGAACGGATAGGCGAATCCTCTTAAGCACTTCATCCTCCTTATGCTTGGATGAATAAGCAAACTCCATTCTCCTTTTTCATGAACGGATAGGCAAATTTTCATAAACGTTTCATCCTCCTTATGCTTGGATGAATAAACAAACTCTCATTTGAATAGTTCTTCCATGCACCTGAAAAAACAAAATGCAACATGCAATATGACGTGCATGCCCCATGGGATGTCTAAAACATGAATGCATGACAAGTTTTTCTTTTAAAACTCCTTTTGCTTAGACCATTTTCTTAATTTTGATGAAATTCTGGTTATCGAGGCCAACCCAATTAATCATGAACTCTCTCTCCTAAACTTTTATAGATTAAAACAATTTGCCCCACTCTTCTTTTAACCCTTCTTGGCTTTTTGGCTTTGAATTCACAATTCTCTGAGATAAGGCCAATTCCTTTTGCTTTGGAAATCACTCATGAGTTATGAACTCTTCTGCTGACTGGTTCAATCCCATTCTTACTTCCTAGGAAACATTTAATCCTTATCTATCTTCTCAATCAACATTTTCGTACACATGGATGCGCACCCTAAGTCAAGTTTCGACCTTGCAATGCTGCTCCTATCGTCATGTAAGGAAAGTTGGTGGCTAAGAAATGATGTTTAAGCGCTCAGACATTCATATGGATTTTCTTCCTTTTAAAAAATTTCGCAACAAGGCTTTACTTTTTCTTCTTTAAACATTTTAACACCATATGCCCCAAATAATAATTAATGAACACTTCATAGTCCCTGAACTTTTCAAAATATTCTCAATGTAATGCTCAAAATTCTTTTGCATATATAAATGATTGTCAAATCCATTAATCCTTATTCAAAGAAAGATGCTAACAAAGATAGGGAAATAAACAAGAAAGTAAGAAAAATTCATGAATCAAATTTATTAATGTTGTGGCAAACACAAGAAGGTTTATAAAAAGGAAGGGAAACAAGTATTCAAATATCAATAGTCCAAACTTCTCATTCCAAACGCCAGAAGTAATCTTGAATGCCACCAGTGTCGAGGAAGCCTTGAGTACATCACATGATCTGTGGAGCCTCAAAATCTGTCAAATTATCTGAGCCGCCCTTTACGGGTTTTCAACACAGACCCTGCTTTGGTTTCAAAACTCCCTTTGCGGGTTTTCATTTTTGAACCCTCCTTTTTCATCTTCTTTTCTTTTTTCCTTTTTTTTTTCTTTTTTTCTTTTCTTTTTCTTTTTCTTCTTCTTCATGCATAGTTCTTCTTGACAGTATTAGAATTTACCAGGTTTTGGAACTCGTTTCCATCCATCTCAGCTAGGATCAATGCTCCACTTGAAAGAACCTTAGTCACAATGTACGATCCTTCCCAATTAGGCGCCCATTTTCCTCGAGGATTACTTTGAATTGACAACTTCTTCTTTAAGACCAGATCACCTTCTTGGTATTCTCTAGGGCGAACCTTCTTTTCATAAGCCCTAATCATTCTTCTTTGGTACATTTGACCATGACACACAGCTTTCAGCCTCTTTTTTCTCAATTAAATTCAACTGGTCATACCTTGCTTGAACCCATTCCGCTTCATCTAACTTGGCCTCCATCAAGACACGCAACGATGGTATCTCCACCTCGATTGGTAGCACAGCTTCAACTCCATATACTAATGAGAACGAAGTTGCCCAGTAGATGTTCGTATCGCTGTTCGATATGCATACAAAGCAAATGGTAACTTTTCATGCCAATCTTGATACGTGTCAGTCATCTTCGCGACTATCTTCTTACTATTCTTATTGGCTGCTTCTACTGCTCCATTTATCTTTGGGCGGTATACTTCTGAATTACGATGCTTGATGTTGAACTTGTAACCCCCTTAACCCGGGCCAGACGATTGAACCGAATTAAGAAGTTTACACAGGGAAAACCAAAGTCAACCCGAAAGTCAACCTTGATTAACGACCCTTTTTTTTCTTTTTAATCTTATCTAGATGCAAATTAACCCTAGGTGAACACTTGAGACAAACATATTCAAAAGCCACAACAATCGGATAACATTCAGGGACTCAATTAACATCCAAAAAGGATCTAAACACATCCTTATACCTCCAGCTATAGCAGAACATCAAGATCACCCCAAAAACCATCATAAACTCAAACAAAACTTAGGAACATCAACCTATCCGGGATTGCATTGATTAAACCTCAATTTCTCATCAATTATACATCCAATTTACATTAAAAGCACACCTCAAAACAGTGCCCAACCATTTCATACGAATTTCATCAAAAACTAACCAAATCTTGCATTTTAAAGCCAAGATCAAGAACACAACTAGA
The DNA here is from genome assembly GCA_030270665.1 of Hibiscus trionum. NCBI lineage: Eukaryota > Viridiplantae > Streptophyta > Magnoliopsida > Malvales > Malvaceae > Hibiscus > Hibiscus trionum. Next base: position 31,699,419 of record BSYR01000021.1, read on the forward strand.
AAACCTTTATTAAAACACAAATCAAGGATTGAGAACTTGGGAATTTCAGTAAAGAACTGAGTATTTAGAGGAGAAGGACGTTCATACCTCTAAATGTGAGTTTATCCCTTTTTGGAACCAAGATTCTTGAAAATCCAATAAGAAATTGCTAAGGCTTTGTTGTAGAAATGATTAGAGATCAAAAGGAAGTTGAAATCTCATCTTTGAATGTCAAAATCAGAGGGAAATTTGCTGGAGAAAAGTGTTTGGGTTGAGAGAAAAGTTGAGAGAAAAGAAATGGAAATTTTTGAGAAAAGTTAGTTCTGAGAGCAAAATATCTTTTTCCCTCCTTTTTCCTTTAATTAAAACCATTAATAAAACCTTTAATATTAAGAAAAATCTGGAGAAACTCTTCTTGGGTAAATAGCTCCTTAAAGATTCAAAGTTTCAATCCTTTTTAAAACAGTCACCAAGTTTTCGAAAATTACATTTTAGTCACTAACACAAAATGTCACACTTCCCAACCTCATTTTGTAAAATTGATTTCACCATTCTCTTATAAATAATAAAAGAAGATTTTAAGATATTTTTCCATATTTTTAATGCAACCCGAACTAGGCTTTCCTAAAATCACCCTTTTATATTCGAACCGCAACCCGACCGATCCGGTCCAAACCCAAAACTTCTAAGCCCAAAATTGGGGTGTTACAGAACTACTCACAGACCCCAGCAATCATTCGATTATTTAAATTAGAAGCATTATTAGTAATTCTGATTCCTGGTAGACCATATCGACAAATGATTTCTTTCTTTAAGAACTTGCATCTAGTTACATTTGCATATGAGTGCGCTTCCACCCAGTTTGTAAAGTAATCGATAGCTACCAAGATAAAGCGATGACCATTTGATGCTTTCGGATGAATCTGTCCAATAACATATATGCCCCACACAGAGAAAGGCTATGGAGACGACATGACGTGAAGAGACTGAGGAGGCGTGTGAACCTTATCAGCGTATACTTGGCACTTGTGGAATTTACGGCAATAATTTATGCAGTCCCCTTCCATTGTCGACCAATAATATCCTAAGCGTATAATTCTTCTTGCCGTAGTGAAACCACTAGGATGTATCCTGATGCCATTTTCCTGATCATTTTCTTTTCATTTTCTAAACCCTGTGTTGGGTATTGTTATAGCTTTAGGTACTGTAAGATGTCATGGAACAACGATAAGCCATCTTCTTCTTCTTCTTCTTCTTCTTCTACATTATAACAATATGTTGGGGTCTCCATCATTTGTAAATTAATGGGTATCATCTCCGAACCTTCACTTGCTTTAAACGTGGCAGCCAAGGTAGCTAACGCGTAAGCCATCTGGTTATGTTCTCTTCGGAGATGCTTAAAAGTAATTGCCTCGAACTCTTTAGCAAACTCGAGGACTAAATTGTGATATTCTATAAGTTTTGCATCTTTTGTTTCCCATTCGCCACGGGTTTGGTAAATGATCAAAGCTGAATCCCCATAGACTCTCAACTTTTGGATTTTTCTGTTGATGGCTTCCCTTAGGCCCATTATGCATGCTTCGTATTCTGCCATGTTATTGGTGCAGAAGAATTTTAAACGACTAGTAAATGGATAATGATCTTCTTCTGGTGAAACCAAAATTGCCTCAATTCCTCACTCTAGCGCATTAACAGCACCATCAAAATGCATGACCCAAGATTCTGTTGATGACTCTTCATCTTCCATGATACACAACAAGTCTTCATTGGGGAAACTAAAATCCAATGCCTCATAATCATCTTGCGCGTGACTTGCGAGAAAATCTACTATGGCACTTCCTTTTACTGCTTTTTGGTTCACATACTGGATGTCGTATTCTGAAAGCAACATTTTCCATCGCGCTATTCTTCCTGATAAGGCTGGAGCTTCCATCATAAACTTCAAGGGATCTAACTGTGAGATCAACCATGTGGTGTGATACAACAAATACTGCCTAAGCCTTTTAGTGGTCAACACCAAAGCACAATATACCTTTTCAATTGACGTATATCTTGTTTGACAGTCAGTAAACTTCTTGCTCACATAATATATCGCCCTTTCCTTCCTTCGAGTTTCGTCATGTTGACCTAGTACGCAGCCCATTGATTTGTCAAACACCGTTAGATAGAGTATTTACGGCTTTCCTGAAATAGTTGGAATTAACACTGGAGGATTAATTAGCTACTCCTTGATCTTTTCTAAAGCTACTTGGCACTCTTCATTCCAGGTCCTTGGGTTGTTCTTTCTAAGAAACCTGAATATTGGGGTCACACTTATTCGTAAGCTGGGAGATGAAACGAGCTATGTAATTCAGTCTTCCCAAGAATCCTAGAACTTGCTTCTGTGTTTGAGGATGTGGGAGCTCTTGTATGGCTTTTATCTTGTCTGGGTCAATTTTGATTCCTTTTCTTCTTACTACGAAGCCTAACAATTTCCCAGAAGTAACCCCAAATGTGCACTTAGCAGGATTAAGCTTTAACTGGAATTTTCTCAATCTTTGAAAAAGCTTACTCAAGTACATCAGATGCTCTTCTTCAGTTATGGACTTGGCGATCATATCATCCCCGTAAACTTCAATTTCATTGTGCATCATGTCATGGAAAAGAGTGACCATAGCTCTCTGATACGTTGCTCATGCGTTCTTCAATCCAAAGGGCATTACTTTACAGCAGAAGGTTCCCCAAAGTGTTACAAATGTAGTCTTCTCCATGTCATCTGGGCACATCTTGATTTGATTGTAACCGGAAAATCCGTCCATGAATGAGAAAAGGGAATGGCAAGCTGTATTGTCGACCAAGGTGTCGATAAGTGGAAGCGGAAAATTGTCTTTAGGGCTTGTTTTGTTGAGATCCCTTTAGTCGAAGCACATTCTTACTTTTCCATCTTTCTTAGGCACTTGGACGATGTTCGCCACCCATTCTTGATATTTAGCTACTTCGAGGAATCCTGCATTGTACTAGTTCTTGACCTCGTCTCTTATAGGAAGCCTATGCATGGCAATATCTGTGCCGAGTCCAGACATATCTTGGTATGACCAAGAAAAAAAGTCTCTGTATTCTTGTAAAAGCTCAATCAAATGATTTCGTCTCTCAACTGAGATGGTGGTACCAATCTTGACTTCACGCTTTTCTTCTTCGGTTCCAAGATTCAAAACCTCTAACTCTTCTTTGTGGGGGAAAAATTTGCTTTTCCTCCCCTTCTACCATTCTAAGCAAATCATCTGACAAGTCATACCCCTCTTCATCACCAGTACTGCAACTCCAAATTAACCTCGGAATCTGATCCAGAGTCATTTGGACCATTGATATCTAAAAACCTGCAAATAAAAGGAGGCAAAATATATATATACCAAGAAAGAAAGAATAAATTAAATGATATGATTTGTTATGCTTTTAGGGTTTGTTTTTGCTTTTTGGGTTTTTATGATCTTTTGGTTTTATTAGTTTCGTGAAAGAAAGTTTGCCACAAGATAAAACTGGGAACATACATCTTTATTGAAACTAAAATCATGGTTTTGACAATAGACCCTTTTTACATAAGATCTCTAATTACCTCAGGGTCTAAGGGTAAAAGAGTTTGTTTTGAGAATTACTCTGAGGCAATCTTAAAATGTTCAGGAACCATTTCCACGGTCCAATTCTTCAATTCGGCGCAGGGGCGAATATTGGTTAGAAATTCGTTTTCTTCCTCCTCCTCATCAGTGATGGCGTTGATGCTCAAATTCTCAAAAACTTGGCATAAGTCATTCTTTCCTTTTTCCTCTTCGTCAAAACGAGCATTAGGGTTTAAGAGCCCTCCAGTCTTGAAAATGGCGCTTAGGGGAGGGTATGTCATGGGCTCCCTTTCAACTTCTTCACCACTCAACCTCGACTTCCTTCTCTCTTGCTGCTTTTTGAATTCTACTTTACTTTTCCATTTTTGGGCCTAAAGCCCAAACCGAATCGATCCATTTTCAATGGGATCACCACAGGATATGGCCTTCCTCGCCTTTCTTCTTTAACTTCCTCTCCTAGTTTCCCAAAGGATATTTCCTCTGTAGCACACACATTTGCTTCGTGCTCTACATCTCCCTTATCAAAGAACACAAGCTCATTGTTATTCATCTGGGCTTCAATCATTAACTTAAACTCTAGAAAACACTGGATCTCATGTCCTTCAGCTCCATGGTATTTACAATATGGTTTTTCAACATCCTTCATTTTTGGGTTCACATCCTTCAATATCCCTGCTGCTACTAACTGATCCCACACCCAAATCATAGGCGCTTTAATTTCTTCGACATTCTCCTTGATCATCCCCTTCTCTTCCTCGAGCACTGCATTCAACTTGTCTTTCGGTGATTTGGCAATGAGTTTCCTTTCTCCTCGGAAGTTTCAAATGCCATCATGCCTGATTTTCTTAGATCATCTACCACCTTTTTGAATGCGGTGCAGTTTTCAATAGTATGCCTCCTTACTCCTGCATGATATTTACATTGGGCCTTCTCGTCATACCATGGTGGATAGGGAGGTGAGAATGGAGGAACATGTCTTGGTAACACCATTTGTGATTTGACCAGCTCGGCAAAAAACTCTGCATAATTCATTGGGATATGAGGAAAGTAAGGCCTCGAATTCCCTTGATATCTTCGCTCTCCTTTTGGGGCGTTTGCATTCGTTAGAGCTGTGGTGTTGGGCTTATTGAAGGTATTGGGCTTGTTGAACACTACGTCTATGGAGTAGTTGGGATTATAGACATTCTTTGCATTGACTTCATTGTTGTCTTTCTTCATATATGTCTTCTTTGTTTCCCCACTGTCCAACCTTCTACTCTTCATGGCTGCAAGGATCAGTTCGCCATTCATTAGCATGCCTACAAAGTTCTTCGTGGCGTGGTTGAGCATGCGATCATAAAAGGGACCCTTTAGTGTTTCAAAAAACATCGGGGTGATCTCGTTTTCTAGCAACGATGGCTGCACTTGTGCCGCTACATCCCTCCACCTTTGAGCATATTGGCAAAAGCTCTCGGGGTGCTTTTGCTCCATCCCTTGCAATACAAGACGGGTTGGAACCATGTCTGAAACATGCTTGTATTGCTCACTAAAGGCTCTGGATAGGTCTCTCCATGATTTGATGTTCACTCGGCTTAACTGCGAGTACCAACGTGCAGTAGACCCTACTAGGCTGTCTTGAAAGTAGTGAATGACCACCTTCTCATTATCAAGGTACATGGACATCTTTCTGCAATACATGGTAAGATGTGCTGATGGGCATGTGGTCCTATTATATTTCTCGAAGTCTGGGATCTTAAATTTTGGTGGTGCAACTAATTCAGTTACCAAGCTCAGATCCTTGGCATCCATTCCACCATAAGCAGATCCATCTTGGAAGGACTTGAACATTCCCTCTACCTTCTCGTACTTCTCTTCCAGCTTCTTTTTAGTTCAAGCCTTATCAGCAACTTCATCGAAGTCAGGCACCTCGTAATTAATTGCCTCCACATTTGGAATATGAGTGGGAAATTCAGCTATATGAATGGGTGTTTTGGCCTTGGTAGCAGCCTCCTTCCTAGAAGTCATCCCTTTGAATCGAGGAATGGTAGAAGTATTTCCCCCTTCTTCAACTGCATCTGGGTCCTTGAATCCAAGCAATGCAGCTATCGAACTAACCGTCATTTGGTGGACGGCTTCAACTTGTTGTTTCATACTGACTTCCATTTTCTTCAGCTTATCATGAATGTTCTTTTAGTTTGCCTCCAAATTTGCCAACCGTTCCTCAGAGTTCATGGCTCGGGTTTGGGCTCGTGTACCGTATTTATGGGTTGTCTTAGCAATTTTGGATATTCTGTTTTTATTATTAAGTTAGTTTATGAACAAATGAATGTATGCACAAATGAATTCATAAAAATCAAACAACAAAGCCAACAAGATAATGCTAATGCATGAATGCAGTCGAAGGGCCATCAATTCCATTGAAAATATGTCCATGAAAGGAAAATCTTTATTAAATACGAAAGATTTTTATTACATATTTTTTTAATTACAAATATTTTTCTGCTCGAACCCCTAACTCATTGATTTCTCCGATTAGCCACATGAGTCTTGGTCCCACTTATCCAATGGGCTTGACATACTGTCGAAGGGTTGTAGCTTCGGTCGTCAATATTATCACGTGCTTGGCCACATCTTGAACTTGTGTCATCACCATCTTGTCAAATCCATCCCTTTCTTGGAACCTTCGAGCATTATCTCTGAGGCGAGTGAACTAATAGTCATTTCCTCCTTCGGTGATATCTTCTAGAACTAAGATCCTCGTTCTGTACTCTTGATGGAGATGTTCCATCTCTTTAACTCGTTCTTTCAGGAAGTCGTTCTCATTCAAATGAGCCTGGAGCTCTTCATATGTACGGTCCATTTGCATCTTGTGAACCGTTTGACTCAAATTCTATACTTTGGCTTCTAGCTCAATAATGAAGGCCTGACTTTGCTTCAACTTCTTGGTGGTTTCATCATAGACTGATTGTAGCTTTAGCAAACGAATTTTTGTTGTCGTGGTCTTACCTTTTCCACATAGTCGAATCTTTCTTTGACTCTTCTCGAAGTCTTTTCCCTTTCTCAGTCTCTACTGCTTGTTTCACCTTCTTTCTTTGTTCGGCCAAGACCCGTCGAAATTTTTCTCTCTCCTTCGTACCGCGTTCTTTCTCTTTCACGACAGCTTGTTCTATCTCTTGTCTCCATTGTTCTGTGCTTTTTCGAAGATCCGCATATCGAACTGTAGCTTGAAGTTTAAGGAAATCAACCCTTTGGATCTCATAACTCTCTTCTATATTCTCATACATTTTCTGCACACGGTTGGCTTCTCCCTTGTGTTTTTCTATATCAAGGCTCATTTCAAACTTGTCTCGTAAATTCTATTCTTTAAGCGCTTCGATTTCTAACTTAGCCCGTCTTAGCTCTTCCCTTAAAATGTCAGCCACTGAAGAGACCACCTTCAAATGCTCCTCTATTGATTTGGCAGGCCCAAGAGTAGGTAGCATAACCTTGTCGTTCATCCTCGTATGTCTCCACACATCATAATTGGGAGTATACATGCAATGCCTATCAAACTTTGTCTTCATAAAATAACACATATTCCAAGAATCGCTGATTTCTTGCACCTTTCGCCCAAACACCCCTTGGAACTCGAATTCTGACGTACCAAGCTCGAAAGTGAAGGGAATAAATTGTTGTGATCCATATTGGCATGATACTAACAGAGGTGCACAACCAATTGCTCCCCATAAGCCTAACAACATCAGATAATTGTAATCTTCACATCTATATCTGATTATTGCACGTCCCATCCATGGCACTCTCCATTTGATGTCCTCGTTATGACGATCTCTGAAAATATCCACCCATTTGCTTCTCTTCATACTCGGCCAATCTTGTGCCAAAAACTCCTGAAGTGGGGAATGTTCGGGGAGAACACATTTGGTAGGGCCAAAGTTGGACACTCCCAGAAATGACTAAGGGCCCAAACTTGGAGTAACGGAGCACATCCTCCAAAACTCACACCTTCCACTTTCCGATAAGCATTCAAAGAAATGAAGGTTTCTGCTAACACTGCAGGCACTGGATTGACATTCCTCTTCAACTACTCAAAGAAGTCTAATAGGGCCACATCGATGTTTCCCAACACCTTTGGAAAAACCACTAAACCGTAAATTGTGAGGGCCAAGAGGTCTACCCTTTTTGGGATGTCTGGATGAACTAGAACAATGTTTCGAATGTGTGACCAAGGAAAATTGAAACTTCCCTTTATTCCGTATCAACCTTTCAGCCCATTCATCGCTCATTCCGGCAAATGAAACAAGCTTTGAGTGTGAATTCTTGTTCTTGGGCGGCTTTATATACACCCAATTCTCCTTTACTTCAGGTATATTGAACAATGCCAAGTATTTCTTGAATGTTGGCATCATGTCTTCTTCGTTGAACGTGAAGCAACAATACCCATGGTTCCATAACTGAATTAAGGCCTTCAGAAATGGCTCATCGACCTTCACAAGCAGAAGATATGCTATGTCGCCATAGGACTCATGAAACAAATGCTTAGTCTTATAATCAAAATGATCCCATATGCCATGTAACTCATGCACGTCGTTTTGTTTAACACCAATGTGGGCATACTCCGAAGTTTCTGTTTCATGACCCGCACTCATACTGTCTCCAAACATTCTCTGATTAACCTCAGACCAGTGACGCACTTTCGCATTTTCCTCTTCCCTCTTTAAGAGCTTTCCGTCCATAATTGAACAACTTTCCAGAATCAACCCCTTCTAATATGAAATGATGCACATACAAAAAATAAACAAGACAATAAACAGAAGATCAACAAGCATGAACAAACAAATGAAACATATAAAATAATCAAAAACAATCAAAAACATTTTAAATGCACGATAATTCTGGGTTGGGATTCCAACATTTCTGTACATGTCCCCACGGATTTCCTGCGACTCAACACCCTAGGCTTTCCGCATGGCTCTATTAGGGGTAGGCTCAAAATTCTCAAACTTGGTTTAGTTCTAAAAAGGTACCCGAGATGTCCTTGTTGTCCTCTACTAAGAGTAGCAAGGCCCTCGATTCTCACCCATTATAGGCTACAAACGAATCAAGTTCAACTCAGGAGGACTCACCACCGAAGTCTTCTCGAAGAATCAATATCCTTACGAAGGCGAAGGGATTGAGTCCCGAAGGTACTTTGCTAGGTCATACGAAGAATCAATATTCTTACATGAGCAAAGCGTGTTCCCCGACTTAAAACAAACGAGACAAAGCTCGAGAATAGAGCTTGGAATTAAGTTTTAAATGCGTAAAATATAGCTCTATTCATTGAAACGGACAAATAAATATGACCTATGGTGAACTTGCAAATTCCATATTAAAAAAAAACATTTTTTTTAAATCATTTAAAACAAATTTGAGGCCTGACCCTCTTTGTTTTTTATTTAAAAAACACTTCCCCAGTGAAGTCGCCAAGCTGTAACAACCGCCTTTTTACGGGAGGCTTCGACTATTTTGGAAAACACTTTAAAAATCAACGGAGTCGCCACCAATATTTTTTGAAAAGAATGTGTGATTCGATCACTTTTAAAAATAGGGTTATTTTAATTAAACTTTTTTGATTTTATTAAAACAACAGTTTTGATCCACAAAAATCAGAAAACATGTTCGGGAGTCGGTTACGCGTGGGGAAGGGTTAGCACGCCCATGACGCCCAAAATTGGTACCTAATTGGTTTTAAAATCGTTTTCAAAACTGGAATTTGCAAGTTCAAAAATGTTCGACTTTATTTGTCCATTTAATGAATATTAATCTATTTTAACGACCTTATCTCCCAGGAGATGAACTTTAATCACCGCCAACATTTCTGGCGCTAACCCGTCATTCCCGTTTGATAAGACACTGCTTTAAATTATGTTTTCACTTTTCAAGCAACAAAGAAATTTAAGTGCGTTGAGCATTTTATTTTTATTCTAAGTTTGAATATTTAAAAGCCCTAAAAACGTCAAAGTCTTTTATTCCTAAGTTAAGGTTTAATTATGTTTAAGTATATTTTATTTTTTTATGAAGAACATTTTTCAACAAGAAAAAGTCTCTATCTAAGCTTTAGTCCCTAATCCTATGTTTTCACCTATTTCTAAAACAAGCAATCAAACATTTTATTCTTTTTGAATTTTACCCTTTTTATTATTCATTTTAAAAGCCTTTAATATATTTTTCCTTTTTATTTTCTAGGCAAAACCCCATTTTTACGTTTTTTTTTTGTGCTTTTTACCTTTCTCATTTTTATGTTTTTTTTACCATTTTGTGTTTTTCTTTTTCAAAAGCATTTTCTCTCTTTTTAAATTCATTTTCATTTTTTTCATTTTCAAGTTTTTTTCCTTTTAAAATAACTCATTTTAGAAAATAAACTTTATTTTTTCCTAAGAACTCTTTTTTAAGTTTTTCCCTTTTCAAAAATTTCTTTAAATGTCCTAGATCCTAATTTTCACTTTAAAACCCTTTACTTTTCTTGAAAACTTATTTTTTCCTTTAAAATCATTTTTGCCCATCTACTATTTTAAAACTAGATTTCACAAAAAAAATCTTTTTTTTATTTTCTAAAATTAAGCCCTTTATTATTTAACCTCACATTTTTACATCTTATTAAATCCCTAAATTCAAGTTTTTCTAATTAACCACATTTATTCATTTTTATTCATGCATTTTAAAATCCAAAACACCTTTTAAATTAAATCCTATATTTCTAAAGATCAAAAATCACTTTAAAAACATTTTTAAAATCATGCAAAAAGTTTAAGATCAAGCTATAAATTTTAACGAAATTCAAAACAAAAAAGATTACTGAAATCGCGAACAATTTTCCAACCACGTGAAAGCAACCTAAAAATCACAAACAACACAAACAAAAACACCAAAATTCAACCAAGAACAACAACAAAATCTACTTAAAAAACAAAGAAAGGATAAAAAATTACCGAGAAATCGACGAACGATGAACTCGAACTAAAGCTTCTCGAAATGCTCTAAACCGCCTTTGGAAAATTTCTCCAAACTCGAATTTCTCCTCCAAAAATTTCTAGCCAACTCAAGAAAAATTCAGAGAATTTTTTGAATTTTTCTTGAACCCTTTTGAATGTTTTTTCTCTCAAATTTGGTGTGATGAACAAGTGGGTTAAGGGGGTTTATTCTAAATTTTGATCTTCAAAATCAAGCTAAATTCCGAATTCAATCCCCAAATTGGAGCTAAAATCAGACAACAAATTTGATGCCCGGTAAAACCCCCAACAAATCATCCATTTTGATCCAAATTCGGGATAGACTTTCCCATTTAATTCGAATCTAGGGCTTATTATTTCGTTTTGGTTTTTTGCAGATTTCGGCGGCTATAGACAACGATGGCAAGTGGGGTCGGTGGCAAACGAACGACGAAAACCAGGCGGTCCGAACGACACGAACCATGCGGCTGCCGCGACCGGTGGATGGAGAACGGTGGCCGGCTTGTTCGCGGCAAGGGTTTGGAGAGCCCAACCCCGCGCGCGTGATCGTCATGCGCCAGCGCGTGACGCGCGGGCTGACTCTCCCCCTTTTTTATTATTTATTTATTTATTCTTTTTTTTACTATTTTTAACCCCTTTCTGTTGTTTTTTTTTTCTTTTTTTCACATTTAATTATTACCTCATTTTATTCCCTTTTATAAAAAAATTATTAAACACCATTATTAATATTTTTTCCTTCTCTTTCTCTTTTCTTTTCTTCTTTTCTTTGCTTTTTACCTTAAAAATGGGCTTCAACATAAAATGGGCTTTATTAAAAATGGGCTTTAAAAGGATTTTTATTTTTATTCTTTTTTTAATTTTCTCTTTTTTTTATTAAAAGTTAGGGTGAAAATTTAGTGACAACAACATCAAATTAACAAAAGACAATAATGTCCATATAATAATATGATTATTTTTAAAAGATCCTTAGTTGAGTTTTATTATGGGCATGGATAATAATAATACGTTTAAAGCTAGCATGTTGTTGATTGATGTCAATGTGTGGTCATTGACATATTGATGTCAAAATTAAAGCATGAATATGATGTTACATAACAACAGCATATTGGATTGACCCGCTATGAGCATATGTCTTGGATTATTATGTAATTGCCACGATATTCCTCATAATGATAACTATGTGTATGATCCTTTGACTTGAGCTCATTACTATCTTAACATATATTGTTGTGTGTTTTGATGTAGTTAAACGTGCACCGTAAATGGTTACACTATAAAGACTGACATTGAGCATATCATCGTATGTGTAGTGGGGTATGAATGGTCGAGATAGGATTTGTCCTTTCCTACATAATATAAAACATATCACAGGCCACTTGATTGAGTAAGACTAGAAATGCATGGCCATGCTCGAATAAGTTGGTATGAGATATCACATATTGTTCATGTGTTGTCTACTCTAGATATAAAGAAATAATAGATAGGCAAAACAAGTGTGACTATTCCAAGACTTGTGCTTATTCTAGATATAAAGGACAAAGGGATATGATACATTAGAATAGTTGATCATGAAGATGTTATGGTGAATATTTACTTCCAGTAATTTAGGTGACAATGATACATTGCTAGATGTCACTCATTGTTTGTAATATTGGAATAGTTCTGATAATTGCTACTGATGTTACTAGAACCTACAGGGTCACACCCTAGGGTTGAAAAGAACAATTAATAAATAAGTTACACATGTACAATTTAGTTGTTCATATATAACATGTATAGTTAATATTAAGACATATATATTTTATATATATGTTAAAGTATTTTATTATACATAGAATTCTGAATTTAAAAATAATTAAAGTAATTATAATTCGAAATTAATTAAAAATCCTATGCAGTTAGGGTAACATACTATAAAAGGGGGTTAATGGTCTAGCAGCCGTCTAACCCTTTTGAAACATATTTTCTCAAAACTGTTTTGTGAAAAAAGAAAAATTGCTCTCAACTTTTAACAGGGTGAACTGAGTAGAGGCTAAGACGATCTATTCGTGGAGGCTAAGATTTGTATCGTTCATGAGATCGTGAGACGTTGTTGTTCTTGCTGTTTATCAAGGAACTCAATGTAAGTAAACATATCTCTTCCTCCTGAATTCGGATTAAACGTACATGGATTGCTAGTGAGATTGTCGTGTTTGTTTTTCTACTGCGCCATGGGGTGCACCGATGATCTAACATCGTGCACCTGTAGTTTCACCGCAGGGAGGCCGTGGGCACGACCGTGGTAACTTCCAAAGGAGGGAGGATGGGCAGGGAGGTGTGGCCCATGTTGTTGTGGTTCAACCAGAGGGAGGTGGTCCTGCGAGGGTGTATGCACATCGCGAGGGACGTAACGACACCGACGTGATTGCAGGTACCTTCTCCTTGCAATCCTTGTCTTTTTCAGCATTGATTGATTCTGGATCTACGCATTCATACATATTGAGTGAGCATGCATATTTGCTTGATATTCCTATCGAGATGCTAGACGTAAGGATGCAAGTAACATGTTCTTTTCGTGAGACTGTTGTTACAAGAAAATTGTATAGGAGATGTCCATTATCTGTTCAAGGCCATGTATTTTTAGTTAATTTGATGGAATTTCCTTTTTATGGTTTTGATGTGATTCTGTTACCCCCCTTAGCCCGGCCTAGGCGTTAGACCCGAACTACGAAGATCACACGGGGAAAACCAAAGTCAACCTTGATTAACGTCCCTCTTTTTTTGTTTTATCTTTTCTAGATACACATTAAGACTATGTGAATGCCCAAGAACCTTGGAAGAGAAAAGCACAGCGATCGGAAAACGTTTAAGGACTCAATTGCAAGAAATACACATTTAGGGACCAAAATGTAAATTTTGGAAAATATAAGGACTTTGTAGATTCTAGTTTTACCAAACCTTAAATAATCATATTACAAGCCACTCTGCCAAATTTCATCTTAAAAAGACATCTCAAGCTCACTCAATTGCAATTACAACTATCAAGACTAAAATGTAAAGCATGCAGACTTCAAAGCAATTCAAATCTGTGTACAACGGTCACCCGTTTTGAAACACTGACAACCGTATCGAAACACCCGTGTCAAACGCCTGTATCGAAACAGTGTTGACCGTTTTGGTATGCGGGTATGTTCTGAAACCAGTTCTGAAACAAACACTTCCAATAGCCAAAGTGTTTCAAAACACTTATAGTCGTTCCGAAACGCCCAGGCCATTTCAGGCACCCTTTTCAAAACATCTAAGGGTGTTTCGATACAGCCTGCCCAGAAACAGTAGAAACTTCTGGTTTTTCACATCAAAACACCATCAAACATACTTTAAATCACTCCACAACATATCAACAACATGCTAAGCATTAAACCATCATTTTGCATCAGAAGCTAGATACATAACAAGCATTAAGCACACCTACTCATTTATCACATTCAACACATGATCTTACTTTTAAACAAAGAACATGGCTATAACCAACTATGAAAAAGAAGATCCCAACATAAAAAAACGATCATAAACAAGTATCAAACCATAAAGCAAACTTGCTCAAGATAAACGATCTCACTACACATCAACGTAAAAGACTGTTCCCCCCATTGCCTTTAGTATCTATAGCTATAAACCAAAACATACTTCTCAAGTGGAGCTCTTCTTGAATCCCTTACTTCTTGCTGTCCCACATTCATTTTTCTGCATTGATGGACAAAAAGGAGCGTAAGCACATAATGCTTAGTGAGGAATGCTCAAAACCAAAACACCATCAATGTAGCAAACCTTATAACCCTTTTCAAAAGCAATCACTCCCTTATAAACCAAGTATTGTTTGAAAACTTCAAATAAACATCAACACCTTAAAATTAAGCATTACTTAACATAAGATCAACATTAAACCCAAATGCATTAAGCAACTCAACCCCAAACAACATTCTTGCAAAACTTCCACTTAAACCATTTCACGCAATGGTGCTTCATGCAAAGTTTAAACCATTTTCCCTTGGAAACCATTTCCACTCCACACTTTTCCTTTCTCATGCTTGAAAAACATCTCAAAGCAAAACACCAATTGAAATCACATGTATCAAATATCTATCTCATGCATTCTACCAATGCAAAACTCATGATAAAGCCACACATGCTTGTTACTCAAAGGCATTTCACAAACTCAAGATCTCCATTTGAAAACCACATGTACCATCTAGCTATCTCAAGCATACAACCTATGCAAAACTCATGGCAAAGCCACTCATGCTTGTTTACGCAAAAGCATTTCATAATCTCATTATCTCATATGCAAATCTCATGGCATAAAACATTTCAAGCATTGGTACATGTGTTACACATTCTCATATATTGGCATTTACAAACTCTATTGTACACGGATATGCGGACAACTCACTAGACACTTCCGGTGGCATCTACCATCATCGTACTCATCCGTCTAGAACATAACTTTTCGGTGGCTTCTACCACAACGTACTCTCATGGCGGTTCTACTTTCGCCAAAAGCTTGAGTATTTCATCAAGTCCTACCCCGATGGTATGCCCATCATCGGTCTCATGGCAATAACTCTTGTTGCCAAAAAGCTTGGATATTTCACCAAGTCCTACTCCAATAGAATGCCCATCATTGGTCTCTCTCTTTGGGATGAATCCCAAGAGCACGTACTAATTTTAGTTTATAGTGCACTCTACATCCTATTGATCGATCAATATATCCGGTAATCTTTACATCATCTATGCCAATATATCATGTTAAAATCATCAACACACCCACTGTTTTTAAAGCATGCAACACCTTCAAGGCCAAAATGCCGAATGTTGCCTTAAAATGCAAACTAACAACACATACTCTCAAGGAATATTAATTTCATGCATCCTTTTTCAAACCAAGTTTGACAACCAGCTCACATGCTTTAAAACCATGCTCAACCAACAAATTAAACCACATTATCAAATCAATCACATCAAAACCCATTTTGATAGTTTTCAAAACAATAATAGCACAATTGAGAGAGAATTCCACTTTACTTACTTCCGAACTTAAACCGGCGTTTCAAGCCTAAATTTAAGTTCCCAAACCACTTTTCAAAATCATTCCAAAGCTGGAAAACACGATCTCACTCACCGATACACAACACGATGCTAGCCGACAAGCCTCCCAAGCGTCTGAAACCTCCAACGCTACCTCAATCGCTTCCGGATCACTCTCCCCTGTTTTTAACACATAAGAGCAGAGGATTAATGCACCATCATGCATTAAAATCACCAGCCATACAACCCAACTCGCTGCTCTACTCGAGAACCTCATTTCGGCTACCAAAAACAACCGAAATCACCCCCAAACTCTCCCAAAACAAAGCCCAGCCAAGATCTATCAATTCTAACATTTTATAAACATCAATTAACATAAAAAAACAACCCTAAACTCGTCCTTATACCTCTAGCTATAACAGAACACCAAAATCACCCCAAAAACCACCATTTTCACAAGCAAAAACTTAGGAAAAACAACCTATTCGGGATTGGATTGATAAAACCTCATTTCTAACATCATTTAACACCCAAAATACATTAGGAAACCATCTCAAAACATAGCCCAGTCAATTACCACGAAAATCTTCAAGATCTCATCCAAAATCTTGAGTTTTAAGCCAAATTCTTGTTTCTAACATCAAAACCATTCATAAAACTTTAATAAAAGATTGATAACTTGGGAATTTCAGTAAAGAACTGAGTATTTAGAGGAGAAGAACAATCTTACCTCTAAAATATGATTTATCCTTGATTTGGGCAAGTTTCCATGAAAATACAATGTAGGAATCAAATGGATTTGTTGCAAGATTGATTAGGAATTAATGAGTGATGGAAATCTCATCAAATGAAGTGGAAATCAAAGTAAATTTCGCTGGAGAAAAAGTGTTTGGTTGATAGGATTTTGAGAGAAAATGAAATGAGAGAAAATTAGAGAAAAGTAGTTATGAAAGTCAAAGGTAGTTTATCACCTTTATTTTAATTAATTAAACCATTAATTAAATCACCCAAATTAAGGGAAAATCTGATGAAAACATTTTTGGTAATTTAGCTCCTTAAAGATTCAAAGTTTCAATCCTTTACAAAACAGTCACTACTAACTTTGCAAAAACTGCGATTTGGTCACTACACCGAAATGTAGAATTTCCAAACCTTATTTTGTAAAATTGATTTCACCATTCTCTTTTATATATTAAATGAGGATTTTTAGATATTTTTCTATATTTTTAAAGTATCCCGAACTAGGTGTTCCCTAAAACTCCCTTTTAGATTCTCACCGTTTTCCAGACCGAGCCGGTTCAGACTCAAAACATCTAGGCCCAAATTTGGGATGTTACAACTCTCCCCTTCTTAGGAAATTTCGTCCTCCAAATTCCAACCTGCGAAAAGAGCACGATACTAAACTTCCCAAGCAACACACAAAGTAACACAGGAGACTTAACCACTACAGAAACATCCTCAACCCAAAACACCACGAAACCAACACATCCTCAAATCAAACTTACTCTATACCCAAATCCAACTCCACTACTCACGGTGCAAGACTTCCAGAACACACACGGTTACTAAACTCAGCTTAACTTTTCACACTTTCAAACTTTGGAAGACCCTCAACAACCCGAAAAACTTCTTAAGCCTTCACAACATACTCCGCCTCACCTCATAACTCCTTCAACAAAACTCACACACACGGTAACACCAACCCATCCATTTTTTGGCCACTATGTGACCCACAACCTACTCTGCTTCTAAAACCCCTTGCAAAACCGCTCAACTCCTTTCAAAGATTACCACAACAAGCAAAAATTTCTTAAGCAACAACTGCTTGCTCACATTTCCCAATGTATTGACAACATTCTTCCACATCCGTTACCATCACCTGACTTAACAGCCCATCAAACACTGCCCACACAACACCCAAAATCCACATCATGAGACTCCAACCTTAACTCAACAGTTGTTTCACTTACCCCAACTGTCTTAGGAAAGATTTACTTGTAAACAACTAACCAACCACCTTCTCACAAAAACCCGACCGACCAACAAATGCCCTTGAACTTACATTGCCTTTCCAAATCAAGCTTAAACTATGACACCAATCTTATCTGGATAACACTCATTCCATCCACATGCAAACATATTGAGACCATGAAACCTCTACTCATCCCAAGCCAAACCTCATCTAACGCTGTCAACATAACCTCCTTCCAACTTCCCTAAGGTTACGACGAACCATCACCTACATAGCAAAACCCTCCTATTGCAACTACCAACGCAAGATACCTCAACACTTCGGAAACACATCCACTATCCGACAACAATCACCCAACAAAGAGAAACTACAACACTTATCTATTATTTGCAACCACCACAATCGATTCTAACTCCAAACGATTACATCCTTACCACCACACTGCTAAACTCTCTAAGCACCTAAACACCTTCCTTCTGCCACCATGCTAGATCACACCCACTACTACTGACAACATGTTTACTACCTTCTACTACTTCTAGCAGCCACCTGGTTCCAAAACAACACTTTAAACCCACCAACCAACCTAACCCTACCACAACACTATCGGACCCAATTAGCTATTAGCAAGTGTGAACGTTTGTATGCATGGTCTCCAACATGCCCTATCAATGCCTGTGCATATGTATGCAAAACTTCTAATGTCATGCCACATGTATGCATGTACCAACATATATATATATATATTACACAATCAAATGATTCTAACTGTGCATGTATATCGGTTCACACTTACCAATAACATCCTCAGAATCTGCCTAAGAACAACCTCTTACCTCATTTCCAACTTTTCCAGCCCCACTCTAACAATTGCTAACTACAAAATTAGTCCACTATTATCCTCTCCACACTAAAGTTGTTTTCAAAAACAACACCGGCTACTACCCAAACTTGCTAGTTATAAGACCTGACCCACTACAAAAGGAAATCCAAACCTGAACCAAACAAAGATAACTAGGGCAAAGATTACTTAACAAAATTACCTGTAATCACCTCATTGCCCCGGAGTTCCAGCAGACAAACTCCCTTCCTCGCAGAACCACTATTCTCTGACCGTACCGCCGCAGCATCAACCAACACCTTAAGGTCATCACCGTCTCCCTGCTGCAAAGAACCCTGACCACCCCGAGCTAACTCCAGACAATTCCGTCTCACATGTCCAACGGACCCACAATTCCAACAAGATCCATCCTCCAGACACCTCACACCTCCTTTCCTTTCTTTCCACCTCCGAACTCTGTCTCAGCCGCGCTCACGACCCTTCTAAGACCCTTTTTCACGCACTGAAGCGGATCTCACTACTTGAGGACAATCCTGCTTCACATGCTCCTTAGAACCACAGTTCCAACAAACCCCAACACCCCAACAAACTCCAACGTGATGCCTTCTACAACGATCACACTTCGGCAAGTGAACTATCACTCCTTGGTCATATTGCCCTTGACCCACATCATCACCACCGCTAAAACCTTGGTTCAGACGAACCTTTCTGTCGCGTAACCTCTTACGCTGACCACTCTCAAGGTCGGTACTCACATCTCTTTTGCTTGTATTTTTCTCACCATCACAAACTGAACCCACACTCCCACGTTGCTTAACCCCTGGAAACCTATCTCCAAGGTATCTTCCATTAAAGGCAGACACAAAGAACTCCCAATCTATATCACGTATATTCCTTGCCACCGACACCGATGTCCACCAAGCACAAGCATCCTCCAGCATTAGCGAGACAACACTTCCCAGCATACAGGCTTTGTCACACCCTTCCCGATCCAGAATCGGAATTACACCGGCTAACCAAGCCTCGAACGCCTCAGGTGTCGAACCATGATACTCCACAGCTCCCAAATCATGCAAACACTGCTTTGACAAACTCTCATGTCCCACAGATGACGAATCCTTCATCACAGAACCAACTCTCTCATTCGGCCTTACCACCTCAACTCCAAGCACAGTTGACTGAAACGAAACACCTCCACCAAAAAGGTGAATTCCACCCCTTAACAACTTGCTCTAAAGCAGCAACCATCATACCCAATTGCCACACTCTCAACGATTCAACTGTGCTATTATTAACAAAGCAACAATAACAAAACAACAAAACGATCAGACCAGCTTCGAGCAAGGATTCAAGACTCCAACTCCAAACTAACACATAGCTATAATAATAAGGCAATGGGTATCCCGAATATTCCCCTTTTATATGACATAACAATCCATACCACATTGATATCACAAATCGGCATATCAATCAGCAAAACTTCAATCATGCTCTCATCAAACAACATTCATCCTCAACAGCAAAATATCAACATATCATACCCATCACATTTTCATTATTCAAAAATCAACTTACAACATCAGCATAGCACCAATACATGTTCACACTAACTCATAGAAGATTCATAACCACAAAGCATGATAAAAACATCATTAATTCACTTAGTCATATTTTTCAACCAACTTTCAACCACACATTAGATTAACATCAAACACTTACCATAACAACTTACCACAAACTTACCATTGCCCCAAAAGTTCGCAACTTGGTTTTGATACCAACAAATGTAACCCCCTTAGCCCGACCTAGGCATTAGACCCGAACTACGAAGATCACACGGGGAAAACCAAAGTCAACCCGAAAGTCAACCTTGATTAACGACCCTCTTTTTGTTTTATCTTTTCTAGATACACATTAAGCCTATGTGAATGCCCAAGAACCTTGGAAGAGAAAAGCACATCGATCGGAAAACGTTTAAGGACTCAATTGCAAGAAATACACATTTAGGGACCAAAATGTAAATTTTGGAAAATATAAGGACTTTGTAGATTTTAGTTTTACCAAACCTTAATTAATCATATTACAAGCCACTCTGCCAAATTTTATCTTAAAAGACATCTCAAGCTCACGCAATTGCAATTACAACTGTCAGGACTAAAATGTAAAGCATGCAGACTTCAAAGCAATTCAAATATGTGTACAACGGTCACCCGTTTTGAAACACTGACAACCGTATCGAAACACCCGTGTCGAACGCCTGTAACGAAACGGTGTTGACCGTTTCGGTACGCGGTTATGTTCCGAAACAGACACTTCCAGTAGCCAAAGTGTTTCAAAACACTTATAGCCGTTCCGAAACGCCCAGGCCATTTCTGGCACCCGTTTCGAAACAGCTAAGGGTGTTTCGATACACCCTGCCCAGAAACAACTGACACTTCTGGTTTTTCACATCAAAACACCATCAAACATACTTTAAATCACCCCCGAAAATATCAACAACATGCTAAGCATTAAACCATCATTTTGCATCATAAGCTAGATACATAACAAGCATTAAGCACACCTACTGATTTATCACATTCAACACATGATCTTACTTTTAAACAAAGAACATGGCTATAACCAACTATGAAAAAGAAGATCCCAACATCGCAAAATGATCATCAACAAGTATCAAACCATGAAGCAAACTTGCTCAAGATAAACTATCTCATTACACATCAACGTAAAAGACTCTTCCCCCATTGCCTTTATTATCTATAGCTATAAACCAAAACATACTTCTCAAGTGGAGCTCTTCTTGAATCCCTTGCTTCTTGCTGTCCCAAATTCATTTTTCTCCATTGATGGACAAAAAGGAGCGTAAGCACATAATGCTTAGTGGGGAATGCTCAAAACCAAAACACCATCAATGTAGCAAACCTTAAAACCCTTTTCAAAAGCAATCACTCCCTTATAAACCAAGTATTGTTTGAAAACCTCAAATAAACATCAAAACCTTAAAATTAAGCATTACTTAACATAAGATCAACATTAAACTCAAATGCATTAAACAACTCAACCCCAAACAACATTCTTGCAAAACTTCCACTTCAACCATTTCACACAATGGTGCTTCATGCAAAGTTTAAACCATTTTCCCTTGGAAACCATTTCCACTCCACACTTTTCCTTTCTCATGCTTGAAAACCATTTCAAAGCAAAACACCAATTGAAATCTCATGTATCAAATATCCATCTCATGCATTCTACCAATGCAAAACTCATTATAAAGCCACACATGCTTGTTACTCAAAGGCATTTCACAAACTCAAGATCTGCATTTGAAAACCTCATGTACCATCTAGATATCTCAAGCATACAACCTATGCAAAACTCATGGCAAAGCCACTCATGCTTGTTTACGCAAAATCATTTCATAATCTCATTATCTCCTATGCAAATCTCATGGCATAAAACATTTCAAGCATTGGTACATGTGTTACACATTCTCATATATTGACATTTACAAACTCTATTGTATACGGATATGCGGACAACTCACTAGACACTTTCGGTGGCATCTACCATCACCGTACTCATCCGTCTAGAACATAACTTTCCAGTGGCTTCTACCACATCGTACTCTCATGGCGGTTATACTTTCGCCAAAAGCTTGAGTATTTCATCAAGTTCTACCCCGATGGTATGCCCATCATCGGTCTCATGGCAATAACTCTTGTTGCCAAAAAGCTTGGATATTTCACAAAGTCCTACTCCAATAGAATGCCCATCATTGGTCTTTCTCTTTGGGATGAATCCCAAGAGCACGTATGAATTTTAGTTTATAGTGCACTCTACATCCTATTGATCGATCAATATATCCGGTAATCTTTACATCATCTATGCCAATATATCATGTTAAAATCATCAACACACCCACTGTTTTTAAAGCATGCAACACCTTCAAGGCCAAAATGTCGAACATTGCCTTAAAAGGCAAACTAACAACACATACTCTCAAGGAATATTAATTTCATGCATCCTTCTTCAAACCAAGTTTGACAACCAGCTCACATGCTTTAAAACCATGCTCAACCAACAAATTAAACCACATTATCAAATCAATCACATCAAAACCCTTTTTGATAGTTTTCAAAACAATAATAGCACAATTGAGAGAGAATTCCACTTTACTTATATCCGAACTTAACCCAGCGTTTCAAGCCTAAATTTAAGTTCCCAAACCTCTTTTCAAAATCATTCCAAAGCTGGAAAACACGATCTCACTCACCGATACACAACACTATGCTAGCCGGCAAGCCTCCCAAGCGTCTGAAACCTCCAACGCTACCTCAATCGCTTCCAGATCACTCTCCCATGTTTTTAACACATAAGAGCAGAGGATTAATGCACCATCATGCATTAAAATCACCAGCCATACAACCTAACTCGCTGCTCTACTCGAGAACCTCATTTCGGCTACCAAAAACAACCAAAATCACCCCAAACTCTCCCAAAACAAAGCCCAGCCAAGATCTATCAATTCTAACCTTTTATAAACATCAATTAACATAAAAAACAACCCTAAACTCGTCCTTATACCTCCAGCTATAACAGAACACCAAAATCACCCCAAAAACCACCATTTTCACAAGCAAAAACTTAGGAAAAACAACCTATTCAGGATTGGATTGATAAAACCTCATTTCTAACATCATTTAACACCCAAAATACATTAGGAAACCATCTCAAAACAGAGCCCAATCAATTACCACAAAAATCTTCAAGATCTCATCCAAAATCTTGAGTTTTAAGCCAAATTCTTGTTTCTAACATCAAAACCATTCATAAAACTTTAATAAAGGATTGACAACTTGGGAATTTCAGTAAAAAAATGAGTATTTAGAGAAGAAGAACAATCTTACCTCTAAAATATGATTTCTCCTTGATTTGGGCAAGTTTCCATGAAAATACAATGAGTGATGGAAATCTCATCAAATGAAGTGGAAATCAAAGTAAATTTTACTGGAGAAAAAGTGTTTGGTTGATAGGATTTTGAGAGAAAATGAAATGAGAGAAAATTAGAGAAAAGTAGTTATGAAAGTCAAAGGTAGTTTATCACCTTTATTTTAAATAATTAAACCATTAATTAAATCACCCAAATTAAGGAAAAATCTGATGAAAACATTTTTGGTAATTTAGCTCCATAAAGTTTCAAAGTTTCAATCCTTTACAAAACAGTCACTACTAACTTTGCAAAAACTGCGATTTGGTCACTACACCGAAATGTAGTATTTCCAAACCTTATTTTGTAAAATTGATTTCATCATTCTATTTTATATATTAAATGAGGATTTTTAGATATTTTTCTATATTTTTAAAGTATCCCGAACTGGGTGTTCCCTAAAACTCTCTTTTAGATTCGAACCGTTTTCTAGACCGATCCGGTTCAAACTCGAAACATCTAGGCCCAAATTTGGGATGTTACAGATTTTTGGAATGGACTGGTTGGTTGAGCGTCGAGCTGTGGTAGATTTTAATTTTTAGCGAGTTACCTTGAAACTTGGTGATGATTACGAAGTAGTAATCGTAGGCGAGAACGTGAAGTTCTTGTCCAATGCAATTTCAGCTCTTGAAGCGAGTCGAATGATGGAGTTAGGCTGTGAAGCTTTCTTGGAGTATGTGATGAATCCTGGTACGAAGGAAGTACGAGTGTAAGACATACAAACAATATGTGAGTTTTCGAGTGTTTTTCCGGAAGAACTGTCTGGGTTTCCCCCTAACCGAGAGATTGAGTTTGGCATTGAGTTGTATAAGAATACGACTTCCGTGTCCATTGCTCCTTATCGCATGGCACCTAAGGAGTTGAAGGAGTTGAAGACGCAACTTTAGGAGTTACTTGACCGAGGGTTCATAAGGCCAATTGTTTCACCTTGGGGTGTGCCGGTCTTGTTTGTGAAGAAGAAGGATGGTACGATGCGTATGTGCATAGATTATCGACAACTAAACAAGTTGACAATTAAGAACAAGTTTCCTTTACCGAGGATTTATGATTTGTTTGACCAGTTTCGTGGTGCTTTGGTGTTTTTGAAGATTGATTTGAGGTCAAGGTATTATCAGCTAAAGGTTAAGGATGTGGATGTACCTAAGAAAGCTTTTCGGACTAGGTATGTCAATTATGAGTTCTATGTAATGCCTTTTGGGCTAAAAATGCACCGGATGCATTCATGGATATGATGAATAGAGTGTTCTATGAGTTTCTAGATCAGTTCGTGGAAGTTTTTATCGATGATATTCTCGTTTACTCGCGTGCCGAGGAGGATCATGATAAGCATTTGAGGATTGAGTTGCAAGTGCTATTGGAGAACCAGCTTTATGCTAAGCTGAGCAAGTTTGAGTTTTGGCTCAAGGAAGTGGTTTTCCTTTGACATGTGGTGTCAGCCGAAGGTATTCGGGTTGATCCACACAAAGTCGAGGCGGTGATGAGTTGGAAGACGCCTAAGTCAGTGACGGAGGTGCGAAGTTTCCTTTGATTGGTTGGATATTATCGAAGGTTTGTCGAGGGTTTTTATAAGATTGGTTCTCCTTTGACCAAGTTGTTGCAAAAGAATGTTCGCTTTGAGTGGACGGATGTTAGGCAACAAACTTTCGAGAAGTTGAAGGAAGCTTTGACGCAAGCTCCTATCTTTATTCAACCAGAATCTGGTAAGGAGTTTGTAGTTTATAGTGATGCCTCGTATGTTAGTTTGGGTTTCGTGTTGATGTAAGGTGGGAAAGTTGTAGATTATGTGTCCAGACAGTTGAAGGTGCATGAGCGCAACTATCCTACTCATGATCTAGAGCTCGCTGTGGTGGTGTTTGCTTTGAAGATTTGGAGACACTACCTTTATGGTGAAAAGTGTGTGGTTTACTCCAACCATAAGAGTTTGAAGTATCTTATGTCTCAGAAGGAGTTAAATCTTAGGCAACTAATATGGTTGGAGTTGCTTAAGGATTATGATCTGACAATTGAGTATCATCTTGGAAAGACCAATGTAGTGGCCGATGCTTTGAGTAGAAAGGTAGCTGTTGAGCTGACAGTGATGTTTGCTCGGTTGAGTTTATCACGTGATGGTGGATTGATAGCCGAGTTGTAGGTGAAACCATCCTTGATTCAGCTGATCAAAGAGAAGAAGTTGCTTGATGATTCGTTGGTGCCTCATCTTTAGGATATAGCTGATGGTAACGCAACGGATTTATGTTTCAATGATGATTGAGATTCTTGTTTCAAAAGTTGAATAGTTGTACCGAAAGATGTTGAGTTGAGGCGCACTATTTTGACTGAAGCTCATCGCAGTCCTTTTGCTATGCACCCTGGTAGTACTAAGATCGATCATGGCTTGAAGGATTAGTACTATTGGGTGGAGTTGAAAAAGGATGTTGTTGATTTTGTAAGACTGTGTATGGTTTGCCAGCGTGTGAAGGCAGAGCATCAGTTTCTTTCTGGTCTGTTACATCTTTTGAGGATACCAGAGTGGAAATGGGAAATGATTACGATGGATTTTGTATTTGGGTTGCCTTTGACACCATCTAAGAAGAACTCCGTATGGGTGAATGTGGATCGTCTAACGAAGTGTGCACATTTCTTGGATGTGCATACTACGTTTACGTTGGATAAGTTGGCAGAGTTGTATATTGCTGAGATTGTGCATTTGCATGGTGTTCCCAAGTCCATAGTGTCGGATAGAGATTTGAGGTTTACATCAAGGTTTTGGGAATGTTTACCTCAGGCGTTGGGTACGCGGTTGAATTTCAGCACTTCATATCATCCTCAGATGGATAGACGGTCAGAGTGATTTACCCAGGTGCTAGAGGACATGTTGCGATGTTGTGTGACTGATTTCCAAGGTTCTTGGAAAAAACAACTACCTTTGGATGAGTTTTCCTATAATAAAAGCTTTCAGGCGAGTATACAAATGGCTCCGTTTGAGGCCTTGTATGGGAGGAAGTGTAGAACGCCTCTTTGTTGGGCTGAGGTGAGTCAAAAGTTAATTTCCTTGTCGGATATGCCTAAGGGAACGTCTCAGTAAGTGAAGCTCATATGTGAGCGGTTGAAGGCTACATCAGACCGTTAGAAATCTTACGTGGATTTAAAGCGTAGAGAGATTGAGTTTGCGGATGGAGATCGTGTGTTCCTTAAGGTATCGCCTTGGAAGAAAGTGATGAGGTTCGGACATAAAGGAAAGCTTAGTCTGAGGTTTATTGGACCTTATGAGATTTTGGAGCGAGTTGGTCCTGTGGCTTATCGGTTGAGGTTGCCTCCTGAGTTGGAGAAGATCCATGATGTGTTTCATGATTCTTTGTTGCGGAGGTATAGATCGGATCCATCTCACGTGATGCTTGTTGAGGAGATTGAGTTGAATCCGGATTTGTCCTAAGATGAGGAATCGGTGGGGATTCTTGATTCGAGTAGCAAAGTTCTTCGTGGTAAGACGATTGAACTTGTGAAAGTGTTGTGGCGACACCGAGGAGTTGAGGAGGCCACGTGGGAAAACAAGCCGGACATGTTGAGGCAGTTGCTGCATCTTTTTCGTAAAGGTAAAATTTCGAGGACAAAATTTCCTAAGTGGGGGAGAGTTGTAACGCCCCGATTTGGGCCTAGGCGTTTTACGAGTTAGGTTGGGCCCGTGGAACCGGTAGTCGGTTGTTCGAATCATTAAAAGGTGGTTTAGGGAAATCAAAGTTCGAGATGGGATAAAAATATGATAAAAATTTCTAAAATCCTCTAAAATTATATTTAAGAGGTTGGTTAAATCAATTTTGCAAAACGGGTTTTTGAAAGTATACGTTTTGAGCAGTGACCAAAATGTAAAGTTTTAAAGTTGTGGAAAAGTGTGTTTTGTCAAAAAGAGTCAAGATCTTAGAAACTTTAGGGAGATAATTGGAAATTAATCCTTTTCTCTAATTTGACATGTGTTTTAAATGGTTTATTAAATATTAAAATGGCTTTAATTAATTTAATTAAAGTGTTAGTTATTTTGTTAAAATATTTTGACGATCATTTTTATTCTCTTGCTTTAACTTCAGCCAAACACTCTCCATTTTCTCTCAAATTCTAGTTTTTCCTCACTCTCAATTTCTCTCTTTATTTCGAACTTCATCTTTGTGATTTCTCTAAAATTTCTTCAAGTTTCTTGAAAGCTAAACTTTTCAAATTAGAAGAGAAGCAAGGATTGGAGGTAAATTTCGTGGTAACCCTCTCATCAAGGTTCTTTAATGAAATTACAAAGATATTTGACTCTTTATTCATGTTTTTGCTTGAGGTTTTATTATTGTTTTGATAAAATGATGAAATCTTGTTGAAAAAGATGTTTTAAGGTGATTTTCGGAGTTGTGTTGATCTGATTTGTTTGAGATAGTTTGTAATTGAGTTTTGAAATTTTATGATGTTGAAATATAGCCTAAATCATATTAATCCAGAAATCCTTGAGATCTTTGGTTTTTAAGGTGTTTTTGGTTATGTTTTTAGGGTGAAATGTGAAATCTGAGTTGTTGGAGGTATAAGGATGGTTTTAGGTTGTTTTTGGTTATGTAAATGGCCTTTAAGTGTTGGTTTATGCTTGGAATTGAGATTTGACCCTTTGTTGTTTATTTCTCTTAGGAAGCATGCCTCTAGTTCCCTTTGACATTGAGGATGATGCTTTAATGATGTCTTTGCCATGTACTCTTAACTGTTGATGTGTATTTGAGTTGTGTGCATGTTTGAGTACATGTCGGATTAGTTTCGGATGATTAAACTTGAGGTAAACCAGAAAAATTAAGCATTGCAGGCCCAGGTGTTTCGAACAACCTTGCTTGTTTCGAAACGGGTGCTTGAAATGGCCTTGGAGTATCGAAACGGTGAGGTCCGTTTCGCTGCATTTTGCTTCTATGAAACCCTGTTTTGAAACAAGTCAAAAGCTATTTCAGAATGATCCCGCATTTCGAAACATGAGCCCCTGTTTTGATACACCCGTTTCGATACAGGGCTAGTTGTTCCGAAATGTCTGGTTGTTATTTCAGTTTGGGGCATTTCTGAAGTTCTGATTCTTTGCATTTTAGTCTCTGTTTGTCATGTTTGTTGTTAAATGAGTTCCAAGGATTATCTTGAGCTGAGTTTTTACAGAGAAGCATGTAATGAACCTAATTAAAGGTTGGTAATCCAAATTTGGTAACAACCCTTACAAATTGTCAAGTTTACAAAATGGTCCGTAAACCTGAAATTGGTGTTAATCGATGAATGCTCGTGTTTTCCTTCAATTCGCTACTTGTTGATCACATAGGAATGTAATTTGCAACTAGATAAGATAAAAATAAAAAAATAGGATCGTTTATTCAGGTAAACCTTCCCGATTTACATCAATAATCCCCGTGTGACCTGTTCGGTTCAGTCTATCGGCTAGGCCGGGTCGAGGGGGTTACATTTATGTTTCGACAACCAATCCATCCCAAGGATAACATCGAAACCATAGAAAGGTAACTCCATTACATCAACAGGAAAAACATATCCTTGAACCATCAAAGGACACCTTCTATACAACTTCTTAACAACTACGGTTTCACCAAACGAACTCATAACTCGCATACCCACATCAAGAAACTCTAAAGGCTCATAAAGCAACCGAGCATGTTCATGCAAAATGTATGAATACGTAGAACCATAATCTATCAAAGCAAGCAATGACAAGGATTGCAAGGAGAAGGTACCTGTGATCACATCCGTGTCATTCTGACCATCACGGTGAGCATAGACTCGAGCTGGTTCTCCACCCTATGGCTGCACCACGACTACATGCACCACATTCCTCTGACCATCCTCTCTTCGCTGAAAATTACCTCGGCCGCGCCCATGACCCCTCTTAGGCTCCATAGAACGAGTTGGTGCTTGTCTCGCCAACTGTGGACAGTCACACTTTACATGACCTTGAGCCCCTCATTTCCAACATGCACCGAGATTTCCCCAATACTCTCCCATGTGATTCTTCCCACAATGGTTACACATAGGACCACGTGTAGCAACACTCTGACCATACTGGCCTCGGCCCGATCCACCACCACCGCCTTGACGATGGTCTCGCTAATAGCTTATATCCCACGATCTCTTACCTCGATCACGTCCACCATCATACTCAGCAACTCTCTTCCTAGAGCTATAACTCCCTGAGCGTGAACTCAATCCCAGATTCTGCTTGATATCTTTGGCTCGAGTAACCAGCACATCAAAACCATTATACTCAGCCGCAAGCATATAGTTCTTCACCTCCTTCAGCAGCACATAGCGAAACCTATCACATCTCTCCCGTTCATCCAGTACCAGCTCAGGGGCGTACTAGCTCAATCGGATGAACTACACCTCATACTCTTCCATTGTCATGTTGCCCTACGGTAATGCCATAAATTCAATCTTCTTCTCATCCATATAATGGACACCCAAGTACTTCTTCTTGAAAGCATTCACGAAGGATGCCCAAGTAACATCATCAGGTTCAATTCCAGCTGTGATGGTCATCCACCACGTATACGCATCTCCGTGAAGGAAGGAGACCACGCAGCCCAACTTTTGCATGTTATTGCAATTCAACTGCCCCAAAATCCTCTTGGTGCTCTAGAACCAAGCCTTTGAACCCTTAGGTGATAAACCTCAAAACTCTGTCTCACCCAGACTGCGCAGACGCTCTAAGGGTAAACCATCATTGGCACCAGGCTGAGGTGCGGCCGCGTGGATGCCTGCCATTGCTGCCTGAAAGGCTCTAACAATAGCCTGAATTAGAGGTGTCATGTCAGGAGCAGCTGGCCCTTGTGCTACCTGAGGCTCAACACCTCCACTACCAGCTCCCATCTCAGCTCCACCTCCACCAGGAGGAGGAGGAGGCAAATTCTCACCATCCACCTCAACCTCATTCTAAACTAGATTCCGAACATTGCCTCTCAGCTCTCGTCTCGGTCCCATGATATGATAAACAGTTCTACCATGCAAATACAATAGCAAAAAATGTAAGGCTCACAATTAGCAAGAACCGAAGTCACTCATTTCGCCTTTTAAAACAAAACTCATTTCTTCACTCGTAGTATTGGCAATTGGTACCCCAGTCACACATATCAATTCATCACATAATCATCATACACCACATACTATCAACCAAAACATGATACAATCATTCACCATGCATAGCATCTATTACAACATGTTATCAATCATAATTCAACATTCAACATACATCCCAATCTTCTGTAACATGGCTCTGATACCAACAAATGTAACCCCTTAGCCCGTTCTAAACGTTTTACCTAAATTAAGAGAATTACACGTGGAAAAACCAAAGTAAACTCGTTAAAGTCAACCTCGATTCACAACCCTTTTTTCTTTTATCTTGTCTAGATGCATAATTAAGCTCTATAGTGTTTACACGCGCAACAAAAATATTTTCATTTAAATTGAGCCTCAACCGTACTTTCGTTTGCAAACCAACCAAAATAAGGTCAAGTTACAAATTAATGTTATCAACCTTTAGTTAAGTTCATTACATGCTTGCAGGTGAAATATCAGTATCATACGATCATTAAAACATCAACAATTGGAAATCATATAAATAGGGGCTGAAATGTAAACATTCAAAACTGAGAAATCATGCCAAATTAACTAACTTAACTACCTTGTATCGAAATAGATACCCCCTGTTTCAGAACCATGCATTCCAATAGCAATTGGTAGCGGAACGGCCCCCACCCGTTTCGGAACCAAGTGCCCAGTTTGACCTCTGCTACATTCAGACATAATAGAGTCGTATCGTAACGGCCCCATATTTTGATACCGGTACAAATTATAGCTAGGTCTATCGAAAGAGTCTACTAGTGTTCCGAAACAACAGGACCAAATATACAAGTTGTATCAAAACAACTGCTACTGTTTCGAAACACGTACCAGAACTGCACTAAAATAGCAACATTTAAGCACCCTTAAACATACCAAATGGCCATCAAACATTATACAATCATAGGTAAACATCAACCACATATTTATCCAACACATAGGGATCATCAAAGGTATCTAACATCATGAATTGAAAACATGATTACTCTAGAGGCATGCAACATATAAGCAATCCATATAGAGTTTCAAAATCCACAAACAAAGCATATCAACATATAAAGGCCCATTACAAGTCTTATAAGGCAAAGCACACTTGCCAAACTAGGGAGTTTAAACAATCATTTCCCAATTACCGAGGTACCCTCCCCATTGCTATTTCTACCTTATGAAAAGTGTCAAAACCCATACTTGTAAATCAAATGATGTCTTGGGTGAAATCCCTTGCTATTATGATGCCCAAATGCTCACTTATTTGCATTGTTGGAAAGGAGAGCGTAAGCACATTTGCTTAGTGAGGGAAAGCTCAATTTAAAAGGCAACAATGCACTTTTCAAAACAATGTTTCCTTTAAAACATAATCACATCATGCTCAACTTCCTCATGCTTTTGAAACCACAATAAAAGCATCTTTATAAACCACATGTATTAATATCTCATGCCTATCTCAATGCAAAACCAAATCAAGCTTCTCATGCTTAAATCTCACAAAGCATAAACATCATGTATAAGTGTCATTATACAAAAGCATTTTAAACCCATGATACATGTTCAACTCATATATTGTCATTTCAAGTGAACCAGATGGAATCTACCCCCATCCAATAATGATCAGATATACAAACACACTTGACGGAATAAACCCTCGTTAAGCCCTTGATAGAATCAACCCTATCAAGTCACATGATGAAATCAACCCTCACCATAATCTCACTTTGGCCAGGATACCACTACCCGCATTTCCCGTTGGTGATAGCACTACCCCTATCACTCGCATCACAATAGCACTACCCCTATTGTGAAATCGAAGAACTTATCCCACGCGCGAATTTTATATATTAAAGTGCATTTTACATCCTATTGGTTAACCAACATATCCGATAATAGAAACCTCACCACTAAGCCAATATATCACTTAAATTCATGTTAACTCACTGCTTTCAATGCATTAATAAAATTATTACGTATCCCATCTCAAAACATGCTTCAAATATAGCATAATGTCTCATCAAGAATATAACCTCTTGAAACATAATCAAATCTTTTCATGGGATATAAATCAGCAAAAGCATGCTTATAAAACATGCATAACAACGAGTAACAAAATATAAACCCAAAACATGAGCATGATAATCCACATAGACTTTAAATCGAAAACCGAGAGCTTTAGTAACCATACTTACTTCTGAGATTAGCTAAGTGTTTCAAGCTTACACTTACCTCCCAAAATCTTATTTCGAAGCTTATGAAAATGTTCAAACCACATCCACTCACCGATACAACTTCGCTTCACTTGCCAAAGCTATTCCAAGCTTCCGAAACTCTAAAAGGTGCTCTCAAATGATCAAGCAACGTCTTGCCCTGCTTCTAACCAAGGAAAAATAGAGGATTAATGCATACTCTTGCATCAAAACCTCCAGCAACACAAACCCTCACCCAACTCTCACATTCGTCAAGCAATTAACAATCGTACAACCTAAAAACATCGCCAAAACCACTCAAAACCATTCCCAAACATTACCTAGCAAAATAAAACATCAATCTTTATCCATTTACAACCTAAAGCACTTCCCCAACCTCTATAAACCTTCAGCTATCAAGAAACCACAACAACAACCCCTAAAACTCAAGATTTCATCACTAACTTCTAGCAATCTAACTAGTTTCAGGTATTACTTAAAAAAATCCATCAAGTTAACATTATTAACCCATAACAACATGTTAATAATCAATCATTAACTCAACAATTAACATCAAACCAAAAGATCCTCCATAAATCTCCAAGAAACCTCAATTAAACATGATTTCATCAATTAATATATAAAAACCCATTAAAAGCAATATGTAAAAGACTAAATACTTGGGAATTTTAGTAAAGAACATGTCATTAAAGGAGAAGAACGAACCTACCTCTAATGATGAGCTCTTCCTCCATTTTTGAAAAGAAAACAAAAGAGAAAACAAGAGATTTAATGAAGGGTCAATAGAAATTTGATAAATCCTTGAAATCCAAATCAAATTTAGAGTTTACCTAGAAAATCTTGCTGTTTGGATGAAGGGATTTTGAGAGAAAAATGAGAGAAGAAAATTATCGACAAAAGCCAATTTGTGAGAAAAATGAAAATCGTTTTAATTTCCCTCCATCTTTTTTATTATAATTATTTAATTAAAAGTGTAAAATATGAGGAAAAGTCTCTATTAGCCCTTGGTATTGCTCCTTAAAGATTCAAAGCATTAGCCTTTTACGTTTTCACCATTAAATCAAACTTTACCATTTTAACATTTTAGTCACTAAACCAAAATGTCCAATTTCCAAAATTGTTTTCTTCAAATTACCTTTACTAAACTTAATCATATATATAATTATGATTTTAGGAAATTTTTCCATATTTTTATCCGACCAAAACCCCCTCAATTTAATTGTTTCCAGAAACTAGACTAGACTTCTAAACTGGTTCGAACCGAACAGCCTAACCAAACCCAGTTAACACCTAGGCCCAAAATCGGTGTGTTAAAAATCGAGGTGGGAAGCATCACTAAAGAGTGTAAAGTCTTTCTTCGGTTCAGGTTAAGTTGGGATTGGAGCTCGAGTAAAAACTTGCTTTAGTTGATCGAAGCTCCTTTGCTGGTTTTCGGGTCATTCAAATGGAATATCCTTCCTCAGTAATAGAGTTAATGGAGCAGCTAAGATAGGAAATTCTTTGACAAATCTTCTATAATACCCCGCTAGACCGAGAAAGCTCCTAATCTCTCCAATGTTCTTCGACGGTTTCCAAACCATAATAGACTAGATCTTCTTTTGGTCTACCTTAATGCATTCGGAAGATATCACATGACCAAGGAAATAAACTTTTGGGAGCCAAAACTCGCATTTAGTAAACTTGGCATACAATTGTCTGTCCCGAAAGGTTTGCAATACAATTCTCAAATGATTCGCATGATCCTCTTTGCTTTTTGAATAGACAAGTATATCATCTTTGAAGACTACAACAAACTTTTCTAAATAAGGTTTGACAACTCAATTTGTGAGGTCCATGAAGACTGCAGGGGCATTAGTTAAGCTGAAATCCATCACTAAGAACTCATAGTGAGCGTATCGGGTTCAAAAAGTAGTTTTTGGGACATCAGCTTCTTTAACTTTCACTTGGTAGTACCCCGATCTAAGATCAATCTTAGAAAAGACAGTGGCACATTTTAATTGATCAAACAAATCATCAATTCTTTGCAAGGGGTACTTATTCTTGATTGTGAGTTGATTCAATTTCCGGTAATCGATACAAAGTCTCATGGATCCGTCCTTCTTCTTTACGAATAAAATCAGAGCTCTCCAAGGCGAAGAACTTGGCCTAATGAAGCCTTTGTCTTGAAGCTCTTGCAATTGATTCTTGAGTTCCTTGAGCTCTATTGGTGCCATACGATAAGGTGAAATAGAGACTGGTGCCGAGCCTGGGAGAATCTCGATTCTGAATTCAACTTCTCTAGGAGGAGGCATTCTCGGTAGTTCCTCAGGAAAAACATCAGGGAATTCTAAAACCACGAAACATGAGTTTAATCAAAAATCAAGCTTATCCCGCTTAACGATAGCAGCAAAAGTAGAACAAGTCTTATTATCAATGAAGATTATGGACTCTTTTCCTAGACCACGATGGACGAGTCTTCTTCTATAGTAGTCTACCCATGCTTGATGCTTTCCTAACCAATCTACTCCTAAAATGAGATCGAATTCAAAAAAGGGAAGAACTAAAAGATCCGTAGGAAACAAAATGCCTTGTATAAACAGTGGGCAGTCTTTACATACTTGTTTCACTATAACAATATTTCCTAAAGGGTTAGAGGCTACTACATTAGAATTTGTGGATTCATAATTTAAATGGATATTCTCGGCTTCGAATGTGGTAGACCCGAGTAGGGGCTCGAGACTCCTGATGGGTAGCATTCGATCCTTGGCCTTTGTTCTTTCTATGATTCCCAGAAGTAGCTTGCTTCGACCCCTTCTCTCTAAGTGAGTGGCTTAAGTTCGAACCTTTTAATACATGGGAGGGCAATATGTTTGGATTTTGAGGACAATCTTTAACATAATGAGTTGAGTCACCACACAAGTAACAAGAATTGGTCAGCTTCGTGCATTGTCCCGTATGATTCTTTTGGCAAATCTTACAGAAAGGGAATTGAGTCTCCCTTTCTATATTCTCGGTTCTATACAAGGATATGGTAGTTGTAGGTGTTTTAGCCACTAATTGAGTCTTTGGTATATAGTTACCCCTCGAACAATTGTTGTAATTAGGGGAATTCCCTCCTTGATGCTTTTGTTTCTTGTTCTGCCAATGAGATTTATAGTTCTCCGTCGGTCTTTTGTCACCGCGGGACTGGTTTTCCTTCTTCCTTCTCGATGCCTTTACCTTAGCTTTGGTAGCAATAGCTCGATTGACCAGATCTGGAAAGTCGGTATTGCCCAAAGCAGTGAACATGGGGCCTAACTCGTCATTGAGTCTCTCTATAAACATTCTACATTTATCCTCTCCCTTCGTTATAAACTCCGACCCATACTTACAATATTTACCAAACTCATTCACATACTGCTCGATCAATTTTTCTAAAGTGCTCATAAGTCTTTATATTTTGTATGCATTCCATCTCATATTATTGGTATTCTTATGTGAATTTTAGGCATATTTAGGTACATCTATGCAATATTTACAATATTATTTACTTTACCATGTTTTTTATTGAATATCTTTGGTTTGGTAAGAAAATATATTGTTTTAGTTTAGTTTTAGTTTCAGATGCTAGAAGCTGTTAGGAGGAGAAGAAATCATAGGAGCGGATGCTGAGGCAGCAAACCAAGGAACTGTATTGAAGCAGTTCAACACAGAGAGAGATGCTGCTGAGTAGCTGCCGCCGCCGTATCTGCCGCCCAGGGCAGCAACTTGAGTAATTGGTGAATTGGAGTGCGATCGGTAGAGCATCATTTGCTGAGTCCATTGAGCCCATCCACTCAATTTACCGATGCTAGAAACAGCAGATAGAGCCGCCAAAGGAGAAGATCAAGGCTTGCTTGCGGCACATGGCAATGACAAGAGAAGCCCAAATTTGTAACCCCCTTAGCCCGGCCTAGACGGTTGACC
This sequence comes from Hibiscus trionum, assembly GCA_030270665.1. Lineage (NCBI taxonomy): Eukaryota > Viridiplantae > Streptophyta > Magnoliopsida > Malvales > Malvaceae > Hibiscus > Hibiscus trionum. The sequence continues at coordinate 31,736,049 of BSYR01000021.1, forward strand.
CGAACTACGAAGGTTACACGGGGAAAACCAAAGTCAACCTGGAAGTCAACCTTGATTCACGACCCTTTTTTTTCTTTTTAATCTTGTCTAGATGTTTGTTAACCCTAAGTGAGTACTCACGAGATACGATTATAAAAGACACAGCGAACGAATTTCAAAAAGGGACTCAATTGCACCTTATATGAATTTTAGGGACAAAATTGTAATTTCTGTAAATTAGAAGGTCCTTATTGATTTTAAAGTTACCAATATGAAATTAGTCATGTTACATGCTTCTCTGCCAAATTTCATCTTAATTGGACATCTCAAGCTCAAACAATTGCAATCTCATCATTTAGGACTAAAATGTAAAACATACAAACTTCAGAACAATTCAAATCTGCGACCAACGGTCACCCGTTTCGAAACACCTACCTGCTGTATCGAAACGCTAGAGCAAGAAACCCTCCCATTTCGAAACTTGTTCCGAAACACGGCACTCCAGTAGCCAAAACGTTTTGAAACAACCTCAAATCGTTTCGAAACACGAAGGCCATTATAGGCCCCCGTTTCAAAACACTAGAGGGTGTTTCGATACGGATTGCCCAGAAACTGCAGCAAGGACTGGTTTTTCACCCAAAAACCCATTCAAACACATCCTAAGGACTCTCTAATCATACCAACAAGTCAGCATACATATAAGGTACCTATTTGGAACACACAAACACATTCATAGCATCAAACATGGAATCTCATTAGTCTAGAGGCATGCTTCCTAGTATCAAAATCCAAATAGGCAATCAAACCTCAAATCAAGCAATTAAGGCCATTTACAAGTCAAACTAGCCAATTTAAACATGCCACAACCTTAGGGAGTTTAACGCATCTCCCAAAAACAAAACTTGGTTTCCCATTGCCAATCTATCAAAACTAAAGTGTATGAAAACTTCAGCATACATGAGCTTGAACTTCCTTGGATGAAATTAACTTTCTTGAAGCCCGAGAACACCTCAATTATCTGCATTATTGGTAAAAGAGAGCGTAAGCACAAATGCTTAGTGAGGCATGCTCTAAGAAAACCAACACAATAATGCTCATTTAGAAAACACTTCCATCAAAGCTTTTAAACCACATGCTCATCTCTTTCTCATGCTTGGAAAACTATCAAAGAAATACTCATTGAAACCACATGTACCTTCATTCTATCTCATGCATTAAAACCAATGCAAAACTCATGGCAAGGCCAAACACATGCTTGTATTGTCAAAGCATTTCTAAACAAATCTCATATGCATAACTCATAGCATAAATCATTTCATCAAAGGTACATGTGTAAAAAAAACCATTTCATCATTTATATTGGCATTTAGCATCTCATTAATACTCGGATATGCGGACACATTTCTACACTAGACTCTTCCGGTGGAATCTTACATCACCGTACTCACTTGTCTAGCAACATAGCTTTCGGTGGAATCTCTCATCACCGTACTCACATGGCAGAATCTCTCATCGCCACCAAGCTTGGGTATTTCACCAAGTCCTACCTGATGGAATGCCCATCATCGAAATATCTCCCTTTGGCTTAACTAAAGAGCATGTACGAATTTTTAGTTTATAGTGCACTCTCATCCTATTGATCGATCAATTATATCCAGTAAGTTTCTCAACATCTATGCCAATATAATGTGTTAAAACATCATCACACCTACTGTTTTTTATGTAATATAACTCAAAGGTTTTCTCACCACATTTCAAATCATAAATCATACTTTGCTTCAAACCAAAAGCTCAAATCTATTCAATGCAACATGCCATCTCATGACATCTCTACAAGCATAATCGCATGCTCTAAATCATGCATAAAAATAGTAGGAATTTATCAATCTCAAACCATGAGCATGTAAAAACATTTTATGGGCAAACATCACTTTAGAGAGACCAAATCAAACGATACTTACTTCCGGATTTAGGAAGGTGTTTCAAACCTCTCCTAAATCCCCAAACCTTGTATTTTTGTCCTCATGGACTTCTAACCCAATCGCACTCACCGATTTCGTTTCGCTTGCTTGCCGAAACGCCAATTAAGCTTCCGGATCAACTCCAAAAGTGTCCGAAGATGTCTCCCCTGTTTTAGACACATAAAAGCAGAGGATTAATGTATCATCATGCATTGAAATCTTCATCCAACACTCCAAAACTCGCTGCTCTACCTAAACCCAACATTTCGACTACCAAACGCAACTGAAATCACCTCCAAACTCTTCCAAAACTTAACCCAGCCAAGATCCATCACATCTAAACATTTCTAAACATCAATTAACATCAAAAACAACCCTAAACCCGTCCTTATACCTCCAGCTATAACAGAACACCAAAAACACCCAAAAAACCACCATTTTTCACAAGCAAAAACTTAGGAAAAACAACCTATTCGGGATTGGATTGATAAAACCTCATTCCTAAAAACATTTAACATCCAAAATACATTAGAAAACCGTCTCAAAATAGAGCCCAATCAATTACCACGGAAATCTTCAAGATCTCTTCCAAAATCTTGAGTTTTAAGCCAAAATCTTGTTTCTAACATTAAAACCATTCATAAATCTTTAATAAAGGATTAACAACTTGGGAATTTCAGTAAAGAACTGAGTATTTAGAGAAGAAGAACAATCTTACCTCTGAAAGATGATTTCTCCTTGATTTGGGCAAATTTCCATGAAAATACAATGTGGAAATCAAATGGATTTGTTGCAAGATTAATTAGGAATCAATGAGTGATGGAAATCTCATCAAATGAAGTGGAAATCAAGTTGAATTTTGCTGGAGAAAAAGTGTTTGGTTGATAGGATTTTAAGAGAAAAGAAATGAGAGAAAATTTGAGAAAAGTAGTTATGAAAGTCAAAAGTAGTTTATCTCCGTTCTTTTATTTAATTAAATCATTAATTAAATCACCCAAATTAAGGAAAATCTGATGAAAACATTTTGGGTAAATTAGCTCCTTAAAGATTCAAAGTTTCAATCCTTTACAAAACAGTTACTACTAAACTTTGCAAAAAATCGCAATTCGGTCACTACACCGAAATGTAGTATTTCCAAACCTTATTTTGTAAAATTGATTTCACCACTTTCTTATATATATTAAATGATGATTTTTAGATATTTTTCTATATTTTTAAAGCATCCCGAAATAGGATTTCCCTAAAACTCCCTTTTATATTCGAATCGTTTCTCAGACCGGTCCGGTTCGGACTCTAAACTTCTAAGTCCAAAATTGGGGTGTTACAACTCTCCCCCTCTTAAGAAATTTCGTCCTCGAAATTTACCCGAAGGAAAAAGATAAGGAAACTGCTTCTTCATGTCATCTTTCATTTCCCACGTGGCTTTCTCAGCACCACGATGCCTCCACAACACCTTAACCAACTCAATGGTCTTACCTCGAAGAACTTTACTGTTCGAATCCAGAATCTCAACTGGGTCCTCATCATAGGTCAAATCTGGATTCAACTCAACTTCCTCCACATGCATAACATGCGAAGGATCCGATCTATACTTATGAAGCATAGAGACATGAAACATATCATGTATCTTTTCCAACTCTTGTGGTAACCTCAGCTTATAAGCAACATGACCCACACGTTCAATCACCTCGTATGGCCCAATATACCTAGGGCTCAACTTACCGTTTCGGCCAAATCTCATCACCTTCTTCCAAGGTGAAACCTTCAAGAACTCACGGTCACCCACCGCAAACTCAATCTCCTTACGCTTCAAATCTACGTAAGACTTCTGTCGATCAAAAGCTGCCTTCAACCGCTGACAAATGAGCTTCACCTTCTCGGTGGTTCCCTTCAACAAAGCCGGCATTGAGACCAAATTCTGACCTGTTTCAGCCCAACAAAGAGGAGTTCTACACTTCCTCCCATACAAGGCTTCATAAGGTGCCATTTGAATACTTCCTTGGTAGCTATTATTATAAGCAAACTCCACCAAAGGCAAATGTTTCTCCCAAGAGCCTTGAAACTAAATCACGCAGCACCTCAACATATCCTCAAGCACTTGGATAACACGCTCAGACTGTCCATCCGACTTTGGATGATAAGAAGTACTAAAATTCAGCCGCGCACCCAACGCTTGATGCAAACACTCCCAAAAAAGCGATGTGAACCTCGGATCTCTATCCGAAACTATATATTTTGGTACCCCATGCAGACGCACAATCTCAGCAATGTACAACTCTGCAAGCTTATCCAAGGTATACGTGGTATGCACAGGTAAGAAATGCGCACACTTCGTAAGGTGATCCACAATCACCCACATCGAATTCTTCTTCGATGGCGAAAAAGGCAAACCAAACACAAAGTCCATCGTGATCCTTTCCCACTTCCATTCAGGTATCCTCAACGGTTGCAACAATCCTGAAGTAAACTGATGCTCAGCTTTAACCCGCTGACAAACCATGCACTTACTCACATATTCCGCAACATCTTTATTCAAACCCACCCAATAGTACTCATCCATCAGATCATGATACATCTTTGTACTACCAGGGTGCATAGCAAAAGGACTACTATGAGATTCAGTCAGAATAGTACGCCTCAAATCCACATCATTCGGCACTACTATCCATCTTCCGAAACATAGAACTCCATCATCATTAAAACAGAAATCCGATGGTCTATCCTCAGCAATATCTTGAACATGTGGCACCAAAGAATCATCCAACAACTGCTTATCCTTTATCAACTGAACCAGAGATGGCTTCACTTGCAACTCAGCCACAAGTCCTCCATCTCGCGAAATGCTCAAGCTAGCAAACATAGCCCTTAACTCTACCGCAACCTTCCTGCTCAAAGCATCCGCCACAACATTAGCTTTTCCCGGATGGTACTCGATCGTTAGATCGTAATCTTTAAGCAACTCCACCCAACGTCGTTGCCTAAGATTTAACTCTTTTTGAGACATCAAATACTTCAAACTCTTGTGATCCGTGTACACAGTACACTTCTCACCATAAAGATAATGTCTCCAGATCTTCAAAGAAAAAACCACCGCAGCTAATTCAATATCATGCGTAGGGTAGTTGCGCTCATGCACCTTCAACTGTCGCGATGCATAAGCCACCACCTTACCTTCCTACATTAGCACACACGCCAAACCAACATAGGACGTGTCACTATACACCACAAACTCTTTCCCTGATTCAGGTTGAACCAAAATAGGAGCTTGCGTCAAAGCTGCCTTAAGCTTCTCAAAAGCTTGTTGTCTTGCTTCCGTCCACTCATACTTAACATCTTTTTGCAACAACTTCGTCAAAGGGGCGGCAATCTTTGAAAATCCATCCACAAACCTCCGGTAGTGTCTTGCCAACCCAAGGAAACTACGGACTTTATGAACAGACTTAGGAGGCTTCCAATTCATCACCGCCTCAACCTTCTGAGGATCAACACGAATCCCCTCAGCCGAAACCACATGACCAAGTAACACAACTTCCTTCAACCAAAACCCGCACTTGCTCAACTTAGCATAAAGCTGATTTTCCAGAAGAGCTTGCAAGACAACCCTCAAATGCCCTTCATGCACCTCCTCAGTACGAGAGTACACAAGGATATCGTCAATGAACACCACAACAAATTTGTCCAAGTATTCATGGAACACTCTATTCATCATGTCCATAAAAGCTGCAGGAGCATTCGTCAAGCCAAACGACATTACAAGGAACTCATAATGCCCATACCTCGTTCAAAAGTCTGTTTTTGGCACATCCACATCTTTAACCATAAGTTGATAGTATCCTGGCCTTAAGTCAATCTTGGAGAACACAGTCGCTCCCCGAAACTGATCAAAAAGATTATCAATCATCGGCAAAGGATACCTATTCTTGATAGTCAACTTGTTCAGTTGACGATAATCAATGCACATTCTCATAGTGCCATCCTTCTTCTTCACAAACAAGACCGGTGTACCCCAAGGTGACACACTAGGCTGAATGAAGCCAAGGTCAAGCCACTCCTGAAGCTGCGTCTTCAATTCCTTCAATTCCTTAGGTGTTATGCGGTAGGGAGCAATGGACATTGGAGTTGTGTTTTCATACAGCTCAGTTCCAAACTCCACCTCTCGACTAGGCGACAATCCAGGTAACTTCTCCGAAAACACTCCAGGAAACTCTCGTACGGTTCTGATATCTCGAACGCACAACTCCTTTGAACTAGGATTCATCACAAAGGACATGTAAGCCTCGTAACCATGCCTCACCATTCGACTCGCTTCCAATGTAGACACCATATTGGCAAGGAACTTCACATTCTCACCTACCACCACCACTTCATAATCATCCGCAAGTTTCAACGAAACTCGCTTGCTCTCAAAATCCACTATAGCTCGATGATCGACAAGCCAATCCATACCAAGGATCACATCAAAGCCATAAAATGGTAATTCCATGAGATCAACAAGAAAAACATGATCCAGCACTTTCAAGGGTCATCTCCTAAATAACTTCCGTGTTACAACCGTCTCACCAAAGGAACTAGTCACACGCATACCAACATCCAAAGACTCAACATGTAAACCAAGCATTTGAGCATGTTCACGCAATAAGTACGAGTGTGTAGATCCAGAATCAATCAAAGAAAGTAATGATAAGGATTGCAAAGTGAATGTACCTGTGATCACATCCGTATCATTCCTTCCCTCACGATGAGCATACGCCCGAGCCTAACCACCACCCTCAGGTTGAACGACCACAACATGTGCTACATTCCTGCCACCATCATCTCTACGCTGAAAATTACCACGGCCGCACCCACGACCTCTATGTGGCTCAGCTGCACTCACTGGAGCCTGTCCCTCTCTCAGAGGCTGAAGACAATCTTTCTTCAAAAGTCCACGGTTCCCACAATTCCAGCATGTCCCAAGGTTACCCCAACACTCGCCACCATGCCGTCTACCACAAAGGTTACACTCAGGAGTCCTCAGAACACCATTAGGTCCTTGCTGACCTCTCCTAGGGTTACCACCACCCCGCCTAGCAACATAATGCAGCCTCCTATCCTTATGCCTCTTGTTGCGATCTCTACCATAATCGCGTTCAGCCGCTCGTTTTCCGGAGCTAGTTCAACCCGATCGACCATCCAGACCAAGGTTCGACTCAATGTCCTTGGCTCTAGTGACCAAGACATCGAAATCTGTATAGTCAGCCGCAAGCATAAAAGTCTTCACATCCGTTACCAACCCATAGCGAAAATGTTCGCACCTCTCCCGCTCATTAGGGATTAGCTCAGGTGCATACTGACTAAGGCGGAAAAACTGAATTTCATACTCGGCTACAGACATGCTACCTTGCATAAGAGACATAAACTCTCTATTTTCTTCTCATCTAGGTAACGCACACCCAGATACTTCCGCTTGAACGCATTCAGGAAGAACGTCCACGTCACTTCATCATCCTCCATCCTAGAAATAGTCGTCGTCCACCATGTATAAGCATCACCATGCAACAGTGATACAACACAACCCAGCTTCTTCACATTATGGCAGTTCATCTGTCCCAAAATCCTCTTGCTGCTCTCCAACCAAGACTCAGATGCTTCCGGAGATAAACCTCTGAACTCAGTCCCTCCCAGACTGCGAATACGTTCCAAAGGCAACCTCCCATTGGCATCATCCTGATGCACAGCTCCATGAGCTCCACCTACTACTGCCTGGAAAGCTCCAGCAATAACCTAAATCAACATGGTCATGTCAGGAGCAGCTTGACCCTGCGCACCCTCGGGTCCAGCAACCCCAGCACCAGCACCATCATTACCAGCCCCAGCACCACCACCACAAGGTGGTCCACCACTAGGAGGAGGAGGTAGATTCTCAGCATTCTCCTCATTCTCATTTTGAGCCATAGCTCTTGTATTTATCCTCATCTCTCTATGTGGCCCCATTAAATGGAAAACAATGCATTGAACAAAAATACAATAAACACAATGAGGCACAATAAGGTAAGTAATCCAAGTACTCAAGCTCATTTTCGAAAACAATTCCTCTCATTAGTATTGACTAGGCAATAGGATCCCCTATCACACTCCAACATAGCATAACATCACAAACACATCACAATTGAAATCATACATCACTATTCACACAACACTCTTTCACCCAAAAGGGCACATCATGCAATTACACATACATCATCCACATATCAAACCCCAATTATAAGAGAACCAAGCTCTGATACCACCAAATGTAACCCCCTTAGCCCGGCCTAGACGGTTGACCTGAACTACGAAGGCTACACGGGGAAAACCAAAGTCAACCCGAAAGTCAACCTTGATTCACGACCCTTTTTTCTTTTTAATCTTGTTTAGATGCTTGTTAACCCCAATTGAGTACTCACGAGATACGATTATAAAAGACACAGCGAACGAATTTCAAAAAGGGACTCAATTTCACCTTACACGAATTTTAGGGACCAAATTGTAAAATCTGTAAATTAGAAGGTCCTTATTGATTTTAAAGTTACCAATATGAAATTAGTCATGTTACATGCTTCTCTGCCAAATTTCATCTTAATTGGACATCTCAAGCTCAAACAATTGCAATCTCATCATTTAGGACTAAAATGTAAAACATGCAAACTTCAGAATAATTCAAATCTGTGACACACGATCACCCGTTTCGAAACACCTACCTGCCGTATCGAAATGATAGAGAAAGACACCCTCCCGTTTCGAAACTTGTTCTGAAACACGGCACTACAGTAGCCAAAACGTTTCGAAATAGCCTCCAATCGTTTCGAAACACGAAGGCCATTATAGGCCCCCGTTTCGAAACACTACAGGGTGTTTCGATATGGATTGCCCAGAAACTGCAGCAAGGACTGTTTTTTCACCCAAAAACCCATTCAAACACATCCTATGGACTCTCTAATCATACCAACAAGTCAGCATACATATAAGGTACCTATTTGGAACATACAAACTCATTTATAGCATCGAACATGGAATCTCATTAGTCTAGTGGCATGCTTCCTAGTATCAAAATCCAAATAGGCAATCAAACCTCAAATCAAGCAATTCAGGCCATTTACAAGTCAATCCAGCCAAAGCAAACATGCCACAACCTTAGGGAGTTTAACACATCTCCCAAAAACAAAACTTGGTTTCCCATTGCCAATCTATCAAAACTAAAGTGTATGAAAACTTCACCATACATGAGCTTGAACTTCCTTGGATGAACTTAACTTTCTTGAAGCCCGAGAACACCTCAATTATCTGCATTATTGGTAAAATAGAGCGTAAGCACAAATGCTTAGTGGGGCATGCTCTAAGAAAACCAACACAATAATGCACATTTAGAAAACACTTCCATCAAAGCTTTTAAACCACATGCTTATCTCTTTCTCATGCTTGGAAAACTATCAAAGCAATACTCATTGAAACCACATGTACCTTCATTCTATCTCATGCATTAAACCTAATGCAAAACTCATGGCAGGGCCAAACACATGCTTGTATTGTTAAAGCATTTCTAAACAAATCTTATATGCATAACTCATAGCATAAATCATTTCATCAAACGTATATGTGTAACAAAAACCATTTCATCATTTATATTGTCATTTAGCATCTCATTAATACTCGGATATGCGGACACATTTCTACACTAGACTCTTCCGGTGGAATCTCACATCACCGTACTCACTTGTCTAGCAACATAGCTTCTGGTGGAATCTCTCATCACCGTACTCACATGGCGGAATTTCTCATCGCCACCAAGCTTGGGTATTTCTCCAAGTCCTACTCGATGGAATGCCCATCATCGGAATATCTCCCTTTGGCTTAACTAAAGAACATGTACGAATTTTTAGTTTATAGTGCACTCTCATCCTATTGATCGATCAATTATATCCGGTAAGTTTCTCAACATCTATGCCAATATAATGTGTTAAAACATCATCACACCTATTGTTTTTCATGCAATATAACTCAAAGGTTTTCTCACCACATTTCAAATCATAAATCATACTTTGCTTCAAACCAAAAGCTCAAATCTATTCAATGCAACATGCCATCTCATGACATCTCTACAAGCATAATCTCATGCTCTAAATCATGCATAAAAACAGTAGGAATTTATCAATCTCAAACCATGAGCATGTAAAAGCATTTTAGGGGCAAACAGCACTTTAGAGAGACCAAATCAAACCATACTTATTTCCGGATTTAGGAAGGTGTTTCAAACCTCTCCTAAATCCACAAACCTTGTATTTTTGTCCTCATGGACTTCTAACCCAATCGCACTCACCGATTTCGTTTCGCTTGCTTGCCGAAACACCAATTAAGCTTCCGGATCAACTCCAAAAGTGTCTGAAGATGTCTCCCCTGTTTTAGACACATAAAAGCAGAGGATTAATGCATCATCATGCATTCAAATCTTCAGCCAACATTCCAAAACTCGCTGCTCTACCTAAACCCAACATTTCGGCTACCAAACACAACCGAAATCACCTCCAAACTCTTCCAAAACTTAACCCAGCCAAGATCCATCACTTCTAAACATTTCTAAACATCAATTAACATAAAAAACAACCCTAAACCCGTCCTTATACCTCCAGCTATAACAGAACACCAAAAACAACCCAAAAATCACCATTTTCACAAGCAAAAACTTAGGAAAAATGTAACACCCCAATTCTGGGCTTAGAAGTTTTGGGTTTGGACCAGACCGGTCGGGTTGCGGTTCGAATATAAAAGGGTGAATTTAGGAAAGCCTAGTTCGGGTTGCATTAAAAATATGGAAAAATGTCTTAAAATCCTCTTTTATTATATATAAGAGAAAGGTGAAATCAATTTTACAAAATGAGTTTTGGAAGAGTGACATTTTGGGTTAGTGACCTAAATGTAATTTTTGAAAACTGGGTGACTGTTTTAAAAAGGATTGAAACTTTGAATCTTTAAGGAGCTATTTACCCAAAAGAGTTTCTCCAGATTTTTCTGAATATTAATCAATTTTATTAATGGTTTTAATTAAAGGAAAAAGGAGGGAAAAAGATATTTTGCTCTCATAACTAACTTTTCTTAAAAATTTCCATTTCTTTTCTCTCAACTTTTCTCTCAACCCAAACACTTTTCTCCAGCAAATTTCCCTCTAATTTTGACATTCAAAGAAGAGATTTCAACTTCCTTTTGATCTCTAATCATTTCTACAACAAAGCCTTAGCAATTTCTTATTGGATTTTCAAGAATATTGGTTCCAAAAAGGGAGAAACTCACATTTAGAGGTATGAACGTCCTTCTCCTCTAAATACTCAGTTCTTTACTGAAATTCCCAAGTTCTCAATCCTTGATTTGTGTTTTAATAAAGGTTTTGTAGTTGTGTTCTTGATCTTGGCTTTAAAATGCAAGATTTGGTTAGTTTTTGATGAAATTTGTATGAATTAGTTGGGCACTGTTTTGAGGTGTGTTTTTAATGTAAAATGGATGTATAGTTGATGAGAAATTGAGGTTTAATCAATGCAATCCCGGATAGGTTGATTTTCCTAAGTTTTGTTTGAGTTTATGATGGTATTTGGGGTGATCTTGATGTTCTGCTATAGCTGGAGGTATAAGGACGTGTTTGGGATCATTTTGGATGTTAATTGATGTTTAAAGATGGTTAGAAGTGATGGATCTTGGCTGGGTTAAGTTTTGGAAGTGTTTGGATGTGATTTCGGTTGTGTTTGGTAGCCGAAATGTTGGATTTGCAAAGAGCAGCGAGTTTAGGTGTGTTGCTGGTGTTTTTAATGCATAATGATGCATTAATTCTCTGTTGTTATGTGCTTGAAACAGGGGAGAATGATCCGTGAGCAATACAGGAGGCGTTGAAGGTTTCGGATGCTTGGAAGGCTTGTTGGCTAGCCTTGTTTTGTGTATCGGTGAGTGAAGTTGGGTTTTCAGCTTTAAAACCAAGGTTTGGAGGTTTTGGGAGCTTAGTTTAAGTCTAAACAACTTAGCTAAGCTCAAGAGTAAGTAAATGGAATTTCTCTCTTGGATGTGTTATGTTTTTGTTTTTAAAGCACTTGTGATTGTAGGATGCAATGCATGTGATTTGCATGTTTTAAATTCTGTTTTGAAAGCATATTTTAGCATGGTTTGATGCTGGTTTTGAAAGCCATGTGTGGAGGATGCTCAAGGTAAGAGATCCTTGGTTTTGTACATTGGAATTGTGGAATTGATGCATAGTGTTGCATGTTGTTTAATGGCTTTGTTTAATGCTTCAAAAACAGTGGATTGATGATGGTAATTGGTGGTTTTGGCATTTTGGTTATGCTTGTAAAACTATGGATTAATATGGTAAATTGGTTATATTGGCAAGTGATGTAAAGGGTTCTTGGTTTCTTGAATCGGATATAGTTAGCCGGTTATAGGATTGGGTGCACCGTGAATAAAGTCGCCTTGGATGTGGAGTGGTTGTGATTGAACCGGTAACTCCATCCAAGTACACTAACGAGATGGTTAAGAACACCATGGTGTTTAAAAGTCCATGGGTGGGTCTTGTGTTAAGGTCATATGGTGGTTAAAATTCCATATGAGGACCTTGTGTATATTAAGGTCATAATGGTGGTTAAAATTCCATTTGAAGACCTTGTGTATGGTAAGATCACAATGGTGGTGTAAAGTCCATGTGTGGATCTTGTATGTCCCGTGATCTCGTTAGTGATGTTATACAACTACCAATGAGTGATGGTAAGGTCATAATGGTGGTTAAAATTCCATTTGAGGACCTTGTGAATGTTAAGGTCATATGGTGTTTAAAAGTCCATATGAGGACCTTGTGTATGGTAAGGTCATAATGGTGGTTAAAATTCCATTTGAGGACCTTGTGAATGTTAAGGTCATATGGTGTTTAAAAGTCCATATGAGGACCTTGTGATTGGTAGTGTGTATGAAGCGTGGGGACAACGCTTGTAATCCGCGTATCCGATTGTGTCTTGTGTTATGATGGTTTGTGAATTATCACTTGGAAGCCAATATAATGTTTTTGAATATGATGAAGCATGAGATGCTTGAAATGATGCATGATTGCATGAGAAGTGTGTAATGTTCTATGAATGCATGTTTTACTTGTTAGCTTGAACAAGAGTTTATTTTCTAATGAGAATGGTGCATGTGTGCATGAAATCTCTTTAGTGCATTGAAGTCTTGCGAAGACTTGTTTTTAAAGGCATGAAATGCAAATATTGATTTTTGGTGGTTCATATGTTGTGTTTGTTTAATGCATGGGATATATTGAATGAGTAAGTGGTTTTGAAAGTTTCCTTGCTTTGAAATGATTTTCAATGTATGAGAAAAGTATGAGGTGAAGTGGAAGTGTTTTCCAAGGACTTTGTATTTAACTTTGCATATGATGTTCATGCATGGAATGGTTAAATTGATGGTTTTGCAAGGTTGTGCTTTGAAGTGAATTACTTAGCTTTTCTAAGCTAAGGGTTGGTTTTCACGTTTGAGCAATGCATGATTTATAGCATGTTGTTAAAAAGGGTTTTCAAACATTGCTTTGGTTTATCGAATTGTGATGCTTTTAAAAGAGGTTTTATGACTCGCTGCATTGATGGTGTTTTGGTTTTGAGTATTCCTCACTAAGCATTATGTGCTTACGCTCCTTTTTGTCCATCAATGCAGAGATTTGAAGTTGGGACAGCGAGAAGCAAGGGATTCAAGGAGAGCTCCACTTGAGATGTATGTCTCGGTTAATAGCTATAGATAATAAAGGCAATGGGGGGAGAATCTCTTATGTTGGCGTTTAATGAGATTGTGTATGTTGGACTTCCTAAGTTGATTTTATGTTGTTGTTGTTGATGGAACATGTAAATGGTCTTTATGAGGATTGTTTGGTGATTTGGTGTTTGAATGGTTTTCAATATAGGATGCATGCCTATAGAATTAGGGCTTTCCTTGTTGGATGCCATGTTTATGAATTGTTGATGCCATTATGTCCCTTAAGTATGTAATGACTTGCTGGTATATTTAGGTTGCTTTTGGAGCATGTTTGATGGGTCAATTGTGTAATAAACCAGCGAAATTTCTGCAATCTGGGCAGCTTGTTTCGGAACAGGTGCTGCCGTTTCGGAACAGAGGGCCTGAAATGGCCTAGGCGTTTCGAAACGGGCAGAGCCGTTCCGGAACAGTTTTGCTACTGCCAGACCATGTTGCGCAACGGGTTTCGGAACGGTCCCGCGTTTCGGAACGGATCGTCCCTGTTCCGAAACACCCGACCGTTGGGCACTGAAATTGACGGTTATATGTTTTGAAATCTTTGCGTTTTGGTCCTGAACTTTGTATATGCAATTGAATGAGTTTGAGATGTCCGTTTGAGTTGAAATTTGACATAGAAGCGTGAAATATGACTAATTTCATAATGATAACTTAAAAGTGGATTAAGTTCTTAAAATTTTCAGAATTTACAAATTGGTCCCTGAATTCGTGTTTTTTGCAATTGGGTTCCTAAATGTGTTCTGATTGCTGTGATCTTTGAACATGCTGTTGTTATGAACATATCTAGGGTTAATGTGCATTTAGATAAGTTTTAAAAAAAAGGGTCGTTAATCAAGGTTGACTTTCGGGTTGACTTTGGTTTTCCCCGTGTAAACTTCTTAATTCGGGTCAATCGTCTAGGCCAGGTTAAGGGGGTTACAAAAAACAACCTATTCGGGATTGGATTGATAAAACCTCATTCCTAAAATCATTTAACATCCAAAAAACATTAGAAAACCATCTCAAAACAGAGCCCAATCAATTACCACGAAAATCTTCAAGATCTCTTCCAAAATCTTGAGTTTTAAGCCAAAATCTTGTTTCTAACATTTAAACCATTCATAAATCTTTAATAAAGGATTGACAACTTGGGAATTTCAGTAAAGAACTAAGTATTTAGAGGAGAAGAACAATCTTACCTCTAAAAGTTGATTTCTCCTTGATTTTGGCAAATTTCCATGAAAATACAATGTGGAAATCAAATGGATTTGTTGCAAGATTGATTAGGAATCAATGAGTGATGGAAATCTCATCAAATGAAGTGGAAATCAAGTTGAATTTTGCTGGAGAAAAGTGTTTGGTTGATAGGATTTTGAGAGAAAATTTGAGAAAAGTAGTTATGAAATTCAAAAGTAGTTTATCTCCTTTCTTTTATTTAAATAATCATTAATTAAATCACCCAACTTAAGGAAAAATCCGATGAAAACATTTTGTGTAAATTAGCTCCTTAAAGATTCAAAGTTTCAATCCTTTACAAAAAAGTCACTATTAAACTTTGCAAAAAAGCGCAATTTGGTCACTACACCGAAATGTAGTATTTCCAAACCTTATTTTGTAAAATTGATTCCACCACTCTCTTATATATATATTAAATGATGATTTTTAGATATTTTTCTATATTTTTAAAGCATCCCGAACTAGGCTTTCCCTAAAACTCCCTTTTATATTCGAACCGTTTCTCAGACCGGTCCGGTTCAGGCTCTAAACTTCTAAGCCCAAAATTGGGGTGTTACAAAATTAAAGTCAAAGAAGTCATATTTAAAGGTTCCATTTAATGCAAAAGCTACTTTATCATGAGAAAGACTTCTACTCCAAGGATGACTTAACCTAGGCCATGCCCTATATGTACTTGATCATATTTTGTATTTTAGACATCTTAGAATCTCCCTGGTTGGAAATAGCTTAGGTTTCTCTTGTGCTTCCTTGCCGCCGTTATATTCTAATTTCTCTTAAGGTCTGGGTTGTGTTGTAGAGTAGTGTGAGAACGGTTGTTTAGGATTAAAGTTTGTATTTGCAATAAAATTCAAGGTTTGGTTATTTCATGTTCTTCACTATTTGCAATTAACTTCGAAAGATTGATTGAGCAATCCATTTGTTTGGAATTGAGAGAGTCAAACACACGATAGAAGTAAGCATGATCTCATCCATACCAGGTGTTGAACAATCCAGCCTAGACATAGGTTTGGGTTTAAAGCGATTAAGAGAGGATGAACCAAGGGTTGTTGTTCATTGCCCGATTCACGCCGAGGAGTATTATCTATAGCGGGCATCAACAGTATTCTGACTTAGACATAAGCAGAATCACTTCAGAAGCGTTTTGCCGAGCCTTGAAGGACTGCCAAACTTGACACCGAGCCATTCATCCATTCCACCTACCGAGGCAGCGAAAGTTGTTGAAGCACCAATCTGCCATCATCCGCCGAGGTAGCACAGTCCGACAGTGCAATACATCTTAACCTTTTCAACACAGTTTCACACTACGAAGCAGCATAACCTGGCCCATTCTCTAAACTTGATCTCTTCTTTAAATTACTTGTGTTTATTTACTTTTCTGTTAAATAAACCGAAATTTAATTGTGCATTAAATATTCTCTGTGCAAGGATTTACATTCGAATTTGGCTCTCCAATCTACGTGGGAGAGGATATCTTTTATACTATAACTTGACAAGAGTGTGCACTTGCTCTCATAATTGGAGAACACTCAAACGCTCTCCATGTTTTTGGCGCCGTTGCCGGGGATTGGCAACAGTAAATTCGTCTTTAATTTTCTGCACTTATGTTTATTTCCTTGCATTATATATATATATATATATATATAATATTTCAGGTGCAATATAAGTTCAAGGGCATTAACATGTCAAGAAAAATCAGTCGAGAGTTGATGTGGGAAAATTCTTGCAATTTTTGTAAAGGAAATCACGAGTTCGAAAGTTGCCCACATCTTTTCAGTGAATACATGGACGAACTGAGATGGGACTAACAACAAGATTATTCATGGTACGATCAACAAGCCCAAAATTTTTCCTACCATGACAATTTTGCCGCCGTAGCAGTAGACACGCCCTGACAATGTAGTCCTCCTCAAGAACAATCAAAATCCTTGGAAGACACGCTTCAAGCATTCATTGTATTAACTGAAGAATTGTCAGCTTCTATGGACGCAAGCATCGCCAAGGTGGACGCACTTTTGAGCAATTCAATCCTTATTAATGCAATGGATGAACCTGAACATGATGCCTCAGCAACCATTAATCACCAACAAATACGTCTCATGGATACTTACATCCCAAGGCAAGAAGATGCAGAGCAATACGAAGAACACATTGATGAGCCTGAGCAACAAATTGCCTCGGAAAAAATTGAGGAGCCTGAACAGAGCAATACCGAACAACACTTAGCGAGGTTAAGAAAAGTATTGAGAATGCCGAAGCAACCGCTGCCGAGGCGGCAACAAGTTTCCGAGGTGGCAACGACTGTTGAGGCAGCAACCTCTGCCGAGGCGGCAACCACACTCTCAAAATTGCAAGACCACATGCAAGAGTAACAAGATTACAATACTTCGCTAATGGAATATGAGAAGGTAATAACTGAACCTTTTGAATTCTTTGAAAACTCACCTCTTCGATTGCAGGTATTTGAGGAACCGACGCCAGTGAATTTGGAACCATCGAGATCTCTACTGATGGAGATACTTGAGAGGCCTAAAAAAACGACAGGTGGATTCATGAAGCTTTCCATAAAATTGGTTTTTCCCTTGACCTGCACCGTATTATGACAGAAGATAACCATAACAACTGGTTGCCGCAGTAGTTGCCTCGGCAGCAAAGCCTACTTTCCACCATAACGAACTTTGACAAGAATAAGGTAAGTACATTGTTGGATATTGATATGATTTTTTCCAATCAAATATCCATGCCTTTAGGAAAAACCGCAAGGTGGAAGGTACACATGGAATACAAAGGAACAAGGAAGAAAGGAACCTCTACCAAGATAATACAAAAGCAAGTAGATGCAAACACAGTGGTCCACCTTTTTTTGGACAAAAAAGTCACATGATGGAGGGTGCGGGTGGATTACAAGAAGTATCGGAAACCACCCCCTCAAGTCCGAACAGAAAAGGAAGTAGTCACTCTAGGGGATGTCCACCCCACTGTGACATAATTAATATTTTTCCACATCTTTATTGTGTTATCTATTTAGGAGTAGATTTTAATTACCTAGGACTAGATTTTATTTTTACCTGCGTTGTGACTATTTATTCCCGTCTCACAACTCTTTATCCAGATTCAGACCTTAAAGAATCAAGTCGCCACGCACAACATAGGGCAGCACTGCTTAGCCAGCTCCCACAACCCGCAATTGACGGCATAGCAGATAACTCCTCTGAACCATCTCCACCATCTAACAACAACTAAGTCTAAGTTTTCTTCCCTGTCTCGTGTTTATTTTTCAGTTTCAGTTCTATTTTTTTTCTGTGCATTAAGGGAAATGCCCATCTCGAGTTTAGGGGGATTATCACTTATTTATTATTTAGGTATACTTATATCATATAGTTTCATATGTACTTGCCTTTAAGTTGATCAAAAGAAAAAAATTGTTAGAACTTGTGCCTATGATAGGATAGCCGGTTTTAAATTTTTCGCACCATAAAAAATGAACTTTATTTTAGGGAAAGCATGAAGAAATCTTAGAATTTTTCTATAATTGCAAAATATCATAAACACTACTGTTACTTGCTGAATTTGAGTGAATTTCTGACAAACACTGCCTGCTTGAATTATTTGTAAAATTCTAACATGGTTGCAGGTAGATGCCACATCAGACAACAAACAGAAAAAGAAAAGCATTGCCATGGTAGGAACAAATAAATATATGATTTTAACCTTAGAGTTGCCCGAAAAAGGCTCTAGGAAGAATCATGCACCAAGGACACTCCGTTGCTATCAAAGTCCATGTATCTGAAATTTTTTGAAGTGACAGACAAATTAGCATGAGTGGATGAAAGTCTTCACGGGATAACTCTACTCAATGGGTTCGGGGTTTTGTAGTTTGCTCTTATCTTAATTGCAGACCTAAAGAGTAGTTGTGATGAGCTAAAGCCCTTACTGTCATGATTGTAAATTGTGCTTAATTGTGCTGCCTTAGCAGCAACCTTATATTACCTTGACAGCATCCTTGTTTACTTAGAATATTCTTCAGATTCAACATATACACAATTTCTGCACACACTGCACAGGCATTATAGTTTAATTCTGAGGTAAATCGTGTTATTTTCCTTCACTAATCTAATGATAGGTGCCGCTGCCTTGAGGTGCGGAATGAAGTTTAAAACGTGTTTTTCTTTCTGATTAGTGCAAGGGCAAGTATGTTTAGGATTGCATTGCTTGAGGACAAGTAGTAGTTCGAGTTTGTGGGTGTGTAAAGTGCTCATAAGTCTTATATGTTGTATGCATCCCATCTCATATTATTGCTATTATTAAGTGCATTTTAGGCATATTTAGGTACATGCATGCATTATTTACATTATTCTTTACTTTACCACGTTTCTATTGAATATCTTTGATTTGGTAAGAAAAGATGTTGTTTTAGTTTAGTTTTAGTTTCAGATGCTAGAAGCTGTCAGGATGAGGAGAAGTCAGAGGACCGGATACTGAGGTAGCAAACCAAGGAGCTGTACTGAAACAGTTCAATACACATAGCCCATCCACTCAATTTACTAATGCCATAAACCGCGGACAGTTTCCAAAGAAAAAGATCAAGGCTTGCTTGTGTCACAAGGCAATGACAAGAGAAGTCCAAATTAAAGTCAAAGAATTTAGATTTAAAGGTAGCATTTAATGCACAAGCTACTTTATCATGAGGAAGACTTCTACTCTAAGGAGGACTTAACCTAGGCCATGCTCTATATATACTTGACCATATTTTGTATTTTAGACATCTTAGAATCTCCCTATTTTGCAATAGCTTAGGTTTCTCTTGTGCTTCCTTGCCGCTGCTATGTTCTAATTTCTCTTAGGGTTTGAGTTGTGTTGTAGAGTAGTGTGAGAACGGCTGTTTAGAATTAAAGTTTGTATTTGAAATAAAATTCAAGGTTTGCTTATTTCATGTTCTTGAATGTTTGCAATTAAGTTCGAAAGATTGATTGTGAGCAATCCATTTGTTTGGCATCAAGAGAGTCAAACTTACGAAATAAGTAAGCACGATCTCATCCATGCCAGGTGTTGATCAATCCAGCCTAGACATAGGTTTGGGTTTAAAGCGGCTAAGAGAGGACGAACCAAAGGTTTTTTGTTCATTTCCCGATTCACACCGACGGGCATTATCTACAGTGGGCATCAGTAGTATTCTCACTTGGACATAAGCAGAATCACTTCAGAAGCGTTCTACTGAGCCTTGAAGGACTTTCAAACTTGTCGTCGAGCCATTCATCCATTCCACCTGTCAAGGCAGCGAAAGTTGTTGAAGCACCAATCTGCCATCATCCGCTGATGCAACATAGTCTTGCAGTGCAATACATCTTAACCTCTTCAACGCAGTTTCGCAATACGAAGCAGCATAACCTGATCTCTTCCTTAAATTACTTGTGTTTATTTACTTTACTTTTAAACAAACTAAAATTTAATTATGTATAGGGATTTACATTCGAATTTGGCTTTCCAATCCTCGTGGAAGACGATATCTTTTATACTATAACTTGACAAGAGAGTGCACTTGCGGTCATAATTGGAGAACATCCAAACGCTCAACTTCCCACCTTACTTCAGGTACAAGAATTTCTTCTTACGTTCAACAAGGTATTGATCACTAATATACTTGTTCTTGAACTCCTTGAGGAAAAATTCCCAAGTAAAAACTTCCTCTGGCACTGCAAGAGTAGTAGTCTCCCACCAATCAAGTGCCTCCTCAGCTAAAAGAGCTACTGCACACTCCATTTCATGTCCGTCTGAGCATTGTAACTACTTCAAATTTCTCGTTTTAACTTCCAACCAATACTCAGCCTCTTCTAGCTTCTCTTCTCTGGCTCTAGTGAAAGTATAAGCCCGATGTTGCGCTAGTTTGTCAATTGGGACTCTCGTTGATTTTACTATTGGAGGGTCATGGATACTTGGAGGGTTATGTCTCATAGAGACAACCATTTGGTCAAACATCACCTTAAGACTGGAGAAGCATTCACGTTAAATAGTAATGATTGAAAGGATTTCCTGTGAACTTGTTGAGGTTTAGTAGGCTTTTAAAGATTCTGATCAATCCTCACGCTTCCTCCTTCATTGGAGTAGCTGGTTGGGCTTTCATTGTCTTTCCCTAACCTCGTTTTAGACATCTCTATAGAGTAAAAAGAATGAGCTTGATCGATTCCATGTCACAATAGGTATCCAAATAACTCCTAGGTGGCACTAAGGTCATCAATAACAATAACAATACAAGTCATCCATAGCAATGCAATCGCTCTATAGTCCTAGAATCATATAACCTTTAGCTCTGATACCAATCTGTAACATACCAAAACTAGCCTAAAAGATTCAATCATATAAATGAGGGGCATTCAATCAAGGCTTAAATGAAATGAGAGTTTACTTACATCTCAAGGTACCATTCAAAGCATAATGCAAAAAGAAATGTTTCATTGACTTATTGAATTACCTTTTTAAATCACTTTTCAATATTGTGGTATCATATATTATAACTTAAAAGGAGACATTCGTACATCAATAACGAAAGCAAGATCATAGAGCAAAAGAACCACTACTTAGCACATTCTTTTAAACAATGAGAGATTACTTGGGTGTTTAGAAGTACCGTTAAACCTATCTAGATGCAATCCAAAACCTCAAAGAAAAGCATAGTATAATTCCATTAAATACCCAACCAAAATTTTCACTTTAGGCAATTTATATGATGTCTTTCAATCTAGATGTCAAGTTGACCTTGTTATCAAAGCAACATTAGGAAGTTCAATTTAGAGACATCCATTATGATTAACTACATGATTCTTTTAATTATCATTTACTTGCATCAAGACAACTAAGAAATGAAATCAAGCATACAAGTTAAGTACCTATAGCCCATACATAACTACTAACATCCAGATATCAAACCATCGTAGCCATATAGTCATAAGCTACAACCAACCTAAGAATTAAACTTATACACACCATAAGTCTCAAACCTTACAATCTAACACATCTTTTGACTACACAAAAACCTCTAGTGCCACCATCCTAGGAGTTTTAAAGCCAAGATTAATTACATACTTTTCAATAGTCAAAAGTGACTTGGTCAAGCTTCTTGCAAGGCAATATTTCCAAAAGTCCCACCTTAATGGTAGTAGAAGAACATAAGTGAGTATTAACTCAATGAGTGTGAGTTTATGGCATTAATAGATAGAGTACTAGACAATCAATTTCTTCTCTACCAAGTTTTTCAATTATTCCTTAAAGAAAGAGTAAGTTGTCACTACATTCGATATAATCATGTATAGAGTATGCATTATTGCTCTACTAACAATAAGGATATATTTTCAATTCGAGAAGCATAACAACAATACAATGAATCTGATTTCACTAACAAGTATATTGCATCTACAATCAATATAGTCATGCACTAAGTATACATTTTAGCTCAACTAGCTACACGGATATATTCAATTCGATAGGCATAGCATTAATACAATATTCATGTTATCCCTAAGGAGTATATATACCATATCTATTACCAATAATCCCATTATGATATCAATCATTAACATTCGATAGGAATGATTATCATGGTGAGCTATTTCAGGTTATAATTTAACTACATTCAATATTGTGATGGTTCATTACATATTATTACTTATTATAGCCTAGAGACTTTACACATCAGTCTACATGCACGAGTTCCCCAACCAAACTGACGTCTGTAACAATATGGTGCTCACAGCACCGGTCAAACCCTTCTACTTTTACCTATTGACCAATCACATACGTCTCTCATATTGTCACCAAAATAAAGACCATTGTCTCGGACCATAGTCCATCTGGTAATGAGCTCATTGGACTCTATGGCAAGCCAACTATATCTATACTGACACGAGACCAAGGCTTTCAATATGTATCAAACTTAATATTTCTAGTATATGGATAGGTTCATTATGATTTATGTGCAACAATATCCCTTATTCTCTAAGGGTTCAACATCAATTTATTGTATAATTCATAATCTCGATTGTCAATTCTTCTCAATTCAATTCAATAACCATGCCATCAATACAATGTTCCACTTCAACAATATGCATATGTATATTGCATGATCACATCTATTTAATACAAACTTGAATGTTGTCAAGTATTCTTACCTCATTTCCACGCTTTCAGTATTATATTCTAGCACATAAATTATGCATCTACTATATAAGAAGTAACAACAACATTTAAGGTTTGGAAAGGTTAAACTCCTTTTCAATGCCTTAAAATACACTCACAAGTATCTTCGTGCTAGTGTTGATTTTGAATTTTTATCCCTTTCATTTTTTTTCATCAATCGACTCCACTCTATGTCCTTGATTGATCCTTTCTTTGTTTATTATGTATGTTAAGTGTGAAAAAGTACTATCATTTCACCCTTTTCTATGACAATTATTGCTAAATCTACACCCATTTGAGTCACATTGTAGCCCTTCATGCATCAAACACATTGAGCTCATCTTTATCATGTTTGATCCTTATATTTAGTTTATTTGATGAAAAAGATGCTACTTATGTGCGTGTTTGGTGCGTATGCATATTTCGCTACTTATTGTCCGGGCAAGCACTGTCACGACGGTAAAGGAAAGGAAAGAGCGGTGCAGAACCATATCTCGACAGTCCAGATCATGTCAATTATGGATGTCAGTTTCTAATGGAGGAAGCTGAATCATGAGACAGAGCTCTCTTGAGCGGAAAAGACAAACAGACCATTGCTGAGGCAATAGCCAAGCCACTGTCTAGGCAATGACCTGACACACTCGACAATGGAGAAAATATGCAAAGTGGAGCGCGTTTTGAAGAGCATGAAAAGCTTAATTTTTCTACGTACTTTGCATAAAGGTTGGACTGTGAGAAGATCATGAAAACGCTGAAGGAAGATCAAGAGAAGATTCTATGCAAAAGGGAGGATTTCAAGGAAGAAAGATTAGTACTTTAAAAGAAGTCATTTTATTTTAATGTGTTTAATTCTAACTTAACTTCCACCTCAAGATGGACTTGACCTAAACCTCCTCTATAAAAAGCCAAAGCTGACCATTGAGAAAGATATAGAGCAATTGAGAGTTGGGAAACTTTGTAGCGATCTTACATTATTATCATGTTCTAATTTCTTCTTATGGTTTAGATTGTATTGTTTAGTAGTTGTGAGAAAAGGATTGGGTTTTGTTTATGTTTTTTTTAATGCAATTTTAGTTTAAGGTTTGCTTGTTCTTGGTTCTTTATATTGTTTGCGAGTAAATTGGGAGAGGATCTCGTTAACTATCTATTTATCTAATATCGAGAGAGTTAGACTCATGAAACAGATAAGCATCATTTTCATCCTAATCGGTGAAAACTAACTCAGCTTAGGGATAAGTTCGAGTTTCAACGGCTAAAAGAAGCGTAAGATTGGTTGGTGTGCATCCTTGGTTCATATAACCCCCTTAGCCCGGTCTAGACATTTGACCCGCATTAAGAGAATTACACAAGGAAAACCGAAGTTAACTCGTGAAAGTCAACCTTTGTAAGAAACCTTTATTTTCTTTTATCGCTTTCTTTTTTACATTTCTTTATCTTGTCTAGATGCATATATAAGTCCTACAGTGTTTACTCGCGCAACGAATATATTTCCATTTAAACCGAACATCACTGTACTTTCATTTGCAACCAATCTGATATAAGGTTAAATTACAAATTAATGTTACCAACCTTTAATTAGGTTCATTACATGCTTGCAGGTGAAATATCAACATCATACAATCATTTAAATATCCACAATTACAAATTATATAAACAAGGACATAAATGTAAACATTCAAAACTGACAAATCATCCTATTTTAACTAACTTAATGACCCATTTCGAAACAATCACCCCATGTTTCGTAACCATGCATTCCAATAGCATTTAGTGTCGGAACAACCTTAGCCGTTCCGAAACCAATTCCCCAGATTGACCTCCCCTGCATTCATACATAACAGAGCCGTATCGAAATGACCCCAAGTTTCGATACGGGCACAAATTATAACTAAGGATCTCGAAACGACCTAGCAGTGTTCCGAAACATTGATACCAACTATGCATGTTGTATCAAAACAGCAGCTATTCTTTCGAAACAAATAACAAATCTGAACTAAAACAACAAAATATAAGATCCCTAGAACATACCATATGGCCACTAATTATCATGCAATCATAGGTAAGCATCAACCACATATTTATCAAACACATAGGCATCATCAAAGGTTTCTAGCATCATGAATTGCAAACCATGATTACATTAAAGGCATGCAACCTATAAGCAATCCACATAGATTATCAAAAACAACAAAACAAAGCATAACAACATATAATGGCCCAATACAAGTCTTGTAAGACAAAACACAGTTGCTAAACCAGGGAGTTTAAACAATCCTCTCCAAAATACCGAGGTACCTTCCCCATTACCATTTTTACCTTATTAAAAGTGTCAAATCCCATACTAGAAAATTGAGTGATGTCTTGGGTGAATTCCTTTGCTATTTTGCTTCCCAAATGCTTACTTATCTGCATTCTTGGAAAGGAGAGCGTAAGCATATTTGCTTAGTGAGGGAAAGCTAAATTTAAACAACAACAATGCATTTTTCAATCCAATGATTCCTTTAAAACATAACTACATCATGCTCAACTTTCTCATGCTTTTGAAACCACAAATAAAGCATCTTTATAAATCACATGTATCATTACCTCATGCATATCTCAATGCAAACCAAGCCAAAGCTTCACATGCTTAAATCTTACAAAGCATAATCATCATGTATGAAAATCTTTATACAAAGCATTATAAAACCATGATACATGTACAATTCATATATGGGCATTTCAAGTGAACCGGATGGTATCTACCCCCATCCTTGGATAACACTACCCCTATCCATTAATGATCGAATATACGGATACCTTGATGGCACTACCCCCATCAAGTCACATGGTGAAACTACCCTCACCATAATCTCACTTCGGCCAGAATGCTACTACCTGCATTGCTCGTTGGTGATAGCACTACCCCTATCACTCGCATCTCAATTGTTGTAACACCCCAAAATCTGGTCTAGTCAGAATTGGGTTCCAGCAATCAGAAATTTTTATATTTAAGAATTCTAAACATTGTATCGGGTAGTAAATTATTAATATCGGACTCTAATTGAGTTAAGATATTGTCATCAAATTCTAACGAATAGCATCGAAACCTATATAGTGACTAAATTGAAGAAAATGCAAGTTAGAGAGCAAAACCATAGTATGGTGTGAGTTGAGGGACTAATCTTACGATTAACCCCTCCTCAATTATAAATTGTCTACGTGGGATTGTTTGAGAGCTTTCCTTCAATTGAAGGAAAGCTAAATGGCCTAAAATATAATTGTAAAACAAAAATAGTAAAAGGATAGAAACTTACCCGAGAATTTTCTAAGCAAACACCTTCTTCTTCTTCATCTCTTTCCTTGAAGCAAGCACCTCAATTGGAGGAAATTTTGAGCTTTACTTTTCCTTTGTTTTATCAATATTGAATCGTTACTATCGATCGGGTAAGCTATAATCCTCAATCGGTTATTGAATTCCATGGATATATTGAGTTTAATCTCAAGCTAGGGTTTTGACCATCCATGGATATTTCATCGTTAGAGTTTATATTGAAATCGGATATCGATTTTGATATCGTTGTATTGATTTTGATATCAAGATATCGATCCTAACAATCTCCTAATTGATTTCCTAGCTGAAGAAGTTGACGAAGAGCATCCACCGTCTCCAAGCTAGGAACAAGGGAATTGTTATTCGAGAGCCTTGAAAGCTTCAGAGTGTCAAGGTGAGTGTAGTCGAAGTGTCGAGTTTAGGCGAGAGGCCTTCCCGAATCTCTTATTGTTGTTTTAGATTATATCGATAACATTAACATCGAAGAAATTACATTGAATTATTAATCAGACGCCATGGTAAGTGTCGGTAAGTTATTTATTAAACATCAGACATAGTCGTTGATATCGTCATTGAATATTGTCATTGAACATTGTCATTGATATAGTCATTGTTATGGAACTATTGTATAGAAATCACTAGACATTGATATTGTCATCGAACCATGAAATATTGATAATGAGTTATATTTGTCATTGATGAAATGTGCTATGTTTGATGAAATTGCACTTGAGTTGAGTGTGAATTTGTTTACTGTTTTTAAGCATATTTAAGCATGGTTTAATGCTGGATTTTAATGCCATTATGTTAAGGATGCACTAGGTAAGTGATCCTTGGTTTGCATGTGTTGTATGCATATGATATTAAGCATGTTATGCTTGTAGAGATGGCATTGTGGTTATGCTTGTAAAACAGTGGATTAATGTGGTTAAATGGTTATATTGGCAAGTGATGAAAATGGTTTTTGGTTACTTTAATCGGATATAGTTAGCCGACTATAGGATTGGGTGCACCGTGAATAATGTCGCCTTGGATGTCGAGGGGTTGTGATTGTGTCGTAGTCTCCATCCAAGTACCCTAACGATTGAGGTTAAGATCACAACGGTGAATGGTTAGTTCCGTGTGTGAGTCTTGTGTATGTGTCCCATACTCTCGTTAGTGGCATTATACAACTACCGATGAGTGATGTTGAGGGGTTGTGATTGTGCCATTGATCTCCACCTTGTGTAGTCCGGTAGTATGTATGAAGCGTGAGGGATAACACTTGTAATCCGCGTATCAGATTTTGTCTTGTGTTGAAATGGTTTATGGATTATCACTTGTGAGCCAATATAATGTAAATGAATAATGTGAAGCATGAGATGCTTGTAAATGATGCAAGAATGCATGAGATGCTTGGTAAAGCATGAGCAACGGTTTAATTGTTGTTTTAAGTTGTTGCATATGAGCACATGTTTATAAAATGCATTGATGTCTTGAGAAGACATGTTTTATGAAAAGGCATGTGATGAAAGTGGTGGTTTTGCAAGCCATGTGAAATGCATTGATGAATGTTGTTAGAGATCCTCACTAAGCTTTATGCTTATGCTCTTTTGTTTCATCAACGCAGAGAGTTGAACATTTCAAGGCAGCCCAAGAGCAAGAGGATTCCAAGGCTTTGTTTAAGAGAAGTATGTGGTTTAACCTTAGTGTAATAAGTGGAAATGGGTGCGACTTCTACTTCCTGATTTTGGATGGAGATGTTTGTTGTTTCAAGCATGTTTAGTTTCTGATTGTTGACTTGTATTTGGCCTTTATGTGGCTCTTTGGTTTGTTTGTGGTGTTTCACCTTTTCTATAGCTTGATATCTTAAGCATGCTAGAATAACTATATGTCATCATGATATGAAGTGGTTGATGAGTATGATTTGATGTTTGATGGTGATTAAAGGTCTATTAGATAGATTATATCTTGTATGCATGCTTTGAACCAGAACGAATGTGTTTTTGTATGTTTAACTGAAGTTGGATGAAGCCAATCTGGTACACGTATCGATACACGAGAAAGCATATCGATACGGTAAGGCAAAATGAGGCATTTCTGTACAGGGGTATCAAAATGGATTGCCCGTGTATCGATACGCCTAGGTCACGTTTGAAGGCCGTACCGATACGCGAGGAAGCGTTTCGATACACTCAACCCTTCTTTAGCTATTGTCTTCCCGCATATCGATACAGGGCCAAGTTTATCGATACAAGTAGTTAAATTAAGTTAAAAGTATCTTTTAAGGTTTGGAAATGTTGTATTTTGGTCCCTGAATATTGTCATTGCAATTGAACGAGTTTGGATGATCCGTTTGAGCTGAAATTTGGCTTATTGGCATGTTACATGACTAATTGAAGATTGGTAACTTTAAAATCCTGAAAGTCCCTGTATTTTATGGAATTTATAGTTTAGTCCCTAAAAGTTAAATGTATACAATTGAACCCCTAATTGAACTCCGATCGCTGTGCCGTTTTCACCTAATCGCTTTGCCGAACTTATAGGTTAATAACATGCATCTAGAGAAGATAAAAAGAAAAAAAGATTGTTAATCGAGGCTAACTTTAACGAGTTGACTTCGGTTTTCCCCGTGTAATCTTCTTAGTTCGGGTCGGGCGCCTAGGCCGGGCTAAGGGGGTTACAGGGCAGGTGGGTTGGCCTTTGGAAAGGCTGAGGAGTTTAGGAGCTGTTGAGTTCTATGGAATGTCTCCTGAGCCGTCGGAAGCCTGGTTGGCTAGCACGATCCGTATCATAGATCGGATGGGCTATAATGATGTGCGCAAGTTGGGATGCACAGTTTCCTTGCTCCAGGGTGATGCATGTAGTTGGTGGACGACTATCACCGCTGGTATGGAACTCAATGAGGTAGCTTGGGAGTTTTTTAGAGGCGCCTTTAAGAGAAAGTATCTTGGCGTGAGGTACTTGGATTAGAAGAAGCACGAATTCATGTCGCTTGTTCAGGGAAACCTTTATGTGGCTGAGTACGAGGTCTAGTTCGTACGTCTAAGCCAGTACGCCCCTGAGTTTATGCCAAGTGAGAGGCATCGTTGTGATCGCTTCCTGTATGGGCTGTTGCAAGAAGTCAAGACTTATATGTTTGCTACAGATTACACATATTTCGATGTGCTTTTCTAAGGACATCGAGCAGAACTTGGGTCTGTTATCCCATGGAGGTGGTTCTTGCTCTGGAAAGAGAGAAGCTGAGTCTAGTTTCGGTGGTGGACGGAACAAGAGAGGCCGAGATAAGAGATATCAGTCTGCTTCTAGGTGAGGCAATGTTGGACATAGTGCACCGGTTCAGGGAGACAAGATGAGGGCGGATCAGAACATGTGTTGGACGTGGGGTTCTCGGGGTCATCTGCGGCGAAATTTTCCTCGTGCAGCTAGAGAGGCACAAGCTCCTATTGTGGTGATAGGGAATTCTTAATGGAGCTGTGGTTCAGCAGATCATAAGAGGCAAGAGTGTCCACTTTTGGTCGGTGGAGGCCAGGGACGTGCACCTGCTGTGGCTGCACCTCAGAGAGACTGTGGGCGCGGCCATGTGAATTTTGTAACACCCCAATTTTGGGCTTAGAAGTTTTGGGTTTGGACCAGACCGGTCGGGTTGCGGTTCGAATATAAAAGGGTGAATTTAGGAAAGCCTAGTTCGGGTTGCATTAAAAATATGGAAAAATGTCTTAAAATCCTCTTTTATTATATATAAGAGAAAGGTGAAATCAATTTTACAAAATGAGGTTTGGAAGAGTGATATTTTGGTTTATGACCAAAATGTAATTTTTGAAAACTGGGTGACTGTTTTAAAAAGGATTGAAACTTTGAATCTTTAAGGAGCTATTTACCCAAAAGAGTTTCTCCAGATTTTTCTGAATATTAATCAATTTAATTAATGGTTTTTAATTAAGTGCAAAAGGAGAGAAAAGATATTTTGGCATTTTAACTAACTTTTCTCTAAATTTCCATTTTCTTTTCTCTCAACTTTTCTCTCAACCCAAACACATTTCTCCAGCAAAATTCTCTCTGATTTTGACAACTAAAGATTAGATTTCAATCCTCATTTGATCTCTAATCAATTCTACAACAAAACCTTAGCATTTGCTTATTGGATTTTCAAGAATTGTGGTTCCAAAAAGGGAGAAACTCAAGTTTAGAGGTATGAACGTCCTTCTCCTCTAAATTCTCAGTTCTTTACTGAAATTGCCAAGTTCTCAATCCATGATTTGTGTTTTATTAAAGGTTTTACAATTGTGTTCTTGATTTTGGCTTAAATTGCAAGATTTGGATTTAATTTTGATTAAATTCGTACTAAGTGATTGAGCTGTGATTTAAGATGTCTTTTTGATGTTTATTGAATGTATAAATGATGTGAAATTGAGGTTTAATCAATGAAATCCCGGATAAGTTGATTTTCCTAAGTTTTTACTTGTGAAAATGGTGGTTTTTGGGGTGATCTTGGTGTTTTGTTAATGCTGGAGGTATAAGGACGTGTTTGGGATCATTTTAGATGTTAATTGGTGTTTAAAAATGGTTAGAAGTGATGGATCTTGGCTGGGTTAAGTTTAGGAAGTGTTTGGATGTGATTTCGGTTGTGTTTGGTAGCCGAAATGTTGGATTTGCAAAGAGCAGCGAGTTTAGGTGTGTTGCTGGTGTTTTTAATGCATTATGATGCATTAATCCTCTGTTGTTATGTGCTTGAAACAGGGGAGAATGATCCATGAGCAATAGAGGTAGCGTTGGAGGGTTTCAGATGCTTGGAAGGCATATCGGCTAGCGTAGTTTTGTGTATCGGTGAGTGAAGTTGGGTTTTCAGCTTTAAAACCAAGGTTTGGAGGTTTTGGGAGCTTAGTTTAAGTCTAAACAACTTAGCTAAGCTCAAGAGTAAGTAAATGAAAATTCTCTCTTGGTTTGTGTTATGAATTGGTTTTTAAAGCACTTGTGATTGTTGGATGCAATGCATGTGATTTGCATGTTTTAAATTCTGTTTTGAAGGCATATTTTAGCATGGTTTAATGCTGGTTTTGAAAGCCATGTGTGAAGGATGCTCAAGGTAAGAGATCCTTGGTTTTGTACATTGGAATTGTGGAATTGATGCATAGTGTTGCATGTTGTTTAATGGCTTTGTTTAATGCTTCAAAAACAGTGGATTGATGAAGGTAATTGGTGGTTTTGGCATTTTGGTTATGCTTGTAAAACTATGGATTAATATGGTAAATTGGTTATATTGGCAAGTGATGTAAATGGTTCTTGGTTTCTTGAATCGAATATAGTTAGCCGGCTATAGGATTGGGTGCACCGTGAATAAAGTCACCTTGGATGTGGAGTGGTTGTGATTGAACCGGTAACTCCATCCAAGTACACTAACGAGATGGTTAAGAACACCATGGTGTTTAAAAGTCCATGGGTGGGTCTTGTGTTAAGGTCATATGGTGGTTAAAATTCCATTTGAGGACCTTGTGTATGGTAAGGTCATAATGGTGGTTAAAATTCCATTTGAGGACCTTGTGAATGTTAAGGTCATATGGTGTTTAAAAGTCCATATGAGGACCTTGTGATTGGTAGTGTGTATGAAGCGTGGGGACAACGCTTGTAATCCGCGTATCCGATTGTGTCTTGTGTTATGATGGTTTGTGAATTATCACTTGGAAGCCAATATAATGTTCTTGAATATGATGAAGCTTGAGATGCTTGAAATGATGCATGATTGCATGAGAGGTGTGTAATGTTCTATGTTTGCATGTTTACTTGTTAGCTTGAACAAGAGTTTATTTTCTAGTGAGAATGGTGCATGTGTGCATGAAATCTCTTTAGTGCATTGAAGTCTTGCAAAGACTTGTTTTTAAAGGCATGAAATGCAAATATTGATTTTGTGGTTCATATGTTGCGTTTGTTTAATGCATGAGATATATTGAATGAGTAAGTGGTTTTTAAAGGTTTCTTGCTTTGAAATGATTTTCAATGTATGAGAAAAGTATGAGGTGAAGTGGAAGTGTTTTCCAAGGATTTTGTATTTAACTTTGCATAGGATGTTCATGCATGGAATGGTTAAATTGATGGTTTTGCAAGGTTGTGCTTTGAAGTGAATTACTTAGCTTTTCTAAGCTAAGGGTTGGTTTTTCATGTTTGAGCAATGCATGATTTAAAGCATGTTGTTAAAAGGGGTTTTCAAACATTGCTTTGGTTTATCGAATTGTGTTTACTTTTAAAAGAGGTTTTATGACTCGCTGCATTGATGGTGTTTTGGTTTTGAGCATTCCTCACTAAGCATTATGTGCTTACGGTCCTTTTTGTCCATCAATGCAGATATTTGAAGTTGGGACAGCGAGAAGCAAGGGATTCAAGGAGAGCTCCATTTGAGATGTATGTCTCGGTTAATAGCTATAGATAATAAAGGCAATGGGGGGAGAATCTCTTATGTTGATGTTTAATGAGTTTGTGTATGTTGGACAAGATTGGTTTATGATTTTGAACTATGTGGTTTAACGCTTGCACCGTTTGAACCTTCTTATTCTTAAGTCGTTATGGTATGCTCTTGTTTTAAAAGCATGATTGAGTGTGGGATGTGTTGAATGAGTTGGTGCACCTAGGGGTGGTTTTGTATCTAGATTTTGATGCAAATTGGTAGGTATGATGCTTGGCATGTTGTCGATTTATTGTGGATTGGTTTGGAGCATGTTTGATGGGGTTTAAAGGTGTTAAAACAGGCCTATCTGCTGTTTCTGGGAAGGGTGTTTCGAAACACCCGTGCCTGTTTCGAAACAGGCCCTTGTATTGGCCAGGGTGTTCCTGAACGGCCTAGACCCGTTTCTGAACACTTTGGCTACTGCCAAGGGGTGTTCCTGAACGGCCTAGACCTGTTTCTGAACACTTTGGCTACTGCCAAGGGGTGTTCCTGAACGTCCTAGACCCGTTTCGGAACACTTGACCGTTGGGCATAAAATTTGAATGGTTTTGAGGTTTGCAAGCTTTACGTTTTAGTCCCGATTCTTGTTTGTGCAATTGCTTGAGTTTGAGATATCCGTTTGAGATGAAATTTGGCAGAGAGGCATGAAACATGACTAACTTCATAATGGTAACTTAAAAATTGGTAAAGTCCTCTTAATTTTCAGAATTTGCAATTTGGTCCCTAAATCCGTATTTTGTGCAATTGGGTCCCTTATTGTTTTCCGATTGCTGTGATTTTTGAGTATGCTTATCTCAAGAGTATGCCTAGGTTTGGTGTGTATCTAGACAAGTCTAAAAAGAAAAAAAAGGGTCATTAATCAAGGTTGACTTTCGGGTTGACTTTGGTTTTCCCCGTGTAATCTTCGTAGTTCGGGTCAACCGTCTAGACCGGGCTACGGGGGTTACATTTGGTGGTATCAGAGCTGAGTTGCGAAAGCTTGGGGGAAATGGTAAATTGTTGTAATAAGTGTTTAATGTTTTTTTTCTGATGTGTGGTTGAAAGTCGGTTGAAATGCGTGTTTTTGAGCGAATTGTTGATGTTCTTGTCATGCTTTTTGATTGTGAATCTTCATTGAGCTAATGTGGATTTGTGCTGATGTTATGCTGGTGTTGTGAGCTGATTTTATGAATAATGAAAGTGTAATGGGTATGATAGGTTGATATTATGCTGTTACGAGTGAATGTTGTTGATGAGAGCATGATCGAAATATGTTGATTGATATGCTCAATGTTGTGATATCCATGTTTTATTGACTGTTATGTCATGTAAAAGGGGAGAATTCGGGATACCCATTGCCTTATTATTATAGCTATTGTGTTATTTTGGAGTTGGAGTTTTGAATCCTTGCTTAAAGCTGGTCTGATCGATTTGTTTGTTTTGTTATGATTGTTTGCTGTTATTAGCATGGTGAAATCGATGAGAGAATGGCAGTTAGGTGAGTTGGTTGCTGCTTTAGAGCAGGTTGTTAAGGCGTGGAATTCACCTTTTGGTGGAGGTGTTTCGTTTCAGCCTACAGTGCCTGGAGTTGAGATAGTGAGGCAGGAGGAAGAAGCTGGTTCTGTGATGAAGAGTTCATCACCTATAGTTCAAGAGGTGTTGGGAACATCTCAAGCTGTGGCAAAGGTAAGGCCTGTAGACCTGCCGGCTGTGAGACGTGCGAGTTTGTCGAAACAGCATTTACATGATTTGGGAGCTGTGGAGTATCATGGTTCGACGCCTGAAACGTACGAGGCCTGGTTGGCCAGTGTAATTCTGATTTTGGATCATGAGGGTTGTGGCTATGCCTGTAAGCTGGGAAGTGTGGTCTCATTGATGTTGGAGGACGCTTGTGCCTGGTGGACATCTGTGGCGGTGGCATCGCACATCCACGATATAGATTGGGACTTCTTTGTGTGTGCCTTTTATGAAGGGTATCTTCGAGAGAAATTCCCAAGGGTTAAGCAATGTGAGGGTGTGGTTTCAGTTTATGAAGGTGAGAAAAGTTTAAGCAAGAGAGCTGTGGGTACTGACCTCGAGAGCGGTCAGCATAAGAGGCTACGTGATAGAAGGTTTTGCTTGAATCGAAGTCTGAGTGGTAGTGCAAATCTGGGGCAAGTGCTGCATGATCAAGGAGTGGAAGCTCAGTTACCAGTGTGTGACCGTTGTGGAAGGCGCCATGTTGGAGGTTGTTGGGGCGTAGGAGTTTGTTGGAACTGTGGTTCTAAAGAACATGTGAAGCGGGATTGTCCTCAAGTGGTGAGGTCAGCTTCAGTGGTAGCAGAAGGGTCTCTGAAGGGTCGTGGGCACGGCCAAGACAAGGTTCGAAGATGGCAGGAAGGGCAGAAAGGTGTGAGGAGCTTGCAGAATGAATCTTGTTGGAATTGTGGGTCTGTTGGACATTTGAGACGTAATTGTTTAAAGTTGGCTCGGGGTAGTCAGGGTTCTTTACCGCAGGGAGATGGTGGTGACCTTAATGTGTTAGCTGATGTTGCAGCAGTACGGCTGGAGAATGAGGGTTCTGCGAGGAAGAGAGTTCGTCTGTTGAAGCTCCGGGGTAGTGAGGTGTTTACAGGTAACCTTGTTAAGTAATCTTTGCCTTAGTTATCTTAGTTTGGTTTCGGTTTGGTTTTACCTTGCGTAGTGGGTATGGTCTCGTTGCTAGCATGTTTGGGGTAGTAGTTGGTGTTGTTTTGAAAACAACTTTAGTGTGAAGAGGGCATTAGTGAGTATCTTGTGGATAGTGGGTTGAAAGAATGATGGAGTTGGTCAAGTTGGAAGTGAGATAGGAGGTTGTTTTAGGTGGATTCTGAGGATGTTATTGGTGGGTGTGAACCGACATACATGCACAGTTAAAATCATTTGTTATACGCTATATTATATATGTACTGGTCCATGCATACATGTGACATGACATTAGAGGTTTTGCATGCATGTACATCAGGCATTGATAGGGCATATTGGTGACCATGCATACGAACGTTCACACTCGCTGATAGTTACTCGGGTCCGTTAGTGTTGTGAAAGTGTTAGTTTGGATGGGGGTTTTAAAAGTTGTGTTGGTGCTAGGAGAATGTTAGAAGTAATTGAGGGTATTAAGCGAGTTGTCAGTAATAGTGAGTGCGATATAGCGTGTTGGTAGAAGAAAGTGTTTGGCGCTTAATGAGTTTAGCGGTATGGAGGTGAGGAGATTACCGTTTGAGTTAGAATCAGTCAAAGTGGTTGTGAATAGCTGGTAGAAGTGGTAGTTTCTTGGTGTTAAGTGATGTAGTAAGTTAGTGGATGTGTTCCAGAGTGCTGAGGTAACTTGGCATTGATGTCGTAATAGAAGGGTTGTTTTTGTAGGTGATGGTTCGTAGCAACCTTCGAAGAGTTGAGAAGATGTTGTGTTGTGGGTTGTAGAAAAGGGTTAGCCTGGAGAATAGAAGTTTCGTAATCTAATATGTATGTATAGAATGGGCGGAGTCCTGGTAAGGCTAGTGTTGTAGTCAAAGTTTGAAGTGGAAAGGCAATGTAAGATCAAAGGCCATGGCTGGTTGGACGGGTTCTTGTGAGAAGTGGTTGGCTGGTTGTGATTAAGTAAATTCAGTCTGAAGATAGATGGTGGTGTATGGAACGGCTGGCGGAGTCAAGGTTGGGGTTTTGTGATGTGATTTTCGGGTGTTAGGTGAGTAGTCCTGGTGAATCGTTATGGTAATGATAGCGGCGGATGTGAAGGAATGTTAGCAGTACGTTGAGAAGTTTGAATAAGCAGTTGATGCTTAAGAATTTTTGCTTGATGTGGTAACCTTTGTAAGAGGTTGAGCAGTTGTGCAAGGGGTGTTAGAAGCAGTGAAGGTTGTGGGTCACATGGTGGCTGAACTGGATTGGTTGGTGTCACTGTGTGTACGAGTTTTGGGAGTTATGAGCTGAGGTGGTGTATGCTGTAAAAGTTTGGAGGTTCTTCAGGTTGTTGTTGGGGCTGTGTGTAGTTCGGAAGTGTGAAAGGTTAAGATGTGGTTAACGTCTGAGTGTTCTGGAATCTGTGAACAGTATGTGGTGGTGTTGGGTTGGTGGAGTTTTGTGAGGAGAGTGTTCAGTGGTGGTTAAGTCTCCTGTGTTGCCTTGTGTGTTGCTTGAGAAGTTTGGTTGTTCTCTTTTCGCCGGTCGAAATTTCGAGGACGAAATTTCTTAAGGGGGGGAGAGTTGTAACACCCCAATTTTGGGCTTAGAAGTTTTGGGTTTGGACCGGACCGGTCGGGTTGCGGTTCGAATATAAAAGGGTGAATTTAGGAAAGCCTAGTTCGGGTTGCATTAAAAATATGGAAAAATGTCTTAAAATCCTCTTTTATTATATATAAGAGAAAGGTGAAATCAATTTTACAAACTGAGGTTTGGAAGAGTGACATTTTGGGTTAGTGACCAAAATGTAATTTTTGAAAACTGGGTGACTGTTTTAAAAAGGATTGAAACTTTGAATCTTTAAGGAGCTATTTACCCAAAAGAGTTTCTCCAGATTTTTGTGAATATTAATCAATTTAATTAATGGTTTTTAATTAAGTGCAAAAGGAGGGAAAAGATATTTTGGCATTTTAACTAACTTTTCTCTAAATTTCCATTTTCTTTTCTCTCAACTTTTCTCTCAACCCAAACACATTTCTCCAGCAAAATTCTCTCTAATTTTGACAACTAAAGATTAGATTTCAATCCTCATTTGATCTCTAATCAATTCTACAACAAAACCTTAGCATTTGCTTATTGGATTTTCAAGAATTGTGGTTCCAAAAACGGAGAAACTCAAGTTTAGAGGTATGGACATCCTTCTCCTCTAAATTATCAGTTCTTTACTGAAATTCCCAAGTTCTCAATCCATGATTTGAGTTTTATTAAAGGTTTTACAATTGTGTTCTTGATTTTGGCTTAAAATGCAAGATTTGGATTTAATTTTGATTAAATTCGTACTAAGTGATTGCGCTGTGATTTGAGATGTCTTTTTGATGTTTATTGAATATATAAATGATGTGAAATTGAGGTTTAATCAATGCAATCCCGGATAGGTTGATTTTCCTAAGTTTTTACTTGTGAAAATGGTGGTTTTTGGGGTGATCTTGGTGTTTTGTTAATGCTGGAGGTATAAGGACGTGTTTGGGATCATTTTGGATGTTAATTGGTGTTTAAAAATGGTTAGAAGTGATGGATCTTGGCTGGGTTAAGTTTAGGAAGTGTTTGGATATGATTTCGGTTGTGTTTGGTAGCCGAAATGTTGGATTTGCAAAGAGCAGCGAGTTTAGGTGTGTTGGTGTTTTTAATGCATTATGATGCATTAATCCTCTGTTGTTATGTGCTTGAAACAGGGGAGAATGATTCGTGAGCAATAGAGGTAGCGTTGGAGGATTTCGGATGCTTGGAAGGCTTATCGGCTAGCGTAGTTTTGTGTATCGGTGAGTGAAGTTGGGTTTTCAGCTTTAAAACCAAGGTTTGGAGGTTTTGGGAGCTTAGTTTAAGTCTAAACAACTTAGCTAAGCTCAAGAGTAAGTAAATGAAAATTCTCTCTTGGTTTGTGTTATGAATTGGTTTTTAAAGCACTTGTGATTGTTGGATGCAATGCATGTGATTTGCATGTTTTAAATTCTGTTTTGAAAGCATATTTTAGCATGGTTTAATGCTGGTTTTGAAAGCCATGTGTGAAGGATGCTCAAGGTAAGAGATCCTTGGTTTTGTACATTGGAATTGTGGAATTGATGCATAGTGTTGCATGTTGTTTAATGGCTTTGTTTAATGCTTCAAAAACAGTGGATTGATGATGGTAATTGGTGGTTTTGGCATTTTGGTTATGCTTGTAAAACTATGGATTAATATGGTAAATTGGTTATATTGGCAAGTGATGTAAATGGTTCTTGGTTTCTTGAATCGGATATAGTTAGCCGGCTATATGATTGGGTGCACCGTGAATAAAGTCGCCTTGGATGTGGAGTGGTTGTGATTGAACCGGTAACTCCATCCAAGTACACTAACGAGATGGTTAAGAACACCATGGTGTTTAAAAGTCCATGGGTGGGTCTTGTGTTAAGGTCATATGGTGGTTAAAATTCCATTTGAGGACCTTGTGTATGGTAAGGTCATAATGGTGGTTAAAATTCCATTTGAGGACCTTGTGAATGTTAAGGTCATATGGTGTTTAAAAGTCCATATGAGGACCTTGTGATTGGTAGTGTGTATGAAGCGTGGGGACAACGCTTGTAATCCGCGTATCCGATTGTGTCTTGTGTTATGATGGTTTGTGAATTATCACTTGGAAGCCAATATAATGTTCTTGAATATGATGAAGCTTGAGATGCTTGAAATGATGCATGATTGCATGAGAGGTGTGTAATGTTCTATGATTGCATGTTTACTTGTTAGCTTGAACAAGAGTTTATTTTCTAGTGAGAATGGTGCATGTGTGCATGAAATCTCTTTAGTGCATTGAAGTCTTGCGAAGACTTGTTTTTAAAGGCATGAAATGCAAATATTGATTTTGTGGTTCATATGTTGCGTTTGTTTAATGCGTGAGATATATTGAATGAGTAAGTGGTTTTTAAAGGTTTCTTGCTTTGAAATGATTTTGAATGTATGAGAAAAGTATGAGGTGAAGTGAAGTGTTTTCCAAGGATTTTGTATTTAACTCTGCATAGGATGTTCATGCATGGAATGGTTAAATTGATGGTTTTGCAAGGTTGTGCTTTGAAGTGAATTACTTAGCTTTTCTAAGCTAAGGGTTGGTTTTTCATGTTTGAGCAATGCATGATTTAAAGCATGTTGTTAAAAGGGGTTTTCAAACATTGCTTTGGTTTAACGAATTGTGTTTACTTTTAAAAGAGGTTTTATGACTCGCTGCATTGATGGTGTTTTGGTTTTGAGCATTCCTCACTAAGCATTATGTGCTTACGGTCCTTTTTGTCCATCAATGCAGATATTTGAAGATGGGACAGCGAGAAGCAAGGGATTCAAGGAGAGCTCCATTTGAGATGTATGTCTCGGTTAATAGCTATAGATAATAAAGGCAATGGGGGAGAATCTCTTATGTTGATGTTTAATGAGTTTGTGTATGTTGGACAAGATTGGTTTATGATTTTGAACTATGTGGTTTAACGCTTGTACCGTTTGAACCTTCTTATTCTTAAGTCGTTATGCTATGCTCTTGTTTTAAAAGCATGATTGAGTGTGGGATGTGTTGAATGAGTTGGTGCACCTAGGGGTGGTTTTGTATCTAGATTTTGATGCAAATTGGTAGGTATGATGCTTGGCATGTTGTCGATTTATTGTGGATTGGTTTGGAGCATGTTTGATGGGGTTTAAAGGTGTTAAAACAGGCCTATCTGCTATTTCTGGGCAGGGTGTTTCGAAACACCCTTGCCTGTTTCGAAACAGGCCCTTGTTTTTGGCCAGGGTGTTCCTGAACGGCCTAGACCCGTTTCTGAACACTTTGGCTACTGCCAAGGGGTGTTCCTGAACGGCCTAGACCCGTTTCTGAACACTTTGGCTACTGCCAAGGGGTTTTCCTGAACGGCCTAGACCCGTTTCGGAACACTTGACCGTTGGGCATAAAATTTGAATGGTTTTGAGGTTTGCAATCTTTACGTTTTAGTCCCGATTCTTGTTTGTGCAATTGCTTGAGTTTGAGATGTCCGTTTGAGATGAAATTTGGCAGAGAGGCATGAAACATGACTAATTTCATAATGGTAACTTAAAAATTGGTAAAGTCCTCTTAATTTTCAGAATTTGCAATTTGGTCCCTAAATTCGTATTTTGTGCAATTGGGTCCCTTATTGTTTTCCGATTGCTGTGATTTTTGAGTATGATTATCTCAAGATTATGCCTAGGTTTGGTGTGCATCTAGACAAGTCTAAAAAGAAAAAAAAAGGGTCGTTAATCAAGGTTGACTTTCGGGTTGACTTTGGTTTTCCCCGTGTAATCTTCGTAGTTCGGGTCAACCGTCTAGACCGGGCTACGGGGGTTACAAATTTCAAGAGGAGAGATGACGGTCAGCGAGGCATTGCTCATGTTGTTGCAGTTCGGCCTAAGGGAGGCAGTCTTGCGAGGGTCTACGCTCAGCGCGAGGAACGCAATGATACCGATGTCATCGCATATACCTTTGTTCTATAGTCTTTATTATTGTTGGCTTTGATTGATTCTGGATCCACACATTCTTATATCTTGAGTGAGCATGCTCATTTGCTTGATATACATGCTGAGTTGCTTGAAGTAGGAATGCAAGTGACTAGTTCTTTTTCGTGAGACTGTAGTCACTAGGAAGTTGTATCGGAGGT
Organism: Hibiscus trionum; assembly: GCA_030270665.1. NCBI lineage: Eukaryota > Viridiplantae > Streptophyta > Magnoliopsida > Malvales > Malvaceae > Hibiscus > Hibiscus trionum. The sequence continues at coordinate 31,777,191 of BSYR01000021.1, forward strand.
GTCCCTTGTCTATTCAGGGTCATGTTTTTCTTGTGGATTTGATGGAGTTACCCTTTTATGGTTTTGATGTAATCCATGGTATGAATTGGCTATCTAAGCATAGAGTAGTGGTTGACTTTGATGTTAAGCGAGTCACCTTAAAGCTTGTCGATGATTATGAGGTGGTGATAGTAGGCGAGAATGTGAAATTCTTGTCTAATATGATTTAAGCTATGGAAACAAGCTGTATGCTACGGTTGGGTTGTGAGGCATATCTTGCATATGTGATGAATCCTGGTACAATGGACGTACGTGTACAAGACATCAAAACCATTTGCGATTTACTGGGTGTCTTTCCAGAAGAATTGTCGAGGTTGCCGCCAAACAGAGAGGTTGAGTTTGGTATTGAGTTGTTTAAGAATACGACACTACTGTCCATTGCTCCTTATTGCATGGCACCTAAAGAGCTAAAAGAGTTGAAAACACAACTTCAGGAGTTGTTGGACCGAGGGTTCATCTGACCGAGTGTGTCACATTGGGGTGCACCGGTGTTGTTTGTAAACAAGAAAGATGGGATGGTGCGGATGTATATAGATTACCGACAATTGAATAAGTTGACAATCAAGAACAAGTTTCCCTTGCCAAGGATTGATGATCTCTTTGACCAGTTTCGAGGGGCCTCAGTGTTTTCTAAGATAGATTTGAGGTTAGGGTATTATCAGTTGAGGATGAAAGATGCAGACGTACCTAAGACGGCTTTCGGGCAAGGTATGAGCATTACATGTTCTTATTGATGCCGTTTAGGTTGACCAACGCACCTACTGCTTTCATGGACATGATGAATCGTGTGTTCCATGAGTTCTTGGATCAGTTTTTGGTGGTGTTCATCGATGATATCCTTGTGTACTCTCATACCGAGGAGGATCATGATAAACATCTAAGGATAGTTTTGCAAGCGTTGTTGGAGAACCAGTTGTATGCCAAGCTAAGTAAGTGTGAGTTTTGGCTTGAGGATGTGGTCTTCCTTGGGCATGTTGCATCAGCTGAGGGTATTCGTGTCGATCCGCATAAAGTAGAGGCTGTGATGAGTTAGAAAGTGCCTAAGTCGGTAACAGAGGTACGAAGTTTTTTTGGGTTAGCTGGGTATTACCGTAGGTTTGTCGAGGGTTTCTCGAATATTGCTGCACCTTTGACCAAGTTGTTGCAGAAGAATGTTCGCTTTGACTGGACTGACGCGAGGCAGCAAGCTTTTGAGAAGCTGAAGGAAGCTTTGACGCAAGCTCATGTCTTGATTAAACCTGAGTCTGGCAAGGAGTTTGTGGTCTATAGTGATGTGTCAATTGTTGGTTTGGGTTGTGTGTTGATGCAGGAGGGTAAGGTAGTAGCTTATGCAGCTAGGATGTTGAAGGTGCATGAGCGTAACTACCCTACTCATGATCTTGAGCTTGCGGCTGTTGTGTTTGCTTTGAAGATCTGGAGGTATTATCTGTATGGCGAGAAGTGTGTGGTGTTCACGGATCATAAGAGCTTCAAGTATCTTATATCTCAGAAGAAGTTGAATCTTAGGCAACGTCGTTGGGTGGAGTTGCTTAAGGATTATGATCTATCGATTGAGTATCACCCAAACAAGGGCAATGGTGTGGCTGATGCTTTGAGCAGGAAAGTGGTTATGGAGTTAAGGGCGATGTTTGCTCGCTTGAGTATATCGCGGGATGGTGGTCTTGTTGCTGAATTACAAGTGAAACCATCTCTGATTCAATTGATCAAGGGCGATGTTCAGGAAATTGCGGAGGGTAAGCCTTCGGATTTCAGTTTTAATGATGATAGTGTTTTATGCTTTGAGAGTTGAATAGTGGTGCCAGATGATGTTGAGTTCAGGCGCACTATTCTGACTGAAGCTCATAGTAGTCCCTTCGCTATGCATCCTAGTAGTACGAAGATGTAACGTGATTTTAAGGATGAGTACTACTGGGTGGGGTTGAAAAAGGATGTTACTGAGTTTGATAGTAAATGCATGGTGTGTCGGCGAGTGAAGGCTGAACATCAGGTTCCTTCTAGATTGTTGCAGCCTCTAAGAATTCCAGAATGGAAATGGGAAATGATTACTATGGATTTCGTGTCTGGTTTTCCATTGTCACCGTCAAAGAAGAATTCGGTTTGGGTGATTGTTGATCGCCTCACGAAGTGTGCACACTTCTTGCCTGTGCATACAATGTATACCTTGGATAAGTTGACAGAGATGTATATTGTTGAGATTTGCGATTGCACCGTGTGCCAAAGTCCATAGTGTCAGATATGGATCCGAGGTTCACGTTAAGGTTCTAGGAATATTTGCATCAAGCCTTGGGTAGACGGTTGAATTTTATTAGTTCTTATCATCCTCAAACGGCTGGACAGTCGGAACGTGTGATCAAGGTGCTTGAGGACATGTTGAGATGTTGCGTTATAGATTTTCAAGGTTCTTGGGAGAAGCACTTGCTGTTGGTTGAGTTTGCTTACAACAATAGTTATCAGGCAAGTATCCAGATTGCTCCATACGAAGCTTTGTATGGGAGGAAGTGTAGGACCCCTCTTTGTTGGGCAGAAGTTGATTTTGATGCCAGCTATGTTGAAAGGAACCACCGAGAAGGTGAAGCTCATCTATGAGTGTTTGAAGGAAGCATTAGATCGGCAAAAGTCTTATGCGGATTTGAAGTGTAAGGAGATTGAGTTCACGTTTGTCGAACATGTGTTTTTAAAAGTATCACCTTGGAAGAAGGTGGTGAGATTTGGGTGTAAAGGTAAGCATAGCCCGAGGTTTATTGGACCTTATGAGGTGGTGGAGCGTGTTGGTACTGTGGCATATCAGTTGAGGTTGCCTTCTGAGCTGGAAAAGATACATGATGTGTTCCTTGTCTCGATGTTGCAGAGGTACAGATCGGATCCTTCACATATGATTCCTATTGAGGAGATAGAGTTGAACCCGGATCTGTCTTATGATGAGGAACCAGTGAGGATTCTGGATGTGAGCAGTAAAGCTCTTCTTGGCAAGACGATAGAGCTTGTGAAGGTGTTGTGGCGACACTGAGGAGTTGAGGAGGCTACTTGGGAAAGAAAGGATGCTTAAGCAGTTTCCACACCTTTTTCCTTAAGGTAAAATTTCAAGGACAAAATTTCCTAAGAGGGGGAGAGTTGTAACGTCCCGGTTTTGGGCTTAGATGTTTTAGGAACCAACGTCGGTGAATTTGGAACCATCGAGATCTCTACTGATGGAGATACTTTAGAGGCCTCAACAAAACGACTGGTGGATTCATGAAGCCTTCCAGACAATTGGTTTTTCCCTTGACTTGCACTATATTATGACAGAAAATTTCCATAACAACTTGTTGCCGTAGTAGTTGCCTTGGCAGCAAAGCCTACTTTCCACCATAACGAACTTCGACAAGAATAGGGTAAGTACATGGTTCGATATTGATATGATTTTTTCTAATCACCTATTCATGCCTTCAGGAAAAACAACAAGGTGGAAGGTACGCATGGACTACAAAAGAACAAGGAAGAAAGGAACCTCTACCATGATAATGCAAGAGCAAGTAGTTGCAAAAATAGTGGTCCACTCTTTTTTGGGCAAAATAGTCACATGATGGAGGATGCGGGTGGATAACAAGAAGTATCGGAAACCACCCCCTCAAGTCCGAACAGAAAAGGAAGTAGTCACTCTAGGGGATGCTCGCCACACCGTGACATTATTTTTATTTTTCCACATCTTTATTGTGTTATCTATTTAGAAGTAGATTTTAATTACTTAGGACTAGATTTTATTTTTACCTGCGTTATTACTATTTATTCCCATCTCAAGACTCTTTATCCAAATTCAGACCCTAAAGAATCAAGCCGCCGCGCACAACAGAGGGCAGCACTGCTTAGCCACCTACCTCAACCCGCAATTGACGACATAGCAGATAACTCCTCTGAACCATCTCCATCATCTGACAACAACTAAGTCTAAGTTATCTTTCCCTGTCTCATGTTTATTTTTCGGTTTCAGTTCTAAAATTTTTATTATGTGCATTGATGTCAACGCCCATCTCGAGTTTGGAGGGATTAGCACTCATTTATTATTTAGGCATACTTAGATCATATAGCTGCTTATGTACTTGCCTTTAAGTTGATCAAAAGAAAAAAATGTTAGAACTTGTGCCTACGATTGGATAGCCGATTTTAAATTTTTCGCATCATAAAAATGAACTCTATTTTAGGGAAAGCATGAAGAAAACTTAGAATTTTTCTATAATTTCCAAAAATCATAAACACTAGTGTTACTTGCTGAATTTGACTGAATTTCTGATAAACACTATCTGCTTGAATTATTTGTAAATTTATAACATGGTTGCAGGTAGCTGCCGCAGCAGACACCAAACAGAAAACGAAAAGCATTGCCCCGGTAGGAACAAAGAAATATATGATTTTTACCTTAGAGGTGCCCAAAACAGGCTCTAGGAAGAATCATGTGCCAAGGACACTCCGCTGCTATCAAAGTCCATGTATCTGAATTTTTTTGAAGTGATAGATAAATTAGCATGATTGAATGAAAGTCTTCACGGGATGACTCTACTCAATGGGTTTGGGGGTTTGGGGTTTTGTAGTTTGCTCATATCTTAATTTCAGACCTAAAGAGTAGTTGTGATGAGCTGAAGCCCTTACCGCCATGATTGTAAATTGTGCTTAATTGTGATGCCTCAGCAGCAACCTTATATTACCTTGACAACATCCTTGTTTACTTAGAATATTCTTTAGATTCAGCATATACACAGTTTCTGCACACACTGTACTGGAATTATAGTTTAATTCGGAGGTAATTCATGTTATTTTCCTTTCACTAATCTAATGATAGGTGTCACGGCCGTGAGGTGCGGAATCAAGTTTAAAACATGTTTTCTTTCTTATTAGTGCAAGGGCAAGTATGTTTAGGATTGCATTGCTTGAGGACAAGCAATAGTTTGAGTTTGGGGGTGTGTAAAGTGCTCATAAGTCTTATATTTTGTATGCATTTTATCTCATATTATTACTATTATTAAATGCATTTTAGGCATATTTAGGTACATGCATGAATTATTTACAATATTCTTTACTTTACCATGTTTTTATTGAATATCTTTGATTTGGTAAGAAAAGATATTGTATTAGTTTAGTTTTAGTTTCAGATGCTAGAAGCTGTCAGGAGGAGGAGAAGTCAGAGGAGCGGATACTAAGGTAGCAAACCAAGAAGTTGTACTGAAGCAGTTCAACACCCAGAGAGACGATGTCGAGTAACTGGCGCCGCCATATTTGCTGCCCAAGGCAGCAACTTGAAGAATTGGTGAATTGGAGTGCGATCGGTTTAGCATAATTTACTGAGTTCATTGAGCCCATCAACTCAATTTACTAATGTCGGAAACAGCAGATAGAGCCGCCAAAGAAGAAGATCAAGGCTTGCTTGCGGCACAAGGCAATGACAAGAGAAGTCCAAATTAAAGTCAAAGAATTCAGATTTAAAGGTTGCATTTAATGCAAAAGCTACTTTATCATGAGGAAGACTTCTCCTCCAAGGAGGACTTAACCTAGGCCATGCCCTATATATACTTGATCATATTTTGTATTTTAGACATCTTAGAATCTCCCTAGTTGGCAATAGCTTAGGTTTCTCTTGTGCTTCCTTGCTGCCACTATGTTCTAATTGCTCTTAGGGTTTGAGTTGTGTTGTAGAGTAGTGTGAGAACGGTTGTTTAGGATTAAAGTTTGTATTTGTAATAAAATTCAAGGTTTTCTTATTTCATGTTCTTCGATGTTTGCAATTAAGTTCGAAAGATTGATTGTGAGCAATCCATTTTTTTAGCATCAAGAGAGTCACTCTCGAAGGAAGTAAGCACGATCTCATTCATACCAGGTGTTGACCAAACCAGCCTATTACTTATTATAGCCTTGAGACTTGACTATCAAGGTGAGCTAGTTTCATGTTATAATTTAACTACATTCAATATTGTAATGGTTCATTACATACTATTACTTATTATAGCCTTGAGACTTGACACATCAGTCTACATACACGAGTTCTCCAACCAAACTGTCGTCTGTAACAATATGGTGCTCACAGCACCGGTCAAACCCTCTTACTTTCACCTATTCACCAATCACATACTTCTCTCATACTGTCACCAAAATAAGGACCATTGTCTCGGACCGTAGTCCATCCGGCAATGAGCTCATTGGACTCTATGGCATGCCAACTATATATATACTGACACGGGACTAAGGCTTTCAATATGTATCAAACTCAACATTTCTAGTATATGGATAGGTTCATTATGCTTTATTTTCAACAATATCCCTTATTCTCTAAGGGTTCAACATCAATTTATTGTATATTTCTTAATCCCGATTGTCAATTCTTCTCAATTCAATTCAATTACCATGCCATCAATACAATGTTCCATTTCAACAATATGCATATGTATATTGCATGATCACATCTATTTAATACAAACTTGAATATTGTCAACTATTCTTACCCCATTTCCATGCTTTCAGTATTAGATTCTAGCACATAAATTATGCATCTACTATATAAGAAGTAACAACAACATTTAAGGTTTGGAAAGGTTAAACTCCTTTTCGATGCCTTAAAATACACTCACAAGTATCTTCGTGCTAGTGTTGATTTTGAATTTTGATCCCTTTCATTTTTTTCATCAATCGACTCCACTCTATGTCCTTCTTGATTGATCCTTTCTTTGTTTATTATGTATATTAAGTGTGTAAAAGTACTATCATTTCATCCTTTTTTATATGACAATTATTGCTAAATATACACCCATTTGAGTCACAGTGTAGCCCTTCATGCATCAAACACATTGAGCTCATCTTTATCATGTTCGATCCTTATATTTAGTTTATTTGATGAAAAAGATGCTACTTATGTGCGTGTTTGGTGCGTATGCAGATTTCGCTACTTATTGTCCGGGCAAGCACTGCCACAACGGTAAAGGAAAGGAAAGAGCGGTGCAGAACCATATCTCGACGGTCCAGATCATGTCAATTATGGATGTTAGTTGCTAATGGAGGAAGCTGAATCATGAGACAGAGCTCTGTTGAGCAGAAAAGACAAACAGACCATTACCGAGGCAATAGCCAAGCCACTGTCTAGGCAATGACCTGACACACTCGAAAATGGAGAAAATATGCAAAGCGGAGCGCGTTTTGAAGAGCATGAAAAGCTAAACTTTTCTACGTACTTTGCATAAAGGTTGGGCTGCGAGAAGATCATGAAAACGCTGAAGGAAGATCAAGAGAAGATTCTATGCAAAAGGGAGGATTTTAAGGAGGAAAGATTAATACTTTAAAAGAAGTCATTTTCTTTTAATGTGTTTAATTCTAACTTAACTTCCACCTCAAGATGGACTTGACCTAAACCTCCTCTATAAAAAGCCAAAGCCGACCATTGAGAAAGATATAGAGCAATTGAGAGTTGAGAAACTTTGTAGCGATCTTACATTATTATCATGTTCTAATTTCTTCTTATGGTTTACATTGTATTGTTTAGTAGTTGTGAGAAAAGGATTGGGTTTTGTTTATGTTTTTGTGAATGCAATTTTAGTTCAAGGTTTTCTTATTCTTGGTTCTTTATATTGTTTGCGAGTGAATTGGGAGAGGATCTCGTTAACTATCTATTTATCTAATATCGAGAGAGTTAGACTCATGAAACGGATAAGCATCATTTTCATCCTAATCGGTGAAAACTAACTTAGCTTAGGGATAAGTTCGAGTTTCAACAGCTAAAAGAAGCGTAAGATTGGTTGGTGTGCATCCTTGGGTCATATAACCCCCTTAGCCCGGTCTAGACATTTGACCCGCATTAAGAGAATTACACAAGGAAAACCGTAGTTAACTCGTGAAAGTCAACCTCGATAAGAAACCTTTATTTTCTTTTATCGCTTTCTTTTTACATTTCTTTATCTTTTCTAGATGCATATATAAGTCCTACAGTGTTTACTCGTGCAACGAATATATTTCCATTTAAACCGAACATCAATGTACTTTCATTTGCAACCAATCTGATATAAGGTTAAATTACACATTAATGTTACCAACCTTTAATTAGGTTCATTACATGCTTGCAGGTGAAATATCAACATCATACAATCATTTAAATATCCACAATTACAAATTATATAAACATGGACATAAATGTAAACATTCAAAACTGACAAATCATCCTATTTTAACTAACTTAACGACCCATTTCGAAACAGTCACCCCATGTTTCGAAACCATGCATTCCAATAGCATTTGGTGTCGAAACAACCTTACTCGTTCCGAAACCAATTCCCCAAATTGACCTCCCCTGCATTCAAACATAACAGAGGCGTATCGAAATGACCCCGAGTTTCGATACGGGCACAAATTATAACTAAGGATCTCGAAACGACCTAGCAGTGTTCCGAAACATTGAGACCAACTATGCAAGTTGTATCAAAACAATTGCTATTCTTTGAAACAAATAACAAATCTGAACTAAAACAACAAAATATAAGATCCCTAGAACACACCGTATGGCCACTAATTATCATGCAATCATAGGTAAACATCAACCACATATTTATCCAACACATAGGCATCATCAAAGGTTTCTAGCATCATGAATTGCAAAACATGATTACATTATGGGCATGCAACCTATAATCAATCCACATAGATTATCAAAAACAACAAAACAAAGCATAACAACATATAATGGCCCAATACAAGTCTTGTAAGACAAAACACAGTTGCTAAACCAAGGAGTTTAAACAATCCTCTCCCAAATACCGAGGTACCCTTCCCATTGCTATTTTTACCTTATTAAAAGTGTCAAATCCCATACTTGAAAATTGAGTGATGTCTTGGGTGAAATCCCTTGCTATTTTTCTGCCCAAATGCCCAGTTATCTACATTCTTGGAAAGGAGAGCGTAAGCATATTTGCTTAGTGAGGGAAAGCTCAATTTAAACAACAAAATGCATTTATCAATCCAATGATTCCTTTAAAACATAACCACATCATGCTCAACTTTCTCATGCTTTTGAAATCACAAATAAAGCATCTTCATAAATCACATGTATGAAAATCATGTATGAAAATCTTTATACAAAGCATTTTAGAACCATGATACATGCACAATTCATATATTGGCATTTCAAGTGAACCGAATGGTATCTACCCCCATCCTTGGATAGCGCTACCCCTATCCATTAATGATTGAATATACGGATACCTTGATGGCACTACCCCTATCAAGTCACATGGTGAAACTACCCTCACCATTATCTCACTTCGGCCAGGATGCTACTACCCGCATTGCTCGTTGGTGATAGCACTACCCCTATCACTCGCATCTCAATAGCTGTAGCACCACAAAATCTGGTCTAGTCAGAATTGGGTTGCGGCAATCAGAAATTTTTATAATTATGAATTCTAAACATTTTATCGGGTAGTAAATTATTAATATCAGACTCTAATTGAGTTAAGATATTGTCATAAAATTCTAACGAATAGTATCGAAACCTATATAGTGACTAAATTGAAGAAAATGCAAGTTAGAGAGCAAAACCATAGTATGGTGTGAGTTGGGGGACTAATCTTACGATTAACCCCTCTTAAATTATAAATTGTCTACGTGGGATTGTCTGAGAGCTTTCCTTCAATTGAAGGAAAGCTAAATGGCCTAAAATATAATTGTAAAACGAAAATAGTAAAAGGATAGAAACTTACCCGGGAATTTTATAAGCAAACACCTTCTTCTTCTTCATCTCTTTCATTGAAGCAAGCACCTCCATTGGAGGAAGTTTTGAGCTTTACTTTTCCTTCGTTTTATCGATATCGAATCGTTACTATCTATCGGGTAAGCTATAATCCTCAATTGGTTATTGAATTCCATGGATATATTGAGTTTAATCTCAAGCTAGGGTTTTGACCATCCATGGATATTTCTTCGTTAGAGTTTATATTGAAATCGAATATCGATTTTAATATCGTTGTATTGATTTTGATATAAAAATATCGATCCTAACAATCTCCTGATTGATTTCCTAGCTCAAGAAGTTGACGAAGAGCATCCACAGTCTCCATCTAAAGCTAGGAACAAGGGAATTGTTATCCGAGAGCCTTGAAAGCATCAGAGTGTCAAGGTGAGTGTAGTCGAAGACTCAGGTTTAGGCGAGAGGCCTTCCCGAATCTCTTATTGTTGTTTTAGATTATATCGCTAACATTAACATCGAAGAAATTGCATTGAATCATTAATCGGACGCCATGGTAAGTGTCGGTAAGTTATTTATTGAACATCAGACATAGTCGTTGATATCGTCATTGAATATTGTCATTGAACATTGTCATTGATATAGTCATTGTTATCGAACTATTGTATAGAAATCACTAGACATTGATATTGTCATCGAACCATGAAATATTGATTATGAGTTATATTTGTCATTGATGACATTGAAATCATTGGTCGTTGGAATACTTATTGATTATTGAAATGGATATGAACAGGGGAACCTTGGATTTGAATATACATTGGATACAATTGGCATTCCATAGAATTCATGAGCTCAGTGTACGGGTGGACTACGGTCCTAAGGCTATGACCTATATTGATGTGGCAAGGCAGAGGGATTAGACAATTCATTGATTTGGTGAGGCGTAAGAATTTGTGTATCCACTATCTTGATTCAATCCAAGGGTTATGAATGAAGTGAATATATTAAACATTGTATATTGTTGCATAGCATTGATATTGATGAGCATGAGATCATGATTATAGACATTCGAAATATTGTTTTGTTCATATTGTTTATGACTACCTCACTAGGCAAAGTATGCCTAACATGTCTCATCATTCATTTTCAAGTTGAAAGATTATGTGTCGGAAGATTAGATTACCGAGGCAAGACAAGTCACTACGAGCTTCAAGTAATGTGTTATTGACTTATAAACTCCTTGGAAGGTGGAAAAGTATTTGAACTAGTCATTTATGCCTATTTTGATGTGTATGTGTGAATTCTATGATATAATATGGTTAATGGCCCTTTCAATTAGCACAAAATGGATGAAAATTGCATGCATAGCTCAAAAAGGTAAAAACGTAGTAAATATATTCGTATGATCATGAAACCTGGCATGCTAGTAGTTTATACCATTGAAATGTTGCACGTAAAGTTTTGTTGCATTTGGACATCATTCGATAGGTCAATTTGAATAAAAACCAGCAAAAATCTTTTATTACAGGTCAGGCCGCATCGAAACGGGTGATGGCGTTTCGATATGCGTAAGCATAATTTAGACTGAGGAATAGGGTGTATCGGAACGGTTCATGTCTGTTTCGAAACATTTTGTCACTAGAATCCCTCGTTTTGATACGGGTTTATAGCGTATCGAAAGGAGTCAAAGTCAAAGGAGGTCAACCCGTTTCGATACGGGGCATGCCCGTATCGATATGATTTGAGAGTAAAGTCAACAGGAGTTGACCACCGTTCACCCTTTTCGAAAGAGCCCTAGGATGTTTCGATACAGGGTTAGTTAAGTTAGCTAAAGGCTCCTTAAATAGATTGCATGTTTCACAGTTTGGTCACTGAGCATTGTAAGGTTAAATCGAATGAGTTCATGATCCCCAAATTGTAAGAAACTTTGTGGGATGATATTAATATGATTAATTTCAGTATGGTAAAATCAATTACATTGAAGGACCCCTAGTTTGTCGAAATTACAAATTGGTCCTTAAAACTTGTAATAGTTGTGATTTAGCCCTGAATGATTTATCATTGCTTACTTGAGTAAATTGGACTGAATTATTTGATGGTGATGATTCGTTGTATGATGTGGTTGAAAATATTATCAATAAAATGAAAATTTGTTGCACTGAATTTTGTATCGATCATCAGCTTCGCCTTCTAACCCGGTTCTCTACCAGACCGAGAAGGGGGTGTTACATTTGTGGTATCAGAGCTAGAGTTTAGTCGATTCTAAGACTAAATGGAAGCTTGTTGCATTGCTATTGTTTTACTTTGCCACCTACAAGTTATAAATTGTGTATATTGTGACTTGTTGACTAATCTAATCTTTCATATAGATAAGTATGAGACTAATGAAGCTCATGTAGACGAGCTCGCTACCGGCTCCTGGACGCATGCTGAGGAGATTAGAGGAGGAAATCCTCAGAACCCACTGCAACCACAAGACCCTCATGTTTAGGGTACTGAGTCTTTAGCACCTACTGCTTAGGCTGAATGTTACCAGAACATGGCTAATATGTTCAAACAATTTATGGCTGCGATGCAAGCAACACCACTTGTTCAGCATACCCCTCATGTTGTCCATTATGTCCGTGCCCCTGTGGACAAATTGGCTTCACTCCGAGCCTATTCCTTTATCGGACAAGATGATGATAATCTTGAACTTGCCGAATATTGGCTAGATAACACGATGTGTATCTTGAACAAGCAGTTACAGTGATCGGATGAACACAAGTTGGATCATGCTATTGCGTTTTTGACCGATAAAGTTCTCATGTGGTGGGAAACCACTATTCTCATAGCTCCTGAAGAATCGGTTATTTGGGAGTTCTTTCTCCGAGAATTCTGAAATAAGTATATCAGTGAATATTATCTTACGAAAAGGCGGAACACCTTTCTTCATTTGAGGCAGGGTGGGTGACCTATCGAGCAATATATCCATGATTTCTGCAAATGTTGTCGATACTGAGCAGAATTTATAAAGAAAGAGGAAGACAAGTGTAGAATGTTCATAGCTGGCCTTAGCGATGAGCTATGACCCATGTTTACGGCCTTTGGTGCAACGCCTCGGTTTTGGGCTTAGATTTTTTAGGCATTGGATTGGACCGGTCGGAAACGGTTCGAATCGCATTAGGTGGTTCAAAGAAATCAAGGATCGGGAAAGGATAAAAATATGGTAAAAATCTAAAATCATGTTTAAGGGGTTGGTCAAATCAATTTTACAGAATAGGATTTGGGAGTGGTACATTTTTGGTAGTGACCAAAATGTAATGTTTCAAAACTGTGGAAAATGTAATTTTAAAAAGAGAAGCCAAAAATCTTAGAATCTATAGGGAGCTATGGTGCAATTACACCTTCCTTAAATTGACATATGTTTTAAAAGGGTTTTTAGATGATTAAATAAAAAATGTTTTATTTAATTAAAATTAATAAAATGGGAAATTAATATTTCATTTCACGTAACTACCTCTCATTTCAGCAAAACTATTTTCCCAACTGATTTCTCCAGAATTCCTTCTCCCAAACACTCTCTCATTGATTTCCAAATCAATTTCAAGATTTCTCTTCAAGATCTTCATGTTTTGTGAAGCTAAAACTTGGTAAACCTTAAGGAAGGAAAATATTTGAGGTAAATCTCGTTCTCAACCTTCAATCTAGGTTCTTTATTGAAATTCCCATGATCTTTGGCTTCTAATTGATGATTTTGGGTGAGTTTTTATTATAGTTTTGATTTGAGTTTAAGCATATTTATGCTTATGGAAATGGCATTGTGATTTATGATTGTAAAACAGTGGAATAATGTTGTTAAATGATTATATTGGCAAGTGATGGAAATGGTTTTTGGTTACTTTAATTGGATATAGTTAGCCGGCTATAGGATTGGGTGCAATGTGAATAAAGTCGCCTTGGATGTCGAGGGGTTGTGATTGTACCGTATACTCCATCCAAGTACCCTAACGATTGAGACTATGATCACAACGGTGGATGGTTAAATCCCGTGTGTGGATCTTGTTGTATGTGTCCCGTTCTCTCGTTAGGGGAATTATACAACTACCGATGAGTGGTCTTGAGGGGTTGTGATTGTACCATTAAACTCCACCACGGGTGTCACAACGGTTGATGGCTTAATCCCGTGTGTGAGCCTTGTGTAGTCCGGTAATATGTATGAAGCGTGTGGGACAACGCTTGTAATCTACGTATTCGATTGTGTCATTTGTGTTGGTTTTGGTATAGATTGAAAATTGATCACTTGTGAGCCAATATAATGTTGTTGATTAATGATTTAAGCATGTGATGCTTGTGAATTATGCTACAATGCATGTGATTCTTAGTTTAAGCATGAGAAAAGGATTATTTGCTGTTATTTTAATGATGCTAAGAGCATGTGGTTTAAAAAGTGCATTGATGATTTAAAAGGGCATGATTTAAGTAAAGGCGTGAGATGACAAATGGTGATGTTTCGGTTTTGTAAAATGCATTGATGAATGTTTAGTTTTAGCGATCCTCACTAAGCTTTATGCTTACGCTCATTTGTTTCATCAATGTAGAAAATTAAGCATTTGGGTAGCGATAAAGCAAGTGGATTCCAAGTATCTTAGACCAAACAAAGTATGTGGTTTTACCTTGGTGTAATAAGAGGCAATGGGTGAGATTTCTACTTTTTTTATTATTTGGTGATGTTAAACACCTTGAGCATGTTTGGTTTGCTGATTTGGTATTGTATATGGCCTTTGAATATTGGTTTAAGCTTGAATGTGGTTTTTAGCCTTTTTTGTGGTTTTGACATCTAGGAAGCATGCCTATAGTTCTAAAGCTTTCAAGAATGATGCTATGTTATAGCTTGTTCTTCGTTTTGGTGGTCTTTGATGTGTATTCATATTGAATGTGTGTTGTGACTTGTGTTGGAGTAGTTTCGAAGGTGAAAATTTGTGTAAAACAAGTAATTTGGAAAATTGTAGGTCCAGGCGTTTCGGAACGCCCTTATCTGTTTCGGAACGGTGGCCTATAACGGCCATGGTGTTTCGGAACGGGTAGGCACGTTCCGAAACATTTCGCCATTGTAATTCACCTTATCGAAACAAGTTATTTGGGGTCTCAGAACGCACCCGAGTATCGAAAAGGTCAACACGGTTTCGTAACAGTCGTTCCGATATAAGGTCTTGTGTTCCAAAACACTTGACCGTTGGATGTTTATTTTGAATAGTTTCAAGTTTCTATTTCTTACGTTTCGGTCCCTAAATGTTGAAAGTTCAATTGGTTGAGTTTGGATGGTCCGTTTGTAATGAGATTTGACACGCTGTCATGTTATATGATTAAATTTGGCTTGGTCATCTTAAAAAACTGGAGAGTCCTTATAATTCTTGAAATTTACAATCTAGTCCCTAAAAGTTAATTGAATACAATTGAACCCCTAATTGAACTCCGATCGTCGTGCCATTTTGCCAAATCGCTTTATTAATCACATGGGATAATAATGTGCATCTAGAAAAGATAACAAAAAGTGTCGCTAATCGAGGTTGACTTTCATGAGTTGACTTCAGTTTTCCCCGTGTAATCTTCCTAGTTCGGGTCAGGCGTCTAGGCCGAGCTAAAAGGGTTACATTTGTTGGTATCAGAGCCAGGTTAAGAAAAGAATTGGGGATGATGATAAGTGAAATTGGTATGATTGGTGTATGATTGTTTGAAAAAGCATGTTTTGATTTAATGTTGGAGCTTATGCCATGCTTAATTAATGTAAATCATACGTGAGATAAATATGGTTGCATGTTGATAATGTGATAGGGATGTATGCTGATTTTGGATGATGTAAAGCATGATGTATATGATATGCTATGATGTTCTTGAGGGAAATCGGGGAGCCCATTGCCTTATTACGCTAATTAAAAGTTTTTGTGAACTTGTATCCTTGCTTGAGGCTGGCCTATATCATGGTTTGATTTGTTTTGTTGTTATGCCTTGTTAAAAATAGCACTATGGGTCCAAGGAGAGAGCTTAGGTCGAACACGGTAGTGCCTGCGGCTGAGCAAGGAGACCAAGGTAACCAAGGATCTGATGTCCCTCCTGGTGGAAACTTACCTCTTCCGCCACCACCTGGGGGTGGAGAGCCTGAGCAACAAGGACAACCTGGTCCAGGATTGGGTGATCTAACGCCATTGGTTCAGGCGATCACCGGAGTGTTTTAGGCTGTGGTAGCCGGAGCGCATGTTCAGGCCCCTGCAGCTGGGCATGTAACGCCCTGGTTTTGGGCCTAGATGGTTTAGACATCGGATCAGACCGGTCGAGAACGGTTCGAATCGCGTAAGATGATTTAAGCAAATCAAGGATCGGAATAGGATAAAATTGTGATAAAAATTGCTAAAATCCTCTAAAATTATGTTTAAGAGGTTGGTTAAGTCAATTTTACAAAATGGATTTCGGAAATGGGACATTTTGAGTAGTGACCAAATTGTAATGTTTCAAAATTGGGAAAAATGTGATTTTTAATGTGGAAGCTAAAATCTTAGAATATTTAGGGGGCTTTAAGTCAATTTGACCTTTTCTCAATATGACATGTGTTTTAAAAGGTTTTTAGTTAAATGGACTTAATTGGGTTTATATTAATTAATTAATATAGTTAGTTAAAGTGAGATTTTCAATTACGTAACTACCAACTCTTTCTCATTTTCATCCAAACACTAATTCTCTCATCTTTTCTCAGAATTCTTTCTTCCAAAAAAATTCTCTCAATATTTTCTAAACCATTTTCAAGAGATCTTTCCTAATTCTTCAAGGTTTTGCTAAGGAAAACTTGTCAAACATTGAGAGAAGCAAGGATTGGAAGTAAATCCCGTTCTCAACCTCTAATCTAAGTTCTTTATTGAAATTCCCAAGATATTTGGCTTCTAAATACTATTTTTTGTTGAGTTTTCATTATAGTTTTGATTGGAGATCAAAATCTTGTAAAAATATGGTTGAAATCTTAATTTTCGGACTTGTTGAGTTAAGCTCTATTTTGTGTTGATTTTAATTGAGTTTAAAGTTGATTAATAGGTTAAAATGATGTGTTGATAACATAGATCCCGAAATCCTTGAGATACTTGAGTTTCTTGGTTGTTTTAAGTGGGTTTTTGAGGTGAAATGGTGGAATCTTGCTTGCTGGAGGTATAAGGTTGGGTTAGGTTGTTTGTTAGATGTGTTTTGATGTTTATAATGCTTTGGAAGTGATGTATGTTGGCTGGGCTTGGTTTAGGAAGCAATCGATTGAGTTTTCGGTTGTTTTGGATGGGTATTTTGGTGTAGTTTGGGTGAGCAACGAGTTTGTGAATTGTTGCTGGTGTTAGAATGCATTTTAATGCATTTAGATCTCTGATTTGATGATGTGAAAATATGGGATCTTGATCTGGAAGCAAACAAGGTGTTGTTGAAGGCTTTGGAAGGGTAATTTCGTGTCGGCGAGCAAGGCATCACGTATCGGTGAGTGGAAAGGCAATTTCCTGCTTTGTAAAGCTTTGAGCATGGTCTTGGGAGCTTAGTGTAAGTCTGATACACTTAGCTAAGCTCGAGAGTAAGTGATTCGGAAATCCCTCTCTTGGAAATGTGCTATGTTTGATGAAATTGCACTTGAGTTGAGTGTGGATTTGTTTACTGTTTTTAAGCATATTTAAGCATGGTTTAATGCTGGATTTTAATGCCATTATGTTAAGTATGCACTAGGTAAGTGATCCTTGGTTTGCATGTGTTGTATGCATATGATATTAAGCATGTTATGCTTGTAGAGATGGCATTGTGGTTATGCTTGTAAAACAGTGGATTAATGTGGTTAAATGGTTATATTGGCAAGTGATGAAAATGGTTTTTGCTTACTTTAATCGGATATAGTTAGCCGGCTATAGGATTGGGTGCACCATGAATAATGTCGCCTTGGATGTCGAGGGGTTGTGATTGTGTCGTAGTCTCCATCCAAGTACCCTAACGATTGAGGTTAAGATCACAACGGTGAATGGTTAGTTCCGTGTGTGAGTCTTGTGTATGTGTCACATACTCTCGTTAGTGGAATTATACAACTACCGATGAGTGATGTTGAGGGGTTGTGATTGTGCCATTGATCTCCACCTTGTGTAGTCCGGTAGTATGTATGAAGCGTGAGGGACAACACTTGTAATCCGCGTATCAGATTGTGTCTTGTGTTGAAATGGTTTATGGATTATCACTTGTGAGCCAATATAATGTAAATGAATAATGTGAAGCATGAGATGCTTGTAAATGATGCAAGAATGCATGAGATGCTTCGTAAAGCATGAGCAACGGTTTAATTGTTGTTTTAAGTTGTTGCATATGAGCATGTGTTTATAAAATGCATTGATGTCTTGAGAAGACATGTTTTATGAAAAGGCATGTGATGAAAGTGGTGGTTTTGCAAGCCATGTGAAATGCATTGATGAATGTTGTTAGCGATCCTCACTAAGCTTTATGCTTACGCTCTTTTGTTTCATCAAGGCAGAGAGTTGAACATTTCAAGGCAGCCTAAGAGCAAGAGGATTCCAAGGCTTTGTTTAATAGAAGTATGTGGTTCAACCTTAGTGTAATAAGTGGCAATGGGTGGGACTTCTACTTCCTAATTTTGGTTGGAGATGTTTGTTGTTTCAAGCATGTTTAGTTTCTGATTGTTGACTTGTATTTGGCCTTTATGTGGATCTTTGGTTTGTTTGTGGTGTTTCACCTTTTCTATAGCTTGATATCTTAAGCATGCTAGAATAGATGTATGTCATCATGATATGAAGTGGTTGATGAGTATGATTTGATGTTTGATGGTGATTAAAGGTCTATTAGATAGATTATACCTTGTATGCATGTTTTGAACCAGAACGAATGTGTTTTTGTATGTTTAACTGAAGTTGGATGAAGCCCATCTGGTACGCGTATTGATACACGGGAAAGTGTATCGATACAGTAAGGCAAAATGAGGCATTTATGTATAGGGGTATCGAAACGGATTGCCTGTGTATCGATACGCCTAGGTCAAGTTTGAAGGTCGTACTGATACGCCAGGAAGAGTTTCGATACGCTTAACCCTTCTTTAGCTAATGTCTTCCCGCATATCGATATAGGGCCAAGTGTATCGATACGGGTAGTTAAATTCTGTTAAAAGTATCTTTTAAGGTTTGGAAATGTTGCATTTTGGTCCCTGGATATTGTGAGTGCAATTGAATGAGTTTGGATGATCCGTTTGCGCTGAAATTTGGCTTATTGGCATGTTACATGACTAATTGAAGATTGGTAACTTTAAAATCCTGAAAGTCCCTGTATTTGATGGAATTTACAGTTTAGTCCCTAAAAGTCAAATGTATGCAATTGAACCCCTAATTGAACTCCGATCGCTGTGCCGTTTTCACCTAATCGATTTGCTGAACTTATAGGTTAATAACATGCATCTAGAGAAGATGAAAAGAAAAAAGGTCGTTAATCGAGGTTAACTTTAACCAGTTGACTTCAGTTTTCCCCGTGTAATCTTCTTAGTTCGGGTCGGGCGCCTAAGCCGGGCTAAGGGGGTTACAGGGCAGGTGGGTTTGCCTTTGGAAAGGCTGAGGAGTTTAAGAGTTGTTGAGTTCTACGGAATGTCTCCTGAGGCGTCGAAAGCCTGGTTGGCTAGCACGGTCCGTATCATGGATCAGATGGGTTGTAATGATGTGCGCAAGTTGGGATGTGCAGTTTCCTTGCTCCAGGGTGATGCATGTAGTTGGTGGATGACTATCACCACTGGTATGGAACTAAATGAGGTAGCTTGGGAGTTTTTTAGAGGCGCCTTTAAGAGAAAGTATCTTGTCGTGAGGTACTTGGATGAGAAGAAGCACGAATTCATGTCGCATGTTCAGGGAAACCTTTCTGTGGCTGAGTACGAGGTCTAGATCGTACATCTTATCCAATACGCCCCTGAGTTGATGCCAAGTGAGAGGCATCGTTGTGATCGCTTCCTGTATGGGTTAGTGCAAGAAGTCAAGACTTATATGTTTGCTACAGACTACACAGATTTCGATGTGCTTTTATGTCGAGCTATGGACATCGAGCAGAACATGGGTCTGTTATCTCATGAAGGTGGTTCTTGCTCTAGAAAGAGAGCAGCTGAGTCTAGTTTCGGTGGTGGACAGAACAAGAGAGGCCAAGATAGGAGATATTAGTCTGCTTCTAGGTAAGGCAATGTTAGACATAGTGCACTGGTTCAGGGAGACAGGATGAGGGCGGATTAGAACACGTGCTGGACGTGGGGTTCTCGGGGTCATCTGCGGCGAGATTTTCCTCGTGCGGCTAGAGAGGCACAAGCTCCTATTTTGGTGATAGAGAATTCTTAATGGAGCTGTGGTTCAGCAGATCATATGAGGCGGGAGTGTCCTCTTTTGGTCGATGGAGGCCAGGGACGTGCACCTGCTGTGGCTGCACCTCAAAGAGACTGTGGGCGCGGCCGTGGGAATTTCCAGAGGAGAGATGAAGGTCAGCGAGGCATTGCTCATGTTGTAGCAGTTTGGCCTAAGGGAGGCGGTCCTGTGAGGATCTACGCTCAGCGCGAGGAACACAATGATACCGATGTCATCACAGATACCTTTGTTCTATAGTCTTTATCATTGTTGGCTTTGATTGATTCTGGATCCACACATTCTTATATCTTGAGTGAGCATGCTCATTTGCTTGATATACATGTTGAGTTGCTTGAAGTAGGAATGCCAGTGACTAGTTCTTTTGGTGAGACTGTAGTCACTAGGAAGTTGTATCAGAGATGTCCCTTGTCTGTTTAGGGTCATGTTTTTCTTGTGGATTTGATGGAGTTACCCTTTTATGGTTTTGATGTAATACATGGTATGGATTGGCTATCTGAGCAAAGAGCAGTGGTTGACTTTGATGTTAAGCGAGTCACCTTAAAGCTTGCCGATGATTATGAGGTGGTGATAGTAGGCGAGAATGTGTGTAACCCCCTTAGCCCGGCCTAGACGGTTTACCCGAACTACGAAGATTATACGGGGAAAACCAAAGTCAACCCGAAAGTCAACCTTGATTAACGACCCTTTTTTTATTTTTAAACTTGTCTAAATGCATATTATTCCTAGGTGAACTCTTGAGAAGAACATACTCAAAAATCACAGCATTCGGAAAACATTTAGGGACTCAATTGCACATCATACAAATTTAGGGACCAAAATGCAAATTCTGAAAATTAGGAGGACTTAACCAAATTAAAAGTTACCATTATAAAATTAATCATATTCCATGCTTCTCTGCCAAATTTCATCTCAATCGGACATCTCAAACTCAACCAATTGCATAAACAAAGATTGGGACCAAAACGTAAGAGTTTCAAAACATTTAACCATCAGATTCAATGCCCAACGGTCGAGTGTTCCGAAACGGGAAGGATCCGTTCCGAAATGCGGGACCGTTCTGAAACAAGTTGCAGAACAAGGCTTGGCAGTAGCAAAACCGTTTCGGAACAGCTCAACCTGTTTCGAAACGCCGTGGCCATTTCAGGCCACCTGTTCCGAAACAGTAGCACCCGTTCCGAAACGAGTTGCCCAGAATTGCAGATTTTTGCTGGTTTAACAAGCATTTGACCCATCAAACACATTCCGATGACACTCAAATCATACCAGCAAGTCATCAAGCACTTAAGGAACATATTAGCATCAACTAAACACAATCATGGCATCATTCAAGGAAAATCCCAATTCTATAGGCATGCATCCTATTTTGAAAACCATGCAACCAACAATTCACCAAAACCAAATACCAAAAGGCCATTTACATGTTCCAACATCATCAAAGCATTAACCAAACTTAGGGAGTCCAAAACATCTCCCAAAAACACAACTAGGTTCCTATTGCCAAATGCCAAAAGCTAAAGGTGTTAGGAAAACATTCACCATACATGAGCTTAGTCTTTCACTTGGATCCTTGACCTCCTTGCTGCCCTTTAAGAAAGAGAGAGCGTAAGCACATAGCTTAGTGAGGAAATGCTCAACTAAAACATCACAATAATGCATTTACAACAATACCTTTTCAAGGCCTTTAGTTTCAAAACAACATTTATCATGCAATTGTGCATACAAACCAAGCATCTCATGCTTCAAATCATCATCATGTCATATTGGCTTACAAGTGATAATCAATAACATTTTACAACTCAAAACACAATCGGATACGCGGATTACAAGCGTTGTCCCATACGCTTCATACACACTACCAATATCAAGGTGGAGCAAATGGTACAATCACAACCCCTCAACACCCGTGATGGAGTATACGGTACAATCACAACCCCTCCACATCACTCATTGGTAGTTGTGTAACATCACTAACGAGAACACGGGACACACAACACAAGATCCACACATGGACTTTTAACCACCATTGTGATCTTAACACAAGATCCACTCATGGACTTTTAACCACCATGATGATCTTAACCATCTCGTTTGTGTACTTGGATGGAGTTTACGGTACAATCACAACCCCTCAACATCCAAGGCGACTTTATTCACGGTGCACCCAATCCTATAGCCGGCTAACTATATCCGATTCAAGTACTTTAAAACCAACACATCACTTGCCAATATACATCATATAACATCATTAATCCACTATTTTAAAGCATTTAACAAAGCCATTAAATCATCATGCATTACAATGCATCAAACCACATTTATCAATGTTCAAAACAAATATCTCTTACCTTGAGCATCCTTCAACACATGGCTTATAAAACCAGCATCAAACATGCTAAAATATGCTTTCAAAACAGAATTTAAACATGCAAATAACACATTGCTTCCAACCATCTCATGGTTCATCAAAAAGAGAGTTTTCACGAAAACTTACTCTTGAGCTTAGCTAAGTTGTTTAGACTTAAACTAAGCTCCCATAACCTTCCAACATTGGTTTCAAAGCTGAAAACCAAACTTCACTCACCGATTCCGTTTCGCAAGCTTGCCGAAACACCAATCAAGCCTCCGGATCAACACCACAAGGATCCGATGATGTCTCCCCTGTTTTAAACACATCAAAGTAGTGGATTAATGCATCATCATGCATTAATATCTTCAACCAAGACACCTAAACTCGCTGCTCTCATCAACACTCACATTTCGGCTACCAAACACAACCGAAATCACATCTAAACACCTCTACAACCATACCCAGCCAAGATCCATCAATTCCAATCGTACTTATACATCAATTAACATCCAAAAAGGATCTAATCACGTCCTTATACCTCCAGCTATAGCAGGGCATCAAAATCACCCCAAAAACCACCATTAACTCAATCAAAAACTTAGGAAAATCAACCTATCCGGGATTGCATTGATTAAACCTCAACTACACATCATTTATACATCCAATAAACATAAAAAAACATCTCAAAACACAGCCCAATCATTTAGTACGAATTTAATCAAAATTAAATCAAAATCTTGCATTTTAAGCCAAAATCAAGAACACAACATTAAAACCTTTAATAAAACACAAATCAAGGATTGAGAACTTGGGAATTTCAGTAAAGAACTGAGTATTTAGAGGAGAAGGACGTTCATACCTCTAAATGTGATTTTTTCCTTGTTTAAAGCCAAGATTCTTGAAAATTCAATAAGCAAATGATAAGGATTTGATGTAGGAATGATTAGAGATCAAATAGAGATTGAAATCTCATCTTTAGGTGTTAAAATCAGAGGGAAAATGGCTAGGGAAATGTGTTTGGCTGAGAGAAAAGGGAGAGAAAATGAAGAGGGGAAATTTTGAGAAAAGTTAGTTATGAACTAAAAAATATCTATTTCCCCTTTTTCCTTTTATTAAATATCATTTAATAAATGTTTAATATTAAGAAAAATTTGGAGAAAAGTCTTCTTGGGTAAATTAGCTCCTTAAAGATTCAAAGTTTCAATCCTTTTAAAACAGTCACCAACTTTTCAAAAAATTACATTTTAGTCACTAACTTGATATGTCACATTTCGAAACCTCATTTTGTGAAATTGATTTCACCACTCTCTTATATATAATAAAAGAGGATTTTAAGATATTTTTCCATATTTTTAATGCATCCCGAACTAGGCTTTCCCTAAAAACCACCTTTTATATTCGAACCGAAATCTGACCGATCCGATTCAAACCCAAAACCTCTAAGCCCAAAATTGGGGTGTTACAACTCTCCCCCTTAAGAAATTTCGTCCTCGAAATTTACCTGAAGGGAAAAGATACGGAAACTGCTTCAACATGTCATCCTTCCGTTCCCACGTGGCTTCCTCAGCACCACGATGCTTCCACAACACCTTTACTAACTCAATGGTCTTGCCTCGAAGAACTTTACTATCCGAATCCAGAATCTTCACCGGTTCCTCATCATAGGTCAAATCCGGATTCAATTCTACTTCTTCCACAAGCATCACATGCGAAGGATCCGATTTATACTTCCGAAGCATAGAAACATGAAACACATCATGGATCTTTTCCAACTCCTGCGGTAACCTCAACTTGTACGCAACAGGACCCACACGCTCAATCCCCTCGTATGGTCCAATGTACCTAGGGCTCAACTTACCCTTTCGGCCAAACCTCATCACCTTTTTCCAAGGCGAAACCTTCAAAAACACAGGGTCACCCACCGCATACTCAACCTCCTTACGCTTCAAATCCGCGTAAGACTTTTGCCGATCAGAAGCTGCCTTCAAACGCTCACAAATGAGCTTCACCCTCTCGGTGGTTCCTTTCAACAAAGCTAGCATCGAAACCAACTTCTGACCCGTTTCAGCCCAACAAAGAGGAGTCCTACACTTCCTCCCGTACAGGGCTTCATAAGGTGCCATTTGAATACTTGCCTGATAACTATTATTATAGGCAAACTCCACCAAAGAAAGATGTTTCTCCCAAGAACCCTGAAACTCAATCACACAGCACCGCAACATATCCTCCAACACCTGGATAACACGCTCAGACTGTCCATCCGACTATGGATGATAAGAAGTACTGAAATTCAACCGTGTACCGAAAGCCTGATGCAAACACTGCCAGAAACGCGATGTAAACCTCGGATCTCTATCCGACACGATCGACTTAGGCACACCATGCAGCCGCACAATCTCAGCAATGTACAGCTCCGCAAGCTTATCCAAAGTGTACGTAGTATGCACATGCAAGAAATGCGCACACTTCGTCAGGCGATCCACAATCACCCACACCGAATTCCTCTTCGATGGCGACAAAGGCAAACCAGACACAAAGTCCATGGTAATCCTTTCCCACTTCCACTCAGGAATCCTCAACGGTTGCAACAACCCTGAAGGAAACTGATGCTCAGCTTTAACTCGCTGGCAAACCATGCACTTGCCTACAAACTCAACAACATCTTTCTTTAAACCCACCCAATAGTACTCATCATGAAGATCACGGTACATCTTAGTACTACCAGGGTGCATAGCAAAAGGACTACTATGACCTTCAGTCAAAATAGCACCCCTCAACTCAGCATCATTGGGCACTACTATCCGACTCCCAAAACATAAAACTCCATCATCATTAAAGCAGAAATCCGATGGTCTACCCTCCGCAATATCCTGAACATGTGGCACCAAGGAATCATCCAACAACTGCTTTTCCTTAATCAACTGAACCAAGGATGGTTTCACCTGCAACTCAGCCACAAGACCACCATCACGCGAAATGCTCAAACTGCCAAACATAGCCCTCAACTCCACAGCTACCTTCCTACTCAAGGCATCCGCTACAACATTAGCTTTACCCGGATGGTACTCGATCGTCAAATCGTAATCCTTAAGCAACTCCACCCAACGTCGTTGCCTAAGATTTAACTCCTTCTAAGACATCAGATACTTCAAACTCTTGTGGTCCGTGTACACCGTACACTTCTCACCATACAGGTAATGTCTCCAGATTTTCAAAGCAAAAACCACCGCGGCTAACTCAATGTCATGCGTAGGATAATTGCGCTCATGCATCTTCAACTGCTGTGATGCATAAGCCACCACCTTACCCTCTTGCATCAACACACATCCCAAACCAACGTAGGACGCATCACTATACACCACAAACTCTTTCCCTGATTCAGGTTGAACCAATATAGGAGCTTGCGTCAAAGCTGCCTTAAGCTTCTCAAAAACCTACTATCTCGCTTCTGTCCATTCATACTTAACATCCTTCTGCAACAACTTCGTCAAAGGTGCAACAATCTTTGAAAACCCATCCACGAATCTCCGATAGTATCCTGCCAGACCAAGGAAACTACGGACTTCATGAACAGACTTTGTAACACCCCAATTTTGGGCTTAGAAGTTTTGGGTTTGAACCGGACCGGTCGGATTTTCGGTTCGAATATAAAAGGTGGTTTGAGGAAAAGCCTAGTTTGGGATGCATTAAAAATATGGAAAAATATCTTAAAATCCTCTTTTAATATATATAAGAGGATGGTGAAATCAATTTTACAAAATGGGGTTTGGAAATGTGACATTTTAAGTTAGTGACTAAAATGTAATTTTTGAAAAGTTGGTGACTGTTTTAAAAGGATTGAAACATTGAATCTTTAAGGAGCTAATTTACCCAAGAAGAGTTTTCTCAAGATTTTTCTTAATATTAAACATTTATTAAATGATATTTAATAAAAGGAAAAAGGGGAAATAGATATTTTTGATTTCATAACTAAGTTTTCTCAAATTTTTCCCACTTCATTTTCTCTCCATTTTCTCTCAGCCAAACACATTTCCCCAGCCATTTTCCCTATTATTTTAACACCTAAAGATGAGATTTCAATCTCCAATTGGTCTCTAGTCATTCCTACACCAAATCCTTATCATTTACTTATTGAATTTTCAAGAATCTTGGCTTTAAACAAGGAGAAACTCACATTTAGAGGTATGAACGTCCGTCTCCTCTAAATACTCAGTTCTTTACTGAAATTCCCAAGTTCTCAATCCTTGATTTGAGTTTTATTAAAGGTTTTAATGTTGTGTTCTTGATTTTGGCTTAAGATGCAAGATTTGGATTTAATTTTAATTAAATTCGTACTAAATGATTGGGATGTGTTTTGAGATGTCTTTTTGATGTTTATTGGATGTATAAATGATGTGTAATTGAGGTTTAATCAATGCAATCCCGGATAGGTTGATTTTCCTAAGTTTTTACTTGTGAAAATGGTGGTTTTTGGGTTGATCTTGGTGTTTTGTTAATGCTGAAGGTATAAGGATGTGTTTGGGATCATATAAGATGTTAATTGATGTTTAAAAATGGTTAGAAGTGATGGCTCTTGGCTGGGTTAAGTTTTGGAAGTGTTTGGGTGTGATTTCGGTTGTGTTTGGTAGCCGAAATGTTGGATTTGCAAAGAGCAGCGAGTTTAGGTGTGTTGTTGGTGTTTTTAATGCATGATGATGCATTAATCCTCTGTTGTCATGTGCTTGAAACATGGGAGAATGATCCGTGAGCAATAGAGGTGGTGTTGAAGGTTTCGGATGCTTGGAAGGCTTGTTGGCTAGCCTAGTTTTGTGTATCGGTGAGTGAAGTTGGGTTTTCAGCTTTGAAACCAATGTTTGAAGGTTTTGGGAGCTTAGTTTAAGTCTAAACAACTTAGCTAAGCTCAAGAGTAAGTAAATGGAATTTCTCTCTTGGTTGTGTTATGAATTGGTTTTTAAAGCACTTGTGATTGTTGGATGCAATGCATGTGATTTGCATGTGTAAATTCTGTTTTGAAAGCATATTTTAGCATGGTTTAATGCTGGTTTTGAAAGTCATGTGTGAAGGATGCTCAAGGTAAGAGATCCTTGGTTTTGTACATTGGAATTGTGGAATTGATGCATAGTGTTGCATGTTGTTTAGTGGCATTGTTTAATGTTTCAAAACAGTGAAGTGATGATGGTAATTGGTGGTTTTGGCATTTTGGTTATGCTTGTAAAAACAATGGATTAATGTGGTAAAATGGCTATGTTGACAAGTGATGTAAGTGGTTCTTGTTTACTTTAATCGGATATAGTTAGCCGGCTATAGGATTGGGTGCACCGTGAATTGAGTCGTCTTGGATGTCGAGGGGGTTGTAATTGTACCGTAAACTCCATCCAAGAATCCTAGCGATTGAGGAAATTGGTGTCACCACGATGGAGGTTGGCTCTCGTGGGTGGGCTTGGTTTAGTGCCACCACGATGGAGAATGGCTCTCGTGGGTGAACCTTGTTAAAACTCACCATGATGGAGGATGGCTCTCATGGGTGGACTTTGTTAAGTGTCACAACGGTGGAGGGTTGCTCCCGTGTGTGAGCTTGGTTAAGGTGATTACAATGGTTGTGGTAGCTTCCATGTGTAAGCCTTGTGATGTGTCCCGACTCTCGCTAGTGTGTAATACAACTTCCGATGAGTGATGTTGAGGGGTTGTGATTGTACCGTTAAACTGCATCACGGGTGTTGAGGGGGTTGTGATTGTACCGGTAAACTCCACCTTGTGTTGTTCGGAAGTGTGTATGGAGCGTGTGGGACAACGCTTGTAATCCGCGTATCCGATTGTGTCTTGTGTTATGATGGTTTGTGAATTATCACTTGAAAGCCAATGTAATGTTCTTGAATGTAATGAAGCATGAGATGCTTGAAATGATGCATGGTTGCATGGGAAGTGTGTGATGTTCTAAGAATGCATGTATAACTTGTTAATTTGTACAAGTGTTTATCTTATATTAAGAATGGTGCATATGTGCATGGGAATCTCTTAAATGCATTGAAGTTTTGTGAAAGCTTGTTTTAAAAGGCATGTAAAGCAAATGTTGCTTTTGTGGTTCATGTGTTGCATTTGTTTAATGCATCTGATAGATTGAAGGAGTAAGTGGTTTTCAAAAGGTTTCTTGCCTTAAGATGGTTTTTAAGAATGTGAAAGGTATAATGTGAAGTGGAAGTGTTTTTCCATGGAATTTGTATTTAACTTTGCATATGATGTTCATGCATGGAAAGGTTAAATTGATGGTTTTGCAAGGGTGTGCTTTGAAGTGAGTTACTTAGCTTTTCTAAGCTAAGGGTTGGTTTTCATGTTTGAGCAATGCATTATTTAAAGCTTGTTGTTTAAAAAGGGGTTTCTAAACACTGCTTCGTTTTGTCGAAATGTGTTTACTTTTAAAAGAGGTTTTATGACTCGTTGCATTGATGGTGTTTTGGTTTTGAGCATTCCTCACTAAGCATTATGTGCTTAGGCTCCTTTTTCTCCATCAATGCAGATATTTGAAGTTGGGACAGCAAGAAGCAAGGGATTCAAGGAGAGCTCCACTTGAGATGTATGTCTCGGTTAATAGCTATAGATAATAAAGGCAATGGGGGGAGAGTCTTTTATGTTGATGTTTAATGAGATTGTGTATATTGGACAAGTTCGGTTTATGTTTTGAAATATGTGGTTTAACGCTTGCAATGTTTGAATCTTCTTATTCATAAGTCGTTATGCCATGCTTCTTGTTTTAAAAGCATGATTAAGTGTTGGACGTGTTGAAAGAGAGTTGGTGCACCAAGGGGTGGTTTTGTATCTAGATTTTGATGCAATTTGGTAGGTATGATGCTTGGCATGTTGTTGATTTGTTGTGGAATGGTTTGGAGCATGTTCGATGGGGTTTGAATGTGTTTAAACCGGCCTATCTGCTGTTTCTGGGCAGGGTGTTTCGAAACACCCTTGCTTGTTTCGAAACAGGTGCTTGATTTGGCTTGGGTGTTTCGAAACGGGTAGAGGAGTTTCGAAACACTTTGGCTACTGCCAAGGGGTGTTTCTGAACGGCCTAGACCCGTTTCGAAACACTTGACCGTTGGGCACTGATTTGAATGGTTTTGAGGTTTGCAAGCTTTACGTTTTAGTCATGATTTTTGTATGTGCAATTGCTTGAGTTCGAGATGTCCGTTTAAGGTGAAATTTGGCCGAGAGGCATGAAACATGACTAATTTCATAATGGTAACTTACAAATTGGTAAAGTCCTCTTAATTTTCAAAATTTAAAAATTGGTCCCTAAATTCGTATGTTGTGCAATTGGGTCCCTTATTGTTTTCCGATTGCTGTGATTTTTGAGTATGCTTATCTCAAGAGAATGGCTAGGTTTAATGTGCATCTAGACAAGTTTAAAAAGAAAAAAAAGGGTCGTTAATCAAGGTTGACTTTCGGGTTGACTTTGGTTTTCCCCGTGTAATCTTCGTAGTCCGGGTCAACCGTCTAGGCCGGGCTAAGGGGGTTACATTTGGTGGTATCAGAGCTAAGTTGCGAATGCTTGGGGAAATGGTAAATTGTTGTAATAAGTATTTAATGTTTATTCTGATGTGTGGTTGAAAGTCGGTTGAAATATGTGTCTTTCAGCAAATTGTTGATGTTTTTGTCATGCTTTTTGATTGTGAATCTTCATTGAGCTAATGTGGTTTTGTGCTGATGATATGCTGGTGATGTGAGCTGATTTTATGAATGATGAAAGTGTGATGCGTATGATATGTTGATATTATGCTGTTGTGAGTGAATGTTGTTTGATGAGAGCATGATCGAAGTATGTTGATTGATATGCTCGATGTTGTGATATCCATGTGTTTTTATTGACTGTTATGTCATGTAAAAGGGGAGAATTCGGGATACCCATTGCCTTATTATTATAGCTATTGTGTTATGTTGTTATTGGAGTCTTGAATCCTTGCTTGAAGCTGGCCTGATCGTTTTGTTTGTTTTGTTATGGTAGCTTGTTGTTAATAGCATGGTGAAATCGATGAGAGAATGGAAGTTAGGTGAGATGGTTGCTGCTTTAGAGCAGGTGGTTAAGGCGTGGAATTCACCTTTTAATGGAGGAGTTTTGTCTCAGTCTTCTGTGCCTGGAGTTGAGGTAGTGAGGCAGGAGGAAGAAGCTGGTTCTGTGATGAAGAGTTCATCACCTATTGTTCAAGAGGTGTCGGGAACATCTCAGACCGTGGTGATAGTGAGGCATGTAGATGTGTCGACTGTGGGACGTGCGAGTTTATCGAAACAGCGTTTGCATGATTTGGGAGCTGTGGAGTATCATGGTTCGACACCTGAGACGTTCGAGGCCTGGTTGGCCAGTGTAATTCTGATTTTGGATCAGGAAGGTTGTGACTATGCTTGTAAGCTGGGAAGTGTTGTCTCATTGATGTTGGAGGACGCCTGTGCCTGGTGGACATCTATGGCGGTGGCATCGCATATCCACGATATAGATTGGGACTTCTTTGTGTCTGCCTTTTATGAAAGGTACCTTGGAGAGAAATTCCCAAGGGTTAAGCAACGTGAGGGTGTGGTTTCAGTTTATGAAGGTGAGAAAAGTTTAAGCAAGAGAGCTGTGGGTACTGACCTCCAGAGTAGTCAACGTAAGAGGCTACGTGATAGAAGGTTTTGCTTGAATCGAAACCTAGGTGGTAGTGCAGATGTGGGGCAAGTGCTACATGATCAAGGAGTGGTAGCTCGGTTACCGGTGTGTGACCGTTGTGGAGGGCGCCATGTTGGAGGTTGTTGGGGTGCGGGAGTTTGTTGGAACTGTGGTTCTAAGGAGTATGTGAAACGGAATTGTCCTCAAGTGGTGAGATCAGCTCCAGTGGTAGCAAAAGGGTCTCTGAAGGGTCGTGGGCACGGCCGAGACAAAGTTCGAGGGTGGCAGGAAGGGCAGAAAGGTGTCAGGAGCTTGGGGAATGAGTCTTGTTGGAATTGTGGGTCTGTTGGGCATTTGAGACGAAATTGTTTGAAGTTGGCTCGGGGTAGTCAGGGTTCTTTATCGCAGGGAGGCGGTGATGACCTTAATGTGTTAGCTGATGATGTAGCGGTGCGGCTAGAGGATGATGGTTCTGCGAGGAAGAAAGCTCGTCTGTTGAAGCTCCGAGGCGGTGAGGTGTTTACAGGCAACCTTGTTAAGTAATCTTTGCCCTAGTTATTTTAGTTTGGTTTCGGTTGGTATTCCCTTGCGTAGTGGGTATGGTCTCGTAGCTAGCATGTTGGGGTAGTAGTTGGTGTTGTTTTGAAAACAACTTTAGTGTGAAGAGGGCATTAGTGGGTATGTTGTGGTTAGTGGGTTATTAGAATGGTAGGGTTAGACAAGTTGGAAGTGAGATAGGAGGTTGTTCTTAGACGGATTCTGAGGATGTTATTGGTGGGTGTGAACCGACATGCATGCACAGTTAAAATCATTTGTTATATGCTATATTATATATGTTAGTACATGCATACATGCGACGTGACATTAGAAGTTTTGCATACATGTACACATGCATTGGTAGGGCATATTGGTGACCATGCATACGAACGTTCACACTTGCTGATAGCTAATTGGGTCCGTTAGTGTTATGATAGGATTAGGTTGGATGATGGGTTTTAAAAGTTGTTTTTGGTGCTAGGAGAATGTTAGAAGTAATGGAGGGTGTTAAGCGGGCTGTCAGTAATAGTGAGTGCGATATAACATGTTGGCAGAAGGAAAATGTTTGGGCACTTAAAGAGTTTAGTGGTGTGGTGGTGAGGACATTACCGGTTGAAATTAGAATCAGTTAGAGTGGTTGTGAATAGCTAGTATAAGTGGTAGTTTCTTGGTGTTAAGTGATGTTGCAGGCTAGTGGATGTGTTCCCAAAGTGCTGAGGTAACTTGTCATTGATGTTGTAATAGAAAGGTTGTTTTGTAGGTGATGGTTCGTAGCAACCTTCGAAGAGTTGAGAAGAGGTTGTGTTGTGGGTTGTAGAAAATGTTTGGCCTGGGAGGGTAGAAGTTTCGTAATCTTAATATGTATGTATAGAATGGGCGGTGTCCTGGTAAGGCTAGTGTTGTAGTCAAAGTTTGAAGTGGAAAGGCAATGTAAGTTCAAGGGCCATTGTTGGTTGGCGGGTTCTTGTGAGAAGTGGTTGGCTATTTGTGTGTGAGTAAATTCCTTCTGTAGTCAGCTGGTAGTATGTGGAATGGCTAGCGGAGTCAAGGTTGGGGTTTTGTGACGTGATTTTTGGATGTTAGGTGAGTAATCCTGGTGGGTCGTTATGGTGATGATAGCGGTGGATGTGAAGGAATGTCAGCAATACGTTGAGAAGTTTGAGAAAGCAGTTGATGCTTAAGAATTCTTGCTTGATGTGGTAACCTTTGGAAGAGGTTGAGCAGTTGTGCAAGGGGTTTTGGAAGCAGTGAAGGTTGTGGGTCACATGGTGGCTGAACAGGATTGGTTGGTGTCACCGTGTGTGTGAGCTTTGGGAGTTATGAATTAAGGTGGTGTATGCTGTAAAAGTTTGGAGGTTCTTCAGGTTGTTGTTGGGGCTATGTGCAGTCCGGAAGTGTGAAAGGTTAAGAGGTGGTTAACATCTGAGTTTTCTGGAATTCGTGAACAGTATGTGGTGGTGTTGGGTTTGGTGTGGAGAGTGTTCAGTGGTGGTTAAGTCTCCTGTGTTGCCTTGTGGGTTGACTTGAGAAGTTTGGTTGTGCTCTTTTCGCCGGTTGAAATTTCGAGGACGAAATTTCCTAAGAGGAGGAGAGTTGTAACACCCCAATTTTGGGCTTAGAAGTTTTGGGTTTGAACCGGACCGGTCGGATTTTCGGTTCGAATATAAAAGGTGGTTTTAGGGAAAGCCTAGTTCGGGATGCATTAAAAACATGGAAAAATATCTTTAAATCCTCTTTTAATATATATAAGA
Organism: Hibiscus trionum; assembly: GCA_030270665.1. Classification (NCBI taxonomy): domain Eukaryota; kingdom Viridiplantae; phylum Streptophyta; class Magnoliopsida; order Malvales; family Malvaceae; genus Hibiscus; species Hibiscus trionum. Next base: position 31,810,567 of record BSYR01000021.1, read on the forward strand.
GGATGGTGAAATCAATTTTACAAAATGGGGTTTGGAAATGTGACATTTCAAGTTAGTGACTAAAATGTAATTTTTGAAAAGTTGGTGACTGTTTTAAAAGGATTGAAACTTTGAATCTTTAAGGAGCTAATTTACCCAAGAAGAGTTTTCTCCAGATTTTTCTTAATATTAAACATTTATTAAATGATATTTAATAAAAGGAAAAAGGGGAAATAGATATTTTTGATTTCATAACTAAGTTTTCTCAAATTTTTCCCACTTCATTTTCTCTCCATTTTCTCTCAGCCAAACACATTTCCCCAGCCATTTTCCCTCTGATTTTAACACCTAAAGATGAGATTTCAATCTCCAATTGGTCTCTAATCATTCCTACATTAAATCCTTATCATTTGCTTATTGAATTTTCAAGAATCTTGGCTTTAAACAAGGAGAAACTCACATTTAGAGGTATGAACGTCCTTCTCCTATAAATACTTAGTTCATTACTGAAATTCCCAAGTTCTCAATCCTTGATTTGAGTTTTATTAAAGGTTTTAATGTTGTGTTCTTGATTTTGGCTTAAGATGCAATATTTGGATTTAATTTTAATTAAATTCGTACTAAATAATTGGGCTGTGTTTTGAGATGTCTTTTTGATGTTTATTGGATGTATAAATGATGTGTAATTGAGGTTTAATCAATGCAATCCCGGATAGGTTGATTTTCCTAAGTTTTTACTTGTGAAAATGGTGGTTTTTGGGGTGATCTTGGTGTTTTGTTAATGCTGGAGGTATAAGGACGTGTTTGGGATCATTTTGGATGTTAATTGATGTTTAAAAATGGTTAGAAGTGATGGATCTTGGCTGGGTTAAGTTTTGGAAGTGTTTGGATGTGATTTCGGTTGTGTTTGGTAGCCGAAATGTTGGATTTGCAAAGAGCAGCGAGTTTAGGTGTGTTGCTGGTGTTTTTAATGCATGATGATGCATTAATCCTCTGTTGTTATGTGCTTGAAACAGGGGAGAATGATCCGTGAGCAATAGAGGTGGCGTTGAAGGTTTCAGATGCTTGGAAGGCTTGTTGGCTAGCCTAGTTTTGTGTATCGGTGAGTGAAGTTGGGTTTTCAGCTTTGAAACCAATGTTTGAAGGTTTTGGGAGCTTAGTTTAAGTCTAAACAACTTAGCTAAGCTCAAGAGTAAGTAAATGGAATTTCTCTCTTGGTTGTGTTATGAATTGGTTTTTAAAGCACTTGTGATTGTTGGATGCAATGCATGTGATTTGCATGTGTAAATTCTGTTTTGAAAGCATATTTTAGCATGGTTTAATGATGGTTTTGAAAGTCATGTGTGAAGGATGCTCAAGGTAAGAGATCCTTGGTTTTGTACATTGGAATTGAGGAATTGATGCATAGTGTTGCATGTTGTTTAGTGGCATTGTTTAATGTTTCAAAACAGTGAAGTGATGATGGTAATTGGTGGTTTTGGCATTTTGGTTATGCTTGTAAAAACAATGGATTAATGTGGTAAAATGGCTATGTTGGCAAGTGATGTAAGTGGTTCTTGTTTACTTTAATCGGATATAGTTAGCCGGCTATAGGATTGGGTGCACCGTGAATTGAGTCGCCTTGGATGTCGAGGGGGTTGTAATTGTACCGTAAACTCCATCCAAGAATCCTAGCGATTGAGGAAATTGGTGTCACCACGATGGAGGTTGGCTCTCGTGGGTGGGCTTGGTTTAGTGCCACCACGATGGAGGATGGCTCTCGTGGGTGAACCTTGTTAAAAGTCACCATGATGGAGGATGGCTCTCATGGGTGGACTTTGTTAAGTGTCACAACGGTGGAGGGTTGCTCCCGCGTGTGAGCTTGGTTAAGGTGATTACAATGGTTGTGGTAGCTTCCATGTGTAAGCCTTGTGATGTGTCCCGACTCTCGCTAGTGTGTTATACAACTTCCGATGAGTGATGTTGAGGGGTTGTGATTGTACCGTTAAACTGCATCACGGGTGTTGAGGGGGTTGTGATTGTACCGGTAAACTCCACCTTGTGTTGTTCGGAAGTGTGTATGGAGCGTGTGGGACAACGCTTGTAATCCGCGTATCCGATTGTGTCTTGTGTTATGATGGTTTGTGAATTATCACTTGAAAGCCAATGTAATGTTCTTGAATGTAATGAAGCATGAGATGCTTGAAATGATGCATGGTTGCATGGGAAGTGTGTGATGTTCTAAGAATGCATGTATAACTTGTTAATTTGTACAAGTGTTTATCTTATATTAAGAATGGTGCATATGTGCATGGGAATCTCTTAAATGCATTTAAGTTTTGTGAAAGCTTGTTTTAAAAGGCATGTAAAGCAAATGTTGCTTTTGTGGTTCATGTGTTGCATTTGTTTAATGCATGTGATAGATTGAAGGAGTAAGTGGTTTTCAAAAGGTTTCTTGCCTTAAGATGGTTTTTAAGAATGTGAAAGGTATAATATGAAGTGGAAGTGTTTTTCCATGGAATTTGTATTTAACTTTGCATATGATGTTCATGCATGGAAAGGTTAAATTGATGGTTTTGCAAGGGTGTGCTTTGAAGTGAGTTACTTAGCTTTTCTAAGCTAAGGGTTGGTTTTCATGTTTGAGCAATGCAGTATTTAAAGCTTGTTGTTTAAAAAGGGGTTTCTAAACACTGCTTCGTTTTGTCGAAATGTGTTTACTTTTAAAAGAGGTTTTATGACTCGTTGCATTGATGGTGTTTTGGTTTTGAGCATTCCTCACTAAGCATTATGTGCTTAGGCTCCTTTTTGTCCATCAATGCAGATATTTGAAGTTGGGACAGCAAGAAGCAAGGGATTCAAGGAGAGCTCCACTTGAGATGTATGTCTCGGTTAATAGCTATAGATAATAAAGGCAATGGGGGGGAGAGTCTTTTATGTTGATGTTTAATGAGATTGTGTATGTTGGACAAGTTCGGTTTATGTTTTGAAATATGTGGTTTAACGCTTGCAATGTTTGAATCTTCTTATTCATAAGTCGTTATGCCATGCTTCTTGTTTTAAAAGCATGATTAAGTGTTGGACGTGTTGAAAGAGAGTTGGTGCACCTAGGGGTGGTTTTGTATCTAGATTTTGATGCAATTTGGTAGGTATGATGCTTGGCATGTTGTTGATTTGTTGTGGAATGGTTTGGAGCATGTTCGATGGGGTTTGAATGTGTTTAAACCGGCCTATCTGCTGTTTCTGGGCAGGGTGTTTCGAAACACCCTTGCTTGTTTCGAAACAGGTGCTTGATTTGGCTTGGGTGTTTCGAAACGGGTAGAGGTGTTTCGAAACACTTTGGCTACTGCCAAGGGGTGTTTCTGAACGGCCTAGACCCGTTTCGAAACACTTGACCGTTGGGCACTGATTTGAATGGTTTTGAGGTTTGCAAGCTTTACGTTTTAGTCATGATTTTTGTATGTGCAATTGCTTGAGTTCGAGATGTCCGTTTAAGGTGAAATTTGGCCGAGAGGCATGAAACATGACTAATTTCATAATGGTAACTTACAAATTGGTAAAGTCCTCTTAATTTTCATAATTTAAAAATTGGTCCCTAAATTCGTATGTTGTGCAATTGGGTCCCTTATTGTTTTCCGATTGCTGTGATTTTTGAGTATGCTTATCTCAAGAGAATGGCTAGGTTTAATGTGCATCTAGACAAGTTTAAAAAGAAAAAAAAGGGTCGTTAATCAAGGTTGACTTTCGGGTTGACTTTGGTTTTCCCCGTGTAATCTTCGTAGTCCGGGTCAACCGTCTAGGCCGGGTTAAGGGGGTTACATTTGGTGGTATCAGAGCTAAGTTGCGAATGCTTGGGGAAATGGTAAATTGTTGTAATAAGTGTTTAATGTTTATTCTGATGTGTGGTTGAAAGTCGGTTGAAATGTGTGTCTTTCAGCAAATTGTTGATGTTTTTGTCATGCTTTTTGATTGTGAATCTTCATTGAGCTAATGTGGTTTTGTGCTGATGATATGCTGGTGATGTGAGCTGATTTTATGAATGATGAAAGTGTGATGCGTATGATATGTTGATATTATGCTGTTGTGAGTGAATGTTGTTTGATGAGAGCATGATCGAAGTATGTTGATTGATATGCTCGATGTTGTGATATCCATGTGTTTTTATTGACTGTTATGTCATGTAAAAGGGGAGAATTCGGGATACCCATTGCCTTATTATTATAGCTATTGTGTTATGTTGTTATTGGAGTCTTGAATCCTTGCTTGAAGCTGGCCTGATCGTTTTGTTTGTTTTGTTATGGTAGCTTGTTGTTAATAGCATGGTGAAATCGATGAGAGAATGGCAGTTAGGTGAGATGGTTGCTGCTTTAGAGCAGGTGGTTAAGGCGTGGAATTCACCTTTTAATGGAGGAGTTTCGTCTCAGTCTTCTGTGCCTGGAGTTGAGGTAGTGAGGCAGGAGGAAGAAGCTGGTTCTGTGATGAAGAGTTCATCACCTATTGTTCAAGAGGTGTCGGGAACATCTCAGACCGTGGTGAGAGTGAGGCATGTAGATGTGTCGACTGTGGGACGTGCAAGTTTGTCGAAACAGCGTTTGCATGATTTGGGAGCTGTGGAGTATCATGGTTCGACACCTGAGACGTTCGAGGCCTGGTTGGCCAGTGTAATTCTGATTTTGGATCAGGAAGGTTGTGACTATGCTTGTAAGCTGGGAAGTGTTGTCTCATTGATGTTGGAGGACGCCTGTGCCTGGTGGACATCTGTGGCGGTGGCATCGCATATCCACGATATAGATTGGGACTTCTTTGTGTCTGCCTTTTATGAAAGGTACCTTGGAGAGAAATTCCCAAGGGTTAAGCAACGTGAGGGTGTGGTTTCAGTTTATGAAGGTGAGAAAAGTTTAAGCAAGAGAGCTGTGGGTACTGACCTCCAGAGCAGTCAACGTAAGAGGCTACGTGATAGAAGGTTTTGCTTGAATCGAAACCTAGGTGGTAGTGCAGATGTGGGGCAAGTGCTACATGATCAAGGAGTGGTAGCTCGGTTACCGGTGTGTGACCGTTGTGGAGGGCGCCATGTTGGAGGTTGTTGGGGTGCGGGAGTTTGTTGGAACTGTGGTTCTAAGGAGTATCTAAAACGGAATTGTCCTCAAGTGGTGAGATCAGCTCCAGTGGTAGCAAAAGGGTCTCTGAAGGGTCGTGGGCACGGCCGAGACAAAGTTCGAGGGTGACAGGAAGGGCAGAAAGGTGTGAGGAGCTTCGGGAATGAGTCTTGTTGGAATTGTGGGTCTGTTGGGCATTTGAGACGAAATTGTTTGAAGTTGGCTCGGGGTAGTCAGGGTTCTTTATCGCAGGGAGGCGGTGATGACCTTAATGTGTTAGCTGATGATGTAGCGGTGCGGCTGGAGGATGATGGTTCTGCGAGGAAGAAAGCTCGTCTGTTGAAGCTCCGAGGCGGTGAGGTGTTTACAGGCAACCTTGTTAAGTAATCTTTGCCCTAGTTATTTTAGTTTGGTTTCGGTTGGTATTCCCTTGCGTAGTGGGTATGGTCTCGTAGCTAGCATGTTGGGGTAGTAGTTGGTGTTGTTTTGAAAACAACTTTAGTGTGAAGAGGGCATTAGTGGGTATGTTGTGGTTAGTGGGTTATTAGAATGGTAGGGTTAGACAAGTTGGAAGTGAGATAGGAGGTTGTTCTTAGACGGATTCTGAGGATGTTATTGGTGGGTGTGAACCGACATGCATGCACAGTTAAAATCATTTGTTATATGCTATATTATATATGTTGGTACATGCATACATGCGACATGACATTAGAAGTTTTGCATACATGTACACAGGCATTGGTAGGGCATATTGGTGACCATGCATACGAACGTTCACACTTGCTGATAGCTAATTGGGTCTGTTATTGTTATGATAGGATTAGGTTGGATGATGGGTTTTAAAAGTTGTTTTTGGTGCTAGGAGAATGTTAGAAGTAATGGAGGGTGTTAAGTGGGCTGTCAGTAATAGTGAGTGCGATATAACATGTTGGCAGAAGGAAAGTGTTTGGGCACTTAAAGAGTTTAGTGGTGTGGTGGTGAGGAGATTACCGGTTGAAATTAGAATCAGTTAGAGTGGTTGTGAATAGCTAGTATAAGTGGTAGTTTCTTGGTGTTAAGTGATGTTGCAGGCTAGTGGATGTGTTCCCAAAGTGCTGAGGTAACTTGTCATTGATGTTGTAATAGAAAGGTTGTTTTGTAGGTGATGGTTCGTAGCAACCTTCGAAGAGTTGAGAAGAGGTTGTGTTGTGGGTTGTAGAAAATGTTTGGCCTGGGAGGGTAGAAGTTTCGTAATCTTAATATGTATGTATAGAATGGGCGGTGTCCTGGTAAGGCTAGTGTTGTAGTCAAAGTTTGAAGTGGAAAGGCAATGTAAGTTCAAGGGCCATTGTTGGTTGGCGGGTTCTTGTGAGAAGTGGTTGGCTATTTGTGTGTGAGTAAATTCCTTCTGTAGTCAGCTGGTAGTATGTGGAACGGCTAGCGGAGTCAAGGTTGGGGTTTTGTGACGTGATTTTTGGATGTTAGGTGAGTAATCCTGGTGGGTCGTTATGGTGATGATAGCGGTGGATGTGAAGGAATGTCAGCAATACGTTGAGAAGTTTGAGAAAGCAGTTGATGCTTAAGAATTCTTGCTTGATGTGGTAACCTTTGGAAGAGGGTGAGCAGTTGTGCAAGGGGTTTTGGAAGCACTGAAGGTTGTGGGTCACATGGTGGCTGAACTGGATTGGTTGGTGTCACCGTGTGTATGAGCTTTGGGAGTTATGAATTAAGGTGGTGTATGCTGTAAAAGTTTGGAGGTTCTTCAGGTTGTTGTTGGGGCTATGTGCAGTCCGGAAGTGTGAAAGGTTAAGAGGTGGTTAACATCTGAGTTTTCTGGAATTCGTGAACAGTATGTGGTGGTGTTGGGTTTGGTGGAGTTTTGTGTGGAGAGTGTTCAGTGGTGGTTAAGTCTCATGTGTTGCCTTGTGGGTTGACTTGAGAAGTTTGGTTGTGCTCTTTTCGCCGGTTGAAATTTCGAGGACGAAATTTCCTAAGAGGAGGAGAGTTGTAACACCCCAATTTTGGGCTTAGAAGTTTTGGGTTTGAACCGGACCGGTCGGATTTTCGGTTCGAATATAAAAGGTGGTTTTAGGGAAAGCCTAGTTCGGGATGCATTAAAAACATGGAAAAATATCTTTAAATCCTCTTTTAATATATATAAGAGGATGGTGAAATCAATTTTACAAAATGGGGTTTGGAAATGTGACATTTCAAGTTAGTGACTAAAATGTAATTTTTGAAAAGTTGGTGACTGTTTTAAAAGGATTGAAACTTTGAATCTTTAAGGAGCTAATTTACCCAAGAAGAGTTTTCTCCAGATTTTTCTTAATATTAAACATTTATTAAATGATATTTAATAAAAGGAAAAAGAGGAAATAGATATTTTTGATTTCATAACTAAGTTTTCTCAAATTTTTCCCACTTCATTTTCTCTCCATTTTCTCTCAGCCAAACACATTTCCCCAGCCATTTTCCCTCTGATTTTAACACCTAAAGATGAGATTTCAATCTCCAATTGGTCTCTAATCATTCCTACATTAAATCCTTATCATTTGCTTATTGAATTTTCAAGAATCTTGGCTTTAAACAAGGAGAAACTCACATTTAGAGGTATGAACGTCCTTCTCCTATAAATACTTAGTTCATTACTGAAATTCCCAAGTTCTCAATCCTTGATTTGAGTTTTATTAAAGGTTTTAATGTTGTGTTCTTGATTTTGGCTTAAGATGCAATATTTGGATTTAATTTTAATTAAATTCGTACTAAATGATTGGGCTGTGTTTTGAGATGTCTTTTTGATGTTTATTGGATGTATAAATGATGTGTAATTGAGGTTTAATCAATGCAATCCCGGATAGGTTGATTTTCCTAAGTTTTTACTTGTGAAAATGGTGGTTTTTGGGGTGATCTTGGTGTTTTGTTAATGCTGGAGGTATAAGGACGTGTTTGGGATCATTTTGGATGTTAATTGATGTTTAAAAATGGTTAGAAGTGATGGATCTTGGCTGGGTTAAGTTTTGGAAGTGTTTGGATGTGATTTCGGTTGTGTTTGGTAGCCGAAATGTTGGATTTGCAAAGAGCAGCGAGTTTAGGTGTGTTGCTGGTGTTTTAAATGCATGATGATGCATTAATCCTCTGTTGTTATGTGCTTGAAACAGGGGAGAATGATCCGTGAGCAATAGAGGTGGCGTTGAAGGTTTCAGATGCTTGGAAGGCTTGTTGGCTAGCCTAGTTTTGTGTATCGGTGAGTGAAGTTGGGTTTTCAGCTTTGAAACCAATGTTTGAAGGTTTTGGGAGCTTAGTTTAAGTCTAAACAACTTAGCTAAGCTCAAGAGTAAGTAAATGGAATTTCTCTCTTGGTTGTGTTATGAATTGGTTTTTAAAGCACTTGTGATTGTTGGATGCAATGCATGTGATTTGCATGTGTAAATTCTGTTTTGAAAGCATATTTTAGCATGGTTTAATGATGGTTTTGAAAGTCATGTGTGAAGGATGCTCAAGGTAAGAGATCCTTGGTTTTGTACATTGGAATTGAGGAATTGATGCATAGTGTTGCATGTTGTTTAGTGGCATTGTTTAATGTTTCAAAACAGTGAAGTGATGATGGTAATTGGTGGTTTTGGCATTTTGGTTATGCTTGTAAAAACAATGGATTAATGTGGTAAAATGGCTATGTTGGCAAGTGATGTAAGTGGTTCTTGTTTACTTTAATCGGATATAGTTAGCCGGCTATAGGATTGGGTGCACCGTGAATTGAGTCGCCTTGGATGTCGAGGGGGTTGTAATTGTACCGTAAACTCCATCCAAGAATCCTAGCGATTGAGGAAATTGGTGTCACCACGATGGAGGTTGGCTCTCGTGGGTGGGCTTGGTTTAGTGCCACCACGATGGAGGATGGCTCTCGTGGGTGAACCTTGTTAAAAGTCACCATGATGGAGGATGGCTCTCATGGGTGGACTTTGTTAAGTGTCACAACGGTGGAGGGTTGCTCCCGCGTGTGAGCTTGGTTAAGGTGATTACAATGGTCGTGGTAGCTTCCATGTGTAGGCCTTGTGATGTGTCCCGACTCTCGCTAGTGTGTTATACAACTTCCGATGAGTGATGTTGAGGGGTTGTGATTGTACCGTTAAACTGCATCACGGGTGTTGAGGGGGTTGTGATTGTACCGGTAAACTCCACCTTGTGTTGTTCGGAAGTGTGTATGGAGCGTGTGGGACAACGCTTGTAATCCGCGTATCCGATTGTGTCTTGTGTTATGATGGTTTGTGAATTATCACTTGAAAGCCAATGTAATGTTCTTGAATGTAATGAAGCATGAGATGCTTGAAATGATGCATGGTTGCATGGGAAGTGTGTGATGTTCTAAGAATGCATGTATAACTTGTTAATTTGTACAAGTGTTTATCTTATATTAAGAATGGTGCATATGTGCATGGGAATCTCTTAAATGCATTTAAGTTTTGTGAAAGCTTGTTTTAAAAGGCATGTAAAGCAAATGTTGCTTTTGTGGTTCATGTGTTGCATTTGTTTAATGCATGTGATAGATTGAAGGAGTAAGTGGTTTTCAAAAGGTTTCTTGCCTTAAGATGGTTTTTAAGAATGTGAAAGGTATAATGTGAAGTGGAAGTGTTTTTCCATGGAATTTGTATTTAACTTTGCATATGATGTTCATGCATGGAAAGGTTAAATTGATGGTTTTGCAAGGGTGTGCTTTGAAGTGAGTTACTTAGCTTTTCTAAGCTAAGAGTTGGTTTTCATGTTTGAGCAATGCATTATTTAAAGCTTGTTGTTTAAAAAGGGGTTTCTAAACACTGCTTCGTTTTGTCGAAATGTGTTTACTTTTAAAAGAGGTTTTATGACTCGTTGCATTGATGGTGTTTTGGTTTTGAGCATTCCTCACTAAGCATTATGTGCTTAGGCTCCTTTTTGTCCATCAATGCAGATATTTGAAGTTGGGACAGCAAGAAGCAAGGGATTCAAGGAGAGCTCCACTTGAGATGTATGTCTCGGTTAATAGCTATAGATAATAAAGGCAATGGGGGGGAGAGTCTTTTATGTTGATGTTTAATGAGATTGTGTATGTTGGACAAGTTCGGTTTATGTTTTGAAATATGTCGTTTAACGCTTGCAATGTTTGAATCTTCTTATTCATAAGTCGTTATGCCATGCTTCTTGTTTTAAAAGCATGATTAAGTGTTGGACGTGTTGAAAGAGAGTTGGTGCACATAGGGGTGGTTTTGTATCTAGATTTTGATGCAATTTGGTAGGTATGATGCTTGGCATGTTGTTGATTTGTTGTGGAATGGTTTGGAGCATGTTCGATGGGGTTTGAATGTGTTTAAACCGGCCTATCTGCTGTTTCTGGGCAGGGTGTTTCGAAACACCCATGCTTGTTTCGAAACAGGTGCTTGATTTGGCTTGGGTGTTTCGAAACGGGTAGAGGTGTTTCGAAACACTTTGGCTACTGCCAAGGGGTGTTTCTGAACGGCCTAGACCCGTTTCGAAACACTTGACCGTTGGGCACTGATTTGAATGGTTTTGAGGTTTGCAAGCTTTACGTTTTAGTCATGATTTTTGTATGTGCAATTGCTTGAGTTCGAGATGTCCGTTTAAGGTGAAATTTGGCCGAGAGGCATGAAACATGACTAATTTTATAATGGTAACTTACAAATTGGTAAATTCCTCTTAATTTTCATAATTTATAAATTGGTCCCTAAATTCGTATGTTGTGCAATTGGGTCCCTTATTGTTTTCCGATTGCTGTGATTTTTGAGTATGCTTATCTCAAGAGAATGGCTAGGTTTAATGTTCATCTAGACAAGTTTAAAAAGAAAAAAAAGGGTCGTTAATCAAGGTTGACTTTCGGGTTGACTTTGGTTTTCCCCGTGTAATCTTCGTAGTCTGGGTCAACCGTCTAGGCCGGGCTAAGGGGGTTACAGACTTAGGAGGCTTCCAATTCATCACTGCCTCAATCTTTTGAGGATCAACGCGAATCCCCTCCGCAGAAACCACATGACCAAGAAACACCACTTCTCTAAGCCAAAACTCACACTTGCTCAGCTTAGCATAAAGCTGATTCTCCAACAAAGCTTGTAACACAATTCTCAAATGCCCCTCATGCTCCTCCTCAGTACGAGAGTACACGAGGATATCATCAATGAACACCACAACAAATTTATCCAAGTATTCATGGAATACTCTATTCATCATGTCCATGAAAGCTGCAGGAGCATTCGTCAAACCAAACAGCATCACAAGGAACTCATAATGCCCATACCTCGTTCTGAAAGCTGTCTTTGGCACATCCACATCCTTCACCTTCAACTGGTAATATCCTGACCTTAAGTCAATTTTAGAGAACACCGCCGCTCCCCGAAATTGATCAAAAAGATCATCAATTCTCGGCAATGGATACCGATTCTTGATAGTCAACTTGTTAAGCTGACGGTAATCAATGCACATTCTCATAGTGCCATCCTTCTTCTTCACAAACAAGACCGGTGCACCCCAAGGTGACACACTCGGCCGAATGAAACCACGATCAAGCAACTCCTGAAGTTGCATCTTCAACTCTTTAGGTGCCATTCGATAAGGAGTAATGGACACTGGAGTTGTGTTTTCATACAGCTCAATCCCAAACTCCACTTCTCGATTAGGAGGCAATCCAGGCAACTCCTCCGGAAACACACCAGGAAACTCTCGCACAGTCCTGATATCTTGCACTCGCAACTCCTTAGAGCTAGGATTCATCACAAAGGCTAGGTAAGCTTCACAGCCTTGCCTCAGCATCCGGCTCGCTTCCAAGGTAGACACCACATTGGCAAGAAACTTCACATTCTCACCAACCACCACCTCATAATCATCCGCAAGCTTCAACGAAACTCGCTTATTCTCAAAATCCACAACAGCTCGATGCTCAACAAGCCAATCCATACCAAGGATTACATCAAAGCCATAGAAAGGCAATTCCATAAGATCAACATGGAAAACATGATCTTGCACAACCAAGGGACATCTTCTATAAAGCTTTCGAGTCACAACAGTCTCACCAAAGGAACTAGTTACACGCATACCAACATCCAAAGACTCAACAGGCAAACCAAGCAATTGAGCATGCTCACGCAATATGTATGAGTGTGTAGATCCAGAATCAATCAAGGAAAGTAATGACAAGGATTGCAAAGTAAAAGTACCTGCGATCACATTCGTGTCATTCCTCCCCTCCCTCTGAGCATACACTCTGGCTTGGCCACCACCCTCAGGCTGAACAGCTACAACATGAGCCACATTCCTTCCACCATCCTCTCTACGCTGGAAGTTACCACGGCCGCGCCCACGACCTCTCTTTGGTGCAACAACTCCAGGAGCACGTCCCTGGCCACCACCGGCCAACAGAGGACACTTACTCCTCATGTGATCCGCCGTACCACAGTTCCAGCACGAGTTACCGACCACCACAACATGAGCCTGCACCTCCCTCGCTGCTCGAGGACAATCACGCCTCAGATGTCCACGCGATCCACATGTCCAACATGTGTTCGGATCAGCTCTTGCCCTGCCTCCCTAAACAGGCGCACCTTGCCCTCCACCACCTCGCCTAGCCGAAGACTGATACTTCCGATCACGTCCTCTCTTGTTCCGTCCGCCACCGGAACTATACTCAGCAGCTCACTTGCCTACACTAGGACCAGCACCTCTAGAAGATAAACTCAAATTCAACTCGATGTCCTTTGCTCTACCAACCAACACATCAAATTCAGTGTACTCAGCAGCCAGCATATAAGTCTTCACTTCCGTCACCAAACCATAACGGAAACGTTCACACCTCTCCCGCTCATCAGGAACAAGCTCAGGTGCGTACTGACTGAGTCGGACAAACTGAACCTCGTACTCAGCCACTGTCATACTCCCTTGAGTAAGAGACATGAATTCCCTTTTCTTCTCATCCAGGTATCGCACACCCAGATACCTCCTCTTGAACGCGTTCATAAAGAACATCCAAGTTACATCAGCTTCCTCCATTCCGAAGATAGTGGTTGTCCACCAGGTATACGCATCGTCATGCAACAATGATATCACACAACCCAGCTTTTGCACATCATTGCAGTTCATTTGTCCCAAGATTCTCTTGGTACTTTCCAACCAAGACTCAGAACCTTCAGCAGACAAACCCCTGAACTCAGTCCCTCCCAGACTGCGCAAACGTTCTAGAGGTAGTCTTACATTAGCATCTCCCTGATGCCCAGCTCCTTAAGCTCCAGCTACCGCCGGCCGAAAGGCTCCAGCAATAGCTTGAATCAGCATTATCATGTCAGGAGCAGCTTGCCCCTGCCCAGCTTCAGGTCCAGCGACCCCAGCACCACCACCACCAGGTGGAGGAGGTAAATCCACTACATTTTCAGCGTTCTCCTCATTCTCATTTTGAGCCATAGCTCGCGTATTAATCCTCGTCTCTCTACGAGGTCCCATTCACTAAACAGTGCAATCACAATGCAATAAACAAAGTCAGGCTCAGCAAGGTAAGCCATCCAAGTACTCAAGCTCATTTTCAATTAAAAACAAATCATTTCATTAGCTTTGATTTGGCAATGGGTCCCTCTAACATGCTTCACCACAGCATACACCACAATTGCAACATACTTACAATTTATACATCATACTTTCACTCATCATGTATACAAAGCAATCATACACATATCACCTAAATAACCATTCCCAATTACTCGAGAACTCAGCTCTGATACCACCAAATGTAACCCCCTTAGCCCGGCCTAGACGGTTGACCCGAACTACAAAGATTACACGGGGAAAACCAAAGTCAACCCGAAAGTCAACCTTGATTAACGACCCTTTTTTATTTTTAAACTTGTCTAAATGCATATTATTCCTAGGTGAACTCTTGAGAAGAACATACTCAAAAATCACAGCATTCGGAAAACATTTAGGGACTCAATTGCACAACATACAAATTTAGGGACCAAAATGCAAATTCTGAAAATTAGGAGGACTTAACCAAATTAAAAATTACCATTATAAAATTAATCATATTCCATGCTTCTCTGCCAAATTTCATCTCAATCGGACATCTCAAACTCAACCAATTGCATAAACAAAGATTGGGACCAAAACGTAAGAGTTTCAAAACATTTAACCATCATATTCAATGCCCAACGGTCTAGTGTTCCGAAACGGGAAGGATCCGTTCCGAAATGCGGGACCGTTCTGAAACAAGTTGCGGAACAAGGCTTGGCAGTAGCAAAACCGTTTCGGAACAGCTCAACCTGTTTCGAAACGCCGTGGCCATTTCAGGCCACCTGTTCCGAAACAGTAGCACCCGTTCCGAAACGAGTTGCCCAGAATTGCAGATTTTTGCTGGTTTAACAAGCATTTGACCCATCAAACACATTCCGATGACACTCAAATCATACCAGCAAGTCATCAAGCACTTAAGGAACATATTAGCATCAACTAAACACAATCATGGCATCATTCAAAGAAAATCCCAATTCTATAGGCATGCATCCTATTTTGAAAACCATGCAACCAACAATTCACCAAAACCAAATACCAAAAGGCCATTTACATGTTCCAACATCATCAAAGCATTAACCAAACTTAGGGAGTCCAAAACATCTCCCAAAAACACAACTAGGTTCCCATTGCCAAATGCCAAAAGCTAAAGGTGTTAGGAAAACATTCACCATACATGAGCTTAGTCTTTCACTTGGATCCTTGACCTCCTTGCTGCCCTTTATGCACTTCAATGCTCTGCATTATTGGTTTAAGAAAGAGAGAGCGTAAGCACATAGCTTAGTGAGGAAATGCTCAACTAAAACATCACAATAATGCATTTACAACAACACCTTTTCAAGGCCTTTAGTTTCAAAACAACATTTATCATGCAATTGTGCATACAAACCAAGCATCTCATGCTTCAAATTATCATCATGTCATATTGGCTTACAAGTGATAATCAATAACATTTTACAACTCAAAACACAATCAGATACGCGGATTACAAGCATTGTCCCATACGCTTCATACACACTACCAATATCAAGGTGGAGCAAATGGTACAATCACAACCCCTCAACACCCGTGATGGAGTATACGGTACAATCACAACCCCTCCACATCACTCATTGGTAGTTGTATAACATCACTAACGAGAACATGGGACACACAACACAAGATCCACACATGGACTTTTAACCACCATTGTGATCTTAACACAAGATCCACTCATGGACTTTTAACCACCATGATGATCTTAACCATCTCGTTAGTGTACTTGGATGGAGTTTACGGTACAATCACAACCCCTCAACATCCAAGGCGACTTTATTCACGGTGCACCCAATCCTATAGCCGGCTAACTATATTCGATTCAAGCACTTTAAAACCAACACATCACTTGCCAATATACATCATATAACATCATTAATCCACTGTTTTAAAGCATTTAACAAAGCCATTAAATCATCATGCATTACAATGCATCAAACCACATTTATCAATGTTCAAAACAAGGATCTCTTACCTTGAGCATCCTTCAACACATGGCTTATAAAACCAGCATCAAACATGCTAAAATATGCTTTCAAAACAGAATTTAAACATGCAAATAACACATTGCTTCCAACCATCTCATGGTTCATCAAAAAGAGAGTTTTCCCGAAAACTTACTCTTGAGCTTAGCTAAGTTGTTTAGACTTAAACTAAGCTCCCATAACCTTCCAACATTGGTTTCAAAGCTGAAAACCAAACTTCACTCACCGATTCCGTTTCGCAAGCTTGGCGAAACACCAATCAAGCCTCCGGATCAACACCACAAGGATCCGATGATGTCTCCCCTGTTTTAAACACATCAAAGCAGTGGATTAATGCATCATCATGCATTAATATCTTCAACCAAGACACCTAAACTCGCTGCTCTCATCAACACTCACATTTCGGCTACCAAACACAACCGAAATCACATCTAAACACCTCTACAACCTTACCCAGCCAAGATCCATCAATTCCAATCATACTTATACATCAATTAACATCCAAAAAGGATCTAATCACGTCCTTATACCTCCAGCTATAGCAGGGCATCAAAATCACCCCAAAAACCACCATTAACTCAATAAAAAACTTAGGAAAATCAACCTATCCGGGATTGCATTGATTAAACCTCAATTACACATCATTTATACATCCAATAAACATAAAAAAAACATCTCAAAACACAGCCCAATCATTTAGTACGAATTTAATCAAAATTAAATCCAAATCTTGCATTTTAAGCCAAAATCAAGAACACAACATTAAAACCTTTAATAAAACACAAATCAAGGATTGAGAACTTGGGAATTTCAGTAAAGAACTGAGTATTTAGAGGAGAAGGACGTTCATATCTCTAAATGTGAGTTTCTCCTTGTTTAAAGCCAAGATTCTTGAAAATTCAATAAGCACATGATAAGGATTTGATGTAGGAATGATTAGAGATCAAATAGAGATTGAAATCTCATCTTTAGGTGTTAAAATCAGAGGGAAAATGGCTGGGGAAATGTGTTTGGCTGAGAGAAAAGGGAGAGAAAATGAAGAGGGAAAAATTTGAGAAAAGTTAGTTATGAACTCAAAAATATCTATTTCCCCTTTTTCCTTTTATTAAATATCATTTAATAAATGTTTAATATTAAGAAAAATCTGGAGAAAACTCTTCTTGGGTAAATTAGCTCCTTAAAGATTCAAAGTTTCAATCCTTTTAAAACAGTCACCAACTTTTCAAAAATTACATTTTAGTCACTAACTTGAAATGTCACATTTCGAAACCTCATTTTGTAAAATTGATTTCACCACTCTCTTATATATAATAAAAGAGGATTTTAAGATATTTTTCCATATTTTTAATGCATCCTGAACTAGGCTTTCCCTAAAAACCACCTTTTATATTTGAACCAAAATCTGACCGATCCGATTCAAACCCAAAACCTCTAAGCCCAAAATTGGGGTGTTACAATGTGAAATTCTTGTGTAATGTGATTTCAGCTATGGAAACAAGCCGTGTACTGCGGTTGGGTTGTAAGGCATATCTTGCAAATGTGATGAATCCAGGTACAATGGACGTACGTGTATAGGACATCAGAACCGTTTGCGATTTTTCGGGTGTCTTTCCGGAAGAATTGTCGGGGTTGCCGCCAAAAAGAGAAGTTGAGTTTGGTATTGAGTTGTATGAGAATACGACTCCGCTGTCCAATGTTCCTTATTGCATGGCACCTAAAGAGGTAAAAGAGTTGAAAACACAACTTCAGGAGTTGCTGGACCGAGGGTTCATCTGACCGAGTGTGTCACCTTGGGGTGCACCAGTGTTGTTTGTAAAGAAGAAAGATGGGACGATGCAGATGTATATAGAACATCGACAACTGAATAAGTTGACAATCAAGAACAAGTATCCCTTGCCAAGGATGGATGATCTCTTAGACCAGTTCCGAGGGGCCTCAGTGTTTTCTAAGATAGATCTGAGGTCAGGGTATTATCAGTTGAGGGTGAAAGATGCGGACATACCTAAGACAGCTTTCGGAAAAGGTATGGGCATTACAAGTTCTTAGTGATGTCATTTGGGTTGACCAATGCACCTACTGCTTTCATGGACATGATGAATCGTGTGCTTCATGAGTTCTTGGATCAGTTTGTGGTGGTGTTCATCGATGATATCCTTGTGTACTCTCGTTCCGAGGAGGATCATGATAAACATCTAAGGATAGTTTTGCAAGCGTTGTTGGAGAACCAGTTGTATGCCAAACTAAGTAAGTGTGAGTTTTGGCTTAAGGAGGTGGTCTTCCTTGGGCATGTTGCATCAGCTGAGGGTAGTCGCGTCGATCTGCATAAAGTAGAGGCTGTGATGAGTTGGAAAGTGCCTAAGTCGGTAACAGAGGTACGAAGTTTTCTTGGGTTAGCTGGGTATTACCGTAGGTTTGTCAAGGGTTTCTCGAAGATTGCTGCTCCTTTGACCAAGTTGTTGCAGTAGAATGTTCACTTTGACTGGACTGACGTGAGGCAACAAGCTTTAGAGAAGCTGAAGGAAGCTTTGACGCAAGCTCATGTCTTGATTCAACCTGAGTCTGATAAGGAGTTTGTGGTTTATAGTGATGTGTCAATTGTTGGTTTGGGTTGTGTGTTGATGCAGGAGGGTAAGGTAGTAGCTTATGCATCTAGAATGTTGAAAGTGCATGAGCGTAACTACCCTACTCATGATCTTCAGCTTGCGGCTGTTGTGTTTGCTTTGAAGATCTGGAGGCATTATATGTATGGCGAGAAGTGTGTGGTGTTCACGGATCATAAGAGCTTGAAGTATCTTATGTCTCAGAAGGAGTTGAATCTTAAGCAACGTCGTTGGGTGGAGTTGCTTAAGGATTATGATCTGTCGATTGAGTATCACCCAAACAAGGCTAATGGTGTGGCTGATGCTTTGAGCAGGAAAGTGGTTGTGGAAGTAAGGGCAATTTTTGCTCGCTTGAGCATATCGCAGGATGGTGGTCTTGTTGTTGAATTACAAGTGAAACCATCTCTGATTCAGTTGATCAAGGATAAGCAATTACTAGATGATTCTCTTGTCCCTCATGTTCAGGACATTACGGAGGGTAAGCCTTTAGATTTAAATTTTAATGATTATGGTGTTTTATGCTTTGAGAGTTGAATAGTGGTGCCGGATGATATTGAGTTGAGGCGCACTATTCTGACTGAAGCTCATAGTAGTCCCTTCGCTATGCATCCTAGTAGTACGAAGATGTAACGTGATTTTAAGGATGAGTACTACTGGGTGGGGTTGAAAAAGGATGTTGCTGAGTTCGATAGTAAATGCATGGTGTGTCGGCGAGTGAAGGTTGAACATCATGTTCCTTCTAGATTGTTGCAGCCTCTGAGAATTCCAGAATGGAAATGGGAAGTTATTACTATGGATTTCGTGTCTGGTTTTCCGCTGTCACCGTCAAAGAAGAATTTGGTTTGGGTGATTGTTGATCGCCTCACGAAGTGTGCACATTTCTTGCCTGTGCATACCACGTATACCTTGGATAAGTTGACAGAGCTGTACATTGTTGAGATTGTGCGGTTGCACGGTGTGCCAAAGTCCATTGGGCAGAAGTTGATTTCGATGCCGGCTATGTTGAAAGGAACCACCGAGAAGGTGAAGCTCATCTGTGAGCGTTCGAAGGAAGCATCGGATCGACAAAAGTCTTATGCAGATTTTAAGCGTAAGGAGATTGAATTCGCGGTTGTCGAACATGTGTTTTTAAAAGTATCACCTTGGAAGAAGGTGATGAGATTTGGGTGTAAAGGTAAGCTTAGCCTGAGGTTTATTGGACCTTATGAGGTGGTGGAGCGTGTTGGTACTGTGGCATATCAATTGAGGTTGCTTTCTGAGCTGGAAAATATACATGATGTGTTCCATGTCTTGATGTTGCGGAGGTACAGATCGGATCCTTCGCATGTGATTCCTATTGAGGAGATAGAGTTGAACCCGAAACTGTCTTATGATGAGGAACCGATGAGGATTCTAGATGTGAGTTGCAAAGCTCTTCATGGCAAGACGATATAGCTTGTGAAGGTGTTGTGGCGACACTGAGGAGTTGAGGAGGCTACTTGGGAAAGCAAGGCGGACATGCTTAAGTAGTTTCCGTACCTTTTTCCTTCAGGTAAAATTTCGAGGACGAAATTTCCTAAGAGGGGGAGAGTTGTAACATCCCGGTTTTGGGCTTAGATGTTTTAGGAACCAACGCCGGTGAATTTGGAACCATCGAGATCTCTACTGATGGAGATACTTGAGAGGCCTCAACAAAACGACATGTGGATTCATGAAGCTTTCCAGACAATTGGTTTTTCCCTTGACCTGCACTATATTATGACAGAAAATTGCCATAACAACTGGTTGCCGTAGTAGTTGCCTCGGCAGAAAAGCCTACTTTCCATGTAACATCCCAAATTTGGGCCTAGATGTTTTGAGTCTGAACCGGATCTGTCTGGAAAACGGTTCGAATCTAAAAGGGAGTTTTAGGGAACACCTAGTTTGGGATACTTTAAAAATATAGAAAAATATCTAAAAATCCTCATTTAATATATAAAAGAGAATGGTGAAATCAATTTTACAAAATAGTGTTTGGAAATACTACATTTCGGTGTAGTGACCAAATCGCAGTTTTTGCAAAGTTAAATAGTGACTGTTTTGTAAAGGATTGAAACTTTGAATCTTTAAGGAGCTAATTTACCAACAATGTTTTCATCAGATTTTTCCTTAATTTGGGTGATTTAATTAATGATTTAATTAAATAAAATAAAGGAGATAAACTACCTTTGACTTTCATAACCACTTTTCTCTAATTTTCTCTCATTTCATTTTCTCTCAAAATCCTATCAACCAAACACTTTTTCTCCAGAAAATCTTACTTTGATTTCCACTTCATTTGATGAGAATTTCATCACTCGTTGATTCCTAATCAATCTTTCATCAAATCTATTTGTTTTCTACATTGAATTTTCATAGAAACTTGCCCAAATCAAGGAGAAATCATCTTTTAGAGGTAAGATTGTTCTTCTCCTCTAAATACTCAGTTCTTTACTGAAATTCCCAAGTTGTCAATCCTTTATTAAAGTTTTATGAATGGTTTTAAGGTCGGAAACAAGAATTTGGCTTAAAACTCAAGATTTTGGAAGAGATCTTGTAGATTTTCGTGGTAATTGATTGGGCTCTGTTTTGAGATGGTTTTCTAATGTATTTTGGATGTTAAATGATGTTAGAAATGAGGTTTTATCAATCCAATCTCGAATAGGTTGTTGTTCCTAAGTTTTTGCTTGTGAAAATGGTGGTTTTGGGGTGATTTTGGTGTTCTGTTATAGCTGGAGGTATAAGGACGAGTTTAGGGTTGTTTTTTATGTTAATTGATGTTTATAAAAGGTTATAATTGATAGATATTGGTTGGGCTTTGTTTTGGGAGAGTTTGGAGGTGATTTAGGTTGTTTTTGGTAGCCGAAATGAGGTTCTTGAGTAAAGCAGCGAGTTCGGTTGTATGGCTGGTGATTCTAATGCATGATGGTGCATTAATCCTCTGCTCTTATGTGTTAAAGATAGGGGAGAGTGATCCGGAAGCAGTTGAGGTAGCGTTGGAGGTTTCAGACGCATGAGAGGCTTGTCGGCTAGTATAGTGTTGTGTATCGGTGAGTGAGATCGGGTTTTCCAACTTTGGAATGATTTTGAAAAGAGGTTTGGGAACATAAATTTAGGCTTGAAACGCCGGTTTAAGTTCGGAAGTAAGTAAAGTGGAATTCTCACTCCATTGTGCTATTATTGTTTTGAAAACTATCAAAATGGGTTTTGATGTGATAGATTTGATAATGTGGTTTAATTTGTTGGTTGAGCATGGTTTTAAAGCATGTGAGTTAGTTGTAAAACTTGGTTTGAAGAAGGATGTATGAAATTAATATTCCTTGAGAGTATGTGTTGTTAGTTTGCATTTTAAGGCAATGTTCGGCATTTTGGCCTTGAAGGTGTTGCATGCTTTTAAAAACAGTGAGTGTGTTGATGATTTTAACATGATATATTGGCATAGATGATGTAAAGATTACCGGATATATTGATCGATCAATAGGATGTAGAGTGCACTATAAACTAAAATTCGTACGTGCTCTCGGGATTCATCCCAAAGAGAGAGACCAATGATGGGCATTCCATTGGAGTAGGACTTGGTGAAACATCCAAGCTTTTTGGCAACAATAGTTATTGCCATGAGACCGATGAGGGGCATACCATCGGGGTAGGACTTGATGAAATACTCAAGCTTTTGGCAAAAATAGAATCGCCATGAGAGTACGGTGTGGTGGAAGCCACCTGAAGATTATGTTCTAGACGTGTGAGTACGGTGATGGAAGATGCCACCGGAAGTGTCTAGTGAGTTGTCCGCATATCCGTGTACAATAGAGTATGTAAATGCCAATATATGAGAATGTGTGTCACATGTACCAATGCTTGAAATGTTTTATGCTATGAGGTTTGCATATGAGATAATGAAATTATGAAATGCTTTTGTGTAGCAAGCATGAGTGGCTTTGCTATGAGTTTTGCATAGGTTGTATGCATGAGATAGCTAGATGGTACATGTGGTTTTCAAATGGAGATTTGAGTTCATGGAATGTTTTTGAGTAACCCACATGTGTGGCTTTGCCAAGAGTTTTGCATTGGTAGAATGCATGATATAGATATTTGATACATGAGATTTCAAATGGTGTTTGCTTTGAAATGGTTTTCATGTATGAACAAGGAAGGGTGTGGAATGGGAATGGTTTCCAAGGAAATTGGCTTAAGTGGAAGTTTTTGCAAGAATGTTGTTTGGGGTTGAGCTGCTTAATGCCTTTGAGTTTATTGTCGATCTTATGTTAAGTAATGCTTAATTTAAGGTATTGATGTTTTAAATGAGGTTTTCAAACAATACTTGGTTTATAAAGGTGTGATTGCTTTTGAAAAGGGGTTTTAAGGTTTGCTACATTGATGGTGTTTTGGTTTTGAGCATTCCTCACTAAGCATTATGTGCTTACGCTCCTTTTTGTCCATCAATGCAGATAAATGAATTTGGGACAGCAAGAAGAAAGGGATTCAAGAAGAGCTCCACTTGAGAAGTATGTTTTGGTTTATAGCTATAGATAATAAAGGCAATGGGGGGAGAGTCTTTTACGTTGATGTGTAATGAGATTGTTCATCTTGAGCATGTTCGGTTTATGGTTTGATACTTGTTGATGTTTGTTTGGTGATATTTGTTTCTTCATTTCCATATTTGTTATAACTATCCTCTTTGGTTAAAGGTAAGATCTTATGTTGAATGTGATAAACGAGTAGGTGTGCTTAATGCTTGTTATGTATCTAGCTTCTGATGCAAAATGATGGTTTTAATGCTCAGCATGTTGTTGATATGTTGTGGAGTGATTTAAAGTATTATTGATGGTGTTTTGATGTGAAAAACCAGAAGTTTCTGATGTTTCTGGGCAGGGTGTATCGAAACACCCTTAGCTGTTTCGAAACGGGTGCCTGAAATGGCCTGGGCGTTTCGGAACGGCTAGAAGTGTTTCGAAACACTTTGGCTACTGGAAGTGTCTGTTTCGGAACTGGTTTCGAAATATACATGCGTACCGAAACGGTCAACACCATTTCGATATGGGCGTTTGATACGGTTGTCAGTGTTTCGAAATGGGTGACCGTTGTACACAGATTTGAATTGCTTTGAAGTCTGCATGCTTTACATTTTAGTCCTGAAAGTTGTAATTGCAATTGCTTGAGCTTGAGATGTCTTTTTAAGATGAAATTTGGCAGAGAGGCTTGTAATATGATTAATTAAGGTTAGGTAAAACTAAAATCTACAAAGTCTTTATGTTTTCCAAAATTTACATTTTGGTCCCTAAATGTATATTTCTTGCAATTGAGTCCTTAAATGTTTTTCGATCGCTGTGCTTTTCTCTTCCAAGGTTCTTGAGCGTTCACATAGGCTTAATGAGTATCTAAAAAAGATAAAACAAAAAAATGGTCATTAATCAAGGTTGACTTTTGGGTTAACTTTGGTTTTCCCCGTGTGATCTTCGTAGTTCGGGTCTAACACCTAGGCCAGACTAAGGGGGTTACATTTGGTGGTATCAGAGCTAAGTTGCAAACTTTTGGGGCAACGGTAAGTTTGTGGTAAGTTGTTATGGTAAGTGTTGGATGTTTAATCTAACGTGTGGTTGAAAGTTGGTTGAAAAGTATGACTTTGAGTGAATGGTTAATGTTTTCATCATGCTTTTTGGCTATGAATCTTCTGTGAGCTAGTGTGAGCATGAATTGGTGGTATGTTGATGTTGTAAGTTTATTTTGAATAATGGAAATGTGATAGGAGTGGTGTGCTGGCATTATGTTGTTGAGGGTGAATGTTGTTTGATGAGAGCATGGTTGAAGTTTTGCTGATTGATATGTCGATATTTGTGATATCAATGTTTTTATGGTTGTTATGTCGTGTAAAAGGGGAAAACTCGGGATACCCAATGCCTTATTATTATAGCTATGTGTTAGTTTGGATTGGAGTCTTGAATCCTTGCTCGAAGCTGGTCTGATCGTTTTGTTTGTTTTGTTATTGTTGCTTTGTTAATAATAGCACAATGGAATCGTTGAGAGAGTGGAAATTGGGTACGATAGTTGCTGCTTTAGAGCATGTTGTTAAGGGGTGGAATTCACCTTTTGGTGGATGTGTTTCGTTTTAGTCATCTGTGCTTGGAGTTGAGGTGGTAAGGAAGAATGAGAGAGTTAGTTCTGTGATGAAGGATTCATCATCTGTGGGATGTGAGAGTTTGTCAAAGCAGCGTTTGCATGATTTGGGAGCTGTGGAGTATCATGCTTCGACGCTTGAGGCGTTCGAGGCTTGGTTAGCCAGTATAATTTCGATTATGGAACGAGAAGGGTGTGACAAAGCCTGTAAGCTGGGAAGTGTTGTCTCGCTAATGTTGGAGGATGCTTGCACTTGGTGGACATCGGTGTCAGTGGCAACGAATATCCGTGATATAGATTGGGACTTATTTGTGTCTGCCTTTATTAGAACATACATTGGAGATAGGTTTCTAGGGGTTAAGCAATGTGGGAGTGTGGGTTCAGTTTGTGATGGTGACAAAAATACAAGCAAAAGAGCTGTGAGTACTGACCTTGAGAGTGGTCAGCGTAAGAGGTTACGTGACGGTAGGGTTGGCCTGAACCAAGGTTCGGGTGGTGGTGCTGATGTGGGTCTAGTGCAATATGACCAAGGAGTGATAGTTCGCTTGCCGAAGTGTGATCGTTAAAGAAGGCGTCATGTTGGAGTTTGTTGGAACTGTGGTGCTAAAGAGCATGTGAATCGGGATTGTCCTCAAGTAGTGAGATCAGCTTCAGTGCGTGAAAAAGGGTCTCAGAAGGGTCGTGAGCGCAGCCGAGACATGGTACGGAGGTGGCAAGAAGGACAGGGATGTGTGAGGTGTTTGGAGGATTGATCTTGTTGGAATTGTGGGTCTGTTGGACATGTGAGACATAATTGTCTGAAGTTAGCTCGGGGTGCAGAGGGTTCTTTACAGCAGGGAGTTAGTGATGACCTTAAGGTGTTGGTTGATGCTGTGGCGGTACGGCCAGAGAATAGTGGTTCTGCGGGGAAGGAAGTTTATCTGTTGGAACTCCGTGGCGATGAGGTGATTACAGGTAATTTTGTTAAGTAATCTTTGCCCTAGTTATCTTTGTTTGGTTCCGATTTGGATTTCTTTGTGTAATGAGTAAAGTCTTATAACTAGCAAGTTTGGGTAGTATCCGGTGTTGTTTTTGAAAACAACTTTAGAGTGAAGAGGGTAATAGTGGAGTATTTTGTAGTTAGCGAATTGTTAGAGTGGTGGGGCTGGAAAAGTTGGAAATGAGGTAAGAGGTTGTTCTTAGGCGGATTCTAAGGATGTTATTGGTAAGTGTGAACCGACATACATGCACAATTAAAATCATTTGTTTATATATTATATATATATATATATATGTTGGTACATGCATACATACGGCATGACATTAGAGGTTTTGCATACATGTACACAGGCATGGATAGGGCATGTTGGTGACCATGCATACGAACGTTCATAGTTGCTAATCACTAATTGGGTCTGATAGTGTTGCAGTAGGATTAGGTTAGTTGAGGGGTTTAAAGTGTTGTTTTGGTACCAAGTGAATGCTAGAAGTAGTAGAAGATAGTAAATATGTTGTCAGTAGTAGTGTGTGTGATCTAGCATGGTGGCGAAAGGAAGGTGTTTAGGTGCTTAAAGTGTAACACCCCGAAAACCGGTATAGTCGGAATCAGGTTTCGATAACCGAATATTTTGTATCGATAAAATAATTTATTTGATCTTATTTAGATTATTCGAATTAAGTTATGGTTGTTTATTTTTATTGAAAATTAAATAGTGAAAGAACGTGGCAGCCAAATGAATTGGCCACCACAAATGGCCATGTGGCCGAAAGGCCTAAAATGTGGCAATCGCCACCATGATTTGGCACAAGCAAATTAAATGTGGCAAATTGCCACTATACGTGGCAACAAAGATACCAAAGTATGATATGAATCATGCCATCCACTCCCACGTGGAGAATATTAAGGACCCACGGCAATTCCTTCAAATTGAAGGAATTCACCGTGGACTTCCCACCTCAAGAAACACATGGCATAAGCAAAATTTAGGTGGCCATGTTTTGACCACACGTGGCGCATGCATAGGGGAATTAATCCTAAATTATGCCACGACTCCAAGCAACGTGGAGCATGGGGAAAACCATTGAGGGCCGGCCATGCTTAGTATAAATAGGGGCCGAATACATATATATATATATATATATATATGTGTGTGTGTGTGTGTGAGGGATGGTGCGCAAAGAAAGAAAAATAAGGAGTCAGTGAAGAAACGATAATTAGGTGGTTCAGTATTAGATTGGTTGTCCGATATTTTCGATATAGTAATATCGAATCTCTACCGACGTCGGGGTAAGCTCAAATCCTTTGTTGGTCTAAATTTCGATATCAAGTTTGATTAATATTTTCATATTTATTCGATATCATCTTGTCGGTTCTAACCGATTCCTATATAATCTAGTTCAAGAAGTCGTGAAAGAGAAACCGCCAACCAAGGGAAAATGTGACGTTATAAGGGAACCCTAATATCAAGGTGAGTGTAGTAGCGTCTCGGGTTAGGTAAGGGCCTACCCGAACATGTTGTTATTTTTATTGCTAACCCTTGAGTTAGGGGTTTTCATCATTGATCATATGTTGGTAAGTGTATGGTAAGCATTTCATTGATTCCATGATTTTTAAGCATGTTAATTGTTGTTATGAAATTCATTGCAAGCATTTACATGTGATAAGTATGATATGCATAATTGAGATTGTTATTATTACGAATTATGAAATATGAACCTTGGATTCGAAGTATTGGATACAATTGGCATGCCATAGAATTCATGAGCTCAGTGTATGGGTGGACTACGGTCCTAGGGCTACGGCCTATATGATTTGGCGAGGCGGATGGATGTATTGTGTTTGGTCTTTGGCGATGTTGGCGGGATGACCATTTATGTGTTTTGGCGAGGCGGTGGAATTCGTGTATCCATATACCATGAATCAATCCAAGGAAATTATAAACTTAAGATAATGATTTGCCATGAACCATGATATTATTATATGCCTTGTTATGAATATGAAATATGCCATGATATTGCATGATTAATGATGATTCTTAGAATCATGTTATAAGTCATGATATGTATATTTATAGTTATGTAACTACCTCACTAGGCAAAGTATGCCTAATGCATTTCATGCATCCATTTAAGGTTAAGCAAGTATTGGGATCGAGATCGGAGAAGTTGGTACGTTGCAGAAGTCACAACCAAGTCCAAGTAATGTGTTCTATCCTTCGAACTCCTAGTAGGGTGGCAAGGTCTTTGTAATAAGCTTAATACATTTGTTTTAGTATGCCTAAATGATGTCAAGTGCCTTGGTTTAAATAAGATGAAAATGGTGTTCTTATATTAAGAGTTTGACTTTAAAGATTATGTTTTTGGGCTAAATTGGTCAAACCGAGAAAAAAGATTCAAATGTCTATATAACTTGGCAAGACAGTAGTTTATACCCTTAGAAAGATATGAGTAAAGTTTCATTGAAATTGGATTAGTTTTGCTAAGCTAAATTTACCAAAAACCAATTGAAATCTATTATTTCAGGTCCACCGTACCGAAACGGGTGATGACGTTTAGATACGGGTATGTGAAATTTTGGGTCTGGAGAGCTTGGTGTACCGAAACAGATAAGGTCCGTTTCGATACATTTTTGTCACTGGAGGCCCCTTTTTCGATACGGGTTTCGAGACGGGTCTAAGTCAAGTCAATGTCAGTCAACCCGTATCGATACAGGTCAAGCCGTATCAATACGATCAAGAAGGAAAAGTCAAAAGTTTTGACCGTGGACAAGTCGTACCGAAACGGCTTAGGGCGTTTCGATACGGGCAGTCCTTTTTACTTCTACGAGGTTAAATGGATTAATATGTAAACTCGGTAAACGCTGCAAGAATAAAGATTGTTAAAAATTCAGATTATAAGCTCAACAAGTTCATTAAGTTTTAATAAGATTAGTTATTAAGAAAGTTTTAAAAGTAAAAGGGTGAAAAGATTTCCGCATCGTTTTCGGTAACGCTTTCCGACCCGGTTCTCGACCAGGCCGGGTAGGGGGTGTTACATTAGTGGTATCAGAGCTAGAGTTTAGTCGGTTCTGGACTAAACTTAAGTATGATTGTATTGTTTGCTATGTTACTTTGCCACCTAGGAGTTGTTCTGTTGAGTATTGTGACTTGTCAACTGATCTGATCTCTTTTTAATATAGATATGTCTCGAACTAATGAAACTTATAATAATGAGTCTGTTGCTAACTCCTCGACTCATGGCGAGGAGGTGCAAGGAGGAAATCCTCTGAATCTTCAGAACCCTCCTGTTCGAGGTGTAGAGCCTGAAGCTCCTACAGCTCAGGCAGAATATTATCAGAACATGACTGATATGTTTCAACAATTTATGAATGTGATAAAGGCTAGTCAAGTCGTGCAATCTACGCCACCTGTTGTGCAATCTCTTCGAGCCCAAATCGATAAGTTATCGCAATACCGAGCTTACACCTTTACTGGTCGGGACGATGATGATCCCGAAATAGCCGAGTATTGGTTAGACAATACTTTGAGGATTTTGGATAAACAGTTAAGATGTTCGGATGAACATAAGCTTGAATGCACTCTCGCATTGCTTGCTGATGAAACTTTAAAGTGGTGGGGGACTACCGTCCTTACCGTCTCCGAGGAAACCGTGAGTTTGGAATTCTTCTTGAAAGAGTTCCGTAATAAGTACATAAGTGTCAGATGTTTATCGTAGAACTCAGCGATGAGTTACAACCCATGTTTATAGCGTTATACTTCACAAATTTCCAAGATCTCGTAAATAGAGTCAAAGCTACGGAAGGAGCGAAGAGAGCTCAGAAAGTTAGTGGATTTAATAAGTCTGAAAAGAGAAATTGAGACGAATCGCAATTCTCAGGATCTTCTAAGAAATGGAAACATCACAACCCGGGGCAAAATGTATACTCACAACTTTCTCAGTTTGATTCTCGTTCGCCATCAGATGGCAATCCCTCAGAAAGAAAAGATGGTTTGAAGAAAGACATGAGAATTTCTAAGTATAATTTCTGTCAACGACGACAAGAAGGACAGAGTCGCAAGAAAACCGATGCATGTCTCTTCTGCGGAAAGATAGGCCATCTCATTCGAGATTGTCCAGAGAATCCTAACAAGCATGTTCCTGTGACGACCAACCCTTCTCGAGGCAAGGGGGCAAATCAAGGGTTCTTCGGAAAGCCGGGAGGATCGGGAACGTCGAAAATAACAAGTAGACCCGAATCTAAAGCTTCTGCACGGATATTTCATATTCAGGGAAAGGACTTAGAAAATGATCTTGACACTATTTCGGGTAAGAATTTTAATCTTTATGTCTATGTATGTTGATAAGAAATCCTGTTTAAATAAGCCTAGTTAGGGACCTTTCTATAGAATAGAAAGAATGAACTATGGGCTGGGCGTATCGATACGGGAAAGGATACGTATCGAAACGACCCATAAAAACGTACCGAAACAAGTATGAGAGTATCGGAACAGTTTAACAGCTTTTAACTGAATTTTGGATTTGTGCTTAACCGTATCGATACTGGTCAGAGTGTATCGATACATGTACCAGATTTTGAATAAGAAATAACAAGAAGAATAGCTTGAAATTGGAGGATGATGACCCACCCTATGTGTTGACACCTAAGATGTTGAATGCTATTAGAAAGTGCAAGTGTCAGGTGAATACGAAGAGGTGAAAGGATAAGCTTTGCAAAGCCTTAAAAAAATTTGTGATTGGTTCTTAGAAAGGTGGGGAAAAGAAAAATTTTACATTCTATATATGATAGCTATCTCCAGAAAAAGTAAGATCAAACCCCATCTCTGTTTCAAGAGTTTGAGATAAGTATTTTTTCTTGAAAAGTAACCACGTCCCTAAGTAATGTCGAATTTAGTCAAGAAACCAAATGAGCCGAAGCAAGAAAGATTTCCTTGTGATTTTTTCCAAGTCAAACGCCTGATAGGACAATGTTCAAAGGAAATTGAAGCTTGTAACGGTTGTGGCAAGATGGATCATCTCGCTCGAAATTGTCCTAAGAAATTTTTCAAGAAGCATCGACGTGTAAGTGCTAAACGAACTTGGCCAGAAGGATTAGGAAAGATGAGTTCTTCATCTCCAGAAGATTCAGATCCCGAAGAGTGCACGGATGAACAATCTGAAGCTACAGGTAAGAATTCGAGGACGAATTCTTTTCTAAGGGGGGAAGGTTGTAACACCCCGAAAACCGGTCTAATCGGAATCAGGTTTCGATAACCGAATATTTTGTATCGATAAAATAATTTATTTGATCTTATTTAGATTATTCGAATTAAGTTATGGTTGTTTATTTTTATTGAAAATTAAATAGTGAAAGAACGTGGCAGCCAAATGAATTGGCCACCACAAATGGCCATGTGGGCGAAAGGCCTAAAATGTGGCAATCGCCACCATGATTTGGCACAAGCAAATTAAATGTGGCAAATTGCCACTATACGTGGCAACAAAGATACCAAAGTATGATATGAATCATGCCATCCACTCCCAGACCCACGGCAATTCCTTCAAATTGAAGGAATTCACCGTGGAATTCCCACCTCAAGAAACATATGGCATAAGCAAAATTTAGGTGGCCATGTTTTGACCACACGTGGCGCATGCATAGGGGAATTAATTCCAAATTATGCCATGGCTCCAAGCAACGTGGAGCATGGGGAAAACCATTGAGGGCCGGCCATGCTTAGTATAAATAGGGGGCCATTGTTCTTCAATTCATGGGATGAAGGGGCCGAATATATATATATATATGAGGGATGGTGCGCAAAGAAAGAAAAATAAGGAGTCAGTGAAGAAACGATAATTAGGTGGTTCAGTATTAGATTGGTTGTCCGATATTTTCGATATAGTAATATCGAATCTCTACCGACGTCGGGGTAAGCTCAAATCATTGGTTGGTCTAAATTTCGATATCAAGTTTGATTAATATTTTCATATTTATTCGATATCGTCTTGTCGGTTCTAACCGATTCCTATATAATCTAGTTCAAGAAGTCGTGAAAGAACAACCGCCAACCAAGGGAAAAGGTGACGTTATAAGGGAACCCTAATATCGAGGTGAGTGTAGTAGCATCTCGGGTTAGGTAAGGGCCTACCCGAACATGTTGTTATTTTTATTGCTAACCCTTGAGTTAGGGGATTTCATCATTGATCATATGTTGGTAAGTGTATGGTAAGCATTTCATTGATTCCATGATTTTTAAGCATGTTAATTGTTGTTATTAAATTCATTGCAAGCATTTACATGCGATAAGTATGATATACATAATTGAGATTGTTATTATTACAAATTATGAAATATGAACCTTGGATTTGAAGTATTGGATACAATTGGCATGCCATAGAATTCATGAGCTCACTGTACGGGTGGACTACGGTCCTAGGGCTACGACCTATATGATTTGGCGAGGCAGAGGCATGTATTGTGTTTGGTCTTTGGCGATGTTGGCGGGATGACCATTTATGTGTTTTGGCGAGGCGGTGGAATTCGTGTATCCATATACCATGAATCGATCCAAGGAAATTATAAACTTATGATAATGATTTGCCATGAACCATGATATTATTATATGCCTTGTTATGAATATGAAATATGCCATGATATTGCATGATTAATGATGCTTCTTAGAAGCATATTATGAGTCATGATATGTATATTTATAGTTATGTGACTACCTCACTAGGCAAAGTATGCCTAATGCATTTCATGCATCCATTTCAGGTTAAGCAAGTATTGGGATCGAGATCGGAGAAGTTGGTATGTTGCACAAGTCACAACCAAGTCCAAGTAATTTGTTCTATCCTTTGAACTCCTAGTAGGGTGCAAGGTCTTTGTAATAAGCTTAATACATTTGTTTTAGTATGCCTAAATGATGTCAAGTGCCTTGGTTTAAATAAGATGAAAATAGTGTTCTTATATTAAGAGTTTGACTTTAAAGATTATGTTTTTGGGCTAAATTGGTCAAACCAAGAAAAAGGATTCAAATGGCTATAAAACTTGGCAAGACAATAGTTTATACCCTTAGAAAGATATGAGTAAAGTTTCATTGAAATTGGATTAGGTTTGCTAAGCTAAATTGACCAAAAACCAATTGAAATCTATTACTTCAGGTCCACCGTACCGAAACGGGTGATGACGTTTCGATACGGGTATGTGAAAAATTGGGTCTGGAGAGCTTGGTGTACCGAAACAGATAAGGTCCGTTTCGATACATTTTTGTCACTGGAGGCCCCTGTTTCGATACGGGTTTCGAAACGGGTCTAAGTCAAGTCAAGGTCAGTCAACCTGTATCGATACAGGTCAAGCCGTATCGATACGATCAAGAAGGAAAAGTCAGAAGTTTTGACCGTGGACAAGTCCTACTGAAACGGCTTAGGGCGTTTCGATACGGGCAGTCCTCTTTACTTCTACGAGGTTAAATGGATTAATATGTAAACTCGGTAAACGCTGCAAGAATAAAGATTGTTAAAAATTCAGATTATAAGCTCAACAAGTTCATTAAGTTTTAATAAGATTAGTTATTAAGAAAGTTTTAAAAGAAAAAGGGTGAACAGATTTCCGCATCGTTTTCGGTAACACTTTCCGACCTGGTTCTCGACCAGGCCGGGTAGGGGGTGTTACATAAAGAGTTTAGCGGTGTGGTGATAAGGAGGTGTTCGTTTGGAGTTACAATCGTTTGAGGTGGTTTCGAATAACATATAAGTGTTGTAGTTTCTCTATGGTGGGTGATTGCTATAGGATAGTGGATTTGTTTCCGGAGTGTGGAGGTACCTTGCGTTGATAGTTGCAATAAGAGGGTTTTGCTATGTAGGTGATGGTACTGTAACCCCCTTAGCCCGGCCTAGACGATTGACCCGAACTATGAAGATTACACGGGGAAAACCATAGTCAACCCGAAAGTCAACCATGATTAACGAACCTTTTTTTCTTTTTAATCTTGTCTAGATGCATATTAATCCTAAGCGTACTCTTGAGAAACACATACTTGAAAAGCACAGCGATCGGATTACATTAAGGGCTCAAATGCACAAATTACAACTATTAGGGACCAAAATGTAAATTCTGGAAATTAAGAGGACTTAACCGATTTTTATGTTACCAATACCAAATTAGTCATATTACATGCTTCCCTGTCAAATTTCACTTCAATCGGACATCTCAAACTCATTTAATTGCAAATACAAATTTCAGGACTAAAATGTAAAGCTCACAACTTCAAAAACCATTCAAATCAGTGCCCAACGGTCAACTGTTTCGGAA
Source organism: Hibiscus trionum (assembly GCA_030270665.1). Taxonomy (NCBI): domain Eukaryota; kingdom Viridiplantae; phylum Streptophyta; class Magnoliopsida; order Malvales; family Malvaceae; genus Hibiscus; species Hibiscus trionum. The sequence continues at coordinate 31,844,126 of BSYR01000021.1, forward strand.
CGGGGTTGACCGTTTCAAAACGCGGGTTCGTTTCGAGACCTGTATCGAAACAGGCCCTGGCAATGGCCAAAACGTTTCAGAATAGCCCTATTCGTTTCGATACACGAAGGCCATTACAGGCCCCCGTTCCGAAACACTAGTTCCCGTTCCGATACGGACTGCCCAGAAAGTGCAGAATTTGCTGGTTTAACATACATTTATCCACTCAAACACATCCTAATTACCTCCTAATCAGCCAACAAGTCATCATACATATTAGGTACATGTTTGTATCATCAAAACACATTCATGGCATCAATTAGGAAAATTCACAAGTCTATAGGCATGCATCCTATTATCCAAAACCAAACAATCATCAAAGCATCAAAGCAAACACCAAAATGGCCATTTACAAGTCCAAAACATCAAAGGCATCATGCCACACTTAGGGAGTCCAAAACATCTCCCAAAACACAACCTAGGTTCCCATTACCAAATATCAAGAACTAATAATGTTGTGAAAAAGTCACCATACATGAGCTTAGCTTTCCCTTGGATTCTTAGCCTCCTTCCTGCCCTCAAACACCTTAATTATCTGCAATATTGATTCAAGAGAGAGAGCGTAAGCACAATTGCTTAGTGAGGCATGCTCTAAAGAAACAACACAATAATGCATTTTGTAAAACACCTTTCATAAGGCCTTTAAACTCATAAACATCATTTCTCATGCAACAATGCATACACAACAAGCATCTCATGCTTCATTAACGTCAACATGTCATATTGGCTTCCAAGTGATAAACCATAACCATTTACAACATAAAACACAATCGGATACGGGGATTACAAGCGTTGTCCCATACGCTTCATACACACTACCGAACACACAAGGTGGAGTTTACCGGTACAATCACAACCCCTCAACACCCGTGATGGAGTTTAACGGTACAATCACAACCCCTCCACATCACTTATCGGTAGTTGTATAACATCACTAACGAGAACACGAGACACTCAACATAAGATCCACACATGGCTTTTAACCACCATTGTGATCTTAGACATCTCGTTAGTGTACTTGGATGGAGTTTACGGTACCTTTACAACCCCTCAACATCCAAAGCGACTTTATTCACGGTGCACCCAATCCTATAGCCGGCTAACTATATCCGATTCAAGTACTTTAAAACCAACACATCACTTGCCAATATACATCATTTATCATCAACAATCCACTGTTTTAAAGCATTAATCAAAGCCATTAAATCATCATGCATCACTATGCATCAAAACCACATTTATCCATAACCAACCAAGGATCTCTTACCTTGAGCATCCTTCAACACATGACTTTTAAAACCAGGATTAATCATGCTAAAACATGCTTTCAAAACAGAATTTAAAACATGCAAATTAAATATATTGCATCCAACCATCTCATGGTTCATCCAAGAGAAAGAGTTTTCCCGAAAACTTACTCTTGAGCTTAGTTAAGTTGCCTAGACTTAAACTAAGCTCCCAAACCTTCAAACATTCATTACAAAGCTGGAAATCCCAACTTCACTCACCAATTTCGTTTTGCAAGCTTGCCGAAACGCCGTTCTAGCCTCCGGATCAACACCACAAGGATCCGAAGATGTCTCCCCTGTTTTAAACACATCAAAGCAGATGATTAATGCATCATCATGCATTAAAATCTTCAGCCATTACACCTAAACTCGCTGCTCTCACCAAATCTAACATTTCGGCTACCAAACACAACTGAAATCACTTCCAAACTCTTCCACAACATTACCCAACCAAGATCCATCACTTCTAAACATTCCTAAACATCAATTAACATCCAAAAAGAAACTAAACGCGTCCTTATACCTCCAGCTATAACAGAACACCAAGATCACCCCAAAAACCACCATTTTCACAAGCAAAACCTTAGGAAAATCTACCTATTCGGGATTGCATTGATTAAACCTCAATTACACATCATTAAACATCCAAAATACATTAAAAAGCCATCTCAAAACTGAGCCCAAACAATCACCACGAATTTCTTCAAGATTTGTTCCAAATCTTGAGTTTTAAGCCAAAATCAAGATCACAACATTAAAACCTTTTATAAAACTTAATTTAAGGATTGAGAACTTGGGAATTTCAGTAAAGAACTGAGTATTTCGAGGAGAAGAACATCCTTACCTCTAAATGTAGATTTCTCCTTGATTAGAGCCAAAATCCTTGAAAATTCAATAAGCAAATCAAGAGGTTTTGATGTAGAAAGGATTAGGAATCAATTGATGATTGAAACCTCATCATTTAGTGTGAAAAATAGTAGAAATTTTGCTATAGAAATGTGTTTGGCTGATGAAATTTTGAGAGAAAATGAGATGAGAAAGTTTTTACGAAAGTTAGTTATGAAAAGCTAAAATATCATTTTCCACTTTTACTTTAATTAATTAAACATTAATAAAATCATTAAATCTAAGAAAAATCTAGAGAAATCCTTTCTTGGGTAAATTAGCTCCTTAAAGATTCAAAGTTTCAATCCTTACAAAACAGTCACCACTGAACTTTTCAAAAATTACATTTTAGTCACCATTTCGAAATGTCACACTTCCAAACCTTATTTTGTAAAATTGATTTCACCACTCTCTTATATATATATATATATTAAAAGAGGATTTTTAGAAATTTTCCATATTTTTAAAGCATCCCGAACTAGGCTTTCCCTAAAACCACCTTTTACATTCGAACAGAAAATCAGACCGGTCCGGTTCATACCCTAAACTTCAAAGCCCAAAATTAGGGTGTTACAACTCTCCCCCCTTAAGAAATTTCGTCCTCAAAATTTACCTGGAGGAAAGAGGTACGGAAACTACTTCAACATGTCATCATTTCTTTCCCACGTGGCTTCTTCAATACCACGATACTTCCACAACACCTTTACCAAATCAATGGTCTTGCCTCGAAGAACTTTACTGTCTGAATCCACGATGCTTCCACGTGGCTTCTTCAATACCACAATGCTTCTACCGGCTCCTCATCATAGGTCAAGTCTGGATTCAACTCCACTTCCTCCACATGCATAACATGCGAAGGATCCGATCTATACCTCCGGAGCATAGAGACATGGAACACATCATGAATCTTTTCCAACTCTTGCGGCAATTTTAGCTTGTATGCAACAGGACCCACACGCTCAATCACTTCGTATGGTTCAATGTACCTAGGGCTCAACTTACCCTTTCAGCCAAACCTCATCACCTTTTTCCAAGGCGAAACTTTCAAAACCACACGGTCACCCACCGCATACTCAATCTCTTTACGCTTCAAATCCGCGTAAGACTTCTGTCGATCAGAAGCTGCCTTCAAATGCTCACAAATGAGCTTCACCTTCTCGGTGGTTCCTTTCAACAAAGCGGGCATTGAAACCAACTTTTGACCTGTTTCAGCCCAACAAAGAGGAGTTCTGCACTTCCTCCCGTACAAGGCTTCATAAGGTTCCATTTGAATACTTGCCCGGTAGTTATTGTTACAAGCAAACTCCACCAAAGCCAAATGCTTCTCCCAAGAGCCTTGAAACTCAATCACACAGCACCTCAACATATCCTCCAGCACTTGGATAACACGTTCAGACTGTCCATCCGACTGTGGATGATAAGAAGTACTGAAATTCAGCCGTGTACCCAAAACCTGATGCAAACATTCCCAGAAACACGATGTAAACCTCGGATCTCTATCTGACCCGATCGACTTTGGCACACCATGCAGCCGCACAATCTCAGCAATGTACAACTCTGCAAGCTTATCCAATGTATACGTAGTATGCACAGGTAAGAAATGAGCACACTTCGTCAGGCGATCCACAATCACCCCCACCGAATTCTTCTTCGATGGCGACAAAGGAAAACCAGACACAAAGTCCATGGTAATCCTTTCCCACTTCCACTCAGGAATCCTCAGCGGTTGCAACAACCCAGAAGAAAACTGATGCTCAGCCTTAACTCGCTGACAAACCATGCACTTGCTCACATACTCAGCAACATCTCTTTTCAAACCCACCCAATAGTACTCATCCTTAAGATCACGATACATCTTAGTACTACCAGGGTGCATAGCAAAAGGACTGGTATGAGCTTTAGTCAAAATAGCACGCCTCAACTCAGCATCATTGGGCACAACTATCCGACTCCCAAAACATAGAACTCCATCATCATTAAAACAGAAATCTGATGGCCTATCCTCAGCAATATCCTGAACATGTGGCACCAAGGAATCATCCAACAGCTGCTTAACCTTAATCAACTGAACCAAGGATGGTTTCACTTGCAACTCAGCCACAAGACCACCATCTCGCGAAATGCTCAAGCTGCCAAACATAGCCCTCAACTCCACTGCCACTTTCCTACTCAAAGCATCCGCTACAACATTATCTTTGCTCGGATGGTACTCGATCGTCAGATCGTAATCTTTAAGCAACTCTACCCAACGTCGTTGCCTAAGATTCAACTCTTTCTGAGACATCAGATACCTCAAACTCTTGTGATCCGTGTACACAGTACACGGATCACCATACAGGTAATGTCTCCAGATTTTCAAAGCAAAAACCACCGCAGCTAACTCAATGTCATGCGTAGGATAATTGTGCTCATGCACCTTCAACTAGCGCGATGCATAAGCCACCACCTTACCCTCTTGCATCAACACACAACCCAAACCAACGTAGGATGCGTCACTCTACACCACAAACTATTTCCCTGATTCAGGCTGAACCAAGATAGGAGCTTGCGTCAAAGCTGCCTTCAGCTTCTCAAAAGCCTGTTGTCTCACTTCCGTCCACTCATACTTGACATCCTTTTGCAGGAACTTCGTCAAAGGTGCAACAATCTTTGAAAATCCATCCACGAACCTCCGGTAGTATCCTACCAAACCAAGGAAACTACGGACTTCATGAACAGACTTAGGAGGCTTCCAATTCATCACTGCCTCAATCTTCTGAGGATCAACACGAATCCCCTCAGCAGAAACCACATCACCAAGAAACACAACTTCTCTAAGCCAAAATTCACACTTGCTTAGCTTGGCATAAAGCTGATTTTCCAACAAAGCCTGCAACACAATCCTCAAATGTGCCTCATGCTCCTCCTCAGTACGAGAGTAGACGAGGATATCATCAATGAACACCACAACAAACTTTTCCAAATATTCATGGAACACTCTATTCATCATGTCCATAAAAGCTGCAGGAGCATTCATCAAACCAAACCGCATCACAAGGAACTCATAATGCCCATATCTCGTTCTGAAGGCTGTCTTTGGCACATCCATGTCTTTCACCTTCAACTGGTAATAACCTGACCTTAAGTCAATCTTAGAGAACACAGCCGCTCCCCGAAATTGATAAAAAAGATCATCAATCCTCGGTAATGGATACCGATTCTTGATAGTCAACTTGTTCAGCTGACGGTAATCGATGCACATTCTCATAGTGCCATCCTTTTTCTTCACAAACAAGACCGGTGCACCCCAAGGTGACACACTCGGCCGAATGAAACCACGATCAAGCAACTCCTGAAGTTGCATCTTCAGCTCCTTCAACTCCTTAGGTGTCATTCGGTAAGGAGTAATGGACACTGAAGTTGTATTTTCATACATCTCAATCCCAAACTCCACTTCTCGATTAGGAGGCAATCCAGGTAACTCCTTCGGAAACACACCAGGAAACTCTCGCACAGTCTTGATATCTTGCACTCGCAACTCCTTAGAGCTAGGATTCATCATAAAGGCTAGATAGGCCTCACAACCTTGTCTCAGCATTCGGCTCGCCTCCAATGTAGACACCACATTGGCAAGAAACTTCACATTCTCACCAACCACCACTATCTCATAATCATTCGCAAGCTTCAACGAAACTCGCTTGTTCTCAAAATCTACCACAACTCGATGTTCAACAAGCCAATCCATACCAAGGATTACATCAAAACCATAGAATGACAGTTCCGTGAGATCAACATGAAAAACATGATTTTGAACTACCAAAGGACATCTTCTATACAACTTTCGTGTCACAACGGTTTCACCAAAGGAACTAGTTACACGCATACCAATATCCAAAGACTCAACAGGCAAACCAAGCAATTGAGCATGTTCATGCAATATGTATAAGTGTGTAGATCCAGAATCAATCAAGGAAAGTAATGACAAGGATTGCAAAGTGAAGGTACCTGTGATCACATCCGTGTCATTCCTCCCCTCTCGCTGCGCATACACTCAAGCCTGGCCACCACCCTCAGGTTGGACAGCCACCACATGCGCCACATTTTTTCCGCCATCATCTCTGCGCTGGAAGTTATCACGGCCGCACCCACGACCTCTCTGTGGTGCAACAACTCCAGGAGCATGTCGCTGACCACCACCGGCCAACAAATGACACTCCCTCTTCATGTGGTCTGTCGAACCACAATTCCAACACGAATTACCCGTTACTTCCACAGGAGCCTGCACCTCTCTCGCTGCCCGAGGACAATCACGCCTCAAATGACCACGCGATCCACACGTCCAGCATGTGTTCTGATCCGCTCTCATCCTGTCTCCCTGAACAGGCGCACCATGCCCTCCATTACCACGCCTAGCAGAAGACTGACACCTCTTATCTCGTCCTCTTTTGTTCTGTCCACCACCGGAACTATACTCAGCAGCTCTCTTGCTCGATTCAGAACCAGCACTCCTGGAAGACAAACCCAGGTTCTGCTCAATATCCTTCGCCCTACTAACCAGCACATCAAAATCAGTGTACTCAGCAGCAAGCATAAAGGTCTTTACATCCGACACCAAACCATACCGGAAATGTTCACACCTCTCCCTCTCATCAGGGATAAGCTCAGGTGCGTACTGACTGAGACGGGCAAACTGGATCTCGTACTCAGCCAACGTCATGCTCCCTTGCGTAAGAGACATGAACTCTCTTTTCTTTTCATCCAGGTATCGCACACCTAGATACTTTCGCTTGAATGCGTTCAGGAAGAACGTCCAAGTCACATCAGCTTCCTTCATTCCGGAGACAGTGGTCGTCCACCAGGTATATGCATCATCATGTAACAGCGATACCACACATCCTAACTTCTACACATCGTTGCAGTTCATTTGTCACAATATCCTCTTGGTACTTTCCAACCAAGATTCGGAACCCTTAGCAGACAAACCTCTAAACTCAGTCCCTCCCAGACTGCGCAAACGTTCCAAAGGTAGTCTAGAATTAGAATCACCCTGATGCCTAGCTCCATGAGCTCCAGCTAGTGCTACCTGAAAGGCTCCAGCAATAGCCTGTGTCAAAACTGTCATATTAGGAGCAGTTTGCCCCTGCCCAGCTTCAGGTCCAGCGACCCCAGCACCAGCACCAACACCAGCTCCATCACCTCCAGCACCACCACCACCGGGCGATCCACCACCAGTAGGAGGAGGTAAATCCACAACATTATCAACATTCTCCTCATTCTCGTTCTGAGCCATAGCTCGCGTATTAACTCTCGTCTCTCTATGAGGTCCCATTCACTAAAACAATGCACTAACACACAAATGCAATAAACATAATTAGGCTCAACAAGGTAAGTAATCCAAGCACTCAAGTTCATTTTTCAAAAACAATCCATTTCATTAGTTTTGATATGGCAATGGGTCCCTCTAACATGCTTCCACACAACATAACATCACAACCGCAACATACTTACAATTCACACATCAAACTTTCACTTAAAAGCATATCATGCATACAACACCCACACAACCATTCCCGTTTACTCGAGAACTCAGCTCTGATACCACCAAATGTAACACCCTTAGCCCGGCCTAGACGGTTGACTCGAACTATGAAGATTACACGGGGAAAACCATAGTCAACCCGAAAGTCAACCTTGATTAACGACCCTTTTTTTCTTTTTAATATTGTCTAGATACATATTAATCCTAAGCGTACTCTTGAGAAACACATACTTGAAAAGCACAACGATCGGATTACATTAAGGGGCTCAAATTAACAAATTACAACTATTAGGGACCAAAATGTATATTCTGGAAATTAAGAGGACTTAACCGATTTTTATTTTACCAATACCAAATTAGTCATATTACATGCTTCCTTGTCAAATTTCACTTCAATCGGAATCTCAAACTCATTCAATTGCAAATACAAATTCCAGGACTAAAATGCAAAGCTCAGAACTTCAAAAACCATTCAAATCAGTGCCCAACGGTCAACAGTTTCGGAACAGGGTTGACCGTTCCGAAACGCGGGTTCGTTTCGAGACCTATATCGAAACAGGCCTTGGCAGTGGCCAAAACGTTTCGAAATAGCCCTATCCGTTTCGATACACGAAGGCCATTACAGGCCCCCGTTCCGAAATTCTAGTGCCCTTTCTGATATGGACTGCCCAGAAAGTGCAGAATTTGCTGGTTTAACATACATTTATCCACTCAAACACATCCTAATGACCTCCTAATCATGCCAACAAGTCATCATACATATTAGGTACATGTTTATATCATCAAAACACATTCATGGCATCAATTAGGAAAATTCACAAGTCTATAGGCATGCATCCTATTATCCAAAACCAAACAATCATCAAAGCATCAAAGCAAACACCAAAATGGCCATTTACAAGTCCAAAACATCAAAGGCATCATGCCACACTTAGGGAGTCCAAAACATCTCCCAAAGCACAACCTAGGTTCCCATTGCCAAATATCAAGAACTAATAATGCTGTGAAAAAGTCACCATACATGAGCTTAGCTTTCCCTTGGATTCTTAGCCTCCTTGCTGCCCTCAAACACCTCAATTATCTGCATTATTGATTCAAGAGAGAGATCGTAAGCACAATTGCTTAGTGAGGCATGCTCTAAAGAAACAACACAATAATGCATTTTGTAAAACACCTTTCATAAGGCCTTTAAACTCATAAACATCATTTCTCATGCAACAATGCATACACAACAAGCATCTCATGCTTCATTAACGTCAACATGTCATATTGGCTTCCAAGTGATAAACCATAACCATTTACAATATAAAACACAATCAGATACGCGGATTACAAGCGTTGTCCCATACGCTTCATACACACTACCGAACACACAAGGTGGAGTTTACCGGTACAATCACAACCCCTCCACATCACTCATCGGTAGTTGTATAACATCACTAACGAGAACACGGGACACTCAACACAAGATCCACACATGGACTTTTAACCACCATTGTGATCTTAGACATCTCGTTAGTGTACTTGGATGGAGTTTATGGTACCATTACAACCCCTCAACATCCAAGGCAACTTTATTCACGGTGCACCCAATCCTATAGCCGGCTAACTATATCTAATTCAAGTACTTCAAAACCAACACATCACTTGCCAATATACATCATTTATCATCAACAATCCACTGTTTTAAAACATTAATCAAAGCCATTAAATCATCATGCATCAAAACCACATTTATCCATAACCAACCAAGGATCTCTTACCTTGAGCATCCTTCAACACATGGCTTTCAAAACCAGCATTAATCATGCTAAAACATGCTTTCAAAACAGAATTTAAAACATGCAAATTAAATACATTGCATCCAACCATCTCATGGTTCATCCAAGAGAAAGAGTTTTCCCGAAAACTTACTCTTGAGCTTAGTTAAGTTGCTTAGACTTAAACTAAGCTCTCAAACCTTCAAACATTCATTACAAACATGGAAATCCCAACTTCACTCACCAATTCCGTTTTGCAAGCTTTCCGAAACGCCGTTCAAGCCTCTGGATCAACACCACAAGGATCCGAAGATGTCTCCCCTGTTTTAAACACATCAAAGTAGAGGATTAATGCATCATCATGCATTAAAATCTTCAGCCATTACACCTAAACTCGCTGCTCTCACCAAATCTAACATTTTGACTACCAAACACAACCGAAATCACTTCCAAACTATTCCACAACATTACCCAGCCAAGATCCATTACTTCTAAACATTCCTAAACATCAATTAACATCCAAAAAGAACCTAAACTCATCCTTATATCGCCAGCTATAATAGAACACCAAGATCACCCAAAAACCACCATTTTCACAAGCAAAAACTTAGGAAAATCTACCTATTCAGGATTGCATTGATTAAACCTCAATTACACATCATTAAACATCCAAAATACATTAAAAAGCCATCTCAAAATAGAGCCCAAACAATCACCACGAATTTCTTCAAGATTTGTTCCAAATCTTGAGTTTTAAGCCAAAATCAAGATCACAACATTAAAACCTTTTATAAAACTTAATTTAAGGATTGAGAACTTGGGAATTTCAGTAAATAACTGAGTATTTAGAGGATAAGAACATCCTTACCTCTAAATGTAGATTTCTCCTTGATTAGAGCCAAAATCCTTGAAAATTCAATAAGCAAATCAAGAGGTTTTGATGTAGAAAGGATTAGGAATCAATTGATGATTGAAACCTCATCATTTAGTGTGAAAATCAGAAGAAATGTTTCTGTAGAAATGTGTTTGGCTGAGGAAATTTTGAGAGAAAATGAGATGAGAAAGTTTTTAAGAAAGTTAGTTATGAAAAGCTAAAATATCGTTTTACACTTTTCCTTTAATTAATTAAACATTAATAAAATCATTAAATCTAAGAAAAATCTAGAGAAATCCTTTCTTGGGTAAATTAGCTCCTTAAAGATTCAAAGTTTCAATTCTTACAAAACAGTCACCACTGAACTTTTCAAAAATTACATTTTAGTCACCATTTCGAAATGTCACACTTCCAAACCTTATTTTGTAAAATTGATTTCACCACTCTCTTATATATATTAAAAGAGGATTTTTAGATATTTTCCATATTTTTAAAGCATCCTGAACTAGGCTTTCCCTAAAACCAACTTTTATATTCGAACCGAAAATTAGACCGGTCCGGTTCATACCCTAAACTTACAAGCCCAAAATTGGGGTGTTACAGGTTCGTAGTAACCTTAGGGAAGTTGGAAGGAGGTTATTTTGAGAGCTTTAAGTTAATTTTGGTTTGGGATGAGTAGAGGTTTCATGGTCTCAATATGTTTGCATGTGGATGGAGTGAGTGGCATCCCGGTAAGATTAGTGTCTTAGTTTAAGCTAGATGTGAAAAGGCAATGTAAGTTCAAGGGCCATTATTGGTTGGTTGGGTTCTTGTGAGAAGGTGGTTGGTTAGTCGAATTTAAGTAATCTTTCTTAAGATAGTTGGGGTAAGTGAAACAACTATTGAGTTAAGGTTGGAGTTTCGTGATATGGATTTTGGGTGTTGTGTGGGCAGTGTTTTATGAGCTGTTAAGTCAGGTGATGGTAACGGATGTGGAAGAATGTTGTCAATACATTGGGAAGTGTGAGCGAGCAGTTGTTGCTTAAGAAATTTTTGCTTGTTGTGGTAATCTTTGAAAGGAGTTGGGCAGTTTTGCAAGGGGTTTTAGAAGTAGTGAAGGTTATGGATCACATGGTGGCTGAAAATGGATGGGTTGGTGTTATCGTGCGTGTAAGTTTGTTGAAGGAGTTATGAGGTGAGGCGGAGTATGTTGTGAAGGCTTAAGAAGTTCTTCGGGTTGTTGAGGGTCCTACACAGTTTGAAAGTGTGGAAGGCAAAGCTGAGATTAGTAACCGTGTGTGTTAGAAGTCTTGCACCGTGAGTAATGGAGTTGGAATTGGGTATAGACTAAGTTGATTTGAGGATTTGTTGGTTTCGTTGTGTTTTGGGTTGAGGATGTTTCCGTGGTGGATAAGTCTCTTGTGTTACATTGCGTATTGCTTTGGGAGGTTTGGTACCGTGCTCTCTTCGCAAGTTGAAATTTCGAGGAAGAAATTTCCTAAGAGGGGGAGATTTGTAACATCCCAAATTTGGGCCTAGATGTTTCGAGTCTGAACCAGATCGATTTGGAAAACGGTTCGAATCTAAAAGGGAGTTTTATGGAACACCTAGTTCGGGATACTTTAAAAATATAGAAAAATATCTAAAAATCCTCATTTAATATATAAAAGAGAATGGTGAAATCAATTTTAGAAAATAGGGTTTGGAAATACTACATTTCGGTGTAGTGACCAAATCGCAGTTTTTGCAAAGTTAAATAGTGACTGTTTTGTGAAAGATTGAAACTTTGAATCTTTAAGGAGCTAATTTACCAAAAATGTTTTCATCAGATTTTTCCTTAATTTGGGTGATTTAATTAATGATTTAATTAAATAAAATAAAGGAGATAAACTACCTTTGACTTTCATAACCACTTTTCTCTAATTTTCTCTCATTTCATTTTCTCTCAAAATCCTATCAACCAAACACTTTTTCTCCAGCAAATCTTACTTTGATTTCCACTTCTTTTGATGAGAATTCCATCACTCATTGATTCCTAATCAATCTTTCATCAAATCTATTTGTTTTCTACATTGAATTTTCATGGAAACTTGCCCAAATCAAAGAGAAATCATCTTTTAGAGATAAATTGTTCTTCTCCTCTAAGTACTCAGTTCTTTACTGAAATTACCAAGTTTTCAATCCTTTATTAAAGTTTTATGAATGGTTTTAATGTCGGAAACAAGAATTTGGCTTAAAACTCAAGATTTTGGAAGAGATCTTGAAAATTTTCGTGGTAATTGATTGGGCTCTATTTTGAGATAGTTTTATAATGTATTTTGGATGTTAAGTGATGTTAGAAATGAGGTTTTATCAATCCAATCTCGAATAGATTGTTTTTCCTAAGTTTTTGCTTGTGAAAATGGTGGTTTTGGGGTGATTTTGGTGTTCTGTTATAGCTGGAGGTATAAGGACGAGTTTAGGGTTGATTTTTTATGTTAATTGATGTTTATAAAAGGTTAGAATTTATAGATCTTGGCTGGGCTTTGTTTTGGGGGAGTTTGGAGGTGATTTCGGTTGTTTTTGGTAGCCGAAATGAGGTTCTTGAGTAGAGCAGCGAGTTGGGTTGTATGGCTGGTGATTTTAATGCATGATGGTGCATTAATCCTCTACCTTTATGTGTTAAAAAAGGGGAGAGTGATCCGGAAGCGGTTAAGGTAGCGTTGGAGGTTTCGGACGCATGAGAGGCTTGTTGGATAGCATAATGTTGTGTATCGGTGAGTGAGATCGTGTTTTCCAGCTTTGGAATGATTTTGAAAAGAGGTTTGGGAACTTAAATTTAGGCTTGAAACGCCGGTTTAAGTTCGGAAGTAAGTAAAATGGAATTCTCTCTCCATTGTGCTATTATTGTTTTGAGAACTATCAAAATGGGTTTTGATGTGATAGATTTGATAATGTGGTTTAATTTGTTGGTTGAGCATGGTTTTAAAGCATGTGAGTTAGTTGTCAAACTTGGTTTGAAGAAGGATGTATGAAATTAATATTCCTTGAGAGTATGTGTTGTTAGTTTGCATTTTAAGGCAATGTTCGACATTTTGGCCTTGAAGGTGTTGCATGGTTTTAAAAACAGTGAGTGTGTTGATGATTTTAACATGATATATTGGCATAGATGATGTAAAGATTACCGGATATATTGATCGATCAATAGGATGTAGCGTGCACCATAAACTAAAATTCGTACGAGCTCCTGGGATTCATCCCAAAGAGAGAGACCAATGATGGGCATTCCATTGGAGTAGGACTTGGTGAAATATCCAAGCTTTTTGGCAACAAGAGTTATTGCCATGAGGCCGATGATGGGCATTCCATCGAAGTAGGACTTGGTGAAACATCCAAGATTTTTGGCAACAAGAGTTATTGCCATGAGACCGATGAGGGGCATACCATTGGGGTAGGACTTGATGAAATACTCAAGCTTTTGGCGAAAGTAGAATCGCCATCAGAGTATTGTGTGGTGGAAGCCACCGGAAGATTATGTTCTAGACGGGTGAGTACGGTTAGGGCTGTAAATGATACGAGACAGATCGCAAGCTACTCGAGATCGACTCGGTCAAAGCTCGGTCAAAGCTCGACTCGATTGGACTCGACTCGAATTCGAACTCGACTCGAGTTCTTAACGAGCCGAGTCGAGCTACTCGATACTCGACTCGAAAAGCTCATGAGCTACTCGAAAAAATAATATTTAAATATATATTTTTTATTTTTAAAAATAATTGATTAATAAAATTTAGTTTTAAGTTATTTAATTTTTTAAAAAAAATATTCTAGTAATAATAGACATAATATTTGAGATTTTCAATCTTGAATCGAGCTCCTACATAAGTTTGAGAATATTTCGAGTTCGAGCTTTTCGAGTTCGAGCTTTTCGAGCTTTTGGAATTCGAGCCTTTTGATTTTTCGAGTTCCAGCTTTTCGAGTTCGAGTTCGAGTTTCATTTTTGATTTCGAGTTCGAGCTTGAGCTCAATAATTTTGAGCTCGCGAGCTTTCGAGTCGAGTCGAGCTCAGCTTCGAGCTTTTCGAGCTCGAGTCGAGCTCAGCACTACTCGAGCTCGACTCGGCTCGTTTACACCCCTAAGTACGGTGATGGAAGATGCCACCGAAAGTGTCTAGTAAGTTGTCCGCATATCCGTGTACAATAGAGTATGTAAATGCCAATATATGAGAATGTGTGTCACATGTACCAATGCTTGAAATGTTTTATGCTATGAGGTTTGCATATGAGATAATGAAATTATGAAATGCTTTTGTGTAGCAAGCATGAGTGGCTTTGCTATGAGTTTTGCATAGGTTGTATGCATGAGATAGCTAGATGGTACATGTAGTTTTCAAATGGAGATTTGAGTTCATGGAATGTTTTTGAGTAACCCGCATGTGTGGCTTTGCCATGAGTTTTGCATTGGTAGAATGCATGAGATAGATATTTGATACATGAGATTTCAAATGGTGTTTGCTTTGAAATGGTTTTCATGTATGAACAAGGAAGGGTGTGGAATGGGAATGGTTTCCAAGGAAATTGGCTTAAGTGGAAGTTTTTGCAAGAATGTTGTTTGGGGTTGAGCTGCTTAATGCCTTTGAGTTTATTGTTGATCTTATGTTAAGTAATGCTTAATTTAAGGTATTGATGTTTTAAATGAGGTTTTCAAACAATACTTGGTTTATAAAGGTGTGATTGCTTTTGAAAAGGGGTTTTAAGGTTTGCTACATTGATGGTGTTTTGGTTTTGAGCATTCCTCACTAAGCATTATGTGCTTACGCTCCTTTTTGTCCATCAATGTAGATAAATGAATTTTGGACAACAAGAAGCAAGGGATTCAGGAAGAGCTTCACTTGAGAAGTATGTTTTGGTTTATAGCTATAGATAATAAAGACAATGGGGGGAGAGCATTTTACGTTGATGTGTAATGAGATTGTTCATCTTGAGCATGTTCGGTTTATGGTTTGATACTTGTTGATGATTGTTTGGTGATATTTGTTTCTTCATTTCCATATTTGTTTTAACCATGCTCTTTGGTTAAAGGTAAGATCTTTTGTTGAATGTGATAAACGAGTAGGTGTGCTTAATGCTTGTTATGTATCTAGCTTCTGATGCAAAATGATGGTTTTAATGCTCAGCATGTTGTTGATATGTTGTGGAGTGATTTAAAGTATGATTGATGGTGTTTTGATGTGAAAAACCAGAAGTTTCTGCTATTTCTGGGCAGGGTGTATCGAAACACCCTTACCCTTAGCTGTTTTGAAACGGGTGCCTGAAATGGCCTGGGCGTTTCAGAACGGCTAGAAGTGTTTCGAAACACTTTGGCTTCCGGAAGTGTATGTTTCGGAACTAGTTTCGAAACATACGCGCGTACCAAAACGGTTAACACCGTTTCGATACGGGCGTTCGACACGGGTTTTCGATACGGTTGTCAGTGTTTCGAAACGGGTGACCGTTGTACACAGATTTGAATTGCTTTGAAGTCTGCATGCTTTACATTTTAGTCCTGAAAGTTGTAATTGCAATTGCTTGAGCTTCAGATGTCTTTTTAAGATGAAATTTGGCAGAGAGGCTTGTAATATGATTAATTAAGGTTTGGTAAAACTAAAATCTACAAAGTCCTTATGTTTTAAAAAAATTACATTTTGGTCCCTAAATGTGTATTTCTTGCAATTGAGTCCTTAAACGTTTTCCGATCGATGTGCTTTTCTCTTCCAAGGTTCTTGAGCATTCACATAGGCTTAATGCGTATCTATAAAAGATAAAACAAAAAAGGGTCGTTAATCAAGGTTGACTTTTGAGTTGACTTTGGTTTTCCCCGTGTGATCTTCGTAGTTCAGGTCTAACACCTAGGTTGGGCTAAGGGGGTTACTTTCCACCATAATGAGCTTCGACAAGAATAAGGTAAGTACATGGTTGGATATTGATATGATTTTTTTCTAATCACATATCCATGCCTTCAAGAAAAACCGCAAGGTGGAAGGTACACATGAACTACAAAAGAACAAGGAAGAAAGGAACCTCTACCATGATAATGCAAGAGCAAGTAGGTGCATCTACTTTTAAAGAGGGTTTTATGATTCGCTGCATTGATGGTGTTTTGGTTTTGAGCATTCCTCACTAAGCATTATGTGCTTACGCTCCTTTTTTGTCCATCAATGCAGATATTTGAAGTTGGGACAACAAGAAGCAAGGGATTCAAGAGGAGCTCCACTTGAGAAGTATGTCTCGGTTTATAGCTATAGATAATAAAGGCAATGGGGGGAAGTCTTTTATATTGATGTGTAATGAGATTGTATATGTTGAACAAGTTAGGTTTATGGTTTGAACTTGGTTGTTGATCGCTTTGCCATATTTGAATCTTCTACATAAGTTGTTATGTTATGCTTCTTGTTTTAAAAGCATGATCAAGTGTTGATGTGTTAAATGAGTTGGTGCACCTAAGGTCTGATTGTATCTAGTTGTTAATGTAACTTGGTGGTTATGATGCTTGGCATGTTGTTAATATGTAGAGGAATGGTTTAAAGTATGTTGATGGTGTTTTGATGTTTGGTTGGTTTTGGATGTTAGGGTGCATACCTATAGACTTGTGGAATATCTTAGTTGATGCCATGAATGTGTTTTGATGATGTAAATGTGCACCTTATATGCATGATGACTTGTTGGCATGATTAGGGGGTTATTAGATTGTGCTTGAGTGGATTAATGTGTGTTAAACCAGCAAATTCTGCACTTTCTGGGCAATCCGTATCGTAACAGGCACTAGCGTTTCGAAACGGAGGCCTGAAATGGCCTTCGTGTATCGAAACGGGTATAGGACGTTCCTAAACGTTTTGGCCACTGCCAAGCCCTGTTTCGATACAGGTCTCGAAATAAACCCGCGTTTCCGAACGGTCAACCCTTGTTCCGAAACAGTCGACCGTTGGGCACTGTTTTAAATGGGTTAAAGGTTTGCAAGCTTTACGTTTTAGTCCTGGAAATCGTTTTAGCAATTGCTTGAGTTTGGGATGTCCGTTTAATGTGAAATTTTACAAGGAAGCATGTAATGTGATTAATTTCATGTTGGTAACTTGAAAATCAATTAAGTCCTCTTAATTTCCAGAATTTACATTTTGTTCCCTAATAGTTGTAATTTGTGCAATTGAGTCCCTTAATGCTTTTAAATCGCTGTGCTTTTCAAGTATGTTTTTCCCAAGGGTACGCTTAAGGTTAATGTGCATCTAGATAAGTTTAAAATGAAAAAAGGGTCGTTAATCAAGGTTGACTTTCGGGTTGACTTTGGTTTTCCCCGTGTAATCGTCTTAGTTCGGGTCAACCGTCTAGGCCGGGCTAAGGGGGTTACATTTGGTGGTATCAAAGCTAAGTTGCGAATATTTGGGGCAAGGGTGAGTTGATATTATAAATGTTTGATGTTTGTTCTGATGTGTGGTTGAAAGTTGGTGGAAAAATGTGTTTTTGAGCGAGTGGTTGATGTTTTATCATGCTTTTCGTAATGAATCTTCCTTGAGCTAATGTGAACTTGTGTTGATGATATGCTGGTGTTGTGAGTTGATTTTCTGACTGATGAAAATATGTTGGGTATGATATGTTGATATTATGCTGTTGAGGGTGAATGTTGTTTGATGAAAGCATGATTGAAGTTTGCTGATTGATATGCTTGGTGTTCGTGATATCAATGTTTTTATCGATTGTGATGTCGTATAAAAGGGGAGAATTTGGGATACCCATTGCCTTATTATTATAGCTATTGTGTTATGTTGGAGTTGGAGTCTTGAATCCTTGCTTGAAGCTTGCCTGGTCGTTTTGTTTGTTTTGTTATCATTGCTTTGTTGTTAATAGCACAATGAAATCGATGAGAGAATGGCAGTTGGGTGAGATGGTTGCTGCTTTAGAGCAGGTTGTTAAGGCGTGGAATTCACCTTTTGGTGGAGGTGTTTCGTTTTAGTCTACAGTGCCTGGAGTTGAGGTAGTAAGGCTGGAGGAGGAAGCTGGTTCTGTGATGAAGGGTTCATCACCTGTAGTTCAAGAGGTGTCGGGAACATCTCAGGTCGTGGTGAAAGTGAGACCTGAGGATGTGCCGACTGAAGGACACGCGAGTTTGTCAAAACAACGTTTGTATGATTTGGGAGCTGTGGAGTATCATGGTTCGACACCTGAGGCGTTCGAGGCCTGGTTAGCCAATATAATTCTGATTTTGGATCAGGAAGGGTGTGAATATGCCTGTAAGCTGGGAAGTGTCGTCTCGTTGATGTTGGAGGACGCTTGTGCCTGGTGGACATCTGTGGCGGTGGCAACGCATATCCACGATATAGACTGGGAGTTCTTTGTGTCTGCCTTTAATGGAAGATACCTTGGAGAGAAGTTTTCAAGGGTTGAGCAACGTAGGGGTGTGGCTTCAGACTATGAAGGTGAGAAAAGTTTAAGCAAAGGAGCCGTGGGTACTGACCTCGGGAGCGGTCAGCGTAAGAGGCTATGTGATAGAAGGATTCACTCGAATTGAAGTCTGGGTGGTAGTGCAGATGTGGGTCAAGTGCTACATGATCAAGGAATGGTAGCTCGGTTGCCGATGTGTGATCGTTATGGAAGGTTTCATGTTGGAGGTTGTTGGGGCGCAGGAGTTTGTTGGAACTGTGGTTCTAAGGAGCATGTGAAGCGAAATTTTCCTCAAGTGGTGAGATCAGTTTCGGTGGGTGCAAAAGGGTCTCAGAAGGGTCATGGGCGCGGCCGAGATAAAGTTCGGAGGTGGCAGGATAGGTAGAAAGGTGTGAGGAGCTTGGGGTTGAATCTTGATGGAATTGTGGGTCTGTCGAACATTTGAGACGAAATTGTTTGGAGTTGGCTCGGGGTAGTCAGGGTTCTTTGTCGTAGGGAGACGCAGATGGCCTTAAAGTGTTGGCTGATGCTGCGGCGGTGCGGCTGGAGAATGATGGATATGCGAGGAAGAGAGTTTGTCTGTTGAAGCTCCGGGGCAGTGGGGTGATTATAGGTAACCTTGTTAAGTAATCTTTGCCCTAGTTATCCTTGTTTGGTTTTGGTTGGGTTTCTCTTGCGTAGTTGGTATGGTCTTGTAGCTAGCAAGTTTGAGGTAGTAGCCGGAGTTGTTTTGAAAACAACTTTAGTGTGAAGAGGGCATTAGTTGGTATTTTGTGGTTAGCGGACTGTTAGAATGGTAGAGCTGGTCAAGTTAGAAGTGAGGTAAGAGGTTGTTTTTAGGCGGATTCTGAGGATGTTATTGGTGGGTGTGAACCGACATATACGCACAGTTAAAACCATTTGTTATATATATTATATATGTTGGTACATGCATACATGCGACATGACATTAGAGGTTTTGCATACATGTACACAGGCATTGATAGGGCATATTGGTGACCATGCATACGAACGTTCACACTTGCTAATAGCTAATTGGGTCCGTTAGTGTTGTGGTAGGATTAGGTTGGATGGTGGGTTTGAGGGTTGTTTGGTGCTAGGAGAATGTTAGAAGTAGTGGAGGGTAGTAAGTGAGCTGTCAGTAATAGTGAGTGCGATATGGCGTGTTGACAGAGGGAAAGTGTTTTGGTGCTTAAAGAGTTTAGTGGTGTGGTGGTGAGGAGATTACCGGTTGGAGTTAGAATCGGTCATTTGGTTGTAAATAGCTGATAGATGTGGTAATTTCTTGTGTTAAGTGTTGTTATAGGTTAGTGGGTGCGTCTCCAGAGTGCTGAGGTGTCTTGGCATTGATGTTTGCAATAGGAAGGTTGTTTATGTAGGTAATGGTTTGTAGCAACCTTCGAGGACATGAGTAGAGGTTTCGTAATCTTAACATGTTTGTATAGATTGGGCAGTATTCAGGTAAGGCTAGTGTTATGGTCAGAGGTTGAGGTGGAAAGGCAACGTAAGTTTAAGGTCCATTGTTAGTTGGTCGGGTTCTTGTGAGAAGTGGTTTGCTAATCAGGTATAAGTAAATCTTTTCTAAGTCAGCTAGGGGTACGTGGAACAGCTGGCAGAGTTAAGGTTGGAGTTTGTGATGTGAATTTCGAATGTTGTGTGAGTAGTGTGGGTGAGTTGTTATGGTGGTGATAGTGGCGGATGTGAAGGAATGTCATCAGTACGTTGAGAAGTTTGAGTAAGCAGTTGATGCTTAAGGAATTTTTGCTTGTTATGGTAATCTTTGAAAGAAGCTGAGCAGTTTTGCAAGGGGTTTTTGGAAGCAGTGAAGGTTGTGGGTCATATGGTGGCTGAAACTAGATGGGTTGGTGTCATCGTGTGTGCGAGTTTTGGGAGTTGTGAGATAAGGTGGAGTATGTTGTAAAAATTTGAAAGTTCTTCGGGTTGCTGCGGCTAAGCGCAGTTCGGAATTGTGAAAGGGCAAGCTGAGGATTAACATCTGGGTGTTCTGGAAGTTTTGGACAGTATGTAGTGGTGTTGGGTTTGGTTATAGTGTAAGTTTGATTTGTGGAGGAGTTGATTTTTTTTGCGGTGTTTTGTGTGGAGAATGCTCAGTGGTGCTTATTTCCCCTGTGTTGCTTTGTGTGTTGCTTTCAGAAGTTTGGTATTGTGTTCTTTTCCCCAATTGGAATTTCGAGGACGAAATTTCCCAAGAGGGGGAGAGTTGTAACACCCCAATTTTGGGCTTGGAAGTTTAGGGGCTAAACCGGATCGGTCTGTTTTCGGTTCGAATATAAAAGGTGGTTTTAGAGAAAGCCTAGTTCGTGATGCATTAAAAATATGGAAAAATATCTAAAAATCCTCTTTTAATATATACAAGAGAGTCGTGAAATCAATTTTATAAAATAAGGTTTGGAAGTGTGACATTTCGAAATGGTGACTAAAATGTAATTTTTGAAAAGTTCAGTGGTGACTGTTTTGTAAGGATTGAAACTTTGAATCTTTAATGAGCTAATTTACCCAAGGAAGGATTTCTCTAGATTTTTCTTAATTTTAATGACTTAATTAATGTTTAATTAATTTAATGAAAAGTGGGAAACCATATTTTAGATTTTCATAACTAACTTTTGTTAAAACTTTCTCATCTCATTTTCTCTCAATATCACCTCAGCTAAACACATTTCTACAGCAACATTTCTTTTGATTTTCACACTAAATGATGAGGTTTCAATCATCAATTGATTCCTAATCCTTTCCACATCAAATCCTCTTCATTTGCTTATTGAATTTTCAAGGATTTTGGCTCTAAACAAGGAGAAATCTACATTTAGAGGTAAGGATGTTCTTCTCCTCTAAATATTCAGTTCTTTATTGAAATTCCCAAGTTCTCAATCCTTAAATTAAGTTTTAAGAAAGGTTTTAATGTTGTGATCTTGATTTTGGCTTAAAACTTAAGATTTGGATAAAATCTTGAAGAAATTCGTGATGAATGTTTGGGCTCTGTTTTGAGATGTCTTTTCAATGTATTTTGCATGTTTAATGACGTGTAATTGAGGTTTAATCAATGCAATCCCGAATAGGTTATGTTTCCTAAGTTTTTGCTTATGAAAATGGTGGTTTTTGGGGTGATCTTGGTGTTCTGTTAATGCTGGAGGTATAAGGACTAGTTTGGGTTCATTTTGGATGTTAAATGATGTTTAGAAATGGTTAGAAGTGTTGGATCTTGGCTAGGTTATGTTTTGGAAGAGTTTGGAGGTGATTTTGGTTGTGTTTGGTAGCCGAAATGTTAGATTTATGTGGAGCAGCGAGTTGGATTGTGTTGCTTGTGTTTTTAATGCATGATTATGCATTAATCCTCTGTTGTTATGTGTTTAAAACAGGGGAGAATGATCCGGAAGCAATAGAGGTGGCGTTGGAGGTTTCATATGCTTGGAAAGCTTGTCGGCTAGCTTAGTTTTGTGTATCGGTGAGTGAAGTTTGGTTTTCAGCTTTGAAACCAATGTTTGAAGGTTTTGGGAGCTTAGTTTAAGTCTAAGCAACTTAACTAAGCTCAAGAGTAAGTTTTCGGAGAAACTCTCTCTTTGATGAACCATGAGATGGTTGGATGCAATGTGTTTAGTTTGCATGTTTAAATTCTGTTTTGAAAGCATGTTTTAGCATGATTAATGCTGGTTTTGAAAGCCATGTGTTGAAGGATGCTCAAGGTAAGAGATCCTTGGTTTGATATTGATAAATGTAGTTTTGATGCATAGGGTTACATGGTGTTTAATGGCTTTGTTTAATGCTTTAAAACAGTGGATTGTTGATGATAATTGATGTGTATTGGCAAGTGATGTAAGTTGTTTTTGGTTACTTTAATCGTATATAGTTAGCCGGCTATAGGATTGGGTGCACCGTGAATTGAGTCGCCTTGGATGTTGAGGGGTTGTAATTGTACCGTAAACTCCATCCAAGTACCCTAGTGATTGAGGAAATTGGTGTCACCACGATGGAGGATGGCTCTCGTGGGTGGACTTTGTTAAGTGTCACCACGATGGAGGATGTCTCTCGTGGGTGGACTTTGTTAAGCGTCACAACGGTCGAGGGTTGCTCCCGTGTGTGAGCTTGGTTAAGGTGATTACAATGGTTGAGGTAGCTCCCATGTTTAAGCCTTGTGGTGTGTCTCGGCTCTCGCTAGTGAGTTATACAACTTCCGATGAGTGATGTTGAGGGGTTGTGAATGTACCATTAAACTCCATCACGGGTGTTGAGGGGTTGTGATTGTACCGGTAATCTCCACCTTGTGTTGTTCGGTTGTGTGTATGAAGCGTGTGGGACAACGCTTGTAATCCGCGTATCCGATTGTGTCTTGAGTTGAAATGGTTTGTGAATTATCACTTGAAAGCCAATATAATGTTCTTGAATGTAATGAAGCGAGAGATGCTTGAAATGATGCAAGGTTGCATGGGAAGTGTGTAATGGTTTAAGAATGCATGTATTACTTGTTAAGCTTGAACAAGTGTTATTCTTCTATTGTGAATGATGCATGAGTGCATGGAATCTCTTTAGTGCATTGTAGTCTTGTGAAGGCTTGTTTAAAAAGGCATGTAATGCAAATGTTGCTTTTGTAGTTCATGTGTTTTGCATTTGTGGAATGCATGAGATTGTTAGAAGGAACAAATGGTTTTTGAAAGGTATTTTGCTTTGAAATGATCATCAAGCATTAGTAAAGTATGTTGTGAAGTGGAAATGGTTTCCAAGGAATTTGAGTGTAAATTTGCATGTGTGTTCATGCATAAAAGGGTTTAAATAATGGTAATTGCAAGAATGTGTTTGAGGTAAGTTGTTTAGCTTTTCTAAGCTAAAGGTTGGATTTCATGTTGAGCAATGCATGGTTTAAAGCATGTTGTTTCAAAAGAGGTTTTTCAAACAATGCTTTGGTTTATAGAGGTGCATCTACTTTTAAAGAGGGTTTTATGATTCGCTGCATTGATGGTGTTTTGGTTTTGAGCATTCCTCACTAAGTATTATGTGCTTACGCTCCTTTTTTGTCCATCAATGCATATATTTGAAGTTGGGACAGCAAGAAGCAAGGGATTCAAGAGGAGCTCCACTTGAGAAGTATGTCTTGGTTTATAGCTATAGATAATAAAGGCAATGGGGGGAAGTCTTTTATATTGATGTGTAATGAGATTGTATATGTTGAACAAGTTCGGTTTATGGTTTGAACTTGGTTGTTGATCGCTTTGCCATATTTGAATCTTCTACATAAGTTGTTATGCTATGCTTCTTGTTTTAAAAGCATGATCAAGTGTTGATGTGTTGAATGAGTTGGTGCACCTAAGCTTTGATTGTATCTAGTTGTTAATGTAACTTGGTGGTTATGATGCTTGGCATGTTGTTGATATGTAGAGGAATGGTTTAAAGTATGTTGATGGTGTTTTGATGTTTGGTTGGTTTTGGATGTTAGGGTGCATACCTATAGACTTGTGGAATATCTTAGTAGATGCCATGAATGTGTTTTGATGATGCAAATTTGGACCTTATATGCATGATGACTTGTTGGCATGATTAGGGGGTTATTAGATTGTGCTTGAGTGGATTAATGTGTGTTAACCCAGCAAATTCTGCACTTTCTGGGCAATCCGTATCGGAACGGGAACTAGCGTTTCGAAACGGGGCCTGAAATGGCCTTCGTGTATCGAAACGGGTATAGGACGTTCCGAAACGTTTTGGCCACTGCCAAGCAATGTTTCGATACAAGTCTCAAAACGAACCCTCGTTTCAGAACGGTCAACCCTCGTTCCGAAACAGACGACCGTTGGGCACTAATTTGAATGGGTTAAAGGTTTGCAAGCTTTATGTTTTAGTCCTGGAAATCGTTTTAGGAATTGCTTGAGTTTGGGATGTCTGTTTAATGTGAAATTTGACAGGGAAGCATGTAATTGGATTAATTTCATGTTGGTAACTTGAAAATTGGTTAAGTCCTCATAATTTTCAGAATTTACATTTTGTTCCCTAATAGTTGTAATTTGTGCAATTGAGTCCGTTAATGCTTTTAAATCGCTGTGCTTTTCAAGTATGTTTTTCCCAAGGGTACGCTTAAGGTTAATGTGCATCTAGATAAGTTTAAAGTGAAAAAAGGGGTCGTTAATCAAGGTTGAATTTCAAGTTGACTTTGGTTTTCCCCGTGTAATCGTCTTAGTTCGGGTCAACCATCTAGGCCGGGCTAAGGGGGTTACATCTACAGTCAATATAGTCATGCATTAAGTATACATTTTAGCTCAACTAGCTACAAGGATATATTCAATTCGATAGGCATAGCATTAATACAATATTCATGTTATCCCTATGGAGTATATATACCATATCTATTACCACTAATCCCATTATGATATCAAACATTAACATTCGATAGGAATGATTATCAAGGTGAGCTAGTTTCAGGTTATAATTTAACTACATTCAATATTGTAATGGTTCATTACATAGTATCACTTATTATAGCCTTGAGACTTGACACATCAGTCTACATACACGAGTTCTCCAACCAAATTGTCGTCTGTAACAATATGGTGCTCACAGCACCGGTCAAACCCTCTTACTTTCACCTATTCACCAATCACATACTTCTCTCACACTGTCACCAAAATAAGGACCATTGTCTTAGACCGTAGTCCATCCGGCAATGAGCTCATTGGACTCTATGGCATGCCAACTATATCTATACTGACACGAGACCAAGGCTTTCAATATGTATCAAACTCAATATTTCTAGTATATAGATAGGTTCATTATGCTTTATGTGCAACAATATCCCTTATTCTCTAAGGGTTCAACATCAATTTATTGTATATTTCATAATCTCGATTGTAAATTCTTCTCAATTCAATTCAATAACCATGCCATCAATACAATGTTCCATTTCAACAATATGCATATGTATATTGCATGATCACATCTATTTAATACAAACTTGAATATTGTCAACTATGCTTACCTCATTTCCATGCTTTCAGTATTAGATTCTAGCACATAAACTATGCATTCACAAGTATCTTTGTGCTAGTGTTGATTTTGAATTTTGATCCCTTTCATTTTTTCATCTATCAACTCCACTTATGTCTTTCTTGATTGATCATTTCTTTGTTTATTATGTAAGTTAAGTGTGTAAAAGTACTATCATTTCACCCTTTTTCTATGACAATTATTGCTAAATCTACACCCATTCGAGTCACATTGTAGCCTTTCATGCATCAAACACATTGAGCTCATATTTATCATGTTTGATCCTTATATTTAATTTATTTGATGAAAAAGATGATACTTATGTGCGTGTTTGGTGTGTATGCAGATTTCACTACTTATTACCCAGGCAAGCACAGCCACGACGGTAAAGGAAAGGAAATAGCGGTGCAGAACCATATCTTGACAGTCCAGACCATGTCAATTATAGATGACAGTTTCTAATGGAGGAAGCTGAATCATGAGACAGAGCTCTGTTGAGCGGAAAACACAAACATACCAACGAGGCAATGACCTGACACACTCGACAATGGAGAAAATATGCCAAGTGGAGCGCGTTTTGAAGAGCATGAAAAGCTAAACTTTTCTACGTACTTTGAATAAAGGTCGGACTACGAGAAGATCATGAAAACGATGAAGGAAGATCAAGAGAAGATTATACGCAAAAAGGAGGATTTTATGGAAGAAAGATTAATACTTTAAAAGAAGAATTTTTCTTTTAATGTGTTTAATTCTAACTTAACTTCCTCCTCAAGAAGGACTTGACCTAAACCTCCTCTATAAAAAGCCAAAGCTAACCATTGAGAAAGATATAGAGCAATTGAGAGTTGAGAAACTTTGTAACGACCTTACATTATTATCATGTTCTAATTTCATCTTATGGTTTAGATTGTATTGTTTAGTAGTTGTGAGAAAAGGATTGGATTTTGTTTAGGTTTTTGTTAATGCAATTTTAGTTCAAGGTTTGCTTATTCTTGGTTCTTTATCTTGTTTGCGAGTGAATTGGGAGAGGATCTCGTTAACTATCTATTTATCTAATATCGGGAGAGTTAGCCTCATGAAACGGATAATCATCATTTTCATCATAATCGGTGAAAACTAACTCAGCTTAGTGATAAGCTCGAGTTTCAACGGCTAAAAGAAGCGTAAGATTGGTTGGTGTTCGTCATTGGTTCATGTAACCCCCTTACCCCGGTCTAGACGTTTGACCCGCATTAAGAGAATTACACAAGGAAAACCGAAGTTAACTCGTGAAAGTCAACCTAGATTAGAAACCCTTTTTTCCTTTTATCGCTTTCTTTTTACATTTCTTTATCTTGTCTTGATGCATAATTAAGTCCTACAATGTTTACTCGCGCAACAAATATATTTCCATTTAAACCGAACATCATTGTACTTTCGTTCGCAACCAATCTGATATAAGGTTAAATTACAAATTAATGTTACCAACCTTTAATTAGGTTCATTACATGCTTACAAGTGAAATATCAACATCATACAATCATTTAAACATCCACAATTACAAATTATATAAAACATGGAGAGAAATGTAAACATTTAAACCTGACAAATCATCCCATTTTAACTAACTTAACGACCTCGTTTCGAAACAGTCACCCCTTGTTTCAAAACCATACATTCCAATAGCATTTGGTGTCAGAACAACCTTACCCATTCCGAAACCAATTCCCCAAATTGACCTCCCCTACATTCAGACATAACAGAGCCGTATCGAAATGACCCCGAGTTTCGATACGGGCACAAATTATAATTAAGGGTCTCGAAACGGCCTAGCAGTGTTCAGAAACATTGAGACCAACTATGCAAGTTGTATCAAAACAGTTATTACTGTTTCGAAACACTTAACAGATCTGAACTAAAACATCAAAATATAAGATCCCTAGAACATACCATATGGACACTAATTATCATGCAATCATAGGTAAACATCAACCACATATTTATCCAACACATAGGCATCATCAAAGGTTTCTAGCATCATGAATTGCAAAACATGATTACTTTAAAGGCATGCAATCTATAAGCAATCCACATATATTATCAAAAACCACAAAACAAAGCATAACAACATACAATGGCCCAATACAAGTCTTTTAAGACAAAACACAGTTGCTAAACCAGGTAGTTTAAACAATCCTCTCCCAAATACCGAGGTACCCTCCCTATTGCCATTTTTACCTTATTAAAAGTGTCAAATCCCATACTTGTAAATTGAGTGATGTCTTGGGTGAAATCCCTTGCTATTTTGCTGCCCAAATGCTCACGTATCTTCATTCTTGAAAAGGAGAGCGTAAGCATATTTGCTTAGTGAGGGAAAGCTCAACTTAAACAAGAATAATGCATTTTTTCAAATCAATGATTCCTTTAAAACATAACCACATCATGCTCAACTTTCTCATGCTTTTGAAACCACAAATAAAGCATCTTTATAAATCACTTGTATAATTACCTCATACATATCTCAATGCAAACCAAGCAAAAGCTTCACATGCTTAAATCTCACAAAGCATAATCATCATGTATAAAAATCTTTATACAAAGCATTTTAAAACCATGATACATGTACAATTCATATAATGGCATTTCAAGTGAACTGTATGGTATCTACCCCCATCCTTGGTTAGCGCTACCCCTATCCATTAATGATCGGATATACGGATACATTGATAGCACTATCCCCATCAAGTCACATAGTGAAACTACCCTCACCATTATCTCACTTCGGCCATGATGCTACTACCCGCATTGCCCGTAGGTGATTGCAATACCCCTATCACTCGCATCTCAATAGCTGTAACACCCAAAATCTGGTCTAGTCGGAATTGGGTTTCGCAATCAAAATTTTTTATATTTATGAATTCTAAACATTGTATCGTGTAGTAAATTATTGGTATCAGACTTTAATTGAGTTAAGATATTGTCATTAGATTCTATCGAATAGTATTGAAACCTATATAGTGACTAAATTGAAGAAAATGCAAGTTAGGGAGCAAAACCATAGTATGGTGTGAGTTGAGAGACTAAATCTTGCGATTAACCACTCCTCAATTATAATATGTATACGTGGGATTTTCTGAGAGCTTTCCTTCAATTGAAGGAAAGCTCAATGGCCTAAAATATAATTGTAAAACAAAGTAGTAAAAGGATGGAAACTTACCCGAGAATTTCCTAAGCAAACACCTTCTTCTTCTTCATCTCTTTCTTTGAAGAAGGCACCTCCATTGGAGGATGTTTTGAGCTTTACTTTTCCTTTCATTTTATCGATATCGAATCGTTACTATCGATCGGGTAAGATATAATCTTCAATAGGTGATTGAATTCCATGGATATATTGAGTTTAATCTCAAGCTAGCGTTTTGACCATCCATGCATATTTCACCGTTAGTGTTTATATTGAAATCAGATATCGATTTGGATATCGTTGTATTGATTTTGATATCAAAATATCGATCCTAACAATTTCCCTATTGATTTCCTAGCTCAAGAAGTTGACAAAGTGCATCCACCATCTCCATCCAAAGCTAGGAACAAGGGAATTATTATATGAGAGCCTTGAAAGCTTTATAGTGTCAAGGTGAGTGTAGTGGAATTCTCGGGTTTAGGCGAGAGGCCTTCCCGAATCTCTTATTGTAGTTTTAGATTATATCATTGACATTAACATCAAAGAAATTGCGTTGGATCATTAATCGGACGCCATGGTATGTGTCGGTAAGTTATTTATTAAACATCGTACATAGTCGTTGTTATCGTCATTGAATATTGTCATTGAACATTGTCATTGATATAATCATTGTTATCGAACTATTGTATAGAAATCATTAGACATTGATATTGTCATCGAACCATGAAATATTGATAATGAGTTATATTTGTCATTGATGACATTGAAATCATTGGTCATTAGAATACTTATTGATTCTTGAAATGGATATGAACATGGGAACCTTGGATTTGAATATACATTGGATACAATTGGCATTCCATAGAATTCATGAGCTCAGTGTACGGGTGGTCTACGGTCCTAAGGCTACGGCCTATATTGATTTGGTGAGGCGGAGGGATTAGACCATTCATTGATTTGACGAGGCGTAGGAATTCGTGTATCCACTATCTTGATTCAATCCAAAGGTTAGGAATGAAGTGAATATATTAACATTGTATATTGTTGCATAGCAACGTGTCTCATCTCATGCATTCGATATACCGAGCCAAGACAAGTCACTACGAGCTTCAAGTAATGTGTATTTGACTTATAAACTCCTAGGAAGGTGGCAAAGTAGTTGAACTAGTCATTTATGCCTATTTTGATGTGTATGTGTGAATTCTATGATGTAATATGGTTAATGGCCCTAAATGGCCCTTTCGGTTAGCACAAAATGGATGAAAATTGCATGCTTAGCTCAAAAAGATAAAAACATAGTAAATATATTCGTATGATCATGAAACCTAGTATGCTAGTAGTTTATACCATTGAAATGTTGCGCGTAAAGTTCCGTTGCATTTGGACATCATTCGATAGGTCAATTTGAATAAAAACCATAAAAAATCTGTCATTATAAGTCAGGCTGCATCGAAACGGGTGATGGCGTTTCGATACGGGTAAGCATAATTTAGACTGAGGAACAGGGTGTATCGGAATAGTTCATGGCCGTTTCGAAACATTTTGTCACTAGAATCCCTCGTTTCGATACATGTTTATAGCGTATCGAAACGAGTCAAAGTCAAAGTCAAAGGAGGTCAACTCGTTTCGATACAGGGCATGGCCGTATCGATACGGTTTAAGAGTAAAGTCAATAGGAGTTGACCATCGTTCACCCTTTTCGAAACAGCCCTAGGATGTTTCGATACGAGGCTAGTTCAGTTAGTTAAAGGCTTACTAAACATATCGCATGTTTCACATTTTGGTCACTGAACATTGTAAGGTTAAATCGAATAAGTTAATTATCCCCAAATTGTATGAAACTTTGCAAGGATGATCTTAATATGGTGAATTTTGAGTCTGGTAAAATCTATTACATTGAAGGGCCCCTAGTTTGTCGAAATTACAATTTGATCCTTAAAACTTGTAATAGTTGCGATTTAGCCCTGTATGATTTATCATTGCTTACTTGAGTAAATTGGACTGAATTATTTGATGGTGATGATTCGTTGTATGATGTGGTTGAAAATATTATTAATAAAATGAAAATTTGTTGCACTGAATTCTGTATCGATCATCAGTTTCACCTTCTGACCCGGTTCTCGACCAGACCGGGAAGGGGGTGTTACATTTGTGGTATTGGAGCTAGAGTTTAGTCGATTCTAAGACTAAATCGAAGCTTGTTGCATTGTTAACGTGTTACTTTTCCACATACGAGTTATACATTGTGTATATTGTGTCTTGTTGACTAATCTAATCTTTCATATAGATATGTCTGAGACTAATGAAGCTCATATAGACGAGCTCGCTACCGGCTCCTCGACGCATGGTTAGGAGATTAGAGGAGGAAATTCTCAGAACCCACCGCAACTACAGAACCCTTCTTTTCAGGGTACTGAATGTGTAGCACCTACTGCTCAGGCTAAATGTTTCCAGAACATGGCTAATATGTCCAAATAGTTTATGGATATGATGCAAGCAACACCACCTGTTCAGCATACCCCTCATATTGTCTAGTATGTTCGTGCCCCTGTGGACAATTTGGCTTCACTCTGAGCCTATTCCTTTACCGGACAAGATGATGATAATCTTGAATTTGTCGAATACTATCTGCATAACACTCTACATATCTTGAACAAGACGTTGTAGTGTTCGGATGAACACAAGTTGGATCGTGGTATTGCGTTATTGACCGATGAAGCTCTCATGTGGTGGGAACCCACTATTCTCACAGCTCCTGAATTATCGGTTACTTGGGAGTTCTTTCTCCGAGAATTCCGAAATAAGTATATTAGTGAATATTATCTTACGAAAGACGGAACACCTTTCTTCATTTGAGGCAGGGTGGGTGACCTATCGAGCAATATATCCATGATTTCTACAAATATTGTCGATACGGAGCAGAATTTATAAAGAAAGAGGAAGACAAGTGTAGAATGTTCATAGTTGGCCTTAGCGATGAGTTACGACCCATGTTTACGACCTTTGGTGTAACGCCCCGGTTTTGGGCTTAGATGTTTTAGGTATTGGATTGGACCGGTTAGAAACGGTTCGAATCGTGTTAGGTGGTTTAGGGAAATCAAGGATAGGGAAAGGATAAAAATAAGGTAAAAATTGCTAAAATCCTCTAAAATCGCCTTGGATGTCGAGGATTGTGATTGTACCGTATACTCCATCAAAGTACCCTTATAATTGAGGCTAAGATCACAACGGTGGATGGTTAAATCTTGTGTGTAGATCTTGTGGTATGTGTCCCATGCTCTCGTTAGTGGAATTATACAACTACCGATGAGTGGTGTTGAGGGGTTGTGATTGTACAATTAAACTCCACCACGGGTGTCACAACGGTTGATGGCTTAATCCCGTGTGTGAGCCTTGTGTAGTCCGGTAGTGTGTATGAAGCGTGTGGGACAACTCTTGTAATCCGCGTATCCAATTGTGTCATTTGTGTTGGTTTTGGTATGGATTGAGAATTGATCACTTGCGAGCCAATATAATATTGTTGATTAATGATTTAAGCATGTGATGCTTGTGAATTATGATAGAATGCATGTGATGCTTGGTTTAAGCTTTAGCAAAGGATTATTTGTTGTTATTTTAAAGATGTTAAGAGCATGTAGTTTAAAAAGTGCATTGATGCTTTAAAAGGGCATGCTTTAAGTAAAGGCATGAGATGACAAATGGCGATGTTTCAGTTTTGTAAAATGCATTGATGAATGTTTAGTTTTAGTGATCCTCGCTAAGCTTTATGCTTACGCTCATTTGTTTCATCAATGCGGAAAATTAAGCATTTGGGCAGCGAGAAAGCAAGTGGATTTCAAGTATCTTAGACCAAACAAAGTATGTGGTTTTGCCTTGGTGTAATAAGAGGCAATGGGTGGGATTTCTACTTTTGATATTATTTAGTGATGTTAAACACCTTGAGCATGTTTGGTTTGTTGATTTTGTATTGTAAATGGCCTTTGTATATTGGTTTAAGCTTGAATGTGGTTTTTAGCCTTTTTGTGGTTTTGACATCTAGGAAGCATGCCTATAGTTCTAAAGCTTGCAACAATGATGCTATGTTATAGCTTGTGCTTCGTTTTTTGTGGTCTTTGATGTGTATTCATATTGTATGTGTGCTGTGACTTGTGTTGGAGTGGTTTCGAAGGTGAAAATTTGTTTAAAACCAACAATTTGGAAATTGCTGGTCTAGGCGTTTCGGAATGCCCTTATCTGTTTCGGAATGGTGGCATGTAATGGCCATGGTGTTTCAGAACGGGTAGGCACGTTCCGGAACATTTCGCCACTATAATTCACCGTATCGAAACAGGCTATTTGGAGTCTCGGAACGCACTCGCATATCAAAACGATCAACATGGTTTCGAAACGTCCGTTCCAATACATGGTCTTGTGTTCTGAAACACTTGACCGTTGGATGTTGATTTTGAATAGTTCCAAGTTTCTGTTTCTTACGTTTTGGTCCCTGAATGTTGTAAGTTCAATTGGTTGAGTTTGGATGGTCCATTTGAGATGAGATTAGATACGTTGACATGTTATATGATTAATTTTGGCTTGCTAATCTTAAGAACTAGATAGTCCTTGTAATTCTTGAAATTTAAAATCTAGTCCCTAAAAGTTAATTGAATGCAATTTAACCCCTAATTAAGCTCCGATCATCGTGTCGTTTTTGCGTAATCTCTTAATTAATCACATAGGATAATAATGTGCATCTAGAAAAGATAAAAAAGGTCGCTAATCGAGGTTGACTTTCACAAGTTGACTTCGGTTTTCCCCGTGTAATCTTCCTAGTTTAGGTCATGCGTCTAGACCGGGCTAAGAGGGTTACATTTGGTATCACCAACTTTCAAGATTTGGTGAACCGAGTCAAGGCCACTGAAGCTGCCCGGAGAGCTCAACGAGCTAGTGGGTCTGGAAAATTTAAGAAGAGGTTTGGGGATGATTCTCGACCTCATAGATGGAATAAGAAGGGGAGATATCAAGGCCCCAAACAGAATATCTATCCACAGCCCTCCCGTTCTGGGAACAATGAGAGACCTTAGTATATGACGTAGTCTTTTGCTAAAGCAGCATCCGTTGATAGCAGTGGATGTTCAAACTGAGGCAACAAACATTCATTATGCAATTATTGTCAAAACAAGCATCCAGCGGGTCAATGTCGTAAGCAGACTGGAGCTTGTTACTACTGTGGCGAGCATGGCCACTTTATTCGTGACTGTCCTTTTAATGCAACCAAATCTGTTTTCACACCGATTACTACTGCATCCCCTGCTCAATCCTTTCGAGGTAGAGGATCGAAGCAAGGATCATCGAGAACATATGGACGATCGAATGGACCAGAGAAACCATTTATTAAGCAAGATTCAAAGGCTCCTACCCAAATCTATCATGTGAGGAGCAGGGAGAAGAGGATGAACCTGATGTTATTGCAGGTACCGTTGAGTTATATTCGCATCCTTTATATGCATTGATTGACACTGGTTCTACTCATTCTTTTATAAGAACCATTGAAGTTAAGAAGTATAACATGTCTTTTGAACCAATAGAATTGAGAATTTCTATAACCAATCCCCTAGGAGATTGTGTCACCGTAAAGAACTACCCTTTAATGATTCAAGGGAATCCTTTTCCGGGCAATTTGTTGCTTTACCGATCCACGAATCCGATGTCATCCTAGGATTAGATTGGATTGGTGAGCATCAAGCCTGGGTAGACTGTTGTAAAAGAAAATTTTACCTTCGAGGTTTGGGAAAGGAAAGTGTCGTATTGATGAGTGCTAGGAATCCATCATTGTGTGCTCTGTCATTGGAAACCCAAGGAGAATTACAACTACAAGACATTGACATTGTGTGTGAGTTTCCTGAAGCCTTTCCTGATAAACTTACTGGATTGCCCCCAACCCGTGAAGTAGAATTTGGCATCGAGGTGCAACCTATGACTGCTCCAGTTTCCATTGCACCATATCGCATGGCAGTTGTAGAATTAAAAGAATTAAAGACTCAGATCCAAGACCTATTGAGCAAAGGTTTCATTCAACCGAGCTCTTCACCATGGGGAGCTCCGGTTCTCTTTGTTAAGAAGAAGGATGGTTCTATGCGTTTGTGTATTGACTACAGACAATTGAATAAACTAACCATCAAGAATAAATATACGTTGCCTAGAATAGATGACCTATTTGATCAATTAAAGAATGCCTCTGTGTTTTCCAAGATCGACTTAAGGTCGGGCTATTATCAAATGAGGGTTAAGGAGTGTGATGTGCCAAATGCTGCCTTTCGTACGATATATGGACACTACAAATTCTTAGTGATGCCCTTTGGTTTAACCAATGCACCGTCGACCTTTATGGATTTGATGAATCGGGTATTTACACCCTACCTTGATAAATTCATAGTGGTGTTTATAGATGACATATTGATCTATTCCAAGAATGAAGCGGAGCACCGAGACCATCTTCGTATTGTGCTTCAGACTCTAAGAGAGAAATAGTTGTACACGAAGTTCTCTAAGTGTGAGTTTTTGCTCACCGAAGTTGCCTTTCCGGGGCATATCGTGTCGGCTTCGGGAATCCAGGTGGACCCGAAGAAAATCCAAGCTATTGTAGATTGGCACCCACCGAAGAACATTGGCGAAGTCAGAAGCTTCCTTGGGCTTGCTGGCTATTACCATAGGTTTGTGAAAAGTATTTTCTATGATAGCCGCTCCTTTAACTAAGTTATTGAGGAAAGAAGCTCCTTTTGATTGGACCGAAGTTCAACAATGTAGTTTTGATCAGTTGAAACAAGTGTTGACTCATGCACCAGTCTTGACCCAACCCGAGTCCGAAAACGACTACACAGTTTATAGTGATGCATCGCATCTCGGGTTAGGATGTGTACTAATGCAAGAAAGCAAAGCCATCGCTTATGCTTCGAGGTAGCTTAAGCCACATGAAATGAATTATCCCACCCACGACCTTGAATTGGCTATAGTTGTCTTTGCGTTGAAAATCTGGAGACATTATCTCCATAGAGAGAAATGATATCTCTTCACCGACCATAAAAGCCTTAAGTATTTATTGACTCAAAAGGAGTTGAACCTTCAACAATAGAGGTGGATAGAACTCCTTAAAGATTACGATTTGGTCATTGATTACCATCCACGCAAGGCCAATGTTGTAGTTGATGCACTCAGCCACAAACCTTCACCTGGTAAGCATTGACAATGAACTTGAAGTTATATGAATTATGTAGTACATCAACTCATTATAAAATTGCTATATTGTAGCCCCTCTAACAATTAACCCTCACTTCCGACTTCGGAAGCATCGTTTTCTTGTAGCTGAACTTCAAGTTTAGTCTACCATCATTTCACGAATCAAGGATTTGCAAGAGCAAGACCCTGATCTTCAATCCATCGTCTCTAAAATATCAAACAACCCTGACTCCAAAATTAATTCTATAGGACTCTTGTACTTGCACGACCGATTTTTTGTACCTAATGATGAAGTTCTTCGCACTGATATTCTCTCGGAAGCCCATTCTAGTTCTTTTTCTGTCCACCCCAGGTCTGTGAAGATGTATAAAGACTTACGCGAAATCTATTGGTGGCCAAGCATGAAGCAAACCATAGTTGATTTCATATCCAAATGTCTCATGTGTCAACGTGTGAAGGCAGAACATTGTGCCCCTATTTTATTGTTACAGCATATTGATCCGCTGAAATGGAAGTGGGAAAAGATCACTATGGATTTTGTTAGTGGTTTACCGTTAACTCCAGCGAAGCATGATGCCATAAAGGTTATTGTAGATCGATCCACAAAGTCAGCTCATTTTATACCGGTTAGAATGGACTATGGCCTCCCTAAACTAGTTGACTTATATATCAAGGAAGTAATCCGACTCCACGGAGTACCTAAGTCTATTATCTCCAATCAAGACCCCCGATTTGCATCTCGATTTTGGAGAACCTTACAAGGAGCTCTGGGCACCAGAGTTAATCTTAGCACAACTTTTCACCCTCTATCTGACGGCCATTCAGAGAGGGTAATCCAGGTAAATTATCGGGAAACTTGTCCATTGGAACCTTATAAGTTGCATTGTTATTGAACCTATACAAATCTTGGAAGACATGCTTCGAGCATGCATCATTGACTTCGGAGGCACTTGGGGGAAATCTCTACCCCTTGTCGAATTTGCTTACAATAATAGTTACCAAGCATCCATCCAAATGGCCTAGTATGAGGCATTGTATGGTAGGTCATGTAGAACCCCATTGTGTTGGTCAGAGCTTGGCAAGGGCAAGATGTTAGGCCCTGACTTGCTTCGAGAGACTGAAGAGCGAGTCACTATTATTCATGATCGTTTAAGGGCTGCCTTTGATCGACAAAAGGCTTATGCTCACCTCAAAAGAAGAGACATTGAGAACGAAGTTGGTGAAAAAGCCTTCCTCAAAGTATCACCGTGGAAGAAGGTTTTAAAATTTGGGAATAAGGGAAAATTGAGTCCCCGATTCATTGGACCCTTTGAAGTCATTAAAAGAGTTGGCCTCGTGGCATATCGACTGTTGTTGCCCTCAGAACTGAGTAAAATCCAAGTTGTTTTTCATGTATCAATGCTCCAGAATTATCGTTCTGATCCTTTGCACATTGTGGAACCTAAATCTGTAGAACTTCGACCAAATCTGTCCTACGAGGAGGAACCGGTTCAAATTCTTGCTAGAGAAGTCAAGAGGCTTCACAACAAAACCGTATCATTAGTTAAAGTGCTCTGGAGGAGCCACACCGTTGAGGAAGCCACCTGGGAAATTGAAGAGACTAGTAAACAACAATATCCTCATCTCCTCGGTTCAGGTAAAAAATCGAGGACGAATTTTTATTAAGGGGGAGAGTTGTAACACCCCAAAATCCGGTCTACTTAGAATTGGGTTCCAGCGATTGGAAATTTTTTATATTGATGAATTCTAAACATTGTATCGGCTAGTTAATTTGTGATATCGGACTCTAATTGAGTTAAGATATTGTCATCAGATTCTATCGAATAGTACCGAAACCTATAAAATGACTAAATTGAAGAAAATGCAAGTTAGGGAGTAAAACCATAGTATGGTGTGAGTTGAGGGACTAATCATGCGATTAGCCCCTTCTCAATTATAAATTGTCTATGTGGGATTGTCTGAGAGCTTTCCTTCAATTGAAGGAAAGCTAAATGGCCTAAAATATAATTGTAAAACAAAAGTAGTAAAAGGATAGAAACGTACCCGAGAATTTCTTACGCAAACACCTTCATCTTCTTCATCTCTTTCCTTAAAGCAAGCACCTTCATTGGAGAAAGTTTTGAGCTTTTCTTTTCCTTCGTTTTATCGATATTGAATCGTTAGCATCGATCGGGTAAGCTATAATCCTCAATCGGTTATTGAATTCTATGAATATATTGAGTTTAATCTCAAGCTAGGGTTTTAACCATCCATGGATATTTCATCGTTGGTGTTTATATTGAAGTCAAATATCGATTTTGATATCATTGTATTGATTTTGATATCGAAATATCGATCCTAACAATCTTCCTATTGATTTCCAAGCTCAAGAAGTTGACAAAGAGCATCGACCGTCTCCATCCAAAGCTAGGCAAAGGGAATTGTCATCCGAGAGCCATGAAAGTTTCAGAGTGTCAAGGTGAGTGTAGTCGAAGTCTCGGGTTTAGGCGAAAGGCCTTCCCGAATCTCTTATTTTTGTTTTAGATTAAATTGCTAACATTAAAATCAAAAAATTATATTGGATCATTAATCGGACGCCATGGTAAGTGTCGGTAAATTGTTTACTGAACATCGGACATATTCATTGATATCGTCATTGAATATTGTCATTGAACATTGTCATTGATATAGTCATTGTTATCGAACTATTGTATAGAAATCACTAGACATTGATATTGTCATCGAACCACGAAATATTGATAATGAGTTATATTTGTCATTGATGAAATTGAAATCATTGGTCATTACAATACTTATTGATTATTAAAATGGATATGAACATGGGAACCTTGGATTTGAATAGACATTGGATACAATTGGCATGCCATAGAATTCATGAGCTCAGTGTACGGGTGGACTGCGGTCCAAAGGGTACGACCTATATTGATTTGGCGAGGTGGAGGGATGTTTATTGATGTTGGTCAAATTGGTGAGGTGGAGGGATTAGACCATTCATTGATTTGGCGAGGCGTAGGAATTCGTGTATCCACTATCTTGATTCAATCCAAGGGTTAAGAATGAAATGAATATATTAAACATTGTATATTGTTGCATAGCATTGATATTGATGAGCATGAGATCATGATTATAGACATTCAATATATTGTTATTCATATTGTTTAAGGCTACCTCGCTAGGCAAAGTATACCTAACGTGTCTCATCTCATGCATTCGATATACCGAGGCAAGACAAGTCACTACAAGCTTCAAGTAATGTATTTTTGACTTATAATCTCCTAGGAAAGTGGCAAAGTAGTTGAACTAGTCATTTATGCCTATTTTGATGTGTATGTGTGAAGTCAATGATGTAATATGGTTAATGGCCCTTTTGGTTAGCATAAAATGGATGAAAATTGCATGCTTAGCTCAAAAAGGTAAAAATGTAGTAAACATATTTGTATGAATATGAAACTTGGCATGCTAGTAGTTTATACCATTGAAATGTTGCGCATAAAGTTTCATTGCATTTGGACATCATTCGATAGGTCAATTTCAATAAAAACTAGCAAAAATCTGCAATTACAGGTCAGGCCGTATCGAAATGGGTGGTGGCGTTTCGATACGGGTAAGCATAATTTAGCCTGAGGAATAAGGTGTATCGAAAAGGTTCATGGCCGTTTCGAAATATTTTGTCACTTGAATCCCTCCTTTCAACATAGCCGGAATCAAAACTAACTTTTGCCTAGTTTCCGCCCAACAAAGAGGCGTTCTACACTTTCTCCCATACAAAGCCTCGTATGGAGCCATTTGAATGCTTGCATGATAACTATTGTTGTAAGAAAACTCAACCAAAGGCAAGTGCTTCTCCCAAGATCCCTGAAAATCAATAACACAACATCTCAACTTGTCCTCAAGCACATGGACAACACGCTCTGACTGTCCATCCGTTTGAGGATTATAAGAAGTACTGAAATTCAACCGAGTACCCAAGGCTTGATGCAAACATTCCCAAAACTTCTATGTGAACCTCGGATCTCTATCCGACACTATAGACTTTGGTACCCCGTGCAAACACTCAATCTCAGCAATGTACAACTCAGCCAGCTTATCCAATGTATACGTAGTATGCACATGCAAGAAATGTGCACACCAGACAAAATCCATGGTAATCCTTTCCCACTTCCATTCTGGGATTTACAACGGTTGCAACAACCCAGAAGGAACCTGATGTTCAGCCTTCACTCGCTGACAAACCATGCGTTTGCCAACAAATTCGACAACATCCTTCTTCAACCCCACCCAATAGTACTCGTCCTTCAAACCACGATACATCTTCGTACTACCAGGGTGCATAGCGAAAGGACTACTATGAGCTTCAGTCAGAATAGTGCGCCTCAACTCAACATCATTCGGCACCACTATCCGACTCCCAAAGCACAGAACACCATCATCATTGAAACTGAAATCTGAAGTCTTACCATCCGCAATATCCTGAACGTGCAGAACAAGAGAATCTTCAAGCATCTACTTATCCTTGATCAACTGAATCAAGGATGGTTTCACTTGCACTTCGCTCTCAACTCCACAACCACCTTCCTGCTCAAAGCATCAACCACAACATTGGCCTTCCCAAGATGATACTCGATCGACATATCATAATCCTTAAGCAACTCCACCCATCATCGTCGCCTAAGATTCAACTCCTTTTGAGACATAAGATACTTCAAACTCTTATGATATGTGAAAACCACACACTTCTCTCTAAAAAGGTAATGCCCCCAAATTTTCAAGGCAAACACAACAGCCGTGAGCTCAAGATCATGAGTAGGGTAGTTACGCTCATGCACCTTCAACTGCCTAGATGCATATGTCATTACCTTACCCTCTTGCATCAACACGCAGCCCAAACCGACATAGGACGCATCACTATAGACCACAAACTCCTTACCAGACTCAGGTTGAGTCAAGACAGGAGCTTGCGTCAAAGTTTCCTTCAACTTCTCAAAAGCATGATGCCTCGCATCTGTCCACTCAAATCAAACATTCTTCTGCAACAACTTGGTCAAAGGTGCAACAATCTTTGAAAAATCCTCGACAAACCTACGGTAATATCAAGCCAAGCAAAGAAAACTTCGCAGCTCTGTCACCGACTTAGGCACTTTCCAATTCATCACTCCCTCTACCTTATGTGGATCAACACGAATACCCTCAGCTGATACAACATGTCCAAGGAAGACTACCTCCCTAAGCCAAAACTCACACTTGTTCAGCTTAGCATAAAACTGGTTCTCCAACAACACTTGCAACACTATCCTTAAGTGTCTATCATGATCCTCCTCGTTACGAGAGTACACAAGGATGTCATCGATGAACAATACCACAAACTGATCCAAAAACTCATGGAATGCACGATTCATCATGTCCATTAAAGCAGCAGGTGCGCTAGTTAATCCAAAAGGCATCACTAAGAACTCATAATGCTCGTACCTTGTTCAAAAAACCGTCTTAGGTACGTCCACATCCTTAACCTTCAACTGGTAATACCCTGACCTCAAATCAATTTTAGAGAACATCGAGGCACCACGAAACTGATCAAAGAGATCATCAATCCTTGGCAGGGAATACTTATTCAGTTGCCGATAATCTATACACATTCACATTGTCACATCTTTCTTCTTTACAAACAACATCAGCGCACCCCAAGGTAATACACTTGGTCGGATGAACCCTTGATCAAGCAACTCATGAAGTTTCGTCTTCAACTCTTTCAGCTTTTTCGGTGCAATTCTATAAGGAGCTATGGACACCGGAGTCGTATTCTCAATCAACTCAATACCAAACTCAACTTCCCTGTTTGGCGGCAACCCAAGCAACTCTTCTAGAAAGACACCCGGAAAATTACAAACTGTTCTGATGTCTTGCACACATACATCCTTTAAACCAGGATTCATCACATATGAAAGATAAGCATCACAACCCATCCTTAGCATACGACTTGCTTCTAAAGCCGAAACAACATTAGACAGGAATTTCACATTCTCGTCTACTATCACCACCTCATAATCATCAACAAGCTTCAAGGTAACTCGCTTAACATCGAAATCAACAACATCCCTATGCTCAGACAACCAATCCATCCGAAGAATCATATCAAATCCATAAAAGGTAATTCCATCAAATCCATAGGAAAAACATAACCCTGCAAAGACAAAGGGCATCTCCTATACATCTTCCTTGTGACCACAGTCTCACCAACGGAACAAGTCACTTGCATTCCTACTCTCAATAACTCAACAGGTATCAAGAAAATGTGCATGCTCACTCAAGATATTAGAATCTGTGGATCCAAAATAGATAAATTCCAACAATGATAAAGATTGTAGAACAAAGGTACCTACGATGATATCGGTGTCTTTGCGCCCCTCGCGCTGAGCATAGACCCTCGTCGGACCGCCTCCCTCATGATGAACTGCTACCCCATGTGCGACACCACGCTGACCCTCATCTCTCCTATGAAAGTTACCTCGGATGCGCCCACGGCCTCTATGAGGTGC
The DNA here is from genome assembly GCA_030270665.1 of Hibiscus trionum. Classification (NCBI taxonomy): domain Eukaryota; kingdom Viridiplantae; phylum Streptophyta; class Magnoliopsida; order Malvales; family Malvaceae; genus Hibiscus; species Hibiscus trionum. The sequence goes on from BSYR01000021.1 coordinate 31,886,746, forward strand.
AACAACAGCAGGTGCATGCCTCTGACCTCCACCAGCCAACGGAGGACACTCACGCCTCATATGATCAGCTGAACTACAGTTCCACCAGGAATTGCCTATCATCACAATAGGAGCATGTGCCTCTCTAGCCGTACGTGCACATCTCACCTCAGATGATCCCTCGATCCACATGTCCAACATGTGTGCTGCTCAGAGCTCACTCGTCCACCCTGAGCCTGTCCACCCCATCCAGGAGCACCTCGCCTCGCATCAGGCTGATACTTCCTATCCTGGAATTTTTTGTTCCGTCCACCTCCGGAATTGAACTCAGCAACTCTCTTACCAGAGCTAGAACCACCTCCACGAGATGTAAGACCCAAGCTATGCTCGATGTCCTTAGCCCGACACACGAGCACATCAAAATTTGTGTAATCTATGGCCAACATAAAGTTCTTCACTTCATGTACAAAGCCCATACCGGAAGCAATCACAATGATGCCTCTCACTCGGCATTAACTCAGGGGCATACTGGCTCAGACGTACGAACTGGACCTCGTACTCAGCCACAGAAAGATTTCCCTGTACAAGTGACATAAACTCGCGCTTTTTCTCATCCAAGTATCTGACACCAAGATACTTCTTCTTAAATGAACTCCGAAAGAACTCCCAATCTAACTCATTGGGCTCCAAACCAGCAGTGATAGTCGTCCACCAACTATAAGCATTACCCTGAAGTAAAGAAACTGCGCACCCCAGCTTGCGTGCATCATTGCATCCCATCTGATCTATAATGCGGATCGTACTTGCCAACCATGCCTCCGATGCCTCAGGAGACATACCACAGAACTCAATAGCTCCCAGATTCCTCAGCCTTTCCAAAGGTAAACCCACCTGCCCAGCTGCAGGTGCCTGAACTTGCGCTCTAGCTACCACAGCATAAAACGCTCCGGTGATCGCCTGAACCAGCGGCGTTAGATCACCCAATACAGGACCAGCCTATCCATGTTGCTCTGGCTCTCCACCTCCGGGTGGTGGTGGCGGAGGTAGAGTCTCATCAGATGGGTCCTCGGCCCCTTGATTACCCTGCTCAGGCACAGGCTCGATCGTATTCGATCTAAGCTCTCTCCTAGGACCCATTGTGCTATTTTTAACAAGGAATAATAATAGAAATATTTCAAACCATGAGTTAGGCCAGCCTCAAGCAAGGATCCAAGTTTACAAAACCAATTTAAAACATTTAACTAGTTTAATAAGGCAATGGGCACCCCGATTTCCCTCAAGCATATCATACGATACAAATATCATATCATAATCATCATGCCTTACATCATCCACGATCAGCACACATCCTCATCACATCATCAACATGCAATCATATTTAACTCCCATATGATTCATAAAAACCGAGCATAACAAAAGCACCAACATTCAACCAAAAACATGATTTCCAAACGACATGCCACTTAACATCGAATCAAACATCAAAACATACCAATTTCACTTACCATCATCCCCAATTCTTTTGAAACCTGGCTCTGATACCAACAAATGTTATTTCCTTTAGCCCGACCTAGACGCCTGACCCAAACTAAGAATATTACACTGGGAAAATCGAAGCTCATCCAAGCTTCCATGTCAATTTTCATCACAAACGGATCATCCAAGCTCATCCAATTGCATGCTCAACATTCGAGGACCAATATGTAACATTCCAGAACATAAGAAGATGCTTTTAACTGAAAATTACGATCATGTATTGGTACCCTAAAGCCCATATCGATACGCAGGAAGGCAGTAGCAAAAGTTGGGAAAAAGGTATCGATACCCTTCCTCGCGTATCGGTGCGCCCTTCAAACTTTGCACAAGCGTATCGATACGCTCCCAACTCGTATTGATACCCCTATGTTATTTGGCCTAAGTTTTCCGTTCAAGTATCGATACTCAAACCTGAGTATCGATACCCAGACCAGAAATGCACTTCGAACAACCTTCAATTCACATTTTACATCAAGCAATTTCATCCAAAACATCCATACATGCTAGGACAAGTATATCTAACACATATGTATCAACATCTAAGCATATTTCAAGCATTAGACATGGCAATTCATGAAGAGTATAGAACTATATAAGCATGCCTTTAGACACTAACCATGGCATAGCCAAAATACCAAAAGAAAAGTCCATAAACCATATACAGGCCAAATACAAGTCTCAAAACACAAACTAAACATGCTCAAGGTGTTTCACAACACCAAACAATCCATGAGTGGAAATCCCTCCCATTGCCTCTTATTACACTAAAGTAAATCACATACTTTTCTTAGCCAAAACGCTCGGATATACTTTGCTTGCTTGCTACCAAATATGCTCAATTCCTTGCATTGATGAAACAAATGAGCGTAAGCATAAAGCTTAGTGAGGACCGCTATAAAACCAGAACATTCATCAATGCATTTTAAAATCCAAAATATCATTCTTTGTAAACACATGCCTTCCTTTAAAACATGCACTTAAAAACAACATTTCCTCTTTCAAAACCACATGCTCATAGCATCATTAATTACAACAGCAAAAACCTTTGCTCATGCTTAAACCAAGCATCACATGCATTCTAGCATAAATCTCAAGCATCACATGCTTTCTCAAAATAAGCATTCATCATAAATTCACTATATCATCACCATTATATTAGCTCGCAAGTGATCAATAACAAAAACCATATCAAAACACAACACAATCGACAGAATCAAATACGCGGATACAAGCGTTGTCCCATACGCTTTATACACACTACTGGCTACACAAGGTGGAGTTTAATGGCACAATCACAACCCCTCAACACATGTGATGGAGTTTAACGGCACAATCATAAACTCTCAACATCACTCATCGGTAGTTGTATAATTCCACTAATGAGAGCACGAGACACAAACCACAAGATTCACACACGAGATTAAACCATTCTCCGATGTGATCTTAGCCTCAATCGTTAGTGTACTTGGATGGAGTTTACGGCACAATCTCAACCCCTCGACATCCAAGGGGACTTTATTCATGGTGCACCCAATCCTATAGACGACTAACTATATCCGATTTAAGGTAACCAAAACCATTTTCCATCACTTGCCAATATAATCATTATTCAACAACATTTCATTGTTTTATCAAAGCATAAACCACAATGCCATTTTTCACAAGCAATAACATGCTTAAAATCAATTATTAAATTGCATAAACACAAGGATCACTTACCTTGTGCATCCTTAACAAAATGGAATTTAAAACCAGAAACAACATTGCTCTAAACATGCTTTAAAACAATAATCAAACCACATTTAAATCAAGTGCATTTTAAACCAAAACATAGCACAATCCAAGAGAGACTTTCGATTTACTTACTCTTGAGCTTAGCTATGTGTTTCAAACTTACACTAAGCTCCCAAAACCATGTTAAAAACGTTTGAAAGCTGGAAAACTCTTTTCCACTCACTGATACGCGAAACTTCGCTTGCCAACGCGAAGATCACTCATCTGAAGCTTCCAAAATTGCCTCGCTTGCTTCCGAATCAATGTCCCCTGCTTTTAGAGCATCAAAAACAGAGATCCAATGCATTAAAATACATTCCAACTCTAGCAAGTAAACACAAACTCGTTGCCCAGGAAAACTACATCAATTTACCCATCCGAAACAATTGAAAACACATTCGAATGCCTCCTAAACCAAGCCCAACCAACAATCATCACTTCCAACCATTAATATTCATCAAATCACACCTAAAAACAACCTAAACCCTTTCTTATACCTCCAGCAATCATATAACCATCAAATCACTGCAAAAACCTAATTAAAACTATCATAAAACTCAAGGATCTCAAGGATTTCAGGATCTATATTGTCAAACTCATTTTCAACATCAAGATTAACTTAAAAATTGATTAAAACCAATCATGAACAGATCACATTATAATCATTACGAAAAATGGAAATTAAAGCATCATTTTACAAGATTTCAATCTCAAATCAAAACTACCATTAAAACTCAATCAAAATCATCATTAAAGAGTCTATAATCTTGGGAATTTCAGTAATGAACCTTCATTAGAGGTTGAGAACGGGATTTACCTCCAATCCTTACCTTCCTAGCAATTTGACAAGTTTATCTTTTAAAATCTTGACGAAAAATACGAAGAACTTTAGAAATGAGTTTAGAAATGAGAAAGAGAGTTTGAGAGAAAAGAAATCCGGAGAAAAGAGATTGGGAAAATGTGTTTGGCTGAAATGAGAGTTGAAAAATTAGTTACGTGATTGAAACTTCCCAAATTATCTAATTTACTTATTAATTGAATAAAAACCAAATAAAACTATTTATTTAAAAACCATTTAAAACACATGCCAAATTGAGGGAAGGCCTAATTGCACAAAATCTCCCTAAAGATTCTAAGATTTTGACTCTTCTTTTAAAAATTGCATTTCCCCCAGTTTTAAAACTTTACATTTTGGTCACTGCCCAAAATGTACCACTTCCAAAACCCATTTTGTAAAATTGATTTGACCAACCACTTAAACATGATTTTAGAGGAATTAAAAAAATTTTGTAACATTTTTATCCTATCTCGAACCTTGATCTCCCTGAACCACTCAAAAAGATTCGAACTATTCCCGACCGGCCCGATCCGACGTCTAAAACATTTAGGCCCAAAACTAGGGCGTTACACATTAGCTTCTACTATAACAACCATTCTCTTAAAAGAATTATTCAATTATATATATACACTTTAATCAACAATCACACAGTCCACTCTTTTAACTATATCAATGCAAAGCAATCCTCATCAAGAACAATTTTACAATACATATTTATTAAGAAGTCCACAAAATAGTCTATGTATTCACAAACATAGCTAATTTCACCATTATAATCACAATGCTTTCATTCTAATGCAAAATAATCTTAGAAATTAATGTTCATACTTGTATGTACCAAAACAGTCTAAGAATCAACTAAAACAATCCTATTAAAATATTCACAGGCAAGGTAAATTGGAATAGCTTCTTTTATTAGATTAAAACAGCCCCCTAATTGCACCTATCTTCCCCGACACAGGTTTAATTATATTACGTAGATCAATTCAAATTAACAATCCATTTCATTGAACAAACAACCAACTACAACCTCCACTTCTCGTCCCATTATATGTTCATATGCAGGACAATTCCCATTAACATGTTTATAACAAAATGCTCAATAAAACAGTCCATAATTTAATTGATACATATCCATTATAAGCATCCATATGCATGGTAGTTTCCAATTACAACATAAACTAGCAATCTCATCTTCTAGACCATTTAGCTCATATCTTGTCCTCTATCTTTTAATTCGTATGAAGCAATAACATAGTCTTCTAAAACTGTCGTTAATCCCATGTTATGATCTTGTTTCAATCGATTTATGCTACCCAATTTAACAACATGCTCACACGGAGTCTTTTTAGCATGACAATTTTCATTCAATCAATTTAACCTTCAACACTACATGCAATTTGACACTTATGTTCTGTAACGCCCCAGTTTTGGGCCTAGGAGTTTTTAAAGGTTTGGTTTAGGGTCCGTAGAACCTAGACTAGAGATCTGAGTTAGTTCGGGGTTGATTCAGGGAAAATGTGGTTCGGGAAGTGATAATAATATGAGAGAAATTTCTAAAATCCTTTTTAAATATGTAAAAGTGGATGGTGAATTCAATTTTGAAAAATAACATGTGGAAAGTGGACTTTTCGGTCTAGTGACTAAAACGTAAAAATTGGAAAACTATTTTTAAATGACTGTTTTGTAAGAGAACCAAAACATAGAATCTTTAGGGAGCTATATTGAATATAATCAGCTATCCCTTTAATTGACATATTTTAATTGTGGTTTTATTAAAAAGATTAAAGAAGTTTTGATTAAAAAGGGATTTAGCTTTTACAAATCCATTTTTGATTTAACTTCCATTTTCTCTCCTTTCTCATCAGCCAAACATTTCTTTTCTTTCAAAACTTCCAGAGATATTTCTTTTCCTTTTCACTTCGATTTTCAAAAGTTTTCTAAGGAGTTTTCTCAACTTATCTCAAAGGATTCTTGAAGATCTTTCATCAAATCTTGTCAATTGAAGGAATAGCAAGGGATTAGAGGTAATTTGCATGCTTATCCTCTAATCAAGGTTCTTTAATAAAATTCCTAGGTATTTGGCTCTTTAATTGTGTTTCTTAATAAGGTTTTGTAATTGATTTGAAGAAAATTGCTAAATCAAGCTTTAAATGGCGATTTTGTGCAATTTTCGTATTGAATCTTTTTTGGCTGGGTTATGATTGATTTTAATCATGTTTTGGAAAAAGATAATAATGTTGAGATTGAGTTTTGATCATGGAAATCCTGAAACTATTTGGATCTCTAGTTGTTTAGGTTGTTAGAATTCGATTTTTGTGGTGTTAATGTGATTTTGGGGATGTTGGAGTTATAAAGTTGTTAATAAATTGATTTTGGATGTTAATCAATGATAATAGATAGTTGGAAGAGTTAGGTTTTGGCTGGGTTGAGTTTGTAGAGTAATCAATGATGTTTTCGGTTGTTTCGGATGAGCGTTTTGGTGGATTTGGGCAAGGCAACATGATAGGTTTGCCTGCTGGAGATTTTAATGCAATGAGATGCATTAATCCTCTGTTCTTATGTGGTTAAAACATGGTAGAATATTTTAGAAGCAAACGATGATGACTTGGGAGCTTCGGACGCTTACTTTCGTGTCGGCTAGTCGAGGTTTCGCGTGTCGGTGAGTGAGAACGTGGATTTCAGTTTCGAAATGCTTAAAGGTGGTTTTGGGAACTTAGATATAAGCTTGAAATGCTTGTCTATGTTCAGAAGCATGTATAAGGAATTTCTCTCTCAGATTGTGTTATTATGGATTTGTTTATGCACTTGATTTTTAAATGCATGTTACCTACTGTTAAAGCATTATTATAGCATGTGATTTGTTGTATTTAAAGTTGAAATGATGAAGGATGCACATGGTAATTGATCCTTGTGAGTATATGTCTTATACTTGTGATTTTAAGCATGGTTTAATGCTTGGAAATATGCTTTAAAGATGATGCTTTGAAAACTGTGAGGTATGTGGTTAAATGTGAATTATATTGGCAACTGATGTTGTGAAAATGGTTTATAAGTGATATCAGATATAGTTAGCCGGCTATAGGATTAAGTGCACTATAAAAAGTCGCCTTGGATGTTGAGGGGTTGGTGTCCCGTGTCTCCGTCCAAGTACCCTAACAATTGAAGAGGTTTGTGTCCCATCTCTCATTAGTGGATTAAGCATCTAACGGATGATCGGGTTGGTGTCCCTGTGGGTTGCGATTGTACCCGATTGATATTGTACATTTGGTTGTGAATGTACCAATTCTTGTTAAGATGGCTTGAAGTGTTGTGTGAACACTTGTCGAATCCGTGATCCGATATGTGGTTTTGAGATATGAACTTGCTTAATGGTCACTTGTAAGCCAATATAATTGATGATGTATTATAAAATGGTTTATGTTGCATTATGTGGTTTATGCATGTTTTACTCTTTAAGCTTTGCATATGATAGTTATGCATGGGAAGGCTTAAATTGAGTGTAGCAATGGAACTTGTTGTTGATTCACGATACATGTGATTTACTATGCTGATTTTTGGTTAAGGAAAGTGCATGGTTTAAAAGGGCATGATAGTTTTCAAATGATGTTTTAGGAAATTGAAATTTGATTTCATTGTCGATATAGAAAATGGTTTTATTGCATTGATGGTCCTCTGTTTTTGAGCCTCCTCACTAAGCCTTGTGTGCTTACGATCTCATTTGTCCATCAATGCAGCAGCAAGTGGCAAAGGGATCACAAGATACTTCATTTGCAAAAGTATCTTTCGGTTAGACTATACGTAATAAGGGTAATGGGGGATCCATTGTGTTTAGGGAGATTTGTGCAAACTCCCTTTTGAGCAAGTTTTATATATGTGTTTTGACTTGTAAATGGCCTTTGATATTTTGTTTATGCTTGGTTATGCATTTCGGTATATTGCTTGACTTATTTTCTAGGTTGCATGCCTATAGTTTACTTATGTTGCTAATTGTCATGGAATGATGTTGATCATGCTTGGAATGATTGAAGATTGATGTTTGGATATGTTATACATAAGTTAGAAGCATGCTTGCATGTTTATGGTTGCTTAAAAGTAAGAAAGACCAAGAAAAATTTGACATTTTTGGTTAGGCATTTCGATATGCATAAGGCTGTATCGAAACAGGGTCTCTGAAATAGGCATGAGGTTTCGAAACAGGACATGGTGTATCAGAATGGGCTCTTTAGATTTAGCTACTGGATTTTCATGTACCGAAACATTTTAGAGAGTTTTTCAATATGGTCTCGTGTTCTGAAACACTAGGTCTTGTTCCGAAACAGGGTGTTTCGATACAGTGCTCTTTGTATCGAAACACCAAGCTGTTAAGTTGGTTGATGGAATCTCTTGAAGTTCTGATTTTTTACGTTTCAGTCTCTAAATGTTGTGGATGCAATTAAATGTGCTTGAATGATCGTTTTGAGCTGATTTTTGACATAGTGGCATGTAATTTGACTAATCAATGAATGGTAACTTTAAAATTGAAGATGTCCCTGTAAGTTGCTAAAATTACAAAATGGTCCCTAAAATGGGTTTGTTTTCAATTGAGTTCCTAATCGATGTTTGTTTGAGATGTTAATTGTTCCGCTGTGAGTCTTAACACTTAGGCTAATGATGTGCATCTAGAAAAGAAAAAAAGAAAAAAATAGGATCATTTATTAAGGTAAACATTCTTAGTTTACTTCAATATTCCCCGTGTGACTCGCTCGGTTTGGTCTTTCGCCTAGACCTGGTCGAGGGGGGTTACATTCAGTGTTGAGTATTGTGGTTTGTCTCCCGAGGCATCCAAGGATTGAATGGCTAGTAAGATCTGGATTTTTTATCAAATGGGCTACAATGATGCATGTAAGCTGGGATTTGTTGTTTCGTTGTTGTAAGGTGATGCTTACAGTTGGTGGACGATTGTAACTGCAGCTTTGGAGCCTAATGAAGTGGATTGGGAGTTCTTCCAAGCTGCCTTTAAGAAGATGTATCTAGGAGTTAGATACTTGAATGACAAGAAATGCGAGTTTATATCTTTGGCTCAGGGTAGCATGAATGTGGCTGAGTATGAGGTTCAGTTTGTTCGTTTGAGTCAGTATGCCCTTGAGTTGATGTCGAGTGATAGGCATCATTGCGACCGTTTTCGTTATTGTTTGGCACAATAGATAAAGACTTTTATGTTGGCCTCTGATTACACAAATTTCGATGTGTTGGTGGCGCGAGCCAAGGATATTGTGCAGAGTCTAGGTTTGACTTCTTATATGGATGTTCTACCTCGGGTAAGAGAACTGCATATTTTGGTCCTGGAGGTGGACAGAATAGGAGACACCATGATAAGAAGTTTCGCTCTAACGCGAGGCGAGGCAGAGGAAGGCCTGGACGTGGAGTGCATGGCCAGGGCGCTCAGGCTAGATCAGCTTTTAATTCTTGTTGGTATGTAGATCGCGTGAGCATATGAGGCGAGATTTTCCTCGTTTGGCTCGAGAGGCGCAGGCTCCTACGGCTGTGCAACTAACTCTTGTTGGAGTTGTGGTTCGGCTGACCATTTGAGACATGATTTTCCGTTGTTGGCTGGAGGTGGTCATGTTAGAGCACCTGTTGTTGCACCACAATGAGGCTGTGGGCGTGGTCGTGGTAACTTCTAGTGTAGGGAGAATGGTCAGAGAACTGTAGCACATGTTATAGTTGTTCAACCTGAGGGTGATGGTCCTACGAGGGTGTACGCATATTGCGAGGGACGTAATGACACCGATGGGATTGTAGGTACTTTTACTTTGCAATCTTTTTCATTGTTATCTTTGATTGATTCTGGCTCTACGCATTCTTATATCTTGAGTGAGCATGCACATTTGCTTGATATTCCCGTTGAGATGTTAAATGTGGGAATTTAAGTAACTAGTTCCTTTGGTGAAACTGTTGTTACGAGAAGGTTGTTTAGGAGATGTTCTTTATCTATTCAAGGTCATGTGTTTGCGGTTGATTTAATGGAATTGTCTTTCTATGGTTTTGATGTAATCCTTGGGATTGATTTGTTGTCTGAGCATAAGGTTGTGGTTGATTTTGATGCTAAGCGTGTTACCTTCAAACTTGTTGATGATTACGAAGTGGTACTCGTGGGTGAGAATGTTAAATTCTTTTCCAATGCTATTTTGGCTCTAGAAGCGAGTCGTTTGATGGAATTGGGTTACGTGTCTTTCTTAGCTTATGTTATTAATCTAGGATAGAAGGAAGTGTGTGTACATGACATACATACGATATTTGAGTTTCCGAGTGTATTTCCGGAAGAGTTGCATGAGTTGTCGCCGAATAGAGAGGTTGAGTTTGGCATTGAGTTGTATAAAAATACGACTCCAGTGTCTATTGCTCCCTATCGAATGGCTCCGAAAGAGTTGAAGGAGTTGAAAACGCAACTTCAGGAGTTGCTTGACCGAGGGTTCGTTAGGCCTAGTGTTTCACCTTGGGGTGCACTAGTTTTGTTTGTGAAGAAGAAAGATGGCACGATGCGTATGTGTATAGATTATCAGCAATTGAACAAGTTGACGATTAAGAATAAGTATCCTTTGACATGGATTGTTGATTTGATTGAACGGTTTTGAGGTGCTTCGGGGTTTTTTAAGATTGATTTGAGATCTGGATATTTTCAGTTGATGGTAAAGGATGTGAATGTGCCTAAGATAGCTTTTCGTACAAGGTCCGGGCATTATGAGTTCTTAGTGATGTTGCTTGGTTTGACGAATGCGCCTACTGCATTAATGGATATGATGAATCGTGTGTTTCACGAGTTTTTGGATCAGTTTGTGTCGCAAACCTTTCGAGCTTCGACTTTTTGAAAACTTTAAAGACACAGAGTCGCCACCAATCTTTTTGAAAAAAGTGTGATTGCATCACTTTAAAACATGGTTATTTTAATAAAACATTTTGTTTTAATAAAACAACGATTTTGGTCTATAAAAACAAGAAAACATGTTCGGGGGTCGGTTACGCGCGGGGAAGGGTTAGCACCCCCACAACGCCCAAAATTGGTACCTAATTGATTTTAAAATCGTTTTCAAACTGGAATTTACAAGTTCATGAAGGTTCGACTTTATTTGTCCGTTTAATGAATATCAAACTATTTTAACGGCCTTAACGCCCGGGAGATGAACTTTAATCACCACCATCATTTCTGGTGCTATCCTGTCATTCTCGTTTGATAAGACACCACATTAAATTAATTTCACTTTTTCAAACATCGTAGAAATTCAATGTGTTGAACATTTTTTATTTAATTCTAAGTTTGATTATTTTAAAATCCTAAAAAGTCTAAATCTTTTATTCCTAATTAAAGGATTACATTTGCTTAAGTGTGTCTTATTTTTTTTTTGTGAAGTAAATTTTCAACAAACACGTCTCTATCTAAGCTTTAGAACCTAATCCTAAATTTTAACATATTTCTAAAGATCAAACAAGAAACTAAAATCTCCTTTTTGAGTTATTTCTTTTTTATTATTTCTTTTTAAAAAAAACATTGTTTCTTATTTTTTAACTTTTTAAAGCCATGACCCTTTTTTACCATTTTTACATTTTTTTCATTTTTATATGTTTCACTTTTTTAATATTTTTTTCATTTCAAAAAGAATTTATCTTTAAAAACCTTTTTTATTTTTTATTTTTTAAAATTATTTTCTTCAAAATATGACTTTTTAAATAAACCTTATTTTTTAAAAAAGATTTCTCTTTAAGCTTTTTCAAAACTTTATTTTTTCCTAAAAAACCCAAAACTTTTATCAAAACCCCTTTTTGAAATTTATTTTCTTTTTTCTTGAAAAACTTACTACCTAATTCTTTTTCTTTTTAAAAAAAACATCTTTATTTGCTTTTTTTAAACAAATTAACCTACTTTATTATTAACTCTTAATTTCAAGAAAAACCCTTTTTATTTTTTTTATAAATCAAGCCTCTTTTATTAATTCCACCCATGAATTATTATTTCTTCTAATTAAATCATTAACTTCAAGTTTTTTAATAAAACCACGTTAACTTAATTTTATTCTTGTATTTTAATAGCAACACTTTTGAAAAATCATTTTTATATTTCTAAAGATCAAAACACTCCTAACCAAAAATTTAAAAGCATGCAATTTTTTTAAAAGATCAAACCAAAAATTAAACGAAAATTTAAAGAGAAAACATTACCGGAATTGCGAAACCATTTTCCGACATCAATAACACAAACACAAAAATTCAACCAAGAACAAAGATGAAAATTACTAAAAAAGTACTAAAAGAAAAGATAGAAATTTTATCGAAACGACGAACGAAGAACTCGAATATGAACTTCTCGAAACGCTCCCAATTGCTTCCGGAAAATTGCCCCCAATCTCTAACTTCAACTCCAAAATTTCCAGCAACTCTTGAGAATTTTTCGGAATTCTTTTTAGCTCTTTTTTGCTTTTTACAAGTGATCAAGTTTGTGTTTAACAAAGGGGAAAAGAAGCTCAATTTATAGGGTTTTGGGTGCATAGAAATCAAGCTAATACGGAGACAAAATCACGAAATTCATCCCTAAAAAATGATCCATCTGATATCAATAGGATTGACCCATTGAGAATTGAGCAAAATTTCATCCAAATTGGCTCGAATTTTGGGATTTTCCCCCCAAGATTAAATTGGGGTTCGAAACCTTTCCCCCGAAATCTGTGAGCTACTGACGACGAAAAGGAGCGGGATCGGCGGCAATAAAATCGGACGGCCGAGGGGAGTCGACCGACACCTTTCACGGCGTCCGTCGTGGCCTAGGGACGGCAGGATAAGGCCGGCAGTCGGCTCAGCAATTCTTTGAATTGGGGATTTGGGACACCAGCCCCGTGCCCGTGACGCGCACGCGCCAAGCGCGTGGCGGCGCAGACTAGTACCCATCCCCCTTTTTCTTGATCCAATCTGGTCCATTGATTCTTAATGCCCTAGATCCAACGGCTTTAATTAAACCTGAAAAAAATATATAAATGGGTTAGTTTGGGCCTAAAACAAAAATGGATTCTCTTATTTTATTTTGGGGTAGATTTTATTGTATCATATATTTAATTTAAGTTGGCTTATTATTATTGTGCACCTTATTTAATTCAAATGGACCTTTTTGTTGCATTATATTTTTTGGTTTTAGCTTATTAAATAATAATAATAATAATAATAATAATAATAATAATAATAATAATAATAATAATAATAATAATAATAATAAGGGTGAAAATTCAGTGACAACAGCTGCCCCTCTTTGCTTATCTTTGTACAACAGGGATAAAGCAAAGACCAAAAGGCATTGATTCTCACCGATTTTCTGGTTGGCTCCATTCTCATGTTGCCCGAACGGATAGGCATGTTCTATTCTCCAGACTCCCGAATAGATTAGCGGATTCCATTCTCCAAACGCCCGAACGGATAGGCTGGTTCTATTCTCCTTTTGTCCGAATAGATTAGCGGATTCCATTCTCCAAAAGCCCGAACAAATAGGTTGATTCTATTCTCCTTATGCTCGAATAGCTGAGATGAGTTATATTCTCCCAAGTGACCGAATAGTTGAGCTGGGTTCCATGCTCAAACAGATAGGATGATTCTATTCTCCTTAGGCTCGAATAGCTGAGCTGGGTTTTATTCTCCCAAATGCCCGAATTGCTGAGCAAACAAATTGGTGGATTCTTCTGAAAAATTTCATCCCCTTATACTTGGATGAATAAGCAAACAAACTTCAAAAGATTTAATCCTCCTTATGCTTGGATGAATAAGCAAACAGACTTCAAAAGATTTCATCCTCCTTGTGCTTGGATGAATAAGAAAAACCTTCAAAGAATTCATCCTCCTCATGCATGGATGAATAAGCAAACATTCTCTTTTTTCCTGAACGGATAGGTGAATCTTTTGAAAAATTTCATCCTCCTTATGCTTGGATGAATAAGCGAACTCCATTTTCCTTACGCCTGAACGGATAAGCGAACATTCTGAAAAATTTCATCCTCCTTATGCTTGGATGAATAAGCGAACTCCATTCTCCTTATGCCTGAACAAATAGGCAAATCTTTTGAAAAATTTCATCCTTCTTATGGTTGGATGAAAAAAGCAACCTCCATTTTCCTTATGCCTAAACGGCTAGGCGAATCTTCTGAAAAACTTCATCCTCCTTATGCTTGGATGAATAAGCGGGTTCTTTTTCTAAAAGGTCCTTCGTGTACCTTAACAATGCGATATTCAATGCAATTATGATGTGCATGCCCCTAGGGATGCCTAAAACATGAATGCATGTTTCATTTCTTTTACTTTTTGAATTATTTTTCTCAAAATTTATTTTTTTCACATGTTTACTCGCTTAATCTAGATAAGCAGTTATACTTTTTCATGTTTTTTTTCACTCATGGAAAACATTTGATCTTTGCAAACTTGCTCATTTAATCCAGTGATCCTAGAGTCCTGCTTGGAAGGACAAACTTCTTCAACTGTCATTGCTTCGCCATTCTTATTCTTTATATCTCTTTGCTTCATTGAAAACATTTGATCTTTGTAGGAAAATGTCTCAAGATCTACTATCAATGTGGTTGATACATCAATGTTGGGTGAAAGGCTTCCTTGTGTGGTCTTGAATGCTTCAAGTCTTCATATGCCCCTTATCAAACATCTTCAGTGCTGTAACACCCCAATTTTGGGCTTGGAAGTTTAGGGTTTGAACCAGACCGGTCTGATTTTCGGTTCGAATATAAAAGGAGGTTTTAGGGAAAGCCTAGTTCGGGATGCTTTAAAAATATGGAAAAATATCTAAAAATCCTCTTTTTAATATATATAAGAGAATGGTGAAATCAATTTGACAAAATAAGGTTTGGAAATACTACATTTTGGTGTATTGACTAAAATGCGATTTTTGAAAAGTTTAGTGGTGACTGTTTTGTAAGGATTGAAACTTTGAATCTTTAAGGAGCTAATTTACCCGAAAATGATTTCTCCAGATTTTTCCTTAATTTGAGTGAATTAATTAATGTTTTAATTAATTAGAAGAGAAGAGAAACTACCTTTTGGAAAATCATAACTACCTTTTTCCTAAAATTTTCTCATTTCTTTTTCTCTCAAAATTCCATCATCCAAAAACTTTTCTCCAGCAACTTTTTCATTGATTTTCACTTCAATTGATGAGATTTCAATCATCAATTATTTCCTAATCAATCTTGCATCAAATCCTTTTGATTTCCTTATTGAATTTTCAAGGAAATTGGCTCAAATCAAGGAGAAATCACCATTTAGAGGTAAGATTGTTCTTCTCCTCTAAATACTCAGTTCTTTACTGAAATTCCCAATTTTTCAATCCTTAATTTAAGTTTTGTAAATGGTTTTAATGATAGGAACTTGATTTTGGCTTTAAAACTCAAGATTTGGAAGAAATCTTGAAGAATTTCGTTGAGGTTGTTTGGGCTCTATTTTGAGATGAATCTTTAATGTATTTTGGATGTCTAATGATGTGGAAAATGAGGTTTTATCAATGCAATCCCGAATAGGTTGAATTTCCTAAGTTTTTCTTAAGAAAATGGTGGTTTTCGAGGTGATCTTGGTGTTCTGTTATAGATGGAGGTATAAGGACGAGTTTAAGTCTATTTTGGATGTTGATTGATGTTTAGAAATGGTTAGAAGTGATGGATCTTGGCCGGGTTAAGTTTTGGAAGAGTTTGGAGGTGATTTCGGTTGTGTTTGGTAGCCGAAATGTTGGCTTTAGGTAGAGCAGCGAGTTTAAGTGTGTTGGCTGAAGATTTCAATGCATGATGATGCATTAATCCTCTGCTTTGATGTGTTTAAAACAAGGGAGACATCTTCGGACACTTGTGGAGTTGATCCGGAGGCTTGATCGGCGTTTCGGCAAGCTTGCGAAATGGAATTGGTGAGTGGAGTTGGATTTCCAGCTTTGAAACGATTATTTGAAGGTTGTGGGAGCTTAGTTTAAGTCTAATCAACTTAGCTAAGCTCAAGAGTAAGTTTTCGGAAAAACTCCCTCGAATGTGCTATGAAGTAGCATGATGCATTAGTTGTAAATTGCATGTTTAAATTCTGTTTTGAAAGCATGTTTTAACATGGTTAATGCTGGTTTTGAAAGCTATGTGTTGAAGGATGCTCAAGGTAAGAGATCCTTTTTTTGGCATGTTGTTAAATTGGTAATGATGCATAGTGATGCATGGTGTTTAATGGCTTTGTTTAATGCTTTAAAACAGTGAATTAATGATGTTGTTTGATGTATATTGGCAAGTGATGAATTGGTTTTTAAGTACTTGAATTTGATATAGTTAGCCGACTATAGGATTGGGTGCACCGTGAATAAAGTCACCTTGGATGTTGGGGGGTTGTGATTGTACCGAAAACTCCATCCAAGTATCCTAACGAGAGAGGTAAGATCACAACGGTGGTTAAAAGTCCGTGTGTGGATCTTGGTAAGGTCACAATGGTGGTTAAAAGTCCGTGTGTGGATCTTGGTAAGGTCACAACGGTGGTTAAAAGTCCGTGTGTGGACCTTGTGTTATGTGTCTCGTACTCTCCTTAGGAAGTTATACAACTACTGATGAGTGATGTGGAGGGGTTGTGATTGTACCGTAAACTCCATCACAGGTGTTGAGGGGTTGTGATTGTACCGTAAACTCCACCCTATGTTGTTCGGTGGTGTGTATGAAGCGTGTGGGACAACGCTTGTAATCTGCGTATCCGATTGTGTTTTGTGTTATAAAAGTTTATGAATTATCACTTGAAAGCCAATATGTTGAATTGATGTAATGAAGCATGAGATGCTTGTAAAGTATGCAAGGTTGCAAGAAAAGAGATAAGCTTGTGTTTAAAAGCTTTGTTGAAAGTGTTTTCTAAAATGCATTATTGTGTTGTTTTCTTTAGAGCATGCCTCACTAAGCAATTGTGCTTACGCTCTCTCTTTTGTACCAATAATGCAGATAATTGAAGTGTTTAAAGGCAACAAGGAGGCTAGAGTGTCCAAGGGAAACCAAGCTTATGTATGGTGATGTTTTCATACACTATTAGTTTTGGTAATTTGGCAATGGGAACCTAACGTGTGTTTTGGGAGATGTCTTGAACTCCCTAGGTTGTAGCATGATGCTTTTGATGTTTTGGATTTGTAATTGGCCTTTTGATGTTTGATTTGGAGTTTGGTTGGTTGCTTGGTTTTGGAAAGTAGGAAGCATGCCTATAGACTTGTGAAATTTCATGTTTGATGCTATGGATGTGTTTTAAAGTTGCAAACATGTACCTTATATGCATGATGACTTGTTAACATGATTAGGAAGTCATTAGGATGTGTTTGAATGGATTTATGTATGAAAAACCAACAAAATCTGCAGCTTCTGGGCAAACCGTATCGGAACGGGCACTAGCGTTTCGAAACAGGGGCTTGTAATGGCCGTCGTGTTTCGAAATGGCTGGAGGCTGTTCCAAAACGTTTTGGCTACTGTCAAGCCCTGTTTCGGAACTAGTCTTGAAACGAACCCGTGTTTCGGAACGGTCAACACTGTTTAGGTTTGAATGGTGTTGAGGTTTGCAAGTTTCACGTTTTAGTCCCGAAAGTTGTTTTTACAATTGTATGAGTTCGAGAAGTCCAATTAAAGTGAAATTTGACAGGGAAGCATGTAATATGACTAATTTCATATTGGCAACTTAAAAACCAGTTAAGACCTTCTAATTTTCAGAATTTACATTTTGGTCCCTAATCTTTGTATATTGTGCAATTGAGTCCCTGTATGTTATCCAATCGATGTGCCCTTTTCAAATAAGTCTTATGGGATATCACTTAGAGTTAATGTGCATCTAGACAAGATTAAAAATAAAAAAGGTCGCTAATCAAGGTTGACTTTCAAGTTGACTTTGGTTTTCCCCGTGTAATCTTCGTAGTTCAGGTCAGCCGTCTAGGCCGGGCTAAGGGGGTTACATTTGGTGGTATCAGAGCTTAGTTCTCGTATCTTTGGGATTTGTTGTGTTGTTAATGTATGCGTATTTGCATGATATGCCTTTTGGGTGAAAGTATGATTGATTGAATTGTGATGTATGGTTGCAATTGTGATGTTATGCTGTGTTGAAGCATGTTAGGGGAACCCATTGCCATATCAAAACTAATGAAAGTAATTGTTTTGGAAAATGAGCTTGAGTACTTGGATTACTTACCTTGTTGAGCCTAATTATGTTTATTGCATTTGTGTCAGTGCATTGTTTTTATAAATGGGGCCTCGTAGAGAGATGAGGATGAATACGAGAGCTATGGCTCATAATGAAAATGAGGAAAATGCTGAGAATGTTGTGGATTTACCTCCTCCCCTGGTGGTGGACCATCTGGCGGTGATGGTGTTGGAGGTGAAAATGCTGGTGTTGGTGCTGGTTCTGGGGTCGCTGGACCTGAAGGTGTGCAGGGGCAAGCTGCTCCTGACATGACTGTACCGATACAGGCTATTGCGGGAGCCTTTCAGGCAGCAGTAGCTGGAGCTCACGGAGCTGCGCATTAGGGTGATGCTAACGTGAGATTACCTTTGGAATGTCTTCGCAGTCTGGGAGGGACTAAGTTCAGAGGTTTATCTCCTGAAGGATCTGAGTCTTGGTTGGAAAGCACCAAGAGGATTTTGGGGCAAATGAATTGCAACAATGTACAAAAGTTGGGTTGTGTGGTATCGCTGTTGCATGATGATGCGTATACGTGGTGGACGACCACTGTCTCCGGAATGGAGGAAAATGATGTGACTTGGACGTTCTTCTAGAACGCGTTCAAGCGAAAGTATCTAGGTGTGCGGTACCTAGATGAGAAGAAAAGAGAATTCATGTCTCTTGTGCAAGGAAGCATGACGGTGGCTGAGTATGAGATCCAGTTTGTTCACCTTAGCCAGTACGCACCTGAGCTAATCCCTGATGAGCGGGAGAGGTGTGAACGTTTTCATTACGGTTTGGTGACAGACGTGAAGACTTTCATGCTTGCTGCTGAGTATACGGAATTTGATGTGCTGGTGAGTAGAGCGAAGGACATTGAGCAGAACTTGGGTTTGTCTTCCAGAGGCGTTGGTTCTAGCTCGGGCAAAAGAGCTGCTGATTATAGTTCCGGTGGTGGACGGAACAAGAGAGGACGTGATAAGAGGTATCACTCTTCTGCAAGGCGTGGTGGTGGAGGACATGGTGCGTCTATTCAGGGAGACAAGTTGAGAGCTGATCAGAACACGTGCTGGACGTGTGGATCTCGTGGCCATATAAGGCGAGATTGTCCTCGAGCAGCGAGGGAGGTTCAGGCTCCGGTAGCAGTGACCGGTAATTCGTGCTGGAATTGTGGTTCGACAGACCACATGAGGAGGGAGTGTCCTTTATTGGCCGGTGGTGGTCAGGGACGTGCTCCTGGGGTAGTTGCACCACAGAGAGGTCGTGGTAACTTCCAGCGCAGAGATGATGGTGGGAGGAATGTGGCGCATGTGGTGGCTGTTCAACCTGAGGGTGGTGGCCAGGCTCGAGTGTATGCTCAGCGAGAGGGGAGAAATGATACGGATGTGATCGCAGGTACTTTTACTTTGCAATCCTTATCATTACTTTCCTTGATTGATTCTGGATCTACACACTCATACATATTGCGTGAACATGTTCAATTGCTTGGTTTACCTGTTGAGTCTTTGGATGTTGGTATGCGTGTAACTAGTTCCTTTGGTGAAACCGTTGTGACACAGAAGTTGTATAGAAGATGTCCTTTGGTAGTGAAAACCCTATTTTTCTTGTTGATCTCATGGAATTGCCATTCTATGGTTTTGATGTAATCTTTGGTATGGATTGGCTTGTTGAACATCGAGCTGTAGTTGATTTTGAGAGTAAGCGAGTTTCGTTGAAGCTTGCGGATGATTACGAGGTGGTGGTGGTTGGTGAGAATGTGAAGTTTCTTACCAATGTGGTGTCTTCATTAGAAGCAAGCCGAATACTGTGGCAAGGTTGTGAGGCTTATCTGGCCTTTGTGATGAATCCTAGCTCTAAGGAGTTGCGAGTTCAAGATATTAGGACTATGCGGGAGTTTCCTGGTGTGTTTCCGGAGGAGTTACCTGGATTGCCTCCTAGTCGAGAGGTGGAGTTTGGAATTGAGTTGTATGAAAATACAACTCCAGTGTCCATTACTTCTTATCGAATGGCACCTATGGTGTTGAAAGAGCTGAAGACGCAACTTCAGGAGTTGCTTGATCGTGGTTTCATTCGGCCGAGTGTGTCACCTTGGGGTGCACCGGTCTTGTTTGTGAAGAAGAAGGATGGCACTATGAGAATGTACATCGATTATCGTCAGCTGAACAAGTTGACTATCAAGAATCAGTATCCTTTTCCGAGGATTGATGATATTTTTTTATCAGTTTCGGGGAGCGGCTGTGTTCTCTAAGATTGACTTAAGGTCAGGTTATTACCAGCTTAAGGTGAAGGATGTGGATGTGCCAAAAACAGCTTTCAGAATGAGGTATGGGCATTATGAGTTCTTTGTGATGTCGTTTGGTTTGACGAATGCTCCCGCAGCTTTTATGGACATGATGAATAGAGTGTTTCATGAATACTTGGACAAGTTTGTTGTGGTATTCATTGATGATATCCTTGTGTACTCTCGTACTGAGGAGGAGCATGAGGGGCATTTGAGGATTGTATTGCAGGCGTTGTTGGAGAATCAGCTTTATGCTAAGCTGAGCAAGTGCGAATTTTGGCTTAGGGGAGTTTTTTTCCTTGGTCATGTGGTTTCTGCTGAGGGGATCCGTTTTGATCCTCAGAAGATTGAGGCGGGGATGAATTGGAAGCCTCCTAAGTCTGTTCATGAAGTCCGTAGTTTCCTTGCGTTGGCAGGGTACTACCGGAGGTTTTTGGATGGATTTTCAAAGATTGCTGCACCTTTAACGAAGTTATTGTAGAAGGATGTCAAGTATGAGTCGACAGAGGTAAGACAACAGGCTTTTGAGAAGCTTAAGGCAGCTTTGACCAAGCTCCTATCTTGGTTCAACCTGAATCAGGGAAAGAGTTTGTGGTGTACAGCGATGCATCGTATGTTGGGTTGAGGTGTGTGTTGATGCAAGAGGGTAAGGTGGTGGCTTATGCATCGCGCCAGTTGAAGGTGCATGAGCGCAATTATCCTACGCATGATATTGAGTTAGCTGCGATGGTCTTTGCTTTGAAAATTGGGAGACATTACTTGTATGGTTAGAAGTGTAATGTGTACACGGATCACAAGAGTTTGAAGTATCTGATGTCTCAGAAAGAGTTGAATCTTAGGCAATGACGTTGGGTGGAGTTGCTTAAGGATTATGATCTGACGATCGAGTAGCATCCGGGAAAAGCTAATGTTGTAGCGGATGCCTTGAGTAGGAAGGTGGTCGTGGAGTTAAGGGCTATGTTTGCCAGCTTGAGCATTTCGCGGGATGGGGTCTTGTGGCTGAATTGCAAGTGAAACCATCTTTGGTTCAGCTGATAAAGGATAAGCAGTTGCTTGATGATTCCTTGGTGCCACATGTTCAGGATATTACTGAGGATAGACCATCGGATTTCTGTTTTAACGATGATGGGGTTCTATGTTTTGGGGGTCGGATAGTAGTGCCAAATGATGCTGAGTTGAGGCATACTATTCTGACTGAAGCTCATAGTAGTCCTTTTGCTATGCACCCTGGAAGTACTAAGATGTATCGTGATCTTAAGGATGAGTACTATTTGGTGGGTTTGAAGAAAGATGTTGCGGAGTATGTGAGTAAGTGTATGGTTTGTCAGCGGGTTAAGGTTGAGCATCAATTTCCTTTTGGGTTGTTGCAACCGTTGAGGATTCCTGAGTGGAAGTGGGAAAGGATTACCATGGACTTTGTGTCTGGTTTGCCTTTGTCGCCATCGAAGAATAATTCGGTGTGGGTGATTGTCGATCGCCTTACGAAGTGTGCGCATTTCTTACCTGTGCATACTATGTATACTTTGGACAAGCTTGCAGAGTTGTACATCGCGTTTTTGGGAGTGTTTGCATCAAGCTTTGGGTACGCGGCTGAATTTCAGTACTTCTTATCATCCACAGTCGGATGGACAATCTAAGCGTGTTATCCAAGTGTTGGAGGATATGTTGAGGTGCTGTGTGATTGAGTTTCAGGGTTATTGGGAGAAGCATTTGCCTTTGGTGGAGTTTACTTATAACAATAGCTACCAGACAAGTATTCAAATGGCAACTTATGAAGCCTTGTACGGGAGGAAGTGCAGAACTCCTCTTTGCTGGGCTGAAACGGGTGAGAAGTTTGTTTCGATGCCGGCTTTGTTGAAAGGAACCACCGAGAAGGTGAAGCTCATTTGTGAGCGATTGATGGCAGCTTCTGATTGGCCGAAGTCTTACGCGGATTTGAAGCGTAAGGAGATTGAGTTTGCGGTAGGTGACCGTGTGTTTTTGAAGGTTTCACCTTGGAAGAAGGTGATGAGGTTTGGTCGGAAGGGTAAGTTGAGCCCTAGGTACATTGGACCATACGAGGTGATCCAACGTGTGGGTCCTGTTGCGTACAAGCTGAGGTTGCCGCAAGAGTTGGAAAGGATACATGATGTGTTTCATGTCTCTATGCTTCAGAGGTATAGATCGGATCCTTCGCATGTTATGCCTGTGGAGGAAGTGGAGTTGAATCCAAACTTGACCTATGATGAGGAGCCGGTTGAAATTCTGGATTCGGACAGTAAAGTTCTTCGAGGCAAGACCATTGAATTGGTTAAGGTGTTGTGGAGGCATCGTGGTGTTGAGGAAGCCACGTGGGAAAGAAAGGATGATATGTTGAAGCAGTTTATGTACCTTTTTCCTCCAGGTAAATTTCGAGGACAAAATTTCTTAAGGGGGAGAGAGTTGTAACACCCCAATTTTGGGCTTAGAAGTTTAGGGTCTGAACCGGACCGGTCTGATTTTCGGTTCGAATATAAAAGGAGGTTTTAGGGAAAGCCTAGTTCGGGATGCTTTAAAAATATGGAAAAATATCTAAAAATCCTCTTTTAATATATATAAGAGAATGGTGAAATCAATTTGACAAAATAAGGTTTGGAAATACTACATCTTGGTGTAGTGACTAAAATGCGATTTTTGAAAAGTTTAGTGGTGACTGTTTTGTAAGGATTGAAATGGTGAATCTTTAAGGAGCTAATTTACCCAAAAATGATTTCTCTGGATTTTTCCTTAATTTAATTGAATTAGTTAATGTTTTAATTAATTAGAAGAGAAGAGAAACTACCTTTTGGAAAATCATAACTACCTTTATCCTAAAATTTTCTCATTTCTTTTTCTCTCGAAATTCCATCATCCAAACACTTTTCTCCAGAACTTTTTCATTGATTTTCACTTCAATTGATGAGATTTCAATCATCAATTATTTCCTAATCAATCTTGCATCAAATCCTTTTGATTTCCTCATTGAATTTTCAAGGAAATTGGCTCAAATCAAGGAGAAATCACCATTTAGAGGTAAGATTGTTCTTCTCCTCTAAATACTCAGTTCTTTACTGAAATTCCCAAGTTGTCAATCCTTAATTTAAGTTTTGTAAATGGTTTTAATGATAGGAACTTGATTTTGGCTTTAAAACTCAAGATTTGGAAGAAATCTTGAAGAATTTCGTTGAGGTTGTTTGGGCTCTGTTTTGAGATGAATCTTTAATGTATTTTGGATGTCTAATGATGTGGAAAATGAGGTTTTATCAATGCAATCCCGAATAGGTTGAATTTCCTAAGTTTTTCTTAAGAAAATGGTGGTTTTCGAGGTGATCTTGGTGTTCTGTTATAGCTGGAAGTATAAGGACGAGTTTAGGTCTATTTTGGATGTTGATTGATGATTAGAAATTGTTAGAAGAGATGGATCTTGGCTGGGTTAAGTTTTGGAAGAGTTTGGAGGTGATTTCGGTTGTGTTTGGTAGCCAAAATGTTGGCTTTAGGTAGAGCAGCGAGTTTAAGTGTGTTGGCTGAAGATTTCAATGCATGATGATGCATTAATCCTCTGCTTTGATTTGTTTAAAAAAGGGGAGACATCTTTGGACACTTGTGGAGTTGATCCGGAGGCTTGATCGGCGTTTCGGCAAGCTTGCGAAACGGAATTGGTGAGTGGAGTTGGATTTCCAGCTTTGAAACGATTATTTGAAGGTTGTGGGAGCTTAGTTTAAGTCTAATCAACTTAGCTAAGCTCAAGAGTAAGTTTTCGGAAAAACTCCCTCGAATGTGCTATGAAGTAGCATGATGCATTAGTTGTAAATTGCATGTTTAAATTATGTTTTGAAAGCATGTTTTAGCATGGTTAATGCTGGTTTTGAAAGCCATGTGTTGAACGATGCTCAAGGTAAGAGATCCTTGTTTTGGCATGTTGTTAAATTGGTAATGATGCATAGTGATGCATGGTGTTTAATGGCTTTGTTTAATGCTTTAAAACAATGAATTAATGATGTTGTTTGATGTATATTGGCAAGTGATGAATTGGTTTTTAAGTACTTGAATCAGATATAGTTAGCCGGCTATAGGATTGGGTGCACCGTGAATAAAGTCGCCTTGGATGTTGAGGGGTTGTGATTGTACCGAAAACTCCATCCAAGTATCCTAACGAGAGAGGTAAGATCACAACGGTGGTTAAAAGTCCGTGTGTGGACCTTATGTTATGTGTCCCGTACTCTCGTTAGGAAGTTATACAACTACCGATGAGTGATGTAGAGGGGTTGTGATTGTACCGTAAACTCTATCACGGGTGTTGATGGGTTGTGATTGTACCGTAAACTCCACCTTATGTTGTTCGGTAGTGTGTATGAAGCGTGTGGGACAACGCTTGTAATCCGCGTATCCGATTGTGTTTTGTGTTATAAAAGTTTATGAATTATCACTTGAAAGCCAATATGTTGAATTGATGTAATGAAGCATGAGATGCTTGTAAAGTATGCAAGGTTGCATGAAAAGAGATGAGCTTGTGTTTAAAATCTTTGTTGAAAGTGTTTTCTAAAATGCATTATTGTGTTGTTTTCTTTAGAGCATGCCTCACTAAGCAATTGTGCTTTCGCTCTCTCTCTTGTACCAATAATGTAGATAATTGAAGTGTTTAAAGGCAACAAGGAGGCTAGAGTGTTCAAGGGAAACCAAGCTCATGTATGGTGATGTTTTCATACACTGTTAGTTTTTGTAATTTGGCAATGGGAACCTAAAGTGTGTTTTTGGAGATGTGTTGAACTCCCTAGGTTGTGGCATGATGCTTTTGATGTTTTGGATTTGTAATTGGCCTTTTGATGTTTGATTTGGAGTTTGGTTGGTTGCTTGGTTTTGAAAGTAGGAAGCATGCCTATAGACTTGTGAAATTTCATGTTTGATGCTATGGATGTGTTTTGAAGTTGCAAACATGTACCTTATATGCATGATGACTTGTTAACATGATTAGGAAGTCATTAGGATGTGTTTGAATGGATTTATGTATGAAAAACCAGCAAAATCTGCAGCTTCTGGGCAAACCGTATCGGAACGGGCACTAGCGTTTCGAAACGGGGGCCTGTAATGGCCTTTGTGTTTCGAAACGGCTGGAGGCTGTTCCAAAACGTCTTGGTTACTGTCAAGACCTTTTTCCGAACTAATCTCGAAACGAACCCGTGTTTCGGAATGGTCAACACTGTTTTGAAACGGGTGACCGTTGGGCACTGATTTGAATGGTGTTGAGGTTTGCAAGTTTTACGTTTTAGTCCCGAAAGTTGTTTTTACAATTGTATGAGTTCAAGAAGTCCAATTAAAGTGAAATTTGACAGGGAAGCATGTAATATGACTAATTTCATATTTGGTCCCTAATCTTTGTATATTGTGCAATTGAGTCCCTGTATGCTATCCAATCGATGTGCCCTTTTCAAATAAGTCTTATGGGATCTCACTTAGGGTTAATGTGCATCTAGACAAGATTAAAAAGAAAAAAAAGGGTCGCTAATCAAGGTTGACTTTCGAGTTGACTTTGGTTTTCCCCGTGTAATCTTCTTAGTTCGGGTCAACCGTCTAGGCTGGGCTAAAAGGGTTACAAGTGCTACTTGTGAATTCTCAAATTCTTGCCCCTGCGGGACATCTTGAATTCTTGCATGTGAAAGCTTATTTCCACCTTGAATATCTTCAAATGATGTTGGCGCTTCAATCTCTTCTTCTCGCGCCTATTAATACTAAGGCCCTTAAATCATTGGCCAACAAAGACTGCCCCCAATCTGGTGGCATGGTTTTCTTCTCAACTGCAATTCTACCTCTTTTCATACTTTTGAGCTTTTGCATCTTATATGTGGATCTTTCTTGACAACCCAGCTCACTTGAAACTCTTCAACACATGTGCTTCTTCTTTTTCTTTTTTACCTTCTCATGCAAGGCGTTGCCCCATTCAAACTGAGGTTCAATTGTTTTCTGAAGTGATGAAAACATTCGTTCATGGTCTCATACAGTTGAGATCAATGCAAAGAAAAGGCTAGAAATATGAATTATGAGAGTGGAAGAGAGGAAGAAAAAAAGTCATGGCAAACATAGTAATAGGGCAAAGTCAGATGCCCCAAAATTTAAAGCATGAATGATTCATGAATCCATCAACTGGATAGTGCCCAACCTTTGGTGGCTCTCTTTTACTCACACACTCCCCAAATTTAAAGTTTCACACTTTTCTAATCTCAATCAGAAATTAGAAGCTCAAGGTCCCTGAAGAAAGGTTAACTCAATTAGGTGGAATGTGTTCTGAAGACAATCTTCTTTTCTCAAATATTCATGTGTGATCCAAATGGTCTTTTAAGGCTTGTAATGTAGGCTAGGCTCAGGTTGCCAAAGAAAGGATGTAAAGGCTCAAATTCATATTTTAAGGGTGATTAAACCAAGGATTAACTTTCCTGGTGAAATATCTATTCTTCTTCTTTTATTCTTTGGATCACTCTAGACTACCCATTTTGAGTTTTCACCCTAGAGTTCATTTCCTTTTCTGGTACACATTTCATTTGAAAGATTCATTTCAAATTTTCCTTCACACTTCTTCTTTCTTTTTTCTTCATTTATTTTTTTCTTATTTTTTTTCTTTTCTTTTCTTCTCGTCTCGTCTCGTCTCGTCTCTTCTCTTTTTTTTCTTTTTTTCTTTTTCTATTCTATTCTCTTTTCTTTTTTTTCCTTTTTCTTGTTTTTCCTTCTTGTGTCCTTTTCATTTACAGTTCAGGACATTAATCTAACATGTTTCTTTGAAACAACTTTTCATTTTCTTTGCCCTCGGTGCAGGGAGTGATCCTTGGTTAGGGTTAAATCACATGAAAAATACTAAGCTCAAAGGGGGACAACAAATGGATTTTTCTTATCGTGAAGGGAAATGAAGGAATTCCATATCTCATTTCACACACAAATACCGTCAAAGAAAAGACTCTTTAGTTGGTAGATGTTTTAGAGTTATCACTTCCTTCAATGACCCTAACAACAATGTCTGAGAGGAAAATACACTTATAATCTGTATATTGGATTTCCCCATTAATCCTGAACTCACATTTGGCCCTTATATCTCTGGATTAGATTCAAGAATCATTCATACAATCAATAATAGGGACTCTGCAAAAAAGATGTATGCTTGAAAAGAAATGGATGAAGAATGAAAAAAAGGGAAAATGACGAATCAAAAATGAGAAACGTTAGCCACTTGAAAAAATGCATCTTTAAACAAGTAAATTGACATAGAAGCCCTTACAAAAGATCCCTAATGCTCGCGGGCAAAAGCAAAAGGGTTGGTTCTAAGCATGACCCCAACTGTCTAGAGAAAATTAAGCATTATTCCATGAAAGCACGAATCCCGGCCAATCTTGCCTCCAAGGACTTCATGACAAAACTCTAAACGTGCGCGTTATCTTCTTCTCTCTCGAGTCTTCCACTTCTAATGGCTACAAATATCAACTCTCCATTCATGACCATGTCTGTAAAACCTTCGGTGGCATGATTTAACATATAGTCATAGAAGGGACCATTTAGAGTCTCCACAAACATTGGAGTAACCTCATTTTCTGATAGTGGAGGTTGAACTTGGGCTGCCACATCTCGCCATCTCTGGGCATATTAGCGGAAGCTCTCATTGGGCTTTTGTTCCATATTCTGCAGTACGATCTTGCTTGGGGCCATGTCTGATACATACTCGTACTGTATAAGGAAAGCTTTCAACAGATCTCTCCAAGTGCATATGTTGACCCGACTCAGTTGAGCATACCATCAGATAGCAGTCCCAGATAGACTGTCTTGGAAACAGTAGATAAGCAACTTCTCATTTTCTAAATGTGGTGACATTTTCCTACAGTACATGGTCAAGTGTGCCAATGGGCATGTGGTTCCATTATACTTTTCAAAGTCAGGGGCCTTGAACTTTGGAGGAGCCACCAGATCAGAAACTAGACTCAAATCTCTTGCATCCATACCACCATAACTGCTTCATTCTTGAGAAGATTTAATCATTTCCTCCAACTTCTTGTAGCGGTCTTCCTATTTCTTCTCGACCTTTTCCTTGTCAGTTTTTTCATCAAAATCGGGCATCTCGTGGCTGCAAACCTCATCAGTGTTGTCTTCAGTACGGGCATAAGATTTTATAAAATAAGGTGAGATATTGACTTTAGGTGAAACCACTTCCTTTTGTACAAAATCCATCCCCGAGAGAGTGTTGGTGTCTTCTCTCGCTTCTAGGTCTTTGAACCCAAACATGGATGCGATTTTACTGACTATTTTCCAGTGTGATATCTCAATCTCTTTCGTCAGATCATTTTCCATTTTCTCAAGCTTGTCATGGATGCTCTTCTGATTCGTTTCCAGAGTTGTTAATCATTCGACAGTGCTCATGGTTGGAGTCGTATTTGTGCGGGAACTTTACTGCATAAATGAAATTTCCCAAAATTACACTTTTATTATACATGTATGAATGCAATGATCAAAACATTATTTAATGCAAACAAACAAAAATGAATGCATGGAAGCAAATGTATGTATACAAAAGCTTGAATGCAAGTGAAGGGTCATCAATTCTATTAAAGCATTGCTCTAGATGAAGCTTCCATTGGATGACGAAAGTCCAACGAATATGTCTCGGTCTGAACACACATTTCTTCAATCAACCTTTGAAGCCTTGGTCCCGGCTTGTCGGTTTGTAGTGAGGCGAAGAAATGTAGCTTCTTGATGCCACATGATTTTCTACGTCTTCAATTTAGGATGTGATGTTCTTATCGAACTTGTCTCACTCCTAGGTCCTTTTGACGTTGCCCCTAAGTCGAATAGACCAAAGATAATTTTCAAATTCAGCTTGGTTGGACCGTCGAAGTGGTCATATTGCTCTTGCGGCTTTTGGTATTCTGCTTGGTGCTAATGCGATCATACTTCGAAATTCTCATTGTTTGCACATTGTCTTTCTCCTTTAGGTACCCTCCATCCATGGCATAAGCTTTCTCTGATTGAGCAATATGCTTTAAAATCAACCCCCTCTAGATATGGGATGCATGCAATAAATAAATGTGCTACAAAAATAAAACAAAATTCACACACAAAAAGGTTAGTAATCTTTTTAATAAAAAACTGAAATAAAACCAAAAAGATCCAAAATAATTAAACTGCATAATAATTTTGTGTAGCCATTCCAACATTCTAGGTCATGTCTCCACAAATTATTCTTGCGGATTTCACCAGACTCAACACCCTAGGCTTTCCGCATGGCTCTATTGGGGTTGGCTCTAAATTCTCAAGCTTGGTTCGGTTCTAAAAGGGTACTCGAGCTGTCCTTACTGTCTCCTACTAAGGGTAGCAAGGCCCTCGATTCTCACCCATTACAGGCTTCAAATGAATCGAGTTGAACTCAGGAGGACTCATCATCGATGCCTTCTCGAAGAATCAATATCCTTACGAAGACAAGGGAATGACTCACAAAGGTACTTGCTAGGCTCATATGAAGAATCAATATTCTTACATGAGCAATGTGTCTTCCCCCCCCCCCCCCACTTAATCGAAAAGGACAAAGCTCAGAAATGGAGCTTGGAATTAAGTCTTAGATGTGTAAAATAGAGTTATATTAATTTAAACGGACAAATTAATTGAACATGTTATGAACATGCAAATTCCATTTAAAAAATATTTTTAAAAACCATCTAAAAGCAATTTGTGGCCAGACCCTCTTTTGTTTTTATTTTAAAACAAAAAAACTTCCCCAGCGGAGTCGCCAAGCTGTCGCAACCCTTTCGAGCTTCGACTTTTTGAAAACTTTAAAAACACGGAGTCGCCGCCAATCTTTTTGAAAAAAGTGTGATCGGATCACTTTAAAACAAGGTTATATTAATAAAACGTTTTGTTTTAATAAAACAACGGTTTTGGTATACGAAAATAAGAAAATAGGTTATGGGGTCGGTTACGCGTGGGGAAGGGTTAGCACCCCCACAACGTCCAAAATGGGTACCTAATTAATTTTAAAATCGTTTTCAAAACTAGAATTTGCAAGTTCACGAAAGTTCGATTTTATTTGTCCCTTTAATGAATATCAAACTATTTCAACGGCCTTACCGCTCAAGAGATGAACTTTAATCACCACCAACATTTCTGGCGCTAACCTATCATTCTCGTTTGATAAGACACAACGTTAAATTAATTTCACTTTTTCAAACAACATAGAAATTCAATGTGTTGAGCATTTTTTATTTAATTCTAAGTTTAATTATTTTAAAATCCTAAAAAGTCTAAATCTTTTATTCCTAATTAAAGGTTTAAATTTGCTTAAGTGTGTCTTAAATTTTTGTGAAGTAAATTTTCAACAAACACGTCTTTATCTAAACTTTAGAACCTAATCCTAATTTTTAACCTATTTCTAAAGGTCAAACAAGAAACTCAAATCTTCTTTTTGTGTTTTTTTCTTTTTATTATTTCTTTTAAAAACCTTTATTTCTTTTTTTTAACTTTTTAAAGCAAATACCCTTTTTTCCTTTTTACATTTTTAGTGTTTTTTTTTTCATTTTTTAGTTTTTCACTTTTTATTTTTTTCATTTCAAAAAAGAGTTTATCTTTAAAAACCTTTTTTTTATTTTTCATTTTTTAAAAGCTTTTCTTTAAAATATGACTTTTTAAATAAACCTTATTTTTTTGAAAATATTTCTCTTTAAGTTTTTTCAAAACTTTATTTTTTTTCTTAAAAACCCAAAACTTTTATTTGAAACCCTTTTTGAAATTTATTTTCTTTTTTTCTTGAAAAACTTGCTACCCGTTTCTTTTTCTTTTTTAAAAAAATATTTATTTACTTTTTCTTAAAAAACATAACCTACTTTATTATTAACTCTAAATTTCATTAAAAAACCTTTTTATTATTTTTTTATAAATCAAACCCCTTTTATTAATTCCACCCATGAATTATTATTTCTTCTAATTAATTCCCTAACTTTAAATTTTTTAATAAACCTACATTAACTCTATTTTATTCTTGTATTTTAATAGCAACAATTTTGGAAATTCATTTTTATATTTCTAAAGATCAAAACACTCCTAAACAAAATTTTTAAAGCATGCAATTTTTTAAAAGATCAAACCAAAAATTAAATGAAAATTTAAAGTGAAAACATTACCGGAATCACGAAACTACTTTGCGACTTCAAGAACACAACCTAAAATCCACAAAAACATGAACACTAACACAAAAATTCAACCAAGAACAAACATGAAAATTACTAAAAATATACTAAAAGAAAAGATAGAAATTTTACCAAAACGACGAACGAAGAACTCGAATATGAACATCTCGAAACGATCCCAATTGCTTCCAGAAAAATTGCCCCCAAGCTCGAATTTCAACTCCAAAATTTCCAGCAACTCTTGAGAATTTTTTTTAAGAATTTTTCGGAATTCATTTTTAGCACTTTTTGCTTTTTCCAAGTGATCAAGTGTGTGTTTAACAAAGGGGAAAAGAAGCTCAATTTATAGGGTTTTGGGAGCTTAGAAATCAAGCTAAATCGGAGACAAAATCACGAAATTCATCCCTATAAAATCATCCATATGATATCAATAGCATTGACCCGTTGAGAATTGAGCAAAATTTCATCCAAATTGACTCGAATTTTGGGATTTTTGCCCTAAGATTAAATTAGGATTTGAACCCTTTCCCCCTCAAATCGGTGAGCTACCGGCAACAAAAATGATCAGGGTCGGCGGCAACATAACCGGACGGCCGAAGCGAGTCGATCGACACCCTTCACGGTGACTGTCGTGACCTAAGGACGGAGGGGGAAGGCCGGTAGTCGGCCCAACCAGTCTTCGAATTGGGGATTTGAGACACCAGCCCCTTTCGCGTGGCGGCGCGAGCTGGTACCCATTCCCCCCCCCCTTTGTTTGATCCAATATGGTCCCTTGATTCTTAATGCCCTCTATCCAACGACCTTAAATAAACCTAAAAAACTATATAAATGGTTTTGTTTGGGCCTAAAACAAAAATGGGTTATCTTATTATATTTTGGGGTGGATTTTATTGTATTATATATGTAATTTAAGTGGGCTTATTATTATTGTGAAACTTATTTAATTCCAATGGAACTTTTTGTTGCATTTTATTTTTGAGCTTTAGCTTACTAAATAATAATAAAAAAAGGTTAAAATTCAGTGACAACAGTTTGTGGTTGTGTTTATTGATGATATTATCATGTACTCTCGTACCGAGGAGGATCATGATAAGCATTTGTGGATTGTGTTGCAAGTGTTGCTGGAAAATCAACTTTATGCCAAGTTGAGTAAGTGTGAGTTTTGGCTTAAAGAAGTTGTCTTTCTTGGACATGTGGTGTCGGCCGAAGGTTTCAAGGTTGATCTAGATAAGATTGAGGCGGTGATAAATTGGAAGACGCCTAAATTAGTGACGAAAGCCCGTAGTTTCCTTGGTTTGGCAGGTTATTACCGAAGGTTTGTGGATGGTTTCTCTAAGATTGCTGCTCTATTAACCAAATGGTTGCAAAAGAATGTTCGCTTTGAGTGGACACATGTTAGACAACAAGCTTTCTGGAGGTTAAAGGAAGATTTGACGCAAGCTCCTATCTTGATTCAACCTAAATTTGTAAGGAGTTTTTGGTTTAAAGTGATGAATCGTATGTTGGTTTAGGTTGTGTGTTGATGCAAGGTGGGAAGGTTGTGGCATATGCATCTAGACAATTAAAGGTGCACGAGCGAAACTATCCTACTCGTGATCTCAAGCTTGTTGCGATTGTGTTTGCTTTGAAAATTTGGAGACATTACCTTTATAGTGAGAAAATGTGTGGTTTATACAGATCATAAAAGTTTGTAGTATTTAATGTCTTAGAAAGAGTTGAATCTTAGGCAACGAAGATGGTTGGAGTTGCTTAAGGATTACGACTTGACGATAAAATATCACCCTGGTAAGGCCAATGTTGTGGTCGATGCTTAAGGATATAGCGGATGGTAATGCAACAGACTTTTGTTTGAATGATGATGGTATCTTCTGTTTTAAGAGACGAATAGTTATGTCAGATGATGTTGGGTTGAGGCGCACTATTCTGACTCAGGAGCATAGTAGCCCTTTTGCTATGCCTCCTAGTAGTACTAATATGTATCGTGGATTGAAGGATTAGTACTATTGGGTTGGGTTGAAGAAGGATGTTGCTGATTTTTTGAGTAAGCCTATGGTTTGTTAGCGCGTGAAAGCTAAGTATCAGTTTCCTTCTGGATTGTTGCAACCTTTGAAGATACCGGAATAGAAATGGAAGAGGATTACGATGTATTTTATGTTGGGTTTGCCTTTGACCCCGTCAAAGAAGAACTCTATTTGGGTAATTGTAGACCATCTTATGAAGTGTGCGCATTTCATAGCTGTGCATACTACATATACTTTGGATAAGTTGGCGGATTTATATGTTGCTTAGATAGTGTGGTTGCACAGAGTGCCCAAGTCTATAGTTTTGGATAGAGATCTGAGGTTTACAACAAGGTTTTGGGATATTTTGCATAGGGTTTTGGGTACATGGCTTAAATTCAGTACCTCGTATCATCCTTAGACGAATTGTAAGTCTGAGCGAGTTATCCAAGTGCTTGAGGATATGTTTCTTATAATAATAGCTATAATAAAAGCTATCAAGAAAATATACAAATGGCTCCATATGAAGCCTTGTATGGTAGGAAGTGTAGGACACCTCTTTGTTGGGCGAAAGCGAGGCAAAAGTTAGTTTCCTTACCAGATTTGCTTAAGAGAATGATGGAGAAGATAAAGCTTGTTTGTGAATGGTTGAAGGCAGCTCCGGATCGTCAAAGGTCTTACGCGGATGGTGATCGCATGTTTCTGAAAGTATCGACTTGGAAGAAGGTGATGAGGTTTGGACGTAAGGGTAAGCTTAGTCCAAGGATTGTTGGACCATAGTTGTAACACCCCGGTTTTGGGCTTAGAAGTTTTGAGCGTTGACCGGTTTGGTCAAAGTGCTGTTCGAATCGTAAGTGGCTAATTTAGGAAAGCCTAGTTCGGGTTGCATTAAAAATATGGAAAAATGTTCTAAAATCATCTTTTAATATATATTGATGAACTGTGAAAACAATTTTGGAAAATGAGTTTTGGAAGGTTGACATTTTGGCTAGTGACCAAAATGTAATTTTCGCAAATTTGGTGGCTGTTTTAAAAAGGATTGAAACTTTGAATCTTTAAGGAGCTATTTGCCCAAAATTGAATTCTCCAGATTTTTCTAAGATATTTTAATCCTAAAATCTGATTTTAAAGATATCAAAGTGGAGGGAAGTTTCATTTTCTCTATTTTCCCAACTAACTTCCTATTTTCTCTTCTCCTTTTCTCTCCAACCAAACATCACCATTTCCAGAGATTCTAATCTGATTTCCTCACCTAAATTCTTCCTTTCAACTTTCATTTGATTTCAAATCAACATATCTTCAAAACCTACTCATTTGCTACAAGTTTCAACAAGGTTTTCATTCCAAAAAGTGGAGAAATCACAAGTTTGGAGGTATGAACGATTCTCCTCTGAACTTTAAGTTCTTTAATGAAATTCCTAAAGTTTTCAATCCTAAATGTATGTTTAATTAAAGGTTTGTAAGTTGATTTAAGAATCTTGGCTAATTGAGCAAGATTTTGATGATTTCAATTGATTTTCGTTTGATCTGTTAAATCTGGGTTTTGAGAAGTGTTTTTGATGTTATTTGATCATTAAATTGATATGGAAATGAGTCTTGATTGATGCAATCCCGGATAGGTTGAATTTCCTAAGTTTCGCTTGAGTTTTTGGTTGTTTTTGGAGTGTTTTTGGTGATCTGTTATACCTGGAGGTATAAGGATGTGTTTGTATTCATTTTGGATGTTAATTGATGTATAAAAATGGTTAGAAGTGATGGATCTTGGCTGGGTTAAGTTTTGGTAATGTTTGGAGGTGATTTCGGTTGTGTTTGGTGGCCGAATTGCTAGATTTGTGGTGAGCAGCGAGATGTGTTGTTGTTGCTGGTGTTTTAATGCATAAGGATGCATTAATATTCTATTTTTGTGTGCTTGAAACAGGGGAGGTTGATCCTTGAGCCTTGGAGGTGTTTTCGGAAGGTTTCGGAAGTTGGAAAGCTTGTTGGCTAGGCTTGTTTGGTAATCGGTGAGTGAAGTTGGGTTTTCAGCTTTTATAGCAAGGTTTGAAGGTTTTCGGGAGCTTAGTTTAAGTCTAAACAACTTTGCTAAGCTCAAGAGTAAGTGGATGGGTTTTTGCTCTTGAATTGTGTGTGATTTGGTTTTAAAATCAAATGTGGTTGATGATTGATATGCATATGTTTATGCATGGTTTAATTCTGTTTTGTGAGCATGTTTTTAGCATGGTTTAATGCTGGTTTTGAAAGTCATTTGAAAGGGATGCTCAAGGTAAGAGATCCTTGGTTTTATACATTGAAATGTGATTTCGATGCATAGTGTTGTATGTTGATCAATGGCTTTATATGATGCTTAAAAACAGTGAAATGATGATGATTAATGATGATAATTGTTACCTTGTGCATATTGTTTATGCATGTGAATCATTGAGCTAATGGTGTGATGGCTTTGCATTATGTGTATGCATGTGAATCATTGAGCTAATGATGTGATGGCCTTGCATTATGTTTATGCATGTGAAACATTGGGTTAATGTGGTAAGATGGTTATATTGGCAAGTGGTGTAAGTGGTTCTTGGTTCTTTGATCGGATATAGTTAGCCGGCTATAGGATTGGGTGCACCGTGAATAAAGTCGCCTTGGAGGTGGAGTGGTCAAGAGTGGACCGGATAAGCTCCCTTCAAGTTTCCTAACGAGATGAGGTCATAGTGGAGGTGTTGCCCACTCGAGGACCTTGGTTATTTGAGGTCATAATGGAGGTGTTGCCCATTCGAGGACCTTGGTTAAGCAAAGGTTATATGGAGGTGTTGTCCATATGTGAAGACCTTGTGCTTGTTGAGATCACAATGGCAGTGTTAAGTCCATGTGTGGATCTTGTGTGTGATGTCCCGGATCTCGTTAGATGATGTTCTACAACTACCAATCGGTTATGCAAAGGTTGTATGGTGGTTAAAAGTCCATACGGGAGAACCTTGTGCATGTGAGGTTGTATGGTTGTCCATACATGGGAACCTCGGGAAAAGCTAAGGTTGTATGGTGTTTAAAAGTCCATGCATGGGAACTTTAGGCTTGTAAGGTCATAATGGAGGTGTTGCCCATTCGAGGACCTTGGATTGGGTAGGGTGTAGGGAGCGTAGGGACAACGCTCGGAATCCGCGTATCCGATCGGGTGTTGAGTTGGAAAGTGGATGTGATTGATTACTTGAAGGCCAATATGATGTTCTTAAATATAAAGAAGCATGAGATGCTTGAAATGATGCATGGTTGCATGTGAAGCATGAGATGCTTGAAATGATGCATGGTTGCATGTGAAGCATGAGATGCTTGAAATGATGCATGGTTGCATGTGAAGCATGAGATGCTTGAAATGATGCATGGTTGCATGTGAAGCATGAGTTGCTTGGAAAGATGCATTGTTGCATGAAAGGTGTATGATGCATGTGAATGCATGTTTACTTGTTAGGTTGAACAAGTGTTGATTATCATTTGGTAAATGATATATGTGAGCATGAATATCTTTAATGCTTTGAAGTCTTGTAGGACTTGTTTGAAAGGCATGTGAATATGTTTGTATGGTATATATGTTGCCTTGGTGTAATGCAAGTGTTGGTTGGCTTGTGAAATGGTTTTAAAGGATTTATGTTGGAATGGCTTTCAAGTTTAAGAAAGGTATGTTGTGAAATGGAAGTGTTTCCATGGTTTTGTTTTAGCTTTGCATATGGTGTTTATGCATGGTTGATGCTTGTTGTTGAAAAGGTTTTCAAACAAGGTTTTGGTAAACAAATCGGGTTTGTTTTACAAGTGTTTTATGACCCGCTGCATTGATGGTGTTTTGGTTTTGAGCATTCCTCACTAAGCATTATGTGCTTACGCTCTCTTTGTCCATCAATGCAGATCTTTGAAGTTTGGACAGCAAGGAGCAAGGGATTCAAGGTGGACTCCAAGTGAGATGTATGTCTCGGTGAATAGCTATAGTTAATAAAGGCAATGGGGGTAGAATCTCTTGGGATTATTGTGTTTGTGAT
Source organism: Hibiscus trionum (assembly GCA_030270665.1). Taxonomy (NCBI): domain Eukaryota; kingdom Viridiplantae; phylum Streptophyta; class Magnoliopsida; order Malvales; family Malvaceae; genus Hibiscus; species Hibiscus trionum. The sequence goes on from BSYR01000021.1 coordinate 31,924,467, forward strand.
CGTTTATATTGTTCAAGAATGTTTTAATGTTGTTAATGTTGTTGGATCATGTTTTGGCTTAATTGAGATTGTTTTGGAAGGTTTGTGCCTAAATGGTTGCTTGTGTAGGAAGCATGCTTATAGATTTGGGGCTTTTTGTATATGATGTGTTTCTGATGAATTGTTGATGCAAGCATGTCTCATTTATGTTGAATTGCATGCTGGTAAAGTTTGGTGGCTTTTGGAGCATGTTTGGATGGTCAATTGTGTGTTTGAGTGAGCAAAATGCAGCTTTCTGGGCTAGGCGTTTCGGAACAGGAGACACCGTTTCGGAACGGGTGCCCTGCATGAACCCAGGCGTCCGAAACGGGTGAGACCGTTCCGAAACGGAAAGGCCTCTGCCCGACCCCCGTTTCGAAACGGGCTATGCCTGTTTCGGAACGGCCCCGCGTTTCGGAACGGGCTGTCTCCCGTTTCGGAACGGTTGACCGTTGGGGGCTGTCAGTGGCAGTTATGTGTTTCAAAATGTTTGCATTTTGGTCCTGAATCTTGTTTGTGCAATTGTATGAGTTTGAGATGTCCGTTTGAGCTGAAATTTGGCCGAGATGCATGAAACATGATTAATTTTAAGTTGGTAACTTAAAATCTGGTTAAGGCCTCAAAGTTTTCAAAATTTACAATTTGGTCCCTAAAGTTGTGTTTTGTGCAATTGAGTCCCTGAATGATCTCTGATGGCTGTGATCTTTGAGTATGTTGCTTGTGTGATCACATATAGGACTAATGTGCATCTAGATAAGATTTTTAAAAAAAAAAAAAAGGGTCGTTAATCAAGGTTGACTTTCGGGTTGACTTTGATTTTCCCCGTGTAATCTTCGTAGTTCGGGTCAACCGTCTAGGCCGGGCTACGGGGGTTACATTTGGTGGTATCAGAGCTGTGTTGCGAATGCTTGGGGAAAACGGTAAGTTGTTGTGATGTGTGCTTGTTGTTTACCCTAATGTGTGGTTGAATGTTGGTTGAAACACGTGTTTCTGAGCATGGTGCTGATGTTTCTGAGCATGTTGTTGATGTTTTCAAGCATGTTTTATGTTTATGAATCTTGGTTGAGCTTATGTGGTTTGTGCTGATGATAAGCTGATGCTGTGAGTTGGTTTTATGCATGATGAAAGTGCTGTGAGAATGTTATGTTGCTAGTATGCTGTGGCATGTGGATGCTGTTTGATGTAAGCATGATCAAAGTATATTGGTTGATATGCTTGATGTTGTGATATCCATGTTGTGTTGACTGTTATGTCATGTAAAGGGGAGGATTCGGGATACCCATTGCCTTATTAATATAGCTATTGTGTTATGTTGGAGTTGGAATTTGAATCCTTGCTAATGCTGGTCTAACTGGTTTGTTTGTTTGTTGTGATTGTATGTTTGTTGTTGTTAGTGGTATGGCAAAGTCAATGGAGGATTGGCGGTTGAGGGAGATGGTTGCTGCCTTGGGGCAGGTTGTTAAGGCAAGGAATTCACCCTTTGGTAGTGGAGTTTTGTCTCAGTCTTCTGTGCCTAGTGTTGAGGTAGTAAGGCAAGGGAAAGAAGCTGGTTCTGTGGTGAAGAGTTCATCACCTGTTGAGCAGGAGGTGTTGGGAACATCTCAGGCTATGGTTGAGGTAAAGTCAGTAGATGTGCTGGCTGTGGGATGTGAGGGTTTGCCGAAGCAGTGTTTACTTGATTTGGGTGCTGTGGAGTATCATGGTACTTCCCCGGAGATGTTTGAGGTCTGGTTGGCCAGTGTGGTTCAGATTTTGGATCGGGAAGGCTGTGATTATGCCTGTAAGCTGGGGAGCGTTGTTTCTTTGATGTTGGGAGATGCGTGTGCCTGGTGGACATCTGTGGCAGTTGCGTCACATATCCATGATATTGATTGGGATTTCTTTGTATCTGCTTTTTATGAAAGGTATCTTGGAAGGAAGTTCCTAAGGGTTAAGCAAGGCGCGGGTAGTGCTGTTGTTGAGCAAGTATTGCTTGAGCAAGGAGTGGAAGCTCAGTCATCTGTGTGTGACCGTTGTGAAAGGCAACATGTTGGAAATTGTTGGGGCGCAGGTGTTTGTTGGAATTGTGGTTCCAAAGTACATGTTAAGCGTGATTGTCCTCATGGAGCGAGGTTAGCTTTGGTGTTAGCCAAAGAGTCTCAGAAAGGTCGTGGGCACGGCCGAGGCAAGGTTCAGAAGTGGCGGAAAGAGCAGAAAGTTGTGAAAAGTGTGGGAAAGGAGAATTGCTGGAAATGTGGGTCTGCTGGACACAAGAGGCGTGATTGTTTGATGTTGGCTCGGAATAACCAAGGTTATTTGCCGCAAGGAGTTGGTGGTGACCCTAGTGTGTTAGCTGGTGCTGCAGTGGTGTGGCAGGAGGGTGGTGGTTCCGCAAGGAAGAGAGCTCGTCTGATGAAGCCTCAGGGTGGTGTTGTGCTTTCAGGTAATCTTGTTTAGTAATCTTTGCTCTAGTTGCCTAGTTTGGGTTTCTGTTGGTTTTCCTTGCGTGGTAAGTCTAGTCTTGTTGATAGCTTGTTGGGGTTTTTTTAGTTATGGTTTGGAAATGTCTTGGGTGTGAAGAAGGCTTGGTAAGTATCTTGTGGTTAATGGTTGTTGGTATGGTGGAGTTAGATGAGTTAAAAGTGAGGTAGGAGGTTGTTCTTGGACGGATTTGAGGATGTTATTGGAGGGTGTGAATTGGCATTCATGCACAGTTAAAATCATTGTTATATACTATATTATATATGTTGGTCCATGCATACATGTGGCATGACATTAGAGGTTTTGCATACATGTACATCAGGCATTGATAGGGCATGTTGGTGATCATGCATACGATGTTCACACTCGCTAATAACTAATCGAATCTGTTAGTGTGTTGGATTAGGTTGGATGATGGGTTTTTAGAGGTTGTTTTGGTGCTGGGTAAGAGTTAGTAGTGGGGTATATCAAGCTAGTTGCTAGTGAAAGTGAGAGTGGTGTAGCTGCTGGTAGAAGGATAGTGTTCGATGCTCAAGGAGTTTAGTGGTTTGGTGTTGGACGGTACGGTTGAGTTTAGAATCGGTTTAGTGGTTTGAATAGCTAAGTGGAAGGGGTAGTTCCTTGGTGCTAAGTGATGTTGCAGCTTAGTGGTTGTGTTCCCAAGTGCTGAAGTAGCTTAGCTTTTAAGTTGTTGTGGAAGAGTTGTGTTTGTAAGTGCTGGTTCTTAGTAACCTTTGAGGAGTTGAGAAGATGGTTTGTATGTTTAAGCTGGGCGATGTTTTAGTATGGTAAGTGTTATGGTTGAAGTTGAAGTGGAAGGTCAATGAAAGATTGAAGTTTTTGTTGGTTGTTGGGTTCTTGTGATAATTGGTTGGTGGTGTGTGGAATGGCTGACGGAGTCAAGTTGGGATTGTGATGTAATTCTTGGAATCTGGGTGAGTATTCCTGATGAGCTGTTATGGTAATGTTAGCAACAGTTGTGAGGGTTTATCAGTTTTCGTTGAGAGGTTTGAGTAAGCAGTTGATGCTTAAGGATTTTTGCTTGTTGGGAAATTCTTGGAAGAGGTTTGGGAGTTTGCAAGGGTTTTAGAAGCAGAGCAGGTTGCTTCGTGGCTGGTTTGGGATGGCTGTTGTCTTTGTGTAAACAGGTTTTGGGTATGGTGTATTGTGGTGATGTCTGCTGTAAGAGCTGAAGTTCTTCGGGATGGTGTTGGGACTGTGTACAGTCTGGTTATGGGAAAGGTTAAGTTGTGGCTATCTTTGTGTTTTTCTGGATTCTGTGAACAACATGTGATGGTGCTAGGTTTGGTGGAGGTTTTGTGTGGAAAGTGTTCAGTGTTGGTCGAGGCTTTTGTGTTGCCTTGTGTGTTGGTTTGGGAAGGTTGTGGTTTTCTTTCGCCGGTTAAATTTCGAGGACGAAATTTCCTAAGGAGGGGAGAGTTGTAACACCCCGGTTTTGGGCTTAGAAGTTTTGAGCGTTGACCGGTTTGGTCAAAGTGCTGTTCGAATCGTAAGTGGCTAATTTAGGAAAGCCTAGTTCGGGTTGCATTAAAAATATGGAAAATGTTCTAAAATCATCTTTTAATATATATTGATGAACTGTGAAAACAATTTTGGAAAATGAGTTTTGGAAGGTTGACATTTTGGCTAGTGACCAAAATGTAATTTTCGCAAATTTGGTGGCTGTTTTAAAAAGGATTGAAACTTTGAATCTTTAAGGAGCTATTTGCCCAAAATTGAATTCTCCAGATTTTTCTAAGATATTTTAATCCTAAAATCTGATTTTAAAGATATCAAAGTGGAGGGAAGTTTCATTTTCTCTATTTTCCCAACTAACTTCCTATTTTCTCTTCTCCTTTTCTCTCCAACCAAACATCACCATTTCCAGAGATTCTAATCTGATTTCCTCACCTAAATTCTTCCTTTCAACTTTCATTTGATTTCAAATCAACATATCTTCAAAACCTACTCATTTGCTACAAGTTTCAACAAGGTTTTCATTCCAAAAAGTGGAGAAATCACAAGTTTGGAGGTATGAACGATTCTCCTCTGAACTTTAAGTTCTTTAATGAAATTCCTAAAGTTTTCAATCCTAAATGTATGTTTAATTAAAGGTTTGTAAGTTGATTTAAGAATCTTGGCTAATTGAGCAAGATTTTGATGATTTCAATTGATTTTCGTTTGATCTGTTAAATCTGGGTTTTGAGAAGTGTTTTTGATGTTATTTGATCATTAAATTGATATGGAAATGAGTCTTGATTGATGCAATCCCGGATAGGTTGAATTTCCTAAGTTTCGCTTGAGTTTTTGGTTGTTTTTGGAGTGTTTTTGGTGATCTGTTATACCTGGAGGTATAAGGATGTGTTTGTATTCATTTTGGATGTTAATTGATGTATAAAAATGGTTAGAAGTGATGGATCTTGGCTGGGTTAAGTTTTGGTAATGTTTGGAGGTGATTTCGGTTGTGTTTGGTGGCCGAATTGCTAGATTTGTGGTGAGCAGCGAGATGTGTTGTTGTTGCTGGTGTTTTAATGCATAAGGATGCATTAATATTCTATTTTTGTGTGCTTGAAACAGGGGAGGTTGATCCTTGAGCCTTGGAGGTGTTTTCGGAAGGTTTCGGAAGTTGGAAAGCTTGTTGGCTAGGCTTGTTTGGTAATCGGTGAGTGAAGTTGGGTTTTCAGCTTTTATAGCAAGGTTTGAAGGTTTTCGGGAGCTTAGTTTAAGTCTAAACAACTTTGCTAAGCTCAAGAGTAAGTGGATGGGTTTTTGCTCTTGAATTGTGTGTGATTTGGTTTTAAAATCAAATGTGGTTGATGATTGATATGCATATGTTTATGCATGGTTTAATTCTGTTTTGTGAGCATGTTTTTAGCATGGTTTAATGCTGGTTTTGAAAGTCATTTGAAAGGGATGCTCAAGGTAAGAGATCCTTGGTTTTATACATTGAAATGTGATTTCGATGCATAGTGTTGTATGTTGATCAATGGCTTTATATGATGCTTAAAAACAGTGAAATGATGATGATTAATGATGATAATTGTTACCTTGTGCATATTGTTTATGCATGTGAATCATTGAGCTAATGGTGTGATGGCTTTGCATTATGTGTATGCATGTGAATCATTGAGCTAATGATGTGATGGCCTTGCATTATGTTTATGCATGTGAAACATTGGGTTAATGTGGTAAGATGGTTATATTGGCAAGTGGTGTAAGTGGTTCTTGGTTCTTTGATCGGATATAGTTAGCCGGCTATAGGATTGGGTGCACCGTGAATAAAGTCGCCTTGGAGGTGGAGTGGTCAAGAGTGGACCGGATAAGCTCCCTTCAAGTTTCCTAACGAGATGAGGTCATAGTGGAGGTGTTGCCCACTCGAGGACCTTGGTTATTTGAGGTCATAATGGAGGTGTTGCCCATTCGAGGACCTTGGTTAAGCAAAGGTTATATGGAGGTGTTGTCCATATGTGAAGACCTTGTGCTTGTTGAGATCACAATGGCAGTGTTAAGTCCATGTGTGGATCTTGTGTGTGATGTCCCGGATCTCGTTAGATGATGTTCTACAACTACCAATCGGTTATGCAAAGGTTGTATGGTGGTTAAAAGTCCATACGGGAGAACCTTGTGCATGTGAGGTTGTATGGTTGTCCATACATGGGAACCTCGGGAAAAGCTAAGGTTGTATGGTGTTTAAAAGTCCATGCATGGGAACTTTAGGCTTGTAAGGTCATAATGGAGGTGTTGCCCATTCGAGGACCTTGGATTGGGTAGGGTGTAGGGAGCGTAGGGACAACGCTCGGAATCCGCGTATCCGATCGGGTGTTGAGTTGGAAAGTGGATGTGATTGATTACTTGAAGGCCAATATGATGTTCTTAAATATAAAGAAGCATGAGATGCTTGAAATGATGCATGGTTGCATGTGAAGCATGAGATGCTTGAAATGATGCATGGTTGCATGTGAAGCATGAGATGCTTGAAATGATGCATGGTTGCATGTGAAGCATGAGATGCTTGAAATGATGCATGGTTGCATGTGAAGCATGAGTTGCTTGGAAAGATGCATTGTTGCATGAAAGGTGTATGATGCATGTGAATGCATGTTTACTTGTTAGGTTGAACAAGTGTTGATTATCATTTGGTAAATGATATATGTGAGCATGAATATCTTTAATGCTTTGAAGTCTTGTAGGACTTGTTTGAAAGGCATGTGAATATGTTTGTATGGTATATATGTTGCCTTGGTGTAATGCAAGTGTTGGTTGGCTTGTGAAATGGTTTTAAAGGATTTATGTTGGAATGGCTTTCAAGTTTAAGAAAGGTATGTTGTGAAATGGAAGTGTTTCCATGGTTTTGTTTTAGCTTTGCATATGGTGTTTATGCATGGTTGATGCTTGTTGTTGAAAAGGTTTTCAAACAAGGTTTTGGTAAACAAATCGGGTTTGTTTTACAAGTGTTTTATGACCCGCTGCATTGATGGTGTTTTGGTTTTGAGCATTCCTCACTAAGCATTATGTGCTTACGCTCTCTTTGTCCATCAATGCAGATCTTTGAAGTTTGGACAGCAAGGAGCAAGGGATTCAAGGTGGACTCCAAGTGAGATGTATGTCTCGGTGAATAGCTATAGTTAATAAAGGCAATGGGGGTAGAATCTCTTGGGATTATTGTGTTTGTGATCGTTTATATTGTTCAAGAATGTTTTAATGTTGTTAATGTTGTTGGATCATGTTTTGGCTTAATTGAGATTGTTTTGGAAGGTTTGTGCCTAAATGGTTGCTTGTGTAGGAAGCATGCTTATAGATTTGGGGCTTTTTGTATATGATGTGTTTCTGATGAATTGTTGATGCAAGCATGTCTCATTTATGTTGAATTGCATGCTGGTAAAGTTTGGTGGCTTTTGGAGCATGTTTGGATGGTCAATTGTGTGTTTGAGTGAGCAAAATGCAGCTTTCTGGGCTAGGCGTTTCGGAACAGGAGACACCGTTTCGGAACGGGTGCCCTGCATGAACCCAGGCGTCCGAAACGGGTGAGACCGTTCCGAAACGGAAAGGCCTCTGCCCGACCCCCGTTTCGAAACGGGCTATGCCTGTTTCGGAACGGCCCCGCGTTTCGGAACGGGCTGTCTCCCGTTTCGGAACGGTTGACCGTTGGGGGCTGTCAGTGGCAGTTATGTGTTTCAAAATGTTTGCATTTTGGTCCTGAATCTTGTTTGTGCAATTGTATGAGTTTGAGATGTCCGTTTGAGCTGAAATTTGGCCGAGATGCATGAAACATGATTAATTTTAAGTTGGTAACTTAAAATCTGGTTAAGGCCTCAAAGTTTTCAAAATTTACAATTTGGTCCCTAAAGTTGTGTTTTGTGCAATTGAGTCCCTGAATGATCTCTGATGGCTGTGATCTTTGAGTATGTTGCTTGTGTGATCACATATAGGACTAATGTGCATCTAGATAAGATTTAAAAAAAAAAAAAAAGGGTCGTTAATCAAGGTTGACTTTCGGGTTGACTTTGATTTTCCCCGTGTAATCTTCGTAGTTCGGGTCAACCGTCTAGGCCGGGCTACGGGGGTTACACTGTTGGGTAACGTCGGCACGCCCCGTGGCACAGCGAAAAAAAATAATCTGACGTAATCCAGCCAGGATCCATGTACAGGAATGAATCTGGGGAGAAAAGATGAAGAGTTACCTTTTCGAACTCTGGAAACTGGAAAACCGACGGTATGTCGGAATAACCACGTAAAGTAAAACCGGAATCGTCACAGGTTCACAACGACCTCTACGGAGTCCACCCGAACAAAACGAACAAAGTTTTCGCCTCCCTAACACTTAGGGATAAATTCCGACAGGTTTGACCACCTTCCAGGGAGAAGTCGAAATCCTTCCAGGGATTCCTGAGGGAGTCTGAAATCGACCATGGGTTCTACCGGGACATGGATTCGAACTAGAAACTCGCCAGGAATTTTCTAGGGGGCAAGGGGAACACCATAAAAATACCGAACAACTTCTCAGAAGAAATCTGGGACTTGTCGAAAATTCCAGAGGGAAATTCCCAGGGATATGTCGAAATTTGCAAGGAGGAATAAGGATGATTTGGTTGCTAGCCCTTGTCCCTTTAAATAGTATTCAGAGACTTAATTCTAGTTGAATATCTTAAATCCAAGTTCAACCAAAATTCATAGAATCTAATTCTACTTGAAATTGGTTTATATTAAATATACATTATATTTAATAATATTAAATGAAATATATATATTTAATTATGTAGAATCTTATTCTACATAAAACATGGATTTAAATATACTTTATAATTAATCCAAATATATATTTTTTTATTATATAGAATCTCATTCTATCTTTACTTGGATTTAAATATATTTAAATATATATTTTTAATTATGTATAATCTAATTCTACATAAACTTGGAATTAAATATACATTATATAAATTCTAAATATATATTTAAATTTCTAGAATTTTATTCTATAATATTTAAGTCTCTAAATATTTTCCATACTCTAAATAATATTTGATAAATACAATATTTATCACATTTAAGGGAGTTGTCGATTTCCCCTATCCCATAGGGGATTTTCGGCAACCTCCCTAAAATAGAGAGTATGGTTTCCAATTTTTTGTTCGTTTCATTCGAAGTGTGTGACCCTTGTAGGTTCATGCAACGTTAGCAGAAAAATTAGAACTGTTCTAATTTTACAAACAAGAGAGGACGAGATAAGAGGTATCAGTCTTCTGCTAGGCGTGGTAATGGAGGGCATGGTGCGCCTGTTCAGGGAGATAGGATGAGAGCCAATCAGAACACGTGCTGGACGTGTGGATCACGTGGCCATTTGAGGCGAGATTGTCCTCGAGCAGCGAGGGAGGTTTAGGCTCCTGTAGCAGTGATTGGTAATTCGTGCTGGAATTGTGGTTCAGCAGATCACATGAGGAGAGAGTGTCCTTTGTTGGCCGGTGGTGGTCAAGGACGTGCTCATGGGGTAGTTGCACCACATAGAGGTCGTGGGCGCGGCCGTGGTAACTTCCAGCGTAGAGATGATGGTGGGAGGAATGTGGCGCATGTGGTGGCTGTTCAAACTGAGGGTGGTGGCTAGGCTCGAGTATATGCTCAGCGTGAGGGGAGAAATGATACAGATGTGATCGCATGTACCTTTACTTTGCAATACTTATCATTACTTTCCTTGATTGATTCTGGATCTACACACTCATACATATTGCGTGAACATGCTCAATTGCTTGGTTTACCTGTTGAGTCTTTGGATGTTTGTAACACCCCGATTTTGGGCTTAGAAGTTTTGGGTTTGGACCGGACCGGTCGGGTTGCGGTTCGAATATATAAGGGTGAATTTAGGAAAGCCTAGTTCAGGTTGCATTAAAAATATGGAAAAATGTCTTAAAATCCTCTTTTATTATATATAAGAGAAAGGTGAAATCAATTTTACAAAATGAGGTTTGGAAGAGTGACATTTTGGGTTAGTGACCAAAATGTAATTTTTGAAAACTGGGTGACTGTTTTAAAAAGGATTGAAACTTTGAATCTTTAAGGAGCTATTTACCCAAAAGAGTTTCTCCAGATTTTTCTTAATATTAATCAATTTATTAATGGTTTTAATTAAGGTAAAAAAAAGGAGGGAAGAAGATATTTTGTCATTTTAACTAACTTTCTCAAATTTTCCATTTTTTTTTCTCTCAACTTTTCTCTCAACCCAAACACTTTTCTCCAGCAAACTTCCCTCTGATTTTGACATTCAAAGATGAGATTTCAACTTCCTTTTGATCTCTAATCATTTCTACAACAAAACCTTAGCATTTGCTTATTGGATTTTCAAGAATCTTGGTTCCAAAAAGGGAGAAACTCAAGTTTAGAGGTATGAACGTCCTTCTCCTCTAAATTCTCAGTTCTTTACTGAAATTCCCAAGTTCTCAATCCTTGAATTATGTTTTATTAAAGGTTTTGTAATTGAGTTCTTGATCTTGGCTTTAAAATGCAAGATTTGCTTTAATTTTGATGAAATTCGTATGATCTGATTGGGCATTGTTTTGTGATGTGTTTTTGATGTAAAATGGATGTATAATTGATGAGAAATTGAGGTTTAGTCAATGCAATCCCGAATAGGTTGATTTTCCTAAGTTTTGTTTAAGTTTTTGGTGGTTTTTGGAGTGATCTTGATGTTCTGCTATAGCTGGAGGTATAAGGACGTGATGAGATCCATTTTGGATGTTAATTGAGGTTTATGAATGTTTGGAATTGATGGATCTTGGCTGGGTAGTGTTGTAGAGATGTTTGGATGTGATTTCGGTTGTGTTTGGTAGCCGAAATGTGAGTGTTGATGTGAGCAGCGAGTTTAGGTGTCTTGGTTGAGGATATTAATGCATGATGGTGCATTAATCTACTGTTTTGATGTGTTTAAAACAGGGGAGACATCTTCGGATCCTTGTGGTGTTGATCCGGAAGCTTGATTGGTGTTTCGGCAAGTGGCGAAACGGAATCGGTGAGTGGATTTTGGTTTTCAGCTTTGAAACCAATGTTTTGAAGGTTTGGGAGCTTAGTTTAAGTCTAAACCACTTTGCTAAGCTCAAGAGTAAGTTTTCGGAAAAACTCTCTTGTTGATGAACCATGAGTTGGTTGAGTGCAATATGATTGTTTGCATGTTTTAAATTCTGTTTTGAAAGCATACTTTAGCATGTTTATTTGCTGGTTTTATACGCCATGTGTTGAAGGATGCTCAAGGTAAGAGATCCTTGTTTTGAACATTTGATAAAATGTGGTTTTGTTGCATAAGGATGCATTATGATTAATGGCTTTGTTAAATGCTTTAAAACAGTGGATTATTGTTGTTAAATGATGCATATTGGCAAGTGATGTTTCGAGAAAGGTTAGAACACTATGGTGGTTAAAAGTCCATAGGTGGTTCTTGTGTTAAGAACAACATGGTGGTTAAAAGTCCATGATTGGTTCTTGTGCTAAGGTCACAAAGGTGGTTAAAAGTCCTTGTGTGAGCCTTGTGTATTGTAAGGTCACAAAGGTGGTTAAAAGTCCTTGTGTGAGCCTTTTGTATTTTAAGAACACCATGGTGGTTAAAAGTCCATGGGTTATTCTTGTGTTAATGTTACAAGGTGGTTAAAAGTCCTTGTGTGAACCTTGTGTATTTTAAGAACACCATGGTGGTTAAAAGTCCATGGGTGATTCTTGTGCTAAGGACACAATGGTGGTTAAAATTCCATGTGTGGTCCTTGTGAATTGTAAGATCACAATGGTGTTTAAAAGTCCATGTGTGAGTCTTATGTTGATTGTATTATGAAATGGAAAGATTATGATTATCACTTGTGGCCAATATGACATGTTAATAATTGGAAGCATGTATGCTTGTTTTAAATGCTTTTGTGCATGGTTAAAGGTTGTTTTGAATTAAGGTTTATAAAAGTGCTTTATAAATGCATTATTGAGTTGTTTTAAATGAGCATTCCTCACTAAGCTTTTAGCTTACGCTCTCTCTCTTTTCTTAAACCAATAATGCAGAGCATTGAAGTGTATATAAGGGCAACAAGAGGTCAAGAATCCAAGTGAAGAACTAAGCTCATGTATGGTGAAAGTTTCTTTACACTATTAGCTTTTGGCATTTGGCAATGGGGAACCTATGTTGTTGTTTTGGGAGATGTTTTGGACTCCCTAAGATGGTTTTATGTTGTTGTTGACGATGGAACTTGTAAATGGCCATTATAAGGATTGTTTGATGATATGATGCTTGAATGGTTTTCTAAATAGGATGCATGCCTATAGAATTGGGGCTTTTCCTTGTTTGATGCCATGTTTATGAATTGTTGATGCCATTATGTTCCTTATGTATGTAATGTCTTGCTGGTATAATTTGGTTGCCTTTGGAGCATGTTTGATGGGTCAATTGTGTAATAATCTAACTAAATTTCTGCAATCTGGGCAGCCTGTTTCGGAACAGGTGCTGCCGTTTCGGAACATAGGGCCTGAAATGGCCTAGGCGTTTCGAAACGGGCAGAGCCGTTCCGAAACAGTTTGGCCACTGCCAGGCCATGTTGTGCAACGCGTTTCGGAACGGTCCCGCATTTCGGAACAGGCCCTCCCTGTTTCGGAACACCCAACCGTTGGGCACTGAAATTGACGGTTTTATGTTTTGAAATCCTTGCGTTTTGGTCCTGAATCTTGTTTATGCAATTGAATGAGTTTGAGATGTCCGTTTGAGTTGAAATTTGGCAGAGAAGCATGAAACATGACTAATTTCATAATGGTAACTCAAAAGTTGGTTAAGTCCTTATAATTTCCAGAATTTACATTTTGGTCCCTAAATTTGTATGTTGTGCAATTAAGTCCCTAAATGTTTTCCGAATGCGCTGATCTTTGAGTATGCTGTTGTTATGAACATATCTAGGGTTAATGTGCATTTAGATAAGATTAAAAAGAGAAAAAAAGGTCGTTAATCAAGGTTGACTTTCGGGTTGACTTTGGTTTTCCCCGTGTAAACTTCTTAATTCGGGTCAACCGTCTAGGCCGGGTTAAGGGGGTTACATTTGGTGGTATCAGAGCTGAGTTCTCGAGTAATTGGGAATGATTATATGGGTGATTAATGTATGTATGCTTTGTATGCTTGTTGAATGAAAGCATGTTGTGTGAATTGTAAGTATGTTACAATTGTGATGTATGTTGTGGTGAAGCATGTTAGGGGGATCCATTGCCAAATCAAAGCTAATGAAATGATGTTGTTTTTAATTGGAAATGAGCTTGAGTACTTGGATTACTTACCTTGCTGAGCCTGACTTTGTTTATTACTTTGTGATTGCATTACTTAGTGAATGGGACCTCGTAGAGAAACGAGGGGTAGTATGCGAGCTATGGCTCAAAATGAGAATGAGGAGAATGCTGATAATATGGTGGATTTTCCTCCTCCACCTGGTGGTGGTGGTGCTGGGGGCGAAGGAGCTGGTGTTGCAGCTGGAGCTGGGGTCGCTGGACCTGAAGCTGGTCAGGGACAAGCTGTTCCTGACATGACAGTGCTGATTCAAGCTATTGCTGGAGCTTTTCGAGCAGCGGTAGCTGGAGCTCAAGGAGCTGGGCATCAAGGTGATGCTGGTGTTAGACTACCTTTGGAGCGTTTGCGCAGTCTGGGAGGGACTGAGTTCCGGGGTTTGTCTGCTGAAGGTTCTGAGTCTTGGTTGGAGAGTACCAAGAGAATCTTGGGACAAATGAATTGCACTGATGTGCAGAAGCTGGGCTGTGTGGTATCGTTGTTGCAGGACGATGCTTACACTTGGTGGACAACCTCTATCTCTGGAATGGAGGAAGCTGATGTAACTTGGACGTTCTTTCAGAACGCGTTCAAGAGGAGATATCTGGGTGTGAGGTACCTAGATGAGAAGAAGAGAGAATTTATGTCTCTTACCCAAGGGAGCATGTCTGTAGCTGAGTACGAGGTTCAGTTTGTCCGACTCAGTCAATATGCACCTGAACTTGTTCCTGATGAGTGGGAGAGGTGTGAAAGGTTCCGTTATGGTTTGGTGACGGAAGTAAAGACGTATATGTTAGCTGCTGAGTATAATGATTTTGATGTGCTAGTTGGGAGAGCAAAGGACATTGAGATGAATTTGGGTTTATCATCTAGAGGTGCTGGTTCTGGTGCTGATAAGCGAGTTGCTGAGTATAGTTCCGGTGGTGGACGGAACAAGAGGGGACGTGATCAGAAGTATCAGCCTTCGGCTAAGCGAGGTGGTGGTGCGCCTGCTCAGGGAGGCAAGGCAAGAGCTGAACCGAACGCATGTTGGACATGTGGATCGCGTGGCCATATGAAACGTGATTGTCCTCGAGCTGTGAGGGAGGTGCAAGCTCCTGTTGTGGCAGCTGGTATTTTGTGCTGGAACTGTGGATCTACGGATCACATGAGGAGAGAGTGTCCTATGTTGGCTGGTGGCCAAGGGCGTGCTCCTGTAGTTGTTGCACCACAGAGAGGTCGTGGGCGCGGCCGTGGTAACTTCCAGCGGAGAGAAGAGGGTGGACGGAATGTGGCTCATGTTGTAGCTGTTCAGCCTGAGGGTGGTGGCCAGGCTAGTGTGTTTGCTCAGAGGGAGGGGAGGAATGACGCGGATGTGATTGCAGATACTTTTACTTTGCAGTCCTTGTCATTACTTTCCTTGATTGATTCTGGATCTACGCACTCATACATTTTGCGTGAGCATGCTGAATTGCTTGGTTTGCCTGCTGAGTCTTTGGATGTTGGTATGCGTGTCACTAGTTCTTTTGGTGAGACTGTTGTGACTCGAAAGCTTTATAGAAGATGTCCTTTGGTTGTGCAAGATCATGTTTTTCATGTTGATCTTATGGAATTGCCTTTCTATGGTTTTGATGTAATCCTTGGTATGGATTGGCTTGCTGAGCATCGTGCTGTAGTGGATTGTGAGAATAAGCGGGTTTCGTTGAAACTTGCAGATGATTTTGAGGTGGTTGTGGTTGGCGAGAATGTGAAATTTCTTGCCAATGTGGTGTCTACATTGGAGGCGAGCCGGATGCTGAGGCAAGGTTGTGAAGCTTACCTAGCCTTTGTGATGAATCCTAGCTCTAAGGAGTTGCGTGTGCAAGATATCAGGACTGTGCGAGAGTTTCCTGGTGTGTTTCCGGAGGAGTTGCCTGGATTGCCCCCTAATCGTGAGGTGGAGTTTGGGATTGAGCTGTATGAAAACACAACTCCAGTGTCCATTACTCCTTATCGAATGGCACCTAAGGAGTTGAAAGAGCTGAAGATGCAATTGCAAGAGTTGCTTGATCGTGGTTTCATTCGGCCGAGTGTGTCGCCTTGGGGTGCGCCGGTCTTGTTTGTGAAGAAGAAGGATGGCACTATGAGAATGTGCATTGATTACCGTCAGCTTAACAAGTTGACTATCAAGAATCGGTATCCATTGCCGAGAATTGATGATCTTTTTGATCAATTTCGGGGAGCAGCTGTGTTCTCTAAGATTGACTTAAGGTCAGGGTATTACCAGTTGAAGGTGAAGGATGTGGATGTGCCAAAGACAGCTTTTAGGACGAGGTATGGGCATTATGAGTTCCTTGTGATGCCGTTTGGTTTGACAAATGCTCCTGCAGCTTTCAAGGACATGATGAATCGTGTATTTCATGAATACCTGGATAAGTTTGTTGTGGTGTTCATTGATGATATCCTCGTGTACTCGCGTACGGAGGAGGAGCATGAAGGGCATTGTTGAGTGTGTAAAAGTTCTACTATTTACACCCTTTTTAACCCATATTTCTGCTGCATTCAAGCATCATTGCATTGCATTTAGATTAGTTTACAGTAAAACATCACAAATGGATTAAAGGCACGGATTCTACTAAAAGATGGCTTATTTTGCAGGTAGCTGCCATCGTAGATGGTGAAGGCAGGCGCAGGGCAGAGAAGCAGGAGAGCTGAACTGGACAAGCAGACGACGAGGAAGAAGCTGCCATGTATCTGTCGTGACAGCAAGGTGACAGCAGCCTTATGAAGAGGAAAAGTAAAGTGGACCTCGATAGATAGAGAAAAATCTGCTCGTCTGTCGTGTGAAAGCCAAATATTTTTCCAAGCCCCGGATCAAAAGATATGTCAAGCCAAAGCTCAAGGAGAGGAATTCCCATGAAACAAGGAGGCGACTGAAAAGTAGGAATCCTTAGAGATTAAGCATTTATTAGAATCTTACTTTTCATTAAAGTTGTAATCCTTGTTAACTTAGAATACTTGAGCCCAAAGCTTATATAAGGGCATAGATTTAACCTAGGAGGAGAAGACCCCCATAACCGATAACCTAAACCCCTCTGCCGTTTACCCGTCGTCGACATGTTCTAAATTCCCCTTAGGGCCACGGGTTGTTTTGTAAAGTAGTTGAAATGGTTGTTTTGTTTTAGGATTTTCCAAGTTCAATAAAATAAACTTCAAGTTCTCTTATTTTGGTTTTAATATCTTGCAAGAGCATCGAGAGAGCATTGTGAGGTTATCTATTTACTTAGCATCGGGAGAGTTAAGTATACGAAAGAAATAAGAGCGAGTTCTCTAGTTTATAGTTGAACTATCTTGTGCCTAGGGATAGGGCAAGGTTAAGTGGCTAAGGAAGAATTCATACACATCGGTGTTCATCCTTCGATTCACGCCGGGAGGTATCATCAAAGACGTGATCATCGACAGACTTGGACCTAGGGATAGGCCAAGGCAGATCTGGGATTCTTGCCAAACTTGAACGTACTGAGTTGGTGTGTTTCCTGCCGCGACGACCAACGGACAGCTGCCGCGACAGGTGCTGCCAGCGACAGGTGTGACGACAGAACTAGAGTTCCTAAGCAATACAATACCTGCACTACTGAGCAATTCAATACCATCCCATTCTCTCTATCTTGATTACTCTATTCTTTTATTTACGTTTTCCTTTATTATTTTCGTGACAACTCTCAATTATTTCCTTTACTTCGTGCAGTGAAATTAGGTGAAGCTATTGGCCCAATCCCTGTGGAGACGATAATCCGATACTTCGTATCACTTTACTACTTGCGTCGTGTACACTTGCACTACAATTGCGATAGACTCTTTTACACGCAACAAGTTTTTGGCGCCGTTGTCGGGGATTGGCAACATAACTACACCTTTCTTTTATTGCACTTTTCGTTTTTGTTTTTGTTTTTTCTTTTAATTTTTCTTTTTCTATTTTTCGTTAGTACTTTAAACTCTTGATTTTCATAAGGTTATCTTGTTTATGCACAAATCTAAAAGAGGCGAAGATCCTGAGTATAAATTAGATCCGGAAATCGAACGTTCCTTCAATCTCAAGAAACAACTTCGCCACCTTTTAGACAGGAACGAGTACCTTGAGGAACAGCTAGAGAAGATGGCCCGTAATCCGCCCGCTGGTGATGGTATACCGCCTGTCGGTGACCCGCCCGCAGCAGCTGGACGACGGTCATGTCGTGACTACATGCTGAACGATCATGTAGAGCTGGAGACCACACTGCCGGATATTGATGTTGATAACTTCGAACTCAAGCCTGTCATGTTTAGTATGATCAACAACGCCGGGCAGTTTAGTGGTGCTGTGACAGAAGATGCTAGGGAGCATCTCAAAACGTTCCAGGAGATCTGTGGTTCGTTTAGACTGTCAGGAGTTAATCCGGAGATACTGAGGCTTCGGTTATTCCCCCACTCATTGAGGGACAGAGCTAAGACTTGGTGGAATAAACTAACACCGGGTTCAATCGTAACTTGGGCAGATTTCTCTCGTGAATTCTTATCTCGTTTTAATCCTTCGCATTTATCTGAGCGATTACTTAACGAAATTGCTACTTTTCAACAGGAAGATGACGAGCCAATGCACGAGGCCTGGGACAGATTTACTACTCTTCTTCGAAACTGCCCAATGCATGGATTCCCCGTCTGGAATCAGGTAACTAAGTTCTATAAGGCTGCTAACTTACAAACTCGCATTAGAATTGATTCTGCGGCAAATGGACTATTATTGGATAAAGATCCAGACGAGGCATTGCAAGTTTTGAAAAATCTGGCTAAGAATGAGGAGCAGTTTCCGACTGCAAGAAGAGGGGGTAAACGGGTTCTTGCTGTCAAGGATTATGAAGCCGACAGCACTATGAAATCACAGGTAGCATTCCTTACTAAAGCAATGAAAAGGTTGTTGAATGAGGATGGATTACAAGGATTTGCAGTTGAGGAAGTATGTGATATCTGTGAGGGAAATCATAGTAGGGATGAGTGCCCAATACAAGTAGAAGAAGGAAAATATGTTGGAAATTACAAGCCAAATTACAATTCCAACAATTATAACCCCAATTGGAGGAAGGATCCCAAATTTTCCTGGAGTAATCCTAACAACGCCCTGAATCCGCAAGCACACAATCAGAATCAGGGAGGACCTAGATTGCTGACGCGACAGCAACTGCCGCAGAACCTGCCACCGCAACAGCAACAAGAGCCACCACCTGCCACGAGCAGTATATTGGAACAGACTCTGGCCACCTTTATGTCTCAAACCGGTACTTATATTGAGAATATGAATCAGTTTGTTAAGAAGACATAGAACTTCATGGATAAGACAGAGATGAGAATGACAAATCATGAAGCTACTTTGAAATCTCTGGAGACACAAATGGGTCAAGTTTCTCAACATATTAAGCCGAGGCAGAATGAAGGATTCCCTAGCAATACTGAAAGTGTTAGACCACCCACACATGAGCAATGCAAGGCAATTACTACTAGAAGTGGGAAGAAACTACCAGGGCCGGAAAAAGAAGCTGAAACAGAAAAGGAACCAGCCGTAGATAAACCTGCCGTGGAAGCTGCCCCGACAGGTGATAAACAGACTGCTGCCAATGAGCCTGTCACGACAGAAGAAGCGACAGAGGAGAAAAATGAAGAACATCTTGCTCAGATTCGTATGCAGTGGGAAGGATGTATTGCTGATTACCGTCCCCACCCCCTTTTCCTCAACGGATACAGCAAACTAAACAGGAATCTCAACTTAAAAAGATTTATGATATTTTTAAGCAGGTTCAAATTAATATTCCGCTGTTAGATGCCGTTAGGGAGATGCCTGGTTATGCCAAATTTCTCAAGAATGTCATGTCAAAGAAATATAAATTTGGGGAATTTGAAACGGTAAGGATGGCAGATGGTTGCATGAGTATTCTTCATCGGCAGCCACCCCAGAAAAAGAAGGATCCGGGGAGCTTCATCATACCTTGTGTAATCGGAGACAAATTTGTGGGTAAGGCACTTTGTGATCTTGGTGCTAGTGTTAATTTAATGCCAAAATCTGTTTTTCAGAAATTAGGTATTGGAAAGGCGCGGCCCATGACAGTAACTCTGCAGCTGGCAGACCGCTCTTACGTTCATCCAGAGGGAAAAATTGAAGATATTCTGGTAAGAGTGGATAAGTTTATTTTTCCTGCTGACTTTCTTGTTTTAGATTGTGAGGCAGATGAAAATGCACCAGTCATCCTTGGGCGACCCTTCTTAGCCACGGGAAGATCACTGATTGATGTGGAGAAAGGAGAACTCACTATGCGCGTGAATGATCAAGAGATTAAATTAAATGTTCTCCAAGCAATGAAACATGCAGCTGTGGATGAGGAATGCAAGGCTATCATTGAAGTAACCCTTGATCATCCATACATTAGGTCGGGCTGTCATGATATAAATTTTGGCCACTGCTCCGACAACCACTTACAAGCCTGTCACGACAGCAACGAAGATAGCTCCGACGACAGCAACTCCTCTGACTCCGATACATCTGATACTGAAGATCAGGAGGAGGTAAACTGGTTAGGCCATCGTCCAGGTAAGTTATTCGAACCTTTGAATTACACTTCGGATAACCATTTAATCCAAAAGCCATCTACTATTGAACCACCTGCCTTAGAACTGAAGCCTCTGCCAGGGCAGCTTAAATATGCTTTTCTTGGTTTAAATGATACGTTGCCCGTAATCATCTCTTCTAAGCTGTCGCAGGAACAGGAACGACAGCTAATCGACATGCTAAGGCAGCACAAAAAGGCGATTGGATGGACGATAGCAGACATTCAAGGCATTAGTCCGGCGTTATACATGCACAAAATCCTCCTGGAGGAAGATCATAAGCCAACTATTGATGCCCAAAGACGGCTAAACCATGCGATGAAAGAGGTGGTGCGTAAAGAGATAATCAAATGGTTAGATGCTGGTATTATTTACGCCATCTCCGACAGCAAATGAGTAAGCCCGGTGCAATGCGTTCCCAAGAAAGGAGGAATGACCGTGGTGACCAACGAGAACAATGAGTTAATCCCAACCAAGACTGTGACCGGTTGGAGGGTTTGTATGGACTATCGGAAGCTTAACAAAGCTACCCGAAATGACCACTTTCCTTTACCCTTTATTGATCAAATGCTTGATAGATTAGCGGGTAAACCTTACTATTGTTTTCTTGATGGTTATTCAGGTTATAACCAAATTGCTATTGCACCAGAGGATCAAGAAAAGACGACCTTCACATGCCCCTACGGAACGTACGTTTTAGGAGAATGCCATTTGGACTCTGTAATGCACCTACCACTTTCCAAAGGTGCATGATGGCCATATTCTCTGACATGGTAGAGGACTTCCTAGAGATTTTTATGGATGACTTTTCCGTCTTTGGAGACGATTTTGAAAGCTGCCTTGGCAATCTTCAAAAGGTACTTGAAAGATGTGAAAAAGCTAATCTTGTTTTGAATTGGGAAAAATGCCACTTTATGGTGGATGAAGGGATAGTCCTTGGCCATAAGATTAGCTGCCGTGGGATAGAAGTCGACATGGCCAAAATAGAAGTCATAGAGAAGCTGCCGCCGCCAACCACAGTCAAGGGCATAAGGAGTTTTTTAGGGCATGCTGGTTTTTATCGAAGATTTATCGCAAATTTATCAAAAATCACCAAGCCCCTATGTCATCTCTTAGAGCAGAACCGACCCTTTGACTTTAATGATGAATGTACTGAAGGATTCAAGGTTCTGAAGGAAAAACTAGTGACAGCCCCCATAGTACAGCCACCAGACTGGACACAGCCATTTGAGATTATGTGTGATGCTAGTGACTATGCTGTCGGGGCAGCACTTGGGCAGCGCAGAAATAAGTTGTTTCATGTCATATACTATGCCAGCAAGACATTAAATGACTCCCAAGTGAACTACACCACCACAGAAAAGGAGCTATTAGCTGTGGTGTTCTTCATTGACAAGTTTCGTTCTTACATACTTGGGACGAAGGTGATAGTGCACACAGACCATTCTGCCCTGAAATATTTGTTCGCAAAGAAGGATGCAAAGCCTAGATTGATACGGTGGATCTTGCTATTACAAGAATTCGACCTAGAGATCAAGGACAAAAGGGGACAGAAAATCAAGTTGCAGACCACTTGTCAAGACTGGAGAAGAGACAGAGTCTACCAATTGATGAGACAAACATACTGGAGACCTTCCCAGATGAGCAGCTCTTTGCTGCTGCAATCGCTGCCGCGACAGCCATGGCGGCAGGTAAGTCTTCTGAACTCCCCTGGTATGCTGATTTCGTTAATTTTATAGTTAGCGGAATATTCCCTTCTGATCTTAATTATCAAGCCAGGAAGAGGTTCCAAAATGATGTCAAGCATTATTATTGGGACGAACCTCTTCTTTTCAAATTATGTGCAGATCAGGTTATAAGGAGGTGTGTACCACAAGAATAGAAAGAAGACATTCTCCATCACTGCCATGCTTCTCAATATGGAGGTCACTTAGGAGGCAACAAAACTGCTGCCAAGGTGCTGCAGTCAGGGTTCTACTGGCCGACACTGTATAAAGATGCACAGGACTTTTACAAGAACTGTGACAGGTGCCAGCGGACAGGTAACATCTCGAGGAGAAACGAGATGCCACTGCAGAACATTCTGGAAGTCGATATCTTCGACGTTTGGGGGATTGATTTTATGGGACCTTTCCCATCTTCATGTGGAAATTTATACATCCTCCTAGCAGTAGATTATGTCTCTAAGTGGGTTGAAGCTATCGCCACACAAAAGAATGATGCCAAGACGGTCCAAAAGTTTTTACACAAAAATTTTTTTTCGAGGTTTGGCATCCCCAAGGCGATTATCAGTGATGAAGGGAGACATTTTGATAATAGGGTAATTGCTGCCACCTTGAAGAAATATGGTGTCAAGCACAGGATCGCGACAGCATACCACCCACAGACCAATGGACAGGCTGAGATATCCAATAGGGAAGTGAAGAACATTCTTGAGAAGATGGTTAAACCAACTAGGAAAGATTGGTCTCTACTTCTGAATGATGCACTATGGGCATATAGGACAGCTTTTAAGACTCCGTTGGCATGTCTCCATACCGACTGATTTATGGAAAAACCTGCCACTTGCCTGTCGAGATCGAGCACAAAGCATACTGGGCAATCAAGGCAGTGAATATGGACTTGGACAAGGCAGGCCAGAAACGGCTGTTAGATCTGAACGAGCTTGAAGAAATACGGACAATGGCCTATGACAACGCAAGAATCTACAAGGAAAAAACAAAGAAGTGGCATGATAAGAAGTTGCTGCCACGACAGTTCTGCCCAGGGCAGCTTGTGTTGTTGTTCAATTCTAGACTGAAACTCTTCCCAGGAAAGCTAAAGTCTAGATGGTCTGGCCCATTCCAAGTGGTACAAGTTTTTCCCCATGGTGCCATCACAATTCAATCATTAAAAGACGGGCACCAATTCAAAGTTAATGGACAGCGCCTCAAGCATTATCAAGAGACTGAAGCCCCAGGAATACAGGAAGTGGTTACTTTAGGAGATGCCCCACAAGGCATCCCTAATTTAACCTAAGTTTTATTATTTATTTATTTACATTATTTATTATTTATTAGGAAATTAGATTTATTTTAGTCGAATAATGTTTTTATTTTTCTGTCTTTAGGAAATCAAGGAGTCAAGAAGAAAAGGAGAAGTGACCCAAGCCCACCATCCATCCATCAGCCCAACAGAGCCCATTTATTGAAGCCTGTCGTTTCGGCTGCCGCCGCAGACGGATAAGACAGGCTGTCAACAGACTGACACGGCAGACGCAGAAGCGTGTGGCAGACGCATAGCAGACATATAAATACGTGTCAGACGCATCAGACACGCTAAATCCCAACAGTCGCTCCACTATTCACGCCTGCCGTTACAGCATTAAACGGGCAGCACCTCGACCGCTATAAAACCCCGTTTTCATTTTCATTTTTCTCACTTTTGCTTCTTCTTCCTTGCTTCCTCCTCTAGTTGTTATTTGCTTGCTTTATTTCTACAACCCTTGCAACTAATATGTCTACTAGACAGACCCGCCGCAGTGCTGCCTCAGCCTCCTCATCCGCAGCAGCATCACCGTTCGCCAACAAGGAGTTATGGGAAGAGAGGGGCTTCATCTACATTCGCGAAGCACCTAACATGGGGCTCCGACCGTTCATTGCGAAAGCTATAAGAACCCAACTATGGGAGCAGTTCGCCGAACAACCGGCAGAACTAAACGACACATTAGTCCGAGAGTTCTACGCAGCCGTCGACAGCAGAACGGCAACATCTGTCACCGTCCGAGGAGTAAAGGTTCCATTCACGGCTGACAGCATCAACCACATGTTTGGCCTTTTCTTTGGCCCCGATGATGATGCCCACCAGAAATTTCTCGACACCCTCGATGCTGCCGCCTATGGTGTTGTCATGGCGGAGGTAACAGAGGAAGGAACAACATGGACAACCAGCAAAAAGAACCCCCACTCTGTAAAAAGGGGGCAGCTCCTACCTGAAGCAAAACTCTGGAACGCTTTCATCAAAAAGCGTATCATGCCATCTTCCTATCATACGACAGTGAACCAGCAGCGGCTCGCACTCATCCATTCAATCATGCACGAAAGGCCTATCAACGTGGGTCGTTATATGAGGGAGAGCATTTTGGATTGTGCCCATCGAACAGACTCTCGCCTCTGCCTGCCGTTCACGATAACTTCTCTCTGCCGCTGTGCTGCTGTCCCCGAGGTATCCACCGACAAATTAGTCAATGATCGTGGTTGGACTGACAACAACATCTCAAGCCTCATGGAGGTCATAGCTGCAACACCCATCAACTCCTTAAACCCAGCTGCCTCCCCTGCAGACTCAGATGAGGAACCTGCCACCGAACCTGCCGCCGCCACCGCCCCGACAGACCATTCTGCCCACATCCTTGCTGCGATCCAACGGGTAGAAGAGCGAAAAATGGGATTGATGACCTTCATCCGGGATTTCACCAACGCAACGGTAAATTTCATTACCGACACTTTACATTATACGGATGTCATCTTCCCCACCTTCCCTGCCCATTATTTTCATATCCCCTCCCCTACACCTACACCACCTGTCTCCCCCATACACATTCTGCTGCTTCCACCCCTTCACCTGCCCGGACGGCAGCTGCGAATCCTCCAGCCGACAGCCCTGCACGTGGAACGAAGCGACCAGCCACAGCCGTCGGTGAAGAAGAACCTCTGATTAGGAGGAATTTGGAGAGGGAGTTTACGCCTGTCAAGCGACAGAAGCACGTGGCAGACAGGAAGCTGATGCCCAAGGCTAGCACCTCCACCAGCTGCACGTGGGACAGTGGCAGCAGTTCAGACGTTCAGCTCGTTGAGCAAACTGTCCAGCCTCCACCACAGCCCAGACGCCGCCATCAGATCCGTGTCAGCAGCAGCAGCGAGGACAGCGATTGAAAATTTAAGTCTTTTATTTCCTTTTATTGCTGCCTGCCTTCTTTATTTTGTGATGTACTTGCCTTCATGTTTTGTTTTTCTGTCATTTTGCATTGAGGGCAATGCAACCCTCGAGTTTGGGGGTGGCAACCCTCCATCATTAATGGAGTCTTAGTACATCTTTTTATTAATCTGTTGTGTCTTTTATTAATTTAAGTTCAAAAAAAAAAGATTAAACTGTTGGCTTAAAACTGTGAAGTTAACTTACCTGTCATGACAGCTCTGTCGTTACAGAATCTTTAGGACAGATTAAGGAGAAGTTTAGAGCCTTTCTATAGTTCTGAAAACTTAAACACCATTGTGACTGTTATAGTGCTTAGATTTCTCTTAGCCAAACTAGAATAGGAAAGCTTAGCACTTAGAGTAGAAAAGAGACTAGAATCTCAGGAAACCTAGAGGTGCCGACCACTGGCTCTAGGCAGATAACCAGAGAAAAACTTCTAGAGGTGCCTATCACCGGCTCTAGACAGTTAACTAGAGGTGCCTGAAATACTGGCTCTAGTAGAAAATAGAAGAAATTAGAAAAAAAGGGAAATAACTAGAGGTGCCCGATTCTGGCTCTAGTAAGAAAAATAAAGAAAACAGTCTCGTAAGAGAAACTCTAACAAGCTAAAGAATAATATTCTAGTGAAACTAAGAGAATCTTGGCATATAACTGTTCACAAGCATGCACACACTGCACGAGGACTATAGGGAGATTCCGGACAGATCCTAATCTTACCGACAGATTGCTGCCGTTACAGAGAATGAGCGACAGGTAAGGGACAGTTCACTGTTTGAAGGCCAACACAAAAAAAAAATTTATTCTTTTTCTTTTAGGTCTTAGTTGCTTGAGGGCAAGCAAAAACTTGAGTTTGGGGCTGTGTTGAGTGTGTAAAAGTTCTATTATTTACACCCTTTTTAACCCATATTTCTGCTGCATTCAAGCATCATTGCTTTGCATTTAGGTTAGTTTACAGTAAAACATCACAAATGGATTAAAGGCACAGATTCTACTAAAAGATGGCTTATTTTGCAGGTAG
This sequence comes from Hibiscus trionum, assembly GCA_030270665.1. Classification (NCBI taxonomy): domain Eukaryota; kingdom Viridiplantae; phylum Streptophyta; class Magnoliopsida; order Malvales; family Malvaceae; genus Hibiscus; species Hibiscus trionum. The sequence continues at coordinate 31,950,275 of BSYR01000021.1, forward strand.
CTGCCATCGTAGATGGTGAAGGCAGGCGCAGGGCAGAGAAGCAGGAGAGCTGAACTGGACAAGCAGACAACGAGGAAGAAGCTGCCATGGATCTGTCGTGACAGCAAGGTGACAGCAGCCTTATGAAGAGGAAAAGTAAAGTGGACCTCGATAGATAGAGAAAAATTTGCTCGTCTGTCGTGTGAAAGCCAAATATTTTTCCAAGCCCCGGATCAAAAGATATGTCAAGCCAAAGCTCAAGGAGAGGAATTCCCATGAAACAAGGAGGCGGCTAAAAAGTAGGAATCCTTAGAGATTAAGCATTTATTAGAATCTTACTTTTCATTAAAGTTGTAATCGTTGTTAACTTAGAATACTTGAGCCCAAAGCTTATATAAGGGCATAGATTTAACCTAGGAGGAGAAGACCCCCATAACCGATAACCTAAACCCCTCTGCCGTTTACCCGTCGTCGACATGTTCTAAATTCCCCTTAGGGCCACGAGTTGTTTTGTAAAGTAGTTGAAAGGGTTGTTTTGTTTTAGGATTTTCCAAGTTCAATAAAATAAACTTCAAGTTCTCTTATTTTGGTTTTAATATCTTGCAAGAGCATCGGGAGAGCATTGTGAGGTTATCTATTTACTTAGCATCGGGAGAGTTAAGTATACGAAAGAAATAAGAGCGAGTTCTCTAGTTTATAGTTGAACTATCTTGTGCCTAGGGATAGGGCAAGGTTAAGTGGCTAAGGAAGAATTCATACATATCGGTGTTCATCCTTCGATTCACGCCGGGAGGTATCGTCAAAGACGTGATCATCGACAGACTTGGACCTAGGGATAGGCCAAGGCAGATCTGGGATTCTTGCCAAACTTGAACGTACTGAGTTGGTGTGTTTGCTGCCGCGACGACCAACGGACAGCTGCCGCGATAGGTGCTGCCAGCGACAGGCGTGACGACAGAACTGGAGTTCCTAAGCAATACAATACCTGCACTACTGAGCAATTCAATACCAGCCCATTTTCTCTATCTTGATTACTCTATTCTTTTATTTACGTTTTCCTTTATTATTTTCGTGACAACTCTCAATTATTTCCTTTACTTCGTGCAGTGAAATTAGGTGAAGCTATTGGCCCAATCCCTGTGGAGACGATAATCCGATACTTCGTATCACTTTACTACTTGCGTCGTGTACACTTGCACTACAATTGCGATAGACTCTTTTACACGCAACAGGCATCTGAGAATTGTGATGCAAGCTTTGTTGGACAATCAGCTTTATGCTAAGCTGAGCAAGTGTGAGTTCTGGCTTAGAGAAGTGGTGTTTCTTGGTCATGTGGTTTCTGCTGAAGGGATTCGTGTTGATCCTCAGAAGATTGAGGCGGTGATGAATTGGAAGGTCCCTAAGTCTGTTCATGAAGTTCGTAGTTTCCTTGGTTTGGCAGGATACTACCGAAGGTTTGTGGATGGGTTTTCGAAGATTGCTGCACCTTTGACAAAGTTGTTGCAGAAGGATGTTAAGTATGAGTGGACGGAAGCGAGACATCAGGCTTTTGAGAAGCTTAAGGCAGCTTTGACACAAGCTCCTATCTTGGTTCAACCTGAATCAGGGAAAGAGTTTGTGGTGTATAGTGATGCGTCCTATGTTGGTTTGGGATGTGTGTTGATGCAGGAGGGTAAGGTTGTGGCTTATGCATCACGACAGTTGAAGGTGCATGAGCGCAATTATCCTACGCATGACATCGAGTTGGCTGCGGTGGTTTTTGCTTTGAAGATCTGGAGACATTATCTGTATGGTGAGAAGTGTACTGTGTACACGGATCACAAGAGTTTGAAGTATCTGATGTCTCAGAAGGAGTTGAATCTTAGACAGCGACGTTGGGTGGAGTTGCTCAAGGATTATGATTTGACGATTGAGTATCACCCTGGAAAAGCTAATGTTGTAGCGGATGCCTTGAGTAGGAAGGTAGCTGTTGAGTTGAGGGCTATGTTTGCCAGTTTGAGTGTTTCGCGTGATGGTGGTCTTGTGGCTGAATTGCAAGTGAAACCATCTTTGGTTCAGTTGATCAAGGAAAAACAGTTGTTGGATGATTCCTTGGTACCGCATTTTCAGGATATTGTGGAGGGTAGGCCTTCAGATTTCTGTTTTAGTGATGATGGAGTGTTGTGTTTTGGGAGTCGGATAGTAGTGCCCAATGATGTTGATTTGAGGCGTGCTATTCTGACTGAAGGTCATAGTAGTCCTTTTGCTATGCACCCTGGTAGTACTAAGATGTACCGTGATCTTCGTGATGAGTACTATTGGGTAGGTCTAAAGAAGGATGTTGCTGAGTTTGTAAGCAAGTGCATGGTGTGTCAGTGAGTTAAGGCTGAGCATCAGTTTCCGTCAGGTTTGTTGCAACCGTTGAGAATTCCTGAGTGGAAGTGGGAAAGGATTACCATGGATTTTGTATCTGGTTTACCTTTGTCGCCATCGAAGAAGAATTCGGTGTGGGTGATTGTGGATCGCTTGACGAAGTGTGCGCATTTCTTGCCTGTGCATACTACGTATTCTTTGGATAAGCTTGCGGAGCTGTACATTGCTGAGATTGTACGGCTGCATGGTGTGCCTAAGTCGATTGTGTCGGATAGGGATCCGAAGTTTACATCGCGGTTCTGGCAGTGTTTGCATCAAGCTTTGGGTACATGGTTGAATTTCAGTACTTCTTATCATCCTCAGTCGGATGGTCAGTCCGAGCGTGTTATCCAGGTTTTGGAGGATATGTTGAGGTGCTGCGTGATTGAGTTTCAGGGCTCATGGGAGAAGCATTTGCCTTTGGTGGAGTTTGCCTATAACAATAGTTATCAGGCAAGTATTCAAATGGCACCTTATGAGGCTTTGTACGGGAGGAAGTGTAGGACTCCTTTGTGTTGGGCTGAAACGGGTCAAAAGTTGGTCTCGATGCCAGCAATGTTGAAAGGAACCACCGAGAAGGTGAAGCTCATTTGTGAGCGTTTGAAAGCAGCTTCTGATCGGCAAAAGTCTTACGCGGATTTGAAGCGTAAGGAGATTGAGTATGCGGTGGGTGACCGTGTGTTTTTGAAGGTTTCGCCTTGGAAAAAGGTGATGCGGTTTGGTCGGAAGGGTAAGTTGAGCCCTAGGTACATTGGACCATACGAGGTGATTGAGCGTGTGGGTCCTGTTGCGTACAAGTTGAGGTTACCGCAAGAGTTGGAGAAGATTCAAGATGTGTTTCATGTTTCTATGCTTCAGAAGTATAGATCGGATCCTTTACATGTGATGCCTGTGGAAGAAGTGGAATTGAATCCGGATTTGACCTATGATGAGGAACCGGTGAGGATTCTGGATTCGGATAGTAAGGTTCTTCGAGGCAAGACCATTGAGTTGGTAAAGGTGTTGTGGAAACATCATGGTGTTGAAGAAGCCACGTGGGAACGGAAGGATGATATGTTGAAGCAGTTTCCGTACCTCTTTCCTTAAGGTAAATTTCGAGGACGAAATTTCTTAAGGGGGGGGGGGAGAGTTGTAACACCCCGATTTTGGGCTTAGAAGTTTTGGGTTTGGACCGGACCGGTCGGGTTGCAGTTCGAATATATAAGGGTGAATTTAGGAAAGCCTAGTTCGGGTTGCATTAAAAATATGGAAAAATGTCTTAAAATCCTCTTTTATTATATATAAGAGAAAGGTGAAATCAATTTTACAAAATGAGGTTTGGAAGAGTGACATTTTGGGTTAGTGACCAAAATGTAATTTTTGAAAACTGGGTGACTGTTTTAAAAAGGATTGAAACTTTGAATCTTTAAGGAGCTATTTACCCAAAGGAGTTTCTCCAGATTTTTCTTAATATTAATCAATTTATTAATGGTTTTAATTAAGGTAAAAAAAGGAGGGAAGAAGATATTTTGTCATTTTAACTAACTTTCTCAAATTTTCCATTTTCTTTTCTCTCAACTTTTCTCTCAACCCAAACACTTTTCTCCAGCAAACTTCCCTCTGATTTTGACATTCAAAGATGAGATTTCAACTTCCTTTTGATCTCTAATCATTTCTACAACAAAACCTTAGCATTTGCTTATTGGATTTTCAAGAATCTTGGTTCCAAAAAGGGAGAAACTCAAGTTTAGAGGTATGAACGTCCTTCTCCTCTAAATTCTCAGTTCTTTACTGAAATTCCCAAGTTCTCAATCCTTGAATTATGCTTTATTAAAGGTTTTGTAATTGATTTCTTGATCTTAGCTTTAAAATGCAAGATTTGCTTTAATTTTGATGAAATTCGTATGATCTGATTGGGCATTGTTTTGTGATGTGTTTTTGATGTAAAATGGATGTATAATTGATGAGAAATTGAGTTTTAGTCAATGCAATCCCGAATAGGTTGATTTTCCTAAGTTTTGTTTAAGTTTTTGGTGGTTTTTGGAGTGATCTTGATGTTCTGCTATAGCTGGAGGTATAAGGACGTGATGAGATCCATTTTGGATGTTAATTGAGGTTTATGAATGTTTGGAATTGATGGATCTTGGCTGGGTAGTGTTGTAGAGATGTTTGGATGTGATTTTGGTAGCCGAAATGTGAGTGTTGATGTGAGCAGCGAGTTTAGGTGTCTTGGTTGAGGATATTAATGCATGATGGTGCATTAATCTACTGTTTTGATGTGTTTAAAATAGGGGAGACATCTTCGGATCCTTGTGGTGTTGATCCGGAAGCTTGATTGGTGTTTCGGCAAGTGGCGAAACGGAATCGGTGAGTGGATTTTGGTTTTCAGCTTTGAAACCAATGTTTTGAAGGTTTGGGAGCTTAGTTTAAGTCTAAACCACTTTGCTAAGCTCAAGAGTAAGTTTTCGGAAAAACTCTCTTGTTGATGAACCATGAGTTGGTTGAGTGCAATGTGATTGTTTGCATGTTTTAAATTCTGTTTTGAAAGCATACTTTAGCATGTTTATTTGCTTGTTTTATAAGCCATGTGTTGAAGGATGCTCAAGGTAAGAGATCCTTGTTTTTAACATTTGATAAAATGTGGTTTTGTTGTATAAGGATGCATGATGATTAATGGCTTTGTTAAATGCTTTAAAACAGTGGATTATTGTTGTTAAATGATGCATATTGGCAAGTGATGTTTCGAGAAAGGTTAGAACACTATGGTGGTTAAAAGTCCATAGGTGGTTCTTGTGTTAAGAACAACATGGTGGTTAAAAGTCCATGATTGGTTCTTGTGCTAAGGTCACAAAGGTGGTTAAAAGTCCTTGTGTGAGCCTTGTGTATTGTAAGGTCACAAAGGTGGTTAAAAGTCCTTGTGTGAGCCTTGTGTATTTTAAGAACACCATGGTGGTTAAAAGTCCATGGGTGATTCTTGTGTTAAGGTTACAAGGTGGTTAAAAGTCCTTGTGTGAACCTTTTGTATTTTAAGAACACCATGGTGGTTAAAAGTCCATGGGTGATTCTTGTGCTAAGGACACAATGGTGGTTAAAATTCCATGTGTGGTCCTTGTGAATTGTAAGATCACAATGGTGTTTAAAAGTCCATGTGTGAGTCTTATGTTGATTGTATTATGAAATGGAAAGATTATGATTATCACTTGTGGCCAATATCACATGTTAATAATTGGAAGCATGTATGCTTGTTTTAAATGCTTTTGTGCATGGTTAAAGGTTGTTTTGAATTAAGGTTTATAAAAGTGTTTTATAAATGCATTATTGAGTTGTTTTAAATGAGCATTCCTCACTAAGCTTTTAGCTTACGCTCTCTCTCTTTTCTTAAACCAATAATGCAGAGCATTGAAGTGCATATAAGGGCAGCAAGAGGTCAAGAATCCAAGTGAAGAACTAAGCTCATGTATGGTGAAAGTTTCTTTACACTATTAGCTTTGGGCATTTGGCAATGGGGAACCTATGTTGTTGTTTTGGGAGATGTTTTGGACTCCCTAAGATGGTTTTATGTTGTTGTTGACGATGGAACTTGTAAATGGCCATTATAAGGATTGTTTGATGATATGATGCTTGAATGGTTTTCTAAATAGGATGCATGCCTATAGAATTGGGGCTTTTCCTTGTTTGATGCCATGTTTATGAATTGTTGATGCCATTATGTTCCTTATGCATGTAATGTCTTGCTGGTATAATTTGGTTGCCTTTGGAGCATGTTTGATGGGTCAATTGTGTAATAATCTATCTAAATTTCTGCAATCTGGGCAGCCTGTTTCGGAACAGGTGTTGTCGTTTCGGAACAGAGGGCCTGAAATGGCCTAGGCGTTTCGAAACGGGCAGAGACGTTCCGAAACAGTTTGGCCACTGCCAGGCCATGTTGCGCAATGCATTTCGGAACAGTCCCGCGTTTCGGAACAGGCCCTCCCGGTTTCGGAACACCCGACCATTGGGCACTGAAATTGACGGTTTTATGTTTTGAAATCCTTGCGTTTTGGTCCTGAATCTTGTTTATGCAATTGAATGAGTTTGAGATGTCCGTTTGAGTTGAAATTTGGCAGAGAAGCATGAAACATGACTAATTTCATAATGGTAACTCAAAAGTTGGTTAAGTCCTTATAATTTCTAGAATTTACATTTTGGTCCCTAAATTTGTATGTTGTGCAATTAAGTCCCTAAATGTTTTCTGAATGCGCTGATCTTTGTGTATGTTGTTGTTATGAACATATCTAGGGTTAATGTGCATTTAGATAAGATTAAAAAGAAAAAAAAGGGTCGTTAATCAAGGTTGACTTTCGGGTTGACTTTGGTTTTCCCCGTGTAAACTTCTTAATTCGGGTCAACCGTCTAGGCCGGGTTAAGGGGGTTACAATGTTGGTATGCGTGTAACTAGTTCCTTTGGTGAGACCGTTGTGACACGGAAGTTGTATAGAAGATGTCCCTTGGAAGTGCAAAATCATGTTTTTCTTGTTGATCTCATGGAATTGCCTTTTATGGTTTTGCTGTAATCCTTGGTATGGATTGGCTTGTTGAACATCGAGCTGTAGTGGATTTTGAGAACAAGCAAGTTTCGTTGAAACTTGCGGATGATTACGAAGTAGTGGTGGTTGGTGAGAATGTGAAATTTCTTGCCAATGTGGTGTCTTCGTTGGAGGCAAGCCGAATGCTGAGGCAAGGTTGTGAAGCTTACCTGGCCTTTGTGATGAATCCTAGCTCTAAGGAGTTGCGAGTTCAAGATATCAGGACGGTGCGAGAGTTTCCTGGAGTGTTTTCGGAGGAGTTACCTGGATTGCCTCCTAGTCGAGAGGTGGAGTTTGGGATTGAGTTGTATGAAAACACAACTCCAGTGTCCATTACTCCTTATCGAATGGCACCTAAGGAGATGAAGGAGCTGAAGACGCAACTTCAGGAGTTGCATGATCGTGGTTTCATTCGGCAGAGTGTGTCACCTTGGGGTGCACCGGTTTTGTTTGTGAAGAAGAAGGATTGCACTATGAGAATGTGCATCGATTATCGTCAGCTGAACAAGTTGACTATCAAGAATCAGTATCCTTTGCCGATGATTGATGATCTTTTAGATCAATTCCGGGGAGTGGCTGTGTTCTCTAAGATTGATATAAGTTCAGGTTATTACCAGCTCAAGGTGAAGGATGTGGATGTGCCAAAAACAGCCTTTAGAACGAGGTATGGGCATTATGAGTTCCTCGTGATGCTGTTTGGCTTGACGATTGCTCCTGTAGCTTTTATGGATATGATGAATAGAGTGTTCCATGAATACTTGGACAAGTTTGTTGTGGTATTCATTGATGATATCCTTGTGTACTCTCGTACTGAGGAAGAGCATGAGGGGCATTTGCAGATTGTGTTGCAGGCGTTGTTGGAGAATCAGCTTTATGCTAAGCTGAGCAAGTGCGAGTTCTGGCTTAGGGAAGTTGTTTTCCTTGGTCATGTGGTTTCTGCGGAGGGGATTCGTGTTAATCCTCAGAAGATTGAGGCTGTGATGAATTGGAAGCCTCCTAAGTTTGTTCATGAAGTCCGTAGTTTCCTTGGGTTGGCAGGATACTACCAGAGGTTTGTGGATGGATTTTCAAAGATTGCTGCACCTTTAACGAAGTTGTTGCAGAAGGATGTCAAGTATGAGTGGACAGAGGCAAGACAACAGGCTTTTGAGAAGCTTAAGGCAGCTTGACGCAAGCTCCTATCTTGGTTCAACCTGAATCAGGGAAAGAGTTTGTAGTATACAACGACGCCTCCTATGTTGGGTTGGGGTGTGTGTTGATGCAAGAGGGTAAGGTGGTGGCTTATGCATCGCTCCAGTTGAAGGTGCATGAGCGCAATTATCCTACGCATGATATTGAGTTAGCTGCGGTGGTCTTTGCTTTGAAAATTTGGAGACATTACCTGTATGGTGAGAAGTGTACTGTGTACACGGATCACAAAAGTTTGAGGTATCTGATGTCTCAGAAAGAGTTGAATCTTAGGCAACGACGTTGGGTGGAATTACTTAAAGATTACGATCTGACGATCGAGTACCATCCGGGAAAAGCTAATGTTGTAGCGGATGCCTTGAGTAGGAAGGTCGTAGTGGAGTTAAGGGGTATGTTTGCTAGCTTGAGTATTTCGCGAGATGAGGGTCTTATGGCTGAATTGCAAGTGAAACCATCTTTGGTTCAGTTGATAAAGGATAAGCAGTTTTGGATGATTCCTTGGTGCCACATGTTCAGGATATTGCTGAGGATAGACCATTAGATTTTTGCTTTAATGATGATGGGGTTCTATGTTTTGGGAGTCGGATGGTAGTGCCGAATGATGCTGAGTTGAGGCGTACTATTCTGACTGAAGCTCATAGTAGCCCTTTTTCTATGCACCCTAGTAGTACTAAGATGTATCGGGATCTTAAGGATGAGTACTATTGGGTGGGTTTGAAGAAGGATGTTGCGGAGTATGTGAGTAAATCCATGGTTTGTCAGCGGGTTAAGGTTGAGCATCAGTTTCCTTCTGGGTTGTTGCAACTATTGAGGATTCCTGAGTGGAAGTGGGAAAGGATTACCATGAACTTTGTGTCTGGTTTGCCTTTGTCGCCATCGAAGAAGAATTCGATGTGGGTGATTGTGGATCGCCTTACGAAGTGTGCGCATTTCTTACCTGTGCATACTACGTATACTTTGGACAAGCTTGCAGAGTTGGACATTGCTGGGATTGTGCGACTGCTTGGGGTGCCAAAGTATATAGTATCGGATAGGGATCCGAGATTTACATCGCGTTTCTGGGAGTGTTTGCATCAAGCTTTGGGTACGCGGCTGAATTTTAGTACTTCTTATCATCCACAGTTGGATGGACAGTCTGAGCGTGTTATCCAAGTGTTGGAGATATGTTGAGGTGCTGTGTGATTGAGTTTCAAGGTTCTTGGGAGAAAAATTTGCCTTTGGTGGAGTTTGCTTATAACAATAGCTACCAGGCAAGTATTCAAATGGCACCTTATGAAGCCTTGTACGGGAGGAAGTGCAGAACTCCTCTTTGCTGGGCTGAAACAAGTCAGAAGTTGGTTTCGATGCCGGCTTTGTTGAGAGGAACCACCGAGAAGGTGAAGCTCATTTGTGAGCGATTGAAGGCAGCTTCTGATCGACATAAGTCTTACGCGGATTTGAAGCGTAAGGAGATTGAGTTTGCGGTAGGTGACCGTGTGTTCTTGAAGGTTTCGCCTTGGAAGAAGGTGATGAGATTTGGCTGGAAAGGTAAGTTGAGCCCTAGGTATATTGGACCATACGAGGTGATTGAACGTGTGGGTCATGTTGCTTACAAGCTGAGGTTACCGCAAGAGTTGGAAAAGATTCATGATGTGTTTCATGTCTCTATGCTTCGGAGGTATAGATCTGATCCTTCGCATGTTATGCCTGTGGAGGAAGTGGAGTTGAAACCAGACTTGACCTATGATGAGGAGCCGGTTGAAATTCAGGATTCGGAAAGTAAAGTTCTTCGAGGCAAGACCATTGAATTGGTTAAGGTGTTGTGGAGGCATCGTGGTGTTGAGGAAGCCACGTGGGAAAGAAAGGATGATATGTTGAAGCAGTTTCCGTACCTTTTTCCTCCAGGTAAATTTCGAGGACCAAATTTATTAAGGGGGGAAGAGTTGTAACACCCCAATTTTGGGCTTGGAAGTTTAGGGTCTGAACATGACCGGTCTGATTTTTTGTTCGAATATAAAAGGAGGTTTTAGAGAAATCCTAGTTCGGGATGCTTTAAAAATATGGAAAAATATCTAAAAAATCCTCTTTTAATACATATAAGAGAATGGTGAAATCAATTTGACAAAATAAGGTTTGGAAATACTACATTTTGGTGTAGAGACTAAAATGCGATTTTTGAAAAGTTTAGTGGTGACTATTTTGTAAGGATTGAAACTTTGAATCTTTAAGGAGCTAATTTACCCAAAAATGATTTCTCCAGATTTTTCCTTAATTTGAGTGAATTAATTAATGTTTTAATTAATTCGAAGAGAAGAGAAACTACCTTTTGGAAAATCATAACTACCTTTTTCCTAAAATTTTCTCCTTTCTTTTTGGTTAAAGGAAGATTTGACGTAAGCTCCTATCTTGATTCAACCTGAATTGGGTAAGGAGTTTTTGGTTTATAGTGATTCATCGTATGTTGGATTAGGTTGTGTGTTGATGCAAGGTGGGAAGGTTGTGGCATATGCATCTAGACAATTAAAGGTGCACGAGCGCAACTATACTACTCGTGATCTCAAGCTTGTTGCGATTGTGTTTTCTTTGAAAATTTGGAGACATTACCTTTATAGTGAGAAATGTGTGGTTTATACAGATCATAAAAGTTTGTAGTATTTAATGTCTTAGAAAGAGTTGAATCTTAGGCAACGAAGATGGTTGGAGTTGCTTAAGGATTACGACTTGACGATAGAGTATCACCCTGGTAAGGCCAATGTTGTGGTCGATGCTTAAGGATATAGCGGATGGTAATGCAACATACTTTTGTTTGAATGATGATGGTATCTTGTGTTTTAAGAGACGAATAGTTGTGTCGGATGATGTTGGGTTGAGGCGCACTATCCTGACTGAGGTGCATAGTAGCCCTTTTGCTATGCCTCCTGGTAGTACTAATATGTATCGTGGATTGAAGGATTAGTACTATTGGGTTGGGTTGAAGAAGGGTGTTGTTGATTTTGTGAGTAAGTCTATGGTTTGTCAACGCGTGAAAGCTAAGTATCAGTTTCCTTCTAGATTGTTGCAACCTTTGAAGATACTGGAATGGAAATGGAAGAGGATTACGATGGATTTTATGTTTGGTTTGCCTTTGACCTCGTCAAAGAAGAACTCTATTTGGGTAATTGTAGACCATCTTACGAAGTGTGCGCATATCATAGATGTGCATACTACATATACTTTGGATAAGTTGGCGGATTTATACGTTGCATAGATAGTGTGGTTGAACGGAGTGCCCAAGTCTATAGTTTTGGATAAAGATATGAGGTTTACAACAAGGTTTTGGGATATTTTGCATAGGGCTTTGGGTAAATGGCTTAAATTCAGTACCTCGTATCATCCTTAGACGAATGGTCAGTCTGAGCGAGTTATCCAAGTGCTTGCGGATATGTTTCTTATAATAATAGCTATAATAATAGCTATCAAGAAAATATACAAACGGCTCCATATGAAGCCTTGTATGGTAGGAAGTGTAGGACACCTCTTTGTTGGGCGAAAGCGAGGCAAAAGTTAGTTTCCTTACCGGATTTGCTTAAGGGAACGACGTAGAAGATAAACCTTGTTTGTGAATGGTTGAAGGCGGCTTCAGATCGTCAAAGGTCTTACGCGGATTTGAAGCGTAGGGAGATTGAGTTTGCGGATGGTGATCGTCTGTTTCTGAAAGTATCGACTTGGAAGAAGGTGATGACGTTTGGACGTAAGGGTAAGCTTAGTCCAAGGATTGTTGGACCATACTGTTGGGTCACGTCGGCACGCCCCGTGGCGCAGCGGAAAAATATAATCCGACGTAATCCAGCCAGGATCCATGTACAGGAACGAATCTTGGGAGAAAAGATGAAGAGTTACCTTTTCAAACTCTGGAACTGGAAAACCGACGGTATGTCGGAATAACCACGTCAAGTAAAATCGGAATCGTCGCAGGTTCGCAACGACCTCTACGGAGTCCACCCGAACAAAACGAACAAAGTTTCCGCCTCCCTAACACTTAGGGATAAATTTCGATAGGTTTTAACACCTTCCAGGGAGAAGTCGAAATCCCTCCAGGGATTCTTGAGGGAGTCTGAAATCGACCAGGAGTTCTATCGGGACATGGATTCGAACTAGAAAATCGCCAGGAATTTTCCATGGGGCAAGGGGAACACCAAAAAATACCGAACAGCTTCTCAGAAGAAATATGGGACTTGTCGAAAATTCCAGAGGGAAATTCCCAGGGATATGTCGAAATTTGCAAGGAGGAATAAGGATGATTTGGTTGCTAGCCCTTGTCCCTTTAAATAATATTCAGAGACTTAATTCTAGTTGAATATCTTGAATCCAAGTTCAACCAAAATTCATAGAATCTAATTCTACTTGAAATTAGTTTATATTAAATATACATTATATTTAATAATATTAAATGAAATATATATATTTAATTATGTAGAATCTTATTCTACATAAAACATGGATTTAAATATACACTATAATTAATCAATATATATTTTTTTATTATATAGAATCTCATTCTATCTTTACTTGGATTTAAATATATTTAAATATATATTTTTAATTATGTATAATCTAATTCTACATAAACTTGGAATTAAATATACATTATATAAATTCCAAATATATATTTAAATTTCTAGAATCTTATTCTATAATATTTAAGTCTCTAAATATTTTCCATACTCTAAATAATATTTGATAAATACAATATTTATCCCATTTAAGGGAGTTGCCAATTTCCCCTATCCTATAGGGTATTTTCGGCAACCTCCCTAAAATATGGAGTATGGTTTCCAATTTTTTGTTCGTTTCATTCGAAGGGTGTAACCCTTGTAGGTTCATGCAACGTTAGCAGCAAAATTAGAACTGTTTTAGTTTTACAAACAATGAGTGGCATCTAGCAATACATCATTGCTACCTAAGTTGCATGAAGTCATGGTATGACTTTCCTAATTCCTGAATAAACTTCCTTTATGTATTTCATCCTTTTGTCCTTTATATCTTAGATGAACACAAGTCATGGGTTAGTCACACTTGCGTTGTCCATCTAGTGTTTCTTGATGTCTTGAGTAGATTATGATAAACGAATCTCTGTGATATCTCATATCATAATATTCGAGCATGGTCATGCATTTTCTAATCTCACTCAATCTGTAACACCCCAAATTTTGTGCTTAGAAGTTTAGGGTCTGAACCGGACCGGTCTGATTTTGGGTTCGAATATAAAAGGAGGTTTTAGGGAAAGCCTAGTTCGGGATGCTTTAAAAATATGGAAAAATATCTAAAAATTCTCTTTTATTATATATAACACAGTGGTGAAATCAATTTTACAAAATAAGGTTTGGAAATACTACATTTTGGAGTAGTCACTAAAATGCGATTTTTGAAAAGTTTAGTGGTGACTGTTTTGTAAGGATTGAAACTTTGAATCTTTAAGGAGCTAATTTACCCAAAAATGATTTCTCCAGATTTTTTCCTTAATTTGGGTGAATTAATTAATGTTTTAATTAATTAGAAGAGAAGAGAAACTACCTTTTTGGAAAAATCATAACTACCTTTTCCTAAAATTTTCTCATTTCTTTTTCTCTCAAAATTCCATCATCCAAACACTTTTCTCCAGCAACTTTTTCATTGATTTTCACTTCAATTGATGAGGTTACTATCATCAATTAATTCTTAATCAATCTTGCATCAAATTCTTTTAATTTCCTCATTGAATTTTCAAAGAAATGGGCTCAAATCAAGGAGAAATCATCATTTAGATGTAAGATTGTTCTTCTCCTCTAAATACTAAGTTCTTTACTAAAATTCCCAAGTTGTCAATCCTTAATTTAAGTTTTATAAATGGTTTTAATGATAGAAACTTGATTTTGGCTTAAAACTCAAGATTAGGAAGAAATCTTGAAGAATTTCGTTGAGATTGTTTGGGCTCTGTTTTGTGATGAATCTTTAATGTATTTTGGATGTCTAATGATGTGGAAATGAGGTTTTATCAATGCAATCTCCGAATAGGTTGTATTTCCTAAGTTTTTGCTTATGAAAATGGTGGTTTTTGAGGTGATCTTGGTGTTCTGTTATAACTAGAGGTATAAGGACGAGTTTAGGTTTATTTTGGATGTTGATTGATGTTTGGAAATGATTAGAAGTGATGGATCTTTGCTGGGTTAAGTTTTTGAATAGTTTGGAGGTGATTTCGGTGGTGTTTGGTAGCCGAAATGTTGGCTTTAGGTAGAGCAGCGTGTTTAAGTGTGTTGGCTGAAGATTTCAATGCATGATGATGCATTAATCCTCTGATTTTATGTGTTTAAAACATGGGAGACATCTTCGGACACTTGTGGAGTTGATCCGGAGGCTTGATCAGCGTTTCGACAAGCTTGTGAAACGGAATTGGTGAGTGGAGTTGGGTTTTCAGCTTTGAAACGATTATTTGAAGGTTTTGGGAGCTTAGTTTAAGTTTAAACAACTTAGCTAAGCTCAAGAGTAAGTTTTCAGAAAAACTCCCTCGGGTGTGCTATGAAGTAGCTTGATGCATTGGTTATAAATTGCATGTTTAAATTCTGCTTTAAAAGCTTGTTTTAGCATGGTTAATGCTGGTTTTGAAAGCCATGTGTTGAAGGATGCTCAAGGTAAGAGATCCTTGTTTTGGCATGTTGTTAAATTGGTAATGATACATGGTGATGCATGGTGTTTAATGGCTTTGTTTAATGCTTTAAAATAGTGAATTGATGATGGTATTTGATTTATATTGGCAGGTGATGAATTGATTTTAAAGTACTTGAATCAGATATAGTTAGTCGGCTATAGGATTGGGTGCACCGTGAATAAAGTCACCTTGGATGTTGAGGGGTTGTAATTGTACCGTAAACTCCATCCAAGTACAATAACGAGTAAGTTAAGATCACAACGGTGGTTAAAAGTCCGTGTGTGGATCTTGTGTTATGTGTCCCGTGTTCTCGTTAGTGAAATTATACAACTACCAATGAGTGATGTTGAGGGGTTGTGATTGTACCGTTAAACTCAATCACGATTGTTGAGGGGTTGTGATTGTACCGGTAAACTCCACCTTGTGTTGTTCGGTAGTGTGTATGAGATTCTTGTTATGTATGCAAGGTTGCATGAAAAGAGTTGAGCATGTGTTTAGAAAGCTTAGTTTAATGTGTTTTCCAAAATGCATTATTGTGTTTTTTTCTTTAGAGCATGCCTCACTAAGCAATTGTGCTTACGCTCTCTCTCTTGAACCAATAATGCGGATAATTGAAGTGTTTGAGGGCAACAAGGAAGCTAAGAGTCCAAGAGGAAACTAAGCTCATGTATGGTGATGTTTTCATACACTATTAGTTTTGGTAATTTGGCAATGGGAACCTAAGATGTGTTTTGGGAGATGTTTTGGACTCCCTAGTTTGTGTCATGATGCTTTTGATGTTTTGGATTTGTAATTGGCCTTTTGATGCTTGATTTGGAGTTTGATTGGTTGTTGGTTTTTGGATATTAGGATGCATGCCTATAGACTTGTGAAATTCCATGTTTGATACTATGAATGTGTTTTGAAGTTGCAAACATGCTCCTTATTTGTATGATGACTTGTTGGCATGGTTAGGAAGTCATTAGGATGTGTTTGAATGGTTTAGTGTATGAAAAACCAGCAATTTCTGCAACTTCTGGGCAGACCGTATCGGAACGGGCACTTGCGTTTCGAAACGGGGGATTGTAATGGCCTTCGTTTTTCGAAACGGCTGGAGGCCGTTCCAAAACGATTTGGCCACTGGAAGGCCTTGTTTCGGAACTAGTCTCAAAACGAACCCGTGTTTTGGAACGGTCAACACTATTTCGAAACGGGTGACCGTTGGGCACTGATTTGAATGGTGTTGAGGTTTGCAAGTTTTATGTTTTAGTCCCAAAAGTTGTTTTTACAATTGTATGAGTTCGAGAAGTCCAATTAAAGTGAAATTTGACAGGGAAGCATGTAATATGACTAATTTCATATTGGTAACTTGAAAATCAGTTAAGACCTTCTAATTTTCAGAATTTACATTTTGGTCCCAAATATTTGTATAATGTGCAATTGAGTCCCTTTTCGAAATTCGATCGATGTGCTTTACACGTAAATGTTTCTCAAGTGTTCTCTTAGGGTTAATGTGCATCTAGGGAAGATTAAAAAGAAAAAAGGGGTTGTTAATCAAGGTTGACTTTCGGGTTGACTTTGGTTTTCCCCGTGTAATCTTCGTAGTTTGGGTCAACCGTGTAGGCCGGGCTAAGGGGGTTACACAATCAAGTGGCCGAAGATATTTCTCCCATTATTTAGGAGGGACAAATCCTTTCTTGATCAACCATATTTCACTACATAGGTCATCACGTATCCAATCATCAGTCTTTATAATGTAGTCAGTTACGACACACGTTTGACTATGTCAAAATACGTAAATATTTATGTTGAAATCATGTTGATCTCAAGTCTGAGGATTATACATATGTTTTATCATGAGCAATGTTTTGACTGTCCCATAATTACTCAAGAAACATGCTCATAGCGGGTCAATCTAGTATGTTGTTCTCTAAAAAATACTTATGTGTTGATTTTGACATATCTATGTCAATGACAACGCTTGTCATCAACCACATATTAGTCTTTATATATTATCACTATCCATACCCGTAATAATATTCGACCGAGGATCATATTTAACAATAATCGTATTATTGTATGGACATTATTATCCAATGGTTAGTTTGAAGCAGAGAAACATACCAAATGATAATAACGGCAATGCCATTACTTGATAAATCTAGTAAAATAGTATGTCTATTCAATCAACATATGATTGGTCTTTGGGCATACTCCAACAATCTCCCACAAGCACTAAGACCAATTATTCTCGCATCTAATACAATATGGCTTAGTGTAACTGATATGCTTATGCTGTGTCAAAAGCTTTGTCAGGGAGTTGACAAAGTTATCAACTTTGTGCGTATGTTGCATACTTTCACATCTCCAAGATGTAAGTACTTTAGAATATGTTTGGATTTATTGATGAGATTTGGGTTTTATTTGCTTACGCAAAGGTTCCATCATAACAGAGTTATGTAGCATCTAATATGCTAGGAACAACCCTTAGTTCAGAAGTGAACCCTTTAGATCCAAACATCTTTCTTTATTACTAAGTCGACTGTAATATATTCAGCCTATATTGTAGAGTTAGATACTGTCTCATGTTGCTAACTCGCAGTATCTTTTATTAATGCAAAACGGATTGCGATCTTTAGTTCCTTTTGATGAGTATGTCATCTACATACAATACTTAGGAAAGTAACAATACTCCCACTAGCTCTTTTGAAAACAAGACTCCCCTTTGTTTCTAGATAAACCAAACCTTTTGATTGTATCTTCTGAAACGAATATCCCAACTTCGAGAAGCATGCCTTAGTCTACGGATAGACCTTTGCAGCTTACATACCTTCCAAGTGTTTACTGGAGTGACAAAACCTTCTGGATGTGTCATGTACACATCTGTTTCAAGTTTTCCCTTAGGAAAGTGGTTTTGATATTCCTTTATTTGATTCCATAGTCATTCTATGTAACTACTTGCAAGTGAGATTAAGATGGATTAAATATAGCTACAAGGAAGATGCTTTATCATAGTCTATACTATGAAGTTTGTCGAAAACTTTTAGCGACGAATCATCCTTTGTATGTTTTATCATCCATGTCAGTTTTTCCTTTTTGAAAAAGTCATCCATACCTCTTAGGTTTTACCCTTTTAGGTAACCAAAGTCTATACTTGGTTTTAGACATGGATTCCATCTCATATCTCATGGCTCTTAGCCATTTCTTGAATTTTGGGCTCACCATTGCTTTCTGATAAGACCTAGTCTTTATCTTGATCCGAAAAGAAGAGTGTTTCCATGTACGGATAGTGAGAAATCCATATTTCTCAAGTATATGGTATTCTCTTAAGGATCAACACAATGGTTGTGTTTTGTTCTAATGTTCCTTGATCATTTGTGGAACATTCTCAATCTTTGGTTCATAAATTTGTTGTCTAAAATTTCTTCACATTCCAAATTCCATTTCTTTCTTTTGTGAGAGGTAATCTCTTTCGAGAGAAACTCTCGTTTGAGCAACAAACATTTTGTTCTTATTGAAAAATGAAATCCCTTTGTAATAAGTATTCTCTTTCGAGATAAACTATCGTTTGAGCAACAAATATTTTGTTCTCGTTAAAGTTGAAGAAATAATATCCCTTTGTGATAAGTATTCTCTTTCGAGATAAACTATCGTTTGAGCAACAAATATTTTGTTCTCGTTAAAGTTGAAGAAATAATATCCCTCTGTGAGAATTAATCTCTTTCAAGATAAACTCTCGTTTGAGAAACAAACGCTTTGTTCTCGTTAGGATAAACAACAAATGGAGTTTTTAAGGTTCGAACTTTGTAAACATTTTAACATGTTAGTAACCTTAAAACTTCAAAGGTATTCTAGAACAATTCTTAGTCCATATCTTATATGACGTTTCGAAAAAAACACGATTAAGTATGAGAGTTGTTTTTCTAGTGTGTAAAGAAGTCGAAAATGACTTGTTCTGAATCAAAACATGTCTAACATATTTAATTCTCTTTCAAAGACTTTTCGTTCCACTTGTGGGATTTAATTATGGGACAATCCCATATTCTTTGAAAGTTCATCAAACTTTAAATATTCTTGAATTTGATCTCATCAAATTACCTTAATACTTTTTATGAGTTTGAGATTCGTCATTTGTTTTATTTATCTTATAAATATTATTGATTTGATTAGTTTAAAGATCATTGATTCGTTGTGCCATAAGAGATTAAAAGAATAACATTTATTTAAATAATCTTGAAATTAAAATATCTTGTCCTTACAAGATAAGTAAAACTTAGGCACAAAATAATAATCTTAAAACTAAAACAAATCTATTTAAGCAAAAACACATGTCCTAATGGATGATGTAGCAACTCTTGCTTTATTTCCATTCGCAGGTCCATGTCTATTCTGATGCTTTCTCTTTAGAAGCCTCTGAGGTTGATGCCTCACTCGTTTTTGCTTTCTTGACTTCTTGTAGGTGTGTGGGGCAGTTTCTCTTCCAACGTCCGGTCTTGCCGCAATGGAAACATTTTGCATCCTTCTTGATTCCCTTCTTAGGTTTCAATGCCTCATTTCCCTCGGTTTTGGTCTTACCATCACCTTTAGACTTTGCTGCTAATTTACATTTCTTCTTGCCCTTGTGGACCATCAGAACAAGTTTAGATCCTACCTTCTTTAGGTTGATTTCAGCAGTTCTCAACATGTCGAGCAACTGTGGCAGCGTCTTGTTGATTTCATTCATATTGAAATTAAGGACGAACTGATTGAAACTATCCGGCAACGATTGCATGATGACATCAGTAGCTAATCCCAAGCCTTAGTTTAGAAGACTTTGGTTGAACTTTGAATATTGTGTGATTATGCCTCTTGATCCATATTTTTGTGATTGATGTTGTTATGTATATTGTGATATACATGTATGTTGAGGCATGATGTTTTATGCATTGTGATATGCATGTGATTGTGGAATGTGGATGCATGATGGTGGATCATGGTGAGTACGTGCTAAGCACGGAAATTGGTAAGAATGTTGTGAGGTTGAGCTATGAAATGAGTTAGTATTGGCACTAGTATGCTTGGGTACAAATGATCGATCATTAGGATGTTAGTGTGCACACGAGTATCGAAATGCGCGCGTGGTCTTGGTGATGGTAGTCATCAAGATGGAGTACATATATGCCCGAAAATCTTCATTTATATGTTAGTCGGTGATGAGTGGAATCCCATCGACGGGGCGTGAGGATGAATGGAATCCCCTCCGCGTGAAACGGTGATGAGTGTAATCCCACCGTCAGGTAATGTGATAGGTGAGTTGTTGGATGTTAGTTCCAACGGGTGTTATCCGCGTATTCGGGTCATAGCTAGGTGCCAATACGTTTGCTAAATGTATTTCCATATGGATGTATTATGGTTGTGGACATGTTGAGCATAGCATGATAATTGATGTTATGTTCATGCATTTCATATAATTGTTTCATGTGGTTTCGAAGGTAAGAAAACATGCATTCTCCCTTGGTTTCGTTGCTCGTGCTTGGACCCTGCATTGTCGAGGTTTTTTTTATGAGCTTACACTCACTAAGCTTTACGCTTACGCTCTCTTTTGTTCGACAATGCAGATCCTTAGATCGTGGGTTGCTTGTTCAAGGAGAAAGGCCTCAAAGTGTGCTATCTTAACCTTCAAGTATGGACTTTTAAGTAATTGATGTAATAGTTAAGCAATGGGGATTTGTGTATGTTGCTTTGTATTTAGGAGCTTGTAAGACTCCCTTTAGTATGTTGACGTTTGTGTGTGGCTTGCTTGGCATGTATGTTGGCCATGTGGCCCTTATCCTTAGACTTATGTGGTTATTCTAAGGTTTGTGAACATTGCTTGCTTTATACTTTAATGAATGCTTGGATATCCTTTTGGTTGCCCTTTTATGTACATGTGATTTAAGTGTTTAAGCATGCTTGTACTAGGGTGTATGCCTCTAGAGTTTGTGTGCGCATGTTGTGTCTTGCTTCTTGAAGTCGTTGGGGTCGTTTGGGATCGTTTAGAGATGCTTAAAAATGGTTTTGGAAGCTCACTTGTTCCAGGCGTTTCGGAACGAGGGAGGTTGTTTCGGAACGGGCGTGGTTCTAAGGATACCCGTATCGGAACGCGTTTCGGTACGGTTTGGCTACTGTGAACCCCTATTCCGATACGTGTTTCGAAACGTTTTGGCAACTGTGGGTGCCTGATCCAGAACGTGTTTCGGAACGCCTAGGCGAAATGGACCTCTGTTCCAAAACGGGGTGGAGCGTTTCAGTATGGATGGTCTGGCTTTTTAAAATGGGGCTCGTGTATCGAAACGGGCAAGCCTGTTTCGAAACACATGCCTAAAAGGTGGGCTTTTGGAATCTTTAAAGGTTCTCAAGTGTTGGGCTTAGGCCCTATTTGATGTTAGCTTTAGTGTGTGCCTTTTGGTGATCGTTTACGTGTGTTTTGGTCACGTGATGCAAAGAATCAACCTAATTTGAATATAAGGTAAATTTTAATCAAATTACGTGTCGTTTGTATGGTTTAGTATTTTTTTTCCGATGTCGCTTCTTACATAGGTTTAATTGAATTCATTTAGACAAGATAATTAAATGAAAAAGTTTTCTAGTTGTTAACCGAAGTGGAGCATTAACGGGTTTCGCCTCGATTTTCCCTGTGTGACCCACTCGGACCGGTCGGCCGCCCGAACCGGGACGAGGAGGTTACACTTGTTGGTATCAGAGCCTGAGGTTTCCGAGACCTCGGGCAGGTAAGTGAGGTAAGTTAAATTCTTGTATTGCAATTGAACGGTGTTTGCTTGATATGTGAGTATGTTTGCTTGCTTATCAAATATGCCTTCATGCTTGTTTGATTGATTGTTGATGTGTGTTGTTTGAAGCATGTTGAGTTGAGTCCCATTGCTTCTATTACATCAGAAAAAGAGATTTTTTAAGTGAGGGAAACATACTTGAGCCACTTGGACCCTTGCCCTTGCTAACCCGATTTTGTATGTTGTTGTTGTAGTTGTTATCTGTAAGCTGTTATGTCGAGGCCTATAGGTAGACCCAGGTTGGATCATCAAGAACCCCGTGTTGTGGGTTCTGTTAATGAGCCGGTGGCTGGAGTAGAGGCTCCTGTGGAAGAGCCTGTTGCTGGAGTCGGAGCTCCTCCTCCACCACCACCTTCTCAGCTTGATGAGGGAGGCGAGGCTGGAGCTGAGGGAGTGGGACCTCAGGTTGGCCAGGGTGGCCAAGGTCCTGCAGGGATAGACATGGCATCTCTAGTTCAAGCTATAGCGGGAGCGTTCCAGGCTGCAGCTCAGCCGAGAGGAGATGATGCTAGCTTACCCTTAGAGAGGTTCCGTAGCCTCGGCGTGGAGTAGTTCAGGGAATCTACACCTGAGATATCATAGCTATGGCTAGAGAAGACAGTTCATATTTTGGCTCAGATGGGATGTGTTGGGGCTCGTAAGTTGGGCTGTGTAGTTTCGTTGCTTCAGGGTGATGCCTACACCTGGGGGGTCACCATTACTTCTGGCGTGCCTGAGGCCGAGATCAGTTGGAATTTCTTTGAGGCTGATTTCAAGAAGAGATATTTGGGGTCGCGATATTTGGATGAGAAGAAGCGGGAGTTCATGGCTCTTGTTCAGGAAGACACATCAGTGACAGATTATGAGATCTGTTTTGTCCGATTGAGTCAGTATGCTCCGGAGTTGGTTCCTACTGAGAGGGACCGATGTGATAGGTTCAGGTATGGACTTCATGAGGAAGTCAAGAGGTACACCTTGGCTTCAGGGAGGATCCAGTTCAGGACATCGAGCATAGCTTGGGGCTGACCAAGCGTTCGGGAGGATCCAGTTCAGGGAAGAGGCACAACAACTTTGATCGTGGTGATGCCAAGAGGTATCAGGGCAGTGGACAGCAGTATGATCATAGGCGTGGCGGTGGCCACCATGGTAGAGGCCATCAGGGCCAGAGAGCCGGAGGACGTTTGCCCGAGTGTGCCCGATGTGGGAGACAACATTCAGGAGAGTGTTGGGGAAACTATCATGCTTGCTGGAACTGTTGATCGAGAGACCACTTCAGGAGAGAGTGTATGCATCAGGCGGCACAGGCACCGATTCAGGCACAAGCTCCTGCGAGAGCGATCGACTATTAGAGAGGCCGTGGGCGCGGTCGTGGTTACTTCCAGCCGAGGGATGATGCACCGAGGAATCTTGCTCATGTAGTGGCAGTTCAGCCAGAGGCCAGTGGACCAGCTAGAGTCTACGCACAGAGAGAGACAGGGAATGGCACAGATGTGATAGAAGGTAATTATGAGTTACAGTCCAAGTCTTTGTTTTCCTTAGTTGATTCGGGTTCCACACATTCTTATATTTTGAGTGAACATGCAAAGAAGTTAGACATACCTGTTGAGATTTTAGACATAGGAATGCATGTGACTAGTTCCTTTTGTGAGACAGTTGTAGTTAGACAGATGTATAGGAGGTGTCCGCTGAAGATTCAGGGGCATGTGTTTCCTGTTGATATGATGGAGCTTCCGTTCTACGGTTTTGATATTATTTTTGGTATGGATTGGTTGGTTGAGCACAGAGCTAGTGTAGATTTTGAGAAAAAGAGAATTTCGTTAAAGCTTTATGATGACTACGAGGTAGTGGTAGTAGGCGAGAACGTTAAGTTCTTGTCGAACGTTGTGTCGGCTTTAGAGGCTCATAGGTTGATGGACTCCGGTTGTGGGGCTTATTTAGCGTACGTGATGAATCCGAATATGAGTGAGGTTAGACCGAAAGATGTCAGGACAGTTTGTGATTTTTCGGATGTGTTTCCAGAAGAGTTACCAGGTTTGCCTCCTGATAGAGATGTAGAGTTTGTGATTGATACTGTTTCAGGGTCTACTCCAGTTTCTATTGCTCCATACCGTATGGCTCCGAAAGAGTTGAAAGAGTTGAAAAGTCAGCTTCATGAGTTGTTAGACCGAGGTTTTATTAGGCCTAGTAGTTTGCCTTGGGGTGCTCCCGTATTGTTTGTGAAGAAGAAGGATGGCAGTATGAGGATGTGTATCGACTACAGGTAGTTGAACCAGTTGACAGTAAAGAACAAGTATATGTTGCCTCGTATAGATGACATGTTTGATCAGTTAAGGGGTGCCTCAGTGTTTTCGAAGATAGATTTGAGATTAGGGTACTATCAGTTGAAGGTAAAAGAATGTCATGTTCCGAAGACACTTTTAGGACTAGATACGGTCATTATGAGTTTCTTGTGATGCCGTTTGGGCTCACGAATGCACCAGTAGCTTTCATGGACATGATGAACAGAGTTTTCTAAGACTATCTAGACCGATTTGTAGTTGTTTTCATAGACTATATCCTTGTGTACTCGAGATCAAAAGAAGAACATGATGATCACTTGAGACTTGTTTTGCAGAGATTGATGAGTAGTCAGTTGTATGCTAAGTTGAGTAAATGCGAGTTCTGGATCAGAGAAGTTGTGTTTCTTGGCCACATTGTGTCAGCTGAAGGTATCCGTGTTGATCCGAATAAGATTGAAGCCATTGTTGAGTGGAAACAACCTAAGTCAGTGACCGAGATTAGAAGTTTCCTAGGACTAGCTGGTTACTATAGGAGATTCGTTGACGGATTCTCTAGGATAGCTGCTCCGTTGACTAAACTTTTGCAAAAGAGAGTTAAGTTTGAGTGGTCAGATGCGAGACAAAAGGCATTTGATAAATTAAAAGAAGCCTTGACGAATGCTCCAGTGTTGGTACAACTTGTTTTAGGGAGAGAGTTCGTAATCTATAGGGATGCTTCCTACGTAGGTTTAGGTTGTGTTCTGATGCAAGAAAAGAGAGTTATTGCTTATGCTTCGAGACAATTGAAGGTGCACGAGAAGAACTACCCTACGCATGACATTGAGTTGGCAGCAGTTGTGTTTGCGTTGAAGATTTGGCGTCACTACTTGTATGGTGAGAAGTGCACGGTTTACACTGATCATAAAAGCTTGAAGTATCTGATGACTCAGAGAGAGTTGAACTTGAGACAAAGAAGATGGCTTGAACTGTTGAAAGACTATGATTTGACTATTGAGTACCATCCGGGTAAGGCAAATGTAGTGGCTGATGCGTTGAGCAGAAAAGTTGCAGTCGAGTTGCGGGCTATGTTTGCTAGGCTGAGTGTATCAGGGGACGGTTGTTTGATTACAGAGTTGCAAGTGAAGCCTTCGTTGATTCAGATGATCAGAGAGAAACAGTTGCAAGATGTATCATTACCTTCACATGTTCAGGACATTGCAGAAGGTAGACTGATAGAGTACAGTTTCAGTGATGAGAATGTGTTGTGTTTCAGAGACAGAGTTGTAGTACCTGAATATGTTGAGTTGAGGCGTATGATTCTGAGCGAAGCGCATTCGAGTCCTTTTTCAATGCATACGGGCAGTACTAAGATGTACCGAGATTTAAAGAGTGATTATTTTTGGGTTGGTTTGAAGAAGGATGTGGCCGAGTATGTGAGCCATTGCATGGTTTGTCAGAGAGTGAAGGTAGAACATCAAGTTCCTTCAGGTTTGTTACAGCCTTTGAAAATTTCGGAATGGAAGTGGGAAAGAATCACTATGGACTTTGCGTCGGGGTTGCCGTTATCTCATTCGAAGAAGAATTCTGTCTGGGTGATAGTTGATAGATTCACTAAGTGTGCTCATTTCTTAGTAGTGAACACCACAGATTCTCTAGACAAGTTGGCAGATTTGTACATCCACGAGATTGTGAGATTGCATGGTGTTCCAAAGTCTATTGTATCTGACAGAGATTCGAGATTCACTTCGAAGTTCTGGGGTTGTTTGCATAGTGTCCTAGGTAGTCGTTTGCATTTCAGTACTTCGTATCATCCGCAGTCAGATGGTCAGTCAGAGCGAGTGATACAAGTATTAGAGGATATGCTCCGTTGTTGTGTGATCGACTTCCAGGGTTCGTGGGAGAAACATTTACCCTTAGTCGAGTTTGCTTACAACAACAGTTACCAGGCTAGTATGTAGATGGCTCGTTATGAGGCTTTGTATGGTAGGCGATGTAGGACTCCGATCTGTTGGGCCGAAACGGGTCAGAAGTTGTTACCTATGCAAGATTTGCTTAAGGGGACTACCGATAAGGTGAAGTTGATTTGTGACCGTCTAAAAGCAGCTTCCGATCGTCAGAAATCTTATACCGATTTGAAGAGAAAAGAGGTTGAGTATTCAATGGGTGAGAAAGTGTTTCTGAAAGTGTCTCCGTGGAAGAAGGTAATGCGTTTTGGTCAGAAAGGCAAGTTGAGTCCGAGGTTTATCGGTCCGTATGAGATAGTTGAGCGGATTGGGCCAGTAGCTTACCGCTTGAGATTGCATTTAGAGTTAGAGAAGATCCACGATGTTTTCCATGTGTCGATGCTTAAGAGATATAGATCGGATACGTCTCATGTTATGCCCGTGGAAGAAATAGAACTGAATCTGGATTTGTCTTATAATGAAGAACCGGTTGAGATACTTGCTTCCGATAGCAAGGTGTTGCGTGGCAAGACAATAGAGTTGGTCAAGGTGTTGTGGAGACATAGAGGTGTGGAAGAGGCCACGTGGGAGAGGAAAGCAGATATGCTTCAGCAGTTTCCGTACTTATTTCTGTCAGGTAAATTCGGGGACGAAATTCCTCAAGTGGGGGAGTGTTGTATCACTCGGGTTTGGGGTTCGGGTGAAATTAAAATATTAAAATATTATTTTGGGCCTAGTATTTCCAAAACAATAAAATGAATATGTTGGGCTTGTTTAGAATTAAACCCAATGGCCATGGATTTTACACTATTTTAATAATCCATGTTCATTAAGGGTAAAAATGTCTTTGGCTTTTAAAATAAAACAAAACAAATAAAAATCTCATTTTTACTCATCTTCTTCCCCTCTCTCTTTCAAAAACCCACGACAACTTCCCCTCTCCATGGAAGGTTACTATTCCATCACCTCCTTGCTTCATCTTTGAAGATTTTTGAAAGGTAATTACGTTTTTGAGTTGTCCTCATCTTCCCCTTCCTACCCATGTACTTAGTTTTCAATGAAACACATTATTTTGTGTTTTATTTTTTTGAGTTTAAAGTGTAACCCCCTTAACCCGGCCTAGACGGTTGACCCGAATTAAGAAAGTCACACGGGGAAAACCAAAGTCAACCCGAAAGTCAACCTTGATTAACGACCCTTTTTTTCTTTTAATCTTGTCTAGATGCACTTTAGACCTAATTGTGATCACACAACCATCATACCAAAAGATCACAAACATCAGAGATCAAACAGGGACCCAATTGAACAAATTACAACTTTAGGGACCAAAATGTAAATTCTGATAAATATAAGGACTTAATCCAAATTGAAGTTACCAACTTGAAATTAATCAGGTTTCATGCTTCACTGTAAAATTTCAGCTCAAAAGGACTTCCCAAACTCATACAATTGCACAAACAAGTTTCAGGACCAAAACGCAAACATTCCAAAACATATAACTGCCAATGTCAGCCCCCAACGGTCACCCGTTCCGAAACAGGCATAGCCCGTTTCGAAACTCGGGGCCGTTCCACAACGCGTACCGAAACGGGGGTCTGGCAGTGGCCTTTCCGTTTCGGAACGGCCCCTCCCGTTTCGGACGCCTGGGCACAAATAAGGCACCCGTTCCGAAACGGTAGGTGCTGTTCCGAAACACCCTGCACAGATTGCCTAAAAATGCATACTTAAACATGCAATTGACCAACCAATCATGCTCCAAATGCCACCAAACTTTGCCAACATGCAATTCAACATATATGAGACATACTTGCATCAACAATTCATCAAAACATCCACATATATGAAAAGCCCCAAATCTATAGGCATGCTTCCTACACAAGTAAGCCATTCAAGCATAAACTTCCAATTCAAGCATATAAAGGCCAACCACAAAAACCAGCATTCTCAACAACATTCAACATACTTAGGGAGTTCAAAACATCTCCCAAAACATACACATAGGTCCCCCATTGCCAAATTACCAAAAGCTAAAATGTACTTAGAAAACCTTCCATACTTAGAGCTTTGTTTCCACTTGGATGCTTGCCCTCCTTGCTGCCCTCAAGCACTCTAATGTTCTGCATTATTGAATTAAGAAAACGGAAGAGAGCGTAAGCAAAAGCTTAGTGAGGAATGCTCAATAAAACCATCCAATAATGCATTTATAAAACACTTATAAAACATGCTTCAAATCATCATTTACACATGCTCAAAAGCATACTTAAAACAAGCATCTCATGCTTCATTTCATTACATGTCATATTGGCCTCAAGTGATACATTTCATTTCTTTGAAAACAAGTTCATCAACTTTCACCCCCAAGGACTTTTAAACACCTTGGACCCCAAGGACTTTTAAACACCTTGGTCATGGACTTTTAAACACCATGAATTAGATCACCTCAAGGACTTTTAAACACCTTGACCCCAAGGACTTTTAAACACCTTGGCTATGGACTTTTAAACACCATGAATTGAATTACCTCAAGGACTTTTAAACACCTTGAACCCCAAGGACTTTTAAACACCTTGGCCATGGACTTTTAAACACCATGAATTGAATTACCTCAAGGACTTTTAAACACCTTGAACCCCAAGGACTTTTAAACACCTTGGCCATGGACTTTTAAACACCATGAATTGAATCACCTCAAGGACTTTTAAACACCTTGAGCCCAAGGACTTTTAAACACCTTGGCCTATGGACTTTTAAACACCATAGAAAGGACCACACAAGGACTTTTAAACACCTTTGTGTCCGTAACAAGAATCATCCAAGGACTTTTAACCACCTTGATGTTCTTAAGTAACAAGGCTCACTCAAGGACTTTTAACCACCTTAGTGACCTTAACCTTTTCAAAACATCACTTGCCAATATACATCATTTTCATCAATTAATCCACTGTTTTAAAGCATTAAACCAAGCCATATTCATCATGCACTTAAAAGCATCAAACCACATTTAATCAATGTTCAAAAACAAGGAACTCTTACCTTGAGCTTCCTTTAACATATGGCTTATCAAAACAGCAAATACCATGCTAAATCATGCTTTCAAAATAGTAATCAAAACATGCAAATAACCACATTGCATCACAACAAAATCATGGCCACCACTAGAGAGAATTTCCGAAAACTTACACTAGAGCTTAGCAAAGTTGCTTAGACTTAAACTAAGCTCCCAAGATATTGGTTTCAAAGCCGAAAACCCAATTTCACTCACCGATTCCACTTCGCCTCAAGCCAAAGCACCAAAACAAGCCTCCGGATCAACAACTCTTGGATCCAAAGATGCCTCCCCTGATTAAACACATTAAAGCAGAGATTTAATGCATCATCATGCATCAAAAGCTTCAATGAAAGCACTCAAACTCGCTGCTCTCATTCACACTCCAATTTCGGCCACCAAACACAACCGAAATGGCATCAAAACCACTTCTCAACAAAGCCCAGCCATAAACCAGCAAAACCTAACATCCATTAACACCATCTAACATCTAAAAACAACCTATAAACATCCTTATACCTCCAGCAACATCAGATCCACAAGATCACCACAAAAACATCCAAGAATCACAAGCTAAACTTAGGAAACACAACCTATCCGGGATTGCATTAATCAAAACTCATTTCCTTATCAATTTAGAGTTCATTTAACATCAAAAACACACCTCAAATCACAGATTAATCATATCTAACAAAAATCACCAAAAATCACCAAATCTTGCATTATAAGCCAAGATCCATTTCACCACTTAAAATCCTTTAATAAAACTTCAATTAAGAGTTGAGAACTTGGGAATTTCAGTAAAGAACAGATAGTTTAGAGGAGAAGGACGTTCTTACCTCCAAACTTGTGTTTCTCCACTTTTTGGAATCAAAAACCTTGTTGAATCAACTAGCAAATGATGAGGTTTTGAAGATATGTTGATTAGGAATCAAAAGAATGTTGAAAGGAGGATTTTAGGTGAGAAAATCAGAAACAACTCTCTGGAAAACAAGTGTTTGGATTGAGAGAAAATGAGATAAAGAAAATAGAGAAGTTAGTTAAGAAAATAGCCAAATGGCCTTTCCCTCCACTTTTGATATGTTTTAAAATCAGAATAAATCTCAAAATATCTTAGAAAAATCTGGAGAAACTACTTTTGGAATAATAGCTCCTTAAAGATTCAAAGTTTCAACTCTTTATAAAACAGTCACAAAACTTTCAAAAATTACATTTTGGTCACTAGCCAAAATGTCACTCTTCCAAAACCCATTTTTCAAAATTGATTTCACAGTTCACTTAATTATATTAAAAGATGATTTTAGAACATTTTTCCATATTTTTAATGCAACCCGAACTAGGCTTTCCTAATTTCACCTCTTTAGATTCGAACAGCACTTTGACCAAACCGGTCAACGCCCAAAAATTCTAAGCCCAAAACCGGGGCGTTACAACTCTCCCCCCCTTAAGAAATTTCGTCCTCGAAATTTACCTGAAGGAAAGAGATAAGGAAACTGCTTCAGCATGTCTTCCTTCCGCTCCCACGTGGCTTCCTCAACACCGCGATGCTTCCACAGCACCTTCACCAACTCAATGGTCTTGCCACGAAGAACCTTGCTATCCGAATCCAGAACCTTCACCAGTTCCTCATCATAGGTCAAATCCGGATTCAAAACCACTTCCTCCACAGGCATCACATGCGAAGGATCAGATCTATACCTCCGGAGCATAGAGACATGGAACACATCATGAATCTTCTCCAACTCCTGAGGTAACCTCAACCGATACGCAACAGGACCCACACGCTCAACCACCTCATATGGTCCAATGTACCTAGGGCTCAACTTACCCTTTCGGCCAAACCGCATCACCTTCTTCCAAGGCGAAACCTTCAAGAACACACGGTCACCCACCGCATACTCTATCTCCTTACGCTTCAAATCCGCGTAAGACTTCTGCCGATCAGAAGCAGCCTTCAACCGCTCACAAATGAGCTTTACCTTCTCTGTGGTCCCTTTTAACAAAGCTGGCATTGAAACCAACTTTTGACCAGTCGCAGCCCAACAAAGAGGAGTCCTACACTTCCTCCCGTACAAAGCCTCATAAGGTGCCATCTGTATACTTGCCTGATAACTGTTGTTATAAGCAAACTCAACCAAAGGCAGATGCTTCTCCCAAGAACCTTGGAACTCAATCACGCAGCACCTTAACATATCCTCCAAAATCTGGATAACTCGCTCAGACTGACCATCCGACTGAGGATGATAGGATGTACTGAAATGCAACCTTGTACCCAGAGCTTGATGTAAACACTGCCAAAACCGCGATGTGAACCTCGGATCCCTATCCGACACAATCGACTTAGGCACACCATGCAGCCGCACAATCTCAGCAATGTACAGCTCTGCCAACCTATCCAAAGAAAACGTGGTATGCACAGGCAAGAAATGCGCACACTTCGTCAGGCGATCCACAATCACCCAGACCGAATTCTTCTTCGATGGAGACAAAGGTAAACCAGATACAAAATCCATGGTAACTCTCTCCCACTTCCATTCAGGGATTTTCAACGGTTGCAACAACCCTGAAGGAAACTGATGCTCAACCTTAACTCGCTGACACACCAAACACTTGCTAACAAACTCCGCAACATCCTTCTTCAAACCCACCCAATAGTACTCATCACGAAGATCACGGTACATCTTAGTACTACCAGGGTGCATAGCAAAAGGACTACTATGACCTTCAGTCAGAATAGCACGCCTCAACTCAGCATCAGCAGGCACTACTATCCGACTCCCAAAACACAGCACACCATCATCATTGAAACAGAAATCCGAAGGTCTACCCTCCGCGATATCCTGAACATGAGACACCAAGGAATCATCCAACAACTGCTTATCCTTGATCAACTGAACCAAAGAGGGTTTCACTTGCAACTCAGCAACGAGACCACCATCTTGCGATATGCTCAAGCTAGCAAACATAGCCCTCAGCTCAACAGCTACCTTCCTACTCAAGGCATCCGCAACAACATTAGCTTTTCCAGGATGATACCCAATCGTCAGATCATAATCCTTGAGCAACTCCAACCAACGCCGCTGCCTAAGATTCAACTCCTTCTGAGACATCAGATACCTCAAACTCTTGTGATCTGTGTACACAGTACACTTCTCACCATACAGATAATGTCTCCAGATCTTCAGAGCAAAAACCACTGCAGCCAGCTCAATATCATGCGTAGGGTAATTGCGCTCATGCACTTTCAACTGCCGCGATGCATAAGCCACCACCTTACCCTCCTGCATCAGCACACACCCCAAACCAACATAGGATGCATCACTGTAAACCACAAACTCTTTCCCTGATTCAGGCTGAATCAAGATAGGAGCTTGCGTCAAAGCCGCCTTAAGCTTCTCAAAAGCCTGCTGTCTCGCTTCCGTCCACTCATACTTAACATCCTTTTGCAACAGCTTCGTCAAAGGAGCAGCAATCTTGGAAAAACCATCCACAAACCTTCGGTAGTATCCCGCCAAACCAAGGAAACTACGGATCTCATGAACAGACTTAGGAACTTTCCAATTCATCACCGCCTCAATCTTCTGAGGATCAACACGAATCCCCTCCGCTGAAACCACATGCCCAAGAAACACCACCTCCCTTAACCAGAACTCACACTTACTCAGCTTAGCATAAAGCTGATTCTCCAACAAAGCTTGCAAAACAATCCTCAAATGCTCTTCATGCTCCTCCTCAGTACGCGAGTACACGAGGATATCATCAATGAACACCACAACAAACTTGTCCAGGTATTCATGAAACACACGATTCATCATGTCCATGAAAGCAGCATGAGCATTTGTCAACCCAAACGGCATCACAAGGAACTCATAATGCCCATACCTTGTTCTGAAAGCTGTCTTAGGCACATCCACATCCTTCACCTTCAACTGATAATACCCTGACCTCAAGTCAATCTTAGAGAACACAGCAGCTCCCCGAAATTGATCAAAAAGATCATCAATCCTCGGCAAAGGATATCGATTCTTGATAGTCAACTTGTTCAGCTGACGGTAATCAATGCACATTCTCATAGTGCCATCCTTCTTCTTCACAAACAAGACCGGTGCTCCCCAAGGTGACACACTCGGCCGGATGAAACCACGATCAAGCAACTCTTGCAACTGCGTCTTCAGCTCCTTCAGCTCCTTAGGTGCCATTCTATAGGGAGTAATGGACACAGGAGTTGTATTCTCATACAGCTCAATTCCAAACTCCACCTCGCGGTTAGGAGGTAAACCAGGCAACTCCTCAGGAAAAACACCAGGAAACTCCTTCACAACTCTGATATCTTGCACCCTCAACTCCTTGGAGCTAGGATTCATCACAAAAGCTAGATAGGCTTCGCAACCTTGCCTCAGCATCCTGCTCGCCTCCAAGGTAGACACCACATTGGCAAGAAACTTCACATTCTCACCAACCACAACAACTTCGTAATCATCCGCAAGCTTAAGCGAAACCCGCTTGTTCTCACAATCCACAACAGCACGATGCTCAGCAAGCCAATCCATACCAAGGATCACATCGAAACCATAGAAGGGCAACTCCATAAGATCAACATGGAAAACATGCTCTTGAACGACCAAGGGACACCTTCTATAAAGCTTCCTAGTCACAACAGTCTCACCAAAAGAACTAGTGACTCGAACACCAACATCCAAAAACTCAACAGGAAAACCAAGCAATTCAGCATGCTCACGCAAAATGTATGAATGCGTAGATCCAGAATCAATCAAAGAAAGCAATGACAAGGACTACAAAGTAAAGGTACCTGCAATCACATCCGCATCATTCCTACCCTCTCGCTGAGCATACACCCTCGCTTGGCCTCCACCCTCAGGCTGAATAGCCACAACATGAGCCACTCCACGACCACCTTCCTCTCTCCTCTGGAAATTACCACGGCCGCGCCCACGACCTCTCTGCGGTGCAGCAACAACAGGAGCACGCACCTGATCACCAGCCAACCTAGGACAATCACTCCTCAAATGGTCTGCGGATCCACAATTCCAGCACCCGTTACCAGCAACCGCAACAGGAGCTTGCACCACTCTCTCGGCACGAGGACAATCACGCTTCATGTGACCACGTGAACCACAGATCCAACAAGCATTCGGATCAGCTCTAGCATTGCCTCCTCTAGCAGGTGCACCACCACCTCTCTTAGCTGAAGACTGATACTTCTGATCATGTCCCCTCTTGTTCCGTCCACCTCCGGAACTAAACTCAGCTGATCGCTTCCCAGCACTTGCTCCAGCACCTCTCACAGATAAACCCAAGTTCATCTCAACATCCTTGGCTAGGCCCACCAACACGTCGAAATCATCATACTCGGCGGCCAGCAAATACATCTTTACATCCGTCTCTAAACCATAACGGAACCTCTCGCACCTTGCCCGCTCATCAGGTACCAGCTCCGGTGCATACTGACTGAGTCGCACAAACTGCACCTCATACTCAGCCACACTCATGCTCCCCTGGGTAAGAGACATGAATTCACGCTTCTTCTCATCTAGATATCTTACACCCAGATATCTCCTCTTGAACACACTCTGAAAGAATGTCCAAGTCACATCAGCTTCTGCCATCCCAGCAATAGTGGTTGTCCACCACGTATACGCATCCTTCTGCAGCAAGGACACAACACAACCCAGCTTCTGCACATCAGTGCAACTCATCTGGCCCAAGATTCGCTTGGTACTCTCTAGCCAAGCTTCAGAACTCTCAGCAGACATACCCCTGAACTCAGTCCCACCAAGACTGCGCAAACGCTCCAAAGGTAGTCTGACACCAGCATCTTCCTGATGCCCCGCTCCACGAGCCCCAGCTACTGCTGCTTGAAAAGCACCAGCAATAGCTTGCACTAACATCGTCATATCAGGCATAGCTTGCCCCTGACCAGCCCCAGGTCCAGCAGCTCCAGCGCCAGCTGCAGCTCCAGCTTCCTCAGCACCACCACCACCAGGTGGAGGAGGAGGTAACACCGCACTACCCGTGTTTTCCTCATTCTCGTTCTCATTAGGAGCCGTAGCTCGCACATTACCTCGTAACTCTCTACGTGGTGCCATACTTTTACCATGCAATCACAACACAAATAAAACAAAGTCAGGCCCAGCAAGGTAAGCAATCCAAGTATTCAAGCTCAATTTCATTTCAAAACAACATCTTTCCTTTAGCTTTGATTTGGCAATGGGTACCCACAACATGCTACATCACAGCACATACTTCAATTGCATCAAAATCACAAGCCATTAAACATGCTTTCACTCAACAAGCATACAAGGCATACATACTTCAATCATGCATACATACATTCCCAATTACTCGAGAACTCAGCTCTGATACCACCAAATATAACCCCCTTAACCCAGCCTAGACGGTTGACCCGAATTAAGAAAGTCACACGGGGAAAACCAAAGTCAAC
Source organism: Hibiscus trionum (assembly GCA_030270665.1). Lineage (NCBI taxonomy): Eukaryota > Viridiplantae > Streptophyta > Magnoliopsida > Malvales > Malvaceae > Hibiscus > Hibiscus trionum. The sequence goes on from BSYR01000021.1 coordinate 31,985,497, forward strand.
CCAAAAGTCAACCTTGATTAACGACCCTTTTTTTTCTTTTAATCTTGTCTAGATGCACTTTAGACCTAATTGTGATCACACAACCATCATACCAAAAGATCACAAACATCAGAGATCAAACAGGGACCTAATTTAACAAATTACAACTTTAGGGACCAAAATGTAAATTCTGATAAATATAAGGACTTAATCCAAATTGAAGTTACCAACTTGAAATTAATCAGGTTTCATGCTTCACTGTAAAATTTCAGCTCAAAAGGACTTCCCAAACTCATACAATTGCACAAATAAGTTTCAGGACCAAAACGCAAACATTCCAAAACACATAACTGCCAATGTCAGCCCCCAACGGTCACCCGTTCCGAAACAGGCATAGCCCGTTTCGAAACTCGGGGCCGTTCCGCAACGCGTACCGAAACGGGGGTCTGGCAGTGGCCTTTCCGTTTCGGAACGGCCCCTCCCGTTTCGGACGCCTGGGCACAAATAAGGCACCCGTTCCGAAACGGTAGGTGCTGTTCCGAAACACCCTGCACAGATTGCCTAAAAATGCATACTTAAACATGCAATTGACCAACCAATCATGCTCCAAATGCCACCAAACTTTTCCAACATGCAATTCAACATATATGAGACATACTTGCATCAACAATTCATCAAAACATCCACATATATGAAAAGCCCCAAATCTATAGGCATGCTTCCTACACAAGTAAGCCATTCAAGCATAAACTTCCAATTCAAGCATATAAAGGCCAACCACAAAAACCAGCATTCTCAACAACATTCAACATACTTAGGGAGTTCAAAACATCTCCCAAAACATACACATAGGTCCCCCATTGCCAAATTACCAAAAGCTAAAATGTACTTAGAAAACCTTCCATACTTAGAGCTTTGTTTCCACTTGGATGCTTGCCCTCCTTGCTGCCCTCAAGCACTCTAATGTTCTGCATTATTGAATTAAGAAAACGGAAGAGAGCGTAAGCAAAAGCTTAGTGAGGAATGCTCAATAAAACCATCCAATAATGCATTTATAAAACACTTATAAAACATGCTTCAAATCATCATTTACACATGCTCAAAAGCATACTTAAAACAAGCATCTCATGCTTCATTTCATTACATGTCATATTGGCCTCAAGTGATACATTTCATTTCTTTGAAAACAAGTTCATCAACTTTCACCCCAAGGACTTTTAAACACCTTGGACCCCAAGGACTTTTAAACACCTTGGCCATGGACTTTTAAGCACCATGAATTAGATCACCTCAAGGACTTTTAAACACCTTGACCCCAAGGACTTTTAAACACCTTGGCCATGGACTTTTAAACACCATGAATTGAATTACCTCAAGGACTTTTAAACACCTTGAACCCCAAGGACTTTTAAACACCTTGGCCATGGACTTTTAAACACCATGAATTGAATTACCTCAAGGACTTTTAAACACCTTGAACCCCAAGGACTTTTAAACACCTTGGCCATGGACTTTTAAACACCATGAATTGAATCACCTCAAGGACTTTTAAACACCTTGAGCCCAAGGACTTTTAAACACCTTGGCCTATGGACTTTTAAACACCATAGAAAGGACCACACAAGGACTTTTAAACACCTTTGTGTCCGTAACAAGAATCATCCAAGGACTTTTAACCACCTTGATGTTCTTAAGTAACAAGGCTCACTCAAGGACTTTTAACCACCTTAGTGACCTTAACCTTTTCAAAACATCACTTGCCAATATACATCATTTTCATCAATTAATCCACTGTTTTAAAGCATTAAACCAAGTCATATTCATCATGCACTTAAAAGCATCAAACCACATTTAATCAATGTTCAAAAACAAGGAACTCTTACCTTGAGCTTCCTTTAACATATGGCTTATCAAAACAGCAAATACCATGCTAAATCATGCTTTCAAAATAGTAATCAAAACATGCAAATAACCACATTGCATCACAACAAAATCATGGCCACCACTAGAGAGAATTTCTGAAAACTTACACTAGAGCTTAGCAAAGTTGCTTAGACTTAAACTAAGCTCCCAAGATATTGGTTTCAAAGCCGAAAACCCAATTTCACTCACCGATTCCACTTCGCCTCAAGCCAAAGCACCAAAACAAGCCTCCGGATCAACAACTCTTGGATCCAAAGATGCCTCCCCTGATTAAACACATTAAAGTAGAGATTTAATGCATCATCATGCATCAAAAGCTTCAATGAAAGCACTCAAACTCGCTGCTCTCATTCGCACTCCAATTTCGGCCACCAAACACAACCGAAATGGCATCAAAACCACTTCTCAAAAAAGCCCAGCCATAAACCAGCAAAACCTAACATCCATTAACACCATCTAACATCTAAAAACAACCTATAAACATCCTTATACCTCCAGCAACATCAGATCCACAAGATCACCACAAAAACATCCAAGAATCATAAGCTAAACTTAGGAAACACAACCTATCCGGGATTGCATTAATCAAAACTCATTTCCTTATCAATTTAGAGTTCATTTAACATCAAAAACACACCTCAAATCACAGATTAATCATATCTAAAGAAAATCACCAAAAATCACCAAATCTTGCATTATAAACCAAGATCCATTTCACCACTTAAAATCCTTTAATAAAACTTCAATTAAGAGTTGAGAACTTGGGAATTTCAGTAAAGAACTGATATTTTAGAGGAGAAGGACGTTCTTACCTCCAAACTTGTGTTTCTCCACTTTTTGGAATCAAAAACCTTGTTGAATCAACTAGCAAATGATGAGGTTTTGAAGATATGTTGATTAGGAATCAAAAGAATGTTGAAAGGAGGATTTTAGGTGAGAAAATCAGAAACAACTCTCTGGAAAACAAGTGTTTGGATTGAGAGAAAATGAGAGAAAGAAAATAGAGAAGTTAGTTAAGAAAATAGCCAAATGGCCTTTCCCTCCACTTTTGATATGTTTTAAAATCAGAATAAATCTCAAAATATCTTAGAAAAATCTGGAGAAACTACTTTTGGAATAATAGCTCCTTAAAGATTCAAAGTTTCAACTCTTTATAAAACAGTCACAAAACTTTCAAAAATTACATTTTGGTCACTAGCCAAAATGTCACTCTTCCAAAACCCATTTTTCAAAATTGATTTCACGGTTCACTTAATTATATTAAAAGATGATTTTAGAACATTTTTCCATATTTTTAATGCAACCCGAACTAGGCTTTCCTAATTTCACCTCTTTAGATTCGAACAACACTTTGACCAAACCGGTCAACGCCCAAAACTTCTAAGCCCAAAACCGGGGCGTTACATAAAGAATAAAAATCCAAATTTTATGGTCTATTGTTAAAGCTTTTGATTCCTTATTACTAAATATGTTATTGGTAGCCCAAATGGTCCAACATATCTAAATTTTGAATGGTTTTATAATGATTCTCGGATTTGGGTTTAATTGGGGTTTTAGAGTGCTTTAAAAATGGGTTTTGGGGCTGTTTTGGATAAGAACTTGAGGGCTGATGGTTAGGTTATGTTTAAAGGTTGTTTTGGAAGTGTTGGATGTTGAATTTGATGTTGGAAATGTGAGTTCTTTGCTTGGTTTTGTGGCTGCACGAAAATGTGGGTTTTGAGGGAGTTCTTGGCTTGAATTTGAGCTTGATTTGGTGTTCTGAGTTACAGCAGTGGGTTGTGTTTGTTTTGGTGATTAATAGAGTGTATTTGATTGTTTAGAAACAAGGAATTTTGTTGGTGAAGCCTCGCGTTCGAATCTGGAACCGTTGGGAGCTTGATTGGTTGTTTGCTTGTGTTTGGAAAGTCCGGTGAGTGGTTCTTCGATTTTAATTGGTTTTCAAATGTTGGTTCGAGCATGTAGACCTAAGTCGGGCTTGGTAAACCCACCTAGAGTTGGGATTAGATTGGTAGTCTAATCTCAAGCCTTAGTTTAGAAGAGTTTGGTTGAACATTGAATATTGTATGATTATGCCTCTTGATCCATATTTTTGTGATTGATGTTGTTATGTATATTATGATATACATGTATGTTGAGGCATGATGTTTTATGCATTGTGATATGCATGTGATTGTGGAATGTGGATGCATGATGGTGGATCATGGTGAGTACGTGCTAAGCACGGAAACTGGTAAGAATGTTGTGAGGTTGAGCTATGAAATGAGTTAGTATTGGCACTAGTATGCTTGGGTACAAATGATCGATCATTAGAATGTTAGTGTGCACACGAGTGTCGAAATGCGCCCGTGGTCTTGGTGATGGTAGTCATCAAGATGGAGTACGGGTACGCCAGGAAATTTTCATTTATATGTTAGTCGGTGATGAGTGGAATCCCATCGACGGGGCGTGAGGATGAGTGGAACCCCCTCCGCGTGAAACAGTGATGATTGTAATCCCACCGTGATGTAATGTGATGGTTGAGTTGTTGGATGTGAGTTCCAACGGGTGTTATCCGCGTATTCGGGTCATAGCTAGGTGCCAATACATTTGCTAAATGTGTTTCCATATGGATGTATTATGGTTGTGGACATGTTGAGCATAGCATGATAATTGATGTTATGTTCATGCATTTCATATAATTGTTTCATGTGGTTTCGAAGGTAAGAAAACATGCATTCTTCCTTGGTTTTGTTTCTCGTGCTTGGACCCTGCATTGTCGAGGTTTGTTTTATGAGCTTACACTCACTAAGCTTTACGCTTATGCTCTCTTTTGTTCGACAATGCAGATCCTCAGTTCGTGGGTTGCTTGTGCAAGGAGAAAGGTCTCCAAGTGTGCTATCTTAACCTTCAAGTTTGGACTTTTAAGTAATTGATGTAATAGTTAAGCAATGGGGATTTGTGTACGTTGCTTTGTGTTAAGGAGCTTGTAAGACTCCCTTTAGTATGTTGACGTTTGTGTGTGGCTTGCTTGGCATGTATGTTGGCCATGTGGCCCTTATCCTTAGTCTTATGTGGTTGTTCTAAGGCTTGTGAACCTTGCTTGCTTTATACTTTAATGAATGCTTGGTTATCCTTTTGGTTGCCCTTTATGTACATGTGAGTTAAGTGTTTAAGCATGCTTGTACTAGGGTGTATGCGTCTAGAGTTTGTGTGCGCATTTTGTGTCTTGCTTCTTGAAGTCGTTGGGGTCGTTTGGGATCGTTTAGAGATGCTTAAAACTGGTTTTGGAAACTCACTGGTTGTAGGCGTTTCGGAACGGGCGTGGTTTTAGGGATACCTGTATCGGAACCCGTTCCGGTACGATTTGGCTATTGTGAACCCCTGTTCTGATACGTATTTCGAAACGTTTTGGCCACTGTGAGTGCCTGTTCCTGAACGTGTTTCGGAACACCTAGGTGAAATGGACCTCTGTTCCAAAACGGGGTGGAGTGTTTCGGTACGGATGGTATGGCTTTTTAAACTGGGGCCCGTGTATCGAAACGGGCAAGCCTACTTCGAAACACAGGCCTGAAATGTGGGCTTTTGGCATCTTTAAAGGTTCTCAAGTGTTGGGCTTAGGCCCTGTTTGATGTTAGCTTTCGTGTGTGCCTTGTGGTGATCGTTTACGTGTGTTTTGGTCACGTGATGCAAAGAATCAACCTAATTTGAATACATGGTAAATTTTAATCAAATTACGTGCCATTTGTATTTTTTAGTCTTGTTTTCCGATGTCGCTTCTCACATAGGTCTAATTGAATTCATTTAGACAAGATAATTAAATGAAAAAGTTTTCTCGGGTTGTTAACCGAAGTGGAGCCTTAACGGGTTTTGCCTCGATTTTCCCCGTGTGACCCACTCGGACCAGTCGGCCGCCTAGACCGGGACGAGGGGGTTACAACTAAGTTCAGAAGTAAGTATAAGGAATTTCTCCCTCGGATTGGGCTATTATGGATTTATTTATGCACTTGAATTTTAAATGCATGTTACTTATTGTTAAATCATGATTATAACATGTCATTTGTTGTATTTAATGATGAAATGATGAAGAATGCACATGGTAAGTGATCCTTGTGAGTGTATGTCTTATACTTGTGATTTTAAGCATGATTTAATGCTTGGAAATATGATTTATTGATGATGCTTTGAAAACGGTGAGATATGTGGCTATATGTGAATTATATTGGCAAGTGATGTTGTGAAAATGGTTTATAAATGATATCAGATATAATTAGCCGGTTATAGGATTGAGTGCACTATAGAAACGTCGCCTTGGATATCGAGGGGTTGGTGTCCCGTGTCTCTTACCCTAACAATCAAAGAGGTTAGTATCCTGTCTCTCGTTAGTGGATTAGGCATCTAACCGATGATGGGGTTTGTGACTCTGTGGGTTGTGATTGTATCGGGTTGATATTGTACCTTTGTTTGTGAATGTACCAATTCCGGCTAAGATGACTTGAAGTGTTTTCTGAACACTTGTCGAATCCGTATCCGATATGCGATTTTGAGATTTGAACTTGCTTAATGATCACTTGTAAGCCAATATAATTGTTGATGTATTATAAAATGATTTATGTTGCATAATGTAGTTTATGCACTCGTTAAACTTTGCATTTGGTAGTTATGCATGGGAAGGCTTAAATTAAGTGTTGCAATGGAATTTTATGTTGATTCATTATACATGAGGTTTAATATGCTGATTTTTTGTTAAGAAAAGTGCATGGTTTAAAAGGGAATGATGGTTCTCAAATGATGTTTTAGGAAATGGAAATGAGATTTTAATGTGGACATGGAAAATGGTTTTAATGCATTGATGGTGCTTTGTTTTTTAGCCTCCTCACTAAGCCTTGTCTGTTTACGCTCTCATTTGTCCATCAATGCAGATAATTGAGGTTTGGAGGCAGCAAGTGGCAAGGGATCACAAGAGACTTCATTTGCAAAAGTATGTTTCGGTTAGACTATACGTAATAAGGGCAATGGGGGATCCGTTATGTTTTGGGAGATTTGTGCAAACTCCTTTTTAAGCAAGTTTTATATGTGGTTTTTGACTGGTAAATGGCCTTTGGTATTTTGTTTATGCTTTGTTATGTATTTTGGTATATTGCTTGACTTATTTTCTATGTTGCATGCCTATAGTTTACTTATGTTGCCAATTGCCATGGAATGATGTTGATCATGCTTGGAATGATTGAAGATTGATATTTGCATATGTTATACATAAGTTAGAAGCATGATTCGGTGTTTATGGTTGCTTAAAAGTAAGAAAGACCAGCAAAAATGTGATATTTCAGGTCAGGCATTTTGATACGCCTAAGGCTGCATCGAAACGGGATCTCTAAAATAGGCATGAGGTTTTGAAACAGGGCATGGTGTATCGGAACGGGTTCGTGAGGTTTGGCTACTGGATTTTTGTGTACCGAAACGTTTTAGAGAGTGTTTTGATACGGGCTCGTGTTCTGAAACACTAGGTCTTGATCTGAAATATGGTGTTTCGATACAGTGTTCAGTGTATCGAAACACCAAGTTGTTAAGTTGGTTGATGGAATCTCTTGAAGTTCTAATTCTTTATGTTTCAGTCCTTGAATGTTGTGGATGCAATTAAATGTGCTTGAATGATCGTTTCGAGCTGATTTTTGACATAGTGGCATGTAATGTGACTAATCAATGAATGTTAACTTTAAAATTGATGATGTTCATGTAAGTTGATAAAATTACAAAATGGTCCCTAAAAAGGGATTGTTTTCAATTGAATGCCTAATCGATGTGACTCGCTCTGTTCGGTCTTTCGCCCAGAACGGTTCGAGGGGGCTTACAATGTTCAACAAGGACATTGCACCATTTCGGAATAGTCAAAATAATCAAAACAACTTTAACAAAACTATGAATTCCACATCTAAGCATTCAATCTCAACTATTCGATCTAAGAAAAGCTCACAACTAACAAGTCACTACCAAAACTCAACTTCAATAGAAGGTGAATTTATCTTTCTTTGCTCTAACATTCAATTGCTACAAATCTTTCCCCTCCCACTGAAGCCACTTTCAAGCTTTTCAATTGACACATGCTTCAATTGGTGAGAAATGCCGCCACATGCGTTGAGAACAAAACAATGGTGCACGACTGCCTCCTTGAAAGTTTTATTCATTGTGGCATTTCCACGTGCTGTGCATGGTGGGAAATTAAAAGCACATTTGCTTTGTTATTTTTATTTATTTATATATTTTTTAATTTCAAAGGAAATGCTGCACCGCTTTCTCAAGCAAACTGGTCACGTATACTTAGGCCGATTCTTGCATGGCACATGCAAATAGACGCTAGTCACATGCTTGGATGCCACCTAGGTTATCGCGCGTGCACTGGTACACTCCCCGACTTGTAGGAGCTAAAATTGAGCTAGTGGAGCTAAAATTGAGCTGACGGGAACTGAGCTGAGCTAGAATGAGCTAACTACAAGTGACGTGAGCTGACATGATCTGGTGTAGAGTACGTTGAGCTGAGTTGAGCTGGGGAACAAGCCTCTCAGCTAACTTGAGCTGAAGGCGAGCTGCATATGCTCACTTGAGCTAGTGTCCTCCTACGTACCTACGTCAAAAAGGCAACAAACTTCCATCAAAGTATTTTAAACTTAATGGAAACAATAATACAAGTCGTAAACACACCATAAGTAATATCAAACTAGGTTAAAACACACCAAACATATTGTATACGTAGTAAACACACTAATATAAATATAAGAAATGTTACACATTAGTATGTAACAAGTGAAAAAGAAAACTTCCCTAAAAGTTTGAAGTTGCATCGTTGGGTGGCATAAACGTGCTCACATCATCCCCCCTTCTTTAATGCGATTTCTCCCCAAATCGACCCTCATTACAAAAGGGAACAATTTCGACTTTCGCTTGGCAGGGAACTTCTTCAGTCGTCTTGCTCGGCACATATGCCATCCTCTTGAACCAAGTTCTTTTACAAAGAACACAAATGGAAATGCCTTCTTTCTTGTACCTCTTCGAATAATGCACAACATAAAGTCAGACAATGCTCGTCGTGAATCCTTAAACCTAAAAAAATGACATACAAAGGCAACTCCAAAGAACAATAAGAATCTCGACAATCATCTAGAATCACAACACAAGGTCGTTCACAATCCAATGTACAACCAAAGAAATTAGCATATAAAAATGAAAAGTCAATAGTACAATGGGAAGGAACGTCAAACCGTGGTAAAGAAGGTTGTTGAATTTCTGAAAAGGACATAGATGCACTAGACTTACCAACAGTAGCAACCTTAGGAACTTCACATGGCATCACATTATTAACCTGCAAGTTAGAAGAAGAAATAGAAGAAAATGTCGAATCAGATAATACTTGTGAATTTGCTTTCTTCTTTTCACATTCATTCTTCTCATTGTTGGCCTTCCAAGCTGCAGTACTCGCTTTCAAACGAACTTCGTCTTCATATACTTCACTTGGAGTCATAGGTGCCAAAATTACCTTTTTGCCCTCATGAGTAAAAGAGTATCGATTGGTGTAACAATCGTGCAAAACTCTCTTATCATACTGCCACGGTCTTCCTAACAATAAATGACAAGTATCTATAGAACAAACATCACAAGTTACCTCATCCTTGTATTTTCCAATGAAAAATGGTATAACAACTTGTTCGGTAACTTTGATTTCAACACCATCATTCAACCATTGTAACTTGTACGGATTGGGATGTGTGGTTGTCTTCAGTCCTAACTTGTCAACCATGAGAGTACTAGCAACGTTAGCACAACTACCACTATCAATAATCACAATACATACCTTGTCGTTCACATTGCATCTCGTATGGAAGAGGTTGTTTCGTTGCGGTTCATCCTGTGATGGTTGATCATTCAGACTTCTCTTGTCAACAAGTGCTTCACCAGTAGCAAATGTATGCGCATTGTCATCATTCATCTCTACATGGACAGAATGGGAACCACCCCCATCTAATCTATCCAATTGAGAATGTATAGGTTTCAATGCATTTGCAATCACTCGTTGCATCATATGCTCTAAGGCTTGCATCTGAAGATTCGGTGGTTGTTGTTCATCAGAACCTGTCAGTTTCACACAAAGAAAACAAACAAACAAACAAAAACAAACAAACAAACGGGTTAAAGGTTAGAAAAAATAAAGTAGTCCTCACCAATCACACAGCAAAAATCCTCACTAGTCACTCCAAAGAATTTGCACTCAAGAAAATAAGGAATTAACACTCAGCACTCGTGTTTCACTCGGGAGAATACTTGAATGGTTCTTTTTGTCTCCCCTTCTGTTCTCACACGCTCTGTTTGCCTTTTTCCTCAATCTCTCGCACTTAGTTCTTTAAAGGAACTGATTCCGATGTTCAAATTCTGCAAGTGTTGTCAAATTGAAAGAAAACAACGGGTGACGGGTGAATATTGTTAGAACAAAGATAAGGGTTAAGAATTAAAGAAACAACAATGAAAGTGAGAGAAATTGGAGCTGAAAATAAAACAACAAAATGAAATGAAAGAAAGGATGCTAAAAGAACAAGAATTTAGCAACTTACGCAGTAGAAATGCTTACCACCATCCTATCTCCGGAACAAACAAGAAAAGTTGTTTCGAGTGATTTCGAAGCATTCCATGGCAAATTTGATCATCCTTCATCATTTTCACGAACCAACAGCACATATGAATGTAAAAATACACAAAATATTCGAATCTAATTTTTTTTTTTTTTTTGAATTTTTTTGAATTTTTTGTTGACTTTGACTTTTTTGGTCAAACTTTGACTTTGACTTTTTTTTCTTTTTTTTTTCAGAATTTCGATTTTTTTTACTTTTGTATTATTTTTTTATTTCTTGTAGTGCAGAAAGTGCTATAATCCGACCAAAGCTCTGATTACCATATGATACAAGGGTGTTGATGGTGAAAATAACGTTCCTCGTTCATTCACAGATCTAGGATGATAGCAAGTAATTCTCTGCAACAGAAAAAAAACATTGTTTTGTTTTTAGATGTTTAAATTAAGGGAAAAGAAAGAAAAATCAGAAATGAGAAAAGAAGAAGTTGCCGAAATTAATTTAGGGACTAGGTGGAAGGTTGAAGATGATGTCTTCAAGCTTTCAACAATGGCATCAACATTCTTGGTCTTGACACGATGAACTCGAAAGAACTTGCATAATCTGTTATGCAAACCCGAATCGAATCTGTTCTTCGTAGTCGAAAAATGAACAAACTCCAAGGAAGAACTCGAACAATCTGTTGAACGAACCCGAACCTTATCTTGAATTTGTTCGAATACGGACTTGGACCCTTCAATTATCGAACAATTGAGAACCCGAAGTATCAAAGAAAAAGTTCTAAAAAGAACTAAATTTGAGAGAAAATCTCACAAATAATTTTTATTCATCAAATGTCCAACCTCTTTACAAGGAATAATCGGCCAATATATAATACAAAGGAGGGGGCTGCCGTTTACATCATGTGGCTGATAATTATCCTTTTGAATTTAAAATTCAAAGGAATAACCACTAAAGGGGCAGTCAATGCACTATGACCGTGCATTCAAGTTTGGTGCGCCCAAATAATTAAGCACATGAAAATTGTGCTGTGTTTTGAATTTCAAGAATTGAGCACATGTTAAATATGCCCTTTCTTTGAATTTCAAAAGAAACCCGCACATGTTAAAAAAAATAATAATAATAATGGAAGCACTCGGCTGCGGGTGATTTACAAAGTGGAGCGGCTGCATGTGATGGAATTTGTGAATTCAATTGACACATGCTTCAATTGGTGAGAAATGCCGCCACATGTGTTGAGAACAAAACAATGGTGCACGGCTGCCTCCTTGAAAGTTTTATTCATTGTGGCATTTCCACGTGCTGTGCATGGTGGGAAATTAAAAGCACATTTGCTTTGTTATTTGTTTTATTTATATTTTTTTAATTTCAAAGCAAATGCTGGACCGCTTTCTCAAGCAAACTGGTCACGTATACTTAGGCCGATTCTTGCATGGCACATGAAAATAGACGCTGGTCACATGCTTGGATGCCACCTAGGTTATCGCGCGTGCACTGGTACACTCCCCGACTTGTAGGACGCAATTCAGTTATTTTTGGACTTGTCAACTAAAGTTGAGCTAGTGGAGCTAAAATTGAGCTGACGGGAACTGAGCTGAGCTAGAATGAGCTAACTACAAGTGACGTGAGCTGACATGAGCTGGTGTAGAGTACGCTGAGCTGAGTTGAGCTGGGGAACAAGCCTCTCAGCTAACTTGAGCTGAAGGCGAGCTGCATATGCTCACTTGAGCTAGTGTCCTCCTACGTACCTACGTCAAAAAGGCAACAAACTTCTATCAAAGTATTTTAAACTTAATGGAAACAATAATACAAGTCGTAAACACACCATAAGTAATATCAAACTAGGTTAAAACACACCAAACATATTGTATACGTAGTAAACACACTAATATAAATATAAGAAATGTTACACATCAATATGTAACAAATGAAAAAGAAAACTTCCCTGAAAGTTTGAAGTTGCATCGTTGGGTGGCATAAACGTGCTCAAATCACTACCAAAACTCAACTTCAATAGAAGGTGAATTTATCTTTCTTTGCTCTAACATTCAATTGCTACAAATCTTTCCCCTCCCACTGAAGCCACTTTCAAGCTTTTCAAGCTTTCTCTCACTAGATTTCTTACTCAATTTTTTTTCTCTACTCTATTTTGGTTCGACTTAACCAATGAAGGAGATGACTTTCTCCTAAGCTAGCCATCGGATAAGGGAGGAAATGGAGACATGTGTAATGTCCTCTTTTAGTTATCAATTTAGCATACAATTAGTAACTTTAATTATCTTTAGATTTTAGTCCTTTGATTCTTTGTCTCAATTCTTGATTTGCTCTAAATTGGTCCTTTAGTGATTCATAGTTTTTAATTGAATCTTATTTTAACTAAGCCAAGAATAAAAAGCATTATTAGATCATACTTTAGAGTGTTACATCATCCCTTGGTTGATGGAGGAAATGTCAAATTCATTGCTTTTCAATTACAATCCGGATAGTGTTTGTGATTTCCACATGGGAACATCAGGGCACCCTACTAGGAGATGTTGGGCTTTAAAAGAGGAAATAGAGAAGTTGATTGCTAATGGAAAATTGACACAAGAAGTGGTGAAGCAATGGATTGAAAAACGACTAGACAAGTTGTCACAATAGTTGAAGAGTCAGAGAGAATAATTTTTTTACTTTCAAGGTGGCCTAAAGTTTGGATGCAGAAGATTCTCTTCTTGTCCATGTCCTTCATGTTAGAAGTTGACTGATTCAAATTTTTTCGCATTCCAAGTATCCTTTTAGAAACGATACATGGAAATAATTCTACTACTTTCGGCCTGAAAGTAGTAGAGATCATTTTCCACGAGATATGTCATGTTTGATTTTCATTTCAATGAAGGAATGTTTTATATGAATATATATATATATATATATATATATATATATATATATATATATATATATATATATATATATATATATATATCTTCTTACCCTTGTATTCCCCTGGATGCAAATAGCAAGATGTGACACTAATTTCGGTACAAGGATTGTTTGAATGTTGTGAAAACGATGAAGTGAAATTTATTTCTCAGTTTACTCTGGTCAGTAAAGCAAGAAAAGGGCAGAGTATTATTCCTTTGATGATGTTCGATGACAAATCCTTGAAATTCATAAATAGTGAACTGGACTAGGTGATTTTAACCAAGTAGAGTTGCTTGAAATTGAAATTCTAAGCGTAAACTTCTATACCTTAAAAAACACAATAAGATAGAGAAAGAAAAAAAAGAAGAAACTGAGGAGAAAAAGAGTTAAAAAAGAAGAAAAAGGAAAATGAAAAAAATGAGAAAGAAAAAAATAAAATAAAATAAAATAAAATAAGAAAAAAGAAAAGAAAGTGAAAGAGAAAGAGAAAGAGAAAGAAGAGAAGAAAGGAAAAGGGTGAGAAATAATAAACTATCGAATAAATAAGTCTCGAAGCATCTTGATGGAGTTGTGGGTGATGTCCACAAATCTAATAAGGAGCGATGTTCCACTTGTCCAATACCTAAGCGTCAGAGATGTATCTTTGAAGGCGTGTGTATAGTAATAATATATTAATATCTAGTAACAATCAGAAGCACACACATGCACCTTCTTGGAATGATATTTTTGCACTCTACCAGTTAAACAAGTCCAGGAAACTTGAACACGTTTATGAATAGAAAGGGATGAAGAGAATGGAAGAGGAGTTGCTTCAGACTGGGTCGAGCAACGCAGTAATCATAGGGTGTAAACCGAGTGATATGGAAAATTTTCTTGACTCGCCACAACATTCACAAGTTAAGCTAATCACGAGAGGGTTGATTCTAGGACACTCTTGCACTTGATATCCAGGGCATCCTATTCTGTTTTCTTTCTTTATTTAGATCCTGATTTTCTGGGCCTAATAAGGCACCCTCCATTGAAATGATAATCAACAAGTTGACTTTTTTTTTCAAAAACAAAAAGATTTCCTTGTATTGCTTCAGAGATAAACTTCAATATACAAGACTATGGATGCAAATGGTGAATTTGACATGGTAAAGATATGGCTCAGTATGGGACGCTCATCTGTTCAGCAGTCTTTTGACCAAAAAAGAGGAATCACTCATCAGGGGTCGTGGTGAGGACAATGACAAGAATGCATATATCAGAAAGATAAAGGAACTGAAGTATGTTTCTACCTTGGGTTTTTGATTGAGTCTATAGAATGAACTTGAAGAAAATACGTGGACTTTGATAAAGCTCAAAAACCTGAAGAGAGTACATGGAATTTGAGAAAGATCATAGACTTTGAGATATTTTAGGGACTTAAAGCAATTTTCTACCATGGTGTAACGCCCTGGTTTTGGGCCTAGATGTTTTAGACATCGGACCAGACCGGTCGAGAACGATTCGAATCGCGTAAAGTGATTTAAGGAAATCAAGGATCGAGATAGGATAAAAATGTGGTAAAAATTGCTAAAATCCTCTAAAAATATGTTTAAGAGGTTGGTCGAATAAATTTTACAAAAAGAGTTTTGGATATGGGACATTTCGAGTAGTGACCAAATTGTAAAGTTTCAAAACTGTGGAAATGTGATTTTTAAAGGAGAAGCAAATTCTTAGAATCTTTAGGGGGCTTTATGGAAATTTAACTTTTTCTTAATATGATATGTGTTTTAAATGGCTTTTGATTAAATAGCTTTAATTGATTTTTATTTTAATTAATTAATTTGGTGGTTAATGTGAGATTCCATCACGTAACTACTATTTTCTCCTCATTTTCAGCCAAACACTATTTTCATTCATTTCTCTCCAGAATTCTTTTCTCCCAAACACTCTCTTAATATCTCTTAAACAATTTTCAAGAAATCCTTTCGAGTTCTTCAAGATTTTGCTAAGGAAAACTTGTCATTCATTGATGGAAGCAAGGACTGGAAGTAAATCTCGTTCTCAACCTCTAATCAAAGTTATTTATTGAAATTCCCAAGATATTTGGCTTCTAATTAATGTTTTTGGTTAAGTTTTCATTATAGTTTTGATTGGAGATCAAAATCTTGTAAAAATATGGTTGAAATCTTAATTTTCAGACTTATTTTGTTAAGCTTTCTTATGGATTGATTTTAATTGAGTTTTAAGTTGGTTAATATGTTGAAATGAAGTTTTGATAACATAGATCCCGAGATCCTTGAGATCCTTGAGTTTCTTGTTAGCTTTAAGTGAGTTTTTGAGGTGAAATGGTGGAATCTTGCTTGCTGGAGGTATAAGGATGGGTTAGGTTGTTCATTAGATGTGTTTTGATGTTTATAAATGGTTAGAAGTGATGTGTGTTGGCTGGGCTTGGTTTATGAAGCAATCGATTGAGTTTTCGGTTTTTTCGGTTAGGTAAATTGGTGTTGTTTGGGTGAGCAATGAGTTTGTAAATTGTTGCTGGTGTTGAAATGCATTTTAATGCATTTAGATCTCTATTTTGATTTTGTGAAAACAGGGGATCTTGATTTGGGAGCAAACGAGGCGTTATTGGAGGCTTCGGAAGATTAATTTTCGTGTCGGCGAGCAAGGCTTCGCATATCGGTGAGTAGAAATGGAATTTCCAGCTTTATAACGCTTTGAGCATGGGCTTGGGAGCTTAGTCTAAGTTTGAAACACTTAGCTAAGCTCAAGAGTAAGTGATTAGAAAGACTCTCTCGGAAATGTGCTATGTTTTGATGAAAATGCACTTGAGTTAATTATGGTTTTGATCATTGTTTTTAAGCATGTTTTAAGCATGGTTAATGCTAATTTTTAATTCCATTATGTAAGGATGCACTAGGTAAGTGATCCTTGGTTTATGTGATAAATGCATATGATGTTAAGCATGTTAATGCTTGTGGAAATGACATTGTGTTTATGCTTGTAAAACAGTGGATTAATGATGTTAAATCATTATATTGGCAAATGATGAAAGTGGTTTTTGGTTCCTGTAATCGGATATAGTTAGCCGGCTATAGGATTGGGTGCACCGTGAATAAAGTCGCCTTGGCCCCCTTAACCCGGCCTAGACGGTTGACCCGAATTAAGAAGTTTACACGGGGAAAACCAAAGTCAACCCGAAAGTCAACCTTGATTAACGACCCTTTTTTTCTTTTTAAACTTATATAAATGCACATTAACCCTAGGTGTGTTCATAACAACAGCATACTCAAAGATCAGCGCATTCGGAAAACATTTAGGGACTTAATTGCACAACATACAAGTTTAGGGACCAAAATGTAAATTCTGGAAATTAGAAAGACTTAACCCACTTTTAAGTTACCATTATGAAATTAGTCATATTCCATGCTTCCCTGCCAAATTTCAACTCAAACGGACATCTCAAACTCATTCAATTGCATACACAAAGTTCAGGACCAAAACGCAAAGGTTTCAAAACATATTACCGTCAATTTCAGTGCCCAACGGTCGGGTGTTTCGGAACAGGGATAATCCGTTCCGAAACGCGGGACCGTTCCGAAACGAATTGCGCAACAGGGCCTGGCAGTGGCCAAACTGTTTCGGAACAACCCTGCCCGTTTCGAAACGCCTAGGCCATTTCAGGCCCTCTGTTCCGAAACGGCAGCACCTGTTCCGAAACAGGCTGCCCCAGATTGCAGAATTTTAGCTGATTAAACACACAATTGACCCATTAAACATGCTCCAAAGGCAACCAAATTATACAAGCAAGACATTACATGCATAAGGAACATAATTGCATCAATCATACTCAAACATGGCATCAATTAAACAAATCCCCAATTCTATAGGCAAGAAACCTATATAGCAAACCATGCAATCCTCAAATCACCAAAACAAATACCAAGAGGCCAATTACATGTTCCAACATCATCAACAATATAAAACCAACTTAGGGAGTCCAAAACGTCTCCCAAAACAACAATATAGGTTCCCCATTGCCAAATGCCCAAAAGCTAATAGTGTTAGAAAACATTCACCATACATGAGCTTAGATCTCCACTTGGATTCTTGACCTCTTGCTGCCCTTATGCACTTCAATGCTCTGCATTATTGATTTAAGAAGAGAGAGAGCGTAAGCACATAGCTTAGTGAGGAATGCTCATTTAAAACAACACAATAATGCATTTATAAACACTTTTATAAACATTACTTCAAAACAAGCTTAAATCATGCACAAAAGCATTTAAAACAAGCATACATGCTTCACATTATAACATGTCATATTGGCCACAAGTGATAATTATAATCTTTCCATTTCACAATACAATCAACATAAGATTCACACATGGAGTTTTAAACACCATTGTGATCTTACAATTCACAAGGACCACACATGGACTTTTAACCACCATTGTGTCCTTAGCACAAGAATCACCCATGGACTTTTAACCACCATGGTGTTCTTAAAATACACAAGGTCTACACAAGGACTTTTAACCACCTTGCGACCTTAAAACAAGAATCACCCATGGACTTTTAACCACCATGGTGTTCTTAAAATACACAAGGCTCACACAAGGACTTTTAACCACCTTTGTGACCTTACAAGGCTCACTCAAGGACTTTTAACCACCTTGGTGACCCTAGCACAAGAACCAATCATGGACTTTTAACCACCATGTTGTTCTTAACACAAGATGTAACCCCCTTAACCCGGCCTAGACGGTTGACCCGAATTAAGAAAGTCACACGGGGAAAACCAAAGTCAACCCGAAAGTCAACCTTGATTAACGACCCTTTTTTTTTTCTTTTTAATCTTGTCTAGATGCACATTACACCTATGTGTGACCATACAACCAACATACTAAAAGATCACAAACATCAGAAATCAAACAGGGACCCAATTGAACAAATTACAACTTTAGGGACCAAATTGTAATTTCTGATAAATTAGAGGACTTAGTCCAAATTAAAGTTACCATCCTGTAATTAGTCAGATTTCATACTTCTCTGTGAAATTTCAGCTCAAAAGGACATCCACAGCTCATACAATTGCACATACAAGATTCAGGACCAAAACGCAAACATTTCAAAACACATAACCGCCAATGTCAGCCCCTAACGGTCAACCGTTCCGAAACGGGGGACAGCCCGTTCCGAAACGCGGGGCCGTTCCGAAACAGGCATAGCCCGTTTCGAAACGGGGGTCTGGCAGAGGCTTACTCGTTCCGAAACAGCCCTCCCCGTTTCGGACTCCTGGGTTCATGCAAGGCACCCGTTCCGAAACGGGGCACCCAGTTCCGAAACGCCTGCACCAGAATGCTTCAAAATTCAACCTTAAACATGCAATTACACAACCAATCATGCTCCAATCATCACCAAACTTTGCCAGCATGCAAATAAGCATAAAAACAACCTATTAGCAACATCAATTCATTCAATTAACATCATATGCAAAAAGCCCCAATTCTATAGGCATACTTCCTACACAAGCTAGCTATTCAACACCAAAATTCCAAAACAAGCATATAAGGTTTCAATCCAAAAACCAGCAACCACATCAACATTTAACAAGCTTAGGGAGTCTCAAACACCTCCCAAAACACATACATTGGTCCCCCATTGCCAAATCACACAAAAGCTAATGTTTAACAAAACCTTCCATACATTGAGCTTCACTTGAACTTGATTGCTTGACCCACTTTGCTGCCCTCAAGTTAATCTAATGCTCTGCATTATTGAATTCAAAAAAACGAAGAGAGCGTAAGCAAAGGCTTAGTGAGGAAAGCTCTTAAAAACCATTCAATAATGCAATTCAAAACATTTACAAAACATGCTTTAAATCAACCATTTTCACATGCTCAAAAGCATTCTTAACAAGCAATCTCATGCTTAAACATAAACATTAAAACAAGCATCTCATGCTTCTCAATATTCTCAACATGTCATATTGGCTCAAGTGATACATTTCCATTTATTAAAACAAGTTCATCAACTTCCCAAGGACTTTTAAACACCTTGGCCCCAAGGACTTTTAAACACCTTGGCCTATGGACTTTTAAACACCATAGAAGTAACCCATCAAGGACTTTTAAACACCTTGATCCCAAGGACTTTTAAACACCTTGGCCATGGACTTTTAAACACCATGAATGAAACACATCAAGGACTTTTAAACACCTTGATCCCAAGGACTTTTAAACACCTTGGCCTATGGACTTTTAAACACCATAGAAAGGATCACCTAAGGACTTTTAAACACCTTAGTGTCCGCAACATGAACCTTCCAAGGACTTTTAACCACCTTGATGTTCATAAGTAACAAGGCTCACTCAAGGACTTTTAACCACCTTAGTGACCTTAACATTTTCAAAACATCACTTGCCAATATACATCATTTTCACCATTTACATCACTGTTTTTAAGCATAAAACCAAGCCATATTCATCATGCATTTTAAAGCATAAAACCACATCATTTCAAAGTATAAAAGCAAGGCACTCCTACCTAGAGCTACCTTCAACATATGGCTTACAACAACAGCAAATACCATGCTAAAACATGCTTCCAAAACAGTATGTAAAACATGCAAATCATCATTTTGCAATACATCAAAACCATGGCCACCACTAAAGAGAAAATCCGAAAACTTACACTCGAGCTTAGCAAAGTTGTTTAGACTTAGACTAAGCTCCCAAGACATTGGTTTCAAGCCGAAAACCCAATTTCACTCACCGATTCCACCTTGCCTCTTGCCGAAGCACGAATTCAAGCTTCCGGATCAACAACTCTTGGATCCAAAGATGCCACCCCTGCTTCAACACATCAAAGCAGTAAATCAATGCATCATCATGCATCAATTACCTCAATGAAAGCACTCAAACTCGCTGCTCTCATCCATCCTCCATTTTCGGCCACGAAACACAACCGAAAATGCATCAAAACCACTTCCAACATAACCCAGCCATAACCCAGCAAAACCTAACATCCATCAACACCATACAACATCTAAAAACAACCTACAACCATCCTTATACCTCCAGCAACAACAGATCCACAAGATCACCACAAAAACTACCTTAAAACACAAGCTAAACTTAGGAATCTTAACCTATCCGGGATTGCATCAATCAAGACTCACTTCCATATCAATTTAATGATCAAATAACATCAAAAACACTTCTCAAAACCCAGATTTAACAGATCAAACGAAAATCAATTGAAATCATCAAAATCTTGCTCAATTAGCCAAGATTCTTAAATCAACTTACAAACCTTTAATTAAACATATATTTAGGATTGAAAACTTTAGGAATTTCATTAAAGAACTTAAAGTTCAGAGGAGAATCGTTCATACCTCCAAACTTGTGATTTCTCCATTTTTTGGAATGAAAACCTTGTTGAAACTTGTAGCAAATGAGTAGGTTTTGAAGATATGTTGATTTGCAATCAAATGAAAGTTGAAAGGAAGAATTTAGGTGAGGAAATCAGATTAGAATCTCTGGAAATGGTGATGTTTGGTTGGAGAGAAAAGGAGAAGAGAAAATAGGAAGTTAGTTGGGAAAATAGTGAAAATGAAACTTCCCTCCACTTTGATATCTTTAAAATCAGATTTTAGGATTAAAATATCTTAGAAAAATCTGGAGAATTCAATTTTGGGCAAATAGCTCCTTAAAGATTCAAAGTTTCAATCCTTTTTAAAACAGCCACCAAATTTGCGAAAATTACATTTTGGTCACTAGCCAAAATGTCAACCTTCCAAAACTCATTTTCCAAAATTGTTTTCACAGTTCATCAATATACATTAAAAGATGATTTTAGAACATTTTTTCCATATTTTTAATGCAACCCGAACTAGGTTTTCCTAAATTAGCCACTTACGATTCAAACAGCACTTTGACCAAACCGGTCAACGCTCAAAACTTCTAAGCCCAAAACCGGGGCGTTACAACTCTCCCCCCCTTAAGAAATTTCGTCCTCGAAATTTACCTGAAGGAAAGAGATAAGGAAACTGCATCAGCATGTCTTCCTTCCGCTCCCACGTGGCTTCCTCAACACCGCGATGCTTCCACAGCACCTTTACCAACTCAATGGTCTTGCCACGAAGAACCTTACTATCTGAATCCAGAACCTTCACCGGTTCCTCATCATAGGTCAAATCCGGATTCAAAACCACATCCTCAACAGGCATCACATGCGAAGGATCAGATCTATACTTCCGGAGCATAGAAACATGGAACACATCATGAATCTTCTCCCGTTCCTGAGGTAACCGCAACCGATACGCAACAGGACCCACTCGCTCGACAACCTCATACGGTCCGATGTACCTAGGGCTCAGCTTACCCTTCCGGCCAAACCTCATCACCTTCTTCCAAGGCGAAACCTTCAAGAACACATGGTCACCCACCGCATACTCTATCTCCTTACGCTTCAAATCCGCGTAAGATTTCTGCCGATCAGAGGCAGCCTTCAACCGCTCACAGATGAGCTTCACTTTCTCGGTGGTCCCTTTCAACAAAGCAGGCATCGAAACCAACTTTTGACCAGTTTCAGCCCAACAAAGAGGAGTCCTACACTTCCTCCCGTACAAAGCCTCATAAGGTGCCATCTGTATACTCGCCTGATAACTATTGTTATAAGCGAACTCAACCAAAGGCAGATGCTTCTCCCAAGAACCTTGGAACTCAATCACGCAGCATCTCAACATATCCTCCAAAATCTGAATAACCCGCTCAGACTGACCATCCGACTGAGGATGATAGGATGTACTGAAATGCAACCTTGTACCCAAAGCTTGATGCAAACACTGCCAGAAACGCGATGTGAACCTCGGATCTCTATCCGATACAATCGACTTAGGCACTCCATGCAGCCTCACCACCTCAGCAATGTACAGCTCTGCCAGCTTATCCAAAGAAAACGTAGTATGCACAGGCAAGAAATGCGCACACTTCGTTAATCGATCCACAATCACCCAGACCAAATTCTTCTTTGATGGAGACAAAGGTAAACCAGATACAAAATCCATGGTAACCCTCTCCCACTTCCATTCAGGGATTTTCAACGGTTGCAACAAACCAGAAGGAAACTGATGCTCAGCCTTAACTCGCTGACACACCAAACACTTACTCACAAACTCTGCAACATCCTTCTTCAAACCAACCCAATAGTACTCATCACGAAGATCACGATACATCTTAGTACTACCAGGGTGCATAGCAAAAGGACTACTATGACCTTCAGTCAGAATAGCACGCCTCAACTCAGCATCAGCAGGCACTACTATTCGACTCCCAAAACACAGCACACCATCATCATTAAAACAGAAATCCGAAGGCCTACCCTCCGCAATATCCTGAACATGAGACACCAAGGAATCATCCAACAACTGCTTATCCTTGATCAACTGAACCAAAGATGGCTTCACTTGCAACTCAGCCACAAGACCACCATCTCGCGATATGCTCAAGCTAGCAAACATCGCCCTCAGCTCAACAGCTACCTTCCTACTCAAGGCATCCGCAACAACATTGGCTTTTCCAGGATGATACTCAATCGTCAGATCATAATCCTTGAGCAACTCCAACCAACGTCGCTGCCTAAGATTCAACTCCTTCTGAGACATCAGATACCTCAAACTCTTGTGATCCGTGTACACAGTACACTTCTCACCATACAGATAATGTCTCCAGATCTTCAGAGCAAAAACCACTGCCGCCAGCTCAACATCATGCGTAGGGTAATTGCGCTCATGCACTTTCAACTGCCGCGATGCATAAGCCACCACCTTACCCTCCTGCATCAGCACACACCCCAAACCAACATAGGATGCATCACTGTAAACCACAAACTCTTTCCCTGATTCAGGCTGAATCAAAATAGGAGCTTGCGTCAAAGCCGCCTTCAGCTTCTCAAAAGCCTGCTGTCTCGCTTCTGTCCATTCATACTTAACATCCTTCTGCAACAGCTTCGTCAAAGGAGCAGCAATCTTGGAAAAACCATCCACAAACCTCTGGTAGTATCCCGCCAAACCAAGGAAACTACGGACCTCATGAACAGACTTAGGAACCTTCCAGCTCATCACCGCCTCAATCTTCTGAGGATCAACACGAATCCCCTCAGCTGAGACAACATGCCCAAGAAACACCACCTCCTTCAGCCAGAACTCACACTTGCTCAACTTAGCATAAAGCTGGTTTTCCAACAAAGCTTGCAAAACCACCCTCAAATGCTCTTCGTGCTCCTCCTCAGTACGCGAGTACACGAGGATATCATCAATGAACACCACAACGAACTTGTCCAGGTATTCATGAAAAACACGATTCATCATGTCCATGAAAGCAGCAGGAGCATTTGTCAACCCAAACGGCATCACAAGGAACTCATAATGCCCATACCTTGTCCTGAAGGCTGTCTTAGGCACATCCACATCCTTAACCTTCAACTGGTAATACCCTGACCTCAAGTCAATCTTAGAGAACACAGCAGCTCCCCGAAATTGATCAAAGAGATCATCGATCCTCGGCAAAGGATACCGATTCTTGATAGTCAGCTTGTTCAGCTGACGGTAATCAATGCACATTCTCATAGTGCCATCCTTCTTCTTCACAAACAAGACAGGAGCACCCCAAGGCGACATACTCGGCCGGATAAAACCACGATCAAGCAGCTCTTGCAACTGCGTCTTCAGCTCCTTCAGCTCCTTAGGCGCCATTCTGTATGGAGTAATGGACACAGGAGTTGTATTCTCATACAGCTCAATTCCAAACTCCACCTCGCGATTAGGAGGTAAACCAGGCAACTCCTCAGGAAAAACACCAGGAAACTCCTTCACAACCTTGATATCTTGCACCCTCAACTCCTTAGAGTCAGGATTCATCACAAAAGCTAGGTAAGCTTCGCAACCTTGCCTCAGCATCCTGCTCGCCTCCAAAGAAGATACAACATTGGCAAGAAACTTCACATTCTCACCAACCACCACTACTTCGTAATCATCCGCAACCTTAAGCGACACCCGCTTATTCTCACAATCCACAACAGCATGATGCTCAGCAAGCCAATCCATTCCAAGAATCACATCAAAACCATAGAAGGGCAACTCCATAAGATCAACATGGAAAACATGCTCTTGAACAACCAAAGGGCACCTTCTATACAGCTTACGAGTCACAACAGTTTCACCAAAAGAACTAGTGACTCTAACACCAACATCCAAAGACTCAACAGGCAAACCAAGCAACTCAGCATGCTCACGCAAAATGTATGAATGAGTAGATCCAGAATCAATCAAGGAAAGCAAAGACATGGATTGCAAAGTAAAGGTACCTGCAATCACATCAGCATCATTCCCTCCCTCGCGCTGAGCATACACCCTCGCTTGGCCTCCACCCTCAGGTTGAATAGCCACAACATGAGCTACTCCACGGCCACCTTCCTCACGCCTCTGAAAATTACCACGGCCGCGCCCACGACCTCTCTGCGGTGCCGCAACAGCAGGAGCACGCTCTTGACCACCAGCCACTCTCGGACAATCACGTCTCAAGTGATCAGAAGAACCACAATTCCAGCACTCATAACCAGCATTACCAGCTGCCACAACAGGAGCTTGCACCTCCCTACCAGCACGAGGACAGTCACGCCTCTTGTGACCATGCGAACCACAGTTCCAGCAAGCACTAGGCTCAGCCCTAGCATAACCTCCTCTAGCAGGTACACCACCACCTCTCTTGGCTGAGGACTGATACTTCTGATCGCGTCCTCTCTTGTTCCGTCCACCTCCGGAACTATACTCGGCAGCTCTCTTCCCAGAACTAGCTCCAGCACCCTTCGCAGACAAGCTCAGATTCATCTCAATATCCTTGGATCGACCAACCAACACATCAAAATCATTATACTCAGCTGCCAGCATATAGGTCTTAACATCCGGCACTAAGCCATAACGAAACCTTTCGCACCTCTCTCGCTCATCAGGTACTAGCTCCGGTGCATACTGGCTAAGGCGTACAAACTGTACCTCATACTCAGCCACACTCATGCTCCCCTGGGTCAGAGACATGAATTCACGCTTCTTTTCATCCAGATATCTCACTCCCAGATATCTCCTCTTGAACGCATTCAGGAAGAATGTCCAAGTGATGTCAGCTTCAACCATCCCAGAGATTGTGGTCATCCACCACGTATAAGCATCACCTTGCAACAAAGATACCACACAGCCCAACTTTTGCACATCCGTGCAACTCATCTGTCCCAGAACACGCTTGGTGCTCTCTAACCAGGCTTCCGACCTCTCAGCTGACATACCTCTGAACTCAGTCCCTCCAAGACTGCGCAGACGCTCCAAAGGCAATCTGACTCCAGCATCTCCCTGATGCCCAGCTCCCTGAGCTCCAGCTACTGCTGCTCGAAAAGCACCCGCAATAGCTTGTACTAAAGCAGACATGTCAGGCATAGCTTGCCCCTGACCAACCTCAGGTCCCGCAGCTCCAGCACCAGCATCAGCTGCAGCTTCAGCTCTCGCACCTCCAGCACCACCACCAGGCGGAGGAGGGGGTAACACAGCACTATCAGCGTGCTCTTCATTCTCATTCTCATTGGGAGCCGTAGCTCGCACACTACCTCTCAACTCTCTACGTGGTGCCATACTTTACCATGCAACAACAATGCAAAATAAAACAAGTCAGGCCCAGCAAGGTAAGCAATCCAAGTATTCAAGCTCAGTTTCATTACAAAACAACATCTTTCCTTTAGCTTTTGTTTGGCAATGGGTACCCTCAACATGCAACATCAAACATACACTCAATTGCATCAACATCTCAAGCCGCTGAACATGCTTTCAAACAACAAGCATACCAGGCAAACATGCTTCAATCATGCATACAAACATTCCCAATCACTCGAGAACTCAGCTCTGATACCACCAAATGTAACCCCCTTAACCCGGCCTAGACGGTTGACCCGAATTAAGAAAGTCACACGGGGAAAACCAAAGTCAACCCGAAAGTCAACCTTGATTAACGACCCTTTTTTTTTTCTTTTTAATCTTGTCTAGATGCACATTACACCTATGTGTGACCATACAACCAACATACTAAAAGATCACAAACATCAGAAATCAAACAGGGACCCAATTGAACAAATTACAACTTTAGGGACCAAATTGTAATTTCTGATAAATTAGAGGACTTAGTCCAAATTAAAGTTACCATCCTGTAATTAGTCAGATTTCATACTTCTCTGTGAAATTTCAGCTCAAAAGGACATCCACAGCTCATACAATTGCACATACAAGATTCAGGACCAAAACGCAAACATTTCAAAACACATAACCGCCAATGTCAGCCCCTAACGGTCAACCGTTCCGAAACGGGGGACAGCCCGTTCCGAAACGCGGGGCCGTTCCGAAACAGGCATAGCCCGTTTCGAAACGGGGGTCTGGCAGAGGCTTACTCGTTCCGAAACAGCCCTCCCCGTTTCGGACTCCTGGGTTCATGCAAGGCACCCGTTCCGAAACGGGGCACCCAGTTCCGAAACGCCTGCACCAGAATGCTTCAAAATTCAACCTTAAACATGCAATTACACAACCAATCATGCTCCAATCATCACCAAACTTTGCCAGCATGCAAATAAGCATAAAAACAACCTATTAGCAACATCAATTCATTCAATTAACATCATATGCAAAAAGCCCCAATTCTATAGGCATACTTCCTACACAAGCTAGCTATTCAACACCAAAATTCCAAAACAAGCATATAAGGTTTCAATCCAAAAACCAGCAACCACATCAACATTTAACAAGCTTAGGGAGTCTCAAACACCTCCCAAAACACATACATTGGTCCCCCATTGCCAAATCACACAAAAGCTAATGTTTAACAAAACCTTCCATACATTGAGCTTCACTTGAACTTGATTGCTTGACCCACTTTGCTGCCCTCAAGTTACTCTAATGCTCTGCATTATTGAATTCAAAAAAACGAAGAGAGCGTAAGCAAAGGCTTAGTGAGGAAAGCTCTTAAAAACCATTCAATAATGCAATTCAAAACATTTACAAAACATGCTTTAAATCAACCATTTTCACATGCTCAAAAGCATTCTTAACAAGCAATCTCATGCTTAAACATAAACATTAAAACAAGCATCTCATGCTTCTCAATATTCTCAACATGTCATATTGGCTCAAGTGATACATTTCCATTTATTAAAACAAGTTCATCAACTTCCCAAGGACTTTTAAACACCTTGGCCCCAAGGACTTTTAAACACCTTGGCCTATGGACTTTTAAACACCATAGAAGTAACCCATCAAGGACTTTTAAACACCTTGATCCCAAGGACTTTTAAACACCTTGGCCATGGACTTTTAAACACCATGAATGAAACACATCAAGGACTTTTAAACACCTTGATCCCAAGGACTTTTAAACACCTTGGCCTATGGACTTTTAAACACCATAGAAAGGA
This sequence comes from Hibiscus trionum, assembly GCA_030270665.1. Lineage (NCBI taxonomy): Eukaryota > Viridiplantae > Streptophyta > Magnoliopsida > Malvales > Malvaceae > Hibiscus > Hibiscus trionum. The sequence goes on from BSYR01000021.1 coordinate 32,013,369, forward strand.
TCACCTAAGGACTTTTAAACACCTTAGTGTCCGCAACATGAACCTTCCAAGGACTTTTAACCACCTTGATGTTCATAAGTAACAAGGCTCACTCAAGGACTTTTAACCACCTTAGTGACCTTAACATTTTCAAAACATCACTTGCCAATATACATCATTTTCACCATTTACATCACTGTTTTTAAGCATAAAACCAAGCCATATTCATCATGCATTTTAAAGCATAAAACCACATCATTTCAAAGTATAAAAGCAAGGCACTCCTACCTAGAGCTACCTTCAACATATGGCTTACAACAACAGCAAATACCATGCTAAAACATGCTTCCAAAACAGTATGTAAAACATGCAAATCATCATTTTGCAATACATCAAAACCATGGCCACCACTAAAGAGAAAATCCGAAAACTTACACTCGAGCTTAGCAAAGTTGTTTAGACTTAGACTAAGCTCCCAAGACATTGGTTTCAAGCCGAAAACCCAATTTCACTCACCGATTCCACCTTGCCTCTTGCCGAAGCACGAATTCAAGCTTCCGGATCAACAACTCTTGGATCCAAAGATGCCACCCCTGCTTCAACACATCAAAGCAGTAAATCAATGCATCATCATGCATCAATTACCTCAATGAAAGCACTCAAACTCGCTGCTCTCATCCATCCTCCATTTTCGGCCACCAAACACAACCGAAAATGCATCAAAACCACTTCCAACATAACCCAGCCATAACCCAGCAAAACCTAACATCCATCAACACCATACAACATCTAAAAACAACCTACAACCATCCTTATACCTCCAGCAACAACAGATCCACAAGATCACCACAAAAACTACCTTAAAACACAAGCTAAACTTAGGAATCTTAACCTATCCGGGATTGCATCAATCAAGACTCACTTCCATATCAATTTAATGATCAAATAACATCAAAAACACTTCTCAAAACCCAGATTTAACAGATCAAACGAAAATCAATTGAAATCATCAAAATCTTGCTCAATTAGCCAAGATTCTTAAATCAACTTACAAACCTTTAATTAAACATATATTTAGGATTGAAAACTTTAGGAATTTCATTAAAGAACTTAAAGTTCAGAGGAGAATCGTTCATACCTCCAAACTTGTGATTTCTCCATTTTTTTGGAATGAAAACCTTGTTGAAACTTGTAGCAAATGAGTAGGTTTTGAAGATATGTTGATTTGCAATCAAATGAAAGTTGAAAGGAAGAATTTAGGTGAGGAAATCAGATTAGAATCTCTGGAAATGGTGATGTTTGGTTGGAGAGAAAAGGAGAAGAGAAAATAGGAAGTTAGTTGGGAAAATAGTGAAAATGAAACTTCCCTCCACTTTGATATCTTTAAAATCAGATTTTAGGATTAAAATATCTTAGAAAAATCTGGAGAATTCAATTTTGGGCAAATAGCTCCTTAAAGATTCAAAGTTTCAATCCTTTTTAAAACAGCCACCAAATTTGCGAAAATTACATTTTGGTCACTAGCCAAAATGTCAACCTTCCAAAACTCATTTTCCAAAATTGTTTTCACAGTTCATCAATATACATTAAAAGATGATTTTAGAACATTTTTCCATATTTTTAATGCAACCCGAACTAGGTTTTCCTAAATTAGCCACTTACGATTCAAACAACACTTTGACCAAACCGGTCAACGCTCAAAACTTCTAAGCCCAAAACCGGGGCGTTACACAAGAACCACCTATGGACTTTTAACCACCATAGTGTTCTTAACCTTTCTCAAAACATCACTTGCCAATATGCATCATTTAACAACAATAATCCACTGTTTTAAAGCATTTAACAAGCCATTAATCATCATGCATCATTATGCAACAAAACCACATTTTATCAAATGTTCAAAACAAGGATCTCTTACCTTGAGCATCCTTCAACACATGGCTTATAAAACCAGCAAATAAACATGCTAAGAATGCTTTCAAAACAGAATTTAGAACATGCAAACAATCACATTGCACTCAACCAACTCATGGTTCTTCAACAAGAGAGTTTTTCCGAAAACTTACTCTTGAGCTTAGCAAAGTTGTTTAGACTTAAACTAAGCTCCCAAACCTTCAAAACATTGGTTTCAAAGCTGAAAACCAAAATCCACTCACCGATTCCGTTTCGCCACTTGACGAAACTCCAATCAAGCTTCCGGATCAACACCACAAGGATCCGAAGATGTCTCCCCTGTTTTAAACACATCAAAACAGTAGATTAATGCACCATCATGCATTAATATCCTCAACCAAGACATCTAAACTCCCTGCTCACATCAACACTCACATTTCAGCTACCAAACACAACCGAAATCACATCCAAACATCTCCACAACACTACCCAGCCAAGATCCATCAATTCCAAACATCCTTAAACATCAATTAACATCCAAAAAGGATCTAACCACGTCCTTATACCTCCAGCTATAACAGATCATCAAGATCACTCCAAAAACCACCAAAAACTCAAGCAAAACTTAGGAAAATCAACCTATCCGGGATTGCATTGATTAAACCTCAATTTCTCATCAATTATACATTCATTTTACATCAAAATGACATCTCAAAACAGTGCCCAATCAGATCATACGAATTTCATCAAAATTAAAGCAAATCTTGCATTTTAAAGCCAACATCAAGAACATAATTGTAAAACCTTTAATAAAATACAAATCAAGGATTGAGAACTTGGGAATTTCAGTAAAGAACTGAGAATTTAGAGGAGAAGGACATTCATACCTCTAAACTTGAGTTTTATCCCTTTTTGGAACCAAAATCTTGAAAATCCAATAAGCAAATGCTAAGGTTTTGTTGTAGATTTGATTAGAGATCAAATGAGGATAGAAATCTCATCTTAAGTTGTCAAAATCAGAGGAAATTCTGCTGGAGAAATGTGTTTGGGTTGAGAGAAAAGTTGAGAGAAAAGAAAATGGAAAATTTGGGAAAAGTTTGTTAAAATGCCAAAAATATCTTTCCCTCCCTTTTACCTTTATTTTAAAACCATTAATTAATTGATAAATATTCAGAAAAATCTGGAGAAACTCTTTTGGGTAAATAGCTCCTTAAAGATTCAAAGTTTCAATCCTTTTTAAAACAGTCACCAAGTTTCCGAAAATTACATTTTGGTCACTAACCCAAAATGTCACTCTTCCAAACCTCATTTTGTAAAATTGATTTCACCTTTCTCTTATATATAATAAAAGAGGATTTTAAGACATTTTTCCATATTTTTAATGCAACCCGAACTAGGCTTTCCTAAATTCACCCTTTTATATTCGAACCGCAACCCGACCGGTCTGATCCAAACCTAAAACTTCTAAGCCCAAAATTGGGGCGTTACATCGAGGGGTTGTGATTGTGTCGTAATCTCTATCCAAGTACCCTAATGATTGATGCTAAGATCACAACGGTAGATGGTTTAATCCCGTCTATGAATCTTGTGGTTGTGTCCCATACTCTCGTTAGTGCAATTATACAACTACCGATGAGTGATGTCGAGGGGTTGTGATTGCGCCATTAATCTCCATCACGGGTGTTGAGGGGTTGTGATTGTGCCATTGATCTCCACCTTGTGTAGTTCAGTAGTTTGTATGAAGCGTGTGGGACAACGCTTGTAATCCGCGTATCTGATTGTGTCTTTGAGTTGGTTCTGGTTTGGTTTGAGAAATGATCACTTGTAAGCCAATATAATGATGATGACTAATGGTTAAGCATGAGATGCTTGTGATTATTCTAGATTGCATGTGATGCTTGGTAAAGCATGAGCAAAGGTTTATTTGTTGTTTTAAACTGATGCATAAGAACATGTGTTTTGGAAAGTGCAATGATGTCTTGAAAGGGCATGTTTTATGTAAAAGCATGCATTGAAAATAGTGTTTTTCCATTTGTGTGAAATGCATTGATGAATGTTGTTTAGCGATCCTCACTAAGCTTTGTGCTTACGCTCATTTGTTTCATCAATGCAGGGAATTAGGCATTTGAGGCAGTGTGTAAGCAAGGGTAATCCAAGCACTTTGGTCTAGCAAAGTATGTGGTTTTTCTTTGGTGTAATAAGAAGCAATGGGTGGGATTTCTACTTTTGTTTGATTGAGGATGTTGGTTATTACTTTGTTCATATGTGGTTTAGTATTTTGAGTTGTAATTGGCCTTTGAGGTTTGTTTGATGCATGATTGTGGCTTTTAGCTTTTGAATGGTTTTAAAGACTAGGAAGCATGCCTATAGATCTAATGCTTGCTTGAATGATGCTATGTTTTAGCTCGTACTTCTTAATGTTGATCTTTGATGCTTAAACATGTTGTATGTATGTTGTGGCATGAATTGGAATATTTTCGGGGGTGTATATGAGTGAAAAACCACCAAAATCTTCTGTTGAAGGGCAAGGCGTATCGGAACACCCTTACCTGTTTCGGAACAGAGGCCTGAAATGGCCATGAGGTTTCGGAACGGGTAGGAACGTTCTGGAACGATTTGCTTCTAAAAATGGGTGTTTCGATGCGGGTTTCGCAACGCACCCGAGTATCGAAACGATCAACCTGGTTTCAAAACGACCATTTCGATACAGGGCATTGTGTTTCGAAACACCAGACCGTTGGAGTTGAATTTGAATTGTTTCAGTTTTCTGTTTCTTACGTTTTAGTCCTTGAGTCTTGGACGCTAAATTAAATGAGTTGGGATGATCCGTTTAAGATGAAATTTGACACGTTGGCATATTATATGATTAATTTTGGATTGGTAACTTTAAAACTTGTTTAGTCCTCAAATTTCTGGAAATTTACAATTTAGTCCCTAAAAGACGATCATATGCTATTGAACCCCTAAATGAGCTTCGTTCGCTGTGTCGCTACCGCTAAAGTGTTTTGCTTTTCACATAGATTAATAATGTGCATCTAGAAATTTTTAAAGAAAAAAGGGTCGTTAATCAAGGTTGACTTTCACGAGTTGACTTTGGTTTTCCCCGTGTATTATTCTTAGTTCGGGTCGGACGTCTAGGCCGAGCTAAGGGGGTTACACATGGAGGTTTGGTTCGTTTTTGAAATTAAAGAATGAACATGAAGAAAGTTCAGGGACTTGAGGCATTTGTTCGCCCTAAATGATAAAAGATGAGTTAATTCTACAGGATGAGGAAAGAAATAAAGAGATCAGGGGCATCATTGACTGTGAAGATGAGACTTTTTAGGCATAAGAGTCCAAATCAGAATAGACAATAGAAGATATAGATCCTGAAAGAATTCAATCACTAAAGAAGTTAGAATTTCCTCAAGAAGAAAATGAGCTCAACAATAAAATCTTGGGGCAAATTTTGTCGAAGCATGAAAACGGTAAGAGCTTAAGGCAAATCTCAAAAAGATCAAGTGTAATATCCTCGATGTACCCTAGAAGAAAATAAGTTAAGTCGATTAATTAATTGAATTAATTAATCACAAATTAAATATAATTAGAAGATTTAGTGGCTAATTGGATGAAATTAAAATATAAGAGCTAAATTAAGATGGCTTAACTAGGATATAGCTTAAATAAAAAGATTGCATGCAAAAGTTTTAAATAGACCAAGCCTACCCCTTGTAAATAGATAACTCTAGAAGAGAGTTGAGAGGTGAAATTGAGACTTCACAACCCCTAATCATCACTTGGCCGACCACTTGAGTGAGAGAGAGGGGAGATTAGACACATTCCAATATCAAACAAAAACACTCTCTTCTCCTTCTTCCTTTCTTCTTTTGCCGTGAGTTTTAGTGTGAGAAAGGAGAGGTATGTTTCTGTTTTGCTGGCCATAGAAGGGTGTTGAAGCTCAATTTGAGATTATAATTGAGAGGAATTAGAGATTTTGCAAAGTAAGTAGCCTCCTTGTCACCATTTTGTTAACTGATTAAGTTGATGCATTTGCATGAGTCCTATCTTGAATTTATGGATGAAAATGATAGTATCATACATGCATGTGTTTGTCATGTTCTTAGGATTGAAAGTTGATGAAGGATTGTACTTGAAATCTGATTTTTAGCTTGAATTGGAGAACCGATTAACCTAAGGACGGGTTTGAAGATAATGTTAAGGCTTGGGACAAATCTGTTAAATTGAAAGAATTAGGGTTTGAATTGGAAAATTTATATTTGGAATGAATTGAAGATTAGGGTCTTAATTATAAAATTAGGCTTTGGATTGGTTAAAATGTGATTAAAATGAAGTTAGATTGAAGGGATTAACAAATTGGTTCATAGAATTATGAAAACTTAAATTTGGGACTGTTTTGTAATAATTAGAAAATGCTAAGATTAAAATTGGTTAAATTATGATTATGGAAATTGAGTTAAAAATCAGAGGATTAGGTTAGAAAAAAATTTAGTAACTCGAATTAAAATTAAAATGGCTCAATTTTGATAAATTAAGCACATTGGTGAAATCTGTCTAAGAACAGCCCAATTGTAGAACCTCAACTTTGAAAATTCACTACAAAATGTATATAAAGTATTTTAAGCTGATATTTTTATGGATTAAACTTTCATATGTATATTTTAGTTGAGAGAAAACAGAATTTAATTTGGAGCTCTGTGCTAAAATCTGGAAGTGAATTAAATTAGGCACAACAAAATTGTTTTGAATCCGGAATACCTATAAAGAAGTAATAAACTGTATTAATTTAGAAGTGATAAAAAGTTTAGGCCAATTTGGTTAAATAGGATATTGAATTAACTTTCTAATCATGTATTATAATTGATTTTTGGAATTGTATAGAGAAAGTTATGACCAATTTAATGGCTGGTGCTCAAGTCTGCCAAATTAGGACATCATTGAGAAATTGAATTTAGCAATTGCATATTGGTAGTCTAATGCATGATTTAGATACTAATATGTCTTTTATATGTATATGTATGATCAACAAGACCAAGGGATTGACAACTTGGAGGAGGAAGCCAAGATTGGATCATCCCAAAGAAGGAACAAAGGGATTACTATCAAGGAACAAGATTAACTTGGAAGTTTGTGAGTGTAGTTACCCTAGGGTTGGGACTAGTGTCCTAACCACCATTTTTAATTTAATTTTAGTTATGTTACAAACATAAAAATGACTTAAATTAAAGCTGGTCATTTTAGTAAGGGAACGAGGCTAAATAATTAAACATGAAAGTATGATCGAATGGATTGTTTGATAATGTGAATTATATGTATTATTGGACTGCTTTGTGTGATGATATGAATGATTGAATGAAGCATAAAACTTCTACTATGCTACTAATTTTGGAGTGCACTGAAAGGTTAGATACATGTTTGTTTACCATTCACTTAAAGATCGATACATGTTGCCTCTCATGGCTGACTGTTACATGTATAAATTGAATCTGGTTGCTCTTGATTTAGATGATTGAATGATATGAAAATCCATTTGAAAGTTTGCTAAAAATTATCATGCCATGGTTTGATTGAATAACCTCTTGTTATATCATGATTTATCTTCTATGACATAAAATATGTTAATTTAAAAAGCTACAAGTCCTTGGTTTACTAGATGGCTTAGGTAGAAGGGCATGCCTTAGGGTCTAGAGCTCTCTTATTTCGGGTATTGACATGCCTTCTTGTATTGATGATTATACACCTTCTTGATTAGCACCTTGTGTGCCTTATGAAATGGTACTATGTGTACTAATCGATTACCTAGACCAATCTAATAACCAAGGCAACTTAATTAAAAGAATTAACATATCATGACTTGTGTTGCTTGGATTGTTCTTATGATAATTGTTATTGTGACTTATCTTACAAGCACTGATTATTGTTATATGACTCTTATGAATGTATATAATTAAATTGCCATGAGACTATCTAGGTCTTCTTAATGAAAGCTTATGTAGGAAATCTTGGTGCAACCTTGAATAAGATTGAACTTGATTTAAAATTGAATAATAATTGCTACCTCACTAAGTAAAACTTTGTACTTATCATCTCTTGTTTCCTTCTTCCCAACCTAGCATATTGAACCTGGTTCGATAGCTAATACTCCCTTGATCGAGAGCAAAGACTACAAGCATAGTAATCATGTATGACTTGATCCCTTCTTGTTCGACTTCTGGATGGTGGCATAGATTTAGTCCTTGTGTTGGTTATATCATACATTTTGTGTCTAGATTATGTGGTTAATGGTGCTTGCTAGTTGATTTTGGGCTTGTAATGAATTAAGACATTGTTGTAAATATAAACTTGGTTATGTCCTTTATATATATGTGATGCTAGAAACATGTTTTGAGACTTGAATTGTAATTATGTTAGCTTGGTGCTATGAATGATAGTAAGATCTTGTTTAAAATATGGAAGGATTATATTGTGGATTGAAATGTTGGTTTGATATGCTTGTTTAATTGTCCGTTACCTTGAAATAAATCGAATGGAAATTTATATTGTATGGGTGGATGTTTCGAATAGGTATTTAAAGGTTAGGATTCATTGTTTACTTGTATGGTTCAAGTACTTAAGTCTTAATTTGTACATGATTGAAATTTTATATATAGGTTGACTAAGATGTTAACATTAGTAAATTTTAATGGTAGTTAAGTTTTTAAAATTGACTTGAATCTCATCCAACTTGAAATTTAACTAAATGTCATGTATATGAATATGTTGGTTTGCTTAGCATTATGGTTGTTCGTTGCTTGCTAGCCAAGAAACTCATTCTTTAGGAATGAGTTGCGAAAAAGTTTTAAATTTTTCGTTTTTTCGACCGACACCTCCTGATCGGTTTACTACTAAGCCGGGAGGGAGGTGTCACATCTAGTTGAACAAAACCTAATAAGAATATTCTAACGAGATAAGAAGAAAAAGCCTAACAATAAAACCTTATGGCAAGGTTTGTTGCAGCATGAAAACAATAAGAGCTCAAGAAAAATGTAAGAAGATCAAGTTAAGCAAGGTTTGACAAAAAGAATCTCAAGAGACAAGATACAAAAGAAAAATCTCAAGAAGGCCAAGCTAAGCAAAATCTGAGAAGATCAATTTAAGAAGGAGAGTTACTGCAATAGAAACAGAAGATTAGAGTACATGATGCAATAGAAGAAGAAAGATCAACGAGGAAATAAATAAGATCAAAGTCTATCTAAGTGGTTCTCAGTTTACACAATTCATGCATCATATATAGTCAGGCATCCACAAGATAGGACCATGCTAATTCATGAAATCAAAACATTTTGTACATTTTTGCAGGAATTTACAACAATCAGCAAAGAACAGGTATCAACTTACTTGAAGAGGCAGATTTCAGTAAATATTACAATCAGTTTGAAGAAACAGATATCAACAAAGATTTCAACCCGTTTGAAGAGATAGATTTCAACAAAGATTTCAACCCGTTTGGAGAAACGGATTTTAGCAAAGATTTCAACCGTTTGGAGAGACGGATCTAGCAAAGATTTTAACCCGTTTGAAGAGATGAATCTTAGCAAGGATTTCAACATGTTAGAAGAGGTGGACTTCAGCAGAGATTTTCTGATTGTATGTACAAGTCAAAAAGTGCAATGCAATCGTATATCCTTCGGGTCATCAGTAAACCCTTAGGGTATAATGTTGAATCCTTTGGGTCATCAGTAAATCCTTCGAGTATGATGTTAAATCCTTCGAATATGATGTTAAATCCTTCGGTTCATCAATAAGTCCTTCGGGCATGATTACTATTCCTTAAGGTCGTCGCCTTCGAGAGTCATGTTTGATTGTTTGCACGAGAAAAGATGTGCATTATTAATCTAAATTCTTCAAGTCATCAGTAAGTCCTTCGGGCATGATATTAAGTCCTTCATGATCGAAACCTTCAGAAATGATAAGAACTTTTCAAATGATGTCGCAAAAAGACAATGGGGCATGGAATCAAAGAAGATTCTAACCTTTTGAACCATCAGTTTTGATGAAAAGAAGGAAGTTCAAGTTACCATGTTAGAAAGCAAGATAGATCAACTACGAGCTCAAATGAAGAAGATTTAGAGTTCAACCCGTTTGAAGAGATAGATTTCAACAAAGATTTCAACCCGTTTGGAGAAACGGATTTTAGCAAAGATTTCAACCGTTTGGAGAGATGGATCTAGCAAAGATTTTAATCCGTTTGAAGAGATGAATCTTAGCAAGGATTTTAACATGTTAGAAGAGGTGGATTTCAGTAGAGATTTTCTGATTGTATGTACGACACAAAAAGTGCAATGCAATCGTATATCCTTCGGGTCATCAATAAATCCTTCGGGTATAATGTTGATACCTTCGGGTCATCAGTAAATCCTTCGAGTATGATGTTAAATCCTTCGGGTCATCAATAAGTCATTCAGGCATGATTACTAGTCCTTAAGGCCATCTCTTTCGAGGGTCATGTTTGATTGTTTGCACGAGAAAGGATGTGCATTATAAATCTAAATTCTTCAAGTCATCAGTAAGTCCTTCAAGCATGATATTAAGTCCTTCAGGATCGAAACCTTCAGAAATGATGAGAACTTTTCAAATGATGTCGCAAAAAGACAATGGGGCATGGAATCAAAGAAGATTCTAACCTTTTGAACCATCAGTTTTAATAAAAAGAAGAAAGTTCAAGTTACCACATCAGAAAGCTAGATAGATCAACTACGGGCTCAAATGAAGAAGATTTAGAGTTCAATCAATCAAAAGTTTAAGCGTTTCCCGTTGAAGTGCTAGAAGTTTCTTAATGATTTACCCAAGTGATACACTTTCTTTACAATTAATGTTGCAAGACCAATGATAGATTTGACTCTTACAGGTCACATTTAAGTTCCAAGCATAAAGATCAACCAATAGAGAAAGAGAAAACAAGAGACCTTATACGAGTTCCAGATTGAAGGATGCATATACCTTTGACAGAAAAGCATTGAATCTAAAGATCGTAGTGCTTCAAGCTGGGAATGGAAGACGTTTCATACTACTCCAATTTGAATTCTTATTAATTGATGATATTTCTTTTTGTAGGTTTCGATTCTTTTTCCTGGAGACGGAACTCAAGAGATTCCGTTTATAGAGGCAGATCTCAAGATTCTCCCTTTACAGAGGCGGAGACATTCAGTTTATAGAGGCGAATCTCAAGACATTCCGTTTACAGAGGCGGATTTCAAGACATTCCATTTACAGAGGCAGATTTCAAGACATTCCATTTATAGACGCGCATCTCAAGATATTCTGTTTACAGAGGCAAATATCAAGAAATTCCTTTTACAAAGGTGGAGACATTCCCTTTACAGAGGCGGATCTCAAGAAATTCCCTTTATAGAGGCGGATCTCAAGACATTCCATTTGTAGAGGCAAAGACATTTTATTTATAGAGGTGGATTTTAGGATGTCCTGTTTATTGAGGTGGATTTCAAGACATTCTGTTTATAGAAGCAAATCTCAAGATATTTCATTTACAGAGGCATAGGCATTTCATTTACAGAGCCGAATTTCAAGACATTCTGTTTACAGAAGCAAATCTCAAGATATTTCATTTATAGAGGTAGATTTCTTCAGATTTTTCATTTACATAAACGGATCTTAAGTTATTCCGTATGTGGGGGCGGGTTTCAACAAACCTTTCTTTCACAGAGACGAGCCATAAAAAATGAATTTCACCAGTCTTATACATTCCCAGTACAAAATTGATCGACAAAGAAACAAAAGAGATGAGATTTTATATGAGTTTCAAGACATTTTAGGAAGAAGAGTAGCGATACTAAGAATCTTGGTGCTTCAAGTTCAGATATTCTCTAGAAGAGAGGTGAATTTAGGTTTGCAATAAAGAATTCAAGGTTACTAATAAGAAGAACTCGCTAAGAGATGGACCAACAAAAGATGGAGGAATGAAGAAGAACAACTTCAAACCTCAGAAAATGAAGAATTTCAAATAGCAATACCAAACTTCAGACGATGAAGAATTTCATAAATAGAAGAACAGATTTAGACTCTATGGTTTAGCAGAAGATTGGAGAATTTCGTAATAAGAAGAACATCTTCAAAAGATGGTTTGACACTTCCAAGAAGAATGCATGATGTTCATAATAAGAAGAACCGGTTCAAACATAACAAATAGCTTATGCAGAAAGATTGTCAAGTTCATAAAAAGAAGAGCTTGTTCAAGATTCAAAGGAGGCAAAAAGTTTCAGCGCCGCTTGTCGGAGGAGCATTCAATGTCTTATTCGTATTTTTCCTTATGATTAAAACTGAAAGATTAATGATAGTTTCAACTTTTGCAAGACATATTAACATTCTTAAGAAGAACAAGGGGTTCCTAATGAGAATATCATGTTTGTCTAAAACTTTTGCAGAGAAGTGGATCAATATTTCAAGAATACTAAAGAACTCGCAATGAGAAGAGTTCACCCCAGAACTCCTAATATGAAGAGTTTAGCAGCAAAGACAAGGCTCCTAATGTTAAGAGTTCGTTCGGAAAAGACGGAGCTCCTAATGTGAAGAGTTCGTTCAGCAAAGAAAAAGACTCTTAATGTGAAGAGTTCACTTAGCAAAGATAGAGCTCCTAATGTGAAGAGTTCGTTCAGCAAATACAGAACTCCTAATGTGAAGAGTTCACCCGGAAAAGAAAGAGCTCCTAGTGTGAAGAGTTTGTTCAGCAAAGATAGAGCTCCAAATGTGAAGAGTTCGCCCAGCAAAGATAGAGCTCCTAATGTGAAGAGCTCGCCCAGCAAAGAAAGAGCTCCTAAAGAGAAGAGTTCGCCTAGCAAAGACAAAGCTTCTAATGTGAAGAGTTAGCTCAGCAAAGACAAAGACTCCTAATGTGAATAGTTCATCCGCAACGAATTCAAACAAGAAGATTTTGCCCAGCGAAGATAGAATTCCCAATGAGAAGAGTTCATGTCGAGCTTCTAAATGAGAAGAATCTATTTCTGAAGAATGATGAAGTCCACAATAAATAAAGCTTTCTTATTCGACATTTTTACATAGTGACAGATTAGCAGAGAAGATTGAAGCATTTCATAATAAGAATAATAGCTTTAAGTTTTGATGGTCAGACAATTCTGAAAAAATCCATGTCTTTTCAGTCTTTGCCCTATTCAAGTTTCATAGTAATGAGCAAAGAGAGGTAACTGTAATACCCGTATTTTGTTCGAGTATATATATGTATGTACTTTCTCTATAAATAAAACCTAAACATAAATAAATAATAAATAAAACCCAACAATAGTCCATAAATAAAAAAATAATGTCCATTTTACATATCACATTGCCCATTTAAAAAGCCCAAAATTCAATTTAAAGCCCACTTAACATTTGTTACCAGCCTTTCAACCCATTTACACTCAAACAAACACAAAAATTCGGCCAAGGTCCAAATTCCTGCCCAAACTCGGTAACCAAGAGCCACGTGGAAGCTTCTAATTAGCCCTTTGGCCTTCATGTGGATTGAGCCTTTTTTATGTGAGTTGGATCCAGCTGGGCCGCATGACGTCACCCACTACATCAGCTTATTGTCATAGGCCGCCACCCCATGACCGAGCAAGCCGCACACCATGGTGCTTGCCTTAGAACACCACGTGCTTCATACGACCGAGGAACCTGAGTCCACACCACCATCAAACACCATGGGGCCATGACCAGCACCCCATGGGGCTTCCACAACCAAAGTAGCCGAGCTAGCCCACGCCACATGCACCATGGGGCCGAGACAAGCACCCCATGTGATTCCCGAGAGAGAGGGACCCGATGGAGCACCTTACACGCACCCAAGGGGACCCAGCCAAGCACCCTCCAAGTCGCCCAAGCCAATGAACCTGAGTCAGCACCCGACGTGCACCCCAAGGGGCCGAGACAAGCCCCATCCTAGTTACCTACATGCCTAGGGCCCGAGTCAGCACCCGACGTGCACACCAAGGGGTCGAGACAAGCCCCATCTGAGTTGCCCACATGCCTAGGGCCCGGTTCAACACCGAGCATGCCACCGAGGGGGTTTTGGACAAGCAAACCGGGACTATCAATGTCCAATCCGCCCAAGAGACCAAGACCCATAGTGAGTTGTCATCTTTTAACCAACACAAATGGAAAGATATCATCCATGGAGCTATATTTGGGGAAAGATACTTTGCCACCCCAGGCATGATGTCATAGCCTTTGTATTCGAGGCAACTTTGTATTTGTGTGATATTATTGTCATGATTAGGAGATAGCTATCTTAAGGATTCATCCATAGCCCTTGGATTGAATCACCCATGGCCGTTTGATCGTAGGAGGTGAGGCTATAAATAGAGGTCTTCACCCACCATTATAATTCATTCCATCATTTCTGACTATTCTTGAGTAAAGAGTTTTCACTTTCTCTTCATCTTGCTTTGCCTAGCCATTTCCCATTTTTCCTCAAGCTTCTGCTATTCTAAGCACTCTTGTTTAGCAATTGTAAAGGCTGACTTAGTCTTCGAGTAAGGCTGCACGGACTAGCTAGTCAGACTCTAGCCCTGTGACAAGTGGTATCAGAGCCATTTTCCGTATCCGATCGAGTTGAGATGGTAGGCAGCGGATCCAATAACCAGTATGAGGGTCATTGTGTGGCACGTCAAACCGAGAAGGAAAAAAGAGCTAGCTCCAAGGATCGAATCACGATGCTTGAGGAAAAATTTGCCCGACTTGAGAGTTCCATGAACGAGTTGTAAGATAGACTCGACGTGGTTGAAGTCAACTTAGAGAAGTTGAACACGAGGGGGATGATCTCAAGGATGATTTCCATGCAGCTCTCGATAGTGTCGTGTGATATGCCGATGAGTAAGACGGTTCCCTCAAGGATGAGGTGAAAGCACTCAAGAAGATGGTGGAAGAGCTCAAGTCCGAGCTATCCGTTTACAAAGCAGCCGTGAGGAATAGCGTGATGTCTAGCCCAATGAAGGTGCTAGCCAATGTCCCGAAGGCGAAGGAATTCAAAAGGACAAGGGGGCTCAAGAAGTTGAAACTTTCCTATGGAGCATGGAGAAATACTTGCGCAACATGAACATCGTGGACAAGGTGATACATGTATCACAAGGCAATTCCAAGGACGAGATAGACTTACTTTTCCACTTGGCCCAATAACTCGAGCCAAGTCCAAGATGATCAAGAGTGAGCTGAATTCAACCGTTCAAGGATTTGTGAGCAAAGGATTGCAAGCTGTCATGAAGAAAGAAGAATTTATTGAAGGAAGCCCACACTTAAAATCCTTCGAGCATAATTGGGTAACAAAAACCCAACTTGCTGCACCTTTGGAGATAGATATCCATGAGCCTTTAGATGTCCATTAATTATCCCTTTTATTGTATTTAGCCCAATACTCCTTATTATGAAAGGATTGGGTCAGACTTTTATTTTTAGCCCAAGTTAGGATTTACAAATGTTATTTAGGCCTAGTTTGCATTAAAACAACCCATACATTCTTCCTACCCAAAACCAAAGTACTTCCAGCCAAATAAGCCCAAATCCCTTCAAATTTTCGTCCAAAAAGAAGCCCTAACAACCCATTACTTGCTGCCCAAGCAACCAGCCCCTAACAAGCCATTACTTGCCGCCCAAGCAACCAAGCTTATTTGCAGCCCAAGAAATCAGCACATATCAGCTTATCACCTTATTCCTTGCTAGCCAAGTACAAGGAGTTTGTAGGTTGTTTATATTTTATTTTATTTAATTTAATTAGGATTTTCTTGTTTTAGTAGAAGTTAGATTACTTTGGCTATCCTTCACCTATAAAAGGATGAAGCCTCAACCATTGTAATTCAGATTATTCAGATTTTCTTGGATTAATAAAATATTTAGTGAGTTTGTTTTTACAAGTGCCGATTACTTGTGCCTTCGAAGTCTTCTTCAACATAAGTCTGACGAGTTCTTGTGAGGGAGATCATCTTCACACTCTTGCTTGCCTAGGTAATCACGTCTAGGAGGGTGGGTTAGAGCCGCTTGAGGTTACTGGCTTAGGTAATTGCGTCTAAGAGGGTGTCGAGGACAAAACCATCACAAATCCATCAAGCCATCTCCATCTTCAACTTCATGCCATCTCCATAGCCATAAACAAAGCTGAATTTTCATATTTGTTTTATCTACCTCTCTTTCAATCTCTTTTCAATCTTTTTGTTTTAATTCTTATTATTTAATCCTTAATATTCTTTCTTATATTCGTTTCTTTAATTTTCTAGCCTTGAATCTGAATTTTTCAAGAAAAGCCCTTCTCTTTTCTCTTGAATTTTCAGATCTGCTCCTAATCTTCTTGATTGAGTCTGAAGCCCCTAGTTCTTGCAACAACTTGATTGAAGGCTTCCAAACCCAAGTTTGCGCTACTCTATCACAAGGCCACAAAGGTAAATGTTGCATCTAGTTATTTAATTGACAATGCTCTTTTATGGAGGAGACGCAGGTGCTCCGAGGTGAAATATTGGGATGTTCTAGTCGAGACGTGAGGAGAGCTCCAAGCCGAGATCAAGGAAGCTTTCTACCCCAAAAATGCTCAACGGGAGTTGTAGACAAAGGTACGCCAACTTAAGCACCACGAGACCATCCACGAGTACGTGAAGAAGTTCACTGAGATCAAGCTTCAGATATCAAATTTGGGAGAAGATGATGGCTTCTCTACCTTCATGGATGGGCTCCAACAATGGGCTAACATAGAATTGGAAAGGAGAGGAGTCAAAGACCTTTCCAATGCTTTGGACGAGGTCGAAGCCATTGCCAAATTTAAGAAAAAATTTTAGTCACCCAAGTCAAAGCCACGTTCAAATAGAAATAGTTGGCTCAATTAAGAGATGGAAAATTAGGGTGGAAATGAGGAGTCTTCGAATGGTAGTGGTAAGCCATCGAATGACAAATTAACCAAGTTCACGAGGTTATGGGAGAGAATGGACCAAGGTCCAGTCAAGTGTTTCTATTGCGAAGGACCACACTAGATCAAGGATTGCCCGAAAGAGGCAAGCCTTTCCACCATCCAAAGTGACATTGGAGAAGAGAATGAGTTTGCCCAATTTGGTTCCATTGTAAGCTTGCTTCAAGCCAAGATTGGCCATAAAAAGAACGAGGCTTATGTTCGGGCACATGATAGTTACCGACAAGAATTTAAGTGCGCTTGTTGACACCGGTGCATCCGAGATGTTCGTATCCGAGCAAGCGACCAAACATTTAAACCTTCAAGTTGAAAAGGTAAGTGGATGGATGAAGACCGTCAATTCCAAAGAAGAACCAATTGTGAGAGTTGCAAATGGAGTGGATCTTCGAGTTGGAGATTGGCACGGTAAAGCTTCTATCAAGGTAATACCTTTAGATGACTATGATTTTGTTTTGGGTTCATCATTCCTTGAGCGGATTAACGCACTTGTCTTGCCCAAAGAGTATGTATTGTGTATTCCAGATCCCCACCAATGATGTGTTGTACCAGTAAAGCGTGTTGCGGAAAAAAATACCAAGGCGCTATCAACAATCCGATCTGTCAAAGGAGTTCACAAAACAATGAAACCCAACGATGACGAGACCATGGGAGTCCCCGAGGCAGTGGGACAAGCCCTTGAAGAAGTCAAGGACGTGAAGCCTTTGGAGTTGCCGAAGGCATTGCCACCAAGAATTAAGGTGGTTCGTGAGTTTGAGCCATATCCTAGTGTTGTGTCACCATGCCAACATTGGATAGCATCATTTGAGTTTGGTGAAGTGGATCAAGTTAAGGAGGGCGAGAAAAAGATGCTACGAGATTACACCACACCATGGGAGGCTAATGACAAGTAACGAGCCCTTTTCTTGAGAGAGTTTCTAGCAACACTAGCTAGATGGACGCAGCCCATGGACGAGTTCGATGAACCCATGGAGTCTAAACCGATCGCCAAGGTGGATGGAGCAAGCCGAGAGTCTCCAACCATCATTCAACCCGGAGGAGTAATGCTTCAGAGAATCGAAGAGGGGTCAATCCATAACCCTAATGCCGACAACACTTACCTTGAGTATCGACAAGGCATAGTGGACCAAGCCAACATGGACATTGTGTCCGAGGTAAGTAATCCATCTTTTGAAGAATCGAGCCTTACACATGGTCAGTTGGTTTTTTGTAGGTTGCCTACAAGATTGAATAAGGGACCGGACCAAGTGAAGGAGCAACTAGGCGTGAAGGCCTACAAAACAGAGTTGCCACCAGAAGTGCGAGCAGACCACGCAAGCTTGCCTAAGCCGTTGGACGATAATGTTGATGGCAAGGAGTGGGGCGAGCAAAGCCGAGCGCCACGATGAGTGTTGTTCTCCTACGATGAAGAGGCACCAATCATCGAGACCGAGCGAGCATCAAGGCATGAAGGCCTTGAATTTTAGACAATATCCAAAGCCGAGTACAAGCGAACCCTTTCCAAGGAACCGAGACAATTCAAGGACGAGACTTCCAAGACTCATCATTGCCTAGCGACGAGGGCGTCGCTAGATCAAGTGGGGGAGAATTTCACAGGCCGCCATCCCATGACCGAGCAAGCTGCACACCACGGTGCTTGCCTTAGCACACCACAAGCTTCATCCGACCAAGGGACTCGAGTCCACACTAGCATCGAACACCATGGGGCCATGACCAGTACCATATGGTGCTTTCAGAACCAAAGAGTCGAGCTAGCCCACGCCACGCGCACCATGGGGCCGAGACAAGCACTTCATGTGTTGCCCGAGAGAGGGACTCGAGAGGGATCCGCGCCTAGCTTTTCGGGTCTCATAGTTTGGGCTATTTTATTTTGTTTTCAGTTTAATTCGGTCACTGAACTCTTGTAATTTGGCTCTCCGAGCTTGAATTTAATTCAATGTGGTTCCTTTTAGCTTTGTTCCAAGTTTTAATTCCTTTAAATTTGGTCATTTGCAGCTTTAATAATTTAATTACAATTGACTTAATTTATATGAATGTTTGCATATTCTTTAAATTTGGCATATAGTATGCTTGTTTAGGGATTAATCATTTAGTATAAACATTTAGAGCCTCTTAAGTTTGGGTTCTCTAATTCAAATCAAATAAGTAAACTAGGAAGACAATTTTAGAAAATAAATGAATATTAAATAGAGACTTTAATATTCTAATTTGATTAGTGTCTAATTGAAATGATGTTAATCAAGGGAAAATTTTAGTTGAGTATTTAATATTTCGTTTTAACCTAGAACATGTAATCACATATAGTTAGTCTTAATTAAAATAAAATTAGGATTAAGAAAATAGTTAGAATCATTAAATAATTATGAATATTAATTTAGGGCCAAATATGGGTAGTGCCCAATTGCTTGGGTGTTATCACATAAACCCTAAACTTGATAATATTTATAGATTTCTTAATTAATTAAATCAGGGGAGCCCTAATTAGGTTTAAACTTTATAATGACAAGAAAATAAATGGAAATGCTTTAAACCTTTTGTGTTGAGATACATTTTGAATATAAATTGAAGTGTCCTAAAGTAATTGGATGTTTCTAAACTTATATTCGCTTCAATTGTATTTTCTTACAAAAGGATATATCCATTCGAAATGAGATTCAATTAACAATTAAAGGATTAAGTTAAACTTAAATTATTGCTCAAATTGCCAATATGCCACATGGAATTAATAAGGTACCAATAACGAGCGTTTATAGGGGTGCTAATCCTTCCCTACACGTAACCGACTCCCGAACCCAAATTTTAAAGAAAAGAATCTCTGGTTTGTGTTTTATGGTGTCCGGTCTACCAAAGTTACCGGTGGTGACTCCAAATTGATTTTTAATAATAAATAAAGGGAAACTCGATTTAAAATGGAAAAACTTATTTTCATAATTTAATGGATTAAAACGGAAAAAATCCTGATTTTGAAAAAGAATCAATCGTCAGGCTATTTTTACATTCAGTTTTAAAAATGGTCGCGACACATATAAGTAACCAACTTACAATTTCGAATAAATTGTGTTGTGTATTATCCAAGAAAAAACAATATTACAACTGTATACACTGTCCAGAGACCTCCCTGTGATCCATCCCCATTAGGAGATTCCCTAAGCTATACACATATGCCTATTAACATCATTTCCTAGTATATTGTTCTGTACACGTATTTGCACTACCACTCTAATACATTCAATAAGGCTATTACAATCACGAGTTATCCCTTTGAATTTCCTTCGATTCCTTTCCTCCCAAACATGATAAACAAAAGCACCCTACGCAAGCTTAAGGATGATAACCGTTGATGATTTCCCTTTCAGTTTACAAAGCCAATGCAGTTCAACATCCCAATCAAGTGCATACCTCCGCACATTGCAAGCTTGAAGAATATGCTCCCAGAGCTGTTGCGAGTATATACATTGTGCAAAGAGGTGATTTCTTGTCTCTTGCCTAGCACCACACAAGAAACAATTTGCATCCACCACCATCCCCATTATTTGCAGCCTATCATTTGTTGGAAGCCGATCTAAAATTGTCATCCACAAGATAAGAGCATGCTTCGAAATATGCAATCCAAACAAAACCAGTTTGTGCCAAACTACTTTGGGTGCACTATCCCTCATACCATTCTAGATGTGAGCCAACATTTGCAGTGAGCATGTTATGGACAACTGGTCTGAGTTTAATCATTTTCCTAATACACCAGTTGAACCACACTCTACTAGTCACAGTCCAGTAGCTTTGGTCCTTAAAAACTTACACCCTCACCCAGGCCTCCCACAATGATCCTTCAGAAGACAATAGGCTTTTATGAGTTGAATGATACATGCTACGTTCCATAAACCAATATCTCTGTAACCCCCTTAACCCGGCCTAGACGGTTGGCCCGAATTAAGAAGATTACACGGGGAAAACCAAAGTCAACCCGAAAGTCAACTTGATTAACGACCCTTTTTTCTTTTTAATCTTGTCTAGATGCTCATTAACCCTAGATGTGATCACACAAACATCATACTCAAAGATCACAACCATCAGAGATCATTCAGGGACCCAATTGCACAAAACACAACTTTAGGGACCAAATTGTAAATTCTGAAAACTTTGAGGCCTTAACCAGATTTTAAGTTACCAACTTAAAATTAATCATGTTTCAAGCATCTCGGCCAAATTTCAGCTCAAACGGACAACTCAAACTCATAAAATTGCACATACAAGATTCAGGACCAAAATGCAAACATTTTGAAACGCATAACTGCCACTGTCAGCCCCCAACGGTCAACCGTTCCGAAACGGGAGACAGCCCGTTTCGAAACGCGGGGCCGTTCCGCAACGGGTACCGAAACGGGGGTCGGGCAGTAGCCTTTTCGTTTCGGAACGGTCCCTCCCGTTTCGGACGCCTGGGCTTGTTTAAGGCACCCGTTCCGAAACGGTATTGGCTGTTCCGAAACACCCTGCACAGCAAGCCTCAAAATGCATTCTTAAACATGCAATTAAACATCCAATCATGCTCCAAAAGCCACCAAACTTTGCCAACATGCAATTCAACATAAAAGAGGCATACTTGCATCAACAATTCAACAACATGTCAACATACGCGAAAAGCCCCAATTTCAAGGCTAAGCTTCCAACACAAGCAACCATTTAAACAACATACATCCAATTCAAACTCATAAGCCAAACCATGTTCCAACAACATCAACAACACAAAACCATACTTGTCCGAACATAAACAAACACATACATCAACCCAAGAGATTCTACCCCATTGCCTTTATTAACTATAGCTATTAACCGAGACATACATCTCAAGTGGAGTCCTTCTTGAATCCCTTGCTCCTCGCTGTCCAAACTTCAAGAATCTGCATTGATGGACAAAAAGGAGCGTAAGCACATAATGCTTAGTGAGGAATGCTCAAAACCAAAACACCATCAATGCAGCGAGCCATAAATCACTTTTAAAACAAACTCGATTTGTTTACCAAAGCCATGTTTGAAAACCCCTTTTCAACAACAAGCTCAAAACCATGCATCGCACATACATGAAAACCAACCCTTAGTTTAGCAAACTAAGAAAACCCTTTTCAAAGCACAACTTGCAAAATCAACCATTTAGCCAAACCATGCATAAACACCATATGCAAGCTAAAACAAAACCTTGGAAAACACTCCCATTTCACAACATACCTTTCTTAAACTTGAAAGCCAATTCAAGCAAGAATCTTTTAAAACCATTACACAAACCAACCAACACATGCATTAAACCAAGGCAACATATATGTACCACAACATCAACATCACATGCCTTTAAAAACAAGTCTTAACAAGACTCCAATGCACTAAAGATATTTCATGCTCACATGCATCATTTTCCAAATGATAGTCAACACTTGTTCAACTTAACAAGTAAACATGCATTCACAAGCATTATACACTTTCCATGCAACCATGCATCTTTTCAAGCATCTCATGCTTCACATGCAATTATGCATCAATTCAAGCATCTCATGCTTCACATGCAATTATGCATCATTTCAAGCATCTCATGTTTCATCACAATCAAGAACATCATTTTGGCCTTCAAGTGATCAACCACATTCACTTTTCAACTCAACACCCAATCGGATACGCGGATTCCGAGCGTTGTCCCTACGCTCCATACACCCTACCAATCCAAGGTCTCCCAAATGGACTTTTAAACACCATTTGACCTCAACATCCTAAGGTTCCCATGTATGGACTTTTAAACACCATACAACCTTAGCTTTCTCGAGGTTCCCTTGTATGGACTTTCAAACACCATACAACCTCAACTTTTCCCCAAGGTTCCCATGTATGGACTTTCAAACACCATACAACCTTGACATGCACAAGGTTCCCATGTATGGACTTTCAAACACCATACAACCTTTGCATTCACCGATTGGTAGTTGTATAACATCACTAACGAGATCCAGGACATCCCACACAAGATCCACACATGGACTTAACACAGCCATTGTGATCTCAACAAGCACAAGGTTCTCACATATGGACTTTAAAACACCATATAACCTTTGCTCAACCAAGGTCCTCGAATGGGCAACACCTCCATTATGACCTCAACCATCTCGTTAGGATACTTGAAGGGAGTTTACCGGTCCACTCTTGACCACTCCACCTCCAAGGCGACTTAATTCACGGTGCACCCAATTCTATAGCCGGCTAACTATATCCGATCAAAGAACCAAGAACCACTTACATCACTTGCCAATATAACCACCTTACCACATTAGTCCAATGTTTCACATGCATAACCAATATGCAAAACCATTACCACATTAATCAAATGATTCACATGCATAACCAATATGCAAAAACCATCATTTACCAACATTAATTCACTGTTTTAAAGCATTAGACAAAGCCATTGAACAACATGCAACACCATGCATCAAAACCACATTTCCAATGTATAAAACCAAGGATCTCTTACCTTGAGCATCCTCCACATATGGCTTTCAAAACCAGCATTGAACCATGCTAAAATATGCTTTCAAAACAGATTTAAACCATGCAAAACACATGCATTTCAATCATCAACCACAATTGCTTAAAAGCCAATTCCACAATCATAATTCAAGAGCGACAAACCATTCACTTACTCTTGAGCTTAGCAAAGTTGTTTAGACTTACACTAAGCTCCCAAAAACCTTCAAACCTTGGTTTAAAAGCTGAAAACCCAACTTCACTCACCGATACACAAAACAAGGCTAGCCACCAAGCCTTCCAAGCATCCGAAACCTTCCGCAACACCTCAAAAGCTCACGGATCAAACTCCCCTGTTTCAAGCACACAAAAACAGCACATTAATGCATCATTATGCATTAAGAACAGCAGCCACACAACCAAACTCGCTGCTCATCACACAACCAACAATTCGGCTACCAAACACAACCGAAATCACCTCCAAACACTACCAAAACTTAACCCAGCCAAGATCCATCACTTCTAACCATTTTTAAACATCAATTAACATCCAAAATGATCACAAACACGTCCTTATACTTCCAGGTATAACAGATCACCAAAAACACTCCAAAAACAACCAAAAACTCAAGCAAAAACTTAGGAAATTCAACCTATCCGGGATTGCATTAATTAAACCTCAACTTCTAATCAATTTAGCATTCATTTAACATCATTTTGACACTTCAAAACACTGCCCAAACAGATCACACGAAAATTTCACCAAAATCGCCAAATCTTGCATTTTAAGTCAAAATCAAGATTCAATTGAAAAACCTTTAACAAAACTCAAATCAAGGATTGAGAACTTGGGAATTTCAGTAAAGAACTGATAGTTTAGAGGAGAGGGACGTTCTTACCTCCAAACTTGAGTTTCTCCTTTTTTTTTGGAGCCAAAAAGCTTGATGAAACAACTTGCAAATTGAGAGGTTTTGTTGATGAGATGATTAGGAATCAAATGAGAGTTGAAATGAGTGACTTGAGTGACAAAATCAGAGAGAAAAGATCTGGAGAGAATGTGTTTGGTTTGAGAGAAAAGATGAGAGAAAATGGTTGAGAGAAAAGTTAGTTAGAATTAGGAAAATATCTTCCCTCCACTTTTCTTTAGTTTAAAAACATTTAATTAATCATTTAATATATTTAGAAAATCTGGAGAAACTCCCATTGGGTAAATAGCTCCTTAAAGATTCAAAGTTTCAATCCTTTTTAAAACAGTCACGCAGTTTTCAAAAATTACATTTTGGTCACTAACCCAAAATGTCACCCTTCCAATCCTCATTTTCCAAAATTGATTTCACAGTTCACTTTTATATATTAAAAGATGATTTTAGAACATTTTTCCATATTTTTAATGCAACCCGAACTAGGCTTTCCTAAATTCACTCTTATATATTCGATCCGCACTTTGACCGAACCGGTCAACGCCCAAAACTTCTGAGCCCAAAACCGGGGTGTTACAATCTCTAATACCCAGTCCCCCCTCACTCCTAGGTTTACATATAGTCTGCAAACTTACACGAGCTCCTTTGGCAGGTTCATCCTTACCCCTCCAAAATAAATGCATACACAACTGCTCTATTTTCCTTATCACTCCTCTAGGCAGAATAATTTGCCTGCACCAGTAGTTGACCAAACTAAACACAGCTGCCCTTAACAGTTGCAATATTTTTGCATAGCTGAGGTGCCTTGTAGCTCACTGCCCAAGCATGCTTCTAATCTTTGAGATTAAAGCCCCACAGCCCCTTTCTGTCAACTTTCTTGTAACTAGGGGAATACCAAGGTACCTAACCAGGAGAACACCAACTTGAAATCCTGTGATCGAACCCCATGCAGCTTGTTCTTCAGAAGGATCCCCAGCAATATACAACTCTGACTTTGCCGCATTCAATCTTAGCCCAGAAATAGAGTAGAAAAGCTCCAGAACACATTGTACCCCCAGAATGGAGTCCAAACTTCCCTTACAAAATATAAGCAAATCATCCGCAAAGCTCAAGTGTGTTAGGTTGACCCGACTTACAATTTCACAAATTTTTAGGAATGCCTTTTATCACACTTCACAAAGACTATCAAGATGAATTTAATTTAAAACTAAACGTCTAAATATGACCGAAGTAAGTTAGGCCAATTATTCTTATTCCCAATTCATTTGAATGTGTATAATTTAGGGCCCTTAGCTTAACAATTGCATCTTTTATTATTCTGGTTCCAATCCAAGCTCGAAATAGTACTTGAAATCAATGCAAATATATAGACCATTTCCTTAGATCTAATCTTTGACCTCTAACAAGCTATAATCAAGAGAGATTAAACTATTAATCCATCATTTGAACCGTACAGGTCACACATGGAAGGTATAATTAGCACAATCAACTAAACGACACTTTATGGGCCATTCTTCTCAAGACTACTCGACGCACAATAAAACTCTCGTAGACGTAAACAATTAATTGAACATCTCAAAACAAGACAATATCATGATCATAGGTTGTTTAAGCTTATTTGAACCCCATAATTACTCATTGGTTTACCCTCGAACTTCACATATCAATTACCAAGCAATGCAAGTCTAAATTTTAACTACACATAAAACATCACGAAATAAGAGGCCATTTACACACATAATTTATACAACCAATTCAAATGCTTGCCAGCAGAAGCTAATAACTTATTAAACATCTATATGCAAAATTAATCATGTGTCACCCTACTAGGTGTTCTAACAAAAGCTTACGAAGTATGTGTTGGGATTGTAACACTCATGAATCGATCTTCCGAAACCGTCAAAAGGGTTAGATTGAACTCCCGAAAGAATTGGCTAAAACCAATAAAAATGATAGACAATTTGCACAATATTTTTAGAGTGGTTCGGCTTTCTAACCAAAGCCTACATCCACTACCTTAGCACACCATTAAGGATTTTTCAATTCACTATGAATTCTTCCCCTTTTCTAGGCTAAGGAGGCAACCCTTACAACCCTATCTTTTAATGGCTAAGATATAACTACTCTAGTTTTTGTCTAAGGCTAAACTAGAACCTCTCCTTTTACATGGGATTTGTTTGGTGAACAAAATACCTCAAAAGGTGGTTGTTTACACAAATTAAGCTCACAAGAGTACAAAGGATTTACAATTAAGCACTCTCTTAAACACTATATACAATAGAAATGAAGAAAAAAGAATTGGACTCAAATTCTCTTGATCATATTGCTTGGATGTGTTCTCTAACCATCTTCAAGTGTCCCAATGTAGCTTTTATAGTGTGGAAAGATATTCTAGCCGTTTAAGGCTATTGGGGATGTTTTGGAGCCGTTGGGAATTCATAAAGTCGAGCTTTAAATTCTCACCTACACAGATGTTTCGAAACCTTTACCTTGAGGAGGATTTGAAAAATATAGTCGTTACAGAGCCATGGTTTCGAAACTTTGATAAAGGTTTCAAAACCTTTGCTAAGGATTCAATTCCAGGCCATTCTGCCCAAAAGGTTTCGAAACATTATAGGGATGGTGTCGAAACTTTCACTTAAAAACTCAATTTTTGTTAATTTTTTACTTTTAAATGTATATTCGATATAGGTGCAAAGTCAAAACATTTTAAACATATTTTTCAAGATTTGAGGACTTTTGAATTATTTTTGAAATCTTTAAACAAGTCCAAAACATTTTTACATAATTTTTATATCAAAATATTTTCTCAACTATCTCCCCATTTTCGACATAACAAAACTTCTTTGAAATGTGTTTATGACAAAAGCTCCCCCTTAATTTTTCAATTACTTCTCCCCCTTTTTGTTATATAAAAAACAATTCAAATCTTTATAGTACATAATAACAATGGAGATTAATTTAAAATAAAAAAGTTTAAGTATAAAACATTTGAAAAAAAACTCCCCCTGACTAAAGCATTCCATTAAATTTTTAGCAAAAATTTTAACACTTAAAGAGATTGAATTTCACCATTGAATCAAATCAATTTAAAACACATCAAATTCAATTTATCCAATTGTAACCCCTTAGACCCGCGTATGTGTTACCACGGATCCTAGGGAGTTACATTAGGGTCACAAGAGCAACCCACAATAAAAATCATCATAAAATATTTTCCTTTAAACATTTAATTAAACCACAACATTGATTATTGTTTTAAAATACACTTCCAAAAAAACATTCAAACATATAACAATAATTTCAGAAAACATTTTACAGACCTGTCATAAAATAATACATGACATGCATGCCCACTAACTGAACAGGTGTCGTACTCCAAAAGTGACGCCGAGAGAACTCCAAACACTAATGTCGATCATTACCATGATAGATCTCATAGCCTGCGGTGGTAAGAACAACATGAGCTTGGGAAAGCTCAGTAATACGAAACTACCAAAAGAAGCTTCATGTCACACGTAAGTATCAGATGTATTAGAACAGGAGGAGGAGCAAGCATTATCAAGTTTCAGATATAGAATACAATTTGTTTAGTTATTACGCTTGAAAGTAACATATTCATTTCTGATTAATTATCTGATCACCAGATACGATGTCTAACTCAGGTAATCAGAAGGGACATAGATTACAAAAAATCCAGTCATCGAGTTTAGGGTGTTCCATCAGTTACAGATCAAGAATGACATACAGAATATTTCAGACAACAATAGAGTTTGCCTGAGGCTTGAGAGGGAATATGGAAAGCTAAGTATCAACATAACTACCCTCCAACCATACACTGATATGCAGTTCCCCAGAACTGCATTCATAAGGACTTACCCTAGGCCTAATGAGCATTGGAGCCAACCTAAGGGGTTGCCTTAGTTCCATAAGGAATTACTCGTGTCGTAGCATCAAAACCTACCCAAGGGGAGACCTCAGGTCCATAAGGAATTACCAGCGTTGAACCTGGAGAGACTTCATAACATAGCCCAAAAGTACCCCAAATAAAATAATTTAGTGAATACAGACGTAGTAGTAATCGTATGTAATTTTTAGAGTATCAGAAATCAGAGAGCATGCATCATAGATCATATACATATGTATATAATTTAGCCAGACATAATTCATGATTCGGATTAGAGAGAAGATTAGTTTCATATCAGAGAGGATATACTTGTGCAATAAACACTCTAAGGTTCGATTCATTTTTCAGAGACACTTGGTAATTATCAGAAGGAGATCATTTGACGATTTGGAACTGATTGAAGAACGGGGTCCCTACAAAAAGGAAAGTTCGGTGATAACGAATCGTACCAAAATGTTGAAAGTTGATGTGTTGAGATCTTTGAGATTTCAGATATATCATAAGTGATTCGAACATTAAAGCTTACGAGGTTGAAGTGGTCTTCGACCCTTCAAGGGTAATTTGGTAATTTAAACCAACAAGGTAAGGGCAGTGATGTGCAGGATTCAAAAATTCTAGTTGTTCATCTAGTTCCAAGTCCATTCGAAACGACCAAAACTCATTAACACAGTGTTATTATTAACCGGGTGGGTACACCGTAAACATTCATTTCTTAGAACCGACTAAAATGTATAACCGAAAAGCTCGCAATCACCAACCATCCGTTGAACTGATAACGAGCAATCGAATGTATATTCGAGCGATATATACCAAGTATTCGAACACGAGCAATACACTCGATCTCGATCCATAAAATTCAACATACCCTTAAACAGATTACTCGTATCGTTAACCATGTATTTCCCCCAAATAGATCGAATATGCCTTCATATGGTATTCATCCAAATTCACATAGGTATATCAAAAAGGCCAGCAGACATGAGTCATGTATTACCGTTTTTAGAGCCATACATATGTTTAGCTTTATCGGTATTTCATAATCCGAATCTTAGGGGTATTTTCAGTCATTTCGGTGTTCGAAGGTATTCTAGACACATCGATGCTTGAAGGTGTTTCATTTATACTGAGTCTTTTTATCCTTCCAAATATTCATTCATTTCATAAATCGAAGGTATATCTATCACTTTGGTTAATTTGGCATCTAGCGCCCGAAGATATTTTAGCCTTTTTTGTCATTTCTCTCATTCCATTCAATACAGACTTATCAGCATTTCAATCGATTCAAGCCTTTTATGCCATTTAAAATTAATCTAGACATACAAATAGTTTCCTGTAACCTTATCTTCATAGGTCTAATTAGAATTCAGGATAGTCTAAGTGCTTCACAATTTCGAGGGTTTAACTCTTGTTACCATGATTTCCCAAGCTAAACGAGATTTTCAAATGAATCGATTGTTTTGTTAGATCTATTGTATACTTCTAAGCAGCTTTCATTGACAGGGAATTTTAATCTTTCTTACACATCAAGACATCTTTTAGAATGAAATAAACTGAATTTGAAGTTTCGAGGTAAGTTGTTTTATCGAGTAAATCACTGAACTCGAATTTCTCCTCAATTATCAATTCCTTATTCCTATTATTCATGTCTTATTCAAATTAATTAGAGAACTGTAGAACTTTCCAAATTATAATTTTTTTGAATTGAATGTACCAAACTTATCTGAGTTATCATACTTAAATTTTGTATCTGATTCGACTTAAGTATCATTAACAATATACTTCATTATCATAATGCACATATCAATAGAATACCGAAATGTTCATAAAGCATACAAGAGGTAGTAATGTATTACCTTGGCTCCAAGATACATTGGTCGATCCGTAAACAACATCCGAACACTCTCCAACCTAGATTTGACGTCCCTCAGCCATTCGTATTCAAGGAACTGTGAGTACCTTCAATTACACAAATTCCCATTTCAGTTCTTATCCATAGTACTATTAACTGAATGATTAAATACATGTACAAGTTCAGGTTCAAGGTCAGATTCGGAGGCTTTCGGGGTCAAAATATCGCGAAACGGGCTCAGGACGTCAAGAAATATAGAATAGCGTCTTTCGAAAAAGTTAACTTTTAGGTCAAAGTCAACGCTGGCATCATGATGACGACAGCAGTCAACACTAACGTCAGCGGTCAACTAGGTTGACTCGGCTGAGTCATCTCGGTCGAGTTAACTCACTGACTCGACTCGGGCAACGTGACTTTCTAAGTCGACTCAGTGAACGGGTTGGGTCGGATCGGACTCGGTTCAGGTTTGGGCTCAGACCGAGTTGGCTGGTTTAAACCGAGTTGGACCATAATTAAACTGGTCCTCTTACCCTAGGTTTCAGTTCACCGGACGGCCACCGGGAAAGTCATCGGAGATGCCATTTTCGTGTCGATTCTGCCAAAAATCAAACGAGCATTAAACCTCGAATCATGTTACACCTAAAACTTCACCAAATAGACCATAATATGATCGGAACTTACCCAAAATGAACAAAAGTCGATCGAACTTGTGTTACTTCGACGAGACCTTTATCAGCGTTGATCGGCCGATTGCCTAGTTGGGTTTTGCTCGCCAAGGCACGGAGATGACGATGGCAGTGACGGCACGACGAAAAGACGGTCGAGGCGGCTGAAAATCTCAAAAATCAGAGGCGAGATGGAGGGTTCTGTCGAATCTTCGAATCGATCTCCACGGCAGACAAAGCGCTAGTTCTGTATGTGGTGATCGAGGTTTGATTCAGGGTACAACGGCGAATGTGGAGGTGACGGCGGTGCACACCACGACGGGGCAGTGGTCGGAGATTGGAGCAAATGTCGAATGGTGATTTAAGGGAGATGAAGGGTCATAGAGGATTCTAGAACTCTCGATATTATTTTTTAGACTAATATTCGATGCACTGGGGGGTTGTTGAGCTAATTCAAACTCGATATAGACCTGGGAACACCATTCAAAATTTATCTAGGCTGAATGGAAACCAAGCTTTAACCTTAGCTCAGTTGGCAGAGGCTTGGTTCACCAAGCAAGGGATTAAGGGTTCAAAACCCCACAACAACACCATTTTCTTTTCTTTTCCTTTTTTTAACCACAAATCTTAGGGTATTACACCAATACTTTAAAAGTTTATGCAAACATATGAATGAAACAATATGATTCATGTGCATAAAGCATCATAAAATGACATGCGCTTATAAATATAAATAAGAAATGGTGCATGGACATTTATCATCAAAATATGCAACCAAATAATTTATAATCAAATACATTAAGATTATAGGTTACCCATATGCTTCACTTGTGTGACTAGAGCATTTCCATGTCTTTGTATTTCTTTTCATTGCTCCAACACACCTACAAGTGACAATTACTTGGATTTTGGTATCCAAATTGCTTTGGATCCATTAACATTAATTTCAAAGTCTCTAGTTCCCTTAGAAACTCATACTTGTCTAATCCTATAAGATTTTCTCTTCTTTATAGGACACGTATGCAAGGAATGACCATGATAATGACAATGTGAGCATTTTGCCATTATGTGACAAGATGAATTATTAAAAATAATTTCTTTTTCTTTTGTTAATCTTTCAAGCTTAACCTTTAAATCAATATTTTCTTTTTCCAAAACTCCATTGCTCATTTTTTTAAAACTATAAATGATTTTTCAAAATCACATTTTGGTTTTCAAAATCTCATTTTGGTTTTCAAAATCCAATTTTGTTTTCAAAAGAAAATCATTTTCAAATTCAAGTTTAGAAATTATTTTCATAAATTTGGAATTCATGGTTTCAAATTCCAAAAACAGTTCATCAAAAGCATCTTGTAACTCGTCAAATGTATATGAATTTAATTCACTTGAGTTAGAAGATACCTCGGGATCATAGAGAGCCAAAACACCATCCACCTTAGGTGTTGAGAGGCGGTTTGCATAAGATTAAGCATCATCTTTATTTTCTCCCTTCTTGTTTCCATAGAGCTTCTCAAGCTTCTCCCAAATTTCTTTAGCACTTTTGCATGTGGAGACTTTCTTGGAAACATCTTCATTGAGGCCACAAAGAAGAGTGTGCATCGCCTTTGCGTTTAGCTTGGCCTTCGTGTCATTTGTACTCATTTGCTTCTTCTTCTTCTTCTTAGGTGCTTCAAAGTAACCATCTTCAATGATATCCTAAACCTCAAAATCGAGAGATTTGATGAAATACTTCATGACATTGCTCCATTAAACGTATGTTTCTCCTTCGAAGAGCGGAGGACACGAGGTAGAGCGGCCTTCTTCAAATATTGTCATTTTTCTTGATCGGTGGACTTAGAGTAAATGATCTTTACTCACGGATGTTAGTCCTTTGATGGAGACGAGACTCTGATACCAATTGTTAGGATTGTAACACTTTCGAATCGATCTCCCGAAATCGTCAAGAAGGTTAGATTGAACTCCCGAAAGAATTGGCTAAAACGGACAAAAATGATAGACAATTTGCACAAGAATTTTAGAGTGGTTCAGCTTTCTAACTAAAGCCTACATCGACTACCTTAGCACACCACTAAGGACTTCCCAATTCACTATGAATTCTTCCCCTTTTCTAGGCTAAGGAGGCAACCCTTACAACCCTATATGTTAATGGCTAAGATAGAATCACTCTAGTTTTTGTCTATGTCTAAACTAGAACATCTCCTTTTACAAGGGATTTGTTTGGTAAACTAAACACCTCACAAGGTGGGTGTTTACACAAATTAAGCTCACAAGAGTACAAAGGATTTATAATTAAGCACTCTCTTAAACACTATATACAAGAGAAATGAAGAAATAAGAATTGGGCTCAAATTCTCTTGATCATATTGCTTGGATGTGTTCTCTAACCATCTTCAAGTGTCCCAAGGTTGCTTTTATAGTGTAGAATGATAATCTAGATGTTTTTGGCCGTTGAGAAGTCATAAAGTCGAGTTTTAAATTCTCACCTACACAGAGGTTTCGAAACCTTTACCAGAGGTTTCGAAACCTTAAGGAGTATTTGAAAAATATAGCCATTACAGAGCCATGGTTTTGAAACCTTGATAAAGGTTTCGAAATCTTTGCTAAGGTTTCAATTTCGGGTCATTATGCTTGAAAGGTTTCGAAACCTTATAGGGATGGTTTCTAAACTTTCACTTAAAAACCTAATTTTAGCTATTTTTTTACTTTTAAATGTATATTCGATATAGGTGCAAAGTCAAAACATTTAAAACATATTTTTCAAGTTTTGAGGACTTTTGAATTATTTTTGAAATCATTAAACAAGTCCAAATTTGATCCAAAAAAAAATTGATCAAAAAAATTAAACAAGTCCAAAACATTTTTTACATAATTGTTATATCAAAATATTTTTTCAACAGTATGCATCTCGCACATGTCATGTTCTGATTGGATGATGAAATTTTTTTGACGGTCGTTGACGAATAAACCTTAAAAGGGCTTGTTTAAACATTATATATATAGGAAAATACTTTGATACACAAGTTTAAATTCAGATTTAGTTTTGTTTAAACATTATATATATAGGAAAATACTTTGATACACAAGTTTGTGTAAACTTTACACAAACCTTTCAATTTTAGGTTTTAGGGTTTTAGGTTAGGGTTTAAGGGTTTAAAAAGGTATTTATGCTTAATTACCTTTTTAAAATTGGTAAATACACCGACAATGGAAATAAAAAGTTTCTATAAGCATTTTAGTTTTAAGGTTTAGGGTTAGATTTTAGGGTTTAAAGGTTAGAAGTTTAGATTTAGTGGTTTAAATTTATGTGTTGTGGTTAAAATTTAGGGATTGAGGTTATAATTTAGGGTTTATAAGTTAAAACTTTAATCCGAAACCATATTACACTAAACTCTAAACTTCAACCTCTAAACCATAAATTCTAACTACACTCTCTAAATACTAAACTCGAAACTTTAAAACCAAGACGGTTGAAAAAAAAATTGTTTCCATTGCAGTGTATTGATTATAAATCTTTTTAAAATAATTAAAATTCTATAAAATTGTAAAAAAAATTAAAATATATATTAAAAGAATAACTTGAAAAGAATTTGAGATTTCTTTTCAGAATTTTTAAGGAATTCTTCTTCTTTTTTTTCATTTTTATGATTTTATACATTTTTATTTATATTTAAAAATAATTTCCGTAAATAAATAATGCTTTTTTTTATGTTTTTAGGATTGTTGTAGTGCTTTTTTGAAATTTAGATATTTTTTAATTATTGTTTTGTGACGTGATGGCCTTTCGTTTGGTCACACTATTTTAAAAAAAAATATATTAATAACAAAGACTAAAAAAATACATGATTCAAACTGATTGAACAGAAATAGAAGAATGATCAAAGTAAAAAACTTCATTACAGTTGAAAGATTAAAATAAGTATTAAACCATTTATGAGTTCAATTATGTTACCTTTAATTTTAGGATAAATGGTCCAAGCGATCACTTAACTATTATCTCCTTTCTATTTTGATCATTAAATAATTTTAAGATAAATTATTCCTTTAAAGGAATGTAACGATACACATATTTTCTTAACAATTTCTACTTAAAGGAGGAGAAAGGGGAAATTTGCTCCTACTGGGTCTAGAACCCGTAACATAAGGGAGGGGAAAGTATCAACTGAAAGCTTTTAACCACTTGCTCTAAAAATTATTGACAGCAATACACATATAAAATGTGCATGAATGAGGATATGGTAGATATTATAATAATAACATCCATAAGTGTGATCATAATAGTTATTCTCACTTCTATTATAAGTAAGAACATTGAGATAAACAAAAGTTCTTAACATAACCTTTGAGAATTATAGGTAACATGTATTAGTATTGTTCTAATGAAATAAGTCAATGTTGATATAAATTTTGGTAAGCACAAAACTTATTGAAGGCTTCAAAAGAGTATATATATATATATGTTAAAAAAACAACTAATATATTATTATCCAAAGGAACACAATTTGTGATGCATAAATATCTTATTTATTGTTATTATTTAATATGCTTCAATTTCCTATTTTGGTACTATCAAATTTAACCCCCAACATTTCGAACATTTGTTCCTAGAAAGGACACATCGAGCCTTTATGAAATACGGTTAGGGATGTAAAAACAAGTCAGAACTTGATAACCTACCTGAAACTTGCTCGAGTCAGAACCTGATTTGACCCGAGAATTTGATGACCCGAACCCGAACTGTAACTGACTGTTGGTGACCCGAATCTGAGTTGAACATGTTCTTGTAGCAACCGAACCCGATCTGCGTCCGACTTAAAACGACCCGAACCCGAATCTGACCTGTTAATTTTGACATAAAACCCGACCTACATCTGACTAAAACGAACCCGAACCCGAGACCGACCTTGCATATTACCTGATATTACCCGACTGAATCGACCCGAGATCCGATTTTACCCGACCTGTTATGAACCCGACCTGTTTTGAACCCGAACTGTTGTTGACCTGAACTGATATTGACCTGAAATACATGACTTAATGAATTAAAAAAGTTCATAAATATACATATGATATATATATATATATATATATATATATATATATATATATATATATATATATATATGCGCACATGACAAATAATACATAAATACATACATACACACATAAGTACATATATATTAGAATATATACACATACACATACATATTATATACATACACATACATGATACATGAGTCATGATACATACATATATATATATATATATAATATAACATATATATAAACATAATATATATAACATATACATATACATAATACATAATTATGTATTACATATTATATATAACATATATTACAATATACATATATTATAGATTATATACATAATATATATAACATATACATAATA
Source organism: Hibiscus trionum (assembly GCA_030270665.1). Lineage (NCBI taxonomy): Eukaryota > Viridiplantae > Streptophyta > Magnoliopsida > Malvales > Malvaceae > Hibiscus > Hibiscus trionum. The sequence goes on from BSYR01000021.1 coordinate 32,049,425, forward strand.
CATAATACATAATACATAATATATATATATATAACATATACATAATATATACAATATACATAAATGTGATGTATATTAATTTTTAATTAACTTAAAATATTATACATATTATTATATTTTCAATGTAAAAGAAAAGGTTTTGAGTTTTATTTTTAAGTTTTTTAAATTAAGGGTTTATTGATTTGTTTAGGATGAATTAATTTATTTTTAGGTTGCAGGGTTTAGGGTTTATGGTTTTCATTTATGAATTAACAGGGTTTATGGTTTAGGGATTTGAATTAGGGTTTTGTTTTAAATGTTTAAGGTTAAAGATTTTTAGGGTTTACTATCTAATTTTAAGGTTTTATAGTTTTATTGTTTTAGGGTTTAGATTTATGAGGTTAGGGTTTTATGGTTTTGAATTAGGGTTTAGTGTTTAAAGAACTAAGGTTAGTTCGAGGGTTTAAGGTTTATTGTTAGGGTTTTAAGTATAGGGTTTATGGTTTATTGTTTATTGTTAGGGTTTAAGGTTTATCATTAGGGTTTAGGGTTTTTAGATTTTGTAATATATCTTTGTATATATGTATGTACATAACCCTAAACAATAAACCTTTAAACGCTAAAACCTAAACCCTAAACTGTAAACCATAAACAATAATGATAACTCATAAACCTTAATGCAATACCCTAAACCCTAAACACTCGAATATAAATCATAAACCCTCGAATATAAACCTTAACTCTTAAATAATAAACCATAAACCCAAAACTCTAAACCATAAACAATAATGATAACTCATAAACCCTAATGCAACACCTTAAACCTTAAACACTCGAATATAAACCCTAAACCCTAAACAATAATGATAACTCATAAACCCTAATGCAACACCCAAACCCCTAAACACTCTAATATAAACCCTAAACCCCAAACCATAAAACCTAAACCATAAACAATAATGATAACTCATAAGCCCTAATGCAACACCCTAAACCATAAACAGTCGAATATGAACACTAAACACAAAACCCTAAACCATAAACCATAAGCAATAATGATAACTCATAAACCCTATACAACACCATAAACCCTAAAACACTCTAATATAAACCTTAAATCCTAAGCCTTAAGCCCTAAACGCTAAACCATAAACAATGATGATAGTTCATAAACCCTAAACCCTAAACACTTGAATATGAACCATAAACCCTAAACCCTAAAGTCTAAACCCTAAACAATAATGATAACTCATAAACCCTAATCCAACACCCTAAACCCTAAACACTCTAATATGAACAATAAGCCCTCGAATATAAACCATAAACCCTAAACTCTAAACCATAAACAATAATGATAACTCATCAACCCTAATCCAACACCCTAAACCCTAAACACTCTAATATGAACCATAAGCCCTCAAATATAAACCATAAACCCTAAACTCTAAACCATAAACAATAATGATAACTCATAAACCCTAATACAACACCCTAAACCCTAAACACTCTAATATGAACCCTAAACCATAAACAATAGTGGTAACTCATAAATCCTAGTGCGACACCTTAAACCCTAAACTCTCGAATATAAACCCTAAACCATAAACCATAAGCAATAATGATAACTCATAAACCCTAATGCAACACCCTAAACCCTAAACCCTCTAATATGAACCCTAAACCATAAATGATAATAATAGTTCATAAACCCTAATACAATACCCTAAACCCTAAACACTTGAATATGAACCATAACACCTAAACCCTAAATTCTAAACACTAAACCATAAACCCTGAACTATAAACCCTGAACAATAATGATAACTCATAAACCCTAATGCAACATCCTAAACCCTAAACACTCTAATAGGAACCATAAACCCTCGAATGTAAACCTTAACTCTTAAATCATAAACCTTAAACCTTAAACCCTTAAACCTTAAACCATAAACAATAATGATTGTAACGCCCCGGTTTTGGGCTTAGAAGTTTTGGGCGTTGACCGGTTTGGTCAAAGTCCTGTTCGAATCTTAAGAGGTTAAATTAGGAAAGCCTAGTTCGGGTTGCATTAAAAATATGGAAAAATGTTCTAAAATCATCTTTTAATATAATTAGGTGAACTGTGAAATCAATTTTGGAAAATGAGTTTTGGAAGGTTGATATTTTGGCTAGTGACCAAAATGTAATTTTCGCAAGTTTGGTGGCTGTTTTATAAAGAGTTGAAACTTTGAATCTTTAAGGAGCTATTAATCCAAAAGTGTTTTCTCCAGATTTTTCTAAGATATTTTGGGTTATAATCTGATTTTAAAACATATTAGAAGTGGAGGGAAAATTCATTTGGCATTTTCTCAACTAACTTCTCATTTTCTTTCTCTCTTTTTCTCTCAACCCAAACACTCCATTTCCAGAGTTTTGTTTCTGTTTTTCTCACCTAAATCCCTCCATTCAACTCTCATTTGATTGCAAATCATTGTATCTTCAAAACCTCTTCAATTGCTACAAGTTTCATCAAGGATTTTCATTCCAAAAAGTGGAGAATCACAAGTTTGGAGGTAAGAACGTCCTTCTCCTCTAAACTATCAGTTCTTTACTGAAATTCCCAAGTTATCAACTCTTGATTGATGTTTAATTAAAGGCTTTTGAGTTTGGAATTGTATCTTGGCTTATAATGCAAGATTTGATGGTTTTTCATGATTTTCGTTAGATCTGATTGATCTGTGATTTAAGATGTGTTTTTGATGTTAAATGAACTCTAAATTGATAAGGAAATGAGTTTTGATTGATGCAATCCCGGATAGGTTATGTTTCCTAAGTTTAGCTTAAGTTTCTTGGATGTTTTTGTGGTGATCTTGTGGATCTGTTGTTGCTGGAGGTATAAGGATGTTAATAGGTTGTTTTTAGATGTTATATGGTGATGATGGATGTTAGGTTTTGCTGGTTTATGGCTGGGCTTTGTTTAGAAGTGGTTTGGATGCATTTTCGGTTGTGTTTGGTGGCCGAAAATGGAGGTTGTATGAGAGCAGCGAGTTTGAGTGCTTTCATTGAAGCTTTTGATGCTTGATGATGCATTAAACCTCTGCTTTAATGTGTTTAATCAGGGGAGGCATCTTTGGATCCAAGAGTTGTTGATCCGGAAGCTTGAATTCGTGCTTCGGCAAGTGGCGAAGTGGAATCGGTGAGTGAAAATGGGTTTTCAGCTTTGAAACCAATGTCTTGGGAGCTTAGTTTAAGTCTAAACAACTTTGCTAAGCTCGAGCGTAAGTTTTCGGAATTTCTCTCTAGTGGTGGCCATGATTTTGTTGTGATGCGAAATGATAATTTGCATGTTTTACATACTGTTTTGGAAGCATGTTTTAGCATGGTTTTTGCTGTTGATGTAAGCCATATGTTGAAGGTAACTCTAGGTAGGAGTTCCTTGTTTTTGTACATTGAAATGATGTGGTTTAATGCTTTGAAATGCATGATGAATATGGCTTGGTTTTATGCTTAAAAACAGTGATGTAAGTGATGAAAATGATGTATATTGGCAAGTGAGGTTTTAAAATGTTAAGGTCACTAAGGTGGTTAAAAGTCCTTGAGTGAGCCTTGTTGCTTATGAACATCAAGGTGTTTAAAAGTCCTTGGATGGTTCATGTTGTGGACACTAAGGTGGTTAAAAGTCCTTAGGTGATCCTTTTCTATGGTGTTTAAAAGTCCATAGGCCAAGGTGTTTAAAAGTCCTTGGGATCAAGGTGTTTAAAAGTCCTTGATGTGTTACTTCATGGTGTTTAAAAGTCCATGGGCAAGGTGTTTAAAAGTCCTTGGGATCAAGGTGTTTAAAAGTCCTTGATGTGATACTTCATGGTGTTTAAAAGTCCATGGCCAAGGTGTTTAAAAGTCCTTGGGAAGTTGATGAACTTGTTTTAAGAAATGAAATGTATCACTTGAGCCAATATGACATGTTAAGAACGTAAGAAGCATGAGATGCTTGTTTTGATATAAGATATGAAGCATGAGATTGCTTGTTTTAAAGTATGCTCTGAGCATGTGCATAGGTTGACTTTAAGCATGATTTATAAATGGTTTTAATTGCATTATTGAATTGTTTTTATTGAGCATGCCTCACTAAGCTTTTGCTTACGCTCTCTTCGTTTTCTTAATTCAATAATGCAGAGCATTAGAGTACCTTGAGGGCAGCAAGAAAGGTCAAGCAATCAAGTTCAAGTGAAGCTCAATGTATGAAGGTTTTATAAGTACATTTTAGCTTTTGTGTGATTTGGCAATGGGGAACCAATGTGTATGTTTTGGGAGGTGTTGGAGACTCCCTAAGTATGTTAAGTGTTGATGTGTTTGTTGGCTTTTGAATTGGAACCTTATATGCTTGTTTTGGAAGTTTGGTGTTGAATAGCTAGCTTGTGTAGGAAGCATGCCATTAGAATTGGGGCTTATTGCATATGATGATGATTGGTTGAATTGTTAGTGCTAATCTGTTCCTTATATATTGAATTGCATGTTGGCAAAGTTTGGTAGCATTTGGAGCATGTTTGGTTGTGTAATTGCATGTTTAAAGTTGAGTTTTGGAGTAATCTGGGCAGGGTGTTTCGGAACAGCACCTACCGTTTCGGAACGGGTGCCTTAATCGTGCCCAGGCGTCCGAAACGGGAAGGGCCGTTCCGAAACGGAAAAGCCTCTGCCAGACCCCCATTTCGAAACATGCTATGTCTGTTTCGGAACGGCCCCGCGTTTCGGAACGGGCTGTCTCCCGTTTCGGAACGGTCGACCGTTGGGGGCTGACATGGGCAGTTATGTGTTTTGAATTGTTTGCGTTTTGGTCCTGAAACTTGTTTGTGCAATTGTATGAGTTTGGGAAGTCCTTTTGAGCTGAAATTTCACAGAGAAGCATGAAACCTGATTAATTTCAAGTTGGTAACTTTAATTTGGATTAAGTCCTTTAATTTATCGGAATTTACAATTTGGTCCCCAAAGTTGTAAATTGTTCAATAGAGTCCCTGTTTGATCTCTGATGTTTGTGATCTTTTGGTATGATGTTTGTGTGATCACGATTAGGCTTAATGTGCATCTAGACAAGTATAAAAAGAAAAAAAAGGGTCGTTAATCAAGGTTGACTTTCGGGTTGACTTTGATTTTCCCCGTGTGACTTTCTTAATTCGGGTCTACCGTCTAGGCCGGGTTAAGGGGGTTACAATGATACCTCCTAAACCCTCAAATATAAACCCTAACTCTCGAACCCTAAACCCTAAACCATAAACGATAATGATAACTCATAAATCATAATAAATGTAAACTACAAACCCTTAAATACAAACCCTAACTCTTAAACCTTAAACCTTAAACTCTACACCTTAAACCCATAAACTCTAAACCATAAACGATAATGATGACTCATAAACCCCAATGCAACACCTTAAACCCTAAACCCTCGAATATAAACCTTAACTATCAAACACTAAACCCTAAACTCTAAACCATAAACAATGATGATAACTCATAAACCCTAATGTAACACCCTAAACCATAAACACTCTAATATGAACCATAAATCCTTGAATATAAACCCTAACTCTTAAGTCATAAACTCTAAACCTTAAACCCTAAACCCTTAAACTCTAAACCATAAACCCTTAAACTCTAAACCATAAATAATAATGATAACTCATAAACCCTAATGCAACACCCTAAACCCTTAAACTCTAAACCATAAACAATAATGATAACTCATAAACCCTAATGCAACACCCTAAACCCTAAACCTTCGAATATAAACCCTAACTCTCAAACCCTTAACCCTAAACCATAAACAATCATGATAACTCATAAACCATAATGCAACACCCTAAACCCTAAACACTCTAATATGAACTTATAATATAACATATAAATATATACATATATATATATAATGTATACGTACATAATAATTAAAATAACATATAATACATATATATATTAAAACTTATAATATAACATATAAATATATTTAATATAGCATATAATATATATATATATATACATATATATTATATGTATACGTACATAATAATTAATATAACATATAATACATATATATATTAAAACTTATAATATAAATATAATTAATATATATATTAAAACTTATAAGTTATATAATGTATATATAATATAATAATTAATAATAACTAATAAATAATAATTATTAATAGTTTGAGGCTTTGGGTTCATATCCCACCACCCATTCATTTTAGATGGGCTAAATATTTTGTAGCCCTTTAAATTTTAGATGTTTTTCATCAAAATCCTTTAAGTTTTAGTTCAATTCAATTAAGTCCTTAAAACTTTATTTTTAGTCCAAATTGACTCTTATTTATTATTTGTTGTTTATTATAATCCCTAAAACTTTGTTTTTATTCGAAATTGACCATATTTCAAGTTTTTAATTTACTTTATTATTTTAGATATGAATCATTTATGATATGTTTATTCATTTCTAGTGCCAAATTTTTATTTTTAATGTGATTCCATGAAAGACGTTAAATAAGTAACTCGAAATAAATATCGACTACTTGTACAATTGTACCGAACTAAAAAATAATACGAATTCAAAACCCGAATTGACCCGACCTGAAATAAAACCTACCTAAAATTACCCGACCTGAAATCAAACCGGACTGAAATGAACCCGACCTGAAGTCTACCCGAGCCCGAATTAACCTGCCAATTACCTGGTTCGGACCCGATATGTTTGAACCCGACATGAAATAAACCCGGCCTGAAATGGACCCGACCTGAAATGGACCTGAACTGCAATGGACCCGACCTGCTACTGACCCGCACCCGACCCGAGTCGAGTCAATTTTTTTTACCTGTATCTGATTTGACCCGACCTGATAGGACACAACGTGAAACCCATCCGATTATCTGTTTTTACAACCCTAAATACGGTCGTGCCCACAAATATATTGAGAGTTATATAGCGTTGAACAAGCAACCCAATAAAAAACAGGGACGAACCCTTATTGGAGCGTGTGAGAGCCTTAGTTCCTCCAAACTTTAGTGAATTATTATTTAGTCTTTTAAAATTTTAAAAAATTACATTTGGCCTCTTCAAAAATTTTAATATTCGTTTTTATGTATCAAAATTTTAAATATTTTTAATTAAGTCTCCACTTAATTTTTTTTTGGAAATCTAGTTAAACCTTAAACTTTTATGAAAGTTTTAAATTAAATCATTCAATTTTTTTAAAAATATATTAACTATTAATATTTTTAAAATTTTAAATAAACCTCCTCAAACTAACCTTTACCAAAGAAACGAATGAATTTGCTGGTGAAGTTTGACCACATGACATATAACAAGCTCAAGCAGTACCATATTTAACTTAAAATTATAAATCCCCACTTTATTTTCTCTTTCCCGAAACTTTAACTCAATTTTATTTCTTCTTTCCCGAAAAGCATTGGCCTCAAAAACCATGTAGTAACCCATTTTAATATTTAAACCCAAATAAATAAAAAACCCTTATTATCATAACCCATAACCCATTTACAACCCATGACCCAAACCCTTTTGAACCCAATACCCCTTTTATACATTAAACCCATTTACCCGGCCCAACAATAGAACCCATTACACAAAACCTAAACTAAATCTAATATTCTACCCTAACCCTAGCCGCCGCCACTACTAACTGATCTGTCGCCGCCGCCGCCACGAAGTCGGGCACGTCACCACCTTCATCCGCGTCACCCCCATACGTGGCACTCTACAAGATCAAAAGAAAAGGGATAAAATCCCGAATGTATTATTTTATGTTTAAAAAATCCGGGTATAAAACTGGATTCGGTTGTACGAAAAAGGGGGATTGGAAAATAAAAAAAGAAACAAAGTATTCGATCCAAGACTTGCATATCCACAGTCGAAAAAACAATTAAAAGGTAAATTTTTTTTTTAAAACCGAAAGGTTTTTCCTAGATCTACACAAATAGAGAGGGAGTTGGAGAAATCTAACCTTAGATTCGGGTTCACCACGCGAAACCGAGTCGAAAACCACCCTTGCATGCCGTTCCGACAATCGGAGACGGCGGCTTTCGTCGCCGCCGACGACACCAGACGGACGGGCAGAGGGAGAGTAGAGAGCTCTGAATTTTTTTTGGTTCAAATGACAACCAAATGATTTTTTTGGGGGTATTTAAACAACGGCCAAAACGACGTCGTTTCAAGCTCCTGCCCGAGTACGCGACCCGACTCGGTCACCAGACCCGCGTGATTTTAAGCTGAGGGGGAAATTGCGCACGTGGCCATCTAACTTCTCGTATCCTTATGATTCTGCCCTTTTGTTTTGTTTTCCTTTCATTTTAGTCACCGTTCTTTCTTTCTTTATTATTTTTTCCCTTTTATTTCTTTTTTCTTTCAATTCTGCCACTGCCTTTATCATTATTATTATTATTATTATTATTATTATTATTATTATTATTATTATTATTATTATTTTACTGATTATCTTTTCTACCAAAATTTCGCTTACAGGTTTTTAGGAATTATCGTGAAAATCGTACTCCGGGCGTAGGAGTATTATTTTCCGTTGATTCCTTTATTAAATTATTATTTAACATTACTTTTTTAGATAATATTTGTTTTTATTTTAGGGGAGACCATGCTCCGGGCGTTGGAGTGTATATCCCTTTCTTTGAATTTTTATTTTAAAATTTTATTTTAGCTTTTTGGGATCACCTTATTAAATTAAATTTGAATTTTTAAGTTCCGTCATTAAAACAACTTGTAATCGACTAGGTACCAATTTTTAGGCGTGTGGGGGTGCTTACCTTTCCTTGCACGTAACCGACTCCCGGACCTGTTTTTTGGTTTCGCAGACCCAAAACTCGTATTTTAATAAAAAATCATAAAAATTTGTTTTTATTAAAATAACCGGGTTTTCCAGGTGTTCCAATCGCACCTAAAGTAAAACTAAGGATTGGTGGCGACTCACCCCTTGTTACAGCTTGGCGACTCCGCTGGGGACTTTTTTTCGAGAGTCAAGCCACAAGTCGGTTACCCTTTGCTTTATTGAGTAGAAAATATTAATTCGGTTTAATTTAATTTTGTGATCCCATTTTAAGATATATATATATTTATATTTATAAATTTTTTATTAGTTGATCTTTTTTAGGGTTTCATATCATGAGCTCTCGACCCGGGCTCCGTCCTTTGAGTGGGAGCGAGAAACCACGCCTTCGTGAGGTATCGCCTCCGTGTAGGATGGTGAATCGCTTCCGGGATATTGGTCCCTTTGTCTTCGTGAGACTCTCGTCTCCGTGCAGACCTAGAGACTCGTATCCCCCTGAATTGATGATTCGGGTACCCTTCGTAGAACCGAACCCCATATAGTGAACTGTAAGAGCCTACCTTGTAAAAAAACCATGCCAGATCTCTGCCCGTCTAGAGAGTCACCTTGTAGGTGCATGCTAGAGAAAGTGGGGGGTTATTTCTAGTAACGCACTTTAATTTTCAGTTTTATTTATCCATTTATTTATTTATTCTCCTTGTGATATATTATGCTAACGGCATGTCTATATTTATGCAAAATAAGCATGCGGGTAGATATTATGTTTGGGTAGGATTTATTTTTCTTCTCAAAGCATGTTGGGTAGAAAAGTATGCTTGGGTAGGCTGTATATATTCATTTTCTTTATTTTCCTTGATTATTTTCGTGTATTAACTATTTTTCTTTTTTTTGTTGTTTATATTTTCTTCCACTATGCATTGCACATGCAAGACATAAAAGGTATTGATTCAAGAATGAACTTCAATTTAGAAAACTTTCACCATGGATAAAGGGACACGTGATCAGATCATAAATGTTACGGATATGAGCCCGCCCTAAAGATATTTCCTAGCAAAGGCCTTCAAGAAGGACCAACAAGTGGGCTTCTACGGCTCGATATTATCTGTAAACTTTGACACATGATGTAACGAGCCCCTTACCTAATAAAGTTGTCTTTTGATGATCATTTCCGAACCAATACCTCATTGCATTCATGTCTATATTTAAAGTCATGCATAAGCATCATTTTGCATACATTCACATTACATTGCTTCATCATTTTTTGGTCAAGCTTCTGATTTCAAGAGAACTTCGATCACAGTGATTTTGGGGCATTCGAGTCAGTCAAGTCAGCATCAACTTCTCGCAAAGATAATGGATGATCGTTTAGAGAGATTTGAGAAGGCACGCGAAGATATAAAGAACGACATGGAGCAGAACTTGGAAAAAGCACAACAAGCAACACACGACCACATTTCACAGGCACAAGCGAATTTACTGGCCAAGTTGGCTTCGATGTTGACAGGTAAAAAGGGAAAAGGATTAGTCATAGACCCCAATGCTTTACAAAATTTAGGAGCTTCTCCGCAAGTATCGTCTTCGATCCAAAAGAAAGAACGTCCTCTGGCCGGGTCTTCGTTGCATCAAGAAATAAATAATGCTAGCAAGCATGCATTCCCCAGCTTTGATGAAGTGGATAAAGTTGTGGTTGAACTACCCAAGCAACTTGAAGACTGGTGCCAGCGGCTTGAGAATCGACTTAAAGTTGCAGAAGGGGCAAATTCATTCTACGAGGTAGATGCAAGAAAATTAAGCTTAGTCCCTGACCTGGTGTTACCTCCCAAATTCAAAATGCCCGAGTTTGAAAAGTTCGATGGAACGACCTCCCCGATCGCCCACGTCACTATGTTCTGCCAAAAGATGACGGGGCACGTTGATAATGATGACCTTTTAATTCACTGCTTTCAAGACAGTCTAAAAGGGTCTGCTGCTAGGTGGTACAATCAACTTAGCCGAGACAGGATAAAATCATGGAAGGATCTGGATAAATCCTTTACAGAGCAATACAAACATGTAGCGGACATAGAGCCAGACCGTTTAACGCTACAAAATATGAAGAAAAGGTCCAACGAGAGCTTTAGACAATATGCACAAAGGTGGAGGGATGTTGCTGCGCAAGTACAACCACCACTACTTGAAAGGGAGATAACATCTATTTTCATTGGAACTCTAGAAGGCTCGTTCTTAGAGCATATGTTGGGAAATGCAACCAAGAATTTTAAGGACCTTGTAATGTTAGGCGAGCTCTTAGAAGAAGCCATTAAACAAGGAAAAATCATAGATTCTAATAATACGATCACCGGAGAAGAAGGAAGATCAGAAGTTTATATGGTGGGATTTTATCCATCCAATCAATTCTCGGGCCGGTCAATCGTACTCACGTCGACCTATCGTGTCTCAGAGAGTGGTCTACCCAATTCCAATGACTTATACAGAGTTGCTTCCGATGCTTGTTGAGAAAAACGTGTTGGCTCCTGTTCAGTCAAAGCCGAAAAAGCCTCATTACCCAGAGGGTTATGATATTGATGTTGTATGCGATTATCATTTGGGAAGCACGGGCCACACTACCGAGAATTGCGGAGCACTGAGGAACAAGGTTCAAAATCTGATTGAAAATGGCACTTTGAAATTCAACAACGGAATCCTAGAGATGAACCGATGAGAGAATAATGTTATATCTGTTTGGGGCATAGACACCTTTTCAAGGCATCTTTGTAGTTTAAATCTCTTTTTTAGTAATGCTTAGAACGTACCTTTTGCCTAAGCCCAAAGGGCAAAATGGAATCTTTTGTAAGGGCATGTTTTAATAAACCACGCACTTTGGAAAATATTTTCTTCAAATTTTTTTCATGCATTTTTGCGTACATGTATATACATTTTTCAGGAGCAACATTGATTCTAATCCGATGGTTGATTCTAAGCAACCCTATGTCTAGATGAAATCGAAAGTGTGATGATGGAAGAGATGTGACATATCTTCCAATCCATTTAGGCCTACGGAAGGACATTTAAGTGAGCCATGGAAAGATCTTGAACACAAATTTTGAATGATTTTTTTTTCTTTTCCCCTCAAACATCGTTTTCTATGTATAACATGATACTCTTCACTGCCAAAAACCAAGCACGAAAGAAACACCACCTCTTCCGTGATTATAAGCCCTGGCCCACATCACGTCTTTAAAGATATTCCACCTTATGGGGTTATCCTTTATTCAAAGATTTGAAAAATCCTAATGCTTGACTGAGATCTGAAAAAGGGAATGATAAAATTGGCGGAGTTTGTGAGTCAATGAGAGACACCCAAATTGGGTAGAAATTAGGCATATGGGAAATGACCTTAAGCTTAATGGTCTGGAAGATACTTCACATCTTCAGAGATCAACATCTGAGGTCCGCTAGACACAAGTTATGCTCAAGATGACCCTCGACAAATGAGTTCAAAGACGCTCCTGCACATGGGGCCCCACCTTTTGAAAAATCATTCGTTCAAACATTACTCTTTTAGAGATTTAAACTACCGAGAATCGAGACAAGTGTCTATTTAGATCCAAGGGTGGAACCTTCAAAGATACTCAATGACGATGATACCCAAGCCTGAAAATGAGTGGGGCATTCAAAGGACATGACCAATAATTCTCCTTGAAAAGAAGAAAAGAAATGATTTCAAGTTCGCAAGAGAACGAGGTCAGCAAAATTTGATAGGCAAATTTTTGTTGGGGCAAAATTTTTGAACAATATCAGAGAATTGAATTCAGCCAAAAAGGACTTCTGTAAGTATTCCATGCAAGCATATACATCATTATATCATCAAATTTCACACATAATAGTTGTCGTGAAAAGGTTATAACTCGAAGGTTCCAATAAAAGTTTCATGCATCTTTGCATCATCACAAAAGCAAGCACATGAACATCATCTGCATAAATATTATCAGGAGCTAACTTGGAACTTGTTACTTAAAGAGTTTCTTAACTCCGTCCTTTCTTAAGGACACCTTTTTTTCTTCAGAATTTGAGTTTCTTAACTTCGTCCTTTCTTAAGGGCACTTTTTCTCAAAACCAAGAGTTTCTTAACTTCGTCCTTTCTTAAGGGCACTTTTTCTCAAAACCAAGAGTTTCTTAACTCCGTCCTTTCTTAAGGGCACCTTTTCTCGAAAACACGAGTTTCTTAACTCCGTCCTTTCTTAAGGACACCTTTTTTTTCAGAATTTGAGTTTCTTAACTCCGTCCTTTCTTAAGGGCACTTTTCCCAAAATTGGAGTTTCTTAACTCCTTCCTTTCTTAAGGGCACTTTTTTCTCAAAAACAAGAGTTTCTTAACTCCGTCCTTTCTTAAGGGCATCTTTTCTCGAAAACACGAGTTTCTTAACTCCGTCCTTTCTTAAGGACACCTTTTCCCAAAATTGGAGTTTCTTAACTACGTCCTTTCTTTAGGGCACTTTTTCTCAAAAACAAGAGTTTCTTAACTCCGTCCTTTCTTAAGGGCACGTTTTCTCGAAAACACGAGTTTTTTAACTCTGTCCTTTCTTAAGGACACCTTTTCCCAAAATTGAAGTTTCTTAACTCTGTCCTTTCTTAAGGACACTATTTTTTAAAATTAAAGTTTCTTAACTCCGTTCTTTCTCAAGGATAACTTTTCTCAAAGCAGGAGTTTCTTAACTTCGTCCTTTCTTAAGGACACATTTTCTCAAAACAAGAGTTTTTTTTAACTCTGCCCTTTCTTAATGACACATTTTCTTAAATTTCTTCATTTCTTAAGGATACTTTTTCTCAAAAATGGGGTTTTCTTAATTCCATCATTTCTTAAGGATAGTCTTAAAAATGTGAATTTCTCAACTTCGTCCTCTCATGAGGATCAAAACTATTTTGGAAAGTTCGACAGAAATATCGGCATAACGTGCTTAAACACGGTCAAGTTTAAGACAAAGGGGCAATTCAAATGTCCATCGAAAATCCATTGTCACAAATGGTCCAAGGGAAATAAATCCTTGGGAAAAATCCAATCTCATGATTGGTAGAAACTGATTGTACCCATGGGAATGGTACAACTAGCTCGGAATAAACGGCTACCAGTAAAGGCAAGTCAAAACCGTTGATCCCTGTGCATTTGGGAAAAATGCAAATCCGAAAGCCGACAGAAATGTAGGCATAACGTGCTTAAACACGGTTAAGTTTAAGAGAATGGACAATTCAGATGTCCATCGAAAATCCATTATCACGAATGGTCCAAGGAAAATAAATCCTTGGGAAAAATCCAATCTCATGATTGGTCCAAACTGATTGTACCCAGGGGAATGGTACAACTAGCCCGGAGCAAACGGCTACCGGTAAAGGCAAATCAAATCCGTTCATCCCTGTGCATTTGGGAAAAATGCAAAAGAAATGTAAACCAAGGACACTCTTCCTTGTCTTGTTTAAGGGATTCTAGTACTAATCAGATCTTCTCGCATCAATGGAGTTGCAGATGATCGACCCTTCTTTAGATCTTCTCGCATCAATGGAGTTGCAGTAGATCGCCCCTTTTCAGATCTTCTCGCATCAATGGAGTTGCAGTAGATCGACCCCTTCTTCAGATCTTCTCACATCAATGGAGTTGCAGTAGATCGCCCCTTTTCAAATCTTCTCGCATCAATGGAGTTGCAGTAGATCGACCCATTTTCAGATCTTCTCGCATCAATGGAGTTGCAGTAGATCGACCCTTCATCAGATCTTCTCGCATCAATGGAGTTGCAGTAGATCGCCTATTTTCAGATCTTCTGGCATCAATGGAGTTGCAGTAGATCGCCCCTTTTCAGATCTTCTCGCATCAATGGAGTTGCAGTAGATCGACCCTTCTTTAGATCTTCTCGCATCAATGGAGTTCAGTAGATCGCCCCTTTTCAGATCTTCTCGCATCAATGGAGTTGCAATAGATCGACCCTTCATCAGATCTTCTCGCATCAATGGAGTTGCAGTAGATCTCCCATTTTCAGATCTTCTCGCATCGATGGAGTTGCAGATGATCGACCCTTCCTCAGATCTTCTCGCATCAATGGAGTTGCAGATGATCGAGCCTTCTTCAGATCTTCTCGCATCTATAGAGTTGCAGTGGATCAATCTTTCTCCTCCAGATCAAGCTACCTTGTTAAGTGTTCTATGTTACAAATGGATCAAGTTTTGTAGACCTCGCCGCTCTGTTAGTGTTGCAACTAGGTCAAGTTTTCTGCAAGTGTTGCTTCACCATTAGAGTCGTGGCAAGCCAAAGTTATGAGCTCCTACAACAGATCTTCTCCTCGTGAAGATTTTGTTTATTAGGGCGGCTGAGCGGATCAGTGAAGCAGAAAAGACTGTGCCAAGAAGAAAAGAGCTAAACCAGACCAAATTAAAATGGGTTCCTTTTTGTCTTTGCTTCATTGTCGTTATACAACAATAAGCAAAGAGGGGCAACTGTAGTAACCCATTTTAATATTTAAACCCAAATAAATAAAAAACCCTTATTATCATAACCCATAACCCATTTACAACCCATGACCCAAACCCTTTTGAACCCAATACCCCTTTTATACATTAAACCCATTTACCCGGCCCAACAATATAACCCATTACCCAAAACCTAAACTAAACCTAATATTCTACCCTAAACCTAGCCGCCGCCACTGCTAACTGATCTGTCGCCGCCGCCGCCACGAAGCCGGGCACGTCACCACCTTCATCCGTGTCACCCCCATACGTGGCACTCTGCAAGATCAAAAGAAAAGGGATAAAATACCGAATGTATTATTTTATGTTTAAAAAAATTCGGGTATAAAACCGGATTCGCTTGTACGAAAAAGGGGGATTGGAAAATAAAAAAAGAAACAAAGTATTCGATCCAAGACTTGCATATCCACAGTCAAAAAAACAATTAAAAGGTAAAATATTTTTTTTTAAAAAACCGAAAGGTTTTTCCTAGATCTACACAAATAGAGAGGGAGTTGGAGAAATCTAACCTTAGATTCGGGTTCACCACGCGAAACCGAGTCGGAAACCACCCTTGCATGCCGTTCCGGCAACCGGAGACGGCGGCTTCCGTCGCCGCCGACGACACCAGACGGACGGGCAGACGGAGAGTAGAGAGCTCTGAAATTTTTTTGGTTCAAATGACAACCAAATGATTTATTTTGGGGTATTTAAACAACGGCCAAAACGACGTCGTTTCAAGTTCCTGCCCGAGTACGCGACCCGACTCGGTCACCAGACCCGCGTGATTTTAAGCTGAGGGGGAAATTGCGCACGTGGCCATCTAACTTCTCGTATCCTTATGATTCTGCCCTTTTTTTTGTTTTCCTTTCATTTTAGTCACCGTTCTTTCTTTCTTTATTATTTTTGCCCTTTTATTTCTTTTTTCTTTCAATTCTGCCACTGCCTTTATCATTATTATCATCATCATCATCATCATCATTATTATTATTATTATTATTATTATTATTATTATTATTATTATTATTATTATTATTATTATTATTATTATTATTATTATTATTATTATTATTATTATTATTATTATTTTACTAATTATCTTTTCTACCAAAATTTCGCTTACAGGTTTTAAGGAATTATCGTGAAAATCGTACTCCGGGCGTTGGAGTATTATTTTCCGTTGATTCCTTTATTGAATTATTATTTAACATTACTTTTTAGATATTATTTGTTTTAGGGGAGACCATGCTCCGGGCGTTGGAGTGTATGTCCCTTTCTTTGAATTTTTATTTTTAAATTTTATTTTAGCTTTTTTGGGATCACCTTATTAAATTAAATTTGAATTTTTAAGTTCCGTCATTAAAACAACTTGTAATCGACTAGGTACCAAAGTTTGGGCGTGTGGGGGTGCTTACCTTTCCTTACACGTAACCGACTCCCGAACCTGTTTTTTTGGTTTCGCAGACCCAAAACTCGTAGTTTAAAAAAAATCATAAAAATTAATTTTTATTAAAATAATCAGGTTTTCCAGGTGTTCCAATCGCATCTAAAGTAAAACTAAGGATTGGTGGCAACTCACCCCTTGTTACAAACCATTAAAAATCTAAAGCAACTCATAACATGGTCATTAGTCAATCCAGCCACTTGCATGGCCCCCATACTTCGGATCCTCTTCTGATAAGGTCTTTGCTTATCACCTCTACTTTTGAACTCTTGACTCTGAACCTGCCGAGGCTACCGGAATTGACTAACTATTGGCTTCTGGTTCACGAAGCTCCAAATGTACTTGTCAAATGACCCAAACTCATCTATTACCTGCATATAACAAAAATCAACTGTGAATCATTTTAAACTTATTACGTTGTAAATGAGTCCAAGCTCCTTACAATTGAGGGGGGGGGGGGGGGGGCGCTTTTCACCATAACATATGCTACCTAAGGATTTCTTTGCTAAACACCAGTGACTCAAAGAGCACTTTAGTGGTTCGCATATTACTTCCACAATATGGAAGGAGAGATTAACAGATCAGTGATTCAAACATGTCTTTTGCTAAGGATGGTAGGCAGAGCCGGTCTTGGGATTTTAGAGGTCTTGGGTGAACTGGATAATTAGGTCCCTAACAATAAGTTTTGGAAATAAAAAATAAATTTTAATAGTAGACCCCTAATAAAAAAATATTTTAAAATGAATTTTAAAAATAGGCCCTAAACAAATATTGAAATTTTTTAATTTTAAGAGTATGCCTCTAATAACAAATGTTGGGGAAAATAAATTTATAATAACAAGCATTGAAAAATTACACCCTAAATAACAAGTATTTAAAAAATCGGAGCCAAGATAAAAAGTATTGAATTTTTTTAATTTTAAGAGTAGGTCTCTAAGAAAAAATATAAAAAAAATTGGGCATCAAATAACATATATTGAAAAATTGGTCCCTTGATGACAAATTTTGAGAAAATAGATTTTAAGAGTAGCTCGTAATAACAAAATATTAAGAAAATTGAGCATCTAGTAACAAGTATTGAAAAAATTGGACCCCAAAGAACAAGTATTGAAAAAAATAAATTTGAAGAATATGCCCTAATAATAAATATCAAGAAAAATTGGGCCTCAAATAACAAATATTGAAAAAAATTAAGAGTAAGCCCATAATAACAAATATTGGGGGGAAATTGAGCCTATAATAACTAGTATTTAAAAAATTTAGGCCCCAAATAACAAGTATTGAAAAAAAAAATAGACCCCTAGCACTGACTATTAGAAAAAAAAGTTAAACTATATTTATTTAAGTAGTAAAAAACTTTTTAAAAAAAAGAAGGGACCTCTATTTAATATTATAACCAAATTATTATTTTGTTTACTTGTTATTTATGGCTCAAAATGGAGGGTTCCCTAATATTATAATTAAATTTTGAGACCTTTTTATTATAATTTTAAAATAGTAAAAATTAAGAAAAATGAGGACTTGAGCGGTCGACCGGTTCTACTTACCCTAGGCCGGATTGGTAGGCCATGTCATTTCAGCCATAGTACCAGATAAGCTGAGCAATTCAAACAATTTCATGTATTTACAAAATAAAGCTGCCAAGTTAACATCTGAAGTTTCACGCATGAGTTAGGAGGGGGAAAAAGTAACGCCAGATGACCAGTGAAACCAAATTACATACTTGTCATCATGAACTGTAACTCCCCATTCTTCATCGTGGAAAGCAACGTAACAAAGATCTTTTAAATAAAATGGGGTTAGGTTTTCGGGGAAAAAGAATAAAAGGGGATTTATAATTTTAACCAAATATTTAAGATGATTATTAAATTAATAGAAATGTATAAGTTTTCGGGACTAAAATTATGATTATCCCAATAAAAATAAGCCATGTCATCACCTTCTTTTGTTTCTAACGGTTGGAGTACCAAAATAGGAACTCGAGAATAGGTGGGGTACTAAATATGTAGTTATCCTTATAAATTATGCATATATTTTCTTCATATTTTTCAAGTGTGACATATATTTCTGTATATTTTTTATATCGGTATTAGGAAAAGTTGATGGACTCGACTCAAACTTAAAAACCAATCCACTAATTTCTAAAAATTTCGAGTTCTTCGAATTTCCATTTTACAACTCCAACTTTATTTAAAACTTTTTCGAGTCGAGTCGAGTTTGTAAAATTTCGAGTTGAGTCAGGACGACTCGAGGTTTTTTCAGCTCAAATCAAGTCAAAACTTTTAATTTTTCCGAGTCGAGTCAAATTTTGCTCACCTCTAGACTACCATGTTCCTCACTAACGACCTTTATGCCATAGGTAAGAGATCAAGTCTCCCATGTCCAAACTGCAACTTTTTATGTTTTGTGGCTCATGGTACGCCCATATGAATCATACGTGGTTATGGTGTTCAAATGATCAATTTAGTTAATAATCAAACTAACCTACCTAAAATTGAATTAATTAAATTTTTTAAAATTTTAATCGTTAATTGAACTGAGATATTTTCAAAAATTATTAACCGAACTGAACCAAACTAAACCAAGTTCGGTTAATTTGGTCAGTTTTTGAATTAACTAACATTTTTAACAAGTTTTTCGGTTTGATTCAAAGTAGCAATTTAATTAGTAATAAATTGAAAATATGATTTTTGTTAGATATTTTAGACTTTATTTTTTCTCCCTTTTGGGTTGAGCTTTGATTAATTATAAATGTTTAGTCTAAAATATTATGGGTAATTATTCAGATTTAGGCTTAAAATATTAATATTAATTATATATGAAAATTTTAGTTAATTTGGTTAACTAATTGGTTTCGAACTGAATTAATCGATAATCGAATATAAAAAATGTTTAACCGTTAATCAACTGAGCACTTAATTAAGCGACCGATTAACCGAACTAAATTTCGGTTCAATCGATTAATTCAATTTTTATCGATCAGTGAACACCTCTATATCCTATTCAAGGATGAGACAAATTCTACTGGTTAAAACTAAGAAGGCTTAACCTTCAGAAAGGTGGCCCACCTATAACTTCTTTTTAGTTTGATCCCTAGCATTTATTTCGAGCCACTTTGGTGTCCAACGTTTATTTCAGGCCACTTTGATGCTTAATGTTTCATTTCGTAACCTAAATCAAGTTTTTTTCGTTAACGGTTGTTAAAAAATACTGTTATTGTAACGCCTCGAGTTTAGGGCCGGGAGATAATCAGATTAGTCAAGCCGAGTCAGGTTAAATTTAAATCGGAGAAAAACTATTTTTAACACACCTAAAAGTGTTTTAAAAGAGAAAGGGGCAAAAATCAGATTTTGTAATTCTAAAAAGGGTTTTTGAAAGCTATCATCTTCTCCAACTTGTTTTTCACGTTCAAAAACCTCTCCTAACCCCATTTCACTATTCCATTGCCCCAAGCTCTCAATACAAGTGATTTCTACAAGGTAAATGGCTCATTAACTTGGTTTCATCTTCCTTGAGTCATAAATGTTGAGATTTTTGCAAAACCGATGGTTTAAACATGTTTTGATTTTTAATGTTTGGTTTGAAATAAAAGGGAGTTTATGGGTTTTCGTTTCGGTTGACTATGGCTGAGTTTGAGTGTGTTTTAACTTTGTTTTATTGCTAAAATAACATGAAAATGATGGGTTGTTATGGGAAACCCGAAATGGGTATTGTGGGTGATTTTGGGAGTTAAAAATCTTGAGTTTTTGGATGTGTTTTGGGTCTAATTGACAACTAAAGGTTTGATAGCTTTGGGTTGATGTTTAGGGATGTTAAAAGATAGATTTTATATTGTAAATTCGTTGGGTGTGGCTGAATTGATATGTTTCGGGTAAAATTTGGGGCTTGAATCGATGTGTGTTGTTGCAAGATTGTTGAGTTCCGAGTTTTTTGTTGTATTTGTGAGTGTATTAGTGTTCTAATGTTTAGTTTTGGGTTGCTTAAAATAGAGGAATCAGATTTGGGCTTCGTGGACGAAAATCCGAGTAGTTCGGAGGCTTGATTCGACATCTTGGACATCGTTTGTGTGTTGGCCGGTGAGTGGATCGATTTTAAAAGCCTTAACGTGGTTAAGGGAATGTTTTGGGAGTTTGGATTGAGCTTGAAAGGCCAATCCAAGCTCAAGAGTAAGTTTTAAAGGTTTTATGCAATTAATCCGTGTTTTATGATTCTTGATGCAAAGTGAACATGTCATGTTGATAACGTGTTAGTTTGCATTGTTATACATGTTGAGACCTATGACTTGTGTTTATACTTGAATCGTGAGTACATGCTTTGCATGGAAGTTTGGACGTGGTAAGTGGTTCAAGCATCGGTAATGCCTGTGGTTGTGAATTAGTATATTGACACGTGTTGAGTTGTTACCGGATATAATTGATTGATCAATAGTATTAGACTGCACTCGAGGTGAAAGTCGCGCGTGGCTTTAGTGATGTTAGATTCCACTAAGGAGTAGTACGGTGATGTGAGATTCCATCGGAAGATATGTTTTTACTAGACGGGTGAGTACGGTGATGTGAGATTCCACCGGAAGTGTCTAGTGGGTTTGAGAAATTATCCACATATCTGAGTAAAAACGATGAATGTCAATATACCCATGATGCTTTAAGTCTCATGTTAAGCATGTTGTTGATTCCTTCTATTATGCTTATGCATTGTCGGTTACTTTGCTTGCGTTATGAAAATGAGCATGTGGTAAGCCTGTGTCTTGTGGTTGCATTTGGTAAATGCACGTGAAGGTAAATTCATGTTGTTATGTGTTCAAGCATGTGGAGATGATTTGGAAATGGTTTTGGTTTTCAAGCACACTAATGTTTTAAAACTGCATTGTTGTAGCTACCGTTTTGAGCACCGCTCACCAAGCTTAAAGGCTTACGCTCTTTTTTCCAATAATGCAAGCCTTTAGACCTTCAGAGCAGCTCGGGGAACAAGTGAGAATCCAAGGGAGTTTGGTTTTCTCAAGTATGAGTTTAGACTTCAATAATTAGTATTAAGCAATGAGATAGGACCTTTATGTTTTCAGCTATTGTTGGCATGTCTCTTGCTTTAGACAAGTTTGCTTAGTTGTTTTGGGCTTGTATTGCCTTTTACCTTGTTGATTTATGCTTTTGTTTAGCTTTTGGCTATGTTTTTGAATGCTATGTATGCTTGTTGCCTTTAAAAATCTTGTCTTATTGGTTGTTGCATCGTTATGTGTTTAATTTGCTTCATATGTATATCCATGGATGCCTTGAGTCATATGTGTGTTTGTATGTTGCTTAAACGTTTGTTAAATGTGTTGAGTGCATAAATGTTCTCTATTTTAGCCCTCATTTTCCTATATTATCGATGCACTCAAGCATGTTTAATTGCATTTTAGGATAGATTTTACATAAACATCACAAATAAAAAAATATTGCACAGATGCTGCTGAGTTTGGGTTATTTTTGCAGGTGAATGTCGTGGCAGCATCCATTGCAGAAAAGGAGCTGAAGTTAGTTGCAGATCTAGAGTGAAGAAGAGAGGGAGACTGTCTGTAACAATGCTGTCGTGACGGCTGCCGTGGCAGAGGAGGCGACAGTGAAGACCATGGTGATGGAAAAATGCAAAGTGAAGTTCGATCGACAGAGAATTTAAAGCCTGATTTTCGTGGACCACTTCCATAACTGTCGGAGCCCAGAAGAAAATTAAAGGTTTGGTCCTAAGTTTGAGGAAAAAATCAAAGTAAGAAGATAGGGCGAATTAAAAGACCTCTACTCATTGATTTAGTCTTTAATAGAGTTGTACTTTAATTCAAACTTGTATTCTTGGCCAGTAAGAAAACTCAAGACCAATGCCTATATATATGCTTGTAATTCGACTAGGCAAAGGATATAAAGCTCCTAGCCGACTTCCCTCAAAACCCTAGTCGTTTCTCTCTCTTCACCATGTTCTAAACTCCCCCTAGGGCTACGGGTTGATCTTGTAAAGTAGTTGTAAGGATTGTACTGTTTGTAGGATTTTTCTGTTCAATTCAATAAAAGCTTCAAGTTTATTTACTATGGTTTCAACATGTTGATAAGAGTATCGGGAGACCATTGTGAGGTTATCCATTTACTTAATATCGGGATAGTTAAGTATACGAAAGGAGAAAATACATGTTTTCCAGTTTATGGTTAAACCATCTTGGCCTATGTATATGTACAAGGCTAAGCAGCTAAGGAAGAATTCACAAACATCGGTGTTCATCCTTCAATTCACGTCGAGAGGTATCATCTAAGACGTGTTCATCGACAGAACTTGGACCTAGGGATAGGACGAGTCACAACATGGATTCTTATGGAACTTGAAGTACAGAGTTGTTGATCGCTGCCACGACATCAACAGACCTCTGTCGCGACAGGTGCTGCTGCGACATGAGTGCCGAAACATAGAACATGAAGCCTTCTGAACAGTGCAACACCTGCACCGCTGAGCAAATCAATACCAACCTATTTTCTCAATCTGATTACTTTATCTTTTACTTTAGCTTGTTCTCAAGATTTCTCCAAATATTTATTTAAACTTAATTCTTTTCTTGTGCAGCAATCTAAGGATAGAAGTATTTCCAGTCCCTGTGGAGACAATATCCGATACTTCGTATCACTTTATTACTTGCGATGTGTACACTTGCACCTATTTGCGATAGACTCTTTTACACGCAACAAGTTTTTAGCGCTGTTGCCGGGGACTGACAACATACCTTTACCTTTTTTTACTGCACCTTTTTATTTTTGTTTTTTATTTCTTTTTTTTGTTTTTTAGTTGTTTTATTTTCCCTTCACTTTTCACAAGGTTCTTCTATTGCTTATGCGCAGATCGAGACGATATAAAGAACCTGAGTACGAATTAGATCCAGAAATCGAACGAGCATATTAAGTCAGGAACCAAGCCCGACTCTTGATAGAAAGAAACAACTATCTTGAGGGAGGACTAGAAGCAATAGTCAACGGAAGACAACGCAATGGGGAAGATGACAACAACAACAACAACCCTAGGGTTAATGTTGAACCTCCTAATGATGCCCAAAACAATCGGCCGCCGCCTGTTACCCCAGCAGCACGACAGACTTGTCGAGAGTACATGGATAACGATCATGTTGAACTGGAAACTACGCTACTAGATGTGGAAGCTGAACACTTCAAACTGAAACCTATAATGTTCAGCATGATAAATTCTGCTGGTCAATTTGGTGGCTCTGCTACTGAGGATGCGCGTGAAAATCTGAAAACCTTCCAGGAGATCTGTGGATCATTCAAATAGCCAGGAATAAGCCCGAAAGTACTGAGACTCCGACTATTTCCTCCTTCATTGAGAGATAGAGCAAAAACTTGGTGGAACAAGTTGACGTCGGGTTTAATAAGAACTTGGGTGGATCTCTGTCGTGAATTTCTTTCTCATTTTAATCCTTCTCTCTTATCTGAAAGATTACGTAACGATATTGTTACTTTTCAACAGGAAGATGACGAACCAATGCACGAGGCATGGGACCGATTTACAACCCTCTTACAAAACTGCTCGATGCATGAATTCCCTATGTGGAATCAGGTTGTCAAATTCTATAATGCTACCAATGCACACACTCGGATGAGGATAGACTCAGCAGCAAACGGCTTGTGTTTGGACAAGGAACCAAAGGATGCAATGCTGGTGTTGAAAAAGTTAGCTAAAAACGATGAACAGTTCCCCACAGCTCGAAGAGGAGGTAGACGAGGAGTATCTGTAAAGGAATACAAATCTGACAACTCGGTCAAAACGCAAATTGCATACCTCACTAAGATAGTTGAAAACTTGCAGCGAAAGGAACCTAAGGCTGTATTTTATGCCGAAGAAGTGTGTGAAACTTGCAGCGGAAACCACAGTACATATGATTGTCCCTTACAGCTGGAAGAAGGGATGTATGTTGGAAACTATAACAAGAACAAAAGCTATGATTCCAACAACTACAACCCAAACTGGAGGAAGGACCCCAAATTTTCCTGGAGTAACCCGAACAATGCATTGAACCCTCCAGTCCAAAATAACTAGAACCAAGGGGGTCCTAGAATCCTGTCACAACATCAACTACAGCAGCAGCCACAACAACAGCCGGCAGCCACAACGAGCGTACTGGAACAAACCCTGGCAACTTTCATGTCTCAAACAGGAGCATATATGACAAACGTGGATCACTTTGTCAAGAAAAATGAATCACGCATGGAGAAGATAGAGATGAGAATGACAAACCATGAGGCTACCCTAAAATCCCTAGAGACACAGATGGGTAAGGTTTCACAGTTCATCAACCCAAGGCAGAATGGAGGATTCCCTAGTGATACTGAGGTCACTAGAAAACCCACACAGAAGCAGTGCAAAGCTATTACAACGAGAAGTGGGAAACAGTTACAAGGGCCGGTGATTAAAGAAATAACTGATAAGGAATCAACCCCATAGACACCTACTGAGAACACTACCCTGGAA
The DNA here is from genome assembly GCA_030270665.1 of Hibiscus trionum. NCBI lineage: Eukaryota > Viridiplantae > Streptophyta > Magnoliopsida > Malvales > Malvaceae > Hibiscus > Hibiscus trionum. The sequence goes on from BSYR01000021.1 coordinate 32,074,636, forward strand.
GAAGCAAAACAGTCTACTGTGGCCACCTCTGCCACGATAGCAGAAGAAATAGAGGAGCAGACAGAGGAAACTACATAATGTGAGCCTCTTCAAATCCGATTCCCATGTGAAGGACGCCTCGAAGACTGCCGTCCTCCACCCTCTTTTCCGCAGCGGTTGAAAAAATAGAAACATGAGTATCAGCTTAAGAAAATCTATGATCTTTTTAAGCAAGTACACATCAACATTCCACTGTTAGAAGCCATTAAGCAGAGGCCTGGTTATAAAAAGTTCCTTAAGGATGCAATGTCCAGGAGATCCAGACTTGGGGAGTTTGAAACTGTGATGATGACAGAAGGATGCATGACAATCCTTCATACGCGTCCACCCCCAAAGAAGAAGGATCCCAGGAGTTTCATAATACCATGCATAATTGGTGATAAATTTGTGGGTAAGGCACTTTGTGATCTAGGTGCTAGTATTAATCTAATGCCCATATCTGTATTCCAGAAGCTAGGTATTGGACAATCAAGACCCACAACAGTCATGATGCAACTGGTAGACCGCTCTTACGTACAACCAGAAGGAAAGATTAAAGATATTTTGGTAAGAGTGGATAAGTTTATATTTCGTGCTGACTTTCTTGTCTTCGACTTTGAAGCACATGAAAACGCACCGATCATCCTAGGGCGACCCTTTCTAGCCACAAGGAGAACATTGATCGATGTAGAGAAGGGAGAATTGACTATGAGAGTCAATGACTAGCAGATAAAGCTCAATTTTCTCCAAGCTATTAAACAAGCTGATGCAGAGGAAGAATGTAAGGCAATATCAGAAGTAATCATAGACCAACCTTATATCAGATCAAGCTGTCACGACAGACAATTTGGTCACTGCCACTGCAGTCACTTAGAAGACTGCCACGACAGCATTAACGACAACGACTCCTTATCCAATGAAGCATCTGACACTGAAGGTACTGATGAGGTAAATTGGATAGGCACACGTCCATGTAAGTTCTTCGAGCCTTTGAATTATACCTCGAATGAACATGTGATCCAAAAGCCTTCCATTGAGCAGCCACCTGTTTTAGATCTTAAACCCCTGCCAGTGTAACTTAAATATGTTTTTCTTAGAATTAATGATACGTTGCCCGTAATCATCCCTTCTAAGTTGATGCAATAACAGGAACATCAGCTGATCAGGATGCTACAACATCATAAGAAGGCACTTGGATGGACCATTGCTGACATCCAAGGCATCAGTCCGGCAATATGCATGCATAAAATCCTCTTGGAGGATGACCATAAGCCGACGATTGATGCTCAAAGAGACTAAACAAAGCTATGCGAGAGGTGGTACGAAAAGAGATAATCAAGTGGCTATGCTGGAATTATCTACGCCATCTCGGATAGCAAGTGGGTGAGCCCAGTGCAATGCGTACCCAAGAAGGGAGGCATAACAGCAGTAACCAACAAGGACAACGAGCTAATCCCAACCAGGACTGTGACCAGTTGGAGTGTTTGTATGGACTACCGGAAGGAGCACTTCCCCTTACCCTTTATTGACCAAATGTTAGATAGATTAACGGGGAAGCCTTACTATTGTTTTCTTGATAGCTACTCATGTTACAACCAGATCGCAATTGCACCGAAGGATCAGAAGAAAACAACCTTCACATGCCCATACGAAACATATGCCTTTCAAAGAATTCCATTTGGACTATGCAATGCTCTAGCAACATTCCAGTGATGTATGATGGCAACATTCTCAGATATGGTGGAAGATTTCTTGGAGATATTCATGGATGACTTTTCTGTCTTTGGAGACAGTTTCAATTATTTCCTAGGCAATCTAAAGAAGGTTCTTGAAAGATGTGAGGAGGCCAACCTTGTACTAAACTGGGAAAATGCCACTTTATGGTGGATGAGGGCATAGTGTTAGGACACAAAGTCTCCTTCCACGGCATAGAACTAGACAGAGACAAAATAGAAGTAAATGAAAAACTACTGCCACCCACAACAGTCAAGGTCATACGAAGTTTCTTAGGACACGTAAGGTTTTATCGTAGATATATTTCCAATTTCTCTAAAATTACTAAACCCTTATGTCACTTCTTGGAACAGAATAGGGCCTTTGACTTTAACACTAAATGTACTGAAGCATACAAGACATTGAAATAGAAGCTGGTAATAGCCCCATTAGTGCAGCCACCTGACTGGAGTTTACCATTTGAGATCATGTGTGATGCTAGTGACTATACTGTCGGGGCAGCACTAGGGCAGCGGAAGGAGAAACTCTTCCATATTATATACTATGCCAGCAAGACCTTAAATGATGCCCAGATAAACTACACCACAACGAAAAAGGAATTGCTAGCAGTGGTGTTTGCAATTGACAAGTTCCGACCATATATACTTGGAACAAAAGTGGTGGTCCATACAGATCACTCAACACTGAAATATCTGTTCACCAAGAAGGATGCTAAGCCAAGATTAATACGTTGGATTCTGCTGCTGCAAGAATTCGATATTGACATCAAGGACAAAAAGGGAACAGAAAACCAAGTAGCTGATCACTTGTCAAGATTGGAGATGGGAAATGACCAAGAGAAAGACTAGACTAACATACTTGAAACTTTCCCAGATGAGCAGTTATTCACTACCACCAGCACTGCCGCGACAGCCATGGCGGCAGGTAAGCTTCCTGAAATCCCTTGGTATGCTGACATTGTAAATTACACTGTGAGTGGTTTATTACCTCCTGAACTTAATTACCAAGCTAGGAAGAGGTTCCAAAATGATGCAAAACATTATTATTGGGACGAACCTCTTCTATTTAAGCATTGTACAGATCAGATCATCAGGAGATGCATACCATAGGAAGAGCAGGAAGAAGTGCTTCACCACTGCCATGCTGCTCCTTATGGAGGAAACAAAATTGCTGCCAAAGTTCTGCGATCTGGTTTCTATTGGCCTACATTGTTTAAAGATGCACAAGCTTTTTACAAGAGCTGTGATAAATGCCAAAGGACTGGAAACATCTCTAGAAGGTATGAGATGCCCCTGGAGAACATTCTTGAAGTCAGAATTTTCGATGTTTGGGGAATTGACTTCATGGGACCATTCGCAGCCTCTTGTGGGAATTTGTACATACTGTTGACAGTAGACTACATGTCCAAGTGGGTAGAGGCTATCGCCACACAAAATAATGATGCCAAGATCGTGCAAAGATTTCTCTACAAACATATCTTCTCAAGGTTTGGCATCCCAAGGGTGATTATTAGTGATGAGGGTAGGCACTTTGACAACAGGGTAATTGCTAGTGCGTTGAAGAAATATGGAGTTACACACAACATCGCAAGAGCATATTACCCTCAAACAAATGGGCAGGCTGAAATCTCAAATAGAGAAGTGAAGAACATCCTAGAAAAGATGGTTAAACCAACTCGAAAGGACTGGTCTGTTCACTTGAATGATGCACTCTGGGCTTACAAGACTGCATTTAAGACACCATTGGGAAAGTCGCTCTACCGCCTCATCTACGGAAAAACCTACCACCTACATGTCGAGATAGAAAATAAAGCTTATTGGGCTATCAAGACAGTTAACATGGACTGGAATAAAGCGGGGCAGAAAAGGTTGCTGGACTTGAATGAAATTGAAGAAATTCGAGCCATGGCCTATGACAACGCCAGGATATACAAGGACAAAACAAAGAAGTGGCACGACAGAAAACTGCTGCCACGACAGTTTAGCCAAGGACAGAAGGTGTTGTTATTCAACTCTAGGTTGAAGCTTTTCCCAGGAAAGCTAAAATCTAGATGGTCTGGACCCTTCCAAGTAGTCCAGGTTTTTCCTCATGGTGCCATCACAATCATATCAATCAAGGAAGGACACCAATTCAAAGTCAATGGACAAAGGCTAAAGCACTATCAGGGGACTGAAGCCCCAAGAGTGCAGGAAGTAGTTACTTTAGGAGATGCTCTTCAAAGCATCCATGATCTAACTTAGTTTGATTTTATTTTATTTTATTTATTTTTATTGTTTTATGAAATAAGAATTTAATATTTTGTTTATTTTAGTTTCAAATAAATAAAGCAGAGTTAAGAGAAGAAATGAACCAGCCCACCACACTCACAACAGCCCACGAAGCCCAATGGAACAAGGATGTCGTGACAGCCTATTACCAGCTGTCACGGCAGATGCGCAAAATACAGCCTATCACGGAGCTGTCGCGATAGACACAAAAATGCGTAACAGACGCGCAACAGACACAAAAACGCATGACAGATGTTGGAGTATGCCCAAAGACCAATCATATGATGATTGAATAGACATACTATTTTACTGGATTTATCAAGTAATGGCATTGCCGTTATTATCATTTGGTATGTTTCTGTGCAGCAAACTAACCATTGGATAATAATGTCCATACAATAATACGATTATTGTTAAATAGGATCCTTAGTCGAATATTATTAAGGGTATGGAGAGTGATAATATATAAAAACTAATATGCGGTTGATGACAAGCATTGTCATTGACATAGAGATGTCAAAATCAACACATAAGTAATTGTTAGAGAACAACATACTGGATTGACCCGCTATGAGCATGTTTCTTGGGTAATTATGTGACAGTCACAACATTGCTCATGATAAACATACGTATAATCCTCAGACTTGAGATCAACACGATTTCAACATAAAGATTTACGTATTTTGACATAGTCAAACGTGTGTCGTAACTGACTACATTATAAAGACTGATGATTGGATACGTGATGACCTATGTAGTGAAATATGGTTGATCAAGAAAGGATTTGTCCCACCTACAGAATGGGAGAAATATCTTCGGCCACTTGATTGAGTGAGATTAGAAAATGCATGGCCATGCTCGAATATTATGATATGAGATATCATAGAGATTCGTTTATCATAATCTACTCAAGACATCAAGAAACACAAGATGGACAACGCAAGTGTGACTAACCCATGACTTGTGTTCATCTAAGATATAAAGGACAAAAGGATGAAATACATAAAGGAAGTTTATTCAGGAATTAGGAAAGTCAAACCATGACTTCATGCAACTTAGGTAGCAATGATGTATTGCTAGATGCCACTCATTGTTTGTAAAATTAGAACAATTCTAATTTTGCTGCTGACGTTGCATGAACTTACAAGGATCACACCCTTCGAATGAAACGGACAAAAATTGGAAGCCATACTCCCTATTTTAGGGAACTTGCCGAAAATCCCCTATGGGATAGGGGAAATCGGCAACTCCCTTAAATGGGAATAATATTGGATAAATATTGTATTTATCAAATATTATTTAGAGTATGGAAAATATTTAGAGACTTAAATATTATAGAATAAGATTCTAGAAATTTAAATATATATTTGGAATTTATATAATGTATATTTAATTCCAAGTTTATGTAGAATTAGATTCTACATAATTTAAAATATATATTTAAATATTTTTAAATCGAAGTAAAGATAGAATGAGATTCTATATAATAAATATATATATTTAGATTAAATATAATGTATATTTAAATCCATGTTTTATGTAGAATAAGATTCTACATAATTAAATATATATATTTCATTTAATATTATTGAATATAATGTATATTTAATATAAACCAATTTCAAGTAGAATTAGATTCTATGAATTTTGGTTGAACTTGGATTTAAGATATTCAACTAGAATTAAGTCTCTGTATACTATTTAAAGGGACAAGGGCTAACAACCAAATCATCCCTCTTCCTCCTCTTGAAGATTTCGACAACACCCCTAGGGATTCCCCACTGGAATTCGACATATCCCAGAAAGCTCTCTGAGAAGCTGTTCGATATTTTTCTGGTGTTCTACTTGCCCCCTGGAAAATCCCTGAAGGTTCCCTTGCTCAATTGCAAGTCCCGGTTGAACTCCTGGTCGATTTCAGACTCCCTCAGGAATCCCTGGAGAGATTTCGACTTCTCCCTGGAAGGTGTTCAAACCTGTCGAAATTTATCCCTAAGTGTTAGGGAGGCAGAATCTTTGTTCGTTTTGCTCGGGTGGACTCCGTAGAGGTCGTTGCAAACCTATGATGATTCCAGTTTTACTTGACGTGGTTATTCCGTCATACCGTCGGTTTTCCAGTTTCTAGAATTTTAAAAGGTAACTCTTCATCTTTTCTCCCCGGATTCGTTCCTGTACATGGATCCTGGCCGGATTACGTCGGATTAATTTTTCCGCTGCGCCACGGGGTGTGCCGACGTGACCCAACAACAGACGCGTTAGGAAACTGCGTGACAGCTGGCTCCATTATTCACGCCACCCGTTACAGTTCCAATGGGCAAAAAAATCCCATTCTATATAAACATCTCTTCCCATTTAATTTTTCACCTCATTCTTTTCTCTCTACTTTGCTTTCAAGAATTTTAGCTTTTTAGAAAATTTCTTTCATTTCCACAGAGTCCTCACAATGACTACAAGATCAACCAGAAGGAGTGCTGCCTCCACCTCTACCGCGGCAGTATCTACACCTAGACATAACAGAATCCCTAGGAGGTTCCACTCGATAGACTCAGAAAAGAGATACTACGACTCTTTTTAGAAGCGGGAGATGTGGGAGGAACGAGGTTTCACCTACACGAAGAAAACGAAAGATCTAGGGCTCGAAGCATTCATCTCCAAAAGGACCATCGCGTTAAAGTGGCAGATGTTTGCCGTCCAACCCGAAGAGATGAATGTCACCTTGGTCCGTGAATTTTACGCTTCCATCTCATCCAAAGATGCCACGAAAATAACTGATAGGGGTAAGGAAATCTCCCTTGAGCCAGCCTACATCAACACTCTTTATGGCCTTTATGTGGGCAGAAAGGAGGATGCACACAGTAGGTTTGTCAGCAGTCTGTCGCCGACAGACTACGATAGCATCATGGCAGACTTGACGGAAGAAGGCACCACCTGGAATGATGATCCCAAGCATAGATGGACGGTGCGAAGGACACAGCTCTTACCGGTAGCCAAACTCTGGAACCACTTTGTGAAGAAGCGTCCTATGCCAACATCACACAACACAACAGTGGACCGGCAGAGACTTGCCCTCGTGCATTCCATTATCAACGAGCGGCATATCAACGTTGGTAAATACATACTCGATGGCATCCATGATTTTGCAACAAGAGTAATGGGCCCCATTTTCTTCCCCTACTTAATCACGACCCACTACCGAGCCAATAATGTGCCCGAGATCACTGAAGACGTAAGGATCCAAGACAAAGGGTGGACGCAACAGAACCTCTACAGCTTGATGGAGCTGAAGGAAGCCACCCTAGTGGCATATGTTGACTCCTCTGCCACGACAGGCCCAACAACAGAACCAGATTCCACAAAACCTGTCACGGCAGAGCCTTAGCAGATAGAGCCCGCACAACAAGAAGACACCTCCTCCAACCAACTCCTTTAACTGCTGAAAAAGATGGAGGCCAGACAACGAGGATTCATGGAATTCATGAGGGACTTCACCACTGCCACGGTAAATTTCATTAAAGTTGATCTTAATCACGGAAATGTAAAGTTTCCCTCTTTCCTAGAAAACCTTCTTGCCACCCCTACACTTGCTGATAGCCCTAAGACGCCCACGCCAACTGTTGCCTCCATTACACCCTCTACCAAGGTCGGATACGGCGACAGACGATCTGCCACTCCCCGAGGAACCAAACGAAAGGAACCACTGCCAGAAATTGATCCTAAGTACTTCGAAGGTTTCTCCTCATCCTCAGTCTGGCAGGATGACTTTGACTCGAAGCCCTCTGTCGTCCGGAAGTTAGCCAAAGACTTCCCTCCAATGAAGAAGAAGAAGCTGAATGTTATTGTTGAGGGCCCCTGCCACGACAAAGCTGACGACAGTAGCAGCAGCAGTGACAGCAAACTCGAGGTCTTGGACAAGGCCCCTGAGATCTCACCTACCAGAGTCCAGCCACCTCGAGAGGCTAAAAATAAGGTAGCCTCACCATCTCCCAATCCCAAGCCAGCCTCTGCCACCAAAGTAACTGCCCGCCGGCAACTCCGCATCAGCAGCAGCGACGACAGCTCTTCAACTTAAGCTCTTTTACTTTTCTGTCGTCTTTGCTTTTATTTTATATTTGTGATGTTTCTTTTTCATTCTGTTTATGTGTCATGCATTGAGGACAATGAAACCCTTGAGTTTGGGGGTGTGTTGTTATCCTTTAATTAATAAACTTTATTTAAGTTGTGTCTCATTTCTTGTTAATTCTATGTTAAAAAATGGCTTAAGTCTTTGAACTGAATTTGCCTGCCGCGACATTCTCTGTCGTGACAGTATCTTTAGGATGTTTTAGGAATTATCTAGAGCCTTGCTATAGTTCTGAACTTTAAAAACACCTTTGTGACTTATATGTTGTCTAAACTACTGTTAGTGAACTTAGAATAGGAAGCTTAACCACTTGAGTTGCCCCTAGAGGTGCCTAACACCGGCTCTAGAAAAATAAAAAAGGGGAAAAGAAAAACTTAGACTCAGTTACCTCTAGAGGTGCCTAACACCGACTCTAGGAAAAGAAAAAAAAGGGGAAAAGAAAAACTTAGACTCAGTTACCCGTAGAGGTGCCTAACATCGGCTCTAGGAAGATAGTTAGAGGTGCCAAAAAACCGGCTCTAGTTTAAAAAGGAAAAGAAAAACTCGGGTCTAAGTTAGAAAAAACTAAATGAGCCTAAGAATTGCATCCAATTAAAAATTATTTGAATTAAATCTCAAGTGAGTAGCATAACTATTCTAGTTGCCAAAGAGTTTACACACATGTATGTTCACAAAACTTACACACACTTGCACGAGAATTGTAGCATTGTTCCGGATAAGTTCATAAATACCCAACAAGGTACTGCTCTTGATAGTGAAGGTACTAAAGGTAATGATAGTTCACTGAGTTATGCCAAGCCTTTCATTCTTAGGTAGGTTGCATTTGCTTGAGGACAACCAATAACTTGAGTTTGGGGGTGTGTTGAGTGCATAAATTTTCTCTATTTTAGCCCTCGTTTTCCTATATTATTGATGCACTCAAGCATGTTTAATTGCATTTTAGGATATATTTTACATAAACATCACAAATAAAAAATATTGCACAAATGCTGCTGAGTTTGGGTTATTTTTGCAGGTGACTGTCGTGGCAGCATCCATGGCAGAAAAGGAGCAGAAGTTAGTTGCAGAGCTAGAGTGAAGAAGAGAGGGAGACTATCCATAACAATGCTGTCGTGATCGCTGTCGTGGCAGAGGAGGCGACAGTGAAGACCTTGGTGATGGAAAAAATGCAAAGTGGAGTTCAATCGACAGAGAATTTAAAGACTAATTTTCGTGGACCACTTGCATAATTGTCGGAGCCCAGAAGTACATTAAAGGCATGGTTATAAGTTTGATGAAAAGTCAAAGCAAGAAGATAGGGCAAATTAAAAGACTTTTGCTCAGAGATTTAGTCTTTAATAGAGTTGTACTTTAATTCAAACATGTATTCTTGGCCATTAAGAAAACTCAAGACCAAGGCCTATATATATGCTTGTAATTCGACTAGGCAAAGGATATAAAGCTCCTAGCCGTCTTACCCTAAACCCTAGTCGTTTCTATCTCTTCACCATGTTCTAAACTCTCCCTAGGGCTACGGGTTGATCCTGTAAAGTAGTTGTAAGGATTGTACTATTTTTAGGATTTTTTTGTCCAATTCAATAAAAAGCTTCAAGTTTATTTACTCTGGTTTCAACATCTCATCAGAGTATCGGGAGAGCATTGTGAGGTTATCCATTTACTTAATATCGGGAGAGTTAAGTATATGATAGGAGTAAATACGTGTTTTCCAGTTTATGGTTAAACCATCTTGGCCTAGGGATAGGTACAAGGTTAAGCAGCTAAGGAAGAATTCGCAAACATCAGTGTTCATCCTTCGATTCACACTAGGAGGTATCATCTAAGACGTGTTCATTGACAGAACTTGGACCTAGGGATAGGATGAGTCACAACATGGATTCCTGCTGAACTTGAAGTATAGAGTTTTTGATCGCTTCCGCGACATCAACAGACCTCTGCCGCGATAGGTGCTGTCACGATAGGAGCGTCGCCAGATATAACAGAAAGCCTTCTGAACAGTGCAACACCTGCACCACTGAGCAAATCAATACCAGCCTATTTTCTCAATCTGATTACTTTGTCTTTTACTTTAGCTTATTCTCAAGATTTCTCCAAACAATTATTTAAACTTAATTCTTTTCTTGTACAGCAATCTAAGGATAAAAGTATTTCCAGTCCCTGTGGAGACGATATCCATTACTCCGTATCACTTTATTACTTGCGGCGTGTGCACTTGCACCTATTTGCGATAGACTCTTTTACATGCAACAAAATGCATCTAGTGTTGAGTCCTTTGTGCTTTTAACAACTAAAATCAGTTCTGCAGGGCAGGGCATATCGATACGCTCAAGGGCGGTATCGATCCGGTCTCTTGTTTCGGGCAAGGCGTACCGGTACGCGAGGGTGTATCGATACCCAAAATGCTCTCTGGAAATCTAAGAAATTGAAGAGATTTTGGCGTATCGGTACGGGTCCTGGGTGTATCGGTACGGTCTTCGTAGTTGACCAAGGGAAGTTGACCTTTGAGGGTGTATCGATAACAACCTTGTGGGTATCGATACGGGTTCCCTAGGGTTGACTCTGAGGTGTTTTACCAGTACAAGCGTATCAATACGGGCCTTTGGCGTATCAGTACGACCTGTTGTAAAAATTGAAAAGGGTTATCTTAATTGTTTGTTTTGCTTGTTTTGTATCCATGTGTATTTTCCGCTGCGTGTCCCCTCACATAGGTTATAATTAATGTATCTAGATAAGATAACACTAAAAGAAAATTTTCTAGGGTTGCTAATCGGAGTGGTTCCTTAACGGGTTTCGCTTCGGTTTTCCCCGTGTAACCTATTCGATGCGGTCTGGCGGCTAGGTCTGGTCGAGGGGGTTACATTTGTTGGTATCAAAGCCTAGGTTCCGCTTAGGTTCGTTGAGTTTCCGCAAGCCGAAAGGTAAGTGAGGTAAGTTTTATGGTGTAAGCTTGTTAATTGTGATTGCATGGTGATTGTAAGCATGCTTGTGGCTATCTTTGTGTTGGTTGAGAAATAGTTAAATGCACCCATTGCTAGTATAATATCATTTTAAGTAATTTTAAGTTTAAGGACTTGAGCACCTTGGACCTTGTTCCTTGCTGACCCCAAATCATTTCCCTTGTTGTGTTTGTTGTTTAGCTTTGCATCTGTTAGCATGGTGAGACCGAGGGGAAGGCCAAGAATGGATAATCCAAGGGTTGAGCGGATTGAGAATGTTGAGGATGTGCGAGGAGAGAACTTGCCTCCTCCTCCTCCTCCTCTTGGGGTGGAGTGAATGTGGAAGGTGTTGGACCCCATGCTGGTCAGGGACAAGCATGTATTGATGTGAATCCGTTGATTCAGGCTATAGCCGGGGCTATTCAAACAACTTGAGCGGGTGTTCAGGTTGCAGCACCGCCTCAGGGTGCAGGTTTCAGTTTACCGTTAGAGCGACTTCGTAGCTTGGGCGGGGTTGAGTTCCGTGGGTTGTCACCCGAGGTTTCAGAGGAATGGTTTGAAAGCACAGTTCGTATTTTGAGTCAGATGGAGTGCTCTGAAGCACATAAGTTGGGTTGCATTGTCTCTTTGCTTAAGGGAGATGCCTACACTTGATGGACTACCATTACTACGGGTATGCCAGAGGCCGAGGTTACTTTGGAGTTCTTTAGGGCTGCTTTCCGTACGAAGTACCCAGGTCCTCGATACCTAGATGAGAAGAAGAGAGAGTTCATGGCTCTAGTTCAGGGTAGCTTGACCGTGTCTGACTATAAGGTGTAGTTCGTATGTATGAGTCAGTATGATTATGAGTTAGTTCCCACTGAGAAGGAACGTTGTGAGCGTTTCCGTTATGGGTTGGTTCAGAAGGTGAAGACCTATATGTTGGCTTCCGACTATACAGATTTTGATGTGTTGGTCGCTAGGGCAAAGGACATCGAACATTCTTTGGGACTTGCGAATTGCAAGGGTGGATCTAGTTCAGGAAAGAGGACTGTAACCCCCTTAGGCCAGCCTAGACGCTTGACCCGAACTACAAAGATTACACGGGGAAAACCAAAGTCAACCCGAAAGTCAACCTTGATTAACGACCCTTTTGTTTCCTTTTTATATTTTCTAGATGCACATTAAGCCTATGTGTTACACAGGTGTCATATGACAGAAAGGCACAACGATCGGAAATCATTTAGGGACTCAATTGCAAGAATTAAAATTTTAGGGACCAAAATGTAAATTTTGAAAAACATAAGGACTTTGCAGATTTTAAGTTTACCAATATATAATTAGTCACTTTACATACATCTCTGCCGAAAATCAACTTAAAAGGACATTCCAAGCTCAAACAATTGCATCAACAACATTCAAGACTAAAATGTAAAACATGAGAACTTGGAACAATTCAAATGCACAATCAAACAGTCAACCGTTCCGGAACACTGGCCTTCATACCGAAACACCCGTATCAAAATTGTGTTACCGTTTCGGTACTCGGTTGCGTTTCGAGACCAGTATCGGAACAGGCCTCTCCAGTAGCCAAACTGTTCTAAAACACCTTCATTTGTTCCAAAACGCTATAGGCCATTTTGGGCCCCTGTTTCAAAACAGATAAGGGTGTTTCGATACACAATGCCCTTCAACAGCAGAATTGTCTGGTTTTTCACATCATAACACAATCAAACATGCTCCAAAACATTCCATAACATACCATTAACAAGTTTAAACATTAGAGAACATAATTCAGAAACTTAAGCTAAAGCATGGCATCAAACACATGAACATTCAAAATATATGCATGCTTCCTAACCAAAAAACCAAATATAGAACTCAAACCTCCAACCAAACCATTTAGGACCATCTACAAACCATAAAAGCCATAACAAACTTACTACAAACATAGGGAGTCCAAAACACATCTCCCAAATACAACCTTGAAACCCCAATGCCAAATACCAATACTAAAGTGTGTAAAAACATCACCATACAAGAGATTTACACTTCCTTGGATGTTCTTAACCTTCTTGCTGCCCAAAACACTTCAATTATCTACATTATTGGTAAAAGGGAGCGTAAGCATGTTTGCTTAGTTAGGCATGCTCTAATGAAAACCAACACAATAATGCATTATTCAAAACACTTTCTCAAAAGGCATTTTCAACAACATGCTCATTCTATCTCATGCTTGAAAACCATTTCAAAGCAAATCTCCATTTGAAAACACATGTACCTCCATTCTATCTCATGCATTTAAACCAATGCAAAACTCATGGAAAGGCCATATACATGCTTGTAGAAACTAAAGCATTTCGTAAACAAATCTCACATGCATTTCTCATAGCATAAATCATCTCAACACTAGGTACATTGAGTCAAATACATTTTCATATATTATATTGGCATTTCACATTTCATCATTACTCAGATATGCGGGTTAGCTTGACTTAAGGTCAAGTCCTACCCCGGTGAAATCTCTCATCACCGGATTCTCATGGCGGTATCTCTCATCGCCACAAAGCTTGGGTATTTCACCAAGTCCTACCCCGATGGTATCTCTCATCATCGGATTATCACTTTGGATTGGGATGGCACTACCCCCATTGCCCAACTCCAAAGAGGACGTACAAATTTTTATATTATAGTGCACTCTCATCCTATTGATCGATCAAATATATCCGGTAAGTATCTCATCTTCTATGCCAATATATTATGTCAAAACATCATCTCACATACTGTTTTCATGCAACATTTCTCAATCTTTCTCATCTCATTTCAAAATCAAAATACATGCTTGCATTAAATCAAAATCTCAAAACTTTTCAATGCAACGTGCTATCTCATGAAATCTCTTCAAAGCATCAGCTCATGCTACAAATCAAGCATAAAAACAGTAGGAATTTGTCTATCTCAAAACAAGAGCATGTAAAAGCATTTTAAGGGCAACCACCACATAATTGAGTGCAAATCTAGCCATACTCACTTCCGGACTTAGGAAGGTGTTTCAAACATTTCCTAAATCCCCAAACCTTGTTTCTTTGTCCCTCAAGGACTTTTAAAAGCATTCACACTCACCGATTACGTTTCGCTTGCTCGCCGAAACGCTATCTAAGCTCCCGACACCTCCGGATCAACACCAAAGGCGTCCGAAGATGTCTCTCATGTTCATAACACATAAGAGCAGAGGATTAATGCATCATCATGCATTGAAATCATTAGCCACACACCTAAACCCGCTGCTCTACTCACAAGCCTTATTTCGGCCACCAAAAACAACCGAAATCATCTCCAAACTCTTCCAAAACAAAGCCCATCCAAGATCTATCACTTCTAAACATTTCTAAACCTCAATCAACACCAAAAATCACCATAAACTCGTCCTTATACCTCCAGCTATAACAGAACACCAAAACCACTCCAAAAACCACCATTCTAGCATGCAAAACTTAGGAATCCAAACCTATTCGGGATTTGTTTGATAAAACTTCATTTATAACATCAATTACCATCCAAAATACGTTATAAATCAACCTCAAATCAGAGCCTAACCAATAGTTACGAAAATCATCAAGATCTCTCCAAGAATTTTGAGTTTTGACACAATTTCATGTTTCTAACATTAAAGCAACTCAAAAATTATTAACAAATGATTGATAACTTGGGAATTTCAGTAAAGAACTGATCATTAGAGGAGAAGGATGAAACTTACCTCTAATGGCTAATTTCTCCTTGATTTGGGCAAGTTTTCTTGAAAATCCAAAGTGAAAACAAGAGGATTTGATGAGGAAAAGATTAGGAATCAAAAGGAGATTGAAATCTCATCAAAAGGAATGAAAATAAGAGGCTAATTGATGGATGAATTGTGTTTGGCTGAAAAGAAATTGAGAGAAAATGAAATGAGAGAAAAATAACGTAAGGTAGTTATGAAAAGTCAAAGATAGATTTTCTTTTTAATAATCCTTATTTCCATTAATTAAAACATTGATAAAAACACCCAAAATAAAGAGAAATCTGATTAAAAATATTTTGGTAAAATTATCTCCTTAAAGATTCAAAGTTTCAATCCTTTACAAAACAATCACTATTCAACTTTTGCAAAATCTGCGGTTTGGTCACTACACCGAAATATAGTATTTCCAAACCTCATTTTGTAAAATTGTTTTCAATATAATCATTCATATAATAAATGAGGATTTTTAGATATTTTTCCATATTTTTAAAGCATCCCGAACTAGGTGTTCCCTAAATCTCCCTTAAAGATTCGAACCATTCTCGACCAGTCCAATTCAAACTCTAAAACTTCTAGGCCCAAAATCAGGGCGTTACAACTCCCCCTCTTAAGAAATTTCGTCATCGAAATTTACCTGGAGGAAAGAGGTAAGGAAATTGCTTCTTCATGTCTTCCTTCCTTTCCCACGTGGCTTCCTCAGCACCACGATGTCTCTACAAGACTTTAACCAGCTCGATGGTCTTACCTCGGAGAACCTTACTATCTGAATCAAGAATCTCAACAGGTTCCTCATCATACGTCAAATCTGGATTCAACTCAACCTCTTCAACATGCATAACATGCGACGGATCCGATCTATACCTCTGAAGCATGGATACATGAAATACATTATGTATCTTTGCTAACTCTTGAGGTAATTTCAGCTTGTAAGCAACAGGACCCACACGTTCTATCACCTCGTATGGTCCAATGAACTGTGGGCTCAACTTGCCCTTCCGGTCAAACCTCATCACCTTCTTCCAAGGTGAAACTTTCAAAAACACACGATCACCTACGAAAAATTTTATCTCATTACGCTTCAAATCCGCGTAAGACTTTTGCCGATCCGATGCTGCCTTCAACCGCTCACAAATGAGCTTCACCTTCTCGGTGGTCCCTTTTAACAAAGCCGGCATCGAAACCAACTTTTTTCCCGTTTCAGCCCAACAAAGAGGAGTTTTACACTTCCTCCCGTACAAAGCTTCATAAGGTGCCATTTGAATACTTGCCTGGTAACTGTTATTATAAGCAAACTCCACCAAAGGCAAGTGCTTCTCCCAAGAGCCTTGAAATTCAATAACACAGCACCTCAACATATCCTCAAGCACTTGGATAACACGCTTAGACTGTCCATCCGTCCGCGGATGATAAGAAGTACTGAAATTCAGCCGCGTACCCAATGCTTGATGCAAACACTCCCTAAACCTTGCGGTGAACCTCGGATCTCTATCAGACACTATAGATTTTGCCACTCCATGCAATCGTACAATTCCGCAAGCTTATCCAAGTTGTACGTAGTATGCACAGGCAAGAAATGCGCACACTTCGTAAGGCGATCCACAATCACCCAACATAATTCTTCTTTGATGTCGATAAGGGCAAACCAGACACAAAGTCCATGGTGATCCTCTCCCACTTCCATTCAGGAATTCTTAATGGCTGTAACAACCCTGAAGGAAATTGATGTTCAGCCTTAACTCGCTGACAAACCATGCATTTACTAACATACTCAGCGACATCTTTCTTCAATCCCACCCAATAGTACTCATCCTTCAGATCACGATACATCTTTGTACTACTAGGGTGCATAGCAAAAGGACTACTATGAGCTTTCGTCAGAATAGTGCACATCAACTCAACATCATTCGTCACCACTATCCGACTCCCGAAACATAAAACACCATCAACATTGAAACAGAAATCTGATGGCCTACCTTAAGCAATATCCTGAACATGTGGCACCAAAGAATCATCCAACAGTTGTTTATCCTTTATCAACTGAACTAGAGATGGTTTCACTTGCAATTCAGCAACAAGACCACCATCCCGCGATATTCTCAAGTTAGCAAACATCGCTCTCAACTCCACCGCCACTTTCCTGCTCAAAGCATCGGTCACAACATTGGTCTTCCCCGGGTGATACTCGATCGTTAGATCGTAATCCTTAAGCAAATCCACCCAACGTCGTTGCCTAAGATTCAACTCTTTCTGAGACATCAGATACTTCAAACTTTTATGATCCGTGTACATAGTACACTTCTCACCATAGAGATAATGTCTCCAGATCTTTAGGGCAAAAACCACTACAGCCAACTCAATGTCATGCATAGGATAAATTGCGCTCATGCACTTTCAACTGTCGCGATGCATAAACCACTACCCTACCCTCTTGCATCAACACACACTCCAAACAAACATAGGAAGCGTCACTATACACCACAAACTCTTTCCCTAATTCAGGTTGAACCAAGATATGAGGTTGTGTCAAAACTGCTTTTAGCTTCTCAAAAGCTTGATGTCTCGCTTCCGTCCACTCATACTTGACATCCTTCTGCAACAAATTCGTCAAAGGGGCATCAATCTTAGAAAATCCATCTACAAACCTCCAGTAGTAACCTGCCAACCCAAGGAAACTACGCACTTCATGAACGGACCTAGGAGGCTTCCAATTCATCACCGCCTCAATCTTCTGAGGATCAACTCGAATCCCTTCAGCCGAAACCACATGGCCAAGAAAAACAACCTCCTTTAGCCAGAACTCACATTTACTCAGCTTAGCATAAAGATGATTTTCTAACAGCGCTTGCAAGACAATCCTCAAATGACCCTCATGCTCCTCCTCAGTACAAGAGTACACAAGGATATCAACAATGAACACCACAACAAACTTGTCCAAGAATTCATGGAACACCCTATTCATCGTATCCATGAAAGCAGCAAGAGCATTCGTCAATCCAAACGGCATCACTAGAAACTCATAATGTCCATATCTCATTCGAAAGGCTGTTTTCGGTACGTCCACATCCTTCACCTTTAACTGATAGTAACCTGACATCAAGTCTATCTTTGAAAACACAATCGCTCCTTGAAACTGATCTAAAAGATAATCAATCCTCGGCAAAGGATACTTGTTCTTGATGGTCAACTTATTCAGCTGACGATAATCAATACACATCCTCATCGTGCCATCTTTCTTTTCAACAAACAAGACCGGTGCACCCTAAGGTAACACACTAGCCCGAATAAAGCCTCGGTTAAGCAACTCCTAAAGTTGCGTCTTCAGCTCCTTCAACTCTTTGGGTGCCATGCGATAGGGATCAATGGACACTGGAGTTGTGTTCTCGTACAGCTCAATTCCAAATTCAACCTCCCAACTAGGCGGAAAACCTGGTAATTCCTCCGGAAACACTCCAGGGAATTTACACACGGTCCTTATATCCTGTACGCGGACCTCCTTTGAACTAGGATTCATAACAAAGGCTAGGTAAGCCTCACACCCTCGACGCAACATCCAGCTTGCTTCAAGCGTTGACACCACATTAGATAGAAACTTCACATTTTCTCCCACCACCACAACTTCATAATCATCCGCAAGTTTCAATGAAACTCGCTTGCTTTCAAAATCCACAACGGCTCTATGCTCAACAAGACAATCCATGCCAAGAATTATGTCAAAACCATAGAATGGCAATTCCATAAGATCGACAAGAAACACATGATCTTGCACCATTAAGGGGCATCTCCTATACAATCTTCTTGTTACAACCGTCTCACCAAAGGAACTAGTCACACGCATACCAACAATCAAAGACTCAACAGGCAAACCAAGCATTTGAGCATGTTCACGCAATATGTACGAGTGTGTAGATCCAGAATCAATCAAAGAAAGTAATGACAAGGATTGCAAAGTAAAGGTACCCGCAATCACGTCCGTGTCATTCCTTCCCTCTCGATGGGCATACACCCGAGCCTGGCCACCACCCTCAGGTTGAACAACCACCACATGTGCCACATTTCTTCCACCCTCATCTCTACGCTAAAAGTTTCCACGGCCGCACACGACCTTTCTGTGGCTCGATTGCTCTCACCGGAGCCTGACCTTCTCTCAACGGCTAAGGACAATCTTTCTTCATATGCCCTCGATTACCACAGTTCCAACATGTACCCAAATTACCCCAACACTCACCAGTATGTCTCCTACCACACCGGTTACACTCAGGAGTCCTCAAGAAAGCATTTGGTCCTTGTTGACCTCTCCCAGGGTTACCACCCCCACGTCTAGCATCACCATGTAGCCTTCTATCCTTATGCCTCTTATAGCGATCTCTACCAAGATCACGCTCTGTAGCTCGCTTCCCCGAGCTAGATCCTTCTGCTCGACTCACCAAACCAAGATTCAGCTGAATGTCCTTGGCTCGAGTGACCAAGACATCGAAATCAGTATAATCAGCTGCGAGCATATAAGTCTTCACATCTGCCACTAGACCGTAACGAAACCGTTCACATCTTTCTCGCTCGCTAGGGATCAGCTTAGGTGCATATTGGCTTAGGCGTACAAACTGCACCTCATATTCTGCCACCGTCATGCTCCCTTGCACAAGGGACATGAATTTCCTCTTTTTCTCATCGAGGTAGCGAACTCCCAAATACTTTTGCTTGAACGCACTCAAAAAGAATGTCCAGGTCACATCATCATCATCCGTCCCAGATATCGTGGTTGTCCACCACATATATGCATCACCATGCAACTTGACACAATGCATCCCAACACCTGAACATTATTGCAGTTCAATTGTCCAAGTATCCTCTTGGTGCTCTCCAACCAAGACTCGGAACCCTCCGGGGTCAACCCTCTAAACTCAGTCCCTCCCAGACTGCGGAGTCGCTCTAACGTTAACCTTACATTGGCACCATCTTGAGGTGCAGCTCCATGAGCTCCAGCTACTGCTGCCTGGAAAGCGCCAACAATAGCTTGTATCAATACGGACATATCAGGAGCAGCTTGCCCCTGAACTCCCTCGGGTCCAGCGACCCCAACACCAACTCCAGCAGCACCAACCCTAGCTCCACCAGCACCAGGTGGTCCACCAGGGGGAGGAGGAGGTAGATCCTCAGCATTCTCCACATTCTCGTTCTCAGCCGTAGAACGAGTATTGATTCTAAGCTCTCCACGTGGCCCCATAATAAAACAATGCAACTGACAAAATACAATAAATCCAATTAGGCATAATAACGTAAGTAATCCAAGTACTCAAGCTCATTTTTGAAAACAATTCTTCTCATTAGTAATTATATGGCATTGGGATCCCCAACTATACCCCAAACACAACATATTATCACAATTTCATATCACTAAAACCACACATCAACAATCATACATCATACTTTCACCGAAAAGTCACAATCATTCATAATCACATACATTAACCACTTACCAAGCCCCAAACATTAAAAAACATGACTCTAATACCAACAAATGTAACCCCCTTAGCCAAGCTTAGACGCTTAACCCGAACTACAAAGATTACAAGGGGAAAACCAAAGTAAACTCGAAAGTCAACCTTGATTAACGATCTTTTTTTCCTTTTTATCTTTTCTAGATGCACATTAAGCCTATGTGTTACGCAAGAGTCATATGAAAGAAAGGCACATCGATCGGAAATCATTTAGGGACTCAATTGCAAGAATTACACTTTTAGGGACCAAAATGTAAATTTTGGAAAACATAAGAACTTTGCAGATTTTAAGTTTACCAATATGTAATTAGTCACTTTACATACATCTATGCCGAAAATGAACTTAAAAGGACATTCCAAGCTCAAACAATTGCATCCACAACATTCAGGACTAAATTGTAAAACATGAGAACTTGAAACAATTCAAATGCACAATCTAACGGTCAACCGTTCTGGAACACTGAACTTCGTACTGAAACGCCCATATCGAAACGGTGTTAACCATTTCGGTACTCGGGTGCGTTCCGAGACCAGTATCGGAACAGACCTCTCTACTAGCCAAAGTGTTCCGAAACACCTTCACCCGTTCCGAAACGCTATGGCCATTTCGGGCCCCTGTTTCGAAATAGATAAGGGTGTTTCGATACACCCTGCCCTGCAACAGTAGAATTTTCTGGTTTTTCACATCATAACACAATCAAACATGCTCCAAAACATTCCATAACATACCATTAACAAGTTTAAACATTAGAGAACATAATTGAGAAGCTTAAGCTAAAGCATGGCATCAAACACATGAACATTCAAACTATATGCATGCTTCCTAACCACAAAACAAAATATAGAACTCAAACCTCCAACAAAACCATTTAGAACCATTTACAAACCATAAAAGCCATAACAAACTTACTACAAACATAGGGAATCCAAAACACATCTCCCAAATACAACCTTGAAACCCTATTGCAAAATACCAATACTAAAGTGTGTAAAACATAACCATACATGAGCTTTACACTTCATTGGATTTTCTTAACCTTCTTGCTGCCCAAAACACTTCAATTATCTGCATTTTTGGTAAAAGAGAGCATAAGCATGTTTGCTTAGTGAGACATGCTCTAAAGAAAACCAACACAATAATGTATTATTCAAAACACTTTCTCAAAATCCATTTTCAACAACATGCTCATTCTATCTCATGCTTGAAAACCATTTCAAAGCAAATCTCCATTTGAAAACACATGTACCTCCATTCTATCTCATGCATTTAAACCAATGCAAAAATCATGGCAAGACCATACACATGCTTGTAGAAACTAAAGCATTTCATAAACAAATCTCATATGCATTTCTCATAGCATAAATCATCTCAACAATAGGTACATGTGAGCCAAATATATTTTTATATATTATATTGACATTTCACATTTCATCATTACTCGGATATGCAGATTAGCTTGACTCAAGGTCAAGTCCTACCTCGGTGGAATCTCTCATCACCGGATTCTCATGGCGTTATCTCTCATCACCACAAAGCTTGAGTATTTCACCAAGTCCTACCCCGATGGTATCTCTCATCATCGGATTCTCACTTTGGATTGGGATGGCACTACCCCCAATGCCCAACTCCAAAGAGCACGTACGAATTTTTAGATTATAGTGCACTCTCATCCTATTGATCGATCAATTATATTCGGTAAGTATCTCATCTTCTATGCCAATATATTATGTCAAAACATCATCTCACCTACTGTTTTTCATGCAACATTTCTCAATCTTTCTCATCTCATTTCAAAATCAAAATACATACTTGCATTAAATCAAAATCTCAAAACTCTTCAATGCAACGTGCTATCTCATGATATCTCTTCAAAGCATCATCTCATGCTACAAATCATGCATAAAAACAGTTGGAATTTATCTATCTCAAAACAAGAGCATGTAAAAGCATTTTAAGGGCAACCACCACGTAATTGAGAGCAAATCTAGCCATACTTACTTCTGGACTTAGGAAGGTGTTTTAAACCTTTCCTAAATCCCCAAACCATGTTTCTTTGTCCCTCAAGGACTTTTAAAACCATTCGCACTCACCGATTACGTTTTGCTTGCTCGCCGAAACGCTATCTAAGCTCCCGGCACCTTCGGATCAACACCAAAGGCGTCCGAAGATGTCTCCCCTGTTCATAACACATAAGAGCAGAGGATTAATGTATCATCATGCATTGAAATCATCAGCCGCACACCTAAACCCGCTGCTCTACTCACAAGCCTCATTTCGGCCACCAAAAACAACCGAAATCATCTCCAAAGTCTTCCAAAACAATGCCCAGCCAAGAGCTATCACTTCTAAACATTTCTAAACCTCAATCAACATAAAAAATCACAATAAACTTGTCCTTATACCTCCAGCTATAACAGAACACCAAACCCACTCCAAAAACCACCATTCTAGCATGCAAAACTTAGGAATCCAAACCTATTCGGGATTTTTTTCATAAAACCTCATTTATAACATCAATTACCATCCAAAATACATTAGAAATCAACCTCAAATCAGAGCCTAACCAATAGTTACGAAAATCATCAAGATCTCTCCAAGAATCTTGAGTTTTGACACAATTTCATGTTTCTAACATTAAAGCAACTCAAAAATCATTAACAAAGGATTGATAACATGTGAATTTCAGTAAAGAACTGATCATTAGAGGAGAAGGACGAAGCTTACCTCTAATGGCTGATTTCTCCTTGATTTTGGCAAGTTTTCTTGAAAATCCAAAGTGAAAACAAGAGGATTTGATGAGGAAAAGTTTAGGAATCAAAAGGAGATTAAAATATCATCAAAATGAATGAAAATCAGAGGCTAATTGATGGAGGAATTGTGTTTGGCTGAAAAGAAATTGCGAGAAAATGAAATGATAGAAAACTAACGTAAGATTTGAACCGTTAAAGATAGATTTTCTTTTTAATAATCCTTATTTCCCTTAATGAAAACATTAATGAAAACACCCAAAATAAAGAGAAATCTGATTAAAAATATTTTGGTAAAATTAGCTCCTTAAAGATTCAAAGTTTCAATCCTTTACAAAATAGTCACTATTCAACTTTTGCAAAGTCTGCGATTTGGTCACTACACCGAAATGTAGTATTTCCAAACCTCATTTTGTAAAATTGTTTTCACCATAATCATGCATATAATAAATGAGGATTTTTAGATATTTTTCCATATTTTTAAGGCATCCCGAACTAGGTATTCCCTAAATCTCCCTTAAATATTCGAACCGTTCTCGACCAGACCGATTCAAACTCTAAAACTTCTAGGCCCAAAATCAGGGCGTTACAAGGACTACTGAATGGGACAGAGATCGTGCCAAGAGGCACAAGGATAAGAAACCTCATCATGATCATAGACACGGAGGTGGTACTCCGGGGCGAGGCCATCACGACCAAGGGACTGAGAATCGTACTCTCGAGTGCAAGAAGTGTGGTAGACGTTATTACGGTGAGTGTTGGGGCACTTACGACTCTTGTTGGAATTTCGGGTCTAGGGTGCATTTGAAGCGCGATTGTCCACCTTCATCTAGGGATAGACAAGCTCCTGCACGATCTGTCGAACATCAGAGAAGCCGTGGGCGCGGTCGAGGTAAATTTCAACTTAGGAATGACGGTTAGAGGAATGTAGCTCATGTTGTAGCAGTTCAGCTCGAGGGAGGTGGACCAGTTAGGGTGTATGCACACCGTGAGGACAGAAATGACACAGATGTGATTACAGGTAATTTCTCGTTACAGTATTTGACTTTGCTTTCCTTGATTGATTCTGGTTCTACGCATTCGTACATATTGAGTGAGCATGCAAGATTTCTAGATATTCCGGTTGAGATATTAGATGTGGGTATGAATGTCACAAGTTCCTTTGGTGAGACAGTTGTGGTCAGAAAGATGAATAGAAGATGTCATTTGATGGTTCAGGGTCATGTTTATCCCGTGGATATGATGTAATTGTCGTTTTATGGTTTTGATGTAATATTAGGCATGGACTGGCTTGTAGAGCATAGGGCTATGGTAGATTTTGAGACGAAGCTGGTGTCCTTTAGACTTTCATAGGATCACGAGGTAGTAATAGTGGGCGAGAACGTTAAGTTCTTGTCCAATGTAGTTTCAGCCTTAGAGGCTGAGAAGTTATTGGATGTGGGTTGTCAGGCGTACCTAGCCTATGTCATGAATCCGAATATGGATGAGGCACGACCGCAAGACATTAGGACAGTTTGTGACTTTTCGAGTGTATTCCCAGAAGAATTTCCTGGTTTGCCTCCAGATAGAGATGTAGAGTTTTCTATTGAGATATATTCAGATTCAGCTCCAGTATCGATTGCACTGTACCAAATGGCTCCTAAAGAAATGAAAGAGTTGAAGACACAGCTTCAGGAATTGATAGACCAAGGGTTCATTCGTTCGAGTACTTCACCTTAGGGTGCACCGGTGTTGTTTGTGAAGAAGAAAGACGACAGTTTGAGAATGTGTATCGACTATCGACAGTTGAATAAGTTGACAGTGAAGAAAAAATATCCGTTACCGAGGATTGATGATTTGTTTGATCAGTTGATAGGTGCTTCAATTTTCTCGAAGATAGATTTGAGATCCGGTTATTATCAGTTGAAAGTAAGAGATCAAGATGTATCGAATGCAACTTTCCGTTATCGTTATGGGCACTACGAATTCTTAGTGATTCCCTTTAGTTTGACTAATGCACCAGCAGCTTTTATGGACATGATGAGTAGAGTGCTTCACGAGTACTTGGATCAGTTTGTGGTAGTGTTCATTGATGATATTTTAGTGTACTCTCGTACCGAGGAAGATCATGATCGGCATTTGCGTTTGGTGTTGCAGAAATTGTTAGACAATCAGTTTTATGCCAATTTAAGCAAGTGTGAGTTTTGGATTAGGGAAGTAATCTTCCTAGGTCATATTGTATCAGCCAAGGGAATCTGAGTGGATCCCAAGAAGGTTGAGGCAGTTGTGAATTGGAAACCACCGAAGACAGTGACCGAAGTTCGTAGTTTCATAGGTTTGACCAGTTACTATAGACGTTTTGTTGAGGGTTTCTCAAAGGTTGCAGCTCGTTTGACTAAATTACTACATAAGAATGTTCGGTTTGAGTGGACTGATGCAAGACAACAAGCATTTGAGAAATTGAAAGAAGCCTTAATCGAAGCTCCTATTTTAATTCATCCCGTGTCGGGGGAAAGAGTTTGTACTCTTCAGTGATGCGTCGTATGTTGGCTTAGGTTGTGTGCTTATGCAAGAGGGAAGAGTAGTGGCCTATGTGTCTAGGCAGTTGAAGACTCATGAGAGTAATTACCCTACGCATGACATAGAATTGGCTGTAGTGGTTTTCGCTTTGAAAGTTTGGAGACATTACTTGTATGGTGAGAAATGCATAGTGTATACGGATCACAAGAGTCTGAAGTATATAATGACACAAAGAGAGTTGAATCTTAGACAACGTAGGTGGCTAGAGTTACTTAAGGACTACGATCTCACGATTGAGTACCATCCGGGTAAAGCCAATGTAGTGGCTGTCGCTTTGAGTAGAAAGGTAACAATGGAAGTATGAGCTACATTTGCTAGATTGAGTTTGTCCAAAGATAGTGGTTTAGTGGCCGAGTTGCAAGTTAAACCTTTGTTGCTTCAGTTGATTAGAGAGAAATAATTGCAAGATAGATCATTAGCATCTCATGTTCAAGACATAGCGGAGGGTAAACCGACAGATTTCTATTTTAGTAGTAATGGAATCTTGTGTTTCAAGAGTATAGTAGTTGTTCTGGAAGATGTAGATTTGAGACGCACCATCCTAACTAAAGGTCACAGTAGTCCGTTTGCTATGCATCCGGGAAGTACGAAAATGTATCGCAATTTGAAAAATGAGTATTTCTGGGTTGGTTTGAAGAAAGATGTTGCTGAGTTTGTCAGTAAGTGCATGGTATGTCAGCGAGTTAAAGCCGAGCACCAGTTTCCTTCAGGTTTGTTACAACCGTTGAGAATTCCTGAGTGGAAGTGAGAGAGAATTGCCATGGATTTCGTATCGGGTTTGCCGTTGACACCTTCTAAGAAGAATTCGGTTTGGGTAATTGTTGATCGTCTTACGAAATGTGCGCACTTTTTGGCCATTCACACTACTTATACTTTAGATAAGTTGGCCCATTTGTATATCAGTGAAATAGTGAGATTGAAATAGTGAGATTGTATGGTGTACCGAAATCTATAGTGTCAGAAAGAGATTCGAGGTTCACAGCTAGATTTTGGGAGAGTTTGCATAGTTATTTTGGTACTAGACTGAATTTTAGCACTTTATATCATCCTCAGACTGATGGTCAGTCAGAGAGAGTCATACAAGTGTTGGAAGAGATGTTGAGATGTTGCATTATTGAATTTCAGGGTTCATGGGAGAAGCATCTACCATTAGTAGAGTTTGCATATAATAATAGTTATCAAGCGAGCATTCAGATGGCACCTTATGAAGCTTTGTATGGTAGAAAATGTAGAATACTTGTTTGTAGGGCTGAAGCGGGACAAAAATTGATACCTTTTCCTGATATGCTCAATGGTACTATCGAGAAAGTACAGTTGATTTGCGACCTTTTGAAGGCAGCTTCGAATAGACAGAAATCTTATGCAGATTTGAAAAGAAGACAAATAGAGTATGTCGTGGGCAACAAAGTGTTCTTGAAAGTCTCACCTTGGAAGAAGGTGATGAGGTTTGATAGGAAAGGTAAGTTGAGCTCGAGGATTATTGGTCTATATGAGATAGCTGAGATAGTTGATCTCGTTGCCTATAGATTGAGACTACCGGCCGAACTAGAGAAGATTCACGACGTGTTTCATGTCTCGATGCTTTGGAGGTATAGATCAGATCCGTCACATGTTATGCCAGTTGATGAGATAGAATTGAATCCAGATTTGACCTACGATGAAGAACCAGTTGAGATATGGGCTTCGGACCGCAAAGTGTTGCGAGGAAGGACCATTGAGTTGGTTAAGGTTAAATGGCGACACCTAGGAGTGGAAGAAGCCACTTGGGAGAGGAAGGATGACATGAGAAAGCAGTTTCCGCATCTCTTTTCGCCAGGTAAATTTCGGGGACGAAATTCCTTAAGTGTGGGAGAGTTGTAACGCCCCGAGTTTAGGTCCGGGAGATAATCAAATTAGTCAAGCCGAGTCGGGTTAAATTTAAATTAGAGAAAAAAACTATTTTTAACACACCTAAAAGTGTTTTAAAAGAGAAAAGGGCAAAAAGGAGATTTTGTAGTTCTAAAAAGGGTTTTTGAAAGCTATCATCTTCTCCAACTTGTTTTTCACGTTCAAAAACCTCTCCTAACCCCATTTCACTATTCCATTGCCCCGAGCTCTCAATCCAAGTGATTTCTTCAAGGCTTCCTTGAGTCATAAATGTTGAGATTTTTGCAAAACCTATGGTTTAAACATGTTTTGATTTTTAAAGTTTTGTTTGAAATGAAAAGGAGTTTATGGGTTTTCATTTGGGTTGACTATGGATGAGTTTGAGTGTGTTTTAACTTTGTTTTATTTCAAAAATAACATGAAAATGATGGGTTGTTATGGGAAACCCGAAATGGGTATTGTGGGTGATTTTGGGAGTTGAAAATCTTGAGTTTTTGGATGGGTTTTGGGTCTAAATGACAGCTGAAGGTTTGATAGCTTTGGGTTGATGTTTAGGGATGTTAAAAGATAGATTTTTTATTGTAAATTCGTTGGGTGTGGCTACAAGTAGTTTGGGACTGAATTGATATGTTTCAGGTGAAGTGTAGGGCTTGAATCGATGTGTGTTGTTGCAAGATTGTTGAGTTCCGGGTTTTTTCTGTATTTGTTAGTGTATTAATGTTCTAATGTTAAGTTTTGGGTTGCTTAAAATAGAGGAATCAGATTCGGGCTTCGTGTAAGGAAATCCGGGTTGTTCGGAGCCTTGATTCAGCATCTTGGATATTGTTTGTGTGTTTGCTGGTGAATGGATTGATTTTAAAAGCCTTAACGTGGTTAAGGGAATGTCTTGGGAGTTTGGATTGAGCATGAAAGGTCAATCCAAGCTCAAGAGTAATTTTTAAAGGTTTTACGCAATTAATACATGTTTTATGATTCTTGATGCAAAGTGAACATGTCATGTTGATAATGTGTTAGTTTGCATTGTTATACATGTTGAGACTTATGACTTGTGTTTATACTTGCATCGTGAGTACATGCTTTGCAAGAAAGTTTGGACATGGTAAGTGGTTCAAGCATCGATAATGCTTGTGGTTGTGAATGAGTATATTGACACGTGTTGAGTTGTTACCGGATATAATTGATCGATCAATAGGATTAGAGTGCACTCGAGGTGAAAGTCGCGTGTGGCCATAGTGATGTTAGATTCCACTAAGAAGGACTACGATGATGTGAGATTCCACCGGAAGTTATGTTTTTACTAGACGGGTGAGTACGATGATGTGAGATTCCACCAGAAGTGTAGTGGGTTTGAGAAACTATCCGCATATCCGAGTAAAAACGATGAATGACAATATACCCATGATGCTTTAATTCTCATGTTAAGCATGTTGTTGATTCCTTCTATTATGCTTATACATTGTCGGTTACTTTTCTTGCGTTATGAAAATGAGCATGTGGTAAGCCTAAGGTTTGTGGTTGCATTCGGTAAATGCACGTGAAGGTAAATGCATGTTGTTATGTGTTCAAGCATGTGGAGATGATTTGGAAATGGTTTTGGTTTTCAAGCAAACTAATGTTTTAAAACTGCATTGTTGTAGCTACCGTTTTGAGCACCGCTCACTAAGCTTAAACGCTTACGCTCTCTTTTCTAACAATGCAGGCCTTTAGACCTTCGGAGCAGCTCAGGGAACAAGGGAGATTCCAAGGGAGTTTGGTTTGCTCAAGTATGGGTTTAGACTTCAATAATTAGTATTAAGCAATGGGATATGACCTTTATGTTTTGAGTTGTTATTGGCATGTCTCTTGCTTTAGACAAGTTTTCTTAGTTGTTTTGGGCTTGTATTTCCTTTTACCTTGTTGATTTATGCTTTTGTTTAGCTTTTGGCAATGTTCGTGAATGCTATGTATGCTTGTTGCCTTTAAGAATCTTGTTTTATTGGTTGTTGCATCGTTATGTGTTTAATTTGCTTTATATGTATATCCATGGATTCTTTGCGTCATATGTGTGTTTGTATGTTGCTTAAACGTTTGTTAAATGCCTCTAGTGTTGAGTGCTTTGTGCTTTTAACGGCTAAAATCAGTTCTGCAGGGCAGGGCGTATCGATACGCTCAAGGGCGGTATCGATACGGTCCCTTGTTTCGGGAAAGGCGTACCGGTACGCGGGGGCGTATCGATACCCAAAATGCTCTCTAGAAATATGAGAAATTGACGAGATTTTGGCGTATCGGTTCGGGTCCCGGGTGTATCGGTACAATTTTCGTAGTTAACCAAGGGAAGTTGACCGTTGAGGGCGTATCAATACCAGCCTTGTGGGTATCGATACGGGTTCCCTAGGGTTGACTCTGAGGTGTTTGACCAGTACAGGCGTATCGGTACAGGCCTTTGGTGTATCGGTACGACTTGTTGTAAAAATTTAAAAGGGTTATCTTAATTGTATGTTTTGCTTGTTTTGTATCCATGTGTGTTTTCCGCTGCGTGTCCCCTCACATAGGATATAATTAATCTATCTAGACAAGATAACTTTAAAAGAAATATTTCTAGGGTTGGTAATCGGAGTGGAGCCTTAACGGATTTCGCTTCGATTTTTCCCGTGTAACCCATTCGATGCGGTCTAGCGGCTAGGCCGGGTCGAGGGGATTACAATTATCCAATTATAACATGTAATGTGGTGTAGTTTTTTTATTTATTTAATTTCTAAATTTTTAAAAAAATATGAATTTCTGAAGAAAAAAAACTGCAATGTTTTATTTTCTTTCATCAAACCCTCAAATCAAATCTCCCTGATCGTTCGGCATCCCCCACATGCCGGTGGTTCGTTTTTCACCACTCAAGTGTCACGTACCTCACTGTCCGGCATCCCCCACTCTCTAGTTGTCGGTTAGAAGCCCAATCAGTCTTTTTTTTTCTTCATTATTGGATGTTCGTCGATGGAGCAATCGATGGTTCATTCATTGATTTTTGATGACGGGATAATGGGGTTTTCAGCTGTGCGGGTCCGACGAAGGCAATGATAGCCGGTGGTGGTTGAATTGGTGGTGGGAGTGGAGGAATTTCGGAATTAGGGTTTGGGGTTTTTTTAAAGAAATTGCAAATTTTGAGATTTTTATAAAATTAAAGATTTTTTTGTTTTTTAAAATATAAAAAACACCATAACTATGCCACGTGTCATGTTTTAATTGGATAACGATTTTTGGCTACTGGAAATTCAATTAACCATGGTGTATCGATACAATCTAACCCCATATCAATATGATATTCATTTGGGCAAGCTATTTAGGCATAGCATACCGATACAGTCTCTTACTGTACCAATATGATCTTGATGATATTAGCAGATTTTATATTAAATGATTCGAATGTTGGTTGTCAGTTATTGGAATCTTAAATTTTTAAATGGTCGTTGAACCGTATCTATACGCCTAGATAGCGCATCGATACGCTTTTTGTCAAATTACAAATCAGGATTCTAGTGAGAAAAAACCGTATCGATACAACATTTTCGTATCGATATGCCCCTTATAACCATACTGCTACTCCCTTGTTTTCAGTCACAATGGCTCTTTCTTCTTTGAGACAGGTATCGATACGGTCTCGAGGGTACTGATACGCTGTGCAGTTGAGGAGCATTTATTGCAGGAAAAAGGCAGCCCAATGGGTAGATTAATGACCTCAACCACACAAACGGCTAGAATTAAATGCAAGGGTATAAAAACAAGTCTCCAAGACTACAACAACAACTATTGAACCTTCAAGCAATATCCAAGCAATTATTCCAAACCCTTGAGCTTATAGAGTGAAATTTGTGTACCCAACTTGTAAAATTCTTCATTGTTGATCTATCTTTTAAGTTTGGGGAGTGTTTGTTTGTAATTGGGCAATTAATTAGTCTATTGAGAGATACATTTCAGATTTCCTATCTTTCTTTGTAATTGTGAGTGAATTTGATTAAACTTTGGGTAGAACGCTTAATCGGTTTGTAAGATTTCCTCTTAATCCGAGAAAATAGGAAGAATCAATTAGTGGATTGGTTGAAAATCCTTAGTGGGAGCTAAGGTAGTGGATGTAGAGCTTGTTAGAAGCTTGAACCATTCTAAATTGTCTTGTCTCATCTTTTTCAATTTTCCCTTTCCTCCCTTTAAATTTTTAATTGCCAATTCACCCCCTCTTGGCCATTACCAATTGTGTGATCAACTCAACAATTTGTATCAGAGCTACACTCATTGGAAGGATTACAACCCTCTTGAGTCGATTCTTGGAGAGTTCGATCAACAACAACTAGAAGCAATAGCATCTATCTCCGGCAACAACTACGAGTCACAATCCATCACTAAGCCTCCTTAGTTCAATGGGGATAACTATCCTTAATGGAAGAATATGATCACTACAGTAAAACATGTCTTTAGTGGGGTTTTTAGTCTTTTAGCGGATTTTTTTTTTGTACCGCTAAAAACTTTCCCGGCACTTAGAAAAGCGCCGCAAGAAGTGCCGCTAAAACCAGCGCCGCAACCATTCGCAAAAGGTCAAAATCTATAGGGTGTTTGTAAATACAAATGCCACGAAAAACTGTTCTATAGTGGCGTTTGTAAAAACAAACGCCGCAAAAGATTGTTCTGTAGTGGCGTTTGTTTTTTACAAACGCCACAAAAACTGTTATGTAGTATCGTTTGTTTTTTCAAATGCCACAAAAACTGTTACGTAGTGTCGTTTGTTTTTGCAAACGCCACAAAAACTGTTACGTAGTGTCGTTTGTTTTTGCAAACGCCGTGAATAACACCGTGCTTCCAAAAAAACTCAAATAAAAATAATACTATTATTATGTAATAATTGATCAATGCTGTTAAATTAACAAATGTTGCACCAAGTTATTTGAACATCCAAAGAAAAGAAATTGAAATATGAAGAGAGTACAACATGGTTCCTTACATACAAATACAAAGAAAATCAACAAAAGTACATGCCATCGACTAGTGTATATAAGTTTAGTTCTAAAATTCAACGTGTGTACACATTTATCAGGTTTCCCAGATTTCTTTGTTGCTAGATCTGGACGAATTGCAGCATGAACCTTTTTGTACATTCCTTCCAAGCTGTCAGCCTCAATACCTCTCTTTATGTACTCACTGAAGTGAGAATGATACTTCTCTGGCTCATCTTCCATCAAAGTTTATTAATTAGACAAAGTTAGAGACCTGCACACACATATTAAATATGACAAAGTTAGAGACTTGTAATCTGTTAAACTTACATAATCTCTTGGTTACTTCCAAGTTATGTAAATGTAGGATCTGCAAAAACTAAACCGGTTTCACATAATTTGATGACTTTATATAAGTCTCTCAGATGTCTCCATTTCGGTTCCCTTATTAATCCTTGTAAAAGATAAAAAAAAATAAGTTTAGAACCCCAAGGAAAACTAATCATGCATTAAATATTTAGACAAACCTGATAGTTGAGTGTCATCCACACCTTCATTAATGCCGGTGATTCTACGATCCTAAATATTCGAGGTAGAGAAGAGAGAGTAAATTCTCAAGCTGGAGATGGGGAACTAAAGCATAAGACAGGGAAAGCAACAAATAGGCCAAAATTGAATTACAAGCTTGATCATAAACCGAAATTTGGTTGCGCCAAAATTCCATTAGAGGTAAAAGGACTCTGCCTGCAACATACAAAAATAAGCCAAACAGTTGGACGCGCTTGTATCTAACGACAATGAAAATTAAATTATGCATGGACTTTCAGACTCCATAATAATTCTACCATTAAAGCATAAAAGAGAACTTATTAATGGTGTCATTTACTGAAAATGATTCTTTAGCTCATCAGTGTTTAGATAAGAAGTGGCATCATATAAATTAACTTCCAAGGGATATTTTATTAACAATTATAGAGGAAATGCACCATTGGCAATGCAAAAGATAAAAAACTTGTATAACAAAAATAAAGGGTGGGAGAGTACAAGACTTTTTGGGATAAAGGATAAGATAGTTTCTGAATGTTAGATTGTAGACTCACCTAATCTTGATCGTTTGAGATTCAGAGACTCCGGAGAGACAATTGATTGCATCCATTTCATTTTTTCAGATAGAGGACTTGCCTAAATAAAAATCGAAACAATAAAATCATTCAAGAATAGAACAACACTATGGTTGCACTTGGGAAATTGAATTTCAAAATAATGTAAGTTTTGTGATTAAACATATAAATGGAGCAGTTATGATTACTTTCCAATTTTCACGAACTTGTTAGATTCCTATTTAGTAATAAGTTTGGAATTCATATTTTGTATAACCTTCAAATATATAATCATATTTATCTTGAACTAATTTATACACAATGCATGTGTCATTCCCAAATAAACAAAATGCAAGTATAGAAACCTAAATCTCTCGCTGCATTACTAGAATTCGGGACAACTTCTAATTCGACTTTGCCGGGAATAATTTCCCCCAAACACTCTTTAGCATATTGCCGCGATTTTTTTTTGAGAACCCGTTTTTTTAGTTTAGAAAAATAACCTGACTATTGAAATTTGGAAAATCGAACATTTTTATTTTATTTAGGCCTTAAAACCACTGAATTTTTCATTTTTAATCAAAATCCCTTTTATTTGTTTTAAGAATCGTTTTGGAGTCGACACTGGCCACTTTGGTAGGTCGGACACCATAAAAACGTACTAGAGATTCGTTTTCGAAAAGTTCAGGTTCGGGAGTTGGTTACGTTTAGGGAAGAGTTAGCACCCCTACGAACGTCCGTTATTGGTACCTTATTAATTACACGTGGCATTTTGACAT
Source organism: Hibiscus trionum (assembly GCA_030270665.1). Lineage (NCBI taxonomy): Eukaryota > Viridiplantae > Streptophyta > Magnoliopsida > Malvales > Malvaceae > Hibiscus > Hibiscus trionum. The sequence continues at coordinate 32,108,964 of BSYR01000021.1, forward strand.
TTCAGACATTAATTTGAATTTAATCAATTCTTTTAATTGTAAAATGAATTTTATTCCGAATGAGAGTATCCTTTTGTAAGGAAATACATTTTGGACGAATATAATTATGAAACGTCCAGTTACATTAGGACACTTTAATTTATATTCAAAATGTACCTCAACACAAAAGGTTTAATGCATGACCAATTATTGTCTTGTCATTTTAAGTAAACCTTAATTAGGCTCCATTAATTAGTTTAATTAAGAATCTATGAATATTATTAATTTTTGGACATAATTGGTAACATCCAAAATAATATTGGGCACTATCTTTAATGGATCCAAAAGTAATAATATTTCTAATTAAGGTGATTCTAATTAGTTATCATATTTTAATTTTAATTAATCTAATTGTGTATTATTCCTATTTTTTAGGTTAAAATGAAATATTGAAACCTTCATCGGAATATTCATTGATTAACATCACTCTTCAATGTGATACTAACGAATATTGAACATTCTAATTTTTTTTTCAAATATTCATTTATTTGCTATAATGGCCTTTTCATATTCAATTATTTAATTAAGAGACCTAGGCTAAGGGCTCTAATTATTAGTATTAATTAAGTGGCCAAATTGTCTAAGTAATAAAGCTACATGCTCAATTTAAAATCAACAAAAATATATAAACAATTAAATAAGAAAATTAAAGATGAGAGAGGACTAAATTGAATTAAATTGGGAACTGGAGAGTCAAAATACAAGAAATTGGTGACCAAATTGAAGTTCACTACAAACCTGCAATGACCTGACCAGCAGTTAAACACTTTTAAAAAAAACATGGATCCTCATACCCAACCCGGTATCCACCCGCGCAAACCTGGTTGCCCAAAACGGCGGCGTTTCCATACAACTATATATACCCCCCTTTTAACCAAAAAATCATTTCTTTTCCCCTTATTTTTAATTTCCTTTCTCTCTCTAGGTCGAATTTCCTCAGCCTTCTCTCTACCTAACACCCAAATTCTCATACCCAACACCCATTTTGAATCAAATCTTTCCTTTTCACGAGATTCAAACTCTATTCTTCATTTTCAACCCTTTGATCCAACATAAACACTTTAACCACCTAATTTCTTGTTTTTTATGAATCAAACACATGTTTTCATCAAAAACTCAACTCATGTTCTTCCGATTTTTCCTTTTGATCCGCATTAACACAAAAACTCCCTACATATATTGTTTTTTAAGATCAAACCTATAAATTCTCCAAGAACTCAAACTAATTTTTCTCATTTTCCCCATTTCAACCTACAGTCGGCTCTGTATCCTTTTCCGACGTGCTTATTGGCCGCCGGAGGCAACACCAATCACCGGCCGTCGTCTCCGATCATCTTCTTCGACAACCTAAACCACTGATCACCGACCGAGAAGTTTCTAACACTGCTGCAACTCCGACCAAGCTCCGATCGTCTTCTTCGGCCAACACTCTTACTCCGGCCACCGTCTGGTTTGTCTCTGGCAACCGGTCATCGCCGTGAGGAGATTTTCGACCGACGTTCGCCGTCGCACCGCAGCTGCCGTTTGATTAAAAAACCTAATTTTTCCCTTTTTTTCACCTCGAATACCTAGATATAGTCCCGGCTCGACAAAGTTACCCACACTTCACTGGCCTAGGCTACCCGAACTCATCTCGGTCACTCATTTTCGACTCTAACTCACTCTGCTGATGATGCGCAACTCTCCCCGGTCGACAAGAAACATTTGTAATCGCCTCTGTCCTTTTATATTTTCAATTTCATTTTTAGTTCTTATTTTCTACTATGGTCTAACCTTGATTTATGTTTTTTAATGCAGAGGTTCCGACAGCCTCTTCATCTTCCCCGGTGTTGATACGGCATCTCCAGCGAGGTTCTGACAGCCTCTTCATCTTCCCCGGCAACCTTTGGTATTCGACCCCTCTCTCTCTTCTTTTTATTACTTTAATTATTATTATTATTAATTTTTAATGTAGTAATAATTGTGATCATTCCTTCCCTGACATAATCTATCTCTTCCTTTATATAGGATAGTGGGAAGTGACCTCATGGATGACATCAGCCGAGAGTTGATCCAGGTGAAAGGCTTTTGGAAAAATGGGAAGCTGTCATGTGGCACTTTAGGTGGGAAAAACAAACACAAATCCAATTTTGTGTTTGTTTGGCTAACTTCTACCCGAAAAAGCATACATTTGGGCGGGAAAATATATTGGAAATTGATTTTTGGGCTTTGAAATGGGCTTTGGATATGTAAAGGGACTTTGGATGTAAAATGGACTTTATTATGGATATTTGGACTATTTATTAGGTTTATTTATTTGTCTATTTTGGTCGTACTTATATCGAATTATTAATACTAGACTATCCCGGACAAAATACGGGTTCTATAGCTTCCCCTCTTTGCTCATTGATGTGGAACATGAATAGGGCAAAGACCGAAAGGACACGAATTTTGTACAAACCATTGACTCATGGAATCTTGAAGCTGTTCTTCTCATTATGAAATTTTTCAATCTCCCTTTATCTTTTTCTTTAGCTGAGGATGAACTTTCTCATTAGGAATTCTTCCTTCGCTGATCAAACTCTTCTTCTTTGTTGGACGAATTTTTTTCATTAGGAATTATGTCTCCGTCAAAGCGGACTCTTCTCATTAGGAATCATTCTTTGTTGGCGAACTCTTCTCATTAGGAGCTCTTCTTTGCTGGCGAACTCTTCTCATTAGGAGTTCTTCTATATTGGGGAGGACTCTTCTCATTAGGAATCCTTCTTTGCTGGGGCGGACTCTTCTCATTATGAATCCTTCTTTGCTGGACGAACTCTTCTCATTAGGAGTTCTTTGATAGAATCATGGATTTGCCTATCTACAAAAGGCGTTGAATAAGCAAGCTCTTCTCATTAGGAACTTCCTCATTCTTAAAACAATGAACTCTTCTCATTAGGAGTTCTATCTTTGCTGGATGAACTCTTCTTATTAGGAGCTCACCATTCCTGCAAAAAGAAATATCATTAATTAATAAATATTCTTTTTGGTGTAATATGAGATATTGTAAAGTGTCCACAAGTTCTATATTTCATGCACATTCCATCTCATGTTATTGTTTTTTTAAGCTCATCTTAGGCATAATTAGGATCATGCATTGCATTTTACAGTACTTCTTCATTTTACCTTGTTTTTATAGATTATCTTTTATTTGGTAAAAAAAAGATATTGTTTTAGTGTATTCTTGGTTTTAGGTACTAATGGCTGACAGAGGAAAAGAGGAGCTGAGGACGCGATGCTGAGGCAGTGAACCAAGGAGCTGTACTGATGCAGTTCCAGCTGAAGACAGTAGCTTTCGAGTAATTGTCGAGTGTTGTTTCCACCAACCCTGCTGCCCACGACAACAAAACTATGGAGTTGGAGAACCAGAGTGCGATTTGTAGAGCTAAAAATCCTGAGTCTATCACTGCCATCCACTCGATTTTCCGACGTCTATAGCAGCGAGTAGAGCCGCCGAAGTAAAATATCAAGATTGCTTGCGGGACAAGGAAAACGTGATAAAGTCCACATTCAACGCAAATAATTTAGAGTTTAAAGTCCAATTAAATGTGGAAAGCTACTTTTGAGGACTTCTACTTTAAGAAGGACTAAACCTAGTTATTGTCTATAAATACTCATTGTACTCCTAGTTCAAATCATCTTAGGTTTTCTATAGACATAGCTTGAGTGTTCTTTGCCGCCACCATGTTCTAAACGTCTCTTGGGTTAAGGGTTATGTTGTAAATTAGTTGTGAAACGGTTGTTTAGGTTTCAAGTTTGTTTTCAATAAAAATATTACAAGTTTACTTAAGTCATGTTCTTCACTTCTTCACTTAGTTCCAAAATTCCAATTGAAGAAATCCATTTGTCGGGCAGGAGAGTGTCAAACTCACGAAAGAATTAAGTACGGTCTCATCATGTCGAGGTGTTGACTAATTCGGCTTAGACATAAATACGAATTTCAGTGGCTAAAAGAAGCAACCAAACGTCGACTGTCTGTGTTAGGTTTACGATGAGATTGCTAGGTATTTCCTACATCACGTGGTGACAGAATCCTTGCCTAGACATAGGAAGGATTATATTAGAATTGCTCTGCCGAACTTAGAGTATCTGCCAGACTTTTCGCCAGGACTTCTCCCCATCACGTGGTGACAGAATCCTTGCCTAGACATAGAAAGGGTCGCAACCTCAATCCGCCAGTACCCACCGAGGCAGCATATCGTGGCTGCGCAAAACAACTTAGCCTATTCAACGTAGTTTCACACTAAGTGGCAGCATAACCCTGCCCTCTTTATCAACCTGTTCACTTTCCCTATTACTTGTGTTTTATTTTACTTTCATCTCAAACAATCATTTCACTTGTGTTTTTAGTTTTCCTTGTGCAGGAACTACAATTCGAACCAAGCTGACCAATCCTCGTGGGATTCAACATCTTTTATACTATAACTTGGCATGAGTGTGCACTTGCGCTCTCACAAAAAGGGAACACCTACATGCCCTACAAGTCTTTGATGTCGTTGCCGGGGATTGGTAACAACAAATTTCATTTTTAATTTCTGTAGTATCTTTATTATTTTTTATTTTATTTTCATTTATAATCGAAAAAAAAGAATTTTACAGTTGCCTTTGCTTGTGCATGACCAGGGCAAACCCAAAATGAGAACTCCTCTTTTACGACGATATCGAGCGCAAAGCAAGACAAATTAAGAAGGAGATCAGGGTAGTCCTATTGATAAACAATGAAGATAAGGGAAAAGCGAAGGTAAATGAGGACCCACCCAACGGTGCCGTGAACGACAGGGACGGGAAGCAAGACTTGCCGCCCAGAGGTCTGCAAGATCTACCACGGCAAGAAACCCCTCTTCCGCCCAGGCCACCCCAGATTCGAACCACTAGAGACTATCTCGAACATGACTTCCGAGGGTTCGATCCTACAGTAATGCAACTTGATATAGAGGCAGACAACTTCGAGCTGAAGCCTGTCATGTTTAACATGATCAACACATTAAGGCACTTTGGAGGGACTGCCACAGAAGATGCTCGGTAGCATTTGAGAGGATTCCTGGACATCTGCAGCGCATTTAAAATTTATGGGGTTCATCAAGATGTACTGAGGCTGAGGCTGTTTCTCTATTCACTAAGGGACATCGCAAAACAATGGTTGAACAACCAGCCAGCAAGGTCGTTCAACACATGGACGAAGCTGTGCAAAGATTTCCTGGATCGATTCAGCCCGTAAAATGTCACTGACAGACTGCGGAATGAGATAACAACCTTTAGACAAGGGGTTGATGAGCCGATGTATGAAGCATGGGAGCGGTACCAATAGATGCTGAATAACTGCCCGCTACATGGTCTTCCGGCTTGGACACATGTATCAATATTCTACATAGGGTAAACTACCCAATGCGAATGATGATTGATGCCTCTGCCAATGGGATCATCCTCGACAAACCACCAGAGGAAGCACTACGGCTGCTGAACCAGCCGCCAAATATGACTACAAATATCCAACAGCCCACCGAGGTGGCATTGGGCGTCTAGCCACTATAAATGAGGTAGAAGCCTCAGACTCTGTCAATGCCCACCTTGACACGCTGACAGAGCTGGTCATGAAAATTGTGCAACTGCTTGGGAAGGTCTATGAGGTAAAGGTTGTGGAACCATTCAATGACGAGTGTGGAGGAAACCATGATTCCACTGACTGCACAGCTTCTGACAACTATATGGGAGGATACGAGAGGAATAGCAGACCATCCCCGTACACCTACAACCCTGGATGGAAGAATCATCCTAATTTCTCCTGGAGCAACCCAAAGACTATTGCAAACCCACAACAGCTATAGAGAGGCTACCAACAGAACCAGTCCAGACAACAGACTCAGTAGCCACAAAACAATAATTCACTAGAAGCAACCCTTCACACTTTTATGTCTAGAACTAGTGATTTTATTGTTCGTACCAATAAATTCATTGATAAAACTGGGTCTTTTATGGATAGGACGGAGATGAGGATGAACTACTTGGAGGCTGCTATAAAAAACCTGGAGACCCAATTTGGGCAATTCACAGAGATCTTCAGCAGCTGAACAATGGGAGCAGCATCTAGCAGCTCAGAGGCAGCAGCCAAACCCACTTATGAGCAGTGCAAGGCCATATCTACAAGGAGTGGGAAGCAGTTGGATGAACCCAGGGTGGAGAAACAACCAGAAACTCAGCCAGACAAGAAAGAAAAGCCTGCCGCAGCAACACCAACACTAGCCACCGCAACAACTGATCAGGACAGCGGCCCTGAAGCAGATGATCCTCCCCAGACTAAGCCCCCAAGCAAGGAGCTTATAGAGGACATCCACCTGCCAGTACCTTTCCCCCAAAGACTCAAGCAACAAAAGCAAGAGCACCAATTTAGAAAGTTCCTGGACATTCTAAAGCAGGTGCACATCAACATACCTCTTATAGAAGCCATTAAAAGTATGCCTAACTATTCCAAACATCTTAGAGACATGGTTTCTAAAAAAGATGATTGGGGAGTTTGAGACAGTGGTCGTCACAAAAGAGTGCATGGCATTGCTACACAACAAGCTGCCGCCCAAGCAGACAGACTCGGGCAACTTTGTTATCCCATGCAGGATAGGCAGCAAACATGAAACTAGAGCCCTGTGCGACTTGGGAGCCAGCATCAACCTTGTTCCCAAGGATGTCTTCGATAAACTGGGTATTGGGCCTGCCAAACCTACCTCTGTCATGCTAAAACTTGATGACCATTCATTTGTACAACCGGAGGGAAAATCGAAGACATCCTGATAAAGGTGGGCAACCTGATTCTCCCAGCAGACTTCCTCATCTTAGATTGTGAGGCCGATGAAAAAGCCTCTATCATTCTTGGGCGCCCATTCTTGGCCACGGGCAGAACTCTTATAGATGTGGAACATGGGGAGCTGACCATGAGGGTAGACGACTAGAGCATCAAGATGAATGTGCTGCAACCCTCAGAAAAAGAAAAAAAGATGCCTAAATGCAAAAGCTGCCAAAATCTGCATAGAGACAGGCCAGCAGGTGCCGCAATAGACCAAAAGGTAGGCTGAAGGACCCAGTGACGCAACACCTAAAAGAAAAAAAGGACCCCCCAAGAGGGAAGGACAAGACAACCTACCTTAGGAAGTGGTTATGTCTGGGAGATGCACCCAAATGCACTCCCAACATAACTTAGTTTTTATTTATTTATTTATTTATTTTTTATGCATTAGGATTAGAGTTTATTTTATTTTATGATAAGATTAGTTTTTTTATTTTTATTGTTCAGAAGTTATTTAATTGCTTTTATTTTTGTTCTTATTTTTCAGGTTAAGGAATAAAAGAGCCGGATCAAGAAGGAGGCCCAGCAAGGAGCCCACTCACCATCCCGCTGAGACAGCCCAACGCAGCAACATGTAACACCTAGTTGGCCGCCAACGGCTCTGAGAATAACGGGCAGAAATCCCGTAACGTGCGTGAGGCAACTAGACCGTTGGACATTTATTGTCGCCACGACACCTCTTGGTAACCTCTATATAAACCCCTCTCACTCCATTCATTTACTTTACTTTCACCTCCTTGCTATCATTTTCTTTCTTCCACTGCTTTCTAATTGTTTTTATTTCTAGTTTCAGCTACTTCAACTGTTTCACATTGCATCTGCATCACAGCCTAGACCCACCTACAAGAGATTTTGCTTTAGTGTAGACAAGGAAAGATATAGAGATCAGTTCTCTAAGCAGAGTGTATGGGAGGAGCAAGGCTTTAACTACACAAAAGAGACAGGCGATCTCGGCTTAGAGCCTGCCCTGTTCGAGACAATTCACAGTAAAGTATGGAAGATGTTCGCTCGACAGCCAGAGATGACCAATGTCACTTTGGTCAGGGAATTTTACGCCCATCACCCATGCCCAGGGCAGCCATTTGTATATGTCCGCAGGGAGCCAGTCAAGCTGAATGCCACTGTCATCAACAGATACTATGGCCTTGATATGCACGACAACCCTCACGAGGAATGGAGGCAGTCACTAACGGCTACCGACTATGAGAAAATCAAGGCCAAACTCTACAAGCCCAACACGCCGTGGTTGGGAGGCAAACATGTACAATCTTTCCAGCGCCGCCACCTGCTGCTCGAAGAAGTGATGTGGAACACCTTTTTCAAGAGGCGCCTGCTGCCCACCTCCCACAACACCACCGTCGATCAGCCGCGCCTCGCCCTAATTCACAACATTTTGATGAACCAACCAATAAACGTTGGGGAAATCATATGCACGGAGAACAACAACTACTTAAAAAAGAAGAAGGCCATGTTGTACTTCCCATCCCGCATCACAGGCCTCTACGCCAACTTTGGTGTTTCGACGGAGCCTAAAGATGAGATGACGGCTGCCAAAGAAGGGTGGACCAGAAAAGTACGCCTACAGATGATGCAGGACACGGAGAAAGGGTCAATAACTCCCAGACAGCCATCTTCCGCACAACCTGACACTCCAGCCACCCCCGAGAGTACTGAAGCTGCCCCGGACAATGAAATCCTCCAACTACTGCACACCCTTATCGACATCACAAAGTGCATCGAGCAACAACATCTGACCTTCATGAAATTCGTGGGGGAGGTCCAAGAAGCATTGGTTGCTTATCTCCTACAGAAATTCCCTGGTGAGGGACCCATCCTGCCTCTATACCAAGCAGAACTTGCAGCTGCAGCCTAAGCACAAGGAATGCCACTCGCCGCCGCTACCCGTCAGGTGCCCTCTCCGATGCACTACCCGACTTCCTTAGCAACTACCGCATCTGACACAATAGAAGACTCACCCGAGCGACATTAGCAGCACCATTCACTTGGAGGCACAATAGGGACTTTGGCGAACACCTCCTCATAAGAGGAGATTGAGCAGCAGCCGCCAGAGCCAGTAACAACAGTGGTAGCAGCAGCACCAGCCATCCAAGTGGCGATTGTTCCTCGGGCAGCACCCACGGAGGAAGGCACTAGAAAGAGGAAGCAACACATCATAGCTGCCGATCCTGTGGACTTCATGACGGAGTCAGAAGAGAGCGACGCAGCTCTTGCCGAACTTCAAGAACAGCCACATCATATGCCGAAAAGAGTCCAGCCGCCGCGGAAAGCAAAAACCTCACCTGCTAAAACTGCCGCCAAGACATCTGTCGGCCACCGCTTCGTCATCCACACCTCTTCCTCCTCATCAACAGAAAAGACTCCAGCTTCCTCTCAACCCTTAGCCAATTTTTAATTCTTTCTTTTCTTCCTCTTTTATTTTTTTTATTTTTCTGTTTTCTTTTATATTTATCTTGTATTTATTTTTCTATTGTATTTTGTGCATTGAGGGTAATGCCCATCTCGAGTTTGGGGGGGGGGGGGATAGCTCTCACATCTTTTTTCTAGACATACTTAGGAGCATGGAGGTTGCATTGTACTTGCCTTAGTAATAATCGGAAAAGAAATTTTTTTTATAACTCGTACCTATGATAGGATAGTCGATTAACTTATTTTCGCACCAAATTAAAATTGAACTTAGTCTTAGGAAAAGCATGAAAAATGACTTAGATTTTTTTTTCTATTTGCCTAAAACTGTCAAACATCTCTGTTACTTGCTGAATGTGTTAGAATATATGATGAACATTGCCTGCTTATTTTTAGAATTATTTGTAAAGTTCTAACAATGATTGCAAGTAGCCGCCAAAGCAGGCAAAAGAAACAGGAAAAATACAGCACTGCCACTGCAGTAGAAGCAAAAACAAAGAACATTGTTGTTTTACCCTAGAGGTACCCGCAACAGGCTCTAGGAAGAATCATATGCGAGGACACTCCGCTGCTATCAAAGTCCTTGAATCTAAAAGCCTTGAAGTGACGGACAAATTAGCATGAGTGAATGAAAGTCTTCATGGGATGACTCTACTCCAAGGGTTTGGGGTTTTGTAGTTTGCGCCTATCTTAACTTCGGACCTAGAAGAGTAGTTGTGATAAGCTGAAGCCCCCACTGCCATGATTAAAATATTGTGCTTAACTGAGCTACCTCAGCAGCAACATTTTAAATTGTAACAACATCTTTGTTTATTTTGTTATTCTGCATATTCAGCTCGTACACAGACACGCACACACTGCACGAGCATTAGAAATTAATTCTAAGTTTTTTTACTGCTAACTTCCCCTCACTAAATTAATATAGGTGCCACGGCCTTGAGGTATTAAATCAAGTTAAAAACAAGTTCTTCTTTCTATTATTATTAGAGCAAGTGTGTAAGGTTGCATTGCTTGAGGACAAGCAATAATTTGAGTTTAGGGGTGTGTAAAGTGTCCACAAGTTCTATATTTCATGCACATTCAATCTTATGTTATTGTTGTTTTTGAGCTCAACTTAGGCATAATTAGGATCATGCATTGCATTTTACAGTACTTCTTCGTTTTACCTTGTTTTTATAGATTATCTTTTATTCGGTAAAGAAGAGATATTGTTTTAGTGTATTATTGGTTTTAGGTACTAACGGCTGATAGAGAAAAAGAGGAGCCGAGGACGCGATGTTGAGGCAGTGAACCAAGGAGCAGTATTGATGCAGTTCCAGCTGAAGACATTAGCTGTCGAGTAACTGTCGAGTGATGTTGTCGCCAACCATGCTGCCCACGGCAGCAAAACTATGGAGTTGGAGAACCGGAGTGCGATTTGTAGAGCTAAAAATCCTAAGTCTATCTCCGCCATCCACTTGATTTTCAGACATTTTTAGCAGCGGGCAGAGCCGCCGAAGTAAAATCTCAAGATTGCTTGCAGGACAAGGCAAGCGTGACAAAGTCCATATTCAACGCAAAGAAGTCATAGTTTAAAGTCACATTAAATGTGGAAAACTACTTTTGAGGACTTATACTTTAAGGAGGACTAAACCTAGTTATTGTCTATAAATACTCATTGTACTCCTAGTTCAAATCATCTTAGGTTTTCTATAGACATAGCTTGAGTGTTCTTTTCCACCGCCATGTTCTAAACTTATCTTGGGTTAAAGGTTATGTTGTAAATTAGTTGTGAAACGGTTATTTAGGTTTTAAGTTTGTTTTATATAAAATATTCCAAGTTTACGTAATTCATGTTCTTCACTTCTTCAATTAGTCCCAAAAGTCCAGTTGAAGAAATCCATTTGTCGGGCACAAGAGTGTCAAACTCACGAAAGAATTAAGTACGGTCTCATCATGTCGAGGTGTTGACTAATTCGGCTTAGACATAAGTACGAATTTTAGCGGCTAAAAGGAGCAACCAAACGTCGACTACCTGTGTTAGGTTTACGCTGAGATTGCTAGGTATTGCCTACATCACATGGTGACAGAATCCTTGCCTAGACATAGGAAGGATCATATTAGAATTGCTCTACCGAACTTGGAGTATTTGTCAGACTTGCCGCCAGGACTTCTCCCCATCTCACCTGCCGAAAAAGGAAAAGTTGCAAGAGCAGAGATCTGATGCGGCAGCGAAAGGGTTGTAGCCACAATCCGCCAATACCCGCCAATGCATCATATCGTGGCAGCGCAAAACAACTTAGCCTATTCAACGCAGTTTCATACTAAGTGGCAGCATAACCCTACCCTATCTATCAACCTGATCACTTTCCCTATTACTTGTGTTTTATTGTACTTTCATCTTAAACAATCACTTCACTTGTGTTTTTAGTTTTCCTTGTGCAGGAACGACAATTCAAACCAAGCTGACCAACCATCGTGAGATTCAACATATTTTATACTATAACTTGGTAGAAGTGTGTACTTGCGCTCACACAAAAAGGGAACACCTACACGCCCTACAGATATCCTCAATTTTCGCTTGAAGCATTGAAATCTTTGAGGTCACTTCTTTTCTGCATGTGGTGTCTTGATCTTTCGTTCTAAAACACGCATAAGATCTCTTATTGCTTTCTTTGTTTGTCTATCTCTTTCTACACCTAGAAATTGTATGACCTCTTTAGAAAGATTAAGATCCTTTCCGAGATCTGCCTTTGTAAATGGAACATCTTGAAATCCGCCTCTGTAAACGAAAGGTCTTGGAGTCCGTTTCTATAAACAGAATGTCTTTTTCTCTAGGAAAAAGATCCAAAATTTGCGAAAAGAAATATCATTGGTTAATAAGAATTCAAATTGGAATAGTATGAAACATCCTCAATTCCTATCTTGGAGCACTGATATCCTTAGAGTCGTTGCTTTCTGTCAAGAGTATCTCCATCTTTCAATCTAAAACTCATATCAAATCTCTTGTTTCCTTCTGTATAAGTCCGTCTCTTTCTATTGCATGTGACCTATTTGATCCTAAGGTAGATCTTTCTCGTGCTTCTCTCCTGGTAGCATGAATATTTTTTTCTTCTTTTTCAATCTTTTCTCACTTCTTCTTATGTACCAAGGTTCCAAAAGATTAACAACTTTGTTAATACCATGCCCCAGCTATCCAATTGTCTTATCGTGACACCATCCAAAAAGTTCTCATCATTTCTGCAAGTGTCAGTCTAAAAGGACTTAACATCATGCCCGAAAGACTTATTGACGACCCGAAGGATTTAGATTTGTAATGCACTTCCTTTCATGTGCAAACAACCACATCACTCCCGAAGGGGATGGCTCGAAGGACTTATCATCATGCCCGAAGGGCTTACTGATGACCCGAAGGATTTAGATTCGTAATGCACTTTCTTTCATATGCAAACGACCACATCACTCCCAAAGGTGAATGCCCGAAGGACTTAACATCAAGCTTGAAAGACTTACTGATGACCCGAAGGACTTATTGATGACCCGAAGGATTTAAAATTGTAATGAACTATCTGTCTTGTACATACAATTAGAAAATCTTGCTGAAGTCTGCCTCTTCAAACGAATTGTAAACTTTGTTAAGCGCCTTTTCAAACGGATTTTGTCGAGGTCTGTCTCTTCAAACGGGTTGAAATCTTTACTAAAATCCACCTCTACAAACAGATTGGAATCTTTGTTGAAATTTGTCTCTTCAAACGTATTGAAATCTTTGTTGTGATCTTTAAAATTCCTCGTTAATTCCTCTTCCTAAATCTTGACATTGTAGAATAAAATCTGGTTTGCTTTTTTGTTGATTCTTGTAAATTCCTGCAAAAATGTATAAAAATGCTTTGAATGCATGCTTTAGAATGCTCATATCTTATGGATGTCTAGCTATAAGATGTATGGGTTGTGTCAACTGGAAACCACTTGGATGGGCTATGATTTTCTTTGCGTCTTTCTTGAGCTTTCTGTTTCTGCTGCAACGGTACTTCATCTACTCTTTTCAAACCTGACTTGGCTTGATCTGCTTGAATTTCATCAGTAGCTCCTATCATCTTCTTTTTCCGACAAACTTTACCCCATAATTTCACTGTTATGCTCTTTTTCTTCTTCTTATCTCTTTAAATTGTTATCGTCAAATCTTGATCAATTTGCCCTTCTAAAGCATTTACTGTCTTCAGGCCTCGACAGTATTTGCCCCAGAACTTTGTTGCTGGGATTATTTTCTTCTTGAGCAAATTCTGACTTCTTTAATGATCGAATTCTTCCAGGCTCTGCATCATCATTTGTCAATTCCAACTTGGATTCTCATACCCCCAAAAGTCCCATTTTCATAGTCACTAATGCCCCCAATATCTTTATTTGTTGCATTATCATATAGATTTTTGTCCCATCTTTCATCATTTAAGGCGAACAAATGCCTCAAGTCGCCAAACTTTTCAGTCCCTGAACTTTTCCGGTCCCTACACCTTTTCGCTTTCCAGTCCCTTAACTTTCTTCAGTTCTCTGAACTTTCTTCAAGTCATTGAACTTTCTTCAAATTCATTTTGCAGACTTATTCAAAAATCCAAGGTGGGAACACACTTTAGATCCCTTATCTTCCTAATATCTGCATTCTTGTCATTGTCCTCACCATGACCCTTGATAAATGATTCTTTCTTTGACCAGAAAACTATCGAACAATTGAGCGTCTCGTACTCATCCATATCTTTACCATATCCAGATGACCATCGGTACTCATGATCTTGCATACTAAAATTTATCTCTGAAGCAATACAAGGAAATCTCTTTTTTGAAAAAAAAAATGTCAGCTTACTGGTCGTCATTTCAATAGAGGGCGCCTTATTAGGCCCGAGAATAGGATGCCCTGGATATCAAGTGCAAGAGCATTTTAGATTCAACCCTCCCATGGGTAACATAACTCACGAATGTTGTGGCAACGTCTCAGGTTATGAAATTTCTTCCAAATCACTCGGTTCACACCCTATGATTACCGCGTTGCTCGATCCAGCCAGAAAACAACTATTTTTCTATTCTCTTCATCCTTTTCCATTCATAAATGTGTTCAAGCTTTCCGGACTTGTTTAACCAATATAGTGCAAAAATATCATTCTAAGAGTAGAATTCTACAAGTGCATGTGTGTGCTTCTGACTATTATTAGTACTTATTATTATATTATTATACACATGCCTTCAAAGATACATCTCTGACGCTTGGGTATTGGGCAAGTGGAGCGTAGTTCCTTATTAGATTTTTCGACATCCCTCACAGCTCCATTAGGATGTTTCGAGACTTATTTATTCAATAGTTCATTGCCTCACTCCTCCCCTTTTTATTTTATTTTCTCAATTTTCTTTTTCATTTTCTTTCTTTTTCACCCTTTTCTTTTTCTTTTTCCAATTTTTTCCACCTTTTCTTTTTCCTCTCTTTTTCTTTCTTGCTCTTATTGTGTCTTTTAAGGTATAGAAGACTACACTTAGAACTTCAATTTCAAGAAACTCTACTTGGTTAAAATCGCCTAGTCTGCTTCACCATTTATGAACTTCAAGGATTTGTCATCGAACAACATCAAAAGTGCTGTAATCTGGCTTTTTTTACTTTGCTGGCCTGTGTAGACCAGGAAATAAATCTCACTTTAGTGTCTTCACAACATCCTATCGTTCTTCGTACTAGAATCAGTATCGCATCTTGCAATTGGCATCCAGCGGCTTACAAGGGTAAGAAGAGATATACATATATGAATTGATTAAAACATCCATTCATTGAAATGAAACCATCAAACATGACATGTTCACCTAGAAAATGATCTCTACTAATTCCGGGCCAAAAGTAGCGCAATTATTTCCATGTATCACTGCTAAAAGAAAACTTAAGATGCGAGAAAATTTCAACTAACCAACAATGGACAAGCAGAGATTTTTTTTTTTGCATCCACACTTTAGGCCACCCTAGGAATACAAATCCGTCTTTCGTGACTCTTCAACAGTTGTGGCAGCTCGCCCGATCGATTTTCAACCCATTGCTTCACCATTTCATGGGTCAATGTTCCATTAGCATCCAGCTTCTCTATTTCTTCTTTTAAGGCACAACATCTCTTAGTTTGGTGCCCTGATGCTCCCATGTGGAAATCACAAATACTATCCGGATTGTAATTGAAAAGCAAAGGATCTAACATTTTCCCCATCGGCTTAAGGACGAGGTATTGCCCTTGTATCAGATAAGGAAGTAAGATTGAGATAGACACTTGGAAAACTTTGAGATGTGTCTCCTCCTGAAACTTTTCTTGTTGTAAACGCTTTCTTTTAGCTAACCTCGCTGTAACCCCCTTAGCCCGGTCTAGACGGTTGACCCGAACCGAGGTGATTACACGGGGAAAACTGAAGCCAACTCGTTAAAGCTAACTCTGATTAACGAACTTTTTCTCTTTTATCTTTTCTAAATGCAATATTAATCCTATGTGACCACCCAAGATCATAGGAAGAAAAGGCACAACGATTGGAAATCAATTAGGGGTTTAATTGTACAAATTAGACTTTTAGGGACCAAAATGTAAATTTCAAAAATTACAAGGACCTCGCAGATTTTAAGGTTACCAATATTCAATTAGTCCTATTTCATGCCACTCTGTCAAATATCAACTTAATCAGACATTCCAAACTCATCCAATTGCATTCATAAACATCAGTGACTAAAATGTAAGAAACAAGAACCTGAAACAGTTCAAAATCCAGACCAACGGTCGGGTGTTTCGAAACGCTGAGCCCTGTATCGAAACGGCCGTATCGAAACTGAGTTGACCGTTTCGGTACTCGGATGCGTTTCGAGATCCGTATCGAAACATGGCTTTCCAGTAGCCAAAGTGTTCCTGAACGTTCCTACCTGTTCCGAAACCTAATGACCATTTCAGGCCACCGTTTCGAAACTGATAAGAGCGTTTCGATATGCCCAGCCTTGCAACTACATATATTGCTGGTTTTCACACCCAAACACATCTGGAAATGTTCCAAATCATACCACAACATACTAACAACATGTTTAAGCATCAATGACAGATATTACGAGGTAAGAACCAAAACTTAGCATCAAACATCCATGCATGAGTTCTAAAGACATGCTTCCAAGTCATGAAATTCATACGAAAGCCACAATCCACAAACCAAACCGTAAAGGCCATTTACAAACCACATATACCATAATAAATTTGCAACAACCATATGGAGTTCCAAATTACATCTCCCAAACTAACCATAGATCCCCATTGCCAATTGTCATTACTAAAGTGTACGTAAACGTCACCATACTTGAGCTTTTCAATTCCTTGGATATCCTTAGCCTCCTTGCTGCCCAAAAGTGTCTCAATTCTCTGCATTGTTGGTAAAAGAGAGCGTAAGCACATTTTCTTAGTGAGGCAAGCACTAAGAAAAACCAACGCAACAATGCAACTTTAAAAACTCTATCCCAAAAACCATTTTCTACAACATGCTCTTTCTATCTCATGCTTGAAAACCATATCAAAGCAATTCTCCACTTGAAAATCACACGTACCTTCAATCTAACACATGCATTTAACCAATGCAAATCTCATGGCAAGGCCATTCTCATGCTTAATGAAAACAAAAGCATTTCATAAACCACAAATCTCATATGCATTCCTCATAGCATAAAACATTTCAACATTTGGTACATGTGAATCAAATACAATCTCATATATTGGCATTTCATATTACATCTTTACTCGGATATGAGGATTAGCTTGACATAACGCCAAGTCCTACCCCGGTGGAATCTCACATCACCGGACTCTCATGGCGGTATCTCGCTTCGCCACAAAGCTTGGGTGTTTCACCAAGACCTACCCTGATGGTATCTCTCATCATCGAATTCTCACTTTGGAACGGGATGGCACTACCACCATTGCCCGACTTCAAAGAGCACGTACGCATTTTTAGTTTATAGTGCACTTTCATCCTATTGGTGGACCAATCATATCCGGTAATTATCTCATCATTTATGCCAATATAGTACATTAAAATCATCATCTCACCTATTGTTTTGATGCAAAATTTCTCAAATCATTCTCATCCCATTTCAAAACCAAAATTCATGCATTTCATCTAGACAAAATCTCAAAACTCTTTTCATAGACATGTCATCAACTAGGATCAACACATAACACCTTTTCGGTTATAAATCATGAATAAAACAGTAGGATTTTGTCTAACACAAATCAAGAGCATGTTAAAAGCATTTAGGGGCATCAACCACATATCGAGAGCAAATCTAGCCATACTTACTTCCGGACTTAGGATGGTGTTTCAAACCAAACCTAAATCCCCATACCTTGTTTCCTTGTCCCTCAAGGACTTCTAAAACCATTCGCACTCACCGATTACGTTTCGCTTGCTTGCCGAAACGATTCCTAGGCTTCCGGCACTTCCGGATCAATACCAAAAGCTTCCGAAGATGTCTCCCCTGTTCATTACATATAAGAGCAGAGATTTAATACATCATCATGCATTGAAATCACCATCCACTCATACAAACTCGCTGCACTACTCAAAAACACCATTTCGGCTAACCGAAATCACCTCCAAACTTTCCCAAATCAAAGCCCAACCAAGATCTATCAATTCTAATCATTTCTAAACCTCAATCAACACCAAAAATCATCACCAACACGTCCTTATACCTCCAGCAATAACAGATCACCAAAACCACCCCAAAAACCACATATCTAACATGTAAAACTTAGGAATCCAAATCTATTCGGGATTTATTTGTTAAAACCTCATTTTCAACATCACATATCATCCAAAATTCATTAGAAATCCACCTTAAAATAGAGCTTAACATAGAAATACGAAAATCACCAAGATCTCATCAAGAATCTTGAAATTAACAACCATTTCACATTGATAACATAAAAACAACTTAGAAATCATCAACAAAGGATTGATAACTTGCGAATTTCAGTAAACAACTTAAAAATCAACAACAAAGGATGAAGCTTACCTCTAATGGCTGATTTCTCCTCAATTTGGGCAAGATTTCTTTAAAAGCCAAGGTGAAAACAAAAGGTTTTAATGAAGTAAAGATTGGAAATCCTTAGGAGAATGAAATCTCAGAAAAAGATATGAAAACCAAAGATTATTTTGTGAGGGAAATGTGTTTGGCTGAGTGGAAGTTGAGAGAAAATGAAAAGAGGGAAAATTATCGTAAAGTAGTTATGAAAAGTCAAAATAGAATCTCTCTCTTAATTCATTTAATTAAATCATTATTAAAACCCCCAAATTAAAGAGAAATCTGATTAAAAACAATTTGGTAAAATTATCTCCTTAAAGATTCAAAGTTTCAATCCTTTACAAAACAGTCACTAGTCAACTTTTGCAAAAACTGCAATTTGGTCACTACACCAAAATGTAATATTTCCAAATCACATTTTGTAAAATTGTTTTCACCATAAACATTTATATAATAAATGAGGATTTTTAGATATTTTCCATATTTTTAAAGCATCCTAGACTAGGTGTTCCCTAAACCTACCTTAAAGATTCGAGCCGTTCTCGACCGGCCCGATTCAACTTATAAAATATCTAGGCCCAAAACCAGGGCGTTACACTCGCTCTGCCTCTAGTCCCCTTGGAAAGACTCGTCTTTTCCTTGTTTTCGTTACTCTGATCCTTGTCTATCTCACATGACCGATTATAGCAGGATAATTGACGTTCAAACCCGGAATTGTCATCTCACTGACTCCATTGGGAAGACCCGTCGTCTTCTTGCCCTCATTATTTTGATCAATTTCTAATTTCACGGGACTGATTATACTTGGATAATTGATCTTCAGATCTTGAATTGTCATATCAAATCCCAATACCCCGAGTTCTAAGAGATTCTGAATTTTACACTTAAAATTCATACATTTCTCGATGGAATGACCTTGGATACCAGCGTGAAAGTCACAATGGTCCTCCTCCTTGAACCATCTTTGATATGGGGGAAATGGTGGTTTAACAAAGCATGGCGCAACTAGTCGAGCTTGTAGCAACTTGGAGAACAATTCTTGATATGTGAAAGGAGTAGGACTAAATAGGAAGCCCTTCAATTTATCTTTCTTCTTTTGATAACCAGAAGCTTGATCAACCAGTAACTAATGAGGTTTTGAAATTGTTGACATCAAAGATTTATCTTGTGTTGAATGAGGTGACGATTCAGGCTTCAAAGCAACTGACATCTTCATCTTCTTGTTGCATTCTTCATTTTCCCTAACTTGCAGCTCCATTTTATCCAAACCATTGTTAACAATGGAAAAGTAGATTTTCAAGGGAGAATTCTTAGTTTTATCCAATTCCAGTTCAGTATGACATTCTGGGGCAGCGCAAACTATCTCATATTGACTGATAATAGCTTGGTCTTCATCAATTAAAGTCTCTTATGCTACGAAGTCTTTGTCATAATTGTCGCTTGTATTTCCAATGACCTTTTGCATGAAAGAATCTTCTGTCAAACTCTTTCATTTGGTTGTGGTAATTATCATACTCATCAGCTCATTAATCTGCCCCTTTGTTTCATCTTGGAACTTCCTCACATATCCCATCTTTTCTCTCTGAATCTGAATTAATTGTTCTTGGCATTCTTCAAGCTTATCCACTCTAGCCACCAAATCATTCATACTTCCAAAGCTATACTGACGAGAAATCATTTTCTTGGAATTCGGACTAACTTATTCCTTCAATGATGTAAATTCTTCCCCATCAACATGTATGGTGATTATGAAATATGAAATATATGCAAGATGCATGAATGTAAGAATGCATGAATGCAAGAATGTAGGATGTATTGATTCTACAAGGTGATCATCATAAAACCACTTTCACCGAGATAAAAGAATTCGTTTCACCTAACATTAGATTCTACAAATATTGGTGAACTCTAACTCCCAACTTCCTAGCTTCCTCTAAGAGCCAAGTCAGCTTTCCTCCGTGATCTAGTGCTGGTTCAACATTTTGACTTAGTGCCATTGCTACATTTGCTAAATTTGCCGCTTGTTGAGCTACTTCTCGGGATTGGGTTGCAACATCTTTCATGTCATTGTCTCTTTCTCACATCTTCATTCTCGATCTCCGAAGTTGGGCATGCCGTTTTCCTCACTTTCTTGACAGTCTTCTATAAGATCCTTGCACTTGAGTGTCATACTGAGGTACTCATCTACCTTCTTATTTAGTGTTTTATTTTCATCTTGACTGGCCTTCAGCTTGATAACAGTATCCTCTGACATTTGCATATACATTTTCATCATCTCGTGTTTGGCTTCATTAACTTTTAACTCCTCTATGATGGCATTGCGTTGTATTTCCATTGTCTGCAGATTACACAAGAGCGTGTTGACTTGATTCGCATTTCCCTTACAATCCTTCTTCCAATACTCAGCTTCACACTTCAGATCTTTTTTTTACTGTTCCAAGGTCACACCCAAACCAGCAATCTTGAGCATCGAATGTATTCCTTGATAATCGAATTGCAGACTTTTCAGCTCTTCATCCAAATTATCTTTCTCTTGCCTTACCTTTCTTATTTAAACTTCTTATTCGAATAGATGCCCCTCATTCTGGGTCCTTTGATCACGTGTCTCCCACTCAGTCATCGCCTCAGGACAATTTTCTGTTTCGAATTTCCATTTTCGTACTCCAAAAGAACTTGAACCCGACCACTTTGGTAGGCCGGACACCATAAAAACGTACCAGATATTGTTTTTCGAAAAGTTCAGGTTCGAGAGTCAGTTACGTGTAGGGAAGGGTTAGCACCCCTACGAACACCCGTTATTGTTACCTTATTAATTACACGTGGCATTTTGGCATTTCATACATTAATTTGAATTTAATCAATTCTTTTAATTGTAAAATGAATTTTATTCCGAATGGGAGTATCCTTTTGTAAGAAAATACATTTTGGATGAATATAATTATGAATCGTCACATTAGGACACTTCAATTTATATTCAAAATGTATCTCAACACAAAAGGTTTAATGCATGACCAATTATTGCCTTGTCATTTTAAGTAGTCTAATTAAGAATCTATGAATATTATTAATTTGTGGACATAATTGGTAACATCCAAAATAATATTGGACACTACCTTTAATGGATCCAAAAGTAATAATATTCCTCATTAAGGTGATTCCAATTAGTTATCCTATTTTAATTTTAATTAATCTAATTGTGTATTATTCCTATTTTTTAGGTTAAAATGAAATATTGAAACCTTCATCGGAATATTCATTGATTAACATCACTCTTCAATGTTATACTAATCAATATTGAACATTCTAATATTGTTTCAAATATTCATTTATTTGTTATAATGAACTTTTCCTATTCAATTATTTAATTAAGAGACCTAGGTTAAGAGCTCTAATTATTAGTATTAATTAAGTGACCAAATTGTCTAAGTAATAAAGTTACATGCTCAATTTAAAATCAACAAAATATATAAACAATTAAATAAGAAAAAGGCTGAGAGAGGACTAAATTGAATTAAATTGGGAATTGGAGATTCAAAATACAAGAAATTGGTGACCGAATTGAAGTTCGCTACAAAGCTGCAAGGACCTGGCCAGCAATTAAACCCTTTTTAAAAAAACGCGGATCCTCATATCTGACCCGGTATCCACCCGCGTGAATCTGCTTGCCCAAAACGGCACCGTTTTCATACAACTATATATACCCCTTTTTAACAAAAAAATCATTTCTTTTCCCCTCATTTTTCATTTCTTTTCTCTCTCTAGGCCGAATTTCCTTTGCCTTCTCTCTACCTAATACTAAAATTCTTGTACCCAACACCCATTTCGGATCAAACCTTTCTTTTTCACAAGATTCAATCTCTGTTCTTCATTTTCCAACCCTACGATCCAACACAAACACTTTAACCATCTAATTTCTTGTTTTTTTATGAATCAAACACATGTTTTCATCAAAAACTCAACTTATGTTCTTCCGATTTTTCCTTTTGATCCGCACTAACACAAAAACACCCTACATAAGTTGTTTTTTAAGATCAAACCTATAAATTCCCCAAGAACTCAAATCGATTTCTTCTCTTTTTTCTCATTTCAACCCACAGTCGGCTCTGTAAGCTTTTCTGACGTGTTTACCGGCCACTGGAGGCGACGCCGGTCACCAGCCGTTGTCTCCGATCATCTTCTCCGACAACCTAAACCAACAATCACCGACCAGGAAGTTTCCGACACTGCTGCAACTCCGACCAAGTTCCAGTCATCTTCTCCGGCCAACACTCCTACTCCGGCCACAGTCTGGTTTGTCTCCAGTCACCGCCGTAAGGCGATTTCTGTCCGCTGAACCGCTGCCGCCGTTCGAACCAAAAAACCTAATTTTTTCCATTTTTTCACCTCGAATACCTAGATCTATTCCCAGCTCGACAGAGCTACCCACACTTCACTGGCCTAGGCTACCCGAACCCGTCCCGGTCACTCATTTTCGACTCCGACTCACTTCGCTGACGATGCGCAACTCTTCCCGGCCAACAAGAAACATTTATAATTACCTCTGTCCTTTTATATTTTCAATTGCATTTTTGTTCTTATTTTCTATTACGGTCTAACCTTGATTTACGCTTTTTAATGTAGAGAAACTGAAAAGGGAGATCGGGATATACCTCCTGGCGAACTCCGATGTCGATACGACATCTCTGGCGAGCTTCCGCTAACCTCTTCTTCTTCCCCAGCGAGCTTCCGGCAACCTTTTCATCTTCCCCGGCGACCTTTAGAATCTCCTGGTGACCTTTGGTATTTGTCCCCTCTCTCTCCTCTTTTATTTACTTTAATTATTATTATTATTATTATTAATTTTTAATGTAGTAATAATTGTGATCATTCCTTCCCTGACATAATCTCTCTCTTCCTTTATATAGGATAGTGGGAAGCGACCTCATACATGACATCGGTCGAGATTTGATCCAGGTGAAAGGCTTTTGGACAGATGGGAAGCTGCCATGTGGCATTTTAGGCGGGAAAAACAAACACAAATCCAATTGTGTGTTTGTTTGGCTGACTTATCCCGAAAAAGCATACATTTGGGCGGGAAAGTATATTGGAAAGTGGTTTTTTGGGCTTTGAAATGGTCTTTGGATATGTAAAGGGACTTTGGATGTAAAATGACTTTATTATGGATATTTGGACTATTTATTAGGTTTATTTATTTGTATATTTTTTCTAGTAAGGAGGAAAGTCGAAGTAGAAATGAGTAAATACATGCTCAGATTAAAAGAAAATTACTTTGAACTTGAAATTAAGCTTCAGGCAAAATCAATTACATTGAAGATTCCTAGAAAAAAGACATAAAGAAATAAAGAAATTGGATTTTCTAGGACACTTCAGAAGAAAACCCATTTTCCATGGTTCGTTGTTAATAGTGTACACTTGCACTTAAAGCAAGACTATTCCACAACCTACAAGTTTTTGGCGCCGTTGTCGGGGAATGGCATTAAGTAACTTTTGTTTTTATTTTCTTATATTTTAATTTTATTTTTAGTCTCGTGGTTTTCTTTGGTTTATGACCAGAGTGAACCCAACATCACCACTAGGAAAACTTGATTCTGAAATAGAAAGGACCGCATGCAGACTTCGACAAGGAAACATCAGAAAAATGGATCAGCTTGGAGACGGCAATGCATGCGGAAACCAACCTGCTGACAGCATTCAGCCGCCTGGCGGCAATGGAGAAAATCCACATGCCCCCCAGACCGAAAGTTCGTGATTACTTGGAAGAGGACCTTAGGAAATTGAACACTTGTGTTGTCGATCCCGAGATAGAAGCGAACCATTTTGAACTCAAACTTGTCATGTTCAACATGCTTAACAAACTTAGACAATTTGGAGGATCCGCCACTGAGGATGCCAGACAGCATATGAAATCCTTCCTAAACATCTGTAAATCCTTCAAGTTATAGGGAGTGCAACCAGATGTGCTAAGACTCAGACTATTTCCCTATTCACTAAGAGATAGGGCAAAATCTTGGTTAATAGTCTACCATCTGAGTCCATTGAGTCTTGGAAGGAATTATGTCGTGATTTTCTAGCCATATTTAATCTTGTTAATTTAACTGATAAATTGCGAACTGAAATCACTACTTTTCGACAAGCTGATGATGAACCGTTGTATGAGGCATGGGAACGATTTTGCGATATGCTAAACAAATGTCCACTCTATGGATTCCTGGAGTGGAAACAAGTCACGATGTTCTACAATGGTGTCAACACTCCAACAAGACTGCTGCTGGATGCCTTAGTAAATGGCACACTTCTTGATAAAGGGCCTGGAGAAGCAATTCAGATACTGAACAGGACGGCCAAAAATGACTACCAGTTCCCTACCACCCTCCGAGGTGGAGTAAGGCGACAAGCCACTGTCAATGAGCTAGGAACATTCGACGTAGTCACAACACAGTTGGCTCATCTAACAAAAATAGTGGAAGCAATGCAAAGGCAGAACAACACCCAACACATCAAAGTTGTTGATGCCTTTTATGAACAATGTGGGGGAGACCATGACTCCTCAAAATGCCAGCAATTCCAAGAAACTAGCTACTTTGTAAGAAACTACAATACAAGCAATAACCCGGCAACGAACACATACAATCCTGGTTGGAAGAGGCATCCGAACTTTTCTTGGAGCAACCCTAATAACACCCTGAATCTGCCCAACTAGACGAAGCAGCCCCAAGGATTCCAGCAGATTCTACCGCGGCAACAGCCGCCGCAGTAGCAACTAGCAGCACCAGTTCTCTAGAAGAGACTTTAAATGCTTTTATGTCTCAGATTGGTACATATATGTCTAACATGGATTCCTTTGTTAAAACTGATGCTTTCATGGACAGGACAGAGATGAGGATGCAAAACCATGAGGCAACTCTAAAGTCACTAGAAACTCAGGTGGGGCAGTTTGCACAACTAATGGGCACTCGACCAACAGGAGGACTACCCGGTGATATTGAAGTCGCTATGATATCCACTTATGAGCAGTGTAAAGCAATCACAACTAGAAGTGGGAAACAACTCGAAGAAATTGGTGCCGAAGAACCAAAAGAGAAACAACTATGGGAGCCAGCCGCCTCGGTAGACTGCTATTGCCTTGGCAAAACCAGGTTCCTTTGTTTCAGCAACAAAACCTGCTGATACCCTTGACAGAATCAATAAAAAAGCAGACAAACCTGATCATCTTACTCTCCCTCAGATCAGGTTTCAATGCAAAGAGGATATAGAAAATATCCGACTGCCCCCTCCATTTCCACAGCGGCTGAAGCAGCAGAAGCAAGAGTACCAGTTTAAGAAGTTCCTCGATATTCTTAAACAAGTACACATAAACATACCACTTGTTGAGGCTATAGAACAAATGCCAAATTATGCTAAGTTCCTCAAGTAGATGGTATCAAAACGAGCAAGGATAGGGGAATTCGAAACTATGTCCATGACACAAGGTTGTATGGCAATGATGCACAACCGAGCCCCACCTAAGCAGAAAGATCCAGGCAGCTTCCACATTCCATGTGCCATTGAAAATCATTACGTAGGAAAGGCTCTATGTGATCTTGGGGAAATCATCAACTTAATGCCCAAATTAGTGCTCGGAAAGCTGGGCATTGGGAAAGCTCGGGTCACCACTGTCATGCTCCAGCTGGCTGACCGCTCTTACATACACCCTGAAGGAAAAATCGAAGATATCCTGGTAAGAGTGGATAAATTTATATTCCTTGTTGACTTCCTTGTTTTGGATTGTGAGGCAGATGAGCATGCACCGATCATACTGGGAAGACCATTCCTATCCACGAGCAGTACTCTGATTAACATGGAGAAGGGAGAATTAACCACGAGGGTAAACGACCAGCACATAAAGCTCAATGTACTTCAGACCCTCAAGCAAGCTGATAGAAAAGAGGAGTGTCAGCTGATCCAAGCAACCACAGAGGTAAATCTCACACAGGATGCCCTCTACCTCAGCAGCCACTGCCCGGGCAGAGATTTTGGGCACTGCCACGATAGCTACTTAGACGACTGCCTAGACAGCCAGCCTGAAGACTGCCCTGATGACCCTAAAGAGGTAAACTGGACCGGTACTCTTCCAGGTAAGTATTTTGAACCTCTTAAATATACAATAAAAGAGAGTATCGTTGAAAAACCATCTACTGAGCAGCCACCCAAACTAGAAGTTAAACCACTACCCGAGTAGCTTAAATACGTTTATCTTGAACAGAATGACACTTTTCCTGTAATTATTTCTTCCAAGTTGACGTAGGAACAGGAACAACAGTTGGTTGAGATGCTCGGGCGGCACAAACAAGCCATTGGAACCATCGTTGATCTGAAAGGAATCAGCCCGGCAGTTTGCATGCATAAGATCCTCCTAGAGGACGACCATAAACTAACCATTGATGCCCAAAGACGGCTAAATGAGGCCATAAGGGATGTGGTAAGAAAAGAAGTGATCAAAAGGCTTGATGACGACATCATTTACCCCATATCCGATAGCACATGGGTGATCCCGGTCCAATGTGTGCCTAAGAAAGGAGTGATGACAGTCATCACAAACGAAGACAACGAGTTAATCCCAACCCAAACTGTGACTGGTTGGAGGGTTTGTATGGACTATCGAAAGCTGAATAAAGCAACTCAAAAAGACCACTTCCCCTTAACTTTCTTAGATCAAATGTTAGATAGATTGGTCGGAAAACCTTAGTATTGTTTTCTTGATGGATACTCAGGTTACAATAAGATTGCAATCGCTCCGGAGGACCAAGAGAAAACTATGTTCACATGCTCATAGAGAACAAACGCATTAAGAAGGATGTCGTTTGGACTTTGCAATGCACTAGCAACCTTCTAAAGATGTATGATGGCCATTTTCTCCGATATGGTAGAAGATTTCCTGGAAATCTTCATAGATGATTTTTCAATTTTTGGAGACAGCTTTGACAGATGCCTTAGCAACCTGGAAAAAGTACTCGAAAGATGTGAAGAATCTAACCTGATCTTAAACTGGGAGAAATGGCATTTTATGGTAGACGAGGGCATTGTGCTGGGCCATAAAATCTCCCACCGTGGCATCGAGGTTGATAGAGCGAAAATCGATGTTATCAAAAAATTGTCGCAACCTACCACTGTTAAAGGGATCGGAAGTTTTCTGGGACACGTTTGTTTTTATAGAAGTTTCATTGAAAACTTTTCGAAAATAACTAAACCATTGTGTTCTTTGCTTGAACAAGATAAACCCTTTAACTTTGATGACAAATGCACTAAGGCATTTGAAACCCTAAAGAAGAAACTTGTAGACGCTCCCATTGTAGTACCACTAGGTTGGACACTACCCTTCGAGATAATGTGTGATGCTAGTGACTACGCTGTCGGGGCAGTGCTAGGGAAGAGGAAAAACAAAATCTTCCATGTCATCTACTATGCCAGCAAGACGCTCAACGAGGCCCAAGTTAATTATACCACTACTAAGAAGGAGTTGTTGGCAGTAGTTTTCACTTTTGATAAGTTTTGAGCCTATCTCATCGGAAAAAAGGTGACAGTGCACACAGACCATACAACCATAAAATACGTTCTCTCCAAGAAAGATACAAAACCAAGATTGATACGCTGGATTCTTCTCCTGCAAGAATTTGATGTAGAAATCAAGGACATAAAAGGGACGGAGAACCAAGTGGCTGATCATCTGTCACGACTAGAGGAAAGACCCACAAACATAACTGAAATTCAGGAAAACTTCCCAGATGAACAGATACTAGCCATCTCAGCAGTAGACCTCGCAACCACCCAGGCAGCATATACCATTGTCGCTGCGGGAGAACCTTTGGCAGCCATAACGCAATGTGCAAAATATTATTATTAGGATGAACCTCTTTTGTTTAAGCAATGTGCAGACCAAGTGATTCAGAGGTGTGTACCAGAGGAAGAACAACAAGAAGTCCTCCACCATTGCCACAACTCATCATATGAGGGACATTTTGGAGGAACCAAAATTGCTGCCAAGGTTCTCCAATCGGGACTTTACTGGCCGACACTATATAGAGATGCCCATGCATACTACAAACAATGTGACAAATGCCAACGGATGGGCAACATCTCAAGGAGTAACGAGATGCCACTACAGAATATTCTAGAAGTCGAATTGTTCGATGTATGGGGAATCGACTTAGTGGGCCCATTTCCATCATCTTGTGGGAACTTATACATACTGCTAGTAGTGGGTTATGTGTCCAAGTGGGTGGAAGCCATTGCTACACCAAAGGATGATTCCAAAATTGTTCTGAAATTTCTACAGAAGTATATCTTTACACGTTTTGGAATTCCTAGAGCCATTATAAGTGACGAAGGGAGACACTTTGACAATAAGCTGATTGCCACGGCATTGAAGAAATTTGGTGTCACACACAAAGTTGCCATGGCATACCACCCTAAGACCAATAGGCATGCTAAAATATCACACAAGGAACTGAAAAGCATTCTAGAAAAGGTGGTTAATCCATCTAGGAAAGACTGGTCTCTTCGAATCCATGATGCATTATGGGCATATAGAACAGCTTATAAAACCCCATTGGGCATGTCACCCTATCAGCTCGTGTATGGAAAAACATGTCACCTACCCGTTGAGGTTGAACATAAGGCATATTGGGCCATCAAGACAGTAAACCTAGACTGGGACAAAGCCGGGAAAAGAGACTCATGGACCTAAATGAGATTGAAGAATTCAGAGCCTTGGCAAATGGCAATGCGAGAATATACAAGGACAAAACCAAAAAATGGCATAACAAAAAGTTGCTGCCAAGGCAGTTTATGCCCAGGCAACAAGTACTCCTCTTCAATTCTCGATTGAAACTATTCCCAGGGAAGTTGAAATCAAGATGGTCTGGCCCGTTCGATATAGTTAAAGCATTCCCACATGGTACAGTCACGATCAAATCTACCAAGGGTGGGCATGAATTTAAAGTGAATGGGCAGTGGTTAAAGTACTACATAGGAACTCATGTTGCAAGAGATAGGGAAGTGGCCATGTTAGGAGATGCATCCAAATGCACTCCTAATACAGTCTAATATTTTTGTTTTTAATTTTAAGGAATTAGATTTAAATTTCTTGCATTTATTTTATTTTTCAAACACATTATTTTTAATTTCTTGTTTTTAGGCATTAGATTTAATTTTAGCATGCATTTTATTTTTCAAGCACTAATAATTTCATTTCAGTTTATTTAGGAGAAACAAAACCCAAAGGAAAAGAGAAGAAGAAAGCCCAACCCATCAACCATTCAAGCCTGCCCGTGAAGACTGTCGCAATATTACACAGCCGCAGACGTTACTTCCCGCCAAAACTAGCCATTACATATAAAGCCGTTCCAACGGCTCTCTGCCCAGTCAACGGATGCCTCGGTAGAAGAAACGGGAGCAACTCTTCACTAAGCCACTTTCACTCCTATTTAACCCCCACATTTTTTAATATGCACTCTTCTTTACTTTCTCTTATATTTTGTTTTAATAGATTTCTAGCCCAATGAAGGTGCTAGCCAATGTCCCGATGGCGAAGGAATTCAAAAGGACAAGGGGGCTCAAGAAGTTGAAACTTTCCTATGGAGCATGGAGAAATACTTGCGCAACATGAACATCGTGGACAAGGTGATACATGTATCACAAGGCAATTCCAAGGACGAGATAGACTTACTTTTCCACTTGGCCCAATAACTCGAACCAAGTCCAAGATGATCAAGAGTGAGCTGAATTCAACCGTTCAAGGATTTGTGAGCAAAGGATTGCAAGCTGTCATGAAGAAAGAAGAATTTATTGAAGGAAGCCCACACTTAAAATCCTTCGAGCATAATTGGGTAACAAAAACCCAACTTGCTGCACCTTTGGAGATAGATATCCATGAGCCTTTAGATGTCCATTAATTATCCCTTTTATTGTATTTAGCCCAATACTCCTTATTATGAAAGGATTGGGTCAGACTTTTATTTTTAGCCCAAGTTAGGATTTACAAATGTTATTTAGGCCTAGTTTGCATTAAAACAACCCATACATTCTTCCTACCCAAAACCAAAGTACTTCCAGCCAAATAAGCCCAAATCCCTTCAAATTTTCGTCCAAAAAGAAGCCCTAACAACCCATTACTTGCTGCCCAAGCAACCAGCCCCTAACAAGCCATTACTTGCCGCCCAAGCAACCAAGCTTATTTGCAGCCCAAGAAATCAGCACATATCAGCTTATCACCTTATTCCTTGCTAGCCAAGTACAAGGAGTTTGTAGGTTGTTTATATTTTATTTTATTTAATTTAATTAGGATTTTCTTGTTTTAGTAGAAGTTAGATTACTTTGGCTATCCTTCACCTATAAAAGGATGAAGCCTCAACCATTGTAATTCAGATTATTCAGATTTTCTTGGATTAATAAAATATTTAGTGAGTTTGTTTTTACAAGTGCCGATTACTTGTGCCTTCGAAGTCTTCTTCAACATAAGTCTGGCGAGTTCTTGTGAGGGAGATCATCTTCACACTCTTGCTTGCCTAGGTAATCACGTCTAGGAGGGTGGGTTAGAGCCGCTTGAGGTTACTGGCTTAGGTAATTGCGTCTAAGAGGGTGTCGAGGACAAAACCATCACAAATCCATCAAGCCATCTCCATCTTCAACTTCATGCCATCTCCATAGCCATAAACAAAGCTGAATTTTCATATTTGTTTTATCTACCTCTCTTTCAATCTCTTTTCAATCTTTTTGTTTTAATTCTTATTATTTAATCCTTAATATTCTTTCTTATATTCGTTTCTTTAATTTTCTAGCCTTGAATCTGAATTTTTCAAGAAAAGCCCTTCTCTTTTCTCTTGAATTTTCAGATCTGCTCCTAATCTTCTTGATTGAGTCTGAAGCCCCTAGTTCTTGCAACAACTTGATTGAAGGCTTCCAAACCCAAGTTTGCGCTACTCTATCACAAGGCCACAAAGGTAAATGTTGCATCTAGTTATTTAATTGACAATGCTCTTTTATGGAGGAGACGCAGGTGCTCCGAGGTGAAATATTGGGATGTTCTAGTCGAGACGTGAGGAGAGCTCCAAGCCGAGATCAAGGAAGCTTTCTACCCCAAAAATGCTCAACGGGAGTTGTAGACAAAGGTACGCCAACTTAAGCACCACGAGACCATCCACGAGTACGTGAAGAAGTTCACTGAGATCAAGCTTCAGATATCAAATTTGGGAGAAGATGATGGCTTCTCTACCTTCATGGATGGGCTCCAACAATGGGCTAACATAGAATTGGAAAGGAGAGGAGTCAAAGACCTTTCCAATGCTTTGGACGAGGTCGAAGCCATTGCCAAATTTAAGAAAAAATTTTAGTCACCCAAGTCAAAGCCACGTTCAAATAGAAATAGTTGGCTCAATTAAGAGATGGAAAATTAGGGTGGAAATGAGGAGTCTTCGAATGGTAGTGGTAAGCCATCGAATGACAAATTAACCAAGTTCACGAGGTTATGGGAGAGAATGGACCAAGGTCCAGTCAAGTGTTTCTATTGCGAAGGACCACACTAGATCAAGGATTGCCCGAAAGAGGCAAGCCTTTCCACCATCCAAAGTGACATTGGAGAAGAGAATGAGTTTGCCCAATTTGGTTCCATTGTAAGCTTGCTTCAAGCCAAGATTGGCCATAAAAAGAACGAGGCTTATGTTCGGGCACATGATAGTTACCGACAAGAATTTAAGTGCGCTTGTTGACACCGGTGCATCCGAGATGTTCGTATCCGAGCAAGCGACCAAACATTTAAACCTTCAAGTTGAAAAGGTAAGTGGATGGATGAAGACCGTCAATTCCAAAGAAGAACCAATTGTGAGAGTTGCAAATGGAGTGGATCTTCGAGTTGGAGATTGGCACGGTAAAGCTTCTATCAAGGTAATACCTTTAGATGACTATGATTTTGTTTTGGGTTCATCATTCCTTGAGCGGATTAACGCACTTGTCTTGCCCAAAGAGTATGTATTGTGTATTCCAGATCCCCACCAATGATGTGTTGTACCAGTAAAGCGTGTTGCGGAAAAAAATACCAAGGCGCTATCAACAATCCGATCTGTCAAAGGAGTTCACAAAACAATGAAACCCAACGATGACGAGACCATGGGAGTCCCCGAGGCAGTGGGACAAGCCCTTGAAGAAGTCAAGGACGTGAAGCCTTTGGAGTTGCCGAAGGCATTGCCACCAAGAATTAAGGTGGTTCGTGAGTTTGAGCCATATCCTAGTGTTGTGTCACCATGCCAACATTGGATAGCATCATTTGAGTTTGGTGAAGTGGATCAAGTTAAGGAGGGCGAGAAAAAGATGCTACGAGATTACACCACACCATGGGAGGCTAATGACAAGTAACGAGCCCTTTTCTTGAGAGAGTTTCTAGCAACACTAGCTAGATGGACGCAGCCCATGGACGAGTTCGATGAACCCATGGAGTCTAAACCGATCGCCAAGGTGGATGGAGCAAGCCGAGAGTCTCCAACCATCATTCAACCCGGAGGAGTAATGCTTCAGAGAATCGAAGAGGGGTCAATCCATAACCCTAATGCCGACAACACTTACCTTGAGTATCGACAAGGCATAGTGGACCAAGCCAACATGGACATTGTGTCCGAGGTAAGTAATCCATCTTTTGAAGAATCGAGCCTTACACATGGTCAGTTGGTTTTTTGTAGGTTGCCTACAAGATTGAATAAGGGACCGGACCAAGTGAAGGAGCAACTAGGCGTGAAGGCCTACAAAACAGAGTTGCCACCAGAAGTGCGAGCAGACCACGCAAGCTTGCCTAAGCCGTTGGACGATAATGTTGATGGCAAGGAGTGGGGCGAGCAAAGCCGAGCGCCACGATGAGTGTTGTTCTCCTACGATGAAGAGGCACCAATCATCGAGACCGAGCGAGCATCAAGGTATGAAGGCCTTGAATTTTAGACAATATCCAAAGCCGAGTACAAGCGAACCCTTTCCAAGGAACCGAGACAATTCAAGGACGAGACTTCCAAGACTCATCATTGCCTAGCGACGAGGGCGTCGCTAGATCAAGTGGGGGAGAATTTCACAGGCCGCCATCCCATGACCGAGCAAGCTGCACACCACGGTGCTTGCCTTAGCACACCACAAGCTTCATCCGACCAAGGGACTCGAGTCCACACTAGCATCGAACACCATGGGGCCATGACCAGTACCATATGGTGCTTTCAGAACCAAAGAGCCGAGCTAGCCCACGCCACGCGCACCATGGGGCCGAGACAAGCACTTCATGTGTTGCCCGAGAGAGGGACTCGAGAGGGATCCGCGCCTAGCTTTTCGGGTCTCATAGTTTGGGCTATTTTATTTTGTTTTCAGTTTAATTCGGTCACTGAACTCTTGTAATTTGGCTCTCCGAGCTTGAATTTAATTCAATGTGGTTCCTTTTAGCTTTGTTCCAAGTTTTAATTCCTTTAAATTTGGTCATTTGCAGCTTTAATAATTTAATTACAATTGACTTAATTTATATGAATGTTTGCATATTCTTTAAATTTGGCATATAGTATGCTTGTTTAGGGATTAATCATTTAGTATAAACATTTAGAGCCTCTTAAGTTTGGGTTCTCTAATTCAAATCAAATAAGTAAACTAGGAAGACAATTTTAGAAAATAAATGAATATTAAATAGAGACTTTAATATTCTAATTTGATTAGTGTCTAATTGAAATGATGTTAATCAAGGGAAAATTTTAGTTGAGTATTTAATATTTCGTTTTAACCTAGAACATGTAATCACATATAGTTAGTCTTAATTAAAATAAAATTAGGATTAAGAAAATAGTTAGAATCATTAAATAATTATGAATATTAATTTAGGGCCAAATATGGGTAGTGCCCAATTGCTTGGGTGTTATCACATAAACCCTAAACTTGATAATATTTATAGATTTCTTAATTAATTAAATCAGGGGAGCCCTAATTAGGTTTAAACTTTATAATGACAAGAAAATAAATGGAAATGCTTTAAACCTTTTGTGTTGAGATACATTTTGAATATAAATTGAAGTGTCCTAAAGTAATTGGATGTTTCTAAACTTATATTCGCTTCAATTGTATTTTCTTACAAAAGGATATATCCATTCGAAATGAGATTCAATTAACAATTAAAGGATTAAGTTAAACTTAAATTATTGCTCAAATTGCCAATATGCCACATGGAATTAATAAGGTACCAATAACGAGCGTTTATAGGGGTGCTAATCCTTCCCTACACGTAACCGACTCCCGAACCCAAATTTTAAAGAAAAGAATCTCTGGTTTGTGTTTTATGGTGTCCGGTCTACCAAAGTTACCGGTGGTGACTCCAAATTGATTTTTAATAATAAATAAAGGGAAACTCGATTTAAAATGGAAAACCTTATTTTCATAATTTAATGGATTAAAACGGAAAAAATCCTGATTTTGAAAAAGAATCAATCGTCAGGCTATTTTTACATTCAGTTTTAAAAATGGTCGCGACACATATAAGTAACCAACTTACAATTTCAAATAAATTGTGTTGTGTATTATCCAAGAAAAAACAATATTACAACTGTATACACTGTCCAGAGACCTCCCTGTGATCCATCCCCATTAGGAGATTCCCTAAGCTATACACATATGCCTATTAACATCATTTCCTAGTATATTGTTCTGTACACGTATTTGCACTACCACTCTAATACATTCAATAAGGCTATTACAATCACGAGTTATCCCTTTGAATTTCCTTCGATTCCTTTCCTCCCAAACATGATAAACAAAAGCACCCTACGCAAGCTTAAGGATGATAACCGTTGATGATTTCCCTTTCAGTTTACAAAGCCAATGCAGTTCAACATCCCAATCAAGTGCATACCTCCGCACATTGCAAGCTTGAAGAATATGCTCCCAGAGCTGTTGCGAGTATATACATTGTGCAAAGAGGTGATTTCTTGTCTCTTGCCTAGCACCACACAAGAAACAATTTGCATCCACCACCATCCCCATTATTTGCAGCCTATCATTTGTTGGAAGCCGATCTAAAATTGTCATCCACAAGATAAGAGCATGCTTCGAAATATGCAATCCAAACAAAACCAGTTTGTGCCAAACTACTTTGGGTGCACTATCCCTCATACCATTCTAGATGTGAGCCAACATTTGCAGTGAGCATGTTATGGACAACTGGTCTGAGTTTAATCATTTTCCTAATACACCAGTTGAACCACACTCTACTAGTCACAGTCCAGTAGCTTTGGTCCTTAAAAACTTACACCCTCACCCAGGCCTCCCACAATGATCCTTCAGAAGACAATAGGCTTTTATGAGTTGAATGATACATGCTACGTTCCATAAACCAATATCTCTGTAACCCCCTTAACCCGGCCTAGACGGTTGGCCCGAATTAAGAAGATTACACGGGGAAAACCAAAGTCAACCCGAAAGTCAACTTGATTAACGACCCTTTTTTCTTTTTAATCTTGTCTAGATGCTCATTAACCCTAGATGTGATCACACAAACATCATACTCAAAGATCACAACCATCAGAGATCATTCAGGGACCCAATTGCACAAAACACAACTTTAGGGACCAAATTGTAAATTCTGAAAACTTTGAGGCCTTAACCAGATTTTAAGTTACCAACTTAAAATTAATCATGTTTCAAGCATCTCGGCCAAATTTCAGCTCAAACGGACAACTCAAACTCATAAAATTGCACATACAAGATTCAGGACCAAAATGCAAACATTTTGAAACGCATAACTGCCACTGTCAGCCCCCAACGGTCAACCGTTCCGAAACGGGAGACAGCCCGTTTCGAAACGCGGGGCCGTTCCGCAACGGGTACCGAAACGGGGGTCGGGCAGTAGCCTTTTCGTTTCGGAACGGTCCCTCCCGTTTCGGACGCCTGGGCTTGTTTAAGGCACCCGTTCCGAAACGGTATTGGCTGTTCCGAAACACCCTGCACAGCAAGCCTCAAAATGCATTCTTAAACATGCAATTAAACATCCAATCATGCTCCAAAAGCCACCAAACTTTGCCAACATGCAATTCAACATAAAAGAGGCATACTTGCATCAACAATTCAACAACATGTCAACATACGCGAAAAGCCCCAATTTCAAGGCTAAGCTTCCAACACAAGCAACCATTTAAACAACATACATCCAATTCAAACTCATAAGCCAAACCATGTTCCAACAACATCAACAACACAAAACCATACTTGTCCGAACATAAACAAACACATACATCAACCCAAGAGATTCTACCCCATTGCCTTTATTAACTATAGCTATTAACCGAGACATACATCTCAAGTGGAGTCCTTCTTGAATCCCTTGCTCCTCGCTGTCCAAACTTCAAGAATCTGCATTGATGGACAAAAAGGAGCGTAAGCACATAATGCTTAGTGAGGAATGCTCAAAACCAAAACACCATCAATGCAGCGAGCCATAAATCACTTTTAAAACAAACTCGATTTGTTTACCAAAGCCATGTTTGAAAACCCCTTTTCAACAACAAGCTCAAAACCATGCATCGCACATACATGAAAACCAACCCTTAGTTTAGCAAACTAAGAAAACCCTTTTCAAAGCACAACTTGCAAAATCAACCATTTAGCCAAACCATGCATAAACACCATATGCAAGCTAAAACAAAACCTTGGAAAACACTCCCATTTCACAACATACCTTTCTTAAACTTGAAAGCCAATTCAAGCAAGAATCTTTTAAAACCATTACACAAACCAACCAACACATGCATTAAACCAAGGCAACATATATGTACCACAACATCAACATCACATGCCTTTAAAAACAAGTCTTAACAAGACTCCAATGCACTAAAGATATTTCATGCTCACATGCATCATTTTCCAAATGATAGTCAACACTTGTTCAACTTAACAAGTAAACATGCATTCACAAGCATTATACACTTTCCATGCAACCATGCATCTTTTCAAGCATCTCATGCTTCACATGCAATTATGCATCAATTCAAGCATCTCATGCTTCACATGCAATTATGCATCATTTCAAGCATCTCATGTTTCATCACAATCAAGAACATCATTTTGGCCTTCAAGTGATCAACCACATTCACTTTTCAACTCAACACCCAATCGGATACGCGGATTCCGAGCGTTGTCCCTACGCTCCATACACCCTACCAATCCAAGGTCTCCCAAATGGACTTTTAAACACCATTTGACCTCAACATCCTAAGGTTCCCATGTATGGACTTTTAAACACCATACAACCTTAGCTTTCTCGAGGTTCCCTTGTATGGACTTTCAAACACCATACAACCTCAACTTTTCCCCAAGGTTCCCATGTATGGACTTTCAAACACCATACAACCTTGACATGCACAAGGTTCCCATGTATGGACTTTCAAACACCATACAACCTTTGCATTCACCGATTGGTAGTTGTATAACATCACTAACGAGATCCAGGACATCCCACACAAGATCCACACATGGACTTAACACAGCCATTGTGATCTCAACAAGCACAAGGTTCTCACATATGGACTTTAAAACACCATATAACCTTTGCTCAACCAAGGTCCTCGAATGGGCAACACCTCCATTATGACCTCAACCAT
The DNA here is from genome assembly GCA_030270665.1 of Hibiscus trionum. Taxonomy (NCBI): domain Eukaryota; kingdom Viridiplantae; phylum Streptophyta; class Magnoliopsida; order Malvales; family Malvaceae; genus Hibiscus; species Hibiscus trionum. The sequence continues at coordinate 32,146,954 of BSYR01000021.1, forward strand.
CTCGTTAGGATACTTGAAGGGAGTTTACCGGTCCACTCTTGACCACTCCACCTCCAAGGCGACTTAATTCACGGTGCACCCAATTCTATAGCCGGCTAACTATATCCGATCAAAGAACCAAGAACCACTTACATCACTTGCCAATATAACCACCTTACCACATTAGTCCAATGTTTCACATGCATAACCAATATGCAAAACCATTACCACATTAATCAAATGATTCACATGCATAACCAATATGCAAAAACCATCATTTACCAACATTAATTCACTGTTTTAAAGCATTAGACAAAGCCATTGAACAACATGCAACACCATGCATCAAAACCACATTTCCAATGTATAAAACCAAGGATCTCTTACCTTGAGCATCCTCCACATATGGCTTTCAAAACCAGCATTGAACCATGCTAAAATATGCTTTCAAAACAGATTTAAACCATGCAAAACACATGCATTTCAATCATCAACCACAATTGCTTAAAAGCCAATTCCACAATCATAATTCAAGAGCGACAAACCATTCACTTACTCTTGAGCTTAGCAAAGTTGTTTAGACTTACACTAAGCTCCCAAAAACCTTCAAACCTTGGTTTAAAAGCTGAAAACCCAACTTCACTCACCGATACACAAAACAAGGCTAGCCACCAAGCCTTCCAAGCATCCGAAACCTTCCGCAACACCTCAAAAGCTCACGGATCAAACTCCCCTGTTTCAAGCACACAAAAACAGCACATTAATGCATCATTATGCATTAAGAACAGCAGCCACACAACCAAACTCGCTGCTCATCACACAACCAACAATTCGGCTACCAAACACAACCGAAATCACCTCCAAACACTACCAAAACTTAACCCAGCCAAGATCCATCACTTCTAACCATTTTTAAACATCAATTAACATCCAAAATGATCACAAACACGTCCTTATACTTCCAGGTATAACAGATCACCAAAAACACTCCAAAAACAACCAAAAACTCAAGCAAAAACTTAGGAAATTCAACCTATCCGGGATTGCATTAATTAAACCTCAACTTCTAATCAATTTAGCATTCATTTAACATCATTTTGACACTTCAAAACACTGCCCAAACAGATCACACGAAAATTTCACCAAAATCGCCAAATCTTGCATTTTAAGTCAAAATCAAGATTCAATTGAAAAACCTTTAACAAAACTCAAATCAAGGATTGAGAACTTGGGAATTTCAGTAAAGAACTGATAGTTTAGAGGAGAGGGACGTTCTTACCTCCAAACTTGAGTTTCTCCTTTTTTTTTGGAGCCAAAAAGCTTGATGAAACAACTTGCAAATTGAGAGGTTTTGTTGATGAGATGATTAGGAATCAAATGAGAGTTGAAATGAGTGACTTGAGTGACAAAATCAGAGAGAAAAGATCTGGAGAGAATGTGTTTGGTTTGAGAGAAAAGATGAGAGAAAATGGTTGAGAGAAAAGTTAGTTAGAATTAGGAAAATATCTTCCCTCCACTTTTCTTTAGTTTAAAAACATTTAATTAATCATTTAATATATTTAGAAAATCTGGAGAAACTCCCATTGGGTAAATAGCTCCTTAAAGATTCAAAGTTTCAATCCTTTTTAAAACAGTCACGCAGTTTTCAAAAATTACATTTTGGTCACTAACCCAAAATGTCACCCTTCCAATCCTCATTTTCCAAAATTGATTTCACAGTTCACTTTTATATATTAAAAGATGATTTTAGAACATTTTTCCATATTTTTAATGCAACCCGAACTAGGCTTTCCTAAATTCACTCTTATATATTCGATCAGCACTTTGACCGAACCGGTCAACGCCCAAAACTTCTGAGCCCAAAACCGGGGTGTTACAATCTCTAATACCCAGTCCCCCCTCACTCCTAGGTTTACATATAGTCTGCAAACTTACACGAGCTCCTTTGGCAGGTTCATCCTTACCCCTCCAAAATAAATGCATACACAACTGCTCTATTTTCCTTATCACTCCTCTAGGCAGAATAATTTGCCTGCACCAGTAGTTGACCAAACTAAACACAGCTGCCCTTAACAGTTGCAATCTTTCTGCATAGCTGAGGTGCCTTGTAGCTCACTGCCCAAGCATGCTTCTAATCTTTGAGATTAAAGCCCCACAGCCCCTTTCTGTCAACTTTCTTGTAACTAGGGGAATACCAAGGTACCTAACCAGGAGAACACCAACTTGAAATCCTGTGATCGAACCCCATGCAGCTTGTTCTTCAGAAGGATCCCCAGCAATATACAACTCTGACTTTGCCGCATTCAATCTTAGCCCAGAAATAGAGTAGAAAAGCTCCAGAACACATTGTACCCCCAGAATGGAGTCCAAACTTCCCTTACAAAATATAAGCAAATCATCCGCAAAGCTCAAGTGTGTTAGGTTGACCCGACTTACAATTTCACAAATTTTTAGGAATGCCTTTTATCACACTTCACAAAGACTATCAAGATGAATTTAATTTAAAACTAAACGTCTAAATATGACCGAAGTAAGTTAGGCCAATTATTCTTATTCCCAATTCATTTGAATGTGTATAATTTAGGGCCCTTAGCTTAACAATTGCATCTTTTATTATTCTGGTTCCAATCCAAGCTCGAAATAGTACTTGAAATCAATGCAAATATATAGACCATTTCCTTAGATCTAATCTTTGACCTCTAACAAGCTATAATCAAGAGAGATTAAACTATTAATCCATCATTTGAACCGTACAGGTCACACATGGAAGGTATAATTAGCACAATCAACTAAACGACACTTTATGGGCCATTCTTCTCAAGACTACTCGACGCACAATAAAACTCTCGTAGACGTAAACAATTAATTGAACATCTCAAAACAAGACAATATCATGATCATAGGTTGTTTAAGCTTATTTGAACCCCATAATTACTCATTGGTTTACCCTCGAACTTCACATATCAATTACCAAGCAATGCAAGTCTAAATTTTAACTACACATAAAACATCACGAAATAAGAGGCCATTTACACACATAATTTATACAACCAATTCAAATGCTTGCCAGCAGAAGCTAATAACTTATTAAACATCTATATGCAAAATTAATCATGTGTCACCCTACTAGGTGTTCTAACAAAAGCTTACGAAGTATGTGTTGGGATTGTAACACTCATGAATCGATCTTCCGAAACCGTCAAAAGGGTTAGATTGAACTCCCGAAAGAATTGGCTAAAACCAATAAAAATGATAGACAATTTGCACAATATTTTTAGAGTGGTTCGGCTTTCTAACCAAAGCCTACATCCACTACCTTAGCACACCATTAAGGATTTTTCAATTCACTATGAATTCTTCCCCTTTTCTAGGCTAAGGAGGCAACCCTTACAACCCTATCTTTTAATGGCTAAGATATAACTACTCTAGTTTTTGTCTAAGGCTAAACTAGAACCTCTCCTTTTACATGGGATTTGTTTGGTGAACAAAATACCTCAAAAGGTGGTTGTTTACACAAATTAAGCTCACAAGAGTACAAAGGATTTACAATTAAGCACTCTCTTAAACACTATATACAATAGAAATGAAGAAAAAAGAATTGGACTCAAATTCTCTTGATCATATTGCTTGGATGTGTTCTCTAACCATCTTCAAGTGTCCCAATGTAGCTTTTATAGTGTGGAAAGATATTATAGCCGTTTAAGGCTATTGGGGATGTTTTGGAGCCGTTGGGAATTCATAAAGTCGAGCTTTAAATTCTCACCTACACAGATGTTTCGAAACCTTTACCTTGAGGAGGATTTGAAAAATATAGTCGTTACAGAGCCATGGTTTCGAAACTTTGATAAAGGTTTCAAAACCTTTGCTAAGGATTCAATTCCAGGCCATTCTGCCCAAAAGGTTTCGAAACATTATAGGGATGGTGTCGAAACTTTCACTTAAAAACTCAATTTTTGTTAATTTTTTACTTTTAAATGTATATTCGATATAGGTGCAAAGTCAAAACATTTTAAACATATTTTTCAAGATTTGAGGACTTTTGAATTATTTTTGAAATCTTTAAACAAGTCCAAAACATTTTTACATAATTTTTATATCAAAATATTTTCTCAACTATCTCCCCATTTTCGACATAACAAAACTTCTTTGAAATGTGTTTATGACAAAAGCTCCCCCTTAATTTTTCAATTACTTCTCCCCCTTTTTGTTATATAAAAAACAATTCAAATCTTTATAGTACATAATAACAATGGAGATTAATTTAAAATAAAAAAGTTTAAGTATAAAACATTTGAAAAAAAACTCCCCCTGACTAAAGCATTCCATTAAATTTTTAGCAAAAATTTTAACACTTAAAGAGATTGAATTTCACCATTGAATCAAATCAATTTAAAACACATCAAATTCAATTTATCCAATTGTAACCCCTTAGACCCGCGTATGTGTTACCACGGATCCTAGGGAGTTACATTAGGGTCACAAGAGCAACCCACAATAAAAATCATCATAAAATATTTTCCTTTAAACATTTAATTAAACCACAACATTGATTATTGTTTTAAAATACACTTCCAAAAAAAACATTCAAACATATAACAATAATTTCAGAAAACATTTTACAGACCTGTCATAAAATAATACATGACATGCATGCCCACTAACTGAACAGGTGTCGTACTCCAAAAGTGACGCCGAGAGAACTCCAAACACTAATGTCGATCATTACCATGATAGATCTCATAGCCTGCGGTGGTAAGAACAACATGAGCTTGGGAAAGCTCAGTAATACGAAACTACCAAAAGAAGCTTCATGTCACACGTAAGTATCAGATGTATTAGAACAGGAGGAGGAGCAAGCATTATCAAGTTTCAGATATAGAATACAATTTGTTTAGTTATTACGCTTGAAAGTAACATATTCATTTCTGATTAATTATCTGATCACCAGATACGATGTCTAACTCAGGTAATCAGAAGGGACATAGATTACAAAAAATCCAGTCATCGAGTTTAGGGTGTTCCATCAGTTACAGATCAAGAATGACATACAGAATATTTCAGACAACAATAGAGTTTGCCTGAGGCTTGAGAGGGAATATGGAAAGCTAAGTATCAACATAACTACCCTCCAACCATACACTGATATGCAGTTCCCCAGAACTGCATTCATAAGGACTTACCCTAGGCCTAATGAGCATTGGAGCCAACCTAAGGGGTTGCCTTAGTTCCATAAGGAATTACTCGTGTCGTAGCATCAAAACCTACCCAAGGGGAGACCTCAGGTCCATAAGGAATTACCAGCGTTGAACCTGGAGAGACTTCATAACATAGCCCAAAAGTACCCCAAATAAAATAATTTAGTGAATACAGACGTAGTAGTAATCGTATGTAATTTTTAGAGTATCAGAAATCAGAGAGCATGCATCATAGATCATATACATATGTATATAATTTAGCCAGACATAATTCATGATTCGGATTAGAGAGAAGATTAGTTTCATATCAGAGAGGATATACTTGTGCAATAAACACTCTAAGGTTCGATTCATTTTTCAGAGACACTTGGTAATTATCAGAAGGAGATCATTTGACGATTTGGAACTGATTGAAGAACGGGGTCCCTACAAAAAGGAAAGTTCGGTGATAACGAATCGTACCAAAATGTTGAAAGTTGATGTGTTGAGATCTTTGAGATTTCAGATATATCATAAGTGATTCGAACATTAAAGCTTACGAGGTTGAAGTGGTCTTCGACCCTTCAAGGGTAATTTGGTAATTTAAACCAACAAGGTAAGGGCAGTGATGTGCAGGATTCAAAAATTCTAGTTGTTCATCTAGTTCCAAGTCCATTCGAAACGACCAAAACTCATTAACACAGTGTTATTATTAACCGGGTGGGTACACCGTAAACATTCATTTCTTAGAACCGACTAAAATGTATAACCGAAAAGCTCGCAATCACCAACCATCCGTTGAACTGATAACGAGCAATCGAATGTATATTCGAGCGATATATACCACGTATTCGAACACGAGCAATACACTCGATCTCGATCCATAAAATTCAACATACCCTTAAACAGATTACTCGTATCGTTAACCATGTATTTCCCCCAAATAGATCGAATATGCCTTCATATGGTATTCATCCAAATTCACATAGGTATATCAAAAAGGCCAGCAGACATGAGTCATGTATTACCATTTTTAGAGCCATACATATGTTTAGCTTTATCGGTATTTCATAATCCGAATCTTAGGGGTATTTTCAGTCATTTCGGTGTTCGAAGGTATTCTAGACACATCGATGCTTGAAGGTGTTTCATTTATACTGAGTCTTTTTATCCTTCCAAATATTCATTCGTTTCATAAATCGAAGGTATATCTATCACTTTGGTTAATTTGGCATCTAGCGCCCGAAGATATTTTAGCCTTTTTTGTCATTTCTCTCATTCCATTCAATACAGACTTATCAGCATTTCAATCGATTCAAGCCTTTTATGCCATTTAAAATTAATCTAGACATACAAATAGTTTCCTGTAACCTTATCTTCATAGGTCTAATTAGAATTCAGGATAGTCTAAGTGCTTCACAATTTCGAGGGTTTAACTCTTGTTACCATGATTTCCCAAGCTAAACGAGATTTTCAAATGAATCGATTGTTTTGTTAGATCTATTGTATACTTCTAAGCAGCTTTCATTGACAGGGAATTTTAATCTTTCTTACACATCAAGACATCTTTTAGAATGAAATAAACTGAATTTGAAGTTTCGAGGTAAGTTGTTTTATCGAGTAAATCACTGAACTCGAATTTCTCCTCAATTATCAATTCCTTATTCCTATTATTCATGTCTTATTCAAATTAATTAGAGAACTGTAGAACTTTCCAAATTATAATATTTTTGAATTGAATGTACCAAACTTATCTGAGTTATCATACTTAAATTTTGTATCTGATTCGACTTAAGTATCATTAACAATATACTTCATTATCATAATGCACATATCAATAGAATACCGAAATGTTCATAAAGCATACAAGAGGTAGTAATGTATTACCTTGGCTCCAAGATACATTGGTCGATCCGTAAACAACATCCGAACACTCTCCAACCTAGATTTGACGTCCCTCAGCCATTCGTATTCAAGGAACTGTGAGTACCTTCAATTACACAAATTCCCATTTCAGTTCTTATCCATAGTACTATTAACTGAATGATTAAATACATGTACATGTACAAGTTCAGGTTCAAGGTCAGATTCGGAGGCTTTCGGGGTCAAAATATCGCGAAACGGGCTCAGGACGTCAAGAAATATAGAATAGCGTCTTTCGAAAAAGTTAACTTTTAGGTCAAAGTCAACGCTGGCATCATGATGACGACAGCAGTCAACACTAACGTCAGCGGTCAACTAGGTTGACTCGGCTGAGTCATCTCGGTCGAGTTAACTCACTGACTCGACTCGGGCAACGTGACTTTCTAAGTCGACTCAGTGAACGGGTTGGGTCGGATCGGACTCGGTTCAGGTTTGGGCTCAGACCGAGTTGGCTGGTTCAAACCGAGTTGGACCATAATTAAACTGGTCCTCTTACCCTAGGTTTCAGTTCACCGGACGGCCACCGGGAAAGTCATCGGAGATGCCATTTTCGTGTCGATTCTGCCAAAAATCAAACGAGCATTAAACCTCGAATCATGTTACACCTAAAACTTCACCAAATAGACCATAATATGATCGGAACTTACCCAAAATGAACAAAAGTCGATCGAACTTGTGTTACTTCGACGAGACCTTTATCAGCGTTGATCGGCCGATTGCCTAGTTGGGTTTTGCTCGCCAAGGCACGGAGATGACGATGGCAGTGACGGCACGACGAAAAGACGGTCGAGGCGGCTGAAAATCTCAAAAATCAGAGGCGAGATGGAGGGTTCTGTCGAATCTTCGAATCGATCTCCACGGCAGACAAAGCGCTAGTTCTGTATGTGGTGATCGAGGTTTGATTCAGGGTACAACGGCGAATGTGGAGGTGACGGCGGTGCACACCACGACGGGGCAGTGGTCGGAGATTGGAGCAAATGTCGAATGGTGATTTAAGGGAGATGAAGGGTCATAGAGGATTCTAGAACTCTCGATATTATTTTTTAGACTAATATTCGATGCACTGGGGGGTTGTTGAGCTAATTCAAACTCGATATAGACCTGGGAACACCATTCAAAATTTATCTAGGCTGAATGGAAACCAAGCTTTAACCTTAGCTCAGTTGGCAGAGGCTTGGTTCACCAAGCAAGGGATTAAGGGTTCAAAACCCCACAACAACACCATTTTCTTTTCTTTTCCTTTTTTTAACCACAAATCTTAGGGTATTACACCAATACTTTAAAAGTTTATGCAAACATATGAATGAAACAATATGATTCATGTGCATAAAGCATCATAAAATGACATGCGCTTATAAATATAAATAAGAAATGGTGCATGGACATTTATCATCAAAATATGCAACCAAATAATTTATAATCAAATACATTAAGATTATAGGTTACCCATATGCTTCACTTGTGTGACTAGAGCATTTCCATGTCTTTGTATTTCTTTTCATTGCTCCAACACACCTACAAGTGACAATTACTTGGATTTTGGTATCCAAATTGCTTTGGATCCATTAACATTAATTTCAAAGTCTCTAGTTCCCTTAGAAACTCATACTTGTCTAATCCTATAAGATTTTCTCTTCTTTATAGGACACGTATGCAAGGAATGACCATGATAATGACAATGTGAGCATTTTGCCATTATGTGACAAGATGAATTATTAAAAATAATTTCTTTTTCTTTTGTTAATCTTTCAAGCTTAACCTTTAAATCAATATTTTCTTTTTCCAAAACTCCATTGCTCATTTTTTTAAAACTATAAATGATTTTTCAAAATCACATTTTGGTTTTCAAAATCTCATTTTGGTTTTCAAAATCCAATTTTGTTTTCAAAAGAAAATCATTTTCAAATTCAAGTTTAGAAATTATTTTCATAAATTTGGAATTCATGGTTTCAAATTCCAAAAACAGTTCATCAAAAGCATCTTGTAACTCGTCAAATGTATATGAATTTAATTCACTTGAGTTAGAAGATACCTCGGGATCATAGAGAGCCAAAACACCATCCACCTTAGGTGTTGAGAGGCGGTTTGCATAAGATTAAGCATCATCTTTATTTTCTCCCTTCTTGTTTCCATAGAGCTTCTCAAGCTTCTCCCAAATTTCTTTAGCACTTTTGCATGTGGAGACTTTCTTGGAAACATCTTCATTGAGGCCACAAAGAAGAGTGTGCATCGCCTTTGCGTTTAGCTTGGCCTTCGTGTCATTTGTACTCATTTGCTTCTTCTTCTTCTTCTTAGGTGCTTCAAAGTAACCATCTTCAATGATATCCTAAACCTCAAAATCGAGAGATTTGATGAAATACTTCATGACATTGCTCCATTAAACGTATGTTTCTCCTTCGAAGAGCGGAGGACACGAGGTAGAGCGGCCTTCTTCAAATATTGTCATTTTTCTTGATCGGTGGACTTAGAGTAAATGATCTTTACTCACGGATGTTAGTCCTTTGATGGAGACGAGACTCTGATACCAATTGTTAGGATTGTAACACTTTCGAATCGATCTCCCGAAATCGTCAAGAAGGTTAGATTGAACTCCCGAAAGAATTGGCTAAAACGGACAAAAATGATAGATAATTTGCACAAGAATTTTAGAGTGGTTCAGCTTTCTAACTAAAGCCTACATCGACTACCTTAGCACACCACTAAGGACTTCCCAATTCACTATGAATTCTTCCCCTTTTCTAGGCTAAGGAGGCAACCCTTACAACCCTATATGTTAATGGCTAAGATAGAATCACTCTAGTTTTTGTCTATGTCTAAACTAGAACATCTCCTTTTACAAGGGATTTGTTTGGTAAACTAAACACCTCACAAGGTGGGTGTTTACACAAATTAAGCTCACAAGAGTACAAAGGATTTATAATTAAGCACTCTCTTAAACACTATATACAAGAGAAATGAAGAAATAAGAATTGGGCTCAAATTCTCTTGATCATATTGCTTGGATGTGTTCTCTAACCATCTTCAAGTGTCCCAAGGTTGCTTTTATAGTGTAGAATGATAATCTAGATGTTTTTGGCCGTTGAGAAGTCATAAAGTCGAGTTTTAAATTCTCACCTACACAGAGGTTTCGAAACCTTTACCAGAGGTTTCGAAACCTTTACCAGAGGTTTCGAAACCTTAAGGAGTATTTGAAAAATATAGCCATTACAGAGCCATGGTTTTGAAACCTTGATAAAGGTTTCGAAATCTTTGCTAAGGTTTCAATTTCGGGTCATTATGCTTGAAAGGTTTCGAAACCTTATAGGGATGGTTTCTAAACTTTCACTTAAAAACCTAATTTTAGCTATTTTTTTACTTTTAAATGTATATTCGATATAGGTGCAAAGTCAAAACATTTAAAACATATTTTTCAAGTTTTGAGGACTTTTGAATTATTTTTGAAATCATTAAACAAGTCCAAATTTGATCCAAAAAAAAATTGATCAAAAAAATTAAACAAGTCCAAAACATTTTTTACATAATTGTTATATCAAAATATTTTTTCAACAGTATGCATATCGCACATGTCATGTTCTGATTGGATGATGAAATTTTTTTGACGGTCGTTGACGAATAAACCTTAAAAGGGCTTGTTTAAACATTATATATATAGGAAAATACTTTGATACACAAGTTTAAATTCAGATTTAGTTTTGTTTAAACATTATATATATAGGAAAATACTTTGATACACAAGTTTGTGTAAACTTTACACAAACCTTTCAATTTTAGGTTTTAGGGTTTTAGGTTAGGGTTTAAGGGTTTAAAAAGGTATTTATGCTTAATTACCTTTTTAAAATTGGTAAATACACCGACAATGGAAATAAAAAGTTTCTATAAGCATTTTAGTTTTAAGGTTTAGGGTTAGATTTTAGGGTTTAAAGGTTAGAAGTTTAGATTTAGTGGTTTAAATTTATGTGTTGTGGTTAAAATTTAGGGATTGAGGTTATAATTTAGGGTTTATAAGTTAAAACTTTAATCCGAAACCATATTACACTAAACTCTAAACTTTAACCTCTAAACCATAAATTCTAACTACACTCTCTGAATACTAAACTCGAAACTTTAAAACCAAGACGGTTGAAAAAAAAAATTGTTTCCATTGCAGTGTATTGATTATAAATCTTTTTAAAATAATTAAAATTCTATAAAATTGTAAAAAAAATTAAAATATATATTAAAAGAATAACTTGAAAAGAATTTGAGATTTCTTTTCAGAATTTTTAAGGAATTCTTCTTCTTTTTTTTCATTTTTATGATTTTATACATTTTTATTTATATTTAAAAATAATTTCCGTAAATAAATAATGCTTTTTTTTATGTTTTTAGGATTGTTGTAGTGCTTTTTTGAAATTTAGATATTTTTTAATTATTGTTTTGTGACGTGATGGCCTTTCGTTTGGTCACACTATTTTAAAAAAAAATATATTAATAACAAAGACTAAAAAAATACATGATTCAAACTGATTGAACAGAAATAGAAGAATGATCAAAGTAAAAAACTTCATTACAGTTGAAAGATTAAAATAAGTATTAAACCATTTATGAGTTCAATTATGTTACCTTTAATTTTAGGATAAATGGTCCAAGCGATCACTTAACTATTATCTCCTTTCTATTTTGATCATTAAATAATTTTAAGATAAATTATTCCTTTAAAGGAATGTAACGATACACATATTTTCTTAACAATTTCTACTTAAAGGAGGAGAAAGGGGAAATTTGCTCCTACTGGGTCTAGAACCCGTAACATAAGGGAGGGGAAAGTATCAACTGAAAGCTTTTAACCACTTGCTCTAAAAATTATTGACAGCAATACACATATAAAATGTGCATGAATGAGGATATGGTAGATATTATAATAATAACATCCATAAGTGTGATCATAATAGTTATTCTCACTTCTATTATAAGTAAGAACATTGAGATAAACAAAAGTTCTTAACATAACCTTTGAGAATTATAGGTAACATGTATTAGTATTGTTCTAATGAAATAAGTCAATGTTGATATAAATTTTGGTAAGCACAAAACTTATTGAAGGCTTCAAAAGAGTATATATATATATATGTTAAAAAAACAACTAATATATTATTATCCAAAGGAACACAATTTGTGATGCATAAATATCTTATTTATTGTTATTATTTAATATGCTTCAATTTCCTATTTTGGTACTATCAAATTTAACCCCCAACATTTCGAACATTTGTTCCTAGAAAGGACACATCGAGCCTTTATGAAATACGGTTAGGGATGTAAAAACAAGTCAGAACTTGATAACCTACCTGAAACTTGCTCGAGTCAGAACCTGATTTGACCCGAGAATTTGATGACCCGAACCCGAACTGTAACTGACTGTTGCTGACCCGAATCTGAGTTGAACATGTTCTTGTAGCAACCGAACCCGATCTGCGTCCGACTTAAAACGACCCGAACCCGAATCTGACCTGTTAATTTTGACATAAAACCCGACCTACATCTGACTAAAACGAACCCGAACCCGAGACCGACCTTGCATATTACCTGATATTACCCGACTGAATCGACCCGAGATCCGATTTTACCCGACCTGTTATGAACCCGACCTGTTTTGAACCCGAACTGTTGTTGACCTGAACTGATATTGACCTGAAATACATGACTTAATGAATTAAAAAAGTTCATAAATATACATATGATATATATATATATATATATATATATATATATATATATATATATATATATATATGCGCACATGACAAATAATACATAAATACATACATACACACATAAGTACATATATATTAGAATATATACACATACACATACATATTATATACATACACATACATGATACATGAGTCATGATACATACATATATATATATATATATAATATAACATATATATAAACATAATATATATAACATATACATATACATAATACATAATTATGTATTACATATTATATATAACATATATTACAATATACATATATTATAGATTATATACATAATATATATAACATATACATAATACATAATACATAATACATAATATATATATATATATAACATATACATAATATATACAATATACATAAATGTGATGTATATTAATTTTTAATTAACTTAAAATATTATACATATTATTATATTTTCAATGTAAAAGAAAAGGTTTTGAGTTTTATTTTTAAGTTTTTTAAATTAAGGGTTTATTGATTTGTTTAGGATGAATTAATTTATTTTTAGGTTGCAGGGTTTAGGGTTTATGGTTTTCATTTATGAATTAACAGGGTTTATGGTTTAGGGATTTGAATTAGGGTTTTGTTTTAAATGTTTAAGGTTAAAGATTTTTAGGGTTTACTATCTAATTTTAAGGTTTTATAGTTTTATTGTTTTAGGGTTTAGATTTATGAGGTTAGGGTTTTATGGTTTTGAATTAGGGTTTAGTGTTTAAAGAACTAAGGTTAGTTCGAGGGTTTAAGGTTTATTGTTAGGGTTTTAAGTATAGGGTTTATGGTTTATTGTTTATTGTTAGGGTTTAAGGTTTATCATTAGGGTTTAGGGTTTTTAGATTTTGTAATATATCTTTGTATATATGTATGTACATAACCCTAAACAATAAACCTTTAAACGCTAAAACCTAAACCCTAAACTGTAAACCATAAACAATAATGATAACTCATAAACCTTAATGCAATACCCTAAACCCTAAACACTCGAATATAAATCATAAACCCTCGAATATAAACCTTAACTCTTAAATAATAAACCATAAACCCAAAACTCTAAACCATAAACAATAATGATAACTCATAAACCCTAATGCAACACCTTAAACCTTAAACACTCGAATATAAACCCTAAACCCTAAACAATAATGATAACTCATAAACCCTAATGCAACACCCAAACCCCTAAACACTCTAATATAAACCCTAAACCCCAAACCATAAAACCTAAACCATAAACAATAATGATAACTCATAAGCCCTAATGCAACACCCTAAACCATAAACAGTCGAATATGAACACTAAACACAAAACCCTAAACCATAAACCATAAGCAATAATGATAACTCATAAACCCTATACAACACCATAAACCCTAAAACACTATAATATAAACCTTAAATCCTAAGCCTTAAGCCCTAAACGCTAAACCATAAACAATGATGATAGTTCATAAACCCTAAACCCTAAACACTTGAATATGAACCATAAACCCTAAACCCTAAAGTCTAAACCCTAAACAATAATGATAACTCATAAACCCTAATCCAACACCCTAAACCCTAAACACTCTAATATGAACAATAAGCCCTCGAATATAAACCATAAACCCTAAACTCTAAACCATAAACAATAATGATAACTCATCAACCCTAATCCAACACCCTAAACCCTAAACACTCTAATATGAACCATAAGCCCTCAAATATAAACCATAAACCCTAAACTCTAAACCATAAACAATAATGATAACTCATAAACCCTAATACAACACCCTAAACCCTAAACACTCTAATATGAACCCTAAACCATAAACAATAGTGGTAACTCATAAATCCTAGTGCGACACCTTAAACCCTAAACTCTCGAATATAAACCCTAAACCATAAACCATAAGCAATAATGATAACTCATAAACCCTAATGCAACACCCTAAACCCTAAACCCTCTAATATGAACCCTAAACCATAAATGATAATAATAGTTCATAAACCCTAATACAATACCCTAAACCCTAAACACTTGAATATGAACCATAACACCTAAACCCTAAATTCTAAACACTAAACCATAAACCCTAAACTATAAACCCTGAACAATAATGATAACTCATAAACCCTAATGCAACATCCTAAACCCTAAACACTCTAATAGGAACCATAAACCCTCGAATGTAAACCTTAACTCTTAAATCATAAACCTTAAACCTTAAACCCTTAAACCTTAAACCATAAACAATAATGATTGTAACGCCCCGGTTTTGGGCTTAGAAGTTTTGGGCGTTGACCGGTTTGGTCAAAGTCCTGTTCGAATCTTAAGAGGTTAAATTAGGAAAGCCTAGTTCGGGTTGCATTAAAAATATGGAAAAATGTTCTAAAATCATCTTTTAATATAATTAGGTGAACTGTGAAATCAATTTTGGAAAATGAGTTTTGGAAGGTTGATATTTTGGCTAGTGACCAAAATGTAATTTTCGCAAGTTTGGTGGCTGTTTTATAAAGAGTTGAAACTTTGAATCTTTAAGGAGCTATTAATCCAAAAGTGTTTTCTCCAGATTTTTCTAAGATATTTTGGGTTATAATCTGATTTTAAAACATATTAGAAGTGGAGGGAAAATTCATTTGGCATTTTCTCAACTAACTTCTCATTTTCTTTCTCTCTTTTTCTCTCAACCCAAACACTCCATTTCCAGAGTTTTGTTTCTGTTTTTCTCACCTAAATCCCTCCATTCAACTCTCATTTGATTGCAAATCATTGTATCTTCAAAACCTCTTCAATTGCTACAAGTTTCATCAAGGATTTTCATTCCAAAAAGTGGAGAATCACAAGTTTGGAGGTAAGAACGTCCTTCTCCTCTAAACTATCAGTTCTTTACTGAAATTCCCAAGTTATCAACTCTTGATTGATGTTTAATTAAAGGCTTTTGAGTTTGGAATTGTATCTTGGCTTATAATGCAAGATTTGATGGTTTTTCATGATTTTCGTTAGATCTGATTGATCTGTGATTTAAGATGTGTTTTTGATGTTAAATGAACTCTAAATTGATAAGGAAATGAGTTTTGATTGATGCAATCCCGGATAGGTTATGTTTCCTAAGTTTAGCTTAAGTTTCTTGGATGTTTTTGTGGTGATCTTGTGGATCTGTTGTTGCTGGAGGTATAAGGATGTTAATAGGTTGTTTTTAGATGTTATATGGTGATGATGGATGTTAGGTTTTGCTGGTTTATGGCTGGGCTTTGTTTAGAAGTGGTTTGGATGCATTTTCGGTTGTGTTTGGTGGCCGAAAATGGAGGTTGTATGAGAGCAGCGAGTTTGAGTGCTTTCATTGAAGCTTTTGATGCTTGATGATGCATTAAACCTCTGCTTTAATGTGTTTAATCAGGGGAGGCATCTTTGGATCCAAGAGTTGTTGATCCGGAAGCTTGAATTCGTGCTTCGGCAAGTGGCGAAGTGGAATCGGTGAGTGAAAATGGGTTTTCAGCTTTGAAACCAATGTCTTGGGAGCTTAGTTTAAGTCTAAACAACTTTGCTAAGCTCGAGCGTAAGTTTTCGGAATTTCTCTCTAGTGGTGGCCATGATTTTGTTGTGATGCGAAATGATAATTTGCATGTTTTACATACTGTTTTGGAAGCATGTTTTAGCATGGTTTTTGCTGTTGATGTAAGCCATATGTTGAAGGTAACTCTAGGTAGGAGTTCCTTGTTTTTGTACATTGAAATGATGTGGTTTAATGCTTTGAAATGCATGATGAATATGGCTTGGTTTTATGCTTAAAAACAGTGATGTAAGTGATGAAAATGATGTATATTGGCAAGTGAGGTTTTAAAATGTTAAGGTCACTAAGGTGGTTAAAAGTCCTTGAGTGAGCCTTGTTGCTTATGAACATCAAGGTGTTTAAAAGTCCTTGGATGGTTCATGTTGTGGACACTAAGGTGGTTAAAAGTCCTTAGGTGATCCTTTTCTATGGTGTTTAAAAGTCCATAGGCCAAGGTGTTTAAAAGTCCTTGGGATCAAGGTGTTTAAAAGTCCTTGATGTGTTACTTCATGGTGTTTAAAAGTCCATGGCCAAGGTGTTTAAAAGTCCTTGGGATCAAGGTGTTTAAAAGTCCTTGATGTGATACTTCATGGTGTTTAAAAGTCCATGGCCAAGGTGTTTAAAAGTCCTTGGGAAGTTGATGAACTTGTTTTAAGAAATGAAATGTATCACTTGAGCCAATATGACATGTTAAGAACGTAAGAAGCATGAGATGCTTGTTTTGATATAAGATATGAAGCATGAGATTGCTTGTTTTAAAGTATGCTCTGAGCATGTGCATAGGTTGACTTTAAGCATGATTTATAAATGGTTTTAATTGCATTATTGAATTGTTTTTATTGAGCATGCCTCACTAAGCTTTTGCTTACGCTCTCTTCGTTTTCTTAATTCAATAATGCAGAGCATTAGAGTACCTTGAGGGCAGCAAGAAAGGTCAAGCAATCAAGTTCAAGTGAAGCTCAATGTATGAAGGTTTTATAAGTACATTTTAGCTTTTGTGTGATTTGGCAATGGGGAACCAATGTGTATGTTTTGGGAGGTGTTGGAGACTCCCTAAGTATGTTAAGTGTTGATGTGTTTGTTGGCTTTTGAATTGGAACCTTATATGCTTGTTTTGGAAGTTTGGTGTTGAATAGCTAGCTTGTGTAGGAAGCATGCCATTAGAATTGGGGCTTATTGCATATGATGATGATTGGTTGAATTGTTAGTGCTAATCTGTTCCTTATATATTGAATTGCATGTTGGCAAAGTTTGGTAGCATTTGGAGCATGTTTGGTTGTGTAATTGCATGTTTAAAGTTGAGTTTTGGAGTAATCTGGGCAGGGTGTTTCGGAACAGCACCTACCGTTTCGGAACGGGTGCCTTAATCGTGCCCAGGCGTCCGAAACGGGAAGGGCCGTTCCGAAACGGAAAAGCCTCTGCCAGACCCCCATTTCGAAACATGCTATGTCTGTTTCGGAACGGCCCCGCGTTTCGGAACGGGCTGTCTCCCGTTTCGGAACGGTCGACCGTTGGGGGCTGACATGGGCAGTTATGTGTTTTGAATTGTTTGCGTTTTGGTCCTGAAACTTGTTTGTGCAATTGTATGAGTTTGGGAAGTCCTTTTGAGCTGAAATTTCACAGAGAAGCATGAAACCTGATTAATTTCAAGTTGGTAACTTTAATTTGGATTAAGTCCTTTAATTTATCGGAATTTACAATTTGGTCCCCAAAGTTGTAAATTGTTCAATAGAGTCCCTGTTTGATCTCTGATGTTTGTGATCTTTTGGTATGATGTTTGTGTGATCACGATTAGGCTTAATGTGCATCTAGACAAGTATAAAAAGAAAAAAAAGGGTCGTTAATCAAGGTTGACTTTCGGGTTGACTTTGATTTTCCCCGTGTGACTTTCTTAATTCGGGTCTACCGTCTAGGCCGGGTTAAGGGGGTTCCAATGATACCTCCTAAACCCTCAAATATAAACCCTAACTCTCGAACCCTAAACCCTAAACCATAAACGATAATGATAACTCATAAATCATAATAAATGTAAACTACAAACCCTTAAATACAAACCCTAACTCTTAAACCTTAAACCTTAAACTCTACACCTTAAACCCATAAACTCTAAACCATAAACGATAATGATGACTCATAAACCCCAATGCAACACCTTAAACCCTAAACCCTCGAATATAAACCTTAACTATCAAACACTAAACCCTAAACTCTAAACCATAAACAATGATGATAACTCATAAACCCTAATGTAACACCCTAAACCATAAACACTCTAATATGAACCATAAATCCTTGAATATAAACCCTAACTCTTAAGTCATAAACTCTAAACCTTAAACCCTAAACCCTTAAACTCTAAACCATAAACCCTTAAACTCTAAACCATAAATAATAATGATAACTCATAAACCCTAATGCAACACCCTAAACCCTTAAACTCTAAACCATAAACAATAATGATAACTCATAAACCCTAATGCAACACCCTAAACCCTAAACCTTCGAATATAAACCCTAACTCTCAAACCCTTAACCCTAAACCATAAACAATCATGATAACTCATAAACCATAATGCAACACCCTAAACCCTAAACACTCTAATATGAACTTATAATATAACATATAAATATATACATATATATATATAATGTATACGTACATAATAATTAAAATAACATATAATACATATATATATATTAAAACTTATAATATAACATATAAATATATTTAATATAGCATATAATATATATATATATATATATATATACATATATATTATATGTATACGTACATAATAATTAATATAACATATAATACATATATATATTAAAACTTATAATATAAATATAATTAATATATATATTAAAACTTATAAGTTATATAATGTATATATAATATAATAATTAATAATAACTAATAAATAATAATTATTAATAGTTTGAGGCTTTGGGTTCATATCCCACCACCCATTCATTTTAGATGGGCTAAATATTTTGTAGCCCTTTAAATTTTAGATGTTTTTCATCAAAATCCTTTAAGTTTTAGTTCAATTCAATTAAGTCCTTAAAACTTTATTTTTAGTCCAAATTGACTCTTATTTATTATTTGTTGTTTATTATAATCCCTAAAACTTTGTTTTTATTCGAAATTGACCATATTTCAAGTTTTTAATTTACTTTATTATTTTAGATATGAATCATTTATGATATGTTTATTCATTTCTAGTGCCAAATTTTTATTTTTAATGTGATTCCATGAAAGACGTTAAATAAGTAACTCGAAATAAATATCGACTACTTGTACAATTGTACCGAACTAAAAAATAATACGAATTCAAAACCCGAATTGACCCGACCTGAAATAAAACCTACCTAAAATTACCCGACCTGAAATCAAACCGGACTGAAATGAACCCGACCTGAAGTCTACCCGAGCCCGAATTAACCTGCCAATTACCTGGTTCGGACCCGATATGTTTGAACCCGACATGAAATAAACCCGGCCTGAAATGGACCCGACCTGAAATGGACCTGAACTGCAATGGACCCGACCTGCTACTGACCCGCACCCGACCCGAGTCGAGTCAATTTTTTTTTACCTGTATCTGATTTGACCCGACCTGATAGGACACAACCTGAAACCCATCCGATTATCTGTTTTTACAACCCTAAATACGGTCGTGCCCACAAATATATTGAGAGTTATATAGCGTTGAACAAGCAACCCAATAAAAAACAGGGACGAACCCTTATTGGAGCGTGTGAGAGCCTTAGTTCCTCCAAACTTTAGTGAATTATTATTTAGTCTTTTAAAATTTTAAAAAATTACATTTGGCCTCTTCAAAAATTTTAATATTCGTTTTTATGTGTCAAAATTTTAAATATTTTTAATTAAGTCTCCACTTAATTTTTTTTTGGAAATCTAGTTAAACCTTAAACTTTTATGAAAGTTTTAAATTAAATCATTCAATTTTTTTAAAAATATATTAACTATTAATATTTTTAAAATTTTAAATAAACCTCCTCAAACTAACCTTTACCAAAGAAACGAATGAATTTGCTGGTGAAGTTTGACCACATGACATATAACAAGCTCAAGCAGTACCATATTTAACTTAAAATTATAAATCCCCACTTTATTTTCTCTTTCCCGAAACTTTAACTCAATTTTATTTCTTCTTTCCCGAAAAGCATTGGCCTCAAAAACCATGTAGTAACCCATTTTAATATTTAAACCCAAATAAATAAAAAACCCTTATTATCATAACCCATAACCCATTTACAACCCATGACCCAAACCCTTTTGAACCCAATACCCCTTTTATACATTAAACCCATTTACCCGGCCCAACAATAGAACCCATTACACAAAACCTAAACTAAATCTAATATTCTACCCTAACCCTAGCCGCCGCCACTACTAACTGATCTGTCGCCGCCGCCGCCACGAAGTCGGGCACGTCACCACCTTCATCCGCGTCACCCCCATACGTGGCACTCTACAAGATCAAAAGAAAAGGGATAAAATCCCGAATGTATTATTTTATGTTTAAAAAATCCGGGTATAAAACTGGATTCGGTTGTACGAAAAAGGGGGATTGGAAAATAAAAAAAGAAACAAAGTATTCGATCCAAGACTTGCATATCCACAGTCGAAAAAACAATTAAAAGGTAAATTTTTTTTTTAAAACCGAAAGGTTTTTCCTAGATCTACACAAATAGAGAGGGAGTTGGAGAAATCTAACCTTAGATTCGGGTTCACCATGCGAAACCGAGTCGAAAACCACCCTTGCATGCCGTTCCGACAATCGGAGACGGCGGCTTTCGTCGCCGCCGACGACACCAGACGGACGGGCAGAGGGAGAGTAGAGAGCTCTGAATTTTTTTTGGTTCAAATGACAACCAAATGATTTTTTTGGGGTATTTAAACAACGGCCAAAACGACGTCGTTTCAAGCTCCTGCCCGAGTACGCGACCCGACTCGGTCACCAGACCCGCGTGATTTTAAGCTGAGGGGGAAATTGCGCACGTGGCCATCTAACTTCTCGTATCCTTATGATTCTGCCCTTTTGTTTTGTTTTCCTTTCATTTTAGTCACCGTTCTTTCTTTCTTTATTATTTTTTCCCTTTTATTTCTTTTTTCTTTCAATTCTGCCACTGCCTTTATCATCATTATTATTATTATTATTATTATTATTATTATTATTATTATTATTATTATTATTATTTTACTTATTATCTTTTCTACCAAAATTTCGCTTACAGGTTTTTAGGAATTATCGTGAAAATCGTACTCCGGGCGTAGGAGTATTATTTTCCGTTGATTCCTTTATTAAATTATTATTTAACATTACTTTTTTAGATAATATTTGTTTTTATTTTAGGGGAGACCATGCTCCGGGCGTTGGAGTGTATATCCCTTTCTTTGAATTTTTATTTTAAAATTTTATTTTAGCTTTTTGGGATCACCTTATTAAATTAAATTTGAATTTTTAAGTTCCGTCATTAAAACAACTTGTAATCGACTAGGTACCAATTTTTAGGCGTGTGGGGGTGCTTACCTTTCCTTGCACGTAACCGACTCCCGGACCTGTTTTTTGGTTTCGCAGACCCAAAACTCGTATTTTAATAAAAAATCATAAAAATTTGTTTTTATTAAAATAACCGGGTTTTCCAGGTGTTCCAATCGCACCTAAAGTAAAACTAAGGATTGGTGGCGACTCACCCCTTGTTACAGCTTGGCGACTCCGCTGGGGACTTTTTTTCGAGAGTCAAGCCACAAGTCGGTTACCCTTTGCTTTATTGAGTAGAAAATATTAATTCGGTTTAATTTAATTTTGTGATCCCATTTTAAGATATATATATATTTATATTTATAAATTTTTTATTAGTTGATCTTTTTTAGGGTTTCATATCATGAGCTCTCGACCCGGGCTCCGTCCTTTGAGTGGGAGCGAGAAACCACGCCTTCGTGAGGTATCGCCTCCGTGTAGGATGGTGAATCGCTTCCGGGATATTGGTCCCTTTGTCTTCGTGAGACTCTCGTCTCCGTGCAGACCTAGAGACTCGTATCCCCCTGAATTGATGATTCGGGTACCCTTCGTAGAACCGAACCCCATATAGTGAACTGTAAGAGCCTACCTTGTAAAAAAACCATGCCAGATCTCTGCCCGTCTAGAGAGTCACCTTGTAGGTGCATGCTAGAGAAAGTGGGGGGTTATTTCTAGTAACGCACTTTAATTTTCAGTTTTATTTATCCATTTATTTATTTATTCTCCTTGTGATATATTATGCTAACGGCATGTCTATATTTATGCAAAATAAGCATGCGGGTAGATATTATGTTTGGGTAGGATTTATTTTTCTTCTCAAAGCATGTTGGGTAGAAAAGTATGCTTGGGTAGGCTGTATATATTCATTTTCTTTATTTTCCTTGATTATTTTCGTGTATTAACTATTTTTCTTTTTTTTGTTGTTTATATTTTCTTCCACTATGCATTGCACATGCAAGACATAAAAGGTATTGATTCAAGAATGAACTTCAATTTAGAAAACTTTCACCATGGATAAAGGGACACGTGATCAGATCATAAATGTTACGGATATGAGCCCGCCCTAAAGATATTTCCTAGCAAAGGCCTTCAAGAAGGACCAACAAGTGGGCTTCTACGGCTCGATATTATCTGTAAACTTTGACACATGATGTAACGAGACCCTTACCTAATAAAGTTGTCTTTTGATGATCATTTCCGAACCAATACCTCATTGCATTCATGTCTATATTTAAAGTCATGCATAAGCATCATTTTGCATACATTCACATTACATTGCTTCATCATTTTTTGGTCAAGCTTCTGATTTCAAGAGAACTTCGATCACAGTGATTTTGGGGCATTCGAGTCAGTCAAGTCAGCATCAACTTCTCGCAAAGATAATGGATGATCGTTTAGAGAGATTTGAGAAGGCACGCGAAGATATAAAGAACGACATGGAGCAGAACTTGGAAAAAGCACAACAAGCAACACACGACCACATTTCACAAGCACAAGCGAATTTACTGGCCAAGTTGGCTTCGATGTTGACAGGTAAAAAGGGAAAAGGATTAGTCATAGACCCCAATGCTTTACAAAATTTAGGAGCTTCTCCGCAAGTATCGTCTTCGATCCAAAAGAAAGAACGTCCTCTGGCCGGGTCTTCGTTGCATCAAGAAATAAATAATGCTAGCAAGCATGCATTCCCCAGCTTTGATGAAGTGGATAAAGTTGTGGTTGAACTACCCAAGCAACTTGAAGACTGGTGCCAGCGGCTTGAGAATCGACTTAAAGTTGCAGAAGGGGCAAATTCATTCTACGAGGTAGATGCAAGAAAATTAAGCTTAGTCCCTGACCTGGTGTTACCTCCCAAATTCAAAATGCCCGAGTTTGAAAAGTTCGATGGAACGACCTCCCCGATCGCCCACGTCACTATGTTCTGCCAAAAGATGACGGGGCACGTTGATAATGATGACCTTTTAATTCACTGCTTTCAAGACAGTCTAAAAGGGTCTGCTGCTAGGTGGTACAATCAACTTAGCCGAGACAGGATAAAATCATGGAAGGATCTGGATAAATCCTTTACAGAGCAATACAAACATGTAGCGGACATAGAGCCAGACCGTTTAACGCTACAAAATATGAAGAAAAGGTCCAACGAGAGCTTTAGACAATATGCACAAAGGTGGAGGGATGTTGCTGCGCAAGTACAACCACCACTACTTGAAAGGGAGATAACATCTATTTTCATTGGAACTCTAGAAGGTTCGTTCTTAGAGCATATGTTGGGAAATGCAACCAAGAATTTTAAGGACCTTGTAATGTTAGGCGAGCTCTTAGAAGAAGCCATTAAACAAGGAAAAATCATAGATTCTAATAATACGATCACCGGAGAAGAAGGAAGATCAGAAGTTTATATGGTGGGATTTTATCCATCCAATCAATTCTCGGGCCGGTCAATCGTACTCACGTCGACCTATCGTGTCTCAGAGAGTGGTCTACCCAATTCCAATGACTTATACAGAGTTGCTTCCGATGCTTGTTGAGAAAAACGTGTTGGCTCCTGTTCAGTCAAAGCCGAAAAAGCCTCATTACCCAGAGGGTTATGATATTGATGTTGTATGCGATTATCATTTGGGAAGCACGGGCCACACTACCGAGAATTGCGGAGCACTGAGGAACAAGGTTCAAAATCTGATTGAAAATGGCACTTTGAAATTCAACAACGGAATCCTAGAGATGAACCGATGAGAGAATAATGTTATATCTGTTTGGGGCATAGACACCTTTTCAAGGCATCTTTGTAGTTTAAATCTCTTTTTTAGTAATGCTTAGAACGTACCTTTTGCCTAAGCCCAAAGGGCAAAATGGAATCTTTTGTAAGGGCATGTTTTAATAAACCACGCACTTTGGAAAATATTTTCTTCAAATTTTTTTCATGCATTTTTGCGTACATGTATATACATTTTTCAGGAGCAACATTGATTCTAATCCGATGGTTGATTCTAAGCAACCCTATGTCTAGATGAAATCGAAAGTGTGATGATGGAAGAGATGTGACATATCTTCCAATCCATTTAGGCCTACGGAAGGACATTTAAGTGAGCCATGGAAAGATCTTGAACACAAATTTTGAATGATTTTTTTTTCTTTTCCCCTCAAACATCGTTTTCTATGTATAACATGATACTCTTCACTGCCAAAAACCAAGCACGAAAGAAACACCACCTCTTCCGTGATTATAAGCCCTGGCCCACATCACGTCTTTAAAGATATTCCACCTTATGGGGTTATCCTTTATTCAAAGATTTGAAAAATCCTAATGCTTGACTGAGATCTGAAAAAGGGAATGATAAAATTGGCGGAGTTTGTGAGTCAATGAGAGACACCCAAATTGGGTAGAAATTAGGCATATGGGAAATGACCTTAAGCTTAATGGTCTGGAAGATACTTCACATCTTCAGAGATCAACATCTGAGGTCCGCTAGACACAAGTTATGCTCAAGATGACCCTCGACAAATGAGTTCAAAGACGCTCCTGCACATGGGGCCCCACCTTTTGAAAAATCATTCGTTCAAACATTACTCTTTTAGAGATTTAAACTACCGAGAATCGAGACAAGTGTCTATTTAGATCCAAGGGTGGAACCTTCAAAGATACTCAATGACGATGATACCCAAGCCTGAAAATGAGTGGGGCATTCAAAGGACATGACCAATAATTCTCCTTGAAAAGAAGAAAAGAAATGATTTCAAGTTCGCAAGAGAACGAGGTCAGCAAAATTTGATAGGCAAATTTTTGTTGGGGCAAAATTTTTGAACAATATCAGAGAATTGAATTCAGCCAAAAAGGACTTCTGTAAGTATTCCATGCAAGCATATACATCATTATATCATCAAATTTCACACATAATAGTTGTCGTGAAAAGGTTATAACTCGAAGGTTCCAATAAAAGTTTCATGCATCTTTGCATCATCACAAAAGCAAGCACATGAACATCATCTGCATAAATACTATCAGGAGCTAACTTGGAACTTGTTACTTAAAGAGTTTCTTAACTCCGTCCTTTCTTAAGGACACCTTTTTTTCTTCAGAATTTGAGTTTCTTAACTTCGTCCTTTCTTAAGGGCACTTTTTCTCAAAACCAAGAGTTTCTTAACTCCGTCCTTTCTTAAGGGCACCTTTTCTCGAAAACACGAGTTTCTTAACTCCGTCCTTTCTTAAGGACACCTTTTTTTTCAGAATTTGAGTTTCTTAACTCCGTCCTTTCTTAAGGGCACTTTTCCCAAAATTGGAGTTTCTTAACTCCTTCCTTTCTTAAGGGCACTTTTTTCTCAAAAACAAGAGTTTCTTAACTCCGTCCTTTCTTAAGGGCATCTTTTCTCGAAAACACGAGTTTCTTAACTCCGTCCTTTCTTAAGGACACCTTTTCCCAAAATTGGAGTTTCTTAACTACGTCCTTTCTTTAGGGCACTTTTTCTCAAAAACAAGAGTTTCTTAACTCCGTCCTTTCTTAAGGGCACCTTTTCTCGAAAACACGAGTTTTTTAACTCTGTCCTTTCTTAAGGACACCTTTTCCCAAAATTGAAGTTTCTTAACTCTGTCCTTTCTTAAGGACACTATTTTTTAAAATTAAAGTTTCTTAACTCCGTTCTTTCTCAAGGATAACTTTTCTCAAAGCAGGAGTTTCTTAACTTCGTCCTTTCTTAAGGACACATTTTCTCAAAACAAGAGTTTTTTTTAACTCTGCCCTTTCTTAATGACACATTTTCTTAAATTTCTTCATTTCTTAAGGATACTTTTTCTCAAAAATGGGGTTTTCTTAATTCCATCATTTCTTAAGGATAGTCTTAAAAATGTGAATTTCTCAACTTCGTCCTCTCATGAGGATCAAAACTATTTTGGAAAGTTCGACAGAAATATCGGCATAACGTGCTTAAACACGGTCAAGTTTAAGACAAAGGGGCAATTCAAATGTCCATCGAAAATCCATTGTCACAAATGGTCCAAGGGAAATAAATCCTTGGGAAAAATCCAATCTCATGATTGGTAGAAACTGATTGTACCCATGGGAATGGTACAACTAGCTCGGAATAAACGGCTACCGGTAAAGGCAAGTCAAAACCGTTGATCCCTGTGCATTTGGGAAAAATGCAAATCCGAAAGCCGACAGAAATGTAGGCATAACGTGCTTAAACACGGTTAAGTTTAAGAGAATGGACAATTCAGATGTCCATCGAAAATCCATTATCACGAATGGTCCAAGGAAAATAAATCCTTGGGAAAAATCCAATCTCATGATTGGTCCAAACTGATTGTACCCAGGGGAATGGTACAACTAGCCCGGAGCAAACGGCTACCGGTAAAGGCAAATCAAATCCGTTCATCCCTGTGCATTTGGGAAAAATGCAAAAGAAATGTAAACCAAGGACACTCTTCCTTGTCTTGTTTAAGGGATTCTAGTACTAATCAGATCTTCTCGCATCAATGGAGTTGCAGATGATCGACCCTTCTTTAGATCTTCTCGCATCAATGGAGTTGCAGTAGATCGCCCCTTTTCAGATCTTCTCGCATCAATGGAGTTGCAGTAGATCGACCCCTTCTTCAGATCTTCTCACATCAATGGAGTTGCAGTAGATCGCCCCTTTTCAAATCTTCTCGCATCAATGGAGTTGCAGTAGATCAACCCATTTTCAGATCTTCTCACATCAATGGAGTTGCAGTAGATCGACCCTTCATCAGATCTTCTCGCATCAATGGAGTTGCAGTAGATCGCCTATTTTCAGATCTTCTGGCATCAATGGAGTTGCAGTAGATCGCCCCTTTTCAGATCTTCTCGCATCAATGGAGTTGCAGTAGATCGACCCTTCTTTAGATCTTCTCGCATCAATGGAGTTCAGTAGATCGCCCCTTTTCAGATCTTCTCGCATCAATGGAGTTGCAATAGATCGACCCTTCATCAGATCTTCTCGCATCAATGGAGTTGCAGTAGATCTCCCATTTTCAGATCTTCTCGCATCGATGGAGTTGCAGATGATCGACCCTTCCTCAGATCTTCTCGCATCAATGGAGTTGCAGATGATCGAGCCTTCTTCAGATCTTCTCGCATCTATAGAGTTGCAGTGGATCAATCTTTCTCCTCCAGATCAAGCTACCTTGTTAAGTGTTCTATGTTACAAATGGATCAAGTTTTGTAGACCTCGCCGCTCTGTTAGTGTTGCAACTAGGTCAAGTTTTCTGCAAGTGTTGCTTCACCATTAGAGTCGTGGCAAGCCAAAGTTATGAGCTCCTACAACAGATCTTCTCCTCGTGAAGATTTTGTTTATTAGGGCGGCTGAGCGGATCAGTGAAGCAGAAAAGACTGTGCCAAGAAGAAAAGAGCTAAACCAGACCAAATTAAAATGGGTTCCTTTTTGTCTTTGCTTCATTGTCGTTATACAACAATAAGCAAATAGGGGCAACTGTAGTAACCCATTTTAATATTTAAACCCAAATAAATAAAAAACCCTTATTATCATAACCCATAACCCATTTACAACCCATGACCCAAACCCTTTTGAACCCAATACCCCTTTTATACATTAAACCCATTTACCCGGCCCAACAATATAACCCATTACCCAAAACCTAAACTAAACCTAATATTCTACCCTAAACCTAGCCGCCGCCACTGCTAACTGATCTGTCGCCGCCGCCGCCACGAAGCCGGGCACGTCACCACCTTCATCCGTGTCACCCCCATACGTGGCACTCTGCAAGATCAAAAGAAAAGGGATAAAATACCGAATGTATTATTTTATGTTTAAAAAAATTCGGGTATAAAACCGGATTCGCTTGTACGAAAAAGGGGGATTGGAAAATAAAAAAAGAAACAAAGTATTCGATCCAAGACTTGCATATCCACAGTCAAAAAAACAATTAAAAGGTAAAATATTTTTTTTAAAAAAACCGAAAGGTTTTTCCTAGATCTACACAAATAGAGAGGGAGTTGGAGAAATCTAACCTTAGATTCGGGT
The DNA here is from genome assembly GCA_030270665.1 of Hibiscus trionum. Lineage (NCBI taxonomy): Eukaryota > Viridiplantae > Streptophyta > Magnoliopsida > Malvales > Malvaceae > Hibiscus > Hibiscus trionum. Next base: position 32,175,871 of record BSYR01000021.1, read on the forward strand.
TCACCACGCGAAACCGAGTCGGAAACCACCCTTGCATGCCGTTCCGGCAACCGGAGACGGCGGCTTCCGTCGCCGCCGACGACACCAGACGGACGGGCAGAGGGAGAGTAGAGAGCTCTGAAATTTTTTTGGTTCAAATGACAACCAAATGATTTATTTTGGGGTATTTAAACAACGGCCAAAACGACGTCGTTTCAAGTTCCTGCCCGAGTACGCGACCCGACTCGGTCACCAGACCCGCGTGATTTTAAGCCGAGGGGGAAATTGCGCACGTGGCCATCTAACTTCTCGTATCCTTATGATTCTGCCCTTTTTTTTGTTTTCCTTTCATTTTAGTCACCGTTCTTTCTTTCTTTATTATTTTTGCCCTTTTATTTCTTTTTTCTTTCAATTCTGCCACTGCCTTTATCATTATTATCATCATCATCATCATCATCATTATTATTATTATTATTATTATTATTATTATTATTATTATTATTATTATTATTATTATTATTATTATTATTATTATTATTATTATTATTTTACTAATTATCTTTTCTACCAAAATTTCGCTTACAGGTTTTAAGGAATTATCGTGAAAATCGTACTCCGGGCGTTGGAGTATTATTTTCCGTTGATTCCTTTATTGAATTATTATTTAACATTACTTTTTAGATATTATTTGTTTTAGGGGAGACCATGCTCCGGGCGTTGGAGTGTATGTCCCTTTCTTTGAATTTTTATTTTTAAATTTTATTTTAGCTTTTTTGGGATCACCTTATTAAATTAAATTTGAATTTTTAAGTTCCGTCATTAAAACAACTTGTAATCGACTAGGTACCAAATTTTGGGCGTGTGGGGGTGCTTACCTTTCCTTACACGTAACCGACTCCCGAACCTGTTTTTTTGGTTTCGCAGACCCAAAACTCGTAGTTTAAAAAAAATCATAAAAATTAATTTTTATTAAAATAATCAGGTTTTCCAGGTGTTCCAATCGCATCTAAAGTAAAACTAAGGATTGGTGGCAACTCACCCCTTGTTACAAACCATTAAAAATCTAAAGCAACTCATAACATGGTCATTAGTCAATCCAGCCACTTGCATGGCCCCCATACTTCGGATCCTCTTCTGATAAGGTCTTTGCTTATCACCTCTACTTTTGAACTCTTGACTCTGAACCTGCCGAGGCTACCGGAATTGACTAACTATTGGCTTCTGGTTCACGAAGCTCCAAATGTACTTGTCAAATGACCCAAACTCATCTATTACCTGCATATAACAAAAATCAACTGTGAATCATTTTAAACTTATTACGTTGTAAATGAGTCCAAGCTCCTTACAATTGAGGGGGGGGGGGGGGGGGGGGCGCTTTTCACCATAACATATGCTACCTAAGGATTTCTTTGCTAAACACCAGTGACTCAAAGAGCACTTTAGTGGTTCGCATATTACTTCCACAATATGGAAGGAGAGATTAACAGATCAGTGATTCAAACATGTCTTTTGCTAAGGATGGTAGGCAGAGCCGGTCTTGGGATTTTAGAGGTCTTGGGTGAACTGGATAATTAGGTCCCTAACAATAAGTTTTGGAAATAAAAAATAAATTTTAATAGTAGACCCCTAATAAAAAAATATTTTAAAATGAATTTTAAAAATAGGCCCTAAACAAATATTGAAATTTTTTAATTTTAAGAGTATGCCTCTAATAACAAATGTTGGGGAAAATAAATTTATAATAACAAGCATTGAAAAATTACACCCTAAATAACAAGTATTTAAAAAATCGGAGCCAAGATAAAAAGTATTGAATTTTTTTAATTTTAAGAGTAGGTCTCTAAGAAAAAATATAAAAAAAAATTGGGCATCAAATAACATATATTGAAAAATTGGTCCCTTGATGACAAATTTTGAGAAAATAGATTTTAAGAGTAGCTCGTAATAACAAAATATTAAGAAAATTGAGCATCTAGTAACAAGTATTGAAAAAATTGGACCCCAAAGAACAAGTATTGAAAAAAATAAATTTGAAGAATATGCCCTAATAATAAATATCAAGAAAAATTGGGCCTCAAATAACAAATATTGAAAAAAATTAAGAGTAAGCCCATAATAACAAATATTGGGGGGAAATTGAGCCTATAATAACTAGTATTTAAAAAATTTAGGCCCCAAATAACAAGTATTGAAAAAAAAATAGACCCCTAGCACTGACTATTAGAAAAAAAAGTTAAACTATATTTATTTAAGTAGTAAAAAACTTTTTAAAAAAAAGAAGGGACCTCTATTTAATATTATAACCAAATTATTATTTTGTTTACTTGTTATTTATGGCTCAAAATGGAAGGTTCCCTAATATTATAATTAAATTTTGAGACCTTTTTATTATAATTTTAAAATAGTAAAAATTAAGAAAAATGAGGACTTGAGCGGTCGACCGGTTCTACTTACCCTAGGCCGGATTGGTAGGCCATGTCATTTCAGCCATAGTACCAGATAAGCTGAGCAATTCAAACAATTTCATGTATTTACAAAATAAAGCTGCCAAGTTAACATCTGAAGTTTCACGCATGAGTTAGGAGGGGGAAAAAGTAACGCCAGATGACCAGTGAAACCAAATTACATACTTGTCATCATGAACTGTAACTCCCCATTCTTCATCGTGGAAAGCAACGTAACAAAGATCTTTTAAATAAAATGGGGTTAGGTTTTCGGGGAAAAAGAATAAAAGGGGATTTATAATTTTAACCAAATATTTAAGATGATTATTAAATTAATAGAAATGTATAAGTTTTCGGGACTAAAATTATGATTATCCCAATAAAAATAAGCCATGTCATCACCTTCTTTTGTTTCTAACGGTTGGAGTACCAAAATAGGAACTCGAGAATAGGTGGGGTACTAAATATGTAGTTATCCTTATAAATTATGCATATATTTTCTTCATATTTTTCAAGTGTGACATATATTTCTGTATATTTTTTATATCGGTATTAGGAAAAGTTGATGGACTCGACTCAAACTTAAAAACCAATCCATTAATTTCTAAAAATTTCGAGTTCTTCGAATTTCCATTTTACAACTCCAACTTTATTTGAAACTTTTTCGAGTCGAGTCGAGTTTGTAAAATTTCGAGTTGAGTCAGGACGACTCGAGGTTTTTTCAGCTCAAATCAAGTCAAAACTTTTAATTTTTCCGAGTCGAGTCAAATTTTGCTCACCTCTAGACTACCATGTTCCTCACTAACGACCTTTATGCCATAGGTAATGAGATCAAGTCTCCCATGTCCAAACTGCAACTTTTTATGTTTTGTGGCTCATGGTACGCCCATATGAATCATACGTGGTTATGGTGTTCAAATGATCAATTTAGTTAATAATCAAACTAACCTACCTAAAATTGAATTAATTAAATTTTTTAAAATTTTAATCGTTAATTGAACTGAGATATTTTCAAAAATTATTAACCGAACTGAACCAAACTAAACCAAGTTCGGTTAATTTGGTCAGTTTTTGAATTAACTAACATTTTTAACAAGTTTTTCGGTTTGATTCAAAGTAGCAATTTAATTAGTAATAAATTGAAAATATGATTTTTGTTAGATATTTTAGACTTTATTTTTTCTCCCTTTTGGGTTGAGCTTTGATTAATTATAAATGTTTAGTCTAAAATATTATGGGTAATTATTCAGATTTAGGCTTAAAATATTAATATTAATTATATATGAAAATTTTAGTTAATTTGGTTAACTAATTGGTTTCGAACTGAATTAATCGATAATCGAATATAAAAAATGTTTAACCGTTAATCAACTGAGCACTTAATTAAGCGACCGATTAACCGAACTAAATTTCGGTTCAATCGATTAATTCAATTTTTATCGATCAGTGAACACCTCTATATCCTATTCAAGGATGAGACAAATTCTACTGGTTAAAACTAAGAAGGCTTAACCTTCAGAAAGGTGGCCCACCTATAACTTCTTTTTAGTTTGATCCCTAGCATTTATTTCGAGCCACTTTGGTGTCCAACGTTTATTTCAGGCCACTTTGATGCTTAATGTTTCATTTCGTAACCTAAATCAAGTTTTTTTCGTTAACGGTTGTTAAAAAATACTGTTATTGTAACGCCTCGAGTTTAGGGCCGGGAGATAATCAGATTAGTCAAGCCGAGTCAGGTTAAATTTAAATCGGAGAAAAACTATTTTTAACACACCTAAAAGTGTTTTAAAAGAGAAAGGGGCAAAAATCAGATTTTGTAATTCTAAAAAGGGTTTTTGAAAGCTATCATCTTCTCCAACTTGTTTTTCACGTTCAAAAACCTCTCCTAACCCCATTTCACTATTCCATTGCCCCAAGCTCTCAATACAAGTGATTTCTACAAGGTAAATGGCTCATTAACTTGGTTTCATCTTCCTTGAGTCATAAATGTTGAGATTTTTGCAAAACCGATGGTTTAAACATGTTTTGATTTTTAATGTTTGGTTTGAAATAAAAGGGAGTTTATGGGTTTTCGTTTCGGTTGACTATGGCTGAGTTTGAGCGTGTTTTAACTTTGTTTTATTGCTAAAATAACATGAAAATGATGGGTTGTTATGGGAAACCCGAAATGGGTATTGTGGGTGATTTTGGGAGTTAAAAATCTTGAGTTTTTGGATGTGTTTTGGGTCTAATTGACAACTAAAGGTTTGATAGCTTTGGGTTGATGTTTAGGGATGTTAAAAGATAGATTTTATATTGTAAATTCGTTGGGTGTGGCTGAATTGATATGTTTCGGGTAAAATTTGGGGCTTGAATCGATGTGTGTTGTTGCAAGATTGTTGAGTTCCGAGTTTTTTGTTGTATTTGTGAGTGTATTAGTGTTCTAATGTTTAGTTTTGGGTTGCTTAAAATAGAGGAATCAGATTTGGGCTTCGTGGACGAAAATCCGAGTAGTTCGGAGGCTTGATTCGACATCTTGGACATCGTTTGTGTGTTGGCCGGTGAGTGGATCGATTTTAAAAGCCTTAACGTGGTTAAGGGAATGTTTTGGGAGTTTGGATTGAGCTTGAAAGGCCAATCCAAGCTCAAGAGTAAGTTTTAAAGGTTTTATGCAATTAATCCGTGTTTTATGATTCTTGATGCAAAGTGAACATGTCATGTTGATAACGTGTTAGTTTGCATTGTTATACATGTTGAGACCTATGACTTGTGTTTATACTTGAATCGTGAGTACATGCTTTGCATGGAAGTTTGGACGTGGTAAGTGGTTCAAGCATCGGTAATGCCTGTGGTTGTGAATTAGTATATTGACACGTGTTGAGTTGTTACCGGATATAATTGATTGATCAATAGTATTAGACTGCACTCGAGGTGAAAGTCGCGCGTGGCTTTAGTGATGTTAGATTCCACTAAGGAGTAGTACGGTGATGTGAGATTCCATCGGAAGATATGTTTTTACTAGACGGGTGAGTACGGTGATGTGAGATTCCACCGGAAGTGTCTAGTGGGTTTGAGAAATTATCCACATATCTGAGTAAAAACGATGAATGTCAATATACCCATGATGCTTTAAGTCTCATGTTAAGCATGTTGTTGATTCCTTCTATTATGCTTATGCATTGTCGGTTACTTTGCTTGCGTTATGAAAATGAGCATGTGGTAAGCCTGTGTCTTGTGGTTGCATTTGGTAAATGCACGTGAAGGTAAATTCATGTTGTTATGTGTTCAAGCATGTGGAGATGATTTGGAAATGGTTTTGGTTTTCAAGCACACTAATGTTTTAAAACTGCATTGTTGTAGCTACCGTTTTGAGCACCGCTCACCAAGCTTAAAGGCTTACGCTCTTTTTTCCAATAATGCAAGCCTTTAGACCTTCAGAGCAGCTCGGGGAACAAGTGAGAATCCAAGGGAGTTTGGTTTTCTCAAGTATGAGTTTAGACTTCAATAATTAGTATTAAGCAATGAGATAGGACCTTTATGTTTTCAGCTATTGTTGGCATGTCTCTTGCTTTAGACAAGTTTGCTTAGTTGTTTTGGGCTTGTATTGCCTTTTACCTTGTTGATTTATGCTTTTGTTTAGCTTTTGGCTATGTTTTTGAATGCTATGTATGCTTGTTGCCTTTAAAAATCTTGTCTTATTGGTTGTTGCATCGTTATGTGTTTAATTTGCTTCATATGTATATCCATGGATGCCTTGAGTCATATGTGTGTTTGTATGTTGCTTAAACGTTTGTTAAATGTGTTGAGTGCATAAATGTTCTCTATTTTAGCCCTCATTTTCCTATATTATCGATGCACTCAAGCATGTTTAATTGCATTTTAGGATAGATTTTACATAAACATCACAAATAAAAAAATATTGCACAGATGCTGCTGAGTTTGGGTTATTTTTGCAGGTGAATGTCGTGGCAGCATCCATTGCAGAAAAGGAGCTGAAGTTAGTTGCAGATCTAGAGTGAAGAAGAGAGGGAGACTGTCTGTAACAATGCTGTCGTGACGGCTGCCGTGGCAGAGGAGGCGACAGTGAAGACCATGGTGATGGAAAAATGCAAAGTGAAGTTCGATCGACAGAGAATTTAAAGCCTGATTTTCGTGGACCACTTCCATAACTGTCGGAGCCCAGAAGAAAATTAAAGGTTTGGTCCTAAGTTTGAGGAAAAAATCAAAGTAAGAAGATAGGGCGAATTAAAAGACCTCTACTCATTGATTTAGTCTTTAATAGAGTTGTACTTTAATTCAAACTTGTATTCTTGGCCAGTAAGAAAACTCAAGACCAATGCCTATATATATGCTTGTAATTCGACTAGGCAAAGGATATAAAGCTCCTAGCCGACTTCCCTCAAAACCCTAGTCGTTTCTCTCTCTTCACCATGTTCTAAACTCCCCCTAGGGCTACGGGTTGATCTTGTAAAGTAGTTGTAAGGATTGTACTGTTTGTAGGATTTTTCTGTTCAATTCAATAAAAGCTTCAAGTTTATTTACTATGGTTTCAACATGTTGATAAGAGTATCGGGAGACCATTGTGAGGTTATCCATTTACTTAATATCGGGATAGTTAAGTATACGAAAGGAGAAAATACATGTTTTCCAGTTTATGGTTAAACCATCTTGGCCTATGTATATGTACAAGGCTAAGCAGCTAAGGAAGAATTCACAAACATCGGTGTTCATCCTTCAATTCACGTCGAGAGGTATCATCTAAGACGTGTTCATCGACAGAACTTGGACCTAGGGATAGGACGAGTCACAACATGGATTCTTATGGAACTTGAAGTACAGAGTTGTTGATCGCTGCCACGACATCAACAGACCTCTGTCGCGACAGGTGCTGCTGCGACATGAGTGCCGAAACATAGAACATGAAGCCTTCTGAACAGTGCAACACCTGCACCGCTGAGCAAATCAATACCAACCTATTTTCTCAATCTGATTACTTTATCTTTTACTTTAGCTTGTTCTCAAGATTTCTCCAAATATTTATTTAAACTTAATTCTTTTCTTGTGCAGCAATCTAAGGATAGAAGTATTTCCAGTCCCTGTGGAGACAATATCCGATACTTCGTATCACTTTATTACTTGCGATGTGTACACTTGCACCTATTTGCGATAGACTCTTTTACACGCAACAAGTTTTTAGCGCTGTTGCCGGGGACTGACAACATACCTTTACCTTTTTTTACTGCACCTTTTTATTTTTGTTTTTTATTTCTTTTTTTTGTTTTTTAGTTGTTTTATTTTCCCTTCACTTTTCACAAGGTTCTTCTATTGCTTATGCGCAGATCGAGACGATATAAAGAACCTGAGTACGAATTAGATCCAGAAATCGAACGAGCATATTAAGTCAGGAACCAAGCCCGACTCTTGATAGAAAGAAACAACTATCTTGAGGGAGGACTAGAAGCAATAGTCAACGGAAGACAACGCAATGGGGAAGATGACAACAACAACAACAACCCTAGGGTTAATGTTGAACCTCCTAATGATGCCCAAAACAATCGGCCGCCGCCTGTTACCCCAGCAGCACGACAGACTTGTCGAGAGTACATGGATAACGATCATGTTGAACTGGAAACTACGCTACTAGATGTGGAAGCTGAACACTTCAAACTGAAACCTATAATGTTCAGCATGATAAATTCTGCTGGTCAATTTGGTGGCTCTGCTACTGAGGATGCGCGTGAAAATCTGAAAACCTTCCAGGAGATCTGTGGATCATTCAAATAGCCAGGAATAAGCCCGAAAGTACTGAGACTCCGACTATTTCCTCCTTCATTGAGAGATAGAGCAAAAACTTGGTGGAACAAGTTGACGTCGGGTTTAATAAGAACTTGGGTGGATCTCTGTCGTGAATTTCTTTCTCATTTTAATCCTTCTCTCTTATCTGAAAGATTACGTAACGATATTGTTACTTTTCAACAGGAAGATGACGAACCAATGCACGAGGCATGGGACCGATTTACAACCCTCTTACAAAACTGCTCGATGCATGAATTCCCTATGTGGAATCAGGTTGTCAAATTCTATAATGCTACCAATGCACACACTCGGATGAGGATAGACTCAGCAGCAAACGGCTTGTGTTTGGACAAGGAACCAAAGGATGCAATGCTGGTGTTGAAAAAGTTAGCTAAAAACGATGAACAGTTCCCCACAGCTCGAAGAGGAGGTAGACGAGGAGTATCTGTAAAGGAATACAAATCTGACAACTCGGTCAAAACGCAAATTGCATACCTCACTAAGATAGTTGAAAACTTGCAGCGGAAGGAACCTAAGGCTGTATTTTATGCCGAAGAAGTGTGTGAAACTTGCAGCGGAAACCACAGTACATATGATTGTCCCTTACAGCTGGAAGAAGGGATGTATGTTGGAAACTATAACAAGAACAAAAGCTATGATTCCAACAACTACAACCCAAACTGGAGGAAGGACCCCAAATTTTCCTGGAGTAACCCGAACAATGCATTGAACCCTCCAGTCCAAAATAACTAGAACCAAGGGGGTCCTAGAATCCTGTCACAACATCAACTACAGCAGCAGCCACAACAACAGCCGGCAGCCACAACGAGCGTACTGGAACAAACCCTGGCAACTTTCATGTCTCAAACAGGAGCATATATGACAAACGTGGATCACTTTGTCAAGAAAAATGAATCACGCATGGAGAAGATAGAGATGAGAATGACAAACCATGAGGCTACCCTAAAATCCCTAGAGACACAGATGGGTAAGGTTTCACAGTTCATCAACCCAAGGCAGAATGGAGGATTCCCTAGTGATACTGAGGTCACTAGAAAACCCACACAGAAGCAGTGCAAAGCTATTACAACGAGAAGTGGGAAACAGTTACAAGGGCCGGTGATTAAAGAAATAACTGATAAGGAATCAACCCCATAGACACCTACCGAGAACACTACCCTGGAAGAAGCAAAACAGTCTACTGTGGCCACCTCTGCCACGATAGCAGAAGAAATAGAGGAGCAGACAGAGGAAACTACATAATGTGAGCCTCTTCAAATCCGATTCCCATGTGAAGGACGCCTCGAAGACTGCCGTCCTCCACCCTCTTTTCCGCAGCGGTTGAAAAAATAGAAACATGAGTATCAGCTTAAGAAAATCTATGATCTTTTTAAGCAAGTACACATCAACATTCCACTGTTAGAAGCCATTAAGCAGAGGCCTGGTTATAAAAAGTTCCTTAAGGATGCAATGTCCAGGAGATCCAGACTTGGGGAGTTTGAAACTGTGATGATGACAGAAGGATGCATGACAATCCTTCATACGCGTCCACCCCCAAAGAAGAAGGATCCCAGGAGTTTCATAATACCATGCATAATTGGTGATAAATTTGTGGGTAAGGCACTTTGTGATCTAGGTGCTAGTATTAATCTAATGCCCATATCTGTATTCCAGAAGCTAGGTATTGGACAATCAAGACCCACAACAGTCATGATGCAACTGGCAGACCGCTCTTACGTACAACCAGAAGGAAAGATTAAAGATATTTTGGTAAGAGTGGATAAGTTTATATTTTGTGCTGACTTTCTTGTCTTCGACTTTGAAGCACATGAAAACGCACCGATCATCCTAGGGCGACCCTTTCTAGCCACAAGGAGAACATTGATCGATGTAGAGAAGGGAGAATTGACTATGAGAGTCAATGACTAGCAGATAAAGCTCAATTTTCTCCAAGCTATTAAACAAGCTGATGCAGAGGAAGAATGTAAGGCAATATCAGAAGTAATCATAGACCAACCTTATATCAGATCAAGCTGTCACGACAGACAATTTGGTCACTGCCACTGCAGTCACTTAGAAGACTGCCACGACAGCATTAACGACAACGACTCCTTATCCAATGAAGCATCTGACACTGAAGGTACTGATGAGGTAAATTGGATAGGCACACGTCCATGTAAGTTCTTCGAGCCTTTGAATTATACCTCGAATGAACATGTGATCCAAAAGCCTTCCATTGAGCAGCCACCTGTTTTAGATCTTAAACCCCTGCCAGTGTAACTTAAATATGTTTTTCTTAGAATTAATGATACGTTGCCCGTAATCATCCCTTCTAAGTTGATGCAATAACAGGAACATCAGCTGATCAGGATGCTACAACATCATAAGAAGGCACTTGGATGGACCATTGCTGACATCCAAGGCATCAGTCCGGCAATATGCATGCATAAAATCCTCTTGGAGGATGACCATAAGCCGACGATTGATGCTCAAAGAGACTAAACAAAGCTATGCGAGAGGTGGTACGAAAAGAGATAATCAAGTGGCTATGCTGGAATTATCTACGCCATCTCGGATAGCAAGTGGGTGAGCCCAGTGCAATGCGTACCCAAGAAGGGAGGCATAACAGCAGTAACCAACAAGGACAACGAGCTAATCCCAACCAGGACTGTGACCAGTTGGAGTGTTTGTATGGACTACCGGAAGGAGCACTTCCCCTTACCCTTTATTGACCAAATGTTAGATAGATTAACGGGGAAGCCTTACTATTGTTTTCTTGATAGCTACTCATGTTACAACCAGATCGCAATTGCACCGAAGGATCAGAAGAAAACAACCTTCACATGCCCATACGAAACATATGCCTTTCAAAGAATTCCATTTGGACTATGCAATGCTCTAGCAACATTCCAGTGATGTATGATGGCAACATTCTCAGATATGGTGGAAGATTTCTTGGAGATATTCATGGATGACTTTTCTGTCTTTGGAGACAGTTTCAATTATTTCCTAGGCAATCTAAAGAAGGTTCTTGAAAGATGTGAGGAGGCCAACCTTGTACTAAACTGGGAAAATGCCACTTTATGGTGGATGAGGGCATAGTGTTAGGACACAAAGTCTCCTTCCACGGCATAGAACTAGACAGAGACAAAATAGAAGTAAATGAAAAACTACTGCCACCCACAACAGTCAAGGTCATACGAAGTTTCTTAGGACACGTAAGGTTTTATCGTAGATATATTTCCAATTTCTCTAAAATTACTAAACCCTTATGTCACTTCTTGGAACAGAATAGGGCCTTTGACTTTAACACTAAATGTACTGAAGCATACAAGACATTGAAATAGAAGCTGGTAATAGCCCCATTAGTGCAGCCACCTGACTGGAGTTTACCATTTGAGATCATGTGTGATGCTAGTGACTATACTGTCGGGGCAGCACTAGGGCAGCGGAAGGAGAAACTCTTCCATATTATATACTATGCCAGCAAGACCTTAAATGATGCCCAGATAAACTACACCACAACGAAAAAGGAATTGCTAGCAGTGGTGTTTGCAATTGACAAGTTCCGACCATATATACTTGGAACAAAAGTGGTGGTCCATACAGATCACTCAACACTGAAATATCTGTTCACCAAGAAGGATGCTAAGCCAAGATTAATACGTTGGATTCTGCTGCTGCAAGAATTCGATATTGACATCAAGGACAAAAAGGGAACAGAAAACCAAGTAGCTGATCACTTGTCAAGATTGGAGATGGGAAATGACCAAGAGAAAGACTAGACTAACATACTTGAAACTTTCCCAGATGAGCAGTTATTCACTACCACCAGCACTGCCGCGACAGCCATGGCGGCAGGTAAGCTTCCTGAAATCCCTTGGTATGCTGACATTGTAAATTACACTGTGAGTGGTTTATTACCTCCTGAACTTAATTACCAAGCTAGGAAGAGGTTCCAAAATGATGCAAAACATTATTATTGGGACGAACCTCTTCTATTTAAGCATTGTACAGATCAGATCATCAGGAGATGCATACCATAGGAAGAGCAGGAAGAAGTGCTTCACCACTGCCATGCTGCTCCTTATGGAGGAAACAAAATTGCTGCCAAAGTTCTGCGATCTGGTTTCTATTGGCCTACATTGTTTAAAGATGCACAAGCTTTTTACAAGAGCTGTGATAAATGCCAAAGGACTGGAAACATCTCTAGAAGGTATGAGATGCCCCTGGAGAACATTCTTGAAGTCAGAATTTTCGATGTTTGGGGAATTGACTTCATGGGACCATTCGCAGCCTCTTGTGGGAATTTGTACATACTGTTGACAGTAGACTACATGTCCAAGTGGGTAGAGGCTATCGCCACACAAAATAATGATGCCAAGATCGTGCAAAGATTTCTCTACAAACATATCTTCTCAAGGTTTGGCATCCCAAGGGTGATTATTAGTGATGAGGGTAGGCACTTTGACAACAGGGTAATTGCTAGTGCGTTGAAGAAATATGGAGTTACACACAACATCGCAAGAGCATATTACCCTCAAACAAATGGGCAGGCTGAAATCTCAAATAGAGAAGTGAAGAACATCCTAGAAAAGATGGTTAAACCAACTCGAAAGGACTGGTCTGTTCACTTGAATGATGCACTCTGGGCTTACAAGACTGCATTTAAGACACCATTGGGAAAGTCGCTCTACCGCCTCATCTACGGAAAAACCTACCACCTACATGTCGAGATAGAAAATAAAGCTTATTGGGCTATCAAGACAGTTAACATGGACTGGAATAAAGCGGGGCAGAAAAGGTTGCTGGACTTGAATGAAATTGAAGAAATTCGAGCCATGGCCTATGACAACGCCAGGATATACAAGGACAAAACAAAGAAGTGGCACGACAGAAAACTGCTGCCACGACAGTTTAGCCAAGGACAGAAGGTGTTGTTATTCAACTCTAGGTTGAAGCTTTTCCCAGGAAAGCTAAAATCTAGATGGTCTGGACCCTTCCAAGTAGTCCAGGTTTTTCCTCATGGTGCCATCACAATCATATCAATCAAGGAAGGACACCAATTCAAAGTCAATGGACAAAGGCTAAAGCACTATCAGGGGACTGAAGCCCCAAGAGTGCAGGAAGTAGTTACTTTAGGAGATGCTCTTCAAAGCATCCATGATCTAACTTAGTTTGATTTTATTTTATTTTATTTATTTTTATTGTTTTATGAAATAAGAATTTAATATTTTGTTTATTTTAGTTTCAAATAAATAAAGCGGAGTTAAGAGAAGAAATGAACCAGCCCACCACACTCACAACAGCCCACGAAGCCCAATGGAACAAGGATGTCGTGACAGCCTATTACCAGCTGTCACGGCAGATGCGCAAAATACAGCCTATCACGGAGCTGTCGCGATAGACACAAAAATGCGTAACAGACGCGCAACAGACACAAAAACGCATGACAGATGTTGGAGTATGCCCAAAGACCAATCATATGATGATTGAATAGACATACTATTTTACTGGATTTATCAAGTAATGGCATTGCCGTTATTATTATTTGGTATGTTTCTGTGCAGCAAACTAACCATTGGATAATAATGTCCATACAATAATACGATTATTGTTAAATAGGATCCTTAGTCGAATATTATTAAGGGTATGGAGAGTGATAATATATAAAAACTAATATGCGGTTGATGACAAGCATTGTCATTGACATAGAGATGTCAAAATCAACACATAAGTAATTGTTAGAGAACAACATACTGGATTGACCCGCTATGAGCATGTTTCTTGGGTAATTATGTGACAGTCACAACATTGCTCATGATAAACATACGTATAATCCTCAGACTTGAGATCAACACGATTTCAACATAAAGATTTACGTATTTTGACATAGTCAAACGTGTGTCGTAACTGACTACATTATAAAGACTGATGATTGGATACGTGATGACCTATGTAGTGAAATATGGTTGATCAAGAAAGGATTTGTCCCACCTACAGAATGGGAGAAATATCTTCGGCCACTTGATTGAGTGAGATTAGAAAATGCATGGCCATGCTCGAATATTATGATATGAGATATCATAGAGATTCGTTTATCATAATCTACTCAAGACATCAAGAAACACAAGATGGACAACGCAAGTGTGACTAACCCATGACTTGTGTTCATCTAAGATATAAAGGACAAAAGGATGAAATACATAAAGGAAGTTTATTCAGGAATTAGGAAAGTCAAACCATGACTTCATGCAACTTAGGTAGCAATGATGTATTGCTAGATGCCACTCATTGTTTGTAAAATTAGAACAATTCTAATTTTGCTGCTGACGTTGCATGAACTTACAAGGATCACACCCTTCGAATGAAACGGACAAAAATTGGAAGCCATACTCCCTATTTTAGGGAACTTGCCGAAAATCCCCTATGGGATAGGGGAAATCGGCAACTCCCTTAAATGGGAATAATATTGGATAAATATTGTATTTATCAAATATTATTTAGAGTATGGAAAATATTTAGAGACTTAAATATTATAGAATAAGATTCTAGAAATTTAAATATATATTTGGAATTTATATAATGTATATTTAATTCCAAGTTTATGTAGAATTAGATTCTACATAATTTAAAATATATATTTAAATATTTTTAAATCGAAGTAAAGATAGAATGAGATTCTATATAATAAATATATATATTTAGATTAAATATAATGTATATTTAAATCCATGTTTTATGTAGAATAAGATTCTACATAATTAAATATATATATTTCATTTAATATTATTGAATATAATGTATATTTAATATAAACCAATTTCAAGTAGAATTAGATTCTATGAATTTTGGTTGAACTTGGATTTAAGATATTCAACTAGAATTAAGTCTCTGTATACTATTTAAAGGGACAAGGGCTAACAACCAAATCATCCCTCTTCCTCCTCTTGAAGATTTCGACAACACCCCTAGGGATTCCCCACTGGAATTCGACATATCCCAGAAAGCTCTCTGAGAAGCTGTTCGATATTTTTCTGGTGTTCTACTTGCCCCCTGGAAAATCCCTGAAGGTTCCCTTGCTCAATTGCAAGTCCCGGTTGAACTCCTGGTCGATTTCAGACTCCCTCAGGAATCCCTGGAGAGATTTCGACTTCTCCCTGGAAGGTGTTCAAACCTGTCGAAATTTATCCCTAAGTGTTAGGGAGGCAGAATCTTTGTTCGTTTTGCTCGGGTGGACTCCGTAGAGGTCGTTGCAAACCTATGATGATTCCAGTTTTACTTGACGTGGTTATTCCGTCATACCGTCGGTTTTCCAGTTTCTAGAATTTTAAAAGGTAACTCTTCATCTTTTCTCCCCGGATTCGTTCCTGTACATGGATCCTGGCCGGATTACGTCGGATTAATTTTTCCGCTGCGCCACGGGGTGTGCCGACGTGACCCAACAACAGACGCGTTAGGAAACTGCGTGACAGCTGGCTCCATTATTCACGCCACCCGTTACAGTTCCAATGGGCAAAAAAATCCCATTCTATATAAACATCTCTTCCCATTTAATTTTTCACCTCATTCTTTTCTCTCTACTTTGCTTTCAAGAATTTTAGCTTTTTAGAAAATTTCTTTCATTTCCACAGAGTCCTCACAATGACTACAAGATCAACCAGAAGGAGTGCTGCCTCCACCTCTACCGCGGCAGTATCTACACCTAGACATAACAGAATCCCTAGGAGGTTCCACTCGATAGACTCAGAAAAGAGATACTACGACTCTTTTTAGAAGCGGGAGATGTGGGAGGAACGAGGTTTCACCTACACGAAGAAAACGAAAGATCTAGGGCTCGAAGCATTCATCTCCAAAAGGACCATCGCGTTAAAGTGGCAGATGTTTGCCGTCCAACCCGAAGAGATGAATGTCACCTTGGTCCGTGAATTTTACGCTTCCATCTCATCCAAAGATGCCACGAAAATAACTGATAGGGGTAAGGAAATCTCCCTTGAGCCAGCCTACATCAACACTCTTTATGGCCTTTATGTGGGCAGAAAGGAGGATGCACACAGTAGGTTTGTCAGCAGTCTGTCGCCGACAGACTACGATAGCATCATGGCAGACTTGACGGAAGAAGGCACCACCTGGAATGATGATCCCAAGCATAGATGGACGGTGCGAAGGACACAGCTCTTACCGGTAGCCAAACTCTGGAACCACTTTGTGAAGAAGCGTCCTATGCCAACATCACACAACACAACAGTGGACCGGCAGAGACTTGCCCTCGTGCATTCCATTATCAACGAGCGGCATATCAACGTTGGTAAATACATACTCGATGGCATCCATGATTTTGCAACAAGAGTAATGGGCCCCATTTTCTTCCCCTACTTAATCACGACCCACTACCGAGCCAATAATGTGCCCGAGATCACTGAAGACGTAAGGATCCAAGACAAAGGGTGGACGCAACAGAACCTCTACAGCTTGATGGAGCTGAAGGAAGCCACCCTAGTGGCATATGTTGACTCCTCTGCCACGACAGGCCCAACAACAGAACCAGATTCCACAAAACCTGTCACGGCAGAGCCTTAGCAGATAGAGCCCGCACAACAAGAAGACACCTCCTCCAACCAACTCCTTTAACTGCTGAAAAAGATGGAGGCCAGACAACGAGGATTCATGGAATTCATGAGGGACTTCACCACTGCCACGGTAAATTTCATTAAAGTTGATCTTAATCACGGAAATGTAAAGTTTCCCTCTTTCCTAGAAAACCTTCTTGCCACCCCTACACTTGCTGATAGCCCTAAGACGCCCACGCCAACTGTTGCCTCCATTACACCCTCTACCAAGGTCGGATACGGCGACAGACGATCTGCCACTCCCCGAGGAACCAAACGAAAGGAACCACTGCCAGAAATTGATCCTAAGTACTTCGAAGGTTTCTCCTCATCCTCAGTCTGGCAGGATGACTTTGACTCGAAGCCCTCTGTCGTCCGGAAGTTAGCCAAAGACTTCCCTCCAATGAAGAAGAAGAAGCTGAATGTTATTGTTGAGGGCCCCTGCCACGACAAAGCTGACGACAGTAGCAGCAGCAGTGACAGCAAACTCGAGGTCTTGGACAAGGCCCCTGAGATCTCACCTACCAGAGTCCAGCCACCTCGAGAGGCTAAAAATAAGGTAGCCTCACCATCTCCCAATCCCAAGCCAGCCTCTGCCACCAAAGTAACTGCCCGCCGGCAACTCCGCATCAGCAGCAGCGACGACAGCTCTTCAACTTAAGCTCTTTTACTTTTCTGTCGTCTTTGCTTTTATTTTATATTTGTGATGTTTCTTTTTCATTCTGTTTATGTGTCATGCATTGAGGACAATGAAACCCTTGAGTTTGGGGGTGTGTTGTTATCCTTTAATTAATAAACTTTATTTAAGTTGTGTCTCATTTCTTGTTAATTCTATGTTAAAAAATGGCTTAAGTCTTTGAACTGAATTTGCCTGCCGCGACATTCTCTGTCGTGACAGTATCTTTAGGATGTTTTAGGAATTATCTAGAGCCTTGCTATAGTTCTGAACTTTAAAAACACCTTTGTGACTTATATGTTGTCTAAACTACTGTTAGTGAACTTAGAATAGGAAGCTTAACCACTTGAGTTGCCCCTAGAGGTGCCTAACACCGGCTCTAGAAAAATAAAAAAGGGGAAAAGAAAAACTTAGACTCAGTTACCTCTAGAGGTGCCTAACACCGACTCTAGGAAAAGAAAAAAAAGGGGAAAAGAAAAACTTAGACTCAGTTACCCGTAGAGGTGCCTAACATCGGCTCTAGGAAGATAGTTAGAGGTGCCAAAAAACCGGCTCTAGTTTAAAAAGGAAAAGAAAAACTCGGGTCTAAGTTAGAAAAAACTAAATGAGCCTAAGAATTGCATCCAATTAAAAATTATTTGAATTAAATCTCAAGTGAGTAGCATAACTATTCTAGTTGCCAAAGAGTTTACACACATGTATGTTCACAAAACTTACACACACTTGCACGAGAATTGTAGCATTGTTCCGGATAAGTTCATAAATACCCAACAAGGTACTGCTCTTGATAGTGAAGGTACTAAAGGTAATGATAGTTCACTGAGTTATGCCAAGCCTTTCATTCTTAGGTAGGTTGCATTTGCTTGAGGACAACCAATAACTTGAGTTTGGGGGTGTGTTGAGTGCATAAATTTTCTCTATTTTAGCCCTCGTTTTCCTATATTATTGATGCACTCAAGCATGTTTAATTGCATTTTAGGATATATTTTACATAAACATCACAAATAAAAAATATTGCACAAATGCTGCTGAGTTTGGGTTATTTTTGCAGGTGACTGTCGTGGCAGCATCCATGGCAGAAAAGGAGCAGAAGTTAGTTGCAGAGCTAGAGTGAAGAAGAGAGGGAGACTATCCATAACAATGCTGTCGTGATCGCTGTCGTGGCAGAGGAGGCGACAGTGAAGACCTTGGTGATGGAAAAAATGCAAAGTGGAGTTCAATCGACAGAGAATTTAAAGACTAATTTTCGTGGACCACTTGCATAATTGTCGGAGCCCAGAAGTACATTAAAGGCATGGTTATAAGTTTGATGAAAAGTCAAAGCAAGAAGATAGGGCAAATTAAAAGACTTTTGCTCAGAGATTTAGTCTTTAATAGAGTTGTACTTTAATTCAAACATGTATTCTTGGCCATTAAGAAAACTCAAGACCAAGGCCTATATATATGCTTGTAATTCGACTAGGCAAAGGATATAAAGCTCCTAGCCGTCTTACCCTAAACCCTAGTCGTTTCTATCTCTTCACCATGTTCTAAACTCTCCCTAGGGCTACGGGTTGATCCTGTAAAGTAGTTGTAAGGATTGTACTATTTTTAGGATTTTTTTGTCCAATTCAATAAAAAGCTTCAAGTTTATTTACTCTGGTTTCAACATCTCATCAGAGTATCGGGAGAGCATTGTGAGGTTATCCATTTACTTAATATCGGGAGAGTTAAGTATATGATAGGAGTAAATACGTGTTTTCCAGTTTATGGTTAAACCATCTTGGCCTAGGGATAGGTACAAGGTTAAGCAGCTAAGGAAGAATTCGCAAACATCAGTGTTCATCCTTCGATTCACACTAGGAGGTATCATCTAAGACGTGTTCATTGACAGAACTTGGACCTAGGGATAGGATGAGTCACAACATGGATTCCTGCTGAACTTGAAGTATAGAGTTTTTGATCGCTTCCGCGACATCAACAGACCTCTGCCGCGATAGGTGCTGTCACGATAGGAGCGTCGCCAGATATAACAGAAAGCCTTCTGAACAGTGCAACACCTGCACCACTGAGCAAATCAATACCAGCCTATTTTCTCAATCTGATTACTTTGTCTTTTACTTTAGCTTATTCTCAAGATTTCTCCAAACAATTATTTAAACTTAATTCTTTTCTTGTACAGCAATCTAAGGATAAAAGTATTTCCAGTCCCTGTGGAGACGATATCCATTACTCCGTATCACTTTATTACTTGCGGCGTGTGCACTTGCACCTATTTGCGATAGACTCTTTTACATGCAACAAAATGCATCTAGTGTTGAGTCCTTTGTGCTTTTAACAACTAAAATCAGTTCTGCAGGGCAGGGCATATCGATACGCTCAAGGGCGGTATCGATCCGGTCTCTTGTTTCGGGCAAGGCGTACCGGTACGCGAGGGTGTATCGATACCCAAAATGCTCTCTGGAAATCTAAGAAATTGAAGAGATTTTGGCGTATCGGTACGGGTCCTGGGTGTATCGGTACGGTCTTCGTAGTTGACCAAGGGAAGTTGACCTTTGAGGGTGTATCGATAACAACCTTGTGGGTATCGATACGGGTTCCCTAGGGTTGACTCTGAGGTGTTTTACCAGTACAAGCGTATCAATACGGGCCTTTGGCGTATCAGTACGACCTGTTGTAAAAATTGAAAAGGGTTATCTTAATTGTTTGTTTTGCTTGTTTTGTATCCATGTGTATTTTCCGCTGCGTGTCCCCTCACATAGGTTATAATTAATGTATCTAGATAAGATAACACTAAAAGAAAATTTTCTAGGGTTGCTAATCGGAGTGGTTCCTTAACGGGTTTCGCTTCGGTTTTCCCCGTGTAACCTATTCGATGCGGTCTGGCGGCTAGGTCTGGTCGAGGGGGTTACATTTGTTGGTATCAAAGCCTAGGTTCCGCTTAGGTTCGTTGAGTTTCCGCAAGCCGAAAGGTAAGTGAGGTAAGTTTTATGGTGTAAGCTTGTTAATTGTGATTGCATGGTGATTGTAAGCATGCTTGTGGCTATCTTTGTGTTGGTTGAGAAATAGTTAAATGCACCCATTGCTAGTATAATATCATTTTAAGTAATTTTAAGTTTAAGGACTTGAGCACCTTGGACCTTGTTCCTTGCTGACCCCAAATCATTTCCCTTGTTGTGTTTGTTGTTTAGCTTTGCATCTGTTAGCATGGTGAGACCGAGGGGAAGGCCAAGAATGGATAATCCAAGGGTTGAGCGGATTGAGAATGTTGAGGATGTGCGAGGAGAGAACTTGCCTCCTCCTCCTCCTCCTCTTGGGGTGGAGTGAATGTGGAAGGTGTTGGACCCCATGCTGGTCAGGGACAAGCATGTATTGATGTGAATCCGTTGATTCAGGCTATAGCCGGGGCTATTCAAACAACTTGAGCGGGTGTTCAGGTTGCAGCACCGCCTCAGGGTGCAGGTTTCAGTTTACCGTTAGAGCGACTTCGTAGCTTGGGCGGGGTTGAGTTCCGTGGGTTGTCACCCGAGGTTTCAGAGGAATGGTTTGAAAGCACAGTTCGTATTTTGAGTCAGATGGAGTGCTCTGAAGCACATAAGTTGGGTTGCATTGTCTCTTTGCTTAAGGGAGATGCCTACACTTGATGGACTACCATTACTACGGGTATGCCAGAGGCCGAGGTTACTTTGGAGTTCTTTAGGGCTGCTTTCCGTACGAAGTACCCAGGTCCTCGATACCTAGATGAGAAGAAGAGAGAGTTCATGGCTCTAGTTCAGGGTAGCTTGACCGTGTCTGACTATAAGGTGTAGTTCGTATGTATGAGTCAGTATGATTATGAGTTAGTTCCCACTGAGAAGGAACGTTGTGAGCGTTTCCGTTATGGGTTGGTTCAGAAGGTGAAGACCTATATGTTGGCTTCCGACTATACAGATTTTGATGTGTTGGTCGCTAGGGCAAAGGACATCGAACATTCTTTGGGACTTGCGAATTGCAAGGGTGGATCTAGTTCAGGAAAGAGGACTGTAACCCCCTTAGGCCAGCCTAGACGCTTGACCCGAACTACAAAGATTACACGGGGAAAACCAAAGTCAACCCGAAAGTCAACCTTGATTAACGACCCTTTTGTTTCCTTTTTATATTTTCTAGATGCACATTAAGCCTATGTGTTACACAGGTGTCATATGACAGAAAGGCACAACGATCGGAAATCATTTAGGGACTCAATTGCAAGAATTAAAATTTTAGGGACCAAAATGTAAATTTTGAAAAACATAAGGACTTTGCAGATTTTAAGTTTACCAATATATAATTAGTCACTTTACATACATCTCTGCCGAAAATCAACTTAAAAGGACATTCCAAGCTCAAACAATTGCATCAACAACATTCAAGACTAAAATGTAAAACATGAGAACTTGGAACAATTCAAATGCACAATCAAACAGTCAACCGTTCCGGAACACTGGCCTTCATACCGAAACACCCGTATCAAAATTGTGTTACCGTTTCGGTACTCGGGTGCGTTTCGAGACCAGTATCGGAACAGGCCTCTCCAGTAGCCAAACTGTTCTAAAACACCTTCATTTGTTCCAAAACGCTATAGGCCATTTTGGGCCCCTGTTTCAAAACAGATAAGGGTGTTTCGATACACAATGCCCTTCAACAGCAGAATTGTCTGGTTTTTCACATCATAACACAATCAAACATGCTCCAAAACATTCCATAACATACCATTAACAAGTTTAAACATTAGAGAACATAATTCAGAAACTTAAGCTAAAGCATGGCATCAAACACATGAACATTCAAAATATATGCATGCTTCCTAACCAAAAAACCAAATATAGAACTCAAACCTCCAACCAAACCATTTAGGACCATCTACAAACCATAAAAGCCATAACAAACTTACTACAAACATAGGGAGTCCAAAACACATCTCCCAAATACAACCTTGAAACCCCAATGCCAAATACCAATACTAAAGTGTGTAAAAACATCACCATACAAGAGATTTACACTTCCTTGGATGTTCTTAACCTTCTTGCTGCCCAAAACACTTCAATTATCTACATTATTGGTAAAAGGGAGCGTAAGCATGTTTGCTTAGTTAGGCATGCTCTAATGAAAACCAACACAATAATGCATTATTCAAAACACTTTCTCAAAAGGCATTTTCAACAACATGCTCATTCTATCTCATGCTTGAAAACCATTTCAAAGCAAATCTCCATTTGAAAACACATGTACCTCCATTCTATCTCATGCATTTAAACCAATGCAAAACTCATGGAAAGGCCATATACATGCTTGTAGAAACTAAAGCATTTCGTAAACAAATCTCACATGCATTTCTCATAGCATAAATCATCTCAACACTAGGTACATTGAGTCAAATACATTTTCATATATTATATTGGCATTTCACATTTCATCATTACTCAGATATGCGGGTTAGCTTGACTTAAGGTCAAGTCCTACCCCGGTGAAATCTCTCATCACCGGATTCTCATGGCGGTATCTCTCATCGCCACAAAGCTTGGGTATTTCACCAAGTCCTACCCCGATGGTATCTCTCATCATCGGATTATCACTTTGGATTGGGATGGCACTACCCCCATTGCCCAACTCCAAAGAGGACGTACAAATTTTTATATTATAGTGCACTCTCATCCTATTGATCGATCAAATATATCCGGTAAGTATCTCATCTTCTATGCCAATATATTATGTCAAAACATCATCTCACATACTGTTTTCATGCAACATTTCTCAATCTTTCTCATCTCATTTCAAAATCAAAATACATGCTTGCATTAAATCAAAATCTCAAAACTTTTCAATGCAACGTGCTATCTCATGAAATCTCTTCAAAGCATCAGCTCATGCTACAAATCAAGCATAAAAACAGTAGGAATTTGTCTATCTCAAAACAAGAGCATGTAAAAGCATTTTAAGGGCAACCACCACATAATTGAGTGCAAATCTAGCCATACTCACTTCCGGACTTAGGAAGGTGTTTCAAACATTTCCTAAATCCCCAAACCTTGTTTCTTTGTCCCTCAAGGACTTTTAAAAGCATTCACACTCACCGATTACGTTTCGCTTGCTCGCCGAAACGCTATCTAAGCTCCCGACACCTCCGGATCAACACCAAAGGCGTCCGAAGATGTCTCTCATGTTCATAACACA
Source organism: Hibiscus trionum (assembly GCA_030270665.1). Lineage (NCBI taxonomy): Eukaryota > Viridiplantae > Streptophyta > Magnoliopsida > Malvales > Malvaceae > Hibiscus > Hibiscus trionum. Next base: position 32,199,525 of record BSYR01000021.1, read on the forward strand.
TAAGAGCAGAGGATTAATGCATCATCATGCATTGAAATCATTAGCCACACACCTAAACCCGCTGCTCTACTCACAAGCCTTATTTCGGCCACCAAAAACAACCGAAATCATCTCCAAACTCTTCCAAAACAAAGCCCATCCAAGATCTATCACTTCTAAACATTTCTAAACCTCAATCAACACCAAAAATCACCATAAACTCGTCCTTATACCTCCAGCTATAACAGAACACCAAAACCACTCCAAAAACCACCATTCTAGCATGCAAAACTTAGGAATCCAAACCTATTCGGGATTTGTTTGATAAAACTTCATTTATAACATCAATTACCATCCAAAATACGTTATAAATCAACCTCAAATCAGAGCCTAACCAATAGTTACGAAAATCATCAAGATCTCTCCAAGAATTTTGAGTTTTGACACAATTTCATGTTTCTAACATTAAAGCAACTCAAAAATTATTAACAAATGATTGATAACTTGGGAATTTCAGTAAAGAACTGATCATTAGAGGAGAAGGATGAAACTTACCTCTAATGGCTAATTTCTCCTTGATTTGGGCAAGTTTTCTTGAAAATCCAAAGTGAAAACAAGAGGATTTGATGAGGAAAAGATTAGGAATCAAAAGGAGATTGAAATCTCATCAAAAGGAATGAAAATAAGAGGCTAATTGATGGATGAATTGTGTTTGGCTGAAAAGAAATTGAGAGAAAATGAAATGAGAGAAAAATAACGTAAGGTAGTTATGAAAAGTCAAAGATAGATTTTCTTTTTAATAATCCTTATTTCCATTAATTAAAACATTGATAAAAACACCCAAAATAAAGAGAAATCTGATTAAAAATATTTTGGTAAAATTATCTCCTTAAAGATTCAAAGTTTCAATCCTTTACAAAACAATCACTATTCAACTTTTGCAAAATCTGCGGTTTGGTCACTACACCGAAATATAGTATTTCCAAACCTCATTTTGTAAAATTGTTTTCAATATAATCATTCATATAATAAATGAGGATTTTTAGATATTTTTCCATATTTTTAAAGCATCCCGAACTAGGTGTTCCCTAAATCTCCCTTAAAGATTCGAACCATTCTCGACCAGTCCAATTCAAACTCTAAAACTTCTAGGCCCAAAATCAGGGCGTTACAACTCCCCCTCTTAAGAAATTTCGTCATCGAAATTTACCTGGAGGAAAGAGGTAAGGAAATTGCTTCTTCATGTCTTCCTTCCTTTCCCACGTGGCTTCCTCAGCACCACGATGTCTCTACAAGACTTTAACCAGCTCGATGGTCTTACCTCGGAGAACCTTACTATCTGAATCAAGAATCTCAACAGGTTCCTCATCATACGTCAAATCTGGATTCAACTCAACCTCTTCAACATGCATAACATGCGACGGATCCGATCTATACCTCTGAAGCATGGATACATGAAATACATTATGTATCTTTGCTAACTCTTGAGGTAATTTCAGCTTGTAAGCAACAGGACCCACACGTTCTATCACCTCGTATGGTCCAATGAACTGTGGGCTCAACTTGCCCTTCCGGTCAAACCTCATCACCTTCTTCCAAGGTGAAACTTTCAAAAACACACGATCACCTACGAAAAATTTTATCTCATTACGCTTCAAATCCGCGTAAGACTTTTGCCGATCCGATGCTGCCTTCAACCGCTCACAAATGAGCTTCACCTTCTCGGTGGTCCCTTTTAACAAAGCCGGCATCGAAACCAACTTTTTTCCCGTTTCAGCCCAACAAAGAGGAGTTTTACACTTCCTCCCGTACAAAGCTTCATAAGGTGCCATTTGAATACTTGCCTGGTAACTGTTATTATAAGCAAACTCCACCAAAGGCAAGTGCTTCTCCCAAGAGCCTTGAAATTCAATAACACAGCACCTCAACATATCCTCAAGCACTTGGATAACACGCTTAGACTGTCCATCCGTCCGCGGATGATAAGAAGTACTGAAATTCAGCCGCGTACCCAATGCTTGATGCAAACACTCCCTAAACCTTGCGGTGAACCTCGGATCTCTATCAGACACTATAGATTTTGCCACTCCATGCAATCGTACAATTCCGCAAGCTTATCCAAGTTGTACGTAGTATGCACAGGCAAGAAATGCGCACACTTCGTAAGGCGATCCACAATCACCCAACATAATTCTTCTTTGATGTCGATAAGGGCAAACCAGACACAAAGTCCATGGTGATCCTCTCCCACTTCCATTCAGGAATTCTTAATGGCTGTAACAACCCTGAAGGAAATTGATGTTCAGCCTTAACTCGCTGACAAACCATGCATTTACTAACATACTCAGCGACATCTTTCTTCAATCCCACCCAATAGTACTCATCCTTCAGATCACGATACATCTTTGTACTACTAGGGTGCATAGCAAAAGGACTACTATGAGCTTTCGTCAGAATAGTGCACATCAACTCAACATCATTCGTCACCACTATCCGACTCCCGAAACATAAAACACCATCAACATTGAAACAGAAATCTGATGGCCTACCTTAAGCAATATCCTGAACATGTGGCACCAAAGAATCATCCAACAGTTGTTTATCCTTTATCAACTGAACTAGAGATGGTTTCACTTGCAATTCAGCAACAAGACCACCATCCCGCGATATTCTCAAGTTAGCAAACATCGCTCTCAACTCCACCGCCACTTTCCTGCTCAAAGCATCGGTCACAACATTGGTCTTCCCCGGGTGATACTCGATCGTTAGATCGTAATCCTTAAGCAAATCCACCCAACGTCGTTGCCTAAGATTCAACTCTTTCTGAGACATCAGATACTTCAAACTTTTATGATCCGTGTACATAGTACACTTCTCACCATAGAGATAATGTCTCCAGATCTTTAGGGCAAAAACCACTACAGCCAACTCAATGTCATGCATAGGATAAATTGCGCTCATGCACTTTCAACTGTCGCGATGCATAAACCACTACCCTACCCTCTTGCATCAACACACACTCCAAACAAACATAGGAAGCGTCACTATACACCACAAACTCTTTCCTTAATTCAGGTTGAACCAAGATATGAGGTTGTGTCAAAACTGCTTTTAGCTTCTCAAAAGCTTGATGTCTCGCTTCCGTCCACTCATACTTGACATCCTTCTGCAACAAATTCGTCAAAGGGGCATCAATCTTAGAAAATCCATCTACAAACCTCCAGTAGTAACCTGCCAACCCAAGGAAACTACGCACTTCATGAACGGACCTAGGAGGCTTCCAATTCATCACCGCCTCAATCTTCTGAGGATCAACTCGAATCCCTTCAGCCGAAACCACATGGCCAAGAAAAACAACCTCCTTTAGCCAGAACTCACATTTACTCAGCTTAGCATAAAGATGATTTTCTAACAGCGCTTGCAAGACAATCCTCAAATGACCCTCATGCTCCTCCTCAGTACAAGAGTACACAAGGATATCAACAATGAACACCACAACAAACTTGTCCAAGAATTCATGGAACACCCTATTCATCGTATCCATGAAAGCAGCAAGAGCATTCGTCAATCCAAACGGCATCACTAGAAACTCATAATGTCCATATCTCATTCGAAAGGCTGTTTTCGGTACGTCCACATCCTTCACCTTTAACTGATAGTAACCTGACATCAAGTCTATCTTTGAAAACACAATCGCTCCTTGAAACTGATCTAAAAGATAATCAATCCTCGGCAAAGGATACTTGTTCTTGATGGTCAACTTATTCAGCTGACGATAATCAATACACATCCTCATCGTGCCATCTTTCTTTTCAACAAACAAGACCGGTGCACCCTAAGGTAACACACTAGCCCGAATAAAGCCTCGGTTAAGCAACTCCTAAAGTTGCGTCTTCAGCTCCTTCAACTCTTTGGGTGCCATGCGATAGGGATCAATGGACACTGGAGTTGTGTTCTCGTACAGCTCAATTCCAAATTCAACCTCCCAACTAGGCGGAAAACCTGGTAATTCCTCCGGAAACACTCCAGGGAATTTACACACGGTCCTTATATCCTGTACGCGGACCTCCTTTGAACTAGGATTCATAACAAAGGCTAGGTAAGCCTCACACCCTCGACGCAACATCCAGCTTGCTTCAAGCGTTGACACCACATTAGATAGAAACTTCACATTTTCTCCCACCACCACAACTTCATAATCATCCGCAAGTTTCAACGAAACTCGCTTGCTTTCAAAATCCACAACGGCTCTATGCTCAACAAGCCAATCCATGCCAAGAATTATGTCAAAACCATAGAATGGCAATTCCATAAGATCGACAAGAAACACATGATCTTGCACCATTAAGGGGCATCTCCTATACAATCTTCTTGTTACAACCGTCTCACCAAAGGAACTAGTCACACGCATACCAACAATCAAAGACTCAACAGGCAAACCAAGCATTTGAGCATGTTCACGCAATATGTACGAGTGTGTAGATCCAGAATCAATCAAAGAAAGTAATGACAAGGATTGCAAAGTAAAGGTACCCGCAATCACGTCCGTGTCATTCCTTCCCTCTCGATGGGCATACACCCGAGCCTGGCCACCACCCTCAGGTTGAACAACCACCACATGTGCCACATTTCTTCCACCCTCATCTCTACGCTAAAAGTTTCCACGGCCGCACACGACCTTTCTGTGGCTCGATTGCTCTCACCGGAGCCTGACCTTCTCTCAACGGCTAAGGACAATCTTTCTTCATATGCCCTCGATTACCACAGTTCCAACATGTACCCAAATTACCCCAACACTCACCAGTATGTCTCCTACCACACCGGTTACACTCAGGAGTCCTCAAGAAAGCATTTGGTCCTTGTTGACCTCTCCCAGGGTTACCACCCCCACGTCTAGCATCACCATGTAGCCTTCTATCCTTATGCCTCTTATAGCGATCTCTACCAAGATCACGCTCTGTAGCTCGCTTCCCCGAGCTAGATCCTTCTGCTCGACTCACCAAACCAAGATTCAGCTGAATGTCCTTGGCTCGAGTGACCAAGACATCGAAATCAGTATAATCAGCTGCGAGCATATAAGTCTTCACATCTGCCACTAGACCGTAACGAAACCGTTCACATCTTTCTCGCTCGCTAGGGATCAGCTTAGGTGCATATTGGCTTAGGCGTACAAACTGCACCTCATATTCTGCCACCGTCATGCTCCCTTGCACAAGGGACATGAATTTCCTCTTTTTCTCATCGAGGTAGCGAACTCCCAAATACTTTTGCTTGAACGCACTCAAAAAGAATGTCCAGGTCACATCATCATCATCCGTCCCAGATATCGTGGTTGTCCACCACATATATGCATCACCATGCAACTTGACACAATGCATCCCAACACCTGAACATTATTGCAGTTCAATTGTCCAAGTATCCTCTTGGTGCTCTCCAACCAAGACTCGGAACCCTCCGGGGTCAACCCTCTAAACTCAGTCCCTCCCAGACTGCGGAGTCGCTCTAACGTTAACCTTACATTGGCACCATCTTGAGGTGCAGCTCCATGAGCTCCAGCTACTGCTGCCTGGAAAGCGCCAACAATAGCTTGTATCAATACGGACATATCAGGAGCAGCTTGCCCCTGAACTCCCTCGGGTCCAGCGACCCCAACACCAACTCCAGCAGCACCAACCCTAGCTCCACCAGCACCAGGTGGTCCACCAGGGGGAGGAGGAGGTAGATCCTCAGCATTCTCCACATTCTCGTTCTCAGCCGTAGAACGAGTATTGATTCTAAGCTCTCCACGTGGCCCCATAATAAAACAATGCAACTGACAAAATACAATAAATCCAATTAGGCATAATAACGTAAGTAATCCAAGTACTCAAGCTCATTTTTGAAAACAATTCTTCTCATTAGTAATTATATGGCATTGGGATCCCCAACTATACCCCAAACACAACATATTATCACAATTTCATATCACTAAAACCACACATCAACAATCATACATCATACTTTCACCGAAAAGTCACAATCATTCATAATCACATACATTAACCACTTACCAAGCCCCAAACATTAAAAAACATGACTCTAATACCAACAAATGTAACCCCCTTAGCCAAGCTTAGACGCTTAACCCGAACTACAAAGATTACAAGGGGAAAACCAAAGTAAACTCGAAAGTCAACCTTGATTAACGATCTTTTTTTCCTTTTTATCTTTTCTAGATGCACATTAAGCCTATGTGTTACGCAAGAGTCATATGAAAGAAAGGCACATCGATCGGAAATCATTTAGGGACTCAATTGCAAGAATTACACTTTTAGGGACCAAAATGTAAATTTTGGAAAACATAAGAACTTTGCAGATTTTAAGTTTACCAATATGTAATTAGTCACTTTACATACATCTATGCCGAAAATGAACTTAAAAGGACATTCCAAGCTCAAACAATTGCATCCACAACATTCAGGACTAAATTGTAAAACATGAGAACTTGAAACAATTCAAATGCACAATCTAACGGTCAACCGTTCTGGAACACTGAACTTCGTACTGAAACGCCCATATCGAAACGGTGTTAACCATTTCGGTACTCGGGTGCGTTCCGAGACCAGTATCGGAACAGACCTCTCTACTAGCCAAAGTGTTCCGAAACACCTTCACCCGTTCCGAAACGCTATGGCCATTTCGGGCCCCTGTTTCGAAATAGATAAGGGTGTTTCGATACACCCTGCCCTGCAACAGTAGAATTTTCTGGTTTTTCACATCATAACACAATCAAACATGCTCCAAAACATTCCATAACATACCATTAACAAGTTTAAACATTAGAGAACATAATTGAGAAGCTTAAGCTAAAGCATGGCATCAAACACATGAACATTCAAACTATATGCATGCTTCCTAACCACAAAACAAAATATAGAACTCAAACCTCCAACAAAACCATTTAGAACCATTTACAAACCATAAAAGCCATAACAAACTTACTACAAACATAGGGAATCCAAAACACATCTCCCAAATACAACCTTGAAACCCTATTGCAAAATACCAATACTAAAGTGTGTAAAACATAACCATACATGAGCTTTACACTTCATTGGATTTTCTTAACCTTCTTGCTGCCCAAAACACTTCAATTATCTGCATTTTTGGTAAAAGAGAGCATAAGCATGTTTGCTTAGTGAGACATGCTCTAAAGAAAACCAACACAATAATGTATTATTCAAAACACTTTCTCAAAATCCATTTTCAACAACATGCTCATTCTATCTCATGCTTGAAAACCATTTCAAAGCAAATCTCCATTTGAAAACACATGTACCTCCATTCTATCTCATGCATTTAAACCAATGCAAAAATCATGGCAAGACCATACACATGCTTGTAGAAACTAAAGCATTTCATAAACAAATCTCATATGCATTTCTCATAGCATAAATCATCTCAACAATAGGTACATGTGAGCCAAATATATTTTTATATATTATATTGACATTTCACATTTCATCATTACTCGGATATGCAGATTAGCTTGACTCAAGGTCAAGTCCTACCTCGGTGGAATCTCTCATCACCGGATTCTCATGGCGTTATCTCTCATCACCACAAAGCTTGAGTATTTCACCAAGTCCTACCCCGATGGTATCTCTCATCATCGGATTCTCACTTTGGATTGGGATGGCACTACCCCCAATGCCCAACTCCAAAGAGCACGTACGAATTTTTAGATTATAGTGCACTCTCATCCTATTGATCGATCAATTATATTCGGTAAGTATCTCATCTTCTATGCCAATATATTATGTCAAAACATCATCTCACCTACTGTTTTTCATGCAACATTTCTCAATCTTTCTCATCTCATTTCAAAATCAAAATACATACTTGCATTAAATCAAAATCTCAAAACTCTTCAATGCAACGTGCTATCTCATGATATCTCTTCAAAGCATCATCTCATGCTACAAATCATGCATAAAAACAGTTGGAATTTATCTATCTCAAAACAAGAGCATGTAAAAGCATTTTAAGGGCAACCACCACGTAATTGAGAGCAAATCTAGCCATACTTACTTCTGGACTTAGGAAGGTGTTTTAAACCTTTCCTAAATCCCCAAACCATGTTTCTTTGTCCCTCAAGGACTTTTAAAACCATTCGCACTCACCGATTACGTTTTGCTTGCTCGCCGAAACGCTATCTAAGCTCCCGGCACCTTCGGATCAACACCAAAGGCGTCCGAAGATGTCTCCCCTGTTCATAACACATAAGAGCAGAGGATTAATGTATCATCATGCATTGAAATCATCAGCCGCACACCTAAACCCGCTGCTCTACTCACAAGCCTCATTTCGGCCACCAAAAACAACCGAAATCATCTCCAAAGTCTTCCAAAACAATGCCCAGCCAAGAGCTATCACTTCTAAACATTTCTAAACCTCAATCAACATAAAAAATCACCATAAACTTGTCCTTATACCTCCAGCTATAACAGAACACCAAACCCACTCCAAAAACCACCATTCTAGCATGCAAAACTTAGGAATCCAAACCTATTCGGGATTTTTTTCATAAAACCTCATTTATAACATCAATTACCATCCAAAATACATTAGAAATCAACCTCAAATCAGAGCCTAACCAATAGTTACGAAAATCATCAAGATCTCTCCAAGAATCTTGAGTTTTGACACAATTTCATGTTTCTAACATTAAAGCAACTCAAAAATCATTAACAAAGGATTGATAACATGGGAATTTCAGTAAAGAACTGATCATTAGAGGAGAAGGACGAAGCTTACCTCTAATGGCTGATTTCTCCTTGATTTTGGCAAGTTTTCTTGAAAATCCAAAGTGAAAACAAGAGGATTTGATGAGGAAAAGTTTAGGAATCAAAAGGAGATTAAAATATCATCAAAATGAATGAAAATCAGAGGCTAATTGATGGAGGAATTGTGTTTGGCTGAAAAGAAATTGCGAGAAAATGAAATGATAGAAAACTAACGTAAGATTTGAACCGTTAAAGATAGATTTTCTTTTTAATAATCCTTATTTCCCTTAATGAAAACATTAATGAAAACACCCAAAATAAAGAGAAATCTGATTAAAAATATTTTGGTAAAATTAGCTCCTTAAAGATTCAAAGTTTCAATCCTTTACAAAATAGTCACTATTCAACTTTTGCAAAGTCTGCGATTTGGTCACTACACCGAAATGTAGTATTTCCAAACCTCATTTTGTAAAATTGTTTTCACCATAATCATGCATATAATAAATGAGGATTTTTAGATATTTTTCCATATTTTTAAGGCATCCCGAACTAGGTATTCCCTAAATCTCCCTTAAATATTCGAACCGTTCTCGACCAGACCGATTCAAACTCTAAAACTTCTAGGCCCAAAATCAGGGCGTTACAAGGACTACTGAATGGGACAGAGATCGTGCCAAGAGGCACAAGGATAAGAAACCTCATCATGATCATAGACACGGAGGTGGTACTCCGGGGCGAGGCCATCACGACCAAGGGACTGAGAATCGTACTCTCGAGTGCAAGAAGTGTGGTAGACGTTATTACGGTGAGTGTTGGGGCACTTACGACTCTTGTTGGAATTTCGGGTCTAGGGTGCATTTGAAGCGCGATTGTCCACCTTCATCTAGGGATAGACAAGCTCCTGCACGATCTGTCGAACATCAGAGAAGCCGTGGGCGCGGTCGAGGTAAATTTCAACTTAGGAATGACGGTTAGAGGAATGTAGCTCATGTTGTAGCAGTTCAGCTCGAGGGAGGTGGACCAGTTAGGGTGTATGCACACCGTGAGGACAGAAATGACACAGATGTGATTACAGGTAATTTCTCGTTACAGTATTTGACTTTGCTTTCCTTGATTGATTCTGGTTCTACGCATTCGTACATATTGAGTGAGCATGCAAGATTTCTAGATATTCCGGTTGAGATATTAGATGTGGGTATGAATGTCACAAGTTCCTTTGGTGAGACAGTTGTGGTCAGAAAGATGAATAGAAGATGTCATTTGATGGTTCAGGGTCATGTTTATCCCGTGGATATGATGTAATTGTCGTTTTATGGTTTTGATGTAATATTAGGCATGGACTGGCTTGTAGAGCATAGGGCTATGGTAGATTTTGAGACGAAGCTGGTGTCCTTTAGACTTTCATAGGATCACGAGGTAGTAATAGTGGGCGAGAACGTTAAGTTCTTGTCCAATGTAGTTTCAGCCTTAGAGGCTGAGAAGTTATTGGATGTGGGTTGTCAGGCGTACCTAGCCTATGTCATGAATCCGAATATGGATGAGGCACGACCGCAAGACATTAGGACAGTTTGTGACTTTTCGAGTGTATTCCCAGAAGAATTTCCTGGTTTGCCTCCAGATAGAGATGTAGAGTTTTCTATTGAGATATATTCAGATTCAGCTCCAGTATCGATTGCACTGTACCAAATGGCTCCTAAAGAAATGAAAGAGTTTAAGACACAGCTTCAGGAATTGATAGACCAAGGGTTCATTCGTTCGAGTACTTCACCTTAGGGTGCACCGGTGTTGTTTGTGAAGAAGAAAGACGACAGTTTGAGAATGTGTATCGACTATCGACAGTTGAATAAGTTGACAGTGAAGAAAAAATATCCGTTACCGAGGATTGATGATTTGTTTGATCAGTTGATAGGTGCTTCAATTTTCTCGAAGATAGATTTGAGATCCGGTTATTATCAGTTGAAAGTAAGAGATCAAGATGTATCGAATGCAACTTTCCGTTATCGTTATGGGCACTACGAATTCTTAGTGATTCCCTTTAGTTTGACTAATGCACCAGCAGCTTTTATGGACATGATGAGTAGAGTGCTTCACGAGTACTTGGATCAGTTTGTGGTAGTGTTCATTGATGATATTTTAGTGTACTCTCGTACCGAGGAAGATCATGATCGGCATTTGCGTTTGGTGTTGCAGAAATTGTTAGACAATCAGTTTTATGCCAATTTAAGCAAGTGTGAGTTTTGGATTAGGGAAGTAATCTTCCTAGGTCATATTGTATCAGCCAAGGGAATCTGAGTGGATCCCAAGAAGGTTGAGGCAGTTGTGAATTGGAAACCACCGAAGACAGTGACCGAAGTTCGTAGTTTCATAGGTTTGACCAGTTACTATAGACGTTTTGTTGAGGGTTTCTCAAAGGTTGCAGCTCGTTTGACTAAATTACTACATAAGAATGTTCGGTTTGAGTGGACTGATGCAAGACAACAAGCATTTGAGAAATTGAAAGAAGCCTTAATCGAAGCTCCTATTTTAATTCATCCCGTGTCGGGGGAAAGAGTTTGTACTCTTCAGTGATGCGTCGTATGTTGGCTTAGGTTGTGTGCTTATGCAAGAGGGAAGAGTAGTGGCCTATGTGTCTAGGCAGTTGAAGACTCATGAGAGTAATTACCCTACGCATGACATAGAATTGGCTGTAGTGGTTTTCGCTTTGAAAGTTTGGAGACATTACTTGTATGGTGAGAAATGCATAGTGTATACGGATCACAAGAGTCTGAAGTATATAATGACACAAAGAGAGTTGAATCTTAGACAACGTAGGTGGCTAGAGTTACTTAAGGACTACGATCTCACGATTGAGTACCATCCGGGTAAAGCCAATGTAGTGGCTGTCGCTTTGAGTAGAAAGGTAACAATGGAAGTATGAGCTACATTTGCTAGATTGAGTTTGTCCAAAGATAGTGGTTTAGTGGCCGAGTTGCAAGTTAAACCTTTGTTGCTTCAGTTGATTAGAGAGAAATAATTGCAAGATAGATCATTAGCATCTCATGTTCAAGACATAGCGGAGGGTAAACCGACAGATTTCTATTTTAGTAGTAATGGAATCTTGTGTTTCAAGAGTATAGTAGTTGTTCTGGAAGATGTAGATTTGAGACGCACCATCCTAACTAAAGGTCACAGTAGTCCGTTTGCTATGCATCCGGGAAGTACGAAAATGTATCGCAATTTGAAAAATGAGTATTTCTGGGTTGGTTTGAAGAAAGATGTTGCTGAGTTTGTCAGTAAGTGCATGGTATGTCAGCGAGTTAAAGCCGAGCACCAGTTTCCTTCAGGTTTGTTACAACCGTTGAGAATTCCTGAGTGGAAGTGAGAGAGAATTGCCATGGATTTCGTATCGGGTTTGCCGTTGACACCTTCTAAGAAGAATTCGGTTTGGGTAATTGTTGATCGTCTTACGAAATGTGCGCACTTTTTGGCCATTCACACTACTTATACTTTAGATAAGTTGGCCCATTTGTATATCAGTGAAATAGTGAGATTGAAATAGTGAGATTGTATGGTGTACCGAAATCTATAGTGTCAGAAAGAGATTCGAGGTTCACAGCTAGATTTTGGGAGAGTTTGCATAGTTATTTTGGTACTAGACTGAATTTTAGCACTTTATATCATCCTCAGACTGATGGTCAGTCAGAGAGAGTCATACAAGTGTTGGAAGAGATGTTGAGATGTTGCATTATTGAATTTCAGGGTTCATGGGAGAAGCATCTACCATTAGTAGAGTTTGCATATAATAACAGTTATCAAGCGAGCATTCAAATGGCACCTTATGAAGCTTTGTATGGTAGAAAATGTAGAATACTTGTTTGTAGGGCTGAAGCGGGACAAAAATTGATACCTTTTCCTGATATGCTTAATGGTACTATCGAGAAAGTACAGTTGATTTGCGACCTTTTGAAGGCAGCTTCGAATAGACAGAAATCTTATGCAGATTTGAAAAGAAGACAAATAGAGTATGTCGTGGGCAACAAAGTGTTCTTGAAAGTCTCACCTTGGAAGAAGGTGATGAGGTTTGATAGGAAAGGTAAGTTGAGCTCGAGGATTATTGGTCTATATGAGATAGCTGAGATAGTTGATCTCGTTGCCTATAGATTGAGACTACCGGCCGAACTAGAGAAGATTCACGACGTGTTTCATGTCTCGATGCTTTGGAGGTATAGATCAGATCCGTCACATGTTATGCCAGTTGATGAGATAGAATTGAATCCAGATTTGACCTACGATGAAGAACCAGTTGAGATTTGGGCTTCGGACCGCAAAGTGTTGCGAGGAAGGACCATTGAGTTGGTTAAGGTTAAATGGCGACACCTAGGAGTGGAAGAAGCCACTTGGGAGAGGAAGGATGACATGAGAAAGCAGTTTCCGCATCTCTTTTCGCCAGGTAAATTTCGGGGACGAAATTCCTTAAGTGTGGGAGAGTTGTAACGCCCCGAGTTTAGGTCCGGGAGATAATCAAATTAGTCAAGCCGAGTCGGGTTAAATTTAAATTAGAGAAAAAAACTATTTTTAACACACCTAAAAGTGTTTTAAAAGAGAAAAGGGCAAAAAGGAGATTTTGTAGTTCTAAAAAGGGTTTTTGAAAGCTATCATCTTCTCCAACTTGTTTTTCACGTTCAAAAACCTCTCCTAACCCCATTTCACTATTCCATTGCCCCGAGCTCTCAATCCAAGTGATTTCTTCAAGGCTTCCTTGAGTCATAAATGTTGAGATTTTTGCAAAACCTATGGTTTAAACATGTTTTGATTTTTAAAGTTTTGTTTGAAATGAAAAGGAGTTTATGGGTTTTCGTTTGGGTTGACTATGGATGAGTTTGAGTGTGTTTTAACTTTGTTTTATTTCAAAAATAACATGAAAATGATGGGTTGTTATGGGAAACCCGAAATGGGTATTGTGGGTGATTTTGGGAGTTGAAAATCTTGAGTTTTTGGATGGGTTTTGGGTCTAAATGACAGCTGAAGGTTTGATAGCTTTGGGTTGATGTTTAGGGATGTTAAAAGATAGATTTTTTATTGTAAATTCGTTGGGTGTGGCTACAAGTAGTTTGGGACTGAATTGATATGTTTCAGGTGAAGTGTAGGGCTTGAATCGATGTGTGTTGTTGCAAGATTGTTGAGTTCCGGGTTTTTTCTGTATTTGTTAGTGTATTAATGTTCTAATGTTAAGTTTTGGGTTGCTTAAAATAGAGGAATCAGATTCGGGCTTCGTGTAAGGAAATCCGGGTTGTTCGGAGCCTTGATTCAGCATCTTGGATATTGTTTGTGTGTTTGCTGGTGAATGGATTGATTTTAAAAGCCTTAACGTGGTTAAGGGAATGTCTTGGGAGTTTGGATTGAGCATGAAAGGTCAATCCAAGCTCAAGAGTAATTTTTAAAGGTTTTACGCAATTAATACATGTTTTATGATTCTTGATGCAAAGTGAACATGTCATGTTGATAATGTGTTAGTTTGCATTGTTATACATGTTGAGACTTATGACTTGTGTTTATACTTGCATCGTGAGTACATGCTTTGCAAGAAAGTTTGGACATGGTAAGTGGTTCAAGCATCGATAATGCTTGTGGTTGTGAATGAGTATATTGACACGTGTTGAGTTGTTACCGGATATAATTGATCGATCAATAGGATTAGAGTGCACTCGAGGTGAAAGTCGCGTGTGGCCATAGTGATGTTAGATTCCACTAAGAAGGACTACGATGATGTGAGATTCCACCGGAAGTTATGTTTTTACTAGACGGGTGAGTACGATGATGTGAGATTCCACCAGAAGTGTAGTGGGTTTGAGAAACTATCCGCATATCCGAGTAAAAACGATGAATGACAATATACCCATGATGCTTTAATTCTCATGTTAAGCATGTTGTTGATTCCTTCTATTATGCTTATACATTGTCGGTTACTTTTCTTGCGTTATGAAAATGAGCATGTGGTAAGCCTAAGGTTTGTGGTTGCATTCGGTAAATGCACGTGAAGGTAAATGCATGTTGTTATGTGTTCAAGCATGTGGAGATGATTTGGAAATGGTTTTGGTTTTCAAGCAAACTAATGTTTTAAAACTGCATTGTTGTAGCTACCGTTTTGAGCACCGCTCACTAAGCTTAAACGCTTACGCTCTCTTTTCTAACAATGCAGGCCTTTAGACCTTCGGAGCAGCTCAGGGAACAAGGGAGATTCCAAGGGAGTTTGGTTTGCTCAAGTATGGGTTTAGACTTCAATAATTAGTATTAAGCAATGGGATATGACCTTTATGTTTTGAGTTGTTATTGGCATGTCTCTTGCTTTAGACAAGTTTTCTTAGTTGTTTTGGGCTTGTATTTCCTTTTACCTTGTTGATTTATGCTTTTGTTTAGCTTTTGGCAATGTTCGTGAATGCTATGTATGCTTGTTGCCTTTAAGAATCTTGTTTTATTGGTTGTTGCATCGTTATGTGTTTAATTTGCTTTATATGTATATCCATGGATTCTTTGAGTCATATGTGTGTTTGTATGTTGCTTAAACGTTTGTTAAATGCCTCTAGTGTTGAGTGCTTTGTGCTTTTAACGGCTAAAATCAGTTCTGCAGGGCAGGGCGTATCGATACGCTCAAGGGCGGTATCGATACGGTCCCTTGTTTCGGGAAAGGCGTACCGGTACGCGGGGGCGTATCGATACCCAAAATGCTCTCTAGAAATATGAGAAATTGACGAGATTTTGGCGTATCGGTTCGGGTCCCGGGTGTATCGGTACAATTTTCGTAGTTAACCAAGGGAAGTTGATCGTTGAGGGCGTATCAATACCAGCCTTGTGGGTATCGATACGGGTTCCCTAGGGTTGACTCTGAGGTGTTTGACCAGTACAGGCGTATCGGTACAGGCCTTTGGTGTATCGGTACGACTTGTTGTAAAAATTTAAAAGGGTTATCTTAATTGTATGTTTTGCTTGTTTTGTATCCATGTGTGTTTTCCGCTGCGTGTCCCCTCACATAGGATATAATTAATCTATCTAGACAAGATAACTTTAAAAGAAATATTTCTAGGGTTGGTAATCGGAGTGGAGCCTTAACGGATTTCGCTTCGATTTTTCCCGTGTAACCCATTCGATGCGGTCTAGCGGCTAGGCCGGGTCGAGGGGATTACAATTATCCAATTATAACATGTAATGTGGTGTAGTTTTTTTATTTATTTAATTTCTAAATTTTTAAAAAAATATGAATTTCTGAAGAAAAAAAACTGCAATGTTTTATTTTCTTTCATCAAACCCTCAAATCAAATCTCCCTGATCGTTCGGCATCCCCCACATGCCGGTGGTTCGTTTTTCACCACTCAAGTGTCACGTACCTCACTGTCCGGCATCCCCCACTCTCTAGTTGTCGGTTAGAAGCCCAATCAGTCTTTTTTTTCTTCATTATTGGATGTTCGTCGATGGAGCAATCGATGGTTCATTCATTGATTTTTGATGACGGGATAATGGGGTTTTCAGCTGTGCGGGTCCGACGAAGGCAATGATAGCCGGTGGTGGTTGAATTGGTGGTGGGAGTGGAGGAATTTCGGAATTAGGGTTTGGGGTTTTTTAAAGAAATTGCAAATTTTGAGATTTTTATAAAATTAAAGATTTTTTTGTTTTTTAAAATATAAAAAACACCATAACTATGCCACGTGTCATGTTTTAATTGGATAACGATTTTTGGCTACTGGAAATTCAATTAACCATGGTGTATCGATACAATCTAACCCCATATCAATATGATATTCATTTGGGCAAGCTATTTAGGCATAGCATACCGATACAGTCTCTTACTGTACCAATATGATCTTGATGATATTAGCAGATTTTATATTAAATGATTCGAATGTTGGTTGTCAGTTATTGGAATCTTAAATTTTTAAATGGTCGTTGAACCGTATCTATACGCCTAGATAGCGCATCGATACGCTTTTTGTCAAATTACAAATCAGGATTCTAGTGAGAAAAAACCGTATCGATACAACATTTTCGTATCGATATGCCCCTTATAACCATACTGCTACTCCCTTGTTTTCAGTCACAATGGCTCTTTCTTCTTTGAGACAGGTATCGATACGGTCTCGAGGGTACTGATACGCTGTGCAGTTGAGGAGCATTTATTGCAGGAAAAAGGCAGCCCAATGGGTAGATTAATGACCTCAACCACACAAACGGCTAGAATTAAATGCAAGGGTATAAAAACAAGTCTCCAAGACTACAACAACAACTATTGAACCTTCAAGCAATATCCAAGCAATTATTCCAAACCCTTGAGCTTATAGAGTGAAATTTGTGTACCCAACTTGTAAAATTCTTCATTGTTGATCTATCTTTTAAGTTTGGGGAGTGTTTGTTTGTAATTGGGCAATTAATTAGTCTATTGAGAGATACATTTCAGATTTCCTATCTTTCTTTGTAATTGTGAGTGAATTTGATTAAACTTTGGGTAGAACGCTTAATCGGTTTGTAAGATTTCCTCTTAATCCGAGAAAATAGGAAGAATCAATTAGTGGATTGGTTGAAAATCCTTAGTGGGAGCTAAGGTAGTGGATGTAGAGCTTGTTAGAAGCTTGAACCATTCTAAATTGTCTTGTCTCATCTTTTTCAATTTTCCCTTTCCTCCCTTTAAATTTTTAATTGCCAATTCACCCCCTCTTGGCCATTACCAATTGTGTGATCAACTCAACAATTTGTATCAGAGCTACACTCATTGGAAGGATTACAACCCTCTTGAGTCGATTCTTGGAGAGTTCGATCAACAACAACTAGAAGCAATAGCATCTATCTCCGGCAACAACTACGAGTCACAATCCATCACTAAGCCTCCTTAGTTCAATGGGGATAACTATCCTTAATGGAAGAATATGATCACTACAGTAAAACATGTCTTTAGTGGGGTTTTTAGTCTTTTAGCGGATTTCTTTTTTGTACCGCTAAAAACTTTCCCGGCACTTAGAAAAGCGCCGCAAGAAGTGCCGCTAAAACCAGCGCCGCAACCATTCGCAAAAGGTCAAAATCTATAGGGTGTTTGTAAATACAAATGCCACGAAAAACTGTTCTATAGTGGCGTTTGTAAAAACAAACGCCGCAAAAGATTGTTCTGTAGTGGCGTTTGTTTTTTACAAACGCCACAAAAACTGTTATGTAGTATCGTTTGTTTTTTCAAATGCCACAAAAACTGTTACGTAGTGTCGTTTGTTTTTGCAAACGCCACAAAAACTGTTACGTAGTGTCGTTTGTTTTTGCAAACGCCGTGAATAACACCGTGCTTCCAAAAAAACTCAAATAAAAATAATACTATTATTATGTAATAATTGATCAATGCTGTTAAATTAACAAATGTTGCACCAAGTTATTTGAACATCCAAAGAAAAGAAATTGAAATATGAAGAGAGTACAACATGGTTCCTTACATACAAATACAAAGAAAATCAACAAAAGTACATGCCATCGACTAGTGTATATAAGTTTAGTTCTAAAATTCAACGTGTGTACACATTTATCAGGTTTCCCAGATTTCTTTGTTGCTAGATCTGGACGAATTGCAGCATGAACCTTTTTGTACATTCCTTCCAAGCTGTCAGCCTCAATACCTCTCTTTATGTACTCACTGAAGTGAGAATGATACTTCTCTGGCTCATCTTCCATCAAAGTTTATTAATTAGACAAAGTTAGAGACCTGCACACACATATTAAATATGACAAAGTTAGAGACTTGTAATATGTTAAACTTACATAATCTCTTGGTTACTTCCAAGTTATGTAAATGTAGGATCTGCAAAAACTAAACCGGTTTCACATAATTTGATGACTTTATATAAGTCTCTCAGATGTCTCCATTTCGGTTCCCTTATTAATCCTTGTAAAAGATAAAAAAAAATAAGTTTAGAACCCCAAGGAAAACTAATCATGCATTAAATATTTAGACAAACCTGATAGTTGAGTGTCATCCACACCTTCATTAATGCCGGTGATTCTACGATCCTAAATATTCGAGGTAGAGAAGAGAGAGTAAATTCTCAAGCTGGAGATGGGGAACTAAAGCATAAGACAGGGAAAGCAACAAATAGGCCAAAATTGAATTACAAGCTTGATCATAAACCGAAATTTGGTTGCGCCAAAATTCCATTAGAGGTAAAAGGACTCTGCCTGCAACATACAAAAATAAGCCAAACAGTTGGACGCGCTTGTATCTAACGACAATGAAAATTAAATTATGCATGGACTTTCAGACTCCATAATAATTCTACCATTAAAGCATAAAAGAGAACTTATTAATGGTGTCATTTACTGAAAATGATTCTTTAGCTCATCAGTGTTTAGATAAGAAGTGGCATCATATAAATTAACTTCCAAGGGATATTTTATTAACAATTATAGAGGAAATGCACCATTGGCAATGCAAAAGATAAAAAACTTGTATAACAAAAATAAAGGGTGGGAGAGTACAAGACTTTTTGGGATAAAGGATAAGATAGTTTCTGAATGTTAGATTGTAGACTCACCTAATCTTGATCGTTTGAGATTCAGAGACTCCGGAGAGACAATTGATTGCATCCATTTCATTTTTTCAGATAGAGGACTTGCCTAAATAAAAATCGAAACAATAAAATCATTCAAGAATAGAACAACACTATGGTTGCACTTGGGAAATTGAATTTCAAAATAATGTAAGTTTTGTGATTAAACATATAAATGGAGCAGTTATGATTACTTTCCAATTTTCACGAACTTGTTAGATTCCTATTTAGTAATAAGTTTGGAATTCATATTTTGTATAACCTTCAAATATATAATCATATTTATCTTGAACTAATTTATACACAATGCATGTGTCATTCCGAAATAAACAAAATGCAAGTATAGAAACCTAAATCTCTCGCTGCATTACTAGAATTCGGGACAACTTCTAATTCGACTTTGCCGGGAATAATTTCCCCCAAACACTCTTTAGCATATTGCCGCGATTTTTTTTTGAGAACCCGTTTTTTTAGTTTAGAAAAATAACCTGACTATTGAAATTTGGAAAATCGAACATTTTTATTTTATTTAGGCCTTAAAACCACTGAATTTTTCATTTTTAATCAAAATCCCTTTTATTTGTTTTAAGAATCGTTTTGGAGTCGACACTGGCCACTTTGGTAGGTCGGACACCATAAAAACGTACTAGAGATTCGTTTTCGAAAAGTTCAGGTTCGGGAGTTGGTTACGTTTAGGGAAGAGTTAGCACCCCTACGAACGTCCGTTATTGGTACCTTATTAATTACACGTGGCATTTTGACATTTCAGACATTAATTTGAATTTAATCAATTCTTTTAATTGTAAAATGAATTTTATTCCGAATGAGAGTATCCTTTTGTAAGGAAATACATTTTGGACGAATATAATTATGAAACGTCCAGTTACATTAGGACACTTTAATTTATATTCAAAATGTACCTCAACACAAAAGGTTTAATGCATGACCAATTATTGTCTTGTCATTTTAAGTAAACCTTAATTAGGCTCCATTAATTAGTTTAATTAAGAATCTATGAATATTATTAATTTTTGGACATAATTGGTAACATCCAAAATAATATTGGGCACTATCTTTAATGGATCCAAAAGTAATAATATTTCTAATTAAGGTGATTCTAATTAGTTATCATATTTTAATTTTAATTAATCTAATTGTGTATTATTCCTATTTTTTAGGTTAAAATGAAATATTGAAACCTTCATCGGAATATTCATTGATTAACATCACTCTTCAATGTGATACTAACGAATATTGAACATTCTAATTTTTTTTTCAAATATTCATTTATTTGCTATAATGGCCTTTTCATATTCAATTATTTAATTAAGAGACCTAGGCTAAGGGCTCTAATTATTAGTATTAATTAAGTGGCCAAATTGTCTAAGTAATAAAGCTACATGCTCAATTTAAAATCAACAAAAATATATAAACAATTAAATAAGAAAATTAAAGATGAGAGAGGACTAAATTGAATTAAATTGGGAACTGGAGAGTCAAAATACAAGAAATTGGTGACCAAATTGAAGTTCACTACAAACCTGCAATGACCTGACCAGCAGTTAAACACTTTTAAAAAAAACATGGATCCTCATACCCAACCCGGTATCCACCCGCGCAAACCTGGTTGCCCAAAACGGCGGCGTTTCCATACAACTATATATACCCCCCTTTTAACCAAAAAATCATTTCTTTTCCCCTTATTTTTAATTTCCTTTCTCTCTCTAGGTCGAATTTCCTCAGCCTTCTCTCTACCTAACACCCAAATTCTCATACCCAACACCCATTTTGAATCAAATCTTTCCTTTTCACGAGATTCAAACTCTATTCTTCATTTTCAACCCTTTGATCCAACATAAACACTTTAACCACCTAATTTCTTGTTTTTTATGAATCAAACACATGTTTTCATCAAAAACTCAACTCATGTTCTTCCGATTTTTCCTTTTGATCCGCATTAACACAAAAACTCCCTACATATATTGTTTTTTAAGATCAAACCTATAAATTCTCCAAGAACTCAAACTAATTTTTCTCATTTTCCCCATTTCAACCTACAGTCGGCTCTGTATCCTTTTCCGACGTGCTTATTGGCCGCCGGAGGCAACACCAATCACCGGCCGTCGTCTCCGATCATCTTCTTCGACAACCTAAACCACTGATCACCGACCGAGAAGTTTCTAACACTGCTGCAACTCCGACCAAGCTCCGATCGTCTTCTTCGGCCAACACTCTTACTCCGGCCACCGTCTGGTTTGTCTCTGGCAACCGGTCATCGCCGTGAGGAGATTTTCGACCGACGTTCGCCGTCGCACCGCAGCTGCCGTTTGATTAAAAAACCTAATTTTTCCCTTTTTTTCACCTCGAATACCTAGATATAGTCCCGGCTCGACAAAGTTACCCACACTTCACTGGCCTAGGCTACCCGAACTCATCTCGGTCACTCATTTTCGACTCTAACTCACTCTGCTGATGATGCGCAACTCTCCCCGGTCGACAAGAAACATTTGTAATCGCCTCTGTCCTTTTATATTTTCAATTTCATTTTTAGTTCTTATTTTCTACTATGGTCTAACCTTGATTTATGTTTTTTAATGCAGAGGTTCCGACAGCCTCTTCATCTTCCCCGGTGTTGATACGGCATCTCCGGCGAGGTTCTGACAGCCTCTTCATCTTCCCCGGCAACCTTTGGTATTCGACCCCTCTCTCTCTTCTTTTTATTACTTTAATTATTATTATTATTAATTTTTAATGTAGTAATAATTGTGATCATTCCTTCCCTGACATAATCTATCTCTTCCTTTATATAGGATAGTGGGAAGTGACCTCATGGATGACATCAGCCGAGAGTTGATCCAGGTGAAAGGCTTTTGGAAAAATGGGAAGCTGTCATGTGGCACTTTAGGTGGGAAAAACAAACACAAATCCAATTTTGTGTTTGTTTGGCTAACTTCTACCCGAAAAAGCATACATTTGGGCGGGAAAATATATTGGAAATTGATTTTTGGGCTTTGAAATGGGCTTTGGATATGTAAAGGGACTTTGGATGTAAAATGGACTTTATTATGGATATTTGGACTATTTATTAGGTTTATTTATTTGTCTATTTTGGTCGTACTTATATCGAATTATTAATACTAGACTATCCCGGACAAAATACGGGTTCTATAGCTTCCCCTCTTTGCTCATTGATGTGGAACATGAATAGGGCAAAGACCGAAAGGACACGAATTTTGTACAAACCATTGACTCATGGAATCTTGAAGCTGTTCTTCTCATTATGAAATTTTTCAATCTCCCTTTATCTTTTTCTTTAGCTGAGGATGAACTTTCTCATTAGGAATTCTTCCTTCGCTGATCAAACTCTTCTTCTTTGTTGGACGAATTTTTTTCATTAGGAATTATGTCTCCGTCAAAGCGGACTCTTCTCATTAGGAATCATTCTTTGTTGGCGAACTCTTCTCATTAGGAGCTCTTCTTTGCTGGCGAACTCTTCTCATTAGGAGTTCTTCTATATTGGGGCGGACTCTTCTCATTAGGAATCCTTCTTTGCTGGGGCGGACTCTTCTCATTATGAATCCTTCTTTGCTGGACGAACTCTTCTCATTAGGAGTTCTTTGATAGAATCATGGATTTGCCTATCTACAAAAGGCGTTGAATAAGCAAGCTCTTCTCATTAGGAACTTCCTCATTCTTAAAACAATGAACTCTTCTCATTAGGAGTTCTATCTTTGCTGGATGAACTCTTCTTATTAGGAGCTCACCATTCCTGCAAAAAGAAATATCATTAATTAATAAATATTCTTTTTGGTGTAATATGAGATATTGTAAAGTGTCCACAAGTTCTATATTTCATGCACATTCCATCTCATGTTATTGTTTTTTTAAGCTCATCTTAGGCATAATTAGGATCATGCATTGCATTTTACAGTACTTCTTCATTTTACCTTGTTTTTATAGATTATCTTTTATTTGGTAAAAAAAAGATATTGTTTTAGTGTATTCTTGGTTTTAGGTACTAATGGCTGACAGAGGAAAAGAGGAGCTGAGGACGCGATGCTGAGGCAGTGAACCAAGGAGCTGTACTGATGCAGTTCCAGCTGAAGACAGTAGCTTTCGAGTAATTGTCGAGTGTTGTTTCCACCAACCCTGCTGCCCACGACAACAAAACTATGGAGTTGGAGAACCAGAGTGCGATTTGTAGAGCTAAAAATCCTGAGTCTATCACTGCCATCCACTCGATTTTCCGACGTCTATAGCAGCGAGTAGAGCCGCCGAAGTAAAATATCAAGATTGCTTGCGGGACAAGGAAAACGTGATAAAGTCCACATTCAACGCAAATAATTTAGAGTTTAAAGTCACATTAAATGTGGAAAGCTACTTTTGAGGACTTCTACTTTAAGAAGGACTAAACCTAGTTATTGTCTATAAATACTCATTGTACTCCTAGTTCAAATCATCTTAGGTTTTCTATAGACATAGCTTGAGTGTTCTTTGCCGCCACCATGTTCTAAACGTCTCTTGGGTTAAGTGTTATGTTGTAAATTAGTTGTGAAACGGTTGTTTAGGTTTCAAGTTTGTTTTCAATAAAAATATTACAAGTTTACTTAAGTCATGTTCTTCACTTCTTCACTTAGTTCCAAAATTCCAATTGAAGAAATCCATTTGTCGGGCAGGAGAGTGTCAAACTCACGAAAGAATTAAGTACGGTCTCATCATGTCGAGGTGTTGACTAATTCGGCTTAGACATAAATACGAATTTCAGTGGCTAAAAGAAGCAACCAAACGTCGACTGTCTGTGTTAGGTTTACGATGAGATTGCTAGGTATTTCCTACATCACGTGGTGACAGAATCCTTGCCTAGACATAGGAAGGATTATATTAGAATTGCTCTGCCGAACTTAGAGTATCTGCCAGACTTTTCGCCAGGACTTCTCCCCATCACGTGGTGACAGAATCCTTGCCTAGACATAGAAAGGGTCGCAACCTCAATCCGCCAGTACCCACCGAGGCAGCATATCGTGGCTGCGCAAAACAACTTAGCCTATTCAACGTAGTTTCACACTAAGTGGCAGCATAACCCTGCCCTCTTTATCAACCTGTTCACTTTCCCTATTACTTGTGTTTTATTTTACTTTCATCTCAAACAATCATTTCACTTGTGTTTTTAGTTTTCCTTGTGCAGGAACTACAATTCGAACCAAGCTGACCAATCCTCGTGGGATTCAACATCTTTTATACTATAACTTGGCATGAGTGTGCACTTGCGCTCTCACAAAAAGGGAACACCTACATGCCCTACAAGTCTTTGATGTCGTTGCCGGGGATTGGTAACAACAAATTTCATTTTTAATTTCTGTAGTATCTTTATTATTTTTTATTTTATTTTCATTTATAATCGAAAAAAAAGAATTTTACAGTTGCCTTTGCTTGTGCATGACCAGGGCAAACCCAAAATGAGAACTCCTCTTTTACGACGATATCGAGCGCAAAGCAAGACAAATTAAGAAGGAGATCAGGGTAGTCCTATTGATAAACAATGAAGATAAGGGAAAAGCGAAGGTAAATGAGGACCTACCCAACGGTGCCGTGAACGACAGGGACGGGAAGCAAGACTTGCCGCCCAGAGGTCTGCAAGATCTACCACGGCAAGAAACCCCTCTTCCGCCCAGGCCACCCCAGATTCGAACCACTAGAGACTATCTCGAACATGACTTCTGAGGGTTCGATCCTACAGTAATGCAACTTGATATAGAGGCAGACAACTTCGAGCTGAAGCCTGTCATGTTTAACATGATCAACACATTAAGGCACTTTGGAGGGACTGCCACAGAAGATGCTCGGTAGCATTTGAGAGGATTCCTGGACATCTGCAGCGCATTTAAAATTTATGGGGTTCATCAAGATGTACTGAGGCTGAGGCTGTTTCTCTATTCACTAAGGGACATCGCAAAACAATGGTTGAACAACCAGCCAGCAAGGTCGTTCAACACATGGACGAAGCTGTGCAAAGATTTCCTGGATCGATTCAGCCCGTAAAATGTCACTGACAGACTGCGGAATGAGATAACAACCTTTAGACAAGGGGTTGATGAGCCGATGTATGAAGCATGGGAGCGGTACCAATAGATGCTGAATAACTGCCCGCTACATGGTCTTCCGGCTTGGACACATGTATCAATATTCTACATAGGGTAAACTACCCAATGCGAATGATGATTGATGCCTCTGCCAATGGGATCATCCTCGACAAACCACCAGAGGAAGCACTACGGCTGCTGAACCAGCCGCCAAATATGACTACAAATATCCAACAGCCCACCGAGGTGGCATTGGGCGTCTAGCCACTATAAATGAGGTAGAAGCCTCAGACTCTGTCAATGCCCACCTTGACACGCTGACAGAGCTGGTCATGAAAATTGTGCAACTGCTTGGGAAGGTCTATGAGGTAAAGGTTGTGGAACCATTCAATGACGAGTGTGGAGGAAACCATGATTCCACTGACTGCACAGCTTCTGACAACTATATGGGAGGATACGAGAGGAATAGCAGACCATCCCCGTACACCTACAACCCTGGATGGAAGAATCATCCTAATTTCTCCTGGAGCAACCCAAAGACTATTGCAAACCCACAACAGCTATAGAGAGGCTACCAACAGAACCAGTCCAGACAACAGACTCAGTAGCCACAAAACAATAATTCACTAGAAGCAACCCTTCACACTTTTATGTCTAGAACTAGTGATTTTATTGTTCGTACCAATAAATTCATTGATAAAACTGGGTCTTTTATGGATAGGACGGAGATGAGGATGAACTACTTGGAGGCTGCTATAAAAAACCTGGAGACCCAATTTGGGCAATTCACAGAGATCTTCAGCAGCTGAACAATGGGAGCAGCATCTAGCAGCTCAGAGGCAGCAGCCAAACCCACTTATGAGCAGTGCAAGGCCATATCTACAAGGAGTGGGAAGCAGTTGGATGAACCCAGGGTGGAGAAACAACCAGAAACTCAGCCAGACAAGAAAGAAAAGCCTGCCGCAGCAACACCAACACTAGCCACCGCAACAACTGATCAGGACAGCGGCCCTGAAGCAGATGATCCTCCCCAGACTAAGCCCCCAAGCAAGGAGCTTATAGAGGACATCCACCTGCCAGTACCTTTCCCCCAAAGACTCAAGCAACAAAAGCAAGAGCACCAATTTAGAAAGTTCCTGGACATTCTAAAGCAGGTGCACATCAACATACCTCTTATAGAAGCCATTAAAAGTATGCCTAACTATTCCAAACATCTTAGAGACATGGTTTCTAAAAAAGATGATTGGGGAGTTTGAGACAGTGGTCGTCACAAAAGAGTGCATGGCATTGCTACACAACAAGCTGCCGCCCAAGCAGACAGACTCGGGCAACTTTGTTATCCCATGCAGGATAGGCAGCAAACATGAAACTAGAGCCCTGTGCGACTTGGGAGCCAGCATCAACCTTGTTCCCAAGGATGTCTTCGATAAACTGGGTATTGGGCCTGCCAAACCTACCTCTGTCATGCTAAAACTTGATGACCATTCATTTGTACAACCGGAGGGAAAATCGAAGACATCCTGATAAAGGTGGGCAACCTGATTCTCCCAGCAGACTTCCTCATCTTAGATTGTGAGGCCGATGAAAAAGCCTCTATCATTCTTGGGCGCCCATTCTTGGCCACGGGCAGAACTCTTATAGATGTGGAACATGGGGAGCTGACCATGAGGGTAGACGACTAGAGCATCAAGATGAATGTGCTGCAACCCTCAGAAAAAGAAAAAAAGATGCCTAAATGCAAAAGCTGCCAAAATCTGCATAGAGACAGGCCAGCAGGTGCCGCAATAGACCAAAAGGTAGGCTGAAGGACCCAGTGACGCAACACCTAAAAGAAAAAAAGGACCCCCCAAGAGGGAAGGACAAGACAACCTACCTTAGGAAGTGGTTATGTCTGGGAGATGCACCCAAATGCACTCCCAACATAACTTAGTTTTTATTTATTTATTTATTTATTTTTTATGCATTAGGATTAGAGTTTATTTTATTTTATGATAAGATTAGTTTTTTTATTTTTATTGTTCAGAAGTTATTTAATTGCTTTTATTTTTGTTCTTATTTTTCAGGTTAAGGAATAAAAGAGCCGGATCAAGAAGGAGGCCCAGCAAGGAGCCCACTCACCATCCCGCTGAGACAGCCCAACGCAGCAACATGTAACACCTAGTTGGCCGCCAACGGCTCTGAGAATAACGGGCAGAAATCCCGTAACGTGCGTGAGGCAACTAGACCGTTGGACATTTATTGTCGCCACGACACCTCTTGGTAACCTCTATATAAACCCCTCTCACTCCATTCATTTACTTTACTTTCACCTCCTTGCTATCATTTTCTTTCTTCCACTGCTTTCTAATTGTTTTTATTTCTAGTTTCAGCTACTTCAACTGTTTCACATTGCATCTGCATCACAGCCTAGACCCACCTACAAGAGATTTTGCTTTAGTGTAGACAAGGAAAGATATAGAGATCAGTTCTCTAAGCAGAGTGTATGGGAGGAGCAAGGCTTTAACTACACAAAAGAGACAGGCGATCTCGGCTTAGAGCCTGCCCTGTTCGAGACAATTCACAGTAAAGTATGGAAGATGTTCGCTCGACAGCCAGAGATGACCAATGTCACTTTGGTCAGGGAATTTTACGCCCATCACCCATGCCCAGGGCAGCCATTTGTATATGTCCGCAGGGAGCCAGTCAAGCTGAATGCCACTGTCATCAACAGATACTATGGCCTTGATATGCACGACAACCCTCACGAGGAATGGAGGCAGTCACTAACGGCTACCGACTATGAGAAAATCAAGGCCAAACTCTACAAGCCCAACACGCCGTGGTTGGGAGGCAAACATGTACAATCTTTCCAGCGCCGCCACCTGCTGCTCGAAGAAGTGATGTGGAACACCTTTTTCAAGAGGCGCCTGCTGCCCACCTCCCACAACACCACCGTCGATCAGCCGCGCCTCGCCCTAATTCACAACATTTTGATGAACCAACCAATAAACGTTGGGGAAATCATATGCACGGAGAACAACAACTACTTAAAAAAGAAGAAGGCCATGTTGTACTTCCCATCCCGCATCACAGGCCTCTACGCCAACTTTGGTGTTTCGACGGAGCCTAAAGATGAGATGACGGCTGCCAAAGAAGGGTGGACCAGAAAAGTACGCCTACAGATGATGCAGGACACGGAGAAAGGGTCAATAACTCCCAGACAGCCATCTTCCGCACAACCTGACACTCCAGCCGCCCCCGAGAGTACTGAAGCTGCCCCGGACAATGAAATCCTCCAACTACTGCACACCCTTATCGACATCACAAAGTGCATCGAGCAACAACATCTGACCTTCATGAAATTCGTGGGGGAGGTCCAAGAAGCATTGGTTGCTTATCTCCTACAGAAATTCCCTGGTGAGGGACCCATCCTGCCTCTATACCAAGCAGAACTTGCAGCTGCAGCCTAAGCACAAGGAATGCCACTCGCCGCCGCTACCCGTCAGGTGCCCTCTCCGATGCACTACCCGACTTCCTTAGCAACTACCGCATCTGACACAATAGAAGACTCACCCGAGCGACATTAGCAGCACCATTCACTTGGAGGCACAATAGGGACTTTGGCGAACACCTCCTCATAAGAGGAGATTGAGCAGCAGCCGCCAGAGCCAGTAACAACAGTGGTAGCAGCAGCACCAGCCATCCAAGTGGCGATTGTTCCTCGGGCAGCACCCACGGAGGAAGGCACTAGAAAGAGGAAGCAACACATCATAGCTGCCGATCCTGTGGACTTCATGACGGAGTCAGAAGAGAGCGACGCAGCTCTTGCCGAACTTCAAGAACAGCCACATCATATGCCGAAAAGAGTCCAGCCGCCGCGGAAAGCAAAAACCTCACCTGCTAAAACTGCTGCCAAGACATCTGTCGGCCACCGCTTCGTCATCCACACCTCTTCCTCCTCATCAACAGAAAAGACTCCAGCTTCCTCTCAACCCTTAGCCAATTTTTAATTCTTTCTTTTCTTCCTCTTTTATTTTTTTTATTTTTCTGTTTTCTTTTATATTTATCTTGTATTTATTTTTCTATTGTATTTTGTGCATTGAGGGTAATGCCCATCTCGAGTTTGGGGGGGGGGGGATAGCTCTCACATCTTTTTTCTAGACATACTTAGGAGCATGGAGGTTGCATTGTACTTGCCTTAGTAATAATCGGAAAAGAAATTTTTTTTATAACTCGTACCTATGATAGGATAGTCGATTAACTTATTTTCGCACCAAATTAAAATTGAACTTAGTCTTAGGAAAAGCATGAAAAATGACTTAGATTTTTTTTCTATTTGCCTAAAACTGTCAAACATCTCTGTTACTTGCTGAATGTGTTAGAATATATGATGAACATTGCCTGCTTATTTTTAGAATTATTTGTAAAGTTCTAACAATGATTGCAAGTAGCCGCCAAAGCAGGCAAAAGAAACAGGAAAAATACAGCACTGCCACTGCAGTAGAAGCAAAAACAAAGAACATTGTTGTTTTACCCTAGAGGTACCCGCAACAGGCTCTAGGAAGAATCATATGCGAGGACACTCCGCTGCTATCAAAGTCCTTGAATCTAAAAGCCTTGAAGTGACGGACAAATTAGCATGAGTGAATGAAAGTCTTCATGGGATGACTCTACTCCAAGGGTTTGGGGTTTTGTAGTTTGCGCCTATCTTAACTTCGGACCTAGAAGAGTAGTTGTGATAAGCTGAAGCCCCCACTGCCATGATTAAAATATTGTGCTTAACTGAGCTACCTCAGCAGCAACATTTTAAATTGTAACAACATCTTTGTTTATTTTGTTATTCTGCATATTCAGCTCGTACACAGACACGCACACACTGCACGAGCATTAGAAATTAATTCTAAGTTTTTTTACTGCTAACTTCCCCTCACTAAATTAATATAGGTGCCACGGCCTTGAGGTATTAAATCAAGTTAAAAACAAGTTCTTCTTTCTATTATTATTAGAGCAAGTGTGTAAGGTTGCATTGCTTGAGGACAAGCAATAGTTTGAGTTTAGGGGTGTGTAAAGTGTCCACAAGTTCTATATTTCATGCACATTCAATCTTATGTTATTGTTGTTTTTGAGCTCAACTTAGGCATAATTAGGATCATGCATTGCATTTTACAGTACTTCTTCGTTTTACCTTGTTTTTATAGATTATCTTTTATTCGGTAAAGAAGAGATATTGTTTTAGTGTATTATTGGTTTTAGGTACTAACGGCTGATAGAGAAAAAGAGGAGCCGAGGACGCGATGTTGAGGCAGTGAACCAAGGAGCAGTATTGATGCAGTTCCAGCTGAAGACATTAGCTGTCGAGTAACTGTCGAGTGATGTTGTCGCCAACCATGCTGCCCACGGCAGCAAAACTATGGAGTTGGAGAACCGGAGTGCGATTTGTAGAGCTAAAAATCCTAAGTCTATCTCCGCCATCCACTTGATTTTCAGACATTTTTAGCAGCGGGCAGAGCCGCCGAAGTAAAATCTCAAGATTGCTTGCAGGACAAGGCAAGCGTGACAAAGTCCATATTCAACGCAAAGAAGTCATAGTTTAAAGTCACATTAAATGTGGAAAACTACTTTTGAGGACTTATACTTTAAGGAGGACTAAACCTAGTTATTGTCTATAAATACTCATTGTACTCCTAGTTCAAATCATCTTAGGTTTTCTATAGACATAGCTTGAGTGTTCTTTTCCACCGCCATGTTCTAAACTTATCTTGGGTTAAAGGTTATGTTGTAAATTAGTTGTGAAACGGTTATTTAGGTTTTAAGTTTGTTTTATATAAAATATTCCAAGTTTACGTAATTCATGTTCTTCACTTCTTCAATTAGTCCCAAAAGTCCAGTTGAAGAAATCCATTTGTCGGGCACAAGAGTGTCAAACTCACGAAAGAATTAAGTACGGTCTCATCATGTCGAGGTGTTGACTAATTCGGCTTAGACATAAGTACGAATTTTAGCGGCTAAAAGGAGCAACCAAACGTCGACTACCTGTGTTAGGTTTACGCTGAGATTGCTAGGTATTGCCTACATCACATGGTGACAGAATCCTTGCCTAGACATAGGAAGGATCATATTAGAATTGCTCTACCGAACTTGGAGTATTTGTCAGACTTGCCGCCAGGACTTCTCCCCATCTCACCTGCCGAAAAAGGAAAAGTTGCAAGAGCAGAGATCTGATGCGGCAACGAAAGGGTTGTAGCCACAATCCGCCAATACCCGCCAATGCATCATATCGTGGCAGCGCAAAACAACTTAGCCTATTCAACGCAGTTTCATACTAAGTGGCAGCATAACCCTACCCTATCTATCAACCTGATCACTTTCCCTATTACTTGTGTTTTATTGTACTTTCATCTTAAACAATCACTTCACTTGTGTTTTTAGTTTTCCTTGTGCAGGAACGACAATTCAAACCAAGCTGACCAACCATCGTGAGATTCAACATATTTTATACTATAACTTGGTAGAAGTGTGTACTTGCGCTCACACAAAAAGGGAACACCTACACGCCCTACAGATATCCTCAATTTTCGCTTGAAGCATTGAAATCTTTGAGGTCACTTCTTTTCTGCATGTGGTGTCTTGATCTTTCGTTCTAAAACACGCATAAGATCTCTTATTGCTTTCTTTGTTTGTCTATCTCTTTCTACACCTAGAAATTGTATGACCTCTTTAGAAAGATTAAGATCCTTTCCGAGATCTGCCTTTGTAAATGGAACATCTTGAAATCCGCCTCTGTAAACGAAAGGTCTTGGAGTCCGTTTCTATAAACAGAATGTCTTTTTCTCTAGGAAAAAGATCCAAAATTTGCGAAAAGAAATATCATTGGTTAATAAGAATTCAAATTGGAATAGTATGAAACATCCTCAATTCCTATCTTGGAGCACTGATATCCTTAGAGTCGTTGCTTTCTGTCAAGAGTATCTCCATCTTTCAATCTAAAACTCATATCAAATCTCTTGTTTCCTTCTGTATAAGTCCGTCTCTTTCTATTGCATGTGACCTATTTGATCCTAAGGTAGATCTTTCTCGTGCTTCTCTCCTGGTAGCATGAATATTTTTTTCTTCTTTTTCAATCTTTTCTCACTTCTTCTTATGTACCAAGGTTCCAAAAGATTAACAACTTTGTTAATACCATGCCCCAGCTATCCAATTGTCTTATCGTGACACCATCCAAAAAGTTCTCATCATTTCTGCAAGTGTCAGTCTAAAAGGACTTAACATCATGCCCGAAAGACTTATTGACGACCCGAAGGATTTAGATTTGTAATGCACTTCCTTTCATGTGCAAACAACCACATCACTCCCGAAGGGGATGGCTCGAAGGACTTATCATCATGCCCGAAGGGCTTACTGATGACCCGAAGGATTTAGATTCGTAATGCACTTTCTTTCATATGCAAACGACCACATCACTCCCAAAGGTGAATGCCCGAAGGACTTAACATCAAGCTAGAAAGACTTACTGATGACCCGAAGGACTTATTGATGACCCGAAGGATTTAAAATTGTAATGAACTATCTGTCTTGTACATACAATTAGAAAATCTTGCTGAAGTCTGCCTCTTCAAACGAATTGTAAACTTTGTTAAGCGCCTTTTCAAACGGATTTTGTCGAGGTCTGTCTCTTCAAACGGGTTGAAATCTTTACTAAAATCCACCTCTACAAACAGATTGGAATCTTTGTTGAAATTTGTCTCTTCAAACGTATTGAAATCTTTGTTGTGATCTTTAAAATTCCTCGTTAATTCCTCTTCCTAAATCTTGACATTGTAGAATAAAATCTGGTTTGCTTTTTTGTTGATTCTTGTAAATTCCTGCAAAAATGTATAAAAATGCTTTGAATGCATGCTTTAGAATGCTCATATCTTATGGATGTCTAGCTATAAGATGTATGGGTTGTGTCAACTGGAAACCACTTGGATGGGCTATGATTTTCTTTGCGTCTTTCTTGAGCTTTCTGTTTCTGCTGCAACGGTACTTCATCTACTCTTTTCAAACCTGACTTGGC
Source organism: Hibiscus trionum (assembly GCA_030270665.1). Lineage (NCBI taxonomy): Eukaryota > Viridiplantae > Streptophyta > Magnoliopsida > Malvales > Malvaceae > Hibiscus > Hibiscus trionum. The sequence goes on from BSYR01000021.1 coordinate 32,232,931, forward strand.
TTGATCTGCTTGAATTTCATCAGTAGCTCCTATCATCTTCTTTTTCCGACAAACTTTACCCCATAATTTCACTGTTATGCTCTTTTTCTTCTTCTTATCTCTTTAAATTGTTATCGTCAAATCTTGATCAATTTGCCCTTCTAAAGCCTTTACTGTCTTCAGGCCTCGACAGTATTTGCCCCAGAACTTTGTTGCTGGGATTATTTTCTTCTTGAGCAAATTCTGACTTCTTTAATGATCGAATTCTTCCAGGCTCTGCATCATCATTTGTCAATTCCAACTTGGATTCTCATACCCCCAAAAGTCCCATTTTCATAGTCACTAATGCCCCCAATATCTTTATTTGTTGCATTATCATATAGATTTTTGTCCCATCTTTCATCATTTAAGGCGAACAAATGCCTCAAGTCGCCAAACTTTTCAGTCCCTGAACTTTTCCGGTCCCTACACCTTTTCGCTTTCCAGTCCCTTAACTTTCTTCAGTTCTCTGAACTTTCTTCAAGTCATTGAACTTTCTTCAAATTCATTTTGCAGACTTATTCAAAAATCCAAGGTGGGAACACACTTTAGATCCCTTATCTTCCTAATATCTGCATTCTTGTCATTGTCCTCACCATGACCCTTGATAAATGATTCTTTCTTTGACCAGAAAACTATCGAACAATTGAGCGTCTCGTACTCATCCATATCTTTACCATATCCAGATGACCATCGGTACTCATGATCTTGCATACTAAAATTTATCTCTGAAGCAATACAAGGAAATCTCTTTTTTGAAAAAAAAAATGTCAGCTTACTGGTCGTCATTTCAATAGAGGGCGCCTTATTAGGCCCGAGAATAGGATGCCCTGGATATCAAGTGCAAGAGCATTTTAGATTCAACCCTCCCATGGGTAACATAACTCACGAATGTTGTGGCAACGTCTCAGGTTATGAAATTTCTTCCAAATCACTCGGTTCACACCCTATGATTACCGCGTTGCTCGATCCAGCCAGAAAACAACTATTTTTCTATTCTCTTCATCCTTTTCCATTCATAAATGTGTTCAAGCTTTCCGGACTTGTTTAACCAATATAGTGCAAAAATATCATTCTAAGAGTAGAATTCTACAAGTGCATGTGTGTGCTTCTGACTATTATTAGTACTTATTATTATATTATTATACACATGCCTTCAAAGATACATCTCTGACGCTTGGGTATTGGGCAAGTGGAGCGTAGTTCCTTATTAGATTTTTCGACATCCCTCACAGCTCCATCAGGATGTTTCGAGACTTATTTATTCAATAGTTCATTGCCTCACTCCTCCCCTTTTTATTTTATTTTCTCAATTTTCTTTTTCATTTTCTTTCTTTTTCACCCTTTTCTTTTTCTTTTTCCAATTTTTTCTACCTTTTCTTTTTCCTCTCTTTTTCTTTCTTGCTCTTATTGTGTCTTTTAAGGTATAGAAGACTACACTTAGAACTTCAATTTCAAGAAACTCTACTTGGTTAAAATCGCCTAGTCTGCTTCACCATTTATGAACTTCAAGGATTTGTCATCGAACAACATCAAAAGTGCTGTAATCTGGCTTTTTTTACTTTGCTGGCCTGTGTAGACCAGGAAATAAATCTCACTTTAGTGTCTTCACAACATCCTATCGTTCTTCGTACTAGAATCAGTATCGCATCTTGCAATTGGCATCCAGCGGCTTACAAGGGTAAGAAGAGATATACATATATGAATTGATTAAAACATCCATTCATTGAAATGAAACCATCAAACATGACATGTTCACCTAGAAAATGATCTCTACTAATTCCGGGCCAAAAGTAGCGCAATTATTTCCATGTATCACTGCTAAAAGAAAACTTAAGATGCGAGAAAATTTCAACTAACCAACAATGGACAAGCAGAGATTTTTTTTTTGCATCCACACTTTAGGCCACCCTAGGAATACAAATCCGTCTTTCGTGACTCTTCAACAGTTGTGGCAGCTCGCCCGATCGATTTTCAACCCATTGCTTCACCATTTCATGGGTCAATGTTCCATTAGCATCCAGCTTCTCTATTTCTTCTTTTAAGGCACAACATCTCTTAGTTTGGTGCCCTGATGCTCCCATGTGGAAATCACAAATACTATCCGGATTGTAATTGAAAAGCAAAGGATCTAACATTTTCCCCATCGGCTTAAGGACGAGGTATTGCCCTTGTATCAGATAAGGAAGTAAGATTGAGATAGACACTTGGAAAACTTTGAGATGTGTCTCCTCCTGAAACTTTTCTTGTTGTAAACGCTTTCTTTTAGCTAACCTCGCTGTAACCCCCTTAGCCCGGTCTAGACGGTTGACCCGAACCGAGGTGATTACACGGGGAAAACTGAAGCCAACTCGTTAAAGCTAACTCTGATTAACGAACTTTTTCTCTTTTATCTTTTCTAAATGCAATATTAATCCTATGTGACCACCCAAGATCATAGGAAGAAAAGGCACAACGATTGGAAATCAATTAGGGGTTTAATTGTACAAATTAGACTTTTAGGGACCAAAATGTAAATTTCAAAAATTACAAGGACCTCGCAGATTTTAAGGTTACCAATATTCAATTAGTCCTATTTCATGCCACTCTGTCAAATATCAACTTAATCAGACATTCCAAACTCATCCAATTGCATTCATAAACATCAGTGACTAAAATGTAAGAAACAAGAACCTGAAACAGTTCAAAATCCAGACCAACGGTCGGGTGTTTCGAAACGCTGAGCCCTGTATCGAAACGGCCGTATCGAAACTGAGTTGACCGTTTCGGTACTCGGATGCGTTTCGAGATCCGTATCGAAACATGGCTTTCCAGTAGCCAAAGTGTTCCTGAACGTTCCTACCTGTTCCGAAACCTAATGACCATTTCAGGCCACCGTTTCGAAACTGATAAGAGCGTTTCGATATGCCCAGCCTTGCAACTACATATATTGCTGGTTTTCACACCCAAACACATCTGGAAATGTTCCAAATCATACCACAACATACTAACAACATGTTTAAGCATCAATGACAGATATTACGAGGTAAGAACCAAAACTTAGCATCAAACATCCATGCATGAGTTCTAAAGACATGCTTCCAAGTCATGAAATTCATACGAAAGCCACAATCCACAAACCAAACCGTAAAGGCCATTTACAAACCACATATACCATAATAAATTTGCAACAACCATATGGAGTTCCAAATTACATCTCCCAAACTAACCATAGATCCCCATTGCCAATTGTCATTACTAAAGTGTACGTAAACGTCACCATACTTGAGCTTTTCAATTCCTTGGATATCCTTAGCCTCCTTGCTGCCCAAAAGTGTCTCAATTCTCTGCATTGTTGGTAAAAGAGAGCGTAAGCACATTTTCTTAGTGAGGCAAGCACTAAGAAAAACCAACGCAACAATGCAACTTTAAAAACTCTATCCCAAAAACCATTTTCTACAACATGCTCTTTCTATCTCATGCTTGAAAACCATATCAAAGCAATTCTCCACTTGAAAATCACACGTACCTTCAATCTAACACATGCATTTAACCAATGCAAATCTCATGGCAAGGCCATTCTCATGCTTAATGAAAACAAAAGCATTTCATAAACCACAAATCTCATATGCATTCCTCATAGCATAAAACATTTCAACATTTGGTACATGTGAATCAAATACAATCTCATATATTGGCATTTCATATTACATCTTTACTCGGATATGAGGATTAGCTTGACATAACGCCAAGTCCTACCCCGGTGGAATCTCACATCACCGGACTCTCATGGCGGTATCTCGCTTCGCCACAAAGCTTGGGTGTTTCACCAAGACCTACCCTGATGGTATCTCTCATCATCGAATTCTCACTTTGGAACGGGATGGCACTACCACCATTGCCCGACTTCAAAGAGCACGTACGCATTTTTAGTTTATAGTGCACTTTCATCCTATTGGTGGACCAATCATATCCGGTAATTATCTCATCATTTATGCCAATATAGTACATTAAAATCATCATCTCACCTATTGTTTTGATGCAAAATTTCTCAAATCATTCTCATCCCATTTCAAAACCAAAATTCATGCATTTCATCTAGACAAAATCTCAAAACTCTTTTCATAGACATGTCATCAACTAGGATCAACACATAACACCTTTTCGGTTATAAATCATGAATAAAACAGTAGGATTTTGTCTAACACAAATCAAGAGCATGTTAAAAGCATTTAGGGGCATCAACCACATATCGAGAGCAAATCTAGCCATACTTACTTCCGGACTTAGGATGGTGTTTCAAACCAAACCTAAATCCCCATACCTTGTTTCCTTGTCCCTCAAGGACTTCTAAAACCATTCGCACTCACCGATTACGTTTCGCTTGCTTGCCGAAACGATTCCTAGGCTTCCGGCACTTCCGGATCAATACCAAAAGCTTCCGAAGATGTCTCCCCTGTTCATTACATATAAGAGCAGAGATTTAATACATCATCATGCATTGAAATCACCATCCACTCATACAAACTCGCTGCACTACTCAAAAACACCATTTCGGCTAACCGAAATCACCTCCAAACTTTCCCAAATCAAAGCCCAACCAAGATCTATCAATTCTAATCATTTCTAAACCTCAATCAACACCAAAAATCATCACCAACACGTCCTTATACCTCCAGCAATAACAGATCACCAAAACCACCCCAAAAACCACATATCTAACATGTAAAACTTAGGAATCCAAATCTATTCGGGATTTATTTGTTAAAACCTCATTTTCAACATCACATATCATCCAAAATTCATTAGAAATCCACCTTAAAATAGAGCTTAACATAGAAATACGAAAATCACCAAGATCTCATCAAGAATCTTGAAATTAACAACCATTTCACATTGATAACATAAAAACAACTTAGAAATCATCAACAAAGGATTGATAACTTGCGAATTTCAGTAAACAACTTAAAAATCAACAACAAAGGATGAAGCTTACCTCTAATGGCTGATTTCTCCTCAATTTGGGCAAGATTTCTTTAAAAGCCAAGGTGAAAACAAAAGGTTTTAATGAAGTAAAGATTGGAAATCCTTAGGAGAATGAAATCTCAGAAAAAGATATGAAAACCAAAGATTATTTTGTGAGGGAAATGTGTTTGGCTGAGTGGAAGTTGAGAGAAAATGAAAAGAGGGAAAATTATCGTAAAGTAGTTATGAAAAGTCAAAATAGAATCTCTCTCTTAATTCATTTAATTAAATCATTATTAAAACCCCCAAATTAAAGAGAAATCTGATTAAAAACAATTTGGTAAAATTATCTCCTTAAAGATTCAAAGTTTCAATCCTTTACAAAACAGTCACTAGTCAACTTTTGCAAAAACTGCAATTTGGTCACTACACCAAAATGTAATATTTCCAAATCACATTTTGTAAAATTGTTTTCACCATAAACATTTATATAATAAATGAGGATTTTTAGATATTTTCCATATTTTTAAAGCATCCTAGACTAGGTGTTCCCTAAACCTACCTTAAAGATTCGAGCCGTTCTCGACCGGCCCGATTCAACTTATAAAATATCTAGGCCCAAAACCAGGGCGTTACACTCGCTCTGCCTCTAGTCCCCTTGGAAAGACTCGTCTTTTCCTTGTTTTCGTTACTCTGATCCTTGTCTATCTCACATGACCGATTATAGCAGGATAATTGACGTTCAAACCCGGAATTGTCATCTCACTGACTCCATTGGGAAGACCCGTCGTCTTCTTGCCCTCATTATTTTGATCAATTTCTAATTTCACGGGACTGATTATACTTGGATAATTGATCTTCAGATCTTGAATTGTCATATCAAATCCCAATACCCCGAGTTCTAAGAGATTCTGAATTTTACACTTAAAATTCATACATTTCTCGATGGAATGACCTTGGATACCAGCGTGAAAGTCACAATGGTCCTCCTCCTTGAACCATCTTTGATATGGGGGAAATGGTGGTTTAACAAAGCATGGCGCAACTAGTCGAGCTTGTAGCAACTTGGAGAACAATTCTTGATATGTGAAAGGAGTAGGACTAAATAGGAAGCCCTTCAATTTATCTTTCTTCTTTTGATAACCAGAAGCTTGATCAACCAGTAACTAATGAGGTTTTGAAATTGTTGACATCAAAGATTTATCTTGTGTTGAATGAGGTGACGATTCAGGCTTCAAAGCAACTGACATCTTCATCTTCTTGTTGCATTCTTCATTTTCCCTAACTTGCAGCTCCATTTTATCCAAACCATTGTTAACAATGGAAAAGTAGATTTTCAAGGGAGAATTCTTAGTTTTATCCAATTCCAGTTCAGTATGACATTCTGGGGCAGCGCAAACTATCTCATATTGACTGATAATAGCTTGGTCTTCATCAATTAAAGTCTCTTATGCTACGAAGTCTTTGTCATAATTGTCGCTTGTATTTCCAATGACCTTTTGCATGAAAGAATCTTCTGTCAAACTCTTTCATTTGGTTGTGGTAATTATCATACTCATCAGCTCATTAATCTGCCCCTTTGTTTCATCTTGGAACTTCCTCACATATCCCATCTTTTCTCTCTGAATCTGAATTAATTGTTCTTGGCATTCTTCAAGCTTATCCACTCTAGCCACCAAATCATTCATACTTCCAAAGCTATACTGACGAGAAATCATTTTCTTGGAATTCGGACTAACTTATTCCTTCAATGATGTAAATTCTTCCCCATCAACATGTATGGTGATTATGAAATATGAAATATATGCAAGATGCATGAATGTAAGAATGCATGAATGCAAGAATGTAGGATGTATTGATTCTACAAGGTGATCATCATAAAACCACTTTCACCGAGATAAAAGAATTCGTTTCACCTAACATTAGATTCTACAAATATTGGTGAACTCTAACTCCCAACTTCCTAGCTTCCTCTAAGAGCCAAGTCAGCTTTCCTCCGTGATCTAGTGCTGGTTCAACATTTTGACTTAGTGCCATTGCTACATTTGCTAAATTTGCCGCTTGTTGAGCTACTTCTCGGGATTGGGTTGCAACATCTTTCATGTCATTGTCTCTTTCTCACATCTTCATTCTCGATCTCCGAAGTTGGGCATGCCGTTTTCCTCACTTTCTTGACAGTCTTCTATAAGATCCTTGCACTTGAGTGTCATACTGAGGTACTCATCTACCTTCTTATTTAGTGTTTTATTTTCATCTTGACTGGCCTTCAGCTTGATAACAGTATCCTCTGACATTTGCATATACATTTTCATCATCTCGTGTTTGGCTTCATTAACTTTTAACTCCTCTATGATGGCATTGCGTTGTATTTCCATTGTCTGCAGATTACACAAGAGCGTGTTGACTTGATTCGCATTTCCCTTACAATCCTTCTTCCAATACTCAGCTTCACACTTCAGATCTTTTTTTTACTGTTCCAAGGTCACACCCAAACCAGCAATCTTGAGCATCGAATGTATTCCTTGATAATCGAATTGCAGACTTTTCAGCTCTTCATCCAAATTATCTTTCTCTTGCCTTACCTTTCTTATTTAAACTTCTTATTCGAATAGATGCCCCTCATTCTGGGTCCTTTGATCACGTGTCTCCCACTCAGTCATCGCCTCAGGACAATTTTCTGTTTCGAATTTCCATTTTCGTACTCCAAAAGAACTTGAACCCGACCACTTTGGTAGGCCGGACACCATAAAAACGTACCAGATATTGTTTTTCGAAAAGTTCAGGTTCGAGAGTCAGTTACGTGTAGGGAAGGGTTAGCACCCCTACGAACACCCGTTATTGTTACCTTATTAATTACACGTGGCATTTTGGCATTTCATACATTAATTTGAATTTAATCAATTCTTTTAATTGTAAAATGAATTTTATTCCGAATGGGAGTATCCTTTTGTAAGAAAATACATTTTGGATGAATATAATTATGAATCGTCACATTAGGACACTTCAATTTATATTCAAAATGTATCTCAACACAAAAGGTTTAATGCATGACCAATTATTGCCTTGTCATTTTAAGTAGTCTAATTAAGAATCTATGAATATTATTAATTTGTGGACATAATTGGTAACATCCAAAATAATATTGGACACTACCTTTAATGGATCCAAAAGTAATAATATTCCTCATTAAGGTGATTCCAATTAGTTATCCTATTTTAATTTTAATTAATCTAATTGTGTATTATTCCTATTTTTTAGGTTAAAATGAAATATTGAAACCTTCATCGGAATATTCATTGATTAACATCACTCTTCAATGTTATACTAATCAATATTGAACATTCTAATATTGTTTCAAATATTCATTTATTTGTTATAATGAACTTTTCCTATTCAATTATTTAATTAAGAGACCTAGGTTAAGAGCTCTAATTATTAGTATTAATTAAGTGACCAAATTGTCTAAGTAATAAAGTTACATGCTCAATTTAAAATCAACAAAATATATAAACAATTAAATAAGAAAAAGGCTGAGAGAGGACTAAATTGAATTAAATTGGGAATTGGAGATTCAAAATACAAGAAATTGGTGACCGAATTGAAGTTCGCTACAAAGCTGCAAGGACCTGGCCAGCAATTAAACCCTTTTTAAAAAAACGCGGATCCTCATATCTGACCCGGTATCCACCCGCGTGAATCTGCTTGCCCAAAACGGCACCGTTTTCATACAACTATATATACCCCTTTTTAACAAAAAAATCATTTCTTTTTCCCCTCATTTTTCATTTCTTTTCTCTCTCTAGGCCGAATTTCCTTTGCCTTCTCTCTACCTAATACTAAAATTCTTGTACCCAACACCCATTTCGGATCAAACCTTTCTTTTTCACAAGATTCAATCTCTGTTCTTCATTTTCCAACCCTACGATCCAACACAAACACTTTAACCATCTAATTTCTTGTTTTTTTATGAATCAAACACATGTTTTCATCAAAAACTCAACTTATGTTCTTCCGATTTTTCCTTTTGATCCGCACTAACACAAAAACACCCTACATAAGTTGTTTTTTAAGATCAAACCTATAAATTCCCCAAGAACTCAAATCGATTTCTTCTCTTTTTTCTCATTTCAACCCACAGTCGGCTCTGTAAGCTTTTCTGACGTGTTTACCGGCCACTGGAGGCGACGCCGGTCACCAGCCGTTGTCTCCGATCATCTTCTCCGACAACCTAAACCAACAATCACCGACCAGGAAGTTTCCGACACTCCTACTCCGGCCACAGTCTGGTTTGTCTCCAGTCACCGCCGTAAGGCGATTTCTGTCCGCTGAACCGCTGCCGCCGTTCGAACCAAAAAACCTAATTTTTTCCATTTTTTCACCTCGAATACCTAGATCTATTCCCAGCTCGACAGAGCTACCCACACTTCACTGGCCTAGGCTACCCGAACCCGTCCCGGTCACTCATTTTCGACTCCGACTCACTTCGCTGACGATGCGCAACTCTTCCCGGCCAACAAGAAACATTTATAATTACCTCTGTCCTTTTATATTTTCAATTGCATTTTTGTTCTTATTTTCTATTACGGTCTAACCTTGATTTACGCTTTTTAATGCAGAGAAACTGAAAAGGGAGATCGGGATATACCTCCTGGCGAACTCCGATGTCGATACGACATCTCTGGCGAGCTTCCGCTAACCTCTTCTTCTTCCCCAGCGAGCTTCCGGCAACCTTTTCATCTTCCCCGGCGACCTTTAGAATCTCCTGGTGACCTTTGGTATTTGTCCCCTCTCTCTCCTCTTTTATTTACTTTAATTATTATTATTATTATTATTAATTTTTAATGTAGTAATAATTGTGATCATTCCTTCCCTGACATAATCTCTCTCTTCCTTTATATAGGATAGTGGGAAGCGACCTCATACATGACATCGGTCGAGATTTGATCCAGGTGAAAGGCTTTTGGACAGATGGGAAGCTGCCATGTGGCATTTTAGGCGGGAAAAACAAACACAAATCCAATTGTGTGTTTGTTTGGCTGACTTATCCCGAAAAAGCATACATTTGGGCGGGAAAGTATATTGGAAAGTGGTTTTTTGGGCTTTGAAATGGTCTTTGGATATGTAAAGGGACTTTGGATGTAAAATGACTTTATTATGGATATTTGGACTATTTATTAGGTTTATTTATTTGTATATTTTTTCTAGTAAGGAGGAAAGTCGAAGTAGAAATGAGTAAATACATGCTCAGATTAAAAGAAAATTACTTTGAACTTGAAATTAAGCTTCAGGCAAAATCAATTACATTGAAGATTCCTAGAAAAAAGACATAAAGAAATAAAGAAATTGGATTTTCTAGGACACTTCAGAAGAAAACCCATTTTCCATGGTTCGTTGTTAATAGTGTACACTTGCACTTAAAGCAAGACTATTCCACAACCTACAAGTTTTTGGCGCCGTTGTCGGGGAATGGCATTAAGTAACTTTTGTTTTTATTTTCTTATATTTTAATTTTATTTTTAGTCTCGTGGTTTTCTTTGGTTTATGACCAGAGTGAACCCAACATCACCACTAGGAAAACTTGATTCTGAAATAGAAAGGACCGCATGCAGACTTCGACAAGGAAACATCAGAAAAATGGATCAGCTTGGAGACGGCAATGCATGCGGAAACCAACCTGCTGACAGCATTCAGCCGCCTGGCGGCAATGGAGAAAATCCACATGCCCCCCAGACCGAAAGTTCGTGATTACTTGGAAGAGGACCTTAGGAAATTGAACACTTGTGTTGTCGATCCCGAGATAGAAGCGAACCATTTTGAACTCAAACTTGTCATGTTCAACATGCTTAACAAACTTAGACAATTTGGAGGATCCGCCACTGAGGATGCCAGACAGCATATGAAATCCTTCCTAAACATCTGTAAATCCTTCAAGTTATAGGGAGTGCAACCAGATGTGCTAAGACTCAGACTATTTCCCTATTCACTAAGAGATAGGGCAAAATCTTGGTTAATAGTCTACCATCTGAGTCCATTGAGTCTTGGAAGGAATTATGTCGTGATTTTCTAGCCATATTTAATCTTGTTAATTTAACTGATAAATTGCGAACTGAAATCACTACTTTTCGACAAGCTGATGATGAACCGTTGTATGAGGCATGGGAACGATTTTGCGATATGCTAAACAAATGTCCACTCTATGGATTCCTGGAGTGGAAACAAGTCACGATGTTCTACAATGGTGTCAACACTCCAACAAGACTGCTGCTGGATGCCTTAGTAAATGGCACACTTCTTGATAAAGGGCCTGGAGAAGCAATTCAGATACTGAACAGGACGGCCAAAAATGACTACCAGTTCCCTACCACCCTCCGAGGTGGAGTAAGGCGACAAGCCACTGTCAATGAGCTAGGAACATTCGACGTAGTCACAACACAGTTGCCTCATCTAACAAAAATAGTGGAAGCAATGCAAAGGCAGAACAACACCCAACACATCAAAGTTGTTGATGCCTTTTATGAACAATGTGGGGGAGACCATGACTCCTCAAAATGCCAGCAATTCCAAGAAACTAGCTACTTTGTAAGAAACTACAATACAAGCAATAACCCGGCAACGAACACATACAATCCTGGTTGGAAGAGGCATCCGAACTTTTCTTGGAGCAACCCTAATAACACCCTGAATCTGCCCAACTAGACGAAGCAGCCCCAAGGATTCCAGCAGATTCTACCGCGGCAACAGCCGCCGCAGTAGCAACTAGCAGCACCAGTTCTCTAGAAGAGACTTTAAATGCTTTTATGTCTCAGATTGGTACATATATGTCTAACATGGATTCCTTTGTTAAAACTGATGCTTTCATGGACAGGACAGAGATGAGGATGCAAAACCATGAGGCAACTCTAAAGTCACTAGAAACTCAGGTGGGGCAGTTTGCACAACTAATGGGCACTCGACCAACAGGAGGACTACCCGGTGATATTGAAGTCGCTATGATATCCACTTATGAGCAGTGTAAAGCAATCACAACTAGAAGTGGGAAACAACTCGAAGAAATTGGTGCCGAAGAACCAAAAGAGAAACAACTATGGGAGCCAGCCGCCTCGGTAGACTGCTATTGCCTTGGCAAAACCAGGTTCCTTTGTTTCAGCAACAAAACCTGCTGATACCCTTGACAGAATCAATAAAAAAGCAGACAAACCTGATCATCTTACTCTCCCTCAGATCAGGTTTCAATGCAAAGAGGATATAGAAAATATCCGACTGCCCCCTCCATTTCCACAGCGGCTGAAGCAGCAGAAGCAAGAGTACCAGTTTAAGAAGTTCCTCGATATTCTTAAACAAGTACACATAAACATACCACTTGTTGAGGCTATAGAACAAATGCCAAATTATGCTAAGTTCCTCAAGTAGATGGTATCAAAACGAGCAAGGATAGGGGAATTCGAAACTATGTCCATGACACAAGGTTGTATGGCAATGATGCACAACCGAGCCCCACCTAAGCAGAAAGATCCAGGCAGCTTCCACATTCCATGTGCCATTGAAAATCATTACGTAGGAAAGGCTCTATGTGATCTTGGGGAAATCATCAACTTAATGCCCAAATTAGTGCTCGGAAAGCTGGGCATTGGGAAAGCTCGGGTCACCACTGTCATGCTCCAGCTGGCTGACCGCTCTTACATACACCCTGAAGGAAAAATCGAAGATATCCTGGTAAGAGTGGATAAATTTATATTCCTTGTTGACTTCCTTGTTTTGGATTGTGAGGCAGATGAGCATGCACCGATCATACTGGGAAGACCATTCCTATCCACGAGCAGTACTCTGATTAACATGGAGAAGGGAGAATTAACCACGAGGGTAAACGACCAGCACATAAAGCTCAATGTACTTCAGACCCTCAAGCAAGCTGATAGAAAAGAGGAGTGTCAGCTGATCCAAGCAACCACAGAGGTAAATCTCACACAGGATGCCCTCTACCTCAGCAGCCACTGCCCGGGCAGAGATTTTGGGCACTGCCACGATAGCTACTTAGACGACTGCCTAGACAGCCAGCCTGAAGACTGCCCTGATGACCCTAAAGAGGTAAACTGGACCGGTACTCTTCCAGGTAAGTATTTTGAACCTCTTAAATATACAATAAAAGAGAGTATCGTTGAAAAACCATCTACTGAGCAGCCACCCAAACTAGAAGTTAAACCACTACCCGAGTAGCTTAAATACGTTTATCTTGAACAGAATGACACTTTTCCTGTAATTATTTCTTCCAAGTTGACGTAGGAACAGGAACAACAGTTGGTTGAGATGCTCGGGCGGCACAAACAAGCCATTGGAACCATCGTTGATCTGAAAGGAATCAGCCCGGCAGTTTGCATGCATAAGATCCTCCTAGAGGACGACCATAAACTAACCATTGATGCCCAAAGACGGCTAAATGAGGCCATAAGGGATGTGGTAAGAAAAGAAGTGATCAAAAGGCTTGATGACGACATCATTTACCCCATATCCGATAGCACATGGGTGATCCCGGTCCAATGTGTGCCTAAGAAAGGAGTGATGACAGTCATCACAAACGAAGACAACGAGTTAATCCCAACCCAAACTGTGACTGGTTGGAGGGTTTGTATGGACTATCGAAAGCTGAATAAAGCAACTCAAAAAGACCACTTCCCCTTAACTTTCTTAGATCAAATGTTAGATAGATTGGTCGGAAAACCTTAGTATTGTTTTCTTGATGGATACTCAGGTTACAATAAGATTGCAATCGCTCCGGAGGACCAAGAGAAAACTATGTTCACATGCTCATAGAGAACAAACGCATTAAGAAGGATGTCGTTTGGACTTTGCAATGCACTAGCAACCTTCTAAAGATGTATGATGGCCATTTTCTCCGATATGGTAGAAGATTTCCTGGAAATCTTCATAGATGATTTTTCAATTTTTGGAGACAGCTTTGACAGATGCCTTAGCAACCTGGAAAAAGTACTCGAAAGATGTGAAGAATCTAACCTGATCTTAAACTGGGAGAAATGGCATTTTATGGTAGACGAGGGCATTGTGCTGGGCCATAAAATCTCCCGCCGTGGCATCGAGGTTGATAGAGCGAAAATCGATGTTATCAAAAAATTGTCGCAACCTACCACTGTTAAAGGGATCGGAAGTTTTCTGGGACACGTTTGTTTTTATAGAAGTTTCATTGAAAACTTTTCGAAAATAACTAAACCATTGTGTTCTTTGCTTGAACAAGATAAACCCTTTAACTTTGATGACAAATGCACTAAGGCATTTGAAACCCTAAAGAAGAAACTTGTAGACGCTCCCATTGTAGTACCACTAGGTTGGACACTACCCTTCGAGATAATGTGTGATGCTAGTGACTACGCTGTCGGGGCAGTGCTAGGGAAGAGGAAAAACAAAATCTTCCATGTCATCTACTATGCCAGCAAGACGCTCAACGAGGCCCAAGTTAATTATACCACTACTAAGAAGGAGTTGTTGGCAGTAGTTTTCACTTTTGATAAGTTTTGAGCCTATCTCATCGGAAAAAAGGTGACAGTGCACACAGACCATACAACCATAAAATACGTTCTCTCCAAGAAAGATACAAAACCAAGATTGATACGCTGGATTCTTCTCCTGCAAGAATTTGATGTAGAAATCAAGGACATAAAAGGGACGGAGAACCAAGTGGCTGATCATCTGTCACGACTAGAGGAAAGACCCACAAACATAACTGAAATTCAGGAAAACTTCCCAGATGAACAGATACTAGCCATCTCAGCAGTAGACCTCGCAACCACCCAGGCAGCATATACCATTGTCGCTGCGGGAGAACCTTTGGCAGCCATAACGCAATGTGCAAAATATTATTATTAGGATGAACCTCTTTTGTTTAAGCAATGTGCAGACCAAGTGATTCAGAGGTGTGTACCAGAGGAAGAACAACAAGAAGTCCTCCACCATTGCCACAACTCATCATATGAGGGACATTTTGGAGGAACCAAAATTGCTGCCAAGGTTCTCCAATCGGGACTTTACTGGCCGACACTATATAGAGATGCCCAGGCATACTACAAACAATGTGACAAATGCCAACGGATGGGCAACATCTCAAGGAGTAACGAGATGCCACTACAGAATATTCTAGAAGTCGAATTGTTCGATGTATGGGGAATCGACTTAGTGGGCCCATTTCCATCATCTTGTGGGAACTTATACATACTGCTAGTAGTGGGTTATGTGTCCAAGTGGGTGGAAGCCATTGCTACACCAAAGGATGATTCCAAAATTGTTCTGAAATTTCTACAGAAGTATATCTTTACACGTTTTGGAATTCCTAGAGCCATTATAAGTGACGAAGGGAGACACTTTGACAATAAGCTGATTGCCACGGCATTGAAGAAATTTGGTGTCACACACAAAGTTGCCATGGCATACCACCCTAAGACCAATAGGCATGCTAAAATATCACACAAGGAACTGAAAAGCATTCTAGAAAAGGTGGTTAATCCATCTAGGAAAGACTGGTCTCTTCGAATCCATGATGCATTATGGGCATATAGAACAGCTTATAAAACCCCATTGGGCATGTCACCCTATCAGCTCGTGTATGGAAAAACATGTCACCTACCCGTTGAGGTTGAACATAAGGCATATTGGGCCATCAAGACAGTAAACCTAGACTGGGACAAAGCCGGGAAAAGAGACTCATGGACCTAAATGAGATTGAAGAATTCAGAGCCTTGGCAAATGGCAATGCGAGAATATACAAGGACAAAACCAAAAAATGGCATAACAAAAAGTTGCTGCCAAGGCAGTTTATGCCCAGGCAACAAGTACTCCTCTTCAATTCTCGATTGAAACTATTCCCAGGGAAGTTGAAATCAAGATGGTCTGGCCCGTTCGATATAGTTAAAGCATTCCCACATGGTACAGTCACGATCAAATCTACCAAGGGTGGGCATGAATTTAAAGTGAATGGGCAGTGGTTAAAGTACTACATAGGAACTCATGTTGCAAGAGATAGGGAAGTGGCCATGTTAGGAGATGCATCCAAATGCACTCCTAATACAGTCTAATATTTTTGTTTTTAATTTTAAGGAATTAGATTTAAATTTCTTGCATTTATTTTATTTTTCAAACACATTATTTTTAATTTCTTGTTTTTAGGCATTAGATTTAATTTTAGCATGCATTTTATTTTTCAAGCACTAATAATTTCATTTCAGTTTATTTAGGAGAAACAAAACCCAAAGGAAAAGAGAAGAAGAAAGCCCAACCCATCAACCATTCAAGCCTGCCCGTGAAGACTGTCGCAATATTACACAGCCGCAGACGTTACTTCCCGCCAAAACTAGCCATTACATATAAAGCCGTTCCAACGGCTCTCTGCCCAGTCAACGGATGCCTCGGTAGAAGAAACGGGAGCAACTCTTCACTAAGCCACTTTCACTCCTATTTAACCCCCACATTTTTTAATATGCACTCTTCTTTACTTTCTCTTATATTTTGTTTTAATAGATTTCTCGTTGTTTTCAGATTACTCTCAAACCCTACTCAAAAACAAAAGATGGAAAGAATACCATGTCGCTAAGCCACCCAGGAAGACTCTAATTCTTCCCTTCATAGATTTGCCACGCCCAAAGTAAAGGCATGACACAATCAGAAGTTCAAAGAGTGATTTGTGTGGGAATAACAAGGGTTCTTCTATGAGACGGCGAAACGAAACTTCGGGCTTGACCATTTTATCCTTAGCAAGATCGAACACCAACGATGGCAAATTTTTGCCCAGCAACCCAAACAGACGAACCAAACCATAGTTCGTGAATTCTAACCGAAGATCCATTAGTAAATGTCAGAGGGCGGCGAGTCAAGATTGATGCCAACAGAATCTACGCTTTCTATGGCATCAACATCGCCCACGATGAACACTAGGAGTTTGTTGACTCTTTGACGACAAACAACTACCAGGAGATTAAACAATAGCTTTACATCCCGGGCACTGTATGGAACATGGGGAAGAATCGGCGAACAATCAACAGAAGAAACCTTCTCCCGGAGGCCAAGTTGTTGAATACATTTGTCAAAAGACGAATCCTACCCACATCACACAATTCGATAGTGGACAAGCCCCGCCTAGCACTCATCCATTCTATACTCTACAACAGAATTATTAATATTGGTGAGATAATTGCTAATTAAATTTATATTTGTGGACAGAAAGGTATGGGCCAGCTTTACTTTCCCAGCTTGATCACGAAATTTTGCGACAAAGTGTTCGTCCCTACCGATCCCACCGACAGCATGACCCCGGAGCGTACATGGTGGACGAGGGATATAATCTTAAGAAAGATGGAGATATAAGAAGCCAACTCGGAGAACTATGTCGAGGTATCAGAGAGGGGCAGCCAGCAACCGTACCACCAGCCCCCCTATGCAACCACGATCGACGGCATTGTAGCACAGTTGGATCAGATGGAAAGACGCCAGCTCACATTTATGGCATACATCAGGAATTTCCATGATGCCACAATTTCGGTCCTCAAGGAGAAATTCCTGATGCACACTGCCCAGTTCCCAGATTTCCCCGCCGAAATTCATGCCTAGGCCGCACCAGCAGCCTCTACCGTACCCTCTGCCTCGGCTTCACTCAATGTCGTTGACTCCGACACCCCAACCGCCAAAGTCTCAACCACACCATGATCCACCTCTGACCCCATGGAAGCAGAAACCACAACAATCAAAGTCCTCTCCATCTCGGACGATCGTGTTGACACCGCAGCTGCCCCAATCCGAGAAGAAGGACAATTATCACGGTAGTGAAAGATACAGCCCCCACGCCAGAACCATCTGAATCTGCCTTCTTCAACTCATTGTCATCAGATTCAATGTGGCAAGACACAGTCTAGTCAATTAAAAAGAAGCTCGAGACCACATACTCCCTAGCTAAAAAGAAGAAAGCATCCAACACTGAGGATATATGCCTGAACAGTGAAGACAATAGTGAATGGGAAGTCTCAAAGTCGGGCAAACTAACACCAGCATGTCGCAAGCAGCCGTTGAGAGCGGCCAAAAGACTTAAAGTACCAGCTCAACTGTGAATGATACTTAGCGATGTCGAAGAAGACGATACCTCCTCTGATTCACCAGAATTCTAAGCTATCATCTTCCTTCTTTATCTAATCTATGTTTTATTTTGAGTATGTAGGCATGCATTGAGGATAATGCTCCTTTCGAGTTCGGGTGGGTAAAATTAATCCTATTTTTTTTCTTTATTTATTTTCTATTTTCATTATATTACATATAGTTGCATAGTTAGAAACATATAGGACATAGTGTAACTGCCTTTATTTAAAATTGAAAGAAAAATGTTAGTTTGAGAAAAAAATTGAGTAGCCTTTACCTACCGCGGCAGATTACCCGCCGAAACAACAACCTTAGCATGACTTTGGAAGTATTTAGAATCTAACTATGTTCTGAATTTAAAGAAACACCCTTTGTGATTGGTTTGATTTTAGGACTTCTAGGGAACTTAGGTAATTCACGTAGTAAACTTGGGTAGAACATGAAGTAATAAGAAAAAAAAGATGTATTCTTGAGGTGCCCAAAACTGGCTCTAGGATAAGCTAGAGGTGCCCAAAACCGGCTCTAGTAAGGTTCTTAAAAAAACTAGAGATACCTAACATTGGCTCTAGTGAAGGTAACTTTGAAGACACCCAAGGGAATTAAGGTGTTTACAAGAGTTTACTTAGAAGCCGAAGAATCATTCTTGTCACAAGACCCACACACACTCACGAGAAACATAGTTCGGTTCTGGGTAAGTCCATTATCATTCGAAGGGTTGCTGACATGTGTGTAGCTGCACGGTATGTAAAAGTCGCTCAAGGTATTTTTAGGCTAAGTTTTCTTAAGATTTTAAGTTTTGGCATGTTACTATTAGATTGCATTGCTTTAGAACAAGCAATAGTTCGAGTATGGGGGTGTGTTAAGCGTGCAAAAGTACTTGATTTTAGCCTTATGATAGCTCAATTATTGTTAGACTTAAGCCCATTTTGGTTGCATAATTAGGTAAACATACACAAAACTGCATAGATTAGAAAATCTGCCCTGTTTGATGAACTTCACTGTTTTTCTCTATAAAAGATAGTGCTCAGGTATGTGTTTCACTGTGCGCAGATACCCGACCAGACAGACAATGCCGAGGCAGCAAGGAGGGCAGGAGAAATGAGCTGGACAATCGATGGAAGTGTTGATGTACCTACTGAAGAGCTGATTAGACTAAGCTACAGAGGAAAAGCCCAGAATAAGGAGTCGTGTAGAGCCATTCACACTGATACAGACCTCTACCGACGCAGAAGATGGTGCGCCGCCGAGGCAGTATCCCAAGGCAGCTGAAAATAAGCAAAGTGGTATACGATTGGAAGAACACATCAAGCCCGATTTTTAAAGACCACCTGCATGTAGATTAGAGCCCAAAACCCAAGAGAAGCCATGGTCAAAGTTCAAGGATTTTGAAGTCAACCGAAAGTCAAGCTTGGATTAAATGAAGATTTAATTAGAGTTTTAATCTTTTTAAGAGATCTACTTTACTTCCAACTTGTACTCTAGTCCCTTAACCGACTTTGATTAGGCAAAGGCTTATATATATTGTATCTTAGCCGACTAGAGGGAGGGATATCGAGAGTTCTTGGAGAAAACCCTAATGCTTCCATTCATCCATCATGTTCTAAACTTCTCCTAGGGATAAAGGTTGGTTTTGTTGAGTAGTTTTGAGAGATTGATTGTATTCGTTTAGGTTTTTGGTGTTTGCAATAAAATTTCAAAGTTTGTTTACTCTTGGCATTATTCATGTTTGCAATCAAATCGGAAGAGGAGAGAGCAATTATCGATTTGTCTAATATCGGGAGAGTTAGACTCACGAAACAAGTAAATATGGTTTTATCCAACTTGGGGTGAAACTACTTCAGCTTAGGAATAAGTTTGAAGTTCAATGGCTAAAGGAGGCTTTAGATTGGTTGGTGTTCATCCCTCGATTCACACCGGGAGGTATTATCAAGACGTGTACTCCAATAGCACTTCGACTTAGGGATAAGGAGGAGTCATTGAAGGAAGCCTTGCCGAACTTTGAAGCATCACTCAGCCGCCCGGACAGCGCATCATCCTCTGCCACGGTTGGTCATCTGTCGAGGCATCACCTTGACAATTGCCAAGACAGCTGAGTCGATTTTGCAGCACTTGAACCGAGACAAAACATTCAAAATCCACACTACAACGAATACCAATATCGGCCTATTTTCTTAATATGATTTCTTGACTCTTTATTTTAATTGATTTTAGTTTAATCGATTCAAACAAAACCTCAATTTATTTATGTTTTTACTTTTACTTGTGCAGGAAGATAAATTCTGAAGGATTCCCCAATCCCTGTGGAGACGATATATTTTATATTACAACTAGGCATCAGTGTACACTTGCACTTAAAGCAGGATTATTCGACAGCCTACAAGAAGCATGAAATTGCTCTCAAAGCTTCACATGAAGAGAGTGATTCTAGCATAGATGAGGAGGTAGAAGAATTGGTTATGATAGCCAAGAAATTCGCTCGATTCATGAAGTCCAATCGAGGAAGAAAGTTCCATAGAAAATGAGACTTCAAGAACAAGAACAAAGAGGAAGAGAAGGACCAACTAATATGCTATGAGTGCAAGTAGTCGGGGCATATTCGATCTGATTGTCCTCAACTCAACAGGAAGAGCTTTACGAAGAAGAAGAAGCTCAAGGCAAACGTTGCTACTTGGAGTGATGTGAAATCATCTGAAGAGGAGCAAGAAGTTGCCAACCTTTGTCTCATGGCGTTTGAGGAGGATCCAAAGGTAACCTGTAACTCATCTACTTTATATTTCACTTTTGATGAACTACATGATGCATATGATGAGTTACAAGAGGTTTATGATGTGTTGGTTGAGAAATACAAAAAATCGTTTTTGAAAAACAAACAAATGATTTCGGTTTTAAGAGCTCAAAATGATTCACTTTCAAAAACAAACTCAAAGCTTAAAAAAAAGGTGTTTCTTTTACAAAATTCCTCAAATGAATTTGAAAAGAAATCCAAGTATTTGAGTAACATTCTTGAAAAATATCATGTTTATCACCATGAGGAGATGGATAAACTAAAAGCTTCTCTTAACACTATTGGGAAAAATAGATTTGAAAAAGGGGATTCTTCAAAAACTCAAAATGTAAAGTGATGAAGCTATTTTCTTAGGATATTCTTCAAATTCGATGCAAAAACCCAATATGTAAAGTGATGAAGCTATTGGGAAAATTTGTTTTGTTTTAAACAATAGAAAAGATAATTTGGGTAAATTTGATGGAAAAAGTGATGAAGTTATTTTCTTAGGATATTCTTCAAATTCTAAATCTTATCGAGTCTTTAACAAAAGAATCTTAGTTGCATAAGAGTCCATTCACGTGGTTTTCGATGATAACCTCCTCCCGAGGAAGGATTCTTGTGATGATGATGATGTAGGAATCATTGAAGCTAATGATGGTGGACAATCATTAAAGGTGGATGAGGTTCCAACCAAAGAGGAAGAAGCACAAGATCCTCTCATAGAAGCCTTGAAGGACATGAACCTTGGCGAAAAGGAAGTGAGCTACCCAAGAGAACTCAACTATGTCAAAGATGGTGAAATCTTGGGTGATCCATCCAAGGGGGTAACTACTAGACTCTCTCTTAAACTTATGAATAATATTGCATTCATCTCATGCATAGAGCTTAAAAATATCAAAGAAGCATTAAATGATGAATTTTGGATATTGGTTATGCAAGAGGAATTGAATCAATTTGAGAGGAGTAATGTTTGAACATTAGTTGATAGGCCTAGTAATAAGTCTACTATAGGAACTAAAAGGGTTTTAGAAACAAACTAGATGAGAGTGGTAACATAGTGAGAAACAAGGCTAGGCTTATTGCTCAAGGTTACACTCGAGAAGAGGGAATTGATTTTGATGAGACCTATGCACCCGTAGCTAGGATGGAAGCAATTAGGATGCTTCTTGCATTTGCATGCTTTAATGAATTCATGCTTTTTCAAATGGATGTCAAGATTGCTTTTTAAATGGTTTTATAAATGAAGAAGTGTATGTAGAACAACCACCCAGTTTTGAAGATCCAAACTTTCCAAACCATATTTTTAAACTAAAAAAGGCTTTATATGGTTTGAAACAAGCTCCTAGAGCTTGGTATGAAAAAAATTTGAACTTTTTAGTTGAAAAAGGGAAGGTGGACACTACATTTTTTATTAAAAGAAATGGCAATGACATATTAGTAGTTCAAATTTATGTTGATGACATTATATTTGGTTCTACTAATGAGTTTTATTGCCAAGAATTTTCTAAGCTAATGCAAGGTGGATTTTAGATGAGAATGATGGGGGAGCTCTAATTCTTCTTGGGACTCCAAATCAAGCAAAGGAAGGATGGCATCTTCATCAATCAAGATAAATACATCAAGGATATGCTCAAGAAGTTTGGCTTGGAGAATGTGAAGCCTCAAGACATTCCTATGAGCTCATCAATTAAGCTTGACAAGGATGAAGGAGGTAAGTGTGTTGATTCTATGCTTTATCGTTCCATGATTGGATCTTTGCTTTACCTTACCGCAAGTAGACCCAATATCATATTTAGTGTTTGCTTGTGTGCTAGGTTTCAAGCTAGTCCTAGAGAATCTCACCTTATAACCATTAAGAGAATCTTTAGATATCTTAGAGATACACCTTGTTTAGGTTTTTAGCATCCTAGAGACTCTTCCTTTGACCTCCATGTCTTTTTCGATGCGGATTATGTGGGATGTAAAGTATATAGAAAAAGTACCTCCGGGAAATGTCATTTCCTAGGTAGTATGCTCATATCTTGGTTCTCTAAGAAACAAAATAGTGTAGCCTTATCTACCACCGAAGTAGAAAACATATCGGCCGGGAGTTGTTGTGCTCGAGTCCTTTGGATGAAGCAACAACTCTTAGATTATAGAGTTGATGTAGGTATCATACCCCTTAAGTGAGACAACACCAGTGCAATATGTCTAACTAAGAATCCCATCCAACATTCTAAAACGAAACACATAGAAATAAGACATCATTTCATTAGGGATCTTGTCTTAAAGAAAGATGTAGTTCTATAGTATATTGACACCTTAAACCAATTACTGAATATCTTTACCAAACCTCTAGACAAAGAGAATTTTTGGACTCTTAGGAGGGAGTTAGGTCTAACTAGCCTATCTTGACCTTTTAAATCCTTTAAGTGCAAAATTTTGCTTGAATTTTTAATGATGATCATGCTTATGTGATTTTGCTTCTTAATGCATCTATGCTTGTTGGTAGGGGACTATACATCAGTTTTAGTCCTTATATCTTGCTCATACATCATCAACATGCATTTAGGGTCGTTCAAAGTTAGATTTTTGGACATATTTATGTCCAAAATGCACTTTCTAGCAAAGGTGTATCGATACGTCTGAATGCATATCGATACGGGTTCTTCAATGGGAATTGATATAGTGCTAAGTGTATCGATACGATCACGCATATCGGTACGGTATTTAAAAATAATTTAAATTTGTGCCAAGGGGTATAGATACGCTATGTAAGCGTACTGATACGGTATCAGCTGAGAGTTTAAATCGGGCCTTTTAATGAGAATCAACTTTTAATTAAAACTCCACCTCTTTACTCTAAAAACCCTAGTCAAGAAACAATATAAAATCCCCTCAAATCTCTTCAATTTTTCACACAAAACATAAAATTATTTGATGGATTTTCATCAACACATCAAAGCCAAGCTTTATTAGCAATTTGGTGCATTCTCATCTCGTCATTCATCCATTCTCCATAATTCAAGGTATAAACCCTTTTCTTTTCTTTTTAATTTTCGTTTAATTTCGTTGGTTGTTTTTAGTTGACTTTTGTATAAAACATATACATACATTATGGGTTTTAAAGTTTTTGCAAAAAAATCTTTAAAATCCAATTTTTTTATTTGAATATAAAATTATACCGTATTTTTTTCAAATCTGTTTTTTCAAAATTTCTTTTCACCAATTTTTTTATACTTGTATATATTTTTAACCTATAAAATATAGTGTTTTTATCAATACCTTGAATTATTGGAATTTTTCTTTAGACTGAATGTGATGATAATTGCATACATGTATTTCGATTTGTTTTTGATATTGTTTTCAGGATAATGGCACCTAAAAAGAGACAAAGAAAAGATTTAGCCTCTAGCTCTTCCAATCCTATTGGAGATGTTGAGGGTAATCCTAAACCAAACCTCCCTTACATTATCCAACATAGTTTTCTTACCTCTATGGATTTGACCCGTTACAAACTTTTTCAAGGTTTTACTCTTAAGGAAGAATGTGTTGTCTCAATCTCTTTTTTAAATTCTAAACGTTTTAAATTCGAGTACCTTGTTTTGCTTCGTAGATGGAAATTTATGAAATTTTTGAGCCTATCCCCATTTTTATATCAAAATCTTGTCATAATTTTCTTTTCAAATGCCAAGTGTATTCATGATGCCAAAAGAGGGCATGTTATTGGTATTGAATCCCATCTTATGGGTACAACTTTTTGAATTGACCAAAATGTTCTTTGTCAAGCTTTTGGTTTTGAAAATATCGTGATTGATGATGAAAACTCTTTGGGTCATGGTTCTCTTGGTTCCGTAACTATTTTAAATGCCCAAGACCGTATCCATTATTTATTATCTCTTGGTTTATTCGTCCTTCGGGTGGGAAATTTTCAACTATTCGTCAAGTAGATGATTTTTGGCTTCATCGTTTTCGTGAGGGTAAGCGCCCAAATCTTTTCCAAATTATTTTTGTCGACCTTGTCCAAAACCGTCACACCGACCAAGTCAAATCCTTTTATTATTCGACAGCTTTGAGTCACTTGTTTCATTACCTTAATATAGATTGTTCTCATGACTATCCCGAACCCTTTGGCCAAACCATTGATGATCGTTCCCTTACCCGTGCTCACATTGCATACATTAACAATGAATGAGTTCGTGTTCCTCGAGCTCCTCGCCAAGATGATCAACCGGAGGCTCCACAAGGTCCACATATTGCTCAATCTTCCATGGATAACCTCATGACGTTTCTCAATGAGAAATTCACCACTATGGGGAATAACATGGATGTCGGATTTTCCGCCATTGATACTCGCTTCACCTCTTTGGAGGATTGCGTCAAGGCCATTGATACTCACTTTACATCCTTGGAGGATCGAGTCAAGGCCATCGACAACAACAAAATTCCATGGATGTCTCTCTCATCGCCTTCCATGGTGCTTAGCTTCATCACACTCGAAGACCTCAAACAAGTCATGATGATGAAGATGAAGAGGAAAAGGATGAAGACGATGGTGGGGACGAGTAGCTTTGCATCGCATGCTATATCATTTAGATTTCTAGTTTATGCACTTATCTTTTATGTTTAGGAACATATGCTTTTTTATGTTTTTTTAGGATATATGTTTGGAATTATGTTTGAACTTTTGCTTTGAATATTTCTTGCTTAATGATATTATGTTGCTTATTTATGCTTTAAATTGTGTTTAATGTTTATTATGTCCCTATTTTATGCATTGATCTTTTTGATCTAACAAAAATGGGAGAAGTAAAAAGAGTCGATCTTTGAAATTTTTGAACTTTTTTGAAAACTTATCATAAATTAAAGGGAGTAAACTTTTCAAAGTTTTCAAAACTTAAAAATTTATACTTGGTTTTGTTATATCAAAAAGGGGAGATTGTAAAATCTAAATTGATTTTTATATAACAAATTGTATAAGGACTTACTTGAAAATACAATAAATTTTTAATTATTTCAAATACTCACAAATTGACAAGTCTTTTTGAACCAAATGATCTTTCAAGACAAATTGTTTTAAGTGTTCAAGTTTTTCTAAGTGTTTTTCAAGCCAAAATCCAACTTTACGCCTAAGCGTATCGATACGATTTTTGGCTACTGGAATTTCAATTAACCAAGGCGTACTGATACGGTATAGATATGATATTCATCTGGGCAAGCTATTTAGGCATAGCACACTGATACGGTCTCTTACCGTATCGATACGATACCGATGATGTTAGCAGATCTTTATATTAAATGATTCGAACGTTGGCTGTCAGTTATTGGAATCCTAAATTTTTAAACGGTCATTGAACCGTATCGATACGCCTAGATAGCGTACCGATACACTTTTTGTCAAAACATAAATCAGGATTCCAGTGAACAAAAACCGTATCGATGCGGCATTTTCGTATCAATACACCCTTCCCGCGTATCGATACTCCCTTGTTTTCAGTCACAACGACTCTTTCTTCTTTGGGACAGGTACTGATACGGTCCCGAGGGTACCAATACCCTGTGCAGTTGTGGAGCATTTATTGTGGGAAAATGCAGCTCAATGGCTAGATTAATAACCTCAACCACCCAAACGGCTAGAATTTAATGCAAGGGTATAAAACAAGTCTCCAAAGCTACAACAACAACTATTGAACCTTCAAGCAATTATTCCAAACCCTTGAGCTTATAGAGTCAAATTTGCGTACCCAACTTGTAAAATTCTTCATTGTTTATCTATCTTTAAAGTTTGGGGAGTGTTTGTTTGTAATTGGGAAATTAATTAGTCTATTGAGAGTTACATTTCAAATTGCCTTTCTTTCTTTTTAATTGTGAGAGAATTTGATTAAGCTTTGGGTAGAAAGCTTAATCGGTTTGTAAGGTTTCCTCCTAATCCGAGAAAAGGGGAAGAATCAATTAGTGGATTGGTTGAAAATCCTTAGTGGGAGATAAGGTAGTGGATGTAGAGCTTGTTAGAAGCTTGAACCACTCTAAATTGTCTTGTCTCATCTTTTTCAATTTTCCCTTTCCTCACTTCAAATTTTTAATTGTCAATTCAGCCCCCTCTTGGTCACTTGCAATTGTGTGATCAACTCAACAAGCACATTTCTAACTATTAAGCCAACTAAGAATAAACTTTAGATTGGATATAGGGGTGGGAATCGGGTGGGGTGGAGAAAATTTTGCATTTCCGACTCCGTCCCCAACACTTGCGGTTACAGGGAATCCTCATTAAATGCTTCGGGGATTTTTTCGTCCTCATACCCTCCCCGCGCGGATCTCTCTAGTTTTCGGGGAATCCCCAACCCAAAAAAATTAAACAAAACTACTATTTTAGTAACCAAAATAAATGACCAATTCAGTTTAAAATATCAAGTTTGGATACTTCGATTGGAAGAAATTACGAAATGATAGGATTGAAAATGTGTTGTGTTTCGGAAGATTTAAGCGACGGTTTTAGCTTATATCTAAAAACTAAGATAGAAACATGTTGCGAAACTTGAGTGTAGCTAGGTTTGAGAGAAAGTTAAAGTGATAATAATATAATTAAAATTTTTTATTAAGATATGTATAACGGTATATAGATAAATAAGTATATATTTTTTAAAAAAAATTGTAAAATATCAGGATCCTTGTGAATATTTGTTGGGGATCCCCACGATTATTTATACGGTTACGTTTCGGTTGTCCCAACGGTTCAAATATAGCAATCCGTGTCCCCATCCTCATTTGAGCTTCGGTGATAAAACTTCGCCCGTCCCCGTCCCCGTGGGTGAAGATTTGGTTATTCCTCATCCCCATCAGTTCGGATCTCCGCGGTTTTCAGATATTCTCCACTCAATTCCCACCCTTTATTGGATGAGCTATAAATCGAGTTAATCGATTAAATTAAGGGTAAACTACATAAATGGTCACCGAAATTTTACGGCAAATTTATTTTGGTCACTGTACTTTTAAAATATTCGATAATGTCACCCATTTTTAGTTCGATTTCAATAGAGTACCAAACTTTTAGTTCGCTTTCAATATGGTCCCCCTCGTTACCTTCTAGAAGCTGACGTTAATTTTCGTTTTTCCGTAATAAAAAAGGGAAAATTGCACCAGTCATCACTCATCTTTCTTCTCACTCCTATTTTGATCACTAGAGTTTAAAAATTTTCAATTTAATAACTTAACTTTCGAATTGTTCATATTTTGGCCATTCTCAAATGACATGTTTATACTAATAGAAAAATTGAATTAATCTTTAAAAAATATTTTGATTAACTGGTAAATTCAGATTATTCAATTCTCGATCGTATATTGTACCAATTAAATCAGATAATAGATTAACCAATTAACCGAAATATTTAATTTTGGAAATGATTTTTTTATTTTGTTTATAAAAATCTCAAATATGATAGTATGGTAAATTTAATAATTGTTCGGTTGTGATAAAAGTTTAAAAACAACTAGAAAGTCAAAAATTGAAAGTTCACACCTATTAATCCTACCCAGAGCCATTTTTTTAAAAAAAATCTGAAGGGTATCAAAATCACTAGACTATACGATATTGTAATGTATAAAATTTAAAAATATTGTATACAATAGATCAGATCAATTAATCAATTTTTCTTAAAACTGCCCGAATCGAAATAATTTATTTTAAACATTTGTACTAAAATCGGGTTCGATTAATCCTGAAAAAATTGTTTTGGTTAATTGTTAAATTCAGATTATTCAATTTTCGATCTTATAATGTACCAGTTAAATCAGATAATGGATTGACCGATTGATTGGAATATTTAATTCGAGTAATAACTTTTTTTACTTTGCTTATTAAAATATCAAATATGGTAATATGGTAAGTTTAATAAGCAAAGTAAACAAAAATCATTGTCCGATTTTTTTTAAGATTAATGAAAATTTTCTTTTTGTATAACCATGTCATTTGAGAGTGGCCAAAATATGAACAATTCGAAAGTTAGTTATTAAATTGAAAATTGTTAAACTCTAGTAACCAAAATAGGTGTGAGAAGATAGTTGAGTGATGATCGGTGTAGTTTACGCATTTTTTATTAAGGAAAAACAAAAACTAAGTGAAGGTAACGGGAGGGACTGTATCGAAATCGAAATAAAAGTTGTGTGACCTTATCGAATATTTTAAAAGTACAGTGACCATAATGGATCCACTCTAAAAATTCGGTGATCATTTATGTAGTTTACCCTTAAATTAAATCAATTTAACCGAAATTTCTCTGTTTATTTAGTTAATTCATTTGATTTCTACCTTTAGTTCTATCCGATTATTGATTTTGTAAAGTCAAACCTAATAAATCGGTTCATTTTATGTATAGCTTTAATTAATTTAATCTTAATAAAAATTAGGGTAAACTACTCGAATGACCACCGAACTTTAGGGGCGTACATATTTTGACCACCGATTTTAAAATACTTGATTTAATTTAAATAATCAATTTTAAAAAAATATTTAATTTAATTTAAAATATTTGATTTAATTTAAATAATTGATTGGAGTAGTTTACCAGTTTAGATAGTATACCAAAATAGGTACGCCCCTAAAGTTCGGTGGTCATTGGAGTTGTTTACCCTAAAAATTAAACATTCAAATATAAAAGAAACTGAATCGAGACATCCGTGTGGCGTTGAGAGTGGAGGACCCCCTCAAGACAGGTTTTGTCCTAAACCGGAAGAAAGACTTGCCGCTGGAGGTGGCCTTCAAATATGAGTGTCTACCGAAATTTTGCTTCAAGTGTGGACGCTTGGGACATGTAGACCGGGAATGCAGGCACGAAATTGTGATCGTAAAGCTTGTCGGGCGTTTCGGGTCGTGGCTTCGTGCAACAGCTGGGGGAAAACTGAAGTCTTTCTCCCCTCCGGCCGCCGGAAACAAATCCGCCGCAAGACCTTTGCAACACGACAAAAAGTTTGGCGGGCAACACTCAAAATCTGGGCACGACAATCCAAGCGTATCCTGCACATATCCAAGACAGCAGGGTGTCTCGTTTAAGGAAACAAGTATGGTCACTTCACCGTCTACCAAAGTCAGCCTCTCCTTTCCGAGTTTGGAAACAATTGCTCTAAGTGACTATACGGGGAAGCCAGGTGTAAACAAGGAAATAGCGCCTGCACGTACAGATCTCGTATCTCCTTGCACTAAACCAGATTTCGACTCTGATACAATTTCAAAATCAAATCCCGCCCCTAATGCTGCCAACTTTAACAGCTCCTGGTGCAACATCATTGTTGTTGGCCTCGACAATATAGAGGTAACCCCTCAAAGGAAACGGAAAAGATTTGAGGAGGATCTTGTCTTGTTTGGCCCAAACAAACGCCAAGAGCTATGGAACCAGATTTCACAGGCAATCGTCCAGGTTGGCCCCTCAAACTGGTGCTTATCCGAAATGAGCCCTACTGCCACGAAAGAGATGCTAACAACAACATTGTTTCCTGGCTCTTTATTTACATCTTCCAAAATTATTCAAGACATCGAACGTAAGAGAAAAGGAAAAACATCGGGACCAAAGAGACTTACCTTGATCCGGAAGGCAGCAAGACACAAATTTGCCATGGAGTATACTCGAATGATGGTTGAAAAAGCTGCCCTTGTTGAATTGGGCATTGATCCGTTCGGGAAAACCATTACTCGAGTTCTATCAATGTGTATTGACACAACTTCGTCCTAAATGAAGAAGTCCAGGTCAGTGATGGTGAAGAAGTGATTGTTACAGCTAAAACAAAATCGTCCTTCAACCCCTTCGAGGTGCCGGATTTCGAGTCGGATAACTCCAATGGGAGTTATCCGGAATCATCATGAGCCCTGGATTGAACGCAGCCTATGAAAGGAAGGTTCATAGGCGTCTACTGCGCTTCTTGCCTTCCCCTGGGATCACTGGGTTTGCTCGAGCGACGGCTGATCCTGGGTGTTGTTCTTTCTGCTTGGCTTTTGATATTAGTTTTTTTTGCGGCTGGTTTTGGTATTTTGGTCAGGGAGGAAATGCAGAGATCCAATTCCTCTATCGTTGTGGGACCACAGCTTTTGTTGCCTTGATAAGGACCATCGTCTCGACGAAGGAAACATGTCTCTGGATAGAGCTCTCAGGCATGAAGCTGATCGGCATCCCAGAGAAAAGGAGTCTCGGCTCTCATTTTGGTTTCCTCTATAATCGACCATACATGACCTTGAATTATTCAAGGATGATGTTGTTTATGTTGAGCTCCCCTCCGATCAGGGTTGCTTCCAGTGTGTTCTCGGAGATATGATTGTCTTTTCTTTCGTTTTTCTGGTTACCCTTAAGGTGGCTGGACGGATCAGTTTTTACCTGTTGACGCTGCTATTGGCATGGCATGGCCCGTGCGTGGTTTGCATGGGTGTTATGCATGTCTGGCACGTGGGTTTGTTTGTTATGCTCTTTCTTGTCTTGTTTGTTTCTTCTTAATTTATTAAAAGTCATGTTTGAACCAAAAAAAAAAACAAACTCCAAAAAGTTTTCATTCAATTGATTAAACCTATACTGGGGAGATGCCCCCATGTGTGAGTTATGCCAATCCCAATCAACCCAAAATTTTGCCCGGCCGACCGTGAAAACAGCAACGTAGGAATGCCCCTCGATTTCAGGTAAAATACGCAACTCTCAAGCCTTGTCCTTGTTTCTTGCATTTCTAATAAAAAGAACTGGCTTTCGGTGCCGTTGCATTTCGTGTTTAAAAACAACGTAAATAAGGATGAGCAAGAGAAACATTCGTATGAACCTGCGAAAGAAATGGCAAAAAACCAACCTCAATCAAAGAACAGCAACAGTTGCACGAAATTTGTATTCATTGTCACTTTTGCCTGTCTCGTGGGATTGGCTTGCATCATAAATCTCGCATCTTCTTTTTCTTTCTACTCTACGTATCTGAGCTTCACATCCAATTGGATGTCTCAGAAACCTCCTACCCTTATCGTTCCAAGAGCTGGAGAGGAACCCCAGATTTCTGACAAGGTTTTGGTTTTGTTTATGTTTCCTTCAATGTACTTTTTTAGTTAAAATGTTTAGCAAATCGATTTGTAGGTAGGGGATGGGGATCTGAAAAGAAACAAGGGACGTACATCTGATTCTAAGAGATTCTTATCTGCAACATTTGCGGATTTACCAGCACCAGATTTGCCATGGGAACAAATGCCATCAGCACCCGTGCCACGACTTGATGGCTCATCAATAAAAATTAACAATCTTTTTTATGTTCTTTCAGGATACGGCACCCTCGACTATGTAACATTATTTCTACAATGAGTCCATGTTTCCCAATCTTTTAATAGTTTGGTTTCAAGTTCTTGAATGATTCCTGCATTGGGTGTCCTGCAGGTGCATTCTCATGTTGATGTGTTTAACTTCACCGAAAATACATGGTGTGCCAGGTTTGATGCGCCGAAATACATGGCGAATTCACATCTCGGAGTGGCCAGTGATGGGAGATTCATATATGTGGTCTCAGGTCAGTACGGACCACAATGTAGGAGCCCTACTTCTGCTGCTTATGTTCTCGATACTCAGACGAAGCAATGGCTCGAGTTTCCTCCTTTACCAGCCCCCAGGCAAGTCACTCCGATTTTTATTTGCTCAAACCACACCAGGGTACATGATTTTCCATAACAATATTGCACTTTCAACATTGGAATTTTAGGGTATGCTCCTGCAACTCAGTTGTGGAGAGGCAGGCTCCATGTGATGGGGGGCAGCAAAGAAAACCGCCACACACCTGGATTGGAGCATTGGAGTATAGCAGTAAAAGATGGCAAGGCATTGGAGAAAGATTGGCGGTCCGAGATCCCGATTCCTCGTGGAGGACCGCATAGGTATGGTGACTAATCTTTCACATATATTCCTAGCTTTTCAACATTGTCTAATTATGCGTGCAACTGAACTTTTCAACAGAGCTTGTGTTGTGGCCAATGACCGGCTGTTTGTAATCGGCGGTCAAGAGGGAGATTTTATGGCAAAACCTGGATCACCTACCTTCAAATGTTCGCGCAGGAATGAGGTGCATTATTGTGATCATTATTCAGACAATCGAGGATAAGTTTGGTTTTGTATGCATGTATTTCTATGTTTCCTGGATCCTCATAACCTAATATTGTTTCTTCACCGGTTTAGGTGGTCTATGAAGATGTTTACATGCTAGAAGGTGAAATGAAGAAATGGAAAGTCTTACCTCCAATGCCAAAACCAAACTCCCATATAGAATGTTCCTGGGTAATTGTCAACAATTCGATCATAATTACAGGGGGTACGACAGAAAAGCACCCAGTGAACAACAGAATGATACTTGTTGGGGAGGTTTTCCAGTTCCATTTAGATTCACTGGTATATGCCTTGTCCCTATTCGAATATACATAATTACATAACAAATATCAATTGCTGAAACAGGGTTTAACTTGCTAATTGCAGACTTGGTCAGTGATTGGAAAGCTTCCTTACAGGGTCAAGACTACCCTAGCTGCTTTCTGGGATGGATATTTGTATTTTACATCGGGACAGCGAGACAGGGGACCGGATAATCCACAGTCTTTGAAGGTCGTTGGAGAGATGTGGAGAGCCAGAATTAATGTCTAACTAAATCCTTTTTATCATACCAATTTTTATTTATGGTAATTAGGCAATTTTAATTTCAGAAATTATGTTAGCATCGTTTGTTCATATGTACATTATATAAAGAGTCAATGCTATTCTTCTTAACATAAGATTGTAGCAAGGCACTTGATGGGAATAAGAGAAAAAAAAATGATATGCAACAAGGAAGAAGAAGACGTAGAGTTTATGTAATGTATCTCCAAACATCTCTCCATCTATACAAAATTACAAATTAAATCATCTAATATATCAACTCTAACTCATCTCTATTTATCTTTCTGGTTGCCAAATATAGCCTTTCTAGTTACAAGCTTTAAATAGCTCAGCCATTTCTAACCCACCTTCACACACAAAATGGACCTCTTTGTTATTGGAAGTCAATACCCGAAACATTCCGGGTTCATTAGCATCGCCCTTGCCGTGCTTGTTTCTTTCAAAGTCTACCTCTCGGCACATCACATGTCGTTTGCTTGACTTTCCCCATTGCAGCACTTCGGCAATTCCCACCATTTTCAATTGTTTCCCATGTGGATTTACTTTTCCTCCCTTGTTATGCTTCATTACACCGGAACCATCAAGAACAAGCGAGCGAAAAAGCAAATCTAAAATCACACATTCCACCAACCACTTTTCTAGCAAGAGAGAGTGTGGTCTCCCCTTTAGCATTCTTGAAATAACAATTTGCACCATGTGAGGTATAGAGTTTGTAAACACCCATTTTGTCCGGGCCTTTAAAGCCCGAACCCAAAGCCAACATTTAATATTAAAATAAAAATATTTTATTATTATTTATTTAGTACCATTATTCACAAACCCAAAACCTATTACAAAATAACTCATTTTACCGAATAACCCATACCCTATTACATATTCGACTCAATTAAAACTCAAACCCATTCTAACCTAAACTTAAAATAAAAAACCCTAATGTCCTTGCATCCCGCAGCCCCTTGCCCCTTCAGTTGCCCGCGCGGTGCCCTATTGCTGTGTGGCTGCTACGCGCGTCACTATTGGTCACCGTCACCGCCCCTCTGTCACCGCCGTTCTGCTACTGCTACGAACCTGCACAAGTGGGATAAAAAGTCATTAGAGCTTTATTTTATTTGTAAAATCGGTTTATAAAAACCCAAGAAAATCTATGTAAAAGAGGGAGCTTTCGAATGAAATAAAAAAAAAGGATTATTCGGATTAAAAAAAGAGTTCAAAAATAAAATAAAAAAAACACAAAAATACCCTATTTCATTTTTTCATTCGAACCCAAAAGCATATGAAATAGAAGAGATCGAAGAAAAAAAACAAAAATCGATTCGAATAAGGTAAAAAAATAAAATAAAAACTCATTGGTTTTCTTTAGATCTACTCACCTAGGAAACGATTTAGGAAAATCTGACTCCAGATTCGAGTTCAGCGCGTCGAGGAGAGTCAGAAAAGTGGCGCCTTTTGAGTTTTTGACCGCCATGGACGGCAGCGGTCGTCGCCGATGAACGACGACAAGCGGCATGTGGGCGACAGCTGGAGCTCGACGGAAGGAAGAGAGAATTGTGCCACTTGCTGTCGTTTTGGTCACCCACATGCCGCCGTTCAACGGCGACCCGAAGATCCACGCGTTTTCAAAACGGATGGGAAAATTGTGCCTGCGGTCACTCCACTTTTGTATCTTTGCATTTCTACCTTTAGTGCCTGTTTCCTTCAATTTTGGTCACTATTTTCATGTTATTTTGCACTCTAATTTTCCTTTTATTCAATTTTGGTCATCATCATCATCATCATCATCATCATCATCATCATCATCATCATCATGCGTGTTTCAGGTTTTCTAACTATTTATATATTCACATCATATATTTTACATGTTATGTATATATAATATTATGTTTATGTATATTATCGTTATGTAATTTATTTATATTTAGTTATATGTAATCAGTACTGTGTATTATACATCTTCGTGGAACCTTAATATATTATATATTATAATAGTTATATGTAATCAGTACTGTATATATCCCTTTCTGTGGTTTTCCTGATGGAAACCAAATTACAATCTTCTAAGATGGAACGTATTCGTAAACTTTGTGGTTATGGTAATGGACTGGATATTAGTTCGAACGGTAGAAGTGGGGGGCTCTCAGTTGGTTGGAGGGACGATGTGATTGTTGTTCTCCGCTCCTTTTCTACACACCATATAGACATTTTGATTTCGGGGGTTAATAATCCACAACAGTGGTGCCTAACAGGATTCTATGGTGCTCCTGAGGTAGGCAATAGATATCGAACTTGGCAGCTTTTACGACAGTTAAATGATTGTCCTGACTTACCTTGGTGTGTAATTGGCGATTTCAATGAAATACTTAGCTTATCAAAGAAGTCGGGTGGATTGGAAAGACATGGGTGGCAGATGAAGAATTTTAGTGATGCTCTTGAAGACTGTGGCCTATCTGATATGGGCTTCAAAGGCCCCTGGTTTACATGGGAATGGGGACGTACAACGGCTAATAA
This sequence comes from Hibiscus trionum, assembly GCA_030270665.1. NCBI lineage: Eukaryota > Viridiplantae > Streptophyta > Magnoliopsida > Malvales > Malvaceae > Hibiscus > Hibiscus trionum. Next base: position 32,268,913 of record BSYR01000021.1, read on the forward strand.
TATTAGAGAAAGATTGGATCGGGGAGTGGCTAATGAGGCTTGGAATGATCTTTTTTTGAACTATCAGATTGATCACCTATCACATTCATTCTCGGACCATTGTCCAGTGCTTCTCACTACATGTGTCAACCCATCCCAACCCAATCGAATTTGGCACTTCAAGTTTGAGGCGGCCTGGCTTTTGGAGGACTCTTGTGAAGACGAAGTTCGGAAATTATGGGCCTCTGCATGTGGGACAGTTCCAGAAAGGCTTGCGGTTGTCAGTCTTGGGCTCGACAAGTGGTTCCGCAAAATTAAAAAAGCCAAAAAAGCTATCGATCAAAGAATTACAGTCGCATTGATACTCTTAACGAAAAACAAGTTTCGGGTGAGAATTTGGGAGATCTGATTGAGGCGAAACTGAGTTTGAATCTGGAACTCGACAAGGAGGAAATTTACTGGGAGCAACGGGCTCGGGCTAACTGGATGAGAAATGGGGATAGAAACACTAGCTTTTTCCACCGTTATGCGAGTCAACGGCGTCGGACCAACCACATCAATGGTCTGATCGGTGAAGATGGTACCTTCCATGATGAACAGGATTCCGTTCATCATATTGTAGTCCAGTATTTCTCAGAACTTTTCACTTCCTCAGGTGTATCGGATCCCTCGGCCATTTTTCAAGGAATTAATCCGTGTATCACCCTAGATATGAACAATCTCTTACTTGGAGAGTTCACGAAAGATGAGGTTTTTTCAGCGCTTAATTCTATGAGTCCACTAAAGGCACCCGGAGCAGATGGTTTAGGGGCTATTTTTTATCAGCGTTTCTGGGGGATTATTGGAAATGAGGTAGCGGATTATTGTATTGAGGTGTTAAAGGGGAATTTTCCAATTGAGAAAATCAATAGAACTCATATCGTACTAATTCCTAAGGTTAGTGATGCAAAAGAAATGACTCAATTCAGACCTATTGCTCTTTGTAATGTCTTGTTCAAGATTATCTCTAAGATGTTGGCGAACAGACTCAAATTGGTCCTGGATGTATGTATAGATGAGGCACAGAGTGCATTTGTCCCAGGAAGATTGATTACGGACAATATCATTGCTTCATATGAGATCCTCCACTCTTTCAAAAAGCGAAGAACTGGTAGACTGGGCTCATTTGCTCTAAAATTGGATATGAGCAAGGCGTACGATCGTGTTGAGTGGGATTTCCTCCGCAGTGTCATGAGTAAGTTGGGTTTTGAGCAGGCTTGGATAGATTTGGTAATGACTGGAATCATCATCGTATCTTATTCTGTTGTGGTTAACGGATGTACGAGTGACTACTTCTTGCCCACACGTGGTCTTCGCCAGGGCGACCCTATAAGCCCGTATCTTTTTCTAATGTGTGGAGAGGGTCTGTCGTCCCTACTGCGTGGTGCTATGGCCAGTGGAACGTTGCAAGGTGCTCGTATCGCTCGTGGTGCCCCCTCGGTTAGTCATTTACTCTTCGCGGATGACTGCTTGATTTTCGGGGAAGCTCTAGCTATGCGTGCTGATAATCTCCGGACTATCCTACATCTTTTTGCAGGCTGTTCTGGTCAGGTAATTAACTACGATAAGTCCAATATGTTCTTTAGTTCGAATGTTATTTCTGATAACAGATTGGATGTTTGTCGTATACTGGGTGTTACTGAAGTGGATAATCCAGAATCTTATCTGGGCCTATCGGCAATTGTTGGACGAAAAAAAAAACATGCTTTCAACTATCTGAAAGATAGATTCGGCAACCATGTCTCCACTCTTAGTTTGAAAACTCTTTCCCAGGGGGGAAAGGAAGTGTTTATAAAGTCCATCCTTCAAGCGATCCCCCTTTTTGCTATGTCGTGTTTTCTTCTTCCGGCATCCTTTTGTCGAGAATTGGAAGCAATTGTAGCCCGCTACTGGTGGCAGAAGTCTTCCACTCGACGAGGTATACAATGGTGTTCTTGGGAGGAGTTGAGTAAGCTGAAAGACGAGGGCGGAATGGGTTTTCGAGACTTCGGTAAATTTAATATTGCCCTGTTGGCTAAGCAGGGATGGAGGATCCTTACTAATCCGAATTCTCTTGTGGCCCGTCTACTAAGGGCTAAGTACTTCCCTAATTCTACCTTTATACGGGCTGAAGTGGGCTCTTCACCGTCTCTAATATGGCGAAGCATTTGGTGCTCTAGAGGGCTTTTAGAGAAGGGTATGGGCTGGACTATTGGTACGGGCTCGACAGTTTCCATTTGGAACGATTATTGGCTCCCGGGTCTGCCTTCGAGACGTGTAGCATCGCACCATACCGAACAAGTTACAATGGTTTCGGATTTACTTATTCCTAATGAGCAAAAATGGAATCGTCCCCTAATCGAGTCTATTTTCGAACAAGATGAGGTACATGATATTCTCAGTATGAAACTCCCCCGCTCTCAACAACAAGATGTTCTTTCCTGGAAGGGAGAAGGGTCTGGGCTCTATTCAGTACGAAGTGGTTATTTTCTCCTAAAGAGTTCTTCCCTAAGTGGTGTTCCGCAGCATAACATTTTTAAAGTAATCTGGTCAGTACCATGCCCCTCCAAAATCAAGATTTCAGTTTGGAGGATGCTTCGCAATTTTTTACCTACAATGCAAAATTTGACTTATAGAAGAGTTGCAAGCGATTCAAGGTGCCCTAGATGTAAGAGGGACATAGAGACTGTGGTTCATATCTTTTGTGAGTGTTTTTACGCAAAGGAAGTATGGAGACTTTTGGGATTTATTTCAATTAATTGGAGCCTATTACCCGATTTCAGCAATTGGTTATTTCACTTTCTTCATGACACAAACAGAAGTAATCACAGATTAATTTTCATTACTCTGTGGGCTCTTTGGTATTCCAGAAACAAAATGCTATACGAAGGAGTTATTCAATGTGTGGAGGATGTGTTTACCTTTGTCAAAGCATATAATGCTGAATTTGAGAATTTATCTTCTGTGCACCATCACCCCAGCCGCCTATCTGATGTCCACTGGGTTCCTCCGCCACCATCTTTCTACAGAATAAATGTGGATGCAAGTTATAAGAGAGGGGAGAATGTTTCTGCCTCGGGTTTCATCATTAGAGATATATAGGGGCAAATTATAGGGTCTGGATATAGATTCTACTTAAACATCACCTCTATTTTTGAAGCAGAAGCCCTTGCTTTTCTTCAGGGCTTGGATTTTGCCTCCGATTTAGGGCTCCGACGAGTCATTGTCACTGGTGACAACAGATCCGTAGTTTCCAAGCTTAACTCCGCCTCAACCGACCCCTCTGTGATAGGCCCCATCATCCGTGACATTAAGCGGGTCAGGTCGTCTTTCACCTCCTGCCGTTTTAGTTTCTCGGGACGTCAGGGGAATGGTCCGGCACATGCATTAGCGGCTGAAGGATTGCGGCACTCCACTGACCGGTTCTGGGTCGAAGATGCTCCACATTCGGTGCTGCAGCTAGCGGCGTTGGATCGACGATTCTCTGATCCACCTTGACCATGTTTCAGATGGCTTTCTTTTGGGGAAATTTTTGCTACACTTTTTTAGAAGATCCCCTGTTTCTTTCTCCTCCGCCTCGGGCTTTCATCGTTTTCTTCTCCGGTGGAGGATTGTCGGTTCGCATGCACCTTTAGTTTTATTTCTGTTTCTTCTTGGCTGTTTTCTCTTTCTTTATTTGTTCTTTTATTTTCTTTTGTTTTTCGTCTTTATGTTTGGCTTGTAACTGAAGCTAAACGATGGTTCAGTTTCCTAGAGACAATTTTTATCGTTTCAATAAAGTGCTAACCGACACTTTAAATATAAAAAAAACATACTCGGTATATTATATGTATATTACATTTAATATATTATCTTATAATTAAAAAGTATGTTGTATATGTATATGTGTATATATTATGTTATTTTTACATTACTAATATTATATTATTATAGTTGATATATGTGCATATATTATGTGTAATATACTATTATTATGTATTTATTCTACGTCGTTTCTTACAGCAATCTATAGTATTAGTATGTACATATATTTATATGATATATTATATTATTGCTACGATTATTATAACATTACATTAGTTATGGATATACGTTATTACATACATTCTTATTATTATATTAATATTAAATGCGCTATTATATGTTATATGTGTATGTTATGTTATTATATTTGTATTTCACCGTTATTATATATTATTATTTTAGTTCAAGTTTATATTTTTATCGAGACATTAAATTTATTATATTTAAGGGATGTTTTCTAATTTATTTCGGGAACCAGTTAGAAAGTGGCATCCTGACTCATTCAGGTGTCATTTTTTCTTGGTTGTCGTAAATAAGGAAATACTCTCCTTAGACCGTTATTTTATGAGATTAAATTTTAAATTAAATTTGAATTTTCATTCTCTTGCAAAGACAACACTTAATCAACATGATACCAATTTTGGGCGTCGTAGGAGTGCTAATCCTTCCCTACGCGTAACCGACTCCCGAACTCAAATGTTTTAGAATCTCTTGTTGATTTTTAGCGGTGTCTGGCCTACCATAATGGCCGGTGGCGACTCCAAAACCAATTTCTTCATTTTCCCTACTTCTCCTATTTCTCCATTTTCCATTTCCCCAATTCTCAATATATTTTCCAACATCATTGTTTTAAATAAAAAATACCTTTATTACAGATGGCGACTCCGTTGGGGACACTTTTAAGAGAGTCGGGCCAATGTTGATTTTTTGTTGTCTTGCAAGAAAATTCAATTCAATTTAATTTAATTTTTAATCCCTTTGCATTCATGCATGAGCCATTCGTGCTCCGTAACCGTTAAGTGGGAGTGATTACTTTGCCTCGTGGGGTCTCCACCTCCGTATGATGTTGTAATTCACTTCCTAGATATGATCCTTATATTTCATGGGGTTTAGGCCCCCGTATGGTATAAGGACTCGTATCCTCCTGAATCGATATCTTATTATCTTAGTAGGTAATAGAGACAGTTCGGGTACCCTTAGTACTCTAGGACCTAACCTCATATAATGGACCGTAGAGCTCACCTTTTAGAGCCATACTGAAATATTGTTCGTTTAGCAGTAACCCTGTTAGGTCTTGCTTGATTTATTTATGCATTTTTTTCCATTTATATGTCATGTATATAATTTTAATTGTTTCAATTTTGGCATTTGTTGCTATTTAATTTATTCAACTTATTTGTTTATTTGATTATCTTTAATTGTACTAACGTATTTTGGTCTTTGATTTTTTACATCACATTTTCGAAACATTATTTCATTCATTTACATGATAGTTGCATTATGTCATCTTAAAATATTAATTATTCATTCACTTGCATTAATATATATGCGTTTATACATAAATATTGCTTTTAGAAGCATGCATTTTTTCATTTATCATCACATTGGTTCAGAATAAAGGATCATTCGATTTTCAGAAAGAGGATGCCCTAACCAGTGAAAATCCTGACAAACTTGATGACCCGCAACTGCGGGACAAGTAATGTTTTAATTTTACATTGAGGGCATCCTTACATACATGGCATCGAGAATTGTTTAATCGAAAGAAAAAATCTGACCACCACAGAATTTGGGGCATCCCTTTAAGGGGGAAACATAATATGTCAATCACTCACTCATTGAGATCATTTCGCATTAACTGCATACATCATACTTGCATTTAAGTCACCATGCATTTAGACATATCACATGCATCCATAACACATTTATTTAAGCACACAAAGAGGTTCAAGGAAGAGACCAAAGAACCTCAACTATGGAGGCAACAACATGGACCAACTTTTAGCCCCAAATGAGGCCGAATACGCAGAAGCGTAAGCATCTAAGATCTTTGAACAAATACTGACTAGTGTTTTCTTTCCTTTTCAGGTACATACTCCTTGTTATGGAGTAGAAAATATTTTTTTTCCAAATCTAGCCTCTCCGTCAAAGGTGTAGCAAGATCAAAATTCTTTCCGATCTAGCCTCTCCGTCAGTGGCGTAGCAAGATCAAAATTCTTCCCGATCTAGTCTCTCCGTCGGTGGTGCATCATATCAAATCCTTTTCAGGTCTTGCCTCTTCGTCGATGTTGCAACTAGACCAAACTTTCCTCCTCATATATCATCTCAGAATCATAGAAGAAAGTTTCAAAAAAAGAAAAAAAGTGAGAAAATAAAGAGAGAAAGAAAATTTGAAGAATCAAAAGAAAATCCAAAAAAAGAAAGAAAATTTGAAAAATAAAAAAAATATCAAAGTTTCATTCTCTGATCCTGTCTCTTCTTCGGTGTTGTAGCTGGATCAAAATTTATTCTTTTAGATCGTGCCTCTTCGTCAGTGTTGCAGCTCAGTCTAATCCTGGTCTTGCCTCTTCGTCTGTTTTGTAGCTGGACAAAATTTACTAACTCTAGATCATGCCTCTTCGTCAGTGTTGTAGCTTGATCAAATTTACTAACTCCAGACCTTGTCTCTTCATCTGTGTCGTAGCTGGGTCATACCTTACTAACTTTCGATCTTGCCTCTTCGTCGGTGTTGTAGCTGGACCAAATTTATTAACTCCCGATCCCGCCTCTTCGTCAGTGTTGTAACTAGATCAACCTTATCAACTATAGACCTTGCCTTTTCATTAGTGTTGTTGCTGGGTCAAAAATTTACTTTCATTTTCCACGTTGTAGAAAATAAAAAATAAAAAAATAGAATCAAGAAAAAATAGAAGAAAAAAAGAGAGAAAAAAAGTAAAAATGAAAAGAAAAAGAAAAAATCTTCTTCGACCATGTCTCTTCGTCAGAGTTGTAGCTTGATCAGAACTTTCTGTAATGTCCCGGTTTTGGGCCTAGGTGTTTTACGTGTCGGGTTAGGTTGGTGGAACTGGTCATCGGTTGTTCGAATCGTTAAAAGGTGGTTGAGGGAAATCAATGTTCAGGATGGGATAAAAAAGTGGTAAAAATTTCTAAAATCCTCTAAAATTACATTTAAGAGGTTGGTTAAATCAATTTTGCAAAACAAGTTTTGGGAAGTATACATTTTGGGCAGTGGCCAAAATGTAAAGTTTTAAAATTGTGGGAAAAGATTGTTTTCAAAAAGAGTCAAAAGCTTAGAATCTTTAGGGAGCTAAATTGTAATTAAGTATTTTCTCTAATTTGGTATGTGTTTTAAATGATTTATTAAATATTAAAATGGCTTTCATTGATTTAATTAATGAGGTAGTTATACTGGTTAAGAGATTTTGACGATCATTTTCATTCTCTCCTTTTCACTTCATCCAAACACTCTCCATTTTCTCTAAATTTCCATATTTCCTTCACTTTCTTTTCCTCTCTTGATTTTCAACGTCTCCTTTGTGATTTCTCTCAAATTTCTTCAAGACTCTTGAAAGCTAAACTTGCCAAATTAGAAGAGAAGCAAGGATTGGAGGTAAATTTCGTGCTAACCCTCTAATCAAGGTTATTTAATTAAATTCCAAAGATATTTGACTCTTTACTTATATTTTTTATTGAGGTTTTATTGTGGTTAGATAAAATGATGAAATCTTGTTGAAAAAGATGATTTAAATGTAATTTTCGGAGTTGTGTTGATTTGATTTGTTTGAGATTGTTTCTAATTGAGTTTTTAAAGGACTATGGTGTTGAAATAGAGTCTTAATCATGTTAATCCCGAAATCCTTGAGATCCTTGGTTTTAAAGGTGTTTTTGGTTGGGTTTTGCCGTATTATGTGAGTTTTGAGTCGCTGGAGGTATAAGGATGGTTTTAGGTTGTTTTGGATGTTGATTTATGGTTAAAATGTGTTGGTGGATGGCTGAGCTGAGTTTAGAGAGCAATCGATTGAGTTTTTGGTTGTTTCGATTGGGTAATTTGATGCTTTAGAGCAGGCCAGCAGGTTTCCTTTTGATTGCTGGTGTTTAGATGTATTATGATGCATTGAATCTCTATTTTTTAATGTGTTGAAAACAGAAGATAGTGTTCTGAAATCGAACGAAGTGGTTTTAGAGATTTCGAACGGTTGATTTGTGCATCGGCGCACGTGGTTTCGCAAGTCAGTGAGTGGAAATGGATTTTCTAGCATGGAAACGTTTTAGAAAAGGTTTTGGGAACTTAGTAAGAGCTTGAAACGCTTTACTAAGTTCAGAAGTAAGTAAAGTGAATTTCTCTCCTGGGTTGTGCTAGTTTGAGCCTTTGGTTGCACTTGATTTTAATTGCGTTTACCTACTATTTTAAAGCATGTTTTGAGTATATAAAATGTGTTTGATGATGCCATGTGGTTTAAGGATGCACTAGGTAAGTGATCCTTGTATGCATGTGTTGATGCATGAGTTTTGAAGCATGGTTTAATGCTTGAGATATGGCTTGATATGAATACTTTGGGAAAACAATGAGGTATGCATGAAATGTGGATTATATTGGCAAGTGATGTTGTATAAAGTGTTTTATAAATGAAATTGGATATAGTTAGCCGGCTATGGGATTGAGTGCACTATAAACAAGTTACCTTGGATGTTGAGGGGGTGTGATTGTACCGAAAACTCCATCCAAGAATTTTAACGATTGAGGATTGTTTAAGGTTGCAATGATTGAGGGTAGCTCCCGGGTGCGAACCTTGTGTGTGTCCCGTCTCTCGTTAGTAGTCTATACATTTATCGATGAGTGGTGTTGAGGGGTTGTAATTGTACCGAATACTCCACCACGGGTGTCACAACGGTGGAGGGTTGCTCCCGTGTGTGAACCTTGAGATGTCGGTAGAGTGTATGAAGGGCCTGGGACAACCCTTGGTAATCCGTGTATCCAATATGCTTTTTGAGAAATGCGAATGTTGTTAATCACTTGAAAGCCAATATAATGGATTGAAATGTTATAGAAATGTTGTTGATGCATATTGTGAAAATGCATGTTTTACCTTAAGCTTTGCATATTGGTGAATATGTTTGGAAGGCTCAGTTTTTTATTAGAAATGGTTTAATTGCTATGAAGTAATTGATACTTGTTGTATGATGTTTACATGCTGATGTTAATGTTGAAGTGCATGGATTTTCAAAGAAGCCATCATGGTTTTGAAAAGAGTGAAAAATGGTATTAAGCATTGATGGTGTTTTTGGTTTTGAGCATTCCTCACTAAGCTCGTATGCTTATGCTCTCTTTTACTCATCAATGCAGATAATTAGGTGTTTAGAGGCATCAACTTCAAGGGATTTTCCAAAAGACTTCTTTAAATGTAGGTCGTGGTTTTGAACTAGTGTAATAAAGGCAATGGGGGTGTCCAATGCTATGAATGTTGGTTACTTTGGTATTTTCTGGTTTAGTACAAGTTTGTTATGCTTTTATTGGGTTGTATGTTTCCTATAAAAGTTGGTTTATGCTTGGATTTGATAATTGGCTTTTGATGCTTGATTTTCATAGGAAGTGTAGAGCGTCAGGGTGTTCTCTATTTATGAGTGCAAGTGCACAGTCTTGTCAAGTTATAGTATAAATGATATTGTCTCCCACAGGGATTGGAGCAGTTCCTATGAATGGTTTTCTGCACAAAGATTTAGTAAATGCGTAATTAAATCTCATGATGTGGAAATATAAAAACATAAATAAAATAGAGATAGTGATAAGAGGATGATAAGGAGAGAATTGGTCGATAGATTGGGTAACACAATTGCAGCTCAGTAGTGTGTGGACTGCATTGTAAAGTCTGAGTATGTTTTGCGTTGCCATGAATTGCTGCCTCGGCGGGTATGGTGGGCGGTAGGCTACGACCCTGTCACGCTGCCGTAGCGGGTCACTACCACTGCAACTTTCACTGTCTCGGCAGGTGGAACGGAAATAGGTCCTAGCAGCAAGTGTGGCAGACATTCCAAGTTCGGCGGGATAGTCGACAATGATCCTCGCTATTTCTAGGCAAGGATGCTCGAACACTCACGTGATGTAGGAAGTACCTAGCAATCTCAGTGTAAACCTAACACATTCAAGTCGATTCGATTGGCGATCCCTCTTAGCCGCTAAAACTTGTGGACTGGTGTGGAACCAAGTTAGTCACACCCCAACATGTTGTGACCGTGCTTAACCCTTTCGTGAGCCTTGCACTTTCGTGCCCGACAAATGGATTCTCTCAACTTACTGGTGTAGACTAATCAAAAGAATGAAGTGCAATGGATTAAGCAAACTTCGGAATTTTATTGAAAACAACTTAAAACTAATACAACTGTTTCTCACAACCTACTTTACATACGCGCGCCTAAACCCTAGGAGAGTTGGGCCGTGACCCCCAAACAACTCCAACCTATCTAGCTACATCTCCGTTGTGCGGCTATTCAAGCACGCATCCCCTCAAACCTTGTCATTCCCCTATACCCTTACAAGCATAGGGTATATATAGGGCTCATGGCCTCAGTTTGAGTCCTCCTTGAAGTAGAAGTTCTTAAAGTATATTTACATTAAATATAGACTCCTTTTTGACTTAAATATGGACTCCTTGGACGTTGCCTTCTTCTGCATGTAAGGATAAGTGCTCCTACTTACCGATCTTGGATCAACTCTACCAGCCGCTCTAGGCTTCAAAAAATTGCAAGACTGGGCTCATTGGGCTTAGGAAATTGCCCTCTTTCAACCGCGACCCATCTTTGATAAGTCGATGTATCTCCTGCCTGGGTGGCACTTGGCGGCAATGCTGCTTCGGCAATGTCCTTGGCGGTATCTGGAATTGCTTTAGTACAACTCCTTTTGTTCTAGCTTTCCCGTCCTCTCATGTCCTCTCCTCTTCTCTCCTTGCTACAACACCTGAAAATATAAACTAAACTAAAACAGTAACTTTTCTCAACCAAACATAAAATATTCAATAAAAGCATAATAAAAGAGAAGATATTGTTATAATGCTTGCACTGCACCTAAATATGTCTAAATGAGCTCAAGCATAATAAGGGCAGGAATGTGTACAAAATATAGAACTTGTGGACACTCTACACATCTCCAAACTCGAACTATTTCTTTTCCTCAAGCAATGCAACCTAAATAGTAAATTTGCCCTCTTCACAAAATTAATAAAAAACATTAGCCTTTAACTTGATTTCTTAATGCCAGTGCAGTGTGTGCAGGTCTGTGTTCATGCTAAATATGCTGAAATTACTAAGTTAACAAAGAATGCCTAAAGTAATTAAATTACTAAAGAGGATATAAGTTGCTGCCTTGGCAGCACCGTTGGGCATTTTTTGTAATCTTTTTCTGATCATGGCTTTAAGGGCTTCAGCTTATCACAACTATTCTTTAGGACTGAAGCTAAGATAGGTGCATTCTATGAAACTCCGAACCCTTTGAATAGAGAAATCTCGTGAAGGCTTTCATTCACTCTTGCTAATTTGTCTGTCACTTGGTTTAGATACGTGGAATTTGATAGCAGCGGAGTGTCCTTGCTCATGATCCTTCCTAGAGTCTGTTTCGGGCACCTCTAGGGTTTTCATCACCTTTGTTGTGTTGCCCTGTGCTGTCGTGGCGGCAAACCTGTATCCAATCAAGGAATTTTTATTAAGGCAGAAAATGTTAAACTCAGAACTCAAGCAAAAATCCAGCATTTATCAGACACGTGTAAAGATAATTGGCAGAAAGAAAAATTTTATAAGTATTTTTCATGCTTCTTCCTATAATTAGGTTAATTTTTTTTAGTATGGTGCGAATATAAGTAGTCGGCTTTTCTATCATAGGCACAAGTTTTAAAACTAAAAATTTCTACTTCATTAAGTGCTAGAGGGCAGAATTTACATATGATCCTAAATGCTACTAAATGAACCTAAAACAAAGAGGACTATTCCCCCAAACTCAAGGTTGGCATTGTCCTCAATGCCTCTACACAAAACAAAAAACAAAAACAAAAAAATAAAACATAAAAGAAAAATAAAAAATAAAAAAGGAAAAAAGAAAAATAACATAAAACATAAAAATTAAAAAGAAAAGAAAATGGTGCTATAGACTGGCGGAGTTCCCCTCTGTTGCTGCTGAATTAGAGGAGGATGCTGAGGAGGCAGGCAGGACTAGGCGGCACGTAGAAGATGGTTTGTCGGTTGGGCTCTACTTCTTGCTATGCGGCGGTTGGATGCGGCGGGGGGTGGGTTTCTTGGATGGTCCTTCATGTCCTCCACCCCGAGGCTCTGCTACTGGTCGCTTTCTCTTTCTTCTTGCCTTTGTCGGTTTGTCATCAAGGGAGTCTGAGATCTCCATGTCTGAGTAGCCGATATCTTTGGCAGCGACCTCTTTTGCTACTAGGGAGGCAACGGCGGTCTCCTCCTTCCTTTCTGATTCGGGTGAGGAGGAGAGGTCGTATGACTAGATAGGAGTTGTAGAGGTCCTTCTTTTGGGGTGGATGTGTGGCCCATCGCTGTCGGCGGCGGCATGAGTAGCAGCTGGTCTGGGTATAATATGAACTGGCTTGGACGATGCTAACTCTATTGGGAAGGCAGACAACTTTGGGCCACCGTCTTGGTACTTGTCAAGCAAGTAGGCCACAAAGGCTTACTGTACGTCCGCCACATATTTGGTGAAGATCACCTGTTTTGTGCTCGATCCTTTGGCAGCTTTCCACTAGGTTGCGCAATAGGGGGATCACGACGGATAAGAGGGTAATTTCAGTACTGTTCGATGCTGCTGGGGTGGCGGCAGCTTGGGACGGTGGCTGGGCGGTGGAAGGTGTGTCTGGCTCCAGGTTCTGCATCATCAACTAGCGTGCCCTTCTTGTCCATCCTTCCTTGGCAGGAAGAATGCCCGTGGAAATTGGTGCAAAGGCCTATGATGAGTGCAGGGAAGAAGAGGGGTCCCTTGGTGTTTGGATTTTCTGCATGGGCATAGATCTCCCTTAGGATCACTTAGCTAACATTGATTTGTCGCCCCTTCATGATGCTGTAGATAAGGGCGAGTCGCGACCTGTTGACTGTCGATCCGTGCGTGGTGGGCATCAGACGGCGTTGGACTAATTTACTCCAAAAGGCTGCCTCCGGCAGCAAGTCGCGACGGTTGACTGGCCCATTGTTCTTGCATGTTAGCCACTTGGTGTTTGGCTTACAGATCTCTCTCTTGATCTTTTTGTAGTTAGCTGCCATTAGGTAGGACTCCAATTCTTCATGTGGGTTGTCGCAGACTTCTAGGTTGTTGAAGTTGTTGATCATGTCTATTGTAAATTTGACACCTTCTCTGCGGACATACACGAAAGGATTTCCTGGTGTCGGTTTGTGGGCGTAGAACTCTCGTACATGGTTGTTTTTGATTCCTTCTGGCTGCCGTGCGAATTGGTCCCAGCTCATGTTGTGTATCCTTTCGAACAGGAAGGCTTCAAGACCAAAATCCCCATCAGGCTGGGTATATTGGAATCCCATTTCCTCCCATAGTTACCGCTCTCTATAGTATTCCTTGTAGGTTGGCTCGAGAACTGGGTTCAAGAACCTCTTAAAAAGGGGTTTGGTGGTGGCGGCAGGTTGCTGTGATGTGGCCATAGTCGTGGGGCGGTTGTTTTTCCTAAAGAAAGAAACAAGAACGTGAAAGAAAATAAAGCAAGGGAAATCTTGAAGGAAAAGATAGCAGAAAGAAATCAGGGTAAAGAAGAAAGCAAAGTGAAGAACGGGGAGAGAATAGGTGGCCTTATATAGCCGCTTCTCTCCTCTGCCTTGACGGGCAAGCTGTCAATGAGAAGCAATTATTGCGGCGCGATTAACGAGATTGTAGCCGTTACACAAATATATGTTCCGCTCGCTGCGGCAAAATATAGCCATTGTGGCTAGCCGTTATGAAGCCACTAGCCGTTATGCTTATCTGCCTTGGGATGCCTTGGCCGCTAGTTGGGATTCTCCTTCTATTCATTTATCTTTATTGATCTTTCCTTCATTCCTAACCCGAAATAAATTAAAAGCAAAGATTAAATAAAAATGAAATCTAAATAAACTAAAATAAAAATAAAAATAAAAATTAGGTTATGTTGGATTGCGCTTTTCCCAAGCATAACCGCTACCTGAGGGCTTTGTGTTTGGCTTTTTATCTGACATGTCCTTTCCCTCCTCAGGTGGATTTTGCTGCCTTCCTTGCCGCAATGGCGGGACATACACCAAAGAAAACAAAGAGGCATTTTTATTATTATTTTTAAGCAATAAAATAAACATAGATTTAATGTGCAAAAACTAAACTAGAAGTGCAGAAATTCAAACGTAGTTGCTATTGCCAATCCCCGACATCGGCGCCAAAAACTTGTAGAGCGTCAGGGTGTTCTCTATTTATGAGCGCAAGTGCAAACTCTTGTCAAGTTATATTATAAAAGATATCGTCTCCTATAGGGATTGGAGCAGTTCCTATGAATGGTTTCCTGCACAAAGATTTAGTAAATGCGCAATTAAATCTCATGACGTGGAAATATAAAAACACAAATAAAATAAAGATAGTGATGAGAGGGATGATAAGGAGAGAATTGGTCGATAGATTGGGTAAGACAATTGCAGCTCAATAGTGTGTGGACTGCATGTAAAGTCCGAGTATGTTTTGCGCTGCCATGAATTACTGCCCCGACGGGTATGGTGGGCGATAGGCTACGACCCTGTCACATGGCCGCAGCGGGTCACTACCACTACAACTTTCGTTGTCTCGGCAGGTGGAATAGAAATAGGTCCTAGTGGCAAGTCTGGCAGACTTTCCAAGTTCGGCAGGATATTCGACAATGATCCTCCCTTTTTCTAGGCAAGGATGCTCAAACACTCATGTAATGAAGGCAATACCTGGCAATCTCAGCGTAAACCTAACACAGGCAAGTCCATTTGATTGGTGATCGCTCTTAGCCGATGAAACTTGTGGACTGGTTTGGAACCAAGTTAGTCACGCCCTAACATGTTGTGACCGTGCTTAACCCTTTCGTTAGCCTTGCACTTTCGTGACTGAAAAATGGATTCTCTCAACTGCCTGGTGTAGACTACTTGAAAGAATGAAGTGCAATGATTTAAGCAAACTTCAGAATTTTATTGAAAACAACTCAAAACTAATACAACCGTTTCTCACAACCTACTTTACATACGCGCGCCAAAACCCTAGGAGAGTTGGGTCGCGACCCCCAAACAACTCCAACCTATCTAGCTACATCTCCGATGTGCGGCTATTCAAGCACACATCCCCTCACACCTCGTCATGCCCCTATACCCTTTATAAGCATTGGGAATATATAGGGCTCATGGACTCAGTTTGAGTCCTCCTTGAAGTAGAAGTTCTTAAAGTATATTTACATTAAATACATAATCCTTTTTGACTTAAATATGGACTCCTTGGACGTTGTCTTCTTCTGCAAGTAAGGATAAGTGCTCCTACTTATCGATCTTGGATCAACTATACCGGCCGCTCCAAGCTTTAGAAAATTGCAAGACTGGGCTCATTGGGCTTAGGAAATTGCCTTCTTTCAATCGTGACCCATCTTGGATAAGTCGGTGTATCTCCTGCTTGGGCGGCACTTGGCGGCAATGCTGCTTCGGCAGTGTCCTTGGTGGCATTTGGAACTGCTTCAGTACAGCTCCTTTTGTTCCAACTTTCCCGTCCTCTCTCGTCCTCTCATTGCTACAACACCTGAAAATATAAACTAAACTAAAACAGTAACTTTTCTTAACCAAGCATAAAATATTCAATAAAAGCATGGTAAAAGAGAAGATATTGTTATAATGCTTGCACTGCACCTAAATATGTCTAAATGAGCTTAAGAACAACAATAATAAGGGCAAGAATGTGTACAAAATATAGAACATGTTGACACTCTACAAGAAGCATGCATAAAAAATTCAACATTTATGATAGTGTTGCTTTGATGATGTTATTGCCATGTGTTCTTGATGGTTGGAGTATATTTGGGTTGCAAGCATGTTTACATATATGTTAGATTCTGTTAGAATGGGTTTTGAAGTTTTGATTTTGCATTTTGGGCAATTCCAGACTGAAGTGTATCGATACGACCTTCATAAATGAGAGGAGCGTACCAATACACAGGGGCGTATCGATACCCTTTTTAGTCGCTGGATGAGGGTGTATCGATACAGTGTCCTAGCGTACTGATACGATATTGTAATGTGGAAGCTGGGAAGCCTGATCTTCGGGGGCGTATCGATACCCTCCCCAAGGGTACCGATGCGCTGTTCGTTAAATTGGTTGAACTCATCTTTGAATTTTCCGAATCTTTACGTTTTGGTCCTTGTTTTCATATGGATGCAATTAAAGGTGATTTAATGGTTAATTTGAGTTGAGCTTTGACAGTGATGTATGTAATGAACTTAATTAAAGGTTGGTAATTCGAACTTGGTAAAATACCCTTGCAATGTGGCCCCTAAAATCGAATTTGGTATTAAACGATGAGCGTCCGTGTTGTTATTGATCCGTTTCTTGTTGAACACATATGACCTAACTTGCATCTAGACAAGATAAAAAGAAAAATAATTAGGGTCATTTATTGAAGTAAACCTTCCCACTTTACTTCAATATTCCCCGTGTGACCCGTTTGGTTTGGTCTATCGGCTAGGTTGGGTCGAGGGGGTTACATTTGATGGTATCAAAGCCAGGTTACGAAAGGTTGGGATGATGGTAAGATGTTGGTAAGTAAGCAAGATGTGAATATGCGTTTTTTGTTATGTTATTTTGTCCGATGAATTTCTTAGGCTTGTTAATATTGAGTTTATGATGGCGATGCAATATATGGTGGTTGAATATGAATGCGAGATGTTATATGTGATGATAGATTGAGTTGAATCTTGAAGCTTGAGTTGCATGATGGTTATGACATGTGTGTGGTATGCTTTATGCTATGTTGGGGGGAAATTGGACTGCCCATTGCCTTATTACTCGGTGAAATGTTTTAAAATTTGATTTAATGTCTTGGATCCTTGTTAGAAGCTGTTCTGATCTTTTGTTTTGTTTTGTGTTCAAGCCTTAATGTTAATATCACATTGAGGTCGAGGAGAGAGTTACGTTTTGGGTCAGTTGCTCCTGCTGATGGGCAACGTAATTAGGAGAACGAGGTTTTGCCTGGTGCGAATTTACCTCCTCCACCACCACCTGGGGGTGAGGAGCAAGCGCAACACGGACAGGCTGGTCCGGTGTTGGGAGATTTGACACCTTTGGTACAGGCAATGATGGGAGCATTCCAGGCTACTGTTGCTGGAGTGCATGTGCAAGCGCCTGCTGCTGGGCAATTGGGTTTGACATTGGAGCACTTGAGAAGTTTGGGAGGATTGGAATATCATGGTTTATCTCCTAAGGCATCCAAGGCTTGGATGGGCAATACGATCCAAATCTTGGATCAGATGGGGTGCAATGATGCATGAAAGTTGGGTTGTGCAGTGTCGTTGTTGCATGGTGATGCGTATGCATGGTGGATGAATGTGATTACGGCCATGGAGCCAGACGAGGTGGATTGGGATTTCTTTCAGTCTACCTTTAAAAAGAAGTATCTTGGAGTCAGATACTTGGATGACAAAGAGGGAGTTCATGTCCTTGGTGCAAGGGAACATGACGGTGGCTGAGTACGAGGTCCAGTTCGTACGACTGAGTCAATATGCTCCGTAGTTGGTGCCGAGTGATAGGCATCGTTGCGATCGCTTCCGATATGGCCTGGTGCAGGACGTGAAGACGTTCATGCTCGCGTCTAAATATACAGATTTCGATGTGCTGGTGACACGGGCCAAGGACATAGAACAAAGCTTGGGTTTGACCTCGCGTGTGGGTGGTTCTAGCTTGGGCAAGAGAGCTGCAGATGTTGGCCCTAGTGGTGGGTAGAGTAAGAGAAATCGTGACCGTAGATATCAGCCTGTGGCGAGGTGAGGTAACTTTGGGCGAGGTGCACCAGCTTAGGGTAACAAGGTGAGGTTTGAGCATAATACATGTTGGTCATGCGGTTTGCGTGAGCACTTGAGGCGAGATCGTTCTTGTGTGGCTCGTGAGGTACAAGCTCCTATGGCTGGGGCTAATTCTTGATGGAACTGTAGATTTGCTGATCACATGAGACGAAAGTGTCCCTTGTTAGCGGGAGGTGGTCAGGGTCATGCACCTGTTGTTGCACCATAGAGAGGTTGTGGGTGCGGTCGCGGTAAGTTCCAGAGAAGGGAGGATGGGCAGAGATGTGTGGCTCATGTTGTTGCTGTTCAGCCAGAGGGAGGTGGTCTTACGAGGGTGTATGCACATCGCGAGGGACGTAACGACACCGACGTGATTGCAGGTACCTTCACCTTGGAATCCTTATCTTTGTTAGCATTGATTGATTTTGGATCTACACATTCATACATCTTGAGTGAGCATGCACATTTGCTTGATATTCCCGTTGAGATGCAAGATGTAGGAATGCAAGTAACAAGTTCTTTTGGTGAGACTGTTGTTACAAGAAAACTATATATGAGATGCCCTTTATCTTTTCAAGGTCATATGTTTTCAGTTGATTTGATGGAATTTCCTTTTTATGGTTTTGATGTGATTCTTGGAATGGACTGGTTGGTTGAGCATCAAGCTGTGGTTGATTTTGATGTTAAGCGAGTTACCTTGAATCTTGCGGATGATTACAAAGTAGTAATCGTAGGCGAGAACGTGAAGTTTGTCTAATGTAATTTCGACTCTTGAAGCGAGTCGGATGATGAAGTTGAGTTGCGAAGCTTTATTGGCGTATGTGATGAATCCTGGTATGAAGGAAGTGCGAGTGCAAGACATACAAACAGTGTGTGAGCTTTCGGGTATTTTTTCGAAAAAGTTACCTAGGTTGCCACCAAACAGGGAAGTTGAGTTTGGCATTGAGTTGTATGAAAATATGACTCCCGTGTCCACCAAACAGGCACCTAAAGAGTTGAAGGAGTTGAACACACAACTTCAAGAGTTGGTTGATCGGGGGTTCATAAGGCCAAGTGTTTCACCTTAGGGTGCGTCGGTCTTGTTTGTGAAGAAGAAGGATGGTACGATGCGTATGTACATAGATTATCGACAACTGAACAAGTTGATGATTCAGAACAAGTACCCTTTGCCGAGGATTGATGATTTGTTTGACCAGTTTTGTGGTGCTTCGATGTTTTCGAAGATTGATCTGAGGTCTGGGTATTATCAACTAAAGGTTAAGGATGTGGATGTACCTAAGACAGCTATCTGAACAAGGTATGGCCATTATGAGTTCTTGGTGATGTAGTTTGGGTTGACAAACTTACCGGCTGTATTCATGGATATGATGAATAGGGTGTTTCATGAATTCCTAGATCAGTTCGTGGTAGTTTTTATTGATGACATTCTCATGTACTTGCGTACTGAGGAGGATCATGATAGGCATTTGAGGATTGTGTTGCAAGTGCTGTTGGAAAATCAAATTTATGCTAAGCTGAGCAAGTGTGAGTTTTGGCTCAAGGAATTGGTTTTTCTTGGACATGTGGTGTCAGCCGAGGGTATTCGGGTTGATCCACACAAGGTCGATATGGCGATGAGTTGGAAAACACCTAAATCGGTGACGGAGGTGCGAAGTTTCCTTGGGTTGGCTAGATATTATCGAAGATTTGTTGAAGGTTTTTCTAAGATTGCTACTCCTTTGACATAGTTGTTGCAGAAGAATGTTCATTTTGAATAGACGGATGTTAGGCAACAAGCTTTTGAGAAGTTGAAGGAAGCTTTGACGCAAGCTCTTGTCTTGATTCAACCAGAATTGGGTAAGGAGTTTGTAGTTTATAGTGATGCATCATATGTTGGTTTGGGTTGCGTGTTGATACAAGGTGGGAAGGTTGTAGCTTATGCGTCTAGACAGTTGAAGGTGCATGAGCGCAACTATCCTACTCATGATCTAGAGCTTGCTGCGGTGGTGTTTGCTTTGAAGATTTGGAGACACTACCTTTATAGTGAAAAGTGTGTGGTTTACACCGACCATAAGAGTTTAAAGTATCTCATGTCTCAAAGGGAGTTGAATCTTAGGCAACGAATGTGGTTGGAGTTGCTTAAGGATTATGATCTAACGATTGAGTACCATCCTGGAAAAGCCAATGCTGTGGCCAATGCTTTGAATAGGAAGGTGGCTGTTGAGTTGAGAGCGATGTTTGCTCGGTTGAGTTTATCGAGTGATAGTTGATTGATAGCCGAGTTGTAGGTGAAACCTTGTTTGATTCATCTAATCAAGGAGAAGCAATTTCTTGATGATTCATTGGTGCCTCATGTTCAGGATATAGCTGATGGTAATGCAACGTATTTATGTTTCAATGATGACGGAGTTCTATGTTTCAAAAGTCGAATAGTTGTGCAGGAAGATGTTGAGTTGAGGCGCACTATTTTGACTGAAGCTCATAGCAGTCCTTTTGCTATGCACCCTTGTAGTACTAAGATGTATTGTGGTTTGAAGGATGAGTACTATTGGGTGGGGTTGAAAAAGGATGTTGCTAATTTTGTAAGCAAGTGTATGGTTTTCCAGCGTGTGAAGGCTGAGCATCAATTTCCTTCTAGTTTGTTACAACCTTTAAGGATACCATAGTGGAAATGGGAAAGGATTACAATGGATTTTGTGTCCAGTCTTCCTTTGACACCATCTAAGAAGAACCCCATATGGGTGATTGTGGATCGTCTTACGAAGTGTGCACATTTCTTAGCTGTGCATACTACGTATACGTTGGATAAGTTAACGAAGTTGTATATTGCTGAGATTGTGTGTTTGCATGGTGTTTCTAAGTCCATAGTGTCGGATAGAGATCCGAGGTTTACAGCAAGGTTTTGGGAAAGTTTACACCAAGCGCTGGATACGCGTTTGAATTTTAGCACTTCGTATCATCCTTAGACGGATGGACAGTCGAAGCGTGTTATACAGGTGCTGGAGGACATGTTGCGATGTTGTGTGATTGATTTCCAAGGTTCTTGGGAACAACAACAACCTTTGGTTGAGTTTGCCTATAATAACAGTTTTCAGGCAAGTATACAAATGGCTCCGTATGAGGCCTTGTATGGGAGAAAGTGTAGAACGTCTTTTTGCTGGGCGGAAGCGGGGCAAAAGTTTGTTTCCTTGCCGGATATGCTTAAGGGAAAAACTGAGAAAGTGAAACTCATATGTGAGCGGTTGAAGGCTGCATCGGATCGTCAAAAGTCTTACGCGGATTTAAAGCGTAGGGAAATTGAGTTTGCAGTTCGAGATCGCGTGTTCCTAAAACTATCGCCTTGGAAGAAGGTGATGAGATTTGGGCGTAAGGGAAAGCTTAATTCGAGGTTTATTGGGCCTTATGGGGTTGTCGAGCGAGTTGGTCTTATGGCTTATCGGTTGAGGTTGCCTCCTGAGTTGGAGAAGATCCATGATGTGTTTCATGTTTCTATGTTACAGAGGTATAGATCGAATCCATCTCATGTGATGCCAGTTGAGGAGATTGAGTTGAATCCGGATTTATCCTATGATGAGGAACCAGTAGGGATTCTTGATTCGGGTAGCAAGGTTCTTCGTGGTAAGACGATTGAGCTTGTGAATGTGTTGTGGCGACACCGAGGAGTTGAGGAGGCCACGTGGGAAAGTAAGGTGGACATGTTGCGGCAGTTTCCGAATCTTTTTCCTACAAATAAAATTTCGAGGATGAAATTTCCTAAGTGGGGGAGAGTTGTAACTCCCCGGTTTTGGGACTAGGTGTTTTGCGTGTCGGGTTAGGTTGGTGGAACCGATAATTGGTTGTTCGAATCGTTAAAAAGGTGGTTCAGGGAAATCAAAGTTCGGGATGGGATAAAAATGTGGTAAAACTTTCTAAAATCCTCTAAAATTAAATTTAAGAGGTTTGTTAAATCAATTTTGCAAAACAAGTTTTGGGAAGTATACATTTTGGGCAGTGACCAAAATGTAATGTTTTAAAATTGTGAAAAAAGTGTGTTTTTCAAAAAGAGTAAAAATCTTAGAATCTTTAGGGAGCTAATTGGAAATTAAGCCTTTTATCTAATTTCGCATGTGTTTTAAATGATTCATTAAATATTAAAATAGCTTTTATTGATTTAATTAAAGAGGTAGTTATTTTGGTAAAGAGATTTTGATGATCATTTTCATTCTCTCCTTTTCACTTTAGCCAAACACTCTCCATTTTCTCTAAATTTCCATATTTCCTTCACTTTCTTTTCCTCTCTTGATTTTCAACTTCTCCTTCGTGATTTTTCTCAAATTTCTTCAAGATTCTTGAAAGCTAAACTTGCAAAATTAGAAGAGAAGCAAGGATTGGAGGTAAATTTTGTGCTAACACTCTTTACTTATGTTTTTTATTGAGGTTTTAGTGTGGTTTAGATAAAATAATGAAATCTTGTTGAAAAAGATGATTTAAATGTGATTTTCGGAGTTGTGTTGATTTGATTTGTTTGAGATGGTTTCTAATTGAGTTTTGAAAGGATTATGGTGTTGAAATAGAGTCTTAATCATGTTAATCCCGAAATCCTTGAGATTTTTGGTTTTTAAGGTGTTTTTGGTTGGGTTTTTGGGGTATTATGTGAGTTTTGAGTTGCTAGAGGTATAAGGATGCTGTTAGGTTTTTTTTATGTTGATTTATGGTTAAAATGTGTTGGATGTTTTGGTGGATGGATGGGCTGAGTTTAGAGAGCAATCGATTGAGTTTTCGGTTGTTTTGATTGGGTAATTTAATACTTTAGAGTAGGGCAGCGGTTTCCTTTTGAGTGCTGGTGTTTAGATGCATTATGATTCATTGAATCTCTGTTTTTTAATATGTTGAAAATAGGGGATAGTGTTCCGGAATCGAACAAAGTGGTTTTTGAGACTTTGGACGGTTGTTTTGTGCGTCAGCGAGTGTGGTTTCGCAAGTCAGTGAGTGGAAATGGATTTTCCAGCATGGAAACATTTTAGAAAAGGTTTTGGGAACTTAGTACGAGCTTGAAACGCTTTACTTAGTTCAGAAGTAAGTAAAGTGAATTTCTCTCCTGGGTTGTGCTAGTTTGAGCCTTTGGTTGCACTTGATTTTAATTGCATTTACATAATGTTTTAAAGCATGTTTTGAGTATATAAAATGTGTTTGATGATGCCACATGTTTTAAGGATG
Source organism: Hibiscus trionum (assembly GCA_030270665.1). Classification (NCBI taxonomy): domain Eukaryota; kingdom Viridiplantae; phylum Streptophyta; class Magnoliopsida; order Malvales; family Malvaceae; genus Hibiscus; species Hibiscus trionum. The sequence continues at coordinate 32,291,887 of BSYR01000021.1, forward strand.
CACTAGGTAAGTGATCCTTGTATGCATGTGTTGATTCATGAGTTTTGAAGCATGGTTTAATGCTTGAGATATGGCTTGATATGAATGCTTTGGGAAAACAATAAGGTATGCATGAAATGTGGATTATATTCGCAAGTGATGTTGTATAAAGTGTTTTATAAATGAAATCAGATATAGTTAGCCAGCTATAGGATTGAATGCACTATAAACAAGCCGCCTTGGATGTTGAGGGGTTGTGATTGTACCGAAAACTCCATCCAAGTACCCCAATGATTGAGGAATGTTTAAGGTTGCAATGGTTGAGGGTAGCTCCCGAGTGTGAACCTTGTGTGTGTCTCGTCTCTTGTTAGTGGGCTATAGATCTATCGATGAGTGGTGTTGAGGGGTTGTAATTGTACAGAATACTCCACCACGGGTGTCACAACAATGGAGGGTTGCTCCCGTGTGTGAACCTTGAGATGCCGGTAGAGTGTATGAAGGGTTTGGGACAACCCTTTGTAATTCGTGTATCCGATATGCTTTTTGAGAAATGAGATTTTTGTCAATCACTTGAAACACAATATAATGGATTGAAATGTTATAGAAATGTTGTTGATGCATATTGTGAAAAATGCATGTTTTACCTTAAGCTTTGCATATTGGTGAATATGTTTGGAAGGCTTGGTTTTTTATTAGCAATGGTTTAATTGCTGTGAAGTGATTGATACTTATTGCATGATGTTTACATGCTGATGTTATTGTTGAAGTGCATGGATTTTCAAAGAAGGCATGATGGTTTTGAAAAGAGTGAAAATGGTTTTAAGCATTGATGGTGTTTTTGGTTTTGAGCATTCCTCACTAAGCTTGTATGCTTATGCTCTCTTTTGCTCATCAATGTAGATAATTAGGTGTTTGGAGGCAGCAATTTCAAGGGATTTTCCAAGAGACTTCTTTAAATGTACGTCATGGTTTTGAACTAGTGTAATAAAGGCAATGGGGGTGTCCAATTCTATGAATGTTGGTTGCTTTGGTATTTTCTGGTTTAGCACAAGTTTGTTATGCTTTTACTGGGTTGTAAGTGGCCTATAAATGTTGGTTTATGCTTGGATTTGATAATTGGCTTTTGATGCTTGATTATTATAGGAAGCATGCATCTAGAATTCAATATTGATGATAGTGTTGCTTTGATGATGTTATTGCCATGTGTTCTTGATGGTTGGAGTATATTTGGGTTGCAAGCATGTTTACATATATGTTAGATTGTGTTTGAATGAGTTTTGAAGTGTTAAATCTGCATTTTAGGCAATTGCAGACTGAAGTGTATCGATACACTTCATAGTGTATCGATACGACTTTCATAAGGGAGGAGCGTACCGATACACAGGGGCGTATCGATACCCTTTTTAGTCACTGGACGGGGGTGTATCGATACGGTGCCATAGCGTACTGATACAGTCTTGTAATGTTGAAGCTGGGAAGCCTGATCATCGGGGGCGTATCGATAGCCTCCCTAAGGGTACCGATATGATGTTCGTTAAATTGGTTGAAACTCATCTTTGAATGTTCTGAATCTTTACGTTTTGGTCCTTGTTTTCTTATGGACGCAATTAAAGGTGATTTAATGGTTAATTTGAGTTGAGCTTTGACAGTGATACATGTAATGAACTTAATTAAAGGTTGGTAATATGAACTTGGTAAAATACCTTTGAAATGTGATAAGTTTGCAATGTGGTCCCTAAAATCGGATTTGGTATTAATCGATGAGCGTCCGTGTTGTTATTGATCAGCTGCTTGTTGAACACATAGGACCTAACATGCATCTAGACAAGATAAAAAGAAGAAAAAAATTAGGGTCGTTTATTGAGGTAAACCTTCCCGGTTTACTTCAATATTCCCCGTGTGACACGTTCGGTTCGGTCTATCGGCTAGGCCGGGTCGAGGGGGTTACACCTTCTCGAGATCCTGCCTCTTCGTTAGTGTTGAGCTGAATCAAGATTTTTGACTTCAACCCTGCCTCTTCGTCAGTGTTGTAGCTGAGTCAAAATTTATCAACTCATGGTCTTGTCTCTTCGTTGGTGTTGCAGCTGGACCGAATATTACTAACCCCCAACTTCAGATCCCGCCTCTTCGTCGATGTTGTATCTGGATCAACCCTATTGACTTCAGACCCTGCCGCTTCGTCAGTGTTGTAGCTGGGTCAAACATTACTGACTCATGGTTTTGCATTTTCGTCAACGTTGCAGCTGGATCGAATTTACTAACCCCTAACTTCATATCTTGCCTCTTCGTCAGTGTTATAGCTGGATCAACCCTACCCAACTTCAGATCCTGCCTCTTCATCAGTGTTGTAGCTGGATCAACTCTTCTAACTCCAGCCTTACCTCTTCGTCGGTGTTGTAGCTGGGTTAAACCTTACTAACTCATGGTCTGGCCTCTTCGTCGATGTTGTAGCTGGACCAATTTCATTAACCCTCGATCATGCCTCTTTGTCGGAATCGTAGCTGGATCAACCACACTAACTATAGACATTGTCTCTTCGTCGGTGTTGCAGCTTGGTCAAAATTTACAGACTTTTAAATTTTCCTTGTTGTCAATATTGTAAAAAAAATTAAAACAAAAAAACAAAAAAAAAACAATAAAATCAAAAAGAAAAGGAAAAAAGAAAGAAAAAGGAACATTTTTTTGTCGATCTTGCCGCTACGTCAGTGTTGTACTTGGAGCAAACATCAGAGCTTCATCACTCGATCCTATCTTCTCGTCGGTGTTATAATCGGATCAAATGTCAGAGCCTTCACCCTTCGATCATGTCTCTTCGTCAGTGTCGTAGCTGGATCAAGTTTTGCAGACCTTGCCTCTTCGTTAGAGTTGTAGATGGGTCAAATTTTCTCCAAGCATTGCGGCATCGTCATTGGCATAGCAAGTGGAGCTAATTTTGCTCTCCCCGACGGATACCCCACTCTGAAGATTTTGCCTACAAAGGCAACCAAGCAGATCAAGTGAAGTTCAAAAGTAGCAGTGGTTAAAGATAGAACCTAAACCCGAGTAGACAAAAATGATTGTTACCTTGTCTTTGCTCTATTCCTGTTATACAACAATGAGCAAAGAGGGGCAGCTGTAAACACCCATTTTGTCCAAGCCTTTAAAGCCCAAACCCAAATCTAACATTTAATATTAAAATAAAAATCTTTTATTATTATTTATTTATTACTATTATTCACAAACCCAAAATCCATTACAAAAAACCCATTTTACCCAATAACTCATACCCAATTACATATTCGACCCAATTAAAACCCAAACCCAATCTAACCTAAACCTAAAATAAAAAATCCCTAATGACATTGCAGACGCCGCAACCCCTTGCCTCTTTAGTTTTCTTTAGATCTACTCACCTAGGAAAAGATTTAGGAAAATTCGACTCCGGATTCGAGTTCAACGCGTCGAGGAGAGTTGGAAAAGTGACGCCTTATGAGTTTTTTACCGCCTTGAACGACGACAGTGGACGATGGCAAGCGGCATGTAGGCGGCGGCTGGAGTTCGACCGAGAGAAGAGAGAGAATTAGAATTTTTTTTACAACATCAAATGATTTTTTTTGGTAAAAATTGACCATTTATAGGCTCACCAAAACAAAGATGTTTTGGTGCCGGCCCTTAAGGCCTAAGACGACGTCATTTTACTTTTAGACCCGAATACGGGACTCGACCCGGTCAAAAGATCCGCCCTTTTTCAAGCCGGATGGGAAAATTGTGCCCGCGATCACTCCACTTTTGTATCTTTGCATTTCTATCCTTTAGTTTTTGTTCCCTTCAATTTTGGTCACCATTTTCATGTTATTTTGCACTTTAATTTTCCTTTTATTCAATTTTGGTCACTGTCTTCTTCTTCTTCTTCTTCTTACTACTACTACTACTACTAGTATGTACATATATTTATATGATATATTTATTATTGCTACGATTATTATAACATTACATTAGTTATTTATATACGTTATTACATACATTCTTATTATTATATTAATATTACATGCGCTATTATATGTTATATGTGTATGTTTTGTTATTATATTTGTATTTCACTGTTATTATACATTATGATTTTTTATTTTAGTTCAAATTTATATTTTTATCGAGACATTAAATTTATTATATTTAAGGGATATTTTCCAATTTATTTCGGGAACCGGTTAGAAAGTGGCATCCTGACTCATTCAGGTGTCATTTTTTCTTTGTTGTCGTAAATAAGAAAATACTCACTTTAGACCGTTATTTTATGAGATTAAATTTGAATTTTTATTCTCTTGCAAAGACAACACTAAATCAATACAATACTAATTTTGGGCGTCGTGGGGTGCTAATCCTTCCCCACGCGAAACCGACTTCCGAACTCAAATATTTTAAAATTTTTGGTTGATTTTTAACGGTGTCCGACCTACCTTAATAGCCGGTGGCGACTCCAAAACCAATTTCTCCATTTTTCCTACTTCTCCAATTTCTCCATTTTTTTCATTTCCCCATTCTCAATATATTTTCCAACATCATTGTTTTAAATAAAAAATACCTTTATTACAGAGTTCACACACGGAACCATGACCTTCTCTACCTGGTAACATTAGTGGAGTGTAGCCATCACCATCAAGGACGTTTACATCATAGCCTCAGATCGTCAACAATTTAACAACATCCATCCGATACTCTATGGCGTATCGCACACTGCAAATCATAGAAGCCTCCGGCATTGCGATTGCCTTTTTCAAGTTCAAATTCGAGCATCACCTTCTCAAATAGGTCACGGTTCTGGTTCAGTTCGGACAACGTAATTGCAGTCACACCTTGACTGCCGAGAAACCATTATCATCCAGATAATCAAGATTAACATCTCCGCTTCCATATAGGGCTTTTAGAGCCTGAACAATGCCTACTTGAGCAACAAACTTTAAGGGATAAAAGATTGAAACGTTGCTTGACTTGGGAATCTTTCTGGTCGTGATTGCATCTAGAACTGCTTGCTGAAAACCAAGGGACAACCGGTTTGATATAGCAATTGAACTAGCAGACTGACCGGAGACGTTAACTAAGCCAAAGTCAACACCGACCCTTGTTAAAACTCTACGGCGCCGTTCATGCTTGTATTTTGCACAAACCATCAAAGGTGTGTCACCAGAATCTGTCTTGCAGTTTAGATCACAACCAGAATCAATGAGGAATTGAAGGGCTTCTGACAAGCCAAGACGGGCGGCCATGTGTAGTGGGCGGAACTCGGTTTTCATAGTTTTAAGTGGACATTCTACAATATTTTCACCACAGTCCAGGAGAACTTTGACGGCTCTTGGATTGCAACAAAGGATTGCATGGTGAAGGAGGGTTCTTCCATAATGAGGAGTCTCAAGGTTAAGGTGCCGAAGAAGCATCCGTAATATGGCACCACTATCTTCAAAATATTCTACAGCACACCAACAGATGGCATAGGGCTCAGCCAACACCCACTCGAATCTCTTCACCTGTAGTTGCGTCCCATGACCATGCTGCCAGATTTACTTTAATATCAGTAGGGGTCCCATCCTGTTTTAAGATTTTGAATAAATATGTTGGAGTTTGATTTAAAAAAAGTAACATTAAATTTGGGAATAAAATTTTAGGAATAAAAATTTATTTTAGAAAATTTTGTTTATTCGTAAGATAAATAAATAGAAAAGAGAAGGATTTAAATGAAATATATATATATATATATATATATATATATATATATATATATATATTATTTTAGGGGTAATATTGTCCAAAATACTAAGAACTGTTCATTACCAATGTAATAGATAAAAATGGCGTTCCTACCATTTTTATGAATAGTTGACATTGTTGGTAATGTATCAATGCCACTTGGGGGAATGCTTGCAAATCAAACGCATGAATAATTTTTCGGAAAAGATAATACCCTACCAACGAATAATTTCATGAACCAAATACACCTAATGGGCTAAGGTGGTTTCAAGGCAAGAAATAGATATTAACAGTAGAGGACATCTCTATCATGCAACTCTTTAAACTCTTGTTGTTTTCTCCGAGAAACTGTCTTGCTAAAATGAATTGTTCTTCATCGAAACAGAGTACCAGAGCAGTTGACCAGGGACAGATGGGATTCATCTTAATATATGAATATGCAAAAGTAAAATTGGAAGTAACCTAAAGAGCTATCTGATTCTGAACATATAAATCATGTTGGAAAAACTATAAGGAAATGGCAACTTTGAGCAAAAATTCGAGAAGGTTAAGATGGAGATTTGAATAAGGATTTTATTGAGTCATATTCTAATCTATGTGATCTTTACAACGGTATCTCATATGCTCAAATTGGTTGAGTATTGAATGAGAAATTGATGCTCAAAGTAAGGTAGTTGTGAATTGAGTAAGGAAGGGAAAAAACAGTCTTATCCCACAAGGATGGGACAAATGACATAGGAGGTATTTATATACTCTTACCCACTTTCTTCTAATTTGTTGTCTTGAATGAAAATTGTGCTTTGCATGCAAGGTTTGTGTGAATTAATCCATTTTGGGTTGGGCCCCCTTTGTATAGGCTTACCGATATTTTATCCAAGTTGAATATTTTTTTCCTTGAGAATAGCATACCCTTTTTGAGAATATTCCGAAATTTAAAGGGGTATTATCTGCTTTCCTTAAATTGGAATATTTAAAATCGGTAATGCTTGAAATTTATGAAAATATATTTGATTAAATATGGTATTAATTAAAGTTTTTCAAATTAAATTAGATCTAGAATTAATAACCATAATTTTGGAATATTTTTTTCTCACATTTAACCTAGCTCACTGCCCTATAAATAGAATGCCATTCCTTTGGTTTAAACATAACTCGAAAATTTTCTACTCTTAAAAAATTACATTGTATTTTCGGTGGTAGTTAAAGGTAATGGTTCTGTTCATGATCTCTTCCAAAGTTATACTGTCAAAGATCATGGTCAAGCAACTCAAGAATAAAGGAATGGCCGAAATTTGTCTTAAGAAAACTGTGTTTGTGTAAACCTCAACAATCCGTGTTTGGTTTATTTTGAATATGTTCAATTCTTTTAAATTATTTCATTTATAGACTTTTATTTTGAAATCAACCTTTTATGTACAACAAATTAGTCTTAAGTATTTAGTGGATTATGTAAAAGCACTTATTTTAGCCTTTTGGATAGCGAAATCATACAAAACACTAAAACATTAGAAACTCACCTGTAGAAGAAGACGACCAGAGACCTGCCTCCTAACAACAACAGCGGCAAGCGTCGTGCAATTAATATTTGTGTGCAAGGAAGGTTTGGACGACCAGAGGAGCTGTCTATGACTTACACTTGCATCAACACCACACGGTTATAGATCAGGATGTCCATTAGACTATCATACAAACTCTAAGATAAATATACGAAATACATCAAGAGCATAATAAGATTTTGGTCTTGATCTTTGATGCGTTCGAAGTAGTGCTCAAATTAGAGCAAGTATAACCGGCGCATAAGAAATAAACTGATGAGTATCGAGTATCGTGTTCACAAGAATTGGAGTAATAAACCCAAAGTAATTGCACAAAAAAAGTTAGAGAAATAATAATAAGATGATATGGTGGTAATAAAATAATGTTGTAGCTAGGGATGACAATATAATCTGAATTCAATCTGAATCCTAAGAAAAAAATATGATCCAAATCCAATCGAAAAAAAGTCTGAATCCGAATACGAAAAAAAGGTCCGAGTCCTAATAGGAGGTGGGTCGGATATGGACATTTCCATGATCCGATCTGAATCCGATCCAAATTCATATTCTATCCGAGTCTGATCCATATATGAATCCGTATAAAAACATTTAAAACTCTTAGATATAAAAATATAAAAATATATATTTAAATCCTAATTAAGATGTATTGAGATTATGTATATCAATATCAATATATATTAATATCCAAGTTTGATCCGAGTGAGAATGTAGTTATCTACCCGATAGGGTTTTTGTATAAACTCCTAAATTATGTGTAGCTAGAAGTTGATAAAAGAATACTACGGCGATACATGTCTGCGTTAACCCTAATAAACTTATTACCTAGTTAAGTTCCCCTTATTAGTCGTTAAAACCCTAATTTTATGTCTAAGCAGGATTAAAACTCAAGTTAATAGCTTAAGTCTCATTGTTCACACGGTCTAACTTAACTATCTTGATATTAAGTCACAATTCATAATGTAATGCCTCCGCCGATGATATGATCCCGGTTGCAGAATAACCGAAATTACGAGTTGCCCGATCGTGAATGCAGTAAGTATTTCATAAGGATGCGGAAATGGTTTCAAAAGGGTAATTGTATAGAAAAGTGAGGGTAAGATTAGTATGGTGGCGGAAGCTAATTAAAAATATTATGATGGAAAAATGATGAGATGATGGTGAAAAAGATAATGATGGAATATGATGGTGGTGGAAAAATGATGATAGTTTGGTTTCGAAACGAAGGAAGAACCAACACTATATTAAAGTGAAGATTCGAACCTTATAATGTTCAAAATATAAGGATGGATCAAGACCCACTAGTTATATAACAACTAGGAACCAACGATATAAAAGAATTGAAATAGAATTGATGCCACAAGGATAAATTCCTTGATAAGTCAAAAAGTTCAACGAAAAACAAAGAGATAAAACTCTCACAAAGTTTATTTAAAATCCAAGTTGTGTTTGCAAATGACCAAAAGCCTTCTATTTATAGGCTTACAAAGGATATGAAAGGTGAAAAGTCCTTATTTCATGCAAGATGATGCATAAAGCATCTTCATTAGTGCTGAAATATGAATGGACATGCCTTTTAAAAGTGAATGGTTGCAAATTCCGTATGACTTTCCAACTTGCACTGCCTTCAATAATCTATTATCTCGAGCTCTCGATACCGGGTTGATGCAATTCAAAATGCGTTGGAAAGCTAAGAGATAAGAGATTAAGTTTCATGAAGACTTCACAACCCAGTTATGCTTGGATCTTACTTGAAAATGGCAAACAATATGACTGGCGTTTTTGTGATGAATATGCCCAATGAATATAAATGGACATCATATGAAAAGGCATTGGATCATGATCCTTATTATTGCAATCCATTGAAGAGTCAAATAGAGGTGTCTCTTTGCTTTCCTTCTTCCATCTCTTGCTATTCCAATCCTCTCTAAATGACTTGGACAATGCTTCCCCTCCAAGCTCCAAGTTGGCGTGCCACTTGTACACCTATATGTTCAAATAAAAAACATTAATGTGTGACATATAAATGCTGAAATTAAATTAAAAAATATAATTTTTAAACATATAAAACAAATCACATGACTCACTAAATAAAATGCAATAATTTTAAAGAGAAAACTAGACATAAAAGAAATAACAATGTGTCCAAAAATTAAACAAACAATTATGTGTAAAATTTAAATTAAATGCAACTAAGTGCATGGCTTGCATGGCTCTTCACTCCCATTGCCTTCAAGTCCAATGCCCTTTTGAAACCCAACGTCCCAACCTCGCTTGCTTAACATTGTGAGAGCGTCCTTGAATTGTTTAGCCCTTGCCCGGGTGATTGGACCATGAGGAACTTCTATCGGGTCTCTCTTAGGTGTAGTACTGATGTCTGCATCATCCCCCTTATTTTATGCGATTTCCCCTCAAATCGTCACCTACATCATAAGGAGACAAATCAGAAACATTTAAACTCGCACTAATGTTATACTCACCAGGTAGATCTAGCTTGTATGCGTTGTCATTGATCCTTTTAAGGACTTGGAAAGGACCGTCTCCTTAGGGTAATAGTTTGGACCTTTATGGAGCGAGAAATCGCTCCTTTCTCATGTGCACCCAAACCCAATCCCCAGGCACAAAAATGAATTGCTTACGTCCTTTGTTGGCGTATTGTTTTGTTCCTTTTTCGATATTTTCCTTCACATTCCTATATAGATCTTGCACAAACTAAGCCTTCTTTTTTCTATCTATATGCACAAATTTATCATTAGGTAAAGGAATCAAATCAAGAGGGGTTAAAGGATTAAACCCGTAAGCCATTTCAAACGAAGAATGTTTAGTGGTGGAATGCGTTGTCGGTTGTAAGCAAATTTGACATGTTGTAAACATTCCTCCCACGATTTTAATTTTTTTTTGAATGATGGTTTGAATCATGGTTGATAGCACCCTACTAACTACCTCGGTCTCCCCATCCGTTTGGGGATGAAAAGTCGTAGAAAATAATAACTTGGTGCCTAATTGATTCCACAAAGCTATCCAAAAATGACTATGGAATTTGGCATCCCTGTCTGACACAGTTGTCTTTGGCATTCTATGTAGTCGAACTACTTCCCTAAAAAATAAGTTAGCAAAATTTGAAGCGTCATCGGTCTTATTACAAGGAATAAAATGTGCCATTTTTGAAAACCTATCAACAACCATAAAAATTGAGTCTTTTCCACTTTTGCTCCTTGGAAGCCCTAAAACAAAATCCATGGAAATGTCCACCCAAGGTGATTCGGGAATAGGAAGTGGCGTGTATAAGCCATGTGGTTTAAGGCGTGACTTGGCCTTCTTGCATGTAATGCATCTATCACACATCCTCTCGACATCTCGTCTCATTTTAGTCCAAAAGAAATGTTCTCGAAGTGCTTCTAAAGTCTTGGTCAGGCTAAAGTGACCCATGAGTCCTCCACCATGTAATCCATTCACTAAAATGTTCCGAATAGATCCTTGAAGAATGCATAGCTTCCCTTCACGAAAGAGGTATCCATCATGTTGGTAGAACCTATCAAAAATTCCCTTTGCACAAGCTTTATAGATGTCACCAAAGTCAGGGTCATTTTTATAAAGTTCCTTTAGGTAAGCAAATCCAAGTAACTTAGAATCCGAGGTGTTGAAAAGTAAATACATCCTCGACAAAGCATCATCAACAATATTTTCCTTACCTTTTTTGTACTTGACCACGTAAGGAAATGACTTTAGAAACTCCACCCACTTGGCATGCCTTTTTTCAACATGTGTTGTCCCTTGAGATGCTTTAAGGCTTCATAATCAGAGTGGATTACAAATTCCTTGGGCCAAAGGTTATGTTGCCATGTTTGTAATGCTCAAATTAATGCATACATCTCTTTTTCGTATGTCAGATAATTGAGAGTTGCACCATTCAACTTCTCGCTAAAATAATCAATGGGCGTCCATCTTGAGTGAGAACAACTCTAATTCCTAAACCTGATGCATCATACTCAATCTCAAAAGTTTTATTAAAATCTGGGAGTACTAGTAAAAGAGCATTGGTCAAGCATTCTTTAATCAAAACAAAGGCGTTTTCTTGTTCATCACCCCAAAGAAAATTAACATTCTTTTTATGATTCTTGTTAAGGGTGCATCTAAAGTACTAAAGTTTGGAACAAACCTTTGATAGAATCTAGCTAAACCATGAAAACTCCTTACTTGACTTATGATCCTTCGTCACAGCCATTCTTTAATAGCTTTCACCTTTTCTTGATCTACTTCGAGTCCTTCCGAGCTGACCACAAAACCTAGAAAGACAACTTTGTTAGTGCAAAAAGAACACTTTTTAAGATTTACAAACAATATCTCTTTCTTTAGCACTTCTAATACTGATCTCAAATGTTGCACATGATCCTCCAAAGACTTGCTATAGATAAGGATGTCGTCAAAATACACCACACAAAACTTACCAAGAAAAGGGCGAAGGATTTGATTCATTAAACGCATAAAAGTACTCGGAGCGTTAGTTAATCCAAAAGGCATAACCATCTACTCATACAAATTGTGCTTAGTTTTGAAGACGGTTTTCCACTCATATCCTTCTCGCATCCTTATTTGATGATAGCCACTTTTCAAATCATTTTTGGAGAAGATTAATGCACCGTTGAGTTCGTCCAACATATTGTCTAGGCATAGAATTAGATGTCGGTATTTGATGGTAATCTTGTTGACCGCTCGACAATCAATGCACATTTTCCATGAACTGTCTTTTTTTGGCACTAGTAAAACTGGAACGACACAAGGGCTAAGACTTTCTCGAACATACCCTTTTTCCATCAATTCTTCAATTTGACGTTGCAAATCTTTATTCTCTTCGGGATTGCTTCGGTAGGCTGGCCAGTTTGGAATGGTTGCTTCGGGAATAAAGTCTATTTTATGCTCTATTCCTTGAATGGGTGGCAAACCACTTGGAATCTCCTCCGGGAATATGTCTTCACATTCCTGAATCAAAGAGACAATAGGAGAAGGCAAAGAATCGTCAAGTTCGTTAGTGGTTAGCAAACTCTCCTTGTACATAAGTACAAGTAAAGATTGCTTTAAAAGCAATAATTTCCTCACTTATCTTTCTATTGTCAAAAAACAAATTTTTTCCAAATCATTTTTTTCCATCTCGTGTTTTTCTCTCGATCTCTTTTGTTTGCTCTCCTCTCTTCTTTTTTTTTGCTCTTTTTTTTCTCATTCTCTTCTTTTAATTTTTTTTCAAAATTTTCTTTTAACCTTACTTGATCGTCATGGATTTGCCTTTGTATGAGAGGTACCAAAACAATTTTCTTTCCTTCATGTTGAAGAGAATATTGGTTGGTGTAGCCATCGTGGTTTGCTCTTTGATCACATTGACATGGTCTCCCTAGCAATAAATGGTTGGCTTGCATTGGCACAACATCACAGAGTACCTCATCTTGGTACTTACCAACGGAAAAGGGGATGAGGGCTTTCTTGGTAACTTTAATTTCTCCCCCTTCGTTTAGCCATTGGAGCTTGTATGGGTACGAGTGGCGAGTTGTGGCTAATCCAAGCTTTTGTACGAAATAGCCACTTGCCACATTAGTACAACTTCCATCATCAATGATAACACTACATACCTTGCCTTGTATGTTGCAACGGGTATGGAAGATGTTTTCTCGTTGTTGATCACCCTCCAAAACATGAAGACTAAGGCTTCGTTTAACCACAAAAATATTACCATCCTCGACAAATGCTAGATTTGACTCATCATCGGAGGATGTTTGGGCGTCATCTTCCTCGTGCCCGGAGACAATTTCTCCACCGTCCTTCATGGTCATGATCCATAGGTTTGGGCATTGATTAGCGATATACCCCCTCCTGAGGCACTTGAAACACTGAATGACACGAGTTCAGTTGGATATGGCCTTGGTTTTTCCCCTGTCTCTATTTTGGGCATCTACCGTCTTGTTGGGTTTTGATGTTCCAACGTCTTTGCCTCGGAAAGTGGATTCCTTTTTGTAGGCACCTTGTCCCCATTTCGTAGATGAGAAAAAAGTAGAAGAGGAATGAGTGGTACCTTTTCTCTTGAGTCGTTGTTCCACTTTAATTGCCATATGCGCCATATCTTCTATCTCGAGAAAATGATTGAGCTCCACATTTTCAGCGATTTCTTGGTTAAGACCGGCTAAAAAATGGTCATGGTAGCTTCATGATCTTTGTTTATGTCAGCTCGGATCATGTCAATCTCCATTTCTTTGTGATAGTCTTCGACACTCCGATTGCCTTGTTTAAGATTTTGGAGTCTTTGGAACAAGTCGCGGTGGTAATGTTCCGGGATAAATCTCCTTCACATGGTGGCCTTCATTTCATTCCAAGTCTCAATTGGAGGCTCGTTGTTTCGTCTCCTACTAGAGATTAATTTGTCCTACCAAATAATGGCATAATTGGAAAATTCAATAGCATCGAGTCTTACCTTCTTGGCTTCAGAATAATTGTGGCACTCGAAAACAAGTTCCACCTTATTTTCCCATTATAGATATGCCTCTAGATCTTATTTTCCTTGGAAAGGCGGAATGGTCATTCGAATGTTGCTAAGGTTATCATCGACTTGATCTTGATTCCTTGGTCGCCTTTGCCTAGGTGGTCAAGGTCTTCTTTCGTTATTAAATCCTTGGATAGTGTCTCTCCCCTCACTTTGACTATAATAGTCATTTCCTCTGATTAGGACTCTTGGCCTTCTCTCCGCGTTGTTGAGAATACCTTGTTCGGTTCTTGCCACTGCCTTCTCGATACGTCGTTGTAGACGTTCTTCTATTGGTCCCATTAATCTTGCTATTGCCCGGAGTCGATCTTCGTTGATATTGTTACCACCACTGCCACCGTTATTGTTGATAGTTGTATTGCTCATTGTACCTTGCAAAAATTAAACAAGAAACATCACCCGAAAAAGAAAAAAATGAAAAGAAATGAATCACTCACCCTTGTGTGTACACTCGTATATGACTTTTAGGATTCTCTGATGATCTCACCACTCCCGACTTTTTCCACTCGTGTTCTATCTCGAAGTTTTTAAAAGAACTAACCTTGATTTTTCCAAATGTTCGTTGTGGAGTCGGCTTGTGAATGATGTATGGTAGGAAGATGAATAGGTAAATAGGGTAGGCTTAGAAACAAAGGCTATGGTGGCTAAAAAATAATAATATCGGGAAGTAAAAAATCTAATTGGGAGCTTGTACTCAAATATTTATATTTTTGATTTCTTCTCTTTTCCTTCTCCTTTTCTTTTTCTTTCTTTTCTTTCTTTTCTTTTCTTTTCTTTCCTTTCCTTTTGATTTGTTTCACACACTAGAAGAAACAATAACCGGGTACATTAATTTAAACTAGCTCTGGTGCCAAAAGATACGATCTCGGTTGCGGAATAACCGAAATTACGAGTTGTCCGGTCGTGAACGCAATAAGTATTTCATAAGGATGCAGGAATAGTTTCGAAAGGGTAATTGTATAGAAAAGTGATGGTAATATTGGTATGATGACGGAAGCTAATTAAAAATATTATGATGAAAAAATGATCAGATGATGGTGAAAATGCTAGTGATGGAATATGATGGTGGAAGTAATGGCGATGGGAAAATGATGAGTTGCCCGTCTTAAGGAATGGTCAAAATCTGTAATAAGGAAACTACATTTATGCAGGCCAAGCTACTCAAGCATAAAGGAATGACCGAAATCTGTCTTAAAGAAACTGCGTTTGTGCAAGCCTCAACAATCCGTGTTTGGTTTATTTCGAATATGTTTGATTCTTTTAAATTATTTCGTTTATATATTTTTATTTTAAATTAACATTTCTTTGTACAACAAATCAATCTTAAGCATTTAGTGGCTTGTGTAGAAGCACTTATTTCAGCCTTTTTGATAGCGGAATCATACAAGACACTTAAATGCTAGAAACTCACCTATAGAAGCAGGCGAACAATAGAGACATGGCTGCTAACAACAACAACGACAAGTGCCGTGCAGTTAATATTTGTGTGCAAGGAAGGTTTGGACGACCAGAGGAGCTGTCTATGACTTACACTTGCATCAACACCACACGATTATAGGTCAGGATGGCCAATAGACTATCATACAAACTCTAAGATAAATATACGAAATACATCAAGAGAATAATAAAATTTTGGTCTAGATCTTTGATGCGTTCGAAATAGTGCTCAAATTAGAGCAAGTATAACCGTCACACAAGTAATAAAGTGATGTGTATCGAGTATCGTGTCCACGGGGATTGGATTGATAAACCCAAAGACCAGAACCTTATAATGTTCAAAGTCCAAGGATGGATCGAGACCCACTAGTTATATAAAAACTAGGAACCAATGATATAAAAGAATGGAAATATAATTTACGCCACAAGGAGAAATTCCGTGATAAGTAAAAAAGTTCAATGAAGAACAAATAGATACAACTATCACAAAGTATATTTAAAATTCAAGTTGTGTTTAAAAATGACCAAAACCTTCTATTTATAGGCTTACAAATGATATGAAAGGCGAAAAGTCATTCCTTCATGGAAGATGATGCATAAAGCCTCTTGGTTAGTGCTGAAATACGAATGGACATACCTTTTGAAAGTGAATGGTTGTAAATCTCGTATGACTTTCTAGCTTGCACATCCTTAGGTAATCTTGACATATCTCGAGCTCTCGATATCCAATTTATGCGATTCAAAATGCATTGGAAAGCTAAGAGATAGGAGATTAAGTTTCATGAAGACTTCACAACCCAGTTATGCTGAGATCCTGCTTGAAAATGGAAAAGAATCTGACTGACGTTTTTTGTGATGAATATGCTCTATGAATATAAATGGACATCATATGAAAAGGCATTGGATCATGCTCCTTATTATTGCCATCCATTGAAGAGTCAAATAGAGGTGTCTCTTGACTTTCCTTCTTCCATCTCTTGTTATTCCTATCATCTCCAAATGACTTGGACAATGCTTCCACACCAAGCTCCAAGTTGGCGTGCCACTTGTACACCTATATGGTCAAATAAAATACATTAATGTGTGACATATAAATTTTGAAATTAAATTAAAAAAATATAGTTTTAAAATATATAAAACAAATCACATGACTCACTATATGAAATGCTAGAATTTTAAAGTGAAAACTAGACACAAAACAAATAACAATGTGTCCAAAAATTAAACAAACAATGATGTGTAAAATTTAAATTAAATGCAACTAAGTGCATGGCTCTTCACTCCCATTGCCTTGAAGTCCAACACTCTCTTGAAACCCAACGTCCCAAACTCGCTTGATTAACATTGTGAGAGCATTCTTGAATAGTTTAGCCCTTGCCCGAGTGATTGGACCTTGAGGAACTTCTATCGGGTCTCTCTTAGGTGTAGTATTGATGTCTTCATCACTCAATATCTCTTACAAGATTAAGCATGAAGATCAATTAACATAATAGATAAGCAAATGGATGCTATAGCATTAAATGATAATTAAGCAAAGTAACTTAAACAATAAACCCACTAAAAAGTATTTAGCTCATGTCTGAGCAAATAGCACCCATCAAAATAAAGTATGAAATCATTGCGGTCAAATAGAGCAACATAGAAAGAGGCTCAAATCGTCCTAAGATTTCTTCTTGCGTCCACGAGTCGATGCTGCAACGCTCACTACTCCTCAAGCTTCTCTCGATACTTCTCGTCGCCCGAAGACTCCTCTTGATCTTTACTGTTGGTGGTTCTCCGATGTAGAAGACAAGGGATGTTTCCTTGAATAAAGCTTCTCTCGATACTTCTAGGATTTTAAAACCCTAAAATAACATGTGATCTTTTAATGAGGATCTTGCTTTTCGCTTCATTAATTGCTCATAAAGAAGAGGGGACCACGCGTTAATTGGCGTGAGAAAGTAGATGTTGTATCTCTAGCTTCCTAAAAATACTATGGCGTCCGATTCCATCGAGAGAGTGATGCTCTAGTGCTCCACTACTTTCCTCCAATCCATGCCTCATACACAAACACCACTAAAGCACCGCATTTTTCCCGTTAATAGCATCGATATATAAAAACGTTAAGCTCCAGCATAAACTCCTTAATTGCATGCAAAATAATCCTAAATGAATCTATATGAGATTGATTATATACACACTACAAAAATATACATATACTGATGCTTAGTTATACTGACATGCAAAAGTTGTCCGTATAGACAATATATACCGACATAAAATAAAACTGTCAATAAAAGTTCTAATTTTTACCGACAAATATATTATTCGTTGGTGTTGACAAAATATATACCAACATAAGACAAGAAACCGTCGGTATATATGTTGCTTATAGTGACAAACTATAGTAACAATCAGTATAGGTAAAGCATATATCGATGGTTGATTCTATGTGTTGGTATAGATATATTTTCTACTGAATGAAAACTGTATATGTTGGTTTAGGTTATAGTGTGTACCGACAATTGAATATGCGTGTCAGTATAGGTAAACTATATACCGACGGATGCTTTCCGCTGTCAGTATAGGTAGTTTAAAATTTTATCGGGTTTATTATATATATATTTGACATTAATTATTTTTTATATATTTAATTATTTATATATTAAAGTAAACTACTAAAAATATCTTTAACCCCCCCCTAATATTACGTTTTCACCCAAAAATTGAAATCCCTAGAATTAGAAATTCATCTTCCTCTCTCTCGATGTTGGTCCATGCACGATTGCTCCTCCAGATAGCTTTGCTCTCTTCCGCTCATCAATGTTCATTGCGTCAGTCGCTCATCTCAGCTCCAAGCCTCCTGCGGTAGAAGACACTTGACCACCCACCCAAGAACCCACAACCCACAGGTAATCGTCCCTCACTTCAATCCTTGCTTTTTTTTCATTCTTAGAAGCTGATTCATGCATGTAAGTAATATAATTTTCGGTCTTTCAATTTTGAAGCAGCAAAGGCAAATAAGAGTTTGCCCCAATTGTATCCCATCTCTATAGTTGGTCCAAGGTACATTTTCAAACTGTTTTAAATATTCTTGGAAAGTGGTGCTATTCATCGTCCTTTTTTTTTGTAAACTTTAGCTGATGCCTTGTGGGTTTAATCTGAAGATTTGAATAGGCTGTATAGAGACTTCAATCTAGCAATGTATTTTGGGCGTTTTTTTTTTGCTTATGAAACATGGTTGATTTTTTAGTGAGTACATGACATATGTCGCATAAGCCCTTCAACTTTGTTAGGATTTTTGTTTTGATATAATCATTTAAAAAATGTTTTTAGACTTGTTTGAAATACTGAAAAAATTATTCTAAGCCCAAATAACTTGAAAAATATGTTTAAAATGATTTTCAAAGGTTTTTGACTTGAACATATGATTTCCAAAGCTTCAAATAGTTAAAATAGGCCCCTGGTACCGATACCAAATCTCTGGTATCGATACCGAAAGTCCCGTACCAGTACGCCCATGTTTGGTATCGATACTGTCCTAGCATTATAGATACCCCTAGGCTGGTACCGATACTAACCTCCTAGGTATCGATACCCCTTCACTGTTTTGCCTCCAACGACTCTTCCCATTTCAGACTGGTACAGATACCCCTATACGAGTATCGATACACCCTGCTGCACAATGGCAAATTTGGTTGGAAATTGAAACCCAAAAGCTCCAATTCATCCCCAATGGTCACCAATGGCTAGAATCTCATTTGGGAGCATAAAAGAAGTCTTTAAGCACCATAAACAACTAATGAACTACCAAGTCAACATTCAATGATTTAGAAAAGAGTTTTTGTGCTTAAATTGTAATATTCTTTGTAGGAAATACTAGTGAGCCAAATTGTCATATATGCTCGAGTGTTAGGTTTTGGGTGAGTGTGCATAAAGTTGCAAACATTGTACCATAAAGGGTTTTCGAGTTTTCTTAAATCTTTTCTCTTTGTAAAAGAGAGTTTGCTCAAGCTTTGGGTAGAAGCTTTGAGTGTTGTAAAGGTTTCCTCTTGAGCGTAGAAAAAGGGATGAAATTTTTAGTGAATTTGGGAAAATTCTTAGTGGGAAGCTAAGGTAGTGGATGTAGAGCTTGGTTAGAAACTGGAACCACTATTAATACAAAATGGCGAAAGATTTGTGAGGGTCGTTGGACCATAAAAACAAAATGGAAGATATAGGTGCTAAGAAATTCTTAGTTATGAAATTCTTAATTTTTTTATGATTGAATCTAGGTTGTTGTGAATCAAAGGTAGTGACTTTAACTGATCACTCAAGGCATTCTCACAAAATGAATTATTAGAATTGGATTCATTCAGGCGTTAGTCATTTGAATAGCTGACCCCTGTTTAGAACGACTTCAAAGAACTTCCTTAAGCATAACATAGTGAAACCCATAATCAATGATTAAAAAACAATATGAATGTGCATGTCTAGGATTGGTTCTATGAAAAAGACTTGGTATTCAAGTATGCCCACTGCATCATCTCTCTTTTCATAAGTTACCTACCTGGTGCACTGTTCATTATTGTTTTTTTCTATTAGACCATGTGAACCTTTGTTTCAGGTTTTTAGTTTACTAAATTCCTCTTGTCTAACAAAAGTTGAAAATTATATTTCTATTTCTGGTTTTAGTCTTTGGCTAAATTCTTGATGTTTAGCAGATTCATAATCTTCTGTTTCTTGTTTGTGACTATATGACATAATGGAAAAACTAGTAAAATTTATTGGAAAAAATTTCAAAACGTGGAAACAAAAGATATTGCATATTTGACCATAATAAACTTGGTCAAATATTTTAAGGATGATCCTCCTATTGGTAGAAAGGATAAGGTAAATATTGCTAAGGTAAACATAGTGGAAGTCATAAATAGACTTCAAGAAATCAAACCGCGGACTAAACGTTGTGTTCAAGAAGCAAATTTCATGGGAAATGCTTCAATTTCCATAAGATAAGAAGAAGGTCTGTATGAGTAACGTTGGTACTATAATATGCCTAACATGTGGGGAAGCTGTTATATCAGCTAATTACCTTTTAAATAAGGTTCTCCAAAATTAAAGAGAGAAGACACCATATGAGTTATTGTAACGCCCTGGTTTTAGGCCTAGATGTTTTAGACATCGGATCGGACCAGTCGAGAACGGTTCGAATCGCGTAAGGTGATTTAAGGAAATCAAGGATTGGCATAGGATAAAATTATGATAAAAATTGCTAAAATCCTCTAAAAATATGTTTATGGGGTTGGTCAAATCAATTTTACACTAAGGGTTTTGGAAAATGGACATTTTGAGTAGTGACCAAATTGTAAAGTTTTAAAACTATGGAAAAATGCTATTTTCAAGAAGAGAGTCAAAATCTTAGAATATTGAGGGAGCTTTTGTACAATTTTGGCTTCCTTCAATTTGTCATGTGTTTTTAAAGGGTTTTAATAAAGGAATTAAAATGGTTTTAATTAAATATTAAATAAATGAGAAATTAGAGAGGTTTTAATCACGTAACTACTTTTCCCTCTCTCATTTCAGTCAAACACATTTGTCAAAAAACTTTTCATCAGATTTCTTTTCTCTCAAATTCCTCTTTTCTTCCCTAAACTTTTTTTTCAAAGATTCACTTCTTTTTCTTCAAGATTTTTGGAAGGAAAACTTGCCAAATTGTCAAGGGAGCACGAATTGGAGGTAAATTCCGTTCTTAACATTCAATCTAGGTTCTTTATTGAAATTTTCAAGATTAGTGACTCTCATTTATGATTTCAACTGAATTTTGATTATAGTTTTGAATTAAGAGCAAAATCTTACAAAATTGGGATGCGATTCTTGATTTTCAGACTTGATGAGTTGGGCTCTGTTTTGTGTTGATTTTAATTGAGTTCTAAGTTGATTTATATGTCAAAATGATGTGTTGATAACATAGATCCCGAAATACTTGAGATCCTTGAGGTTCTTGGTTGTTTTAGGTGAGATTTTGGGGTGTTTTGGTGGAATCTTGCTTGATGGAGGTATAAGGTTGGGTTAGGATGTTTGTTAGATTTGTTTTGATGTTTATAATGCTTTGGAAGTGTTGTATGTTGGCTGGTCTTGGTTTAGAAAGCAATCGATTGAGTTTTCGGTTGCTTTGGATGGGTACTTTGGTGTTGTTTGGGTGAGCAACGAGTGTGTGAATTGTTGCTGGTGTTAGAATGCATTTTAATGCATTTAGATCTCTGTTTTGATGATGTGAAAATAGGGGATCTTGATCCGGAAGCAAACAAGGTGATTTTGGAGGCTCCGGAGGTGTAATTTCTATGTCGGAGAATAAGGCTTCGCGTATCGGTGAGTGGAAATGCAATTTCCTACTTTGTAACGCTTTGAGCATGATCTTGGGAGGTTAGTGTAAGTTTGATACACTTAACTTAGCTCAAGTGTAAGTGTTTCGGTAATCACTCTCTTGGAAATGTGCTATGTTTAATGAAATTGCACTTGATGTAAGAGTAGATTTGTTTACTTTTTTTAAGCATGTTTAAGCATGGTTTGATGCTGGATTTTAATGCCATTATGTTAAGGATGCACTACGTAAGTGATCCTTGGTTTGCATGTGTTGAATGCATACGATATTAAGCATGTGATGCTTGTTGAAATGGCATTGTGGTTATGCTTGTAAAACAATAGATTAATGTGGTTAAATGATTATATTGGCAAGTGATGAAAATGGTTTTTGGTTACTTTAATCGGATATAGTTAGCCGGCTATAGGATTGGGTGCATCGTGAATAAAGTCGCTTTGGATATCGAGGGGTTGTGATTGTGCCGTAATCTCCATCCAAGTACCATAACGATTGAGGTTAAGATCACAACAGTTAATAGTTAGTCTCGTGTGTGAGTCTTGTGTATGTGTCCTATGCTCTCGTTAGTGGAATTATACAACTACTGATGAGTGATGTTGAGAGGTTTTGATTGTGCCATTAATCTCTATCACGGGTGTTGAGGGTTGTGATTGTGCCATTAATCTCCACCTTGTGTAGTCTGGTAGTTTGTATGAAGCGTGAGGGACAACGCTTGTAATCCATGTATCCGATTGCGTCTTGTGTTGAAATGGTTTATGGATTATCACTTGTGAGCCATTATAATGTAAATGAATAATGTGAAGCATGAGATGCTTGTAAATGATGCAAGAATGCATGAGATGCTTGGTAAATCATGAGCAATGGTTTAATTGCTGTTTTAAAGTGATGCATATGAGCTTGTGTTTATTAAATGCATTGTTGTCTCGAGAAGACATGGTTTATGAAGAGTATGTGATAAAAGTGGTGGTTTTACAAATTATGTTTAATGCATTGATGAATGTGGTTTAGCGATCCTCACTAAGCTATATGCTTACGCTCATTTGTTTCATCAATGTTGAGAACTGATCCTTTCAAGGCAGCCCTAGGCAAGAGGATTCCAAGGCTTTGTCAAAGAGATGTATGTGGTTCACTCTTACGGTAATAAGTGGCAATTGGTTGGACTTCTACTTTCTGATTTGATTGGAGATGTTGGTTGTTATAAGCATGTTTAGTTTCTAGTTGTGGACTTGTAATTGGCCTTTATATGGTCCTATGGCTTGGATGTGGTGTTTTACCCCTGTTAATAGCTTCATGTCTCAAGCATGCTATAATAGCTAAATGCCATCATTATATAATGTGGTTGAGGAGTATGATTTGTTGTTTGATGGTGTTTGAAAGTTTATTAGATAGAGTATATCTTGTGTGCATGATTTGAGCTTGTTTGAATGTGATTTGGTGTGTTTAAATGATGTTAATTGAAGCCAATCATGCATACGTATCGATACACGGGGAAGCGTATCGATACGCTAAGGCAAAATGAGGCAATTCTGTACATGGGTATCGAAACGGATTGCCCACGTATCGATACGCCTAGGCCAAGTTTGAAGGTCGTACCGATACACGAGGAAGCGTTTCGATACGCTTGAATCTTCTTTAGCTATTGCCTTCCCGCGTATCGATACAGGGCCAAGCGTATCGATACATGTAGTTAAATTTCAGTTAAAAGTATCTTTTAAGGTTTGAAAATGTTGCATTTTGGTCCCTGAATATTGTTTGTGCAATTGAATGTGTTTGGACGATCCGTTTGAGCTGAATTTTGACATGTTGGCATGTTACATGACTAATTAAGGATTGGTAACTTTAAAATCATGAAAGTCCTTGTATTTGATGGTTTTTACCGTTTAGTCCCTAAAAGTCAAATATATACAATTGAACCCCTAATCGAACCCTGATTGCTGTGCCGTTTTCACCTAATCGCTTTGCTGAACTTATATGTTAATAATATGTATCTAGAGAAGATAAAAATAAAAAAATGGGTTGTAAGTCAAGGTTGACTTTGGTTTTCCCCGTGTAATCTTCGTAGTCCGGGTTAAACGTCTAGACCGGGCTAAGGGGGTTACATTTGTTGGTATCAGAGCTAGGTTATGAAAGAATTGGGAATGTTGGTATGTGAAATTGATATGTATTGCTGTATGTTGTTTGAAAAGCATGCAATTGGTGGAATTCTGAAGCTTATGCCATGTTTGATTTGTATAAATTGCATGTGAAATGGATATGAGTGCGTGATGATGATGTAATGATGTTGTATGATGAATTTGAATGATGAAAAACATGTTGAGCTTGATGAGTCTTTGTATGCTATGTCATGTAAGGGGAAGTCGAGGCGTCCATTGCCTTATTACACTAATCAAATGTTTTTTTTGTAAACTTGGATCCTTGGTTGCAGCTGGCCTAAATGGTTGATTTGTTTTTGGTTGTTGTGTTTTGTTTAAAATAGCACAATGGGACCTAGAAGGGAGTTGATGTCCAATACGATCATACCTGCGACTGAGCAGGGTGACCAGGGTGCGCAAGGGGCTGACGTCCCTCCTGGTGGACATCTACCTCCTCCACCACCACCTGGAGGTGGGGAGCAGGTGCAGCAAGGGCCTGCTGGTCCTGGTTTGGGTGATTTGGCGCCATTGGTTCAGGCGATCACAGGAGCGTTTCAGGCTGCCGTTGCCGGAGCGCATGTATAGGCCCCTGCAGCTGGGCAGGCGGGCTTACCATTGGAAAGATTGAGGAGCTTAGAAGCTGTAGAGTTCTTTGGTTTGTCTCCTGAGGCGTCTGAGGCCTGGTTGGCGAGTACGATCCGTATCATGGATCAAATGGGCTGTAATGATGTGCGCAAGCTGGGATGCGCAGTATCTTTGCTGCAAGGCGATGCCTACAACTGGTGGACCACTACCACGGCTGGCATGGAACCCAATGAGGTTGATTGCAAGTTTTTCAGAGGTGCCTTCAGGAGGAAGTATCTTGGGGTGAGATACTTAGATGAAAAGAAACAAGAGTTTATGTCGCTTGTTCAGGGTAATCTATCTGTGGCTGAGTACGAGGTCCAGTTCGTACGCTTGAGTCAGTATGCTCCTGAGCTGGTACCTAGTGAGAGGCATCGATGTGATCCATTCCGGTACGGATTGGTACAAGAAGTTAAGACGTACATGCTAGCTGCAGATTATACTAATTTTGACGTGCTTGTTTGTCGGGCAAAGGACATCGAGCAGAATTTGGGTTTGTCCTCTCGAGGTGTTGGTTCTAGCTCTGGGAAGAGAGCCGCTGAGTATAGTTCTGGTGGTGGACGGAACAAAAGAGGTCATGATAGGAGATATCAGCCTGAGGGAAGACGTGGTGTTCCGAGTCGATGTGGTCAGGCTCATGGAGATCGTGTGAGATTTGAGCAGCATACATGTAGGACATGTGGTTAGAGGGACCATTTGAGGCGAGTTTGTCCTCGAGCAGCTAGAGAGGTTCAGGCTCCTGTTGGGGTGACATGGAACTCTTGTTGGAATTGTGGATCGGCGAATCATATGAGGAGGGAGCGTTCTTTGTTGGCTGGTGGTGGCCAAGGACGTGCTCCTGTGGTAGCTGCACCTTAGAGAGGCCGTGGGCGCGGCCGTGGGAACTTTCAGAGGAGAGATGAGGGGCAGCGGGGTATTGCTCATGTTGTAGCTGTTCGACCCGAGGGAGGTGGACCAGCGAGGGTGTATGCGCAACGACACCAATGTTATCGCTGGTACCTTAGCTCTCTAGTCTTTATCTTTGCTGGCTTTGATTGATTCTGGATCCACGCATTCTTATATCTTAAGTGAGCATGCACATTTGCTTGATATACCTGTTGAGATGCTTGAAATTGGAATGCAAGTGACTAGTTCTTCTGGTGAGACTGTAGTCACTAGGAAGTTGTATAGGAGATGCCCTTTGTCTATGCAAGGTCATGTTTTCCTTGTGGATCGGATGGAGTTACCTTTCTATGAATTTGATGTAATCCTTGGCATTGATTGGTTGTCGGAGCATAGGGCGGTGGTTGACTTTGAGGTCAAGCGAGTCACCTTAAAGTTGGTCGATGATTATGAAGTAGTGGTTGTAGGTGACAATGTGAAATTCTTGTCGAATGTGATTTTGACTGTGGAAGCAAACCGTATGATGAGGTTGGGTTGCGAGGCTTATCTTGCCTATGTGATGAATCTTAGTACCAAGGATGTGCGTGTGCAGGACATCCGAACTGTTCGCAATTTTCCGGGTGTCTTTCCGGAAGAATTTCCTGGATTGCCACCAAACAGGGAAGTTGAGTTTGGTATAGAGTTGTACGAGAATACAACTCCGGTGTCCATTGCTCCCTATCGCATGGCACCCAAAGAGTTAAAAGAGTTGAAAACGCAGTTGCAGGAGTTTTTGGATCGATGTTTCATCCGGCCGAGTGTGTTACCTTGGGGTGCACCGATCTAGTTTTTAAAGAAGAAAGATGGGACAATGCGGATGTGCATAGATTATCGGCAACTGAACAAGTTGACGATCAAGAATAAGTATCCCTTGCCTAGAATTGGTGATCTTTTTGATCAGTTCCGGGGAGCCTCGGTGTTTTCTAAGATAGACTTGAGATCAGGGTATTATCAGCTAAAGGTGAAGGATGTGGACGTACCTAAGATAGCTTTTCGCACGAGGTATGGACATTATGAATTTTTGGTGATGCCATTTGGTTTGACCAATGCGCCTGCTGCTTTCATGGACATGATGAATCGTGTATTCCATGAATTCTTGGATCAGTTTGTAGTGGTGTTCATCGATGATATCCTTGTGTATTCACGTACCGAGGAGGATCATGATAGGCACTTGAGAATTGTTTTGCAAGCGTTGCTGGAAAATCAGTTGTATGCCAAGCTGAGTAAGTGTGATTTTTGGCTTAAGGAGGTGGTCTTCCTTGGGCATGTTGTATCAGCTGAGGGTATCCGCGTTGATCCGCACAAGGTAGAAGCTGTGATGAGCTGGAAAGTGCCTAAGTCAGTGACAGAGGTACGAAGTTTCCTTGGATTGGCTGGGTTCTACTGTAGGTTTGTCGAGGGTTTTTCGAAGATAGCAACGCCTTTGACCAAGTTGTTGCAAAAGAATGTTCGCTTTGAGTGGACGGAGGCGAGGCAACAAGCTTTTGAGAAGCTGAAAGAAGCTTTGACGCAAGCTCATGTTCTGATTCAACCTGAATCTGGTAAGGAGTTTGTGGTCTATAGTGATGCGTCCATTGTTGGTTTGGGCTGTGTGTTGATGCATGAGGATAAGGTAGTGGCCTATGCATCTAGGCAGTTGATGGTGCATGAGCGCAACTACCCTACTCATGATCTTGAGCTTGCGGCTGTGGTGTTTGCTTTGAAAATTTGGAGGCATTACCTATATGGTGAGAAGTGTGTTGTGTTTATAGACCATAAGAGTTTGAAATATCGCATGTCTCAAAAGGAATTGAATCTTAGGCAACATCGCTGGTAGAGTTGCTTAAAGATTATGATCTGACGATTGAGTATCACCCGTGTAAGGCTAATGTTGTAGCCGATGCTTTGAGCAGGAAAATAGTTGTGGAGTTGAGAGTGATGTTTTCTCATTTGAGCATATCGCGTGATGGTGGTCTTATTGTAGAATTGCAAGTGAAGCCATCTCTGATACAGTCTATCAAAGATAAGCAGTTGCTTGATGATTCTCTTGTTTCGCATATTCAGGACATTGCGGAAGGTAGATCTTTGAATTTCAGCTTTAGTGATGATGGTGTTCTTTGCTTTGGGAGTCGAATAGTAGTGCCTGATGATGCTGAGTTAAGGCACACTATTCTGACTGAAGCTCATAGTAGTCCTTTTGCAATGCATCCGGGTAGTACGAAAATGTATTGTGACCTGAAAGATGAGTACTACTGGGTGGGGTTGAAAAAGGATGTGGCTGAGTTTGTTAGTAAGTGCATGGTGTGTCAGCGAGTGAAGGCTGAGCATCAGGTTCCATCTGGGTTGTTGCAGCCTTTGAGAATCCCAAAATGGAAGTTGGAGAAAATCACCATGTATTTTGTGTCTGGCTTGCCTTTGTCACCGACAAAGAAGAATTCAGTTTGGGTGATCGTTGATCGGCTTACGAAGTGTGCACATTTTCTGCCTTTGCATACTACGTATACTTTGGATAAATTGGCTGAGCTATATATAGCTGAGATTGTGCGGTTGCACGGTGTGCCAAAGTCCATTGTGTCGGATAGAGATCCAAGGTTTACAGCAGAATTTTGGGAATGTTTGCATCAAGCTTTAGGTACACGGTTGAATTTCAGTACTTCTTATCATCCTTAGACGGATGGACAGTCGGAAAGTGTGATCCAAGTGCTTGAGGACATGTTGAGATGATGTGTGATAGATTTCCAGGGTTCTTGGGAGAAGCACTTGCCGTTGGTTGAGTTTGCATATAATAATAGTTACCAGGAAAGTATCCAAATGGCTCCATACGAGGCTTTGTATGGGAGAAGATGTAGAACCCCTCTTTGTTGGGCAGAAGCTGGGCAAAAGTTGATTTCGATGCTAGATATGCTTAAGGGAACCACCGAGAAGGTGAAGCTCATTTGTGAGCGTTTAAAGACAACATCAGATAGGCAAAAGTCTTACGCGGACTTGAAGCGTAAGGAAATTGAGTTCGCGGTTGGCGAACATGTGTTCTTGAAAGTATCGCCTTAGAAGAAGGTGATTAGATTTGGGCGTAAGGGTAAGCTTAGCCCAAGGTTCATTGGACCTTACAAGATTATGGAGCATATTGGTCCTGTGGCAAATCGGTTGAGATTGCCGGCAGAGTTGGAGAAGATACATGATGTGTTTCATGTCTCCATGTTACGGAAGTACAGATCGAATCCTTCGCATGTAATGCCTGTTGAGGAGATAGAGTTGAATCCGGATCTGTCATATGATAAGGAACCAGTGAAGGTTTTGGATGTGAGTAGCAAAGTTCTTCGTGGCAAGACGATAGAACTTGTGAAGGTGTTGTGGCGACACCGAGGAGTTGAGGAGGCCACGTAGGAAAGGAAGGCGGAAATGCTGAGGCAGTTTCCGCATCTCTTTCCATCAGGTAAGAATTTCGAGGACGAAATTTCCTAAGTGGGGGAGAGTTGTAACGCCATGGTTTTGGGGCTAGATGTTTTAGACATCGGATCGGACCGATCGAGAATGGTTCGAATCGCGTAAGGTGATTTAAGGAAATCAAGGATCGGGATAGGATAAAATTATGATAAAAATTGCTAAAAATCATTTAAAATATGTTTATGGGGTTGATCAAATCAATTTTACAAAAAGGGTTTTGGAAAATGGACATTTTGAGTAGTGACCAAATTGTAAAGTTTTAAAACATTGGAAAAATGCTATTTTCAAGAAGAGAGTCAAAATCTTAGAATCATTAGGGAGCTTTTGTACAATTTAGCCTTCCTTCAATTTGACATGTGTTTTTAAAGGGTTTTAATAACAGAATTAAAATGGTTTAAATTAAATATTAAATAAATGAGAAATTAGAGAGGTTTTAATCACGTAACTACTTTTCCCTCTCTCATTTTAGCCAAACACATTTTTCAAACAACTTTTCATCAGATTTCTTTTCTCTCAAATTCCTCTTTTCTTCCCTAAACTTTTTTTTCAAAGATTCACTTCTTTTTCTTCAAGATTTTTGGAAGGAAAACTTGCCAAATTGTCAAGGGAGCAAGGATTGGAGGTAAATTCCGTTCTTAGCATTCAATCTAGGTTCTTTATTGAAATTCCCAAGATTATTGACTCTCATTTATGATTTTTAACTGAATTTTGATTATAGTTTTGAATTAAGAGCAAAATCTTGCAAAATTGGGATGTGATTCTTGATTTTCGGACTTCATGAGTTCGGCTCTATTTTTTGTTGATTTTAATTGAGTTCTAAGTTGATTTATATGTCAAAATGATGTGTTGATAACATAGATCCCGAAATCCTTGAGATCCTTGAGGTTCTTGGTTGTTTTAGGTGAGATTTTAGGGTGTTTTGGTGGAATCTTGCTTGCAGGAGGTATAAGGTTGGGTTAGGATGTTTGTTAGATGTGTTTTGATGTTTATAATGCTTTGGAAGTGTTGTATGTTGGCTGGGCTTGGTTTAGGAAGCAATCGATTGAGTTTCAGTTGCTTTGGATGAGTATTTTGGTGTTGTTTGGGTGAGCAACGAGTGTGTGAATTGTTGCTGGTGTTAGAATGCATTTTAATGCATTTGGATCTCTGTTTTGATGATGTGAAAACAGGGCATCTTGATCCGGAAGCAAACAAGGTGATTTTGGAGGCTCTGGAGGTGTAATTTCTGTGTCGGCGAATAAGGCTTCGCGTATCGGTGAGTGGAAATGCAATTTCATGCTTTGTAACGCTTTGAGCGTGATCTTGGGAGCTTAGTGTAAGTTTGATACACTTAACTAAGCTCAAGCGTAAGTGTTTCGGTAATCTCTCTCTTGGAAATGTGATATGTTTGATGAAATTGCACTTGATGTAAGAGTGGATTTGTTTACTGTTTTTAAGCATGTTTAAGCATGGTTTGATGCTAGATTTTAATGCCATTATGTTAAGGATGCATTACGTAAGTGATCCTTGGTTTGCATGTGTTGAATGCATACGATATTAAGCATGTGATGCTTGTTGAGTGCCTAAAAGTTCTATATTTCACCCCTTATTTATCCTTATTTTTGCTGCACTCAAGCACGTTTTATTGCATTTTAGGCTAGTTTTTGCATTTACATCACATTCAGATAAAACTGCGCAGATACTGCTAAATTTGGTTAATTTTTCAGGTATCTGTCGTGGCAGCATTGGAGGCAGCTGAGGAGCAGAGGCGAGTTGCAGAGTATGAGGTAAGGAGACGAGGCTCGTGGCCTGTCGTGACCGCTGCTGTGGCAGAAGGGGCGACAGCGAAGACACCTGAGGTAGAAAACGCGAAGTGGAGATCGACAGATAGAGGATTTCAAGCTGGACTATCGTGGGCCACTCGCATATTTTTGGAGACTAGAAGCATAAAGAGCTGTAATGAAGCAGTTCCAATTGCCACCAAGGACGATACCACCGCAGAATGCCGCCCGGACGGCAACACGCCGACATAGTCAAGATGGGTCTCGTTTGATAGAGGATATTTTTCTGAGTCCATTGAGTCCAATCTTGCATTTTTCTGAGGCCGGGAGCGGAGCATAGAGCTGATCAAGGATCGATAAGTAAAGTAACTTATCTTTACTTGCTGAACAAGGATTTCTACTCCAAGAAGGATTTATACTCCAAGAAGAACTTCTACTCCAAGAAGGACTTAGACTAGGCCAAGCCCTATATATACCCATATATGTGAGGGTATAGATATAACATATCACATCACCATTCTCTAGCCTTCTTCCCAAAACCCTAGCCGTTTTCCCTTCTTCACCATGTTCTAAACTTCCCCCAGGGCTAAGGGTTGCTTTGTAAAGTAGTTGCAAGGATTGCATTGTTTTAGGATTTTCTTTGTTCAATAAAATTACTTCAAGTTCGCTTATTCTAGTTTTCACATCTTGCAAGAGTATCGGGAGAGCATTGTGAGGTTATCTATTTACTTAATATCGGGAGAGTTAAGTATACGAAAGGAATAAATGCGGGTTCTCTAGTTTATAGTTGAACTATCTTGGACCTAGGGATTGGACGAGGTTAAATGGCTAAGGAAGAATTCAACAACATCGGTGTTCATCCTTCGATTCACGCCAGGAGGTATCATCAAAGACGTGTGCATCGACAGACTTGGACCTAAGGATAGGCCAAGGCACATCAAGAATTCTTGCCAAGCTTGAAGTATAGAGTTGTGTGATCGCTTCCGCGACAGGTGCTGCCGCGACAGGCGCAACGACAGAACAGAGAAGTCCTAGACTTTGCAACACCTACACTACTGAGCAATTCAATACCGACCCATTCTCTCTATCATGAGTCTTTACTCTTTTATTTTCAGTATTCTTTATTTCTTCGTGACAAACAATTAAAATCTTTCTTTCCCCTCTTGTGCAGAAATCCAAGGTTAGAGCTATTAGCCCAGTCCCTGTGGAGACGATATCCGATACTTACGTATCACTTTACTACTTACGACGTGTACACTTGCACTCAATTGCGATAGACTCTTTTACACGCAACAATGCTTGTGGAAATGGCATTGTGGTTATGCTTGTAAAACAATGGATTGATGTGGTTAAATGATTATATTGGCAAGTGATGAAAATGGTTTTTGGTTACTTTAATCGGGTATAGTTAGCCGACTATAGGATTGGGTGCACCGTGAATAAAGTCACCTTGGATATCGAGGGGTTGTGATTGTGCCGTAATCTTCATCCAAGTACCCTAACGATTGAGGTTTAAGATCACAACGGCGAATGGTTAGTCCCGTGTGTGAGTCTTGTGTATGTGTCCTATGCTCTCCTTAGTGGAATTATACAACTACCGATGAGTGATGTTGAGGGGTTGTTACTGTGCCATTAATCTCCATCACGGGTGTTGAGGGGTTGTGATTGTGCCAGTAATCTCCACCTTGTGTAGTCCGGTAGTTTGAATGAAACGTGAGGGACAATGCTTGTAATCCGCGTATCCGATTGTGTCTTGTGTTGAAATGGTTTATGGATTATCACTTGTGAGCCAATATAATGTAAATGAATAATGTGAAACATGAGATGCTTGTAAATGATGCAAGAATGCATGAGATGCTTGGTAAAGCATGAGCAATGGTTTAATTGTTGTTTTAAAGTGATGCATATGGGCTTGAATAATGTGGTTTAGCGATCCTCACTAAGCTATATGCTTACGCTCATTTGTTTCATCAATGCAGAGAATTGATCATTTCAAGGCAGCCCTAGGCAAGAGGAATCCAAGGCTTTGTCAAAGAGATGTATGTGGTTCACTCTTAGTGTAATAAGTGGCAATGGGTGGGACTTCTACTTTCTGATTTGATTGGAGATGTTGGTTGTTATAAGCATGTTTAGTTTCTATTTGTGGACTTGTAATTGGCCTTTATATGGTCCTATGGCTTGGTTGTAGTGTTTTACCCCTTTTAATAGCTTTATGTCTCAAGCATGCTAGAATAGCTAAATGCCATCATGATATTATGTGGTTGAAGAGTATGATTTGCTGTTTGATGGTGTTTGAAAGTTTATTAGATAGAGTATATCTTGTATGCATGATTTGAGCTTGTTTGAATGTGATTTGGTATGTTTAAATGGTGTTAATTGAAGCCAATCCGGTATGCGTATCGATACACGGGGAAACGTATCAATACGCTAAGGCAAAATGAGGCAATTCTGTACAGGGGTATCGAAACAGATTGCCTGCGTATCGATACGCCTAGGCCAAGTTTGAAGGCCGTACCGATACACGAGGAAGCATTTCGATACGCTTGAATCTTCTTTAGCTATTGTCTTCCCGCGTATCGATACAGGGCCAAGCGTATCGATACGGGTAGTTAAGTTTCAGTTAAAAATATCTTTTAAGGTTTGAAAATGTTGCATTTTCGTCCCTGAATGATGTGTGTGCAAATGAATGTGTTTGGATGATCCGTTTGAGCTGAATTTTGACATGTTGGCATGTTACATGACTAATTAAGGATTGGTAACTTTAAAATCATGAAAGTTACTGTCTTTGATGGTTTTTACAGTTTAGTCCCTAAAAGTCAAATGTATGCAATTGAACCCCTAATCGATCCCCGATCATTGTGCCGTTTTCACCTAATCGCTTTGCTGAACTTATAGGTTAATAATATGCATCTAGAGAAGATAAAAAGAAAAAAGGGTTGTAAATCAAGGTTGACTTTCGGGTTGACTTTGGTTTTCCCCGTGTAATCTTCATAGTCCGGGTTAAACGTCTAGACCGGGCTAAGGGGGTTACAGTTATAGAAGGGAATGAACCCTTCCTACAAATACTTAAAAAATGCAGGGGTGTCTTGAAAAGATAATAACCTCATTACCAAAGCAAACAAAAATAGATCCCAAAACGGTGTATTGTATTAGCTATATAGAACATAGCAACATATCAGTTTATTGTGTATGAATCAAAGAACCCCAAGATTCACAAGAATATGATACTGGAATAAAAGAAGGCATATTTCTTTGAAAATGTATTCCCTTGTAAAGCTAGGAAAGTTGATCGAAGTTCAACTAAACGAACTTTAGAGAATATCAATGAAGATAGCTCCAATGATCAACAAGGGGCTTGAAATAGAGCCACGAATAAATAAAAAAGCAATGGTAGAAAAATCATTTTGATCAGATTTTATAAACTTTATGCTAGAGGCCGAGCCTCAAACGTATAATGATGAAATACGTTCATCCAAATGCATGTCATTAAGAGTGAAATAGATTCCATCATGCAAAACCATATGAGAGAATTAGTGGATTTTCTTCAAGGAATTAAACCATTAAATTCTAAATGGATTTTTCAAATAGAAAATGAAAGCATATGCAACAATCGATAAGTACAAGGCCAGATTTGTTATAAAAGGTTACCAACAAAAGGAATGCTTTGACTATTTTGACACATATTCTCACGTAACCCCTTCGACACGGTCTGAGCGAAAGACCGAACCGAACGAGTTAGACAGGGAATATTGAAATAAACCGGGAAGTTTACCTCAATAAACGATTCTATTTTTTCATTTTATCTTTTCTAGATGCTCTTATACACCCTATGTGATAATCTTCACAGTGGAAAAATTTGCAACTCGATCAGACATCGATTAGGGACTCAATTTCATGCAAACACACTTTAGGGACCATTTTGAAATTATACCAAAATATAGGGACTCCTTCACTTTTTACATTACCATCATTCAATTAGTCACATTATATGCATATCTGTTAAATCACAGCTCAAAACAATCACGCACACTCATTTAATTGCATCCACAACATTCAAGGACCAAAGGGTAAATAAAGAAACAAAACTTCAAAAGATTCCAATAACCAACTTAACGGCATAGTGTTTCGGTACATGTTTCCCTGTATTGAAACGCCCGTATGGGAACAGGGTCAAGCCTCTCGAAGCTCGAGACCGTATCAAAATACCCTCTATGGTGTTTCGGAACAAGGTATTCTGTTGAGTGCATAAAAGTTTTATATCTTACCCCTCATTTACCCATATTTTTGTTGTACTCAAGCATGATTTATTGCATTTAGGATAGATTTTTGCATACAGATCACAATTAGATAAAACTGCACAGATGCTGCTGAATTTGGTCACTTTTGCAGGTATCTGCTGTGGCAGCATCCAAGGCTGCAGAGGAGCAGAGGCGAGTTACGGAGCTGGAGTTGAAGGATAGAGAACACCGCCTGTCGTGACATTTGCCATGGCAGCGATGATGACAGAGAGACACTGAGGTGGAAAAGCAAAATGGGGCCCGATAGATAGAGAATTTTAAGCCGGTCTGTCGTGGATTACTCCCATATTTTTCTGAGCCCTGAAGCAGAAGGAAGGCCGGGTCCAAAGTTCAAGGTAGAAAGTCAAAGTAGGAAAAGAAGACGAATTAAAGACATCTACTCAGAAGATTTAGTCTTTAATAGAGTTTTACTTTAATTTAAACTTGTATTCTTGCCGTATTAGAAAACTTGGACCCAAGGCCTATATAAAGGCATGTAATTCGACCTAGAAGAGGATATCTAGCACCTAGCCGTCTTCCCCCAAAACCCTAGTCGTTTCTCTCTCTCCATCATTTTCTAAACTTCCCCTAGGGCTAAGGGTTGATCTTGTAAAGTAGTTGTAAGGATTGTATTGTTCTTAGGTTTTTCCGTTCAATTAATAAAAACTTCAAGTTTGTTTACTCTAGTTTTCAAAATCTCATAAGAGTATTGGGAGAACATTGTGAGGTTATCTATTTGCTTAATATCGGGAGAGTTAAGCATACGAAAGGAGTAAATACGTGTTTTCCAGCTTATGGTTAAACCATCTTGGCTTAGGGATAAATACAAGGTTATGTGGCTAAAGAAGAATTCACAAACATTGATGTTCATCCTTTGATTCACGCCGGGAGGTATTATCCAAGACGTGTTCATCAATAGAACTTGGGCCTAGGGATAGGACAAGTCACAATAGGGATTCTTTCCAAACTTGAAGTACAGAGTTGTTGATCGTTGCCGCGACATCGACAGACCTCTACCGTGACAGGTGCTGCCGCGGCAGACACGACCACATAAGCAACGAAAGTTCCTCTGAACAGTGCAACACCTGCACTACTGAGAAAATCAATACCGACCTATTCTCTCAAACTGATTACCTTATCTTTTACTTTAGTTATTAGTCAGGATTTCTCCAAACAATCATTTAAACTTATTTCTTTTCTTGTGCAACAATCTAAGGATAGAGTTATTTCCAGTCCCTGTGGAGACGTGTACACTTGCACTACATTGCGATAGACTCTTTTACATGCAACAAGTTTTGGCGCCATTGCCGGGGACTGGCAACATACCTTTACCTTTTTATTACTGCACTTTGTTTTTATTTTTGTTTTTGTTTTTGTTTTTAGTTGTTTTATTTTCCATGTGCTTTTCACAAGGTTCTCTTATTGTTTATGCGTAGATCGAGACGTGGTAAGGAACCTGAGTACGAATTAGACGCAGAAATCGAACGCACATATCAACTCAGGAACCAAGCCCGAATCTTGATAGAAAGAAACAACTCTCTTGAGGAAAGGCTGGAAGCAATGGTGAACGGAAGATAAGGCATTGGGGAAGATGACAACAACAACAACGACCCCAGGGTTGTTGTTGATCCTCCTAATGATGCCCGAAATGATCTGTCGCTGCCTGCTGCCCCAGCAGCACGACAAACTTGTCGGGAGTACATGGATAACGACCATGTTGAACTGGAAACTACGCTACCAGATGTGGAAGCTGAACACTTCGAACTGAAACCTGTAATGTTCAGCATGATAAATTCCGCTGGTCAATTTGGTGGTTCTGCTACTGAGGACGCACGTGAACATCTAAAAAACTTTCCAGGAGATCTGTGGATCATTTAGACAGCCATGAATAAGTCTGAAAGTACTGAGGCTCCGGTTATTTCCTCATTCATTGAGGGAGAGAGCAGAAACCTGGTGGAACAAGTTAACGACGGGTTCAATACGAACTTGTGCAGATCTCTGTCGTGAATTCCTTTCTCGTTTTAATCCTTCTCTTTTATCTCAAAGACTGCATAATGAGATTGCTACTTTTCAACAGGAAGATGACGAGCCAATGCACGAGGCATGAGACCGATTTACCACTCTCTTACGAAACTGCCTGATGCATGGATTCTCCGTGTGGAATCAAGTTGTCAAATTCTATAATGCTGCCAATGCACACACTAAGATGAGGATTGATTCAGCAGCAAACAACTTGTTATTGGTCAAGGAACCAGAAGATGCAATATTGGTCCTGAAAAAGTTAGCTAAAAACAATGAGCAGTTTCCTACAGCTCGAAGAGGAGGTAGACGAGGAGTATCTGTAAAGGAATACGAAGCTGACAACTCGGTCAAAACTTAGATTGCATACCTCACTAAGATAGTTGAAAACCTGCAGCGAAAGGATTCTAAGGATGTATTTTCTGCCGAAGAGGTGTGTAAAACCTGTAGCGGAAACCACAGTACAGATGAGTGTCCTTTACAGCTGGAAGAAGGGATGTATGTTGGAAACTATAACATGAATAAAACCCATGACTCCAACAACTACAATCCAAACTGGAGGAAGGACCCCAAATTTTCCTAGAGTAACCCAAACAACGCATTGAACCCTCTAGTCCAAAATAACAAGAACCAAGGAGGTCCTAGGATTCTGTCACGACAACAACCACATCAGCAGCCACAACAGCAACCGACAGCCACAACGAGCATATTGGAACAGACCCTGGCAACTTTCATGTCTCAAACAGGAGCCTATATGGCAAACATGGATCACTTTGTCAAGAAAACTAAATCTTTCATGGATAAGACAGAGATGAGAATGACAAACCATAAGGCTACCCTAAAATCCCTAGAGACACAGATGGGCCAGGTTTCACAGTTCATAAACCCAAGGCAGAATGGAGGATTCCCTAGTGATACTGAGGTCACTAGAAAACCCATACACGAGAAGTGCAAAGCTATCACAACGAGGAGTGGGAAACAACTACAAGGGCTGACAATAAAAGAAACACCGAGTAAGG
Source organism: Hibiscus trionum (assembly GCA_030270665.1). Taxonomy (NCBI): domain Eukaryota; kingdom Viridiplantae; phylum Streptophyta; class Magnoliopsida; order Malvales; family Malvaceae; genus Hibiscus; species Hibiscus trionum. The sequence goes on from BSYR01000021.1 coordinate 32,329,615, forward strand.
AACCGACCCTACAGACACCAGCCATGAAAACTGCCCCGACAGAAGAGAAACAGTCTGCTGTCGTCACACCTGCCACGACAACAGAAGGAACAGAGGAGGAGACAAAAGAAGCTGAAGATCTTGAGCCTCCTCAGATCAGACTTCCATGTGAAGGACGCCTTGAAGATTACCGTCCTCCACCCCCTTTTCCACAGCGGTTAAAGAAACAGAAACATGAGTACCAGCTTAAGAAAATCCATGATGTTTTTAAGCAAGTACAAATCAACATTCCGCTGTTAGAAGCTATTAAGCAGATGTCTAGTTATGCAAAGTTTCTTAAGGATGCAATGTCCAGGAGGTCCGGACTTGGAGAATTTGAAACAATGACGATGACAGAATGATGCATGGCAATCCTACATAAGCATCCACCCCCAAAGAAGAAGGATCCTGGAAGCTTCATCATACTATGCATAATTGGTGACGAGTTTTTTGGTAAGGCACTTTGTGATCTTGGTGCTAGCATTAATCTAATGCCCGAATCTGTATTTCAGAAGCTAGGTATTAGACAAGCAAGACCCACGACAGTCATGCTGCAACTGGCACACCGCTCTTACGTACAACCAGAAGGAAAGATTGAAGACATTTTGGTAAGAGTGGATAAGTTTATTTTTCCTGTTGACTTTCTTGTTTTAGATTGTGAAGCATATGAGAATGCACCGATCATCCTGGAGCGACCCTTCCTAGCCACATATAGAACAGTGATCGATGCAGAAAAAGGAGAACTGACCATGCGAGTCAATGACCAGCAAATAAAGCTCAATGTTCTCCAAGCTATTAAGCAAGCTGATGCAGAGGAAGAATGTAAGGCAATATCAGAAGTCATTCTAGACCAACCCTGCATCAGATCAAGCTGTCACGACAGAAAATTTGGCCACTGCCACCGCAGTCACCTTAAGGACTACTACGACAACCTTGACGACAGTGACTCCTCAGACAATGAAGCATCTGACACTGAAGGTCATGAGGAGGTAAATTGGATAGGCACACGTCCAGGTAAGTTCTTCGAGCCCTTGAATTATACCTCGAATGAACATGTAATCCAAAAGCCTTCCATTGAGCAGCCACTTGTCTTAAATCTTAAACCCCTGCCAGGGCAACTTAAATACGTTTTTCTTGGTCTTAAAGATACGTTGCCCATAATCATCTCTTCTAAGTTGATGCAGGAACAGGAACTGCAGCTGATCAGAATGCTACAACAGCATACAAAGGCGATTGGATTGACCATTGCCGATATCCAAGGCATCAGTCTGGCATTGTGCATGCATAAGATCCTCTTGGAGGATGACCATAAGCCAACAATTGATGCCCAAAGACGATTGAATGAAGCTATGCGAGAGGTGGTACGAAAAGAAATCATCAAGTGGCTTGATGCTGGAATAATTTATGCCATCTCGGATAGCAAGTGGGTGAGCCCGGTGCACTGTGTACCCAAAAAGGGAGGCGTAACCGTGGTAACAAACAAGGACAATGAGCTAATCCCGACCAAGACTGTGACCGGTTGGAGGGTTTGTATGGACTACCGGAAGCTTAACAAGGGTACTCGGAAGGACCACTTCCCCTTACCCTTTATTGACCAAATGTTAGATAGATTAGCGGGGAAGCCTTACTATTGTTTCCTTGATGGCTACTCAGGTTATAACAAGATTGCAATCGCACTAGAGGATCAAGAGAAAACAAACTTCACATGCCTATACGGAACATACGCTTTTCGAAGAATGCCATTTGGACTATGCAATGCTCCATCAACATTCCAGCGATGTATGATGGCAATATTTTCGGACATGGTGGAAGATTTCGTGGAAATATTCATGGACGACTTTTCTGTCTTTGGGGACAATTTCGATGATTGCCTAGGAAATTTAAAGAAGGTGCTTGAAAGATGTGAAGAGGCAAACCTCATATTAAACTGGGAAAAATGCCACTTCATGGTGGATGAGGGCATAGTGTTGGGACACAAGGTCAGCTGCCGCGACATAGAGGTTGACAGAGCCAAAATTGAAATTACTGAAAAACTGCCGCCACCCACCACAATCAAGGGAATAAAAAGTTTCTTAGGGCATACAGGGTTTTATCGAAGATTCATTGCCAATTTCTTGAAAATTACTAAACCCCTGTGTCTCCTGTTGGAACAGAATCGTGCCTTTGACTTTAACTGAAGCATTCAAGATACTGAAGGAAAAGCTGGTAACGGCCCCAATAGTGCAGCCACCAGACTGTAGCTTACCATTCGAGATAATGTGTGACGCCAGTGATTATGCTTTTGGGGTAGCACTAGGGCAGAAGAAGGAGAAACTCTTCCATGTGATCTACTATGCCATCAAAACTCTAAATGATGCCCAGATAAATTACACCACAACAGAGAAGGATTTACTAGCAGTGGTGTTTACAATTAACAAGTTCCGACCATATATACTTGGAACAAAAGTGGTGGTCCATACAGATCACTCAGCACTCAAATATATGTTCATCAAGAAGGATGCCAAGCCAAGATTGATACGTTGGATTCTGCTGCTGCAAGAATTCGACATTGACATCAAGGACAAAAAGGGGACATAAAACCAAGTAGCGTATCACTTGTCAAGATTGGAGATGAGAAGGAATCAAGAGAAAGAGAAGACTAACATACTGAAAACTTTCCCAGACAAGCCGTTATTCACTGCCACCAGCACTACCGCGACAGCCATGGCAGCAGGTAAGCTTCCTGAAACCCCTTGGTATGCTGACATTGTCAATTACTTTGTAAGTGGTTTATTAACTCCTGAACTTAATTATCAAGCTAGGAAGAGGTTCCAAAATGATGTGAAACATTATTATTGGGATGAACCTCTTCTCTTTAAGCATTGTGCAGATCAGATCATCAGGAACAGGAGGAACAGAAAGAAGTGCTTCACCACTACCATGCTGTCCCTTATGGAGGACACTTGGGAGGATATAAAACTGCTGCCAAGGATCTGCAATCTGGGTTCTATTGGCCTACATTGTTCAAGGATGCACAAGCTTTTTACAAGAGCTGTGATAAATGCCAAAGGACTGGAAACATATCTAGAAGGCTTGAGATGCCACTGCAGAACATTCTTGAGGTCGAAATTTTTGATGTTTGGGGAATCGACTTCATGGGACCATTCCCAGCCTCCTGTGGGAATCTATACATACGGCTGGTAGTAGACTATGTGTCTATGTGGGTAGAAGCTATCGCCACTCAAAAGAATGATGCCAAGACCGTGCAAAGATTTGTCCACAAGCATATCTTCTCAAGGTTTTGCATCCCAAGGGCGATCATTAGTGATGAGGGTAGACACTTAGATGACAGGGTAATTGCTAGTGCACTAAAAAATACGGAGTAAAGCACAAAATCGCAACAGCATATCACCCTCAAACCAATGGGCATGCCGAAATCTTAAATAGAGAAGTGAAGAACATCCTAGAAAAGATGGTAAAACCAACTCGAAAGGACTGGTCTCTTCACCTAAATGATACACTCTAGGCCTACAGGACTGCATTTAAAACGCCATTGGGAATGTCACCCTACCGCCTCATCGACGGAAAAACTTGCCATTTACCCGTCGAGATAGAACATAAAGCATATTGGCCTATAAAGACATTTAACATTGTAACACCCCAAATTTGGGCCTAGATGTTTAGAGACTAAACCGGGTCGGTCTGGAAAACGGTTCGAATCTAAAAGGGAATTTTAAGGAACACCTAGCTCAGGATACTTTATAAATATAGAAAAATATCTAAAAATCCTCATTTAATATATAAAAGAGAATGGTGGAATCAATTTTACAAGATAAGGTTTGGAAATACTACATTTCGGTGTAGTGACCAAATTGCAGTGTTTGCAAAGTAAGTAGTGACTGTTTTGTAAAAGATTGAAACTTTGAATCTTTAAGGAGCTAATTTTGCCAAAAAAATTTCATCGGATTTTTCCTTAATTTGGGTGATTTAATTAATTTTTTAATTAAAGAAAATGAAGGTGATTAAATTAGAAAACCACCTTTGACTTTTCATAACTACTTTTCACAAATTTTCCCTCATTTTATTTTCTCTCAAATTCCTTTCAACCAAACACTTTCTCTCCAGAAAATATACTTTGATTTTTACTTCATTTGATGAGATTTCAATTTCTCTTTGATTCTTAATCAATTCCTCATCAAATCCACTTGATTTCTACATTGAATTTTCAAGAAAACTTGCCCAAATCAAGAAGAAATCATCCATTAGAGGTAAGCTTCGTCCTTCTCCTCTAATGATCAGTTCTTTACTGAAATTCCCAAGTTATCAATACTTTATTAATGATTTATAAGTGGATTTAATGTTAGAAACAAGAAATTGTCTTAAAACTCAAGATTTTGGAAGAGCTCTTGAAGATTTTCGTGGTGAATGATTGAGCTTTGTTTTGAAATGGTTTTCTAATGTATTTTGGATTTTAAATGATGTTACAAATGAGGTTTTATCAATCAAATCCAGAATAGGTTTATTTTCCTAAGTTTTGCTTGTTAAATGATGGTTTTTGGGGTGGTTTTGTTGTTCTGCTGTTCCTGGAGGTATGAGGGCATGTTTTATGTTGCTTTTTTATGTTAATTGATGTTTAGAAAATATTAGAAGTGATAGATCTTGGCTGGGCTTTGTTTTGGGAGAGTTTGGAGATGATTTCGGTTATTTTTGGTAGCCGAAATGAGGTTCTTGAGTAGAGCAACGAGTTGGGTTGTATGGCTGGTGATTTTAATGCATGGTGGTGCATTAATCCTCTGCTCTTATTTGATAAAAACAGGGGAGAGTGATCCGGAAGTGATTGAGGTAGCGTTGGAGATTTCAGACGCTTGGGAGGCTTGTCGGTTAGCATAATGTTGTGTATCGGTGAGTGAGATCGTGTTTTCCAGCTTTGGAATGATTGTGAAAAGCGGTTTGGGAACTTAAATTTAGTCTTGAAATGCCAGTTTAAGTTCGGAAGTAAGTGAAGTGGTTTTCTCTCTTGATTGTGCTATTATTGTTTTGAAAACTATCAAAATGGGTTGTGATGTGATTGATTTGGCAATGTAGTTAAAATTGTTGTTGAGTATAGTTTTTAAGCATGTGAGTCGGTTGTCAAACTTGGTTTGAAGAAAGATGCATGAAGTAAATATTCTTTGAGAGTATGTGTTGTTAATTGGCGTCTTAAAGGCAATGTTCGACATTTTGGCCTTGAAGGTGTTGCATGCTTTAAAAACAGTGAGTGTGTTGATGATTTTAACATGATATATTGGCATAGATGATGTAAAGATTACTAGATATATTGATCGATCAATAGGGTGTAGAGTGCACTATAAACTAAAATTCGTACGCGCTATTGGGATTCGTCCCAAAGAGAGAGACCAATGATGGGCATTCCATTGGAGTAGGACTTGGTGAAATATCCAAGCTTTTTTTTTTTGATAGGAATGTTTGGCCTCGTTAAAACCCCCCCTCATACCAGTCCATTCCTTAAAAAGGATCGGATGATAGCGGAAGGGGGGAAAGAGTACCGATTTTATTGAAGCAAAAAACTTACAATCGAGTTCAAAATTACAGAAAGAAAAAACATCAAAGTGAAACATTCCTGACTGAAGTTCTACCCTCAACATTAACCAATACCTTCTTTCGCCAAACTGTCGGCTTCTATGTTGCAAATGCGAGGGGAAAATCTGAAGATATAGTTTGATAGGGACCCTTGTTCTTTAATTTCGTCTACTATAACCTTGTACAAAGAGGGGCATTGAGACGTAGAATTAATCCAAGGAATAGCCAAGGCAGAATCGCTCTCGATGATGATCCTATTCTTCTTTGTTTCTTCTACTGAGGATAACCTTGAGATACCAACTTTAATTGCCATTAGCTCTCCTAGCACCACTGTACCAGGATTAATGCTTTCGGAGAAAACCAGGAATTTGGAGCCTTGATAGTTGCGGAGCAGCCCTCCGATGCCTCCCGATTTGCCGTCCCTAGACACAGCCCCATCGACATTAAGCTTTAGAAAGCCCATCGGAGGGGGTTGCCATTTGCATGCACCAGTCTTGATCTTGGTTCTAGTACACGGAGAACAAACACGAGATGGATCTGCCATGATATCATCGAAACTGAGCTTAAAATCTGGATTATTGGCCTTGAACCAGGAAACCAAGCGAAAGCGTGCAAGGAACTTGAGATTGCACAAATCGGGAGGCTTCTTTTGAAAAACAGTCTCATTTCTCATGAGCAAAATGGTCCAGATGACTGCGGGAGGGAGATATGGCCATAACACATTTGAACTTGCCTATGGGAGCAGTTCCGTCCACATGAACAACAAAGCAGTTATATCCGCAGGCATTACAACATGAATTTTCCAGAAAGAAAAAAGATATATCCACAAACTCCAAGTAAACTTACAGTGAAGAAAAAGGTGGGATGTCGTTTCAGCCGAGCTCAAACAAAATGGGCATTTAGTATCGAAGTCATGCGACATACCTTTGTGGATTAACAGAGCTCTAACTGGGATTTTATTTAGCGTAGCCTGCCAAAGGAAGAATTCAATGCGGGGAGGAGCTAATCCTGACCAAACCACCTTAACCCATGGGAAAATCGATTCTGGCTGCTGATTTAGGATCTTATAGCAGGATCTCGCCGTATAAATTCCGTCTCCTGTAGCTTTCCAAGTAAAGCAATCTCGATCGAAATTCTCTTGCTTAAAAGCATTAAGGCAGTCCATACATGCGTTCCACTGTTCAAGTTCCCAGTCGAAGGGTGCTCGTCTTAGAGGTATGTTCCAAGACCAAGAAGAGCCTTGTTTGGTTCCAAAATCCTCAATTTTCCCTGTTTTATTAGTGGCCAGTGTATAGATTCGGGGAAATTTTATCTTCAAAGGGGAATCGCCAACCCACTTATCCGACCAAAAAAGGATAGATTTAACATCGCCTACATGTAGAAAGTAATATGCTTCCAGTAGCGAACTAGGAGAGTCCTTAATGTAAATAGAATTCATTATTCCTTTCCACACCCAAGAGTTTAGGCGATTATTAGAGTCTCCAAACATAATATTTTTTGAATTCCAGTTGAGTTTACAGCACAGCATCTTCCTCCATTCGCAATCCCTTGAATTGACGTACTTCCATACCCACGTACCAAGTAGAGCTTGGTTTTGAATCCGTAAATCATGAATCCCAAGACCACCGAACTCCCTTGGAAGACATATATCTGACCATTTAACCCAGTGGATCGATCTTCGAATCTCAGAGTCTCCCCATAAGAAATTTGCCATTATCCGGTTAAGCTTAGTGGACACAGCTAAAGGCATTTTGAAGATAGAGAGAAAATATAGAGGAAGCGAGGATAGCACTGACTTAATGAGAATTAACCTTCCACTGTACGATAGATGTTTGCCTTTCCACGAAGCTAAAGCTTTGTAAAACTTGTCGATCACCGGCTCCCATAAAGCTTCCGAGTTACGGACAGGGCCGAGAGGGAGGCCCAAGTAATCTGCTGGGAGATTTGCACTAGTGCAGCCAATTTTTTGGGCCCAAGTCCGAATATTTTCCTCCTCCACATTGACTCCGAACAGGCGGCTTTTACATAAATTCAGCTGTAGCCCAGCGGCTACTTCAAATATTCTCAGGATACGCTTTACATTCATAATATCCCCCAGGGATGCATTGCAGAAGACTATCAAGTCATCCACATATTGGAGATGTGATAAGTTGTAAGTGTTCATTCCTCGACCAATTGTGAAACCCTTGTATAAACCAACTGCAATAGCTTTTTCTAGCATTAAATGTAGCGCTTCTCCGACTAAGTTAAATAGGAGAGGGGACAAGGGGCATCCTTGACGAAGCCCCCTTGCCATAGGGAAGCTGTGAGTCGGACTGCCGTTGATTAGGATTGAAATTGATGTTGTCGAAATACATCTGAATATCCATTTACACCACACTTCGCCAAAGCCCATCTCTTTCAAGATTCTCATCAAAAAAGCCCAGTCCACCGAGTCATAAGCTCTTTTGAAGTCGATTTTAAACAGCGAGCCTTTTAAACCCATTTTACGAATGTAATCTATTCCCTCATTAGCAATTAAGGAACATTCCAAGATGCTTCGGCCCGGGATAAAAGCAAATTGGGCTTTACTCACCACTGACTCAATACACTGTCGAAGCCTCCGAGAGAGAACTTTTGCAATAATTTTGTAGATACCGCCTACCAAACTTATAGGCCGATAATCCTCTAGGCAAGAAGGGCCGAGCTTCTTCGGAATTAAGGTTATAAAGGCATGGTTGATCCCGGGGTCCCAATCTCGGTCCTCGAAGAGGTCCATGAAGACTGACATTAGAACCTCTTTTATAACAGCCCAGAACTTTCTGAAAAAGCCCATATTATACCCGTCAGGACCGGGTGCTCGAGAGGGGTCCATATCCACTATTGCCGCCCATACTTCTTCTTCGGTAAAGACTCTCTCCAAATCAGATTTCTGAATGCTTGATAGTTTCATGAAGTCTAGGGACAGATTCTCGACTTCAATGGTATTCCCGAAACCGTATGATTTGGAGAAGAAATCATGGAAGCAGTTTTTTATATCTTGCAGCCCCGAAATATTCTGTCCTTCGAACTCCACGGATTTGATTAAGTTCGCCCTTCTTCTATTTGATGCGATCAAATGAAAATAGTGCGTGTTTCTATCCCCCTCTTGGAACCATTTGAGCCTAGATTGCTGCAGCCAAATACTTTCTTCCTTTCGAATACAATCCCAAAGATTCTGTCTGAGTGCATTTAGATTTGGAACACACAGCCCCTGTTGTTGTTTCCGTTCACCCTCTGTGATTTTATTTTCCAACTCGAGCAAGAGAGTTTTTGATCCGCAATTTTTGTTCTTCGACCAAAACTTGATTTTTTTTCTTCAGTTCTATAAGGGATCTGAACAGCCCACCGTTCTCCTGACATTTCTGGGGACACGAGAAAGCAGACGCAACAAGTTCAGAGAAGCCTTCCTCCTCCATCAGGTAATTAAACAATCTGAAAGGACGGGGGCCACCCTCAATTCCAGTAACTTCCAAACCAATAGGGTTATGGTCGGATATCGATTTGGGGTGGAGGGTTTGCATAGCCGAAGGGAATTCTGATAAGAGATTTGCATCCACCAGAAATCGATCTAAACGAATAAAAATGGGGGGTTCGCGGTTGTTTGACCAAGTAAAGGAGCCTCCGGAAAGTGGTAAGTCGATCAACTGAAGATCTTGGATAAATCTTCTAAATCTTTCGATAGAAACTCTGTTGGAGGCGGAGCCGAGCTTTTCCTCCGGGCTCAGATAGGAGTTAAAGTCTCCCCCTAAGCACCATACTACCTGATATTTTTCCATGAAAGACTGTAATTCTGTGAAGAACGGACCTTTCTCAGCTTCAGTTGAAGGGCCGTAGATATTTATAAAACCATAAGACAATGCACTTCCTTTAATTTTTCCGAACAAGGCTATGAATCTCTTGGTAACCATTTTTTCTGAGACCGTAAAAAAATCTTTATCCCAAACACTTAGAAGACCCCCAGCAGAGCCTTCAGACGGAGAGAAAACTCTTTCAACATCCTGTTTAACCCCCATCCGACGGTAAAGAGATATATTGAATTCTTTCATCTTTGTTTCCTGTAAAAATATCATTTTTGGTTTTTTCCCCGATATAAGCCTCCTAACAGCACTAGCTTTTTTCCCCGATATCCAAGCTTTTTGGCAACAAGAGTTATTTCCATGAGACGGATGATGGGCATTCCATCGGAGTAGGACTTGGTGAAACATCCAAGCTTTTTGGCAACAAGAGTTATTACCATGAGACCGATGAGGGGCATACCATCGGGGTAGGACTTGATGAATTACTCAAGCTTTTAGGCGGAAGTAGAAACCGCCACGTGAGTACGGTGTTGGTAGAAGCCACCAGAAAATTATGTTCTAGACGGGTGAGTACGGTGATGGTAGATGCCACCGGAAGTGTCTAGTGAGTTGTCCGCATATCCGTGTACAATAAAGTATGTAAATGCCAATATATGAGATTATGTGTCACATGTACCAATGCTTGGGATGTTTTATGCTATGAGATTTGCATATGAGATAACGAGCTTATGAAATGCCTTTGGGTAATAAGCATGAGTGGCTTTGCCATGAGTTTTGCATAGGTTGTATGCATGAGATAGCTAGATGGTACATGTGGTTTTCAAATGGAGATTTTGAGTTTATGAAATGCTTTTGAGTAACAAGAGTGTGTGGCTTTTCCATGAGTTTTGCATTGGTAGGATGCATGAGATAGATATTCGATACATGAGATTTCAAATGATGTTTTGCTTTGAAATGGTTTTCAAGCATGAGAAAGGAAGAGTGTGGAGTGGAAATGATTTCCAAAGTAATTGGTTTAAACTTTGCATGAAGCATTTATGCATGAAAGTGGTTTATTGGAAGTTATTGTAAGAATGTTGTTTGGGGTTGAGTTGCTTGGTGCATTTGGGTTTAATGTTGGTCTCTAAATTGAGCAATGCATAATTTAAGGTGTTGATGTTTTAAATGAGGTTTTCAAACAATACCTTGGTTTATAGAGGTGTGATTGCATTTAAAGAAGGTTTTATGGTTGCTGCATTGATGGTGTTTTGGTTTTGAGCATTCCTCACTAAGCATTATGTGCTTACGCTCATTTTTGTCCATCAATGCAGATATATGAATTTGGGACAGCAAGAAGCAAGGGATTCAAGAAGAACTCCACTTCAGAAGTATGTTTTGGTTTATAGCTATAGATAATAAAGGCAATGGGGGGAAGTCTTTTACGTTGTTGTGTAATGAGAATGTTTAACTTGAACAAGTTCGGTTTATGGTTTGATACTTGTTAATGATCGTTTTGCGATATTTGGATATTCTTCTTCATATTTTGATATAGCTATGCGCTTTGGTTAAAAATAAGATATTGTGTTGAATGAGATAAATAAGTGGGTGTGCTTAGTGCTTGTAATGTATCTAGCTTTTGATGAAAAATGAAGGTCTTAATGCTTAGCATGTTGTTGATATGTTGTGGAATGATTTAAAGTATGTTTGATGGTGTTTTGAAGTGAAAAACCAGAAGTTTCTACTGTTTCTGGGCAGGGTGTATCGAAACACCCTTAGCTGTTACGAAACGGGTGCCTGAAATGGCCTGGGCGTTTCGGAACTGCTAGAAGTGTTTCGAAACACTTCGGCTAATGGAAGTGTCTGTTTCGGAACTGGTCTCGGAACATACCCGCGCACCGAAACGGTCAACACCATTTTGATACAACATTTCGGTATGGTGGGTAGGTGTTCCGAAACAGGTGACCGTTGGACACAGATTTGAATTGCTTTGGTCTACATGTTTTACATTTTAGTCCTTAAAGTTGTGATTGCAATTGCTTGAGCTTGAGATGTCTGTTTAAGATGAAATTTGGAAGAGAAGCATGTAACATGATTAATCACATAATGGTAATCCTAAAATCAACAAAGACCCTCGAATTTACAAAAATTACAATTTGGCCCCTAATCTTGTATAAAGTGCAATTGAGTCCCTAATGGATATCTAATCGCTGTGTGTTTCTCATATTTGTTTCATGAGTACTCACTTAGGTTTAATATGTATTTAGACAAGATTAAAATGAAAAAATGGTTGTTAATCAAGGTTGACTTTTGGGTTGACTTTGGTTTACCCGTGTAATCTTTGTAGTTCGGGTCAAGCGTCTAGGCCGGGCTAAGGGGGTTACATTTGTTGGTATCAGAGCTAAGTTACGAACTTTTGGGGCGACAATAAGTTTGTGATAAGTTGTTATGGTAAGTGTTGGATGTTTATTCTAATGTGTGGTTGAAAGTTGGTTGAAAAATATGTTTTTGAGTGAATTGTTGATGTTTTTATCATGCTTTGTGGTTATGAATCTTCTGTGAGCTAATGTGAACATGTATTGGTGATATGTTGGTGTTGTGAGTTTATTTTGAATAACGGAAATGTGATGGGTATGATATGTTGATATTATGCTGTTTAGGGTGAATGTTGTCCAATGAGAGCATGATTGAAGTTTTGCTGATTTATGTGCCGATGTGTGAGATATCAATGTCATTATGGATTGTTATGTCATATAGAAGGGGAAAATTCGGGATACCCATTGCCTTATTATTATAGCTATGTGTTAATTTGGAGTTGGAGTCTTGAATCCTTGCTTGAAGCTGGTCTGATCGTTTTGTTTGTTTTGTTATTGTTGCTTTGTTAATAATAGAACAATGGAATCGTTGAGAGAGTGGCAATTGGGTACGATGGTTGCTGCTTTAGAGTGGGTTGTTAAGGGGTGGAATTCACCTTTTGGTGGGAGTGTATCGTTTCATTCGACAATGCCTGGAGTTGAGGTGGTAAGGCAGAATGAGGGAGCTGGATTTGTGATGAAGGATTCATCATCTGTGGTTCAAGAGATGTCGGGAACATCCCAGGCCGCAGTGAAGGTGAGGCATGTGTATGTGCCGACTGTAGGACATGCGAGTTTGTCAAAGCAGCGTTTACATGATTTGGGAGCTGTGGAGTATCATGGTTCGACACCTGAGGCGTTTGAGGCTTTGTTAGCCAGTATAATTCCAATTCTGGATCAGGAATGGTGTGACAACGCCTGTAAGCTGGGAAGTGTTGTCTCGCTAATGCTGGAGGATGCTTGTGCTTGGTGGACATCGGTGTCGGTGGAAACGAATATCCGCGATATAGATTGGGAGTTCTTTGTGTCTGCCTTTAATAGAAGATACCTTGGAGATAGGTTCCCAGGGCTTAAGCAACGTGGGAGTGTGGTTTCAGTTTGTGATGGTGAGAGAAATACAAGCAAAAGAGCTGTGAGTACCAACCTTGAGAGTGGTTAGCGTAAGAGGCTACGCGACAGAAGGGTTCGCCTGAAACAAGGTTTTGGTAGTGGCGTGGATGGGAGTCAAGTGCCACAAAACCAAGGAGTGGTAGTTCGGTTGTCGAAGTGTGACCGTTGTAGAAGGCATCATGTTGGAGTTTATTGGGGTGTTGGAGTTTGTTGGAACTGTGGTTCTATGGAGCATGTGAAGTGGGATTGTCCTCAAGTAGTGAGATCAGCTTCAGTGCGTGAAAAAAAAAGGTCTTAGAAGGGTCGTGAGCGCGGCCGAGACAAGTTCGGAGGTGGCAAGAAGGGCAGAGAGGTGTGAGGTGTTTGGAGGGTTGATCTTGTTGGAATTGTGGGTCCGTTGGACATTTGAGACGAAATTGTCTGGAGTTAGCTCGGGGTGGTCAGGGTTCTTTACAATAGGGAGACGGTGGTGACCTTAAGGTGTTGGTTGGTGCTGTGATGGTACAGCCAGAGAATAGTGGTTCTGCGGGGAAGGGAGTTTGTCTGTTGAAGCTCTGGGGAAATGAGGTGATTACAGGTAATTTTGCTAAGTAATCCTTGCCCTAGTTATCTTCATTTGGCTTCGGTTTGGATTTCCTAGTGTAGTGGGTAAGGTCTTATGGCTGGCAAGTTTGGGTAGTAGCCGGTGTTGTTTTTGAAGACAACTTTAGTGTGAAGAGGATAATAATGGAGTATTTGGTAGTTAGCAAATTGTTAGATTGGTAGGGTTGGAAAAGTTGGAAATGAGGTACGAGATTGTTCTTAGGCGGATTCTGAGGATGTTGTTGGTAAGTGTGAACCGACATACATGCACAGTTAAAATCATTTGTTTATATATTATAAATATGTTGGTACATCCATACATGTGACATGACATTAGAGGTTCTGCATACATGTGCACCGGTATTGATAGGGCATGTTGGTGACCATGCATACGAACGTTCACACTTGCTAATAGCTAGTTGGGTCCGATAGCGTTGTGGTAGGATTGAGTTGGTTTGTGGGTTTAAAGTGTTGTTTTGGTGCTAGGTGGATGCTAGAAGTAGTAGAAGGTAGTAAACAAGTTGTCGGTGGTAGTGAGTGTGATCTAGCATGTTGACGAAAGGAAGGTGTTTAGGTGCTTAAAGAATTTAGCGGTGTGGTGGTAAGGAGGTGACAGTTAGGAGTTAGAATCGGTCGAGGTGGTTGCGGATAACAGATAGTTGTTGTAGTTTCTTTGTGTTAGATGATTGTTGTAGGCTAGCGGACGTGTTTTCGGAGTATTGAGGTATCTTGGCGTTGAGGGTTGCATTAGGAGGGTTGTTTTATGTAGGTGACGGTTCGTAGTAACCTTAGGGATGTTGGGAGGAGGTTATGTTGAGAGCTTTAGATGAGGTTTGGCTTGGGATGAGTAGAGGTGTCATGATCTCAATATGTTTGCATGTGGATGGAATGAGTGGCATCTAGGTAAGATTAGTGTCATGGTTAAAGCTTGATGTGGAAAGGCAATGTAAGTTCAAGGGCCATTGTTGGTTGGCCGGGTTCTTGTGAGAAGATGGTTGGTTAGTCGAGTATAAGTAAATCTTTCCTAAGATAGTTGGGGTAAGTGAAAGAACTGTTGAGTTAAGGTTCGAGTCTCGTGATGTGGATTTTGGGTGTTGTGTGGGCAGTTTTTGATGGGCTGTTAAGTTAGGTGATGGTAACGGATGTGGAAGAATGTTGTCAATACATTGAAAAGTTTGAGTAAGCAGATGTTGTTTGGGAAATTTTTGCTTGTCGTGGTAATCTTGAGCAGGAATTGAGTGGTTTGCAAGAGGTTTTAGAAGCAGAGAAGGTTGTGGGTCACATGGTGGTTGAAAAATGGATGGGTCTGGAAAATGATTCGAATCTAAAAGGGAGTTTTAGGGAACACCTAGTTCGGGATACTTTAAAAATATAGAAAAAATATCTAAAAATCCTCATTTAATATATAAAAGAAAATGGTGGAATCAATTTTACAAAATAAGGTTTGGAAATACTACATTTCGGTGTAGTGATCAAGTCGCAGTGTTTGCAAAGTTAAGTAGTGACTGTTTTGTAAGGGATTGAAACTTTAAATCTTTAAGGAGCTAATTTTACCAAAATGTTTTCATCAGATTTTTCCTTAATTTGGGTGATTTAATTAATGTTTTAATTAAAGAAAATGAAGGTGATTAAATTAGAAAACCACCTTTGACTTTTCATAACTACTTTTCACAAATTTTTCCTCATTTTATTTTCTCTCAAATTCCTTTCAACCAAACACTTTCTCTACAGCAAAATTACTTTGATTTTTACTTCATTTTATGAGATTTCAATCTCTATTTGATTCTTAATCAATTCCTCATCAAATCCACTTGATTTCTACATTGAATTTTCAAGAAAACTTGCCCAATTCAAGGAGAAATCGTCCATTAGAGGTAAGCTTCGTCCTTCTCCTCTAATGACCAGTTCTTTACTGAAATTCCCAAGTTATCAATCTTTTATTAATGATTTATAAGTGGATTTAATGTTAGAAACAAGAATTTGTCTTAAAACTCAAGATTTTGGAAGAGATCTTGAAGATTTTCGTGGTGAATGATTGGGATCTGTTTTGAGATGGTTTTATAATGTATTTTGGATGTTAAATGATGTTACAAATGAGGTTTTATCAATCAAATCCCGAATAGGTTTGTTTTCCTAAGTTTTGCTTGTTAGAATGATGGTTTTTGGGGTGGTTTTGTTGTTCTGCTGTTGCTAGAGGTATGAGGGCATGTTTATGTTGCTTTTTGATGTTAATTGATGTTTAGAAACGGTTAGAAGTGATAGATCTTGGCTGGGCTTTGTTTTGGGAGAGTTTGGAGATGATTTCGATTGTTTTTGGTAGTCGAAATGAGGTTCTTGAGTAGAGCAGCGAGTTGGGTTGTATGGCTGGTGATTTTAATGCATGGTGGTGCATTAATCCTCTGCTCTTGTGTGTTAAAAACATGGGAGAGTGATCCGGAAGCGATTGGGGTGGCGTTGGAGGTTTCGGGCGCTTGAGAGGCTTGTCGGCTAGCATAGTGTTGTGTATCAATGAGTGAGATCGTGTTTTCCATCTTTGGAATGATTTTGAAAAGTGGTTTGGGAACTTAAATTTAGTCTTGAAACGCCGATTTAAGTTCGGAATTAAGTGAAGTGGTTTTCTCTCTATTGTGCTATTATTGTTTTGAAAACTATCAAAATGGGTTGTGATGTGATTGATTTGGCAATGTAGTTAAAATTGTTGTTGAGTATGGTTTTTAAGCATGTGAGTTGGTTGTCAAACTTGGTTTGAAGAAAGATGCATGAAGTAAATATTCTTTGAGAGTATGTGTTGTTAATTGGCGTCTTAAAGGCAATGTTCGGCATTTTGGCCTTGAAGGTGTTGCATGCTTTAAAAACAATGAGTGTGTTGATGATTTTAACATGATATATTGGCATAGATGATGTAAAGATTACCGGATATATTGATCGATCAATAGGATGTAGAGTGCACTATAAACTAAAATTCGTACGTGCTCTTGGGATTCGTCCCAAAGAGAGAGACCAATGATGGGCATTCCATTGGAGTAGGACTTGGTGAAATATCCAAGCTTTTTGGCAACAAGAATTATTGCCATGAGACCGATGATGGGCATTCCATCGGAGTAGGACTTGGTGAAACATCCAAGCTTTTTGGCAATAAGAGTTATTGCCATGAGACCGATGAGGGGCATACCATCGGGGTAGGACTTGATGAAATACTCAAACTTTTGGGCGGAAGTAGAAACCACCATGTGAGTACGGTGTTGGTAGAAGCCACCGGAAAATTATGTTCTAGACGGGTGAGTACGGTGATGGTAGATGCCACCGGAAGTGTCTAGTGAGTTGTCCGCATATCCGTGTACAATAGAGTATGTAAATGCCAATATATGAGATTATGTGTCACATGTACCAATGCTTGGGATGTTTTATGCTATGAGATTTGTATATGAGATAACGAGCTTATGAAATGCTTTTGGGTAATAAGCATGGGTAGCTTTGCCATGAGTTTTGCATAGGTTGTATGCATGAGATAGCTAGATGGTACATATGGTTTTCTAATGGAGATTTTGAGTTATGAAATGCTTTTGAGTAACAAGCATGTGTGGCTTTGCCATGAGTTTTGCACTGGTAGGATGCATGAGATAGATATTTGATACATGAGATTTCAAATGGTGTTTTGCTTTGAAATGGTTTTCAAGCATGAGAAAGGAAGAGTGTGGAGTGGAAATGATTTCGAAGGTAATTGGTTTAAACTTTGCATGACGCATTTATGCATGAAAGGGGTTTATTGGAAGTTATTGTAAGAATGTTGTTTGGGGTTGAGTTGCTTGATGCATTTGGGTTTAATGTTGGTCTCTAAATTGAGTATGTGTTTGTTTATGTTTAGACAAGTTTGGTTTTGTGTTGTTAATGTTGTTGGAACCTGGCTTGGCTTATGAGATTGAATTGGAAGTATGTTGCTTAAATGGATTGCTTGTGTTGGAAGCTTAGTCTTAAAATTTGGGCTTTTCATGTATGATGGCATGTTGGTGAATTGTTGATGCAAGTATGCCTCTTTTATGTTAAATTGCATGTTGGCAAGGTTTGGTGGCTGTTGGAGCATGATTGGATGTTAATTGCATGTTTAAATAGGCAAATTTCTGCATTTTGTGCAGGGTGTTTCGGAACAGGGTGTACCGTTTCGGAACGGGTGCCTTGAAGCAGCCCAGGCGTCCGAAACGGGTGAAACCGTTCCGAAACGGATAGGCCACTGCCCGACCCCCGTTTCGGTAACCGTTGCGGAACGGCCCCGCGTTTCGAAACGGGCTGTTTCCCGTTTCGGAACGGTTGACCGTTGGGGGCTGACAGTGGCAGTTATGTGTTTCAAAATGTTTGCATTTTGGTCCTGAATCTTGTATGTGCAATTGTATGAGTTTGAGATGTCCGTTTGAGCTGAAATTTGGCCGAGATGCATGAAATATGACTAATTTTAAGTTGGTAACTTAAAATCTGGTTAAGGCCTCAAAGTTTTCAGAATTTACAAATTGGTCCCTAAAGTTGTGTTTTGTGCAATTGGGTCCCTGAATGATCCCTGATGGTTGTGATCTTTGAGTATGTTGTTTGTGTGATCACATCTAGGGTTAATGAGCATCTAGACAAGATTAAAAGGAAAAAAAAGGGGTCGTTAATCAAGGTTGACTTTCGGGTTGACTTTGGTTTTCCCCGTGTAATCTTCGTAGTTCGGGTCAACCGTCTAGGCCGGGCTACGGGGGTTACATTTGGTGGTATCAGAGCTGAGTTGCGAATGCTTGGGGAAAACTGTAAGTTGTTGTGATGTGTGCTTGTTGTTTACCCTGATGTGTGGTTGAATGTTGGTTGAAACATGTGTTTCTGAGCAAATTGCTGATGTTTCTGAGCATGTTGCTGATGTTTTCAAGCATGTTCTATGGTTATGAATCTTGGTTGAGCTTATGTGGTTTGTGCTGATGATAAGCTGATGCTGTGAGTTGGTTTTATGCATGATGAAAGTGCTGTGGGTATGTTATGTAATAATATGCTGTTGCAAGTGGATGCTGTTTGATGTAAGCATGATCAAGGTGTGTTGTTTGATATGCTTGATGATGTGATATCCATGTTGTGTTGACTGTTATGTCATGTAAAGGGGAGGATTCGGGATACCCATTGCCTTATTAATATAGCTATTGTGTTATTTTGGAGTTGGAGTTTGAATCCTTGCTTAATGCTGGTCTAACTGGTTTGTTTGTTTGTTGTGATTGTATGTTTGTTGTTGTTAGTAGTATGGCTAAGTCGATGAAAGAATGGCAGTTGGGTGAGATGGTTGCTGCCTTGGGGCAGGTTGTTAAGGCGTGGAATTCACCCTTTCGAGGAGGTGTTTTGTCTCAGTTTTCTGTGCCTGGGGTTGAGGTGATAAGGCAAGGGAAAGAAGTTAGTTCTGTGGTGAAGAGTTCATCATCTGATGTTCAGGAGGTGTTGGGAACATCTCAGGCTGTGGTAAAGGTTAAGTCAGTGGATGTGCTGGCTGTGGAATGTGTGGGTTTGCCGAAGCAGCGTTTGCTTGATTTGGGTGCTGTGGAATATCATGGTTCTACACCAGAGATGTTTGAGGCTTGGTTGGCCAGTGTGGTTCTGATCTTGGATCAGGAAGGCTGTGATCTTGCTTGTAAGTTGGGGAGTGTTGTTTCTCTGATGTTGGAGGATGCCTGTGTCTGGTGGACATCAGTGGCTGTGGCGTCACATATTCCTGATATTGATTGGGATTTCTTTGTATCTGCCTTTTATGAAAGGTATCTTGGAGGGAAGTTTTCAAGGGTTGAGCAAAGTGACGGTGGAGCTGTTGTGGAGCAAGTGTTGCTTGAGCAAGGAGTGGAAGTTCAGCCACCGGTGTGTGACCGTTGTGAAAGGCGCCATGTTGGAGGTTGTTGGGGCGCGGGTGCTTGCTGGAACTGTGGTTCCAAAGTGCATGTTAAGCGTGATTGTCCTTTAGGGGTGAAGTCAGCTTCAGTGATAGCCAAAGGATCTCAGAAAGGTCGTGGGCACGGCCGAGGCAAGGTTCAGAAGTGGCAGAAAGAGCAGAAAGTTGTGAAGAGTGTGGGAAAGGAGAATTGCTGGAAATGTGGGTCTGCTGGACACATGAGACGTGATTGTTTGATGTTGGCTCGGAACAGTCAAGGTTCTTTACCGCAAGGAGGTGGTGGTGGCCCTAGTGTGTTAGCTAGTGCTGCAGTGGTGCGGCAGGAGGATGATGGTTCCGCAAGGAAGAGAGCTCGTCTGATGAAGCTTCAGAGAGGTGTTGTGTTTTCAGGTAACCTTGTTTAGTAATCTTTGCTCTAGTTACCTTAGTTTGGTTTCTGTTGGTTTTCCTTGCGTGGTAAGTTTAGTCTTGTTGCTAGCATGTTTGGGGTAATGGTTGTAGTTTGGAAATGTCTTTGATGTGAAGAGGGCTTTGTGAGAATCTTGTGGTTAGTAGTTGCTGGTATGATGGAGTTAGATAAGCTAGAAGTGCGGTAGGAGGTTGTTCTTAGACGGATTTGAGGATGTTATTAGAGGGTGTGAATTGGCATTCATGCACAGTTAAAATCATTGTTATATGCTATATTATATATGTTGGTCCATGCATACATGTGGCATGACATTAGAGGTTTTGCATACATGTACATCAGGCATTGATAGGGCATGTAAGTGATCATGCATATGATGTTCACACTCGCTAATAATTAATCGAATCTGTTAGAGTGGTGGTTGGGTTAGGTTGGATGGTGGGTTTTTAGAGGTTGTGTTGGTGCTGAGTGGAAGATTAGAGGTAATGGAGTTTGTTAAGCTAGTTGCTAGTAATAGTGAGGGTGGTATAGCCTGTTGGTAGAAGATTGGTGTTTGATGCTTTATGAGTTTAGTGGTTTGGTGGTGAGGGGTACCGGTTGAGGTTAGAATCGATCAGGTGGTTTGATAGCTAAGTGGGAGTGGTAGTTCCTTGGTGCTAAGTGAGGTTGCAGTTTGGTGGTTGTTTTTCCAAGTGCTGAGGTAGCTTAGCATTTAAGTTGAAGTGGAAGGATCATGAAGGATCGAAGGCTTGTGTTGTTTGGAAGGATTCTTATGAGAAGTGGTTGGCTGGTTGTGTGTATGTGAATTTCTTTTGAGGTCAGCTGGTGGTGTATGGAGCAGCTGGCGGAGCCGAGTTGAGGTTGTGATGTAATTTTGGTTTGTGGGTGAGTAGACCTGGTGAGTCGTGGTGGTAATGTTAGCAACAGTTGTGGAGGTTTATCAGCTTTTGTTGAGGAGTTTGGGTAAGCAGTTGATGCTTAAGAATTTTTGCTTGTTGGGAAGATTCTTGGAAGAGGTTTGAGAGTTGCAAGAGTTTTGGAAGCAGAGAAGTTTGTATGATGGTTGAATTGGATTGGTTAGAGTCCCTGTGTGAACCAGTCTTGGAAGTTGTGTGTTACAGTAGTGTGTGCTGTGAAAGCTAAAGTTCTTTATGGTTGAAGTTGGGGCTGTGTACAGTCTGGAGATGTGGAAGGTTAAGTTGTGGCTATCTTTGAGTGTTCTGGGTTTGTGAACAGCATGTAGTGGTGTTGGGTTCAGTGGAGTTTTGTGTGGAAAGTGTTCAGTGTTGGTTGAGGGTTTTGTGTTGCCTTGTGTGTGTTTTGAGAAGGTTGTTGTTCTCTTTTCGCCGGTTGAAATTTCGAGGACGAAATTTCCTAAGGTGGGGAGAGTTGTAACGCCCCGGTTTTGGGCTCAGAAGTTTTGGGCGTTGACCGGTTTGGTCAAAGTGCTGTTCGAATCTAAAGAGGTGAAATTAGGAAAGCCTAGTTCGGGTTGCATTAAAAATATGGAAAAATGTTCTAAAATCATCTTTTAATATATAAAAGTGAACTGTGAAATCAATTTTGGAAAATGAGGTTCGGAAGGTTGACATTTTGGCTAGTGACCAAAATGTAATTTTTGAAAGTTCGGTGACAGTTTTATAAAGGATTGAAACTTTGAATCTTTAAGGAGCTATTTACCCAATGGGAGTTTCTCCAGATTTTCTAAATATATTAAATGATTAATTAAGTGTTTTTAAACAAAAGAAAAGTGGAGGGAAGATATTTTCCTAAATCTAACTAACTTTTCTCTCAACCATTTTCTCTCATCTTTTCTCTCAAACCAAACACATTCTCTCCAGATTTCCTCCTCTGATTTTGTCACTCAAATCACTCATTTCAACTCTCATTTGATTCCTAATCATCTCATCAACAAAACCTCTCAATTTGCAAGTTGTTTCATCAAGCTTTTTGGCTCCAAAAAGGAGAAACTCAAGTTTGGAGGTAAGAACGTCCTTCTCCTCTGAACTTCAAGTTCTTTACTGAAATTCCCAAGTTCTCAATCCTTGGTTTGTGTTTTGTTAAAGGCTTTTCAATAGAAATCTTGATTTTGGCTTAAAATGCAAGATTTGGTGATTTTGGTGAAATTTTCGTGTGATCTGTTTGGGCAGTGTTTTGAAGTGTCAAAATGATGTTAAATGAATGCTAAATTGATTAGAAGTTGAGGTTTAATTAATGCAATCCCGGATAGGTTGAATTTCCTAAGTTTTGCTTGAGTTTTTGGTTGTTTTTGGAGTGTTTTTGGTGATCTGTTATACCTGGAAGTATAAGGACGTGTTTGTGATCATTTTGGATGTTAAATGATGTTTAAAAATGGTTAGAAGTGATGGATCTTGGCTGGGTTAAGTTTTGGTAGTGTTTGGAGGTGATTTCGGTTGTGTTTGGTAGCCGAATTGTTAGTTTTGTGTTGAGCAGCGAATTTGGTTGTGTAGCTGCTGTTCTTAATGCATAATGATGCATTAATGTGCTGTTTTTGTGTGCTTGAAACAGGGGAGTTTGATCCGTGAGCTTTAGAGGTGTTGCGGAAGGTTTCGGATGCTTGGAAGGCTTGGTGTCTAGCCTTGTTTTGGTTATCGGTGAGTGAAGTTGGGTTTTCAGCTTTTAAACCAAGGTTTGAAGGTTTTTGGGAGCTTAGTGTAAGTCTAAACAACTTTGCTAAGCTCAAGAGTAAGTGAATGGATTTTCGCTCTTGAGTTATGATTGTGGAAGTGGCTTTTAAGCAATTGTGGTTGACGATTGAAATGCATGTGTTTTGCATGGTTTAATTCTGTTTTGAAAGCATATTTTAGCATGGTTTAGTGCTGGTTTTGAAAGCCATATGTGAAGGATGCTCAAGGTAAGAGATCCTTGGTTTTATACATTGAAAATGTGGTTTTGATGCATGGTGTTGCATGTTGTTCTATGGCTTTGTCTAATGCTTTAAAACAGTGAATTAATGTTGGTAAATGATGGTTTTTGCATGTTGGTTATGCATGTGAATCATTTGATTAATGTGGTAATGGTTTTGCATTATGGTTATGCATATGGAACATTGGACTAATGTGGTAAGATGGTTATATTGGCAAGTGATGTAAGTGGTTCTTGGTTCTTTGATCGGATATAGTTAGCCGGCTATAGGATTGGGTGCACCGTGAATTAAGTCGCCTTGGAGGTGGAGTGGTCAAGAGTGGACCGGGAAACTCCCTTCAAGTATCCTAACGAGATGGTTGAGGTCATAATGGAGGTGTTGCCCATTCGAGGACCTTGGTTGAGCAAAGGTTATATGGAGGTGTTGCCCATATGTGAGAACCTTGTGCTTGTTGAGATCACAATGGCAGTGTTAAGTCCATGTGTGGATCTTGTGTAGGGTGTCCCGGATCTCGTTAGTGATGTTCTACAACTACCAATCGGTGAATGCAAAGGTTATATGGAGGTGTTGCCCATATGTGAGAACCTTGTGCATGTCAAGGTTGTATGGTGGTTAAAAGTCCATACATGAGAACCTTGGGGAAGAGCTAAGGTTGTGTGGTGTTTAAAAGTCCATACATGGGAACCTTAGGATGTTGAGGTCATAATGGAGGTTGTTGCCCATTCGAGGACCTTGGATTGGTAGGGTGTAGGGAGCGTAGGGACAACGCTCGGAATCCGCGTATCCGATTGGGTGTTGAGTTGAAAAGTGAATGTGGTTGATCATTTGCAGGCCAATATGATGTTCTTGATTGTGATGAAGCATGTGGTGCTTGAAATGATGCATATTTGCATGTGAAGCATGAGATGCTTGAATTGATGCATAATTGCATGTGAAGCATGAGATGCTTGAAAAGATGCATGGTTGCATGGAAAGTGTATAATGCTTGTGAATGCATGTTTACTTGTTAAGTTGAACAAGTGTTGATTATCATTTGGAAAATGAGGCATGTGAGCATGAAATATCTTTAGTGCATTGGAGTCTTGTTGAGACTTGTTTTTAAAGGCATGTGATGATGACGTTGTGGTTCATATATGTTGTCTTTGGTTTAATGCATGTGTTGGTTGGTTTGTGAAATGGTTTTAAAAGATTCTTGTTTGTTTTGGCTTTCAAGTTTAAAGAAAGGTATGTTGTGAAATGGGAGTGTTTTCCAAGGTTTTGTTTTAGCTTGCATATGGTGTGTATGCATGGTTTGGCTAAATGGTTGATTTTGCAAGTTGTGCTATGAAAAGGGTTTTCTTAGTTTGCTAAACTAAGGGTTGGTTTTCATGTATGTGCGATGCATGGTTTTGAGCTTGTTGTTGAAAAGGAGTTTTCAAACATGGCTTTGGTAAACAAATCGAGTTTGTTTTAAAAGTGATTTATGGCTCGCTGCATTGATGGTGTTTTGGTTTTGAGCTTTCCTCACTAAGCATTATGTGCTTACGCTCCTCTTTGTCCATCAATGCATATTCTTGAAGTTTGGACAGCGAGGAGCAAGGGATTCAAGAAGGACTCCACTTGAGATGTATGTCTCGGTTAATAGCTATAGTTAATAAAGGCAATGGGGTAGAATCTCTTGGGTTGATGTATGTGTTTGTTTATGTTTAGACAAGTTTGGTTTTGTGTTGTTAATGTTGTTGGAACCTGGCTTGGCTTATGAGATTGAATTGGAAGTATGTTGCTTAAATGGATTGCTTGTGTTGGAAGCTTAGTCTTAAATTTTGGGCTTTTCATGTATGATGGCATGTTGGTGAATTGTTGATGCAAGTATGCCTCTTTTATGTTAAATTGCATGTTGGCAAGGTTTGGTGGCTGTTGGAGCATGATTGGATGTTAATTGCATGTTTAAATAGGCAAATTTCTGCATTTTGTGCAGGGTGTTTCGGAACAGGGTGTACCGTTTCGGAACGGGTGCCTTGAAGCAGCCCAAGCGTCCGAAACGGGTGAAACCGTTCCGAAACGGATAGGCCACTGCCCGACCCCCGTTTCGGTACCCGTTGTGGAACGGCCCCGCGTTTCGAAACGGGCTGTCTCCCGTTTCGGAACGGTTGACCGTTGGGGGCTGACAGTGGCAGTTATGTGTTTCAAAATGTTTGCATTTTGGTCCTGAATCTTGTATGTGCAATTGTATGAGTTTGAGATGTCCGTTTGAGATGAAATTTGGCCGAGATGCATGAAATATGACTAATTTTAAGTTGGTAACTTAAAATCTGGTTAAGGCCTCAAAGTTTTCAGAATTTACAAATTGGTCCCTAAAGTTGTGTTTTGTGCAATTGGGTCCCTGAATGATCCCTGATGGTTGTGATCTTTGAGTATGTTGTTTGTGTGATCACATCTAGGGTTAATGAGCATCTAGACAAGATTAAAAGGAAAAAAAAGGGTCGTTAATCAAGGTTGACTTTCGGGTTGACTTTGGTTTTCCCCGTGTAATCTTCGTAGTTCGGGTCAACCGTCTAGGCCGGGCTACGGGGGTTACAGTTTTGGTTTTGAGCATTCCTCACTAAGCATTATGTGCTTACGCTCCTTTTTGTCCATCAATGCAGATATATGAATTTGGGACAACAAGAAGCAAGGGATTCAAGAAGAACTCCACTTGAGAAGTATGTTTTGGTTTATAGCTATAGATAATAAAGGCAATGGGGGGGAAGTCTTTTACGTTGTTGTGTAATGAGATTGTTTAACTTGAACAAGTTCGGTTTATGGTTTGATACTTGTTAATGATCGTTTTGCGATATTTGGATCTTCTTCTTTATATTTTTATATAGCTATGCTCTTTGGTTAAAAATAAGATATTGTGTTAAATGAGATAAATAAGTGGGTGTGCTTAGTGCTTGTAATGTATCTAGCTTTTGATGCGAAATGAAGGTCTTAATGCTTAGCATGTTGCTGATATGTTGTGGAATGATTTAAAGTATGTTTGATGGTGTTTTAAAGTGAAAAACCAGAAGTTTCTGTTTTTTCTGGGCAGGGTGTATCGAAACACCCTTAGCTGTTACGAAACGAGTGCCTGAAATGGCCTGGGCGTTTCAGAACGGCTAGAAGTGTTTCGAAACACTTTGGGTACTGGAAGTGTCTGTTTCGGAACTGGTCTCAGAACATACCCGCATACTGAATCGGTCAACACCGTTTCGATACAGCGTTTCGGTACGGTGGGTAGGTGTTCCGAAACAGGTGACCGTTAGACACAGATTTGAATTGCTTTGAGTTTGCATGCTTTACATTTTAGTCCTTAAAGTTGTGATTGCAATTGCTTGAGCTTGAGATGTCTGTTTAAGATGAAATTTGACAGAGAAGCATGTAACATGATTAATTACATAATGGTAATCCTAAAATCAACGAAGACCCTCTAATTTACAAAAATTACAATTTGGTCCCTAATCTTGTATAAAGTGCAATTGAGTCCCTAATGGATATCTGATCGCTGTGTCTTTCTCATCTTTGTTTTGTGTGTACTCACTTAGATTTAATATGTATTGAGACAAGATTAAAAGGAAAAAAGGGTCGTTAATCAAGGTTGACTTTCAGGTTGACTTTGGTTTACCCCGTGTAATCTTCGTAGTTTGGGTCAAGCGTCTAGGCCGGGCTAAGGGGGTTACAAACATGGACTGGGACAAGGCAGGGTAGAAAAGGCTACTGGACTTGAATGAAATTAAAGAAATTCGAGCCGTGGCCTACGACAACGCCAAAATCTACAAGGACAAAACAAAGAAGTTGCACGACAGAAAACTGCTGCCACGACATTTCTGCCCAGGGCAGAAGGTGTTGTTGTTTAACACTAGGTTGAAGCTCTTTCCAAGAAAGCTTAAATCTAGGTGGCCTGGCCCTTTTCAAGTAGTCCAAGTTTTCCCCATGGTGCCATTACAATCGGATCAATCAAGGATGGGCACCAATTCAAAGTCAATGGACAAAGGCTAAGGCACTATCATGGGACTGAAGCCCCAAGGATGCAGGAAATAGTTACTTTAGGAGATGCCCCTCAAGGCATCCCTAATTTAACTTAGTTTTATTTTATTTTATTAAATTTAGTTTATTTATTTTATTAAATTTAGTTTATTTATTTTTTTAGGAAATAAGATTTTAATATATTGTTTATTTTAGTTTTCAGGTAAATAAAGGAAGCAAAGCAAAGCGGAGGAATGAACTAGCCCACCACATTCACAACAGCCCATAAAGCCCAATGGAACAAACCTGTCATGATAGCCTGTTACCAGCTGTCGTGGTAGACGCGGAAAATACAGCCTGTCACGGAGCTCTCGCGACAGACACGGAAACACGTAACACACGCGCAGCAGACACGGAAACGCATGACAGACGCGTCAGAAAACAGCGTGACAGATGGCCCCGTTATTTGTGCCACCTGTTACAATTCCAACGGGCAGAAAATCCCGTTCTATATAAACCTCTACTTCCATTTCATTTCCACTTCATTCTTATTCTCTCTACTTTGCTTTCAAGAAGTTTAGCCCTCAGAAATTTTTCTTTATTTTCCACAGTTCCTTACAATGACTACTCGATCAACCAGAAAAAGTGCTGCCTCAACCTCTGCCATGGCAGCCTCTACACCAAGCCACAACAGAATCCCAGTAGTTTCGCATCGGCAGACTCGGAGAAGAGATACTACGGCTCTTTCCAGAAAAGAGAGATGTGGGAGGAGAGAGGCTTCACGTACACCAAAAAGACGAGAGACCTAGGGCTCGAAGGGTTTATCTCCAAGAGAATTATTACCCTCAAATTGCAGATGTTTGCCGTCCAACCAGAGGAAATGAACGTCACCTTGGTCAGGGAATTTTATGTTGCTATCCCCTCCAAAGATGACACGACAGTGACTGTCAGGGGTAAGGAAATGTCCCTTGAACCAGCCTACATCAACACACTGTATGGTATTTATGTGGGCAGAAAGGAAGATGCACATAGGAGGTTTGTCAACAGTCTATCGCCGGCAGACTACGATGGTATCATGGCAGACTTAACGGAAGGAGGCACCCAATGGAACGACGATCCCAAGCATAGATGGACAGTGCGAAGGACCCCTTACACCGGCAGCAAAACTCTGGAACCATTTTGTGAAGAAACGCCTTATGCCAACACCGCACAACACAACGGTGGACTGGTAGAGACTTACCCTCGTGCATTTGATCATCAACGAGCGACAGATCAACGTTGGTAGATATATCCTTGACGGCATTTTTGAGTGTGCACTCAGACCAATGGGCCCCTTTTCTTCCACTACCTCATCACCTCTCTTTGTCGGGCCAATAAAGTGTCGTAAATCAATGAAGACGTAAGAGTCCAAGGCAAGGGATGTACCCAACAGAACATATACAACCTTATAGAGCTGAAGCCAGCAACCCCCTTGGCCTATGGGGATCCATCTGCCGCGACACAACAACCAACAGAGTCTGATTCCACAGAGCCTGTCGGGGTAGAGCCTGAGTAGACTGAGGCCGCACAACCGACAGACACCTCCAACCAAATCTTGCACATGCTAAATAAGATGAAGAAAAGATAGTTGGGCTTCATGGGATTTGTGAGGGATTTCACTACTGCCACGGTAAACATCATTAAAGTTGATTTAAACTATCCAAACGTCCAGTTTCCCTCTTTCCCAGAAAATCTTTTTGCCAGCCCTAGAACGCCCACTGCTGCCAGCCCTAGAACGCCCACTGCTGCCTCCACCACACCACCTGCCGAGACCGGAGATGGCGACAGTCGATCTGCCACTCCCCGAAGAGAAAAACGAAAGGAACCACTACCAGACATCGATTTGAAGTACTTTGAAGGTTTCTCCTCATCCTCAGTCTAGCAGGATGACTCTAACTCGGAGCCATTTGTCGTTCGGGAATTAGCCAAAGACTTCCTTCAAATGAAGAAGAAGAAGTTGAATGAAACTATTGAAGGACACTGTCACGATAGATCGGAAGGCAGCAGCAGCAACAGTGACGACGACCTCGAGGTCCTAGATAAGGCCCCAAAGATCTCACCTACCCGAGTTCAGTCACCTCGAGAGGCAAAAAAGAAGGTAGCCTCACCAACTCCCAGCCCCAAGCCAGCCTCTACCATCAAGGTAACTGCCCGCCGGCAACTCCGCATCAGCAGCAGTGGCGATGACAGCTCAACAACTTAAGCACTTTTCTATTATGCTGGTTGTTTCAGCTGTTTATCTTATCTATTTGTGATGTTTCCTTTTTCTTGTTTTCATTTTATTTTATTGTCATGCATTGGGGACAATGCAACCCTTGAGTTTGGGGGTAGGCAGTCCTCTGTTATTTAAATGACCTTTTTAATTTGTGTCCAATCTTAGTTATTTTTGTGAAAAAAAATAAAAAAAAGAGAAAAAAAGTGAAAATTTGGCTTAAATCTTTGAACTACACTTACCTGCCACGACATTCTCTGTCGTGACAGTGCCTTTAGGATGTTTTAGGAATTATTTAGAGCCTTGCTATAGTTCTGAACTCCAAAAACACTTTTGTGACTTATATGCTGTCTAGACTACTGTTAGTGAACTAGAGTAGAAAAGCTTAATCACTTGAGTTGCCCCTAGAGGTGCCTAACACTGGCTCTAGGAAAAGAATAAAAGAAAAGAAAAACTTAGACTCAGTTGCCCCTAGAGGTGCCTAACACTAGCTCTAGGAAGATAGCTAGAGGTGCATAAAACAGGCTCTAGTAAAAACAAAACAAGAAAAACTTGAGTCTAATTTCGAAAAAACTAAAGGAGCCTAAGAATTGCCTCCAAGAAAAAAATTAGTTTGGCATAAAAATAAAGTGAGTAGCATAACTATTCTAGTTGCTAAAAGAGTTTAGGCACATATTTGTTCACAAAACCTGCACACACTTGCACAAGAATTATAGCATTGTTCCGGATAAATCCATAAACAACCGAAAAGGTATTGCTCTTGATAAGTGAAGGGGCTGTAGGTAATGGTAGTTCATTGAATTAAGCCAAGCCAAAAAGTTTTCATTCTTAGTTAGGTTGCATCTGATTGAGGACAAGCATCAACTTGAGTTTGGGGGGTATGTTGAGTGCATAAAAGTTCTATATTTTACCCCTCATTTACCCATATTTATGCCGCACTCAAGCATGATTTATTGCATTTAGGATAGATTTTTGCATACACATCACAATTAGATAAAACTGGACAAATGCTGCTGAATTTGGTCACTTTTGCAGGTATCTGCTGCGGCAGCATCCAGGGCAGCAAAAGAGCAGAGGCGAGTTGCGGAGCTGGAGTTGAAGGACAAATAACACCGCCTGTCGTGACATCTACCATGGCAGCGATGATGACAAAGAGACATTAAGGTGGAAAAGCAAAGTGGGGCCCGATAGATAGAGAATTGTAAGTCGGTCTGTCATGGATTACTCCCATATTTTTCTAAGCCCTGAAGCAGAAGGAAGGCCGAGTCCAAAGTTCAAGAAAGAAAGTCAAAGCAGGAAAAGAGGACGAATTAAATACATCTACTCAGAAGATTTAGTCTTTAATAGAGTTGTACTTTAATTTAAACTTATATTCTTGCCATATTAGAAAACTTGGACCCAAGGCCAATTTAAAGGCATGTAATTCGACCTAGAAGAGGATATCTAGCTCCTAGCCGTCTTCCCCCAAAACCCTAGTCGTTTCTCTCTCTCCATCAGTTGTAAGGATTGTATTGTTCTTCCGTTCAATTAATAAAAACTTCAAGTTTATTTACTCTGGTTTTCAACATCTCATAAGAGTATCGGGAGAGCATTGTGAGGTTATCTATTTGCTTAATATCGGGATAGTTAAGCATACGAAAGGAGTAAATACGTATTTTCCAGCTTACGGTTAAACCATCTTGGCTTAGGGATAAGTACAAGGTTAAATGGCTAAAGAAGAATTCACAAACATTGATGTTCATCCTTTGATTCACGCTGGGAGGAATTATCCAAGACGTGTTCATCAACAGAACTTGGGCCTAGGGATAAGACAAGTCACAATAGGGATTCTTGCCAAACTTGAAGTACGGAGTTGTTGATCACTGCCGCGATATCGACAGACCTCTGCCGCGACAGGTGCTGCCGCGACAGGCACGACGACAGAAGCAACGGAAGTTCCTCTGAATAGTGCAACACCTGCACTACTGAGCAAATCAATGCCAGCCTATTCTCTCAACCTGATTACCTTATCTTTTACTTTAGTTATTACTCAAGATTTCTCCAAACAATCATTTAAACTTATTTCTTTTCTTGTGCATCAATCTAATGATAGAGTTATTTCCAATCCCTGTAGAGACGATATCCGATACTCCGTATCACTTTATTACTTGCGACGTGTACACTTGCATTACATTGCGATAGACTCTTTTACACGCAACATATTCCAATAGCCCAACGTACCGAAATGCCCCTCCCTGTTTCGAAATCCCCAGGCCATTTCATGCACATTGTTTCGGTACTTGCTTAGGTGTACTGAAACACCTGGGCCTGTAATGACACTTTTTGTTGGTTTTTCACACTTTAATCAAATCTATAACATCCCAACATGCATAAAACATATATAAGCATAAATCCTCAAACATCCATGGCATATTCATGATTATAACATGAGCATTTGCATCAAAGGTAAACTATAGGCATGCAACCTATTGTCAAACCAAGCAAGATACAAAAATGCAAAATAAAGCATAAACCAAGTACCAATGGCCATTTACAAGTGTAAAACATCAAACCAAACTTGCTCAAAAGGGAGTTTACACAAATCTCCCAACAACTCAACAGATCCCCCATTGCCCTTATTACATATAGTCTAACTGAAACATACTTTTGCGATTGAAGTCTTTTGTGATTCCTTGCTACTTGTTGCCTCCAAAACCTCAATTATCTGCATTGATGGACAAATGAGAGCGTAAGCACACAAGGCCTAGTGAGGAGGCTCATAAGCAAAACACCAACAATGCATTAAAATCGTTTTTCATGTCTACATTGAAATCTCATTTCAATTTACTAAAACATCTTTTGAAAACCATCATGCCCTTTTTAAAACCTTGCACTTTCCTTAACAAAAATGAGCATGTTAAGCATCAAACCACATGTATCAGGAATCATCGACAAGTTCCAACCACACTCAATTTAAGCCTTCCCATGCATAGCTACCATATGCAAAGCTTAAATAGTAAAAAATGCATAGGCTGCATTATGCAATTTAAACCATTGCATGATACACCATCAATTATATTGGCTTACAAGTGATCATTAAACAAGTTCACAACTCAAAACCTCATATATGATACACGGATTATAACAAGTGTCTACCCGACACTTCAAGCCATCTTAACCGAAATTGGTACATTCACAACCAAAGGTACTCTATCAACCGAGTACAATTACAACCCATAGGGACACCAACCCTATCATCGGTTAGATGCTTAACAACTAACGATAGACGAGACACCAACCTCCTCGATCGTTGGGGTACTTGGACGGAGACACTGGACACCAATCCCTCGACATCCAATGCGACTTTTTATAGTGCACTCAATCCTATAGTCGGCTAACTATATTCGATATCATTTATAAATTATTTCACACCATCACTTGCCAATATAATTCACATTTAACACATACCTCACTGATTTCAAAGCATCATTAATAAATCACATTTCCAAGCATTAAATTGTGCTTAAAATCACAAGTATAAGTCATATACTTACAAGGATCACTTGCCATGTGCATCCTTCAACATTAAATCATTAAAAATAGTGACCTCATTCTTATAAACATGCTTTAATAGTAGATAAAACCATTAATTCAAAACAGTGCATAAATAGTCACATCAGCCAAAACCTATCGCTTCCATCCATTTATAAACATCAAATAACATCCAAAAACAATTTAATTACATTCTTATGCCTCCAGCAACACCAGATCCACATTAACACCACAAAAACCCCAAATCTAACAATCTAACAATTAGAGATCCAACTCATTTCGGGATTACTATTATAAAATATTTATTTGAACATCATTTAACATCCAAATTGTGATTAAAATTAACCTCAAATCAATGAAAACAGTGCCATTACAAAAATCTTGAGAAATTATCTTTCAAAGCTTGATTTAGCAATTTTCATCAAATAGATTATAAAACCTTGTTACTAAACACAATTAGAGAACCAAATACTTGGGAATTTCAATAAAGAACCTTGATTAGAGGAGAGAAAAGAAAGATTACCTCTAACACAAGCTTTTTCCCTTGATTGCAATGATTTAGAAGAAATACTTCAAGAAATCCATAGCTAGTTGATGTAGAAATCCATGAGTATCATTTAGAAATCAAAAGTGGATTAAAAGAGATAAATCTCTGGAGATTTTAGTGATGGAAAGATAGTTTGGCTGATGGGAAAGATTAGAGAAAAGTAGTTACGTTAGAAAATGTTTAGCCTTTTAAAATCCTTTTTATCAAATCTCATTTAATAAATAAATTTATTAACTTATTTTAAAAACACAAAATCAAGGGAAAAGGCTGATAAAACCTTGGTGTAATAGCTCCCTAAGGATTCTAAGTTTTGGTCCTCTTCAATTTAGTCATTAAAACGTAATTTGCAATTTTTATAAATTAGTCACCGTTTTCAAAATACCAATTAAATCAGTCCAATTTTATCAAATTGAACCGCTTAGCCAAACCCGGCTAACTTTTAAGCCCAAAATCGGGGTGTTACAACTCCCCCCACTTAGGAAATTTTTTCATTTAAATTTTACTTGAAGGAAAAAGGTGCAAAATATGCTTCAACATATCTGCCGTGCTTTACCATGTGGCCTCCTCAACTCCCCGATGTCGCCTCAACACTTTCACAAGTTCAATCGTCTTACTACGAAGAACTTTGCTACTAGAATCAAGAATCTCAACAAGTTCCTCATCATAAGACACATCCAGATTCAACTCAATCTCCTCAACATGCATAACATGAGACGGATTCAACCTATACCTTTGCAACATCGAAACATGAAACACATCATGAATTTTCTCTAACTCGGGAGTCAACCTCAATCGATATGCAACAGGACCAACACGCTCCACCACTTCGTATGGTCCAATAAACCTTGGATTAAGCTTACCCTCATGTCCAAACCTCACCACCTTCTTCCAAGGTGACACCTTCCAAAACACGTGACCACCAACCGCAAACTCAATCTCCTTACGCTTTAAATCCACGTAAGAGTTTTGACGATCCAATGCTACCTTTAACCGATCACAAACAAACTTTACCTTCTCCGTCATTCCCTTAAGTAAATCTGGAAAAGAAACCAACTTTTGCCCTGCTTTTTCCCAACAAAGAGGCGTCCTACACTTCCTACCATACAATGCTTCATATGAAGCCAATTATATACTTTCTTGATAGCTATTATTATAAGAAAACTCCACCAAAGGCAACTGTTTCTCCCATGAACCTTGGAAATCTATAACACAACACCTCAATATATCCTCAAGCACTTAGATTACTCGCTCAAACTGACCATCCGTCTGATGATGATATGAGGTACTAAAATTAAGCCATGTACCCAAAGCTCTATGCAAACACTCCCAAAACCTTACTTTAAACTCCAGATCTATAGTCGACACTATGGATTTAGGTACACTATGCAACCTCACAATCTCTGCAATGTACAACTCTGCCAGCTTATCCAACGTATATGTAGTATGCTTAGCTATGAAATGTGCACACTTCGTAAGACGGTCCACAATCACCCAAATAGAGTTCTTCTTTGTCGAGGTCAAAGGCAAACTGAACACGAAATCCATCATAATCCTCTCCAATTTCCATTCTTGTATCTTCAAAGGTTGTAACATCCTGGAAGGAAATTGATGCTCAGCTTTCAGCAACATCCTTTCTTCAACCCAACCCAATAGTACTCGTCTTTCAATTCATGATACATTTTTGTACTACTAGGATGCATAGCAAAAGGACTACTATGAGCCTCAGTCAAGGTAGTGCGCCTCAGTTCAACATCCTCTGGCACAACTATTCAACTTTTAAAGCACAAAACACCATCATCATTGAAGCAATAGTTCATTGCATTACCATCCGCTATATCCTGGACATGAGGCACCAACGAATCATCAAGCAACTGCTTCTCCTTAATCAACTGAACCAAGGAATGTTTCACTTGTAACTTAGCTATCAAACCACCATCATGTGATATACTCAACCAAGAAAACATCACTCTCAATTCTACATCCACCTTCCTACTCAAGGCATCAACCACAACATTGGCCTTTCCAGGGTGATACTCTATCGTCAAGTGTTAATCTTTAAGAATTTCCAACCATCTTTGTTGCCTAAGATTCAAATATTTAAAGCAAACACAACTGCAACAAGCTCTAGATCATGAGTAGGATAGTTGCGCCTGTGCACCTTCAATTGTTTAGATGCATATGCCACAACCTTCACACCTTGCATCCACACACATCCTAAACCAACACACGATGCGTCACTATAAATTACAAACTCCTTACCCGGTTCAGGTTGAATCAAGACAGGAGCTTGCGTCAAAGCTTTATTCAACCTCTCGAAAGCTTGTTGTCTAACATCCATCCACTTGGTTAACAGAGCATCAATCTTAGAGAAACCATCCACAAACCTTCGTTAATAACCCGCCAAACCAAGGAAATTACAAACTTCCGTCACCGATTTAGGCGTCTTCTAATTCATCACCGCCTCAATCTTATGTGGATCAACTTGAATACCTTCGGCCGACACCACATGTCCAAGAGAGATAACTTCTCTAAGCCAAAACTCACACTTACTCAACTTGGAGCCATTCGATAAGGAGCAATAGACACTAGAGTCGTATTTTCATACAACTCGATACCAAGCTCAACCTCCCTATTCGGCGGCAAACCAGGCAACTCTTCCGGAAATACACCCAAAAACTCACATACTATACTTATGTCTTATACAAGCACTTCCTTTGATCTTGGATTCATCACATAAGATAAGAAAGCTTCACAACCCTACTTCACCAAATGACTCGCTTCAAGAGTCGAAATAGCATTGGACAAGAATTTCACATTCTCACCCACGATTACCACTTCGTAATCATCAGCAAGTTTCAAGGTAAATCGATTAGCATCAAAATCGACCACAGCCTTATGTTCGATCAACCAATCCATCCCAAGGATTACATCAAAACCATAGAAAGGCAACTCCATTCAGTCAACTGCAAACACATGACCTTGAACAGGTAAATGACATCTCTTATACAACCTTCTCGTGACAACAGTTTCACCAAAGGAACTCGTTACTTACATTCCCGCATCTAACATCTCAACAGGGATATCAAGTAAATGTGCATGCTCACTCAAGATATAAGAATGCGTAGAACCGGAATCAATAAAAGATAACAATGACAAGGATTGCAAAGTGAAGGTACCTGCAATCACACCAGTGTCATTGCGTCCCTCGCGATGTGAGTACACCCTTGCAGGACCACCACCCTCAGGTTGAACAACTACAATATGTGCTACAGCTCTCTAACCATCCTCTCTATGCTGGAAGTTACCACAACCGCACCCGCGACCTCGTTGAGGGGAAATAATAGGTGCTCTACCCTGACCACCTCCAGCCAACAATGGATAATCACGCCTCAAATGGTCAGTCGAACCACAACTCCAACAAGCATTAGCTGCTGCAGCTGCAGGAGCCTGCGCCTCTCGAGCTAAACAAGGACAATCTCGCCTCATATGCTCACGCGATCCACATACCCAACAAGAATTAAAAGTCGATATAGCTTGAACACCCTGACCATAAGCTCCTTGTCCAGGCCTTCCTCCGCCTCATGTCACATCAGTGCGATGCCTCTTATCACGTTGCCTTCTATTTTGTCCACCTCCAGGACCGAAATTTGCAGCTCTCTTACCCGAGCTAGAACCATCCACACGAGATGTCAAACCCAGACTCTCATCGATATCCTTGGATCATGCCACCAACACATCAAAATTTGTGTAATTAAAGGCCAACATGAAAGTATTCACTTCTTGCACCAATCCATAATGGAAATGGTTGCGACGATGCCTATCACTTGGCACCAACTCAGAAGCATACTGGCTGAAACGAACAAACTTAACCTCATACTTAGTCACACTCATGCTACCCTGAGACAAAGACATAAGGGACCAATACGTAAAGAAACAAAACTTCAAAAGATTCCAATAACCAACTTAACAACAGGGTGTTTCGGTACAGGTTGCCTTGTATTGAAACCCTTGTATCGGAACAGGGTCAAGTGTCTCGATGCTCAGGACCATATCGAAACACCCTCTATGGTGTTTCAGAACATGGCATTCTAGTGGCCAAATGTACCGAAACGACCCTCCCTGTTTCGAAACCCCCAGGCTATTTCAGGCACACTGTTTCGTTACAGGCTTATGTGTACCGAAACACCTGGGCCTGTAATGACACTTTTTTGCTAGTTTTTCACACTTCAATCCAATCTATAACATTCCAACATGCTTCCAACATACATACAACATATATAAGCATCAATCCTCAAACATCCATGACATATTCATCATCATAACATGAGCATTTGCATCGAAGGTAAACTATAGGCATGCAACCTATTGTCAAACCAAGAAAGATACCAAAATGCAAATTAAAGCATAAACCAACTACCAATGGCCATTTACAAGTATAAAACAACAAACCAAACTTGCTCAAAAAGGGAGTTTACATAAATCTCCCAACAACTCAATGAATCCAAATGTAACCCCCTCGACCCGGTCTGGGTGAAAGGATGAACCGAACGGATCACACTCGGAGTATTGAAGTAAATGTTGAGTATGCAAAAGTTCTACTTTTTACCCCTTATTTAACCCATATTTCTACTGCATTCCAGCATAATTCATTGCATTTAGGTAAAGTTTCACATATACATCACAAATAGATAAAATGGCATAGTTGCTATGATTTTGGCTGTTTTTGCAGGTATCTGCGGTGGCAGACTCGGGACAGCGAAGGAGCAAAGCTGGAACACAGTACTGGAGTCAAGAAGGGAGATGCTGTCGTGGCCACTGCTGTGGCAGCCATGACGACAGCGTTGGTGAAAGGGAAAAGTGAAGTGGAGCTCGACAGATAGAGGAATTTAAGCCGGTCTGTCGTGGACCACTCCTATATTTTTCTGAGCCCTAGATCAGAATGAAATCCAAGCCCAAAGTTCAAGGAAGAAACCCAAAGCAAGAAAAGAGGACGGATTAAAGGCATCTACTCAGGAGATTTAATCTTAATTAGAATTGTACTTTAGTTTGAACTTGTATTCTTACCTTATTAGAAAACTTGAACCCAAGGCCTATATAAAGGCATGTAATTTGACCTAGAGAAGGAGATCTCATCTCTAGCCTTCTTCCCCAAAACCCTTGTCGTTTTCCCCCTCTCATCATATTCTAAATCCCCCTAGGGCTAAGGGTTGATTCTGTAAAGTAGTTGCAAGGATTGTACTGTTTTAGGAATTTTCTGTTCAATAAATAAAAACTTCAAGTTTGCTTATTCTGGTTTCAACATCTTGCAAGAGTATCGAGAGAGCATTGTGATATTATCTATTTACATAATATCGGGAGAGTTAAGTATACGAAAGGAATAAGTGCGGGTTCTCCAGTTTATGGTTGAACTATCTCGAACCTAGGGATAGGACGAGTTTAAGTGGCTAAGGAAGAATTCAACAACATTGGTGTTCACCCTTTGATTCACGCCGGGAGGTATCATCCGAGAAGTGTCATCAACAGTACTTGGACCTAGGGATAGGACGAGTCACAGCAAGGATTCTTGCCAAGCTTGAAGTACAGAGTTGTGTGATCGCTGTCGCGACAACAACAGACTTCTGCTGCAGCAGGTGCTGCCGCGATAGGGATGACGGTAGAACAGAAATTTCTATACAGTGCAACACCTGCACTACCAAGCAAATCAATACCGGCCTATCTCTTAACCCTGAATCTTTTTATCTTTTATATTCATCATTCTCCAATATTATTCTCCAATCCTCTAAACTATTTTATTTCTCTCTTGTGCAGCAATTCAAGGATAAAGCTATTTCCAGTCCCTGTGGATTCGACACCCGATACTTCAAGTATCACTTTACTACTTGCGTCGTGTACACTTGCACTACATTGCGATAGGACTTTTGACACGCAACAGTAAACCAGGAAGTTTACCTCAATAAACAACCCTATTTTTTCATTTTATCTTCTCTAGATTCTCATTATGATCCTAAGTATTTATCATAGCAGTAGAACAATTTACAACTTGTTCAGACAACGATTTGGGACTCAATTGCATTCAAATACATTTTAGGGACTATTTTTTAATTTAACCAAATTACAGAGAGAAATTCACTTTTTGAATTACCAACCGCTAATTAATCATATTACTTGCATCTCTGTCAAATCTTAGCTCAAAATACTCATCTATGCTCATTTAATTGCATCCATAACATTCAGGGACTAAAACTTAAAGAAATAGAACTTCAAAAGATCCCAATAACTAACTTGACAGCTTTTCGCATCGTGAAAGGTTGCCCTGTATCGAAACATCCGTATTGAAATAGGTTTGAGTGTCTCGAAGCTCAGGACTATATCGAAACACCATCAAAGGTGTTTCAGAATAGAGGGTTCCAGTAGCCAAACGTACCGAAACACCCCTTCCTGTTTCGAAACCCTTAAGCCATTTCAGGCTCACCGTTTCGGTACAAGCTCGAGTGTACCGAAACACATGGGCCTGTAATGACACATTATGCTGGATTTTCACACATTAATCCATACAAAACCATTTCAACATGCTTCCAACATGCATACCACATATTTAAAACATCAAACCACAATCATACATGGCAGAATCAACAACATAACATGTCTATATGCATCAAAGTAATCTATA
The DNA here is from genome assembly GCA_030270665.1 of Hibiscus trionum. Classification (NCBI taxonomy): domain Eukaryota; kingdom Viridiplantae; phylum Streptophyta; class Magnoliopsida; order Malvales; family Malvaceae; genus Hibiscus; species Hibiscus trionum. Next base: position 32,369,177 of record BSYR01000021.1, read on the forward strand.
AGCATGCAACCTATGCAAAAAGACTATTCAAGAATCAAAACACAAACCAAGGAATATATCAACAAGTAAAGGCCATTTACAAATCATTAAGGGCATCTCAAACTTGCCACAAAGTAGGGAGTTTCAAAACACATCTTCCAAAACATAAATTCATCCTCCCATTGCCAACCATTATTACTAATAGGTAAATGTAAAATCATACTTGAGCTTAATCCCACTCCTTGGAATCCTTCTTGCCTCTTTGATGCCTAAATATGCTAATTCTCTACATTGTTGGAAAAAAAGAGCGTAAGCACAAATGCTTAGTGAATGATACTCAAACAAACTAACAACAACAATGCATTTTAAAACCATTTCACATTTAGAAATCTCTATCTCATCATGCTCTTTCTATCTCAAGCTTGAAATCGTTTTCAAAGCAAAACCACTTCATTTAAACCACATGTACCATCTATCTCATGCATTCATAAAAATGCAAAGTCTCAAGGCAAAGCCTTACATGCTTAAATCTTAGAAAGCATATCTCAAAACATAATCTCAAATGCAATCTCATTTCATTTAAATCATTTATAGACAAGGTACATATGAATCTCATATACTGGTATTTTAGCAACATTACTCGGATATGCAGATAGCTAGATGAAACCGTCATGCCCTACTCTGGTAGAATCTCACATCACCATACTCTCATGGCGGCATCTCTCATTGCTACAAAGCTTGATGGATTCATCAAGACCTACCGTGCTGGAATATCACATCACCACACTCTCACTTTGGAACGGGACGACACTACCCCCATTGCCCGAACCAAAGAGCACGTACGAATTTTGTTTAATATAGTGCAGTTCTCATCCTATTGGTCGACCAATTATATCTGGTAACAATAATCTTATCTCATGCCAATATACTCATTTTAAACATCATTACCTATTGTTTTTTCAATGCATCATTATAAATCATTCCCACCGCATTTCAAAATCATAAACAATGCATAGCATTTCTCAAATAGTTATATCTCTTTGGAATAACAAATTTATCTCATGGGATCATGTAAATCATCACATCATTTTCTCAAAACATGCATAAAATAGTAGGTGTAATTATATCTTCAAAACAAGAGCATGATCATAAAACCAATGGGATAAAAACCAAGAAACGAGATCGAAACATCTCAAACTTACTTCCGGATTTAGGTTAGTGTTTCAAACTCAACCTAAACCCCTAAACCTTGCTTTCAAGTCTTTGAAAGGCTATTAAAACCAATTCCACTCACCAAAAAGGCCACACTCAGTTTGCCGAAGCGTAATAAAGCTTACAGAGCTCCCAGAACTTAACCAATCTCTTTCGATACGTTCTCCCCTGTTTATAGCACGCAAGAACAGAGGATTAATGCATTTTAATGCATTAAAACCCCTAGCAATCAAAGCTACCTCGCTGTTCTACCCAAAAACATCAAAACGTCAACCGAAACAACCGAAAACACCTTCGACTACTCTACAACATTAGCCCAGCCAAAACCTAACACTTCCAACAAATTTTAATCATCAAATAACATCTAAAAACAATCTAATTTCATCATTATACCTCTAGGAACACCAGAACCACATTATCTTCACAAAAACCCCAAATCTAACCATCTAACAACTAGAGATCCAATCTATTTTGGGATTATTATGATAAAGCCTTTATTTCAACATTATTTAACTTACAAATCATGATAAATATCAGCATCGAATCAATCAAAACAATAGCATTATGAAAAATCATAAGATTGTAACCAATAATCCTCAATTTAACAATATTTCCATGATTAACTCATCAAAACAACTTAGAAAACATATGTAAAGTATTGATAACTTGAGAATATAAGTAAAGAACTGATCATTAGAGGAGAAGAACGAATCTTACAAAAATGGATGAAATCTCTCTCAATTGGATGTGTTTTCCTTGAAAAATGAAAGGAAAAAAAATAAGGTTTTATAAATCAAGATTAAAGAATCTTTTAGAAATCAAAAGCTTAGTAAATCAAGAGCTTTACCTCAAGTTTCTTGAAAATGGAGAGTGTTTGGCTGAGAGAAAACTTTGAGAGAAAATAAAATGAGAGAAAAATGATGTAATATGGTTTTTAATGAAATAATCAACTCTCCCTTTATTAAACCCTTTTCAATCATTAATTAAAGTCATTTAAAATGTTCCTAATTGAGAGAAAAATCCGATAAAAACAAGTAGGTCAAATAGCTTCTTGAAGATTCAAAGTCCCAATCCCTTTACAAAACGGTCACTGAAACAACTTTGTAAAAATCGTGTTTTGGTCACTAACTCAAAATGACCCACTTCCAAAGTCCATTTCTTAAAATTGATTTTACCAAAATCATTTATATAATTAATAATGATTTTTAAGCATTTTCTCATATTTTTATCATAACATGAACCTTGTTTTCCCAGAAGCGCTCCCGAAAGCTCGGATCTCTAGTCTAGGTCCTACGAACCTCAAGTCAACCTCAAATACTTGTAGGCCCAAAATCGGGGTGTTACAACTCTCCCTCACTTAGGAAATTTTGTCCTAGAAATTTTACCTGATAAAAAAGATAAGGAAATTGCTTCTTCATGCCATCCTTCCTTTCCCACGTGGCTTCCTCAACACCACGATATCACCACAAGACCTTGACCAACTCAATGGTCTTACCACGAAGAACCCTGCTAACTGAATCCAAGATCTCAACTAGTTCTTCATCATATGACAAATCCGGATTCAACTCAATCTCCTCAACAGGCATAACATGAGATGGATCCGATCTATATCTCCGAAGCATAGATACATGCAAAACATCATGTATCTTCTCCAAATCGGAAGGCAACCTCAACCTATAAGCAACAGGTCCAACACGCTCAAGCACCTCATACGTTCCAATAAACCTCGGACTCAACTTGCCTTTCCGACCAAATCTCATCAACTTCTTCGCAGGTGAAACCTTCAAAAACACCTTATCTCCCACAGCATACTCAATCTTTTTATGCCTCAAATCCACATGAGACTTTTATCGATTCGAAGCGGCTTTCAACCTCTCGCTAATAAGCTTCGCTTTTTCCGTAGTGCTCTTAAGCACATTAGGCAAAGAAACCAACTTCTGCCCTACTTTCACGCAACAAAGAGACGTTATACACTTCCTTCCATACAAGGCCTCATAAGGAGCCATTTGAATGCTTGCTTGATAACTTTTATTGTAAGAAAACTCCACCAAAGGCAACTGTTTCTCCCAATAACCTTGGAAATCAATGATGCAACACCTCAACATATCCTCCAACACTCGGAAAACTCGTTCAGACTAACCATCCGTCTGATGATGATACGAGGTACTAAAATTCAAAAGCGTACCCAACGCCCGATGAAGACACTCCCAAAACCATGATGTGAAACGCGGATCTCGATCCGAAGCAATGGACTTAGGCACCCCATGCAACATCACAATCTCATAGATGTACAAATTCGTCAACTTGTCTAATGTATACGTAGTATGCACGTCCAGAAAATGTGCACACTTCGTAAAATGATCAACAGTTACCCAAATGGAATTCTTTTTGGACGGTGTCAAAGGCAAACTCGTCAAGAAATCCATAGTGAGTCTCTCCATTTCCATTCAAAAATCTTCAATGGTTGCAACAATCCAAAAGGAAATTGATGCTCAACTTTGACATGTTGACAAACCATACACTTACTAACAAAATCAGCAACATCCTTCTTCAAGCCAACCCAATAGTACTCATCCTTTAACCTACGATACATCTTTGTACTACTAGGATGCATAGCAAAAGGACTACTATGAGCCTCAGTTAAGATAGTGTGCCTCAACTCAACATCCCCCGGCACAACTATTCGACTCTTAAAACACAAAACACCATCATCATTGAAACAAAAGTTAAATTGGATTTCCTTCCGTAATGTCCTGAACACGCGGTACCAATGAATTATCCAACAACTGCTTCTCCTTAATCAACTTCACCAACGAGGGTTTCACTTGTAACTCAACCACTAAACCACCAACTCGCGATACACTCAACCGAGCAAACATTGCCCTTAACTCTAGAGCCACCTTCATACTTAAGGCATCAGCTACAACATTAGCCTTCTATGGATGGTACTCAATCGTCAAGTCATAATCTTTAAGCAACTCTAGCCACCTTCGTCGCCTAAGATTCAATTCTTTTTGGGACATCAAGTACTTCAAACTTTTGTGGTATGTGTACACCGTAAACTTTTTACCATAAAGGTAATGCCTCCAGATTTTCAAGGCAAACACCACCACAACCAACTCGATGTCATGCGTAGGGTAATTACAATCGTGCAGCTTCAACCGTCGAGATGCATAAGCTACCACCCTACCTTCTTGAATCAACACACATCCCAAACAAACATATGATGCATCACTATAAACCACAAACTCTTTACCCAATTTAGGTTGAATAAAGATAGGAGCTTGTGTCAATGTTTTCTTCAAATTCTCAAAAGCCTGTTGTCTAACCTCTGTCCACTCAAACTTAACATCCTTTTGTAAAAACTTTGTCAAAGCAGCAACGATCCTTGAAAAACCATCCACGGACCTATGGTAGTATCCCGCCAAACAAAGGAAACTACGCAACTCATGAACAGACGTAGGCAACTTCCAATTCATCACCGCTTCAACATTTTGAGGATCAACTCTAGTCCCTTCGGCCGACACCACATGACCAAGGAAAACAACTTCCCTAAGCCAAAACTCACACTTGCTCAACATGGCATAAAGCTGATTTTCCAACAAAACTTGCAGCACAAACCGCAAATGCTTATCATGATCATCCTCGGTACGAGAGTACATGAGAATATCATCGATAAATACAACTACAAACCCATCCAAAAAACTCATGAGACACACGATTCATCATATCCATGAACGTAGTAGGGGCATTACTTAAACGAATAGGCATCACCAAAAACTCACCATCCCTGTACCTTGTACGAAAAGTAGTCTTAGGCACATCCACATCTTTTACCTTCAACTGGTAATATCCGAATCTCAGATCAATCTTAGAAAACACTGAAGCACCTCGAAACCGATCAAAAAGATCAACAATCCTTGTTAAATGATACTTGTTCTTGATTGTTAACTTGTTCAATTAATGATAATCTATACACATGTGCATCGTGCCATCTTTCTTCTTCAGAAACAAGACCGATCAAGCAACTCTTGAAGTTGCAACTTTAACTCCTTCAACTCAATAGGTGCCATTCGATAGGGATCCATAGACACTGGAGCCGTATTTTACAACTCAATGCCAAACTCAACCTCTCTGTTCGGTGGCAAACCAGACAACTCTTTAGGAAATACACCCATAAACTCACATATTGTATGTATGTCCTGTACTCACACCTCCTTGGTACTTTGATTCATCATATAAGCCAAGTAAGCTTCACATCCCGAACGTATTAACTGAATCGCTTCAAGAGCCGAAACAATATTAGATAAGAATTTCACATTCTCACCTAGAACCACCACCTCATAATCATCGACAAGTTTCAACAAAACTCGCTTGGTCTCAAAATCTACCACAGCCCTATGCTCAGATAACCAATCCATTCTAAGAATTACATCGAAACCATAGAAAGGCAACTCCATAAGATCAACCTCAGACACACGACCATGAACAGACAAAGGACACCTCCTATAAAACTTCCTTGTAACAATCGTTTCACCAAAAGAATTGGTTACACGCATACCAACATCTAACAACTCAACAGGAAAACCAAGCACTTGAGCATGCTCACGCAAAATGTATGAATGAGTAGAACCAGAATCAATCAAAGAAAGTAATAACAAGGATTGCAAAGTAAAGGTACATGCGATCACATCCATGTCATTCCACCCCTCTCGGTGTGCATACACCCTAGCCTGTCCACCTCCCTCAGGATGAAGAACAACAACATGAGAAACATTCCTCTGCCCATCATCTTTACGATAAAAGTTACCACAACCGCGCCCACGACCTCTTTGTGGCTCAGCAGCTCGCACCAGAGCTTGTCCATCTCTAACCGATTATGGACAATCACGCTTCATATGTCCTAGTAATCCATAATTCCAACACGTACCCAGATTAGCCCAACACTCTCCTGTGTGCCTCCTACCACACCAGTTACATTCTAGAGTACGAAGAAAAGCATTTTGGCCTTGATGACCACGACCAGGGTTACCACCACCATGCTTAGGATCCGACTGATACCTCCGATCCTTATGCTTCTTGTAACGCTTCTTACCAACATCAAATTCAGTCGACCTCTTTCTAGAACTAGAACTACCCGAAGGAGCAGCCAAACCCAAATTTTGCTCGATGTCCTTAGCTCGAGTTACTAAGACATCAAAGTCGATGTAGTTCGAAGCCAACATGAATGTCTTGACATCCTTCACAAGCCCATAACAAAAAACGATCACATCTATTTTGTTTATCGGAACCAACTCAGGAGCATACTGGCTCAACCGAACAAACTAAACCTCATATTCGGAAACAACCATGTTTCATTGTACCAAAGACATAAACTCTCGCTTCTTTTCATCAAGATAGCAAACACCCAAATACTTCCTCTTGAAAGCATTTCCAAAGAACTCCCAAGTAACATCAGCAGGTTCCACACACGCATCGATGGTCATCCACCATGTATAAGCATCTCCGTGAAGCAAAGAAACAACACAACCCAACTTTTGCACATCATTGCAACTCATCTGACCAAGAATCCTTTGGGTGCTCTCAAACCAAACCTTAGAACCCTCAGGAGATAGACCTTGGAACTCAGTTCCACCCAAACTGTGCAAAAGATCCAAAGGTAAACCAACATTAGCACCAGGCTGAGGTGCGGCCACATGCATACCCCATATCGCTGCATGAAAAGCCCCAACTATAGCATGATACAACGGTGTCATATCAGCAACGGCCCGTCCTTGTGCTCCTTGAGGTCAAACACTAGCTACCGCTCCAGCTCCGTCACCACTAGGAGGAGAAGAAGGCGGCAAATTGTCAATATTCTAATTAATCTCGTTCTCAACCACGTTATGCACATTGCCTCTAAGCTCTCGTCTCAGTCTCATTATCAAAACAGTATAGCTAAAAAGAATACAACAATAAAAACAATTAGGCTAGCCAAAGCAAGAATCCAAGGTGTTCAAGTTTTACTTTTTTTAAAAAATCTCTTTAAATTAGTAATAATATGGCAATGGGTATCCTTAAACTCTCCCCCAACAACATATAACAATCATTATTCATGTTATTAAACACCGTGCATCTCACATAGATCAAACAATGAACAAAACATGACATAATCACTCATCGTGCGTTGCATTCATTACGAAATCAACCAAACAACAATATCACATCAACCTTACATCATAATTCTTTCGAAACCTAGCTCTGATACCACCAAATGTAACCTCATTGACACGGTCTGGGTGAAAGATCGAACTGAACAGATCACACGGGGAATATTTAAGTAAACCAGTAAGTTTACCTCAATAAACAACCCTATTTTTTCATTTTATCTTCTCTAGATGCTCATTATGATCCTAAGTGTTTATCATCACAGCAGAACAATTTGCAAATCGATCAAACAAGGATTTGGGTCTTAATTGAATTCAAATACATTTTAGGGAAAATTTTGTAATTTAGCAAAATTATAGGGACTTATTCACTTTTTAAATTACCAACCTTTAATTAATCATATCACATGCATCTCTGTCAAATCTCAGCTCAAAATACTCATTTAATTGCATCCACAACATTTAGGGACTAAAACGTAAAGAAGCAGAACTTCAGAAGATTCCAATAACTAACTTAACATCTTTCTGTTTCGATACAGGTTGCCTTGTATCAAAACAGGTTCGAGCGTCTCGAAGCTCGGGACCGTATCGAAACACCCTCTAAAGTGTTTCAGAACAGAGGGTTCTAGTAGCCAAACATACTAAAACACCCCTTCCTAGTTTGAAACCCTTAAGCAATTTCAAGCTCACCGTTTCGATACAGACTTGAATGTACCAAAACACATGGTGCTGTAATGACATTTTACGTTGGTTTTTCATACTTTAATCCATACAAAACCATTCCAACATGCTTCCAACATGCATACCACATATTTAAAACATCAACCACAATCATACATGGCAGAATCAACATCATAACATGTCCATATGCATCAAAGGAATCTATAGGCATGCAACCTATGCAAAAAGACCATTCAAGAGTCAAAACACAAAGCAAGGCATAAACCAACAAGTAAAGGCCATTTACAATTCATTAAGGGCATCTCAAACTTGCCACAGAACAAGGAGTTTCGAAACACATCTCTCAAAACATAAAGGCACCCTCCCATTACTAACCAATATTACTAATACTTAAATGTAAAATCATACTTGAGCTTAATCCCACTACTTAGAATCCTTCTTCCCTCTTTGCTGACCAAATATGCTAATTATCTGCATTGTTGGAAAAAGAGAGCGCAAGCACAAATGCTTAGTGAAGGATGTTCAAACAAACCAACAACAACAATGCATTTAAAAATCATTTCTCATTCGAAATCTTTATCTCATCATGCTCTTTCTATCTCATGCTTGAAATCATTTTCAAACCAAAACCACTTCTTTAAACTACATGTACCATCTATCTCATGCATTCATCAAAATGCAAAGTCTCAAGGCAAAGCCTTACATGCCTAAATCTCGTAAAGCATATATCAAAACATAATCTCATTTCATTTAAATTATTTCTAAACAAGGTACATGTGAATCTCATATATTGGCATTTTAGCAACATTACTTGGATATGCGGATAGCTTGACGAAATCGTCAAGTCCTACCCTGGTGGAATCTCACATCACTGGACTCTCATGGCAGCATCTCTCATCGCCACAAAGTTTGATGGATTCATCAAGACCTACCATGGTGGAATCTCACATCACCATACTCTCACTTTGGAATAAGATGGCACTACCGCCATTTCCCGAACCAAAGAGCACGTATGAAATTTGTATATTATAGTGCACTTCTCATCCTATTGGTCGACCAATTATATCCGGTAAAAATAATCTCATCTCATGCCAATATACTTATTTTAAACATCATTACCTATTGTTTTTCAGTGCATCATTATAAATTATTCTCATCCCATTTCAAAAGCATAAACAATGCATAGCAATTCTCAAATAGTTCTATCTATTTGGAATAACAAATCTATCTCATGGGATCATGTAAATCATCACATCATTTCTCAAAACATGCATAAAACTGTAGTTGTAATTCTATCTTCAAAACAAGAGCATGATCATACAACCAATGGGATAAAAATCCGAGAAACGAGAGCGAAACATCTCAAACTTACTTTCAGATTTAGGTTAGTTTTTCAAACTCAACATAAACCCCAAACCTTGCTTTCAAGTCTTTGAAAGGCTTTTAAAACAGATTCCACTCACCGACAACGCCACGCTCGCATTGCCGAAGTGTAATCGAGCTCCTGGAACTTCACCAATCTCTTCCGATACGCTCCCTCTGTTTATAGCACACAATAACAATGGATTAATGCATCTCAATGCATTAAAACCTCCAGCAATCAAATCTACATCGTTGCTCTACCCAGAAACATCAAAACGCCTAACTGAAACAACCGAAAACACCTCCGATTACTCTACAACCTTAACCCAGCCAAAACCTAACACTTCCAACCAATTTTAATCATCAAATAACATCTAAAAACAATCTAATTTCATCCTTATACCTCCAGCAACACCATAACCACATTATCTTCACAAAAACCCCAAATCTAACCATCTAACAACTAGTGATCCAATCCATTTCGGGATTATTATGATAAAACCTTTATTTCAACATCGTTTAACTTCCAAATCATGATTAATATCAACCTCAAATCAATCAAAATAGTAGCATTACGAAAATCATAAGATTGCAACCAATAATCCTCAATTTAACAAAATTTCCATGATTAGCTCATCAAAACAACTTAGAAAACATATGTAAAGGATTGATAATTTGGGAATTTCAGTAAAGAACTGATCATTAGAGGACAAGTACGAACCTTACCTTTAATGGATGAAATCTCTCTCAATTGGATGTGTTTTCCTTGAAAAATGAAAGGAAAAACAATAAGGTTTTATAAATCAAGATTAAAGAATCTTTTAGAAATCAAAAGCTTAGTAAATCAAGAGTTTACCTCAAGTTTCTTGAAAATGGAGAGTGTTTGGCTGAGAGAAAACTTTGAGAGAAAATAAAATGAGAGAAAATGACGTAAAATGATTTTTAGTGAAATAACCAACTCTTCCTTTTTTAAACCCTTTTCAATCATTAATTAAAACCCTTTAAAATGTTCCTAATTTAGAGAAAAATCTGATAAAAATAAGTATTTTAAATAGCTCCTTAAAGATTCAAAGTTTCAATCCCTTTACAAAACAGTCACAAAAACAACTTTGTAAAAATTGAGTTTTTGTCACTAACTCGAAATGTCCCGCTTCCAAAGTCCTTTTCTTAAAATTGATTTTATTAAAATAACTTATATAATTAATAATGATTTTTAAGCATTTTCTCAAATTTTTATCATAACCCGAACCTTATTTTCTCTAAACCGCTCCTAAAAACTCGGATCTCTAGTCTAGGTCCTACGAACCTCAAGTCAACCTCAAATACTTCTAGGTCAGAATTTAGGGCGTTACACCCCATTGCCCTTATTACATATAGTCTAACCGAAACATACTTTTGCGATTGAAGTCTTTTGTGATCCCTTGCTACCTGGTGCCTCCGAAACCTCAATTTTCTACATAGATGGGCAAATGAGAGCGTAAGCACACAAGGCTTAGTGAGAAGGCTCGTAAGCAAAACACCATCGATGTATTAAAACCATTTTTCATGTCAACATTGAAATCTCATTTCAGTTTACTAAAATATATTTTGAAAACCATAATGCCCTTTTTAAAACTATGCACTTTCCTTAACCAAAATCAGCATGTTAAGCATCAAACCACATGTATCATGAATCATCGACAAGTTCCAAACCACACTCAATTTCAGCCTTCCCATGCATAGCTACCATATGCAAAGCTTAAAGAGTAAAACACGCATATGCCACATTATGCAGTATAAACCATTCCATGTTACACCATAAATTATATTGGCTTATAAGAGATCATTAAACAAGTTCACAACTAAAAACCTCATATCAGATACACAGATTACAACAAGTGTCTACACGACACTTGAAGCCATCTTAACCAAAATTGGTACAATCATAACCAAAGGTACTCTATCAATCGGGTACAATTATAACCCATAGGGACACCAACCCTATCATTGGTTAGATGCTTAACCACTAACGAGAGACGGGATACCAACCTCCTCGATCCTTAGAGTACTTGGAAGGAGAGATGGGACACCAACCCCTCGACATCCAAGGCGAGTTTTTATAGTGCACTCAATCCTATAGTCGGCTAACTATATTTGATATCATTTATAAACCATTTTGCATCATCACTTCCCAATATAATTCACATTTAACACAAACCTCATTGTTTTCAAAGCATCGTTAATAAATCACAATTCCAAGCATTAAACCATGCTTAAAATTACAAGTATAAGTCATATACTTACACGAATCACTTACCATGTGCATCCTTCAACATTACATCATTAAAAACAGTATCAACATTCTTATAAACATGCTTTAACAGTAGGTAAAAACATTAATTCCTTTCACTAACTTCCGAACTTAGTTAAGCGTTTAAAGCTTACCACTAAGTCCCAAATAATCTTTTAAAGCTTTCAAAACTGAAATTCACATTTTCACTCACCGACATGCGTAAACTCGATTAGCCGACACGAATCCAAGCAATCAAAGCTCACGAACCTTCATCGATTGCTTCCAATACGTTCTCCCATGTTTATACCACACAAGAATAGAGGATTAATGCATCACAATGCATTAAAATCTCTAGCAAACAAAGCTACCCCGCTGCTCCTCCCAAAAACACCAAAATGCATAACCGAAACAACCGAAAACACCTTCTATTACACTACAAACTCAGCCCAGCCAAAACCTATCACTTCCATCCATTTATAAACATAAAAAAATATCCAAAAACAATCTAATTACATCCTTATACCTCCAGCAACACCATATCCACATTAACACCACAAACCCCAAATCTAACAATCTAACAATTTGAGATCTAACTCATTACGGGATTATTATTATTATAAAGCCTTTATTTCAACATAATTTAACATCCAAGTCATGATTGAAATTAACCTCAAATCAATCTAAACAACACCATTACAAAAATCTTGAGAAATCATCTTTCAAAGCTTGATTTAGCCATTTTTATCAAATAGATTATAAAACCTTGTTATTAAAAACAATTAGAGAGCCAAAGACTTGAAAATTTCAATAAAGAACCTTGATTAGAGGAGAGAAAGAAAGATCACATCTAACACAAGTATTTTCCCTTGATTGCAATGATTTAGAAGAAATCCTTCAAGAAATCCATAGCTAGTTGATGTAGAAATCCATGACAATCATTTAGAAATCAAAAGTGGATGAAAAGAGATAAATCTCTGGAGATTTTAGTGATGACAAGTGTCTACCCGACACTTGAAGCCATCTTAACCGGAATTGGTACATTCATAATCAAAGGTACTCTATCAACTGGGTACAATTACAACCTATAGGGACATCAACCCTATCATCGGTTAGATGCTTAACCACTAACGAGAGACGGGACACCAACCTCCTCAATCCTTAGGGTACTTGGAAGGTTAGACGGGACACCAACCCCTCGACATCCAATATGACTTTTTATAGTGCACTCAACCCTATAGTCGGCTAACTATATCCGATATCATTTATAAACCATTTCGCATCATCACTTCCCAATATAATTCACATTTAACACATACCTCACTGTTTTCAAAGCATCATTAATAAATCACATTTCCAATCATTAAACCATGCTTAAAATCACAAGTATGAGTCATATACTTACAAGAATCACTAACCATGTGCATCCTTCAACACTACATCATTAAAAACAGAATCCACATTCTTATAAACATGCTTTAACAGTAGGTAAAAACATTAATTCCAAATAGTGCATAAATTGCCATATAATAGCACAACTGAGAGAGGAAATTCCTTTCACTAACTTCCGAACTTAGTTAAGCGTTTCAAGCTTACCACTAAGTCCCAAATCATCTTTTAAAGCTTTCAAAACTGAAATTTACATTTTCACTCACCGACACGCGTAAACTCGATTAGCCGACGCGAATCCAAGCAATCAAAGCTCACGAACCTTCATCGATTGCTTTCGATACGTTCTCCCATGTTTATACCACACAAGAATAGAGGATTAATGCATCACAATGCATTAAAATCTCTAGCAAACAAAGCTACCCCGCTGCTCTTCCCAAAAAAACCAAAATGCCTATCTGAAACAACCGAAAACACCTTCTATTACACTACAAACTCAGCCCAGCCAAAACCTATCACTTCCATCCATTTATAAACATAAAAAAATATCCAAAAACAATATAATTACATCATTATACCTCCAGCAACACCATATCCACATTAACACCACAAAACCCCAAATCTAACAATCTAACAATTAGAGATCTAACTCATTTCGGGATTACTATTATAAAGCCTTTATTTCAACATCATTTAACATCCAAGTCATGATTAAAATTAACCTCAAATCAATCAAAACAATAACATTACGAAAATCTTGAGAAATCATCTTTCAAAGCATGATTTAGCCATTTTCATCAAATAGATTATAAAACCTTGTTATTAAAAACAATTAGAGAGCCAAAGACATGAAAATTTCAATAAAGAAACTTGATTAGAGGAGAGAAAGAAAGGTCACCTCTAACACAAGCTTTTTCCCTTGATTGCAATGATTTAGAAGAAATCCTTCAAGAAATCCATAGTTAGTTGATGTAGAAATCCATGAGAATCATACAAAAATCAAAAGTGGATGAAAAGAGATAAATCTCTGGAGATTTTAGTGATGCAAAGATAGTTTGGCTGATGGGAAAGTTGAGAGAAAAGTAGTTACGTAGAAAATTAATGTTAGCCTTTTAAAAACATTTTTATCAAATCTCATTTAATAAATCAATTAATTAAATCATTTTAAAATCACAAAATCAATGGAAAAGGCAGATAACACCTTGGTGTAATAGCTCCCTAAGATTCTATGTTTTGGACCTCTTCAATTTAGTCATTAAAACATATTTTGCAAATTTTAAAAATTAGTCACCATTTTCAAAATACCAATTAAATTAGTCAAATTTTATTAAATTGAACTCTCCAAAACCTTCAAAACATTATTTTAAGATTATAAAATATTTTCCCATATTTTATCTCCCTCAAAAACATTTATTTCAAATTAATCCTGAAACTAGCATAACTCGCTCGAACCGGTTCACCCGAACCTCTTAGTCGAACAGGCTAACTCCTAAGCCCAAAATTGAGGCGTCATAAAGAGACTTCAAGAAATAGATATTGCATATTGGACCATAATAAGCCTGGTCAAATATTTGAAGGATGATCCTCCTATTATTAGAAAGGATACGGTAAATATTGCTAAGATAAATGTAATGGAAGTTATAAAGAGACTTCAAGAAATTAAACCGCGGACTAAACGGTGTGTTCAAGAAGAAAATTTCATGGGAAATGCTTCAATATCCATAAGATGAGGAGAAGGTCTATATGATTAACGTTGGTACTATAATGTGCCTAACATATGGGGGAAGCTGTTATATCAGCTAATTACCTTTTAAATAAGGTTCTTCAAAATTAAAGAGATAAAACACCATATGAGTTATGGAAGGGAATAAAACCTTCCTAAAAATACTTAAAAATGTAAGGGTGTCTTGAAAAGATAACAACCTCATTACCAAACAAACAAAAATAGATCCCAAAACGGTGGATTGTATTGGCTATATAGAACATAACAACATATTAGTTTCTTGTGTATGAATCAAAGAACCATGAGATTCACAAGAATATGATAATGGAATAGAAGAATGCATATTTATTTGAAAATATATTCCCTTGTAAAGTTAGGATAGTTTATCGAAGTTCAACTAAACGAACTTTAAAGACTATCAATGAAGATAGCTCCGATGATCAACAAGGGGCTCGAAATAAAGCCACGAATAAATAAATGAGCAATGGTAGAAAAATCATTTTGATCGAATTTTCTAACCTTTATGCTAGAGGATGAGCCTCAAACGTATAATGATGAAATATGTTCATCTAAATGCACCTTATAGAAGGATGTCATTAAGAGTGAAACTGATTCCATCATGCAAAACCATATGAGAGAATTAGTGGATTTTCCTTAAGGAATTAAACCATTAAATTCTAAATGGATTTTTCAAACGGAAAATGAAAGTAGATGCAACAATTGATAAGTACAAGGCAATATTGGTTATAAAAGGTTACCAACAAAAGGAATGTCTTGACTATTTTGATACATATTCTCATGTATCATTAATAATCTCCATAAGGATGATAGTTGCAATTACCGCTCTGTGAAATTTAGAAAGCACATTAAATGGATATTAAAACAGCCTTCCTTAATGGAAATCCTGATGAAGAAAATTTACATTGAACAACCTGAGGGTCATGTAATTTCAGGTCAAGAGAAGAAAGTCTATAGATTGGTGAAGTCATTGTATATACTTAAGCAAGCACCGAAGCAATGACATGAGAAGTTCGATAGTGTAATGATGGCAAACAACTTCAAGAGTAACGAGTGTGATAAATGTGTATATGTCGAAATTACCAACATTGGATATATTATTCTATGTATGTATATTGATGACATACTCATTGCTAAAAGTAACAATGAAATTGTAAAATTTACCAAGGACATGTTAAATTCAAAATTTGAAATGAAAGAAATAAGACTAGCCAATACAATTTTGGGCATCCAAATCAAACAGTCTCCTTAAAGTATCATATTGACTTAGTCACACTATATGGACAAATTCTTGAGAAATTTGACAAGGATGATTATGGTATAATCATAACTCTAATAGACACAAATCAATATCTATCCAAGAATAAAGGTCAAAATGTTGACCAAGTGGAATATACAAGGGTTATAGGCAGTCTAATATACCTCATGAGCTGCACTAGACCAAATATTGTTTTTACTGTGAGCAGTTTAAGTAGATTCACAACCAATCTAGGTGAAAATCACTGGAAAATCATTGTGAGGTTATTGAGATATCTTAAATATACTCGAGATTATGGAGTGTATTATTCCAGAGATCCTACTGTTTAGAAGGATACTCCGATGCTAGTTGGATATCTGATATTTAAGATATCAAAGGCACAACTGGATGGAAATCCTTAAGACAAATGGTTATAACCATATCCATAATGGATTCTGAGTTTGTGGCTCTAGATAAGTCTAGAGAAGAAGCCGAATGGCTTTAGAATTTCATGGAGGATATTCCTGAATGGCAAAAGCATGTGCCCACAATATGCATATATCGTGATGACCAAGCGAAAATTGGTAAGGCACGAAGCTTTATGTATAATGGTAAGTAGAGACATATGTGTCATCGACATAATACCGTTAGACATCTGATCTCAAATGGAGTTATCTCTATTGATTTTGTAATATCAAATGATAACATTGCGGATTCACGAACCAAATTGTTAAATTGAGATATGGTTAAGAAAACATCGAAAGGAATGTGAATAAAGCCTGGGAAAATTTAAGGCGTTATGTGAAGGAAAACCCTACCTAGTTGACTAGAGATCCCAAGATCTAGGTCCAAAGGGACATCCTACTTGCATATACCTATGCGGTCACTATAGGGGTTCTTCTCCCAAGTCTGTTCCTATGATGTAAACATTGATCAAAAGTGGAATAGGCTAAGCAATGCTTTCAATGACCATTGTGTATTTTGGTGAGCCGAACAACATAAGTCACCTATGTGAGACTGAAGTGGGACCGCTTCAAGCAGATTATTGGGGCATAGTTCTCTCAAACTCTTGCAAAACTAGGGAGATGTTTACAGCCATATAAACATAATCATGTGAGCTAAAAACCTTGTTAGGGAGGTAGTTGTGTGAGGTATAGTTGTAACACCCTGAAATTTGGTCTAGTTAGAATTGGGTTCCGGCAATCAGAAATCCTACACCGGAAAGGTCTAACTTTTGTATAGGCATTGAACACAAGGTCAATTACAAAGATATTTGACTCTAATTGAGTCAAATTATTATTTAAGGACCTTAATTGAATACATAGAGAACTTTTAGTGGTTAAATTATAGAAATTAAAAGTTTAGGGGTAAAATCATAGAGCATTAAGAGTGGAGGGACTAACCTTGCGATTAGCCCCTCCTAAAGATTACTCGCCCACTACGTGGGGTAATCTTGTGAAGTTCTTTCATTTGAAGGAAACTTCTACCGTTAGAAACAAGGAAAAAGGGTGAAAGCTTACCCGACCTTCATTCCCTTAAGCTAAATCCACCATCATTGTCATATTCTTCCTCCAAGCACACACCTCCATTGGAGACTTTGGGGAAGCTTGAAAATCTTCAATTTCTTTACCTCACCTTATTCCTATCAATTGGGTAAGCTTAACCCCTCAATCTATTGATCGATTCCATGGATTACATTGAGTAAACGTCAGTTAAATCCATGAAAAGTTAATAGTTAAATAGCTAATTCAAGCTTAGATAATGATTTTGATATTGTTATATTGATTTTGATATCGTAATATCAATTCTATTGATCTTCTATCGTTTTCCTAGATCTACAAGAGGAGATAAACAATATGTCATCTCCATCAAAAGCTAGAAACAAAGGAGTAGTCATCCGAGAGTCGTAAGAGCATCGGATTTTGAGGTGAGTATAGTCGGAGTCTCGAGAGTTGGTTAGGTGCCATCTCGAATCATTGATTATTGATTTACTAACTATTGCATTGAAGGATTTCGCATAAAACACCATCGAAACCCATATTGGTAAGTAAGGGTAAGTATTGCATTGAATCTAAGTTCATGGCATTGTTATTGATGTCATCGGAACCATTAAATCATTGTTATATTGAGTTATTGAACTTTGTACATTGAATATTGCATATTGCTATTGAGACATTGATATAGGCCTATTGCTATTGAATTACCGTATTGAATCATTGCAACTGAGTAATTGCTATTGAAATATCGTTATTGAACTATTGAATATTGAACCTTGGATTCAAGAGTATTGGATGCAATTGGCATGCCATAGAATTCATGATCTCATTGGTACGGGTTTGAGGCTACATCTTATATTGTGGTGCGGCAGAGGGATGTTATGTGATTGGTCAAATTGGTGTGGCGGAGGGAATATTACTAGACCACTATTGATATTGGTGCAGAGGTGGAATTCGTGTATCCATATATCGAGATTCGATCCAAGGGAACCATTGACTATTGCTATTGATCATTGATGTGAAAACTATTGATATGCTATTGATTATGATTGCTATGTTGATTATTGATGCCATGATACTTGTAGAGCATGATAAATATGTTATTGAATCACAGGCCTTGTTATTATGGTTAGAACTATTATTGAAGCATGTTAAATGGCATACCATCCTCATTCATTATTTATGGCTACCTCACTTAGACTATATAAGTCTAATTCATTTATCTTCCACATTTCAGGTTAATAAGGTATAAGGGTTCAAGATCGGGGCTAGCTGAAGTTTGGCAAGTCACTACGAGCTTAAAGTATTGTATTTTGTCTCTATGAACTTCTAGAATGGTGGAAAAGTAGTTAAGTTAGTTTAATATGGTCATTTTGATATGTGGATATTGCCTATGTTTTGTAAAGGCCTTAGAGGCCCTAAATGGTAAGTTTGGTTCGTTTAAAAATGGCCTAATATGCATAATTGGCTTAAAAAGGTGAAAACATAGTAAATGGATCCATATTGACATGAAAATTGGCATGCTGGTAGAGTAAATATTTATAAAGTTTCTGGTAAAATTTCATTGCATTTGGACATCATTTGATAGGTCAATTTGAGTAAAAATCAGCTAAAATATGTCATTACAGTGCAAGGCGTATCGATACGGGTAAGCATAATTGTATTTGGCAAAACATGTCGTATCGATACATCAAGGGGGTGTATCGATACGGAAAATCACAGTAAGGTTTGGGAAATGAATTGTGTCGATACAGCCTTAGGGTGTATCGAAACGGGTCAACATTGGTCAACGCATATCGAACGAGCTTAGTTGTATCGAAACAAGGCTCATTGAACAAGGTCAATATTGGTCAACCTGTATCGATACGCATCAAGCCGTATCGATACAGATTTTGGCAGTTTCATTTGGAGATCTAATATGTCCACTACCGTATCGATACGACACTAAGGTGTTTTGATACAGAGGTAGTTAATTATGTTAAAAAACATATACTATTACAAGGAATTGGGTTCCGGCGATCGAAAATCCTACCCCAGAAAGGTCCAACTATTGTATAGGCATTGACTGCAAGGTCAATTAAAAGGATATTGGACTCTAATTGAGTTGAATTATTTTTTAAGGACCTTAATTGAATACATAGAGAATCACTAAATATTGTGTGGTCTAATTGGAAGGGTAAATGAACTATGATTTGCATGAAAATTTACAAGCTTCCTATTATTGTATTAAATTTCATTGTGGTAGGGTAAATTTTTAGGAAGGGCCCCTAAAACACCAAAATTATAGTTTAGACCTTAAACTTTATAAAAGTTAAGAATTTTGTCCTAACTGAGTAATCGTTGTTTCGAATTGGATAATTTGGACTAAGGCTTATGTTTGGTAATGTTTGATAAGCATAACATTGATTAAGTGTCGATTATTGATTGAAATTCATCGCACTGATCACCGTATCGTTCACCGATAGCACTCTCCGACCCGGTTCTCGACCGGGCCAGGAAGGGGGTGTTACAATATCATCGTTTACACAAACGACATAACAATTCAGGGACATCACGTCTACTAGTCAACCAGTATGTAAATATACTTTCACAAGGAAACGTTCAAGGGTGTACACCTACCTATCCTATGCAGCTATTAATTGTAGAACCTATCACCACATCAGGTCAAAATGTTTTTGGTTGAATCAATTTCATTCATGTGGGAGATTGTTGGAAAAATATGATATACTTGAAACTTTGAGGCATGTCTTCTATGTGTAAATATGGAAATTTGAATATTGAAATTACGGCTTCATATTCTATTCTATGAGACATTTACAACGATATCCCATACGCACAAAACGGGTTAGTGATGAATGAGAAATTGATGCTCAAAGTAGGCTTGTGAATTGAGTTAAGGAAAAAGGAAAAGCTTCTTCCCACATTGATGGGGTGCCAAGCGTGTGATATGTTTATATATTGTAGCCCCCTTGACCCGGTCTGGGTGAAAGACGGAACCGAACGGATCACACATGGAATATTGAATTAAACTGTGAAGTTTACCTCAATAAACAACCCTTTTTTTATTTTATCTTGTCTAGATGATCATTATAATCCTAAGTGTTTAACATCGCAGCGGAACGATTAACAATTCGATCAGACAACGATTTGGAGCTCAATTGCATTCAATTACATTTTAGGGACCATTTTGTAATTTCACAAAATTACAAGGACGTCTTCACTTTTATAGTTACCAACCTTTAATTAATCGTATTATATGTTTCTCTGTCAAATCTCAGCTCAAAAAATTATCCATGCTCGTTTAATTGCATCCACAACATTCAGAGATCAAAACGTAAACAGACAGAACTTCAGAATATTCCAATAACTAACTTAACATCTTGTTGTTTCGGTACAGGTTGCCCTGTATCGAAACAGGTGTACCGAAACAGGTTCAAATGGCCCAAAACACGGGCATATATCGAAACACCCTTTGAGGTGTTTCGGAACAGAGGTTTCCAGTAATAAATCGTACCAGAATAGACCTCCCTGTTTTGAAACCCTAAAGCCATTTCATGCTCACTGTTTCAATACAGGCTCGAGTGTACCGAAACATCTGGGCCTGCAATGACACTTTTTGCTGGTTTTTCACACTTTAATCCATACATAACCTTTCCAACATGCATAAAACATATTTATAACATCAAATCACAATCATACATGGCAAAATCATCAACATAACATGTTCATATGCATCAAAGGAATCTATAGGCATGCAACCTATGCAAAAAGACCATTAAAGAGACAAAACACAAACCAAGGCATAAACCAAAAAGTAAAGGCCATTTACAAGTCATTAAGGGTATTTCAAACTTGCCACAAACCATGAAGTTTCAAAACACATCTCCCAAAACAACAAGGTACCTTCCCATTGCCAAGTATTATTACTAATAAATAAATGTAAAACCATACTTGAGCTTAAATCCCCTCCTTGGAATCTTTCTTGCCTATTTGTTGCCCAAATATGCTAATTCTCGACATTGTTGGAAAAAGCGAGCGTAAGCACAATTGATTTGTGAGGGATGCTCAAAACAAACCAACACATTAATGCAATTTAAAACCATTTCTCATTTAGAAATCTCTATCTCATCATGCTCTTTCAACCTCATGCTTGAAATCATTTTCAAAGCAAAACCACATCATTTGAACCACATATACCATCTATCTCATGTATTCATCAAAATGCAAATTCTCAAGGCAAAGCCTCATATGCTTAAATCTCATTAAACATTTCTCAAATCATTATCTCATATGCATTCTCAATTCATTTAAATCATTTATAAACAAGGTACATGTAAATCTCATATATTGGCATTTAGCAACATTACTCGTATATGCAGATATCTTGACTAAAATGTCAAGTCCTACCCCGGTGGAATCTCACATCACCGGACTCTCATGGCGGCATCTCTTATCGCCACAAAGCTTGATGGAATCTCTCATCATCAAGACCTTCAGTGGTGGAACCTCTCATCACCACACTCTCACTTTAGAACGGGACGACACTACCCCCATTGCCCGAACCAGAGAGCACGTACGAATTTTGTATATCATAGTGCACTTCCCATCCTATTGGTTGACCAATTATATCCGGTAATAATAATCTCATCTCATGCCAATATACTCATTTTAAACATCATTACCGATTGTTTTTCAATGCATCATTCTAAATCATTTCCAGCCCATTTCAAAAGCATATACAATGTGTAGCATTTTCTCAAATAGTTCTAACTCATTGAAATATCAATTCTATCTCATGGGATCATGAAAATCATCAAATCATTTCTCAAAACATGCATAAAATAGTAAGTATAACTCTATCTTCAAAACAAGAGCATGATCATAAAACCAATGGGATAATAACAGAGAAACGAGAGTGAAACATCTCATACGTATTTCCGAATTTAGGTTTGTAACCCCCTTATCCCGGCCTAGACGGTTAACCCGAACTACGAAGATTACACGGGGAAAACCAAAGTCAACCCGAAAGTTAACCTTGATTAACGACCTTTTTTTCCTTTTTACTTGTCTAGATGCACATTAACCCTAAGCATACACTTGAGAAACATTTATAAGAAAAGCTCAGCGATCGAAAATCAATAAGGGACTCAATTGCATAAATCACAAACATTAGGGACCAAATTGCAAATTCTAGAAATTAGGAGGTCTTAACTGATTTTTAAGTTACCAATATTAAATTAGTCATATTACATGCTTCCCTGTCAAATTTCACCTTAATCGGACATCTCAAACTCATGCAATTGCAAATACAATTTTCGGGACTAAAACGTAAAGTTTGCAAACCTCAAAATCATTCAAATTAGTGCCCAACGGTCACCTGTTTCGAAATGGGGTTGACCGTTCCGAAACACGGGTTCGTTTCGAGGCTTGTTTCGAAACAGGTCCATCAAGTGGCCAAACTGTTTCGATACGGTCACCAGCCGTTTCGAAACACCAAAGCCATTACAGGCCCCCGTTTCGAAACGCCTATGAGTGTATCGATACGGGTTGCCCAGAAACTGCAGATTTTGCTGGTTTAACATGCATAAGACCACTCAAACGCATCCTAATGACTTCCTAATCATGCAAACAAGTCATCATACATATAAGGTACATGTTTGCAACTTCAAAACACATTCATGGCATTAAACATGGAATTCCACAAGACTATAGGCATGCACCCAAATAGCCAAAACCAAACAACCAACATAACATCAAATCAAGCTTCAAAAGGCCAATTACAAATCCCAAAACATCAAAAGCATCAAGCCACAACTAGGGAGTCCAAAACATCTCCCAAAACACATCTTAGGTTCCCATTGCCAAAGTATCAAAATCTAATAGTGTTACGAAAACATCACCATACATGAGCTTAGTCTCCCTTGGATTCTTAGCCTCCTTGTTGCCCTCAAACACTTCAATTATCTACATTATTGGTTCAGGAGAGAGAGCGTAAGTACAATTGCTTAGTGAGGCATGCTCTAAAGAAACAACACAATAATGCTTTTTATAAAACACTTTTAACAAAGCCTTTCATCACATAATCATCATTATTCATGCAACCTTGCATACATAACACGCATCTCATGCTTCATTAAAATCAACATGTCATATTGGCTTCCAAGTGATAATCCATAACCATTTACAACACAAAACACAATTGGATACGCGGATTACAAGCGTTGTCCCATACGCTTCATACACACTACCGAACACACAAGGTGGAGTTTACTGGTACAATCACAACCCCTCAACACCCATGATGGAGTTTAACGGTACAATCACAACCCCTCAACATCACTCATCGGTAGTTGTATAACTTCACTAACGAGTACACGAGACACACAACACAAGATCCACACACGGACTTTTAACCACCGTTGTGATATTAACTTACTCGTTAGTGTACTTGGATGGAGTTTACGGTACAATCTCAACCCCTCAACATCCAAGGCGACTTTATTCAAGGTGCACCCAATCCTATAGCCGGCTAACTATATCCGATTCAAGTACTTTAAAACCATCACATCACTTGCCAATATACATCATATAACATCAACAACTCACTGTTTTAAAGCATTAAACAAAGCCATTTAACATCATGCATCACTATGCATAAATTCCACATTTTCAATATGTAAAACCAAGGATCCCTTACCTTGAGCATCCTTCAACATATGGCTTTCAAAACCAGCATTAACCATGCTAAAACATGCTTTGAAAACAGAATTTAAACATGCAAATCAAATCCAATGCATCGAACCACATCAAGGCTCATTCCAAGAGAGTTTCTCCGAAAACTTACTCTTGAGCTTAGTTAAGTTGATTAGACTTAAACTAAGCTCCCAAAACCTTCAACCATTTGTTCCAAAGCTGGAAATCCAAATTCACTCACCACTTTCGTTTCGCAAGCTTGCCGAAACGCCGATCAAGCCTCCAGATCAACTCCAAAGGTGTCCGAAGATGCCTCCCCTATTTTAAACACATCAAAGCAGAGGATTAATGCATCATCATGCATTGAAATCTTCAGCCAACACACTTAAACTCGTTGCTCTACCTAGAGCCAACATTTCGGCTACCAAACACAATCGAAAACACCTCCAAACTCTTCCAAAACTTAACCCAGCCAAGATCCAACACTTCTAACCATTCCTAAACATCAATCAACCTCCAAAATGAACCTAAACTCGTCCTTATACCTCCAGCTATGATAGAACACCAAGATCACCTCAAAAACCACCATTTTCACAAGCAAAAACTTAGGAAACACCACCTATTCTGGATTGCATTGATAAAACATCATTTACACATCATTAAACATCCACAACATATTTAAGAACCATCTCAAGATAGAGCCCAAACAATCACAACGAAATTCTTCAAGATTTCCTCCAAATCTTGAGTTTTAAGCCAAAATCAAGTTCATATCATTAAAACCATTTATAAAACTTAAATTAAGGATTGTCAACTTGAGAATTTCAGTAAAGAACTTAATATTTAGAGGAGAAGAACAACCTTACCTCTAAATGATGATTTCTCCTTGATTTGATCCAATTTGCTTGAAAATCCAATGAGAAAATCAAAAGGATTTGATGTAAGATGGATTAGAAACTAATTGATGATTGAAATCTCATCAATTGGAGTGAAAATCAATAGAAAAGTTGCTGGAGAAAAGTGTTTGGATGATGGAATTTTGAGAGAAAAAGAGATGAGAAAATTTTAGGAAAAGTAGTTATGATTTTAACAAAAGGTAGTTTCTCTTCACTACTAATTAATTAAAACATTAATTAATTCACTCAAATTAAAGAAAAAATCTGGAGAAATAATTTTTGGGTAAATTAGCTCCTTAAAGATTCAAAGTTTCAATCCTTACAAAACAGTCACCACTGAACTTTTCAAAAATCGCATTTTAGTCAATATTTCAAAATGTTGTATTTCCAAACCCTATTTTGTAAAATTGATTTCCCGACTCTCTTATATATATTAAAAGAGGATTTTTAGATATTTTTCCAGATTTTTAAAGCATCCCGAACTAAGCTTTCCCTAAAACCTCCTTTTATATTCGAACCAAAAATCAAACCGGTCCGGTTCAGACCCTAAACTTCTAAGCCCAAAATTGGGGTGTTACAAGGTTAGTGTTTCAAACTCAAACTAAACCTCAAAACCTTGCTTTTATGTCTTTTAAAGGCTTTTAAAACCAATTCCACTCACCGACAACGCCACGCTCGCTTTGCCGAACCGAAAACAAGCTTCTGGAGCTCCCAGCAGTTCACCAATCTCGTCCGATAAATTCTCCCTATTTATAACACACAAGAATAGAGGATTAATGCATCTCAATGTATTGAAACCACCAACAATCAAAGCTGCCTCGCTGCTCTGCCCAAAAACACCAAAATACCTATTTGAAACAACTGAAAACTCCTTTGATTACTCTCCAAACTCAACCCAGCCAAAACCTAACACTTCCATCCAATTGTAATCATCAAATAACATCTAAAAACCATATAATTTCATCCTTATACCTCCAGTAACACAAGAACCACATTAACTTCACAAAACCTCAAATCTAACCATCTAACAACTAGAGATCCAAACCATTTCGGGATTATTATGATAAGATCTTTATTTCAACATCATTTAAAATCCAAATCATGATTAATATCAGCCTCAAATAAATTAAAACAATAACATTACGAAAATCACAAGATCTCACCAAATAATCTTCAATTTAACCAAATTTCCATGATTAATCCATCAAAACAACTTAGAAAACATATGTAAAGGATTGATAACTTAGGAATTTCATTAAAGAACTGATTATTAGAGGAGAAGAACAAACCTTACCTCTAATAGATGAAATCTCTCTCAATTGGATGTGATTTTCTTGAAGGATCAAAGGAAAAACAATAAGATTTTGTAAATAAATATTAAATAATCCTTTAGAAATCAAAAACTTAGTAAATCAAGAGCATTACCTCAAGTTTCTTGAAAATGGAGAGTGTTTGGCGGAAAGAAAACTTTAAGAGAAAATAGAATGAGAAAAAATGACGTAAAATGATTTTTAATGAAATAGTCAACTCTCATTTTATTAAACCCTTTTTATCTTTAATTAGAACCCGTTAAAATGCTCCTAATTAAGAGAGAAATTTGATAAAAAAATTTAGGTAAAATAGCTCCTTAAAGATTCAAAGATTCGACCCTTTTACAAAACAGTCACTAAAACAACTTTGTAAAAATCCTGTTTTGGTCACTAACTAAAAATGTCCCATTTCCAAAATCCTTTTCTTAAAATTGATTTTACCAAAATCAGTTATATAATTATAATGATTTTTAAGCATTTTCTCATATTTTTATCATAACCCGAACCTTGATTTCCCTGAACCGCTCCCGAACTCTTGGATCTCTAGTATACGCTCTACGAACCTCGAATTGACCTCAAATTCTTCTAGGCCCAAAATCTTAGCGTTACAACTCTCCCCCACTTAGGAAATTTCGTCCTCGAAATTTTACCTGATGGAAAAAGATGAGGAAATTTTTTCTTCATGTCATATTTCCTTTCCCACACGGCTTCCTCAACACCACGATGTCGCCACAAGACCTTCACCAACTCAATGGTCTGACCACGAAGAACGTTGCTATCTGAATCCAAGATCTCAACTTGTTCTTCAACATATGACACATACGGATTCAACTTAATCTCCTCAACATGCATAACATTAGATAGATCTGATCTATACTTCCGAAGCATGAACACATGGAAAACATCATGTATCTTCTCTAACTCGGAAGGCAACCTCAATCTGTAAGCAATAGGCCCAACACGCTCAAGCAACTCATACGGTCTAATAAACCTCAGACTCAACTTGCCCTTCCGGCCAAATCTCATCACCTTCTTCCAAGGTGAAACCTTCAAAAACACCTTATCACCTACAACATACTCAATTTCCTTACGCTTCAAATTCGCGTAAGACATTTTCCGATCCGAACCGGCTTTCAATCTCTCACTAATAAGCTTCACTTTTTTCGTAGTACCCTTAAGAACATTAGGCAAAGAGACCAACTTCTGCCCTGCTTCCGCCCAATAAAGAGGCGTTCTACACTTCCTTCTAAACAAGGCCTCATAAGAAGCCATTTGAATACTCGCTTGATAACTATTATTGCAAGCAAACTCCCTAAAAGGCAATTGTTTCACCAAAGAACCTTGGAAATCAATGATGCAACATATCCTCCAACACTTGGATAACTCGTTCAGATTGACCATCCATCTAAGGATGATACGAACTGCTAAAATTCAAACGCGTACCCTTCGCTTGATGAAGGAATTCCCAAAACCATTGTTGTAAAACATGGATCTCGATCCGAAACAATGGACTTCAGCACTCTATGCAACATCACAATCTTAAAGATGTACAAATCTGCAAACTTATCTAACGTATACGTAGTATGCACTGCCAGAAAATGTGCACACTTCATAAAACCATCAACAATCACCTAAAGGACTTCTTTTTGGATGGTGTCAAAGGCAACCCCATCATGAAATCCATGATGATCCTTTCCCATTTCCATTTTGGGATCTTCAAAGGTTGCAACAATCCAGAAGGAAATTGATGCTCATCTTTAACTCGTTGACAAACCATGCACTTACTAGCAAAATCAGCAATGTCCTTCTTCGGACCAACGAAATAGTACTCATCCTTTAACCCACGATATATCTTTGTACTACTAGGATGCATAACGAAAGGACTGCTATGAGCCTCTGTCATAATAGTGTGCCTCAGCTCAACATCCTCTGGCACAACTATTCGACTCTTAAAACACAAAGCACCATAATCATTGAAACAAAAGTCTGTTGGATTTCCTTCCGCAATGTCCTGAACATGCGGTACCAACTAATCATCCAAAAACTGCTTCTCCTTAATCAACTACACCAACGAGGGTTTCACTTGTAACTCATCCACTAAACCACCATCTTGCGATATACTCAACCAAGCAAACATCGCCCTTAACACTACAACCACCATCCTACTCAAGTCATCGGCTACAACATTAGCCTTCCTTTGATGGTACTCAGTCATCAAGTCGTAATTTTTAAGCAACTCTAGCCACCTTCGTTACCTATGATTCAACTCTTTTTGGGACATCAAGTACTTTAAACTTCTGTGGACTTTGTACACCGTTCACTTTTCACCATAAATGTAATGCCTCCAAATTTTCAAGGCAAACACCAACGCAACTAACTCGATGTCATGCGTTGGATAATTACGCTCGTGCACCTTCAATTGTCGAGATGCATAAGCTACCACCCTACCTTCTTGCATTAGCACACATCCCAAACCAACATAGGATGCATCACTATAAACCACAAACTCTTTACCCGATTTAGGTTTAATCAAGATAGGAGCTTGAGTCAACGTTTCCTTCAACTTCCTAAAAGTTTGTTGTCTAACCTTTGTCCACTCAAACTTAACATCTTTTTGCAACAACTTCCTCAAAGGAGCAGCAATTCTTGAGAAACCATCAAAGAACCTACGGTAGTATCTCGCCAAATCAAGGAAACTACGCACCTCATGAACCGACTTAGGTGATTTCCAATTCATCACCGCTTCAACCTTTTGAGGATCAACTATAATACCTTCGGTCGACACCACATGACCAAGGGAAACAACTTCCTTAAGACAAAACTCACACATGCTCAACTTGGCATAAAGGTGATTTTCCAACAAAACTTGCAACACAATCCGCAAATACTTAACATGATCCTCCTGAGTACACGAGAATATCATCGATAAACACAACCACGAACCTATCCAAAAAATCATGGAACACTTGATTCATCATGTCCATGAACGTAGTAAGGGCATTAGTCAAACCAAAAGGCATCACCAAAAACTCATTATGCTCGTACCTTGTACAAAAAGAAGTTTTAGGAACATCCACATCTTTTACCTTCAACTGGTAATATCTGAATCTCAGATCAATCTTAGAAAACACTAAAGCACCTCGAAACTACTCAAAAAAATCATCAATCCTTGGCAAAAGATACTTGTTCTTGATTGTCAACTTGTTCAATTGATGATAATCTATACACATGCACATCGTGCCATCTTTCTTCTTCACGAACAAGACCGGTGCACCCCAAGGAGAAACACTAGGCCTAATAAAACCTCGATCAAGAAACTACTGAAGTTCCGTCTTCAACTCCTTCAACTCCTTAGATGTCATTCGATAGGGAGCTATAGACACTGGGGTCGTATTTTCATACAACTCAATGCCAAACCCAACCTCTCTGTTTGGTGGCAAATCAGGCAACTCTTTTGGAACTACATCCAGAAACCCACATACTATACGTATGTACTGCATCTGCACCTCCTTCATACTTGGATTCATAACATAAACCAGGAAAGCTTCACATCCTAAACGTATCAACTGACTCGCTTCAAGAGCCGAACCATATTAGATAAGAATTTCACATTCTCACCTACAATGACTACCTCATAATCATCGACAAGTTTAAACGAAACTCGCTTGGTCTCAGAATCAACCACAGTTCTATGCTCAATTAACCAATCCATACCAAGGATTACATCGAAACCATAGAAAGGAAACTTCATAAGATCAACCTCAATACTTGTCCTAGATAGACAAAGGACATCTCCTATACAACTTTCTTGTAACAATCATTTCACCAAAAGAACTGGTTACTCGCATACCAACATCTAACAATTCAACAGGAAAACCAATCACTTGTGCATGCTCACGCAAAATGTATGGATGAGTAGAACCAGAATCAATCAAAGAAAGTAATGATAAAGATTGTAAAGTAAAGGTACATGTGATCACATTCGTGACATTCCTTCCTCTCGGTGTGCATACACCCTAGCCTGTCCTCATCCCTTAGGCTGAACAGCAACAACGTGAGCAACATTCCTCCACCCATCATCTCTACGCTAAAATGTACCACGACCGCGCCCACAGCCTCTCTACGGCTCAGCAACTTGCACCGAAGCTTGTCTATCTCTAACTGGTTGTGGACAATCACGCTTCATATTTCCTCGTGATCCATAATTCTAACACGTACCCAGATTGCCCCAAAACTCTCCCATGTGCCTCCTACCTTACCGGTTACAATCTAGAGTACGAATGAAAGCATTCTGGCCTTGATGACCACGACCAGGGTTACTACCACCCCGCCTAGGATCCGGTTGATACCTCCGATCCTTATGCTTCTCGTAATGATCCTTTCTACAATCATACTCAGCCGACCTCTTTCCAGAGCTAGAACCACCCGAACGAGCAGCCAAACCAAAATTTTGTTCGATGTCTTTAGCCCGAGTGACTAAGACATTAAAATTGATGTAGTCCGAAGCCAACGTGTATGTCTTGACATCCTTCACCAACCCGTAGCGAAAATGATCGCATCTCTTTTGTTTATCGGGAACCATCTTAGGAGCATACTAACTCAACCGAACAAACTGAACTTCATATTCGAAAACAATCATGTTTCCTTGCACCAGAGACATAAATTCTCACTTCTTTTCATCAAGATAGCGAACACCCAAATACTTTCTCTTGAAAGCATTTCCAAAGAACTCCCAATTCACAATGTCATGTTCCATACCCGCAGTGATATCCATCCACCACGTATAAGCATCTCCGTGAAGCAAAGAGACTACACAACCCAATTTCTGCACATCATTGCAACTCATCTGACCAAGAATCCTTCTGGTACTCTCAAACCAAGCCTCAGAACCCTCAGGAGATAGACCACGAAACTCAGTTCCACCCAAACTACGCAAACATTCCAAAGGTAAACCAGCATTAGCACCAGGCTGAGGTTCGGCCACATGCATCCCCGCTATCGCTGCCTAAAAAGCCCCAACTATAACATGAATCAACGATGTCATATCAGCAACATCCGGCCCTTGCGCTGCCTGAGGTCCCACACCTCCAACACCAACTCCCGCTCCAGCTCCTTCACCACCAAGAGAAGGAGGAGGCGGAAAATTCTCAGCATTCTCATGAATCTCATTCTCAACCACGTTATGCACATTGCCTCTAAGCTCTTGTCTCGGTCCCATTATCAAAACAGTATAGATAAAAAGAATGCAACAATAAAAAAAATTAGGCTAGCCAAAGCAAGAATCCAAGGTGCTCAAGTTTTACTTTTCAAAACCAAAATTCTCCTTACATTAGTAATAATATGGCAATGGGTACCCCTAACCTCTTCCCCAACAACATATAACAATCACAATTTATCTTATCAAACACTGTGCATCTCACATAGATCAAACAATAACCAAAATATGTCATAATCACTCATCGTGCATAGCGTTCATCAATAAATCAACCAAGCAACAATATCACATCAACCTTACCTACCAATTCTTTCGTAACATGGCTCTGATACCACCAAATATAATACACTAGACTCGGTCTGGGTGAATGATCGAACCGAACGGATAACACAAGGAATATTGAAGTAAACCGTGAAGTTTACCTCAATAAACAACCCTTTTTTTATTTTATCTTGTCTAGATGATCATTATAATCCTAAGTGTTTAACATCGCAGCGAAACGATTAACAATTCAACCAGATAATGATTTGGAGCTCAATTGCATTCAATTACATTTTAGGGACCATTTTGTAATTTCACCAAATTACAAGGACGTCTTCACTTTTATAGTTACCAACCTTTAATTAATCGTATTACATGCTTCTCTGCCAAATCTTAGGTTAAAACAATCATCCATGCTCATTTAATTGCATCCACAATATTCAGGGATCAAAACGTAAAGAGACAGAACTTCAGAATATTCCAATTGTTGCGTGTAAAATAGTCTATCGCAATTGTAGTGCAAGTATACACGACGCAAGTAGTAAAGTGATACGAAGTATCGAATATCGTCTCCACAGGGATTGGGCTAATAGCTTCACCTTAATTCAATGCACGAAAGTAAAGAAAATATTTGAGAAGTTGTCACGAAATTAATAAAGTAAACGTAAATAAAAGAGTAGAGAAATCAAGATAGAGAGAATGGGCTGGTATTGAATTGCTCAGTAGTGCAGGTATTGCTAAGTCTCGGAACTCCAGTTCTGTCGTCGTCCCCGTCGCGGCAGCACCTGTCGCGGTAGCAGTCCGTTGGTTATCACGGCAGCAATTACCCAACTCAGTACTTCAAGTTTGGCAAGAATCCCTGCTGTGCCTTGGCCTATCCCTAGGTCCAAGTCTGTCGATGATCATGTCTTTGATGATACCTCCCGGCATGAATCGAAGGATGAACACCGATGTTTGTTGAATTCTTCTTTAGCCACTTAACCTCGTCTTATCCCTAGGTCCGAGATAGTTCAACTATAAACTAGAGAACTTGCTCTTATTTCTTTCGTATACTTAACTCTCCAGATGCTAAGTAAATAGATAACCTCACAATGCTCTCCCGATGCTCTTGCAAGATATTGATAACTAAAATAAGAGAACTTGAAGTTTATTTTATTGAACTGAAAATTCCTAAAACAAAACAACCCTTGCAACTACTTTACAAATCAACCCGTGGCCCTAAGGGAAATTTAGAACATGTTGAGAGGAAGAAAACGACTAGGGTTTGAGAGAAGGCTAGAGAATGGTGTGTGTCTCCCCTAGGTCGAAATATATGCCCTTATATAGGCTTTGGGTCCAAGTTATCTAAAATAGCAAGAATACAACTTTAAATGAAAGTATAATTTTAATAAAGACTAAATCTTCAAGGAATCTACTTTCCAGCCGTCATCTTTCTTGCTTGGGATTTTCTCTCCTTGAACTTTGGGCTTGACATTCCTTTCGATCTGGGGCTTGGAAAAATATGGTGATTTCACACGATAGACGGGCTGAATTTTCTCTATCTGTCGAGGTCCACTTTGCTTCTTCTCCTCAAAACTGCGGTCATCCTCTGCTGTCACGACGGCAACCATGGCAGCATCGTCCTTCTTGACTACTTGTCCAGTTCCAGCTCTTCTGCTTCACTGCCCAGCGTTTGCCCTTTCCATCTGCTACAACAGCAACCTGCAAAAACAACCAATTTTAGTAGAAACTGTGCCTTTTAATATATTTGTGATGTTTAACTGTAAACTGACCTAAATGCAATAAATAATGCTTGAATGCAGCAGAAATATGGGTTAAATATGGGTAAATAATAGAACTTTTAGACACTCAACACACCCCCAAACTCAAGTTTTTGCTTGCCCTCAAGCAACTAAGACTTGAAAGAAAAATGAAATATTTTTGTTTTGGCTTTAAACAGTGGACCTTCCCTTACCCATCGTCTGTTCCCTGTGGCGGCAGCACCCTGTCGGATAATCTAGGATCTGTCCAGAATCTCACTATAGTCCTCGTGCAGTATGTGCATGCTTGTGAACAGTTATATGCCAAGGCTCTCTTAGTTTCACTAGAATATTTCAGCTCTTCACTCGATTTTTTATGCCAAAATTTATCTTTTTGCAGGCACTTCTTATGCTCCTTTGATTTTCTGTTTTGACTCGATTTCATTGATTTTTGAAGCTAAAGTTTCACTAGAGCCGGTTTCGGGCACCTCTAGCTAACTTCCTAGAGCCGGTTTCGGGCACCTCTAGCTAACTTCCTAGAGCCGGTTTCGGGCACCTTAGGGCTGTTGAGTCTATTTTGCTAAACTTCTTTCCTAGAGCCAGTGTTAGGCACCTCTAGGGGCTATTCAAGTGCTAAGCTTCCTATTCTAGTTGACTAAAAGAGTTCTAAGCAGTATAGCAGTCACAATGGTGTTTAAGTTTTCAGAACTATAGAAAGGCTCTAAACTTCTCCTAAAACTATCCTAAAGGCACTGCCACCACAGAGCTGTCACGGCAGGTAAGTTCAGTTCACAATTTTCAGGCAAAGATTTCAATATTTTCATATTTCTTTCTTTTTTTTAAACTAAAAAAACTAAGTGAAAGACACCATTAAAACTAAATTAGACTCCATTGATGGAGGCATGCCACCCCCAAACTCAAGGGTTGCATTGCCCTCAATTCAAAATGACAGATAAAAATAAAATAAAAATAGTACATCACAAAATATATAGCAGGCAGCAATAATAAGATAAGAAACTTAAATTTTATTCGCTGTCTTCGCTGCTGCTGCTGAGTCTGATCTGGCGGCGGGCTCTAGCTTTTGGAGCTGGCTGGGAAATGGGGGAGGCAGATGTGTTCTTTGTTTTGGCCTCCCGTGGTGGCTGGATCCTGGTTGGGGAGATGTGAAAGGGTTGCTCCAAAACCTGAACTTCAAAACTACCGCTGCTTTCCTCACCGTTGCTGCTGTTATCACTGCTGCCGTCTTTGCTGTTGCCGCTGGCTTTTTTCATATTACCTTTGTCTGCCATTCGCTTCTGCCTTTTGACCGGTGAAAACTCCTTCGAGAGATTCCTCTTGATGGAGGGTTCATTGTCACTGGCGGCCCACACGGAAGAGGATGATAGACCGGCAATGAATTTCCTCAAGTTCTTCCGTCGCCGTTTTTCTTTTTGTCCCATGGGCAGAAGTCTCTGCTGCAGGGTTACTGCCAGCAGCTGTCTTGGCATGTGTTGGTGTAGACGCTGCAGGAGGTGTTTTTGGTGTGGCAGCAGGTGTGGGAGTGCGGGCAGGTGTAGTGACAGTAAAATAGTGTACAGGAAATGTGGGGAAGACAGCATCAGGGAAATTTAAAGAATTTTGTATAAAAGTTACCGTAGAGGCAGCAAAATCCCTGATGAAGGTCATTAAACCCAGCTGTCGTTCCTCCAGCTTCTGAATGGCAGCTAATATCTGGGCGGAGGAGTCTGTCGGGGCGACTGCTGTGGCGGTTGGATCGGTGTGTGGCTGCTCTGTCGTATCGGCTGTGGCGGCAGCAGGGTCGAATGATGATAGAGGGGTAGCAATAGTCAGCTCCATAAGGCTGAGGATGTTCTTTTCAGTCCAACCTCTTCCTTCTTCTATCAAATCAGTGCGCACTTCTGGGACATTATGGCCGCGGCAGAGCGAGGTGATGAGGTATGGAAGGTAGAGGGGACACGTCGGTCTATGCGCACACTCCAAAATACTTTCTCGAATAAAGCTGCCCACATTAATGGGTCGTTCATGTAGAATAGAGTGTATCAATGCTAACCTTGGTTGGTCGACGGTGGTGTTGTGGGACGACGACATGATCCTCTTCTTTATGAAGGCATTCCATAACTTTGCCTCCGGCGGCAGCTGGGTCCTCCTTATTGTCCTTGGATTCTTTCTGCTGGTGTTCCATTGAGTCCCAGCACTGGTCAATTCTACCATGACAGCATTGTAGGTAGCTGTGTCTAATGTATTCAGGAATTGCTGGTGGGCATCGTCATTGATACCGATGTAGAAGCCATATAAGGTGTTAATGCACTCTGCTTCAAACGACACCTCTTTCCCTCAAACGAACACTGCTGTCGCTGTCCTGCTGCTGATGGCAGTATAGAATTCTCGAACCAGCGTGACATTCATTTCCTCTGGCTGCTCTGCAAAGGTTTGCCACTGTAACGCTCGGATCTTCTGGGCTATGATTGGTTTGAGGCCTAGATTTTCCTCCATTGGTGTGTAGATAAATCCTTTCTCTTCCCACATGTCTCTACTAGCAAAGGAACGTGGGGGAGTTGCTGCCGGTGTGGAACTGGAGGCAGCATTGCGTCGGGTTTTCCTGGAAGACATAGTTGTGCAAGGGTTGTGAAAAGCAAATGAAAGTAAAAGAAACTAAGAAGGAGAGTAAGTAAGAAAGGTAGAAGTGAGTGAAAATGAAAATGAAACAAGGTTATATAGAGAGGAATTTGCTGCCCGTTGAAGCTGTAACGGCAGGCGCGAATAACGGGGCCAACTGTTATGCGTTAGCGTGTCTGACACGTCTGTCACGTGTTTCTGCGTCTGTTACGCGACTGTAACGTGTTTTCGCGTCTGTCGTGACAGCGTGTTGACAGCCTGTATTTTCCGTGTCTGTAGCGGCAGCTAGAACGACAGGCTTCAACTTTTGGGCTTTGTTGGGCTGGTGGATGGATGGTGGGCTGAGTTCACTTCTCCTATTCTTCTTGACTCCATTATTTCCTAAAAACAATGAAAAGAAAAACATTATTCAAATAAAATAAATCTTATTTCCTAAATTTTATTTCCTAATAAATAATAATAAATAATAATAATAATAATAATAATAATAAAATTTAGGTTAAATTAGGGATGCCAGGTGGGGCATCTCCTAAGGTAACCACTTCCTGTATTCTTGGGGCTTCAGTCCCCTGATAATGCTTGAGACGCTGGCCGTTGACTTTGAATTGGTGTCCGTCTTTTAATGATCGGATTGTGATGGCACCATGGGGAAAAACCTGTACGACTTGGAATGGGCCCGACCATCTAGACTTCAGTTTCCCTGGGAAAAGTTTCAGCCTAGAATTGAACAACAATACAAGTTGTCCAGGGCAGAACTGTCGTGGCAACAGCTTCCTGTCATGCCACTTCTTAGTTTTATCCTTGTAGATTCTTGCATTGTCATAGGCCATTATCCGGATTTCTTCAATTTCGTTCAGATCCAATAACCTTTTCTGCCCTACCTTGTCCAAGTCCATATTCACTGCCTTGATTGCCCAGTATCCTCTGTGCTCTATCTCGACAGGTAGATGACATGTTTTCCCATAAATCAATCGGTACGGAGACATTCCTAATGCAGTTTTAAAAGTTGTCCTATAAGCCCATAATGCATCATTGAGGAGTAAAGACCAATCCTTCCTAGTTAGCTTAACCATCTTCTCAAGAATGTTCTTAACTTCCCTATTAGATATTTCAGCCTGTCCATTGGTCTGTGGGTGATATGATGTCGCGATCTGATGCTTGACACCGTATTTCTTCAAGGCAGCAGCGATAACCCTGTTTTCGAAATGTCTCCCTTCATCACTGATGATCGCCTTAGGGATGCCAAACCTAGAAAAAATGTTTTTGTGTAAAAACTTTTGGACTGTTTTGGCATCATTCTTTTGAGTTGCGATAGCTTCGACCCACTTAGAGACGTAATCTACTGCCAGGAGGATGTATAGATTCCCACATGAAGATGGAAAAGGTCCCATAAAATCAATCCCCCAAACGTTGAAGATTTTGACTTCTAGAATGTTCTGCAGCGGCATCTCGTTTCTCCGTGAGATGTTTCGTGTCCTTTGGCACCTGTCACAGCTCTTGTAGAAGATTTGTGCATCTTTATATAGTGACGGCCAATAAAACCCTGACTGCAGCACCTTGGCAGCAGTTTTGTTGCCTCCTAAGTGACCTCCATACTGTGAAGCATGGCAGTGATGAAGTATGTCTTCTTGCTCTTCCTGTGGTACACATCTTCTTATAACCTGATCTGCACAGATTTTGAAAAGAAGAGGTTCGTCCCAATAATAATGCTTAACATCATTTTGAAACCTCTTCCTGGCTTGATAATTAAGATCAGAAGGAATTATTCTGCTAACTAAGAAATTAACGAAATCAGCATACAAGGGGAGTTCAGAAGACTTACCTACTGCCATGGCTGTCGCGACAGTGATTGCGGCAGCAAAGAGCTGCTCATCTGGGAAGGTCTCTAGTATGTTTGTCTTATCTGTTGGTAGACTCTGTCCCTTCTCCAGCCTTGACAAGTGGTCTGCCACCTGATTTTCTGTCCCTTTTTTGTCCTTGATTTCAAGGTCGAATTCTTGCAATAGCAGGATCCACCGTATGAATCGAGGCTTTGCATCCTTTTTCGCGAACAAATACTTCAGGGCAGAATGGTCCGTGTGCACTATTACCTTTGTTCCAAGTATGTAAGAGCGAAACTTGTCAATGGAGAATACCACAGCTAATAACTTTCTCGGTGGTTGTGTAGTTCACTTGGGCGTCATTCAGCGTCTTGCTGGCGTAGTATATGACATGAAAAATTTTGTCTCTCCGCTGCCCAAGAGCTGCCCCGACAGCATAGTCACTAGCATCACACATGATCTCAGATGGCTGTGTCCAGTTTGGTGGCTGTACTATTGGGGTTGTTACCAGTTTTTCCTTCAGAACCTTGAATGCTTCAGTACATTCATCATTAAAGTCAAAGGGTCGGTTCTGCTCCAAAAGATAGCATAGGGGCTTCATGATTTTTGAGAAATTTGCAATGAATCTCCGATAAAAACCAGCATGTCCCAAAAAACTTCTAATACCCTTGACTGTGGTCGGCGGCAGCAGCTTTTCGATCACTTCTATTTTGGCCCTGTCGACTTCTATGCCACGGCAGCTAATCTTATGGCCAAGGACTATCCCTTCATCCATCATGAAGTGGCATTTTCCCAATTCAAGACTAGGTTTGCTTTTTCACATCTTTCAAGTACCTTTTGTAGATTGCCTAGGCAGCTCTCAAAATCGTCCCCAAAGACTGAAAAATCATCCATAAAAATTTCAAGGAAGTTCTCCACCATATCAGAGAATATGGCCATCATGCACCTTTGGAAGGTGGCGGGTGCATTGCATAGTCCAAAAGGCATCCTCCTAAAAGCATACGTTCCATAGGGGCATGTGAAGGTCGTCTTTTCTTGATCCTCCGGTGCGATAGCTATTTGATTATAACCTGAATAACCATCAAGAAAACAATAGTAAGGTTTACCCGCAAATCTATCAAGCATTTGATCAATAAAGTAAAGGAAAGTGGTCCTTTCGGGTAGCTTTGTTAAGCTTCCGATAGTCCATACAAACCCTCCAACCGGTCACAGTCCTGGTTGGGATTAGCTCATTGTTTTAATTGGTCACCACAGTCATTCCACCTTTCTTGGGAACGCATTGCACCGGGCTCACCCATTTGCTGTCGGAGATGGCGTAAATAATACCAACATCTAACCATTTGATTATCTCTTTACGCACCACCTCTTTCATCGCATGGTTTAGCCACCTTTGAGCATCTATAGTCGGTTTATGATCTTCCTCTAAAAGGATTTTATGCATACATAACGCCGGACTAATGCCTTGAATATCAGCTATCGTCCATCCAATTGCCTTTTTATGCTGCTGCAGCATCCCTATTAACTGTTGTTCCTGCATCAACTTGGAAGAGTTGATTACGGGTAACATATCATTTGAACCAAGAAAAGCATATTTAAGCTGCCCTGGCAGGGGTTTCAGTTCTAAAACAGGGGGCTTAACAATTGATGGCTTTTGGATTGCATGGTTATCCGAAGTATAATTTAAAGGTTCGAATAACTTACCTGGACGATCACCTATCCAATTTACCTCCTCCTGATCTTCAATATCAGATGTATCAGATTCTGAGAAGTTGCTATCGTCGGTGCTGTCGTGACAGTCCTGTAAGTGGCTGCCGAGGCAGTGACCAATTTCTATGTCGTGACAGCCCGACCTGATGCAGGGTTGGTCAAGGGTAACTTCAGTGATAACCTTGCATTCCTCATCTGCATCAGCATGCTTCATAGCTTGGAGAACATTCAACTTTATTTCTTGATCGTTCACTCTCATGGTGAGTTCTCCTTTCTCCACATCAATCAGTGATCTTCCCGTGGCTAAGAAGGGTCGCCCCAGGATGATTGGTGCATTTTCATCTGCTTCACAATCTAAAACAAGAAAGTCAGCAGGAAAAATAAATTTATCCACTCTTACCAGAATATCTTCAATTTTTCCTTCCGGATGAACGTAAGAGCGGTCTGCCAGCTACAGAATTACTGTCGTGGGCCAAGCTTTTCCAATACCTAATTTCTGAAAAACAGATTTTGGCATTAAATTAATACTAGCACCAAGATCACAAAGTGCCTTACCCACATATTTATCTCCGATTACACAAGGTATGATGAAGCTCCCCGGATCCTTCTTTTTCTGGGGTGGCTGCCTATGAAGAATACTCATGCATCCTTCTGTTGTAACCCCCTTAACCCGGCCTAGACGGTTGGCCCGAATTAAGAAAGTTACACGGGGAAAACCAAAGTCAACCCGAAAGTCAACCTTGATTAACGACCCTTTTTTTTCTTTTAAAACTTGTCTAAATGCTCATTAACCCTAGATGTGATCACACAAACGTCATACTCAAAGATCACAACCATCAGAGATCATTCAGGGACCCAATTGCACAAAACACAACTTTAGGGACCAATTTGTAAATTCTAAAAACTTTGAGGCCTTAACCAGATTTTAAGTTACCAACTTAAAATTAATCATATTTCATGCATCTCGGCCAAAATTTCAGCTCAAACGGACATCTCAAACTCATACAATTGCACATACAAGATTCAGGACCAAAATGCAAACATTTTGAAACACATAACTGCCACTGTCAGCCCCCAACGGTCAACCGTTCCGAAACAGGAGACAGCCCGTTTCGAAACGCGGGGCCGTTCTGCAACGGGTTCCGAAATGGGGGTCTGGCAGAAGCCTTTCCGTTTCGGAACGGTGTCACCCGTTTCGGACGCCTGGGCTGCTTCGAGGCACCCGTTCCGAAACGGTTCACCCTGTTCCGAAACACCCTGCACAAAATGCAGAATTTTGCCTATTTAAACATGCAATTAAACATCCAATCATGCTCCAAAAGCCACCAAACTTTGCCAACATGCAATTCAACATAAAAGAGGCATACTTGCATCAACAATTCACCAACATGCCATCATACATGAAAAGCCCCAATTTTAAGACTAAGCTTCCAACACAAGCAATCCATTTAAGCAACATACTTCCAATTCAATCTCATAAGCCAAGCCATGTTCCAACAACATTAACAACACAAAACCAAACTTGTCTAAACATAAACAAACACATACATCAACCCAAGAGATTCTACCTCATTGCCTTTATTAACTATAGCTATTAACCGAGACATACATCTCAAGTGGAGTCCTTCTTGAATCCCTTGCTCCTCGCTGTCCAAACTTCAAGAATCTGCATTGATGGACAAAAAGGAGCGTAAGCACATAATGCTTAGTGAGGAAAGCTCAAAACCAAAACACCATCAATGCAGCGAGCCATAAATCACTTTTAAAACAAACTCGATTTGTTTACCAAAGCCATGTTTGAAAACTCCTTTTCAACAACAAGCTCAAAACCATGCATCGCACATACATGAAACCAACCCTTAGTTTAGAAAACTAAGAAAACCCTTTTCAAAGCACAATTTGCAAAAATCAACCATTTCACTAACCAACCAACACATGCATTAAACCAAAGGCAACATATATGAACCACAACATCATCAACACATGCCTTTAAAAACAAGTCTTAACAAGACTCCAATGCACTTAAAGATATTTCATGCTCACATGCCTCATTTTCCAAATGATAATCAACACTTGTTCAACTTAACAAGTAAACATGCATTCACAAGCATTATACACTTTCCATGCAACCATGCATCTTTTCAAGCATCTCATGCTTCACATGCAATTATGCATCAATTCAAGCATCTCATGCTTCACATGCAAATATGCATCATTTCAAGCACCTCATGCTTCATCACAATCAAGAACATCATATTGGCCTTCAAATGATCAACCACATTCACTTTTCAACTCAACACCCAATCGGATACGCGGATTCCGAGCGTTGTCCCTACGCTCCCTACACCCTACCAATCCAAGGTCCTCGAATGGGCAACGACCTCCATTATGACCTCAACATCCTAAGGTTCCCATGTATGGACTTTTAAACACCACACAACCTTAGCTCTTCCCCAAGGTTCCCATGTATGGACTTTTAACCACCATTCAACCTTGACATGCACAAGGTTCTCACATATGGGCAACACCTCCATATAACCTTTGCATTCACCGATTGGTAGTTGTAGAACATCACTAACGAGATCCGGGACACCCTACACAAGATCCACACATGGACTTAACACTGCCATTGTGATCTCAACAAGCACAAGGTTCTCACATATGGGCAACACCTCCATATAACCTTTGCTCAACCAAGGTCCTCGAATGGGCATCACCTCCATTATGACCTCAACCATCTCGTTAGGATACTTGAAGGGAGTTTACCGGTCCACTCTTGACCACTCCACCTCCAAGGCGACTTAATTCACGGTGCACCCAATCCTATAGCCGGCTAACTATATCCGATCAAAGAACCAAGAACCACTTACATCACTTGCCAATATAACCATCTTACCACATTAGTCCAATGTTCCATATGCATAACCATAATGCAAAACCATTACCGCATTAATCAAATGATTCACATGCATAACCAATATGCAAAAACCATCATTTACCAACATTAATTCACTGTTTTAAAGCATTAGACAAAGCCATAGAACAACATGCAACACCATGCATCAAAACCACATTTTCAATGTATAAAACCAAGGATCTCTTACCTTGAGCATCCTTCACATATGGCTTTCAAAACCAGCATTAAACCATGCTAAAATATGCTTTCAAAACAGATTTAAACCATGCAAAACACATGCATTTCAATCATCAACCACAATTTCTTAAAAAGCCAATTCATATCACAAATCAAGTAAGAAATCCATTTACTTACTCTTGAGCTTAGCAAAGTTGTTTAGACTTAAACTAAGCTCCCAAAACCTTCAAACCTTTGTTTAAAAGCCGAAAACCCAACTTCACTCACCGATACACAAAACAAAGCTAGCCACCAAGCCTTCCAAGCATCCGAAACCTTCCGCAACACCTCTAAAGCTCACGGATCAAACTCCCTTGTTTCAAGCACACAAAAACAGCACATTAATGCATCATTATGCATTAAGAACAGCAGCCACACAACCAAACTCGCTGCTCGACACAAATCCAACAATTCGGCTACCAAACACAACCGAAATCACCTCCAAACATTTCCAAAACTTAACCCAGCCAAGATCCATCACTTATAACCATTTTTAAACATCCATTAACATCCAAAATGATCACAAACACGTCCTTATACTCCCAGGGATAACAGATCACCAAAAACACTCCAAAAACAACCAAAAACTCAAGCAAAACTTAGGAAATTCAACCTATCCGGGATTTCATTAATTAAACCTCAACTTCTAATCAATTTAGCATTCATTTAACATCATTTTGACACTTCAAAACACTGCCCAAACAGATCACACGAAAATTTCACCAAAATCACCAAATCTTGCATTTTAAGCCAAAATCAAGATTTCTATTGAAAAGCCTTTAACAAAACACAAACCAAGGATTGAGAACTTGGGAATTTCAGTAAAGAACTTGAAGTTCAGAGGAGAAGGACGTTCTTACCTCCAAACTTGAGTTTCTCCTTTTTGGAGCCAAAAAGCTTGATGAAACAACTTGCAAATTGAGAGGTTTTGTTAATGAGATGATTAGGAATCAAATGAGAGTTGAAATGAGTGATTTGAGTGACAAAATCAGAGGAGGAAATCTGGAGAGAATGTGTTTGGTTTGAGAGAAAAGATGAGAGAAAATGGTTGAGAGAAAAGTTAGTTAGATTTAGGAAAATATCTTCCCTCCACTTTTCTTTTGTTTAAAAACACTTAATTAATCATTTAATATATTTAGAAAATCTGGAGAAACTCCCATTGGGTAAATAGCTCCTTAAAGATTCAAAGTTTCAATCCTTTATAAAACTGTCACCGAACTTTCAAAAATTACATTTTGGTCACTAGCCAAAATGTCAACCTTCCGAACCTCATTTTCCAAAATTGATTTCACAGTTCACTTTTATATATTAAAAGATGATTTTAGAACATTTTTCCATATTTTTAATGCAACCCGAACTAGGCTTTCCTAATTTCACCTCTTTAGATTCGAACAGCACTTTGACCAAACCGGTCAACGCCCAAAACTTCTGAGCCCAAAACCGGGGCGTTACAACTCTCCCCCCCTTAGGAAATTTCTTCCTCGAAATTTCAACCGGCGAAAAGAGAACAACAACTTTCTCAAAACACACACAAGGCAACACAAAACCCTCAACCAACACTGAACACTTTCCACACAAAACTCCACTGAACCCAACACCACTACATGCTGTTCACAAACCCAGAACACTCAAAGATAGCCACAACTTAACCTTCCACATCTCCAGACTGTACACAGCCCCAACTTCAACCATAAAGAACTTTAGCTTTCACAGCACACACTACTGTAACACACAACTTCCAAGACTGGTTCACACAGGGACTCTAACCAATCCAATTCAACCACCATACAAACTTCTCTGCTTCCAAAACTCTTGCAACTCTCAAACATCTTCCAAGAATCTTCCCAACAAGCAAAAATTCTTAAGCATCAACTGCTTACCCAAACTCCTCAACAAAAGCTGATAAACCTCCACAACTGTTGCTAACATTACCACCACGACTCACCGGGTCTACTCACCCACAAACCAAAATTACATCACAACCTCAACTCGACTCCGCCAGCTGCTCCATACACCACCAGCTGACCTCAAAAGAAATTCACATACACACAACCAGCCAACCACTTCTCATAAGAATCCTT
This sequence comes from Hibiscus trionum, assembly GCA_030270665.1. Lineage (NCBI taxonomy): Eukaryota > Viridiplantae > Streptophyta > Magnoliopsida > Malvales > Malvaceae > Hibiscus > Hibiscus trionum. Next base: position 32,414,160 of record BSYR01000021.1, read on the forward strand.
CCAAACAACACAAGCCTTCGATCCTTCATGATCCTTCCACTTCAACTTAAATGCTAAGCTACCTCAGCACTTGGAAAAACAACCACCAAACTGCAACCTCACTTAGCACCAAGGAACTACCACTCCCACTTAGCTATCAAACCACCTGATCGATTCTAACCTCAACCGGTACCCCTCACCACCAAACCACTAAACTCATAAAGCATCAAACACCAATCTTCTACCAACAGGCTATACCACCCTCACCATTACTAGCAACTAGCTTAACAAACTCCATTACCTCTAACTTCCACTCAGCACCAACACAACCTCTAAAAACCCACCATCCAACCTAACCCAACCACCACTCTAACAGATTCGATTAATTATTAGCGAGTGTGAACATCGTATGCATGATCACTTACATGCCCTATCAATGCCTGGTGTACATGTATGCAAAACCTCTAATGTCATGCCACATGTATGCATGGACCAACATATATAATATAGCATATAACAATGATTTTAACTGTGCATGAATGCCAGTTCACACCCTCTAATAACATCCTCAAATCCATCTAAGAACAACCTCCTACCGCACTTCTAGCTTATCTAACTCCATCATACCAGCAACTACTAACCACAAGATTCTCACAAAGCCCTCTTCACATCAAAGACATTTCCAAACTACAACCATTACCCCAAACATGCTAGCAACAAGACTAAACTTACCACGCAAGGAAAACCAACAGAAACCAAACTAAGGTAACTAGAGCAAAGATTACTAAACAAGGTTACCTGAAAACACAACACCTCTCTGAAGCTTCATCAGACGAGCTCTCTTCCTTGCGGAACCATCGTCCTCCTGCCGCACCACTACAGCACTAGCTAACACACTAGGGCCACCACCACCTCCTTGCGGTAAAGAACCTTGACTGTTCCGAGCCAACATCAAACAATCACGTCTCATGTGTCCAGCAGACCCACATTTCCAGCAATTCTCCTTTCCCACACTCTTCACAACTTTCTGCTCTTTCTGCCACTTCTGAACCTTGCCTCGGCCGTGCCCACGACCTTTCTGAGATCCTTTGGCTATCACCAAAGCCGACTTCACTCCAAGAGGACAATCACGCTTAACATGCACTTTGGAACCACAGTTCCAGCAAGCACCCGCGCCCCAACAACCTCCAACATGGCGCCTTTCACAACGGTCACACACCGGTGGCTGAACTTCCACTCCTTGCCCAAGCAACACTTGCTCCACAACAGCACCACCGTCACTTTGCTCAACCCTTGGAAACTTCCCTCCAAGATACCTTTCATAAAAGGCAGATACAAAGAAATCCCAATCAATATCTTGGATATGTGACGCCACCGCCACAGATGTCCACCAAGCACATGCATCCTCCAACATCAGAGAAACAACACTCCCCAGCTTACAAGCAAGATCACAGCCTTCCTGATCCAAGATCAGAACCACACTGGCCAACCAGGCCTCAAACATCTCTGGTGTGGAACCATGATATTCCACAGCACCCAAATCAAGCAAACGCTGCTTCGGCAAACCCACACATCCCACAGCCAGCACATCCACTGACTTTATCTTTACCACAGCCTGAGATGTTCCCAACACCTCCTGAACATCAGATGATGAACTCTTCACCATAGAACCAGCTTCCTTCCCTTGCCTTATCACCTCAACCCCAGGCACAGAAAACTTAGACAAAACACCTCCACGAAAGGGTGAATTCCACGCCTTAACAACCTGCCCCAAGGCATCAACCATCTCACCCACCTGCCATCCTTTCAACGACTTAGCCATACTACTAACAACAGCAAACATACAATCACAACAAACAAACAAACCAGTTAGACCAGCATTAAGCAAGGATTCAAACTCCAACTCCAAATAACACAATAGCTATATTAATAAGGCAATGGGTATCCCGAATCCTCCCCTTTACATGACATAACAGTCAACACAACATGGATATCACAACATCAAGCATATCAAACAACACACCTTGATCATGCTTACATCAAACAGCATCCACTTGCAACAGCATTTTATTACATAACATACTCACAGCACTTTCATCATGCATAAAACCAACTCACAGCATCAGCTTATCATCAGCACAAACCACATAAGCTCAACCAAGATTCATAACCATAAAACATGCTTGAAAACATCAGCAACATGCTCAGAAACATCAGCAATTTGCTCAGAAACACCAGCATCATGCCCAGAAACACGTGTTTCAACCAACATTCAACCACACATCAGGGTAAACAACAAGCACACATCACAACAACTTACCGTTTTCCCCAAGCATTCGCAACTCAGCTCTGATACCACCAAATGTAACCCCCTTAACCCGGCCTAGACGGTTGGCCCGAATTAAGAAAGTTACACGGGGAAAACCAAAGTCAACCCGAAAGTCAACCTTGATTAACGACCCTTTTTTTTCTTTTAAAACTTGTCTAAATGCTCATTAACCCTAGATGTGATCACACAAACGTCATACTCAAAGATCACAACCATCAGAGATCATTCAGGGACCCAATTGCATAAAACACAACTTTAGGGACCAATTTGTAAATTCTGAAAACTTTGAGGCCATAACCAGATTTTAAGTTACCAACTTAAAATTAATCATATTTCATGCATCTCGGCCAAATTTCAGCTCAAACGGACATCTCAAACTCATACAATTGCACATACAAGATTCAGGACCAAAATGCAAACATTTTGAAACACATAACTGCCACTGTCAGCCCCCAACGGTCAACCGTTCCGAAACGGGAGACAGCCCGTTTCGAAACGCGGGGCCGTTCCGCAACGGGTTCCGAAACGGGGGTCTGGCAAAAGCCTTTCCGTTTCGGAACGGTGTCACCCGTTTCGTACGCCTGGGCTGCTTCGAGGCACCCGTTCCGAAACGGTTCACCCTGTTCCGAAACACCCTGCACAAAATGCAGAATTTTGCCTATTTAAACATGCAATTAAATATCCAATCATGCTCCAAAAGCCACCAAACTTTGCCAACATGCAATTCAACATAAAAGAGGCATACTTGCATCAACAATTCACCAACATGCCATCATACATGAAAAGCCCCAATTTTAAGACTAAGCTTCCAACACAAGCAATCCATTTAAGCAACATACTTCCAATTCAATCTCATAAGCCAAGCCATGTTCCAACAACATTAACAACACAAAACCAAACTTGTCTAAACATAAACAAACATATACATCAACCCAAGAGATTCTACCCCATTGCTTTTATTAACTATAGCTATTAACCGAGACATACATCTCAAGTGGAGTCCTTCTTGAATCCCTTGCTCCTTGTTGTCCAAACTTCAAGAATCTGCATTGATGGACAAAAAGGAGCGTAAGCACATAATGCTTAGTGAGGAAAGCTCAAAACCAAAACACCATCAATGCAGCGAGCCATAAATCACTTTTAAAACAAACTCGATTTGTTTACCAAAGCCATGTTTGAAAACTCCTTTTCAACAACAAGCTCAAAACCATGCATCGCACATACATGAAACCAACCCTTAGTTTAGCAAACTAAGAAAACCCTTTTCAAAGCACAATTTGCAAAAATCAACCATTTCACTAACCAACCAACACATGCATTAAACCAAAGGCAACATATATGAACCACAACATCATCAACACATGCCTTTAAAAACAAGTCTTAACAAGACTCCAATGCACTTAAAGATATTTCATGCTCACATGCCTCATTTTCCAAATGATAATCAACACTTGTTCAATTTAACAAGTAAACATGCATTCACAAGCATTATACACTTTCCATGCAACCATGCATCTTTTCAAGCATCTCATGCTTCACATGCAATTATGCATCAATTCAAGCATCTCATGCTTCACATGCAAATATGCATCATTTCAAGCACCTCATGCTTCATCACAATCAAGAACATCATATTGGCCTTCAAATGATCAACCACATTCACTTTTCAACTCAACACCCAATCGGATACGCGGATTCCGAGCGTTGTCCCTACGCTCCCTACACCCTACCAATCCAAGGTCCTCGAATTGGCAACAACCTCCATTATGACCTCAACATCCTAAGGTTCCCATGTATGGACTTTTAAACACCACACAACCTTAGCTCTTCCCCAAGGTTCCCATGTATGGACTTTTAACCACCATACAACCTTGACATGCACAAGGTTCTCACATATGGGCAACACCTCCATATAACCTTTGCATTCACCGATTGGTAGTTGTAGAACATCACTAACGAGATCCGGGACACCCTACACAAGATCCACACATGGACTTAACACTGCCATTGTGATCTCAACAAGCACAAGGTTCTCACATATGGGCAACACCTCCATATAACCTTTGCTCAACCAAGGTCCTCGAATGGGCATCACCTCCATTATGACCTCAACCATCTCGTTAGGATACTTGAAGGGAGTTTACCGGTCCACTCTTGACCACTCCACCTCCAAGGCGACTTAATTCACGGTGCACCCAATCCTATAGCCGGCTAACTATATCCGATCAAAGAACCAAGAACCACTTACATCACTTGCCAATATAACCATCTTACCACATTAGTCCAATGTTCCATATGCATAACCATAATGCAAAACCATTATCGCATTAATCAAATGATTCACATGCATAACCAATATGCAAAAACCATCATTTACCAACATTAATTCACTGTTTTAAAGCATTAGACAAAGCCATAGAACAACATGCAACACCATGCATCAAAACCACATTTTCAATGTATAAAACCAAGGATCTCTTACCTTGAGCATCCTTCACATATGGCTTTCAAAACCAGCATTAAACCATGCTAAAATATGCTTTCAAAACAGATTTAAACCATGCAAAACACATGCATTTCAATCATCAACCACAATTTCTTAAAAAGCCAATTCATATCACAAATCAAGTAAGAAATCCATTTACTTACTCTTGAGCTTAGCAAAGTTGTTTAGACTTAAACTAAGCTCCCAAAACCTTCAAACCTTTGTTTAAAAGCCGAAAACCCAACTTCACTCACCGATACACAAAACAAAGCTAGCCACCAAGCCTTCCAAGCATCCGAAACCTTCCGCAACACCTCTAAAGCTCACGGATCAAACTCCCCTGTTTCAAGCACACAAAAACAGCACATTAATGCATCATTATGCATTAAGAACAGCAGCCACACAACCAAACTCGCTGCTCGACACAAATCCAACAATTCGGCTACCAAACACAACCGAAATCACCTCCAAACATTTCCAAAACTTAACCCAGCCAAGATCCATCACTTCTAACCATTTTTAAACATCCATTAACATCCAAAATGATCACAAACACGTCCTTATACTCCCAGGTATAACAGATCACCAAAAACACTCTAAAAACAACCAAAAACTCAAGCAAAACTTAGGAAATTCAACCTATCCGGGATTGCATTAATTAAACCTCAACTTCTAATCAATTTAGCATTCATTTAACATCATTTTGACACTTCAAAACACTGCCCAAACAGATCACACGAAAATTTCACCAAAATCACCAAATCTTGCATTTTAAGCCAAAATCAAGATTTCTATTGAAAAGCCTTTAACAAAACACAAACCAAGGATTGAGAACTTGGGAATTTCAGTAAAGAACTTGAAGTTCAGAGGAGAAGGACGTTCTTACCTCCAAACTTGAGTTTCTCCTTTTTGGAGCCAAAAAGCTTGATGAAACAACTTGCAAATTGAGAGGTTTTGTTAATGAGATGATTAGGAATCAAATGAGAGTTGAAATGAGTGATTTGAGTGACAAAATCAGAGGAGGAAATCTGGAGAGAATGTGTTTGGTTTGAGAGAAAAGATGAGAGAAAATGGTTGAGAGAAAAGTTAGTTAGATTTAGGAAAATATCTTCCCTCCACTTTTCTTTTGTTTAAAAACACTTAATTAATCATTTAATATATTTAGAAAATCTGGAGAAACTCCCATTGGGTAAATAGCTCCTTAAAGATTCAAAGTTTCAATCCTTTATAAAACTGTCACCGAACTTTCAAAAATTACATTTTGGTCACTAGCCAAAATGTCAACCTTCCGAACCTCATTTTCCAAAATTGATTTCACAGTTCACTTTTATATATTAAAAGATGATTTTAGAACATTTTTCCATATTTTTAATGCAACCCGAACTAGGCTTTCCTAATTTCACCTCTTTAGATTCGAACAGCACTTTGACCAAACTGGTCAACGCCCAAAACTTCTGAGCCCAAAACCGGGGCGTTACATCTGTCATCTTAACCGTTTCAAATTCCCCAAGTTTAGATTTCTTTGACATGACATCTTTGAGAAATTTGGCGTAACCGGGCATCTCCCTCACGGCATCTAGCAGCGGAATATTAATATGAACCTGCTTAAAAATATCATAAATCTTTTTGAGCTGAGATTCTTGCTTCGCTTGCTGTAATCGTTGAGGAAAAGGAGGTGGGGGACGATAATCAGCAATACGTCCTTCCCACTGCATACGAATCTGAGGAGGTTTGGGTTCATCATCTTTCTCCTCTGTCGCTTCTGCTGTCGTGACAGGCTCATCGGCAGCAGGCTGTTTGTTACCTGTCGGGGCAGCTTCCTCGGCAGGTCTGTCCAAGGCTGGTTTCTTTACTGTTTCAACTTCTTTCTCCGGCCCTGGTAGTTTCTTCCCACTCCTAGTAGTAATGGCTTTACACTGCTCATGTGTGGGCTGTCTAGCGTTTTCAGTATTGCTAGGAAATCCCCCAGTCTGCCTTGGGTTGATATGCTGGGAAACCTGACCCATTTGTGTCTCCAACGATTTCAGAGTAGCTTCATGATTCGTCATCCTCATCTCTGTTTTATCCATGAATGTCTTTGTTTTCTTGACAAACTGATTCATATTCTCAATATAAGTACCTGTCTGAGACATAAAAGTAGCTAGAGTCTGTTCCAATATACTGTTCGTGGCAACTGGTGGCTGCTGATGCGGCTACTGTCGAGTCAGCAATCTAGGTCCTCCCTGATTTTGATTGTTGTGTGCTTGAGGATTCAGGGCATTACTAGAGTTACTCCAAGAAAACTTGGGGTCCTTTCTCCAGTTGGGATTATAGTTGTTGGAGTTGTAATTCGGCTTATTGTAATTTCCAACATACTTTCCCTCTTCTAACTGTATTGGACATTCCTCCGAACTGTGATTTCCCTCACAAATGTCACATACCTCCTCGACAGCAAATCCATGTTGTGCATCATCATTCAAGAGCTTTTTCATTGCCTTAGTAAGGTATTCCACCTGTGATTTCATCGTGCTGTCGGCCTCATAATCCTTAACAGCTCGGACCCGTGTACCCCCTCTTCTTGCTGTCGGAAACTGCTCTTCATTCTTAGCCAGATTTTTCAATACTTGCATAGCCTCATCCGGGTCTTTGTCCAATAGTAATCTGTTCGCTGCTGAATCAATTCGAATACGAGTTTGTAAGTTGGCAGCATTATAAAACTTAGTTACCTGGTTCCAGATGGGGAATCCATGCATTGGGCAGTTCTGTAGAAGAGTGGTGAATCTGTCCCATGCCTCGTGCATCGGCTCGTCATCTTCCTGTTGAAAAGTAGCAATTTCATTACGTAATCGTTCAGATAAATGTGAAGGATTAAAACGAGATAAAAATTAACGAGACAAATCTGCCCAAGTTCTAATTGAACCCGGCGTAAGTTTATTCCACCAAGTCTTTGCTATGTCCCTTAATTAATGGGGAAACAACCGAAGCCTCAGTATCTCCAGATTAACTCCTGGTAGTCTAAACGAACCACAGATTTCATGGAACGTTTTAAGGTGCTCCCTAGCATCCTCTGTAACAGCACCACTGAATTGACCAGCGTTGTTGATCATGCTGAACATGACAGGTTTCAGCTCAAAGTTGTCAACTTCTATATCCGGCAGCGTTGTTTCTAGTTCTACATGATCATTCAGCATGTAGTCACGACAGGACCGTCGTCCGACAGCGGCAGGCGGGTCGCCGACGGGCGGTATAACAGCTCCATCTCCAGCAAGAGGGTTGTTTCCTTGGTGTGCCATTGTCTCTAACTGTTCCTCAAGGTACTCGTTCCTGGCTAGTACGTGACGAAGTCGGTTCCTAAGATTGAATGAACGTTCGATTTCCGGATCTAATGGATACTCAGGATCTTCACCTCGTTTTGATCTGCGCATAAACAAGGAACCTTGTGAAAAGCAAGAGTTGAACAAACCAAAGAAAAGCAGAAAAATAAAAACAAAAACAAAAAGTGCAGTAAAAGAAAAGGTAGAGTTATGTTTCCAATCCCCGGCAACGGCGCCAAAAACTTGTTGCGTGTAAAATAGTCTATCGCAATCGTAGTGCAAGTATACACGACACAAGTAGTAAAGTGATACGAAGTATCGGATATCGTCTCCACAGGGATTGGGCTAATAGCTTCACCTTAATTCACTGCACGAAAGTAAAGAAAATATTTGAGAAGTTGTCACGAAATTAATAAAGTAAACGTAAATAAAGGAGTAGAGAAATCAAGATAGAGAGAATGGGCTGGTATTGAATTGCTCAGTAGTGCAGGTATTGCTAAGTCTCGGAACTCCAGTTCTGTCGTCGTCCCCGTCGCGGCAGCAGTCCGTTGGTTATCGCGGCAGCAATTACCCAACTCAGTACTTCAAGTTTGGCAAGAATCCCTGTTGTGCCTTGGCCTATCCCTAGGTCCAAGTCTGTCGATGATCACGTCTTTGATGATACCTCCTGGCGTGAATCGAAGGATGAACACCGATGTTTGTTGAATTCTTCTTTAGCCACTTAACCTCGTCCTATCCCTAGGTCGGAGATAGTTCAACTATAAACTAGAGAACTTGCTCTTATTTCTTTCGTATACTTAACTCTCCCGATGCTAAGTAAATAGATAACCTCACAATGCTCTCCCGATGCTCTTGCAAGATATTGATAACCAAAATAAGAGAACTTGAAGTTTATTTTATTGAACTAAAAATTCCTAAAACAAAACAACCCTTGCAACTACTTTACAAATCAACCCGTGGCCCTAAGTGAAATTTAGAACATGTTGAGAGGAAGAAAACGGCTAGGGTTTGAGAGAAGGCTAGAGAATGGTGTGTGTCTCCCCTAGGTCGAAATATATGCCCTTATATAGGCTTTGGGTCCAAGTTATCTAAAATAGCAAGAATAAAACTTTAAATGAAAGTATAATTCTAATAAAGACTAAATCTTTAAGGAATCTACTTTCCAGCCGTCATCTTTCTTGCTTGGGATTTTCTCTCCTTGAACTTTGGGATTGACATTCCTTTCGATCTGGGGCTTGGAAAAATATGGTGATTTCACTCGACAGACGGGCTGAATTTTCTCTATCTGTCGAGGTCCACTTTGCTTCTTCTCCTCAAAACAGTTGTCGTCCTCTGCTGTCATGGCGGTAACCATGGCAGCATCGTCCTCCTTGACTGCTTGTCTAGTTCCAGCTCTTCTGCTTCACTGCCCAGCGTCTGCCCTTCCTGTCTGCTACAGCAGCAACCTGCAAAAACAACCAATTTTAGTAGAAACTGTGCCTTTTAATATATTTGTAACCCCCTTAACCCGGCCTAGACGGTTGACCCGAATTAAGAAAGTTACACGGGGAAAACCAAAGTCAACCCGAAAGTCAACCTTGATTAACGACCCTTTTTTTTTCTTTTTAATCTTGTCTAAATGCTCATTAACCCTATATGTGATCACACAAACATCATACTCAAAGATCACAACCATCAGAGATCATTCAGGGACCCAATTGCACAAAACACAACTTTAGGGACCAAATTGTAAATTCTGAAAACTTTGAGGCCTTAACCAGATTTTAAGTTACCAACTTAAAATTAATCATGTTTCATGCATCTCGGCCAAATTTCAGCTCAAACGGACATCTCAAACTCAAACAATTGCTCATACAAGATTCAGGACCAAAATGCAAACATTTTGAAACACATAACTGCCACTGTCAGCCCCCAACGGTCAACCGTTCCGAAACGGGAGACAGCCCGTTTCGAAACGCGGGGCCGTTCCGCAACGGGTACCGAAACGGGGGTCGGGCAGTGGCCTATCCGTTTCGGAACGGTTTCACCCGTTTCGGACGCCTGGGCTGCTTCAAGGCACCCGTTCCGAAACGGTACACCCTGTTCCGAAACACCCTGCACAAAATGCAGAAATTTGCCTATTTAGACTTGCAATTAACATCCAATCATGCTCCAACAGCCACCAAACTTTGCCAACATGCAATTTAACATAAAAGAGGCATACTTGCATCAACAACTCACCAACATGCCATCATACATGAAAAGCCCCAATTTTAAGACTAAGCTTCCAACACAAGCAATCCATTTAAGCAACATACTTCCAATTCAATCTCATAAGCCAAGCCATGTTCCAACAACATTAACAACACAAAACCAAACTTGTCTAAACATAAACAAACACATACATCAACCCAAGAGATTCTACCCCATTGCCTTTATTAACTATAGCTATTAACCGAGACATACATCTCAAGTGGAGTCCTTCTTGAATCCCTTGCTCCTCGCTGTCCAAACTTCAAGAATCTGCATTGATGGACAAAAAAGGAGCGTAAGCACATAATGCTTAGTGAGGAAAGCTCAAAACCAAAACACCATCAATGCAGCGAGCCATAAATCACTTTTAAAACAAACTCGATTTGTTTACCAAAGCCATGTTTGAAAACTCCTTTTCAACAACAAGCTGAAAACCATGCATCGCACATACATGAAAACCAACCCTTAGTTTAGCAAACTAAGAAAACCCTTTTCAAAGTACACCTTGCAAAATCAACCATTTAGCCAAACCATGCATACACACCATATGCAAGCTAAAACAAAACCTTGGAAAACACTCCCATTTCACAACATACCTTTCTTTAAACTTGAAAGCCAAAACAAATAAGAATCTTTTAAAACCATTTCACAAACCAACCAACACATGCATTAAACCAAAGACAACATATATGAACCACAACATCATCATCACATGCCTTTAAAAACAAGTCTCAACAAGACTCCAATGCACTAAAGATATTTCATGCTCACATGCCTCATTTTCCAAATGATAATCAACACTTGTTCAACTTAACAAGTAAACATGCATTCACAAGCATTATACACTTTCCATGCAACCATGCATCTTTTCAAGCATCTCATGCTTCACATGCAATTATGCATCAATTCAAGCATCTCATGCTTCACATGCAAATATGCATCATTTCAAGCACCTCATGCTTCATCACAATCAAGAACATCATATTGGCCTTCAAATGATCAACCACATTCACTTTTCAACTCAACACCCAATCGGATACGCGGATTCCGAGCGTTGTCCCTACGCTCCCTACACCCTACCAATCCAAGGTCTCCCCAAATGGACTTTTAAACACCATTTGACCTTACAAGCCTAAAGTTCCCATGCATGGACTTTTAAACACCATACAACCTTAGCTTTTCCCGAGGTTCCCATGTATGGACAACCATACAACCTCAACATGCACAAGGTTCCCTTGTATGGACTTTCAAACACTATACAACCTTTGCATCACCGATTGGTAGTTGTAGAAATCACTAACGAGATCCGGGACACCCTATACAAGATCCACACATGGACTTAACACCGCCATTGTGATCTCAACAAGCACAAGGTCCTCACATATGGACTTTTACACACCATATAACCTTTGCTCAACCAAGGTCCTCGAATGGGCAACACCTCCATTATGACCTCAACCATCTCGTTAGGATACTTGAAGGGAGTTCCCCGGTCCACTCTTGACCACTCCACCTCCAAGGCGACTTAATTCACGGTGCACCCAATCCTATAGCCGGCTAACTATATCCGATCAAAGAACCAAGAACCACTTACACCACTTGCCAATATAACCATCTTACCACATTAGTCCAATGTTCCATATGCATAACCATAATGCAAAACCATTACCACATTAATCAAATGATTCACATGCATAACCAACATGCAAAAACCATCATTTACCAACATTAATTCACTGTTTTAAAGCATTAGACAAAGCCATAGAACAACATGCAACACCACGCATCAAAAGCACATTTTCAATGTATAAAATCAAGGATCTCTTACCTTGAGCATCCTTCACATATGGCTTTCAAAACCAGCACTAAACCATGCTAAAATATGCTTTCAAAACAGAATTAAACCATGCAAAACACATGCATTTCAATCATCAACCACAATTGCTTAAAAGCCACTTCCACAATCATAACTCAAGAGCGAAAATCCATTCACTTACTCTTGAGCTTAGCAAAGTTGTTTAGACTTACACTAAGCTCCCAAAAACCTTCAAACCTTGGTTTAAAAGCTGAAAACCCAACTTCACTCACCGATAACCAAAACAAGGCTAGCCACCAAGCCTTCCAAGCATCCGAAACCTTCCGCAACACCTCTAAAGCTCACGGATCAAACTCCCCTGTTTCAAGCACACAAAAACAGCACATTAATGCATCATTATGCATTAAGAACAGCAGCCACACAACCAAATTCGCTGCTCAACACAAATCCAACAATTCGACTATCAAACACAACCGAAATCACCTCCAAACACTACCAAAACTTAACCCAGCCAAGATCCATCACTTCTAACCATTTTTAAACATCATTTAACATCCAAAATGATCACAAACACGTCCTTATACTTCCAGGTATAACAGATCACCAAAAACACTCCAAAAACAACCAAAAACTCAAGCAAAACTTAGGAAATTCAACCTATCCGGGATTGCATTAATTAAACCTCAACTTCTAATCAATTTAGCATTCATTTAACATCATTTTGACACTTCAAAACACTGCCCAAACAGATCACACGAAAATTTCACCAAAATCACCAAATCTTGCATTTTAAGCCAAAATCAAGATTTCTATTGAAAAGCCTTTAACAAAACACAAACCAAGGATTGAGAACTTGGGAATTTCAGTAAAGAACTTGAAGTTCAGAGGAGAAGGACGTTCTTACCTCCAAACTTGAGTTTCTCCTTTTTGGAGCCAAAAAGCTTGATGAAACAACTTGCAAATTGAGAGGTTTTGTTGATGAGATGATTAGGAATCAAATGAGAGTTGAAATGAGTGATTTGAGTGACAAAATCAGAGGAGGAAATCTGGAGAGAATGTGTTTGGTTTGAGAGAAAAGATGAGAGAAAATGGTTGAGAGAAAAGTTAGTTAGATTTAGGAAAATATCTTCCCTCCACTTTTCTTTTGTTTAAAAACACTTAATTAATCATTTAATATATTTAGAAAATCTGGAGAAACTCCCATTGGGTAAATAGCTCCTTAAAGATTCAAAGTTTCAATCCTTTATAAAACTGTCACCGAACTTTTAAAAATTACATTTTGGTCACTAGCCAAAATGTCAACCTTCCGAACCTCATTTTCCAAAATTGATTTCGCAGTTCACTTTTATATATTAAAAGATGATTTTAGAACATTTTTCCATATTTTTAATGCAACCCGAACTAGGCTTTCCTAATTTCACCTCTTTAGATTCGAACAGCACTTTGACCAAACCGGTCAACGCCCAAAACTTCTGAGCCCAAAACCGGGGCGTTACAATATTTGTGATGTTTAACTGTAAATTGACCTAAATGCAATAAATAATGCTTGAATGCAGGAGAAATATGGGTTAAATATGGGGTAAATAATAGAACTTTTAGACACTCAACACCAATAACTAACATAATAGCTTGCTATTTCGGTAGAGGTTGCCCTGTATCGAAACAGGTGTGTCGAAATAGGTTCAAATGGCTCGGAACACGGGCATGTATCAAAACACCCTTTGAGGTGTTTCGGAACAGAGATTTCCAGTAGCAAATCGTTACGGAACAGGCCTCCATGTTTCAAAACCCTTAAGCCATTTCATGCTCGTCGTTTCGATACAGGCTCGAGTGTATCAAAACACATGGGCCTGAAATGACAATTTTTGCTTGTTTTTCACATTTTAATCCATACATAACCATTCCAACATGCATACAACATATTTAGAACATCAAACCACAATCATACATGGCAGAATCATCAACATAACATGCTCATATGCATCAAAGGAATATATAGGCATGCAACCTATGCAAAAAGACCATAAAGAGTCAAAACACTAACCAAGGCACAAACAACAAGTAAAGGTCATTTACAAGTCATTAAGGTCATTTCAAACTTGCCACAAACCAAGGAGTTTCAAAACACATCTCCCAAAACAACAAACTATCCTCCCATTGTCAACTATTATTACTAATAAGCAAATGTAAAACCATACTAGAGCTTAAATCCCTTTCCTTGGAATCTTTCTTGCCTCTTTGCTGCCCAAATATGCTAATTCTCTGCATTGTTGGAAAAAGAGAGTGTAAGCACAATTGCTTATTGAGGGATGCTCAAAACAAACCAACACAACAATGCAATTTAGAACCATTTATCATTTGGAAATCTATATCTCATCATGCTCTTTCTATCTCATGCTTGAAATCATTTTCAAAGCAAAACCACATGTACCATCTATCTCATGCATTCATCAAAATACAAAATCTCAAGGCAAAAGCCTCACATACTTAAATCTCATAAAGCATTTCTCAAATCATTATCTTATATGCATTCTCAATTAATTTAAATCATTTATAAACAAGGTACATGTAAATCTCATATATTGACATTTAGCAACATTACTCAGATATGCAGACAGCGTGACTAAAATGTCAAGTCCTGCCCGGTGGAATCTCACATCATCGGACTCTCATGGCGGCATCTCTTATCATCAAGACCTACCATGGTGGAATCTCTCATTACCACACTCTCACTTTGGAACGGGATGGCACTACCCCCATTGCTCGAACCAAAGAGCACGTACAAATTTTGTATATTATAGTGCACTTCTCATCCTATTGGTCGACCAATTATATCTGGTAACAATAATCTCATCTCATGCCAATATACTCATTTTAAACAGCATTACCTGTAACACCCCAATTTTGGGCTTGGAAGTTTAGGGTCTGAACCGGACCGGTCTGGTTTTCGGTTCGAATATAAAAGGAGGTTTTAAGGAAAGCCTAGTTCGGGATGCATTAAAAATGTGGGAAAATATCTAAAAAATCCTCTTTTAATATATATAAGAGAGTGGTGAAATCAATTTTACAAAATAAGGTTTGGAAGTGCGAAATTTTGAAATGGTGACTAAAATGTAATTTTTGAAAAGTTCAGTGGTGACTGTTTTGTAAGGATTGAAACTTTGAATCTTTAAGGAGCTAATTTACTCAAGGAAGGATTTCTCCAAATTTTTCTTAGATTTTAATGGTTTAATAAATGTTTAATTAATTAAATGAAAAGTGGAAAACCATATTTTAGATTTTCATAACTAACTTTTGTTAAAACTTTCTCATCTCATTTTCTCTCAAAATTCCCTTAGCCAAAAACATTTCTACAACAACATTTCTATTGATTTTCACACTAAATGATGAGGTTTCAATCATCAATTGATTCCTAATCCTTTCTACATCAAAACCTCTTGATTTGCTTATTGAATTTTCAAGGATTTTGGCTCTAATCAAGGAGAAATCTACATTTAGAGGTAAGGATGTTCTTCTCCTCTAAATACTCAGTTCTTTACTGAAATTCCCAAGTTCTCAATCCTTAAATTAAGTTTTATAAAAGGTTTTAATGTTGGGATCTTGATTTTGGCTTAAAACTCAAGATTTGGAAGAAATCTTGAAAAATTTCGTGGTGTTTGTTTGGGCTCTCTTTTGTGATGGTTATTAAATGTATTTTAGATGTCTAATGATGTGTAAATGAGGTTTGATCAATGCAATCCCGAATAGGTTATGTTTCCTAAGTTTTTGCTTATGAAAATGGTGGTTTTTGGGGTGATTTTGGTGTTCTGTTAATGCTGGAGGTATAAGGACGAGTTTGGGTTCATTTTGGATGTTAATTGATGTTTAGAAATGGTTAGAAGTGATGGATCTTAGCTGGGTTATGTTTTGGAAGAGTTTGGAGGTGATTTTGGTTGTGTTTGGTAGCCGAAATGTTAGATTTATGTAGAGCAGCGAGTTGGATTGTGTTGCTGGTATTTTTAACGCGTGATGATGTATTAATCCTCTGTTGTTATGTGTTTAAAACAAAGGAGAATGATCCGGAAGCAATAGAGGTGGCGTTGGAGGTTTTGGATGCTTGGAAGGCTTGTCGGCTAGCATAGTTTTTGTGTATCGGTGAGTGGAAAAGAGTTTTCCAGCTTTGAAACATTTTGGATGAGGTTTTGGGAGCTTAGTCTAATTCTAAACAACTTAGCTAAGCTCAAGAGTAAGTAAATGGAATTTCTCTCTTGGATTGTGCTATGATTTGGTTTTAAATGCACTTGGGGTGGTTATGCTTTAATTACTGTTTTTAAGCATGTTTAGTCATGGTTTAATGCTGGTTTTGAAAGCTATATGTTGAAGGATGCTCAAGGTAAGAGATCCTTGTTTTGGCATGTTGCTAAATTGGTAATGTTGCATGGTGATGCATGGTGTTTATTGGCTTTGTTTAATGCTTTAAAATAGTGAATTGATGATGGTAATTGATGTGTATTGGCAAGTGATGTAAGTGGTTGTTGGTTACTTTAATCGGATATAGTTAGCCGGCTATAGGATTGGGTGCACCGTGAATTAAGTCGCCTTGGATGTCGAGGGGTTGTAATTGTACCGTAAACTCCATCCAAGTACCATAATGAGAGAGGTAAGATCACAACGGTGGTTAAAAGTCCGTGTGTGGATCTTGGTAAGCTCACAACGGTGGTTAAAAGTCCGTGTGAGGATTTTGGGTAAGATCTCAACGGTGGTTAAAAGTCCGTGTGAGGATCTTGTTAAGCTCACAATGGTGGTTAACGGTCCGGGTGAGGATTTTGGTAAGATTACAACGATGGTTAAAAGTCCGTGTGTGGATCTTGGTAAGATCACAACGGTGGTTAAAAGTCCGTGTGTGGATCTTGTGTGATGTGTCCCGTACTCTCGTTAGTGAGTTATACAACTTCCGATGAGTGATGTTCAGGGGTTGTGATTGTACCGTTAAACTCCATCACGGGTGTTGAGGGGTTGTGATTGTACCAGTAAACTCCACCTTGTGTTGTTCGGTAGTGTGTATGAAGCATGTGGGACAACGCTTGTAATCCGCATATCCGATTGTGTCTTGAGTTGAAATGGTTTGTGAATTATCACTTGAAAGCCAATATAATGTTCTTGAATGTAATGAAGCGAGAGATGCTTGAAATGATGCAAGGTTGCATGGGAGATGTGTAATGGTTTAAGAGTGCATGTATTACTTGTTAAGCTTGAACAAGTATTTATCTTCTATTGTGAATGGTGCATATGTGCATGGAATCTCTTTTGTGCATTGAAGTCTTGTGAAGACTTGTCTAGAAAGGCATGTAATGCAAATGTTGCTTTTGGTAGTTCATGTGTTTTGCATTTGTCGAATGCATGAGATTGTTAGAAGGAACAAATGGTTTTCGAGAGGTTTTGCTTTGAAATGATCATCAAGCATGAGGAAAGTATGTTGTGGAGTGGAAGTGTTTTCCAAGGAATTTGAGTTTAACCTTGCATGTGGTGTTCATGTATGGAAGGGTTTAAATAATGGTTTTTGCAAGAATGTGTTTTGGGGTAAGTTGTTTAGCTTTTCTAAGCTAAAGGTTGGATTTCATGTCGAGCAATGCATGGTTTAAAGCATGTTGTTTCAAAAGTGTTTTTTCAAACAATGCTTTGGTTTATTGAAGTGCATCTACTTTTAAAGAGGGTTTTATGATTCGCTGCAATGATGGTGTTTTGGTTTTGAGCATTCCTCACTAAGCATTATGTGCTTACGCTCCTTTTTGTCCATCAATGCAGATATTTGAAGTTGGGACAGCGAGAAGCAAGGGATTCAAGAAGAGCTCCACTTGAGAAGTATGTCTTGGTTTATAGCTATATATAATAAAGGCAATAGGGGGAAGGTCTTTTATATTGATGTGTAATGAGATTGTGTATGTTGAACAAGTTCGGTTTATGGTTTGAACTATGTGGTTTAACGCTTTGCAACATTTGAATCTTCTTCTTCATAAGTTGTTATGTTATGCTTCTTGTTTTAAAAGCATGATCAAGTGTTGGATGTGTTGATTGAGTTGATGCACCTAAGGCTTGATTGTATCTAGTTGTTAATGCAATTTGGTAGCTATGATGCTTGGCATGTTTTTGATATGTCGAGGAATGGTTTAAAGTATGTTTGTTGGTGTCTTGATGTTTGGTTGGTTTTGGATGTTAGGGTGCATGCCTATAGACTTGTGGATCTTTCTAATTTATGCCATGAATGAGTTTTGATGATGCAAATATGTACCTCATATGTAAGATGACTTGTTGGCATGATTAGGAGGTCATTAAATGTGTTTGAGTAGATAAATGTGTGT
Source organism: Hibiscus trionum (assembly GCA_030270665.1). Lineage (NCBI taxonomy): Eukaryota > Viridiplantae > Streptophyta > Magnoliopsida > Malvales > Malvaceae > Hibiscus > Hibiscus trionum. Next base: position 32,432,632 of record BSYR01000021.1, read on the forward strand.
TAAACCAGCAAATTCTGCAATTTCTGGGCAATCCGTATCGGAACGGGCACTAGCGTTTCGAAACGGGGGCCTGTAATGGCCTTCGTGTATCGAAACGGGTATAGGTCGTTCCGAAATGTTTTGGCCACTGCCAGGCCCTGTTTCGATACAGGTCTCGAAACGAACCCGTGTTTCGGAACGGTCAACCCCCGTTCCGAAACAGACGACCGTTGGGCACTGATTTGAATGGTTTAAAGGTTTGCAAGCTTTACGTTTTAGTCCTGAAAATCGTTTTAGCAATTGCTTGAGTTTGGGATGTAGTTTAAGGTGAAATTTGACAGGGAAGCATGTACTACGATTAATTTGATATTGGTAATTTAAAATTCAGCTAAGTCCTCCATCTTTCTAGAAATTACAATTTGGTCCCTAACTTTTGTATGTTGTGCAATTGAGTCCCTTAATGCTTTCCGATCGTTGTGCTTTTCAAGTATGCTTTTCTCAAGGGCACGCCTAAGCTTAATGTACATCTAGATAAGATTAAAAAGAAAAAAAAGGTCGTTAATCAAGGTTGACTTTCGGGTTGACTTTGGTTTTCCCCGTGTAATCTTTGTAGTTCGGGTCAACCGTCTAGGCCGGGCTAAGGGGGTTACATTACCTATTGTTTTTCAGTGCATCATTCTAAATCATTTTCATCCCATTTCAAAAGCATATACAATGTTTAGCATTTTCTCAAATACTTCTATCTCATGGGATCATGAAAATCATCAAATCATTTCTCAAAACATTCATAAAATAGTAGGTATAATTATATCTTTAAAACAAGAGCATGATCTTTAAAACAAGGAGCTAGAGAGTTTAGGAAGCATTTCGGCGGCGAAAAGGATAGCTTTAGAAACATCAGCAATCGCAAGGAGCACTCGGCGGCATGGCGTTCATCGGCAGCAGACAACTGGGTGGTTTTTGTCGACAACTTAAGCAGGAGAATCTCCAGGGGTGCCCTGTGGGAACTCTTCAACTACCATGGAAAGGTCATTAGGGTTTATATCCCATTGCAGAACAAGAGACCTAACTATAGAAATAGTACGTTTGCTTTTATCCATTTTGCGAGATGGGAAGACATGTCAAGGGCCATTGCGAAAGTTAACAACACTTGGATAGATGGGAAGCAGGTTACCGTATCCAAAGCAAAGTTCTCAAAACCTACTGGAGTACCAGACTCTCAGAGGCATCCTACAACACTAGGTCCGAAGAAGATGGCTAGAAAGGAGGCCCCTATCTACGACAACAACACCGACGGTAGATCGTATAAAGATGTTGCCGCAAACAGTAAGCCCAAGAAGACCGGCACCCCCCAGGATATCGACGAAAGCACTGAGGAGGGGCAATATTTAATGAATAGTATCATTCCCCCTGAGACAATAGATTGGATCCTAGCGTCGTCTACTGGTATCATCAAAAATGGCTTTGATATTGAGTTTGTACAAAGAGCACTTGCTAGCGACGGTATATGTGCTAAGGTAGCTAGTTGGGGTTCGGCACCAAATGTCGTTCTGGTTAGTTTTCCCTCGAAAGAAATCAAGGATGGAGTATGGAGAGAAACAAAATCAGAACTTGCTTTCTGGTTTCAATTTCTGGAGGAAGACATTTGCATCGATGGTACCCCATATTGCTACTGCTCAGTCTCCTTATCCGGATTTCCCTTATTGTGTTGGTATGATAGTTTCTTCACTCAACTAGCTAATAGATGGGGTAAACTCATTCACATCAGCGAAGGTACCAGCACTAAGAGTGATCTTAGCTTAGCCAATCTCCTTATTCGGGTTCGAAGTCAGTATGGTGTTCCCCGATCATTAAAAATCCTAGTCAAGGAATCCTCGTATTTTGTTGAGGTTAATACGGGGCTGCCTTTTTTCTTAGAGCCGCAGATGTCAGATAGTCCGGAGGTGGAAGCCCCGGCAGCCGTCTCCCCCCTTGACGGTTGTTTCGCAGCGGTGGCTGAAGATGAAAGGTTGAGACCGGATAGGGTCTCGAGGGAAGCTGATTCTCCTTTGGAAACGAACGAGCCCGAGAATCAAGAAATTCAATGCCATATGAATCCCCCCATTAACCAAGGATCACATGTCTCTTGCGATCCCCCAGCCACAAACTTTATTCCTCCCGTCTTTTCGGTCAGTGGCGTTCACTCCCAAAAGAATGTGGTAAATTCAAATAACGGTATTGTCAACCAGGGTTTGGACTATAATACAGAGCTATCCCCTCAAACAGCAAATTTGGGCCATCCAAATCCGGGGCTTGAGTTACCCCTTCATCCTTCTCCAAGCCTCCATGAGCCCAACGTAAATGAGGTTTTGGGCCATGAAGTATCAGTGGGCTCAACTTTAATGTCTGAAGCAAACTCCCTCCTCCAGGAGATTATACCAGATAGTTTGGGAAACAGTCAAGACCAGTTGGAAATTATAGAAACTCTTCTCTCCCCGACAGACAAAGTTCAAGCTATTGTTTCCCCCCGTTTTCCTATGCCCCAAATTTCTGTGTCCACTTCAAATAAAGCTAATGGAAACTTTTTTAATTCGGAAGTCAGGCGAGCGATTAGAAGTTCTATCAGAGACTCGATTGAAAGAGAAGATATGGAGAAATCAGCGTTGAGGTCTGTTCCATCTGCAAATTCGGACCATATCAGTCACGTGGAAGAAGCCCTTGCTGTGTGGGGAGTAAGCAATATCTTGGGGATCTCTTTCGTGGGTGGAAAAGAAGCTTTGGTGACAAAGGTTGTGGAAATTGAAAAGGGCAGTAACGGTGATAAGCCCTAATTTACTCATCTTCCTTGTTTTTGGTATTTATGGGTTATTGCTTAATTGAGATGGAATGGTCTATAATTTCATGGAACATTAGAGGTCTTGGTCGTTTCGAAAAAGCTAGTGCTGTTAGGAGGCTTATATCGGGGAAAAAACCAAAAATGATTTTTTTACAGGAAACAAAGATGAAAGAATTCAATATATCTCTTTACCGTCGGATGGGGGTTAAACAGGATGTTGAAAGAGTTTTCTCTCCGTCTGAAGGCTCTGCTGGGGGTCTTCTAAGTGTTTGGGATAAAGATTTTTTTACGGTCTCAGAAAAAATGGTTACCAAGAGATTCATAGCCTTGTTCGGAAAAATTAAAGGAAGTGCACTGTCTTATGGTTTTATAAATATCTACGACCCTTCAACTGAAGCTGAGAAAGGTCCGTTCTTCACAGAATTACAGTCTTTCATGGAAAAATATCAGGTAGTATGGTGCTTAGGGGGAGACTTTAACTCCTATCTGAGCCCGGAGGAAAAGCTCGGCTCCGCCTCCAACAGAGTTTCTATCGAAAGATTTAGAAGATTTATCCAAGATCTTCAGTTGATCGACTTACCACTTTCCGGAGGCTCCTTTACTTGGTCAAACAACCGCGAACCCCCCATTTTTATTCGTTTAGATCGATTTCTGGTGGATGCAAATCTCTTATCAGAATTCCCTTCGGCTATGCAAACCCTCCACCCCAAATCGATATCCGACCATAACCCTATTGGTTTGGAAGTTACTGGAATTGAGGGTGGCCCCCGTCCTTTCAGATTGTTTAATTACCTGATGGAGGAGGAAGGCTTCTCTGAACTTGTTGCGTCTGCTTTCTCGTGTCCCCAGAAATGTCAGGAGAACGGTGGGTTGTTCAGATCCCTTATAGAACTGAAGAAAAAAAATCAAGTTTTGGTCGAAGAACAAAAATTGCGGATCAAAAACTCTCTTGCTCGAGTTGGAAAATAAAATCACAGAGGGTGAACGGAAACAACAACAGGGGCTGTGTGTTCCAAATCTAAATGCACTCAGACAGAATCTTTGGGATTGTATTCGAAAGGAAGAAAGTATTTGGCTGCAGCAATCTAGGCTCAAATGGTTCCAAGAGGGGGATAGAAACACGCACTATTTTCATTTGATCGCATCAAATAGAAGAAGGGCGAACTTAATCAAATCCGTGGAGTTCGAAGGACAGAATATTTCGGGGCTGCAAGATATAAAAAACTGCTTCCATGATTTCTTCTCCAAATCATACGGTTTCGGGAATACCATTGAAGTCGAGAATCTGTCCCTAGACTTCATGAAACTATCAAGCATTCAGAAATCTGATTTGGAGAGAGTCTTTACCGAAGAAGAAGTATGGGCGACAATAGTGGATATGGACCCCTCTCGAGCACCCGATCCTGACGGGTATAATATGGGCTTTTTCAGAAAGTTCTGGGCTGTTATAAAAGAGGTTCTAATGTCAGTCTTCATGGACCTCTTCGAGGACCGAGATTGGGACCCCGGGATCAACCATGCCTTTATAACCTTAATTCCGAAGAAGCTCGGCCCTTCTTGCCCAGAGGATTATCGGCCTATAAGTTTGGTAGGCGGTATCTACAAAATTATTGCAAAAGTTCTCTCTCGGAGGCTTCGACAGTGTATTGAGTCAGTGGTGAGTAAAGCCCAATTTGCTTTTATCCCGGGCCGAAGCATCTTGGAATGTTCCTTAATTGCTAATGAGGGAATAGATTACATTCGTAAAATGGGTTTAAAAGGCTCGCTGTTTAAAATCGACTTCAAAAGAGCTTATGACTCGGTGGACTGGGCTTTTTTGATGAGAATCTTGAAAGAGATGGGCTTTGGCGAAGTGTGGTGTAAATGGATATTCAGATGTATTTCGACAGCATCAATTTCAATCCTAATCAACGGCAGTCCGACTCACAGCTTCCCTATGGCAAGGGGGCTTCGTCAAGGATGCCCCTTGTCCCCTCTCCTATTTAACTTAGTCGGAGAAGCGCTACATTTAATGCTAGAAAAAGCTACTGCAGTTGGTTTATACAAGGGTTTCACAATTGGTCGAGGAATGAACACTTACAACTTATCACATCTCCAATATGCGGATGACTTGATAGTCTTCTGCAATGCATCCCTGGGGGATATTATGAATGTAAAGCGTATCCTGGGAATCTTTGAAGTAGCCGCTGGGCTACAGCTGAATTTATGTAAAAGCCGCCTGTTCGGAGTCAATGTGGAGGAGGAAAATATTCGGACTTGGGCCCAAAAAATTGGCTGCACTAGTGCAAATCTCCCAGCATATTACTTGGGCCTCCCTCTCGGCCCTGTCCGTAACTCGGAAGCTTTATAGGAGCCGGTGATCGACAAGTTTTACAAAGCTTTAGCTTCGTGGAAAGGCAAACATCTATCGTACAGTGGAAGGTTAATTCTCATTAAGTCAGTGCTATCCTCGCTTCCTCTATATTTTCTCTCTATCTTCAAAATGCCTTTAGCTGTGTCCACTAAGCTTAACCGGATAATGGCAAATTTCTTATGGGGAGACTCTGAGATTCGAAGATCGATCCACTGGGTTAAATGGTCAGATATATGTCTTCCAAGGGAGTTCGGTGGTCTTGGGATTCATGATTTACGGATTCAAAACCAAGCTCTACTTGGTAAGTGGGTATAGAAGTACGTCAATTCAAGGGATTGTGAATGGAGGAAGATGCTGTGCTGTAAACTCAACTGGAATTCAAAAAATATTATGTTTGGAGACTCTAATAATCGCCTAAACTCTTGGGTGTGGAAAGGAATAATGAATTCTATTTACATTAAGGACTCTCCTAGTTCGCTACTGGAAGCATATTACTTTCTACATGTAGGCGATGGTAAATCTATCCTTTTTTGGTCGGATAAGTGGGTTGGCGATTCCCCTTTGAAGATAAAATTTCCCCGAATCTATGCACTGGCCACTAATAAAACAGGGAAAATTGAGGATTTTGGAACCAAACAAGGCTCTTCTTGGTCTTGGAACATACCTCTAAGACGAGCACCCTTCGACTGGGAACTTGAACAGTGGAACGCATGTATGGACTGCCTTAATGCTTTTAAGCAAGAGAATTTCGATCGAGATTGCTTTACTTGGAAAGCTACAGGAGACGGAATTTATACGGCGAGATCCTGCTATAAGATCCTAAATCAGCAGCCAGAATCGATTTTCCCATGGGTTAAGGTGGTTTGGTCAGGATTAGCTCCTCCCCGCGTTGAATTCTTCCTTTGGCAGGCTACGCTAAATAAAATCCCAGTTAGAGCTCTGTTAATCCACAAAGGTATGTCGCATGACTTCGATACTAAATGCCCATTTTGTTTGAGCTCGGCTGAAACGACATCCCACCTTTTTCTTCACTGTAAGTTTACTTGGAGTTTGTGGATATATCTTTTTTCTTTCTGGAAAATTCATGTTGTAATGCCTGCGGATATAACTGCTTTGTTGTTCATATGGACGGAACTGCTCCCATGGGCAAGTTCAAATGTGTTATGGCCATATCTCCCTCCCGCAGTCATCTGGACCATTTGGCTCATGAGAAATGAGACTGTTTTTCAAAAGAAGCCTCCCGATTTGTGCAATCTCAAGTTCCTTGCACGCTTTCGCTTGGTTTCCTGGTTCAAGGCCAATAATCCAGATTGTAAGCTCAGTTTCGATGATATCATGGCAGATCCATCTCGTGTTTGTTCTCCGTGTACTAGAACCAAGATCAAGACTGGTGTATGCAAATGGCAACCCCCTCCGATGGGCTTTCTAAAGCTTAATGTCGATGGGGCTGTGTCTAGGGACGGCAAATCGGGAGGCATCGGAGGGCTGCTCCGCAACTATCAAGGCTCCAAATTCCTAGTTTTCTCCGAAAGCATTAATCCTGGTACAGTGGTGCTAGGAGAGCTAATGGCAATTAAAGTTGGTATCTCAAGGTTATCCTCAGTAGAAGAAACAAAGAAGAATAGGATCATCATCGAGAGCGATTCTGCCTTGGCTATTGCTTGGATTAATTCTACGTCTCAATGCCCCTCTTTGTACAAGGTTATAGTAGACGAAATTAAAGAACAAGGGTCCCTATCAAACTATATCTTCAGATTTGCCCCTCGCATTTGCAACATAGAAGCCGACAGTTTGGCGAAAGAAGGTATTGGTTAATGCTGAGGGTAGAACTTCAGTCAGGAATGTTTCACTTTGATGTTTTTTCTTTCTGTAATTTTGAACTCGATTGTAAGTTTTTTGCTTCAATAAAATCGGTACTCTTTCCCCCCTTCCGCTATCATCCGATCCTTTTTAAGGAATGGACTGGTATGAGGGGGGGTTTTAACGAGGCCAAACATTCCTATCAAAAAAAAATAAAACCAATGGGATAATAACCGAGAAACGAGAGCGAAACATCTCAAACTTACTTCTCGGTTTAAGATAGTTTTTTAAACTCAACCTAAACCCCCAAACCTTGCTTTCAAGTCTTTGAAAGGTTTTTTAAAACCAATTTCACTCATCTACAATGCCACGCTCGCTTTGCCGAAGCAAAAACAAGCTTCCGGAGCTCCTAGAACTTCACCAATCTTGTCCGATAAATTCTCCCATGTTTATAACACACAAGAACAGGGGATTAATGCATCTCAATGCATTAAAACCACCGACAATCAAAGATACCTCGATGATATGCCCAAAAACACCAAAACGCCAATCTGAAACAACCGAAAACACCTTCGATTACACTCCAAAGTCAAACCAGCCAAAACCTAACAGTTCCATCCAATTTTATTCATCAAATAACATCTAAAAACTATCTAATTTCATCCTTACACCTCCAACAACACCAGAACCACATTAACTTAACAAAACCCCAAAATCTAGCCATCTAACAACTAGAGATCCAAACCAATTCGGGATTATTATGATAAAATTTTTATTTCAACATCATTTAACATCCAAATCATGATTAATATCACCCTCAATTCAAGTAAAGCAGTAACATTACGAAAATCACAATATCTCATCAAATAATCTTCAATTTAACCAAATTTCCATGATTAATCCATCAAAACAACTTAGAAAACATACATAAATGATTGATAACTTGGGATTTTTAGTAAAGAACTGATCATTAGAGGAGGAGAACACACCTTACCTCTAATGGATGAAATCTCTCTCAATTGGATGTGTTTTTTCAGAAATCAAAGGAAAAACAATAAGGTTTTGTAAATCAAGATTAAAGAATCCTTTAGAAATAAAGAACTCAGTAAATCAAGAGCATTACCTAAAGTTTCGTGAAAATGGAGTGTGTTTGGCTGAAGAAAAACTTTGAGAGAAATGACGTAAAATGTTTTTTAATGAAATAGTCAACTCTCCTTTAAATTAAACCCTTTTAATCTTTAATTAAAATGTTTTAAAATGCTCCTAATTAAGAGAAAAATCTGATGAAAACAATTAGGTAAAATAGCTCCTTATAGATTCAAATTTTCAATCCTTTTACAAAACAGTCACTAAAACAACTTTGTTAAAATCGTGTTTTGCTCACTAACTCAAAATGTCCCACTTCCAAAATCCTTTTCTTAAAATTTATTTTACCAAAAACATTTATATAATTAATAATGATTTTTAAATATTTTCGCATATTTTTATCATAACCCGAACCTTGATTTCCCTAAACCGCTCTCGAACTCTCATATCTCTAGTCTACGCTATATGAACCTCGAATTGACCTCAAATTCTTCTAGTCCCAAAATTGGGGTGTTACATATACAATATCCTACTTGGTGGTTATTGAATAACTTAAGCTGATATGATGTAGGTAACGTGAATGTTTGGACCAATTGAGCCTTTCGTGGGCTTGCAGAACTCATTACAAGATAATTTTCCTTAATTATAGCATTTTTAATATCTTAAATAAAAGGATAAATGATATGAGATTATCATTAAATTTGAATGTTATTTTTGAATATTCTAAAATTAAAGGATAAATATATGTTAAATATTATCTTTTAATTCAAATATTATTGTGATAATGGTATATGATAAGAGAATTTTATTTCAAATAAAATTCAGATAGTTTGCAAATTTTATTTCAAATAAAATTCAGATAGTTTGCAAATTTTATTTCAAATGAAATTCCTACCACTATATAAACCGTGTAAACCTATTAGGTTAAACACAGAAAAATCACATAGAGAATTTTCAACTACTTTCACTCTGTGATTTTCAAATTAGTTTTTTAATGATGGAGAAAGATGAGGTTATGTTTTGCTGATCACTGTAGACGTGCTACTATTGTGCTCATTTTGTTGTTGTATCCTTGAGATAGATGTCCAATGTTTCTCAAGCACCATAGGAATGAGCGAATTTGTCTTAAGTAAACTCTGTGTTACACATGCCTCAACAAATCTACTAATCTGAATTGATGCCCAAATACAAGTAAAATGTTTCAATTTCTATTCGATTCAATAAAACCAATATTTTGTTTTCTTAGATTATTATGTTATTTTTATAATAGTTCACTCATTCTTGTGCATGTATTATTTGCCATCATTGGAAGATGTGGTTGATTATATGTATCTTTAGTTGAGATTCGAAGGAAAGTGAGTAAACTGAACTTGATATTCATCGTTGTTAAACCATCTAATGTCATGACCTTGCCGCAGTTGGTAGCCTATTGAGAATCATTGAGGGGATCCAATCTTATCATTCACATATCTCCCTCTACTACACTTGTTACTATTGTCTTCACATCATTCTTCGAAATCTTCACCGTTCCATTTATTTGCATAGACAACTACACTCACATTTTATCATATTTTTAGTTCTATTGCATCAACAATCATAAGAGACCAGAGTCTCGTCCTCGTGGGATTGATATCTGATAAGTGTAACCTATCAACTATACATGCTTCGACGTGTGTACGCTTGCATAATTTTTGTGACGTTATACAGCCGATCAGGTGCGTGTTGTTAGAAAGTTATATTAAAAAGTAGGAATTGCATTACCCAAATTAATAGCCTAATTCTAAATGTCAATTGCTACTACATTGCTTTCCCCTTGGATTGTTGAGAGAATCACATTAACACCATTAAAGGGATTTTTTCCCCTCACATTTTCTAAGAGAAGGAAAACCAAAATCGTTCAAACTCTTTTGACGAAGCGAATTGAGTAGGCAAGGTTGATCTAATAGTAAAATCGACTCTCAGTTGGCATTAAATTGGGTTAACAACACCCTATTATGGATGTAACGAGTTGGCTAGGAAGTTTGTTAGAATCAATTTGAACAAGTTAGACTAGTTTCGGGAATAATTTGGAATAAATTGTTTTTGAATGAGATAAAATATATGGGGAAATGGTTAAAAATCATTATTTTATAAATATATGATTTTGGTGAAACCAATTTTTGAAAATGAGTTTTGGAAGAGAGAAATTTTAGATTTGGTGACTAAATGCGATTTTTTGAAAATTGTTTTTCAAGTGACTAAATTGTATAAGATCATAACTTTGAATCTTTAAGGAGTAATTGACAAAAGGTATAATTCAGCCTTTTTTCTCTTAATTGATTTATTTTAAGATGATTTTAATAAATAAAAAGAGTTGGAAAAAGACTAAATAGCCTTTATTATCTAAAAACACATTTTACGTAACTAACTTTCTCTTTATCATTTTCTCTCGAATTCTCTTCAGCCAAACATTGTTTTCCTCTTCAAAGACTTAATGTAAACATTGGATTTGATTTATTTTTATATCAAATGATTTCCTATTGATTTATTATCAATATCTTATATTTGAATCTTTGGTTTTCTCATGAAAATATATTCAATTGGAGGAAAAAACTAACATTAGAGGTAATTCCGTTCTTCTCCTCTAATGATAAATTCTTTATTGAAATTCCTAAGTTTTGGTCTTTTATGAGTGTTTTCTATTGAGTTTTGAGATTATGTTTGTGGAAAATGGATTTACTTGATGTTTGTTGGGGTTAATCAAGAGATATTTGCTTCAAACTGATTTTTCGGGTTTATAATGAGATTTAGCTATGATTATGATGTGTTGGAATGTTGATTTAATGAGTTTCAGAAATGGAAACTCGAAACTTGTTAGGTTGCTTGATTTCTTGAGTGAAATCTTTGAGATTATGAGCAGTTTGTGTGATTAATCGATAGCTGGAGGTTCTTTGGTGTTGAGTTGATGTTTTTATATTAAATCGATGTTGTTTAGATGTTAATTTCGCTAGGTAACGACTGGGGGTTAAGTAGAAAGGGTTTGCCAATGTTTTCTGTTGTTTTCGGATGCCAATTGCTTGGCGATTGTGGGTAGAAGTTGAGATGTTGTGTTGCTGTGGATTTTGGTGCAATGTGATGCACTAATTCTCTATTTTGCTTTGGTTAGAAGCAGGGGATGATGTTTCATTAGCTTCGGAAGGAGTTGCGGTTGATCTGGAAGCTTGATTACTCTTCAGAAAAGCAAGCAAGGCGTAGTCGATGAGTGGAATTGGTTTAAAAGCTTTTCAAAGGTTTGAAAGCAAGGTTTGGGGGTTTAGGTTAAGCTTGAAACGCTAAACTAAGCTCGAAAGTGAGTATGAATGTTTCGCTCTCGTTTCTCGGTTTTATCCCATTATTTTGTGTGACCATACTCATGTTTTGAAGATAGAATTAAACCTACTATTTTATGCTTGTTTGAGAAATGATTTGATGATTTATGCGATCCCATGAGATTTATTTATGATTTCAAAGAGATAGAACTTGTTGAGAAATTGCTATGCATTGTTTAAGCTTTTGAAATGGGATAAGAAATGGTTTATGTTTATGCATAAAAAAACATTAGGTAAATGATGTTTAAAAGTGTATATTGGCATGAGATGACATTACTATTATCAGATATAATTGGTCGACCAATATGATGAGAAGTGCACTATAATATACAAAATTCGTACGTGCTCTTCAGTTCGAGCAATAGGGTAGTGCCATATCTTTCTAAAGAGAGAGTGTGGTGATGAGAGATTCCACCACGGTAGGTCTTGATGATGTGAGATTCCATCAAGCTTTGTGGAGATGAGAGATACTGCCATGAGAATTTGGTGATGTGAGATTCCACCGAGGTAGGACTTGATGATGCGAGATTCTGTTAAGCTATCTGCTTATCTGAGTAATGTTGCTAAATTGCCAATATATGATATTCGCATATACCTTGTTTATAAATGATTTTATGTATTGAATTTGCATATGAGAAGATGATTTGAGAAATGATTTATGAGAAACATGCATGAGTAGCCTTGTCGTGAGATTTTGCATTATGGTTAATGCATGAGATATATGATTCATGTGGTTTTAATGATGTGGTTTTTACTTTGAAAATGGTTTCAAGCATGACATAGATTGAGCCTGATGAAATAGCGTTTTCCACTTGAGAAATGATTTACAATGCATTGTTGTTGTTGGTTTGTTTTGAGCATCCCTCACTAGGTATTATTGCTTATGCTCTCTTTTTCCAAGAATGCAGAGAAATAGAACATTTTGGGAAGGAAGGAGGCAAGAATGATTCCAAGGAGTGATACATAGCTCAAATATGGTTTTACGTTTACCTATTAGTAATAATTGGCAATGGGAGGATGCCTTAAAGTTTTGGGAGTGTGTGTTTTGAAACTCCCTGTTTTGTGGCAAGTTTGTGATGCCTATGTTGACTTGTAAATGGCCTTTGGTATTTTGTTTATGCTTGGCTATGCATTTCGGTATCTTACTTGACTTATTTTCTAGGTTGCATGCATATAGTTTACTTATGTTGCTAATTGTCGTGGAATGGTGTTGATCATGCTTAGAATGTTTGGAGATTTATGTTCGGATATGTTAAATATGAGTTAGAAGCATGTTGGAATGTTTATGGTTGCTTAAAAGTGAGAGAAACCTGCAAAAATGTGACATTTCAGGTCAGGCATTTCGATACGCCTAAGGCTGTATCAAAACGATGTCTCTGAAATAGGCATGGGGTTTCAAAATAGGGCATGGTGTATCAGAACATGCTCGTGAGGTTTGGCTACTGGAATTTGGTGTACCGAAACGTTTTTAGGGTGTTTCGATACAGTCTCGTGTTCCGAAACACTAGGACCTGTTCCGAAATAAGGTGTTTCGATACAATGCTCTATGTATCGAAACACCAAGATGTTGAGTTAGTTGTTTGGAATCTCTTGAGGTTTTGATTCTTTGCGTTTCAGTCCCTGAATGTTGTGGATGCAATTAAATGTGCTTGAATGATAGTTTTGAGCTGAGTTTTGACAGAGTGGCATGTAATTTGTCTATTCAAATAATGGTAACTTAAAAATTGAAGATGTCCCCGTAAATTTCTAAAATGACAAAATGGTCCCTAAAACGTGTTTGTATTCAATTGAGAGCTTAATCGACATTTTTTGAGATGTTAATTGTTTCGCTGCGAGTCTTTACACTTAGGTTAATGATGTGCATATAGACAAGATAAAAAGAAAAAAATAGGGTCATTTATTGAGTTAAATGTTCTCGGTTCACTTCAATATTCCCGTGTGACTCGTTCGGTTCAGTCTTTTGCCCAGACCGAGTTCGAGGGGGTTACAATGGAATTGGCGATGGTGGTCGCTCTTTGATGAGAATGATAGACTATCTCATTCGATTGGACTGTGCAATTTTGTATGCTTCATGAGAATGTAATGGCATGGTGATTATTTAGCGAAGGCTGGAATGGCTAGACGATAATTGTTCAAAGCTTGGTGGTAAAATCAGTTGCTTGTTTGTAGTTTTTCGAATTTATTTGTGAAGTTAAGTGTTTACTATTGTCTTTCATGTGATGTTAGATATTTTAAGTGATCCATGGTCCTAAATTCATGAATGGGCAATTTTGTATTGGGAAAAATTAAACTTTTTTGCGATCAATAAATGATATTTTGCTAAGAAATTTTATTTTTTAAAAAATTTATAATATTTACAAATTTTAATTTTTAAATAATTAATAATTTATTAGCATCTGGGATTTTAAGTTTATAATTTTTACTTATTCTTATTATTTTTTCAGTCATATATTAATAAATTATATTTTTACTATTTTATTAATTTGTATATTTTATTAATTTTTTTAATATTTTCTTAAATTTGTAATGTTTGCTTAAAAAACCAATTTTGCCCTCTTACTTGACTAAAAAATCAATTTTGCCCTCAATTTTACCCCTCTGCCACATTATCTTTACACATGGACTGCCACATTAGCACTATTAATTAATTGTCATGTTAGCACCGTAGATCATCACATCGGCACCGTAACGATTAATGTTGGCTTCTGTCGGTCACTGGGCAAAGGGTGATGTAATTGACTAGTTTAAGAGTCAAATTGATGCAAAAATAGCATATGGGAAAAATCTATAAATTGAGACTACTACAGGGGCAAAAGTAGCCCTTAAGCTATTAAAAAATAAATAATTATAAAAGTAGGATGCATGAAAATCTTGTAACTATCAATAAGTGTTGGGGTACAATAGAAAATTTTGTTGTACTTTTTCGGAGAGAACATAGATTCAAACATTAGAGACAACAACCTTAAGAGAAACAACTATAAACCCAAACATGAGCAGCAAAACAAACATATAAGATAAAATAAAAGTTGAAATACAAAATGAGCTCAAAGACAACTTTTAAATTCTTTCTTGGCCTAACGAGCGATCCTAGTGGAAAAGATGAGGATTTTCATCTTAGGAAGCTCTAGTTCGAGCAGCTTTGTCTGCAAGGTGTGTGTCTTATTAAAGGATTACGAAAGAGTATGAACATATACTACCTTGTAATCACCTTAAGACAAGGGGTGTAAATGAGACGAGCATGAGAACTACTGAGCTCGACTAAACTCATTAAGAATTATAGGCGAGTTTGAGCTCACTCAACTAAAGTCGAGCCTAAGTAGTGCTAAGCCTGAGTCGGGTCCAATCAAATCGAAGTGAAATCAGATAGCCAAAAGTTTAAAGTTGAATGATGTGATCCAGGCCAGCACCAACCTTCTTGGGGCCTTGCTCACATCAGATGAGAAGTCTAAGGTTTTAAACACATGTTCCCGAGCCGAGGATCTCAACAATTCAAGCTTAAATATATCTTTTCAAGATTTGAATCTAAGCTTGGAGCCTTGGCCATCTTTTAAACAAATGCAACATGTTACTTGTGCATTTTAATATATGCATCTGAGTGCTAGCCTAGGAGTGTGTTGCATGTAGTTGCATGAGCATTAATAAATTTGCATGTTTAATTATGCATGCTAGTTCATTTATTGCACATGAATAAATATGCATGTTAGTTCATTTAATCATGATAGTTCATTAATGCATGCAAGTTCATTAATTATGATATTTCATTTAAGTTGCATTATTTTAACATGTCTTTTGTGTTATTAGATGCATGAAGGGTTAACAAATTTGGCAATACAATAGACACTAAGATGGATTAATCACATATTTGAAGTCTTTTGTGATTCAAGCACTTAAGGGAGAGTAAAGGCATGAATTAAAACAACGCCTAAGGAGGGAATTCAAGGAGTCTCGTACATTCAGTCAAATTGTTCATCATTTTTGAATTCGATCCAAGCTGATTTGAGTCTTGAAGTCTTCTTGAAACTTATTCTTCTATTTTTTAGCTTTCTAATCCACTTTGAATCCCATCGATTTGATACCGAGAGCTTAAGATATGACCAGATTATTGAAGATAGTGCAGACTGGAAATTCAATACGGAAATAATCACTAGATGCTTGTTTCAGAAATTCAAGAGATCATTCATCTTCCCCTTTAAAGAACTTTCAAAGGCTTCATGATAATCTAATTCATCCATTAAAGAAGAGTGAATGGCATTAATCAAAGTTGTGGGAGCCTAAAAGTCTTTTCCTTGTAGACAAATGGATGTCTACATTCATCTTGGAAATGTCTAGATTCATCCTACAAGTTCAACAAGACCATTCGGCTACCAAGGGAGAAGGAAGGTCACAAGCTATAATTACCATTAAGAAGACTTAATTAACTTGTTTGTGTCTTTTTAGATTACATCTTGATCCCTATAAATAGGCTACAACATTTCATGGTAAATGGAAAAACTTTGAACATTTTAATACACTTTTGTGAGAGTTTAATCTCTTTGTTCTTCATTGAACTTTTTGTCTTATCAAGGAATTCTCTGTGTGGCGTCAATTCTATTCCATTCTTTTATCGTTGGTTCCTAGTTGTTATGTAACTAGCTGGTCTCGATCCATCCTTGGATTTTGAACATTATAAGGTTCGAGTCTTCACTTTAATATAGCGTTGGTTCTTCCTTCGTTTCGAAAACCAAACTATCATCAATTTCATCACAATTCCTTCACATTATAAGGTTCAAGTCTTCACTTTTTCCATTCACCAACTTTTTTCCATTCATCTATCATTTTCCTTCATCTCCTTTCATAAACCTCCGCAACCATATCAACTCCATCACCACTTTCCTTGTCCAATTACCTCTTTAAAACCATTGTCAGCATGCTTGAGAAATACGTATTGCGTTCACGATCGGGAAATCGAATTTTGGTTATTACGCAATCAAGATCACATCATTTGGTATTAAAGCTTTGCAAACCATGTAAGTATCGATTTTTCTTTTTCTCAATAGTGAAAAGAAAAGTTGAGAAAGAAAAAAGTTCAAAAAATCGAAAGGGAAAGAAAGAAATAATCAAAAAAAGAACGAATGGTGAAAGAAAGAAAAAAGAAATTCGGCATCAAAAATTGAGAGAGGGGTTATTCAATTTCATTCTTGATTCTTGAGCATCATTTGTGTTAGGTTCAATATTCTTCAACCGAATTGCTTGCCATGTGTGGAGAAGATTGATATTTTAGATGTTTTTGGTGGAAGCAAAAAATTGAAAGAATTTGGGCAAGGATTTAGAGTGGTTCGGCTTTCTAACCAAAGCCCACAACCACTACCTTAGCTTCCCACTAAGGATTTCAACAAATTCACCCTTGAATTTCTTCCCCTTTTCTAGGCTAAGGAGGCAACCTTTACACACTCAAAACTTTCTAACCCAAAGCTTGAGTAAACCCTCTTGTACAAAGAGAAATTCAAAGCAAATAAGAAATCTCTCTAAGAGGTATGTGTTTGCACACTAAAGCACTCACCCAAATCCTAGAACACTTGAGCATACATTTACAATTGGAGCTCACAAGTGTTTGTCTATACAAAGAAAGAGAATTTAGCACTAAGACATGATTTTAATCATACACTTATATGCTTGTGGATCATTAGTCTTCCATAGATGCTTGAAGGTTCCTTTTATACTCCTAATTGAGTTTGTAGCCGTTGGAGACAGTTGGGACTGAATTGGAGCCGTTATAGCATTTATTTCCCGCAATAAATATGGTTATGGTGATGTCTGTTTCGATACGCTCGAAGCCGTATCGGAACGCCCTTCTTCAGAACTGTAACACCCGAAACCCAGCTTAGTAGTAAATCGAGTCTAGAGTGTTACTGCAAAGAAGACTGGAAAACATGAACCAGAAAATTTTGATTTCTGAAACTTAACCATACTAAAAATATGTTACTTAGTCAACATTTACAATATTGACATGAAAAGGGATTAAAATTCATTATACTTATTTTACCTATATCAACTTATCACTTAACCATTCTATCACTATACTAGAAAAATTTATACACCAAGAAACCATTCGTTTAACATACTATCCTCAACAATGAGTCACCAGGAACCACATATAAAAGTGGTAACCTCCCATTAACTTATACATAGAATGATCTAACTTTCAATTATTATTTGAACTCATTTTCTTATAACTCTCCAACAACCACACATTCTTTCAAAACTCATACCATAACATGTCAAGTTTAACCGACAAGTACAATTGTATAATAGGCCATTATTTATCATAAGCATCTTGTGATTCGAACTAAAAGGGTAAATGAATAATACGAGCAGTTCTTTTGTAACATAAGTATTGTTTAATTATGAGTGTTTCATTTTATTTTAAGACCATATTATCACACGTTTACAATGTACACGCAAATTCTATATTAATAATTTCTTATGTTCGACCAGCAACCTCCGAACAATGTTTATATCATTCATTCCAAACGTAATCCTTTCCATAAATATGTATTCAAAGACTTAGTAATCAACCTATCATTCATGAATTAATCGTATGCTTTGGATCAAGACCCATCTTTGTAACACCCAAAAAACATTACGCCCAAATTGTAAACCCTAGATTCGAAAAATCCTTAATTTTAAAACCCTAATTTTAAAATCCCAAAATTCAATACCCTAATTATTTGGGAATTTTAATTCAAGAACCCTAATTTTTTTGAATGGACTAAATAAGAATTTTTATCAAACTTGGAAGTTAATATGAAATTTATTAAAAGTTTAAGAACTGACTCCATAAATAACCTTTTATCAAATTGAATTTCAATTTGATTTATGATTTGTCTTTTTTTCGTTGTTTATTATTATTATTATTATTATTATTATTATTATTATTATTATTATTATTATTATTATTATTATTATTATTATTATTATTATTATATAGTTCTTTAATTTTAAATGGAATTCTAATCCACTCGTCTTCTTTTAATTATTTTATTTATTTTTATTCTTTTTTATCCTATATCACTTTCATTATTTTACTTAAATTATGTTTACTCTCCCTATATATATATACACACATAGTTCAAATAAGATCACCCCAAGAACCCTACTTTTTTATATAGTTTCATGCCGCCAAAATCCCATATTGATTTGTTAAATTCCTATCTAATAATCCCCACTGCTCTATACCCCTTCTTGTTCGTTAATCCCTTCAACCCCAAGTTTAGTCTGGTAACGATACAATTGGATCCAATACTTCTGATCATGGAAAATCACATCATTTTGTAGGTTGAGTATAGCTTGGCTAAGGTGTGTTTTCTTTCGGTGCTATAATTAAATTATATGTTATTTTTCTATGTGTTGGTGTTTTACTCTTTATGTGATTATTTATATGTATTATGATTTTTATAGTTGACATCACATGCATACATTTTCAGGATATGTTTTTACTATGATTTACGATCGTGATTTATGGACTACGATTTATGAACTATGATTTATGGACTTATGGACTATAATTTATGAAGTATGTTTACGGAATATCGGATTTATGGAACTTTGTTTATGAAACTTGATTTCTAATCATCATATCATTGTATGAGCATGGGTTGAGATTTGTTTGGGGAAGTTCAGTGGTTTCACCCTTCGGGCTGAATTCCACTTCGAATTGGCGGTTGTAGTGAGGAGTTCTGGGGAACTTTCCTCTTAGCGGTTGTAGTTGGGTGCACAGCATTGCGCTTGTGATTTATGTGTTGTGCTTTAAACAATTTTTAAAAAAATATTACTATGTTTTTACGACTATGATTTTATGTGCACTTTAGAGACACACTAAGCTCTTTAGCTTACTCCCCCCATAGTTTCGTCTTACAGATATCTTTGGGCTTTAGGCGACGTGGTACTTGGAGGATCTCAAATTTTATCCGGTTATTTTATTATTCAGCACGAAACTATTTTAGTTTAATCAGATTTCTATTTATTATTTTGGGACATGGATACAATTTTAGACTATTTATATTTTGAGATTATTTTTAGCATTCATCTACTGTTAATTTAATTCAGAGATTTTATATAATTATTCGAATATATTTATATTTTTAGTTATTATTAAATTTATGTTATTTTATTTTAATTTAAAGTATATCTTTTTAAAATTGGTTTTCTAGAGGGAAAAGTTTTCAATTGTAACTTCCTAAATTCGGTCTTTTCTCCTAGGCCGGGTTTAGGGGGTTACAATCTTACATTATCGTCATTCAAATTATATGGATATTCAAATATTGAATTACCAATCCAATTACAAGCAAGCAAAGACAAACAACCATCTTACGAGGGTAGAGTCATAAGCAAAGACAAGGGAGATTATAACTATCCTTTACAATTTCTGGTACAAAATTTTCATTTGCAACCAAAGATGATCTCAACATAACTTCTAGACTTCTATTTGATCAATGACATGTTTAACTAAATGAATTTAGCACAGTCCATTCGAAAATGAGTCATATTAGTAACCTTATATGAATGTTACCTTATTATGTTATTACCAAACTAATTATAGCCGTACAAGGTTCTTTAAATCAATGAAGGGACTTGGTTCCCTTTTTAGGGTCTAGATCGAGTTATGGAAGGAAATTAGTCATCATTCAAACTCATTGAATTACTATTAAATTCATTTAAATCGTAATTCAGTTATTAAGACATGTTCTACTCGAACCATTGTCAAACTAAGGCTAACTCTTTAATTATAACTTGGTCAGCTTTGTATAAACATTATAAGGGATCCCAAAACAACTAGTAAACCAAGCTAACCAAATGATATTTTAATTAGGTAAGATAAGAATGACCAGATACTTATGCATACAAGCAATCTTTTCAAGATTATGTCACCGAAGCAAGACTTCATTCAAATACTCAAATCAATAAAAACCCCAAATAAACTAACAAGTATTCAACTACTACAGCCTTAATTACAATTGTTACAAGGTATTTTTACTAAATACATAAAAGGGTGTACTACATGCATTTATCTAGACATTGTGCCATCATTCTAGAAGTATTCATCTAAATATGATCCAAAATCTACTTGAATCTTGAATGACAACTTGAAATCCTTAATCCCAATTAACATACACAAGCTTTTATGACCTGAAATGCATGATTATGAAATGCATTATGCTTATATAGTCTAAGTGAGGTAGTGCAAACAAGTAATAAGAAATACTAAACCAAGGCTTAAATAGAAGAGACCAAGTAGTTCAAGAATGTAATTATATAGAAGAATTCTTATAGATTAAGTTAGATTATTTATGGCTTGTTTATTGGAAGCTTCTTTAGAGGTTTTGATCTTTTAATAATCATTAGAAAATTTCCCTTCGGAATTAAAGCTTGCATCATTCGATTGCTCACTAAGAGCTTTATAGCTTATGCTCACCAAGAGCTTTACAACTTATGCTCATCAAGAGCTTATACATATGCTCATCAAGAGCTTAATTCAAATTCACCGTACTTTCCAGATTTTCTTTGAATTTCTTATTTGCTTTCATAGATAGTTCATGTATTTTAAAGGTTTTCCTTGGATCACAATTGGTTATGAATAACATTGGTCCGTGTTTAACCATATCGGTCTAGGTGATACTTAGCTCAAAGCACATAGCAATGGCTAATATCGAAAAAATATCACTCCTATCCAACAAGGATAAAAAAGGATACATAAAGTACCGAACAAGGGTACACAAAGTACCAAAACAGAGGTACACAAGTACCAATAGATCATTCAATCTTTATTAATAGGGAACCGTAGTCCAAAGAATACCATGTATCATTCCGAGATGTCCAAGGACTTCCTTTGTAGGAAACTTAAGTATGTTATGCTTTAGAAAGTTTGGAGGGTATCTTATGCCTCAAGTAAACTTATTCATTTCAATACTTTGTACTTTATGACAAAGATGAGCTCATAGCTCAAGTAGGCTTAAGGATACTTAGTTTACAATACTTTAAGCTTTGCTTGTTATCAAAGATTTTCATGATCAAGGTATTTGTAATTTATTTCTTACACTCCAGCCTCATCATAATACCAAAATCCACACACTTGCATACACACTTATGTGCATTAAAACAGTCCATTAGGTATTCGTATACACACCAAACAACTTATTTATACCTATATACATGTTCAGACACCCAAAACAGGCCACTACATGATCATGTATACACAAAACAAGGTAACTGTGATCATATACATATATGCATACCAGACAATCCAACATGCCTTTAAATATACTCAAAAAAATCCAAAAATTTATGTAAATATATTCATATGATCAAAACAGTCCATTGTACTTGTATACCTATGTATTTTTATCAAAAACAGTCCACTTATGCATTCAAATACACAAGACAGTCCATCATACATATACATACTTACATACATCATAACAGCCCCAAAATACTTGTATATACATTCAAAAAATCTCAATTATAAGCCCACACATTTACATGATCATCAAAGTCCACATATAAACAATCATATATTTCAAAACTGC
This sequence comes from Hibiscus trionum, assembly GCA_030270665.1. Classification (NCBI taxonomy): domain Eukaryota; kingdom Viridiplantae; phylum Streptophyta; class Magnoliopsida; order Malvales; family Malvaceae; genus Hibiscus; species Hibiscus trionum. Next base: position 32,454,574 of record BSYR01000021.1, read on the forward strand.
AATGTTTTAATACAATTCTACTCTATTCCTTAAAGGCATTTCAACACAGTTTTTTAACTTAAATTCTGTTCATTATTAATCAAAAACTGCATTGGATTTATACACTATTCAAACTGCACTGTGTTAGACACCAAACTGAACTTATTTTAGACTCAATTCTACACAGTTTTAGACTTATAAATTCTGCACTATTTTAAGCTACAAATCTGCACAGTTTTAAACTACAAAACTGCACTGTTTTAAGCTACAAACTGCACCTTTCAACACTTTAAACTATATATATTTTTAACTTTTCTTAGGACATTCTAAAGACTATTTTTATTAAATTCCAGATTGCATTATTGGTTCTAATTTTATACAACTACAAAACAGTCATGTTCTAGTTCAATCTATTCCTTATCTAAGCTTTATCAAAATAATCCAGCATATATTAAATTTTCACTCCAAGCAGTTCATTATACCTAAGTTCATATTCTAAAACAATATAACAGCCCTTACATTCATTCTTATTCCAACACAGTCCCTAAGATAATTTTCAATCTAAACCCCTGTTTTTAGGCACTTAAAACAGTCCCTACACATTACTTATTTACTCAATTCAGTCCATTGGAATGTGCCTTCATAAATACATATATTAGGTTGTCTCTTTCAATCTTATACTTATTCAAGGAAATCTATTTTTCACGTTTAATCATATAAACTCAAAACATGGCCATATATTTTGACTCATTCATTCGAAACCATCACCCAGAATACTTTACTTTCATCATCAGACCATAATACTCAAACTTAAGCTCACTTACAAAATTTAACTATGCTAAGACCTAATTGAATACTTATCTTATCTTAACAAGCCATAGGATTCATCAACAATAGCAACTTATGTCTTCTAAATATACCAAATTTTCAGCTCACATAACAATTTCCAAGAGCATTACTCGAAGAATTTGTGAATTTATCACATACAATTGTCCTTCTAACAACCTAAGACATATTATGGTCATACAAAATTTATAGAAGGGCCCTTACCTTGGATTCCAATTTACACCGAATGGATTCTACCATTTGAAACGTAGGAAGCCTTGAAGCAAGCCTTTGAAACTCCCTCTCTTCTTCCCTTATGAATTCAGACATTTTTTGGGGTAGAAGAAGAGAAAGATGATAACCAAAATGTTTTGTCATCATCCAATTGTCGAGTTTCCATTTGTTTCCCCCCCTCCACATGTCCCAATGTCTCATTCATAATGACACATGTACACATCCCTCATTTCCTTAAAATTTTACATGCAATCCACCTAGCATTCATGGTTCTTCAATTTGATCCATTCTAAAATAGATACAATACTATCCAAGATTCACACTTTAGTCATTAACTAATGTAATAGTAATAGTTCTAGAGTTATTCTTTACCATGCAAACTCAAAGTTTGATGTCTTGCATAATTTGGTACCTTAAGAATTGGTCTTCCTTATCTCCCTTTCTTCTGATTTGGTCCTAGCTTTTTATTTAATTTAGGTTTCAACAATATATCTATATACATATAAGTCAATCGGTGATTATTACTATAAGAAACTTGTTCTTAATTCCAGACCAGTATTTGGGGTATTATAAGAACTAGCCGTTGGAGTCTGATATAGTATACCGTATTGAAACACATTGGGTCGTATCAGAACGCCCGAATCAAAACGTCTAGTGTCGTATCAAAACAGCCTGCAATTCAAATAACCGTTGGGGATTTTAGCTGTTGGGATCTTTTCCACATAGGCGTATCCAAACGCACGGGAGCGTTTTGAAACAACCCCTATCCGTATCGAAACATGGAAGCCTTGTATCGAAACATGTTTTGGCAGTTTTAAAAGAATTGTAGCTGAAACCCTATGGCATTTTGAAATAGTGTAAGCCGTTTTGGTATAGTCAAACTAGAAACTTGGGTTTGGTTACTTTAAAACATTTTAAAACCTTTAAAACTTCCTCAAACATAATTTCAATTTGTTTGGACTTAAACACATTTTTGAAATCTTTTCAAAACTAATATCTCAACAATTTCCCCTTTTTGATATAATAAAACCAACTTGAAAATTGTGTTTGACTTTCTCCCCTTTTTAAAATAAGTTTTGAATAAGAGACTAAAGATTAGAAAGCAATTAAAGCTCCTTCTTATTCAATTGATAATTCAATTTTTAAAAACATTCTCCCCCTTTTTGTTATATCAAAAATGGTTCAAACCAAAGTTTGAAAACTTTTAAGTCCATAACAATGAAGAGTTAAAAAATTGATAAAAATAAGATTTTTGTTTAAAAAAATTGGTTCCCCTTACTCAAAGCATCATCAAATGTTACTCATTTTGCTTGTGATGTTCGGGCGGGTGATTGGTAGTTCGAGGGCGGGTTTCGTCAGTTATCAGAGGCTGATAGGAAAAGTCTGATTTTGCCATTTACAATGGATGAAATTAAGAACGTATTATGGGAGTGTGATGGATCGAAGGCACCAGGACCAGATGGTTTTACATTGGATTTCTACAAGAAAGGTTGGGAGGTGGTGAGGTACGATGTTCTCCTATTTTTTGAATGTTTTCATGCTTGCAGATTGTTGCCGAAAGGTGCGAATTGCGCCTTCATTGTGTTGTTACCTAAGGTGTCGACTCCTCAGATATTAGGTGAGTATCGCCCTATATGTTTGGTCAATTCAATGTATAAAGTGTTGGCTAAGTGTCTAGTGAATCGGCTTCAATCGGTGCTGGGTGGTTTAATTAGCGATACGCAATCTGCGTTCGTTAAAGGTCGACAGTTAGTTGATGGTGTTTTATTGGCCACTGAGGTGATTCACTCGCTTAGACAAAGAGGCGATGGTGGTTTTATTTTAAAGCTGGATTTCTCTAAAGCTTACGACTGTGTAAGCTGGAATTTTTTAGATTCCGTGTTAACTCGGATGGGGTTCTGTGTGGTTTGGAGAGCTTGGGTTAGGGAATGTATTAGTTCTGTCCGTTTGTCGGTCTTATTGAATGGAAGTGTGACTAGGGAATTTAAGATGGGACGTGGATTGCGTCAAGGTTGTCCATTATCGCCATTATTGTTCGTTGTGGTTGCATAGGTGTTACACTTGATGTTGGGTAATGTTAAGTCAGCAGGTTTAATTCGTGGGGTGGAGGTGGTGTCGGATGTGTTTTTATCTCACTTGCAGTTTGCCAACGATACAATCCTATTATTTGAAGCTTCAGTGGAAGTTGCACGTAACATCGAGCGTATTTTACACTGTTTTCAGGTGTGTTCTGGCTTGCGGATTAATTTCGCTAAGAGCTCGTTGTATGCCATTGGCGTGGAAGGGGAGTTGGGCGGGTTAGTGGCTGAGTTGTTGGGTTGTCGACAGAGTGAGTTGCCGTTTATTTACCTTGGTTTTCCATTAGGGGCTAATCCGAGGTTATTATCTGTTTGGGAGCCAGTCATAGCTAACTTGAGACGTAAGCTAGCCGGGTGGAAACGTACATCATTGTCTTTTGTTGCCCGAGTGACGTTGGTAAATTTTGTACTTTCAGCTTTGCCTATTTTTTACATGGGCTTGTTTGTGGTTCCAAAGGGGGTAATAGCGCAATTGGATCGTATCCTTCGTGCGTTCCTATGAGAGGTGTTGGCCTTGAACGGAGGATGAGTAGGGTAGGTTGGGAGGTTGTGTGTCGGCCGTGACATTTGGGAGGCTTGGGAGTGGCAGATTTGCGGGTGAAAAACATGGCATTGTTATCTAAGTGGGTTTGGCGATATGCTTGTGATCGTGACTCGTTGTGGCGATGTTTAATTGCAGCAAAGTATGGAGAACATACTCAATGGTGGCGATTTAACACGGAGAGGTTGTCGGCAATGTCTATTGTGTGGAGACAGATTGTGACTAATTCTTGTTCTGCAAACATTGATCAACACTTGGGGTGTCGGGTTTTCAGTGGAAGATTGGTAACGGACGGACTGTATTGTTTTGGTTTGATCTGTGGATAACGCAGGAACCTTTGAAGGACTCGTTTCTGAGATTGTTTTTGTTGGCGATAAATAAGTTAGCATGGGTTAGTGATTATGCAGCCGATGCGCAGTTTGACCACGGGCAATGGGAACGTTTCTTTTGGCGGCACTTGAGATTGTTTGAGCTTGAGCGGTTGTGGGCGCTATGTGATTTGGTGCGTGAGGTTCGTCTGTGGGAATATCGCCTTGATACTCTTATTTGGCGTCCGGATGCACATGGGGAATTTTCGGTTAGTGCACTGTCAAAACTGTTGATGCTGGATAAGGTTGGTGATGATGACTGGGGATTATTTTGCTTGGAAAGTCTTGGTACCGCCTAAAGTCCACGCGTTTCTTTGGTTTATTTGGCTACGAAGGTTGCCGACAGCGAATTTCTTACGGATTCGTGGGTTTCCATTGAGCGATGAGCAAGGCAAATGTCCGTGGTGTGTGGCATCGGAAGAATCTATTGCACATCTCTTCTATGAATGTCCGCGTGTGCTGAAACTTTGGGATTGGTTGCGTCATTGGTGGGGTGTATCGTTACCTTTACCGGTGAGTTTTGACGATTTTTATGTTGTGAATTTCCATTGTTCATTTACTGGTTGTATGAGGAAATGGTGGGTGGCGAGTGTCAGTGCTTTGTTGTGGTCGTTATGGTTAGCTAGGAATGAGTTCATCTTTCGTGGTAAATGTTTGTCGATGGAGGAGTTATGTTTTTTGGTTAAATTGGGATCTTTTTACTGGATTAAGGTTGGCGCAGAGGGAGAGATGGTGCCCGAATCGGTTTGGTGGTCATGTCCGTCTGCATTTGTTATTAGTCCGGCAGTGCGGAAGGTAAGGGTTGGGGTGTGTTGGCAGCCACCGATCTAGGGTGTGTTGAAATTTAATGTTGATGGTTCTGCGCGGGGTAAGCCGGGTCCTGCAGGGTTTGGTGGTGTGATGCGTGACGGGGAGAGTCGGATTTTGGGAATGTTCTCGGGGCCGTTAGGTGTAATGGACTCGAAGGAAGCTGAAGTACGGGCTATAGCGTTTGCATTGAGTTTAGTTCTGGATAGGAGTTGGCGTGATCAATGTGTGATTATTGAGTCGGATTCGCAGGTTGCTTTGAGTTGGGCTACACGTTCGGCAAAACGAACATGGCATTTGTGGGACGTATTTACAGCGATCGACTAGGCGTGTAGGGTCTCTTACGAGATACAGTTTTGTTATGTGCCTAGAGAGGCTAATGGTTTTGCTGATGTGTTAGCAAAGGAAGGCGTGGAACGATGCTCGCTCTTTGTGGCTTGTTTATGATAGACTTGGCGTTTGTTTCTTTTTTTGACGGGTCATATCGTACTCTTTTCCTCCACTAGGGAGGTTTTTAACAAGGCGTATGATCCGTCACGCTGTATGCTTTTTTCACGTTGAATAAAATCATACAGTTGCTGATCAAAAAAAAATGTTAGTCCAACAAATATGATAAACTAGTTGAATTAAAATAAATAAATCAAATTAAAAGGGAATTCAACTAATTTTTACCACACTTGAATCGAAGGGAGGATGTGAAGCCTTCCTTTTTCAAGTGCTTTCCTTGTGTGTATGGAGCTCCTCCTTAATATTGTACTTTGTTTGTCTTTCTCCATCACACCTAAAACAAGACAATCACAAATGTTTTGGTATCCAAATTGCATTGGATCCATAAACGTTAGTAGCACATAATTTAGTCCCCTTAGGAATCCATTTTTCAATTTTATCCCTTTTACTTAAAGTAGTTAGTCCTTTTGGGACCCAAATACTTCTAAAACATTTTCCATTAAAGTTTCTAGGGCACTAGATTGTCTAACATAAAAATTTGATTTTCCCAAATTGTTTTTGTTTTTAAGTTCATTGGAAATCAAATATTTTTCTTTCTTAAGATCATCAACTTCCTTTTGATGATCTTTTTCCATCGTTTGAAGCAATTCTTGTAAATTTGAAACTTTAAGCTCAAAATCTTTGATTTTTGCTTCAAACTCTAAATTTGTTTTTAAAAGAAAATCATTTTCAATTCTCAATTTTGAAATCAAGTTTTTGTTTTTCGGAAATGAAGTCTTGAATTCAAAAATGAATTCATCATAGGCTTCTTGTAACTCATCAAATGAATAAGAATTTGAACTAGATGAGTTAGGAGTTACTTTACCCTCTTGGAGGGCCAAAAGGCATAGATGGGCTACTTCATCTTTATCGGTGGAGTCTTCATCACTCCATGTAGCCACATACAGCTTCTTTGAAGATGAACCCTTTTTGTTAAAGCGAGGGAAATCGTATTTGGTGTGCCTCGTCTCCTTACATTCATGACACTTTTGGGGATCCTTCATATTCTTCTTCTATTCATTCTTGGATTTTTTCCATTTGGCTCATCATGAACTAGGTGAACTTCTTGAAGAGATGAATCATCTCTTCATCTTCAATTTCCTCCTCACTTGATTCTTCATGTTGGAATGTAGAGGATGGAATAGCAATGACATTCACATCAATGTCTTGCTCTTTGATCTTCTTCTCCTTCTCCCTCTTTAAGGGTAGAGACATCATCTTATGGGTGAGCAAAGATCCAACGAGCTCGTCAAGTTTGAGCTCCGTTAAGTTCTTTGCTTCTGAAATGCCTGTCTTTTTGGACTCCCATGATTTGGGAAGTTAGTAAATCAACTTCTGAACGAGTTTGTCTTCCAGAATCTCCTCTCCAAGACCTTTGAGTTGATTGACGATTGTGGAGAATCGGCCGAACATCCTCTTTATGTCTTCATCTGGGTCCATCTTGAAGTTTTTATACTCGAGGTTGAGAAGACCGATCTTGGTCTCCTTTACTTCGTAATAAATGTAGTTATGGTGATGTATGTTTCGATACGCTCGAAGATGTATCGTAATGCCCTTCTTCAGAACTAGCTGTTAGAGTCTAATGCAGTATGTTGTATCGAAACACGTTGGGTCGTATCAGAATACCCATATCGAAATGTATAGTTCCGTATCGAAATAGCCTGCAATTTAAATAGTCGTTGTGAAATAGCCGTTGGGATCTTTACCGCGTAGGTGTATCGAAACGCATGGGGGCGATTTAAAACAACCCCTATATATATCGAAATAGGTAAGCCATGTATCGAAACGGATTTTGGCAATTTCAAAAGAACTATAGCTGAAACTCTAAGGCGTTTCGGAACAGGGTAAGTCGTTTCGGTACAATCATGCTGGAAACTTGGGTTTGGCTACTTTAAAACCTTTTAAAAACATTTCAAAACCTTTGAAACTTGCTCAAACATAATTTCAAGTTGTTTGAACTTAAAATCATTTTGAAATCATTTCAATTTAGTACAAAGTTATTTTTCAATTATTATATCAAAACAAATATCTCAACAATTTGTGATCTACACCACCCTTCCATTTTTAGTATCATTTGGCTTTATTTTTTTAGCCTACCATATTACCCTACATCTACTACCATACCCAAATTTATTTTCAGCCGATTCCACAAGGTTAATCTTTGTTCAAGTCAACCTAGTTCCTTTAAGAACTTAGGCAGAGAACGAGCGGTAAAAGGCACAAGAGAAAACATCAACGGGATAAAAGCCAGACCCCGAGTGCAAACACAAGTGGAGTGAATTTTCTTTCCGAGTGACTTACTGAGGATTTTTGTTGAGTGGTATTTTTTGGAGAGAAATAGTGAGGTTTTGAATTGTGAGGAATTGTTTTTCTAATCTTTGTTTCATTATGTCTCAAAAATAAACAAGACCTAATGTTTTTGCAGGAGACAGTACCATATTTTTCCACAAGATTCTCAATTTCAAGATTTCATTCGTGAGATGAACAAATTGATCCAAAGGCATTTTTATCCAATCTCAAAGAAGTTGGACCGAATAGATGTAGTTTCTCGTTAGAAACAAACATCTCCATCGAAGGAACAAAGGCAACTAAAAATGAGAGATAACACTCAATCTTTTTATACTAGATTAAAATGGAATCAAAGATCTTGCGATAAGAATTTCACCTCCCAATCAAGAGGCGTTGTTAGAAGTCTCAAGTTCTGCATGCCTAGCAGAATTTCTTAATCATTTAGTGATACTAACTATTTAAATCCTATCCTAAATAATGGGCAACTTGGGTTCATGTGATAACACCCAAACAATTGGGCATTATCCACGTTAGGCCCTAAATTAACAATATTCCTAATCATTTAGTGATACTAACTATTTAAATCTTATCCTAATTTTATTTTAATTAAATTAATTATCTATTATTACAATGTTCTAAGTTTAAATGAAATATTAAATATTCAACTAAAATGTTCCTTTAATTAATATCTCATTATAATGAAACACTAATTAACTTAGAACATTAAAGTTTCCATTTATTTTCTACAATTTTCTCCCTATTTGAATTATTTAATTTTAATCTAAGAACCTAAATACTAAAGGCTCTAATAATTAATATCTAGGTGATTAAATTGGCTAAAAATTATACTACATGCTATATTTAAAATCATGCATCAATCATATAATCTATTTGTAATTAAATTAAATAATTAAAGGACTAAATTGAATGAAAAGCAAAGCTTAAAGACTTAATTTATTTAAACATGTGACAAATTTGTGATACGCTACAAAGTTTGAGGGACCAAAACAACAATTAACCCATTTTCAAAAAACGCGGATCCTCTATTGAGCCGAATCAAAAACGCGCGGATCCCCTTTTACCTGGTGCCAAAACATTGTTGTTTTACTCAGCTTATAAATGGTGCAACTCGGTCTATAACTCATTTTACTCCTTCTCTCTCTATAATTGAGTCAGCTTCCTCCCTCTAAAATTCTTTCCCCACAAACATATATTTTCCAAAAAAAAACATGATCCAAATGGAACTAAACCCACTATTCTTCTAAAAAACCAACTTTGTTCTTCTTTTTTTTCTCACTTCGATCCACAACCACCCCTCACCGATCACAAATTGCCATTTATCGGCCGCCACTCCACCTTGCCAGCCACCATCTGCCTTCGGCCGACTGCCACGGGCGATTTCTGGTCGTCGTGCCGGCCGCCGGCTAAAACTCTAAAATACCAAAAAATCTCTATTTCTTCCAATTTTGAACTCTAACGTCCTAGATCTACCAGATCCGACAAGATCCCCACCTTCCTCAGCCAAGAACTAACCAAAATCGCCTCTTCAACTACGCCAAAACTCTAAACTCGTCGGTGACCAGAAACTAATTCCCGATTACTTTCTTTTTCATTCTTGTTTATGTTTTCTGGTTTTGATTTAATATCTTGTGTTTTGCAGGAAAGGTGAATATGAGAGAAAATTACATTCACGATGACAGCGCGGTGATTCTGGCGACTGGTGAGCTTCCCAGCGACCGTTGATCTCCTATGGCAGTTCTCCGACATATGTTCGACCTTCTCCGACGACCTTTGGCTTCCAAGCCGGTTCAGTTCCCTAGTGGTACTCCCTCTCTCCTCATTATTAGTATTTTTATTATTATTATTATTATTATTATTATTATTATTATTATTATTATTATTATTATTATTATTATTATTATTATTAGTTTAATAAGTGATAATTGTTATGGGTAATTAATGGATGCTGACAAAATTCTCTCTCTTCCTATTTATAGGTAGACTGACTAATGATATCATTGTTGACGTCATAAGGATGATGTCATTCCAGATGTTGACAACTAGGAAAGAAGAAAACCATGATCCTTGTAAAGTTGCTTCAAGCCAATAGCAAGCTGTAATGTCTACTGGTTTGGGCGGGAAAATGAGTTTTAGAGTGGTTTTTGTGTTTGTTTAAGTTGGGTATATTAGCATGAGCAGGAAAATTTGTAACAAAAGGGATTTGGGCTTTGCAAATGGGCTTTCAAACTTGAAGATATGTAATGGACCTTTATTATATGGACTTTATACCATAATATGAGTTTATTATTTATTTTGGTATTATTTAAAGTGATATATATGTATATATATATACTTATATATAGGTATACTCGGACAAATTTTGGGTCTTACAGCTGCCCCTCTTTGCTCATTGTTGCGGAACAGGAATAGGGAAAAGACTGAGAAGACACGAATTTTGTCCGAACTTGCCAGTTGTTGCTCTGAGATACAAGGTCTTATTCTCATGAACTTTCTTCCTTTCTTCCCCTCTAGAAGCTTGAACAAGTTCTCCTCATTTGGAACCTCCCAATCCTACTCTCAAGGGTAACCGTAGGGTCTAAACTAGCTCTTCTAATTATGAATTGTATCTTCAATGGGCGAACTCTTCTTATTAGGAGTTCTTTCTTCGCTGGGGATGAACTCTTCACATTAAGAATTCTATCTTCGCTTGGCGAATTCTTCTCATTAGGAATTCTATCTTCGCTGGGAATGAACTCTTCACATTAGGAGTTATATCTTTGCTGGCGAACTCTTCTTATTAGGATCTCTATTCTTGCTAGAGAACTCTTCTTATTAGGAGCTCTATCCTTGCTGGTGAACTCTTCTTATTGAGAGTTCTAGAATGCTGCTTCACCTCATTGTTTGGGAAATTTGAACCTGCAAAAACACATATAATCAATTAATAAGAAATCAACTTGAAGTGGTATATAATATCCTCAATTTTTAGCTTGAAGTGTTGGGATCTTTAGATTCAGTGCTTTTCTGACTAAAGTGTCTCGATCTTTCAGTCTAAAGCTCATATCAGCTTTTGTTTTTCTTCATCTTCCAATTAAACTATGAATCCTCTTCATTTGAGCTCAAAGTCGATCTATATTGTTTTTCATTCTCTCTTTTTTAACTGGTAGCCCAAAAGGTTAATATCTTTGTCGAGATCATGCCCCAATTGTCTTATTGTAACGCCATCCAAAAAGTTCTCATCATTTCTGGAGGTGTCGGTCTAAAGGACATGGAATCACGCCCGAAGGACTTACTGATGACCCGAAGGATTTAGAATCGTAATATACTTCCTTTCCTATGCAAATAATTGAATAACTTTGCAGAGATCCACCTATCCAAACGGATTGAAATATTTGTTGAGATCCGCCTCTTCAAACGAATTGAAATCTTTGTTGAAATCTGCCTCTACAAACGGACTGAAATCTTTTCTAAGATACGCCTCTTCAAACGGATTGAAATCTTCGCTACGATCTGCCTCTTCAAACAGATTAAAATCTTTGCTGAGATTCGCCTCTAAAAACGGATTGAAATCTTTGCTGAGATCCGCCTCTAAAAACATATTGAACTTTTGTTAAGATTCGCCTCTTCAAACGGATTTAATTCTTTGCTCAGATCCGCCACTTCAAACGGATTGAAATCATTGTTGAGATTTGCCTCTTAAAACGGATTGAAATCTTTGCTGAGATCTGCCTCTTCAAACGGATAGTAGTAGTAGCAGCAGCAACAACAGCAGCAGCAGTAGTAGTAGTAGTAGTATTAGTCCATTAAAGTAGTAGCAGTAGTAGTAGCAGTAGCAGTAGTAGTAGCAATAGTAGTAGCAGTAGTAGCAGTAGTAGTCGTAGTAGCAGTAGTAGCAGTAGCAGCAGTAGTAGTCCGTTAAAATAGGATAAAGACTTCATTTCTTAAAAATAGTCCAATACAATAAAAACCCATTTTGGGCTCAAAATAAAACCCTAACTATTCTTTTTAATCCTATGTGCATATTAAATCTCAACCATTGGATCTAGGGTTAGATCCAATGGTCCATGTCAGATCAGAAGGAATAAGGAGCCGCCCCCCCACTCTCGTGCCGTCAGGAGCCCCTATCTCCGCGCGCGTGCGGGTCATGCAACCGAAGTCACTAGCTGTTCGAGTTCTCACAGGCGTGATCCCACGCCGTTGCACAACCTTTCTAGCGTCGCCACGCTAGTTTTGACGCTGCCCGGCCATACCAAACTATCCCACACTGTGCCGTGCCTTCAACGCCTTTGTCTCCAGCCGATTACCTGCAAAATAAAGGGTAGGAAAATAGATTCAAACATGGGGAAAATTAAGAAAATCAAGACCCAAAATCGGCTCCAAATCAAATCAAATCAGCATCCAATCATGTCCAAATCTGTAGGGGAAAGAATCAAGCAAATTACTGGAAATCATGGGATTTTTATTTCTTGTATTTAGGCATAAGAACCCTATATAAAGGGTTCTAATTGTTTTAAAAAGACACATAATGATAAACTAAAAATCACACAAAAAAGGAGGCAATCTGTAAATTTCAAGTGGTGGAATATTACAAGAAGGAAGTATTTTCTGGTATAATCTTGTCTATTTCTTTTCTTATTTTCATTCGGATACGTTAAAAAAGAAATGCTCTTACCCGGGTTTTTTGGGCCACCATCTTTAGATCCGAACTTTTTTGGGGTTCGAGTTTTAAAAGAAGTCTAAAAAGATTTTTTTATTTTCTACTGCCATCGACAAGCGGTGGTCGGCGTGGCGGGCGGTCACTGGTTCTTCAATCAATGAAGAACCTGGTGAACATTTGAGAGGATTTTTGAGTGGGGTGTTAGATCCAAACTTTTCTAAGTATGAATAATGGAAACTATTTTTAAAATTGGATTGTATGCCCTAAACAAAGTAGACAAATTATTTCATTAAGTCCCTCCGCCCCATCTTTGTTTACTCCGCAAAATACCATATTTTTTATTATTTCAATTTAGTCATTGTTTTTTAGGTTTGGCCTTTAATTTTATTTTGCTTTCAATTTGGTCGTTGTTTATTTTAAGTTTCTTGAAATTCAAATTTTGGTTAAAAAATCTTTCTCATATTTTTAATTTCTAACTTATATATTTTTTAAAATCGACTTTTTAAAAAACTATTGTGTTTTTTCTTTTTTCTTTATTGTTTGATTATTTATGTATGTTTATTTAATTTATATCTTTGTATGTTTTTATATTATCTTGTAGATTAATTTATTTATTGTAATGTTAAATAATGTAATAAATGCAGTCTCTTATCAAACAAAAATGACGGGTTAGCACCAAGAGTGTTGAGGGTGATTGGAGTTCATTTTCCCAAATGATAAGACCGTTAAAATAGTATCATATTCATAAATGAACAAATAAATTAAATTGTACTTGAACTTGCAAATTCCGGCATTAAAACATCTTGTAATCGGCTAGGTACCAATTTTTTAGCGTCACGCGTAACCGACTTCCGAACCCGTTTTCGTGTTTTCGCGTTTTCGCAGACCAAAACTGTTGTTTAAAAAAATAGATGTTTTATTAAAATGACATGTGTTTAGGTGATCTAATCACACCTTTTACAAGATTGGTGGCGACTCCGTGTTTTCTTTTTCAAAAATGTCGGGCTTGAAAGGGTTGCGTCAGCTTGGCGACTCCGCTAGGGAGATTTTCGTTTTCTAAAAAAAGAGAGCCAGGCCACAAGTTGATTACATTTTGTTTTAATGTTGGAATTTGTTAAGTTCATGTAAAATTCAATTTAATTGTCCATCTATGAATATGATTCAATTTTACACATTTAAAAATTGGTTAAGCTTGGCACCCGAGCTTCATCCCATTCAATTAAGTGCGTGGAAAACGCTTTGCTCATGTCAGAATATTGATTCTCTGTATGAGCCTAGCAAGTACCTTCGGGACTCATATGCGCTATGTCTTTGTAAGGATATTGATCCTTCGTAAAGGCGTAGGAAATGAGTCCCCCTGAGTTGAACTTGATTCGTTTGTAGCCTATAATGGGTGAGAATCAGGGGCCTTGCTACCCTTAGTAGGGGACAACGAAGACAACTTGGTAACCTTTTTAGAACCAAGATTTTGTGTGTATCTAGAATCCCACCCCAATAGAGCCATGTGGAAAAACTTAGGCTTTTAGTCTAGTCAAAATTATTTCGTAAGGATAATCCGTGGAGACATGTCCTAGAGTGTTGGAATGTGTTGCCCAGAATTATTCGTACAATGAAATTATTTTGGACCTTTTTATTTTATTTCAGTCTTTCAAGAATACTAATCCTTTACTTTTCTTATCTTAATTTTGTTTTGCATTTTTTCCTCCTTGCATTTGCATCTCATGTTTAGAAGGGGTCGATTATGAAGCACGTTGCTCAATTAGAAAAAAAAAGCTTTTGCCATGGATGGAAGGTACCTAAAGAAAGAGAAAGATAGTGCGGATGTACGGTGATCACGTGGACGAAATACCAAAGTATGCTCACATCAGCACCAAGCACAATATCATAAGTTACAAGTGTTACGCGGCCAAGTAGTTATTACAAAATGAAGAATTTAAAGATGATCATTGGTCCACTCAGCTTAGGGGCAATGTCAAAAGGACCTAAGAGCGAAACGAGTTCGGTAGAAGTATCACATCCTAAATTGAAGACGTAGTTAAGAATGTGATGATGCTAAAGGCTACAATTTTTCACCCATATGTCAGACCGATAGGGAAAGTGAGACCAAGACTCCAAATACTGATTGAAGAAATAGAGGAATTGGGTGCTCAGACTGAGACGTATTCGTTGGACCTTTGTCATCCAATGAAAGGCTAATTCTAGAGCAATACGTTAATGGAGTTGATGGCCCTTCATTTGCGTTCATGCATTTGCATTTTTTATTGTTTCTTGCATTTATGTTGTGATCGCTACATACGTTCACACATAATAAGAAACTAACAAATCAAATGACAGAATTTCCAAAAATAGAAAAAACATCTCACAAATATGGTACTCGTTCTTAGTCCAGAGCAATGGCCGTGGAAGAAAGATTGACAACTTTAGAGAATAGACACAAGGGTACCCAAGATACAATCGATAAAATGGAGAAAGAATTGAAGGAAGAAATCGCACGAGCCCAAAGAAACACTGTCAGCCAAATAGCGGCTATGGTAGGTTTTAAAGGCCCAAAAAGAGGAAAGGCGGTTGAAGCCCTTGATGTTTCGTCACCCTAGTCCGGGATGACTAGTCATACATCATCTTATACTCCGACAAGGTCTAGGATAAACCATGTGGAAAATTAGAGCATTGCGCTGCGGGATCTCCATAAGACAGCCGATAGGTCTAGAATGAACAAGAAGCTAGAAGATCAATGTGACATGCTCGAAGAGATCATCAAAGTCTTACAAGGAGGAAATGTCTATGGTAGCGTAGACGCTAGAGATCTAAGTCTAGTGTCTGACTTGGTAGTTCCTCCAAAGTTCAAAGCTCCCGACTTTGAAAAGTATGACGAGACTACTTGCCTTTCTGCGCACTTGACCATGTACTATCGAAAAACGTCGCCACACTTGGAAAACGAGAAACTGCATATTCACTGCTTCCAGGATAGTCTATCGAGGTTTGCTACCCGATGGTATACCCAATTGAGTCGGGTCAACATACGAACTTGGAGAGATCTATCAAAAGATTTCCTCAAACAGTACGAGTGTATGACAGACATTGTCCCAAGTAGGGTCGTACTACAAGATATGGAACAAGAGCCCGACGAGAGCTTTCGCCAGTATGCCCAGAGGTGCTGAGATGTGACAGCCGAAGTACAACCTCCACTATTGGAAAATGAGGTTACTCCAATATTTGTGGAGACTTTAAATGGTCCCTTCTATGACCATATGTTAAACCATGTCACCGAAGGTTTTGCAGACATGGTCATGAATGGGGAGTTGATATTGGCAACTATTAAAAGTGGAAGACTCGAGGGATAAGAATATGACGAGCACCTATAACTTGAACTACTCGAACTTGGTTAGACTTCATGCCTTCCTAGAATAATGCTTCAGCTCGATAATAGAGGACTTTCCCGAACACTGTTGGGGTCATACATAGAATCAACCCTCTTGTTTTTGTCTACGAGCATTAGGGATCTTTTGTAAGGACTTCTATGTTGATGTACTTATTTAAAGATGCATTTTTCTTTATTTCCTCAAGTGGCAAACATTCTTTTTTATTTCTTTTCATTTTTCATCCATTTCTCTTCAAACATACATCTTTCTAGCAGAGCTCCTATTATTGATTGCATGAATGATTTTTGGATCTAATCCTGATATAAAGGGCCAAAAAGTGTGTTCAGGTTTAATGGGAGGTCCCATATACAAATTTTGAGTGGTTTTCCTCTCAAGCATTGTTTTTAGGGTCTTTAAATGAAGTGATAACTCTATAACATATATTAACTGAAGACTACTGCTTTTCGATGATATTTGTGTGTGAAATGACATTTGGCATTCCTTCATTTCTCTTCACGAATAAGAAAATAAAAATCCATTGGTGTCCCCCTTTGAGCTTGATATTTTTCTTGTGATTGAACCCTAACCAAGGATCACTCCCCCACACTAGGGGGCAAAGAGGATGAAAAGCTATTCATATCAAGTTGAATGTCCTAAACTGAAAATGAAAGGGACACAAAAAGGGAAAAAAGAAAAAAGAAGAAAAGTAAAAGAAGAAAGAAGAAAGAAGGAAAAGGAAAGAAAATAAGAAGGAAAAAAGGAAAAAATGAAAGTTGAAGTACAAAGGAAAACTTAAAACGAATCCTTCAAATGAGACATGTGCCAAAAAGGAAATGAACTCTAGGGTGAAAAACCAAAATGGGCAGTCTAGAATGATCCAGGGAAGAAAAAAATGAATATTTCATCAAGAAAGATTGATCATTGGTTTAATTACCCTTAAAAATGTATTTGAGCCTATGTACCCTTTTTCTTGGTAACCTGAGCCTAACCTATATTACAAGCCTTAAAAGACCATTTGGATCACACATAAATATTTGAGAAGATGAATTTGTTTTCAGAACACGTTCCGCCTAATTGAGTTAACCTTTCTTCAGGACCTTAAAACTTCTAATGTCTGATTGAGATTAGAAAAATAGGAAATTTAAAATTTGGGGAGTGGGTGAGTTAAAGAGAGCCACCTAAAAGTGGGACATTATCTGGTTGATGGATTCATGAATCATTCATACTATGAATTTTGGAGCATCTGACTTTCCTCTTTTCCATGTTTTCCATGACTATTTTTCTAAAAATCCCCATTTTTAGCCTTTTCTTACATATGTCATGACTTCTTCCTTTAAACTATCATTTCTAGCCTTTCTTGCATCTTACAAGTAGACTGACATAGATTTGTGAAAAAAAACAAAGGATTTCTTGGCATTGATCCCAACCGTAGGGAAACATGAATGAGTGTTTTCAACCGCTTCAGGAAACAATGAAGTGTCTGACAATTGAACCTCAATTTGAAAGGGGCATCACCTTGTGTAACACCCCCTTCTCGGCCTGGTTGAGAACCGGGTCGGAGCGTGTTACCGATAAAGAAAACAGTGATCAGTGCCATAAAATTTCATTCCAATTTCAACACTTAAACAATATTATACAAACCAAACGTCATCGGACATACATCTTAATCCAGTTCACACATTAGAAGGAAACAATTAACCATTTATGACCAATTTATAACCCTTACAAGTTCTAGGGACTATTCTGTAAATATTATAATTTAGAGGCCCACCGATGCAATAGATTATACCACAATGAAATTCAGGGCAATATTAACTAGCTTGTAAATTTTCATGTAAAACGGTGTTCTTTTACTCATTCAATTTAATCATCTAAAAATAGTGACCAAACTGTAAACCATGTAAACCTTCATATTATGTCTTTTAACCAATTTAACTAACCCTATATCAAAACGCTCAAGGTCGTTTCGATACAGGTGGACGATGGTCAAACTAGTTGACTTTTTCCTTTTTGACCGTACTGATACGGGTAAGCCCTATATCGATACGAGTTGACTTCCTTTGACTTTGACTTTGACCCGTTTCGATACGATATGAACTCGTATCAGAACGATAGGTTCTAGTGGCAAAATGTTTCGGTACGGCTCTAATCCATTTCGTACGCCATCACCCGTTTCGATACGGCCTGGCCTGTAATGACAGATTCTTGCTGGTTTTTATTCAATTTAACCTACCAATCGATGTCCAAATACAATGAAACTCTATACACAATATTTCAATGCTATAAACTACTGTCGTGCCAAGTTTCATCATCATTTGAATATGTTTACCACGTTTTCACCTTTTTAAGCCAATTACGCAATTTAAGCCATTTTCAAGGAAACTTAACAAGTTATTTAAGACACTTTATCCACATATAGCATATAGCCTTTATACATATAAACAAAACATCATCATCGGCCACATTAACTACTTTTCCACCCTTATAGGAGTTCATAGGGACAAAAGTACTTTACATTAAGCCTGTGGTGACTTGCCAAACTTCCAGCTAATCCCGATCCTGATCTGATACTTTCCTTAACCTGAAATGTATGGACAATGAGTGCATTAGACTTACATAGTCTAAGTGAGGTAGCCAATAACAAAGAATGTACATGGTATACTATCATGCTTTGATGACAATCATAACATCAACCGTATAATGATCATGGCACACTCTTCAGTCATGTTGAAACATAGTATCACTAATCAATATACCAATAACAATATCTCAATATCATGATAGTGCAATATCAATAATCATATCATCAATGACAATATCAATAATCAACATTCTTCCTTGGATCGATTTCAACCGTATTTGGATACACGAATTCCACCACTACACCAACAAAGAACAATATGGTCTAATATCCTCCACTACACCGTTTTGACCAACACACATCACATCCCTCCACTACACCGTATAATCTCCACACCACTGAGCTCATGAATTCTATGGCATGCCAATTGTATCCAATACTTTGATCCCAAGGTCCGATAACAATAACTCAATATCAATGATTCAATGACAATAATTTGATATCAATGATTCAATGACAATAGTTCAATAATCACATGGTCATAACAATAGGCATTAACAATAAACACATGTCAATAATTCTATATGTCAATGCTTCAATGATTTCCATGACAACAATAACAATGCCTCGGACAATAATTCGATGCAATACTAACCAAGACTTACCAATATAGCTTTCAATAACGTTTTATACCAACCCTTCTATTCAATGGTTAGTAAATCATTAAACAATGATTCGAGGTGGCACCTAGCCACTCTCGAGACTCTGACTACACTCACCTCGATAATCCGAAGCTCTTAAGGCTCACAGATGATGATTCCTTTATTCCTAGCTTTCGATGGAGACGATGGATTAGTCTTTTCCACTTCTTGAACTAGGAAAAATGATAAGGAGTTATTAGAATCAATATGACAATATCGATGCTTGAATGGCCGGTAGCTATTAGACAAAGCTTATCTTAAAGCTTGAAATTGATCATCTAATGATCAAGAGAATCGATGATTAACTTAGGGCTTCCACTTACCCGATCGATAGCTATGAATCGATGTTCTTAAAACAAGAGGAACTTAAACTTAAGAGGATCAAATAGAGAGGTGTATGCTTGCTTGGTGGGGAAGATGACAATGGAGGTGTGAGCTTGTTCTCACAAAAAAGGAGATACAGAATAAGTCTCGGTAAAGCAAAACAAAGATGAAAGTTTTTAATTCATTTCCAACTCAATCATTTCCCACATTCCTTATAGCCAATGGGAAGGTTTCCCTCATCCAAGGGTAAATTATAAAATAATACTTTATATCTTTTCTTTACCCTTTTCAATAATAAACAAATAGATGGCTATTAGTCATCCTTTCTGATGATAATCACGTGGGAAAAGCAGCAATAATGTAACGCCCCAATTTTGGGCTTAGAAGTTTTAGGTTTGGACCGGACCAGTCGGGTTGCGGTTCGAATATAAAAGGGTGAATTTAGGAAAGCCTAGTTCGGGTTGCATTAAAAATATGGAAAAATGTCTTAAAATCCTCTTTTATTATATATAAGAGAAATGTGAAATCAATTTTACAAAATGTGGTTTGGAAGAGTGACATTTTGGGTTAGTGACTAAAATGTAATTTTCGGAAACTTGGTGACTGTTTTAAAAAGGATTGAAACTTTGAATCTTTAAGGAGCTATTTACCCAAAAGAGTTTCTCCAGATTTTTCTGAATATTTATCAATTAATTAATGGTTTTAAAATAAAGGTAAAAGGGAGGGAAAGATATTTTTGGCATTTTAACAAACTTTTCCCAAATTTTCCATTTTCTTTTCTCTCAACTTTTCTCTCAACCCAAACACATTTCTCCAGCAGAATTTCCTCTGATTTTGACAACTTAAGATGAGATTTCTATCCTCATTTGATCTCTAATCAAATCTACAACAAAACATTAGCATTTGCTTATTGGATTTTCAAGATTTTGGTTCCAAAAAGGGAGAAAACTCAAGTTTAGAGGTATGAACGTCCTTCTCCTCTAAATTCTCAGTTCTTTACTGAAATTCCCAAGTTCTCAATCCTTGATTTGTGTTTTATTAAAGGTTTTACAATTGTGTTCTTGATCTTGGCTTTAAAATGCAAGATTTGCTTTAATTTTGATGAAATTCGTATGATCTGATTGGGCACTGTTTTGAGATGTCATTTTGATGTAAAATGAATGTATAATTGATGAGAAATTGAGGTTTAATCAATGCAATCCCGGATAGGTTGATTTTCCTAAGTTTTGCTTGAGTTTTTGGTGGTTTTTGGAGTGATCTTGATGATCTGTTATAGCTGGAGGTATAAGGACGTGGTTAGATCCTTTTTGGATGTTAATTGATGTTTAAGGATGTTTGGAATTGATGGATCTTGGCTGGGTAGTGTTGTGGAGTTGTTTGGATGTGATTTCGGTTGTGTTTGGTAGCCGAAATGTGAGTGTTGATGTGAGCAGCGAGTTTAGATGTCTTGGTTGAGGATATTAATGCATGATGGTGCATTAATCTACTGTTTTGATGTGTTTAAAACAGGGGAGACATCTTCGGATCCTTGTGGTGTTGATCCGGAAGCTTGATTGGTGTTTCGGCAAGTGGCGAAACGGAATCGGTGAGTGGATTTTGGTTTTCAGCTTTGAAACCAATGTTTTGAAGGTTTGGGAGCTTAGTTTAAGTCTAAACAACTTTGCTAAGCTCAAGAGTAAGTTTTCGGAAAAACTCTCTTGTTGAAGAACCATGAGTTGGTTGAGTGCAATGTGATTGTTTGCATGTTTTAAATTCTGTTTTGAAAGCATTCTTAGCATGTTTATTTGCTGGTTTTATAAGCCATGTGTTGAAGGATGCTCAAGGTAAGAGATCCTTGTTTTGAACATTTGATAAAATGTGGTTTTGTTGCACAATGATGCATGATGATTAATGGCTTGTTAAATGCTTTAAAACAGTGGATTATTGTTGTTAAATGATGTATATTGGCAAGTGATGTTTTGAGAAAGGTTAAGAACACTATGGTGGTTAAAAGTCCATAGGTGGTTCTTGTGTTAAGAACAACATGGTGGTTAAAAGTCCATGATTGGTTCTTGTGCTAAGGTCACCAAGGTGGTTAAAAGTCCTTGAGTGAGCCTTGTAAGGTCACAAAGGTGGTTAAAAGTCCTTGTGTGAGCCTTGTGTATTTTAAGAACACCATGGTGGTTAAAAGTCCATGGGTGATTCTTGTTTTAAGGTCGCAAGGTGGTTAAAAGTCCTTGTGTAGACCTTGTGTATTTTAAGAACACCATGGTGGTTAAAAGTCCATGGGTGATTCTTGTGCTAAGGACACAATGGTGGTTAAAAGTCCATGTGTGGTCCTTGTGAATTGTAAGATCACAATGGTGTTTAAAAGTCCATGTGTGAATCTTATGTTGATTGTATTGTGAAATGGAAAGATTATGATTATCACTTGTGGCCAATATTGTAACGCCCCGGTTTTGAGCTTAGGAGTTTTGGGTTTCGGACCGGTTCGGTCGGAGTGCGGTTCGAATATATAAAGGTGAATTTAGGAAAACCTAGTTCGGGTTGCATTAAAAATATGGGAAAATGTCTTAAAATCCTCTTTTAATATATATAAAAGTGTGGTGAAATCAATTTTACAAAATAAGGTTTGGAAGTGTGACATTTTGGCTAGTGACCAAAATGTAAATTTCGAAAACTGTGAGACTGTTTTAAAAAGGATTGAAACTTTGAATCTTTAAGGAGCTATTTACCCAATGGGAGTTTCTCCAGATTTTTCTAAGATATTAAATGATAAATTAAAGGTTTTTAAATAAAACTAAAAAGGAGGGAAAATATTTTGGCATTTCCAACTAACTTCCTAAAATTTTATTTCCATTTTCTCTCATCTTTTCTCTCAAACCAAACACTTTTCTCCAGAGCTTTTCCTTCTGATTTTGATGTCCAAACATGAGATTATAATCCTCTTTTGATCTCTAATCATCTCTTCAACAAAACCTCACCATTTGCTAATTGGATTTTCAAGATTTTGGTTCTAAAAAGGGAGAAACTCAAGTTTGGAGGTAAGAACGTCCTTCTCCTCTAAACTCTCAATTCTTTACTGAAATTCCTAAGTTCCCAATCCTTAATTTATGTTTTATAAAAGGTTTTAAGGTTGAGTTCTTGATCTTGGTTTTTAAATGCAAGATTTGCTTGATTTTGATGAAATTTCGTATGATCTGATTGGGCAGTGTTTTGAGGTGTAAATTTGATGTTAAATGAATGTTAAATTGATAAGGAATTGAGGTTTAACCAATGCAATCCCGAATAGGTTGAATTTCCTAAGTTTAGCTTGTGTTCTTGGTTGTTTTTGGAGTGATCTTGATGATCTGTTATAGCTGGAGGTATAAGGGTTTGATTAGATCCTTTTTGGATGTTAATTGATGTTTAAGGATGATTAGATTTGATGGATCTTGGCTGGGTAGTGTTGTGGAGTTGTTTGGAGGCATTTTCGGTTGTGTTTGGTAGCCGAAAATGGAGTGTGAATGAGAGCAGCGAGTTTAGGTGCTTTCATTGAGGATATTAATGCATGATGATGCATTAATCTACTGTTTTGATGTGTTTAAAACAGGGCAGTCATCTTTGGATCCTAGTGGTGTTGATCCGGAAGCTTGATTGGTGTTTCGGCAAGAGGCGAAACGGAATCGGTGAGTGGATTTTGGTTTTCAGCTTTGAAACCAATGTTTTGAAGGTTTGGGAGCTTAGTTTAAGTCTAAGCAACTTAGCTAAGCTCAGGAGTAAGTTTTTGGAAAAACTCTCTTGATGATGAACCATGGATTGGTTGTATGCAATGTGGTTGTTTGCATGTTTTAAATTCTGTTTTGAAAGCATATTTTAGCATGTTAGTTGCTGATTTTATAAGCCATGTATTGAAGAATGCTCAAGGTAAGAGATTCTTGTTTTTGGACATTGTTAAATGTGGTTTTGATGCATAATGATGCATGATGTTTATGGCTTTGTTAAATGCTTTAAAACAGTGGAATATTGTTGTAATGATGCATATTGGCAAGTGATGGTTAAGGTCACAAAGGTGGTTAAAAGTCCTTGTGTGAGCCTTGTTTATTTAAGAACAACATGGTGGTTAAAATTCCATGGTTGGTTCTTGGTTAAGATCACCAAGGTGGTTAAAATTCCTTGGGTGAGTCTTGTGTATTTAAGGACAACATGGTGTTTAAAAGTCCATGGTTTGTCCTTGGTTAAGGTTACAAAGGTGGTTAAAATTCCTTGTGTAAACCTTGTTATTTAAGAACTCCAAGGTGTTTAAAAGTCCTTGGGAGATTCTTGTTAAGGACACAAAGGTGTTTAAAAGTCCTTGTGTGGTCCTTGCCATGGTGTTTAAAAGTCCATGGGGTTAAGGACACAATGGTGTTTAAAAGTCCATGTCTGGTCCTTGGAAAGTGTAAGATCACAATGGTGTTTAAAAGTCCATGTGTGGATCTTATGTTGAATTTATCACTTGTTGCCAATATGACATGTTATGAACTTGAAGCATGAATTGCTTGTTTTAAATGCTTATGAGCATGTACAAATGATGAT
The DNA here is from genome assembly GCA_030270665.1 of Hibiscus trionum. Taxonomy (NCBI): domain Eukaryota; kingdom Viridiplantae; phylum Streptophyta; class Magnoliopsida; order Malvales; family Malvaceae; genus Hibiscus; species Hibiscus trionum. Next base: position 32,478,336 of record BSYR01000021.1, read on the forward strand.
TGGATTTAAGGGTTATAAATGTGTTTTGTAAATGCATTATTGTGTGGTTTTAAATGAGCATTCCTCACTAAGCTTTTGCTTACGCTCTCTCTCTTTTCTTAAACCAATAATGCAGAGCATTAAAGTGCGTTGAGGGCAGCAAGGTGGTGAAGAATCCAAGTGGTGAACTAAGCTCAAGTATGGTGAAGGTTTCTTAAACACTATTAGCTTTTGGCATTTGGCAATGGGAACCTATGTTGTTGTTTTGGGAGATGTTTTGGACTCCCTAAGTTGGTTTAATGATGTTAATAATGTTGGAGCTTGTAATTGGCCTTTATGAGATGGTTTTGGTATTTTGATGCTTGAATGGTTTGCTAAGTAGGAAGCATGCCTATAGATTTGGGGATTTTCATAATTGTTGCCATGTTGATGTTTGGTTGATACAATTAAGTTCCTTGTATGTTGAATGACTTGCTGGTATAATTTGGTTGCTTTTGGAGCATGTTTGTTAAGTCAATTGCATGATAAACCAGCAAATTTTCTGCAATCTGGGCAGCCTGTTTCGGAACAGGTGCTACCGTATCGGAACGGGGGCCTGAAATGGCCTGGGCGTTCCGAAACGGGAGGCACTGTTCCGGAACGGTTTGGCCTCTGCCAGGCCATGTTTCGGTACCAGTTTCGGAACGGTCCCGCGTTTCGGAACGAGCCTTCCCTGTTCCGAAACACTCGACCGTTGGGCACTGAAATTGTTGGTTAAATGATCTGAAATGTTTGCGTTTTGGTCCTGAAACTTGTTATTGCAATTGTATGAGTTTGAGATGTCCGTTTGAGCTGAAATTTGGCAAAGAAGCATGAAAGATGATTAATTTCAAGTTGGTAACTTTAATTTGGGTTAAGTCCTTATAATTATCAGAATTTACAATTTGGTCCCTTAAGTTGTAATTTGTGCAATTGGGTCCCTGAATGTTCTCTGATTGTTATGATGTTTGAATATGATTATCTTGTGAACATATCTAGGGTTAACGTGCATCTAGACAAGATTCAAAAGAAAAAAAAGGGGTTGTTAATCAAGGTTGACTTTCGGGTTGACTTTGGTTTTCCCCGTGTGATCTTCTTAATTCGGGTCGACCGTCTAGGCCGGGTTAAGGGGGTTACATTTGGTGGTATCAGAGCTGAGTTCTCGAGTAATTGGGAATGTTTATGTGAATGACTAAAGTATGTATGCTTTGTATGCTTGTTGAGTGAAAGCATGATGTGTGATTTGCGAATATATTGCAATTGAGTTGTATGCTGTGATGAAGCATGTTGTGGGTACCCATTGCCAAATCAAAGCTAATGAAATGATATTGTTTTTAATTGAAAATGAGCTTGAGTACTTGGATTGCTTACCTTGCTGGGCCTGACTGTGTTTATTTGCATTGTGATTGCATTGTTATAGTATGGCACCTCGTAGAGAGTTAAGGAGTAATGTGCGAGCTACGGCTCAGAACGAGAACGAGAATGATGAGAATGTTGAGAGTGCGGTGGATTTACCTCCTCCACCTGGTGGTGGTGGTGCTGGGGGTGAAGGAGCTGGAGCTGCAGCTGGTGCTGGGGTCGCTGGACCTGAGGCTGGTCAGGGGCAAGCTGTTCCTGACATGACAGTGTTGATACAAGCTATTGCTAGAGCTTTTCAAGCAGCAGTAGCTGGAGCTCAAGGAGCTGGGCATCAGGGAGATGCTGGAGTTAGACTACCCTTGGAGCGTTTGCGCAGTCTAGGAGGGACTGAGTTCAGGGGTTTGTCTGCTGAAGGTTCGGAATCTTGGTTAGAAGGTACCAAGAGAATCTTGGGTCAGATGAGTTGCACTGATGTGCAATAGCTGGGCTGTGTAGTGTCATTGTTGCAAGATGATGCTTACACTTGGTGGACTACCTCTATCGCTGGGATGGCGGAAGCTGACGTAACTTGGACGTTCTTTCAGAACGCGTTCAAGAGAAGGTATCTAGGTGTGAAGTACCTAGATGAAAAGAAGAGGGAGTTCATGTCTCTTACCCAGGGGAGCATGACTGTGGCTGAGTATGAAGTACAGTTTGTTCGACTCAGTCAATACGCACCTGAGCTTGTCCCGGATGAGCGGGAAAGGTGTGAAAGGTTCCGTTATGGTTTAGTGACGGATGTAAAGATGTATGTGCTGGCTACCGAGTATGATGATTTTGATGTGTTGGTGGGCCGAGCAAAGGATATTGAGATGAACTTGGGTTTATCTGCTAGAAGTGCTGGGTCAAGTGCTGGTAAGCGAGCTGCTGAATATAGTTCCGGTGGTGGACGGAACAAGAGGGGACGTGATTAGAAGTATCAGTCCTCAGCTAGGCGAGGTGGTGGTGCGCCTGCTCGGGGAGGCAATGCTAGAGTTGATCCGAGTGCATGTTGGACATGTGGTTCGCGTGGCCATATGAAACGTGATTGTCCTCGAGCTGTGAGGGAGGTGCAAGCTCCTGTTGTGGCGGCTGGTAATGCGTGCTGGAACTGTGGATCTACGGATCATATGAGGAGAGAGTGTCCTATGTTGGCTGGTGGCCAAGTGCGTGCTCCTGTTGTTGCTGAACCATAGAAAGGTCGTGGGCGCGGCCGTGGTAATTTTTAGCGGAGGGAGGAAGGTGGTAGGGGTGTGGCTCATGTTGTGGCTATTCAGCCTGAGGGTGGCGGCCAAGCTAGGGTGTATGCTCAGCGGGAGGGAAGGAATGACACGGATGTGATCGCAGGTACTTTTACTTTGCAATCCTTGTCATTACTTTCCTTGATTGATTCTGGATCTACGCACTCATACATATTGCGTGAGCATGCTGAATTGCTTGGTTTTCCTGTTGAGTCTTTGGATGTTGGTGTGCGTGTCACTAGTTCTTTTGGTGAGACTGTTGTGACTCGAAAGCTTTATAGAAGATGTCCTTTGGTTGTTCAAGATAATGTTTTTCATGTTGACCTTATGGAGTTGCCTTTCTATGGTTTTGATGTGATCCTTGGTATGGATTGGCTTGCTGAGCATCGAGCTGTTGTGGATTGTGAGAATAAGCGAGTTTCGTTGAAGCTTGCGGATGATTATGAGGTGGTTGTGGTTGGTGAGAATGTGAAGTTTCTTGCCAATGTGGTGTCTACGTTGGAGGCGAGCCGGATGCTGAGGCAAGGTTGTGAAGCTTACCTAGCTTTTGTGATGAATCCTAGCTCTAAGGAGTTGCGTGTGCAAGATATCAGGATTGTGAAGGAGTTTCCTGGTGTGTTTCCTGAGGAGTTGCCTGGTTTACCTCCTAATCGTGAGGTGGAGTTTGGGATTGAGCTGTATGAGAACACAACTCCTGTGTCCATTACCCCTTATAGAATGGCACCTAAAGAGTTGAAGGAGCTGAAGACGCAGTTGCAAGAGTTACTTGATCGTGGGTTCATTCGGCCAAGTGTGTCACCTTGGGGTGCACCGGTCTTGTTTGTGAAGAAGAAGGATGGCACTATGAGAATGTGCATTGATTATCGTCAGCTGAACAAGTTGACTATAAAGAATCGGTATCCTTTGCCGAGAATTGATGATCTCTTTGATCAATTTCGGGGAGCAGCTGTGTTCTCTAAGATTGACTTGAGGTCAGGGTATTACCAATTGAAGGTAAAGGATGTGGATGTGCCTAAGACAGCTTTCAGGACAGAGTATGGGCATTATGAGTTCCTTGTGATGCCGTTTGGTTTGACAAATGCTCCTGCAGCTTTCATGGACATGATGAATCGTGTGTTTCATGAATACCTGGATAAGTTTGTTGTGGTGTTAATTGATGATATCCTTTTGTACTCGCGTACTGAGGAGGAGCATGAAGAGCATTTGAGGATTGTGTTGCAAGCTTTGTTGGAGAATCAGCTTTATGCCAAGTTGAGCAAGTGTGAGTTCTGGTTAAGTGAAGTGGTGTTTCTTGGGCATGTGGTTTCTGCCGAGGGGATTCGTGTTGATCCTCAGAAGGTTGAGGCGGTGATGAATTGGAAGGTTCCTAAGTCTGTTCATGAGGTTCGTAGTTTCCTTGGTTTGGCGGGATACTACCGGAGGTTTGTGGATGGGTTTTCTAAGATTGCTGCACCTTTGACGAAGTTGTTGCAGAAGGATGTTAAGTATGAGTGGACGGAAGCGAGACAGCAGGCTTTTGAGAAGCTTAAGGCAGCTTTGACGCAAGCTCCTATCTTGGTTCAACCTGAATCAGGGAAAGAGTTTGTGGTGTATAGTGATGCGTCCTATGTTGGTTTAGGATGTGTGTTGATGCAAGAGGGTAAGGTGGTGGCTTATGCATCGCGGCAGTTGAAGGTGCATGAGCGCAATTATCCTACGCATGATATTGAGCTGGCTGCGGTGGTTTTTGCTTTGAAGATCTGGAGACATTACCTGTATGGTGAGAAGTGTACTGTGTACACGGATCACAAGAGTTTGAAGTATCTGATGTCTCAGAAGGAGTTGAATCTTAGGCAGCGACGTTGGGTGGAGTTGCTCAAGGATTATGATTTGACGATTGAGTATCACCCTGGAAAAGCTAATGTTGTAGCGGATGCCTTGAGTAGGAAGGTAGCTGTTGAGTTGAGGGCTATGTTTGCCAGTTTGAGTATTTCGCGTGATGGTGGTCTTGTGGCTGAGTTGCAAATGAAACCATCTTTGGTTCAGTTGATCAAGGAAAAGCAGTTGCTGGATGATTCCTTGGTACCGCATGTTCAGGATATCGCGGAGGGTAGGCCTTCGGATTTCTGTTTTAATGATGATGGTGTGTTGTGTTTTGGGAGTCGGATAGTAGTGCCCAATGATGTTGAGTTGAGGCGTGCTATTCTGACTGAAGGTCATAGTAGTCCTTTTGCTATGCACCCAGGTAGTACTAAGATGTATCGAGATCTTCGTGATGAGTACTATTGGGTGGGTTTGAAGAAGGATGTTGCTGAGTTTGTAAGCAAGTGCATGGTGTGTCAGCGAGTAAAGGCTAAGCATCAGGTTCCTTCAGGGTTGTTGCAACCGTTGAGAATCCCTGAATGGAAGTGGGAAAGGATTACCATGGATTTTGTATCTGGTTTACCCTTGTCACCAACGAAGAAGAATTCGGTGTGGGTGATTGTGGATCGCCTGACGAAGTGTGCGCATTTCTTGCCTGTGCATACTACGTATTCTTTGGATAAGCTTGTGGAGCTGTACATTGCTGAGATTGTGCGGCTACATGGTGTGCCTAAGTCGATTGTGTCGGATAGGGATCCGAGGTTTACATCGCGTTTCTGGTAGTGTTTGCATCAAGCTTTGGGTACACGGTTGAATTTCAGTACATCTTATTATCCTCAGTCGGATGGTCAGTCTGAGCGCGTTATCCAGGTTTTGGAGGATATGTTGAGGTGCTGCGTGATTGAGTTCCAAGGCTCTTGGGAGAAACATTTGCCTTTGGTAGAGTTTGCTTATAACAATAGTTATCAGGCAAGTATTCAAATGGCACCTTATGAGGCTTTGTACGGGAGGAAGTGTAGGACTCCTCTTTGTTGGGCTGAAACGGGTCAGAAGTTGGTTTCGATGCCGGCTTTGTTGAAAGGAACCACCGAGAAGGTGAAGCTCATTTGTGAGCGTTTGAAGGCAGCTTCTGATCGGCAAAAGTCTTACGCGGATTTGAAGCGTAGGGAGATTGAGTATGCGGTGGGTGACCGTGTGTTTTTGAAGGTTTCGCCTTGGAAAAAGGTGATGAGGTTTGGCCGTAAGGGTAAGTTGAGCCCTAGGTACATTGGACCATACGAGGTGATTGAGCGTGTGGGTCCTGTTGCGTACAAGTTGAGGTTACCTCAAGAGTTGGAGAAGATTCATGATGTGTTTCATGTTTCTATGCTCCGGAAGTATAGATCAGATCCTTCGCATGTGATGCATGTGGAAGAAGTGGAATTGAATCCGGATTTAACCTATGATGAGGAACCGGTGAAGGTTCTGGATTCGGATAGCAAGGTTCTTCGTGGCAAGACCATTGAGTTGGTGAAGGTGTTATGGAAGCACCGTGGTGTTGAGGAAGCCACGTGGGAACGGAAGGATGACATGCTGAAGCAGTTCCCGTATCTCTTTCCTTCAGGTAAATTTCGAGGACGAAATTTCTTAAGGGGGGGAGAGTTGTAACGCCCCGGTTTTGAGCTTAGGAGTTTTGGGTTTCGGACCGGTTCGGTCGGAGTGCGGTTCGAATATATAAAGGTGAATTTAGGAAAACCTAGTTCGGGTTGCATTAAAAATATGGAAAAATGTCTTAAAATCCTCTTTTAATATATATAAGAGTGTGGTGAAATCAATTTTACAAAATAAGGTTTGGAAGTGTGACATTTTGGCTAGTGACCAAAATGTAAATTTCGAAAACTGTGAGACTGTTTTAAAAAGGATTGAAACTTTGAATCTTTAAGGAGCTATTTACCCAATGGGAGTTTCTCCAGATTTTTCTAAGATATTAAATGATTAATTAAAGGTTTTTAAATAAAACTAAAAAGGAGGGAAGATATTTTGGCATTTCCAACTAACTTCCTAAAATTTCATTTCCATTTTCTCTCATCTTTTCTCTCAAACCAAACACTTTTCTCCAGAGCTTTTCCTTCTGATTTTGATGTCCAAACATGAGATTATAATCCTCTTTTGATCTCTAATCATCTCTTCAACAAAACCTCACCATTTGCTAATTGGATTTTCAAGATTTTGGTTCTAAAAAGGGAGAAACTCAAGTTTGGAGGTAAGAACGTCCTTCTCCTCTAAACTCTCAGTTCTTTACTGAAATTCCTAAGTTCTCAATCCTTAATTTATGTTTTATAAAAGGTTTTAAGGTTGTGTTCTTGATCTTGGTTTTTAAATGCAAGATTTGCTTGATTTTGATGAAATTTCGTATGATCTGATTGGGCAGTGTTTTGAGGTGTAAATTTGATGTTAAATGAATGTTAAATTGATAAGGAATTGAGGTTTAACCAATGCAATCCCGAATAGGTTGAATTTCCTAAGTTTAGCTTGTGTTCTTGGTTGTTTTTGGAGTGATCTTGATGATCTGTTATAGCTGGAGGTATAAGGGTTTGATTAGATCCTTTTTGGATGTTAATTGATGTTTAAGGATGATTAGATTTGATGGATCTTGGCTGGGTAGTGTTGTGGAGTTGTTTGGAGGCATTTTCGGTTGTGTTTGGTAGCCGAAAATGGAGTGTGAATGAGAGCAGCGAGTTTAGGTGCTTTCATTGAGGATATTAATGCATGATGATGCATTAATCTACTGTTTTGATGTGTTTAAAACAGGGGAGTCATCTTTGGATCCTAGTGGTGTTGATCCGGAAGCTTGATTGGTGTTTCGGCAAGAGGCGAAACGGAATCTGTGAGTGGATTTTGGTTTTCAGCTTTGAAACCAATGTTTTGAAGGTTTGGGAGCTTAGTTTAAGTCTAAGCAACTTAGCTAAGCTCAAGAGTAAGTTTTCGGAAAAACTCTCTTGATGATGAACCATGGATTGGTTGTATGCAATGTGGTTGTTTGCATGTTTTAAATTCTGTTTTGAAAGCATATTTTAGCATGTTAGTTGCTGATTTTATAAGCCATGTATTGAAGAATGCTCAAGGTAAGAGATTCTTGTTTTTGGACATTGTTAAATGTGGTTTTGATGCATAATGATGCATGATGTTTATGGCTTTGTTAAATGCTTTAAAACAGTGGAATATTGTTGTAATGATGCATATTGGCAAGTGATGGTTAAGGTCACAAAGGTGGTTAAAAGTCCTTGTGTGAGCCTTGTTTATTTAAGAACAACATGGTGGTTAAAAGTCCATGGTTGGTTCTTGGTTAAGATCACCAAGGTGGTTAAAATTCCTTGGGTGAGTCTTGTGTATTTAAGGACAACATGGTGTTTAAAACTCCATGGTTGGTCCTTGGTTAAGGTTACAAAGATGGTTAAAATTCCTTGTGTAAACCTTGTTATTTAAGAACTCCAAGGTGTTTAAAAGTCCTTGGGAGATTCTTGTTAAGGACACAAAGGTGTTTAAAAGTCCTTGTGTGGTCCTTGCCATGGTGTTTAAAAGTCCATGGGGTTAAGGACACAATGGTGTTTAAAAGTCCATGTGTGGTCCTTGGAAAGTGTAAGATCACAATGCTGTTTAAAAGTCCATGTGTGGATCTTATGTTGAATGTATCACTTGTTGCCAATATGACATGTTATGAACTTGAAGCATGAATTGCTTGTTTTAAAAGCTTATGAGCATGTACAAATGATGATTGGATTTAAGGGTTATAAATGTGTTTTGTAAATGCATTATTGTGTGGTTTTAAATGAGCATTCCTCACTAAGCTTTTGCTTACGCTCTCTCTCTTTTCTTAAACCAATAATGCAGAGTATTAAAGTGCGTTGAGGGCAGCAAGGTGGTGAAGAATCCAAGTGGTGAACTAAGCTCAAGTATGGTGAAGGTTTCTTAAACACTATTAGCTTTTGGCATTTGGCAATGGGAACCTATGTTGTTGTTTTGGGAGATGTTTTGGACTCCCTAAGTTGGTTTAATGATGTTAATAATGTTGGAGCTTGTAATTGGCCTTTATGAGATGGTTTTGGTATTTTGATGCTTGAATGGTTTGCTAAGTAGGAAGCATGCCTATAGATTTGGGGATTTTCATAATTGTTGTCATGTTGATGTTTGGTTGATACAATTAAGTTCCTTGTATGTTGAATGACTTGCTGGTATAATTTGGTTGCTTTTGAAGCATGTTTGTTAAGTCAATTGCATGATAAACCAGCAAATTTTCTGCAATTTGGGCAGCCTGTTTCGGAACAGGTGCTACCGTATCGGAACGGGGGCCTGAAATGGCCTGGGCGTTCCGAAACGGGAGGCACTGTTCCGGAACGGTTTGGCCTCTGCCAGGCCATGTTTCGGTACCAGTTTCGGAACGGTCCCGCGTTTCGGAACGGGCCTTCCCTGTTCCGAAACACTCGACCGTTGGGCACTGAAATTGTTGGTTAAATGTTCTGAAATGTTTGCGTTTTGGTCCTGAAACTTGTTATTGCAATTGTATGAGTTTGAGATGTCCGTTTGAGCTGAAATTTGGCAAAGAAGCATGAAAGATGATTAATTTCAAGTTGGTAACTTTAATTTGGGTTAAGTCCTTATAATTAACAGAATTTACAATTTGGTCCCTTAAGTTGTAATTTGTGCAATTGGGTCCCTGAATGTTCTCTGATTGTTATGATGTTTGAATATGATTATCTTGTGAACATATCTAGGGTTAACGTGCATCTAGACAGGATTAAAAAGAAAAAAAAGGGGTTGTTAATCAAGGTTGACTTTCAGGTTGACTTTGGGCATTGGCAATGGGGAACCTATATTGTTGTTTTGGGAGATGTTTTGGACTCCCTATGTTGGTTTTATATTGTTGATGATGTTGGAACATGTAATTGGCCTCTTGGTATTTGTTTTGGTGATTTGAGGATTGCATGGTTTGCTATATAGGATTCTTGCCTATAGAATTGGGGATTTGTTTAATTGATGCCATGTTTGAGTATGATTGATGCAATTATGTTCCTTATGCATGTAATGTCTTGCTGGTGTAATTTGGTTGCCTTTGGAGCATGTTTGATGGGTCAATTGTGTGTTTAATCAGCTAAAATTCTGCAATCTGGGCAGCCTGTTTCGGAACAGGTACTGTCGTTTCCGAACAGAGGGCCTGAAATGGCCTAGGCGTTTCGAAACGGGCAGGGCTGTTCCGAAACAGTTTGGCCACTGCCAGGCCCTGTTGCGCAACGCGTTTCGGAACGGTCCCGTGTTTCGGAACGGATCATCCCTGTTCCGAAACACCCGACCGTTGGGCACTGAAATTGACGGTTATATATTTTGAAACCTTTGCGTTTTGGTCCTGAACTTTGTGTATGCAATTGAATGAGTTTGAGAAGTCCGTTTGAGTTGAAATTTGGCAGGGAAGCATGGAATATGACTAATTTCATAATGGTAACTTAAAAGTGGGTTAAGTCCTTCTAATTTCCAGAATTTACATTTTGGTCCCTAAACTTGTATGTTGTGCAATTAAGTCCCTAAATGTTTTCCGAATGCGCTGATCTTTGAGTATGCTGTTGTTATGAACACACCTAGGGTTAATGTGCATTTAGATAAGATTAAAAAGAAAAAAAGGGTCGTTAATCAAGGTTGACTTTCGGGTTGACTTTGGTTTTCCCCGTGTAAACTTCTTAATTCGGGTCAACCGTCTAGGCCGGGTTAAGGGGGTTACATTTGGTGGTATCAGAGCTGAGTTCTCGTGTAATTAGGAATGATTATGTGGGTGATTAATGTATGTATGCTTTGTATGCTTGTTGAGTGAAAGCATGTTGTGTGAATTGTAAGTATGTTACAATTGTGATGTATGCTTTGGTGAAGCATGTTAGAGGGACCCATTGCCAAATCAAAGCTAATGAAATAATGTTGTTTTAATTGGAAATGAGCTTGAGTACTTGGATTGCTTACCTTGCTGAGCCTGACTTTGTTTATTGCATTGTGATTACATTGTTTAGTGAATGGCACCTCGTAGAGAGTTGGGGGTTAATACGCGAGCTATGGCTCGAAATGAGAATGAGGAGAATGCTGAAAATATGGTGGATTTACCTCCTCCACCTGGTGGTGGTGGTGCTGGGGGTGAAGGAGCTGGAGTTGCAGCTGGTGCTGGGGTCGCTGGACCTGAAGCTGGTCAGGGACAAGCTATTCCTGACATGACAATGCTGGTTCAAGCCATTGCTGGAGCTTTTCAAGCAGCGGTAGCTGGAGCTCAAGGAGCTGGGCATCAGGGAGATGCTGGAGTTAGATTACCCTTGGAACGTTTGCGCAGTCTGGGAGGGACTGAGTTCAGGGGTTTGTCTGCTGAAGGTTCTGAGTCTTGGTTAGAAAGTACCAAGAGAATCTTGGGGCAAATGAGTTGCACTGATGTGCAGAAGCTGGGCTGTGTGGTATCGTTGTTGTAGGACGATGCTTACACTTGGTGGACAACCTCTATCTCTGGAATGGAGGAAGCTGTTGTAACTTGGACGTTCTTCCAGAACGCGTTCAAGAGGAGATATCTGGGTGTGAGGTACCTAGATGAGAAGAAGAGAGAATTCATGTCTCTTACCCAAGGGAGCATGTCTGTAGCTGAGTACGAAGTTCAGTTTGTCCGACTCAGTCAATACGCACCTGAGCTTGTTCCGGATGAGCGGGAGAGGTGTGAAAGGTTCCGTTATGGTTTGGTGACGGAAGTAAAGATGTATGTGTTGGCTGCTGAGTATAATGATTTTGATGTGCTGGTTGGCCGAGCAAAGGACATTGAGATGAACTTGGGTTTATCTTCTAGAAGTGCTGGAAAGCGAGTTGCTGAGTATAGTTCCGGTGGTGGACGGAACAAGAGGGGACGTGATCAGAAGTATCAGTCTTCAGCTAAGCGAGGTGGTGGTGCGCCTGCTCAGGGAGGCAAGGCTAGAGTTGATCCGAGCGCGTGTTGGACATGTGGATCGCGTGGCCATATGAAACGTGATTGTCCTCGGGCTGTGAGGGAGGTGCAAGCTCCTGTTGTGGCAGCTGGTAATTCGTGCTGGAACTGTGGATCTACGGATCACATGAGGAGAGGGTTCCAATGTTGGCTGGTGGCCAAGGGCGAGCTCCTGTAGTTGCTGCACCACAGAGAGGTCGTGGGCGCGGCCGTGGTAACTTCCAGCGGAGAGAAGAGGGTGGACGGAATGTGGCTCATGTTGTAGCTGTTCAGCCAGAGGGTGCTGGCCAGGCTAGAGTGTTTGCTCAGAGGGGGGGAGGAATGACGCGGATGTGATTGCAGGTACTTTTACTTTGCAGTCCTTGTCATTACTTTCCTTGATTGATTCTGGATCTACGCACTCATACATTTTGCGTGAGCATGCTGAATTGCTTGGTTTGCCTGTTGAGTCTTTGGATGTTGGTATGCGTGTCACTAGTTCTTTTGGTGAGACTGTTGTGACTCGAAAGCTTTATAGAAGATGTCCTTTGGTTGTGCAAGATCATGTTTTTCATGTTGATCTTATGGAGTTGCCTTTCTATGGTTTTGATGTAATCCTTGGTATGGATTGGCTTGCTGAGCATCGTGCTGTTGTGGATTGTGAGAATAAGCGAGTTTCGTTGAAACTTGCGGATGATTATGAGGTGGTTGTAGTTGGTAAGAATGGGAAGTTTCTTGCCAATGTGGTGTCTACATTGGAGGCGAGCCGGATGCTGAGGCAAGGTTGTGAAGCTTACCTAGCCTTTGTGATGAATCCTAGCTCTAAGGAGTTGCGTGTGCAAGATATCAGGATTGTGCGAGAGTTTCCTAGTGTGTTTCTGGAGGAGTTGCCTGGATTACCTCCTAATCGCGAAGTGGAGTTTGGGATTGAGCTGTATGAAAACACAACTCCAGTGTCCATTACTCCTTATCGAATGGCACCTAAGGAGTTGAAAGAGCTGAAGACGCAATTGCAAGAGTTGCTTGACCGTGGTTTCATTCGGCCGAGTGTGTCACCTTGGGGTGCGCCGGTCTTGTTTGTGAAGAAGAAGGATGGCACTATGAGAATGTGCATTGATTACCGTCAGCTTAACAAGTTGACTATCAAGAATCGGTATCCATTGCCGAGAATTGATGATCTTTTTGATCAATTTCGGGGAGCAGCTGTGTTCTCTAAGATTGACTTAAGGTCAGGGTATTACCAGTTGAAGGTGAAGGATGTGGATGTGCCAAAGACAGCTTTCAGGACGAGGTATGGGCATTATGAGTTCCTTGTGATGCCGTTTGGTTTGACAAATGCTCCTGCAGCTTTCATGGACATGATGAATCGTGTGTTTCATGAATACTTGGATAAGTTTGTTGTGGTATTCATTGATGATATCCTCGTGTACTCACGTACTGAGGAGGAGCATGAAGGGCATCTAAGAATTGTGCTACAAGCTTTGTTGGAGAATCAGCTTTATGCTAAGCTGAGCAAGTGTGAGTTCTGGCTTAGAGAAGTGGTGTTTCTTGGTCATGTGGTTTATGCTGAAGGGATTCGTGTTGATCCTCAGAAGATTGAGGCGGTGATGAATTGGAAGGTCCCTAAGTCTGTTCATGAAGTTCGTAGTTTCCTTGGTTTGGCAGGATACTACCGAAGGTTTGTGGATGGGTTTTCGAAGATTGTTGCACCTTTGACAAAGTTGTTGCAGAAGGATGTTAAGTATGAGTGGACGGAAGCGAGACAGCAGGCTTTTGAGAAGCTTAAGGCATCCTTGACACAAGCTCCTATCTTGGTTCAACCTGAATCAGGGAAAGAGTTTGTGGTGTACAGTGATGCGTCCTATGTTGGTTTGGGATTTGTGTTGATGCAGGAGGGTAAGGTGGTGGCTTATGCATCACGGAAGTTGAAGGTGCATGAGCGCAATTATCCTACGCATGACATCGAGTTGGCTACGGTGGTTTTTGCTTTGAAGATCTGGAGACATTATCTGTATGGTGAGAAGTGTATTGTGTACACGGATCACAAGAGTTTGAAGTACCTGATGTCTCAGAAGGAGTTGAATCTTAGACAGCGACGATGGGTGGAGTTGCTCAAGGATTATGATTTGACGATTGAGTATCACCCGGGAAAAGCTAATGTTGTAGCAGATGCCTTGAGTAGGAAGGTAGCTGTTGAGTTGAGGGCTATGTTTGCCAGTTTGAGCATTTCGCGCGATGGTGGTCTTGTGGCTGAGTTGCAAGTGAAACCATCTTTGGTGCAGTTGATCAAGGAAAAGCAGTTGTTGGATGATTCCTTGGTACCGCATGTTCAGGATATTGCGGAGGATAGGCCTTCGGATTTCTGTTTTAATGATGATGGAGTGTTGTGCTTTGGGAGTCGGATAGTAGTGCCCAATGATGTTGAGTTGAGGCGTGCTATTCTGACTGAAGGTCATAGTAGTCCTTTTGCTATGCACCCTGGTAGTACTAAGATGTATCGTGGTCTTCGTGATGAGTACTATTGGGTGGGTTTAAAGAAGGATGTTGCTGAGTTTGTGAGCAAGTGCATGGTGTTTCAGCGAGTTAAGGCTGAGCATCAGTTTCCTTCAGGGTTGTTGCAACCGTTGAGAATCCCTGAATGGAAGTGGGAAAGGATTACCATGGACTTTGTATCTGGTTTACCTTTGTCGCCATCGAAGAAGAATTCGGTGTGGGTGATTGTGGATCGCCTGACGAAGTGTGCGCATTACTTGCCTGTGCATACTACGTATTCTTTGGATAAGCTTGCGGAGCTGTACATTGCTGAGATTGTGCGGCTGCATGGTGTGCCAAAGTCGATTGTGTCGGATAGGGATCCGAGGTTTACATCGCGTTTCTGGCAGTGTTTGCATCAAGCTTTGGGTACACGGTTGAATTTCAGTACATCTTATCATCCTCAGTCGGATGGTCAGTCCGAGCGTGTTATCCAGGTTTTGGAGGATATGTTGAGGTGTTGCGTGATTGAGTTTCAGGGCTCATGGGAGAAACATTTGCCTTTGGTGGAGTTTGCCTATAACAATAGTTATCAGGCGAGTATTCAAATGGCACCTTATGAGGCTTTGTACGGGAGGAAGTGTATGACTCCTCTTTGTTGGGCTGAAACGGGTCAAAAGTTGGTTTCGATGCCGGCTTTGTTGAAAGGAACCACCGAGAAGGTGAAGCTCATTTGTGAGCGTTTGAAGGCAGCTTCTGATCGGCAAAAGTCTTACGCGGATTTGAAGCGTAAGGAGATTGAGTACGCGGTGGGTGACCGTGTGTTTTTGAAGGTTTCGCCTTGGAAAAAGGTGATGAGGTTTGGCCGAAAGGGTAAGTTGAGCCCTAGGTACATTGGACCATACGAGGTGATTGAGCGTGTGGGTCCTGTTGCGTACAGGTTGAGGTTACCACAAGAGTTGGAGAAGATTCATGATGTGTTTCATGTTTCTATGCTTCGGAAGTATAGATCGGATCCTTCACATGTGATGCCTGTGGAAGAAGTGGAATTGAATCCGGATTTGACCTATGATGAGGAACCGGTGAAGATTCTGGATTCGGATAGCAAGGTTCTTCGAGGAAAGACCATTGAGTTGGTAAAGGTGTTGTGGAAGCATCGTGGTGTTGAAGAAGCCACGTGGGAACGGAAGGATGACATGCTGAAGCAGTTTCCGTACCTCTTTCCTTCAGGTAAATTTCGAGGATGAAATTTCTTAAGGGGGGAGAGTTGTAACGCCCCAATTTTGGGCTTAGAAGTTTTAGGTTTGGACCGGACCGGTCGGGTTGCGGTTCGAATATAAAAGGGTGAATTTAGGAAAGCCTAGTTCGGGTTGCATTAAAAATATGGAAAAATGTCTTAAAATCCTCTTTTATTATATATAAGAGAAAGGTGAAATCAATTTTACAAAATGTGGTTTGGAAGAGTGACATTTTGGGTTAGTGACTAAAATGTAATTTTCGGAAACTTGGTGACTGTTTTAAAAAGGATTGAAACTTTGAATCTTTAAGGAGCTATTTACCCAAAAGAGTTTCTCCAGATTTTTCTGAATATTTATCAATTAATTAATGGTTTTAAAATAAAGGTAAAAGGGAGGGAAAGATATTTTTGGCATTTTAACAAACTTTTCCCAAATTTTCCATTTTCTTTTCTCTCAACTTTTCTCTCAACCCAAACACATTTCTCCAGCAGAATTTCCTCTGATTTTGACAACTTAAGATGAGATTTCTATCCTCATTTGATCTCTAATCAAATCTACAACAAAACCTTAGCATTTGCTTATTGAATTTTCAAGATTTTGGTTCCAAAAAGGGAGAAAACTCAAGTTTAGAGGTATGAACGTCCTTCTCCTCTAAATTCTCAGTTCTTTACTGAAATTCCCAAGTTCTCAATCCTTGATTTGTGTTTTATTAAAGGTTTTACAATTGTGTTCTTGATCTTGGCTTTAAAATGCAAGATTTGCTTTAATTTTGATGAAATTCGTATGATCTGATTGGGCACTGTTTTGAGATGTCATTTTGATGTAAAATGAATGTATAATTGATGAGAAATTGAGGTTTAATCAATGCAATCCCGGATAGGTTGATTTTCCTAAGTTTTGCTTGAGTTTTTGGTGGTTTTTGGAGTGATCTTGATGATCTGTTATAGCTGGAGGTATAAGGACGTGGTTAGATCCTTTTTGGATGTTAATTGATGTTTAAGGATGTTTGGAATTGATGGATCTTGGCTGGGTAGTGTTGTGGAGTTGTTTGGATGTGATTTCGGTTGTGTTTGGTAGCCGAAATGTGAGTGTTGATGTGAGCAGCGAGTTTAGATGTCTTGGTTGAGGATATTAATGCATGATGGTGCATTAATCTACTGTTTTGATGTGTTTAAAACATGGGAGACATCTTCGGATCCTTGTGGTGTTGATCCGGAAGCTTGATTGGTGTTTCGGCAAGTGGCGAAACGGAATCGGTGAGTGGATTTTGGTTTTCAGCTTTGAAACAATTGTTTTGAAGGTTTGGGAGCTTAGTTTAAGTCTAAACAACTTTGCTAAGCTCAAGAGTAAGTTTTCGGAAAAACTCTCTTGTTGAAGAACCATGAGTTGGTTGAGTGCAATGTGATTGTTTGCATGTTTTAAATTCTGTTTTGAAAGCATTCTTAGCATGTTTATTTGCTGGTTTTATAAGCCATGTGTTGAAGGATGCTCAAGGTAAGAGATCCTTGTTTTGAACATTTGATAAAATGTGGTTTTGTTGCATAATGATGCATGATGATTAATGGCTTGTTAAATGCTTTAAAACAGTGGATTATTGTTGTTAAATGATGCATATTGGCAAGTGATGTTTTGAGAAAGGTTAAGAACACTATGGTGGTTAAAAGTCCATAGGTGGTTCTTGTGTTAAGAACAACATGGTGGTTAAAAGTCCATGATTGGTTCTTGTGCTAAGGTCACCAAGGTGGTTAAAAGTCCTTGAGTGAGCCTTGTAAGGTCACAAAGGTGGTTAAAAGTCCTTGTGTGAGCCTTGTGTATTTTAAGAACACCATGGTGGTTAAAAGTCCATGGGTGATTCTTGTTTTAAGGTCGCAAGGTGGTTAAAAGTCCTTGTGTAGACCTTGTGTATTTTAAGAACACCATGGTGGTTAAAAGTCCATGGGTGATTCTTGTGCTAAGGACACAATGGTGGTTAAAAGTCCATGTGTGGTCCTTGTGAATTGTAAGATCACAATGGTGGTTAAAAGTCCATGTGTGGTCCTTGTGAATTGTAAGATCACAATGGTGTTTAAAAGTCCATGTGTGAATCTTATATTGATTGTATTATGAAATGGAAAGATTATGATTATCACTTGTGGCCAATATGACATGTTAATAATGTGAAGCATGTATGCTTGTTTTAAATGCTTTTGTGCATGGTTTAAGGTTGTTTTGAAGTAAGGTTTATAAAAGTGTTTATAAATGCATTATTGTGTTGTTTTAAATGAGCATTCCTCACTAAGCTATGTGCTTACGCTCTCTCTTTTCTTAAATCAATAATGCAGAGCATTGAAGTGCATAAGGGCAGTAAGAGGTCAAGAATCCAAGTGGAGAACTAAGCTCATGTATGGTGAATGTTTTCTAACACTATTAGCTTTTGGGCATTTGGCAATGGGGAACCTATATTGTTGTTTTGGGAGATGTTTTGGACTCCCTATGTTGGTTTTATATTGTTGATGATGTTGGAACATGTAATTGGCCTCTTGGTATTTGTTTTGGTGATTTGAGGATTGCATGGTTTGCTATATAGGATTCTTGCCTATAGAATTGGGGATTTGTTTAATTGATGCCATGTTTGAGTATGATTGATGCAATTATGTTCCTTATGCATGTAATGTCTTGCTGGTATAATTTGGTTGCCTTTGGAGCATGTTTGATGGGTCAATTGTGTGTTTAATCAGCTAAAATTCTGCAATCTGGGCAGCCTGTTTCGGAACAGGTACTGCCGTTTCGGAACAGGGGGCCTGAAACGGCCTAGGCGTTTCGAAACGGGCAGGGTTGTTCCGAAACAGTTTGGCCACTGCCAGGCCCTGTTGCGCAACGCGTTTCGGAACGGTCCCGCGTTTCGGAACGGATCATCCCTGTTCCGAAACACCCGACCGTTGGGCACTAAAATTGACGGTTATATGTTTTGAAACCTTTGCGTTTTGGTCCTGAACTTTGTGTATGCAATTGAATGAGTTTGAGATGTCCGTTTGAGTTGAAATTTAGCAGGGAAGCATGGAATATGACTAATTTCATAATGGTAACTTAAAACTGGGTTAAGTCCTTCTAATTTCCAGAATTTACATTTTGGTCCCTAAACTTGTATGTTGTGCAATTAAGTCCCTAAATGTTTTCTGAATGCGATGATCTTTGAGTATGCTATTGTTATGAACACACCTAGGGTTAATGTGCATTTAGATAAGATTAAAAAGAAAAAAAGGGTCGTTAATCAAGGTTGACTTTCGGGTTGACTTTGGTTTTCCCCGTGTAAACTTCTTAATTCGGGTCAACCGTCTAGGCCAGGTTAAGGGGGTTACAAATAAACAGGTGAATCATCACCACCTTATTCGAAACATGGGGCCCGTTTCGAAATGAGTGAAACAGTATCGAAACGGTTGAGTAAAAGTCCAAAAGTTAGTTAATATAGTTATGACCGTGTCGGAGCGCCCTATACTCGTTTCGAATCGCCTCACCTAGGCCATTTCGGTACGAGTCTAACCGTATCGAAACGCCCAGCTCAAAATCATCATATTAGGCATTTTCAAGGCAATCTTATATGGACATGGTTCAATTAGGGTCCTTTAACAATGTAATCTATAGCAAGGATATGATATTTCAATATTTAAATATCAGTACTCCGATCATCGGAATCCAAGTTCGACTAGACCGATTTTCGGGGTGTTACACCTTGCATGAGAAGAAAAACATATGTGTTGAATAGTTTTAAGTGGGCCATGTTGACGAGCAAGATCCGTACATAAGATGTAAGATCTCAAAAGCATGAAAAGGGGAAAGAATTGTGGCTAGTGGGCAATTTATGTTGACCAAAGATTCAAGATCCCTGACTTTGATAGACACGAGAGGAAGAGATTAAAGCGCCAACATCAAAGACATTCAAGGTGGAAATAAGCTTTGCTAGATGGTCTTGCATGCAAACGCTTCAACATGTACTGTAGGGGCAAGAATTTGAGAATTCACAAAAAGCGTTGAAGGTCCTTAATGTTATTTTAAGGGGTGTATGAAGACTTGAAGCTTTCAAGACCATTCAATGAGGTATTTCACTCGATATTAATGTATCAACAACACTGATAGTAGATCTTGAGACATTTGCCTATGAAGATCAGATGTTTTTGATGAAGTAGAGAGGAACAAAGAATTAGAATGGTGAAGCAGAGACAGTAGAAGAAGTCCATCCTTCCAATCAAGAGTACAAGATAACTAGATTGAGTGAGAAAATTTGTAAAGATCAGATGTTTTCCATAAATCGAAGAAATACAGTAGTAGTAGCAGCAGTAGCAGTAGCAGTAGTAGTAACAGCAGCAGCAGTAGTAGTAGTAACATAAAACAAAACCCAAAAAATAGGATAAAGAGTCCATTTGTTAAAAATAGTCCAATGCAATTAAAACTCATTCTGGGCTCAAAATAAAATCCTAACTATCCTTTTTAATCCTATGTGCAGATGAAATCTCAACCATTGGATCTAGGGTTAGATCCAACGGTCCATGTCAGATCAGAAGGAATGAGGAGCCGCCCCCACTCTCGCGTCGTCACGCACCCCTATCTTTGTGCGCGTACAGGTCACGTGGTTGAAGTCACTGGTTATTCGACTTCTCACAGGCGTGATCCCACGACATTGCACTGCCTTTCTGGCGGCGCCACGCCAGTTCTGAAGCTGCCCGGCCACATTGAACCAACCCACACTGTGTCGCACCATCAACGCCTTTGTCTCCAGCCGATTACGTGCAAAATAAAGGGTAGGAAAATAGATTCAAACATGGAGAAAAAACAAGAAAATCAAGACCCAAAATCGATTCCAAATCAAATCAAATCACGTCTAAATCTGCAGGGGAAAGAATCAAGCTAATTAATAGAAATCTGTAACACCCCTTGCCCGGTCTAGGAGATAAATCGACTATTATTCACATCTCATAATTTCTCATACACAGCTACACATAATCAAATATTTCTTATTCCTTAAGTTAACATTTATGTTCTAACTTCAGCATAAATTTCTATTATTGTGAGATATCATTCTTAGCATTTCAATCACCAATCATATAAGTGCAAAAGTGTTCATACTAGGCATTATCTTATGCACACGGACATTCAAGTAAATCACCAACATATGACATTCGAACCAATCTCAAGAATGTTGATTCTTAATTAAGCATAATTATTCATTCAAAATAGCACTCATTAGTGGAATTACATCTTATTTATTAAGAAAGATATTGCCATAGTTTCTTATTTGTCTTACATATTTTCTTGATTTTCTCGATTACACAAAATTTAACCATATAGAATATAGAGAATACATGTCACACAAGATACCAATCTTAATTGTTCACAACCAATATTTCCTTGGTCACAAATCATATTCCTTTCCTTTTATTCGATCTTCTAATTTCATATAACTATAATTCAAACAAAAACTAGGTAGTATAGTACAAGATATTCAAATCGACACTTGCTTATTAACTTGATGATCTAATCATTCAAAGGTAAATATGTATATCATACTCACTTGTAATTTTATTCAAAATACAATCTACTTATTCTAACAAAACATGTTTCATATTCAAGTGTTCATGTATTACTTGTTATGTAAGTTACTTCAATGTTCCTTTAACTATTATAAATTCATAATTTTTTTAATATCATAGCCTTGAGAAATGATCTTCAGCCTAGGTACTCGAATCCCCAACCAACTGCCACCCATAAAATGGTACTCGAAGTACGAGTCAATCCCTCCTATTGTCAACAAGTTACCAAACAACTTCCCTCCTATTATCGCCAAATAGGGACCATTGTCCCGGACCGTAGTCCACCTCAACACTGAGCTCTATGGACTCTATGGCATGCCAACTATACCTAAGACTGACTTGAGACCAAGGCTTTAACATATATCATTCTTTATCATATCATATCGAGCATAGCTCCACATTATAAGGACATCTCCATGTCTCATTACCTCTTTTATCTTGGGTACACATACATTCACTTCATGTGAATCTCATCATTTCACTTTCTTTTGATCAATCAACATTATATCCAATGTACTTTCAAATTGTATAATGCATTTTCACTTTATTACCAAGTTATCAAGTACATACATAATCAAACATGGACAAGAGTTATACTCTCTTACAAACATACATTTTCCTCCTATGAGGCTTTTGAATTCTAGCAAGTATAACATAGCATAACAATATATTGAACCACAATCAAGGTAACAAGCATATAAATTTATTTCTTTCTTTTCGAGATGAGTATCAATTCATATTTACACAATCACAATCATGTTTGTGTCTTACTATTTCAACTACCATTATAGTTTATGAAACCATATGATTATATCTAGAACATATATCATCTAGCACATGAGTTCCTTCAAATTCGAAAGAGAAAAACTTGGTTATGGTTTATTTTAGACAAGTATTCAACTCGCATAATCCTCACAATCCATCACCCATTATTTCGATTAATGACATATCATAATAAAGTCTTATTATCAATCTTAAACAGATAAAAGTTGCTTTAATCAAGCATGTTATTAGATTCAAACATGGCACATTACAAGATCATACCAATTAAGTACTTACCTTGCTCCTCCTTTGAGATCATCTTAAGCATTGCTTCAATTAAAAATACAAGCAAGAAAATTTACAATAATAACATACTCGGAATGATTTTATCCTATTCCGAAACGTTAAAGTACACTCACCTTTTATCCCAAAGTTATAGGATACCGGATTCCACGCTTCCTTGTTCTCCGAAATATTTCCTTTCTAGCCTTTACGTCATCACCCACCTCCTTATCATGGTACGAACCTCTAATTGAATTACAAATCATTAATATCGATTCAATTCATTATTGATTTCAATTAAGTAAAACAGTCCAATATTCAGGAGATTACATATACACACACAAAACAGTCCACTCAAGCTTCCGATTATGCAAAACAGTCCCTTAATACTCTCTAGTATGCCAAAATAACTCCATATATTTCATGTCAATTTAAAACAGTCCACTAGTTTCCTTACTAATGTAAAAAACATTCTTCTTATTGATTTGCATACTTAAACTCTTCAAAACAGCCCTTAAACAAATCATTCATGCTTATATTCACCTAAACAGCCCCTAGTCTCTTTTCGTACACATAATTATGTACAAAATACCCTTATAACATTCACATGTCTACATAGCAGTACAAAGCACAAGTGCACCCAAATGTAGTCACATTAGAAAAATAGGTTTCCTTTTGTAAATAAAAAATAGGGCAGCTATGTCCTTATACACACATAGAACAGCCCCTAGAAGAAATAACTACATGTACATTCAAAGAGTAGCCCACCTACTCTTTGTATTAATACAAAACAGTTCCAACAACTATCCACATTTGCTAAGCATTCTCTTAGTCTTTTATCCTTATCCAAACAGCTTCTAAAAAAATTCATAAAACACTTTCCTTGTTTTAGTTGTTCAAAACAATTTATAAAGCACATATACATTGTAAACAATCTATTTTATAACTTTCTTTAAACCAAACAAATCACTTATTGTTAAGATATATTTCCCCTAATTTTAGAGCACCCAAAACAGTCCTGGATTACTCATTACACATGGAAGTACGCTAATTTTGAGTTCAATATCTAAGTACCATTAGAAATGATTCATTCGATCACCTAATCTTCCCAACATAGTTTATCATGTTTTTCACATTACGGATTTCATGAAACCATAGCAGAAATCATTGTACACATTTTTATATATTGTTGTCCGAGCCGATTACTTATAGTATGGATTTAATTCTCCAATGACTCAAGCAATTCATCCATGCATGTATACTATTCTAATATGCTAGCATCTCAAATTCTCCAATACCTGAATCCAAGCAATTTAGCCAAATCAAGCTATATTCCAAACTCTAAACATAAGCATTCATACAAGCATCATCCAATTCATTCTAGTTCTCACAGAGTATTTTAACTATCTCAACGTCCTGAGCCCGTTTTTGAAGCCCGTTTTGTCAAATTCGAACCCGAAAGCCTCCAAATCTAACCTTGAACCCGAACTTGTATATGTATGTAGTTATGAAGTTAAGAATACTGTGAATAAGTACTAAAATGGGAATTTGTGTAATTGAAGGTACTCACAGTTCCTTACATACGAATTGTTGAGGGACGTCAAATTCGGGTTCAAGAGTGTTCGAATGTCAATTTCAAGGATCGACCGATATAGCAATGGTTTAAGATAATACATTACTACCTCTTGTATGCTTTATGAACATGTTGGTATTCGGTTAATGCATGCACAAATATGATGAGGAGTGATGTTAACTCTGTATAAGTCAAACCGGATATGAAATTGAATATGATAACCTGGATAAGATTGAAATGCTCGAACGAGAAAGTTAATAAATGTAAGGATATGGAGTTCAATAAATAAATAATATGGCAGCTAATCTCAAAATCCGAATATTAGTGTCAAATGATTAAATGTTAAAAATATTTGGATATGAAATTACGAAAATGCCCTTAAGGTATGAGAATGACTAAAATATCCCTAGAATTGGAAGCGGTCTAGAAATCTACGCTAATATGGTAAAACAACTTGATTCATCTGAAAACCTCGACATACTTGGAATGTTATGTTAACAAGATGTAAACCTTCAAGATTGTAAGGTGTTAGGTTTCCTTGAATTTGGAATGAATCTTCGAATATAGATTTACGGGAAACTATCCATACCTCTGAATTAATCAAGTAACTCAAAATATTGAATTGATTGAAATGACTAAAAGTATTGGAAATATTGTTATGGTTAAATTAATTGGAAGGATCGTATTGACCAAAAAGGCTGAAGTATCCTCAGACACCGAGGTTTGCAAGTTAACTGGAATGATGGATAAACATGTGAGTTCTGAAATGAATGAAATGGTTGGGTACCGAAATTGCTTGAATGACTAAAATACCCACGAGTACTTAAATGATCGAAATGCTATATATGGTTCAATTGACAGGAACGATGGATATCTTGAGCTTTAAAATGACTGAAATACCCCCACTGACTGGAATAAGTAAATTGCCTTTGATAAAATTCTGGAAATGTCAATAAAGCTGAAAATGACAAAAATGCCCCTAAGGGTTGAAGCATGAATCATGTATGTCAATCACTCCTGATGTTAGTATAAGGTTGGAAGTTTTTCTGCCCAGAATATAAGTTCGACTATTCCGTGGCAAGTCTTGTGGTGAAATATGAAAGCAACCGTTCAGATATACGATACAGATGGATGCATTATAAGGGTTAGTTAGTACTGTAAGGTTAGAGATGTTAATTCGAATGTTTAGAGGCTCAAAAAACTTCTGGAAATCTTAAATATTATAAATCGTCATTTTATCATTATTGGGCTAAATTACAAAATCACCCCGGATAGTTAAATGACCAAAATGCCCTCGTTGGCCAAAGTAATCAAAATAGCCCTGAATGTATCTGATATCGTGAAAGATCTTATCATAGAAATCTCTGAATGCCTAGCTGGAAAACTGATGAGCAAATAGAATTTCCTGAGCGACTGTTTATGCCTCGTTGGTATAAATTACCAAAACGCCCATGTATGATAAAATGACCATAATGCCCTTGTAGGCTTAAATGACTAAGGTACTCATGATATATCTAATCTCTCAAAGATCTTGATGTATCAACTCCTGAATATCTGGTTTGAACCGTTAATACGAACCCCATTTTTTAATAGGGACCTCGTTTATGAAATTCGTTCAAATTGTCAAAAGTTTAATGTGTTCCCTTTCGTAAATGTTGAGTATCTTCAAGATATAAACTGTTCTATCTAGTGTGTTCCATGTGTGCTACATTCAGTTGAAGGTGTTATATGATCATTACATGTTAGTAAACAATCTAATGACTTATTTATGAACGATGATATGCTTGATAAAATGATGAGCTGGACATATGATAACATTTTCTGCCTACTCCTTCTAAGTCCGCTTGATCTGTATACTTAGTATATGATTGTGTTATGTGGTTATTTGATTTGTGATAATATTGTCTATTTGCTTGATGTAAGTAATAGTATAATATGTTAGCTTGTCCTATGATGGTACACTCTGTTTGCATGATGAATGATGATATCATTTTCTCAATAGTATGCCCATATATGTGTCTAAGGAGCATGAACTTCTGTTTTTGATGCCCTGAATGGGATATGTCTGCCATAAATATTCTCTTACTCATGTCTGAAATCTGAATACCGATTATTATATGGGGTATACTGTTGGGTTATGTTATGAAGTCTTTGTTTGTACAGCCTTGATCAAGCTGGTAAATCCTTATGAACTCAAGGTCTCCCCTTGGGTAGGTTCTGATGCTTTAGCACGGGTAAATCCTTATGGACCTAAGGCAGCCCCTTAGGTGGCATCTATGCCCATCGGGACTAGGGTAAGTCCTTATGGATGCAGTTTTGGGGAACTACATATTTGGAGTAAGGTTGGAGGGTAGTTACTAGTAAACCATTGTATGTACTTGAACATTTGCATTGAATTGTTATGTGTTCTTAAGATATGATTGGTATGTATTTACGCATGTTTGATCTGCACTTATTGGAACACACTAGACACTAAACTTTTTGATTCCACCTCCGTATGTTACCAGCCTATATAATTCCCGTCTAAATCTCGATGTTTGAATAAAGAACAAATATCGTTATTCTCAAGTATAATGCTACCTCGAAATAGTAGAACAGAAATAGAGACTGTTACTACATGGAACATCATGAAAATGTTATGCCTACCATATATCTACATGAGCTTATAGCATCTTTTGGTAGTTCTGTATTACTGAGCTTTTCCAAGCTCACGTTGTTTTTACCATCGTAGGTTAAAAGAATATATCATGGTATTATGTTTGACATCAGTGTTTTGAGTTCTCTCGGTGTTGCCTCTAGAGTACGGTACTATATAGTTAGTGGGCATGTATGTCATGTATTATTTTATGATAGTGTTTGTAAAACACTTTCTCAAATTTTTGTTATGTGTTTAAATGACTTCCTGAAATGGTATTTTAAACAGAAGTTGATTTTTTTCGGTTTAATAAGTGTTTGAGGAAAAAATGTTTCCATGTGTATTTTTACTATGGGTCCCTCTTGTGACCCTAATGTGACTCCCTAGGATCCGTTGTAACGCATAGGCGGGTTTGGGGGTTACATTTCCAGTATCCAAAACCTGTACCGGTACATGCTTGGTCGTACTGATACAGAGAGAAAACTACCAATACACTTATACATGTACCAATACGCTTATGTTTAAATCCCAACGACTATTTTCACAACCCCCAACGGCTAGTTCCATGCAGCTTAATGAACACCCATACCGATACGGTACAGTGGAGTACCAATCCTACGTACCGATACGCACCAAAGGTGTATCGATACGTAGAGGCTGCATCAAGATCAACAGCTAGTTTTTGAAGAACCAATATTGAAATGGCTACCTGCATACCGATACGAACTACTCCAGAACAACGTTTACTACGAGAAATAAAGCCCCAACTGCTCCAATTCAATCTTAACGGTCTCCAATAGATAGAAATTCAATTGAGAGTATAAAAGACCTCAAGAAGCATATGAACAAACTAATGATCTCATAGCCAACAACAAAATGATTGTAATCAAGTCTTAGTGCTTAAATTTCCTATTCTTGTATAGACTACACTTGTTGAGCTTAAATGTTAGTGTATTCTCAAGTGTATTAGAATTTGGATGAGTGTTTAAGAGTGCAAACAAACACCTTGTAGAGAGATTTCAATTTTTTGATTATTCATTTGTTTAAGAGTGTTCCCAAAGCTCGGTTTGTGAGCTTTGGATGCTAGGCTTGGTGAGTGAGTCTAGGTTGTAAAGGGTTGCCTCTTTAGCTTTGAAAAAGGGAAGAATTCTTAGTGAATTGTTGAAATTCTTAGTAGGAAGCTAAGGGAGTGGATGTAGGCTTTAGTTAGAAAGTTGAACCACTCTAAACTCTTGTGTCTAATTTTTCTATCTTTTTGCTTCCACATCTATCACCCAAAATCAAACTTCTCCACCACTTGGCAAGCATTTTCGGTTGAAGATCTCGAGCTCCATACTTAATAGTCAGAAAGGTGCCCAACCTATACCCTTTGATCCAATTTGGTGCTTAACATTTTTTGGTCCACTTTGGTGCCTAACGTTTCATTCCGTAACTCAAATTGGGTTTTTTCGTCAGCGGTCGTTAAAAATTGTCTTTTAACCAATTAAAACATGACATGTGGCTTATTCTGGTATTTTCTTTAATTTTTGTTTTTCTAAAAAACAGAAATTCTTTAATTTTATAGAAAACCCCAAACCTTTAATTTCACTAAAACTCCCAAATCCAAACTCTAGATCCCTAAATTCCTCCCATCCTACCACCGATTCAACCACCTCCGGCCATCCTTGCCTTCGTCAGCCCCCCATGACCGAAAGCTCCATGATTCCTTCGTAAAAAATCGACGAATGAATCGCCAATTGCTCCATCAACGAACATCCAAAAATGAAGAAAAAAAAGACCGGTTGGGCTCCGAATCGACGGCTAGAGGGTGGGGGATGTTGAACGGTGAGGTACCCAACTCATGGGTGGTGAACGGTGAACCGCCGGCATGTGGGGATGTCGGATGGTGAAGGAGATGTGATTTGAGGGTTTGTTTGAAAGAAATTAAAACTTTGGAGGTTTTTTAAGAAGTATAAGATTTTTAAGTAATTCAAAAATTAAATAAATATATAAAATAGGCCACATGTCATGTTATAATTGGTTAGCGGAAAATTTTTAACGTTAAGCACCAAAGTGGACCAAAAAACGTTAGGCACCAAACTGGAACAAATGGTATAGATTGGGCACTCTTTTTACTATTAAGCCTTCCCTTCATCTCTTTTCATAAGCTTGCGCAACCATATCAATTTCATCATCATTTTCCTTATCCAATTACCCCTTTAAAAACATTTTTCGCATGCTTAAGAAATACTTAATGCGTTCACGATCGGACAATCATAATTTTGGTTATTCCGCAGCTGGGATCACATCAGCTGAGCTGGAGTCGAGTCCAATCATGTTGAATGTTAACCGAAATTTGATCGAGTCAAACTTGAGTAACTCACGATCTTTCTCGTCTTATTTACTTATTCAAAGAAAAAAAACTTTATTGGAGTATGTTTAGGAGGCTAAAAGCCATGGGTTCTACTTCTTGTTAATAGTGAGCCCAAGTAGACCCAAAGTGGCCCAAATTTGAGCAAGACTATTAAATATCGCCCCACTTAGAACCGGGAATCTGGAAACCCGAAAAGAAAATGGCGTCGACTGGAAATAAAGACCAGCACAGTACACCTCTCTCTCTCTCTCTCTCATCTGAATATCAAAATGTTCATCAGAATTCAACTGCAAATTTTAATTTCGCCAATGGCTTGAATTTTTTGTTCTGATTTTTGAGGTGTTTCTTTCTCAGATTCTGCTAAAAGAGTAGCTGTCATTGGCGCTGGTGTAAGGTACGGTTTCGAATTTTACGCTTCATACATTTCTTCCAGCTCTAATTTTATTCTTTTTGTGTAATTGTTTTGATAATTTGATTTTGAGAAAAAAAGATGATATGTGAAGGACCTGGAATTTGGAAAATTTAATTCGCTAATTCAACTTTTGAAGTTTGGATGATTATTTTTAACTAAATGTGAACGATTCTTTTTTTTTGTTTTGGAAAATTGACTAAAATCAAGTGGACTATCGGCGGCTTACAAGTTGAAATCACAAGGTTTACATGTTACGGTGTTTGAAGCCGAAGAAAGAGCTGGAGGGAAGTTGAGAAGTGTTTCGAGGGAGGGCTTGATATGGGATGAAGGAGCAAATACTATGGTGAAAGTTCTTTCTTTTCTTTGTATAATTGACAATTAAACTATCTATTTAAAAATTCTAGTCCAATTGTTGACACATTAGTATTTTTCGTCAAAACTTATCATCAGTATGTCCATCAAATCAAACTAACTTAATTTTACAAGAAATCATTATGAGCTCAATCTGCCTACATGATAGTTATCAACGCTCAAATTTTGTTTAAATACAAGGACTGAAAGCATATTTGGATTTTTTAATTGCTTTTCTTGTTAAATAGATGGTAAATGCGTGTGTAAAATTTAAAATGCAATGATGAAGTTGCTTTTTGATGTGAGTTTTTAATTTATTAGTGCAGACTGAAAGTGAGATTGAAGTGAGAAGTTTGTTTGATGATCTTGGTATTCAAGATAAGCAACAAGTTGTAAGTGTTTCTAATTGCCTATAGTTCTATCTGTTCTGTTGCATTGTAAATGATGATTTAGGGGCTATTAGTTATAAGTTTTGTTTATCCTTCAATGCCACGGTCTTTGCAACAGTAAAGAACTAGAATTCTCAGCTCGAGGGAATGGAAGTCTTATAATTAATCTCTTTTTTTAGCGGGAGGGGGTAAGCAGTAAAATTTTAGTTTTATACTCATCTAAACTTAATAACTTATGTAAATAAATGTCTTACCACCCATGCCTGCTCCATCGCTTTCTTCATGCTTTGCAAGTTTTCTGGTTTTAATTGGAAGCTTGGAAGTTCTTGAAGGATGATACTAAAAAGCGAGGGTATCACTTTTTTAGAATAACTTGATTATCGGTGATTTAATGCAGCCGATTGCACAGAACAAACGGTATATTGTGAGAAATGGGGTGCCTGTAATGGTAAGCTTCTAATGTTCCATCTTTACTGCTGTTTGAGTTTACATCTTCTCTGTGTCTTACACTCTGAGATATGTTGGTACCTGGATCTAACTGTGCTCGCAACCTCTGCTTGATTTTTTGGGCGTTAGCTTCCCTCAAATCCCATTGCATTATTCACAAGCAACATTCTTTCAGCAAAAGCAAAGGTTTGTTTTAATCAATTAGCATATTGAGTTATTTAGGTATGCAGTCTTTTTGAGATGTTAACAACAAACAGTCATATTGTAAAGCGGAGCTTGCTTTCCTTCCTTGCCTTAATTGCTTTTGCTCATAATATTCCTATATAGATCAAGTTCTGCTTTTGCAGTTTCAGATTATTTTGGAGCCTTTCTTGCGGAAGAAAAGTGACGCCTCAAAAGCGTCTGATGCTTATAATCAGGAAAGGTGATAAACTCAATCTAGGATTCATAGTTATTTATTACATATTTTTGTTCATCTTTCTCTCTTGTTGCTTGAAGAAGTGCCTTGTTTCTTTACTGTATGTTATCAATTTTCATGTAGTGTGGGAGGATTCTTCCAGCGCCATTTTGGGCAAGAGGTATGCTTTGCTTTCTAATTCCTTTAGTCCATGCATGCTATATTTCCCACTATCATTCACCAAATATATCCTCTTAGGTTTTCTTTATTTACTGGGGTTCTGCAATGACATGTGGAAACTCTGATATTTGATTACCTGAAACAGTGCAAAAGATTGAACTTTGATCTTGATTTACTTACTGATTTTGTTTTTATAAGGTTGTGGATTACCTTGTTGATCCCTTTGTTGGTGGCACAAGTGGTGGAGATCCCGAATCTCTTTCTGTGAGTAATGCACCATATCTTTGGACTAATCTATTTAAGTCTCATGGAAGGAAGCATACTCCTATTTACATAAATAATTAGTGTTTTGGCTGCTTTCAAGAGCTGTGGTTCATGCTTGACTTGTGAAATGACACTTGTTGCTGATGCTTTGTTTTCATCCTTTTGCCTTGTTATGTTTAAAACAGATGCGCCATTCCTTCCCAGAGCTATTGGATCTTGAGCAAAGGTTCTGCAACCTTTCCTCTATTCCTCCATATTGTTTTTGGCTGAGTAAATTGGAAATTTTCCTTTCAATTTATAAGTTTAGATTTGATGTCAATTTGTTCCTAGACTCATTAAATTGCTTATTCCAAAAGGATGACAGGAAGTTGTTATTAGGTTTCCAAGGCACTGGATGATTGATTAGACATTAGTACATACTCTGTGGTTTAGAATAACTGCTGATAAAATAACTATTGGGGACTTTCCAGTCAGTGTTATGTTGCTTCTTTTGCAATTTTATATCATTATTTTAACATGAAAAAATATTTTAGTCTTGAACACTCAAATTATAGTTTTGGCTTCTGTGATATTTGTTTAAAGTTACAAGAGCATATTTAAATTTGGATTTGGTGTGTTGGTATAAAGTCTGCCACCAATGTGCCTAAAAAAAAACTATATCTAGCTGCATTGTGATTTTTTATTGTATGGATCCATTATATTCTTAAAATGGTTCGGGTTTACTGCATGTTAACAAATGCTTCTTGCTTGTCAGGTTTGGCTCGATCATAGTTGGAGCATTTAAATCAAAATTGTCTGCCAAAAGGGAAGATCTTGAAGAAGCAAAAACATCAGTGAAAAGGAAGGCTCTACGTGGCTCATTTTCCTTCCAGGGTGGAATGCAGGTATCCAACTTATGGATAACTTTTTCTGTTATGAGCTAAGTTTGTTTTCTTTATTCCAATTCTTTTTTGCTGCTTTCTTTATATATTGAACAGACTTATTATTCATTATGGAATTTACATATTGCACTGTTTTTACAACTTACATTTCAATCTGTTCTTTAATGAAGATTTATATTGCATATTTATTAACCAGGAACATGGATTGTTTATTCAATACCTTTTTGTCCCTCTTTGCTTTGGTTGAAGCTTTATCTGAATTATTGTGTAGAACCTCTTTGTACATACTTGAAATAGCTTCATGGATTGAGACATTGGGTAAATTTTCCTCTTGAAACTGTACTGTAGATAATGCTGCTGAAAATTTTCCTTGAAACGCATGTTAGAAAATTTCTATGAAGGCTGTTAAACGTATGGTGGAATTTTTATATTGAAAAAAATATTTAACAAAAATCTCCATTTTAGTTTTCTTTACCATGTGAAAAATCACAACAATGCATTACTTAATTCCAGCCACTTGTTTGCATACCTATTCTTTATCAGATTGTTCTCAGGGTACAATTTTAATCAAAATCTTGGTTATATCTGTTCTCTTAACTTAACTAAATTTCTTATTTCCTGTTCCATTAGCATCAATAATGTGAACCAGATGCAGCCGCCTCATTAACTTATACTCTAATTATATTGCTGAAGACTTTTATCACTTAATAACAGTCCTTTAGTTTTTGATGTCTTTTGCAGACACTTGCTGATATGTTGAGCAAAAATCTTTCCAAAGATGAGCTTAAACTGAAATCAAAAGTTTTGTCATTATCTTACCATCATGACGGGAAATCTACATTAGACAATTGGTCTCTCTCTTATGCTTCTGATCGAGACAAGCGCTCACAAGGTTCATCATTTGATGCTGTAATAATGACGGTTAGTTGAGCTTTGTTTAGTAGACAATCTATTTGTAGTAATTATTCTTATTTTCTCCTTCCAACACAGCATCATCTTGTGTGTTGACAAGGATGCATGCTATGCTTTATAATTATATGTTAAAAGATATCATTTTAGCAGAAAATGAACTTGTAAATCGCAGGCTCCACTGTGCAATGTTAAAGAAATGGAAATTACGAAAGGAGGAAAGGTCTTTCCACTGAACTTCATCCCTGAGGTATATGCTTCTGCAATTTGATTTGAGGAAAAATGCTTAAAATTAAATTGTCAGTTTCCTCCTCAATTTACATAGGAATGCAATGTGCACAAATGATTTTGATTTTTGCATGAGCAACAAATGCCTATCTGTTTATGGTCATCTCTCTTGCCATTTAAAATGTAGGTGAGTTATGTGCCACTATCCGTTATAATTACCACCTTTAAGAAGGAGAATGTCAAGAAACCCCTTGAAGGATTTGGAGTTCTTGTACCTTCAAAGGAGCAGCAAAATGGTTTAAAAACTCTCGGTAATGCTTGACTATGGTACAGTGCATTTAAGATTATCTTGTATCTGTTTTCTTAGTGTGTTCTTTTTATGTATTTTCTCTTCTTCAGGTACACTTTTTTCATCTGTAATGTTCCCTGATCGTGCACCTAATAATTTGTATCTCTACACTACCTTTGTTGGAGGAAGTCAAAATAAGGAGCTGGCAAATGCCTCAACGTATAGTAAAATTAATTGCTTTTTTTTTTACTTTACTTTTCTTACTCATTGTGTGCTTATCTGTTTTGCTACTAATTCTCACTGGTTTACCATTGTTTTAGAGATGAGTTGAAGCATATCGTCACTTCTGATCTTCGGCAGTTGTTGGGAGTTGAGGGAGAACCAACATTCTTGAAGTACATTAGCCATTACCTTAGCATTTCATATACAATTTTTGAATTAAAAATGTATAGCTATGTTATCATGAGGACTTGAAACTTTCCTAATGGCAGCCATTTCTACTGGAGCAAGGCATTTCCCATATATGGCCGTAACTATGCATCGGTATTGGAAGCCATTGAAAAGATGGAAAGAGATCTTCCTGGATTCTTTTATGCAGGTACCTGCCTGCCCTTCTAGTTGAAGTTTATAATATAATAACTCATTTGTACTCTTCATTCTTCTTATTCTTGCCTGACACATTTGAGCATAGGTACAAGTGTGGTACCGTCAAGTATAAGTAAAAGCTTGAATTTTTTTTGAATATACTCGTGTTGAACAAGTATCTGATATTCATTCCTTTGTTTTTCTTGTATGGACATGTCGGATTTATGTAGGTAACCACAGAGGCGGATTATCGGTAGGCAAATCAATTGCTTCTGGGTGTAAAGCAGCTGATCATGTAATCTCATATTTGGAATCCTCACATCAGAAGTTGCTCAAATGATGGATCACCATTGAAGTAAGAATTCGCAGTGTTGGTTAATTATGATGTTAATCCTGTCGTTTTACTGCCTTGATACTTTCTGTTCCATACATATGATGTAAAAATGAGCTTTTTTTTACCGGAATGCACACCAACTATTTACCTTTAGCATTCAGCTGTAGAGACATGATAACAATCTGCACGTGTTATTGATATTAAAATATAAAAAAAAATAACTGGTGGTGTTAATTTACACGACAAAAAAATTTAAGGGTAAAGCACACAAATGGTCACTAAACTATCCCGAAAAATACGAAATAGTCACTAAACTTTCAAAGGTTATATAACGGGCATTAAATTTTAGTTTTTGTTACAAAATGGTCATTGCGTCATCAACTGTCGTTGAGTGAAACAGTTATGATAATTTGAATAATAACACATTTAATTCTTATTTTTTTACATATTCAATCAATTTAGTTTTAATTTAACCCTCATTATTGATGTTTAAATTGATTGAATGCATAAATATGAAGAATTAAATGTACTGTTATACAAATTTTTGTAACTGTCATATAACTCAATTAATAACCGTTAACGGTTCAATGATCATTTTGTAACAAAAACTGATGTTTAATGCTCATTATGTAACTTTTGATAGTTTAGTGATATTTTGTATTTCTTAGAATAATTTAGTGATCATTTGTGTACTTTACTCAAATTTTATACAAGAATTTGAAATGTTATTAGACGTCGTGTTTGATTATAGCTTTCTTCAATTATTAAAGTATAGAGTTAATCGACTTCTTTCACTTTTTTAAAGACATCGATTTTTTTAGTGTGCTACATTTTTTTTTGTATTTAGACATGTAACAAATTAGTTTTTATTTCAAATATGGGTAATTTTCGTTCGTGATCCCTTTCGTTTAGGGTGTGTTCTATTTTGGTCACCAGAATTCAAAAAAAAATATTCTAGTCACTTACGTTTAAAATCGTTTTTATTTTGGTCCCTTAACCGTTAGTCTCTATTACTTAAAAAAATTAATTTCTAATTTAACCCTCAAACTTTCAAAACTTTATTTTTTACCATCTTCCCCAAAAATTATAAAACTAAAACCCTAGAAAATTAATCAATGGCTATAACCCAACACTACAATCCATTCCCCCAAGATTAAAAGCGTCGGCTTCCATTACAAGCTCCCAGAGATCCTGAAGGGATTAATAAACTCGAAAATTATTTATTTTTTGAGATCTCACTATAAATTCTATCTATTAGATTCTGATTGCATACTCATTAATTAGAATACAATACCTTTGAAAGATAGCAATATGCCGCTTAAACCTTGCCTACAAATTTCTGGTTGTGTGATTTTATGTGTTCCTATGAAGCACGGGGACGGCCCTAAGGTGGCGTCCCGCGTACCCAATACGTCCCCAAGACGGGGACGATGCGGGGACGGCTAGGGGACGTCCCAGGGGAGTCCCAATTTTAACGGGGACGGTCAAATTTATATTGGGTACGGTCAACGCTTATTGGGGACGTACCCGGGGACGTATCCGAATATATTTACTTAAAAAATGGAAAATAAAACCTCATCTTCTTTGTGAGCAAGGTTTTAAAAACCATTAAACTTATCCGAACTTAAAAAGCTCAAGGATAATTAAATTAAAAAATTATCCTTAAAAAACTACTAAATTAAAACATTCCACCTAAAAATTATAAACTTAAAACTTAATCTAAGCCAAAAGGCCAAGACTGGATTGATTCCTTGTTTTATCTGATAAATGCCTATTTATAGGCTGCTTTCTCTCCTTGCTTTATGTATCTTAAGGATGTGAGATATTAGTTGTGTATTGTATTTGTAACCTGTTTTAATGTTTAATCACTCAAGCTTTAAATAGGAATGGATAAATATATATTTCAGCCATGTCATCTTTAATTTTATTATTTTAGTCATTCATTTTCTCTTTATTTAGAATGTAAAGTTAATTTTTCGTTCAATTTAGTCATTTAATTTTAGTAATCTCTTAATCTAACTATCTAAGTGTTAAAAAATAATTTAAAATTATTAGAAGTGAATTTAAATAACTACAATTATAATTATTGTTTAATATAATTATAATTTTAGTCCATATTGTATTATAAATTTTAATATTTTTTATTATATATATTAAATTTTATTTTATATTTTCCGTACCCTCGCCGTACCCGTACCCTCTAATTTTGAAAATTGCCGTTTTTTGTCCCCGTCCCCGTACCTGTATCTGTCCCCGTATCTGTATCTGTGTAACTTAGATGTGTTCTTTGTGTGCAGTGAATTTATTGAGAAGGGGAGGCCGAGGTTAAGAAACACTTCATTTCCGCCATTTTTGTTCATCGTCTACATTTGGCTTTTCCTATATTACCAGAAACAACAAGCTTGTTTACCATAACAAACTCCCCACTGGAAATAAAAGATACACAATGTTTTAAGAAACTGACAACAAATCAATGCATGGTATGATTAATGGGAAATCAGAGCATACCTTAAAACTCTACGGCTATATATATTGGAAGTATATAGCTCAAAGCATTCATTTTTTCCAAGAATCTGACTAGTGAAAGCAGTCGGCATAGGTGCCAACAAAAGTGAATTTCTCACTTCATTCTTAGTTATCATGTCCCTAAGAGCAGTCCAATCCCACCGACCTGAAGGAATAACACCCCACATGTCTGGCTAAAGAATGCCCTGAAGTTGAACATACAACTTGGCAGTGAGTAAAACAGATCAAAAAACAGGAATTTAAGGCATTGCTATTTGCAATCAAATTGAACCAAATCCAAATTCTTCTAATGCACTTTAAAGAACTATCAAAACCACCAACCTTACTGTCAGGACTCCCGTTATGCGTCTCATACGACCCTTCTGTTTCTGTTATAGCAAAAGAAGCTTTCAGGACATGATTGTATATGGTCTCAAATATTTCCTTGTTTAGCTATTGAGCCTGAAACAAAATTAGTAAATTATCAGATAAAACTAATTTGGGTTAAAGTTGCATACCATATCAATGTATTTATAGATCAAATATACCCCAGGTGAATCAAAGGCCATGCCAAGTAAGATGAATGTGTCTGTAAGCCCCCGAACTCCAATACCAATAGGTCTATAACACAAACTTGATCTTTTGGCAGTTTCAACAGGGTAGTAATTAATATCAATGATTTTGTTAAGATTTCTAGTTACAATTTTCGGTTGTGTGATTTTTTGTGTTCTTTGTGTACAGTGAATCTATAGGGGAGGAGAGGCAGAGGTTAGGGTTTTGAATTAATTTTCTAGGGTTTTAGTTTTATAATTTGGGGGAAGATGGTGAAAAATAAAATTTTGAAAGTTTTAGGGTTAATTAGAAATTAATTTTTTAAGTAACAGAGACTAACGGCCAAGGGACTAAAATAGAAACGATTCTAAACGTAAGTGACCAGAATAATCTTTTTTGAATTTTGGTGACCAAAATAGAACACACCCTAAACGAAAGGAACCACTGGTGAAGATTACCCTTCAAATATTCACAACCTAAAATTGGACAAAAATCCTATGCCTATGTTCGGTGTCTCTTTCTATGTCTTAACACTAAAAAAATTAAATTTTAAGACATAATCTTAAATTTTAAATGTTAAATCCTAAACCTTAAAAAATATATTATACCTTTAATTCTTTAAACGCTAACTTTAAATCGTAACTTTAAACCCTAATTTTAATTTTTTTTAATTTGAGGTATAAATAAGGCACCGAAAAGAGTAGAAAATTTTTATTCTCTAAAAGATAGATGGATGCTGTTAATATACTAACCACGGTATGGGGTATAACACAAAGGATGCTACAATGGTAAATGGTTACTGTACAGGTGATATGGTTGTTTGATTGTAAATGCTTTTCTTTTTTGGAACAATACATGGAATTATCCCCCAAAAAAGAAATTATAGATTAAAGAATTATTTCAGATGTAACAAAAATACAGGACTTTATCGACAGATATTTTATGAAGTTCAAATAACCATGAATGATAATTTCAGTTATCTTTATCATATTTATCATTTCGACTATTCTAAACAAATAAAATAATATGGGCTCATCCCCTTTGTCTTGGTGGCAAATGTAGATGTTTATCATCCCTTGGGACCCGGGTTCGAGCATCAGTAATGCATGTTGTGTGTGCCGTCTTTGAAAAGACTAAGAAAGTTGAACAGATGCTACCCTTGCATCACACCAGCATATTCAAAAATAAAAATAAAAAACAAATAAAATAATATGGTTGTGAAAGTTTTTTTACTCATTATCATTAATATAATTATCAGTATCTAACTTATTAGTTTATTAATTTGTATTATATTTTTCAGATATAAAAAAGGCTGAGTTTAGTATATCAAGCGTTCATACGAACGTGAGGGGAACCATGTACATTGCGGTACAAAGCATCTAATAAGGAAGGCTGTGGAGAATCAAAGGTGCTAAGAGAACCATCTTGCCGAATCTCGAGTTTGGTCATTTAGTCAGCGACAAAATTTACTTTTCGACGGATGAGAGCGAATCAACAACCCAAGTTTTTGAATAGAGGTCGGCAATATCACAAACCAGAGCGAAAGGGCTCTCCAAGGACGGGGGAGAGGAGATCAAACACATTTGAATTGTCGATTTGAACCAGGACACGTTCGAACCTGATCGGTGTGAAATCGTCACACTATTAGTGCAAGCTATACTATCGATGCAAGAAAAGAAACAAGGTAAACTTGTTTGAATATCGATCTCACAAGGATGGTGTATTACGCTTATACTTATGTGACTACAATACAATACTATAATAGCGGTAGTTGTGGATGCGATGGTGGTTGCAATATCAGGATAAAAAGGTGAGAAAATGATTCAATGTGGTAGCAATAACAACGTGTAATAAAAGATAGAGAATAAAGCTTGGATCTCCGTAGTTTAGCTTGACAGAAAGGTCGAGTACATTTTGAGGAAAAATGGTTTAATCAGCGAGAAGGTGGTCTGCTTGAGTATCAACTTCCATTTAACCTTCAACCATTGACTCATTCAACTTTTGTCGAAAGTCGAGACTATAGCCCTTCGAACGAGTGGATTAACTTGTGTTGCATCCAACTAACTTTCGTTGTAAAACTCATTAATCTGACTTGACACTGCATTCGTCGATGTTAGTGGCTAGTTTAACACTCTCATGCAAAACGTAAATCAGATCCAACAATTAAAGCTTAAGAAAAAGCTAACACATGTAATACCCCAAAATATGGTCTAGGAGCATGACACTAATTCGAGTATGTTTTAAATCGATTTGTAAAATGTTTGAAGTAGATAATTAAAAGAATTAAGGGCCAATTGGGGAGTGTGTAAAGTCCGCCAACTATTTGGAGGACCAAATTAAGTGAA
The DNA here is from genome assembly GCA_030270665.1 of Hibiscus trionum. Classification (NCBI taxonomy): domain Eukaryota; kingdom Viridiplantae; phylum Streptophyta; class Magnoliopsida; order Malvales; family Malvaceae; genus Hibiscus; species Hibiscus trionum. The sequence continues at coordinate 32,517,692 of BSYR01000021.1, forward strand.
ACGAAAAATGAATAGCCAAATTAGCATGGACCAAAATGAACTTTTAGACTAATTGAGAAATTGCATGTTAAATTAAAACAAGCTTAGGGGATTGCACACGTGTCATGTTATGGCCAAGCTATTTGGGTAGGAAGGGAAATTAGACTCGGCATTCAAGGAAGAAGAACTCATCTTCTTCCTTTCTTTGATGACGAACTTGGTAGAGAGAGAGAGCTCAAGTTTTGTTTTCCATGGTAGATGGAGGAGTGGAAAGTTGTTATTTTGATTTCTTGAATTATTGATCGTGTGGCTCAAAGGAGAAGGAAATTACCATCTTTCTTAATCAATCTTGATTGGTTGTGTAACGCCCTGGTTTTAGGCCTAGATGTTTTAGACATCGGATCGGGCCGGTCGGTAACGGTTCGAATCGTATTAGGTGATTTAGGGAGATCAAGGTTTGGGATAGGATAAAAATATGACAAAAATTGATAAAATCCTCTAAAAATCAGTTTAAGAGGTTGGTCAAATCAATTTTACAAAATGAGTTTTGGAAGTGGTACATTTTGGGTAGTGACCAAAATGTAAATTTTAAAACTATGGAAAAATGCAAATTTCAACAGAGGAGTCAAAAATATTAGAATCTTTAGGGAGCTCTTGTATAATTAAGCCTTTCCTTAAATTGACATGTGTTTTAAATGAGTTTTAAAATAATTAAATAAAAAGGATTTTTATTTTATTATATTGCTAAATAGTAAGATGAGAAGTTTTTGACGTAACTAACTTTCATTTAAGCAAAACCCATATTCTCAAACCATTTCACCAGATTTCTTTTCTCCCAAACACTCTCTCTTTAGTTTCTCATCTCTTTCCAAGAATTCTCTTCAATTTCTTCAAGGTTTGTGGAACAAAAACTTGTCAATCTTTAAGGAAGGCAAGGATTGGAGGTAAAACTCATTCTCAACCTCTAATCTAGGTTCTTTATTGAAATTCCCAAGATTATTGGCTCCTAATTAATGTTTTTAACTTAGTTTTGATTATAGTTTTGATTTAAGATCAAAATCTTGCAAAATAATGGTTTAAATCTTGATTTTCGGAGTGTTGTTGATGAGCTCTGTTTTAGATTGATTCTAATTGAGTTTTGAGATGATTATGATTTTGAAAAAATGTTTTTTATAATATAGATCCCGAGATCCTTGAGTTTCATGATCATTTTAGTTGGGTTTTTGAGGTGTTTTGATGGTGTTATGCTTGTTGAAGGTATAAGGAAGGGTTTATGTTGTTTTTAGATGTGTTTTGATGATTATTAATGGTTGGAAGTGATCTATGTTGGCTGGGCTTGGTTTAGGAAGCAATCGATTGAGTTCTTGGTTGTTTCGGATGGGTAAATTAGTGTAGTTTTGCTGGGCGACGAGTTTGTGATTAGTTTCTGGTGTTGGAATGCATTTTAATGCATATGGATCTTTGTTTTGATGCTCTAAATACAGAGGATCTTGATCCAGAAGCAAGTGAGGCATTTTTGGAGGCTTCGGACGAGTGATCTTCGCGTCGGCAAGCGGAGTTTCACGTATTGGTGAGTGGAAAAGAGTTTTCCTGCTTTGAAACGCTTTGAGCGTGGTTTTGGGAGCTTAGTGTAAGTTTGAAACACTTAGCTAAGCTCAAGAGTAAGTGAATCGAAAGGATCTCTCGGATTGTGCTATGTTTTGGTTTGAAATGCACTCGATTTAAATGTGGTTTGATTACTGTTTTAAAGCATAGTTTAAGCAATGATGTTTCTGGTTGTAAATGCCATTTTGTTAAGGATGCATGTGGTAAGTGATCCTTGAGTTTATATGATTTATGCATTTTGTGTTAAGAATGTTAATGCTTGTGAAAAGGGCATTGTGGTTTATGCTTGTAAAACAGTGAATCAATGATGATTAATGATTATATTGGCAAGTGATGGTAAATGGTTTTGGTTACTTTAATCGGATATAGTTATCCGGCTATAGGATTGGGTGCACCGTGAATAAAGTCGCCTTGGATGTCGAGGGGTTGTGATTGTACCGTAAACTCCATCCAAGTAACCTAACGATTGAGGCTAAGATCGCAACGGTGGATGGATTAATCCCGTGTGTGAATCTTGTGGTGTGTGTCCCGTGCTCTCGTTAGTGGGATTATACAACTACCGGTGAGTGATGTTGAGAGGTTGTGATTGTGCCGTAAACTCCATCACGAGTGTTGAAGGGTTGTGATTGTGCCATTATACTCCACCTTGTGAATCCAGTAGTTTGTATGAAGCGTGTGGGACAACGCTTGTAATCCGCGTATCCGATTGTGTCAATTGTGTTGGTTTTGATAAGAGTTGTTATTGATCACTTGCGAGCCAATATAATGATGTGGATATAATGAGTTAATGTTGAACTTTTATTTGAGAAAGCATGAGATGCTTGAGAGATATGCTTGAATGTATATGATGCTTGGATTAAGCATTAGCAAAGGTTTTTGCTGTTGTAATTAATGATGCTATGAGCATGTGGTTTTGAAAGTGGAAATGATGTTTTAAAGTGCATGTTTTAATGAAAGGCATATGTTTACAAAGAATGATGATTTGGTTTTATAAGATGCATTGATGAATGTTTTGTTGCTAGCGGTCCTCACTAAGCTTTATGCTTACGCTCATTTGTTTCATCAATGTAGAAAATTGAGCATCTTTGAAAGCAAGAGAGCAAGGGGAATCCGAGTGATTTTAGCTAAGCAAAGTATGTGTTTTCACTTTAGTGTAATAAAAGGCAATGGGAGGGATTTCTATTCATGGATTTGTTTGGTGGTGTTACACACCTTGAGCATGTTTGGTTTGTATTTTGGGACTTGTAAATGGTCTCTATATGGTTTATGGTCTTACCTTTGGTGTTTTGGCTATGCTATGGTTTGTGTTTAGAAGTATGCCTGAGTAGTATTGTCTCTTAATGAATTTCCATGCTTGATGCATATGTTGTGAGTGTTTGATGATGCATGAGTGTTTGGAATATTGATTATAACATGTATGAATGTTTTAAACATGATTAGATGTTGTTAAATGTGATTAGAGGGTCGTGGAATGTGATTTTCTGGTATGCTTATCGATACTCAGGGTTGAGTATCGATACACTAAGGCAAATTCAGGCAAATTGATACAGGGGTATCGATAAGAGTTGCCCGCAAATCGATACGCCTAGGCAGAAATTTGAAGGCTGTACCGATACGTAGGGAAGCGTACCGATACCTTTTCCCCATTTTGGCTACTGCTATCCCGCGTATCGGTATGGGCTTAGGTGTACTAATACCCGTTAGTTATTTTCTGTTAAAAGTATCTTTTAAAGTTCTGGAAAGTTGCATTATGGTCCCTGAATGTTGTATGTTCAATTGGTTGAGTTTGGATGACCCGTTTGTGATGAAATTTGACATAAAAGTATGTTACATGACTAATTAAGGTTTGGTAATCCTAAAATTTTTTTTAGTCCCTGTAATTTTCAGAAATTACAGTTTAGTCTCTAAAAGTTAAATGTATGCAATTGAACCCCTAATAGAACTCCGATCGTTGTGCCATTTTCTTCTAAGTGTGTTGATGATCACATGGAATCTTAATGTGCATCTAGAGAAGATAAAAAGAGTAAAAAAGGGTTGTTAATCGAAGTTGGCTTTAACAAGTTGGTTTCAGTTTTCCCCGTGTAATCTTCTTAGTTCGAGTCGGGCGTCTAAGCCGGGCTAAGGGGGTTACATTTGTTGGTATAAGAGCCAAGATACGAAAGAATTGCGGATGATGGTAAGTGAAATTGGAATGTTTTGATGTTCTATTTGATGTTAAATGGTATGTTGTTTTTAAAAATAATGTTTTGGTTGAATATTGGTGATTTATGCCATGCTTTGTTGTTATGAATCATATGGGAGTTAAAAATGATTGTTTGTTGTTAATATGGTATTGACGTGAGCTGGTTGTGGATGATGTAAGGCACAATGATTGTGATATGTTATTGTATGCTATGTTATTCTTGAGAGAAATCGGGGTGCCCATTGCCTTATTACACTAATTGAATGTTTTAAGCTGGTTTGTAAACTTGGATCCTTGCTTGAGGCCGACCTAAATCATGGTTTGATTTGTTTTGTTGTTATGCCTTATTGAAAATAGCACAATGGGTCTGAGGAGAAAGCTTAGATCAAATACAATCGTGCCTGTGCCTGAGCAGGGTAATCAGGGGGTCGAGAACCCAACTGATGAAACTCTACCTCCGCCACTATCACCTGGAGGTGGAGAGCCGGAGCAACGTGGATAGGTTGGTCCAGGACTGGGTGATCTAGCGCCTCTGGTTCAGGCGATCACTCGAGTGTTTCAGGCTGCGGTAGCTGGAGCGCAAGTTCAGGCACCTGCAGCTGGGCAGACGGGTTTGCCTTTGGAAAGGCTGAGGAATTTGGGAGCTGTTGAGTTCCGTGGTATGTCTCTTGAGGCATCGGAGGCATGGTTAGCTAGTACGATCCGCATTATGGATCAGATGGGCTGCACTGATGTGCGCAAGCTATGATGCGCAGTTTCCTTACTCTAGGGTGATGCTTATAGTTGGTGGACGACTATCACCGCTGGAATGGAACCCAATGAGGTGGATTGAGAGTTCTTTCGGAGTGCCTTTAAGAATAAGTATCTTGGTGTGAGATACTTGGATGAAAATAAGCGTGAGTTCATGTCGTTTGTACAAGGAAATCTTTATGTGGATGAGTATGAAGTCCAGTTCGTACGTCTGAGCCAGTATGCACCTGAGTTAATGCCGAGTGAGAGGCATCATTGTGATCGCTTCCGATATGGGCTTGTGCAGGAAGTAAAGACCTTTATGTTGGCTACAGACTATACAGATTTTGATGTGCTCGTATGCCGGGCTAAGGTGGTTCTAGCTCTGGTAAGAGGGCTGCTGAGTACAGTTCCGGAGGTGGACGGAACAAAAGAGGCCGAGATAGGAGGCATCAGCCTGATGCGAGGCGAGGTGCTCCAGGACGGGGTGGACATGCTCAGGGTGGACGAGTGAGGTTTGAGCAGCACACATACTGGACGTGTGGATTGAGGGACCATCTGAGACGAGATTGTCCACGTGCGGCTAGAGAGGCACAAGCTCCTGTTGTGGTGACAGGGAATTCTTGCTGGAACTGTGGTTCATCAGATCATATGAGGCGTGAGTGTCCTCTGTTGGCTGGTGGAGGCCAGGGACGTGCACCTGCTGTGACTGCACCTCAGAGAGGTCGTGGTCGCGGCCGAGGTAACTTCCAGAGGAGGGAAGAGGATTAGAGGTATCACTCATGTTGTAGCAGTTTAGCCTGAGGGAGGCGGTCCTGCGAGGGTCTATGCTTAGCGCGAGGGGCGCAACGACCCCGATATCATCATAGGTACCTTTGTTCTACAGTCTTTATCATTGTTTGCATTGATTGATTCTGGATCCACACATTCTTATATCTTGAGTGAGCATGCACATTTGCTTGATATACCTGTTGAGTTGCTTGAAGTAGGAATGCAAGTGACTAGTTATTTTGGTGAGACTGTGGTCACAAGGAAGTTGTATCGGAGGTGTCCGTTATCTGTTCAGGGTCATATCTTTCTTGTGGATTTGATGGAGTTACCATGTTATGGATTTGACGTGATTCTTGGTATGGATTGGTTGTCTGAGCATAGAGCAGTGGTTGACTTTGATGTTAAGCGAATCACCTTAAAGCTTGCTGATTATTACGAGGTGGTGATAGTAGGCAAGAATGTGAAATTCTTGTCTAATGTTGTTTCGTCTTTGGACGTAAGCCGTATAATAAGGTTGGGTTGTGATGCTTACCTTGCATATGTGATGAATCCTGGTGCAAAGGATGTACGCGTGCAAGACATCAGAACCGTTTGCGATTTTCCGGGTGTCTTTCCGGAGAGTTGCCTGGGTTGCCACCAAACAGGGAAGTTGAGTTTGGTATCGATTTGTATGAGAATACGACTCCGGTGTCCAATGCTTCTTATCGAATGGCACCTAAAGAGCTGAAAGAGCTGAAGATGCAACTTCAGGAGTTGCTTGATCGTGGGTTCATCCGGCCGAGTGTATCACCTTGGGGTGCGCTGCTGTTGTTTGTTAAGAAGAAAGATGGGACAATGTGGATGTGTATAGATTATCGGCAACTGAATAAGTTGACGATCAAGAACAAGTATCCCTTGCCAAGGATTGATGACCTCTTTGATCAGTTTCGAGGAGCCTCGGTGTTTTTTAAGATTGATTTGAGGTCAGGGTATTACCAGTTGAAGGTGAAGGATGCAGACGTATCTAAGACGGCTTTTCGGACAAGGTACGAGCATTATGAGTTCTTAGTGACGCCTTTTAGCTTAACCAACGCACCCGCTGCTTTCATGGACATGATGAATCGCGTATTCCATGAGTTATTGGGTCAGTTTGTGGTGGTGTTCATCAATGACATCCTTCTGTACTCTCGTACCAATCAGGATCACGATCGACACTTAAGGATAGTGTTGCAAGTGTTGTTGGAAAACTAGCTTTATGCTAAGCTGAGCAAGTGTGAGTTTTGGCTTAGGGAGGTGTTCTTCCTTGGACATGTTGTATTAGTCGAGGGTATTCATGTTGATCCACATAAGGTTGAGGCAGTGATGAGTTGGAAAGTGCCCAAGTCAGTGATAGAGGTGCGAAGTTTTCTTGGCTTTACTGGATATTACCGTAGGTTTGTTGAGGGTTTCTCGAAGATTGCTGCACCTTTGACCAAGTTGTTGCAGAAGAATGTTCGCTTTGAGTGGACAGATGCGAGGCAGCTAGCTTTCGAGAAGCTGAAGAAAGCTTTGACGCAAGCTTCTGTCCTGATTCAACCTGAGTCTGGTAAGGATTTTGTAGTCTATAGTGATGCGTCCTATGTCGGTTTGGGCTGTGTGTTGATGCAAGAGGGTAAGGTAGTGGCATATGCATCTAGGCAGTTGAAGGTGTATGAGCGTAACTACCCTACTCACGATCTTGAGCTCACGACTGTTGTGTTTGCCTTGAAGATTTGGAGGCATTATCTATATGGCGAGAAGTGTGTGGTATTCACAGATCATAAGAGTTTGAAGTATCTTATGTCTCAAAAGAAGTTGAATCTTAGGTAATGTCGATGGGTGGAGTTGCTTAAGGATTATGATCTGTCGCTCGAGTATCATCCTGGAAAGGCCAATGTTGTGGCTGATGCTTTGAGCAGGAAGGTGGCTGTGGAGTTGAGGGCGATGTTTGCGCATTTAAGCATATCACGAGATGGTTGTCTTGTTACTGAATTGCAAGTGAAACCATCCTTTATCCAGTTGATCAAAGATAAGTAGTTACTCGATGATTCCCTTGTTCCTCTTGTTCAAGATATTACGGAGGGTAAGCCTTCAGATTTTAGTTTCAATGATGATGGTGTTCTATGTTTTGGGAGTCGGATAGTGGTGCCGAATGATGTTGAGTTGAGGCGCACTATTCTGACTAAAGCTCATAGTAGTCCTTTCGCTATGCACCCTGGAAGTACTAAGATGTATCGTGGTTTAAAGGATGAGTACTATTGGGTGGGATCGAAGAAGGATATTGCCGAGTTTGTTAGCAAATGCATGGTTTGTCAGCGAGTGAAGGCTGAGCACCAGGTTCCTTCTGGGTTGTTGCAACCTTTGAAAATCCTGGAATGGAAGTGGGAGAGGATTACCATGGATTTTGTGTCTGGTTTGCCTTTGTCACCATCGAAGAAGAATTCTGTTTGGGTGATTGTTGATCGCCTTACGAAGTGTGCACATTTCTTGCCAGTGCATACTACATATACATTGGATAAGCTGATAGAGCTGTATATTGCTGAGATTGTGCGGTTGCACGGTGTGCCGAAGTCTATAGTGTCAGATAGAGATCCGAGGTTCACGTCGAGATTTTGGGAATGTTTGCATCAAGCCTTGAGTACACAGTTGAATTTCAGTACTTATCATCCTCAGACAGATGGACAGTCAGAGTGTGTTATCCAAGTGCTTGAAGACATGTTGAGGTGTTTTGTTATTGATTTCCAAGGTTCTTGGGAGAAGCACTTGCCTTTGGTTTAGTTTGCTTACAACAATAGTTACCAGGAAAGCATTCAAATGGCTCTATATGAGGCTTTGTATGGGAGAAAGTGTAGAACGCCTCTTTGTTGGGCGAAAACTGGGCAAAAGTTGATTCCGATGCCGACTATGTTGAAAGGAACCACCGAAAAGGTGAAGCTCGTTTGTGAGCGCTTGAAGGCAGCATCAGATAGGCAAAAGTCTTACGCAGATCTGAAGTGTAAGGAGATTGAGTTCGCGGTTGGCGAACGTGTGTTCTTGAAAGTATCGCCTTGGAAGAAGGTGATTAGATTTGGGCGTAAGGGTAAGCTTAGCTCGAGGTTTATTGGACCTTATGAGGTTGTAGAGCGTGTTGGTCCTGTGGCTTATCGGTTGAGGTTGCCTCCCGAGTTGGAAAGGATTCATGATGTGCTTCATGTTTCGATGTTGCAGAGGTACAAATCGGATCCTTCATATGTGATGCCTGTTGAGGAGATAGAGTTGAATCTGGATTTGTCTTATGACGAGGAACCAGTGAAGATCCTTGATTCGAGCAGCAAGTTCTTCGTGGCAAGACGATAGAGCTTGTGAAGGTGTTGTGGCGACACCGAGGAGTTGATGAGGCCACATGGGAAAGCAAGGCGGACATGTTGAAAAAGTTTCCACAGGTTTTTCATTAAGGTAAAAATTTCGAGGACGAAATTTCCTAAGTGGGGGAGAGTTGTAACGCCCTGGTTTTGGGCCTAGATGTTTTAGACATCGGATCAGGCCGGTCGGAAACATTTCGAATCGTATTAGGTGGTTAAGGGAGATCAAGGTTCGGGATAGGATAAAAATATGAAAAAAATGATAAAATCCTCTAAAATCATGTTTAAGAGGTTGGTTGAATAAATTTTACAAAATGAGTTTTGGAAGTGGTACATTTTGTGTAGTGACCAAAATGTAAAGTTTTAAAACTATGGAAAAATGCAAATCTCAAAAGAGGAGTAAAAAATCTTAGAATCTTTAGGGAGATCTTGTACAATTAAACCTTTCCTTAAATTGACATGTGTTTTAAATGAGTTTTAAAATAATTAAATAAAAATGATTTTATTTTATTTAATTGCTAAATAGTAAGATGAGAAGTTTTTGACGTAACTTTCATTTCAGAAAAACCCATTTTCTCAAACCATTTCTCCAGATTTCTTTTCTTCCAAACACTATCTCTTTAGTTTCTCATCTTTTCCCAAGAATTCTCTTCAATTTCTTCAAGGTTTGTGGAGCAAAAACATGTCAATCTTTAAGGAAGGCAAGGATTGGAGGTAAAACCCGTTCTCAACCTCTAATCTAGGTTCTTTATTGAAATTCCTAAGATTATTGGCTCCTAATTGTTGTTTTTAACTGAGTTTTGATTATAGTTTTGATTTAAGATCAAAATTTTGCAAAATAATGGTTTAAATCTTAATTTTCGGAGTGTTGTTGATGAGCTCTAATTTAGATTTATTCTAATTGAGTTTTGAGATGATTATGATGTTGAAAAAGTGTTTTTATAATATAGATCCCAAGATCCTTGAGATCCTTGAGTTTCATGATAATTTTAGTTGGGTTTTTGAGGTGTTTTGATGGTGTTATGCTTGCTGGAGGTATAATGAAGGGTTTATGTTGTTTTTAGATGTGTTTTGATGATTATTAATGGTTGTAAGTGATATATGTTGGCTAGGCTTGGTTTAGGAAGCAATCGATTGAGTTTTCGGTTGTTTTAGATGTGTAAATTGGTGTAGTTTTGCTGGGCAACGAGTTTGTGATGAGTTGCTGGTGTTGGAATGCATTTTAATGCATTTGGATCTCTGTTTTGAAGCTCTAAAAATAGGAGATCTTGATCCGGAAGAAAGTGAGGCATTTTTGGAGGCTTCAGACGAGTGATATTCACGTCGGCATGCGGGGTTTCGCGTATCGGTGAGTGGAAAAGAGTTTTCCAGCTTTGAAACGCTTTGAGCGTGGTTTTGGGAACTTAGTGTAAGTTTGAAACACTCAGTTAAGCTCATGATTAAGTGAATCGAAAGTCTCTCTCGGATTTGTGATATGTTTTGGTTTGAAATGCACTTGATTTAAATGTGGTTTGATTACTGTTTTAAAGCATGTTTTAAGCAATGATGTTGCTGGTTGTAAATGCCATTTTGTTAAGGATGCATGTGGTAAGTGATCCTTGAGTTTATATGATTTATGCATTTGGTTTTAAGCATGTTAATGCTTGTGAAAATGGCATTGTGGTTTATGCTTGTAAAACAGTGAATCAATGATGATTAATGATTATATTGGCAAGTGATGGTAAATAATTTTGGTTACTTTAATCAGATATAGTTAGCCGGCTATAGGATTGGGTGCACTGTGAATAAAGTCGCCTTGGATGTCGAGGGGTTGTGATTGTGCCGTAAACTCCATCCAAGTACCCTAATGATTGAGGCTAAGATCACAACGGTGGATGGATTAATCCCGTGTGTGAATCTTGTGGTGTGTGTCCCGTGCTCTCGTTAGTGGGATTATACAACTACCGGTGAGTGATGTTGAGGGGTTGTGAATGTGCTGTAAACTCCATCACAGGTGTTGAAGGGTTGTGATTGTGCCATTATACTCCACCTTGTGAATCCGGTAGTGTGTATGAAGCGTGTGGGACAACGCTTGTAATCCGCGTATCCGATTGTGTCAATTGTGTTGGTTTTGATATGAGTTGTTATTGATCACTTGCGAGCCAATATAATGATGTGGATATAATGAGTTAATGTTGAACTTTTATTTGAGAAAGCATGAGATGCTTGAGAGATATGCTTGAATGCATATGATGCTTGGATTAATCATGAGCAAAGATTTTTGCTGTTGTAATTAATGATGCTATGAGCATGTGGTTTTGAAAGTTGAAATGTTGTTTTAAAGAAAGGAATATGTTTACAAAGAATGATGATTTGGTTTTATAAGATGCATTGATGAATGTTTTGTTGTTAGCGGTCCTCACTAAGCTTTATGCTTACGCTCATTTGTTCCATCAATGCAGAGAATTGAGCATCTTAGAAAGCAAAAGAGCAAGGGGAATCCAAGTGATTTAGCTAAGCAAAGTATGTGTTTTCACTTTAGTGTAATAAGAGGCAATGCGAGAGATTTCTATTCATGGATTTGTTTGGTGATGTTACACACCTTGAGCATGTTTGGTTTGTATTTTGGGACTTGTAAATGGTCTCTATATGGTTTATGGTCTTACCTTTGGTGTTTTGGCTATGCTATGGTTTGTGTTTAGAAGTATGATTGAGTAGTTATTGTCTCTTCATGAATTGCCATGCTTGATGCATATGTTGTGAGTGTTTGATGATGCATGAGTGTTTGGAATATTGATTATAAAATGTATGAATGTTTTAAACATGATGAGATGTTGTTAAATGTGATTTGAGGGCTGTGGAATGTGATTTTCTGGTATGCGTATCGATACTCGGGGTTGAGTATCGATACACTAAGGCAAATTCAGGCAAATTGATACAGGGGTATCGATACGAGTTGCTCGTGTATCGATACGCCTAGGCAGAAATTTGAAGGCCTTACCGATACGCGGGGAAGCGTACCGATTCCTTTTCCGCATTTTGGCTACTACCATCCCTCGTATCGATAAGAGCTTAGGTGTACCGATACCCGCTAGTTATTTTATGTTAAAAGTATCTTTTAAAGTTCTGGAAAGTTACATTATGGTCCCTGAATGTTGTATGTTCAATTGGTTGAGTTTGGATGACCTGTTTGTGATGAAATTTGTTATGGAAGTATGTTACATGACTAATTAAGCTTTGGTAGTCCTAAAATTGGATTAGTCCATGTAATTTTTAGAAATTATAGTTTAGTCACTTATAGTTAAATATAAACAATTGAACCCCTAATAGAACTCCGATCGCTGTGTTGTTTTCTTCTAAGTGTGTTCCTGATCACAATGGATCTTAATGTGCATCTAGAGAAGATAAAAAGAAAAAAAGGGTCATTAATCGAAGTCGGCCTTAACGAGTTGGCTTCGGTTTTCCCTGTGTAATCTTCTTAGTTCGGGTTGGGCGTCTAGGCCGGGCTAAGTGGATTATAAGTTGAATTACATTGTAAATTCAACAAGCTTTTGAATGTGTTCGAATAACATGTCATTCTTGGTGAATTCTATGAATCAAGGATAGATAGGCCCAACTAATGTTTGTTAATGTATTGCTGAGTTTGAAATTTGATGTGGCTAAGACATATGGAACTGTTGATTGAGTCTTGAATATTTAATGTTGTGTTTTGAATCGAATCGAACCTGTATTATTTGATAGAAAATTAGAAGAGGGCTATCAAATGAATGAAAGTGTACACGGGGGGGGGGGGGGAATACTCTGTTTTGAGTATATTAAATTAAACGTACATGAAAATGGACTAATTTGATACATTGGAAAACTTGCTGGAATCATTATATAAGTACTTGTATGAGTGAAAAACAGTTTTGAATATATATGTATGTATATGTGTGAATTGAGGGTTGTCTTGCATGTGCATAGATAATTTGTGAGCAGTTTCGAGTGTTAAAAACAAAGAAGTGCAATAAGAATGCTTATAGAGATTGTTTTAAGAGTTTAAGGACTGAATTGAATGTGTATTGTATGTAAGACATATGGAAAATATTTTGAGCAATTAAGAAGTTGTGTTGACTGTTTTAAGGGGGTTAAGTGAATACATATGTATATATAGGATTGTTTTGCACTTAGTTAGATGTCTTAAGGATTCTTTTGATGTGTGTAACTTGATATGCTAAGATAATGGACTAATCAAGCATGAAGATGAACATTATTGGACTGTTTGATTAATTCAAACATGGGAGATGTTAAGGATGTAAATAAGGAGTGTTTTGATTAAAAATTTAGGTGTTTAGAACCGCCCTATACCTATGAAAGACTATGGACAGTTTTAATATATCTATGTGTGTATATGTAGAATTGGGCTGCTTATATGTGTATGTGTGTTCATGTATTTCACTAATTTGATGTATATATGCATACATATGCAAAATTGGACTGCTTGTGAAAATATAAGCTCATAATGGGGACTGTTTGTATAGATATAGAGCTTGTTGAATTAATTTGATTTGTAGGTACATGTATATAAGTTAAATGGACCAATTAGACAGGAAAATAAATATAAATGGACTGTTTTTGATGAGTATATGTGTATACATGTTTAACTGGACAACTATGAGTAGATATGAAAGCATGAGTAATGTTTTAGACATGTAATTGTGTATACATTTAATTGAGACCATTTGATGTGTATCCAAATGAATATGAAGGTTGTTTTGAGCATGTCTATGTATGTGTAAATGTTGGACTGATCTATAATTGTTAAGGGCTGAATTGGTATGTTTCGAATTGGTTCATGAAAATGAATAACTTGAAAATTGTGTGAACTTTGGGTAGGCTACTTTGTGTATTTAATTGAAAGATCATCCTTATTATTAAAATGAGCAGTTTTGAATTGAAAATAAACTTGTTTTGAAAACATCTTTTATAAAGCAAAATTGTGCAGTTTTGATGTGTTAAAACAGTGTAGAATCGGATTAAAAACAATGTAGTTTATAACTTATTATGTAGTCTTGCGTTTGAATGAAAATGTAGCATTCATTAGCCTAAATAAGGATTGTTTTTGTGTTTGAAAATATGATAAAAAGAACTATTTTATAGGTGAATAAGTATAGATAATGGGTGTTGCCTTGAAGTGATATATGTAGTTAAATTACATGATTAGAAAATGGGAATTCGAATAATGTAGTATGATCAAAAGTGGCTTGGTGATTGATATGGAAAAAGGATATAATGTTTAGATAATATGATTCGTATATAGTTGTTGCGTGTAATAAGTGCTTCGCAATTGGTGCAAGTATACACGTCCCAAGTTATAATATAGAAAGATATCATCTCCACAGTGATTGGTGATTGTAGGAGTTCTAATTAACAAGTAAACTAAAGAGCAATTAAATAAAGGAGAGATGTAATCAAATTTCTCACACTGAAAATAAAAACACAAATTGGTGATTGTAGGAGTTCTAATTAACAAGTAAAATAAAGAGCAATTAAATAAAAGAGAGATGTAATCAAATAAGAGAGAATAGGCCGGGTTATCGTGAGTCGTGGAGTGGTAGTTGAATGGATCATCTTGGTAATTGAATGCAAGAGCAACCCATTTAGAAAACTTGGACCCAAGGCCTATATAAAGGCATGTAATTCGACCTAGAGGGGGATATCTAACTCCTAGCCGTCTTCCCCCAAAACCCTAGTCGTTTCTCTCTCTCCATCATGTTCTAAACTTCCCCTAGGGCTAAGGGTTGATCTTGTAAAGTAATTGTAATGATTGTATTGTTCTTAGGTTTTTCCATTAAATTAATAAAAGCTTCAAGTTTATATACTTTGGTTTCAACATCTCATAAGAGTTTCGGGAGAGCATTGTGAGGTTATACATTTGCTTAGTATCGGGAGAGTTAAGCATTTGAAATGAGTAAATACGTGTTCTCCAGTTTATGGTTAAACCATCTTGGCTTAAGGATAAGTACAAGGTTAAGTGGCTAATAAAGAATTCAGAAACATTGGTGTTCATCCTTTGATTCACGCCGGGAGGTATCATCCAAGACGTGGTCATCAACATAATTTGGGCCTAGGGATAGGATAAGTCATAGCAGGGATTCTTGCCAAGCATGAAGTAAAGAGTTGTTGATCGCTGCCGCGACGACAATAGACCACTGCCGCGACAGGAACGGCGACAGAATACAAAAGTTCCTTTAACAGTGCAACTCCTGCACTACTGAGCAATTCAATACCAGCCTATTCCTTAAATCTGAGTTCTTCATATTTTATTTTAGTTGTTTCTCAAGATTACTTCACTAATTCAATTAAACTATTTCTCACTTGTGCAGGAATTCAAGGATAGAGTTATTTCCAGTCCCTGTGGAGACGACATCTGATACTCCAGTATCACTTTACTACTTGCGTCGTGTACACTTGCACTATTTGCGATAGGAATCTTTTACACGCAACAAGTTTTTGGCGCCGTTGCCGGGGACTCGCAACATATCTTTACCCATTTTATTACTGCACTTTTTCTTTTTCTTTTTCTTTTTTAGTGGTGTTATTTACCCCGTGCTTTTCACAAAGTTTTATGTTTGCTTATGCACAGATCTAGACGAGGTAAAGAACCTGAGTACGAACTAGACCCAGAAATCGAACGCACATACCAACTCAAGAACCAAGCTCGACTCTTGATAGCAAGAAACAACTATCTTGAGGAAACACTAGAAGCAATGATGAACGGAAGGCAAAACAACGGGATAGATGACCCCAACAACAATAACCAGAGAGTTATTGTTGATCCTCCCCAAGATGCCCGGAACGAACAACCTGCTGCCGCACGACAGTCCTGTCGCGACTACATGGACAATGACCATGTTGAACTGGAAACCACCTTGCCAGACGTGGAAGCTGAAAACTTCGAGCTAAGACCTGTCATGTTCAGCAAGATAAATTCCGCTGGCCAGTTTAGTGGTTCTGCAACTGAGGATGCCCGAGAACATATTAAAACGTTCAAAGAAATCTTTGGATCGTTCAGACTGCCAGGAATAAATCCGAAAGTACTGAGGCTCCAGTTATTTCCTCATTCATTGAGGGATATAGCTAAAACTTGGTGGAATAAATTAACGTCGGGTTCAATAAGAACTTGGGACAAATCTCTCTCGTGAATTCCTTTCTCGTTTTAATCCTTCTCACTTATATGAAAGATTGCGTAACGAGATTGCTACTTTTCAACAGGAAGATGATGAACCAATGCACGAGGCGTGGGACAGTTTTACAACTCTTATACGGAACTGCCCGATGCATGGATTCCCCGTATGGAATCAGGTTGTCAAATTCTACAACGCTGCCAACGCACATACTCGACTGAGAATAGATTCAGTAGCGAATGGGCTATTACTAGATAAGGAACCAGACGAGGCAATGATAGTGTTGATGAAGCTAGCAAAGAACGATGAGAAATTTCCTACAGCTAGGAGAGGGGGCAAACGAGGAATATCTGTAAAGGATTACGAAGCTGATAATTCGATGAAATCACAAGTTTCATACCTCACAAAGATAGTCGAAAATCTGCAGCGGAAAGACTCTAAAGCCGTATATTCTGCAGAAGAGGTATGTGAAACCTTCAGTGGAAATCACAGTTTAGAAGACTGTCCTTCACAGCTGGAAGAAGGGATGTATGTTGGGAACTATAACAAGCCAAGAAATTATGATTCCAACAATTACAATCCCAACTGGAGGAAGGACCCAAAGTTTTCATAGAGCAATCCGAACAATGCACTGAATCCTCCAGTGCAGAACAACCAAAACCAAGGGGTACCCAGAATTCTGTCATGACAGCAGCCACAGTAGCAGCAACAACAGCCGCCGGCAGCAGCACCTAGCATACTGGAACAGACCTTGGCAACTTTAATGTCACAGACGGGAGCATACATGGCGAACATGGATCACTTTGTCAAGAAAACTGAGTCATTCCTGGACAAGACATAGATGAGAATGACAAACCATGAGGCTATCCTAAAATATCTGGAGACACAAATGGGCCAAGTACCATAGTATATCAAACCGAGGTAGAACGGAGGATTTCCTAGTTATACTGAGGTCACTAGAAAACCCACACATGAGCAGTGTAAAGCAATCACAACTAGGAGTGAGAAACATTTACAAGGGCCGGAGATGAAAGACGTACCGAGTAAGGATCCGACCCTAGAAACACCTGCCGTGAACACTGCCCCGACAGAGGAGAGACAACCTGCTGTCGACACAGCTACCACGACAGCAGAAGGGACAAAGGAGCAAGCAGAAGATGCTGAAGAACCTAGGCCTCCTCAGATCTGAATTCCATGTGAAGGACACCTTGAAGATTACTGCCCTCCACATCTTTTTCCACAGCGGTTACAGAAACAGAAACAAGAGTACCATCTTAAGAAGATTTATGATATTTTTAAGCAGGTACACATTAACATACCGCTGCTAGAGGCCATCAAACAGATGCCTGGATATGCTAAGTTTCTCAAGGACGTAATGTCCAAAAGGCATAAGAAGGCCATTGGATGGACTATAGCCGATATCCAAGGCATCAGTCCGGCGTTATCCATGCACAAGATACTCTTGGAGGATGATCAGAAGCCAACCATTGATGCCTAAAGACGATTGAATGAGGCTATGAGAGAGGTGGTGCGGAAAGATATTATCAAATGGCTCGACGCCGGAATCATATACGCCATTTTCAGATAGCAAGTGGGTGAGCCCGGTGCAATGTGTGCCCAAAAACAGAGGCATAACCGTAGTAACCAACGAAGAAAAAAAACTAATCCCAACCAGGACTGTGACCGGTTGGAAGGTTTGTATGGATTACCGGAAGCTTAATAAAGCTACCCGGAAGGACCATTTCCCCTTACCTTTTATTGATCAAATGCTTGATAGATTAGCGGGGAAACCTTACTACTGTTTTCTTGATGGTTACTCAGGTTATAACAAAATAGCAATCGCACCGGAGGACCAAGAGAAAACCACATTCACATGCCCGTACGACACCTATGCCTTCCGGAGAATGCCATTCGGGCTCTGCAATGCACCAACAACCTTCCAACGATGCATGATGGAAATATTCTCCGACATGGTGGAGGATTTCCTAGAGATTTTCATGGATGACTTTTCCGTCTTTAGAGACAGCTTTGAAGGTTGTTTAGGCAACTTACAGAAGGTTCTTGAGAGATGCAAAGAGCCGAACTTAGTTTTGAACTGGGAAAAATGCCATTTCATGGTAGATTAAGGTATAGTACTGGGCCACAAGGTGAGCTACCGCGACATAGAGTTGGACAGAGCCAAAATAGAGGTCATCGAAAAGCTACCGCCACCCACCACCGTAAAAGGGATTCGAAGTTTCTTAGGGCATGCAGGGTTTTATCGACGATTTATAGCCAATTTTTCGAAGATTACAAAGCCCATATGCCACCTGTTGGAGCAGAATCACCCCTTTTATTTTAATGCTGAATGTACTGAGGCATTCAAAATACTGACGAAGAAGCTGGTAACAACCTCGATCTTACAACCACCAAACTGGAGTCT
Source organism: Hibiscus trionum (assembly GCA_030270665.1). Taxonomy (NCBI): domain Eukaryota; kingdom Viridiplantae; phylum Streptophyta; class Magnoliopsida; order Malvales; family Malvaceae; genus Hibiscus; species Hibiscus trionum. The sequence continues at coordinate 32,535,863 of BSYR01000021.1, forward strand.
ACCATTTTAGATAATGTGTGATGCCAGTGATTACGCTGTCGGGGCAGCATTAGGGCAAAGGAAGGATAAGCTCTTCCATGTAATTTACTATGCCAACAAAACACTAACTGATGCCCAAATCAACCACACCGCGACAGAGAAGGAGCTATTAGCAGTGGTATTTTCAATCGACAAGTTTTGTCCGTATATACTTGGAACAAAGGTGGTGGTCACAGACCATTCAACACTGAAGTATCTGTTCACGAAAAAGGATACAAAACCTAGATTGATACATTGATATTAAGGATAAAAAGGGAACAAAGAACCAAGTAGCAGACCACTTGTCAAGGCTGGAGACGGGAAGGAGTCAATCCACAGACAAGACCAACATACTAGAGACCTTCCCAGATGAGCAGTTGTTTGCTGCCACCAGCACTGCCGTGACAGCCATGGCGGCATGTAAGCTTTCTGAAACCCCTTGGTATGCTGACATTGTTAATTACATTGTAAGTGGTTTGTTACCTCCTGAGCTTAATTACCAAGCAAGAAAGAGGTTCTAAAATGATGCAAAACATTATTATTGGGACGAACCTCTTCTTTTCAAACACTGTGCATATCAGATTATCAAGAGATGCGTACCACAGGACGAACAGAAACCTATGCTTCACCACTATCATGCTTCCCCTTTTGGAGGACACCTAGGGGGAAACAAAACCACTGCCAAAGTTTTGCAATCCGGTCTCTATTGGCCCACATTATTCAAGGATGCACAAGCTTTTTTACAAGAGCTGTGACAAGTGCCAAAGGACTGGGAACATATCAAGAAGGCATGAGATGCCACTGCAGAACATACTACAGGTCAAAATCTTCGATGTATGGGGAATCGACTTCATGGGACCATTCCCAGCATCTTGTGGGAATTTGTACATCCTAATGGCAGTGGACTATGTGTCAAAGTGGGTAGAAGCAATCACCACTTAGAAGAACGATGCCAAGACCGTACAAAGATTTCTTCACAAGAATGTCTTCTCTAGATTTAGTATTCCAAGGGCGATAATTAGTGATAAGGGGAGACACTTCGATAATAAGGTGATTGCTGCTGCATTAAGGAAATACGGAGTAAAGCACCGAATTGCAACAGCGTACCACCCTCAAACCAATGGGCAGGCCAAGATATCCAACAGAGAAGTAAAGAACATGCTAGAGAAGATGGTTAAACCCACTCGAAAGGATTGGTCTCTACATCTCAATGATGCACTCTGGGCCTACAGAACAGCGTTCAAGACACCATTGGGGATGTCACCCTATCGACTCATCTATGGGAAAACCTGTCATTTACCTGTTGAGATAGAACACAAAGCTTACTAGCTATCAAGGCAGTAAATATGGACTGGGATAAGGCAGGACATAAAAGGATACTAGACTTGAATGATATAGAGGAAATCCGAGCAATGGCCTACGACAATGCAACATCTACAAGGACAAAACTAAGAAGTGGCACGACAGGAAGCTGCTGCCACGACAGTTCTGCCCAGGGCAGCAGGTGTTGTTGTTCAACTCTAGGTTGAAGCTTTTCCCAGGAAAGCTTAAATCTAGGTGGTCTGGTCCTTTCCAGGTTGTCCAAGTTTTCCCTCATGGTGCCATTACAATCAAATCACTAAAAGATGGGCACTAGTTCAAGGTCAATGGACAGAGGCTCAAGCATTATCAGGGGACTGAAGCCCCAAGAATGCAGAAAGTAGTTACTTTAGGAGATGCCCCTCAAGGCATCCCTAATTTAACTTAGTTTTATTTTATTTTATTTATTCGTTTATTAGGAATTAAGATTTTTATTTATTTCTTTTAGGAAATAAAATTTTAATTCAAATTATTTATTTAATTATTTTTAGGAATTAAAGGAAGCAAAGCAAAGAGGAGGAATTAACCAGCCCACCGCATTCACAACAGCCCAAAAAGCCCAACGGACGAGCCTATCGTCACAACCTTTCACCAGCTGTCGCGATAGACGCGGAGAAGACAACCTGTCATGGAGCAGTCGCGACAGACATGCAAACACGTAACAGACGCACAGCAGACAAGGAAACGCGTGACAAACGCGTTAGAAACCGCGTAACAACTGGCCCTGTTATTCTCACCTGCCGCTACAGTTCCAACGGGCAGAAAACCCCGTTCTATATAAACCCCCACTCCCTTTTCATTTTTCATCTCATTCTCATTCTCTCAACTTGCTTCCTCTATTTTAGATCTCAGAAAATTTCTTGTTCATTTTGCTACAGTTCCTTGCAATGGCCAGCAGAAACACCCGACGCAGCCTTACCTCCACCTCCGCCATGGCAGTGTCAACACCAAGCCAAAGCGGCATACCCAACCGGTTCGCATTCACAGATTCAGCAAAGAGGTACTACAGTTCTTTCTAGAAGAGGGACATGTGGGAATAATGAGGGTTCATTTATACCCAAACGACGGGAGAGCTAGGGCTAGAAGGCTTCATCGCGAAGAAGATACAAGCACTCAAATGGCAGAAGTTTGCTGCCCAGCCTGAAGAAATGAATGTAACCCTCGTTTGTGAATTCTACGCTGCCGGTACCAATAAGGATGCCACGACAGTGACCGTCCGAGGCAAAGAAATCTCTCTCGAGCCGGCGTACATCAACACACTATATGGACTGTACGTGAGCAAGAAGGAGGACGCCCACCGGAGGTTCGTGAATAGTCTGTCGTCGGCAGACTATGACGCTGTCATGGCAGAGGTGGTAGAGGAAGGAACGGAGTGGAACGATGACCCGAAGCATCGATGGACTGTTAGGAGGACCCAGCTTACCCCACAAGCCAAGCTGTGGAATCATTTTGTCAAGAAGTGCCTCATGCCTACCTTCCACAACACCACTGTCGACCAGCAGAGATTGGCTCTTGTTCACTCCATTCTCAATGAGAGGCAAATCAACGTCAGCCGCTACATCCGAGACGGAATCATCGAGTGTGCTCTCCGACCTTCAGTCCCCTTACTCTTCCCCTATCTCATCACCACACTCTGTCGGGGCAACAACGTACCAGAAATCAACGAGGATGTCAAGGTCCAAGGGAAAGGGTGGACGCAGTAGAATCTCTACAGTCTGATGGAGTTGAAAGCTGCCACTCCTCTGTCGTATGTAAACCCCTCTGCCGCGACAGAACTGACGGCAGACCCTAGCTCCCCTGAACCTGTCGCAGCAGACCCAGAGTAGACGGTAGCAGCACCACCGGTAGACACCTCCAACCCGATTTTGACGATGCTGAAAAAGATGGAGGAACGACAGCTCGGCCTGATGGGTTTTATGAGGGACTTCACTGCCGCAACGGTAAATTTTATTAAGAATGATTTAAATTTTACCAATGTGTAATTCTCCTCCTTCCTAGAAAATCTATTTGATGTACCCACACCTGCTGCAAGCCCCAGAACTCCCACTGCTGCCTCCACACCCACACATACCACGACCGGCGAAGGCGGCAGAAAATCTGCCACTCCCAGAAGAGAAAAGAGGAAGGACCCCCTACCGGAGATCAACCCAAAATATTTTGAAGGGTTCTCCCCCTCCTCCGTCTAGAAGGACTCTAACTCCGAGCCATCCGTAGCCCGAGACATCTCCAAGGACTTCCCTCCGATGAAAAGGAAGAAGTTGAAAGAGACTGTCGAATGACCCTGCCAAGACAGATCTGCCAGTAGCAGCAGCGATGATGATCTCGAGGTCCTGGACCAACCCCCATACATCTCACCGACCCGCATCCAGCCACCTCAAGAGGCTAAGAAGAAAATGGCCTCTACATCCCCCAGCAACCTGCCAGCCCCGGCCGTCAAGGTCACTGCCCACCTGCGGCTCCAAGTTAGCAGCAGCAGAGACGACAACTCCTCCACTTAAATGCTTTTACTTATATATTTGATGTCTTTGTTGTTTTTTTATCTATTCTGTGATGTATTTTCTGTTTTTCATTTTTATCATTGTCATGTATTGAGGGCAATGTAACCCTCGAGTTTGGGGGTGGGCATCCCTCCATTAATGAACTTGTCAGTTGTGTCTTAATTTGTGTGAAATTGTTAGTTTTTTTGTGTCAAAAAATGAAAATAAAAACAAAATTTTGGCTTAAGTCTTTGAACTGAACTTACCTGCCGCGACATACTCTGTCGTGACAGCGCCTTTAGGATGTTTTTAGGAACTATTTAGAGCCTTGCTATAGTTCCGATTTTATAACACCCTTTGTGACTCTTATGCTGTCTAGACTTCAGCAGTGAACTAGAATAGGAAGGTTTACCCACTTGAGCTGCCCCTAGAGGTGCCTATCACTGGCTCTAGGAATAAAAGAAAGAAATATTTCAGACTCACTTGCTTGCAAAACTGCCTTACAAGGATTTTAGGAAGATTTTTCTTTGAGCTTAAGTTAGAAAAAACTAAAGGAGCCTAAGAATTGCCTCCATAAAAGATGAAGTCTAAAGTCAGAAAAAAAACTAAAGGAGCCTAAGAATTGCCTCCAGAAAAAATGAATTGGCATAAAACTCAAGTTTGTAAGCATAACTATTCTGGTAAGCTAAGGGAGTCTAGGCACATATTTGTTCACAAAACCTGCACACACTACACAAGAACTATAGAATTGTTCCGGATAAATCCAGAAACGCCTAACAAGGTATTGCTCTTGATAGTGAATGTGTGGTAGGTAATGAAAAGTTCACTAAATTAAGCCAAACCAAAAAGTTTTTTTTTTTAGTTAGGTAGTATTTGCTTGAGGACAAGCAAGAGCTTGAGTTTGGGGGTGTGTTGAGTGTATAAAAGTTCTATAATTTACCCCATTTACCCATATTTCCGCTTCATTCAAGCATAATTCATTGCATTTAGGATATAGTTTTGCATATACATCACAATTAGATAAAATGACACAGTTGCTACTGATTTTGGTTACTTTTGAAGGTATCTGCTGCGGCGGACTCAGGGCAGCAAAAGAGCAAAGGCGGATCACAGAATTGGAGTCGAGAAGCAAACGCTATAGTGGCTACTGCCGTGGCAGCCATGACGATAGAATGGTGAGGTGAAAAAGTGAAGTGGAGCTCAACAGATAGAGGACTTCAAGCCGGTCTGTCGTGGACCACTTCCATATTTTTCTGAGCCCTATGTCAGAATGAAGGCTAAGCCCAAAGTCCAAGTAAGAAACTCAAGGCAAGAAAAGAGGACGAATTAAAGACATCTACTCAGAAGATTTAATCTTTAATAGACTTGTACTTTAGTTTAAACTTGTATTCTTTCCATATTAGAAAACTTGGACCCAAGGACTATATAAAGGCATGTAATTCGACCTAAGGAAGGATATCTCATTCCTAGCCGTCTTCCCCTAAACCCTTGTCCTTTCCCCCTCTTCACCATGTTCTAAACTTCCCCTAGGGCTAAGGGTTGATTATGTAAAATAGTTGCAAGGATTGTATTGTTTTAGGAATTTTCTGCCATGAAATAAAAACTTCAAGTTTATTTATTCTGGTTTTTCATATCTCACAAGAGTATCGGGAGAGCATTATGAGGTTATCCATTTGTTTGATATCGGGAGAGTCAAGCATACGAACGGAATAAATACGTGTTTTCCACTTTATGGTTAAACCATCTCGGCTTAGGGATAAGTACGAGGTTAAGTGGCTAAAGGAGAATTCAACAACATTGGTGTTCACCCTTCGATTCACACTGGGACGTATCATCCAAGAATTGTTCATCAACAGAACTTGGGCCTAGGGATACGACAAGTAATTGCAGGGGTTCTTGCCAAGCTAGAAGTAAATATTTGTTGATCGCTGCCGCGACGACAACAGACCACTGCCGCGACAGGTGCTACCGCGATAGGAACGATGACAGAACACAGAAGTTCCTTTAACAGTGCAACACTTGCACTACTGAGCAATTCAATACCGCCCAATTCTTTAAATCTGATTTCTTCATCTTTTATTTTAGTTGTTTCTCAAGATTGCTTCACCAATTCAATTAAACTATTTCTCTCTCTCTTGTGTAGGAATTCAAGGATAGAGTTATTCCTAGTCCCTATGGAGACGATATCCGATCTCCAGTATCACTTTACTACTTGCGTCGTGTACACTTGCACTATTTGCAATATGACTCTTTTACACGCAACACTATGCTTGAGTTACTCAACTAAATACTGCTATATAGTTGGAATTGCATGTTTATATGTTTGAGTGGATGCTATAAGCATGTAATTATGTTTTGAGGAAGATTTGTTGAAGTTTGCAATGGTTTTGTGGCTGATTTTGGGAAAATTCTAGTATGCGTATCGATACACGGGCTTGCGTATTGAAACGCATAAGCCAAATTTGTGCTTTTCTGCACAGGTGTTTCGGTATGGATGGGAGTGTTTCGATACGGGCTTGAAGGGCGTACCGATACGCGGGGAAGCGTATCGATACACTTTCTGTGACTTTGGTCACTACCGTACCGCGTATCGATACGAACGTAGGCATACCGATATGCAACCGTTAATTCTATTAATGACATCTGTAAAAGTTTGAAATTGTTGCATTGTAGTCCCCAATTTTCACGTATGCAATTGGATGTGTTTGGTTAGTTGGTTTATGATGAAAACTTACAGGGAAGCATGAAACATGACTAATTGAGTAATGGTAAACTTAAAATCAGAGAAGTCCCTGTAATTCTCAGAAATTACATTTTGGTCCCTAAATGTCTAGTTTGTACAATTAAACCCCTAAACGAGATCTGATCGCTGTGCCGTTTCTTCCTATGCCCTTTGGTGATCACATAGGACTAATGTTGCATCTAGAAAAGATGAAAAGAAAAAAAGGGTCGTCAATCGGAGTCGGCTTTAACGAGTTGGCTTCAGTTTTCCCCGTGTAATCACCTCGGTTCGGGTCAACCGTCTAGACCGGGCTAAGGGGGTTACATTTGTTGGTATCAGAGCAAGGTTTGCGAATAGTTAGGGCGTTGGTAAGTGGTCGGTAAGTGTAAATGTGAGCAGATATGATCTTTGTGAAAGCATGTTGTGTGATTGTGCAATGTTTTAGCTTTAATGAGATGAAATGCATGAAAGTTCATTGATTGAGATGAATTTGTGATGCTATGCTATGTTTGGGGTATAGATGGGGAACTCATTGCCATATCATTACTATTGGAAAGAATTGTTTTGAAAATGAACTTGAGCACCTTGGATTTCTTGCATTATATTGCCTAATTGAGATTTATTGCATTTTGCTAGTTGCATTGTTTTGAATGGGGTCACGTAGAGAGCATAGAATAAACACGTGTAATGCAGTCGAGAATGATACGAATGAGAATGATGAGTGTGTCGAGAATCTACCGCCTCCTCCTCCTAGTGGACCACCCGGTGGTGGTGGAGCGGGAGCTGGAATAGGGGTTGCTAAACACGAGGGAGCGCGAGGGCAAGCTGCTCCTGATATGATCGTTCTGATTCAGGCTATTGCTGGAGCTTTTCGGGCGACAGTAGCTGGTGCTCATGTGGCTGCACCTCAGGCTGGTGTTGGTGCGAGTTTGCCTCTGGAGCGACTCCGCAGTCTAGGAGGGATTGAGTTTAGAGGGCTGACCCCTGAGGGTTCCGAGTCTTGGTTGGAGAGCACCAAGAGAATCCCTGGACAGATGAATTTTAATGATGTCTAGAAGTTGGAATGCATCGCATCTTTGTTGCATGGTGATGCGTATACGTGGTGGACGACCACTATAGCTGGTTTGGAGGATGCTGAGGTGTCTTGGACGTTCTTTCTGAATGCATTCAAGAGGAAGTTTCTGGGAGTCCATTATCTGGATGAGAAAAAGAGGGAGTTTATGTCCCCTAGTACAAGGAAACATGTCAGTGGAGGAATATGAAGTCCAGTTTGTACGCCTTAGCCAGTATGCACCAGAGTTGATCCCTAGTGAACGGGGGAGGTGTGAGCGTTTCAGATATAGGCTAGTGGCTGATGTGAAAACATATATGCTTGCATCGGATTACACCAATTTTCATGTATTGGTCACTCGAGCCAAGGACATTGAGCTGAACCTTGGTCTCGCGAGTCGAGCAGGAGGATCTAGCTTGGGGAAGCGAGCTGCGGATCGTGATATTGGAAGAGATTGATTTAATAGGCCTAAGGATAGAAGGTCGCACACGGATGTTAGATGCGGGGGAGGTAACCACGAGAGAGGTCAGCAAGGGCCGAATGCTTTCATCCGTACCCCTGAGTGTAACCGGTGTGGCAGGAGGCACACGAGAGAGTGCTGGGGCAAAGTTGGTACGTGCTAGAATTGTGGTTCCCGTGGGCACATGAAACGGGATTGTCCTCAGCCGATCCGAGAGGGGCATGCTTCGGTGAGAGCAGCTGAGCCACAGAGAGACTGCGGGTGCGGCCATTGCAATTTCCAGCGTAGAGAGGATGGTGCGAGGAATGTGACACATGTTGTAGCTGTTCAGCCCGAAGGAGGTGGCCAAGCCAGAGTGTATGCCCATCCAGAAGGGAGCAATGACACTGACGTGATCGCATGTACCTTTACTTTGCTGTCTTTGTCATTACTTTCTCTGATTGATTCTGGATCTACACACTCGTACATATTGCGTGAACATGCTCAAATGCTTGGTTTGCCTATTGATTCCTTGGATGTTGGTATACGTGTAACTAGTTCTTTCGGTGAAACGGTTGTGACAAGGAGGGTATATAAGAGGTGTCCCTTAAAGGTGCAAGAACATGTGTTCTTGGTGGATCTTATGGAATTTCCTTTCTATAGATTCAATGTAATCCTTGGTATGGATTGGCTCGTTGAGCATAGGACTGTTGTGGATTTTGAGAATAAGCGAGTTTCACTGAAACTTGCTCATGATTATGAAGTTGTGGTGGTGGGAGAGAACGTGAAGTTCTTATATAATGTGGTTCCGACGCTTGAAGCGAGCTGGTTGATGCGTCAAGGGTGTAAAGCTTATTTAGCTTTTGTAATGAATCCTAGCACGAAGAAGGTGCGTGTGTGTAACCCCCTTAACCCGGCCTAGACGGTTGACCCGAATTAAGAAAGTCACACGGGGAAAACCAAAGTCAACCCGAAAGTCAACCTTGATTAACGACCCTTTTTTTTCTTTTTAAACTTTTCTAGATGCATATTAAGCCTTAGATATGATCATACAACAGCATACTCAAAGATCATAAACATCAGAGGTCAAACAGGGACCCAATTGAACAATTTACAACTTTAGGGACCAAATTGTAAATTCTGATAATTATAAGGACTTAGCCCAAATTAAAGTTACCAACTTGAAATTAATCAGGTTTCATGCTTCTCTGTGAAATTTCAGCTCAAAAGGACTTCCCAAACTCATACAATTGCACAAACAAGATTCAGGACCAAAATGCAAACAATTCAAAACACATAACTGCCACTGTCAGCCCCCAACGGTCAACCGTTCCGAAACGGGAGACAGCCCGTTTCGAAACGCGGGGCCGTTCCGCAACGGGTACCGAAACGGGGGTCGGGCAGTAGCCTTTCCGTTTCGGAACGGTCCCTTCCGTTTCGGACGCCTGGGCTTGTTTAAGGCACCCGTTCCGAAACGGTAGGTGCTGTTCTGAAACACCCTGCACAGATTGCCCCAAAATGCATACTTAAACATGCAATTGACCAACCAATCATGCTCCAAATGCCACCAAACTTTGCCAACATGCAATTCAACATATATGAGACATACTTGCATCACCAATTCATCAAAACACCAACATATATGAAAAGCCCCAAATCTATAGGCATGCTTCCTACACAAGCAACCATTCAAGCATAAACTTTCAATTTAAGCATATAAAGGCCAACCACCAAAAACCAGCATTCTCAACAACATTCAGCATACTTAGGGAGTTCAAAACATCTCCCAAAACATACACATAGGTCCCCCATTGCCAAATTACCAAAAGCTAAATGTACTTAAGAAAACCTTCCATACTTTGAGCTTTACTTCCACTTGAATGCTTGCCTTCCTTGCTGCCCTCAAAGTACTTTAATGTTCTGCATCATTGATTTGAGAAAACAAAGAGAGCGTAAGCAAAAGCTTAGTGAGGAATGCTCAACAAAACCATCCAATAATGCATTTATAAAACACTTTATAATCATGCCTCAAATCATCATTTACACATGCTCAAAAGCATACTTAAACATGCATCTCATGCATCATATCATTACATGTCATATTGGCCACAAGTGATACATTTCATTTCTTTAAAAACAAGTTCATCAACTTTCACCCCAAGGACTTTTAAACACCTTGGCCCCAAGGACTTTTAAACACCTTGGCCTATGGACTTTTAAACACCATATAAAGGACCACACAAGGACTTTTAACCACCTTTGTGTCCGTATCAAGTTTCACATCAAGGACTTTTAAACACCTTGACCCCAAGGACTTTTAAACACCTTGGCCATGGACTTTTAAACACCATGATAATAATCACCCCAAGGACTTTTAAACACCTTGGCCCCAAGGACTTTTAAACACCTTGGAAAGGATCACACAAGGACTTTTAAACACCTTTGTGTCCATAACAAGAATCATCCAAGGACTTTTAACCACCTTGATGTTCTTAAGTAAACAAGGCTCACTCAAGGACTTTTAACCACCTTAGTGACCTTAACCTTTTCAAAACATCACTTGCCAATATACATCATTATCATCAATTTATCCACTGTTTTAAAGCATTAAACCAAGCCATATTCATCATGCATTTAAAAGCATCAAACCACATTTAAACAATGTTCAACAACAAGGAACTCTTACCTTGAGTTTCCTTCAACATATGGCTTACAAAAACAGCATTAACCATGCTTAATCATGCTTTCAAAACAGAGTTTAAAACATGCAATAAACCACATTGCAACAACAATCAAATCATGGCCACCACTAGAGAGTATTTCCGAAAACTTACTCTTGAGCTTAGCAAAGTTGTTTAGACTTAAACTAAGCTCCCAAGACATTGGTTTCAAAGCCGAAAACCCAATTTCACTCACCGATTCCACTTCGCCTCTTGCCGAAGCACCAAATCAAGCTTCCGGATCACCACCACTTGGATCCAAAGATGACTCCCCTGTTTTAACACATTAAAACAGTAGATTAATGCATCATCATGCATTAATAGCTTCAATGAAAGCACCTAAACCCGCTGCTCTCATCCACACTCCATTTTCGGCCACCAAACACAACCGAAAATGCATCCAAACCACTTCTCAACAAAGCCCAGCCATTAACCATCAGAACCTAACATCCTTTAACACCATCTAACATCTAAAAAGAACCTAACAACATCCTTATACCTCCAGCAACACCAGATCCACAAGATCACCTCAAAAACAATCAAGAATCACAAGCTAAACTTAGGAAATTCAACCTATCCGGGATTGCATCAATCAAAACTCAATTCCTTATCAAAACAACATTCATTAATCATCAATTTAACATCCTAAAACACTGCTTTAACAGATCCAACGAAAATTCATCAAAAATCACCAAATCTTGCATTTTAAGCCAAGATCCATTTCACAACTTCAAAAACCATTTATAAAACATCAATTAAGGATTGAGAACTTAGGAATTTCATTAAAGAACTTGAAGTTCAGAGGAGAAGGACGTTCTTACCTCCAAACTTGAGTTTCTCCTCTTTTGGAACCAAAAAGCTTGATGAATCAAGTAGCAAATTGAGAGGTTTTGTTGATGTGATGATTGGAAATCAAAAGAAGATTGAAAAGAGAGAAATGAGTGACAAAATCAGAAGGAAATCTCTGGAGAGAAAGTGTTTGGATTGAGAGAAAATGAGAGAAAAGAAAAATTAGAAAATATGAGAAATTAGTTACAAAATAGCCAAAATGATTTTCCCTCCACTTTTCTTTAGCTTGAAAATCAGAATTAATCATTAAAATATCTTAGAAAAATCTGGAGAAACTCCCTTTGGGTAAATAGCTCCTTAAAGATTCAAAGTTTCAACCCTTTCGAAAATAGTCACAAAACTTTCAAAAATTACATTTTGGTCACTAGCCAAAATGTCACCCTTCCAAAACTCATTTTCCAAAATTGATTTCACAGTTCACTTAATTATATTAAAAGATGATTTTAGAACATTTTTCCATATTTTTAATGCAACCCGAACTAGGTTTTCCTAAATTCACTCTCTTAGATTCGAACAGCACTTTGACCAAACCGGTCAATGCCCAAAACTTCTAAGCCCAAAACCGGGGCATTACAACTCTCCCCCCCTTAAGAAATTTCGTCCCCGAAATTTACCTGAAGGAAAGAGATAAGGAAACTGCTTCAGCATGTCTTCCTTCCGCTCCCACGTGGCTTCCTCAACACCTCGATGCTTCCACAGCACCTTCACCAACTCAATGGTCTTGCCATGAAGAACCTTGCTATCCGAATCCAGAACCTTCACCGGTTCCTCATCATAGGTCAAATCCGGATTCAAAACCACTTCCTCCACAGGCATCACATGCGAAGGATCAAATCTATACTTTCGAAGCATAGAAACATGGAACACATCATGAATCTTCTCCAACTCCTGAGGTAACCTCAACCGATACGCAACAGGACCCACACGCTCAACCACCTCATATGGTCCAATGTACCTAGGGCTCAACTTACCCTTCCGACCAAACCTCATCACCTTCTTCCAAGGCGAAACCTTCAAGAACACACGGTCACCCACCGCATACTCTATCTCCTTACGCTTCAAATCCGCGTAAGACTTCTGCCGATCAGAAGCTGCCTTCAAACGCTCACAAATGAGCTTTACCTTCTCTGTGGTCCCTTTCAACAAAGCCGGCATCGAAACCAACTTTTGACCAGTTTCGGCCCAACAAAGAGGAGTCCTACACTTCCTCCCGTACAAAGCCTCATAAGGTGCCATCTGTATACTTGCCTGATAACTATTGTTATAAGCAAACTCAACCAAAGGCAGATGCTTCTCCCAAGAACCTTGGAACTCAATCACGCAGCACCTCAACATATCCTCCAAAATCTGGATAACACGCTCAGACTGACCATCCGACTGAGGATGATAGGATGTACTGAAATGCAACCTTGTACCCAGAGCTTGATGCAAACACTACCAAAACCGCGATGTGAACCTCGGATCCCTATCCGACACAATCGACTTAGGCACACCATGCAGCCGCACAATCTCAGCAATGTACAGCTCCGCCAACTTATCCAAAGAAAACATGGTATGCACAGGCAAGAAATGCGCACACTTCGTTAGGCGATCCACAATCACCCACACCGAATTCTTCTTCGATGGAGACAAAGGTAAACCAGATACAAAATCCATGGTAACCCTTTCCCACTTCCATTCAGGGATTTTCAACGATTGCAACAACCCTGAAGGAAACTGATGCTCAGCCTTAACTCACTGACACACCAAACACTTGCTAACAAACTCCGCCACATCTTTCTTCAAACCCACCCAATAGTACTCATCACGAAGATCACGGTACATCTTGGTACTACCAGGGTGCATAGCAAAAGGACTACTATGACCTTCAGTCAGAATAGCACGCCTCAACTCAGCATCAGCAGGCACTACTATCCGACTCCCAAAACACAACACACCATCATCATTAAAGCAGAAATCCGAAGGTCTCCCCTCCGCGATATCCTGAACATGCGGCACCAAGGAATCATCCAGCAACTGCTCATCCTTGATCAACTGAACCAATGATGGATTCACCTGCAACTCAGCAACAAGACCACCATCTTACGATATGCTCAAACAAGCAAACATAGCCCTCAGCTCAACAGCTACTTTCCTACTCAAGGCATCCGCTACAACATTAGCTTTTCCAGGATGATACTCAATCGTCAGATCATAATCCTTGAGCAACTCCAACCAACGCCGCTGCCTAAGATTCAACTCCTTCTGAGACATCAGATACCTCAAACTCTTGTGATCTGTGTACACAGTACACTTCTCACCATACAGATAATGTCTCCAGATCTTCAGAGCAAAAACCACTGCAGCCAGCTCAATATCATGCGTAGGGTAATTGCGCTCATGCACTTTCAACTGTCGTGATGCATAAGCCACCACCTTACCCCCCTGCATCAGCACACACCCCAAACCAACATAGGATGCATCACTGTATACCACAAACTCTTTCCCTGATTCAGGCTGAACCAAGATAGGAGCTTGCGTCAAAGCCGCCTTAAGCTTCTCAAAAGCCTGTTGTCTCGCTTCCGTCCACTCATACTTAACATCCTTTTGCAACAGCTTCGTCAAAGGAGCAGCAATCTTGGAAAAACCATCCACAAACCTTCGGTAGTATCCCGCCAAACCAAGGAAACTACGGATCTCATGAACAGACTTAGGAACTTTCCAATTCATCACCGCCTCAATCTTCTGAGGATCAACACGAATCCCCTCAGCAGAAACCACATGCCCAAGGAACACCACCTCCCTTAACCAGAACTCACACTTGCTCAGCTTAGCATAAAGCTGATTCTCCAACAAAGCTTACAAAACAATCCTTAAATGCTCTTCATGCTCCTCCTCAGTACGCGAGTACACGAGGATATCATCAATGAACACCACAACGAACTTGTCCAGGTATTCATGAAACACACGATTCATCATGTCCATGAAAGCAGCAGGAGCATTTGTCAAACCAAACGGCATCACAAGGAACTCATAATGCCCATACCTTGTCCTGAAAGTTGTCTTAGGCACATCCACATCCTTCACTTTCAACTGGTAATACCCTGACCTCAAGTCAATCTTAGAGAACACAGCAGCTCCCCGAAATTGATCAAAGAGATCATCAATCCACGGCAAAGGATATCGATTCTTGATAGTCAACTTGTTCAGTTGACGGTAATCAATGCACATTCTCATAGTGCCATCCTTCTTCTTCACGAACAAGACCGGTGCTCCCCAAGGTGACACACTCGGCCGGATGAAACCACGATCAAGTAACTCTTGCAACTGCGTCTTCAGCTCTTTCAGCTCCTTAGGTGCCATTCTATAGGGAGTAATGGACACAGGAGTTGTATTCTCATACAGCTCAATTCCAAACTCCACCTCGCGATTAGGAGGTAAACCAGGCAACTCCTCAGGAAAAACACCAGGAAACTCCTTCACAACTCTGATATCTTGCACCCTCAACTCCTTAGAGCTAGGATTCATCACAAAAGCTAGATAGGCTTCGCAACCTTGCCTCAGCATCCTGCTCGCCTCCAAGGTAGACACCACATTGGCAAGAAACTTCACATTCTCACCAACCACAACAACTTCATAATCATCCGCAAGCTTAAGCGAAACTCGCTTGTTTTCACAATCCACAACAGCGCGATGCTCAGCAAGCCAATCCATACCAAGGATTACATCAAAACCATAAAAGGGCAACTCCATAAGATCAACATGAAAAACATGTTCTTGAACAACCAAGGGACACCTTCTATAAAGCTTTTGAGTCACAACAGTCTCACCAAAAGAACTAGTGACACGAACACCAACATCCAAAGACTCAACAGGCAAACCAAGCAATTCAGAATGCTCACGCAAAATGTATGAATGCGTAGATCCAGAATCTATCAAAGAAAGCAATGACAAGGATTGCAAAGTAAAGGTACCTGCAATCACATCCGCATCATTCCTTCCCTCACGCTGAGCATACACCCTCGCTTGGCCTCCACCTTCAGGCTGAATAGCCACAACATGGGCCACTCCACGACCACCTTCCTCTCTCCTCTGGAAATTACCACCGCCGCGTCCACGACCTCTCTGCGGTGCAGCAACAACAGGAGCACACACCTGATCCCCAGCCAACCTAGGACAATCTCGCCTCAAATGGTCTGCGGATCCACAATTCCAGCACCCATTACCAGCTGCCGCAACAGGAGCTTGCACCTCTCTCACAGCACGAGGACAGTCACGCTTCATGTGACCACGTGAACCACAGATCCAACAAGCACTCGGATCAGCTCTAGCATTGCCTCCTCTAGCAGGTGCACCACCACCTCTCTTAGCTGAAGACTGATACTTCTGATCACGTCCCCTCTTGTTCCGTCCACCTCCGGAACTATACTCAGCAGCTCGCTTGCCAGCACCCTTAGCAGATAAACTCAGGTTCATCTCAACGTCCTTGGCTCGGCCCACCAACACATCAAAATCATCATACTCAGCGGCCAGCAAATACATTTTCACATCCGTCTCTAAGCCATAACGGAACCTCTCGCACCTTGCCCGTTCATCAGGTACCAGCTCAGGTGCATACCGACTGAGTCGCACAAACTGCACCTCATACTCAGCCACACTCATGCTCCCTTGGGTAAGAGACATGAATTCACGCTTCTTCTCATCAAGATATCTCACACCAAGATACCTTCTCTTGAACACATTCTGAAAGAATGTCCAAGTCACATCAGCTTCTGCCATCCCAGCTATGGTGGTCGTCCACCACGTATACGCATCCTTTTGCAGCAAGGACACAACACAGCCAAGCTTCTGCACATCAGTGCAACTCATCTGACCCAAGACTCGCTTGGTACTCTCTAGCCAAGCTTCAGAACTCTCAGCAGACATACCCCTGAACTCAGTCCCACCAAGACTGCGCAGACGCTCCAAAGGTAGTCTAACTCCAGCATCTTCCTGATGCCCCGCTCCACGAGCCCCAGCTACTGCTGCTTGAAAAGCACTAGCAATAGCTTGCACTAACATTGTCATATCAGGCATAGCTTGCCCCTGACCAGCCTCAGGTCCAGCAGCTCCAGCACCAGCTGCAGCTCTAGCTTCCTCAGCCCCAGCACCACCACCACCAGGTGGAGGAGGAGGTAACACCGCACTACCCGTGTTTTCCTCATTCTCGTTCTCATTAGGAGCCGTAGCTCGCACATTACCTCGTAACTCTCTACGTGGTGCCATACTTTTACCATGCAATCACAATACAAATAAAATGAAGTCAGGCCCAGCAAGGTAAGCAATCCAAGTATTCAAGCTTAATTTCATTCAAAATCAACACCATTTCATTAGCTTTTATTTGGCAATGGGTACCCACAACATGCTACACCACAGCATACATCTCAATTGCAACATACATGCAATTCACTCAACATGCTTCCACTCAACAAGCATACAAAGTATACATACTTCAATCATGCACATATTCATTCCCAATTACTCGAGAACTCAGCTCTGATACCACCAAATGTAACCCCCTTAACCCGGCCTAGACGGTT
This sequence comes from Hibiscus trionum, assembly GCA_030270665.1. Taxonomy (NCBI): domain Eukaryota; kingdom Viridiplantae; phylum Streptophyta; class Magnoliopsida; order Malvales; family Malvaceae; genus Hibiscus; species Hibiscus trionum. Next base: position 32,553,056 of record BSYR01000021.1, read on the forward strand.
GACCCGAATTAAGAAAGTCACACGGGGAAAACCAAAGTCAACCCGAAAGTCAACCTTGATTAACGACCCTTTTTTTTCTTTTTAAACTTGTCTAGATGCATATTAAGCCTTAGATATGATCATACAACAGCATACTCAAAGATCATAAACATCAGAGGTCAAACAGGGACCCAATTGAACAATTTACAACTTTAGGGACCAAATTGTAAATTCTGATAATTATAAGGACTTAGCCCAAATTAAAGTTACCAACTTGAAATTAATCAGGTTTCATGCTTCTCTGTGAAATTTCAGCTCAAAAGGACTTCCCAAACTCATACAATTGCACAAACAAGATTCAGGACCAAAATGCAAACAATTCAAAACACATAACTGCCACTGTCAGCCCCCAACGGTCAACCGTTCCGAAACGGGAGACAGCCCGTTTCGAAACGCGGGGCCGTTCCGCAACGGGTACCGAAACGGGGGTCGGGCAGTAGCCTTTCCGTTTCGGAACGGTCCCTTCCGTTTCGGACGCCTGGGCTTGTTTAAGGCACCCGTTCCGAAACGGTAGGTGCTGTTCTGAAACACCCTGCACAGATTGCCCCAAAATGCATACTTAAACATGCAATTGACCAACCAATCATGCTCCAAATGCCACCAAACTTTGCCAACATGCAATTCAACATATATGAGACATACTTGCATCACCAATTCATCAAAACACCAACATATATGAAAAGCCCCAAATCTATAGGCATGCTTCCTACACAAGCAACCATTCAAGCATAAACTTTCAATTTAAGCATATAAAGGCCAACCACCAAAAACCAGCATTCTCAACAACATTCAGCATACTTAGGGAGTTCAAAACATCTCCCAAAACATACACATAGGTCCCCCATTGCCAAATTACCAAAAGCTAAATGTACTTAAGAAAACCTTCCATACTTTGAGCTTTACTTCCACTTGAATGCTTGCCTTCCTTGCTGCCCTCAAAGTACTTTAATGTTCTGCATCATTGATTTGAGAAAACAAAGAGAGCGTAAGCAAAAGCTTAGTGAGGAATGCTCAACAAAACCATCCAATAATGCATTTATAAAACACTTTATAATCATGCCTCAAATCATCATTTACACATGCTCAAAAGCATACTTAAACATGCATCTCATGCATCATATCATTACATGTCATATTGGCCACAAGTGATACATTTCATTTCTTTAAAAACAAGTTCATCAACTTTCACCCCAAGGACTTTTAAACACCTTGGCCCCAAGGACTTTTAAACACCTTGGCCTATGGACTTTTAAACACCATAGAAAGGACCACACAAGGACTTTTAACCACCTTTGTGTCCGTATCAAGTTTCACATCAAGGACTTTTAAACACCTTGACCCCAAGGACTTTTAAACACCTTGGCCATGGACTTTTAAACACCATGATAATAATCACCCCCAAGGACTTTTAAACACCTTGGCCCCAAGGACTTTTAAACACCTTGGAAAGGATCACACAAGGACTTTTAAACACCTTTGTGTCCATAACAAGAATCATCCAAGGACTTTTAACCACCTTGATGTTCTTAAGTAAACAAGGCTCACTCAAGGACTTTTAACCACCTTAGTGACCTTAACCTTTTCAAAACATCACTTGCCAATATACATCATTATCATCAATTTATCCACTGTTTTAAAGCATTAAACCAAGCCATATTCATCATGCATTTAAAAGCATCAAACCACATTTAAACAATGTTCAACAACAAGGAACTCTTACCTTGAGTTTCCTTCAACATATGGCTTACAAAAACAGCATTAACCATGCTTAATCATGCTTTCAAAACAGAGTTTAAAACATGCAATAAACCACATTGCAACAACAATCAAATCATGGCCACCACTAGAGAGTATTTCCGAAAACTTACTCTTGAGCTTAGCAAAGTTGTTTAGACTTAAACTAAGCTCCCAAGACATTGGTTTCAAAGCCGAAAACCCAATTTCACTCACCGATTCCACTTCGCCTCTTGCCGAAGCACCAAATCAAGCTTCCGGATCACCACCACTTGGATCCAAAGATGACTCCCCTGTTTTAACACATTAAAACAGTAGATTAATGCATCATCATGCATTAATAGCTTCAATGAAAGCACCTAAACCCGCTGCTCTCATCCACACTCCATTTTCGGCCACCAAACACAACCGAAAATGCATCCAAACCACTTCTCAACAAAGCCCATCCATTAACCATCAGAACCTAACATCCTTTAACACCATCTAACATCTAAAAAGAACCTAACAACATCCTTATACCTCCAGCAACACCAGATCCACAAGATCACCTAAAAAACAATCAAGAATCACAAGCTAAACTTAGGAAATTCAACCTATCCGGGATTGCATCAATCAAAACTCAATTCCTTATCAAAACAACATTCATTAATCATCAATTTAACATCCTAAAACACTGCTTTAACAGATCCAACGAAAATTCATCAAAAATCACCAAATCTTGCATTTTAAGCCAAGATCCATTTCACAACTTCAAAAACCATTTATAAAACATCAATTAAGGATTGAGAACTTAGGAATTTCATTAAAGAACTTGAAGTTCAGAGGAGAAGGACGTTCTTACCTCCAAACTTGAGTTTCTCCTCTTTTGGAACCAAAAAGCTTGATGAATCAAGTAGCAAATTGAGAGGTTTTGTTGATGTGATGATTGGAAATCAAAAGAAGATTGAAAAGAGAGAAATGAGTGACAAAATCAGAAGGAAATCTCTGGAGAGAAAGTGTTTGGATTGAGAGAAAATGAGAGAAAAGAAAAATTGGAAAATATGAGAAATTAGTTACAAAATAGCCAAAATGATTTTCCCTCCACTTTTCTTTAGCTTGAAAATCAGAATTAATCATTAAAATATCTTAGAAAAATCTGGAGAAACTCCCTTTGGGTAAATAGCTCCTTAAAGATTCAAAGTTTCAACCCTTTCGAAAATAGTCACAAAACTTTCAAAAATTACATTTTGGTCACTAGCCAAAATGTCACCCTTCCAAAACTCATTTTCCAAAATTGATTTCACAGTTCACTTAATTATATTAAAAGATGATTTTAGAACATTTTTCCATATTTTTAATGCAACCCGAACTAGGCTTTCCTAAATTCACTCTCTTAGATTCGAACAACACTTTGACCAAACCGGTCAATGCCCAAAACTTCTAAGCCCAAAACCGGGGCGTTACAGTGTGCAAGATATTAGAACTTTGCGTGAATTCCCTGGGGTGTTTCCGGAGAAGTTACATGGTTTGTCGCCTAGTCGGGAGGTTGAGTTTGGAATTGAGTTGTATGAGAACACAACTCTGGTGTCCATCGTTCCCTATCGAATGGCACCTAAGGAGTTGAAGGAGCTGAAGACGCAACTTCAGGAGTTGCTTGACCGAGGCTTCATTCGGCCTAGTGTGTCACCTTGGGGTGCACCGATCTTGTTTGTTAGGAAGAAAAATGGCACGATGAGAATGTGCATTGATTATCGTCAGCTGATTAAGTTGACTATCAAGAATAAGTATCCTCTGTCAATGATTGATGATCTTTTCGATCAGTTTCGTGTAGCAGCTGTGTTCTCAAAGATTGATTTATGGTCCATGGATTATCAATTGAAGGTTAAGGATGCGGATGTGCCGAAAACTGCTTTTCGGACAAGGTGTGGGCATTATCAATTCCTGGTGATGCCTTTTGGTTTGACGAATGCTCCTGTTGCATTCATGGATATGATGAACAGGGTCTTTCATGAGTTATTGGATAAGTTCGTTGTGGTGTTCATCGATGACATCCTTGTGTACTCTCGTACCAAGGAGGAGCATGAGGAACATTTGAGGATTGTTTTGGAAGTGCTGCTAGAGAATCAACACTATGCTAAGCTGAGTAAATATGAGTTTTGGTTGAAGGAGGTTGTTTTCATTGGTCATGTGGTTTTGGCCAAGGGAATTCGTGTTGATCCTCAGAAGATTGAAGCAGTGGTGAATTGGAAGCCTCATAGGTCTGTTCATGAATTTCATAGTTTCCTTGGTTTGGCGGGTTACTATCGGAGGTTCGTGGATGGATTTTCCAAGATTTATGCTCTTTTGACAAAGTTATTGAAGAAGGATGTTAAGTTTGAGTGGACGGAAGTGAGACAACAAGCTTTTGAGAAGCTAAAGGAAGCTTTGACGCAAGCTCCTATCTTGATTCAACCTGTATCTGGAAAAGAGTTTGTGGTGTATATTGATGCAACCTATGTTGGTTTGGGGTGTGTGCTGATGCAAGAAGGTAAGGTGGTAGCTTACGCATCACGACAATTGAAGGTGCATGAACGTAACTATCCCACGCATGATATTGAGTTAGCGGCAGTGGTGTTCGCTTTAAAGATCTAGAGATGTTGCGTGTAAAAGAGTCCTATCGCAAATAGTGAAAGTGTACACGACGCAAGTAGTAAAGTGATACTAGAGTATCGAATATCGTCTCCACAGGGACTGGAAATAACTCTATCCTTGAATTGCTACACAAGAGAAAGAAATAGTTTAAATGAATGGGTGAAGAAATCTTGAGTAAAAACAAAAGTAAAAGATAAAGGAAACATATTTAGAGAATAGGCCGGTATTGAATTGCTCAGTAGTGCAGGTATTGCACTATTAGAGGAACTTCTGTTGTCTGTCATCGTTCCTGTCACGACAACACCTGTCGCGGCAGCACCTGTCGCGACAGAGGTCTGTTGATGTTGCGTCAGCGATCAACAACTTTGTACTTCAAGCTTGGCAAGAATCCCTGTTATGACTTGTCCTATCCCTAGGCCCAAGTTTTGTTGATGAACACTTCTTGGATGATACCTCTCGGCGTAAATCAAAGGGTGAACACCAATGTTGTTGAATTCTTCTTTAGCAACTTAACCTTGTACTTATCCCTAAGCCAAGATGGTTTAACCATAAACTGGAAAACACGTATCTACTCTTTTCATATGCTTGACTCTCCCGATATCAAACAAATGGATAACCTCACAATGCTCTCCCGATGCTCTTATGAGATATGAAAAACCAGAGTAAATAAACTTGAAGTTTTTATTACTTTGACAAAAAATTCCTAAACAATACAATCCTTGCAACTACTTTACAAAATCAACCCGTAGCCCTAGGGGGAGTTTAGAACATGATGGAGAAGGGAAAACGACAAGGGTTTAGGTGAAGACGGCTAGGAATGAGATCCTCTTCCTATGTCGAATTACATGCCTTTATATAGGCCTTGGGTCAAAGTTTTCTAATATGGCAAGAATATAATTTCGAGTTAAAGTGCAACTCTATTAAAGACTAAATCTTCTTAGTAGATGCCTTGAATTCGTCCTCTTTTCTTGCCTTGAGTTTCTTCCTTGAACTTTGGGCTTGGCCTTCATTCTTCTTCCGGGCTTAGAAAAATATGGGAGTGGTCCATGACAGACCGGCTTGAAATCCTCTATCTATCGAGCTCCACTTCACTTTTCCACCTCAGCATTCTTCTGTCGTCATGGCTGCCACGGCAGATGTCACGACAGCCTTTGCTTCTCGATTTCAGATCTGCAATCCGCCTATTCTCCTTTGCTGCCCTGGGTCTACCACAACAGATACCTGCAAAAGTAACCAAAATCAGCAGCAACTGTGCAATTTTATCTACTTGTGATGTATATGCAAAAATCTATCCTAAATGCAATGAATCATGCTTGAGTGCAGCAAAAATATGGGTAAATGAGGGGTAGAATATAGAAGTTTTTTGCACTCAACACACCCCAAACTCAAGTTATTCCTTGTCCTCAAGCAAATACAACCTAACTAAAATAAAAACTTTTTATTGGCTTGGCTTAATGCAGTGAACTTTCATTACCTACCACACATTCACTATCAAGAGTAGTACCTTGTCGGGTGTTTCTGGATTTATCCGGAACAATGCTATAGTTCTTGTGCATGTGTGTGCAGGTTTTGTGAACAAATATGTGCCTATACTCCTTTAGCTTACCAGAATAGTTATGCTACTCACATGAATTTATGCCAATTTCATTTTTTGTAGGCAATTCTTAGGCTCCTTTAGTTTTTTCTGGCCTTAGACTCAACTTTATTTTTTTCTAGAGGTAATTCTTAGGCTCCTTTAGTTTTTTCTGGTTTAGACTCGACTTCATCTTTTCTGGAGGCAATTCTTAGGCTCATTTAGTTTTTTCTTACTTAGACTCAAAGAATCTTCCTAGAGTTATTGTAAGGCATTTTGGAGGTAAGTGAGTCTAATTTTTTTCTTTTATTCCTTTCCTAGAGCCAGTGTTAGTCACCTCTAGGGGCAGTTCAAGTGGGTAAACCTTCCTATTCTAGTTCACTACCAAAATCTAAACAGCATAAGAGTCACAAAAGGTGTTCTAAAGTTCAGAACTATAGCAAGGCTCTAAATAGTTCCTAAAACATCCTAAAGGCACTGTCACGACAGAGAATGTCGCGGCAGGTAAGTTCAGTTCAAAGACTTAAGCCAAAATTTTGTTTTTATTTTCATTTTTGACACAAAAATAAGCTTAAAATGACACACTAATTAAAGACACAACTAATAAGTTCATTAATGGAGGGATTCCCACCCCCAAACTTGAGGGTTGCATTGCCCTCAATGCATAACAACAATGAAAATGAAAAAATGAAAATAACATCACAAAATAGAGAAAATAACAAAAAAGACAACAAATATATAAGTAAAAGCACTTAAGTTGAGGAGCTATCGTCGCTGCTGCTACTAACGAGGAGTTACCGGCGGGCAGCGACTTTGACGGCAGGGGCTGGCTGGGTGCTTGGAGACGGAGAGGCTATCTTCTTCTTGGCCTCTCGAGGCGGCTGGACTCTGGAAGGTGAGATGTGTGGGGGCTGGTCTAGGACCTCGAGATCATCATCACTGCTACTGCTACTGCTGTCTGATCTGCTGTGGCAGGGTCTTTCAACAGTCTCGTTCAGCTTCTTCCTCTTCATTGGAGAGAAGTCCATGGATATGTCTCGGACGACCGACGGCTCTGAGTCAGAATCCTGCCAGATGGAGGAGGAGAAGAACCTTTCAAAATATTTTGGATCGATCTCTGGTAGAGGGTCCTTCCTTTTCTCTCATCGGGGAGTGGCAGATTTCCTGCCGCCATCTCCTGTCGTGACATGTGGTGATGTGGAGGCATCAGTAGGTGTTCTGGGGCTGGCAGCAAGTGTGGGTGCGACAAAGAGAGATTCTGGGAAATGAGGGAATTGCACGTTGGGAAAATTAAGATCAGTTTTGATAAAATTTACCGTTGCGGTAGTGAAGTCTCTCATAAGACCCATGAGGCCGAGCTGTCGTTCCTCCATCTTTTTCAGCATCTTCAGGATCTGGATGGAGGTGTCTGCTGGTGTTGCTGCCATTGTCTGCTCCGGTTCTGCTGTGGCAGGTTCAAGGGTTTCAGGATCTACTGTCGCGGTAGTGGGGTCCACGTATGACAGAGGAGTGGCAACTTTTAGTTCCATCAGACTATATATGTTCTGTTGCGTCCATCCTTTCCCTCGGACTTTGACATCTTCGTTGATTTCTGGCACGTTGTTGCCCCGGCAGAGCTTGGTGATCAGATAGGGAAAGACTAAGGGGCCCGTTGGTCGGAGTGCACACTCGATGATGTCGTCTCGTATGTATCTGCCAACATTGGTTTGCCTCTCGTTGAGGATGGAGTGTACGAGGGCTAATCTCTGTCGGTCCACTGTGGTATTATGTAAGGTCGGCATGAGGCGTTTCTTCACGAAATGGTTCCACAACTTGGCTTGTGGGGTGAGCTGAGTCCTCCGCACTGTCCACCGGTGCTTGGGATCATCGTTCCACTGTGTGCCCTCTTCTGTCAATTCTGCCATGACAGCATCATAATCTTCCAGCGACAGACGGTTCACGAACCTCCGATGAGCGTCTTCCTTCTTGCCCACATAAAGCCCATACAACGTGTTGATGTATGCTGGTTCGAGGGATTGCCTCTGACAGTTACTGTAGTGGCATCCTCGTCGGGGATGACATCGTAGAACTCTCGAACTAGGGTGACGTTCATCTCTTCTGGCTGGACAGCAAACATCTGCCACTTGAGTGCGAGGATTTTCCTTGCGATGAAACTTTCGAGCCCTAATTCCCCCGTCTTTTAGGTATAAGTGAACCCTCGTTCTTCCCACATTTCTCTCTTTTGAAAGGACCCATAGTACCTCTTTGCTGAGTCCACTGATGCAAAGCGGTTGAGTATTCCGCTGTGGTTGGGCGTTGACACTGCCGCAACAGAGGTGGAAGCATCACTTCATCTTGTTGATCTGGTAGCCATTCACAAGGAGAACTGTAGAAAAATAAAAGAGATTTCTGAAATTCTAATTTATGGAGAGTAAAGCAGAGATAATGGGAATGAGATGAAAAATGAAATGAGAGTAGGGGTTTATATAGAACGGGGTTTTCTGCCCGTTGGGACTGTAACGGCAGGCGTGAATAATGGGGTCAGCTGTTACGCGGTTTCTTACGCGTCTGTCACGTGTTTCCATGTCTGTTGCGCGTCTGTTACGCGTTTGCGTGTCTGTCGCGACAGCTCAGTGACAGGTTGTATTTTTCACGTCTATCGCGACAGCTGGTGACAGGCTGTGACGACAGGCTTGTCCGTTGGGCTTTTTGGGCTGTTGTGAATGCGGTGGGCTGGTTCATTCCTCCTTTTTGCTTTGCTTCCTTTATTTCCTAAATAAATAAATAAATAAATAAATTAAAATCTTATTTCTTGAAAATAAATAAATAAAAATCTAAATTCCTAATAAATAAATAAATAAATAAAATTAAGTTAAATTAGGGATGCTTTGAGGGGCATCTCCTAAAGTAACTACTTCCTGCATCCTTGGGGTTTTAGTCCCTTGATAATGCTTTAGCCCCTGTCCATTGACCTTGAATTGGTGCCCGTCCCTCATGGATTTGATTGTAATGGCACCATGGGGGAAACTTGGACAACTTGGAAAGGACCAGACCACCTAGATTTAAGCTTTCCTGTGAAGAGCTTCAACCTAGAGTTGAACAACAACACCTGCTGCCCTGGGCAGAACTGTCGTGGCAACAGCTTCCTGTCGTGCCACTTCTTGGTTTTGTCCTTGTAGATCTTGGCATTGTCATAGGCCATTGCTCGAATTTCCTCAATTTCATTCAAGTCCAATAGCCTTTTCTGTCCTGTCTTGTCCCAGTCCATATTCACTGCCTTGATAGCCCAGTAAGCTTTGTGTTCTATCTCGATAGGTAAATGGTAGGTTTTCCCATAAATGAGTCGATAAGGTGACATCCCCAATGGTGTCTTGAACGCTGTTCTGTAGGCCCAGAGTGCATCATTTAGTTGTAGAGACCAGTCCTTTCGAGTAGGTTTAACCATCTTCTCTAGGATGTTCTTTACTTCTCTGTTTGATATCTCGACCTACCCATTGGTTTAAGGGTGGTATGCTGTTGCAATTCGGTGCCTCTCTCCGTATTTCCTTAATGCAGCAGCAATTACCCTATTGTCGAAATGTCTCCCCTTATTGCCAATTATCGCCCTTAGGATGCCAAATCTTGAGAAGATGTACTTGTCAAGAAATCTTTGCACAGTCTTGGCATCGTTCTTTTGAGTGGCGATCGCTTCTACCCACTTTGACACGTAGTCTACTACCAGTAGGATTTATAAATTCCCACAAGAGGTTGGGAATGGCCCCATGAAGTTGATTCCCCAAACATCAAAGATTTCGACCTTCAGTATGTTTTGTAGTGGCATCTCATGCCTTCTTGATATATTCCCAGTCCCTTGGAATTTGTCATAGCTCTTGTAAAAAGCTTGTGCGTCCTTGAACAGTGTGCGCCAATAGAGACCGGATTGCAGAACCTTGGCAGCAGTTTTATTTCCCCTAGGTGTCATTCATAAGGGGCAGCATGACAGTGGTGAAGCATTGCCTTCTGTTCTTCATGTGATATGCATCTTCTGATAATCTGATCTGCACAGTGCTTGAAGAGAAGAGGTTCGTCCCAATAATAATGGTTTGCATCATTTTGGAACCTCTTCCTTGCTTGGTAATTAAGCTCAGGAGATAATAACTCACTTACAATGTAATTAACAATGTCAGCATACCAAGGGGTTTCAGAAAGCTTACCTGCCGCCATGGCTGTCGCGGCAGTGCTGGTGGCAGCAAATAACTGCTCACTTGGGAAGGTTTCCAGTATGTTGATCTTGTATGTTGATTGATTCCTTCCCATCCCCAGCCTTGACAAGTGGTCTGCTACTTGGTTTTTTGTTCCCTTTTTATCCTTGATGTCAATGTCAAATTCTTGCAGCAGCAGAATCCAGCGTATCAATCTAGGTTTTGCATCCTTTTTTGTGAACATAGACTTTAGTGTTGAATGGTCTGTATGGACCACCACCTTCGTTCCAAGTATATACGGACGAGACTTGTCAATTGAAAACACCACTGCTAGGAGCTCCTTCTCTGTCGTGGTGTAGTTTATTTGGGCATCATTCAATGTTTTGTTGGCATAGTAAATCACATGGAAGAGTTTATCCTTCCTCTACCCTAATGCTGCCCCGAAAGCAAAATCACTAGCATCACACATTATCTCAAATGGCAAGATCTAGTCGGGTGGTTGTACGATCGGGGCTGTTATCAGCTTCTCCTTCAATATTCTGAATGCTTCAGTACATTCAGTATTAAAGTCAAAGGGGCAATTCTCTTCTAACAGGTGGCAAAGAGGCTTGGTAATCTTCGAAAAATAAGCTATGAATCTTTGATAGAACCCTGGATGCCCTAAAAAACTTCGAATCCCCTTGACTGTGGTGGGTGGCGGTAGCTTTTCAATAACCTCTATTTTAGCTCTGTCCACCTCTATGTCGCGGCAGCTAACCTTGTGGCCTAGTACTATGCCTTCATCCACCATAAAATGGCATTTTTCCCAGTTTAAAACCAAGTTCGCCTCTTCGCATCTCTCAAGAACCTTTTGTAAATTGCCTAAACAATCCTCGAAGCTGTCTCCAAAGACGGAAAAGTCGTCCATGAAAATTTCTAGGAAATCCTCCACCATGTCGGAGAATATTGCCATCAAGCACCGTTGGAAGGTTGTTGGTGCATTGTAGAGCCCAAATGGCATTCTTCGAAAGGCATAGGTGCCGTACGGGCATGTGAAGGTGGTTTTCTCTTGGTCCTCTGGTGCGATTGCGATTTGGTTATAACCTGAGTAACCATCGAGAAAACACTAATAAGGCTTCCCCGCTAATATATCTAGCATTTGATCGATAAAGGGTAAGGGGAAGTGGTCTTTCTGCGTAGCTTTATTAAGCTTCCGATAGTCCATACAAACCCTCCAACCAGTCACAGTCCTGGTTGGGATTAGTTCGTTTTCTTTGTTCGTTACTACGGTTATGCCTCCCTTTTTGGGCACACATTGCACCGAGCTCACCCACTTGCTATCCAAGATGTCATATATTATTCCGGCATCAAGCCACTTGATGATTTCTTTCCGCACTACCTCTCACATAGCCTCGTTCAGTCGTCTCTGGGCATCGATAGTCTTCTTATGATCATCTTCCAAGAGGATCTTGTGCATGCATAACGCCGAGCTGACGCCTTGGATATTAGCTATAGTCCATCCAATTGCCTTTTTATGCTGATGTAGCATTTTGATCAGCCGTTGTTCCTGTTTCTGCATCAACTTGGAAGAGATGATTACGAGCAACGTATCATTTAAACCAAGAAAAACGTATTTAAGCTGTCCTGACAGGGGTTTAAGGTCTAGAACAGGTGGTTCATCAATGGAAGGCTTTGGATTACATGTTCATTCGAGGAATAATTTAAAGGCTCGAAGAACTTACCTGGACGTATGCCTATCCAATTTACCTCCTTAGGACCTTCAGTGTCGGATGATTCAGTGTCTAAGGGGTTGCTGTCGTCGTTGCTGCCGTGATAGTCTTCAGGGTGACTGCGGTGGTAGTGACCAAACTTTCTATCATGGCAGTTCGACCTGATGCAGGGTTGGTCAAGGACTATCTCCGAGATTGCTTTGTACTCTTCCTCTACATCAGCTTGTTTTAATGCTTGGAGAACATTGAGTTTGATTTGATGATCGTTTACTCTCATCGTCAGTTCTCCTTTCTCAACATCGATAACAGTTCTGCATGTGGCTAGGAAGGGTCGCCCTAGGATACTCGACGCGTTTTCATCTGCTTCACAATCTAAAACAAGAAAGTCAGCAGGAAAAATGAACTTATCCACTCTTACCAAGATATCTTCGATCTTCCCTTTTGGTTGTACGTAAGAGCGATCTGCCAGCTGTAGCATGATTGTCGTGGGCCTTGCTTGTCCAGTACCTAGTTTCTGAAAAACATATTTGGGCATCAGATTAATGCTAACACCAAGATCACAAAGTGCCTTACCCACGAACTTATCGCCAATGATGCATGGTATGATGAAGCTCCCAGGGTCCTTCATCTTTTGGGGTGGATGCTTATGCAAGATTGTCATGCACCCTTCTGTCATCTTTACTGTTTCAAATTCCCCGAGTCTGGACCTTTTGGACATTGTATCCTTGTGAAACTTAGCATAACCGGGCATCTGCTTAATGGCCTCTAGCAGCGGTATGTTAATATGTACTTGCTTAAAAATATCATAATTTTTCTTAAGCTGGTACTCCTGTTTCTGTAATCCTTGTGGAAAACGGGGGTGGAGGAAGTTAATCTCCAAGGCGTCCTTCACATGGGATTCGGATCTGAGGAGGCTTGAGTTCTTCAGCATCTTCTATTTGCTTCTCTGTCCCTTCTGCTGTCGTGGGAGGTGTGGCGACAGCAGGTTATTTCTCCTCTGTCGGGGCAGTGTTCACGACAGGTGTTTGTAGAGTCGGGTCCTCACTCAGTACTTCTTTTATTTCAGGCCCTTGTAGTTGTTTCCCACTCCTCATTGTAATTGCTTTGCACTTCACATGTGTGGGTTTTCTAGTGACCTTAGTATCACTAGGGAATCCTTCGTTTTGCCTCGGTTTGATGTACTGTGAAACCTGGCCCATCTATGTTTCTAGAGATTTTAGGGTAGCCTCATGGTTTGTCATCCTCATCTCTGTCTTGTCCATGAATGAATCAGTTTTCTTGACAAAGTGATCCATGTTTTCCATGTATGCTCCCGTTTGTGACATAAATGTTGTCAAGGTTTGTTCCAGTATACTAGGTGTTGTTCTCGATTGCTGTGGTGGATGTTGATGTGGCTGCTGTCGTGACAGAATTCTGGGTACTCCTTGGTTCTGATAGTTCTGCACTGGAGGGTTTAATGCACTGTTCGGATTGCTCCAGGAAAATTTGGGATCCTTCCTCCAATTGGGATTGTAATTGTTGGAATCATAATTTCTAGGCTTGTTATAGTTCCAAACATACATCTCTTCTTCCAGCTATAAAGGACAATCTTCTGAACTGTGGTTCCCACTACAGGTTTCACACACCTCTTCTGCAGAATATACAGCTTTAGAATTTTTCTGCTGCAGATTTTCGACTATCTTTGTGAGGTATGCAACCTATGATTTAACCGAGTTATCAGCTTCATACTTCTTTTACAGATATTCCTCGTTTGCCTCATCTTCGAGCTGTAGGGAATTGCTCATCATTTTTTGCTAACTTTTTTAACACGAGCATTGCCTCGTCTGGTTCCTTATCCAGTAATAGTACATTCACTGCTGAATCTATTCTCAGTCGAGTATGTGCATTGGCAGCGTTGTAGAACTTGACGACCTGATTCCACACAACGAATCCATGCATTCGGTAGTTCCGTAAGAGAGTTGTAAATCTGTCCCACGCCTCGTGCATTGGTTCGCCATCTTCCTGTTGAAAAGTAGTAATCTCGTTATGCAATCTTTCAGATAAATGAGAAGGATTAAAACGAGAAAGGAATTCACGACAGAGATCTGCCCAAGTTCTTATTGAACCCGTCGTTAATTTGTTCCACCAAGTTTTAGCTCTATCTCTCAATGAATGAGGAAATAGCCGGAGCCTCAGTACTCCCGGACTTATCCCTGGAAGTCTGAACGATCCACAGATTTCTTGGAACGTTTTAAGATGTTCTCGTGCATCCTCAGTGGCAGAACCACTAAATTGGCCAGCAGAATTTATCATGCTGAACATAACAGGTTTCAATTCGAAGTGTTTAGCTTCCATGTTTGGCATAGTAGTTTCCAGTTCAACATGGTCATTGTCAATGTAGTCTCGACAGGTCTGCCGTGCAGCTGCGGCAGCGGGTGGCGGCCGTTCGTTTCGGGCATCGTTAGGAGGATCAACAATAACCCTAGGGTCATTGTTGTTGGGGTCATTTATCCCATTGCCTTGCCTTCCGTTCACCATTGCTTTCAGTATCTCCTCAAGATAGTTGTTTCTTTCTATCAAGAGTCGGGCTTGGTTCCTGAGTTGGTACGTGCGTTCGATTTATGGATCTAGTCCGTACTCAGGTTCTTTACCTCGTCTAGATCTGCGCATAAGCAAATAGAAAACCTTGTGAAAAGCACGGGGTAAAAAATACCACTAAAAATAGAAAATTAAAAATAAAGTGCAGTAATAAAAAGGGTAAAGGTATGTTGCTAGTCCCCGGCAACGGCGCCAAAAACTTGTTGCGTGTAAAAGAGTCCTATCAAAAATAGTTCAAGTGTACACGACGCAAGTAGTAAAGTGATACTAGAGTATAGGATATCGTCTTCATAGGGAATGGAAATAACTCTATCCTTGAATTGCTGCACAAGAGAAAGAAATAGTTTAAATGAATGGGTGAAGAAATCTTGAGTAAAAACTAAAGTAAAAGATAAAGGAAACAAATTTAGAGAATAGGCCGGTATTGAATTGCTCAATAGTGCAGGTGTTGCATTGTTAGAGGAACTTCTGTTGTCTGTTGTCGTTCCTGCCGCGGTAGCACCTATCGCGACAGAGGTCTGTTGATGTCGCAGCAGCGATCAACAACTTTGTACTTCAAGCTTGGCAAGAATCCTTGTTATAACTTGTCCTATCCCTAGGCCCAAGTTCTGTTGATGAACACTTCTTGGATGATAACTCCCGCCGTAAATCAAAGGGTGAACACCAATGTTGTTGAATTCTTCTTTAGCCATTTAACATTGTACTTATCCCTAACCCAAGATGGTTTAACCATAAACTGGAAAACACGTATCTACTCTTTTCATATGCTTGACTCTCCCGATATCAAACAAATGGATAACCTCACAATTCTCTCCCGATGCTCTTATGAGATATGAAAAACCAGAGTAAATAAACTTGAAGTTTTTATTACTTTGACAGAAAATTCCTAAACAATACAATCCTTGCAACTACTTTACAGAATCAACTCGTAGCCCTAAAGGGAGTTTAAAACATGATGGAGAAGGGAAAAAGACAAGGGTTTAGGGGAAGACAGCTAGTAATGAGATCCTCTTCCTAGGTCGAAGTACATGCCTTTATATAGGCCTTGGGTCAAAGTTTTCTAATATGGCAAGAATACAATTTCAAATTATAGTGCAACTCTATTAAAGACTAAATCTTCTGAGTAGATGCCTTGAATTCGTCCTCTTTTCTTGCCTTGAGTTTCTTCCTTGAACTTTGGGCTTGGCCTTCATTCTGCTTCTGGGCTCAGAAAAATATGGGAGTGTTCCACGACAAACCGGCTTGAAATCCTCTATTTGTCGAGCTCCACTTCACTTTTCCACCTCAGCATTCTTCTGTCGGCATGGTTGCCACGGCATATGTCACGATAGCCTTTGCTTCTCGACTTCAGATCTGCAATCCGCCTCTGCTCCTTTGCTGCCCTAGGTCTGCCGCAGCAGATACCTGCAAAAGTAACCAAAATCAGCAGCAACTGTGCAATTTTATCTAATTCTGATGTATATGCAAAAATCTATCCTAAATGCAATGAATCATGCTTGAGTGCAGCAAAAATATGGGTAAATGAGGGGTAAAATATAGAACTTTTATGCACTCAACAGGAGACATTATTTGTATGATGAGAAGTGTACTATGTACACGGATCACAAGAGTTTGAAGTATCGTATGTCTCAGAAGGAGCTGAATCTTAGGCAACGACGTTGGGTGGAGTTGCTTAAGGATTATGACCTAACGATCGAGTATCATCCAAGAAAGGTCAATGTTGTGGTCGATGCTTTGAGCAAGTGGTGGTGGATTTGAGGGCGATGTTTGCTTGCTTGAGCATATCGCGAGATGGTGGCCTTGTCGCTGAGTTGCAAGTGAAACGATCTTTGGTTCAATTAATAAAGGATAAGCAGTTTCATGATGATTCTCTTGTACCGCATGTTCAAGATATTGCGGAAGGAAGGCTTTCGGACTTCAGTTTCAATGATGATGGTGTTCTATGTTTTGGGAGTCGGATAGTGGTGCCGAATGATGTAGAGTTGAGGCGCACTATTCTGACTGAAGCTCATAATAGTCCTTTCGCTATGCATCCGGGTAGTACGAAAATGTATCGTGATTTGAAGGATGAGTACTACTGGGTGGGGTTGAAGAAGGATGTTGTTGAGTTCGTTAGCAAATGTATGGTTTGTCAGCGGATTAAGGCTGAATATCAGGTTCCTTCTGGGTTGTTGCAGCCATTAAGGATCCTAGAATAGAAGTGGGAAAGGATTACCATAGACTTCGTGTCAGGGTTGCCATTGTCGCCATCGAAGAAAAATTATGTTTGGGTGATTGTGGATCGCCTTACGAAGTGTGA
This sequence comes from Hibiscus trionum, assembly GCA_030270665.1. NCBI lineage: Eukaryota > Viridiplantae > Streptophyta > Magnoliopsida > Malvales > Malvaceae > Hibiscus > Hibiscus trionum. The sequence goes on from BSYR01000021.1 coordinate 32,569,757, forward strand.
ACATTTCTTGCCTGTGCATACTACGTATACCTTGGATAAGTTAGTTGAGTTGTACATTGCTGAGATTGTGCGGTTGCACGAGGTTCCAAAATCTATAGTATCGGATAGAGACCCGAGGTTCACATCGAGGTTCTGGGTATGTTTGCATCAAGCTTTGGGTACGAGGCTGAATTTTAGTACTTCTTATCATCCGCAGATGGATGGGCAGTCGGAGTGTGTTATCCAAGTGCTTGAGGATATGTTGAGGTGCTGTGTTATTGAGTTTCAAGGATCTTGGGAGAAGCACTTGCCTTTGGTTGAGTTTGCTTATAATAATAGCTACCAAGCAAGCATTCAAATTGCACCGTACGAGGCTTTATATAGGAGGAAGTGTAAAACTCCCCTTTGTTGGGCTGAAACAGGGCAGAAGTTGATTTCGATGCCAGCTTTGTTGAAAGGAACCACCGATAAGGTGAAGCTCATTTGTGAGCGTTTGAAGGTAGCATCAGATCGGCAAAAGTCTTACGCAGATTTAAAGCGTAAGGAGGTAGAGTTTACAATGGGCGAGCGTGTGTTTCTAAAAGTTTCACCTTGGAAGAAGGTGATGAGATTTGGCCGGAAGGGCAAATTGAGTCTGAGGTTCATTGGACCATATGAGGTGATAGAATGTGTGGGTCCTGTTGCTTACAAGTTGAGACTGCCTTAAGAGTTGGAAAATATACATAATGCGTTCCATGTATCCATACTTCGGAGGTATAGATCGGATTCGTCGCATGTTACGTCTGTAGAAGAGGTTGAGCTGAATCCGCGCTTGACATATGATGAAGAGCCCATTGAGATTCTGGATACGGATAGTAAGGTTCTCCGAGGTAAGACCATCGAGCTGGTTAAAGTCTTGTGGAGACATCATGGCGTTGAGGAGGCCACGTGGGAAAGGAAGGATGACATGAAGAAGCAATTTCCTTACCTTTTTCCACCAATTAAATTTCGAGGACGAAATTTCTTAAGTGGAGGAGAGTTGTAACGCCCTGGTTTTGGGCCTAGATGTTTTAGATGCTGAATCGGGTCGGTCAGGAACGGTTCGAACCCTTGAGGTTGGTTAAGGGAACACCTAGTTCGGGATGCTTTAAAAATATGGAAAATATCTAAAAATCCTCATTTATTATATAAATGATTATGGTGGTGAAAACAATTTTACAAAATGTGATTTGGAAATATTACATTTTGGTTTAGTGACCAAAATGCGGTTTTTGCAAAAGTTGACTAGTGATTATTTTGTAAAGGATTGAAACTTTGAATCTTTAAGGAGCTAATTTTACCAATTGTTTTTCATCAGATTTCTCTTTAATTTGGGAGTTTTTAATAATGACTTAATTAAAGGAATTAAAAGAAAAATCAAAGGTTGACTTTTCATAACTACTTTACGATAGTTTTCTCTCTTTTCATTTTCTCTTAACTTCCAATCAGCCAAACACTTTTCCCTCACCAAAGAACCTCTGATTTTCATCTAATTTGCTTAGATTTCATCTTCCAAAGGATTTCCTATCATTGCTTCATCAAATCCTTTTTGTTTTTGCTTTGGATTTTTAAGAAATCTTGCCTAAATTAAGGAGAAATTAGTCATTAGAGGTAAGCTTCATCCTTCTCCTCTAATGATCAATTCTTTACTTAAATTCCCAAGTTATCAATCCTTTGTTAATGGTTTTTAAGTTGTTTTAATGTTATACACAAGAAATAGTTGCTAAATTCAAGGTTCTTGATGTGATTTTGATGATTTTCGTATTTCTAAGTTAAACTATGTTTTGAGGTTGATTTCTAACATGTTTTAGAAGATATTTGATGTTAAGATTGAGGTTTTAAAAATTAAATCCTGAATAGGTTTGGGTTCCTAAGTTTTAGATGTGACTTGTGGTTTTTGAGGTGTTTTTGGTGATCTGCTATTGCTGGAGATATAAGGTCGTGTTTGTGATGATTTTTGAAGTTGATTAAGGCTTAGAAAGGATTAGAATTGATAGATCTTGGTTGGGATTTGATTTGAGAAAGTTTGGAGGTGATTTCGAATAGCCGATATGTTTGTTTTGAGTAGTGCAGCGAGTTAGATTGAGTGGCTGGTGATTTTAATGCATGATGATGCATTAATCCTCTGCTCTTATGTGTAATGAACAGGGGAGACTTCATCGGACGCATTTGGTGTTGATCCGGAAGTGCCGGATGCCTAGGAATCGTTTTGGCAAGCAAGCGAATTGTAATCGGTGAGTGCAAATGGTATTAGAAGTCCTTGAGAGATAAGGAAACAAGGTTTGGGGATTTAGGGTTGGTTTGAAGCACCATCCTAAGTCCGAAAGTAAGTATGTTTAGGATTTGCTCTCGAAAAGTGGTTGATGCCCCTAAATGCTTTTGACATGCTCTTGATTTGAGATATACAAATTCCTATTTTTCTATGCATGATTTATAACATGAAATGGTGTTATGTGTTAATCCAACGAGATGGCATGACTTTGTAAAGAGTTTTGAGATTTTGATTAAATGCTATTGCTGAATTGTGGTTTTGAAATGGGATGAGATAGATTTGAGAAATGTTGCATCAAAAAAGTAGGTGAGATGATGATTTTAATGTAATATATTGGCATAAATGATGAGAAGATTATCGGATATAATTGGTCAACCAATAGGATGAAATTGCACTATAAACTAAAAATTCGTACGTGCCCTTTGGAGTCGGGCAATGGGGGTAGTGCCATCCCGATCCAAAGTGAGAATCCGATGATTAGAGATACCATCGGGGTAGGTCTTGGTGAAACACCCAAGCTTTGTGGCAAAGAGAGATACCGCCATGAGAGTCCGGTGATGTGAGATTCCACCAGGGTAGGACTTGGCTTTATGTCAAGCTAATTCGTATATCTGAGTAAAGATAAAATATGAAATGCCAACATATGAGATTGTATTTGATTCACATGTACCAATGTTGAAATGATTTTATGCTATGAGAAATGCATATGAGATTTTGAGATTTATGAAATGCTTTTGAATGTCAAGCATGTATGGCTTTGCCATGAGATTTGCATTGGTTGAATGCATGAGATAGATAGATAGAGGGTACATGTGATTTTCAAATGGAGTTTTACATTGAAATGGTTTTCAAGCATGTGATAGAAAGAGCATGTTGTAGAAATGGTTTCCGAGAAAGAGTTTTAAAAGCTTGCATTGTTGTGTTGGTGTTTTTAGAGCATGCCTCACTAAGCTATCGTGCTTACTCTCTCTTTTACCAACAATGCAGATAATTCAGACACTTTGGGCAGCAAGGAGGCCTAAGAAGATCTAAGGAATAGTAAAGCTCAAGTATGCTGATGTTTTGCATTTACTTTAGTAATGATATTTGGCAATGGGAACTAATGGTTTGCTTTGGGAGATGTGTTTTGGACTCCCTGTGGTTGATGCAAGTTTTGTATGGTTTATATGCTTTGTAAGAGGCCTTTATTATGGTTTGTGTCTTAAGCATGCTTAATCATTTGCCTTTCTATGCTTGAGTTAATCAACTAAATGTTACTATGTGGTTGGAATTGCATGTTTATATGTTTGAGTGGATGCCATAAGCATGTAATTATGTTTTGAGGATGATTTGTTGAAGTTTGAAATGGTTTTGTGGCTGATTTTGGGACAGTTCTGGTATGCGTATCGATACACGGGCTTGCGTATCGATATGCATAAGCAAAATTTGTGCTTTTCTGCATAGGTGTTTTGGTACGGATGGGGGCTGTTTCGATACGGGCTTGAAAGGCGTACCGATACGCGGGGAAGCGTATCAATACACTTTCTGTGACTTTGGTCACTGCCATCCCGCGTATCGATACGGACCCAAGTGTACCGATACGCGGCCGTTAATTCTGTTAATGGCATCTTTATAAGTTTGAAATTGTTGCATTGTAGTCCAAGATTTTCACGTATGTAATTGGGTGTGTCTGGTTAGTTGGTTTATGAGGAAAACTTACAGGGAAGCATGAAACATGACTAATTGAGTAATGGTAAACTTAAAATCAGAGAAGTCCCTGTAATTCTCAGAAATCACATTTTGGTCCATAAATGTCTAGTTTGTACAATTAAACCCTTTGGTGATCACATAGGACTAATGTTGCATCTAGAAAAGATAAAAAGAAAAAAAGTGTCGTCGATCGGAGTCATCTTTAATGAATTGGCTTTAGTTTTCCTCGTGTAATCACCTCAATTCGGGTCAACCGTCTAGACCGGGCTAAGGGGGTTACAAGTGTTCTGTATCCTATTGGCTTGGATTTTCTAATTGCACTTCACACATCAGAGATCTTTCCTCGCATTGCTCTTCGTCCTCTTGTCTTGGGAAATCAGTATCCCTCAGACTTAATTGTTCTTGTTCATCTATGGCATTGATGAGGACTGAATTGTTTAGCCGTGCATCCATTTTAGCGATGTTGGCGTCCGTAGCAATTGTCACTTTGTTCGTGAGAGCAAGGAAGTTTCGAAGTGTGTCCTCCAAATATTTTGGTTGTTCTTGCGAATAGCTATATTCTCAGGGCATGTCGCTTTCTGCAGCAAAACTGCTATGGTAAAAAAATTTAGATTTTTTATCATACCATGAAAAATCTTGTTGCTGCTGTGGTGGCAACTGCGGTAGTGACATCAGCTGTCCCTGTTGCTAATGCGGCGACATCTGCTATTCATATCCAGACATCCACTCCCAAGTGGTTTTTCTCGACATGTCTGCTGCAAAAAGATGGGAGCAACTTTCGAACGCATGATTGCCTTCAAAAAATTCGCAAGAACTCTCCCAAATATTGATGCCCTTAATTCGTGGGGCACCTGAATAAGCACTTGCCCACATAATTTTTTTAGTTTTTTCCAACCGAAATTAAATGCAAATAAATAAAAGTGCAGAAATTGAAAATGAATTTCGCTGTTACCAATCCCCGACAACGACAGCAAAAACTTATAGAGCGTTGAGGTGGTCTCTTTTTATGAGCGCAAGTGCACACTCTTGTCAAGTTATAGTATAAAAGATATCGTCTCTCACAGGGATTGGTCAGCTTGATTCAAATTCTAAGTCATGCACAAGAAAAGTAAATGCACAAGTAAATAGAGAGGGTCGGGTTATGTTGTTGCTTAATGTAAAACTGCATTGAATAGGACAAGTTGTTTTGCGCTGCCAGACTTTGCTGCTTCGGCGGATGATGGCAGGTAGACTGCTGAGACCCTCTTGTTGCCTCGGTAGGGGAATGGAACTATGTCTCGGTGTCAAACTCGGCAGATCTATAAGGCTCGACAGAACGCTTCGAAAGTGATCTCGCTTATGTCTAAGTCAGAATTTTGTTGATGTCCACTGCAGATAATATCAGTCGCAGCGTGAATCGTGCAAAGACAACAATGTTGAATCGTTCTCTTTTAGCCACCTTAAACCTTAACCTATGTCTAGGCCGGATTGATCGTGCGATTTATAGATGAAATCGTACTTACACTTTTCGTGAGTTCGACTCTCTTGATACCGAACAAATGGATAGTAATCAACTAATCTTTCGCCTTAATTGAAAACTATGAAGAACATGGAATAAGTAAACCTTGAAGTTTTATTTGCAAAAATAAACTTAAAAATCCTAAACAACCGTTCTCACACTAATTAAAACATAACCCAAACCCAATGAGAAATTTAGAACATAATGGCGGCAAGAAAACCTAAACTATGCCTAAGGAAAACCTAAGCTATCTATCTTGAAATACAAAAATATATGAAGTATATATAGGCCATAGTCTAGGTTAAGTCCGCCTTAGAGTAGAAGTCTTCAAAGACCTTTTGCATTAAATGCAACTTTAAATTTTGACTTCTTTGAGTTGAATTTGGACTTCTTTTCCCATTGCCTTGTTCCGCAAGTAAGCTCATTTTTCTCCTTTGGCGGCTCTGTCTACTGCTCCAGTCGTTAGAAAATTTAGTGGACGACATAGTTAGAATAAGGATTTGCTGCCCTGGGCGGCAGGTATGAGGGCGACAACTACACGACAGCTGTTGTCTCTGTCTAGAACTGCATCAGTACAGCTCTTGATCTATTGTCTCAGCATCATATCCTCAGCTCCTCTCTCCTTCTACCAGCCTCTAGTGCCTGAAACTAAAACTAAACTAAAACAATACCTTTTCCTTACCAAATAAGAGATAATCAACAGAAAGCGTTGCAAAGTAAAGAATACTGTAAAAATGCAATGCATGAGCCTAATTATGCCTAAAATTTACTTAAAATAGCAATAATATAAGATGAAATGTGCATGAAATATATAACTAATGGACATTTTACAATAACTTTCTAAGTAGTTTGGGGTTTTAGACGAATCAGGTTATTTTACCAAATATAGAGATGATTTCTAAATCACTTTCAATTCCATGGGTATTTTAGTCATTCTTATACCTCAATGGTATGTTTTGTAATTTCTTAGCAAAATATTTCAAATATAAAATCCTTTAACTCTATTAATTGGATCAGGAGATTATCTGTCTTATCAATCATTTACTAAACTCAAGGTCCTTTCGGTCTATTAAACTTCTCTTTCAAATAGTTCGATCTTATCTAGATTACTATTCTTTTATTTCATTATTGAGTTAACTCAAGTGGAGTTGAAAGTACACTTAATCACGATCATGCATACCTTAACCGATTACCAACATGTTTCATTAAGCATGCAAGAGGTAGAAATGCATTACCTTGGCTCCGAGCTAGAACGGCCGAACCACGATACCCAATTCAATCACTCACTTGAACCTAAATTTTAAGTTCCTCAACCTCTCGGTTACAAGGAACTATGAATACCATCAATTACACAAAATCCAGTTTCAGTCCTTATTCACATTACTCTTAACTGAGTAATTAAATACATATACAAGTTTGGGTTCAAGGTCAAATTCAGAGGCTTTCAGGTCAGAATTTTGTGAAACAAACATCAAAATCAGACTCAGAACGTTGAAAATTATATGATAAGGCTTTTTAGAAAACATTGACTTTCTAGTCAACGATCAATGCAGACGTTAGCAGTCAACGGTCAAACTCAACGCTGATGTCAACGGCCAATGATGACATCAGTGGTTAACGCTAACGCCAATGATCAATTGGTCAACCGAGTTAACTCGAATGAGTTAACTCACTGAGTTGACTCGGTCAAGTTGACTCACTCAGTTGCCTCAGTCGGGTTGACTTATTTAGTTGACTCAACTGAGTTGTCTCGGTTCGGGACGGGTACGAGTTCAGGTCGGGTTGGTAAGATGGGTTAGGCTAAAGGTCATTGGGCCTTATCATAATGGCCCATTTTTATTTAATTAAACAGGCTCGGTTTGGGCCGGTCCAATTGGCTTAGCTTAATAGCCAAATCGGTCTAAGGTCAGTTTAGCAGGTTCAGTTCCCAGGCTGTTGTCTAAGGTGGCGGAATTTTGCTAGCGACGGCACGTGGAAGACACAAGCGACCTGAACGGTTGGAAAACACGCCTTAGAACGCCAAAATTTCTAAAAAAATATTGAACTATCTACTCACTCAACTAAAAATCGAGTCCAAAACTCACCAAACATACCACAAAACAGGCAAAACGTGATCGATCTGTCATAGCTTTAGCGTCGGTTTCAATGACATCAGTTGGACTCTCTAATGGTTAGGTTTTGTATGGCTCATCGCGAGGAACTCAACGGTGGTGGTGGTGCAATGAACGGACACTCGAGGCAGCCTGAAACGTCAAAGAACAGAGACGGAGGAGGGTTGGTTCTCGTCGACGCTTTAGGGTCTCTTTTATGACGAATGGTAGTGTTGGGCCACGAGTGGAACTCGGGGTTTGGTCGAGACATTAAGGCGCTCAGATTGGTGATGGTGGTGACGTGACCGGTGGGCGGTGGGGCAAATCGAACGATGGATGGTGGGAAAGGTAAAAAGCTGGTGAGGAAGAGATGAAAGTTCAAGTTTTCCCAGATCTAGATTTTTTGGGGCAAAGGAGAATTAAATGCCATAAAGAGTTAGGTGAGATATTTTTGTTATCTTATTGTTTTCTGATTCATCTTTTCAATCACCACTTAAAAGTGAATTGATGTAGGCTAAAAACCAAGAAACAGTCTTAGCTCAATGGTTAAGGCTCATGCACTTCAGGCTTAGGTCGCGAGTTCGACTGTCCCATGCAGCAGTTCCATTTTTTACACATCCTTTATTATTATTATTTAGGGTGTTAAAATGATGTAGATGTGCATTGATTATCGGCAACTGAACAAGTTGATGATTAAGAATAAGTATCCTATGTCGTAGAATGACAATTTGTTTGATCAGTTTGTAGGTGCTTCGGTGTTTTCTAAGATTAATTTGAGGTATGTGTATTACTTGTTGAAGGTAAAGTATGTGGATGTGCCTCAGACTTCTTTTCGTACAAGGTACGAGCATTACGAGTTCTTGGTGATGCCTTTTAGATTGACCAATGCTCTGGCTGCGTTCATGAACATGATGAATCTAGTATTCTATGAGTTTCTAGATCAATTTGTAGTTGAGTTTATTGATGATATTCTTCTGTACTCTTCTACCGAGGAGGATCATGATAGACATTTGTAGAGTGTGCTTCAGGCTTTATTGGATAATTAGTTGTATGCCAAGTTAAGCAAGTGAGAGCTTTGGCTTAGGGAAGTTGTCTTTCTCGGGAATGTTGTGTCAGCCGAAGGAATTCAGGTTGACCAACATAAGACCGAGGCAATGATAGGTTGGAAGCCGTCTAAGTCCGTGTCGGAGGTTTGTAGTTTTTTGGGCTTGGTTGGTTATTACCTTGTAGGGTGTGTATGTGTTCCCTTTTTGTGAGAGCGCAAGTGCACACTCCGGCCAAGTTATAGTATATAAGATGTTGAATCTCACGAGGATTGGTATAGTTCCTTCGAGTGTATATCTGCACAAGAGATTTATATGTACAATTAATTTCAGGTTTGTTTAAAGGAAAAAACCTAAAAACACAATTAATTAAAGTAGGGGAGATCAGAGTTATAGAATCGGCCAGGTAATTGCTGCTCAGTAGTGTGTAGACTACATTGCATAGGTTAAGGTTGGATTGCGCTGCCATGATATGCTGCCTCAGCGGGTATGATGGGTGGCAGCTACGACCTTGTAACACGGCCGCAGCGGGTCATTGCTACTACAACTTTCGCTATCTCGGTAGGTGGAACGAAAATAAGTCATGGTGGCAAGTCTGGCAGATACTCCAAGTTTGGCGGGATAGTCGATAATGATCCCTCCTATTTCTAGGTAAGGATGCTCGAGAGCTAACGTGACGTAGGCAATACCTAGAAATCTCAGCATAAACCTAACACAAGTTAGTCAACTCGGTTTGTAACCCCTCTTAGCCGCTGAAACTTGTGGACTGGTGTAGAACCAAGTTAGTCACGCCTCAACACGTTGTGACCGTACTTAACCCTTTCGTGAGCCTTGCACTTTCGTGTCCGAAAAATGGATTCTCTCAACTGACTGGTGTGGACTAATTGAAAGAATGAAGTGCATAGATTAAGCAAACTTGGAATATTTATTGCAAAACAACTTAACCTAATACAATTGTTTCTCACAACTACTTTACAAGCAAAAACCTAAACCCTAAGGAATTTAGAACATAGACGACTCCCTCTCTCTATCTCTATGCCCCTATACCCTCACATACATGGGTATATATAAGGCTTGACCTAAGGTTAAGTCCTCCTTGGAGTAGAAGTCTTCATTGATGATAAAATAGTTTTTACATTTAATGCTTCATTCAATTCTAACATAAATATGGATTCCTTTGGATGTTTACTTGTTCAGCAAGTAAGTATAAGCCATCTTGCTTATCGATCTTCAATTAGCTCTATACACCGCTCCAGACTTCAGAAAAATGCAAGATTGGGCTCTATGGACTCAGAAAAATGTCCTCTATCAAACGAGACCCATCTTGACTATGTCGACGTATTGCCGTATGGGCGGCATTTTGCGGCGGCGGCGTCCTTGGCGGCGGCAACTAGAACTACTTCAGTACAGCTCCTTCTGCTCCATGCTTTCCTGTCCTCTCTTCATCTGATCAGCAACTAGCAGCTGAAATAGAAAACTAACTAAAACAATACCTTTTCTCTACCAAATATAAGATATTCAATAAAAACATGGTAAAAGAAGAAATATTGTTATAATGCATGACATGTAGCTAATTATGCCTAACTAAGCTTATAACGCCCTGGTTTTGGGCCTAGATGTTTTGGACATCGGATCGGACCGGTTGGGAACGGTTGAATCGAGTTAGGTGATTTAAAGAAATCAAGGATCGGGATAGGATAAAAATATGGCAAATTTGCTAAAATCCTCTAAAATTTTGTTTAAGAGGTTGGTCAAATCAATTTTACAAAAAGAGTTTCGGAAGAGGTATATTTTGGGTAGAGCCCAAAATGTAAAGTTTCAAAACTGTGGAAATGTGATTTTTTAAAAGAGGAGCCAAAATCTTAGAATCTTTAGGGAGCTTTATGGCAATTTAGCCTTTCCTTAATAGGACATGTGTTTTAAAAGGGATTTTAAAGTGATTTAATAAAAGGATTTTTATTAAATTAAAATTAACAAATTAGAAAAATGAGATTTCACTTGATGTAACTACCTTTCTCGTCTCATTTTCAGCCAAACACAATTCTAACTCATTTTATCCAGAATTCTTTTCTCCCAAACACTCTCTCAATATTTTCTAAACAAATTTCAAGAGTTCTTTCAAGTTCTTCAAGATTTTTGCTAAGGAAAACTTGTCATTCATTGCGGAAAGGAAGGATTGGGGGTAAATATCGTTTTCAACCTTCAATCTAGGTTCTTTATTGAAATTCCTAAGATCTTTGGCTTCTAATTAATGTTTTTAGTTGAGTTTTCATTATATTATTGATTTGAGATTGAAATCTTGCAAAATTAAGATGAAATTCTTGATTTTCGGAGTTGTTTTTTTAAGCTCTATTTTGGATTGATTTTAATTGAGTTTTGAGATGGTTAATATGTTGAAAAGAGGTTTTCTTGATATACATCCCGAAATCCTTGAGATCCTTGAGTTTCTTGATAGTTCTAGTTGGGTTTTTGAGGTGATATGTGGGGGTAATGCTTGCTGGAGGTATAAGGAAGGGTTTAGGTTGATTTTAGATGTGTATTGATGTTTATATTTGTTTGGAAGTGATGTATGTTGGCTGGGCTTGGTTTAGGAAGCAATCGATTGAGTTTTCGGTTGTTTCAGATGGGTAAATTGGTGTATTTTGGGTGAGCAACGAGTTTGTGATTGGTTTCTGGTGTTGAAATGCATTTTAATGCATTTGGATCTCAGTTTTGATGGTGTGAAAATAGGGGATCTTGATCCGAGAGCAAACGACACGTTTTTAGAGGCTTCGGAAGAGTAATTTCTGTGTCAACGAGTTAGGCTTTGCGTATCGGTGAGTGGAAATGGATTTTCCAGCTTTGTAACGCTTTGGGCGTGGTCTTGGGAGCTTAGTGTAAGTTTGAAACACTTAGCTAAGCTCAAGAGTAAGTGATTCAAAAGTCTCTCTCTCGGAAATGTGCTATGTTTTGATGGAAATGCACTTGAGTTAAATGTGGTTTTGATTACTGTTTTAAGCAAGTTTTAAGCATGGTTAATGTTGGATTTTAATGCCATTATGTTAAGGATGCAGTAGGTAAGTGATCGTTGGTTTTATGTGGTAAATGCATTTGATATTAAGCATGTTTATGCTTGTGAAAATGGCATTGTGTTTATGCTTGTAAAATAGTGGAATATTGATGTTAAATGATTATATTGTCAAGTGATGGAAATGGTTTTTGGTTACTTTAATCGGATATAGTTAACCTGCTATAGGATTAGGTGCACCGTGAATAAAGTTGCCTTGGATGTCGAGGGGTTGTGATTGTGCCGTAATCTCCATCCAAGTACCTTAACGATTGAGGCTAAGATCACAACGATGAATGGTTTAATCCCGTGTGTGAGTCTTGTGGTATGTGTCTTGTACTCTCGTTAGTGGAATTATACAACTACCGATGAGTGATGTTGAGGGGTTGTGATTGTGCCATTAATCTCCATCACGGGTGTTGAGGGGTTGTGATTGTGCCATTGATCTCCACCTTGGGTAGTCCGGTAGCATGTATGAAGCGTATGGGACAACGCTTGTAATCCGTGTATCCGATTGTGTCATTTGTTTGTATGGTTTGAGAATTATCACTTGCGAACCAATATAAATTTGATGATTAATGATTAAGCATGAGATGCTTGTGAATGATGCAAGAATGCATGTGATGCTTGGTTTAAGCATGAGCAAAGGAATTTGTTGTTGTTTTATTGATGCAATATGCATGTGGTTTTAAAAGTGTGTTGAATGCTTAAATGAGCAAGTTTAAAAGAAAGGCATGAGTTTGCAAATGATGTTGCCATGGTTTAATGAAATGCATTGATGAATGTTGTTTTAGCGATCCTCACTAAGCTATATGCTTACACTCATTTGTTTCATCAATGCAGAGAATTGAGCATTCAAGGTAGTCCAAAAGAAAGGGAATTCCAAGAGTTTTGACTAAGCGATGTATGTTGTTCACCTTTAGTGTAATAAGTGGCAATGGGTGGGAATTCCTTCTTTCTGGATTTGTTGGTGATGTTTGTTGTTTTAAGCATGTTTGGTTTTTGATTTTGGAGTTGTAATCGGCCTTTAATTGGTTTCATAGTTTGCTTATGGTGTTTTGCCTATGCTTTAGCTTGGTTTATTAAGCATGCTTGAATAGCTAACATGTCATCATGGTTTGATAAGTTTGATGAGTGTGATTTACTGGTTGTTGATGTTTACTTGTCTATTAGGTAGATTATAACTTGTATGCATGATTTAAGCTTGTTTGGATATGAGTAAGCATGTTTAAACACCCTTGGAATGTGTTTTTCTGGTATGTGCATCGATACACGGGGAAGTGTATCGATACACTAACGCCAAATCCAAGCTTTTCAGTACAGGGGGATCGGTACGGGTTGCTCGCGTATCGACACACCCAAGCCAAGTTTGAAGGTCGTACAGATACGCGGGGAAGCGTATCGATATGCCCTTCCCATCTTTTGCTACTGCCTTCTCGCGTATCGATACATGCTCAGGTGTATCGATGCGGGTAGTTAAAAGCATCTTCTAAAGTCTTGAAATGTTACGTTTTGGTCCTTGAATGTTATTTGATCAATTGGATTAATTTGGATGATCGGTTTGAGCTGAAATTTGACGTGATGGCATGTTACATGACTAATTAAGGATAGGTAATTTTAAAATCTGAAAAGTCCATGTATTTTCTGTGTTTTGCAAAATGGTCCCTAAAAGTCATAAGTATGCAATTGAACCCTTAGTTGAACTCCGATCGTTGTGCAGTTTCTTTCTAATGGTCTTGCTGGACACATAGGTTAATATTGTGCATCTAGAGAAGATAAAAAGAAAAAAGGGTCGTCAATCAAAGTTGACTTTTACGAGTTGACTTCGATTTTCCCCGTGTAATCTTCTTAGTTCGGTTCGGGCGTCTAGGCCGGGCTAAGGGGCTTACATTTGTTGGTATTAGAGCCAGGTTACGAAGGAATTGGGGATGTTGGTATATGAAATTGATATGTATTGACGTGTGTTGATTGAAAAGCATGAATTTGGTTGAATTTTGGAGCTTATGACGTGCTTGATTGATGTGAATCGCATGTGAAATGTATATGGTTGTATGATGATGATTTGATAATGAAATGTGCTGGTTGTGGATGATAGAAAGCATGATGAGTCTGATATGCTCTTGTATGTTATGTTATGCTTGAGGGAAATCGGGGTACCCATTGCCTTATTACACTAGTTAAATGTTTTGTAAACTTGGATCCTTGCTTGAGGCTGGCCTAAATGGTAGTCTTCAACTTTCTAAGATTAGGGTAAACTCATAACACACAACTAACCCCTTCATCCATCGAAGTTCTCGATGCGTAAGATATATATATATATATACGAAAATATATATTTGGCCATCTTACCTCAAGATTATAGTAAGTGTACTAGAAAAACGGCCCAGCATTTTCATAGAAGGTGGCTAACCCTTCTCACTTACGTAGGTCATTTCATCAGGTTTGTCTCAATAAACTATCCTTATAGGACTATGAAATAACTAAGAGCTTTTGTATAAGCTCAACCTCACAAGGTTTTAGGTGATTTTTCTTTAAGTTCATAAATCATGAAACACCCAAATTCTGGGATAAGATATCATTAAGAATAAATATTCAACCTCATAAATCGGTGATTTCAACATGTCCTTCTTCAAAAAGAACTCCTAAACTTTTGGGTTTGAATTTATTAAGAGGTTTTAGAAAAACTCAACCTCTCTGGTGGTAAGTTCACATAGTCCTTTTATAAAGAACTACCTACTTAACCCTAGGTTATGAACTTATTAAGAATAGATATTTAGCCAGAATCGGTAAATTCGTCAAGTCTTTCTCACTAAGACTACCCAAATACTGGGCTATGAATTTATTAAGAGCAATTAAGTTCATCTTGGGCATATACATTATTCATCATAAGGATAGGAAAATAGAAATATACACTATGAGTCTTTCCATGGTTTCGTTTGACCACATTGAACTTAGATAACTAAGTTGAGTATCCACCATGAATTCCTCAACCAATGGGCTTTAAAACCACCCCCTCGATGAATCTAGGACCAGCTTCCTGTTTAACCCTTTGGTAAGAGGATCTGCTAGGTTTCTTTCTGACTTCAGAAACTCTAACGAGAGTACTCCATTTCTTATCAAGTGTCTAACAGATTCATGCCTTATGCGAATGTGTTTTTTCTTACCATTGTAAGCTTGGTTCTTAGCCACACTTATCGCAACCTGTGAATCACACAGTAAGAAGACCGAAGGAGTCGGTCTTCTCTATAACGAAATTTCTGCTAATAAATTTTTGAGCCACTCGGCTTCTTGCCCAGCTAAGTCAAGAGCTATAAACTCTGACTCCATAGTAGAGCGAGCAATACACGTTTCTTTTGCGGATTTCCATGAAATCGCTGCACCGCCTAAGGTAAAGACATACCCACTCGTAGATCTTACCTCATCATTATCAAAAACCCAGTTGGCGTTACAATATCCCTCTAAGGATGAAGGAAAGACAACAAAATCGAGTTTCCAATTAATAATACCTTTAATATACTTAAGTAAGCATTTGAGTGCAATCCAGTGCTCACCACTAGGATTATGAGTATATCTGCTTAACCTACTCATTGTATAGGCGATATCAGGCCGAATATAGTTCATTAAGAACATAAGGCTTCTAATAATTTTAACATACTCTTCTTGGGAAACACTACTCCCTTTATTTTTGAAGAGATGTATGCTAGAGTCATAAGGAGTTCGAATATGGATTACAACAAAATTGTCAAATTTATTTAACACTTTCTCAATATAGTGTGTTTGGTTTAAAGAAAATCACTTTTCAGTTCTGGTGACTTTGACTCCCAAGATTACATCGACTTCTTCCAGATCAGTCATCTCAAATTTTGTGGATAAGAAAAATTTTGTTTTGTTAATGGATGCAATGTTAGTACTGAAAATCAACATATCATCAACGTATAAACTTATGATGACACAATCAGTATCAAACATCTTCGAATACACACAAGCATCTGAACCATTCACAACAAAACCAAAACTAAGAATAGTTTTGCGGAATTTCTCATAACACTGTTTAGTAGCTTGCTTAAGGCCATAGAGAGACTTTTTAAGTCTACATAGTTTGCCTTCCATACCAGGTGTCACAAAAACTGGCGGTTGCTCCATACAGATCTCCTAATCTAGATCTCCATTCAAGAAAGTAGTTTTTACATCCATTTGATGTACTTTCATTTTATGAATGGAGGCTAGTGCAAATAATGCACAGATCGTTGAGATTGTAATAGGAGAATAAGTGTCGAAAACGTCTAAACCGAACTTTAGAGTGAATCCTTTGACAACTAACTTTGCCTTGTATCTTTGGATTGAACCATCAGGTATAAGTTTCTTCCGAAAGATCCATTTGTTAATGATATGTTTAAATCCTCTTGGCAAGTCCATTAATTCCCAAGTATGATTAGACATTATTGATTCTAGTTCATCTTTTATCGCATATTTCTAGAAACTAGCATCAATTGATCTTATAGCTTCCTCATAAGTCTTCGAATCCTCATCTAAAAGAAAGACTTGAGCTATCAGATCAGATATAGAGTCTATATCATTCATCTCATAAATGAAGGAAGTAATAAAATCTGGTCCAAAAGTGGTTTCTACTCTTTGTCTCTTGCTTCTTCTAGGTTCAAATTTAATCTCTTGAGAACCCCTAGCAGACCCACTAGAAGAAGAGGATGGAACAATTTCTATTTGTGTTTCTTCATTCATTCTAGGTTTCTTTAAAGGAAAAATATCCTCAAAGAAAACAACATCCCTAGACTCACAAATAGAAGAATCATGTAGTAACATTAATCTATATGCATCATTGTTTGTTGCATACCTGATAAACACTGCATCAATGGTTTTAGGTCCAATAGTGGATTTCTTAAAGTCTGGAAATCCCACTTTAGCGAGACACCCCCACACTTTAAGATATAGCAAATTTGGTATATAACCTTTCCACAGTTCGTATGGGGTAGAATCTATTTCTTGTGAGGTACACGGTTCAAAATGTGATTTGCCGATAGAATGGCTTCCCCCCACATGTTGTCGGGCAACCCAGAACTTATCAACAATGAATTCATCGTCTCTTTTAAAGTTCTATTTTCCTCTTGGATATACCGTTTTGTTGAGGAAAGTAGGGAGCTGAGGTTTCGTGAATAATGTCATTCGTCTCACATACCTCTTTTAAGAAATTAGATCCATATTCACCACCTCTATCGGATCTAACCCGTTTAATTCTCCTATTTCACTGATTATCAACTTCTGCCTTATAAATAAGAAAGAAGTCTTCAGCCTCATCTTTGGTTCTTAGGAGATACACTTTTGTATATCTAGAGTAATCGTCTACAAAAGTGATGTAATAGTGTTTTCCTCCTTTACTATCTAAGTTTCTAAAATCTACTAGATCAGTATGTATGAGTTCTAACAATTCTGTTATTCTTTTAGAAACAATCTTAAAGTTAGATTTAGCATGCTTGGCAAATTTCACATTTTTTAAAGCTGCTTATGTCTAGTTTAGGCATAATATTCATTTTAATTAATTTCTTTAAAGATTGAATATTCACATGACCTAATCTAGCATGCCATATATTTAAAGATTTAACGATGTAAGCCGAAGTGGTGGTTTCAATTTGTTTCATTAAACTGGGTTTCAATTACAAATAAACCATTTTGTAAAAAACATTTCCCCACATAATCTCCATTTCAGGAAAGTATTAGTTTATCTGTTTCAAAAACTAGTTTAACGTCCGCCTTATTCAGTAACCCACCACTAATTAAATTTCTATGTAAGGCGGGGACATGTAGAACATTGGATAGCGCTAAAGTTTTACCAGAGGTTAGCTTGAGCAAAACTTTGCCTTTGCCTAGCACCCTAGAGCAGCTGGAATTCTCAACGTGGTCAAGTTCACCAATGTTCCCACCCTTGAACTCGATGAACATCTCTTTCTTTGCACAGAAATGTCTAGAGGCACCGGTAACAACGATCCATTTCACGGTATTATCCACCATGTTTACTTTTGGACACATAATGTCAACAACATTGGCCTTGGTCATGTTAGAACATGGTATGAATGTCTAACAATGTTGTTTGTACTAGTACGTTATGTGACCATCTTGACACCACGATGACGAACACCCTATCATTTTATCGAATTCTCTTTGAAGATCTGTATTGAGTTTAATTCCAGTAGTGTTGGTCATCTCTTCTAGTGCGATGTGTGCAGCTCTCCTTTCTTTGACACGTTGATATTTCAACATCGCAGTACGACTAACTTTGTCGGATGTGGGAGCTTTCACCAACGCTTTGAAAGGTTCTTTTGGCTTTCTTCAAATGGTATTTTTCGCTGGTAGCTTCATACGTTTCATGGGCAAGTAGTGAAAGAAACTCACTATTCTTGGCTTGCGTTTGGAACTTTCAGAAATCATAAAGCCAGTTTTAACAGGCTTTGTTTGACGTTGGGCTTTGGAGATGATATTCACAAATCGTGTCTTTAACATTGCGGTACGAAGGTCTTTGTTAGATGCTGGTGACATAATGCAGTAGAGAGAGGTTCAATTTGTTTCTAAATTGTTGGAAAATATACTACAAAATAACAACGTTTGTACTGACTGGAAAAACAAATTCAACAGAAAAAATATAAGGAAATCGTGTCATGGTTAAAACCACTGCTTCAGAAACAAATTCGCCCTGATGTGTGTAATCACTGTGATAGACGAATTGTCCCCCAAGGTTAACACAGTCGCTCCGATGATCCATACACCCGAACTCGAAGTTAACTGTGGCGGTATTGCTTCTTTGATCTTTGCAAATTCTCAGAGAGTTTTGAGAGAAAATTGGTGAGTGAGTGATTGAGAGTGATTTGGGAAGCTGAGATAGCTTCTATATTTATAGGCTACATCTAGGGTTAAAATCGTCCAAAAATATAAACATAGTTTAAATTATGTCTTAACTCTAGATAATTAAGCCTATAACAACAATTTTAATTACAAATTTTTAAGACTCTGAAACTGCTGTATTAACTCAGCTTTAACAGTTGTTTCAGTAGATAAATCTGTCCCTCAAGATGTCTAGATTCATTGGATAACACCCAGACGTTTTCTGGCTGATTGAATTCCAAGAAATCAAAATAACAATGATTAATTATTAATCCTCTGAAATTTTAATCAGATTGTTTCTCAACACAGCCTATAAATAGCAATCACTCATCTAACCATTCTTTGAAATAAAAAAATCTATCTCATGGGATCATGTAAACCATCATATCATTTCTCAAAACATCCATATAATAGTAGGTTTAATTCTATCTTCCAAACATGAGCATGATCATAAAATCAATGGGTTAAAAACTGAGAAACGAGAGTGAAACATCTCAAACTTACTTCCGAGATTAGGTTAGTGTTTCAAACTCAACCAAAACCCCCAAACCTTGCTTTCAAGTCTTTGAAAGGCTTTAAAACCAATTCCACTCACCGACAATGCTTCGCTTGCTTTGCCAAAGCGTAATCAAGCTTCCAAAGCTCCTGGAACTTCACCGATTACTTCTGATACGTTCTCCTCTGTTTATACCACACAAGAACAGAGGATTAATGCATCTCATTGCATTAAAAACACTAGCAACCAAAGCCATCATGGTGATCTGCCCAAAACACCAAAACGCCTATCCGAAACAACCGAAAATACCTTCGATTACTCTACAAACTTAATCATGCCAAAACCTAACACTTCCATCCAATTTTAATTATCAATTAAAATCCAAAAACAACCTAATTGCATCCTTATATCCCTAGCAACACCAAAACTACATTATCACCACAAAAACCTAAAATCTAACAACCTAGCAACTAGAGATCCAATCAATTTCGGGATTATTATGATAAAACCTTTATTTCAACATCATTTAACATCCAAATCATTATAAAAACAATTAGAAACCCTCCAAATCAGATTCAATCCGAAATCATAAGATTTCAACCAATAATCCTCAATTTAACAAAATTTCTATAATTAACTCATCAAAGTAACATAGAAAACACATGTAAATGATTGATAACTTGGGAATTTTAGTAAAGAACTGATCATTAGGGGAGAAGAACGAATCTTACCTCTAATGGATGAAATCTCTCTCAATTGGATGTGTTTTTTTTCCTTAAAAACAAAGGAAAAACAATAAGATTTTCTAAATCAAGATTAAAGGATCCTTCAGAAATAAAAAGTTTAGTAAATCTAGAGCTTTACCTCAAGATTCTTGGAAACGGAGAGTGTTTGGATGAGGGAAAACTTTGAGAGAAAATAGAATGAGAGAAAATGACGTAAAATGATTTTTAATGAATAACCAAATCTCCCTCTATTAAGCCCTTTTCAACCATTAATTAAAACCCTTTAAAATGATCTTGATTAAGAGAAAAATATGATAAAAGCAAGTAGGTCAAATAGCTTCTTAAAGATTCAAAGTTTCAATCCCTTTACAAATAGTCACTAAAAACAGCTTTGTAAAAATCGTGTTTTGATCACTAACTCAAAATGTCCCGCTTCCAAAGTTCTTTTCTTGAAATTGATTTTACCAAGATAATTTATATAATTAATAATGATTTCTAAGAATTTTCTCATATTTTTATGTCACATAAAAATATTTAATCCTGAAATTATATTCGAATCTCTTACCCGATTCCCCGAACCGTCTATTCTATTCTATTCTTCTAGCTTCTAGACCCAAAACCGGTGCGTTACAACTCCCCTCACATCAGAAATTCCATCCTCGAAATTTTACCTGATAAAAAAAGAGAAGGAAACTGCTTCTTCATGATACCCTTCTTTTCCCACGTGGCTTCCTCAACGCCACGATGTTGCCACAAGACTTTAACCAACTCAATGGTCTTACCACGAAGAATCTTGCTGTCCGAATCTAAGATCTCAATTGGTTCTTCATCACATGAAAAATCTAGATTCAACTCAATCTCCTCAACATGCATAACATGAGACGGATCCGATCTATATCTCCGAAGCATGGATACATGGAAAACATCATGTATCTTCTCCAACTCGGGAGGCAACCTCAACCTATAGGCAACATGCCTAACACGTTCAAGCACGTCATACGGTCCAATAAACCTCGGACTCAACTTGCCCTTCCGGCCAAATCTCACCACCTTCCTCCAAGGTGAAACCTTCAAAAACACCTTATCACCTACAACATACTCGATCTTCTTATGTTTCAAATCCGCGTAAGACTTTTGTTGATCCGAAGCCGCTTTCAACCTATCACTAATAATCTTCACTTTTCATGTAGTGCCCTTAAGCACATTAGGCAAAGAAACCAACTTATGTCCCACTTCCGCCCAACAAAGAGGCGTTCTAGACTACCTTCCATACAAGGCTTCATAAGGAGCCATTTGAATTCTCGCAAGATAACTATTATTGTAAGAAACTCCAGCAAAGGCAATTGTGTTTCCCAAGAACCTTGGAAATCAATGATGCAACATCTCAACATATCCTCCAACACTTAGATAACTCGTTCAGATTGTCCATCCGTCTACGGATGATACGAAGTACTGAAATTTAAACGCGTACCCAACTCTTGAAGTAGACACTTCCAAAACCTCACCGTGAAATGTGGATCTTTATCTGAAACAATGGACTTAGGTACCCCATGCAACCTCACAATCTCGATTCGCCAACTTATCTAACATATATGTAGTATACACTGCCAGAAAATGTGCACACTTCGTAAAATGATCAACAATCACCGAAATGGAATTATTTTTGGACGGTGTCAAAGGAAAACCCGTCACGAAATCCATGGTGATTCTTGTTAAGTGTAAAAAATTCCTATATTTATGCCCTAGTCTAGCTTAATTATTGTTGTTCTTAAGTATAGTTTAGATACAATTATTAGGAAAACATACACAAAACGGCATAGATTAGATATTCTGCCTTATTTGATGAACTTAATTGATTTCATATATAAGATACTGCTCAGGTGTGTTTTCTTCCTGTGTGTAGGTACCCGCTCAGGTAGACGCCACCGAGGCAGCAAAGGAGAAGCTAGAAACTGAAGGAGGAAGTTGTTGGTTCATTTGGAGAGCTGATCAAAGAGGAGAGGACCAGAATGAAGAGTTGAGCCAAACCCTACACACCAGACCATACCTCTGCCGAGGTAGCCAACAATATGCCGTCGGGGCAGCAACTTGAGGAAGAGTGAAAAAATGCAAAGTGGTATGCGATAGAAAGAGCTTATCAAGCCCGATTTTTAGAGACCACTTACACGTACATTGGAGCCTAGCAGACAAAGAAAAGCCTGGTCAAAGTCAAGTTGGAAAAAAGTCAAACGAGAATCTAGGAAGATTTAATGACATTTTAATGAGTTGTAATTATATTCTAACTAGTATTCCTGCCCTAAATCGACTTAGGCCTAGGCTCCTCCCCTATTTATATGTAATCGACTTGAAGGAGATAGCACAATTAAGATTAGAGAGAAACTCCTTCTTGTTGAAACCCTAGTGCCGTCAACCCCCATCATGTTCTAAACCTTCCATAGGGCTAAGGGTTGGTTGTGTAGTAGTTGTGAGAGTTCTATTGTATTCGTTTAGGATTTCAGTTTTTGCAATAAAATTCAAGGTTTGTTTACTCTTGGTTCTTCATTATCGCAATCTTTATCGGGAGAGAAGAGAGCTTCAATCTATTTGTTCAATATCGGGAGAGTTGAACTCATGAAATGAGTAAACACGGTTTTATCCAACCATAGGGTAAAGCTACTTCGGCTTAGGGATAAGTTTAGAAGTTCAGTGGCTAAGAGAGGTTTCATAATCGGTTGGTGTTCACCCTTAGATTCACGTCGTGAGGTATCATCCAAGACGTGTTCGCCAATAGTACTTCAAGCTTTCGGAGAAGAGGAAGTCATAGAAGGGAGCCTTGTTGAACCTTGAATCATCGCTTAACTGCCCAGACAGTCTCATTGGTCTCTGCCGAGGCGGGCACCTACCGAGGCATACTTGTGGGCGGCTGTTGAAGTTGTTAAGTTGATCTGTAAAACTGTACCGAGACAGTACATCAATTCTCTACACTACGAAACATCCAATACCGGCCCATTCTCTCACTCTGATTTCTCAATTTACTTTATTTGCTTTAGTTTTAGCTTTAATCAAAACGAACTCCTAATATTTGTGTTTTTATTTTACTTGATGCTCAACTTTAACACTTGTCACAATCCCATTTCCATTCAGGAATCTTCAACGGTTGCAACAATCCAGAAGGAAATTGATGCTCAACTTTAACACGTTGACAAACCATGCACTTACTAACAAAATCAGCCACGTCCTTCTTTAGGCCAACCCAATAGTACTCATCCTTCAACCCACGGTACATCTTTGTACTACCAAGATGCATAGCAAAAGGACTGTTATGAGCCTCAGTCAAGATAGTACGCCTCAACTCAACATCCTCCGGCACAACTATTCGACTCTTAAAACACAAAACATCATCATCATTGAAACAAAAGTTCGTTGGATTTCCTTTCGCAATGTCCTGAACATGCGGCACCAACGAATCATCCAACAACCGCTTCTCCTTAATGAACTCCACCAACGAGGGTTAAACTTGCAATTCAACCACTAAACCACCATCTCGTGATATACTCAACCGAGCAAACATTGCCCTTAACTCTACAGCCACCTTCCCACTTAAGGCATCGGCTACAAAATTAGCCTTCCCTAGATGGTACTCAATCGTTAAGTCATAATCTTTAAGCAACTCTAGCCACCTTCGTTACCTAAGATTCAACTCTTTTTGTGACATCAAGTACTTCAAACTTTTGTGGTCTATGTACACCGTACACTTTTCACCATAATGGTAATGCCTATAAATTTTCAAGGCAAACACCACCGCAGCCAACTCGATGTCATGCGTAGGGTAATTACCCTCATGCACTTTCAACTGCCGAGAAGCATAAGCTACCACCCTAGCTTCTTGAATCAACACACATTCCAAACCAACATAGGACACATTGCTATAAACAACAAACTCTTTACTCGATTCGGGTTGAATCAAGATAGGAGCTTGCGTCAACACTTCCTTAAACTTCTCAAAAGCTTGTTGCTTAACCTCCATCCATTAAAACTTAACATCCTTTTGCAACAACTTTGTCAAAGGAGTAGCAATCCTTGAAAAACCATCCACGAACCTACGGTAGTATCCCGCCAAACCAAGGAAACTACACACCTTATGAAGTGACTTAGGCGACATCCAATTCATCACCGCTTCAACCTCTTGAGGATCGACCTTGGAAAACACTAAAGCACCTCGAAATTGATCAAAAAGATCATCAATCCTTGGCAAAGGATACTTGTTCTTGATTGTCAACTTATTCAATTGACGATAATCTATACACATGCGCATCGTGCCATCTTTCTTCTTCACAAGCAAGATCAGTGCATCTCAAGGTGAAACACTAGGCCTAATGAAACATCGATCAAGCAACACCTGAAGTTGCGCCTTCAACTCCTTCAACTCTTTCGGAGCCATTCGATAGAGAGCAATTGACACTGGAGCTGTATTTTCATACAACTCAATGCCAAACTCAATCTCTCAGCTCCATGGCAAACCAGGCAACTCTTCCAGAAATACACCCGAAAACTCACATACCGTACATATGTCTTGCACTCACACCTCCTTTGTACTCGGATTCATCACATAAGTCAGGAAAGCTTCACATCCCAAACGCATCCACCGATTTGCTTCAAGAGCCGAAACCACATTAGACAAGAACTTTACATTCTCACCTACAATCACTACCTCATAATCATCGACAAGTTTCAACGAAACTCTCTTGGTCTCAAAATCAACAACAACCCTATGCTCAAATAAAAAATCCATTCCAAGAATTACATCGAAACCATATAAAGGCAACTTATAACCCCCTAAACCCGGCCTAGGGATGGCAATGGATCGGATTTGGATCGGATTGTATAAAATCCAAGTCCGAATCCGTAACAATCGGACTCGGATATTTTTTTCGGATTTGGATTCGGATTTTTTTCAAACGGATTTGGACCGGAGTGTTTTTGGATCGGATTTTTTCGAATCGGATTCGGATTTGTTTCAACCGCATTTAGATCAGAGTTTTTGGATTCAGATTAAATTGTCATCCCTAGTATTGACCCAAGTCTGAGGGGTAGATTCGCGAATTTTAGCGTCTTTAGGGTATATTGTGTTTTGACCCTCTAATAATTTTATTTTAGTGCAAATTAGTCCATAATTTTGTATATTTAATTTCTTACGCATTTAATTTATGTTATTTAATTCTACACTTGTTCATTTTTATCTCTTATTTGTTGACTACATTTAATTTTTTGTGTTTATTGTTTATGCTTTTAATTTGCTTTCTATTTTAATTCATAATTTTAGCATAATATATCATAACTTTATCTATCGATTGCACATTACTTACTATTTCATTCACTAACTTTCTTAATTTTTAGAAATTCATTGATATTTACATTTATTTGTTTCTCCATTGTATTTATTTTATTGTTTGTTTATCTATGACTTGATCTTGCATTTGTTTTTTTTCATATTTATTTATACATGCATATGGTATAAATAGATATATTACACTATATTAAGGTTAATAAATATTATTATTATTATTATTACTATTATTCCAAATTACCTAATATATACATTTATGTTTTCGTTTAAAAAATATATGTAGTTATGTTTCTTTTAATGTATTTAGTTTAACTTTTTACTTTATTTATGTTGTCTTCTTGTTTTAATGTAAATATTATACATGATATTTTGTTTTAAGGAGTTAAAAGTCCTAAATATTTTGATTCGGACTCGGATATGGATCGGATTCGGATTCGGATCGGATCTTGGCATGATCCATATCCAACCCATCTCCTATTAGGACTCGGACATTTTACTCGGATTCGGATTCGGATTTTTTTCAATCGAATATGGATCGGATAAATTCCTTCGGATCGAATCGGATTCGGATCGGATTTGGATCAAATTGCCATCCCTAACCCGGCCTAGAAGAAATAGCCGAATTTAGGAAGTAACGTTTGAAAACTTTACCTTCAAGAAACCAATTTGAATTATTATATATTAAAATAGCGTAAAATAAAATATTTTTGATAATAATATAAAATATCTCAATAATTATAAAACCCAAATGTTAAAATAATAATCATATAATTTAAGTAAAGCATTCAAATTTAATTCTGAAAACGCATGTAAAAATAATAAGTCTCAAATCCGAAATCACATTAAAATCCCAAAATAATCGTAATAATAAAATACTCCCGGAAGTAAAATATATCCATACTGAAGATAAAATAGATTCGATAAAATAAAAAGATCCTCTGAGTACCAAGTCACCTAGCGTCCATGATATCTAAAAAAAGGAAAATTATGGGGGAGTAAGCTAAAGAGCTTAGTGTGTCTCTAAACTGCAGGAAAACCCACAATCATAAAACATAGTATTATTTTCTCGAAGTTTTTTTAAAACATAAAACAACTGATACGATATCACAAGCGTAATGCAATGCACCCAACCACAACCGCCAGGAGGAAAGTTCCCCAAAACTCCTCACTACATCCGCCAATCTGAAGTGGAATTCAGCCCGAACGGTGAAACCACTGAACTTCCCTGAACAATTCCCAGCCTATTCTCATACAATGATATGATGATTAGAAATCAAATTTCATAAACAAAGTTCCATAAATCCAATATTCTGTAAACATACTTCATAAATCATAGTCTATAAGCCCATTAATCATAGTTCATAAATCGTAGTCCATAAATCATGGTTCGTAAATCATAGTAAAAACATATTCTGGAAACGTATGCGTGTGATGTCAACCATAAAAAATCATAATACATATAAATAATCACATAAAGGGTAAACCACCAACACATACAAAAATAACATATAATATAATTATAGCACCGAAAGAAAACACACCTTAACCAAAGCAACTCAACCTACAAAATAATATGTTTCCCTCGATCAGAAACACTAGATCCAATTGTGTCGGAGCCATCAATTGCAATGATGAAGGTTCGGGTGGCAACAAGGAATTGAGAACAATTAAACAATAAAGCAATTTTTTGGCTTATATATATACGTTTATGTTTTCAAATCAGGGGAATAAAACTCATATATATAATATAAATAATAATTAAAAAAACTGGAGGAAGAGATGGGTGGGTAGAAACCAATTACTATTAGAATTCAATTTGATAAAGGATTATTTATGGAGTTAGTCCTTAAACTTTTAAGATCTTCATATTAATTTCTAAGTTTGATAAAAATTCTTATTTAGTTTCGCATAAAAAATTAGGGTTATGAATTAAAAATTCTCAATTGTTAGGTTTTCAATTAGGGATTTCAAAATTAGGTTTCTAAATTAAATTTCGGTTTTCAAGAATTAGGGATTTTGCAAATCTAGGGTTTACAATTTGGGCGTAATTTTTTGGGTGTTACAATTCTCCCACTGTAACACCCCAATTTTGGGCTTAGAAGTTTTGGGTTTCGGACCGGTTCGGTCGGAGTGCGGTTCGAATATATAAAGGTGAAATTAGGAAAGCCTAGTTCGGGTGGCATTAAAAATATGGAAAAATGTCCTAAAATCCTCTTTATTATATATAAGAGAAAGGTGAAACCAATTTTACAAAATGAGGTTTGGAAGAGTGACATTTTGGGTTAGTGACTAAAATGTAATTTTTGAAAACTGGGTGACTGTTTTAAAAAGGATTGAAACTTTGAATATTTAAGGAGCTATTTACCCAATGGGAGTTTCTCGAGATTTTTCTAAGATATTAAATGATTAATTAAAGGTTTTTAATTAAAACTAAAAAGGAGGGAAGATATTTTGGCATTTTCCAACTAACTTTTCCTAAAGTTTCATTTCCATTTTTCTCTCATCTTTCTCTCAAACCAAACACATTTTCTCCAGAGCATTTCCTTCTGATTTTGATGTCCAAACATGAGGTTTTAATCCTCTTTTGATCTCTAATCATCTCTTCAACAAAACCTCACCATTTGCTAATTGGATTTTCAAGATTTTTGGTTCTAAAAAGGAAGAAACTCAAGTTTGGAGGTAAGAACGTCCTTCTCCTCTAAACTCTCAGTTCTTTACTGAAATTCCCAAGTTCTCAATCCTTAATTTGTGTTTTATAAAAGGTTTTAAGGTTGTGTTCTTGGTCTTGGCTTTTAAATGCAAGATTTGCTTGATTTTGATGAAATTTCGTATGATCTGATTGGGCAGTGTTTTGAGGTGTCAATTTGATGTTAAATGAATGTTAAATTGATGAGAAGTTGAGGTTTAATCAATGCAATCCCGGATAGGTTGATTTTCTTAAGTTTAGCTTGAGTTTTTGGTTGTTTTTGGAGTGTTTTTGATGATCTGTTATAGCTGGAGGTATAAGGACGTGTTTGGGATCATTTTGAATGTTAATTGATGTTTATAAATGGTTAGAAGTGATGGATCTTGGCTGGGTTAAGTTTTGGAAGTGTTTGGAGGTGATTTCGGTTGTGTTTGGTAGCCGAAATGTTGGATTTGTGTAGAGCAGCGAGTTGAATTGTGTGGCTGGTATTTTTTAATGCATAATGATGCATTAATCCTCTGTTGTTGTGTGTTTGAAACAGGGGAGAGTGATCCGTGAGCATTAGAGGTGGTGTGGAAGGTTTCGGATGCTTGGAAGGCTTGTTGGCTAGCCTTGTTTTGTGTATCGGTGAGTGAAGTTGGGTTTTCAGCTTTTAAACCAAGGTTTGAAGGTTTTGGGAGCTTAGTTTAAGTCTAAACAACTTTGCTAAGCTCAAGAGTAAGTAAATGGATTTTCCCTCTTGGTTGTGTTGTGAATTGGTTTTAAAGCATTTGTGATTGTTTGATGCAAAGCATGTGATTTGCATGTTTTAAATTCTGTTTTGAAAGCATATTTTAGCATGGTTTAATGCTGGTTTTGAAAGTCATGTGTGAAGGATGCTCAAGGTAAGAGATCCTTGGTTTTGTACATTGGAGTTGTGGAATTGATGCATAGTGTTGCATGTTGTTTAATGGCTTTGTGTAATGCTTCAAAAACAGTGGATTGATGAGGGTAATTGGTGGTTTTTGCATTTTGGTTATGCTTGTAAATCAATGGATTAATGTGGTAAGATGGTTATATTGGCAAGTGATGTAAGTGGTTCTTGGTTACTTAAATCGGATATAGTTAGCCGGCTATAGGATTGGGTGCACCATGAATAAAGTCGCCTTGGATGTGGAGTGGTTGTGAGTGAACCGGTAACTCCATCCAAGTACACTAACGAGATGGTTAAGAGCACCATGGTGGTTAAAATTCCATGGGTGGGTCTTGTGTTAAGGTCATAATGGTGGTTGAAATTCCATTCGAGGACCTTGGGTAAGCAAAGGTTATAATGGTGGTTAAAATTCCATTTGAGGACCTTGTGCTTGTTAAGATCACAATGGTGGTGTAAAGTCCATGTGTGGATCTTGTGGAGTATGTCCCGGATCTCGTTAATGATGTTATACAACTACCAATGGTTGATGCTAAGGTTATATGGTGGTTAAAATTCCATATGGGGACCTTGTGCATGTTAAGGTCATATGGTGGTTAAAATTCCATATGAGGATCTTGTGAGTATTAAGGTTATATGGTGGTTATAATTCCATATGAGAACCTTGTGAATGTTAAGGCCATATGGTGGTTAAAATTCCATATGAGGGCCTTGTGTATTGTAAGGTCAAATGGTGGTTAAAATTCCATTTGGGGACCTTGAGATTGGTAGTGTGTATGAAGCGTGGGGACAACGCTTGTGATCCGCGTATCCGATTGGTTGTTGAGTTGAAAAGTGGATATGGTTTATCACTTGGAAGCCAATATAAGGTTCTTGATTATAATGAAGCATGAGATGCTTGAAATGATGCATGGTTGCATGAGAAGTGTATAATGCTTAATGAATGCATGTATTACTTGTTAGCTTGAACAAGTGTTTATCTTCTATTGAGAATGTTGCATTGTGTGCATGAAATCTCTTTAGTGCATTGAAGTCTTGCGAAGACTTGTTTTTAGAGGCATGTGATGCAAATATTGATGATGTGGTTCACATGTTGCATTTGTTTAATGCACGTATTGGATAGAATGAGTAAATGGTTTTAAAGGTTTCTTGCTTTAAAATGATATTCAAGTATAAGAAGGGTATGATGTGAAGTGGAAGTGTTTTCCAAGGATTTGAATTTAGCTTTGCATATGATGTTCATGCATGGAATGGTTAAATTGATGGTTTTACAAGTTTGTGCTTTGAAAAGGTGTATTTAGCTTTTCTAAGCTAAGGGTTGGGTTTTCATGTTTGAGCAATGCTTGTTTTAAAGCATGATGTTGAAAAGGGTTTTCAAACTTTGCTTTGGTTTATCGAATCGAGTTTGCTTTTAAAAAGTGGTTTTATGATTCGCTGCATTGATGGTGTTTTGGTTTTGAGCATTCCTCACTAAGCATTATGTGCTTACGCTCCTTTTTGTCCATCAATGCAGATATTTGAAGTTGGAACTGCGAGAAGCAAGGGATTCAAGGAAAGCTCCACTTGAGATGTATGTCTCGGTAATAGCTATAGATAATAAAGGCAATGGGGGGTGAAACTCTTATGTTGATGTCAATGAGATTGTGTATGTTGGACAAGATTGGTTTTATGTTGTTGATAATGCTAGAACTTGTAATTGGCCTCTTGGTATGTGGTTTGGTGATTTGAGGATTTTATGGTTTGCCTAATAGGATGCTTGCCTATAGAATTGGGTATTTCTTATTTTGATGCCATGTTGATGTTTGGTTGATGCAATTATGTTCCTTGTATGTTGGATGACTTGCTGGTAAAGTTTGGATGCATTTGGAGCATGTTTGATGGGTCAATTGTATGATAAACCAGCAATTTTTCTGCAATCTGGGCAACCTGTTTCGGAACAGGTGTTACCGTATCGGAACGGGGGCCTGAAATGGCCTGGGCGTTCCGAAACGGAAGGCACTGTTCCGGAACGGA
The DNA here is from genome assembly GCA_030270665.1 of Hibiscus trionum. NCBI lineage: Eukaryota > Viridiplantae > Streptophyta > Magnoliopsida > Malvales > Malvaceae > Hibiscus > Hibiscus trionum. The sequence goes on from BSYR01000021.1 coordinate 32,600,436, forward strand.
TTGGCCACTGCCAAGCCCTGTTTCGGTACCAGTTTCGGAACGGTCCCGCGTTTCGGAACGGGTCTTCCCTGTTCCGAAACACTCGACCGTTGGGCACTGAAATTGACGGTTTAATGTTTTGAAACCTTTGCGTTTTGGTCCTGAACCTTGTTGTTGCAATTGGTTGAGTTTGAGATGTTCGTTTGAGCTAAATTTTGGCAGTGAAGCATGAAACATGACTAATTTCATATTGGTAACTTTCAATTGGGTTAAGTCCTTATAATTTTCAGATTTTACAAATTGGTCCCTAAAGTTGTATTTTGTGCAATTGAGTCCCTGAATGATCTTTGATTGGTGTAATCTTTGAGTATGCTGTTCTTGTGAACATGTCTAAGGTTAATGTGCATTTAGATAAGTTTAAAAGAATAAAAAGGTCGTTAATCAAAGTTGACTTTCGGGTTGACTTTGGTTTTCCCCGTGTAAACTTCTTAATTCGGTTCAACCTCTGGGTCGGGTTAAGGGGGTTACACCCACCCTTAAAAAAAATTTCGTCCTCAAAATTTTCAAACTTGGAGATAGATCCTTAAAAATAAAAATATTTTGGTAAAAACTTCTTAAATCATTTCAGATCGCGTATGAATGACATAAGAGGACTTGAAAAAAAACTTTTGATCTTAAATTCATAAGGACGAGTATGCTCATGATCTGTTGGCTAATCCAGAGCTCCTACGAGGTGTCATAATAGTCTATCTACAAAAGGAATTAACCTAGATTTAGAGTTGGTACTTGGAGTCTCTATTCAAAACATATCTTTAATTCTTTAAAGTAATAAACTTATCAAAAAAAATTCTCGTTTCACCCAAAAATATCTAATATGCATGCAAAAAATCATTTCCGGCTTAAATTTTTTATGTGAGCCACACAGTCCGAGGGTTGAACTTAGCTTTGATACGACTAAATATAACCCCTTAAACTCGGCCTAGAAGAAATAGCTGAATTTAGGAAGTCACGTTTGAAAATTTTACCCTCAAGAAACCAATTGGAATTATGATATATTAAAATAGAGTAAAATAAATTTTTAAGCATGCTCTTTGGTTATGAATCTTCATTGAGCTCATGTGGATTTGTGCTGATGTTGTGCTGGGTTGTGAGCTGATTTTATGAGTAACGAAAGTGTAATGGGCATGATAATGTTGATGCTATGCTGTTGCGAGTGGATGTTGTTAAATGAGAGCATGATCGAATATGTTGTTTGATATGCTTGATGTTGTGTTATACATGTTTTATTGACTGTTATGTCATGTAAAAGGGGAGAATTCGGGATACCCATTGCCTTATTATTATAGCTATTGTGTTATTTTGGAGTTGGAGTTTGAATCCTTGCTTAAAGCTGGTCTAATTGATTTGTTTGTTTTGTTGTGATTGCTTGTTGTTAATAGCATGGTGAAATCGATGAAAGAATGGCAGTTAGGTGAGATGGTTGCTGCCTTAGAGCAGGTTGTTAAGGCGTGGGATTCACCTTTTAATGGAGGTGTTTCGTCTCAGTCTTCTGTGCCTGGGGTTGAGGTAGTAAGGCAGGAGGAAGAAGTTGGTTCTGTGATGAAGAGTTCATCACCTATTGTTCAAGAGGTGTTGGGAGCATCTCAAGCTGTGGCGAAAGTGAGGCCTATAGATGTGCTGGCTGTGGGATGTGCGGGTTTGTCGAAACAGCGTTTACATGATTTGGGAGCTGAGGAGTATCATGGTTCGACACCTGAGATGTTTGAGGCCTGGTTGGCCAGTGTAATTCTGATTTTGGACCGGGAAGGTTGTGACTATGCCTGTAAGCTGGGGAGTGTTGTCTCATTGATGCTGGAGAACGCTTGTGCCTGGTGGACATCTGTGGCGGTGGCGTCGCACAACCAAGATATTGATTGGGACTTCTTTGTGTCTGCCTTTTATGAAAGGTACCTTGGAGGGAAATTCCCAAGGGTTAAGCAATGTGAGGGTGTGGTTTCTGTTTATGAAGGTGGGAAAGGTTTAAGCAAGAAAGTTGTGGGTGGAGTGGAAGCTCAGTTACCGATGTGTGACTGTTGTGGAAGGCGCCATGTTGGAGGTTGTTGGGGCGCAGGTGCGTGTTGGAACTGTGGTTCTAAGGAGCATGTGAAGCGAGATAGTCCTCATGTGGTAAAATCAGCTTCAGTGGTAGCAGAAGGGTCTCTGAAGGGCCGTGGGCACGGTCGAGACAAAGTTCGAAGGTGGCAGGAAGAGCAGAAAGTGGTGAGGAGCCTGGAAAATGGAATCTGCTGGAATTGTGGGTCTGTTGGACAATTGAGACGTAATTGTTTGAAGTTGGCTCGGGGTAGCCAGGGTTCTTTACCGCAGGGAGATGGTGATGACCTTAGTGTGTTAGCTGATGCTGCAGCGGTGCGGTTGGGGAATGATGGTTCTGCAAGGAAGAGAGCTCGTCTGATGAAGCTCCGGGGTGGTGATGTGTTTTCAGGTAACCTTGTTAAGTAACCTTTTGCTCTAGTATCCTAGTTGGTTTTGGTTTGGTTTTTCCTTGCGTAGCGGGTATGGTTTCGTTGCTAGCATGTTGGGGTAGTAGTTGTTGTTGTTTTGAAAACAACTTTAATGTGAAGAGGGCATTAGTGAGTATCTCGTGGGTGATATAGTTGGTCAAGTTAGACGTGAGGTAGGAGGTTGTTCTTAGACGGATTCTGAGGATGTTACTGGTGGGTGTGAACCGACATACATGCACAGTTAAAATCATTTGTTATATGCTATATTATATATGTACTGGTCCATGCATACATATGACATGACATTAGAGGTTTTGCATACATGTACATCAGGCATTGATAGGGCATATTGGTGACCATGCATACGAACGTTCACACTCGCTAATAACTAATCGAGTCTGTTAGTGTTGTGATAGAGTTAGGTTGGATGATGGGTTTTTAGAGGTTGTTTTGGTGCTAAGAGAATGTTAGAAGTAATGGAGGGTGTTAAGCAAGCTGTTGGTAGTAGTGGGCGCGGTATAGCATGTTGGTAGAAGGAAAGTGTTTGGCGCTTTATGAGTATAGCTAGTAGTAGTGGTGGTTCCTTGGTGTTAAGTGATGTTGCAGGTTAGTGGATGCGTTCTCAGAGTGCTGAGGTAACTTGGCATTGATATTGTAGTAGAAGGGTTGTTTTTATAGGTGATGGTTTTTAGCAACCTTTGAGGAGTTGAGAAGAGGGTTTTTGTTGAAGGTTGTAGAAAAGGGTTAGCCTGGGAGAATAGAAGTTTCGTAATCTTGATATGTATGTATAGGTTGGGCGATTTTCTGGTAGGGCAAGTGTTGTAGTCAAAGCTTGAAGTGGAAAGGCAGTGTGAGATCAAAGGCCATTGTTGGTTGGACGGGTTTTTGTGAAAAGTGGTTGGCTGGTTGTGAATAAGTAAATTCCTTTTGAGGTCAGCTGGTGGTGTGTGGAACGGCTGGTGAAGTCAAGGTTGGGGACTTGTGACGTGATTATCGGGTGATGGGTGAGTAGTCCTGGTGAATCGTTATGGTAAAGTTAGCGGCGGATGTGAAGGAATGTCAGCATTGCGTTGAGAGGTTTGAGTAAGCAGTTGATACTTAAGAATTCTTGCTTGGTGTGGTAACCTTTGGAACAGGTTGAGTAGTTGTGCAAAGAGTTTTAGAAGCAGTGAAGGTTGTGGGTACATAGTGGCAGAACTAGATTGGTTGGTGTCACTGTGTGAACAAGTTTTGGGAGTTGTGTGTTGAGGTGGAGTATGCTGTAAAAGTTTGAGGTTCTTCAGGTTGTTGTTGGGGCTATGTGCGGTTAGGAAGTGTGAAAGGTTAAGTTGTGGTTAGCTTTGAGTGTTTTGGAATTCGTGAGCAGTATGTGGTGGTGTTGAGTTTGGGTGGAGTTTTATGAGGAGAGTGTTCAGTGGTGGTTAAGTCTCCTGTGTTGCTTTGTGGGTTGTTTTGAGAAGTTTGGTTGTGCTCAATCCGCCGGTTGAAATTTCGAGGACGAAATTTCCTAAGAGGGGGAGAGTTGTAACACCCCAATTTTGGGCTTAGAAGTTTTGGGTTTTGGACCGGTTCGGTCGGAATGCGGTTCGAATATATAAAGGTGAAATTAGGAAAGCCTAGTTCGGGTTGCATTAAAAATATGGAAAAATGTCCTAAAATCCTCTTTTATTATATATAAGAGAAAGGTGAAACCAATTTTACAAAATGAGGTTTGGAAGAGTGACATTTTGGGTTAGTGACTAAAATGTAATTTTTGAAAACTGGGTGACTGTTTTAAAAAGGATTGAAACTTTGAATCTTTAAGGAGCTATTTACCCAATGGGAGTTTCTCGAGATTTTTCTAAGATATTAAATGATTAATTAAAGGTTTTTAATTAAAACTAAAAAGGAGGGAAGATATTTTGGCATTTTCCAACTAACTTTTCCTAAAGTTTCATTTCCATTTTTCTCTCATCTTTCTCTCAAACCAAACACATTTTCTCCAGAGCATTTCCTTCTGATTTTGATGTCCAAACATGAGGTTTTAGTCCTCTTTTGATCTCTAATCATCTCTTCAACAAAACCTCACCATTTGCTAATTGGATTTTCAAGATTTTTGGTTCTAAAAAGGGAGAAACTCAAGTTTGGAGGTAAGAACGTCTTTCTCCTCTAAACTCTCAGTTCTTTACTGAAATTCTCAAGTTCTCAATCCTTAATTTGTGTTTTATAAAAGGTTTTAAGGTTGTGTTCTTGGTCTTGGCTTTTAAATGCAAGATTTGCTTGATTTTGATGAAATTTCGTATGATCTGATTGGGCAGTGTTTTGAGGTGTCAATTTGATGTTAAATGAATGTTAAATTAATGAGAAGTTGAGGTTTAATCAATGCAATCCCGGATAGGTTGATTTTCCTAAGTTTAGCTTGAGTTTTTGGTTGTTTTTGGAGTGTTTTTGATGATCTGTTATAGATGGAGGTATAAGGACGTGTTTGGGATCATTTTGAATGTTAATTGATGTTTATAAATGGTTAGAAGTGATGGATCTTGGCTGGGTTAAGTTTTGGAAGTGTTTGGAGGTGATTTCGGTTGTGTTTGGTAGCCGAAATGTTGGATTTGTGTAGAGCAGCGAGTTGAATTGTGTGGCTGGTATTTTTTAATGCATAATGATGCATTAATCCTCTGTTGTTGTGTGTTTGAAACAGGGGAGAGTGATCCGTGAGCATTAGAGGTGGTGTGGAAGGTTTCGGATGCTTGGAAGGCTTGTTGGCTAGCCTTGTTTTGTGTATCGGTGAGTGAAGTTGGGTTTTCAGCTTTTAAACCAAGGTTTGAAGGTTTTGGGAGCTTAGTTTAAGTCTAAACAACTTTGCTAAGCTCAAGAGTAAGTAAATGGATTTTCCCTCTTGGTTGTGTTGTGAATTGGTTTTAAAGCATTTGTGATTGTTTGATGCAAAGCATGTGATTTGCATGTTTTAAATTCTGTTTTGAAAGCATATTTTAGCATGGTTTAATGCTGGTTTTGAAAGTCATGTGTGAAGGATGCTCAAGGTAAGAGATCCTTGGTTTTGTACATTGGAGTTGTGGAATTGATGCATAGTGTTGCATGTTGTTTAATGGCTTTGTGTAATGCTTCAAAAACAGTGGATTGATGGGGGTAAATGGTGGTTTTTGCATTTTGGTTATGCTTGTAAATCAATGGATTAATGTGGTAAGATGGTTATATTGGCAAGTGATGTAAGTGGTTCTTGGTTACTTAAATCGGATATAGTTAGCCGGCTATAGGATTGGGTGCACCGTGAATAAAGTCGCCTTGGATGTGGAGTGGTTGTGAGTGAACCGGTAACTCCATCCAAGTACACTAACGAGATGGTTAAGAGCACCATGGTGGTTAAAATTCCATGGGTGGGTCTTGTGTTAAGGTCATAATGGTGGTTGAAATTCCATTCGAGGACCTTGGGTAAGCAAAGGTTATAATGGTGGTTAAAATTCCATTTGAGGACCTTGTGCTTGTTAAGATCACAATGGTGGTGTAAAGTCCATGTGTGGATCTTGTGGAGTATGTCCCGGATCTCGTTAGTGATGTTATACAACTACCAATGGTTGATGCTAAGGTTATATGGTGGTTAAAATTCCATATGGGGACCTTGTGCATGTTAAGGTCATATGGTGGTTAAAATTCCATATGAGGATCTTGTGAGTATTAAGGTTATATGGTGGTTATAATTCCATATGAGAACCTTGTGAATGTTAAGGCCATATGGTGGTTAAAATTTCATATGAGGGCCTTGTGTATGGTAAGGTCAAATGGTGGTTAAAATTCCATTTGGGGACCTTGAGATTGGTAGTGTGTATGAAGCGTGGGGACAACGCTTGTGATCCGCGTATCCGATTGGTTGTTGAGTTGAAAAGTGGATATGGTTTATCACTTGGAAGCCAATATAAGGTTCTTGATTATAATGAAGCATGAGATGCTTGAAATGATGCATGGTTGCATGAGAAGTGTATAATGCTTAATGAATGCATGTATTACTTGTTAGCTTGAACAAGTGTTTATCTTCTATTGAGAATGTTGCATTGTGTGCATGAAATCTCTTTAGTGCATTGAAGTCTTGCGAAGACTTGTTTTTAGAGGCATGTGATGCAAATATTGATGATGTGGTTCACATGTTGCATTTGTTTAATGCACGTATTGGATAGAATGAGTAAATGGTTTTAAAGGTTTCTTGCTTTAAAATGATATTCAAGTATAAGAAGGGTATGATGTGAAGTGGAAGTGTTTTCCAAGGATTTGAATTTAGCTTTGCATATGATGTTCATGCATGGAATGGTTAAATTGATGGTTTTACAAGTTTGTGCTTTGAAAAGGTGTATTTAGCTTTTCTAAGCTAAGGGTTGGGTTTTCATGTTTGAGCAATGCTTGTTTTAAAGCATGATGTTGAAAAGGGTTTTCAAACTTTGCTTTGGTTTATCGAATCGAGTTTGCTTTTAAAAAGTGGTTTTATGATTCGCTGCATTGATGGTGTTTTGGTTTTGAGCATTCCTCACTAAGCATTATGTGCTTACACTCCTTTTTGTCCATCAATGCAGATATTTGAAGTTGGAACTGCGAGAAGCAAGGGATTCAAGGAAAGCTCCACTTGAGATGTATGTCTCGGTAATAGCTATAGATAATAAAGGCAATGGGGGGTGAAACTCTTATGTTGATGTCAATGAGATTGTGTATGTTGGACAAGATTGGTTTTATGTTGTTGATAATGCTAGAACTTGTAATTGGCCTCTTGGTATGTGGTTTGGTGATTTGAGGATTTTATGGTTTGCCTATAGAATTGGGTATTTCTTATTTTGATGCCATGTTGATGTTTGGTTGATGCAATTATGTTCCTTGTATGTTGGATGACTTGCTGGTAAAGTTTGGATGCATTTGGAGCATGTTTGATGGGTCAATTGTATGATAAACCAGCAATTTTTCTGCAATCTGGGCAACCTGTTTCGGAACAGGTGTTACCGTATCGGAACGGGGGCCTGAAATGGCCTGGGCGTTCCGAAACGGAAGGCACTGTTCCGGAACGGATTGGCCACTGCCAAGCCCTGTTTCGGTACCAGTTTCGGGACGGTCCCGCGTTTCGGAACGGGTCTTCCCTGTTCCGAAACACTCGACCGTTGGGCACTGAAATTGACGGTTTAATGTTTTGAAACCTTTGCGTTTTGGTCCTGAACCTTGTTGTTGCAATTGGTTGAGTTTGAGATGTTCGTTTGAGCTAAATTTTGGCAGTGAAGCATGAAACATGACTAATTTCATATTGGTAACTTTCAATTGGGTTAAGTCCTTATAATTTTCAGATTTTACAAATTAGTCCCTAAAGTTGTATTTTGTGCAATTGAGTCCCTGAATGATCTTTGATTGGTGTAATCTTTGAGTATGTTGTTCTTGTGAACATGTCTAAGGTTAATGTGCATTTAGATAAGTTTAAAAGAAAAAAAAAGGTCGTTAATCAAAGTTGACTTTCGGGTTGACTTTGGTTTTCCCCGTGTAAACTTCTTAATTCGGTTCAACCGTCTGGGCCGGGTTAAGGGGGTTACACCCACCCTTAAAAGAAATTTCGTCCTCAAAATTTTCAAACTTGGAGATAGATCCTTAAAAATAAAAATATTTTGGTAAAAACTTCTTAAATCATTTCAGATCGCGTATGAATGACATAAGAGGACTTGAAAAAAAACTTTTGATCTTAAATTCATAAGGACGAGTATGCTCATGATCTGTTGGCTAATCCAGAGCTCCTACGAGGTATCATAATAGTCTATCTACAAAAGGAATTAACCTAGATTTAGAGTTGGTACTTGGAGTCTCTATTCAAAACATATCTTTAATTCTTTAAAGTAATAAACTTATCAAAAAAAATTCCCGTTTCACCCAAAAATATTTAATATGCATGCAAAAAATCATTTTCGGCTTAAATTTTTTATGTGAGCCACACAGTCCGAGGGTTGAACTTAGCTTTGATACGACTAAATATAACCCCTTAAACTCGGCCTAGAAGAAATAGCTGAATTTAGGAAGTCACGTTTGAAAATTTTACCCTCAAGAAACCAATTGAAATTATGATATATTAAAATAGCGTAAAATAAATTTTTTCTGATAATAATATAAAATATCTCAATAATTATAAAACTCGAACGTTAAAATAATAATCATATAATTTTAATAAAACATTCAAATTTAAGTCTAAAAACGCATGTAAAAATAACAAGTCTCAAATCCGAAATCACATTAAAATCCCAAAATAATCTTAATAATAAAATACTCCCGAAAGTAAAGTATATCCATATTGAAGATAAAATAGATTCGATAAAATAAAGAGATCCTCCGAGTACCAAGTCACCTAGAGTCCAGTATTCAATGCATCTATTCTCTTTTAATGCCCCTTAATTCACGAGGTATCATCCTCATAGCATAATCAGAATCCATTGTCATTTACATGTCCATAGACTTCTATCTTTTTTGCCCCCTGGTGTAGGGGTGATCCTTGGTTTGGGTTTGATCATAAGAAAAAAATTTAACAGGCTCAAACGGGGACAACAATGGGTATTTTTTATTTTCTTTCTATGTGAATGGAATTGAAGGAATGCCAAATGTCCTCTCATACATGTATATCAAAATCGGTCTTTAGGTGGTAGAAGTTTTAGGGTTATCACTTCATTCAAGGACCTTAGATAACAATGCCCGAGAGGAAAATTCACTCGATGGGAGTGGCCCATTATTCCTGAACACTCATTGTCATCCCTCTCTTGACTTAAGTAGAACAGAGTGTTTTCATATTTAGTATCCTCGCAACATCTTGTTTTTTTGGAAATTTTTTAAATTAAAGTCATTTTTGCAAAAATATATACATGTATGTTTTTAATAGAAAAACAATAGGGTTGTAATCATAAAAACAAATGAAATATCTAGAAGAAACTAAAGAATATAAAATGCTTGCATAAGTCTCCTTCATTGAAAATAGAACAAATGGACATCACAAAAGCCCTTACAAAAGAAGCTAGCTATCATGGGCCAACAATACAAAGTTAAACATGCACCTCAACGAGGGAAAGATCCGACAACAAAAGGTAAAACAGACACGATGCATGGAGACATAAAATCCTAAACTATGTTGAAGATCAACGTCTTCCAAAACTTGCTCCTTCAAAAGATTGCCCCCACTTAATCTGTCTACAGACCTAATCCACGTGGTAGACTCGGAAGTACGTCAGCAGAGAGGTGAGTTTTCCTTTCCTTTTCTTGGCACCCTTGGCCTTCCCTGAGCTCCGAGGGTATTCAGTCGTGCCCCGGGGCTTTGAAACTGTGGCACCTTTGGCGGTCTCCACCCGTCCTTGCTACTTCCAGTCCTATTCCTCATCTAGGATTTTCCGCAGCGAATCCTCGATCTTGTCTAGAGCCAACTCAATAGGGCATTCAGAATGGGAGCAGTGCACCTCATATTGGCCGGTGATGGCCTGGTCTTCTTCAGATAAGACCTCCTCCATCACAATATCGGAATCCCCGTCCGTACTTTCTTTAGGCTGGGGGGCTTTGCCTTTCTTGGTCAGGGTGGCGATCATGTCCTTCAACTCATTAAGCTGCTCCTTGGTTTCATCTTGAAACTTCTTCATGCATGCGATTGTTTCCTTCTGGTTCCACACTAACTGTTGGTGGAACTGTTCGAGCTCATCCATTCTCCTCACCAGGTTGTTCATGTTCCCAAAGCGGTATTGGCTGGAAACTGTCCTTTTGTCCATTTTTTCTCTCTTTTTGACATGAGTGTTTTCCCCCAATTAGTAATGATGCGATGAAATGCCTTAAGCAAGTTGTAATTATGGATGTATTATGAAATCAAACCAACAGATGCATGCTCATGAGATGGGTGTATGGCTGACAATTTTAATGCTGCTTTGAAATAATATATGAAACAAATGCTACAAATGTATGTAAGTCAGAGGTGTTGGTCATATAGGTGATTCCCCTCATGTAAACTCTCATTTGGACATAAAGGAAGTTCCTCGTCTTAAGATGGTCGTAGCAAACTCCTACGGGTACTCTTCTTGCCCCCGAACCACGTTCAAGGAAATGAAAACTTCGACTAAAATGCTGGGGTCGGGTTTGTTTTCTTTTTTAGTCGTTCGAGAACATCCAATATTGCTGGTACCAAGTCTCAGAGGTATTCTAAAAAGCAAATTGTCTCCTTGAAGTTGAATCCATCTCTTGACCTAATCCATGCCCTTTCTGGTAGCCATGCTCTTTCTGGCCTCCTCTTTGCGCTCGGTCGGGTAGTTTTGTGATTTTGGATGTTCTTGCTCGACTTACTCGGGTTGGAGAAGGGTTGCGCTTTCTTCAATGGTGGGCATCAGATCTGACATTGTGTGTTCACTCGGTAAGCTGCTCCCTTAACCCTTTTAATTCAACTCTGACCGATGTCGGACTTGCTAATTGACATCTTTCTTTCTAGCAACCTCCCGTCCATAATGATAGCCCTTGAATTGGATAAAACCACCTTGAATCAACACCTTTGTGTCATGAAATGCATGCAAGAATAAATGCAAGAAGATCACAAGAAAAATGTTAGTGTCAGATAAACACAATTAATAACTTACACAAGCAAACAAGCAGTCCTATTCATGCTGACTAATAAACCTAGGGTGTCCGCGTGGCTCTAAAAGGGGTGGGCTTTCTAGTTCTCTATATGCAATTTTGGTTCTAGAAGGTACTCGAACTGTCCTCGCTGTCCCCTACTAAGGGTAGCAAGGCCCCCGGTCCTCGCCCATAATAGGCTCATCTCAACCGAGTTCAATTCAAGGGGACCCTTTAACTATATCCGTACGGAGAAATGATATTCCCGTGAAGATATAGGGTATTCGAGCCACGAAGGTACTTGCTAGGCCCGTACAGAGGAACGGTATCCTCACGAAAGCGCTAGCATTTTCCCCCCACTCAAACAAAGGGTTTATATGTTAATTTTAAATACTCGCACTTATAAACAAATATCAATCGATTCAGTCACTTTAATTCGCAACTTCAAATACTAATTGAGCAGTAGAGTTTTTTGGCTAGACTCTCTTTTTGTTTTTGATAACAAAAATTTCTCCCCAGCGGAGTTGCCATCTGTTGCGACTAAAAAATTTCAAAAATACAAGTGTTATTTTGGAGGAACCGGGTTTTGATTTCGGTTTGAAAATTTAATCTAAAATTAAAAAAAGGAGGAAGGAGTCGCCACCGGCCATTTAAAACTGGTAGACCGGACACCGAAATAAAACTAGAGATTTTTCTAAAAAATGGGGTTCGGGAGTCGGTTACACGCTGGGAAGGATGAGCACCCCCGTCATGCCCTTAAATCGGTACCAAAAACATTACCGCTTAATTAATATTAAATTTTGCGAACTAAAGTGACGATTCGTATCAAAATTTGGTTATACGATTGAGTAAATTTTAAAAGCCTTAATATTCGAGAAAGAACGCCCGAACCACCACCACTAAGACTAGTATTGGCCTCGTTCGTTCCCAAATAAAAAGGCATTCGCATTACACTTTTTTAAGCTCAGATGCAACTTATAAATTCAAGAAACGAAACGTAAAAATATACAAATAATCAAGCAAGGTGTATAAGTGCACAAACGATGTGATTCAACATAATTATTTCCAACTAATCATAGTAACACATTTAAATAGAATGAACATGACAATATAACGGAAAGGCATTCATGTTGAAACGATTAAAAGTACTAAAAGAAAGGACCTATTAAGCTTTGTCACATATAAACATTATATAAAAACACGAGCAAACTATACCAAGCATTTAAGAAGAAACAAATCGTACAAACACGTACATATATCATGTGGCTTAACATTACACGCTATTTAAACCAAATGTTAAACTAGATGGTAAAGACATGTAATCGTATACCCCATCAACCATATATTATGGATCAAACATATGTATATATAAAACATATAAAATAAAACATGGATTAAATTAAGGAAACATAAATACGAGACAAAAATTAAAAAGCGTGAGATAAAAAACTATGCTGAAAAGGACTAAAATTGGATCGAGATAGATTCTAAGGGCTTATGAGGAATTAGACCATAAAAACTGATAAATCACGTAGATAGGGACCAAAATTAAAAGACATTGGGATCTGTAGGGACCGAAATGGTTATTAAACCATTCTGCGTCGATTAAAACAAACTAAGGGACGAAATTAAAAGAAACGAGAAAGATGTAGGGATGAGGGTTGGTATTTAAAAAGACATAATGGCCCAAAAAAATCTCGAATGCGCGGGAGGGTTTGTGGATGATTAAACCAAAATTAAAATGGTAAAACGGTATAAAACGAGCCCTTGAGCCATGTTTAACCTCTTTTAGCCATTTCATGTTTTGAGATCAGAATCCCTTTTCCCTCTTACTCACCCGATTAGGGTTTACTCCAAAAAAGACAAAGTCGGCAGCCAGCAAACGTGAAATCCCTTCTTCGATCACCCTTTCGCTTTGTTATTTTTATTGGAAGAAACTGAAAATGCTACACACCCGAGTTAAAAACAAACCCTTCATCGTTCAAACCCCGAACGATTCACCCCGAACCACCCTGAAATGGAAGCCGATGGGTTTATCATCACCAAGATCTAGAGCGACGGGAGTCGAAGAGCCACGAAAGGTATACCCCACCCCTAAACTCCTTTTCTTTTTGCATTTTTTTTTGTTTCATGCAAGATCTGAAAATGAAGTTGAGAGAAAAAATTCCTTTTTACCTCCGAAAATGCTTGAGGTTGTGTTGAGTGGATCGCAAGATCGATATTGACCAAGAAGGGGGTGAATTGGAAATTTAAAGTTTTGTGGTGGAAATTTGCAAATTAAAATTGATGGACAAGGGATTTAGAGTGGTTCAAGTTCCAAATGAACTCTACATCCACTATCTTAGCTTCACTAAGGATTTGCAACAATTCCACTAATTGCTCTTCCCCTTTTCTAAGACAAGGAGGCAACCCTTTACAATTTCGGTTGATTTTTCTACCCAAAAATCAACCCAATCCTCACACAAGTGAACAAAGAAATTTAATGGCTAATTAGATATCTCTCAATACAAATAATAGCCCAATTACAAGCACTCCACCCAATTGAACAAGATATGAATGAAAATTACAATTGGGGTTTTAGACAAAATGGGATTTGTGCACAATTGCTTGGATTTGATGTTTGGATGTTTGCTTTTGGATCAATAGTCGTTGCTGGTGCTTTTAGAGGTCCCTTTTATACCTTCTCATTGATTTCTAGCCGTTGTGGTTGTTGCACTCATCAATAGAGTCGTTGGGGATGTTATCTCACCACCATAAATGCAGTCTGCAACAACCCGTTTCGAAACGCGGGGTACCTGTTTCGGAACGGACTAAAATAGAAAGAGCCGTTGGGGTGTATTTAAGAGCCCGTTTCGAAACGCCTTAGGGCCGTTTCGAAACCCTTTTGCCACTGTCAAGGGTCGTTTCGAAACGGTCTTAGCCCGTTTCGAAACACCTTAACGGTTTTCAGAAAATCAGTTAAAAACAACTTCAACGGTCATATTTTCAATTTAAACTTAAGAGCCGTTTCGAAATGCTTGACATCGTTTCGAAACGATTTTGCTACTGTCAAGGGTCGTTTCGGAACGGCCTTAGCCCGTTTCGAAACACCCTTTTTATCTTTAAATATTCAGCAAATATTTCAACCGTTGTGCATTTTTTAAAATCAAATATGAAGAACAGTTTCGAAACGTGAGAGACCGTTTCGAAACAGGGTCAAGTGTTTCGATACACGTTTCGGAACAGGGGTTGACAGTGATGAAAACGTTTCGAAATGCCTTAGGTCCGTTTCGAAACAGGACTTTGAAAATCACTGTTTTGACTTGAAACACTTAGAAAAATATTTGAAAAACTTTGTTTTTAACTTGGGCATAATCTTAAAATTATATGGGGATAATTTGAGGACTTAAAATTCGTTTTGACATTTTCAATTTAGTCCTTAGGTTTTTAGTTATATAAAAATTAAAATATTTGTTTCACAATCTCCCCCTTTTTGATATAACAAAACCAAAGTTAGAATTTTTGAGAATTTTGAAAGTTTTGAAAAATATTCTAACTCCCCCTTAATTTAAGATATATTTTTAAAGTTAAGAAAAAATGTTTGACTTGAAATCAAAGTTGTAAAGCTTTAAAAGACCTTTTAAAATTTAAAACAAATTTTAGTTTGTGACTCTTAAATTTCTTCTCCCCCTTTTTGTTAGATCAAAAAGAATAATGAAAGCTCATAGAGAAGACAAAGGATTAGTACCAATAAGCATTAATAAGCAACCATAATATTAATTCATAACATCAAAATATCCAAAACATAAACCAACATTAAGTTCATAATAAAATCCCAAATAAAAAGTCAAAAGCATAGGTTCCTAAAACATAATAAAACATAAAGATGCAATCTTAATCCTAAAATGCATAGATAATATGATATGATATGATATGAAGATCCTAGGCCTCGTCATCATCATCCGAAGTATCATCATCGCTCTTGACTTGAGAACGGTGAAACTTCGTCCATTTCCCATAGAGCGTAGAGAAGGACAAATCCAAGTTTGAGTGGGAAGTCTCAAGAGAATGAAGGCGATCCTCGACATTCTTCAAACGATTGTCCATAGCAGTAAAACCCGAAGCAATGCTAGTATCCAAAGCATTGAACCGCTCGGTAATGAGAGCCGTGAGGGCTTCATTGTTTGCAACCGGAACTTGCGGTGGAGGAGCAACGGGAGGAGGAACAGGTTCTATATCAACTCTTTCCCAAACATCATTCACATATGTGAACTCGGACTTGTGAAGGGATGACTCACCAATCTTGGTCTTGCGAGGTTCCGGAGAGTCGTAGGTACAATCGATACCAAGATCATGAAAGATGTAGCTCAAGAGTGTGCCATAGGTAAAAGACTTCAACTCATTTGTGTCAATAAGCTTAATATTATTGACTATCTCGGCAAAGATTATTTTAGGCACATTAGGGCGCTCACCTCTACGAAAACACTCAAGCCAAAAATGATCAGTTTGACGGATATGAGAGTATTTACCTCCGGAAGGTCGAATGAACCAAGAAACCATCAAGTGAAGAACGCGATCGTGCACATCCAAATTAAGTGCTTTACCGGTGAAATTGCCAAAGTGACGTTCATCCTCAAGACCCTCATCTTTAAGTTTAAAAATAGACTCCAAGAGAGCAACATTAACAACAAACTTTTTGCCCAATAAGGAAGACTCAATTCCTATAATCTCAGTTTTGGTCTCATCATAAAGAAAACGAGCATTAGAGTAAAAAAGGAGCATCATGTGTTTCTAGCGAATATCCGGAATGCTCAAGAACAAGATAAGATTCCACTCACTCAAACGGTCGAGATAACGAAATAGGAATCGTTCGGAATTGAGGAAGTCAAGATCAATGACACGTTCTTTACGAATTGTGAAATCCTTGACATAAGAGAAGCGAGCACGCGCCTCCGGAGTTTTAAGGGATTTCTGAAAAAGCAGAGTAAGATTTGGACGAATGCTCGAATCACCGGATTGAACGGCCTTGCGCTTTTTGTTAGCTTGATCTTCCATCTAAAAACATTAAGCAAGTATATTTTAAAATTAAGTGTATGCATTGATATTTAAAATCAATCCAATAATAAATCCCACTTAGGTTTTTGAAACAAAATTTAAAAAAATAAAAAAAAACAGTAAAGAAAAAGACGACTAAAAAATTTTATATTCGAATCAAAAATTTTGGGTTTTTGAAAATTTTTTACAAGATATGGAAAACCCATAAAGGAAAAACTATAATGTATACAAAAATAAAATTTTCTAACCTAAGATTCGAACATAAATTGAAGGAAAAAAGAAAAGATAAAAAAAATTACCTTAGTTTGGGATTTTGGATGATTTGATGAAAATCCTTGCACAATGTTGATGAAACTTGCTTAGACTTGAGTTTTAGAGTAAAACCCCTCACAATTTTGTGAAAATCAATGAGTTTGAGAGGGTATTTATAGAGAGGGAGGCGGTTTAGGGTTTTTAAGAGTTTGATAAAAAGTGAAATTTCACATTAAAAGCCCTAATTAAAGCAGTCCGCGATGCCGTTTCGGAACGGTCAGGACCGTTTCGAAACGAGACGACTAGGGTTTGACCATTTGGAGACCATAGGCTGACCGTTTTGATACGGTGTTGACCGTATCGAAGCCCTATTGACCCGTATCGAAACACGTTTCGATACACCCCTTGGCAGTAGCCAAAACGTTTCGGAACGCATTGGAGGCGTTTCGAAACGCCCTTCTCTCAGAACTGGATTTAAGGTATCCGTATCGAAACAGGTTCACTCGTTTCGATACACCTGGGCCTGGAAGTGCAGATGAGGCTCTAAAAGTGCAGAAAAATGAAGTTTTAATAGGCCTAACATGCATAAAAGTCATGAATGAGCAGGCAAAACATATTCAAGCATAAACATACTCCCCCTAACTATAGGCATGGATGAAATTAGGAGTTTAAACACATAAACATGGAATTTCACAAAATCAAGCATATTTAAGCACAAAAGAGGTCCTAAAAGGTCAAGATATGCTAGCTAGAACTAACTCTCTCCTAAGGGACCAAAAACGCTCTTTGTCTAAGGGTTTTGTAAATATGTCCGCTAATTGATTCAAGGTGTCTACGTACTCTATAACCACATCTTCCTTAAGGACATGATCTCTAATGAAATGATGCCTTATTTCTATGTGTTTGGTTCTAGAGTGTTGGATGGGATTTTTAGTTAAACATATTGCACTAGTGTTGTCACATTTTAGGGGTATGGTTTCAACTTTAATTCCATAATCTAAGAGTTGTTGCTTCATCCAAAGGACTTGAGCATAACAACTCCCTAAGGATATGAACTCGGCTTCGGTGGTAGATAAGGCTACACTATTTTGTTTCTTAGAGAACCAAGATATGAGCATACTACCTAAGAATTGACAAGTTCCCGAAGTACTTTTCCTATCGATTTTACAACCCCCATAATCCGCATCCGAGTAAGCATGAAGGTTGAAGGTAGAGTCTCTAGGATACCAAAGACCTAAACAAGGAGTGTCTCTAAGGTATCTAAAGATTCTCTTAACGGCTATAAGGTGAGACTCTCTAGGACTAGCTTGAAACCTAGCACACAAGCAAACGCTAAACAAGATATCTGGTCTACTTGCGGTAAGGTAAAGCAATGATCCAATCATAGAACGATAAAGCTTAGAGTCAACACACTTACCTCCTTCATCTTTGTCAAGCTTTGTAGATGAGCTCATAGGAGTGGCTTGAGGCTTTGCATTCTCCAAGCCAAACTTCTTGAGCATATCATTTATGTATTTTGCTTGGTTGATGAAGGTGTCATCCTTCTTTTGCTTGATTTGGAGTCCCAAAAAGAATGAGAGCTCCCTCATCATGCTCATCTCAAATTCACCTTGCATTAACTTAGCAAACTCTTGACAATGACATTCATTAGTAGAACCAAAGATAATATCATCAACATAAATTTGAACTACTAAGATGTCATTTTTATACATTTTTATAAAGAGTGTAGTGTCCACCTTACCTTTTTCAAATCCTTTTTCAATCAAAAAATTTGAAAGCCTTTCATACCAAGCTCTAGGAGCTTGTTTTAAACCATAAAGAGCTTTGGTAAGTTTGAAAACATGATTTGGAAATTTTGAATCTTCAAAACCCGGTGGTTGTTCTACATACACTTCTTCATTTATAAAACCATTTAAAAATGCGCTTTTAACATCCATTTGAAAAAGCTTGAAATTATGATAATATGCATATGCAAGAAACATCCTAATAGCTTCCATTCTAGTTACGAGTGCATAGGTTTCATCAAAATCTATTCCCTCTTCTTGAGTGTAACCTTGTGCTACAAGTCTAGCTTTATTTCTCACAATGTTACCACTCTCATCTAGTTTGTTCCTAAAGACCCACTTAGTTCCTATTGTAGATTGATTACTAGGCCTATCAACTAATGTCCATACATTACTTCTCTCAAATTGATTTAACTCTTCTTGCATAGCCATAATCCAAAAGTCATCTTTCAATGCTTCTTTTATATTTTTTAGGCTCTATGCATGAGATAAATGCAACATGGTTCATTAATCTAAGAGAAGAACGAGTGGTTACCCCCTTGGATGGATCACCCAAGATTTCACCATCTTTGACATAGTTCAACTCCCTTGGGTAGCTCACTTGCTTTTCCTCAATAGCCAAATCCTTCAAGGCTTCAAGAGGTGGATCTTGTGAGTCCTCTTCCTTTGTTGGAATCTCATCCTCCTTTGAAGTTTGACCTCCATCAAAGGCATTTATGATCCCTACATCATCATCATCACAAGAATCCTTCCTAGGAAGGAGGTTATCATCGAATACAATATGAATAGATTCTTCTACTACTAAAGTTCTTTTGTTAAATACTCGATAGGCTTTAGAGGTTAAAGAGTAACCTATAAAAATGGCTTCATCACTTTTTGCATCAAATTTACCTAAGTTATCTTTTCCATTATTTAAAACAAAACACTTGCACCCAAAAGGGTGGAAATAGCTAATGTTAGGCTTTTTGGATTTTAAGATCTCATAAGGTGTTTTCTTTAAAATTGGCCTAATCATTACTCGGTTTACAATATAACAAGCGGTGTTTGTGGCTTCCGCCCAAAAATATTTAGGTAAATTGTTTTCACAAAGCATAGTTTTAGCCATTTCTTGTAAAGTTCTATTTTTCCTCTCAACTACCCCATTTTGTTGAGGAGTTCGAGGAGCCGAAAAATTATGGCTAATACCATTTTCATTTAAAAACTCTTCAAACCCTAAATTTTGAAACTCGGTTCCATGATCACTTCTAATATTTGAAATTCTAAGTTCAAGATCATTTTGGGTTAATTTTGAAAATGTGATGAATTTTTCCAAAGCCTCATCTTTAGTACTTAAAAAGAGAACCCAAGTAAATCTAGAAAAATCATCAACTAGCACAAAAGCATAAGACTTACCACCCAAGCTCATAGTCCTAATTGGCCCAAATAAATCCATGTGAATTAGTTGTAAACATCTACTAGTAGAAACATCATTTATGGATTTAAAGGAAGACCTATGTTGTTTACCTTTTGAGCATGCATCACAAATTTTGTCATTTGAAAATTTTATCTTGGGTAAACCTCTAACTAGATTTAGAGAGACTAGTTTTTCTAAAACACTTATGCTAGCATGTCCTAGCTTCCTATGCCACAACCATGCATCATTTTCATTTTGAGCAACTAAGCATGCATGAGATGTATGAATGTCATCTAGATGCACCATGTATACATTCCCTATGCGATGACCTATGAGCATAATATTATTAGATTTATTGTCTACAATTTTACATCCATTTTTATCAAACAAAACATTAAATCCTTTATCACATAGTTGACTTATGCTCAATAAATTGTGTTTAAGACCATCGACATATAAAACATTTTCAATGAGAATAGTAGAGTGATTACCATGGAGCCAATACCTTTAATGTGGCCTTTGGAGTTGTCACCAAATGTTACTACTCCTCCACTTTTTGGCTTTAGATCCATGAATCAACTCTTGTCTCCGGTCATGTGCCTCGAGCATCCACTATCAAGGTACCATGAGTTTTGACTTTGTGCTTTGGCCTTGTAGCAATGCTCCCCCTACAAACAAAGATATTAAACCTTGGTTTTTGGTACCCAAATAATTTTGGGTCCATGAGTGTTAGCTCCTAAAACCTTGGTTCCCTTAGGAATCCAAGATGACATAGCAATAATATTATTAGATTTAACAAGTTCCTTAGGAACCCATACACTTCTAATTCTTTTAGCTCTACTATGTCTAGGATAGCTACCTTGTTTGTAGTAGTTAGTCTTTTTCTTAGGTTGGTGTGTTCTAGAGGATTCTCCTACTTCATGCTTGACACTACCAACATTTTTTAAAGACTTTTTGAGCTCATTTAGCTCACTCAACACCTTTTGGTGTTCACAATTACATTGAGATAAAAGATTATTAAGATCAACATTTTCATCTTGAAATAATTTAAGTTCATCTTTTAATCCTAATATCTTTTTCTCAAATTTAGAATTAGCTTGAGTAAGTGAGTCATTTTTCTCATTTAATTCTAGAATAATATTTTTATTCCTAATAACCGACTCCTTATATTTCTCAACTAATTCATCATAGACCTCTTGTAACTCATCATATGCATCATTTAATTCTTCATATGAAAAATCTAAAGTAGATGAGTTAGAGGTTACCATGGAGGAATCTTCCTCAAGTGCCATGAGGCAAAGGTTAGCCACTTCTTGTTCGTCATCCTCCGATGACTTCTCATCACTCCAAGTAGCAAGCTTGGCTTTGAGCTTTTTCCTCTTCTCAAAGCCCTTCTTCTTGAGTTGAGGGCACTCCGAACGTATGTGGCCGGGTTGTTTGCACTCAAAGCAAATGATTGGATCCTTTCCATCTTCCTTGTTCTTGTTTTTGAAGTCCATCTTCCTTTGGATTTTTCTTCCCCGGTTGGACCTCATAAAGCGTGAGAATCGTTTGGCTATCATAGCCAATTCTTCAAGTTCATCCTCATCACTAGATGAGCTCTTATCATGTTGTGAAGCTTTAGCCTTGAGAGCTATTCCCATCTTCTTCTTCTTCTCAACTTCAAGCTTCTCTACTGTTTTCTCTTCTTTCTTTTTCTCATCTTCCCTTCCTTGCTTCATGATCTCATGAGTAAGGAGAGAACCCACAAGCTCATCAAGCTTCAAAGTCTTCAAATTCTTTGCTTCGATGATAGCGGTTCTCTTCCCATCCCAAGACTCGGGAAGTGAATAGAGTAGCTTTCGGACAAGCTTGTCTTCCGGTATGATCTCTCTAAAGCCCTTTAGACCATTGACAATCGTGGAGAATCGATCAAACATCTTTGACACCGTCTCATCGGGCTCCATCTTGAAATTTTCATAACTAAGATTGAGAATTCCAATCTTAGTTTCCTTGACATCATTGGTGCCTTCATAAGTGGTCTCAAGAGTGTCCCACACTTCTTTGGCACTTTCAATTGATGAGACCTTTGAGTAGATGTCCGGACCGAAAGCACAAAATAGCATGTGGAGAGCTTTATCATTGACTTGAATCTTTTTCCTCTCCTCTTCACTCATCTCCACTTTCTTCTTTAACACCATCTTGCCTTCACCATCTTGCTTCAATGGAATATATGGCCCATCCTCAATGACATCCCACACAAGATAGTCATTTGACTTGATGAATAGACGCATTCTATTCTTCCAAAAAGAATAGTTATCATCGTTGAAGAAGGGAGGCTTTGTAGTGGATTGTGACTCGTACATGCCGGAACCAGAGGTTGAAGCCATCTCTTGATATTTTGATGATCACACTCTTCCAAGGATCTCCTATTGTGGTTGTTAATCCTCAAAGAGTTAAGCTCTGATACCAATTGTTGAGTGGATCGCAAGATCGATATTGACCAAGAGGGGGGGTGAATTGGAAATTTAAAGTTTTGTGATGGAAATTTGCAAATTAAAAATGATGGACAAGGGATTTAGAGTGGTTCAAGTTCCAAATGAACTCTACATCCACTAACTTAGCTTCACTAAGGATTTGCAACAATTCCACTAATTGCTCTTCCCCTTTTCTAGGACAAGGAGGCAACCCTTTACAATTTCGGTTGATTTTTCTACCAAAAATCAACCCAATCCTCACACAAGTGAACAAAGAAATTTAATGGCTAATTAGATATCTCTCAATACAAATAATAGCCCAATTACAAGCACTCTACCCAATTGAACAAGATATGAATGAAAATTACAATTGGGGTTTTAGACAAAATGGGATTTGTGCACAATTGCTTGGATTTGATGTTTGGATGTTTGCTTTTGGATCAATAGTCGTTGCTGGTGCTTTTAGAGGTCCCTTTTATACCTTCTCATTGATTTCTAGCCGTTGTGGTTGTTGCACTCATCAATAGAGCCGTTGGGGATGTTATCTCACCACCATAAATGCAGTCTGCAACAACCCGTTTCGAAACGCGGGGTACCTGTTTCGGAACGGACTAAAATAGAAAGAGCCGTTGGGGTGCATTTAAGAGCCCGTTTCGAAACGCCTTAGTGCCGTTTCGAAACCCTTTTGCCACTGTCAAGGGTCGTTTCGAAACGGTCTTAGCCCGTTTAGAAACACCTTAACGGTTTTCAGAAAATCAGTTAAAAACAACTTCAACGGTCATATTTTCAATTTAAACTTAAGAGTCGTTTCGAAACGCTTGACATCATTTCGAAACGATTTTGCTACTGTCAAGGGTCGTTTCGGAACGGCCTTAGCCCGTTTCGAAACACCCTTTTTATCTTTAAATATTCAGCAAATATTTCAAATGTTGTGCCTTTTTAAAATCAAATATGAAGAACAGTTTCGAAATGTGAGAGACCGTTTCGAAACAGGGTCAAGTGTTTCGATACACGTTTCGGAATAGGGGTTGACAGTGATGAAAACGTTTCGAAACGCCTTAGGGCCGTTTCGAAACATGACTTTGAAAATCACTGTTTTGACTTGAAACACTTAGAAAAATATTTGAAAAACTTTGTTTTTAACTTGGGTATAATCTTAAAATTATATGGGGATAATTTGAGGACTTAAAATTCGTTTTGACATTTTCAATTTAGTCCTTAGGTTTTTAGTTATATCAAAATTAAAATATTGTTTCACAGGTTGCTTCTTGTTTTTTATTGATTTTCTGTATATAAAAAAACTCTCTTTACAATGTTTGCTCTTAATCTCTGTGCTCACTGGGTTCCACGTGCTCACTGTGTCCCCTCTTTAATTTCCTCGGTTTTTTTTCTTTTATATCGAGGTTACAAGTGGTGAAAAAAGAAACTAAAAAAAGGAAAAACACCCTTGATCATGTTGCATGTCCCTTGTTTGTATTTGCTTCGCTGACTTTTCTCTCTGCCATGGTGCTTTTGTTTTCTTGCAATTTATTATGTTTGTTGTCTCTTTTGTTTTTTGCCACTTTCGAGTGTTCTGATACACTGTTTTTTCGTCTGAGTGTGTCGGAGATGCCCGAATCGGAAGGGGACATAGGCATGGTAGAGTGAGCAGAGGAGACCGGCAGACGGCACGGGCGCGTCAAGAGGAGATGTCGTGGCTTGGCACGCGTGAGTCGGGCAACGAAGGGTCGCGCGTGGGGCGTGGGGGATCTGGAACGTTCGTCATCTCGTTCGGGGACCGTTAGATCAACTCGATCTAACGGTCGACGTTGTGCGGTGCTGAGGCTCGATGACACCCTCATTAGGGTTTTGTTTTCGCAGAGTTAATCTAGACCGTCAGATCGCGTCTCGATCTGACGTTTGTGAGAGCTTGCAGCGCGAGGAGGGTAGGGGCTCATCTAGGGTTTCTGGTCCGGACGCGATCTAGACCGTTGATCTCAAGCCAGATCCAACGGCTAGGCATGTGCGACTGCATCACCAAACAAAATATTAGGGTTTTTGCTTTGTTAGGGCTAAGGGTCATTTGGGCTTCATGTAATTGGACTCTTATTATTATTACTTTTTGGACTCTTATTTTTAATCAAAATGAGCTTTTAGTTATTATGTTCAATTTTATTCTGTTATGATACAAATAATAATAATAATAATAATAATAATAATAATAATAATAATAATAATAATAATAATAATAATAATAATAATAATATATAAGTAACAATAATGGTGATAATACTAAATAATAACACTTAACGCATACTAATAAAAATAAACCTAATAATAATAAATAATAATACAATAAATACTAGATAACAATAGTAATAGATAATAATAATAACAAACATAGCAATAATAATTACTAATAGTAATAATATACAAATGATAATACTAACACATAATAAATGATAATAATATAATAAGTGATAATAACAAAAACAAATATGTAATGAATGTATATAATGATAAGATATAATTGTTATTAACTATAGTAAGATAATATTAAATATTATTAATGTTTAGGGTTTTTTGAAATTAATAATAAAAAATCTAAAAATAATGATGCTACTGATAATAATACTATAACAATACTAAAAGAATAATAATATAATAGTAGTATCACTTATATGTATATTTTCTCTTTTTCGTTTTCTCTTTCTTTTTCTTTCTTTTTACTTTTCTATTTTTTTTACTTAAATTACATAACAGCTCAACGTAAGATCAGCACAAAATTAAAGGGGTCCAATGTCCGGACAAAATTAGTAATTACACATACAAAATTAGATCAAAACAAATAATATAAACATACCATATCAATTTATAAATAAACAATAATAAAGTCAAGAAACAAAGCAAAAATAAATGTATAAATATATAAACAATATCTATGAATAGGTTATAATAAGCCATATAAGGTATATAAAAAACTAAAAGACTTGCCTAAAATATATAAATCGCATAACATATATATGAGTAAACATATAGTGTAAATCACTTTATATATATATATATATATATATATATATATAAACATAAATTATATAAATGTCATATATAGAATTTATGGCTACACAATATAATATAAATATAAAATACGTAAAAATATACTAAAACTTAAATATGATACAAAGTTAAAAAAGAATCACATTGATATGGTAATAATACATTTGAATAATAATAATAATAACTTTCCAAGTATAACTATTTTAAGAAAGATATATTTACATTAATATAATACTAATGATAAATACTAATGATCATGACCAAATATAAGTACGGTGAATATGGAATTTAACCAAAAATGTAATAAAAAGGCACAAATCAAGAATAATCTTGCAGTTAGAATAAAAAAGAATGTAAATAGATACAAAAAGTTAAATAAAATAGAAACAAATGCATGAAAAACAGGGACCTAAAAGGGTATCAAAACCGCTGGAAATCGAATCAAATCTCATATGGGGACGAAATTAAAATCATTCAAAAACCTGCAGAGGCTAAAGGGTACTTTCAAAACGCATGAGGACCAAGTGCGAGATTTCAAAAGGGCGGAGGGATTTGAAATGTTATTAACCCATTTTTTTAAATAATAAAAGGGTATAAAACCCAACTTTTTTTCTAAAAACATCTCTTTCACCATTTTCTTTTTGTAAAGCTTTATAGACTCCAAATCCTTTGAACCAAACACACTTTTCCTGTTATTCCGCCGTGTTTTTTAGATTCTGACAGCCATTCGTCGCGGATAGATCGTCGTACTCCTTTCTCGACACCAGAAAACAACTAAAAAAGCATTTTGAATCCCCTTTCATTTCAAGTCCAGATAGCCCTTTAGGAACCCTATTGTTTTTAGAAAAACAGTGTCCCTTTAGGAACCCTAACCTTCTGATTCACCCTTATCGGCCCTAAAAATCGAGAGATTGTCACCAAAAGGAGGCTCGTCCATCATCGGAAGACCTAGGAAGACCAGACGGTATCGACGGTGAAGGTAAAAACTCTTAAACCTATTTATTTTTCTTTTTTTTATATTTTTGACATGCATGCAAAATTAAAAAGATGGATACCTTTCTGGAAGTCTTTTTTGTATTAATGATCTGAAAAGTGATTACAATCTTGGATTTTTTTATCATATATATCCGAATTTACTTGGTTTAAAAGAATAAACAACATAAATGCATCCACTGTGGAAGATTATGAGTCTGATATCCCCTTCATTTTTTATTGTTTTTGTGGATTGAGAGATCTAGTGGTCGTACGGTGGCAGCGAGTTTTCTGACGGTAAGGAGAGTTGTTGATGATGACATGTGGTGACCATCAGATGAAGAGGAGGTGAAGAGTCCATCTAGCGGATCTAATCTGGTCCATTGGATCAGTTTTGATCCAACGGTCGTGATTTCTCTTGGAGATGAACAGTCCAGATAGCCCTTGAGCGGTGACGTGGCAACTCCAGATGGCGACGTGTTGCGCGTGGGAATGGAAAAGTCTCGGGCGTGCAACACACGCGCGCGTGGAAGGTGGACATCCCGCGCGTGATCTTTACATGGCCTCTCAAGTGTTGATGGGCTTCAATCTTGGTTGTTGAATTTGGCTTGATCCAACAGTCCTTGTGTGGCTGCACATAAGACACCAGATTAGATTAGGGTTTCTACTTGTAACGACGTTTTTTTGACAAACTTTTAACTGTCCCACATTTTTAGGAAAATCGATTAAATGGGAAAATTCATTTTTAAAAAAACTTTAAAATTTTAGAGTCGCCACCGCCCACTAAGATAGGCCAGAAACCATAAAATCAGAAAACTAGAAATTCATTTGAAAGGGTTCGAGAGTTGGTTACGTTTGGGGAAGAGTTAGCACCCCCATCACGCCCGGAAATTAGTACCAAAATAATTGTTGCTTTTAATTTATGGAAATTATTTAAATTTTAAAATGAATTTAATTAGGGGTTCTAAATTGAAAATAAACCTTAATTGAACGAGCTTTATCAAATCGGTGGTTTCAAATTAATTAAACATTTAATTAAAAAGGATGATGGTACACCGGACCAAAGACTAAACGGACGTCATATAAGTTTGATTGCCGTGTTAGTTTAGGGTTCGGATCTCGTACGTCACCTTTATGCATGATGCAAGCGGATAAAGTATGAGGACATGGTCTTGTTCGTTTTAATTACTTACGAATTTACCTTTAGACGATGCAAATTAATCCGAATATTTGGGGAATATCCAATAAGCTAAGATATTACAACCCAAATACGTGAATTAATAAGTATCTCCTTTTTATGATTAAAGTTAATTATCATGCAGATTAGAACATTAAAATTCACATGAATGACGATTATAAATGCATGTCACATATAAACATTACATTAAAAACTTGAGTAAACTAATATGCATGCATTAAAACCAAGCATATAACATAATAAAACTATATATTATGTAAAAGCTATACGTATATCATAAAACCACATATAAACATACGATCACATGGCAATCACATACTAAACATAAACATATATTTAACAATATGACCAAAAGCATAAATAAGGACTGGAAATTAAAGGAAACAAAAATGTAATGCCGAAAATTAAATATGCATGGTGACAGGGGCCAAAATGGTAATAAAACCACTAAGAAAACTAATAAATAACCAAAACAGGGACCCAATTAAAAGAACATGAAAACCTAAATGGACTGAAAGAGGAAATAAACCACTTGAAAATCAGCTAAAATCAAATTAGGGACGAAATTTAAAGCTCTCGAAAAAAATGGAAGGACTACGGAGGGTATTTAAAAAAGTAGAAGCCCTTACGCGCGTGATAACAACGACACGAAAGGGGTTTATTTGGGGATTAGACCGATTTTAAAACACTAAATCTCTATAAAAGCATACCAAAAAACAATAGAGCCCATTTTGCAAAACCTAACTCTAAACTCACACCCGCTTTTACTCTCTACTATTTCAATCATTGATGCGCCGGTCGACGCTATTCGACGGCCGACAAACTCAAAAACCCTAAAAAGACCAAACTCCCACTTTTTCCAAGATCTTTCAAAACCCATAAACTAGAACCCTTTTTTAATTTGCAGAAACAGAACCAAAAGACCCTCTTTTTCCTTATCTTTTGAAAACCGAAACTAAAAAATCTATTTTAAAACCCTTTTAAATGTTTGCTTTTCACCGAATCTCCGCGTATGGTCTCGGGAGATACCAAAGAGCTTGTCACCGGTGAGGGGAAATGAACCGACGCGGGGAAGACGAATCGGTGAAAGGTAAAAATAGAAACCCTAGCTTTTTTATTTTATGCTATGCTTCGAAACTGAAAATGGGACTGATATACCTCTGAAATTCTCTGTTTTTGCTTTTATTTCTCTTTGAAATTTCCCCCTTTGAAACTTGGGGTTACATTGTGTGTTCCGACTTTTATAGCCCGATATTACAAATTTCTGTATTACATGAAATTATTTCAAAAATATGCTATTGGTTGATATTGTCTATTTTGGCCGGATTCATGCCCTTTGATTTTTGTACATTTCTGTTATTCTTGCGCAATTTTGCCTTCTGACATTTCGGTTTTCTTCGTTTGCATGTGATGCGAGAGAGGAGGGAACCAGAGGACGAGTGGTTACGGATCTAGACAACCGACCGGCGCGCATGTGGGTAGAACCGGGAGATGAACCGACACATGTTGCCTTAACACGGGTAGTGGAGTGTCGTGTACGCGCGCGTATGGGAGTTCGAGAGTCGCGCGTGGGCGTTCTGGAGGCTTCCCTGCCTCGATCCTGGCCGTTGATGATGATCTCGATCTAACGGCTCAGATGGGTGTGGCGTTGAAGGGTTTAAGGAGCTCCTAGGGTTTCCACCCGCGGTACGATTTGGACCGTCAGATCTAGATTAGATCTGACGGTTGATAGCCGGCTGCGCAAGGACAAAACATCAAATTTGGGTTTTTTTTTATTTAGTTAGGGTTTGGGCCAAACGGACCTTGTAATTAATATTTTTTTTGTTTTTTTAATGTAAATGGACTCTTTTTTATAAACTGGGCTTTAATTTATTCAATTGGGCATGTGTATATATATATATATATATATATATGTATATATTAGTTTTTTAGTATTTTTTAGATTTATTTTAAAACACTACTACTACTACTACTACTAATAATAATAATAATAATAATAATAATAATAATAATAATAATAATAATAATAATAATAATAATAATAATAATATAGCAAAATAATAATGATAATGATAATAAAGTTAATAATAATAATAATAATAATAATGCTATTGCAGACGATGATAATAATAATAGATAATAATATACTATATTAGTAATATTTAGGATTTTTCAATCGAATAACAATGACCAAACAAATAAAATATCATATATATATTACTAATAATATTTTTGTTTGTTTTTTTAGTCATATTATTTAGTTAAAGTAAATGAACAAAGCCCATTATTACGAAAAACAAAAACGGGTTAATACCCCGGACAAAATTAGTGATTACAGCTGCCCCCTTTGCTTATACTTTTGGAACAAGAATAAAGCAAATGACATAAGCACTAATTTTGTCCAACTTCCCTGTTTGGATCCCGAATCACCATGCACTTGAACTAATGGCGGTCCGAAGGTCGACATAGGAAACGCTTGGTCGCGAAGACTTGAAGCTGCTCTTCTCATTTCGACATTCTTCAACCCTTCGAGGTCCGAACGGATAGACAAATGTTGGAAAAAAACTCCATTCTCTTTGCGCCTGAACGGATAGGCGGATTCCATTCTCCTTATGCCTGAACGGATAGGCAGGTTCCATTCTCAAAGTGCCCGAACAGATAGGCGGATTCCATTCTCCTCATGCCCAAACGGATAGGCGGGTTCCATTCTCAAAGTGCCCGAACGGATAGGCAAGTCTCATTCTCCTCATGTCTGAATGGATAGGCGGGTTCCATTCTTCTCATGCTTGAACGGATAGGCAGGTTCCATTCTCCCCATGCCTGAACGGATAGGCGGGTTCCAATCTCCTCACACCTGAACGGATAGGCGGGTTCAAAAGATAAAAAAACTTCATTCTCCTCAGGCCTGAACAGATAGGCGGGTTCCATGCTCCTTATGCCTGAACATATAGGCGAGTTCCATTCTCCTCATGCCTGAACGGATAGGCGGGTTCCATAAGATAAAAAACTACATTCTCCTCATGCTTGAACGGATAGGCGGGTTCTATTCTCCTCTTGCCTGAACGGATAGGCGAGTTCCTTTTACTGGAAAAGCTATAATATACCTGTCAAAATAGGCAAAATAATTTGATGGTATGAGTTAGCATGCCCCTAACCTAGGGATGCCTAACTACAAAAGATGCATGAATTATGGCTTCAAAATTGCTTGGACACTTTCATCTTCGGGTCGGTCGATCTTGACCCTTTTCTTTTTTTCTTCTTCTCAATCTCTTTTGGCTTTCTCATCCTTGCCAAATCTTCATCTTTTGTCTCGTCTTGAAAGATGACTGGTAACTTTCACTGGTCAGAATAGACATAACACTTCTCGTAGTGCTCATTCTCATAACATTGCCCCCTATTCAACCTGGGTGTTCAACCATTCTCTTTGTCTTGACTCATCATGACGACTTTTCTCTTATCACAACATTAGGGGGAAGGCACATGCCCCCAATTCCTTGAACTTTTCTCTTAAGTTCAATAAGGCCAATTTTCATTTTCTGAAACCATCAAAGCATTTCAACAGAAACTCGGTTCATGTCCCTGAACTATAGCATGTAAAACCTTACTGCTATCTTCACCATGGCCAGCGACGAGCTATCATTTGAATTCATGTCCTTGCATTCTAAACTTTATCCCTGAAGCAATGAAAGGAAATATTTTGTGTTCACTAAAAATTTTAGACCACGTCTTCTAATTTCAAAATGAGATGCATTTTCAAAAACTAGACTTTCTTTTCAAATTGTGGATATATCAAGCTAGATTAAATACCCCGAATATCAAGTGAACAAGCAACACTAAAATGGCTCACCAAGGATTGCCTTAAGCATCATGTGTCTAGGAGACCTCGAAAGCTGAGCTGATGTCTGAGGATGTAAAATACCTTCCAAGTCATTTCAATTTTTTAATCAATTAGACTTAACTTCTGTAGGCTTCATCTTTATCATTATTACTTTGTTTCATTTCTTTCTGGTTTTGGGGAAATCAACTCATCACATTCCTTTGGCTCGAAATAAATGATGGAGCAAACAACAAAACCCCGAGCTACTCGACATTGTCATGATTTGAAAATATTACCATTACTCATGAAGCTAAGGTTTTCGATTCGAATGGTGCGTAGCAACCTTATTGGTCTTTTTTCTACAGAGGAGTGCCCCAAAAATTCCACACTCTTATCCGAAAATGCCTATTATCAGGCTAAGAACATTGGAGTGCTTTTGTCATGCTTTTATTATTCTCGATTTTTCTTTTCTTTTTTTCTCTTTTTTTCTTTTTCTTTTTCTTTTTTCTTTTAGTGTGGAAGATTTCCTATTCTTCTCTCGAATGCTTTAATGCCATGTGTACTCAATAAATGACCAAGTTAAATTGGAGTGTAAGTCACATATTCATCATCTTCACAACTTTCGATTTCCACTAGGCAAAGGTTGCTCAAAATCAACCTTTAGGTCAAGGTCAATGTCCCTCATGAAATTGATATATGGGGACTTAATAGACATATATATACACAAAATGAAGAGACAATTGAAACAAAATATAATGCATCATTTCATTGAAATTTAAACATGCAGTCTTAGGCCCTTACAAAAGGATCTTCGCTACCTTCGGACAGAGGGTAGCAAAGTTGATTTCACACATTACTTCAAGGAACATATTAAAATACAGTGAAATGAAAACAAAGCACCACTAAACAGATAGCAAACTTGGATGCATTAAAACTCATGACCACCGCTAAACTAGCCATTCATCACAACCCTTAAGCTTCCTCGAGGAACTCAATCTCCTTATTGTCCATCCGTTCCTGAACCAACTGCTTAAATTTTGGACAACTCTGAATCTCATGCCCCGCAGTCTGATGGTACTCACTCCCTTCGTACCATTCTCAATCAAGTTCGCCGAGCACAGCTGTCCGTACACCCGAGGGGACCTGACTTCCGACACTTTCTTCACGTCTACCTCTTCAAGGGCATTGACGTTGTTGAGTTGATCACACAATTGAAAATAGCCAAGAGGGGGTGAATTGGCGATAAAAATTTTGGGGGTGAAAATATGGAAAAATAAAATGTGACACAAAGCAATTAGAGTGGTTCAAGTTCTCCAAACGAACTCTACATCCACTACCTTAGTTCCCACTAAGGATTTTCAACCAATTCACTACTTGAATTCTTCCCCTTTTCTTAGATAAGGAAGGAACCTTACAATTTGATTAAGCTTTCTACCCAAAGCTTAATCTACTCACTTTTACAAGAGAAGTATTTGGTAAACTCTAAAAATTCCTCTCAAAGGATGAATGTTTACCCAATTACAATCTCACACTCCCCAAACTCACAATAAAAGATTACAAAGAGAATAATAGAGTTGGGTACAAGAATTTGACTCTAAAGGTGCAAAGTTTGGATTTGAGTGCTTTGATGTTGCTTGTAGGTTCAATAGTTGTTGCTTGAGCTTTTAAAGGTCCCTTTTATACCTTCTCATTGAATTCTAGCCGTTGGGGTTGTTGCATTCATCAATAGAGTCGTTGGGATGTTATCTTTCCTCCATAAATGCAGTCTGCAACTACCCGTTCCAAAACGCTCGACCCTATTTTGAAACAGACCAAAATAGAAAAAGTTGTTGGGGTGTAATAAATAAACCGTAGCGAAATGGGCACGATCGTTTTGATACGCTAGGAGCCCGTTTCGAAACTCATTTCGAAACACTTTGCCACTATCAAAACCTGTATCGAAACGGCTTAGAAGCGTTTCAATACACCTTAACGACAAGTTTAATTTCAGTTGAAAACTTCAACGGTCATATTTTTAAAACCAAGTTTGAATGCAGTTTCAAAACGTTTGAGGTCGTTTCGATACTACCGTATCGAAACGAGTCAGACCGTTCCGATGTTCTTCATCCGTTTCGAAACCCGTTCCGAAACAGAGGTTAACAGTTTCAAAACTGTTTCGGAACGCCCAAAGGCCATTCCAAAACGGTGACTCGAAAATCACTGTTTTGGCTTGATAAACACTTAGAAAACATATGACAAGTTGAGGTTTTGACTTAAAAATTTTTCTTTGAATATATAGAGAGGTTTTGAGGACTTAAAAATTCGTTCTCTTTTTCAATTTAGTCCTTAAATTCTTTAGTTATATCAAAATCAATTTATCGGTTTCACAGATGCCTTGACCTTCATGGTTCGGAAGTGGGTTGGTCGCCACATTGGGTCCCTCTAATTCGACGACCCCATCGAGCTTCTTGAACGCTGTGCAATTTTCTATCGTATGTCTCGGTACTCCGTCATGGTACTCATAATGTGCTTTCTCGTCATACCAAGGAGGCTAAGGTGGCTGGAAGGGAGTAACATGATACGGACGGACCAAATCGGCCTCGTATAGGTGTTTGTACACCTCCTTGTATGGGATGGCTAGAGGGGTGAAAGACATCTTCTCCTTTTTCTCTCTTGGGGGCCCTGTTTTCTCTTCTGTTTGAGCTTTGCACATTCCCGATTGCGGCTTGAGGCGGTGAGATTGTGAGGTGCTTAGGAGCCTCCTAGGTACTGTGTTGTTTACCTCATGATCTTTCTTCTTGAATTGGTTCCGAGCATTTTCTCCTCCATCAATTCTACCACTCTTGATAGCTGTCTATATACGTTCACCGGTCATAACCATATCCGAGAAATTACCGATAGGGTTTCTTATCATGCGGTCATAGAGGGTTCCCTTCAAAGTATCGACAAACATAGGGGAGATCTCATTTTCACGGAGTGGAGGTTGGACTTGTGCCGCCACGTCTCACCAACGCTGGCGTATTCACGGAGGCTCTCATTGTGCCTTTGCTCCAAACCTTGTAGCATTAGTCAGTTTGGAACCATGTCGGTTATGTGCTTATACTGATCTATGGAAGCCTTGGCCAAATCCTTCCATGACCTAATGTGAGCATGGGTTAACTGATTGTACCACCTCACCGCGGGCCCCTCTAAGCTATCTTGAAAGTAGTGAATTAGAAACCTCTCATTGTCGATGAAACACACCATCTTTCTACAGAACATGTTTATGTGGGCAGTAAGGCAAGTTGTCCCGTCAAACTTTTCAAACTCCAGCGTCTTGAACTTGGGTGGAATTACCAAGTCTGGAACCAAACTGAGATCTCTAGCAATCATCCCATATAACCCTTCCTCTTCCTCCTTTGTTTGGAATTTCTCCTCGAGGTCCTTTTGTGCCTCTTCTAGTTGCTTCGAGAACTCTGCCTTGACCTTGTTTAATTTCTCAATCTCATCCAAATCTGGGACACTATCCCCAACATTTTCCACATGATTAAAAATTAGACCTGATTGATCATGGGTAGAGGCGCATTCCTGATGCGATGTTGTCCCATCTCTTTGAGTAGCCGCTCCTTGCGAGGGCTTAGAGGTATCAGTGACAAAACCAGGGGAATACGAGGGGTCTCTCATCTCTTGACTAGGGTTTCCAACATCACCCTTTCCTCTTAGATTGGCTTGTAGCAACTGAGATATCTCCTTCATCATATCTTGTTGGGACTTGATGATGGTATCCCTCAATTCTTGCTGAGCTCGCTCCAACTAACCCCTTAAATCGGCTTCCAACTTAGCAAAACTTTCCTCCATTTGCTTCTATTGATGGCGAGTAAAGTGTGGATGCGAAATCTTCGATATTCAAGAATACTCTGTGATGATCCCCGACAATTAATTTCATGATTTAATGTGTGCAATGTCGTATGCATAACAGAAACATATGATTAAAGGCAATAAATTAAAAAAACAAAATCGAATGCAAAGAGGTATTGATTCGATGAACATCCTCATTAAACAACTTTTCATAACGAAGAACAAGTCTTATTACAACGAGATAAGAAAATAGGTACATAGGGTACAACTTTCAATAAATTTTTCTCGTCTCCTTCCTCTAAATCAGCGCGTTTCGGAAACTCTGTTGCTATGGACTCTTTCTCCCGTTAAGACAGTTTTAAATTTTAAATTGTTCTCGAATCAACACTTCGTATGAAAATGCCATGAATATGCAAAAATAATCAAGCAAAATAAGACAAAAAAGCAAATGGATTAGAAACAACAATAATGATTACTGAATAAAAAACAAATAAAAACACACCAAAGCAAATTAACAATGCAAGACCTATTAGCATGAATTCTAATTCTACGGTTATCCGCATGGCTCTAATGGGGTGGGCTTCTTAAAGTCTCACACATGTGGGTTCGGTTCTAAGAAAGGGTACCCGAACCTATCTTATAACCTACTAAGGTAATAAGAACCCCAATTTTAGCCCATTACAAGCTTGCGAATTGGTTTCAGTTCGAGGGAAAGCACGACCAAGTGACGTGGAGGGTTGCTCACGTGTCAAAGGCGTAGATTTCGAAAGTGAATTACCGACTCGTGGAGGGATACTCACGTGGGTACCGGGCGTTTCACTCTCACTTAAGGGACGGAGCTCGGGTATAGAGCTTGATGATCATGATGCAACACATGTCGGTGATTCCTTAGAAATTAAATGAAGAATTAATTTGAAGCCTACCGATTATCAAAGCTCGTATAATTCAAGTCAGATATTCAAAGAAGAACTGCCTCATTCAAGTAAAATTAAATTCCAAAACTTTCCATCGATAAAAGCAACAAGTGTTTTCTTGGCTTAACTCTCTTTTTGTTTTGTAAAACAAAATTAGTTCCCAGCGGAGTCGCCAAGCTGTAACGACGTTTTTTGAAAAACTTTTAAATACCCCACATTTTTAGGAAAATCGATTAAATGGGAAAAAATCCATGTTTCAAACAACTTTAAAAATTTGGAGTCGCCACCGGCCACTAAGGTAGGTCGGACACCATAAAAACTGGAAAACCAGAGATTCATTTGAAAGGGTTCGGGAGTTGGTTACATGTGGGGAAGGGTTAGCACCCCCATCACGCCCAGAAATTGGTACCAAAATAATTGTTGCTTTTAATTTATGGAAATTATTTAAAATTTAAAATGAATTTAATTAGGGGTTCTTACTTAAAAATTAACCTTAATTGTACGAGCTTTATCAAATCGGTGGTTTCAAATTAATTAAACATTTAATTGA
Source organism: Hibiscus trionum (assembly GCA_030270665.1). Classification (NCBI taxonomy): domain Eukaryota; kingdom Viridiplantae; phylum Streptophyta; class Magnoliopsida; order Malvales; family Malvaceae; genus Hibiscus; species Hibiscus trionum. The sequence goes on from BSYR01000021.1 coordinate 32,636,715, forward strand.
AAAGGATGACGGTACACCGGACCAAAGATTAAACTGGCATCATATAAGTCTGACTGTCTTGTTAGTTTAGGGTTTGGATCACGTACGTGACCTTAATGCATGATGCAAGCGGATAAAGTATGATGCCATGGTCTTGTTCGTTTTAATTACTTACGAATTTACCTTTATACGATGCAAATTAATCTTAATATTCGGGGAATATCCAATAAGCTAAGATAATACAACCCAAATACGCAGATTAATAAGTATTTCTTTTTTATGATTAAAGTTAATTATCATGCAGATTAGAACATTAAAATTGACATGAATGACGATTATAAATGCATGTCACATATAAACATTACATTAAAAACTTGAGTAAACTAATATGCAAGCATTAAAACCAAGCATATAACATAATAAAACTATATATTATGTAAAAGCTATACCTATATCATAAAACCACATAAAAACATACGATTACATGGAAATCACATACTAAACATAAACATATATTTAACAACATGACCAAAAGCATAAATAAGGACTGGAAATTAAAGGAAAAAAATGCAAGGCCGAAAATTAAATATGCATGGTGACAAGGACCAAAATGGTAATAAAACCACTAAGAAAATTAATAAATAACCAAAACAGGGACCCAATTAAAAGAACACAGAAACCTAAAGGGACCGAAAGGGGAAATAAACCACTTGAAAATCAGCTAAAATCAAATTAGGAACGAAATTGAAAACTCTCGAAAAAATGGAAGGACTGCGGAGGGTATTTAAAAAAGCAGAAGCCCTTGCACGCGTAAAAACAACGATGCAGAGGGGTTTATTTGAGGATTAGATCGATTTTAAAACACCAAATCTCTATAAAAGCATACCAAAAAATAATAGAACCCCTTTTGCAAAAACCTAACCCTAAACATACCGCCTCTTTTACTCTCTACTCTCTCAATCGCCGATGTGCCGGTCGTTGCTATTCAACGGCTAGCGAACTCAAAAACCCTAAAAATACCAAACTCCGACTTTTTCTGAGATCTTTCAAAACCCAAAAACCAGAACCCTTTTTTACCACGCGAAAACATAACCAAAAGACCCTCTTTTTCCTTATCTTTTGAAAACTGAAACCAAACAATCTGTTTTAAAACCCATTTTAATGTTTGCTTCCCACCGATTCACCGCGTATGGTCTCGGGAGAGACCAAAGAGCTTGTCACCGGCGAGGGGAAACGAACCGACACGGGGAAGACGAATCGATGCAAAGGTAAAAACAGAAACCCTAGCTTTTTTATTTTTATGCTATGCTTCGAAACTGAAATTGGGTCTGATATACCTCTAAAATTCTCTATTTTTGCTTCTATTGCTCTCTGAAATTTCCCCCTTTGAAACTTGGGGTTACATTGTGTGTTCCGACTTTTATAGCCCGATATTACAAATTTATGTATTACATGAAATTCTTTCGTAAATATGCTATTGGTTGATCTTGTCTATTTTGGCCAGATTCATGCCCTCTAATTTTTGTACATTTTTTGTTATTCTTGTGCGTTTTTACCTTCTGACATTTCAGTTTTCTTCATTTGCATGTGATGCGAGAGAGGAGGGAACCAGAGGACGACGTGGTTGCGGATCTGGATAACCGACTGGCGCGCGTATGGGCAGAACCGGGAGATGAGCCGACACACGTGGCCTTAACGTGGGTAGTGGAGCATCGTGCACGCACGCGTATGGGAGTCCGAGTGTCACGCGTGGGCGTGTGGAAGTTCTAGAGGCTTCCCTGCCTCGATCCTGGCCGTTGATGGTGATCTCGATCTAATGGCTCAGATGGGTGCGGCGTTGAAGGGTTTGAGGAGCTCCTAGGGTTTCCACCCGCGACACGATCTGGACCGTCAGATCTGGATTAGATCTGACGGTTGATAGCTGGCTGCGCAAGAACAAAACATTAAATTAGGGTTTTTTTATTTAGTTAGGGTTTGGGCCAAACGGGCCTTGTAATTAATATTTATTATTTTTTTACTTTTTAATGTAAATGGATTCTTTCTATAAACTGGGCTTTAATTTATTCAATTGGGCATGTGTATATATATACAATAGCATAATAATAATAATAATGATAATAAAGTTAATAATAATAATAATAACAACAACAACAACAACAACAACAACAACAATAATAATAATATAGCATACAATGATAATAATAATAATAATAATAATAATAATAATAATAATAGATAATAGATAATAACATACTATATTAGTAATGTTAAGGATTTTTCAATCGAATAACAATGACCAAACAAATAAAATATTATATATATATATATATATATATATATATATTACTAAGAATATTTTTGTTTGTTTTTTTAGTCATATTATTTAGTTAAAGTAAATGAACAAAGCCCATTATTACGAAAAATAAAAACGGGTTAATACTCGGGAAAAAATTAGTGATTCCACTACTTGTTGAGCCAAACAGGCCTTGTAAAAAAATTTGGTAAATATAAATGGACTGGACTTTTTAATTAAATGGTATTTTTATTTTTTATGATCTATTTAAATAATAAAAATAAAAATAATAATGATAATAAATAAAAAATACAGGTCAACAAACCCGGATAAAATTAGTGTTTATACTACTAGGGATCACAAAGAGAAATAATTAGGGGTGGAGGTCCTTAAAACAGTAATAAAACCAATTTTCACCGCGAGTATAAAAGACAAAGTTCAAAAACAACTTTTATTTTTTCTCATTTCCTCAAAATCGACTAAACTGTCTCTTAAAAATCTTTGAAAAACTATATAAACACCTTTGAATGTTCATCCTATTCTGGGAAGAACCCAGGTTCTGGCAGCAAACCGCTGCCTCGGCCGTCACCAAACATCACCGACCGCCGCTCGTCGGTGCTAACAAACTCCAAAAACAACCCCAATCGACTATTCATCCTTGAAAAAACCGAAACCAACCTTAGATTTTTCTCAAAAACTACTCCATTTACCCGAACTCTTAAAAAATAGAAGCTAAAAATACTTATTTGTGGAAACCCATTTTATGAGAAATAAAAAAAAGACCTTATATCATCGGTTTAACTCGTCTATCATCGGAGACGAGAGCCTCAACCACCTCAAGCTGCGGTAGATCCGAAGATTACTCAGGTGAGAAAAACTCGAATCCCTTTCTTGTAACCCCCTCGTCCCGGTCTGGTCGGATGACCGGTCCGAATGGGCCACACGGGGAAAACCGAGTGAGAACCCCTAAGGATTCCCCCTCGGTTAACGACCCTAAAAATTCTTTTTACTTTAATCTTGTCTAGATGCACATTTAGTTCCTAAGTGGAGCATAACAGCGGAAGATACAATCAACGGAACATTCACCGACCAAGCTAAGCATAAACAGTCCATTTTTCTTCATTACAGCAGGCCGTTTCGAAACGCCCCTAGGGTGTTCCGAAACGCCTTGACTTAGTCAACGGCCCTGGGTCAACCATAAGGTGACCGTTCCGAAACAGGGGTGACCCGTATCGGAACGACCTTGACGGTCAATATCTCGTGGTCAACAAGATTTGACCGTTTCGAAACACCAAAGGCCCGTTTCGGAACGGCTACATCTCGCCAATTTCTCAAAATTCCAGTAGCAAAAACGTTCCGAAACGCCCTCATCCGTTTCGAAACGGCAGGCCATTTACAAAGGGACCCGTTCCGAAACGCCCCCTGTCTGCAGACTCGTCTGGGCTGTTTTGAGGCACATGGGTGCCCCAAAACACCACCAAAACACCATACAACAGCTAAACAAAGCAACTTAGGGGATAACAACTATACTAGCATGCTTCAACATGATTTAGACATGTCCAACACTAAGGCAACAATCCACAACATGCATTCATTCAAACAACATTCAAACACATGTAAAAACTCTTAAGGCATAGGCTAATATCCAAAGTAAGCAATTAGGCATGACTTACAATTCATCATGGCAACACAAACCATGCAAAAGAAAGATATAAGGGAGTCCATACATGCTCTCAAACAACCAACAACTACTCATCAAAGCCATACATGTCCCATTGCTCAAACTATTACAAGTCTAACATTTAAAAACCATACTTGATGAACTCAAGCCAAAAACCACACTTGGAGCCTTCCACTTGCGCGAGCAACCCACAAGCTAAGGATCTGCAATGTTGAACAAAGAGAGCGTAAGCAATGATGCTTAGTGAGGGTAAGCTCTAAAAACAAACCTCAACATTGCAGGGTCCGAGCACGATCTAGCCAAGGCATTACACAAACATACCAAGGATCCACAAGAGCCACAATATAAGATGCATGAACAATATATACAAGTACGTGTCATGAATCATTAAGCTCTACTTTCACAACATAAATAGCCACATTAAACATCCTCACAGGGATCATTAGTCTCAACACATGGATACATATATCAAACAACATTGGCACCTAGATATGACTCAAATACGCGGATAACCGTTGGAACTCACATCCAACAACACAACCATTACCTGACGGTGGGATTACACTCATCACCGGTCTCGCGGAGGGGATTCCACTCATCCTCACGCCCCGTCGATGGGATTCCACTCATCACCGACTATATTTAAATACAATTTCCGGGCGTACCCGTACTCCTCCTTGGTGACTCAACGCCACCAAGGCCACGCGCGACTTTTGACTCATGTGTACACACTAACATCCTAATGATCGATCATTTGTATTTAAGTATACTAGTGCCAATATTTTACTCATTCCACATTACTCATCTCAATCATTTCCGTGCTTAGCACGTACTCACCATGAACACAATCATGAACCAACACCATGCATGCTCTAAGCAATGCAAATCATGCCTCATCTCACATGTACAATACAATATACATAAGCATTCATTATCACAACACACACGAGGCATATACATTCATACATTCAAGTTCATCCAAGGGCTCTAGATCAAGCTTAGGATTAGGCTACCACCCTAATCCTAACTCTAGGTGGGTCTACCAAGCCCAACCTAGTCCATATACTCGAACCAACCAATTTAAAACCATTTAAAACAATTAACCACTCACCTAAACTCCCGAGCTCAAGACCAAGCAAGCAATTGGCTTCAATTCTCCGAATTCACTTCCGATGCCTCACCGGTGCCCAAACTTGATTCTAATCAATCCCAAACACAAACAAAACATCCACAATCAATATCTTGTCATCGAAACTAACCCGGATTACATTACCAAGCAACCAACACTCAAAACAAGACCAAAAACAGGATTTTCGAGCAGCCCACTTGACCCACTGAATTCTCTCATTTCCAACACCCAAACAAGCATCAATTGCACCCAAAATGATCCTCATACATCATACTAACAACAGCCCTCGAAAACCAACATCAAACCACCCCCAAAACCACTTTAAAACCCTCCTAAAACCCCTTGGAAACCCAAATCCGAAAATTGATTAAAATCATTTGAAATTTACATATGTAGCATCATTTGGCTCCTACATTCCATAACTAACCATAATAAATCATAATATTAAGATTAGCTACACAAAGGCACCATTTTTACTCAAAATATTCAAAACCTCTACTTTCCAAAAACTTCATGGAAATGAAAAAGAATGGTACTTTTATGAAGGGGAGGATGAGGGGAAGTCAAAAATACTCTTACCTTTCAAAACGGAGTTGAAACGAGGAGTAGAGGTGATGGAACAGTGAATCTCCAAGGAGAGAAGAAAGTAACGGTGGTTTTCTTGAAAGAGTGAAGGGAAGAAGATGAGAAGGGTGGGTGTTTTATTTGACATGTGATAATTTTAAAGCTCAAAAGACTTGTTTGCCCTTAATGAAATGGGGCATTTACAAGGGAGGTAAATTCATGGTTGAATGTGGTTTAATCTTAAAACGTGATTAACCCAAATTGATTAATTTTGAAAACAACTCGAAATATTATTTAGAGTATAAAACCGAGCCCAAAATAATATTAAAATATTATTTTCACCTAACCCCTAAACCCGGGTGTTACAACTCTCCCCCACTTAAGGAAATTTCGTCCTCGAAATTACCTGGTGGAAACAAATACGGAAACTGTTCAACCATATCAGCTTTTCTCTCCCACGTGGCCTCTTCCACACCTCTATGTCTCCACAACACCTTGACCAACTCTATGGTCTTGCCACGCAACACCTTGCTATCAAAAGCAAGTATCTCGACGGGCTCTTCATTATAAGACAAATCTGGATTTAACTCTATCTCCTCAACGGGCATCACATGAGAAGGGTCTGATCTATATCTCCTAAGCATAGATACATGAAAGACATCATGGATCTTCTCTAACTCAGAAGGTAACCTCAAACGATAAGATACAGGCCCAATCCGCTCAACAATCTCATACGGACCAATGAACCTCGGACTCAACTTGCCCTTCCGGCCAAACCTCATTACCTTCTTCCACGGAGATACTTTCAGAAATACTTTCTCACCCACGGAGTACTCAACCTCTTTCCTCTTCAAATCTGCATAAGACTTCTGACGATCGGAAGCTGCTCTCAAGCGGTCACATATCAACTTCACTTTTTCTGTGGTTCCCTTAAGCAAGTCTGGCATAGGTAAAAATCTCTGACCTGTCTCAGCCCAACAAATCGGAGTCCTACATCGTCTACCATACAAAGCCTCATAAGGTGCCATCTGAATACTAGACTGATAACTGTTGTTGTAGGCAAACTCAACCAACGGTAAGTGCTTCTCCCAAGAACCTTGAAATCCAATCACACAACAACGAAGCATATCTTCTAGAATCTGTATCACTCGCTCTGACTGCCCATCGGACTGAGGATGATACGATGTGCTGAAATGCAAACGGCTACCTAAAGCACTATGCAAGCAACCCCAAAACCTCGAAGTAAACCTAGGATCCCTATCTGAAACAATAGACTTCGGAACTCCATGAAGTCTCACAATCTCGCGGATATACAAGTTTGCCAACTTGTCTAAGGAATCCGTAGTGTTCACTGCTAAGAAGTGAGCACACTTAGTGAACCTATCAACAATCACCCAAACTGAATTCTTCTTCGAAGGTGACAAAGGCAACCCTGATACAAAATCCATGGTGATTCTCTCCCATTTCCATTCCGGAATCTTCAAAGGCTGTAGCAAACCTGAAGGAACCTGATGTTCTGCCTTCACTCTCTAACAAACCATGCAACGGCTCACATACTCGGCTACATCTCTTTTCAAACCAACCCAGAAGTAATCATTCTTCAAGTCTCGGTACATCTTGGTACTACCCGGATGCATAGAAAAGGGACTCGAATGTGCTTCACTCAGAATCTGACGTCTCAACTCAACATCTTCTGGTACGATAATTCTATCTCTAAAACACAACAGACTCTCACCACTGAAACTGTATTCAGTCGGTCTTCCTTCGGCTATGTCTTGAACATGAGGGACTAAGCTCGCATCTTGCAACTGTTTCTCTCTAATCAACTAAATCAAGGGAGGCTTCACTTGCAACTCGGTGATCAAACCACCATCATCGGACACACTCAATCTAGCAAACATAGCTCTCAACTCAACGGCCACTTTTCTACTCAAAGCATCGGCTACCACATTTGCTTTACCCGGATGGTACTCAATGGTCAAATCATAGTCTTTTAACAACTCTAGCCACCTTCTCTGTCTCAAATTCAACTCTTTCTGTGACATCAAGTATTTCAAGCTCTTGTGATCGGTGTAAACTATACACTTCTCACCATACAAATAGTGTCGCCAAATCTTCAATGCAAAAACAACTGCGGCTAGTTCTATATCATGAGTAGGATAGTTCTTCTCATGAATCTTCAACTGTCTAGAAGCATAAGCAACAACTCTTCTATCTTGCATCAAAACACATCCTAAGCCTACGTAGGAAGCATCACTGTAGATCACAAACTCCTTACCTGAAACAGGTTGCACTAACACTGGAGCATTCGTCAAAGCTTCTTTCAATTTCTCAAAAGCTTTCTGTCTTGCATCTGACCATTCAAACTTGACTCCTTTTTGCAACAACTTAGTCAAGGGGGCAGCTACTCTAGAGAAGCCATCAACAAACCTCCTATAGTAACCGGCTAATCCTAGGAAACTCCTAATCTCGGTCACGGACTTAGGTTGTTTCCACTCAACAATAGCCTCAATCTTCGACGGATCAACACGGATACCTTCGGCTGAAACAACATGGCCAAGAAGTACAACCTCTCGAATCCAGAACTCACATTTACTAAGCTTCGCATACAACTGATTGCTCAACAATCTCTGTAAAACAAATCTCAAGTGCTCATCATGCTCTTCTTCTGTCTTCGAGTACACAAGTATATCATCGATGAAGACAACCACAAAACGATCTAGGTAGTCTCTAAAAATTCTGTTCATCATGTCCATGAATGCTGCCGGTGCATTCGTGAGCCCAAATGGCATCACAAGAAACTCATAGTGACCATACCTAGTCCTAAAAGCTGTCTTCGGAACATCACACTCTTTCACTTTCAACTGGTAGTACCCGGATCTCAAATCTATCTTCGAGAATACTGAAGCACCTCTCAACTGATCAAACAAATCATCTATACGAGGCAACGGATACTTGTTCTTCACAGTCATCTGATTCAGCTGTCTATAGTCAATACACATGCGCATACTACCATCTTTCTTTTTCACAAACAACACGAGAGCACCCCACGGAGAACTACTAGGCCTAATGAAACCACGGTCTAATAATTCTTGCAACTGACTCTTCAATTCTTTCAACTCTTTCGGAGCCATACGATACGGAGCTATCGAAACTGGGTTAGACCCTGAAACTGTCTCAATCACAAACTCAACATCTCTGTCAGGAGGCAAACCCGGCAACTCTTCAGGAAACACATCTGGGAAGTCACACACTGTCCTGATATCTTTCGGTCTAGCTTCACTCATGTCCGGATTCATAACATAAGCCAAATAGGCCCCACATCCAGAGTCCATCAACCTATGAGCCTCTAAAGCTGACACCACATTAGACAAGAACTTAATGTTCTCGCCTACTACCACTACCTCGTAGTCATCAGAAAGCTTCAAAGAAATCCTCTTTGTCTCAAAATCCACACTAGTCCGATGCTCAACCAACCAATCCATACCCAATATAATATCAAAACCGTAGAAAGGAAGTTCCATCATATCAACTGAAAACACATGACCCTGAATCTTCAGTGGACATCTCCTATACATACGTCTAACCACAACTGTCTCACCAAAAGAGCTAGTAACATGCATACCTACATCTAAGATCTCTACAGGAATATCTAACTTCTGTGCATGCTCACTCAGAATGTAGGAATGCGTAGAACCCGAATCAACCAAAGAAAGCAAAGACATAGACTGTAACTCGAAATTACCTGCTATCACATCGGTGTCGTTCCCGGCCTCTCTCTGAGCATAAACTCTCACTGGTCCTCCCGCCTCTGGCTGCACAGCCACAACATGAGCAAGGTTCCTCTGAGCATCTCCCCTAGGTGCATCAGCCCTAGGCTGGAAGTAGCCACGACCGCGCCCACGGCCTCTCTAAAAATCGTTACCTCTCGCAGGAGCATGAGCAATGTTCGGTGCCTGAGCTGCCTGACGTGGACAGTCCCTCCTAAAGTGGTCCCTCGAACCACAGTTCCAACAAGCATGGAAGTTACCCCAACACTCACCAGTGTGCTGCCTCCCACACTGTGCACACTCGGGCAGACGCCCTCCTCCTCTATGGCCCTGATGGCCTCTACCATGGTGGCCACCGCCACGTCTCTGATCAAACTGATGTCCGCCACCTCTGTGCCTCTTAGCATCTCTACCATCAAAGTGGTTGTGCCTCTTACCAGAACTGGAACCACCAGATCGTTTGGCCGAACCCAAACTATGCTCCAAATCCTTGGCCCTCGCGACCAATACATCAAAGTCTGAGTAGTCAGAAGCTAGCGTGTACCTCTTAACCTCTTCATTCAAGCCATAGCGGAATCGGTTACAGCATTCCACCTCAGTAGGAACCAACTCTGGGGCATACTGACTCAAGCGAACAAAGCGAATCTCATAATCGGTCACAGATGCATCCCCCTGAGTGAGAGCCATGAACTCTCTCTTTTTCTCATCTAGGTACCTCGGTCCCAAGTACCTCTTCCAGAAAGCAAACTCAAAGAATTCCCAATCTATCTCGGCCTCTGGAACCCCGGCAGTAATGGTGACCCACCAGGTGTAGGCATCACCCTGAAGCAACGAGATCACACAACCCAATCTACGTGCGCCCGCACAACCCATCTAAGCCAAGATACAAACTGTCTTCTCCAACCACAACTCCGACCTCTCCGGAGTAGATCCTCTAAACTCCTCGGCTCCCAAGCTATGGAGCCTCTCCAACGGTAGACTAGCATCATCACACCTAGGCTGAGCTGCAGCCTGAGCTCCCGCAACTGCGGCCTGGAAAGCTCCCGCTATCGCTTGCACTAGCGGAGTCATATCAATTCCAGCTGGACCTTGGCCACCCTGAGGTCCATCTCCTCCGGCTCCATCCTCACCTCCAGCTCCAGGTGGAGGAGGTGGTGGTGGTGGAGGAGGTGGTGGAGCGCCAACTCCCGCAGCCACCGGCCCTTCTAGATGAGCCTCCACACCAACAGCCGGCTCAACAGGAGCCGCAACCCGTGTTTCCTGACGAACCACTCTCGGTCTACCTCTCGGTCTAGACATTGTTCTCACAAATATTAACTACAACCACAACAACAAAACATACAAGTTGGGTTAGCAAGGCAAGGCTTCCAAGTGTTCAAGTACGTTCCCTCACTAAAACAAAACCATTTCACAATGTAATAGTAGCAATGGGACTCACACACACGTGCTTTGAATAAAACAAGCAACATACTCGTCAAACAGGCAACCATTCTTACAAGCAAGCAAACACCGTGCATATCAAGCAAAAACTTGAACTTACCTCACTTACCTGCCCAAGGTCTCGGTAACCTTAGGCTCTGATACCAACAAGTGTAACCCCCTCGTCTCGGTCTGGTCGGATGACCGGTCCGAATGGGCCACACGGGGAAAACCGAGTGAGAACCCCTAAGGATTCCCCCTCGGTTAACAACCCTAAAATTTCTTTTTACTTTAATCTTGTCTAGATGCACATTTAGTTCCTAAGTGGAGCATAACAGCGGAAGATACAATCAACGGAACATTCACCGACCAAGCTAAGCATAAACAGTCCATTTTTCTTCATTACAGCAGGCCGTTTCGAAACGCCCCTAGGGTGTTCCGAAATGCCTTGACTTAGTCAACGGCCCTGGGTCAACCATAAGGTGACCGTTCCGAAACAGGGGTGACCCGTATCGGAACGACCTTGACGGTCAATATCTCGTGGTCAACGAGATTTGACCGTTTCGAAACACCAAAGGCCTGTTTCGGAACGGCTACATCTCGCCAATTTCTCAAAATTCCAGTAGTAAAAACGTTCCGAAACGCCCTCATCCGTTTCGAAACGGCAGGCCATTTACAAAGGGACCGTTCCGGAACAGGGGGACCCGTTCCGAAACGCCCCCTGTCTGCAGACTCGTCTGGGCTGTTTTGAGGCACATGGGTGCCCCAAAACACCACCAAAACACCATACAACAGCTAAACAAAGCAACTTAGGGGATAACAACTATACTAGCATGCTTCAACATGATTTAGACATGTCCAACACTAAGGCAACAATCCACAACATGCATTCATTCAAACAACATTCAAACACATGTAAAAACTCTTAAGGCATAGGCTAATATCCAAAGTAAGCAATTAGGCATGACTTACAATTCATCATGGCAACACAAACCATGCAAAATAAAGATATAAGGGAGTCCATACATGCTCTCAAACAACCAACAACTACTCATCAAAGCCATACATGTCCCATTGCTCAAACTATTACAAGTCTAACATTTAAGAACCATACTTGATGAACTCAAGCCAAAAACCACACTTGGAGCCTTCCACTTGCGCGAGCAACCCACGAGCTAAGGATCTGCAATGTTGAACAAAGAGAGCGTAAGCAATGATGCTTAGTGAGGGTAAGCTCTAAAAACAAACCTCAACATTGCAGGGTCCGAGCACGATCTAGCCAAGGCATTACACAAACATACCAAGGATCCACAAGAGCCACAATATAAGATGCATGAACAATATATACAAGTACGTGTCATGAATCATTAAGCTCTACTTTCACAACATAAATAGCCACATTAAACATCCTCACAGGGATCATTAGTCTCAACACATGGATACATATATCAAACAACATTGGCACCTAGATATGACTCAAATACGCGGATAACCGTTGGAACTCACATCCAACAACACAACCATTACCTGACGGTGGGATTACACTCATCACCGGTCTCGCGGAGGGGATTCCACTCATCCTCACGCCCCGTCGATGGGATTCCACTCATCACCGACTATATTTTAATACAATTTCCGGGCGTACCCGTACTCCTCCTTGGTGACTCAACGCCACCAAGGCCACGCGCGACTTTTGACTCATGTGTACACACTAACATCCTAATGATCGATCATTTGTATTTAAGTATACTAGTGCCAATATTTTACTCATTCCACATTACTCATCTCAATCATTTCCGTGCTTAGCACGTACTCACCATGAACACAATCATGAACCAACACCATGCATGCTCTAAGCAATGCAAATCATGCCTCATCTCACATGTACAATACAATATACATAAGCATTCATTATCACAACACGCACGAGGCATATACATTCATACATTCAAGTTCATCCAAGGGCTCTAGATCAAGCTTAGGATTAGGCTACCACCCTAATCCTAACTCTAGGTGGGTCTACCAAGCCCAACCTAGTCCATATACTCGAACCAACCAATTTAAAACCATTTAAAACAATTAACCACTCACCTAAACTCTCGAGCTCAAGACCAAGCAAGCAATTGGCTTCAATTCTCCGAATTCACTTCTGATGCCTCACCGGTGCCCAAACTTGATTCTAATCAATCCCAAACACAAACAAAACATCCACAATCAATATCTTGTCATCGAAACTAACCCGGATTACATTACCAAGCAACCAACACTCAAAACAAGACCAAAAACAGGATTTTCGAGCAGCCCACTTGACCCACTGAATTCTCTCATTTCCAACACCCAAACAAGCATCAATTGCACCCAAAATGATCCTCATACATCATACTAACAACAGCCCTCGAAAACCAACATCAAACCACCCCCAAAACCACTTTAAAACCCTCCTAAAACCCCTTGGAAACCCAAATCCGAAAATTGATTAAAATCATTTGAAATTTACATATGTAGCATCATTTGGCTCCTACATTCCATAACTAACCATAATAAATCATAATATTAAGATTAGCTACACAAAGGCACCATTTTTACTTAAAATATTCAAAACCTCTACTTTCCAAAAACTTCATGGAAATGAAAAAGAATGGTACTTTTATGAAGGGGAGGATGAGGGGAAGTCAAAAATACTCTTACCTTTCAAAACGGAGTTGAAACGAGGAGTAGAGGTGATGGAACAGTGAATCTCCAAGGAGAGAAGAAAGTAACGGTGGTTTTCTTGAAAGAGTGAAGGGAAGAAGATTAGAAGGGTGGGTGTTTTATTTGACATGTGATAATTTTAAAGCTCAAAAGACTTGTTTGCCCTTAATGAAATGGGGCATTTACAAGGGAGGTAAATTCATGGTTGAATGTGGTTTAATCTTAAAACGTGATTAACCCAAATTGATTAATTTTGAAAACAACTCGAATATTATTTAGAGTATAAAACCGAGCCCAAAATAATATTAAAATATTATTTTCACCTAACCCCTAAACCCGGGTGTTACATTTCTCCTTTTAAATATTTTGATTCGAAAATGAAAAAAAGAAAGGAAATACCTCAGAATGCTCTTGTTATTTCAATGCTATAGCGACTGGCAATACTTGTATGCGTAAACCATTAAGTTCTTTATTTATTTGACGGGAATTTCTAAAGAATTTCTGACTCTCTCGATGCCTAAAAGTTAATAACATTGAAGTTAAGGTGATACATGTCTACGTTAACCTTAACAACTCTATTATTTGTTTACGAACTTCATTCTAGTCCTTAAACATATGTCTAAGCCAGATTAAGACTAAGTTAACAGCTTAGCCCCACTGTTCATGTTTGTATATCCTAACTCCCTCGATATTAAGCCACGGATCAATAGTTAAAAGGCCTCTCTTGATAGCTTTTACAATAACTACGCATGAAGAACAATGAACAGAATAGATAAAAGATAACAAACTATAGTATTAAAATAAAATAATCAAAACGTATAATCCTGGGAAGCAATAAAAACAACTAAAGTATTTAGCTCATGTATGAGCCTAAAACATCCATAATAAAAATATAAAAGTAGGATAGTTTATCAAGCAAGAGATAAAAAAGACCCGAGCATCCTCGGCGATCTTCATCTGTGTTGTCCAACTATGCTACAGGTCTCCTACTCCGTCGGCCTCTCTCCTCTCTCGATGGCTTCTATCGTGAGGAGATTTCTCTAGCTTCAACCCTGGTGGTTCTCCGAAATCTTCATACTAGAATTGTTGTCTAAATCGCGCCCTATTTGAATTAGCGTCCAAGTCTCGCTTATATAGGCGGTGAAACTACAGTTTAAGAACCCTAAAATGTGTGCAGCTTTATTAAAGAAGGCCATTGATTTCCCGCTATATCTTTAATGTTCCGCATCTAAGAGAAAAGTCCACGTGGGTAAAAGTATATTCATCTCCAACTTGCCTCGTCAGCTCGAGCCACGAGATCTGCTACTCATCTGCTCCAGCATTCCTCCAGCATCATGCACATACACCACAAAACACCACATTTCCCATAAAAAAGCACAAATATATATAACATTTAAGTACAAATATATATAACATTTTGTGTAACTCCCTATCTACATGCAAACTATATGAAAACTAACCTATATACAACTAAATGAACTTGAAAACATGCAAAACTCAAGTAAGAAAGGTACGCAAAATAGGATATCTACTCAGTCATCAACCCACGAGCTACGGGAATATCTCAAGGCTTTAGAGCCGTTCAGTCAAGGGTCATCACCAAATTGGAGTCGCTCATTCTTGAATCACCGTAGCCTTCAGATTTGGTACCATCAAAGGTCATAAATCTTTCACCATCTAGTCTCTCATCCTCCTCCATCGTACATGCACATGCAAAACAAAGAAATCAGAAAATGGCAGTGGTGGGCATGAATAAAAATAAGAGTTATTTCAGGAAAAAAACAGCCAACATTGTTTTTTTCATAGTTTTTAATTTTTATAAAACCTTGTAATATTCGGATATAAAACTCGAAACCAAAGCTATTGTAAGAGAGATTCAGGCATCAATAAAAAAAGAGAAAATCTTAAGGGGTAAAATTTTCCTTTTTATTTTTTGTTCAAATCAAAGAAAAGGGGAGGAACTAGGGTTTACCTTCGATTTTGGGCCACCGCCGTGGAAAGCGGTTGAGGTTGGTGTTGCTGATAAACAGAACCCCTTTGTCTTCTCATTTATTTTCTCAGAAAGAGTTTTTAAAATCTCAATTTGCAAAACAAAGCTTTTTTAGGCTTTTCAACTTTGATTTTTAAAGGATTTTGGGTGTATGGGCTTTTTTAAAAAAATGAGGGTTGGTTTTGGTTTAGGGGAGAAGAGCGGTCGATTTAGGTTCAGTTTTAGAAGTCATCGGCGCTGGTGAACGACGATCGACGGCGTTTCATGGAAGTTTGCACGGCATAGGTTTGCCAAAATTTTGGCATCAACTCAAGAACATGTTGAATATTTTAGAGAGTTTAAAAGGGGCGAACTTTTGATCCGCTTTCAAAAAAAGAGAAGAATGAGAGTTGTTATAGGATATTAATCCTATATGAATAAATATTCTATACACAGGCGGTGGAAGCTGAAAGTTTCCACAAGCGCCTTAGTTTTAGGGTATAGAGTTTAGAGGTTTAGGTGTAGGGGGTTAGAATTTAGGGATAGGTGTTTCAATTTAAGGTTCAGTGTTATAATTTAGGGTTTATATGTTAAAACCTAAATCTTCACCATATTACCCTACAAACTAAACCTTAACCTATAAACCCTAAATTGTAACCCTAACCTTTAAATTGAAATAATTATCCCTCAATTCTAAACCCCTACACCTAAACCCTATACCCTAAACTAACTCTCTATACTCTAAAATTAAGGCGCTTGTGGAAACTTTTAATTTCCACCGCCAGTGTATAGGTCCAGAGGTGGAACATTGGGTGGGCCTATAGAGACCTAGCCCACCCCAATTTTTTATGGGTTAATTGCATTTTTAACCCCTGCACATTTTGAAACTATTAAAATTAAGTCTTGGTCCCTCTCAAAAAATTTCTGATTTGATTTTTTAAGACCCTGTCAGTTTTGAAGTTAATAGAATTAAATTTTGTCAAAGTTTCTGGTCTAATTATTTTTTAAGATATGCCAATTTTAAAATTAGTGAGATTAAATCTCAACCCTTTATTTAAGGTTATTTTATAATGGATTGTTAATTTTTAAGAATAATTACCATGACCCCTCTCGTAATTCTATTCTTGTTTCAGCCCCTCCCATAATTTTATCCTAGTTCCGCCCCGTTTCGATCCCGGTTAATCTTGATTGTTATATGTGCTTTTTTGTGTTTTCGTATTGTATGCTTTGTATAGTATATTATAGTATAATTATAGTATATATTATGTGTGTGTATATATATATGTTTTGTCTGCTATAGCAGTGCTAGAGATGTAAAAACAGGTAATGAATGGGTTTTAGGTCGGGTTCTGTCAGGTCGAGTCAAATCGGATACATGTCATTTCAGGTCGTTTTTTTATTTTGACTCGATTCGGGTTTGGTGCGGGTCAGTTTCAGGTCGGGTTCATTTTAGGTCGGGTTCATTTCAGGTCGAGTCAAAATAGTTAATTGACGGGTTAATTTGGGTTTGGGTAGACTTCAGGTCGGGTTCGTTTCAGGTCGAGTTCGTTTCAGGTCGGGTTAATTCAAGTTTTGAATTTGTATTAAGTTTGAGTTTGGTACAAATAGTCGATAGACTTTGGGTTTGTCATCAAGTTTGAGTTAATTATTCAACGCATTTCACGAACACGAATCGCATTAAAAATAAATATTAGGCAATAGAACGAACAAAAATATCATCAAATGATTCATTTCTAAAATATTAGAGTAAATTAAAAAATTATAAATTAAAAAGGGTCTGTTTTTTTGAAAAATAAAATTTTAGGGATTAACATAAATAAAAATATTATCATATTAAAAACACTTGACTAAATTACAAAAAAAAAGAATAGGTGTCAATTTGGAATAAAAATAAAGTTTTGGGGACTATAATGAACAAAGATATTAAATTACAATTACAGATATTGGACTAAATTACAAACAAAAATTAGGGGTCAATTTTTTTTTTTGCTCATCAAAATGTCGTATATTAATAAGGAAATATACAACGATACGTCACAACGGTCGCCTCGTTAAAAACCTCCCTAATCCTAACGGAGGAAAAGAGTACGACCCGTTTATAACAACAAAAGACAACAAGACAACTTACAAACAAAAGACCACCACCCACCCGATAGCATTAGCATGCGTAAAATAGAGAAACGCGCGATACCTCCTTTTTAGCCAATGCATCGGCTAGACCATTCGCCTCCAGGAAAATATGCGAAAAGCACACTGAATGCAAACTAATACAAGCACTGTCTATCTCATGAAAAACCTCCCAAAAGCGCCACGGCTTCTTGTCCACATATAGAACCCAACTAGCTACGACCATGGAATCCGACTCCACAACCAATGGAAACAATGACCAAGCCGACTGCCGAAAGAACGTTAAAGCAAAGGCAATTGCCCGCAACTCAGCCTCATTAGACTCGAGACAACCAAGCGGGCCATAAAACAAAGCCACAATCCTGCCTTGATCATCACGCAACACACCCCCGAAACCTGCTGGACCCGGCTTACCACGTGCAGACCCGTCGACTGAAAACTTCAACGTCCCTGCCACTGGTGGTTCCCAAAAAATGTCGCTGCGTATCGGCCGCGAAACAGAAGGTTCAGTATATAGACTTGGGCAATCCCACCACAACGCCTCTCCGATGAGGAGGTCATCCCGCAAAGTCCACATCCAATAGTACGATCGCAATTTAATTAAGAAGCAAACCTCCGCTGCCGGTATCGACTTCTTATTAAAGACCATCTCGTTTCGCGCGAGCCAAACTGACCAAAACAAAGCTGCCATGCACGAGACCCACAAGCAGCGAAGAATACCCGAAAAGGATCAATGGAAATCCGACAAGAAAAAAGCCGACAACTTCTTCGGCATCGGCAAGCACACACCCCACCAACTCCGAAACCAGTCCCAAATGCTCTGAACCAACGGACAGGAGTATAGCAAATGATCAACATCCTCCTCACGCTCCTTACACCATATGCATAACGTGCTTTGGCCATCAAACACTATACCTCGATGCCGCAAAAAATCAAACGTGGGCAATCAACGCAACCAAACAAACCATAAAAAAGCTTGTACCTTAGGCGGAACAAGAATTTTCCACGTAAAGCAAGCTCCAAAATCACTTTCTTCCGCTCGATCAAGCATCAACATCTGAGAGATAGACTTAAATGAAAATAATCCTTGAGCATCCGGGGACCAAACCAGCTTGTGACGATAACCAACATGCAGCAGATAGTCGCCCACCACAGACCGCAAATCTCGGAGCTGCCCCAACTCAAAAGAACGGAGGGGACGTTGGAAAAAATCAGCCCACCTGGAATGTTGAAGAGCCCCCTGCACCGAGTAATCCATAACCAATGCAAGATGATTACGGGCACAAGAGAACAGACACGGAAAAATATCTTTCAAAGGCTTTTCCGCACACCATGCATCAAACCAAAAAAGTACGTGACTCCCATCCCCCACTTGCCATAACAGTTTATCATGCAAATGCCGCTGCACATCTATTGAACAAGTCGTTTGCACTATTTGCTTCCATACAACATACATCACTTGTTGACGAGAGGAATTGAAACGCCACCATTGGGCAGCCTCGCCATACTTTGCCATGAAAATAGCCCTCCATAAAGAAGATGTGTCAGTGGCATATCGCCACGACCATTTAGCTAACAGAGCTATATTACGAACCTGTAAATCCGCCACCCCCAAACCGCCCAAGTGACGCGGTCGACACACCATTTTCCAGCTCACTCGACTCATCTTACGATGCAAATTTACACCACCCCAAAGAAAGGCACGTCTCACCTTATCAATTGCCGCAATAACGCCTTTCGGGATCCTAAACACACCCATGTAATAAACTGGAAGTGAAAAGAGAACAGAGTTAACCAAAGTTACCCGCGCCGCGAAAGACATTGAAGTGCGCTTCCACCCAGCAAGTTTCCGACGAACGTTAGCAAGAATAGGCTCCTATACCGCCACGCTTCGAGGATTAGTTCCTAACGGCATCCCCAGATAATTAAAAGGAAATGTGCCACGTCGACAACCCAAAGCCTTGGCGCACGAGTCAACAAGACCATCCTCAACACCAATAGCGAACAAAGAGGATTTACAAAAATTTATTTGTAATCCAGAACAAACTTGGAAGCAACAAAGCAGCCGTCGGATAGAATCGGCACATCAAGGCGAAGCTTCAAAAAATAAAATTGTGACATCCGCAAACTGCAAATGCGAGATTGACACACCCGGAACAACGCGCACCCCCTGAATCAAGCCCGCCGCCTTGGCCTGAACCAAAAGACTATGCAAAGCCTCAACCACGATAACAAATAACAGAAGTGACAACGGACATCCCTGCCTTAAACCACGACCTAACGGAAATTCTCTCGTAGCGCAACCATTTAGCAATACTGACATACGAATAGTGGACACACACTCCATTATCCAACGACGCCAAACCTTACAAAATCCCATACACGCGAGTATATAATCCACGAAATCCCGCCGTACGCAATCATAGGCTTTAGCAAAGTCCAATTTAAGTACAAAACCCCCCGTCGTACTCTTGCGCAAGGAATGTATTACCTTATTGGAAAATAAAATGCCATCAACAATTTTTCGCCCACGAACAAATGCCGACTGATGCTCACTTATCAACGAACCCAACACCATTTGCAATCTCTTAGCTAGCAGCTTCGCTAGAATTTTATATACGGAGTTCACAAGACTGATCGGCCGATAGTCATTGAGTGCCTTTGGTGAATCAATCTTCGGAATCAATACTAGAAAAGTGCAGTTCACTTCCGGAGCCAACTTGCCCGCAGCATGGAACTCTCCCAAAAAACGTAACACGTCTCCTTGAACTATATTCCAACACGACTTCGAGCCATCCGGTCTCGGCGACTTCGAGCCATCACACCCACGAATTACCTCCCAAACTTTCTCTATACCGAACGGAGCCACCAAAGCTTCATTTGTCGTTCTATCAACCTGGCCAAACTCACCCACAATGCTCCAAACACATAGCCGTTCTACGACCTCAAAGTGTGTAGAGAAAGCATCCACAATGTAGTTACGTAACTGACGTACATCCGTTTCCCAACGACCATTGATCAGCAGCCCGGTAATTGAGTTCCGCACAGCTCTAAGCTTTTTCGTGCGGTGAAAAAATGTTGTATTACGATCCCCTAATCGCAACCAATTAGCCCTTGATTTTTGTCTCCAAAGGGATTCCTTGCGCCTTATAGCCTGTCATAACCGCTACATCCAATCTCTTCTCCATTCTATCAGCTCCGATTCGGACTCACACGGATCCCCCTCAACTCCCGCAGCATCTAGACCCTCCAACTTAGCATGTATCAAATGAATTTCCAGCTCAACATCTCCAAAAACAGTACGGTTCCAACTACGCAAAAACTTCTTTAGAAGCCTAAGTTTGACCATTATATTTTCGGTTCCAACTCCCAGTTCCGACAACCGACACCACTCTTCAGCCATTTCATGTACATGTTTCTTATCATCCAACCAATAGTTAATAAAACGAAATGGTCGAGGTCCCCAATCCTGATCATCGCATAGCAACAGTAACAGCGTATGATCCGAGACCCCTCTAGGCAAAGAAAGCTGAACAATATTGGAAAAAAACATCTACCTAAGCTGACGATAACAAAAATCTATCTATACGACTCCGCCGAAAACCCCTACCGAACCAAGTATATTGCTTCCATTTCAACGGAAAATCCACAAGCCCGACATTATCAATAAAATCAGAAAAAGCTTCCATACCTGACGCCACCGAGCTGCACCCAGCACGTTCCGATACCTATCTCACTGAATTAAAATCGCCCGCGAGACACCAAGGGTCTCGGATGTTCAGAATTAAATCTCCAAGACGCTGCCACAGTAGATTTTGTGCCGACACATCGCAAGGAGCGTAGATATTCAAAATGCAGCAATGCAAATCCTCCACGCACCATCTCCCCTGTAAAAGAATAAAATAACGATCCACCTTCGTCGAAGCTAAACTGAAACGGGATCCTTTCCATATCGTAATCAGGCCCCCCGAAGCACCTACCGAAGGTGAAAAAATAAACTCATATCCATCGGACACCCATAGACTTGCAACCAATAACGATGAAACTTCCTCTAACTTTGACTCTTGAAGCATCACCATGTCCACACGTTGTTTTTTTAACTACATCACACACCGCCCTGCGCTTCAAAGATGAACCTAACCCCCTGATGTTCCACGACACTACACGCATCCTCACTGACCTCGCTTCTCCCTGGAAAAAACTCGTGTAAGATCCTTTATAATATCTGCTTCGCACCCCACGGTTCTTACCCCGACAATACTACCAGTGCCACTATCGTCGCGATTTCCTTAGATAGCAATTGCTGACGATTCTGAAAATCCGAGTCGGAGAGTGAGGCATTCACAACCTGCGTCGAAACTTGTTGTTGCAGAATCTGTTTTCGCGGTCTACCCCTTCCAGCTTTTCGCGTCAAAGGCACTCCCGAAAGTAGGTTAATGGACTTTGTTTTTCGACCGTTAATCCAAAGAAGGGAGCTTTGGTTTGCAATGTCTGAATAAGATAATTTCTCTCCTGTGTAAACCCTATCTGTTGTCATATCAACATTTGAAAAAGCTTTATCCACCAAATCCACGGTAGTTGCAATCGGCTCAACCATCTCTACAATGTTTGCATCCAAATCCAATGGGAGACTCCTAGTCGAATGCGAACGAAATACCTCAAGCTGGTTGACTAATGTAGGACTCTTCCCAGCCTCGCCCACCACCCTATCGGAAACCTGCTCCTCCACTGAATCTGCTAAACTACCATCATGTATCTCTTTCAGCTCCGGCATCCCCTTCGAACCAAGATCATCCTGGGAAGCATCAGCGTGGTCCAACCGGTGATTCACTTCCCAAAGATTATTGCAGTGCCACTGCTTCGTCCCCTCCGAAAAAACTTGGTCCCCGACCGGTTCTAAATTCCCTACTACCTTCAATTGGTGGTCATCACTTGAACGCGTCTTCCCCCCATCCGATCCCGATGTCGAAGAATCAGTATTCTCATCATCAGACAGCGCCAATGTACACTCACACTCCATCCAAGGGCCAAATGTGTTAAGTTCTCTAACGAGTATAGGAAAACACACACCGTCCACCTCCAGTTGCACCTTAGCATCGATGCACGACGTGAATGATGTTTCGATCAGCATCCATCCACATTCAAATGACTGAGGGGAGTCAGTAGCATCCGTTAAACGAACCAAGTTCCCCCAAATATTCGCGATGCTTTCGAATGATTGTTGTGACCACGCATGAATTGGTAAGCCCTTGATCGATAGCCAAACCCTCCTCGTCTCTATGCCTATCTCCGGTGACCACTGTTCTAGCCTTGAGAAACACCCTCGTATTGATTCTAAAAGCATCACCTTATCACGTGTTGATGGGTCCTTGAACATGAGCAAAATCATTGAGCCAGCGATACGCATAATCGACAAACCCTCTACCGCCGTCAAGTGCATTCTCGCTGCAAGTTCCTTGATACTCCATGGCTGCTTGCACCATCCCACTGCACAATTGTGCAAAATTTCCAACTTATCGGCTGCCACAAACCCTTGCACTGAGTAATCAAATGTGTTGCAGTGATTGACCTCCTCCTCCGATCGCTGCTTCAACGGAACTTTAGGTCGCAAATTCCCTGCCTATACCGACTGCTCTGTGCTTGTGTTAGCATGTTTTTGTCTCCAAAACGAATCGTGGTCTCCATATTTCGCTGGAAACACAGAGATACGAGAGTCGTAGATCCATTCCTAGCCCGTTTCCGAGGGATGAAAACATCCACCACCACCACGATTCGATCAAACACCTGCCATACCCCTTTCCAGTGAATGGATGTCGAGAGATTTCCCACAAATACCGTCCACACCTTCCGGTGACCAAAATCTGTTGGCAGTCTCGCTCTGCTCATGTTTTCTCTTAACTATTTAGTTAAAAAATCTGAATTTTACTTTAATGTTCTTCAAATTATCTTACACTATTGCCGAATGCTCCCTTTGAATTTCAGACCCAAAATATGGGTCAATTTAGAATAAAAATAAGTTTTAGGGACTACAATGAACAAAGATATTAAATTAAAATTATAAATATTGGACTAAATTATAAACAAAAAAAGGACAGAGGATAATTTGAAATAAAAATAAAGTTTTAGGGACTATAATGAAAAAAGATATTAAATTAAAATTATAAACATTTGACTAAATTACAAACAAAAAAGGAATAAGGGTCAATTTGGAGTAAAAATAAAATTTTAGGGACTATAATGAATAAAGATATTAAATTAAAATTATAAAAATTGGACTAAATTACAAACAAAAAAAGAATAGGGTTAATTTAGAATAAAAATAATTTTTTTTGAGACTATAATGAACAAAGATATTAAATTAAAATTATAAACATTGCACTAAATTACAAAAAAAAGAATAGGGGTCAATTTGGACCAAAAATAATGTATATGTGTGTAGATAAGTATGTATAATTGTAAGCATGTATGTATGTATAATTGTATATGTGTGTACATATGCATATGTGTATATATGCGTGTATGTATAATTGTATATATGTTATGTATGTATGTTATGTATATATACATATATATGTTATGTATGCATACCCCTAAACTATACCAATAAACCTCAAATCTTAACCCCTAAACTATATATATATATATATGTATTTGTATACTTATATACATTAATATATATATATATATATATATATATTCATTAATACATACATATATATATATATATATATATATATTAGTATATATATATATTAATACACACATATATATACACTAATATATATATATATATATACATACACATTAATACATACATATATATGTAGTATGTACGTATTAGGGTTTAGAATGTAAGTTTTAGTGCGTATATGTATTATATATATGTATATGTATTAGAGTTTAGGGTTTATGGTTTAGGGTATATGTATATGTAGTATAACATATTAAGAATTAGGGTCTAGAATGTAAGTTTTAGTATGTATATGTATATATATATGTATTAAGGTTTAAGGTTTAGTATGTATATGTATATATATGTTAGGGTTTAGGGTTTACAATGTATGTATTAGGGTTTAGGGTTTATAATGTAAGTTTTAGTATGTATACAATCACTAATAATTAAAGACTTTACCCCTAAACGCTAACAATCAACTTGACACATGTACCCCTAATCCCTATACATGAGTTCCTAAATCTTACAACCACTAATAATTAAAGACTTAAAGTGCAAATCAAATCCCTAAACTTATAATTAAAGTGCAAGCATAATCTCCTAATCCTTAAACTAACCCCATAACTCAAACACCTAACTTGACAGAATTACCCATAAACCTCAACCCCTAATTTTTTTCTAGACCGAAATAAATTCGGCCTTCAAAAGCTCGTCAAACGTTTGGAGTCGCCATCGTTCGTTTTTTTTTGGGTTGGCTACAACCGAAATAAGTTGAGCCTTTGAAATGTTTAATTATTAAATGATTTTATGAAGGAGGATCTAATTAAAAAAACTTAAACCTAAAGGTTTAAGGAAACTAAATTAAAATTGGGACTAAATTGAATCAAAGTAAAACTAAAGAATTAAAAAAGACTTAAACTAACAATGATCTAAAGTACAATTAACCCCCTGGCCGAAACCTAGCCCCCATTTGAATCCATTTGCGTTGTTTCATTCTGATATTTTTCTCAACTCTCTCATTCTCTTACTCTGATATTCTCTCATCACCTCTTTCAAAATTTTGATCGTCCGTCACCGTGTTCATCCTCGCACTTTCTTTTGCATCGTTGTCAGCATCTGAATTGTGATCGTCTGGTTCATCCTCTCAAGTTTTGGGCGTCTGATTTAAATAGGTACCCGTTCATCTGCTCTCAAGAAAGACTGACATGAAACAGGGAACACGATTTCTCACAAAAGAAAATAAAAAAAATCTCTTAGACTATTGTTTCAATTCTTCTGCTCGTACTACTTGAAACTTTTATTTATTAAAAATAATATCTTGTCAAAAAATGTCTGGCTCTCTTTGTCAAATAATTTTAGATGAAAAGTTTGATAGCAACTGATGGTAGAGAAGCTGACATCCAGGTATTTTTAACTTTATTTATATATCAATGATGAATTTTGTTGTTTGAGCAAAGTTTTAATGATTGACATTTTTGTTTTAGGGTTTATTTTCCGAGGTACCTGAAATTATACTCAGATGTATGAGCAGGGATGGGGCTGCACTGGCTGTGGCTCTAAAGATATTCTGCCAATTGACGGGGTAAATTTATGGTCTTCTAGATTCTATTTTTTTTCCTTCTATTTCTCTGAATGATCATAATACTGATATTTTTGGTCTAAAGTCTCCACGTGAAGCCATTAAATAGTATTGGTGTTACGTACGTAGAGGAGAGCCCACTGGAGCAGGACAACCACTCAGCCACCATGGAGACTACAGCTGCAGGTGTGGGCCCAGGAGCACGCAGAGGGGAACGGGAATGAAGAATGCCACGTGCCCTCGAAGGATACGACCTCCACTGAAGAAGGAATAACGGCAGCATCTTCCTTTATTTTTGTGCCTTGTCGTTTTGTTCCATGAATGTAGTTAAAAGGACAGTGTGTATGGCAGAAAAGTTATGAAAAACCTAATGAAATTTCTCTCTTCCTCTATTTCTGTTTTCTTTCTCACCTAAAGTCTGCAACCTTCTTCTTTCCCCCCTGCATCAATCACAACAATTTGGTGCTTTCATTGACCCCCCCTCCCCACCATTGTCAACAACACTGAGTCAATCCGTACCCTCCAAGAAGCTTCCGTCCGACATGACCAAACTTTGGCCTCGATCGAAAGTCAATTAGCCAAACAAGAACAATGGAATACGGCAACCAACACCACTCTTCAGGAGATGTCCGTCCTGTTGCAGAACCTATCCACACAGCTCAGCGTGTTCAACACCCCGTCCGGCAGCGGTGACTTCACCGCCAATAGCTCCGCTCCTCGATCAAAGGCAAAAGAGAAACTCGAGACAGACGCTGGGTTTCCGTTTCCCCCGAAACCGGTCCAGGTGGAGCTACCCATCTTCACCGGCGAAGACCCAGAGGAATGGTTGGCTTCCGCACAGGATTTCTTCGAATTTTACGGCACTGAGGACCACCACCGTGTCACGATGGCCTCCTTCCGTATGACGGGCACAGCACGAAAATGGTTCCGTTGGATGCAACGCCAACGTCAGCTGGATGGGTGGGCACACTTGGTCGACGCCATCTGCAAGCGGTTTCTGACTATGGAGATTGAGTCTCCGGCGGGACAGCTATCTAAGCTTGTGCAAACATCCATAGTGGCGGAATATCAATCCCGTTTCGAGGACTTAGCCCTCCGTACCTCAAATCTCCCGGAAGATTTCCTCTTGGATTGTTTCACATCAGGCTT
This sequence comes from Hibiscus trionum, assembly GCA_030270665.1. NCBI lineage: Eukaryota > Viridiplantae > Streptophyta > Magnoliopsida > Malvales > Malvaceae > Hibiscus > Hibiscus trionum. Next base: position 32,663,738 of record BSYR01000021.1, read on the forward strand.
GCGTTCCGATATCAAAAATGAGGTCTTAGCCCACCGTTCGATGTTAATGATCGAGGTACAGGCCCTGGCTCGTTTTCACGAAGCCCATCTCCAGGATCGCCGTCCAGCAACCCGTGTGTTTTCCTCCAAATTGCCACCGTTACTGCCAACTCCACCAGCTCCTACCATGGACCCTAGGGTTCTTCCTAGCCGGCCCCCTCCCGTCGACACCGCCACAGTCAACCCTCCCACTGTTCGACGTATCTCCTCTGCTGAAGCTCGAGAGCGTCGCCTGAAGGGCCTCTGTTATTATTGCGACGACCGATACTCTCCGGGCCACAAGTGCAAGACCCCACAGCTGTTTATGCTGGATGACGATGGCCTCATCGACGACACAGTTCCTTGTCCAACTGAACCACCAGACACGCTCGACAACCCCCTGACACCACCTGACCCGGTCGGTGATCAATCGACAGTGTCGTTCAATGCTTTGGCCGGGTACCACAACCCTACTACCCTACGCATCGATGGCACCATCCTCGGCAAGCCAGTCCGTATTCTGATTGACGGCGGTAGTACACACAATTTCATCCAGACGCGTGTGGCCAAGTACCTCCAACTTCCCATCACACGCACCTCCAATTTCACGGTTTTAGTTGGAAACGGACAGCGGTTACACAACGAAGGTTGTGCCAGAGAGGTTCCCGTCATTTTTCAAAACACTTCACTGTAGACAGATTTCTATATTTTGCCTATTGAAGGTGCCGATGTGGTCCTGGGCGTTGCTTGGCTGGCTACCTTGGGCCCCATTACAATGGATTTCAGCAAGCTCACCTTCGAATTTGTGCATGGCGACACACGTCACTGCTGGCAAGGAAATACCGAGATGGGCCCCCAGCAGATCCACCTCCAATCTCTGCGACGATTGGCCGATACAGGGGGCATTGCAGCGTTTTTCCAGCTTCAGATGCTCAACCCAGACGTCCTTCCCACACCGGGTTTCCCTACCGATCTACATTCATTGTTGTCTGAGTTTGCCACCGTCTTCGAAGCTCCACATACACTTCCTCCACCCCGGACCACCGACCATGCTATCCACCTCACTCCATCAAGCCAGCCAGTGAACGTCAGACCATACAGATACCCCCATTTTCAGAAGTCTGAAATCGAGAGACAGGTTCAACAGATGTTGACTTTGGGCCTGATTCAACCAAGCACTAGCCCTTTCTCCTCCCCGGTACTGTTGGTTCGAAAAAAGGACGGTACATGGCGTTTTTGTGTTGATTATCGCGCGTTGAATGCTATCACGGTGCGCGATAAGTTCCCTATACCCACCGCCGATGAGCTATTTGATGAACTGGGTGTGTCTTGCTATTTCTCCAAGCTCGACTTACTGGCCGGCTATCACCAAATCCGGGTGCGACAATCTGACGTTCCCAAGACAGCATTTCGAACACACGATGGCCATTACGAGTTCCTCGTTATGTAGTTTGGGCTGACGAACGCTCCATCGACGTTCCAGGCCACGATGAACGACATCTTCCGTCCGTATCTCCGAAAATTTGTACTGGTGTTCTTGGACGACATACTTATTTTCAGTGCTTCCTGGTCCGACCATCTTCAACATGTCCGTACCGTGCTGCAGACCCTGCAAAACCATGGTTTTGTGGCCAAGTTGTCCAAGTGTTCCTTTGGCCAACGCTCGGTGGATTACTTGGGCCATTCTGGGGCCGGTCTGGCCATGGACCCATCTAAAGTTTCAGCAATTCAGCAATGGCCCACCCCCACTTCAGTGCGTGATATACGAGCGTTCTTGGGTCTTTCCGGTTATTACCGGTGTTTTGTTAAAGGGTACGCCACCTTGGCTTCTCCCCTGACCGATCTTCTCAAAAAGGACACCACATTTTCATGGCCCGCTGCTGCTCAGTCAGCTTTCGACACACTCAAGGCGGCACTGTGCTCAGCTCCCATACTGGCTCTACCGGATTTTGACAAAGACTTTGTGGTGGAAACGGACGCTTCAGGCGTCGGAATTGGGGCGGTTTTGACACAAAACAGATGCCCCATTGCGTTCTTCAGTCAGAAGTTAAGCCCTCGCATGCAGGCCGCCTCCACTTACCATCGAGAAATGTTCGCAATCACCCTGGCAGTCCGCAAGTGGCGCCAATATCTTCTAGGCTGTCGGTTCATCATCATCACCGACCAGAAAGCCCTCCGCGAACTCACCCAGCAGACCATCCAGACACCGGAACAGCAACACTGGCTCGTAAAGCTGATTGGGTTCGACTTTGAAATCCGATACCGTCCAGGTAAACAAAACACAGTCGCCGATGCTCTCTCCCGTGAAGGCGATATACAGCTACTGGCCTTCACTTGTGCCACGTTTGGGGTGTTGGATGACATTCGTGTCGCCTCTCAGCATGATACATCTATCACCACCTTGCTTCGAGCTCTACAGGCTGGCCAAACAGTACCCCCAGGCTACTCCGCTCAACATGGTTTACTACTGTTTCGCGGAAGAATTGTGGTGCCCAACGAAAGTGCCCTCCGATCTCGTTTATTACGGGAATTCCACAGCTCGATGACCGGTGGTCATTCAGGGATCACTCGAACCTTCCACCGGCTAGCTAGCAATTTCTTCTGGGTCAATATGCGAGCTGATGTCAAGTCCTACGTCTCCACGTGCGACATCTGCCAACGTATGAAGAATGACAGTCGGGCACCGGCCGGCCTACTTCAGCCATTACCGATCCCGGCCCAAGTTTTCGAGGACATCTCCCTCGACTTCATCACAGGTTTACCCCCTTCGCAAGGCAAGACCGCTATTTTAGTCGTGGTGGACCGGCTGACTAAATACGGCCATCTTTTTGCCTTACCACGAAAATACGATGCGCCGGCGATAGCAAGAATCATGGTCGAGGGTATTATTAAGCTGCATGGAATTCCCAGATCCATGGTCAGCGATAGAGATCCTATTTTCCTCAGTTCATTGTGGCGCGAATTGGCTAAACTTCAGGGGACAGAATTGTGTCTTAGCTCCGCCTATCACCCTCAGACGGACGGCCAGACGGAGGCGTTGAACCGTTGCCTGGAAATGTACCTGCGCTGCTTGGCCGGCGACGAACCACGAAAATGGGTTACATACTTGGCTTGGGCTGAGTTCTGGTATAACACCACCTTTCAGGCCTCTGCCGGCATGACCCCATTCAGAGCCTTGTACGGCCGCGACCCACCAACTTTACTCTCGTACACAGAGGGTGGGACGACGAATCCAGAGGTAGCCTCCGTCCTACAAGACCGTGACGAGATTCTCCGTCATCTCAAACACAATTTGAGCCAGGCTCAGCTCCGTATGAAGAACCAGGCTGATCGGAAACGACGCGAAGTCGAGCTGCAAATTGGTGATTGGGCCTTCATCCGATTTCAACCATATCGCCATCTGTCACTCCGACCCCATCGTAACCAGAAGCTTGGTCCCCGGTATTTCGGTCCTTACAAGGTCCGTCGGCGTCTTGGACCAGTGGCCTACGAATTGGAATTGCCAGACCACGCGCGCATCCACCCCATGTTCCATATCCCGCAGCTCAAACGATGCCACGGCGAACCGTCCCAGCAGTTCACACCTCTACCTCTGGCACCTGCCATTACAGACGACGGTGATCTCGTCCTTGAGGACAAGGACGCTCTTCGAGAAGGGGGTGATGTTACGTACGTAGAGGAGAGCCCACTGGAGCAGGACAACCACTCAGCCACCATGGAGACTACAGCTGCAGGTGTGGGCCCAGGAGCACGCAGAGGGGAACGGGAAAGAAGAATGCCACGTGCCCTCGAAGGATACGACCTCCACTGAAGAAGGAATAACGACAGCATCTTCCTTTATTTTTGTGCCTTGTCGTTTTGTTCCATGAATGTAGTTAAAAGGACAGTGTGTATGGCAGAAAAGTTATGAAAAACCTAATGAAATTTCTCTCTTCCTCTATTTCTGTTTTCTTTCTCACCTAAAGTCTGCAACCTTCTTCTTTCCCCCCTGCATCAATCACAACAATTGGGAAGCTGGAATATTTTTTGTTCTGTAGCTTTACATATTGCCAGGGCACTGTCATTTATCCTTGCATCAGAGTAAGCTATTGATTTAGCTAGTTTTTATAAATCACTCTCATTTATAGTTTTAGAATAATTAATTAAGTTTATATATATATATATATATAGGGATAAGATCAAATTACACTGTGTAAAACTTAAAGAGTTTTACACAGTGTAATAAATATCTAAATGTTGTCAACATAATTTCTTAAGCTTTATGATTTATGGTTTAATATTAACAGTTTATGGTTTAATTTAGTGTTATTGGTTTAAAATTAATTCTAATTTTTTAAGATTTATTATTTAGTTTAGTGTTTAGTTTAGGGTTATAGGTTTAGTTGATTAATTTAGATTCCTTAAAGTTTATGGTTTAGTATCAATGGTTTATGATTTAGCTTATGGTTATTGGTTTATGAGATTACTTTTGATTGCTTAATGTTTATGGTTTTGGGTTTAGTATTAATGGGTTATGGTTTAATATAAGGTTATTGATTTACGAGATTAGTTCAGATTCAACTTGCTAATTTATGCATTTGAATTTGACTAAATATTTAAATCAAAACTTCATGTGTACAATTGAACTAAATTAAAGTTTCAACTTTCATGTGTACAATTACATATTTACATCCAAATCAAAAATTTGTGTATAATTATATTAAATCAAAATTTATATGGTATAATAATGTTCGAATTGAATTAACTTATTAAACTTAGGATCTAATTGAGCTAAATCAGAAAAGCATAAATCACATACATAATTAAAAGAACTCTAAAACTAAATGTGGAATTTCAATTAAATTAATTTAAATTAGGATTCAATTGAATTAAATTAAAACTTAAAAGTGAAAATTTGGGACTTAAATGAAAAACATCTAAAGTTGGAAGGGCTACAAATATAATTTATCCTAACATAAAAAGCCACGCGGGTGGGAAACTTTCCCTCCCACCGTTTCACTTTAATTAAAATCACGAGGAAAAAACTGGTAGGGGGAAGGACAACAATTGGAGGGAATTAAGCCCCCTAATTTTTAGGTTCTGTCCCTCCAAAATCTAAATAAAATATTTTAAAATTTGATTCAATAATTAATTGCCCATTTGGCATTTGCCTCCTAATTTTTTGCTTAGTGATTAATTACCTTTTAGGTCTTTACTTTTTAAAAAATTTCATTTTAGTCATAACATTCACTTTTAAATTTTAGTTTAATTCAATTTAGTTATAATTATATATATATATATTAAACTGTAAAATATTTCGGCATCCTAAGGGATATTTTGGTTCATATTAGTCCCTAAAATTTTATTTTTATCTGAAATTTATCCACAATTATCATACCGAAGTCGATTTGTATACGGTAAGACCCAACTTGAACTTCAACCGAAATCGATATTCGTCGACCTGAATTTTATCCGTCAACGACGTGACTCAACCTAAACGTGGCCGACCTAAAGTCCATCCAAATTGAAATTAACCCGTTAATTAACTGATTCGGACCTGAACAATTTTGGCCAGAACTGAAACTTACCCGACCTGAAATTAACCCGACCCAAACACGAAATCAATCTGATTTGAAATCAACCTGATAATGACCTGAATCTGAGTTGACTCGAACCCGACCTAATTCGAGTCAAACCATTAAATTAATCTGACATAACTCGTATATGATTTAATCTAACCTAACATGACCTGACCTGAAACCTGAACGTTGTCCGATTTTACATCTCTAGTGAAGGGCCAAATTGCATATCAAAACCGAAGTTAGAGGCCAAAAGTTAGGGTAACCTTTTTTCTTCTTTGGTGCAACTTCACAGGTTGAACTGAGATAGTAATTAGAGAAATTTTAAAGTAAGGCGGACTAATATACGGCTAAGAAACGGCGTTACCGAAAACATTGTAAGATAAATAAAAAAAATAGGTAAAGCGCTACCTGATATGTTGATTTAAAATAATGTATCCGGTAGAAAACATTAAAAAATATTAAAAAAATGGTAACCGGCAAACTTAAGTTATCGGTAAGTATAACAAAATAGGTAAAATTTTACTTATTTTGTTGATAAGAGTATCAACATATTAGGTAGTATTAAAGTTTAAGCTGATGGGGCCTTGGAAATCCCACGATAACAAAATCGGTAAAATTACTTATTTTGTTGATAAGAGTATCAACATATTCGGTAGCGCTTTACCTATTTTGTTATTAAAGTTTAAGCTGATGGGGCCTTCGAAAGTATCTATACTTTTTTAAAAGTATCCATACTTTTTTTTAAAAAAGTATAGTATAACAAAATAGGTAAAATTTTACTTATTTTGTTGATAAGAGTATCAACATATTCGGTAGCGCTTTACCTATTTTATTATTAAAGTTTCAGCTGATGGGGCCTTCGAAAGTATCTATACTTTTTTAAAAGTATCCATACTTTTTTTAAAAAGTATAGTACAACAAAATAGGTAAAATTTTACTTATTTTGTTGATAAGAGTATCAACATATTAGGTAGTATTAAAGTATCGATACTTTTTGTTGATACTTTTTTTAAAAGTATCGATACTTTCGAGCCACATTGCAACCAGTTACATTGCTTTTTAAAAAAGTATCGATACTTTTAGAAAAGTATAGATACTTTCGAAAGTATCAACAAAATAGGTAATTTTACTGGATATGTTGATACTCTTATCAACAAAATAGGTAATTTTACTGGATATGTTGATACTCTTATCAACAAAATAGGTAATTTTACCTATTTTGTTATGTTTAACCGGTCACCTATTTAACCAGTCACGCCGTGTATTAGCCGTATATTAACCGCCTCACAGCAGAACTACCCTGGTAATTAGGATCGAAGGTGAGAATAATAGCTGAATGGTATATTAACCGCCACGTTAGTCTACCGTTAACCTCTAACGGCTGGTGGTCAAATTGCATCCAGTTTAATAGTCTGGTGGTTTAATTACTTCGAAAAAAGTAATGTGGTCAAATCGCGACTTTTCCAATAGTATGGTGGTCATTTATGTAGTTTACCTTTTTTATATCGGGAGAAAAATAAAGCAAAAACAATGATGTTATGAATATTTATCTATGTGGATGTCTATCATGATTAGAACTTTATCTAAGGAGTTTGATTTACTTTATCATTAAGAATATTATCTCATTTAATTAGAGTTCAATGTAATATGTACTTATTATGCCTATAAATAGATGGTTTGATGAAGACATTGTACACAAGTCTATATTTGAGAATAATACAAATCTCCCTCTTTCTCTCATCTCTTTGTTCTTCCATTCTTGTTCTTTGTTCTTATTATTTTTCTTTGTTATTTTATTCACAACACGTTATAAGCACGATTTTGCTCGAAAGATTTTGGTGATCTATGTTCGAACCCCAAAGAAGTTAATGAAAAAGTCTGATCCTACTTTGAACTGAAGGTAATTTTTTTCTCTTTATTTTTAAAATTACTAACTGCCAGCATCTTATATTTTAATTTGGTCTTTAATTTTTGGTAATATATTTTGAAGGTTTAAGCGAGCTATGAATTTTGAAGCCACTCGCAAACACCAATTGAGATGTCAGGCTACACAAAATCTGATGCTCGTGGTTCAAGCTAATGAACAGCTTACCATTAGTTTGCTTTTTTTGACCTGCTTTTATTTTTCTAACTTGAAAAAGGAAAAACTCAGTTTTAGACAAAAAAATAATTAAAGTTATGGTGCGAATAGTTAAAATAAACATATATATTATTTATGAAGAAAAATTGTTTTCTGTCAATGAAGTCGTGAAACCTAGATTTTTAATATAAAAATATCTATCTTAAGGGTAAACTGTGGCTTTAGTTCTTCATAGTTTAAATCATTTTAGTTCATGATTGTTTTCTTTTCAACACCCTTAGGCATTATGCTAACTTATGATAAACAAAAGAAATATATAAACACATCATTGTTATGCCTAGTTGTAACACCCGAGTTTGGGGGTCCGGTGAAAATGATATTAAAATGATGTTTCGGGTTTCGGTTTTATAATTAAAATAATAATATATTATTTTGGGCTTCACATTTTTTCAAACAAACATTTTATGTTGGACTTAAATAGATTTAAAACTCATTTCCATGGAATTTGCAAATATTGAGATTTGTCATCTCATTAATGGCAAATCTGTAAATATTGGAACTTTCATTTAAAACCCCCATTTTAATTAAAATGAGCCTTTGTCATCTTCCTCCTCACCCCATTTTGTTTTTCAACGACAAAGGAAGAGCTCTCTCACCAAGTTACTATTCCATCTCCTTTCTCCTTTATTTTTGGTCGGTTTTGAAAGGTAATTATATCCCCATATTGCTCTCATCTTCCTCTCTTCAAAAGTACAATTAGATTTCATTTTCATCATTGTTTTAGAAATTTGGTTTTCTATGGAAAAATGTTAAAGGTTGCTACTTTATGGGTTTTGATTTAAGTTTTTGATTTGTTAATGTTTGATATGATCTTAGAAACCAAAAGGTCCAACATATGTGAATTTCGAGGTCTTTTATGAAGATTTTCGGAAATGGGTTTTGTTGGGGTTTTAGAGTTGGTTTAAAGGCTAGTTTAAGTGGGAAATGCTTGATTATGATAGTATGATATATGAGGATCATTTTGGGTGTGTTTGATGATCGTTTGGTTGTTTGAAATGGAAGATTTCAGTGGGTATAGAGGGCTGCTCGGGAATTTGGTTTTTAGCTTGAATCTTGGTTGTTAAATTGCTTGGAATGTTAATCCGGGTTGTTCCGACGACTAGTATTTGATTGTGGTGTTTTGTTTGTGTTTGGACTTGGTTAGAATTAAGGTTTGGCACCGGTGAGACATCGGGAGTGAATTCGGGAGCTTGAAGGTCTTGGTTGCTTGGTTGTTGAGCTTGGAAGTGAAGGTGAGTGGTTAAATGTTTTTAAATGGTTTTCGAGTATTTGGTTCAAGCATGTGGACTAGGTTGGGCTTGGTAGACCCACCTAGAGTTGGGATTAGAGTGGTAGCCTAATCCCAAGCTTTAGTTAGAGACTTTGGTTGCTCTCTAATTGATGTTTATGCCTCATGATTATTTTGTGTTGTGGTGAATATGTATAATGTGTTATACATGTATGTTGAGGCATGGTATTGATGCATTGTGATATGCATGTAGATTATGCATGATGTTAATCATGGTGAGTACGTGCCAAGCACGGAAGTGGATATGAAATGATAATGTGAAAGGTTGTGGATTGTGTTTAATATTGGCACTAGTATGCTTGGATACAAATGATCGATCATTAGGATGTTAGTGTGCACACGTGAGTCAAATGCGCACGTGGTCTTGGTGATGGTAGTCATCAAGATGGAGTACGGGTTCGCCCGAAAAACCTTCTTATTTTTATGATAGTCGATGATGAGTGTGATCCCATCGACGGGGCGTGAGGATGAGTGGAATCCTTTCCGCGTGAACGGTGATGAGTGTAATCCCACCGTAAGGTAAGGGTTGTGTTGGATGTGAGTTCCAACGTGTTATCCGCGTATTCGAATCATAGCTAGGTGCCAATATGATATGAAATGTGATTCCTATATGGATTGATATATGTGCTTACATATGATGTGGTTATGGCTTGTTGAGCATGGCATGAGGTTGATTATATCTTCATGCATCATGTACATTTTGGCTCATGTGGGTTGAAGGTAAGATCATGCATTCTACCTTGGTTGTGCTCGTGCTTGGACCCTGCATTGTCGAGGTTTGTTTTAATGAGCTTACCCTCACTAAGCTTTATGCTTACACTCTCTTTTGTTCGACAATGTAGATCTGTAGTTCGTGGGTTGTTAGGGCAAGAAGGGGGCCTCCAAGTGTGCTTGTGTTGCTTTTGGTTAGCTCAAGTATGAACTTTAAATTAAAGGAATGTAATAGTCAAGCAATGAGATTTGAATGTTTTGGAGTTATGTTGATGATTGGTTTTAGGAGCATGTTAGACTCCTATGTTTTCTTGGTGGATGTTTGCTTAAGGCTTGCTTGTGCCTAGTATGTTGGCTTTATGCCTCTTAAGAATGCTTCATGTTTGGTTGCTAAGGCATGAACCTTAAAGTGCTTTGTATGATATCTTTTGGTAAATGCATGAATCTCTTGAATGAATGATGCTTGTTCGTGTTGGTTGCCTCGTATGCTTAGATTTTGGTTGTTAAATGTTGTATGTATGTTTGTATGTGGCTAGGGAAGTCTTAAAATGCATCAAGAGTCGTGTTTGAGAGTCTTAGGCTGCAAATTTGAGCATTGCAGTGCAGGGCGTATCGGTACGCCTGAGGGCCGTATCGATACGGTCTTACGCTTCTGGGCTCAAGTTTGGCCTAGCGTACCGATACACGAGGGCGTATCGATACGCCAAATCCTCACTGGAAATCCGAGTTGTTGAGGAGATTTTGGCGTGCCGGTACGGGTCTAGGGTGTATCGATATGGTCTTGTATCGTTGACCGTGAGATGTTGACCAGACAGGGCGTATCGGTACGGTCAACCTGTGTACCGATACGGTCTCCCTGGTTTGACCTTGGGCCGTTGACCTAGTCAAGGCGTATCGATACCCTCTCTTAGTGTATCGATACGGCATGATTTAAAAAGGTAAAATGGGCTGTTTTTTGTCTTTTGTTCGTTTTTCCGCCTTGCTTGTTGCTTCCGATGTCGTTTAATCACATAGGATATATAATAAAGCATCTAGAAAAAATAATTAAAGAAAAAAGTTTTCCTTGGGTCGGTAACCGAAGTGGAGCCTTAACGGGTTTCGCCTCGGTTATCCCCGTGTAGCCCACTCGGATCGGTCAAGCGACCGGACCGGGACGATGGGGTTACACTAGTAACTTCCTATACAACTATGTTTAAAAAACAAAAACAAAAAGAGAGTATTATGCCACAAATTCTCTAGTTTCTAATATATTCAGTTCAGTTCATATATATAGATCTAATTATTATGGTTTCATATATGTTTAAGTTTGACACAATGGTTAAACTTGGAATTAAATATCAATATTTGTTTATCTTATTTTATTGATAAGAGTTTATATGTTTTAAGTTTTACATTATATGTTTAAATGGGTTGGAAAAAGTCATGGCTTCTCCGAAGATAAAATCTAAAGAGGTAAAGTTGCTAGATTTTTGGGAGAATTAACGGTTTGGCAATCCATATCGCAACTTCCTTCTCAACCTGTTAAGGTATTAATCTTTTCTTTTAAATTATTAATAAGGGTTTTTCTTATAATATGTTTGTTCAATTAGATTTGTTTCGTTCCCTAAAGTGAATGAAAGAGTTGTTATAAAATCTATATTTGCTTGAAAGCAATATTTCTTCTATGTCGAAAAACTCGACTATAGACTTCTCTCAAGTTCACGAAAATTCGTCTTGATCCAAAAGGTTTTATGGGAGGCATTCCCTGAAGTGAATACAAGCATGATGTTTATTCAATGCAATTATTGGATCTGTTTCATTCCCTGAAGTGAATGCAAACATGGTAAATCACTATTCAATTGGGAACATAATTTTGATATAATCCAAGTATATTGGCTGGACATCCCGTTCTGCGAGGCTATTGGTCTCAAATGAGGTTTTTAAAGCACCTTGTGGACTGGTTTAACAACGCCGCGTACGAGGATTAAATCTTTTTTATGTGTGATGAGGATATGTTAATAAAAACATACTCCACTTTTCACGAAAAATAATGTTGTCCTCAAACACAATATCATGAAAAAGGTTTCAAAGGCTCACTGGCTCTACTCTATTCCCTGAAGTGAATGTGAGATTATATTATGGAAATAATAAAAGCCACATTAGAGGTTGTGGTCGTGATTGAAACCATGAATATAGACATGGGAAACATGACATTTTAAGGATACTTCTACCCACTAGTGGTGAGGTTATAAAGATGATAAGAGTGATAAAGACCATTCTAATGAAGTAAAATCATTTTTATTACCAATGTGATGTTATAAACCATTGGTCTAGTACTTGTCGTACGTTGAAAAATCAACAATCTATGGTGACAATTTATGCTCAACATAAGCATAAGATATATTTTCCCATTTAAATGCAAGGGAATAATGTGAGTACTATATCTCGGAGTACTAAAAATATTGATGCTCTAGAAGAGCAATAAATTCTTGAGAGAAAGCACACTATGAAAAGTGCAGAATTGTGAATACTGCAATAATTACCGCTAATGGTAATAATATCGTCACCACTAGAATTGGAAAATTTAAGAGAGCAAATATGATTTCGCAAAATATCTCTTTGGGAATTATACATAACATATGTTATCAATTAACATTTGAAATAAGTCATTGTGGATATAAGTTATGGTAGCCAAAAAGTTAGTTGCAAGCTCTAGAAAAGCTATATATATTGCTACCAAAAGATAATTTCCATTGAAAGCTCCGAAAGAGCTAAATATATTCCTATTCAAAGGAACAATTTTGATGATCATACTAGACATGTGCGAGTGAGATTGAATCACATGTTATGGTAAACCAGAAGTTTACGAAATTCAGAAATATATATACACACTTGTATGTAGATGGTATGATCGGTTAGACCATCCTGATCAATAATGATGCGAAAGCTATTGAGATTTACATGCATATATATTAAAAGAACTTGGAGTTCTTATGGTGCTTATTCTCAAAGGAATGGATTAAATTCCACTTATTAAATAACGTGAAGTTCTTGTGTTGCTTAAAGGAATTGATTAAATTTCACTTACTAAAAGAACCTGAAGTTCTTGTGTTGTTTGTTCTCAAAGGGTATAGATGATCCCACTTACCAAAAGAATTAGAACTTGAAGTTCTTGTACTGAAGTTGAGACTGTATGTCTTACATATCTGAACGAAATATGGGCCCATATATCCACAAATGTGGAAAGTTTTATATGATTTTAGTAGATGCATCTACATTGTCTTATCAACTTACAACCAGAAGTTTGTGAGATTGATTCTAAAAGGATTCAGATTATGAAATTAGACTATTCGTTTTGCAAAAGCTTGTGGGTTTATATTTTAGGCTATATCGGTTGTTACAAAGCCTATTGATTATGAAAAATACGGTTTAGTAAATTTTTAATTGGATGTCTCCTATTTAATAGCTAAATCGTGAGAACAAAACATTTATTATTTATATGGTATTTCCATATAGTAACACTTATACGCATCAAGCCAACGGGTTATAATAAACTCCCCATTATGATTTGACTTTTGGTTAGAAGTCATATTTCCTATTTTTGAATTTTTGAATGTGCGCTATATAGTTGAATTGTTCCACCATAACACACAAAATGGGCAAGTAAAAAGGGTTGAGAATATATATTTAGTACGAGTCTCCTTTTATGTTTAAATTCAAAACATTAATTGGAGAATCATTTATTAGATGATTTTTCTCAACATCAGGGGGGAGAGAATAATCAACTGGATAAAGAAGGAAATGAATTATCATTATCTAGATCCTCGAATATGAACTAAAAGTTCATAAGATAATTCATGTTATTTCATGTCAACTGCCAGACATATTTACTGACCCAATGAGAGTAATTAAGTCTCATATACCAGTTGAAATGCTCTAAGTTTAATTTACATGTTAGAGCAAGTGGATGTAAATCATGCTTGAAGCATGATAGTTGAAATGGTTCCAATGATCAAAATTCTCGTAAATGAAAAGTATTATGAGATGGTCATATATTGGACGCGGGTGCTTTTAAAGAGACCTAAGACATAACTAATGATAAAACTCTTGAAGAGTTTCAGGTACCTGAAATAAAGATTGAAATCTTGAAGAGATCTCGATGAGTTATGTCATTACGAGAATGGAACCAGAAAATTGGAAAGTTGTCGACAACGATTTTACAAACAATTTTACATAAAATACTTCTATAGAAGTAAAGAAAGAAATCGAGGATCTTGTATAAAATCTATCCAGAAGTATAGATATTGAATTGGTCGATTGATGAAGTATGAATCAACCAGGGAATTGAAGAATAGAAGTAAAGATAAAGAATAACAAGAAGGAAGAATTTAGATTGTATTGAAAGATTTCAATGGTAAAGCCAGAATACATTTACAAGACTTACATCTATGTTTATATAGACTTTGCTTAACAAAGCTTAATGGCTAAGCTTGACAGATAAGCAAAGCTTGACAACTAAGCAAATCTTTAACTGCTACTTAACAAACTTAACATATTCTTAACAACCTTAGTTTATATAAACATAAACCTCTAACATGCTTCTTATTTCCTTTCTCCTTTCTTCTGAAGACCAGTAATCATCCATCCAAGAATTGAAGTTAAGACCTCTGACATGCTTCTTATTTCCTTTCTCATTTCTTCTGAAGACCAGCAATCACAAACATTTTATTTCAGGATATAGAATTTAGACCAATAGTACTTAGCCTGACTTCTTCAGCAGAGAAGACTTTTAACTTCTGCATGAGATTGATGAAGAAAGACGCAGAAAAAAGTTTAGTTAGAACATCAGCAACTTGTTCTATAGCCGGTACATATTCAATATGAAAGGAACCATCAGTCACTTTTTCTCGAACAAAACTAAGGTTTAACTCAACATGTTTGAGTTTGGCATGATGAACAGGATTTGAAGAATGAGCAATTGCACTGGTGTTATCACACCACAGAATTGGAGTTGAAGAAAGAGGAATCTGCAGTTCTTGAAAAAGAGATTTGATCCATATCCCCTCACACATAGCATCAGCAATGCTTCTGAATTCTGCTTCAGTAGATGAACGAGAAACCACACTTTGTTTCTTTGAACTCCATGCTACTAAATTTCCACCTAAGTATATGCAGTAGCCTCCTGTAGATCTTTTATCATCAGCACTGGTTCCCCAATCAGAATCAGTATATCCTATTAAAGTTGTGAGAGCTCCACATGTACTAAAGAAAAGACCATGATCGACTGTGCCTTTGAGATATCGAACAATTCTTTTGACAGCCTTCCAATGTGTGTCAAGAGGAGCTTGTATGAACTGACTCACTTTGTTCACAGAGAATTGAATGTCTGGCCTGATGGAACATATATGTTGCAATGATCCAACCACTTGTCTATAAAGAGTGGCATCAAAAAAAGGTACTCCATCAGTAAGAGATAACTTTGGAGTTGTAACCATTGGTGTAGGTGTAGGAGTAGCATCTAGCATCTGAACTTTTTCCAGCAGATCCATTATATGCTTCCTTTGACTTAGAATGACCCCATTATGAACAGAACTAACACTCATTCCAAGAAAAAAAATTCAAACACCCCAAGTCTTTAACAGAAAACACACAATTAATGTATTTGATCACTTTATCAACCTCAGTCGAGTCATTCCCTGTGACCATTATGTCATCAGCATAGACTAGAATATAAACTTTGATGCCTTCTTTTTCTCTGAAATACAGGGAAACATCAGCAAGAGAAGGGGTGAATCCAAGAGAATTAACTTAAAGATCCTTAAACTTATCAAACCAAGCATGAGGTGCTTGCTTAAGGCCATATAAAGACTTCTTTAATCGACAGACAAGCTGATTTCCTGAAGTATCTTCTTGCTCAAAACCAGGTGGTTGCACCATATATACTTCCTCTGCTAAATCTCCATTTAGAAAAGCATTATCAACACCTATTTGTCTCAAGACCCAACCATTACTTAAGGCAACACTAAGAAGAATCCTAACTGTTACTGGTTTAATAACAGAACTAAAGGTTTCTTTGTAGTCAAACCCAGCTTGTTGAGAATATCCCTTGGCAACAAGCCTTGCTTTGTACCTAGCAATAGAACCATCTGAATTCCTTTTGATTTTAAACAACCACTTACACCCAATAGGAACTCTGTCTGTAGGTAGTTTAGTTAGTTCCCAAGTCCCTTTCTGTACTAAAGCATCTAACTCTTTATGAATAGCTTCTCTCCATTCACTAGAAGCCATAGCTTGATAAACATCCTTGGGCAACTGAGAATCAACAACTTCAGAAATATGAAAAGCTTTAGGCTTGAAAATTCCAGCTTTAGACCTGGTGATCATAGTATGAGTAGGAACTACTTCACCCTTGGAACTAGGCAGAGGCAAAACATCTTTTGGAGAAGAAACTTGATCAGATTGTGGTACTGTTGGAACAGTGGGACTCTGAGACTGCACAGGACTCAGAGAAGAAGTCTGAGCAGGAGACTGAGCAGTACTTAAATGAGGAAGGTGATCAGATTGAGAGACACCAGGACTTAGATGATCAGGATCCAAAAAAGGAGTTTGGCCCGACTGAGAAACAGCTGGGCTAATAGCAGTAGGACTCAGATGAGGATCCAAAGATGGAGATTGAATAGGTTGAACCAGAGAAGTAGGTTGTTCCATAGGTTGAAAAAAAGAAGAATTATCAGAATTAATAGAATCAGAAGAAAAAGATGGAACATTCTGAGAATCACCTTGTCTAAAAGAAGTATTTGACTGAGAAGAAGAAGAAGAAAAAGTTCTTTGACTGGACAAATTAGAAGAAACATATCCATAATACTTAACTTTGAAAAATTTAGCAGCCTCATTCTGAGAACTAGACTCATCTTTGGATGAAAGAAAAGGAAACACAAATTCATTAAACAAAACATGTCTAGAAACAATCACTCTTTCATCAGCACTGAGACACTTATAACCATATTGCTTAGAACAATAGCCTATAAAAGTACAAGGCTTAGACCTAAAATCAAGCTTATGTTTATTATAAGGTCTAGTAAAAGGAAAACATTGAGAGCCAAAGACTCTTAGAAAAGAATAATCAGGTTTCTGTTTGAACAACTTCTCATGAGGACTCATCCCTTCTAAAATTTTAGTAGGCAATCGATTTATTAAAAACACAGCAGAATAGAAGGCACCAGACCAGAACTTAAGAGGCATACTACTTTGAGCAAGCAAAGTAAGACCAAGTTCAACTATATGGCGATGTTTTCTTTCAATTTTTCCATTTTGTTCAGAAGAATAGGGACACGTATGTCTAAAAATAACACCAAGTTGAGAAAAATAAGATTCAAGAGTTTTAAACTCAGAACCACAATCATACTAAATAGCTTTTAACTTCTTATCAAATTGTCTTTCAACCATTTTATGAAACTCAACAACAACTTTATAGACATCTGATTTCTTAGAAATAAAATAAATCCATGTATATCTAGTACATGCATCTATAAAACTAATGTAATAACAAAAGTTATTAGAAATCAAGGGAGCAGGACCCCAAACATCCATCTGAATTAACTGTAAAGGCTCAGAATAAATAGAAACAGATTTCTGAAAAGGCAATTTATGACTCTTGCCTAATTTACAAGCTTCACAAAAAGGCATTTTATTAATATTGGAAATATTACAGATAGATGAAAGTTTTACAAGAGATTCAATAGAGGGGTGACCTAATCTCCTATGCCAAAGCCGAGAACTAGGTTCAGTAGCAACAGAAAGACAAGCACTGACATTATTATCTAAGGTTTGATCAGAAACAAACTTAGAACTAACTAACAGAGCATTACTAGCAGCAGCAGAAGCATCAGAAAATTTGTAAAGACCATCACTCTGTAGCCCTTGCAATATTGGTTGTCGAGTTATCAAATCCTTCACAAGACAATAATCAGGAAAAAATTCAACAGAAACATCATTATCTTTAGTAAATTTAGACACAGACAAAAGATTTTTTTAATAGAAGGTACATGTAATAAATCATTAAGCAACAGAGACTTGGAAGAAGATTGAATCATAGAAGAGCCAATATTAGCAATCGGAATAGTAAAGCCATTAGCAAATGAAACCCTACCATTACCAGAATAAGGATAAGTTTGAATAATATTATCAACATCAGGAGTTAAGTGTGAAGTGGCTCCCGAATCGGGATACCAAGCAGCATCTCCATAGCCACCACTGAAGTCATCAGAAATAGCCGCAACGGTAGCCACAAGCGATTCAGTAGAATTTCCAAGATCTCCAGATCCAACAGTGTTGAAGCCTCCTTGATTGCCGACTTGACTGCCATTGAAATTGCCTTGAAAACACCCTTGACCAGCAAAAGTCCCTTGCCCAGCAAACCCTTGCGAAAAACCTCCTTGATCTTCAGAAAAATCTTCAGAAAACGAGCACTGATTCGCAGAAGGACCTCCATCAAAATCTTGATTGAAACGGAAGTAGCAACGATTGGCAAGATGCCCAATCTTGCCGCAAATTTGACATTGAGGACGGGAACGGCCGGGAAAAACTCGACCACCTCTTCCTCTGGGATTAGAAGAAGCACGAAAGGACGGCTAAAACCCTAGACCCCCTCTCTGATTAGAAAAAGCTCGACCACTATTCGCATAACCCATATTCGAATTAAAGAATGGGCCTTGTTGGGCATAGGCCATATCAACTCCACCAGATGGACCATAAGTCATATTTACTGACCCATGACTAAGAAACTCAAATTGACGGGCCTCAGTGTCAAGAAGAACACTAGAGACACCATCAAGTTTATACGGCTGCTGACTGGAGGTGATGACCGCCACGACGGACTCATACTACGGTGGCAACCCCGAAAGAATTGCCAAAATATGCATGGTTTCCGAAAGTGGATTACCACAGGCTGCCAGGCTGTCACAAACAGTTTAAATCTGAGCAAGGTACTCTCGCATCGATTGATCTCTCTGGCGAATATTCTTGAGAGAATAATGGAGATGCATAATCCGAGTCGTAGATGTAACAGAAAAATTATGTTTCACCTTGTTCCAAATATCAAGAGCAGTGCGACAATTAACGAGCGAAGGAAGAATCGAAGATAAGAGCCAAGAACATAGGGCATTGTCTTCTTGCCTATACCGAACATAATCTAGATTAGAGACCCTAGTACCACCTTCACCGGAAACAGTTTGCGGAGGAACCACCAAAGAACCATCAATGTAGTCTGTGAGAGCAAGACTTTCGACTGCAAATAAGATTTGATGTTTCCAGAGCAAATAGTTTGAATCGCCAAGACGAATGGAAACTGTTTTATTGGTGAAGGGTTTGGAAGAAGAAGAACTTTCAACCTCTGATACCATGATGAAGTATGAATCAACCAGGGAATTGAAGAATATAAGTGAAGAGAAAGAATAACAAGAAGGAAGAATTTAGATTGTATTGAAAGATTTCAATGGTAAAGCCAGAATAAATTTACAAGACTTACATCTCTGTTTATATAGACTTAGCTTAACAAAGCTTAATGGCTAAGCTTGACAGATAAGCAAAGCTTGACAACTAAGCAAATCTTTAACTGGTACTTAACAAACTTAATAGATTCTTAACAACCTTAGTTTACATAAACATAAACCTCTAACACCGATGTTGAAAGACGCTTTGAACTTCTAAAATAGAAGTATTTGGACCAACAGTCCAAACACCTAAAGGTGTAATGCAAGTGAGGCACAAATAAGTAGCCGTAAATACGACTTGAACTATGATTTATGAAAAGTTTTAATTACTTCATGGTGGATGCAATTACTTTGGCAGTTATGAAAAATTTTACATGCGTCTAACTATTTGTGGATCCATATTTACCATTGAAGGATTTAAAATGCTAGAAACATTTAGAAATTTCCGAGGAAATTTATTTAGACATGTCTCATGAATATTTTGGCGCATTTGGTATAATCTCCTTAGTGAATACTAATTGAGAAAAATACTATAAGAATGATCATATTTCCTTATGTATTTTATAAAGGAATTTGGATCAAGATCCATTATAATAATTTTAGAACTCCTAAAGAGCTACAAATTGGAAACCCATGAAGTACTTTCAATACAAGTACTTGAATCTTTACATCAAGTTTATCTCGACCTGAAGATCGAGCATTTTATATATATATATATATATATATATATATATATATATATATATATATATATATATATTTGTCTATGAATAGATATAAGCTGAAAGAATCTTAAAGAATATTCAATATGAATAGAGAATATTTATTGAGTATCCCAATAGTTGTAAGATTGTTGGATGTGAATAAAGATAATTATATCTTTTCTTGGTCTTGAAGCATTATATATTAGTTGGTTAAAAAATATCTATGAATATACAAATATCATTACATTTAAATCTTCAAACATTCGTCGATGCCTCTTCAAATCTTGTAGAAATAATTGTTATGCACAAGGCAAGCCAAAAATGTGTTTGGCTAACACCATTGACCCAACATATCCAGAAGATATGTGATTTACTTTCACAAGATATGATGCAAATGCTATCTTGTGTAGAGATAATGGAAGGTGGATACATCATGGAAAATATTACTCCAAAGTTTCATCCTCCGCTATCTTTAGAAAAATAATATTCAAGTTTGAATTATGAAGATTCAAAGATCTTCTGAGATGTTTTCATGAGGGGGAGTAAATATGCGTTGCACTCTTTTTCCCTTAACCGAGGTTTTGTCTCAATGAGTTTTCTTAGTAAGGTTTTTAATGAGGCAACATGTTATGCGTATCAAAGATGTGTACTCTTTTTCCTTCACTAAAGAATTTTTTCCCACTGGGTTTTTATCTTAGTAAGGTTTTAACGAGGCACATTATCTACATAGACATCCAAGGGAGAGTGTTATGAATATTTATCTATGTGGATGTCTATCATGATTAGAACTTTATCTAGGGAGTTTGATTTACTTTATCATTAGGAATATTATCTCATTTAATTAGAGTTCAATGTAATATGTATGTCTTATGCCTATAAATAGATGATTTGATGAAGACATTATACACAAGTCTATATTTGAGAATAATACAAATCTCTCTCTTTCTTTTATCTCTTTGTTCTTCCATTCTTGTTCTTTGTTCTTCTTCTTATTATTTATTATTTTATCCACAACAGATTTGACATTTTTAACTTGATCTGATATCATATTCTTAATGATCCAGGTAACGAAATCTTTTCAATTGATTTGAGATCCCAAGACATCCCAAGGAGAAATGCGAATCTAGTCAAAGCACAAAACAAATTATGTGGGATTTCTGGTCTAGAAATGTTACAAGTAGGGCCAATGGTAGCGAGCTACCCCAAAACAACATCTGCAAACATACGAACGACTAACCTTAGGGACCCAAATTTTCAAGGCTAAGCTTGGAACCAAAGGTCATCAAAAAGGAAAACCCTAGTTTTGTTGACTTAATAGCAACTTATATATATATATATATGATTTACTTATATTGGGTAAAACTCAATTAATTTCTTTAATTTTTTATGTAATAATCTTCACGTTCCTTGCAGTTAATCTCATTCATTCATTTACCATTGTCCAACAGTCCAAAACACATGTAAGTTTTACATGGCCTAAGAGGCACAAATAGAGACATTGAAAAGGGGCAGGGGATTTCCATCCCATACGTGCTTGTATATATTGACAGAAAGTCACAACAATCAAGTGTTCATTGTTGTTTTTTACATTTTGACAACAATCTCTTGTTGTTCATGCGTTTCATTTTTCTCCAAACATGAGTACGAGAATATTCTATAGAGAAAGCAAGGCTCTTAAAAGATGGATTTGAGAATCTTATGTTACAATATTATACTTGAATCCAAGAAAATTGGTTGATTTTTCTAAAATAAAAAGCATAAATCAGAATGAAAACAATGCAAATTACAAAGAATCATGGCTAAACGAAGTTGTTTATAATATCATGGCCTTGGCAATAACATGGAAATCAAACATGATTCTTTTATTTTTAACCATTATAGGTTGCCAAGTTGAGCCACATAGTGGCCATTGGCAATACATTTCAAACACAAAGTGAAAATTTAGAAGAAAGTTTCCCATAGGAACATTATTTAGTGGCAATAGTAGTAGGAAAATCAGTGATGAAGGCTTGATCCCATGTTAGAATAATGAGCCTGGAATGCCTTGCTCATCATGGCAGCAGAGAAAAGTGTTGTATTTCTCCATGAGGCGAAGGCACTCCGGGCACCTCATGCTCTCTGGGATTTTTATGGTAGTTGGGAACTCGAACCGACAGCAAGGGTGAGCAACATCATGAAGCTTGTCATGATACTCTTTGAATGACATATCAAAACCTTTTTCAGCCACATTCACCTTCCATTCATCATAACCACCCAGAGTAGGCAAAATTGTGGTGGAATGACCATTCACCACTATATTAGATCCTTGACTAAGCACTGCCCATCCACCATCTCTGTCATAGCTAAGCAGCTTCTTGATTTGTTGCATCATTGGGTCTTGCTCATCAGCCCTGCCTAACTGAATCTTTGAGAACAACATGCTCTCTAGCCTAGTCCAAAAGAACCATACCATGGCTTGATCTTGCCAAGCATAGCTAAGCTTCTCCGTATTGATCATTGTCGTCACTTTCTTCACTTGCTCCCTTTTGTTGCTTTTCCCCACATAGACCATCTCCAGCGGTATGCGAGATGCAGTGGCAACACTGCGTGCCTCAGCTGTAAATCTCCTCACCCACTCAATATTGCCTCCTCCGTACAAGAAAATATATTTATCTTCTTTAATCTGAGCAAATTCAAGTTCAAAATCTCTCATTAGATGTATGATCTTGTTGTAAAAGTGAAACATTTATGTAACAAAACTCTAGCAGCTAAATGGAAAAAAACTGGTGAAGTTTGAATCTAAAATATATACCCAATTGAGGACCATTGGGTCAATTCCATCAACCAGAAGTTCAAGCCTCCAAGTCTCTTCCCTCCAAAGAGCTTCCTCTCTCAAACTAGTGAAAGGGAAGGCAGTGCTGCCCCAAATCCACATCATGTGGATTGCATTAGGGGAAACCACCTTCCCTTGTGGGTCTAGCACCACAAGGATTGGCTTGGTCCTGAAATGCCAAACCTCCTTGATGAACCTGATGACTGGCTTCTCTATGAGCAAAGGGTCCTTCACCGAGTACCATGGCATGGTGCTTAGTAAGTTCTCGAATTTGGTTTGAGTTTCTCTGGGCAACGGTATGATGGAGCGGTCCACGATTGGGATCCAAACGACTTCATACTGGCTCTCAAGCCTTGTTGCATGGATCCTGGAGTCATTATATATTTGCTCAAGAATCGCAAGCTCATCGCTGGCGAATTCGATGCTTGATATGAGCAAGAGCACACTTTTCCTTCTTAGCACGTCCAGGCTAACCTGTGCAATGTCGTCCAATAAAATATCAAACACATATCCTACAATCTAATAAAGATTAACAAAGAAAAGTGTTATAATCTGGTGAGAAAGAGATACTTCTCTCTTTGTAGAACCATCAAAAAGCGGCAGTTTGTCATCCTTGGCATAAATCAAAGCCTTGAGAACTCTCAGGTTGTCGATATGCAACACATTCGGGTCAAACAGATTCAGAAGCATTTGATAAGTCTCAACATCTCTCCTTTCGTCTGCAATTAACAATCATCAAATCGTCCTTAAGTATTATTAATGTCGTTTTCTTTGGCTAGATAATATTTAATAGGGTAGTTGTCAACCTATATATTGGTGGCAAAAGTTCAGCTGCTTGGTCAGATGGTCATATATGTTTCTAAGTTTGTGAGCCAAGGTGGACAGCTCCCAAGACTCTGTTGTTGATACTCCAAACCTGAAATGATACCAACTGTTAACCCAACTATTTTTTACACGTAACATCGTATATAAGGTGAAGTAAAACATACTCATGACCCATGCTAGTGAGGCTGGAAATTTGACTTGCACAAGCTACCATGCTCCTGATGGTCCAGTATACAGCAGTTGGGATAAGGGTCAAGGCGGTGGCCAATGCCGGTGCATCTGGAGAAATGTACATTGATGGTAGTTCTTTGAACTGTACAACACATCTAGTCACGTCCATCATTGTACGAATCAAATTGTTGAGTGCATCAAACCGGGGTTTCAGAGGAGTTGTGTGCTCTAGAAGAGTTGGCAGTTGCTTCAAGAGTGCCATTGACCTTGCAAGTTGGTTTGTGGAGTAAATCTGAGCAAGAAGCCAGAATTCTCCATAATTCAAGGCAAAGGCGGATAGGGATAACACTAGCTTGGCATCCCATGCGTAGCTTGACAGCAAGTTGAATATTGCAGTTGTTGTTGCGTGCACATCTGAACCTCCCAATGCCTTGTATGATAGCTGTCATATAAGAATGGTTATAACATTGGCATGTTAGCATATATGAATAACAAATATGCCAAGATTGTACTAATTAATCTTATAATAAAATTGTACAACCTCGCATGCTATTCGATCAATAGTAAATGTTAGAGCTTCAAGCATAGCTATATTATTGGCTCGATGGGCTCTCTCTTCCAATTCAGCTTGAGCTAGAGTACCCTGCAGTAAAGATCATGAAGTATGAGCATTTTACACCATTTGATTAAAAGGATAGATGCAATACATGTCATACCTTAACAAGGAAATCGACATGTTGGGTGGCACGATTCAAGATGTCCTCAACTAGATAAAGAAGAGGTCTAACATCAAATTCTCGGCCATCAGGAGCATGAGTTGCCAAAATTTGATTCATCATCACATTGTCATCCGACATGCTTAACATGCTCCCACGGTCTCCCCGGATGAGTGCACGAGAATCACTAGGACTCATCATGAGTGCCAGAGCAGTACCAGGTTTGTTGATAGATGCATGATTAGCTCCAGGAATGCCCAAGTGTTGCTGACCAACACCAGGAACACCCATGTGTAGCTGACCAGCACCGTGGTTGCCGATGTGTTGCTGACCAACACCAGGAACACCCATGTATTGCTGACCAGCACCGTGGTTGCCGATGTGTTGCTGACCAACACCAGGAACGTCCATGTGTTGCTGACCAACACCAGGGTTATTCAGGAATGGTTGCTGAGTAGCACCACGGTTACCAAGGAGTGCCTGAGCAGCAACACCCGGATTATTAATGAGTGCTTGAGCAGCACTAGGGTTATGGAGGAGTGCCTGAGCAGCAGCACCTGGATTATTAATGAGTGCTTGAGCACCACCAGGGTTATGGAGGAGTGCCTGAGCAGCAGACGTGGGATTGCCGATAGGTCCAGCAATTGGTGCCTGAAGAGCGCTAGGGGTAGTCTTCTTCTGCTGATCCATGAGATATATCACAGAAAAACAAAGGCAATATTAAAAAAACTGGAGGTTTTTGGTTGCACACCAGAAGAGAAGAGATGGCTTGTGTCTTAGTTGCCATCAAACAAGCCTATTTATAGTCATTACAAAAGGAATAAAGCTCAATTGAACAACTTCTTTGCTTGGTATCCAATTAAATTCTTGGATTGTTAGCAAGAAGTCTTCACTTTAAGTGGCCCTACTCTTGTCCCACCTTGGCCAAACAAAGCAGTCTCAAGATCTTTGTCACTGATTTTCATTTTATTTTTAGTGATGTATTTGTTTTAATTGATTTAGTATTAGATCTGTGCTTTTGGTTGACTTTTTTTAAACCAAATCCACTACCTTAAGGTATGCTTCTTTTTATGTCTCGTACTAGAAAAATACTAAAAAATTAAATTCTAAACTCTAACCCTAAATTCTACATTCAAAACTCCAAATTATATACTTTAGAAAATACACCTACTACTAATTTCTTAAACCCTAAACTTTAAACTCAATTTCTTTTAAGTGAAACATGAAAAAAGGCACGATTTTTTGTTATCTAATGCGTAGTTGAAGTTTGGATTTGATCTTAATATAATTGGATTTTTTATGAAAAATCCTATAGCGCTCGGCAAGCTCCGATGAGTATTACTAACGACGAGCACCGATGAGTACCAATAATTTAATTTATAAAGATTTAAAATTTAAAGTACTCACCGCATAATTATAATATTTTTAAAATTAAAACCGTAATTTAATTAAAATATATTTTGTTATTTTTAATTTTAAATTACACATTCTTTAATCAAAAAATCTATCCCCAAATCAAACAACCCTAATTACTTTTTTTGAAATTAACCCCTTTACCGCCGCCGCCGTTAGTCACCGCCTCTGCCATTAGCCGTCGACGTCGGCCATATTCATTCAACCCCGTCGTCGGCCGTCCACCATCGTCGTTGATATCTACCGTCGTTCCTCTTTTGCAAGTAGGTAATTTATCCCCAATTCCCCATTCGAAATTTAATTTAAACTTGATTCGATTTTTGTATTTTTCCTTCAATTGCGCCATCACCAGCCACTCCTCGGCACCCCCTTTCCAATCGGCCACCCAATTCCGGGATCCCCTAAACCTATATCCCAAAAAATTACATACCATAATCCCCTAATTTTCAAACCGTAACCATAATCCAAACCTTATTTTTGAAAAATTGAGTACCTAATTTTAAAATTGAGTATCCTAGCACCCATATTATGACCCCAATTACATTTTCAATACCCCAATTTGTCTATTAGAATCCTAAATCCCCTGGCCGATTCGAAATCCCCCAATCGCAGCCCGTCGCGCGTACCAGTACGGTGGTTTTAGCGTACCGGTAGGCGGGTTTAACCGTACCGGTATTGTATGTGTACCGGTAGAAATTTAGCTCACTGGAATTTTTTAAGAAGCACCTGTACCGGTACGCTTGCACGACCGTACCGGTACGGTTGCTCTTTTTCTGCACTTTGTTGCTTTAAATTCGATATGATTACTTAAAATTTAACTCTTTAATGTAGATGATGGATCTAAATTTAACTCCTTCAAAATAAGATACAATGATGAAGAGCAAGCGTCACATCGACATGTGCTCGGGGAAGACAAACAATGAGGCACATTCATTATAATTACATGAACTTTCAATACTAGTGTTAGATTTTTTTGTTAAGATTATTATTTTATGTACATATATAGGAAAAAGCTGAAGTTGTACATGAGGAAAGCATAAGAACTCCTTATCAGAGTGTTCACAAGTTCGAGACACTCATTCATTCGGTGAAAAATATTGAAAAGGGTATTTGTTAAAATGAATGGCCAATTTGAAAATTTTAATGGTCAATTTGAAAAATTAAATGACCAATTTAAAAAATTAGTGGCCATATTTGCATCGAGTAATATTAAAAGTTCCATAAAAGATGGTGATTCAGTGAAAGGAGAAAGTATACATAATATAACATTAAAGGGGATGATTTAAAGAATAGACCAGAAGAGATTAATTTATATAGCGGTCTATTGAATGATGAGGGTTTAGAAAATAAATCTCACAAGGAAGAAGAATTAACTGCCGCAATATTGAAGGAAGAAAACAAGAGTGGTATTAAAATACCGATTATGTCTCCATTTATTAATTGTGATACAGATTATTATTCTCCCTCATTAAAACCTATTGGTAAAAGGAAATTTGAAGTTATTTCAGAAGAAAAAATCAAGACTGATAGAGATGGTTTCTCAGAAATTCCTAGCGATTTTTTTAACTTTGAATTTACTTCCTATCGATTTCCTAGTCAACTAGTTACGTTGAAGAAAACTCCAATAAATAAAAAAATGTGGCCTAAAATGTCTAACGGTCTCAAGCCATTGTCAAAGAGTAAAGACTCTCAACAGAAAAAGAGTGTGAGATGTTCGACTGCACGTTTTGACTGATGATCTGAAGTCAAAAGATATGGCATAAAAAAAGAGTTCGAACTTCTTAAGTGAATACAGATGTATGCATAAATCATTCTTTATTGGTTATCTTTCATATTTTGCTTAAAAATAATATTTTTCATATGATGATGTAGATATAGGAAAACAACACTACTTACAATGATACTGAAAAACATTCAAGGTTGAAAGTTCCGGGGTAGAGATAATTGATAGGGTAGAGGTCACATTATTTTTGGTTGATGATTTTATGATATTTTTAAATTTAATATTTTTCGCAGAGTTTGCTAGAAGATTTTACACATGATAAGGAGTCGGTAATGCAGCTAAGCCTTTTTAACTTTCATAACCGATGGATAGAAAATTTTATGCCTATTGATAGTAGTAATGTTGAACAAGTATATTTATACTTTGTTGTTTGCTTGTATCTACCAATGATTTTGAACTCACATGATTTAGCAGGTATATGTGCCTTTACATGATGCAAGAGGCAAGCATTAGTTTCTATTAGTTGTTGATGTTGTTGAGAGACATAATTACGTTTTGGACTCTCTTAGCGTTAATAGAGTGCGTAAAAAGATTGCACAAAATATAGTAATTCTTTTCTCATTTATGAGAACTAATAAAATTCGTATAGTTTTTAACTATTAATTTTTTAATTTTATTTTGAATTATTATAATAGTTGAATAAAATTCTACTTTGGTTTGAGGGTCATGCTCATTTGAGTAGATTAATTTATTTTATAATTGATTTAGGAATGATTGTGCCATGTACACGTTGAAGTATATAGAAGCCGATAACAAAAGTGATTGGTCAAAGATTTCTTTTACGGTAAAGTATACCATGTAGTTTTGTTTAGCTATCGTGTGATATTGAATAACGTGATATATCTATTGTGTAGACGTAACAAATGGGAGTCGAACGATTGAGAATTTTGGCAAAACTTGTTTCCAGCAACCACAATAAAGTTGATCTTTTCAATTGTCATAAACTGCTCACAGAAGACCAAGTAGTTGAGGATTAAGAAATTTTGAATGCTATTTAAATATTTTTTGGGTGGTTCTTAACCTTCTCTTTATTTTTACTTTTTATTTATTCTTTTTATTTTTTGTGATAACTTGACATTTTCAGAGCTTGACATATATATGAGTAGTTATTACATATATTTTTTTATTTAACAAGGTAAATACTAGTTGATTCCAATAATTAACTACAAAAAATATATTAAAAAATAAAAAATCAATAAAACTAAAAAAATTAAAATTTTAATTATCTTTCTTTTACAAAGAGAAGTAAACTTTACTCATGCAAAAACTAAGCTTCAGTAACTAATACACCACAGACATGTCAATTAGCTCTCTTACTCCTATAAATGTATGTATAACTTGTTCAACGTTGAATTGAAGTAAATAATACGACTAAATCTATTTTTTTTATAGCTAAACACAAAAATTTGTCCCCTTTCCTCACACTAATAATCTTTGAGCAGTTTGATTTTGTTTTTTGTTACATGACAATACTTTATAAATTTATTTTAACACTTAGTGCTTTGTCAAACTTTGCATTTCTAAATCATGTCGGTACTTTAAAATTCTCACTTAAACACTTGCCTCTTATTACCGTTACCTTAACACATAATAAGATAGACAATGAGAAACAATCCATAGTAATAGAATAGCCAAGATAATATAGAAGCAATCCATAATCCGTAATCCAAAATCCATAATAATCAACATATATAATTCAGAATCCATAATTATCCAAAAATAAAATAATGAAGAAACAATCCATAGTGGCATAGCCACAACAAAATAAGTCTAGAAATCCCACGTAATCCATAATCTAAAAGCATAAAGCTAAACCTCTGGTGCATTGTCGCCGCCATCAACATCATCCTCGTCATCATCCTGAAGAAGCTAAACCGAATACTCCAATATCTAAAGACGCTCATCAACTGCATCAAAACGACGCATAATGCGACCCTCCATCTAAGTGATCAACTTCGAAAGTGATGCCAAAGAAACATCTCCTTTGGGTGCTACAGCAACTGCCTGACGAGCCGATCGAGGTGGTGGAACAGGCCGTGGACCGCGAGGAATCCACTCGCTGTTGACGAGTTCAAAATGAGCCATTCGAAGAGATGAAACATCAATCTTATGTCCTAGAGGGAAGGGAATATCTATTGAACAATCTATTCTCTCCTAAAAGATATGACTAAGGACGCAACTATAATAAAAGAGTTCACACGATCGGTGAGACGGTTGTCGATGATGTAAACTAGGTCGGCAAAAATTATCTGAGCAAGAATGATGCATCGGCCAGTGTGGAAGCACTTAATTCACCAAGCATCGACGGTCCTAATGGTAGAATACTTACCTCCGGATGGTCGAAACCAACAAGTGATAATCAAATGAAGAAAGCGGTCATGGGCATCTAGGAAAGTAACAGAGCCGGGGGATGGAGAATCAACAATATATTGATCCTCATTATCAAGACCGATGTTTTCTAGACTGTAACCCCCTCAACTCGGCCTAGCCGCCAGACCGCATCGAATGGGTTACACGGGGAAAACCGAAGCGAAACCCGTTAAGGCTCCACTCCGATTAGCAACCCTAGAAAAAAATTCTTTTAAAGTTATCTTGTCTAGATGCATTAATCATATCCTATGTGAGAGGACACGTAGTGAAAAACACACATGGATACAAAACACGCAAATAGGCACTTAGGTTAACCCTCCTTAACATTTTACCACAGGTCGTATCGGTACGCTAAAGGACCGTATCGATACGCATGTACTTGATCAACACCCCAAAGTCAAACCTAGGGAAACCATATCGATACCCACAAGGATGGTATCGGTATGCCCTTAACGGTCAGTTTCCCTTGGTCAACTTCGAAGACCGTACCGATACTCTCAGGACTCGTACCGATACGCTAAAATCTCGTCAATTTCTCAGATTTTCAGAGAGCATTTTGGGTATTGATACGCCACCACGTACCAGTACGCCTTGCCCACAACAAGGGACCGTATCGATACCGCCCTTAATCGTATCGATACGCCCTGCTCTGCAAAACTGATTTTAGCTGTCAAAAACACAAAAGACTCAACACATGAGGCATTTAACAATCATCTAAGCAACATACAATCACACATAACATAAGGCACCCATGGATAAACATATAAAGCAATTTAAACACTTAACGATGCAACAACCAACAAGACAAGATTCTTAAAGGTAACAAGCATACATAGCATTCACCAACATAGCCAAAAGCTAAACAAAAGCATAAATCATCATGGTAAAAGGCATTACAAGCCAAACACAACCTAGCAAACTTGTCTAAAGCAAGAGACATGCCAACAACACCTCAAAACATAAAAGTCCTATCCCATTGATTAATACTAAATATTGAAGTCTAAACTCATACTTGAGCAAACCAAACTCCCTTGGATTCTCCCTTGTTCCCCGAGCTGCTCCGAAGGTCTAAAGGCCTGCATTGTTGGAAAATAGAGCGTAAGCGTTTAAGCTTAGTGAGCGGTGCTCAAAACGGTAGCTACAACAATGCAGATTTAAAACGTAGTTTGCTTGAAAACCAAGACCATTTCCAAATCATGTCCACATGCTTGAACACATAACAACATGCATTTACCTTCACATGCATTTATCGAATGCAACCAGAAGCCATAGGCTTACCACATGCTCATTCTCATAACGCAAGCAAAGTAACCAACAATGCATAAGCATAAAAGAAGAAATCAACAACATGCTTAACATGAGAATTAAGGCATTATGTGTATATTGACATTCATCATTTTTACTCGGATATGCGGATAGTTTCTCAAACCCATCAGACACTTCCGGTGGAATCTTACATCATCGTACTCACCCGTCTAGTAAAAACATAACTTCCAGTGGAATCTCACATCACCGTACTCCTCCTTAGTGGAATCTAACATCACTAAGGCCACGCGTGACTTTTACCTCGAGTGCACTCTAATCCTATTGATCGATCAATTATATACGGTAACAACTCAACACGTGCCAATATACTCATTCACAACCACAATCATTAATGTTGCTTGAACCACTTACCATGTCCAAACTTCCATGAAAACCATGTACTCACAATGAAAATATCAACACAAGTCCCACATCTTAACATGTGCAACAAAGCAATTCAACAAATAACAATATAACATGTTCATCATGCATCGAGGAAACATAAAACACGATTTAATTGCTTAAAACCATTAAAACTTACTCTTGAGTTTGGATTGGCTTTTCAAGCTTAATCCAAACTCCCAAAACATTCCCTTAACCACGTTAAGGCTTTTAAAATCGATCCACTCACCAGCCAACACACAAACGATGTTCAACATGCCAAATCAAGCCTCCGAGCTACCCGGATTTCTGTCCACAAAGCCCGAATCCGATTCCTCTGTTTTAAGCAACCCAAAACTGAACATTAGAACACTAATACACTCACAAACACAGTAAGAACTCGGAACTCAACAATCTTGCAACAACACACATCGATTCAAGCCCAAATTTCACCCGAAACATATCAATTCAGTCCCAAACTACTTGCAGTCACACCCAACGAATTTAACATCAAAAATCTATCTTTTAACATTCCAAAACATCAACCCAAAGCTATCAAACCTTCAGCTGTCAATTAGACCCAAAACCCATCCAAAAACTCAAGATTTTCAACTTCAAAAATTACCCGCAATACCCATTTCGGGTTTCCTATAACAACCCATCATTTTTATGTTATTTTAGCAATAAAACAAGGTTAAAAATACACTCAAACTCAGCCATAATCAACCCAAACGAAAACTCATAAGCTTCCTTTCATTTCAAACCAAACTTTAAAAATCAAAACATGTTTAAACCACATGTTTTGCAAAAATCTCAACATTTATGACTCAAGGAAGATATAACCAAGTTAAGGACCCATTTACCTTGAAGAAATCACTTGGATTGAGAGCTTGGGTAATGGAATAGTGAAATGGGGTTAGGGGAGGTTTTTGAACGTGAAAAACAAGTTGGAGAAGATGATAGCTTTCAAAAACCCCTTTTTAGAATTACAAAATCTCCTTTTTGCCCTTTTCTCTTTTAAAACACTTTTAGGTGTGTTAAAAATAGTTTTTCTCCAAATTAAATTTAACCTGACTCGGCTTCACTAATTTGATTATCTCCCGGCCCTAAACTCGAGGCGTTACAAATCTCCCCCACTTAAGGAATTTTGTCCCCAAAATTTACCTAGCGGAAAGAGATGCGGAAATTGCTTTCTCATGTCATCTTTCCTCTCCCAAGTGGCTTCTTCCACTTCTCGGCGTCGCCACTTAACCTTAACCAACTCAATTTTCCTTCCTCGCAACACTTTGTTGTCCGAAGCCAAAATCTCAATTGGTTCTTCAGCGTAGGTCAAATTCGGATTCAATTCTATCTCCTCAACTGGCATAACATGTGAAGGATCTAATTTATACCTCCGAAGCATCGAAACATGAAACACGTCGTGAATCTTCTCTAGTTTGGCCGGAAGTCTCAATCTATAGGCAACGAACCAACTCTCCCAACTATCTCATATGGACCGATGAATCTCGGGCTCAACTTACCTTTTCTAACAAACCTCATCACCTTCTTCCAAGGTGAGACTTTCAAGAACACTTTGTCGCCCACGGCATACTCTATTTCTCTTCTTTTCAAATCTGCATAAGATTTCTGTCTATCCGAAGCTGCCTTCAAATGGTCATAAATCAACTGTACTTTCTCGGTAGTACCCTTAAGCATATCAGGCAAAGGTATCAATTTATGTCCCGCTTCGACCCAACAAACAGGTGTTCTACATTTTCTACCATACAGAGCTTCGTAAGGTGCCATCTGTATGCTCACTTGTTAACTGTTATTATATACAAACTCTACTAACGGTAGATGCTTCTCCCACGAACCCTGAAATTCAATAATGCAACATCTCAACATGTCTTCCAACACTTGTATGACTCTTTCCAACTGACCATCGGTCTGAGGATGATATGAAGTGCTGAAATTCAGTCGAGTACCCAAAGCACTATGCAAACTCTCCCAAAATCTAGCTGTGAACCTCGGGTCTCTGTCTGACACTATAGATTTCGGTACACCATGCAATCTCACTATTTCACTGATATACAAATCGGTCAACTTGTCTAGAGTATAAGTAGTGTGAACGGCCAAAAAGTGTGCACATTTCGTAAGACGATAAAAAATTACCCAAACCGAATTCTTCTTAGAAGATGTCAACGGAAAACCCGATACAAAATCTATGGCAATTCTCTCCCACTTCCACTCGGGAATTCTCAACGGTTGTAACAAACCTGAAGGAAACTGGTGCTCGAATTTAACTCACTGACAGACCATGAACTTACTCACAAACTCGGCAACATCTTTCTTCAAACCAACCCAGAAATAGTCATTTTTCAAATCACGATACATTTTTGTACTTCCCGGATGCATATCAAACAGACTACTGTGAGCTTCAGTTAGGATGGTGCGTCTCAAGTCTACATCTTCCGGAACAACTACTCTACTCTTGAAACACAAGACTCCATCACTACTAAAACAAAAATCTGTTGGTTTACCCTATGCTATGTCTTGTACATGAGATGCTAATGATCTATCTTGGAACTATTTCTCCCTAATCAACTGAAGCAACAGAGGTTTAACTTGCAACTCGGCCAATAAACTACCATCTTTAGACAAACTCAATCTAGCAAACATAGATCGTAATTCCACTACTACCTTTCTACTCAAAGCGTCGGCCACTACATTGGCTTTACCCGGATGATACTCAATCGTGAGATCGTAGTCCTTAAGCAACTCTAGCCACCTGCGTTGTCTAAGATTCAACTCTCTTTGTGTCATTATATACTTCAGACTCTTGTGATCCATATACATTGTGCATTTCTCACCATACAAGTAATGTCTCCAAACTTTCAAAGAGAAAACCACTGCAGTCAATTCTATGTCATGCGTAGGGTAATTACGCTAATGAGTCTTCAACTGTCTAGATGTATAGGCCACTACTCTTCCCTCTTGCATAAGCACATAACCTAAGCCAACATACACGCATCACTGAAGACTACAAACTCTTTCCCTGACACGGGCTGAATCAAAACATGAGCTTCGGTTAAGGCTTCTTTCAATTTCTCAAATGCTTGTTGTCTTGCATCAGTCCACTCAAAACTGAACATTCTTATGTAGTAATTTAGTCAAATGAGCTGCAACCTTTGAGAAACCCTCAACAAAACGCCTATAGTAACCGGCTAAACCTAAGAAACTAAGAACTTCGGTCACTGTCTTCGGTGGTTTCCAATTCACAACTGCCTCAACCTTCTTGGGATCCGCTCGGATTCCCTCGGCTGATACAATATGGCCTAAGAAGACTACTTCCCTAATCCAAAATTCACATTTACTCAACTTGGCATACAACTGATTGTCTAACAATTTCTACAATACCAAACGTAAATGCCGATCATGCTCTTCCTCGGTACGAGAGTACACTAAAATATCATCAATGAACACTACCACAAACTGATCCAAGTACTCGTGAAACACTTAAATCATCATGTCCATAAAAGCTACTGGTGCATTAGTCAAACCAAAGGGCATCACTAAGAATTCGTAGTGCCCATAACGAGTGCGGAAAGCTGTCTTCGGTAAATCTTGATCTCTTACTTTCAACTGATAATAACCGGATCTCAAATCTATCTTTGAGAACACTGAAGCACCTCTCAACTGATCAAACATGTCATTAATCCTAGGCAACGGATATTTGTTCTTCACTATCAACTTATTCAATTGTCGATAGTCGATACACATTCTCAAAGTGTCGCCTTCCTTCTTCACAAACAACACCGGTACACCCCAAGTTGATACACATTCGGTACGGTGCAATCGGTACTGGAGCTGAATCTGAATATATCTCAATAGCAAACTCTACATCTTTATCTGGAGGTAAACCAGGCAATTCTTCTGGGAATACACTCGGAAAGTCACAAACTGTCCTAATGTCTTGCGGCCGTGCCTCATCCATATTCAGATTCATACCATAGGCTAGGTATGCCTGACAACCCACATCCAATAACTTCTGAGCCTCTAAGGATGAAACTACATTGGACAAGAACTTAACGTTCTCGCCCACTATTACTACCTCATGATCCTCTGAAACTCTCAAGGACACACGCTTTGTCTCAAAATCTACCCTAGCCCTATGCCCTACAAGCCAATCCATGCCTAATATTACATCAAAACCATAAAACGACAATTCTATCATATCCAAGGGAAAAACATGACCCTGAACCATCAAAGGACATCTTATGTACATCTTTGTGACCACAACTGTCTCACCAAAGGAAATAGTGAAATTCATACCCACATCTAATATCTCAACCAGAATTTCTAGCAATCTTGCATGCTCACTCAATATGTACGAATGCGTAGAGTCGAAATCAATCAAGGAAAGCAAAGTCAAAGACTGTAACGAGAAATTACCTGCAATCACATCTGTGTCATTCATGTCCTCACGGTGTGCATACACCCTAGCTGGCCCACCTCCCTCGGGTTGAACTGCTACAACATGAGCTACATTCCTCTGACCATCATTCCTAGGCTGAAAGTTACCTCGACCGCGCCCACAGCCTTTCGATGCTCGATAGCTCGTGTAGGAGCTTGTCCATCCCTAGACGGATGTGGACAACCACGCTTCAAATGCGCCCTAGACCCAGAGTTCCAACAAGAGCCATAAGTTCCCCAACACTAACCGTAATGACGTCTACCACACTTGTTGCACTCGGGAGTACGATTCTCAGTCCCTTGGCCGTGATGGCCTCGCCCCAGATTATCACCTCCGCGTCTATGACCATGATGGGGTTTCCTATCCTTATGCCTCTTGGCACGATCTCTGTCCCATTCAGCAGTCCTATTTCCTGAACTAGATCCACCCTTACGATCCGTAAGTCCCAAAGACTATATTCGATGTCCTTGGCCCTAGCGACCAACACATCAAAATTTGTATAGTCGGAAGCCAACATGTAGGTCTTCACCTCCCGAACCAACCCATAACGGAAACGCTCACAACGTTCATTCTCAGTGGGAACTAACTCAGAAGCATACTGACTCAGACATACGAAATGCACCTCATAGTCGGACACGGTCAAGATACCCTAAACTAGAGCCATGAACTCTCTCTTCTTCTCATCTAGGTATCGAGGACCTAGGTACTTCTTACGGAAAATAGCCCTGAAGAACTCTCAAGTAACTTCGGCCTCTGGCATACCCGTAGTGATAGTAGTCCACTAAGTGTAGGCATCCCCTTGAAGCAAAGAGACAATGCAACCTTGCTTATGCACTTCGGAACACTCCATCTGACTCAAAATACGAATTGTGCTCTCAAACCATGCATCTGAACCCTCGGGTGACAACCCACAGAACTCAACCCCGCCCAAGCTATGGAGTCGCTCTAACGGTAAACTAGAACCTGCACTCTGAGGCGGTGCTGCAACCCAAACACCCGCTAAAGTTGTCTGAATAGCTCCAGCGATAGCCTGAATCAACAGATTCACATCAATACCTGTCTGTCCCTGACCAGCCTGGGGTCCAACACCTTCCACATTCACTCCACCCCCGGAGGAGGAGGAGGCAAGTTCTCTCCTCGCACATCCTCAACATTCTCAATCCGCTCAACCCTCAGATTATGCATTCTTGGCCTTCCCCTCGGTCTCACCATGCTAACAGATGCAAAGCTAAACAACAAACACAACAAGTGAAATGATTTGGGGTCATCAAGGAATAAGGTCCAAGATTCTCAAGTCCTTAAACTTAAAATCACTTATAATAATAGTATACTAGCAATGGGTGTCTTTAACTATTTCTCAACCAACACAAAGATAGCCACAATCATGCTTACAATCACCATGCAATCACAATCAACAACCTTACACCATAAAACTTACCTCACTTACCTTTCGGCTTGCAGAAACTCAACGAACCTAGGCGGAGCTTAGGCTCTGATACCAACAAATGGGTTACACGGGGAAAACTGAAGCGAAACCCGTTAAGGCTCAACTCCGATTAGCAACCCTAGAAAAAAATCATTTTAAAGTTATCTTGTCTAGATGCATTAATCATATCCCATGTGAGAGGACATGCAACGGAAAACACACATGGATACAAAACACGAAAATAGGCACTTAGGTTAACCCTCCTTAACATTTTACCACAAGTCGTATCGGTACGCTAAAGGACCGTATCGATATGCTTGTACTTGGTCAACACCCAAAAGTCAAACCTAGGGAAACCGTATCGATATCCTCAAGGCCGGTATCGGTACGCCATTAATGGTCAGTTTCCCTTGGTCAACTTCGAAGACCGTACCGATACTCTCAGGACTCGTACCGATACGCCAAAATCTCGTGAATTTCTCAGATTTCCAGAGAGCATTTTGGGTATCGATACGCCCCCGCGTACCGGTACGCCTTGCCCAAAACAAGGGACTGAATCGATACCACCCTTGAGCGTATCGATATGCCCTGCCCTGCAAAACTGATTTTAGCTGTCAAAAACATAAAGGACTCAGCACATGAGGCATTTAACAAGCATCTAAGCAACATACAATCACACATATAACACAAGGCATCCATGGATAAACATATAAAGCAATTTAAACACTTAACGATGCAACAACCAACAAGACAAGATTCTTAAAGGTAACAAGCATACATAGCATTCACCAATATAGCCAAAAGCTAAACAAAAGCATAAATCATCATGGTAAACGGCATAACAAGCCAAACACAACCTAGGAAACTTGTCTAAAGCAAGAGACATGCCAACAACACCTCAAAACATAAAGGTCTTATCCCATTGCTTAATACTAATTATTGAAGTCTAAACTCATACTTGAGCAAATCAAACTCCCTTGGATTCTCTCTTGTTCCCCGAGCTGCTCCGAAGGTCTAAAGGCCTTCATTGTTGGAAAAGAGAGCGTAAGCGTTTAAGCTTAGTGAGTGGTGCTCAAAACGGTAGCTACAACAATGCAGATTTAAAACGTAGTTTGCTTGAAAACCAATACCATTTCCAAATCATCTCCACATGCTGGAACACATAACAACATGCATTTACCTTCATGTGCATTTACCGAATGCAACCACAAGCCATAGGCTTACCACATGCTCATTCTCATAACGCAAGCAAAGTAACCAACATGTTTAAAATGAGAATTAAGGCATCATGGGTATATTGACATTCATCGTTTTTAATCGGATATGAGGATAGTTTCTCAAACCCACTAGACACTTGTGGTGGAATCTTACATCACCGTACGCACCCTCTAGTAAACACATAACTTCCTGTGGAATCTCATATCACCGTACTCCTCCTTAGTGGAATCTAACATCACTAAGGCCACGCACGACTTTTACCTCGAGTGCACTCTAATCATATTGATCGATCAATTATATACGGTAACAACTCAACACGTGTCAATATACTCATTCACAACCACAAGCATTACCGTTGCTTGAACCACTTACCGTGTCAAAACTTTCATGAAAAGCATGTACTCGCAATGCAAATATCAACACAAGTCCCACATCTCAACATGCGCAACAAAGCAATTCAACACATAATAATATAACATGTTCATCATGCATCGAGGAAACATAAAACATGTTTTAATTGCTTAAAACCATTAAAACTTACTCTTGAGCTTGGATTGGCTTTTCAAGCTTAATCCAAACTCCCAAAACATTCCCTTAACCATGTTAAGGCTTTTAAAATCGATCCACTCACCAGCCAACACACAAACGGTGTTCAATATGCCAAATCAAGCCTCCGAGCTACCCGGATTTCCGTTCACAAAGCCTGAATCCGATTCCTCTGTTTTAAGCAACCCAAAACTGAACATTAGAACACTAATACACTCACAAACACAGCAAGAACTCAAAACTCAACAATCTTGCAACAACACACATCGATTCAAGCCCAAATTTCACCCGAAACATATCAATTCAGTCTCAAACTACTTGCAGTCACACCCAACGAATTTATCATAAAAAATCTATCTTTTAACATTCCAAAACATCAACCCAAAAGCTATCAAACCTTCAGCTGTCAATTAAACCCAAAACCTATCCAAAAACTCAAGATTTTCAACTTCCAAAATTACCCACAATACCCATTTCGGGTTTCCTATAACAACTCATCATTTTTATGTTATTTTAGCAATAAAACAAGGTTAAAAAACACTCAAACTCAGCCATAATCAACACAAACGAAAATCCATAAGCTTTCTTTCATTTCAAACCAAACTTTAAAAATCAAAACATGTTTAAACCACAGGTTTTGCAAAAATCTCAATATTTATGACTCAAGGAAGATGAAACCAAGTTAAGGAGCCATTTACCTTGAAGAAATCACTTGGATTGAGAGCTTGGGGCAATGGAATAGTGTAATGGGGTTAGGGGAGGTTTTTGAACGTGAAAAACAAGTTAGAGAAGATGATAGCTTTCAAAACCCTTTTTTAGAATTACAAAATCTCCTTTTTGCCCTTTTCTCTTTTAAAACACTTTTAGGTGTGTTAAAAATAGTTTTTCTCCAAATTAAATTTAACCCGACTCGACTTAACTAATCCGATTATCTCTCGACCCTAAACTCGGGGTGTTACATAGAAATAGATTATTGGCAATTATTTGGGTGTCTAGCAAAAAAGCCTTCCCTATAAGGTAAGACTCTATGGCAATAACAGTGTCAGTGGTTTCATCAACAATAAAACGAGCGTTGGAAAAAAATCCGGGTTAAAGTAGGATAATATTCGGGATTAAGCTGAAGTATGGCACAAAATTTCCATTGCCTCATATACCTTAGGTAAGGAAACCTAAAAGTAGGCTCAGACATATATCTAAAATCTACAAGACGCTAATCCCGAATAGTGAAATTTTTGAATATTTCTAAGTTTTACCTTTGGTTTTGTACTCCAGGTTCATCAAAACATCTATCAAATGAGCTAGATAAAATTTGTTAAGGTTCAGGATCGACTAGGGGTGACTCAGAGAAGGTGAACTCGGGCGATGACATTTTGTCGTAAGTTTTGATTTTGGTGCCATTTCAAGAAAAAAATGATAAGGAAAATTCAAACTCCTACAAAAACAATACCCACAATGTATAAATATTCATCAATTTCAGTCAATAATATAAAAATACCTACAAACTTATATGCGTTACATTTTAAGATTGATAATTTCAATGTGCAAACTTAAATGCATTACATACAAAATTCATCAATTTCACACTACTACAACCATTTCACCAATACATGAAATCTAACTTAACTCAACCCAATATGTGCAAACGATAATCTAAATTAAACCCAACATGTGCAAACCATAAAAGAGACGAAATAACTTCCAAAATTATCAAAATGTGCAAACCATAAACTAAACTAAACCCAACTCAAAATGAGGAAATCAACAACTCCCAAAATTATCAAAATGTGTAAATCAACTAAACTAAACCCAACATTTTCAAACCATAAAATAAACTAAAACCCTAACAAACTGTAACATTAAAATTTATAAAAATTGAAGGGTAGAATTTTGTAATACCTCAAAAAACTCATAAAATAGACGAAATAAGTGATGAGTATGCACAATCCTTGTGAATTCCGTGAAGATTGGGTGAAAATCGCCAAACTTTGGAGAGGGAAATCGGTTTTTAGGTTTGAATTTGGGGAAAATATGATTTCAGGCCTATTTATACAAGTAGGCCTGCGCGTACATGACCAAATTCTTTGTAGTCGGCGCACGATATACCATCACACCAAAAAAACTTCTTCAAGTGTCCGAATTCTTCCCTCGTGTGCCTAACAAAGAAGAAAGGATCGGATTCTTGCTTTCCATATAAATATGTCATTACCGTTTCAGCATCACCATCTTGTACTTCTTCTCGTTTAATTCTATGTAGATAGTTGTACAAGTCCTTCGGTAGAAAACCATCATTTTGAATTGAACCAGCTTCGTTCACGAGATTTCACATTATCTTACTTGGAGTAAATCTAGAGTGGTGCATGCTTTTAATCTTAAGTTCGTCTAACTCACTAATTTTCCAGAATGACCTACAAAATAAACAGAACATTATATATATAAGCTAGAGGTTAGTATATAACAATTTACTTATTTATAAATTATATACCTGATATAAGCAATTTGTGTTGCCTGAACCATATCATGGTTATGTTCTGCGTGGAATTTAACAACTTTTCAATATTGATATCGTTCGTCCAATTTGAATCTAATAAATGCTCCACATCCAACTCTGATATCCGGTCTTTGTTCACGTTTTCTGTTTGGAAAGTTAATCCACCTTTCCTCTCTATATCCCTCCTTACGACACACCATTCTCTTTGCAATTATATGACCACCAGCTCGACTT
This sequence comes from Hibiscus trionum, assembly GCA_030270665.1. Taxonomy (NCBI): domain Eukaryota; kingdom Viridiplantae; phylum Streptophyta; class Magnoliopsida; order Malvales; family Malvaceae; genus Hibiscus; species Hibiscus trionum. Next base: position 32,705,771 of record BSYR01000021.1, read on the forward strand.
TTCACTTTTTAGTCGACTCGAACTCCAAAACCTTTCACTTTGACATAGATATGGTAAAATTTAATACAATCATCCAAAGTCTTCAACTTTAACATACTCATATCGTTCTCATCATAATCTTTTAATTCTTTCCCAATCTTGTCCCATATGCTTTCATGAATGAAGTAGTCAAGGGTCTTCTCATCATCTATTTGTTTGACATCGTCAACAGGATAATCAGTTTGTTCTTCTTCAGAATTAATTACATAATCTTCATCCTCGTTACAATACTTTAACTCTGTTGCTTGAATTTTGGTATCTTCGTTATTAACCATCTCGAAAAAATCTGTAATTTAATGAAATAACAGAAATTATAAAAGAACTAAACACAAAATTTATAAATAACAATTTAAGCAATCAGATCGAACTTAAAGCAAAAAAGTGCAGAAAAAGAGCAATCGTACCGGTACGGTTGTGCAAGCGTACCGGTACAGGTGCTTCTTAAAAAATTGCAGTGAGCTAAATTTGTACCGGTATGCATACCGGTACGATTAAGCCCACCTTTTGGTACGCTAAAACCATCGTACCGGTACGCGCGACGGGCTGCGATTGGGGGATTTCGAATCGACCATGAGATTTAGGGTTCTAACAAACAAATTGGGGTATTAAAAATATAATTGGGGTCATAATATGGGTGTTAGGATACTCAATTTTGGAATTAGGTACTCAAATTTTCAAAATAGGGTTTGGATTATGGTTAGGGTTTGAAAATTAGGGGATTATGGGATGCAATTTTTGGGGATATAGATTTAGGGGATCCCGGAATTGGGTGGCCGAATGGAAAGGGGGTGCCGGGGAGTGGCCGGTGATGGCGGCAATTGAATGAAAAACATCAAAATCGACTCAAGTTTAAATTAAATTTCGAATGGGGAATTGGGGATAAATTACCTACTTGCAAAAGGGAAACATCGGTAGATATCAACGACGACGGAAAACGGCCGGTGACGGGGCTGGGCGAATATAGTCAGCGGCGGCGGTGACAAATGGATTAATTTCAAAGAAAAATACTTAGGGTTGTTTGATTTGGGGATAGATTTTTTGATTAAAGAATATTTAATATAAAATTAAAAATAACAAAATGTATTTTAATTAAATTATGATTTTAAATTTAAAAAAAATATATAATTATGCGGTGAGTACTTTAAATTTTAAATATTTATAAACTAAATTATCCGTGCTCATCAATGATTGTTGTTAGTGGTGCTCATTAGTGCTAGACGAGCGAGCCAGACTCATTTTTTTAATTGTTTACCGGATTCCGTTTATTTTGACTCTGCTAAATTTGATTCTAATATTGTATTTGTTGTATTCTGGCATCTGCCTTCCCTTATAGACAATAGAAATTAGTTGCCTAATATTGTTTAGAGTCAAGGCGATCCTTTAGTCCTATTCCCGGTTTTGGACAATGTAATGGGATGGAGTCTAACGTACAACATGTTATGGTACGGTTATGGTATGTACTCAACTAAAAATATTAGAAATATAGAACTTAAAATGTTATCTATCAACCTAAAATGTTACACTTTTTATAATATTTTAGGTTGGTGATCTCACGTCAAGTATCGATACTCAAAACCATGCTTCGATACTTAACCACTAACCAAAATATTATAAAAAAAACATAATATTTTAAGTTGATGAATAATTTTTAAGTTCTATTTTATAATATTTCAATTGGTATTATACCGTAACCGTAAATATCTTGTCGCACCCAAACTCACCCGCGTAATAGAGGAAATTAAAACTAGAAGTTTGATAATTAACTTCGTCAGTGTCGGTTCTTCAAGATTTTTTTCCCTACTCTTTATTGAGCTTTGCGTGGGACATCGTTGCAGCTTAATTAGCCACTTAAAATGTTGGATTGTTAACACGAAGCCTCTTGCTTTAAATGGTCCCACTACCCCACCTCTTCTCACTTTATTTTATTTTGTCTGGAACCTTGCTACAATGTTTAACATGCTTAAACAGATTGTAACCAAATCCAAAAAAAAAAAAAACCCAGCACCCGTTGACTAAGCATTTGAATAATTAAGAATATGAACAGTTAGCTTTTTTCAGTTTTTCTTGTGCAGACCATGATCAAACCGCTTTAAATCAAGCAAATTATGCATGCCAATAGTTAAAAAAATAGCTCCTCTATAGGATTCCTTGCGTTTTCACATGTTATGGCTTTGCTGGGTGAAGAAGAAAGAAAATTAGAAGAGTGAAATTTTAAAGTGATAGAAAAAATAAATGATGAAATATATACATATATATATTTTTATCAGTGTGTTTAGTTGAAAAGATGAAAAATTAGAAAGAAAATAGATTTTTTTTTCTTTTTATTGTTTGGCACAATGAAAAAGTGAGAGGAAAGAAAATTAAACTTTAAAAATTATAATTTATTTTTAATTTTTATAATTCAGTATAATATTTTTAATTTAATTATATTTATTAAATTTAGTCCTAATTTTTTTTATTTAATCTAAAATTAATCCATATTTGTTTTTAATTTTTATAATTTAATTTAACATTTTTAATATAGTTTTATTTTGTTCAATTTAATCCCTAATTTTTTCTTTAATTCAAAATTGACCTATATGTATTTCTATTTTTTAATAATTGAGTCCAATATTTTTAATATGTTTTATTTTTGTCCAGTTTAGTCCATAAATTTTTTATTTAATCCGAAATTAACCTCTATTTATTTCTAATTTTTATAATTTAGTCTAATATTTTTATAATCTAATCCCGAGAGTTTGACTGTCAATGTAACACCTAATGCGCGATACAAACGAATATAACCTGAATATCGAATGCTACAAATGTCCTATTTGTGGCTAAAAAAAAGCATAATTGCTTACATGAAAGTAAAAGAAAACCAACATGAACATAAAGGAGAAATAACTAACTAGAGTCAGCCGAGAAAATAAACTTTTAAAAATTTTAGAAAATAAATGATTTAACAAAAGATATTTTGGTAATTTTTCAAGATTTGAACCCAAAAACATTCAAAACTTGAATAAAAGTTTAATATAAATAGAAATATTATATACCTCTGTTTTGCTAAAACAGAAGTTCAAATCGAAGTAAATTTAACCGAATCGGGGTTTAGGGACTAAGATATAAATAATTCACAAGTTAGATTTTAAATTAAAACCTCAATTTAAGGTCCGTTTTAGACTCATTAATTTTTATTAGACTTAATGGTAAATTTGTGTTAAAATCGAATTTAAAATAGAGTGTTAATTGCAAAAAAAAAGTAGTTTATGGGCCATTTTAAAAACATTCATAAATATAGGGGACAGTTTTTTTAAAAAGTGACATCTTTCGTTTTTCTTTTCTATTTTCACCAAATTTGGAGAAAAAACTATTTGTATAAGAGCGAGGAAAACTTCATCTCATCCTATTTTTTTTTCTTTTTAATTTTTCACTCTACCAAGCAACCCTTAAATTCATTTTTTTTCATTTTTTTCTTCCTTTCTTCCTCTCTTTCACTTTTTCTCTCTACCAAACAAAGTCTATAAGTTGAATATATCGAATTTTAACAGCCCAACAAATCTAACATCCTCTATAAGATTTTGATGATGCTTTTAAGTTTCAATAATTGTCTGGAAAGAAAGGAATTTGAGTCGTTGTTCTAATTTTTTTCCTTTTCAACTGTTCTAAAGATGTTTCATTTTGTTTCTCTTAAGCTTCTTTTTGAGGCTTTGTTTGACAGAAAAGAAAATTGGAAGGAAGAAGGAAGGCAAAAAATTGAAAAGAAAATAAATTTAAAGGTTGTTTGGTAGAGTGAAAAATTCGAAAGAAAAAAAATATGAGGATAGTTTTCCTTAATCCTATACAAATAGTTCTCTCTAAATTTAGTGAAAAATAGGAAAGAAAAGTGAAAGTTATCACACTTCAAAAATAAAATTATGAAATTAATTTTTTTTTTAAAAATTATAATTTCATTTTAAGCATATTTATAATTAATTTTTATGATTCTATCTAATATTTTTATTATAATTTTATTTTGTTTAGTTTAGTCTCTAAAAATTTTATTTAATCTAAAATTTACCTTTATTTATTTTTATATTTTATTATTAAATTCAATATTATTAATGAAATAAAATTTTTGTTCGCTTTAGTCCCTAAAATATTTATTTAATCCAAAATTGAACCCTATTTGTTTCTAATTTTTTACAATTTTATCTAATATTTTCACTATGATTTTATTTTTTTTCAACTTAATCCCTAAAATTTTATTTAATTTGGAATTAACCTCTATTTTATAATTCAATCCATTATCCTTTAATAGCAAACTTTACATTTTAGTCACTATTTTTATAATTGTAATTAAGGACTTGTTTTAGCTCAGATTAACCTGAAGCTTGGTCTATATGTCGATGATGATATTTATTTCATAAAGGAAGGTTTAATTTCACTTTTTGAAAAATTGGCCCATGTATTTTATGAATGTTTTCAAAATGGCCCATAAACTACTTGTTTTTTTGCAATTAACACTCGATTTCAAATTTGATTTCAACAAGAATTTACCATTAAGTCTAATTGGAATTAATGAGTCTAAAACGCCTGAAATTGAGTTTTTAACTTATACAACTTATGAATTATTTACATTTTAGTCCCTAAACCCCAATTCGGTCAAAATTACTTGGATTTGAACTTCTTTTTTTAGCAAAACAGATGTATACAATGTTTCTACTTATATTAAACTTTTATTTAAGTTTTGAATGTTTTTGGGGTTCAGATCTTGTAAAATTACCAAAATACCTTTTTGTTAAATCGTTTATTTTCTAATGTTTTTAAAGGTTTATTTTCTTGGGTGACTTTAGTTAATTGTTTCCCCTTTATGTTCATGTCAGTTGTTTACTTTCATGTAATCAAATATGCTTATTTTTTAAAATTTGTTTTAGGTCACAAATGGGACATTTGTAGCATTCGGTATTCGGGTTAGATTCGTATATATTCTGTATTAGGTGTTTCATTGACAGTCAAACTATCGGGATTAGATTATAAAAATATAGACCAAATTATAAAAATTAGAAATAAATATAGGTTAATTTTGGATCAAATAAAATTTTATGGACCAAATTGGACAAAAATAAAATTATATTAAAAATATTGGACTCAATTATAAAAAATAGAAATACATATAGACCAATTTTGAATTAAAGAAAAATTATGGATTAAATTGAACAAAAATAAAACCATATTAAAAATGTTAGATTAAATTATAAAAATTAAAAACAAATATGGGTCAGTTTTAGATTAAATAAAAAATTTTAGAGACTAAATTGAATAAAAATAATCAAACTAAAAATATTATACTAAATTATAAAAATTTAAAATAAATTATAATTTTTAAAGCTTAATTTTTTTTCCTCTCACTTTTTCATTGTATCAAGTAATAGAGAGGAAATAAACTTATTTTCATTCTAATTTTCCATCTTCTCAACCAAGCACGCCTGATAGAAAAAAAATTATATTTTCCATCCTTTCATTTTTCTATCACTTCAATTTTTCATTCTTCTAATTTTCTTTCTTCTCTACCAAGCAAAGGCTAAGTCCTCATTACAGTTTGCTTTGAACTGTTTAACATTCATGGCTGAATGTGCATGTTATTTTAGAATTTACAAAGTCTCGTAACTTCCATTGCTTTAAGCTTTAGTTCCATATCAAGTCTTATATTTTGATGTTTAATTCTTAGCTCGTTAATAACGCACACATATTGTACACATATGGTGTACGAACCCGAGTCACTATGATGAAACACATCATCTTTTACCACTGGGACTATTCCACGGGTTCAAAGATTTAACTGGTATAAATTAGTTTAAAATCTCATTATTATGATTATTTTGGATTAGATTTTACAACCTGTATTTTATATGGTTTTCACAATAATTGTTTGAAACCATTAATGTTTAATGCATGGAAAATTGTGATTTCTTATTATAAAGGAACTTAAACCTCATAAGTTGTTGCTTTCGTTGCATTGACGTGGGGTCGGATTCTGCAGAAAGTAATAATGAATTTCAAAAGATTATATCATATATAATGTCCCATGTAGATAACATACAATATCAGAACCTTTAAACAATCTTGATCATCAATGAAAACGAAACGAAAAACACGTTGAAAGGCCACTGCTGTGCTCAGCTTCCTTACTTGATTCTGAGAATTTATCCTGCTTTATCAAACAAAGAGTGACATGGAGAAAAGGCAAGAGATTTGATTCTTTGCTTTGTTTCTAAGCTTAATTTTGACTATTGTTTGAAGAAGAGAAGAGATGGTTTAAATTGAATCAACTTCCTTGCTTATTAGCCAGTTAATTTGTTGGATTCTTAACAAAAAGCCTTTTGCTTTAAATGCTCCCATTACCCCACCTCTTCTCACTTTAATTTATTTTGTTTGGAACCATGATGCAGTGTTTAACATGGTTAAATAGATTGTAACCAAATCCCAATACTTGTTGACTAACATGAGAAGCATTTGAATAATTAACAACATGAACAGTTGGCTTTTCTTCAGCTTTTCTCGTGAAGGCCATGGTCTAACCATGCCAATAGTTAAACAAATAGCTCCTCTATATAAGATTCTTTGCTTTTTCACAGCCCAGCAAATCTAACATCCTCTATAAGATTTTGATGTTGCTTTTATGTTTCAATAATTGTATGGAAAGAAAGGAATTTAAGTCATGGTTCAATTTTTTCCCCTTTCATCTGCTCCAAAGATGTTCAATTTCTTTTCTCTCAAGCTTCTTTGCCTGTCCTCATTACAGTTTGTTATTTTTTTTACCTGTTTAACATTCATGGCTGAATGTACATGCTCTTTTAGAATCTACATTATCTCCTAACTTCCATTGCTTTAAGCTTTAGTTCCTTTTCAAGTCTCATAATCTGCTGTTTAATTCTACCCAATGCTAATCTAATTTATGCCATTTTGGCAGAAGGAAAAAATAGTTTGAATACCATTTATGGTTCTTTGGCAGCACAATAGTTTCAAGGCATGCAATTTTGGGTCCATTTTCAGCCTTTTAAAATGTCTTTATTTTGGTGTTAAAATGAAACTGAATTTAAGCCAATTCAGACTCTGAAGTGTGGACGAAATACAGTAATTCAACCACAGAAAGTTACACAAACATGGTCTGAATTCTAAATGTATATAACATCATCTACTTATCTTCTCTTTTAGACTTTTAGTCATATACAGGTTTGAAGTTCTTGTAAGCTATGACAGCATAAAAAGGGTCTGAACCCGAAAATAACCTGAGCCACTTCATCAACAAACTAAATGGTGATTTGTCATCTTGAGAATTAGCAGCAGACGGTAATTTCCGGATCACTTCCGGTGCCGTAAACCCCTCAATGCACTGGAAATACTGTACAACAAGTTGTACTCTACTATATGCAGTTCCATCTCTCCAGGCACTGATTGCTTTCTCATAGAAAAGTCTATTGCTGAAGCTCACTATGAACACACCTCCCGGCCTAAGAATCCGAAAAACTTCTGCAAAAACCTATAACAAGCAATCATGGATTCATAATCTTGGTCAGTTTCAGACCCTCTCATTGCTTCCTACACAGGCATAGCTACATAATCTGATGAACAGAAAACCATACAGGTTACCTTCTCTGGTTGCTGAAGATACTGCACGCTGACAGTGCATAACACAGCATCGAAACTTGCATCTTCGGCCTCGAGTTTCTGATCCTGGTTTAGATCCTTGACAAAGAAGTAATCCATCCTAAAATTCCTGGCAAGCTCCTGAGCATTAAGTCCATGCCCTACCACTCTTTTGTAAACAACTTCATTTGGTAGATGGCTAATCCATGAACTCATGAGGTCAAGAATCTCTGAGCCATGCCTTAACCTCTCCCGATACAAATCCGTTAATGTGGCGATGAATCCATCGTCAACATGAGCGACAAACCTTGGAGAAGCATAGAATTCCCTGTCGGGAGACGGGTTGAGCTTGGTTCTGCCTTCATTGGTTAGCACCAGGCGTTTTATTCTGCCTGCTTTTGATTGATTTGCTTCCTTGTTTGAAACTCTTAGTGGAAGAATCTTTTTAAAAGTTTGTGAATTTGCAGGTGCAATGGACGGGTTCCATGGCTTGGGTTTTGAGTGAATAGGCAGCATATGTGATTTTTGAAGGCTTACTGGTTTCAGGGGATTGCAGAAAAGCTTTCCAATTTAATTTAATTTGTATGGTTGTAAATATTTGCAGATATCTCTGGCCGAAACAACATTTTCAGATTTCAATTAAGGCCCACAAAACATTGGTATAAAATGGGCCAATTTTAGGCTTTTCAAATATTGTGATCCGGCCGATGGCTTTAATGTTCTAGAGGCACTCCTAACAATCAATAAAAAAAAATTACGAGATCTATTAATTGATCTAACAATTAAAAATATTCATGATATTTTATTTTATGTGAGTTTGAATTTTGATATTTGTCTATTGTAATTTGCAATGTAAATGCTTTTTAGTTAATAAAAAAGAGTAAAATTTTGGTTTTTATACAAAATAAAAGGATAGAAATCGATCACTATCAAACCGGAGACTAATATTAACCGATGACTTAACAAATGTTTTTTTTTCTGTCACATCACCTATGTTTCCGTCTATCCCTGTACTCTAATTAGTTATAATTTCTGTTAAAAATAGTTATATTTTGATTCTTTATTTTTTTGAGGGTAAATATTTTAGTCACTAAATTATTCATGCTTTATTGTTTTGGTCACCAAATTATTACTTTTGGTAAAATCGTCAATAACATTACGTTTTTCCTATTTTTATCACATGCTATTAAGAAAATCGCAGAAAAAATAGTTTGATGACTAAAATAGGAAAGAAAAAATAGATTGGTTACCAAAACCGGAAAAAATAACATTAGTGACCAAAATAAGAAAAACGTAACGTTAATGATGGTTTTGCTAAAAATAATAGTTTTGTGACCAAAACAGAAAAACGAGAATAATTTAGTGACCAATGAAGTTGTTTACCCCTTTTATAATATTATTAGTTTATTAGAATAGTTAACTATATCAATTATTCTTATTAAAATTTCATTATTAACTTTTTTTTCTTTAAAAATACCCTTCTTATTAGTACCTATCAATACCTGCCGCCACGTGTCGAAACCAGGACGAGTAAGACTACAGACGGTGTAACACAAGGCAGACTGCAACGTGCAGGATCGCCCGCGAACTGTGCGACACCTTCTGCAGCATATGGCGAACAAAAAAAACTACGAGTAACATCGCACATCGCCCCAGTTGCAACGTGACCACATGTATGCTCACAAGGGATGTTGAGGAGAACCTAGGACGTCAAATCATAGCCAGTCCAATCAATGTATCATGATAAACCTACCTTGACACTTGTCCAAGTGGTATAAAATTGGGCATGCAGTTGAGAGGAACCAAAGACCTTTTACTCTCGGCACCATCACCACCCCAAAAGCAAGAGTAATACTTGAACTCTAACCTGGAACGGTCGTCCCCATCACTGTCAGACTACCATCTCTGATCCCTGATCATTTTGACCATCAACAATTGGTACGGTGAGCGTGGACCGAAAATGTGACCTTCAGATCCTTCAACGGGCCTAGAATTTTCAAGATAGATGGAGGCAACCAAGACAGTTCCAAGGACAAATGGCCAGATGAGGATGTTCTACCAGCCCGACCAAGGACAGTGACCGGTGAAAAGAAAGTGCACGACAATATCTTAATGGGCCAGCCGGTAGAGACAGCCATGCAATAGCTACAATAGTTCCAACAAGATTTTTGACATCAGTTTTGGGACTAACATCCCCCGTTGTTCGCGGCGGGGCAGGGCACACAACAAGCGAGAGGGATGTCGCCATCAGAGGGCAGCAGCCAAAAATTCTTGGAAATGCAAGAAAAAAATAAAGAGCATAAAGGAAGCTTTGGTGCTCTCAAAACAACAGTACGAGCAACAAAAAAAGTCCATGCATGACGGTGCTGAACAACAAAAAATTGTAGAATAAAAGATCGAGAATTAATTAAATAGTTGTCAAGAAAAGCTAGAAGTAAAATGGTCCAGGAGCTCCTCCTCCTCCCCAACAGGAGACCGAAGATGAACATCTCCGAGAGTTAGGGGAGGATTATGAAGAATCAGAGTATATGGACTATATTCCTACGAAGGATGACAAACAACAAGTGCTAAAAGCAAAAATGGAGCAGATAGAGAAGAATTTTCAGAGCATCCAAAGCCAGAGGCAGGATGATCCTTCTCGAAATCCTCGGAGGTGCAAAAATGAGCCTTTATCTGTTTACATCTTAGAGCATCACATGTCTACATATTTCAAGGTATCGAAGATGATGTATAGCAAAAGAGGCGACCCTTAAGATCACCTGTCCTATTTCTTGAATCCTATGGATTTGTTCGGCGCCTCTGACCATGTTAAATGATGAACGTTCTCGATGACCCTTAAGGATTTGGCTCAAGTTTGGTACCTCAAGCTCCCAACAAACTTAATCTCCTGTTTTGACCAGCTGGCAAAGATATTCATGTGTCATTTTTAGCCAACAAAGTATTAAAAAGATTGACAACGTACCTTATGTTCGTTATTTTGTAACCCCCTCGACCCGACCTGGCCGATAGACCGAACCGAATGGATCACACAGGGAATATTGAAGTAAACCGGGAAAGTTTACCTTAATAAACGACCTTTTTTTCTTTTTATCTTGACTAGATACATCTTAGTTTCCTATGTGTACGTACACAAGCAGCGGATAAAACCTCAACACGTTCGCCAATTAAATTAAGCCGATTAAGGTTTAGGGACTATTTTGTAAATTTGGAAAATTATAAGGACTTTTGTCAAATTCACCTTTAATTAAGTTAGTTACATGCGTAAAGGTGAAAACTCAGCTCAAAATGACATTTAGAACTCATCCAATTGCATAATAAACAAATAAGGACCAAAATGTAAGAAACAAAAATTTTGAACAATTCAAATTCCACATCCAGCGGTCCGGTGTTCCGGAACAGGAAGCCCCCGTTTCGATACAGCCGTTTCGAAACATTAGTGCCCGTTTCGAAACGCGAGACCGTTCCGAAACCCCTCTAAGCAGGTTCCAGTACAAAAGTTCATAGAGGCAAAATGTTCTGGAACGTGCCTTACCGTTTCGAAACATCAAGGCCAATACAGACCAATGTTCCAAAACATGTAAGGGCGTTCTGAAACGCCTGGGCCTGCAACTTTCCAAAAAGCTGTTTTTAAACACTTTTCGCCCTCCGAAACAATCCCAACACATGGCTCAACAAACATACAATTTGTATACACAACAATGGCCACATATACGAAGCACAAGCATCATCAAAGCATCATTTCCACCAACTATGATACTAAAGGCATGCTTCCTAGATGACAAAAGCACAAAAAGACTAAAAGCCAATTGCAAGCATAAACCAATACTCGATGACCATTTACAAATCCAAATATGCATCATAAACTTGCTCGAAACCAGAAATCAACAAATCAATAACGTTCAATGCATCGAACACCCCCATTGCCCTTATTACGTTAGTTCGAAAGCTCAACATACATTTAACAAAATGTCTTGGTGTGGTTCCTCGAAGAGGCTGCCTCCAAAAGTCTAATTATCTGCATTGATAAAACAAAGAGAGCATAAGCATACAAGCTTAGTGAGGGTTGCTCAAAATCACAAACATCATCAATGCACAAAACCGTTTTTCACTCTTTTCAAAACCAACATCCCTATCTTGATAAACCATGCACTTTTTCAACAAACTCACTGATTTAAACATCACGCAACATGCTCCAAATCAAAACCAGCAATACCGTGCCTTTCAAGCACAAACACCATTATGCTAGGCCTAAATCAAAACATGCATCTTTCAAACCATGCATTAACAATATTTTCCACAATATTCATTTCCATTATATTGGCTCACAAGTGATAACCACAATCTCAAAACCAAAGTATCGGATACACGGATTACCAAGGATTGTCCAACACCCTTCATACACTCTACCGACATCTCAAGGTTCACACACGAGATCGACCCTCCATCGTTGTGACACCCATGGTGGAGTATTCGGTACAATCACAACCTCTCAACACCACTCATCGGTAGATGTATAATCCACTAACGAGAGACGGGAAAAAACACAAGGATCGCACCCGGGAAATACCCTCAACTGTTGTAACCTTAAACAATCCTCAATCATTAGGGTACTTGGATGGAGTATTCGGTACATCACAACCCCTCAACATCCAAGGCGACTTGTTTATAGTGCACTCAATCCTATAGCCTGCTAACTATATCCGATTTTATTTATAAAATGCTTTAAACCACATCACTTGCCAATATAGTCCATAACACGTGCATAACTTACTGTTTTTACAAAGCATTCATGGTAAGCCATTAACAAGCATTAAACCATGCTTAAAACCTCTTGCATCAACACATAAATACAAGGACCACTTACCTAGTGCATCCTTAAACAACATGGCATAATCATACACAATTTATATTCTCAAAACATGCTTAAAAAAATAGTTAAATGCATTTGAAATCAAGTGCAACCAAAGGCTCATAACTAGCACAACCGTGGGAGAAAATTTGATTTACTTACTTCCAAACTTAATAAAGCGTTTCAAACTCTTATTAAGTTCCCAAAACATTTTATAAAACGTTTCCACGCAGGAAAACCAAATTCCACTCACCGACTTGCGAAACCACGCTTGCCGACGCACTAACGACCTTCTGAAGCCTCCAAAAACACTTCGTTTGCTTCCAGATCACTATCCCCTATTTCCAACACATCAAAACAGAGGTTCAATACATTAAAATACATCACAAACCCCAGCACACACAAGAAATCCCGCAGCCCTGCTCTAAAGCCTCAAAACACCCATCCGAAACAACCAAAAATTCAATCGATTGACCTCAAACCTCAGCCCAACCATTATCCAACTCATCCAACACATTCTAAGCATTAATTAACACTCAAAACCAACCTAAAACCAACCTTATACCTCCTATAACTCGAATTCCCCAAGAACACCTAAAAAACAAACCCAAAAACACTTTAAAAACTAAATATCTCAAGGGTTTTGGGATCTATATGATTAAGACTCTACTTCAACATCAAAAACCTTTCAAAACTCATTTAGAAATAATCTCAAATCAGCCAAATCAATAAAAGTCCGAAAATCACCTTTTAAACCAATTTTTCATCAAGATTTCAAGATTTTATCAATCTAATAACAAAACCTCAATCAAAATCAGTATTAAAGAGTCTATTATCTTTGGAATTTCATTAAAGAACTTTATATTAGAGGGATAGCACGAAAATTACCTCTAATCCTTGCTTCTCCTCAATTTGGCAAGTTTTGCTTGAAGAAAATCGAAGGAAAATGAAAGAAATCAATGGAGAAATGATAGGAATCAAAAGAGAATTGAGAGCAAAATATTTCTGGAAAATTAAGAGAAAAGAAGAGTGTTTGGCTGAAACAAAAGTGAGAAAATGAAATCTCGTGAAATTTTTCATTAACCGTCCAACTACTTTATCTAATTAACCAAATTAAAAAGTCTTTTAATTCTTAATAGCATTTAAAAAACTTGCCAAATTAGGGAAAAGGCATAATTTCCATGTAGCTCCTTAAAGATTCTAAGATTTTGACTCTTCTTGAAAAACCATCTTTTTTCAACTTTTAAATCTTTACATTTTGGTCACTACCCAAAATGTATACTTTCGAAAACTCGTTTTGTAAAATTGATTTGACCAACCTCTCAAACATCATTTTGGAGGATTTTATCACATTTTTATCCTATCCCGAACTCCGATCTCCCTAAACCACCTTTTAAACGGTTCGAACAACCATCACTGGTTCCACCGGTGCAACCTGACTCGCCAAAACATCTAAGCCCAAAATCGGGGCATTACAACTCTCCCCCACTTAGGAAATTTCATCCTCAAAATTTTACCTGAAGGAAAAATATGCGGGAATTGCCTCAACATGTCCGCCTTGCTTTCTCACGTGGCCTCCTCAACTCCTCAGTGTCGCCACAACACCTTCACAAGCTCAATCGTCTTGCCACGAAAAACTTTTCTACTCGAAACCAAAATTCTCACCGGTTCCTCATCATAGGAAAAATCCGGATTCAACTCTATTTCCTCAACCGGCATCACATGTGAAGGATCCGATCTATATCTCCGCAACATAGATACATGAAACACATCATAGATCTTTTCCAACTCGGGAGGCAACCTCAACCGATAAGCCACGTGACCAACTCTCTCCACAACCTCATAGGGTCCAATAAACCTCGGACTAAGCTTTTCCTTACGTCCGAACCTCATCACCTTCTTCCAAGGCGATATCTTAAGGAACACGTGATCTCCGACAGCGAACTCAACCTCATTACGCTTTAAATCTGCGTAAGACTTCTGGCGATCCGATGTAGTCTTCAGCCGCTCACAGACGAGCTTAACTTTTTCAGTTGTTTCTTTCAGCATATCTGGCAAGGAAAGCAACTTTTGCCCCGCTTCAGCCCAAAAAAGAGGCGTTCTACACTTTATCCCATACAAGGCCTCATACGGTGCCATTTGAATACTTGCCTGAAGGCTTTTATTATAGGCAAACTCAACCAATGACAGATTCTTTTCCCAAGAACCTTGGAAATCAACCACACAACATCGTAACATATCCTCAAGCACTTGGATAACTCGTTCCGACTGCCCATTCGACTGAGGATGATATGAAGTGCTGAAATTCAACCGCGTACCCAACGCCTGATGCAAACATTCCCAAAACCTTGCTGTAAACTTCGGGTCTCTATCTAATACTATAAACTTGGGCATACCGTGAAAATGCATAATCTCAGCAATATACAGTTCAGCGAGCTTGTCCAACGTATACATAGTATGCACAACCAAGAAATGTGCACACTTCGTAAGGCGATCCGCAATCACCCACACTGAGTTCTTCTTCGATGGTGTCAAAGGCAACCCGGATATGAAATCCATCATAATCTTCTCCCATTTCCACTCCGATATCCTCAAAGGCTGTACAAACCGGAAGGAAACTAATGCTCTGCCTTCACCCGCTGGCAAACCATACACTTGCTAACAAAATCCGTCACATCCTTTTTCAACCCCACCCAGTAGTACTCATCCTTTAAGACACGATACATCTTGGTACTACCAGGGTGTATAGCAAAAAGACTGCTATGGGCTTCAGTCAAGATAGTGCGCCTCAACTCAACATCTTCCGGCACAACTATTCAACTTTTGAAACAAAGAACTCCATCATCATTAAAGCAGAAATCCGTAGCCTTACCATCAGCTATATCCTGAACATGAGGCACCAACGAATCATCCAGCAACAACTTTTCCTTAATCAACTGAATTAAAGAAGGTTTCACCTGTAACTCGGCTATCAAGCCACCATCACGTGATGTACTTAAACGAGAAAACATAGCTCTCAGCTCAACAACTACCTTCCTACTCAAAGCATCAGCCACAACATTGGCCTTTCCCGGATGATACTAAATGGTCAAATCATAATCCTTAAGCAACTCCAACCATCTTCATTGCCTAAGATTCAACTCCCTCTGAGACATAAGGTACTTCAAACTCTTGTGGTCGGTATAAAATACACACCTTTCACCATAAAGGTAACGTCTCCAAATCTTTAGAGCAAAAACCACTACCGCGAGCTCAAGATCATGCGTAGGGTAGTTGTGCTCATGCACTTTCAGTTGTCTAGACGCATAAGCCACAACCTTCCCACCTTGCATCAATACGCAACCCAAACCAATATATGATGCATCGCTATAAACTACAAACTCCTTACCCGATTCTGGTTGAATCTAGACAAGAGCTTGTGTCAAAGATTCCTTTAACTTCTCGAAAGCTTGCTGCCTAACATCCATCCACTCGAAACGAACATTCTTTTGCAACAACTTGGTCAAAGGAGCAGCAATCCTAGAAAAACCCTCGAAAAACCTTCGGTAGTAACCATCCAACCCAAGGAAACTACGCACTCCAGTCACCAACTTAGGTGTCCTCTAACTCATCATTGCCTCAACCTTTTGTGGGTCTACTCGGATACCTTCGGCTGACACCACATGTCTAAGAAAAACCACTTCCTTGAGCCAAAACTCACACTTGCTCAGCTTAACATAAAGTTGAATTTCCAACAACACTTGCAACACAATCCTTAAGTGTCTATCATAATCCTCCTCGGTACGTGAATACACAAGGATATCATCGATAAACACCACCACAAACTGGTCCAGATACTCATGGAACACCCTATTCATCATGTCCATGAATGCAGTCGGTGCGTTCGTCAAACCAAACGACATCACCAAGAACTCATAATGGCCGTACCTCGTCCAAAAAGCTATCTTAGGTACATCCACGTCCTTAACCTTAAGCTGATAGTACCCAGACCTCAAATCTATCTTCGAAAAACCCAAAGCACCACGAGACTGATCGAACAAATCATCGATCCTCGGCAAAGGGTATTTGTTCTTAATCATCAACTTGTTCAGTTGCCGATAATCAATGCACATACGCATGGTGCCATCCTTCTTCTTCACAAACAAGACCGGTGCACCCCAAGCCAAAATACTCGGCCTTATGAACCCTCGGTCAAGCAACTCTTGGAGCTGCATCTTCAACTCCTTCAACTCCTTAGGTGCCATGCGATAAGGAGTAATAGACACCGTAGTCGTATTCTCATACAACTCTATACCAAACTCAACCTCCCGGTTGGGTGGAAACCCTAGCAACTCCTTCGGAAAGACACCCAGAAACTCACATACAGTTCGTATCTCTTGCAAACGTACTTCCTTCGTGTCAGGATTTATCACATACACCAAGAAAGCCTAACACCCCAACTCTATCATTCGACTCGCTTCAAGAGCCGAAATTACGTTAGACAAGAACTTCACGTTCTCACCTACGATTACCACCTCGTAATCAGCTGCATGCTTCAGGGTGACTCGCTTAACATCAAAATCCACTACAACTTGGTGTTCAACCAACCAGTCTATTCCAAGAATCGCGTCAAAACCATAAAAAGGTAATTCCATCAAATCAACAGAAAATATATGACCTTGAATAGACAACGGGCATCTCCTATACAATTTCCTTGTAACAACAGTCTCACCAAAAGAACTTGTTACTTGCATCCCCACATATAGCATCTCAACAGGAATATCTAGCAAATGCGCATGCTCACTCAAGATGTATGAAAGCGTAGATCCAGAATTAATCAAGGCTAACAAGGATAAAGATTGCAATGTGAAGGTACCTACAATCACATCAGTGTCGTTGCGCCCCTCGCGATGTGCATACACCTTCGCAGGACCACCACCTTCTGGCTGAACGTCAACGACATGGGCCACACCCCTAAAGCAATCCTCTCTTCTCTGAAAGTTGCCTCGGCCGCGCCCACGGCCTCTCTGCTGAGCAACAACTGGTGCTCGACCCTGAACACCTCCCGCTAACAGGGGACACTCAGGCCTCATATGGTTAGCGGATCCACAGTTCCAACATGAATTAGCTCCAGCCATAGGAGCCTGCACCTCACGAGCCACAAGAGGGAAATCCCTCATTATATGCTTCTGTGATCCACACGTCCAGCACGTGTTCTGTTCAACCCTCTGTTTGTTGGCATGAACCGGTACACCACGCCCAAAGTTACCACGCCTAGCCGCATGCTGATATCGACGGTCCCAGTTCCTTTTGTTCTGCCCACCACTAGTGTCATCTTCAGTAGCTCTCTTGCCCAGACCAGAACAACCTCCACGCAAAGACAAACCCAAACTCTGCTCTATATCTTTGGCTCAAGTCACGAGCAAATCAAAATTCATATAATCTATTACAAGCATATACATCTTCACTTCCTGCACCAGGCCGTACCGAAAATGATCACATCGATGCCTATCACTTGGCATTAACTCCGAATCATACTGGCTTAACCGTATGAACTAGACCTTGTACTCAGCTACCGTTATACTTCCCTGAACTAGAGACATAAATTCTCTATTTTTGTCGTCCAGGTACCTAACTCCAAGGTACGTCCTCTTGAAAGCAGACCGGAAGAACGCAAAATCCACCTCTTCCAGCTCCAAGGCCGAGGTTGCAGTTTTCCACCACGTATACACATCACCGTGTAACAATGATACTGTGTAACCCAGCTTTCGTGCATCATTGCACCCCATTTGATCCAATTTTCGGATCATACTGGCTAGCCATGCCTTAGACGCCTTAGAAGATAGTCCTCGAAACTTTACTCCTCCTAAAATCTTCAATCGCTCTAATGGCAAACTAGCTTGCCCAGCAGCAGGAGCTTTTACGTGCACTCCGGCAACAGCAGCCTGGAATGCCCTAGTAATCGCATGTACCAAAGGCGTCAAATCTCCCAACACCAGACCGGCCTGTCCATGTTGACCCTGCTCATCACACCAGGTGGTGATGGCGGAGGAGGAGGTAGATTTCCACCATGTGGAATTTCGTTCTCCTGACCTCGCTGCTCCTCAACAGGAGCTATTGCTCCAGAATGTAACTCACGCCTTGGTCCCATTGTGCTAGTTAACATTTAAACATGAACATAAAACAAACAAATAATCAAGCCATCTCTTAACAAGGATCCCAAGACTTTCAAAACCAATTTAAAATATTTCGCTAGGTAATAAGGTAATGGGCGTTCCAAATTCCCCCCAACATAGCATAAAGTATACAACATGCATACTTCAACCATCATATCGTTCAAGCATCAAGATTCAGTCCAATCAACACCACAGAACAATTCACATCCACCTTCACTCATCAATTACAACATCACTATCACACAGTCAATCATAAACATGCGTAACATTCACCAGACAAAGCAAAATACCATAAAACACATATCCACATCGCAATTCACTTACCAACAACTTACCATTATCCCAACCTTTCGTAACCTGGCTCTGATACCACCAAATGTAACCCCCTCGACCCGGCCTGGCTGATAAACCGAACCGAATGGATCACACGGGGAATATTGAAGTAAACCGGGAAAGTTTACCTCAATAAACGACCCTTTTTTTCTTTTTATCTTGACTAGATGTATCTTAGTTTCATATGTGTACGTACACAAGCAGCGGATAAAACCTCAACACGTTCACCAATTAATTTAAGTCGATTAAGGTTTAGGGACCATTTTGTAAATTTGGAAAATTATAAGGACTTTTGTCAAATTCAAGTTACCAACCTTTAATTAAGTTAGTTACATGCGAAAAGGTGAAAACTCAGCTCAAAATGACATTTAGAACTCATCTAATTGCATAATAAACAAACAGGAATCAAAATGTAAGAAACAAAAATTCTGAACTATTCAAATTCCTCATCCAACGATCTGGTGTTCTGGAATAGGAAGCCCCCGTTTCGATACAGCCGTTTCGAAACATAAGTGCATGTTCCAAAACGCGGGACCGTTCTGAAACCCCTCTAAGCAGGTTCCGGTACAAAAGTTCACAGAGGCAAAATGTTCTGAAACGTGCCTTACCGTTCCGAAACATCAAGGCCAATACAAGCCACTGTTCCGAAACAGGTAAGGGCGTTCTGAAACGCATGTGCCTGCAACTTTTTAAAAAGCTATTTTTAAACACTTTTTGCCCTCCGAAACCATCCCAACACATGCCTCAACAAACATACATTTTTGTATACACAACAATGACCACATATACGAAGCACAAGCATTATCAAAGCATCATTTCCACCAACTATGATACTAAAGGCATGCTTCTTAGATGACAAAAGCACAAAAGACTAAAAGCCAATTGCAAGCATAAACCAATACTCAATGGCCATTTACAAATCCAAATATGCATCATAAACTTGCTCGAAACCAGAAATCTATAAATCAATAACGTTCAATGCATCGAACACCCCCATTGCCCTTATTACGCTAGTTCGAAAGCTCAAAATACATTTAACAAAATGTCTTGGTGTGATTCCTCGAAGAGGCTGCCTCCAAAAGTCTAATTATCTGCATTGATGAAACAAAGAGAGCATAAGCATACAAGATTAGTGAGGGTTGCTCAAAATCACAAACATCATCAATGCACAAAAACCGTTTTTCACTCTTTTCAAAACCAACATGCCTATCTTGATAAACCATGAACTTTTTCATCAAACTCACTGATTTAAACATCACGCAACATGTTCCAAATCAAACCAGCAATTAAACCATTGCTACTCATTTACCAAGCCTTTCAAG
Organism: Hibiscus trionum; assembly: GCA_030270665.1. Lineage (NCBI taxonomy): Eukaryota > Viridiplantae > Streptophyta > Magnoliopsida > Malvales > Malvaceae > Hibiscus > Hibiscus trionum. The sequence continues at coordinate 32,726,077 of BSYR01000021.1, forward strand.
CACAAACACCATTATGCTAGGATTAAATCAAAACATGCATCTTTCAAACCATGCATTAACAATATTTTCAACAATATTCATTTCCATTATATTAGCTCACAAGTGATAACCACAATCTCAAAACCAAAGTATCGGATACACGGATTACCAAGGGTTGTCCAACACCGTTCATACACTCTACCGGCATCTCAAGGTTCACACACAAGAGCGACCCTCCATCGTTGTGACACCCGTGGTGGAGTATTCGGTACAATCACAACCCCTTAACACCCCTCATCGGTAGATGTATAATCCACTAACGAGAGACGGGACAGAACACAAGGTTCACACCCAAGAGATACCATCAACCGTTGCAACCTTAAACAATCCTCAATCGTTAGGGTACTTGATGGAGTATTCGGTACAATCACAACCCCTCCACATCCAAGGCGACTTGTTTATATTGCACTCAATCCTATAGCCGGCTAACTATATCCGATTTCATTTATAAAACGCTTTAAACCACATCACTTTCCAATATAGTCCATAACACATGCATAACTACTGTTTTGACAAAGCATTCATGATAAGCCATCAACAAGCATTAAACCATGCTTAAAACCTCATGCATCAACACATGCATACAAGGACCACTTACCTAGTGCATCCTTAAACCACATGGCATCATCATACACAATTTATATTCTCAAAACATGCTTAAAAACAATAGGTAAATGCATTTGAAATCAAGTGCAACCAAAAGCTCATAACTAGCACAACCGAGGGAGAAAATTTGATTTACTTACTTCTGAACTTAATAAAGCGTTTCAAGCTCTTATTAAGTTCCCAAAACCTTTTCTAAAATGTTTCCACGATGGACAACAAAATTCCACTCACTGACTTGCAAAACCACGCTTGCCGACGCACTAACAACCTTCTGAAGCCTCCAAAAACACTTCGTTTGCTTCCGGATCACTATCCCCTGTTTCCAACACATCAAAACAGAGGTTCAATGCATCAAAATGAATCCAAAACCCCAACACACACAAGAAATCCCGTAGCCCTCCTCAAAAGCCTCAAAACACGCATATAAAAGAACCGAAAAGTCAATCGATTGACCTTAACCTCAGCCCAGCCATTACCCAACTCATCCAACACATTCTAAGCATTAATCAACACCCAAAAACAACCTAAAACCAACCTTATACCTCCAACAACTCGAATTCCCCAAGAACACCTCAAAACTCACCAAAACTAAAGATCTCAAGGGTTTTGGGATCTATATGATTAAGACTCCACTTCAACATCAAAAACCTTTCAAAAATCATTTAGAAACAATCTCAAATCAGCCAAATCAATAAAAGTCCGAAAATCACCTTTTAAACCAATTTTTCATCAAGATTTTATCAATCTAACAACAAAACCTCAATCAAAATCAGTATTAAAGAGTCTATTATCTTTGGAATTTTATTAAAGAACTTTAGATAAGAGGGATACCACAAAAATTACCTCTAATCCTTGCTTCTCCTCAATTTGGCAAGTTTTGCTTGAAGAAAATCGAAGGAAAATGAAAGAAATCAATGGAGAAATGATAGGAATCAAAAGAGAATTTGAGAGCAAAAGATTTCTGGAAAATTGAGAGAAAAGAAGAGTGTTTGGCTGAAGCAAAAATGAGAAAATGAAACCTCGTAAAATTTTTCATTAACCGTCCAACTACTTTATTTAATTAACCAAATTAAAAAGCCTTTTAATTTTTAACATCATTTAAAACACATGCCAAATTAGGGAAAAGGAAAAATTGCCAAGTAGCTCTCTAAAGATTCTAAGATTTTGACTCTTCTTGAAAAACCATCTTTTTTTAACTTTTAAATCTTTACATTTTGGCCACTACCCAAAATGTATACTTCGGAAAACTCGTTTTGTAAAATTGATTTGACCAACCTCTCAAACATCATTTTAAAGGATTTTAGAAAATTTTACCACATTTTATCCTATCCCAAACTCCGATATCCCTAAACCACCTTTTAAACGGTTCGAACAACCGTCACCCGTTGCACCGGTCCAACTCGACTCGCCATAACATCTAAGCCCAAAATCGGGGCGTTACATATTCAGAGGCTAGGTGAATCCCTACGCGAGTTTGTTCAGTGATTTCACACTACAACCATGCAAACTAAAGAGGCTTCCAACGAGTTTATTATCTTTGCTTTCGTCAATGGTACCTCACACAAACATCTCAAGTACAATTTGCTAGATCGATCGCAGGTAACGATGTAAGAACTATATGAGAATGTTCAGCCGTACACTGAAAATGAGGAGGCAGACAACATGAGAGCAATGGCACATAGTTTACAACTTGAGAGCCACATGCAGGATGATCGGGGTCCCAGACGTGGCAGACCTCCTCTAAAAATCCAAGAGTTGGTAGGGGATCCCAACAATTTTGTTGCAGATCGTAGTATGTTCAAACAGTATCCAGTTGCAACAGCAAACGTAGGAAGGACAACAGTGTGAGACGGCCTATGAAAGATTACCTACGTTCAAAACTTATCACGAATTAACAGAATCAACATCCCAAATTCTGCACCAGATTGAACACACCAGAATATTAAGACCGTCATTACCGATGAGAGAAAGTGAGCACAGGGAGCACTCATGGTGAAGATGCGAATTTCACAAACCTCAGGCCACTCTACGGATGAGTGCGTACATATGAAGAACGCAATCGAGTCCGTAGTGCACATGGGGCAGCTAGAGAGATTTTTGGTCTCCCACTACAGACAAGGCGAGGATAACAGGGAGGCCCATCAGCCATATAAGGCCCCGATTTTGGGCCTAGACGTTAATAAGAAAAGGTTGGACGATTTGGGAGAACCGAGTTAGTGATTCGAGTTAGTTTTGGGATATAAATTGGAATACATATTTTTTGGAAAGATAAAAAAATGGAAAGATGTCCTTAAATCCTTATTTAATATGTTAATGATTTTGGAATCAATTTCGGGAAATGAGTTTTGGAGATTTGACATTTTGGGACTAGTGACTAAAATGTAAAAATGTAAAACTATTTTTAGTGACTATTTTGTAAAATGGTAAAAACTTTGAATCTTTAAGGAGATATTGTACCATTTGGTCTAATCTGAGTTTTCCCTTAATTAGGATTATTTTAAATGTGTTTTAATTAAAGGAATCAAAAGAATTTAATTAAAGAAGGTGGTTATTTCCTAAAATCACAATTTGACGTAACTTTCTTTTCTAAAGATTTTCTCTCAACTTCTCTTTGGCCAAACACATTCTTTTCATTAGAAAATTTTAGGTAATGATCTTGATTTCTTAACTCTTTGATTTCTTAAATGATTGTTCAATTTATTTTTCAAAAATCTTATTGAATCTCTTTGATTTTCAATAGGAAATCATCCAACTAAGGGGAAACTCAAACATTGGAGGTAAGGTTCATTCTTCTCCTCTAATGTAATGTTCTTTACTGAAATTCTCAAGTTCTTGATCCTTTATATATGTTTTCTAATGGGTTTTGATGATTTAATTGTGGAAATTTGGTTTAATTGAGATTTAATTGGTGAAATTGATTGAGATTCGAATTGGATATGTTTTGCTGGGTTTTTGATTGGTTATAATCATGATTTTGATGTTTAATGATGTTGAGATAATGGTACAGGTAAGCCATTCCAGGCTTAGCGTTTCGGTAAGTGGGCTAAGCGTATCGGTACGGATAAGCCAGTTCAGGCATAGAGTTTCGGTACGCGTGCTACCGTTTCGGTACGAGTCATGTGAAAAATGCAAGGTGTTTCGAAACACGAGGGCGTATCGATACGAGTTTTGGCTACTGGAATTTGGGAATTTTAAATCAAGCATAACGTACCGATACAGACCCTAGTGTACCGATATGGTTGGCCGTTAAGTCAATTATTTGGCTTAATCTGAAGTTATGCTTTCTTACGTTTTAGTCCCCGAATGTTGTGGATGCAATTGTATGAGTTTGGATGATCGAATTGAGTTCATATTTGACTTGAATGCACGAAACATGAATAATTAAAGGTTGGTAATATTAAAAGGGGTTAAGTCCTTGCAATTTTCTAGTTTTGCAATTTGGTCCCTTAATGTTTGAGAATGCAATTGAATACTCTATTGATGCCCGATTTGAGTAAGATTTGAACCGTTGTTAGCATGTACAATATAGGTTAATAAATTGCATCTTGATAAGATAAAAGAAAAAAATGGATGTGTTTTTGAGTTAATTCTTCTGGTTTGCTTTGTTAATCCTAATGTAGCTCACTCGGTTCGGTTGGGCATCTAAGTCAGGTCGAGGGGGTTACATTTGGTGGTATCAAAGACAAGTTTGCGATAATTGGGAGGTAAGTTGTGATTGATTAGCGTTGATATTGGTTGAATGTTGTTGATTGCTATGCACGGCGATTGTTATACATACATTGTTGTGATATGCCATGTGGGGTTTGTTTTGGGGAAACCATTGTCGTATTACTGTAGTCTAAAATGTTTTGATTTGGAATGAAAGTCTTGAATTCTTTCTTAAAGTTGGTTTGATTGCTTTGTTTTGGTTTATTATCACGCCTCAGACATTTTAGCATGATGGGACCGAGGAGAGAGTTGCGATCTGGTACGATTGCTGCTACCAGAATACAGGGAAATCAAGAGAATGATGTACCTCCTGGAAGTTTTCCACCTCCTCCGCCTAATCCACCTGAGAATATGGAGCAAGTAGCCCCTGGGCCAGCTGGGCCAATGTTGGATGATTTGACGCCTTTAGTTTAGGCGATGACTGGAGCTTTCTAGGCTGTTGTTACTGGAGTGCAAGTGCCTGCACCTGTTTCTAGACAAACGGGTTTACCGTTGGAGCGTTTGTGTAGTCTTGGAGGAGGTGAGTTTCGAGGTTGGCACCCTTAGCATATGAGGAGTTGAGTTTTGAGCATTTTGGATCAAATGGGGTGCAATGATACCCGTAAGTTGGGTTGTGTTGTATATCTTTTGCAAGGAGATGCATATAGCTTGTGGACTACTGTGATCTCAGGCATGGAACCCGACGGTGTAACTTGGGATTTCTTCCAAGCTGCTTTTAAGAAGAAGTATCTGGGAGTTATATACTTGGATGAAAGGAAGCGTGAGTTTATGGATTTGGTGTAAGGTAGCATGTCTTTGGCTGTGTATGAAGTAAAATTTGTTCGATTAATGAGAGGCCTCGCTTTGATCGATTCCATTATGGATTGGTGCATGATGTTAAGACATTTATGTTCGCATCTGATTACACTAATTTTGACTTGTTGTTTACACGGGCGAAGGATATTGAGCAGAACTTGGGTTTATCATCTTGTATGAGTGGCTCTGGAAAGAGAGTTGTGAACTCTAGAAATAGTGATGGTCAATATAAGAGGCAACACGACAAGAAGTATCATCAAGATGTGAGGCGTGGTGGAGGTAGTGCTGGGCGTGAAGCACAATGTCAAGATGCTCATGCTAGACTGGCTTTTAACACTTGTTGGGTGTGTGGATCGTGTGAGCACTTGAGGTGAGACTGTTCACGTTTGGTTCGTGAAGGACAAGCTCCTACTGTTGTGGAGGCCAACACTTGATAGAGTTGTAGACCGGCTGATCATTTGAAACGCGATTGTCCATTGTTGGTTGGTGGTGGTCAGGCTAGGGCACCTATTGTTTCACCACAGAGAGGTTGTGAGCGCGATCGTGGTAACTTCCAGCGTAGGGAGGATGGTCAAAGGACTGTGGCTCATGTGATGGCAATACAACTTAAGGGTGGTGGTCCTGTGAGGGTGTATGCACATCGCAAGGGATGTAATGACATCGATGTGATTGCAGGTACATTTACTTTGCAATCTTTGTCGTTGTTATCTTTGATTGATTTTGGTTCTATACATTCATATATCTTCCGTAAGCATGTGCATTTTCTTGATATGCCGGTTGAGTTGTTAAATGTGTGGATGCAAGTAACTAGTTCTTTTGGTAAAACGGTTGTTTAGGAGATGTTCTTTAAATTTTCAAGGTCATGTGTTTTCGTTTAATCTGATGGAGTTGCCATTTCACAATTTTGATGTAATCTTGGGTATGAATAGGTTGTCAGAACATAGAGCTGTGGTTGATTTTGAAACCAAGCGAGTTACCCTGAAACTTGCTAATGATTACAAAGTGGTAATCGTGGGTGAGAATGTTAAATTCTTGTCCAATGATGTTTCGACTCTGGAAGTGAGTCATTTGATGGAATCGGGTTGTGAGGCTTTCTTGGCCTATGTTATGAATTTGGGTTTGAATGAAATACGCGTTTAGGACATACGTACGGTATGCGAGTATCCGAGTATTTTTCAAGAGGAATTGCCTAGTTTGTCGCTGAATAGAGATGTTGAGTTTGGCATTGAGTTGTATAAAAATATAGCTCCAGTGTCTATTGCTGCCTATCACATGGCTCCGAAAGAGTTGATGGAGTTTAAAAAGCAACTTTAGGATTTGTTTGATCGAGTGTTTATTAGGCCTAGTGTTTCTCCTTGGGGTGTCGCGGTGTTGTTTGTGAAAAAGAAGGATGGTATGATGCGATTGTGCATTAATTATCGACAACTGAACAAGTTGATGATTAAGAATAAGTATCCATTACCGAGGATTGATGATTTGTTTGATCAATTTTGAGGTACTTTAGTGTTTTCTAAGATTGATTTGAGGTTCGGGTACTATTAGTTGAGGGTAAAGGATGTGGATGTGCCTAAAACTGCTTTTCTTACGAGGTACGTGCATTATGAATTCTTGGTGATGCCATTTGTTTTGACTAATGCCCCTGCTGCTTTCATGGACATGATGAATCGAGTATTCTATGAGTTTTTGGATCAGTTTGTGGTTGTGTTTATTGATGATATCCTTGTGTACTCTCGTACCGAGGAGGATCACGATAAATATTTGCGAATTGTGCTTCAAGCTTTGTTGGATAACCAGTTGTACGCTAAGTTGAGCAAATGTGAGTTTTGGCTTATAGAAGTTGTATTTCTCGGGCATGTTGTGTCAGTCGAAGGAATTCAGATTGATCCACATAAGATCGAGGCAGTGATGGGATGGAAATCACCTAAATCCGTGTTAGAAGTTCGTAGTTTTCTTGGGTTGGCTAATTATTATCGTAGGTTCGTGGATAGTTTTTCACGGGTTGCTGCTCCGTTGACCAAGTTTCAAAAGAACGTTTGTTTTGAGTGGACAGAGGATAGGCAACGGGCTTTCGAGAAGTTGAAGAAAGCTTTGACGCAAGCTCCTATCTTGATTAAACCTGAGTCAGGTAAGAAGTTTGTTGTGTATAGTGATGCATCATATGTTTGTTTGGGTTGTGTGTTGATTCAAGGTGGAAAAGTTGTGGCTTATACATCTCGATAGTTGAAGGTGCACGAGCACAATTATCCCACCCACGATTATGAGCTTTTCGCGGTAGTGTTTGCCTTAAATATTTAGTGGCATTATCTTTATGGTGAGAAGTGTATTGTATACACGGATCACAAAAGTTTGAAATATTTGATGACTCAAAAGGATTTGAATCTTAGGCAACATAGATGGTTGGATTTGCTTAAGGATTACGATTTGATGATTGAGTATCACCCGGGTAAGGCTAATGTTGTGGCGGATGCTTTGAGTAGGAAGGTTGCGGTGGAGTTAAGAGTAATGTTTGCACAGTTGAGTGTGACGCAAGATGGTGGTCTCGTGGCCGAATTGCAAGTGAATTCATCTTTGTCGCAGTTGATAAAGGACTAACAACCTTATGATGAGGAGTCGGTGCCGCATGTTAAGGATATCATGGATGGAAACTCGACAGATTTTCATTTTAATGATGACGGAGTTTTGTGTTTCAAAGATCAGATAGTGGTGCCTAAAGATGATGAGTTGAGACATATCATTTTGACCAAAGCGCATAGTAGTCCTTTTGCTATGCATCCCGGTATTACTAAGATGTAGCGAGGCTTGAAAGAAGAGTACTATTGGGTTGGTTTAAAGAAAGATCTGGCTGATTTTTTTAGCTAAGTGCATGGCGTGTCAGCGTGTTAAGGCTGGACATCAGTTTCTTTCCGGGTTGTTGCAACCTTTGAGGATACCGGAATGGAAGTGGGAGAGAATCACCATGGATTTTGTGTATGGGTTTCCATCAACGCTAACTAAAAAAGGATTCCATTTGGGTGATTGTTGATCGGATAACGAAGTGTGCACATTTTGTGCCAGTTCATACGATGTATACTTTGGATAAGTTGGCAAATTTGTATATTGCGTATATTGTGCATTTGTATGGAGTGCCCAAGTCTATAGTTTAAGATAGAGATCTGTGGTTTACAACGAGGTTTTTAGGGTGTTTACATCGAGCTTTGGGTACACAGTTGAATTTCACCACTTCTTATCATCCTCAGTCGGATGGTCAGTCTGAACGTGTGATTTAGGTTTTGGAGGATATGTTGAGATGCTGTATCATTGAGTTCCGAGGAACCGGGGAGAAACAATTGGCTTTGGTGGAGTTTGTGTATAATAATAGTTATCAAGCTAGTATACAAATGACACCATATGAGGCTTTGTATGGTAGGAAATGTCGTACGCCTTTGTGTTTGGGCTGAGGTTGGGGAAAAGCACGTTTCCTTGCCTAATGTATTGAAAGGCACAAATGAGGAAGTGAAGCTCATTAGTGATCGCTTGAAAGTGACTTCAGATTGTCAGAAATCTTATGCAGATTTGAAACATAGAGAGATTAAGTATGTGGTTGGTGATCGTGTGTTTTTGAAAGTGTCACATTGGAAGAAGGTGATGTGATTTGGGTGTAAGGGTAAGCTTAGTCCAAAGTTTATTGGACCGTATTATGGAGCGTGTTGGTCTTGTTGCTTATCGTTTGAAGTTATCTACTGAGTTGGAGAAAATTCATGATGTGTTTTATGTACCGATGTTGCAAAGGTATAGGTTAGATCCGTCGCAGGAAATTGAGTTGCAACCAGATTTGTCTTATAATGAGGAACCTATTGAGATTCTTGATTCTAGTAGCAAAGTTCTTCGTGGTAAGACGATTGAACTTTTAAAAGTGTTGTGGCGACATCGAGGAGTTAAAGAGGCCACATGGGAAAGCAAGACATACATGTTGAAACAATTTTCGCACCTCTTTCCTCTAGGTAAAATTTCGAGGATGAAATTTTTGAAGTGGGGGAGAGTTGTTCGATTTTTGCCCTAGACGTTAACCGGAAAAGGTTTGACGGTTCGGGAGAACCATGTTAGTGATTCGAGTTAGTTTCAAGATTTAAATTGGAATAAATATTTTTGGGAAGGATAAAAATATGGAAAGGTTTCCTAAAATCATTATTTAATATGTTAATGATTTTGGTGAAATCAATTTTTGGAAATGAGTTTTGGAGATTTGACATTTTGGGACTAGTGACCAAAATGTAAAAGTATAAAACTGTTTTTAGTGACTGTTTTGTAAAAGGGTTAAAACTTTGAATCTTTAAGGAGCTATTGTACCATTTGGTCTAATATGAGTTTTCCCTTAATTAAGATTATTTTTAATGTGTTTTAATTAAAGGAATTAAAAGGATTTAATTAAGGAAGGTGGTTATTTTCTAAACTCTTTGATTTCCTAAATGATTCCTGAATTTGTTTTTAAAAAATCTTATTGAATCTCATTGTTTTTCAAGAGGAAAACATCCAACTAAGGGGAAACTCAAACATTGGAGGTATGTTTCGTTCTTCTCCTCTAATGTAAGGTTTTTTTACTGAAATTCCCAAGTTCTTGATCCTTTATATATGTTTTCTAATGAGTTTTGATGATTTAATCGTGGAAATTTGGTTTGATTGAGATTTAATTGGTGAAATTGATTGAGATTCGAATTGTATCTGTTTTTCTGGGTTTTTGATTGGTTCTAATCATGATTTTGATGTTTAATGATGTTGAGATAATCGTTTTAACATTGGAATCTCGAAACTATAAGAATATCTAATTATTTAGGTTAATAGTTATGTGTTTTTGAGGAGTTATGGCAGTGTAATGGTTGATGGAGGTATAAGGATGTTATGAGATGGGTTTTAGATGTCTTTTGATGATAATTGATGGTTGAAAGTGTTAGGTGTTGACTGGGTAAAGTTTGATGGTCAATCGATGTTGTTTTCGGTTGTTTCAGATGGGCATTTGGTAGTTTTTAGCAAGGAATTGTTGAGGAATTGATTGCTGGGATTTTGAATGCATTATGACGTATTAAGACTCTATTGTAATTTGGTTAAAACATGGGAGGTCGATCCATTAGCTACTGATGAAGCGTTGGAGGCTTCGAACGCTTGATTCGCGTCAGCAAGTTGAAGTTTCGCGTGTCAGTGAGTGAGAACAAAATCTACAATTTTAAAAAGGTTTGAAGATGATTTTGGGAACTTAGATTGATCTTGAAACGCTAGTCTAAGTTCGGAAGTAAGTATAAGCAGATTTTCTCTCTTGGTCGTGCTTTTACGAAGTGTCCCATAACTCCATCCATTTACCCTAACGGTCGAGGGGTTGGTGTCTCGTAAGCTCCCGTTAGTGGGTTAAGCATCTAACCGATGGATGGGTTTGGTGTCCCCGCGGGTTGTGATTGTACCCGATTGTTAATGTACCGCAATTGTGATTGTATTTCTATTCCGGTTGAGATGGCTTGAAGTGTTATGAGAACACTTGTTGAATCCCTGTATGCGATGAACTATTTTGGAAATGGAACTTTGGTAATGATCACTTGTAAGCCAATATAATTGTCGATGTATCATGAAAGGTTTATGTTGTATAATGTGATTTATACATGTTTACTCTTTAAGCTTTGCATATGGTTGTTATGCATGGGAAGGCTTAAATCGAGTGTTAGTAATGAGATTTGTTGTTGGTATTTGATGTATGTTGCATATGGTTTAATATGCTGATTTTTGAAAGTGTTAAGTGCATGGTTTCCAAGGCATGATGTTTCTAAAGGTTTTGAAATCAGATACCAACGTGGTTTGATAAATGATTTAAATGCATTGATGGTGTTTTGTTTTTGAGCACTCCTCACTAATCCTAGTGTGCTTACGATCTCTTTGTCCATCAATGAAGAGAATTGAAGTCAAGGGCAGCGAGGAAGCAAAGGATCGTACAAGACTTGGTATTGAACGTATGTTTTCAATTAGACTATAAGTAATAAGGGCACTGGGGTTTCCGTTTTTGTTTTGGGAGAATGTTTGTTAAACTCCATGTTTGAGCAAGTTTGTGTTGATATTTTAGATTTGTAAATGGCCTCTAATGGTTGATATTTTCTTTGGTTTGGTTTTGAGCTTTACTTGGCTTGGTTTATAGGTAACCTGCCAATAGGTTACCAATTGAAGCATGATGTTATGAATTGAAGTTGATTCTGGTATGCTTGGTTGAGTATAGATCCTAGAATATGTTAGATATATGTTAAAAGTATGTTTAAGTGAATTGGATTGCCTTAAAGTATGTTAAACCAACAAAATTGGACATTTCAGGCCCAGGCGTATCGGTACGTGTTTCCTCGTATCAGTATGGGTAAGCCATTCCAGGCTTAGCGTTTCGATATGCGGGCTAAGCGTATCGGTATGGATAAGCCAATTCAGGGATAGAGTTTCGATACGTGTCATGTGAAAAATGCAAGGTGTTTCGATACACGAGGGGGTATCGGTATGGTTTTTGGCTACTGGAATTTGGGAATATTAAATCAAGCATAGCGTACTGATACGTGCCCTAGTGTACCGATACGATTAGCCGTTAATTTAGTTACTTGGCTTAATCAGAAGTTATGCTTTCTTACGTTTTAGTCCCTAAATGTTGTAGATGCAATTATATGAGTTTGCATGATCGAATTGAGTTGATATTATTCATGAATGCATGAAACCTGAATAATTAAAGGTTTGTAACATAAAAAGGGGTTAAGTCCTTGCAGTTTGCTAATTTTGCAATTTGGTCCCTTAATGTTCGAGAATGCAATTGAATGATCTATTGATGTCTGATTTGAGTAAGATTTGAACCGCTGCTAGCATGTACAATATAGGTTAATAATTTGTATCTAGATAATATAAAAGAAAAATGGACTTGTTATCCAGTCAATTCTTTTTGGTTTACTTCGACTAACCTAATTTAGCTCACTTGGTTCGGTCGGGCATCTAAGCTGGGTCGAGGGGGTTACAAGTAATAAGTGCCCAAAAGTCCTAGATTTTGACCCCCTTTTTCATGGAAATTATTACTCAACCTACACCCATTTAAGCTGCATTATAGCCTTTCATGCATGAATTTCATCGTTTATGCCTTTGAGCTTATCATTCTATTTATTATCTGAAAAAGGTACTATTTAATGTGTGATTGGTATTCTTGCAGGATGACCATTGCTGGAGCAGGAGGATGCCTCTGCAACATAGAAAGCATGAGGGAAGACGAGGCAGAAGTAAAAGACAACATACACTAATTAAGCCAAGCCACAAGACATCTTCTACTGAGGGAAGCTGAGGAAGAATTGCTGAGTAGAACAGATTGATGTCGAAGCAGCAAAAGCCAGGCCGTGGCAGCATATTGCTAGTGGAAAAAATGAGCAAAGTGGTAGATGACTTGTAGAGCCTTTAATGCTGGATTTTTCTACACACTTTGCATGGCAGCTGGAGCTCGAGAAGAGGAGGAAAACGTGGAAGGAAGTATAAAGTTGGACTCTTGGATAAAAGTGCTTATTGTAATAAAGTAAAGAGATTTACCTCTTTAATTAAGTCTAGTCCAAGCCCAACTTAACTTCCTCTCCAAGAAGGATTCGTGCCTACACCTTCCCCTATCTAAAGGCTTGTCGCCATAAAGACAACACATAACACACGAGAGACGAGTGAAGAGAAGAGAGATTAAGCTTAGGATTAGTTTCATTATGTTCTAAATTTTCTTAGGGTCAGGATTAGTTTGTTTAGTAGTTGTGAGAAAACTCTTTGTACTTAGTTTTTTTCTTAATGCAATAAAAGTTAAGGTTTGCTTATTCTAGCTTTAATTATTTTGTGTTCTACTCGGGAGAGGGTTTGTGAGATCATTCATTTGTTCAATATCGGGAGAGTTGAGCTCACGAAAGGAATAAGCACGGTTTTTCACCCCACGTAGTGTTAACTAACTCGGCCTAGGGATAGGTTAGAGTTTTAGCGGCTAAGAGAAGTGTATGAACAATTGGTGTTTGCCTTTGATTCACACTGGGAGGTATCGTCAGAGTTCAGTCATCAACCAGTGTTCTGTGCTTAGGGATAAGGTGGAACCATCCAAGGACGCTTTGCTGAACCTTAACTGTTTCTGCCCACGAGCAAGGGATTGCCGCGGCAGGGATTCAGCCATTGCGGCCGCGACAGGGATTTAGGTCACTGCCACAACAGTAGTGCGTTGTTGCATTCAAGACAGAAACGAAGTCAAGAGGATTCCACACTATGACACATTCTAATCCGGCCCATCTTCTTATCTTGATTACTCTTTTACTTTAGTTACTGGATTCTCTTAGATTAATTATTAGTAGATTATCTCAATTCACCCATTTAATCTGTGTTTTTACTTTCTTTATTTTACAGTGCAAGGGAGTAGAACTAAAGGTTGAGTACCAATCCCTATGGAGACGATACTCACATACTTATCCCTATATTACTTGCGTCGTGTATACTTGCACAAATTGCAGAGCACTATTTACACGCAACAAGTTTTTGGCATTGTTGCCGAGGATTGGAAACTTTTGTTTTTATTTTCTTGCACTCTTTCTTTTATTTAGTTTATTTAGTTTTGTTATTTATTATTAATAAAATTTGGTCTAGTTTCAGTGCATGACCAGAGATGACCCAGGCAGCCTAGTGCAAAACTTAGATCTAGAACTCAAAGGCTCTTATTTGAGACTTAGACGAAAGATCATAGATATAATGTATCAACCTGAGGACCTACCTCGCGATGGCGGTCTCAACCAAGTGCCACCGCAGAACAATGTTAATAGGCAACACCCTGGCGATGGACAACCAATTATTGAAGAACAGCAGATCTCGGCAGGAAATGGAGCAAATCTGCGAGCTCCATTTACACCAGTACGACACCCAACAATCCGAGATTACCTTGAAGAGGACTTAAACAAACTAAACCCTGGAGTTGTTACCCCAGAGATTGCGGCCGGCCACTTCGAGCTGAAGCCTGTGATGTTTAATATGATCAACAAGATGGGGCAATTTGGCAGCTCCGCGACTGATGATGCCAGACAACACCTCAAGTCCTTCCTCTAGATCTGTAACTCATTCAAAATCCAGGGAGTACATGAGGACATTTTGAGATTAAAGTTGTTCCCCTATTCAGTGAGGGATAGGGCAAAAACCTGGCTCGATAGTATACATGCAGGATCAATTGTATCCTGGAATGATCTTTGTTGTGATTTTCTAGATCGTTTCAATCCCACAAATTTAACTAACAGCTTACGTAACGAGATCACTTCCTTTCGACAGGCTGATGAAAAGTCCATGAATGAGGCTTGGGAGCGATATCGAGAACTATTACACAAATGCCCCTTGCACGGATTCCCAGTTTGGACGCAGGTGACCATGTTCTATAATGCGGTAAACACAACAACCAGGATGATGTTGGATGCCTCAGCAAACGACATACTCTTAGACAAAGAACCAGAAAAAGCCATGGAGATCTTAAACAGGATGACAAAGAATGATTATCAATTCCCCAAGGCTAGAAGGGGAGGAGTCCACCGTCAAACCACAGTTAATGAATTAGAGTCTGAGGGCTCAATTTCATCCCAGATCGCTACCTTGACAACATTTTTATGAACTTAGAATAGCAAAGCAACCCACAGAAAGTGAAGGTAATAGATTTATTTTGCGAGAATTGTGGGGATAACCATGCTTCCTCTGAATTCCCATATAACCCAGAGTCATCATGCTATGTTGGAAACTTCAATTGCAACAATCAGATGTCCAACAATTATAATCCAGTCGGAAAAAAGCACCCAACTTCTCCTGGAGCAATCTCAACAATGCCTTCAATCCGCAACATTAGAATGCTTCACCCCCAGGATTCCAACAACCCATGTTGCCGCAGCAACACATGCAAGCCCAAAAACCAATGCAGTCTAGTTCCCTTGAAAACACTATTTATTCTTTTATGAATCAAACTAGTGCATACATGACTAACACTGGCAAGTTCATCAAGAAGACTGACACTTTTATGGACAGGACTGAAACATGGCTACAAAACCATGAGGTAACATTGAAATCCTTGGAGACCCAGATGGGGCAGTTTGCGCCGACTCTGAGCTCCAGACTAAAAGGCGCAACACATGAACAATGCAAGGTAGTCAGAGCTAGGAGTGGTAAGCAGCCGAAAGAATCACAGACCAGTGAAAAAGAGTAGGAAAATGAAGCCTCCATTGTAGCAGGTAATGCCGCGACAGTACCTAACAACCCTGTTGTAGAGCGTTAGGGTGTTCTCTATTTCTGAGCGCAAGTTCACACCCTGTCAAGTTATAGTATAAAATATATCATCTCTGTAATGCCCCGGTTTTGGGCTTAGAAGTTCTGGGCGTTGACCGGTTTGGTCAAAGTGTTGTTCGAATCTAAAGAGGTAAAATTAGGAAAGCCTAGTTCGGGTTGCATTAAAAATATGGAAAAATGTTCTAAAATCATCTTTTAATATAATTAAGTGAACTGTGAAATCAATTTTGAAAAATGGGTTTTGGAAGTATGACATTTTGGCTAGTGACCAAAATGTAAATTTTGAAAGTTTGGTGACTGTTTTATAAAGAGTTGAAACTTTGAATCCTTAAGGAGCTATTAATCCAAAGATGATTTCTCCAGATTTTTCTAAGATATTTTAAGTCTAAAATCTGATTATAAAGGTCATTAAAATTGGAGGGAAGCCATTTTGGCTATTTTTGGATTTTGTAACCAACTTTGCTAAACTTTCTTTCTCTCATTTTCTCTCAAACCAAACACTATTTTTCCAGAGAATTGGATCTGATTTCTTCACCTAAATCCCTCCATTCAACTCTCATTTGATTCCAAATCATTGTATCTTCAAATCTCTTCAATTGCTAAGTGTTTCAACAAGGATTTTCATTCCAAAAAGTGGAGAAACACAAGTTTGGAGGTAAGAACGTCCTTCTCCTCTAAACTATCAGTTCTTTACTGAAATTCCCAAGTTATCAACTCTTAATTGATGTTTAATTAAAGGCTTTTGAGTTTGGAATTGTATCTTGGCTTATAATGCAAGATTTGATGGTTTTCATGATTTTTCGTTAGATCTGATTGATCTGTGATTTGAGATGTGTTTTTGATGTTAAATGAACTCTAAATTGATAAGGAAATGAGTTTTGATTAATGCAATCCCGGATAGGTTGAGTTTCCTAAGTTTAGCTTATGTTTCTTGGATGTTTTTGTGGTGATCTTGTGGATCTGTTGTTGCTGGAGGTATAAGGATGTTTGTAGGTTGTTTTTAGATGTTTTATGGTGTTAATGGATGTTAGGTTTTGCTGGTTTATGGCTGGGCTTTGTTGAGAAGTGGTTTTGATGCAATTTCGGTTGTGTTTGGTGGCCGAAATTGGAGTATGAATGAGAGCAGCGAGTTTGAGTGCTTTCATTGAAGCTTTTGATGCTTGATGATGCATTAAACCTCTGCTTTAATGTGTTTAATCAGGGGAGGCATCTTTGGATCCAAGAGTTGTTGATTCGGAAGCTTGATTTCGTGCTTCGGCAAGTGGCGAAGTGGAATCGGTGAGTGAAATTGGGTTTTCGTCTTTGAAACCAATGTCTTGGGAGCTTAGTTTAAGTCTAAACAACTTTGCTAAGCTCGAGCGTAAGTTTTCGGAATTTCTCTCTAGTGGTGGCCATGATTTTGTTGTGATGCAAAATGATTATTTGCATGTTTTACATACTGTTTTGGAAGCATGTTTTAGCATGGTTTTTGCTGATGATGTAAGCCATATGTTGAGGGTAACTCTAGGTAGGAGTTCCTTGCTTTTGTACATTGAAATGATGTGGTTTAATGCTTTTAAATGCATGATGAATATGGCTTGGTTTTATGCTTTAAAACAGTGATGTAAGTGATGAAAATGATGTATATTGGCAAGTGATGTTTTTAAAATGTTAAGGTCACTAAGGTGGTTAAAAGTCCTTGAGTGAGCCTTGTTACTTATGAACATCAAGGTGGTTAAAAGTCCTTGGATGGTTCATGTTGTGGACACTAAGGTGGTTAAAAGTCCTTAGGTGATCCTTTTCTATGGTGTTTAAAAGTCCATAGGCCAAGGTGTTTAAAAGTCCTTGGGATCAAGGTGTTTAAAAGTCCTTGATGTGATACATTTCATGGTGTTTAAAAGTCCATGGCCAAGGTGTTTAAAAGTCCTTGGGATCAAGGTGTTTAAAAGTCCTTGATGAGATGCATTCTATGGTGTTTAAAAGTCCATAGGCCAAGGTGTTTAAAAGTCCTTGGGGCCAAGGTGTTTAAAAGTCCTTGGGGTGAAAGTTGATGAACTTGTGTTTAAAGAAATGGAATTTATCACTTGTAGCCAATATGACATGTTATGATTTGATGCATGAGATGCATGTTTAAGTATGCTTTTGAGCATGTGTAAATGATGGTTTGAAGCATGTTTTATAAAGTGTTTTACAAATGCATTATTGGATGGTTTTATTGAGCATTCCTCACTAAGCCTTTGCTTACGCTCTCTTCGTTTTCCTTAATTCAATAATGCAGAGCATTAGAGACCTTTTGAGGGCAGCAAGAAGGGCAAGAATTCAAGTGCAAGTAAAGCTCAATGTATGGAAGGTTTTTGTTAAACATTTTAGCTTTTGGGTGATTTGGCAATGGGGAAACCATGTGTATGTTTTGGGAGGTGTTTTGTACTCCCTAAGTATGTTTCTTGATGTTAAGATTGTTGGTCTTTGGATTGGATCTTTATATGCTTGTTTTGTAAGTTTGGTGCTTGAATATCTAGCTTGTGTAGGAAGCATGCCTATAGAATTGGGGCTTTTTGCATATGATGATGTTTGGTTGAATTGATGATGCCATTATGTCCCTTATATGTTGAATTGCATGTTGGCAAAGTTTGGTGACATTCGGAGCATGATTGGTTGTGTAATTGCATGTTTAAAGTGGTGTTTTGGAGCAATCTGGGCAGGGTGTTTCGGAACAGCACCTACCGTTTCGGAACGGGTGCCTTAATCGTGCCCAGGCGTCCGAAACGGGAGGGGCCGTTCCGAAACGGAAAGGCCACTGCCAGACCCCCGTTTCGAAACGGGCTATGCCTGTTTCGGAACGGTTGACCGTTGGGGGCTGACATTGGCAGTTATGTGTTTTGAATTGTTTGCGTTTTGGTCCTGAAACTTGTTTGTGCAATTGTATGAGTTTGGGAAGTCCTTTTGAGCTGAAATTTCACAGAGAAGCATGAAACCTGATTAATTTCAAGTTGGTAACTTCAATTTGGATTAAGTCCTTATAATTATCAGAATTTACAATTTGGTCCCTAAAGTTGTAAATTGTTCAATTGAGTCCCTGTTTGATCTCTGATGTTTGTGATCTTTTGGTCTGTTGTTTGTGTGATCACAATTAGGTCTAAAGTGCATCTAGACAAGTTTAAAAAGAAAAAAAGGGTCGTTAATCAAGGTTGACTTTCGGGTTGACTTTGGTTTTCCCCGTGTGACTTTCTTAATTCGGGTCAACCGTCTAGGCCGGGTTAAGGGGGTTACAATCTCCATAGGGATTGGAATAACTCCTATGAATAGTTTCATGCACAAAGATTTAGTAAAAGCACCATTAAATCTCATGATGTGGATATATAAAAACACAAGTAAAGATAAATATAGAGTGATAAGAGGAATGATAAGGAGAGTTTGGGCGATAAGCTGGGTAAGACAAGTGCATCTTAGTAGCTTGTGGATTGCATTGTAAGGCTTTGAGTATGCTTTGCGCTGCCATGAATTGCTGCCTCGACGGGTATGGCGGGCGACAAACTACGACCCTCTCACGCGACCGCAACTGGTTACTGCCTCTACAAGGGTGTGTACTGTCTTGGTAGGTGGAACGGAAAGAAGTCCTAGCAGCAAGTCTTGCAGTCATTCCAAGTTCGGAAGGATAGTCGATAGTAATCCCTCCTATTTCTAGGTTAGTATGCTTGAGATTTCTTAACTTGAGTATCCTCGCTTGTCACGCGGCGGATACTATGGGACCAAATTAATCAACTCAATTAGTAATCCCTTTTAGTCGCTGAAACTTATGGACTAGTGTGGAACCAAGTTAGTCATGCCTCCCGTTGTGACCGTGCTTAACCCTTTCGTGAGCCTTGCACTTTCGTGCCCGACAAATGGATTTTCTCTTCAAACAGCTAGTGTTGAAAGATTGAAGGAATGAAGCACACAAATTAAGCAAACTCAGAACTTTATTGAAAACATCTCAAATCTATACAACCGTTTCCCAAATTACTTACATACACGCGCCTAAACTCTAAGAGAGTTGGTCCGCGACCCCTAACACTCCAACCTATCTTGTTATCCCCCCATCTACCCTCTCGATATGTGAGATATGGCATGCCCCTTTACCCTTACATACATTAGTATATATAGGGCTCATGACCTAAATTTGAGTCCTCCTTAAAGTAGAAGTTCTAAAAGTATATTTACATTTATTACAAACTCCTTTAGTCTTAAATATGGACTCTTTGGACGTTGCCTTCTTCCGCAAGTAAGAATAAGTGCTCCTTCTTATCGGTCTTGGATCAGCTCTACCGACCTCTACATGCTTCAGAAAAGTGTGAGACTGGGCTCATTGGGCTTAGGAAATTGCCCTCTTGAAATCGAGACCCATCTTGGCTGAGTCGGTGTAAGTCCTGCCCGAGCGGCACTTGGCGGCAATGCTGCTCCGGTAGCGTCCTTGGCGGCATCTTTGAGCTGCTTCAGTACAGCTCCTTTGGTTCCAGCTTTCTTGCCTTGTCCTGTCCTATCCTCTCCTCTCCTATTTATAGCACCTGAAAACAAAACAAAACTAAAATAGTAACATTTCTTCACCAATCATAAGTTATTCAATACGAGCATGGTAAAAGAGAAGATGCTGTTATAATGCATGCAATGCACCTAAATATGCCTAAATGTGCTCAAGAATAGCAATAATAAGGGCAGGAATGTGTACAAAATATAGAACTCCTGGACACTCCACACACCCCCAAACTCGAACTATTGCTTGTCCTCAAGCAATGCAACCTAACTAGTAAATCTGCCCTTAGCAAAAAAATTAATAGAACGATAGCTTTTAACTTGATTTCATGCCTCAAGGTCGTGGCACCTGTATAATGTTAGTGACAGGGAATGACATGAAATAACTTAGATTAGTTTTCTTAATGCCAGTGCAGTGTGTGCAGGTCTGTGTCAATGCTAAACATGCTAAATTTACCAAGTTGAGAATGTATGTCTAAAATAATTAAACCACTTAAAAGATACAAGCAGTTGCCTTGGCAGCACAGTTGGGAACTTTTGTTTTCTTTTTCTTATCATGGCTTTAAGGGATTCAGCTCATCACAACTATTCTTTGGGTTTGAAGTTAACATAGGTGCACTCTACGAAACTCTAAACCCTTTGAATAGAGTCATCATGTGAAGACTTTCATTCACTCTTGCTAATTTGTCTGTCACTTGGTTTAGATTCATGGACTTTGATAGCAGCGGAGTGTCCTTGCTCATGATCCTTCCTAGAGCCTGTTTTGGGTACCTCTAGGGTATTTAATCTTTTTCTGCCTAGAGCCTGTTTTTGGCACCTCTAGGATATTTAATCTTTTCTTTGTTGTGATGACATGTGCTGTCGTGGCGGCAAACCTGTGTTCAATCAAGAAACTTTTATTAAAGAAGGCAGGCAATGTTAAACTTATAACTTAAGCAAAAATTTAGCATTTAAAAGATAAGTGTAACGATAATCGGCACAAAGAAAATTTTTCAAAGTATTTTCATGCTTCTTCCCAAGGTTAGGTTAGATTTTTTTAGAATGGTGCGAAGAAGTAATCAGCTAAGCTATCATAGGCACAAGTTTTGAACTAAAGATTCTATTTCATTAAGTACTAGGGGCAAAATTTACAAATGCTACTAGATGCTATGAATCTAAAACAAAGTGGACTAATTCCCCCCCAAACTCAAAGTTGGCATTGTCCTCAATGCCTCTAAAAACACAAAAATATTAAAAAAAAATTAAAAACATAAAAAAGTAAAACATAAAAAAAATAAAACAAAACAGAAAAATTAAAAGAAAAGAAAATGATGATATAAACCGGGGGAGTTCCCCTTTGTTGCTGCCGCGTCAGATGAAGATTCTGAGGACTGTGACAGGACGAGGCGGCGCGTAGCAGATGGTCTATCTATCGGGCTCTTTTTCTTGCTACGCGGAGGCTGGATGCGGCTGGGGGTGGGCTTCTTGGTTTGTCGTTCAGCTTCTCCACCCATGGGATCTGCTGTTGGCCGCTTTCCCTTCCTTGCTACCTTGACCGGTTCATCGTTAAAGGAGTCTGAAATCTCCATGTCAGAGTAGCCAGGGTCCTCGGTAGCATTGGCTTTGGCTATTGGGGAGGCAGCAGTGGTCTCCTATTCCTTCTCTGATTCGGAGGAGGAGGTGAGATTGTAGGGTTGCATAGGGGTTGGGGAGGTTCTTCTCTTTGGGCGGTAGTGTGGTGCTTCACTGTCTTCGGCGGCAGGAGCAGCGGTAGGTCTTGGGGTGATGTGGACTGGTTTTGACGCTGCTAGCTCCGTTGGAAAGGCATGCAACTAGGGTCCGGCATCCTGGTATTTGTCCAGCAGGTAGGCCACAAAGGCCTTCTGCACGTCTGCTACATATTTAGTGAAAATCATCTACTTGTGCTCTATCCGCTGGCAACTTTCCACTAGGCTGCGCAGTAGGGGAATTGCATCAGACGTAAGGGCAGCATCAGTACAACCTGCTGCGGCTAGGGTGGCGGCAGCTTGGGACGGTGGCTGGGCAGTGGAGGGTGTTTCTGGCTCCGCATTGTGCATCATTTGTTGACGTGCCTTTCTTGTCCATCCTTCTTTGGCAGGAAGAATTCTATCTATTGGGCGCATGGGCACGTTAAAATTGGCACAAAGGCCTAAAATGAGTGGAGGGAAAAAGAGTGTACCTTTGGTAGCTGGTTTCTCCGCGTGGGCATAAATTTCTTTGACTATTACCACGCCCACGTTTGATTTTCCACCCCTTCATTATATTGTAGATAAGGGCGAGTACGGCTTGTTTACATTGGATTCGTGCGTGCTTGGCATCAGGCGGCGCTGGACAAAATAGCTCCAAAGTGCTGCCTCCGACAGCAAATCTCGGCGGTTAACTGACCCATTATTTTTGTCTGTCATCCATTTTGTTTTTGGCTTACAGAGCTCTCTCTTGATTTGGTTGTAGTCAGGCCCTGTCAAATAAGATTCCCACTTCCCGTGTGGGTCGCCGCTGACTTCAATGTTGTAGAAGCAGTTGATCATGTCAGCCAAAAACTTCATCGCTTCTCCACAGACATGGACAAAAGGACTATCCAGGTTTGATTGGTGGACATAGAATTCTTGTACGTGGTTGTTGTTGATTCCCTCTGGCTGCCGTGTGAATTGTTCACAACCTATGTTGTGAATCCTCTCGAAGTGGTAGGGTTCCAATCCAAAGTTCCCATCTAATTGAGTGTAGTGGAAACCCATCTCTTCCTATAGTTGCATTTCTTTATAAAACTTGTTGTAGTTCTCCTCGACAGCAGGATTCAAGAACCTCTTGTATTGGGTGCTGGAGGTAGCGGCAGGGCGTTGTGATGAAGCCATAATCTGGGGGATGGTTGTTTCCTAAAGAAAGTAAAAAGAAGGTGAAAGAAAATAAAGCAAGAAAATCTTGGAAGGAAAGACTGTAGAAAGAATTTCAGAGCAAAGGAGAGAGTAAAGTGAAGAACGGAGTGGGAGAATAGTTGGCCTTATATAGCCGCTTCTCTCCACTGCCTTGGCGGGCATGCTGTCAACGGGCGACAATAAATGCGGCGCAAATAACGTGGTTCTAGCCGTTACGCATATATCCATTCCGCTCGTCGAGGCAAACTAGTCGTTACGGCTAGCCGTTATGAAGCCACTAGTCGTTATGCTAATCTAACATGGGCTGCCTTGGCCGCTAGTTGGGCCTCTCCTTTATTCTTCCATCTTTCTTAAACCTTTTTTTCCGTCGTAACTTGAAAAATAAATATAAAGATTAAATAAAAATTAAATCTAATCCTAATAAAAATAAATTGAAAATTTAAATTAAAAAATAAAATAATAATTAGGTTATGTTTGGCCGCACTTTTCCCAAGCATAACCACTTCCTGAGGGTCTTTGTGTTTGGCTATTAGTCCGGGCATGTCCTTCCCCTCCTCAGGTGGATGTCGCTGCCAACCTTGCTGCCCTGGCAGGACATACACCAAGAAAACAAAGAGGCTATATATATAATTTTTTAGAGCAAAATAAATAAAAAGAGATTTAATGTGTAAAAACTAAATAGAAGTGCATAAATTCAAATGTAGTTGTTGTTGCCAATCCCCGACAATGGCGCCAAAACCTTGTAGAGCGTTAGGGTGTTCTCTATTTGTGAGCGCAAGTGCACACTCTATCAAGTTATAGTATAAAAGATATCGTCTCCACAGGGATTGGAATAACACCTATGAATGGTTTCCTGCACAAATATTTAGTAAAAACACCATTAAATCTCATGATGTGGAAATATAAACACACAAGTAAAGATAAAGATAGTGATGAGAGGAATGATAGGGAGATTTTGGGCGATAAGCTGGGTAAAACAAGTGCAGCTTAGTAGCTTGTGGACTGTATTGTAAGGCTTTGAGTATGCTTTGCGCTGCCATGAATTGCTACCTCGGCGGGTATGGCGGGCGGCAAACTACGACCCTATTACGCGGCCGCAGCAGGTTACTGCCTCTGCAAAGGTGTGTATTGTCTTGGCAGCTGGAACAGAAAGAAGTCCTGGCATCAAGTCTGGCAGTCATTCCAAGTTTGGAAGGATAGTCGATAGTGATCCCTCCTAATTCTAGGTTAGGATGCTTGAGATTGCTTAACTTGAGTATCCCCGCCTATCACGCGGCGGATACTATGGAACCAAATTAATCAACTCGGTTAGTAATCCCTTTTAGCCGCTGAAACTTGTGGACTAGTGTAGAACCAAGTTAGTCACGCCTCCCATTGTGATCGTGCTTAACTCTTTCGTGAACCTTGCACTTTCGTGCCCGACAAATGGATTTTCTCTTCAAACGACTAGTGTAGAAAGATTGAAGGAACGAAGAACATATATTAAGTAAACTCAGAACTTTATTGAAAACATCTCAAATCTATACAACAGTTTCCCAAATTACTTTACATACACGCGCCTAAACCCTAGGAGAGTTGGGCCGCGACCCCCAACACTCCAACCTATCTAGTTATCTCCCCATCTACCCTCTCGATATGCAAGATATGGCATGCCCCTATACCCTTACATACATTGGGTATATATAGGGTTCATGACCTAAATTTGAGTCCTCCTTAAAGTAGAAGTTCAAAAAGTATATTTACATTTATTACAAACTTCTTTAGTCTTAAATATGGACTCTTTGGACGTTGCCTTCTTCCGCAAGTTAGGATAAGTGCTCCTTCTTATCGGCCTTGGATCAGCTCTACCGCCGCTACAGGCTTTAGAAAAGTGCGAGACTGGGCTCATTGGGCTTAGGAAATTGCCCTTTTAAAATCGAGACCCATATTGGCTAAGTCGGTGTAAGTCCTGCCTGGGCGGCAATGCTGCTCTGGCAGCGTCCTTGGCGGAATCTTTGGGCTACTTCAGTACAGCTCCTTTGGTTCCAACTTTCTTGCCTTGTCATGTCCTGTCATGTCCTCTCCTCTCCTAGTTATAGCACCTGAAAACAAAAACTAAACTAAAACAATAACTTTTCTTCACCAATCATAAGTTATTCAATACGAGCATGGTAAAAGAGAAGATGATGTTGTAATGCATGCAATGCACCTAAATATGCCTAAATGTGCTCAAGAACAACAATAATAAGGGCATGAATGTGTACAAAATATAGAACTCCTGGACACTCTACACTTGCCCCGGCAGAACCAATCAATCCGGCCAGTGACAACCAGAAAGACGTGGGTAACCCAGTTCCACTACAACAAATCAGATTACCAGGCAATAAACGGATCGAGGATATGCGACCCCACCACCATTCCCACAAAGGCTGAAACGTTAAAAGCAAGAATATTAGTTCAAGAAATTCCTGGATATCTTGAAAAAATTTCACATCAACATCCCCTTTGTGGAAGCAATGGAGCAAATGCCGAATTACGCCAAATTCCTCAAGTACATGGTATCCAAGCGAACAAGGATAGAAGAATTCGAGATGGTTGCTGCAACAGAAGGATGTATGGCCATGTTACAGAACTGAGCACCACCTAAACTTAAAGATCCAGGGAGCTTCACAATACCATGTGCCGTTGGAAATCACAATGTGGGGAATGCATTATGCGATTTGGGGGCAAGCATAAATTTGATGCCCAAATCTGTGTTTCAGAAGCTAAGAATAGGGAAGGCCAAACCTACAACGGTAATGCTCCAGCTAGCCGACCGCTCCTATGTTCACCCAGAAGGGAAAATAGAAGACATTCTAGTAAGAGTGGATAAATTTATTTTTCATGTTGATTTCCTTGTCCTTGACTGTGAGGCAGATGAACATGCACACATCAATTGGGCAGTCTCTTATCTAAGTAAGTACTTCGAACCCCTCAATTATTATAGAGAAGAACAAAAAATTGAGAAACCGTCAATCGAGAAACCACCAGTTCTTGTATTAAAAAAATTGCCTGATAAATTAAAATATGTTTATTTTAGAACCAATGATACTTTTCCCGTAATCATCTCTTTTAAAATACAGCCAAAACATGAACAAGGCCCGATCATTATGCTGTGGCGGCATACAAGGGCAATAGGGTGGACGATGGCCGATCTTAAGGGGATAAGCCCAGCGGTATGTATGCACAAAATCCTCTTGGAAGACAATTATAAACCTACCATTGAGGCTCAAAGAAGACTTAACTTGGCTATAAAAGAGGTAGTAAGAAAGGAAATTATCAAATGGCTTGATGCCGGAATCATCTACCCCATCTCCGATAGTACATGGGTGAGTCCAGTGCAATGTGTGCCAAAGAAAGGTGGAATGACCGTAATAACCAACAAAAATAATGAGTTAATCCCAACTTGGACTGTGACCGGTTTGAGGGTTTGTATGGACTATCGCAAGTTGAACAAGGCAACTCGAAAGGAGCACTTCCCCTTACCTTTTATTGATCAAATGCTAGATAGACTTTCCGGTAAATCATTTTACTGCTTTCTTGATGGCTATTAAGGTTATAATCAAATTTCCATAGCCTAAGACGATCAGGAAAAAACCACCTTCACATGCCCTTATGGCACATACGCATTTAGAAGAATGTCGTTCGGCCTCTGCAATGCCCCTGTAACATTTCAAAGGTGCATGATAGCAATTTTCTCCGATATTGTGGAAGATTTGGTAGAGATATTCATGGACGACTTCTCGGTCTTTGGTGAGGACTTCAACAACTGCCTCGACAATTTGGAGAAGGTGCTTCAATAATGTGAGGAGTCCAACCTAGTCCTAAATTGGGAAAAATGCCACTTCATGGTAGACGAAGGCATAGTGCTAGGCCATAATATTTCATCAAATGGAATTGAAGTAGATAAAGCAAAGATCGACGTGATCGAAAAACTACCTCCACCAACCACAGTCAAGGGCATCCCCAGCTTTTTGGGGCATGCATGTTTTTATAGGAGATTTATTGCAAATTTTTCTAAAATTTCTAAACCTCTTTACCATTGGGTTGAACAGGATAGAGCCTTTGACTTTAATGAAAAATGCACTGAGGCATTCGAGACACTCAAACAAAAGCTGGTATTTGCAAATGTAGTCGTGCCGCCTGGTTGGACGCAACCATTCAAACTTATGTGCGATGCTAGTGACTATGTCGTCGGGGCAGTGCTCGGCCAAAGAAAAAAAAACCTCTTCTATGTGATCTACTATGCTAGCAAAACGCTGAATGAGGCCCAGATTAATTTTACAACAACAAAAAAGAATTGGTCACTGTAGTTTTCGACTTTGACAAGTTTTGATCATACCTATTAGGAATTAAGGTGACGGTCCACACAGATCACTCTACAATAAAGTATTTGTTATCTAAGAAGGATGCCAAGCCGAGACTGATTCGATGGATTCTCCTTCTGCAAGAATTTGATGTCGACATCAAGGATAGAAAAGGAACAAAAAAACAGGTTGTCGATCACCACTCGAGACTGGAACCAGGAAGAAAGGAGGCCACTAGCACTAAGATACAAGATTATTTCCCAAACGAGCAGCTAATA
Source organism: Hibiscus trionum (assembly GCA_030270665.1). Classification (NCBI taxonomy): domain Eukaryota; kingdom Viridiplantae; phylum Streptophyta; class Magnoliopsida; order Malvales; family Malvaceae; genus Hibiscus; species Hibiscus trionum. The sequence goes on from BSYR01000021.1 coordinate 32,753,482, forward strand.
CTTGCCTCGGTAGCAAAACAAGATATTGTCGCAGCACTGGAAGCAAGCCTTACCACGGAATTGACGGACTGCATTGCGGTGGCATTACCCCTGACAGTCATATAACCCCCTCGACCCGACCTGGCCGATAGACCGAACCGAACGGGTCACACGGGGAATATTGAAGTAAACCGGGAAGGTTTACCTCAATAAACAACCTTTTTTCTTTTTAACTTGTATAGATGCAACTTAGATTCCTATGTGAACGCACACAAGCAGCGGGTTGAACGACAACACAATCGCCCCACGATTATAACCAAACTAATGTTTAGGGACCATTTTGTAAATTTGAAAACTTATAAGGGTTATTGGCAAATTTAGATTACCAACCTTTAATTAAGTTCATTACATACTTCTAAATGAAATCCTAGCTCAAAATGACCTTTAGAGCCCATCCAATTCCATACAAGGCAAATAGGGACCAAAACGTAAGAAACAGAAACTTAGAACAATACGAAACAAGTTCAACAGTCACATGTTTCGAAATGGAATGCACCGTACAGAACGGCCGTTCCAAAACACAGCTGACTGTTTCGATACACGGGTTCGTTTCGAAACTTCCCAGGACACGTTTCAGTACGATGGTTCACAAAGGCAAAATGTTCTGAAACAGGCCTCACTGTTCCAAAACACCAAGGCCATTTCAAGCCTCCGTTTCGAAACAAGCAAGGGTGTTTCGAAACACCTGGGCCTGCAATGCTTGAAAATGCTGTTTAAACTCGATTTAAACCATCCAGACACATGCCCAACCATGAAAGCAATTCAAATATACACCAAAGACAACATATACGAAGCATAGGTAACATCATAGCATCATTCACAATATCATAAGCACTAAAGGCATGCTTCCTAAAAGTTAAAAACACCAAAAGGCCAAAATCCAATTTAATGCATAAACCAAAACTTAGGTCATTTACATGTCCAAATATGCATCTCAAACTTGCACAAAACCGGGAAAATACCAAACAAACCACATGCATAACATTGGACACCCCCATTGCCTTTATTTCACTAGTCCAAAACCAAATCTTACCTTCAATCAAAGTCTTCCACCGATCCTCTTGCAAGTGCTGCCTCCAAAGCTTAAATTGACTGCATTGATGAACAAATAGAGCATAAGCATACAAGCTTAGTGAGGATCACTCAAACCAAAATATCATCAATGCACAAAACCATTTTCACTCTTTTCGAAACCATCAAGCTTCCTTTGACAAAACATGCACTTTATTCTCAAAACCATAGTAATAAACATCATGTACCATGATACGTATAAATCCAACAATTATACCATTGCTACTTATAACACAAGCCTTCCAAGCATAACCACCTTTATGCTAAGCTTAAAACAAAACATGCATCTTTCAAATTATGCATTAACAACATTTTCCACAATGTTTTATTTCATTATATTGGCTCACAAGTGATAAACAAAAATCTCAAAAACATATATCGAATACACGGATTACCAAGGGTTGTTCCACACCCTTCATACACTCTATCGTCATTACAAGGCTCACACACGAGAGCGACTTGTTAGGGTAAAATCACCCTCCATCGTTGTGACACCCGTGGTGGAGTATTCGGTACAATCACAACCCCTCACCACCACTCATCGGTAGATGTATAACCCACTAACGAGAGACAAGACACACACAAGGTTCGCACCCGGGAGCTGTCCTCAACCGTTGCAACGTTAAACAATCCTCAATCGTTAGGGTACTTGGATAGAGTATTTGGTACAATCACAACCCCTCAACATCCAAGGCGACTTGTTTATAGTGCACTCAATCCTATAGCTGGCTAACTATATCCGATTTCATTTATAAAACACTTTATACAACATCAATTGCCAATATAATCCATATCACATGCATACCTCACTGTTTTTACAAAGCATTAATGATAAGCCATAAACCAAGCATTAAACCATGCTTCAAACCTCATGCATCAACACATGCATAGAAGGATCACTTACCTAGTGCATCCTTAAACCACATGGCATCATCAACCTCATTTCACATATTCAAAACATGCTTTAAAACAGTTGGTAAATGCAATTAAAACCAAGTGCAATCAAAGGTTCAAAACTAGCACAATCCGAGAGAGAAATTCACTTTACTTACTTCTGAACTTAATAAAGCGTTTCAAGCCCTTACTAAGTTCCCAAAAACTTTTCTAAAACGTTATCACGCTGGAAAATCAAGTTCCACTCAACGACTCGTGAAAGCACACTTGCCGACACGACTATCGATCGTCTAAAGCCTCCAAAATCACTTTGTTTGATTCCGGAATATTATCCCCTGTTTCCAACACAACAAAACAGAGGTTCAATGCATTAAAATGCATCCAAAACACCAGCATTCAAAAGAAATCCCGTAGCCATGCTCTAAAGCATCAAAACACCCATCCGAAACAACCGAAAACTCAATCAATTGACCTCTAACCTCAGCCCAGCCATTACCCAACTCATCCATCACATTTTAGGCACTAATAAAAATCCAAAACAACCTAAAACCATCCTTATACGTCCAGCAACCCGAATTCCTCAAGAACACCCAAAAAACTCAACAAAACACCTTAAAAATCAAGAAACTCAAGGATTTCAGGATCTCCATGATTAAGACTCCAATTCAACACCAAAAACCTTTTAAAACTCATTTAGAAACAACCTCAAACAAGCCAAATCAAACCAGATCCGAAAATCACATTAAAATCCATTTTCCATCAAGATTTCAATAGTTTATCAATCTAACAACAAAACCTCAATTAAATTCATTAATAACGAGTCAAATATATTTGGAATTTCATTAAAGAACCTAGATTAGAGGGTTAGCACAAAATTTACCTCAAATCCTTGCTTCTTCTCTAATTTGGCAAGATTAGCTTAAAGAAACTTGAAGGAAAATAGAAGAAATCAACAAGGAAAAGATGGAAATCAAAAGAGGATTTGAGAGAAAAGAATTTCTGGAAAATTGAGAGAAAATGGAGAGTGTTTGGCTGAAGTGAAAGTGAAAAATGAAAAGTTCGTCAAAAATTTTGTTAACCGATTAACTACCTTTTAAATTAAATCAATTAAAAGCCTTTTTAATTATTTAATAAACATTTAAAACAAATGCCAAATTAGAGAAAAGACATAATTGCCAAATAGCTCCATAAAGATTCTAAGATTTTGACTCTTCTTGAAAAACACATTTTCCCAACTTTTAAATCTTTACATTTTGGTCACTGCCCAAAATTTATACTTTCGAAAATTCGTTTTGTAAAATTGATTTAACTAACCTCTTAAATATAATTTTAGAGGATTTTAGATTTTTTTATCATATTTTTATCCCATCCAGAATCTTGATTTCCCTAAACCACCTTTTAACAGTTCGAACAACCGACACCGGTTCCACCGGCCCAACCCGACTCGCCAAAACATCTAAGCCCAAATTCAGGGCATTACAACTCTCCCCCACTTAGGAAATTTTGTCATTGAAATTTTTCCTGAAGGAGAAAGGCATGGAACTGACTCAAACCATCCACCTTACTTTCCCACGCAACCTCCTCAACTCCTCAATGCCATAACAATACCTTCACAAGCTCAATTGTCTTGCCACGAATAACTTTGCTACCCGTATCCAGAATTCTCACTGGTTTCTCATCATAGAATAAATCCGAATTTAACTCAATTTCCTCAACCGGCATCACATGCGAAGGATCTGATCCATACCTCCGCAACATAAATACATGAAACACATCATGAATATTTTTCAATTCAGGAGGCAACCTCAACCAATAAGCAATAGGACCAACTCGCTCCACAACCTCACAAGGTCCAATAAACCTCAGACTAAGCTTTCCCTTACGTCCGAAAATCATAACCTTATTCCAAGGGGATACCTTAAGGAACATGCGATCTCCAACCACGAATTCAACCTCTTTACGCTTTAAATCCGCGTAAGACTTCCGACGATCCGTTGCAGCCTTTAACCGCTCACATATGAGCTTCAATTCCTCAGTTGTTATCTTGAGCATATCCAACAAGGAAAGCAACTTTTGCCATGCCTCGGCTCAACAAAGAGGCGTTCTACACCTCCTCCCATACAAGGCCTCATACGGTGCCATTTGTATACTCGCCTGAAAACTATTATTATAGGCAAACTCAACCAAAGGCAGATACTTTTCCCAAGAACCTTGGAAATCAATCACACAGTATCACAACATATCCTCCAGCACCTGGATAACTCGTTCCGACTGTCCATCCGGCTAAGGATGATGCGATGTGCTGAAATTCAGCCGCGTACCCAACACCTGATGTAAACATTCCCAAAACCTCGTTGTAAACCTCGGATCTCTATCCGACACTATAGACTTGGGTAAACCATTCAACCGCACAATCTCAACAACATACAACTCAGCTAACTTATCCAACGTATATGTAGATGCACAACCAAGAAATGCGCACACTCCGTGAGACAATCCACGATCACCCATACGAAGTTCTTCTTTGACGGTGTCAAAGGCAAACCAGACACAAAATCAATCGTAATCTTTTCCCACTTCCACTCCGGCCCAACCTGACTCGCCAAAACATCTAAGTCCAAAACCGAGGCGTTACAAGTCATGACGGCCGGGACAACACCATGGTACGCTGATATTGTTAATTTTTTAGTTAGTGGTCTATTACCTTATAATCTTAACTATCAAGGAAAGAAGCGATTCCAACATGATGCTAAGCATTATTTTTAGGATGAGCCTCTTTTGTTCAAACAAAGTACAGATCAGGTTACAAGGAGATATGTCCCTGAGGAGGAACAAAAAGAAGTGCTTCAACGGTGCCACGACTCACCATATGGAGGACACTTAAGAGGAACCAGAACCACAACCAAAGTACTTCAGTCTGGACTCTATTGGCCAATACTCTATAAAGATTCCCAAGATTTCTATAAGCAATGTGACCGGTAACATCTCCAGGCGCAATAAAAATGTCGTTGCAAACCATATTGGAGGTGGAACTATTTGATGTATATGGTATTGATTTCATGGGACCATTCCCATCATCCTGTGGGAACCTGTACATTTTGCTAGCTGTTGACTATGTGTCCAAGTGGGTCGAAGCAATTGCCACACCAAATAATGATTCCAAAACTGTGCAGAAATTCCTGCAAAACACATATTCACACGGTTTGGGATACCAAGAGCCATAGTCAGTGACGAAGTCAAGCACTTCGATAAAATACTCATTGTCGCAGCATTAAAGAAGTACGACATCACATACAAGCTTGCCATGACATACCACCCACAGACGAATAGGAAGGCCAAGATATCAAACAAAGAATTGAAAGCAATCCTTGAAAAGGTGGTTAATCCCTCTCGAAAGGATTGGTCTCTTCGAATTGACGACACACTATGGGCATACAGAACGGCTTTCAAGACTCTATTAAGAATGTCCCCCTGTAGACTTGTGTACGGAAAAACATGTCATTTACCAGTGGAAATAGAACACAAGGCATATTGGGCTATCAAAACAGTTAATATGTATTGGGAGAATGCTGGGTAGAAACGACTCTTAAACCTCAATAAGATAGAAGAGTTCCGAGCTGCAGCATATGATAATGCAAAAATATACAAGGAAAAAACTAAACGATGGCAGGACAGCAAACTCATGCCGCGACAGTTCTTACCTGGGTAGCAGGTGTTACTTTTCAACTCTCACCTTAAACTATTTCCGGGCAAACTCCGATCAAGATAGTCTGGGCCGTTTGAAGTTGTAAAAGTCTTCCCACATGGAGCAGTAACAATTAAGTCCGGCAAGGATGGGCATGAGTTCAAAGTCAATGGGAAAAGATTGAAGCACTACTTGGGACCGCAGGCCATGAGGGAAAGGGAAGAAATCACTCTAGGGGATGCACACACATGCACCCCTTGAGTATCCAAAATACTTCTCTCCACTTCATCTTCTGCTTTTATTTTTAATTTTTCTTTTTCATTCCCACATTTTTGAATTCTTAGGAATAAATTGCTCTTTTCTCTCACGTTCAGGATACATATTACCCTGGTAACTTCCCCGGCAGCAGAGCCCACCCCGCTATCACGCGTCCAACCACCCTGAGAGTCCAAACGAATAAAGCGAGTAGAATCCAAGCCAACGAAGAGGCTAGTTCTGAACAATGAAGAGGAGGATGATTCTGCACCTTCTAAATCCATTTAAATTCCTCTTTAATTTTTTGTTGCTTATCTGTTTGCCCTCATATTTTTTTGTGATTTAATTTTTTCTATCTTATGTATGATACGTAAGCATTGAGGGCAATGCCTAGTTCGAGTTTGGGGGTGTAAGTTGAGAGGCCGAGGCAGTACTATGCCGCGACAGTATAAATATAATTGCCATGCAGTTTTTAATCTTTCATTTCTCAATATTTTTAAATTACACTACCTTAACTGAATTTTGCTTATGCCGCAACAGTACTTTCTATCAATTGCCTTAGTTTAGTTTTAATTAAATCTTCTTACTTGGCAATAGAACTATCTCTTCTTACAATAATTTAGAACTGTTTAGAGCCTTTATTTTTAGGATGCTTAAAGGAAAACAACCTAGGATCACACTATGGGATTAGAACTTCAAACACCTTTGTGACTTGTATGATTTAAAGAAATCTAGTACACTCAGGACATAGACTAGCTTAAAAAGAAAATTGGGTAAAAGTTAGAGGTGCCCACCACTGGCTTTTGCTTAAGGAAGCCCTAGAGGTGCCCGAAACCGGCTCTAGGCTAATCACTAGAGGTGCCCGAAATTGGCTCTAGTTGGTTAGGTTGCTTGCAAAAAAGAGAAGAAAATACCCTAGTTAAGTTAGTTAATGCTTAAGTGTTTAGTTAGAATCCTTGCAATCATTCTGTTCACAATGCACGCACACACTCACAAATCTTATAGTTTGATTCCAGGGAATTCCTAAGGCATCCAAAGATCTAAGGGCCAAAACGTTCTTTGTCATGGTTTGGAGAGAGAAGGAAAAGTAAGACCAAGGAGACAGTTTAACCGCGAGCAAAAGTAAACAGAGGATCATCTGAGCGTCCGCCACTTTCAAGAAGCGTACATATAGGAATCAGCTCAACGGTCGTTGCTTCCAAAGAAGGTGAGCAAAAGTAAACAAAGGGTCGTCTGAGCGTCCGCCGCTTTTAAGAAATGTGCATATAGGAATCAGCTCAACAGTCGCCGTTTCCAAAGCAAGCGAGCAAAAGTAAAATAAGAACTGTCTGAGTGTTTGTTGCTTGTAAGAAGTGTGCATACAGGAATCAGCTCAATGGTTGCTACTTCCAAAGCAAGTGAGCAAAAGTAAACAAAGGATTGTCTGAGCGTCCGCCGCTTTCAAGAAGCGTGGATATAGGAATCAGCTCAACGGTCGTCGCTTCCAAAGCAAGCGAGCAAAAGTAAATAGAGGATCGTCTTAGCGTCCGCCGCTTTTCAGAAGCGTGCATATAGGAATTAGCTCAATGGTTGCCACTTCCAAAGCAAGCGAGCAAAAGTAAACAAAGGATCATCTGAGCGTCCGCCGCTTTGAAGAAGCGGCCATACAGAAATCAGCTGAGCACATCGCCCATAAAAAGTATACTATTCGCATGTGAGAATAATAAGCATGCAATCGACTATTCGAACATTCTAAAATCAAGGAAAGGAAAAAATGCTAACTATGCAAAACATCATCTCTATACCAAGGTGCAACACATTATCCCCATTAAGAGACACATAACCCACAAGAAAAAACATTGGTATACAATATTCCAAGAAAGTAATTACGATAGCAAATACGAATATGAGAACAAAGTGTCATGCATTGTCATAAGAAATAAATATATATTTCAATCGAAAATTAATACAACACGCAAACAATTTAGTACAACCAAAGGAACACAAAACTGCAAATACTGATAGAAACGAGTTTCCCTACATAAACAAAATAAACAGGCACTGCAACCATACAACAAAACAAAGCAGACTACTTGAAGATTCCTCTTAGCGAACTTCGTCTAAGGAAAACCAGAGGATGACACCAAGTTCAACCGCTGAGATAAAACTCGTTTCAACTTCGCCTTAACGGCCATTTGATGCCATAAAGAAACCACCTTGATCTTATAAAAGCAAAAGACATCAAATGCTTATAACATTCACATGTATAATACAACCTGCATTTGCCGCCGCCCAATGTGGTTCCAAACATCGAAGGAAGAAAATATATGGAGAGCCTTGCTCTTAAGATATTTGAAATACCGCGTCCATCCACATCCTTTACTACCAATGGCTACACATAGCCTTCTAAATCCTATTGCATGTCAATAAAAATAATACAAACACCAAGTAACCCCACTGGGTCTATAAAATATAGCTTCCGCATACCGTCCGACACAACAAGCATGTTTGTCTTCTTTATCTCCTCAAGACAACACGATCAAAACTACACGACACTAAAGTCACACAAGAAAGGGTAAACCACCCATAGATTAACTTATGAAAACACAAATATTCGGGAGCCTTATTTATAGTGAAAGGAAAAAACATTCAGTTCCAACTTCCCAAATTCCAATACGGAAATTTGCTACACGAGAAATCAAATCGAAAATCGGCAAATCTTTAGAAAACAACTTAAAATACGTAACCCCCAAACTTCCAATTTATAAATGTATGAATAGTCCCTCACACCTGCCAAAACTAATCTAGGCTTTCTCTTTCTCCATCACGATCTGCCCTAGATTGTCCAAGTTACCATAAAAGCCAGCACACATCAAACACAATACACATATATAAAGGAGCGCAATTATAGCAAAAAATGATACAACTACCAAAATCTCAAGGTGCATTGAAACAAAAACTGTTAATGGCCAGTACAACCAAAGACTATAAATAAATTATGTATCAAAATATAACCCTCATTTAATTGTCTACTATCTTGGGTATTTTGCAAAATAAAAATTGTGAACTACAAATTTCACTTATTGTATACAAAAAGTGAGGCTCTGTGATTCTTGTGAATCCCATTCAGAGCAATTCCATCCAGTAAAATAGAAGAAGTATAAATCTCTAACATAAAGACAATAATATCGCAAACAGGGTCAGCACACCCATCAAAGGAGTCGTTCCCCATCCAGGAACAACCTTGCCATATTCTGAAATCAATGGCATATCACTTCGTTTATTTTGTATTTGGTGAACATCTATTGGTTCTGCGTGTCATTCCGCTGTAAATAAGTGATCATATCATAGATACATCACGATCTTGAAATAATATTATAATAAAGCATCAATCTTATTCGCCATCTAAGTTAGGGGGCATGAAACCCCAATTCAAAATATGCTATGCAGTACATGTGACTATCAAAATAAGCAAAATCCCTTTTACCCTGAAGAAGTATGTGAGCATAAAATAGACGATAGCCCACCACTTTCGATACCACAAACTTTCAACATTAGGCAACATTTACATATAACCAAATTCCTTGCATGACCGCCCAATCAGATCTACTACAAAAGTTAGTTGCGAACATATTTAAAATAAAAAGAGGGAAAGCAGCATCATTCTATTAAAAACAAGTGAAAACAATGATTGCTATTAACAACACAATACAAAAAAGAAACAAAGCCCGCGAATGTCTTGTAACCTAGGGGCAAGAACCCACCGTAAAACTATTGTTAATTATCTGAAAAAGGTACTACTTAATGCATGATTGGTATTCTTGCAGGATGACCATTGCTGGAGTAGGAGGATGCTTCCGCAGCGCAGAAAGCAGGAGGGAAGACAAGGCAAAAGTAGCAGACAACAGACATTGGTCGAGCCAAGCCACAAGATAGCTTCTACTGAGGGAAGTTGAGGAAGCCTTGCTGAGCAGAACAGACCGATACCGAAGCAGCAAAAGCCAGGCTGCAACATCATATTGACAGAGGGAAAAATGAGCAAAGTGGTATCCAACTTGTAGAGCCTTTAACGCTGGATTTTTCTACACACTTTGTGTGGCAGCTGGAGCTCGAGAAGATAAGGAAAACGTGGAAGGAAGTATAAAGTTGGACTCTTTCATAAAAGTGTTTATTTTAATGAATTAAAGAGATTTATCTCTTTAATTAAGTCTAGTCCAAGTCCAACTTAACTTCCTCTCTCAGAAGGATTCGTGCCTACACCTTTCCCTATATAAAAGCTTGCCGCCATGAAGACAACACACAACATACGAGAGACGAGAGAAGAAAAGAGAGATTGAGCATATGATTAGTTTCATTATGTTCTAAATTCTCTTAGGGTCAGGATTAGTTTGTTTAGTAGTTGTGAGAAAACTCTTTGTACTTAGTTTTTGTTCTTAATGTAATAAAAGTTAAGGTTTGCTTATTCTGGCTTTAATTATTTTTGCATTCTACTCGGGAGAGGGTTTGTGAGATCATTCATTTGTTCAATATCGGGATAGTTGAGCTCACGAAAGGAATAAGCACGGTTTTCGCCCCACATGGTGTTAACTAACTCGACCTAGGGATAGGTTAGAGTTTCAGCGGCTAAGAGAAGTGTATGAACAGTTGGTGTTTGCTTTTGATTCACGCCGGGAGGTATCATCAGAGTTCAGTCATCAACAAGTGTTCCGTGCTTAGGGATAAGGCGGAACCATCCAAGGACGCTTTGCCGAACCTTAACTGCTTCTGCCCTCAAGCAAGGGATTGCCGCGGCAGGGATTTAAGTCACTGCCACAGCAATAGTGCGTTGCTGCATTCAAGACAGAGATGAAGTCAAGAGGATTCCACACTACGACCCATTCTAATTTGGCCCATCTTCTTATTTTGATCACTCTTTTACTTTAGTTACTAGATTCTCTTAGTTTAATTATTAGTAGATTATCTCAATTCTCCCATTTAATATGTGTTTTTACTTTCTTTATTTGGCAGTGCAAGGGAGTAGAACTAAAGGTTGAGTACCAATCCCTGTGGAGACAATACTCACATACTTATCCCTGTATTACTTGCGTCGTGTATACTTGCACAAATTGCGGAGCACTATTTACACGCAACTAAAAGCCAAGACCGCAGGACAACAGAAGAAATAATCAAGATAACAGGGGAACCATACACATGATAGTCGACATAGACGAAAAGTGGAACCAGTCGAGCTCCAAGCGTAGGGCGCACATGCTAAGAGTAATGTCGGTTTCAGAGGCAATGACGAAAAAATTGAAGTGTAAAGACCCGTGGCAAATCTCGTTCTCAGAAAAAGTGGAGGATAACATTATCAAAAAAGAAGGCAACAATCCGATTGTTGTTTCAACGGGGATAACAGGGTTTACCGTGAGGAGAATCTTGGTGGATACAGGGAGCACCGTAGAAATACTAAACTGGAATGCATTTCGCTAATTGGGAATTCCAGGTTCAGAGTTAAAATAGGCCAACCAATGTATGGCTTCAGTAATTAACCCGTCAAGGTGAAAGGTTCCATTCGAGTACCTGTAACATTGGGAGACGTGGACAACAAGGTCACACAGATGGCCAATTTCCTGGTCATCGATAATCTATCAGCGTTCAAAGCTATCTTCAAAAGACACTTAATGAGGAAAATCAGAATGATGGCAGTCCCTTTCTACCTACAGGTTAAGTTCCCCACACCCATATTAGAAGGCTTTATGCAGGCCGATCAAAAGACAACAAGGCAATGCCACATCCTCTCGCTGTAGCTGGCACAGAGGAAGGAGGACAGTAACATTGCTACCACAGAAGCTCCACCCCAAAAAAAGGGGGTCCGAGGTCAATATCTTAAGAAAAACCGTAATGACTCTAGACAACTTAAGCTCCAGAAAGGAATCAGATAACTAGAGCAAAAGGAAGTTGGTGAAGTTGCTGCGGGATAGCAAGGCAACTGAAGAATCATCCCAGTAAAAAGATTTCTGAACCCTGTGAAGCTTAATACCTCCTTCAAGGTTCGTTCCTTCATTTCCTACTTTTGTTTTTTTCTACCAATATTTTGTAATCCCACACATTTTTTATAATCCTTTTTATATGGTAGTATCCTGCAAAAGTAAACAGAGGATTGTCTAAGCGTCTGCCGCTTTCAAGAAGCGTGCATATAGGAATCGTCTCAATGGTCACCATTTCCAAAGCAAGTAAGAAAAAATAAACAAATGATCGTTTGAGCGTCCGTCAATTTTAAGAAGCTTGCATAAAGGAATTAGCTCAATGGTCGTCGCTTCCAGAGCAAGCGAGCAAAAGTAAACAAAGGACCGTTTGAGCGTTCACCAGTTTTAAGAAACGTGCATACAGGAATTAGCTCAATGGTCGCCGCTTCCAAAGCAAGCGAGTAAACGTAAACAAAGGATTGTCTGAGCGTCCGCCACTTTCAAGAAGCTTGCATATAGGAATCAACTCAACGGTCGCTACTTCCAAAGCTAGCGAGCAAAAGTAAACATAGGATCTTCTGAGCGTCCGCCACTTTCAAGAAGCGTACATATAGGAATCAGCTCAACGATCGTTGCTTCCAAAGAAGGTGAGCAAAAGTAAATAAAGGGTCATCTGAGCGTCTGCCGCTTTTAAGAAATGTGCATATAGGAATCAGCTCAACAGTCGCCGCTTCCAAAGCAAGCGAGCAAAAGTAAAATAAGAACTGTCTGAGTGTTTGTTGCTTGTAAGAAGCGTGCATACAGGAATCAGCTCAATGGTTGCTACTTCTAAAGCAAGTGAGCAAAAGTAAACAAAGGATTGTCTGAGCGTCCGCCGCTTTCAAGAAGCGTGGATATAGGAATCAGCTCAACGGTCGCCGCTTCCAAAGCAAGTGAGCAAAAGTAAATAGAGTATCGTCTTAGCGTCCGCCGCTTTTCAGAAGCGTGCATATAGGAATTAGCTCAATGGTTGCCACTTCCAAAGCAAGCGAGCAAAAGTAAACAAAGGATCATCTGAGCATCCGCCGCTTTGAAGAAGCGGCCATACAGAAATCAGCTGAGCACATCGCCCATAAAAAGTATACTATTCGCATGTGAGAATAATAAGCATGCAATTGACTATTCGAACATTCTAAAATCAAGGAAAGGCAAAAATGATAACTATGCAAAACATCATCTCTATACCAAGGTACAACACATTATCCCCATTAAGAGACACATAACCCACAAGAAAAAACATTGGTATACAATATTCCAAGAAAGTAATTACGATAGCAAATACGAATATGAGAACAAAGTGTCATGCATTGTCATAAGAAATAAATATATATTTCAATCAAAAATTAATACAACACGCAAACAATTTAGTACAACCAAAGGAACACAAAACTACAAATACTGATAGAAACGAGTTTCCCTACATAAACAAAATAAACAGGCACTGCAACCATACAACAAAACAAAGCAGACTACTTGAAGATTCCTCTTAGCGAACATCGTCTAAGGAAAACCAGAGGATGACACCAAGTTCAACCGCTGAGATAAAACTCGTTTCAACTTCGCCTTGACGGCCATATGATGCCATAAAGAAACCACCTTGATCTTATAAAAGCAAAAGACATCAAATGCTTATAACATTCACATGTATAATACAACATGCATTTGCCGCCGCCCAATGTGGTTCCAAACATCGAAGGAAGAAAATATATGGAGAGCCTTGCTCTTAAGATATTTGAAATACTGCGTCCATCCACATCCTTTACTACCAATGGCTACACATAGCCTTCCAAATCCTATTGCATGTCGATAAAAATAATACAAACACCAAGTAACCCCACTGGGTCTATAAAATATAGCTTTCGCATATCGTCCGACACAACAAGCATGTTTGTCTTCTTTATCTCCTCAAGACGACACGATCAAAACTACACGACACTAAAGTCACACAAGAAAGGGTAAACCACCCATAGATTAACTTATGAAAACACAAATATTCGGGAGCCTTATTTATAGTGAAAGGAAAAAAACATTCAGTTCCAACTTTCCAAATTCCAATACGGAAATTTGCTACACGAGCAATCAATTCGCAAATCGGCAAATCTTTAGAAAACAACTTAAAATACGTAACCCCCCAAACTTCCAATTAATAAATGTATAAATAGTCCCTCACACCTGCCAAAACTAATCAAGGCTTTCTCTTTCTCCATCACGATCTGCCCCAGATTGTCCAAGTTACCATAAAAGCCAGCACACATCAAACACAATACACATATATAAAGGAGCGCAATTATAGCATAAAATGATACAACTACCAAAATCTCAAGGTGCATTGAAACAAAAACTGTTAATGGCCAGTACAACCAAAGACTATAAATAAATTATGTATCAAAATATAACCCTCATTTAATTGTCTACTATCTTGGGTATTTTGCAAAATAAAAATTGTGAACTACAAATTTCACTTATTGTATACAAAAAGTGAGGCTCTGTGATTCTTGTGAATCCCATTCAGAGCAATTCCATCCAGTAAAATAGAAGAAGTATAAATCTCTAAAATAAAGACAATAATATCGCAAACAGGATCAGCACACCCATCAAAGGAGTCGTTCCCCATCCAGGGACAACCTTGCCATATTCTGAAATCAATGGCATATCATTTCGTTTATTTTGTATTTGGTGAACATCTATTGGTTCTGCGTGTCATTCCGCTGTAAATAAGTGATCATATCATAGATCTATCATGATCTTGAAATAATATTATAATAAAGCATCAATCTTATTCGCCATCTAAGTTAGGGGGCATGAACCCCCAATTCAAAATATGCTATGCAGTACATGTGACTATCAAAAGAAGCAAAATCCCTTTTACCCTGAAGAAGTATGTGAGCATAAAATAGACGATAGCCCACCACTTTCGATACCACAAACTTTCAACATTAGGCAACATTTACATATAACCAAATTCCTTGCATGACCGCCCAATCAGATCTACTACAAAAGTTAGTTGCGAATATATTTAAAATAAAAAGAGGGAAAGCAGCATCATTCTATTAAAAACAAGTGAAAAACAATGATTGCTATTAACAACACAATACAAAAAGAAACAAAGCCCGCGAATGTCTTGTAACCTAGGGGGCAAGAACCCACCGTAAAACTATTGTTAGCATATCAGTACAACACATAACTGTAAATTTTGCAATATAAACCCCTTCTTTCATGATATTAGTCCAAAACACCTATTTTTTCCAAAAGATTTCGTTACTCCAAATCTTTGGCTTGAGTTGTATTTTCTTATCGCCACGTCACCCGACACCACAACTGAAAAGCGAGCGACCACCCTAATAATCAAGGGGAAGATGGTCAAACCTAAGCGCAAACCAATCGCTCTGGCAATATGCTTTGAATGAGTTACCTCGTTCCCCCTGAAATAAAAACGGGATACTAATATCATTAGTATGACATGCAGAAAAATCGAGATGACAAAAGTCTCTCACATTTTCGACTCCAAAAAAATTCTTCTTTACTTCAAAGGGGGGACGGCCAAATCCCAGCGCAAATCAACCGCCTCACCAATATGCCCCTGACTCTACCGCTTCCCCCTTATGTAGCAACCAATACCAATAGTCAATGGTATTCGGAGAATCTTGCGCTCAAGATCTTCCGAATACATCACCTAATACCGCTCCTCACTACAGATGGCTAATCATCACCTTCCGACTACTATTACCTGATGATACAAATAGCCTAAACTACAACACTAACACTCCCCTAGGATCTATCAAAAGTGATTTTCTATAAACTACTTCTCTCCACAAGAATATTTTCTCTTCCTCCTCTAAAAACGGCACAAGAAAAACTGTAAAAATAAAGCCACATAAAAAGGGGTAAAAGAAAACTACTCGAAAGCTAGATCATAAAGGTGCATACCCAAAGGCACCTGATTTATAGTAAATAATGTACATGCCAAGCGATGATGTTTCATGAATCCATGCGGGGGGGCACCTATGCCAGCATTTAAGTCCCGACCCAAAATCTTTAATAAACAAATTAAAACCGCACAACTTTCAAAATTTCAATCTCGCTGCCCAGAGACGCGTATATACTTCTCGTTGCCAAATAATATACTTTCCATTTCATCATAGACCGCCATAAACTGTCTAAGTAACCGTAAGCTAAGCCAAATAATAATAAAGAAGAGAAAGCACACAACAACAAAAACAGAACCACACACAGTATCCATCTTTTTAAAACAAATCCCATGAAACGGGAAATATAAATCCTATGAATAGACAAAAGGGCAAAGCAATGAGACTCTTTTAGAATCCTTATCACAGAAGCCATTTTATGTATATCATTCGTTACATTTTGGCTCAGACAAAAATAGGAAAGGAACATGAAATTGCATTGTTCCTATACTTTGTAAAAAAGCTTTCCTTGGAGGGCCTGCAAGGATTTCTCACGTCAAAATCCGTAGTTACTCGTTAAAGAGTGCCAAAATATACACCCCTAAGATCAAAAGGACCGCGGGACAACTAAAAGCTAAGAATGGAAACATCCCGAGACTTTTTCATCCCTTCTACCAGAAAGGCGAAGGTTGTGTTGGCGGAGGCTGTGTCCGCAGCCACCTTAACTTTCTCTCCCATAACAACATCATGGGTAGCTTCTAACACCATAACCTCATTCACACATGATTCCTTAAGCTCTGATCAACTCCTACTAAAATTTGCAAAGCTCTCATGTACTGTGCTCTTCGCTTGATCCAGTTTTTCTTTAAGCTCTCGAATTTCAGCCTTGAAACTCTCTTTTATGGCTTCAAGCAGTTTATTCTTAATCCTGAGGGAACGATTGGTTTCCTTATTTTTATCAACAATCTCTTATGTATGTCTCCTGTGCACATCCTTATCCCCGCCCAAACTTCTGCCTCATGTTTCTCTTCAGTCTCATTTAATTGAGAAGCATGCTTTTCCGCCTGCGAACGCAACCTCGCATTCTTCTCAAGCAAAGAGGTATAACATCCCACCTAGGGATGTGAAAAACTGACCCGACCTGGTAACCTGCCTGAAACCCGATCGAGTCAGAACCTGGTTTGACCCGAGAACTCAATGACCCGAACCCGACCTGTACCCGACCGAAACGAACCCGAACCCGAACCCAAATTCGACCTGTTACTGTAGTAACCGAACCCGACCTGCACCCGACCGAAACGAACCTGAACCCGAATTCGACTTGTTACTGTAGTAACCGAACCTGACCTGCACCCGACCGAAACGAACCCGAACCCGAGACTGACCTGCCAGATAACCGATTTAACCCGACCTGTTTTGAGCCCGACCTGTTTTGAAACCGACTTGTTCTTAACCTGAACTGATATTGAACTGAATTGTTCTTGACCTGAATTGATATTGACCTGAACTGATATTGTTAGTTGATTTGCTGATAATGATAATTATCTAACATTTGAAGAAGTTATATTTAATGAATTTAAAATTTTAAAATCAATTAAAAATAATAAGTATTTTTTTATATTTAGTAATAATGCCAAGTATTAATAAATTAACTAACTTAACATTAATTAAAAGATAAATTGAATGAATAAATATCAAGTGGTAATAAATTATCATTAATTAAAAGATAAATTTAATTAAAAATAATAAAAATAATCTTTTAAGTTAATAATAAATAATATGAATAAATTAATGTTAAATTAATAATAAATAATATTAACTTAACTTAAGATTAAAAGTAACTTTAATTAACTTGCATTCATTTTAAGTTGAATGAATAAACATTATTAAATTAAATTGTCTTTTTAATTAACTTAACTTTAATTTTAAGATAACTTGAAAGATAAATTAAATAAAAATCTTTATACTTAATTAAATTAAGTTGATTAAATTTTTTTATTAACTTAACACACTTAATTAACTTAAATTAAATAACTTTATAAAAACTTAAATAACTTAAGTTGATTAATTTTTTATACTTAACACATTGAATATATAAAAACTTACTTAGCATGTTTGTGTTTAACTTTGGATAAAATAAGGCAAACTTAAAAAGTTAAACTTACAAATTTGTTAGAATAAAGTAATTTATTTTTTAAGAAAAATTAAAAACCTTCCGTTATGTATTTTTTAAAAAATTATACTTCATAGTATCACTGTCATCTCAATCCAAAAATCTTGAAAATAATACTGCTGGTATATTTATAAATATAAAAATTGAGTTCCATCACAATCTTTGCAACAATCAATGTGTTTACTTTATTCATTGATTTTCACAACTATACGAAGATCAAGTTCAATGCTTTAAAAACAACATAAGACAAAATAATGCAATGAAAAAGAAAATTGGATACTCTACTAAGAGATTGTCGACTTGTATTTTCTGCATTCTCAACTTGAAATTGTTATTTCCGGAAAAAGAGTGTGAAGATTGGTAAGAATAAGTAAGCATTTTACAGGGGTTGAGCTCCTAGATATATGAACATAGACAATTTCTCCTAACATCCCAAACATAGAATTAAAGATATTTATCATTGTTATACCACCAAATCTAGATGAAGTCACTTGTAAAAGCATGGCCAACAATACATCTGATCACAGAGAGTGACCACTATCAAACCAAATGTTACAATCTAAGCCACTGATATCCTTGTGTGCGTCTCTTGTTGGCACGATATTGGATTTCATTTGTACTTGAGCGAATTATCTCCAGACCTAGAATGGCTTTCGCTCAGATGAGATTGGATCCATAATCATTCTGCAGTATGCAAACAGTTTTAGAAGAAACAGAAAAATGTTGCTTATATCACTTATACCATGAAATACAAAAAAAATTTACTAGATTGCAAAAGATAACTCTCAAATGTATAATACTTTACAGAAAGTGTCTAAAATTAAAATATATCAATGTGCTTTTAAACATCAAGTAAAAATGGGAAAATACAATTCTAAAGAAAGTGATCATAGTCAACTCGATAAAAGAAAACTATCATGTCGGAATGACTTGAACTTGATGAAGTTGTTACAAACTTCTTATGTTGTTAAAAAAACATAGTTACAGTCATGGTTTCATACCTCAACTTGCTGTTGCAGTCATGTGTATATTCCGAACTTGTTCATCGGAAGTCTGAAGCATTTCTTTAAGCTTTCCAGTAACGGACTTGCAATCATACAATTGATCTCGTGCTTTGGATAGAACTTTATTCATTACTTTAATTTTCTCAGGTGCACTAAACAAAGTTGCATCAAAACCCAAATTTTAGAATCTGCCATAATCAACGGGAACAAAACAGGAGGAAACATATACTGCAACGCATAGTCAAAGAGATTAAAGATCCAATATCCTTTTACCTACGAGACAGGTCAGAAACAGATGTTGACTCTCCTAAATTATGTTGGATTGTTGAATGGCAGAATTTTCAAGTTTAACAGTAACTTTCTCATCTTGTTACACAAATTCAGCATCCCTCCTCTCACGTCTATCATTTCTAAGTTGCTGCAAGGTAAGTAAAAAACACATTTATCATGAATTTCTTTATAATATTAAAGCACACAATGCATCAAATATGAAATTACCCTTCCAAGTATTTTAGCAGGTGTATCGTGTGTATGATTATCTGCATGGAACAAATTTTTAACAAGCGCATTATGCATAGATTAAACAGAGAATAAATTACCATCTAGAAAATTCCCCTCGATTTCTTGTTTCAATTCGGTAGCCTTTTGGTTTGAACATCAATCAATCAGCAACTAAATTTGGAAAAAAAGATACAGAAAAAAGGCTGTAAAAATAGGAAAGTGTCCAATACATTGGACTGATAAGGTACGTCGTAACTATGATTCTAACCTTCGAAACAACATTATCCTCAACCAAAGTCTGTACCCCAACAACTTTCCACGACGCAGAAAAATTGCCTTTTCTAAAAGAATCAAGATTTAGTGGCCCCAAATTAGCTGTGCTTGTAGTTACAACATCAATAACCTAAAATTGATTTAATTGTGGCATCATACAATTGACAGTTAAAATCCAACACTTGTCAGAGAAAGAAACGTTATAACTTCTAGATTATTCTCCAACATTCATTTACCTCCTTTGTGAAAAGGTTTTTGATAGATTGAAGAGCTGACCTTTCTCTACAATCAACTGTTTGCAAAACTCAACCATTTGAAATCAATAGAATACGCCATCAAGTTTGCAATCAAAGATATAACCAATGTAAATGGAAAAGCATTTAAATAAGCAACCTGCTTGCTAAAACCGCTTTGGATACTATTTTGAACTGCACAAGAAACAATAATTGGTACAAGATCAGATAAATTCAAGTAGAAAACACTAAAATGTTTGAAAAGTTATCCATTAACAAAATCTCCAAAATCACGAAACATTCTTCAAACAATTTATGTTTACTTGTAAACAATTTATCATGAAATTCTTTAAAATATTAAAGCACACAATGCATCAAAGATGGAATTACCCTTCGAAGTATTTTAGCAGGTGTATCGTGTGTATGATTATCTGTATGGAACAGGCAGATCAGCATGAATGTAAGGAAGAGGATCGAACTAGCCATTAGGAAGGGGGGTGGGTTTTAAATTTCCGTTGTTAGTGAAACGGTGCGTTTTGGGGTAAGGGTTTGTAATTAAATAAACGACGCCGTGTTGTGTCCTGTGCCTATATGGCTGAGTCTGTAGCCGTTGGAGGTTCCTATCTTTTTGGAGATCATGCTGAATACATGAGTTTTCTCTCTCTCTGAAATTCTCTCTTCTCTCTCATCTCATATTCAATCTGTTCTTATCTCTATTTTCTTCTGGATTTTTGAGTGTTAATCTTACAAAGGTATCAGAGCTTTTTCGATCTTGGCAATGGTGGACGGAGTCCCAATCACCCGCAGTCAATCCTGGCAACAGGAAGCAGCTAAGTTGTAGGAAGAAATCGGTAGAGTGGAAACGAGCATCGACGCAAAAATGGACACCAAACTCAGTGAGTTTCGTACCCAGATTGGAGAGGACATGAGGAAGATGTTAAAAGTTGCTCTGGGGAAGCGTATCGACCCGTTGAATCTGCAGAGTGAAAATCAAAACCAAATATTTCTGGGAGGACCTGGTGTTTTGGGAGCGAATCCAAATGTAGGAGTTGCAGCAGAAGGCGCACAAGCTCCGGGAGACTCAGATCCAGAGGTTGAGTTTGTGAAGGGGCAAAGTAGTAAGGGAACTGAGGGTGCTGGAACAGAGGTTCGAAGTCAGTTGGGAACGATGGCTTACAAGTTGCCATGCCCTCGATTTGATGGTGAGGATTTTAGAGGATGGCATTCTAAGCTCGAGCAATATTTCGAAGCTGAAGAAGTGCCGGAAGGTGCTAAAATTCGCCTGGTCATGTTGCACTTGGAAGGAAAGGCGCTGCAGTGGCATCGGTTCATGATGAGAAATCAGGAGGATCCTGCAAATCTGAGTTGGAATCAGTACTTGAGGTTGCTGAGGGATAGATTTGCTCCAGGAGGATTTGATGATCCATTTGCAGATCTGTTGGAACTAAGGCAACACGAGTCAGTAGAGAAGTATTATGAAGAATTTGTTAGCTTGATCAACCAGGTACAGCTCCCTGATAAGTACATTTTGAGCCTTTTTAAGAATCACTTGCGCGTGGAGATTGGTCAGTTTTTGAATGTGCTGTAACCTAAAACGCTGATGGAAGCTTTTCACACTGCCAAACACTTAGAAAACATGTTTTTCCCAGTGGGAGGAAAGTCAGCATTCCGAGTATCAACTCCTGTTTCGCTACCTGTGGCCCCTAGATCAACAGGGAGTGGATTCAAAAACGTGTTCTCTGTCAGTAATTCGACCTCACCAACTGGACCACCAAGAAGTGTAACCACAGTCCCATTTGGCTCTAACATGTCGAGAGGAGGGTCCCCGAGTAATTTCAAGTCAGTTGGGAACAAATCATTGTCCACTGCGGAGATTGAAGAACGCAGGAAGAAGGGACTTTGTTTCTGGTGTGCAGCTAAGTACACACCAGGTCACAAGTGTTCCAAATCTCAGGTGTTCCAAATTGTGGTAGAGGGTAAGGAAGAAGAAGACGAGCAAGAGATTTTTCTGGATTGTGAGGAGAATGAAGAAGTGTTGAAGAGTGAAGGGAAGTTTGAGGAGCCAGTGATTTCCCTGCAGGCCATTTGGGGAATCAACAACCAGGAAACAATGAAATTGTTGGTGACAATTAAGGGAAGAGAGTGGGTGGCACTGGTGGATTCAGGAAGTACTCATAACTTCCTGAGTCTAGCTATGGTGAAGCAGTTGGGGATGGGCATTGATAAAAGGTGCAAGCTGAGAGTGGCAGTGGCAGATGGGAATCAACTTGGCACAGTGGGGTGGTGTCACCAAATACCATGGAGCACGCAAGGAGAGGAGTTTGATTCAGACTTCTTAGTGGTTGCGTTGAAGAATTGTGATGTGGTTTTGGGGATTCAGTGGTTGACCACTTTGGGCACTATAACTTGGGACTTTGGAGCCCTGCAAATGCAATTTGAAGTGGCAGGAAGAAAAGTCAGATTAAAAGGGGTGAGACCAAGGGAGATGGAAGTGATTAGCTCTCAAACATGTAATAAAGCGTTGAGAGGCAACCAAAATCCATACAAGGCCTCTTTACTACTACTGGACACCAAGTTGGAAGTGATGGGATCACAAGAAGACATGCCTGCAGATTTGCAACAGATTCTAAAAAGGTTTGAAGATGTTTTCCAAGCACCAAAAGGGTTACCACCGATGAGAGAACACGATCATAAGATCACCCTGATGAATGAAGGATCTGTGATCAAGAGTAGACCCTACAGGTATCCTGCAAGTCAGAAGAATGAAATAGAAAGGCAGATTGAAGAGATGTTATCAGCAGGGATCATCAGACATAGCAACAGTGTATTTTCTTCACCAATTGTCATGGTAAAGAAGAAAGATAATTCCTGGAGGATGTGCGTGGACTACAGGAGACTCAATCAAGTTACAATCAAAGATAGGTTCCCCATGCCCATCATCGAAGAGTTGTTGGATGAGTTGGGATCTGCCAGGTTCTTTACCAAGCTCGATCTGTGAGCTGGGTATCATCAAATCCGTATGAGGGAAGCTGACATCCATAAAACAGCTTTCAAATCCCATGAAGGCCACTACGAGTTTTTGGTCATGCCATTTGGCTTGACCAATGCCCCTGCAACATTCCAAGGTCTGATGAACAGGGTCTTCAAGCAACTGCTCAGGAAGTCAGTTTTAGTGTTTTTTGATGATATTTTGATCTTCTCTGTGAATTGGGAGGTTCATTTGAGGCACTTAGAAGAAGTCCTGGAGATTCTGAGGCAACATAAACTCTATGTGAAGGAGAGAAAATGCAGTTTTGGGGCCACCAGAGTGGAGTACTTAGGTTATGTGATTTCTGGAGGGGTGATCTTCATGGATAACAACAAGGTGGAATGCATCACGAGCTGGCCTAGCCCTAATTCAGTCAGGGAACTAAGAAGTTTTCTGGGGTTGTCTGGGTACTACAGGCGGTTCATTAAGGACTATGGTTGCATTGCTAGACCATTGACTAATCTGCTGAAGAAAGGAGGATGGAAGTGGGGTGTAATGGAAGAGGATGCATTTAGCAAATTGAAGAGTGCCATCAGTGCAGCACCTGTGTTGACATTACCAAATTTTGACTTGGAGTTTACAGTAGAAGCTGATGCTTCTGAAACTGGGGTTGGGGCAGTACTGACACAGGGGGGAAAACCCTTGGCGTTCTTCAGCAAAGGCCTTGGGGTGAGGCACCAGGCTTTGTCAGTCTATGAAAAAGAGATGCTCACATTTCTGATGGCAGTTAAGAAATGGGCTTCCTACTTAGTGGGGCGACACTTCAAGATTAAGACAGACCATCACAGCTTGAAGTTCATTGCTGCGAATCAAGCTGTGACCCCTGCACAACAAAAATGGGTCACGAAAATGATGGGGTTCGACTATGAAGTGGTTTACAGGAAGGGGATACATAATTCAGTGGCAGATGCTCTTTCGAGGAGGCCTGAGGCAAAAGAAGGAGTTCTAATGGCCATTAGTTGTATATCCACTGATGTCCTGGCACAAATTGGGGAGTCTTGGAAGGGAGATGACAGATTGAGCAAAATCGTGGAGAACTTGCAACAGGGATCCACTGGCCATTCGAAATATACATGGGATGGTAAGTTACTAAAAAGGAAAGGAAAATTGGTGGTGGGGAATGTACCAGACTTGATGAGGGAGTTATTGCAGTATTTTCATGCAGGAGCCATCGGGGGTCATTCAGGAGCTGCAGCAACCATTAAGAGAATGAGTGCAATTTTGAGTTGGAAGGGAATGAGAAAGGATGTGAAGAACTATGTGAGGGAGTGCGGAGTATGTCAGAAGAGCAAGGATGATTTGATCCATCCAAGAGGGTTGCTGCAACCTCTTCCAGTGCCAGAATCCATTTGGTCATCCATAAGCATGGATTTCATCGAAGGATTACCTGTCTCCAGGAAGAAAGATGTTATTTGGGTGGTAGTGGACAGGTTGACTAAGTATGGCCACTTTATTGCTCTGGCTCATCCTTATTCAGCCAAGGAAATTGCTCAATTGTTCCTTGAGAACATTTTCAAACTGCATGGGATGCCACAAGACATCATTTGTGATCGAGATCGAGTCTTCATGAGTACATTTTGGAGGGAAATGTTTAAGAAACTGGGTACAACAGTGAAGCCATCCATAGCTTACCATCCTCAGACGGATGGACAAACAGAGAGAGTCAATAAGTGTTTAGAGACTTATTTGAGATGTGTGACTGGGGAGAGGCCAGAGGAATGGGGAGAATGGTTACACCTGGCTGAATGATGGTACAATACCTCGTACCACACCTCAATTCAAACCACACCATATCAGGCCCTGTATAGACAAGAGCCCTCTGTGCATATTCCATACATTGCTGGGGAATCATTGGTGGCTTCTGTGGATCGTTCATTGCAACAAAGGGAGCAGCTTTAGTCATGTTGAAGTTTCATCTAGAACGAGCTCAGAATAGAATGAAACAACAGGCTGATAGGCTTCGAACAGATTGTGAATTCATAGTGGGAGATCTAGTCTACTTGAAATTGCAACCGTATCGACAACACTCAGTTCAAAGGAGGATTTCTCATAAATTAGGTCCCAAATGGTTTGGACCCTTCAGGGTGATTGGTAAAGTTGGTTCAGTGGCTTATAAACTGCAGCTGCCTGATGGATCCAGAATTCATCCCATATTCCATGTGTCACAATTGAAAAAGCATGTAGGGGAAGACATTTGCAGCAACGAGTTGCCACTGATAGGGCCTGATGGATGCATCAGTAAGGAGCCAGTTAAGATTTTGGATCGGAGAATTGGGAAAAGAGGGGGACGAGCTGTAACTGAGGTGTTGGTGGAGTGGACGAACTCGTTCCCAGAAGATTCCACGTGGGAGATACTGCATCAGCTGCAACAACAATTTCCTCAATTCAATCCTTGAGGACAAGGATCTGTTGAAGGAGGGAGTGTTGTAAGGAAGAGGATTGAACTAGCCGTTAGGAAGGGCGGTGGGTTTTAAATTTCCGTTGTTAGTGAAACGGTGCATTTTGGGGTAAGGGTTTGTAATTAAATAAACGACGTCGTGTTGTGTCATGTGCCTATATGGCTGAGTCTGTAGCCGTTGGAGGTTCCTATCTTTTTGGAGATCATGCTGAATACATGAGTTTTCTCTCTCTCTGAAATTCTCTCTTCTCTCTCATCTAATATTCAATCTGTTCTTATCTCTATTTTCTTCTGGATTTTCGAGTGTTAATCTTACAATGAACAAATTATCTGGCCCTATAAGTTTGGGGATACGAAACAACATTCTACCCCAATTTGCAATCAAGAAAAAAAACGACAAAAATGATAACAAAGCCAAGAGTACAATACCTAATTGGTTGATGATTCTAGGGAGAATATCCTGCAATTCCAAAATAAGGGAAAAAGCACATGTCAAGATAACAAAGCAAATGGAGAGGGTTTCGGCCAGAATGAAATGACGCAAATGAATTCAAATGGGGGCTAGGGTTTCGGCAAGACTCCTTTAAGGGTTAATAAAATATTTTAATAATTTTATTTTCATTTTAATTTTTTTAAAGCTCCCGCTTGATTGAAAGCATGGAGGGAACCTGCCTGCCCTTCTAGGTGTAAGGGTTATTCACCCTTTAGGTCCTCCTTTGTTTAGGTTCTTTCATTTTTGGTCCTTTTTTCTGTGAAATTGAGCTGATAATTTTGTTTTATTTTCAATTTGGTCATTATTCTAGTTTTAAGGTTTAGGGTTTGGGTTTAATTTAGGGTTTTCCTTTTCAATGTTTAAATTTAAATATTTCATTTTTAGGGTTTAGGGTAATGTTCAAGTATTCTTGTTTTGATTAGGGTTTCAATTTTAGGGTTTAAGGTTTAATTTAGTGAATTATTTTTTATATTTAAATTTTGAGGTTTTGATTTAGGGTTTCAATTTTAGGGTTTAAGGGTTTAATCTAGGGTTTAGGATTTATAATTTATTGTTAATATGTTTTGTTTTTAGGGTTTAAAGTTTTTATTTGGTGTTTTGCTTTATGGTTTATGGTTTTAAATTAGGGTTTTGTTTTAATTGTTTATGGTTTTAGTGTTTAATATTTAATTTTTAGGTTTACGGTTTAATGGTTTAGGGTTAGTGTTTTAAATAAAGGTTTTATTTTTAGTGAACTAAGCTTATCTTTAGGGTTTAGGGCTTAGGGTTCATGGCTTAGTGTTTAGTGTTTTGATTTATGGTTTTGATTTTATTTGTTTTAGTTTAGGGTTTCTTTTTATGGGTTCAGGGTTTCTTTTTATTAGTTTAGAGTTTTTATTTTAGTTTAATGTTTTGAATTAGGGTTTAGGGTTTTGAGTTTATTATTAGTGAACTAAGCTCGTCTTTAGGGTTTACTGTTAGGGTTTAAGGGTTTACTTTTAATTGCTTTTATTTTTTATTTTCTTTTTATGGGTTTAGGGTTTCTTTTTATGGGTTTAGGATTTTGTTTTACTTTAGTGTTTTGAATTACGGTTTAGGTTTCATTATTAGTGAACTAAGCCTACCTTTAGGGTGTAATGCTTAGGGATTAGGGGTTTAATTTTTATTGACTTTATTTTAAGTTTTCATGTTATGGCTTTAGGGTTTCTTTTTATAGGTCTAGCGTTTAGGCTTTCTTTTTATGGTTTTAGAGTTTTGTTTTAGTTTAGTGTTTCGAATTAGGGTTATGGGTTTAGGTTTCATTTTTAGTTTAGGGTTTAAGGTTTTGATTATGGTTTCATTTTAAGATATATATAATATATTAGTATATTATATATATATATGTAAAATGTATTTATGTATGTATAAACCCAAAACCCTAAACCCTAACCTTAATTCCTTTTTGTGCTATGCATGTATAATGTATGCATGTATGTATGCATGTATGTATGTATGTAGGAACGTGAAACTCTAAACCCTTAACCCTAAACCTCAATCCTTAATCCCTAAATCCTAAACCCTAAACCATATAAACATACATGTAATGTACATAAGTATGTATGTACATATGTACCAATGTATAAACCCTAAACCCTACCCTACCCCTAAACCCTAAACCCCCAAAACACTAAACCATAATTCCTATATATGTGTACGTATAATGTATTAATATTATGTATGTTAAATCTTAATCCTTACACAATAAACCTTAAACCCGAATGAACCCGATCTAAAAGGAAATCGACCTGAAATTACCCGAACTGAAATGAAACCGACCTAAAATCAACTCGAACCGAAATTGACCCTTCAATTAACCGTTTTGGCCAGACCTGAAATGAATCCGACCCGAAATGAACCCGACCTGAATTGAACCCAGCCTGAAATGAACCGACCTGAAATGAACCCGACACGAAATGAACCCGAACCCGAACCGAATCGAGTCAAAACAAAAAACGACCTGAAATGACATGTAACCGATTTGACCCGACCTGACAGAGCCCGACCTGAAACCCAACTGTTGACCTGTTTTTACATCCCTAATCCCACCTGCGAACGCAACTTAGCATTTTACTCAAGAAGGACCTTTGTGTTCCTTTCCATGTTAAGTTGAACGCAACATAGCTCATGCAGGAGACCCAACCCTCTCAACAATCCTTCTAATACTAGAGCATAGAGGAGAGGAACCAAGACTATTCGAATACAACTCAAACAATCTTCTGGCAGCAGACTTGGGGTGGAACCAAATCCTTGTTTCTGAAAATCCCCTCCAAGGGTAAAACGTGTTCGACGGAGCAACGATGAAACACCGACAGACAAAGGCGCCAAGGGAGTCATCGTGGCGTCTAAAACAGACGTGGGCTTAACAAGTGCAACCTTAGAAGGCATGTCCCTGGTAGAACAACGGGAAACAATAGAGTCCGTACCAGTTAACCCTGTAAACAAAACCCAATAAACAAAAATTTGTCAAAAGCTGAACAAAAAAATTCCCAAACCCAAAACAACAATAGCACATTACTTAAATTACATGAAGGCACGCGAATGGTTGTAATGTAATACCCCCTTCCCGGCTTGATAGAGAACCAGGTCGGATAGTGTTACCGGAGAACATATTCGGAGATCGGAACTTATTTCGGAGTTCAAAATCTTTTTGGAGTATTTTATTAATTTCTTTTGAGACATAACACATTTACTCAATTTGGGGTAAATTTTAAACTTTTTCGAATTTAAGGACTAAATTGTAAATTTTACAAATTAGGGGTCCTTGTCTGAAATTCGTGAAATTAAACTTACTAATTATTAACTTGTGAAATTTTATTACGAATGAAGGTCATTTACTTATTCGATTAGGCAGTACAATATTTAGTGACCATTTTGTAAATTGTTCAAAACTGTTTTTATTCGGATTAGCCTATCAAACGATTTTCAAACCTTACCAAATTTACCAGCAAGTCTAAACTCCATATTTCTAATGATAGTTCAAGTTTTAGGGCATTTCAAGTCAATTTACCTAGTTTACACCTTTTAGCACATATAAGCTAGTTTGACCAGTTTAAACCAATCACCAGCATACAAAAAATCATAGTAAACCCTTGCACATCATTATGCTATTCTACACATATCAAAAAGCACATATATATTTAGACCATATGCCACCATACTAGGAGTTTAGGGCAAAAGATTAACATACATATGATTCGTGGAAGTGACTTGCAACCGCAACAACACGACCGAAGGCCGAGATTCTTTATGGTCTTAAAATGCACGAGGCACATGAATGTTAGGCTTACATAGCCTAGTGAGGTAGTCAAACAGAATATGATAACAAATAACATATTATGCATGGCATGAAATTCAAGTGATATGCACAAACATAGTTTCATGTTCGTTTTCATGCTTATTCCATATTTTCACATATTTTCATTGTGAGAATTATAGCATATAGATTTTCTATTAAAGACCATTGGATACTCGGATTTCCTGCACACCAACATAACGAAATTTAGGTCATATCAAATCAAATCATACCCATGTACACCACATATAGGCCGTAGACTCGGAACTCCGGTCATATCCCTGTACACCACATATAGGCCATAGCCTCGAAACTCCGGGTCAAACTGAGCTCAAAATTCTATGGCATGCCATTGTATCCAATGCTTGTTAATTCACAAAAATAACATAGTCCATATTTTTCAAGTCACATCATATCGAATATCAAAATGAGCCTTAGATCCATATCATACAATATTTTATATTGTTTTCATATATCACATTCGTGTAGCATATCATAGTCATATTTGCATATTATCAAAGCAATGCAAGGCACTTACCGGATTTGCCAGTCGAACATAGTTGCTCTACATGAGCCCTTAAACAAATATAAATTTTAAGTAAAATAAATAAATGCAATGGGGTGACACCTAGCCAATCTCGTGACACAACTACACTCACCTCGACAATTTGACGCTTTTAAGGTTATCGGATAACGACGTCTTTATTTTTGATTTTTTCAGAGGATATGGCGGTTGTTCTTGATCAACCCCTTGAGCTAGGTTAATTAATAGGAATCGGTTAGAATCGATAAATCGATATCGAATTAATACGAAAATATCAAAGTCGATATCAAACTTAGATTAACCAAAGATTTGAGCTTACCCCAACAATAGCAAAAATTCGATATTGCTAAACCAAAAAATTCGAACTACCAATCTAACAATGAACCGATGATTGTTTGTTCCTTAATTTTCCTATGGATTTCCATGAAACTCTCCCCCTATTTATACTATTCGGCCTCCCCCCCCCCCCCCAATGCTTCTCCCCGATCCGTGGCATTATTTGGGAATTAATTCCCTTGCTTTGTGCCACGTAAGTGGCAATTTTTGCCATCCTTAATGCCTTTTGGCCAAGTGGCTTAGGGACGTGGGAATTGCCTAGCAATTCTTTCAAATGAAGGAATTGGGCAATTCCTTTAACTTTTATTATTATTATTATTATTATTATTATTATTATTTAAAAATAATAATAGCACCCTTTATTATTTCAAATTGAGTACAAGGTCGAACAATCACGTTGTTTAAACAAAACGATACAAAATATTCGGTCACTGAAACCTAATTTCGACTAAACCAGATTTTGGGGTGTGACAACTCTCCCCCCTTAAAAAAATTCGTCCTCGAATTTTTAATTCAGGCGAATCGATGAGAATACTGTTTTTGCATCGTCTCTTTGGGTTCTCATGTTGCCTTTTCAACCAAATGACTTCTCCACAATGCTTTCGCTGAAGGTACAAATTTATTTCGAAACCTTTTGACTTTTTGTACAAGGATTTGAAGAAGAAGAAGTCCTTCCTCGTATATCAGATTATGTTGGATTTGCACAGATTCCGATTCAATCACGTGAGAAGGATCTGACAGGTACTTATGTAGCTTAGACACGTGGAAAGCATTGTGAATTCAACTTAACTCCTCGGGAGAGCTAGTCAGTAGGCAACAGGTCCAACTTTCTCGATCACTTCAAATAGGCCAACATCATACTGAATGTCCCTTCCTTTCAAATATATGTAGACCTTTTTATCGATCAAATGTAGCTCTAAGTCGGTTACGAACGGTGGTTACCCTCTCTTCGATTTCCCGAAGTAAGTCAGGCCCTAACACTTTGCCTTCACCAAACTCGGTCCAACAAAGAGGGGTTCTACATTTTCCTCCATAAAGAGATTCATAAGGGGTCATTTTAATCGAAGCTTGGTAATTATTATTTGGGTAAACTACATAAATGGCCACCATACTATTGGTAAAGTCGCGATTTGACCACCTTACTTTTTTTCGAAGCAATTAAACCACCAAATTATTTAATTGGTTGCAATGTGACCACCAGCCGTTAAAAACTAACGGAAGGAGTGACGTGGCAGTTAATAAAATTGGTATAATTACATATTTGGCCCCCGCTATTTATACATTTTATTAATTTGGTCATAATTTTAATAAATGAAATAATTTTATTATTTAATTAGGTTACGACACGTGTCACCGTATTATTGGAGGACTTTATTTATATATTTTTAATTTAATAATTTTTATTTTACTCCTCAAATCAGGAGGTGACACGTGTCACCTGATTGGAAGAGCAAAATTAAATAAGAAGCACATTGCCTCCAGCAAGATTCAAACCCAGGTTGAATGGGTTAAAAGTAAGCGTGCTAACCACTAAGCCAAAGCTATCCTTGTGATGCTTTGTACAAATTTTAATATATATTTTAACTTGTTACTCATGCCAGGAAAAAAACAAGAAACATTTTACCACTACCAGGATTCAAACCCAGGTTGAATGGGTTAAAAGTAAGCGTGCTAACCACCAAGCCAAAGCTATAAGTGATATTCTTTCTTAAAAGAAACATAACGTCCAAGAGATGCATGCCTACAAGCAAACTGCAAACAGCGGTGTAATAACAAATATTATCAATAGAGGGAATGAACTCATTAGCATGATACATTGGAGGGAAGAAGCAGATGAGTTATGAACCAGTGAAGAAGCAGTGACAATCAGCATGATACATCATTTGCTGCCCTTAGTGCTCATTAGCATTATGTCTTTAGTTTTAGCAAATATTATGTAAATACTGATTGTTGCAGGGAAGAAGCAGATGAGTTATGCCGAACATTGGAGGAGAAAGAGGATAGTTCACGAACCGCTTTGGAAATGGCAGATGTGGTATACCATGCCATGGTTTTGTTAAGGCGTAAAGATGTAGAGATAGAAAATGTTGTTAAAATTCTTCGCCATAGATTTTCTCAGTCGGGTATAGAGGAGAAGCAAAACCGTGCTATAAAACAAAGCTAACCCCCTCCTATTGCTCTCTCTAATGTAACTGTAAAACCTTTTCCAGTTTGTAGCTGTGAAAAGCAAAAGCTACTTGTATTTTGGTTTTGCCGTGTGAAAAATCTAACTGGATTACCGGAATAAGAAGCAAAATCTGTTGCAACCCTACAATTGAGTACAGTAGTGAAAGATAAGATACCATGGCATTAACCGGCATGGACACCAGCGAGCAACCAACTTGCTTCGTCCGAATTTGCTTCCCGAGTCACATCATTACTACATACGCGCCTCTTCCATTAAAGCCATATTCTGCCGCTTCACTATAGTTTTTTTAGCAAACATTCTTGTACCCTTGATTTCTTAATTTTATGTACCATATTTTTTTGATCAAAACATTTTATGTACTATATAAAGGAGTATAACTTAGATTCAGGCCAAGACAAAGCTATCAGTGATGTTCTTTCTTAAAAGAAACATAACGTCCAGGAGATGCATGCCTACAAGCAAACTGCAAACAGCGGTGTAATAACAAATATTATCAATAGAGGGAATGAACTCGAGAAGCGAGGCCTCAAAAACATTTATTTGAAACACAAGATGAGTCAGAAATGTATTAGCTAAAGAGTTGCATTCTAATCATGGGAACAAAAGTCCCCTGCACAATTCTCAAACAACTCTGGATCTTTCCTACAGCAGCTTTCGGCATGATGATGCGGTAAAACGCAACTTAAGCTGTAGGCATTCAAGGGTCCTCCCGCATTTTCGGTCTCCTCCTAGCCTGTAGAGCAAGCCTTGCATCTCTCTCCCTTTCAAATTCCCGATAATTAGTCCGCTGCAAGAAAGAAACCTTATCCGGATACTGGTTTTTTTCCTGGCATGAGTAACAAGTTAAAATATATATTAGAATTTGTACAAAGCATCACAAGGATGGCTTTGGCCTGGTGGTTAACGCGCTCACTTTTAACCCATTCAACATGGGTTTGATTCTTGCTGGAGGCAATATGCTTCTTATTTAATTTTGCTCTTCCAATCAGGTGACACGTGTCACCTCCTGATTGGAGGAGCAAAATAAAAATTATTAAATTAAAAATATATAAATAAAGTCCTCCAATAATACGGTGACACGTGTCGTAACCTAATTAAATAATAAAATTGTTTTATTTATTAAAATTAGGACCAAATTAATAAAATGTATAAATAACATGGACCAAATGTGTAATTATACCAATTTTATTAACTGCCACGTCACTCTTTCCGTTAGTTTTTAACGGCTGGTGGTCACATTGCAACCAATTAAATAATTTGGTGGTTTAATTGCTTCGAAAAAAAGTAAGGTGGTCAAATCGCAACTTTACCAATAGTATGGTGGTCATTTATGTAGTTTACCCTTATTATTTTACGCAAACTCCACTAAAGATAGGAATTTCTTTCACGTATTTCCAAAATTGATATAATAGGCTCGTAACATATCCTCTAAAATCTATAAGGAAGGATCAAAATTGGTACGATATATTTATATATATGGATCAAAGGAAATTATAGGGTTGCCTGAATAATCTCTTTTAGATTAGTCATTGGTTCGAGGATGGAAAGCAGTGCTTAGGTGCACTTGGGTTCCTAAAGCCTCATGTAAGGCCCTCCAAAATTGAGACATGAAACGTGGCTCGTGTTCAAAAATAATAGAATAGGAACTCTGCACAAACAAACAACTTCACGAATATACAACTCATAGAGATTAGGTAAGCTGGAGTCCATTCTTACTGGAAGGAAATGAGCAAGTTTGGTGAATCGGTCCACACTGACCCAAATATCATCATTCTTTTCCGGTGTCACTGGTAGGCCACTTATGAAATCCATCGCAATACGCTCCCACTTCCATTGTGAAAGCTCAATGGATTGCGGGAGACCAATAGACTCGTTGGCAGGTCAAACATTTAACTACAAAGTCTGTGATTTCACCTTTCATACCAGACCACCAGAATAATTCCTTTAGATCTTTGTATGTCTTGATAATTCCAAGATGAATAGAGAAAGGGCTCGAATGAGTTTTACTTAGAATTTGATTCTGAAGACCATCATCATCGGGGACACAAATACGGTTTCAAAAGTACAACAACCCTTCGAAATTCATAGCAAAGTCAGGATTTGATTTGTCCTTAATCTTAGCAATAAGGGTTCGCAACTCCTTGTCAGATTTTTGGAGTGCCTTGATTCGGGATACAATGGTTGACTGAACTCTTAGTTCTGCTAACAACTTTCCATGTTCCTTGAGTCGGGAATGAGCATTCAAACATCTTGGAGGAGGGGTACATTTTCGATTAAGGGCATCAGCTGCAACATTGGCCTTATCGGGATGGTAATTAATAACCAATTCGTAGTCTTTCAAAAAATCCGTCCAGAGACATTGACGGAGGTTCAACTCTTTTTGAGTTAAGAGGTATTTTAGACTTTTGTGATCAATGTACAAGTAACACTTCTCACCGTACAGATAGGGTCTTTAAATTCTTCAAAGAAAATTCAACGGCAGTTAACTCCATATCATGCGTCTGGTAGTTCGGCTCGTGCGGCTTAAGCTGACGCGGGGCATAGGCTATAACTTTTCCCTCTTGCATCATTACGCAACCCAATCCTCAAAATGGGATGTATCAATGTACACAGTGAAGTCTTTGCCCGACTCGGGTTGCAATAACACAGGGCATGAGTAAGGACTTGCTTGAGCTGATCGAAATCTTTTTACTGCTCAACAACCTACACAAAAGGAGTATCCTTGTGGAGAAGCTTCGTTAAGGGTGCAACAATCAAAGAGAACCTCTTAACGAATCTTTAGTAGTAGCCTGCAAGGCCAAGAAAGCTACGAACTTCTCTCACATTCTTCGGAGGAGTCTAATCAAGGATTGCTTGAATTTTCTTTGGGTCTACCTAGATTCCCGCAGAAGAAATCACATGGCCAATAAAGGGTACCTCGGATAACTAGAATTCACATTTGCTGAAATTGGCATATAACAGCTTCTCCCATAGAGTTTGAAGTACAGTATGGAGATGTTCTTCAGGAGCAGTAAAATCTTTAGAATAGTTTAAAATGTCGTCTATGAACACGACCATAAATTTTGTCTAGATAAGGCCGGAACACGCGGTCATCAAACCCATGAAGGTTGCAGGTGCATTTGTGAGCCCAAAAGGCATCACTAAGAATTCGTAGTGATCATACCTAGTTCGAAAGGCAATCTTTAGAATGTATTCAGAGAAGCGGGTCGGACAATGTTACCGAGAAATATATTCAAAGATCGAAAATTATTTCGGAGTTCAAAATCTTTTCGAAGTATTTTATTAATCTCTTTTAAGACAACACATTTACTCAATTTGGGGTCAATTTTAACCTTTTTTTGAATTTAGGGATTAAATTATAAATTTTACAAATTAGGGGTCCTTGTCTAAAATTCATGAAATTAAACTTACTAATTATTAACCTGTGAAATTTTATTACGAACGGAGGTCATTTACTTATTCGATTAGGCAGTACAATATTTAGTGACCATTATGTAAACTGTTCAAAACTGTTTTTATTCGGATTAGCCTATCAAACGATTTCCAAACCTTACCAAATTTTACTAGCAAGTCTAGAATCCATATTTCTAATAATAGGTCAAGTTTTGGGTCATTTCGAGTCAATTTACCTAGTTTACACCTTTTAGCACATATAAGCTAGCTTGACCAGTTTTAACCAATCACTAACATACCGAAAATCATATTTAACCTTTGCACATCATTAGGCTATTCTACACATATAAAAAAACACATATATTTAGACCATATGCCACCATACATAGAGTTTAGGGCAGAAGGTTAACATACATATGATTCGTGGAAGTGACTTGCAACCGCAACAATACGACCGAAAGCCGGGATTATTTATGGTCCTGAAATGCATGAGAAATACGAATGTTAGGCTTACATAACCTAGTGAGGTAGTCAAAACGAATATGATTAAAAATAACATATTATGCATGGCATGATATTCAAGTGATATACACAAACATATGTTCATGTTCATTTTCATGCTTATTCCATATTTTCACATATTGTCATATTTTCATTGTGAGGATTATATCGTATATTAAAGACCATTGGATACTCGGATCTCCTGTACACCAACATAACGGAAATTCGATCATATCAAATCAAATCATATCCCTGTACACCACATATAGGTCGTAGCCTCGGAACTCCGGTCATATCACTGTACACCATATATAGGTCGTAGCCTCGAAACTCCGGGTCAAACTGAGCTCAAAATACTATGGCATGCCATTGTATACAATGTTCCTTTATTCACAAAAATAACATAGTCCATATATTTCAAGTGACATCATATCGTATATCAAAATGAGCTTTAGCTCCATATCGTACAATATTTTATATTGTTTTCATATATCACATTCACGTAGCATATCATAGTTATATTTGCATATATCAAAGCAATGCAAGGCACTTGCCAGATTTGCCAGTCGAACATAGTTGCTCTACATGAGCTCTTAAACAAATACAAATTTCAAGTAAAAATAAATAAATGTAATGGGGTGACACCTAGCCAACCATGTGACACAACTACACTCACCTCTACAATTTGACGCTTTTAAGGTTCTTGGATAACGACGCCTTTATTTTAATTTTTTTGGAGGATATGACGGTTGTTCTTTATCAACCCCTTAAGCTAGGTTAATTAATAGGAATCGATTAGAATCGATAAAACGATATCGAATTAATACGGAAATATCAAAATCAATATCAAACTTAGATTAACCAAAGATTAGAGCTTACCCCAACTATAGCAAGAAATCGATATCGCTAAATCAAAAAATCCGAACTACCAATCTAACAATGAAACAATGATTGTTTGTTCCTTAATTTTCTTGTGCATCTCCATGAAACTCTCCCCCTATTTATACTATTCGGCCTCCCCCCAAATGCTTCTCCCTGATCCGTGGCATTATTTAGGAATAAATTCCTTGCATTGTGCCACGTAAGTGGCAATTTTTGCCACCCTTAATGCCCTTTGGCCAAGTGTCTTAGGGACGTGGGAATTGCTTAGCAATTCCTTGAAATGAAGGAATTTGGCTATTCCTTTAACTTATTATTATTATTATTATTATTTTAAAAAATTATAACACCCTTTATTATTTCAAATTGGGTACAAGGTCGAACAGTTACGTCGTTTAAACACAACGATACAAAATATTTGATCACCGAAACTTAATTCTAACTAGACCAGATTTTGAGATGTGACAAGTAAGGCCAACACCCGAATTAACAGAAAAAATATTCCCAACAATTCCACTCGAAGCAACAAAAAATGAGCTGCAAGGTCCGGGCGAAACAAATGGAGTATCGCATTCTGACCCTAGCAAAGTTTTGATAACCCTAACATCAGCCACTGGCCTCCTTCCCAGCATTTTTCTGTTGCACCCAAGAAGCATCTCTACAAGGTATAGGTCTTCATTTGCCTTGCCACAATTTCTGGTGCCGCATCCACAACGTCCATTGACACTTCTTTAAAGGCATTTTGGTCTTTAGGGGAAATTCCCAAGAAACGAGCAACAGAAGTCACATCTACAAGAGGAATCGTAGCGATAGTCGTAGTTAAAGAACAAGGCGAACTCACGTTCATTTCGTGACAACAAACCATAATACATATATAAGCGAAAGAATCCATTCTACCCCAAGGCCATGAAAAACCATTATCGGTGTCCATGTTCCTTTTCGACCTCCGCTCCAAACGCAGACAACTTCTTCCCTCTGCTAGACTGGAAACAACGGGCAAACTTGAAACCATTCGTCTCTTTTCTCCCTTACCACGATCAAAGTCGGATGGAATCTTGTCAGGGCAACCTTTTAGAATGATAAGAGCAGATTCTTTGCCAACCTTATCCGAAAGTGCACTTTCCCTGTGACATTTTTGAGAGTGAGAACAAGCGTCGATATATTCAGAAAAAAATACTTCGGCTCGCTTTCACTACCCAGAAGAATACCAGCAACCCATTATCCCCCATTCACCAAAGGGCCAAGCTTCCACACAAGAAGGCATTTTTGCCAAAGAACCATTCGGAAATACATCCAAATCTCCTTCATTCCAACCATTAGGGCTCTTCTCCTTTAAATAGTGCAACCAATTATTTTTAAGAGTAAATACCTCTCCAAAAATAGAAACTGAGTTACTTTCTAGCCTTCTAAGAAGCTGCAACTCAACGGGTGACAATTTTCCCATGTCAGACGGCTCAACCCTATCCTCCATTGGCCAACGCCATACAATGGGAAATAGAAAATTCCTAAAATTATATTCCACTTTGACAAATTTTATCCTCTTAAGAAAGTAACTTCCAGCATGGCCCCTTGCTACCAGCATTTCCCCTCTGCGGTGATCAATAGACACTAA
This sequence comes from Hibiscus trionum, assembly GCA_030270665.1. Classification (NCBI taxonomy): domain Eukaryota; kingdom Viridiplantae; phylum Streptophyta; class Magnoliopsida; order Malvales; family Malvaceae; genus Hibiscus; species Hibiscus trionum. The sequence goes on from BSYR01000021.1 coordinate 32,792,160, forward strand.
ACCCTTCGTATTCTCGACTCCTACATTATAAAAATAACGAAACACGCTAATAGAGGGATCATCTCCATGAATCTTGTAATTCAAGAAATATGCCATCAAAGTCTCCCAGCTAGTCTCATCCAACTGGCCCGACGCTACATCAAACCAATTTAACCACTTCATAAAGAAAAGGTACAATGGCAAATGGAACCCGGCTACAAAAGCAAACACAGGGATCAAAAACCATCATCTCCCCTTATCAGAACATGCACTCAGGTGAAATGTCCCAATTGGCACACTGAACTGATAATGAAAATGATTAACGACAAGAAGGCTTCGAGACTCCAATACCTTTAGTAACTTATCTGGGTCAGTAGTACAAAGGTATTCATCACTTGTTACAATAGAAGAGCCAACCATTGACACTAAAAAAATCAACAGTTAAAGATTCAAAGATTCAAAACCAGCCAACAAAACAAGAAAAACAAGACCCAACAAATTTCAACTAAAGTTTATTTATAATCGAGAACTGTCTTTTTGAACACGCTCGCTATTGGAAAAGGTTCACAAAGTGACGCTTCACATACAACTGTTTACTCTTAAGAAAACTGATCGGTTCCTAAATAAATTCTATAACACAACATTTTATAAAATAATCATGGCTCCCATATAAATAATCTCCCCTAGAATTTTGCACCAAAATAAAAAAAAATTGCATACAAAGTAATAACAACAATGAGTAATAAATGAACAATCCCCACCTATAGATGCCTCTTTAGATTCTGCAGGTTCGCCAAGATCACATTATAACCTTCCCTCACATAAGGCAATTGTTAGTACATATGAACACTTGCCGACACATGTTGAAACTAGGACGAGTATGACCACAGATGGTGTAACACAAGGCGGATCGCAACGTGCAAGATCGCCCGTGAACTGTACGAAACCTTCTGCAACATATGGTGAACAGACAAAATTATGGGTAACATCGCACCTCGCCTAGTGGCCACATGACTGCATGCATGCTTACAACGGATGCTGAGGAGATCCTAGGACGTCAAATCATAGTTAGTCCAATCAATGCCCCCACGATAACCCCACCTTAACACATGTCCAAGTGGTATAAAACTGAGCATGAAGTTGAGAGGAACCAAGGACCTTCCACTCCCTGCACCATCACCACCCAAAAAGTAAGAGAAATACTTAAACTCTAACTCGAAACGATCATCCCCATTACCGTCAGACCACCGTCTCTGATCCTTAGTCATTTTGACCATCAACACTTCTAATTTTTCAATTTTTTTAACCGACGTAATTTTTATTAATTTACAAAAATAATAAATTAATTTTAGTTCTAATAAATATTTCCTTAATAAATTTCATCAGATACTAAACAATTTTGATTAAGCTATTATTTGAGTTGCACAAAATGATAATGAAAAAAAAAACATTGTGCTTTTAATATGATGATTTGTTTGTCAGCATTAGGGATGGAAAAGTTCGACTCAATTTGAAAAATAAAATTATTCGATTTAAATCTAGAAATGACAATTTAGTCTGTCTTCGATTCGAGTTCGAAGAAAAAAATCTGAATTCGAAATTCATATGGGTATGCTCGGTGTTGGAAGCTAAATTGTGGGAGGATAAAAATCCTCTGCCCCTTTTCGGTGCCCCTACTTATGCCCCGACACTAAAAAAACACAATAAAATTAAATTTCAAGCCCTAACCCTAAATTTTAAATTTTAAACCCTAAACCATATACCTTAAAAATACACCCTACTCTAAATTCTCTAAACCCTAACCCTAACCCCTAATCTAAAACCCTAAACCCTAAACCTAATTTTGAGTGTGGGCATAAGTAGGAGCACCGAAAAGGGATAGAGAATTTCCATCCGAGAAAGGAGGCATCGATTTCAGTGAAGGTGACCGATGATGAATGTGGAAGAGTTGCGTGCAGTAGTAAGAGTTGAATAAAAGTAAACAGAGAAAAGATACAAAAGAAACTATTATTTTTGTGTAGATATAAATACAATATTACAATCTATTTTTAAGATTTGCCACCGCCACTGTTTTTGCTAAGTAAATAAGATTAATTATAAAGACTGATGTATAAGGGTTAAAAAAAAGGATGTCATTCAAAAGAATAAGATCCTTAGAAAAATCTAAAACACATTCAAAGTTCTCTATAAAAATGGAACATGACAACACTTAATTAGACAATGCCAACCTAAACCAAAGATATAAAAACATTTCAGCATAAAGCCACCAAACCCACTTAAAACTCCGATTTTCAGGCAAACCAAAGCTTCCCCCAAGTTCTCTATGACCGGTTCCGACGATGATCCGAACGTACCAGAAGATTCCTTATCCCCATTCCAGACAGAATTTGTAGTAACTATTTTGCTACCTTTGACTCCATGATCTTCGATTAATTCAAAGACTCGTCCATGGAATTTTGTTTTATGACAATTCAGTAGAATAGTCTACCAATCTTAGAGAATTACTTGAACAAATCCCGAAACTGAGTTTGACATATTATCAATCGAAACCAACTCTCCCCATAATTTAGCAATATTGCTGAATATGTTTTCATTCCTTGCTAAGTGACCCTACCTGGAGAAAGACCATTTGAATTCCACGGTTCCACTTTGACGAACCATTCTGAGAGAGCTTCCCAATTCCTATTTTCCAACTCATGTCGAGTTTCTTCATCCGATAAAATGATATGGCTTTTACTTCAATAATTAAAATTCCACCCGCTTTCAAAGATTCAACGAAATCTTGAGAAATAATAGAATTCAGAGAGAATTTTGGAATTTCCAATGTATATTCATCATATCTGTTTATGATACAAACTACATATTTATACAAGAACTGATCAACTAACTAACTACTAAATTGTTTATTAACCACCCTAACTACTTAAAACTTTCGCACTCCCCTCAAGTTGGTGATTCAAATTTTTTTAATTCCCAACTTGGAAATTAAATAATCATGTTATTGAGGTCCCAGAGCTTTGGTCATAATATTAGCAAGTTTCTCAGTAGATGAAACATGTTCAGTAAGTATACCACCTTCATAAATCTTCTCTCTTATAAAGTGGAAACCAATCTCTTCGTGTTTTGTGCACTCGTGAAATATTGGATTGGTTGCTATTTGAATTGCTGCCTTGCTATCGCAGTATAGCTTCAAAGGTTGTCCATCTTTTACTCTAAGTTCTTCAAGCAGTCCCTTCAATCAGACAAACTCAACTGTGGCTATCGCCATGCTTTTTTGTATTCAGCTTCTGCTGAAGATCTTGCTATAACATTATTTTCCTTTGATTTTTAAGAGATCAAAGAATCTCAAAACTCTACACAACAACCTGTGATCGATCTTCTTGTCATTGGACATGAAGCCCAAACTGACTCATAAAAGGCCACAATCCTTCTTTTGGACGGGGCTCCTAAAGTTCGGGAAATAGCTCTTTAGATTTGGGCACTACATCTAAGACAGTCAGGTGTTCCATGCTTATGTTGTTTGCCTTATATATGTTATCAACCCAAGATTCTCTAGGAGTAGTATCATTAGCGGGAATATAATCTCCTTCGACACCAAGAGATGGAAATCCCATCAACCTAGCATCCTCCAAAGTCCAAAGCCTGAGCACATCACGTTGGGTCACACTGGTACACACTATGGCGCAACGGAAAAATTATCCGATCATCATATATAGAGATAAATGTACAAGGTACGAATATGTGTGAAGAATTACCTGTTTAAAATTTGGAATTCTAAATTTAGAGAAGATAGATATCAAATCGCGATTCCACGATGTCGATTCTTAAGCCGCAACGATAATGCTCTGACCTCTACTTAGTTCACCTAGTTAAAACGAGCATATAAAACTCTTTAAACTATTTTAAGGATTTTGTGAAAAGCATTAATGACTACTAGATCTTTCATGCCTTTATATAGCCTTTGTAATCCTAATTCAAGTCATATTAGGATTTCAATATATATATATTAATACGTGTAACTCCAATTCAACTTTAATTAGGATTTCGATATACATATTAATTTAAATCGAATTATATTATTTATATATCAAAAGAGTTATAATTACAAGAATTATTTTCTTTAAATATTTATCCAATAGTTAAATTATATACATCAAATATATATTAATTTAACTAAATTTGTGTACAAAAAATTTGTACATATATAATTCATTTAATATATGCTCATTTTAACCGTGTGTGTGCCTATGTAGGTTCTTGTAACATTAGTAGTAAATATTAGAACATTTGTAATATTATAAACAGTGAGTGACATCTAGCAATATGTCATTGTCACCTAAGTTACAAGAAATCATGATTCGACATAACCTCTTTGTGATTAACTCTTTTCATGTATTACATCCTTTTGTCCTTTATATATAGATTTGACAAAAGTCATGCAACAGTCACACTTGTACAATCCATCTAATATTTCTTGATATATTGAGTAGACTATTATAAACAAATAACTATGATATCCCATATCAACTTATTCGAGCATGGCCAAGCATTTTTAGTCTCACACAATCAAGTGGCATACAATATTACTCCTATTATGTAGGAGGGACGAATCCTATCTTGAACAATCATATCCTACTATATAGATTGTGACATATACAATATCAGTCTTAATAGTGTAGTGAGTTACGACACACGTTTGACTTTATCAAAATATGTCACTTACGATGTTGAAATAATGATGATCTCAAGTTTGAGGATCATACATGTAGTTATCACTATGATCAATGTTGTGACTGTCACATAATGATCCAAGAAACATGCTCATAGCGGGTCAGTCCAAACTTGATTTTTTGACATGGGATCCATCTTGAATTTCATGGCCTCTAGCCATTTCTCAAAGTGTGGGCCAATAACTGCTTCTTGATAAGTCCTAAGCTCATCTTGATCCATGAGGAGAACATCACCATGCAATGTGACAAGAAATCCATATTTCATAGGTTTATTATTGATAGCTCTTTAAAGGGGGAGTATTTCCTCTAGATTTATGGATTAAATTGTCCTCACATTACTATTTCATGCACCCGTTTATGCATTCTCATGTTTATTTTATACATTTTTCTAACTCAAGTCATAGTTGCTCTTGTTGTACATATTTCTGCCTTTTTGCTATGTTGCCGTTGTATTACTAATGTCCTTGCAGAGGAAGTTTCACCACTACAGGCAGTTTGACACTACAGCAGCCAGCTGTCCAGACTGCCAAGGATAAAGACGAATCTTCCAACTGGATTTTTTGTTATACTAAATTGTGTACGCTAAAAAGTCACGCAAATCACCAGAAAGATGGGTGTCCTTACCTCAGCAGCCTATAAAACATCACTTTCGGAGGAGAGAGAACATCACTCACGTGATATTCATTTTTCCTATCATCTTCAACCTTCCGAGCTCTCCTCCCATGGCGGCTTAAACTCTATTTCTGGAGATCCAAGGCGAAGCAAGGAAAAATTATTTGAGGAAATGAGGATTCAAGTGCTAGATCAAGAAGGAATATGTTTTATCTTCTTTAAATCTTTCTAGAGATAGATGTTTATTGGAGATTTTATTATATTTCTCGTGTTAATGATGATGGTTTAACTCATTAAGCTTTGTATGAACTTGTTTAAACTTCGTTTTTAGTTCAATATATTATTATTATTATCTTTCTTCTTATTTCAATTGTTGGGTTTGATTGTTGTTTGCATGAGAGTATTAAACATCGTCACTGACATTGAGAGATGCGATGACAAGTCAGGTTAACAAGCCATTACAACGAGAGTTGAATAGGGATACAACGAGAGTTGATCCACTTGTTCGAAGATTCGTAGTTTTGACGAACAACGAGAGTTGTTGTTGATCTACATATTTGCGTCTTGCATTAAAATTTGAATGAAAGTTAGTAAGAGTGCTGAACCATCGTATATTATTTCCTTGTTGCACTTGACGTCCTGTCGAGCTGAGCCAAGGGGATCCAAATCCTTCCTTAATATTTCTTTTACCTTCTTATAATTTTTTGTTCTTGCTATCACAATTTGTCTTAAATTCAATACTTTATTTCTCTGTTACAACCACCATTACACTCACAATATTTCGATTTATAGAATTTCTTGTGGCTACATTATAGTACGGCTAAATACCTATCCTCGTGGGATTGATATCTTATAGGATCCATCTGTTAACTATAATTGCATCGGTAGTGTACACTTGTATAGTTCATGTGACGATTATTCACCAATCAAGTTTTGGTGCCGTCGGGGATGGCGTTATTTGGTTTTTATGTTTCTGCTTGCAATTCTGTTTCCTTTATCTAGTTTATAGTTGTTTCTAATAGCTTGTTCTCATTTCCTTTTCTTTTTATTAGTTTTGTAGGTGTTGTATGATCAGAAGTGCTGCCACACCACTCTTCGTGCCTAATCCAGAAGTTGAAAGGACTCTTAGACGAAAACCAAGAACAAACATGAAAATTACTAAAAAAAATAATAAAAGGAAAGATAGAAATTTTACTGAAATGACGATCGAAGAACTCGAATATGAACTTCTCGAAACGCTCCCAATTGCTTCCGGAAAATTGCCTCCAAGCTCGAACTTCAACTCCAAAATTTCCAGCAGCTCTTAAGAAATTTTTTAAGATTTTTTCGCAATTCTTTTTAGCTCTTTTGTTTTTTTTTCAAGTGATTAAGTGTGTTCAACAAAGGGGAAAAGAAGCTCAATTTATAGGGATTTGGGTGCTTAGAAATCAAGCTAATCCGGAGAAAAAATCACGAAATTCATCCCTAAAAATCATCCATCTAATATCAATAGCATTGACCCGTTGAGAATTAAGCAAAATTTCATCCAAATTGGCTAGAATTTTGAGATTTTTGCCCCCAAGATTAAATTAGGGTTCGAACCCCTTTTCCCCCCAAATCGACGAGCTACCGGCGACGACAAGAAGCGGGGTCGGCGGTAACAGAACCGAAAGGCCGAGGCGAGTCGACCGTCACCCTTCGCGGCGGCCGCCGTGGCCTAGGGACGGCGGGAGAAGGCCGGCAGTCGGCCCAGCTAGTGTTCGAATTGGGGATTTGGGGATCCAGCCCCGTTCACGTGGCGGCGCGGGCTGGCACCCATTTGCCCCTTTTTGCTTGATCCAATCTGATCCCTTGATCCTTAATGCCCTCGATCCAACGACCTTAATTAAACCTGAAAAAAAAATATTTAAATGGGTTAGTTTGGGTTTGAAACAAAAATGGGTTCTCTTATTATATTTTGGGGTGGATTTTATTGTATCATATATTTAATTTAAGTGGGCTTATTATTATTGTACACCTTATTTAATTCAAATGGACCTTTTTGTTGCATTTTATTTTTTGGCTTTAGCTTACTACTACTACTACTACTACTACTACTACTACTACTACTAATAATAATAATAATAATAATAATAATAATAATAATAATAATAATAATAATAATAATAATAATAATAATAATAAATGTAAAAATTCAGTGACAACAACTGCCCCTCTTTGCTTATCTCTGTGCAACAGAAATAAAGCAAAGACCAAAAGGAACTGATTTTCACCGATTTCCAACTAGCCCCATTCACCAAATGCCCGAACGGATAGACATATTCTATTCTCCAGATGCTCGAATAGATGAGCGAATTCCATTCTCAAATGCTCGAACAGATAGGCTGGTTCTATTCTCCTTTTTCCGAATAGATGAGCGGATTCCATTCTCCAAACGCTCGAGCGGATAGCCCGGTTCTATTCTCCTTATGCTCGAATAGCTGAGCTGGGTTCAATTCTCACAAATGCCCGAATAGCTGAGCTGGGTTCCACGCTCAAACTGATAGGCTAATTCTATTCTCCTTACGCTCGAATAGCTAAGCTGGGTTCTATTCTCCCAAATGCCTGAATTGTTGAGTTGGGTTCTATTCTGTCAAAGGTTCAAACAAATAGGCGGATTTTTCTGAAAAAGTTTCATCCCCCTTATGCTTGGATGAATAAGCAAATAAACTTCAAAAGATTTCATCCTCCTTATGCTTGGATTAATAAGCAAACATTCTCTTTCCTCCCGAATGGGTAGGTGAATCTTCTAAAAAATTCATCCTCTTTATGCTTGGATGAATAAGCGAACTCCATTCTCCTTACGCCTGAACAGATAAGCGAATCTTCTAAAAATATTCATCCTCCTTAAGCTTGGATGAATAAGCGAACTCCATTTTCCTTACGCCGGAACGAATAAGCGAATCTTCTGAAAAATTTCATCCTCCTTATGCTTGGATGAATAAGCAAACTCCATTCTCCTTACGCCCAAATGGATAGGTGAATCTTCTTGAAAAATTTCATCCTCCTTATGCTTGGATGAATAAGCAAATCTTTTGAAAAAAATTCATCCTCCTTATGCTTGGATGAATAAGTAAACTTCAATCTCCTTTTGCCTGAACGGATAGGCGAATCTTCTGAAAAATTTCATCCTCTTTATGCTCGGATGAATAAGCGGGTTCCAAAAAGTTTTTCATCCTCCTTACGCTTGGATGAATAAGCGGGTTCCATTCTCCAAATGCCCAAACGGATAGGCGGGTTCTTTTGCTAAAAGGTCATTCGTGTACCTAAAAAATGCGATATTCAATGCAATTATGATGTGCATGCCCCTATGGATGCCTAAAACATAAATGCATGTCTCATTTCTTTTACTTTTTGAATTCTTTTTCTCAAAATTAATTTTTCCACACGTTTGCTCGCTTAATCCAAATAAGCAATTATACTTTTTTCACTGTATTTTTTCGACTCATGGAAAACATCTAATCTTTGCTCACTTAATCCAGTGATCTTGTACTCCTAGCTGGAAGGATAGACTTCTTCAACTATCAATGCTTTGCCATTTAGATTCTTCATATCTCTTTGCTTCGTCGGAAACATTCGACCTTCGTGAGAAAATGTCTCAAGCTCTACTATCATTGTAGTTGATACATCAATATTGAGTGAAAGGCTTCCTGGTGTGGTCTTGAAAGCTTCAAGTCTTCATATGCCCTTAAAACATTAACCATCTTGAATGCTTCTTGTGAATTCTCAAATTCTTGCCCCTGCAGGACATCTTGAATTGCTTGCATGCGAAATCTTATTTCGTCCTTGAATATCTTCGAATGAGGTTGGCGCTTTAATCTCTTCTTCTTACGCCTATTAATACTGAGGATCCTGAATCCTTGGTCGACGTAGACTGCCCCCAATCTGATGGTATGGTTTGTTTCTCAAGTGCAATTCTATCTCTCTTCATGCTTTTGATCTTTTCATCTTAAATGCGAATTTTTCTTGACAACACAACCCACTTCAAACTCTTCAACGCATGTGCTTCTTCTTTTTACCTTCTCATGCAAGGCGATGCCCTCATTCAAGCTAAGCTTCAATTGTTTTCTGAAGTGATGAAAACATTCGTTCATAGTCTCCTAAAGTTTATATCAATACCAAGAAATCTTTTGCTTTTCATGAATATATATCAGCCTACTTGTAAGATGCAAGAAAATGCTAGAAATGATAGTTCAAAAGTCATAACAAACGCAAAAAAGGCTAGAAATAGGGATCTTAAGAAAATAGTCATGGCAAACACAAGAAAAGGGCAAAGTCAGATGCCCCAAAATTCAAAGCATGAATGATTCAAGAATCCATCAACCGGATAGTGCCCCACTTTTTGGTGGCTCTCTTTTACTCACACATTCCCCAAACTTAAATTTTCCCACTTTTCTAATCTCAATCAAACATTAGAAGCTCGAGGTCCCTGAAGAAAGGTTAACTCAATTAGGCGGAATGTGTTCTGAAGAAGAACTCCTTTTCTCAAATATTCATGTGTTATCCAAATGGTCTTTTAAGGCTTGTAATGTAGGCTAGACTCGGGTTGCCAAAGAAATTATATAAAGTCTCAAATTCATATTTTAAGGGTGATTAAACCAAGGAACGACTTTCTTGATAAAATCTCTGTTCTTCTTCTTTTATTCTTTGGATCACTCTAGACTGCCCATTTTGGGTTTTCAGCCTAGAGTTCGTTTCCTTTTTCTGGCACACATCTCATTTGAAGGATTTGTTTCTGATTTTCCTTCACTCTTCAACTTTCTTTTTTCTTCATTTTTTTTTCTTTTTTTTTCTTCTCTTTTCTTTTCTTTTCTTCTCTTCTCATTTTCTTTTCTTTATTTTTCTTCTCTTCTTTTTTCCTTTTTTCTCGTTTCTCTTTTTTGTGTCTTTTTCATTTTCAGTTTAGGACATTAAACTTGATTTAACATGTTTTTTCTAAACAACTTTCCATCCTCTTTGCCCCCGGTGTTGGGGGAGATCCTTGGTTAGGGTTAAATCACAAAAAAATAATATTAGGCTCAAAGGGGACAACAAATGGATTTTTTTTCTTTTTCGTGAAGGGAAATGAAGGAATGCCAATTGTCATTTCACACACAAATACCGTAGAAGAAAAGCGGTCTTCAGTTGGTAGATGTTTTACATTTATCACTTCATTCAATGACCCTAACAACAATGTCTGAGAGAAAAATACACTCATAATATGTATATTAAACCTGAACACACATTTTCCCCTCTATCTTGGGATTAGATTCAAGAATCATTCATATGATAAATAATAGGGACACTGCAAAGAAGATGTATGCTTGAAAAAAATGGATAACGAATGAAAAGAAGGGAAGAAAAAATTGAGAAATGTTTGCCACTTGAAAAAAATGCATCTCTAAACAAGTAAATTGACATAGAAGCCCTTACAAAAGATCCCTAATGCTCACAGGCAAAAGCAAAAGGGTTGGTTCTAAGCATGATCCCAAATGTCTAGAGAAAATTAAGCATTATTCCATGAAAGCGCGAATCCCGGCCAATCTTGCCTCCAACGACTTCGTGACAAAACTCTAAACGCCCTCATCCTCGTTATCTTCTTCTTCTCTCGAGTCTTCCACTTCTGATGGCTGCCAATATCAACTCTCCATTCATGACCATGTCTGCAAAACCTTCGATGCTGTGATTTAACATATAGTCATAGAAGGTACCATTTAGAGTCTCTTCAAACATTAGAGTAACCTCATTTTCTGACAGTGGATGTTGAACTTGGGCTGCCACATCTCGCCATCTCTGGGCATATTGGCGAGAGCTCTCATTAGGCTTTAGTTCCATATCCTGTAGTACAATTCTGCTTGGGGCCATATATGTCACGTACTCGTATTGTTTGAGGAAAGCTTTCGACAGATCTTTCCAAATGCGTATGTTGACTCGACTTAGTTGAGCATACCATCGGATAGCAGTCCCAGATAGACTGTATTGGAAACAGTGGATCAGCAACTTCTCGTTTTCTAAGTACAATGACATTTTTTGACAGTAAATAGTCAAGTGTGCCAATGGGCATGTAGTTCCATTATACTTTTCAAAGTCAGGGGCCTTGAACTTTGGAGGAGCCACCAAGTCAGAAACTAGACTCAAATCTCTAGCATCCCTTCCACCATAAATGCTTCCTTCTTGATAAGACTTAATCATTTCCACCAGCTTCTTGTAGCAGTCTTCCCGTTTCTTCTCGACCTTTGCCATGTCAGTTTCTCCACTGAGATAAGGTATCTCGGGGCTGCGAACCTCATCGGTATTGTCTTCAGTATGGGCAGAAGTTTCTACAAAATAGGGTGAGATCCTGACTTTAGGTGAAGCCACTTCCTTTTGTATAAAAGCCATCCCCAGGAAAGTGTTGGTGTCTTCTCTCGCTTCTGGGTCTTTGAACCCAATCATGGCTGCGATTTGGCTGACTATTTTCCGATGTGATATTTCAATCTCTTTCTTCAAATCATTTACCATTTTCTCAAACTTATCATGGATGCTCTTCTGATTTGCTTCCAGAGTTGTCAATCTTTCCTCAGTGCTCATGGCTCGAGTCGTGTTTGCACGGGATTTTTACTACTTAAATGGAATTTTCCAAAATTAATCTTTTTATTATACATGTATGAATGCAATGAATGAAACATTATTTAATGCAAACAAACAAAAAACAAATGCATCGAAGCAAATGTATGTATGCACAAACGAATTCACAAAAGCAAAATAGTGCAAATGTATGAATGCAGTCGAAGGGCCATCAATTCTATTAAGGAGTTGCTCTTAGACGTAGCTTCCATTGGATGACGAAGGTCCTACAAATACTTCTCGATCTGAGCACTCATTTCTTTTATCAACCTTTGAACCCTTGGTCCCACCTTGTCGATCTAACGCGGGGCAAAGAAATATGGCTTCTTGACGTCACATGCTTAGCTACGTCTTCAATTTACGATGTGATGCTCAAACTCGTCTCGCTCCTAGGTCCTTTTGACGTTGCCCCTAAGTCGAGTAGACCAAAGATCATTTTCAAATTCTGCTTGGTTGGACCGTCGAAGTGGTCCTATTGTACTTGTGACTCATGGTATTCTGCTTGGTGCTGGTGCGAGCATACTTTGATGTTTCCTCCACCTGAACAGTCGACAAATTCTCAATGTTTGCATGTTTGTGTTCCTCCTTTAGGTACCTTCCATCCATGGCAGAAGCTTTCTCTGATTGAGCAACATGCTTTAAAATTGATCCTCTCAGATATGGGATGAATGCAAAAAATATATATATGCCACAAAAACCAAAACAAAACTCACACACAAAAAGGTTAGTAATAAATATGCTATAAAACAAAACAAGACTCACACACAAAAAGGTTAGTAATAAATAAATATGCTATAAAAACAAAACAAGACTCACATACAAAAATGTTTGTAACCTTTTAAATAAAAAAGACAGAAACAAAACCTAAAAGATGCATAATAATTCTTGGGTCGGCATTCCAACATTTCAAGACATGTCTCCACAGATTATTCCTGCGACTCAAGACCCTAGGCTTTCCGCATGGCTCTATTAGGAGTAGGCTCTAGATTCACAAACTTGGTTTGGTTCTAAAAGGGTACCCGAGCTGTCCTTGCTCTCCCCTACTAAAGGTAGCAAAGCCCTCGATTCTCACCCATTACAGGCTTCAAACGAATCGAGTTCAACTCATGAGGACTCACCACCGATGCCTTCTCGAAGAATCAATATCCTTACGAAGACAAGGGAATAAGTCCCGAAGGTACTTGCTAGGCTCATATGAAGAATCAATATTCTTACATGAACAAAGCGTATTTCCCCCCACTTAAACGAACGGGACAAAGCTCGGGAATAGAGCTTGGAATTAAGTCTTAAATGCATAAAATAAAATTATATTCATTTAAACGGACAAATAAATAGAACCTATCGTGAACTTGCAAATTCCATATACTTAAAAAAAACATTTTTTTTGAAAACCATTTAAAACTAATTTGTGGTCTGACCCTCTTTTGTTATTATTTCAAAAAAAACAAAAACACTTTCCCAGCGCAGTCGCCAAGCTGTCGCAACCACTTTTTAGGAGGCTTCGAATTTTTGAAAAACTTTAAAAAAACACGGAGTCGCCACCAATCTTTTTGAAGAGTGTGATTGGATCACTTTAAAACAAGGTTATTTTAATAAAACGTTTTGTTTTAATAAAACAATGGTTTTGGTCTACGAAAAATCAGAAAATAGGTTTGGGGGTCGGTTACGTATGGGGAAGGGTTAGCACCCCCACGACGCCCAAAATTGGTACCTAATTGGTTTTAAAATCGTTTTCAAAATTGAAATTTGCAAGTTCAAAAAGGTTCGACTTTACTTGTCCATTTAATGAATATTAGTCTATTTTAACGGCCTTATCGCCCGAGAGATGAACTTTAATTACTGCCAACATTTCTGGCGCAAACCTGTCATTTCTAGTTTGATAAGATATCGCATTAAATTATTTTAACTTTTTCAAACAAAATGGAAATTTAGTGCGTTGAGCATTTTATTTTTTATTCTAAGTTCGATTATAAAAAAAACTAAAAAAAAATGTCTAAGTCTTTCATTCCTAATTTAAAGTTTATATATGCTTAAGTGTATTTTTTTGTGAAGAAAATTTTTCAACAAAACATGTCTCTATCTAAGCTTTAGTCCTTATTCCTAAGTTTTCACTTATTTCTAAAAAAGACAAGCAAACAACCTATTTTTCCTTTTGAGTTTTTCGTTTTTATTATTTCTTTACAAATCCTTTTATTTCTTTTCTATCTTTTTTATTTAAAAGCCAAGACCCCTTTTTACCTTTTTATGTTTTTTACCTTTTTTATTTTTTTATTTCAAAAAGAAATTTCCTTTTAAAACTTTTTTCTTCATTTTTTCATTTTTACCTTTTCTTTAAAAAACGTTTTCTTTTAAAATAAATTTTATTTTTTAGAAGATTTCCTTTTAAGCTTTTTTTATTTTCCCTTAAACTTTTATTTTTAAAACACTTTTTATTTTGTTTTCTTGGAAGAAAAACTTTTATTACTTATTCCTTTTTTTCAAAAAAAAAACATCTTATTTATTTTTTCTTTTTTTTAAAAAGCTCTTAACCCATTTATTATTTAAACTAAAATTCAAGAAACAAACCCTTTTTTATATTTTTTAAGAAATCAAGCCCCTTTATTATTTTCACCCATGCATTATTGTTTTCCTAATTTAATCCCTAACTTTTAGTTTTTTTTCAAATAAATCACATTAATTCATTTTATTCTTGCAATTTTTATTTAAACACTTTTAAAAATTTATTTCTTCATTTCTAAAGATCAAAACACTCCTAATAACATTTTTTAAAAGCATGCAAAATTTTAAAGATCAAACAAGAAAATAAACGAAAATTTAAAATGAAAACATTACCGGAATCGCGAAACGATTTTCTGACTTCAAGAACACAACCTAAAATCTACAAAAACAAAAACACAAACACAAAAAATTCAACCAAGAACAAACATGAAAATTACTTTCGAAACGACGACCGAAGAACTGGAATATGAACTTCTCGAAACGCTCACAATTGCTTTCGAAAAATCGCCCTTAAGCTCGAACTTCAACTCCAAAATTTCCAGCGACTTTTAAGAAAATTTTTAAGAATTTTTCGGAATTCTTTTTAGCTCTTTTTCATTTTTACCAAGTGATCAAGTGTGTTCAACAAAGGGGAAAATAAGCTCAATTTATAGGGTTTTGGGTGCTTAGAAATCAAGCTAATCCGGAGACAAAATCACGAAATTCATCCCTAAAAATCATCCATATGATATCAATAGCATTGACCCGTTGAGAATTGAGCAAAATTTCATCCAAATTGGCTCAAATTTTGGGATTTTGCCCCAAGATTAAATTAGGGTTCGAACCCCTTTTTCTCCCAAATCGGCGAGCTACCGGCGACGGCAAGGAGCGGGGTCGGCGGCAACAGAACTGAACGGCCGAGGCAAGTCGACCAGCACCCTTCGCGGCGGCCGTCGTGGCCTAGGGACGGCGAGAGCAGGCCGACAGTTGGCCCAGCCAGTGTTCGAATTAGGGATTTGGGGATCCAGCCCCCTACGCGTGGCGACGCGTGCTGGTACCCATCCTCCCCCTTTTTGCTTCATCCAAACTGGTCCCTTGATCCTTAATGCCCTAGATCCAACGACCTTAATTAAACCTGAAAAAAAAACTATTTAAATGGGTTAATTTGGGCCTGAAACAAAAATAGGTTCTCTTATTATATTTTGGGGTGGATTTTATTGTATCGTATATTTAATTTAAGTGGGCTTATTATTATTGTGCACCTTATTTAATTCAAATGGAACTTTTTGTTGCTTTTTATTTTTTGGGCTTTAGCTTACTAAATAATAATAATAATAATAATAATAATAATAATAATAATAATAATAATAATAATAATAATAAAAGAAATAAAAAGGGTGAAAATTCAGTGACAACACATACATATCTCCGACTCATTCGAATGGACAAATAAAAAATGTGCTTGTTCGTGTGGACAAGTTCGTTTTTCCAGCAAACTTTATTAATCTTGATTGTGAGGCAGACAATGATGTCCCTATTATTCTTGACCAACCATTCTTAGCAACCGAGAAGGCAATTATCGATGTACCAAAAGGAGAACTCACAATGTGAGTCGAAATGATCAAGTTACTTTTGTGGTGTTTAATGCTGATCTTGGAAGAAAGATAGAGGAATGTCAACGTATTGGTGTTCTAGACAATATTATTCAAGAAGATTTGAATCATCGTAACATTCTCATTGCTGAAGATACTACGCTTACAATGGTAGATGATGATCTCCCAAATTGTGACAGCATTGTTGAAGTGCTCACTATTGCTGTCCAACACAAATTGTAGGTTGAATCTTTAGATCTTGCACATCGTACAATTCCTACTTTTAAACCCTCTATTGAAGAAGATCCTACTCTAAAACTGAAGTCATTACCAGCTAATCTCAAATATGCATTCCTTGAAGTTTCAGACACACTTCCAGTTACTGTCTATGCAAATCTAGATGCGAATCAAGAAGCTGAGTTGATAAATATTCTGAAGCGACATAAACGCGCTATTTCCTGGACCATTGTGGATATTAAAGGCATTAGCCCATCTCTGTGCATGTATAAGATAAAGCTGGATGATGATAACAAACAATCTATTGAGCCACAATGTCGACTCAATGAAAAGATGAAAGAAGTGGTCAAGAAAGAAATTCTCAAATGGTTGGACGCGGGTATTATATATGCCATTTATAATAATAGTTCATGGGTTAGTCTAATGCACCGTGTTCAAAGAATAGTGGTATTACTATAGTCCGTGATAATGCTGATGAATTGATTCCAGCTCCTATTCCTACGGGTTGGCAGATTTGCATGGATTACATGAGACTTAATGCGGCCACAAGAAAAGATCACTTCCATCTTCCTTTTATTGATCAAATGCTTGACCGGCTTGCGGGCAAGGAGTATTACTGTTTTCTAGATGGGTATTCTGGATACAATCAAATTTCTATTGCACCAGAGGACCAAGAAAAGACTATGTTTACATGCCTATTCGAAACATTTGCCTTTCGTAGTATGCCTTGTGGTCTTTGCAATGCACCAACTACATTTCAAAGGTGCATGATGGCAATTTTTTCATATATGATTGACAATTCCCTAGAAATCTTTATGGATGATTTTTTGGTGTATGGGAATGACTTTGACCATTGTGTTCACGATCTTGAGAAAGTACTTCTACGATGTGAAGACACTAATTTAGTTTTGAATTGGGAGAAATGCCATTTTATGGTCACAGAGGGAATAGTGTTGGGCCATCGAATATCTAAAGCATGAATTGAATTTGATAAAGCTAAGGTAGTCGTTATTGAAAGATTGCCTCTACCAACTAATGTAAAGGACATTCAAAGTGTTTTGGGCCATGCTGGTATTTATAGAAGATTCATTCATGATTTTCCGAATATCACAAAACCACTATGTTTATTTCTAGAGCAGAACAAAAAAGTTGTCTCTGATGATGCATGTATGGATGAATTCAATAAAATTAAAAAGAAGCTTGTGAACGCACCTATCATCGTTGCACCCAACTAGGAGCAACCATTTGAACTCTTGTGCGATGCCATTGATTTCGTTGTGGGGGCAATGTTAGGACAATGAAGACACAAAATATTTCATCCAATCTACTATGCTAGTAAGCCTCTAACTGAAGCTCAAATTAATTACACTACTACTGAGAAAGAGCTATTAGCAGTAACTTTTGCTTTTGGTAAGTTTTGTTCTTACCTTGTCAGTGCAAAAATTACAGTATTTACTGATCATTCTTCCTTGAGATACCTTTTTGCAAAAAAAATATGAAAACCAAGATTGATTAAATGGATCTTATTGCTGTAAGATTTTGAAATCAAGATAAAGGACCGAAAAGGGTTAGAAAATCAAGTTGTCGGTCACCTTTCAAAACTGGAAGCAAGCAACAAAGATGGAAATAAACTGCAAATTGTCGATGCATTTCCTGATAAAAAGCTTTTCATTATGGAAACAACACCATGGTACACTGATTTTGTTAGTTACCTTGTGTGTTGAAAAACTCCTTTAGATGTCACTAGGCACAAGAAGAAACGATTTCTTCACGATGCAACTAAATACCATTGGAATGAACCTTATTTTTTCAAGATTTTCAATGATAGTATCATTCGATGTTGTGTCACTGAGGAAGAAATGATGCCAATCTTACAACATTGTCATAATGCTCCATATGGAGGGCATTTCGACGGTATGAGAACTGATGCAAAAGTCCTTCAATCTGGTTTTTATTGGCCTCTATTATTTAAAGATACCCATGAATTTGCCCAACTCTATAATTGTGTCAGCGCATAGGGTCAATATCGAGAAGAAATTTATGTTCATTTTTTAGCGGTTAAATTTATGTCTGAATCGGACATCGAATCGATATCCAATTGTACTAAATTGCAAATCTGGAAAATTACATGGACTTACTTAGATTTAAGGTTATCAATCCGTAATTAGTCAGGTTTCATGCTCACAAGTTCAATTTCGGCTAAAACGGACCAATCAAATACATTCAATTTGCATATATACGAATCAGAGACCAAAACAGAAGAATCTCAAACTTCAACGGCCAAATAACTAACATAACAACCTTCGATATTGGTACACGGGGTTCCGTACCAATACAAGACTTCATAACAAGGGTTGTACCGGTAAAAATATATGCGTACCGATGCCTAGGTCATATTACACAAGCTCGTACCGATATAGCTGAAGGGTGTATCAGTACCCGAAATTATTTAACCAAAAGTCAAATTCTAGTAGCCAAAACTCGTATTTATACACTTCCTTGAGTATCGGTACCTAGGAAAAATTCCCACTTCTCAGACCTGATTCAGGTCCCACTAAGGATTTCACAATCAATCCACTAATTGATTCGTCCTTTTTTCTAGGATGAGGAGGAAACCCTTACAACGATCAAAGCTTTCTAGCCCAAAGCTTGGTCAAACCCTCTCTACAAGAGATAAAGATAAGCAAACTAAAATCCCTCTTACAAGGTTGATGTTTGCACACTAAAGCACTCACCCAAACCTAAACACTTGATCAAAATTGACAATTTAGGCTCACAAGTGTTGTCTATACAAAGAATGAATAATTTAATCCCTAAAACAAATTTCTCATCATATGGTTGTTGACAATTGAAGCATTAGTCGTCCCTTGATGCTTGGAGGTCCCTTTTATACTCCCAATTGAGTTTGTAGCTGTTGGGGACCGTTGGGGTTGAATTGGATCCATTTGAGACTTTATTTCCCACCATAAATGTAGTTCTGCAACTGCCCGTATCGAAACGGTACCTACCTATTTCGAAACATGACTAAAATAGAAAGAGCCGTTAAGTGCATTAAAGAGGTCGTATCGTAACACCTTGGGTCGTATCAGAATGCTCGTATCGAAATGCCTAGTGTCGTATCGAAACAGTATGCAATTCAAATAGTCGTTGGGAAATAGATGTTGGGGGTTTTAGCCGTTAGGGTGTATGCCACGTAGGCATATCGAAACACCAAAGGTTGTTTCAAAACAGAAACCCTTCGTATCGAAACGATCAAGCCTTGTTTCGGTACGCGTTTTGGCAGTTTCAAAATGTATTGATACAGATTGCCCCTGTATCGAAACGAGTACATTAAAAACATTGGTTCGACTGCTTAAAAATGTTTCAAACATTGTCAACCTTTTTAAACATCCTCAAACTTATTTTCAAGTTGTTTTTGACTTAGAGAATATTTTAAATTCTTTTAAATTAAGTCCAAAACATTTTTCAATTATTATATCAAAACATATATTTCTACAATCTCCTGCTTTTTGATATAATAAAACCAACTTGAAAATTTTATTGAGATTCTCCCCCTTAGTATTTAAAAATTTGAATAAGAGATTTTAAAAAAATTAAGTGAAGTTAAAGATCCCCCTTATTCTCTTGAAAAATCAATTTTTCAAACCACTTCTCACCCTTTTTGTCATATCAAAAAGAATTTAAAAGACCTTAAGCTCAAAATGACATAGGAGGTAAAAAATGACACAATTAAAAACTTTTGGTTTTAAAAATTGGCTCTCCTTACTCAAAGCATCAAATATTGTTAGTTCAACAATATGATAATCTAGTTGTAAACAAAATCAAATTAAAAACAAAAACAACTAGAAATTTTACCAACACTTGAACTTCAAGGGTGGATGTGAAGTCTTCCTTCTTCAAGTGTTCTTCCTTGTGTGTATGGAGCTCACCCTCAAATTTGGACTTGTTGATCAATCTCTATAACACCTAAAATAAGACAATCAAGTAATTTTTGGTATCCAAATTACTTTGGATCCATAGACGTTAGCGGCACAAAATTTAGTCTCCTTAGGAATGCATTTTTTAATTTCATCATTTTTAGTTGAATTGGTTAGTCATTTTGGGACCCAAACACTTCTAAAACATTTTCCATTTACAAATCTAAGGGCACTAGATTGTCTAACATAAAAGTTTGATTTTCCAAAACTATTTTTCTTTTCAAGCTCTTTGGAAATCAAATCTTTTTCTTCTTGAACTTTATGAAGCAAATTTTGTAAAACAATACATTTTTGGTCAAACTCATTGAGTTTTTCTTCAAGTTCAATTTTGGTTTTAGAAATCAAATCATTTTGAATTTTCAAATTTGAAACGATTTCCTTGTTTTTCAAAATGTGATTTTTAAACTCTAAAACCAAATAATCATAGGCATCTTGTAATTCATCAAAAGAATATGAAAATGAGGTAGATAAATTAGAAGTTACCCTTGAATTTTCTTCAATGGTCATAAGGCAAAGGTTGGCTTGTTCATCGTCGGTGGAGTCTTCATTACTCCATGTAGCCACATATGCCTTCTTCTTATGGCTTGAAGAGCTTGCCTACTCTTTCTTCCTCAATTCATGCTTGGATTTTTCTTTCTCCTTCTTCATGAACCGAACCAATTTGTTGAAGAGAATGGTCATCTCTTCATCTTCGCTCAAATAAGCGTGTTGGCATGTAAAGGATGGAAGGGCAATGCCATTTACATCGATGCCTTGCCTTTTGATCTTCTTCTCCGCCATCTTGTTTATCTTTTCCTTCTTTTCCTCCTCTTCTTTCCCATTCTTCATGATTTCGTGTTTGAGGAGAGACCCTATGAGTTCATCGAGCTTCAAGGATTTGAGGTTTTTAGCTTCGATGATGGCCGTCTTCTTCGAGTCCCAAGACTCAGGAAGAGAGTAGATGAGTGTAAGAACAAGTTTGTCTTCCGGAATGATTTCTCCATAGCCTTTGAGTCCATTTGTGATGGTGGAGAATCTATCGAACATCTTTGTGATGTCTTCATCCGGTTCCATCTTGAAGTTCTCATACTCGTGGTTGAGGAGGCCGATCTTTGTCTCCTTTACTTCGTTTGTTTCGTCGTATGTAACTCCAAGCTTGTCCCATACTTCCTTGGCATCATCACAAGAAGACATCTTCTCATAGATGTTGAGGCTAAATGCACAAAAGAGGATGTGCAAAGCCTTGCAATTTAGCTCTATATTCTAGCGATCATCCGCACTCCATTCCGCCTTACTTCGTTGTGGCACGAACGAACCATCTTCAACTATGTCCTAAAGCTTTTAATCCTTGGATTTGATGAAGAACATCATTCTTGTCTTCTAATAGGCATAGTTGGTTCCGTCGAAGAATGGTGGCTTGTCGATGGATTGTGCCATTTGACTGGTTGATTGAGTACTTGTATCGAGCTACTCGGATTGCCTCAATAGGATGTTAATCTCATTCGATTGAGCCTCGCTCTGATACCAATTGTTAGGCTTGATAGGCTCGATTTACTTCAACCGTTATGGATTGCCAAGTGGTGGAAAAGTTGGATTTTTGGGTGATTGAGGTGTGGAAGCTAAAAAGATAAAAGACATGATAATTTAGAGTGGTCCAGTCTTCTAACAAGTACATACATCCACTACCTTAGCTTCCCACTAAGGATTTCACGATCAATCCACTAATTAATCCGTCCCCTTTTCTAGGATGAGGAGGAAACCCTTACAACGATCAAAGCTTTCTAGTCCAAAGCTTGATCAAACCCTCTCTACAAGAGATAAAGATAAGCAAACTAAAATCCCTCTTACAAGGTTGATGTTTGCACACTAAAGCACTCACCCAAACCTAAACACTTGAGCAAATTTGACAATTTAGGCTCACAAGTGTTGTCTATACAAAGCATGAATAATTTAAGCCCTAATACAAATTTCTCATCATATGGTTGTTGACAATTGAAGCATTAGTCTTCCCTTGATGCTTGGAGGCCCCTTTTATACTCCTAGTTGAGTTTGTAGCTGTTAGGGACCGTTGGGGTTGAATTGGAGCTGTTAGAGACTTTATTTCCCACCATAAATACAGTTTTGCAACTGCCCATATTGGAACGGTACCTACCTATTTTGAAACACAACTAAAATATAAAAAGTCGTTAAGTGCATTAAAGAGGCCGTATCAAAACACATTTGGTCGTATTGGAACGCCCGTATCGAAATGCCTAGTGTCGTATCAAAACAGTCTGCAATTCAAATAGTCGTTGGGAAATAGCCGTTGGGGGGTTTTTGCCATTAGGGTGTATGCCACGTAGGCGTATCGAAACACAAAGGGTGTTTCGAAACAGAAACCCTTCATATCAAAACGGGCAAGCCATGTTTCGATACGTGTTTTGGCAGTTTTAAAACATATCGATACAAATTGCCCCATGTATCGAAACGAGTACCTTAAAAACAATGGTTTGGCTACTTAAAAACTTTTCAAACATTGTCAAAACCTTTTTAAACATCCTCAAACTTATTTTCAAGTTGGTTTTGACTTAGAGTATATTTTAAATTCCTTTCAATTAAGTCCAAAATATTTTTCAATTATTATATCAAACATATATTTCTACACCGTATTACCAACAGCTTTAATCTAGAACCATACTCAAAGTCAAATGATATCTTAGGATCTCCTCGCTCCAATGCTCCTACAATCCTCAATTCTATGCAAAGAAGAATGAGAGCATAAGCAAACATATTCTTAGTGGTGCCACTCTTCCATAGTCATCAATGCATTAAAAACATTAGTATAAAGCCAACACCCTTGAAATCCCTTTTCAAAACATGGTATGCTTACAATCATATACAAATATAATTTCACTCGTTTCTTATATACTAGTATATAATGTGACCATTAGATAAACCATTGTTTCATTAAAACCACATCAGATACACGAATTTCCCCAGCAGACACACCTCTATCAAACCATACCTTGACCCAGATAGGCTTACCTCTATCCTACCTCAAGGTACACCATCAACTTGGGTTGCCTAGTTAAACCGCAAACCACAAGTGATAACTCAACAGCCCGAGTAGCTTAGTTAAACCGCTTTCCTCAAGGACCGTGGTGCGATTGGATTTACATATTATAGTGCACTTTAAAACCTATGGCATGCCAACAATATCCGATACTTTATTTCGTTTTTCACATAGCCAAAATACACTTTTAAAGTACATTTAATCATTGTTTTCCTTATGCATTTAACAAAACATTCCATATGCAAAACCACATTGCCCAAGGTAACAAACACATTCAATTTAGGAACCATTTCTCAAAGCTCTAAGCATCCACACAATTGATAAATCATTGTGTATCATTTAAAAGATGTATAAAACGGTAAGTAAAAAAATCCACGCTTTTAAACCAAAACATGTAATTCAAGTCGCATATCAAATCGATATTCAAAGGTGAAATTATGGAAAACTTACTTCCTAGTTTAGCTAAGCTTGTTAGACTTAATCTAAACTCCCAACTCCTTATTCAAACCTTTAAGAGTGTCTGAAACACATTTTCACTTACCGATACACAACGTCTCGCTTGTCGATGCGTTCCAAGCTTTCGAAACGAGCCGACTTCCACAAAATGAGATAGGCTTGATCCTCTCATGTTTTGGCAACACAAAAATAGAGGCAAAATGCATTAAAATGCATTCTTACACCAGCCAACAATCATCCCCGACAACCTCTACAAAATTGCATCCAAAAACTATCAGAAAAAACGCCAAAAACTACTCCAAACAACATCCGAACGATCTCCATCCATAACCTAACGATTCTAGCACCCTAAAAACATCAAAGAACATCCGAAAACATATTTCAGCCATTCTTATACATACAACAATCAAGAATCTATCAAAACAACGCCAAAACCACTCTTAAACTACCTTAGAAATTAATCAATTAAATATTTTTGGGATTGATTATGAAAATCTCATTTCACATTATATTTATACAATCAAAATGTGAATTAGCTCAATAGAAATCTCCAACAATCATCTTGTAAAATAAAAATTTAGGCAAAACATCAAAATCATCAATTAATCCACTTTCTTGAATTAAATTGCAAAACCATGTTATAATCTACAAAACACAATCCAATCACAAGGGAATATCAATAAAGAACCTTAGTTTCAAGAGAGAAGAAGAAATTTACCTTTGAAGAACCTTCCACCAAAATTGACGTAAGTTTTCACTTGAAAATAACTTGGAAAATAGACGGGATCTTTATGAAATCTAAACAAGGTTTTGTTAGGAAATAGATGAGGAATCAAATGATGAAATCTCCATTGAAAAACAGCAAAAAAATCTAAAAATCTTGTTTGGGAAATGTGATAGAAAATGAGAAGAGGAAATTGATAGATTAGGAAATGATTTTGGAAAAACAATTAACTGTCAAAATCCTACTCAATTAAGGTGGAAAACGTTTAATTAAAACATTTGGAAAAATAGCTCTCTAAGGATTCTTAGTATTGGCCCAATCACACTTTAGTCATTAAAAATATTTTTGCATTTATTACATTTCGGCCACTAAATCCAAAATGTCACCTCAATTAATTAAATCAACATCCAATTTTCAACCCATAACGCATAATATAAGCATTAAACATTTTTCAAAGCTTTAACCAAAATTTATCCCTTTGAAATTCTCATTTCAAAAATATTTATTCCTTGAAACATATTTTAATCGCTAAACTCGGTTCCCCAGTCCGAACCTAAACCACCAAAACTCCTAAGCCCATTTTCCGAGCGTTACAACTTTCCCCCTCTTAATAAATTCATCCCCAAAATTTACCTGAAGAAAAAACATGTGGAAACTGTTTCTTCATGCCCTCCTTTGTCTCCCATGTGGCTTCCTCGACTCCCCGACTATGCCACAATAACTTGACCAACTTAATGGTCTTACTGTGAAGAACCTTCGTACTAGAATCCAATACCTTTAGAAGTTCCTCATCATAAGACAAATTCGGATACAACTCAATTTCTTCAATTGGCACAACATGCGACGGATCATAAAACATCATGTATCTTCTCCAACTTAACTGGTAACTTCAACCTATAAGCAACTGGACCAACACGCTCAATCACTCTATAAGGTCCAATAAACCTGGGACTTAACTTACCATTACGCACAAACTTCATAACCTTTTTCCAAGGAGAAACCTTGAAAAACACTTTATCCTCCATGGAAAACTCAATCTCCCTTCACTTCAAATCCGCATAAAACTTCTGCCGATCCGAAGCCACTTTTAAATGATCACTAATAAGCTTCCCTTGGCATCCGTACCTCTAAGCAAATCGATTCTGATGACATGCTTCTCACCGGTCTCTGCCCAACAAAGCGGCGTCCGACATCTACGTCCATAAAGAGTTTCATAGGGAGCCATCTGTATACTTGCTTGATAACTATTATTATAAGCAAACTCCACCAACGGAAGTTGCTTTTCCCAAGTCCCTTGAAACTCAATGATACAACACCGTAAAATGTCCTCCAAAATCTAAATAACACGCTCGGACTGTCCATCGGTCTGAGGATGATACGAGGTACTAAAATTAAGCATAGTTCCCAAAGTCGTCTGTAGACTCTTCCAAAACCTTGACTTAAAGCGAGAATCTCTATCTGAAATTATAGACTTTGAAACACCATGCAACTTCACAATCTCAGCGATATACATCTCCGCCAACTTATCCAACGTATACGTCGTATGCACAGCCAGGAAATGCGCACATTTCATAAAATGGTCAACAATCACCCATATAGAATTGTTCATGGACTCTAACACCTCGGAAAGTAAGCTAGATGAGTCGGGTGAATTAGCAGAATAGGGTTGGAATTTTGGGTTAGGCTTTAGCTAATTAATTAATTTCAGAAAATAATTTGAGTTGATTAAATTGGTTTCTGATAAATTTATCATAGTAAATATTTTTGAAAATATTTTAATGAGTTTATCAAAGGACGAAATTGAAGTTGGTTAATTTAAAATGGGTTGATTTAATAGTAAATTATATATTGACTATATTCCAAGGATTGCAAAATTTTATCAATGGTAAAATTGTAAAACGAACTAAAGTGATGGTTTTATGAGATTGTATAGCACATTTATTAAATAAAGCTTTTATAACTTATTTCTAACTAGAAAATGATGATGGTTATTATTTTCTCAAGAAAGAAAGCTATGTCAAAACGTATCTCTCTTTTTCTCTCAGGATTCTCCCAAACACAATTTTAATCTTCTTTGATCTTCTTATCAAATTTTTATTCATTTTCTTCCTAAACCATTTCTAATCAATAGCCACATAAGAGATTTTGATTTCTCTCATTTTGTTCAATGGATTTCACGTTGGAAGATTGGAGGAGCAATCTTCATTTTCAATTTCCAATTTATTTGGGTAAGCTTTGATTTTTCTAATGATCTCCTAATTATTTTGTGTTGATTTTCTATCAGTTCTATTGTCTTTTGATGTTAAAATGAATGTTAATGGGTTAACTTAATTTCAAGATGCTATTGAATGTTTACCTTCTGGTAAACATGAGAAGCAATGGAAGGGGAAAAGTTTACTTTGGTAAACTCGATGAAGAAAAAAGGTAAAGAGAATATAATGAATATGACTTTTCATATATTTACCAATAATATTTTACATTTAATACATACATATTTATACTAATAAAATAATAATTAACTAATCTTGCCACCTAGATTAACCATCTAACTAATCTTGCCACCTAATCTTGCCAGCTAGGAATACAACTGGTTTTTTTATCCTATTAGCCCCCCTCAAGATGGAGCATACAGATTTTGTATGCCAAGCTTGGAGATTGAACAAAGAAAAACAAAATGTAAGAAGCGCCTTGGTGAAGCAATCTGCCAATTGATTTTGACTTGAGACTGGAAGCAATGTGGTAAGCTTGTTGTGGATCTTTTCCCTTATTAAATGGAAATCTATCTCCATGTGATTCGTACGTTCATGATGTACATGATTTTCTGCAAGTTTAATGGCAGAAAGATTATCACAATAGAGATTAGTTGAAGAAGAAGATATATGTAAATCATTAAGCAAGTAAGTAAGCCATTGAATTTCACAAGTAACAGTAGCTAATGCCCTATAATCGGCTTCACTTGAGGATCTAGAAATAGTCTGTTGTTTCTTAGATTTCCAGGAAATTAAAGCATTCCCAAGAAAAATATAGAAGCCAGTTGTTGATTTCCTTGGATCAACACAAGAGACCCAATCTGAATCTGAAAAGGCATAAAGCTTAAGTTCATTAGAAGCAGGGAAAAATAACCCTTGGCCAAGAGTACCCTTTAAGTATCGAAGAACCCTATTAACAGCCATCATATGTATGGAAGTAGGGGTAGAAATAAATTGTGAAAGTTGCTGAACAGCAAAAGAAATGTTAGGTCTAGTATTTGTAAGGTATAACAACCTTCCTATCAATCTTCTATAAAAGTAAACATCTGTTAAAGGTTCACCCTCGGCTTTAGAATGTTTAGTTTAGTAGTAGTAACAATAGGTGTGAAGGCTAGTTCAGAACCTAAAAAACCAGTATCTTTGAGTAAATCTAAAGTATACTTTCTTTGACTAAGGTTTATCCCTTTGTCAGATCTAGCAACCTCGAGTCCTAAAAAATATTTTAAATTTCCTAGATATTTAATCTTGAAGGTGTCATGAAGAAAATTTTTGATAGAACTAATTGCAAGCATACTAGGACTAGCTACAATAATGTCATCAACATAAACGACCAATGCAATAAAATCAAAAATATGTCCTTTAATAAAAAGAGAGGAATCAGAATATGCCCTTTTAAAACCTTGCAACAGTAGTGCAGAAGTTAACCGTTCATTCCAATGCCTACTAGCTTGCTTTAAGCCATAGAGGCTTTTATTCAGCTTACAGACTAACCCTTGAAACTGAATGGAAAACCCAGGAGGTAGATCCATGAAAAGATCTTCCTGTAAGTTTCCATGGAGAAAAGCATTATTGATATATAATTCATGTAAGGACCAATTTTCAGCAGCAGCAACAGCTATTAACATTCAAACAATAGTAATTTTAGTTACAGGACTGAAAGTATGAAGAAAATCTATACCAGACTGTTGTGTATAACCTTTAGCAACTAACCATCAGATTTTAATTTTTTTCTTAAAAACCCACTTACAACCTATATTTGTTTTTCTGGTGGAAGAGTTACTAATTCCCAAGTGTTATTTCTTTCTAAAGCAGTTATTTCCTCAGTTATTGCATCTTTCCAGCAAGTATGTAAAATAGCTTCTTTATAATTTTTAGGTTCAGTTAAAATTTCTACATTACCAATGTAAGACTGATAATTAGAAGAAATATTATGGAAATACATCACCTGAAAATGCTGTGTGGAGTAATTTTAGAACCAGGAAGAGTGACCTGAAAGTCTTTAAACTTCTGAGGGAGTTGCTTACTTCTTAAAGGTCTAACAGAAGTCACTGGTGGCTGTGTAATTGCCTGTGGTAATGATGCTTCTGGCAGATTTGATGAAGGTGGAGGAACAAAAGAAACCAAAGATGGATGTGAAGAAGTATGGGTTGTATCAAAAGAAGAATTGGTATTACCATAAACCAATTCTGTGTTTGAAACAAAATCCATTGAACTTTGTATTTTCTTGTTGAAAAAGATCATCCATAAAAACAAAATTATCATATGTAAGAAGAACAATGTCATTGGAAACATTAGATTCATTGAAAACATTAGAATCATTCCTTTTAAAAGGAAAAACAATTTCTGAAAAAATAATATCGCAAGAGACAAAAATGTTTTGAGTTTCCAGATCAAATAGCCTAAAACCTTTTATATTCTTAGGTTGTCCAAGAAAAACACATCTTTTAGCTCTAGGTTGTATTTTAGTTTGAGGTTTTGGCAACACAAATGCATAGGCTAATCATCCAAAAACTTTAAAATTATCAAAATTAGGTTCCTTTTGAAAAAGAATCTCATAGGGTGTCTTGTTTCCTAGAACAGGGGTAGGAGTAACATTAATTAAAGAAGCATCATGTAAAATGCAGTCAATCCAAAATTATAGAGGCAAACAAGATTGAATTCTTAAAGATTGAGCAACAGACAACAAATGCTGATGTTTACGTTCCACTAAGCTATTCTGCTGAGGAGTATAGATGCAAGATTTCTGATGAACAATACCTTTTGATTTATAAAAAGTAGACATATCAAATTCTTTTGCATTATCAGTACGTATACACTTAACTGTCCTAGAGAACTGTGTTTCAACCATTTTGCAAAATCTAATTATCAATCCTCTAACTTCTGGTTTAGTTTGCATAGGAAAAATCCAGACAAAACGACTTATATCATCAACAACAGTTAAAAAATATAAATGTCCATAGATGCTTTTAATAGAAAAGGACTCCAAACATCCACATGAATCAAATCAAAAATGTATTTAGAACATGAAGTGCTTACAGGAAAGGGTAACCTCTTTTGTTTTGCCATGTGACAGACATCACAATCATAAGGGAAATTTGAAGGAATAGCAAAATTCAAAGAAGCAAAAAAAAACCTCATCCTTTGTTTAGAAGGATGTCCTAATCTAAGATCCCAAAGTTGAAAAGAATCATGCTTTGCAAAATTACAAAAACTAAAATCACAATTTGCATAATTACAAAAAGTAGAAGTAAAAGTTTCAGTTGAAACCTCAAACTGATATAATCAATTGACCCCTTTAGCTATACCAATTGTTTTCCACAACTTGGTGTTCTGTATATAACAAGAATCAAATGTAAAAAACAGAAATGTCAATGTTAGTAGTTAATTGAGATACTAATATGAGATTAAAATCGAAATGAGGTATACGAAAGACATTAAACAGAGTGAGATAAGGATTCAATTGAACAGTTCCTATGTGAGAAACTTTAACTATTTGTCCATTAGGCAATTTAACAGATTTATTGTGAACAACTCTGAAATCTGAAAAACAACTTAATGAATTTGCTATATGATCTATTGCACTAGAATCAATAATGCAAGAGGCATTAGAATATGAAACTGAAGAACAAGTTAAAATTGTACCTGAATCCTCCTCTGTAATTGGAACATCAAAGGTAGAAGAGAGCATATTGACTTTAGAATGATGCACAGAAGTCTGAACAGTAGCATTTCTTTCTTGTAGCATGCTCAGAATGTTATCATGTTGTTCTTTAGAGAAGGTAAGGTGCTGGGCATTGTCCTTTAGCAAGGAACTAGGACTAGGCTCATCATCAACATTTAAAGATCCACTTTGACCAACTAGATTAGACCTACTAATCTGATTCTTGTTTTTATACCCAGGTGGAAAACCATGTTTCATGTAACACCTATCAACAATATGCCCCAAAAAGCCACATTATGTACAAATAGGCTTTTATTTGCATTATTTTCATAGAATTTCTTGGGTTGCCTATTCGATTCTCCAGGTTTCCCAATAAAACTATCAACCAACAATATATTCGAATCATTTGCAAGAACAGAAACAATGGTTCTTTCATGTTGAATCACTACAACAAAGATTTCATTTATAGATGGTAAGGGTTTGGTCATCAAAATCTGGGATTTCGGTACTGAAAATTGTTCATTTCGACCCCTAAGAAACCTTAAGACGAAATCTTGCTTCCTATATTTG
This sequence comes from Hibiscus trionum, assembly GCA_030270665.1. Classification (NCBI taxonomy): domain Eukaryota; kingdom Viridiplantae; phylum Streptophyta; class Magnoliopsida; order Malvales; family Malvaceae; genus Hibiscus; species Hibiscus trionum. The sequence goes on from BSYR01000021.1 coordinate 32,823,059, forward strand.
TGAGCAAAACACACACAAGAAGATAACGGCCATAGATTACAAATTTCGTCCCAGAGGGTTTTCAATTGAGTATGATAATTGGTAACAGAAAGATTACCTTGCTGAAAACTTTAGAATTCTTGCATCAAATCGGATAGTGGAACCAAATCCCCTTGGTTGAATCGATAGTAAAGATCAGTCCAGAGTTTATAGGTTGTGTCAATCCAAATCACACTCTAGAAAATATCGGGATGAATCTCCCTCTGAAGCCAAGAAAGAACCAAATTGTTACACTTCACCCAGGCCTGATACTTCGGGTTATCATCATTAAGTTCTTTTATTGTGTTGTCGACGAAGCAAAACTTGTTCTTGGATATCAATGACATCCTCATCGAACGAGACCAAGCATGGTAATTTGAACCAGTGAGTAAAGAAGAAGTAAGAACTAGGGCATGATTTTCATTTGGGTGGATGTAAAATTCGTCGGAAGGATCATCGGGTTTGAAGACGCGATCAGAATTGGAAGGACGAGAAGCGGATGAATCAACTGATACCATATTGAATGTTTACCTTCTGGTAAACATGAGAAGCAATGGAAGGGAAAATTTACTTTGGTAAACTCGATGAAGGAGAAGGTAAAGAGAATAAAATGAATCTGACTTTTCATATACTTTTGAATAATATTTTACATTTAATACATACATATTTATACTAATAAAATAAGGATTAACTAATCTTGCCAGCTAGGAATACAACTGGTTTTATTATCCTATTAAAGATGCTAAAAAGTGAATCATTATTTGATGGATGAAATCTAAATGCTTTAATTGGATTATGATTTATTCTTGTGGGTTAGATATAATCTAATCTCAATTTTATGAAACTAGTACAGAAATTAATCTAATTAGTTAAGTTTATATTGATGTTCTTGAATGGGGCCAATGCAGACAGTGCTGCGATCGCTACTGCTATTTTTTGCGGGCTGTGATATGCTGCATATATATATATATATATATAACTCAGTGACAAAAAAAGGAAAGTTTTTAATGGGAATTGAGAACAAGCAGTGGTGTAATTAGTTTGAAAGAAATGGGAAATGGTTACAGGTCGTGCGTACAGGGGAGAATGAAAAAAGGGGGAATTGGTTCGATTCGTGAATAATGTGTAGGGAAATTGGCATGTTACAGAATCGAAAATATTTTAATAAAGTGGTTATCTTGGTTTGGTCCAATTTATTTTAACACTTGCATTTTCTAATGAAAGTTGGCAAGTGATTGGATGATTTTTGGTTAGGCGTTGAGGCGTTGGCACCAAGGCGATACCAAGTTGATGAGTGTAAATGTGTTTTGGTACTATAAATAGGTTTTTTACTATGGCTTTGGGGGTTTAGTTAAAGTTTAGCAACCTTAGCTAAGCTCGGAAGTAAGTTTTCTCTAATTCACCTTTTGCATATTGGTTTGATATGGGTATTGATTTATATGATTTTATTTTAAAGCATGATTTGTTTTATATTGTTTTGTACATGATTTTCCATGTGAAATGCATTGTAAATGATATTATATGTGGATGCTTGAGGTTTGGCAAATGGTTTCCGAAAAGAGAATAAGTGTTGATTTGCGAACATGGTTTTTACAAAGGTAAATGGTTTGAATAATGCATATGAAAAATAGTGAGGTAACATGGTTGAATGTATATATCGGCTTAGTGACAATGAATTAAATGTTATCGGATATAGTTGGCATGACATAGGGTTTAAAGTGCACTATAATAAGTCACCTCATGGTTTATTGAGGGGTTGCTCCAACCATTGAGAACCGCAACCGTTGAAGGGGTCGCTCCGGTTGGTGGATAAAAGGTATGTTTAAAGGTAATACCAAGTATAAAGGTGTGTTTAAAGGTACCACCACAGAAATCCGAGTATCTGATGTGTTTTCCTAAAAATGTTACGATATGGTTTAGGTCAATCTAATGCCAATATATGAGATAATGTATCATGACAAGATTGAAAGGTTTGCATTGATATATGTTTATGGGTGCTCTTTAAGCTTTGAAAATGAAATGATCTTTCACAAGGAAGCTTAAATTGATGTTTTGCATATGGGATTATGCTCGTAAACCATGATACATGATTATGCATATGATGTAAAATGTTTTGAGGGTTATGTGAAAATGATTTGGAAAGTTGTAGCAAATGATCATCTAGTTACAAAGATTGATTTTATACATTGGTTTAAATGCTTTGGACATTGTGAATTTGAAATGGTTTAATATGTGTTTCTAATATTGGTTTTGGTTTTGAAATGCATTGACGTTTTAACCTTTTTGAGCGCACTCACTAGGCATTATATGCGTACGCTCTCTTTTCTTCCGTCAATGCAGTGAATTAGGCAAGTGTAGGGTTGAGGTTCGAGGCAAGGATGGATCCCAAGATAAGCGTTCTAAAGAGTATGGTTTATGGGTAATCATAATTTTTTAATAAGGCAATGTGGGTTAATCGTTAGGATGTTATTTTGTTATAAGGAATGATTTTATGGTTGAAGTTTACATTGTGTTGGATGATGACATTACTTAATATGTACGAAGTTAGTTTTAATTAATGCCAAGTACATTTTTAGTTATGATCTAATAATTTAAAATAGTTTAAATAATGATTGGATGGTTTGTTTGTGTTCTAAGTGTACATAGTCATGTACTTCTATTTTGTAATTGATCTATGGCCTATTTTGAGATCTTGACCATTTGATGATTATTGGATAATGCTTTTGTTTGTTAGGAAGCATGCCTCTAGATTACTTGAATGAATACAAATTGTGTTGATTAATTAGCATGTAATTAATTGAGCATATTTGTATAATGATGGTATAAAATTAGAAGCTTGTCAATGTTGTTTGTAAGTAATTTGGATATGTTTGGTTTAGGATTCGAATCCCTAAGATGAATTTTTGTAACGCCCCGGTTTTAGTCCTAGAGGTTATAAGGACAATTTAGGGTTTGATGAATCTAGATTAGAGATATAGGCCAGTTTGGAGTCGGTTCAAGGAAATCTTAGTTCAAGATATGATAAAATTGTGCAAAAAATTTCTAAAATCCTAATTAAATATGGATTGAGGGAAAGTGAAGCCAATTTTGGAAAATGATTTTTGGAAAGTTGACATTTTGGTTTGGTGACTAAAATGTAAAAATTGAAAGTTCTGTTTTAATGGCTAAATCGAAGAGAGCCAAAACTTAGAATCCTTAGGGAGATATTACACAAAGGTGGTATCAGCTATTCCCTTAATTTTGTATTTTAAATGATTTAATTAAATGTTTTAATAAAAGAGTTTCATTAAAAGAGATTTTTAATAGCCTAAACATCTTCTTACGTACCTACTTTTCTCCAAAACTTTTCTCTCAACTTTCTCAGCAGCCAAACTCTCTTTTCATCACTAAAATCTCTAGAAATTAACTCATTTCATCTACTTTTTATTCTTAAATGATGCCCATGGATCTCTACAACAACTAGCTAAAGTTTTCTTGAAGGATTTCATCAAAATCTTTGCAAATCAAGGGGAAAGCTTGTGTTAGAGATGATCTTTCTTTACTCTCCTCTAATCAAGGTTAGTTATTGAAATTCTCAAGTGTTTGGCTCTCTACTTTTGTTTAATAACAAGATTTTGTAATTGAATTGATGAAAATTTCTAAATTAAGCTTTGTAAGATGGATTTTTAAGATTTTTGTTGTGGTATTGTTTTTATTGATTTGAGGCTGATTTCAATCGTAATATGGATGTTAAATGATGTGGAAATAAATGTTTTATGAATGTAATCTCGAAATGAGTTGGATCTCTAATTGTTAGGTTGTTAGATTTTGGGTTTTTGAGGTATTTGTGTGAAATCTGAGTTACTGGAGGTATAAGGATGAAATTATGATGATTTTGGGTGTTGATTGATTGTTAAAATGGGATGGAAGTATTAGATTATGGCTAGGCTGATTTTAGAGAGCAATCGAAGTTGATGTTGGTTATTTTGGATGAGTATTTTTGGCAGAGCAACGAGATTGTTTAAGTTACTGGTGATTTTAATGCATTATGATGCATTAACCCTCTGTTCTTGTGTGGTATAAACAGAGGAGAGTACATCAGAAGCAATCAGTGAAATTCTAAGGGCGTCAGATACTTAAATTCATGTCGCCGAATCTTGGTTTCGCAAGTTGGTGAATGAGAACGTGTTTTCCAGTTTTGAAACACTTTAAAGGTGGTTTTGGGACCTTAGTGTAAGTTTGAAACGCTTTACTAAGTTCGGAAGTAAGTAAAGTGATTTTCTCTCTCAGATTGTTCTATTATGAATTGTTGATGCACTTGATTTTAAATGTGTTTTACCCACATTTTAAAGCATGATTTAAAGTAAGTGATTTACTGTTTTTAATGTTATATTGATAAAGGATGCACATGCTAAGTGATCCTTGTATGTATATGCTTATACATGTTTTATGAAGCATGGTTTGATGCTTGAAAATGTGACTTATTGGTAATGCTTTGGAAATAGTGATGTTTGTGCTAAATGTGAATTATATTGGCAAGTGATGTTGTGAAAAATGGTTTATAAAAGAAATCGGATATAGTTATCCGGCTATAGGATTGAGTGCACTATAAACAAGTTGCCTTAGATGTTGAAAGCTTTATACGGTGTACCGAATACTCCATCCAAGTACCCTAACGATTGAGGAAAGTGTATTGTGCCCTGTCTCTCGTTAGTGGGGTTATACATCTATCGATGAGTGGTGTTGAGGGGTTTATACGGTGTACCGAATACTCCACCACGGGTGTCAGAACGGTGGAGGGTCGCTCTCATGTGTGAACCTTGAGATGCCAGTGAGAATGTATGAAGTGTTGGGACAACACTTGTGAATCTGTGTATCCGATGTGATTTTGAGAAATGAATATGTTGATGTTCACTTGTGAGCCAACATAATTGATAAAGTATTATGAAATGATTAATCATGCATATTATGTAAGTGCATGTTTTACTCTGTAAGCTTTGCATATGGTAGCTATGCATGGGAAGGCTTAAGTTGAGTGTTAGCAATGGATTTGTTGTTGAATTCATAATACTTGTTGCATGATGTTTAACATGTTGGTTTGTCAAGGAATTGCATGGTTTTTGAAGAGGGCATGATGGTTTCAAATGATAGGAAATTGTTTTGATGCATTGATGGTGTTTTAGTTTTGAGCACTCCTCACCAAGCTTGTATGCTTACGCTCTCTTTTGTCCATCAATACAGATAATTAAGTGCTTGGAGGCAGTAACTTGCAAGGGGATCATAGGAGACTTCGCTTTTGAATGTGTGTTTCGTTTATGGACTAGAGTAATAAGGGCAATGGAGGTACCCTACTCTATTTGGGAGATGTGTATGAACTCCCTTTATGCGCATGTTTGTTTACTGGTTTTAAACTTGTAAAAGGCCTATATATGTTGGTTTAAGCTTTGAATTGAGTTTTGACTCTTGGATGGATTGTTTTCATAGGAAGCATGCCTTTAGAACTATTTGATGATAATTTCCATGTTTTGTTGTTGAAATCGATATACATGCTTGAGGATTAATGTTTAAATACATTGCGTGTGATTGGAAGCATATTGGATTGCCTTTGAGTGGTGTAAAATGTGTAAAACCAACAATTTGGGTAATTGTAGGGTGCATGGTATCGATACCCTTGATAGTGTAACATGATTGTTTAGATGATTGTTTTGAGCTGAGTTTTGACAGAGATGCATGTAACATGATTAATTTAAAGATGGTAATCTAAAATTAGAGGATTCCCTTGTAATTTAATAAGTTTACAAAATGGTCCCTAAAATCGTATTTGAAAGCAATTGAGCCTTAATTGATGTTCGATAGATGTTGTGTATGTTCTGCTACGATGATAAAAACTTAGGTTTCTAACGAGAATCTAGACAAGATAAAAAGAAAATTAAGGTTATTTATTGAGGTAAACCTTCTCGGTTTACTTCAATATTCCCCGTGTGACCCGTTTGGTTCGGTCTACCGCCTAGGCTGGGTCAAGGGGGTTACATTTGGTGGTATCAGAGACAAGTTTCGAAAGAATGGGATGATGGTAAGTTAATGGTAAATTGATATGATGTGATTCCGAGTGTTTGATGATGTTTGCTTTGCACAGTGATTGTTATAAGCATGTCAATGATGATCAGATGATATTGATGCCATGTATGATGATTGTGATGTATGTGTGAGCTGTTATATACATGATGATGTTGTGGGCTGAATTTGATTGATCATGATGCACGATGTCTGTGATATGTAAGTTGTATGCCTTATGCGATGTTTGGGGGAAATTGGGATGCCCATTGCCTTATTACTATAGTAAAGTGTTTTTAAATTGAATTTGAAGTCTTGGATCCTTGCTTTTGAAGTTGGCCTGATTTCTTTTTTTTATTTATCATGCCTTAATTATAATAGCACAATGGGACAAAGGAGAGAGTTGCGATTTGGTATGATTGCTGCTGGTGGTGAGCAGGGAAATCAGGAGAACGAGGTTCTTCCTGGTAGGAATTTACCTCTTCCACTGCATCCACTTGGGGGTAAGGAGCGAGGACAACATAGGCAAGTTGGTCATATGTTGAGTTATTTGACGCCTTTGGTTCAAGCGATGACTGGGGCATTCAAGGATGTTGTTGCTGGAGTGCAAGTGCAAGCACCTATTGCTGGGAAATTGGGTTTGCCGTTGGAAAGCTTGCGAAGTTTAGGAGGCGTCGAGTATCGTGGATTGTCTCCTGAATCATCCGAGCTTTGATGGCTAGTACGATCCGGATTTTGGATCAAACGAGGTGCAATGATGCACGTAAGCTAGGATGTGTTGTTTCTTTGTTGCATGGTGATGCATACAGTTGGTGGACGACTGTGACTACTGCTATGGAGCCCAATAGGTGGACTGGGAGTTTTTCCAAGCTGACTTTAAGAAAAAGTATATAGGGGTTAGATACTTGGACGACAAGAAGCGGGAGTTTATGTCCTTGGTTAAAGGTAGCATGATAGTGGTTGAGTATGAGGTCCATTTCGTTCGTTTGAGCCAATATGCTACTGAGTTGGTGCCGAGTGATAGGCATCATTGTGATCGTTTCCATTATGGCTTGGTACAGGAAGTGAAGACTTTCATGTTGGCCTCTGGCTACACAGATTTTGATGTGTTGGTGACACGAGCTAAGGATATTGAGCAGAGTTTGGGTTTGTCTTCTCGCGTGGGTGGCTCTAGCTCGAGTAAGAGAGTTGCGGATTCTGGTCCTGGTGGTGGACAATATAAAAGGCATCGTGATCATAGGTATCGGTCTGAGGCGAGGTGAGGTAATGTTGGGTGTGGTGCTCTGGTTCATGGTAATAGGGTTTGATCTGAACAAAATGCTTGTTGGGCATGTGGATCGCGTGAGCATTTGAGGCGAGATTGTCCTCATGCGGCTCGAGAGACGTAGGCTCTTGCGGCTATGGCAACAAACTCTTGTTGGAGTTGCGGATCGGCTAATCATTTGAGGCGTGATTGTCCGGTTGTTGGCTAGAGGTGGTCAGAGTCGAGCACTTGTTGTTGCACCACAGAGAGGCCGTAGGCGCGGTCGTGGTAATTTCCAGCGTATGGAGGATAGGCAGAGAGTTGTGGCACATGTTGTGGCTGTTCAACCCAAGGGTGATGGTCCTGCGAGGGTGTATGCACATCGCGAGGGACGTAATGACACCGATGTGATTGCAGGTACTTTCACTTTGCAATCCTTGTCATTGTTATCTTTAATTGATTCTGGATCTACGCATTCCTACATCTTTAGTGAGCATGCACATTTGCTTGATATCCCTGTTGAGATGTTAGATGTGGGAATGCAAGTAACTAGCTCTTTTGGTGAAATTATGGTTATGAGGAAGTTGTATAGGTGATGCCCCTTATCTATCCAAGGCCATGTGTTTGCAGTTGATTTGATGGAATTATCTTTCTATGGTTTTGATGTAATCCTTGGGATGGATTAGTCGACCCAACATAGGGCTTTGGTCGATTTTTATGTTAAGAGAGTTACCTAGAAACTTGTTGATGATTACGAAGTGGTAATCGTAGGCGAGAATGTAAAATTCTTGACCAATGCATTTTCGGCTCTTGAAGCGAGTCATATGAGGAAGTCGAGTTGTGAAGCTTTATTAGCTTATGTGATGAATCATGGTACAAAGGAGGTGCGATTACAAGACATACAAACGGTATGTGAGTTTCTGGGTGTCTTTCCGGAAGAGTTGCCTGGTTTGCCACCGAACAGAAAAGTGGAGTTTGGTGTTGCGTGTAAAAGAGTCCTATCGCAAATAGTGCAAGTGTACACGACGCAAGTAGTAAAGTGATATTTAGAGTATCGGATATCGTCTCCACAAGGACTGGAAATAACTCTATCCTTGAAATTCTGCACAAGAGAAAGAAAATAGTTTAATTGAATTTGTGAAGTAATCTTTAGGAACAACTAAAGTAAAAGAATAAAGAATCAGATTTAGAGAATAGACTGGTATTGATTTCCTCAATAGTGCAGGTGTTGCACTGTTAGAGAAACTTCTGTTTTCTATTGTCGTTCTTGTCGCGGCAGCACCTGTCGCGGTAGAGGTCTATTGATGTCGCGACAGCGATCAACAACTCTGTACTTCAAGCTTGACAAGAATCCCTGTTATGACTTGTTCTATCCCTAGGCTCATGTTCTGTTGATGAACACTTCTTGGATGATACCTCCCGGCGTGAATCAAAGGGTGAACACCAAAGTTGTTGAATTCTTCTTTAGCCACTTAACTTTGTACTTATCCCTAAGCCAAGATGGTTTAACCATAAACTGGAAAACATGTATCCACTCTTTTCGTATGCTTGACTCTCCCGATATCAAACAAATGGATAACCTCACAATGCTCTCCCAATGCTCTTATAAGATATGAAAACCAGAGTAAATAAACTTGAAGCTTTTATTACTTGACAGAAAATTCCTAAAACAATACAATCCTTGCAACTACTTTACAGAATCAACCCTTAGCCTTAGGGGAAGTTTAGAACATGGTGGAGAAGGGAAAACGACAAGGGTTTTGGGGGAAGACGACTAGGAATGAGATATCCTTCCATAGGTCGAATTACATGCCTTTATATAGGCCTAGGGTTCAAGTTTTCTAATATGGCAAGAATACAATTTTGAATTAAAGTGCAACTCTATTAAAGACTAAATCTTCTGAGTAGATGCCTTGAATTCGTCCTCTTTTCTTGCCTTGAGTTTCTTCCTTGAACTTTGGGCTTGGCCTTCATTCTGCTTCAGGGCTCAGAAAAATATGGGAGTGGTCCACGATAGACCGACTTGAAATCCTCTATCTGCCGAGCTCCACTTCACTTTTTCACCTCAGCATTCTGCTGTCGCCATGGCTGCCACGGCAGATGTCACGACAACCTTTGCTTCTCGACTCTAGCTTTGCAATCCACCTCTACTCCTTTGCTGCCCTGGGTCTGCCGCAGCAGATACCTGCAAAAGTAACCAAAATCAGCAGTAATTGTGCCATTTTATCTAATTGTGATGTATATGCAAAAATATATCCTAAATACAATGAATTATGCTTGATTGCAGCAAAAATATGGGTAAATGGGGGGTGAAATATAGAACTTTTATGCACTCAACATACCCCCAAACTCAAGTCCTTGCTTGCTTGTCCTCAAGCAACTACGACCTAAATAAAAATAAAAACTTTTTGGCTTGACTTAATTCAGTGAACTTTCATTACCTACCACACATTCACTATCAAAAGCAATACCTTGTCGGGTGTTTCTGGGTTTATCCAGAACAATGCTATAGTTCTTGTGTAGTGTGTGCAGGTTTTGTGAACAAATATGTGCCTAGACTCCTTTAGCTTACCAGAATAGTTATGCTACAAACATGAGTTTTATGCCAATTTCATTTTTTCTAGGGGCAATTCTTAGGCTCCTTTAGTTTTTTCTGACCTTAGACTCGACTTCATTTTTTATGGAGGCAATTCTTAGGCTCCTTTAGTTTTTTCTGGTTTAGACTCGACTTCATCTTTTCTGGAGGAAATTTTTAGGCTCATTTAGTTTTTTCTGACTTAAACTCAAAAATCTTTGTAGAGTCATTGTAAGGCAGTTTTGGGGGCAAGTGAGTCTAAATTTTTTTTCTTTTCTTTTATTCCTATTCTAGTTCACTACCGAAGTCTAGACAGCATAAAAGTCACAAAGGGTGTTCTATAGTTCAGAACTATAGCAAAGCTCTAAATAGTTCCGAAAACATCCTAGAGGCACTGTCACGACAGAGAATGTCGCGGCAGGTAAGTTCAGTTCAAAGACTTAATCCAAAATTTTGTTTTTATTTTCATTTTTTTGACACAAAAATAAACTAAAAATAAGACATAAATTAAAGACACAACTTAACAAGTTCATTAATGGAGGGATGCCCACCCTCAAACTCGAGGGTTGCATTGCCCTCAATGCATGACAATAATTAAAAATAAAAAACAGAAAATAACAACACAAAATAGAGAAAATAACAACAATGACTTTGACGGTAGGGGCTGGCAGGGTGCTGGGAGACGGAGAGGCTATCTTCTTCTTGGTCTCTCGAGGCGGCTGGACTCTGGTAGGTGAGATGTGTGGGGGCTGGTCCAGGACCTCGAGATCATCATCGTTGCTGCTGCTATTTGATCTGCCGTGGCAGGGTCCTTCGACAGTCTCGTTCAGCTTCTTCCTTTTCATCGGAGGGAAATCCTTGGAGATGTCTCGGACGACGGATGGCTTTGAATCGGAATCCTGCCAGACAAAGGAAGAGGAGAACCCTTCAAAATATTTTGGGACGATCTCCGGTAGAGGGTCCTTCCTTTTCTCTCCTCGAGAGTGGTAGATTTTCTACCGCCATCTCCTGTCGTAGCAGTTGGGGATGTGGAGGCAGCAATGGGGGTTCTGGGGCTCGTAGTAGGTGTGGGTGTGGCAAAGAGAGATTCTGGGAAGGAGGGGAATTGCACATTGGTAAAATTTAAATCATTCTTAATAAAATTTACCGTTGCGGCAGTGAAATCCCTCAGAAAACCCATGAGGCTGAGCTGTCGTTCTTCCATCTTTTGCAGCATCTTAAGGATCTAGCTTGTAGTGTCTGCCGGTGGTGTTGTCGTTGTCTACTATGGTTCTACTATGGAAGGTTTGGTGGGGTCAGGGTCTGCCGTTGCTGCTATCGTGGCAGTAGGGTCTACGTACGACAGAGGAGTGGCAGCTTTTAATTCCATCAAACTGTAGAGATTCTGTTGCGTCCATCCTTTCCCTCGGACATTGACATCTTCGTTGATTTCTGGCACATTGTTGCCACAGAAGAGCGTGGGGATCAGGTAGGGGAAGACGAGAGGGCCTGAAGGTCGGAGAGCACACTCGAGGATTCTGTCTCGGATGTATCAGCCGACGTTGATTTGCCTCTCGTTGAGAATGGAGTGGACGAGGGCTAATCTCTTCCGGTCAACAGTGGTATTGTATGAGGTAGGCATGAGGCGCTTCTTGACGAAATGGTTCCACAGCTTGGCTTGTGGTGTGAGCTGGGTCCTTCGTACAGTCCATCGGTGCTTGGGATCCACGTTCCATTGGGTACCATCTTCTGTCAGTTCTGCCATGACAGCATCATAGTCTGCCGGCGACAAACTGTTCACGAACCTCCGATGGGCTTCTTCCTTCTTGCTCATATACAGCCCATACAACGTGTTGATGTATGCCGGTTCGTGGGAGATCTCTTTGCCTCTAACAGTAACTGTCGTGGCATCCTTGTCAGTGACGGCAGCGTAGAATTCTCAAACTAGGGTGACGTTCATCTCTTCTGGCTGGGCAGCAAACATCTGCCACTTGAGTGCGAGGATCTTCTTGGCGATGAAGCCTTCGAGCCCTAGTTCTCCCGTCTTTTGGGTATAAATGAACCCTCTTTCTTCCCACATTTCTCTCTTCTGGAAAGACCCATAGTACCTCTTTGCCGAGTCTATGGATGCGAAACGGTTGGGTATTCCGATGTGGCTCGGTGTTGACACTGTCGTGGGAGAGGTGGAGGCAGCGCTGCGTCGGGTTGATCTGGTGGCCATTGCAAGGAACTGTACCAAAATAAAAAGAAGTTTTCTGAGATCTAAAATTTGGGAAGCAAGTTGAGAGAATGAAAATGAGATGAAAAATGAAAAGGGAGTGGGGGTTTATATAGAACGTGGTTTTTCTGCCCGTTGGGACTGAAACGACATGCACGAATAACGGGGCCAGCTATTACGCGGCTTCTAACGCGTCTGTCACACGTTTTCGTGTTTGCTGCGCGTCTGTTACGCGTTTGCGTGTCTGTCACGGTAGCTTCGTGACATGCTGTCTTTTCCACGTCTGTCACGATAGCTGGTGACAGGCTGAGACGACAGGCTTATCCGTTGGGCTTTTGGGCTGTTGTGAATGCGGTGGGCTGGTTCATTCCTCCTCTTTGCTTTGCTTCCTAAAAATAATTAAATAAATAAACTGAATTAAAATCTTATTTCCTAAAATAAATAAATAAATTAAATAAAATAAAACTAAGTTAAATTAGGGATGCCTTGATGGGCATCTCCTAAAGTAACTACTTCTTGCATCCTTGCGGCTTCAGTCCCCTGATAATGCTTGAGCCTCTGTCCATTAACCTTGAATTGGTGCCCATACTTCATTGATTTGATTGTAATGGCACCATGGGGGAAAACTTGGACAACTTGGAAAGGACAAGACCACCTAGATTTATGCTTTCCTGGAAAAAGCTTCAACCTAGAGTTGAACAACAACACCTGCTGCCCTGGGCAGAACTGTCGTGGCAGCAGCTTCCTGTCGTGCCACTTCTTGGTTTTGTCCTTGTAGATCTTGGCGTTGTCGTAGGCCATTGCTCGAATTTCCTCGATCTCATTCAAGTCCAGTAGCCTTTTCTATCCTACCTTATCCCAGTCCATATTCACTGCCTTGATAGCCCAATAAGCTCTGTGTTCTATCTCGATAGGTAAATGACAGGTTTTCCCATAAATGAATCGATAGGGTGACATTCCCAATGGTGTCTTGAACGATGTTCTGTAGGCCCAGAGTGCATCGTTGAGATGTAGAGACCAGTCCTTTTGAGTAGGTTTAACCAACTTTTCTAGGATGTATAAATTCCCACAAGAGGCTGGGAATGGCCCCATGAAGTCGATTCCCCAAACATCAAAGATTTCGACCTCCAGTATGTTCTGCAGTGGCATCTCATGCCTTATTGATATATTCCCAGTCCTTTGGAATTTGTCACAGCTTTTGTAAAAAGCTTGTGCATCCTTGAACAGTGTGGGCCAATAGAGACCAGATTGCAGAACCTTGGCAGCAGTTTTATTCCCCCTAGGTGTCCTCCATAAGGGGCAGTATGACAGTGGTGAAGCACTGGTTTCTGTTCGTCTTGTGGTATGCATCTCCTAATAATCTGATCTGCACAGTGCTTGAAAAGGAGAGGTTCGTCCCAATAATAATGTTTGGCGTCATTTTGGAACCTCTTCCTTGCTTGATAATTAAGCTCATGAGGTAATAACCCACTTACAATGTAATTAACGAGGTCAGCATACCAAGGGGTTTCAGAAAGCTTACCTGCCACCATGGCTGTCGCGATAGTGCTGGTGGCAGCAAATAACTGCTCATCTGGGAAGGTTTCCAATATGTTAGTCTTGTCTGTTGATTCATTTCTTCACATCTCCATCCTTGACAAGTGGTCTGCTACTTGGTTCTTTGTTCCCTTTTTATCCATGATGTCAATGTCAAATTCTTGCAGCAGCAGAATCCAACGTATCAGTCTCGGTTTTGCATCTTTTTTGTGAACAAATACTTTAATGTTGAATGGTCTGTATGGACCACCACTTTCGTTCCAAGTATATACGGACGAAACTTGTCGATTGAAAACACCACTGCTAGTAGCTCATTTTCTTTCGTGGTGTAGTTGATTTGGGCATCATTCAGCGTTTTGCTGGCATAATAAATCACATGGAAGAGCTTATCCTTCATCTGCCATAATGCTGCCCCGACAGCAAAATCAATGGCGTCGCACATTATCTCAAATGGCAAGCTCCAGTCTGGTGGCTGTACGATCGCGGCTGTTACCAGCTTCTCCTTCAGTATTATGAATGCTTCATTACATTCAGTATTAAAGTCAAAGGGGCTTGGTAATCTTCGAAAAATTGGCTATGAACCTCCGATAAAACCCTGCATGCCCTAAGAAAATTCGAATCACTTTGACTGTGGCGGGTGGCGGCAGATTTTTGATAACCTCTATCTTGGCTCTGTCTACCTCTATGTCGCGGCAGCTAACCTTGTGGCCTAGTATTATGCCTTCATCTACCATAAAATGGCCTTTTTCCCAGTTCAAAACCAAGTTTACCTCTTCGCATCTCTCAAGAACCTTATGTAAATTGCCTAAACAATCCTCGAAGCTGTCTCCAAAGACGGAAAAGTTGTTCAAGAAAACAGGAGTAAGGTTTCCCCGCTAATCTATCTAGCATTTGATCAATAAAGGGTAAGGGGAAGTGGTCCTTCCGGGTAGCTTTATTAAGCTTACGGTAGTCCATACAAACCCTCCAACCGGTCATGGTCCTAGTTGGGATTAGTTCGTTTTCCTTATTGGTTACGACGGTTATGCCTCCCTTTTGGGGCACACATTGCACCGAGCACACCAACTTGCTATCTGAGATGGCATATATTATTCTGGCATCAAGCAACTTGATGATTTCTTTCTGCACCACCTCTCGCATAGCCTCGTTCAATCGTCTTTGGGCATTAATGGTTGGCTTATGATCATCCTCCAAGAGGATCTTGTGCATGCATAACGCCGGACTAATGCCTTGGATATCAGCTATATTCCATCCAATGGCCTTCTTATGCTGCTATAACATTTTGATTAGCCGCTACTCCTGTTCCTGCATTAACTTGGAAGAGATGATTACGAGCAAAGTATCATTTAAACCAAGAAAAACATATTTAAGCTGCCCTGGCAGGGGTTTAAGATCTAGAACAGGTGGCTGTTCAATGGAAGGCTTTTGGATTACATGTTCATTCGAGGTATAATTCAAGGGCTCGAAGAACTTACCTGGACGTGTGCCTATCCACTTTACCTCCCCAGGACCTTCAGTGTCGGATGATTCTATGTTTGAGGAGTCACTGTCGTCGTTGCTGCTGTCAGAGTCTTCATGGTGACTGCGGTGGTAGTGACCAAGCTGTCTGTCGTAGAAGTTTGACCTGATGCAGGGTTGGTCAAGGACTACTTTAGAGATTGCTTTGCACTCTTCCTCTGCATCAGCCTGTTTTATTGCTTGGAGAACATTGAGTTTGATTTGCTAATCATTTACTCTCATCGTCAGTTCTCCTTTCTCAACATCGATCATAGTTCTGCCTGTGGCTAGGAAGGGTCACCCCAAGATGATCGGTGCGTTTTCATCTGCTTCACAGTCTAAAACAAGAATATCTTCCCTTTCTGGTTGTACATAAGAGCGGTCTGCCAGCTGCAACATGACTGTCGTGGGCCTTGCTTGTCCAATACCTAGTTTCTGAAATACAGATTTGGGCTTTAGATTTATGCTAGCACAAAGATCACAAAGTGCCTTACCCACGAACTTATCGCCAATTATGCATGGTATGATGAAGCTCCCTGGGTCCTTCTTCTTTTGGGGTGGATGCTTATGCAAGATTGTCATGCATCCTTTTGTCATCTTCACTATCTCAAATTCCCCAAGTCTGGACCTTTTGGACATTGCGTCTTTGAGAAACTTAGCATATCCAAGCATCTGCTTGATGGCCTATAGCAGCGGTATGTTAATATGTACTTGCTTAAAAATATCATAAATTTTCTTAAGCTGGTACTCATGTTTCTGTTTATGTAACCGCCGTGGAAAAGGGGGTGGAGGACGGTAATCTTCAAGGCGTCCTTCACATGGAATTCGGATCTGAGGAGGCTTAAGTTCTTCAGCATCTTCTGTCTGCTCCTCTGTTCCTTCTACTGTCGTGGCAGGTGTGTCGACAGCAGGTTGTTTCTCCTCTGCCGGGGCAGTGTTCACGGCAGATGTCTCTAGGGTCAGATCCTCACTCAATACGTCTTTTATCTCTGGCCCTTGTAATTGTTTCCCACTCCTCGTTGTAATTTCTTTGCACTACTCATGTGTGGGTTTTCTAGTGACCCCAGTATCACTAGGGAATCCTCCGTTCTTCCTCGGTTTGATATACTGTGAAACTTGGCCCATTTGTGTCTCCATAGATTTTAGGTTAGCCTCATGGTTTGTCATCCTCATCTCTTTCTTGTCCATGAATGATTCAGTTTTCTTGACAAAGTCATCCATGTTCGCCACGTATGCTCCCGTCTGTGACATAAATGTTGCCAATGTCTGTTCCAGTATACTAGGTGTTGCTACAGGCTACTGTCGCGACAGAATTCTGGGTATTCCTTGGTTCTAGTTGTTTTGCACTAGAGGGTTTAATGCATTGTTTGGATTGCTCTAGGAAAATTTGGGATCCTTCCTCTAGTTGGGATTGTAATTGTTGGAATCATAATTTCTCGGCTTGTTATAGTTCCCAACATACATCCCTTCTTCCAGTTGTAAAGGACAATCTTCTGAACTGTGGTTCCCACTACAGGTTTCACACACCTCTTCTGCAGAATATACAAATTTAGAATCGTTCTACTGAAGCTTTTAGACTATCTTTGTTTGGTATGCGACATGTGATTTAACCGAGTTATCAGCTTCATACTCCTTTACAGATATTCCTCGTTTTACTCCTCTCCAAGCTGTAGGAAATAGCTCATCGTTCTTTGCTAACTTCTTCAACACTAGCATTGCCTCGTCTAGTTCTTTATCCAGTAATAGCCCATTTGCTGCTGAATCTATTCTCAGTCGAGTGTGTGCATTGGCAGCGTTGTAGAATTTGACAACCTGATTCCACACGGGGAATCCATGCATTGGGCAGTTTCATAAAAGAGTTGTAAATCTGTCCCACGCCTCGTGCATTGGTTCGTCATCTTCTTGTTGAAAAGTAGCAATCTCGTTACACAATCTTTTAGATAAATGAGAAGGATTAAAACGAGAAAGGAATTCACGAGAGAGATTTGCCTAAGTTCGTATTGAACCTAACGTTAATTTGTTCCACCAAGTTTTAGCTCTATCTCTCAATGAATGAGGAAATAACCGGAGCCTCAGTACTTCCGGATTTATTCATGGCAGTCTGAACGATCCACAGATTTCTTGGAACGTTTTAAGATGTTCTCAGGTATCCTCAGTAGCAGAACCATTAAACTGGCCAGCAAAATTTATCATGCTGAACATGACAGGTTTCAGTTCGAATTTTTCAGCTTCCACGTCTGGCAGGGTAGTTTCCAGTTGAACATGGTCATTGTTCATGTAGTCTCGACAGGTATGCTGTGCTGCTGGGGCAGCGGGCGGCGGCAGATCATTCCGGGCATCGTTAGGAGGATCAAAAATAACCCTATGGTCATTGTTGTTGGGGTCATTTATGCTATTGCCTTGCCTTCCGTTCACCATTGCTTCCAGTATCTCCTCAAGATAGTTGTTTCTTTCTATCAAGAGTCGGGCTTGGTTCCTGAGTTGGTACGTGTGTTCGATTTCTGGATCTAGTTTGTACTCAGGTTCTTTACCTCGTCTAGATCTCGGCATAAGCAAATAGAAAACCTTGTAAAAAGCATGGGGTAAATAACACCACTAAAAACAGAAAAATAAAAAGAAAAGTGTAGTAATAAAAAGGTAAAGATATGTTGCCAGTCCCCAACAACGGCGCCAAAAACTTGTTGCGTGTAAAAGAGCCCTATCGCAAATAGTGCAAGTGTGCACGACGCAAGTAGTAAAATGATACTTAGAGTATCGGATATCGTCTCCACTGGGACTGGAAATAACTCTAACCTTGAAATTCTGCACAAGAGAAAGAAAATAGTTTAATTGAATTGGTGAAGTAATCTTCAGAAACAACTAAAGTAAAAGAATAAAGAATCAAATTTAGAGAATAAGCTGGTATTGATTTGCTCAGTAGTGCAGGTGTTGAACTGTTAGACAACTTCTGTCTTCTGTCGTCGTTCCTATCGCGGTAGCACCTGTCGCGGCAGAGGTCTGTTGATGTCGCGGAAGCGATCAACAACTCTGTACTTCAAGCTTGGCAAGAATCTCTGTTATGAATTGTCCTATCCCTAAGCCCAAGTTCTGTTGATGAACACTTCTTGGATGATACCTCCCGGCGTGAATCAAAGGGTGAACACCAAAGTTGTTGAATTCTTCTTTAGCCACTTAACCTTGTACTTATCCCTAAGCCAAGATGGTTTAACCATAAACTGGAAAACACGTATCTACTCTTTTCGTATGCTTGACTATCCCGATATCAAACAAATGGATAACCTCACAATGCTCTCCCGATGCTCTTATGAGATATGAAAAACCAGAGTAAATAAACTTGAAGTTTTTATTACTTGACAGAAAATTCCTAAAATAATACAATCCTTGCAACTACTTTACAGAATCAACCCTTATCCCTAGGGGAAGTTTAGAACATGGTGGAGAAGGGAAAACGACAGGGGTTTTGGGGGAAGACGGCTAGGAATGAGATATCCTTCCCTATGTCGAATTACATGCCTTTATATAGGCCTTGGGTTCAAGTTTTCTAATATGGCAAGAATACAATTTCGAATTAAAGTACAACTCTATTAAAGACTAAATCTTCTGAGTAGATGCCTTGAATTCGTCCTCTTTTCTTTCCTTGAGTTTCTTCCTTGAACTTTGGGCTTGACCTTCATTCTGCTTCAGGGCTCAGAAAAATATGGGAGTGATCCATGACAGACCGGCTTCAAATCCTCTATCTGTCGAGCTCCACTTCACTTTTCCACCTCAGCATTCTACTGCCACCATGGCTGCCACGGCAAATGTCATGACAACCTTTGCTTCTCGACTCCAGCTGTGCAATCTGCCTATGCTCCTTTGCTGCCCTGGGTCTGTCGCAGCATATTCCTACAAAATTAACCAAAATAAGCAGCAACTGTGCCATTTTATCTAATTGGGATGTATATGCAAAAATATATCCTAAATGCAATGAATTATGCTTGAGTGCAGCAAAAATATGGGTAAATGAGGGGTAAAGTGATACTTAGAGTATCAAATATCGTCTCCACATGGAATGGAAATAACTCTATCCTTGAAATTCTACACAAGAGAAAGAAAATAGTTTAATTGAGTTGGTGAAGTAATCTTTAGAAACAACTAAAGTAAAAGAATAAAGAATCAAATTTAGAGAATAGGCTTGTATTGATTTTCTCAGTAGTGCAGGTGTTGCACTGTTAGAGAAACTTCTGTCTTTTGTCGTCGTTCCTGTCACGGCAGAGGTCTGTTGATGTCGTGGCAGCGATCAACAACTCTGTACTTCAAGCTTGGCAAGAATCTCTGTTATGACTTGTCCTATCCCTAGGCCCATGTTATGTTGATGAACACTTCTTGGATGATACCTCCCGGCGTGAATCAAAGTGTGAACACCAAAGTTGTTGAATTCTTCTTTAGCCACTTAACCTTGTACTTATCCCTAAGCCAAGATGGTTTAACCATAAACTGGAAAACACGTATCTACTCTTTTCGTATGCTTGACTCTCCCGATATCAAACAAATGGATAACCTCACAATGCTCTACCGATGCTCTTATGAGATATGAAAAACCAGAGTAAATAAACTTGAACTTTATATTGCTTGACAGAAAATTCCTAAAACAATACAATCCTTGCAACTACTTTACAGAATCAACCCTTAGCCCCAAGGGAAGTTTAGAACATGGTGGAGAATTGAAAACGACAAGGGTTTTGGGGGAAGACGCCTAGGAATGAGATATCCTTCCATAGGTCGAATTACATGCCTTTATATAGGCCTTAGGTTCAAGTTTTCTAATATGGCAAGAATACAATTTTGAATTAAAGTGCAACTCTATTAAAGACTAAATCTTCTGAGTAGATGCCTTGAATTCGTCCTCTTTTCTTGCCTTGAGTTTCTTCCTTGAACTTTGGGCTTGGCCTTCATTCTGCTTTAGGGCTCAGAAAAATATGAGAGTGGTCCATGACAGACCGGCTTGAAATCCTCTATCTGTCGAGCTCCACTTCACTTTTCCACCTCAGCATTCTACTATTGCCATGGCTTCCACGGCAGATGTCACGACAGCATTTTCTTCTCGACTCCAGCTCTGCAATCCGCCTCTGCTCCTTTGCTGCCCTAGGTCTGCCGCAGCAGATGCCTGCAAAAGTAACCAATATCAGCAACAATTGTGCCGTTTTATCTAATTGTGATGTATATACAAAAATCTATCCTAAATGCAATGAATTATGCTTGAGTGCAGCAAAAATATGGGTAAATGAGGGGTAAAATATAAAACTTTTATGCACTCAACATTTGGTATTGAGTTGTATGAAAATATGACTCTAGTGTCTATTGCTTCTTATCGGATGGCACCTAAGGAGCTGAAGGAATTGAAGACACAACTTCAGGAGTTGATAGATTGAGGGTTCATTAGGCCAAGTGTTTCACCTTAGGGTGCACCGGTCTTGTTTGTAAAGAAGAAAGATGGCATGATGTGTATGTGTATTGATTATCGACAACTGAACAAGTTGATGATTAAGAACAAGTATCCTTTGCCAAGGATTGATGATTTGTTTGACTAGTTTCGAGGTGCTTCAGTGTTTTCTAAGATTGATTTGAGGTTTGGATATTATCAATTGAAGGTAAAGGATGTAGATGTGCCTAAGACAGCTTTCCGTACAAGGTACGAACATTATGAGTTCTTGTTGACACCGTTTGGTTTTACCAATGAACTGGCTGCATTCATGGACATGATGAATCGTGTGTTCCATGAGTTTTTGAAATAGTTCGTGGTAGTGCTTATTGATGATATTCTTGTGTCTTCTCGTACCGAGGAGGATCATGATAAGCATTTGTGGATTATGTTGCAAGTGTTGTTGGAGACCCAACTTTATGCTAAGTTGAGCAAGTGCGAGTTTTGGCTCAGGGTAGTTGTCTTCCTTGGACATGTGGTGTCGGTCGAGGGTACCCGAGTTGACCCACATAAGATTGAGGCGGTGATGAATTGGAAGACGACTAAATCGGTAACTGAAGTGTGTAGTTTTCTTGGTTTGGCAAGATATTATCGAAGGTTTGTGGAGGGTTTCTCTAAGATTGCTGCTCCGTTAGCCAAGTTGTTGCAAAAGAATGTTCACTTTGGGTGGACGAATGTTAGGCAACAAGCTTTCGAGAAGTTGAAGGAAGCTTTGATGCAAGCTCCTGTCTTGATTCAACCTGAATCGGTTAAGGAGTTTGTGGTTTATAGTGATGCATCATATGTTGGTCTAGGTTGTGTGTTGATGCAAGGTGGGAAGGTTGTGGCATATGCATCTAGGCAATTGAAGGTGTATGAGCGCAACTATCATACTCATAATCTAGAGCTTGCTGCAGTTGTGTTTGCTTTGAAATGTCTAATGTCTCATAGAGAGTTGAATCTTTGACAACGAAGATGGTTGGAGTTGCTCAAGGATTATGATCTTATGATAGAGTATCATCCTGGAAAGGCCAATGTTGTGGTCGATGCCTTGAGTATGAAGGTGGCCGTAGAGTTGAGAGCGATGTTTGCTCGGTTGAGCATATCGTGAGATGGTGGGTTGATAGCCGAGTTACAAGTGAAACCTTCCTTGATTCAGTTGATTAAGGAGAAACAATTGCTTGATGATTCTTTGGTGCCTCATGTTCAGGATATAGCGGATGGAAATGCAATGGATTTTTGTTTCAATGATGATGGTGTTTTGTGCTTTAAAAGTCGAATAGTTGTGCCGGAGGATGTTGAGTTGAGGCGTACTACTTTTACTGAGGCACATAGCAGTCCTTTTGCTATGCATTCTGGTAGTACCAATATGTATCGTGGATTGAAAGATGAGTATTATTGGGTTGGGTTGAAGAAGGATGTTGCTGAGTTTGTGAGCAAGTTTTTTGCATTAGCTTTTCCCACTGTATTTCTAGTGTACATATTTTACCTTTTATCTTTTTAAATATATGCAAGGACATCATTTTCCTTTGACACCACACTAGTGTAATTGTGAGGTTTTCAAAAGGTTATCATATTAACATGTAGTTTACATTAGTAATGGTGAAGGTGAAAAATAAACATATTGCAATAAGCGACTTTTATTAGCTAATGTTAAATATGAACTTTAATTGATAGTTATTTGTATTAAGAGACCATTCACATCATAAATATGACTTTTTACTTGATTTTACATTTTACTTTTAGTTGACATATGCTAAGCTGAATTCTTGAAAAGTACTATTCTTATTGAAATCTTCTTAGGTGTTCAAATTCCAGAATGCTTAACAAAATTTAGTTCGGAGAAGATTTTTGCTATCAAATGAGGACAAAAAAATGTAGAACACTCGGCAAAGAACCCTGTTGAAATGGCAAAAGAGCAATTCCAAATAGCAGCAACAACTAGATGTGACCTTGGACTAAAATGGGTGCAAAGAATCGAGGTGGAGAAGCGTATGTTGAATGAAAGTATCTTTGTTGTTGGTGTTTCACAATCTAACCCGACATTGTTATAATATGATCAGATGAACACGAAGCCAAATAAATAACAAAAAAGGAAGAGATTTTACAGTTTACTTGTAAGTGTAAGTTTTACAATTTTGATTATTCTACTTTTATTATTATGTAAGAAATAAATTATATAATAGTTTTAGTATTACGTAAATAGTTTTTGAGGAATAAGGTGTAACTTTTTATCATTTTAACTGGCGATAATTGTATCATTATTAATTTTATGATTTTGCTTCTATCACTAATAATTTCTTTCCATTATTGGTAACAGTCTTAATATAATTAGTGATAACGTAGTCTCTAATTAGGTGAAAAAATTGGTAATACGTGACAATTTTAAATTGACAAATAAGAAAAAAAATATTATATTATTTGTGTTTAGGTGACTATATATTACGTCATTAAAAATGTGGCAATATCTGTAGAAAGGTACTAAAAAGAGTCTCGGTTTGAGTACTCTAATTTCTATCATTTATTTGATAAAGAAAGATCATATTTATAAATTACAAGAGAAAGCCTAAACTAGAAAAAAGAATTAAAAATAAGTTACAAGAATCTAATTCCTTATTTACAGCTATTAACAAGATATTAGGAAGATAATTGCTAACTAATAGCAACTTGATATAAGTGAATTTACATCCCTAATTTTCTGTAATCACACAATCTACACTCCCCCTCAAGCTGGAGAGTATATATTATATAATCCCAGCTTGCATGTAAACTCATCAAAGGTTACTCTAGGAAGTACCTTGGTGAGTACGTTTGCAAGTTGATCTTTAGAAGAAACAAAATTCAGTTTTACCAGACCACTGATGACTTTCTCTAAAATGAACTGTCTATCAATTTCCACATGTTTAGTCCTATCATGTGGACTGGATTTCTCATTGTAATGATGGCAGATTGACTATCACTGTATAGTTCAAATTCTTTAGAGTCGTTGAGCCCAATTCAACAAGTAACCTTTGTAACCATATTCCCCCACACATTCCAAGTGCAATAGCTCTATACTCAGCTTCAGCACTGCTCCGAGACACAACAAGCAACTTTTTGCTCCTCCAAGTTACCAAATTGCCCCAAACAAAAGTTCAGTACCCACTGGTGGTTCTTCTATCTGTCAGTTCTCTAGCCCAGCTAGCATCAGTGAATACTTTTACTGATATGTCATTGGTTTTCTTGAAAATTAGCCCATGGCCAAGTGTCATCTTTAGGTATTTTAGTATTCTGTTGACAACTTCAAGATGCTCCTCTCGAGGGTCACTCAAATATTGACTAAAAATGCTCACAAAAAAGAATATATCAGGTCTAGTAAGAGAAAGATAAATTAATTTCCCAACTAACCTTTGATACAATCCCTTATTAACTGGACTTCTTAAAACTTCCTTCATCAGTTTGAGATTGAACTCCATAGAAGTCTCAGCTGGTTTGCAACCCTCCATCCCAGATTCAAATAACAAGTCTAGGATATATTTTCTCTGGTTAATTACTAGACCAGCTTTTGATCTTGCAACCTTCATGCCAATGAAGTATCTTAAAGTACCAAGATCCTTGGTTTCAAATTTACTTGCAAGCAATTTCTTTAAATTTCCAATTTCTTCATTGTCATCACCAGTGATGATGATATCATCAACATACACAATGAGGATTGCTTTCTTCTTTTCTGATCCTTCTTTGATGAACAAGGTGTGGTCGGTTTGGCCTTGCTTATATCCCCATTCTTTCCAATAGCCTTTGCAAATTGATCAAACGAAGCCCTAGGAGAATGTTTCAATCCATACAATGATTTCTCAAGTTTACAAACTTTCTGTTTGTTAGAATGATATCCCAGCCCCTGTGGAATTTCTATATATACATCTTTAAGATTACCATTCAAGAATGCATTCTTGATGTCAAGTTGGTGTAATTTCCAGTCCTTGTTAACTGCCAAAGACAAAAGAACTCTCATTGTATTCAGCTTTGCTACTAGAGCAAATGTCTCCTGGTAGTCTATCCCATAGGACTGAGTAAATCCCTTGGTCACCAACCTTGCCTTATAACATTCAATGCTCCCATCAGATCTATACTTGACAATAAAATTCCACTTGCAACCCACTGGTCTTTTTCCTGGTGGAAGATTAGTGATTTTCCAAGTTTTATTGTCTTTTAGTGCCCTTATCTCTTCTTCAACAGCCTTATTCCATCTTATTTCTTTCATTGCTTCCTCTATTGTTTTTGGAATGAAAGTGTTATCAACACTAGAAGTGAAGGCTTTAAGGGCAGGCTTTAGGTTTCCATATGCCACAAACTTCTGAATAGGATGTGTTGTACACTTCCTTACACCTTTTCTCTGTGCAATAGGTAAATCATTAGTATCCACAGTCGGAGTAATACTTTGAGAATTTTTCATACCTTGGGGATTCTCTGAGGTTGTAGGAGTAGGTTCCAGCTCTTGGAAGTTACCAGGTTGTATGTCGGTCTCTTTATTGGGCTTTCTTCTCCTTTTATAGACACTGAGCTTTTTGGCCTCAAGTTGCTCTGGTTGGATTCTTTGTGGTGTGCGAGGTGTACCTAGAGGCTCCAAGACAGTATTTTCAAAGGATTTAGGAATGATGGAAAGTTCCTTGGTATCAGTAATAACAATAGGTTCATTTTTAGAAGAAATGATAGTGGGAATTTTAGTGATAGGAAAAATGTCAAAAGTTTGGAATTCACTTAAGCGCTCCCCTGAATTTCATGCTTTGTATAATATGGCTTTTGTTCAATGAAGTTGACATCCATTGAGGTATATGTTCTTTTAGTTATGGGAGAGTAACATTTGTAGCCCTTCGTAGTAGAAGAATAACCTAAGAAGATGCATTTTAAGGCTCTAGAATCTAACTTAGACCGAGAATGAGGATAAATATGAACAAAGACAATGCATCCAAAAACTTTTACTGGGATAAAAGAAGAGAGATGATGAAAATGAGGAAAGGATTGAAGAAATAGATTTCTAGGTGTTCTAAAATTAAGAGGTTTACTAGGCATCCCATTCATGAGGAAGGTTGTTGTAAGGATGACTCCCCCCCAATAAAATTTAGGCACATTAGTAGAGAACATAAGAGACCTAGAAACTTCTAACAAATGTCTATTTTCTCTCTCGACAATACCATTTTTTTGAGGATAATTTACACAGGAAATTATATGAACAATCCCCTTTTCCTGAAGAAACCCCCCCCCCCCCAAAGCTATAGAAAAAAATTCACTACCATTATCAATATGAAGGATCTGAATTTTTCTTTGAAATTGAGTTTCTATTAGACTATGAAATCTCTTAACCACTTTTTCAATTTTTGATTTTTCTCTCTTAAGAAATGTCCAAGTGAGCCTAGTGTGATCATCGACAAAAATGATGAACCGTCTAGAACCATCAATATTCTTAACTTGAGAAAGACCCCAAATGTCACTGTGTGGTGGAAAAAAGGTTTAAAAGTTTTATATTTAGAGGGAGGATAAGTGTTCTTTGTATGCTTAGCAAGAGGGCAAATTTCACAAGAAAAAGATTGAGGATTTTTATCGATAAACAATTGTGGTAACAATTTGGCAAGATATTGAAAACTATGATGCCCTAATCTATAATGTCACAAAAGAACATTTTTTGAGGATTCTGATATATTATAAAAAACAAGGAAAGGGATAAATAGAGCTTGAGTGTGCTTGTCCACTTTGAGAAGGCTGCCCTTCAAGAATGTAGGGGCCACCACACAACCTAGCACTGCCAATCACTTTTTCCGAGTCCAAAGCCTTTAATTTACAACCAAGAGATGAAAAATTAGCTCTGAATTTTAGGTCAGGAAAAAATTTACTGACTGTGATGAGATTACAAGCTAATTTGGGAACATATAACACATGTTGCAGTATTAAATTTGGAGATATTTTAACAGAGCCACTTCCTGATAAGGAGGAGAAAGAGCCATCAGCAATCTTTATTTGAGAGGAGACTAATGAAGGCTGAAATGTTTGGAAAAAGGAGACATTGCCAATCATATGATCTGAGGCCCCTAAATCCACAATCCACTCGAAACAGTCAGTAGTACTAGCCATGGACGCAAAAAATGGACTACCTTCTGGGATTATATCAGCAATGTTCAATGCATATTTTTCTGAAATTTTTATGGAAGTAATTTGGGTGGTGGCGATATATGATGTGTCATCAATAATAGGATTTTGTTCTGTTTCAGAACTGATTTTAACGGAAGTGGAAGTATCAACCAAACTTGGAATCTTGTCTCCTTAGAACTTAAGGATTCAGAGGTACTGAAAAGAAATATCTTATTTATAGATTACAAGAGAAAGCCTAAACTAGAAAAAAAGGAATTACAAATAAATTACATGAATCTAATTCCTTATTTACAACTATTAACAAGATATTAGGAAGATAATTGCTAACTAATAGCAACTTGATATTAGAGAATTTACATCCTTAATTTTCTGCAATCACAAAATTTACAATATATTTTTCGTCACTTATAAGGTGAAGTTAATATATTATTTGTGACGATAAGAATTATTATTAACGAAATTTTTTATAATTCAGTGACGTAATTAGTTGTCGCCAAATATATATTATAAAGTGGTATTATCGTCATTCATACTACTATTAGGTGACGATATACTACGTCGCTAACATTGTGACGATGTTTTTTCGTCACTTATACAATAAAATTGTTGTATTATTGGTGACAAATTGACGATATGAATAAGTAATGACAAAATTCTATATCATTTGGTGGCATAAATAGATGTCACTAAATGCAAATTATAAGATGACGATATACATTAGTGTCACTATATGCTCAACAATACGCGACGAGAAAAAAATGCATCGTCACGTTAGACGTTTAGCGACGCACCTAGAGTGACAAACGTCGTGACATCATATTTAATGTCACAAAATACAAATGGTGACGAAAATGTAATTTTTTTTAAAGACAATATTTTAGATGCCACTAATAAGCAAATTTATTGCAGCGTTACATTGTTATTCTTAATTTCATAGAAAAACACAATATATTCTTAAATAATATTTCTTCTTTCTCATGGATTTCCTTAATAACACTTGTTCTTGAGAAGGAATTGGATTATAACATTTACATCCCATAAATCTTTCAAAATAATCAAAGTAGTTGTTCATTATTTTAGAGTGATTTTTTTTCTCATGTCTTGACTTGTTACAAAAAAAAAAAACAACCATTTGTAACTTGTCGTTTCATTTGAGTTGGATACTTAATAACTTCATTCTAATATTTTTTTTCTTGGCCAGACACTAACCAAATTACATTTTCACTAATCATGCTGCAACCTTTCTTCTTTTTGTATATAATGAGAAAATAGCTCATTTATAGTATATTTCTTCTTTTAATAGTTATAGCTATTTTTGAATTGGTTAAACTCGTAAGAAGCGATATCAAAACCATACAAACAATTAATTTTTTAGAAAACTTATCATTAAGTGTCTTAAGTCTTGAAGCACCATGAAATATAGAATGAAATGATGATCTGGATTGTCGTATTTTTCATTATCCATTCAATGAGATAATCTTATTTATCTTACATAGATAAGTTTAGAACATGCGACACACACCACTAGCGTTATATACTTATACACAACCTTAATATTTTAAATAAATTTTTAGAATCTCAAGGACCCAAAGTGCAATTAACTCAATTTTAAAACGAATAATAATTTAATATCAATCGTATAATAATTTTTTAGTTGAGTTTCAGTCGATTTATCATAAATCCTCCCTTTTTTCTAATAAAATTTAACTTCATCAAATTATATAATTAATATTTTATTGTTCAAAACAAACTCACCTTAAAAACCTTAAATATAAACATATCCTTTCATATTCCCATACCACAACCGCCGTCGATCGTTCCTTACCGACAAAGTTCCCTTTTGACAAATCTCTGGTCCATTTGCCGTCGTTTACCCCCAAATCTATTAATCAACTCATTTCCAACCTGGGGAGTGGGCAAGGTTGTAAATATTCAAGATTTGGGACTTCTTTTTCACATGTTTATAAATTCCAATGATTATTTCAAACAATGGAGAATTGTCACAATTTCAAGCTGCGAGATTGGACCTTCCAGGAATCATCTTTTGCTCGATATGTTTTAATATACGCCTCAAGTTAAAGAATCAATATCATTGAGAAGAAAGAATGATTTTAATGAATGTGGTGATTTGTTTGGTTTGTCTTCTTTGTAGAAAATAAAGAATTTGTGGAAGTGTTATTCAGTTTGTGGATGAATAATTTATGAATGATGAACAATTTAATACTAATACTTAAATTAAAAATATATTCTAAAATAAAAAGATAAAAGAGTTATGATTAATTGCATGTTGAATCTTTTAAAATTTTAATATTTAACGGTGTGTTTTATGTTGAATCTTTTAAACTTTATTAAAAAAATTAATAATATATAACGGTGTGTTGCAATGATAGTGTGTAACAGTGTGCGTCGTCATTTTAGAATATTTCAAGAAATTTTCAAGAATGACATTATATATTAGTTAACAACTTCCTATGTTGTTGGTGCTATATTATTTTTCCTTTTTATTCATATAAAAAAGAAGAAGAAAAACCAAAGCCGTTTTGGAAGATAACTTTTGAAATTGCACACAGTACGAAATAAGTTTTAAAAAGATACCCTTATTAGCAGAAAGATACTCTTTTCTAGTTGGCTGAAAGACCAAAGTAGCACCCCTACATCCTAAATTCCCCAAACTAGCACCCAAAATTCTATATTTCCTAAACTAGCACCATTACAGTGAACTTGCCGTACATGCACGACGAATTCTAAAAAAATATTAATTTTTTATTGAAACTCGCCGTACATGCACAAAGAGTTCTAATTTTTTAATTTTCCAAATATTTTTTTAAAAAATTAATCAAGTGATTAGGGTATTCCTAATTAGAACTCACTGTGCATGCACAACGAGTTTCAAGTGGGTTAACGGTCGCCGTAACGTTGGAACATAACATCATTTGGGAAAAAATATGACCGTTGGTCAACAGATACAAAATGAAACTCGTCGTCCATGCACGATGAGTTTCAATTTGTATCCGTTGAGTAACTGTCATATTTTTTTCAAGTTAGGGCTTTTTTGTTTCTTATAAATGGGTAGTTTGGTTTAGAGTATTGATCACTCAAACATTCTTCAACCTCTTTAGTTCAAGCAAAGCTAGCAAGATTATGAAGTTGTGTGGTTTTCTTAGAGCCCCGGAAAAAACAATTACTCAAATATTTTGGAATATTAAAGGTAATGGTTTTTTGTGTCTTTAGATTATGGTGCTTATGAGTCTTTAGTGGTAAAAGAAATTATTTTGGGATTAGATATTAGAGTTTGGGGAATTACTTGTATATGATTTATTTTGTTTAATTGGAATATTAAATAGTGGTGAAATTTTGTTATTCGACTATTTGTTACGGTTTAGGGGTTTTTTTGGCACAGAATTATTGAAAAAAGAATGGCGTTGTTAAGGCTTGAAGATTCCCACATCACGAAGAACATGGAATTATTGGTAATAATTGATTATATTTTTTTGCAATTTTTAATTTGTTGTTTGTAAATGATAAAGTAGTAATTTAATTTAAATCTTGCGTTTGTAGATTGAGGAGGTAAAATTTTGGACTTGCTTGATATGGAGTGATCCGCCAAGCATGCATATAAGAGGAATTCTGGAGACAGTCGATTTTAGTTTCGCGTCAAAGATTTGTGATTTTCAAATCGTACCAGAGTTGATCAATGGGTTGGTAGAGTGTTGGAGACCAAAGACTCACACCTTCCACATGTCGTGCGGGGAGTTCACAATCACCCTCGAAGATGTTGGTATGCATCTTGGTGTCCCAATTTCGAGAAGTCCAATCATTGCTCAAAACAAGTAATTTCCTGAAGTTTACTATTTCAATTATTTGGGGAAAACACCAGATACAGATGTGTTTGCTGGTAAACGTGTGAAGTTGATCTGGCTAAAGAGCGAGTTTGAAGTGGATCAACATTCCATAGTGGTAGAAGTTGATTTCACTGCTCAGGCCTATACATTGTGCCCTCTTGGTGGAATGCTAATTCTGGACAAATCTAGTTTGCACGCGCACACGTAGTACCTCAAGTTCTTGGAGACTTCGTTCATAGCAAGAAGATACAGTTGGGGATCTACAATATTAAATTTCCTCTACTGCGAGTTGTGCAAGGCAGCCAAACAGTCATTCGTCAATGAAAGATTCTTGAACGCTGATATTGGTGGGTGTGTGGCGCTGCTACAATTATGGGCCTGATACAGGCTTCCATTTTTTGCACCAATTTCTGATGCTCCGTCTGAATTCCTGATGAGTGTGTAAATGATCTATTTTATGTGCCCTTTCCTTGCCTTTTGCATGTTTTCGAGCTTATATAGTTTGCATTAAGGTTAGATTGTATATATTTGCATGTAGATAGAGTTACACCGCATGTGCTTTATCTGTCATATATATATATCGGTGCTTTCCATGGGAAAGGTGGTGCTTTGTGGTGTATATGAAGGATACTAGTGAATGCTGGAGGAGTGTTGGAGCGAAAGAGTAGCATATCGCATGGCTAGAGCTAATGAGGCATAAAGAGTTTGAGATGAACCTACTTTTTCCCATGTGGACTTTCTCCCAGATATTTAGCATTAAATATAGTGGGAAATCAATGGCCTTCTTTAATGAAGCTGCTTGCACTTTAAGGTTCTTAAAACCATAGTTTCATCGCCTATATAAGAGAGACTTGGACTCTACTTCAAGGGAGAGCGCGATTACAAACAACAGTCATAGTCTAAAGCTTGGGAAGAACCACCAGAGTGGAAGCTATAGAATTCTCCTCACGACAAAAGCCATAGAGATAGGCCGACGGAGTCGGAGACCTGCAGCAAGGTTGGACGGCACAGAGGGAGTTTGTCGAGGACACTCGACTATTTTCTTTTCCTTGCTTGATAAACTAACAGTACTTAATATTTTTGTTATGGATGTTTTACACTCAGACATGAGCTAATTACTTTTGTTGGAATTATTGCATCCCATGATTTTATGTTTGGATTTCTTTATTATAATGTTATATTTGTTTTCCCTTTATCTATTATGTTCGTCGTACTTCATGCGTAGTTATTGTAAGAACTATCGAAAGAGGCCATTTAACTATTGATATGCGGCTTAATATCGAGAAAGTTAGTTTATACAAATGTGAACATTGGGGCTAAGCTGTTAACTTAGTTCTAATCTGGCTTAGACATAAGTTTAGGATTTCAACGATTAAAGGGAGTTCTTAAACAAATAATAGGGTTGTTTGGGTTCACACAGACATGCATTACCTTAACCTCAATATTATTAACTTTTAGGCATCGACAAAGTCAAGAGTTCATTAGAAAATCATGTCGAGTAGATAAAAAATTTAATGGTTTACGCAGACATGTATTGCCGAGAGAAAAAAAATATGGTGAAAAATAACAAACTAGAAGACCTTGAGTACTTTCATAACCAAGGAGCACAACTAGTCGATGGACAGGGAGTTGGAGCGGTGTTAAACAATGGCCAAGAACAATAGGAGGATCCACCACCTGCCAGAGCTAGAAGGCCCATTCGATGGACAGGGAGTTGGAGCGATGCTAAACAATGGCCAAGAACGATAGGAGGATCCACCGATTGTTGTGCCTGATATAGGGATACTCGGGAGCGGTGCTAAACAATGGCCATGATTTTCAACATGCTCAACACCATTGGTCAACTTGGACGATCAGCAAGAGCGGATACTCGGGAGCATATTCAAGCATTCTTAGAAGTTTATGATTGTTTCAGGCAACCATAGATCCCTGCCGACGCCTTACGACTGAAGCTATTCCCCTTCTCTCTGCGAGATCGAGCCAGAGCATGGTTAAAGACTTGTTCCGCAAGATCCATTACATCATGGGATGACTTGTGCAGCAAGTTTCTTCACCGATATGATCCACCGAACGTGCACAATCAGAAGCGAAGCGACATCATCTCTTTCCAACAATACGATGAAGAGTCCATGTATGAAGCATGTGATAGATACAAAGATTTGCTCCACAAGTGCTCGATTCTTGGATTTCATTATTGGCTACAAGTCATGACATTCTATAATAGCATCAATGCACCTACAAGGATGATGATCGACTCGTCAGCCAATGGTACTTTGCACGATAGAGAACTTGGCGAGGCTTTCAAGATACTTGACTAGATAGCCAACACCAACTACCAGTTCCCAATGGGGAGATTGAGGTCAGGCCCTAAGGCATCTAGAACACTCCAACTAGATGATTCCCAGACCGTAGCTGCCCAGCTCTCCACCATCACCAACATGCTCAAGAACATGCAAGGGTCATCCAATTTTCGAGAGGCCAAGGTAGTACAGTACACTTGTAAGCAGTATGATGGGGAACATCAGTCGAGTGAGTTCCCCCAACGACAAGAATCTGGATGCTATGTAGGGAACACCAAACGTAACAACAACCTCTACTCGAACACCTACAACTCAGGGTGATGGCAACATCTAAATTTTGGTTGGGGAGGAAATAAAGGCAATTTAGAAGCACAACAAAATGCAATAAATTAACCTCTTGAATTCTAAAAAAGACTCATGGGCAGAACCATGGAGATTCTAACTCCAAACTTAATTCTTCTGATGATTCTTATAAAAATTTAATGGAAATTGCCTGAGTTATTATGCAGGATCAAGCAACCCACTTGAAGAACCATAGTGACATGCTCACAACGCGGGCTGCCTTGTTGACAAACTAGCAATCGATCATGCAAAACAACAATGCCTTGATAAGGTCATTCGAAACACAAGTTGGGCATATTGCCCAGATGATAAAAGTACGACCACCTGGTGGATTACCTAGTGATACTGAAGTCACTAAGGCCTTTAATACAGAGCAATGCAATGCCATCACTCTACTTAGTTGTACGCAATTGAGAAAAGAAGCCAAGTTTGGGAGAAGCTCTCCAATAGACCCTACTCCAAGCAAGCCATCCACCGAAGCTACTGCACCTAAGAAACCAGCTTCTGTGTCTGATACATTGAGTGGCCTTGCTACTGAAGGCAAGGAAGACGAATCAAAGGATGCTCCTGCAACCAGTAAACCATACGATAAGCCTAGACCACCACCTCCATTCCCACAGAGATTGAAAGCTCAGAAGCAAGATGTCCATTACTAGAAATTCTTGGATATGCTCAAACAATTGCACATCAATGTCCCACTTTTGGAAGCCATTGATCAAATGTCAATCTGTGCAAAGTTTCTGAAGGAGATCATCACAAAGAAAAGGATGGTAGGTTAGGTTCAAACTGTCACTACTCCGGGCGAGTGTGTAGTTGTGTTGAGTATTACCACCAAAGAAGGACCCTGACAACTTCACAATTCCATGCTCGATAGGCAACAATTATTCTGGACATGCCTTATGTGACCTTGGTGCAAGTGTTAACTTGATGCCAAAGTCTGTGTTCAAACGACTGGGGATGGAAAAAGCAAGGCCTGCATCGGTGATCCT
Source organism: Hibiscus trionum (assembly GCA_030270665.1). Taxonomy (NCBI): domain Eukaryota; kingdom Viridiplantae; phylum Streptophyta; class Magnoliopsida; order Malvales; family Malvaceae; genus Hibiscus; species Hibiscus trionum. The sequence goes on from BSYR01000021.1 coordinate 32,857,194, forward strand.
TCAATTGGCCTATCGATCCCAAATCTGACATGAGGGTAGATTTGAAGATGTCTTAGTTAAGGTAGATATGTTTGTCTTTCCAGTGGACTTTATCATCCTTGATTACGAAGCTGATGAGAATGCTCCCATCATTATGGGGAAACCATTCCTGGCCACCAGACATATTGTGATCGACTGTGAAAAAGGTGAATTCACCATGAAGATGAACCACCAAAAGATCGCATTTAATATCTTCAACACAATCAAGTAAGTGGATGCCTATGAAGAATGTCAGTTTACCGACACTGAGGAAGCCTTGGATGAAGAAAGTTTGCATGAGATGTCGCGCAGCAATATTCTTACTGCTGAGGCACAAGCTAACTTCGACGAGGCTAGGCATGAATATGATGGAGAAGATAAGGTTGAGGATGAGCAATCTAGTGATGTGCTTATCAGACCAGGTATGCCTTTTGTACCATTGGATTATGCTCTGATAGAATCTCCCTACCCATCACTAAAGCATTCCCAGTTACTTGAGCTAAAACCTCTTCCCTTGCAATTACAACTTACATTGTTAGGGGAGAATAATACATTGTCTGTTGATATACTTGCTAGTTTAAAACTTGACCAAGAGGCTAAATTGCTAAATGCATTATCTCAACATAGGAAAATGCTTGGATGGAATATAGCTGACTTGAAGGACTTATTGATTGGTCAAGACATAGTTTTTTTAACGGTAGGGGCAATATGGGTAACGGCGAAAACGTTAGGGGGAAAATGGTTAAAATGAACTGTAACCCCCTCGTCCCAGGCTAGACGACAAACTGGTCCGAACAGGTTACATGGGGAAAACTGAAGCGAAATTCGTTAAGGCTCCACTTCGATTAACAACCCTAGAAAAAAATTCATTAATTATCTTGTCTAAATATTACATTTAGTCCTATGTGTGAAAACGACAGCGAAAAACGATAATGAGAAGCGGCTAGTAGAACATAAGGTAATTTAAATTTACCAAGGGACATATTAGTCTGATTGCTTGCATACGAAACCAAAACCATACATGAAAGATGCATACAAACTTAACAACGAAGCACACAACCAAACGTGACTAAAACACAACATCCGAGAACCTTTGCAGATGCCAAAAAGCACATTTACTAGCATGCGTATCGAAACAGGCTTATCCGTTTCGATACGCGGGATCCAGTTTAAAAGCCTGACCAGGCCGTACCGATACGGTCCACTCCATTCCGGTACGGGGGTCTCCAGTGTTGAAACATTCCGGATCTCGTTCCGAAATAGGCACTCACAGAGGCGAACCGTATCAAAACGCGTACCAAAGCGGGAGCTCACATTGTCAAATCGTATCGAAAAGGCACCACCCCCGTTTCGATACGAGTATCCCTAGAGCTACACCCGTTTTGAAACAAACACGAACGTTTCGAAATGCCTGCACTCTGTGTGACCCTGAAAACAGTTTTCTGCACCTCCAAACATTCCCAAACATGCCCCAAATCAACAAGATTCAAGAAACAACAATCATACACATAATCTAGAGGCCTTTCATCCTACTACAAAGATGATCAAACATATAAACATTCACATATAGACCAAAATATTCATAGGGAACATACATCCACATCACATAACATAAAACAAGGCTACATGCCTTCAATACAAAACATAAACATCTCATAGAACATAGTTTACGATTCATAAAACCATACTTGAGCAACCACAAACGCGCTTGGATGCCCCTTCCTTGCTCCTTGCTAACTTCCACACTAATGATATGCATTGTCAAAAAGGAGAGCGTAAGCTAGAAGCTTAGTGAGGGAGCTCAAAACAAAACATCGACAAAGCAGGGTTCAAAACATGATATCCTTACGACATTCAAAAGGCATACATTTACACTAATAGAGCAACATAGCCAATCGCCACAAAAATGCATGAACATGGCATCATACCTCATGTTGTGCTAAGCAAAGATATAACAAATATCTCACACAACAACCACACATGAACAAGTATATTGGCAACTGTATAGCTTACTCGGATATGCGGATAACTTCCGTTGGGATTTTCGCCCCAACGTACTCAACAACCATTTTATCTTCCGGTGGGATTACACACATCACCGTTTTCATACATGGATGGGAGTACACTCATCATCACATACTAACATTTTCCGGTGGAATGTTACCTCACCGTACTCCTCCTTGATGACTACACGTCACCAAGGCCACGCGCGAATTTGACTCTTACCGTGTGCACACTCATCCTAATGATCGATCATTTATACCCGGTAATTATAAATAGTGCCAACATACTACACAAGTCTCACCATGATTTCACAATCATGCAACACAACATATCATCACCATTATACAACGTCAATATATCAACATGCATAGCAAACACATACTACACAAGTCCACATTTATGCACATTAAGTAAGAACTCATAAAGTCAAACAAGAGATTAAGCTACCAACTTAATCCCCACCTCAGATTGGCCTACCAAGCACAATCCAACACCTCAACCACACACTTGAACCAATTTAAAACCGTTTTAAATAAACCACTTACCGAACACCCTTAAAGCAAACCGATAAAGTGGATCAAGCCTCCAAATTTCCCGGAATCGAGCCCGAAGCTTCTCCAATGATTTCCCTTGATTCTAATCAATCAAAAACAACACATTACTCAACAAATCATCCACAAAACCACTGTCACAAACCAGATTACAACCACAAGACCATTTCACCACATTTCCAACCAAGAACTAACCCAAAATCCTCATTTTCGAACTCACACACAACCCAGCAGAAATCTATCGATTTCAACACCCAAATCATCATTAAACCTACTCAAAACAACCCTCAAGCATCACCAAAACAACAGCTCAACTTTCCAACACCAAACTACCTCAAAAACCCAAGTATTCTCCCCTTTAAAACACCCACAAAAACCCATTTCGGGATTTTCATCAAAACACTTCCATTTTGAGATATAATACATTTAAGAGCAAGATTAAAACACCAATTAACTTTACAAATCAAAACCCACATGAAAACCCATTAAAGCTTCTTCCTTTTTTCTTAAAACTTGAAAACTTCAAAAATTGTTGTTTATCAAAATCTAAAGCTACAGAAATGCTAAGAACGATAAGGAGAAGTCAAAAATGCATTTACCTCGTTGAAAACACTTGAAATGGTGAAGGAAATGGATGGAATAGTAACTTGGGGTTGAAGGGGGTTTTGTCGTGAAAAGGGTTAAAGGAAGAAGATGAAAAAGACAATTCAAAAAGGCCCCTTTATACTCATATTGTTTCCTTTATTTAAAATTTTACCATTTTTCCCTTAATGAATCACAAACCCTTTTATGTTTAAAACAAAGTCCATTTTAATTAAAACGAGCCCAACGACTCGAACCCGATTCACACACTCAACTTCTGACCCCTAAACCCGGGTGTTACAACTATCCCCCACTTAAGGAATTTTGTCCTCGAAATTACCTGACTAAAAGAGATACAGAAACTGCCTCTCCATATCCTCCTTTCTCTCCCAAGTCGCCTCGTCCACACCTCAACGTTGCCACCTCAATTTGACAAACTCAATCGATCTACCACGCAACACTTTGATGTCTAAGGCTAAGATCTCAACTGGTTCTTCATCGTACGTCAAATCTGGGTTCAACTCAATCTCTTCCACATGCATAACATGCGACAAATCCGATCTATAATTACGAAGCATCGAAACATGGAACACATTGTGAATCCTCTCTAACTTAGATGGCAAACGTAACTGATAAGCAATCGGTCCGATTCGCTTCACAATCTTATACGGCCCAATGTATCTCGGACTCAATTTCCCTTTTCTGATAAACCTCATAACTTTCTTCCACGGAGAGACTTTCAAGAACACTATATCTCCCATGGCATACTCAACTTCTTTCCTCTTCAAATCGGCATAGGATTTATGTCTATCCAAAGCTGCCTTCAAACGATCACAAATTACCTTCACCTTATCGGTAGTCCCCTGTAATCACTAATTTTGTCCGGGTTAACATCTTTTATTTCGTTTTATAATAATGAGATTTAATTTTATATATTAAGTTTGTATTTATTATTACTAGTATTACTATTTATTATTATTGTCTATATTATTATCATATATCACTATTATTCTGATTTACTACTATCTATTTTTATTATCCTATCTAATTATCATATACCATATAATATTATTATTAGTATTATTTATTCTATCACCTTTATCTATTCCTACTATTTATCGTATATTACTATCTTTATCTATTATTATTATTATTATTATTATTATTATTATTATTATTATTATTATTATTATTATTATGTTATCATCACTACTATTGCTATTACCATCTATTAGTACCATTATTATTATAATATTCGATTATTATTATTACCTATTATTACTATGTTATCATTATAGCTATTTATATGATTACTGTATATTATTATTATTATTATTATTATTATTATTATTATTATTATTATTATTATTATTATTATTATTATTATTATTATTATTATTATTATTATTATTATTATTATCTTACTACCGTATTATCTTATTATCCTCTTATGTTATTATTATTATTATTATTAAAACAAATTTGAAAACCCAAAATTAATTAAATTAACTTAAAAGCCCAATTTAAATAAATAAAAATCAGTTATATATATATATATCAGTCCATATTACATATAACGAAGCCCGTTTGGCCCAAAGGTCCTAATATTATAACATAGAAAAACCCTAATTCCTAATCTTTTGTTTTTGCGCAGCTACATCTAGACCGTCAAATCAAAGGCTGCTGATCGGACGGTCCAGATGATTTCTGATCGAGAAAGCCCTAAATCCTCTCTTTTTCCCTAGCGCCGCAAGATCCCAACCATCGGATCTGGTTTGCGATCGGACGGCTCAAGATCGAAGCGGGAATCATCCAAATCCCCCCCGCGCTCACGCGCGACCTTTGGTGTCACCCACGGGCGCGTGCGACTCACGCGCTAGACTCTTCAGCTCTCCAGGCCGTCTAGATTCACATCACGCCAATCGAAGGGATCACCTGCAGCCACATCAGGGGCTTGATCCCGAAACCGAGCTTCTCTCTAGTCCCCTCCTCACGGCCAGTACATGCAAACAAGAAAAAAGTGAATGTCAGTGGGAATAACCGATTTTCAAAGGCAAACAAACAAAATCATAGCCGCGAGACGAATGCAAACAAAAATTTTCAGAAATATCAGAGGCAGCCAATAGCATATTTTTGGGAAATTTCCATGTAATTCAGAAATTGTAATTTCCCGGCTATAAAAGGCCGAAACCAAATGTAAATCCCAGAAGCATTATCGGGGGAAAAGTTTCAGATATCAATACAAAAGTCAGATTCGCAGAGGTATACCGTTTTCATTTCTAATTACGAATCTAAATAAAAAACACAAACTAGAGTTTTTTACCTTCGCTGTAAGCTTTCCCCTTCGCGTTTCGCCCTACGTTACCGATGATAAGCCTCATGACCCTTTTTGGGGTCATGCATGGTCAGCCATCGGGGCTAATAACACGAAAATGGTATGAGGCTAAGATCTACCACGCAACACTTTGATATCTGAGGCTAAGATCTCAACTGGTTCTTCATCGTACGTCAAATCTGGGTTCAACTCAATCTCTTCCACAAGCATAACATGCGACAGATCCGATCTATACTTACGAAGCATCGAAACATGGAACACAATGTGAATCTTCTCTAACTCAGATGGCAAACATAACTGATAAGCAACCGGTCTGATTCGCTTCACAATCTGATACGGCCCAATGTATCTCAGACTCAATTTCCCTTTTCTGCCAAACCTCATAACTTTCTTCCACGGAGAGACTTTCAAGAACACTCTATCTCTCATGGCATACTCAACTTCTTACCTCTAAAAATCGGCATAGGATTTCTGTCTATCCGAAGCTGCCTTCAAACGATCACAAATTAACTTCACCTTATCGGTAGTCCCCTGTAATCACTAATTTTGTCCGGGTTAACATCTTTTATTTTGTTTTACAATAATGAGATTTAATTTTATATATTAAGGTTGTATTTATTATTACTAGTATACTATTTATTATTATTGTCTATATTATTATCATATATCACTATTATTCTGATTTACTACTATCTATTTTTATTATCTTATCTAATTATCATATACCATATATTATTATTATTATTAGTATTATTTATTCTATCACCTTTAACTATTCCTACTATTTATCGTATATTACTACCTTTATCTATTATTACTTACTTCTTCTTCTTCTTCTTCTTCTTCTTCTTCTTCTTCTTCTTCTTCTTCTTCTTCCTTCTTCTTCTTCTTCTTCTTATTATTATTATTATTATTATTATTATTATTATTATTATTATTATTATTATTATTATTATGTTATCATCACTATTATTGCTATTACCATCTATTAGTACCATTATTATTATAATATTCGATTATTATTATTACCTATTATTACTATGTTATCATTATAGCTATTTATATTATTACCGTATATTATTATTATTATTATTATTATTATTATTATTATTATTATTATTATTATTATTATTATTATTATTATTATTATTATTATTATTATCTTACTATTGTATTATCTTATTATCCTCATATGTTATTATTATTATTATTATTATTATTATTATTATTATTATTATTATTATTATTATTATTATTATTATTATTATTATTAAAACAAATTTGAAAACCCAAAAATTAATTAAATTAACTTAAAAGCCCAATTTAAATAAATAAAAATCAGGCCATATATATATATTTATATCAGTCCATATTACATATAACGGAGCCCGTTTGGCACAAAGGCCCTAATATAATAACATAGAAAAACCCTAATTCCTAATCTTTTGTTTTTGCGCAGCTACATCTGGACCTTCATATCAAAGGCTGCTGATCGGACGATCCAGATGGTTTCTGATCGAGAAAGTCCTAAATCCCCTCTTTTGCCCTAGCGCCGCAAGATCCCAACCACCGGATCTAGTTTGGGATCGAACGACTCGAGATCAAAGCGGGAACCCTCCAAATTCCCTACGCGCTCACGTGCGACCTTTGGTGTCACCCACGCGCGCGTGCGACTCACGCGCTAGACTCTTCAACACTCCAGGCCATCAAGATTCACATCACGCCAATCGAAGGGATCGTCGGCAGCCACATCAGGGGCTAGATCCCCAAACCGAGCTTCTCTCTGGTCCCCTCCTCACGGCCAGTACATGCAAACAAGAAAAAAGAGAATGTTAGTGGGAATAACCGATTTTCAGAGGCAAACAAACAAAATCACAGCCGCGAGGCGAATGCAAACAAAAATCCTCAGAAATATCAGAGGCAGCCAATAGCATATTTTTGGGAAATTTCCATGTAATTCAGAAATTGTAATTTCCCAGCTATAAAAGGCCGAAACCAAATGTAAATCCCAGAAGCTTTATCGGGGGAAAAGTTTCAGATATCAATACAAAAGTCAGATTCGCAGAGGTATACCGTTTTCATTTCTATTTACGAATCGAAATAAAAAAAAAACACAGATTAGTGTTTTTTTTACCTTCGCTGTAAGCTTTCCCCTTCGCGTTTCGCCCTACGTTACCAAAGATAAGCCTCGTGACCCTTTTTGGGATAATGTATGGTGAGCCATCGGGGCTAATAACACGAAAATAGTATGAGGTCTTCTGATTTTTTGGGAATCTGGGTTAGAGTTTTAAAGCAAAAAAAAGGGTTTTCAGTTTTTTTTTTGGTTTCACGATCAAAGGTTTTCGATTTTGGGTAGGTAAAACGATAGGCTTCTGGTTATTTTCGGGGTTTTTGGGGAATCAAAAGGAAGGGCTTTCGATCTTTTTAGGGTTTCGGCGCCGGCAACGGCGACCGGAGCCGTGACGGTGCCGGAAAGAAAAACAGAGAAAGGGGGAGGCTATCTGGTTAGGGTTTGGAAATGAAAAAGGGCTAAAATGTTTTTTTAAATCGAGTTTATATAATGTTTTTCTTTTTAAAAACTGGTTTAATAACGTTTTAAAACCTTCCGCTCTCTTTAAATTGCAAGAGTGGGGCTTCCGTCTTTTTTAATCGCGCACGAGGCCCTCCGATGTTTCCAAGCGCTTGCAATTTCGTCCCCGTTTTTGTCGAAATTAATTTACTAGTGGTTAAATCACCCTTTTAGTCCTTGTGGCTTTTTGTGTTCTTTTATTTTGGCCCCATTTTGCATTTTAATTAATTCTGTAAATGGTTTATTTGCTATTCTGGTCCCTGGCAGTTTACTTTTGCTTGCGTTGCCTTTTTATTATAGTGTATCTTTGTTATTCATGTTTTGGCCCCTTTTTTCATATCAAACATGTTATTTTGCATTATTGTTATGCGTGTTTATTATGCATGTGATATTTGTCTTTATGTCTGCCCCCGTGTTATTTATTTTAATATGCGATTATATGTTTTTTATTCTTGTTTAATTATGTTTATGATGCTTAGTATGTTTTGCAATGCCTTTTTTAATATGTGTGTATTTTGTCTTTCATGTCATTCGAATATGCTTTTATGACATGCATTTACACTTGTCATTCATAAGGCCGATGATTATTAAGCATGATAACCGGACTTAAAAATATACCCCAAGAGAGGTATTAATTAACCGAGATATCTGAAAAACGACAGTCCTAGCTTAATGGATGTCGATCGAATATTTGGGTTAATCTTCACCATCTCTAGGTAAGCGAAAGCGTAAAAATGAAAATAACACGCATCATCCTTTATTTGTCTGCATCATGCATAAAGGTGACGTACGAGATCCGAACCCTAAACTAACACGGCAATCAGTCTTATATGATGTCAGTTTAGTCTAGAGTCTGGTGTACCGTCATCCTTTCTAATTAAATGTTTAATTAATTCCAAAGCCACAATTCGATATAGCCCGTGCAAATTAAGCCACTTTTTCATTCAAGAACACTTTATTAAATTCACTTTGGTTTTTAAATAATTTCTATCGATCAAAAGGCAACAAGTAATTTGGTACCGATTTCCGGGCGTGATGGGGGTGCTACTCCTTCCCCACACGTAACCAACTCTCGAACCCGTTTTAAATTGAATCTCTGGTTTTGTCATGTCCGGCCTACCTTAGTGGCCGGTGGCGACTCCAAGTTTTCATCGTTTTCTAAAACACGAATTTCCCCCTTTTTTAAATAAAATCCTCTTCAAAAAGAAAGTGATAAGGCCTAGTGTTTCTCAAAAAACCTTATCACAGTTTGGCTACTTCGCTGGGGACGAATTTTTGTTTTACAAACAAAAAAATAGAGTTAAGCCAATAAAACGTTTGTTGCCTTTAATTGATAGAAACTATTTAAAATTCAAAGTGAAGTTAATAAGGGTTGTTCTTCCTTGAAAATTCGACTTAAGTTGAACGAGCTATGAGAATTTGTGGCATTCGAATTAATTCTCCATTTAATTACTAAGGAGTCACCGACATGTGTTGCACCATGATCATTAAGATCTATACCCGAGCTACCCTTCTTAAATGAAAGTGAAATGCCCATACCCACATGAGCATCCCTCCACGGGTCGGTAATTCACTTTTGGAATCCACGCCTTTTGACAAGTGAGCAGACTTCCACGTCATTAGGTCGTGCTTTCCCTCGAGCCGAAACCAATTCGCAAGCCTGTAATGGGCCAGAATTGGGGTTCTCGTTACCTTAGTAGGTGATGAGATAGGTTCGGGTACCCTTTGTTAGAACCGAACTCATGTGTGAGAATATAAGAAGCACACCCTATTAGAGCCATGCGGATAACCGTAGAGTTTAGAGTGGCTAGGGTCGTCTTGTTAATTGCTTGCCTTCTTTATTATGCTTATATTTAATTCTCCGTGTTTATCTTGTAACTAACGTGTTTTCTTGTTCTTCCCCTCTTATTTTGCATGTATCATCATTGCATAAAGAGCACATTGAGTTGGAAATAGTTTTAAATTAAAGACTTTATCAGTGGGAAATCTGGTCTACAACAATAGCGAGAAAGACCTCGACGAAAATATAGCCACAAGGAGAGCAACTACATGGTTGGGGTTCCGAGACAAGAAAGGCTTTCAAAGACAAAAAAAAGGCAACCTCATATATTCGTTAGACGTTCCAGGCAAGTGACCGATACTCCAAATCTTGGAGTTCAACCTACATTTGGTCTACGATTGCCAGCTTTGATTTGACTACAACAGTTGGGACATACCGAGTCTTGCAAGGAAAATAGTGAGAACCACAAGAACTAAGCTTTCCGGGACAAGATCGGAAATTCCTTGGGCATAGCGAGAACCACAACCGAGTCTCGACCTAGAACGAAAAAATAATTCAAGTCAGAGGGAATTCCGACCTCAGCTCCGATAAGCTTTGAAGGTTAGGCTCAGTGGAACCCTTTCAAAGAGTAAGTCAAGAGTACCAAATATCGACAGTGGATCAATCATAATTCGTCGCCTACACCACTTGGGGGCAGGACCGAGAGTTGGCCTATTTGTTAACGTGGATACGAGAGAACGCCCGATCCCTAGAGAAAGAAGAAGGGATTGTGTGAGTCTTGAAGAAAATCGTCGGCCTAGACGCCAGCTTAAGAACTACATGTAGTGGGTTTCATCCGATCATTGTAACAGACCAAGGTTCCCATTGATATGAGTTGTTTAACGAGGATATTTGCCGAACTCAGTGTTGCTCTTTGCATTTCAATTATGCATTTTGTCTGATTACCCTTAGTCATGTGTTTCTATTGTACATATGACACATTGCATTCATGAAACTAATGTCCAATGCACCTTTGCATTCAATTATGCATTTTGATTGATTACCCTTAGTCATGTGTTTCTGTTGTACATATGACACATTGCATTCATGAAACTAATGTCCAATGCACCTTTGAATTCAATTATTCATTTTGATTGATTACCTTTAATCATATGTTTTCGTTGTACATACGACACATTCATTCATTCATTCATTAAACAAATAAAATTAATGTTCAATGCACCTTTGCATTCAATTATACATTTTGATTGATTACCTTTAATCATGTGTTTCCGTTGTACATATGACACATTCATTCATTCATTCATTAAACAAATAAAATTAATGTCTATCAAATTAATGCATCTTTGCATTCAATTGTACATGTATGTTTGATTACCTTTAATCACCTATCCTTGTTGTACATACGACACATTCATTCATTAAACAAATATAATTAATGTCCATCAGATTAATGCGTCTTTGCATTCAATTGTACATGTCTGTTTGATTACCTTTAATCACCTATCCTTGTTGTACATACGACACATTCATTCATTCGTTCATTCATTAAACAAATAAAATTAATGCCCATCAGATTAATGCATCTTTGCATTCAATTGTACATGTCTGTTTGATTACCTTTAATCACCTATCCTTGTTGTGCATACAACACATTACATGCATTCATTCTTAAAATGAACAAAGGGAGGAAAGAATGTTGTTCAGAATCCTGCTCAAGGTTCAGGAGACCGCTCGGCCACCCCGATCTTTAAGAATCCTCTTGTTATCGGTCCCATGTCCAGCCCACCCCAAGGGGCATCTTCTGCCCGTCAAGACGGAGCCTTTGCTCAAAGCTCAACCTAGTATGACCTTTGGAGACACGACCTTTAGGGTTTTGGTTCTCGATTTTGTTCTCGATTTTATTCTTCGGGAATTGGCGAGCATGTTGCACTTTCTCTTGAAGTAATGCATGGAAACAACATTGCTATCATTGGTCTGAAGATAGCAATGATCTTTTTAAGGGCATTTGTTATGTTTGCGGGTTTTCTTTCTAATGAAAATGCATGTTTCTTAACATACAATGACCTTGAAATCATATATATGTATATCCCTCCTTACCTTCATATGTCCTCGGATATCACATGCATGATGTGGCATTGATTCTAATGAAAGAGATCGATTGAATGTTGTGATAACGATAAAGTGAGATTTCCCGCTTTGTCCGCTCTGGTCGGTAAAGCGAGAGAAGCAAGATTACTATTCCTTCGATGATGTATGATGATAAGAAAATCTCCTAAGAGAACCCAAATAAAGTTGCTCAAAATAAAATGTTTTTAACTTCAGAGCTTGGTAATAAGCATTAACAAAAAGCAGTCCAATGTTCGAAACCTGGTAATAGGAATTTTCAGATACGAGTGTGGAATTTTAGGGGCACTCCGCTGAAGCCTGAAACTCTTCGCTTCATGAGTGATGGTAATATTTTCAAAATCGTGACCATGCCGAGTAACTCGGGGTATCGTTGTATGCTCCATCTTTATTCTCGAGCCAAAGGATTGTGACGAGTTGAATTCTCCTAAGAAAAAGAAATAAATGAACAAATTGAATAAGTCCCGGAAAGGAATCCTTGAGGACACCGACATGAAATCAATGGTAATCATAAACGCACATGTCTCATGAGCTAAACAAAGGTTGAAACTTTAAACATATATATGAATGAAGAAACATGGTGAGAAGGAATGGTAATCGAGCTGATCTAGCAAGTGCCATAATTATGAGGATGAACTGAGCGATTAGGGAGGAGTTTCATAACTTCAAATATCGCCGCAACATTTAAAGTCTTCATAGACGCAAGGGATCACCGGAAAGTTGAATCTAAGACGCTCTTGCATCTGATATCCGGGGCATCCTGTTCTGTTTTTCTTTCAATTAGAATTTTGGTTTCAAGGTTCTGTATGTTAATCTGAAAATCCATTCTTCATTAGAATGACGACCAGCGAATTAACATATAAAAAAACACAAAAAACTTTCCTCGCATTAATTTAGAGATAAATGCATCGTCGGCAGTGAGACCCAAAGTTGAGGGGCACTACATGATGTGTGATGATGAAGGACCATTGGGGCATCATTGTCCGTGGGACAATGAAGGCTTTGGCACATAGGTTTTCGAATCAGAATAGATGGGAGATGGTGAAAGGCTTGAAAGTACTTGATTAAAGATTCCAATTATGGCTAAGGTCACTGGACTCAGGGAATGAGCAACGACAGACGAGAACAAAGTTTGTCAGGACATGTGACTGAGAAGTGGTTGTAGTCTCAAGATGGTGACCACCGACCTTAGAGAATAAAGACAAACTAAATTCATGCATCTTTGCATTCTCACGACCATACGCATCTTTGCGTCACGAAATATGCTCATGCATCATTAATAGTTAGACATCCCTATGTTAGGAGCATGCTAACTCATACCACCATAGCATTTTGTTCACTTTAAACAAGTATTTGAAGATTGATAAAGGGGTGGATCTACGGCTCTACGAGAAGAGAAATAGATCTCAAGAATCCTTTGACTAGTATCAAGGTTCTTAATCCCCGATTTTTTTTATCCTTTCTAAATGATGTTTTTCTTAAAACACCAATTTCCCAATTTTATCCTTCCAAAAGGATGTTTTCCTCAAAACTCCAATTTCTCAATTTCATTCCTTCCTAAAGGATAATTTTTCTTAAAATTCCAATTTCTCAAATTTATCCTTTCTAAAGGGTGTTTTCCTTAAAACTCGGATTTCTCAATCTTATCTTTCCTAAAGGATGTTTTTCTTAAAACTCGATTTCTCAATCTTATCCTTCCTAAAGGATGTTTTTCTTAAAACTCAATTTCTCAATTTCATCCTTCCAATGATGTTTTTCTTAAAATCCTAATTTCTCAATGTTATCCTTTCTAAAGGATGTCTTTCTCAAAAGTCAAATTTCTCAATTTATTCATTCCAAAAGGATATTTTTTTCAGAAATTCAAATTCCTCAATTTGGTCCTTTCTAAAAGGACGTTTTCTTCATAATTCAAAATTCTCAATTTTATCCCCTTAGAATGTTTATTTAAAATTCAGACTTCCTGGCTTTTAAATTAAAAGAAAAAGAAAAAGAGAAGAAAAAGATAAAAAGAGAAATAAAGGAAAACTAAAAAGAAAAAGAGAGAAAAGAGAAAATAAAAAGAATGAGAGGAAATAAGAAGAGAGAAAGAAAAAGAAAGTAAACGAGAGAAAATAAAAAGAAAAAAAAGAGAGAAGAAAAAAGAAAAAGAGAAGAAAGAAAAAAGAAGAAAGAAGGAAAAAGAGATCAAAAAAATGAAAGGAAAAGAAAAGAAAAAGGAAAGAATAAAGGAAAAAGAGAAATACAAGAAAAGGAAAAAGAAAAGAGAAAAAAAAGAGAAATGAAAAAAGGACAAAGAAAAAGAAGAAAAAGAAAAAGAAGAAAAAGAAAAAGAAGAAAAGAAAGAAAGAAAGAAAAGAAAAAAAAAAGAGAAGAAGAAAAAGAAAAAAAGAAAGAAAAGAAAAAAGAGAGAAAGAAGAAGAAGAAAGGGAAGAATAAGAAGAAAAAGAAGAGAAAAGGTAGAAGAAGAAGAAAAAGAAGAGAAAAAAGAGAAAAAAGGAGAAAGAGAAAGAAGAAGAAAGAAGAAAGAAGAAGAGAAAAGAGACCCACAACTTTAGAATTCCATAGCAAAGAGGCAGATACTCGTAGCTCAAGGTGAAGGATTTCAAACTCGCCGCATCAGAACCTAAGAGCAAAAGAGCTCAAGGATTTTCGGGCAGAAAAGCCAGAAGGCCTGCTCAGGTTTTTTTTGCCGCTTCAGGAAAACAAGTTATTTGGGTTTGTTCTTTGTCGCTTCGGAGGAATGAATTAATTATGTCCCTTGCCGTTCCGGAAGGACATACCAACGCTACCCACTTTGTTCCTGCCGCTTCGGAGGAGCAAACGTAGCTTCAGGCGAAAAATTTCAAACTCGCCGCTTTAGGATCTAAGAGCAAAAGACTTCAAGGATTTTCGGGCAGAAAAGCCAGAAGTCCTGCTCAGATTGTTTTTGCCGCTTCGGGAAACGAGTTATTTGGGTTTGTTCTTTGCCGCTTCGGAAGAATGAATCAATTATGTCCCTTGTTGTTCCGGAAGGACATGCCAACGCTACCCAGTTTGTTTTTGCCGCTTCGAGAAACAAGTTATTTGGGTTTGTTCTTTGCCGCTTCGGAAGAATGAATCAATTATGTCCCTTGCCATTCCGGAAGGACATGCCAACGCCACCCAGTTTGTTTTTGCCGCTTCAGGAAAACAAGTTATTTGGGTCGGTTCTTTGCCGCTTCGGAAGAATGAATCAATTATGTCCCTTGTCGTTCCGGAAAGACATGTCAACGTTACCGAGTTTGTTTTTGTCGCTTTAGGAAACAAGTTATTTGGGTTTGTTCTTTGCCGCTTCGGAAGAATGAAACAATTATGTCCCTTGCCGTTCCGGAAGGACATGCCAACGCTACCCAGTTTGTTTTTTCCGCTTCGGAAAACAAGTTATTTGGGTTTGTTCTTTGCCTCTTCGGAAGAATGAATCAATTATGTCCCTTTCCGTTCCGGAAGGACATGCCAACGCTACCCACTTTGTTTCTGCCGCTTCGGAGGAGCAAATCACCCAAACTGGGAAGTTGGACAAAATTAGTGCTTATGGTCTTTGCTTTATTCTTGTTTTACATGTACAAGCAAAGAGGAGCAACTGTAATCACTAATTTTGTCTGGGTTAATAATGAGCTTTAATTATATATATTAAGGTTGTATTTATTATTACTAGTATTACTATTTATTATGATTGTCTATATTATTATCATATATCACTATTATTCTGATTTACTACTATCTATTTTTATTATCCTATCTAATTATCATATATCATATATTATTATTATTAGTATTATTTATTCTATCACCTTTATCTATTCCTACTATTTATCGTATATTACAATCTTTATCTATTATTATTACTTATTATTATTTATGTTGTTACCGTATTATTATTATTATTATTATGTTATCATCACTATTATTGCTATTACCATCTATTAGTACCATTATTATTATAATATTCGATTATTATTATTACCTATTATTACTATGTTATCATTATAGCTATTTATATTATTACCGTATATTATTACTATTACTATTACTATTATTATTATTATTATTATAAAATCAAATTTGAAAACCCAAAAATTAATTAAATTAACTTAAAAGCTCAATTTAAATAAATAAAAATCAGTCCATATATATATATATATATATATATATATATATATCAGTCCATATTACATATAACAAAGCCCGTTTGGCCCAAAGGCCCTAATATGATAACATAGAAAAACCCTAATTCCTAATCTTTTGTTTTTGCGCAGCTGCATCTGGACCGTTAGATCAAAGGCTGCTGATCGGACGGTCCAGATTGTTTCTGATCGAGAAAGCCCTAAATCCCCTCTTTTGCCCTAGCGCCGCAAGATCCCAACCATCAGATCTGGTTTGCGATCGGACGGCTCGAGATCGAAGCGGGAACCCTCCGAATTCCCCACGCGCGCGTGCGACTCACGCGCTAGACTCTTCAGCTCTCCAAGCCATCCATATTCACGTCACGCCAATCGAAGGGAACGCCGACAGCCACATCAGGGGCTTGATCCCCAAACTGAGCTTCTCTACGGTCCCCTCCTCGCGACCAGTTCATGCAAACAAGAAAAAAGAGAATGTCAGTGGGAATAACCGATTTTCAGAGGCAAACAAACAAAATCACAGCCGCGAGACGAATGCAAACAAAAATTCTCAGAAATATCAGAGGCAGCCAATAGCATATTTTTGGGAAATTTCCATGTAATTCAGAAATTGTAATTTCCCGGCTATAAAAGGCTTAAACCAAATGTAAATCCCAGAAGCATTATCGGGGGAAAAGTTTCAGATATCAATACAAAAGTCAGATTCACAGAGGTATACCGTTTTCATTTCTATTTACGAATCGAAATAAAAAACACAGATTAGAGTTTTTTTACCTTCGCTGTAAGCTTTCACCTTCGCGTTTCGCCCTACGTTACCGGCAACAAGCCTCGTGACCCTTTTTGGGGTCATGCATGGTGAGCCATCGGGGCTAATAACACGAAAATGGAATGAGGTCTTCTGATTTTTTGGGAATCTGGGTTTGAGTTTTAAAGCAAAAAAGGGGTTTTCGGTTTTTTTTGTTTCACGATAAAAGGTTTTTGATTTGCAATAGGTAAAACGATAGGCTTCTGGTTATTTTCGGGGAAATTCAGGGAATCAAAACGAAGGGCTTTCGATCTTTTTAGGGTTCCGGCGCCGGAAACGGCGACCGGAGCCTTGACGGCGCCAGAAAGAAAAACAGAGAAAGGGGGAGGCTATCTGGTTAGGGTTTGGAAATGAAAAAGGGCTAAAATGTTTTTTTAATCGAGTTTATATAATGTTTTCTTTTTAATAACTGGTTTAATAACGTTTTAAAACCTTCCGCGCTCTTTAAATTGCGAGAGTGGGGCTTCAGTCTTTTTTAATCGCGTCCGAGGCCCTCCGATGTTTTCAAACGCTTGCAATTTCGTCCCATTTTTCGTCGAAATTAATTTACGAGTGGTCAAATCACCCTTTTAGTCCCTGTGGCTTTTCGTGTTCTTTTATTTTGGCCCCATTTCGCATTTTAATTAATTCTGTAAATGGTTTATTTGCTATTCTGGTCCCTGGCAGTTTACTTTTGCTTGCGTTGCCTTTTTATTATAGTGTATCTTTGTTATTCATGTTTTGGCCCCTTTTTTTCATATCGAACATGTTATTTTGCATTATTGTTATACGTGTTTATTATGCATGTGATATTTGCCTTTATGTCTGCCCCCGTGTTATTTATTTTAATATGCGATTATATGTTTTTTAATCTTTTTTAAGTATGTTTATGATGCTTAGTATGTTTTGCAATGCCTTTTTTAATATGTGCGTATTTTTGTCTTTTCATGCCATTCGAATATGCTTTTATGACATGCATTTACACTTGTCATTCATAAGGCTGGTGATTATTAAGCATGATAACCGGACTTAAAAATATACCCCAAGAGAGGTATTAATTAACCCCGGTATCCGAAAAACGACAGTCCTAGCTTAATGGATGTCGATCGAATATTTGGGTTAATCTTCACCGTCTCTAGGTAAGCGAAAGCGTAAAAATGAAAATAACACGCATCATCCTTTATTTGTCTGCAACATGCATAAAGGTGACGTACGAGATCCGAACCCTAAACTAACACGACAGTCAGTCTTATATGATGTCAGTTTAGTCTAGAGTCTGGTGTACCGTCATCCTTTCTAATTAAATGTTTAATTAATTCCAAAGCCACAATTCGATATATCCCGTGCAAATTAAGCCACATTTTCATTCAAGAACACTTTATTAAATTCACTTTGGTTTTTAAATAATTTCTATCGATCAAAAGGCAACAAGTAATTTGGTACCGATTTCCGGGCGTGATGGGGGTGCTAATCCTTCCCCACATGTAACCAACTCCCGAACCCGTTTTAAAACGAATCTCTAGTTTTGTGGTGTCCGTCCTACCTTAGTGGCCGGTGGCGACTCCAAGTTTTCACCGTTTTCTAAAACACGAATTTCCCCCCTTTTTAAATAAAATCCTCTTCGAAAAGAAAGTGATAAGGCCTAGTGTTTCTAAAAAAACCTTATCACATCCCCTTAAGCAAATCTGGCATCGGTAACAACTTCTGACCTACTTCTGCCCAACAAATCGGAGTTCTACATTTTCTACCATGCAATGCCTCATACGGAGCCATCTGAATGCTCGACTGATAAATGTTATTGTATGAGAACTCGACCAACGACAAGTGTTTCTCCCAAGTACCCTGAAAATCAATAATACAACATCGCAACATGTCCTCTAAAATCTGTATAACCCTCTCTGACTGACCATCTGACTGAGGATGATACGACGTAATGAATTCAATCGGGTACCCAAGCTGTATGCAAACACTCCCAAAATCTGGCGGTAAACCTCGGATCTCTATCGGACACAATCGACTTCGGCACACCATGCAATCTCGCAATCTCACAATCTCACTGATGTACAAATCGGCCAATCTATCTAGGGAGTAAGTCGTATGAACAGCTAAAAAGTGGGCACACTTCGTAAAACGGTCAACTATAACCCAAACTGAGTTCATCTTCGTAGGAGTCAAAGGCAAACCTAAAACGAAGTCCATGGTGATATTTTCCCACTTCCATTCCGGAATCCTCAACGGTTGCAACAAACCTGATGGAACATGATGTTCTGCCTTCACTCTCTAACATACCATACACTTACTCACGTAGTCGGCTACGTCTTTCTTCAAACCAACCCAATAGTATTCATTCTTCAAATCACGGTACATCTTTGTACTACCTGGATGCATAGCAAACGAGCTACTGTTTGCTTCGGTCAAGATAGTACGTCTCAAATCATTGTCATCTGGCACAACTATTCTGTCTCTGAAACAAAGATCCCATCAACACTGAAATTGTAGTCTGACGGTTTACCCTCGGCTATATCTTGCACGTGAGGTGCCAAAGATCTATCTAACAATTGTTTCTCTCTAATCAACTGGCCTAAGGTAGGTCTAACATGAAGCTCAGCCACTAGACCACCATCACCAAACAAGCTCAAACTAGCAAACATGACCCTCAACTCAACGGCTACCATCCTACTCAAAGCATCGGCCACTACATTTCTCACTAAACAAATAATGTCTCCAAATCTTCAAGGAAAACACAATTGCGGCTAGCTCTATGTCGTGTGTCAGATAATTTCGCTCGTGAGTCTTCAACTGTCTCGAGGTATAAGCCACCACACTTCCGTCTTTCATGAGCACACAACCTAAACCTACATATGAAACATCACTATAGATCACATAATCATTCCCCGACTCTAGCTGAATCAAGATTGGTGCATTGGTCAAAGCTTCTTTCAGTTTCTCAAAGGCTTGCTGTCTCGCATCTGACCACTCAAACTGAACATTCTTCTGAAGCAATTTTGTCAAAGGAGAGGCTATCTTCAAGAATCCATCCACAAACCTCCTATAATAACCTGCTAAGCCTAGGAAACTACAAATCTCTGTCACAGACTTTGGTTGCTTCCACTCAACAATGGCCTCTACCTTCCTTGGATCAACTCTAATCCCCTCGGCTGACACTACATGCCCTAGGAAGACTACTTCTCTGATCTAGAACTCACACTTACTCAAATTAGCGTACAATACAACTGATTGTCTGGCAAAGTCTGCAAAACTAACCTCAAATGTCGGTCATGGTCTTCCTCGGTACGCGAATACACCAAAATGCCATCTATGAAAACAACCACAAACTGATCTAAGTATTGATGGAAGATTCTGTTCATCATATCCATGAAAGCAGCTGATGCATTTGTCAACCCAAATGGAATAACTAAGAACTCGTAGTGACCATACCTAGTCCTAAAAGCTATCTTCGGTACATCAACCTTTTTTACCTTCAGCTGGTAATACCCGGATCTCAAATTAATCTTCGAAAAGACTGATGCCCTTCTCAACTGATCAAACAAATCATCAATACACGGCAAGGGATACTTATTTTTCACTGTCAAATGATTCAACTGTCTATAATCGATGCACATTCTCATACTACCGTCTTTCTTCTTCACAAACAAAACCGGAGCGCCCCAAGGCGAAGAACTCGATCGGATAAAACCTCTATCTGAAAACTCTTGTAACTGAGTCTTCAACTCTTTCAGTTCTTTCGGTGCCATACGGTACAGAGCAATCGAAATAGGAGCAGAATCTGAATATGTCTCTATAGAAAACTCTACCTCTCTATCAGGCGGTAAACCCGGCAATTCTTTCGGAAATACACTCGGAAAATCACACACTATTCTGATATCTTGAAGTTTGACTTCATTCATGTTCGGATTCATCACGTAGGCCAAGTACGCCTCACAACCCAACTCAACTAACCTCTAAGCCTCCAAGGCTGAAACAACATTTGATAAGAACTTCACGTTCTCACCTACTACCACAATCTCATAGTCATCCGCATGCTTTAAGAAAACTCTCTTAGTTTCGAAATCTATCCTAGCTCTATGTTCTGTAAGCCAGTCCATACCCGAAATCACATCGAAGCCATAAAACGGTAACTCCATCATGTCCACTAGAAAAATATGCCCCTAAACCATTAACAGACACCTTCTGTACATCTTCCTAACCACTACTGTATCCCCGAGGGAACTAGTAACACTAACACCTACCTCTAATACCTCACAAGGTAAATTCAACTTCTTTGCATGCTCACTCAAAATGTATGAATGCATAGACCCGGAGTCAATTAAGGAAAGAAAATTCAGAGACTGTATCAATAAATTACCTGCAATCACATCCGTGTCGTTCTGTACCTCTCGCTGAGCATAAACTCTAGCCTGACCTCCGCCCTCTAGCTGAACCGCAACTACATATGCTATATTCCTCTGGCCATCGTTCCTCGGCTGGAAGTTACCTCGACTGCGCCCACGGCCTCTCAGATAATCAATAGCTCTAGAAGGAGCCTGAACCTGAACTGGTGCATACCCAACATGATGTGGACAATCACGCCTAAGGTGATCACTAGCTCCACAGTTCCAACATGAATGAAAGTTTCCCCAACACTCTCTGGTGTGATGCCTCCCGCATCTAGTACACTCGGGTAAACGCCCACCAGCTCTCTGGCCCTAATGGCCTCTACCGTGGTTACCACCACCACGTCTGTGATCGAAATGATGCCTATTGTCCCGGTGCCTCTTGGCATCACCCCTATCAAAGTTTCCAGACCTCTTCCCGGAACTAGAACCACCTAAAAATTTGGTCAGACCCAAACAGTGCTCTATGTCCTTGGCCCTAGCGACCAAGACATTGAAGTCCGTGTAATCCGTGGCCAAAGTGTACCTCTTCACTTCCTCACTCAACACGTAACGGGAGCGGTCGCATCATTCCCTCTCAGTAAGAACTAGCTCGGACGCATACTGACTCAATCTGACAAACCGTATCTCATACCCGGTCACTGTCATGTTCCCCTGAAGCAAGGCCATGAACTCTCTCTTCTTCTCATCAAGATAGCGGGGACCCAGATACTTCTTGCGAAAAGCCGAATCAAAGAACTCCCAAGTAACCTCGGCATCAGGCATGCTTGTAGTAATGGAGACCCACCAAGTGTAGGCATCACCTTGAAGCAGAGAAACAACACACCTCAGTCTGCGTGCTCCAGTACAACCCATCTGAGACAAAATACGAACAGTTTTATCAAACAAAGTCTCTGATCTCTCGGGCGCCAACCCTCAAAACTCTTCACCTCCCAAACTTTGAAGCCTCTCAAGTGGAAAATCTGTGCCCTCACTCTGAGGTTGTGCCACTGCTTGACCCCCGACCACAGCTGCTTGGAAAGCCCCAGCTATAGCCTGAACTAACGGAGCCAAATCTATACCGGCTGGACCTTGGCCAACCTGGGGTCCTACGACCTCAGCTCTCGCCTCACCTCCCTCTTGACGAGGATGAGAAGGAGGAGGTGAAGAAGCATGCGCCTCTACAACCGGCTCAACTTCAGGAGCTGCTGCCCGTGGTTCCGGATGAACCATCCTAGGCCTACCTCTAGGTCTCATCTTACGGCTAGCAAGATAACAACTACAAACAAGCAAACATACAAGGATTAAGTTAGCAAATGCAAGGGTCCAACGTGCTCAAGTATTTCTTTACTCAAAATCTTTTCAAATAAGTAATAGTAGCAATGGGAACTCGAAACTACGCCTCAACACAACAATCATACTAACACATGCTTTCAAACACCGAGCTAGCAAGCAAACAACAAGCATTCATAGCAAAACATTCACCGTACAACATACACCAAAGTATTTCAACAAAACGCTTCAACTTACCTTACTTACCCACCCGAGGTCGCGGAAACCTCAGGCTATGATACCAACAAATGTAACCCCCTCGTCCCGGGCAAGACGACAGACCGGTCCGAACAAGTTACACGGGGAAAATCGAAGCGAAACTCGTTAAGGCTCCACTTCGATTAACAACCCTAGAAAAAAATACATTAATTATCTTGTCTAAATATTACATTTAGTCCTATGTGTGAAAACGACAGCGGAAAATGATAACGAGAAGAGGCTAGCAGAACGTAAGGTAATTTAAATTTACCAAGTGACATATTAGTCCGATTGCTTGCATACGAAACCAAAGCCATACATGAAAGATGCATACAAACTTAACAACGAAGCAAACAACCAAACAGGACTAAAACACAACATTCGAGAACCTTTGCAGATGCCAAAAAGCCCAATTACAAGCATGCGTTTTGAAACAGGATTGCCCGTTTCGATACGCGGGCTCCAATTTAAAAGCCAGACCAGGGCGTACCGATACGGTCCACTCCGTTCCAATACGGGGGTCTCCAGTGTTGAAACGTTCTGGAACTCGATCCGAAAAAGGCATTCACAGAGGCAAACCGTATCGAAACGCGTATCGAAACGGGAGCTCAGTGTGTCAAATCGTATCGAAACGGCACCACCCTCATTCCAATATGAGTATCCCTGGAGCTACACCCGTTCCGAAACAACCACGAGCGTTTCGAAACACCTGCACTCTGTGTGACCCTGAAAACAGTTTTCTGCACCTCCAAAAATTCCCAAACATGCCCCAAATCAACAAGATTCAAGAAACAACAATCATACACATAATCTAAAGGCATTTCATCCTACTAAAAACATATAAACATTCACGTATAGACCAAAATATTCATAGGGAACATACATCCACATCACATAGCATAAAACAAGGCTACATGCCTTCAACACAAAACATAAACATCTCATAGAACATGGTTTACGCTTCATCAACACAAAAGCATAGGCACTTAATAACATGTAAGCCAAACACAAAGGAGTCTAACACATGCTGCTACAACACGTAGCATCCCCATTGCTAACTACTACATTATTCCATAAAACCATACTTAAGCAACCACAAACGCGCTTGGATGCCCCTTCCTTGCTCCTTGCTAACTTCCACACTAATGATCTGCATTGTCGAGAACGAGAGCCTAAGCTAGAAGCTTAGTGAGGGAGCTCAAAACAAAACATCGACAATGCAGGGTTCAAAGCATGATATCCTTAAGACATTCACAAGGCATACATTTACACTAATAGAGCAACATAGCCAATCGCCACAAAAATGCATGAACATGGCATCTTACCTCATGTTATGCTAAGCAAAGATATAACAAATATCTCACACAACAACCACACATGAACAAGTATATTGGCAACTATATAGCTTACTCGGATATGCGGATAACATCCGTTGGGATTTTCGCCCCAACGTACTCAACAACCATTTTACCTTCCGGTGGGATTACACACATCACCGCTTTCATACATGGATGGGATTGCACTCATCATCACATACTAACATTTTCCGGTGGAATGTTACCTCACCGTACTCCTCCTTGATGACTACATGTCACCAAGGCCACGCGCGAATTTGACTATTACCGTGTGCACACTCATCCTAATGATCGATCATTTATACCCGGTAATTATAACTCGTGCCAACATACTACACAAGTCTCACCATGATTTCACAATCATGCAACACAACATATCATCACCATTATACAACGTCAATATATCAACATGCATAGCGAACGCATACTACACAAGTCCACATTTATGCACATTAAGTAAGAACTCATAAAGCCAAACAAGAGATTAAACTACCAACTTAATCCCCACCTCAGATTGGCCTACCAAGCACAATTCAACACCTCAACCACACACTTGAACCAATTTAAGACCGTTTTAAATAAACCACTCACCGAACACCCTGAAAGCAAACCGAGAAAGCCGATCAAGCCTCCAAATTTCCCGGAATCGAGCCCGAAGCTTCTCCAACAATTTCCCTTGATTCTAATCAATCAAAAACAACACATTACTCAACAAATCATCCACAAAACCACTGTCACAAACCAGATTACAACCACAATACCATTTCACCACATTTCCAACCAAGAACTAACCCAAAATCCTCATTTTCGAACTCACACACAACCCAGCAGAAATCTATCGATTCCAACACCCAAATAATCATTAAACCTACTCAAAACAATCCTCAAGCATCACCAAAACAATATCCCAACTTTCCCACACCAAACTACCTCAAAAACCCAAGTTTTCTCCCTTTTAAAACACCCACAAAAACCCATTTCGGGATTTTCATCAAAACACTTCCATTTTGAGATATAATACATTTAAGAGCAAGATTAAAACACCTATTCACTTTACAAATCAAAACCCACATGAAAACCCATTAAAGCTTCTTCCTTTTTTCTTAAAACTTGAAAACTTCAAAAATTGGTGTTTATCAAAATCTAAAGCTATAGAAATGCTAAGAACGATGAGGAGAAGTCAAAAACACATTTACCTCGTTGAAAACACTTTAAATGGTGAAGGAAATGGATGGAATAGTAACTTGGGGTTGAAGGGGGGTTTTGTCGTGAGAATGGTTAAAGGAAGAAGATGAAGAAGACATTTCAAAAAGTCTCCTTTTTACTCATCTTATTTCCTTTATTTAAAGTTTTACAATTTTGCCCTTAATGAACCACAAGCCCTTTTAAGTTTAAAAACAAAGCCCATTTTAATTAAAACGAGCCCAACAACTCGAACCCGATTCACACACTCAACGCTCGACCCCTAAACCCGGGTGTTACATGAACTTTAGGGGGCAAGTTGGGAAAACATGTAAAGTTTAGGGGGAGTGGATTAAGCGTAAACTTAATCTATTTTTGCAAAAGTTGTTTAGTTGTTTTGTCTTTTAATTAACTCTTGACAAATTTAATGGATAGTTTTTGGATATTTATCTTTAAATTTTAGATAAATTGACCTTTTTCATTTTAACTAATTTAAAATATTAGTTTTATAAAAATAAATAAGTGAACAAATTTAAAAACTTTTACGCTTGAAGGAATCGACCCCCTATATCAAGAGATCGATCGCTTTCAAGACATAATGCTTTCAAAAAATTTATTCCAGTTCCCTAGTCCAAAACCAAGGGATCCATCCCTTAGTTGTAAAAGTCAATTTTTTTTATAAGCAATATATAATTTTAATAAATATTACAGAATTTGGCTAATACTAATTTTAAATTGTAGTTTGATAAAATTAATTAATTAATTATGACAACTTGACATATTTTAGTCACTAATTCATAACTTCTTCAATTTAAATTAATTACTTTGTCAATTAATTAATTTTTTAACAAATTCAGTCACCGACTTTTTTTTTACAAATTGGCCTTGCATGAAAACTGAGTTTCAAGTGTTTAAAAAATAAATGAATTTAATACATCTTGCATAGTATAATGTTCATTAAGTAAATAAGAAATTATATATATAAATCGTAAACAACAGTTATAAATAAATGTAATACATTCGTGCAACATTGTGTGCTTGTGGCCTAGCCGCAACATTGTAAAAAGAGCAACATTGTGCAACATTTAGTGCAACATTGTACCCTTGTGGCCCAGAGGCAAAATTTGAGTTTCATCGTAAATAATGTTGTAAGGAGAACTTCGTGTACGTAATTCATGCTGCACAATTGTTTGGCCGTTGATCCCTTGCGAGAGTGATGTAAGTTGTCCTACAATTGGGCTGACAATATGATTTCTTCCAGTCCTATACTGGTTAAATGGGTGGCCATGCATGCATGTCTGCATGGCATACATTTAGGAACCTTACACCATTGGCAAATGCCTTTGATGCTGACACCATTTGGTGTTCATTTATCCAGTTAATGCTTTTGCTGAAGAAGACTATGTGACGGACTACGCAACATATCTAATGTTGTAAAATGAACTTCGTAAAAGTGAATGGTACATTTAACCTTTTGTGCAAAAAGTCATAGCTTTAATAGATAGTTGAATCGAGAAGAAAAACAACATATAAAAATGTGAAATGAAGGTGTGGTATGGAAGATAAGATTTAACATTTGCAAACATTTTTTGTATAAGCGAACATTATTTTTCACTGCTATTTATAGGGGAATATGCACTTAAACTCGCAGTGCATGTAGCACGAGTTATAAGTGTCATATTCCTCTAAAACTTGCATCTGTAAAAGCTGGAGAAATAGAAATGAAAGGTCAACCTCCTCGTGAATCATGCAGGCTTTTGAACGCAAGATTTGGAGCGATATTCGAATGTGGAAACAAACAACGGACACGCCATCCTATAGATAAGAACATGTATGTAATGGTGGAAAAAAACGTGGCCCAAAAAACATCCGAACATGGCGATAATTTTGGCTAAACACCCTTATGGAAGTCATTTTTGTAGGCTTCTCAAGGCAATATTCAGAGCATTTTTTTGAATATGCAAACGAATGGAAAACACGTCGTCCTACAGGTAAACACATGTACTTAATGGTAGCGGAAAAAACACGACCTAAAAAACATTCGAACACGGCAAAAAATTTGGTTAAACACCTCTATGGAAGTCATCTTGGTAGGTTTTTCAAGGCAAGATTCGGAGCATTTTTTGAATGTGAAAACTAACGGCAGACTCACCGTACTATAAATAAACACATGTATGTAATGGAGGCGAAAAAACGCGGCCCAAAAAACATCCGAACGTGGCAAAATTTTTGGCTAAATACTCATATAAAAGTCATCTTGGTAGGCTTTCCAAGGCAAGATTCGGAGCGTTTTTCGAATGTGCAAACCAACAATGGACACATCGCACTCTAAATAAACAAATGTACGTAATGGTGGAAAAAATGTGGCCTAAAAAATATCCAAACACGGCAAATATTTTGGCTAAACACCCATATGAAAGTGTTGGGCTTTTCGGTGCTCGATTCCTTCAACCGTTCTTGCTCACCAAGTGGTGGAGAAGTGGAATTTTGGGTGAATGAGGTGTAGAAGCTAAAAATGATAAAGACAAGATGATTTATAGTGGTTCAACCTTCTAACCAAGGTCTACATCCACTACCTTAACTTCCCACTAAGGATTTCCAATCAATCCACTATTGATTCGTCCCCTTTTTCTAGGCTTACGAGGAAACCCTTACAAACTGATCAAGCTTTCTACACAAAGCCTTGATCAAACCCTCTTGACAAATAGATAAAGGTAAGAAAACTCAAATCCCTCTAATAGGTATTTTTTTGCACAATTAAGCTCTCACCCAATCCTAAAACACTTGAGCAAATCTAACAATTTTGGCTCACTAGTGTTTGTCTATACAAAGAATTGACACTTAAGCACTAAGACACATTTTGATCATATGTTGTATTACAATTGAAGCATTAACCACTACTAGATGCTTGGAGGTCCCTTTTATACTCCTCTTTGAGTTTGTAGCCGTTACTAGCCGTTGGGGTTGAATTGGAGCCGTTGGAGACTTCATTTCCCACCATAAATGCAGTTCTGCAGCTCCCCATTTTGAAACACTCGACCTCGTTTCGAAACATTCTTGACATAGAAAGAGCCGTTGCAGCACCCGTATCGAAACGCCCTTGGCCGTATCGAAACGCCCGTATCGAAACGCCCTGCATTTCAAAGGTAGTTGAGAAATAGTCGTTGTGGGTTTATGACCGTTGAGGTCGATTCCACATAGGCGTATCGAAACGGAAGAGGCCGTATCGAAACGCTATGCAAAATCTAATCCAGATTAAAGCCCGTTTCGAAACCCGTTTCGAAACATTTTGACACTGTAAAGACTCGTATCGAAACACCTAGGGGTGTTTGAAACGCCTGGATGGTTTTGTTGAATTTGACTTTGAAAACACTTAAAACCCTTTTTAAATATCCCATAAACATAGTTTCAAGTTGTTTGGACTTAGAAATTGTTTTGAATTCTTTTTAACTTTGTCCAAAACTATTTTTTCAATGATTATATCAAAACATTAGTTCTACAATCTCCCCCTTTTTGATATAATAAAACCAACTTGAAAAATTGTTTGGGATTCTCCCCCTTTAAGTTTAAAATTGTGAATAAGAGATGAAAATTTTAAAATAAAGTAAAGCTCCCCCTTATTCATTTAAAAATTTTCAAACCAAACTCTCCCCATTTTGTTATATCAAAAAGAATTCAAAAAACATTAAGTTCAAAATAACTTAGGAGGTTTGAAACGATGACAAAAAATTAGAATTTTGGTTTTGAAATGGCTCCCCCTTACTCAAAGCATCATCAAAAGATGTTAGTCCAACATATATGATCATCTAGTTGAAATAAATGAAAAATAAATCAAATAAAAGCAAGAACTACTAGATTTTACTACACTTGAACCCAAGGGAGGATGTGAAGTCTTCCTCTTCAAGTGTCTTCCTTAGTGTTCATGGAGCTCCCCCTCAAAGTTTGACTTGTTGATCACTCTCCATCACACCTATCATAAGACAGTCAAGTAATTTTTGGTATCCAAATTGCTTTAGATCCATAGACGTTAGTAGCACAAAATCTTGTCCCCTTAGGAATCCATTTTTTCAATTTCATCCTTTTTAGTTGAAGTACTTAGTCCTTTTGGGACCCAAATACTTCTAAAACATTTACCATTTACAAATCTAGGGGCACTAGATTGTCTTACATAAAAAATTGATTTTTCCAACATTATTTTTCTTTTCAAGCTCTTTGGAAATCAAATCTTTTTCTTCTTGAACTTTATGAAGCAAATTTTGTAAATCAAAACATTTTTGTTCAAACTCTTCGAGTTTTGCTTCAAGTTAAAGTTTGGTTTTAGAAATCAAATCATTTTGAATTTTCAACTTTGAAATCATTTTATTGTTTTTCAAAATGTAATTTTTAAACTCTAAAACCAAATCATCATAGGCATCTTGTAATTCATCAAAAGAGTATGAACATGAAGTAGATGAATTAGAAGTTACCCTTGAATCTTCTTTGATGGCCATATGGCAAAAGTTGGCTTGTTCATCGTCGGTGGAGTCTTCATCACTCCAAGTAGCCACATATGCCTTCTTCTTATGGCTTGAAGTGCTTTTCCTCTTCTTTTTCATGGATTCTCATTCAAGCTCTTTCAAGGCTTTCTTCATGTAAGGGGCACACTTCTTGAAGAGATGAACTATCTCTTCTTCATCATCCTCCTCTTTACTTGAATCAACATGATGGCATGTGGGGGATTTGAGAGCAATGGCATTTGTGTTGATGCCAAGCCCTTTGAACTTCTTCTCCACCATAGCTCTAATCTCTTCCTTCTTCTTCTCATCTTCTTTGTTTTTCTTCATTATTTGGTCAGTGAGAAGTGACCCCATGAGCTTATCAAGCTTCAAGGTTTTGAGATTCTTGGCCTCAATGATGGCCGTCCTTTTTTAGTCCCATGACTCGAGAAGGGAGTAGTTGAGCTTTCGGACAAATTTCTCTTTCGGGATGGCTTCTTCATAGCCTTTGAGACCATTGATGATAGTGGAGAACCTATCAAACATCTTCTCGATGTCCTTTTCCAGATCCATCTTGAAGTTTTCATGCGCTAGGTTGAGGAGCCCGATCTTGGTCTCCTTTACTTCGTTTGTCCCCTCGTATGTAACTTCGAGCTTGTCCCAAACTTCCTTGGCACTATCACAAGAAGACATCTTCTCATAGATGTTTAAGCCAAATGCACAAAATAGGATGTGCAAGGCTTTGCAATTAAGCTCCATCTTCTTGCGATCTTCGGCACTCCAATCCACCTTGCTTTGTTGAGGCACGAACGAACCATCTTCTACTATATCCCAAATCTTGTAGTCCCTTGACTTTATGAAGAACTTCATCCTTGTCTTCTAATGTGCATAGTGTGTTACATCGAAGAATGGCGGTTTGTCGATGGATTGCGCCATTGAGCCGGTTGTTTGAAATGTTGATCGAGCTTGCCGGATCTTCTCAATAGGATGTTAATCCTCTTCAACTGAGCCAAGCTCTGATACCAATTTTTGGGTTTTTGGGTGCTCGATTCTTTCAACTGTTCTTGCTCGCCAAGTGGTGGAGAAGTGGAATTTTGGGTGAAAGAGGTGTGTAAGCTGAAAATGATAAAGATAAGATGATTTATAGAGGTTTAACCTTCTAACCAAGGTCTACATCCACTACCTTAGCTTCCCACTAAGGATTTCCAATCAATCAACTATTGATTCGTCCCATTTTCTAGGCTTAGGAGGAAACCCTTACAAACCGATCAAGCTTTCTACCCAAAGCCTTGATCAAATCCTCTTTACAAAGAGATAAAGGTAAGCAAACTCAAATCCCTCTAATAGGTATTTGTTTGCACAATTAAGCTCTCACCCAATCCTAAAACACTTGAGCAAATCTAACAATTTTGGCTCACTAGTGTTTGTCTATACAAACAATTGACACTTAAGCACTAAGCCACATTTTGATCATATGTTGTATTACAATTGAAGCATTAACCATTACTAGATGCTTGGAGGTCCCTTTTATACTCCTCTTTGAGATTGTAGCCGTTACTAGCCGTTGGGGTTGAATTGGAGCCGTTGGAGACTTCATTCCCCACCATAAATGCAGTTCTGCAGCTCCCCGTTTTGAAACACTCGACCTCATTTCGAAACACTCTTGAAATAGAAAGAGTCGTTGCAGCACCCGTATCGAAACGCCCTTGGCCGTATCGAAACGCCCGTATTGAAACGCTAGTCACCGTATCGAAATGCCCTGCATTTAAAAGGTAGTTGAGAAATAGTTGTTAGGGGTTTATGACCGTTGAGGTCGATGCCACATAGGCGTATCGAAACGGCAGAGGCCGTATCGAAACGCTATGCAAAATATCACCCAGATTAAAGCCCGTTTCGAAACATTTTGACACTGTAAAGACTCGTATCGAAACACCTAGGGGTGTTTCGAAACGCCTGGATGGTTTTGTTGAAATTGGCTTTAAAAACACTTAAAACCCTTTTTAAATATCCCATAAACATAGTTTCAAGTTGTTTGGACTTAGAAATGGTTTTGAATTCTTTTTAACTTTGTCCAAAACTATTTTTCAATTATTATATCAAAACATTAGTTCTACAGAAAGTCATTTAAACGTTGATTTAGTCACGGTTTTCTTTGAATTAAAGGTTTTTGAAACAAGAAGTTATTAATAAAAATTATTATTAAAAACACATTCATGATTATTTAGCCCTTGAATTTCTTCAAATTAACAAATTAGGTCCCTAAAGCTCTAAAACTTTATTGTTAAGTCCCTACATGTCAAAAATTGAACTATGTGTTGAAAATTTTCTTCTTGTTTACGTTAATGCAGAAAGAAAATCTAGAAGAATATAAGTTGATAAAAAAATGTTGAGTTGTTTGTTTTGATATAATAATAGAAAATTTATTTTGGACTAAATTGAAAAGGTTTCAAAATGTTAATAATTCCAAACAACTTGAAAATATGTTTGATAAATTTACAAGGCTTTGAAATGATTTAAAATGTCTTTCAAGTAGCCAAACCTTTGTTTTTCAAGCCACCTTATCGATACGGTATACCTCGTACCGATACGCTTTAGGGTTATAGCTACAGGAAAATTCCAATACCCAAAACCCGTACCGATAGAGCTTGGTCGTACCAATACGGAGAGGACGTGTATCGATACGCGACGTGGCGCTTCGATACGGTTGTTTTACAAACCCCCCAACGTCTAGTATCCGTATCGATTGTAGCGACGTTTTTCAAAAACCTCGAGGTATCGCTACCCCTTTTACTCCGGTGTCACTTAGAGGAACATGGTTTTAATTCAAAATGAATTTTTAAAGAAAATTGATAAAAATTAGAGTCGCCACCGGCCATTTTAAAAGGTAGACCGGACACCGAAAACTAAACTAGAGATTCAAAAGGGTTCGGGAGTCGGTTACGCGGGGGAATGATGAGTACCCCATCATGCCCAAAATTGGTACCAAGATCCTTACTGCTTAAATAATATCGAATTTTATGAATTAAAGTGACAAATTTAATCGGAGTTTGGTTACAAAAGTGAGTGGATTTCAAAAGCCCTAATATTCAAGAAAGAACGTCTGAACCACCACCACTACGACTGGTACTGGCCTCGTTCATTCCCGAATGAAAGGACATCGCATGACATTTTATGTTCTGAATGCAACTTAACATGGAATATGACCCAAGGCATGTCGGAAATAAAAAGACAATGTATAAACCAAATCGAATATGAACATTCAAAAAAGGCGATCATGAACAAAATAAAGTAAATACACATATGTACATATAAGCATATAATGATAACAAACGGTAGTAGCATCTAGATGTATTACATATATTTAACGCATGAAATAGGATAATCCGCATGTGAATGTGATCGTGGGGAAATCTTATAATGCATACATATTAAAAGTAACTGGATGTAACAAATGAAAACTTATAATGCATAGATATAATTTCATGAAGTCGTATAATGCAATATAACTATGTGAATCATAATACACAAAGTAAACACATTCTAAATAAAATTTGCATCACGGTACGAATGTAAAGTGCGGAAAATTAATCATGCCAAAACCACAAGGACCGAACGAGATATTCTACCGCCCCATTTGGGACAAGAATTAAATAAAAACAAAAACATGAGGATTCGATAGGAAATTTTCCCCCAAAAGACGTTTCAAATGCTTAGGGTGAATTTAAAAGATGGGTTAAAATAACGAGGACTAGGGCGGAGATTTTGAAAAAACGGAAACCCTAGTAGAGTAAATTCAGAAACGCGGAAGGGCTATACGATATATACCTTTTTTAAGAAAAACTGGATATAAAATCTATTTTGAAAACACTTCCACCCCCTTTTCTCTTTCTAAAACGCTCACCCCCATATTGGGAAAAACTCACGCCTTACAATGGTCAGTCACCGCTAATCGGTGACAGCGAACTTCTAAAACAAACCGAAATGGCCCTCTCATTTCGGCCTTCCCACCTTAAATCTACCCACGAACCAAAGAACACGATAAGAAAAACATTTGGATGAAAACGGATTCGGCACTCCCCTTTGTTTTCCCTCAAAAGCCCCATCTTCCTCTTCGTTGGTTCACCCGTAACGAGTACGAGAAGGACTGAAAGGCTTATCACCGGCAAAAGAGGACCGAGAGGCAACGGGTCGACACCCATGAAGCTAAAAGAAACTTAACTTGTCTAAGGTTGTTTTTGTTTTCGATGCATGCAAAAAGAGAAAAAAGAATACCTCAAAAAATGCTTTCTTGCTTTTTATTCCTTTTGTGAAATCCCCCCTTTTTTTACAATTATCTTCATTTCCTCTTTTATATCGAGGTTACAACAGTGTTAGGAAAAGGACTAAAATAATTAAAGCTACTGGGTCCTCTCTGATTTCTGATTTCTGTATTTTTGCACATCGACTGTCTTCTGGTACTCTGTTGTTGCTTGTCGTTATTTTTCTGATTTTTGGCCTTTTCTTCCTTTGCTATTTTGAGCTTCTGAATACATGGTGTGTTGTTGTATGTGGCTGTCGGAGTACCCGAATTGGGGAGACAAGGGCGTGGTGCCTGGGAACCGACGCGTCAGAGTGGGAAGTCAAAGGTTGGAGCGTGCCGGTGACGCGCGCGTGGGAAGCTCGAGAGGCGCGCATTGGGATCGCCAAACATTGCGCATAGGCGCGTGCAATCTTCTAGAATCATCCATGCACTGATCCGAACCGTTGGATGTTCTCCTCATCTGACGGTCAATATGGGGTGGCGGCTGCAAGAAACCATATTGGAATTAGGGTTTTTCTTGATCATTAGGGCTAGCACCATTTAGGCTTACGGGCTGTGTAATTCGGGCTCATGTAATGGACTTTAATAATAACAAGGTCTTATTATCTTAAATTGGGCTTTTATTATTATGCTTTGTTTACAACAACAATAATAATAATAATAATAATAAAACAATAATAGATGACAATAATAATAACTAAATAGTACTATAATAATAATAATAACGGTGCCAAAATAAAATAATAATAATAATAATAATAAATACTCAATAAAAATATTAACAACTAGTAGCCAAATCCTTATACGAAGTAACGAAATAAAAACAAAACCCACTAACCTTATAATAATGATACTAATAATCTTATAACAAATAATGCTAATAAGCTTAATAACAATAATAGCTTTGTCTAATACAATATATAATGTTTAGGGATTTTTCAAATGAATAAAATGATAACTAATAATAATATAAGTACCAACAATAATATTTTTTGATTTTTTGCTTTTTTTTATAGCCCGGTATAAGCCCTTGATCAAACTAAAGGGGTTATAGGTCCGGAAAAAATTAGTGATTACATCGATACTATTGTATCGAGTACCGATACGCCTAACGGTTTTCAACGGTCACTTTCCCAACGGCTCTTTGAATTGCAGGTCGTACCGATAAGCTTATAAGTGTATCGATATGCATAAGCTGGAAAGACTCCAATGGCTAGTTTCTGAAGAAAGCGTAACGATACAGCTACCCGCGTATCAATACGGACAGCTCTAGGACAACATTTATTGCGAGAAATAAAGGCCCCAACGGTCTCCAACAGCTAGAAGCTCATTTGGAAGTATAAAAGGGACCTCCAAGCATCTATGCAAGACTAATGATCCACAAATCAACAACATTATGATGAAAATTTCTTAGAGCTTAATTTCTCATTCTTTGTATAGACAACACTTGTGAGCTTTAAATGTCAATGTATGCCCAAGTGTTTTAGGATTGAGTGAGTTCTTAATTAGTACACACACATACCTTTTAGATGTATTTCTTGTTTGCTTTGAATTTCTCTTTGTACAAGAGGGTTTACTCAAGCTTTGGGTTAGAAAGCTTTGTGTGTGTAAAGGTTGCCCTCCTTAGCCTAGAAAAGGGGAAGAAACTCAAGAGTGAATTTGGGAAATCCTTAGTGGGAAGCTAAGGTAGTGGATGTAAGCTTTGGTTAGAAAGCCAAACCACTCTAAATCCTTGTCCATATTCTTTCAATTCTTGCTTCAACCACAAAAACCCAAAAATACAACTTCTCCACTACTTGGCAAGCATTTCAGTTGAAGGATATCGAGCCTAAAATTGGTATCAGAGAGAGGCTCAATCGAGAGGATTAAAATCCTATTGAGGCAATCCCGGCTAGCTCGATCAACAAACAATCAACCGGTGTACATGGCATAATCCATCGACAAGACACCATTCTTTAACGGTGAACATTATGCCTAATGGAAGAATAGGATGATGTAATTCATCGAAAAGGATTATCGTCTTTAGGACCTTGTTGAAGATGGACCTTTCGTGCCTCAAAGAAGGAAGGCAGATTGGAATGCCAACGACAAGAAGATGGTAGAGCTTAATTGCAAGGCGTTGCACATTCTCTTTTGTGCTTTTGGCCCGGATGTATATGCAAAGACGTCTTCTTGTGGAAGTGCCAAAGAAGTATGAGACATGCTTGAAGTCACAT
This sequence comes from Hibiscus trionum, assembly GCA_030270665.1. Lineage (NCBI taxonomy): Eukaryota > Viridiplantae > Streptophyta > Magnoliopsida > Malvales > Malvaceae > Hibiscus > Hibiscus trionum. The sequence goes on from BSYR01000021.1 coordinate 32,893,514, forward strand.
ACGAGGGAACAAACGAAGTAAATGAGACCAAGATCGGTCTTCTTAACCTTGAGTATGAAAACTTCAAGATGGACCCAGAAGAAGACATCACGAGCATGTTCGATCGGTTATCATCGAAAACAAGCTCGATTCATGAAGTTGATTTATTCACTTCCCAAATCATGAGTGGGTAATATGACGACTATCATTGAAGCCAAGAACCTAAAGGGGCTCAAATTTGATGAGCTAATTGGGTCCCTTCTTATCCATGAAATGATGTATATACCCTTGAAGAGGGAGAAGGAGAAGAAGATCAAAGAGCAAGGCATTGATGTTAATGTCATTGCTCTCAATTATTCCAAATGTCAACATGAAGAATCAAGTGGGGAGGAAAGTGAAGATGAAGAGATAATTCATCTCTTCAAGAAATGTGCTCAGTTCATGAAGAGCAAAATGGAAGAATCCAAGCATGAATCAAAGAAGAAGAAGAGGGATACCTCTTCAAGCCATAAAAAGAAGGCATATATGGCTACATGGAGTGATGATGACTCCACCGATAATGAACAAGCCAACATTTGCCTTATGGCCATCCAAGAAGATTCAAGGGTGACTTCTAATTCATCTACTTCAACTTCTTATTCTTTTGATGAATTACAAGATGCCTATGATGATTTGGTTTTAGAGTTTAAAAATCATATTTTGAAAAACAAGAAAGTGGCTTCAAATTTGAAAATTCAAAATGATTTGATTTCTAAAACCAAAATTGAACTTGAAGCAAAACTCAATGAGTTTAAATAAAAATGTGTTTATTTACAAAATTTGTTTCATAAAGTTCAAGAGAAAAAAAGGATTTGATTTCCAAAGAGCTTGAAAAGAAAACCAATTTTGGAAAATCAAATTTTTATCAAAGACAATCTAGTGCCCCTAGATTTTTAAATGGTAAAGGTTTTCGAAGTATTTGGGTCCCAAAAGGACTAATTACTTCAACTAAAAAGGATGAGATTGAAAAACGGATTCCTAAGGGGACTAAATTATGTGCTACTAACGCTTATGGATCCAAAGCAATTTGGATACAAAAAATTACTTGATTGTCTTGATTTAGGTATGGTGGAGATTGCTCAATAAAGTAAAACATTGAGGGGTAGCTTCATACACACAAAGAAGATCACTTGAAGAAGGAAGGCTTCACATCCTACCTTTGGTTCAAGTGTGGTAAAAAAATAGTTGAATTTTGTTTATTTTAATTTGTTTTATTTATTTTAATTCAAATAGTTTATCATAATTGTTGGACTAACCATTTGATGATGCTTTGAGTAAGGGGAGCCATTTTAAAACCAAAACTCTTATTTTTGTCAAAATCTTTTAAACCTCCATTGTTATTTAGAGCTTAAATTTATTTAAATTCTTCTTGATATAACAAAAGAGGGAGAAATGGTTTGAAAATTTGATTTTTCAAGTGAATAAGGGGGAGCTTTAACTACATTTCATTTTTAAAATCTCTTATTCAAACCTTTAAATACTAAGGGGGAGAATCTCAAACAATTTTTCAAGTTGGTTTTATTATATCAAAAAGGGGGAGATTGTTGAGTTGTTTGGTTGATAAAATAATAGAAAATTTGTTTTGGACTAAATTTAAAGGGTTTCAAAATGTTAATAAGTTCAAACAACTTGAAAATATGTTTGATGAATTTTACAAGGCTTTGGAATGATTTAAAATGTCTTTAAAGTAGCAAAACCTTTTTTTTCAAGCCATCGTACTGATATCGTATACCCCATATCGATACGCTTTAGGGTTTTAGCTACAGGAAAATTTCAGTAGCCAAAACTCGTACTGATACGGCTTGGCCGTACTGATACGAAGAGGACATGTATTGATACACTACGTGGCGTTTCGATATGGTTGTTTTACAAACACCCCAACGGCTAGTATCCGTACCGATACGGTTGTATCGAGAACTGATACGCCTAACAATTTTCAATAGTCACTTTCCCAACATCTATTTGAATTGCAAGTCGTACCAATACGCCTATAAGCGTATTGATACACATCATCTGGAAAGACTCCAACAGCTAGTTTTTGAAGAAGGCTTATCGATAGAGCCACCCGCATATCTATACGGACAACTCTAGAACAACATTTATTGTCGGAAATAAAGCCTCCAAAGGCTCCAATTCAACCCCAACGATCTCCAACGGCTAGAAGCTCATTTGGAAGTATAATAGGGACCTCCAAGCATCTATGCAAGACTAATAATCCACAAGTCAACAACATTATGATGAAAACTTGTCTTAGAGATTAATTTCTCATTCTTTGTATAGACAACACTTGTGAGCTTTAAATGTCAATGTATGTTCAAGTGTTTTAGGATTGTACGAGTGCTTAATTAGTGCAAACACATACCTTTTAGAGAGATTTCTTGTTTGCTTTGAATTTCTTTTTGTACAAGAGGGTTTACTCAAGCTTTGGGTTAGAAAACTTTGAGTGTGCAAAGGTTGCCTCCTTAGCCTAGAAAAGGGGAAGAAATTCAAGAGTGAATTTGGGAAATCCTTAGTGGGGAGCTAAGGTAGTGGATGTAGGCTTTAGTTAGAAAGCCAAACCACTTTAAATCCTTGTCCAAATTCTTTCAATTTTTACTTCCACCACAAACACCCAAAAATATAACTTATCCACTACTTGGCAAGCATTTCGGTTGAAGGATATCAAGCCTAACAAAAAAACTTTGATATAAGTCCCTAAACTTTTGTAGATATCGGCATTAGGTTGTGAACTTTAAAAAACTTTCCCCTTTAGTCCTTATTAGCTAAGATTAGTATTGGATGGGCTTTTTCCATTTTGAAGGTGAATACTTATGGCATAATATAATGTAAATACATATGAATTTGAATACATGTAATCATTTAGCATAGTACAAAATGAGTAAAATTATATTTCTCATGATGTCAATATATAAGAAAATCATAAAATCAATCATTTTCACATGACTATCCACTCATTTGTTCTGTGGTGGGTTGTTTCTTGCAGAACGGGGCTCATCAACATGGAATATCACAAGTACTACCTCTATTTTCCATAATGGAAGCATAGAGGTGTTGTATGGAATAATTATGGAGCTGTTGAGCATGATCAACTACATCTGTATGAAGCTGTGCAATGCTTCATCCCGATAAGAAGACCATGCTGAGGCTTACATTGAAATCAGTACGTTGAAACTTATTCAACGTACCTAATATTGTAAGGAGAGCTTTGTTGGTGGAATTTATCAAAAATGATGAATTTTTTTTAGAATTTACGATCAACCCTAGATCAACATCGAACAATACATGTTTGAAGATGCGTGTTAAAGAACACAATTAGATAGATATTTATAGTTGGAAATTTGGGTGTAACTCGTCATGCATGGTTGTCGAGTTTAGCTTACATGTTAACACTAATTTGACATTTTTTCATTTGATGTTCGGTTCAGTCGCCATAATTTTTTTTAAAATGTTAGGGGAATATGCACTGAATACGTGATTACAATTTATGAATTTAATAAAATGATTGTAGTCGAGTTGTGCAACAAAATTTAATATATTTAAAAGTTTACACAACGATTACAAACAAATATAATACATTATTGTATTTCAAACCAGTTACAACAAAATTTAATACATTTCTTATATTTCAAAACAATTACAAATAAATGCAATGCACTTCTCATAATGCTAATATAAATGTAACTCATACTGCACAACTGTCTGACCCTTCATCACTTGGGAGAGTGATGTAAATCATAGTACAATTGGGACTGGCAATATGACTTGATCCAACCCCATTGTGAGTAACGTATGGCCTCCTCCTCTACCACAAAATTTGGAAAGATGGAGTTAGCTCCATTCCTTTTCACTTGACCGAAATATAATATCATCCTTGTAATTTGGGTGCTACACAAACTCAGCCAACATGGAATATACAATTGTCTAGGCCCGTTTATCATAATGTAGGCTTCAGGTTGCTCTATGTAATAAATTTTAGGCCTTAACACCATTATTTGCTTCATGCGTAGTTAATGTTGTAAGGAAAACTTCGTTGTTCAAACTAAGTTCCGCCAGCACATTAAACGACCACTGTTTTCAAAGGAATTTTAAAAAAAAATCACTTTTTTTTTGGAATCGAAGAACATGTTAGCAAGTTATTTATAGTAGGTCTTTTGACCCTAAACTCGCTTTACATGTAAACCGAATTAGCACTGTTCTGTAGCTTTGCAGTCTGAACAATGTAGATGATTTTGACGCATTTTTTCCTGCAAAAAATTACAAAGGAGCTTGGCATGATAAGTGGAACTCCCCATTACACCCACAACCGACCAAAATAATTGAACATCAACTTTTAACGACGTTGAAACATGTGTAATGGCGATATTGTGTTTAATAACTCTGCTCTACACTGCTTTTCATGTACGCTTAATATAAATATTTTAATAAATAATGTGAAATTTACTTGCCTTGTATTTAATAAATTCATTTTATTTACTAATTAACGCATGGGATCTTAATTATACAAGAATTTTTAAAACTCGCCTTTCATGCCTAGCGACTTTGAAGTGATTTTCGTTACTATAAAACCTATACTTCGAGATGTGTCTATTTCGCCAGTACATCCAACAATTTGCTTCCCTCGTGGCTAATTTTTTTGTAATATTTTATTTTCATGGTACCTATTTCGATTCAACTCTCAACAGTAACATGTCATTTGACGATTTGTTGCATTTGATATCAACTGAGGTTAGTAAACGTACAGACAAGAAAATATCTTATTTAGAATGTAAAATCTCAACACCGACGGCCGTTGAACCGCACTACATTATGAGGCTTACCAAGAAAAACGACCTACGCAAGACGTTTGACCAACACAACTCTGCATGAGCTAAACATATCCACTTATATGTTACGTTCCATGAGACCCAGGCTGGAGAAGGTAGTTCCTCTACACTCAGAGAAGCTGGTTCGTCCACAATCACAGAAGCCACTGAACAAGCTCCATTTTCTCCAGATGTTGATGCAGTTGCTGATGCGTTGCAGCTTTTATGTACAAACGCAAACAAGAGAAACAATAACAGATTAAAGAACTTAACTTAACTTAACTTCAAACGTCTCTACTGACTACGATGACACCAAGCCATAATCAGATTAACCTTTGACTGTAGAAGTCATTGTAGGCTCATGTTTATGCGTTGGTTATTCACCATGTTCTGAGTATTTGTAATGATGTTGTCTACTTTGCTTTATGTTTTAATTATGTGGAATGTTTTTAGTAGACATCTTCCTCAATTATCTTTTCTAGCTCGTTAAGTTAGGGAGATAAAATTTACCTACTTATTATACTAACATTGACTAATATTAACATGCATATAAATAATTTGTTAACCAAAATCTAACAAAATGTCAAATTGCCTATCTATGCGTCAACTATTTACTTTACTTTTTGGGGTTAAAATAAAACTTTTAAACTATTAGTGGATTTAACTACAATTACCACATTTAGTTAAAAGGTTAAGCACTATACAAATTTATTTTTTAACAAAATTTTTACAAACATTAATTTTTTTTTAGTTTTTGTTTAACAAATTACAAACATGCCTTTAACATTTGTTTTTTTAAGAATTATATTATTTTTAAAACAATTTTTTTAATGATTGTTTAAAAAGGTAATTAGATGATTAGGGCAACCCTAATCCAAATTCGCCTTACAAGCACAACTAGTTCCATGGAATCTAAAGTTTTTGTTATAAACCATTTACAAACATTACGGTCACCGTTAATCCACTTGAAAGTTGAAGTGTATGCACAACAAGTTCGGATTAGGATTACCCTAATCATCTAATTAATTTTTTAACAAATATTTAGAAAATAAAAAAAAATAAAAACTTGTCCCACAAGTGCGACGAGTTTTAATAAAAAAATTAATATTTCTTTAAAACTCGTGAGGCATGTACTGCGAGTTCAGAAATTTAGGAGGCAGGGTGCTATTTTGGTCTTTCAACCTTTCTAGTTTTCTTCTCTTTATATGTTTCTTCCATCATACCAAATCCGGGGAATTTTAAAAACAAACGACTTAAAAGCCAACTAAATACAAACCACTAAATTAGGGCCATTGGATGAAGTCAATTTTAATGTGGCCGTTGAATTAAAAAACAAAACAAAAGATATATGGTTACCCGGTGAACCGGTAACCCTTTTATGATGATATAGTTACATATATTGAAAGGGAGCGGGAAAAGGAATTGTAAAAGTTAGGGCATCGAAACCAAGAGGACGAAGGCATTATATCCATCAAGCAAGGAAGAAAATCTGAAGGGAATTCGTGGAGGAGATTGGGTTTGAACACGAATTTGGAGGTTAGTTCTTGCTTCCTTTTTTCGTTTTTTATGATTTGAGCGAAACCACATTCTTCTTGATGAAATATTTTGTATAAACCATTTGAATGTTCTTCCATAAAAATTTATTTTTACTTTATAATGAATATTGTAGAGGAGATTGGATTGGAAGAAAGAATTATTAGGGTTTAGGGTTATTGGCAGTTTAGGGTTCTAGTGCAATAAACAAGTAATAGCAATTAAATTGAAATGAAAAGTATGAACAAAGATAACAATAGTTAAAAGAATTGTTGAACACCTTTATTAACTGAATTAGAGCCTTGAATAACTCGTTGACTTTCTTCTTGTATAACAAAAGAAATTAGGTTGAATAATTCAGTGATGTTTCAATTGGGAGTGATAAATGTTAGAAATGTAGAGTAGATTGGATTTGAAGAAGGAATGTTTAGGTTAGTTAGTGCTAGTTCCTTCAATTTTCCCCCCTTTTTAATTGTAGTTGATATGGTATGAAAATGTGAAAGAAATATTTTCGAGGAGATTGGATTGTAAGAAGGATTGTGTTGATATCCATGTAATGGTTATGGTTGTTGGTTGAGATGGTTATGGTTTTTGGTTAAAAAGTGGTTTGCATATGCTCTACAGCTCTAGTATTGAATGTGTTGGAAGGATGCGATTGTTTCTTAAGATCAAATAAGTGATTTGAACTAGTATGTAATTTTGGGAAAGGAGTTTTCATTACACATGGTTGAAAGAGATATTTCTTGGTTGATATTATTTGTCGAACTTGAGAATGAAACAGAAACCTCCAAATATCATTACATTTGAATGAAATTTAACCATATGTAGTATTTGCATCAAAGTTTTGATTTGTTAGACATATTCTTATAAATAGTTGGCAACTATTTATACTTTGCTAAAACTGAAATGTAGAATTCATATGTCAATGTAAAGAGGTGAAATAGAATAAGTCCTTGGAATTCAAATGCAAAATCCTATTCGTGAAGTTCAGATTTTGTAGAAGTGTCGTCATTTTTTCCTTTCAACGTTCCCTCTTTGATTATTTTAGGTACACGTTGCAGACAATGGAGCATGAGAAGAAGTCCGATAAATGGGAGCCTAAGGCACCTAAGACATGTACACCATATTTCCATTTCTAGTAAGTTGAAGTTGAATGTATATAGAATTGTTTAATTTATTAAATATGAGTTGCATAAGCTAACAGTAGAATTTTGTTTTACAGTAAAAGCGAATGTAAACGTTTGAAGGGGGAAGAAGAAAATGAACAACAGTGTAAGTGTGTTGTGTAATGGTTTGTTAAGTGTACATGATATTTGTATTTGACTAATTGTGGGAGTGATACATGAAAGAAAAGCATTGGGTTTGAGGTGGAAGCAGATGAGTGAAGATGAGAAGAAGCCTTATGTACAAATGTACGAGGAGCAGAAGCAGGCTCAGGCTGAATGCAAAGCTACAGACAATGTGAAGGAAATTGTAGTTTCTCAAAAAGACAAAAAGGTAAGTGAATTTTTAAAATTATTTATGGAGAAAGAGATGAAAATGTCCTAACATAATGTATATTCGCGTAACAGTTAAGTAATTAATGTTTGTATGAAATTTTGTAGGAGATATCTTCAAGATGTAGCCTCATTAAGCTGTCAGATGTATTTGAAGAGATGAGGAAGTTGAAGATTGAGGGTATTGTTAATGAGTTAGGGTTTGGTCCGTTATTGGAAATGAAATCGAGAGCAATTCATTGCGACCTATGTCACAGTTTAGTAAAGAATTTTGATGTTCACAGCTCGATGATGGAATTTGATGGACATAAAATTCCAGTGTTGGTTGAATATGTGGAGGCTGTATTGGGTTTGAGGAATGAAGGAGTGAATGTTGAAATGGGCACGAGAAATGTTGATGCAAAAGAAATGGCATCGAAGCACCGAGTAAGAAGGGATACCAGAGTGAAGGAACTTGAGCAAGAGATACTTAGCGGTGCTTTTGAGGGAGACGAGTTGAGAGCTCGTGTTCTTCTTTTCATTATCGGTGTTTTTATAAGTCCAAATGCGAACTTGATGCCTTCCTCAGAACATTTGCGGTTGTTGTGCCCAGCGGGGTTGAACGGAAAACTCAATTGGTGCAAATATGCATATGAGAGGTTACTTGATGGAGTAGCCAAGTGGAAAGTTCGTGGTGGGTTGGCATACATGACCGGATGCATCGCGATATTATATGTAATTCATGTTTAAAAGTATGTTTTGTTCGAATGTAGTAGTTGTTTCATGTGATTGAGTTTATTGAGTTTTATTATAATATTTTGATTAATAATAAATGTAGGTGAGTTTATTTGATTTTTGGAGTGGAATCGTGAGCAGAAGAGTTGCTGCGGCTGATGGTCGCAATCGCATACATGACCGGATGCATCGCGATATTATATGTAATTCATGTTTAAAAGTATGTTTTGTTCGAACGTAGTAGTTGTTTCATGTGATTGAGTTTATTGAGTTTTATTATAATATTTTGATTAATAATAAATGTAGGTGAGTTTATTTGATTTTTGGAGTGGAATCGCGAGCAGAAGAGTTGCTGCGGCTGATGGTCGCAATCGCATACATGCTTGGGGCAATAAGAAGGAAGTAAGGAAGATTGTAAACAACCTCAAGAAAGAAAGGCCTCCTAAAAAACCCAAGGTAAGTGGGTTAAACGATTTGGTATTATATAGGATGTTGTGGTTATATGAAATGATTTACTGATGATGTTTGCAGGTACTTGGGTATGATGATGAAAATGTGGAAGGGGAAGAGGAAGAGGGGGGAAGATTCGATGGAACAAATGATATGGTTATGGAGATGCTGCACACAGTACTGTTAGAGTTGGGTGGATTAAAACATAGTCTGGAAGCCCGTGTGGAGAAGGAAAAAGAATTAGAAGAGAGTTTAAGGGAATTTGAGGAGGAATGCAAGAATTTAAATGCCAACATGATAGAATTGCAGAAGTCATTGAGGAAAGCTGATGGAGAACTTGTTGTTGTTGTTCAAGAAGAAGAAGAAGTGGTTGAGAAAGGGGAAGTCAGAGAGTCTGATCCCAACCATGGACTTGATATTGACGAGGACCCATTGATGGACGATGTCGAGTGGTTGAAGGAAGAAGCCAATGCTCTCCCGAAAACAAAGAAAAAGGTATAAGCATTATAAGTTATTTTGATCAATGTTTCATCAAGTTAAGGTATGAAATTATTGTTGTTGATATTGTTGGTGTTAACTTGTAGGGCAAGACAAGAGCAGTAGCTAATGCAAAGGTTAGTGGAAAAGGGATAAGAGTAGGAATGAGAACTCGGAACATGAATAAAGTCAGCGATTGAAGGAAGTGTGATGTGGACAATGTTTGGTTTGAGTAGGGTTTGTTTAGAACATTATATGATGTGTTTGATTATGCATAATGGGTGAAATACGTATGTTATTCAAACTCATTGTAGGGGTTCTATAATTACTGAGGTTTTGTAATAAATTTTAATTGGTTGAACGTGCAGTACTTATTTGTGTCATTAAGTATTAAACAACAAATGTGTAAGCATTGCAGATACTGACGTACGTGCAAGTACCAGAGGGAGTAGGCGCGTCAGCGAAAAACACGTGCAACTATATATGGAATACGCCTTTGCGTGCAGGGTAAGCAATCTAAATCTGAAAGTATGCTACAATGATGTTGTTCTGTTCAATATAAGTTGTAAGTTTTTGTATGGGTGCAGTGAAGTCGTCGTAGATTTTTGCCACATATATTTGTCTGTAAGCGATGCAGATACGTTACGACCAGGAAGTTGGGTCGGCTCAATGGTTAGTAGGTTTGACTATTCCCCTTAAGCATTTTGCAGCATATTTGAAGAAATTTAGTGCGATAGTTGCTATATGTTTTGTTTATGGTTTAGGTTATAGATGTTGTTGGGTTTATAATTGTTGATGAAGATAAAAGGAAGCAATCTAGAACAAGGAAAGGGTACACCCCGTGTGCATTGAGTGTATGTTTAATATTAAATAATCTTATGTCTATTATGAACGGATAGATGTGGTTTTGTAAGGATACATGGTTAATAATAAATGTTGTCTTGTAGTCTCAGCTTGTCGAAGGGATAATGGATGTTGGTTCAATTGCTGATTATTGGCGTCATATTTTCAAACTGTATGGCGGATTGACGGACTGTAATGTGGTACGAAGAAACATTAATATATTAAACATCCCATGTACTTTCATGTCATATGTATATTACAATGGAAATCGTTGATTGTTTCAGCTCTTTATCCTCGTGAATGACAACGGGAATCATTTGGTTTATATGTGTGGTGGATCTTGATGCTGGTGAAGTGAAGCTACTCGACAGCTTGCCAACGACCCGAGCCAATGTTGCAAGAGTGGCTATGGCCCATAACCTGATAATAAGCAAGAACTATGAACTTTTATTCTGCCAGCGTATAAGATGTGACATAGTATGTAAAAACATACAAATGTTTGTGCATGTAGAGGAATAGATTAAGAGAATGTTTAAAAGATAAGAAGTTTGTCCAAGTGTTTGGCTCACCATCAAGGCCGTTGAGCGATCTGCGCGTGATGGTGGAAAAATTCAAACATCAGGATAATGGGTACATAATTGTTATATTACAGTACTTTGTGTTATTATTGTTTAACAAATTGCAATGATTAGTCTTGGTATCTTGTTAACACGAATTTGTATTCAAATAGAGACGATTGTGGTATGTTTTGCATCTAATGGATGCAGCTTTGGAATGATAAGCCTATAGGGGAAGTGGTAAGTTCAAATGATCTTCATTATACTCTGCTTACTTTGGTCATCTATACTGAAAAATGGTATTTAATTAATGCTTAATTTGTTTATACTTGTCTTGCTAGACCGTTGGAAAATGGGATCGAATATTTCTTTTGTATGATCTTATCAGTCATGATAAGAATTGTTTGCGAAGGTCTATAAATGTTGTTGTAGGTCAATAGGTTACCTTCAAGGCAAATGCACAACCATTTCCAAAACATGGCACCTTTCAGCGTCCAGAATGATAATGGTTTAGGAAGCTATGCATTGTTTCTTATGTAATTGAATGCATTACGATGTGTAGTTAATGATTGTAATCTTGTGCAATTTTGTTTGGTGAAGAACATGTCAGGGGAGGCACAGGTGAATGGATGGCAGCAGATCTTTGATTGTTTGTTTGTGGCATTACGTAATGGAACCCACTTTTTATAGGTCCTAACCATGTTTGTATGTATATGTACAGAAGTATATGTAGTAGAAATGTGCTGCAAGCATAAATAGGTTATGTAAGTATAACCTCAAAACATTTTGAATGTATCTTATGCAATTTTGGGGCCATAATATGTTCGAACGCTTGTACAAAAATTTGCATTATATGATATATTTTAGTGGATAAAATTAGCATATGCACATGATTTCGTATGTCTGCAGAGGATATATTTGGTTGTATGTACATGTATTTGAAGCATATTGGAGTGAGATAATCGTTTTGTTGTACTTACAGTTATTTGAAGCATATATACGTGAATTTGTATGTCTTAAGAGGATCTACTGTGTACACGTTTGGAATCTGCATCACAGTAAATAATAAATCGTCATTCGGAAACACGATGAATTTGTAGGTAAAGTATAAACGAAAAGTCAATGAACTTGATGGAATCTTGATTAATACCTTTGATGTTGTGGTCGAAGATAGGTTATCAACATTCTACTCGTCATTCCAACAATATGGGTCGACCTACGTGGAAGTCAATAACAAACACGTGTTAACTTTTCATGTATTGCCATACAACATACTTAAGTAGAAAGGACTCACAGTTGCATCAGGATGGGACATGTCTAGGTCAGGAGGAAATTCTCCATCGTCGTCGAAGAACGTTGAACTTGTCCCTACAGTACTCGTTGGAAGTTGAAGCTTCAGTCCCGACATGTGTTCTTATTGTGTCCCTCCATTTTGCAGAATGAATAGTGATTCCTCCGTTTTTGTGGATGCAGTAGGTTTTATTTTCTGCTTCCATTTTGCTTCCTTCTTTTTCTGGTCTCGAACGTTGTGTTGGCTTACCTTATGTGATGAGGACTCATTCAAGGTTATGGAGTGATCAAATTCAACAGTTAGTCGGAGTAACTCATCTTTTGTGCTTTGAAAACTTTCGTCTGTTTGAGACGCAAGGTAGCACAACCGCGATGAAAGTGAGCGTAGGGAAGCAAATCGAGACATTTGTTTTAATTCGGGGGGCACGTCGCTGTGAAGATAAGATGGAGCAGAGAGCTTTGCATTTTTTGTCTAGCGCGGTAGTATTAAATAATTAGGGAGCTCGGAGAAGTCTTTCAACTTAAGAACGTGCAGTTGATGGGGACATGGAAGTCCGACCGTCTCAAATTTCCGACAAGAGCATGTCAGGTTATGTGTTGTGACATCAAGCACAACCTCATAGATTTTTTCGGATCCTTATACTTTGTCAAATGATACGTCTGCGCGCCTTGAAGCTCAAGAATCGGATGTAGATCACGATACAGTGTCTCATTTTTCAGTTCATCCTGAACAATTTCAAAGGATGCCCGGGTGAAGATGTCAGCTGCACTTCAAGGTCATGCAATTTGGTCAATGGGAAAGACTTCGAGTAAGAATTTTTGAATTCTTCCCTCAACTCTGTTATGCGCATCTCATTTATACCATTGTTAATGGCACATACAACTTCTAGATATGCCTTCATATATTTGAGGACAATGTTGAGGGCGGAATTCATAGATTTGCAGCGTTGTGTGGAGCGAACATTGGCGAAGAAATGTCCAGTAAGATATGCTTGTGCCCACATACCAACCGTCTGATTCTTCTCGACAACCCACAAATGCTGCTCCACGTTAAAATGTTTCATAACTAATCTCAACTCGCGATCGAATTCCTCAATTGTCTACCAAGAGGACATGCACCGTGTAAAGGCAGATGTAAATTTGGGATCACTTACGTTTGCCTGGGCATTTCGTGAAAGATGCCACGAACATATTCGATGTTGTGCACATGGGAACACTATCTTTATAGCCCTATGCATGGCCCTATCACCATCCGTGACGGCTGACACAGGAGCTTTGTTAGACATTGCCTGCAAAAACTCCCTAAGTACCCACTCAAATGTGTCTGCAGTCTCGTCAGCTAAAATTGCCACACCGAAGACAATGGTTTGATGGTGGTGATTAACACCAACAATAGGCATTAGAGGACGACCATGCATGTTACCCTTGTATGTTGTGTCAAATGCAATGGCATCACCGAAGCATACGTAGTCGGGCCTGGATGTCGAATCCGATCAAAATATATTATGCAATCCCCCTGATTGGTCAGTGTTGAACTGCATTAACAATCATGTATCTTACTCTTTCTTGAAGTCAAAGTAAGTAAGAAGAGCATTGACATCACCGTCATGATATTCATCCGTTGTCGCTTTTTGAAGGGAGTTGTACAAGTCTTTCCGAATGAAACCAACATTGTGGAAACCACTCGACTGTTGCGTGAAATAATTCATTACTTCTGACGTTCTAAGGCCAACACTTTTCAAAGCCCGTGCCTCGAGTACATCTTCCTCAGTAACTTCTCTACTGGACTGAAGAAACGGTTGCATTATAGGTGGGCACAACGGGTGATTATGTTCAGTGTGACATACTGATATCTCCCACTTTGATTCTTTCGTACACTTCACAATAAACTTTGCCTTGCAAACAATTCGTGTTATAGCACGTTGCGCAAGTTTCCGATCGGAATCATTCACTTTCGGTCTACGATGTCCTCCCCATGAACAACGAAACTCTTGTGTATGTACATTTCCCATCCCATCATGCCTAGTTGTTGCACGACTGACACTGAACCCGTTATTCTTCGCATAAACCCGATAAAAGTTCCATGCCTCATCACGAGAGTTAAACACCAGACCAACCAAATTGTCTGATGCAGTACATTGATTTGTTGTGCACTCATCGAGTACACCAATTTCAGTATCTCCCACTCTTATACCAGTCATGTTTCGACATGCCTTTTGATGTAAAAAAATCCTACATCGATATGTTGTGTCCTCCTTCGTTTCTTACTTGTCTCTAAGGATGAAAGAAGAACAAGTAGTTGTGAAAAACCAGTATTATCAGCTGCCACTTTAAATTGCATCGGGTCATTAGGTGCAATTACTTGACAGATGGTCTGGTAGGTAACACAATAAATGCTAAAAGATCAAAGGGGTTTCGATACCAATATATGGAGGTTTTGATACCCCATTTTGGGCTTCGATCCCCCAAAAAGAAGACTGAAATTGGGCATCTCTAGCAAACCAGCATCGAAACCCCATTTTCGGTTTCGATCCCTCATGAAGAATACTCAAAATGGGCGTTTCTGCCAAACCAGCATCGAAACCACATATCGGATGTTTCGATACCCCCTTGAGAAACCAGTACAACTTTGTTAGCCTTTTGGAAATTAGCATCCAAACCCCTTGTGGGGATTCGAAACCGGTTTGAAATACTAAATAACGGGAAAGAATTTATATAAATGAAAACTTGGCCATTACAAACCCCCCCCATTCCCTTCTTCATCTCTGAAAACACAAGTTTCTAACCCTAAACCTTAGAAAATTACGAACGCAATTTCGAAATCCAACATAAGCTCTATTCCATGTTGAAGTACAAACTACGTTCGTTTGTTTTTCGATTTCTACACTGGGTGCTTCAAATCCAACCCTTCTTTGTAAGTTCTTCAAAGAATTAACTTTGTGAATATGTTTACATTAGGATATGTTTGCATCAAGCTAGTTTTGCATCTTATTCACAATTATGTGAACAATGCACTTAGTTTTGCATCTTGTTTAGTTTTATAAAAACATGCCTTTTAACATTGTGGTTCATTCTGCAAAAAAATTTGTAGGGAAGATAATTTGATCTATAAATTTGTGTATTACACAAATTTTCACCTCTCCTGCCTATAACTCCTCAATGTCTCCTAAAAACAAAATCGGTAAAGGTAAACGAGGTCAGTTTGAACCATGTGGTTCTATCCGTTCAAATGAAGCTCCACAACCTCAAAATATTTTGAGCCATTGTTTTCGTGATCCCGCTTGTCTTCAGCGATACCATGAAGTGTACGAGGTGAAAAAGATTAGGAAGGAGCGAACCATTGACTTGGATTTTTTGATGTCCCAGGAATATCAATTCAACTTTTGGCCTTTATTTGTGGAATGTGGTTGGATGAGATATCTCGATATTAAACCCTGTGTCTATCACAACCTCGTGAAGATCTTCTATGCCAATGCTACCCTTGAGCATGATGGAAGAACACAAACCGAGGTTGTAGCTATCAAATCATATCTAATGGGAGTTGAATTTACAATCACTCCGACAATTATTGCCCAACACCTTGGTGTGAAAGCTACTGGTGAACATCAAGAATTCGAGCGTGTCCCCTTGAAGTTTGATGATGATAGCCCCACTCATCTTCACATCCATGAAAGGCTTCTGCATCTTATGACAACTTGGTTCTTTCGGCCCTCCGGTGGACGATGCACTCGCATGTGTCATACCAATTATTGGTGGTTACACCAATTTGGGACTGAAACTAAACCCGATATAGCAACAATTATCTTCAAATCTCTTGTGGAAATCATTAGCAACCCTTCAAGAGGCTCCCTCAATTATGGATGTGTGCTTAGCCACATCTTTGAATGTTTAGGGATCGACACCTCCATGGACCCTGAAATCCTGTTGTCGAGTAAAATTGATGAAACAACAACTAAGAAGACGGGGTGGACGTTCATTCAGGGTGAATGGGTCCAAAAAAGAGATGAAGAGGAAGCAAGAATTGTCGGAGGAAATGATTGTGCAACCGATGCTCCACCTCCCTTGACACTTGACTCCATCTATGTTGTTGTCACGACGGGCTTTCAGAACTTGGATACTTTTATGCGCAGTAGTCATGCAGAGACTCAATCCCGTCTTGGGAAAGTAGAAGATCGTATGAAATCATTAGAACTTGAATTTCACCGGCATGTATTTCGACTGTCATCACCTCAGGATGCGCCAGAGCCTGAAGATGGTTAGGCTATTATGCATAGTATAAGGAGTTTGTTGTATTACATGTTGTACTTATGTTGATTTTGTTAGACTGCTTCATGAACATTGTTGGACTCATATTGTACTATACAATTGTACACCTCCATTGCATTTGGTGTTTCATTGTGTTTACTTTTCTTGACAAGTTGATTGTGTTCGTGCACGTAACATTGGATTGTTTGTATACAGAATCTATCCCAGGTACTTCTGCACAAGAGCACTATGATGCAGATTCTGCACCAGCAGAGCATGATCAGGCATATGCTCCAGCATAAGGCCATGATCATGCATGTGCTTATACGCCTCAATTGACTCGCAGTTACATGCGAAAGAAGCTTCATCGCTAAGGCATAATGCCAAGTAATGAAATGGGCTCTAAAATTCAGAGACCCAGGCGTCCTCCTCAAATGTATAGAGAGTGGTACCGGAACGTACTAGCTGCTGCGGCGAATAAGAAGCTTCTTATTCTTGATTACAATGGCGTGCTTGCCAGTGTTATGAGAGACGATATTCCTTTTCTGTCTCACTTCTATTCAAAATGTTTACAAATTAGTTTACCAATTTGTTTTTTTACGTATGCAGCTGTGCAACTCAGACATGGTGCTGCGAAGTTTCTGTATTTTTGTTTTACTGCCTATGAGGTTGCTATTTGATCTTCAAGGAGAAGTGTTGCTTGTAAAAGTGTCTATCGCAATGTAGTGCAAGTGTACACGACGCAAGTAGTAAAGTGATATGGAAGTATCAGATATCGTCTCCACAGGGACTGGGCTAATAGCTTCACCTTGGATTACTGCACGAGAGAGGAAAATAAAAAGTTTAAATGTTTGTCACGAAAATATAAAGAATACTGGAAATAAAGAGTAGTGAAATCAAGATAGAGAGAATGGGACGATATCGAATTGCTCATTAGTGTAGGTGTTGCAAATCTTAGGAAACTTTGTTCTGTCGTCGTCCCTGTCGCGGCAACAGTCTGTTGGTTATCGCGGCAGCGATTACTCAACTTAGTACTTCAAGCTTGGCAAGAATCCCTGCTATGCCTTGGCCTATCCCTAGGTCCAAGTCTGTCGATGAACACGTCTTTGATGATACCTCCCGGCGTGAATCGAAGGATGAACGCCGATGTTGTTGAATTCTTCCTTAGCCACTTAACCTCGTCCTATCCCTAGGTCCGAGATAGTTCAACTATAAACTAGAGAACTCGCACTTATTCCTTTTGTATACTTAACTCTCCCGATATTAAGTAAATAGATAATCTCACAATGCTCTCCCGATACTCTTGCAAGATGTTAAAACCAGAATAAGAGAACTTGAAGTAATTTTATTGAACAAAGAAAATCCTAAAACAATGCAATCCTTGCAACTACTTTACAAATCAACCTTTAGCCCTAGGGAAGTTTAGAACATGGTGAGGAAGGAAAAACGGCTAGGGTTTGGGAAGAAGGCTAGAGAATGGTGATGTCCTCTCCTAGGTCGAATTACATGCCTTTATATAGGCCTTGGGTTCAAGCTTTCTAATATGGCAAGAATACAACTTTAAATTAAAGTACAACTCTAATAAAGACTAAATCTTCAGAGCAGCAGTCTTTAGTTCGTCCTTGCTTCTTGCTTGGGATTTCTTCCTTGAACCTTGGGCTTGGCCTTCATTCTGATCTAGGGCTCGGAAAAATATAAGGGTACTCCACGACAGATGGGCTTAATTTTCTCTTTCTGTCGAGGTCCACTTCACTTTCTTCCCTTCACTATCGATGTCGTCCTTGGCTGCCACGGCAGCGGCCTTGGCAGCATCGTCCTTCACGTCTGCACATCCAGTTCCAGCTCTGCTTCTCTACTACCCTCCATCTGCTACAGCAGCTACCTGCAAAAGCAACCAATTTCAGTAGAAACTGTTCCATTTAATATATTTGTGATGTAAAACTGAAATCTAACCTAAATGCAATGAATTATGCTTGAATGCAGCAGAAATATGGGTTAAATATGGGGTAAAATATAGAACTTTTACACACTCAACACACCCCCAAACTCAAGTTTTTGCTTGCCCTCAAGCAATTCAGACCTAACAAAGAAAAATAAAAAAAATTGTTTGGCTTAAAACAATGAACTTTCCCTTACCTACCATTTCATTCCATATTGCAAGCAACACCTTGTCGAATAATTCAGGATTTATTCGGAACCATGCTATAATTCTCGTGTAGTGTGTGCATGCTTTGTGAACAATTATATGCCTAGACTCACTTAACTTACTAGAATAGCTGAAACTTCTAACTTGAATTTTTATGCCAAAGTTCATCTTTTTGGAGGAAATTTTTAGGTTCCTTTAGTTCAGACTCGATTCTATTTTTCAAGCTTAAGTTTGACTAGAGCCGGTTTCGGGCACCTCTAGCTAACTTCCTAGAGCCGGTTTCGGGCACCTCTAGGTGTAAGAGTCTATTTTTCTTAACTTCTTTTCCTAGAGCCAGTGTTAGGCACCTCTAGGGCCTATTCAAGTACTAAGCTTTTCCCTATTCTAGTTTACCAGTAAAGTTCTAGACAGTATAAGAGTCACAAATGGTGTTTAAGTTTCAGAACTATAGCAAGGCTCTAAACTGTTCCTAAGACTATCCTAAAAGTGCTGCCCCGACAGAGGCTGTTACGGCAGGTAAGTTCAGTTCAAAAGACTTAAGCCAAAATTTTCATCATTTTTTAAGACAAAAATAAACTAAGTAAAAGACACAAATTTTAAACTAAAACAAGACTCCATTAATGGAGGGATGCCACCCCCAAACTCGAGGGTTGCATTGCCCTCAATGCAAATGACAGTTAAAGAAAATGAAAAGTACATCACAAAATATATAAAAAAATGCAGACAGCAATATAAGATAAGAACTTAAATTTTAGTTGTTGTCGTCGTCGCTGCTGAGTCGGATCTATCGGCGAGCAGGGGCCTTCTTGACCGGTGCTGGCTGGCGGATGGGGGAGGCAGAGGTATTCTTTGTTTTGGCCTCCCTTGGCGGTTGAATGCGGGTAGGGGAGATATGGGGAGGTTTCTCCACTACCTGTACCTCAGAGCTGCTGCTGCTCTCATCGCCGATGTCGCTGCCGCTGCCACTATCTACCTTGTTCTTGTGTGCCACTATTTTCTGCCGCTTGACGGGTGTGAACTCCTTGGACAGATTCCTCTTTACGGAGGGTTCCCCGTCTGATTCGGCCCAGACTGAGGAAGAGGAGAAGCCTGCTATGAATGCATCGAGTTCGTCGGACGGCATTCATCTCTTGGTTCCCCTGGAAGAAGTGTTTGTTGTGCGACTGCCGCCGGCAGCTGTCGGGGTAGGGGTTGGTGTGGATGCCGCTGTTGGTGTTTGGGGTGTGGCAGCAGGTGTAGGGGTATGGGCATGGGCGGGGGCAGCAAAATATTGATTTGGAAAGGAAGGGAATGCAACATCAGGGAAATTTAAAGAGTTTTGGATGAAGGTTACCGTGGAAGTCGTGAAATCGCGGATGAAGCTCATGAGTCCGAGCTGTCGTTCCTCCAGCTTTTGTACTGCAGCAAGAATCTGGAAGGAGACGTCGGCTGGAGGGGCTGCTGCTGTTTGCTGCCAAGGTTCTGTGGCAGCTGGGTCGGTGTCGCTGGGTGCTGTCGTCTCTGCTGCTGTGGCAGTAGGATCAAAGGATGACAGCGGGGTGGCAGCAGTGAGTTCCATCAGGCTGAGTAGATTTCGCTCAGTCCAGCCCTTCCCTTGGACTCGTAGATCGGTGACAGCTTCTGGTATATGATGGCCGCAGCAGAGGGCGGTGATGAGGTAGGGGAAGTAGAGTGGTCCTGTCGGCCGATGTGCGCATTCCAATATGCTCTCCCGAATGTATCTACCCACGTTAATTGGCCTCTCATGTAGTATAGAATGAATGAGGGCTAACCTGGGTTGGTCTACGGTTGTGTTGTGCGAGGAGGGCATGATTCTCTTTTTTATGAAGGCGTTCTACAGCTTGGCCTCCGAGGTGAGTTAAACTCTCTTCACCGTCCTTGGGTTCTTCGGATCCATGTTCCACTGGGTTCCTTCTTCCGTGAGTTCTGCCATGACAGCGTCATAGGCAGCAGGGTCGAGGCTCTCCAGAAATTGCTGGTGATCATCTTCATTGATGCCCACATAGAAGCCATATAGAGTGTAGATATATTCTGGCTCGAAGGGCACCTCTCTTCCTCTCACCGTGATTGTTGTCGTGTGTCTGCTGTCGATGGCAGCATAAAAATCTCGGACCAGAGACACATTCATCTCCTCTGGCTGTTCTGCGAATAGCTGCCACTGCAGGGCTCTGGTTTTCTTCGCTATGAATGGCTGCAGTCCCAGGTTCCCCTCCTTGGACGTGTAGATGTAACCCTTCTCCTCCCACATGTCGCGAATCTAGAAGGATCGTGGGGTGGATGTTGCCGAGGCAGAGCCTGAAGCAGCACTTCTGCGGATGTTTCTAGAAGACATGGTTGCAAGGATTGTGTAAGAAAATGAAAATGAAAATGAAAACAAGTAAAAACTCTAGAGAAGGCAAGTAGAAGAAGTAGAAGTGAGTGAAAAATGAAAAGTGAAACGGGGTTTATATAGGGAAGAGTTTGCTGCCTGTTGGAGCTGTAACGGCAGGCGCGAATAATGGGGCCAGCTGTTACGCAATTTCTGACGCGTCTGTCACGCGTTTCCGTGTCTGTTGCGCGTCTGTTACGCGTTTGCGTGTCTGTCACGACAGCGTGTCGACAGGCTGTATTTTCAGCAGCTGTAACGACAGCGTCCAAAAGTTGGGCTTTTTGGGCTGATGGAAAATGGTGTGCTGGATTCACTTCTCCTCTTCTCCTTGTCTCCTTTATTTCCTGAAAATTAAAATTTAAAACTTTAATTCCTAAAAATAAAATAGCTGTAATTACCTAATAAATATATAATTAATAAAAATAATAAAAATAAAATTAGGTTAAATTAGGGATGTCAGGTGGGGCATCTCCTAAGGTAACCACTTCCTGCATTCTTGGGGCTTCAATCCCCTGATAATGTTTCAATCGTTGTCCATTCACTTTGAATTGGTGCCCGTCTTTTAAAGATCTGATCGTGATGGCACCATGGGGAAAAACCTGTACAACTTGGAATGGGCCAGACCATCTAGATTTCAGCTTCCCTGGGAAGAGCTTCAACCTAGATTTAAATAGCAACACAAGCTTCCCTGGGCAGAACTGTCGTGGCAGCAGCTTCTTGTCATGCCACTTCTTGGTCTTGTCCTTGTATATTCTTACGTTGTCATAGGCCATTGTTCGAATTTCTTCAATTTCGTTCAGATCAAGTAGCCTTTTCTGTCCTGCTTTTTCCAAGTCCATATTCACTGCCTTGATGGCCCAGTATGCTCTGTGCTCTATCTCAACAGGTAAATGGCATGTTTTCCCATAAATCAGCCGATAGGGAAACATTCCCAATGGAGTTTTGAATGTTGTCCTATAGGCCCATAATACATCATTGAGGTGTAAAGACCAGTCCTTCCTAGTTGGCTTAACCATCTTTTCCAGAATGTTCTTAATCTCTCTGTTGGATATTTCAGCATGTCCATTGGTCTGAGGGTGGTATGCTGTTGCGATCTGATGTTTGACACCATATTTTTTTAAGGCAGCAGCTATAACCCTATTATCAAAATGCCTTCCCTCATCACTAATGATCGCCTTAGGGATGCCAAATCTGGAAAAAATGTTTTTATGCAAAAACCTCTGAACCGTCTTGGCATCATTCTTCTGAGTGGCGACTGCTTCAACCCATTTGGACACATAGTCCACTGCCAGGAGGATGTATAAATTCCCACATGAAGTTGGGAATGGTCCCATAAAATCTATCCCCCAAACGTCGAAGATCTCGACTTCAAGAATATTTTGCAGCGGCATCTCGTGTCTCCTTGAGATGTTTCCCGTCCTTTGACACTTGTCACAGTTTTTGTAGAATGTTTGGGCATCCTTAAACAGTGACGACCAGTAAAATCCCGACTGCAAAACCTTGGCAGCAGTTTTGTTGCCTCCTAAGTGTCCTCCATACTGTGAAGCATGACAGTGATGTAGTATAGCTTCATGTTCATCTTGTGGTACACATCTCCTAATAACCTGATCTGCACAGATTTTGAAAAGAAGAGGTTCGTCCCAATAATAATGCTTAACATCATTTTGGAACCTCTTCCTAGCTTGGTAATTAAGGTCAGGAGGAGTTATTCCGCTAACTAAAAAATTAACGAAATCAGCATACCAGGGGAGTTCAGAAAACATACCTGCCGCCATGGCTGTCGCGGCAGTGATTGTGGCAGCAAACAACTGCTCATCAGGGAAGGTCTCCAATATGTGTGTCTCGTCTGCCGGTAGACTCTTTCCCTTCTCTAACCTTGACAAGTGATCTACGACTTGATTCTCTGTCCTTTTTGTCCTTGATTTCCAAGTCGAACTCTTGCAGTTGCAGAATCCAACGTATCAGTCTAGGCTTTGCATCCTTTTTGGTGAACAAATACTTCAATGCAGAGTGGTCTGTGTGGACTATGACCTTCGTTCCAAGTATATAAGAACGGAACTTGTCAATAGAGAATACCACAGCTAATAGCTCCTTCTCTGTGGTGGTGCAGTTCACTTGGGTTTCATTCAGTGTTTTGCTGGCATAGTATATGACATGAAAAAGCTTGTCTTTCCTCTGCCCAAGTGCTACCCCGACAGCATAGTCACTAGCATCACACATGATCTCAAACGGCAGTTTTCCATTCTGGTGGATGTACTATTGGGGTTGTTACCAGCATTTCTTTCAGAACCTTGAATGCTTCAGTACATTCAACGTTGAAGTCGAAGGGACGGTTCTGCTCCAGAAGATGGCATAAGGGCTTCGTGATCTTTGAAAAGTTCGCGATAAACCTTCGATAAAAACCAGCATGCCCTAAGAAGCTTCTGATTCCCTTGACTGTGGTGGGTGGCGGCAGCTTTTCGATTACTTCTATCTTAGCTCTGTCAACTTCTATGTCGCGGCAGCTAATTTTATGGCCGAGGACTATCCCTTCATCCACCATGAAGTGACACTTTTCCCAGTTCAATACCAAGTTTGCCTTTTCACATCTCTCGAGCACTTTCTGTAGGTTGCCTAGGCAGCTTTCAAAGTTGTCTCCAAAGACTGAAAAATCATCCATAAATATTTCTAGGAAATCCTCCACCATATCGGAGAATATTGCCATCATGCACCTTTGAAAAGTGGCTGGTGCATTACAAAGTCCAAATGGCATCCTCCGAAAAGCATATGTACCGTACGGGCATGTGAATGTCGTCTTTTCTTGATCTTCCGGTGCGATGGCTATTTGATTATAACCTGAGTAACCGTCAAGAAAACAATAGTAAGGCTTACCCGCTAATCTATCAAGCATTTGATCAATAAAGGGTAAGGGGAAGTGGTCCTTTCGGGTAGCTTTGTTAAGCTTCCGATAGTCCATAGAAACCCTTCAACTGGTCACAGTCCTGGTTGGGATTAGCTCATTGTCTTTCTTGGTTACCACGGTTATTCCTCCTTTCTTGGGAACACACTGCACCGGGCTTACCCACTTGCTATCCGAGATGGCATAGATTATTCCAGCATCTAGCCATTTTATGATCTCCTTTTTGTTCTGCTGCAGCATCCCTATTAGCTGTTGTTCCTGTTCCTGCATCAACTTGGAAGAGATGATTACGGGCAACGTATCATTTAAACCAAGGAAAGCATATTTTAACTGCCCTGGCAGGGGCTTTAGATCTAGAACAGGGGGCTCAACAGTTGATGGCTTTTGAATTAAATGGTTATCCGAGGTATAATTTAAGGGCTCGAATAACTTACCTGGACGATTGCCTATCCAGTTTACCTCCTCTTGATCTTCAGTATCAGATGTATCAGATTCTGAGGAGTTGTTGTTGTCGGTGCTGTCGTGACAGTCTTCTAAATGGCTGCCGAGGCAATGGCCAATTTTTGTGTCGTGGCAGCCCGACCTGATGCAGGGTTGGTCAAAGGTAATTGCAGTGATGGACTTGCACTCTTCTCCCGCATAATCCTGTTTCATTGCTTGGAGAACGTTCAGCTTGATCTCTTGATCGTTCACTCTCATAGTGAGTTCTCAGTTTTCCACATCAATCAATGATCTTCCTGTGGCTAAGAAGGGTCGCCCCAGGATGATTGGTGCATTCTCATCTGCTTCACAATCTAAGACAAGAAAGTCAGCAGGAAAAATAAACTTATCCACTCTTACCAGAATGTCTTCAATTTTTCCTTCTGGGTGAACGTAAGAGCGGTCTGCCAGCTGCAGTACTACTGTTGTGGGCCGAGCTTTTAAAAAATACCTAATTTCTGAAAAACATATTTGGGCATTAAATTTATGCTAGCACCAAGATCACAAAGTGCCTTACCCACGAATTTATCTCCGATTATGCACGGTATAATGAAGCTCCCAGGATCCTTTTTCTTCTAGGGTGGATACTTGTGCAAAATACTCATGCATCCATGTGTCATCTTAACCGTTTCAAATTCCCCAAGTCTGGATTTCTTCGACATGGCATCCTTGAGAAATTTGGCATAACCAGGTATTTCCCTAACAGCATCTAACAGCGGAATGTTGATATGAACCTGCTTAAAAATATCATAAATTTTCTTAAGCTGTGATTCATGTTTTAATTTTTGTAACCGTTGAGGAAAAGGAGGTGGGGGGCGATAATCAGCAATGCGTCCTTCCCACTGCATACGGATCTGAGGAGGTTTAGGTTCATCATCTTTCTCCTCTGTCCCTTCTGCTGTCGTGACAGGTTCATCGGCAGCAGGCTGCTTGTCGTCTGTCGGGGCAGCTTCCTCGGTAGGAGACTCCAAGGCTGGTTTCTTAACTGTCTCAGCTTCCTTCTCTGGCCCTGGTAATTTCTTCCCACTTCTAGTAGTGATGGCTTTACACTGCTCATGTGTGGGCTGTCTAGCATTTTCAGTATTGCTAGGAAATCCGACATTCTGCCTTGGTTTAACATGCTAGGAAATCTGACCCATTTGTGTCTCTAGTGACTTCAGAGTAGCTTCATGATTAGTCATCCGCATCTCTGTTGTATCCATGAATGTCTCAGTCTTTTTGACGAAGTGATTCATGTTTTCAATGTAGGTTCCTGTTTGAGACATAAACTTAGCCAGGGTCTGCTCCAGTATATTAGTCGTGGCAGGTGATGGTTGTTGCTGCCGCTGCTGCGGTTGCTTCCGAGTCAGTAATCTAGGTCCTCCCTGATTCTGAGTGTTCTGTGCTTGAGAATTCAGGGCATTATTAGGATTGCTCCAAGAGAACTTGGGATCATTTCTCCAATTGGGATTGTAGTTGTTGGAGTTATAATTCTGCTTATTGTAGCTCCCAACATGCATCCCTTCTTCTAACTGTAACGGGCACTCCTCCGAACTGTGATTTCCATCGCAAGTTTCGCATACCTCTTCAGTAGAATAGACAGGCTGTGAATCTTCTTTTAAGAGCTTTTTCATCGCCATAGTGAGGTATGCCACCTGTGATTTTAATGAACTGTCGGCCTCATAATCCTTTACAGCTAGAACTCGTTTACCCCCTCTTCTTGCCGTAGGAAACTGCTCCTCATTCTTTGCCAGATTTTTCAATACTGCCATTGCTTCATTTGGGTCTTTGTCCAGCAGTAATCCATTTGCTGCTGAATCAATTTTAATACGAGTTTGTAAATTGGCAGCATTATAGAATTTGGTTACCTGGTTCCAAACGGGGAATCCATGCATCGGGTAGTTCCTCAAGAGAGTGGTAAATCTGTCCCAGGCCTCGTGCATCGGCTCGTCTTCTTCCTGTTGAAAAGTAGCAATTTCGTTACGTAATCGCTCAGATAAGTGTGAAGGGTTAAAACGAGATAAAAATTCACGAGTTAGGTCTACCCAAGTTCGTATTGAACCCAGCGTTAGTTTATTCCACCAAGTCTTTGCTCTGTCCCTCAATGTATGAGGAAATAACCAAAGCCTCAGTATCTCCGGATTAACTCCTGGTAGTCTAAACGAACCACAAATTTCCTGGAATGTTTTCAGATGCTCCCTAGCATCCTCAGTAGCAGCACCACTAAATTGGCCAGCGTTGTTGATCATGCTGAACATAATAGGTTTCAGCTCGAAGTTGTCAACATCTACGCCTGGCAGGGTTGTTTCCAGTTCTACATGATCATTGAGCATGTAGTCTCGGCATGACTGGCGTGCGGCATCGACAGGAGGATCGGCAGGTGGGCCGTTCCTTCTGTCTCCGGCAGGATTTTCATTATCCTGGGGATTCCCTTGGTTGTTCATGGCCTCTAACTGTTCTTCGAGGTATTCGTTTCTGGCTAACACGAAGCGAAGTCGGTTCCTAAGATTGTACGAGCGTTCGATTTCAGGGTCTAATGGATACTCAGGTTCCTCTCCTCGTCTCGATCTGTACATAAATAGAAAACCTTGTGAAAAGCAAAGGTTGAACAATCCAAGAAAAATAAAACAGAAAAATAAAAAGAATGCAGTAAAAGGTAGGGTAAAGTTATTTTGCCATTCCCCGGCAACGGCGCCAAAAAACTTGTTGCGTGTAAAAGTGTTTATCGCAATGTAATGCAAGTGTACACGACGCAAGTAGTAATGTGATACGGAAGTATCGGATATCGTCTCCACAGGGACTGGGCTAATAGCTTCACCTTGGATTACTGCACGAGAGAGGAAAATAAAGAGTTTAAATGTTTGTCACGAAAATATAAAGAATACTGGAAATAAAGAGTAGTGAAATCAAGATAGAGAGAATGGGCCGGTATTGAATTCCTCAATAGTGTAGGTGTTGCAAATCTTAGGAAACTTTGTTATGTCGTCGTCCCTGTCACGACAGCACCTGTCGCGGCAGTAGTCTGTTGGTTATCGCGGCAGCGATTACTCAACTCAGTACTTCAAGCTTGGCAAGAATCCCTGCTATGCCTTGGCCTATCCCTAGGTCCAAGTCTGTCGATGAACACGTCATTGATGATACCTCCCGGCGTGAATCGAAGCATGAACACAGATGTTGTTGAATTCTTCCTTAGCCACTTAACCTCGTCCTATCCCTAGGTCCGAGATAGTTCAACTATAAACTAGAGAACTCGCACTTATTCCTTTCGTATACTTAACTCTCCCGATATTAAGTAAATAGATAATCTTACAATGCTCTCCCGATACTCTTGCAAGATGTTAAAACCAGAATAAGAGAACTTGAAGTAATTTTATTGAACAAAGAAAATCCTAAAACAATGCAATCCTTGCAACTACTTTACAAATCAACCCTTAGCCCTAGGGGAAGTTTAGAACATGGTGAGAAAGGTAAAACGGCTAGGGTTTAGGAAGAAGGCTAGAGAAAGGTGATGTCCTCTCCTAGGTCGAATTACATGCCTTTATATAGGCCTTGGGTTCAAGTTTTCTAATATGGCAAGAATACAACTTTAAATTAAAGTACAACTCTAATAAAGACTAAATCTTCAGAGCAGCAGTCTTTAATTCGTCCTTGCTTCTTGCTTGGGATTTCTTCCTTAAACCTTGGGCTTGGCCTTCATTCTGATCTAGGGCTCGGAAAAATATAAGGGTACTCCACGACAGATGGGCTTAATTTTCTCTTTCTGTCGAGGTCCACTTCACTTTCTTCCCTTCACTATCGCTGTCGTCCTTGGCTGCCACGGCAGTGGCCATGGCAGCATCGTCCTTCACGACTGCACATCCAGTTCCAGCTCTGCTTCTCTACTGCCCTCCATCTGCTACAGCAGCTACCTGCAAAAGCAACCAATTTCAGTAGAAACTGTGCCATTTAATATATCTGTGATGTAAAACTGAAATCTAACCTAAATGCAATGAATTATGCTTGAATGCAGCAGAAATATGGGTTAAATAGGGGTAAAATATAGAACTTTTACACACTCAACAAGAAGGTAATGCGGACCTCTGCCACCACCCTAAATGAATTAAATTAACCGATCTTTTAAGAATATTAGTCTTTTTACTTTTTTGTGCCTGAGCTTTTCATCAATGCAGAGAAAACCTTGAGTGGGCACTTTGGAGAATTAACGATCTTAAACCAAGACTTGCCTTCATTTGGGTAACTTCAGTCTACTATTCTTTAAAGCATCTTTAAAAATTTTGACAAAATTGATGGACTTCATTTGAATTATGCAGGATCAAAGTCACTGCGAACAACATCCCTCCGAACCAAATATATTTACCAAAAATCTGAGGCGTATGTGGGCTAATATGCCTCAGTATAATGAAGGAAACACGCTGTTGGTTGACGAATCCGAAGCTAAAATGATTAATAATCCGGTCAGTAAAGAACTTAACCTATTTTGATATTACTTTCAGCCATATAAACAATGAATCTTTAGAAACTCATTATGTTTTCGATTATGTTCATGTTTCAGGAGAACACCTACATATGTCCTAAATCCTACAAGGTACAAGATGAGATAACTGATAACGAATTAAGTAAAACTTCCGAAATCAAACATCTTCATTATAAAGATGGAGCATTTTCTTCAACTCAAACCTAATTATGTAATTTTTGTACTTGCACTTGATCATAGAAAAAGGTGGTTCCATTCGGGTATATTTAGAAAACTTGGCCGCAGCAGACAATGTTCAAGACTATGTGAAGCATCATCCATTTTTGGATTAACTGCAGGTCAACGAGATCGTCGATTGTTCACCTATTGTTCTTTGATAATCTCATTTGTATTATATGTTTGTTCGTCTTTTGTAATTGTGTAAATACAACATACACTGTTAAATATGTAAAAATCTCATAGTAAAAATTTTGTCCTTATTATATGATCATTTTAGAGTTTTGTACACAAACAACAAACATTTCCAAAAATTATAAAAAAACCCTAAATCCGCTATATAGGTTGTTTCGATGCCACCTAAAGGACTTAAAATTTGCGGTCATTCTCGCAAGCCAGTACCGAAACCGACCATAGGAGGTTTCGATGCCTCGAAAAGGACTTTAAGTTTTTGACAATTCTGCCAAACCAGCACCGAAACCAAATATAGGTGGTTTCGATGCCCCTAATAAAACTTGTACAAAAGTATGATTTTTCGTTCAATTTGTGTATGTACACATATCCTTACAAAAGGTATAAACTTTTTATGCAGGTCAAACTAGCACCGAAACCCCATAGAGGTGGATTTGATGCCCTGAAAAGGACTTTAAGTTTTTGACAATTTTGTCAAACCAGCACCGAAACCCAATATAGGTGGTTTCGATGCCCCTAATAAAATTTGTACAAAAGTATGCTTTTTCGTTCAAATTGTGTATGTACACATATCCTTACAAAAGGTATAAACTTTTTATGCAGGTCAAACCAGCACCGAAACCCCATAAAGGTGGATTCGATGCCCCTTACTGGAAACAGAATCACCGAAACCCCATATAGGTGGTTTCGATGCCCCTTATACAACAAGTACAAAAGTATGCTTTTGGGTAGGAATTTGTGTATGTACACATTTCTTTACAAGTACATGCGCTATATTGAACCTTGGTGAAATTGTGTACTAAAAATGGTATATACCGTTTTCTCTTACAATTTTGTACCAATTTGTGTACATTTGCTACTAATTTATGTATATGCACAAAACATTATAAAGCTTGGACCAAAGTAAGTTTTTTGGTATGAAATTGTGTATCTACACATTTCCTTACAAGTACATGAGCCATTTTGAACCTTGCTGAAATAGGTGTAATACAAAAGGTATAAACTTTTTATGCAGGTCAAACCAGCATCGAAACCCCATAGAGGTGGATTCGATGCCCCCCCCCACTAGAAATAGAAGCACTGAAACCCCATATAGGTGGTATCGATTCCCCTAATACAACAAGTACAAAAGTATGCTTTTGGGTAGGAATTTGTGTATGTACACATTTCTTTACAAGTACATGCACGATATTGAACCTTGGTGAAATTGTGTACTAAAAAAGGTATATACCTTTTTCTCTTACAAATTTGTACCAATTTGTGTACACTTCCTACTAATTTATGTATATACGCAAAACCTTATAAACTTTTTCTGCAGGTCAAACTGGCACCGAAACCCCATAGAGCTAGGTTCGATGCCCCCTACTGGAACTAAAAGCACTGAAACCCCATATAGGTGGTTTCGATTCCCCCTTCTAAATCATGTACCAAAGTATGCTTTTGGTTAACAATTTGTGTATGTACACATTTCCTTACAAGTAAATGACCCAAAATTGAACCAACGTGAAAATGTGTAATAAAATAATGTATATACCTTTTTCTCTTGCAAAGTTGTACCAATTTGTGTACATTTGCAACTACTAAGTGTATACAGTACCGAAACCCCTTATGATGGTTTCGATCCCACTAAAAGGAATCTGCCTTTTCAGTGTTCTATGTTTTCACTGTAATCACATGAACTGTTTCCTGTTCATCATGTATAAATCTAGTTTCGATACCCCCAGAACGAATGAGCCTTTTCAGTTTCCTGTCTTTTCACTAGAATCACATGAATCATTTCATGTTCATCATGTATAAAGCTAGTTTCGATATCCCCCGAATGAATCAGCCTTTTCAGTTTCGTGTCTTTTCACTAGAATCACATGAACCGTTTCATGTTCATCATGTATAAAGATGGTTTCGATACCCCAACATGGATCAGCCTATTCAGTTTCTTGTCTTTTCACTAGAATCACATGAACCATTTCATGTTCATGTACCTTCAATATGAACAGACATTGTGCCTTCTCACTTTCTCTCCTTAGTTTTCACTTTCCCTCCCAATTGAATTTCCCTATATATTAACAACTCTTCTCTTTACTCTTTACAACATCTTCTACTCAATATACTCAACCCTTCGCTCAGAAATCAGTTCTCTTTCACCATATTCTATTCAATATCTTCACATACAATGAGTTTGAGCAGAGCTTCTAGTCACAATCCTTAGCCATTGGCAAAGAGGAAACTTGATTTCGACTCAGAATCAAACAACAATGATGATTGTAACGCCCTGGTTTTGGGCCTAGATGTTTTAGAGTTCGAACCAGACCGGTTGAGAATGGTTCGAATCTTAAAGGGAGACTTAGGGAACACTTAGTTCGGGATGTTTTAAAAATATGGAAAAATACCTAAAAATCCTCATTTAATATATGAATGATTATGGTGAAATCAGTTTTACAAAATAAGGTTTGGAAATACTACATTTCGGTGTAGTGACCAAATCGCAGTTTTTGCAAAAGTGGAATAGTGACTATTTTGTAAAGGATTGAAACTTTGAATCTTTAAGGAGCTAATTTTACCTAAATGTTTTCATTATATTTTTCCTTAATTTGGGTGGTTTTAATAATGTTTTAATTAAAGGAAATAAGGTTAATTAAAAGGAAACTACATTTGACTTTTCATAACTACTTTTCATCTATTTTCTCTCGTTTCATTTTCTCTCAAATTCTTTTCAGCCAAACACATTTTCTCCAGAAAATATCCTTTGATTTTCACTCCATTTGATGGGATTTTAATCTCCTTTTGTTTCTTGATCATTTCCTCATCAAATCCTCTTGTTTTTACATTGGAATTTCAAGGAAAACTTGCCCAATTCAAGGAGAAATCATCCATTAGAGGTAAGCTTCATCCTTCTCCTCTAATGATGAGTTCTTTACTGAAATTCCCAAGTTATCAATCCTTTGTTAATGGTTTTTGAGTGGTTTCAATGTTAGAAACAAGAAATTGTATTAAAACTCAAGATTTTGAAGAGATCTTGAAGATTTTCGTGGTGAATGATTAGGCTCTGTTTTGAGATGGTTTTCTAATGTATTTTGATGTTAATTGATGTTACAAATGAGGTTTTATCAATCAAATCTCGAATAGGCTTGGATTCTTAAGTTTTGTATGCTAGGATGTTGGTTTTTGGGGTGATTTTGGTGTTTTGTCATAGCTGGAGGTATAAGGACGAGTTTGTGGTGGTTTTTGATGTTAATTGATGTGTAGAAATGATTAGAGGTGATAGATCTTGGCTGGGCTTTGATTTGGGGATATTTGGAGATGGTTCCAGTTGTGTTTGGTAGCCGAAATGTGGTTTTTAAGTAGAGCTGCGAGATTAGATGTGTGGCTGATGGTTTTAATGCATGATGATGCATTAATCCTATGCTCTTATGTGTTATAAACGGGGGAGACATCTTCGGACACATTTGGTGTTGATCCGGAAGTGCTAGAAGCCTAGATAGTGTTTTGGCGAGCAAGGAAAAACGTAATCGGTGAGTGGAAAAGAGTTTTCCAGCTTAGAAACGTGTTGTACGTGATTTTGGGAGCTTAGTGTAAGTTTGAAAAACTTAGCTAAGCTCAAGAGTAAGTGAATTGAATTTCTCTCTTGGATAGTGCTACACTTTGGTTTTAAATGCACTTGAGATGGTTGTGTTTTTTAATTACTGTTTTAAGCATGTTTAAGCATGGTTTAAATGTTGGATTTTATTGTCATTATGTTAGGGATGCACTAGGTAAGTGATCCTTGGTTTTCATATGAAAATGCATATGATGTTAAGCATGTATGCTTGTATAAATGACATTGTTGTTATGCTTAAAAAATAGTGGATTAATGTGGATAAATGATTATATTGGCAAGTGATGAAAATGGTTTTTGGTTACTTTAATCGGATATAGTTAGCCGGCTATAGGATTGGGTGCACCGTGAATATAGTCGCCTTGGATGTTGAGGGGTTGTGATTGTGTCGTAGTCTCCATCCAAGTACCCTAATGATTGAGGTTAAGATCACAACGGTGAATGGTTAGTTCCGTGTGAGAGTCTTGTGTATGTGTCCCATACTCTCGTTAGTGGAATAATACAACTACCGATGAGTGATGTTGAGGGGTTGTGATTGTGCCATTAGTCTCCATCACGGGTGTTGATGGGTTGTGATTGTGCCATATGTCTCCACCTTGTATAGTCTGGTAGTTTGTATGAAGCGTAAGGGACAGCGCTTGTAATCCGCGTATCCGATTGTGTCTTGTGTTGAAAGGATTTGTGATCTATCACTTGAAAGCCAATATAATGTAAATGATCTAAGTGAAGCATGAGATGCTTGTAAATGATGCAAGAGTGCATGAGAAATATGCGTATGATGCAAGATTGCATGTGATGCTTGTTAAAGCATGAGAAAAGGTTTATTTGCTGTTGTATATTGATGCATAAGTGCATGAGGTTTCAAAAGTGCATTAAATTCTTGAAAAGACTTGTTTTATAAAGGGCATGTATTGTAAAGCGATGATTTTTTAAACATGTGTTATGCATTGATGAATGAGTTTAGCGTTCCTCACTAAGCTTATTGCTTACGCTCGTTTGTTTCACCAATGCAGAAAATTGAACGTTTGGAGGCAGCTCGATAGCAAGAGGAATCCAAGGTTTTTGCTAAAGAAATGTATGTGGTTAACCCTTAGTGTAATAAGAGGCAATGGGTGGGAATTCATACTTTGGAATGTTTGAGATGTTCCTTTTTCTTTGAGCATATTGGTTTGACTATATTTGAATTGTAAATGGCCTCTGAACTTTGGATTTTGGATTGTTTGGAGGTTTGCCTTGTTTTGGTTTTGACAAACTAGGAAGCATGCCTTTAGAGCCTTTGTTTGGGTATTGGTTGCCATGTTTAGGCTATAGCTTAGATATGATATTGGTTGTTATGTATCCTTGATGTATGCATGTTGTAGCATGTCTCGGAGTTGATTCGAGTATGAAAAAGCATGTAAAACCAGCAATTTTTGCTGTCACTGGGCAAGGTGTATCGAAACGCCTGCAACAGTTTCAAAACGGGGGCCTGTAATGGCCAAAACGTTTCGGAACAGGTTGAGGCTGTTTCGAGACAGTTTGGCCACTGGAGTGACCCGTTTCGATGCTGGTCTCGGAACACACTCGAGTACCGAAACGGTCAACACCGTTTCGATACGGGCGTTTCGGTGCGGTGGGTGGGTGTTCCGATACAGTTGACCGTTGGATGATGTTTGAATTGTTTTAAGATTGCATGCTTTACATTTTAGTCCTGAATGTTGTGGATGCAATTGCTTTAGCTTGGAATGTCCTTTTTAATTGAGATTTGGCTGAGAGGCATGAAATATGACTAATTACATATTGGTAATCTTATATTCACCCAAGTCCTTATTTTTTTCTGAAAATTACATTTTGGTCCCTAAAATGTGTATATCAAGCAATCGAGTCCCTAAATGTTTTCTAATCGCGATGCCCTTCTCTCCCACGTTTATTGAGTAATCACATAGGCTTAATTTGCATCTAGAGAAGATAAAAATAAAAAAGGTCGTTAATCAAGGTTGACTTACGGGTTGACTTTAGTTTTCTCCGTGTAATCTTCATAGTTCGGGTCAAACGTCTAGGCCGGGCTAAGGGGGTTACATTTGTTGGTATCAGAGCATGGTTTCGAAGGAATTGGGAGTGTTGGTATGTGTTGTTGATGTGAGTTAAAGTATGATGATTGAAAAGCATGTTAAAGTTTGAATTTTTGAATTTATGCCATGTTGGTTGATGGAATTGCCTTTCTATGGATTTGATGTAATCCTTGGCATGGATTGGTTGACGTAGCATAGAGCGGTGGTTGACTTTGATGTTAAGCGAGTCACCTTAAAGTTGGCCGATGACTACGAGGTTGTTGTAGTAGGCGAGAATGTGAAATTCTTGTCGAATGTGATGTCGGCCTTGGAGGCAAACCGTATGATGAGATTGGGGTGTGAGGCTTACCTTGCCTATGTGATGAATCCTGGCACTAAGGATGTACGCGTGCAGGACATCCGAACGGTTTGCAATTTTCCGGGTGTCTTTCCGGAAGAATTGCCTGGTTTGCCGCCAAACAGGGAAGTTGAGTTTGGTATAGAGTTGTACGAGAATAAAACCCTGGTGTCCATTGCTCCTTATCACATGGCACTTAAAGAGTTAAAAGAGTTGAAAAATCAGTTGCAAGAGTTGTTGGATCGAGGTTTTATCTGGCCTAGTGTGTCACCTTGGGGTGCACCAGTTCTGTTTGTAAAGAAGAAAGATGGGACGATGAGGATGTGTATAGATTATCGGCAACTGAATAAGTTGACGATCAAGAACAAGTATCCCTTGCCTAGAATTGATGATCTCTTTGATCAATTTCGGGGAGCCTCGGTGTTTTCTGAGATAAACTTGAGATCGGGGTACTATCAGCTGAAGCTGAAGGATGTGGATGTACCTAAAACTGTTTTTTGGACGAGGTACGGGCATTAGAGTTTTTGGTGATGCCATTTGGTTTGACCAACGCGCCTGCTGCTTTCAAGGACATGATGAATCGTGTATTCCATGAATTCTTAGATCAGTTTGTGGTGGTGTTCATCGATGATATCCTTGTGTATTCGCGTATTGAGGAGGATCATGATAAGCACTTAAGGATCGCTTTGCAAGCGTTGTTGGAGAATCAGTTGTATGCGGAGCTGAGTAAGTGTGAGTTTTGGCTTAGGGAAGTGGTCTTCCTTGGGCATGTGGTATCGGCTGAGGGTATTCGCGTTGATCTGCAAAAAGTGGAGGTTGTGATGAGTTGGAAGGTGCCTAAGTCAGTGACGGAGGTACGAATTTTCCTTGGGTTGGCCGGGTACTACCGTAGGTTTGTTGAGGGTTTTTCAAAGATAGAAGCACCTTTGACCAAGTTGTTGCAGAAGAATGTTCGTTTTGAGTGGACGGAGGCGAGACAACAAGCCTTTGAGAAGCTGAAGGAAGCTTTGACGCAAGCTCCCGTTTTGATTCAACCTGAGTCTGGTAAGGAGTTTGTGGTCTATAGTGATGCGTCCATTATTGGTTTGGGTTGCGTGTTGTTGCAGGAGGGTAAGGTGGTGTCCTATGCATCTAGGCAGTTGAAGGTGCATGAGCGCAACTACCCTACTCATGATCTTGAACTTGCAGCTGTGGTATTTGCCTTGAAAATTTGGAGGCATTACTTGTATAGTGAGAAATGTGTTGTGTTCACGGATCATAAGAGCTTGAAATACCTTATGTCTCAGAAGGAGTTGAATCTTAGGCAACGACGTTGGGTGGAGTTGCTTAAGGATTATGATCTGGTGATTGAGTACCACCCAGGCAAGGCCAATGTTGTGGCCGATGCTTTGAGTCGGAAAATGGTGGTTGAGTTGAGAGCGATGTTTGCCCATTTGAGCATATCGCGTGAAGGTGGTCTTGTGGCGGAGTTGCAAGTGAAACCATCTTTGTTACAGTTGATTAAAGAGAAACAGTTGCTTGATGATTCTCTGGTGTCGCATGTTCAAGATATTGCGGAAGATAGACCTTCAGATTTCAGCTTTAATGATGATGGTGTTCTGTGTTTTGGGAGTCGGATAGTGGTGCCAGATGATGTTGAGTTAAGGCGCACTATTTTAATTGAAACTCATTGTAGTCCTTTTGCTATGCACCCGGGTAGTACAAAGATGTATCGTGACCTAAAGGATGAGTACTGCTGGGTGGGGTTGAAAAAGGATGTAGTTGAGTTTGTTAGTAAGTGTATGGTGTGTCAGCGAGTGAAGGCTGAGCATCAGGTTCCTTCTGGATTGTTGCAGCCTTTGAGAATTCCAGAATGGAAGTGGGAGAGAATCACCATGGATTTTGTGTCTAGATTGCCTTTGTCGCCGACAAAGAAGAATTCAGTTTGGGTGATTGTGGATCGGCTTACGAAGTGTGCACATTTGCTGCCTGTGCATACTACGTATACTTTGGATAAGTTAGCTGTGTTGTACATTGTTGAGATTGTGCGGTTGCACGGTGTGCCAAATTCCATTTTGTCGGATAGAGATCTGCGGTTCACAGCATGATTTTGGGAATGTTTACATCAAGCTTTGGGTACACGACTGAATTTCAGCACTTCTTATCATCCGCAGACGGATGGGTAGTCAGAACGTGTGATTCAGGTGCTCGAGGATATACTGAGGTGTTGTGTGATAGATTTTCAGGGTTCTTGGGAAAAGCACTTGCCGTTGGTTGAGTTTGCGTATAACAATAGTTATCAGGCAAGTATCCAAATGGCTCCATACGAGGCTTTGTATGGGAGGAGATGTATAACCCCTCTTTGTTGGGCAAAAGTTGATTTCGATGCCGGCTATGCTTAAGAGAACCAACAAGAAGGTGGAGCTCATTTGTGAGCGGTTAAAAGTGGCATCGGATAGGCAAAAGTCTTATGCGGACTTGAAGCGTAAGGAAATTGAGTTCGCAGTTGGCGAACGGGTGTTCTTGAAGGTATCACCTTGGAAGAAGGTGATGAGATTTGGGCGTAAGGGTAAACTTAGCCCAAGGTTTATTGGACCCTACGAGATTGTGGAGCGTATTGGTCTTGTGGCATATCGGTTGAGATTGTCTGCTGAGTTGGAGAAGATACATGATTTGTTTCATGTCTCTATGTTACGGAAGTATAGATCGGATCCTTCGCGTGTAATGCATGTTGAGGACATAGAGTTGAATCTGGATTTGTCGTATGAGGAGGAACCGGTGAAGGTTCTGGGCGTGAGTAGTAAAGTTCTTTGTGGCAAGACGATAGAGCTTGTGAAGCTGTTGTGGCGACATCGAGGAGTTGAGGAGGCCACGTGGGAAAGCAAGTCAGATATGCTCAAGCAGTTTCCGCATCTCTTTTCTTCAGGTAAGAATTTCGAGGACGAAATTTCCTAAGTGGGGGAGAGTTGTAACGCCCTGGTTTTGGGCCTAGATGTTTTAGAGTTCGAATCGGACCGGTTGAGAACGGTTCGAATCTTAAAGGGAGACTTAGGGAACACTTAGTTCGGGATGTTTCAAAAATATGGAAAAATACCTAAAAATCCTCATTTAATATATGAATGATTATGGTGAAATCAATTTTACAAAATAAGGTTTGGAAATACTACATTTCGGTGTAGTGACCAAATCGCAGTTTTTGCAAAAGTGGAATAGTGATTGTTTTGTAAGGGATTGAAACTTTGAATCTTTAAGGAGCTAATTTTACCTAAATGTTTTCATCAGATTTTTCCTTAATTTGGGTGATTTTAATAATGTTTTAATTAAAGGAAATAAGGTTAATTAAAAGGAAACTACATTTGACTTTTCATAACTACTTTTCATCTATTTTCTCTCATTTCATTTTCTCTCAAATTCTTTTCAGCCAAACACATTTTCTCCAGCAAATATCCTTTGATTTTCACTCCATTTGATGGGATTTTAATCTCCTTTTGTTTCTTGATCATTTCCTCAACAAATCCTCTTGTTTTTACATTGGAATTTCAAGGAAAACTTGCCCAATTCAAGGAGAAATCATCCATTAGAGGTAAGTTTCGTCCTTCTCCTCTAATGATCAGTTCTTTACTGAAATTCCCAAGTTATCAATCCTTTTTTAATGGTTTTTGAGTGGTTTCAATGTTAGAAATAATAAATTGTATTAAAACTCAAGATTTTTGAAGAGATCTTGAAGATTTTCGTGGTGAATGATTAGGCTCTGTTTTGAGATGGTTTTCTAATGTATTTTGGATGTTAATTGATGTTACAAATGAGGTTTTATTAATCAAATCCCGAATAGGCTTGGATTCCTAAGTTTTGTAATGTTAATTGATGTGTAGAAATGATTAGAGGTGATAGATCTTGGCTGGGCTTTGATTTGGGGATGTTTGGAGATGGTTCCAGTTGTGTTTGGTAGCCGAAATGTGGTTTTTGAGTAGAGCAGCGAGATTAGATGTGTGGCTGATGGTTTTAATGCATGATGATGCATTAATCCTCTGCTCTTATGTGTTATAAACAGGGGTGACATCTTCGGACACCTTTGGTGTTGATCAGGAAGTGCCGGAAGCCTAGATAGTGTTTTGGCGAGCAAGGCACAACGTAATCGGTGAGTGGAAAAGAGTTTTCCAGCTTAGAAACGTGTTGTACGTGATTTTGGGAGCTTAGTGTAAGTTTGAAAAACTTAGCTAAGCTCAAGAGTAAGTGAATTGAATTTCTCTCTAGGATAGTGCTACATTTTGGTTTTAAATGCACTTGAGATGGTTGTGTTTTTTAATTACTGTTTTAAGCATGTTTAAGCATGGTTTAAATGCTGGATTTTATTGTCATTATGTTAGGGATGCACTAGGTAAGTGATCCTTGGTTTTCATATGAAAATGCATATGATGTTAAGCATGTGTGCTTGTATAAATGACATTGTGGTTATGCTTGAAAAACAGTGGATTAATGTGGATAAATGATTATATTGGCAAGTGATGAAAATGGTTTTTGGTTACTTTAATCGGATATAGTTAGCCGGCTATAGGATTGGGTGCACCGTGAATAAAGTCACCTTGGCTGTTGAGGGGTTGTGATTGTGCCGTACTCTCCATCCAAGTACCCTAACAATTGAGGTTAAGATCACAACGTTGAATGGTTAGTTCCGTGTGTGAGTCTTGTGTATGTGTCTCATACTCTCATTAGTGGAATAATACAACTATCGATGAGTGATGTTGAGGGGTTGTGATTGTGCCATATGTATCCACCTTGTATAGTCTGGTAGTTTGTATGAAGCGTAAGGGACAACGCTTGTAATCTCGTATCCGATTGTGTCTTGTGTTGAAAGGGTTTGTGATCTATCACTTGAAAGTCAATATAATGTAAATGATCTAAGTGAAGCATGAGATGCTTGTAAATGATGCAAGAGTGCATGAGAAATATGCGTATGATGCAAGATTGCATGTGATACTTGTTAAAGCATGAGCAAAGGTTTATTTGCTGTTGTATATTGATGCATAACTGCATGAGGTTTCAAAAGTGCATTGAAGTCTTGAGAGGACTTGTTTTATAAAGGGCATGTATTGTAAATCGATGATTTTGTAAACCTATGTTATGCATTGATGAATGAGTTTAGCGTTCCTCACTAAGCTTATTACTTACGCTCGTTTGTTTCACCAATGCAAAAAATTGAACGTTTGGAGGCAGCTCGATAGCAAGAGGAATCCAAGGTTTTTGCTAAAGAAATGTATGTGGTTCACCCTTAGTGTAATAAGAGGCAATGGGTGGGAATTCATACTTTGAAATGTTTGAGATGTTCCTTTTTCTTTGAGCATATTGGTTTGACTATATTTGAATTGTAAATGGCCTCTGAACTTTGGATTTTGGATTATTTGGAGGTTTGCCTTGTTTTGGTTTTGGCAAACTAGGAAGCATGCCTTTAGAGTCTTTGTTTGGTATTGGTTGCCATGTTTAGGCTATAGCTTAGATATGATATTGGTTGTTATGTATCCTTGATGTATACATGTTGTAGCATGTCTCGGAGTTGATTCGAGTATGAAAAAGCATGTAAAACCAGCAATTTCTGCTGTCACTGGGTAGGGTGTATCGAAACGCCTACAACAGTTTCGAAACGGGGGCCTGTAATGGCCATAACGTTTCGGAACGGGTTGAGGCTGTTTCGAGACAGTTTGGCCACTGGAGTGACCCGTTTCGATGCTGGTCTCGGAACACACCCGAGTACCGAAACGGTCAACACCGTTTCGATACGGGCATTTCGGTACGGTGGTTGGGTGTTCCGATACAGTTGACCGTTGGATGATGTTTGAATTGTTTTAAGATTGCATGATTTACATTTTAGTCCTGAATGTTGTGGATGCAATTGCTTTAGCTTAGAATGTCCTTTTTAATTGAGATTTGGCTGAGAGGCATGAAATATGACTAATTACATATTGGTAATCTTATATTCACCCAAGTCCTTATTTTTTCTGAAAATTACATTTTGGTCCCTAAAATGTGTATATCAAGCAATAGAGTCCCTAAATGTTTTCTAATCGCGATGCCCTTCTCTCACACGTTTATTGAGTAATCACATAGGCTTAATTTGCATCTAGAGAAGATGAAAAGAAAAAAAGGGTTGTTAATCAAGGTTGACTTACGAGTTGACTTTGGTTTTCCCCTTGTAATCTTCGTAGTTCGGGTCAAACGTCTAGGTCGGGCTAAGGGGGTTACAATGATGTCTATTTTGGTTTTGACGAAGAGGAGGAACAAAGCCATGAGACACTCAAAACAAGCAGATGGCTCAAGAAGTTTTTCGAGACCTTCGATAGAATGAACAAAATCAATGACCCTTCTACTCGATGGCAGTGTCCAGCATGTCAAGGAGGTCCTGATGCCCCTCACAGGTTTCTTGGCCTTCAGTCCCTAGTGACACATGCCAAAACCAAAGGCAGACCAAAGCTCAAACTCCATCGCCAACTTGCTCGGCTATTGGACGAGGAATTGCGTAGAAGGGGTACTTCGACTGTTCCTCATGGTCAAGCTTATGGGGAATGGAGTGGTTTGAGAGATGATTAGAATGAAGCTGATATTGTCTGCCCACGCCTGCAAACGATGAGGAAGAGGATCACCAAATACTCTGGCCACCCATGGTGATGATAATGAACACAAGGCTTCATCAAGATGCAAACTGGAAGGTAGTTATATAACTTTTGAATTATGTTTTCATGAATATTACAATTCCTTAACTTGTAATGTTTTGCATTTTCTGCTTCAGTGGCTTGGTATGGGAAACCAAGAGCTTCTTGCCTATTTCAACTCCTATGATACTGTTGTTAAGGCTCGCCATTCTTACAGTCCTCAAGGCCATCGTAGGATGAGCCTTCTAATTTTTGAGAGCACGGCAAAAGGTTATTTCGATGCTCAGCGTCTGCATACCATGTTTGCTGCCCAAGGTTTCGATAGAGAGGCTTGGGAACATTGTCACGACTTCTTGTATGGTCTAGCCAGACAACACCAACTTTATGGTTATATGGCTTCCAAAAAAGACATCGACAACTTCAACCGCCATTCTCAAGGTTTTCTCCATCATCATTTTCTTCTTTTATACAAGATGCACTTCTGCTCATACTTATGCATACATGTTTTGTTCATTAGGCAACTATATGGTCAAATTTGAGATGCGATCCTATGCAGAGATGGTTGGTCAGCACAGTTCAGAACGAGAGGCTAGTCCAAGTGCCATGGGTGGCAGAGGGCATGAAGGTCGTTTCCCTGGGCATGGATGAGGATTGAGAAGGTGTCATTCTTTTAGTTTCATTTTTTTATTTCAATATGTGTTTGAAGAACGTTGGAATTCATTTTTTGTTTCCTAAATATACTTCATCATTAATTTTCATATGATCCTTCTGTCTTACTCCAAATGTTAATTTTCAACTAATAAGAGGTTTCTTAAAGTCCTTCAAATATTTTCGTATCTGCAAACAGACACCGAAACCACAAAATGGTGGTTTCGATGCCGCGTTCAATATTATCAATTTTTTCCCATTTTGTATTTGTGTATATACATAAATCCTTATACTACCTATACCAAAGTATATTTTGTTAGTAAATTGTGTATGTACACAATTCCTTACAACAAGATCCATTCTCACCCTAACAAAATTATACATACGCCCCATTTCTGTTCAACCAGCACCGAAACCCAATATAGGTGGTTTCGATGCCACATAAAGGACTTTAACTTTTGGCCATTTTGCTAAACCAACACCGAAACCATGTATACGGGGTTTCGATGCCTCTTATAAAAATTTGTACGAAAGTATGTTTTTGGGTAAGAAATTGTGTATGTATACATTTCCTTACAAGTACATGAGTCATTCTAAACCTTGGAGAAATTGTGTAATAAAAAAGGTATATACCATTTTCTCTTACAAAGTTGTACCATTTTGTGTATATTTGCTACTAATAAGTGTATATGCACAAATCCTAATAAAACTTGCACCAAAGTATGCTTTTGGGTAGGATATTGTGTATGTACACATTTTCTTAGAAGTACAAGATCCATTTTGAACCTTCGTGAAACAATGTAATAAAAAAGGTATATACCGTTTTCTCTTATAAATTTGTACCAATTTCTATACATTTGGTTCTAATATGTGTATATACTCAAATCTTTATAAAACTTGTAGCAAAGTATGCTTTTGGGTAAGAAATTGTGTGTGTGCACATTTCCTTACAACTACATGAGTCATTTTGAACTTTCGTGAAACAATGTAATAAAAAAGGTATATACCGTTTTCTCTTACAAATTTGTACCAATTTGAATATATTTGCTACTGATATATGTATATACACAAATCTTTATAAAACTTGTACCAAAGTATACTTTTGGGTAAGGATTTGTGTATGTACACATTTCCTTACAGCTACATGAGCCATTTTGAACCTTTGTGAAACAATATAATCAAAAAGGTATATATTGTTTTCTCTTACAAATTTGTACCAATTTGTGTACATTTGCTACTAATATGTGTATATACACAAATCCTTATAAAACATGTATCAAAGTATGTTTTTTGGTAAGAAATTGTGTATGTACACATTTCCATACAAGTACATGCGCCATATTGAACCTTGGTGAAATTGTGTACTAAAAAAGGTATATATTTTTCTCTTACAAATTTGTACTGATTTCTGTACATTTGCTACTAATATATGTATATACGCAGTTCCTTATAAATATTGTACCAAAGTATGCTTTTGGGTAAAAAATTGTGTATGTACACATTTACTACAAGTACATGAGCTATTTTGAACCTTGGTAAAACTGTATAATAAAAAAGGTATGTACATTCTTCTCTTGCAAAATTGTACCAATTTATGTACCGTTCCATGTAACAATTTGTATACCGCTTTTTACTCGGTAAACAGGTCTGTTGTTTTTTTAGCTTTTTTTTTATTAAAAGGAGAAGTAACACCACATGCCTCGTTAAAAACCCCCCTAAACCTAAATGGGGGAAAAGAGTACATGTGATGTTACGTACATAGCATTAACCGGAGTCCAAAACAAACAAATCGAAAATTAACCCGACAAGTTCATATCATCGAGAACCACATCCGCCACCTCCAAGGGTGGATGAATCCAAGTCTTCCCGCTAAAATCCCATTCAAACGCTAATGAAGCCATTTTTTCCGCAACCCGATTAGAAGCACGAGGGGCATACCGTATCGTCAAATCCCAATCACGCCTCACAAAATCCATAATCTGGTGAAGCAAATTATGCCCACCACCCGCATCCACCTCTCCATTGAGCATG
Organism: Hibiscus trionum; assembly: GCA_030270665.1. Lineage (NCBI taxonomy): Eukaryota > Viridiplantae > Streptophyta > Magnoliopsida > Malvales > Malvaceae > Hibiscus > Hibiscus trionum. The sequence goes on from BSYR01000021.1 coordinate 32,937,975, forward strand.
TCCGCAACCGTAGTGCTATCCGTCTCAAAGTCTACCCTACGACAACCATAATCTCATGCATGTCGAAGAGCCTCGTAAGCCGCCCAAAGCTCGTACATGAGCACCGAACAACGCCCTATGTACCGGCCAAAACCAAACACCCAAACACCCATATCATCTCGTATAACCCCTCCAATAGCCACAGCCTGTAAAGGCCCTCTAACCGAACCATCCGCATTCACTTTGACTCTCCCTTGTGTCAGACGGCCCCAAGCAACCAAGTTAGGTCGACCCCCCAGCGCGCGCCTGCTCCCAGCAGCAAGCTCTACTGCTGCTGCAACACAGTCGTCCCTGGTGCGCATAGCGACCGCCAGCAGCTCTCTCAATCCGACAGCACCATCCCCTAGCACCCGCGCACAGCGGTTCTTCCACGGTAACCAGTAAATTATGGCGAACAAACACGTCCATTCCGCCTCCGACGACCAAGACCGATGAGCTCCAGTGAGATTACCCCAAAACCATGCTTCAAACGGTAATCAAAGAACTCTCGCAACCAACTAGGATAAACAAACTTATCCCAAATGCTCCAAGCACGTGGGCACGCTCGTAGAACGTGATCAAGATCTTCCACCACGCCATTGCACACACTACAATCCTTGGTTGCCGTCAAATGTCGACGTTCCCGTTCCGCGTTCGTTAAAAGCTTGTCGTGGGCTACCAACCATAAGAAGGTTCTAATTCGTTGAGGAACTCTAAGCTTCCAAATGGAATGCCACGCCCTCGTGTTACTCACCACCAAACTACTCCCCAAAACCTTGTAAGCCGAAGATGCTGAAAAACGACGATTTTACTCCCATCTCCACGCAGCCGTATCAGCACCAGCAGCAGCATGCGATGGCGCAACAGACCGAATCTGCTGTACAGTGGCAGTCGGCAACACTCCCTCAAGCTTACCCCAGTCCCACTCACCAGTCGCTCCTATCCAAGCCGCCACAGGAGAGCTTCTAGGCATCACGCCACTAAGGCACCGCTCCGCCAAAACTCCATCGTCATCCAACCAATGATCAAACCAAAAATCCGTATTCCAACCATTATTGATATTCCAACCTATGCCACTACGAATCATGTCCCAGATTTGACTCAACCCCCGCCATAACCGGGAGCAACCCAAACGATTGATACTCTGTGGTAGAGGGCCAACCCACTTATACTTGTGACGAAGAACTTGAACCCACAATTTATGGTGATCCGTAACTAAGCGATAACCAACCTTCATAAGAAGGGCTTGATTCTGGCGCCCAATCTATCGCAAACCGAGGCCCCCTCCTTTATATCAGTCGTAACAACACTCCAACGAACCAAAGGAATACCCTTGGATCCACGCGGTGAGCCCCATATGAATCTCCTAATAATACGTTCCAATGCATCACAAACACCCTTCGGAAGCCAAGCCGTCTGCATAACATATGTGGGAATAGCCTGAAGAACCGCCTTAGCCAAAATGATCCGGCCAGCTAAAGACAAAGTGCGAGCCACCCAGCCTGATAGACGGCTTTCAACCTTTTCAATAAGGAACTTGTACATAGCAGAAGTGACCCGTTTGTGCAACAACGGAACTCCTAAATACATCCCCAAATCATCAACAGGTTTAAAACCCCCAAAATCGGCTAGCTCCAACCCCCTAGGCTTACTACAGTTTTTGGAAAAGTAGATAGTTGTCTTATCAGAGCTGACCCGATGCCCAGAGCAAGCACAGAAAATATCAAGAGTCTCTTTAATCACCCGCATCTGACTTAAACTCGCATCAGCAAAAAGAACCAAATCATCGGCAAAAAAAAGGTGAGATATACCTGGTCATACTTCGATAAAGCGATACCCTTCCATGCACCCTCAGCAACCCTTCTACTAATTGCATGGGAAAGTCGTTCCATACAAAGCACAAAAAGATACGGCGAAAGTGGGTCACCCTGACGGATCCCGCGCGACGGCCGGAAGCTAGAGGTGAGATTCCCATTCAGGATGATACGGGTCTCAACCGATCGCACACAATGCATAATCCAATGTATAAACCGCATCGGCAAGCCAATATCAATAAGCGTGGATTCAATGAAAGCCCATTCCAAACGATCATACGCTTTCTCCAGATCCACCTTAATCGCCATCCAAGCTTTTGTTCCAGTCTTCCTGGCCATCGAATGCATAATTTCCTGTGCCAAAATGATATTATCAGTAATCTGACGACCAGGTACAAAGCTCACCTGGTTCTGACCCACTAAGTCATCAAGTAATGGCTTAAGCCTATTAACCAAAATTTTCGTAATGACTTTATATAAGACAGTACAAAGGCTAATAGGACGATATTGACTTATCTTGATTGGTGACTGAACTTTCGGGATAAGCACCAGCAGGGTTTGATTCGCATCTTCAGGAAGCATCCCCTTCTCAAAGAAATCTTCAACAAACCGGAAAACCGAGCCACCCACAGTACCCCAATTACGCTGGAAGAAATCCGCTTGAAACCCATCAGCACCCGGGGCCTTCAGCGGGTCCATACTGAACACCACCTCCCTAACCTCCTCAAAAGTTACCTTTCGAACCAAACCGTCAAGCTTACCGCTATCCACCGCCGGGAAGCCATTCGAACAAATACCATGAGGTTTCTAACACATCTCCGACGTGAACAAAGAAGAAAAGAAATCAACGGCATGGTCCTGGAGGGCCGTCTGCTCGTCGCACCACTCACCATTGTCCAACTTTAACATTCGAATAGAGTTCATACGGCGACGTTGTAAGGTTGTCGCGTGGAAGAATTTCGTGTTACGATCCCCCTGTTGTATCCACTTACTACGCGATTTCTGGAACCACAGGCTTTCCTCCTGTTTAAGAACCTCAGAGAGCTCCCCTTTCAGACTTTTCTCAAGCTCAACAAGGAACGACGTTGGATGACGCTCCAAGGCTATCTCTACCCCCCGAATCCGGGCCAAAAGCTGCTTTTTCCTCTGCCCAATGTGCCCAAAGACTTCTCTATTCCACCGTTTACTCTTAACCTGGAATCTTGTTAAATTGTCAAAAACCGCGCTTTCCGGATTCCAGCTATCAGATAATAAATTACCGAAATCCGGGTGCTCATTCCAGGCCGCAATAAATCTAAACGGCCGATCACCTTGCCCGCTATACAAAACATCCGTAGAGAGTAAAATAGGCCGATGATCCGAGCCCAAACGCTGAAGATGGTACACCTCCGATAGGGGAAACCTGTTATACCACGCACCCGAACAAATCCATCTATCCAGGCGCTGACTGAGATCTCCTCTTTTCCAAGTAAAACGAGGGCCATTAAACCCCATATCATGCAACCCAGACCTGAACATAAAGTCGCTAAAATTACGGCAAACCCCTGTTCTCCGCTGTGAACCCCCTTGTCTATCGTCCGAGGAATAAATGGCATTAAAGTCTCCCCCAAGGACCCACGGAAACTCCCTATCAACTTCCAATGCCCGTAACTGATCCCACAGCAAACGCCGTCTACTATGGTTCGGACTAGCATACACAAACGTGATAAAAAAACTGGTATTGGAATCAAGATCCTTACACCACCCGTGCACAAATTGATTAGATAAGGCCAACACATCAAACTGCACTTTAGATCTCCACAAAACCCAAATTCCACCAGATAACCCATTCGCTTCAACTCTATACGAGAAATCATACCCAGCACGACGAATAAAAGCATCCGCCGCAGGACCACTTATACGTGGTTCAACAATAACAAACATATCCGGAATATACGATCTATCCACCACTCGAAAATAACGGTTAAAATCAAGGCCAAGAGCGCCTTGAGCATTCCAAATAATAAACTTAACCATAAGGATAAAGGAAGAAAAACACACAAAACAACTCACTGAGGTGTACCAGACGACGACCCCTCGAACGTTGCATTCTTGATCCACTGAACATCACCCGACTTATTCCTTTAGCCTCCGATCCATCCTTCGATAAGGTGAGGGAATGCGATAAATCATTCGCCCAATCCTTCACCGCTACCTGAGTCAACGCGGAACTATCCGACTTCCTAGCCTTAGCCCCTTTCAACGCCACACCCTTAGGAGCTAACCGACTTCGACTTGGCCCTTTATGTCCACTTCCCCGGTTACTTCCCGTATTTTTCCGCCCATTAGTTTCCTGCAACGGTTGCCGCCCCCCATCGTCCATAACCCGCACCGCAGTATGGTTCGATGCCGGAAGGGTCGATTGTTCCACAACAATCACATCAGTCGACGCAATCGGCACTGCCGGGCTACTCTCAATCACAACCCCCTTCATATTCACCGCGACACTTCGTCCTGCAGCCCCCACATCCGTCGAATCCTTCGCTACTTCTCGTATGTCACCCGATACACTCTCCTTTGCTGTTGCACCAACGGCCACAACACCATCCACGATATTCCCCGTGGCACCCTTACTAACCTGACGTCCATTAGCATTAGACGCAGCAACCTTTGTTCCATCGATTACCTTAGCAGCCATTGTGGCATCGCGACCCTCACTCTCCACGATCAATGGCCTAAAGCGCGAGCCTGGTTGCGGTTTAGGTGTCGCCTGCATCGGGGCCTTGTCCTTCGTCAACGTCGCCCGGCGTCGACGGCTAGGGGCTTGCATCCACGATCCAAACCGGTCCGTTTTCTCCGGAACAATAGTCTCCATAGCCTTCGCTTTCTCCTTACTTGCCGCGGAATTCCCACAAACATCTTGTAAGTGTCCATACTTTCCGCAGGCAAAACAAATATGAGATAAGCCCTCATACTCAATCAATTGGTGCCGCCCATCAATGATGATTGCCGGTATCAACGACTTCTCTAAGTCCACAACCACCGCAAGCCGGGCAAACTTCCCTCGTGATCCTTCTGTTGTGTTGAAATCCACACGAACAACCTCCCCAAGAACCCCAGCAATGGCTTCAAAAATACTCTTCGAATAATATCTATATGGCAATCCGGGAAGCCGCAACCAAACCAATAGCTTCCTAGGATGCTCGATAGCCGTAGAAAAATCCCGCGACCACGGTTGAACTGTTAGGTAACTACCATAGATCACCCACGGTCCCTCAGACAACACACGCTCATAATCTGACTCCATCGCAAATCTCACGAGAAAGTATTCATTATCTAAGTCAACAATACTGATCTCACCCACCGGTTTCCACATCATATGAACCCTGTTATGTAGTGCACGGTAGCTTATCGATCGACCCAGAAGTCTTACCACTAAAGATTTTGCCAGTTTGTCATTGATGATGCGATGAACACGTTCAGAGAATTTAATCTCTGGCACCTCCCCAACGCTTCCTATCACTACATCATCCTCTTCAAGATCGACATCAAGATCGCATATAAAATTGTCCTTCTGACCCTCCGATCGCTGTCCGACAGCCATATCACGAAAAGAAAGCTTCCCCTTCGCCTCACCCAACTGATCTCCTGCCGCCGGCGAACCAGTAACCGGCACACCTTCCGCGTCAGCCATCACCATATTATCGGGAGGTGTAGGTTCAACCTCCATCTGCTGCTCCATACTCCCGTTATCATCCCCAAGGTTAACACCATCTGCGGTAGCCGATTCATCCCCCCATGTCGCCGCCGGCGTCTGCTGATCTGGTGGACGCCCAACCGGCGCTAAATGTAAGATTAACACTCGAAAATCCAGAAGAAAATAGAGATAAGAACAGATTGAATATGAGATGAGAGAGAAGAGAGAAATTTCAGAGAGAGAGAAAGGTTCATGTATTCAGCATGATCTCCAAAAAGATAGGAACCTCCAACGGCTACAGACTTAGCCATATAGGCACAGGACACCACACGACGTCGTTTTATTTAATTACAACCCCATCCCAAAACGCACCGTTTCACTAACAACAGAAATTTAAACCTAACCGCCCCTCCCAACGGCTAGTTCGATTCTCTTCCTTACAACACTCCCTCCTTCAACAGATCCTTGTCCTCAAGGATTGAATTGAGGAAATTGTTGTTGCAGCTGATGCAGTACCTCCCACGTGGAATCTTCTGGGAATGAGTTCGTCCACTCCACCAACACCTCAGTCACAGCTCGTCCACCTCTTTTCCCAATTCTCCGATCCAAGATCTTAACCGGTTCCTTACTGATGCATCCATCAGGCCCCATCAGTGGTAACTCGTTGCTGCAAATGTCTCCCCCTACATGCTTCTTCAATTGTGATACATGGAATATGGGATGAATTCTAGATCCATCAGGCAACTGTAGTTTATAAGCTACTGAACCAACCTTACCAATCACCCTGAAAGGTCCAAACCATTTGGGGCCTAATTTGTGAGAAATCCTCCTTTGAACTGAGTGTTGTCGATACGGTTGCAGTTTCAAGTAGACTAGATCTCCCACCATGAATTCACAATCTGTTCGAAGTCTATCAGCTTGTTGTTTCATTCTGTTCTGGGCACGTTCTAGATGAAACTTCAACATGGCTAAAGCTGCTTCCCTTTGTTGTAATGAACGATCCACAGAGGCCACCAAGGATTCTCCAGCAATGTAAGGAATGTGCACAGGGGGCTCTTGACCATACAGGGCCTGATATGGTGTGGTCTGAATTGATGTGTGGTACGAGGTATTGTACCACCATTCGGCCAGGTGTAACCATTCTCCCCACTCCTTTGGCCTCTCCCCAGTCACACATCTCAAATAAGTCTCCAAGAACTTATTGACTCTCTCTGTTTGACCATCCGTTTTAGGATGGTAAGCTGTGGATGGCTTCACTGTTGTCCCCAGTTTCTTAAACATTTCCCTCCAGAATGTGCTCATGAAAATTCGATCTCGATCACAAATGATGTCTTGTGGCATCCCATGCAGTTTGAAAATGTTCTCAAGGAACAATTGAGCAATTTCCTTAGCTGAATAAGGATGAGCCAGAGCAATGAAGTGGCCATACTTAGTCAACCTGTCCACTACTACCCAAATAACATCTTTCTTCCTGGAGATAGGTAACCCTTCAATGAAATCCATGCTTATGGAGGACCAAATTGAGTCTGGCACAGGGAGAGGTTGCAGCAACCCTCTTGGATGGATCAAATCATCCTTGCTCTTCTGACATACTCCGCACTCTCTCACATAGTTCTTCACATCTCTTCTCATTCCCTTCCAACTCAAAACTCCACTCATTCTCTTAGTTGTGGCTGCAGCTCCTGAGTGTCCCCCGATGGATCCTGCATGGAAATATTGCAATAATTCCCTCCTCAAGTCTGGTATATTCCCCACCACAAGTTTTCCTTTCCTTTTAAGCACTTTACCATCCCATGTATATTTCGAATGGTCAGTGGATCCCTGTTGCAACTTCTTCACAATTTTGCTCAATCTGTCATCTCCCTTCCAGGATTCTCCAATTTGTGCTAGGACATCAGTAGATATACAACTAATGGCCATTAAAACTCCTTCCTTTGCCTCAGGCCTCCTCGAAAGAGCATCTGCCACTGAATTATGTATCCCCTTCCTGTAAACCACTTCATAGTTGAACCCCATCATTTTCGTGACCCATTTTTGTTGTGCAGGGGTCACAGCTTGATTCGCAGCAATGAACTTCAAGCTACGATGGTCTGTTTTAATCTTGAAGTGACGCCCAACTAGGTAGGAAGCCCACTTCTTAACTGCCATCAGGACTACGAGCATCTCTTTTTCGTAGACTGACAAAGCCTGGTGCCTCACCCCAAGGCCTTTGCTGAAGAACGCCAAGGGTTTTCCCCCCTGTGTCAGTACTGCTCCTACCCCAGCTTCAGAAGCATCAGCTTCTACTGTAAACTCCAAGTCAAAATTGGGTAATGTCAACACAGGTGCTGCACTGATGGCACTCTTCAGTTTGCCAAAAGCAGCCTCTTCCATTGCACCCCACTTCCAACCCCCTTTCTTCAGCAGATTAGTCAATGGTCTCGCAATACAACCATAGTCTTTAATGAACCGCCTGTAGTACCCAGACAATCCCAGAAAACTTCTTAATTCCCTGACTGAATTAGGACTAGGCCAGCTCGTGATACATTCCACCTTGTGGTTATCCATGAAAATCACCCCTCCAGAAATGACATAACCCAGGTACTCTACTCTGGTGGCCCCAAAACTGCATTTGCTCTCCTTCACATAAAGTTTATGTTGCCTCAGAATCTCCAGAACTTCTTCCAAGTGCCTCAAATGAACTTCCCAATTAATAGAAAAGATCAAAATATCATCAAAAAACACTAAAACTGACTTCCTTAGCAGTTGCTTGAAGACCCTGTTCATCAATCCTTGGAAGGTTGCAGGGGCATTGGTCAAGCCAAATGGCATGACCAAAAACTCGTAGTGGCCTTCATGGGATTTGAAAGCTGTTTTATGAATGTCAGCTTCTCTCATCCGGATTTGGTGATACCCAGCTCGCAGATCGAGCTTGGTAAAGAATCTGGCAGATCCCAACTCATCCAACAACTCTTCGATGATGGGCATGGGAAACTTATCTTTGATTGTGACTTGGTTGAGTCTCTTGTAATCCACGCACATTCTCCAGGAATTGTCTTTCTTCTTTACCATGACAATAGGTGAAGAAAATACACTGTTGCTATGCCTGATGATCCCTGCTGATAGCATCTCTTCAATCTGTCTTTCTATCTCGTTCTTCTGACTTGCAGGATACCTGTAGGGTCTACTTTTGATCACAGATCCTTCATCCATCAGGGTGATCTTATGATCGTGTTCTCTCATCGGTGGTAACCCTTTCGGTGCTTGGAAGACATCTTCAAACCTGTTTAAAATCTGTTGCAACTCTGCAGGTCTGTCTTCTTGTGATCCCATCACTTCCAACTTGGTGTCCAGCAATAGTACAGAAGCCTTGTATGGATTTTGGTTACCTCTCAACACTTTATTACATGCTTGAGAGCTAATCACTTCCATCTCCTTTGGTCTCACCCCTTCTAACCTGACTTTTCTTCCTGCCACTTCGAATTGCATTTGCAGGACCCCAAAGTCCCAAGTTATAGTGCCCAAGGTGGTCAACCACTGAATCCCCAAAACCACATCACAGTTCTTTAATGCAACCACTAAGAAGTCTGAATCAAACTCCTCTCCTTGCGTGCTCCATGGTACTTGGTGACACCACCCCACTGTGTCAAGTTGATTCCCATCTGCCACTGCCACTTTCAGTTTGCACCTTTTATCCACGCCCATCCCCAACTGCTTCACCATAGCTAGACTCAGGAAGTTATGAGTACTTCCTGAATCTATCAGTGCTACCCACTCTCTTCCCTTAATTGTAACCATCAACTTCATTGTTTCTTGACTGTTAATTCCCCAAATAGCTTGCAGGGAAATGACTGGCTCCTTCAACTTCCCATCCCCCTTCAGCACTTCTTCATTCTCCTCACAATCCAGAAAAATCTCTTGCTCACCTTCTTCCTCCTTACCCTCTACCACAATTTGGAACACCTAAGATTTGGAGCACTTGTGGCCTGGTGTGTATTTAGCTGCACACCAGAAACAAAGTCCTTTCTTCCTGCGTTCTTCAATCTCAGCAGTGGACAAGGATTTGTTTCCAACTGGCTTGAAATTACTCGGGGATCCTCCTCTCGTCATGCTAGAGCCCAATGGAACTGTGGTTCCACTTCTTGGTGGTCCAGTTGGTGAAGTCGAACTACTGCCAGAGAACACATTTTTTAATCCACTCCCTGTTGACCTAGGGGCCACTTGTAACGATGCAGGAGCTGTTACTCTGAATGCTGACTTGCCTCCTACTGGGAAAAACATGTTTTCCAAGTGTTTGGCAGTGTGAAAAGCCTCCATCAACGTTTTAGGTTGCAACACATTCAAAAATTGACCAATCTCCACACGCAAATGATTCTTAAAAAGGCTCAAAATATACTTATCAGGGAGCTGTACCTGGTTGATCAAACTAACAAATTCTTCATAATACTTCTCTACTGACTCGTGTTGCCTCAGTTCCAACAGATCTGCAAACGGGTCATCAAATCCCCCTGGGGCAAATCGATCCCTCAGCAACCTCAAATATTGATTCCAACTCAGATTTGCAGGATCCTCTTGATTCCTCATCATGAACTGATGCCACTGCAGCGCTTTCCCTTCCAAGTGCAACATAACCAAGCGAATCTTAGCACCTTCCGGCACTTCTTCAGCTTCGAAGTACTGCTCGAGCTTAGAATGCCATCCTCTAAAATCCTCACCATCAAATCGAGGGCATGGCAACTTATAAGCCATCGTCCCCAACTGACTTCGAACCTTTGTTCCAGCACCCTCAGTTCCCTTACTACTTTGCCCCTTCACAAACTCAACCTCTGGATCTGAGTCTCCCGGAGCTTGGGCGCCTTCTGCTGCAACTCCTACATTTGGATTCGCTCCCAGAACACCAGGTCCCCCCAGAAATATTTGGTTTTGATTTTCATTCTGCGGATTCAACGGGTCTATACGCTTCCCCAGAGCAGCTTCTAACATCTTCCTCATGTCCTCTCCAATTTGGTTACGAAACTCACTGAGTTTGGTGTCCATTTTCGCGTCGATGCTCGTTTCCACTCTACCGATTTCTTCCTGCAACTTAGCTGCCTCCTGTTGCCAGGACTGACTGCGGGTGATTGGGACTCCGTCCACCATTGTCAAGATCGGAAAAGCTCTGATACCTTTGTAAGATTAACACTCGAAAATCCAGAAGAAAATAGAGATAAGAACAGATTGAATATGAGATGAGAGAGAAGAGAGAAATTTCAGAGAGAGAGAAAGGTTCATGTATTCAGCATGATCTCCATAAAGATAGGAACCTCCAACGGCTACAGACTCAGCCATATAGGCACAGGACACCACACGTCGTCGTTTTATTTAATTATAACCCCATCCCAAAACGCACCGTTTCACTAATAACAGAAATTTAAACCTAACCGCCCGTCCCAACGGCTAGTTCGATTCTCTTCCTTACACTAAACCACGTGCACTTCCTGGAGTTTCGGAGACCGTCATAAAACCCTAGCAGAGAAATCTTTTAGGATAGATGTAAAACTTTTTAATTGGTTGTTTCGGAGACCTTCATAAAACCCTGCTGATCTGCTGATCTGTTGTTTTTTTAGCTTTTAAAGGTTGTTCTCTAAAAGTCCCTACCAAATCCCTACCTTTTTTTTCTTCTTTAAATTGTATTCAAATTTCAATTTACTCTTTTATTTTTAGGTCAAATTATCAATCAATTTGAGGAGGGGAATGTCGAAATCGGTTATCGAAATGCCTCCAAAAGGCGGATTCAGCTTCGATCTTTGAAAAAGAAACGAGATGCTTGCGAAGAAAGGCGTTAATCCGCCATCGTTTAGGAAAACTGGTACCACAATTGTTGGCTTGATCTTCCAGGTTTTGGGAAAGATTAAATTCTGGGTTTTAATATTTTTTGTTCGCATTACCTAGAGAACTTGTATTTTTACCTGATTTTAGTGTATAATTTAGATCCAATTTGGCTTATAATCTGTTTTGTCATTTTACCGATAAATTGGTTTTTACTTGCATTTAGCATATTATTTAGATACTCAATTTGGGTTTTTGGTTGGTTGATAATGGGTAGTTTTAGCTCTTTGTTTGAGGCTTTTATTGTTGATTTTTAGATTGAAGAGTGCAAGACACGAAGAATTGTACTGAATATATGCTATAGACTTAAAAGAAGTTTAATTTTTAGAATGCACTTAGTCTTTACTCAGTTGTTGATTCTTCCAAGAGTGTTATGTAAAGGCTGAAGTTGGAAACAGTCTGGTTATAGTAGTCTCTAAGATTTTGCTGAAGTGGCTGCTTTCGCTATTTTTGACTTTACGGTCGAGATATATTGTCATTGCAAACAAATGATGAACCAAATAGAATTGTCAGATATAAGACAGAAACTTAGATGACTGTTGTTGGTTAATATTGTGCCAGAACTTGAAAAAATCATACAGATGGCACCATTGTGTTTTCAACTTGCCAATTCTCGTCTTCTTTTATTTATCTTCAATCATGTTGGATGTAAATATGCGGACAGTTTTCAGCTTATTGCTCTGTATTTGTTTTGTATATCTAGGCTGTTCTGTCTAGCTATGTTCTGATTCTGGTTAGGTAATGCCATTGTTCTCACTTGAAATTTTGTATAGGATGGTGTTATACTCGAGGCTGACACAAGAGCAACTGCAGGACCTATAGTTTGTGATAAGAATTGTGAGAAAATTCATTACATGGCACCAAACATTTACTGTTGTGGAGCTGGAACTGCTGCTGACACAGAGGCAGTGACTGGTACTTTCTGAAATGGTGTTTAATATGGTTTTGTGAACATCAGTAGTTTCTACAAATTTCATGCTCGAACAGCTCGGTTGTAAAATATTATATTTACAGTCTCATCTTACTGTAGCTAACCCCTTGTCATGGTCTTATACATATTCCCAGACATGGTCAGCTCACAGCTCCAGTTACATCGCTATCATACTGGTAGAGAGTCCAGGGTTGTTACAGCACTGACCCTTCTTAAGAGACACCTTTTCAAGTAAAGATTTTACCGTTTTTTATGTTTTTTGACCGACAACATACTTGTACATAGTTTATAGGAAGCATGTGATTCTAACTGCTTAGCAATTTGTCCAGCTACCAAGGCTATGTTTCGGCTGCTTTAGTACTTGGCGGTGTTGATGTCACTGGACCTCATTTACATACTGTAAGATTTTCTTCAACTGTTTGACACTTCAAAATGACAGTAGCTTTTTTTTCTTCTTTATTAGCCTGGTTTCTTATCACTACGATGGTTAATTTTTACAGATATACCCCCATGGATCAACTGACACATTGCCATTTGCTACAATGGGTTCTGGTTCTCTGGCAGCAATGGCAGTATTTGAATCAAAATATAAAGAAGGCCTGACTGTAAGTTCGCCTGTTCCATTCTTGTGGTTTCTTGACAATCGAAGAGATGAACACTTTCACATGTTTTCCAACTATAAGTTAGTTTGGGTGTAAAATCTTTTGCAAGAGAAATTGTTCACACATTCATGGATTAAAGTAAAATAATTCTGTGTAACAGAGTTATATTTTGTTCTGTTGACTCAGTGTCACTGATTCTTCTCTTTGCAGAGAGACGAAGGAATAAAACTTGTAACCGAGGCTATATGCTCCGGTATCTTCAATGACCTAGGAAGTGGAAGCAATGTTGATATTTGTGTAATAACCAAGGTTTGTTGTTAACCACCAGCCACTTTTTGTTAGGGAAGCACTTCCTATGTTCATTTTGGTGTGAGTTTCTCATTTTATTGAATTACAACTCAGGGTGGCAAGGAATACCTGAGGAACCATCTTCAACCTAACCCTCGCACTTACACTAGTTCCAAGGGCTATTATTTTCCCAAGAAGACAGGTTAATAACAATAAGCTTTACAATGTCGATCCTTCTTCGCTATATATAATTTTTGTAGTTCCTATGCTAGATTGTTTGATTTCCTTTTATTGTTTCCTTAATTTCTATGGTTACAGAGGTCCTCTTGACAAAAATTACACCTTTGAAGGAGAAAGTCGAGATAATCGAGGGACTAGATGCGATGGAAGAGTGACTTTATTTACCTGTTAGTGAATGAGTTCATTAGTTTTTCTATTTCTTGTTCACTGCTTTGTTGAAGACCATGTTGCCATTGTGATCATCTGTCATGGTTTTCCCTCTGAAGAATCTTTTAAGGGAAAATTAAGAAAGGATTGATCTAGGGAAGAAGAGGCAGGAGTGATTGGTTTTTACAACTAAACTAGATAGAGTAAACGAGACCCCTATGCTACTCATATATATTTTTTTATTAAATAGAGAGGCATTACATTTTCCTGCCGGGTTTCGAACTCATACATTATGAGACAATATAGTAATATTTGAGACACCTATTATTTTTGGTTTTTACTCATATTTGATGCTGCTGCTCTTTATTCATGAGAAGAAACATGCTAGCAAACAATATTACGGGTCTCAAATATCCATCGCCTCGCATAGCGCGTTGGCCAAACAAGCTAAAACCGCCCCCGATGGTGTTTTCCTTGCCACTGAGAATTCTCCTTTAGTTATTCATCTACTTTCGGGTTGCTTTCTACTCCAGGAATGTGGAACCAAATAGAATGAGGCTTCTTAATGCATTCAATGGCTTAGGTTATCAATATCTGTATTTTGTCGATTCTGTTGTTGAATGATGTGATGGATTGAAACTAAGTGCTTATGCATGTTTATATTTTTCAGCTGGGCAACGGTCATTAAGGTCCACCGGATTTTACTAGGGGTGTTCAAATCCGGGTACCTGGTACTTCTTTGGATGGTAGTTTGGCCGGCACGTGTCTCGACCAGCACGCCCGTCGAGTACCCGTTAATTGGGTACTTAAATATTGCGGGTAGCCATAAAATCGGATAACCGAATATAAAACATGTATTTTTTAAATATAAAAAATATTTTAAGAGTTTTATTATTTTAATATAAAAATATATATTTATTAAATATAAAAATAATAATTTTAAATATATTCGGATAGTTAAGTACTCGAAAATTTAAAATTTGTGACCCGATCCCGACCCGAAAAATGGCGAGTCCTGACCCGGGAGGTGAAGAAAGTTATAAATTTACGCAATTTTTTTTGTAGAGCCGGCGGATCAACGAGTCGGGTCATTTGAGTCGAGTATTTTTTAACACCCCTAGATTTTAGGGGAGAGGAGAGCCGGCAGAGCTCTTGTGGTCTATGATATAAGCAGGTGATAAAGCAACGTTGTCTTTTAAGTTTGGAATTATGTATTGATCAGAATTCATTAGTGGGGGAGGCAACAAGGTGGAATAAATAAAATAAATCAGAAATCTACAAAGGATAATGAGATCTCTTCTTTGGAAGTATGGTTTTTGTTTTTCTCAACAAAAAAAAAAAAAGAATCACAGGTAGAGCTTTATTTTGGTTTGAATCGGACTTCTACAAATCGGGCAAGTTTCGAGGTCTTTTGCACATTCTTCACACGTCTGAGAGAAATCAAAAGGTTAATACATAATGTCAGCACTTGATCTGCAATAATCTAAATTCCAAGGATTGCTATGAAATTAAAAAAAAAAAAACAAAAAACATTAAAGGCATTTTACCTGATGTCCACATCCAAATGCCATGTCTTTTGGGTCACTTAGGCAAATGGGACAAACCTGTGCAAAACAAGAGCATAGGAATGAGCCTCGCATAGTTCATAATCTTAAAAGCCTTCGGTCTTTTTTGGTTTCAATTCGAAAGTTGAATGCATGCGTCTTATTAGTAGAAGATATATGGACCGGCTAAACAACGACATTCTTATACCTGGCTATCGTAAGTAGAACTTGGAGCTGGTGAAGCGGAGCTGACAGGACTAGTATCTTCGGGATAAGGAGGGACACTTGGTTTGAAACCAAAACGTTGAGGTGGTTTTGAGCTGCTGAAAGATGCAGAACCATATTGGAGAGGGGTAGACCGGGATGGTTTTAAGCTGTTGAAAGATGGTGCACCATATGTAGGAGTAGGTAATGGAACTCTCTCGGGAATATTTCCATTTCGACCACTGCACAACAAATAGATTGAAAATCACCATCCGAAACGGGTACCTTTCAGAATGACTAATAGAAAACTAACTATTACCCGAGAATATTAAGCTCGATGGTTGCTTTGTATTGTGAAGGAATCTCCATTAAAGCAGCTAGAGCAAACTCCGTCTCCTTTCGTGACAAGGCTATGTTCTTTGACATAATCTCTGTGAAATTCACAAACTAAGAGAAAGAGGGAAACAAAACAAGAAAAGATAAGAATTAATAACTGAAGCATGTTGCTAATACATATGAACAAAAGAAAAATGATATCTACCATGAAATATCTTGCATTCACTTGGAATTTACCTGAAAATTATCAAATGCTCGAGCAGGAATGTTATCATCGAACTCCTTCATCATGTCCCAAGGTCCGTCTCCAACACCAACCAATATAATCGACAGAGGAAGCTTACTGTAATAGAAGAAACGTGTGAGAAGGAAAACAGCTGTATGTAAAAAGACAAAGAAAAGGATGAAGAAAAAAGGTTACACTAGGTTCACCTTGCTTGCACTATGGCATCGACAGTCTTCTGCTCCTGTGGACTTAGCTGGCCACGCTGAGTATCAACGCTTCGAGTTACCTAAAACAACCATCCGTATTAAGAATTAAACCTGTCTGAAACTACAGTAAAACCTAGCAAACAATCATCAAAAAAGTTTAATAACAAAAACACTAATGCAATGCAAGAAAAAATTGTAAGTAGTGCAGTAAACCATTATGCCAACTTTTTTTACCCATGCCAATCCGGAAAAAAGTGCCCTCTCAGCTCGTTTTTTTCAAGCTAATCACCTGAGTATTACATCGAGTTCTCTAAAACCTAAATGAAGCATAAACCCAAACACAGACAAAGATACCTGCCCATCCGCGATTATCACTAATACGTGGTACTGACCACAGCTCTGCTCAACAATGGTCATAGCCATTTCAATGATTGGAGCAAATGATGTAGGGCCTGGCAAGAAATTGTAATAATTATTTGATTAGATAAGCTTTAGAAGGTTATACAAAATAAACGATGAAAAAAACAACGAGTGTAACGGAAACCTGCAAGTCGTAGATGAGGTACAAGTTCTCTATAGCGGCTTAAGACTTGCTCAAATCCATTACAAAATCTCTCATCTGGGTAGAAACTGAAGACATCTTGATCATGAGTTGATGCTGCCAACAAATATAAGTAATTCTTAGCATCTGTAGTTAAACAGGCATACTGAGAAGGGAAACAAATTAAATACATACCATCACCAAATCCGAAACAAGGAATCAAATTGTCCTCGTCAAAGGCAGCTAAAGTCTTCCCAATTATCGATATTGCTTGTTCATAGGGATTTGAACCATCTCCGATGTGGTGCAAACTTTTTCTATTGAATGATTTTTTTCCTACAAAACAAACCAGATTGAGCAAGTTCTACTACAACTAATAAATATACATTACTAGCAATTAAAAAATCTATTTAACCTGTCCACTCGTTGCTCTTTGTGAAATCGATACCAACAATGAGATTAGAAGATTCAAGACCAGCATTAGCAAGTGCCTCTGTTACCTGCAATCAATGAAATGATTTGTGTGACTTAAAAATTTCCTTCATCAAATTCACCAACAACAATAGAAAATAAACTACTGGATGATATTAACCTGATCTAAGGAGTTGTAATTGTCAGCAATTCTGGAATACCTCCTTTGTAGCCTCTTGTTATCACTGCCACGGTCTTGTGAAGGTGAATAATACTGCGGCTCGGGTTGTGGAGGTGGATAATAATGTGGGGAAGCATAGCTATACGTATGGCTTTCTTGTCCATACGATGTCTGAGGATACCCGTGATTAGAATCCCATGAAGATGGATTCGAATGATATGATGAACTCTGCCTCCAACTTCCCTCCTTGGAACTACTACCCCCCATCAACCTAAGAAATTCCGAGTTCCAAATAAATATTGCTTCCTTCCGCAGAAAATCACCAACCAAAATAACAACAGCAATCAAGAAATGAAATCTCCAAACAACTTCCTGAAATCTATTCCGAAACCCTTCTCCTATCCACTATATCTATGCAGCACCAGAAATCTATCTAAACCAAAACAGAATGCCACGGAACCATAAAAATGATAATAATAATAATAATAATAATAATAAAAGAAACCATTCACAACGTATATAAGGAAGCAGGAAAATGAAAACTTGAAAGGATATGTCCAAATTAGATTTTCCCAGAAACTTCAACCCTTTCCTTCTTTGCCAAAATTAAAGAGACCAATTCACAAACGTAAGCTTCCACTTCACCGACCTTAAAACAGCTTACGAAGAGCTTTGTCGGCTAAGTATGCTTCCAAAAAAAAAAAAACTTCATTGGAACTACTATTACACTAAAATTGCCATTTGTTTCCTAAATGACTAAGACAAATAAAGAAAAACACGCCTTGTGCTAGCAATAAAAACTTATCCATAGTCACCATCCATAAACAAAAAATTTAATTCACTTGCACGAAAAGAAAAGTAAAACGGCGGCTGCAGTCAACAGAACGCTAAAAAAGACCATGAGTTTTGAAGGAGACCCATCAAACTTGTTGATTGTTAATTGCTTAATACGAACACATTTTCGAGATCTAAAGCATAAAAGTAAACAATTTTTGGAAGTGGGTCAAATGAGAAAGTCACAAACCTATGATTGAAGTAGAGAAATTTGCAGAGTTGCAGAGCATCAATGGAGGATCTGGGTATCTTAATTGCTTTTGGAATTTGAGATAAAGCATTGGTACCAAAAAGGAGACAATCTTTTTGGATGCTTGCTTTGTTAAAACGCCTTTTTGTTAAAATAATGAAACTGTTGAAATGGGGTTCACATGGATGGAAGTTGCGCAGTTTGGAAGCTATCGGTGTTGTTTATGTGCACACGTGAACCACCGATTACAGCTAGGCTAAACTCTAAACCTCATCTCACGTCAATCTGTTTCGGTTTCTCTTCATGTTCCTATCCTTGTTTCTTTTTTTCTTTTTTTTATCAGAAAATAACTTAAATCATTGAACGGAAATTAAAGTACAAAACATGAGGGGGCCAACTCCTTTCCCCAGTACATTTGACTCTCAAGGTTTTTAGTAAATTTGGCAAGCCCATCAGCTGCCTGATTACAAGAGCGAGAGACAAAAGAGAAAGTACAAGATGCTAAGGAGCTCGCTATCTTCATAATATCTTCTTCAACTGCCGATGTTTCCTAATCCGAAAGGGAACCATCCCTTAGCCTGCCAATCACAGCTTGGCAATCCGCTTCCATAATAACCTTGCTAAACCCATTTCGAATAGCCAGCTCCAACCCAACCTGATGGCTAATCCTTCCGCCGCTGCAGCGGGCGGAGCCACAAACGGTGCGGAGATTCCTTGGTAGAAGGATCCCGAGCAATCTCTTGCAATAGCCGCTGCTGATACTTTCCCTAAAGAACGATCAAAAGCAGTGTCGCAATTAATCTTGAAAGTACCATTTGGAGGTGGTACCCATTGCCGAATACCCTGAGAAGCTTGGGACTTCTCCGTATTTTCACACATGGTTGTCAGATTGAATTCCAAAAAAGCTCTCTCCGCCCTCAGCCATACATCCTAGGGAAGGTCCTGCCTACCTTCATAAATCAAGGCATTTCTTGACTTCCAAAGAGTCCAAAGTAGGAAAGCAATAAGAGCGCAACCATCATGAAAAGTTTCTTGCTTTCGGAAATTGTTGATCTTTAACCACCATTTAGGGAAACCAGGGAATCCCAGGGAGGACGGGGAATAATTGAAACCGGATGCCTTCCAAACTGCCTGTGCAAAAGGGCAGAAGAAGAGGAGGTGTTCGCTATTCTCCCCCAATTCCCCACAGCGGGGACAATAGTCGGAATCCCTGAAATTGCCATGAAACCTTGCTGCAAGCGCGCCCTTGGTAGGCACTATGTTATGGCACGGTCTCCATAGAAAGGAACGAATCTTGGAAGGGAATTTAACATTCCAGATAGAGTTCCAAAACTCCTTCCTCTTCTTAGGGTCTTCACTGGGCGTTGGATTGGATCGATCTTCAGAGCTCTCCTCAATGAATCTATATCCTGATTTAGCCGAGTAATCCTCATTCATGTTCGGAGCCCAAATGAAAGAATCTTGTACCTGAGGCCCTCCGATTGGGATAGCCAGAATGGCCTTGACTTCAACTGGGGAGAACAATTCCTTTATCTTTGGTTCATTCCACGATCTTTGATCAGGGTTCATAAGACCGCTGACAGAAGGAGAAGGAAGGTCTGGAGGCGGTGGAGTCGAGATTCTATATTTGGGCAGCTTCAGAATCCAGTTATCGAACCAAGTTGAAATACCTCTTCCGTTTCCAACTCTCCAAATGGCTCCCTCCTTTATAACCTTTATCCCTTCTTTGATACCTGACCAAGCCCAGGACGGATTAGAGCATTTGGGTGCATCGAAGATGTTCCCATTTGGGTAGTAGATTCCCCGAAGAGTCTGAGCCAAAAGAGAAGTTGGATTCTTTATCACCTTCCAAGTAATTTTAGCAATGAGAGCCTTATTGAACGTTCTAAGGTTCCGGAACCCCAAGCCTCCTTTATCCTTTGGTCGACACAGATCCTTCCAGTTAATCCAATGAATGCTTTTTTCCTTTTCAGCACAGTTATTCCACCAGAACTTAGCTACCTGTGAGCTGATTTCGTCACAGAAAGTAACTGGAAGAAAGAAACATTGCATGACATAAGTAGGGATGACTTGGGCAACTGCTTTAACCAGGACTTCCTTTCCTGCAAGGTTCAAGAACTTAGCCTTCCATCCCCTCAATCTGTTCTGGACTCGTTCTTTAATAAAGCTCAAGGCTTTTTTTTTGCTTCTTCCCCAAAAGGAAGGAATCCCAAGATATCTAAAATCCTCCTCCATTGGACGGAAGCCCAGGACATTAGACAGTTGGTTCTTGAGATTAGTACTAACATTGGGGGAGAAGAAGACCGAAGATTTCTGGAAATTAACCGATTGTCCTGTAGAGGTCTGAAAAAGCTGAAGGATACGAATGGCAGCATTACAGTTTTCTTCGTTCGCAGCGGAGAAAACTAGACAATCATCAGCAAAAAGGAGGTGGCTCAAAATAGGACATCGCCGTTTGATTCTCAACCCCCTCAAAGCTGTTCATATTGATTTCCTTCTCAATGATCCATGAGAGAATGCTTGATATGAAGGTAAAAAGAAAAGGAGATAAAGGGTCTCCTTGCCTCAATCCCCTTCCCGCTCTGAATTCCCCAGTGCGCTCTCCATTTAAGATTAGTGAGAAGGAGGCCGACGTGACACGTTGCATAACTTTTCCAATCCACCACTCACAGAAACCCAGCTTGGTCATGACAAAATGTAAGAGATCCCAATCCACTTTTTCATAAGCTTTCTCCAAGTCGATCTTGAGAACCATGAATCGTCTCCCGCCCTTTCTAGATCTTTTAATGGCATGGAAGGCCTTATTTGCTAAAATAATATTATCATGAATTGATCTTCCTTTCACAAAAGCTGACTGATATTGTGGGATGATCTCTGAAGGAAACCTTTCAATCTCGATGCTAAGATTTTAGTAATAACTTTCATTGAAAAATTGCAGAGACTGATCGGTCTGAAGTGTGATACTTCGCTGGGATTTGCCTTTTTGGGTATAAGCACAATCTTTGTTTTGTTTACTCCAGGAACCATAGCACCTTCCCTGAAGAAGACAGAAACCAAGTAATAAGCTTTCTCATGTCCTTGTTTCGAAAATTCCTTTTTCTCTCAAATAAATACTACATATTCCTATGTTTAATTAAGAAAAATGTCTAAATTATATTTTTATTTTAAATTCTTAATTTTCTTTATTAAAATAAGTTTTTAATGTTTATATGTTATTCTTTAAAGTGTAATGTTTTATTTACTTAACATTTTAAGTTTTATTAAATAATATAGTCGATCTTGTTCTAATAGGTGGGTTTTCTGCTTTTGTAGCACGGATCTCTCTGCTCTTGTAGCACGCAAGTCTTTTTGTCTCTTTGGTATTTTCCCACGTTCCTTTATTTTCTGAATCTGTTCTTCGAGATCATTGACATGGCTGCGGTTGAAGACAATATGGCTGGTCTTTCGATTGTGGACGACGAGGATGATGGAGTGCAAATTGATCTGGAGGAATCTGACTCAGCGACTTCTTATGCCTATTGCTTTGTAGGCACTTTTCTGACTTCCAGTGTGATCCATGTTCAGGCTATGAGATTGACTTTGGAAAATGTTTGACACCCCCAGGGGATCTCTATTTCTGAGTTGGGTGAGGGAAGATTTCTATTTCATTTTTATCATGTCATCGATGCTGATCGAATCGAGAAAGATGGTCCTTGGAGTTTTAATTCCCACTTGCTAGTATTACACAGACTTAAGGATGGTGAAAATCCTATAACTGTCCCGCTCCATTATGTAGACTACTAGGTTTATATCTATGATATTCCTTTGGGATTTATGTCTGGTAAGGTGGCCAGAATTCTTGGTGATTTCATTGGTACTTTTATCGATTATGATTCTACAGCAGTCAGTTTGGGGTACAAACGAATCATGAAGGTCTGTACTCGGGTAGATATCCGACTTCCTTTGAAATGAAGGAAAAAGTTAATTTTAGCTAATGGTCAGTCGCAATATGTGAGATTTGAATATGATAAGCTAATGTTATTTTGCTTCCTTTGTGGAAAGCTAGAACATGGGGAAAGTTTTTGCCCTTTGCGGTTTATAGAAGGAGGACGTGATTTACCTTTGGCATGGGATGCATCTCGCCGAATACATCCGAGGAGGGTGCGACCACTGCACAGTCGGTGGTTAGTGGAGGAGGGGGTTGATGGACCTCAATTCTCGACGACAAACAATGCAAATTTAGTGCCACATGTTATGCACCAGAATTTATCACAAGCGAAATTTCAGGATCAGTCAAGGATCAAGGATATGGTTGATGGTAGTAAGTATGGAAACTATGGGCAACCAATAATTCATAATGCGCCTCTGGAGTTATTACCAAATAAAGGGAATTTGATTGAAGGGACCAGCTCATATGGAAAATTAGGGGATCTAATTATTGCACATGATTTGACGAATGAGTCAAAATTAGGGGATTCAGATGGCTATGATGTGATCATGGGCAACACTGGGGAAGAAAGCCCACTACAGGTTATTGATACGGCAAAAAGGCCCAGAGTTGATGGCTCACAAGGAAACTCTTCAGGGGGATCCGATTCACTTGGGAACCAATCTAATTTATCGGCAGGCTCCGTTATACGGGCCAGCCGAGCCCAATGAAAATCTTATGTTGGAACGTTTGGGGTTTAGGGATGTCTCGAACGGTAAAACATCTCAAATGTATGTTACGAGACTTAAATCCCTCGGTAGTCTTTTTCATTGAAACAAAACTATTGTTTGTACGAATGGAACGTGTCCGTAGGTTTTGTGGTTACACGAATGGTATTGATGTTGCATCTAGAGGTAGAAGTGGGGTCTTGTCGTTGGGTTGGAAAGATTCTGTTTCTGTTACTTTACGTTCCTTCTCAACGTGTCACATAGATATTATGATTGATGAAGATGATGACGGTAAAAGTTGGCGATTCACGGGATTTTACAGTGCACTAGAAGTGAGTAACTGTATTGCTTCATGGCATCTTTTAAGACAGTTGGATGATTGTCTAAATATTCCATGGTGTGTCTCTGGTGATTTTAACGAGATTCTTAGTCATTCTGAAAAGAAAGGTGATCCTTTACGTAATCAGTGGCAGATGGACAATTTCCGAGAGGCTTTATAAGATTGTAATTTGGGTGATTTGGGTTATAAAGGGAGCTGGTTTACATGGCAGTGAGGACGCTCGACGGTAAACAATATAAGAGAAAGATTAGATAGAGGGGTGGCGAATCCTAGCTGGTGGGATCTTTTTCCAAATTTTCAGCTTGACCATCTAACTCATCCCTTCTCAGACCACTGCCATTTTTTACTAAACACTAATATAAATCAGTACCAACAGAATAAAATCTTACACTTTAAGTTTGAGGCAAGTTGGCTGTTAGAATCATCTTGTGAAGAGGAGGTGAAACAACTCTGGGCATTGGCGTCCGGTTCTGTTCTAGAAAAGCTGTTGTTCGTGAGCCAAGGTCTGGATAGGTAGTTTCGGAAAATAAAAAAGGGAGAAACGACTTTCAATTAAGGACTTGCAAAGGAGAATTGATTCTCTTAACTCCCAACCTGTTTTTGATGACATTTTACTGGACATTATGGAATCAAAACTCAATCTTAATATGGAGTTAGATAAAGAAGAGATTTTTTGGGAACAAAGAGCGCAGGCTAATTGGTTAAAACCTGGTGACCGTAATACAAGATTTTTTCACAGATTTGCCAGCAAGAGAAAACGCCAAAACAGAATCGATAACCTCATTACTGATGATGGGGTTCTACATGAAGATGAAGAGGAAATTCAGAATATTGCACTTGATTACTTTTCTACTCTTTCTACATCTGTGGGTACAACAAATATGGATGCTGTTTTACAGGGCATAGACACTTTGCATTACGCCAGAAATAAATGACCATTTGCAGTGGAAGTTTACAAAGGAAGATGTATACACTACTCTACAATCCATGAGCCCTCTAAAAGCTTTAGGCCCTGATGGACTAAGTGTTGTGTTCTACCAGAGATTCTGGAACATAATTGGTAATGATGTATCTCAGTACTGCATTGATGTTATTAAAGGGGTTTACCCGATTGCTGAAATTAATAGTACCCATATTGTGCTTATTCCAACAGTGAGTAATGTAAGAAATATGAAACAATTTCGACCGATGAGCTTATGTAATGTTTTACTGAAGATTATTACAAAAGTATTGGATAACAGGTTCAAGGAAGTTTTAGACGGTTGCATCAATGAAGCACGGAGTGCCTTTGTTCTAGGACACCTAATCACATATAACATAATTGTAGCTTATGAAGTGCTGCATTTTTTTTAAAGAAAAGGTGATCTGGACGAAATGGCTCTTTTGCTTGAAAGTTGGACATGAGCAAAGCCTACGATCGTGTGGAGTGGAGTTTTTTGGAATCTATAATGTACAAGATGGGATTTTCTGATACATGGGTTTGGTGTATTATGAGATGTGTTTCCACTGTGTCCTATTCGGTGATCATTAATGGTATTGTATCTGAAAGCTTCACTCCATCTAGAGGCTTACGTCAAGGTGATTCCATAAGCCCCTATCTTTTCCTTATTTGTGGTGAAGGCCTTTCAACACTTATACGCACAACCTCTTCAAATGGGATACTCAAAGGTGCGAGAATTACGCGAGGTGCTCCACTAGTAACCCATTTGTTGTTTACCGATGATAGCTTAATTTTTGGAAATGCAACAGTTGAGGGGGCTCTTCATCTCAAGAATATTCTGAGTATTTATGCGGGTTGTTCAGGATAGCTTATAAATTATGATAAATCCCATGGTTTCTTCAGCTCGAATGTTTCGACTCATAATAAAGCTAGTGTTTGTAATGTTCTTGAGGTCTCCGAAGATAGCAGCCCGGAAAATTACCTTGGCCTCCCTGTTGTTGTTGGAAGAGACAAGAAGACATTCAAATATTTGCTTGATCGTGTAGAATCAAGGACCCACAGCCTGAGTTCCAAATCATTGTCCCAATGAGGCAATGATGTATTTATAAAATCCATTTTACAGTCCATTCCCCTCTTCGCAATGTCTTGCTTTCTTTTGCATGGGACTTTTTGTAAAGAAATGGAAGCTAAAATTGCATGATATTGGTGGAAAAAAATCTGCTTCTAAATGAGGAATACATTGTGTTGAGTGGATCAGTGATATGATATAAGCCAAGATGGGGGTGAATTGGATTTTTTAAACTTTTGGTGGTGGAGTGGAAAATGAAAATTGATGGACAAGAGGATTTAGAGTGGTTCAAGTTCCAATCGAACTCTACATCCACTACCTTAGCTTCACTAAGGATTTTCCAACAATTCCACTAATTCCCCTTTTCTAGGCTAAGGAGGCAACTGTTACAATATCGGTCAAATTTTCTACCAAAAATTTGACCCAATCCTCACACAAGAATTACAAATAAGATGATGGCTAAAACAAGTATCTCTCAATACACAATGAAGCCCAAATTTAAGCACTCAACCCAATTGAATAGATAAGAATGAAAATTACAACTTCACAATTGGGGTTTACAAGAAATAATAGGATTTTGGCACAAATGCTTGGCTTTGATGTTTGGATGTTTCTTTTGAGATCAATAGTTGTTGCTAAAGCTTTTAGAGGTCCCTTTTATACCTTCTCATTGAATTCTAGCCGTTGGGGTTGTTGCATTCATCAATAGAGTCATTGGGATGTTATCTTCCCTCCATAAATGCAGTCTGCAACCACCCATTTCAAAACGCCCGATCCTGTTTCGAAACAGACCAAAAAAGAAAGAGCTGTTGGGGTGTATTAAATAGACCGTACCGAAACGGGTACGATCGTTTCGATACGCTAAGAGCCCGTTTCAAAAACTCGTTTCGAAACACTTTGCCACTGTCAAAGCCTGTATCAAAACGGCTTGGAAGCGTTTTGATATGCCTTAACGACAAGTTTAAAATCAGTTAAAAACTTCAACGGTCATATTTTAAAAACCATATTTGAATGCCGTTTCGAAACGTTTGAGGTCGTTTCGATACTACCATATCGAAATGGGTCAAACCGTTCCGATGTTCTTCATCTGTTTCGAAACCCGTTTCGAAACAGAGGTTAACAGTTTCAAAAGTGTTCCAGAACGCCCAATGGCCGTTCCAAAACGGTGACTCAAAAATCACTGTTTTGGCTCCAAAAACACTTAGAAAAGTTTTGACAAGTTGAGTTTTTAACTTAACCATTTTTCTTTAAATATATAGAGAGGTTTGAGGACTTAAAAATTTGTTTTCTCTTTTTCAAATTAGTCCTTAAATTCTTTAGTTATATCAAAATTAGTTTATCGGTTTCACAATCTCCCCCTTTTTGATATAACAAAACTAAAGTTAGAATTTTTAAGAGTTTTGAAATCTTGAATACATTCTAACTCCCCCTCAATTTAAGATGAGTTTTAAAGTTTTGAAAAGATTTAAAATTCATGTTTTAAAACTCAAAACCACTTAAAACAAATTTTGGCTCTTATATTTTCTCCCCTTTTTTGTTAGATCAAAAAGAATAATAAACAAGGCTCAAAGAGAAGAAACAAGGTTAAAAGCAATAAGCAACATAATATAGATTCATAGAATTCAAATATCCAAACATAAAACTTAAACAATAAGATTCAAAGCTTAATCCCAAACAAAGTAATCAAAGCATAGGTTCATGAAACATAAATAAAATAAAGGTGCAAACTCAATCCTAATATGATAATCTAATATGCGATGCAATAAAAAAGACCCTAAGCCTCGTCATCGTCACCATCAACATCCGAGGAATCATCATCGTTCCTAGCTTGAGAGCGACGAAAGGTCATCCATTGACCATAGAAGGTAGAGAATGACAAGTCCATTGATTGATGTTGATTCTTAAGGGAGGTGAGACGATTCTCCACGGATTGCAAACGATTATTAATAGCACAAAGACCCAACTCCATTGTGTTGAATCGCTATGTTAGGAAAGCCATAAGAGCTTCATTGTTGGGACCCAGAGCTTGAGGTTGTGGTTCAACTTGAGGAGGAGGGGCATTCCTATCAACTCGTTCCAATTGGCCAAGATTGTTGTAATGGAACCCGACTTTGTGGAGAGAAGATTCACCAATCTTTTGCTTACGGGGTTCTGGAGAGTCATATGAGCAATCAAAATTGAGCATGCCAAAGATATAGCTCAAAACAGTCTCATAGGTGAAGGATTTTAAAGCATCGGTTTCACGAAGCTTCACATTGTTGACCATTTCGGCGAACATAAACTTAACAAGATTTGGGCGTTCTCCACGGCGAAAACACTCAAGCCAAAAATAATCAACTTGACGAATATGAGAGAATTTACCTCCGGATGGGCGAATAAACCACGAGATCATCAAGTGTAGGAACCGATCATGAGCATCCAAGGAAAGCACGGAACCGGTGTGACCACCAAAATGGGCCTCATTCTCGATGCCTTCATTCTTAAGGCCAAGAGTAGTATCTAAAAAGGGTATGTCGATGACGAACCTCTTCCCCAAGAGAAATGAATCAATGCTAATAACTTTGGAGTGATCTTCATTATAAAAAAGCTGGGCATTTGAGTAGAAGATAAGAACCATGTGCTTGTAGACAATATTCGGTATGTTCAAGAAAGCCATGAAGTTCCATTCTTGTAGACGCTCTAGATATCGGAAAGCGAAACGTTCGGATTCAAGGAATGGGACATCAACAACACGCTCGCGACGAACGGCAATCTCCTTGACATAAGTGAAACGATCCCTCATCTCTGTAGTCCGAAGACTTTTGAGAAAAAGCTGGGTGAGATTAGGACGGATACTGGCTTCTTTTAGAGGTCCCTTTTATACCTTCTCATTGAATTCTAGCCGTTGGGGTTGTTGCATTCATCAATAGAGCCGTTGGGATGTTATCTTCCCTCCATAAATGCAGTCTGCAACCACCCGTTTCGAAATGCCCGATCCTGTTTTGAAACAGACAAAAAAAGAGCCGTTGGATGTATTAAATAGACCGTACCGAAACGGGTACGATCGTTTCGATACGCTAAGAGCCCGTTTCGAAACTCATTTCAAAACACTTTGCCACTGTCAAAGTCTGTATCGAAACGGCTTGGAAGCGTTTCGATACGCCTTAATGACAAGTTTAAAATTAGTTAAAAACTTCAACGGTCATATTTTTAAAACCAAGTTTGAATGCCGTTTCGAAACGTTTAAGGTCGTTTCGATACTACCGTATCGAAACGGGTCGAACAATTCCGATGTTCTTCATCCGTTTCGAAACCCGTTTCGAAACAGAGGTTAACAGTTTCAAAAGTGTTCCGGAACACCCAATTGTCGTTCCGAAACGATGACTCGAAAATCATTGTTTTGGCTTCAAAAACAGTTAGAAAAGTTTTGACAAGTTGAGTTTTTAACTTAACCATTTTTCTTTAAATATATAGAGAGGTTTGAGGACTTAAAAATTTGTTTTCTCCTTTTCAAATTAGTCCTTAAATTCTTTAGTTATATCAAAACTAGTTTATCGATTTCACACATTGGTGCACATGGGCTGAATTGTGTAAGCTTAAAGTGGACGGTGGGATGGGTTTTCGAGACCTAAGTAAGTTCAATATAGCACTTCTTGCTAAATATGGGTGGCGATTGATTCAGAATCCTGATTCATTTGTAGTGAGACTATTACGAGCCAAATACTATCCATTGACAAACTTCATGGATGCACCTTTGAGTTCTTCTCCATCTCTTATATGGAGGAGCATATGGTCTTCTAGAGGGTTGGGATGGTCTATCGGAACTGGTTCATCAGTTTCGATCTGGAATGACTATTGGCTACCAGTTGTACCATCGAGAAAAGTTGAGTCCGTACGTACTAATCATGTCTGTTTTGTATCGGATTTTATTTCATCTGAGACTCGATGTTGGGATAC
Organism: Hibiscus trionum; assembly: GCA_030270665.1. Classification (NCBI taxonomy): domain Eukaryota; kingdom Viridiplantae; phylum Streptophyta; class Magnoliopsida; order Malvales; family Malvaceae; genus Hibiscus; species Hibiscus trionum. The sequence continues at coordinate 32,967,131 of BSYR01000021.1, forward strand.
TATGCTGGTCCGATCTATACTTAACCCTACTGAGGCTAACCTTGTTCTGAGCATCCGTTTACCAACCTATCCTCAGGCAGATATTCTACGATGGCAGGGTGAGAAATCGGGAATGTATACAGTGAGGAGTGTTTATAAACTCCCCATACAAGATCCTAGTCAGCGTCATCCTAATGATAGACTTTATAGCTATATTTGGGGAGTGGATTGCTCATCGAAGATCAAAATCACGGCCTATCGTTTTGTACGAAACTATGTTCCTACCCTTCACAACCTAATGATCAAAATAGTGGGAACAAGCTCCCTCTGCCCTAGGTGTGGTCTAGGAATTGAAGACACATCTCATGTAATAAGAGAGTGTTGGTTTTCTAAGAATGTCTAGAATTCTATGAATTTTTACTGGTCGTCTACGATGGGGCAATATGATTTCTATGATTGGCTTCTTAATTTGTTTTAGATTTCAAATCATACTTTACATAGACAGATCATTGTTGCAATATGGGCAATTTGGAATTCTAGAAATAAACTGGTGCATGAAAATGTTTATCACAGAGTTGAGGATGTTCTTACCCTCATCAGAAGCTATTGTAGTGAGATTACTCGTCTCTCCGAGGCTCTTGGTAATCCTCTGCCTCGCCCTTCTGCATTGTGGTGTCCACCGGTAGCACATGAATTCAAAATAAATGTGGATGCTGGATTTAAAGCTATGGAATTGAAATCGAGTTCTGAGATCATTATTCGTGACAACGAGGGTTTTATTATAGGGTCTGGTTATAAATTGAATTATAATATTACCTCCTCATTTGTTGTAGAGGCCATGGCCGTTCTTCAGGGTCTACAATTTGCATCTGATCTTGGGCTTCGTTCTGTGGTAATTGAAAGCAACTCAAGAACTATTATTACTAAACTAAACTCCAGTGATACAAATTTCTCAAAAATTGGACCAATTACGAGGGATATCAAGGAGACAGCTCACATGTTTACCTCGTGTCGATTCAATTTCATACGACGGAAAGGGAACAAATCAGCGCATGCAATGGCGGCGGAAGGCATTAACTCTGATTTGGATAGAGAATGGGTTGAAGACGCTCCAGCTTCAGTCTTCCATCTTGTTGAGGAAGATCGTCGTTTCCAAGACCCACTGTAGATCTTTGTCTACCTTTGATCAGTTTTGGGGGATTTCTTTTCCTATCTTTTCTCTGGGCTAATCCCCAATCTTCATCTTCTACATTGTTCCTATAATTCCTCCTTCGTGAAACTTGGTGGAAGATGGTTCTGGTTGCATCGTTTTGTGGTTTCTGCAAATCTCAGCTTTATTTTTAAGTTTTTTATTGTGTGGGCTTTGTCGTACTTTGTTGTAACCAGACTGTTCATTTAATTTCTTTTAGTTAATAAATTATGCAACCGACATTTGACTAAAAAAACATTTTAAGTTTTATTCGTTAAAAAATTATAATCCAATCATTGTTTTAACACATGGTTGGATTTTTAATTTCATTTTATTTAAAAGAATTAAAAAAACACACAAAATCTATAATTTTTTCAAAATAATCCTTTTTTAATATATTTTTTTAAAATAATCTCAAATCCTCTACTGCTGCAAACATTATACTATCGTCGTCGTCACAATAATAAAATCTTTTCCTTTCATCGAAAGAGTCACAAAGTTAGTCGTCGTTTGTGGAATTTATTTCGCATTCAGCGTCCGACGTTTAATTGACACCTCGTCTATCGATTTGTGGTGACAGAAAAGTGGGATGATCTATAATAGGAGTATGACAACGGAAAGGACATGTGGTTATAGTGGTTAATTTAGTGGCGTTAGAGGATAAATTTAAAGATTTGAGGATTGAGGTTTATGACTTGGGGCTTTATGAAAGTTTTGAGAATTTTAGGAAATTTTTTTAAAAAATAAAGTTTTTTTAAATTAAATGAAATTAAAAAAACGACATGCCGTGTATTCATTGGATGGCATAATTTTGTAACTATAATTAACGAAAAACTTTAAAATATAACAAAATGTAACATTAGATAAAAAAATAGGGAAAATTACACGAGTGGTCACCCAACTATCACAATTTTCTTGATTTGGTTACACAACTAAATTTTTCGTCAAAATTGTCACTAATGTTTCATTTCGTTATCGTTTTGGTCACCGATCGTTAAATATATAACGGAGATTGTGACATGGCATGATTTATATTAAATTTTAGTCCCTAAAATTGTTACATTCTATCAATTTAATCCTAATACAAAATTAATCATCCAATATTTGGACTAAACCCAAATTCTCCATCCTCTTTCTTCTTCCTCTACAACACTACTATGAAAGTGCCTTTTTTCCCCTTATAAATCTGATCATTTCTCCTTGTTTTATTCTTTTAAAATAATGAGACTTTTGTAATATAAACGTGTAGCCATTTTTGATTTCTTGTTTTAGGGCTAAATTTTTTATGCTAACTTTATATGGTTAAATGGGTTTCATTCACTTTAAACATTTTTTTGTTTGGAATTCTATTTTCTTTTTCCGTTAAAATTTTCTCAGCAACCAAATATGATTTCTTTGACTTTTGATGTGGTACACAATTTAGCTTTTAAAAAAAATTGATGCTCCTAAATTACGAAATTATTCGACGGGCTGGTGCAACTCCATTCACTGCTTGGAGAATTGCTTTCTTCATTCCTGGATGACTTCATAATGTTGCAAAAGGAGGGAAATGTTGCTAGGGATAAATTATTATATAAAATATTTTAGACGGGTGTTTAGTGAAATGATGAAAAGGGGGAGAGAGTAGTGTTGCAGAGGAAGAAGAAATGGATGAGGAATTTAGGGTTTAGTCCAAATATTTGATGAGTTATTTTGTACTAGGATTAAATTGATAGAATGTATAAGTTTTAGGACTAAAAGTATTATTATCCCATGACACATCACAATTTCTGTTAAATTTTTAACAGTCGGTGACCAAAACAATAACGATATGAAACGTTAGTGATGATTTTAACGAAAAATTTAGTTGGGTGAACAAAACAGAAAAATGGTGATAGTTGAATGACTACCCGTGTAGTTTTCTCAAAAAAATATTTAAATACATAAATAACATATGTATAGTTTAAATATTTTTTAACTAAGCCTAAGTATATTAACAATTATGAATTACTATTAAATATGAAAAAGTAGAACTTTTACTACAATTTTTAAAATAGAAGTACAAAGGATTGTACGAAAAGTTGAGATATATTTTATCATTTTATTTATAAATATATAGTTTTAATTAGATAAACAACACAATTGATCGCTAAATCTATTTTCACTCAGATTTTGATTATTATATTTTATTTTTTTTATTTAACTTTTGAATTGTTCATGTTATGATCATTTGACGGTTAAGTTAATCACAACATGATGATGTGGCCTAATTTTACTGATATAAATTATTCTATATATTTTATTTGTAAAAGTTCAACTTGGAAGCAAATTATTTATCCAATTTAATTCAAAAACTAAATAAATCGATTAAATTAACTTGAAATTTTTAAAAATTATCTATCCAGTTCTAATATTTTAAAAAATTTAAAAAATTTCTTATTTTTTAGCTTAAATATTAAATAAGTTATCAAACTTTCAATTAAAATGAATTATGCCTCTAAACTCGGCAGAAAATTCAGTTATGCCCTCGATTTCAGTTAAAAAAATCAAATCAGTCCCCTTGCCACATCATCACACATGTACTGCCATGTAAATATCATGGACCGCCACGTTAGCACAGTGGACTACCACGTCAACACCGCTTACTGCCACAATAGTAGTGTGAGGGTCAACGTTGGTCAAGTGGCTAATTTGCTACAATTCGTGAACTGGAGGACCTAATTGACTATGTTTTCGCGCGAGGGTCTAAATTGCTAATTTAGGTCAAACTCAATTGCAAAAATACCCCTTCATCATATTTCTTACCAATCTGTGTATCATGTTGCAGTATTCGGGATTTCTAAAGCCTAATTTCAAAGAATTCATTGTACTACCAAAAAAAGTTTACAGATATAATCAATCCCCTAGAGGAGGGTGAATCTAGTGTTAGGACCCTTAAAATTAGGCTAATCTTAGGTCTCCCGGTAATACCGGTAGCCGGTACCTACGGAATTTGTTATGATACGATAACCTAATTTGTTACAGTATGTGTAAGAAAAATGGTAGTTATTGAAAAACTTATCATGGTAGTAAATTTTGTAACTACCTTATCTCTTAAAGGATTACTTTACATGTTACAAAAAACGTAAGCAATTTTGTACCTATAACATATCTCACCTTACCTATGTAATTCATTACAAAATATATAGTAAAAAACGTAACTACCGAATTTATTACCCCATATATCCTAATCTTAAACCAACCCAACTTATGGTAAGGAATTTTGTAGCTACCTTATCTCTTAAAGGATTACCCTATATGTTACAATATGCGTAAGAAATTTTGTACCTATAAGATATCTCACCTAACTTACGTAATTCGTTACAAAATATATAGTAAAGAAGGTAACTACCGAATTTATTACCCCATATGTCCTAATCTTAAACCAACCCAACTTATGTTAAGGAATTTTGTAGCTACCTCATCTCTTAAAGGATTACCCTATATGTTACAAAATGCGTAAGAAATTTCGTACCTATAACATATCTCACCTCACCTACCTAGTTCTTTACAAAATATATAGTAAAGAAGGTAACTACCGAATTTATTACCCCATATGTCCTATTCTTAAACCTACCCAACTTATGATAAGGAATTTTGTATCTACCTTATCTCTTAAAGGATTACCATATATGTTAAAAAACATGTAAGAAATGTCGTACCTACAACATATCTCACCTCACCTACGTAATTCGTTACAAAATATATAGTAAAAAAGGTAACTACCGAATTTATTACCCCATATGTCCTAATCTTAAACCAATCCAACTTATGGTAAGGAATTTTGTAGCTACCTTATCTCTTAAAGTATTACCCTATATGTTACAAAAACGCGTAAGAAATTTCGTACGTACAACATATCTCACATCGCCTACCTAATTCGTTACAAAATATATAGTAAAGAAGGTAACTACCGAATTTATTACCCCATATGTCCTAATCTTAAACCAACCCAACTTATGGTAAAGAATTTTGTATCTACCTCATCTCTTAAAAGATTACCCTATATGTTACAAAACACGTAAGAAATTTCTTACCTACAACATATCTCACATCACCTACCTAATTCATTACACAATATATAATATAGAAGGTAACTACCTAATTTGTTACCACATATGTCCTAATCTTAAATCAACCCAACTTATGGTAAGGAAATTTGTAGCTACCTCATCTCTTAAAGGATTACTCTATATGTTAGAAAACGCGTAAGAAATTTCGTACCTACAACATATCTCACCTCACCTACCTAATTCTTTACACAATATATAGTAAAGAAGGTAACTACTGAATTTGTTACCTCATATATCCTAATCTTAAACCAACCCAACTTATGGTATGGAATTTTGTAGCTATCTTATTTCTTAAATGATTACTATATATGTTACAAAACGCGTGATAAAAATGATACCTGCAAGATATCTTAGAAAACCTACGTGATTCGTTACAAATTATATGGTAAGAAAGGTAAGTACAAAATTTACCACCCATATGTCCTAATCTTGAACTCACCCAACTTATGGTAAGGAATTTTGTAGCTACCTTATCTCTTAAAGGATCACCCTATATGTTAAAAAAACGCGTGATAAAAACGATACCTACAACATATCTCACAAAACCTACCAGATTCATTACAAATTATATGGTAAAAAAGGTAACTACTAAATTTACCACCCCATATGTCGTAATCTTAAACAATATCTCCACATTTTGAATCAGTATTGTTCATTTCATATCGGTACTGTTCATGTTATATCTTTTAATCTTAAACCCTCCCCACTTATGGTTAGGTATTTTGTGGCTACCTTATCTATTAAAATGTTACTTTATACATTACAAAACGCGTGATAACTTAAACCATAACTTTCATTAACATTGCACCATAACAAAATAAATTTTCATTGCATACCAGTATTTAAGGCTTAAAATGTTACAAAATATGACCATTCATGATACAAACATAACTTAAACCATATCTTTCATTAACATAACCCACCAAAGATTCATAATTCAAAGCCTCCAACATCTCATCGATCTTACTTTGCTTTTGTAGTCCAGCTTTCATAGTCTCTCTCATTTTATTCACATCTGCAACGACCTTGCCAGATGCTTCTATTATCATTTCAGTAGAGGAACTCGTATCTCCACCCTCTTTTCTTTCTGTCCAACCATCATCCGACCCAATAACCTGTAAATTACATTAATTTATTATATGTATTTTATGTCATTTCTATTCATTACACACTACACATATTTAACAGGTTACTTACCTTTAATTTTTTTGCAGGACACTCTACCCTAATGCGGGAAACAAGTCTCTTCACCTCCTTCTCCCCCATGCATGGATGCAAGCAACACGGTCTGTAGCCCAAGTTCCTCTGCTAGGAACTCCTCTCCATTAATCATATAATCTCACCTACATTCCAAATCACACACAACATTAATAAACTCAATCCATGCTAAAATTTTCACTACTACCATAATACATCAATTTACTACCATCTCACCTCTAAGATTGCTATGCACATGGTCATGTATGATTGATCGTCACCAAAATTATGTTTCGATATACAATCAATTAATCTCTCATACGCAAACTTACACCAATTCAGTTTGCCCTTCAACCTATCAGAGCACAATAACTTCAAACTTTCTGTTGAGGTCACCGTGTTCGAAATTGGAGCAAGAAAGACACAAACAATGTAAAGAATCACCCTGCCTTTCAATTCATCTCCCTCATATTCACCACTTAATATTTATTCCTCCAAATCAACATATGAAACCTTCAGTATGACTTTATGCTTCAAACCTAGTTCTTTCTCATTACATTCCTCACTCACGCGCCCAACATCAAGACCTTCATTTCTTAACCCCAAAACAGCTTCAACATCCTCCACCATTACAGAAATATCGTGTCCATTAAACTTCATCATTGAGCTTTCGACATCAAAGCTTTCCACTAACTCACGACACAGATCACGACGAATTTCACGCGATTTTAATCCAAGTAAACTCCCAAACCCAAGTTCTACGACTACACCATTCATCTTTTTACTCTTCATTTCTTCAGACAAATTTGACAACTTTTTTATGCTACACCTTGTGGGTGCTTCCTACAAACGTATAATTATTTACATCAACATTAAACATCTATAAAATACTAATAATTATTACTAAAAGTAATGCAACTCTTACCTTCTTAACAATAGTCGTATCTTTGCCTTTTGATTTTGCTCTTATATATGCTTCCTTCTGTTGCAAGTGCATTTCAATATACGACCTTTTTTCATCAACAGTCATTTCCCCCCACTTCTTTCCAAATATTTCCCTCACCTTTATCATTCAAAAGATATTACAATTTTACCTCATATACACATTACTGGAAAAATAAACAAACACATTCAACTATTCAAAATTTCACACTTACCTCATTAGTCATTTTCTTCTTCCCACCCTTTCTCCCTTTGCATTCATTTATACTATACATACATTCATTCAAATATATCATATTTAAACTTCAATCTAACAAATTAACCAACTTCAAATATTAAATACAAATTCAACTTTAACTTACTAAAAGTTCATAAAGGCAGACACATGTTTACGGGCCTTAGCCACCACAACCTTCACCGTCTCATCCTCAATGCTCACACACCTACCAACAAAAGATAAGTTCATGTATATCACATAAATTTATACAACACATAAAACACAACACAACATTTTATTAATGGTTATCATACCATATTATTTATTAACATGTCTCCCTCTATGTTAAACAAACATTTTTTTCCTACATATGTGACATTTCTATCGATTAGTACCGATATTACTTATAAATACTGATACCATTTACCTGTTCAATGTCATTCAATTTATTCTCATATCTATACTACTACTATTACTACTACAATATCAACATTTCAATCTATTAGTACTGATATGACTTACCCATACCGATACAATTTTACCATTCGATGTCATTCAAATTATTTCCATATCTGTACTACTACTACAATACCGACATTTCTACCTATTAGTACCGATATCACTTGTACATACCGATACCATTTTTCCATTCGATGTCATTCCAATTACTCTCAGCATCGGTATCTGAAGAACAGTACCTATGCTATTTTCCTAGAACCGTTTCTCAACCTCTGCATTCATAAAAAATATCACCAAACCTAATCCTTAAACTATATGGAAATTGATGTGTTTCGGTATAATAAGTAAACATTATTAAAGTCCTAATCTTAATCCCTCAAAATCATTATTAAACCCTCATTTTTCCCAAAACCCTAATAATTTTTCATAAACATTTTTCATTTCGAATTTGACTAACACGAAATCTTAAACATTACTAACCTGAATTTAAGAGATAAGAACTGCCCAACCAACGATTTCCGCCTGTAAGATGAACGAAAAGTTTGGACGAGGGGGGGGAGAGTTTTTGAAGTTTTCACGAGGGAGGGAGAGGGAAAGCCACTATTTTTGAAATTATTTCATCAGTACCGATGCTATTCCAATACGAGGGTCTTAAAGGAATTTTGGAATAGCAGTTTACCGGTTTCACCTGGTCCCCTTTTTTTCTTCCTTTTCCCCATTTTTTCCCATCAACGGCTGAAATCAATTTGGCCTAGATCTAACGGTAGTACCGATGTTACCTAAGATTAGCCTAATTTTAAGGGACCTAACGTTAGAATCACCCCCTAGAGGAAGAGATAACGATGCGACCATTGATTTGATAGTACTTCATATTCGGCCAACATGATCTATATACACCCAAATATTAATGCTATATTTTCAACATTTCATGTTGCATTTATGTATTTTTTGTCCCTTCACTCAATTCTCTATTATGTTTTATGTCTTTGGTGGCTTCAATGATGTTTTGGCATCGCATTCAGATTCGGGGAATGTACACCCTTGTCCGTGTGTCAAAATACAAATTTTGTTGTAAATAGTTAGAACCCAAGACGAGATAAAACAAAAAAGAATTCATAAAATTCTCTATCTTTTGACACGCTTGCTCTCTATCTTTTGACACGCTCTTTTTCTTAGCACGCTTATTTTATTTTTGAATTTGCTCTTTCTGTCCCTCTTTTATCTGGATTTGATTTATGGATCCTGCTGTTGAAGAGAATCTGGTGGATTTGTTAATTGATGACGAGGAGGAATTAGAGGTTCAGGCTATACCTGACCAATAATTTGATGGTATTTCTTTTGCCCAATGTTTTGTGGGATACTTCCTCACAACGAGTGTGCTACATTTCTTGTCTATGAAAGCGACTCTGGCAAACGTCTGGCGGCCGCTAGGAGGAGTCTCAATATCAGATCTAGGAGAAAATAGGTTCCTGTTTCAATTCTATCATGAAGTTGATGTGTAGAGTGTAGAATCTAGATGGGCATGGAATTTCAACACCCATCTCTTGATCCTTCATCGGCTCAAGGAGAACGAATCCCTTTTACTAGTCTCTCTTCATATTGTTCCATTGTGGGGTCTGGTCCATGATGTTCCCCATGGGTACTTGTCTGAAGGAGTTGCGAGGCAGATGGGTAACTTTATTGGCATATTCCTAAAATATGATTGTTCCGTTTATCATCTCGGTTATAGGGGTACAATGCGAATCGGGGAAATTTTTGATACAAGGAAACCTTTGAGATGTCGTAAAAAGCTTGCAATCAGGAATAATGAGGCCACCTATGTCCGGTTCGAGTATGAAAAAATCCTTCTATTTTGTTTTATTTGTGACCGACTTGGTCATGAGGAGGCTTTTTGCCCGGTTCGGTTAACGGTAGCAAAGGAAGATAATACTTTTGGTTGGAATATGACTCTTAGGGCCCCTTCTCGGAGGGAGGCGGTATCATCCAGTAAATGGCTGCATGAAAAAAGTTGGTTCAATTTCCCCAAATCTCGCAGCACCATCCACTCCTCGTAATTTCAGGAGGAATGCTATTGTCCAGTCTATTACAAGTGATAGAAGCGCAAATCATGGCCCCATTATCTCCAAAGAAAATGTTATTCCTGGTAACTCCTCTCTGCCAACTGTCCCCTATCCAAAAACTTTCTCGAGTGGCCCACTTCATGAGATCCAATTGGTGGATGGAGCCAATTTGGCCTTAGATGTTCACATGGCCCAAGTTGAGGAAGAGGATACAGATACAGTGGTTGAAGGCACCAAGCGACCGAGAACTCTTCCTAATTCATCCTCAGTTTCGACAGCAGATTCGGTGGATGGCTCATCTATTTTATCGGTAAGCTCCGCTCCGCGGGCCAGTCAGGACCAATGAAGTTCCTAAGTTGGAATTTCTGGGGCTTGGGTAAGTCTTAGGCGACACGTCGTCTCCGGCATATGCTAGAGACGTCAATCCCTCTATGATTTTCCTAATTGAAACAAAATTGCAGAGTTTCCAAATGAAAAAAGTGAGAAGATTTTGTGGTTATCCAAATGGTATCGACGTGAGATCTGTGGAACGAAGTGGTGGCCTATAGATTGGATGGAAGGGGAAATGCTCTGCTCTCTTCGTTCTTATTCAACTAGACATATTGATTTCTTGTTTACTGATGATTCTGAAGGCTTTTTGTGGCGTTATACAGGCCTTTATGAGGCACACGAGGAACAGAATTGTGAGGTCTCTTGGAATTTTCTTCACCAACTAAACACTGAGCCCACTATTCCCTGGTTTGTTGTGGGTGATTTTAACGAATTGTTATTTTCTTCCGAAAAGAGTGGTGGTCTCATTCGCAGTCAGCGATAAATGGATTGGTTTAGACAGGCTCTGATAGACTGTAACTTGGAAGACGTTGGATTTTTTGGACCATGGTTCACATGGGAGAAAGGTCGTTTAGAGCGCACAAATATACGGGAAAGATTTGAATGAGGCGTGGCTAACCTGGCATAGTGGTCACTCTTTCCCTGTTTTAATTCTAGTCGTTTGCCTCATGTATTCTCTGATCATTGCTCTTTCTTGCTCAACAATGATGTGCGTTCTCCTTTGGCTGGACATTTTATTTCGTTATGTTTTGAAGCATCTTGGCTTCTTAAAGAATCTTGCGAATCAGGGGTGGCTCATCTTTGGAGTCGATCCCAGGGGTCTGTTCCAGAACGCTTATCATATTTTAGTATGGGCCTTGATCGCTGGTTTAACTGTACAAGGAGGGATAAAAAGTTGACTATTCACAATCTCCAAAACCGGCTTCAAGAGCTTAATAATTGTACTCCTTATGATGACAGCTTGGGGAGATCACTGATATTAAATTGGTCCTGAATATGGAAGCTGATCGGGGAGAGCTCTATTGGGAACAAAGAGCCAGAGCAAATTGTACTAAATTTGGAGACAAAAATACTGACTTTTTTCACAGCCATGCGTCCCAGAGAAGGCGGAAAAATCACATTGATCATCTTGTTGGGAATGATGCAATTGAAGCCCACATAGACAATGGAATTCTTGATATATCATCTTCTTATTTCCAGAGTCTCTTTACATTGTAAGGAGTAAGTGACCCCTCTAACATTGTGCATGGAATTAATAAAGTTATTACGCCAGCAATTAATTCTGATATGTTACAACCTTTTGTTTCGGAAGAAGTTCATCATGCTATACGCTCTATGGCACTTTTGAAGGCCTCCGCCCTGGTTGGTCTTGAAACGGTGTTCTACCAAAGATTTTTGCACATAGTGGGTAGGGATGTGGCTGCCTATTGTATTGATATACTAAGTGGTGCTCTCTCTCCAGGAAATGAATACTACTAACATTGTATTGATTCCTAAGGTTTCGGATGCAAACAACATGTCCCAATTCCGCCCGATTGCACTTTATAATGTCCTCTATAAGGTGATCTCGAAGATGTTGGCAAATAGAATGCAGAAATCCTTCCACTTGTGTATTGACGAAGCCCAGAGCGCCTTTATTCTGGATAGTCTTATCTCAGACAATATCATTACCGCCTTTGAAGCCTTACACTCGCTCTGAAACAGACGTATTGGTAAGCTATACCACTTTGCTCTCTAGCTCGACAAGAGCAAGGCGTATGACCGAGTCGAATGGCCTTTTCTGGATTGGGTTCTTCGACGTATGGGCTTTGCTGGCTTATGGGTGGATAAGATCATGACTTGTATCTCTTTTGTGTCCTATTCAGTGGTGGTGAATGGAAGCACATGCCTTCGATTCCATCCAAGCCGTGGGCTTAGGCGGGGCGACCCTATTAGCCCATACATCTTCCTTATCTACAACGAAGGGTTATCTTCCTTGATTCAAATAGCTTCTGCACAAGATCCTCTTATTTGTTATCGTATTAATCGAAGGGCTCCTTTGGTCACACACTTATGCAGATGATAGCCTACTGTTTGAGGAGGCAAATGCTAGTGGGACAATGAGAGTGAGTAATATACTCTCTACTTATGCAGCCTGCTCTGGACAAGTGATAAACTATGAAAAGTCTAGCATTCTATTTAGCTCAAATATCACAAGTGGAAACTGTGATGATGTGTGCCGTATCTTGGGGTGAACATTCAAAACAATCTTGAGAAGTATTTAGGGTTACCATCAGTTATGGGATGGGACAAGAAGAAATCTTTATTGAATCTAAAAGACAAGTGCATGAAACATGTTCAACATTGGGGAATGAGGAACTTGTCTGCGTGGGGCAAGGGGGTTTTCATAAAATCTATTCTTCAAGCCATTCCAGTATTTCTATATCTTGCTTCCTTTTCCCTAAGTCCTTTTGAAAAGAGTTAGAGGCTATCTTTTCTCACTTCTCGTGGCAAAAATCACTAGCTAAATGAGGTATTCATTGGTGTACCTGGGATTCACTATGTCAGCCTAAGGGTGAGGGTGGAATAGGTTTTCGAGAACTTGGGAAGTTCAACATTGCTTTACTTGCCAAGCAAGGCTGGAGACTTATCAATCAGCCAGACTCTCTTGTTGCGCGAATTCTAAGAGCTAAGTATTACCCCTCATCAAACATGTGCGGCGGAGTATCTAGAGTACGAGAGGTTTATTAGAAATGGGCCTTCACTGAAAGTTGATATGGGGGCTTCCATCTCCATATGGAATTACTTCTGGATATCGGTCACACCTTTGCGCAAGATTTCCCATTTGTTTCCTTCTCCATTACAATATGTTGTTGACCTTGTCAATCCAAATGAGCATTCCTGGAATGTACCACTCATCACATCAATGTTTACTCCTGAGGATGCAGCTGCTATCTTGTCCATTAGGCTCTGTGTCAGGGCAACCAAATGTCTTGGTCTAGGTAGGAGAGAAATATGGGTTGTACTCGGTTCGAAGTGGCTACCAGTGCATTCTATAAGGGAATGCTAATCCTAACCCATTCCTCAAATTCTATAATCAACTTTGGAGCACGAATTTCCCGGCAAAGGTTAGAATTACTATTTGGAAATTCTGCATAAATTACATCCCACATTGCAAAAATTGCATTATAAAAGAATAGCTTCTAGTCCTATATGCTTGAGGTGTCAATCTAGTATTGAGGATAACACTCATGTGGGTTTCCAGTGTGAATTTGCAAAAAATACATGGATTGCGTTAGGTTACTTATGGCCTCAACAGATTCTATCCTATGATTTTGAGGATTGGCTACACTGGATTTTTCTCAATATTAATCATGATCGATTTACAGAAATATTTATAACCATATGGGCACTATGGTATGCGAGAAACATGTTGATACATGAGAGCAATATCCAAGAAATCCCAGAACTTGTTACCTTCATAAAGAGCTATGTATCTGAACTGGGTGTAATCTCTTTGAGTCTCTCCCACCCTAATGTTTGTTCCACTGTACTCTGGGCACCACCTCTAGTTTCTAAGGTGAAGATTAACGTTGACTTCAGCTATTTACCAACTCAAAACAAAGCATGGACCGAAATTGCGATTAGAGATTCTGGGGGTTTTTTTTGGGGCTGCAACAAGAATAAACTCACATATTCCCTCTTTTCTCAAAGCTGAAACTTCAGCGATTCTCCAAGGCCTTCAATTTGGAGCTAATATGGGATTCCAATAGGTGATAGTGGAAGGTGATTATAAATTAGCAATCCATAAATTCAATTCCCACACTGAAGATTTGTTAGTTGTCTGGCCTCTTGTTTTAGATGTAATGGTTGTGGCGCGGTGATTCCATTCATGTCATTTTGTCTTCACAGGACAGACTAGAAATAAAGTCGTACATGCAATGGCTAGGGAGGGGCATTTGGCTTCTGAGGGTTTATTTTGGGTTGAAGACGCGTCGCAATCGGTTCTCCTTGCTACAACGATCGACCAACGACTTTTAGAACCACCTTAGGATGCTTGTTGGTGCTGGTGATAGGGCCTATCTCTCTATGCTTTGGCTCGTGATCTTCCATCTCTGCCCTTTTAGTGTTCTTTTTTTGTTTATAGATGGAATAAGATGGACCGTCTAAGTTTTCTTTCTTTTTAGCTCTCTGTTTTGCTTATCTTTTGTTACGTTATTTTCTTTTTTACCCTTGTATTTGCTTTCCTTATTGTCTCAATAAAAGTTCTCAGACGGAACCTTATTTTGTTAAGCTTGTACCACGCTCAAATCGATCTTTCGAAACCGTCAAGAGGGTTGAAATTGCTTCCCGAATGAATTGGCTAAAACCGAAAAATAGTAGACAATATTTGCACAATGATTTTAGAGTTGTTCGACTACTCAACTGAGTCTACATCCATTACCTTAGCACACCACTAAGGATTTCCCAATTCACTACTATGAATTCTTCCTTTTGAGGCCAAAGGGATAACCTTACAACCCTATCTTTTCAATGGCTAAGATAAAACCACTCTAGTTTTTCCTTAGGCTAAACTAGAACCTCTCCCTTTTACAAGGTAATTTGTGTCAACAATGAAAACCTCACAAGGTGGATGTTTACAAGAATTAAGCTTACAAGAGTGTAAAGAATAAAATAATGAAAAACACTCTCTATACAATATATACAAGAGAAATGAAGAATAAAATACTTAAATGTTATTTCTCTTGATCATAAAGCTTGGATATTGTCTCTAACTTTCTTCAAGTGTCCCAAGTCTTGCTTTTATGTTTTGAATGAGCTACTAGTCGTTTATGGCCGTTGGGGATGCTTTGGAGCCGTTGAGAGTCATTGAAATCAAGCATTAAATGCTCACCTGTACAGTAATTTCGAAACCATTGAAGAGGTTTTGAAACCATTAGAGGTTTTCAAAAGAAAAACTAGCCGTTACATGTGTCTGGTATAGAAACCAGGTAGGAGTTTTTGAAACCAGCTAGGTGGTTTCAAAACCACCAGTTTCGAAACCACTTAAGGGGGTTTCGAAACCTATTCCCAGGTTTGGTTTCCAGGCCTTACTGCCTCACTGGTTTCGAAACCGCTTATAGGGGGTTTCGAAACCTACATTAAAAACTTGTAAAACCGTCTAAAAATTGACTTTAAAAGATATATTCGATATAGGAACAAAGTCAAAACATTTTAAACATATTTTCCAAGTTTTATGGACTTTGAAATATTTTTTCAATATTTGAATTTAGTCCAAAAACATTTTTCACTTTGTTATATCAAAATCAATATCTCAACATATTTAAAAAAAGTTAGAACCCAAGACGATAAAATAAATTAAATATTATTTAAATAAAATAAATAAACAGAAAAACATATTAAATAGAGACAAACTCAGATTCGAATGAAAAGAATAAGAAACGTGTTGAGGTCTGCAGCTACGCAGTTTCATTAAGACATATTTCGACCACTCTGAAAGTGTTTGAGTTTGCCGGTCGTCAGTCTCCCAGGATACAACAACAAAATGATCCTCGACAATAGCACCAGCTGAAGAGATCACGAACTATCTCTTGGCTTTGCCTATCACCGAAAACACTAGAGGAGAAGAAAACATTTTTGGTTGTGTTTTGAAACTGAGGAAGAGCATATTTGTAGGAGAATGGAGGAGGAAAATTATGGAAATCATAATATTCCGAATTAATGATCATTAACTCTTTGATCGAATTAAAACGAAAAATCTATTAATACCATATTAAAAACGTAATATTCCCGTAAATTGTAGTCGTTACCTTTTAACATTTGAATTTAATCGAAAGTCAGAAATATCCTATTAAATTCGGAATGTTAAAAAAGATAAGACATTTATAAGGAAAAATTAATTCGAAGTGGGTAAAAATATCAGCAGGTCCACGAAGGGCCCGATCGGTCTAGACATTCGCATCGCCTACGTGATGCAGGTGTGCCCTAACCCGAATGGGTTTGGTTCGTAGCCCCTACGATGTGGGTTGGAGTATTTAAACCCTTCCCAATTTTGTTATCCCACCCATGTGGGATAAGGGGTTTAATTTTTCCTTTACACAATTCACAACTACCTCACTTTGAGCATCAATTTCTCATTCATCACTCAACCGTTTTGAGCATATGGGATACCGTTGTAAAGGTCTCATGGAGTAGAATATGAATTAATAAATTCATCATTCGAAACTCTATCTTTACCCATAGAAAATATGGCTCAAAGTTACCAATTTCTCACATTTTTTTCCAACAATCCCCCACATGAATGAAATTGATGATTTTATCAAAACATTTTGACTCGATGTGGTAATAGGTTCTAAGATCGATAGCTGCATAGGATATGTAGGTTTCCTCCTTTGAACCTTCCCTTGTAAAAGTATATTTACTTTACTGGCTAACCAGTAAACGTGATTGTCGCAACCCTTATTAGGATCTTCAACTTTTTGAAAACTTTAAAACACGGAGTTGCCACCAATCTTTTTAAAAAAGTGTGATTGGATCACTTTAAAACATGGTTATTCTAATAAAACGTTTTGTTTTAATAAAACAATAGTTTTGATCTACGAAAACCAGAAAATAGGTTCGTGGGTCGGTTACGCGTGAGAAAGGGTTAGCACCCCCACGATGCTCAAAATTGGTACCTAATTGATTTTAAAATTATTTTAAAAAACTGGAATTTGCAAGTTCACGAAGGTTCGACTTTATTTGTCCGTTTAATGAACATCAAAGTATTTTAACGGGCTTATCGCCTGAGAGATGAACTTTAATCACCGCCAACATTTCTGGCGCTAACCCGTCATTCCCGTTTGATAAGACACCACATTAAATTAATTTCACTTTTCAAGCAAACAAGAAATTCAATGTGTTGAGCATTTTATATTTATTCTAAGTTTGATTATTTTAAAATCCTAAAAAATGTCTAAGTCTTTTTGTTGAGTTTGTAAAAGTTCTATATTTTACCCCTTATTTAACCCATATTTCTGCTGCATTCAAGCATAATTCATTGCATTTAGGTAAAGTTTCACATATACATCACAATTAGATAAAATGGCACAGTTGCTACTGATTTTGGCTACTTTTGCAGGTATCTGCTGCGGCAGACACAAGATAGCGAAGGAGCAGAGCTGGAACACATGATTGGAGAAAAGAAGGAAGATGCTGCCGTGGCCACTGTCGTGGCAGCCATGACGACAACATTGGTGAAGGGAAAAGTGAAGTGGAGCTCGACAGATAGAGGATTTCAAGCTGGTCTGTCATGGACCACTCCTATATTTTTCTGAGCCCTGAGGCAGAATGAAGGCCAAGCCCAAAGTTCAAGGAAGAATCCCAAAGCAAGAAAAGAGGACGAATTAAAGACATCTACTCTGAAGATTTAGTCTTTAATAGAGTTGTACTTTAATTTAAACGTATACTCTTACCTTATTAGAAAACTTGGACCCAAGGCCTATAAAAAGGCATGTAATTCGACCTAGGGAGGAGATATCTCATCTCTAGCCGTCTTCCCTGAAACCCTTGTCGTTTTCCCCCTCTCATCATGTTCTAAACTTCTCATAGGGCTAAGGGTTGATTCTGTAAAGTAGTTGCAAGGATTGTACTGTTTTAGGAATTTTCTGTTCAATGAAATAAAACTTCAAGTTTGCTTATTCTGGTTTCAACATCTTGCAAGAGTATCGGGAGAGCATTGTGAGATTATCTATTTACTTAATATCGGGAGAGTTACTTTTATTCCTAATTAAAGGTTTAAGTTTGCTTAAGTGTGTATTATTTTTTGTGAAAGTAAATTTTTATACAAATATGTCTCTATCTAAGCTTTTAAAACTTAGTCCTAAGTTTTAACCTATTTCTAAAGAACAAGCAAGTAACTTGAATTTTTCTTTTATGTTTTTTTAATTTTTATTTGTTTCTTTTTTTTAAAAAAAAGTCTTTTATTTCTTCTCTTTTTCGCTTTTAAAACCAAGACCTTTCTTTTGACATTTTACATTTTTTAGTCTTTTTCATCATTTTTTTATATTTTCATTTTGAAAGGAATTTCTCTTTCAAGACTTTTTTTTTTATTTTTTTAAAAAGCTTTTCTTTAAAATGACTTTTTAAAATAAACCTTATTTTTTGAAAAAAATTCTTTATGCCCTCTTTTAAAAACTTATTTTTTTTCTAAAAACTCTAAAATTTTATTTAAAACCCTAAAACTTATTTTCCTTTGTTTTTCCCTTGGAAACTTATTACTTGCTTCTTTTTAAAAAACATCTTTATTTACTTTTTCTTCTTTTAAAAAAACTTCTTAAATAAAATTACTTAACTTCATTTATTATTAAAACTAAATTTCAAGAAAAACTCTTTTATTATTATTTTTTTCAAAACAAGCCCCTTTTATTACTTTCCCACTCATGAATTACTATCTTTTTAATTTAATCCCTAAACTTTAGTTTTTTTATTAAAAACAACATTAACTCAATTTTATTCTTACATTTTTAAAGCAACATTTTTAAGGTTCAAATATTTTATTTCTGAAGATCAAAAACTCCTAAACAACATTTTTTAAAGCATGCAATTTCTTTTAAAGATTAAATCCAAAAATTAATCGAAAATTTAGAATGAAACTGTTACCGGAATCACGTAACGATTTCCAACTTCAATAACACAACCTAAAATCCACACAAACACAAACACAAAAATTCAACCAAGAACAAGTATGAAAAATACTAAAAAAATAAAAGAAAAGAGAGGAATTTTACCGAAAAGAAGAACAAAGAACTCGAATATGAACTTTTTGAAACGCTCCCAATTGCTTTCAAAAAATTGCCTCCAAGCTCGAACTTCACCTCTAAGATTTCTAGCAACTCTTGAGGATTTTTTAAGAATTTTTCGGAATTCTTTTTTAAGCTTTTTTGCTTGTTTTTTATGTGTTTTTCTCTTGAATTGGGTGAAGAACAGAGGGGTGAAGGGGGTATTTATACAAGCTTTTGAGCTTGAAAATCAAGCTAACTTTGGATTTCAATCCCCAAATTGGAGCCAAAATCAGAAAATGAACTTGATTCTCGGCAAAACCCCTAAAAAATATCCCGATTTGGTTAAAAAATGAAGCTGATTTTTCCCTTGATTCGAGCCTAGGGTTTGACCATTTGTTTTGGTTTTTTGCAGATTCCGACGAACACGGGTGGCGATGATGAGCGGCGTTGATGGTCACATGACGGCGACGGCGAGGCGGTTCAGTCAGTACCAACAGCGACGGCAGCTGTGACCGATAGACGTCGTCCGGCCACCAACAGTGCGTCGAACAGGGGTTTTCAGGGCTGGGGTTTGGGACTGGACCGAGCGCATGCGGCGCATGCGCTAGGCGCGTGGTCCTTTTTTTCCTTTTATTTTTTGTTATTTTTTACTGCTGTTTTTTGTTACTATTTTTCATTTTTTGCTTTCATTTTTATTTCCTTTTTACATTTATAATTATTATTTTATTTTTTATTTTTTACTGAAATGGGTTTTTTAAAGGTGGGTTTTGCATTTCAAGGTGGGCTTATTCTTATTTTTTTGAAATGGATTTTTTAAAAAATGGGCCTTTTGAGATGGGCTTTTGGGGTTCTTTTATTTAGAAGGGGACTTTATTATTATTTTAAGGAAAAAGTTTTTTTTATATTTATTTTTTGACAATGGTGTGTGAAAATCTAGTGACAACAGCTACCCCTCTTTGCTTATCTCTGTGCAACATGGATAAAGCAAAGACCAAAAGACACTGATTTTCCGGTTGACTCCATTCTCCTGTTGCCAAAACTGATAGGCATGTTCTATTCTCTAGACGCCTGAATAGATAAGCATATTCCATTCTCTAAACGCCCGAACGTATAGGCTGGTTCTGTTCTCCTTTTTCCTGAATAGATGAGCGGATTCCATTCTCAAAACGCCCGAACGGATAGGTTGATTCTATTCTCCTTATGCTCGAATAGCTGAGCTGGGTTCCATGCTCAAACAAATAGGCTGATTCTATTCTCCTTACGCTCGAATAGCTAAGTTGGGTTCTATTCTCCCAAATGTCCGAATTGTTGAGTTGGGCTCTATTCTCCCAAATGGTCAAACAAATATGCAGATTCTTCTAAAAAAATTTCATTCCCCTTATGCTTGGATGAATAAGCAAACATGCTTCAAAAGATTTCATCCTCCTTATGCTTGGATGAATAAGCAAACAGACTTCAAAAGATTTCATCCTCCTTATGCTTGAATGAATAAGCAAACAGACTTCAAAAGATTTCATCCTCCTTATGCTTGGATGAATAAGCTAAACCTTAAAAGATTTCATCCTCTTCATGCTTGGATGAATAAGCAAACTTTCTCTTTCCTCCCGAACGGATAGGTGAATCTTCTGAAAAATTTCATCCTCCTTATGCTTAGATGAATAAGCGAACTCTATTATCCTTACGCCTGAACGGATAAGCGAATCTTCTGAAAAAATTTCATCCTCCTTATGATTAGATGAATAAGTGAACTCCATTCTCCTTACGCCTGAACAGATAAGCGAATCTTCTGAAAAAATTTCATCCTCCTTATGCTTGGATGAATAAGCGAACTCCATTCTCCTTACGCCTGAGCGGATAGATGAATCTTCTGAAAAACTTCATCCTCCTTATGCTTGGATGAATAAGCAACCTCCATTTTCCTTACGCCTGAACGGCTTGGCGAATCTTCTGAAAAGCTTCATCCTCCTTATGCTTGGATGAATAAGCGGGTTCTATTCTCCTTGTGCTCAAATAGATAAGTAGATTCCAAAAAGGGTTTCATCCACCTTACATTTGGATGAATAAGCGGGCTTACATTTGGATGAATAAGAGGGCTCTATTCTCCTTATGCTCGAATAGATAAGCAGCTCCCATTCTTCTTGTACCCGAACGGATAGGCGAGTTCTTTTGCTGAAAGGTTCTTCGTGTACCTAAAAATGTGATATTCAATGCAATTATGATGTGCATGCCCCTAAGGATGTCTAAAATATGAATGCATGTTTCAATTCTTTTGCTTTTTGAATTCTTTTCTCAGAATTAATTTTTCCGCACGTTTGCTCACTCAATCCAGATAAGTAGTTGTACTTTTTCTCTGTTTTTTCGACTCATGGAAAACATCTGATCTTTGCTCACTTAATCTAGTGATCTTGTACTCTTGGTTGGAAGGACATACTCCTTCAATTGTCATTGCTTCGCCATTCTCATTCTTCATATCTCTTTGCTTCATCGAAAACATTTGATCCTCGTAGGCATATGTCTCAAAATCTTCTACCAATGTGGTTGATACATCAATGTTGAGTGAAAGGCTTACTTGTGTAGTTTTGAAAGCTTCAAGTCTTCATATGCCCCTCAAAATATTAAGCATCTTCAATGCTTCTTGTGAATTCTCAAATTCTTGCCCCTGCAGGACATCTTGAATTGCTTGCATGAGAAAGCTTATTTCCACCTTGAATATATTCGAATGATATTGGCGCTTTAATCTCTTCTTCTCACGCCTATTAATACCGAGGGTCTTAAATCATTGGCCAACATAAATTGCCCCCAATATGATGGCATGGTTTGCTTCTCAAGTGCAATTCTACCTCTTTTCATGCTTTTGAGCTTCTGCATCTTATATGTGGATCTTTCTTGACTACACAACTTACCTCAAACTCTTCAACGCTTGTGCTTCTTTTTTACTCTTTACCTTCTAATGCAAGGTGATGCCCTCATTCAATCTGAGCTTCAATTGTTTTCTGAAGTGATAAAAACATTCGTTCATGGTCTCCTACAGTTGGGATCAATACCAAGAAATCTTCTGCTTTTCATAAATCTATGTCAGCCTACTTGTAAGATGCAAGAAAATGATAGAAATGATAGTTCAAAGGAAAAAAGTCATAACAAACGCAAGAAAAGGCTAAAAATGGGGATCTTAAGAAAATAGTCATGGCAAACACAAGAATAGGGAAAAGTCAGATGCCCCAAAATTCAAAGTATGAATAATTCAAGAATCCATCAACCAGATAGTGCCCCATTTTTTGGTGGCTCTCTTTTACTTACACACTCCCTAAATTTAAATTTTCCCACTTTTCTAATCTCAATCAAACATTAGAAGCTCGAGGTCCCTGAAGAAAGGTTAACTCAATTAGGCGGAATGTGTTATGAAGACGAACTCATTTTCTCAAATATTCATGTGTGATCCAAATGGTCTTTTAAGGCTTTTAACGTAGGCTAGGCTCGGGTTGTCAAGAAAATGATATATATGCCCAAATACATATTTTAAGGGTGTTTAAACCAAGGATCAACTTTTCTGGTGAAATCTCCGTTCTTCTTCTTTTATTCTTTGGATCGCTCTAGACTGCCCATTTTAGGTTTTCACCCTAGATTTCATTTCCTTTTTTGGCACACATCTCTTCTTTCTTTTTTCCTTCATTTATTTTCGTCTTCTCTTCCCTTCTCTTTTTCTTTTTTTTTTCTTTCTCTTTTTTGTGTCCTTTTCATTTCAAATTTAGGACATTTGGTTAATTTGTCGTGTTTCCTTTGCAATCATTTTCCCCCTAATGTGGGGAGTGATCCTTGGTTAGGGTTAAATCACAAGAAAAATAATATCAAGCTCAAAGGGGCAAAACAAGCGATTTTATTTTATTTTCGTGAAGGGAAATGAAAGAATGCCAAATGTCATTTCACACACAAACATCGTAAAAGAAAAGCAGTCTTTAGTTGGTAGATATTTTAGAGTTATCACTTTATTCAAGGACCCTAACAACAATGTTTGAGAGGAAAATTCACTCAAAATATGTATATTAAACCTGGACACACATTTTGCCCCTCTATCTCGGGATTAGACTCAAGAATCATTCATACAATCAATAATAGGGACTCTGTAAAGAATATGTATGCTTGGAAAGAAATGGATGAAGAATGAAAGAAAGGGAAAAGGATGAAAAATGAGAAATGTTTGCCACTTGAAAAAGAATGCATCTCTAAACAAGTAAATTGACATAGAAGCCCTTACAAAAGATCATTAATGCTCGCGGGCAAAAGCCAAAGGGTTGGTTCTAAGCATGATCCCAACTGTCTAGAGAAAATTAAGCATTATTCCATGAAAGCACGAATCCCGGCCAATCTTGCCTCCAACGACTTCGTGAAAAAACTCTAAATGTAATCGTCATCTTCTTCTCTCTCGAGTCTTCCACTTCTGATGGCTGCCAATATCAACTCTCCATTCATGACCATGTCTGCAAAACCTTCGGTGGCGTGATTTAACATATAGTCATAGAAAGGTCCATTTAAAGTCTCCACAAACATTGGAGTAACCTCATTTTTTGACAGTGGTGGTTGAACTTGGGCTACCACATCTCGCCACCTCTGGGCATACTAGCGGAAGCTCTCATTGGGCTTTTGTTCCATATTATGCAGTACGATCCTGCTTGGGGCCATGTCTGTTACATACTCGTACTGTTTGAGGAAAGCTTTCGACAGATCTCTCCAAGTGCGTATGTTGACCCGACTCAGTTGAGCATACCATCGGATAGCAGTCCCAGATAGACTGTCTTGGAAACGGTGGATAAGCAACTTCTCATTTTCTAAATGTGGTGAAATTTTCCTACAATACATGGTCAAGTGTGCCAATGGGCATGTGGTTCCATTATACTTTTCAAAGTTAGGGACCTTGAACTTTGGAGGAGCCACCAAGTCAGAAACTAGACTCAAATCTCTAGCATCCCTGTCACCATAAATGCTTCCTTCTTGATAAGATTTAATCATTTCCACCATTTTCTTGTAGCGGTCTTCCCATTTCTTCTCGACCTTTGCCATGTTAGTTTCTTCATTGAGGTCAGACATCTCGCGGTTGCGAACCTCATCGGTGTTGTCTTCAATATAGGCATAAGATTCTACAAAATGGGCCAATATCTCGACTTTAGGTTAAACCACTTCCTTTTGCATCCGTGAATGTACAAAAGCCATCCCCGGGAATGTGTTGGTGTCTTCTCTTGCTTCTGGGTCTTTGAACCCAAACGTGGCTGTGATTTGGCTGACTGTTTTTCAGTGTGATATCTCAATCTCTCTCTTCAGATCATTTTCCATTTTCTCAAGCTTTTCACAGATGCTCTTCTGATTTGTTTCCAGAGTTGTCAATCTTTCCTCAATGTTCATGGCTCGAGTCGTGTTTGCGCGAGATCTTTACTACTTAAATGAAATCTTCCAAAATTAATCTTTTATTATACATGTATGAATGCAATGATCAAAACATTATTTAATGCAAACAAACAAAAAACAAATGCATGGAATCAAATATACGTATGTAAAAAGCATGAATCCAGGCGAAGGGTAATCAATTCTATTAAGGTCTCGGTCTAAGCACTCATTTCTTCAATCATCCTTTGAAGCCTTGGTCCCACCTTGTCAATCTGACGTGGGGCAAAGAAATGTAGCTTCTTGATGCCACAAGCTTTGCTACGTTTTCAATTTAGGATGTCATGCTCTTATCGAACTTGTCTCGTTTCTGGGTCCTTTTGACGTTGCCCCTAAGTCGAGTAGACCAAAGAACATTTTCAAATTTTTCTTGGTTGGACCGTCGAAGTGGTCCTATTGTACTTGTCACTCATGGTATTCTGCTTGGCGCTAATGCGAGCATACTTCGATGTTTTCTCCACCCGATCATTCGACAAATTCTCATTGTCTGCGCGTTGTCTTCCCCTTTTAGGTACCTTCCATCCATGGAAGAAGCTTTTTCTGATCGAGCAACATGCTTTAGAAACGACCCCCTCAGATATGGGATACATGCAAAAAAAATATGCCACAAAAACAACAAAACTCACACAAAAAGGTTAGTTTTTAAAAAATAAAAAACAGAAAATAAAACCTACAAGATCCAAAACAATTTAATTGTATGATAATTCTAGGCAGCCATTCCAACATTCCAGGACATGTCTCCACGGATTATTCTTGCGACTTTGACCAGACTCAACACCTTAGGCTTTCCACATGGATCTATTTGGGTAGGCTCTAAATTCTCAAATTTGGTTCGGTTCTAAAAGGGTACACGAGCTGTCCTTGTTGTCCCCTACTAAGGGTAGCAAAGCCCTCGATTATCACCCATTATAGGCTCCAAACGAATTGAGTTCAACTCAGGAGGATTCACCACCGATGCCTTCTCAAAGAATCAATATCCTTACAAAGACAAGGGAATGAGTCCCGAAGGTGCTTGCTAGGCTTATACGAAGAATCAATATTCTTACACGAGCAAAGCATGTTCCCCCCACTTAAATGAACGAGAAAAAGCTCGGGAATAGAGCTTGGAATTAAGTCTTAAATGCATAAAATAGAATTATATTCACTTAAACGGACAAATAAATTAAACCCTTTATGAACTTGTAAATTCCATTAGTTTTTTAAGAAACCCTTTTTGAAAACCATTTAAAACCAATTTGTGGCATGGCCCTCTTTTGTTTTTATTTAAAAAACACATCCCCAACAGAGTCGCCAAGCTGTCGCAACCCTTTTTAGGAGCTTCGACTTTTTGAAAAATTTAAAACATGAAGTAGCCACCAATCTTTTTGAAAAAGTGTGATTGGATCACTTTAAAACAGTGTCATTTTAATAAAATGTTTGTTTTAATAAAACAACGGTTTTGGTCTAAGAAAACCAGAAAATAGGTTTGGGGGTCGATTACGCGTGGGAAAGGGTTAGCACTCCCACGACGCTCAAAATTGGTACCTAATTGATTTTAATTTTTTTTCAAAAACTGGAATTTGCAAGTTCATGAAGGTTCGACTTTATTTGTCCGTTTAATGAATATCAAACTATTTTAACGGCCTTATCGCCCGGGAGATGAACTTTAATCACCAACAACATTTCTGGCGCTAACCTGTCATTCCCGTTTGATAAGAAACCGCATTAAATTAATTTCACTTTTCAAGCAACAAAGAAATTCAATGTGTTGAGCATTTTATATTTATTCTAAGTTTGATTATTTTAAAATCTTAAAAAATTTCTAAGTCTTTTATTCCTAATTAAAGGTTTAAGTTTGCTTAAGTGTGTCTTATTTTTTGTGAAAGTAAATTTTTATAAAAACATGTCTCTAAGCTTTTAGAACGTAGTCCTAAGTTTTAAACTACTTCTAAAGAAAAAGCAAGTAACTTGAATTTTCTTTTGTGATTTTTTACTTTTTATTTGTTTCTTTTTTTTAAAAAAAAGTTTTTTTATTTCTTCTCTTTTTTGCTTTTAAAATCAAGACCTTTCTTTTGACCTTTTTACATATTTTAGTTTTTTTCTATTTTGTTATTTTTTATATTTTCATTTCGAAAAGAATTTCTCTTTTAAGACTTTTTTTTTTATTTTTTAAAAGGCTTTTCTTTAAAATGTCTTTTTAAAATAAACCTTATTTTTTAAAAAAAATTCTTTATGACCTCTTTTAAAAACTTTATTTTTTTCTAAAAACTCTAAACTTTTATTTAAAACCCTAAAATTTATTTTCCTTTATTTTTTTCCCTTGAAAACTTATTACTTACTTTTTAAAAAAACACCTTTATTTACTTTTTCTTTTTTAAAAAACTTTTTAAATAAAATTACTTAACCTCCTTTATTATTAAAACTAAATTTCAAGAAAAACACTTTTATTATTTTTTTTAAATCAAGCCAGTTTTATTACTTTCTCACTCATTAATTACTATCTTTTTAATTTAATCCTTAAATTTTAGTTTTTTTATTAAA
Source organism: Hibiscus trionum (assembly GCA_030270665.1). Classification (NCBI taxonomy): domain Eukaryota; kingdom Viridiplantae; phylum Streptophyta; class Magnoliopsida; order Malvales; family Malvaceae; genus Hibiscus; species Hibiscus trionum. The sequence goes on from BSYR01000021.1 coordinate 32,994,289, forward strand.
AACAACATTAACTCAATTTTATTTTTACATTTTTAAAGCAACATTTTTAAGTTTCAAATATTTTATTTCTAAAGATCAAAAACTCATAAACAACGTTTTTTAAAGTATGCAATTTCTTTTAAAGATTAAATCCAAAAATTAATCAAAAATTTAGAATGAAAACGTTACCGGAATCACGAAACGATTTTTCAACTTCAAGAACACAACCTAAAATCCACACAAACACAGACACAAAAATTCAACCAAGAACTAGTATGAAAAATACTAAAAAATAAACGAAAATAGAGGAATTTTACCGAAAAGAAGAACGAAGAACTCTAATATGAACTTTTCGAAACGTTCCCAATTGCTTCCGGAAAATTGCCTCCAAGCTTGAACTTCACCTCCAAAATTTCCAGCAACTCTTGAGAATTTTTTAAGAATTTTCAGAATTCTTTTTTAAGCGTTTTTGCTTGTTTTTGGAGTGTTTTTCTCTTGAATTGGGTGAAGAACAAAGGGGTGAATGGGGTATTTATATAATCTCTTGAGCTTGAAAATCAAGCTAACTTCGAATTTCAATCCCCAAATTGGAGCCAAAATCAGACAAGGAACTTGATTCTCGGCAAAACCCCTCAAAAATATCACGATTTCGTTCAAAAATGAAGCTGAATTTTTCCCTTGATTCGAGCCTAGGGTTTGACCATATGTTTCAGTTTTTTGCAGATTTCGGCGACCACAGGCGGCTGTGACGAGCGGCGTTGATGGCCACATGACGACGACGGCGAGGCGGTTCGGTCGGTTCCAACGGCGACGGCAGCTGTGACCGGTAGACGTCGTCCGACCACCAACAGTGCGTCGAACAGGGGTTTTCAGGGCTGGGGTTTGGGGGTGGACCGAGCGCACGCGCCGTGCGCGTGGCCGTGCGCGTGGTCTTCTTTTTTCCTTTTTTTATTTTTCCTTTTATTTTTTTGCTATTTTTTGCTTTTTGTTTTTTACTGTTTTTTGTTGCTTTTTTCATTTTTTTCCCTGTCATTTTTATTTCCCTTTTTACATTTATTATTGTTTTTATTTTATTTTTTACTCAAATGGGTTTTTTAAAGGTGGGGTTTTGCATTTCAAGGTGGGCTTATTATTATTATTTTCTGAAGTGGATTTTTTTTAAAAAAAATGGGCCTTTTGGGATGAGATTTTTGGGTTCTTTTATTTAGAAGGGGACTTTATTATTATTTTAAGGAAAAGTTTTTTTGGTTTTTTTTATATTTATTATTTGACAATGGTGGGTGAAAATCTAGTGACAACAATGATGTCCTTGAACTGTTCAGTCGTTGGTGTAAACGATGATATACTTCACACAACTACCTCTATGCTAAGAGTATTAGTTCTCATGGTTATGTCCATATGGTCGTGGACATCGCTTGGTATTGCAAGAGTTTGAAAGAACTATGCCCAATAGTTATTAAGATATATGTTTTGATATAATAATTAAAATTTTGATTTGGACTAAATTGAAAAAGTTTTCAAATTGTTTTATAAGTCCAAAAAACTTGAAAATATGTTTAAGGGTTTTTACAAGGATTTCTAATAACTTAAAATGTTTTTAAAGTAGCCAAATCTATGATTTTAATGTCACCGTACCGATACGTATATACCGTATCGATACGCTTTAGGGTTTCAACTATAGGGAAATTTCAGTAGCCAAAACCCGTACTGATACGCTTTTCCCGTATCGATATGGAGTGCTTTAAAATTCCCCAACGGCTAGTTCGCGTATCAATATGGTTGTATTGCGTACTGATACGCCTTAAACACTCCTAACGGTCATTTTCCCAACGACTATTTGAAATGTAGGCCGTACCGATACGCTCGTAAGCATATCGATACGCATTAGCTGGAAGAGCTCAAAGACTAGTTCCCGACGATTACCGTATCGATACAACCATTCGAGTATCGATACGCTAAGCTCCAGAACAACAATGAATGCTAGGAAAATGCACCCCAACGACTCCAATTCAATCCCAACAGTCTACAATGGCTAGAAGCTCAATTGGGAGTATAAAAGGGACCTTGTAAAACCCTGGTTTTGGGCCTAGATGTTTTAGACATCGGATTGGACCGGTCGGAAACGGTTCGAATCGTGTTTGGTGATTTAAGGGAATCAAGGATCGAGATAGGATAAAAATATGGTAAAAATTGCTAAAATTTTCTAAAATCATGTTTAAGAGGTTGGTCAAATCAATTTTACAAAATTGACTTTGGAAGTGGTACATTTTGGGTAGTGACCAAAATGTAAAGTTTCAAAAGTGTGGAAAATGTAATTTTGAAAGAGGAGCCAAAATCTTAGAATCCTTAGGGAGCTTTATGGAAATTTAGCCTTTCCTTAATTTGACATGTGTTTAAAATGATTTTTAAGCTAATTGATTTTAAAAGGCTTTTATTTATTTAATTAATTAGGTAGTTAATTGTGAGATTTTAATCACGTAACTACCTTTCTCTTCTCATTTTCAGCCAAACACCATTCTAAATCATTTTCTCCGGATTTCTTTTCTTCCAAAGATTCTTTTCTTGATTTCACTTTCATTTCAAACAATCCTTTTCAATTTCTTCAAGATTTGTAAAGTAAAAACTTGTCATTCATTGAGGAAAGCAAGGATTGGAGGTAAATCTCGTTCTCAACCTCTAATCAAGGTTCTTTATTGAAATTCCCAAGATCTAACCCCATCGTCCCGGTCTAGACGACTGACCGGTCCGAGTAGGCTACACGGGGAAAACCGAAATGGAACCCGTTAGGGACCCACCTCGGTTAGCAACCCTAAAAAATTTTCTTTTAATTATTATCTTGTCTAAAGGCATTCATACATCCTAAGTGAGACACGGAAACGGAAGGACAACGAAGCAATGCAAGGAAATCAAACAAGTAATTCAACAGCCCATTTTAGCCTTTACAACAGGACGTATCGATACTCTAGGAGAGGGTATCGATACGCCTTGACCAGGTCAACTATCCCAAGTCAACCTAGGATGACCGTATCGGTACGTTGGTTGACCGTACCGATACGCTATTGACGGTCAAATTCTCACGGTCAACGATAAACAACCGTACTGATACGTTTAGAGCCCATACCGATACGCCAAAATCTCATCAAAATCTCAGATTTCCATAGAGGTTTTGGCGTATCGATACACCCCCGTGTATCGGTACGCTAGGCCAAATCTGAGTCCCAAAGTGTAGGACCGTACCGATATGCCCTGCACTGCAAGACTCAAATTTGCAGCAAAACGAACCCAAACCCAACACTAGATGCTTTTTACGACTTGCCTAGTATCATATCAACACGCATACATCATTTAACAACCAAAATTAGGCATGCAAGACTACTTATCTGAACCAACGATACATACATCGCAAGATAGGCATTTGGTAGAAAGACTTGCATAGGAACATACTTGACTTTACCATTCCATTCAAGGCAAAGGCACACAAATAGGCATATCATGGCAAGGTTACACATGCTTCTAATACAACCATAAACATTCATGGATCAAGGTCATAGGCCTACAAAGACAAGCATTTAAGCTACAACACAAACATGGTTTACAATCCACAACATAGAAACATAAACACATTCAACATTTGCATCATCCATCAACATGCTAGAACATCAACAAACAAACTAGGGAGTTTGGCACCAACTCTATACAAGTTTACACCCCCATTGTCTAGGCATTATTACAAATACTTAAATCGTACTTGAGCTACTCGAGAACTCCAAAAAGCTCCTCCCTTGCCCACTTGTCTCCCGAACTCTAACGATCTGCATGTTGGAAAAAGGGAGAGCGTAAGCTAGATAGCTTAGTGAGTGAAGCTCTAAAACTCAACAATCATGCAGTTTTCAAAACACTTTTCATAAATGACAATTAAATCATTGAATGCACGAATGATATCACAACAAGACTACAACATGGTTTGCACATGCACAACCAACACACACGGTGGGACCACACATCACCGTTCGACTAGTAGTTTTCCGATGGGACCACTCATCACCTTACTCTACTACTAGTCACTACCGGTGGCACCACTCATCACCGTAGTTATGACAACCATCACGTGAGGCTCGACAACGACTACACAACATCAACGGATGTAAAAGCAATCCACAATGCACATGATAACTCAACCATTAATCACGCATCATCACATAATCACTAAAGTAGGATTAGTAAACTTACACTTGGGTTTAGGTGAGCCCTCAAGGCTCCACCCAAACCCCCAAGAGTCCCAATTCGAAAACAAAACAAGATTAAACATTTCCACTCACCGTTGCTACCCAAACAGAAGCCGAACACCGATCTCAAATCTCCAAATTCCCCAGATTCGTGCCCGAAGACTCTCCAACGTTTCCCCTTGAGTCTAACCAATCAAAAACAATGTATCACTTAACCAAATCATCACCAAACACAGCCACAATCCCAAACTACCTTCACAAGCCAAAACCTTATAATTTCAAGCTCAAGCTAACAACCAAAATCTCATTTTCGTACTCCCCTTAAACCCAGCTGTAAACTGCCAATCCCATCACCCAAAACACCTTTAAAAACCTTCAAAACACTTCTCTAACAACACTATATCATCAGCCCTTCAACCCATCACAAAACCACTTCAAAAACATAAGTTTAGACACCTTTAAAAAGCTCCCAAAAACCTATTTCGGGATTTTGACCAAAACCCCACCATTTTAAGTTTTAAAACACCTTAGGACTAGATTAAAGCTTAAATAAACTTATCAAATTAAGGGCTAAACGAAAAACCCCTTAAGATCCTCCTTTTCCTTTAAGAGTTTGAAAACTTGAAATCTAAAAAGATGATGTCTTTCAGAATCTAAAACCATGGAAGTGTTCGAAATAACGAGGAGAAGTCAAAAATGAAGTTACCTCAAAGAAATCTCTTGAAATGATGAAGAGCCTTGATGGAATAGTGACTATGGGAGGTTTGGGGTTTTTTTGTCGTTGAAGATGAAATGAAGAAGAAGAAGACCATTTTCTTTTTTTTCAAAATGCTAATCTTTTTCCTTGTTTTTGGATAATTACGAAAATGCCATTAATGAGATTTAAATCCTTTTTAAAATAAAACTAAGCCTATTTTAATTAAACCAAGTCTAACGGCTCGAACCCGACTCACACGCCCGACTCCCGACCCTAAAACACGGGTGTTACAACTCTCCTCCACTTAAGGAATTTCGTCCCCAAAATTACCTGACTGAAAGAGATAAGGAAACTGCCTTTCCATATCGTCCTTCCTCTCCCAAGTGGCCTCGTCCACCCCTTGTAACCCCCTTAACCCGGCCTAGACGGTTGGCTCGAATTAAGAAGATTACACGGGGAAAACCAAAGTCAACCCGAAAGTCAACCTTGATTAACGACCCTTTTTTTTTCTTTTTAAACTTGTCTAGATGCTCATTAACCCTAGGTGTGTTCACAACAACGTCATACCCAAAGACCATAACCATCAGAGAACATTCAGGAACCCAATTGCACAAAATACAACTTTAGGGACCAAACTGTAAATTCAGGGAATTACAGGGACTTAACCCAATTAAAGGTTACCAATATGAAATTAGTCAGGTTTCATGCTTCACTGCCAAATTTCAGCTCAAACGGACATCCAGAACTCATACAATTGCAAAAACAAGATTCAGGACCAAAACGCAAACATTTCGAAACACATAACCGCCAATGTCAGCCCCCAACGGTCAGGTGTTCCGAAACAGGTTCACCCTGTTTCGAAACGCGGGGCCGTTCCGCAACTGGTACCGAAACGGGGGTCTGGCAGTAGCATATCTGTTCCGAAACGGGTCCATCTGTTTCGAAACACCCTGGCCTTTTCAGGCCCCCGTTCCGAAACGGTAACACGCGTTCCGAAACGCCCTGCCCAGATTGCAGCATCCTTGCTGGTTAAATGCATCTTTGACCCACCAAACATGATCCGAATGCAACCAAAACACACCAGCAAGTCATATAACATACAAGAGACATATATGCATCAAAAACTAGATATATAACCACCCATAGGTGCATCAACTCATTAAACACATTCAAAGCTCAATCATGCTTTTAAACAAAGAGCATAACATAGCAACTTAAGCTCAAGATGATTCAAACATTACAACATTAATCCACATGATTCAAAAACATAAACCATACATGTCCAACATATACAATCTCATGAATCATCAACATAGAGTTTCTTTCCCCCATTGCCTTTATTATCTATAGCTATTAACCGAGACATACATCTCAAATGGAGTCCTCCTTAAATCCCTTGCTTCTCGCTGTCCAAACTTCAAATACCTGCATTGATGGACAAAAAAGGAGCGTAAGCACATAATGCTTAGTGAGGAATGCTCAAAACCAAAACACCATCAATGCAGCGAATCATAAAACCACTTTTAAAAGCAACTCGATTTCTTAAACCAAAGCCTTGTTTGAAAACCCCTTTTCAACAACGTGCTAAAAACCATGCATTGCTCGATCATGAAAACCAAACCTTAGCTTAGAAAGCTAAGCAAGCCTTTTCAACACATAAACTTGCAAATCCATCAATTTAACCATTCCATGCATAAACATCAAATGCAAAGTTAAATTCAAAACCTTGGAAACCACTTCCACTTCACATCATACCTTCCTTATACTTGATTATCTTTTCAAGCAAGAAGCCTTTTAAAACCCTTTTAATCATTCAATCCAACACATGCATTAAATAGATGCACAAATGTACCACATCATCAACATTTACATCATAAGCCTTTAAAAACAAGTCTTAGCAAGACTTCAATGCACTAAAGAGATCTCATGCACACATGCACCACTCTCAATAGATAAACAACACTTGTTCATACCAACAAGTAAACATGCATTCACAATGCATTAGGTAAAACTCATGCAACCATGCATCATTTCAAGCATCTCATGCTTCATTAAATTCAAGAACATTATATTGGCTTCCAAGTGATAAACCAAATCCACTTTTCAACTCAACATCAAATCGGATACGCGGATCACAAGCGTTGTCCCCACGCTTCATACACACTACCAATCCAAGGTCTCCCAAATGGACTTTTAAACACCATTTGACCTTACCATTCCCAAGGTTCCCATGTATGGACTTTTAACCACCATACAACCTTAACATTCACAAGGTTCCCATGTATGGACTTTTAAACACCATACAACCTTAACTTTCACAAGGTTCCCATGTATGGACTTTTAAACACCATACAACCTTAACTTTCACAAGGTTCCCATGTATGGACTTTTAAACACCATACAACCTTAACATGCACAAGGTTCCCATGTATGGACTTTTAAACACCATACAACCTTAACTTTCACAAGGTTCCCATGTATGGACTTTTAAACACCATACAACCTTAACATGCACAAGGTTCCCATGTATGGACTTTTAAACACCATACAACCTTAGCATCACCGATTGGTAGTTGTATAACATCACTAACGAGATCCGGGACACCCTACACAAGATCCACACATGGACTTTACACCACCATTGTGATCTTACCAAGCACAAGGTCCTCAAATGGAATTTTAACCACCATTATTACCTTTGCTTAACCAAGGTCCTCGAATGGGATCCCATCAACCATTATGACCTTAACCATCTCGTTAGGAAACTTGGATGGAGTTTACCGGTTCACTCTCAACCACTCCACATCCAAGGCGACTTTATTCACGGTGCACCCAATCCTATAGCCGGCTAACTATATCCGATCAAAGAAACCAAGAACCACTTACATCACTTGCCAATATAACCATCTTACCACATTATTCCAATGATTCACATGCATAACCATAATGCAAAAACCATCATTTACCACCATCAATTCACTGTATTTAAAGCATTACACAAAGCCATTAAACAACATGCAACACCATGCATCAAAACCACAATTTCCATGCGCAAAACCAAGGATCTCTTACCTTGAGCATCCTTCACATATGGCTTTCAAAACCAGCATTAAACCATGCTAAAACATGCTTCCAAACAGAATTTAAAACATGCAAATCATATGCATTGCAACCATCAAACACAATTGCTTAAAAAGCCAATTCACAACACAAACCAAGAGCGAAAATCCATTTACTTACTCTTGAGCTTAGCAAAGTTGTTTAGACTTAAACTAAGCTCCCAAAACCATCAAACCTTGGTTTAAAAGCCGAAAACCCAACTTCACTCACCGATACACAAAACAAAGCTAGCCAACAAGCCTTCCAAGCATCCGAAACCTTCCACACCACCTCAAATGCTCACGGATCTTCCTCCCCTGTTTCAAGCACATAACAACAGAAGATTAATGCATCATCATGCATTAAAAACACCAGCAACACAACTAAACTCGCTGCTCAACACAAATCCAACATTTCGGCTACCAAACATAACCGAAATCACCACCAAACACTTCTGAAACTTAACCCAGCCAAGATCCAACACTTCTAACCATTTTTAATCATCAATTAACATCCAAAATGATCACAAACACGCCCTTATACCTCCAGCTATAACAGATCACCAAGATCACTCCAAAAACAACCAAAAACTCAAGCAAAACTTAGGAAATTCAACCTATTCGGGATTGCATTGATAAAACCTCAATTTCTCATCAAATTAACATTCAATTAACATCAATTTAACACCTCAACACACTGCCCAAACAGATCATACGAAAATTTCACCAAAATCAAGCAAATCTTGCATTTTAAAGCCAAAATCAAGATTCCAATTGTAAAACCTTTAATAAATCATAAATCAAGGATTGAGAACTTAGGAATTTCAGTAAAGAACTTGAAGTTCAGAGGAGAAGGACGTTCTTACCTCCAAACTTGAGTTTCTCCCTTTTTGAATCAAGTTTTCAAGAAAATCCACTTAGCAAATGGTGAGGTTTTGTTGTAGAGATGATTAGCAATCAATAGGTAATTGAAAAGATGAATTTAGGTGACAAAATCAGAGAGAAAAGCTCTGGAGAGAGATGTTTGGCTTGAGAGAAAATGAGAGAAAATAGTTGAGAGAAAAGTTAGTTAAAACTAAAATATCTCCCCTCCACTTTGTTTATATTTAAAACCTTTTAATTAATCATTTAATATATTTAGAAAATCTGGAGAAACTCCCATTGGGTAAATAGCTCCTTAAAGATTCAAAGTTTCAATCCTTTCTAAAACAGTCACGCAATTTTCAAAAATTACATTTTGGTCACTAGCCAAAATGTCACCCTTCCCAACCTCATTTTGTAAAATTGATTTCACAGTTCACTTATATATATTAAAAGAGGATTTTAGGACATTTTTCCATATTTTTAATGCAACCCGAACTAGGCTTTCCTAATTTCACCTTTATATACTCGAACCGCAACCCGACCGGTCCGGTCCAAAACCCAAAACTTCTAAGCCCAAAACCGGGGCGTTACACCCCTCGACGTTGCCACCCCACCTTGACTAACTCAATTGACCTTCCTCGCAACACTTTGTTGTCTGAAGCTAAGATCTCAACCGGTTCTTCATCATAAGTCAAATCCGAATTTAATTCAATCTCTTCTACGGGCATTACATGGGACGGATCCGACCTATACTTACGAAGCATCGACACATGGAATACATCATGAATCCTCTCTAACTCGGCCGGGAGTCTCAATCTGTACGCAACGGGACCAATCCTCTCAACTACCTCATAAGGTCCAATGAATCTTGGGCTTAACTTACTCTTCCTACCAAACCTCATCACCTTCTTCCAAGGTGAGACTTTCAAAAACACTTTATCTCCCACGGAATACTCTACCTCTTTCCTCTTTAAGTCGGTATAGGACTTCTGTCGATCTGAAGCTGCCTTCAAACGATCACATATCAACTTTACCTTCTCGATAGTGCCCTTAAGCAAATCAGGCATCGGTACAAGCTTTTGTCCGGCTTCGGCCAAAAATATCGGAGTTCTACACTTCCTACCATACAAGGCCTCGTACGGAGCCATTTGAATGCTCGACTGAAAACTGTTATTATAAGCAAACTCGACTAGCGGCAGATGTTTCTCCCAAGACCCCTGAAAGTCGATGATATAACACCTCAACATATCTTCCAACACCTGAATCACCCTCTCCGACTGACCATCTGACTGCGGATGATACGAAGTACTAAAGTTCAACCAAGTACCCAAGGCTCGATGCAAACACTCCCAAAATCTAGCGGTAAATCTTAGATCTCGGTCTGACACAATCGATTTCGGTACCCCATGTAGTCTCACTATCTCACAGATGTACAGATCGGCCAACTTATCTAAAGTATAGGTGGTATGAACTGGTATGAAGTGGGCACACTTAGTAAACCTATCCACTATCACCTACACTGAATTCTTCCTCGAAGGAGTCAATGGTAACCCTGATACAAAGTCCATGGTGATACGTTCCCACTTCCATTCCAGAATCTTCAACGACTGTAACAACCCTGACGGAAACTGATGCTCGGCCTTGACTCGCTGACAAACCATACACTTACTTACAAACTCGGCCACATCCTTCTTCAATCCAACCCAATAGTACTCTTCTTTCAACCCTCGATACATCTTCGTGCTACCCGGATGCATAGCAAAAGGACTGTTATGAGCTTCATTCAAGATCGTACGCCTCAACTCGGCATCTTCCGGAACCACTATCCTATCCTTGTAACATAAGATCCCATTCTCCCCAAAACAAAAATCGGTAGGCCTATCTTCGGCTATGTCTTGCACGTGAGGTGCCAAAGACTCATATCGCCACTGCTTCTCTCGAATCAACTGAACTAATGAAGGCTTAACCTGAAGCTCAGCTATCAACCCACCATCATTGGATATGCTCAATCTCGCAAACATAGCTCGTAACTCAACGGCCACTTTTCTACTCAAGGCATCAGCCACTATGTTTGCCTTACCTGGATGGTATTCTATCGTAAGGTCATAATCCTTAAGAAGCTCTAACCACCTACGTTGTCTGAGGTTCAACTCCCTCTGAGACATCAAATACTTCAAACTCTTGTGGTCGGTGTATACGGTGCACTTCTCACCATAAAGATGGTGTCTCCAGATCTTCAAAGCGAGCACCACTGCAGCTAGCTCTATATCATGGGTGGGATAATTCTTCTCGTGAACTTTCAACTGCCTCGAAGCATAAGCCACCACCTTACCTTCTTGCATAAGCACACAACCTAAACCCACGTAGGATGCATCACTGTAAATCACAAATTCTCTTCTCGGTTCAGGATGAATCAAGATAGGAGCTTTGGTCAAAGCTTTCTTCAATTTCTCAAACGCTTCTTGTCTTGCATCTGACCACTCATAGGGGACGTTCTTCTATAGCAACTTAGTCAAAGGAGCCGTTATCCTAGAAAATCCCTCAACAAATCTTCTATAGTATCCCGCCAAACCTAGGAAACTACGGATTTCTGTCACTGACTTCGGTTGTTTCCAACTCACTATGGCTTCAACCTTCTTAGGATCCACACTAATCCCCTTAGCCGAGATCACGTGACCTAGGAAGACTACCTCCCTAATCCAAAACTCACATTTGCTTAGCTTGGCATACAACTGATTCTCTAGTAGGGTCTGAAGTACTAACCGCAAATGCTCATCATGCTCCTCTTCGGTCCTAGAGTACACTAGGATGTCATCTATGAACACTACCAAAAATCTATCTAAGAACTCATAAAACACACGGTTCAGCATATCCATGAAAGCCGCTGGAGCGTTAGTCAACCCAAAAGGCATCACCAAGAATTCATAGTGCCCATAACGTGTACGAAAGGTCGTCTTCGGTATGTCCACATCCTTTACTTTCAACTGATAGTACCCGGACCTCAAGTCAATCTTCGAAAATACGGAAGCGCCTCTCAACTGATCAAGCAAGTCATCTATCCTAGGCAAAAGGGTACTTGTTCTTCACTGTCACTTTGTTCAACTGCCTATAATCTATACACATCATCATGCTGCCATCTTTCTTTTTCACAAACAAGATCGGAGCACCCCACGGAGAAATACTAGGCCTAATGAAACCTCTATCGGTCAATTCCTGAAGTTGTGTCTTCAATTCTTTCAACTCTTTCGGTGTCATTCTATACGAAGAAATCGACACTGGTGCAGAATCGGAATACGTCTCAATAGCAAACTCAACTGCTCTGTCTGGAGGCAAACCCGACAAATCTTCCGGAAAGACACTCGGAAAATCACATACTGTTCTGATGTCTTGAAGTCTCACCTCACTCATATTCGGATTCATTACATGAGCCAAATAAGCCTGACACCCCGAATTCAACAACCTCTGAGCTTCCAAAGCTGAAACAACGTTGGACAAGAACCTAACGTTCTCGCCAACTACCACAACCTCAAAGTCATCGGTAAGCCTCAAGGAGACTCTCTTGGTCTCGAAGTCAACCCTAGCTTTATGCTCTACGAGCCAATCCATGCCCAAAATTACGTCAAAACCGTAGAAGGGTAACTCCATCATATCGACCGGAAACACGTGGCCCTGAACCATCAAAGGACACCTCCTATACACTTTCCTAACTACCACTGTATCACCAAAGGAGCTAGTAACATTTACACCTACCTCTAGCCATTCACATGGTAACCCTAATGACCTTGCGTGCTCACCCAAAATATACGAATGTGTCGACACCGAATCTATCAAAGAAAGCAAACTCAAAGACTGTAGTGAGAAATTACCTGCAAAGACATTCGTGTCATTCCCAGCCTCTCGTTGAGCATACACCCTGGCTGGTCCTCCTCCCTCGGGCTGGACTGCTACTACATGGGCCAAGTTCCTCTGACCCTCATTCCTTGGCTGAAAGTTTCCACGACCGCGCCCACGGCCTCTCTGCTGCTCATAACCCCTAGCTGGAGCCGGTCCGCCCCTAGCCAGGTGTGGACAGTTACGCCTCATATGGTCTCGAGAACCACAGTTCCAACATGGTCCAAAAGTACCTGCACACTCGCCCTGATGGCGTCTCCCGCATCTAGTGTACTCCAATATGCCTCGAATCGGGCTGGTACCTTCTATCCCTATGCCTCTTGGCATGGTCTCTATCCCAATTCGCATGTCTCTTCCCGGAATCGGACCCACTAGCACGTGCACTAGAGCCTAAGTTCTGCTTAATATCCTTGGCCCTAGAGACCAAAACATCGAACTTAGTGTAGTCAGAGGCAAGCATGTAGGTCTTTACATCTCTAGTCAACCCATACCGAAAGCGATCACACCGCTCCCTCTCATTAGGGACCAACTCAGGTGCATATTGGCTCAATCTCACAAACTGAACTTCGTACTCAGACACAGTCCTGTTACCCTGAACCAAGGCCATAAACCCCCTCTTCTTCTCATCCAAGTATCGAACCCCGACATACTTCCTCTTGAAGGCATTTCTGAAGAACTCCCATGTGATATCCGCTTCGGCCATACCCGAAGTAACAGTAGTCCACCAAGTATAAGCGTCCCCCTGAAGCAAAGAGACAATGCAACCCAACTTACGGGCGTCTGAACACTCCATCTGACCCAAGATACGAGTACTACTCTCAAGCCACGCCTCCGAACCCTCGAGGATCAACCCACGAAACTCAACTGCTCCCAAGTTACGAAGCCTCTCTAGGGGTAATCATGTCCCCGCACCCTGAGGTGGTGCTGCAGCTTGTACACCAGCCAAAGCTGTCTGAAAAGCCCCGGCTATAGTCTGAATTAGATGGGTCATGTCCGCGCCCACTGGACCCTGACCCGCCTGAGCCCCAACACCTCCAACATTAGCACCGGCCTGAGGCACATTACCATCACCTCCGACTTGCGCACCAGCCTGAGGCACGTCACCTTCGCCACCCACTCCATTACCACCGGGAGCAGGAGGGACGGGAGGCTCACCCCCGGGTGCCTGGTCACCCGCTCTAGGTCTACCCCTCAGTCTCACTATATCAAAATAGAATCTACAACAACAAACACACAACAAATAAGAAAAACGTTAGGTTAGCAAAGGGCAAGGACTCCGGTTCTCAAGCTCGTTAAACCAAAAGCATTTTCCATTTTTACAACAACACCTAACAATGGGGACATTTGACTAGCCCTTAACCAAACCAAAAAGGACACTGAAACATGCTTTCAAACACTGTACTAGAAAGCAACTTCAAGCATACATGGTAAAACTCTCATTGATACAAAGCAACAACATGACATATCAACCTTACCTCACTTACCTACCCGAGGTCTCGGAAACCTCAGGCTCTGATACCACCAAATGTAACCCCCTCGTCCCAGTCTAGACGACTGACCGGTCCGAGTAGGCTTCACGGGGAAAACCAAAATGGAACCCGTTAGGGACCCACCTCGGTTAGTAACCCTAAAAAAATTTCTTTTAATTATTATCTTGTCTAAAGGCATTCATACATCCTAAGTGAGACACGACAACGGAAAGACAACGAAGCGATGCAAAGAAATCAAACAAGTAATTCAACAGCCCATTTTAGCCTTTACAACAGGACGTATCGATACTCTAGGAGAGGGTATCGATACGCCTTGACCAGGTCAATTGTCCCAAGTCAACCTAGGAAGACTATATCGGTACGTTGGTTGACCGTACTGATACGCTATTTACGGTCAAATTCTTACGGTCAACGATAAACAACCATACCGATACGCTTAGAGCCCGTACCGATATGCCAAAATCTCGTCAAAATCTCAAATTTCCAGAGAGGTTTTGGCGTATCGATACACCCCCGTGTATCGGTACGCTAGGCCAAATCTGAGTCCCAAAGTGTAGGACCGTATCGATACGGCCCTTGGGCGTACCGATTCGCCCTGGACTGCAAGACTCAAATTTGCAGCAAAACGAACCCAAACCCAACACTAGATACTTTTTACGACTTGCCTAGTATCATATCAACACGCATACATCATTTAACAACCAAAATTAGGCATGCAAGACTACTTATCTGAACCAACGATACATACATCGCAAGATAGGCATTTGGTAGAAAGACTTGCATAGGAACATACTTGACTTTACCATTCCATTCAAGGCAAAGGCACACAAATAGGCATATCATGGCAAGGTTACACATGCTTCTAATACAACCATAAACATTCATGGATCAAGGTCATAGGCCTACAAAGACAAGCATTTAAGCTACAACACAAACATGGTTTACAATCCACAACATAGAAACATAAACACATTCAACATTTGCATCATCCATCAACATGCTAGAACATCAACAAACAAACTAGGGAGTTTGCAACCAACTCTATACAAGTCTACACCCCCATTGTCTAGGCATTATTACAAATACTTAAAGCATACTTGAGCTACTCGAGAACTCCAAAAAGCTCCTCCCTTGCCCACTTGCCTCCCGAACTCTAACGATCTGCATGTTGGAAAAAGGGAGAGCGTAAGCTAGATAGCTTAGTGAGTGAAGCTCTAAAACTCAACAATCATGCAGTTTTCAAAACACTTTTCGTAAATGACAATTAAATCATTGAATGCACGAATGATATCATAACAAGACTACAACATTGTTTGCACATGCACAACCAACACAAACGGTGGGACCACACATCACCGTTCGACTAGTAATTTTCCGATGGGACCACTCATCACCTTACTCTACTACTAGTCACTACTGGTGGAACCACTCATCACCGTAGTTATGACAACCATCACGTGAGGCTCGATAACGACTACACAACATCAACGGATGTAAAAGCAATCCACAATGCACATGATAACTCAACCATTAATCATGCATCATCACATAATCACTAAAGTAGGATTAGTAAACTTACACTTGGGTTTAGGTGAGCCCTCAAGGCTCCACCCAAACCCCCAAGAGTCCCAATTCGAAAGCAAAACAAGATTAAACATATCCACTCACCGTTGCTACCCAAACGAAAGCCGAACACCGATCTCAAATCTCCAAATTTCCTGGATTCATGCCCGAAGCCTCTCCAACGTTTCCCCTTGAGTCTAACCAATCAAAAATAATGCATCACTTAACCAAATCATCACCAAACACAGCCACAATCCCAAACTACCTCCACAAGCCAAAACCTTATAATTTCAAGCCCAAGCTAACAACCAAAATCTCATTTTCGTACTCCCCTTAAACCCAACTGTAAACTGTCAATCCCATCACCCAAAACACCTTTAAAAACCTTCAAAACACTTCTCTAACAACACTATATCATCAGCCCTTCAACCCATCACAAAACCACTTCAAAAACATAAGTTTAGACACCTTTAAAAAGCTCCCAAAAACCCATTTCGGGATTTTGACCAAAACCCCACCATTTTAAGTTTTAAAACACCTTAGGACTAGATTAAAGATTAAATAAACTTATCAAATTAAGGGCTAGACGAAAAACCCCTAAAGATCCTTCCTTTTCCTTTAAGAGTTTGAAAACTTGAAATCTAAAAAGATGATGTTTTTCAGAATCTAAAACCATGGAAGTGTTCGAAATAACGAGGAGAAGTCAAAAATGAAGTTACCTCGAAGAAATCTCTTGAAATGATGAAGAGCCTTGATGGAATAGTGACTATAGGAGGTTTGGGGTTTTTTTGTCGTTGAAGATGAAATGAAGAAGAAGAAGACCATTTTCTTTTATTTTTTTTGTTTTTAGAAAGCTCATCTTTTTCCTTGTTTTTGGATAATTATGAAAATGCCATTAATGAGATTTAAATCCTTTTTAAAATAAAACTAAGCCTATTTTAATTAAACCGAGTCTAACGACTTGAACCCGACTCACACGCCCGACTCCTGACCCCAAAACACGGGTGTTACACAAGATCTTTGACTTCTAATTGTTGTTTTTGGCTGAGTTTTCATTATAGTTTTGATTTGACATCAAAATCTTGCAAAAAATATGAGTAAAATCTTAATTCTCATATTGAAATTGATGAGCTCTGTTTTGGATTGGTTTTAATTGAGTTTTGAGTTGATTATTATGTTGAAAAAGGGTTTTGATAATATAGATCCCGAAATCCTTGAGATCCTTTAGTTTCTTGATGGTTTTAGTTGGGTTTTTGAGGTGAAATGATGAAGTTATGTTTTCTGCAGGTATAAGGATGTGTTTATGTTGATTTTAGATGTGTTTTGATGTTTATAAATGGTTGAAAGTGATGTATGTTGGCTGGGCTTGGTTTAGGAAGCAATCGATTGGATTTTCGGTTATTTCGGATGGGTAAATTGGTGTAGTTTGGGTGAGCAACGAGTTTGTGTTTAGTTGCTGGTGTTGAAATGCATTTTAATGCATTTAGATCTCTGTTTTGGTGATCAAAAATAGGGGATCTTGATCCGGGAACAAACGAGACGTTTTTGGAGGCTCCGGAAGGGTATTTTTCGTGTCCGCGAGCAAGGCTTCGCGTATCGATGAGTGGAAATGAATTTTGCAGCTATGTAACGCTCTGAACTTGGTCCTGGGAGCTTAGTGTAAGTTTCAAACACTTAGGTAAGCTCAAGAGTAAGTGATTCAAAATTCTCTCTCGGAATGTGCTATGTTTTGTTAGAAAATGCACTTGAGTTAAATGTGGTTTTATTTACTGTTTAAAAGAATGTTTTGAGCATTGATAATGCTGGTGTTTAATGCCATGTTTTTAAGGATGCATTTGGTGGATGATCCTTGGATTTATGAAATGTATGCATTTGAGATTAAGCATGTTCATGCTTGTGAAAGTGGCATTGTGATTTATGCTTGAAAAATAGTGGAATAATGATGATAAATGATTATATTGGCAAGTGGTGGAAATGGTTTTTGGTTACTTTAATCGGATATAGTTAGCCGGCTATAGGATTGGGTGCACCGTGAATAAAGTCTCCTTGGATGTCGAGGGGTTGTAATTGTACCGTATACTCCATCTAAGTACCCTAACGATTGAGGTGAAGATCACAACAGTGGATGGTTAAATCCCGTGTGTGGATCTTGTGGTATGTGTCTCGTGCTCTCGTTAGTGGAAATTATGCAACTACCAATGAGTGGTGTTGAGGGGTTGTGATTGTACCGTTAAACTCCACCACAGGTGTCACAACGGTTGATGGCTTAATCCCGTGTGTGAGCCTTGTGTAGTCGGGTAGTGTGTATGAAGCGTGTGGGAAAACGCTTGTAATTCGCGTATCCGATTGTATCATTTATGTTGGTTTTGGTATGGATTGAGAAATGATCACTTGCGAGCCAATATAATGTTGTTGAATGTTATTTAAAGCATGAGATGCTTGTGAATTATGCTAGAATGCATGAGATGCTTGGTTTAAGCATGAGCAAAGTTTATTTGTTGTTATTCTAATGATACTAGGTGCATGTGGTTTAAAAAGTGCATTGATGCTTTAAAAAGGGCATGATTTAAGTAAAGGCATGTTATGACAAATGGTGATGTTTTGGTTTTGTAAAATGCATTGATGAATGTTTTGTTTTAGCGATCCTCACTAAGCTTTATGCTTACGCTCATTTGTTTCATTAATACAGAGAATTAAGCGTACGAGGCAGCAAGAAAGCAAGTGGATCCTAAGTCCCTTTTGACTAAACAATGTATGTGGTTTTACCTTGGTGTAATAAGAGGCAATGGGTGGGATTTCTACTCTTGGTTTTATTTGGAGATGTTAATCACCTTGAGCATGTTTGGGTTGCTGATTATGGTTTGTAAATGGCCTTTGGAGATTGGTTTAAGCATGTATGTGGTTTTTAGCCTTTTTATGGTTTTGTTAGCTAGGAAGTATGCCTATAGCCTTATAGTTTTATTGATTGATGCCATGTTCTAGTTCGTGTTACGTGTGGGTGGTCTTTGATGTATATTCATATTGTATGGGTGTTGAGGCATGTGTTGGAATGGTTTCGGAGGTGGAAAATTGTGTAAAACCAGCAATTTGGAACGGTGGAAAGTTACAGGTCTAGGTGTTTCAGAACGCCCTTATCTGTTTCGGAACGGTGGCCTGTAATGTCATGGTGTTTTGGAACGGGTAGGCACGATCCGAAACCTTTTGCTACTGTGAATCACCGTATCGAAACGAATCTTTGGGGGTTTCGGAACGCACCTGCGTATCGAAACGGTCATCATGGTTTCGAAACAACCGTTCAGATACAGGGCCTTGTATTCTGAAACACTTGATCGTTGGATGTTGATTTTGAATTGTTCCAGGTTTCTGTTTCTTACGTTTTAGTCCTTAAATGTTGTAAGTTTAAATTGTTGAGTTTGGATGATCCGTTTGAGTTGAAATTTATCATGATGGCATGTTACTTGATTAATTTTGGATTGGTAACTTTAAAACCTGGTTAGACCTTGTAAATCTAGAAATTTACAATTTGATCCTTAAAAGTCAAAAGCATGCAATTAAACCCCTAATTGAACTCCGATCGCTATGCCGTTTTCACCTAATCGTTTTATTAATCATATAGGATAATAATATGCATCTAGAGAAGATAAAAAGAAAAAAAAGGTTGCTAATCGAGGTTGACTTTTACGAGTTGACTTTGGTTTTCCCCGTGTAAACTTCTTAGTTCGGGTCAGGCGTCTAGGCCGGGCTAAGGGGGTTACATTTGTTGGTATCAGAGCCAGGTTACGAAAGAATTGGGGATGTTGGTAAGTGAAATTGGTATGTTTGGTGCATGATTGTTTGAAAAAGCATGTTTTGATTGAATGTTGGAGCTTATGCCATGTTTGATTGCTGAGAATCATATGTGAGTTAGATATGATGGTATGAAGATAATGTGATTAAGATGTATGCTGATTTTGGATGATGTAAAGCATGATGTTTATGTTATGCTATGTTATGCTTGAGGGAAATCGGGGAGCCCATTGCCTTATTACACTAATTAAATGTTTTTGTGAGCTTGGATCCTTGCTTAAGGCTGGCCTAAATCATGATTTGTTTGTTTATTTGTTATGCCTTGTTAAAATAGCACTATGGGTCCGAGGATAGAGCTAAGGTTGAACACGGTAGTGCCTGCGGCTGAGCAGAGCGACCAAGGTAATCAAGGGGCTGATGTCCCTCCTGGTGGAAACTTACCTTCTTCCGCCACCATCTGGAGGTGGGGAACAGGAGCAACAAGGAAACGCTGGTCCAGGTTTGGGTGATCTAACGACGTTGGTTCAGGCGATCACCGGAGCGTTTTAGGCTGTAGTAGCCGGAGCGCATGTCCAGGCCCCTGCAACTGGGCAGGTGGGTTTGCCTTTGGAGAGGCTGAGGAGTTTAGGAGTTGTTGAGTTCTATGGTATGTCTCCTGAAGCGTCGGAAGCTTGGTTGGCAAGTACAATCCGTATCATGGATCAGATGGGCTGTAATGATGTGCGCAAGCTGTGATGCATTGTTTCTTTGCTCCAGGGTGATGCATATAGCTGGTGGACGACCATCACCGCTGGTATGGAACCCAGTGAAGTAGGTTGGGAGTTTTTCAGAGGTGCTTTTAAGCGGAAGTATCTAGGAGTGAGATACTTGGATGAGAAGAAGCGCGAATTCATGTCGCTTGTTTAGGGAAACCTATTTGTGGCTGAGTGCGAGGTCCAGTTCGTACGTCTGAGCCAGTACACCCCTAAGTTGGTGTCGAGTGAGAGGTATCGTTGTGATCGTTTCTGGTACGGGCTGGTGCAGGAAGTCAAGACATATATGTTGGCAGCGGATTATACGGATTTTGATGTGCTTGTATGTCGAGCGAAGGACATTGAGCAGAATTTGGGCATGTCATCTCATGGAGGCGGTTCTAGCTCTGGAAAGAGAGTAGCTGAGTCTAGTTCCGGTGGTGGACGGAACAAGAGAGGTCGAGATAGGAGATATCAGCCTGCTTCTAGGCGAGGCAATGTTTAACATGGTGCACCAGTTCAGGGAGACATGATGAAGGTGGATCAGAACACGTGCTGGACGTGTGGTTCTTGGGGTCATCTGCGGCAAGATTTTCCTCGTGCGGCTAGGAAGGTTCAAGCTCCTATTGTGGTGACAGTGAATTCTTGCTGGAACTGTGGTTCAGCAGATCATATGACGAGGGAGTGTCCTCTGTTTGCCAGTGGAGGCCAGGGACGTGCACCTGTTGTGGCTGCACCTCAGAGAGGACGTGGGCGCGGTCGAGGGAATTTCCAAAGAAGGGATGAGAGGTAGTGAGGCATTGCTCATGTTGTAGCAGTTCGGCCTAAGGGAGGCGGTCCTGCGAGGGTTTATGCTCAGCGCGAGGAGCGCAACGATACCGATGTCATCGCAGGTACCTTTGTTCTCCAGTCTTTATCATTGTTGGCTTTGATTGATTCTGGATCCACGCATTCTTATATCTTGAGTGAGCATGTGCATTTTCTTGATATACCTGTTGAGTTGCTTGAAGTAGGAATGCAAGTGACTAGTTCTTTTGGTGAGACTGTAGTCACTATGAAGTTGTATCAGAGGTGTCCCTTATCTGTTCAGGGTCATGTTTTCCTTGTGGATTTGATGGAGTTACCCTTTTATGGTTTTAATGTAATCCTCGGTATGGATTGGTTGTCGGAGCATAGAGCAGTGGTGGACTTTGATGTTAAGTGAGTCACCTTAAAGCTTGCCGATGATTATGAAGTGGTGGTAGTACGCGAGAATGTGAAATTCTTGTCTAATGTGATTTCGGCTTTGGAAGCAAGCCGTCTGCTAAGGTTGGGTTACGAGGCTTATCTTGCCTATGTGATGAATCCTAGCACAAAGGATGTACGTGTCCAGGACATTAGAACCGTTTGCGATTTTCCGGGTGTCTTTCTGGAAGAATTGCCTGGGCTGCCACCAAACATGGAAGTTGAGTTTGGTATCGAGTTGTATGAGAATACGACTCCAGTGTCCATTGGTCCCTATCGCATGGCACCTAAAGAGCTAAAATAGTTGAACACGCAACTTCAGGAGTTGCTGGACCGAGGGTTCATCCGGCCGAGTGTGTCACCTTGAGGTGCACCAGTGTTGTTTGTAAAGAAGAAAGATGGGACGATGCGGATGTGCATAGATTATCGGCAACCGAATAAGTTGACGATCAAGAACAAGTATCCTTTGCCTAGGGTTGATGATCTCTTTGATCAGTTTCGAGGAGCTTCCGTGTTTTCTAAGATTGAATTAAGGTCAGGGTATTACCAGTTAAAGGTAAAGGATGTGAATGTACCTAAGACGGCTTTTCGGAAAAGGTAAGGGCATTACAAGTTCCTAGTGATGCCATTTGGTTTGACCAACGCACCTGCTGCTTTCATGGACATGATGAATCGTGTGTTCCATGAGTTCTTGGATCAGTTTGTAGTGGTGTTCATCGATGATATCCTTGTGTATTCTCGTACCAAGGAGGATCATGATAGACACTTGAGGATCGTTTTGCAAGCGTTGTTGGAGAACCAGTTGTATGCCAAGCTAAGTAAGTGTGAGTTTTGGCTTAAAGAGGTGGTCTTCCTTGGGCATGTTGTATCGGCTGAGGGTATTCGTGTTGATCCGCACAAGGTTGAGGTAGTGATGAGCTGGAAGGTGCCTAAATCAGTGACGGAAGTACGAAGCTTTCTTGGTTTAGCTGGGTATTACCGTAGGTTTGTTGAGGGTTTCTCGAAGATTGATGCACCTTTGACCAAGTTGTTGCTGAAGAATGTTCGCTTTGAGTGGACGGATGCGAGGCAGCAAGCTTTTGAGAAACTGAAGGAAGCTTTGACGCAAGCTCCTGTTCTGATTCAGCCTGAGTTAGGTAAGGAGTTTGTGGTCTATAGTGATGCGTCCATCGTTGGTATGAGATGTGTGTTGATGCAGGAGGGTAAGGTAGTAACCTATGCATCTAGGCAGTTGAAGGTGAATGAGCATAACTACCCTACTCACGATCTTGAGCTTGCGGTTGTTGTGTTTGCTTTGAAGATTTGGAGACATTATCTGTATGGTGAGAAGTGTGTGGGATTCACGGACCATAAGAGCTTGAAGTATCTTATGTCTCAAAAGGAATTGAATCTTAGGCAACGTCGTTGGGTGGAGTTGCTTAAGGATTATGATATGTCGATTGAGTATCACCCAGGGAAGGCCAATGTTGTGGCTGATGCTTTGAACAGAAAAGTAGTTGTGGAGTTGAAGGAGATGTTTGCTCGTTTGAGCATTTCGTGAGATGGTGCTCTTGTTGCTAAATTGCAAGTGAAACCATCTCTGATCCAGTTGATCAAGGACAAGCAGTTGCTAGATGATTCTCTTGTTCCTCATGTTCAGGATATTGCAGAGGGTAAGCCTTCGGATTTCAGTTTTAATGATGATGGTGTTCTGTGTTATGGGAGTCGAATAGTGGTGCCAGATGATGTTGAGTTGAGGCGCACTATTCTGACCGAAGCTTATAGTAGTCCTTTCGCTATGCATCCTGGTAGTACGAAGATGTATCGTGATTTGAAGGATGGGTACTACTGAGTGGGGTTGAAAAAGGATGTGGCTGAGTTCGTTAGTAAGTGCATGGTGTGTCAGCGAGTGAAAGCTGAACATCAGGTACCTTCAGGGTTGTTACAACCTTTGAGAATCCCAGAGTGGAAATGGGAAAGGATTACCATGGATTTTTTGTCTGGGTTGCCTTTGTCACTGTCGAAGAAGAATTCGGTTAGGGTGATTGTTGATCGCCTCACGAAGTATGCACATTTCTTGCATGTGCATACTACGTACACCTTGGATAAGTTGGCAGAGCTATATATTGCTGGGATTGTGCGGTTGCATGGTGTGCCAAAGTCCATAGTATCGGATAGGGATCCGAGGTTTACATCACGGTTTTGGGAATGTTTGCATCAAGCCTTGGGTACGCGGTTAAATTTCAGAACTTCCTATCATCCTCAGACGGACGGACAGTCAGAACGTGTGATCCAGGTGCTTGAGGACATGTTGAGATGATGCGTTATAGATTTCCATGGTTCTTGGGAGAAGCACTTACCGTTAGTTGAGTTCGCTTACAACAATAATTATCAGGCAAGTATTCAAATGGCTCCATACAAGGCTTTGTATGGGAGAAGGTGTAGAACCCCTCTTTGTTGGGCGGAAGCTGGGCATAAGTTGATTTCGATGCCGGCTATGTTGAAAGGAACCACCGAGAAGTTGAATCTCATTTGTGAGCGTTTGAAGGCAGCATCGGGTCGGAAAAAGTCTTATGCGGATCTGAAGCGTAAGGAGATCGAGTTCGCAGTTGGCGAATGCGTGTTCTTGAAGGTATCGCCTTGGAAGAAGGTGATGAGATTTGGGCGTAAGGGTAAGCTTAGCCCAAGGTTTATTGGACCATACGAGGTTGTAGAGCGTATTGGTCCTGTGGCATATCGGTTGAGGTTGCCTTCTGAGCTAGAAATGATACATGATGTGTTTCATGTCTCGATGTTGCGGAAGTACAGATTGGATCCTTCGCATGTGATGCCTATTGAGGAGATAGAATTGAATCCAGATCTGTCATATGATGAGGAACCAGTGAGGATTCTGGATGTGAGCAGTAAAGTTCTTTGTGGCAAGACGATAGAACTTGTGAAGGTGTTGTGGCAACATCGAGGAGTTGAGGAGGCCACTTGGGAGAGCAAAGCGGACATGCTGAAGCGGTTTCCGCACCTTTTTCCTTTAGGTAAAATTTCGATGACCAAATTTCATAAGAGGGGGAGAGTTGTAACGCCCTAGTTTTAGGCCTATATGTTTTAGACATCAGATTGGACCGGTCAGAAACGGTTCGAATCGTGTTTGGTGATTTAAGGGAATCAAGGATCGAGATAGGATAAAAATATGGTAAAAATAGCTAAAATCCTCTAAAATCATGTTTAAGAGGTTGGTCAAATCAATTTTACAAAATTGACTTTGGAAGTGGTATATTTTGGGTAGTGACCAAAATGTAAAGTTTCAAAACTGTGGAAAAATGTAATTTTGAAAGAGGAGCCAAAATCGTAGAATATTTAGGGAGCTTTATGGCAATTTAGCCTTTCCTTAATTTGACATGGTTTTAAAATGATTTTTAAGCTAATTGATTTTAAAGGGCTTTTATTTATTTACTTAATTAGGTAGTTAATTGTGAGATTTTAATCACGTAACTACCTTTCTCTTGTCATTTTCAGCCAAACACCATTCTAAATCATTTTCTCCGGATTTCTTTTCTTTCAAACACTCTTTTCTTGATTTCTCTTTCATTTCAAAGAATCCTTTTCAATTTCTTCAAGATTTGTGAAGTAAAAACTTGACATTCATTGAGGAAAGCAAGGATTGGAGGTAAATCCCGTTCTCAACCTCTAATCAAGGTTTTTTATTAAAATTCCCAAAATCTTTGGCTTCTAATTGTTGTTTTTGGCTGAGTTTTCATTATAGTTTTAATTTGAGATCAAAATCTTGCAAAAATTATGAGTAAAATCTTGATTTTCGGATTGAAATTGATGAGCTCTGTTTTGGATTGGTTTTAATTGAGTTTTGAGTTGATTATTATGTTGAAAAAGGGTTTTGATAATATAGATCCCGAAATCCTTGAGATCCTTGAGTTTCTTGATGGTTTTAGTTGGATTTTTGAGGTGAAATGATGAAGTTATGTTTGCTGGAGGATAAGGATGGGTTTAGGTTGATTTTAGATGTGTTTTTATGTTTATAGATGGTTGAAAGTGATGTATTTTGGCTGGGCTTGGCTTAGGAAGCAATCGATTGAATTTTTGGTTGTTTCGGATGGGTAAATTGGTGTAGTTTGGGTGAGCAACGAGTTTGTGTTTAGTTGCTGGTGTTGAAATGCATTTTAATGCATTTGGATCTCTATTTTGGTGATTAAAAACAGGGGATCTTGATCCGGGAGGACACGAGATATTTTTGGAGGCTCTGGAAGGGTGATTTTCGTGTCGGTGAGCAAGGCTTCGCATATCGGTGAGTGGAAATGGATTTTCCAACTTTGTAATGTTTTGAGCATGGTCTTGAGAGCTTAGTGTAAGTTTGAAACACTTAGCTAAGCTCAAGAGTAAGTGATTCGAAAGTCTCTCTCGGAATGTGCTATGTTTTGTTGGAAAATGCACTTGAGTTAAATGTGGTTTTATTTACTGTTTTAAAGCATGTTTTGAGCATTGATAATGCTGGTGTTTAATGCCATGTTGTTAAGGATGCATTTGGTAGATGATCCTTGGATTTATGAAATGTGTGCATTTGAGATTAAGCATGTTAATGCTTGTGAAAGTGGCATTGTGATTTATGCTTGAAAAACAGTGGAATAATTTTGATAAATGATTATATTGGCAAGTGATGGAAATGGTTTTTGGTTACTTTAATCGGATATAGTTAGCCGGCTATAGGATTGGGTGCACCGTGAATAAAGTCGCCTTGGATGTCGAGGGGTTGTAATTGTATCGTATACTCCATCCAAGTACCCTAACGATTAAGGTGAAGATCACAACGGTGGATGGTTAAATCCCTTGTGTGGATCTTGTGGTATGTGTCCCGTGCTCTCGTTAGTGGAAATTATATAACTACCGATGAGTGGTGTTGAGGGGTTGTGATTGTACCGTTAAACTCCACCACGGGTGTCACAACGGTTGATGGCTTAATCTCGTGTGTGAGCCTTGTGTAGTTTGGTAGTGTGTATGAAGCGTGTAGGACAACGCTTGTAATTCGCGTATCCGATTGTATCATTTGTGTTGGTTTTGGTATGGATTGAGAAATGATCACTTGTGAGCCAATATAATAATGTTGTTGAATGTTATTTAAAGCATGAGATGCTTGTGAATTATGCTAGAATGCATGAGATGCTTGGTTTAAGCATGAGCAAAGTTTATTTGTTGTTATTCTAATGATGCTAGGTGCATGTGGTTTAAAAAGTGCATTGATGCTTTAAAAAGGGCATGATTTAAGTAAAGGCATGTGATGACAAATGGAGATGTTTCGGTTTTGTAAAATGCATTGATGAATGTTTTGTCTTAGCGATCCTCACTAAGCTTTATGCTTACGCTCATTTGTTTCATCAATACAGAGAATTAAGCGTACGAGGCAGCAAGAAAGCAAGTGGATCCTAAGTCCCTTTTGACTAAACAATGTCTGTGGTTTTACCTTGGTTCAATAAGAGGCAATGGGTGGGATTTCTACTCTTGGTTTTATTTGGAGATGTTAATCACCTTGAGCATGTTTGGGTTGCTGATTATGGTTTGTAAATGGCCTTTGGAGATTGGTTTAAGCATGAATGTGGTTTTTAGCCTTTTTGTGGTTTTGTTAGCTAGGAAGGATGCCTATAGCCTTATAGTTTGCTTGATTGATGCCATGTTCTAGTTCGTGTTACGTGTGGGTGGTCTTTGATGTATATTCATATTGTATGGGTGTTGTGGCATGTGCTGGAATGGTTTCGGAGGTGGAAAATTGTTTAAAACCAGCAATTTGGAAAATTTCAGGTCTAGGCATTTTGGAACGCCCTTATCTGTTTCGGAACGGTGGCCTATAATGGTCATGGTGTTTCGGAACGGAGAGGCACGATCCGAAACCTTTTGCTAATGTGAAGCACATGTATCGAAACGGATCTTTGGGGGTCTCAGAACGCACCCGCGTATCGAAACGGTCAACATGGTTTCGAAATGATCGTTCCGATACAGGACCTTGTGTTCCGAAACACTTGACTGTTGGATGTTGATTTTGAATTGTTCTAGGTTTCTGTTTCTTACGTTTTGGTCCTTGAATGTTGTAAGTTTAAATTGTTGAGTTTGGATGATCCGTTTGAGTTGAAATTTATCATGCTGGCATGTTACTTGATTAATTTTGTATTGGTAACTTTAAAACCTGGTTAGACCTTGTAAATCTGGAAATTTACAATTTGATCCTTAAAAGTCAAAAGCATGCAATTGAACCCCTAATTGAACTATGATCGTTGTGCCGTTTTCACCTAATCGCTATATTAATCACATAGGATAATAATATGCATCTAGAGAAGATAAAAAAAAGGGTCGCTGATCGAGGTTGACTTTCACAAGTTGACTTCGGTTTTCCCCGTGTAAACTTCTTAGTTCAGGTCAGGCGTCTAGGCTGGGCTAAGGGGGTTACATTTGATTCAATTTTCAACAACAATATGATTAAAGATTTTTCTTAGTGCTTTATTTGTATAGACAACACTTGTTAGCCTAAATTGTTACATTTGCTCACGTGTTTAGGTTTGGGTGAGTGAGCTAAACGGTGCAAACTATCCACCTTGTGAGGATTTTCAAGTTTGCTAGATTCTCTCTTACTTAAGAGTGTTCCCAAAGCTTGGGTTGTTAGCTTTGGTTGCTAGATTTAGGTTGATTCTAGGATTGTAACGGTTGTCTCCTAAACCGGTAAAAGGGGAAGAATATCTAGTGGATATTGGTTGAAAATCCTTGGTGGGAGCTAAGGTAGTGGATGTAGGTGCTTGTTAGTAGGCCGAACCACTATAAATCCTCGTGTCTTTTGTTTATCATTTTGCTTCCACCAAAAACACCCAAAATACAAACTTCTCCACAACTTGGCAAGCAACGGTTGAGTGATCATCGAGCCCAATAATTGGTATCAGAGCGAGGCTCATTCAAGAGGATTAACATCCTATTGAGGTGATCCCGGCAAGCTCGATCAACAAACAATCAACCGGTGTAAATGGCGCAATCAATCGACAAGCCATCATTCTTCAACAGTGAGCATTATACCTATTGGAAGAATAGGATGAAGTACTTCATCAAGGCTAAGGACTACTGTCTATGGGATCTTGTTGATGATGGACCGTTCGTGCCTCAAAGAAGAAAGGTGGATTGGAATGCCAACGACAAAAAGATGATGGAGCTAAATTGCAAAGCCTTGCACATTCTATTGTGTGCATTGGGCCCCGATGAATATGCAAAAGTTTCTTCTTGTGAAGATGCCAAGGAGGTTTGGGACAAGCTTGAAGTGATCCATGAATGAACAAACGAAGTAAAGGAGACCAAGATCAGTCATCTCAACTTAGAATATGAGAACTTCAAGATGGACCCGGATGACGACATCTATAGGATGTTCGACCGTTTCTCCACAATTGTCAATCAACTCAAAGGTCTTAGAAAGGAGATTTCAGAAGACAAACTCATTCAGAAGTTGATATACTCACTCCCCGAATCATGAGATTTCAAAAAGACGGCAATTGTAGAAGCAAAGAACTTGAAGAAGCTCAAGCTTGACGAGCTCGTTGGATCTTTGCTCACCCATAAGATGATGTCTCAACCCTTAAAGAGAGAGAAGGAGAAGAAGATCAAAGAGCAAGGCATTGATGTGAATGTCATTGCTCTTCCATCCTCCATATGCTAACGTGAAGAATCAAGTGAGGAGGAAAGTGAAGATGAAGAGATGGTTCATCTCTTCAAGAAGTTCACCCGGTTCATGAAGAGCGAAATGAGAAATCTAAGCATGAATCGAAGAAGAAGATGAAGGATTCCCTAAAGAATCATCAATGTAAGAAGACGAGACACACCAAATACAATTTCCCTCGCTTCAACAAAAAGGGATCATCTTCAAAGCAAGCATATGTGGTGACTTGGAGTGATGAAGACTCTGCCGATGATGAGGTAGCCCACTTATGTTTGATGACCCTCCAAGAGGGTGAGGTAACTTCTAACTCATCTTGTTCAAATTCATATGCTTTTGATGAGTTACAAGATGCCTATGATGATTTGGTTTTAGAGTTTAAAAATCACATTTTGAAAAACAAGAAAGTTGTTTCAAATTTGAAAATTCAAAAATATTTAATTTCTAAATCCAAAATTGAACTTGAAGCAAAACTCAATGAGTTTGAACAAAAATGTGTTGATTTACAAAATTTGCTTCATAAGTTCAAGAGCAAAAAGATTTGATTTCCAAAGAGCTTCAAAAGAAAAACAATTTGGGAAATTCAAATTTTTATATGAGACAATCTAGTGCCCCTAGATTTTTGAATGACAAAGTTTTTATAAATATTTGGGTCCCAAAAGGACTAAGTACGTCAACTAAAAAGGATGAAATTGCAAAATGGATTTCTAAGGGGACTAATTTATGTGCTTCTAACGTCTATGGATCCAAAGCAATTTGAATACCAAAAATTACATGATTGTCTTATTTTACGTGTGATGGAGAATGATCAACAAGTCAAATATTGAGGGGGAGCTCCATACACACAAGGAAAGACACTTGAAGAAGGGAAGCTTCACATCCTCCCTTGGGTTCAAGTGTGGTAAAATCTAGTTGATTTTCTTTTGTTTAATTTGATTTATTTGTATTTCAATTAGATTATCATATTTGTTGGACTAACACTTATTGATGCTTGAGTAAGGGGGGCCATTTTTAAAACCAAAATTCCTATTTGTGTCAAAAAAATTAACCTCCTATGTTATTTTGAACTTAAAGTCTTTTGAATTCTTTTTGATATAATAAAAAAGGGGAGAAATGGTTTGAAAATTTGATTTTCCAAGTGAGAATAAGGGGGAGCTTCAAATTTTAAAAAATTATGTCTCTTATTCAAAAATTATTTTGCAAATGGGGAGAATCACAAACAATTTTTCAAGTTGTTTTATTATATTAGAAAGGGGGAGATTGTTAAGATATATGGTTTGATATAATAATTAAAAAATTGATTTGGACTAAATTGAAAAAGATTTCAAAATGTTTTTTAAGTCCACACAACTTGAAAATCAGTTTATGGGTTTTTATAAGGCTTTGGAATAACTTAAAATGTTTTTAAAGTAGCCAAACCTATGATTTTAATGTTACCGTACCGATACGGTATATACCGTATCATTACTCTTTAGGGTTTCAGCTAC
Source organism: Hibiscus trionum (assembly GCA_030270665.1). Lineage (NCBI taxonomy): Eukaryota > Viridiplantae > Streptophyta > Magnoliopsida > Malvales > Malvaceae > Hibiscus > Hibiscus trionum. Next base: position 33,024,988 of record BSYR01000021.1, read on the forward strand.
AGGGAAATTCCAATAGCCAAAACTCGTACCGATGCGCTTTTGCAGTATCGATACGGAGTGCTTTAAAACTCCCCAACGGTTAGTTCTCATACTGATACACCTTAACCGCTCCCAACAATCATTTTGCCAATGATTATTTGAAATGCAGGCCGTACCAATACGCTCGTAAGCGTATCGATACGCATTAGTTGGAAAAGCTCAACGGCTAGTTCCTGACGAGGACTGTATCGATATAGTCATTCGAGTATCAATACACTAAGCTCCAGAACAAAAATGAATGCTGGAAAAATGCACCCCAATGGCTCCAATTCAATCCCAATGGTCTACAACAGCTAAAAGCTCAATTGGGAGTATTAAAGAGACCTCCAAGCATCCATGGAAGGCTAATGCTTCAATTGTCAACAACAATATGATCAAAGATTTGTCTTAGTGCTTTATTATACATTCTTTGTTTAGACAACACTTCTGAGCCTAAATTGTCACATTTGCTCAAGTGTTTAGGTTTGGGTGAGTGAGCTAAACAGTGCAAACTATCCACCTTGTGAGGGTTTTCAAGTTTGCTAGATTTTCTCTTGCTTAAGAGTGTTTCCAAAGCTCGGGTTGTGAGCTTTGGTTGCTAGACTTAGGTTGAGTCTAGGATTGCAACGGTTGCCTCCTAAACCGGTAAAAGAGGAAGAATATCTAGTGGATATTGCTTCAAAATCCTTAGTGGGAGCTAAGGTAGTGGATGTAGGTGCTTGTTAGAAGGTCGAACCACTATAAATCCTTGTGTCTTTTGTTTATCTTTTTGCTTCCACCAAAACACAGATTTCTCCATAACATGGCAAGCAACGGTCGAGTGATCATTGAGCCCAACAGTCTCCTTGAAGCGGCCCCACTTCACTCTCACATAAGTGACTTATATTGCTCCGCTCACCGAAGTACACAATGGTCATTAAAAGCATTTTCTTAGACTATTCCACTTCCATCACTTTTTACATCATAAGAACGAACTTGGGGATAAGTACCCTCACAGTGACCGAACATGTTTATGCAATTAGGTTGTCCCTTTGAACCTAGATCTTGGGATCTCCAGTCAGCTAGGTAGGGTTTTACATTACATAGCACCTTTACTTTTCATGGGCTTTAGTCCCATTCCTTTAGATTTTTCTCAACTCGATCTCGATTTAACCCTTTGGTTAGCGGATCCACAATGTTATCCTTTGATCTTACAAAGTCAATAAATATAACTCCATTTGAGATCAATTATCTAACGCTATTGTATCAACGACGCATATGCCTCGACTTACCGTTGTACATAAAATTCTGTGCTCTAGCAATTGTTGCTTGATTGTCACAGTATATACATATCGTGGGCACAAGTTTCAGCCATTCAGGAATATCCTCAAGAAATTGTTGAAGCCATTTTGCTTTTTCTCCAGATTTGTCTAGAGCAACAAACTCAGATTCCATTGTGGATCTGGTTATAATAGTTTGTCTTAAGGATTTCCATGACACAGCTCCTCCTCCCAAAGTGAAGACATGTCCACTTGTTCCTTTGGTATCTTGAATATCAGATATCCAACTGGCATCAGATTATCCTTCTAAAATAGAGGGGTCTCTTGAATAATGCAATCCATAATTTCGAGTATATCTGAGATATCTCAGTATCTTCACAATTTTTTTCCAGTGGTTTTCACTCGGATTGTTTGTGAATATGCTTAAACTACTTACAGTAAAAGCAATATCTGGTTTGGTGCAGCTCATGAGGTACATTAGACTACCTATGACCCTTGCATATTCCACTTGGTCAACACTCTGGCCTTTATTTTTGGACAAATGTTGGCATGTGTCTGTTGGAGTTTTGGTTATACCATAATCATCCTTGTCAAATTTCTAAAGGATCTTGTCCACATAGTATGACTGAGTTAATATGAGACCTTCAGTTGACCATTTGATTTGGATGCCCAAAATCGTATCGACCATTCCCATATCCTTCATGTAAAATCTTGAATTTAACATGTTTTTGGTACGTTTTACCATTTCATTGTTGCTTCCAATAATGAGTATGTCATCAACATATAAACACAGAATGATAAATCCAATATTTTTAGTTTTGACATATACACATTTGTCACACTCGTTTATCTTAAAGTTGTTTGTCATCATAACACTATCGAACTTCTTATGACATTGCTTTGGTGCTTGTTTAAGTCCATTCAAGGACTTCACCAATCTACATACTTTTCTCTCTTTACTTGAAACTACATGACCCTCATGTTGTTCTATATATATTTCTTCATCAAGATCTCCATTTAGGAAAACTGTTTTAACAACCATTTTGTAAAACCCGGGTTTGGGGGTCGGGTGAAATTAATATTAAAATAATATTTCGGGTTTCGGTTTTACAATTAAAATAATAAGATAATATTTTGGGCCTCGGGTTTCAAAACAAATAATTTATGTTGGACATGTTTTGGTTTTAAAGCCCAATTCCATGGAATTTGGAAATTGAGATGGCTATCCTCATTAATGGCAAAAATGTAATAAAATGGTCTTCCAAATTAAAACCCCTTTTTGTTTAAAACACCCTTTTGTCATCTTCTTCCCTCTTCACTTCTTCATTTCCCACGACATTAGAGAGCTCTTCTACTCCATTTCACTATTCCATCACATCCTTTGCTCCTTGTTGGTGATTTTTGAAAGGTAATTACGTTTTTGACTTGGCCTTATCTTCCTCTTCATTACCATTAGTTTTCATTAAAACCATGTATTTTGTATTTTGGGTTTTTCAAAGATTTTGTCAAAGGTTGAAGATTTATTGTCTTTAACAAAAGCTTTTGCTTATTTAATGTTAGATAAGTTGTTTGTAACCTATAAGGTCCAACATATGTGAATTTTAAAGAGTTTTATAAAGATTCTCGGATTTGGGTTTAAGTGGGGTTTTAGGAGGGTTTAAAGGTTGGTTTTGGGTGTGTTTGATGTTGGAAATTGAGGGGTGATGTTAGTGTGATAGTTAGGGGTTGTTTTGGGAGCATTTAAGTGTGTTAAAAAGGTTGAAATCAAGGGTTTTGGACTGTGCTAAAGGGCTGCTCGGGATTGAGGTTTTGGGGTTGTTCTTAGCTTGGAAATCTTGTGTTTTATGTTTGATTAGTGTTCCGGGTTGGCTACGTTGATGTGTGAACTGATTTGAGGTTGTTTTGATTGTGTTGAGTTGATTAGAAGCAAGAATTTATGTTGGTGAAGCCTCAGGAACAAATCCGGAATCGTTGGAAGCTTGATCGGCTGGTGTGTTGAGCTCGAAATAGTCGGTGAGTGGTTAAATGCTTTTAAATGGTTTTCAAGTGTTGGTTCAAGCATGTGGACTAGGTTGGGCTTGGTAGATCCACCTAGAGTTGGGATTAGATTGGTATTCTAATCCCAAGCTTTAGTTAGAGACTTTGGTTGAACTCTAATTGTTGTTTATGCCTCATGTTTAATTGTGATTATGGTGGTTATGTATATTGTGTTATACATGTTGTTGAGGCATGGTATTGATACATTGTTATATGCATGTGGTTTGGATTGTGGATTGTGCATGACGGTGAGTCGTGGTGAGTACGTGCTAAGCACGGAAGTTGATATGAAATGATGTTGTGAAATGTTATGAAATGTTTTATTATTGGCACTAGTATGCTTGGGTACAAATGATCGATCATTAGGATGTTTAGTGTGCACACGTGAGTCAAATGAGTGCGTGGTCTTGGTGATGGTAGTCATCAAGATGGAGTACGGGTTCGCCCGGAAATTCTTCTTATATATGTTAGTCGGTGATGAGTGTAATCCCATCGACGGGGCGTGAGGATGAGTGGAATCCCCTCCGCGTGAAACGGTGATAAGTGTAATCCCATCGTGAGGTAATGGTTGTTGTTGGATGTGAGTTCCAACGGTTATCCGTGTATTTGAGTCATAGCTAGGTGCCAATATGAATTGATATATGTGGTTGTTAATACATTGGTATATGTATTTCCATGTGTTGAGCTTATGAGTTGTTGAACATGGCATGATGTTGATATTTGTGATCATGCATCATTTGATATTTTGGCTCATGTGGATCGAGGGTAAGATCATGCATTCTACCTTGGTTGTGCTCGTGCTTGGACCCTGCATTGTCGAGGTTTGTTTTAATGAGCTTACTCTCACTAAGCTTTATGCTTACGCTCTCTTTTGTTCGGCAATGCAGATTCGTAGTTCGTGGGTTGCTTGTGCAAGGAGAGGGCCTCCAAGTGTATTTGTGGTGCTATCTTAGCTTTCAAGTATGGACTTTTAAGTTATGAGGTGTAATAGTCAAGCAATGGGATATGTATTGTTGTTTTGAGCTTTTGATGAATGTTGTTGGTTTGTTTTAGGAGCATGTTAGACTCCTATGTTTTTGGTGGATGTTTGTTTAAGGTTGCTTGCCTAGTATGTTGGCCTTGTGCCTTTTTGAATGCCTAAGTGTATGTTTTGTTGGAGCTTGAATCATGAATGTTATATATGTCTTCTTTTGGTAAATGCATGAATCCTTTGAATGTATGATCCTTGTTCGTTTCGAATGCCTTGTATGTTGTTCTATGGATGTTGGATGTTGTATGTGTGTTTTCATGTGGCTAGGGAAGTCTTAAATTGCATCTAGAGTTGTGTTTTAGAGTCTTTGGTTGCAAACTTGAGTGTTGCAGTGCAGGGCGTATCAGTACGCCCAAGGGCCGTATCGATACGGTCCTACACTTTGGGACTCAAGTTTGGCCTAGCGTACCGATACACGGGGGTGTATCGATACGCCCAAAGCTCACTGGAAATCTGAGATTTTGACGAGATTTTGGCGTATCGGTACGGGTCTAGGGCGTATCGATACGGTCTTGTATCGTTGACCGTTAGAAGTTGACTGGTGAGGGCGTATCGGTACGGTCAACCTGTGTACCGATACGGTCTCCCTGGGTTGACCTTGGGGTGTTGACCAAGTCAAGGCATATCGATACCCTCTTCTAGTGTATCGATACGGCCTGCTGTGAAAGTTAAAATGGGCTGTTTTTAAGTTGTTTTTCGTTAATTTCGCCTCGCTTGTTGCTTCCGCTGTCGTTGATTCACGTAGGATATAATGAAGCATCTAGATAAGATAATAATAAATGAAAAAGTTTCCTCGGGTTGTTAACCGAAATGAAGCCTTAACGGGTTTCGCCTCGGTTATCCCCGTGTAGCCCACTCGGATCGGTCAAGCGTCTGGACCGGGACGAGGGGGTTACACATTTAATGTACTTCTAGATTCCGCAAAGCGACAATTGCAAGTATCATCCTTATGGAGGTTATCCTTGATACAGGATAGCATGTATCGAAATAGTCAAGGCCTTCCTTTTGTTAGTAACCTTTTATTACCAATTTGGCCTTCTACTTATCAATTGTTCCATCTACTTTCATTTTTTCGTTTGAAAATCCATTTACAACTAAGTGGTTTAATTCCCGAAGGAAGATCCACTAAATCCCACGTATGGTTTTGCATCATGGAATCAATTTCACTCTTAACGACATCCTTCCATAAAGTGCCTTCAGATGAACGTATAGCTTCATTATACTTTTGAGGTTCAACCTCTAGTATAAATGTTAGAAAATTCGATCCAAAAGATTTTTCTCTCCTTGCTTGTTTACTTCTCCGTGGCTCTATTTCAAGCTCAACCCCTTGTTGGTAATCTATTCCATCTTTATTGATAGTCTCTGAATTTCGTTTCATTGAACTTTGACCAACATCTCTAGCTTTACAAGGGAATACATTTTCAAAGAAAGGGGCATTCTTTGATTCCATTATCGTATTCTTGTAAATCTCAGGATTCTTTGATTCATACACGAGAAACCGATAAGCATTGCTATGTTCTGCATAGCCAATGAAAATACAAACCACAATTTTAGGACCTATTTTCATTTGTTTTGGTAATAGGGCCATTACCTTGGCAAGACACCCCTCATATTTTCAAGTGTTTATAGGAAGGTTTATGACCTTTCCATAACTCATATGGTGTCTTATCCTTTTTCTTTCGGGGAACCTTAGTTAAAAGGTAATTAGCTAAAAGAATAACTTCCCTCACATGTTCTGTGATAACCTAGAACTTCCTAGCAAGGCATTCATCATTTCCTTTAGAGTCCTATTTTTTCGTTCGGCTACTCCATTGGATTGAGGAGAGTAAGGTGGTGTTACTTCGTGAACAATACCATGTTGTGAAAAATATTCACCAAATGGTTCAACGTATTCACCACCACGATCACTTCTTACCATCATAATCTTTTTTATTAAGTTGGTATTCAACTTTTTGCTTATAGAGTATAAATTTCTCTATAGCTTCGTCTTTTCTTTTAAGAAAATATACATAGCAGTATTTTGTGCTATCATCAATGAAGGTAATAAAATATTTATTCCCTCCTCTAGTTCGAACGAACTTTAAGTCACAAACATCGCTATGTATTAGCTCAAGAGGTTATGTACTTCTTCCAACAGTTTGAAATGAAGACTTTGTTAATTTTGCCTCAACACAAGTTTCACATTTATGATTATAATTAATGTGAAACGAGGGAACGTGCTCCAAGTTAATCAATCTACGTAAGGTATCATAATTAGCATGTCCGAGCCTACCGTGCCATGAAACATATGACTCATGCATATAAACAGAAGAAGAAGTGTTTTTCTTATTCAATGTTTTAGCATTTACAGAGATAGTATTGAATTTCCGCATATTATTCAATATATATCCTTTTTCCCACAAATATCCCCCCTTTTGAAAAAACCAACTTTTGGGATTCAAACATCATCCTAAAGCCATGCATACTTAGGAGGGTCCCAGAAATAAAGTTCTTTTGTATGTTGGGTACATACAACGGGTTTTGAAGCATCAACTCTTTTCCTAAAGTAATCTTCAAAATTACAATTCCCTTCCCATTGATATTGGAAGTTGCATCATTGCCCATGTAGAGCTTCTCATCATTCTTACTAGGAACCAACTCAACAAATAAGTCCTTGTCACTACATATGTGACGTGTGGCACCAGTATCAAGCCATCATTCTCTTGGATCTGAGTTAACCATGTTAATTTTAGAAATCACAGCACATACATTCATATTGGATACTTGTTGGGAAATTTCTTCCACAGTATTGGCCTCATTCATTATGCCTTTTTGAAGTATTTATTGACTTCCATTATGTTTGACTTGTCAATATTAGGGTCGACAGCTTTGTCAAGCCTTTTTTATGTACCTCTATTATGACTCATAGTCACAATGTTCACACGGTATACGAGAAATCTCAATAATGAACAATGCACCAGGTAAGTTAGCCTGAAAGAGAGGAGGCGCACTAGGCACGCTTAAGTACCAAGTCTTTCAAGAAACCAATCATAGACATGTACTTTCAAAAGGATTTCCAATTATCCGTTTAAGAGTGTTCCAGAATTAGCAATAACTCTGTAATAACCAGGATATTAATTCTTGATTATTTTGATTTTCTTATCCAATAGAATTATAATTTCGAAACAAAATCAGTAACCAATGTTACTTCCAATGACAATTTCTGTTTGAACAGATTTATCCGCAACAAATTTGAATAAATAAATATATTCAAATTGTTTCGTATTTGAGAGAAAGATCACGTAAACTCGTTAAAATGGCAGGAATTAAATCCTAAAACGAATTACTTACTAGATCTTACTTTCCAAAACTGATGGAGATTTCGCGTAGGAATTTTGTTCGTCTCAATAATTTTCTCAAAGGAAATTATTAGTAGAAAAGGAAATAATAATTATCACAATTAATAATTATTAAGTCAAAGATATGAAAATTATTAGGAGCGAAATCTTATCAAAATTTTTGGAAATAATTAACTGGTCGTTACCAATTTTCAATGCAGTATAATGCTTCCTTTCTTTCCAAGTTTGTCATTGGATGCAATATCACCTTGCAATTTCTTTGTAAAAAATGATACAAATATCGAATATGACTAATTTGTTCGCCTCGGATTAAAACTCAAAAGCGAAAGAAGTCTGTCTTAAGATTGTTGCAAATAGTTACAACTCGAGACGATAAAATAAATTAAATATTCTTTAAATAAAATAAATAAATGGAAAAACAGATTAAGTAGAGACAAACTCGGATTTGAATGAAAAGAATAGGAAACGTGTTGAGGCCTGCAGCTACGCAGTTTCCTTAAAACAGATTTCGACCACTCTAAAAGTGCTTGAGTTCGCCGGCCGTCAGTCTCCCAAGATGCAACAACAAGATGATCTTCGACAGTAGCACGAGCTGAAGAGATCACGAACTATCTCTTGGCTTTGCCTATCAACGAAAACACTAGAGGAGAAGAAAACGTTTTGAGTTTTTTTTTTTTTTTTGCAACTGAGGAAGAGCACGGTATTTATAGAGGAATGGAGGAGCAAAATTATGGAAATCATAATATTTTGAATTAATGGTCATTAACCCTTTGACCGAATTAAAACAAAAAAATATGTTAATACCATATTAAAACGTAATATTCCCGTGAATTGTAGTTGTTACCTTTTAACATTCGAATTTAATGGAAAGTCAGAAATATCCTATTAAATTCGAAATGTTCAAAAAGATATGTCATTTATAAGAAAAAATTAATTCGAAGTGGGTAAAATATCTAAAGTTCCACAAAAGGCTCGATCAGTCCAAACATTCACGTCACCCACGTAGAGTAGGTGTGCCCCAATCCAAATGGATTCAATTCGCACCCCCTATGTGCAAGGCACAATTTCCATTCAAGTCATTTAATAACTACCAAGTGGGTTGGAGTATTTAAACCCTTCCCCGGTTTGTTATCCCACCCACGTGGTATAATGGGTTTTATTTTTGCTTTACACAATTCACAACTACCTCACTTTAAGCATCAATTTCTTATTCATCACTCAACCTTTTTGAGCATATGAGATACGTTGTAAAGGTCTCATGGAGTAGAATATGAATTAATAAATTCATCATTCGAAACTCCACGTTTACCCATAAAAAATATGACTCAAAGTTACCAATTTCTCACATTTTTTCCAACATATTTCACGTCTAGTTGAATTGAAATTACGTCAAAAAGTAATCACTAATATATAGAATGGTCTCATAATCCATATTAAAGGTGGTTAAGAATTGGTATGCAAAAAAATAATTAAAGCGTTATCAACATAAAACAAGGTACACAAGAGAGACGAGATTTAACATGGTTCAACATTGTTTACCTTTACATATGAGAAAAATGAATAATCCACTATCAACGTAGAGAGCACGAAGAGTAAAAATACATAATATCCTATGTAATCAAATAACCCGGTATATTTGTCCTAAAACCCAGTAAATTTGTCCCAAAACCCATTATATTTGTCCTAGAACTCGGTATATCCAAAACACTCTTCCCAACGTCTATATTATACCATCTCTACAACATAGTCACTATAGCTGTAGAGATCCTAAAAGTGGTTACATTTCTCAAAAGTAATTCCATTATACTATCTATATACAAAGAGTGAACAACATAAAATAAGAAATGCACAAAAGAGACGAGATTTAATGTGGTTCGGCCTTGCCTACCTCTACAAATGAGAGAAACGATATTCCAGTATCTGTGAAATCAAACTATTGTCACTAGATTTCACTCTTTTTTATTATTATATTTTATTATTTGTTTATTATTATTTATATTACTATTATATTTCTATATTTATTAAAACCCCAAAAAAAATCAATTATAAATAAAAGGGAGTTCATTTATATTAAATAAAAGTTCATTTACAATGGTAGTCCATTTGGCCCAAAAAAGAGAAACCAGAAAACCCTAGCTGACACCTATTTCTTTTCCTTATGTGCAGCTTAATTTTAATCATTGGATTTAGGGTAAGTTCAAACGGTCCAGATTGGACAAGAGGAAGTAAGGAGCGTCTTCCCCCACTCGCGCCATCACGCGCCCGGCCTTCCTCACGCTTGCAACCCACGCGCGCGGGTTTGGTGCTATTGGAGGCTACCGCGCAACCATCTGCACCTGCTTTGCCGCCAACTCTGGTGGTCGCCACGCCACATCGAAGCCTTCGTGACCCACGTGTGTATGTATGTATGTATGTATGTATGTATGTATGTATGTATGTATGTATGTATGTATGTATGTATGTATGTATGTATGTATGTATGTATGTATGTATGTATGTATGTATGTATGTATGTATGTATGTATGTATGTATGTATGTATGTATGTATGTATGTATGTATGTATGTATGTATGTATGTATGTATGTATGTATGTATGTATGTATGTATGTATGTATGTATGTATGTATGTATGTATGTATGTATGTATGTATGTATGTATGTATGTATGTATGTATGTATGTATGTATGTATGTATGTATGTATGTATGTATGTATGTATGTATGTATGTATGTATGTATGTATGTATGTATGTATGTATGTATGTATGTATGTATGTATGTATGTATGTATGTATGTATGTATGTATGTATGTATGTATGTATGTATGTATGTATGTATGTATGTATGTATGTATGTATGTATGTATGTATGTATGTATGTATGTATGTATGTATGTATGTATGTATGTATGTATGTATGTATGTATGTATGTATGTATGTATGTATGTATGTATGTATGTATGTATGTATGTATGTATGTATGTATGTATGTATGTATGTATGTATGTATGTATGTATGTATGTATGTATGTATGTATGTATGTATGTATGTATGTATGTATGTATGTATGTATGTATGTATGTATGTATGTATGTATGTATGTATGTATGTATGTATGTATGTATGTATGTATGTATGTATGTATGTATGTATGTATGTATGTATGTATGTATGTATGTATGTATGTATGTATGTATGTATGTATGTATGTATGTATGTATGTATGTATGTATGTATGTATGTATGTATGTATGTATGTATGTATGTATGTATGTATGTATGTATGTATGTATGTATGTATGTATGTATGTATGTATGTATGTATGTATGTATGTATGTATGTATGTATGTATGTATGTATGTATGTATGTATGTATGTATGTATGTATGTATGTATGTATGTATGTATGTATGTATGTATGTATGTATGTATGTATGTATGTATGTATGTATGTATGTATGTATGTATGTATGTATGTATGTATGTATGTATGTATGTATGTATGTATGTATGTATGTATGTATGTATGTATGTATGTATGTATGTATGTATGTATGTATGTATGTATGTATGTATGTATGTATGTATGTATGTATGTATGTATGTATGTATGTATGTATGTATGTATGTATGTATGTATGTATGTATGTATGTATGTATGTATGTATGTATGTATGTATGTATGTATGTATGTATGTATGTATGTATGTATGTATGTATGTATGTATGTATGTATGTATGTATGTATGTATGTATGTATGTATGTATGTATGTATGTATGTATGTATGTATGTATGTATGTATGTATGTATGTATGTATGTATGTATGTATGTATGTATGTATGTATGTATGTATGTATGTATGTATGTATGTATGTATGTATGTATGTATGTATGTATGTATGTATGTATGTATGTATGTATGTATGTATGTATGTATGTATGTATGTATGTATGTATGTATGTATGTATGTATGTATGTATGTATGTATGTATGTATGTATGTATGTATGTATGTATGTATGTATGTATGTATGTATGTATGTATGTATGTATGTATGTATGTATGTATGTATGTATGTATGTATGTATGTATGTATGTATGTATGTATGTATGTATGTATGTATGTATGTATGTATGTATGTATGTATGTATGTATGTATGTATGTATGTATGTATGTATGTATGTATGTATGTATGTATGTATGTATGTATGTATGTATGTATGTATGTATGTATGTATGTATGTATGTATGTATGTATGTATGTATGTATGTATGTATGTATGTATGTATGTATGTATGTATGTATGTATGTATGTATGTATGTATGTATGTATGTATGTATGTATGTATGTATGTATGTATGTATGTATGTATGTATGTATGTATGTATGTATGTATGTATGTATGTATGTATGTATGTATGTATGTATGTATGTATGTATGTATGTATGTATGTATGTATGTATGTATGTATGTATGTATGTATGTATGTATGTATGTATGTATGTATGTATGTATGTATGTATGTATGTATGTATGTATGTATGTATGTATGTATGTATGTATGTATGTATGTATGTATGTATGTATGTATGTATGTATGTATGTATGTATGTATGTATGTATGTATGTATGTATGTATGTATGTATGTATGTATGTATGTATGTATGTATGTATGTATGTATGTATGTATGTATGTATGTATGTATGTATGTATGTATGTATGTATGTATGTATGTATGTATGTATGTATGTATGTATGTATGTATGTATGTATGTATGTATGTATGTATGTATGTATGTATGTATGTATGTATGTATGTATGTATGTATGTATGTATGTATGTATGTATGTATGTATGTATGTATGTATGTATGTATGTATGTATGTATGTATGTATGTATGTATGTATGTATGTATGTATGTATGTATGTATGTATGTATGTATGTATGTATGTATGTATGTATGTATGTATGTATGTATGTATGTATGTATGTATGTATGTATGTATGTATGTATGTATGTATGTATGTATGTATGTATGTATGTATGTATGTATGTATGTATGTATGTATGTATGTATGTATGTATGTATGTATGTATGTATGTATGTATGTATGTATGTATGTATGTATGTATGTATGTATGTATGTATGTATGTATGTATGTATGTATGTATGTATGTATGTATGTATGTATGTATGTATGTATGTATGTATGTATGTATGTATGTATGTATGTATGTATGTATGTATGTATGTATGTATGTATGTATGTATGTATGTATGTATGTATGTATGTATGTATGTATGTATGTATGTATGTATGTATGTATGTATGTATGTATGTATGTATGTATGTATGTATGTATGTATGTATGTATGTATGTATGTATGTATGTATGTATGTATGTATGTATGTATGTATGTATGTATGTATGTATGTATGTATGTATGTATGTATGTATGTATGTATGTATGTATGTATGTATGTATGTATGTATGTATGTATGTATGTATGTATGTATGTATGTATGTATGTATGTATGTATGTATGTATGTATGTATGTATGTATGTATGTATGTATGTATGTATGTATGTATGTATGTATGTATGTATGTATGTATGTATGTATGTATGTATGTATGTATGTATGTATGTATGTATGTATGTATGTATGTATGTATGTATGTATGTATGTATGTATGTATGTATGTATGTATGTATGTATGTATGTATGTATGTATGTATGTATGTATGTATGTATGTATGTATGTATGTATGTATGTATGTATGTATGTATGTATGTATGTATGTATGTATGTATGTATGTATGTATGTATGTATGTATGTATGTATGTATGTATGTATGTATGTATGTATGTATGTATGTATGTATGTATGTATGTATGTATGTATGTATGTATGTATGTATGTATGTATGTATGTATGTATGTATGTATGTATGTATGTATGTATGTATGTATGTATGTATGTATGTATGTATGTATGTATGTATGTATGTATGTATGTATGTATGTATGTATGTATGTATGTATGTATGTATGTATGTATGTATGTATGTATGTATGTATGTATGTATGTATGTATGTATGTATGTATGTATGTATGTATGTATGTATGTATGTATGTATGTATGTATGTATGTATGTATGTATGTATGTATGTATGTATGTATGTATGTATGTATGTATGTATGTATGTATGTATGTATGTATGTATGTATGTATGTATGTATGTATGTATGTATGTATGTATGTATGTATGTATGTATGTATGTATGTATGTATGTATGTATGTATGTATGTATGTATGTATGTATGTATGTATGTATGTATGTATGTATGTATGTATGTATGTATGTATGTATGTATGTATGTATGTATGTATGTATGTATGTATGTATGTATGTATGTATGTATGTATGTATGTATGTATGTATGTATGTATGTATGTATGTATGTATGTATGTATGTATGTATGTATGTATGTATGTATGTATGTATGTATGTATGTATGTATGTATGTATGTATGTATGTATGTATGGTTAGTGTTTAGTTGTTTTTCTTGATGGTGATGAGTGTTGTGACAGGAAAATTAGGCCTTGCCCATCAACAAATCCGGGTTGTATTTCAACAAATGCAAAGTCATCATCTTTTGCTTTCCCATGGATTGTTCCTGAGAGTTCTAAAGAGAATGCAGTTCAGGATTGACAAATTTGTTCTTTGAGCAATTTGCAGTTCAGGTTTGGTTTTTTTGAGAGCTTGTTTCATTGCAGGAACTACAAGAAGCAATTCTCAAAACTCAGAAGAATCCCAAGATTGTGCTTGTTGAAGATACCCCAAATGGTATGTAAAGACTAAACCAGCTGCATTGTTCTGTGTTTTCATATTTCTCGAATTGCTCTCGTTTTCGGATACGGTTTCGAATATATATGATGTTGCAAATTGGGGTTTAGGCCTTTTGATGTTTGAGATTTAATGATATGGGACTGAAACAAATCATGGAAATATATGTAAGCTGAGGTGGATGGAAGGTTTGGTCCTGATGTGATGAAGTTTTTAGTGAAAGGGGATGCTGTTACTTACAGGTCCATGGCCATGAAAGTGACTTATACCATGAAGACAAACACGTGTAAAGTGACTTATAACAAATCAGGGAAATATATGATGTTGCAAATTGGGGTTTAGGCCTTTTGATGTTTGAGATTTAATGATATGGGACTGAAACAAATCAGGGAAATATATGCAAGCTGAGGTGGATGGAAGGTTTGGTCCTGATGTGATGGAGTTTTTAGTGAAAGGGGATGCTATAGTCTTATACCGGTATAAGTTGTATTTCTTTTATTCTTTCTTTAAGTCTTATACCACGTCATCCCTGTAATGGGAGTTAGAGTCGACGTCAGAATTCTGTAACGGAAGTAACGGTGGAGTGCTAACTTTGAATCACACAGTGAAGTTCAATGGTATTATAGTATCGAATTTTAGTTCAGTGGCATATTAGAGTCACACATTAAAGTTGAGTGGTATTTCAGGTAGTTTACCCTTATTATTATTGTTTTTAATTGAATATAAAAAGTAGAATTTTACTTTTCTTTTCTTTTGATTTTTTTGGAGGAATATAAAAAAGTAGAATTTTCTAATCGAATACAAAAAGAGTTTTTTTCGTGTCTCGCTATTGGTAGATGTGGCCAGCCGCGGTGGCTCTCCATCCTTGTTCTTCAAATTTTTTGTTCTAGAAGATGAATACTTATGAATTTGTTTTGATCCATTTTCCTTAATGAAAGTTAATACGTTGTGTTTTTGGGCTCTGTACTCATTTTAAATAAAGTGTTTCATTTTAATTTGAATCCATATTTTTTTATTCCATGTAATTCATTTAAATATTCCTTAAATTTGACGTAACAATTTAGATTCACTTTTAACCAAGCCATTAATTTCTTTTCCTTATTTATTCTAATTTTTTTAAATATCAAACCCTTCCTCATCATATTCTTTAAAAAATAATAATAAAATTAGCCTTTTTACAAAAGTGGTCCAAATACCGTGTGTTGACTCATTCACGAAAAGGATACATACAATTTAACTATTTTTCTTTCCATTTTTTATTTTATTTAATTCCGTAAATTAATTTAATGTTACCATTATCTCTTTAATTAGTTTTTTTAAAACCTTTAACTGTTTGTCTCTAATTTTATTATTAGTTTAGGTAAAACCCCTATGCTTGGGTTCTCTAGCGTTAGAGCTAGGGTGGGAATTGTCGGGTACCCGGGTTTCGGGTACCCGGTTTTTCGGGTACTCGGTTCATCCGGGTACCTCAAATAACGGCCCGTGTCCCGGCTCATCTTTTCCGGGTACCCGATACACCTGGGTACCCGTGTAATCGGGTACCGGGTACCCGCCAATTTTTTTTAATATACCTAAAAAAGAAAAGTTCGAATTATATAATCCCAACATAAAGTTTAATATTCGAAATATCAAACCCAACATAAAGTTTAATTTTTGCCTATTTGGATTTTTTAATTAAAAATAATAAAATATAATATATATTATAATTAAAATAAAAATAAAAATAAAATATATATATAATCAGGTCGTCGGGTACCCGACTAGGACCATTTTTTCGGCCCAGTCCCGACCCGAATACCCGGGATAAAAACCGGGCCGGGTACCCGACCCGAAAAAAAATTTCTTAGGGTATTACCCGGCTAATTTGATTCGGGTCATCGGATATTTGGGTCGGGTCAATCGGGTCGGGTAATTTTGCCCACCCCTAGTTAGAGCCTTAGTTAATTTAGATCCTTAAAGTTTAATAAAATTCTCTTCACATCAAAAATCACAAAACACACTTAATTATATTTGAACCATAATAAGTAAAATTCACTTACACAATTCTTAAGGTTAATAATCATCAGCTTAGAATAATAAAAGCTTCAACACACCAATTGCTTCTTTGATTGTTTGCATAAAAAGTGGTATTTAATTGATGCGGTGTCCTACCAAAAGGAGGTAATGTGTTAGCGTCAGAAACGTTGGCGATGATTAGAGTTTACTCTCCGGATGGTGTGGTCGTTAAAATAGAATCATATTCATAATGGACAATAAGTTAAATTTTATACGAATTTTC
The DNA here is from genome assembly GCA_030270665.1 of Hibiscus trionum. Classification (NCBI taxonomy): domain Eukaryota; kingdom Viridiplantae; phylum Streptophyta; class Magnoliopsida; order Malvales; family Malvaceae; genus Hibiscus; species Hibiscus trionum. The sequence continues at coordinate 33,041,832 of BSYR01000021.1, forward strand.
GAAATCCGACGTTAAAACATTTTGTAATCGGCTAGGTACCAATTTTGGGGCGTTGTGGGGTTGTTCACCGTTCCCCACGCGTAACAAAATCCCGAACCCATTTTTTTGTGTTTTCGCTGACCAAAATGGTTGTTTTAATAAAATAAAGGTGGTTTTAGTAAAATAACCCGTTTTTAGGTGATCCAATCACACCTTTTAAAAAAGATTGGTGGCGACTCCGTTGTTTTTTTTTACATCGAGCCCGAAAAAAGGCTGTGACAGCTTGGTGACTCAACTGGGGACAACTTTTTTATTTTTACAAAAAAGAGAGTATGGCCACAAGCTGATTACACATTGTTTTAATGTCGGAATTTTTGAAGTTCATGTAAAATTTAGCTTAATTTTTCATTTTGAATATGATCTTATTTTTATGCATTTAAAGCTTGGTTATAAACTCTATGCCCGAGCTTCGTCCTGATCGTTTAAATGAAGGGAAAACGATATTGCTCATGTGGGAATATTGATTCTCCGTATGACCCTAGAAAGTACCTTCGAGGCTCATATGTCCTATGTCTTTATAAGGATATTGATCCTTTGTGTAGACATAGGAAAATGGGTTCTCTTGAGTTGAACTTGATTCGTTTGAAGCCTATAATGGGTGAGAATCAAGGGTCTTGCTACCCTTAGTAGGAGACAACGAGGACAGCTCGGGAACCTCTTTAGAACCAAACTTTTGTTTGTGAATCTAGAAGTCCACCCCAATAGAGCCATGTGTAAAACCTTAGAGTTATAATTTGATCAAAATTAATTCGTAAGGATAGCCCGTGGAGACGTGTCTAGAAATGTTGGAATGCGCTGCCCAATTACTATTCATACAATGAAATTATTTTGGACCTTTTATGTTTTATTTTTGTTTTTAAGAGTACTAATCCTTTCTTTTTCTTGTTTTTTTTTGTTTTGCATATTTTTTTATTACATGCATATCTGGGAGGGGTCGAGTCTCAAGCACGTTGCTCAAGTAGAAAACAATTTTTCACAATGGATAGAAGACTCCTTCAGAAAGAGGAAGATAATGTGAGTGTTGTAATCACTAATTTTGTCCGGGGTGTTAAACCCGTTTTCTTTTTAGTAATGGGCTTTATATTTATGTTAATTATATACATGTATTGGTAAAAATTAAAAACTAAAAAAAAGGAAAAAAGGAAGAAAAACAAAAAACAGTATATAGTATCTATTATTACTATTATTATACTTGCCAATCATATTTTTACCTATTAGTATTGTCATACTATAAGTATTATATTATTATTATTACCTATTATTTTTATATTTATTATTATCCTATTATTATTATCATTATTATTATTCTTATTATTATTGTCATTATTATTATTATTATTAATCAAATCTGAAAGAACAAAAAATAAATAAAAGCCCAACATATTAAATAAAATAAAAGCCCATAGATTATATTAAAGTCCATTGCCCAAAAAAATATTATACGTATTACATGGCCTGCTTGGGCCCAAATAATTAAAAACCCTAATCTGCTAGATGAACCCTAATACCCTTATGTTTTGTGCAGCCGCCACCTTCCCCTCACCGTCAGATCTGATCTAGATCTGACGGTCCAGATCGCTCAAGGAGGATGGAAACCCTAGAGGAGCCTCTCCCGAGCTCCAGCGCCGCACAGTCTCAACCCTCGGATCCAGACCAGCATCAACGGACCAGATCGGAGCTTGGAAGTCTCCAGAACCTCCACGCGCCACACGCGCGACTCCCCAGCAGCCCAGGCGCGTCAATTCAGTCACCACAGGCGCGCGTGCATCACACGCCCGAGCCTTTTCGAGTCTCTCCAGATCCCTTCGACGATCCTGATTCAGCCACATCGTCCGGCCACGTCCCAGCCTTCTGGTCCCCCGTACGAACCTCGCATGCGGCCAAAATACAACGAATGTCAGAGGCCGAAATGCAACGAAATGCAGAAATCAGACGCAAAAACAGAAAGGCAGGTGCAACAAACATTGGCAGAGGCAATCAACAAACCGAATCGTACAAATCAACCAGCAATATCAGCATTTTATGTAATTAAAAAAAGGGGGAAACATGCAATTTTCCGGCTATAAAAGCCGAAGCAAAGCATTGTAATAGGAGGATTTTTCGGGGAGGATTTCTTAGAGAGAAAAAAGGATTCAAAAAAATATTAGAGAGAGAGAGAGAGATTGTAATCAAGCTTTCATATCAATACAAGCAAAAGTCAGATTCACAGAGGTATCACCATCGTCCCATTTTTTATTTCGAAGTATAAGGAGAAAAACAGAAAAAAAAAAAAAAAGGAAAAAGCTTTAGGGGTTTCTATTTTTCTTACCTCTGTCCGTTCGCCTTCCTTGCTGGCGATAAACCCAGTGATCTCCCCGGAGATCTAGTGTGGTGAGCCGGCGAAGGGGAATACGAAAAGGGGGATCGTTTTCTGGTTTCTTTTTCGGTTTCAAAAAAATTTTCGGTTTTTGTTTCGTGAAAAAAGGCTCTTTTTTGGTTTTGGGTTGTCGAGAAAGTCGGAAAAAATCTTTTTTTTAGGGTTCTGGCGCCAGAAACGGCGACCGGAACCCTTGCGGCGTCGGACTTCTCAGAGAACAAAGGGTAAGGTTTTTTTGGTTTAGGGTTAGGTTTAGGCAAAAGGAGGCCAAAATGTTTTTACTCCGAATTTATAGAATTTTAATGTTTTAAAAAGGGATTAATTGCGTCTTAAGGGCCTCCGTGTCGCGTAAATACGCGGGGAAGGACTTCCGTTTTTTTAAATACTTCCCGCAGTCCCTGTAGGTTTTCCCGAGTTTTCAATCTCGTCCCAAATTTAGTTTCAATCGGTTTTCGAGTGGGATATTCGCCAATTTAGTCCATGTTGGCTTCCGCTTTTTTCAATTGGGTCCTTATTTCGTGTTTAATTAGTTTTGTTAAATGGTTTATTTACATATTTTGTCCCTTCCAGTTTCTATTTATTTACTTAATTATTTATTTTTGGCATGTTGTTTTGGTCATATTGTTATTATGTATGCATTTTTGTCCCCTTTATTTATGTTTTCATCGAATACATATTTTGCCATGTTATGTTTTTTTTCTCATATAAGTATGATATGTGGTTATATGTCTTTACGTTATGTGCATTTAATGTAGCTTTGTCATATAGTATTTTGCATGCTTGTTTTTTATGTGTGTTTTTAACTAGTTTTCATGCCGCTCGAATATATTTGTTATATGCTTTTTAATGTCGTTTGAATTTGCATTTTGTGACATGCATTCTAAATGTCATTCATGTGATTTTTAATGTCTTGATTTGCATGACAATTAATTTTAATTATAAAACGGAGATACCTATTAATTCGCGTATTTGGGTCGACTAGCCTAACTTATTGGATGTCCCGCGAATATTCGGATTAATTCGAATCATCTAAAGGTAAATTCGAGATTAAACGAACAAGACCATAACATCATTCTTTAATTGTTTGCATCATGCATAAAGGTGACGTACGAGATCCGAACCCTAAACTAACACGGCAGTCAGTCTTATATGATGTCGGTTTAGTCTTTGGTCCGGTGTACCGTCATCCTTTTTAATTAAACGACTAATTAATTTAAAACCGTCAATTTGATAAAGCTCGTACGATTAAAGTCCGGTTTTCAATCAAGAACCCCTAACTAAAGTCTTCTTAAATTTTGAATAATTTCCATCAATTAAAGGCAACAATTGTTTTGGTACAGATTTTCGGGCGTGATGGGGGTGCTAACCCTTCCCCACGCGTAACCAACTCCCGAACCCTTTCAAAAGAATCTCTGGTTTTGTTTTTTTTACGGTGTTGGCCTACCTTAGTGGCCAGTGGCGACTCCAACCGAGAAGAAAAGAATTTTTAAAAGGTTGTTTTCCCGAAACCCGAATTAATTTTTAAAATTCCCCCATTTTCAAATTAAATTGAATATTTTTCAAAAGTAGTGGGACGAAAAAAAACCCCGTTACAGCATGGCGACTCCGCTGGGGACAAATTTTGTTTTTCAAAACAAAAAGAGAGTTAGGCCAAAGAAATAATTGTTGCCTTTAATGATGGAAATTTTTTGAAACTTAATTTGACTTTAGCGAGGTGGTTCTTCCTTGAAAATAGAACTTTAATTACACGAGCTTCGATAATTGGTGGTCTTGAATTAATTCTTCATTTAATTTCAAAGGAATCATCGACATGTGTTGCATCACGCATTAAGCTTTATACCTGAGCTTCGTCCCTTAAGTGGGAGTGAAACGCCCATACCCACGTGAGTCTCCCTCCACGGGTCGGTAATTCACTTCCGGAATCCACGCCTTTGACATGTGAGCAGCCCTCTACGTCACTAGGTTGTGCTTTCCCTCGAACCGAAACCAATTCGCAAGCTTGTAATGGGCCAAATTGGGGTTCTTGTCGCCTTAGTAGGTGGTAAGATAGGTTCGGGTACCCTTGCTAGAACCAAACCACATGTGTGAGAATTTAAGAAGCCTACCCCAGTTAGAGCCATGTGGTTAACCGTAGAATTAGAATTTATGCTATTAGGTCTTGCATCGTTAATTTGCTTTGATGTGTTTCCTTTTGCTTGTTTTATCAAGTATTCATTATTGGTGTTACTAACCCAGTTGCCTTCTTGTCTTGTTTTGATTATTTTTGCATGTTCATCGCATTTTCATACGAAGTGTTGATTCGAGAACAGTCTAAGGTTGAAAACTTTCACAATGGGAGAAAGAATCCATATCAACGGAGTTTTCGGGACCCTAATTTGAAGGAAGGGAACAAAAAAGGAGAGAGAGAAAGAAAGATCGTGCCCTGTGTATTTATTACCTCGTTGTAACAGGATTTGATCTCCATTATGGAAAGTTGTTTAATGAGGATGTTCGTCGAATCAACATTTCCTTGCATTCGATTTTGTGTTTTTAATTTCTTGCCTTTAATCATATGCTTCCATTTTGCATACGACATATCATGCATTACATCATTAAATCATGGAATTAATTGTTCGGGGTCATGGCAGCATTCGTGACTATCGAAGATTCCGCACTCACACTTTACTCGCCACCAAAGGAAGCAAATGGAGGAGAGTTTTGCTAAGTTGGAAGCTGATTTGAGAGGTCAATTAGAGCAAGCCAAGCAAGAGTTGAGGGACACCATTATCAAGTCCCAAAAAGATATGATGATCGAATTATCTCAGTTGCTGCAAGGAAAGGGTGATGTTGGAAACCCTAGTCAGGATAAGGGAGACCCCTCGTTTTCTCCCAGTTTTGTTACCAATACCCCTAAGTCCTCGCAAGGAGCGGCTACTCAAGGAGATGAGGAAACATCACATCCAGAAGAGGATAGAGCTCGAATAAGAGGGAGACTAGACCCCCCAAGAAAGAAGATGAAAAGATGTATTCTACCCCAATCCCAGTATCCAACGCTGACTTGTACGAGACAGAATTGGTTCGACCATACCATATCACAGCCTCAAGCCGCAATCAGGAATGCGCAAGGCTTAAACCGAAGGGAGAATAGGGCTCCCAAGAAGGAACGAGAGAGAATGACCTTCACCCCTCCACCTATGCCATACAAAGAGGTGTACAAGCACTTATACGAGGCTGATCTGGTTCACCCGTATCATGTTCCCCCCTTCCAGCCACCCTATCCTTCGTGGTACGATGAGAAGGCACATTGTGAGTATCACGGCGGAATACCGGGGCACACAATAGAAAATTGCACAGCGTTCAAGAAGCTAGTACAAAACATGATCAACACCGGGGCCCTCGACTTAGGGAAGCCCAATGTGACGACCAATCCGCTTCTGAGCCATGGAGGTCGAGGCGTGAATGCCCTCAAAGCGGTAGATGCGAAAAAAGTAAGGATGACGGTGTCAGAAATTAAAATCCCTCTGAGGTGGGTGTACGAGCAGTTGTCTGCAATTGGCGTGATTGAGAAGGGTCCGAATGGGGCATATGACACCCATGAGTCATTCTGTGAGTACCATCGTACTCTGGGGCATGAGATTCAGAGTTGTCCTGAATTCAAGCGGTTGGTTCAGGAATTAATGGACAATAAGGAGGTTGAGTTCCTCGAGGAAGCTTAAAGGGGTGGGATGGACGGCCAGCTTAGTCAAGAGTTTTAATGCATCCAAGTTTGTTTGCTTTCTTTTCATTGCATTATAGTGATGTGTGGAATCCAGTTTGCTACCCTTTGCCCGAAGGTAGCAAAGATTTTTTGTAAGGGCCCCAGTTTGCTTTTTTTAAAATTTCAAAGGATGCATTATGTTTCAATTGCCTTTTCATTTTGTGTATATATTTGTCTATCGAGTCCCCGTGTATCAATTGCATAAGGGACACAGACTTTGACCCCAAAGGTTGACTTCGAGCCGCCTTTGTCTAGTAGAAATCGAAAGCTTTGAAGATGATGAACGTGTGGCTTACACTCCAAGTTGATTTGGTCACCTAATTAAATACACACAGAATTAGTGTCTTCGGGAGAATAACCGGAAACCTTCCGTGCTAAAAGAAGAAGAAAGAGAAAAAAAGAGAAAAAGAAAATGAATAAAAGAAAAAGGGAAAGGAAAAAGGAAAAAAGAAGAAAAAAAGAGAAGAAAAAGAAAAAAGAAAAAAAGAAAAGATAAAAAATAGAAAAAAACTAGAAAAAGAAAAGAGAAGACAAAAGAGAGAGAACAATAAAAGCGTAACAAAAGCACTCCAATGTTCGAAGCCTGGTAATAGGCATCTTCGGATACGAGTGTAGAATTTTTGGGGCACTCCGCTGTAGCAAAAGACTAATAAGGTTGCTACGCACCATTCACCTTAGCTACATGAGTGATGGTAATATTTTCAAATCATGACAATGCCGAGTAGCTCGGGGTTTTGTTGTTTGCTCCATCATTTATTTCGAGCCAAAGGAATGTGATGAGTTGACTTCCCCAAAATTATAAAGAAATGATAAAGGCAAAGCCTACAGAAGATGAATCTAATTGATTGAAAGCCGAAATAACTTGGAGAGTATGTCACATTTTCAGACATCAGCTCAGCTTTCGAGGTCTCCTAGACACATGATGCTTGAGGCAATCCGTGGTGAGCCATAATAGTATCGTTCGTGCACTTGATATTCGTGGGATTTAATTTGACTTGATATATTCCTAATTTGAAAAGAAAGTATAGTTTTTGAAAACGCATCTCATTTTGAAATTAAAAAGATGCAACCTAAATCTTGTTTGAACACAAAAATATTCCCATTGCTTCGGGGATAAAGTTTAGAATGCAATGCCGTGAATACAAATGACAGCTTGTCAGTGGCTATGGTGAAGATTGTAATAAGTTCCTACATGCTACAGTTCAGGGACTTGAAGCAAATTTTTGTCGAAATGTTTCGATTGCTTCAGAAGATGAAATTGGACCTTGGTGAACTTAAGAGAAAAGTTCAGGGACTTGGGGGCATGTTTTTTCCCATTTATTGAGAAGAGATAAAGTCGTCATGTTGAATTAAGACGAAGAGAATAATTTAGCACCCAGTTTGAGAAGGGGGCAATGAGTTGAGAGCGAGCACTACGAGAAGTGTTATTTCTAGTTTGACCAGTGGAAGTCATCAGTCATCTTTCGAGGAGAGACCGAAAGATTAATATTTAGCAAAGATGAGAGAGCCAAAAGAGATTAAGAAGAAGAAGAAGAAGGTCGAGATTGACCAATCTGAAAAGTGGAGGCATCCGAGCATTTTGATGCCATAATTCATACATCATTTGTAGTTAGGCATCCCTAGGATTAGGGGCATGCTAACTCACATCATCATACATTTTTTACCTACTTTCGACAGGTATTTTAAAGCTTTCCCCGTAAAAGGAAACCGGCCTATCTATTCAGGCTCTTGGAGAATAGAACCCGCCTATCCGATCAGGCCCTTGGAGAATGGAACCCGCCTATCCAATCAGGCTCTTAAAGAATGGAACCCGCCTATCCGGTCAGGCTCTTGGAGAATGGAACCCGCCTATCCGGTCAGGCTCTTAAAGAATGGAACACGCCCATCCGGTCAGGCTCTTGGAGAATGGAACCCGCCTACCCGATCAGGCTCTTGAAGAATGAAACCCGCCTATCCGATCAGGCCTTTGGAGAATGGAACCCGCCTATCCGATCAGGCTCTTGAAGAATGAAACACGCCTATCCGATCAGGCTCTTGGAGAATGGAACCCGCCTATCCGATCAGGCTCTTGAAGAATGAAACCCGCCTATCCGATCAGGCCCTTGGAGAATGGAACCCGCCTATCCGATCAGGCTCTTGAAGAATGAAACCCGCCTACCCGATCAGGCCCTTGGAGAATTGAACCCGCCTATCCGGTCAGGCTCTTAAAGAATGGAACACGCCTATCCGATCAGGCTCTTGGAGAATGGAACCCGCCTATCCGATCAGGCTCTTAAAGAATGGAACCCGCCTATCCGGTCAGGCTCTTGGAGAATGGAACCCGCCTATCCGGTCAGGCTCTTAAAGAATGGAACACGCCTATCCGATCAGGCCCTTGGAGAATGGAACCCGCCTATCCGATCAGGCTCTTGAAGAATGAAACACGCCTATCCGGTCAGGCTCTTGGAGAATGGAACCCGCCTATTCGGTCAGGCTCTTAAAGAATGGAACCCGCCTATACGTTCAGGCTCTTGGAGAAGGGAACCCACCTATACGTTCAGGCTCTCGGAGAATGGAACTCGCCTATCTGTTCGGGCTTTCGGAGAATAAAACCCGCCCATCCGTTCGGGCATTTGGAGAATGGAGCTTCTGCTAATAATATGTTTGATCAGACCTCGAAGGGTTGAAGAGTGTTGAAATGAGAAAAACAGCTTCAGGCCTCTACGACCGTTGCATTTTCCCGTACCGACTTCCGAACCGCCAGTAGTTCAAGTGCATGGTGACTCGGAATCCAAACAGGAAAGTCGGACAAAATTTGTGCTTATGGTCTTTGCTTTATCCTTGTGCTACAAGTATAAGCAAAGGGGGGCAACTGTAATCACTAATTTTGTCCGGGGTGTTAAACCCGTTTTCTTTTTAGTAATGGGCTTTATATTTATGTTAATTATATACATGTATTGGTAAAAATTAAAAACTAGAAAAAAGGAAAAAAGGAAGAAAAACAAAAAAACAATATATAGTATCTATTATTACTATTATTATACTTGCCAATCATATTTTTACCTATTAGTATTATCATACTATAAGTATTATATTATTATTATTACCTATTATTTTTATATTTATTATTATCCTATTATTATTATCATTATTATTATTCTTATTATTATTGTCATTATTATTATTATTATTAATCAAATCTGAAAGAACAAAAAATTAAATAAAAGCCCAACATATTAAATAAAATAAAAGCCCATATATTATATTAAAGTCCATTGCCCAAAAAATATTAAACGTATTACATGGCCTGCTTGGGCCCAAATAATTAAAAACCCTAATCTGCTAGATGAACCCTAATACCCTTATGTTTGTGCAGCCGCCACCTTCCCCTCACCGTCAGATCTGATCTAGAACTGACGGTCCAGATCGCTCAAGGAGGATGGAAACCCTAAAGGAGCCTCTCACGAGCTCCTGCGCCGCACAGTCTCAACCCTCGGATCCAGACCAGCATCAACGGACCAGATCGGAGCTTGGAAGTCTCCAGAACCTCCACGCGCCACACGCGCGACTCCCCAGCAGCCCAGGCGCGTCAATTCAGTCACCACAGGCGCGCGTGCATCACACGCCCGAGCCTTTTCGAGTCTCTCCAGATCCCTTCGACGATCCTGATTCAGCCACATCGTCCGGCCACGTCCCAGCCTTCTGGTCCCCCGTACGAACCTCGCATGCGGCCAAAATACAACGAATTTCAGAGGCCGAAATGCAACGAAATGCAGAAATCATACGCAAAAACAGAAAGGCAGGTGCAACAAACATTGGCAGAGGCAATCAACAAATCGAATCGTACAAATCAACCAGCAATATCAGTATTTTATGTAATTAAAAAAAAGGGGCGAAACATGCAATTTTCCGGCTATAAAAGCCGAAGCAAAGCATTGTAATAGGAGGATTTTTCGGGGAGGATTTCTTAGAGAGAAAAAAGGATTCAAAAAAATATTAGAGAGAGAGAGAGATTGTAATCAAGCTTTCATATCAATACAAGCAAAAGTCAGATTCACAGAGGTATCACCATCGTCCCATTTTTTATTTCGAAGTATAAGGAGAAAAACAGAAAAAAAAGGAAAAAGCTTTAGGGGTTTCTATTTTTCTTACCTTTGTCCGTTCGCCTTCCTTGCTGGCGATAAACCCAGTGATCTCCCCGGAGATCTAGTGTGGTGAGCCGGCGAAGGGGAATACGAAAAGGGGGATCGTTTTCTGGTTTCTTTTTCGGTTTCAAAAAAATTTTCAGTTTTGGTTTCGTGAAAAAAGGCTCTTTTTTGGTTTTGGGTTGTCGAGAAAGTCGGAAAAAATCTTTTTTTTAGGGTTCTGGCGCCGGAAACGGAGACCGGAACCCTTGCGGCGCCGGACTTCTCAGAGAACAAAGGGTAAGGTTTTTTTTCGGTTTAGGGTTAGGTTTAGGCAAAAGGAGGCCAAAATGTTTTTACTCCGAATTTATAGACTTTTAATGTTTTAAAAAGGGATTAATTGCGTCTTAAGGGCCTCCGTGTCGCGTAAATACGCGGGGAAGGACTTCCGTTTTTTTAAATACTTCCCGCAGTCCCTGTAGGTTTTCCCGAGTTTTCAATCTCGTCCCAAATTTAGTTTCAATCGGTTTTCGAGTGGGATATTCGCCAATTTAGTCCATGTTGGCTTCCGCTTTTTTCAATTGGGTCCTTATTTCGTGTTTAATTAGTTTTGTTAAATGGTTTATTTACATATTTTGTCCCTTCCAGTTTCTATTTATTTACTTAATTATTTATTTTTGGCATGTTGTTTTGGTCATATTGTTATTATGTATGCATTTTTGTCCCCTTTATTTATGTTTTCATCGAATACATATTTTGCCATGTTATGTTTTTTTTCTCATATAAGTATGATATGTGGTTATATGTCTTTACGTTATGTGCATTTAATGTAGCTTTGTCATATAGTATTTTGCATGCTTGTTTTTTATGTGTGTTTTTAACTAGTTTTCATGCCGCTCGAATATATTTGTTATATGCTTTTTAATGTCGTTTGAATTTGCATTTTGTGACATGCATTCTAAATGTCATTCATGTGATTTTTAATGTCTTGATTTGCATGACAATTAATTTTAATTATAAAATGGAGATACCTATTAATTCGCGTATTCGGGTCGACTAGCCTAACTTATTGGATGTCCCGCGAATATTCGGATTAATTCGAATCGTCTAAAGGTAAATTCGAGATTAAAACGAACAAGACCATAACATCATTCTTTAATTGTTTGCATCATGCATAAAGGTGACGTACGAGATCCGAACCCTAAACTAACACGGCAGTCAGTCTTATATGATGTCGGTTTAGTCTTTGGTTCGGTGTATCGTCATCCTTTTTAATTAAACGACTAATTAATTTAAAACCGCCAATTTGATAAAGCTCGTACGATTAAAGTCCGGTTTTTAATCAAGAACCCCTAACTAAAGTCTTCTTAAATTTTGAATAATTTCCATCAATTAAAGGCAACAATTGTTTTGGTACCGATTTTCGGGCGTGATGGGGGTGCTAACCCTTCCCCACGCGTAACCAACTCCCGAACCCTTTCAAAAGAATCTCTGGTTTTGTTTTTTTATGGTGCCCGACCTACCTTAGTGGCCGGTGGCGACTCCAACCGAGAAGAAAAGAATTTTTAAAAGGTTGTTTTCCCGAAACCCGAATTAATTTTTAAAATTCCCCCATTTTCAAATTAAATTGAATATTTTTCAAAAGTAGCGGGATGAAAAAAAACCCCGTTACAAGTGTATGTCACTAGTCTGAGGTCAACCAACAGGCACATGGAGAACATCATTCAAGAATACAGGACAAAGATCTTGTCCCTCGAAGATATCAATGAAAGGGGCAATGACTACTGGTTCACTCGTCTTAGAGACAACGCCATGAGATTCCAAGAGCGAGACGAGTTCGACAAGAGTGTCATGCCCCAAGTCCAGGACGTAGCCAGGCATGTGATGATGTTAGCCACAGAAGCTGCAGCTCTGCTCCAGTATGTTAGACCAATAGGGGAGGTGGGACAGAGACTCTTGTGGTTAATTGAAAAGATAAAAGAGTTGGGTGCTCGGGCTGAGATGTACTCGTGATATAATTCAGAATCTTTAGTAATAAGGAACTTCGACATCCAATGAAAACTACTTCTGGAGCAATACCTTAATGGAATCGATGGCCCTTCACTTGCATTCACGCATGCACATTCATTCATTCACATTTGTTGTTTGTTTGCATTAGTAGTTTACATCATTGCATGCATACACACATAATAATAAATTAATTATGGTAAATTCCATTTAAAGATTTTGACAAATATGGTACTCATGCCATGGCTACAGAGGACAGACTGACGACTTTAGAAATAAACTACAAGAATACCCACGATAGGCTCCATAAAATAGAGAAAGACTTGAAGGAAGAAATTGCACAAGCTCAAAGAGACACTGTTAGCCAGATAGATACTATGTTGGGATATAGAGACCTAAAAAGTGGAAAGATGGTTGAAGTCGTTGACGTTTTGTCGCCCCAACCCGAGATGACCTATGAGACATTTTCACTGAATAGGAGGTTCCAGATCCGTGTAACGAAAACCTCAGAGTCTGGGATAAATCATGAGGAAAACCAAGGCATTGGGGTTCATGATCTCAATAAGGCAGCCAACAGGGCCAGAATGGATAAGAGTCTAGAAGATCGTTGTGACAAACTCGAATAGATCATCAGAGCTTTGCAAGGAGGAAACATTTATGGTGGCGTAGACGCTAGGGATCTAAGCCTAGTGTCTGACTTGGTGGTTCCCCAAAAATTCAAAGCTCATGACTTTGAGAAGTTCGACGAGACCACTTGCTCATCGGCGCACTTGACCATGTACTGCTAGAAAATGTCACTACACTTGGAAATGAGAAACTACTATTGCGTGTAAAAGTGTCTATCGCAATGTAGTGCAAGTGTACACGACGCAAGTAGTAAAGTGATACGGAAGTATCGGATATCGTCTCCACAGGGACTGGGCCAATAGCTTCACCTTGAATTAATGCACGAAGGTAAAAAGAATAGTTTAAGAGGTTGTCACGAAAATAATAAAGAATACTGGAAAATAGGATTAAAATAATCAAGATAGAGAGAATGGGCTGGTATTGAATTGCTCAGTAGTGCAGGTATTGCTAAGTCTAGGAAATCTGCTCTGTCGATGTTCCCGTAGCGGCAGCACCCGTCGCGGCGGCAGTCTGTTGTTTGTCGCGGCAGCGATCACACAACTCTGTACTTCAAGTTTGGCAAGAATCCATGTTGTGCCTTGGCCTATCCCTAGGTCCAATTCTGTCGATGAACACGTCTTTGATGATACCTCCCGGCGTGAATCGAAGGATGAACACCGATGTTGTTGAATTCTTCTTTATCCACTTAACCCCGTCCTATCCCTAGGTCCGAGATAGTTCAACTATAAACTAGAGAACTCGCACTTATTCCTTTCGTATACTTAACTCTCTCGATATTAAGTAAATAGATAACCTCACAATGCTCTCCCGATGCTCTTGCAAGATGTTAATTACCAGAATAAGAGAACTTGAAGTTTATTTTATTGAACATAAAATTCTTAAAACAAAAGCAACCCTTGCAACTACTTTACAATTCAACCCGTGGTCCTAAGGGGAATTTAGAACATGTTGAGAAAGGGAAAACGGCTAGGGTTTTGGGAAGAAGGCTAGAGATTGGTGATGTTCTCTCCTAGGTCGAATTACATGCCTTTATATAGGCCTTGGGTTCAAGTTTTCTAATATGGAAGGAATACAACTTTAAATTAAAGTACAACTCTAATAAAGACTAAATCTTCAGAACAACAGTCTTTAATTCGTTCTTCCTTCTTTCTTGGGATATCTTCCTTGAACCTTGGGCTTGGCCTTCATTCTGATCTAGGGTTCGGAAAAATATAGGAGTACTCCACGACAGATGGGCTTAATTTCCTCTTTCTGTCAAGGTCCATTTTGCTTCTTCTCCTCAAAACTGTTGTCGTCCTTGGCTGTCACGGCGGAAACCATGGCAGCATCGTCCTCCTCGACTGCTCATCCAGTTCCAGCTTTTCTGCATTACTGCCCAGCTCCTGCTTCTCCATCTGCTACAACAGCAACCTGCAAAAATAACCAATTTCAGTAGAAATTGTGCCATTTAATATATTTGTGATGTGAAACTGAAATCTAACCTAAATGCAATGAATTATGCTTGAATGCAGCAGAAGTATGGGTTAAATAGGGGGTAAAATATAGAACTTTTACACACTCAACAACTACTCATCCATTGTTTCCAAGACAGTCTATCAAAGTTTGCTACCCGATGGTATATTCAAACCTGGAGTGATCTGTCAAGTGCTTTCCTTGAACAATACAAACATGTGGCAGATTTGGTCCCAATAAGGATCATACTACAGGATATGGAACAAAGGCCTAACGAGAGTTTCCGCTAGTACGCCTGGAGGTGGCGAGATGTGGCAACCCAAGTTCAACCTCCACTGTTGGAAAACGCAGTTACCCTAATGTTCGTGGAGACTTTAAATGGTCCCTTCTACGACTATATATTAAATCATGCCACCAAAGGTTTCGCAAACATGGTCATGAACGGGAAATTGATATTGGCGGCCATCAAAAGTGGAAGACTCGAGGAAGAAGAATATGATGAGCGCCTATAACCTGAACTACTCGAACGATAGAATCTTGTCACAGAGTATATGGGGGCAAGCCTGGCTAGAATTCACTCATGCCTTCATGGGATAATGCTTAACAACTAAAAAGTAAAGGATTTTCCTAGACGATGTTGGGGTCATACTTAGAACCAAACCTTTTGCTTTTGCTCGCGAGCATTAAGAACCTTTTGTAAGAGCTCATATGTTATTCTACTTGTTTTAAATATGCATTCCCTTTATTTTCTCAAGTGGCAAACATTTCAACTTTTTCATCCATTTCTCTTCTAAAATACATCTTATTTGCAAAATCCCTATTATTGATTGTATAAATGATACTTGGATTTAATCCCGAGATAGAAGGGCATTAAACTGTGTTCAGGATTAATGGGGAAATCCCATAAACAAATTTTAAGTGAATTTTCCTCTCA
This sequence comes from Hibiscus trionum, assembly GCA_030270665.1. Classification (NCBI taxonomy): domain Eukaryota; kingdom Viridiplantae; phylum Streptophyta; class Magnoliopsida; order Malvales; family Malvaceae; genus Hibiscus; species Hibiscus trionum. Next base: position 33,057,086 of record BSYR01000021.1, read on the forward strand.
GACATTGTTGTCCCTTTTGAGCCATATACAAATATTTCTTAAATTTGATGTAACAATTTAGATTCACTTTTCACCAAGCCATTAATTTCTTTTCCTTAGTTATTCCAACTTTTTTTTAAATACCAAACCCTTCTTAATCATATTCTTTAAAAATAATAAAATTAGCCTTTTACAAAAGTGGTCCAAATATCGTGTGTTGACTCATTCACGAGAAAGGTACATACAATTTAACTAATTTTCTTTCCATTTTTGTTATTTTATTTAATTCTGTAAATTGATTTAATGTTACCTTTACTCGTTAATTTATTTTAAAAAAATCTTTAACTATTTGTCTCTAATTTTAATATTAGTTTAGGTAAAACCCTTAGGCTTAGGTTCTCTAGCGTTAGAGCCTTAAAGTTTAATAAAATTCTCTTCACATCAAAAATCATAAAACACACTTAATTATATTTGAACCCTAATAAGTAAAATTCACTTACACAATTCTTAGGGTTAATAATCGTCAGCTTAGAATAATAAAAGCTTTAGCACACCAATTGCTTCTTTAATTGTTTGCTTAAAAAGTGAAATTTAATTGATGTGGTGTCCTACCAAAAAGAGTTAACGGGTTAGCGCAAGAAATGTTGGCGGTAATTAAAGTTTACTCTCCGGATGGTGGGGCCGTTAAAATGGAATCATATTCATAAAAGGACAATAAGTTAAATTTTATACGAATTTTTAAATTCCGACGTTAAAACGTTTGTAATTGGCTATGTACCAATTTTTGGGCGTTGTGGGGTACTCACCCTTCCCCACGCGTGACAGACTCTTGAACCCATTTTTTTGTGTTTTCGCAGACAGGCGAATCTATTGTTTTTGTTTTTAAAACGTCAAGTTCGAAAAAAAGCTGGGACACAGACAGCATGGCATTACTGGTGCTCGAACCTGGGTCCCAAGGGATGATAAACATTTACTTTTACCACCAGGACACAAGGGGATCAACTATATACATGTAATTTTATAATATACTCCATATGATAACATGTTAAAGATATATTTGATAGCTATTTTTATGCTAGCCGTTAGTGGTTACTTGATCTTTGGCTCTCTTTGTGTTGACCGTTAGTGATAGCTTCATCTTTGTCATAAGAATGATTCTTTTCTTTGTTTTTATTGTTAGATTTTATAGTATCAACGTAAAAAATACGAAGTACGCAAATACATAATATTTTATATATTCAAATAATCCGATATATTTGTCTCAAAATTTGGTATATCTAAAACATTCTTCCTAATATCTCTAAAATATTCATCTTTACAATATAATCGTTATAGTTACAGATATCCTTAAAGTGATTATATCTTTCCAAAATAATTTTCTTTCATAATTTTAAAAGTTAAACCCTACTCTATATTTATAGACTCAAATATTTGGTAATAAAAATTTTTATTTAATAAGATTTCTTACCTAATATATATATTTACTCATCAAAGTGAACTCTACTTATCAAGTAATATTCAACTACTAAAATTTCAATAAAACTCAACTTAATTACCAATTAGAATTTGAGTCAAAATATAACACATGTTGTAGAGCATGGTCTAGAACACCTTCCCTTCAATGAGAATCAGATCATCACTCCTACAGGTAACTACTAGTATCATGTTCAGCTATTTAAATTATAGTGATAATTTCACGTCATCAAAGAGCATTGACCGGAGGTTTTCATCTATTGAAGGTGAATTTTGAAGAAAATAAAATGTTATGGGTTAATCTAGAAAAAAAATAGAGGCTAAAGTGACCAAAAGATATATAAAAAAATATTTCATGCACTAAAGGTTGAAAATATATTTTTTTACAAGCATGCTTAATTTAGAATATAGAATTTAGAGTTTAAGCTTTTGAATTTAATGTTAAAATTTAAGGTTTATATTTCTATTTAAGATTTTGGGCTCAAGGTTAGCAATTTAGATTTTATATTATGCATTATATATAGACATGTTTGTGTAAAAAAATATGGTGACAGTGTATCATATATATATATATAGGGTTAGGATCAACTTATACTGTGTAAAACTCTTTTAAGTTTTACACGTTTTTTGGATCGTTAGATGGGGGAAATAGATGGTTGAGATTAACTCCGTGTTTTTAATTCCCAAGTGATAATCTTCACACATTTTACTGTTAATCTCATCCATCTGTTTCACTCATCCAACGATCCAAAAAACGTGTAAAACTTAAAAGAGTTTTACACAGTATAATTTGATCCTATCCCATATATATATACCATGTAAAACTAAATACACCCTTTTCAGACGGTTGAATCATTTTTGAACTTTATTTTTTTCCCTTAAAAATTTCTCATTTCCTACCGCTAATCTCAGTCATCCATTTAACCTCATCCATAATCCAAAAAATGTATAAAATTATATGAGTTTTACATGGTACAAGAGAATCTTGCCTCGCATCTATATGTATATGATACGAACACTACAAAATCTTGAACAAGGGGTATATATATATCATTCTCTTCCATTACTAAGCCAATACAATTCAGGGCACGTGAAAATTATGCTTCAGGTGCAAATCTTTAAACACCAGCTCTAAATTATACACATCTATACATGGATCTCATTGCCGGTGTCGTTCCGGCAATGGAACCACGTTCTGAAAGGCTACTGTCCTCTGAGGCAAGGTTCCATCTTCTTCATCGTCATCAAATTCCAGTAAATACCTAGATAAGGAAGTATAAAGTTCAAGCATTTAAGTACGTGGAATAACCAGAAATTCATTATTATCAATAATAAGCAAATATACAACTTGACGGGAAACGTCTATTGTCACTTTTTGTTCTTAAAATGTTAAAGATAAACAAAACGGGAAAAAATGTTAACAGGCCAAACTGCCAGGTTTTTTAGAATCTGCTATAACAGGGGCGGGATGATGTTACTTACTCATCTGATTTCCTCTGGAAAGACGCAGAATGGTTTATGACACCCCACAGATATGCACAAGAAGTTTCGTTGTTAGTTCAGTAAATAGAAAACAGTGACAATATGAAATGATACACATTGGGTATTAATGACAGATCACCGAGATAGTCACCTTTCGAGGAGTACTGATGACAGTTGCCTTATAGAGTGCAGTGGTTCCTGGATAAACAGCCAAAACATGTCTTCCGGCAGGAAGTTCTTGAGTGCTTGAAGGATCAGTCCGCTTGGGGAAAGGTATAATGCATGACGCAGGCAGCTTGTACTTCCTGAAGTTTCAATAAGAAAAAACATCAACAAATAAAACATGATAGAGTCCCCTCATGAACAAGCATAATACAGAAAAAAAATAATTTCCATGGAACTTAGAAAGCTCGGATGCATAAAAGCTTACCTTTGGCCACCACCCTCTTCATCATCGCCTGGTTCCTCATCAAGTACTTCAAATCTGCATTTGAAGATACATCTTAAAACAAAGAAGATTTTTAAAGGAACCTTGACAAAGCCACAAATGAAATGCCCCATCATACTTACTCTCTTGTTTTCTCATCAAAATGTATGACCTTTACAACAAACCATTCATCCTTCTCCGCATCCGAGGTGACTCTTGCGGCAACCTGAGTACAAGAGCAGATTTCAATTTTCATTGGCTCACAAGTATATGGAACAGTGCGCACTTTGTTATCTAGTATGAAAATAAGTGTTAAGGACTAACATAGTAAATTAGGCCTATGAACAAACATCAAAGATTGATTTTGATCTACCAACAATCTACATGAATGACAATTTTATTTTTCTATTTGCTACTTAGTCTACAAGCTTGCCTGTTCATCTTTGAGATTTACACAAGCCTCGATATGACTCCGCATGGAAGGAGAAAGGCGAAAGTTATCTGAATCAGACTTCATCCTTTTCCTTTTCTGATCATTACCATCTGCAATTTGTTATTGATGTCAGCTATACAAATAGGAATGTTCTGTTTTGGCATAGACTCTGGAATGTTCTTGATTGGGACAAACAAAAAGATCATAAACCCTTAATTTGGAACCCACTGTCATATTAACTCAACTTCTCTCTCATTAGCCACGCAATTCTATGGTTCATTAAACTGCTGATAATTTGCACTTATAAAAAGGGAGAAAGAGAGACAGAATATGATGAAGAAAATAAAATTGCCGAAAACTAGAACATTTTCTTTGATTTGCCATATAGAAGAAAAAAAAATAACACTTCCACAGTTAAAGGAAAGAGGTGACCTTAACTGTTTGCTTTATAAGAATGTAATTCATAATCTCAGGCAAAGAGAGAACTCATAATAGAAGTTAAAGCAATGGGAATGTCTCATAAAGACATAGTTAGTAGCACACACCTATCTTTCTTCGTTGTTGTCCATGGAGTCCAGATGGCAGGAAAGTGTCAAGTTGACTTAGTAACAAGTTGGAAATACTGTATCAATGCCAAAACATTTAGTTGGTCTAAACAATAGAATACATTACTGGAAACCATAAAATAAGGCCTACAACTGAAACCAGAAAGTTCATTGCTGCACTATCCCCAAACTTTTCTATAGAAAATATTTCCACAGTTTCACGGGCCCGAGATCTATTAGAAAACGGGGGTTTGACAGGAATGGGGGGAGAGAAGGGCAAAAAAAATGGTAGAAGATTTATATGGGATAACGAACATACGCCACTTCACTCTCCGAAAGGTCTTTAGCTTGAATATACAAAGTTTTTAGCCTTGACAATGAAGAATCACCAGGTCTTTCAACTACTTCGGGAGCTGCAACAATATACAAAAGTTCAAGACTAGTATAAACTACCAGTAAAAGTTAATAAAGAACAAGGTCAAGTAAAGTAAGAGAATACATATATATATTCTCAAATCTTGAAGAATACAATTCATCCACCTGTTTCGTAGAGCTTTTAGCATTTTTTTCATCCATTGAAGGTGCAGTCAATCATTTAATGCAAGATAATAACCCATAAATTGGTTAGATAATGATTGTTAAAACGTCCAAAAGTAATGAGTATACATGGGTCTCAAAGTTTCTTCTATAATACTTGTTCAATATTTTTCTGGTTGTCAACTGTATGCACATCCAAGGAACTGCTAAACAAACTTCAATACTATTGAACCGACAACAACGATTTTCATTTCTCCTCATGTTTCTATTTCATACAGTTAGTTCTTAATTTGTAATAATCTGATTTCTAAAACTGAGGCCAGAAGAAAGATTGTGATTAATAACTGAAATTCAGAACTTAAACAGCTGAAAGGATATTGTGAGGCTCACTTCTTAAAAGGTAATTAGACATGAAGCATTCAACATTATTTTAAAATGAAAAGTTAACCACTCCCAATATGGATTCCCAAACACGCAATGAGCATCAATGTATCGTGTTTAAAAACTACATATTTTCCTGCTCCACGAAAATTAATCCCCATGAGCGGCCATTTCAGTTAAATTTATCCTAAAGGTGAAACCTTGACACAGAAATTAAATGGAACAGATACTCCACTAAGCGTTCAGCCTCAATTTAGATCATATTCACTTAGTACAACTTCTCAAAACAAATGCAGGTATGTTTTACAGGCAGTCAATAATTAATCTGCCCAAAGAAATTACTCCTCTTCTCTTTCATCAAATTACTCTTACTTTTTCTCCTAAGAGAATCACAAATTAAAACAACTAGCAATAATGTATAACATCAACAAAAAAAGCACGCCATTTTTTAATAATCTAAAACAAACCCATTAATCTTAGGAGCATATAAATCAACCCAGATCATGAAATTCGAAGCTAAAAGGGAAAGGGAGAAAACGGTTAAGAAAATTTACTAGCTTGAAGCTTCTTGTGAAGCTTGTTGATTTCGAGGAGCACCTCCTCTTGTTCTTTCCTTAAGCGATCGAGTGCCCTCGAGTTTTCCAAGACTGAAGCAATGTCCGGTGATGACATCGTACGGTGTTCCCTATCTTCGTCGGGAATACACTGTTGTATGTTTACCGCATAGCTTGAATTAATCTCGACTCATTTTCATCAAAAATTTAATTAAATCCTCTCTTTTTTTTCAAATAAAATTTGAATGGGAAAGTTATTAATTAAAGATAAAACTGACAAAAGATACCCCAATGTTTGTATGTTTTGTTATTTAGCCCCTATTTTTTTTGTCCAAATATGTCCTTATGTTTGCTTGTTTTGTCATTAGGTCCTCTATTCTTTTTTTTTGTATAAATATGCCCCCAACGTTTCATTCATAGTCCAAATATGCCCCTATTGGATGTAAATTGTCAATCAACTGACGGCCAACGGCTTATAAAAAAATTTTGACGTGGCATCAGCAGATCTTAATACGTGGCAAGTCCAGTCAGCATCAGCTGTTGAACGTCAGTTGACTGATAATTTTCATCTAACGGGGGTATATTTGGACCGAATTGAAACGTTGGGGGCATATTTGGACTACGAATGAAACGTTGAGAGCATATTTGGACCAAAAGAAAAAATAGGGGGTCAAATGACAAAACAAACAAATATTAAGAGCATATTTAGATAAAAAAAAAAATATGAGGTCAAACAACAAAACATGCAAACATTGTGGCATATTTTGTCATTTTGCATTAATTGAATCCTTTTACCTCGTGGGATAGAAATTAATCGCCGGATTTTTACTTCTACGTACACGTGTAAAGAATTCAAACTTTGGCACGTGTGAGACTCACAATTCCACTTGTTTTTGTGGGCCTCACTTGAAATTAATAAGTTAGGCCGTAAAACCATTTATGGCTGAAATTGCTAAAGGTGTAGGCCCAATGTATTCATGCTATCAAAGTAAAAAAGGGTTTTTTTATAGGTAAAATTTTGATACAGTTATAAAATTTATTTTACATAAATTTGTATATTTATTTTATAAATCATGAATTATAAATTTTTAACCCTAAAATCTATAAAGTAAATTCTAAATTCTAAATGGTAATTTTAAATTTTAAACCTCTAAATTAAACTCGTAACTCATAAAATTAAAAGACTTGTGTAAACTTTATCAAAGTTTTTTCCTTTAATTATACTTGGTGTCTATCTCATGCATTTATAATTTTGAATTAATTCAAAGTTTGAAAGTCATAAGAAATTGGACTAATAAGTTTTATTTTAATATTATTTTTAAACTTGCTCATCCCCTTGTGTCCTGGTGGCAAAGGTAGATGTTGATCATCCCTTGGGACCCGGGATCGAGCACCAGTATTGCATGATGTGTGTGCCTTCGTTGAAAAAAAGACTAAAAGAAAGTTGAACAGATGATACCCTTGCATCACACCAGCATATTCAAAAAAAAATATATTATTTTTAAACTTGTGTCCCCACGTATTTAATATTTTCATTCATTGCATAAAAATTAATGAATATAATTATTAGTTTGGCATGCAGTAATGTCATTTCAAAAATATGTAATTTGTTAAAGGGGATGATGTTTATACTAGGAGACACGGTTCAAATTACTATGTGTATAAGGTGTATGTATATTGTTAAAACATTAAGAATATATATGAACAAATATTTTTTGATTGAGCATATGTAGAGGTGGAAATCGGGTCGTTCGGTTCGGGTTCGGGTCGGGTCGGGTCGGGTCGTTTCGGGATTATCTAGAATCGGTTTAAATTTGGGTCGGTCGGGTCTAATTTGGGTCTGTGATGAGTCGGATTCGGTTTGGGTATTGAATCAAGTCAAAATCGGATCGGTTGTTTTCGGGTCGAGTCGGGTCGTTTCGGGTTTATCTAGAATCGGTTTAAATTCGGGGTCGGTCGGGTCTAATTCGGGTCTGTGATGAGTCGGATTCGGTTTGGGTATTGAATCGGGTCAAAATCGGTTCAGTTGTTTTCGTGTCGGGTCAATATCGGATCGGTCGCTTTCGGTTCGGGTCAAAATCGGGTCGGGTCAACATTTAAATTTTCGGCTCAATTCGGTTTGAGTTGGGTTTAGGGTTTGAGGTTTAATATTTATAGTTTAGTTTAGAGTTATTGGTGTATGAGATTAATTCTGGCTCAACTTGTTAATCTATACATTTAAATTTGATTAAATATTTAAATCAAAGCTTCATGTATCCATATAAAAATTTGTGTATAATTATATTAAATCAAAGTTTATTACATATAATAATAATAATAATAATAATAATAATAATAATAATAATAATAATGTCTGAAATGAATTAATTTATTAAACTTAGGATCTAATTGAGCTAACTAAAATCTAGAAGCATAAATCACGAACATAATTAAAATAATTCTAAAACTAAATGTGAAATTTCAATTAAATTAATCTAAATTGAAACTCAATTAAATTAAGAAAAAGAGAAAGACAATTGGTAAAAATATAGAGGGAAAAGACAAAATTTTGGAGGGAAATAAGCCACCAATTTTTTAAGCTATATTGAAAAAAAAACAATTGGTAAAAATAGAGAGGGAAAATACAAAATTTTGGAGGGAAATAAGCCACCAATTTTTTAAGCTAGAGATTAATTACTTTTTAGGTCATGTTGCATTTAAAATGTTACATTTTAGTACTAATATTCAACTTTAAATTTTAGTTTAATTTAATTTAGTCACAAGTATCCCCACAGTTTAGACTTCGGATATAGAAATCCCCTCCCTGTAGTGATATTTAGTCTCTAAAAATTTACTTTTAGCCGAAATTAACTAATCTTTGTAATTTAGTCTAGTAATTTAATATAATGATATTTTTGTTCATTTTAATTTCTAAGATTTAATTTTTAGCCAAAATGACATAAAATGTTATTATACCACAACTTTGACCAGAGCAATGGTCTCTTTCATGGTATAGTACAAAAAGATAATAAAACATACTTTATTTTATTATTTATTATATTGTTAAAAATAGATAATATTAAAAATAAATTATTCAATTATTTTACCTTAATTTTCGGGTTAAAATCGGGTCGATATTCGGTTCAGCTTTCGATTCGGGTAGCATTCGGTTCGGGTCAAATCGGTTCGGGTCCATTTCGGTTCAATAAAAAATTTTGGGTCGGTTTCAGTTCTGCTCGATTTATTTTGGGTTTCGGGTCAACTTCAGATCATCATGTTCGGGTCAAAATCAGGTCTCAGTTCGGATAATTCGGTTAGGATTTCGGGTCAAGTTTGCCAGGTCTAGGCATATGTACATTATTAAAAAATTAAGAATATATATGAACATATATTTTTTGATTGGGCATTCTAGGTTAAAATTGTTCTCTAGGCTAGTTAGACAATTGAGATTTCATAGACTCTTACAAGTCAACTCTTATTGGGTGAAATTTTTCAGAAATTGATGGAGGGATAAACACATGTCCCCCTTAATCAAGAGGGAGCACTACACGGTGGCACGATTTAAAATCAATTGCTTCATATTGCATTTTTAATCTTTTGGTTGGGTCACTTTATGAAAGTATGAAGGGTATGTAGTGACTCTTTATTTTACTTCAAATCAGTTTTTCTTCACTCATCCCCCCTCATTTTTCTCTTGTTTATCCCCCTTTCAAATGGTTAGAACTAACTTTTGTTACAATGTAATCAATCCAAGACGATAATAAAAATAAAATAAAGGAAATAACTTTAATCAAAATAAATGAGAAGAGAAGAATTATAAAATCAGATTAAAGTTGAGGCCTGCGAAGAGCAGTTTCCTTAAAACAAATTTCGACCACTCCGCAGTGCTTGAGTTTGGTTGGTCGTTCGTCTCCCAGGATACAACAACAGGAAGATCTTCGACAGAAGCACGAACTGAAGAGATCTCAAACTAGAGCCTTGTCTTAGCCTATCACCGGTTAAAAGAAAACGAGAGAGAAAACAATTTTTGGAGTGATTTGAAACTGAAGAGAAGCATGGTTTATATAGGGGAGTGGATGAGGAAAAATATGGAAGGTAAATATTCCGAATTAAGGCCATTGACTTTGTATCCGAGCAAAATCGGAAATAATCAAATGATGCCTTATTTAAACGGATATATTCCTTATGAATTGATTTTAATACCTTTTAATATCCGATTTAATGGAAGTCTCAAATTTTCCTATTAAATTCGGAATATTCAAAAAGATATGTAGTATATAAGGAAAAAATTTAATTCGAAGTGGGTAAAATATCCGCAGGTCTTAAGTGGAACCCGACCGGTCCGGACATTCGCGTCGCCTACGACGTGCGAGCGCGCCCCAACCCGAATGGGTTCGACGAGCTTCGATCTGCACCCTCATGCGCCTGCGCGCGAGGCATAGTGTTCATTCAAGTCATTCAATGACTTCCAAGTGGGTTGGTGTATTTAAACCATTCCCAAGCTTGTTATCCCACCCATGTGGGATAAGGGGTTCATATTTTTCCTTAACACAATTCATAACAACCTCACTTTGAGCATCAATTTCTCATTCATTTCTCAACCGTTTTGAGCATATGAGATACAGTTGTAAAGGTCTCATGGAGTAGAATATAAATTAATAAATTTATCATTCGAACATCCACTTTTACCACTAGAAAATATGGCTCAAAGTTTCCAATTTCTCACATTTTTCCAACAATCCCCCACATGAATGAAATTGATGTTTTTATCAAAATATTTTGACTCGATGTGGTGATAGGATCTACGATTGATAGTTGCATAGGATAGGTAGGTTTCCTCCTTTGAACATTCCCTTGTGAAAGTATATTTACTTTACTAGCTAATCAGTAGACGTGATGTCCTTGAACTGTTCAGCTGTTTGTGTAAACGGTGATATACTTCACACAACTACCTTTCTGACAAGATTATTAGTTCTCATGGTTATGTCCATGTGGCCGTGGACATCGTCTGGTTCTGCAAGAGTTTAAAAGAACTATGCCCAATAGTCTCCTTGAAGCGGCCCCACTTCACTCTTACATAGGTGACTTATGTTGCTCGGCTCACCGAAGCATACAATGGTCATTAAAAGCTTTGCTTAACCTATAACGCTTTTTATCACTGTTTGCACATAGGAATGGACTTGGGAAAAAATCCTCCACAATGATCGCACATGTCTATGTAATTAGGTTGTCCCTTTGAACCTAGATCTTGGGATCTCCAGTCAACTTGGTAGGGTTTTCCTTCACACAGTGCCTTTAATTCTCATGGGCTTTAGTCCCATTCCTTTAGATGTTTTCTCATATTGATATCGATTCAATCCTTTGGTTAGTGGATCAGCAATGTTATCCTTTGATCTTACAAAGTCAATAGAGATAACTCCATTTGAGATCAGTTGTCTGACGGTGTTATGTCGATGACGCATATGCCTTGACTTACCGTTATACATGAAACTCTGTGCCCTAGCAATTGTTGCTTGATTGTCACATTGTATACATACTGTGGGCACAGGTTTCGACCATTCAGGGATATCCTCAAGGAATTGACGAAGCCATTATGCTTCTTCTCTAGATTTGTCTAGAGCAACAAACTCAGATTCCATTGTGGATCTGGTTATAATAGTTTGTCTTGAGAATTTCCATGACACGGCTCCTCCTCCCAAAGTGAATACATATCCACTTGTGCCTTTGGTATCTTGAATATCAGATATCCAACTGGCATCAGAGTATCCTTCTAAGACAGCGGGGTCTCTGGAATAATGCAGTCCGTAGTCCCGAGTATATCTTAGATATCTCAGTATTCTCACAATTGCTTTCAAGTGATCTTTCCATGGATTGCTTGTGAATCTGCTTAAACTACTCACAGTAAAAGCGATAACTGGTCTAGTGCAGCTCATGAGATACATTAAGTTGCCTATGACTCTTGCATATTCCACTTGGTGGATACTTTCCCCACGATTCTTTGATAGATGTGAACAAGGATCTAACGGAGTTAAGGCTATGCCAGAATCCTCCTTATTAAATTTCTCAAGAATCTTATCCACATAGTGTGACTGACTTAGTATGAGACCCTCCGGTGACCTTTTGATTTGGATGCCCAGAATCGTATCGGCCAGTCCCATATCTTTCATGTCAAATTTCGAATTTAACATGTTTTTGGTACGTTTTACCATTTCATTGTTGCTTCCAACAATAAGTATGTCATCAACATATAAACATAGGATGACATATCCAATGTCTATAGTTTTGACATATATACATTTGTCACACTCATTTATTTTGAAACCGTTAATCATCATGACATTATCGAATTTCTCATGCCATTGTTTTGGCGCTTGTTTAAGTCCATACAGGGACTTAACCAATCTGCATACTTTCCTTTCTTGACCTGAAACTACATAACCCTCAGGTTGTTCCATGTAAATTTCTTCATCAAGATCTCCATTTAGGAAAGCTGTTTTAACATCCATTTGATGTACTTCTAGATTTCACAGAGCAGCTATAGCGAGTATCATCCTTATGGATGTTATTCTTGATACGGGGGAAAATGTATCAAAGTAATCAAGGCCTTCTTTTTGTCGGTATCCTTTGATTACCAACCTTGCCTTGTACTTATAAATTGTTCCATATGCTTTTATTTTCCTTTTAAAAATCCATTTTGAATTTAGTGGTTTAATTCCAGGAGGAAGGTCCACTAATTCCCATGCATGGTTTTGCATGATGGAATCAATTTCACTCTTAATGGCATCTTTCCATAAGGTGCCTTCAGAGGAGCGTATAACATCACTATACGTTAGAGGTTCAGCCTCCAGCATAAAGGTTAAGAAATTAGATCCAAAGGATTTTTCTACCCTTGCTCGTTTGCTCCTTCTTGGCTCTATTTCATTTTCAGCCTCTTGTTGATTACTTGGAATCATTTCATCCAAAGTTTGTTCTGTTGAACTTTGATCAAGTTCCCTAGATTTATAAGGGAATGTATTTTCAAAGAATGATGCATTCTTTGATTCCATTATCGTGTTCTTGTGAATCTCAGGATTTTTTTATTCATACACAAGAAATCGATAAGCATTGCTATGTTCAGCATAGCCAATAAAAATACAATCCACAGTTTTTGGACCTATTTTCATTTGTTTTGGTAATGGAGCTATTACCTTGGCAAGACACCCCCACATTTTCAAGTGTTTGTAGGAAGGCTTTCGACCTTTCAACAACTCATATGGTGTCTTATCCTTTTCCTTTCGATGAACCTTATTCAAAAGGTAATTAGCCGAAAGAACTGCTTCCCCCTACATGTTCTGTGGTAACCCAGAGCTTCCTAACAAATCATTCATCATTTCTTTTAGAGTCCGATTTTTGCGTTCGGCTACTCCATTAGATTGGGGAGAATATGGTGGTGTTACTTTATGAATAATTCCATGTTGTGAACAATATTCACCAAATGGATTAACATATTCACCACCACGATCACTTCTTACCACCTTAATCTTTTTATTAAGTTGGTTTTCGACTTCTTGCTTATAGAGTATAAATTTCTCTATAGCTTCGTCTTTGCTTTTAAGCAAATATACATAGCAATACTTTGTGCTATCATCGATGAAGGTAATAAAATATTTATTTCCTCATTTAGTTTGAACAAATTTCAAATCACATACATCGCTATGTATTAGATCAAGTGGTTTTGTACTTCTTTCAATTGTTTGAAAAGAAGACTTTGTTAATTTTGCTTCTACACACTTTTCACATTTATGGTTATAATTAATGTGAAATGAAGGGATGTGTTCCAAGTTAATTAACCTACGTAAGGTATCATAATTAACATGTCCAAGTCTACCATGCCATAAATTAAATGATTCGAGCATGTAAATAGAAGAAGAAGCTGCATTCTTATTCATTATTTTGGATTTTACAAAGATAGCAAGAGTTTCCACATTCCATTCAATACATATCCCCTACCCACAAACATCCCCCATTTTGACAGAATTAACTTCTGGGACTCAAAAACCATTCTAAAACCGTGAGCACTTTAAAGTGTTCCAGAAACAAGGTTTTTGCGTACGTCAGGCACGTACAATACATTCTGCAGCTTGAGTTCTTTTCCAGAAGTCATCTTCAAGACCACTGTTCCCTTCCCTTTGATCTTGGAAGTCGCAGCATTTCCCATGTAGAGCTTCTCCCCATTGTCGCAAGGTATCAGCTCAGAGAAAGAGTTTTCGTCACAACATATATGGCGAGTGGCTCCAGTGTCAAGCCACCATTCCCTTGGGTTAGAGTCAACCAGGTTGACTTTAGAAATCACCGTGCATAGATCTTCATCCTCCATAGCATTGGCCTCCTTAGCTCTAGCTCTTTTCGGATGTCTGCATTCAGAGGACCTGTGCCCCATCTTGCCACAGTTGAAGCACGACCCTTTGAATTTCTCCTTTTTGGAGACTCCACCATTAGGCCTCAGATTTGGCTTGGCCTGGTGATGTTGGGGTTGCTTACCCTTCTTGACTTCGACAACATTTGCCTTGGCCTCTTTGAAAGCAAGTTTCCTGGCATTATCTATGTTGTCCTCTTCAATTCGAAGTCTGCTGATCAGTTCTTCCACTGACATTTCCTTCCTCTTGTGCTTCAAATAATTTTTGAAGTCATTCCATCCGGGAGGCAGCTTTTCCGTGATGGCAGCTACTTGAAAAGATTCACTGATAGTCATCCTTTCTGCAATAATTCCATGAATGATTAGTTGGAATTCTTCAACTTGATTTACTACTGGTTTTGAATCAACCATAGTAAAGTTCAAAAATTTGGCTACTAAAAACTTTTTAGCCCCAACATCCCCTGCTTTGTACTTATTATCCAGTGCTGCCCACAGCTGTTTTGCTGTTTTGTACACATCATATACCGGATACAACGAGTCTTTTAGTCCGTTGAGGATGTAGTTTCGACACAGAAAGTCAACATTGTTCCAAGACTCTGTGATACTGAAGGCAGTGAGATCATCCACCTCTCATTCTCCATCCCCTACGGCGACAACTGGGGGATCTTCTTTTAAATACTTTGCCAGATTCAGCATGGTCAGATAGAACAACATCTTCTGTTGCCATGTCTTAAAATTCTGTCCGCAAAATTTCGACGGCTTCTCATTGTGGCTCATTGCCACTGCCGTTGCATTCAGATTCGGTATCGGTTGTTTCGGAGTCTGTGCAGGTACAAGGACCTTAGCAGTAGAATCAACAGAATCTCCAATAGTCATCGTTTCTGTTCAAAAGAAACAAAGAGGAATTAAAATAAATTCCAATAAACTGAAAATTAATTTCTCGTTTATTACCGACAATTTCTGTAAACAGATTTGTCCAACTTTGAGATTTTAGCAAATCCGTTAAAACGGCAGGATAAATCCTAAAACCAATTTATTTGCTATCTCTATCACGATTGTATCGTCTCGGATTAGAAGAAAGGTAGAAGAAGATTTGTCTTAAGATTGTTACAATGTAATCAATCCAAGACGATAATAAAAATAAAATAAAGGAAATAACTTTAATCAAAATAAATGAGAAGAGAAGAATTATAAAACCAGATTAAAGTCGAGGCCTGCGAAGAGCAGTTTCCTTAAGACAAATTTTGACCACTCCACGGTGCTTGAGTTTGGTTGGTCGTTCGTCTCCCAGGATACAACAATAGGAAGATCTTCGACAGAAGCACGAACTGAAGAGATCTCGAACTAGAGCCTTGTCTTAGCCTATAACCGGTTAAAAGAAAACGAGAGAGAAAACAATTTTTGGAGTGATTTGAAACTGAAGAGAAGCATGGTTTATATAGGGGAGTGGAGGAGGAAAAATATGGAAGGTAAATATTCCGAATTAAGGCCATTGACTTTGTATCCGAGCAAAATCGGAAATAATCAAATGATGCCTTATTTAAACGGATATATTCCTTATGAATTGATTTTAATACCTTTTAATATCCGATTTAATGGAAGTCTCAAATTTTCCTATTAAATTCGGAATATTCAAAAAGATATGTAGTATATAAGGAAAAAATTTAATTCGAAGTGAGTAAAATATCCGCAGGTCTTAAGTGGAACCCGACCGGTCCGGAAATTCGCGTCGCCCACGACGTGCGAGCGCGCCCCAACCCGAACGAGTTCAACGAGCTTCAATCTGCACCCCCCTGCGCCTGCACACGAGGCATAGTGTTCATTCAATGACTTCCAAGTGGGTTGGTGTATTTAAACCATTCCCAAGCTTGTTATCCCACCCATATGGGATAAGGGGTTCATATTTTTCCTTAACACAATTCATAACAACCTCACTTTGAGCATCAATTTCTCATTCATTTCTCAACCGTTTTGAGCATATGAGATACCGTTGTAAAGGTCTCATGGAGTAGAATATAAATTAATAAATTTATCATTCGAACATCCACCTTTACCACTAGAAAATATGGCTCAAAGTTTCCAATTTCTCACATTTTTCCAACAAGTTTTTGAGTGGACTTCTCAGTGACATTCTGTTTGAAATTTTAATATGCACAACTTGTGTAACATCCCGATTCGGATCCGAAGTATTATATTTGGGTCACCCAAAATTCGACCCATCAATTTTTCAATTTAAAACTATAAGTTTAACATTTATTTAAAACATTAAACATCCATAATTTCGCGTAGTAAAATCAACTCATATAAATCAGTTTACAAAACAGGAGCTCTGAGTTTAAAATAATGTATATCAAAATAATAGAGCAAATAGAGTTTGCAAACTCAACATTTGTAAGGCCTATGAACACATAAACCTCAAACTAAACACTAAGCATTGTACTCTAATGCAATGCGGTGCTGGGAAATCCCTTCTTGATGTGCTCCCCGGTCACGATCAACCTACAAACCTGCGTACACTAACAATAATTTCGAACAATGAGCTTACAAAGTTCAAAAGTACATTTCTACTCTACCACAATTTGTGATTATCACAAAATAAGCATGCAAGATAAATATAGTTTAGGGAGCATAGATAAGTGATCGTTGTGAAAACATCACACTATAAGTTCAAACAACACTGGCGATGAACGAATAGAAACAAAGAAATCATGTTTGAATATCGATCCCGCGAGGATGATGTATTCATCTTATGCAATATGTAGCCAGTATGTAAAAGTGGATATTTTGAGTATAATTGTGGTTGCAATAAAGTAATGAATAATAGATTAATTGTGGTAACAATAACAGAATGTATAAAGAGTAGAGAAATATAGGATAAGGCATGAATCTCCTTGATTTGGCTCGGCAAAAATATCAAGTACACTTCGAGGAAGTACGATGGCACAATTGTCAAATAGAAGGCGAGCTTGAGTACTAGCTTCAATTTAACCTTCAACTGTTGACGCGTGGACATAGATTGGCTAAAACTTTCGTTATGATTCAGAACTATAACTGTTTGAACAAACAGATCAACAATCGTTGTATCTATTCAACTCTCGTTGTAATACTCGTTAACCTGACTTGTCATCGTATTCGTCGATGTCAGTGGCTAATTTAACATTCTCATGAAACGATAATCATATCCAACAATTAAAGTTTAAGAAAAATCTAATATATATATATATATATATATATATATATATATATATATATATATATATATATATTAAACTGAAAAAAATATTTCAACAAGTTTATAAAGCTCAAAAGTTTAATTCATCGTCAAATAAGCACAAAATACAAAAGTAATATCCAACAAACATCTAAATAAAGAAGAGTTTAAGAAGATAACAAAGTATTTTCCTCTTTGATAAAAAAAAACAAAGTATTTTCCTCGATCCAGCACTTGATTCCTTTTCTCTTCGGATAATTCTACCTCAGTTCACCTTAGATCTCCAAAAATAAGCTTAAGCCGCCATGAAAGGATAGAGAAATCTCGAAGGTTGAAGATGATATAAAAAAATTGTGTGACTCTCTCTCTTCCCGGATTTGTCCTTTTATAAGCTAACCAAGAAAGGACACCTATCATGCAGGTGTTTTGCGTGACTCAAAGCCGTACCGAATCTATTTTAACAAATAATACAGCCGGTAGAGTCGTCCTTATCTTTTAACAGACTGACAACTGACAACAGCAGTGGTGAAACTTCCTCTGCATGGACATTAGAAATGCAAAATCAACAGTCTATCATGCAGAATCACACCGCTTCCTTACGGTCCTTGGAGACACAAGTTGGGAAGATTGCCCAAGTCTTGAAGATGCGACCACAAGGCGGTTTACCTAGTGATACTGAAATCACTAAAACTTTCACTGCGGAGCAATGCAATGCCATCACGCTGCATAGTGGCACCTAACTGATCAAACATGAAAAGTTTGGGGGAGATTTCCTTGTTGATTCCACTCCAAGCAAGTCATCCACCGATGCTCCTACACCTAAGGATATAACTCTTGTGTTTGATATAGTGAGAGACCTTGCTACTTATGTCAAGGATGATAAGACCACGGATGTCATTGCATCTAGTAAACCACACGATGAGATCAGACCACCTCATTCGTTTCCACAACGATTGAAGACTCAGAAACAAGATGTCTAGTTTCAGAAGTTTCTGAAAATGCTTAATCAGTTGCACATTAATGTTCCATTCTTGGAGCCCATTGATCAAATGTTGATATATGCGAAGTTTCTAAGAGAGATTGTGATCAAGAAAAGGATGGTGGGTGAAGTTGAAATTGTTGCTACGACGGTCGAGTGTGTGGCTGTGCTAAGTGATTTACCACCCAAATTGAAGGACCCTAACAATTTTACTATTCCATGCTCCATAGGCCGTAACAACTTTGGCCGTGCTTTATACGATCTCGGTGCAAATGTTAATTTAATGCCGAAATCTGTGTTTACAAAAATTTACAATAACAATAACACAAAAATTTGATGAAACATGTGATACGATAATAAAGGGTATCATAATTTTTTTTTGACATTAGTCTTAAATTTTAGACAAAATATCATCCTTATAAAATAAAATAAAAACAAGAATCTTAAATTCCACATGGAAATTAAGTTTGCCCAAAGGAATGATCAAATTTGGGTAATGTTATGACTTATGAGAAGTCAATGGGACACCCTCTTTTACTTTGACATTCTTTTTATAACAGAAAGTCAACATCATTCAAAACACAAACATAATGAGGCAATAAAGAGTGGTTTCCGAAGGAAGTAAATCAGAAAAATAGGAAACAAAAACAAAACATATCATAAACACAACATAAAACATAGAAATACACGAACAGAGACAACCAAACGAGAAAGATTCATCGAAACACTCCTTCACATTCGCAAAAGGGGCATTCTTAACACGGAAGAAAATGAAGGGACATTTCAAAGGTTTTAATAATCTAGTAGACTTGAAGAAATGATAATAAAGCATAGGAGGACCAGACACAGATCTCTCCTGTTATGATGCCTTCATCAAACCCTGTTTAATATGACAGACATAAAGCTCTGGTTGAAGGGTCCCACTTTAGCCAACTTAAAATCAAGAGGCGGAAACCTTGACTGAGACTAATGAATATGATGCAACTATTTAAAGCGTCCAAATGGTGTACTCGCAACTCGCAGGAATCTATCCCCCTAAAGAAAACAGAAACGGTGAAAAATAGAATTCTTTCTAGCATTCAGCAGAATTTATTAGGGAAAAAAAAGTAACAAAAATTGACACCAATCAAGTCTTCAACAGTTATTACTAGTATTTACTATTTATCAAGATTGAAAGAAAGGGAAGCTGCCTAACCTTGGGTTCAGTTTTCAGCCTGCTCATTTTGTTTTCGTTGCTAAATTTGTTTGTCTCTCAAGATTCAGAATTTTAACGATCTCACTCTTTCGAGGAAAACCCAGACTGAAAATCCTGGTTTTGGTTCCAGGTATGTCCTTTTTCTCATTCGATTATGTTGTTTCTCTTGGAAAGGAATGAGCTTTTCTTTGTGTTTCTGAATGTTTAATTCAATGGTTCTCGTTTTGGTTTCTCCAATAGCTGTGAACAAAGCTTGCATAAAGTTGTTAAATTGAAATGGATTTAAGCTGTTCCAAGACAGCAACTTTTTCTTTTTTGATGGCAAAGGGGCTGTTGGAAAATTTTTAGCTTGGGGTTGATGTTAATGGAAAAGTTGATACATTTTCAGGTGAATGGTGTTGTTAATAACAATACGATTTTTCTTGGTTCATTTATTTTCACCTGCCTCCTTTTTTCTGCACTTCTTATCTGTGGGTATGATTAAAAGGGAATTTTTCAAGCTTGTTTAGCTGAATTTTTATGCTTGAAGATCATTCTCGAAAATTTGTGCTTTATCCATTCCCACTGGTTCATAAAAAAATTGTGGTTCTGTTACAACTTCATAAGCTGCTTCTCAGATCTCGTGTCTGTATCTTGTAGCTGAAGCATCACTGAATTGGTAAACAGTTCTTTTTCTGTTGATCTCCATTTCAGATGGTAAAATAGAGCTTAGGATTTAGAAGCTAAACTGTACTGCTTATTTCAAGTAATAGATCAAGTTAGTGCTTGAAGAATAACCGATTTCTTTATGTAAACTGTGCTTAGTGGAGCTTCATCTATCACTGACAAGAGTACGATTCGATCTAATGTTCTGTTTTTGTGCTATGTAATTAATACTTATTTTTAGTGAACTTTTTTCCAGCATTTTTATATCATGTCCTGCAGGTTATATACTTTGAACTTCGAACTTGATGATTGCATCTGGTGCAGTTATCTTCGTAAAAGTAGAATAAGAAGATCTTGAGCATAATGGGAATTCCCTTACGGAGGTATTGCCTTTCGTACCATTCTTTTATGAAAAACTGTTCATTGGCATTTTTAATAGTTTTCAAGGTTTCAGTAACACCAAAAGTGGTATTAATATGAGTTGCATTCACCTCTGTTGGGCTGCAGTGGTAATGTGAGGATACCAAATGAGACAATGAGGCTTATTATAATGGCTTTTGCTGGAGTTGTTTTTGGCCTTTTTTTAGGAGTATCCTTTCCAACAGCTTCATTGACTAAGGTACAACAGCACTCACACTATCTCATACATATCCAGCTGTTAAATGTTTGGTTTTCTTTTGTTTCCTTTTCCCCCTTCTCCTCTGTTGTTTAACATGGACTTACGAGTTTATTTCGATATGGTTAAATTTTGGTAGATGAATCTCCCATCGACCCTATTCCCTTCTATTGATCTTACATATATTGAGGACAAATATTCCGGCCTTTCAACCCAAACACTATTTAATGCTTTGAACACTCTCAAGGCTAATAAGGACTCATCAATGTCATCCTACAACTACACCGAGAAAAAGGTAAATCCCCTTTATTTTGGTTATCTATGCAGCATTACAATTCAGGAACATAGATTGTAGGCTGCCCCTTGTCCTGAAATTACTAAAGTTTTAACCATGATTTCTACTAAAAGTGGTTGGAAATTTTGGGCTAAAAAATCTCTGTAACCAAGCTATCAAATCTATATTTACATTATAAAAAAAGAAGCTATATTTACATTGAATTGAGATCAGATTTATTAGATTTATAGTATATAAAGCATTAATTTATGCATATTTGATAATGGGAAACTGAATATCTGGACCTCAGTTCTATCGACTGAGGAAACTAACTTTTCTTTAGGATGGAGTTTCTCAAGCAGGAGGAATTTTACGGACTTATTTGTTATAATGTTTCTAATATCAGCTGGGGAGCTTTGATTAGAACTTCTCAATGCAATCAATTACATGTACAACTTCTCAATTCTGGATTGATGGTTTTGTCATATCAAGGAAATGGATGCAAATCTTTTTAAGTGCTGTTAATTTCGGCTGGAAAAACTTTGTGAATCTCCTTTACTCATTGCCTTCTATATTTGTATGTGCATCAACCTTGGATGGTGGCTCATTGCACTTTATACATAATGTGATTGCTGATAGAGGTCAAAGTTCACTTGGAATAGACTTTCCTTTTCGGACTTATATGTGATGGTCTTCTATAGTTAGTGCAACGATTTCCAAGCAAAATCAATGAGCATTAACACTTGCAGGTTTTAGCGTGAGCAGTAACTGTAAATTTTTAATTATGGCAGATCTGGATTCCTACAAATCCAAGGGGTGCTGAAAGGCTTCCCCCTGGTATTGTTACATCTGAGTCAGATTTGTACCTTCGTCGATTATGGGGTCAGCCAAGTGAGGTATGCATCTTCAACACTTCATATCGACTAATTTTTTGTTTCATTATCCTATTTTGATTCATGATAAAGAGTTCAGATTGGTTGCCATCTAAACTTAAAGGAAGATTTTTAAAAAGTTGACTTTGTGTTAGACATTCATTTTTTACTCCTGTATTCTGATGAAGTTGGATAGTGTAATGATCATTTTTCTCGGATGTAATGTGGATTCATGGGTCACATTTGCAGGACTTAACCATCGTACCAAAGTATCTTGTAACTTTTACCGTTGGTTATAATCAGAAAGACAATATTGATGCAGCTGTGAAAAAGGTCAGTCCTCTCCCACTGCGCACGCTCACACACAATATATCCCCTGGCATGTCCGATTCTCTTATCTAAAACTTTTGTTTTACAGTTTTCAGAGAATTTCACAATTGTGTTGTTTCATTACGATGGTCGTACCAGTGAATGGGATGAGTTTGAGTGGTCAAAGCGAGCTATTCACGTGAGTGTTCCAAAGCAGGCTAAATGGTTAGCAAATAGCAATCAACTCCTTTTGTCTTTAGAAATCTTATGTTACTCTTGTAGGTTGTATGGGATTTTGCTAAGCTCCAGTTGTGTTTGTACTAAACTCCTTAATACTTTGTATAGGTGGTATGCAAAGCGCTTTTTGCACCCCAACATTGTTGCTCCTTATGAGTACATTTTCATGTGGGATGAGGATCTTGGGGTGGAAAACTTTGATGCGGAAGAGTAGGTCCCATGTGTTCACTATCTTGCTTCAAGTGAAAATATGTTCCCTTAAGCTAAAATTAAGCCCTTTTGTTCTCAGATACATAAAACTTGTCCGAAAACATGGTTTAGAAATATCCCAGCCAGGTTTAGATGCAAGTAGTGCTGGACTGACATGGGCAATGACAAGAAAGAGAGACGGCAGTGAAGTTCACAAGTAAGAGCATCTTACTCTAACGGCCTGATTGTGGTTGGAATATTTTCTTTGGTTGAAAGATAGTTTGATCTTTGGTATTCATTTTCGCTCCTATAGGGATACTGAGGAGAGACCTGGCTGGTGTACTGATCCGCATTTGCCACCGTGTGCAGCGTATGAAACATAATAAATCCTCTTTGTTAAAATAATTAAACATATTGATAATTATTTGAATCTTAGATATATGTACTTGAATACTTGATGTTTAGATTTGTCGAGATTATGGCAACAGTGTTCTCTCGAGATGCATGGCAATGTGTTTGGCATATGATTCAGGTACACAGTGAACTGATTATTGTGGATGTGCTCAATTCTCAAGTATTCGCTGTTTATGATATAACTTGCCTTTAAAATGCAGAACGACTTGGTTCATGGATGGGGTCTTGATTTCTCTCTTCGGAAATGTGTCGAGGTTGTAGACTGTCTTCTTCCTCCTACATTAGTTAACTTTCTTCCATATACATACAACCTTACACTGATTTTGCAACTTTGTCCATGAGCAGCCTCCTCACGAGAAAATCGGGGTTGTAGATGCTCAGTGGATTGTACATAAAAGTGTTCCTTCTCTTGGAAACCAGGTAAACATTAACCCGCTAACCATTATTGTTACATGTTACTGTATTCATTATGCACCCACGGTATATAGTTTACTTGTGTTTTATTTTATTTTTACAGGGGAAAGCAGAGGGTGGAAGGGCTCCATGGGAAGGGGTATGAACGAATAAACACACACACACACAATGCTTATTTAAACACGTTTGTGTTAAAAGTAGGGAAATTTGGTGTGGCAGGTGAGGGAAAGGTGTAGAAAAGAATGGACAATGTTCCAAGATCGGCTGACTAATGCAGAGAAAGCATATTATGGAGCACTGGGAATTAATCCTTACAATGAAACGGCTAATTAGTGGATATAATACAAAGTAGTTTACACCAGCATTAGCATTGTTATTTGGATCCTATCAACACTTATAATTGCATCAAGTAACTAAACTAAATCCTTTCTAGGATTGGAAATAGTTTACTATATTGGGAAATCAATTACTTCTCTCTCCTCATCTTCTTGCTTTTTCATACATCTCACCTCCAACCTGTTCATGTTTTGTTATTCAATCACGAGAAACTGAGATGAAACCAGTAAGGCAGTGTAAGGAAGAAGGATGCATTTAGCAATCGCACACCCCCCCCCCCCCCCCCCCTTTATCACAGGTTTATGAGTCCCCCATGCAGCTTAACAGTCGGGTTTCAGGGCAGCAACTTGCCATATCTCCCCACATAAACATCAAAACTGAAACCTAAATGTCCTAAAAATAAATAAATACATGTTTGCAGTACAGTGAAGTGTCAAAAGGGTTTAAAAATATAAAATGGTAATCAAACTTTCAAAAGTTATAAAATGACAATTAAACTTTATGTTTGGCTTAACCGTCAAATAAGTACCCAAGCTATGCCCTTTATCTAGTTAGGTGCCCAAACTTTGTTTCGAGTCATATAGGTGCCTAACGTTTCATTTCGTAACCCATTTAAGGTTTTAGCCGTGATGGACGTTAAGTTTTTTCGTTTTCCAATCAAAAGCCAACACGTAACACTTATTTTTTTTTTGAAATTAAACTGAAAATTAGAAAATTAAAATAAAATAATTTTTACCCAGTGTTAAATACCGTTCTTTCTTCCCGCTCTCCCTCATCAAAATTCCCTTTTTGTTTAAAACCTAATATGATAACGTCCCATTTCTTCTCAATCGTGGAGGATGTCAACTGAAAGTTCAAAGTCCCATAACGATCGTGAATTACGATTGCGAAATAAGAGCTCCTATTTGCATTTCGATGCGACCTTGGAGCAAAGGAAGAGGAATTTATGGTATAGAAACCAGGCAGGGGGTTTTAAAACCAGGCAGGGGTTTTGAAACTAGGCAGGGGGTTTCTAAACCAGCTAGGGGGTTTCGAAACCTATTCCCAGGTTTGGTTTCCAGGACTTACTGCCTCACTAGTTTCGAAATCACTTATAGGGGGTTTCGAAACCTGCATTAAAAACTTGTAAAATCGACTAAAATTTGACTTTAAAATGCACACTTAAAATCTGCAAAATCTGCACACTTAAAACAGCATTTGGAACCATCTATAAAAATCTGTAAAATTTGCCAATTTTTTTTGTCAAAATCTGTAAAATTTATCATTCATAACTAAACAAAATCTGCACAATAATCATTCATAACTTGTCAAAATATGCACAATGACTTGCAAAATAACTATTCATAACTTATGAAAATCAGTTTGGCATACAAGGTAACTGATTCATTTGTCTAAACAGTTTGACATAGAAGGATGGCTAAACAGTTTGATAACTAGCTCAAAACCACAAAAAATAAAACAAAACAGGCAACAATCTCATTTTAAGATCTCCATATGATAAATTTAGGAAGAAGCCTTTTGATGTTCAGTTTAGGGGTCTTGCTGGTGCAAGTGGTTTTGATGCAGCCCGCTGAGATGTGACATGTGGCATAGCAATTGTTGAAGGTCTCCCTGGCTTATTTGTGTATATGTCAAGTTTTTGTGTAATTGTTCTCCCTCTTGGCCCATATGGTGTAACATGCTATGTAGATGACAGTAGTACTCTATTAGCGGTTATTTTTTAGGAGAAAAAATTGATTTTTTTGTAACAGGTGGTTGGACAGGTAGATATATGGAATCTAAACAAAATCAAAGACAATTAAACATAAAAATGTATTAAAATAAACTTTTAAAACAATATATGAAAGATAGTGAATGTATAATAATTGGACTTACCAAGTTCAGCAAACCCTTGAACAGATGGTGTTAGCATGAACACCATCTGTGGAGCAGATGCACTTCTGTTTTCCATTATAGATGGCATTGAAGCAGATGGTGTACCATAGGGTGATGAAGTAGATGGCCCAGTTGAGGATGGTTGATCATATTGTGTAGAAGATGTTGGAGCAGAGGGTGTTGCCATTGTTGGAGGTTGGTCTGCATGATTCTGAACTTACAAGGTAAAATCAATTCATTAGAAAAACTAACCAACATATAAGAAAAAGTAAATGAAAAAAAATATAAACTTACACTGGCTTGCTTTTTCTTTGGACATGTTTTGGCATTGTGTCCACTAATACCACAATATCTACAGCTCATCTTTACTCATATCTTTCTCAATTTATGCTTACCTTTCACTTTATCTTCTTTTTTTCTTTTATGTTTTGATCTTCCAAGCATTTTTCTCTTCAAAGGTGGATCAAGCTTGCCCATTTCACTGTCTTTCCAATATTTTTCACTTGGAATGGTTAGAAGAGCAACACTGTATAGTTCTTGGTAAATTTCTTTCTTGTATAAATGAAGAACATAATTTTCTAACGATTCTTCCATATACAGAATGACACACACAACATGAGGGCATGAAATTCTTGTGAGATCCTATACTCTATAGGTGCATTTTCAGCCCCTAACATCAACTATAAAGTTGTCCTCATGATGTTGTACCTCATATCCATCAGCCCCATTCCATGTGACATGCAGAAAGAACAATTTACTTTATGTTCTTCAAGTGTTTTTGCAATTCTAGGACAAAGATTCATGTATAATATTACCCCTGATCTTTTCTTCAGCCCACTTATTGGCTCTACTGCAACATTGTTTGTTCAACTCTTTATTCAAATCCTCTCTACCAAGTTTCATCATATCCACCAACCTCAATTTAGGAAGAATCCTAAGCTTGCTAATAAAATGTTTTCCTACAAATTTATAATTTACTCTACTATTTTTAAAGGTTACAAAACAATGGTGGTCATTCACAAAAGTTTTATCTTTAAAACAATTATTAGAACTGTCCCAAGATGCTTGGACCACAAATGGACATCCTTTTCCCTTACAGACTGCCCTAACTTTCTCTTTTCTATTAGATACAAACTTGAAATCAAATCTGTAAGCTACAACATAGGCATATAATGCATCCTTAAATTGAGTAAGATTTTCAAAAATCATGCCAATTTCAAATCTGGGTTCAGATGTAGAAGAATAAAAAAATACCTTCCTAGTTTTCTTGGAAACAACTTCACCATCTGAACCTGTCTCGTAGCTCCCAACATCTGAAGATCCAAGGTAGTTAGTTCCTTCACCATCTGAACTTGCTTAATTCACTTCATCTTCAGCTTCTTCATTCCTATTTGGTTCATTTTCAGCAGCTTCATTCTCATTCACTTCATTTTCAGCTTCTACATTCCTATTTGGCTCATTTTCAGTAGCTTCATTCTCATTCACTTCATTTCCAGCTTCTACATTCCTATTTGGTTCATTTTCAGCTACTTCATTCTCATTTTGGCCAAATGAACGCAAAATAAAGGATGGCTCCAAGTCTGCTGCCTGCACAGTTTTATTTTGTATCTTTTTTTCACAACCCTAAAATGAGCTGCAATTACTTGTAGCTCATCATTATCATCATCAGATATATGCTCTCCACCTACCCAGTCAGACTCATCACTATCATCTTGGGTCTCATAACTATCCTCACTTACCATGTCATCACTACAACCAAAATGAACACCCTCAGGCCCACCTCCAACATTTGTATCTATGCTACTAGGCCTATTAGACCCATTGTTATCATTTTTAGAATTTGCATCCATGTTCATAATGTATATCACCAAATAAAATAACCAATTATTAATGCATACCTATCAAAAAATTGTTCAAACTCTTTCCAATAAAGTAACTAATTATTAATGGTTATGTACTCATCAAAGTAACATACATAACAAAATTATATACTCAACACTCAGCAAGCAAAGATACACAGTCACCAAACAAACAATAAACACATTTATGTACTTATCAAGCAATATACATTTACTGTATTCTTAAAAACCAAATGGAAACCAAAATTTGAACAACCAAACAGAAATGTACATGTTAGCATAATTTTTTAGTCAATTTTGGTTAAGCCTACTTTTTTAATCAACAATTTCACTACTTTTTAAGAAGGAATCTATAACAGAGACAAAAAAGTTTATCTTTACTGTATTTCGTCAAACTTAGAATCTACAATACAGAGTTGTGCCAAACTTTATGTCTTGGGGTTGGGTTCGAATAAGACAACCTGTCCAAATCTAAAGAATATTCGAAATTAGTATTAAATTAAAAAAAACAGCAACTAAGAACATAAACTTACTGCAACTAACAACAACAATGACTTACCTTTTTAATATTTCCTTCGCACTCAATTGAAAGCAACTATTCCGATTGTCTTGGCGTTTCTTCTTCGATTATTTGGGGAAACTGATTTTACTATCAAAACGAACAGATTTTCAAATGAAAGTAATTGTTTCGATTGTCCATTTGTCTGAGATAGAATGATGTTTAATGGTCGTTATTAGATTAGGGTTTCTCTTTGAGTTTAAACAAAAGGGGGATTTTGATGAAGACAATCGGTTTTGATGAGGGAGGGCGGGAAGAAAGAACAGTAATTAGCCCTGGGTAATAACCTTGGGTAAAAATTATTTTATTTTAATTTTCTAATTTTCGGTTTAATTTTAGAAAAAGAAAATAAGTGCCACGTGTTGGCTTCTGATTGGAAAACGGAAAAACTTAACGTCCATCACGACTAAAACCTTAAATGGGTTACGGAATGAAATGTTAGGCACCTATATGGCCCGAAACAAAGTTTGGGCACCTAACTGGAAAAAAGGGCATAGTTTGGGCACTTATTTGACGGTTAAGCCTTTATGTTTTGTTACAAAATGGTAACCCAGCTGTTAAATTTTATAAAACTTTGTATAATAGCACATGAAATCCTCCATATTTACACATTCAATCAATTTAATCCTAATTCAAAAAAATTCACTAAATTTAACTCTCGTTATTTACATGTTCTTTCAAATTGGTCTTTAAAGCAAAATTTCAAAATTGTTCCACTACATTACCATCCACGCAACTTGCATAAAATGCTGAAAAGTAAATTTTCCAGGGGATTTAATTTTTTCCAAAGCATGTTTTAGTCGTTTTGATCTGTGGAAATTTACATACACGGATCAAACATTGACACCAGAGGTCGAGTAACTTAGCTCCTTAACTTCTCGATTGTTTACAACAAGTTCCATTTCAATGTCAATCACTCGTTCCTCTTTTCACCACATGTATACATATATTCTAGTGGTAGTAAATTGTCATTTTGTAACAGCCACGATAATTACTTAACGGCCGAGTTACCATTTTGTAACAAAATATAAAGTTTAATTGTCATTTTGTAACTTTTGAAAGTTTGGTTACCATTTTGTACTTTTAAACAAAGTTTAGTTACCATTTTGGTACTTTATTTTTATATATATATAAAATACACTATAAGTCAATTATATAGCTTGAAGAATAAAAAAATACTTTTCTTTCTGTAATCACTTATTTTGTCTGGGGTAAACCCGTCTCTTTAAGTTTTTACAAAGATGGGCGTGATTACTCATTTATGTTCGGATTGTATAATATTATATCAGTATTGTAAAAAAATTATATATATATATATATATATATATATATATATAATAAAAGAACAAGAAAAGAAAAGAAAAAGGGAGTAATGGGCATTGAGCCACGTCACCCCAACCCCTCACTTTACCTATAAAAGGCGGGGTGGGGGCAGTGACACAAAAAAAAAAAAACAATCGGCCAAGGCTCCCACAATTGGGGGAAGGCAACCCGAGCGCTTGCCTAGTGTTAGGAGCAGTGCTCCCGGCCTTAATTGGTTCGATCTAGTAATTTTTTTGGAGTTATGGTACGTAGATTTTGATAAGGGCCGGTCGAAGTTTTTCGCTCGAACTTTTAGTTAAGTATGTTCTTCTTTATTGTATTTTGTGATCTTTTATGAATTAATGAAATGTTAATCAATTTATATTTCGTTCATTTTTTAGTTTGTATGCTTATATATTAGATTGTTTTTTTAATTTGTATTTACTTAGTTCTTATTTGTTTATGTTTTTAGTTTTATAATTTATTGCCATGTATTTGCATTTTGGGTATGGGTCTAGCTTTTAATTTAGTAGGCCTTAAGTTTAGTTTTGGGGTTTAGCTAGTTTGAGTTCGTAATTAGATTAGGAGAATTAATTTAATTAATATAAACCGTGTGCTCGTCTTATATGGGCACAATTTTTAAATTAATTAAGTTAATTCTAGGTTTTTTAGCCTTAATTAGAATTAGGGTTTAAATTAATTTAGCAAATTTAAATTCGCTCTTGACTTATTTGGGTGAATGTTAAATTCGTTAAATTAGTTGTACATTTCTTAACAACTTTAGGGGTAAAATTAACTTCACAATTTAGATCAAAATCTTAATTCTCATAATTTGTTACTTTTTTTTTCTAGTTTTTAAGGAATCAATTAATTTAGGGTTTAATATTAGATTCACTTAGTTAATAATTATATCATTAATTGAACTCTCATAATTTGAGTCTTTTAGGTTAGGGCTTTAATAGGCTCTTGTGTTTTTAATTTTAAGTATTTTGTGACATTCATTTTTAAATTGTCATTCACATTACCGGTTTATTTTGAATTAATCAAATTAAAACATAAAAGGGAGATATTTATTAATTCCGATATTTGTGTCTTAATAGTCTGGGCTTAAAGAATGTTGACAAAATATTTGAATTAATTCTTACCACCCCAAGGTAAATTATAGTTAAAAATTTACAATATCATGCCATCATGTTTAAATGGTTGCATCATGCATAAAGGTGACATACGAATATCGAACCATAAATTAACACGGCAGTCGAGCTTACTCGATGTCCGTTTAATCTATGGTCCGATGTATCGTCATCCTTATTAATTAAATGTCCAATTAATTTAAGCCCACCAATTTGATAATGCCCGTTCAATTAAAGTAAATTTTCAATTAAGTGCACTAAATTAAATTTGTTTTAAATTTCAATAAGTTCCTTCGATTAAAAGAAGCAAATATTTTGGTACCGATTTTCGGGCGCGATGGGGGTGCTAATCCTTCCCCACGCGTAACCAGCTCTCGAACCCTTTTTCAGATCGAATCTCTGGTTTTATGGTGTCCGACCTACCTAAGTGGCCGGTGACGACTCCAAAACATTTTTTGATAAAATCCGATTTTTTGTAAAATTTATGTTGAGTGGATCGAAAGATAGATATTTACCAAGAGGGGGGGGGGGTGAATTGGAAAATTAAAGGATTGTAGTGGAAATTGGCAAATTAAAAATGATGAACACGGAATTTAGAGTGGTTCAAGTTCCAAATGAACTCTACATCCACTACCTTAGTCTCACTAAGGATTTGCAACAATTTCACTAAATTGATCTTCCCCTTTTCTAGGACAAGGAGGCAACCCTTTACAATATCGGTTGATTTTTCTACCCAAAAATCAACCCAACCCTCACACAAGAGAACAAAGAAATTTGTAGGCTAATTAGGTATCTCTCAATACAAATGATAGCCCCACCCACTACAAGCACTCAACCCAATTTTACAAAATATGAATGAAGAACACAAATTGGGATTTTACACAAATTTGGGATTTTTGCTCAAATGCTTGAATTTGATGTTTGGATGTTTGCTTTTGGATCAATAGTTGTTGCTGATGCTTTTGGATGTCTCTTTTATACCTTCTCATTGATTTCTAGCCGTTTGGGTGGTTGGGAACATAAATGGAGCCGTTGGAACCCTCTCTTGCCACCATAAATGCAGTCTGCACCAACCCGTTTCGGAACACGGGGAACCTGTTTCGGAACGGACTAAAATAGAAAGAGCCGTTGGGGTGCATTTAAGAGCCCGTTTCGAAACGCCTTAGGGCCGTTTCAGAACGATTTTTCCACTGTCAAGGGTCGTTTCGAAACGGTCCTAGCCCGTTTCGAAACGCCTTAACGGTTTTCAGAAAATCAGTTAAAACATACAACGGTCATATTTTTCAAAATAAAACCTAGCCCTTGTTTCGGAACGGGAGTGAACCGTTTCGAAACGAAATGGCTACTGTCAAAGGGTCGTTTCGGAACGGGCTTTATCCGTTTCGAAACACCCCTTTTATATTTAAAAATCTGAAATATTTGAAATAAAACAACCCTTTTTAAATCCTATATGAAGAATAGTTTCGAAACGAGTTGTGACGTTTCGAAACGGTTTTAAGTGTTTCGATACGCGTTTCGGAACGGTGGTCGACAGTGGTGAAAATGTTTCGAAACGCCTTAGGCCGTTTCGAAACGGGTACTTGAAAAAACACTGTTTTGGCTTGAAACACTTAGAAAAATATTTGAAATAGTATGTTTTTAACTAAATGTTTGAATTATGTTTTGGATATTTTGATTATGAATTTATAATATGGTTGCTTATTATTGCTTATTGGTACTAATCCTTTATCTTCTCTATGAGCTTTTATTGTTCTTTTTGATCTAACAAAAAGGGGGAGAAGAAATTTAAGAGCCACACTTTAAACTAAAATTCGTTTTAAAATGTTAAAAGGTTTTTAAAAGTTTACTTGGATTTCAAATCAAATTTTTTTTAGACTTTAAAACAAAAAAAAACTATCTTAAATTAAGGGGGAGTTAGAATAATTTTCAAAACTTTCAAAATTCCAGAAATTCTAACTTTGGTTTTGTTATATCAAAAAGGGGGAGATTGTGAAACAAATATTTTAATTTTGATATAACTAAAAACCTAAGGACTAAATAGAAAAAGTCTTCAAGAGGTGGATCTTGTGAGTCCTCTTCTTTTGTTGAAATCTCATCCTCCTTTGAAGTTTGACCTCCATCAAAGGCATTTATGATTCCTACATCATCATCATCACAAGAATCCTTCCTAGGAAGGAGGTTATCATCGAATACAACATGAATAGATTCTTCTACTACTAAAGTTCTTTTGTTAAATACTCGATAGGCTTTAGAGGTTAAAGAGTAACCTATAAAAATGGCTTCATCACTTTTTGCATCAAATTTATCTAAGTTATCTTTTCCATTATTTAAAACAAAACACTTGCACCCAAAAGGGTGAAAATAGCTAATGTTAGACTTTTTAGATTTTAAAATCTCATAAGGTGTTTTCTTTAAAATTGGCCTAATCATTACTCGATTTATAATATAACAAGCAGTGTTTGTGGCTTCCGCCCAAAAATATTTAGGTAAATTGTTTTCACAAAGCATAGTCCTAGCCATTTCTTGCAAAGTTCTATTTTTCCTCTCAACTACCCCATTTTGTTGAGGAGTTCGAGGAGCCGAAAAATTATGGCTAATACCATTTTCGTTTAAAAAGTCTTCAAACCCTAAATTTTGAAACTCGGTTCCATGATCACTTCTAATGTGTGAAATTCTAAGTTCAAGATCATTTTGGGTTGTTTTTGAAAATGTGATGAATTTATCTAAAGCCTCATCTTTAGTACTTAAAAATAAAACCCAAGTATATCTAGAAAAATCATCAACAAGCACAAAAGCATAAGATTTACCACCCAAGCTCATAGTCCTAATTGGCCCAAATAAATCCATGTGAATTAATTGTAAGCATCTACTAGTAGAAACATCATTAATGGATTTAAAGGAAGACCTATGTTGTTTACCCTTTGAGCATGCATCACAAATTTTATCATTTGAGAACTTTATTTTGGGTAAACCTCTAACTAGGTTTAGAGAGACTAGTTTTTCTAAAACACTTATGCTAGCATGTCCTAGCTTCCTATGCCACAACCATGCATCATTTTCATTTTGAGCAACTAAGCATGCATGAGATGTATATATGTCATCTAAATGCACCATGTATATGTTTCCTATGCGATGACCTATGAGCATAATGTTATTAGATTTAATGTCTACAATTTTGCATCCATTTTTATCAAATAAAAAATTAAATCCTTTATCACATAGTTGACTTATGCTCAATAAATTGTGTTTAAGACCATCGACATATAAGACATTTTCAATAAGAATGGTAGAGTGATTACCTATGGAGCCAATACCTTTAATGTGGCCTTTGGAGTTGTCACCAAATGTTACTACTCCTCCACTTTTTGGCTTTAGATCCATGAATCGACTCTTGTCTCCGGTCATGTGTCTCGAGCATCCACTATCAAGGTACCATGAGTTTTGACTTTGTGCTTTGGCCTTGAAGCAATGCTCCCCCTACAAACAAAGATATTAAACCTTGGTTTTTGGTACCCAAATCATTTTGGGTCCATGAGTGTTAGCTCCCAAAACCTTGGTTCCCTTAGGAATCCAAGATGACATAGCAATAATATTATTAGATTTTACAAGTTCCTTAGGAACCCATACACTTCTAATTCTTTTAGCTCTACTATGTCTAGGGTAGCTACTTTGTTTGTAGTAATTAGTCCTTTTCTTAGGTTGGTGTGTTCTAGATGATTCTCCTACTTCATGCTTGACACTTCCAACATTTTTTAAGGACTTTTTGAGCTCATTTAGCTCACTTAACACCTTTTGGTGTTCACTATTGCATTGAGACAAAAGATTATTAAGATCAACATTTTCATCTTGAAAGAATTTAAGTTCATCTTTTAATCCTAAAATCTTTTTCTCAAATTTAGAATTAGCTTGAGTGAGTGAGTCATTTTTCTCATTTAGCTCTAAAATGATTTTCTTGTTTTTAATGACCGACTCCTTAAACTTCTCAACTAATTCATCATATACCTCTTGTAACTCATCATATGCATCATTTAATTCTTCATATGAAAAATCTAAAGTAGATGAGTTAGAGGTTACCATGGAGGAATCTTCCTCAAGTGCCATGAGGCAAAGGTTAGCCACTTCTTGTTCGTCATCCTCCGATGACTCCTCATCACTCCAAGTAGCAAGCTTGGCTTTGAGCTTTTTCTTCTTCTCAAAGCCCTTCTTCTTGAGTTGAGGGCACTCCGAACGTATGTGGCCGGGCTTATTGCACTCAAAGCAAATGATTGGATCCTTTCCATCTTCCTTGTTCTTGCTTTTGAAGTCCATCTTCCTTTGGATTTTTCTTCCCCGGTTGGACCTCATAAAACGTGAGAATCGTTTGGCTATCATAGCCAATTCTTCAAGTTCATCCTCATCACTAGATGAGCTCTCATCATGTTGTGAAACTTTAGCCTTGAGAGCTATTCCCATCTTCTTCTTCTTCTCTACCTCAAGCTTCTCTACCCTTTTCTCTTCTTTCTTCTTCTCATCTTCCCTTCCTTGCTTCATGATCTCATGAGTAAGGAGAGAACCCACAAGCTCATCAAGCTTTAATGTCTTCAAGTTCTTTGCTTTGATGATAGCGGTTCTCTTCCCATCCCAAGCTTCGGGAAGTGAATAGAGTAGCTTCCGGACAAGCTTGTCTTCCGGTATGATTTCTCCATATCCCTTTAGACCGTTGACGATTGTTGAGAATCGATCAAACATCTTTGACACCGTCTCATCGGGCTCCATCTTGAAGTTTTCATAACTAAGATTTAGAAGTCCAATCTTAGTTTCTTTGACATCATTGGTGCCTTCATAGGTGGTCTCAAGAGTGTCCCACACTTCCTTGGCACTTTCTATTGATGAGACCTTCGAGTAGATGTCCGGACCGAAAGCACAAAATAGCATGTGGAGAGCTTTATCGTTGACTTGAATCTTCTTCCTCTCCTCTTCACTCATTTCGGCTTTCTTCTTCAACACCATCTTACCTTCACCATCTTGCTTCAATGGAATGTATGTCCCATCCTCAATGACATCCCATACAAGATAGTCACTTGACTTGATGAATAGCCTCATTTTGTTCTTCCAAAAGGAATAGTTGTCACCATTGAAGAAAGGAGGCTTGGTGGTTGATTGTGACTCGTACATGCCGGAACCGGAGGTTGAAGCCATCTCTTGATAATTTGATGATCACACTCTTCCAAGGATCTCCTCTTGTGGTTGTTAATCCTCAAAGAGTTAAGCTCTGATACCAATTGTTGAGTGGATCGAAAGATAGATATTTACCAAGAGGGGGGGTGAATTGGAAAATTAAAGGATTGTAGTGGAAATTGGCAAATTAAAAATGATGAACACGGAATTTAGAGTGGTTCAAGTTCCAAATGAACTCTACATCCACTACCTTAGTCTCACTAAGGATTTGCAACAATTTCACTAAATTGATCTTCCCCTTTTCTAGGACAAGGAGGCAACCCTTTACAATATCGGTTGATTTTTCTACCCAAAAATCAACCCAACCCTCACACAAGAGAACAAAGAAATTTGTAGGCTAATTAGGTATCTCTCAATACAAATGATAGCCCCGCTACAAGCACTCAACCCAATTTTACAAAATATGAATGAAGAACACAAATTGGGATTTTACACAAATTTGGGATTTTTGCTCAAATGCTTGAATTTGATGTTTGGATGTTTGCTTTTGGATCAATAGTTGTTGTTGATGCTTTTGGATGTCTCTTTTATACCTTCTCATTGATTTCTAGCCGTTTGGGTGGTTGGGAACATAAATGGAGCCGTTGGAACCCTCTCTTGCCACCATAAATGCAGTCTGCACCAACCCGTTTCGGAACACGGGGAACCTGTTTCGGAACGGACTAAAATAGAAAGAGCCGTTGGGGTGCATTTAAGAGCCCGTTTCGAAACGCCTTAGGGCCGTTTCGGAACGATTTTTCCACTGTCAAGGGTCGTTTCGGAACGGTCCTAGCCCGTTTCGAAACGCCTTAACGGTTTTCAGAAAATCAGTTAAAACATACAACGGTCATATTTTTCAAAATAAAACCTAGCCCTTGTTTCGGAACGGGAGTGAACCGTTTCGAAACGAAATGGCTACTGTCAAAGGGTCGTTTCGGAACGGGCTTTATCCGTTTCGAAACACCCCTTTTATATTTAAAAATCTGAAATATTTGAAATAAAACAACCCTTTTTAAATCCTATATGAAGAACAGTTTCGAAACGAGTTGTGACGTTTCGAAACGGTTTTAAGTGTTTCGATACGCGTTTCGGAACGGTGGTCGACAGTGGTGAAAATGTTTCGAAACGCCTTAGGCCGTTTCGAAACGGGTACTTGAAAAAACACTGTTTTGGCTTGAAACACTTAGAAAAATATTTGAAATAGTATGTTTTTAACTTGGGCATAATACTAAAATTATATGGGGATATTTTGAGGACTTAAAATTCGTTTTGACTTTTTCTATTTAGTCCTTAGGTTTTTAGTTATATCAAAATTAAAATATTTGTTTCACACTTTATCATTTTCTGAGAAAGATAGAAAAATGAATTTTCAAAAACAAATTAAGTAACTCATAAGCAATTTTCGATTTTAATCTCGAAAAAAACGTCACTACAGCATGGCGACTCAGACAATATTTTTTTTTTTACAAATATAAAAGAGATATTTTTGTTTTACAAAATTAAAAGAGAGCTTGGCCGAAAAAATATTTGTGGTTTTTAATTGAAGGAAATGATTGAAATTTAAATGGAAGTTAATTTAGGGTACTTAAGTGGAATTTGATCTAAATTAAAAGGGCTTTGATAATTGGTGGTCATCGGATTAATTTTTCATTTTATTTTTAAGGAATCACCGACAAGTGCTGCATCATGATCATCAAGCTCTATACCTGAGCTCCGTCCCTTAAGTGGGAGTGAAACCCCCATACCCACGTGAGTATCCTCCACGGGTCGGTAATTCACTTCCGGTATCCACACCTTTTGACACATGAGCATCCATCCACGTCATTATGTTGTGCTTACCCTCGAACCGAAACCAATTCGCAAGCTTGTAATGGGCCAGAATTAGGGTTCTTGTAACCTTAGTAGGTAACAAGATAGGTTCGGGTACCCTTTATTAGAACCGAACCCATGCTTGAGAACATAGAAAAGCCTACCCCAATAGAGCCATACGGATAACCATAGTAACCTAGAATTTAGGGTTCTTTCGCTACGTGTTCTCTTTTTTTTACTTGTTTTGTTTATATAAATCTTTTCGCTTTTTCGAATTTATTATTTATTCTGTGACTGACGTTTTTTGTTTTGCCTTTCTTTCTTTCTTTGTCTACATTGCATATTATATCATAGCATGGAGAACACATTGAGATTGGAAATAGTTTGAAATTAAAGACTTGATTAGTGGGAAATCTGGCCCGTAACAATAATGAGAAGGATCCCGACGTACAAATATAGCTATAAGGAGAGTAACTACATGGTTGGGCTCCCGAGGAAAGAAAGGCTTTCAAAGGTGAAAATGACAACCTCACATATTGGTTAGACATTCCAATCAAGTGATTGCTACTCCAAACCTTGATAAAAACCTTGGAGTTCGACCTACAATTGCTCCGTGATTGGCAGCTTTGTTTTGACCCCTACAATCGAGAAATACCAAGTCTTGCAAGAAGACCAACGAGAACCATACCAAACAAGAATAAAGTTTTTTGGGGCAAGATCGAAAGTTTCTTAGGCGCTTTGCCATCTATGGTCGACGATTAAGCCTCAACTTAGAACAAGAAATAATACTTTAAGGGAATTTCGACCTTAGCTCCAATACGCCTTGAAGGTTGGGTTTAGCGGGACCCTTTCAAAGGGCATGTCAAGAGCACCAAATATCAACAGAGGAGCAATCATAATTCCTCGCCTACACCCATTGGGAGTAGGGCCAAGAGTTGGCATATTTGTTAACATAGATATGAGAGAACGCTTGATTCCTAGCGAAAGATCCTGCCAAGCTTCTAAGAAAAAAAAGGGATTATGTGAATCTTGAAAAAAAATCGTCGACCTAGATGCTAGTGTAAGAACCATGTAGTAGGTTTCCTTTGATCATTGTAACAGACCAATGTTCCCTTTGATACAAGTCGTTTAACGAGGATATTTTCTGAACACAGTGTCGCTCTTTGCATACATTCATATGTTCATAGTAGCATTATTTTGTGACGCATTTAATTTCGATTTCTTGTCATGTTCAATTCTCTTTGTGCATATTTATAGCACTTTGCACATGAAATGCTGATTCGAGAACATTTTGAAATTTAAGACTTTCAAAACGGGAGAAAGAATCTGTAACGACGAACAAAAGAATCTCAAAGCCTAGGATCGATCACAAGATGAACAAAGGCATTCAATTATACCTTTTGATTGATTACCTTTAATCATATGTTCATGTTGTACATACGGCACATTCATTCATAAAACAAATAAAATTAATGTCCATAAAATCAATGCATCTTTGCATTCAATTGTAAGCCCTTGTTTGATTAACTATAATCAATTATCATTGTTGTGCATACTACACATTACATGCATTCATTATTAAAATGAATAAAATTTATGAACGGGGGTTCGCGGCAATATTCTTAGCCACCAAAGATTCTACATTCGCTATTCACCCGACATCAAAGGAAGAGAACAGAGGAAAGCTTTGCTAAGTTGGAAGCAGACTTGAGAGGTCAGTTCGAGCCCAAAAAGAATTAAGGGACATCTTCATCAAATCCCAACAAGACATGATGAAAGAGATTTCTGAGATGCTACAGTCCAGTCTGAAAGGAAAGAGTGTTGCTCAAGGATCGAGAGACCACTCGAGCACCCCGTTCTTCAAGAATCCTCTTGTTATCAGTCCTTCATCCAACCCACCCTAAGGGGCATCTTCTGCTCATCAAGATGGTATCG
The DNA here is from genome assembly GCA_030270665.1 of Hibiscus trionum. Lineage (NCBI taxonomy): Eukaryota > Viridiplantae > Streptophyta > Magnoliopsida > Malvales > Malvaceae > Hibiscus > Hibiscus trionum. Next base: position 33,096,630 of record BSYR01000021.1, read on the forward strand.
TTTTTCCAAGCCCAACCTACTATGATCTCCGGAAACAAGACCTTTAGGGTTTACGTTCTCGGTTTTCTTCTTTGGGAATTAGTGTGTTTAAGTCTTGCATGTTGCATTTTCTCTTAAACTAATACTTGGAACCGACATTGCTATTGTCACCTAAAGATAGCAAAGATCTCTTGTGAGGGCCTAGGTTATGTTTGCTTGTTTCAATTTCAATGAAAGAGACTTTCACACGCATTTCATTTGGCAAGCATTTTATATTCTTTGATTTCTTTTAGGCATTTCATCTATTCTTCATTATCATGGTCTCACTTTTGTTTTCCCAACATATATGTACATATCTTTTGCAAGACCGACTTTAATTCAAAGATTTAAAAAACCGAATGTTGTGAGGACACTATAAATGTGAAAACCCTATGTTCTACTTAGGCAAAGGGAGGAATAACACAGAGTGTTCAGGATTAACGGGCAGACCCATTGAGTGAATTTGCCTCTCAGGCATTTTTTGTTCAAGATCCTTGAATGAAGTGATAACCCTAAAACATCTACTACCTGAAGACTATTTTTGATATCCGTGTATGAGATGACATTTGGCATTCCTTCATTTCCCTTCACAATGAAAAAAAAATAATGAGAAAATATCCATTGTTGTCCCATTTTTAAGCCTAATAATATTTTTTTTCTGATTCAACCCAAACCAAGGATCACCCCCACACCGGGGGCAAAAGAGATAAAAGTTTATGGATGAATGAATAGCATTGAGTTCTGATTATGCAATGAAGATGATGCCTCATGAATTAGAGGGGGTAATAAAGGAGGATGAATGCCTTGAATACAATTTTTCAGTTGGAACGATAGAAACATCAAAAGAAATGGCAAAGGAAAAGTTTATGCTCAAAGAGTCGACCCAATCGGCACAAGAAATCGAAAGTGAAAGCACTAGTCAGAAAAAGTGCAGTTTTGCAAAAAAAATGAGAGAGAGAGAGACAAAGAGAGAGAGATAAACAAAGAAGAGGTTGTAGGAAATCCTCATTTAGAAGAGCTTTGAAAGATTGATCACCTTTGAATGGAAGCACGCATCAATATAGTAAAAAGATGCAAGTCGATCTGATGCTACACCAAAAGAAAGGTAATGAACTCTAGGGTGAAAACCCAAAAAAGAGGGCAGTCTAGAGCGATCCAAAATAAAAGAGAAAATAGTATTTCATCTGAGCATATCCAGATCAGACAGTACGTAATCGAGATTTTTAGTCGAAAGAAATGATCCTTGGTTTCGTCACCCTTAAACACTTACTTGGGCCTGCATATCCTTCTTTCATAAACCACGAGCCAAAGCCTACATTACAAGCCTTAAAAGATCATTTCGATCATACATGGATGGATGAGTTTTTCTTCATATTACATCCTGCCTATCGGGGTTAACCTTTCTTCAAGGACTACCATACTTCTAACGCCTGATTGAGATCAGAAAAGAGGGAAAGGTGGAGCACGGTGAGTTAGCGAGTTAAAGAGAGCCACCTTAAATTGGGTAGAAATTAGGTCTAGGGGTTGTTCCTCTCGAAAGCTTAATAGTTAAGTAAGGATTTCACATGTTTATGTATCCTCACAACACTCGTGATCTTATAAACAAAAAGTTTTCACTTGGGTTGATCCCTTTTTCCAAAACCTAAGCTTGATTTTCAAGAAACATTGCTTGCCCTATTTTGTTAAATATGTATACATGCATGTATAATAAAGTTATTTTGTCTCTCGCAATGAAATGTGAAGTGGAATGACTTTTTGTGCCCACAAGGGACCTATCTGGATGCCCAACATTGAGATTAGAGGATGAATACCATTTATGGGGCAACAAGAGTGCGTGACATAAAAGTGCAAGGTTTCAGGGCCAACCTTCACCAAGATGCCCAGCCAAAATGAAGATTGAACTTGAAGAAGAAAAGTTCAAGGACTTAAGGACATGTGGAGATCCAATGAAGAGAAAATGATGAGGCTTAGTTGAGTGGGGGAAGTGTTTCACCGGTAAACCTCGGGAGAAGGGCCGAGCTCTCAATTGGTACCTTTAGGGGAAGCTGGAATTTCGTAAAGCTTTTCTTATTCTTGGGAAAAATAGGCTAGAAGAAGTCATCATCGCGGATGAAATTAGAAGCTAAAGAATTTGAAAATGGATAAGTTTGAAGAAAAGGTCTGGGGTTTCTGGGTAGACAATATGCTACAGGTGATCATGCTAAGTCACTCGAGTGGGAATCTGGCAAGACATATGAGTATCATTGTCAGGTTTGATAGATAACATAAAAGTTCAGTCAATATAGGTTTTGACAAGTTCAAAAAAGTTGCAAAAGATTGAATTCTTTTCGATTTATGAAGTCACCGGTTTTGATGGAGGCAAAGCAGCAAAAAGAACCCGCGGAAGTTTTCCCCAGCATTTATAAAAATGATTTCATACATCATACTTAGTTAGGTGTCCCTAAGTAGGAAGCATGCTAACTCATTCTGTCATAGCATTTTATCTCTTTTCACAGGGATTTGAAAGATAAATCGGGTGCCTCCCAGAAGAGGAGTAAGAACTCACAAAGATTTCCAAGCAAAGAATTTCAAACTTGCCATTTCACAGCAGAAGAGACAGGACAACGAAATCTTTTAGAAAAGAGAAGAAAATTAGCTTATATGTCTAAACTCGTTAAGAAAGGAAACCCTCATTTTGGCTTAAGGCTTATCCAGAAGGTTCCAAGATGAAGGGAACCTCCATCCGAAGAGTTGCTATTTGTTCACTACCGCTTTGGGAAGAACGAAAAGCAAAGTCATTGGGACACCTGGTTTGCTTTTTGACCATGAAGGGGAAGCAAAGTTACCAGTGCCACCCAATTGTTTTCGACCGCTCTAGGAAAACATGACTTGTATTTGTTCGTACCAATTTGCTTTTTGACCACGAAGGGAAAGCAAAGTTACCAGTGCCATCCAGTTGTTTTCGACCGCTCCAGGAAAACAAGACTTGTATTTGTTCGTACCAATTTGCTTTTTGACCACGGAGGGAAAGCAAAGGTATTGGGACACCGGGTTTGCTTTTTGACCACGAAGGGAAAGCAAAGCTACCAGTGCCATCCAATTATTTTCGACCGCTCCGGGAAAACATGACTTGTATTTGTTCGTACCAAATTGCTTTTTGACCACGAAGGGAAAGCAAAGGTATTGGGACACCGGGTTTGCTTTTTAACCACGAAGGGAAAGCAAAGTTACCAGTGCCATCCAGTTGTTTTTGACCGCTCCGAGAAAACAGGACTTGTATTTGTTCGTACCAATTTGCTTTTTGACCAGGAAGGGAAAGCAAAGGTATTGGGATACCGGGTTTGCTTTTTGACCACGAAGGGAAAGCAAAGTTACCAATGCCATTCAGATGTTTTCGACCGCTCCAGAAAAATAAGACTTGGATTTGTTCGTAACCATTTCGGAGGAACAAATCATCGACAAGAAGGCAGGACAAAATAAGTGTTATTCCTCTTTGCTTTATCCTTATTCTACAAGGACAAGCAAAGAAGAGCAGCTGTAATCACTTATTTTGTCTGGGGTAGACTCGTCTCTTTACGTTCTTACAAAGATGGGCGTGATTACTCATCTATGTTCGGATTATATAATATTATATCAATATTGTAATATATATATATATAAAACAAAAAACAAAAGAAAAAGGGAGTGATGGGCATTGAGCCACGTCACCCCCCAACCCCTCACTTTGCCTATAAAAGGCGGGGTGGGGGCAGTGACACCAAAGAAACAATCGGCCAAGGCTCCCACAATTGGGGGAAGGCAACCCTGGCGGTTGCCTAGGGCTAGGAGCAGTGCTCCCGACCCTAATTGGTTCGATCTAGAATTTTTTCAAAGTTATGGTACGTAGATCTTGGTGGGGGTCGGTCGAAGTTTTTCGCTCGAGCATCTAGTTAAGTATGTTCTTCTTTATTATATTTTGTAATCTTTTATGAATTAATGAAATGTTAATCAATTTATATTCTGTTCCCTTTTTTAGTTTGTATGCTTATATATTAGATTGTTTTTTTAATTAGTATTTACTTAGTTCTTATTTATTTATGTTTTTAGTTTTATAATTTATTGCCATGTATTTGCATTTTGGGTATGGGTCTAGCTTTTAATTTAGTAAGCCTTAAGTTTAGTTTTGAGGTTTAGCTAGTTTGAGTTCGTAATTAGATTAGGAGAATTAATTTAATTAATCTAAATCGTGTGCTCGTCTTATAGGGGCACGATTTTTAAATTAATTAAGTTAATTATAGGTTTTTTTAGCCTTAATTAGAATTAGGGTTTAAATTAATTTAGCAAATTTAAATTCGCTCTTGACTTATTTGGGTAAATGTTGAATTCGTTAAATTAGTTGGACATTTCTTAACAACTTTAGGGGTAAAATTAACTTCAAAATTTATATCAAAATTAAATATAATTCTCATAATTTGTTAGGTTTTTTTTTTCTAGTTTTTAAGGAATCAATTAATTTAGGTTTTAATATTAGATTCACTTAATTAATAATTAGATCATTAATTGAACTCTCATAATTTGAGTCTTTTAGGTTAGGGCTTTAATAGGCTCTTCTTGTGTGTTTAATTTTAAGCATTTTATGACATTCATTTTTAAATTGTCATTCATATGACCGGTATATTTTGAATTAATCAAATTAAAACATAAAATGGAGGTATTTATTAATTCCGATATTTGTATCGTAACAGACCGGACTTAAAGGATGTTGACAAAAAATATTTGAACTAATTCTTACCATCCCAAGGTAAATTATAGTTAAAAATTGACAATATCATGTCATCATGTTTGAATGGTTACATCATGCATAAAGGTGGCATACGAATATCGAACCATAAATTAACACGGTAGTCGGGCTTATTCGATGTCGGTTTAATCTATGGTATGATGTATCATCATCCTTATTAATTAAATGTCCAATTAATTTAAGCCCACCAATTTGATAAAGCTCGTTCAATGAAAGTCAATTTTCAATTAAGTGCACTAAATTAAATTTGTTTTAAATTTTAATAAGTTCCTTCGAATAAAAACAACAAATATTTTGGTACCGATTTTCGGGCGCGATGAGGGTGCTAATCCTTCCCCACGCGTAACCAGCTCTCGAACCCCTTTTCAGATCGAATCTCAGTTTTTGGTGTCTGTCCTACCTAAGTGGCCGGTGGCGACTCCAAAACCTTTTTTGTTAAAATCCGATTTTTGTAAACTTTATCATTTTCTAAGAAAGATAGAAAAATAAATTTTTAAAAACAAATTAAATAACTAGTAAGCGATTTTCAATTTTGACCTCGAAAAAATGTCTCTACACTTTTCGCAGTCAACCGACACCCAACTGAAAGAACAAAAAATTTCTAAGGTTAGGGATCTAAATTTCTCCTTAATGTGCTCTCGAGATTCAAAGACGGTGGTATCCATTGTTTTAATATAGTGGGTGAAATTAGCTATTAACACCATGAAGAGTGAGAAGCTCTCTCATCTCTCTTACCACGGTTCCCTTTCCCACCGAATACCTTCACTGGTCTACAAAACTACTTGAGATCTTGCTCGAAAGTTTTCTCGGTCGTGTGGTTATTCTCCGGCTAGAGGCCCCATCGTTCCTCTAGTGTGATTGAGGTGGTAAAGAAATCTAGGCAGAGCGAGAGGTTGTGGGACGGAGAATTGGGGTTTGCATGGGAGTTTTATCAGGGAGGGACTCCGATTAGATCTTTTTGTGGATTAAACGACAAGATAAAATCTTGGATGGTAGAGTTAGGGATCTCTTCCACAAGGTTTGTCCGTTTCGGTGTTGGACAGGTGGCACCTTTCTCTCTTGACGAAAGGAAGTGTTGTGGAGTTTTTTGTTCAATGACTTTATCGGGATCGATCTTTGGGAAGAAGCTGATTTGGTTGTGTCGGGTGGAGGAGGTGATGTTTCTTTTGGTGTTTCCGAGTTTTGGGTTGTGGGCTTCACCGTTGCTGGCAATCTCAAATTTCCGTCCGGTTGTTTCCATGAAAGTCGGTCGTGTCTAAGCTTTGGAGATGACACAACAATCGAGGTAAGCTTTGTTTTGGTTCTAACAATGATGATGGATAAAAGATGTCTTGGCCTTTGTGTCTACTTTTGAAGCATCAAAGAAGAAAGAAACCAAGACAACCTTTTTTTTGGTGTTCCCGTGGTTTGCATGGAAAGGTGGGAAAAAGATTACAAAGTCAAAGGTTACGTGTTGGGTGGGAATATGGGTGATAATTAGCCTGACCAGCTCGCGAGTTACTCGAGTTCGGCTCGGTCAAAGTTCGGTTAAAATTCAGTTCGAGTGAGCTCGACTCGGGCTTGAATTCGGCTCAAAACCTTAACAAGCCGAGCCAAGCCGACCTAAACTTGGCTCGAAAAGCTCGTGAACATGCTCTGAATAATTATATATGTTATATGCTACATATGCACTAAAAGTAATCTGTTTAGTAAAAAAAGCAATAAAACCTAATTCCACTAAAAGCAAATTAACTAAAATAAATTGGGCATTTTCCTTAGTTGGTTGTTGTTTGATTTTACATTTTCTTTGATTATGTGTTTGTATTGTAAGAATATTTCTTGGTTATTTGGATTAATCTCATTTTTGCCCACTCTTTTCCCCTTTTCCGACATTGATTTGTTTCAGTGTTGGTTATGAAAAGGGCTTTTAACGAGACCCCATCTTTTATAAAAAAAATTATAGAAAAATTGTCCATTTCGAGTCGAGCCAAGCTCGAGCCCCAGAAAAATTTGGCTTTTAACGAGACCCCATCTTTTATAAAAAGCAATAGTATTATTTCCTCTTTTGAGGGAGCCTGCCTCCGAATGGAGCTCTCACATCGGTTCAATTCTGTTCAAATTATTTCTTTAAGGTCAGGATTTGTTCTCAGTCCTCCTCCTATGCTTTGTTGCTGCTTTTATTTAGTTCCTCTAGTGAACCCCGAGTCGTGGTTTTTATCTAAGCCTTACATGGCTTAATTTTTCTTTCATTTCGTTTTGCCCTCGAGTTGTGGTTTTCACTGTTAATCCCGCGAGATTTTGTCAAAGGCTTCATCCTTATGTGTTTATTGATCCTTGCATGTTGTGAAATGAATTAAAACATTTTTGATCAAAAAAAGTGGTGGTATCCGAAGTGCTTGAGTTTGTCTTTATACAAGCTCTCCTTCCCCCAACCTTTGTTGCTGCATCGGTTTTGGTTTATCTGAAGACTCTACATCTGTGTCCTAGTTGTTTCGAGGGAATCTACTTCTTTCAGCTTGGTCTTGTTCAAGTTTCTTTGGTTTTGAGGTTCCTGTTTTTCTTTGTCTTTTATTGTATTAGAAATATTGACAGCTGGGTTAGGCAGTTTGTTAGTTATCCAGCTGGCTTTCTTTTAGTTTCTTTGAAGTAATTTCTTTATTACTATAAATATAAACTTAAGTTGTATTTTATTTTTACATATTCAATAATAATAGTTTACCGATTCAGTTTTTTCAATTCTCAAATATGCTCAAACCCTAACAAGAAAATTTTTCTCCTTCCAAACCTTCTCTCCTTCGAAATCCCATATTTTCTCTAGTATCTCAACTTTATCATGGTATCAGATGATCATTCTTCGGATTCACATCTGGAATCCGCCTCTCATTACAAGGTCGATGATCCTTCCGATGAATTCTATATTCATCCCAACGAGAATCCAACGTTGATTCTTACTACCTCATTGTTGAATGGAGGGAACTACCATGGTTGGGCACGCTCGATGCAGATGTCTTTGATTTCTAAAAACAAATTCTCGTTCGTTGATGGTTCGATTAAAGTGCCGAAGAAAGATGATCCACGTTATTCGACTTGGGTCAAGTGTAATAACCTCGTACTCTCTTTGTTAAAACGCGCATTGAATCATGAGATTGGGAAAAACGTTATCTGGATCGATCGAGTATATGAACTTTGGCAAGATTTGTTCGACCAGTTCAATCAGGGCGATTTGGTGTGTATTTCTAACTTACTTCAAGAGTTTTATTCATTGCAGCAAGGTAATCTCTCCGTTTCAGCTTATCATACGACTCTGAAAGTCTTGTGGGATGAGATTTGTAATCTCAGGCCCTTAGTCAATTGTGATTGTTCTGCCTCCTAGTATAGAAAAGATGATTTCTTACTTCGATTTCTTAGGCAGCTTAATGAAAAATTTTCTATCCCAAAGCCACAAATTCTCATGAAAAAACCGTTACCTTCCATTAATGAAGTTTTTGCAATTATCATTCAGCATGAACGATCTATTAGTTCTATTATTATTGATTCTAGTGTTCTGTTGGCTGATAGGGGTAATACCTCTCGGTTAGAGAATAAGGGTTTTAGCTCTAGGAAATTCTCTGGTGGTAATGGTTTAGAGAGGCCTCTGTGTGTCTATTGTGGGTTGTATGGGCATATTGTGGACAAGTGTTATAAGAAACACGGTTTTCCTCCTGGGTATAAGAGTAAGAACCAGAGTGGTAGGGATAATATGATAGAAGTTCATGATTCTTATGCTTTCTTGAATGTTGCTTATGGTAATGGTTCCTTGTATAAGAATATGTTGAGTGGATCGTTGAATCGATTAATGCCAAGAGGGGGTGGACTGGATTTTTAAAATGTTTGGTAGTGATGTGGTAAAATAAAAATTAAAGACAAGACGCTTATAGTGGTTCAAGTTCCAAATGAACTCTATATCCATTACCTTAGCTCCCACTAAGGATTTTCAAACAACTACACTAGTTGATCTTCCCCTTTTCTAGGCTTAGGAGGAAACCTTTACACAAGTGGTCAATTTTCTACCCAAAATTGACCAAACCCTCTCACAAGGTTACAAAGAAGAATTTGGAAAATACAAGGTATCTCTGAATACAAATGTTGCCCAAATTTCAAGCACTCAACCCAATTGAATCTGAAAAAATAGTAATTACAAAGAATGACAATCGGGGTTTTACAAAGATATGAGAATTAAGCACTTGAGCTTGGATTTGATGTTGGAATGTTTCTTTTAGGATCAATAGTTGTTGCTGGTTGTTTTTGGACTCCCTTTTATACCTTCTCATTCAATTCTAGTCGTTGAGGTTGTTGCCGTCATAAATATTGATGTTAGAATGTTTCGAAACACTTGTACCTATTTTGAAACAGACCAAATTAGAAATAGCCGTTGGGATGTAATTAAGAGACCGTATCGAAACGGACACGATAGTTTCGATACGCTAAGAGCCCGTTCCGAAACGTGCTTGATGTCGTTACTAAACAATTTGAAACTGTCAAAACCCTTATAGAAACGTGCTTAACTCGTTTCGATACACCTTAATCGTTTTCTGAAAATTAGTTATAAGATTGCAACGGTTATATTTTTGAATCCAAGTTTGAAAATCGTTTTGAAATGTTTGAGGTCATTTCGATACTGTCGTATCGAAATGGATCTGCCCGTTATGTTGTTCTTCATCCGTTTCGAAATATAAGGTCATGTTTTGATACTACCTGTTGAGTGGATCACACGAATGATAATAACCAAGAGGGGGGGTGAATTGGAATTTTAACGATGTTGTAACGGAAATTGCAACTAAAAATATTGACACGGGAATTTAGAGTGGTTCAAGTTCACCAACCGAACTCTACATCCACTACCTTAGTCTCACCAAGGATTTCCAACAATTTCCACTAAATTGTTCGTCCCCTTTTTCCAGGACAAGGAGGCAACCTTTACAATTTCGGTTAATTTTTCTACCCAAAAATTAACCTAATCCTCACACAATAGAACAAAGAAATTTGGTGGCTAATAAGGTATCTCTCAATACAAATGATAGCCCGATATCAAGCACTCAACCCAATTGAACAAAATATAAATGAAGGATACAATTGGGGTTTCTAGATAAAAATGGGATTTCAACACAAATGCTTGTATTTGATGAAAGGATGTATACTTGTAGCTTAATTGATGATTGCTGGAGCTTCTTGGGGTCTTTTTATAGCCTCTTGAAGTTTTCTAGCCGTTGTGGGTGATGGGCTGAAATTTAGAGCCGTTGGGGTGTTTTTCTCACAAAATTTCAGCTTCCAGACGCCTACCGTTTCGGAACGGGGTCACCTGTTTCGGAACGGATTTCAAATAATATAGCCGTTGGAGCGTCTACGAGACCCCGTTTCGAAACGCCTAGGGGCCGTTTCGGAACGGTTATGCCACTGCCAAAGGGGTGTTTCGAAACGGCCTAAGCCCGTTTCGGAACGCCCTGTTTATTTTCAAAATTTAGTTTATAGCCGTTGCCCTGGTTCGTTTAAATGAAGAACAGTTTCGAAACGAGTCATACCGTTTCGAAACGCCTTGACCCGTTCCGATACCCGTTTCGGAACAGGTGCACATCGAACTGAAAGTGTTTCGAAACGCCCTTGGCCGTTTCGAAACGGGGCTTGAAAATTCCCTGTTTTGGCTTTGAAATACTTAAAAAAATATTTGGTAAGTCTTTGGTTTTAGCTATGAAGTGGTCTTTAACAAGATGTAGGAAATTTTAAGGACTTTAAAATTTGTTTTGATATTTTTCATTTTAGTCCTTAGGTTTTTAGTTATATCAAAATTAAAGCATATGTTTCACAATCTCCCCCTTTTTGATATAACAAAACCAAAGTTAGAATTTTTTAAGAATTTTGAAAGTTTTGAAGATATTCTAACTCTCCCTTAATTTAAGATAGGTTTTGAAATTTAAAACTTGTGACTTTTGAAATCAAGGATCAAAACCTTAAGACAAATTTAAAAATTTGAAAATTAAAAGTTTGAAAAATTTTGGTGGCATGGCATGATGGCATGGCAATTCTCTTAAAGATATAAATATCTTCTCCCCCTTTTTGTTAGATCAAAAAGAAACAAGCTCATAAAGAAGATTAGTACCAATAAGCAATAATAAGCAATCATAATTAATATCATCAAAATATTCAAAGCATAAATAAGTTCATAATCAAATCCCAAAATAGAAGATCATAAGCATAGGTTCTAAAATATAAAGATGCAAACTTAATCCTAAATGCATAACTAATATGATAAACATCCTAAGCCTCGTCATCTGAATCATCATCATCGTCCTTGGCTTGCGAACGATGAAACTTCGTCCATTGCCCATAAAGTGTAGAGAAGGAAAGATCAAGGTTGGCATGCGAAGTTGAAAGAGTATGAAGACCATCTTCAACGTTCTTCAACCGATTGCCCATGGATTCAAAATTTGAAGCAATGCGAGTGTCCATAGTATCAAGTCTAGAATCTAAGGCATTGAATCGCTGGGTAAGGAGAGTAGTGAGAGCATCAGTGTTTCCCACTTGATCTTGAGGCGGAGGAGCAACAGGAGGAGGAACCGCTTCCCTATCAACCCTTTCCCAAATACCATTCATATAAGTGAATCCTGACTTGCGAAGAGAGGATTCTCCAATCTTTGTCTTGCGAGGTTCCGGGAAGTCATAGGTACAGTCAATATTGAGATGATGGAAGAGGAAACTCAAAACAATCCCATAAGTGAACGAAATTAACTCATTCGTGTCAATAAGCTTAATGTTATTGACAATCTCGGCAAAAATAATTTTGGGGACATTTGGGCGCTCACCCCTACGGAAACATTCTAGCCAAAAGTGATCTCTTTCACGAATGTGGGAGTATTTACCTCCGGAAGGTCGGATAAACCAAGAAACAATGAGATGAAGCACACGATCATGCACATCCAAATTTAAAGCTTTTCCGGTAAAAGTGCCAAAATGGCGTTCATCTTCAAGACCCTCATTCTTGAGTTTAAGGGCAGACTCCAAAAGAGCAATATTGATAACAAACTTCTTTCCCAATAAAGATGACTCAATTCCTACTATCTCGGTTTTGGTTTCATCGTAAAGAAAACGAGCATTAGAGTAGAAAAGGAGTACCATGTTTTTGTAGCAAATATCTTCGATGCTCAAGAAGAAAAGAAGATCCCACTCATCCAAACGACCAAGATACCGAAAGAGGAATCGCTCGGAATTAAGGAATTCTACATCAATAACTCTTTCCTTACGAACTGCAAAGTCCTTGACATAAGCAAAACGAGCACGCTGGTCTGGAGTTCTAAGAGTTTTTTGAAAGAGCTGAGTGATATTTGGACGAATGCTCGATTCACCGGATTGAACGGCTTTGCGCTTTTTGTTCGATTGATCCACCATCTAAAATATTAAGCAAGAGTTTTAAAATTGAGTGTATGCATTGATAATTAAAATCAATCCAATAGGAAATCCCACTTAGGTTTTTGAAAAACAAAATTAAAATTAAAAAAAAATACGGTTAAAAAATTTTATATTCGAATCAAAAATTTTGAGATTTTGAAAATTTTTTACAAGATTCAAATAACCCACAACTAAAAACATACAATGTATACAAAAATAAATTTTTCTATCCTATGATTCGAACATAATTTGAAAAAGAAGAAAAATAAGAAAAATTACCTTAGTTTGGGATTTTGGATGATTTGAGTGAAATCTTTGCACAAGATTGATGAAGCTTGCTTAGATATATGTTTTAGAGCAAAACCCCTCACAATTTTTGTGAAAAACAAAGGGTTTGAGAGGGTATTTATAGAAGGGGGTCGGTTAGGGTTTTTAGGGTTTTAAGAGTTTGATAAATATTAGAATTTTGAACTTTTAGAAGCCCTAAATAGGGCTGTCCGCGAGTCCGTTTCGGAACGGTCATGACCGTTTCGGAACGGGGCGGCTAGGGTTTGACCCTTCTTAAAACCTTTGACATATCGTTTCGAAACGGGGACGACCGTTTCGAAACACGTTTGACCCGTATCGGAACGCGTTCCGATACACCTTTACATCGAACCGAAAACGTTTCGAAACGCCTGGGGCCGTTTCGAAACGCCCTTCTCTCAGGACAAAATTTAAGGCACCCGTATCGGAACGGGTTAACCCGTTTCGATACACCTGGGCCTGGAAGTGCAGATGAGGCTCTAAAATGCAGAAAAAATAATTTTCTAAGAGGCCAAACATGCATATATGATATGAATGAGCAGGCAAACATATTTAGGCATAAACATACTCCCCCTAACTATATGCATGGAAGAAATTGGGAGTCTAAACATATAAACATGATATTTCACAAAATCAAGCATATTTAAGTTTTAAAAGAGGTCCTAAAGGTCAAGATAGGCTAGTTAGGCCCAATTCTCTCCTAAGGGACCAAAAACGCTCTTTATCTAATGGTTTTGTGAAAATGTCCGCTAATTGATTTAAGGTGTCTACATACTCTATAGCCACATCTTTCTTAAGGACATGATCTCTAATGAAATGATGCCTTATTTCTATATGTTTGGTTCTAGAGTGTTGGATGGGATTTTTTGTTAAACATATTGCACTTGTATTATCACATTTAAGGGGTATGGTTTCTATTTTTACACCATAATCTAAGAGTTGTTGTTTCATCCAAAGGACTTGAGCACAACAACTTCCTAAGGATATGTACTCGGCTTCGGTGGTAGATAAAGCTACACTATTTTGTTTCTTAGAGAACCAAGATATGAGCATACTACCTAAGAATTGACAAGTTCCTGAAGTACTTTTCCTATCGATTTTGCAACCCCCATAATCCGCATCCGAGTAAGCATGTAGGTTGAAGGTAGAGACTCTAGGATACCAAAGGCCTAAACAAGGAGTGTCTCTAAGGTATCTAAAGATTCTCTTAACGGCTATAAGGTGAGACTCTCTAGGACTAGCTTGAAACCTAGCACACAAGCAAACACTAAACAGTATATCCGGTCTACTTGCGGTAAGGTAAAGCAAAGATCCAATCATAGAGCGATAAAGCTTAGAGTCAACACACTTACCTCCTTCATCTTTGTCAAGCTTTGTAGATGAGCTCATAGGAGTGGCTTGAGGTTTTGTGTTCTCCAAGCCAAACTTGTTGAGCATATCCTTTATGTATTTTGCTTGATTTATGAAGGTGCCATCCTTCATTTGTTTGATTTGGAGTCCCAAAAAGAATGAGAGCTCCCCCATCATGCTCATCTCAAATTCACCTTGCATTAACTTAGCAAATTCTTGACAATGACATTCATTAGTAGATCCAAATATAATATCATCAACATAAATTTGAACTACTAAAATGTCATTTTTATACATTTTTATAAAGAGTGTAGTGTCCACCTTACCTTTTTCAAATCCTTTTTCAATCAAAAAATTTGAAAGCCTTTCATACCAAGCTCTAGGAGCTTGTTTTAAACCATAAAGTGCTTTTGTAAGTTTGAAAACATGATTTGGAAATTTTGAGTCTTCAAAACCCGGTGGTTGTTCTACGTATACTTCTTCATTTATAAAACCATTTAAAAATGCGCTTTTAACGTCCATTTGAAAAAGCTTGAAATTATGATAACATGCATATGCAAGCAACATCCTAATGGCTTCCATTCTAGCTACGGGTGCATAGGTTTCATCAAAATCTATTCCCTCCTCTTGAGTGTAACCTTGTGCTACAAGTCTAGCTTTATTTCTTACAATGTTACCACTCTCATCTAGTTTGTTCCTAAATACCCATTTAGTTCCTATTGTAGATTGATTACTAGGCCTATCAACTAATGTCCAAACATTACTTCTCTCAAATTGATTTAACTCTTCTTGCATAGCCATAATCCAAAAATCATCTTTCAATGCTTCTTTGATATTTTTAGGCTCTATGCATGAGATAAATGCAATATGATTCATTAATTTAAGAGAAGAACGAGTGGTTACCCCCTTGGATGGATCACCCAAGATTTCACCATCTTTGACATAGTTCAACTCCCTTGGATAGCTAACTTCCTTTTCCTCAATAGCCAAGTCCCTCAAGGCTTCAAGAGGTGGATCTTGTGTGTCTTCTTCTTTTGGTTGAATCTCATCCTTCTTTGAAGTTTGACCTCCATCAAAGGTATTTGTGATTCCTACATTATCATCATCACAAGAATCCTTCCTAGGAAGGGGATTGTCATCGAATACAACATGAATAGATTCTTCTACAACTAAAGTTCTTTTGTTAAATACTCGATAGGCTTTAGAGGTTAAAGAGTAACCTATAAAAATAGCTTCATCACTTTTTGCATCAAATTTACCTAAATTATCTTTTCCATTATTTAAAACAAAACATTTACATCCAAAAGGGTGGAAGTAGCTAATATTAGGCTTTTTAGATTTTAAAATCTCATAAGGTGTTTTCTTTAAAATCGGCCTAATGGTTACACGATTTATAATATAACAAGCCGTGTTTGTTGCTTCCGCCCAAAAATATTTTGGTAAATTATTTTCGCAAAGCATAGTTCTAGCCATTTCTTGTAAAGTTCTATTTTTCCTCTCAACTACCCCATTTTGTTGAGGAGTTCGAGGGGCTGAAAAATTATGGCTAATACCATTTTCATTTAGAAAATCTTCAAATCCTAAATTTTGAAATTCGGTTCCATGATCACTTCTAATATGTGAAATTTTAAGTTCAAGATCATTTTGAATTAATTTTGAAAATGTGATGAATTTTTCCAAAGCCTCATCCTTAGTACTTAAAAAGAGAACCCAAGTGAATCTAGAAAAATCATCAACTAATACAAAAGCATATGATTTGCCACCCAAGCTCATAGTCCTAATTGGCCCAAATAAATCCATATGGATTAGTTGTAAACATCTACTAGTAGAAATGTCATTAATGGATTTAAAAGAAGATCTATGTTGTTTACCCTTTGAGCATGCATCACAAATTTTATCGTTCGAAAATTTTATCTTGGGTAAACCTTTAACTAGGTTTAGAGAGACTAGTTTTTCTAAAACACTTGTGCTAGCATGTCCTAGCTTCCTATGCCACAACCATGCATCATTTTTGTTTTGAGCAACTAAGCATGCATGAGATGTATGTATGTCATCTAGATGCACCATGTATATATTCCCTATGCGATGACCTATGAGCATAATATTATTAGTTTTAATGTCTACGATTTTACAACCGGTTTTATCAAATATAACATTAAAACCTTTATCACATAGTTGACTTATGCTCAATAAATTATGTTTAAGACCATTGACATATAAAACATTTTCAATGAGAGTAGTAGAGTGATTACCAATGGAGCCAATACCTTCAATGTGGCCTTTGGAGTTGTCACCAAATGTTACTACTCCTCCACTTTTTGGCTTTAGATCCATGAGTCGACTCTTGTCTCCGGTCATGTGTCTCGAGCATCCACTATCAAGGTACCATGAGTTTTGACTTTGTGCTTTGGCCTTGTAGCAATGCTCCCCCTACAAACAAAGATATTTAAACTTTTGTTTTTGGTACCCAAATCATTTTGGGTCCATGTGTGTTAGTTCCTAAAACTTTGGTTCCCTTAGGAATCCAAGGTGACATAGCAATAATATCATTAGATTTAACAAGTTCCTTAGGAACCCATACATTTCTAATTCTTTTAACTTTACTATGTCTAGGATAGTTATCTTGTTTGTAGTAGTTAGTCTTTTTCTTATATTGGTGTGTTCTAGAGGATTCTCCTATGTCATGTTTAACACTACCATTAATTTTTAAAGACTTTTTGAGCTCATTTAGCTCACTTAACACCTTTTGGTGTTCACAATTATTTTGAGATAAAAGATTATTAAGATCAATATTTTCTTTTTGAAAGAATTTAAGTTCATCTTCTAATCCTAATATCTTTTTCTCTATTTTAGAATTAGTTTGAGTAAGTGAGTCATTTTTCTCTTTTAATTCTATAATAATTTTTCTATTCCTAATAACCGACTCCCTATACTTCTCAACTAATTCATCATATACCTCTTGTAACTCATCATAAGCATCATTTAGTTCTTCATATGAAAAATCTAAAGTAGATGAGTTAGAGGTTACCAAGGAGGAATCTTCCTCAAGTGCCATGAGGCAGAGGTTCGCCACTTCTTGTTCGTCATCCTCCGATGACTCCTCATCACTCCAAGTAGCAAGCTTAGCTTTGAGCTTTTTCTTCTTCTCAAAGCCCTTCTTCTTGAGTTGAGGGCACTCCGAACGTATGTGGCCGGGTTGTCCGCACTCGAAGCAAGTGATTGGATCCCTTCCTTCTTCTTTGTTCTTACCTTTAAAGTCCATTTTCCTTTGGATTCTTCTTCCTCGGTTGGACCTCATAAGGCGTGAGAATCGTTTGGCTATCATAGCCAATTCTTCAAGTTCATCCTCATCACTAGATGAACTTTCATCAAGTTGGGAAGTTTTAGCTTTGAGAGCTATTCCTATTTTCTTCTTTTTCTCCCCTTCAAGCTTCTCCATTCTTTTTTCTTCTTTCTTTTTCTCATCTTCCCTTCCTTGCTTCATGATCTCGTGAGTAAGGAGAGAACCTACAAGTTCATCAAGCTTTAGAGTTTTTAAATTCTTTGCTTCGATGATAGCGGTTCTCTTCCCATCCCAAGATTCGGGAAGTGAATAGAGTAGCTTTCGGACAAGCTTGTCTTCCGGTATAATTTCTCCATAGCCCTTTAGACCATTCACAATTGTGGAGAATCGATCAAACATCTTTGACACCGTCTCATCAAATTCCATCTTGAAATTTTCATAACTAAGATTGAGAATTCCAATCTTAGTTTCTTTGACATCGTTGGTGCCTTCATAGGTGGTTTCAAGAGTGTCCCACACTTCTTTGGCACTTTCAATTGATGAGACCTTTGAGTAGATGTCCGGACCGAAAGCACAAAATAGCATGTGAAGAGCTTTATCATTTACTTGGATCTTTTTCCTTTCCTCTTCACTCATTTCCGTTCTTCTTTTAAGCACCATCTTGCCATCAACATCTTGCTTCAATGGAATATATGGTCCATCCTCAATGACATCCCACACAAGGTAGTCACTTGATTTAATAAATAGACGCATTTTATTTTTCCAAAATGAGTAGTTCTCACCATTGAAGAAAGGAGGCTTTGTGGTGGATTGTGAGTCGTACATGCCGGGAGCGGAGGTTGATGCCATCTCTTGATATTTTGATGATGATCACACTTCTTCCAAGGATCTCCTCTTGCGGTTGTTAATCCTCAAAGAGTTAAGCTCTGATGCCAATTGTTGAGTGGATCACACGAATGATAATAACCAAGAGGGGGGGTGAATTGGAATTTTAACGATGTTGTAACGGAAATTGCAACTAAAAATATTGACACGGGAATTTAGAGTGGTTCAAGTTCACCAACCGAACTCTACATCCACTACCTTAGTCTCACCAAGGATTTCCAACAATTTCCACTAAATTGTTCGTCCCCTTTTTCCAGGACAAGGAGGCAACCTTTACAATTTCGGTTAATTTTTCTACCCAAAAATTAACCTAATCCTCACACAATAGAACAAAGAAATTTGGTGGCTAATAAGGTATCTCTCAATACAAATGATAGCCCGATATCAAGCACTCAACCCAATTGAACAAAATATAAATGAAGGATACAATTGGGGTTTCTAGATAAAAATGGGATTTCAACACAAATGCTTGTATTTGATGAAAGGATGTATACTTGTAGCTTAATTGATGATTGCTGGAGCTTCTTGGGGTCTTTTTATAGCCTCTTGAAGTTTTCTAGCCGTTGTGGGTGATGGGCTGAAATTTAGAGCCGTTGGGGTGTTTTTCTCACAAAATTTCAGCTTCCAGACGCCTACCGTTTCGGAACGGGGTCACCTGTTTCGGAACGGATTTCAAATAATATAGCCGTTGGAGCGTCTACGAGACCCCGTTTCGAAACGCCTAGGGGCCGTTTCGGAACGGTTATGCCACTGCCAAAGGGGTGTTTCGAAACGGCCTAAGCCCGTTTCGGAACGCCCTGTTTATTTTCAAAATTTAGTTTATAGCCGTTGCCCTGGTTCGTTTAAATGAAGAACAGTTTCGAAACGAGTCATACCGTTTCGAAACGCCTTGACCCGTTCCGATACCCGTTTCGGAACAGGTGCACATCGAACTGAAAGTGTTTCGAAACGCCCTTGGCCGTTTCGAAACGGGGCTTGAAAATTCCCTGTTTTGGCTTTGAAATACTTAAAAAAATATTTGGTAAGTCTTTGGTTTTAGCTATGAAGTGGTCTTTAACAAGATGTAGGAAATTTTAAGGACTTTAAAATTTGTTTTGATATTTTTCATTTTAGTCCTTAGGTTTTTAGTTATATCAAAATTAAAGCATATGTTTCACACTACCGTATCGAAACGGGAAGGCTTGTTCTGAAACACATGTTAACAGTTTCAAAACGTTCCGAAATGCCTAAGGGCTGTTTCGAAACGATGACTCGAA
This sequence comes from Hibiscus trionum, assembly GCA_030270665.1. Classification (NCBI taxonomy): domain Eukaryota; kingdom Viridiplantae; phylum Streptophyta; class Magnoliopsida; order Malvales; family Malvaceae; genus Hibiscus; species Hibiscus trionum. The sequence continues at coordinate 33,115,885 of BSYR01000021.1, forward strand.
AATCACTGTTTTGACTTGGAAAACACTTGAAAAAATTTGTGTAAACATTTGGTTTTGACTTGATAACTTTACTTAAAATTTTTGGGAAGTTTTGAGGACTTAAAAATTTATTTTATATTTTCAATTTAGTCCTTAAATCCTTTGTTATATCAAAATCAATTCTTTGGTTTTACAATCTCCCCCTTTTTTATATGACAAAACCAAGTATAAATTTTTAAGTGTTTTGAAATCTTTGAAAAACTTTTAACCCCCTCAATTTAAGATAGGTTTTAAAGTTTTGAAAATTTGAAATTTAAAGCACTTGAAACTCAAAACCAACTTAAAACACTAAGGCTCTTAGGAATTACTTCTCCCTTTTTTTAGATCAAAATATATAATCAAGGCTAAATGAGAATAAAAGAGGCATGAATCATAAGCCAAACAACATAATATCATTAAAAGCATTAAGTTCATAAACAAATCCAAACATAATAGGATGTTCAATCCTAAAACAAGAAAATCAAAGCATAGATCTTAAAAACAAAAACATAGGTAGGTGCAAACTCAATCCTAATATGATAAAATAAGATGATGTGCAATAAGCCTAGGGTGCCTCATCACCATCATCGTCTTCAATGTCATCCAAGAAATCATCCTTCTCCTTTGCTTGATCATTGCGAAAACGCCTCCAATCACCATAGAAGTTGGAGAAGGAGAGATTCATGGATGATTGTTGGGTTTCAAGGGCGGTAAGACGATTCTCGTTGTCAAGAACACGATCCTCCAAGGATTGTAAACGGGTGTTTATAGCACCAAATCCCGAAGCCATGTTTGTATCCATCGTGTTGAACCTCTCGGTAAGGAAGGTCATAAGAGCATCATTGTTGGGAGACACAACGGGAGCTTGAGCTTGAGGTTGAGGCTCAACTTGAGGTGCTTGAGCTCTTCGATCGACTCGAATTCATTCACCAAGAGTATAACGAAAACTGGATCTTACAAGAGAAGACTCACCAAGCTTTTGCTTTTGTGGTTCCAGAAAATCGTATGAGCAATCAAGACCAATGCGAACAAAGATGTAGCTCAAAATTGTCCCATAGATGAATGAGGTGAGGGAGTCAGATAGACGATTCCTTACTTGATGGACCATCTCGGAAAACATGATCTTCACCAAACTAGGTTGTTGTGCTTGGCGAAATCACTCGAGCCAAAAAGTATCAACTTGGCGGATGTGGGCAAATTTACCTCCAGATGGGCGAATGAACCATGAGATAATCAAGTGCAAGAAACGGTCGTGGGCATCCAAAGTAAGAACCGATCCGGTATGAGATCCAAAGTGATTTTCATCCTCAATTCCCTCATCCAAAAGCCCAAGGATGTTCACCAAGGTGGATGGATCAATCCGAAACTTCTTGCCCAATATGTAAGATTCAATGGCTATGACTTCGGAACAATCCTCATTGTTAATAAGAATAGCATTGGAGTAAAAGAGAAAAACCATATTCTTGTAGACGATGTCGGGAATGCTCAAGAAGCTTAGGAAACTCCATTGTGTCAAAAGAGGTAGGTATCTGAAGAGAAAACGCTTGGAATCGAGGAATGTCATATCCACAACTCACTCTCTTCGAACAACGACATCTTGGAGAATTTTATAACGATTCTTAGCATCTTGATTTCTAAGACTCTTGGAATAGAGAAGGGTAAGGTTTAGACGAATATTGTCACCTTGGTTTGAACATTCACCCCTTTAGTCTTTCTTTTCTTAGAATCCATTTAAAAACACCTAAAAACAAAGCAAGCAAGAAAATTTAAGTGTATGCATTTAAATCCGAATTCGATCCAATAAGAATCCCATTAAGGTTTTAAAAACACTTTGAAAGTATATACATAATATTTTTTGATGAAAACAAATTTGAAAAACAATGTTAAAAAATACGATAAAAATAAAATATATTCGAACCAAAAAATTTAAGAGCTTGTAAAATTTTTTACAAGATTTTGAAAACCCATAATATAAAACTTGTATACAATGCAAAACTATAATTTATTAACATAATATTCGAACGAAATCAAAAGAAAAAGAAAATGATAGAAAATACCTCAAATATGGGATTTTGGAAGAATTGGTGGATGAAATTGCACCAAGTTGATGAAGCTTGCTTCGATTTACGTTTAAGAGTAAAAGCCCTCAAGTTTTGATGAAAAACAAAGAGATTTGAAGGGGTTTTATAGAAGAATTCGATTTAGGGTTTTGGTGTTTTAAGTAAAAGAGACTTTTTGCATTTAAAATCCTTTAAATTAGGCTTTTCGGATACGCGTTTCGAAACAAGAGAAATCGTTTCAAAACAAGCGTACTGAAACGTCTACGAACTTTTCGAAACATGTTGACCGTTTCGATACAGGTTTGACTGTATCGAAGCCCAAGAGTTTGCCCGTATCGAAACGTATGGGGGTCATTTCCATACATGTTTTGACAAAACCAAAACGTTTCGAAACCCTTTGGGGCATTTCGAAACAACTTGGTCCATTTGTTTTCTTTAAAGGCTGCCCATATCGAAACAAGGTGACCCGTTTCGGTACCAATTGCTCTAGAAGTGCAGATGAGGTTCTAAAATGCAGAAAATTCGAACTTTAATTGATCGTAGATGCATGAATGAGATGTAGGAGCAAGATTAACATATCAAAACATAAACATACTCCCCCTAACTATAAGCAAGGATGAAATTAAGATAAAAAACACATAAGCATGGAATTTAACAAGAAATCAAGAAATTTTAAGCACAAAAAGGTCCTAAAAGGTCAATATATGCTAGTTAGACCTAACTCTCTCCTAAGGGACCAAAAACGCTCTTTATCTAGAGGTTTGGTAAAGAGGTCCGCTAATTGATTTAAGGTGTTTACATACTCAAAAACACCATCTTCCTTAAGGACATGATCTCTAATGAAATGATGCCTTATTTCTATGTGTTTGGTTTTAGAGTGTTGGATGAGATTTTTGGTAAGACATATAGCACTAGTGTTATCATAATTAAGGGGTATGGTGTCTACCTAGATTCCATAGTGTAAGAGTTGTTGTTTCATCCAAAGTACTTGAGCACAACAACTCCCTAAGGATATGTACTCCGCTTCGGTGGTAGATAAAACTACACTATTTTATTTCTTAGAGAACCAAGATATGAGCATACTACCTAGGAATTGACAAGTGTCGGAAGTATTTTTCCTATCTATCTTACAACCCCCGTAATCCACATCCGAATAAGCATGAAAGTTAAAGGTTGAGTCTTTAGGATACCAAAGTCCTAAACAAGGAGTATCTCTAAGGTACCTAAAGATCCTTTTAACGGCTATAAGGTGAGACTCTCTAGGACTAGCTTGGAACCTAGCACACAAGCAAACACTAAACAATATATCCGGTCTACTTGCGGTAGGGTAAAGGAAAGATCCAATCATAGAGCGATAAAGCTTAGAGTCAACACACTTACCTTCTTCATCTTTGTCAAGCTTTGTGGATGAGCTCATTGGTGTAGCTTGAGGCTTTGCTTGATCCAAGCCAAACTTCTTGAGCATATCTTTGATGTACTTAGCTTGATTGAAGAAGATGCCATCCTTCATTTGTTTGATTTGGAGTCCCAAGAAAAATGAGAGCTCCCCCATCATGCATCAACTTAGAAAAATCTTGACAAAGCAACTCATTAGTAGAACCAAATATAATATCATCAACATAAATTTGAACTACAAAAATATCTTTGCCATTGTTTTTAATAAATAGTGTTGTGTCCACCTTTCCTTTTTCAAAACCTTTTCCAACTAAAAAACTTGATAATATTTCATACCAAGCTCTAGGAGCTTGTTTTAAAGCATATAAAGCTTTTGACAATTTGAAAACATAGTTTGGAAAAATAGGATCTTCAAAACCCGGTGGTTGTTCCACATACACTTTTTCTTTTATAAAACCATTTAAAAACACACTTTTGACATCCATTTGAAAAAGCTTGAAATCATGATAACATGCAAATGCAAGTAACATCCTAATTGCTTCCATTCTAGCTACGAGTGCATAGGTTTCATCAAAATCAATTCCCTCTTCTTGAGTGTAACCTTGAGCAAAAACCCTAGCTTTGTTTCTCACTATGTTACCACTCTCATCTAGTTTGTTTCTAAAGACCCATTTAGTTCCTATAGTAGATTTGTTTCTAGGTCTATCAACTAATGTCCAAACTTTACTTCTCTCAAATTGGTTTAATTCATCTTGCATGGCCATAATCCAAAAGTCATCTTTTAATGCTTCTTTAACATTCTTAGGCTCAATGCATGAGATAAAAGCAACATTATTAAGCATTTTAAGAGAAGAATGAGTAGTTACCCCCTTAGATGGATCACCCAAGATCTCACCACCCTTGACATAGTTGTACTCTCTTGGGTAGCTCACTTTCTTTTCCTCAAGAGACATGTCTTGCAATGCTTCTAGAGGCGATTCTTGTGCTTCTTCCTCTTTGGTTGGAATCTCATTCACCTTTGATGATTTTCCACCATCATTGGCTTCAATGATCCCTACATCATCATCATCACAAGAATCCTCCCTCAGAAGGAGGTTATCATCGAAAACCACATGAATAGATTCCTCTACAACTAAAGTTCTTTTGTTAAACACACGATAGGCTTTAGAGTTTAAAGAGTAACCTAGAAAAATAGCTTTACAACTCTTTGCATCAAATTTACCTAAATTATCTTTTCCATTGTTTAAAACAAAACACTTGCAACCAAAAGGATGAAAATAGCTAATGTTAGGCTTTTTAGATTTTAAAATCTCATAAGGACTTTTCTTTAAAATGGGCCTAATCATTACTCGGTTTATAATGTAGCAAACGGTGTTAGTGGCTTCCGGCCAAAAATACTTAGGTAAATTGTTTTCACAAAGCATAGTCCTAGCCATTTCTTCTAAAGTTCTATTTTCCTCTCATCTACCCCGTTTTTTGAGGAGTTTGAGGAGCCAAAAAATTATGGCTAATCCCATCTTCATTACAAAAATCATCAAAACTCATATTTTGAAATTCGGTATCATGATCACTTCTAATATGTGAAATTTTAAGTTCAAGGTCATTTTGGGTTATTTTTGAAAATGTGATGAAGTTTTCTAAAGCCTCATCTTTGGTGCTTAAAAAGAGAATCCGAGTATACCTAGAGTAGCAATCAACAAGCACAAATGCATATGATTTTCCACCCAAGCTAGTAGTTCTAATTGGCCCAAAGAGATCCATATGGATCAATTGCAAACATTTACTTGTAGAAACGTCATTAATGGACTTGAAAGAGGCTCTATGTTGTTTACCTTTAGCACATGCATCACAAATTTATCTAATGAGAACCTGAGCTTAGGTAGGCCTCGAACTAGATTAAGGGAAACTAATTTTTCCAAAACGCTATTGCTAGCATGTCCTAGTTTTCTATGCCATAACCATGCATCATTTTCATTTTGTGCAACTAAGCATGCATGGGATTATGAATGTCATCTAGATGCACCATATATATATATATATATATATATATATATATATATATATATATACATTGCCTATGCGATGGCCAATGAGCATTGTTTTGTTAGATTTAACATCAACTATTCTACACCCATTTACATCAAACATGACATTAAACCCTTTATCACACAATTGACTAATGCTCAATAAATTGTGTTTTAGACCATTGGCATCCAATACATTTTCAATAAGTATGGAAGAGTGATTACATATGGAGCCAATACCTTCCATGAATTTTGACTTTGTGCTTTGGCCTTGTAGCAATGCTCCCCCTACAAACAAAGAGTTTAAACTTTGATTTTTGGTACCCAAATCATTTTTGGTCCATGAGTGTTAGCTCCCAAAAGCTTGGTTCCCTTAGGAATCCATGGTGACATGGCGTTAACATTATTAGATTTTACAAGTTCCTTAGGAACCCATACATTTCTAATCCTTTTAGTTCTAGAATGCCTATTGGAGCCACTTTGTTTGTAGTTAAAATTCTTTCTTTTTATAGAGTTGGTTTTTGAAGATTCACCTTTTTCAAGCTTTGAGGAACCAACATTTTTGAAAGAATTTTTGAGCTCATTAAGCTCATTCACCAACTTTTGGTGTTCATCATTACATTGAGAAAGAAGGTTTTTTAAATCAATATTTTCTTGTTCAAAGAACTTTAAATCATCTTGCAAGCTTAAAATATTTTTCTCAAAATCCGAGTTAATTTTAGAGAGTAAATCGTTTTGAGCTTTTAAATCCAAAATGACTTTTTTTGTTTTTCAAAACGAACTCCTTATATTTCTCTACTAAGTCATCATATACCTCTTGTAACTCATCATATGCACCATGCAATTCATCAAATGTAAAATCAAAGCAAGATGAGTTAAAGGTTACCATAGAGTCCTCCTCAAGAGCCATGAGGCAATGGTTGGCCACTTCATGTTCCTCATCCTTGGATAAATCCTCATCACTCCAAGTAGCAATTTTGGCTTTGAGCTTCTTCTTCTTCTCAAAGCCCTTCTTCTTGAGTTGAGGGCAATCGGAATGAATGTGACCCAGCTTCTCTTGCACTCAAAGCAAATGATGGGATCCCTTTATTCTTCTTTGCTTTTGTTCTTGAAGCCTATCTTTCTTTGAAATTTCCTCCCTCGGTTAGACTTCATGAACCGTAAGAATCGTTTGGCTATCATTGCCAACTCCTCAAAATCTTCCTCCTCACTAGAAGAGCTCTCCTCTTATAGAGAGGCTTTGAGAGCAACTTCTAGCTTCTTTTTCTTGTCCACCTCTTGCTTCTTTATTCTCCTTTCTCCTTTCTTCATTTCTTCTTCTCTTCCTTGTTTCATAATCTCATGAGTAAGGAGAGAACCAACTAGCTCATCAAGCTTCAAAGTCATCAAATTATTAGCTTCGATGATGGCCGTTCTTTTACTATCCCAAGATTCTGGGGGAGAATATAGAAGCTTCCTTACTAGCTTATCTTCGGGAATCACTTCATCGAATCCTTTAAGACCATTTACGATGATAAAAAACTGATCAAACATCTTGGAGACACTTTCTTCGGGGTCCATCTTGAAATTTTCATAACTCAAATTTAATAGCCCGATCTTCGTCTCCTTCATGTTGTCTTAAGAGTTTCCCACACTTCTTTCGCGCTCTCAATTGAAGAAACCTTAGAATAGATGTTTGAACCAAGTGCACAAAATATGATGTATAAAGCTTTATCATTGACTTGCATCATTCGTCTATCTTCCTCGGTCATCTCCGATTTCACCTTCGAAACAAGTCTTCCTTCATCATTTCTTTTTACCGGAATGAAAGACCCTTCTTCCACTACATCCCAAACCATGTTGTCAGTGGATTAATGAGGAGACGCATCTTATTCTTCCAATATGGGTAGTTGTCCCCATTGAAGAATGGTGGTTTAGTGGTGGATTGAGACTCGTAAAGGTTGGAGGTTGAGGTACATGCCATGGCTTGACTTTAGACTTGATCAAAAGAGGTAGGCTCTGATACCAATTGTTGAGTGGGTCGTTGAATCGATTAATGCCAAGAGGGGGTGAATTGGATTTTTAAAATGTTTGGTAGTGAAGTGGTAAAATAAAAATTAAAGACAAGACGCTTATAGTGGTTCAAGTTCCAAATGAACTCTACATCCACTACCTTAGCTCCCACTAAGGATTTTCAAACAACTCCACTAGTTGATCTTCTCCTTTTCTAGGCTTAGGAGGAAACCTTTACACAAGTGGTCAATTTTCTACCCAAAATTGACCAAACCCTCTCACAAGGTTACAAAGAAGAATTTGGCAAATACAAGGTATCTCTCAATACAAATGCTGCCCAAATTACAAGCACTCAACCCAATTGAATCTGAAAAATAGGAATTACAAAGAATGACAATTAGGGTTTTACAAAGATATGAGAATTAAGCACTTGAGCTTGGATTTGATGTTGGAATGTTTCTTTTAGGATCAATAGTTGTTGCTGGTTGTTTTTGGACTCCCTTTTATACCTTCTCATTCAATTCTAGCTGTTGGGGTTGTTGCCATCATAAATATAGCCGTTGGGATGCAATCTTCCCACCATAAATGCACTTCTGCAACTACCCGTTTCGAAACACTTGTACATGTTTTGAAACAGACCAAAATAGAAATAGTCGTTGGGGTGTAATTAAGAGACCATATCAAAACGAACATGATAGTTTTGATACGCTAAGAGCCCGTTCCGAAACGTGCTTGATGTCGTTTCGAAACAATTTGAAACTGTCAAAACACGTATCGAAACGTGCTTAACTCGTTTCGATACACCTTAATCGTTTTCTGAAAATTAGTTATAAGATTATCATATTTTTGAATCCCAGTTTGAAAATCGTTTCGAAATGTTTGAGGTCGTTTCGATACTGTCGTATCGAAATGGATCTGCCCGTTCCGTTGTTCTTCATCTGTTTCGAAACATAGGGTCCTGTTTTGATACTACCGTACTGAAACATGAAGGCTTTTTTTGAAACACATGTTAACAGTTTCAAAACGTTCTGAAACACCTAAGGGCTGTTTCGAAACGATGACTCGAAAATCACTATTTTGACTTGGAAAACACTTGGAAAAATTTGTGTAAACATTTGGTTTTGACTTGATAACTTTACTTAAAAGTTTTGGGAAGTTTTTAGGACTTAAAAAAATTTATTTTCTATTTTCAATTTAGTCCTTTAATCCTTTGTTATATCAAAATCAATTCTTTGGTTTTACAGAATAGTTCTGCTAATGGTCCTGTGTCTACTAATGGTCATGTGATGTTTACTCAAGATCAGTATGAGAGTATTTTGACATTGTTGCAAGAAAGAAATATTTCTCTTTCTAATCATGTTGTTACAGAATACAAAGTGAATGCTTTATCTTCTGTTTTTGATGCTCCAATCGAAGATACATATATGTTTTTTAATTGTTCCTTAAATAATTTGAATGTTTCTTGGGTTTTGGGCTTAAGGGCTACTGACCATATAGCTACTTCACTTTAATTTTTTTTGAATATTGTTATCTTGTTCATAATAAGTTTGTTAAATTCCCTAACAATGAAACTGTAAAGGTTACCGAAGAACTAATGATTTTGATATAATTATTGAAAAATAGTTTTGGACTACATTGAAAAGATTTCAAAAATGCCTTTAAAGTCCAAAAAACTTGAAAATATGTTTGAAATGGTTTCATAGGTTTTTAACATGTCTAAAACGCTTTTTAAATGGCCAAAATATCATTTTTACAAGGCCTATTTCGATACACCTTTATCAGTATCGATACCACAATTTCTAGTAAGCAAAACCCAGATGCAGGGCTAGTGGTATCGAAACCACCGTGCTGGTATCGAAACCAGCCTGACTTTTTCAGCCTCCAACAGCTAGTTCTGAAGAAGGGCGTTCCGAAACGGGGTCGAGTGTTTCGAAACGGACAACTGTAGAATTGCATTTAATGAGGGAAATAAAGTCTCCAACGGCTCCAAAACATCCCTAATGGCTAGTAACGACCACAAACTCAATTGGGACTATAAATTGAAGGCTGGAACACTTGAAGAATGTTAGAGACAACATCCAAGCAATATGGTCAAGAGAATTAGAGTCTAAATCTTTATTTTATTATTCTCTTGTACATAGTCTTTAGAGAGAGCTTAATTGTAAATCCTTTGTTCTCGTGTGAGCTTAAATTTGTGTAAACACCCACATTGTGAGGTATTAAGTTTACCAAACAAATACCTTGTAAAAGGAGAGGTTCTAGTTTAGCCTTGAGAGAAAAACTAGAGTTGGTTCTATCTTAGCCAAGTCCAAAAGATAGGGTTATAACGGTTTCCTCCTAAACCGGTAAAAGGAGACGAATTCATTGTTGAGTGAATTAGGAAATCCTTAGTGGTGTGCTAAGGTAGTGGATGTAGGTGCTTAGTTAATAGCCCGAACCACTCTAAAATCATTGTGTCACTTGTCTACATTTATTTCGATTTTAGCCAATTCAACCACCAAACATTTATAACCCTCCTTGACGGTTTCGGTGATCGATTCGAGCGTGCTACAAGCCTAACAGTTACTCATGTTGGTACTGTTCATATTTCAGATTCCTTTTATATAATGTTTTTCACATTCCTCGTTTCAATTTTAATCTAGTTCTGTATCTCAGTTGACAAAGCATAATTCTTTATGTTTAATTTTTTCTTCTGTTTTTTGTTATATACAGGACCTCAATGCCTCGAAGATGATTGGTTTAGCTAAGGTTTCTAATGGCCTTTATGAACTTGAGGTTCCTCTTTCCCACAATGCTATGGTTTCTAGTTCTGTCTCTAGTTCTGTTCAAATTCAAGATTCTATTGCTCTTGTTAATAATTCTTCTGTAAGCAATTTTGTTCTTTGGCATGCCTGTTTGGGTCATCCCTCAAAGAAAAGAATGACGTATTTTTGTCAACTGAATAAAGATATTCCTTTTTCTCATCTGTCTAACTGTGAAATTTGTCATCTTGCTAAACAAAAACGTTTTCCTTTTCCCGTGAGCAGTTTTGTATATGAATGTGTCTTTGATATAGTTCATATGGATGTCTGAGGGCCTTTTCCTGTTAAGAGCTTGTATGGACATTCCTACTTTTTTTACTATAGTTGATTATAAGAGTAGGTTTGTATGGATTTACCCTATGCAATTTAAATATGAAGTACGAGAATTAATTCCTCAATTCTTTACTTTAACTAAAACTCAATTTTCAAAAAGGATTAAGTGTATTAGAACATACCATTTGAAATGCTAGATTTTTTTAAAATAAAAGGGATTGTGCATCAATATTATTGTGTTCATACACCTCAACAGAACAATGTTGTTGAAAGAAAACATCAACACTTACTTGTTGCAAGAACTTTAAGGTTTTAGTCAAATTTACCTTTAAAATTTTGGATGGACTGTATTTTACATGCTGCTTACTTAATAAACATAACTCCTACACTTGTTCTTCTTAATACAACACCTTTTGAAGTTTTATTTCAGAAAACACCTAAGCTTACACACTTAAAGATCTTTGGATGTTTGGCTTATGCTTCTATTTTACCTAAACCTAAAACAAAAATGGATCATAGGGCTAGAAAATGTATTTTTCTAGGATATCTGAGGAATATTAAAGGATATAGGTTATTTGATATTGAGAATAACAATGTTTTTGTTTCTCGTGATGTTGTTTTTTATTGAAAATGTATTTACACACTTGAATCTGCTTCTAATTTTGATTTTGCTTGTGAACCACTTATTTCTGAAATAGATCAATCTTCTAATACCATTCTTCCTTTAGAAAATAGTAATTTACAACATTGTTCTTTGGATTCTTCTACTCAAGTCCAGCAAGATGTTACAACTCAGCAGCCTTCACGAGCTAGTTCCACGAGGCAAGTTCAATTGTCACAGAAGTTTAGAGAATTTCAAGTTTCTTTACCAATGTCCAAAATTTCCAGAACTTCACCTCATTCAATTGCTCATGTGTTATCCTATGACAACCTTTCTTCTTCTTATCAGTCATATGTTAATGCTACTAATATATTGATCGAACCTAAGACTTATAAACAAGCAATTTTACATGATTGTTGGAAACAAGCCATGCATGAAGAAATTAAAGCTTTAGAAGCTAATAACACATGGGAACTTGTTCCTCTTCCTCATGGTAAACAAACCATAAAATGCCGATGGGTTTATAAGACTAAATTAAAATTTGATGGGACTTTAGAAAGATATAAGGCTAGGTTAGTTGCGAAAGGCTATACTCAACATCATGGGGGTGGATTTTATGAATACTTTTTGTCATGTTGCTAAAAGTACAACAATTAGATCTATATTGGCTATAGCTGCTGCTAAGGGTTGGAAATTACAGCAATTAGATGTGAATAATACTTTTTTACATGGTTTTTTGCTTGAAGAGGTTTACATGGAACCACCTCATGGTCTTTCTGCTGCTCCTAGTTTAGTTTGTAAGCTTAAAAAAAGTCTTTATGGCCTAAAGCAAGCTTGCATGTAGTGGAATGAACGTCTGACTGTTGCTTTACTTGAAAAAGGTTTTAAGCAGGCTTCTTTAGATATCTCTATGTTTGTTAAAAGTTTTGATAGTAGTTTCATTGCTTTAGCTGTGTAAGTAGATGACATTATTTTAGTTCGGCCAACTGTGGAACCTATTAATGAAATCAAAACCTATTTGCATGACACTTTTCGAATTAAAGATTTAGGGGATCTTAAATATTTTCTTAGACTTGAAGTAGCTCGATCTAATAAGGGTATTAATTTGTGTCAGTGCAAATATACCCTTGAATTTTTAGAAGAAATTGATTTTTACAGATTCTAAACCTGTACCTACCCCTATTCTTCCTAAAGTCAAGTTTTTAAAAAATAGTGATACTTTTTTTTATATAATATCCTATAGAAGATTGATCGGTAAATTGTTGTATCTTACCAATACAAGGTCTCACATTACTTATGTTGTTCAACAATTTTTTCAGTTTTTGGTGGCTCCTACTGATAAACATTTACTTGTTGATCATAGAATTTTGCGATATCTTAAAGGGTCTCCTGGCCAAGGGTTATTTTTTTTCTTCAAGCAATGTTATTAAGATCAATATTTTTCCGATTCTGTCTGGACATCTTGTCTAGATTCAAGAAAATCTGTGACAAAGTTTTGTGTTTTTCTTAGTACTACACTTGTTTCCTGGAAATCCAAGAAACAACAAACAATTTCTCGTTCTTCAAGTGAGGCAGAGTATCGTGCTCTTGCTACTGTTACTTGTGAAGTTCAAGGGCTTCTTTATTTACTTTTTGATTTGAAAATTAATATATCTACTATGAATCTTTTTTGTGACAATTTGTATGCTATCAAGATTGCAGAAATTTCAGTTTTTCATGAGTGCACAAAACACATAGAGATTGATTGTCATTTGGTTCGCGATAAGATTCAACAGGGCATGTTGACTTTACTTTCAGTTTCAACTCAGAATCAAACTACAGATTGTTTTACAAAGGCTTTACATACTTCAGCTTTTTTGGAATTCAAGTCCAAGTTAGGCATTCAAGATTTATATGCGTCAACTTGAGAGGGGCTATTAGAAATATTGACAGCTGAGTTAGGTAGTTTGTTAGTTATCCAGTTGACTTTCTTTTAGTTTCTTTGAAATAATTTCTTTATTACTATAAATATAAACTTAAGTTGTATTTTATTTTTTTTATCTATTGACTAATAATAGTTTACCGATTCAGTTTCTTTCAATTCCCAAATATGCTTAAACCCTAACAAGAAAACTTTTCTCCTTTGAAATCCCAAATTTTATCCGGTATCTCGACTTTATCACACTATGAATTTTTCTGGTTGTCTTCGTTTAGAGCATATCTGCTGTTGTGTCTGGTCTTTTAGATTTCTTGCTTGCCTCGACTTTTGATTCTGTGGTGTTGTTTTGTTGAATGTTTGTGCTCTAAAGTTTTTCTTCTCTTATGAATTGCTTATCGTGGAATGTAAGGGCCCTATGCCAGAATGATACAAAGAGCATTTTATCAAATTTGATTGCAAAATACCGACATATTATTGTTTTTCTTAGTGAAACAAAGTAAAAAAGAGCAAAGTTGGAACATTTGAGAAATAGATTCCACTTTACCAATAGTTTCTACATTGGCTCTATGGGAATCGCCGGGGCCTTGCTCTGTGGTGGACTTGTGAGGCCAATTTAATTATTTTTTTGTTCTTTTACTATAATTTATGTTTTCTTATTAAAGCTCTTATTCGATCAAATAATAATAATTTAGTCACTCAATTATAGATTTAAGAACAAATAAGTTATTTTTTTCTAAAAGCAGTAATTCAAACACTCAATTATAAGTTTAGGAACAAACATACGACTCAATTAAAATTTTATAACATTCATTATGTTATTCAAACTGAAACGACTTGATATAATACCAATTTTATTCTTCAAAATTTGTACATTTTATTAATTGTCCGTGATTCAAAATTTTCACGTAATTTTTTTATCCTTAAGAAAAATATAAGTACAAAAGGCTCTATAGCTCAGGCAGATTCTGTTCCGAAGACTAAATGCAATAAGTTATTGTCATTTGTTGGTGTAGAGTTTCAAATAGAGGTGGGGTATTTATTTCATATTGAAAGAAAAGAGTAGATTCTGAAGTATGAAAATAATAGTGTTGAATATTCTATTAAATATGTCTTCTGAGAAGAGAGTAATAATTTTATGACACTAATATCTTTTAAGTCGTCAATTGTTATGGACGATCATGAAATTACCAGCTTTTACGATTGGCCTCCAACATGTTTAATTTGTATCACAAACACTTCAGCTATAAAACAAATGTTCAAATTATACTGTTTTTGTAATAGATGCCTAAATTTTTTTAGTCAAAATTATTGTCTATTGTTTTTTCATTGCCAATTTAAGATTTTTGATCACATACGTTAACAAAGTTATTATTCAATTATAACATGACATGTGGCTAATTTTTTTAAAAAATAAAAATCATAATTTCTTAAAAAGACCTCGAATTTCTATTTTATTTTATTTTTAAAAATCAAATATTGTTTCTTTTAGCCTCGCCATTCGACATTTTCTTCATGTCAATCATTCATCATTTCCCTATTAGTCATTACGTAAGTGTTGTGTGCAAACCTACAATCCTCCAACTACAGGTCGAAAACCCAAATGACCTTTTTTCTTTATTGTTAGTCGTTCGCTGAAATTATCAGTGTTGTGATTGATCGTTCGTTCATTGATTTCAAACGATAGAAAAGTGGTCTAATGAAGGAATAAATTGATGATTAAAGGAGGTTTAAGGATTTAGGATTAGGTATTTGAGGATTTGAAGTTTGAATTTTTAAGAAATGTTTTTTAAATTATTTTAAAAATAATATTAAATTAAAAAATAGTCACGGGACACATTTTGATTGGTTAACTAACTTTTTAATGTTCTTCACAAAAATATTTAAATAATAACGAAATTAATTTGACTGACAACCTATAGCAGAAAATAAATATATCTTAAATACAAAACTTTCAATTAAGCCCGATTATTTAGCATATATGTCTAAATAATTTCGACGTTGGGGGTATTTTACTAGAATTTTTTACCAATAAAATTCCCTTGAAAGAAACGATGAGCTCCGACAATCTCAGAAACCCTGCCTTTTCCCCTGCCCTTGCCGCTGGCGCCGTCAGCCCTGGGAACCCCCGGAAACACCGCCGCCTAGACGACGATCCACCGGACAGAGGCGGTAAAACGCAACCGCCCTTGACATCCTACAAAGAATCCCTACTGAACTCTATTCCCGCAAATCCGTCTGCCCAGGAGAAATTTTTTGAGGAAGATGATATTGATATCATGGAGGGTGATGTGGTCCGATCCACCGAAGATGGTATCCCGGCCATTGATTTTTCAGATCGGATCCAAACCTTGGCGGAACGTAGTCTTGATCAAACTTTGATTGTGAAGTTGCTCGGTCGTCGCATTGGATACAACACTTTGCACTCAAAAATATATGAGTTATGGAAACCACAGCAGGCGATTCGACTAATGGATATCGAGAATGACTATTTCTTGGTATCGTTTCGTCTCAAATCGGATTATCTTAAAGCACTCACTGAGGGACCTTGGACTGTTTTTGGCCATTATCTGACAGTGCAACAATGGTCGCCGGAATTCACGATTTCAACCCCATATCCGACGCAAGTGGCTGTATGGATTCACCTACCGGGACTGCCGGTTTTACTCTACAAGAAGAGCTTGATCGAAGAAATTGGTGAATGTATTGGTCTGGTGCTCAAGTTAGATTATCAAACGAAGATGGGCCGCCGGGGTCGTTTTGCGCGAATGGCCGTTACGATCGACCTCTCTAAGCCGCTTACATCCAAGATTATTGTTAATGGCAATATCCAACTCATTGAGTATGAATCTCTCCCTGTTATTTGCTTCAACTGCGGCTTGTATGGCCATGGACAAGAGCTTTGCCCAAAAGCAAAATTGGATGAGCAAAATACCTCGGATACACAGGCTGCTGTGACTGACAATCCCACCGCCGATGTCCCGATCGCACCTGCTGCAGCAGGCGTAACCAGCGGTGAAGATTCGACTTTTGGCCCGTGGATGGTAGCGGAGCGTCGGCCAAGACGCAATAACACAAAGCCAAATACTGCTCCACCCGCCTCTGCCGTTACACCCACAGGTTCACGTTTCAGCCCCCTACATGTTGATATGCCCAGCGAGCCCAGCAGCCCACTGCCCGCAAAACCCAGTGATGCACCTGTGTCGCAACGTCCGCAACGCAAGCAAGGCCACCCTTCGTCTCTTAAGACGCGCAGCAAGGGCAAATCCCACATGGCTGCACAAGGCATCAAAATTGGATCTACAAGGAAGCCTTTGACAGTGAGTCTTGCTGACTTTCCAGTACTATCAAAATTTTCAGCCAAATCCTCTAACATGCCTTCAAGTTCGAGCTCTAGGCTTGATAAGACAAATCATGCCGCGACGGTTATGTCTGAAAACGCCGACCCAAATGTAATGCAACTTGATCCGATTTGCAAAAACCCTCAAGTGCAACCAATCGAAGTATCCCTGCGCGAAAAACCCCCTGATCAGCAGCAGATCCCTGGCAACCCTTTAACCAGCGTGCAGGCTCAACCTACTGCTGTGAGTGATCCGCAAGAGCTACCTAGTACGGATGTTGTTGATTCGACAGAGGATCGACCGACAAAAATGATTGAGTGATGTTTCTCTTCCTTCCTCATTTTTATATATTTTTATGGTTTTAAAAATATTCTCTTGGAATGTGCAAGGTTGCGCAGATAGAAAATTTATTCAGGCGGCAAAGCAATTTATGCGGGATAATAAGCCTGATGTTGTGGTGTTTATGGAACCTCGAATTAGTGGTCACCGTGCTGAATCAGTCATTGCAGCCCTGGGTTTCCCACATTCTCATCGAGTGGAAGCTGCTGGTTTTTCTGGGGGAATTTGGGTAGCATGGTATGATCGTGTCTCAGTTTCTATTCTCAGTACTCATTTTCAGTTCATAAACTTTCGGATTACTCATCGAGCTAGCCACTCTACCCTCCTTGCCACTGCCGTGTATGCATCTCCTTCGGCGTCGGGAAGGAAAGCCCTATGGAACCATCTCCATAATCTCGCGGCAACTATTCGTAGCCCCTGGATTATTTTTGGAGACTTTAATGCTACTCTTTCATCGGAGGATCGTCAAGGTTGCTCTTCATCCGCTCGGCCAAGTAAGGATTTCCATCGTCTCATGCTTGATCACTGTTTGCGCGACATGGGATACAGTGGCCCTGATTTTACGTGGTCTAGGGGCCTTGCGTCCGTCCGCCTGGATCGTTTTATATGCAACGTCTATTTTGATGAATCCTACCCGGAAGCTTCAGTACAACACCTGCTTCGGATGCGTTCTGACCATAGGCCCATCTTCTTGCAAATTGGAGCCGCGCATCACAGGTCACCTTCTAAACCTTTCCGTTATTTTTCTGGTTGGAATTCACATGAAGATTTCTCGCGGATGGTTTTGGACAATTGGGTACCAGCATCCTCCTTATCTGAGACTATCCAGAATTTCACCTCTGCTGCTGATACATGGAATAAATTGGTCTTTGGTTACGTGGGCACTAAAAAACGTATGCTTATGGGACGACTTCGTGGAATTCAAAGGGCCTTGAGTAGTCGTTTTTCCCGGTTTCTAAAAAATTTGGAAGGCGAATTGCTTGTTCAATTGGAACATCTCTTGGATGAAGAAGAACTTCTTTGGAGACAAAAATCACGCTCCGACTGGATCTCTATGGGTGATCGGAACACCCGCTATTTCCATAGGCGGGCAATTGCGAGACGTCAGCGCAGCTGTATAAAAGCTCTTCAACTATCGGATGGTACCTGGTGTGATGATGATACTCAGTTGAAAGAGGAAGCCGTTCAATTTTTTCAGTAAGTTATTCACGGATGGGACGACGGCATCGGAAACTTTTCCCCTCTCGGGTTGCTTTCCGCCTGTTGATCGTACGACTTTGGAGGCCCTTGAGTTGATCCCATCACCGGCGGAAGTTCACGCTGCCCTTATGGACATGGCGCCACTTAAATCCCCTGGGTGGGATGGACTTCACGCTGAATTTTACCAGAGGCAATGGCCAACGGTGGGTCCCTCGATTGTTTCCATGATCCAAAGCATCTTCCGAGGTAATCATATGGATATGGATCTTAATCGCACTATTATAGTCCTTATTCCCAAATGTGCTCATCCATCGACCTTTGTGGACTTTCGACCCATAAGCCTATGTACAGTTATCTACAAGCTCTTATCGAAGATTATTGTTCGTCGGCTCAAGCCCATTTTTCCCCAAATCATTGGGCAAAACCAAACTAGTTTTGTCTCAGGAAGAAACATTACGGAGAATATAATCATTAATCAGGAAGTCATCCACTCTATGAGGTTAGCGAAAAATAGATCAAACTGGATGGCAATCAAAGTTGATCTGACTAAAGCTTTTGACCGTGTTAAATGGGACTTTATATCAGACTCTCTTTTGGATGCGGGTTTCCCTCCTATTATCCGAAGAATAATCATGAGTTCAATAACTTCGGCTAGCTTCCAGATACAGTGGAATGGGACCTTATCTCGGCCTTTTTACCCGGAGCGCGGCATCCGCCAGGGCGATCCTCTCTCGCCCTACATCTTTGTGCTAGTCATGGAGCGACTTGGGCATCTGATCAACCATTCAGTTCAAAGCCGGATTTGGCTTCCTTTCCGGTTCGTCCGTAATGGCATTCCGATCTCACATTTATTTTTTGCGGATGATCTTATCCTATACGCCGCCGCTGACATGTCTCAGGCTAGTAGGATACAAACTGTGCTGGATACATTTGGAGCTTTCTCGGGCCACTGTGTTAATAGAACTAAAACTCAGGTTTATTTCTCACCAAATACCCCACGTGCGCTACAGGATGATATCAGTACTTTTTTAGGCTATCAACATGTGTCTTGTTTAGGAAAATACCTTGGAGTACCAGTATTACATGCACGTATGAGATGCTCAGATTATAGTTTCATTATTGACAAGATAAGGGAAAAACTCAATGGTTGGGCTAGTCGCACTCTTTCACTAGCATGTCGTATTACGCTTGCTAAATCAGTTTTATTTGCTATACCAGTTTATTTCATGCAAACATCTCTGTTACCAAAGAAGACTTGTGCTGAAATTGAATCTCTTATCCGCAAATTCATATGGGGATCGACGGATCAAGCATAAAAAATATCGTTGGTTAATTGGGAGTCTATTTGCCAACCCCCGGTTAACGGAGGTCTTGGATTCCGGCGTATTCATGATTTTAATATGGCCTTTATCTTGAAAATATGCTTCGCGCTGGTATCGGACACACAGGCTCTATGGATTCGTCTTCTTCGGCAAAAGTATCGTATGCATGATCTTTACCCTATATCGGTCACTCGGAACTCTTGTACTCCCCTATGGAGGGCAATCGCTTTGGCTTGGCCTGCTCTTAAAGGTAGCTTATCTTGGTTGATTGGAGATGGGATGGCGGTTGATGCCTTAGATGACATTTGGATCCCGTCTATTGGACCTCTACGGGAACATCTGTTACATCCGATCGACACTAGCACCCGACCCATGCGAACTTGGGACCTATTGGATGACCATGGGGAATGGGACCATGCGCGCCTATCAGCCCTCTTTGACCCGGCCGTTATCCCATATATTATGAGTATCCGTTGCCCGGATGCCTCGGATATCCCCGACTCCCCTGCTTGGAGGTACACTGCTGCCCAGAAGTTTACGGTAAGTTCCGCTTACGAGTCGAAATGTCACACGTATTGGGACAGTCGTGATCCTGTTTGGACGTTGGTGTGGTCTCTGCGCATCCCGCAGCGAGTCCGAATGTTTATATGGCTATGTTTCAAACAACGCCTCATGACCAACGTTGAGCGTTTTCGACGGTACCTTGCTCCTTCTCCTACATGCTCATACTGCGGAAAAGAGAATGAATCTGTCCTCCATGTCTTACGAGACTGCATTGCAGCACAGCAGGTATGGCGATCACTGATTCCCCCGAGCCTGCATGCCTCCTTCTTCAACGGGGAGATAGTAAGCTGGCTGCAGCGTAATCTCTCACAGCATCATACTCTGCCGTCTTCGGATATACCTTGGTCCTTCTTATTTGCGTCTATCATTTGGTATATTTGGAAGAATAGAAACGACTCAATCTTCAGTGATACACGAGCATCACCGGAACAAATCTTGGCACGAGCCATTGCATGGGCCAACTATATAAATGAAGCAAAAGATTGCACCGGCCAGGGTCGTAAACCCTGCACCCAACAGCGCAGAGGGAGCAGACCTGACGCGGGGTGGGTTGCCTTGTCGACAGATGGAGCAGTCGCGCGCTTGTCTCATTTAGGTGCCGCAGGAGGAGTCATTCGAGCAGCGGATGGTAAATGGATTCTGGGCTTCAACATAAAGCTAGGTGTTGTTAATCCACTCCAAGCTGAGTTGTGGGCTGTTCTCATAGGACTTCGGATTGCTCGATCAAAAGGTTTTTCTCGGATCCTTATTCAGCTGGATAGTAAAGAAGCGGTTGATCTTTTGAATCGCACTAATGCTCTCCTTGATACAAACCCGCTCATCCGTGATATTGCAAAGCTTAGAACAAGAGGGGAGACTCTTGTCCGGTGGTTGCCACGTGAAGGAAATAAAGCTGCTGATGCCCTCGCAAAGATAGCTAGTTCCGATAATTTCGATTTAGTAATTTTTGATACACCTCCGTCTTCTATTTTGCTTCTTTTAGACTCTGATCTCTCGTTTCTGATGTAATTGCTTTCAAGCTATCATTTTAATTCGAAAAAAAAAATTCCCTTGAAAACTTGAAATACATTTTTATCTAAAATTTAAGCCTTTAGACAAGGTCCAATAGTTTAAAAATGGGAGGTTTGAAGTTTTTTGATTTTTTGGAAAAAATAAGGTAAGTTCGTATATTTTTTTACTTTTAATTAAGTTTTAAACCGATAAATTAAATCAATTAAGTCTTTTGACTATTTATTTTTTATAATTGTTTTTGAGATATTGTTGTCACATGATACACTACAATTTTATCATGTGACATTTACGATCTTTAAAAAAAAACTATTTTTATGATTTTTAATAACTTTGTTCAGAATTTTTAAATAAAATAAAAAAATTTGAAAATGTTACTGACAACACTATAACACGACACGTCAATCGATTCAAAACAAAATTATTAAAATTTTGGTCAAATGGATGAATTGATAAAATTTTATATTATATAGACTTAATTGGATGAAAAAAGTTTCATGGGCTTAATTGACCATTAACCCAAAATGGAAAGGGAAAAAAAAACCATCTCGTTTCCTCCGTTTCTTAAAGCAAAAAAATTATAACAATGACAATATAAATCCAAAAAAGAAGAAACAGACATCATTTAGACATGAAGGAACCGGTTGTATTGATTGGGTAATAAATCCAGCTTTGAGCTTTCTGACATGCTATGGAAACTGGAAAGGTCTACAGGAACAATAATTTAAATCCAAATCAACAAAGATTGATCAATCCATTATAAATAATTAACTGCACAGTTGCCCCCACGAAATGTACACATTTGGAGCTGACCAACATACGACCAGCCTATATTTGGTAGCACAACATAAAGATCCGTCAGTCTTCTTCGTCATCATCACCTTCAGGAAGCCCCATATCGTCTCCGATACCTTCAAGCAGTTTGTCGACATCCTCACCTAATTCAGATAACCTTGCACTCAACTTTTCCACCTTGCTCTGCTCTTGTCCAAGGCACACAAGCAAATCATTCAGCTCTGCTTCACTTTCCTTCTGAGCTTCTTCCCTAGCTTTGGCCTTCATTGCCTCAATATCGGGAGATGTTGAGGTCCCTCCACTCTTCAAGGTTTTCACCTCTTTTTCTAGGTGGATATTGTTCTGTTCAAGACTATTGTAAGCATCTGATAGACTCTTGAGATCAGACTCCAGCTTCCCTGCCAAATTCTGGTACATTATTGCCTCTGATTCAACCTTAGCTTTCTCTACCTTCAGCATCTCCACCCGTTGAGATGCCTCCAGAAGATCTCTACGAAGTGTTCCCACCTGGACTCTATCCGAGCCGCTGCCTGCCGTTATCTTGTGTTGAGAATGACCTGTCCTTGCCAAATCCTCAGCCAAAGTGGCATTCCGGCCTAGAAGTTTCTAGAAATGAAAAAGGAAAAGGAAACAGAAGATCAGACATGTAAAAGCATGGGAAGCAAATTGACAAACATATATTAATTTTACAATATTGGCGTATAGCACTATTGATGATGAGAAAAAATAGTTTACAATAGTGGTGAATCATTAAGAAGTAAGAACCCAATAAATGCACGCAGATGAAACATGTGAATTCCAGGTAATGAGTTCTTTTGGTTTTTAGTTTTCAGTTACCTGTATCTCAGAGCACTGTGTCTCCACAAATGCTTGTAGTCGCTTGATATACTCCTTGTCGCTTTCTCCACCCTTTTGTTCCAGTTCAGCAGGCACAACAGCCACATCACTCTTAGGGCGACTGTAAACATCTACAATGTTCTCTCTAATATTCACTTCCAAACTTTTCACAAAATTAACAAACGGAGCATCAAATATTGATGTGAGGATTGGATGATCCTCATTCTTCTGATCTGTCAAATCATTCTCGTCAACATCTTCAATCTCTGTCATACTAGCAGCAGTGGATCTTGTTAATGGTTTATGGGACTGAGTTGGCTTCACTGAAGAGAAAACGAAGCTTCTCTGCATCTCATCAAACTTCAGAAAGTACGATGTAAGCCCAGTTTTCTGGCTAATGGCATCAGCTATGGTAAAACCATCCTTTCCATTCTCACTAGATTTGTTGTAAATAACGCATTCTCCCAAGAGAACTGCACCCAACCCCCTAACACACACAGTTGATGATGTATTTGACACCAACTCAAGCAGATATGTTAAGTGAGGGCGTGAATCTAGGAAGCATTGCACTGCACTTGGGCAATCTGCTAGCCAAGTGATGAGCAGTTTCAAGATAATTGGTTGGATATACGAGTAACCTGGTTTCCCATCTTTATTTTTCATTGAAGAGGCAACTGCCAAATACCTAACAATTCGGTGCAATAGTAGCTCTGGAGCTCCTAAGGATGGCATTGGCGCTTCAAGCTCAATCCGTAGAACCTGCAAATCTTCATTGAAATTAGAATACAGGAAAACAGAGGCATACAGTTGCCACTTTGCTCTACATGCAATTGAAAAAGCGAAAAAATGTGACAGCATACCTTTTCTTTGCACTGAGTATTGTCCTTGAGAATATGAGTAAGAACACTGGCAGCCCTGCAACAAGTCTGTACTTCACAATATTAGTTGGACAATTCGCAGGTGGTAAGCATCATGAAGAAAATCTAATAGTATGCTATATGATGGAGATCAATATTTATAAAATCTTAATGCATATCATAAGATGGTTCAACAAATTTAGGTTCTCATTATTGTTCTTCTATGTTGATGATGAACAATGGAGAAGTGCAAACATTAGATTACCTCAAGATCACCATTGCTTTCGCTCATTGCAAGACCACGTAACAGCATGCTGCCACAAATACCCCGTAATCAGATAATTTCATCAAATGATTAAGTTTTGTACAGAACAAGCAAACAGCCAAGTAAAACTTTAAGATTTAACTAACACAATAGAGTTCAACACATTTTCCTAGTCAAAATAGCCTAATAATAGAAAGAAAAAAAAAAGAAAACATCATGAGTAACAAACCTTCCAAATGACAAGTTCACATCCTCCTCAAGGTGAGCATCAGCCATTGAATTTGGATGTGGAATTAATGTCGATGCTAGCATTGCTTGCCCATCCTTGTTTTTCTAGAAATAAGATCGAAAGTTCACAATCAAGAAACAGTAGTTCACACTAAGACACTTCTTGTAAATTACATGGCCATAATTATTAATAAAAGAAAAATACCAAGTAAAGAGAAAGCTGCGATACCTCGCAAAAATTCTTAAAAACATGGTCAGCCGCAATAAACTCTTGCATACTAGATGTACGTAAAATGATTCGGAGAAGAGAATTCAAAGCAGGTTCTACTTGTGGCTCCTCACCAAGAACTTTGCTGGAAAGGGCATCCAGATTCTGGGAATGCCCAGCAACCAAGTCACCAATGCACCTTAGTGCCTGGCAAAATATAATCATTAGAGAAGGGTATGCTGAAATAAAGAAATAGAAGAAATCTAGAATGAGATCTCACTGAACAGCGCAGAGCAACTGGAGCCCATTGGCTTTCAACACCCAGCATTAGCAGATGGTCCAATAACTTTTTCTACAATCAAGGAAACAGGAAACAAGTTAATATATTACGAAAACAGATGGCTTTGCAGACAGTCAATTCAAGTAGACACGATTTATAATGAACCTGAGCTAGGACCGTCTTATTGGTGATTTTGTTCGAATCTTTTTGAGGATCTGATTCTGAACCTCCCATCAACAACAAATTAATAGTCTCCAACGCACTGAGTAAATTAATTGTCTACTGGCATGTTGTTTGTTTCAAGAAAACACCAAATCACCAGTAAGCTTGTGATAAATCAACAGGAATTGACAATGGAATAAAAACAGAAGGAAAATAGAGCTATAAATACTCGAGTATCTAACCTTCTGTTGAGTAAAACTATAGGAGCTTCCTCTTAGTTTCAATATTGATATTAAGGGATCAAAACCCATAGTCTCCCTTAGTAGCACCTGAAACAGACTTAAAATTATTACCATAGCAAACTTCATGAAAACAGAGAAATAAGAATGAAAATAGTACTTCGAGTATACCTGATTTGAGGAATTGCTGCGAAGAAGGTTGTTCAGCAACTCAAGACAATCCTGCGTAAGAACAATATATCAATACCTCTTTGATTCATTTATAAGATTCTCTAATAGTGGCATTGCAATATAGAATTGACTGCACAAAACATAGCTAAAGAAGCCAGGCATAATAATACTAATAATAAAAAATGCTCTAACAGCAAACAAGCCAGAACAAGCTCACTGAGGTCCAGAATTAAATCCAATGAACCACCTGCACAACAACACCCCCTTCAGAACCTCCTTCCTCCATCACGATACTAAAGATTTTTTCAAATGCACCTTCGAAGACTACAATCTTTTGAATCTCCTGAAATCATAAAACTCACTTAGTAAGAATGAAAAACAAAACTATGCAAGCAAGGTTCATGTGCAAAAAGGAAAAAAAATTAAAGGGCAGAAGAGGGAGGAGGAATAAACAAAAACAAATGCTCACCTCAGCTTCACGAGTCAAGTAAGTAAGAAGCAGTAAGGCTTCATTTCGTATAACCTGGAAGCCCAACAGTGATCAACATCATAAGAAAAAGGAATCACCTAATATAGTCAATATCCTATCCCAATAAAACTTTGAGACAAACAAGAACTTTAGGTAAGATAAATAGAAGGTTCATGAAGATGTACATTCAAAGAGCAGGTGTAGAATAAAGCAGAACATGGAATTTAACAAATTTTGCACGAAGAACATTTGGCTAATAACTGCTAACCTCACGATCCATTAACATATCCATGAGTCGAGTTATGCCACGAGGAATAGACAGAATGGCTTCCTGTAACCTGAATAGGTACTCAGCAAGAGGCTTTCGAGCAGAAACCAAAAAAATGAACATCTAGGTAGAATAGAAGGGATTTCTGTAAAACGCATACCTATTTGGAGAATTAGTGAGAAGGGCTGTTAAAATTTGAAGAGTGTAATATCGCACATAGAAATCCTCCTCTGACTACAAAATCACCAACAGAGAAGATAATGATGCTATAACACGAAGGATCCATACAAAGAGGTAAAATAAGCTCCAGATTCATACAAAGAAAAGAACTCTCACCAGCAAACTTAGTAGAAGAGAAATGCTCTCTGATTCTCGGGAAAGCAAATCAGTATTCATTAAAGCTGGCTGAACCTCATTTGTAGGCCCTTTTCCATGATCAATTGGTGTCAGAGCACTAACAAGAGTTTCAAGGGCACCACGAACCTGCGTAAAGGGAATGAATGGCAATCGTCGTTATCGATTTTCAGGAAATTTTAAATCATAAGTTTCACAGGAGGGATAAAGGAAGACAACAATCTCTGGACATGAAAAAAAGGCACGTTGGACTGCAGACTGCTGGACTAAAGTTCTCTCAGAAATATTGTACATGCACTACTGAGAAACATTATATGAAAAACAACAAAAAGAAGAAATAGAAGAAACATAGCAAGCAACAGGGATCTAATACCATTTCAACATCATCTCGTTCTTCTTTTAAGACACCCATGAGTACAGGAAAACCTGAAAATTTGTATGCGTTAGCTTTATTAAACAATATAGAAACACAAGTCAAGAACGATAGGAGAATTTAACTTCATTACTAGCTTTATTGAACAAGGTAGGAACACACACCCATAGCTCCAAAAGCTAGCTGGCCAGCACGGCTTTCAGCCACAATAGACTGAAGCTCTGTGATAGCAGTCCTCCTGTCTTCCGCAAGGACACCATTACTTATACGATCGAGCAAGCGTTCAACAAAACTGTTGACAAGAGAAAAATGGTAAATCAATACCATCATTCTATATTCTCAATTCCATCATTCATATAGCAAAATAAATAGCAATTACTAATATTCTCAATTCAATTACCTATCCTCACTGGAACCAGAGTCCTCATTGCCAAAAACAAACCCAACAACACCCTGCACAGAACTCAGTTTAAAACTCATAATCACAAAGAAAAAAAATAGGAAAATAAAAGCCAATGCATTCAGAATGCATTGCACCAACAAAATCCTTTTATGCAACATCCAGTAAACACGCATCCATGAACTCAACCGACACACTGAACAAGAGGAACGAAAAACTGACTTATTTTTTTCCATAAGAAAATCAATAGGATAATTAAATTTACACGCAAAGATAAACTGTAGGATTCGCACGAACATATAAACATATCAAATTTGCTGATTTAGTCCATCACCTCAATTTTAACATCAACCTTGAGCTAAAACTAAATTAAAATTCCAATTTCAGTACATATAAAAGATTTACAACAACAACGACATTATCCCCAATAAATGATCAAAAACGAGAGTAATGAGCATAAGAATCAAAAATAATTTTCACCTTGTAACGAGACGCCAAATCCATCTAAGCTCAATTAAGGAGCACAGAAAATCCTGAATTAAAAAAGGGGAAAAACGAAGAATTTGGAAATTATTGAAAAGTTAAAATCATAGATTGACCTAATCGAAGCTAACAATAAAGGTAGGATAAGCAAATTTAGGGCAATAATGGAGAAACCTGAAGAGGATCGAGTGATGTGGAAAGAGAAGAAATGGGACACAGATTTCAATTTGGATCTGCGTTGTACGTGGATGTTGATCGTCGTTTTTCTGACTCAGCGAGTTCGACGATAATCGAATGAAAAAGCAAGTTAATAAATAAAATTAAAAGAAATTGACAAACGGTGCGTATTGGTTATGATATGGGTCAACCGAGGCCCATAACTTTTTAGGCTTCGTCCGTTCACCAACTATTGACTTTGATAAAAAGGCACTTTGGCATTACTTTCAGAAATTGCAATGAAAAAATATTTTTTGAGAAGTAATCTAAAATATAATATTTTTGCAAATAAAATAATAAAGAACAATGAACAAGAGAAAGAAAAAGAGGGTGTTTTGTATTATTCTCAAGTATAGATTTGTATATAATGCCTTCAGTAAATTATTTATTTATAGGCATAAGAAGTACATAATACATTAAACTCTAATTAATGTGGATAATATTCCTAATGATAAAGTAAGTCAAATCTCATTTATAAAGTTCTTATCATGATAGATATCCACATAGATAAATATTCATAACACTCCCCCTTGGATGTCTATGAAGATAATGTGCCTCGTTAAAACTTACCAAGATAAAAACCCAGTGGGAAAAAAATTTCATTAGTAAAGGAAAAATAGTATACACATCTTTGATACGCATAACATGTTGTATCATTTAAAAACCTTACCAGGAAAACCTATTGGGACAAAACCTCGATTAAGGAAAAAAGAGTGCAACGCGTATTTACTCTCCCTCATGAAAACACCACAGAAGATCTTTGAATCTTCATAATTCAATCTTGAATACTATTTTCTAAAGATCGTGAGGGATGAAACTTTGGAGTAATATATTCCAAGATGTATCCACCTTTCAATCGAGATATACATCTTGCATTATCTCTACACAAGATAGCTTTGTATCATATCATGTGAAAGTAAATCACATATCTTCTGGATATGTTGGGTCAATGATCTTAGCCAAACACATTTTTGGCGTGCCTTATGCATAACAATTATTTCTACAAGATTTGAGGAGGCATCGACGAATGTTTGAAGATCTAAAGGTAATGATAATCTTTGTATATCTATGGATATTTCTTGACCAACTAATATATGGTGCTTCCAGAAGAATTATTTATTTATCTTTCTTCCGAAAATAAATTTATTCACACCCAACAATCTTACAATTATTGAGACACTCAATAGATATGCTTTATTCATATTGAATCTTCTTTAAGATTCTTTCGACTTATGTCCATTCATAGACAAAAACGCATATTTAAGTGCTCGATCATTAGGTCGAGACTATACCACATCTCAAGATTCTTTTCTCAAATACTTTTATTAAATACTTTGAAAACTCTTCACGAGTTTCTAATTTTGAAGCTCTTCAGGAGTTCTAATAATATCATGAATCTTGATCCAAACTCTTTTATAAAATGCATAAGGAAATATGAACATTCTTATAGTATTTTCTCAATAAGTACTCACTAAGGCGATTATACCAAATGCGTCAAAATATGAATATTCAATGAGATGTGTCTAAATAAATTTCCACATAAATTTCCAAATGCTTCTAGTATTTTAAATCCTTCAAGGATAAACGGAGATCCACAAAATAATTAGACGCATATAAAATATTTCATAACTGCCAAAGTAATTGCATCCACCATGAAGTAATTAAAACTCATAAATCACAATTCAAGTCATATTTACGACTACTTATTTGTGCCTCACTTGCATTATACCTTTAGGTGTTTGGACTGTTAATCCAAATACTTCTCTTTTAGAAGTTCAAAGCGTTGTTCTATATTGGCCAATTCAATATCTATATTTTTGGATAGATTTCTATACAAGATCATCATATTCTTTCTTTATTCTTATAGAAGTATTCTATGTAAAATTGTTTGCAAAATCGTTGTCGACAACTTTTCAAATTTTCTGGTTCCATTCTCGTAGTCACATAACTCATCGAGATCTCGTCAAGATTTCAATCTTTATTTTCAGGTACCTGAAACTTTTCTAGAATTTTATATTAGTTATGTCTTGGGTCCCTTCAAGAGCCCCGCCTCCAATATATGACCATCCCATATTAGTTTCTATTTACGAGAATTTTGATCATTGGAACAATTATCATGCTTCATGCATGATTTACATCCATTCGCTCTAACATGTATTTCAAATTTAGAGCATTTTGGCCGGTATATGAGACTTAGTTACTCTCATTGAGTCAGTAAATATGTCTGGCAGTTGACATGTAATAACATGAATTATCTTATGAACTTTTAGTTCATATTTGAGGATCTAGATAATGATAATTCATTTCATTCTTTATCCAATTGATTATTCTCTTCCCCTGCTGTTGAGAAAAATCATTTCATAAATGATTCTCCAATTAATGTTTAAGAATTTAAACATAAAATGAGACTCATACTCAATATATATTCTCAACCATTTTTATTTACCCATTTTGTGCGTTGCGATGGAGCAATTCAATAATATATCACACATTCAAAATTTTAAAGTGGAAAATATGACTTCTGACCAAAAGTCAAATCATAATGGAGAGTTTATTATAACTCGTTGGCTAGATGCATGTAAATGTTGCTATATGTGAAATACCATATGAAAAATAATTGTTTTGTTTTCACAATTTAGCTATTAAAGAGGAGGCATCTAACTAAAAGTTTGCTAAATTGTATTTTTCATAACCAATAGACTTTGTAACTACTAATATAGCCTAAAATATAAACCCCATAAGTTTTTGTAAGAAGAATAGTCTAATTGCATAATCTGAATCCTTTTAGAATTAATCTCACAAACTTCTGGTTGTAAGTTGATAAAACAATATAGATGCATCTACTAAAATCAAATAAAACTTTCCACATTTGTGGATATATGGGCCCATATTTCGTTAAGATATGCAAGACATGCAGTCTCAACTTCAGTACAAGAACTTCAAGTTCTAATTCTTTTGGTAAGTGGGATCAACTATATCCTTTGAGAACAAACAACACAAGAACTTCATGTTCTTTTAGTAAGTAGAATTTAATCAATTTCTTTAAGCAACATGTTCTTTAATAAGTGAAATTTAATCAATTCCTTTGAGAATAAGCACCACAAGAACTTCAGGTTCTTTTAATACATGTGCATGTAAATCTCAATAATTTTTGCACCATTATTGATCAGGATGGTCTAACCGATCATGCCAACTATATATATGTGTGTATATATCTCTGAATTTGTAAAATTTTAATTTACCATAACATTTAATTCAATCTCACTCGTACATGTCTAGTACGGCCATCAAAATTGTTCCTTTGAATAGAAATATATTTAGCTATTTCGGAGCTTTCAATTGAAGTTATCTTTTGGTAGCAATATATAGCTCTTCTATAACTTTCAACTGACTTTTTTGCCTACCAGAACTTATATCCAAAATGTGTTTATTTCAAATGTCAATTGATAACGTATGTTACCTATAATTCCCAAATGGATATTTTGCGAACTCATATTACTTTCTTAAAATTTTCACTTCTAGTGGTGACGATATTATTACCATTAGCGGTAATTATTGCAATATTCGTAATTCTGTACTTTTCAAAAAAAAAATTATTGCCTTGGTTTATACTCGTAATATAAAGATAGTCAGCATCCCCTTGACTAATAGTCACAATATGATATTCATTTATGTGAATATCTTCAAAATTCAATAAGTCTCTTTGCGACTTTGGCGAGTATAATGCATTGAGAATATGGAATAGAGTTCCATTTGGCAACAACATATTTACTTTTCTTGAGCTTTCTATGATATTAGTACTCTGAATATAGTACTTGCATTATTCCCTTGTATTTTTAAATGGAAAAATAGACATTATTATGCACTTTTCACAATGTGCTTTGTTTCATTCACTTTGGGGAATGAAAAATATTAAATATAACACATATTAAATTAATTATCTATCAAAAATAATGTCACAAGAACTTGTTACTCTTCTAGAGCATTGATATTTTAGTACTTTGAAATATAGTACTCATAAAGCGTAATGTCACAATTGACCGCATATTTTATTCTGAAAGTAATCATATTCTTCAAATGATAAATTAACATAAAGCGTAAATAAATAATGTGTAAAAGAAATTAACATAAAGTAAATTAACATAAATAAATAAATAAATAAATAAATAATAACATAAAATAAAATAAATAAAAGATCAATTATTCCCTTCAGGGGTTATGAGAAAATCAACAACATTCAAATGAGTTGGATCAACAACACCATAATCATTTTCGCCATAAACAAAATTTGTTTATATATTCTTTCATTTATATTCATGATTATGGATAAAGTCCATAATACTTTGCTATAAATCATTTATCCTTGCCATCCTTATAATACCACTTCTAGTGGGTATAAGCATTTTTAAAATGACCATGTTGTCCATGACTATATTCATAGCCTCGATCTCAATCACAACTTCTATTGTGGCTTTTATTTTTTCCATAATATAATCTCATATTCACTTTAGGAATGGATTAGAGCCAGTGGGCCTTTGAAACCCTTTTCACGACATTGTGTCTGAGGACAACATTATTTGTCGTGAAAAGTAGAGTATGTTTTTATTAACATATCCTCATCACAGATAACACAGATTTAATCCTCATACGCGACGTTGTTAAACCAGTCCACAAGGTCCTTTAAAAACCTTCGTTGAGACCAATAGCCTCGCAGAACGGGATGTCCAGCTAATATACTTGGATTATATCGAAGTTATGTTACCAGTTGAATAGTGATTTACCATGTTTGCATTCACTCCAGGGAATGCCTCCCATAAATTTTTTTGGATCAAGACAAATTTTCAACACTTGATCTTGGGAGAAGTCTATAGTCGAGTTTTTCGACACATGAAAATTATTGCTTTCGCGCAAAATCACCATGATTTATTGTACTTTAAAATAATAATATAAAGAATAAAAATAAAACCAAAATTTACCAATACTAATTTTTTTCTCTCGAGGACAATGGAGACATAGCAAATGATCGAGGTAGCTTCTGATAATCTCTTTATATCATGTCTCTTTCCAAGCCATTTAAACACATATAAAACTCAAAACACAGTTAAAAATACAAACTATAATCAAATAAAATAAATATATTAATTTTGAGTTATAAACTAAAAACATTAAAATGGAAGAGGATCAAACATGCTATATCACATTTTCTTAAATTTTTGTACGCACATGGGCTAAGTATACAAGCATTTTTCAAGTTTCATTCATTGAGGATTTTTATAATATATATATATATATATATATATATATATATATATATATATATATATATATTTATCTAGTTTAAATAAAAAATAACCCAGTAATACTTTTGCAAAAAATGAATTTGTTGTCCATTCTTTCTTCAATTTTAAGTCTTAAAATTATACAAACAATATTAAATTGTATCTGCCCGTCTTAAAAATTTTCTCAACATTAAATTTTTTTTATATATATTCCACTTAAAATTAAACAAGCAAAAGCAAAAATCAACCACTCCTTTTTTTTTATCGAAACAATATAAAGCACTAACGAAATAAACAAGTAATCAATTGATACCGAAATTAAAGTTAAACATACCTTGTAAGTAATTATAAAAGTAAAACAAAAAAATTTGCTAACCTTCGTTTTTCACTTACGATTCTTGATATCTTATATTTTAAAAAGATCGAATTGAGTAATTGACGTGTAATAGATGAATCTATTCTTCGATGGAAATAAATTGTTGCTTCGGAGTAAGTCATGTTGATAACGTGTTGTGAATAAAATAACAAAGAACAAGAACAATGAACAAGAGAAAGAGGAAGGGGGAGATTTGTATTATTCTCAAATATAAACTTGTATACAATGCCTTCAGTAAATCATCTATTTATAGGCATAAGAAGTACATAATACATTAAACTCTAATTAATGTAGATAATATTTTTAATGATAAAGTAAGTCAAATCTTCTTGATAAAGTTCTTATCATGATAGACATCTACATAGGTAAATATTCATAACAAATTTTAAATTATTAATTAAAAATTTGAGTTTTTGAGGTTATTGTCAAAAATTATGTTATATAGAAAAAATATTCAGTTCAAATATTATTTTTAAAATTTAAAAAAAATATTGATATAAGTGAGACAAATACTTCTCTTTTAGAAGTTCAAAGCGTCTTTCTATATTGGTCAATTCAATATCTATATTTCTTGATAGATTTCTATACAAGATCCTCCTCGTTTTCTTTTTTTACTTCTATAGAAATGTTATATTTAAAACTATTTGTAAAATCGTTGTTGGCAACTTTTCAATTTTCTGGTTCCATTCTCGTAGTGACATAACTCATCGAGATCTCTTCAAGATTTCAATCTTTATTTCAGGTACCTGAAACTCTTCTAGAGTTTTATTATTAGTTATGTCTTGGGTCTCTTCAGGAGCACCCGCCTCCAATATATTACCATTTCATATTACTTTCCATTTACGAGAATTTTGATCATTGGAACCATTTTAACTATCATGCTTCAGGCATGATTTACATCCTCTCACTCTAACATGTAATTTAAACTTAGAACATTTCAGCTGATATATGAGACTTAATTACTCTCATTAGGTCAGTAAATATGTCTGATAGTTGACATGTAATAACATGAATTATCTTATGAACTTCTAATTCATATACGAGGATCTAGATTATTATAATTCATTTTCCTCTATCCAGCTGATTATTATCTCCCCATGATGTTGAGAAAAATCATGTCATAAATGATTCTCCAATTAATGTTTAAGAAATTAAACATAAAAGGAGACTCATACTCAATATATATTCTCAACCCTTTTATTTACCCATTTTGTGCATTGTGGTGGAGCAATTCAACAATATATTGCACATTCAAAATTATAAAATAAGAAATGTCTGGCTTCTGACCAAAAACCAATCATAACGGGGAGTCTATTATAACTCGTTGTCTTGATGCGTATATGTGCTACTATATGGAAATACCATATAAATAATAATTTTCTTGTTCTCATATTTTAGCTATCAAAGAGGAGACATCCAAATAAAATTTTGCTAAATCGTATTTTTCATAATCAATAGGCTTTGTAACAACTAATATAGCCTACATATAAACCCACTAGCTTCTACAAGACGGATAGTCTAACTTCATAATCTGAATCCTTTTATAATCAATATCACAAACTCCTGGTTGTAAGTTGATAAAACAAAGTAGATGCATCTACTAAAATCATATAAAACTTTCCACATTTGTAGATAAATGGGCCCATATTTTATTCAGATATACAAGACATGCAGTCTCAACTTTAGTAAAAGAACTTCAAGTTCTTTTGCTAAGTGGGATCTTAATCATTTCCTTTGAGAACAAACAACACAAGAACTTCGTGTTCTTTTAGTAAATGGAATTTAATTAATTCCTTTGAGAACAAGCACCACAAGAACTTCAGGTTCTTTTCATAAATGTGCATATAAATCTCAATAGCTTTCATATCATTATTGATCAGGATGGTCTAACCGATCATGTCAACTATATACAAGTATGTATATACATTTTGAATTTGGTAAACTAGAACATGTGATTCAATCTCACTCATACACGTCTAGTACGACCATCAAAATTGTTCCTTTAAATAGGAATATTTAGCTCTTTCGAAACTTTCAATGGAAATTATCTTTTGGTAGCAATATATAGCTCTTCTAGAGCTTTCAACTGACTTTTTGGCTACCAGAACTTATATCCACATTGACTTATTTCAAATGCCAATTGATAACATATGTTATCTATAATTTACAAAGGGATATTTTGCGAACACATATTGCTCTCTTAAAATTTCCACTTCTACTGGTGACGATATTATTACCATTAGCGGTAATCATTGCAATATTCGCAATTCTGCACTTTTCATAATGTACTTTCTCTCAAGAATTTATTGCTCTTCTAGAGCATCAATATTTTCAGTACTTTGAGATATAGTACTCACATTATCCCCTTGTATTTAAATGAGGAAATATATCTTATGCTTATGTTGAGCATAAATCGTCACCATAAATTGTATTTGACATGTAATCATGTTAAACAAAATAAATAAATATCATAATATATAAATATAAGTATAAAACGTAAATAATTAATGTGTGTAAAGTAAATAAACATAAAGATAAATAAAAAGATAAATAATTCTCTTCAAAGTTATGAGATAATTAGAAGATGATTTATTCCATTCGAGGGTTATAAGAAAATCAACGTCCAAATGAGTTGGACCAACAATGTCCAAATAAAGTTGGACCAGTATCATCTTCGTCATGTTTTGCAAACAAAATTTGCTTTTATTTTCTTTCCTTTATCATTCAACAATTGTTGATTTTTCAACGTACAACACGTACGAGACTAATGATTTATAACATCGCATTGATAATAAGAAGAATTTTACTTCATTAGAATGATCTTTATCACTCTTTTCATCCTTATAACCTCACTACCGGTGGGTATAAGTATTCTTAAAATGACCATATTTTTCATGTCTATATTCATAGCCTCGACCACGACCACAACTTCTAATGTGATTTTTATTCCTTCCATAATATAATCTCACATTCACTTTAGGGAATGGAGTAGAGCCAGTGGGCATTTGAAACCTTTTTCGCATATTCTTATCACAGAGAACAAAGATTTAATCCTCGTACGCGACATTGTTAAACCAGTCCAAAAGGTCCTTTAAATACCTTCGTTGAGACCAGTAGCCTCGTAGAACGGGATATCCAACCAATATACTTGGATTATATCAAAATTATGTCTCTAATTGAATAATGATTTACCATGTTTGCATTCACTTCAGGGAATGAAACAGTTCCAATAATCGCATGGAATAAACATCATGCTTGCATTCACTTTAGGGAATGCCCCATCATTGATAATCACATGGAATAAACATCATGCTCTACATTCACTTCAAGGAATGTCTCCCATAAAACTTTTTGGATCAAGACGAATTTTCGTAACTTGAAATTGGGAGAAGTCTATGGTCAAGTTTTTCGATGAAGAAGAAATATTACTTTCGAGCAAATACAGACTTTATAACAATCTTTTTATAGATTGAAATTAACCATGATTTATCGCACATTAAAATTATAATTTAAAGAGGAAAACAAGTTTACCGATAATAATTTTCCTCTCGAGGACAATGGAGACATAACAAATGACCGAAACAACTTCTCATAATTTCTTTACGTCACGCCTCTTTCCAAGCCATTTAAGCATATCATGCAAAACTTAAAATATGGTTAAATGAAATTAAAAAAAAACATTCACCATATTATATATCATGAATCCATAAAAAAATATACTTATCTGTAAATATATTCAAGATAATCGTCTTCTCCCCCAGGATCCCCTTGATATGGATTTGGGTCGCTTGAGAGATCAATTCTTTGAGCGAGATTGGATTCGATGCGATTAAGCATGCTTCCATTCTTTTTTAAAAAATAAAATAAAAATAAAAATATAAAGAGAAAGACAATCAATGACTAAAAATGAGAGGAAAAAAACTTATCTTTAGTTTCATTCTATAATCGAATTCATTCTTTTCGGTAACTTCTTTTGGATTCGAACAATGAAGATCTCAGTTGATTAGAGTCTCGTGCTGATAACGTGTTGTGAATAAAATAATAAAGAACAATAATAAGAACAAGAATGGAAGAACAAAGACACGAGAGAAAGATAGAGATTTATATTATTCTCAATATTCAAGTGTATACAATGCTTTCATTAGATCATCTATTTATAGGCATAAGAAATACATAATACATTAAACTTTAATTAATGAAGATAATATTTCTAATGATAAAGTAAACTAAATCTTCTTTATGAAGTTCTTATCATGATTGTTGAGTGTGTAAAAGTTCTATAATTTACCCCCTATTTAACCCATATTTCTGCTGCATTCAAGCATAATTCATTGCATTTAGGTTAGATTTCAGTTACACATCACAAATATATCAATTGGCACAATTTCTACTTAAATTGGTTGCTTTTGCAGGTAGCTGCTGTAGCAGATGGAGGGCAGTAGAGAAGCAGACGCTGGGTAGTGAAGAAGCAGAGCTGGAACTGGATGAGCAGACGAAGAGGACAATGTTTCCATGGCCGCTGCCGTGGCAGCCAAGGACGATAGCAATAGTAAAGGGAAGAAGTGAAGTGGGCCTCGTCGGAAAGAGAAAATTAAGCCCATCTTTCGTGGAGCACCCTTATATTTTTTCAAGCCCTAGATCAGAATGAAGGCCAAGCCCAATGTTCAAGGAAGAAACTCCAAGCAAGAAGGAAGGACGAATTAAAGACTTATGCTCTGAAGATTTAGTCTTTAATAGAGTTGTACTTTAAATTAAACTTGTATTCTTGCCATATTAGAAAACTTGAACCCAAGGCCTATATAAAGGCAAGTAATTCGACCTAGGGAAGAACATCATCATACTCTCTAGCCTTCTTCCCAAAACCCTAGCCGTTTCCCCTTCCTCAATATGTTCTAAATTCCCCCTAGGGCTAAGGGTTGATTTTGTAAAGTAGTTGCAAGGATTGCATTGTTTTAGGATTTTCTTTGTTAAATAAAATAACTTCAAGTTTGCTTATTCTGGTTTTCAACATCTTGCAAGAGTATCGGGAGAGCATTGTGAGATTATCTATTTACTTAATATCGGGAGAGTTAAGTATACGAAAGGAATAAGTACAAGTTCTCCAGCTTATGGTTGAACTATCTCGGACCTAGGGATAAGGCGAGGTTAAGTGGCTAAGGAAGAATTCAACAACATCGGTGTTCATCCTTCGATTCACGCCGGGAGGTATCATCAAAGACGTGTTCATCGACAGACTTGGACCTAGGGATAGGCCAAGGCACATCAGGGATTCTTGCCAAGCTTGAAGTAC
Source organism: Hibiscus trionum (assembly GCA_030270665.1). NCBI lineage: Eukaryota > Viridiplantae > Streptophyta > Magnoliopsida > Malvales > Malvaceae > Hibiscus > Hibiscus trionum. The sequence continues at coordinate 33,154,288 of BSYR01000021.1, forward strand.
AGAGTTGTGTGATCTCTGCCGCGACTAACAACAGACCGCTACCGCAGCAGGTGCTGCCGCGACAGGCACTACGACAGAACAAAAAAGTCCTAGACTTGCAAACACCTGCACTACGGAGCATATCAATACCGACCCATTCTTTACTCTGATTATTTTCTTCTTTTATTTCCAGTATTCTTTATTACCTCGTGACAACAATTTAAACTCTTTCTTTTCCTCTCTTGTGCAGCAATCTAAGGTTAAAGCTATTAGCCCAGTCCTTGTGGAGACGATACCCGATACTTGCATATCACTTTACTACTTGCGTCGTGTACACTTGCACTACATTGAGATAGACACTTTTACACGCAACAATGATAGACATCTACATAGATAAATATTCATAACAACTTTACTTTAAAAAGCTAACACTTGTTTTGTATTGTTTTTTTTAAATATTTTTTGAGCCAAAAACACCTTTAAAAAACATTGTAGAACAGAGTTCAAATTAAGACAGTTCTTCTAGAGGTTGTTTATATAAGAAGTTAACTTTTAAATGGATAAAATTTTGATACACAGGCTGTGTAAAATTAATTTTACTCAAGCCTGCATATTTACACTATAAAACTCAAATCTTAATTTTCTAACCTTAACACTAAAAAATTAAACTCTAAACCTTAAACATTATACCCTAAATTCAACATGGATATAACTTCTTTTATAAATACTTGAATTGGAAAAATTTTAATTAAAGTAAATGTCTAATTCAACATGGATATAACTTGTTTATAAATAATTGAATAGACATTTATTATGAAAACACCATTTAAACAAGCATAATTTTAAAAAGTCAAAAATAACTATCAAACTCACTAGCGAGCCTAGTGAGTTTAAGAAAGAAATTTCTAATTGATAAGATAGATTAGTATATATATATATATATATATATATATATAATAGGATTAAATTAAATTAAAGTATTATTATTTGAAACACGAAAGGTAAAAGTTTTTTTTAACTCATTGAATAAAGAAAGACATTGTTCTTCCTAGATAACATGAGTTTGAGCAATATAGTTTGTAAGTGTGTGAGTTTGATTTTTGGGTAAATTACATTTAATGCCACTTAATTATTGGTTTTATAACAAACAAGTCACTCATTTAATATATTTTTAAGGGTAAACTACATAAATTTTTAATCCATTTTCATCATGGTCACTGTCATTAACTACCGTTAAAAAACACTGACGTTGCTATTAACTTTTCTTATTCCTTTTTTTTCGTTCTCTTCCTTCGTTCTCTTTCTTCTCCATAGCTGAATCTTTCAACCTTTCAATTTTAAATATAATCTGAAGTTTTATCAGAAAAACAAAACAAAGCAAGGGTTCCATCTCTTTTCCAAGCAAAACCATGAAAACATTATGTTGTACCTTTCTACTTCTTCGGCATTCGGTAGCCACCCACGACACAACTATGGTCACGCTTGAATTGTTCGAGGGTCACTTGCTCAAAAGGTTTGAATTGTTCCTGTTGTTGTTTCTTAACTCCACTTTGGAACACGGCCTCGTTCGGAACAGTTGAGTCGATTCAATTAGCCTAGAAAAATTCAATCATGTTAACGCCAACCTGCAGAGCTGGAAAAAGCTTTCGTGTTACTCAATTTTGTGCTGGAAAATTGTGATCATATGGAAATTTTGATGCATAATTTTGATGGGTAAAGATGAAGAATCGAATAATGAATTTACGTCTTCATATTCTACTCCATGAGATCTTTACAACTATATCTCATATGCTCAAATTGGTTGAGTGGTGAATGAGAAATTGATGCTCAAAGTAGGCAACTTCCAATGATTGGAGAGGAAATGGTAAGCTTGAATCCCACATTGGTTAGAGACCAAATGTGGAAGGTGTATATATAGTGGAAATAACCAAAAGGTTGTTGAATAAGTTTAACAAAGATTGTGCCATGCACGTAGGCACAACTTGGGTGAATGTGAATGTTTGGACCGGTGAGGCCTTGTATACTACTAAAATTTTAGCCTAAATTTGAAATCTTCATCCAAGAATCAGTCAAATAATTTGAAATTCAAAATAGATTTTTTGAATATGAATAATCTATATTTGGATAGATATTATCATATAATATTTTTTTGAATTTTAAATTATAAAATTGAGTTCAATTGTGATTAGAACTCTATCATTGCTCACCTACAAAAGGAGGCTTCAGCAAGAAGAGAAATCACAACAATGAACAATGAACAATGAACATTGCAAGTGAAGAGATTTTCCTCTCAACTCTCCCTATTTTTCCTATAAACCATCCTACATTTGGTTTTCCACGATAATAGAAGAAGACAAGCTTCCAGTTCGTTATCTCTGTATATGTGATAGTGCAGTTAATCATTCTGTTGTTGTATCCTGAGAGATAGACGTCCAACATTTCTCAAGCACCATAGGAGTGAACGCATATGTCTTAAGGAAACTGTATTTCACAGGCTTCAACAAATCCTTTTCATCCGAAATGCTACTCGGATACAAGTAAACGGTTTTGATTTACTGCTTTAATATTTGATTTATATTTCAAATATTATTTTATAATTGTTTTGATCTATTCGTTATTATAATAATTCTATCGTATTTTATTATTATTATTTTCTTGGATTATTAACGCTATTTGTCTAACAATCTTAAGGCAGATTCAAGATCTAATCCAAGACAGATAAAATATCAAGGGGAAATCATGAATTGTTTTAGAAACAATGATCTCGTAAGTAATTCGTTTCGGAAATTAATTCCTACCATTTTAACGGATTTACGTGATTTTTCCATAACAAGAATCAACAAAATTAATGATTATTTCCTTTTAATGTTTGTTGCGTTGATATATCTGTTGTTTAACAAAAGATATGATGGAAATAAATTATTAAATTTATTTTCAAGAGAATCTTGTATGATTTTAACGTTGCAAGGAAAATAAATCATTGAATTTATTCCCGTAAGAATCTTGTATGATTCTATTTGGTATGAAAAATAAATTGTTGAATTTATTGGGAATCAAATATGATTCAATTTTTGTAAAAGGAAATAAATCATTAAATTTATTTCTATGCTAGAATCATGTGTTGATTCTAATTTGTTAAGGGAAATAAATCGTTGGATTTAATTTCGTGGGAATTTAGAATGTTTCAATCTTGAAATAAATTGGTGAATTTATTTTGGAAAGAGAAATAATTTAAATTTATTATTCCTTAATGAATCAAGTGTGATTCTATTTTGGAAATAAATCGGTGAATTTATTTCGGGAAGTAACATTGGTTATCAAATTCAAAGCGTTGATTCCGATTGAGGTCTCGAATCAAAGCATAGAAGAACTTGGTTCTCTATATCAAAATTAAATCTTAAAGCCCATTTTGACGGATGCTATGAAGTGCACAATGTTTAAAAATGAGTAAAGAATTATGAGGGTCGTTGGACCATAAATACAAAATGAAAAAATCCGTGAAATTTATTGAAAAGATTTTCAAACGTGGCAACAAATGATGTTGCATATTTTACCATGACAAACTCGGTCAAAGATCTGAATGATGATTCTCCTATTATTTAGAGAGGATAAAGTAAATTTCTTGTTACCACCTTCAAATGCTATTAAGGTAAATATTGTTAAGGAAAATATTACCATTACAAACAAGTATTTGAGGGAAATTTATTACCTTCATGATAGAACAAACTAGTGTTTTACTTAAAAGCAAAGATGCTATAGATGAATTATTCTCTATAAGTAGGATATTCAAGCCAAATTTAATAAATTGATTAAACCGGAGAGAAAACTCTATGTGAGTAACGCTACAACATCCAAGGGAACAATGGTTTTGAAGATAACTTCTGAAAAGAATTGGATCTTCAAAATGTGCCTAATTTGAGAAAAGTTGTTCTATCAAGTAATTAGACACCATATGAGTTATGGAATGAAACAAAACCTTTATACAACTACATAAAAAAGTGAGGGTGTCTTACAAAGGTAATATTTCCATTACCGAAGTAAATGAAAATAAGTGAACTATATTTTCATTGACTATGTATAACATTGTAATGAATATCAATTTCTTGTGTACAAATAGATTCACAAGAATGTGATAATGAAAACAAATAATGACCCATTCTTTGAAAATATATTTCCTATATATTTAGGGAAATTGATCCAAGTTCAAAGAAACGAACTTTGGAGACTATCAATAGAAAATAGTCCATACGTTCAACAAAAGGTTGAAACTAATACATTGTCAAATAAGAGTGTGACAAATGTGCGTATTGTTATAAGTAACAATAAAATGGTGAAACGTACCAAAAACATGTTAAATTCGAGATTTGACATGGAAAAAATGAGAATGACATAATTGATTTTGGGCATCAAAATCAAACGGTCATCTAAAGGTCTCATATTAACTCAGTCACACTATGTGGACAAGATCCTTGAAAATTTGGCAATGATGATTTTGGTATAGCCAAAACTCCAATAGCACATGCCAATATTTGTCCAAAAATAAAGGCCAAAGTGTTGACCAAGTGGAATATGCAAGGGTCATAGGCAGTCTAATGTACCTCATGAACTGCACTAGACCAAATATTGCTTTTATTGTGATCAGTCTAAGCAGATTCACAAGCAATCCATGTGAAAACCAATGGAAAGCTATTGTGAAGATACTGAGGTATCTCAGATATACTCGAGACTACGGATTGCATTATTTTAGAGATCCTGTAGTTTTAGAAGGACACCAATGCCAGTTAGATATCTGATATTCAAGGCAAAAATGGATATGTCTTAACTTTGAGAGGAGGAACCCTATCATGGAAATCCTCAAGAAAAATGGTTATAACCAGATCCATATTGGGATATGAATCTGTAGTTCTACACAAGTCCAGAGAAGAAGTCGAATGACTTCAGAAATTTCTTAGATGATATTCCTGAATGGCCAAAGCCAATGCCTACAATGTGCATACATTGTGATGACCGAACGAAAATTGGTAGAGCATAAAGCTTTGTGTACAATGTTAAGTCAAGACATATGCATCATCGACATAATATCGTTAGACAAATAATCTCAAATGAAGTTATCTCTATTGATTTTGTGAAATGAAAGGATAACGTTGTGGATCCGCTAACCAAAAGGGTTAAATCGAGATCAGGTTGATATTACATCGAAAGGAATGTGACTAGAGCTTAGGAAAATTTAAGATGCTATGTGACGGAAAACCCTACCTAGTTGACTGGAGATCCCAAGATCTAGGTTCCAAGGGACAACCTACTTGCATAGACCTTGTGCGGTCACTGTAGGGGTTCTTTTCCCAAGTCCGTTCCTATGATGTGAACAATGATCAAAATGGAATAGGCTAAGCAATGATTTTAATGACCGTTGTGTGTTATGGTGAGCAAAACAACATAAGTTGCCTATGTAAGAGTGAAGTGGGGCCGCTGTAGAGCGTTTGGGTGTTCTCTTTTTATGAGCGCAAGTGCACACTCTTGTCAAGTTATAGTATAAAAGATATCGTTTCCCACAGGGATTGGAGCAGCTACTATGAGTGTTTTCCTGCACAAGAAAATAGTAAATTGCACGATTAAATTTCTGAATAGTAAAAAGCATAAAAATAAAAACACAAATAAATTAAGATAGAAAAAAGAGAGAGATAAGGTCGATAGATTGTGTAAGGTAATTGTAGCTCAGTAGTGTGTAGATTGCGTTGTAAACCTAAAGTGTGTTTTGCGCTGCCACGATCTGCTGTCTCGGCGGGTAATGACGGATTAAGGCGGCGGCAACATTCACTGCCACAGCGGAACTCTACGCTTGCAACTTTTGCTGTCTCGGAAGGTGAGATGGATAGAAGTCCCGGTGACAAATCTGGCAGATACTCCAAGTTCGATAGAGTAATTCTGAAGTGATCCCTCCTATGTCTAGGCAAGGATTATGTCACTACGTGATGTAGGCAATACCTAGCAATCTCAGCATAAACCTAACACAGATAGTCGATGTTTGGTTGCTCCTTTTAGCCGCTGAAATTCTAACTTATGTCTAAGCCAAATTAGTCAACACCTCAGCATGATGAGACTGTGCTTAATTCTTTTGTGAGTTTGACACTCTCGTGCCCGACAAATGGATTTCCTCAATTGGACTTTTAGAACTAATTGAAAAAGTGAAGAACATGAATTAAGCAAACTTTAGAGTATTTTATTGCAAAACACAACTTAAACTATTACAACCGTTTCTCACAACTACTTTACATACAAAAACCTAAACCCTATTGAAGAATTAGCCTAGGATTATGATCCCAACGTAATATATGCCCCTATACCCTTACAAGCATGGGTATATATAGGGCTCGGCCTAAGTTTGAGTCCTCCTTGGAGTAGAAGTCCTTAAAGTAACTTTACATTAAATGTTGACTCCTTTTTGACTTGAATGTGGACTCTTTGGATGTTGCCTTCTCCAACAAGTAAAGATAAGTACTCCTACTTATCCCTCTTCGATCAGCTCTACATGCCGCTACATTCTTTAGATAATCGCAAGACTAGGCTCATTGGACTCATGAAATTGTCCTCTTTCAACCGCGTCCCATCTTGACTAAGTCGGTTTGATTCCTGCCTGGCGGCACTCGGCGGTAATACTGCAGCAGTAGCATCCTCGGCGGCACTTTGGAACTGCTTTAGTACAAGTCCTTTTGCTCCCTGCTTTCCTATCCTCTCCTCCTCTACATAGCCACATCACCTGAAAATGTAAACTAAACTAAAATAGTATCTTTTCTTAACCAAACATAGAATATGCAATAAAAGCATGGTAAAAGAGCAAATACTGTTATTATGCATGCAATGCACCTAAATATGCCTAAATGAGCTTAAGAATAGCAATAATACGAGCAAGAATGTGTACAAAATATAGAACTTGTGGACACTCTACAAACCCCCAAACTCGAATTGTAACCCCCTTATCTCGGCCTGGGCGGCCGACCGGTCCGAGTGGGTCACATGCGGGGAAAACCGAGGCAAAACCCGTTAAGGCTCCACTTCGGTTAACGACCCTAGAAAATTTCCTTTTACATTATTATCTTGTCTATAGGCTTTGATGCATCCTATGTGAAACAACGACAACGGAAACAACAAGCGAGGCGAAACAATCAAACATGCAATTTAAAACAACTCATTTTAGCTTTTAAAGTAGGCCGTATCGATACACTAGAGGAGGGTATCGATACGCCTTGACTAGGTCAACTGCCCAAGTCAACCCAGTGAAATCGTATCGGTACACTGGTTGACCGTATCGATACGCCCTCACTAGTCAACTTCTCACGGTCAACGATACAAGACCGTACCGATACACCCTAGACCCGTACCGATACGCCAAAATCTCGTCAATATCTTAGATTTCCAGAGAGGTTTTGGCACATCGATACACCCACGTGTACCGGTACGCAAAGCCAAATTTGAGTCCCAAAGTGTAGAACTGTATCGATACGGCCCTTGGGCGTACCGATATGCCCTGCACTGCAACACTCAAATTTGCAGCAAAACACACCAAGACTCAACTCTAAAAGCAATTTAAGACTCCCCTAGCCACAAGTGAACATTCATACAACATATGACAACCAATAACTAGCATACAAAACATATTAAGCGAACAACAGATCATCAACAACATCCACATAGCATTCCTAGAAGAGGCTAGAGAATCAAACCAAAACATGTCATACAAGCATAAAGATAAGGGCCACATGGCCAACATACAAACATAAGCAACCCATAACTAAACCAAAACACCAACATATCAAAGGAGTCTAAACAAGCTCCTAACACAAAACAACAACACAGATCCCATTGCTTCTCCATTACATCTGATAACTTAAAAGTTCATACTTGAGGATTAAGATAGCACACTTGGAGGCCTTCTCCTTGCACAAGCAACCCACGAACTAAGGATTTGCATTGTCGAACAAAAGAGAGCGTAAGCGTAAAGCTTAGTAAGGGTAAACTCAAGCAAAATTCAGCACTTAACAGACAGTGTAAGAATAATTGGCAAAAAGAAAAATTTTGTAAAATTTTTAATGCTTCTTCCCATGTTTAGTTAAATTTTAAGTATGATGCGAAAATAAGTAATCGGCTAACTATCATAGGCACAAGTTTTTAAACTAAGAATTTCTATTTCATTCAATGCTAGGGCAGAATTTACATATGCTGCTAAATGCAAATAAAGAAAACAAAGAGGACTAACCCCCTCAAACTCAAGGTTGGAATTGTCCTCAATGCCTTACACAAAATAAAAATAAAAACAGAAAAAATAAAACATAAAAAGAAAAGAAAAACAGAAAAAAATAAAACATAAAAAGAAAGAAAAAATAAAGAAAAAGGTGCTATAGACTGGGGGAATTCCCCTCCGTTTCTGCTGCTGCATCGGAGGAGGATTCTGAGGAGGCAGGGAGGACAAGGCGGCATGTGGCGGAAGGTTTTGCGGTTGGGCTCTTCTTCTTACCACATGGCGGCTGGATGCGGCTAGGAGTGTGTCGTTTCGCTGGTGCTTCTGGCTCAGACCTTTCACCTTGAGGCTCGGTCGCAACATCGGGTCGCTTTCTTTTTCGTGCTGCCTTAACCGGTTCGTCATCGGAGGAATCAGATATCTCAATGTCTGAGTTCTCGGCTTCTTTGGCTGCTGCCTCCTTTGATATGAGGCGGCGGTAGTCTCCTCCTCTTTCTCAAAATCTGACGAGGAGGTGAGGTTGTACGGCTGGATGGGAGTAGGCGAAGTCCTTCTCTTGAGGCGGATGTACGACCCCTCGTTGTCGACGGCGGCTAGAGTGGCAACTGGTCTGGGTGTGATCTGGGTTGGTTTGGAAGTTACTAACTCCGACGAGAAGGTGGACAACTGTGGGCCAACGTCATGATACTTGTCTAGCAAGTAGGCTACAAAGGCATGTTGCACCTGCGCAATGTATTTCGTAAATATTACCTGATTGTGCTCAATTCTCTGGCAGCTTTCTACGAGGCTGCACAGAAGGGGAATCACGACGGAGGAAAGGGAAGCATCAGTACTGCCTGCTGCGGCTGGGGTGGCGGCATGTTAGGACGGCGGCTGGGCGGTTGTTGGCATTTCTGGCTCTGGCTTTTGCATCCTCTGGAGGCGTGCCTTCCTTGTCCACCCTTCTTTGGCGGCAATGATAGTGTCTTTTGGGTGCGGTGGCACACGGAAGTTGGCGCAGAGACCTGTGATGAGTGTAGGGAAGACGAGGGGTCCCTTGGAGTTGGGCTTGTCTGCGTGGGCATAAATTACTTCAAGAATAACCTCTCCAACGTTGATTGGCCGCCTCTTCATTATGCTATGGATGAGGGCCAGCCGCGACCTGTTGACTGTCGAACCATGTGAAGTGGGCATTAGGCGGTGCTGGATGAAGTTACTCCAAAGAATGGCCTCCGGCAGCAGGTCGCGACAGATGACTGAACCATTATTCTTGCCGGTTAGCCATTTGGTATTGAGCTGACATATTTCTTTTTTAATCTTTGCGTAGTCTACTGCCGTTAAATACGACCTCCATTCTTCGTGCAGATTCCTTTTGATTTCTATGCCGTAGAAGCTATTTATTGTTTCCGTTGTGAGCTTTACGCCCTCGCCACGAACGTAGACAAAAGGATTTCCCGGGGTAGGCTTGTGGGCATAAAATTATCGCACTAGGTTGCTGTTTATTTCTTCTGGATGCCGTGCAAAAATGTGCCATCCTAGGGTGTGCACCCTTTCGAATACGGTGGGCTCAAGGCCAAGATCCCCATCTTGCCTTGTGTAGTGGAAGCCTATCTCTTCCCATAGTTGCCGCTCAATGTAGTACTATCGGTAGGTTACCGCTACATCGGGATTCAAGAACCTTTGGAAGGCTGGCTTGGAGGTTGAGGCGGTTTGTTTTGATGTTGCCATAGTTGGGAGAACGACTGTGTTTCCTAAGAAAAGAAAGAATTTGCAAGAAAATAAAAATAACGAAATCTTGAAAGCAAAGATGACAAGAAGAATTGAGAGTAAAAGAGAGAGCAACGTGAAGAATGAGGAGATAATAGTTGACCTTATATAGCCACTACTCTCCGCTGCCTTGGCGGGCACGCTGCCAACGGACGATAATGATTGTGGCGCGTCTAACAGGATTCTAGCCGTTACGCAGATGGTCGTTCCGCTAGCTGTTGCAAATGTAGCCGTTGCGGCTAGCTGTTATGAAGCCGCTAGCCGTTATACTAATTTGCCTTGGGCTGCCTTGGCCACTAGGTTGGGCTTCTCCTTTATTCTATTATCCTTCTTGGTCTTGCCTTCATTTCTAACCTAAAATAAATTAAATGGAAAAATAGCTGAAAATTAAATATATTCCTAATGCATAAAAATAAATTAAAATTTTTTTTTAAATAAAAATTAGGTTATGTTGGGTTGCGCATTTCCCAAACATAACCACTTCCTGGGGGTTTTGCGTTTGGCTTTTCGTCCATGTATGTCCTTCCCATCCTCAGGTGGGTGTTGGCTGCCATCTTTGCCGCCCTGGCGGGACATACACCAAAGACAAACAAGAGGCATAATTTTTTGAAAAATAAAATAAACATAAATTTAAGTGCAAAAACTAAAAGTAAAAGTGTAAAAATTCAAACGCAGTTGCTGCTGCCAATCCCCAGCAACGACGCCAAAATTTTTTAGAGCGTTTGGGTGTTCTCTTTTTATGAGCGCAAGTGCACACTCTTGTCAAGTTGTAGTATAAAAGATATCGTCTCCCACATGGATTGGAGCAGCTACTATGAGTGTTTTCCTGCACAAGGAATTAGAAAATTGCACAATTAAATTTCTGAATAGTAAAAAGCATAAAAATAAAAACACAAATAAATTTAGATAGAAAGAAGAGAGAGATAAGGTCGATAGATTGGGTAATTTTATTGTAGCTCAGTAGTGAGTAGACTGCGTTGTAAAGCTTAAGTGTGTTTTGCGCTGCCACGATCTGCTACCTCGGTGGGTAATAACGGATTGAGGCAGCGGCAACTTTCGCTGCCACAACGAAACTTTGCGCTTGCAACTTTCACTGTCTCGACAGGTGAGATGAAGAGAAGTCCCGGCGGCAAATCTGGCAGATACTCCAAGTTCGGCACAGTAATTCTGAAGTGATCCTTCCTTTGTCTAGGCAATGATTCTGTCACCACGTGATGTAGGCAATACATAGCAATCTCAGCGTAAACCTAACACAACCATTTGACGTTTGGTTGCTCCTTTTAGCTGCTGAAATTCTAACTTATGTCTAAGCCGAATTAGTCAACACCTCAGCATGATGAGACTATGCTTAATTCTTTCGTGAGTTTGACACTCTCGTGCTTGACAAATGGATTTCCTCAACTAGACTTTTGGAACTAATTGAAGAAGTGAAGAACATGAATTAAGCAAACTTGAGAGTATTTTATTGCAAAACACTACTTAAACTATTACAACCGTTTCTCACAACTACTTTACATACAAAAACCTAAACCTCATTGGAGAATTAGCCTAGGATTATGACCCCAACGTAATTTTGACCCCTATACCCTTACAAGCATGAGTATATATAGAGCTCGACCTAAGTTTGAGTCCTCCTTGGAGTAGAAGTCCTTAAAGTAACTTTACATTAAATGTTGACTCCTTTTTGACTTGAATGTGGACTCTTTGGACGTTACCTTCTCCAGCAAGTAAAGATAAGTACTCCTACTTATCTCTCTTCGATCAGCTTTACATGCTACTACAGGCTTCAGATTATTGCAGGACTAGGCTCATTGGACTCAGGAAATTGTCCTCTTTCAATCGCGTCCCATCTTGACTAAGTCGATTTGACTCCTGCCTGGGCGGCACTCGGCGGCAATACTGCAGCAGCGGCATCCTCGACGGCACTTTGGAACTGCTTTAGTACAGCTCCGTTTGCTCCCTGCTTTCATGTCCTCCCCTCCTCTACATAGCCACAACACCTGAAAATGTAAACTAAACTAAAATAGTATATTTTCTTAACCAAACATAGAATATTCAATAAAAGCATGGTAAAAGAGCAAATACTTTTATTATGCATGCAATGCGCCTAAATATGCCTAAATGAGCTTAAGAATACCAATAATACGGGCATGAATGTGTACAAAATATAGAACTTGTGGACACTCTACAACCGCTTCAAGGAGACTATTGGGCATAGTTCTCTCAAACTCTCGCAGAACTAGACGATGTCCATGACTATACGGACATACCCATGAGAACTAAAATTCTTGCCAAAGAAATAGTTGTGTGAGGTATATCATCCTTTACACAAATGACAGAAAAGTTCAAGGACATCACGTCTGCTGGTCAACCAGTAAAGTAAATATACTTTCAAAAGGGAAGGTAAAAGGGTGGTTACCTACCTATCCTATACAACTATCAGTTCTAGAATCTATCACCTCATCGAGTCAAAATGGTTTTAAAAACATAAATTTCCTTCATGTGGGAGATTGTTAGAAAATTGTGATCATATGGAAACTTTAATGCTCAATTTCAATGGATAAAGATGGAGAATCGAATAATGAATTTACATCTTCATATTCTTCTCCATGAGATCCGTACAACTATATCTCATATGCTCAAATTGGTTGAGTGGTGAATGAGAAATTGATGCTCAAAGTAGGCAACTTGCAATGATTGGAGAGGAAAGAGTAAGCTTGAATCCCACGTTGGTTAGAGACCAAATGTAGAAGGTGTATATATAATGGAAAAAAACAAGAGGTTGTTGAATAAGCTTACCAAAGATTATGCCTTCTGCGTAGGCACGAAGTGGGTGAACGTGAATGTCCGGACTGGTGAGGCCTTGCATGGACCTACCGAAATTTTAGCCCAAATTCGAAATCCTCATCCAAGAATTAGTCAAATAATTTGAAATCCAAAATAGATTTTGTGAATATGAATAATCTATATTTAGATAGATATTATCAGATAATATCTTTTTTTAATTTTAAATTATGAATTTGAGTTCAATTGTGATTAGAACACTATCATTGCTCGCCTATAAAAGGAGGCTTCAGCAAGAAGAGAAATCACAACAACGAACAATGAATATTGCAAGTGAAGAGATTTTCCTCTCAACTCCCCCTATTTTTCCTATAAACCATCATGCATTTGGTTTTCATTCATTGTTTTCCACGGTGATAGAAGAAGGGAAGCTTCTAGTTCGTGATCTCTGCATATGTGCTAATGCAGTTGATCATTTTGTTGTTGTATCCTAGGAGATAGACGTCCAACGTTTCTCAAGCACCATAGGAGCGGACGAATCTTTCTTAAGGAAATTGTATTTCACAGGCCTCAACAAATCCTTTTCATCCGAACTGCTACCTGAATACAAGTAAACGATTCTGATTTATATTTCAAATATTATTTTGTAACACTACAGCAAAACATGTCATTAGTGGCATTTTTAGCCCTATAGCGACGTTTTTAGCACCGCTAAAAACTCTCTCGGCGCTAAAGAAAGCGCCGCAAGAAGCGTCGCTGAAACTAGCGCCATAGTAGTTCGTGACTTTTTTTAATATCAAACGCCGCCAAAGATTATAGGATATTACGGCGCGTGGGAACATACGTCACAATAAGTTGTGATATTTAGTGGTGTTTTTTTTACCAAAAACGTCACTATAACATGTTCTTTAGTGGCATTTTCCAGCCAAATGTCACTATAAGTTTTGATTTTTAGTGGCGTTTGATATTACAAACGCTGATATTGTTCGTCCAAACAATTATGCGTAGGATCATATTTCCATACTTGTATTCATTCAAGATTTTGTACAACATATCTTCCAACCAATTCAATTAGAATAAGAATAACATGTCTAAGAATAGATAAAGAAAATAGGACAACCACATTCATTCAACCCTAAAAAAGTGTGCCTAACATTCATTAAAAAACTCACAACAATATCCATTACACTAAATTTCGAGTTTCAGAACAACAAGATGGCATCAAACACGATAAAACCAAATTCAAAATCTAGCTTTCATCACCTACTAATAGGACGATAAATTCAAAGAAGCTCTATTTTCATAGGTCTTGGATACTCGAACCTGCAAACACTAGACAAACAAGAATTTCAGTCAAGGACAATGGTTTGTTTATGCTACTTATCTAGTGTTGGAACATTTCATTTGTTCATTACAGCTGATGCTGGTTTGACTGAAAAATGGAAGAAGAGGCTCCAAAAATTCTATGGTTTTACCTGGAAGAATAATCTACTTCAACTCATCAGCCTTCTCAGCAACGGACACACAAAGTGTGTACATGTACTTTTGATTGCATACAGAAGTAGCTGAATTTAGATGAGTATTGAACTTGGAATTATTTGGTGTTAATATATGAAGAAAACTCATTGGAACATATAAAGGTAAATTCAACCTTTTCTTAGATTTATGACAGTTCAGAACATGCACTTGCTCAAGTTCCATGGCCATCAAGCTTGTGCAGACTAGTAAAAAAAATACCATGTTCACAAAAAATAGACCATATGGATAATCTACCCGAATATATGCACATCCTAATTTTCATAAAGAAACATACCATATGGATAATCTATACGAATACATGCATGTTCTAATGTTAAAAAATAGAAAATATGGATAATCTATTCGAGCATGCATCAAAATCATGAGATAAGATAGAAGAAAGGCCTAAAGGGATCTCTCATTTCTTAATGAAGTGTGTTAAAAAGGGCAAGGAAGACAACAAAAGAATAAATGGGAGCAACTGATTTTCAAATTCACAATGCCATTTTCACTTATGTATATATCTCGTAAAACATGTCAACTACACACACTGACCAAGAATAATGGATAAAGAACAAAATAACACCCCTTGACACAAATAGAAAACACCTTTCTCTTTGCAAAATTAAATAGAACTCTTAGTTGAACCAACTTGCTCGAAAAGGAAAATTCAGACTTTATCGTAGCTAGGTTGTCAATATCAAGTCCAACATGTATGTTGTGTGCGTAAAGTGTCTCGCAATTGTGCAAGTTTACATGTCTCAAGTAATAAAGGGATGAGTATTGAGTATCGTCTCCATAAAGATTGGTGTAACTTCCAAAGTTTATTGTCTCGCACTGAAAAGAAATAAAAGTAAAGAACACAAGTGATTTGATTGGGTTTTTAGAATAATCTAATAAATAGAAAATAAAATAAGCAAGTAAACTAAAGAGTTGAGTAATCAAGATGAGAAAATGGGCTAGATTATATTGCATCGTAGCGTGGAAACCAATTGAAACTGTCTCAGTTTTTGAATGCAACGAACACCGAATTGCCTCGGCAATGAACAAAGCTACTGCCGCGGCAACGGGTTAAGTAACTACCTCGGCAATCCCTTGCTTGGGCAGCAACCAACAACGTCAAGGTTTGGCAAAGCGTCCTTCAGTGGCTCCTTCTTATCCCTAAGTCGATACACTGTTGATGTATATGCCTTGATAATACCTCCCAGCATGAATTAAGGATGAACACCAACCAATCTTACGCTTTTTTTAGCCGTTGAAACTTGAACTTATCCTTAAGCTGAGTTATTTTTCACCGATTATGATGAAAACCATGTTTATCCGTTTCTTGAGTCTAACTCTCCCGATATTAGACAAATAGATGCAACCGCAATTTCCTCTCCCAATTCAATTGCAAGAAAACCTAAACACCGAGAATAAGCAAACCTTGAACTAAAATTGCATTAACAAAAACTTAAACAAAATCCAACAGTTTTCTCACAACTACTAAACAATATAATCTAAACCCTAAGAAGAAATTAGAACATGATATCGATGTAAGCTCACTACAAAATCTCTCAACTCTCGATTGCTTGATTGATGCCTTCAATGGACAACTTTGGCTTCTTATTTATAGAGGAGGTCTAGGTCAAGTCTTTATTGAGGAGAAAGTGTAGTTAGAATTAAATACATTAAAAGAAAAGATCTTCTTTTAAGTACTATGTCATTCTTACTTAAAATCCTCCCATTTGCATGGAATCTTCTCTTAACCTTCCTTCGACATTTTCATGATCTTCCCGCAGTCCTATCTTCATGCAAAGCACAAAGAAAAATTCAGCTTTTCATGCGCTTCAAAATGCATACCACTTTGCATATGTTCTCCCTTGTCGACTGTGTCTGGCATTGCCTCGATAGTGGCTTGGCTATTGCCTCGTCAATGGTATGTCTGTCTTTTCCGCTCAGTAGGGCTCTATCTAATGGTTCAGCTTTCTTAAGTAGAAACTGACATCCACAACTGGCTTGATCTGGATCGTCGAGAGATGGTTTTGCACTGTTCCTTCCTTTCCTTCATTGCCTCGGTAGTGCTTGCCCGAGCAGTGAGTAACGAAATCTGCACACGCACCAAACACACACTAAAGCCATATTTTTTCCACCAAATAAATCAAACATGAGGATCAAACATGATAAAGATGAGATCAGTGTGATTGATGCATGGAGGGATATAATGTGACTCAAATGGGTGTAGATTTAGCAATAATTGTCATAGAAAAAAGGTCAAATTATAGTACTTTTACACACCTAACACACACCCAAACTCGAACTATTGCTTGTCCTCAAGAAATGCAACTAGTAAAAACATAATTACTTGCCAAAGTCCTTAATCTTCATAGAAATTGTTTCAGCTCGCCTTCTTCCTCATGACCTAGGACTTGAGAATACATGATTATTTTTTCAGATGACTAAAGGAGTTACCCGGAATCAAACTATGATGCTTGTGAGTGTGTGCATGCTTGTGAACAAGATAATTTTCTGGGTTCTAAGTAAATACTTAAGCATCAACCTACTTTCCTTGGGTAAATATTTTTTTAATCTAATAGACTAGAGATAGTTTCGGGCACCTCTAGTGATTAGCCTAGAGCCAGTTTCGGACACCTCTAGTGTTTCCTTAAGCTGGAGCCGAACCACAATATCATTGGGAGGGGATTTGAGTTATTTTTATTTAATTAAGTAAATGACAATATCAAACACCTTATTAAATGCTTCTTATCATGTGTCTTGTGGCATAAAATCAGGGACGAACCACAATATCATTGGGAGGGGCTCTTTTCCCCACGCACCAAGTTTTTTCCCTTTGTTTAATATATATATATATATATATATATATATATATAAATTAATTATAAATTTACCGTCTTTTAAAATTTATATTTTGCCTTCCAACCTTAAATTATGACTGGTCCCAAATAGAAAAACTATTTAAACATTAGCACAACTAAGTGTTACCGTTTATTATCATATATATTGAATGACCAAAAATTGGTGAAAAAAGTTTGAAGTTGTTAAATGTCTACCACCACTTAAGCATTTATAATATACCTATGAAAGAGATATTGAAGGAAACCTAATGGTTTAATGGAGGGCGATCTACAATAATTTAAACCTTAACTATTAACAGTGGTTTTGATTTGCTTAGGTTTTCGCTTAATTGGTGTTTAAATTTAAAGTCATGCCCTACGTATATCAATATACACTCTCTACACTTATTTAAGTTTAAATCATGTCATATGATGACAATGATAGAAGAAGAAAAATACTTCTATTGAAGTCAAAGAAAACTGATACATTAAAGTGTGCTCATTTGGTTAACATTTCCCTTGATTAGTTTTCCATGAAAAAGAAAAAAGAAAAATCATTTCACTTGATTGATTATTTAGGTGTTTTGCTAATGGATGCTTTTGGACAACTTTTCAATATTAGTTGATATGTTATTTAATAAAAATATGGATTCGTATTTGATGTTTTGACGGTCCAAATGATGACACATCATTATATAATTATAAAAATAAATTTCTTTTATTTACTATGATAACATATCATTATCTAGTTCATTGACGATTAGAGGTGGCAATAGGATCATTTGGTTCGGGTCGTTTCGGATTTATCTAAAATCGGTTTAGATTCGGTTTCGGTCGGTTCGGTTCGGGTATGTGATGAGTCGACTCCGGTTCAAGTATTAGATGAGGTTAAAATCGGATCGGTTGTTTTCGGGTCGGGTCAAAATCGGACCGGTCGATTTCGGTTCTGGTCAAAATCGGGTTGTTCGGGTCGATTTCGGGTCTGGTCAACATTTGAATTTTTTGGGTCAATTCACTTTGAGTTGGGTTTAGGGTTTGAGGTTTAGTATTTATAGTTTAGTTTAGAGTTATTGGTGTATAATTATATTAAATATTTAAATCAAAGCTTCATGTATCCATATCAATTTTTTTGTATAATTATATTAAATCGAAGATTATTATATGTAATAATAATAATAATAATAATAATAATAATAATAATAATAATAATAATAATAATAATAATGTCTGAAATGAATTAATTTATTAAACTTAGGATCTAATTGAGCTAATTAAAATCTAGAAGCATAAATCACAGACATAATTAAAATAATTCTAAAACCAAATGTTAAATTTCAATTAAATTAATTGAAACTCAATTAAATTACGAAAAAGAAAAAGAGAAAGACAATTGGTAAAAATAGAGAGGGAAAATACAAAATTTTGGAGGGAAATAAGCCACCAATTTTTTAAGCTAGATTGAAAAAAAGGAAAAAGAAAAAGACAATCGGTAAAAATAGAGAGAGAAAAGATAAATTTTGAAGGGAAATAAGCCACTAATTTTTTAAGCTAGAGATTAATTACTTTTTAGGTCATGTTGCATTTAAAATGTTACATTTTAGTACTAATATTCAACTTTAAGTTTTAGTTTAATTTAATTTAGTTACAAGTATCCCTACGGTTTAGACTTCGGATATAGAAATCCCTCCCCGTAGTAATATTTAGTCTCTAAAAATTTATTTTTAGTCGAAATTAACTAATCTTTGTAATTTAGTCTATTGATTTAATATAATGATATTTTTGTTCATTTTAATTTCTAAGATTTAATTTTTAGCCAAAATGACATAAAATGTTATTATACCACAATTTTGACAAGGGCAACAATCTCTTCCATGGTATAGTACAAAAAGATAATAAAACATACTTCATTTTATTATTTATTATATTGTTAAAAATATATAATATTCAAAATAAATTATTCATTTATTTTACATTAATTTTCGGGGTTAAAATCGGGTCGATATTCGGTTCAGCTTTCGGTTCGGGTAGCATTCGGTTCGGTTCGGTTCAAATCGATTCGGGTCCATTTCGGTTCAACAAAAAAATTTGGGTCGGTTTCGATTCGGTTCGGTTTATTTCAGGTTTCGGGTCAACTCCGGATCATCATGTTCGGGTCAAAATCGGGTCTCGGTTCGGGTCTCGGGTCAAGTTTGCCAGGTCTATTGACAATACATAAAAATATGAACTCGTGGGGTGGTCCAAGTGATAAAGGATGATGTACTTCATCCGGGTGACCCGGATTCGAGCACCATGTGTGAACGGTGTGTGTGCGTTTAAAGGCTAAGAAAATTGAACATATACTACTATGTAATTACACCAATATATTAAAAAAACGATACATAAAAATATACACTACTAATAGGGACGAACGCAGAACTTTTTTTAAGAGGGAGAACCTATAAAATTCTAGAGGAGTGAACTTATAAAATTTTAGAGAGCGAAAATAGATTTTTAATAGAAAATACATAAAAAAAATTAAATTATATAAAAACTCCAAATTTTTAAGGGGCAACCATCCCCTCCTGCCCTCTCTAGTTCCTTCCCTGTCTATTAATACATTAAGTTAAATATTCATGTCTAAAATGGACTAGTTGATAAATTATCATATTTCATGCATTAAATGAAAGGATGTGACTATATAGTAGTCTTTAAAATGTATTTTATTACCTTCTTATCCAAATTCTTATTAAAATATTTTGATAAATCAAAAATAATAATATTTTGTGATCGGTTAAGATTTTTTTGGGTTAATTGGGTTCTTTTATACTATGAGAAGTAGTCTCTTTATTTTTCTCATCTTATATTATTCATTTCATTTCATAATTTGTAATTAAGAATTTGAAGATAAAAGTATTTATATTGTAACACCCGAGTTTAGGGGTCGGGTGAAAATAATATTTTAATATTATTTTGGGTTCGGTTTTACAATTTAGATAATAAAAATATTTACGCGGGCCTCGGGATTTCAAAATATCTACAACTATGTTGGGCCTATCTCTTGGGTCCAAAATCCATAGACTTTAAGAGATGTGAGTTTTGGATTTTCATTAAGGGCATAGTGGTAAACATTATTTTGGGTGAATTTAAAATAAAACAAAAGATGAGCATGTGCTCATCTTCTTCCTCATTTCCAACTTTTCAAAACCAACGACAATGGAGAGTCTTTCTCTCCATTTCACCATTTCATCTCTTCCACCTCCATCTTTGGAGCTTTTCAAAAGGTAATTGTCTTTTTGACTTGGTCTTGTCTTCCTCTTCGTGTTGGTACCAATATTTCTCATATTCTTTCATGATTTTTGAAATGTGAAGTTTTAGGGTTTTGTTTAAAAATGAGAGCTTTATGGTCTTTAACTTAAGCCATTGATTTGTTATTGTTAGCTAAGTTGTTTGCAACTCCTAAGGTCCAACATTAGTGAATTTTAAAGTGTTTTATCATGATTCCCGAAATTGGATAAAAATGGGTTTTTAGGAGGGTTTTTAGTTGAGTTTTGGGTGTGGTTTGTGTTGGAATTTGGGGGTTGATGTTAGGGTAATAGTTGAGGGTTGTTTTGGAAGCAATTGGAAGTGTTAAATGTGTTGAAATCACAAGTTTCGGGCTGGGTATAAGGGCTGCTCGGATTTGGTATTTTTGGGGGTTGTTCATGGTTTGAACTATTGTGTTGGTTGCTTGAATAGTGTTCCGGGTTTGCTACCTTAATTGGTGAATTGATTTGAGGTTGTTTTGATTGTGTTGAGATGATTAGATGCAAGATTCTGTGTTGGTGAAGCCTCGAGAACAAATCCGGAATCGTTGGAAGATTGATCGGCTAGTATGGTTGAGCTTGGAATTGTTGGTGAGTGGTTAAATGTTTTTGAAATGGTTTTGAGTATTTGGTTCAAGCATGTGAACCTAGGATGAGCTTGGTAAACCCACCTAGAGTTGGGATTAGAGTGGTAGCCTAATCCCAAGCTTTGATTAGAGACTTTGGTTGCACTCTTTAATGGTTGTATATGCCTCGTGTTAAATCGTGATGGTGTTGGTTATATATGTTGTATACATGTATGTTGAGGCATGTTGGATGCATTGTTGTATGCATGTTGATGATAGATATGATATGGTTATTCACATATGCAAAATATGATGTGATATGGTTGTTAATGATGTACATGTGTGTTGTCATGTGAAATGAGATTATGAGGTGATTGCTTGATCCGAGGATCATGGTGAGTACATGCTAGGCATGAAAATGTGGTTTGTGCATGATAGTAAGTCATGGTGAGTACGTGCTAAGCGCGGAAGTTGTTAATAAATGGTATTGTGGAATGTATTAGTATTGGCACTAGTATGCTTGGGTACAAATGATCGATCATTAGGAAGTTAGTGTGTACACATGAGTCAAAAGTCGCGCGTGGCCTTGGTGGCGTTGAGTCACCAAGGAGGAGTACGGGTACGCCCGGAAATTGTATTTACATTAGTCGGTGATGAGTGGAATCCCATCGACGGGCGTGAGGATGAGTGGAATCCCCTCCGCGTGAGATGAGGCGTGAGGATGAGTGGAATCCCCTCCGCGTAAACGGTGATGAGTGTAATCCCACCGTCAGGTAATGGTTGTGTTGTTGGATGTGAGTTCCAACGATTATCCGCGTATTCGAGTCATAGCTAGGTGCCAATACGGATTGTGGTTTATGTTGCCAATATGTGATTAATTGTGAGCCAATGTGATTTGGGATGTGTTGCTAACATGGTTATATATATGTGGTTTCATATGTGGTGGATTTAAACATGTTGAGCATGACATGATATTGAATATATGTTCATGCATCATCTATAATTATGGGTCGTGTGGATCGGAGGTAAGATCATGCATTTGATCTTGGTTGTAGCTCGTGCTTGGACCCTGCATTGTCGAAGGTTTGTTTTATGAGCTTACACTCACTAAGCTTTTATGCTTACGCTCTCTTTTGTTCGACAATGCAGATCAATAGCTCGAGGGTAGCAAGGGCAATGAAAGGTCTCCAAATGTTGCTTTGGCGAGCTCAATGTATGAATTTTAAGTGATAGAATGTAATAGTTAAGCAATGGGATAGGTGTTGTTGATTGGTGCTATTGTTGGATGTTTAGGAGCATGTTTAGACCCCTTAATTATGTTGTTTTGATTGACTTGTTGATGCCATGTTTGGATTGTAAACCATGTCTATATTGCTTACCTTGTGTGTTGGTCCAGTGCCTTTTTAGGTTGTCTCTATGTTTGAATGTGGAAGTATGAGTCTTTGGATGCTTGAATGTCATCTTTGATTCAATTGCATGTTCCCTTGATGAATGTACATGTTGGGTGCTTGTATGGCTAAATAGTGATCTGTAAATGTTGTATGAATGATTGGTTGGGGTTAGGGAAGTCTTAAATTGCATCTAGGTTCGAGTCTTGTATGTTTTGGCTGAGTTTGGGAGTTTTGGCTGTGTAGGGGTATCGATACGGTTGGTCCAGTATCGATACCGCCTTCTTGTTTCAGGCCTCGTGTATCGATACGCGAGGGAGGCGTATCGATACCTTTTTGGTCACTGGAGCTACTGTCCATTTCGGTATCGATACCGACCTCTGGTGTATCGATACCGTCATCTTAGCGTTGACCGTGGGAAGTCAACCGTTGGGGAGGGTATCGATACACTCCTTGGGTGTATCGATACGGTCTCTACGGGTTGAATTTGACCAGTTGACCTAGTCAAAAGGGGTATCGATACACCCCTTAAGGGTATCGATACCGCCTGCAGTTTAAGTTTAAGTTTGGGCTGTAACATGATTGTTTGAGTTTGTTTGATTGTTTTGTATATGCTGTTCCGCTGTATGATCACATAGGGTTTAATGTCCATTTAGACAAGATTTTAATAAAAAGAAAAAAAAAGATAGGGTTGCTAACCGAGGGGGAATCCTTAGGGGTTTTCACTCGGTTTTCCCCGTGTGACCCACTCGGACCGGTCATTCGGCCAGACCGGGACGAGGGGGTTACATTTGTTGGTATCAGAGCCTAAGGTTACCGAGACCTTGGGCAGGTAAGTGAGGTAAGTTTCAGTTTTGAATTGATATGCATGGTGTTTGCTTGCTTTGTAAGTATGATTGCTTATGTGACAAGTATGTTGATTGTTTGTTTGAAAGCATGTTGCTTGTTATCCGTGTATGCTGTGATGTGTGATTGTTTGATTGAGAATGTATGTTGTTTGATCGTACGCATGTGTTGCTTGTTTAGCAAGTATTCCTTGTTATATGCTTGGTTGAGCATGTATGTGTGCTGATTTGTTTGAGACATGTTGAGTAGAGTCCCATTGCTACTATTACATTGAAAAAGAGATTTTAAGTGAGGGAAACATACTTGAGCCACTTGGAAGCCTTGCCTTGCTAACCCAATCTTGTATGTTTTACTGTTGATGTTGTTGTTGATTTAATTGCTTTTCGGTAAGTAGAAGTTGTAGTTTCTGAAAAGGGTGGACTATGTTGAGGGAGTCCATCACCTTAGTTAGGGAGGTATGGTCGTACTGGATTGAGGTACAACTCGTTCGTTTGAGACGGTGTATGTGGTTGATTATTGTGGATGAGGGACGATGTGATCAACTCTAGCATCAGTTGGTAAGAAGAAGTGAAGGCATATGAGTGGGAGTTAGAGTGGTGTCGATGTTTTAACAGATAAGCCTTTGGTATAGTATTAAGTTGGTTTCCTCCAGTTGATTCTCAATCCGTGCTTTTGTATATCGTTAGCAAGTATGCAAGTTGAACATGCCTGGTGAAGTGTTAGTTGGTGACCGTTGGGGTTTGGCCTATGATTTTAATACAAGACAGCCGGTCAGTGTCCGTGAGTGGGAGCTAGTTTGTGTGATTGGGTCAGTGTACGTTGAGTTGTTTTCCAGCAAGCGGAAGAGATGAAGTCACTTCCGATATAGTTGAGCCGAGAAGGGAGCCTTGAGCTTTGACTTCAGGATTGTTTGGTAGGGGTAGAACAAGTCCAGCTAGACTGTTTGTGTGCGATCAGAATTGAGTCTTGAAGTTACGAGATGCTCTAAGAACAGTTTAGAAGAGTCAGATTCTGTTGAAGAACCAGTCTGAAAACAAGAGGACCGAAGACTATCAGTTGTGTACATGTGAAGTTGCAATTTCTGCGAATACCTCCTTTTGCGTGAGCATGTAAGAAATTAGATAAGTTTGTTGAGACCTTAGATGTAGGGACACATGTGACTAGCCTCTTTGGGAGACAGTAGTGATCAGAAAGATGTACAGAAGATGTTTGTTGGTGGTTTAGAGTTACTAGTTCTAGCAGATGTGAAATAATCGTCTTCCTACGGTTTTGATGTATCTTTTGACAAGGTTCAGCTTGAAGAGCACATAGTTAGTGTGTACATTGAGACAAAGAGAGAGTTGCCTTGAAATTGTAGATTTTTGTGTGACTGTAGTGGTAGGTGAGGATGTGAGCTTCTTATTGAATGTTGATCCAGTTTTAGAGATCAAAGGTTGATTGAGTTTAGTTGGTAGGCTTGCTTAGCAAGTGTGATGAATTTGATTTTGAATGAAGAGTGGACCGCAAAATGCTAGAATAGTTTGTGTTTTCCTAGAAGTGTTTGGAAGATTTACCCGGTTTGTCTCTTAATAGAGAAGAATAGTTTGTTATTGATACCGTCTCCGAGTTGCTCCTGTTTTGTTTGCTCTGTATCTCATGATTCTCGAACGACTTGAGAGTGTTGAAGAATCAACTTCGAGTTTGTTAGACCTTAGATTCATTAGGCCTAGTGCATCATCTTAGAGTTCTACAGTGTAATTTGTGAAGAAGAAAGAGTGACAGTACGAGAATGTGTTCAGATTACATACAGTCAAAACAAGTGACAGTGAATGATTAGTATCCGTTTCCGAGTGTCAGTGATTTGTTGGTCAGTTAGTGTGTGCTACAGTCTATTTGAAGATTAGTTTGAGATCCGTTTACCACCAGTTGGAAGTGAGAAAAGTTGAAGTACCGAAGACATCTTTAGGGGCAAGATGTGATCACCTTGAGCTCTAAGTTATGTCGTTTTGTTTGACTAGTGTATTAGTTACCTTCATAGAGATGTTGAACAGAATATTTTCCTGAGTTTCTTGATCATTTGTAGTAGCTCTTCTAGATGTCACGTGAGTATAATCAAGTACCGAGAAAGATCATGGCAAGTTTTGAAGTTAGTGTGGTAGATTCTATTAGAGAATCAGTGGTATGCCAAGTTGAGCCAACGTGAACTCCGAGTTAATGAAGATGTTCTCCTAGGACATGTAGATCAGCCGAGTGCATTAGAGTAAATCCTAAGTAGGCAGAAGAAGATGTGAGTTGGAAGGAGCTGAAGACTGTGATAGGTATCTATAGTTCCTAGGTCTAGCATTGTTACTATCGGAGAATTGTAAATAGTCTTTTGAAGATAGTTACTCCATTGATAGATTGCTACAGAAGAATGCTCAATTGTGTGGTTAGATAAGAGACAATAGGCCCTTGAGAAACCGAAAGAAACTTTGAAGAGAGCTTCGACCTTGAATCAGTCTATATCAGAAAAAGAGTTTGCGAACCATAGTGATGTGTTACATGTAGAGTTAGGTTGTGTGCTTATGCAAGACAGAAGATTGTGGCTTGTTCATCAAGCTAGTTGGAAGATTGTGAGAAGAGTTATCCGATACGAGACATAGAGTTAATTACAGTTGTATTTGCTTCGAAGACTTAGAGATAAAGCTTGTATAGCAAGAATGTACAGTGAGTATGTACGTATCATCAGAACTTGAAATATTTGAAGACTTAGGAAGGGTGAAAACTTGAACAGCATGAAATGTTAGAACCACTTGAAGATTGTAATATCAAGATTGAGTACCATCCGAAGATAGCCTCCCTAGTGACCGATGTTCCGAGTTGTGATTGTTGTTAGATTGGTAGTTGGGTTGCGAGTTGTATTTGCCGAATTCAGTTACCGAATGCCAGTATTCTTATGGCCGCGTTTCATGTTGAGCCTACGCTGAGTCAGAATGTTTGAAGAGAAACAGTTGCAAGACAGATTCTTGGCACCTCACATGCAAGGCATAGTAGAAGGAAGACCTTCAGAATACAGTTCAGAGATGATAGAGTTTTGTATTTCAGAGACAGAATAGTTGTACAGATTGACATAGTGTTTTGAGACGTATTGATTTGGCCGAAGCACACAGCAGTTTGATTTATTTGCATCTGAGTTGTATGAAGACGTATTGTGGGTTGAAGATGAGCACTTCTGGATTGAGTTGATGAATAATGTGGTTCAGTACGAGAATAGGTGTGTAAATTGCCAGTATTTTGAGACCGAGCGTTAGTTTTCTTCCAGTTTGTTACATCCGTGGGAGGTTCTTAATGGAAGTAGGTAATAGAGGTCCGGGACTTAAATTAGATTGTTTTTTAAGACGTCTGCAAAGTGTTAGGTTAATTGATGAAGTCAGATGATCAGTCAGAGAAAGTTAAGAGTCAAGCGTTCAAACAGTGTGGTATGCGTTGGGAGTCGGGCTAGATCTGTTGTTTATCTGTTACGGTTACCACCAGAGTTAGAAAGTGGGTTCCTGTCCGATAAATTTCGAGGACGAAATTTCCTTAAGTGGGGAAGAGTTGTAACACCCGGGTTTAGGGGTCGGGTGAAAATAATATTTTAATATTATTTTGGGTTCGGTTTTACAATTTAGATAATAAAAATATTTACGCGGGCCTCGGGATTTCAAAATATCTACAACTATGTTGGGCCTATCTCTTGGGTCCAAAATCCATGGACTTTAAGAGATGTGGGTTTTGGATTTTCATTAAGGGCATAGTGGTAAACATTATTTTGGGTGAATTTAAAATAAAACAAAAGATGAGCATGTGCTCATCTTCTTCCTCATTTCCAACTTTTCAAAACCAACGACAATGGAGAGTCTTTCTCTCCATTTCACCATTTCATCTCTTCCACCTCCATCTTTGGAGCTTTTCAAAAGGTAATTGTGTTTTTGACTTGGTCTTGTCTTCCTCTTCGTGTTGGTACCAATATTTCTCATATTCTTTCATGATTTTTGAAATGTGAAGTTTTAGGGTTTTGTTTAAAAATGAGAGCTTTATGGTCTTTAACTTAAGCCATTGATTTGTTATTGTTAGCTAAGTTGTTTGCAACTCCTAAGGTCCAACATAAGTGAATTTTAAAGTGTTTTATCATGATTCCCGAAATTGGATAAAAATGGGTTTTTAGGAGGGTTTTTAGTTGAGTTTTGGGTGTGGTTTGTGTTGGAATTTGGGGGTTGATGTTAGGGTAATAGTTTAGGGTTGTTTTGGAAGCAATTGGAAGTGTTAAATGTGTTGAAATCACAAGTTTCGGGCTGGGTATAAGGGCTGCTCGGATTTGGTATTTTTGGGGGTTGTTCATGGTTTGAACTATTGTGTTGGTTGCTTGAATAGTGTTCCGGGTTTGCTACCTTAATTGGTGAATTGATTTGAGGTTGTTTTGATTGTGTTGAGATGATTAGATGCAAGATTCTGTGTTGGTGAAGCCTCAGGAACAAATCCGGAATCGTTGGAAGATTGATCGGCTAGTATGGTTGAGCTTGGAATTGTTGGTGAGTGGTTAAATGTTTTTGAAATGGTTTTGAGTATTTGGTTCAAGCATGTGAACCTAGGATGGGCTTGGTAAACCCACCTAGAGTTGGGATTAGAGTGGTAGCCTAATCCCAAGCTTTGATTAGAGACTTTGGTTGCACTCTTTAATGGTTGTATATGCCTCGTGTTAAATCGTTATGGTGTTGGTTATATATGTTGTATACATGTATGTTGAGGCATGTTGGATGCATTGTTGTATGCATGTTGATGATAGATATGATATGGTTATTCACATGTGCAAAATATGATGTGATATGGTTGTTAATGATGTACATGTGTGTTGTCATGTGAAATGAGATTATGAGGTGATTGCTTGATCCGAGGATCATGGTGAGTACATGCTAGGCATGAAAATGTGGTTTGTGCATGATAGTAAGTCATGGTGAGTACGTGCTAAGCGCGGAAGTTGTTAATAAATGGTATTGTGGAATGTATTAGTATTGGCACTAGTATGCTTGGGTACAAATGATCGATCATTAGGATGTTAGTGTGTACACATGAGTCAAAAGTCGCGCGTGGCCTTGGTGGCGTTGAGTCACCAAGGAGGAGTACGGGTACGCCCGGAAATTGTATTTACATTAGTCGGTGATGAGTGGAATCCCATCGACGGGCATGAGGATGAGTGGAATCCCCTCCGCGTGAGATGAGGCGTGAGGATGAGTGGAATCCCCTCCGCGTGAACGGTGATGAGTGTAATCCCACCGTCAGGTAATGGTTGTGTTGTTGGATGTGAGTTGCAACGGTTATCCGCGTATTCGAGTCATAGCTAGGTGCCAATACGGATTGTGGTTTATGTTGCCAATATGTGATTAATTGTGAGCCAATGTGATTTGGGATGTGTTGCTAACATGGTTATATATATGTGGTTTCATATGTGGTGGATTTAAACATGTTGAGCATGACATGATATTGAATATATGTTCATGCATCATCTATAATTATGGGTCGTGTGGATCGGAGGTAAGATCATGCATTTGATCTTGGTTGTAGCTCGTGCTTGGACCCTGCATTGTCGAAGGTTTGTTTTATGAGCTTACCCTCACTAAGCTTTTATGCTTACGCTCTCTTTTGTTCGACAATGCAGATCAATAGCTCGAGGGTAGCAAGGGCAAGGAAAGGTCTCCAAATGTTTCTTTGGCGAGCTCAATGTATGAATTTTAAGTGATAGAATGTAATAGTTAAGCAATGGGATAGGTGTTGTTGATTGGTGCTATTGTTGGATGTTTAGGAGCATGTTTAGACCCCTTAATTATGTTGTTTTGATTGACTTGTTGATGCCATGTTTGGATTGTAAACCATGTCTATATTGCTTACCTTGTGTGTTGGTCCAGTGCCTTTTGAGGTTGTCTCTATGTTTGAATGTGGAAGTATGAGTCTTTGGATGCTTGAATGTCATCTTTGATTCAATTGCATGTTCCCTTGATGAATGTACATGTTGGGTGCTTGTATGGCTAAATAGTGATCTGTAAATGTTGTATGAATGATTGGTTGGGGTTAGGGAAGTCTTAAATTGCATATAGGTTCGAGTCTTGTATGTTTTGGCTGAGTTTGGGAGTTTTGGCTGTGTAGGGGTATCGATACGGTTGGTCCAGTATCGATACCGCCTTCTTGTTTCAGGCCTCGTGTATCGATACGCGAGGGAGGCGTATCGATACCTTTTTGGTCACTGGAGCTACTGTCCATTTCGGTATCGTTACCGACCTCTGGTGTATCGATACTGTCATCTTAGCGTTGACCGTGGGAAGTCAACCATTGGGGAGGGTATCGATACACTCCTTGGGTGTATCGATACGGTCTCTACGGGTTGACTTTGACCAGTTGACCTAGTCAAAAGGGGTATCGATACACCCCTTAAGGGTATCGATATCGTCCTTCCATTAGAGTAGTAATAAAACTTATCAAATATTAATGAGCATCAGTTTGATGTAGAAAAGAGAAAGAAAAATTGATGAAATTGTTTAATTTTTAATACTTTATAAATAATTTTAATTTTTATATTTATATTTTATCATTTTATAATTTCTAATACAATTTAATATTTATATAAGTTTTTATTTTCAAAATTTTTTGAATATCTTATTTAATTTTATTAAGTTTATGGATTTTTTTAAAAAAATTGAAGAATGTTTTGATTTTTTGTGAGAGTTCTCACTTTGCTTATTTTTAAAATTACCAGGGACCCAAAGGATATTTACACCAATTTGTTAATCAATTTATCATATATTCTGTTTGTTAAAGTTCAACTTGAAAAACCAAATTATTTATCCAATTTTATTCAAAAACTAAATAAATCAAGGGCAAAATTACTGCAATTGAATGACTTCAATGGAAAAATTGCATGAATGACTTCGAGGGCAAAATTGCTCTGTATGCACCGTTAACTGCCACATTAGCATTTTAACGGTTGTTAGGATATTTTTTTTGATATAATAATTGAAAAATAGTTTTGAACTAAATTGAAAAGATTTCAAAATTGTTTTTAAGTCCAAACAACTTAAAAATAAGATTGAGATGTTTTCATAAGGTTTTGGAAGTGTTTAAAAGTAGCCAAACTCTTCTTTCAACACGATCGTACCGATACGGTATACACCGTATCGATACCTTTTAGGGTTTTAGCTAAAATATTTTTCCAGTTGCCAAAAACCGTACTGGTACAGCTTAGGCGTACCGATACGGATAGGGTCATACCGATACGCTATGTGGCATATCGATACCCTATGTTTTAAATGCCCAACGGCTATTTTCAACAACCCCACCGGCTAGTTCCCTATAGCTTAACGAACCACGTACCGATACGATACAAAGGTGTACCGATACGCACCAAGGTGTATTGTTACGCAAAGCTGCATCAGACTTCAACGGCTAGTTTCTGAAGAACACGTAGCGATACGGCTACTCGCGTATCGATACAGACAGCTCCATAACTACATTTATTGTGGGAAATAAAGGCCCCAACAACTCCAATTCAATCCTAATGGTCTCTATAACACCCCTTCTCGGTCTGGTCAAGAACCGGGTCGGAAGGTGATACCGATGAACAATACAATGATCGGCGCAATAAAATTTCATTTTTATACTCAACATTTAAAACAATGTTATACAATAACATGTTATCAGGATGCATCTTAGTCCAACTAATCCTTATGAAACAACAATTAATCATTTAGGACTAATTCTTAACTATTACAAGTTTTAGGGACCAAACTATAAATTCAATAAATTGGAGGTCCTTCGATGTAATTAGCTATACCACAATGAAATTCACTACAATATTAACAAGCCTGTAAAATTTCATGCAACTTGGAGTTCATTTACTCATTCAATTTAATCATTCACAATTCAGTGACTAATTTGTGAACATTGCAAACTATGGCTTTAACTAACTTAACTAACCCTGTATCGAAACACCTTAGGGCTGTTACGAAACGGGTGTATGATGGTCAACCTAATTTGACCTTGCATTTTATACCGTATCGATACGGGCAAACCTTGTATCCGTACGAGTTGACTTCCTTTAACCTTAACTTTGATCTATTTCGATACGCTATAGACCCGTATCGAAACAATAGATTTCAGTAGCAAAATGTTCCGATACGACTATAGACCGTATTGATACGCCCTGTTCTTAGAGTCCAATTATTATTAACCGTATCGATACGCCATCACCTGTATCGATACGGCCTAACCTGTAATGACATATTTTGTTGGTTTTTAATCGAATTGACCTGCCAAATGATGTTCAAATGCAATGAAACTTTACACAAAACATTTCAATGTTATGAACTACTGGCATGCCAAAATTCATCATCATTCGAATACGTTTACTAGGTTTTGACCTTTATGGGCCAAGTATGCCATTTTTAACCATTTTAGCCAAACCAAAAGTCAATGTAGGGCCTTAAACCATATTATGACTTACACGCATTACACACATATCAAAATAGGCACAACAGACTAGTTTGACTACTTTGCCGCCTTTTTAGGAGTTCGTAAGGTTAAAATACATTACTTTAGGCTTGTAGTGACTTATCTCACCTCGACTATCCGATCTTCAAATGCAACAGCCTTTCAACCGGAAATGTATGAAATGAGACACGTTAGGCATACATCGCCTAGTGAGGTAGTCATAAACAACATGAAAAACAATGTATGAATTGTATAACTATATATGATCTCATGCTCATCAATTTCAATGCTATGCATCAATATACAATGTATAACATATTCATTTCATCATTAAACCTTGGATTGAATCAAGAAAGTGGATACACGAATTCCTATGCCTCGCCAAATCAATGAATGATCTAATCCCTCCACCTCACCAATATGACCAATATCAATACACATCCCTCCGCCTCGCCAAATAAATATAGGTCGTAGCTCAAGGACCGTAGTCCACCCGTACACTGAGCTCATGAATTCTATGGCATGCCAATTGTATCCATTGTCCATTCAAATCCAAGGTTTCAATGTCCGTATCCATATTCAATGTTCAATAAGAATTTCGATGACCAATGACTTCAATATTATCAATAGCAAAACATGTTTCATTATCAATATGCCATGTTTCAATGTCAATGTTAATATCAATATCCGATGATTTCTTTACAATATATCAATGACACTAATCATATCACTGACAATGCATGATAGCGACGCTAATAACTATGTTCGCTATTCAATAACAACTTACCGACATTTACCAATGAATCCGATTAACAATCCAATGCAACCTCTACAATGATATCATTAGCGATGTGGTCAAAAACAAAAATAAAAGATTCGGGAAGACTCTTCGCTTAATCTCGAGACTCCGACTACACTCACCTTAGAATCTGATGCTCCTACGGCTCTCGGATGACAACTCCCTTGTTCCTAGCCTTCGGTGGATTTGATGGATGTTTCTTTTCGTTGTCTTGAGCTAGGAAATCAATAGGGAGACTATTAGGATCAATAATACGATATCAAAATCAATATCAAAATATCAAAATCGATATTCAATTTCAATATAGTATGACAACGATGAGATATCCATGGAATGTCAAAACCCTAACTTAGGATTAAACTCAATACATCCATGGAATCCAATAACCGATTGAGGAATATAGCTTACCCGTTCAATAGAAATGATTTGATAACAGTAAATCGAAGAAAAATAAAGCTTGAAACTAGCTCCAAGGGAGGTGCTTGCTTAGGTAGGAGACGATGAAGATGAAGAG
The DNA here is from genome assembly GCA_030270665.1 of Hibiscus trionum. NCBI lineage: Eukaryota > Viridiplantae > Streptophyta > Magnoliopsida > Malvales > Malvaceae > Hibiscus > Hibiscus trionum. The sequence continues at coordinate 33,187,254 of BSYR01000021.1, forward strand.
TTTTAGAGAGGTATTTGGTTGACTTAGAAATCGAGTAAGTTCTATTCTTGCTCAATTTTCTTGTTTTACATATATTTTAAGCTATTGAGCTTTCCTTCAATTGAAAGAAAGCTCTCAGACTATCCCACGTAGGTGGGATTTTAATTAAGGAGGGGCTAATCGCAAGATTATTCCCTCAACTCTCACTATACTATGGTTTTGCTCTCCAAATTTCATTTTCCTCAATTTAATCACTGATTAAGTTTCGATACTATTCAGTAGGGTCCAATAATAATGATTTAACTTAATTAGAGTCCAATATCGCTGATTAGCTGGCCAATACCATATTTAGACTTTATCGATGCGGAATTTTCGATCTCCGAAAACTAATTCTGGCTAGAACGGATTTTGGGGTGTTACAACTCTACCCCTTAAGAAAAATTCGTCCTCGAATTTTTACCTGAATCGAAGAGATGTGGATATTGTTGTTTCATAGTCTCTTCAGGTTCCCAAGTAGCTTCTTCAACGGTGTGGCTCCTCTAGAGCACTTTAACTAGCGGTACAGTTTTGTTGCGAAGCCTCTTGACTTCTCTAGCAAGAATCTGAACCGGTTCTTCTTCGTAGGACAAATTTGGCTAGATTTCTACAGATTCAGGTTCCACAATGTGCGAAGGATCATAACAATATTTCTGGAGCATCAATACATGAAAAACATCGTAGATTTTACTCAATTCAGAGGGCAACAACAGTCTATATGCCACGAGGCCAACTCTTTCAATGACTTCAAAGGGTCCAATGAATCGAGGACTCAGTTTTCCCTTCTTGCCAAACCTTAAAATCTTTTTTCCACGGTGATACTTTGAGGAAGGCTTTTTCACCAACTTCATACTCAATAACTCTTCTCTTGATATCGGGATAAGCCTTTTGTCAATCAAAGGCAGCCTTTAAACGATCATGAATGATGGAAACCCGTTCTTGGGTTTCTCGAAGTAAGTCAGGGCCTAACATCTTGCCCTTACCAAGCTCCTACAACCACAGTGGAGTTCTACATCGCCTACTATACAATGCTTCATATAGGGCCATTTGGATTGATGCTTGGTAACTATTGTTGTAGGAAAATTCAACAAGGGGTAAAGATTTCTCCCAAGTCCCACCAAAGTCTATGATGCATGCTCGAAGCATATCTTCTAAGATATGTATAGGAAGGTTCAATAACAATGCAAATTTCTAAGGTTTCAGCGGACAAGTTTTTTAATAATTACCTAGACTACCCTTTCTGACTGGCCGTCAGATTGAGGGTGAAAGACTGTGATAAGATAATAGAAGATAATAGACTTAGGTACTCCGTGGAGTCGAATTACTTCTTTGATATACAAGTCAGCTAATTTAGGAAGACCGTAGTCCATTCTGACCGGTATAAAATGAGCTGACTTTGTAGAATGATATACAATGACCCATATGACATCGTGCTTCATGGGAGTTAACGGTAGACCACTAACAAAATCCATAGTGATCTTTTCCCACTTCTATTTCGGTGGATCGATAGGCTGCAATAATCTGGTAGGATCATAATGTTGTGCCTTAATATGTTGGCACGTGAGACATTTGGAAATGTAATCAACTATAGCCTACTTCATGCCTGGCCACCAATAGAGTTCACCTAGGTCCTTATACATCTTCACGGGCTCGGGGTGAATGGAAAAAGAACTCGAATGAGCTTTAGAGAGAATATTAGTGCGAAGAGATTCATCATTAGGTACACAGACCTGGTCGCGAAAATACAAGATTCTTTCATAATTAATTCTGAAGTCAGGGTTGTATGATAGCTTACAGACAATGGATTGAAGCTTAGGATCTTGCTCTTGCGAATCCTTGATTCGTGAAATGATGGTAGACTCAACTTGAAGTTCAACTACAAGATAACGATGCTTTCGAAGTCGAAAGTGAGCATTAATTGCTTGAGGGGCTACAACATAGCGATATTACAATGAGTTAATATACCACATAATACCTATAACTCTAAATTCATTGTCAATACTTACCAGGCAAAGGTTTGTGGCTGAGTGCATCAGCTACAATGTTGGCCTTGCCAGGATGGTAATCAATGACAAGATCGTAATCTTTAAGGAGTTCCATTCACCTCTGTTGCCGAAGGTTCAATTCCTTTTGAGTCAATAGGCACTTAAGGCTTTTATGATCGGTGAAGAGATAACATTTTTCTCCGTAAAGGTAATGTCTCCAGATTTTCAGTGCAAAGACAACTGCAGCCAATTCAAGGTCATGGGTGGGATAATTCATTTCGTGCGGCTTAACTTGTCTCAGAGCATAAGTGATGAATTTGCCTTCTTGCATCAATACACATTCTAACCCGAGGTGCGATTCACTGTAGACTATATAGTCTTTTCCAGACTCTAGTTGGGTTAGGACTGGTGTATAGGTCAATATATGCTTCAACTGATCGAAACTCCGTTGTTGAACCTCGGTCCAAACAAATGGAGCTTCTTTCCTCAATAACTTGGTTAAAGGAGTGAATATCATTGAAAACCCTTTCACAAATCTTTGATAATAGCCAGCAAGCCAAAGGAAGCTTCTAACTTCACCAACGTTCTTCGGTGGGTACCAATCTACAATAGCTTGGATTTTCTTCGGGTCCACTTGTATACCCGAAGCTAACACAATATGTCCCAGAAAGGCAACTTCAGTGAGCCAAAACTCACACTTATAGAACTTCATGTACAACAATTTCTCTCTTAAGGCCTGAAGAACGATACGAAGATGATCTCGATGTTTTGCTTCATTATTGGAGTAAATCAACATGTCATCTATAAAGACCACTACGAATTTATCAAGATAGTGTGTAAAAACTCGATTCATTAAATCCATAAAGGTTGTCGGTGTATTGGTTAACCCAAAGGGCATCACCAAGGATTCGTAGTATCCATATCTTGTACGGAAAGCAATCTTCGATAAATCACACTCCTTAACTCTCATTTGATAATAGACCTTAAATTGATCTTGGAAAACACAGAGGCATCCTTTAGTTGATCGAATAGGTCGTCTATTCTAGGCAATGGATATTTGTTCTTGATGGTTACTTTATTCAACTGTCGGTAGTCAATACACAATCACATAGAAACATCTTTCTTCTATACGAAGAGAACCAGAGCTCCCCAAGGAGAATAGCTCAGTTGAATGAAACCTTTGCTCAATAATTCTTGAATATGAGCCTTTAATTCTTTTAATTCTATAGTTACCATGCGATATGGTGCAATAGAAACTGGGGCAGTCCCAGGTTGCACCTCGATGCCAAACTCTACTTCACGGGTTGAGAGCAATTCCGGAAGTTCACGAGGGAAGACATCAGAAATTCACATACAATGTCAATGTATCATAGTTAAGATTCACGTTTGGTTTCCAACGTCAAAGCATACAATGATGGGGTCTTCGCATTCATTAATACAACACTTTCCTTACCCAGACCCCAAAGGTACAATTTCCTCTTACAACAATCTACCCAGGCTTGATGCTCACTAAGCCAATCTAAGCCTAGGATGACATCGAACTCATGGATCGGTAAAGCCAAAAAATTGGCCGGAAAAGGAATCACTTGGATCATTAAGGGGCAGTTCTTGCACACTACCCTTACGGTGACGCAATCTCATATGGGATTGGTTACAAGATTCTCGATGATATTGGTTCGGAAGACATATTATACTTCTTAACTAAAATGGTGCTTATAAAAGAGTGAGTAGAACAAGGGTCAATCAATGCATATAAAGGATGTGAATATAGCTCAATGGTACATGCGATGACGTCAGGTTCATCCTTTTTTCTCTGCTCCTCACATGATACATTTGGATAGGGGATTTAGAATCTTTCTTATTGAATGGTTTCCTCGGACCACTCGATCGTCTATAAGTCCCCGATGATCCTTGCTTCGATCCTTTACCTCGAAAGGACTGAGCAGGAGAGGCAGTAGTAGTTGGTGTAGCAGTAGATTTGGTTGCATTCAAAAGGCAGTCACGAATAAAGTAACCCAGCTCACCATAGTAGTAACAAGCTCCAGTCTGCTTACGACTTTGACCCGCTGGGTGTCTATTCTGACAATAATTGCAAACTGGGTGTTAGTTGCCTCGATTTGAACCTCTGGTGCTATCAACGGACGCTGCCTTAGCAAAGGACTACGTTACAGACTGAGGCCTCTCAATGTTTCCAGAACGGGAGGGATGTGGATAGACATTCTGTTTAGGGCCTTGATTTCTCCCTTTCTTGTTCTATCTCGAAGTTCGAGAATTATCCTTGAACCTCTTCTTAGACTTTCCAGACCCACCAGCTCGTTGAGCTTTATGTGCAGCTTTGGTGGCCTTAACTCAATTCACGAGATCTTGGAAATCAGAAATGCTTAGTGCAATAAACATAGGGCGCAGTTCATCATTAAGCCCTACAATGAACATCTGACACTTCTTTTCCTCCTTTTTTATATACTCAACGCCGTATCTACAGTACTTGAAGAAATCATGGATGTACTGCTCGATCGGTCGCCCACCTTGTTTGAAGTGGAGGAAGATAATTCGCCTCTCAGCAAGGTAAAACTCACTGATATATTTCTTGCGGAATTCTTTAAGGAAGAACTCCCAATTCACAGTGTCTTCAGAGACTTTCAATATGGTAGTTTCCCACTAGTGAAGTGCCTCATCGGCCAGCAACGCGATGGCACACTTGAGTTTGTGCTCGTCCGGGCACTGAAGTTGCTTATCCAATATCCGCAAAGGGTTGTCTAACCAGTATTCGTCAACTTCAGGCTTTTCTTCATCTTGTCCAGTAAAGTTGTAAGCTCGATACTATGAGAGCTTATCAATGGGTGCTCGAGTGTGTTGGACAGCAGAAGCGATAGGTTGCACGAATTGTTCAGTCCTTATAGTAGTCATAAACTGCTTGAACATGTCAGCCATGTTCTTATAACATTCAGCCTGAGTAGTAGATGCTGCAGGCTCGGTACCCTGAGCAGGAGGATTATGCGGGTGCGGTGGATTAAGAGGATTTCCTCCTCTAATCTCCTCGCCGTGCGTCAAGGAGCCGGTGGTAAGCTCGTCTATATGAGCTTCATTAGTTTCAGACATATCTATATGAAAGATCGGATTAGTCGACAAGTCACAATACACACAATATATAACTCCTAGGTGAAAAAGTAACACAATAACAATGCAACAAGCTTCAGTTTAGTCCTAGAATCGACTAAACTCTATCTTTGATACCACAAATGTAACACCCCATTCCCGGTCTGGTCAAGAACCGGTTCGGAAGGTGATACCAATGAACAATACAGTGATCGGCGTGATAAAATATCATTTTTATACTCAACATTTAAAACAATGATATACAATAACATGTTACATGATGCATCTTAGTTCAATTAATCCTTATGAAACAACAATTAATCATTTAGGACTAATTCTTAACTATTACAAGTTTTAGGGACCAAACTGTAAATTCGATAAATTGGAGGTCCTTCGAAGCAATTAGCTATACCACAATTAAATTCACTACAATATTAACAAGCTTGTAAAATTTCATGCAACTTGGAGTTCATTTACTCATTCAATTCAATTATTCACAATTTAGTGACTAATCTGTGAACATTGCAAATTGTCAAACTATGCCTTTAACTAACTTAACTAACCCTGTATCGGAACACCTTAGGGCTATTTCAAAGTGGGTGTACGATGGTCAACCTAAGTTGACCTTACCTCTTATATCGTATCGATACGGGCAAGCCCTGTATCAGTACGGATTGACTTCCTTTGACCTTAACTTTGACATGTTTCGATACGATATAGACTCATATCGAAACAATGGATTCCAGTAGCAAAATGTTCACATACAGCTATAGACCGTATCGGTACGACCTGACTTGTAATGACAGATTTTTGCTAGTTTTAATCGAATTGACCTGCCAAACGATGTTCAAGTGCAATGAAACTTTACACACAACATTTCAATGTTATAAAAATACTGGCATGCCAAAATTCATCATCATTCAAATACTTTTACTAGGTTTTGACCTTTATGGGCCAAGTATGCCATTTTTAACCATTTTTAGCCAAACTAAAAGTCAATTTAGGGCCTTAAACCATATTATGACTTACAGACATTACACACATATCAAAATAAGCTCAACATGCTAGTTCAACTACTTTGCCACCTTTCTAGGAGTTCGTAAGGTCAAAATACATTACTTTAGGCTTGTAGTAACTTGTCTCGCCTCGACTATCCGATCTTCAAACGCAATGACCTTTCAACCTGAAATGCATGAGATGAGACACGTTAGACATACATCGGATAGTGAGGTAAAAATAAACAACATAAACAACAATGTATGAAGTGTATAATTATATATGATCTCATGCTCATCAATTCAATGTTATGCATCAATATACAATGTATAACATATTAATTTGATCATTAACCCTTGGATTGAATCAAGATAGTGGATATGCGAATTCCTATGCCTCGCCAAATCAATGAATTGTTTAATCCCTCTACCTCGCCAATATGACCAATATCAATACACATCCCTCCGCCTCACCAAATCAATATAGGTTGTAGCCCTAGGACCATAGTCCACCCGTACACTGAGCTCATGAATTCTAGGGCATGCCAATTGTATTCATTGTCCATTCAAATCCAAGGTTTAAATGTCTGTATTTATATTCAATGTTCAATAAGAATTTTGATGACCAATGACTTCAATATTATCAATAGCAAAACATGTTTCATTATCAATATGACATGTTTCAATGTCAATGTTAATTAATATCAATATTCGATGATTTCTTTACAATATATCAATGACACTAATCATATTGCTGACAATGCATGATAGCGATGCCAATAACTATGTCCGCTATTCAATAACAACTTATCGACACTTACCAATGAATCCGATTAACAATCCAATGCAACCTCTACAATGATATTGTTAGCGATATGGTCGAAAACAACAATAAAAGATTCGGGAAGGCTCTTCGCTTAATCCCGAGACTCCAACTACACTCACCTTAGAATCCGATGCTCCTACGACTCTCGGATGACAACTCCCTTGTTCCTAGCCTTCGATGAATTTGATGGATGTTCCTTTTTGTTGTCTTGAGCTAAGAAATCAATAGGGAGACTATTAGGATAAATAATACGATATCAAAACCGATATCCGATTTCAATATAGTATGACAACAATGAGGTATCCATGGATGATCAAAACCCTAGCTTAGGATTAAACTCAATACATCCATGGAACCCAATAAGTGATTGAGGAATATAGCTTACCCGATCAATAGCAATGATTTGATAACAATAAATCGAAGAAAAACGAAGCTTGAAACTAGCTCCAATGGAGGTGCTTGCTTAGGTAGGAGACGATGAAGATGAAGAGTTTTAGAGAGGTATTTGTTTGACTTAGAAATCAGGTAAGTTCTATTCTTGCACCTTTTTCTTGTTTTACATATACTTTAAGCTATTTAGCTTTCCTTCAATTGAAGGAAAGCTCTCAGACTATCCCACGTAGGTGGGATTTTAATTAAAGAGGGGCTAATCGCAAGATTAGTCCATTAACTCTCTCTATACTATGGTTTTGCTCTCCAACTTGCATTTTCCTCAATTTAATCACTGATTAAGTTTCGATACTATTCAATAGGGTCCAATAACAATGATTTAACTCAATTAGAGTCAAATATCAATGATTAGCTAGCCAATACCATATTTACACTTTATCGAAGTGAAATTTCCAATCACCGGAACCCAATTCCGACTAGACCAGATTTTGGGGTGTTATAGTCTCCAATGGCTACAAACTCAATTGGAAGTATAAAAGGGACCTCCAAGCATCTATGGAAGACTAAAGATCCACAAGTCAACAACATTATGATCAAAATCATGTCTTAATGCTAAATTGTCCATTATTGTATAAACAAACACTTGTGAGCTCAAATTGTCAATTAATGCTCAAGTGTTCTAGGATATGGGTGAGTGTTTTAGTGTGCAAACATCAACCTTTAGAGAGAGATTTCTGCTTGCTAAGTTTTCTCTTGTTTGAGAGAGTTCCCAAAGCTCGGTTTGTGAGGTTTGGATGCTAGGCTTGGGTTATAAGTCTAGGTTGTAAAAGGTTGCCTCTTAAGCCTAAAAAAGAGGAAGAATTCTTAGTGAATTGGTGAAATCCTTGGTGAGGAGCTAAGGTAGTGGAAGTAGGCTTTAGTTAGAAAGTCGAACCACTCTAAATCATTGTTCATATTTTTCTATCTTTTTGCTTCCACCACAAACACCCAAACTATCACTTCTCCACCACTTGGCAAGCAATTCGGATGTGTTTATCGGGCTCCACAACGGTCAACATCGGCCAAAGGGCAAAATTACTGCAATTGAATGACTTTGAGAGCAAAATACAGAAAAAAGTAGGGGCAACATTACTGATTTCGGATCACTACATATGCAAATTCGACCCTTTAGCCTTCATTTTATATATTATTTCATAGGAATCTTTCTTTCATCCTTTTTAACCTTCTAAATTTCATACCAATTCCCAACAGAAAGGCCACGTAAAAAATATTGGTCTTTATTCCATCCAAAACAATTGTATAAATTATCATATTATCAATTTCAAACCAATCCCAAACAGAAAATGGCCATATTGACTTACCAAAACCCTTTTTTAGTACTTGTGTTTTTAATCCTCCTTTAAAATTGTAAAAGCACTGTGATCTTTTCCTCCACAAACAATATTTAAAAACTTGATAGTTAATAGACAGTGATAGAACTTGGCCAAAGAATTTGGGCCACTTAAATTTTTAGAAATTTAAATAAAAGTTTTCAAAATTTTTAAATGGTTTACTTTACATTTCTCAAGAAAAAAAATGGGGACTAACTAATTTTTAAAATTTTGAGAAACTTAACAAGAATTTTTTAAAAAATATAGGTGGGTATTTAATTAATAGTATTAAAAATTAAAATTTAATGAAAAATTCTAAAATTTCGAAAGACCAAGTTTTGAATTTTCAAAATGTTGATGCCATGATCTTTCTAGTCATTAATATTAGGGATGAGCGAAACTTGATTTGACTCGAAAAAACTCGACTCGTAATTTCATTAACTCGACTCAACTCGGAAAAAATTCAATAAAGTTTGATTTATAAAGTGAAAATTCGAATAACTCGAAATTTTTAGTAATTAGTGGATCAATTTTCAAGTTCGAGTTGAGTCTCTCAAGTTGAAATTTTTTAGTAATTAGTGGATTCATGGCCAATGGATTGGTTAAATGAATGGATGTGATTAAATGCTGAAAGGATATTTTTAAGGAGAGAAAAAAGAGGAGTATTTAATCTCATCCATTCATTTACACCAGCCAATGACCATGAATCCATGGAAAATTAAGTGAATTTTATATAGTGTAAGTGGATCTCAAATTAATATCATAACATTATAAATGTTTACACTTAAATTTGAACAGACTCTCGAACAACTTGACTCAACTTGAATTTTATAAACTCGAACAATGTACACATACTATCATATAATCACACCAAACACTTTAAAAAACTGGAAAAATTCTCTCCTACTCGTTCGTCCCTTCATCCAACATAAATTCCCCATTTTCTCGGGTAGAGGTAAATTTTGTAAGGTTAATTATCGGAAAAATGCCTAAACTATACATTTTTTCCAGATATGTGTCTAAACTGTTTTTGGGCAAAATGAGTGTCTAACGTTCTATTTTTGTAGTCATTGTCAGGTTTCTCCCTCAACGATTATTAATTTTTTTTTTCCGTTATCCAATTTATATACGGACATGTGGCATGTGTTTTAATTTTATTTATTTTTCATTTAAAAAATCATAAAATCTTTTATTTTCTTAAAAAACCCCATTTTTAAAAAATTTCAAAGCAACCCAAATTCACTCAATGATTTTATTTTATTTTTGAACAAAAATTAAATGAAACGTAATAAATAGGCCACATGTCTCATTTTTATTCGATAACGAAAGTATTTTAACGGTCGTTGACAGAGAAACCTTACAATTATTATGAAATAAAACATTGGAAATATATTAGTCCAAAAAATTGTTTAGACACCCATCTAAAAAGAAATGTTATAATTTATGTATTTTTCTGACGGTTAAGCCACTTTGTAAATATATTTTTCCTGCTCATCCTCTCATTTCTCTGAAAACCTCCGATTCACAGGTCTTACTCGACACAATTTCAGGGTTTATTTTATTATTGTGTTTGGATTGAATTAACTTGCAAAAATGGAATGTTTTTTTATCAAGAATGTAAAGTGTAAGCTAAAATTTGGGATCGGCATTTGTTTTAAATTTCAAAAATCTATTTGCCTTAATCTCTATTATCAAACTTGTTTAGAAACAGGGATTGCATTGCACAGCCTGCTGCATTTTGATTCTTTCCTTTTTAATCTGTCAAACTATCTTCAACTACACCTTTGTCTCGGTAAGGGATGGAAGTTTGTGGATTTTCAAGCAAGTAGTTGCAAATGAGTGTGGTATAGGGTGTAGCAACTGCTTTGCCCTTAGGATGAATCCCAAATTACTTGGAAAATGAAACAAAATATACAAACAAAAGAAAAGAAAAAAAAATATTGACGGTTATTTTTCTTATAATCGAGACCAAATCGAAATATATAAAAAATAGTTATATTTTATAATTACATATCAAATTCCCAAAATGTGTAAATATTTAGTATAAAATATGGGTAAAGTATACAGATAATCACTCAACTATCTTCTCACTCCTATTTTGGTAACTAAACTTTCAAAAATTTTAATTTTACTAACTAAACTTTCGAATTGCTCATGTTTTAGTCATTCTAAATTATTTTATTATTATTCTCCTATGGCATAACATTTATTATTAATAATAATTATAAAAATAATTTAAATTATAAATAAAATAATATTTTAGAATGATAATAAAATAATTTAGAATGACTAAAACATGAGCAATTCGAAAGTTTTTTATATATTTTCCTGGATACTCAGAGTACTACTCCGTCACCATCTAATCACCATCATGGTGATTACTTTAATATCGATGCATGTAGGGCAACCGAAGATGCATGCCGAGAACATGTAGTTCGTGGTTAGGACAATTCTAATGTCTCGACCCTATCTAAAATTGCACAGGTTGGCGCTGCTCTTGATTCATGGCAGAAAGATAGGCGGTCGTATGGATGCTAACTCTTTGCATGTTCTATCTAAGGCAAAAGTTGAATTAAAATGTCTCCTTGATAAAGATGAAGCGTATTGGGCACAATGATCATGTGTTCAATGGCTTCGTGATGGTGACAGAAACACACGATTTTTCCATGCTCGAGCAACAGGGAGAAAGAAGAAAAATCACGTGCGGGGCCTTACAAGTTTGGATGGTGTATGGTAAGATAAGATGGATGACATGCTTGGCATTGCCTAAGATTATTTTGGTAGCATATATCATACTGACAATTGTATGCCTTCGTTTGAAATTCTTGATAGTATTCGACATTCTATCACTGATGATATGAATGCTACACTTTGTGCTCCGTTCACCAAAGAAGAAGTTCATCATGCTTTATTCTAGATTCACCCATCCAAAGCATCAGGCATTGAAGGCTTACCATCGAGCTTTTACAGGAAATATTGGGACATTGTGGGAGACGATGTTATACAACATTGTCTTGATGTTCTTAATGACAGAGTTAGTATGTCTGAGGTCAATAAATCCATTCTTGTTTTGATTCCTAAAGTCGAAGAACCAATGTCAATGCAATAATATCAACCAATTAGCTTGTGTACTGTCGTATACAAGGCAATCTCTAAAGTGCTTATCAAGTGTCTTATATCGTTGATGCTACTATGCATAGATGAAGAACAAGCTACATTTGTTCCAGGATGCCAAATCTTGGATAACATTCTAGTGGCCCATGAGATTTTCCACTATATGCAGTCTTCGAAGAACGGACCGAATAAAGGGACAACATTGAAGTTTGACCTAGAGAAGGCTTATGACCGTGTAGAATGGTCTTTCCTTTAGGTCGTGATGCTTAAGCTCGGATTTGACTCTCAATGGATTGATTTGATCATAAGGTGCATTACTACTGTCACATATCAGGTTCGGTTAAATGGTGCTTTATCTAATGTGATTGTCCCTACTCGAGGGATTCAGAAAAGGGACCCTTTGTCTCCTTTTCAATTTATTTTCTGCACACAAGGATTGTCAGTTCTCCTTTTCAAAGCACAAATTCAGGGGTCTATTTGGGGTATTCGTGCAAGTCTGAATAGTCCTCGTATCACTCACCAATTGTATGTTGATGATAGTTTATTATTTTTCAAGAATTCAGTTCCAGAGATTGCTCGTGTTAAACAGATTCTAGATACTTACTCTTTCATTTGGTTAGAAAATCAATTATGACAAATCTATAACTATTTCAGCCCATCTACATCTCAGGTGAGATGTATTCACTTTCAGGAGGTCTTCCCTATTCGAGAAGTTGGTGATCCGAGACATTATCTGGGTATGCCATTGGTTATCCGAAAGAACAAATCTATTAAACTTGGGTTTCTTTTTGACCAAGTTTCTAAACGAGTGAGAGGATAGACAAAGATTCTCTTATCTTATCGTGGCCGTGAAGTGTTTCTTAATGCCATTGCTCAAGCCTTGCCTACTTATGTTATGACTTGCTACATGATTCCTGACTGCCTTATTTCTTATATTGTAAGTGTTATGCAACTATTGGTGGTCGGGGCGGATTTCAGACAGGGGGTGGCCTATGGTAGCTTGGAAAACACTCTGTGCACCCAAGAGAGTTAGAGGACTTGCATTCCAAAATCTTCATTAGTTCAACATTGCATTATTGGGTAAATAGGTATGGCGATTATTGATTGACCCTCAATCATTGGTTTCTCGTGTTCTCTCTTGCAAGTATTTTGTAGGAGAAATATACTAAATGCGAGACTTGGGGACAAGACATTCTATGCTTGGCGATCTATCTACAACGCTACGTGGGATCTTTGAGATGGATTTTTCTTGAAGATTGATATTGATAGTGCTACTCCCATATTCAGATCAAATTGGGGAGGGGCACAACGAGTCCATCTCACAGAGACCTATGTCGATGGCCAACCTAATCCCTTGGTTTGTTGAGATTTCATGATCCCTTCTTACAATGGTTGGGATGTCAATAAGGTTCGATAAGTGTTCACACCTGCAGATGTCGAGACCATTCTCTATTGTTCCATTACTAATAGATACTCGAATGTCTTGATCTGGGGTAATCATTCTAGTGTGACTTGTTTTATGCGGTCAGGTTATGCTTGGTTGATGAGATAATTTCATGCACCAACTCCTCCACAAAAATTATGGTATACATTGTCGAAGATCAAGGTACTACCGAAGATTAAAGTCTTTATATAGCATGTTGCACATGAAGCTTTTCCTGTTAATGCTCGAATTGGTGTCCATAACTCTCTCGATGGTTTTTGTCCGTTGTGCTAGTCTGATATGGAGACAATGTTGCATGCATTGAGAGATTGTTCTTCTACATGGGTGGTTTATACTATTTTCAAAATTCCGGGGAGAGCACTTGCTGATCGGCCATCAACTTGTTTTGAATGGTTTGAGCATTGTGCATCAATCCTTATAGAAGACATGTTCGTTGGGTTCGTGGTGCTTTTATGAAATATCTGGAGTCAACGTAATATGCTAGTTTATGATAATAATTTACAACTTTCATTCCTTACTGTGGAAAATGCACAACACTTACATAATGAATACAATGGTGCTTCAATTGCTCCATTACCTTATGGTTTGCCACAAGCCAGAGCATCGACAAAGTGGACTAAACCTCCATTGGGCACAATTAAGATTTTAGTGGATGGTATGTTTCAGTCTCAAACAGGCCAAGGTGCAATGGGTATTCTCGTACGAGATCACAATGGACTGGTATTAGCAGGATGTGCACGGACCCTTCCGAGAGTGACCTCAACTGAAATAGTCGAAAGCCAAGCTTTCTATTCGGCTATCCTATTTGCTTTGGACCAAGGTTGGCCCAGAGTTTTGATTGAGGGAGATGCTACATTCTCGGACCCAAAGTAGATCAACATTCGCCCAAGACTTGGTCGAAGCCAGGGACATACTCCAATGGCATCATCATATATTGGTTGTGTTCATTCACAGATCGGCTAATATGGTAGCCCATACTTTAGCTCGCTGGGCATTTAATGTACAACAATGTAATTATTTTTATTTTGAATGTCTGAATTGTAATTAACAAATTGTAATTGATGATGCTATTAATGGATAATATTAGTGGGTATTCTTTTCCCCCTTAGGGGGTTGGCATTAGATCTTCTAATGTTGACTGTAGAGGAATTTTTTAACGAGGCTCGTATTTTTTTTTAAAAAAAAGGAGAGAGAGTTCACGATTGGGTTCACTCACTACTATTCGAAGTTGCACATGTTGTTTTAGCTCCAAAAGAAATCCTAGAAAATCATAAAGCTTGCGAGTGAAAGGACCGGTGAATCCATCCGCTTTTCACATTGATAAATCCTAATAAGGCGGGGATCAAATATTTTTACATTGTTTTTCACACCAGTGAGGCTATGTTTGAAGAAGTAGAGTTTTAGGGTTTATGGATTGAGATTATAATTTGGGAATTGATGTTTAGAGTTTGTGATATATTTTTAAAATTTTTATTTAATACTAATAAAATATGGGTTTATTTTTTATTTTAAATTATTTTTATATTTATTAATAATAAAAAAGTCATGTCATAGGAAAATAACAATAAAATATTTCAGAGTGACTAAAATAGGAACAATCCGAAAGTTCACTTACTAAATTAAAATTTTTGTAAGTTGAGTGACCAAAATAGGGGTGAGAAGATAGTTGAGTGATGAACGATATAATTTATCCATAAAATATTTATTATGTCAATTATTTATAGTCATGTTAGCCTTCCGTCAAATGTAATGGTGCAGTAACTGGAATAATAAAAAATTAGTCGGATCATGAAAAAATAAATTTATAATTGATCACGTTAAGAATATTAAAAAAACATATCAATTAAATTTTAGTATGGACCAAAATATGTTATTATGATATTTAAGTAAAAGTACAAATTATAATGTATAAATTTATTTTTATTAATCTTGCATTAAAATTTAGAGTAAAGTACATAAACGGTCATTAAACTATCCCAAAAAATACAAAATGGTCATCAAACTTTTTAAAGTTACATAATGGTCATTAAACTTTAGTTTTTGTTACAAAATGATAATTAAACTTTAAAAGTCACCAAACTATTGTTGACTAGGTGAAATGGTAGTTACAAAAAATTGTACAACAACACATTTAATCCCCAATATTTGCACATCCAATCAATTTAGACATCAATAATGAGAATTAAATTAGGACTAAACTGATTGAATATGTAAATACGAATGATTAAATGTGTTATTATTCAAAATTTTGTAATTGTTACATCATTCACTTAACGACGGTTAACGGCTTAGTGACCATTTTGCAACAAAAACTAAAGTTTAATGCCCATTATATAACTTTTGAAAGTTTGATCACCTTTTTTATTTTTTGGGATAGTTTAGTGACCGTTTGTGTACTTTACCCTAAAATTTAATACTTCTTATCAAATCTATTTTTAAGATTTGTAGGGGTTCATGTAGAAAAGAGATTTATGAATTACAAGATAGCCAAATAGCCGAATTGGAGCACTTGATTGAAATTGAAGAGATAGAGACTGGAACGGGGTTAAACCAAATTAGCATTTTGCAACGTCCTAGAGATACTAGGTGGAGTTCTCATTACAAGTCAATTTGCAGTGTCTTAAGGATGTACAATGCAACTCGTTCTGTCCTTGAGAAAATAGCCATTGATCGTCGAGCCACATACTCTCAACGTGGGGATGCTAATTCTGCTCTTAAAAAGTTGTTGACTTTTGATTTTGTATTCATTTTACATATGATGCAGGGACTTATGGGATACACAGATGTACTTTGTCGAGCTTTGCAATATAAGTCACAGAATATTCTAAATGCAATGGATTTAGTTGCTGCCACAAAGTCTTCAATCCAGGAATTTAGAGATAGTGGTTGGGAAGGTCTTCTACAAAAAGTACTGTTGTTTTGTAATAAGCATGACACTCTCACTCTGGTTCCTGATATGAATGCTACTTATTCTAATATAATTCGATCTCGACGTAATAAAGACATTGTTTCAGTGGAGCATCACTATAGAGCAGATGTATTTACAGCCACTATGGATCAACAACTGCATGAACTAAATAGTCGTTTTAGTGAGCAAACAACAGAGCTGCTTATTTTGAGTATGGCTTTGAATCCTTCAAGTGGTTATAAGCACTTCAATGTGGAAAAAAATTGTCATCTTGCAGAGATATTATCCCAAAGACTTTTCTGAACATGAAAAATATCATTTGAAGTATGAACTTGAGCTATTTTTTCGTGATGTTCCTAATCACGTGGAGATAAAGAATTTGGGCACCATAACTCAATTATGTCGAAGTTTGTCAGAAAGTGGGAACTCGTTTTCATATCCCCTTGTTGATAGATTGATTCGACTTATTTTGACTCTTCATGTTAGTACTGCAACAACTGAAAGAGCTTTTTCAGCAATGAAAATTGTCAAGACAAGTCTACGAAACAAAATGGAAGATGACTTTCTTTCAGATTACTTAATTGTGTACATTGAAAAAGAAATTGCTGAAAAATTTACCATTGACTCGATTATAGATGATTTTGATTCTATGAAAAGAAGGAGAGTTCAACTTAATCAATGAAGATAACATATTTTGATTTGTATGTTTTTGAACTATGTAATCATATTATTTTTGAATATACATATGGGTCATGTTATTTTAGTTTTGTGTTCTATATACTGGCCCAACCAATACTATTTTCCTGGATTCGCCACTAGTGGAGGCTGAAGAAGCTCTTACATCATCATAATCCCTTTAATATTGTTATCATCAAGTTAACTTTTGTGTTCATTGACTGTCGGCTATGGAGGTCTGTCGGCGGTGGAGATGTAGTTCAAAGGACATGCTAGATTTGAAAGGTTAAGTAATTTTATTTTTTAAAATAAATATATGATTTTAAAAAAATCTGGAAGGCTAAATTAAAATATTAATAAAACATTGAGGACCGATCTTGTTATTAACCCTTAAATAAATGATATTTTTAAAATAAAACAAATGTCACTCACATTGGTCCCAGTGATATACGTCAGCTTTCGTGACGGAAATGTGTAAACCTATTGATGACAGAAAAGTTTATGTATGTAACTGCGAATAAGAAAAGTAAATGTATGAAACCAAGAATTCGGTATAGTTTATGTATGAATAGCGTAATTAACCCTTAAAAGATTGATGAACATATATTATTTTGTAATCATATCATGCAATTAAAAAAAGCCAAACTACATAAATGATAAACCGAACTTTTAGTTCGCTCTCAGTATGGTCCCTCTTGTTACCTTCCATTAGAATATGCTTACGTGGCACATTAGTTTTCATTTTTCTTGAATAAAATAATGGGTAAATTATTCATCACTCAATTTTTCTCTCTCTCATATTTTGGTTATTAAAATTTAAAAATTTGCAATTTAACAACTCGACTTTCAAATTGTTCCGATTTTGGTCACTCCCGAATGACATAATTTTTTATCACGAAAAAGGAGAAACGTCGATCACTGTTTTTAACTTATTCTTCTTGATTGAGAGAGTGTTAGAGGTGGCAATCGGGTCATTCGATTCGGGTTCGGATCGGGTCGTTTCGGTTCGGTTTGGGTCATTTCGGGTCTATCTAGAATCGGTTTAGATTCGGTTTGGGTCGGTTCGGTTCAGGTTCGGGTCTAATTAGGGTATGTGATGAGTCGGATTCGGTTTCGGGTATTGGATCGGGTTAAAATTGGATCGGTTGTTTTTGGGTCGAGTCAATATCAGATCGGTCGCTTTCGATTCGGGTCAAAATCAGGTCGTTCGGGTCGATTTCGGGTCGAGTCAACATTTAAATTTTCGGGTCAATTCGATTTGAGTTGGGTTTATGGTTTGAGGTTTAGTATTTATGGTTTAGTTTAGAGTTATTGGTGTATGAAATTAATTCTGATTTAACGTGTTAATCTATGCATTTGAATTTGATTAAATATTTAAATCAAAGCTTCATGTATCCATATCAATTTTTTTTGTATAATTATATTAAATCAAAGTAATAATAATAATAATAATAATAATAATAATAATAATAATAATGTATGAAATGAATTAATTTATTAAACTTAGGATCTAATTGAGCTAACTAAAATCTAAAAGCATAAATCACGGACATAATTAAAATAATTCTAAAACTAAATGTGAAATTTCAATTAAATTAATCTAAATTGAAACTCAATTAAATTAAGAAAAAGAAAAAGAGAAAGACAATTGGTAAAAATAGAGAGGGAAAAGACAAAATTTTGGAGGGAAATAAGCCACCAATTTTTTAAGCTAGATTGAAGAAAAAAAAAGACAATTGGAAAAAATAGAGATAGAAAAGACAAAATTTTGGAGGGAAATAATCCACCATTTTTTTAAGCTAGAGATTAATTACTTTTTAGGTCATGTTGCATTTAAAATGTTACATTTTAGTCAACTTTAAGTTTTAGTTTAATTTAATTTAGTCACAAGTATCCTCACGGTTTAGACTTCGGATATAGAAATCCCCTTCCCGTAGTGATATTTAGTCTCTAAAAATTTACTTTTAGTCGAAATTAACTAATCTTTGAAATTTAGTCTATTAATTTAATATAATGATATTTTTGTTCATTTTAATTTCTAAGATTTAATTTTTAGCCAAAATTGACCCCTATTTATTTATATGGTATAATTATAAAATTGGTCATTGGACTCTCAAATTTCTCCACTTCCAAATTGTCAATTTAGTCCGCAATTTCAATTTTATGCTATATTTTATGGTGAAATTATAAAATTGGTCACCAAGATCTCAAATTTCTATACTTTCAAATTGTCAAGTTGGTCTCTAATTCCGGTTTTAGCTATATTTTATGGTAAGATTGTAAAAACTGTCTCTAATTTCAGTTTATGGTTTATGGTTTAGGCCTTAGTGTTAATGGTTTAGGGTTATTGATTTTATATTAATTTCTATGGCTTAAGCTTAAGGATGAAATTTAGGGTTTATGAGTTTAGTGTTTAATTAAGCCCCTACAAATTTTTTTAGGGGTCATATATGTTATTTTTGTCCAATCTATTTCATAAAATTATATTCTTATCCAAAATTGACTCATATAATATTTATTTATAATTATATTTTTGTAAAATTTGAAATTAACTCGAACTCGAACTTAATCAACACACAATATCACGTCACCCTATCTCTTCTAGATTATATACACGTTTTAGTTTTTTTTGGTAATTATACTTATACATGTTTAAAGTTTTAACTTTTAAGTAACCTATATATTAATTAAAAATAATAAAATACCCCGAAACCATTAATTATATTATATGTAACCTCAATATTCATTTCAATCGTTTGTAAGGTATATTTCACATATTTTTAAAAATAGATATTCGGGTTAAAATCGGGTCGATATTCGGTTCAGCTTTCGGTTCAGCTTTCGGTTCGGGTCAAATCGGCTTGGGTTCATTCGGTTCGGGTCTATTTCGGTTCGGTTTTAGTTCGGTTCATTTATTTCAGGTTTCGGGTCAACTTCGGATCATCATGTTCAGGTCAAAATCAGGTTTCGGTTCGGGTTTCGGGTCTCGGGTCAAGTTTTCCAGGTCTAGAGAGTGTTATGAAAAAAAGTAAATAAAAAAGCATTGAAAAATAGAAATGACTTTTTTTTTTCAAAACTTTACTATGTATAATACAATACACCAAAAAAATTGTGTTATTGTTGGATTTTGTTGCCTTATAATTCTTATTTGATTTCTGTTTTTATTGTTATGGTTAGGTTTGTGTAACCCCCTCGTCCCGGTCTGGTCGACTGACCGGTCCGTGTAGGCTACACGGGGAAAATCGATGTGAAACCCGTTAAGGTCCTACCTCGGTTAGCAACCCTAGAAAACTTTTTCAATTATTATTATCTTGTCTAGATGCGTTAATTAAACTTATGTGTGAAGCGACAGCGGAGACAAGGCTCACGAGAAGCCTAACAGCAAACAGGGCCTAAGCCCAAGCCATGAGACCCTTTAGAGATGTCAAAAAGCCTATTTTCAGGCCCGCGTTTCGAAACAGACATCGCCTGTTTCGAAACACGGGCTTTAGTTTAAAAAGCCAGGCACCCGTACCAAAACGCATCCACCCCGTTTCGGAATAGGGTCCCATTTTGCCTAGGCGTTCTGATACCCGTTTCGGAATAGGCAATCACAGTAGCCAAACTGTTTTGATACTTGTTTCGAAACAGGGGCTCACAGTAGCCAAACTGTATGAAATGTGTTTCGATACGGGGGGCCCTGGAACCGCACCCGTTTCGAAACATCATAACCCGTTTTGAAACACCTGCAGTCTGTGAGTTCCCAAAATCAGCTTTAATCATCTCTAAACGATCCCAACGCCCACAACGACATCAAGAATCAAACACAACATACAAACACACTCTAGAGGCATACACCCTATTATATTCATGCTCAAAACACACACAAGGATACATGATAAGGATAAGAATTTAAAGATCAATCATACACCAAAAAAGAGACAAACATAGCATTTTTAGGTTTCATGCCTTAGCCATCACACGCATAAACATCCAAGGTAAGAAATAAAGCATGGCTTACAAATCAAAACATGGCATCATCAAGCCACACCAACATCAACATAAATCCAAAGCATTCAAATCAGCAACACCTATCACATTTCTTGACTATTACAATCTTTCAATTTAAAGTTCATACTGAGCTAACCAAAAGCGACACTTGGAGGCCTTTCCTTGCCCTTGCCACCCACAAGCTACTGATCTGTATTGTCGAACAAAAAGGAGTGTAAGCATAAAAGCTTAGTGAGGGTAAGCTCATAAAACAAACCTTCGACAATGCAGGGTCCAAGCACGAGCAACAACCAAGATAGAATGCATGTTCTTACCTTTGATCCACATAAGCCAATCTACACATGATGCATGAACATATATTTAATATTATGCCATGCTCAACATGTTTAAATCCACAACATATGTAGTCACATATATTAAATCATGTTAGCAACACATCCCAAATCACATTGGCTCACAAATAATCACATATTGGCAACATAAACCACAATCCGTATTGGCACCTAGCTATGACTCGAATACACGGATAACCGTTGCAACTTACATCCAACAACACAATCATTACCATACGGTGGGATTACACTCATCACCGTTTCACACGGATGGGATTCCACTCATCCTCACGCCCGTTTCACGCGGAGGGGATTCCACTCACCCTCACGCTCGTCGATGGGATTCAACTCATCACCGACTACATATATATTAAGATTTCCGGGCGAACCCGTACTCCATCTTGATGACTACCATCATCAAGACCACGCGCGCATTTGACTCACGTGTGCACACTAACATCCTAATGATCGATCATTGTACCCAAGCATACTAGTGCCAATACTACACATTTCATTAATCTTTCACAATATCATTTCATAACAACTTTCGTGCTTAGCACGTACTCACCATGACTCACCGTCATGCACAAACCACATTTTCATGCCTAGCATGTACTCACCATGATCCTCGAATCACGCAACCACCTCAAAATATCATTTCACATGTCAACACTACATGTATATCATTAATACAAATATCACAACATATTTCATACATATGTATATCCCCATCATACCTATCATCATTATGCATATAACAATGCATCAAACCATGCCTCAACACATATGTATAACAACATATACATAACCATCATAATCACAATTAAACATGAGGCATAAATCAACAATTTAAAGATCAACCAAGTTCTCCAACTAAAGTTTGGGATTAGGCTACCACTCTAATCCCAACTCTAGGTGGGTCTACCAAGTCCAACCTAGTCCACATGCTTGAACCAACACTTGAAAACCATTTAAAAACATTTAACCACTCACCGACTATCCCAAGCTCAACCACACTAGACGATCAAGTTCCCAACGGTTCCAGATTTGTTCCCGAGGCTTCACCAACACAAAATCTTGCTTCTAATAATCTCAACACAATCAAAACAACCTCAAATCAGTTCACACATCAATGTAGCAAACCCGGAACACTAATCAAGCATAAAACACTTGATTTTCAAGCCAAGAACAACCCCAAAACTCCAAACCCGAGCAGCCATGAAACCTAGTCCAAAACTCAAGATTTCAACCTCTTTAACACATTTAAATGCTTCCAAAACAACCCCTAACTGTTACACTAACATCACCCCTCAATTTCCAACATCAAACACACCTAAAACTCAACTTAAAACCCTTCCAAAAACCCCTCAAAACCTAAATTCGGGAATCTTTATAAAACCCTTTAAAAATCATATATGTTGGCCCTTTTTGGTTGTAAACATCTTATCTAACAACATTAAATCAAAAGCTTTGGTCAAAGACAATAAAGTTCTCATTTTTAAGCAAAAACCCAAAACTTCAAATTTCAAAATCATGAACAATAATGAAAACTAATGGTACTTACATGAAGAGGAAGGTAAGGACAAGTCAAATATGGTTTTACCTTTCAAAAATCACCCAATATGAAGAAGAATGGTGGTGGAATAGAAAAATGGAGAAAGTGAGCTCCATTGTCGTGAAAATGGATTGGAAGAGAGGGGGAAGAAGATGACAAAAAGCTATTTTAAAATAGATGGGATTTTACTTTTTTGCAAGCCCTCTTATTTACCATGATGCCATTAATGAAATGGCTAAAATCATCTCCTAAAATCCATGGAATTGGACTTAGAAGATAGGCCCAAACATAGTTTTTAATTATTTTGCAAACACGAAGCCCATTGAAATATTTTATTATTTTAATTATGATACTGAAGCCCGAAACATTATTTTAATATTATATTATTTTCACCCGACCCCCAAGATCGGGTGTTACAACTCTCCCCCATTTAAGGAAATTTCGTCCCGAAATTTATCGAACAGGAAGAGCCACGGAAACTGCCCCTCCACACTTTCCTCTTCTTCTCACCACAACATTCTAACCAACTCGATAGACTTACCACACAACATTAGCTATATGATGCTATGATCTCAACTGGTTCTCCATTGCATGTCAATTTTAAACTCAACTCAATCTCTTCAACAAACATAGCATGGGACAAATCTGACTCACGTTTCCGAATCATAGTTACACGAAACACATCACGAACCCCTTTCTAAATCTGGTGGTAACCACAACAATTAAACAACAGAATTAGCCCGATTCACAATCTCATACGACACCGTTTGAATACTTGACCGATAACCCCTTTTTTCTGACTGACCTTCTGACTTCAACAGGTAACCAAGCACTATGCAGACGTCCTCAAAAATCTAGTTGAAATCTCGAATCCCTGTCGGCCACTATCGATTTCAAGACACTGTACAACTCACACTCTTGCTAAGGCACGACTCCGCCATCTTACACAAGGTACAAGTAATGTGAACATGTATAAAATGAGTACACTCGGTGCAACTATCATTGTTTACTCGGCTAAGCTCTCCTGGAGGAAATCAAAGGCGAACCAGACACAAAGTACCTCGGATCTATTACCCACTTTCGTTATGAATCTTCCACGGCTGTAACAAACTAGAAGAAAACTGATGCTCGGCATTGACACGCTGGCAAAATATACACTTACTCTCATACTGAACCACATCATTCATCAACTCAATCCAAAAGTACTCGTCTTTCAACCCACGATACGTCTTCATACCACTCAGGTGCAATACAAAAGAACTGTCGTGTGCTTCGGCCAAAACAATACGTCTCAAAATACTATGTCATTCGGCACAACTATTTTGTCTCTAAAATGCAAAACTCTATCATCTCTGAAACTGTAATCTGAAGGTCTTCCTTCTACTATGTCTTGCACATGAGGTGGCAAGAACCTGTCTTGCAACTGTTTCTCTTCAAGTATCTGACTCAAAGTAGGTTTAACATGAAACTCGGCCACAAAACCACTATCATCTGATAAGCTGAATCCAGCAAATAGCTCGCAACTCGACTGCCAAACTAACGACAAATATAACTCGAAGCATCGGTTACTACGTTGAGTCTCTTTGGATGGTACTCAATCTTAAGATTACGGTCTTCAAGCAATTCTAACAACTTATGTTGCTCAAGTTTCAACCCTTCCTAAATCGTCAATTATTTCAAGCTCTAATGATATGTATCTACTGTGCATTTCTTACTATACAAGCTTTGTCTCTAAGTCTTCGAAGCAATTACAACTACAGTTAACTCTATGTCTCTTGTCGAATAATTCTTTTCATGCACTTTCTACTGTCTCGACGAATAAACCACAAATCTTCTTTCTTGCATAAGCACACAACCTAACCCTACATAAGACACATCACTATGGTTCACAAACTCTCTCTCTGATATTGGCTGGATTAAGGTCGAAGCTTTCATCAAAGTTTCTGTAACACCCGGGTTTGGGGGTTAGGTAAAAATAATATTTTAATATTATTTGGGCTCGGTTTTATGATTAAAATGATTCTCTTAAATTTCGGGTTTCAAAGTAAACATTTCTAAATGGGACCAAATTGATTTAGTTTTAAATTGGAAGAGCTACTTTAAAAATCAGGATAGCCATTCATTAATGGCCTTTTGGGTAATTTACCCACCACCAAATTTAAACCCCCTTTTCATAACATCTTTCTACTATTCATCCCCTTCTTCATTTTCCTCCAACGTAAAAGAGAAGAACTCTTCACCAAGCCACTAACCCATCCCATTTCTCACTCATTTCAGCCCCAAATCGAAAGGTAATGGTATTTTTGACTTCCCCTTACTTCCCTCTCCATGAAAGTACTTTTCATTTTCATTTTCATAAAGGTTTTGGAAAATGGAAGTTTTGGAAATCTTGATAAAAAATGGTGCCTTTGTGTAGCTAAACTTAATATTTTGATTTGTTATGGTTAGTTATGGAATATAGGAGCCAAATGATACTAGATATGTGAATTTCAAATAATTTCGACCAATTTTCGGATTTGGGTAAACTTGGGGTTTTTGGAGGGTTTTGGGTGAGTTTTAGGGGTTGTTTTAGGTGGGTTTTGATGGGCTTTTGATAGTGCTATGGATAGGGTTTGAATTGGGATCATTGGTGGGTGTAATGGAAGTTGAAAACATGGTTTTTGGACAAGGTTTTGGGGCCATCCGATTTGGTGAAAAATGAATATTATTCATGCTTGCAACATAGTAGTTTGTGATTGAATTGCATTCTGGGTTAGTTTCGATGACAAGATATTGATTGTGGATGTTTTGTTTGTGTTTGGGATTGATTAGAATCAAGTTTGGGCATCGGTGAAGCATCGGAAGTGAATCCGGGAAGTTGAAGGTTGTTGCTTGCTTGGTCTTGAGCTTGGAAGCTTAGGTGAGTGGTTAATTGTTTTACTTGGTTTTAAAATGGTTGGTTCGAGTATATGGACTAGGTTGGGCTTGGTAGACCCACCTAGAGTTAGGATTGGGGTGGTAGCCTAATCCTAAACTTGATCTAGAGCCTTTGGATGAACTCATTTATATGGTTGTGTATGTCTCGTATGAAATGTGATATGAATGCTTATGTATATTGTGTTATACATGTGAGATGAGACATGAATGGTGATGCTTGAGACATACATGATGATGGTTGTTGGTGAGTACGTGCTAAGCACGGAATTGATTGAAATGAGTAATGTGAAATGAGTAAATGTTGGCACTAGTATACTTGAATACAAATGATCGATCATTAGGATGTTAGTGTGTACACATGAGTCAAAAGTCGCGCGTGGCCTTGGTGGCGTTGAGTCACCAAGGAGGAGTACGGGTACGCCCGGAAATTGTATTTAAATATAGTCGGTGATGAGTGGAATCCCATCGACGGGACGTGAGGATGAGTGGAATCCCCTCCGCGAGATCGGTGATGAGTGTAATCCCACCGTTAGGTAATGGTTGTGTTGTTGGATGTGAGTTCCAACGGTTATCCGCGTATTTGAGTCATAGCTAGGTGCCAATGTTGATTGATAATTGTATCAATGTGTTGTGATAAATGATCCTTATTTGGATGTTTGATGTGGCTACTTATGTTGAGGAATTTAGAGCTTGTTGATCATGACACTTACTTGTATATATTGCTCATGCATCTTATCTTGTGGCTCTTGTGGATCCTTGATACTTTTGTGTAATGCCTTGGCTAGATCGTGCTCGGACCCTGCAATGTTGAGGTTTGTTTTCAGAGCTTACCCTCACTAAGCATCATGGCTTACGCTCTCTTTGTTCAACATTGCAGATCCTTAGTTCGCGGGTTGCTCGAGCAAGTGGAGGGCCTCCAAGTGTGGTTGTTAGCCTTGAGTGCTTCAAGTATGGATTTTTAGTGTTTGGATATGTAATAGTTTGAGCAATGGGACATGTGTTGTTGTTGGGTAGTTGTTGGTTGTTAGGAGCATGTGTAGACTCCTTAGTACCTTGCTTTTGTATGGTTTATGTTGCCATGTTGGTTTGTATCTCATGCCTAAATTGCTCTTTTTGAATGTTGGTCATATGCCTTAGAGGTTACCTTCATGTTGAATGATGTTGAATGAATGCATGTCTTGTGAGGTCTTACCTTAGTGTTCAGACTTGTCTTAACCTAGTTAAAGCATGCTAGTAATGTTGGGATGACTTGAGTTTTATTTGTATGGTGTTGTGAGGTGTTTTGGTGGTGGTTTGGGGCACCCTTGTGCCTTGAAACAGCCAAAACGAGTCTGCAGACAGGGGGCGTTTCGGAACGGGTCCCCCTGTTCCGATACGGTTCCTTCCCAAATGGCCTACCGTTTCGAAACGGATGAGGGTCGTTTCGGAACATTTTTGCTACTGGAATTTTGAGAAATTGACGAGATAAAGGCGTTCCGAAACGGGCCTTTGATGTTTCGAAACGGTCAAATCTCGTTGACCACGAGAAATTGACCGTCAAGGTCGTTCCGATATGGGTCACCCCTGTTTCGGAACGGTCACCTTATGGTTGACCCTGGCCTGTTGACTTAGTCAAGGCGTTTCGGAACACCCTAAGGGCGTTTCGAAACGGCCTGCTGTAAAGGGCTAAAATGAGCTGTTTGATGTGTTCGTTGGTCGGTGTATGTTTCAATGTTTGTATTTCCCGCTGCTGTGCTTCACATAGGTTTTAATTATGCCTATAGACAAGATATAATAAAAAGAAAATTTTAGGGTCGTTAACCGAGGGGAAACCTTCACGGGTTTCGCTTCGGTTTTCCCCGTGTGGCCCACTTGGACCGGTCATCCGACCAGACCGGGACGAGGGGGTTACACTTGTTGGTATCAGAGCCTAAGGTTACCGAGACCTTGGGCAGGTAAGTGAGGTAAGTTCAAGTTTTTGATTAATATGCACGGTGTTTGCTTTCTTTGTAAGAATGGTTGCTTGTTTGACAAGTATGTTGCTTGTTTTATTCAAAAGTATGTGTGTGTGAGTCCCATTGCTACTATTACATTGGAAAAATGATTTTTAAGTGAGGGAACGTACTTGAACACTTGGAAGCCTTGCCTTGCTAACCCAACTTGTATGTTTTGTTGTTGTGGTTGTAGTTAATATCTGTGAGAGCGATGTCTAGGCCGAGGGGTAGACCGAGAGTGGTTCGTCAGGAACCACGGGTTGCGGCTCCTGTTGAGCCGGCTGTTGGTGTGGAGGCTCATCTAGAAGGGCCGGTGGCCGCGGGAGTTGGCGCTCTACCACCACCTCCACCACCACCACCTCCTCCACCTGGAGCTGGAGGTGAAGATGGAGCCGGGGGAGATGGACCTCAAGGTGGCCAAGGTGGCCAAGGTCCAGCTGGAATTGACATGACTCCGCTAGTGCAAGCGATAGCGGGAGCGTTCCAGGCCGCAGTTGCGGGAGCTCAGGCTGCAGCTCAGCCTAGGTGTGACGATGCTAGTCTACCTTTGGAGAGGCTCCGTAGCTTGGGAGCCGAGGAGTTTAGAGGATCTACTCCAGAGAGATCGGAGTTGTGGTTGGAGAAGACAGTTCGTATCTTGGCTCAGATGGGTTGTGCGGGCGCACGTAGATTGGGTTGTGTGATATCGTTGCTTCAGGGTGATGCCTACACCTGGTGGGTCACCATCACTACCGGGGTTCCAGAGGCTGAGATAGATTGGGATTTCTTTGAGTTTGCATTCAGGAAGAGGTATTTGGGACCGAGGTACCTAGATGAGAAGAAGAGAGAGTTCATGGCTCTTACTCAGGGAGATGCTTCCGTGACTGACTATGAGATTCGCTTTGTTCGCTTGAGTCAGTATGCCCCAGAGTTGGTTCCTACTGAAGTGGAACGCTGCAACCGGTTCCGCTACGGATTAAATGAAGAGGTTAAGAGGTATACGCTAGCTTCTGAATACTCAGACTTTGATGTGTTGGTCGCGAGGGCCAAAGATTTAGAGCATAGTTTGGGTTTGGCCAAACGACCTGGTGGTTCTAGTTCTGGCAAGAGGCATAACCACTTTGATGGTAGAGATGCCAAGAGGCATAGGGGTGGCGGACATCAGTTCGATCAGAGACGTGGCGGTGGCCACCATGGTAGGGGCCATCAGGGCCATAGAGGAGGAGGGCGTTTGCCCGAGTGTACCCACTGTGGGAGACAGCATACTGGTGAGTGTTGGGGTAACTTCCATGCTTGTTGGAACTGTGGTTCGAGGGACCACTTTAGGAGGGATTGTCCGCATCAGGCGGCTCAGGCACCGAACATTGCTCAGGCTCCTGCGAGAGCGAATGATTTTCAGAGAGGCCGTGGGCGCGGTCATGGCTACTTCCAGCCTAGGGCTGATGCACCTAGGGGAGATGCTCAGAGGAACCTTGCTCATGTTGTGGCTGTGCAGCCAGAGGCGGGAGGACCAGCGAGAGTTTATGCTCAGAGAGAGGCCGGGAACGACACCGATGTGATAGCAGGTAATTTCGAGTTACAGTCTATGTCTTTGCTTTCTTTGGTTGATTCGGGTTCTACGCATTCCTACATTTTGAGTGAGCATGCACAGAAGTTAGATATCCATGTTGAGATCTTAGATGTAGGTATGCATGTTACTAGTTCTTTTGGTGAGACAGTTGTGGTTAGACGTATGTATAGGAGGTGTCCACTGAAGATTCAGGGTCATGTGTTCTCAGTTGATATGATGGAACTTCCTTTCTACGGTTTTGATATTATACTGGGTATGGACTGGTTGGTTGAGCATCGGGCTAGTGTGGATTTTGAGACGAAGAGGATTTCTTTGAAACTTTCTGATGACTACGAGGTAGTAGTAGTAGGCGAGAATATTAAGTTCTTGTCTAATGTGGTATCAGCTTTAGAGGCTCATAGGTTGATGGACTCTAGATGTGGGGCTTATTTAGCTTATGTGATGAATCCGGATATGAGTGAAGCTAGACCGAAGGATATCAGAACAGTGTGTGACTTTCCAGATGTGTTTCCTGAAGAGTTGCCGGGTTTGCCTCCTGACAGAGATGTTGAGTTTGTGATTGAGACAGTTTCAGGGTCTAATCCAGTTTCGATAGCTCCGTATCGTATGGCTCCGAAAGAGTTGAAAGAATTGAAGAGTCAGTTACAAGAATTATTAGACCGTGGTTTCATTAGGCCTAGTAGTTCTCCGTGGGGTGCTCCAGTGTTGTTTGTGAAAAAAAAAGATGGTAGCATGCGCATGTGCATTGACTATAGACAGTTGAATCAGATGACTGTGAAGAACAAGTATCCGTTGCCTCGTATAGATGATTTGTTTGATCAGTTGAGAGGTGCTTCAGTGTTCTCGAAGATAGATTTGAGATCCGGGTACTATCAGTTGAAAGTGAAAGAGTGTGATGTTCCAAAGACAGCTTTTAGGACTAGATATGGTCACTATGAGTTTCTTGTGATGCCATTTGGGCTCACGAATGCACCGGCAGCATTCATGGACATGATGAACAGAATTTTTAGGGACTATCTAGATCGTTTTGTAGTTGTCTTCATTGATGATATACTTGTGTACTCGAAGACAGAAGAAGAGCATGATGAGCACTTGAGATTTGTTTTACAGAGATTGTTGAGCAATCAGTTGTATGCGAAGCTTAGTAAATGTGAGTTCTGGATTCGAGAGGTTGTGTTTCTTGGCCATGTTGTTTCGGCCGAAGGTATCCGTGTTGATCCATCGAAGATTGAGGCTATTGTCGAGTGGAAACAACCTAAGTCAGTGACCGAGATTAGGAGTTTCCTAGGATTAGCCGGTTACTATAGGAGGTTTGTTGATGGTTTCTCTAGAGTAGCTTCTTCTTTGACTAAATTGTTGCAAAATGGAGTTAAGTTTGAATGGTCAGATGCAAGACAGAAGGCTTTTGAGAAATTGAAAGAAGCTTTGACGAATGCTCCAGTGTTAGTGTAACCTGTTTCAGGTAAGGAGTTTGTGATTTACAGTGATGCTTCCTACGTAGGCTTAGGATGTGTTCTGATGCAAGATAGGAGAGTTGTTGCTTATGCTTCTAGACAGTTGAAGATCCATGAGAAGAACTATCCTACTCATGATATAGAGCTAGCCGCAGTCGTGTTTGCATTGAAGATTTGGCGTCATTATTTGTATGGTGAGAAGTGTATTGTTTACACCGATCACAAGAGCTTGAATTATTTGATGATACAGAAAGAGTTGAATTTGAGACAGAGAAGATGACTAGAGTTGCTAAAAGATTATGATTTGACCATTGAGTACCATCCGGGTAAAGCAAATGTAGTAGCCGATGCTTTGAGTAGAAAAGTGGCCGTTGAGTTGAGAGCTATGTTTGCTAGATTGAGTGTGTCCGATGATGGTGGTTTGATCACCGAGTTGCAAGTGAAGCCTTCTTTGATGCAGTTGATTAGAGAGAAGCAGTTGCAAGATGTGAGTTTAGTTCCTCATGTTCAGGACATAGCCGAAGGAAGACCGACCGATTACAGTTTCAGTGGTGAGAGCTTGTTGTGCTTTAGAGATAGAATTGTTGTACCAGAAGATGTTGAGTTGAGACGTCAGATTCTGAGTGAAGTGCATTCGAGTCCCTTTTCTATGTATCCGGGTAGTACCAAAATGTACAAAGATTTGAAGAATGATTACTTTTGGGTTGGTTTGAAGAGAGATGTAGCCGAATATGTGAGCCGTTGTATGGTTTGTCAGAGAGTGAAGGCAGAACATCATGTTCCTTCAGGTTTACTACAGCCTTTGAAGATTCCGGAATGGAAATGGGAGAGGATCACCATGGATTTTGTGTCGGGATTGCCTTTGTCTCCTTCGAAGAAGAACTCTGTTTGGGTGATTGTTGATAGGTTCACTAAGTGTGCTCACTTCTTAGCAGTGAACACTACGGATTCCTTAGACAAGTTGGCAAACTTGTATATCCGCGAGATTGTGAGACTTCATGGGGTTCCGAAGTCTATTGTTTCAGATAGGGATCCTAGATTTACTTCGAGGTTCTGGGGTTGCTTGCATAGTGCTTTAGGTAGCCATTTGCATTTCAGCACATCTTATCATCCGCAGTCCGATGGACAGTCCGAGCGAGTGATACAGATTCTAGAGGATATGCTTCGTTGTTGTGTGATTGACTTCCAGGGTTCTTGGGAGAAGCACTTACCGTTGGTTGAGTTTGCTTACAACAACAGTTATCAGTCTAGCATTCAGATGGCACCTTATGAGGCTTTGTATGGTAGACGGTGTAGGACTCCGATTTGTTGGGCCGAGACAGGTCAGAGATTGTTACCTATGCCAGACTTGCTTAAGGGGACCACCGACAAAGTAAAGTTGATATGTGACCGCTTGAAAGCAGCTTCCGATCGTCAGAAGTCTTATGCAGATTTGAAGAGGAAAGAGGTTGAGTACACAGTGGGTGAGAAAGTGTTTCTGAAAGTATCTCCGTGGAAGAAGGTAATGAGATTGCCGAAAGGGCAAGTTGAGTCCGAGGTTCATTGGTCCGTATGAGATTGTTGAGCGGATTGGGCCTGTAGCTTATCGTTTGAGGTTACCTTCTGAGTTAGAAAAGATCCATGATGTCTTTCATGTGTCTATGCTTAGGAGATATAGATCGGATCCTTCTCATGTGATGCCCGTTGAGGAGATAGAGTTAAATCCATATTTGTCCTATAATGAAGAGCCCGTTGAGATACTTGCTTCAGATAGCAAGGTGTTGCGTGGCAAGACCATAGAGTTGGTCAAGGTGTTGTGGAGACATAGAGGTGTGGAAGAGGCCACGTGGGAGAGGAAGGCGGATATGGTTGAGCAGTTTCCGTATTTGTTTCCACCAGGTAATTTCAGGGACGAAATTTCCTTAAGTGGGGGAGAGTTGTAACACCCGGGTTTGGGGGTTAGGTAAAAATAATATTTTAATATTATTTGGGCTCGGTTTTATGATTAAAATGATTCTCTTAAATTTTGGGTTTCAAAGTAAACATTTCTAAATGGGACCAAATTGATTTAGTTTTAAATTGGAAGAGCTACTTTAAAAATAAGGATAGCCATTCATTAATGGCCTTTTGGGTAATTTACCCACCACCAAATTTAAACCCCCTTTTCATAACATCTTTCTACTATTCATCCCCTTCTTCCTTTTCCTCCAACGTAAAAGAGAAGAACTCTTCACCAAGCCACTAACCCATCCCATTTCTCACTCATTTCAGCCTCAAATCGAAAGGTAATGGTATTTTTGACTTCCCCTTACTTCCCTCTCCATGAAAGTACTTTTCATTTTCATTTTCATAAAGGTTTTGGAAAATGGAAGTTTTGGAAATCTTGATAAAAAATGGTGCCTTTGTGTAGCTAAACTTAATATTTTGATTTGTTATGGTTAGTTATGGAATATAGGAGCCAAATGATACTACATATGTGAATTTCAAATGATTTCGACCAATTTTCGGATTTGAGTAAACTTGGGGTTTTTGGAGGGTTTTGGGTGAGTTTTGGGGGTTATTTTAGGTGGGTTTTGATAGGCTTTTGATAGTGCTATGGATAGGGGTTGAATTGGGATCATTGGTGGGTGTAATGGAAGTTGAAAACATGGTTTTTGGACAAGGTTTTGGGGCCATCCGATTTGGTGAAAAATGAATATTATTCATGCTTGCAACATAGTAGTTTGTGGTTGAATTGCATTTCGGGTTAGTTTCGATGACAAGATATTGATTGTGGATGTTTTGTTTGTGTTTGGGATTGATTAGAATCAAGTTTGGGCATCGGTGAAGCATCGGAAGTGAATCCGGGAAGTTGAAGGTTGTTGCTTGCTTGGTATTGAGCTTGGAAGCTTAGGTGAGTGGTTAATTGTTTTACTTGGTTTTAAAATGGTTGGTTCGAGTATATGGACTAGGTTGGGCTTGGTAGACCCACCTAGAGTTAGGATTGGGGTGGTAGCCTAATCCTAAACTTGATCTAGAGCCTTTGGATGAAGTCATTTATATGGTTGTGTATGTCTCGTATGAAATGTGATATGAATGCTTATGTATATTGTGTTATACATGTGAGATGAGACATGAATGGTGATGCTTGAGACATGCATGATGATGGTTGTTGGTGAGTACGTGCTAAGCACGGAATTGATTGAAATGAGTAATGTGAAATGAGTAAATGTTGGCACTAGTATACTTGAATACAAATGATCGATCATTAGGATGTTAGTGTGTACACATGAGTCAAAAGTCGCGCGTGGCCTTGGTGGCGTTGAGTCACCAAGGAGGAGTACGGGTACGCCCGGAAATTGTATTTAAATATAGTCAGTGATGAGTGGAATCCCATCGACGGGGCGTGAGGATGAGTGGAATCCCCTCCGCCAGACCGGTGATGAGTGTAATCCCACCGTCAGGTAATGGTTGTGTTGTTGGATGTGAGTTCCAACGGTTATCCGCGTATTTGAGTCATAGCTAGGTGCCAATGTTGATTGATAATTGTATCAATGTGTTGTGATAAATGATCCTTATTTGGATGTTTGATGTGGCTACTTATGTTGAGGAATTTAGAGCTTGTTGATCATGACACTTACTTGTATATATTGCTCATGCATCTTATCTTGTGGCTCTTGTGGATCCTTGATACTTTTGTGTAATGCCTTGGCTAGATCGTGCTCGGACCCTGCAATGTTGAGGTTTGTTTTTAGAGCTTACCCTCACTAAGCATCATGGCTTACGCTCTCTTTGTTCAACATTGCAGATCCTTAGTTCGCGGGTTGCTCGAGCAAGTGGAGGGCCTCCAAGTGTGGTTGTTAGCCTTGAGTGCTTCAAGTATGGATTTTTAGTGTTTGGATATGTAATAGTTTGAGCAATGGGACATGTGTTGTTGTTGGGTAGTTGTTGGTTGTTAGGAGCATGTGTAGACTCCTTAGTACCTTGCTTTTGTATGGTTTATGTTGCCATGTTGGTTTGTATCTCATGCCTAAATTGCTCTTTTTGAATGTTGGTCATATGCCTTAGAGGTTACCTTCATGTTGAATGATGTTGAATGAATGCATGTCTTGTGAGGTCTTACCTTAGTGTTTAGACTTGTCTTAACCTAGTTAAAGCATGCTAGTAATGTTGGGATGCCTTGAGTTTTATTTGTATGGTGTTGTGAGGTGTTTTGGTGGTGGTTTGGGGCACCCTTGTGCCTTGAAACAGCCAAAACGAGTCTGCAGACAAGGGGCATTTCGGAACGGGTCCCCCTGTTCCGATATGATTCCTTCCCAAATGGCCTGCCGTTTCGAAACGGATGAGGGTCGTTTCGGAACATTTTTGCTACTGGAATTTTGAGAAATTGACGAGATAAAGGCGTTCCGAAACGGGCCTTTGATGTTTCGAAACGGTCAAATCTCGTTGACCACGAGAAATTGACCGTCAAGGTCGTTCCGATACGGGTCACCCCTGTTTCGGAACGGTCACCTTATGTTTGACCCTGGCCTGTTGACTTAGTCAAGGCGTTTCGGAACACCCTAAGGGCGTTTTGAAACGGCCTGCTATAAAGGGCTAAAATGAGCTGTTTGATGTGTTCGTTGGTCGGTGTATGTTTCAATGTTTGTATTTCCCGCTGCTGTGCTTCACATAGGTTTTAATTATGCCTATAGACAAGATATAATAAAAAGAAAATTTTAGGGTCGTTAACCGAGGGGAAACCTTCACGGGTTTCGCTTCGGTTTTCCCCGTGTGGCCCACTTGGACCGGTCATCCGACCAGACCGGGACGAGGGGGTTACAGTTTCTTTCGGTTTCTCAAGGGCTCGTTATCTCGCATCTGACAACACGACTGAACATTCTTCTGTAGCGACTTGTCAATGGAGCAGCTATCTTCAAAAGATCATTTACAATCCCCCGATAGTAACAATGCTAAACCTAGGAACTATAGATACCTCTCACTGTCTTCGGTTTCTTCCAACTCACATCTTCTTCTACCTACAAAGGATTTACTCTAACACACTCGGCTAAGCTACATGTCCTAAGAGAACATCTTCCTTGACTCGGAGTTCACATTCGCTCAACTTGGCATGCAATTGATTCTCTAATAGGATCTACAACACTAACTCCAAGGCTTGTCATGATCTTCCCTGGTACGTGAATATACCCATGTATCATCCATGAGAACTACTACAAACTGATCAAGGAGCTCAGGAAATATTCTGCTCGACATCTCTATACAAGTAGCTAACACATTAGTCAACCAAAACGGCATAATCCAGAACTCAAAGTGATCACATCTTGCCCCGAAAATTGTCTTCGGTACATCAACCTCTCTCACTTTCAACTGGTAGTAATCGGTTCTCAAATTAATCTTCGAAAAGACTGGAGCACACCCCAACTGATCAACAAATCACCGACGCTCGGAAATGGATATTAATTATTCACTGTCAATTGTTTCAACTGCCTGTAATCTAAACACATTCTCGCAGAGACATCTCTCTTCTTCACAAATTGCAGTGTCGTACCCTAAGATGACGTACTAGGCCTAATGAATCTAAGGTCTAACAAATCTCGAAGTTGATTCTTCAACACTCTCAATTCTTTCGGGAACCATAAGATACAGAGCAATTCAAAACATGAGCAAACTCGGAGTCGATATCAATAACAAACTCTCCTTCCCTATCAAGAGACAAGTCGGGCAATTCTTCCAAACACTTTTAAGAAAAACACAAACTATTCTAACATTCTGCGATCTAATCCCTATTCAAAAATCGAATCTATCACATTTGCTAGGTAAGCCACTACAGTCTCACAGAAATCTGCAACTTCAAGGCAACTCTCTCTTTGTCTCAACGTATACCCTAGCTTTGTGTTTTACAAGCCAAACCATGCCCAATGTTACATCGAAACTGTTCTTAGTGTATCTCGAAACCTCAAAATGCAGTTCTGATTACACACAAACAATCATACTGGAACTTGTTCTATAACATCGGTTCTGACGACTCAAAACATCCCACTACCTAACAATCTGGAGTTAAAGCTCAAGACTTCCTTCTCGGCTCAACTATATCGGAAGTGACTTCATCTCTCCTTCTTGCTAGAAGACAACTCAGACGCACACTGGCCCAATCACACAAATCGATTCCCACTCACAGAGACTGACCGGCTGTCTTGTATTAAAACCATAGGCCGAACCCCAACGATCACCAACTAACATTCCTGAGTTTCAGATTACTTACACGAGACCCTTACCTTGGCCTCGCCAAAAGAACTAAGGTACTCATACCTACCTCTGACACCTCATCGGGCACATCCAAACTTGCATGCTTGCTAACAATATACAGAAGTACGGATTCAGAATCAACCGGAGGGAACAAACTCAAAACTGTACCAGGGGCTCATCTACTATAACATCGATACCACTCTGAACCTCACTTATAGGTCTTCGCTTCTTCTTACCAACTAATACCAGAATCGATCACATCGTCCCTCATCAACAGGAATCAACCCACATACACACTGACTCAAACAAACAAATTGTACCTCAACTCCGGTACAACCATACTTCTCTGACTATAGCGATGAACTCCCTCAACATCATCCACATTTTCAGAAACCACAGTTTCTACTTACCGATTCACGGCCCACGCCTTGGCCTCAAACTTACCAAAAAGCAATAAATCAACAACAACAACAATTTAACATGTAAACTGGGTTAGCAAAGGAAAGGGTCCAAGTGGCTCAAGTATGATTCCCTCACTTAAAAATCTCTTTTTCCGATGTAATAGAAGCAGTGGGACTCTACTCAGCATGCTTCAAGCAACACACACGCACGATCAAACAACATACACCAAGCATACTTGATAAATAAGCAAACATGCTTACATGACAAGCAAACACCGTGCAATTTCAATACAAGAATTAAACTTACCTAACTTACCTTCCCAAGGTCTCGGAAACCTTAAGCTCTGATACCAACAAATGTAACCCCCTCGTCCCGGTCTGGTCGACTGACTGGTCCGAGTAGGCTACACGGGGAAAATCGATGTGAAACCCGTTAAGGTCCCACCTCGGTTAGAAACCCTAGAAAACTTTTTCAATTATTATTATCTTGTCTAGATGCGTTAATTAAACTTATGTGTGAAGCGACAGCGGAGACAAGGCTCACGAGAAGCCTAACAGCAAACAGGGCCTAAGCCCAAGCCATGAGACCCTTTAGAGATGTCAAAAAGCCCATTTTCAGGCCTGCGTTTCAAAACAGATATCGCCCGTTTCGAAACACGGGCTTCAGTTTAAAAAGCCAGGCACCCGTACCGAAACGCTTCCACCCCGTTTCGGAACAGGGTCCCATTTTGCCTAGGCGTTCCGATACCCGTTTCGGAATAGGCAATCACAGTAGCCAAAATGTTTTGATACTTGTTTCAAAATAAGGGCTTACAGTAGCCAAATCGTACCGAAACGTGTTTCGATACGGGGGGCCCTGGAACCGCACCCGTTTCGAAACAGCACAACCCGTTTCGAAACACCTGCAGTCTGTGAGTTCCCGAAATCAGCTTTAATCATCTCTAAACGATCTCAACGCCCACAACGACTTCAAGAATCAAACACAACATACAAACACACTCTAGAGGCATACACCCTATTATATTCATGCTCAAAACACACACAAGGATACATGATAAGGATAAGCATTTAAAGATCAATCATACACTACAAAAGAGACAAACATAGCATTTTTAGGTTTCATGCCTTAGCCATCACACGCATAAACATCCAAGGTAAGCAATAAAGCATGCCTTACAAATCAAAACATGGCATCAACAAGCCACACCAACATCAACATAAATCCAAAGCATTCAAATCAACAACACCTATCCCATTGCTTGACTATTACAATCTTTCAATTTAAAGCTCATACTGAGCTAACCAAAAGCGACACTTGGAGGCATTTCCTTACCCTTGCCACCCACAAGCTACTGATCTGCATTGTCGAACAAAAAGAAGCGTAAGCATAAAAGCTTAGTGAGGGTAAGCTCATAAAACAAACCTTCGACAATGCAGGGTCCAAGCACGAGCAACAACCAAGATAGAATGCATGTTCTTACCTTTGATCCACATAAGCCAATCTACACATGATGCATGAACATATATTCAATATTATGCCATGCTCAACATGTTTAAATCCATATCAAATGTAATCACATATATTAAACCATGTTAGCAACACATCCCAAATCACATTGGCTCACAAATAATCACATATTGGCAACATAAACCACAATCCGTATTGGCACCTAGCTATGACTCGAATACGCGGATAACCATTGGAACTTACATCCAACAACACAACCATTACCTTACGGTGGGATTACACTCACAACCGTTTCACGCAGAGGGGATTCCACTCATCCTCACGCCTGTTTCACGCGGAGGGGATTCCACTCATCCTCACGCCCGTCGATGGGATTCCACTCATCACCGACTAACATATATATGAAGATTTCCGTGCGAACTCGTACTCCATCTTGATGACTACCATCATCAAGACCACGCGCGCATTTGACTCACGTGTGCACACTAACATCCTAATGATCGATCATTGTACCCAAGCATACTAGTGCCAATACTACACATTTCATTAATCTTTCACAATATCATTTCATAACAACTTTCATGCTTAGCACGTACTCACCATGACTCACCGTCATGCACAAACCACATTTCCATGCCTAGCATGTACTCACCATGATCCTCGGATCACACAACCACCTCATAATATCATTTCACATGTCAACACTACATGTATTTCATTAATACAAATATCACAACATATTTCATACATATGTATATCCCCATCATACCTATCATCATCATGCATATAACAATGCATCAAACCATGCCTCAATACACAAGTATAACAACATATACATAGCCACCATAATCACAATTAAACATGAGGCATAAATCAACAATTTAAAGATCAACCAAGGTCTCCAACTAAAGCTTGGGATTAGGCTACCACTCTAATCCCAACTCTAGGTGGGTTTACCAAGCCCAACCTAGTCCGCATGCTTGAACCAACACTTGAAAACCATTTAAAAACATTTAACCACTCACCGACTATCCCAAGCTCAACCACACTAGACGATCAAGCTCCCAACGGTTCCAGATTTGTTCTTGAGGCTTCACCAACACAAAATCTTGCTTCTAATAATCTCAACACAATCAAAACAACCTCAAATCAGTTCACACATCAATGTAGCAAACCCGGAACACTAATCAAGCATAAAACACATGATTTTCAAGCCAAGAACAACCCCAAAACTCCAAACCCGAGCAGCCATGAAACCTAGGCCAAAACTCAAGATTTCAACCTCTTTAACACATTTAAATGCTTCCAAAACAACCCCTAACTATTACACTAACATCACCTCTCAATTTCCAACATCAAACAAACCTAAAACTCAACTTAAAACCCTTCCAAAAACCCCTCAAAACCCAAATTCGGGAATCTTTATAAAACCCTTTAAAAATCATATATGTTGGCCCTTTTTGGTTGTAAACATCTTATCTAACAACATTAAATCAAAAGCTTTGGTCAAAGACAATAAAGTTCTCATTTTTAAGCAAAACCCCAAAACTTCAAATTTCAAAATCATGAACAATAATGAAAACTAATGGTACCTACATGAAGAGGAAGGTAAGGACAAGTCAAATATGGTTTTACCTTTCAAAAATCACCCAAGATAAAGAAGAATGGTGGTGGAATAGAAAAATGGAGAAAGGGAGCTCCATTGTCGTGAAAATGGATTGGAAGAGAGGGGGAAGAAGATGACAAAAAGCTATTTTAAAATAGATGGGATTTTATTTTTTTGCAAGCCCTCTTATTTACCATAATGCCATTAATGAAATGGCTAAAATCATCATCTCCTAAAATCCATGAAATTGGACTTAGAAGATAGGCCCAAACATAGTTTTTAATTATTTTGCAAACACGAAGCCCATTGAAATATTTTATCATTTTAATTATGACACCGAAGCCTGAAACATTATTTTAATATTATATTATTTTCACGCGACCCCCAAACCTGGGTGTTACAGTGTGTAAAATTGAGCTCGATTAATCCTTAAAAAATATTCTGATTAATTGGTAAATTCAAATTAAATTTTTGATTTTAAATTATACCAATTAAAGCGGCTAATCGATTGACCAATTAACAAGAATATTTGATTTAGGTAATGATGTTTTTTACTTTGCTTATTAAAATATTAAACATGATAATATGCTAAATCTAATAATTGTTCGATTGTGATAAAATTGTAAAAACAACTAGGAAGTAAAAAAAACAAGAATTCACACCAACTAATCCTACCAGAGCCAAAACGTCTTTAAAAAATCAGAAGAGTATCAAAACACTAGACTATAATATATTTTAATCTATACTGAAATTCAAGAGAGACCAAAATAAGAACAATTTGAAAGATGAATTATTAAATTGAAAATTTTAAAACTTCAATAACCAAAATAGAAGTGAGAAGGCTCACTATTTTATTCATTAAAAATAAAAATTAACATGTCAAGTCAACAACTTCTAACAGAAGGTAACATGAGAGACCATACTGAAAGCAAACTAAAAGTTTGATAGCTATAATAAAAGTTTTAAAAATTCAGTAACCAAGAGAAAAGTGCCTTGAAAGTTCAGTGACTATTAATGTAGTTTACCCTTAAAAATATGCATATTCACATGTAATTTCCCTTCCGAATGACCGAGCAACGTAGTATGCATGTTGTGTGTCCGTTTTTGAAAGATTAAGAATAAATAACTTATACTAGAATATAATCACACCAATATATTCGGAAAGATATTTATATTCCCATGTAATTTTCATTTTCTTTTTAAATATTTATAATAAAAGAAAATATCTGACACGTACAAGAAATTGCGTTAGTGGAGTGAGAAGAGAGGGTCGGATAAGAAAAGATATTCCGTTTTAAGCAGGGAGTTTAAGGCGGAGGAGTAATCTGAAAAGTACGGCAACATGTTTTAGCAACTGCCTATGTTTGACAGATCAGCTCTTGTCATTCACCGGGTAATAATCCCCTACGAACACCCCCAAAATGAGAAACTAAAAAGTTAATGGGGGGATTGGGATGGGAAGTTACTTTGGGACGTGGGGATTATTATTTATTTATTTGGGTGGAGGAATGGAATTTTTGTGGGGTTATAAATATTTCTCGTTTATCTTTGGAATTGAAGGAGCGAAAAACCACCAAACGGCTATTATTGGCGTTACACAAGAGGAGGGAGCCACAGAAAAACACACACATTTTTTCAACTCATTGTTAAATCCTTACTGGGTTTTTGTTTTCCTAGATTTTCTCCCCTTCAATTCTTCGGGCATACACTGGTTGGATTGGAAAGTTGTAATCTTTGTCATGTCTCACGGCTACTCTAATTCTAAGAAGACCGATGACATTTGTGAACAAGTTCTTGGACAGGTAATTCTTCTGCTTTTTCCTTTCAAATCATTTTGGGTTTGGATTAATGGGTATTTCTCCTTTGATTATTACTCATATATTTATGTAATTTTTTTTGGGGAAAAACAATTAGTTTGATGATTGTTTAAAATGAATGAAAGGTCGGAAAATCATTTTCTCTAATACTAAATTTGATTGGAAATGTATCCGGAAAATTATCTGGTTTTTTACATTGAAACATGACGATGGGAGACTAAGGACTTGGTTCATTCAAGCTTTGAACATTTGAAAACTCTTCTTCCCTATGTCATGTAGGAATATGTTGTTATCAAAATCCTAAATTAGGATTGTCTTTGCTTAATTTGTTCATTGCATTGTGTATAATCTGCAGCAGACATCCTTTGCATCTCGATTGCGGTGTATGGTGCGGGGGATTGACATAAGGGTTTGTATCGTCTTTTTCGTCACGATCCCGGTGTTCATCTTTGGCATATATTTGCATGGTCAGAAGATCACATATTTCTTGAGACCACTATGGGAATCACCTCCCAAGGCATTCCATGAAATCCCTCACTACTATCATGAGAATGTCACAATGGAGACACTCTGCAAGCTTCATGGATGGAAAATCCGTGAGTCCCCTAGACGAGTCTTCGATGCAGTGTTGTTCAACAACGAAATCGACATCCTCACACTCCGTTGGAATGAACTGTATCCGCACATAACACAGTTTGTGCTTCTTGAGTCCAACTCAACATTTACTAGCATACCGAAACCATTGCTTTTCGCTGGCAACAGGCATCAGTTTAAGTTCATCGAGCCTCGTTTGACATATGGTATGATTGGTGGGAGGTTCAAGAAGGGTGAAAATCCTTTTGTCGAGGAAGCATATCAAAGAGTTGCATTGGACCAGCTTCTCAGAATAGCTGGAATCGAAGATGATGATTTATTGATAATGTCGGATGTAGATGAAATCCCTAGTGCACATACAATTAATCTATTGAGATGGTGTGATGATATACCGCCTATAATTCATCTTCAGTTGCGAAACTATCTATACTCTTTTGAGTATCATCTCGATAACAAAAGCTGGAGAGCCTCGATCCATAGGTATAATTCAGGCAAGACCAGATATGCTCATTACCGTCAAGCTGATGTTATTTTATCGGATGCAGGGTGGCATTGTAGCTTTTGTTTTCGGTACATTAGTGAGTTTATATTCAAGATGAAAGCTTACAGCCACACCGATCGAGTGAGGTTCTCTCACTACTTGAACCCCAAAAGGATTCAGGATGTAATATGCAAAGGGGCTGACCTATTTGACATGATTCCTGAAGAATACACGTTCAAGGAGATCATTGGGAAGATGGGACCTATTCCCCACTCGTATTCAGCTGTCCATCTTCCTGCATATCTGTTGAACAACGCGGAGAAATACAGATATCTTTTGCCTGGAAACTGCAAAAGAGAGAGTGGCTGAATTGAGAGAATCACCTGCT
This sequence comes from Hibiscus trionum, assembly GCA_030270665.1. NCBI lineage: Eukaryota > Viridiplantae > Streptophyta > Magnoliopsida > Malvales > Malvaceae > Hibiscus > Hibiscus trionum. The sequence continues at coordinate 33,230,800 of BSYR01000021.1, forward strand.
CGAAAGTCTTCAATTACAAGTTGTTCGCAGCACCGGAAACGGCCTGCATTAGCCATTTGATGGCTACCGTGTAACATTGCTAGAACCATGACTGTGAGGGGAAACTTGATATATGTTCTTTTCGAAGTCGATTCATTTCTTCCATTGTGGAAGCATATCCTGTTTCCCAATCCGATAACTTGTTATTGGAGAATATAGATTAACTGGTTTTGAAACGCTTCCTGATCGAATGACATATTCTCCGGATTTGCATAAATGATTAGAGATTTTTCCTTGATGGGAATCTTGATTACCTGAACTCATTGATCCATAATTTGTTGTTTTGTACAGTTTGACATTCTTCCATTGATCATGTTACCGAGTTATCCATCCATTGCTTTATTTTACCCGTTTAGGAAATTTCCAACAACACTAGCATTATCATTGAATTCATGTTAATTGTGACGATATAAAAATATAATTAAAATACGATAAATTATTTCTGATAGAACAGATTAAATCAATACTCGACTATTGTTTTTTTCTTCTTCTTCCAAGTTATTTCGTTAAAAAACAAGTAACTATAATTCCACAATAAGATATTTAGTTGGTTATTCGAGCATCCATTATGGTGACTTCAGATCCAGCCGGTTCACGTTGATGGCTTTCTCGCTATATTCCTATTTCCCCACGTGAGACACCTTCGATGTCCCTGAACAGTCACGCAGATGAAGAAAACAATGTTGGCTCCTTCTGGTTTGGTTCCATGTTTGTTTTCTTTGTGTTGCTTGCTTCGGATTGAAGCTTGTTTCTTGTATTGTTGTGTTTTCAGAAATTGTTTTCTATTTCTCTTTGTTGTTCTATGGGTGCTCTGCCATTTCTCTTCATTGTATCCATTTTGTTTGTTGAATAAGAAAAATGGTATCATCCAATAATAATTGAATTTTTACTTATTTCTTACATGTCATTAAAGAGTGGATAATTATTTAGAAATTAAGTTAAAATGGATAAATCTCATTAGATGGATCATGAATGACGTGGTAGCCAGGTCCATTTAGTAATTTTTTAGACATTTCTTAAAAAATATATTTAGCATCTGTTTGCTTGACTTTTTCTGATGAATAAAGTAAGATGTTGAATAACCATTAAACAAATCTTGTAAACAAGTACACTCAGGACAGGATAGCAGAATTTGCTATTTCTCTTACATTCGTTTAGGGTAGGGTAGTTGAGCACACAATCTTGTTTTTTTCTGTCATTTTCCTAACGTCTAGAGAACACAGTATGTAAACTAAAGCAATGGCAGAGCAATATGAAAATTAACTAATACTGTCAATTCGGTTGGTAAAAAGTACATGCATAATTTATGTTAAGAGTGCTGGTATTTTAATTTTTTTTTGATAAATTCTAGATTTAATTTTACTCTCACTTAGAGAAGAGGAACAAGGAATTCTAGAGGAAAAATAGGCGCTTTTAGTAGATTTAAAACTCATGATCTAAAAAAGTATGAGAAAATAAAGATAAATAATTTGACTAAACGGTCAAATGTGCTTTTTCAGTATTTACAAAATTATATTTGAAATTTAAGAGTGTAATATCACAAAATTTTAAATGTGGGATGTTCTTGTATTAGCCGAGGCCGAGTAGTAGTTAAAAAGATTAATAAATGTTTAAAATTAGATGACCTGATTTTTAGGTTTGTTCTGATTAATGCAAACGTGTTGGGCTGCTTTAGGGTTTACACCCTCCTCCCTTGACTTTTGTTTCTTTAAATTATATTTTATTCCTATTTAATTAATTTTCACATATTATATTTATATTTAGACAGTTTTATACATTGATTTATAAATTAGATTTCGTGTTTATATTTAAACCTGACAAATATATAGGATGAATTTGGTGAAATATGAATTTATGACTGATGCGTGCATTTGTGGTAGCAATTGAAGCCTTTTCCCCTTAACTTGCAACTACGAGCCATCCAATTAGAGGCCTCGTATTATCATTATATTTATTTATTTATTTATTTATTTATTTATTTATTTATTAGAGGTCTCAAATGTTCAGTGTTGACATTATATATATAGAGATATGATTCTCTTCAGTTTTATATTTTTTGGACGATTAAATGAAGCTAAATGAATAATTGAGATTAACGGTAAAAAATATAAAAATTATCACAAGAAAAAAATAGATAATAAAATAATCTTAGCCTTCGTTTGCCATTGTTTTAGGTAAATGCTCGTTGGCTGCAATGGTCGTTTGGGCAAAAGTTAAAAAATTCAGCTATGGAAAAACGAGCGTTTAGATGATAAATCTAGGCGGGCAAACGCCCGTTTAGGCTAAACTTGGAGCTGTTTGGCAAGAAAATCACGGCTGCAACAGATTTTATGTTGCAAAACGCAACCAAAAACGAAGCCTCAACCATTTATTACTCTCTTCCAACGGTTTCAAAAAGGTGTAAAAGTAATTGAGTTTCACACAATGTAAGTGGATCTTAGCCCATAGAGGTAGGGTCTTCTTACACTATGTAAATGGATGATTGAGATTAATAGTGAGAAATGTGAAGATTATCACATGAAAAAATAAATAAAGAAATAATCTTAGTCATTTATTACTCTCATCCAACAATTCAAAAAAGTGTAAAAATAATTGAATTTTACACAATGTAAGTGGATCCTAACCCATATAGAGGATAATTTATTAGATGAACCTGACCCACCACGTCATCGGTGGTCACAACCAATAAGGTCAATTCATTTCATTTTAACTTCCAAATAACTACTCACTTCTTATTGGCATTTAGGAAAGAGATGAAGATTCACCTTGGAAAAAATGAGATGGATAGACCTTATTGGCTGGGACCACATATAACGTGTTGAACTGGGTCCATCTAATAATTTTTTTATATAGAGATAAGATCCTCTTATACTATGTAAAACTTGAAAGTTTTACACTTTTGTTTTATTGAGCAAATACATTTGGTCGGTTGACCGAGCTGCTCATCTTTGTTTTCTCATATTCTCTTAGGTCATGAGTTCTATACCTACTAGGAGTATCCCTTTCTTCTATAGAGTCCCCACTTCTCCTCCGTTCAAGGTGGATTAAGATTAGAATTAAAATTTGTAAAAAAAACTATTTGTTTTATGGGTAAACTATACCGTTGACCACCATACTTTGGTTAAGGTATTAAAATGACCACCTTAAAAAAATCGACTCAATTGACCACCCAAACTATTAAAATTGGATCAATGTGACCACTAGCCGTTAATGGGCTAACGGAAGGTGACATGGCAGTTAAAAAATTAAAGGTATAATCACACATTTGGTCCTTATTATTTACACATTCTTTCAATTTAGTCCTAATTTTAAACTAATAAAATAAATTAATTAGGTGGTGACACGTGTCAACACCTTATTGGAGGAATTTAATTATTTATATTTGATTAATAAATTATTTTTCTCCTCCAATCAGGTGGTGACACGTGTCACCATCTATTTAGAGGAGAAAAATAAATTCAACTACACATGCAATTTAGGGGATCAAACCTATATCTCCCAGCCACAAAGAGTGCTGGCTTACCAGCACGCCTAATGCCATATTGTGATATAATTATTACAATATAGTATATGTAAATAAATATCAAAAACTGAAAATCTCCATCATCATCAGCAACATTTTCCATTTCCTTCGGTGACAGTTTTGGAAGGGGTGGACAATTAGCTAGAACAGCGGGTGCTGTAGCGAAACTGATTGCAAAAGAGGGGAAATCGGCCACATTAAAATTACCTTATGGGGAGGTCCGACTGCACAAATGAACACTCCACTACATCACCTTGGAAGCAAAGAAGGGGAGTTCAGTGACAGTTGACTGCACAAATGAACACTCCACTACATCGGGAACGCCATTCAGACCCTTGAGGCAAGCATCAGCAAAAATAGCTCCAGCATAGCTGTGCCCAAAGAAACAACACAACTTCGTCAGGCTAAAATGAAGTAAACTAAAATGAAAATCCCCCGTTCTAAAACTATGCAAAACAATTGCAAGAAAATTGAAACCTTAAAGTGAATTAGTTATTACTAATACTTACGCCATTGATGATGTTGCTGAACCCTTTCCAGCCTTCGCTTCAACAACTTCAGAGCCTCCATCTTGTGTTCGCTTTGTGAGAGCCTTGATTTCGTCTTCAGGTAAATTGGCTTTTGGTGTGGCCTAAAATAATTTAAAATACATTTAAAATTAGCAAAGAAGAATAACAGAAAACTGAAATGAGCAGGCACAACAGCGTCAATCATTACATATATTTTGATGAAATAAAGTTCATTACAAAAGGCCTGAAGGGAACACGGATGTACCTGAGAAAACAGTGGGAGAATAAACTTAGTCCAGCATGACCACCGACAACAGGGACATTAACATCTGCAAGTAAGTGAATAAACTTAGTCAGTCAGCAAGTTCCTCATGACTGAAATTTTCAGTTTTTGATATTCATTTACATATATTATATTGTAAGAATTATATCACAATATGACATTGGGCGTGCTAGTAAGCTAGCCCTCCTTGTGGCTGGGAGACACAAGTTCGATCACCACCTGATTGGAGGAGGAAAATAATTTATTAATCAAATATAAATAATTAAATTCCTTCAATAAGGTGTTGACACGTGTCACCGCTTTATTAATTTATTTTATTAGTTTAAAATTAGGACTAAATTGAAAGAATGTGTAAATAATAAGGACCAAATGTGTGATTATACCTTTATTTTTTTTAACTGCCACGTCACCTTCCGTTAGCCTATTAACGGATGGTGGTCACATTGATCAAATTTTAATAGTTTGGGTGGTCAATTGAGTCGATTTTTTTGAGGTGATCATTTTAATACGTTAACCAAAGTATGGTGGTCAACGGTATAGTTTACCCTTGTTTTATTACATTATGATAGTTATGGGTTAAAATATTGAGTAAATTAAAAACTTTACTTTATTGTGTAAGAAAATAATAGTTAAAGTATATAATAATAAAAACATTATTTTAGATCGACACAATAAATATATTTAATTAATTTGAAAATTCACATTATAACAATCATATTTAATTAATGAATCGAACAATTAAATTATTAAAATATTAACCGTATAATGGCCATGTTTGGCAATTAGCGGATAGTTGATAGCGGATATCAGATTACATTAGCTGATAGCTGATTGCATTAGCTGGTTTGACTAGCGGATTGTATTAGCTGATTGTATAAAAGTATTTGGTAAAATTAACTAATAGCTGATAGCTGTTAGATTATTTAAACAAGTAAAATGACATATAAAGACATGATTATATTCAATACTTATTTGAATAGTTTATTAGTTATCAATATTTTATATCTAATTAATATTAATTAGATCTATAAAATTATTTTTAATATAAATTTTTTAAATATATTTGAATTATTTATATATTAATTTATTATTTAAATAATTATTTTTATATAATTAATTAATTAATAAATTTAAATACACATATAAACATGTGATGTGACAATAAAAAGAAAAAAAAATAGGATTAGCTTATAAATATGGTGAGAAAATATTTAATTTAGGTTATTTTGAGATTTTTGGTAAATGGTAAGGGTAGAAGAGTCTTTACAACTCTAATATCAAACCTCTAATCTCAAAAAACTCCTATTATGAGCTTTTTCAAAATTAGCGGTTTCACCCCAATCCACTCTTTCAATCCTCTGTTCACCAAACAACAATATTAGCGGATTTGACTGGTCAAACCTCTAATTATGTCTCAAACCTCTAATTTTTGTCCAAACCTCTTTTTACCAAACATGACCAATTTTTTTTTTTGAAAATGTGTGAAAATCTCACACACACACACACACACACATATATATATGGGTTAGGATCAACTTGATCCAATGATCATAAATTAGTGTAAAACTCAATAAGTTTTACATCATGTAACTTGATCCTATCCCTATATATATATATATAGGGATGGGATCAAGTTACATGGTGTAAAACTCATTTAGTTTTACACCAATTTAGGACCATTAGATAAGGGAAATGGATGGATGAGATTAACAGTAAAAAATGTGAAGATTATCACTTGGGAAAAAAAGATAAGGAAATAATCTGAGCCATTAATTACCATCATCCAACGGTCCAAAAACTGTGTAAAAGTAATTGAGTTTTACACAGTGTAAGTTGATCCTAACTCATATATATATATAGGGTTAGGATCAACTTACACTTTGTAAAACTCAATTACTTTTATACAATTTTTGGACCGTTGGATGATGGTAATTAATGGCTCAGATTATTTCCTTATTTTTTTTCCAAGTGATAATCTTCACATTTTTTACTGTTAATCTCATCCATCCATTTTACTAATCCAATGACCATAAATTAGTGTAAAACTCAATGAGTTTTACATCATATTTATAAAACTCATTTTGTTTATGTTAAAACATATTTTGGAGCTGATCAGATTTGGAGATCGACTCGAGTATTCTCGAGTTATTACAAGGCAAAGGTAAATTAAGAGACGTTAAAACTTGTACTCCAAAAACGTTTTCGGTTATTTAAATCAATAAAAAATCATGATTATGAAGAAAAAATAAGTTTAAACTAGTAAAGAAGGAGAAGGAAAAGAAGAAAAAAAAGACCTTAATTTAAAGGAAAAATACCTTAATGGTTGTTGATATGATGTGTAACCCCCATAGCCCGGCCTAGACGGTTGACCCGAACTACGAAGATTACACGGGGAAAACCAAAGTCAACCCGAAAGTCAACCTTGATTAACGACCCTTTTTTTTCTTTTTAAACTTGTCTAGATGCACATTAAACCTAGTCATACTCTTGAGATAAGCATACTCAAAAATCACAGCAATCGGAAAACAATAAGGGACTCAATTGAACAAAATACGAATTTAGGGACCAATTCGTAAATTCTGGAAATTAAGAGGACTTTACCAAATTTTAAGTTACCATTATCAAATTAGTCATGTTTCATGCCTCTCTGCCAAATTTCAACTCAAACGGACATCTCAAACTCAAGCAATTGCACATACGAGAATCAGGACTAAAACGTAAAGCTTGCAAACCTCAAATTTTATGCCCAATCGAAACCTTTGACCATAGTTTCGAAACCTTGCCCAAAGGTTTCGAAACTTTGGCTTCCAGTAGCCCCTGGAACCCAAAAATTTGCAAAGGTTTCGAAACTTTACCCCTAGTTTCGAAACCTAGATGTAGGGGAGCATATTTTGCTTCATTCTAATGACTTTCAATGATATAAACACATTAGAATCATACCTATTCATACATATGAGTTTAAAAGAGGCAAAGGCACTCAACACCAGCCACCCAAGCCTAGATGCATACGTCCTAGATTAAACGTACTCCAACATACTCAAGGCATGAATATGAACCCTCATACATACCTACATAGTACACAACATGAGCATTCATCAAGGCATGCACCACTCAAGCATTCATCAAGGCATGCATCTTAAGTGATATTTACAAGTTGAACAAGGCATCCAAGTGCCAAACCAAATAAACATACATCAAGACATCCAAAACAACAACACCTATCTCATTGCTTAACTATTACATTTATTTACTCAAAACTCATACATTGAGCTCACCAAAAGCAACACTTGGAGACCTTTCCTTTCCCTTGCCACCCACAAGCTATTTATCTGCATTGTCGAACAAAAGAGAGCGTAAGCATAAAAGCTTAGTGAGGGTAAGCTCATAAAACAAACCTTCGACAATACAGGGTCCAAGCTCGAGCATCTATCATGATATAATACATGATTTTACTTTCGATCCACATGAGCCATAAATATAAATGATGCATGAACATATTACCAAATTCATGTCATGCTCAACAACTTATAAATTCATCATACAATGATACATAACTCAATGTATTAACCACATCATATATCGCTTCACATTTGAAAACACATTTCATATCACATTGATACACATATCAATTCATAACACTTCCGTGCTTAGCACGTACTCACCATGACTCACCGTCATGCACAAACCACATTTCCATGCCTAGCATGTACTCACCATGACTCACCGTCATGCACAAACCACATTTCCATGCCTAGCATGTACTCACCATGACTCACCGTCATGCACAAACCATATTTCCATGCCTAGCATGTACTCACCATGACTCACCGTCATGCACAAACCACATTTCCATGCCTAGCATGTACTTACCATGACTCACCGTCATGCACAAACCATATTTCCATGCCTAGCATGTACTCACCATGACTCACCGTCATGCACAAACCATATTTCCATGCCTAGCATGTACTCACCATGACTCACCGTCATGCACAAACCATATTTCCATGCCTAGCATGTACTCACCATGACTCACCGTCATGCACAAACCATATTTCCATGCCTAGCATGTACTCACCATGACTCACCGTCATGCACAAACCATATTTCCATGCCTAGCATGTACTCACCATGACTCACCGTCATGCACAAACCATATTTCCATGCCTAGCATGTACTCACCATGACTCACCGTCATGCACAAACCACATTTCCATGCCTAGCATATACTCACCATGATCCTCGGATCATGAAACCATCTCATAATATCATTTCACACGCCAACACCACATGCACATTATTAGCAACCATAACATATCTATCATCAACATGCATATAACAATGTATCAAACATGCCTCATCATACATGTATACAACATATACATAATCAACACCATCACAATTTAATACGAGGCATATACAACCATTAAAAAATGCAACCCAAGTCTTTAATCAAAGCTTGGGATTAGGCTACCACTCTAATCCAAACTCTAAGTGGGTTTACCAAGCCCATCCTGGGTTCACATGCTTGAACCAAATACTCAAACCATTTTAAAAACATTTAACCACTCACCTCTACCTCCAAGCTCAACTACCAAGCAACCATCATCTCCAAGTTTTCGGATTTCTTCTCGATGCTTTGCCGACCCAAATTCTTGCTTCAAAACAACCTCAATACAATTCAAACAACCTCAAATCAGCCCAACATCAAATTATCAACCCGGAATACAATTCAAATACAAATTACCATCTTGTAAACCATGACCAAACCTCATACTTAGCAATTTCGGACAGCCCCAATACCTCTTCCAAAAGTTATGTTTCCAACATCCATTGCACTCACAAATGATCCCAAATCAATCCCTAATCATAGTACTACCATTGGCTATCAATTTCCCACCTAAAACAACCCATAAAACTCACTCAAAACCCTCCAAAACTCCATTTTCGTACTCCTATTTTACTTAGCAGAAAATCATATTTTTAAACACCCAAATGATATCTAAATGGTTCCAAAACATCCTCCTAGCATACATAAACCATCAACCCTCTAATTACAATCTAAAACTCACCAAAAATTAAGTTTTTGACACCATAAAAATGGGTCTAAGAATCCACTTCGAATTTTTACCAAAATTCAACCAAATTGATATATGTTACACCTTTTAACATGATTAACTAAAGCCCCAACTCAATTTATCAAAACCAATTGGAAAACCCCCTTAAAAACCCAAATTTTGATATGAACCCTAATTTTCAAAACTTCATAACTTTGAAATCTAAGACTATAGATAGATAGGAAATGAAAAGGAGAGTTCAAATATGTGATTACCTTTCAAAAACCCCTTGAATTGATGAAGTAATTTGATGAATTAAAATTTGGGGGCTTGAGGGATTTTGGGGATGATTCTCACGGGGAGGGGGAAAGAAAAGAATGAAGAAGAGAAATGATTAGGATGATATAATTATTTTTTTAGGATATAAAGTTTTTTTTTTAAATTACCAAAATATCCCTCCTTTTTATTTTAAACTCAATTTGATTAAAATTAGTTCTACCGACTCAGACCAATTAACCCGACTAACTCCTAACCCCAAAACACGGGTGTTACAACTCTCCCCCACTTAAGAAATTTCGTCCCCGAAATTCCTCGAACATGAAGAGTCACTGAAACATACTCCTCAGCACTCTCCTTCTCACCACAACATACTCACCAACTCGGTAGACTTACCACCCGTCTATCGATATCTGATACTAAGATCTCAACGGTTCTTTCAAGGCATGTCGGTTTTAAACTCAACTCGATCTCTTCTACAAACATAGCACAGAACATGTCTGACTCACACTCCCGAATCATAGATACACAAATCACATCACCAACTCCTTTCTAACTCTGGTGGTAATCGCAACAATTAAATATCTGAACTAGCCCGATTCACAATCTCATACAACACTGTTTAAACACTCGACTCATAACCTTCTCTAACTTACCATCTGTCTTCAACAGGTAATCAGACACTATGCAAATGTCTTCAAAAATAATCTAGCAGAAATTTCAGATCTCTATTACTCACTTCTATTAAGAACCTTCCACGGATGTAACAAACTAGAAGATAACTATCGCTCAGTCTTGACATGCTGGCAAATTATACACTTACCCTCATGCTGAACCACATTACCCATCATCTCAATCCCAAATCATTCATCTTCAACCCACAATACGTATTCATACTACTTAGATGCTATACAAATGAACTACCGTGTGCATCGGCCGAAACAATACGTCTCCAAACACTATGTCATTCGGCACAACTATTCTGTCTCTGAAAATACAAACTCTATCTTCCTTGAGATTGTATCCTGAAGGTCTTCCTTCTGCCATGTCTTGCACGTGAGGTGTCAAGAACCTGTCTTGCAACTGTTTCTCTTTAAATATATGACTCAAAGTAGGCTTCACATGAAACTCGGCCACAAAACCACTATCGTTCGATGAACTGAATCCAGCAACATAGCTCGCAATTCAACCACTAATCTGGCAACAAAATAATTCGGAACATCGGTTACCACGTAGACTCTCTTCAGATAGTACTCAATCTTGGGACCACAGTCTTCAAGAAATTCTAACAACTCATGTTGTTCAAGTTCCAACCCTTCCTAAGTTGTCTAACAATTCAAGTTCTGATGATATGTACATACTCACTGTGCATTTCTTGTTATACAAACTTTGTCTTCAAGTCTTCGAAGCAAGTACAACTGAAATCAACTCTGAGTCTAGTGTCAAATAACTCTTCTCTCGTCTTTCAATTATCTCGATGAATAAGCCACAATCTTCTATCTTGCATAAGCATACAACCTAACTCTACATGTAACACATCACTATATTTATTTTTTTTTTATTTTTTTTTTCGGATCAAGGTCAAAGCTTCCATTAAAGTTTCTTTCAACTCACATCTTCTTCTGCATAGTTAGGATTTACTCTAATGCACTCGACTGATCTGCATGTCCTAGGAAAACATCTTCATTAACTCGAAGCTCACGTTGCGTAACTTGACATACAGCTGGTTTTCTAAAAGGTGCTATCACACTAACTTCAAAGCTCGTCATGGCCTTCTTCGATACTTCAACTTTTCTCACTTTCAACTGGTAGTAAACAGATCTCGAATTAATCTTCAGAAAGACTGAAGCACCCACTAACTGATCAACAAATCGCTGACACTCGGAAGCGGATACTAATCATTCTCTGCCACTGGTTTCAACTGTCTGAAATCTCAACACATTCTCGTACTGCCGCTCTTTCTTCTTCACAAATTGTACTATCATACTCTAAGATGATGCACTAAGCCTAATGAATCTAAGGCCTAACAGTTCTCGTAGTTGATTCTTCAACATTCTCAATTCTTCCGGGATTCATAAGTTATAGAGCTAACAAAACAGAAGCAACCTCGGAAACGGTCTCAATGACGAACTCTTCTTCTTTATCAAGAGACAAACTGGGTAATTCTTGTAAACACTTGTAGGAAAACACAAACTATTCTAGCATTCGGTGGTCTAATCTTCATTCAAAAATCAAATCCATCACAATTGTCAAACAAGTCTGCCAACTAAACTCAATCAATCTTCGACCTCCACAGCTGGATCAACCATTCAATAAGAAGTTCACACCCTCGTCTACTACTACAGTCCCACTGAAACCTGCAACTTCAAGGCAACTCTGTGCTCTTCAAGCCAAATTGAGTCAAAACGTACCTCAAAACTATAGGAAGACGATCACTTCACATCTACTGCATACACATAACCCTGAACCATCAACAAACATCTTCTGCACATTTTTTTTTGACCACCACTATCTCACCTCAAGGTCTAGTCACATGTGTCCCTACTTCCAAGGTCTCAACACGTACATCAAATTTTCTTACATGCTCACACAAAAGGAAGTATCCGTGAAAATTGCAACTACACCTGTGCACAGCTGATAGTCTTCGACCCTCTTGTTTTCAGATTGGTTCTTCAACAAAATCTGATTCTTCTAGAATATTCTTAGAGCATCTCGAAACTTCAAAATGCAGTTCTAATCGCACACAAACAATCAAGCTTGAACTTGTTCTGTAACATCGGTCCTGACGACTCAAAACATCCCACTACCAAACAATCTGAATTTAAAGCTCAAGACTTCCTTCTCAGCTCAACTATATCGGAAGTAACTTCATCTCTCCTTCTCGCTGGAAGACAACTCAGACGCACACTGGCCCAATCACACATATTGATTTCCACTCACGGACACTGAACGGCTGTCTTGTATGAAAACCATAGGCTGAATCCCAACGATCACCAACTAGCATTTCTGCATTTCAGATTACACAAACGAGACCCTTACCTAGATCTCGCCAAAAGAACTAAGGTACTCATACCTACCTCTAACACCTCATCGGCACATTCAAACTTGCATGCTTGCTAACAATATACAGAAGTGCAGACTCAGAATCAATCAGAAGGGAACAAGCTCAAAACTGTACCAAGGGCTTACCTACTATATCATCGATAACACTCTGACTCCCACTCATAAGTCGTCACCTCTTTCACTACTAACACCAGAATCAATCACATCGTTCCTCATCAACAGGAACTAACCCACATACACACTAACTCAGTCAAACAAATTGTACCTCAAGTCCGGTACAACCACACCTCCCTAACCAAGATGATGAACTCTCTCAACATCATTCACATTTTCAGAACCCACATTTTCCACTTACCGATTCATAGTCCACGCTTTGGCCTCAAAAAGCAGTAAACTAACAACAACAATACATTAACATACAAACTGTGTTAGCAAAGGAAAAGGTCCAAGTGGCTCAAGTATGATTTCCTCACTTAAAATCTCTTTTTCCGATGTAATAGAAGCAATGGGACTCTACTCAACATGCTTCAAGCAACTCAACACACATACATACTCAATCATGCATATTACAAGGCATACTTGCTAAACAAGCAAACATATGCATACGATCAAACAACATACCTTCTCCATCAAACAATCACACATCACTGCATACACGGGGAACGAGCAACATGCTTTTAAACAAACAACCAACATACTTATCACACAAGCAATCATTCATTACAGCATACTCGAATAACAAGCATCATGCTTACATGATAAGCAAACACCGTGCATCTTAATCATAAAACACAACTTACTCACTTACCTGTCCAAGGTCTCGGAAACCTTAAGCTCTGATGCCAACAAATGTAACCCCCATAGCCCGGCCTAGACGGTTGACCCGAACTACGAAGATTACACGGGGAAAACCAAAGTCAACCCGAAAGTCAACCTTGATTAACGACCCTTTTGTTTTCTTTTTAAACTTGTCTAGATGCACATTAAACCTAGTCATACTCTTGAGATAAGCATACTCAAAAATCACAGCAATCGGAAAACAATAAGGGACTCAATTGAACAAAATACGAATTTAGGGACCAATTTGTAAATTCTGGAAATTAAGAGGACTTTACCAAATTTTAAGTTACCATTATCAAATTAGTCATGTTTCATGCCTCTCAGCCAAATTTCAACTCAAACGGACATCTCAAACTCAAGCAATTGCACATACGAGAATCAGGACTAAAACGTAAAGCTTGCAAACCTCAAATTTTATGCCCAATCGAAACCTTTGACCATAGTTTCGAAACCTTGCCCAAAGGTTTCGAAACTTTGGCTTCCAGTAGCCCCTGGAACCCAAAAATTTGCAAAGGTTTCGAAACTTTACCCCTAGTTTCGAAACCTAGATGCAGGGGAGCATATTTTGCTTCATTCTAATGACTTTCAATGATATAAACACATTAGAATCATACCTATTCATACATATGAGTTTAAAAGAGGCAAAGGCACTCAACACCAGCCACCCAAGCCTAGATGCATACGTCCTAGATTAAACGTACTCCAACATACTCAAGACATGAATATGAACCCTCATACATACCTACATAGTACACAACATGAGCATTCATCAAGGCATGCACCACTCAAGCATTCATCAAGGCATGCATCTTAAGTGATATTTACAAGTTGAACAAGGCATCCAAGTGCCAAACCAAATAAACATACATCAAGACATCCAAAACAACAACACCTATCCCATTGCTTAACTATTACATTTATTTACTCAAAACTCATACATTGAGCTCACCAAAAGCAACACTTGGAGACCTTTCCTTTCCCTTGCCACCCACAAGCTATTTATCTGCATTGTCGAACAAAAGAGAGCGTAAGCATAAAAGCTTAGTGAGGGTAAGCTCATAAAACAAACCTTCGACAATACAGGGTCCAAGCTCGAGCATCTATCATGATATAATACATGATTTTACTTTCGATCCACATGAGCCATAAATATAAATGATGCATGAACATATTACCAAATTCATGTCATGCTCAACAACTTATAAATTCATCATACAATGATACATAACTCAATGTATTAACCACATCATATATCGCTTCACATTTGAAAACACATTTCATATCACATTGATACACATATCAATTCATAACACTTCCGTGCTTAGCACGTACTCACCATGACTCACCGTCATGCACAAACCACATTTCCATGCCTAGCATGTACTCACCATGACTCACCGTCATGCACAAACCACATTTCCATGCCTAGCATGTACTCACCATGACTCACCGTCATGCACAAACCATATTTCCATGCCTAGCATGTACTCACCATGACTCACCGTCATGCACAAACCACATTTCCATGCCTATCATGTACTCACCATGACTCACCGTCATGCACAAACCATATTTCCATGCCTAGCATGTACTCACCATGACTCACCGTCATGCACAAACCATATTTCCATGCCTAGCATGTACTCACCATGACTCACCGTCATGCACAAACCATATTTCCATGCCTAGCATGTACTCACCATGACTCACCGTCATGCACAAACCATATTTCCATGCCTAGCATGTACTCACCATGACTCACCGTCATGCACAAACCATATTTCCATGCCTAGCATGTACTCACCATGACTCACCGTCATGCACAAACCATATTTCCATGCCTAGCATGTACTCACCATGACTCACCGTCATGCACAAACCACATTTCCATGCCTAGCATATACTCACCATGATCCTCGGATCATGAAACCATCTCATAATATCATTTCACACGCCAACACCACATGCACATTATTAGCAACCATAACATATCTATCATCAACATGCATATAACAATGTATCAAACATGCCTCATCATACATGTATACAACATATACATAATCAACACCATCACAATTTAATACGAGGCATATACAACCATTAAAAAATGCAACCCAAGTCTTTAATCAAAGCTTGGGATTAGGCTACCACTCTAATCCAAACTCTAAGTGGGTTTACCAAGCCCATCCTGGGTTCACATGCTTGAACCAAATACTCAAACCATTTTAAAAATATTTAACCACTCACCTCTACCTCCAAGCTCAACTACCAAGCAACCATCATCTCCAAGTTTTCGGATTTCTTCTCGATGCTTTGCCGACCCAAATTATTGCTTCAAAACAACCTCAATACAATTCAAACAACCTCAAATCAGCCCAACATCAAATTATCAACCCGGAATACAATTCAAATACAAATTACCATTTTGTAAACCATGACCAAACCTCATACTTAGCAATTTCGGACAGCCCCAATACCTCTTCCAAAAGTTATGTTTCCAACATCCATTGCACTCACAAATGATCCCAAATCAATCCCTAATCATAGTATTACCATTGGCTATCAATTTCCCACCTAAAACAACCCATAAAACTCACTCAAAACCCTCCAAAACTCCATTTTCGTACTCCTATTTTACTTAGCAGAAAATCATATTTTTAAACACCCAAATGATATCTAAATGGTTCCAAAACATCCTCCTAGCATACATAAACCATCAACCCTCTAATTACAATCTAAAACTCACCAAAAATTAAGTTTTTGACACCATAAAAATGGGTCTAAGAATCCACTTCGATTTTTTACCAAAATTCAACCAAATTGATATATGTTACACCTTTTAACATGATTAACTAAAGCCCCAACTCAATTTATCAAAACCAATTGGAAAACCCCCTTAAAAACCCAAATTTTGATATGAACCCTAATTTTCAAAACTCCATAACTTTGAAATCTAAGACTATAGATAGATAGGAAATGGAAAGGAGAGTTCAAATATGTGATTACCTTTCAAAAACCCCTTGAATTGATGAAGTAATTTGATGAATTAAAATTTGGGGGCTTGAGGGATTTTGGGGATGATTCTCACGGGGAGGGGGAAAGAAAAGAATGAAGAAGAGAAATGATTAGGATGATATAATTATTTTTTTAGGATATAAAGTTTTTTTTAAATTACCAAAATATCCCTCCTTTTTATTTTAAACTCAATTTGATTAAAATTAGTTCTACCGACTCAGACCAATTAACCCGACTAACTCCTAACCCCAAAACACGGGTGTTACATGATGAATGATCCATATTAAAAAAGTATTTATAGTGACAATGAAAATGGTTACTAAAATATTAAATTTAGATATTAAAATATATAGTCATAAAATTTTCAAGTTGTCACATGTTGTCATTAGTAATTTCGTCACTATTATATTAGTGACAGTTGTACCAAAAATTATCACAATTGTAATTTTTTTGTGATCAACTTTTCGATACTAATAACTCTATCTTTCGTGATGATTTTTTTCGACACTGAGAAGAAATATTGTGATAAATAAAGTTCGTCACAATTTGTTAACTTTTGTGACAAAATATTTGACACTACAATCAATAGAAATTGTGATAAATTTGTTGGAGACTAAAAATATATTTTGTGACCAACAATGTTGCTACAATAACTATTTTTTCCTGACCAAATATTTGACACAATAATCATTAGCAATTGTGATACTTGTACTTGTCACAGAAAATATATTTTGTGACAAAGAAAAAAAGTCATAATAACAATTTTTGTGAGCAAGTATTGAACACTATAACCATCAACAATAGTGATAAATTAAATAGTCACAATAACTCTTTGAACCAAATTATTTGATACTAAAAAATAAAGTTATGAAAAAAAAAACTCGTCATAATGACTATTTTTTGTGATAAATATATTGTTTCTAAATGTATTTTTAATGGTTATAGAAAAATTGTCACATATGTAATTTTATTAGAGATAAATCCCTCATTGTTTGTTATGTACGAGTTATTTAGCCTTACCTTGTCACTATTCAATTAATATTTTTTACTTCTAAAGATTTTAAATTATTAAAAATACCATTCGTGAATAAAAATATATTTGCATAAAAGTGTTATAACTTCTCCATTTTTCTCAATACAAGTGGATAATTATAATATTTTAAAGTGAATAAATAAATTAAATTGTAATTAATATTAAACCATAAAAAATAACATCAAAAATAATTTTTTAAAAATTAATTAGTACATATTATATATTCTACTCTTAAGATATCAACATATTTAAATAAAAGTCCAAGTCAAGTATTCCACACCAAAGTTCACTCTTCAACATTTTCCTACAAGATATAAATTATAAGAGAAAGAATAAGTTAATTAATATACAAAATTAATTATGTCATTTGAGATAAAACTAGTTAAAAACGAAAATTCATTAATTAATTTGACTGAGATGCATTAACCAACACATTTACCAAATAGTAACAAACTAATCAATAATTAACACCAAAAAATAAAACAAAAAATCAATGAGAGAACAAGGTAAATTCTCAAAAATAATCTAACAACAAAAACAATATTAATGGTATGAAAAATATACAAAATAAGAGTTAAAAACACAGTTATCATTCTAAATAGCTATGGAAACATAATCAATTTAATGCAATAAATATTAAATATAAAGATGAAAAAAATCAATCAAATAATCATCATTCCATAGTTATGAAAACACAATCAACTTATTTTTTTTTAAAATAAAATAAGTTTAAAATCATATATAATAGTAAAACACGATGATAAATCCATGAATGATATTTTGTAAAACTAAAAGACATAAAAAAGAAGAAAAATACCTTACCGTAAATGTCATCGTCAATTCTTTGAAAGAGAGAAGAAAGAGAAATAAAAGTTGGAGAGAATGAAAGAAGTTAAAATAAAATAATTAAAAAAATTAAATTATATATATCATGAGATAGTTGGTAGTGAAGCGGATGTTTATGGTGATTGTAGTGGGAAGCAAGTGTTTTAAAAAACATAAAACATTTTTTAATTTTCACTTATTATTTTAAAATTATTTTCATACTATTTTAGCACTTGTTGATGATAAGTAACTTTTTAAGATAGAAAATAGTATTTATTTTTAATTTTTCAATTATATATTCTTTAAACAATTTTACTATTCACAATTCTTTAAATTTGGTACTCGAAAATTAAAATTAAAATTTTTAATAATAATTTTGTATATAGTTTAATTAACTAAAAAGAAACAAAGAAGATTATTATTTTCCCTACAACATTAGTGTAGAGTTCATTTTTTGTCTGTATGAGATATAAGCTAGAGGACCAAAATAAATTTAAAATGAGTTGAGAAACATATATTCTGTACTGAAAATGCTTAAATTTTATTATAGAATTATTAAAATGGTTAAATTAAAAGAAAATAGAATTTTGTGTTAAGCTAGAGGACCAAAATAAATTTAAAATGAGTTGAGAAACATATATTCTGTACTGAAAATGCTTAAATTTTATTATAGAATTATTAAAATGGTTAAATTAAAAGAAAATAGAATTTTTAACATGGAACATTATCTTAAAATTAATATAAAATATAATCAACTTCTCAAAATTGGTTATGAATTAAAAAAAAAATCAAAATTTAGTGTTTGATATGGATTTGGAGAATTCAAAATTTAGTGTTTGATATGGATTTGGAGAATTCAAAATTTAGAGTTGATTGTAGATTTTAATATTTTCATAAACAAGAATATTTATTATGATATAAAATAACTTATAAATTGTTAGTAAATTATTGGTTAGCTATGTAATATTTATTTTTCTCTACATTTGATGATTATTGGTTACAACATGTCTACCAATTGCATGATGAAGCATGCGAATTGGTCAATAAACAACTACTTAATCTAGCTTGTGGACTTGATAAACGAGTTTTTTGCTACACAAGCTATCTTAATTTAATTACGATAAATTTACTTCTATTAATTATGATGATGATGATTGAACATATACTATTTAAAGTTTATTTCTAAGTCACAACATTAGATTTTTATTTCATATTTTTACTTTATTTATTAAATAATTTTTTTAATTTGAAATATTTTATTCTACATTTTTTATTATAATAAAATTAAATTTTGTACATTGTCAGCAATTCTTTATTAATATTTTGATGAGTTTAAAATATTTTTATCACTTATAAATAATTTTTTTGTAAAAAATAATATTATAATAAAATCTATTTTAATGGTCACAAAAACAAGTTTATATAAGTAGAAATTTTAATGGTTACAAAAATAAGTTTATTATTATGACAAAACTAATTCGACATTAATTCAAAATGTTTAACAGTGACAAAAAAGTTGTATCAAAAAGTGAAATTTTAAGTGAAAATTAATTTTTTGAGACACCAATTTAAAATAATAGTGATAACTTCGTATGTTTTCACTATTATTGTATTCCCGTCAAAATACAAGTTGGCGCCAATATGTGTACTTTATCAATGACGAAGATTTAGTTACAAACAAAATCACGTCACAAATATTGATTGTAGTGACAATTTAATTGTGAAATGAAATGGAATGGTCCCGACTATTGTTATATTAGTGATAAAATATCAAAATGTCACAATTAATTATATCAATAGTGTCATAAAAATATTTTGTCATAAAAAACATAGCATTTGCGACAAAATAACTCAAAGTCACAATAAAAATTGTCACTAAAAAACACAATTGTTATAGTGATATTAAGTAGAGCACATTTTTTAACAATAAAAAATGTCAACATTGATATATAGAAAAAATATCGAAACAAGAACACAAAGGGAATAAATACAAGGAACTGAAAAATAGCAACAGATGAATGAGACTCGTCCAGCAAAACACGAACTAAGAGAGAAAAATCTGAGACGAGAAGAAGCCAACATATTCAAATTCCGCTACATGTCATTCATAGGGTCACGAAAGGGTAGGGACTGTTGCAGGAATGCAGAGAGGAGGCAGATCTGATCATCGCGTTAAGATCAGAAAATCACCGATGACAAGGGTGAGAGGAAGAATCGGAGTTGTGGATTTAAACCGTTGATCCTTTCGTTAGAGAAAGCCATACTTCCTAACCTAAAACCATTGAAGGGGGATGCCAGGAGCCACCGTCGCTTCTATCCGAACCACCATCGTCGAAGAAAATCACCCTAACCAACCCTTAAGTGGCGTCTTAAGAGGGGAATGTTGGGCTGAGAAGAAAAACTACCCAACAAGCAGTCAAAGAACAAAAAAAAAAGGAGAAATGGCAACAAAACTGAGAGGGAGAAGGCGCAAATTGGACGCAAATGAAGAGAGAAAAAAAATGAGATTGAATGGCTCTCGACGGAGTTAGGTTGTGTAACAACTTAAAATTTGGGCTAATAATTCAGATCTAAGATTCGTGTTGGGTTTTTAAATTTAAGGATTTAATTTAAAAAGAATGAGAATTTGGAAGATTTATTTTTAGAGAAATTAATGACCATTTTTGTAAGGGGAATGGAGGTTGAGGACATTGGATGCGATTTTACTGTTTTTGTTTGGAAGACAATAATTTGAAATAAAGTGGGTGCAAAGGGGGAGGGAAATCAGATTTTTCTATTTCCTCTCTCACACTCTTCTTTTTTCTCTTTTCTTTCCTCTCATTTTTCCCCTTTCTTCCATCAAGCTTGTTCAATCCACCGCCACCGGGGTGCCGTGTTCGACACTTCCTACGCTATTTTGTTCTTCTCGCCGAGACGAGTCGACCGATACCAACAACGTCATCACCGAAGCCGTCCTCAAAAGGGGTGAGAGAAAAGAAAATTCATCTAGTTGAAATGAAGCCTTTCTAACGGCCAAAACAAAAAAATGGAGGTCAGAGGCGTGTTCGCCGATGTCGAAACAACGGAACTAGAGTTTTTTGTCGCCATCCGATCATTGGAAGCTACCGCCTGCGTGTGGGCCTGCGGCATCTATAAAGGACATGTGCACGAGGGCTCCCATGCGCTGCACCACACCCGATCCAGCCTTCCAGGTGCACCTACACCGCACCACACAAGAGCGCGCCCCGCAGGGTGCAATGAAGCAATCCTGCTCCGCATTACACCAGATCACCCGGTGCCATTTAAGCGCCGCCCCGACCGTTGATCGGAGTTGATCGGTTATTAACCGACATTGACTTTTTCTGGGACCATACCCGGGGGTTTTCGACGTCTTGAGTCTGTTTTTGTAGCTCGTTTCACCAAATTTGAACCCGATAAGCTATTTTTACGCCTTTGACATTGTGAATTGATTAGTGAATTGTAAAGTGTCCATAAGTTCTTTATTTCATGCACCTTCCATCTCATATTATTGCTGTTTTTGAGTACATTTTAGGCATAATTAGGATGTTGCATTGCATTTTACATTATTCTTTACTTTGTCATGCTTTTTATTGATTATCTTTTATTTGGTAAGGAAAATGTATTGTTTTAGTTTAGTTTTAGTTTCAGGTACTAGAGGCTGACAGAAGGAGAGAAGAGCTGAGGACATGATGCTGAGGCAGCAAACCAAGGAGCTGTACTGATGCAGTTCTAGACAGAGACAACAGCTACTGAGTAGTTGCCGCCGCCCAAGATAATAAGTTGAGGAATTGGAGAACTGGTGTACGATCTGTAGAGCATAAAATCCTGATTCTAACGATGCTGTCCACTCAATTTTCCGATGACTGTAGCAGCATGCAGAGCCGACAAAGGAGGAGTTTGAGATTACTTGCGGAGCAAGGCAACGTGATGAAGTCCACATTAAACTCAAAGAAGTTAGAATTGAAGGTTGCATTTAATGCAAAAGCTACTTTGAAGACTTCTACTCCAAGAAGGACTTGACCTAGCTAATGCCTATATATACCCATTGTACTTTTACTTCAAATTTCCCTTAGGCATGGTTTAAGTTTTCTTGCCGCCATTATGTTCTAAATTCTCTTTGGGTTTGGGTTATGTTGTAAACTAGTGTGAGAATGGTTGTTTAGGATTTTAAGTTTGTTTTTGCAATAAAGCTTCATGGTTTGCTTATTCCATGTTCTTCATAGTTTTCAATTAAGGTGAAAGATTAGTTGATTGCTATCCATTTGTTCGGTATCGAGAGAGTCGAACTCACGAAAGGAGTAAGTACGGTCTTCACCTTTAGCAAGTGTTGATCAATCCAGCCTAGACATAGGTTAGTGTTTAAGGCGGCTAAAAGAGAACGAACCAAACATTGCTGTCTTTGCATGATTTACGTCGCGACTGGTATTATCTGCAGTGGTCATCAACAATGTAGAACTAGTGTTTTGATATAATAATTGAAAAATGTTTTGGACTAATTTGAAAAGAATTTAAACTTGGTTTTAAGCCCAAACAACTTGAATTTTTGTTTGAGGTATTTTAAAAGGTTTTTGGCAAGATTTTTCATGCATTTAAACAGCCAAACTTGTGTTTTCAAAGTGTACGTACCGATACGGTCCAACCAGTATCGATACCTTTTTTGCCCAGTTTGGCCACTGCCAAAACCCGTATCGAAACAGTCTTGGCCGTTTTGATACGGAGAGGGGTCGTTTCGATACGCCTGGTAAGCGTACCGATCCCCATTTAACAACCCCAACGGTCTTTTAAACGTCATACCGTACCGATACGCCCTCAAGTGTATCAATACGCCTAAACTGGCAAGAGCCCAACAGCTAGTTTCTGATGAAGGCTATACCGATACGGGTCTAAGCGTATCGATACGGAAGGCTGCAGAACAGCATTAATGAAGGGAAATAAAGTCCTCAACGGCTCCAAATCATCCCCAACGGCTAGTAATGGCTACAAACTCATTAAGAAGTATAAAAAGGACCTCCAAGCATCAAGATATGGTTAATGCTTCAATTGTCAATTAACAAATGATCAAGAATTGTCTTTGTACTTAAATTTTCATTCTTTGTATAGACAAACACTAGTGAGCCAAAATTGTCAAATTTGCTCAAGTATTTTAGGTTTTGGGTGAGTGCTTTATTGAGCAAACAAATACCTATTAGAGGGATTTAAGTTTGCATATTTCTTATCTCTTGTAAAGAGGGTTTGATCAAGACTTTGGGTAGAAAGCTTGATCGGTGTATAAGGGTTTCCTCCTAAGCCTAGAAAAGGGGACGAATCAATAGTAGATTGATTGGAAATCCTTAGTGGGAAGCTAAGGTAGTGGATGTAGACCTTGGTTAGAAGGTTGAACCACTCTAAAATCATTGTGTGACTATTCTTTTTAGCTTCCACACGACATCCACCCAAAATACCACTTCTCCACCACTTGGTGAGCAAGATCGGTTGAAGGAATCGAGCACCTTAAAACTCAACAATTGGTATTAGAGCTTAGCTCAATCGAAGAGGATTAACATCCTATTGAGAAGATCCGGCAAGCTTGATCATCTTTCACACAACCGTCTCAATGGCGCAATCCATCGACAAACCGCCCTTCTTTGACAGAACCCACTATGCCCATTGGAAGACAAAGATGAAGTTCTTCATTAAATCAAGAGACTACAAGCCATGAGACATAGTTGAAGATGGCCCGTTCGTGCCTCAACAAAGCAAAGCGGAGTTGAGTGCCGACAATCGCAAGAAGATGGAGCTAAATTGCAAAGCCTTGCACATCATCTTTTGTGCATTTGGCCCAACCATCTATGAGAAGATGTCTTCTTGTGAGAGTGCGAAGAAGGTATGGGACAAGCTTGAAGTCACATACGAGGGAACCAACGAAGTTAAGGAGACCAAGATTGGGCTCCTCACCTTAGAGTATGAGAACTTCAAGATGGATTCGGAAGAGAAAATCGAGAAGATGTTTGATAGGTTCTCCACTATCACCAATGGTCTTAAAGGCTATGGAGAAGCCATCCCGGAGGAAAAGCTTGTCCGAAAGCTCATCTACTCACTTCCCGAGTCATGGGACTCAAAGAGGGCCGCCATCATCGAAGCCAAGAATTTGAAGACCTTGAAGCTTGATGAACTCATGAGGTCACTCCTTACTCATCAAATCATGAAGAAGAACAAAGAAGATGAGAAGAAGAGGGAAGAAATTAGAGCTATAGGAGAGAAGAAACTCAAGGGGCTTGGCATCAACACTAATGCCATTTCTCTCAAATCCTCCACTTGCCATCATGTTGATTCAAGTGAAGAGAAGGATGGAGAAGAAGAGATAGTTCATCTCTTCAAGAAGTGTGCCCCATTCATGAAGAAAGCCTTGAGAGAGCTTGAACGAGAATCCATGAAAAAGGAGAGGGCAAGCACTTCAAGCCATAAGAAGAAGGCACATGTGGCTACTTGGAGTGATGAGGACTCCACCGACGATGAACAAGCCAACCTTTGCCTTATGACCATCAAAGAAGATTCAAGGGTAACTTCTAATTCATCTACTTTATGTTCTTACTCTTTTGATGAATTACAAGATGCCTACGATGATTTGGTTTTAGAGTTTAAAAATCACATTTTGAAAAACAACAAATTGATTTCCAAGTTAAAAATTCAAAATGATTTGATTTCTAAAACCAAACTTGAACTTGAAGCAAAACTCGAAGAGTTTGAACTAAAATGTTTTGATTTACAAAATTTGCTTCATAAAGTTCAAGAAGAAAAAGATTTGATTTCCAAAGAGCTTGAAAAGAAAAATAATTTTGGAAAATCAAATTTTTATGTAAGACAATCTAGTGCCCCTAGATTTGTAAAAGGTAAATGTTTTAGAAGTGTTTGGGTCCCAAAAGGACTAACCACTTCAACTAAAAAGGATGAAATTGAAAAATGGATTCCTAAGGGGACTAAGTTTTGTGCTACTAACGTCTATCGATCCAAAGCAATTTGGATACCAAAAATTACTTGATTGTCGTTTGCTAGGTGTGATGGAGAGTGATCAACAAGTCAAACTTTGAGGGGGAGCTCCATGCACACAAGGAAGAACACTTGAAGAAGGAAGGATTCACATCCTCCCTTGGGTTCAAGTGTTGGTAAAAATCTAGTTGTTTTTTGATTTTATTTGATTTATTTCTTTTTATTTCAACTAGATCAACATTCAAACATGAAGGCAACCTCAAGAGACACATAGCTAACATTTAGAATAAGCAATTTAGGCATGAGTTAACATTCATCAAGGCAATACCAACCAAACAAAAGCAAGGCATCAAGGAGTCTAAACATGCTCCTAACAACCTACAACTATCCAACAAAATATTACATGTCCCATTGCTCACACTATTACATATCCAAACATTAAAATCCATACTTGAAGCACTCAAGGCTAACAACCACACTTGGAGCCTTCCACTTGCGCAAGCAACCCACGAACTAAGGATCTGCAATGTTGAACAAAGAGAGCGTAAGCAATGATGCTTAGTGAGGGTAAGCTCTAAAAACAAACCTCAACATTGCAGGGTCCGAGCACGATCTAGCCAAGGCATTTTACAAACATACCAAGGATCTACAAGAGCCACAAGATAAGATGCATGAGCAATATATACAAGTAAATGTCATGATCAACAAGCTCTAAATTCCTTAACATAAATAGCCACATCAAACATCCACATAAGGATCATTTATCACAACACATTGATACGATTATCAATCAACATTGGCACCTAGCTATGACTCAAATACGCGGATAACCGTTGGAACTCACATCCAACAACACAACCATTACCTGACGGTGGGATTACACTCATCACCGGTCTCGCGGAGGGGATTCCACTCATCCTCACGCCCCGTCGATAGGATTCCAATCATCACCGACTATATTTAAATACAATTTCCGGGCGTACCCGTACTCCTCCTTGGTGACTCAACGCCACCAAGGCCACGCGCGACTTTTGACTCATGTGTACACACTAACATCCTAATGATCGATCATTTGTATTCAAGTATACTAGTGCCAATATTTACTCACTTCACATTACTCATTTCAATCAATTCCGTGCTTAGCACGTACTTACCAACAACCATCATCATGCATGTCTCAAGCATCACAAATTCATGTCTCATCTCACATGTATAACACAATATACATAGCAATCATATTACATTTCATACGAGACATACACAAACACACAAATGAGTTCATCCAAAGGCTCTAGATCAAGTTTAAGATTAGGCTGCCACCCTAATCCTAACTCTAGGTGGGTCTACCAAGCCCAACCTAGTCCATATACTCGAACCAACCATTTTAAATCCATTTAAAACATTTAACCACTCACCTAAGCTTCCAAGCCCAAAGACCAAGCAAGCAACAACCTTCAATTTCCCGGATTCACTTCCGATGCTTCACCGATGCCCAATCTTGACTCTAATCAATCCCAAACACAAAAAAAACATCCACAATCAAAATCTTGTCATCGAAACTAACCCGGAATGCAATTCAACCACAAACTACAATGTTGCAAGCATGAATAATACTCATTTTCACCAATTCGGATGGCCCCAAAACCTTGTCCAAAAACCATGTTTTCAACTTCCATTATACCCTCCAATGATCCCAAATCAACCCTTACCTATAGTACTATCAAGAGCCTATCAAAACCCACCTAAAACAGCCCCCAAAACTCACCCAAAACCTCCCAAAAACCCCATTTTCACCCAAGTCCGAAAATTGGTCGAAATCATTTGAAATTCACATATGTAGTATCATTTGGCTCCTATATTCCATAACTAACCATAACAAATCAAAATATTAAGTTTAGCTACACAAAGGCACCATTTTTAATCAAGATTTCCAAAACTTCCATTTTCCAAAACCTTTATGAAAATGAAAAAGAAGAGTACTTTCATGAAGGGGAAGATGAGGAGAAGTCAAAAATGCTATTACCTTTCAAAACGGAGTTGAAACGAAGAAGAGAGGTGATGGAACAGTGGATTTGGGTAGGGAGCTTAAGTTCCCGTTGGTGAAGAAGGGGATGAATAGTGGATGATGGGTGTTTTTTGTTTTGTTTTAGTTTAAAAGCCCAATGACCCTTTTGCCCTTAATGAAATGATATATTCACAAGGTCATAGAATCCATGGCTATTTGGGGTTTAATTTTCAAAGCATAGTCTATCATCAAATTAATTAATTTGAAAACCAAACCCGAACCATTATTTAAATCATAAAACCGAACCCAAATAATATTAAAATATTATTTTCACCTAACCCCTAAACCCGGGTGTTACAACTCTCCCCCACTTAAGGAATTTCATCCCCGAAATTACCTGGTGGAAACAGATACGGAAACTACTCAACCATATCCGCTTTCCTCTCCCACGTGGCCTCTTCCACACCTCTATGTGTCCACAACACCTTGACCAACTCTATGGTCTTGCCACGCAACACCTTGCTATCAGAAGCAAGTATCTCAACGGGCTCTTCATTATAGGACAAATCTGGATTTAACTCTATCTCCTCGACGGGCATCACATGAGAAGGATCCGATCTATATCTCCTAAGCATAGACACATGAAAGACATCATGGATCTTTTCTAACTCAGAAGGTAACCTCAAACGATAAGCTATAGGCCCAATCCACTCAACAATCTCATACGGACCAATGAACCTCGGACTCAACTTGCCCTTACGGCCAAATCTCATTACCTTCTTCCACGGAGATACTTTCAGAAATACTTTCTCACCCACTGAGTACTCAACCTCTCTTCTCTTCAAATCTGCATAGGACTTCTGACGATCGAAAGCTGTTTTCAAGCGGTCACATATCAACTTCACTTTCTCTGTGGTTCCCTTAAGCAAGTCTGGCATAGGTAACAACCTCTGACCTGTCTCAGCCCAACAAATCGGAGTCCTACACCGTCTACCATACAAAGCCTCATAAGGTGCCATCTGAATACTAGACTGATAACTGTTGTTGTAGGCAAACTCAACCAACGGTAAGTGCTTCTCCCAAGAACCCTGGAAGTCAATCACACAGCAACGAAGCATATCCTCTAGAATCTGTATCACTCGCTCTGACTGCCCATCGGACTGAGGGTGGTAAGATGTGCTGAAATGCAGACGGCTACCTAGAGCACTATGCAAGCAACTCCAGAACCTCGAAGTAAACCTAGGATCCCTATCTGAAACAATATACTTCGAAACTCCATGAAGTCTCACAATCTCGCGGATATACAAGTTTGCCAACTTGTCTAAGGAATCCGTAGTGTTCACTGCTAAGAAATGAGCACACTTAGTGAACCTATCAACAATCACCCAAAATGAGTTCTTCTTCGAAGGAGACAAAGGCAACCCCGATACAAAGTCCATGGTGATCCTCTCCCATTTCCATTCCGGAATCTTCAAAGGCTGTAGCAAACCTGAAGGAACCTGATGTTCTGCCTTTACTCTCTGACAAACCATACAACGGCTCACATACTCGGCTACATCTCTCTTCAAACCAACCCAGAAGTAATCATTCTTCAAATCTCTGTACATTTTGGTACTACCCGGATGCATAGAAAAGGGACTCGAATGTGCTTCACTCAGAATCTGACGTCTCAACTCAACATCTTCTGGTACAACAATTCTATCTCTAAAGCACAACAAGCTCTCACCACTGAAACTGTAATCGGTCGGTCTTCCTTCGGCTATGTCCTGAACATGAAGAACTAAACTCACATCTTGCAACTGCTTCTCTCTAATCAACTGAATCAAAGAAGGCTTTACTTGCAACTCGGTGATCAAACCACCATCATCGGACACTCAATCTAGCAAACATAGCTCTCAACTCAACGGCCACTTTTCTACTCAAAGCATCAGCTACTACATTTGCTTTACCCGGATGGTACTCGATGGTCAAATCATAATCTTTCAACAACTCTAGCCATCTCCTCTATCTCAAGTTCAGCTCTTTCTGTGTCATCAAGTACTTCAAGCTCTTGTGATCGGTGTAAACAATACACTTCTCACCATACAAGTAATGACGCCAAATCTTCAATGCGAACACAACCGCGGCTAGCTCTATGTCATGAGTAGGATAGTTCTTCTCATGAATCTTCAACTGTCTAGAAGCATAAGCAACAACTCTCCTATCTTGCATCAGAACACATCCTAAGCCTACGTAGGAAGCATCACTGTAGATCACAAACTCCTTACCTGAAACAGGTTGCACTAACACTGGAGCATTCGTCAAAGCTTCTTTCAATTTCTCAAAAGCCTTCTGTCTTGCATCTGACCATTCAAACTTAACTCCCTTTTGCAACAATTTAGTCAAAGGAGCAGCTACTCTAGAGAAGCCATCAACAAACCTCCTATAGTAACCGGCTAATCCTAGGAAACTCCTAATCTCGGTCACGGACTTAGGTTGTTTCCACTCAACGATAGCCTCAATCTTCGATGGATCAACTCAGATACCTTTGGCCGAAACAACATGGCCAAGAAACACAACCTCTCGAATCTAGAACTCACACTTACTAAGCTTCGCATACAACTGATTGCTCAACAACCTCTGTAAAACAAATCTCAAGTGCTCATCATGCTCTTCTTCCGTCTTCGAGTACACAAGTATATCATCAATGAAGACAACTACAAAACGATCTAGATAGTCTCTAAAAATTCTGTTCATCATGTCCATGAATGCTGCCGGTGCATTTGTAAGCCCAAATGGCATCACAAGAAACTCATAATGACCATATCTAGTCCTAAAAGCTGTCTTCGGAACATCACACTCTTTCACCTTCAACTGATTGTACCCGGATCTCAAATCTATCTTCGAGAACACTGAAGCACCTCTCAACTGATCAAACAAATCATCTATACGAGGCAACGGATACTTGTTCTTCACAGTCATCTGATTCAACTGTCTATAGTCAATGCACATGCGCATACTACCATCTTTCTTTTTCACAAACAACACGAGAGCACCCCACGGAGAACTACTAGGCCTAATGAAACCACGGTCTAATAATTCTTGCAACTGACTCTTCAATTCTTTCAACTCTTTCGGAGCCATGCGGTACGGAGCTATCGAAATTGGATTAGACCCTGAAACTGTCTCAATCACAAACTCAACATCTCTGTCAGGAGGCAAACCAGGCAACTCTTCAGGAAACACATCTGGAAAGTCACACACTGTTCTGATATCCTTCGGTCTAGCTTCACTCATATCCGGATTCATAACATAAGCTAGATAGGCCCCACATCCTGAGTCCATCAACCTATGAGCCTCTAAAGCTGACACCACTTTAGACAAGAACTTAATGTTCTCGCCTACTACTACTACCTCGTAGTCATCAGAAAGCTTCAAAGAAATTCTCTTTGTCTCAAAATCCACACTAGCCTGATGCTCAACCAACCAGTCCATACCCAGAATAATATCAAAACCATAGAAAGGAAGCTCCATCATATCAACTGAGAACACATGACCCTGAATCTTCAGTGGACACCTCCTATACATACGTCTAACCACAATTGTCTCCCCAAAAGAACTAGTAACATGCATACCTACATCTAAGATCTCAACAGGGATATCTAACTTCTGTGCATGCTCACTCAAAATGTAGGAATGCGTAGAACCCGAATCAACCAAAGAAAGCAAAGACATAGACTGTAACTCGAAATTACCTGCTATCACATCAGTGTCGTTCCCGGCCTCCCTCTGAGCATAAACTCTCGCTGGTCCTCCCGCCTCTGGCTGCACGGCCACAACATGAGCAAGGTTCCTCTGAGCATCTCCCCTAGGTGCATCAGCCCTAGGCTGGAAGTAGCCACGACCGCGCCCACGGCCTCTCTGAAAATCATTCGCTCTCGCAGGAGCCTGAGCAATGTTCGGTGCCTGAGCCGCCTGATGCGGACACTCCCTCCTAAAGTGGTCCCTCGAACCACAGTTCCAACAAGCATGGAAGTTACCCCAGCACTCACCAGTGTGCTGTCTCCCACAATGGGTACACTCGGGCAAGCGCCCTCCTCCTCTATGGCCCTGATGGCCTCTACCATGGTGGCCACCGCCACGTCTCTGATCAAACTGATGTCCGCCACCTCTGTGCCTCTTGGCATCTCTACCATCAAAGTGGTTATGCCTCTTGCCAGAACTAGAACCACCAGCTCGTTTGGCCGAACCCAAACTATACTCCAAATCCTTGGCCCTCGCGACCAACACATCAAAGTCTGAGTAGTCAGAAGCTAGCGTGTACCTCTTAACCTCTTCATTCAACCCGTAGCGGAATCGGTTGCAACGTTCCACTTCAGTAGGAACTAACTCTGGAGCATACTGACTCAAGCGGACAAAACGGATCTCATAATCAGTCACAGAAGCATCTCCCTGAGTAAGAGCCATGAACTCTCGTTTCTTCTCATCCAAGTACCTCGGTCCCAAGTACCTCTTTCTGAAAGCAAACTCAAAGAAGTCCCAATCTATCTCGGCCTCTGGAACCCCGGCAGTAATGGTGACCCACCAGGTGTAGGCATCACCCTGAAGCAACGAGATCACACAACCCAATCTACGTGCGCCCGCACAACCCATCTGAGCCAAGATACGAACTGTCTTCTCCAACCATAACTCCGATCTCTCTGGAGTAGACCCTCTAAACTCCTCGGCTCCCAAGCTACGGGGCCTCTCCAAAGGTAGACTAGCATCATCACACCTAGGCTGAGCTGCAGCCTGAGCTCCCGCAACTGCGGCCTGGAAAGCTCCCGCTATCGCTTGCACTAGCGGAGTCATATCAATTCCAGCTGGACCTTGGCCACCTTGGCCACCTTGAGGTCCATCTCCTTCGGCTCCATCTTCAC
Source organism: Hibiscus trionum (assembly GCA_030270665.1). Classification (NCBI taxonomy): domain Eukaryota; kingdom Viridiplantae; phylum Streptophyta; class Magnoliopsida; order Malvales; family Malvaceae; genus Hibiscus; species Hibiscus trionum. The sequence goes on from BSYR01000021.1 coordinate 33,263,132, forward strand.
CTCCAGCTCCAGGTGGTGGAGGTGGTGGTGGAGCGCCAACTCCCGCGGCCACCGGCCCCTCCAAATGAGCCTCCACACCAACAGCCGGCTCAACAGGAGCCGCAACCCGTGGTTCCTGACGAACCACTCTCGGTCTACCTCTCGGTCTAGACATCGCTTTCACAAATATCAACTACAACCACAACAACAAAACATACAAGTTGGGTTAGCAAGGCAAGGCTTCCAAGTGTTCAAGTACGTTCCCTCACTTAAAAATCATTTTTCTAATGTAATAGTAGCAATGGGACTCACACACACATACTTTTGAAATAAAGCAATCAACATACTTGTCAAACAAGCAACCATTCTTACAAAGCAAGCAAACACCGTGCACATTAATCAAAAACTCGAACTTTCCTCACTTACCTGCCATTTCTCTCAAATCCTCCACTTGCCATCATGTTGATTCAAGTGAAGAGAAGGATGGAGAAGAAGAGATAGTTCATCTCTTCAAGAAGTGTGCCCCATTCATGAAGAAAGCCTTGAGAGAGATTGAACGAGAATCCATGAAAAAGGAGAGGGCAAGCACTTCAAGCCATAAGAAGAAGGCACATGTGGCTACTTGGAGTGATAAGGACTCCACCGACGATGAACAAGCCAACCTTTGCCTTATGACCATCAAAGAAGATTCAAGGGTAACTTCTAATTCATCTACTTTATGTTCTTACTCTTTTGATGAATTACAAGATGCCTACGATGATTTGGTTTTAGAGTTTAAAAATCACATTTTGAAAAACAACAAATTGATTTCCAAGTTAAAAATTCAAAATGATTTGATTTCTAAAACCAAACTTGAACTTGAAGAAAAACTCGAAGAGTTTGAACTAAAATGTTTTGATTTACAAAATTTGCTTCATAAAGTTCAAGAAGAAAAAGATTTGATTTCCAAAGAGCTTGAAAAGAAAAATAATTTTGGAAAATCAAATTTTTATGTAAGACAATCTAGTGCCCCTAGATTTGTAAAAGGTAAATGTTTTAGAAGTGTTTGGGTCCCAAAGGGACTAACCACTTCAACTAAAAAGGATGAAATTGAAAAATGGATTCCTAAGGGGACTAAGTTTTGTGCTACTAACGTCTATCGATCCAAAGCAATTTGGATACCAAAAATTACTTGATTGTCGTTTGCTAGGTGTGATGGAGAGTGATCAACAAGTCAAACTTTGAGGGGGAGCTCCATGCACACAAGGAAGAACACTTGAAGAAGGAAGGATTCACATCCTCCCTTGGGTTCAAGTGTTGGTAAAAATCTAGTTGTTTTTTGATTTTATTTGATTTATTTATTTTTATTTCAACTAGATGATCATAAATGTTGGACTAACTTTTTATTGATGCTTTGAGTAAGGGGGAGCCATTTTAAAACCAAAATTCGTAATTTTGTCATATTTTTTTTACCTCTATTGTTATTTTTAAACTTAATGTTTTAAATTCTTTTTGATATAACAAAAAGAGAGAGTAATGTGGTTTGAAAAATTGAATTTTCAAATGAATAAGGGGGAGCTTTAATTGATTTCAAATCTTAATGTAACCCCCTCGTCCCGGCCTGGCCGGATGGCCGGTCCGAGTGGGCCACACGGGGAAAACCGAAGCAAAACCCGTTAAGGTTCCCCCTCGGTTAACAACCCTAATTTTTTTTTCATTTTAAAGTCTTGTCTAGATGAGTATTTAATCCTATGTGGTCATACAGCGGAACAACATTCACAAATCAAACAAACGAACTCAACTAAACATGTTACAGCCCAATTTTAAGCTTATACTGCAGGTGGTATCGATACACCTAAGGGGTGTATCGATACCCCTTGACTAGGTCAACTGGTCTAAGTCAACCCGTAGATGCCGTATCGATACACCCAAGGGGTGTATCGATACCCTCCCAAACGGTTGACTTCCCACGGTCAAAGCTAAGACACGGTATCGATACACCTGGGGATGGTATCGATACCGAACTGGACAGTAGCTTCAGTGACCAAAAAGGTATTGGTACACCAGAGGCCCGTATCGATACCACGATGGACAGTAGCTCCAGTGACCAAAATGGTATCGATACACCCCTCAAGTGTATCGATACACGAGGCCTGAACAAGAAGGTGGTATCGATACCGTACCAACCGTATCAATACCCCCTGCACAGCAAGGCCTCCCAGACTCAGCAAAAACGATCAAGACACGAATCTAAATGCAATTTAGGACTTTCCTAACCCCAACCAAACATACATACAACATTCGTATACCACCAAGCAACCATACAAACACTCAACAAGCATAAACATCAAGGAGATCATGCAATAGACCCAAGATGGCACCCAAGCATTCAAGTTCATACATCAACATTCAAACATGAAGGCAACCTCAAGAGACACATAGCTAACATTTAGAATAAGCAATTTAGGCATGAGTTAACATTCATCAAGGCAATACCAACCAAACAAAAGCAAGGCATCAAGGAGTCTAAACATGCTCCTAACAACCTACAACTATCCAACAAAACATTACATGTCCCATTGCTCACACTATTACATATCCAAACATTAAAATCCATACTTGAAGCACTCAAGGCTAACAACCACACTTGGAGCCTTCCACTTGCGCAAGCAACCCACAAACTAAGGATCTGCAATGTTGAACAAAGAGAGCGTAAGCAATGATGCTTAGTGAGGGTAAGCTCTAAAAACAAACCTCAACATTGCAGGGTCCGAGCACGATCTAGCCAAGGCATTTTACAAACATACCAAGGATCTACAAGAGCCACAAGATAAGATGCATGAGCAATATATACAAGTAAATGTCATGATCAACAAGCTCTAAATTCCTTAACATAAATAGCACATCAAACATCCACATAAGGATCATTTATCACAACACATTGATACGATTACCAATCAACATTGGCACCTAGCTATGACTCAAATACGCGGATAACCGTTGGAACTCACATCCAACAACACAACCATTACCTGACGGTGGGATTACACTCATCACCGGTCTCGCGGAGGGGATTCCACTCATCCTCATGCCCCGTCGATGGGATTCCACTCATCACCGACTATATTTAAATACAATTTCCGGGCGTACCCGTACTCCTCCTTGGTGACTCAACGCCACCAAGGCCACACGCGACTTTTGTCTCATGTGTACACACTAACATCCTAATGATCGATCATTTGTATTCAAGTATACTAGTGCCAATATTTACTCACTTCACATTACTCATTTCAATCAATTCCGTGCTTAGCACGTACTCACCAACAACCATCATCATGCATGTCTCAAGCATCACAAATTCATGTCTCATCTCACATGTATAACACAATATACATAGCAATCATATTACATTTCATACGAGACATACACAAACACACAAATGAGTTCATCCAAAAGCTCTAGATCAAGTTTAGGATTAGGCTACCACCCTAATCCTAACTCTAGGTGGGTCTACCAAGCCCAACCTAGTCCATATACTCGAACCAACCATTTTAAATCCATTTAAAACATTTAACCACTCACCTAAGCTTCCAAGCCCAAAGACCAAGCAAGCAACAACCTTCAATTTCCCGGATTCACTTCCGATGCTTCACCGATGCCCAATCCTGACTCTAATCAATCCCAAACACAAACAAAACATCCACAATCAAAATCTTGTCATCGAAACTAACCCGGAATGCAATTCAACCACAAACTACAATGTTGCAAGCATGAATAATACTCATTTTCACCAATTCGGATGGCCCCAAAAACTTGTCCAAAAACCATGTTTTCAACTTCCATTATACCCTCCAATGATCCCAAATCAACCCTTACCTATAGTACTATCAAGAGCCTATCAAAACCCACCTAAAACAGCCCCCAAAACTCACCCAAAACCTCCCAAAAACCCCATTTTCACCCAAGTCCGAAAATTGGTCGAAATCATTTGAAATTCACATATGTAGTATCATTTGGCTCCTATATTCCATAACTAACCATAACAGATCAAAATATTAAGTTTAGCTACACAAAGGCACCATTTTTAATCAAGATTTCCAAAACTTCCATTTTCCAAAACCTTTATGAAAATGAAAAAGAAGAGTACTTTCATGAAGGGGAAGATGAGGAGAAGTCAAAAATGCTATTACCTTTCAAAACGGAGTTGAAACGAAGAAGAGAGGTGATGGAACAGTGGATTTGGGTAGGGAGCTTAAGTTCCCGTTGGTGAAGAAGGGGATGAATAGTGGATGATGGGTGTTTTTGTTTTGTTTTAGTTTAAAAGCCCAATGACCCTTTTGCCCTTAATGAAATGATATATTCACAAGGTCATAGAATCCATGGCTATTTGGGGTTTAATTTTCAAAGCATAGTCTATCATCAAATTAATTAATTTGAAAACCAAACCCGAACCATTATTTAAATCATAAAACCGAACCCAAATAATATTAAAATATTATTTTCACCTAACCCCTAAACCCGGGTGTTACACTTAATCTCTTATTCACAATTTTAAACTTAAAAGGGGGAGAATCCCAAACAATTTTTCAAGTTGGTTTTATTATATCAAAAAGGGGGAGATTGTAGAACTAATGTTTTGATATAATAATTGAAAAATGTTTTGGACTAATTTGAAAAGAATTTAAAACTTGGTTTTAAGTCCAAACAACTTGAATTTATGTTTGAGGTATTTTAAAAGGTTTTTGGCAAGATTTTTCATGCATTTAAACAGCCAAACTTGTGTTTTCAAAGTGTCCGTACTGATACGGTCCAACCCGTATCGATACCTTTTTTGCCCCGTTTGGCCACTGCCAAAACCCGTATCGAAACAGGCTTGGCCGTTTCGATATAGAGAGGGGTCATTTCGATACGCCTGGTAAGCGTACCGATCTCCATTTAACAACCCCAATGGTCATATTTCCCAAAGGTCTTTTAAACGTCATACCGTACCAATACGCCCTCAAGCGTATCGATACGCCTAGGCTGGCAAGAGCCCAACGACTAGTTTCTGATGAAGGCCGTACCGATACGGGTCCAAGCGTATCGATACGGAATGTTGTAGAACAACATTAATGAAGGGAAATAAAGTCCTCAACGACTCCAAATCATCCCCAACGACTAGTAACGACTACAAACTCATTAAGGAGTATAAAAGAGACATCCAAGCATCAAGATATGGTTAATGCTTCAATTGTCAATGAACAAATGATCAAGAATTGTCTTTGTACTTAAATTGTCATTCTTTGTATAGACAAACACTAGTGAGCCAAAATTGTCAAATTTGCTCAAGTGTTTTAGGTTTTGGGTGAGTGCTTTATTGAGCAAACAAATACCTATTAGAGGGATTTAAGTTTGCATATTTCTTATCTCTTGTAAAGAGGGTTTGATCAAGGCTTTGGGTAGAAAGCTTGATCGGTGTATAAGGGTTTCCTTCTAAGCCTAGAAAAGGGGACGAATCAATAGTGGATTGATTAGAAATCCTTAGTGGGAAGCTAAGGTAATGGATGTAGACCTTGGTTAGAAGGTTGAACCACTCTAAAATCATTGTGTCACTATTCTTTTTAGCTTCCACACCACATCCACCCAAAATACAACTTCTCCACCACTTGGTGAGCAAGATCAGTTGAAGGAATCGAGCACCTTAAAACTCAACAAACAACATTCTAACTTAGACATAAGCATGATCACTTTCGAAGCGTTCTGCAGAACCTTGTAGTTCTGCCGAGTTTACCGCCGAGATACACATCCATTCCTGTAACACCCGGGTTTAGGAGTCGGGTGTTAGGTGTGAATCGGGTTCGAGTCGTGGGCTTGTTTTAAATTAAAAACGGGTTTGATTTTAATTAAAAGGGCTTGAGATCTCATTAAGGGAAAAGGAGTAATTTTCTAAATGGGAAAAGAAAAACAAGTAAAAAGGGGATTTTACTAGTCATATTCTTCCTCCCCCTTTCAAACAAAAACCACGACACCTAAAACCTCCTCAACCCCAAAACACTATTCCATCAATTTCCTTCACGATTTCAAGAGCTCTCATCAAGGTAAACACGTTTTTGACTTCTCCTCATCTTTCTTAACATTTCTATAGTTTTAGTTTTTCATAAACACCATTTTTAAGTTTTTCAAGTTTTCAAGTTTTGGGAAAAAGGAGGGAGCTTTGATGGGTTTTTGTTTGGTTTTCGATTTGTAAAGTTAAATTATGTTAAACTCTTGCCCTTAGGTGTATCATATTTCAAAATGGTGGTGTTTTGATGAAAATCCCGAAATGGGTTTTTGTGGGTATTTTAAAGGGTTGAAAACTTGGGTTTTTGAGGTAGTTTGGTGTAGGACAGTTGGGCTGATGATATGGTGATGCTTGAGGGTTGTTTTAAGTGTATTTAATGATGATTTGGGTGTTGGAATCGATAGGTTTCTGCTGTTGTTTAAGTTACCTGGTAAATTTAAGTTACCTTACGTTCTTCTTGCATCGTCCCGTTATCATTTTCCGTTGTTGTTTTCACGCATAGGACTAAATAATACATTTAGACAAGATAATTAATGAAAATTTTTCTAGGGTTGCTAATCGGAGTGGAACCTTAATGAGTTTCACTTCGGTTTTCCCCGTGTAACCTGCTCGGACCGGTCTGTCGTCTAGCCTGGGACGATGGGGTTACATTTGTTGGTATCAGAGCTTGAGGTTTCCGCGACCTCGGGAAGGTAAGTAAAGTAAGTTTGAAGTGTTATGTTGAAATATCATGGTGTATGTTGTACGATGAATATTTTTCTATATATGCTTGTTGTTTTCTTGCTTGCACGGTGGTTGAAAGCATGTACTAGTATGGTTGTTGTGTTGAGGCGTAGTATCAAGTTCCCATTGCTACTATTACTTATTTGAAAAGATTTTGAGTAAATGAATACTTGAGCACGTTGGACCCTTGCCTTTGCTAACTAAATCATTGTTTGTTTATTTTGTTTGTAGTTGATATCTTGCTTGCCGTAAGATGAGACCTAGAGGAAGGCCTAGGATGGTTCATCTGGAACCACGAGCAGCAGCTCCAAGAGTTGAGCCGGTTGTTGAGGCGGAGGCTCCTCCACCTCCTCCTTCTCATCCTCGTCAAGAGGGAGGTGAGACGAGAGCTGAGGGCGTAGGACCTCAGGTTAGTCAAGGTCCGGCCGGTATAGATTTGGTTCCGTTAGTTCAGGCTATAGCCGGGGCTTTTCAGGTAGCTGTGGCCGGGGGACAAGTAGTGGCACAACCTCAGGGTGAGGGCATCGGTTTGCCACTTGAGAGGCTTCGCAGTTTGGGTGTAGAAGAGTTTCGAGGGTTGGCACCCGAGAGATCAGAGGCTTGGTTTGACAAGACTGTTCGTATCTTGTCTCAGATGGGTTGTACTGGAGCACGCCGACTAGGGTGTGTTGTTTCTCTGCTTCAGAGTGATGCCTACACTTGGTGGGTCACCATTACTACCGGCATGCCCGATGCCAAGGTTACTTGGGAGTTCTTTGAGTTTGCTTTTCGCAACAAGTATCTGGGTCCCCGCTATCTTGATGAGAAGAAGAGAGAGTTCATGGCTTTGCTTCAGGGGAACATGACAGTGACCGAGTATGAGATACAGTTTGTCAAATTGAGTCAGTATGCGTCCGAGCTAGTTCCTACTGAGAGGGTACCATGCGATTGTTTCCGTTACGTGTTGAGCGAGGAAGTGAAGAGGTACACTTTGGCTATGGACTACACGGACTTTGATGTCTTGGTCGCTAGGGCCAAGGACATAGAGCACAGTTTGGGTCTGACCAAACGTTCAGGTGGTTCTAGTTCAGGGAAGAGGTCTGCTGACTTTGATAGAGGTGATGCCAAGAGGCATCGGGACAATAGGCATTATTTTGATCATAGACGTGGTGGTGGTAACCATGGTAGAGGCCATCAGGGCCAGAGTGCTGGTGGGCGTTTGCCCGAGTGTGCTAGGTGCGGGAGGCATCATACCGAAGAGTGTTGGGGAAAATTTCATTCGTGTTGGAATCGTGGGGATAGAGATCATCTTAAGCGTGACTGTCCACATCAGGCTGGGTTTGCACCAGTCCAGGTTCAGGCTCCTGCTAGAGCTATTGAATATCCGAGAGGCCGTGGGCGCGGTCGAGGTAACTTCCAGCCAAGAAACGATGGCCAGAGGAATGTAGCACATGTAGTTGCGGTTCAGCCATAGGGCAGAGGTCAGGATAGAGTTTACGCTCAGTGAGAGGGACATAATGACACAAATGTGATTGCAGGTAATTTCTATATACAGTCTCTGAGTTTGCTTTCCTTGATTGACTCCGGGTCTACGCATTCATATATTTTGAGTGAGCATGGAAAGATGTTGAATTTACCTTGTGAGGTATTAGAGGTAGGTGTTAGTGTTACTAGCTCCTTCGGGGATACAGTAGTGGTTAGGAAGATGTATAGAAGGTGTCCGTTAATGGTTCAGGGGCATATATTTCCAGTGGACATGATGAAGTTACGGTTTTATGGTTTCCATGTGATTTTGGGTATGAACTGGCTTATAGAACATCGAGCTAGGATAGATTTTGAAACGAAGAGAGTCTACTTGAAGTTTGCGGATGACTATGAGATTGTGGTAGTAGGTGAGAATGTGAAATTCTTATCGAATGTTGTTTCAGCCTTAGAGGCTCAGAGATTAGTTGAGTTGGGTTGTGAGGCGTACTTAGCCTACGTAATGAATCCGAATATGAATGAAGTTAGACCGCAGGATATCAGAACATTGTGTGACTTTCTGAGTGTGTTTCCGAAAGAACTGCCCGGTTTACCGCCTGATAGAGAAGTAGAGTTTGCTATAGAGACATATTTAGATTCTGCTCCTGTTTCGATTGCTCTGTATCGTATGGCACCGAAAGAACTGAAAGAGTTGAAGACTCAGTTACAAGAGTTGTCAGATAGAGGTTTTATCCGTCCAAGTTCTTCGCCTTGGGTCGCTCCGGTATTGTTTGTGAAGAAGAAAGACGATAGCATGAGATTGTGCATCGACTATAGACAGTTGAATCAGTTGACAATGAAAAACAAGTATCCCTTACCGCGTATAGATGATTTGTTTGATCAGTTGAGAGGGGCATCAGTCTTTTTGAAGATTGACTTGAGATCTGGGTATTACCAGTTGAAGGTAAAAGAGGTTGATGTACCGAAGACAACTTTTAGGACTAGGTATGGTCACTACGAGTTCTTAGTTAAGCCGTTTAGGTTGACAAACGCAACCACCGCTTTCATGGACATGATGAACAGAATTTTCCATCAGTACTTAGATCAGTTTGTGGTTGTATTCATAGATGACATTTGGTGTATTCGCGTATCGAGGAAGACCATGACAAAAATTTGAGGTTAGTTTTACAGACTTTGCTAGACAACCAGTTGTACGCTAAGTTGAGTAAGTGTGAGTTCTGGATCAAAGAAGTGGTTTTCCTAGGACAAGTAGTGTCAGCTGAGGGGATTAGAGTTGATCCGAAGAAGATAGAAGCCATTGTTGAGTGGAAGCAATCAAAGTCTGTGACGGAGATTCGTAGTTTCCTAGGCTTAACAGGTTATTATAGGAGGTTTGTGGATGGATTCTCGAAGATAGCCGCTCCTTTGACAAAATTGCTTCAGAAGAATGTTCAGTTTGAGTGGTCAGATGCGAGACAACAAGCCTTTGAGAAACTGAAAGAAGCTTTGACAGATGCACCAATTTTGATTCAGCCAGAGTCGGGGAAAGATTATGTGGTCTACAATGATGCTTCTTATGTAGGATTAGGTTGTGTACTCATGCAAAACGAGAGAGTTGTAGCTTATGCCTCGAGATAGTTGAAGACTCACGAGCATAATTATCCGACACACGACATAGAGCTAGCCCCAGTTGTGTTTGCCTCGAATATTTGGAGACATTATTTGTATGGTGAGAAATGCACAGTGTATACGAATCACAAGAGTCTGAAGTATATAATGACACAACGAGAGTTGAACCTTAGACATCGTAGGTGGCTAGAGTTGCTCAAGGGCTATGATCTCACTATTGAGTACCATCCAGGTAAAGCCAATGTAGTGGTAGATGCTTTGAGTAGGAAAGTAGCTGTTGAGTTGAGAGCCATGTTTTCTAGTTTGAGTTTGTCCGGTGACGGTGGTCTAGTGGCCGAGCTTCAGGTTAGACCTACCTTAGGCCAGTTGATTAGAGAAAAACAGTTGTTAGATAGATCTTTGGCACCTCACGTGCAAGATATAGCTGAGGGTAGACCATCGAACTATAATTTCAGTGTTGATGGGGTCTTGTGTTTCAGAGATAGAATAGTTGTGCCGGATGACAGTGATTTGAGATGTACTATCTTGACCGAAGCACACGGTAGCCCATTTTCTATGCATCTTGGTAGTACGAAGATGTATCGTGATTTGAAGAATGAATACTACTGGTTGGTTTGAAGAAAGACGTGGCCGATTATGTGAGTAAGTGTATGGTATGTTAGAGAGTGAAGGCGGTACATCAGGTTCCATCAGGTTTGTTGCAACCGTTGAGGATTCCGGAATGGAAGTGGGAAAATATCACCATGGACTTTGTTTCGGGTTTGCCTTTGACTCCTTCGAAGAAGAACTTAGTTTGGGTCATAGTTGATCGTTTCACGAAGTGTGCTCACTTTTTAGCTGTTCATACGACTTACTCCTTAGATAAGTTGGCCGATTTTTACATCGGTGAGATTGTGAGATTGCATGGTGTGCTGAAATCGATTGTGTCTGACAGAGATCCGAGATTTATAGCCTGATTTTGGGAGTGTTTGCATACAACTTTGGGTACCCGATTTAATTTCAGTACGTCGTATCATCCTCAGTCAGATGGTCAGTCAGAGAGGGTTATACAGAATTTGGAGGACATGTTGCGGTTTTGCATTATTGACTTTTAGGGTACTTGGGAGAAACACTTGCCGTTGGTCGAGTTCGCTTACAATACTAGTTTTCAGTCGAGCATTCAGATGGCTCCGTATGAGGCTCTATATGGTAGAAAATGTAGAACTCCAATTTGTTAGGCCGAAGCAGGCCAGAAGTTGTTACCGATGCCAGATTTGCTTAAGGGGATTACCAATAAGGTGAAGTTAATTTGTGATCGTTTGAAGGCAGCTTCAGATAGGCAGAAATCATATGCTGATTTGAAGAGGAAAGAAGTTGATTATGCCGTGAGATATAGAGTGTTCTTGAAAGTCTCTCCGTGGAAGAAAGTTATGAGGTTTGGCAAGAAAGGGAAATTGAGTCCGAGGTACATTGGGCCGTATGAGATTGTGAAGCGAATAGGTCCGGTTGCTTATCAGTTACGTTTGCCATACGAGTTAGAGAAGATCCACAATATGTTTCATGTTTCGATGCTTCGTAAGTATAGATCAGATCCGTCGCACGTTATGCCTGTGGAAGAGATTGAGTTAAACCTAGACTTGACGTACGATGAGGAACCGGTTGAGATCTTAGCTTCAGATAGCAAAGTGTTGCGTGTAAGACGAATTGAGTTGGTCAAAGTGAAGTGGCAACGCTGAGGCGTGGAAGAGGCCACATGGGAAAGAAAGGAGGATATGGAGAGGCAGTTTTTGTATCTGTTCTAGTCAGGTAATTTCGAGGACGAAATTCCTTAAGTGAGGGAGAGTTGTAACACCCGAGTTTAGGGGTCGGGTGTTAGGTGTGAATCGGGTTCGAGTCGTGGGCTTGTTTTAAATTAAAAATGGGCTTGGTTTTGATTAAAAGGGCTTGAGATCTCATTAAGGGAAAATGAGTAATTTTCTAAATGGGAAAAGAAAAACAAGTAAAAAGGGACTTTTACTAGTCATCTTCTTCCTCCCCTTTTCAAACAAAAACCACGACACCTAAAACCTCTCCAACCCCAAAACACTATTCCATCAATTTCCTTCACGATTTCAAGAGCTCTCATCAAGGTAAATACGTTTTTGACTTCTCCTTATCTTTCTTAACATTTCTATAGTTTTAGTTTTTCATAAACACCATTTTTTAAGTTTTTCAAGTTTTCAAGTTTTGGGAAAAAGGAGGGAGCTTTGATGGGTTTTTGTTTGGTTTTCGTTTTGTAAAGTTAAATTATGTTAAACTCTTGCCCTTAGGTGTATCATATTTCAAAATGGTGGCGTTTTGATGAAAATCCTGAAATGGGTTTTTGTGGGTGTTTTAAAGGGTTGAAAACTTGGGTTTTTGAGGTAGTTTGGTGTAAGAGAGTTGGGATGATGATATGGTGATGCTTGAGGGTTTTTTTAAGTGTGTTTAGTGATGATTTGGGTGTTGGAATCAATATATTTCTGCTGGGTTAAGTTCAAGTCCGAAAATGAGGATTTTGGGTTAGTTCATGGCTTGGAAATGTAGAGAATGGTCTTGTGGTTGTAATCTGAATTGTGAAAATGGTTTTGTGGATGATTTGTTGAGTAATATGTTGTTTTTGATTGATTAGAATCAAGGGAAATCATTGGAGAAGCTTCAGGCTTGATTCCGGGAGATTTGGAGGCTTGATCGGCTATCTCGGATTGCTTTAAGGGTGTTCGGTGAGTGGATTGTGTAAAATAATTTTAAATTGGTTCAAGTGTGTGGTTGAGGTGTTGGATTGTCCTTGGTAGGCCAATCTAAGGTGGGGATTAAGTTGGTAGCATAATCTCTTGTTTGACTTTATGAGTTCTTACTTAATGTGCATAAATGTGGACTTGTGTAGTATGTGTTCGTTATACATGTTGATATATATTGATGTTGTATAATGGTGATGATATGTTGTGTTAGATGATTGTGAAATCATGGTGAGACTTGTTAGTATGTTGGCACTAGTTATAATTACCGGGTATAAATGATCGATCATTAGGATGAGTGTGCACACGGTAATAGTCAAATTCGTGTGTGGCCTTGGTGACGTGTAGTCATCAAGAAGGAGTACGGTGAGGTAACATTCCACCGGAAAATGTTAGTATGTGATGAGGAGTGTAATCCCATCCATGAGAGAAACAGTGATGCGTGTAATCCCACCGGAAGGTAATATGGTTGTTTGAGTACGTTGGGGCGAAAATCCCAATGGAAGTTATCCGCATATCCGTGTAAGCTATATAGTTGCCAATATACTTGTCTATGTGTGGTGGTTGTGATGAGACTATTCTTTTGCATTTGTGCTTAGCATAACATGAGGTAAGATGCCATGTTCATGCATTCTTGTAAAGTTTGGCTATGTTAGTGTAGATGTATGCCTTGTGAATGTCTCATGGATACCACACTTGAACCCTGCATTGTCGATGTTTGTTTTTGAGCTCCCTCACTAAGCTTCTAGCTTACGCTCTCGTTTTCGACAATGCAGATCATTAGTGTGGAAGTTAGCAAGGAGCAAGGAAGGGGCATCCAAGCGCGTGTGTGGTTGCTCAAGTATAGTTTTATTGAATAATGTAGTAGTTAGCAATGGGGATTCTACGTGTTGTAGGAGCATGTGTTAGACTCCTATTTTTTTTAATGCTTTTGTGTTGAGGATTTGCAGACCATGTGTTATGAGATGTTTATGTTTTGTATTGAAGGCATGTAAACCTTGTTATGCAATGCTTATGTGGATGTATGTTTCCTTTGAATGAATTGGACTTTATGTGTATGCTTATATGATTGGTCATGCTTGTGGTAGGGTGTAATGCCTCTAGATTATGTGTATGATTGCTGTTTTATGAATCTTGTTGATCTGGGGCATGTTTGGGAGTGTTTGAAAATGCAGAAAACTGTTTTCAGGGTCACACAAAATGTAGGCGTTTCGAAACGATCGTGGTTGTTTCGGAACGGGTGTAGCTCCAGGGATACTCGTATCGGAACGAGGGTGGTGCCGTTTCGATACGATTTGACACTGTGAGATCCAGTTTCGGTACGCGTTTCGATACGGCTGGCCTCTGTGAGTGCCTGTTTCGGAACGATTTTTGGAACGTTTCGACACTGAAGACCCCGTAACGGAACAGAGTGGACCGTATCGATACGGCCAGGTCTGGCTTTTAAACTGGAGCCCGCGTATCGAAACGGGTAGGCCTGTTTCGAAACGCAGGCTTGTAATTGGGCTTTTTGGTACCTTTAAAGGTTCTCGGATGTCGTGTTTTAGTCCCGTTTGTTTGTAAGCCCCTTGTTTAGTTCGTATGCATCTTTTATGAATGGGTTGGGTTCGTAAGCATGTAATCGGACTAATATATCACATGGTAAATTTAAGTTACCTTACGTTCTGCTTGCATCGTCCCGTTATCATTTTCTGCTGTCGTTTTCACGCATAGACTAAATAATACATTTAGACAAGATAATTGATGAAAATTTTTCTAGGGTTGCTAAACGGAGTGGAACCTTAACGGGTTTCACTTCGGTTTTCCCCGTGTAACCTGCTCGGACCAGTCTGTCGTCTAGCCAAGGACGAGGGGGTTACAATTCCACTGCCAGGGTAACGAGAGTGTCACAACAGCCTACCTGTCATCCCCGTTGAGGCAGCAAAGTCTGGCAGCGCAAAGCAACTTGTCCTATTCAACGCAGTTTCACACTAGGGAGCAACATAATCCGGCCCATTCTATCAATCTGATCTCTTCCTCTTTATTTACTTGTGTTTTTATTTTATTTTCCTCTTAAAACACTCAAATTATTTGTGCATTTACTTTTCTTGTGCAGGAATTACGATTCGAGTCAAGCTGTCCAATCCCTGTGGGAGACGATATCTTTTATACTATAACTTGACATGAGTGTGCACTTACGCTCATATTTAGAGATCACTAAAACGCTCTACAAGTTTTTGGCGCCGCTGCCGGGGATTGGTAATAGCGAAATTCGTTTTTAATTTCTGCACCTTTATTTATTTGCATTTGATTTTTAGCTTTTATTATTTTTATTCTTAATCGAAAAAAAGAAGAATTTTATAGTTTCCTTTGCTAGTGCATGACCAGGGCAAACCCAAAAGGCGAAATCGTTTATTGTGACGATATCGTACGAAGAGTAGGAGAACTCAAAAAGGAAATCAAAACAGCCCTAGGGAAAGCCAAAGAAGAGAGAAAAGCAGAGGCAAACATGGAAAACGACAACCCTGCCAACAATGCTTAGAACGACAGGGATGGGCAGCAAGACCCGTCGCCTAGAGAACATCAACAAGTTCTGCCTAGGAAGCCACCCCAAAATCTGCCCAGGCAGCCACAGTACGTTCGAACAACAAGGGATTACTTGGAACATGACTTTAGAGGGTTCGATCCGACATTGACAGAACCTGAGATTGAGTCAGATCACTTTGAGCTGAAGCCCGTGATGTTCAACATGATCAACACTTTGGGGCAATTTGGAGGGACTGCCACAGAAGATGCTTGGCAGCACTTAAGAGGATTCCTGGACATATGCAGAGAATTCAAAATACACGGAGTCCACCAAGATGTGCTAAGGCTGATATTATTCCCCTATTCACTAAGGGATAGGGCAAAGCAGTGGTTGAACAACTAGCCAGTAGGGCAATTCAACACATGGACAGAGCTGTGTAAGTATTTCTTGGATCGTTTCAGTCCATCTAATGTCACAGGCAGATTAAGAAACGAGATCACAGCCTTTCGGCAAGGGGACGATGAGCCAATGTATGAAGCATGGGAGCGGTACCAACAAATGCTTAACAACTGCCCGCTCCATGGTTTTCCGGCTTGGACACATGTGTCAATGTTCTACAACGGGGTGAACTACCCAACTCGAATGATGATTGATGCCTCAGCCAACAGAATCATCCTCGATAGACCACCAGAGGAGGCACTGCGGATCCTGAACCAAGCCGCCAAGAATGACTATAAGTACCCAACAGCCCGCCGAGGCGGCCAGCTACTGTGAATGAAGTGGAAGTCTCAGAATCTGTCAATGCCCGCCTTGACAAACTGACAGAGTTGGTCAGGAACATGGTGAAACCCACTAGGAAAGTCTATGAGGCCAAGGATGTGGAGCCATTCTGTGATGAGTGTGGGGGCAACCACGATTCCTCTGAATGCACTGCATCTACCAATCTCATCGGAGGATACGAGAGGAATAGCAGGCCCTCCACGAACACGTACAACCCTGGATGAAAGAATCATCCAAACTTCCCCCGGAGCAATCCTAAAACTGTTGCCAATCCACAACAACAACATGGAGGCTACCAGCAAAACTAGTCCAGACAGCAAGCTCAGCAGCCACAAAACAATAATTCACTAGAAGCAACTCTTCATACTTTTATGTCTAGAACTAGTGATTTTATTGTTCGTACTAATAAGTTTATTGATAAAACCGAGTCGCTTATGAACAAGACATAGATGAGGATGAACAACCAAGAGGCTACGATAAAGAACTTGAAAACCCAATTTGGGTAGTTCACAGAGATCTTTAGCAGCAGAATAATGGGTGCGGCATCTAGTAGTATAGAGGCAGCAGCCAAGCCCACATATGAGCAGTGCAAAGCCATATCAACCATAAGTGGGAAACAGTTGAATGAGCCCAAGGTGGAAAAGCAAGCAGAAAAACAGCCAGCACAGAAAGAACTACTTGTCGCGGCAGCATCAACACCAGTCGCCCCGGTAAGTGAGCCTAACATCAGCCTAGAGGCAGATGATCTCCCACAGATAAAGTTCCCATGCAAGGAGCGTATAGAGGACATCCGCCTGCCAGCACTTTTCCCCCAGAGGCTTAAGCAACAGAAACATGAGCACCAGTTCATGAAATTCTTGGATATTCTAAAGTAGGTGCACATAAATATCCCTCTCATAGAAGCCATTCACAACATGCCCAACTATGCCAAATACCTCAGGGACATGGTTTCTAAGAGGAAGAGAATTGGGGAGTTCGAAACAGTTGTTGTAACAGAGGAGTGCATGGCTATGCTGCACAACAAGTTGCCGCCCAAGCAAACAGATCCAGGCATCTTCATTATACAATGCAGAATAGGCAGCAAGCATGAAACAAAAGCCCTGTGCGACTTAGGAGCCAACATAAACTTGATACCTAAGGCAGTCTTTGACAAACTAGGAATTGGGCAACCAAACCTACCTCCATTATGCTGGAACTTGCTAACCATTCGTTTTTACAACCGAAGGGCAAGATTGAAGACATCCTAGTTTGAGTGGGCAGTCTTATTTTTCCAGCAGACTTCTTCATCCTAGACTGTAAGGCTGATGAAAACTCCCCTATCATCCTTGGGTGACCATTTTTGGCCACGGGCAGAACGCTAATAGATGTGGAGCATGTGGAACTGATCATGAGGGTAGACAATCAAAGCATCAAGTTAAATGTGTTACAACCCCCAGAAAAAGAAAATGAAGGATACCTAGACGCACAAGTCTCCAAAATTAGCACTAAGACAGGACAAGGCAGCAACTGTCACGGCAGACCCAAGGGCAGGCTGAAGGACCCAACATCACACCATGTTAAAGAACAAGAGGACCCCTAATAGGGAAAGACAAGAGACACCACCTCAGGAAGTGGTTATGTTTGGGAGATGCACCCAAATGCACTCCCAACATAACTTAATTTTTATTTTTTATTTTCTTTATTTTTATTTTTATGCTTTAGGAATAGAATTTAATTTTCTACAATTTATTTTTTTAGATTTTATATTAGTTTTCCATATTTTCATCTTTCATAATTTATTTTAGTATTTAATTATCTTTATTTTATTTCAGGCCTTAGGAATAAAAGAGCCGTATTAAGAAGAAGGCCTAGCAAGGAGCCTGCCCACCATCTCGCCAAGACAGCCAAGGGCGGCCCAGCGTAGACACCGCGTAACGGCTAGATGCCCGCTAACAGCTAGCTGCCAACGACTACAGAAATAATGGGCAAAACCCCCGTAACGTGTGCAAGACAACTTGCCCGTTGGATATTTAATGTTGCCCCGACACCTCTCGACAACCTCTATTTAAACCTCACTCCCCTCATTCATTCACTTTACTTTCACCGCCTTGCTATACTACTTCTTGAATCCATTGCTCTCTCTTCTCACAACATTTTCTTTTAAGTTTTAATTATATTTCAACCGTCTTACACATGGCTTCAATATCAGCATCCAAACCCACCTTCCAACGTTTTTTCTCCAAGGAAGATGAAAGGAGATATAAAAATCAGTTTACCAAGCAAGCAATTTGGGAAGAGCAAGGATTCCACTACACGAAGCAAACAGGGGATCTCAGCTTAGACCCCACCTTGATTGAAACCATGCACAACAAAGGATGGGAAATATTTGCACGGCATCCGGAGATAGCCAACATCACCTTGGTTAGAGAGTTTTATACCCATCACCCCTACCCGGAGCTGTCGTTCGTCTATGTTTGAGGGGAGCCTATCAAACTGAACACCGCTGTAATCAACAACTTCTACGGTCTAGAGATGGAAGACAACCCCCACGAGGAATTGAGGCAGTCATTGACGGCTGCCGACTACGACAGGCTCAAGGCCAAGCTGTGCGAGCCCAACACGCCATGGTTGGCAGGAAAGCATGGCGGCTCTGTCCAACGCCGTTGCCTGCTGCTTGAGGCCATGCTTTGGAACACATTCATTAAACGCCGTCTGCTGCCCACCTCCCACAACTCCACTGTTGACAGGCCGCGCCTTGCACTCATCCACAACATCATGGTGAATCGACCCATCAACGTTAGGGAGATCATATGCAAGGAGATCCACAACTGCTTCTGCAAGACGAAAGGCAGGCTATACTTCCCATCTCTCGTTACCGGCCTATGTGCCAACTTCAACGTCCCAACCGACCCCGAGGATGAGATGAAGGCCGCCAAGGAGGGGTGGACCAAGAAAGTCCACCTGCAGATGATGCAAGCCCAGGAGACAGAGCCCATCACCCCAGCCAGCCCTCTGCCACCCAGCTGCCCCCGGCAGTACTGAAGCTGCTCCAAACAATGAAGTCATAACACTGCTGCACACCCTCATAGTAAAAAACAAACGGATCGAAAAACAACAGTTAAACTTCATAAACTATGTGAGGGAGGTATAAGAAGCTTTTGTGGCCTATCTCTTCTAGAAGTATCTAGACGACGGCCCCAGCCTGCCACTCTACCCTGCCGGTCCAGCCGCCGCAGCTACCCCCGCACAAGGAACACCATCAGCCGCTACTATCCGCCACGCCACTTTCCGCCGCCAAATGCCATCTCCCGCATGCACAACGACAACGGTAGCAAACACCTTTATTAGATGAGGTCGAGCAGCAGCTGCCAACAACAACAGTAGCAACTACAGCAGCAGAAGCAGAAGCCCCAATGGCGATTAACCCTCCGACAGCACCAACGGAGGAAGGAACAAGGAAGTGGAAGCGACACATCATAGCCACAGAGCCAGTGGACGAGGAGACAGAATCCGAGGAGAGCGAAGCCCCTCCAGAAGAACCTTCTGCTGAGCTACGCGAAGAACCTCGCCCCACTAACAAGAGAGTCCAGCCGCCGCGGACAGCCAAGGTCTCACCTGCCAAGTCCGCCGCCCAGACATCTTCCGGCCGTCGCTTCATCAGCCAATCCTCATCCTCCTCTCAACCATCTGCCAACTTTTAGAGTTTTTTTCTTTTCTTCTCTTTATTTCTTTTTTCTGTTTTATCTTACTTGTATTTATTTTCTGTTTTTATTTTAGTTTTTCTGTTTTATTTAGTGCATTGAGGGAAATGCCCATCTCGAGTTTGGGGGGGGGGGGTAGCACTCATCTTGTTTAGGCATATTTTAGTGCATATTAGGTTGCATTATGTACATGCCTTAGAAAAATTAATCGAGATTTTTTTGGTTAAAACTTGTGCCTATGATAGGATAACCGACTTTACTTTTTTGCACCAAGTTAAAATAAACTTAATTTTGGGGAAAAGCATGAAGTAAACTTAGGATTTTTCTATAATTTCCAAAAAATTAAAACACTACTGTTACTTGCTGAATTTGTTTGAGTTTCTGATAAACATTGCCTGTTGAATTATTTGTAAAATTCTAACATTGTTGCAGGAAGTTGCCGCGGCAGGCAACAAACAGGAAAAACAAAAAGCACTGCCAAGGCAAGAAAAGAAAAGTTTTTATGCTGTCTATCCCTAGAGGTGCCCGAAACAGGCTCTAGGAAGAATCATGTGCGAGGACACTCCACTGCTATCAAATTCCATGAATCTGAAAATTTTGAAGTGACAGAAAAATTAGCATAAGTGAATGAAAGTCTTCACGGGATGACTCTACTCCATGGGTTCGGGGTTTTGTAGTTTGCTCCTATCTTAATTTCAGACCTAGAAGAGTAGTTGTGATGAGCTGAAGCCCTCATTGCCATGATTATTTAATTTGTGCTTAATTTTTCTATCTCGACATCAACCTTATATATCATGAGAACATCTTTGTTTACTTAGAATATTCATCAGATTCAGCCTGTACACAGTTCTGCACACAATTCACTGGCATTATAGTTTAATTCTAAGGTAATTCGTGTTATTCCCCTCTCACTAATCTAATGACAGGTGCCACGTCCTTGAGCTGTTAAATCAAGATTAAAACATATTTTTTCTTCTTTCTGATTAGTTTAAAGGGCAAGTACGTTTAGGTTGGATTGCTTGAGGACAAGCAATAGTTTGAGTTTGGAGGTGTGTAAAGTGTCCATAAGTTCTATATTTCATGCACCTTCCATCTCATATTATTGCTGTTTTGAGTACATTTTAGGCATAATTAGGATCATGCATTGCATTTTACAGTATTCTTTACTTTGCCATACTTTTTATTGATTATCTTTTATTTGGTAAGGAAAAGGTATTGTTTTAGTTTAGTTTTAGTTTCAGGTAGTAGAGGCTGACAGAAGGAGAGAGGAGCTGAGGACATGATGCTGAGGCAGCAGATCAAGGAGCTGTACTGATGTAGTTCCAGACAGAGACAGTAGCTGCCGCCGCCCAAGACAGCAAGCTGAGCAATTGGAGAACTGGAGTGCGATCTGTAGAGCAGAAAATCCTGATTCTAACGATGATGTCCACTCAATTTTTTGATGACTGTAGCAGCAGGTAGATCCGCCAAAGGAGGAGTTCGAGATTACTTGTGGAGCAAGGCAACATGATGAAGTCCACATTCAACTCAAAGAAGTCAGAATTTAATGCAAAAGCTACCTTGAAGACTTCTACTCCAAGAAGGACTTGACCTAGCTAATGCCTATATATACCCATTGTACTTTTACTTCAAATTTCCCTTAGGCATAGTTTAGGTTTTCTTGCCTCCATTATGTTCTAAATTCTCTTTGGGTTTGGGTTATGTTGTAAACTAGTGTGAGAACGGTTGTTTAGGATTTTAAGTTTGTTTTTGCATTAAAGCTTCAAGGTTTGCTTATTCCATGTTCTTCATAGTTTTCAATTAAGGCGAAAGATTAGTTGATTGCTATCCATTTGTTCGGTATCGAGAGAGTCGAACTCACGAAAGGAGTAAGTACGGTCTTCACCTTTAGCAAGTGTTGATCAATCCAGCCTAGACATAGGTTAGGGTTTAAGGCGGCTAAAAGAGAACGAACCAAACATTGCTGTCTTTGTATGATTCATGCCGCGAATGATATTATCTGCAGTGGGCATCAACAACATTCTGACTTAGACATAAGCAAGATCACTTTCAAAGCTTTCCGCCGAACCTTGTAGTTCTACAGAGTTTGCTGCCGAGACACACATCCATTCCACCTCCGAGGCAGTAAGAGCATCATAGCAGCCTACCTTTCATCCCCCATCGAGGCATCAAAGTCTGGCAACGCAAAGCAACTTGTCCTATTCAACACAGTTTCACACTAGGGAGCAGCATAATCCAGCCCATTCTATCAATCTAATCTCTTCCCCTTTATTTACTTGCGTTTTTATTTTATTTTCCTCTTAAACAACTCAACTTATCTGTGCATTTACTTTTCTTGTGCAGAAATTACGATTCGAGTCAAGCTGTTTAATTCATATGAGAGACGATATCTTTTATACTATAACTCGACAGGAGTTTGCACTTGCGCTCATATTTAGAGAACACTAAAACACTCTATATGAATGTAGGAAATTAATGTATTTTGTATTTGTATTTGTAAGAGGATTATTCGGGCTCGAATACCGGATCAAGATGAGCGTTTGGGAAGTTTGAGGGAGGATTTGTCGATAATTGCTTGATGTTAGTACACCTCGAACTCTGAAATTCTTCATGAGCATTATAAGTGTAATTGCTTTGTTTGCTAGTAGTTGCAAAATAGGTAGATGAGTAGGAAGCATGTTTAAAGACCATTATGACGTGGTTGGGTATTTATGAGATGTGTGGCAACATTTATGAATATTTGAGACTCATAGGGGCTTTTGAGATCGTGTAGGGTCATTCACATATGCATAGAATTATTTGAAGACTTATTTATATATAGTGATGCTTGGGTACCAGTGATATGAAATTGACGTGTTTGATGTAAATATTGCCTAGAGAATAAATATCGGGAATTATTGGAATAAATAATCACAACTTGGTAATCAGTATCAAATAATTAAATGCCCTAGAAAAAAAACCTAATGACTTTCATAAGCTTTAGGGACCAATTAAAGTCTTCTAAATACCGCATTTCACTAATATGGTAGAAATCATGAGTAGGGTATCAGTATGAGCTTCGACTGTACCGACACATTATTTAATATCGTACCGGTGCGGGTCGACCTGTACCGCTACTTAGGAAATTCAAGATTTCCAGTAAGCAATGTCTGGATCGGTACGCGTGTGAGTAACGGTACTCGAGGGTACCATACTGATACTTGTGTTCGAGTATCGGTACCCGATAAGCTAAATAATAAATAATGCTAATTAAAAATAGAATAACGAGGATTTGATAACATGGATTAACAGAGATAATTAATGTGAATAATTATGTACTCCTCTATAATGTATTAACAACTCAGTAAAGTAAAATAAATGATGTGTTGATGTTTAGCAAAAATATGGGGATTCTTGGGATCGTGTTGCTTGTATGCTGGATAGGCATTGTTTGGTAGAGTCTTTGATTGTTGGGATATGTTAGGCCTCA
Organism: Hibiscus trionum; assembly: GCA_030270665.1. Classification (NCBI taxonomy): domain Eukaryota; kingdom Viridiplantae; phylum Streptophyta; class Magnoliopsida; order Malvales; family Malvaceae; genus Hibiscus; species Hibiscus trionum. The sequence continues at coordinate 33,286,092 of BSYR01000021.1, forward strand.
CTCTGAGTGTAGGTTCCCGATGCTATGTGTCCCTGGGCCTCACTTAAGGTTTTATTGCTTGATGATGCCAATAGCATCTCATATGTTTGTCTTTATGGTCTGCTGAGACATCGAGTATAGTTGGGCCTTGTGTTCACGCTTATAGATTTTTATGATTTTGAGCATGTGTTTCGGCGACTAGTGGTAGCACCACGTGTTTATTATTCTTACCTTATTTCTCGTACTAGCTTGCATGCTTATATTTATGATTAGCTTAAAGTATAGTAGAGTAGTGGTAGCACCACCGAGCTTTGTAAGTTCAACGCTCGAAATCATTGTTTCTATGCGTAGGTTGGTAGATCGATCGGGAGCTTAAGGATAACTATCAGTACGAGATTCCATCGAGCGATGTTTACCAGAGTACAATACTTGTATTTAATGCGCTGAGTATTCATAGGACCTTACATGGTTGAGTCTGTAACTTTATTTTGAAATACTATTTTGATATACAATGTATAAACTTAGAGCGTTTATTTTGTAAATTAATTTATGTTGTTTTTTTCATTATTAAGAAATGGATGGTAAAATGTTTTGAATAAAGGCTAAATCTATGTTTTTAAATGAAAACTTTTTGGGTCAGAATTTCGGGTGATTCGAATATAGTATTTTGGATTTGAATCGAGATCAGGGTGTTACAGGCTGTTATAGAAGATGCCCTCCTCAAACTTACAAAATGAGAGAGAGAAAAATTATGGGGAAAAGTTTTGAAAGAAGTTGTAGAAAGTCTTAGAAACAGACCGAGCGCATATTGTTCGACAACTAGTATAATTGTTTTTATTCATATTAAGATTTAACCATTATTACGACTGATCAAGATGATGCTCTTTTCATTATCTTGTTGGTATCCCTATTTTGGACCATTGAACCTGATTTGGATATAAGCTCACAGTCACCGCTCTTGTTCACGATTGAGTTGTGGTAATAAGCGTGTTGTCAACATGCCTTGTTATTGTAATATGTTTTTTTAATATTGTGTAATACCCTTAACCTGGATGTCACATTTAGGCCTCAAGCCAAACTTGCAAGCATAAATTTGATCCTAGTTTAGCCAAAATCACAATTTCATTGTTCATAAAATCCATTGATTCAAATATTTCAAACATAGATAAGTATTTAAAACGTTACATGAGAGCTCCATTTGAAAATACAGTTATAAAAGCATTCGACTCAAAATTAAAATCCAAAATATGAGTTACAATACAAACATAGGGTCCTACGAATACATAGCCCAAATAAATCTAAGTACTGTACTCCTGACAAGCCGATGCTGAAGTCCTACTCCAATGATGCTCTAACAATGCACATGCCAACCTACTAACCTACGAATAGAAACAAAAATTTCGAACGTTGATGTAATGCCCTGGTTTTGGTCCTAGAGGTTTTTGGGATGGTTTTAGGGTCCATTGCACTGAGATTAGAGATTCGAGTAAGTTTTGGGGTGAGTTCAAGGAAAACATGTTTTGGAAGGTGATAAAAATATGAAAAAATTATATAAATCCCTTTTAATTATATAAAAGGTTTTGGTGAAATCAATTTTGGAAAAAGAGTTTTGGAAATGTGACATTTTGGACTAGTGACCAAAATGTAAAGTTTGAAAACTGGTTTAGTGAGTGTTTTGTAAAGATTCAAAACTTTGAATATTTTAAGGAGCTTTTTGACCAATTGGTTAATTCTGAGTTTTCCCTTAACGAGGCTTATTTTAAAATGTATTTTAATCAAGGAAATATAAGAGGAATTAGTTAATAAGTTGATTATTTCATAAAATGAGAATTTGACGTAACTTTCATTCTCTCATATTTTCTCTCAAAATCCTTTCAGCCAGACAACTCTTTTTCATCAGAGATTTCTAGGTAATGATCTTGTTTTCCTTAATCTTTAATTTTCTAAAGGATTCTTCAATTAGATTTCTAAATATCTTATTAAATCTCATTGTTTTCAAGAGAAAACAACCAATTAAGGGGAAACTCAATCATTGGAGGTAAGGTTCGTTCATCTCCTCTAATGAAAGGTTCTTTACTGAAATTCCCAAGTTCTTGACTCTTTAAATGTTGTTTCTATTAAGGTTTTGTGATTTAATTGGAGGAAATGATGAAATCAAGATTTAATTGATGGATTTACATGATTTTCGGATTGGATATGTTTTGTTGGGTTTATGATTGATTTTAATCACGATTTTGAAGTTTTATAATGTTAAGATAAAGGTTTTAGCATTGTAACCGAAAACTATGTGAATCTCTAATTGTTTAGGTTGCAAGATTTGAGTTTTTTGGAGTTTTGGTAGGTTTATGAATGCTGGAGGTATAAGGATGATAATATGATGATTTTGGATGTTAATCAATGATGATTGGTGGTTTGAAACGTTAGTTTGTGGCTAGGTTAAGTTTAAAAGTGTTTTGGTAATGATTTTGGATGATTTCGATTGGCGATTGATAGCCGTGAACAAGGCAATGTTGAGGTTCTGTTTCGCTAGGATTTAGAATGCATTTCAATGCCTTAATCCTTTGTTGTTATGTTGTCAAAACGGGGGGAGGTTGATACGAAAGAGATTGGTGAAGCTTTGGAGGCTTCAGACGGTTGAATTTGTGTCGGCAAAATGAAGTTTCACGTATCGGTGAGTGAGAACGTGGTTTTCAACTTTTAAAAGGGTTGAAGGTGGTTTGAGAACTTAGATTTAAGTTTGAAATGCTTGTCTAAGTTCGGAAGTAAGTATAAGTGGTTTTCTCTCTCGGTCGTGCTTTTACGAAATGGTTTATGCACTTGTTTTTGATTAAATGGATTTACCTACTGTTTATGCATGTTTTAAGTATGTGATACTATTTTTAATCATGAGATGATGATAGATGCATGTGGTAAGTGATCCATGTAAGTATGTGATTTAAACTTGTGTTTAAAGCATGGTTATTGCTTTGAGAAAATTGTTTTGTGTTGATGCATATAAAACAATGAGGTATGTGTTTATAATGAATTATATTGGCAAGTGATGTGGTTTTAAAATGTTATCAGATATTGTTGGACGACCATAGGATTGAGTGCACTATAAATAAGTCGACTTGGATGTCGAGGGGTTGGTGTCCTGTAACTCCATCCAAGTACCCTAACGGTCGGGAGGTTGGTGTCCCATAAGCTCCTGTTAGTGGATTAAGCATCTAGCTGATGATTGGGGTTTGTGTCCTCGTGAGTTGTAATTGTACCCGGTTGTTAATGTACCGCGATTGTGATTGTATCGTTATTCTGGTTGGGATGGCTTGAAGTATTGTGTGAACACTTGTTGAGTCCGTGTATCCGATGAACTATTTTGGAAATAGAACTTGGTTAATGATCACTTGAAATCCAATATAATAGTTGATGTATCATGTTGATGATGTTGTGGTATAATGTTGATTTATACATGTTTTCTCTTTAAGCCTTGCATATGGTGTTATGCATAGGAAAGCCTAAATTGAGGTTTAGCAATAGGATTTGCTGTTTATCCATGATACATGATGCACATGGTTTAATATGTTGGTTTTAGAAAGGTTTAAGTGCATGGTTTTCAAGTCATGATGTTTTAAAAATGGATTGAAATGATGATTTCAATGGTTTTGAGAAATTGGTTTTAAATTGCATTGATGGTGTTTTGTTTTGAGCACTCCTCACTAAGCCTAGTGTGCTTACACTCTCTTTGTCAATCAATGTAGATAATTAAAGGAGTGGAGGCAGCAAGTGAGCAAGGAGGATCAAGGGGTTCGTTCTTTGAAAGTATGATTTCAAACTAGACTTTTAGTAATAAAGGCAGTGGGGTTTATTGTTGATTTGGGAATGTGTTTGTTGAACTCCCTGTTTTGAGCAAGTTTATATTGTTGTTTTGAAGTTGTAAATGGCCTTTATATGTTGATTATGCTTGGGATTAATGTTTTGAATGTTGGGTGGTTTATTCTCTAGGAAGCATGCCTTTAGATTTCCTTTGAAGCATGATGGTTGATTTTTGATGATAATTATGAGTTGGATTGGCATGGTTTGGTCTCTATTATGCATGTGATTATGTTTAAGGCATGTTGGTATGAGTTTGAAACTTTAAAAACATGAAAAACCATCAAAATAGGGCATTTCAGGCATAGGTGCACCGATACGGGTAGAAGTGTATGGGTACGGGTAAGTGTAATTTGGCAGGGTGTATCGATACTCGAGAAGGTGTATCGATACGAGTATGAGTATTTTGGCTGGGCATATCAGTACAAGAAAGGGTGTATCGGTACAATTTTGATCTACTGTAATATGAAATTTTGGAATTGTAAAAGTGTATCGATACACTTGCCCGTGTATCGATACTGGCTGCTGTTATTTCAGTTAATGTTTTATTGTGAGTTTTTGATTCTTCCAATTTAGTCCCTTATCTTTTTTAATGTAATTAAATGAGTTTGGATGATCGATTTTAGCTGAGATTGGACATGGTGACATGGAACATGACTAATTGAAGGTTGGTTACTTTAATTTGGCTAAAGTTCCTGTATTTTGTTAAAATTACAAATTGGTTCCCAATCCATGTTTATAATCAATTGAATGTCAAATTGATGTCTGTTTGAATTGATGTTTCTTTCGCTATGAGTCTAAATCACATAGGATGACAATGTACATCTTTTGTCAATAAAATTTCACCTTAATTTTTAATAATCAGAAAATATAAAAAAATATAAAAAAGAGAAAAAAATCCTTTTAAGGTCCACTTTTTAAATAATCAAAGACCCATTTAAAAAAAGAAAAAGCACATTTTAAAGCCCACTTTAAAAAAAAAGAAGAATAAGGCCCATTTTTTTTATCTTAGAGCCCACTTTTAAAGAAAAAGGGAAAAAGTAAAAAAAGAGAGAGGAAAAATGATAATTATGGTGCAAAATAATAATTATGGTGGAAAAAAGAGAAATAAAGTGAGGTGGAAAAAATAAATGTGATATAAAAAATAAAAAAGCAACAAATCAGCAAAAAAAAGGAAAAAGGAAAAAATAAAGAGAGAAAACAAAAATACAAGAAATAAAAAGGGGAACCAGTGCGTGCCACGCGCCAGCACGTGGGCTGCACGCGCACGAGCTGGTTCCCCAACCAAACCCTTATCGCGATTTTATGGTGGCCGACAGGCGCCTACAGGCCACGGCTGCCGACGCCGTTGGTACCGGCCGGTCCGCCTCGTTGCCGCCGACCCAATGCCACCAACCCCGCTCGCCGTCACCGCCTGTGCTCGCCGAAATCTGCAAAAAACAGAGACAATAGGTCAAATCCTAGGCTCGAATCAAGGGGAAAATTCAGCTTCGATATTGGACCAAATCAGATGAGGATTGAGGGGTTTTACCGAGAATCAAGTTATTGGTCTGATTTTGGCTCCAATTTGGGGATTTAAACACGGATTCTAGCTTGATTTGCAAGCTCAAGATTAGTATAAAAACCCCTCTCATTTCCTTTGTTCAACACACAAATTGAAGAGAAAAACCACTAGAAAAAGCTTAGAAAAAATCTGAAAAATTCTCTGAATTTTTCAAGAGTTTGCTGGAAAATTTTGGAGTAGAAGTTCGAGTTTGGGTGCAATTTTCTGGAGGCGGTTTGGAGCATTTCGAGAAGCCCGGATTCGAGTTCTTCGTTCGTTGTTTTCTCGGTAAAATTTCTATCTTTCTTTTCGTTTTTATGTTTATTTTTTATGTTTGTTCTTGGATGAAATTTTGGTGTTTGTGTTTGTTTTGTTTGTGAATTTTAGGTTGCTTTCTCGAAGTCAGAAAATCGTTCACGATTCCGGTAACATTTTTTGTTTTAAATTTCCGTTTTAATTTTAGTTTGATCTTTAAAAATTTTGCATGCTTAAAAAATGTTGTTTGGGTTGTTTAGATCTTTAGGAATGAAGAAATTTTTTTTAAAAGTGTTTTAATTAAAAATGCAAGAATAAAAAATGAATAAATGTGGTCAAATTGAAAAACTTAAAGTTAGGGGTTTAATTATCAAAAAAATAATAATGTGTGGTGTGAAATAATAAAAAGGCTTGATTTAAAAAAATATAAAAAGATTTTTTTATGAAATTTGGTTTTATTTATAATAAATGGGCTAGGTGATTTTTTTTAAAATAAAGAGAATAATAAAGACATTTTAAAAAAATAAAAGGTTATAAAGTTTTGAAAAATGAAAATAAAAAGGGTTTTAAAGTAAATTTAGGGTCTAGGATAAAAATAAATTTTTTGAGAAAAGAAAACTAAAAGTAGTTTTATAGGAAAGAAAAATAAAGTTTATTCTAAAAAGAGTCGTTTTAAAAGAAATACTAAAAAATGACAAATAAAAATAATTTTTTTAAAAGAAAAATTCTTTTTTGAAAAGGGAAAATGTAAAATGGTGAAAAATATAAAAATGAGAAAAGGTAGGGAAAAAATGTAAAAAGAGTCTTGGATTTTTAAATAATAAAAGTAAAAAAGAAATAAAGGTTTTTAAAAGGAATAATAAAAAGGGTAAAAACTCAAAACAATAAAAGTTGCTTGCTTGTTTTAGAAATAGGTTAAAACCTAGGATTAAAGACTAAAGTTTAGATAGATACATGTTTTGTTGAAAATGTTCTTCACAAAAAAATACACTTAAGCACACTTAAACTTTAAATTAGGAATAAAAGACTTAGACATTTTTTAGGATTTAAAAATAATCAAACTTAGAAATAAATAAAAATGCTCAACACATTAATTTTTCGTGTTACTTGAAAAGTGAAAACCTAATCAATGTGGTGTCTTATCAAACAGGAATGACGGGTTAGGGCCAGAAATGTCGGCGGTGATTAAAGTTCATCTACCGGACGATGAGGCCGTTAAAATAGACTAATATTCATTAAATGAACAAGTAAAGTCGAACCCTTTTTAAACTTGCAAATTCCAGTTTTAAAAACAATTTTAAAACCAATTAGGTACCAATTTTGAGCGTCGTGGGGTGCTAACCCTTCCCCATGCGTAACCAACCCCGAACCGATTTTTTGATTTTTGCAGACCAAAACTGTTGTTTTATTAAAACAAAATGTTTTATTAAAATAACCCTGTTTTAAAGTGATCCAATCACACTTTTCAAAAAGATTGATGGCGACTCCGTGTTTTTAAAAGTTTTCAAAAAAGTCGAAGCTCATGTAAGAATATTGATTCTTCGTATAACCTTAGCAAGTACCTTCCGGACTCATTCCCTTCGCCTTCGTAAGGATATTGATTCTCCGAGAAGGCTTCGGCGGTTAGTCCTCCAGAGTTGAACTCGATTCGTTTGTAGCCTATAATAGGTGAGAATCGAGGGCTTTGCTACCCTTAGTAGGGGACAGCAAGGACAACTCGGGTAACTTTTTAGACCCAAACCAAGTGTGAGAATTTAGAGCCTACCCCTAATAGAGCCATGCAGAAAGCCTAGGTTGTTGAGTCGCATGAATAATTCGTGGGGACATGTCCTGAAATGTTGGAATGCTGGCCCAGAATTATCGTGCATTTAAATTTTTTTTTACTGTTTCATCTGTTTCATTTGTTTTTCCTTGCTTTATTAATCTCTATTTATTATCTTGTTTATTTTGCATGTGCATCATTTCATATTTAGAAGGGATTAATTCTGGAAAATTGTTCAATTATGAATGGATTGCTTTTAAAAGGAGGAGAACCAAGCACGTGACAATATTGGCGACCAAAGTTGCAACCCTTCGTCAGTATGTCAAGCCGGTTGGAGAAGTTGGACCAAGACTCATGTGGCTAGTTGAAGAATCAAGGAGTTAGGTGTCTAGGCAGAAAAATATTTGTAATTCCAAAAGATGTAATAAAACCTTCGTATTTAATAAAGAGTTTCTTTTCATGAGCAGATTTTCAATGGAATTGATGGCCCTTCGACTGCATTCATGCATTTGCATTATCTTGTTTGCTTTGTTGTTTGCCTTTTGTGAATTCATTTGTGCATTCATTCATTCATTCATAAACTAACTTAATAATAAAACGACAGAATATCCAAAATTGCCAAGACAACTCACAAATACGGTACACGAGCCCAAACCTGAGCCATGAACTCTGAGGAAAGATTGACAACTTTGGAGGCCAACCAAAAGAACATTCAAGATAAGTTAGAGAAAATGGAGGTTGACATGAAACAACAGGTTGAGGCAGTTCATCAAAAGACAGTCAGTTCGATAGCTGCTATGATTGGATTCAAGGACCTAGATACGGTTGAAGAAGGGAATATTACTGCCATTCCATGATTCCCAGGAATGACCTTTAGGAGGGAGGCTGCTGCCAAGGCCAAAACACCCATCCATGTAGCTGAATATTTAACTCATGTTCCAAATGTGGAGGCCAATAATTATGAGGTACCTAACCTCAATGAAGTTGCTGATAAGGCTCGAACTGAGAAGAAGTTGGAAGAAAAGTATGAAAAGTTAGAAGGGATGATTATGTCCTTCCAAGATGGAGCTGCTTATGGTGGAATGGATGCCAAGGATCTGAGCTTGGTAACTGATTTAGTTGTGCCACTAAAATTCAAGATCTAAGACTTTGAGAAATACAATGGGACCACATGCCCATTAGCACATCTTACTATGTATTGTAGAAAGATGTCAATGTACCTCGACAATGAGAAGCTGCTTATTCACTACTTTTAGGACAACCTAGTAGGATCTGCCGCATGTTGGTATTCGCAGTTAAGTCGAGTAAACATCAAATCATGGAGAGACCTGTCCAGAGCCTTCAGTGAGCAATACAAACATGTTTCAGACATGGTTCCAACCCGTTTGGTCTTGCAAGGGATGGAGCAAAAGCACCACGAGAGCTTCCGCCAATACGCTCAAAGGTGGATGGATGTAGCGGCACAACTGCAGTCACCGTTGCTAGAAAACGAGATCACCCCAATGTTTGTGGAAACACTAAAGGGTCCATTTTACGATCGCATGCTCAATCATGCTACGAAGAACTTTGCAGATATGTTAATGAATGGCGAACTTATCCTTGCAGCCATGAAGAGCGGAAGGTTGGACAGTGGGGAAACAAGGAAGACGTACAAAAGGAAGGATAACAATGAATTCAATGCAACGAATGTCTACAACCCCAGTTATTTAACAGATGTCATGTTCACCAAGCCTAACACCTTAAACAAGCCTAACACCTCAGCTCCGATGGTTGCAAATGCCCCAAAAGGGGAGCGAAGATATCAAGGAAATTCGAGGCCATACTTTCCTCCCATCCTAATGACCTATGCAGAGTTGTTTGCCGAGCTGGTCAAATTGCAGATGGTGCTGCCAAGACACGTTCCTCCGTTCTCACCTCCCTATCCACCGTGGTATGACGAGAAGGTCCAATGCGAATATCATGCAGGAGTAAGGGGGCATACCCTTGAAAATTGCACTACATTTAAAAGGGTGGTAGGCGATTTAAGAAAATCTGGTATGTTGGCATTTGAAACTTTCGAGGAAAAAGGAAGCCCTTTGCCAAACCACTAAAAGACGGAGGTGAATGTCATGCTCGAGGAGGAGAAGAGAATGATCAAGAAGTATGTCGAAGAAATTAAGGCGCCCATGATTTGGGTATGGGCTCAATTAGTAGCAGCAGCGATATTAATGGAGGAGAACCCGAAGATGAAGGATGATGAAAAACCATACTGTGAGTACCATGAAGCTGAAGGACATGAGATCTAGTGTTGCCCAGAGTTTAAACTCATGGCTCAAGCCAAGATGAATAGCAAGGAACTTGTGTTCTTTGAGAAGGGAGATGTTGAGCACGAAACAAATGTATGTGCTACGGAGGAAATATCCTTTGGGAAGTTAGGAGAGGAAGTTAAAGAAGAAAGACGAGGAAGGCCTTATCCTGTGGTGATCCTAGTGAAGAGGGATCGATTCGGTTTGGGATTTAGGCCCGATAAGTGGCAAATGAAAGTTGAGAAGCAGCAAGAAAGCATGAAATGAAGCAGAAAGAAGAAGAAGTTGGAGGGGAGCCAATGACGTACCCACCCCTAAGCGCCACTTTCAATGCCGGAGGGCTTATAGACCCTAATGCCCGCTTTGACGAGGAGGAGAAAGGAAAGAATGAGTTATGCAAAGTTTTTGAGAATTTGAGCATTAACGCCATCACAAATGGGGAGGAAGAAGCAAACAAATTTCTATCCAAGATTCGCCCTTGCACCTAATTGAAGAACTGGACCGCGGAAATGGTCCCTGAAGTTTTTAAGACTGTCTCAGAGTAATTCTCAAAACCAACTCTTTTACCATAGACCCTGGGGTAATTAGAGATCTTATGTAAAAGGGTCTATTGTCAAAACCACGATTCAGATTTCAATAAAAGATGCATTTTCCCCAATTATATCTTGTGGCAAACTTTCTTTCACAACGCAAAAGCATCAAAACCAAAAAGATCATAAAAACCCCAAAAGAAAAATAAACCCTTAAAACATAACAAATCATATCATTTAATTTATTCATTCTTTCTTGGTATATATATATATATATATATATATATATATATATATATATATATATATATATATATATATATATATATATATATATATATATATATATATATGTTGTCTCCTTTTATTTGTATGTTTTTAGATATCAATGGTCCAAATGACCTCGAATCAGATTCTAGGGTTAATTTTGAGTTACCATTATGTTTAGAGGAAGTTCAGAGTACTAGTGATTGAGAAGAGTATGACTTGTCTGATGATTTGCTTAGAATGGTAGAAGGAGAGGAAAAGCAAATTCTGCCCCACAAAGAAGAGTTAGAGGTTTTGAATCTTGGGACTGAAGAAGAGAAGCGTGAAGTAAAGATTGGTACCACCATCTCAGTTGAGACACGAAAACATTTGATTGAGCTCTTACAAGAATATAAAAACATCTTTGCCTAGTCATACCAAGATATGCATGTTCTCGACACAGATATTGCCATGCATAGGCTTCCTATAAGAGAAGGATGGGAGCCAGTGAAACAAAAGCTTAGAAGAATGAAGGCTGATACACTTTTGAAAATTAGAGACGAGGTCAAGAAGCAATACAATGCTGGATTCCTTAAAGTAGCTAAATATCCAGAATGGGTGGAAAACATCGTCCCAGTGCCCAAGAAGGATGGAAAAGTAAGAACATGTGTCGATTACAGGGATCTTAATAAAGAAAGCCCTAAAGACAATTTTCCGCTTCCACATATCGACACCTTGGTCGACAATACAATTTGCCATTCTCTTTTCTCGTTTATGGATGGATTTTCTGGTTACATTCAAATAAAGATGTGCCAGAAGACTTGGAAAAGACTACTTTTGTAATGCTTTGGGGAACCTTCTGCTATAAGGTAATGCCCTTTGGATTGAAGAATGCATGGGCAACGTATCAGAGAGCTATGGTCACTCTTTTTCATGACATGATGCACAAGGAAATAGAAGTTTATGTGGATGATATGATCGCCAAGTCCAGAACTGAAGAAGAACATATAGCAAACTTGAGTAAGCTTTTTCAACGGTTGAGAAAGTTTCAGCTAAAGCTTAATCCTGCCAAGTGCACATTTGGGGTTATATCTGGGAAATTGTTAGGCTTTGTAGTAAGCAGAAGAGGAATTGAAATCGACCCAGACAAGATAAAGGCCATACAAGAGCTCCCACCTCCTCAAACACAGAAGCAAGTTCGAGGGTTCTTGGGAAGGTTGAATTACATAGCCCGATTCATCTCCCAACTTACGAATAAGTGTGACCCAATATTCATGTTGCTTAGAAAGAACAACCCAAGGACTTGGAATGAAGAATGCCAAGCGGCTTTAGAAAAGATCAAGGAGCAGCTAACTAATCCTCCAGTGTTAATGCCACCCGTTTCAGAAAAACTGTTAATACTCTATCTGACGGTGTTTGAAAATTCAATGGGCTGTGTACTAGGGCAACATGATGAAACTGGAAGGAAGGAAAGGGTGATATATTATGTAAGAAAGAAGTTTACTGACTGTGAAGCAAGATATACTCCAATTGAAAAGGTATGTTGTGCTTTGGTATGGGCCACTAAGTGGCTTAGATAGTATTTGTTGAATCACACCATATGGTTGATCTCACAGGTAGACCCATTGAAGTTCATGATGGAAGCTCTAGCCTTATCAGGAATAATAGCGCGATGGCAAATGTTGCTTTCAGAATAAGACATTCATTATGTGAATCAGAAAGCGGTAAAAGGAAGTGCCATAGCAGATTTTCTTGCTAGTCGTGCACAAGACGATTATGCGGCATTAGATTTTAGTTTCCCCGACGAGGATTTAATGTGTGTTATGGAAGATAAAGAGTCACCAACATAATACTGGGTTATGCATTTCGATGGTGCTGTGAATGCTCTAGGACGAGGTATTGGGGCATTTTTGGTTTCGCCAGAAGGAGATCATTATCCTTTTACTTGCCGTTTAAAATTCTTCTACACCAATAATATGACAAAGTATGAGGCATGCATATTGAGTCTAAGGGAAGCCATTGACAGAAAAATCCGAAAGTTGAGAGTCTATGGGGATTCAGCTTTGATTATCTACCAAAAACGTGGTGAATGGGAAACGAAAGATGCAAAATTGATGGAGTATTACAATTTGTTCCTTGAGTTAACTAAAGAATTCGAGGTGATTACTTTTAAGCATCTCCTGAGAGAAGATAACATGATGGCTGACGCGTTAGCTGGTTTGGCTGCCATATTTAAAACAAGTGAGGGTTCGGAGATGATACCCATTAAGTTACAAATGATGGAGTCCCCAGCATATTGTTATATTGTAGTAGAAGAAGAAAAAGATGGTTTACCGTGGTTCCATGACATCTTACAATACTTAAAGCTGCAACAATACCCAGCACAGGCTTCAGAAAATGAAAAGAAAATGATCAGGAAAATGGCATCAGGATATATCCTTGATGGGGAGATCCTCTACAAACGAAGTCGAGACCAGGTATTACTAAGATGCGTGGATGCAAAAGAAGCGCAGTTGATTTTGGAAGAAGTCTGTGAGGGAATTTGTGGAACTCACCCTAGTGGTTTCACTATGGCAAGAAGAATTATGTGTTTCGGATATTATTGGTCAACAATGGAAGGGGATTGCATTAATTATTCCCGTAAATGCCACAAGTGCCAGGTTTATGCTGACAAGGTCCATGCACCTCCTTAGTCTCTTCATATCATGTCGTCTCCATGGCTGTTCCCTATGTGGGGCATAGACGTCATTGGATAGATTCATTTGAAAGCCTCAAATGGTCCTCGATTTATCTTGGTAGCTATTGATTACTTCACAAAGTGGGTGGAAGCGGCCTCATATGCAAATATAACTCGGTCCACTGTTTGTAGTTTCTTAAAGAAGGAAATCATTTGTCGATATGGTCTTCCAGAAAGCATAATCAATGACAATGCTTCTAACTTGAACAACCGAATGATTGCTCAGGTCTGTGAGCAGTTTAACATAAAGCATTACAGCTCGGTAGTATATCGCCCAAAGATGAACGAAGCAGTAGAAGCAGTAGAAGCAGCCAATAAGAATATTAAGAAGATAGTTTCAATGATGACCGATACTTATAAAGATTGACATGAAAAGTTACCATTTTCTCTGTATGCATATTAAATAGCAATACGAACATCTACTGGGCAACTCTATTTTCATTAGTATATGGAGTTGAAGCTATGCTACCAATCGAGGTTGAGATACCATCGTTGCGTGTCTTGATGGAAGCCAAGTTAGATGAAGCAGAATGGGTTCAGGCAATGTATGACTAGTTGAACTTAATTGAGGAAAAGAGGCTGAAAGTTGTATGTCATGGTCAAATGTACCAAAGAAGAATGATTAAGGCTTATGAAAAGAAGGTTTGCCCTAGAGAATTCCAAGAAGGTGATATGGTTTTAAAGAAGAAGTTGCCAATTCAAAGTGATCCCCGAGGAAAATGGGTGCCCAATTGGGAAGGACCGTACATTGTGACAAAGGTTCTTTTTGGTGGAGCATTGATTTTAGCTGAGATGGATGGAAATGAGTTTCAAAACCCGGTAAAGTCTGATACTGTCAAGAAGTATTATACCTGAAGAAAAGAAATGAAAAGAAAAAAAAAGAAAAAAAGAAGAAGAAAAAAAGAGAAAAGAAGTGAAAAAAGAGAAAAGAAAAGAAAATGAGGGTTCAAAATGAAAACCAGCAAAGGGCGTTTTGAAACCAAAGGAGGGTCTGAGTTGAAAACCCGTAAAGGGCGGCTCAGATAATATAAAAAATTTCGGGGCTCCACAGATCATGCACTATACTCAAGGTTTCCTTGACACTGGCGGCATTCAAGATTACTTCTAGCGTTTGAAAGGAGAAGTTTGGACTATTGATATTTGAATGCTTTTTTCCCTTCCCTTTTATAAACCTTCTTGTGTTTGCCACAATGTTAATAAATTTGTTTCATGGATTTTTCTTTCTTTCTTGTTTCCTTCCCTATCTTTGTTAGAATCTTGCTTTGAAATAAAGATCAATGGATTTGACAATCATTTTTATATGCAAAAAGATTTTTGAACATTACTTTAAGAATTTGAGCATTACTTTAAGAATGTTTTGAAAAGTTCAGGGACTATGAAGTGTTCCATAATTATTATTTGGGGCATATGGTGTTAAAATGTTTGAAATATAGGTAAAAGCCTTGTTGCGAAACTTTTTAAAAGAAAGAAAAGCCAATAGAATGTTTGTGCGCTTAAACAACATTTCTTAACCACCAGCCTTCCTAGTATGATGATAAGAGCAGCCTTACAAGGTTGAAACTTGACTTAGAGAGTTCATCCTTGGATGTGAAAATGCTGACTAAAAGATAGATAAGGACTAAATTTTTTTTCAATGAAGTGAGAATGCGATGTAAAGATAGAACAAGTTAGCAGAAGATCAGAAAATGAAGCAAAAGCCAGAGCTGTTCATAACTCGTGAGTGAATTCCAAGGCAAAAGAGATGGCCTTATCCCAGGGAATGATGAATTTGAAGCCAAAAAGCCAAGAAGGGTTGAAAGAAAACTGAAACCGAATCGTGTTGAGTGGATCAATGATATGATATAAGCCAAGAGGGGGGTGAATTGATTTTTTGAACTTTTGGTGGTGTAGTGGAAAATTAAAATTGATGGACAAGAGAATTTAGAGTGGTTCAAGTTCCAATCAAACTCTACATCCACTACCTTAGCTTCACTAAGGATTTTCCAACAATCCACTAATTGTTCTTCCCCTTTTCTAGGCTAAGGAGGTAACCGTTACAAAATCAGTAAAATTTTCTACCCAAAATTTGACCCAATCCTCACACAACAAAACAAAGATGATGAAGGCTAAAACAAGTATCTCTCAATACAAAATGTAGCCCAAATACAAGCACTCAACCCAATTGAATAAATAAGAATGAAAATTACAACTTCACAATTGGGGTTTACAAGAAATAATGGGATTTTGGCACAAATGCTTGGCTTTGATGTTTGGATGTTTTCTTTTAGATCAATAATTGTTGCTGAAGCTTTTAGAGGTCACTTTTATACCTTCTCATTGAATTCTAGCCATTGGGGTTGTTGTATTCATCAATAGAGTCGTTGGGATGTTATCTTCCCTCCATAAATGTAGTTTGCAACCACCCGTTTTGAAATGCCCGATCCTGTTTCGAAACAGACCAAAAAAGAAAGAGCCGTTGAGGTGTATTAAATAGACCGTACCGAAACGGGTACGATTGTTTCGATACGCTAAGAGCCATTTCGAAACTCGTTTTGAAACACTTAGCCATTGTCAAAGCTCGTATCGAAACAACTTAGAAGTGTTTCGATACGCCTTAACGACAAGTATAAAAACAGTTAAAAACTTCAACGGTAATATTTTTAAAACCAAGTTTGAATGTCGTTTTGAAATGTTTGAAGTCGTTTCGATACTACCGTATCGAAATGGGTCAAACCGTTCTGATGTTCTTCACCCGTTTCGAAACTCGTTCCGAAACAAAGGTTCACAAGTTAGAAAAGTTTTGACAACTTGAGTTTTTAATTTAACCATTAGAAAAGTTTTGACAACTTGAGTTTTTAATTTAACCATTTCCCTTTAAATATATAGAGAGGTTTGAGGACTTAAAAATTTGTTTTATCTTTTTCAAATTAGCCCTTAAATTCTTTAGTTATATCAAAATTAGTTTACCGATTTCACAATCTCCCCCTTTTTGATATAATAAAACTAAAGTTAGAATTTTTAAGAGTTTTGAACTTTTGAATACATTCTAACTCCCCGTCAATTTAAGATAGGTTTTAATGTTTTGAAAAGATTTAAAATTTAAGTTTTAAAACTCAAAACCACTTAAAACAAATTTTGGCTCTTATATTTTCTCCCCCTTTTTGTTAGATCAAAAGAATAATAAACAATGCTCAAAGAGAAGAAACAAGGTTAAAAGCAATAAGCAACATAATATAGATTCATATAATTCAAGTCCAAACATAAAACTTAAACAATAAGGTTCAAAGGTCAATCCCAAACAAAGTAATCAAAGCATAGGTTCATAAATAAAATAGAGGTGTAAACTTAAACCTAATATGATAATCTAATATGCGATGCAATAAAAAGATCCTAAGCCTTGTCATCGTCACCATCAATATTGGAGGAGTCATCATCGTTCCTAGCTTGAGAGCGACAAAAGGTCATCCATTGACCATAAAAGGTAGAGAATGACAAGTCCATTGATTGATGTTGATTCTCAAGGGAGGTGAGACGATTCTCCACGGATTGCAAACGATTATTAATAGTACCAAGACCCGCCTCCATTGTGTTGAACTGCTCGGTGAGAAAAGCCATAAGAGCTTCATTGTTGGGACCCGAAGCTTGAGGTTGTGGTTCAACTTGTGGTGGAGGAGCATGCCTATCAACTTGTTCCCATTGGCCATGATTGTTGTAATGGAACTCGGACTTGTGGAGAGAAGCTTCATCAATCTTTTGCTTATGGGGTTTCGGAGAGTCGTAAGAGCAATCAAAATTAAGCATGCCAAAGATATAGCTCAAAACAGTCCCATAGGTGAAGGATTTGAGAGCATCAGTTTCATGAAGCTTCACATTGTTGACCATTTTGGCGAACATAATCTTAACAAGATTTGGGCGTTCTCCACGGCAAAAACATTCAAGCCAAAAATAATCAACTTGACAAATGTGAGAGAATTTACCTCCGGAAGGGCGAATAAACCACGACATCATCAAGTGGAGGAACCGATCATGAGCATCCAAGGAAAGCACGGAACCATTGTGAGCACCAAAATGAGTCTCATTCTCGATGCCTTCGTTCTTAAGGCCAAGAGTAGTCTCTAAAAAGGGTATGTCGATGACGAACCTCTTCCCCAAGAGAAAGGACTCAATGCCAACAACTTCGGAGTGAACCTCATTATAAAGAAGCTGAGCATTCGAGTAGAATATGAGAACCATGTGCTTGTAGACAATATCCGGTATGTTTAAGAAAGCCATGAAGTTCCATTCACGTAGACGCTGTAACCCCCTTAACCCGGCCTAGACGGTCGACCCGAATTAAGAAGATCACACGGGGAAAACCAAAGTCAACCCAAAAGTCAACCTTGATTAACGACCCTTTTTTTCTTTTTAATCCTGTCTAGATGCACGATAACCCTAGATATGTTCACAAGATAATCATATTCAAACATCATAACAATCAGAGAACATTCAGGGACCCAATTGCACAAATTACAACTTAAGGGACCAAATTGTAAATTCTGATAATTATAAGGTCTTAACTCAAATTAAAGTTACCAACTTGAAATTAATCATCTTTCATGCTTCTTTGCTAAATTTCAGCTCAAACAGACATCTCAAACTCATACAATTGCAATAACAAGTTTCAGGACCAAAACGCAAACATTACAGAACATTTAACCAACAATTTCAGTGCCCAACGGTCGAGTGTTTCGGAACAGGGAAGGCCCGTTCCGAAATGCGGAACCGTTCCGAAACTGGTACCGAAACATGGCCTGGCAGAGGCCAAACCGTTCCGGAATAGTGCCTCCCGTTTCGGAACGCCCAGGCCATTTCAGGCCCCCGTTCCGATACGATAGCACCTGTTCCGAAACAAGTTGCCCAGATTGCAGAAAATTTGCTGGTTTATCATGCAATTGACTTAACAAACATGCTCCAAAAGCAACCAAATTATACTAGCAAGTCACTCAATATACAAGGAACATAATTGTAACCCCCTTAACCCGGCCTAGACGGTTGACCCGAACTACGAAGATTACACGGGGAAAACCAAAGTCAACCCGAAAGTCAACCTTGATTAACGACCCTTTTTTTTTCTTTTTAATCTTGTCTAAATGCTCATTAACCCTATATGTGATCACACAAACATCATACTCAAAGATCACAACCATCAGAGATCATTCAGGGACCCAATTGCACAAAACACAACTTTAGGGACCAATTTGTAAATTCTGAAAACTTTGAGGCCTTAACCAGATTTTAAGTTACCAACTTAAAATTAATCATATTTCATGCATCTCGGCCAAATTTCAGCTCAAACGGACATCTCAAACTCATACAATTGCACATACAAGATTCAGGACCAAAATGCAAACATTTTGAAACACATAACTGCCACTGTCAGCCCCCAACGGTCAACCGTTCCGAAACGGGAGACAGCCCGTTTCGAAACGCGGGGCCGTTCCGCAACGGGTACCGAAACGGGGGTCGGGCAGTGGCCTATCCGTTTCGGAACGGTTTCACCCGTTTCGGACGCCTGGGCTGCTTCAAGGCACCTGTTCCGAAACGGTACACCCTGTTCCGAAACACCCTGCACAAAATGCAGAAATTTGCCTATTTAAACATGCAATTAAACATCCAATCATGCTCCAAAAGCCACCAAACTTTGCCAACATGCAATTTAACATAAAAGAGGCATACTTGCATCAACAATTCACCAACATGCCATCATACATGAAAAGCCCCAAATTTAAGACTAAGCTTCCAACACAAGCAATCCATTTAAGCAACATACTTCCAATTCAATCTCATAAGCCAAGCCATGTTCCAACAACATTAACAACACAAAACCAAACTTGTCTAAACATAAACAAACACATACATCAACCCAAGAGATTCTACCCCATTGCCTTTATTAACTATAGCTATTAACCGAGACATACATCTCAAGTGGAGTCCTTCTTGAATCCCTTGCTCCTCGCTGTCCAAACTTCAAGAATCTGCATTGATGGACAAAAAGGAGCGTAAGCACATAATGCTTAGTGAGGAAAGCTCAAAACCAAAACACCATCAATGCAGCGAGCCATAAATCACTTTTTAAACAAACTCGATTTGTTTACCAAAGCCATGTTTGAAAACTCCTTTTCAACAACAAGCTCAAAACCATGCATCGCACATACATGAAAACCAACCCTTAGTTTAGCAAACTAAGAAAACCCTTTTCAAAGCACAACTTGCAAAATCAACCATTTAGCCAAACCATGCATACACACCATATGCAAGCTAAAACAAAACCTTGGAAAACACTCCCATTTCACAACATACCTTTCTTTAAACTTGAAAGCCAAAACAAACAAGAATCTTTTAAAACCATTTCACAAACCAACCAACACATCCATTAAACCAAAGACAACATATATGAACCACAACATCATCATCACATGCCTTTAAAAACAAGTCTCAACAAGACTCCAATGCACTAAAGATATTTCATGCTCACATGCCTCATTTTCCAAATGATAATCAACACTTGTTCAACTTAACAAGTAAACATGCATTCACAAGCATTATACACTTTCCATGCAACCATGCATCTTTTCAAGCATCTCATGCTTCACATGCAATTATGCATCAATTCAAGCATCTCATGCTTCACATGCAAATATGCATCATTTCAAGCACCCCATGCTTCATCACAATCAAGAACATCATATTGGCCTTCAAATGATCAACCACATTCACTTTTCAACTCAACACCCAATCGGATACGCGGATTCCGAGCGTTGTCCCTACGCTCCCTACACCCTACCAATCCAAGGTCCTCGAATGGGCAACAACCTCCATTATGACCTCAACATCCTAAGGTTCCCATGTATGGACTTTTAAACACCACACAACCTTAGCTCTTCCCCAAGGTTCTCATGTATGGACTTTTAACCACCATACAACCTTGACATGCACAAGGTTCTCACATATGGGCAACACCTCCATATAACCTTTGCATTCACCGATTGGTAGTTGTAGAACATCACTAACGAGATCCGGGACACCCTACACAAGATCCACACATGGACTTAACACTGCCATTGTGATCTCAACAAGCACAAGGTTCTCACATATGGGCAACACCTCCATATAACCTTTGCTCAACCAAGGTCCTCGAATGGGCAACACCTCCATTATGACCTCAACCATCTCGTTAGGATACTTGAAGGGAGTTTCCCGGTCCACTCTTGACCACTCCACCTCCAAGGCGACTTAATTCACGGTGCACCCAATCCTATAGCCGACTAACTATATCCGATCAAAGAACCAAGAACCACTTACATCACTTGCCAATATAACCATCTTACCACATTAGTCCAATGTTCCACATGCATAACCATTATGCAAAACCATTACCACATTAATCAAATGATTCACATGCATAACCAATATGCAAAACCATTACCACATTAATCAAATGATTCACATGCATAACCAATATGCAAAAACCATTACCACATTAATCAAATGATTCACATGCATAACCAATATGCAAAACCATTACCACATTAATCAAATGATTCACATGCATAACCAATATGCAAAAACCATCATTTACCAGCATTAATTCACTGTTTTAAAGCACTAAACAAAGCCATTGAACAACATGCAACACCATGCATCAAATCCACATTTTCAATGTGTAAAACCAAGGATCTCTTACCTTGAGCATCCTTCACATATGGCTTTCAAAACCAGCATTAAACCATGCTAAAATATGCTTTCAAAACAGATTTAAACCATGCAAAACACATGCATTTCAATCATCAACCACAATTTCTTAAAAAGCCAATTCATATCACAAATCAAGTAAGAAATCCATTTACTTACTCTTGAGCTTAGCAAAGTTGTTTAGACTTAAACTAAGCTCCCAAAACCTTCAAACCTTTGTTTAAAAGCCGAAAACCCAACTTCACTCACCGATAACCAAAACAAAGCTAGCCACCAAGCCTTCCAAGCATCCGAAACCTTCCGCAACACCTCTAAAGCTCACAGATCAAACTCCCCTGTTTCAAGCACACAAAAACAACACATTAATGCATCATTATGCATTAAGAACATCAGCCACACAACCAAATTCGCTGCTCAACACAAATCCAACAATTCGGCTACCAAACACAACCGAAATCACCTCCAAACACTACCAAAACTTAACCCAGCCAAGATCCATCACTTCTAACCATTTTTAAACATCATTTAACATCCAAAATGATCACAAACACGTCCTTATACTTCCAGGTATAACAGATCACCAAAAACACTCCAAAAACAACAAAAAACTCAAGCAAAACTTAGGAAATTCAACCTATCCGGGATTGCATTAATTAAACCTCAACTTCTAATCAATTTAGCATTCATTTAACATCATTTTGACACTTCAAAACACTGCCCAAACAGATCACACGAAAATTTCACCAAAATCGCCAAATCTTGCATTTTAAGCCAAAAATCAAGATTTCAATTGAAAAGCCTTTAACAAAACATAAATCAAGGATTGAGAACTTGGGAATTTCAGTAAAGAACTTGAAGTTCAGAGGAGAAGGACGTTCTTACCTCCAAACTTGAGTTTCTCCTTTTTGGAGCCAAAAAGCTTGATGAAACAACTTGTAAATTGAGAGGTTTTGTTGATGAGATGATTAGGAATCAAATGAGAGTTGAAATGAGTGATTTGAGTGACAAAATCAGAGGAGGAAATCTGGAGAGAATGTGTTTGGTTTGAGAGAAAAGATGAGAGAAAATGGTTGAGAGAAAAGTTAGTTAGATTTAGGAAAATATCTTCCCTCCACTTTTCTTTTGTTTAAAAAAACACTTAATTAATCATTTAATATATTTAGAAAATCTGAAGAAACTCCCATTGGGTAAATAGCTCCTTAAAGATTCAAAGTTTCAATCCTTTATAAAACTGTCACCGAACTTTAAAAAATTACATTTTGGTCACTAGCCAAAATGTCAACCTTCCGAACCTCATTTTCCAAAATTGATTTCACAGTTCACTTTTATATATTAAAAGATGATTTTAGAACATTTTTCCATATTTTTAATGCAACCCGAACTAGGCTTTCCTTGTAACGCCCCGGTTTTGGGCTCAGAAGTTTTGGGCGTTGACCGGTTCGGTCAAAGTGCTGATCGAATATATAAGAGTGAATTTAGGAAAGCCTAGTTCGGGTTGCATTAAAAATATGGGAAAATGTTCTAAAATCATCTTTTAATATATAAAAGTGAACTGTGAAATCAATTTTGGAAAATGAGGTTCGGAAGGTTGACATTTTGGCTAGTGACCAAAATGTAATTTTTGAAAGTTTGGTGACTGTTTTAAAAAGGATTGAAACTTTGAATCTTTAAGGAGCTATTATTCCAATAAGAATTTCTCCAGATTTTTCTAAGATATTTTAAGGCTTTATTCTGATTTTAAAGATTATGAAAAAGGAGGGAAATCATTTTTATCATTTCTTAACTAACTTTTCATTTTCTCTCCATTTTCCTTTTCTCTCATTTTCTCTCAACCCAAACACAATTCTCCAGATTTTTCTTCTCTGATTTTGGCATCTAAATCTCTCATTTCAACTCTCATTTGATTCCTAATCATCTCATCAACAAAACCTCTCAATTTGCAAGTTGTTTCATCAAGCTTTTTGGCTCTAAAAAGGAGAAATTCAAGTTTGGAGGTAAGAACGTCTCTCTCCTCTAAACTATCAGTTCTTTACTGAAATTCCCAAGTTCTCAATCCTTGGTTTGTGTTTTGTTAAAGGCTTTTCAATAGAAATCTTGATTTTGGCTTAAAATGCAAGATTTGGCGATTTTGGTGAAATTTTCGTGTGATCTGTTTGGGCAGTGTTTTGAAGTGTCAAAATGATGTTAAATGAATGCTAAATTGATTAGAAGTTGAGGTTTAATTAATGCAATCCCGGATAGGTTGAATTTCCTAAGTTTTGCTTGAGTTTTTGGTTG
The DNA here is from genome assembly GCA_030270665.1 of Hibiscus trionum. Taxonomy (NCBI): domain Eukaryota; kingdom Viridiplantae; phylum Streptophyta; class Magnoliopsida; order Malvales; family Malvaceae; genus Hibiscus; species Hibiscus trionum. The sequence goes on from BSYR01000021.1 coordinate 33,309,265, forward strand.
TTTTTGGAGTGTTTTTGGTGATCTGTTTTACCTGGGAGTATAAGGATGTGTTTGTGATCATTTTGGATGTTAAATGATGTTTAAAAATGGTTAGAAGTGATGGATCTTGGCTGGGTTAAGTTTTGGAAATGTTTGGAGGTGATTTCGGTTGTGTTTGGTAGCCGAATTGTTGGATTTGTGTCGAGCAGCGAGTTTGGTTGTGTGGCTGCTGTTATTAATGCATAATGATGCATTAATGTGCTGTTTTTGTGTGCTTGAAACAGGGGAGTTTGATCCGTGAGCTTTAGAGGTGTTGCGGAAGGTTTCGGATGCTTGGAAGGCGTGGTGGCTAGCTTTGTTTTGGTTATCGGTGAGTGAAGTTGGGTTTTCGGCTTTTAAACAAAGGTTTGAAGGTTTGGGAGCTTAGTTTAAGTCTAAACAACTTTGCTAAGCTCAAGAGTAAGTAAATGGATTTCTTACTTGATTTGTGATATGAAGTGGCTTTTAAGCAATTGTGGTTGATGATTGAAATGCATGTGTTTTGCATGGTTTAATTCTGTTTTGAAAGCATATTTTAGCATGGTTTAGTGCTGGTTTTGAAAGCCATATGTGAAGGATGCTCAAGGTAAGAGATCCTTGGTTTTATACATTGAAAATGTGGTTTTGATGCATGGTGTTGCATGTTGTTCGATGGCTTTGTCTAATGCTTTAAAACAGTGAATTAATGTTGGTAAATGATGGTTTTGCATATTGGTTATGCATGTGAATCATTTGATTAATGTGGTAATGGTTTTGCATAGTGGTTATGCATGTGGAACATTGGACTAATGTGGTAAGATGGTTATATTGGCAAGTGATGTAAGTGGTTCTTGGTTCTTTGATCGGATATAGTTAGCCGGCTATAGGATTGGGTGCACCGTGAATTAAGTCGCCTTGGAGGTGGAGTGGTCAAGAGTGGACCGGGAAACTCCCTTCAAGTATCCTAACGAGATGGTTAAGGTCATAATGGAGATGTTGCCCATTCGAGGACCTTGGTTGAGCAAAGGTTATATGGTGTTTGAAAGTCCATATGTGAGAACCTTGTGCTTGTTGAGATCACAATGGCAGTGTTAAGTCCATGTGTGGATCTTGTATAGGGTGTCCCGGATCTCGTTAGTGACTTCTACAACTACCAATCGGTGATGCAAAGGTGGTATGGTGTTTGAAAGTCCATACAAGGGAACCTTGTGCATGTTGAGGTTGTATGGTTGTCCATACATGGGAACCTCGGGAAAAGCTAAGGTTGTATGGTGTTTAAAAGTCCATACATGGGAACCTTAGGATGTTGAGGTCATAATGGAGGTGTTGCCCATTCGAGGACCTTGGATTGGTAGGGTGTAGGGAGCGTAGGGACAACGCTCGGAATCCGCGTATCCGATTGGATGTTGAGTTGAAAAGTGGATGTGATTGATCACTTGAAGGCCAATATGATATTCTTGATTGTGGTGAAGCATGAGGTGCTTGAAATGATGCATATTTGCATGTGAAGCATGAGATGCTTGAATTGATGCATAATTGCATGTGAAGCATGAGATGCTTGAAAAGATGCATGGTTGCATGGAAATTGTATAATGCTTGTAAATGCATGTTTACTTGTTAAGTTGAACAAGTGTTGATTATCATTTGATAAATGATGCATGTGAGCATGATGTATCTTTAATGCATTGGAGTCTTGGAAGACTTGTTTTAAAAGGCATGTGATGATGATAGAATGGTTTATATTTTTGCCTTAGTTAAATGCATGTAATGGATTGCTTGAGTAATGGTTTTAAAAGGATTCTTGCTTAAAAAGGCTTTCAAGGTTAAGAAAGGGATGTTGTGAAATGGAAGTGCTTTCCATGGCTTTGTTTTAGCTTTGCATATGGTGTTTATGCATGGTTTGGCTAAATGGATGATTTGTAGTTGTGCTTTAAAAAGGTTTTCTTAGCTTGCTAAGCTAAGGGTTGGTTTTCATGTATGTGCAATGCATGGTTTTGATGCTTGTTGTTGAAAAGGGTTTCAAACATGGCTTTGGTAAATAAATCGGGTTTGTTTTACAAGTGTTTTGTGACCCGCTGCATTGATGGTGTTTTGGTTTTGGGCATTCCTCACTAAGCATTATGTGCTTACGCTCCTTTTTGTCCATCAATGCAGATTCATGAAGTTTGGACAGCAAGGAGCAAGGGATTCAAGGTGGACTCCAAGTGAGATGTATGTCTCGGTGAATAGCTATAGTTAATAAAGGCAATGGGGGTAGAATCTCTCGGGGTTAACGTGTATGTGTTCGATTATGTTTGAACAAGGATGTTTTTATGTTAATGTTGTTGTTGGATCATGTATTGGCATAAATGAGCTTGGTTTGGAAAGTTTGTGCTTAAGTGGTTGCTTGTGTAGGAAGCATGCCTTTAGAATTGGGGTTTTTTGTGTATGTTGTTATTTTGTTGAATTGTTGATGCAAGTATGCCTCTTTTATGTTAAATTGCATGTTGGCAAAGTTTGGTAACGTTTGGAGCATGTTTGGTTGGCCTATTGCATGTTTAAGTAGGTAAATTTCTGCATTTTGTGCAGGGTGTTTCGGAACAGGGTGAACCGTTTCGGAACGGGTGCCTCGAAGCAGCCCAGGCGTCCGAAACGGGTGACACCGTTCCGAAAGGGAAAGGCTTCTGCCAGACCCCTGTTTCGAAACGGGCTATGCCTGTTTCGGAACGGCCCCGCGTTTCGAAACGGGCTGTCTCCCGTTTCGGAACGGTTGACCGTTGGGGGCTGACAGTGGCAGTTATGTGTTTCAAAATGTTTGCATTTTGGTCCTGAATCTTGTATGAGCAATTGTATGAGTTTGAGATGTCCGTTTGAGCTGAAATTTGGCCGAGATGCATGAAACATGATTAATTTTAAGTTGGTAACTTAAAATCTAGTTAAGGCCTCAAAGTTTTCAGAATTTACAAATTGGTCCCTAAAGTTGTGTTTTGTGCAATTGGGTCCTTGAATGATCTCTGATGGTTGTGATCTTTGAGTATGATGTTTGTGTGATCTCATATAGGGTTAATGAGCATCTAGACAAGATTTAAAAGAAAAAAAAGGGTCGTTAATCAAGGTTGACTTTCGGGTTGACTTTGGTTTTCCCCGTGTAATCTTCGTAATTCGGGTCAACCGTCTAGGCCGGGGTACGGGGGTTACATTCCTAATTTCACCTCTTTAGATTCGAACAGCACTTTGACCAAACCGGTCAACGCCCAAAACTTCTGAGCCCAAAACCGGGGCGTTACAACTCTCCCCCCCTTAGGAAATTTCGTCCTTGAAATTTCAACCGGCGAAAAGAGAACAACAACTTTCTCAAAACACAGACAAGGCAACACAAAACCCTCAACCAACACTGAACACTTTCCACACAAAACTCCACTGAACCCAACACCACTACATGCTGTTCACAAACCCAGAACACTCAAAGATAGCCACAACTTAACCTTCCACATATCCGAACTGTACACAGCCCCAACTTCAACCATAAAGAACTTTAGCTTTCACAGCACACACTACTGTAACACACAACTTCCAAGACTGGTTCACACAGGGACTCTAACCAATCCAATTCAACCACCATACAAACTTCTCTGCTTCCAAAACTCTTGCAACTCTCAAACCTCTTCCAAGAATCTTCCCAACAAACAAAAATTCTTAAGCATCAACTGCTTACCCAAACTCCTCAACAAAAGCTGATAAACCTCCACAACTGTTGCTAACATTACCACCACGACTCACCAGGTCTACTCACCCACAAACCAAAATTACATCACAACCTCAACTCGGCTCCGCCAGCGGCTCCATACACCACCAGCTGATCTCCAAAAAGAAATTCACATACACACAACCAGCCAACCACTTCTCATAAGAATCCTTCCAAACAACACAAGCCTTCGATCCTTCATGATCCTTCCATTTCAACTTAAATGCTAAGCTACCTCAGCACTTGGAAAAACAACCACCAAACTGCAACCTCACTTAGCACCAAGGAACTACCACTCCCACTTAGCTATCAAACCACCTGATCGATTCTAACCTCAACCGGTACCCCTCACCACCAAACCACTAAACTCATAAAGCATCAAACACCAATCTTCTACCAACAGGCTATACCACCCTCACTATTACTAGCAACTAGCTTAACAAACTCCATTACCTCTAACTTCCACTCAGCACCAACACAACCTCTAAAAACCCACCATCCAACCTAACCCAACCACCACTCTAACAGATTCGATTAATTATTAGCGAGTGTGAACATCGTATGCATGATCACTTACATGCCCTATCAATGCCTGATGTACATGTATGCAAAACCTCTAATGTCATGCCACATGTATGCATGGACCAACATATATAATATAGCGTATAACAATGATTTTAACTGTGTATGAATGCCAGTTCACACCCTCTAATAACATCCTCAAATCCGTCTAAGAACAACCTCCTATCGCACTTCTAGCTTATCTAACTCCATCATACCAGCAACTACTAACCACAAGATTCTCACAAAGCCCTCTTCACATCAAAGACATTTCCAAACTACAACCATTACCCCAAACATGCTAGCAACAAGACTAAACTTACCACGCAAGGAAAACCAACAGAAACCAAACTAAGGTAACTAGAGTAAAGATTACTAAACAAGGTTACCTGAAAACACAACACCTCTCTGAAGCTTCATCAGACGAGCTCTCTTCCTTGCGGAACCATCATCCTCCTGCCGCACCACTGCAGCACTAGCTAACACACTAGAGCCACCACCAACTCCTTGCGGTAAAGAACCTTGGCTGTTCCGAGCCAACATCAAACAATCACGTCTCATGTGTCCAGCAGACCCACATTTCCAGCAATTCTCCTTTCCCACACTCTTCACAACTTTCTGCTCTTTCTGCCACTTCTGAACCTTGCCTCGGCCGTGCCCACGACCTTTCTGAGATCCTTTGGCTATCACCAAAGCCGACTTCACTCCAAGAGGACAATCACGCTTAACATGCACTTTGGAACCACAGTTCCAGCAAGCACCCGCGCCCCAACAACCTCCAACATGGCGCCTTTCACAACGGTCACACACCGGTGGCTGAACTTCCACTCCTTGCTCAAGCAACACTTGCTCCACAACAGCACCACCGTCACTTTGCTCAACCCTTGAAAACCTCCCTCCAAGATACCTTTCATAAAAGGCAGATACAAAGAAATCCCAATCAATATCAGGAATATGTGACGCCACAGCCACTGATGTCCACCAGACACAGGCATCCTCCAACATCAGAGAAACAACACTCCCCAACTTACAAGCAAGATCACAGCCTTCCTGATCCAAGATCAGAACCACACTGGCCAACCAAGCCTCAAACATCTCTGGTGTAGAACCATGATATTCCACAGCACCCAAATCAAGCAAATGCTGCTTCGGCAAACCCACACATTCCACAGCCAGCACATCCACTGACTTTACCTTTACCACAGCCTGAGATGTTCCCAGCACCTCCTGAACATCAAATGATGAACTCTTCACCGCAGAACTAGCTTCTTTCCCTTGCCTTATCACCTCAACTCCAGGCACAGAAAACTGAGACAAAACACCTCCACGAAAGGGTGAATTCCACGCCTTAACAACCTGCCCCAAGACAGCAACCATCTCACCCAACTGCCATTCTTTCATCGACTTAGCCATACAACTAACAACAACAAACATACAATCACAACAAACAAACAAACCAGTTAGACCAGCATTAAGCAAGGATTCAAACTCCAACTCCAAAATAACACAATAGCTATATTAATAAGGCAATGGGTATCCCGAATCCTCCCCTTTACATGACATAACAGTCAACACAACATGGATATCACAACATCAAGCATATCAAACAACACACCTTGATCATGCTTACATCAAACAGCATCCACTTGCAACAGCATATTATTACATAACATACTCACAGCACTTTCATCATGCATAAAACCAACTCACAGCATCAGCTTATCATCAGCACAAACCACATAAGCTCAACCAAGATTCATAACCATAAAACATGCTTGAAAACATCAGCAACATGCTCAGAAACATCAGCAATTTGCTCAGAAACACCAGCATCATGCCCAGAAACACGTGTTTCAACCAACATTCAACCACACATCAGGGTAAACAACAAGCACACATCACAACAACTTACCGTTTTCCCCAAGCATTCGCAACTCAGCTCTGATACCACCAAATGTAACCCCCTTAACCCGGCCTAGACGGTTGACCCGAACTACGAAGATTACACGGGGAAAACCAAAGTCAACCCGAAAGTCAACCTTGATTAACGACCTTTTTTTTTCTCTTTTTAATCTTGTCTAAATGCTCATTAACCCTATATGTGATCACACAAACATCATACTCAAAGATCACAACCATCAGAGATCATTTAGGGACCCAATTGCACAAAACACAACTTTAGGGACCAATTTGTAAATTCTGAAAACTTTGAGGCCTTAACCAGATTTTAAGTTACCAACTTAAAATTAATCATATTTCATGCATCTCGGCCAAATTTCAGCTCAAACGGACATCTCAAACTCATACAATTGCACATACAAGATTCAGGACCAAAATGCAAACATTTTGAAACACATAACTGCCACTGTCAGCCCCCAACGGTCAACCGTTCCGAAACGGGAGACAGCCCGTTTCGAAACGCGGGGCCGTTCCGCAACGGGTACCGAAACGGGGGTCGGGCAGTGGCCTATCCGTTTCGGAACGGTTTCACCCGTTTCGGACGCCTGGGCTGCTTCAAGGCACCTGTTCCGAAACGGTACACCCTGTTCCGAAACACCCTGCACAAAATGCAGAAATTTGCCTATTTAAACATGCAATTAAACATCCAATCATGCTCCAAAAGCCACCAAACTTTGCCAACATGCAATTTAACATAAAAGAGGCATACTTGCATCAACAATTCACCAACATGCCATCATACATGAAAAGCCCCAAATTTAAGACTAAGCTTCCAACACAAGCAATCCATTTAAGCAACATACTTCCAATTCAATCTCATAAGCCAAGCCATGTTCCAACAACATTAACAACACAAAACCAAACTTGTCTAAACATAAACAAACACATACATCAACCTAAGAGATTCTACCCCATTGCCTTTATTAACTATAGCTATTAACCGAGACATACATCTCAAGTGGAGTCCTTCTTGAATCCCTTGCTCCTCGCTGTCCAAACTTCAAGAATCTGCATTGATGGACAAAAAGGAGCGTAAGCACATAATGCTTAGTGAGGAAAGCTCAAAACCAAAACACCATCAATGCAGCGAGCCATAAATCACTTTTTAAACAAACTCGATTTGTTTACCAAAGCCATGTTTGAAAACTCCTTTTCAACAACAAGCTCAAAACCATGCATCGCACATACATGAAAACCAACCCTTAGTTTAGCAAACTAAGAAAACCCTTTTCAAAGCACAACTTGCAAAATCAACCATTTAGCCAAACCATGCATACACACCATATGCAAGCTAAAACAAAACCTTGGAAAACACTCCCATTTCACAACATACCTTTCTTTAAACTTGAAAGCCAAAACAAACAAGAATCTTTTAAAACCATTTCACAAACCAACCAACACATGCATTAAACCAAAGACAACATATATGAACCACAACATCATCATCACATGCCTTTAAAAACAAGTCTCAACAAGACTCCAATGCACTAAAGATATTTCATGCTCACATGCCTCATTTTCCAAATGATAATCAACACTTGTTCAACTTAACAAGTAAACATGCATTCACAAGCATTATACACTTTCCATGCAACCATGCATCTTTTCAAGCATCTCATGCTTCACATGCAATTATGCATCAATTCAAGCATCTCATGCTTCACATGCAAATATGCATCATTTCAAGCACCCCATGCTTCATCACAATCAAGAACATCATATTGGCCTTCAAATGATCAACCACATTCACTTTTCAACTCAACACCCAATCGGATACGCGGATTCCGAGCGTTGTCCCTACGCTCCCTACACCCTACCAATCCAAGGTCCTCGAATGGGCAACAACCTCCATTATGACCTCAACATCCTAAGGTTCCCATGTATGGACTTTTAAACACCACACAACCTTAGCTCTTTCCCAAGGTTCTCATGTATGGACTTTTAACCACCATACAACCTTGACATGCACAAGGTTCTCACATATGGGCAACACCTCCATATAACCTTTGCATTCACCGATTGGTAGTTGTAGAACATCACTAACGAGATCCGGGACACCCTACACAAGATCCACACATGGACTTAACACTGCCATTGTGATCTCAACAAGCACAAGGTTCTCACATATGGGCAACACCTCCATATAACCTTTGCTTAACCAAGGTCCTCGAATGGGCAACACCTCCATTATGACCTCAACCATCTCGTTAGGATACTTGAAGGGAGTTTCCCGGTCCACTCTTGACCACTCCACCTCCAAGGCGACTTAATTCACGGTGCACCCAATCCTATAGCCGGCTAACTATATCCGATCAAAGAACCAAGAACCACTTACATCACTTGCCAATATAACCATCTTACCACATTAGTCCAATGTTCCACATGCATAACCATTATGCAAAACCATTACCACATTAATCAAATGATTCACATGCATAACCAATATGCAAAACCATTACCACATTAATCAAATGATTCACATGCATAACCAATATGCAAAAACCATTACCACATTAATCAAATGATTCACATGCATAACCAATATGCAAAACCATTACCACATTAATCAAATGATTCACATGCATAACCAATATGCAAAAACCATCATTTACCAGCATTAATTCACTGTTTTAAAGCACTAAACAAAGCCATTGAACAACATGCAACACCATGCATCAAATCCACATTTTCAATGTATAAAACCAAGGATCTCTTACCTTGAGCATCCTTCACATATGGCTTTCAAAACCAGCATTAAACCATGCTAAAATATGCTTTCAAAACAGATTTAAACCATGCAAAACACATGCATTTCAATCATCAACCACAATTTCTTAAAAAGCCAATTCATATCACAAATCAAGTAAGAAATCCATTTACTTACTCTTGAGCTTAGAAAAGTTGTTTAGACTTAAACTAAGCTCCCAAAAATAGGCATACTTGCATCAACAATTCAACAAAATAACAACATACACAAAAAACCCCAATTCTAAAGGCATGCTTCCTACACAAGCAACCACTTAAGCACAAACTTTCCAAACCAAGCTCATTTATGCCAATACATGATCCAACAACAACATTAACATAAAAACATCCTTGTTCAAACATAATCGAACACATACACGTTAACCCCGAGAGATTCTACCCCCATTGCCTTTATTAACTATAGCTATTCACCGAGACATACATCTCACTTGGAGTCCACCTTGAATCTGTTGAACGTGGCAATCGATCGAATAAAACCAAGAGGGGGGGTGAATTGGATTTTTGAAAATTGCGGCGGAAGCTAATTGCAAAGATAAAAATTGCAAAGCGATTTAGAGTGGTTCGACTTTCTAACCAAAGTCTACATCCACTACCTTAGCGTCCACACTAAGGATTTCCCACAAATTCACTAATTTGTCTTTCCTTTAAGGACAAGGAGTAACCTTACACACTTCAATAGACTTATACCCCAAAGTCTATTGAATCCTATCCCAAAGTTGGATACAAATGAGCAAACTAGAAAATCCTCACTAGGAAAGTGTTTGCAAAATTTAAGCTCTCTCACACACCCGAATAAACACTAGAACAAGAATTACAATGAAGAACACTCTAGTGTTTTTCAAGAAAGATTGAAAGAATTAGCTCAAAATAAACTCTTGGAAGCTTGAATGCTTGTATATGCTTTCTTGATGTTTCTTGATCTTTCTTGATGCTTCAATATTGATCCAAGGCTGTATTTATAGTGTTGTTTGAGTCTATAGCCGTTAGGAGCCTTTGGGGAGTCTTTGGAGCCGTTGGGGGTGTTTATTATTGACATTTAAAGCACCCAGACACCTACCGTTTCGGAACGGGGTAACCTGTTTCGGAACGGATTTCAAATAATATAGCCGTTAGGAGCGTCTATGAGAACCCGTTTCGAAACGCCTATGGCCGTTTCGGAACGGCTATGCCACTGCCAAAGGGGTGTTTCGAAACGGCCTAAGCCCGTTTCGGAACGCCCTATATATTTTCAAAAATCATTTAAAAGACCGTTGCCCTTGTTCATTTAAATGAAGAACAGTTTCGAAACGAGGCATATCGTTTCGAAACGCCTTGACCCGTTCCGATACCCGTTTCGGAACAGGTGCACATCGAACTGAAAGTGTTTCGAAACGCCTTGGGCCGTTTCGAAACGGGGCTTGAAAAATCACTGTTTTGACTTTAAAATACTTTAAAAAATATTTTGTAAGTCTTTGGTTTTAGCTATAAAATGGTCTTTAACAAAATATAGGGAATTTTAAGGACTTTTAAATTTGTTTTGATATTTTCATTTTAGTCCTTAGGTTTTTAGTTATATCAAAATTAAAGCATATGTTCAACAATCTCCCCCTTTTTGATATAACAAAACCAAAGTTAGAGTTTTTTTAAGAATTTTGAAAGTTTTGAAGATATTCTAACTCCCCCTTAATTTAAGATAGGTTTTGAAATTTAAAACTTGTGACTTTTGAAATCAAGGATCAAAACCTTAAGACAAATTTAAAAATTTGAAAAATTTTAATAGTTTGAAAATTTTTGGTGGCATGGCATGGCATATCTTCTCCCCCTTTTTGTTAGATCAAAAAGAAACAAGCTCATAAAGAAGATTAGTACCAATAATCAATAATAAGCAATCATAATTAATAAAAATATCCAAAGCATAAACAATAAGTTCATAATCAAATCCCAAAATAAAAGATCAAAAGCATAGGTTCCAAAAAAAAACATGAGAAAACATAAAGAAGCAAATTCAACCCTAAATGCATAGATAATATAATATGATATGATATGACTATCCTAGGCCTCGTCATCATCATCCTCATCATCATCATCGTTCTTGGCTTGAGAGCGGTGATATTTTGTCCATTCTCCATAAAGAGTAGAAAAGGAAAGATCAAGGTTGTCATTGGAAGTTTCAAGGGATTGAAGACGATCCTCGACGTTCTTCAAACGATTTCCCATAGTTTCAAAGCCCGAAGAAATACGAGTTTCCATAGTGTCAAAACGAGAATTCAAGGCATTGAAACGCTCGGTAAGAAAAACTGTGAGAGCATCTTGATTTTCCATTTGAACTTGAGGTGGAGGAGCAACGGGAGGAGGAATCGCTTCTCGATCAATTCTTTGCCAAAAACCATTCAAATATGTGAATCCGGATTTTCGAAGAGAGGACTCACCAATTTTGGTCTTGCTAGGTTCCGGGGAATCATAGGTACAATCAATACCAAGATGATCGAAGAGAAAACTCAAGACAATGCCGTAGGTGAATGAAGTCAACTCATTGGTGTCAATAAGTTTGACATTATTGACGATCTCGGCAAAGATGATTTTGGGCACATTTGGGCGCTCACCTCTTCGGAAACATTCGAGCCAAAAGTGATCTTTTTCCCGGATGTGGGAGTATTTTCCTCCGGATGGTCGAATGAACCAAGAAACCATCAAATGAAGCACACGATCGTGCACATCTAAATGAAGAGCTTTTCCGGTAAAGGTGCCAAAGTGGCGTTCTTCTTCAATACCCTCATTCTTGAGTTTAAGGGCCGACTCCAAAAGAGCAATATTAATAACAAACTTTTGCCCTAGTAAAGATGACTCAATTCCTACAATCTCTGTTTTGGTTTCATCGTATAGGAAACGAGCATTAGAGTAGAAGAGAAGTACCAAGTTTTTGTAGCAAACATCCTCAATGCTCAAGAAGAAAAGAAGATCCCACTCATCCAAACGATTAAGATAGCGAAAGAGAAATCGCTCGGAATTAAGGAATTCGACATCAATAACTCTTTCTTTACGAACAGCGAGATTTTTGACGTAGGAGAAGCGAGCACGCTGCTGCGGAGTTTTTAGAGTTTTCTGAAAGAGTTGAGTAATATTTGGACGAATGCTTGATTCTCCGGTTTGAACGGCTTTACGCTTTTTGTTCGCTTGATCCGCCATCTAAAATATTAAGCAAGAGTTTTAAAATTGTATGCATTGATAATTAAAATCAATCCAATAGGAAATCCCACTTAGGTTTTTGAAAAACAAAATTAAAAAAAATACGATTAAAAAATTTTATATTCGAATCAAAATTTTGAGATTTTGAAAATTTTTTTACAAGATTCGAATAACCCACAACTAAAAACATATAATGTATATAAGAATAAAATTTTTTTATCCTATGATTCGAACATAATTTGAAAAAGAAGAAAAATAAGAAAAATTACCTTAGTTTGGGATTTTGGATGATTTGAGTGAAATCTTTGCACAAGATTGATGAAGCTTGCTTAGATATGTGTTTTAGAGCAAAACCCCTCACAATTTTGTGAAAAACAAAGGGTTTGAGAGGGTATTTATAGAAGGGGGTCGGTTAGGGTTTTTAGGGTTTTAAGAGTTTGATAAAAATTAGAATTTTGAACTTTTAGAAGCCCTAAATAGGGCTGTCCGCGAGTCCGTTTCGGAACGGTCACGATCGTTTCGGAACGTGGCGGCTAGGGTTTGACCCTTCTTAAAACCTTCAACAGATCGTTTCGAAACGGGGATGACCGTTTCGAAACACGTTTGACCCGTATCGGAACGCGTTCCGATACATCCTTACATCGAACCGAAAACGTTTCGAAACGCCTGGGGCCGTTTCGAAACGCCCTTCTCTCAGGACAAATTTTAAGACACCCGTATCGGAACGGGTTAACCCGTTTCGATACACCTGGGCCTGGAAGTGCAGATGAGGCTCTAAAATGCAGAGAAAATGTTTTTCTAAGAGGCCAAACATGCATATATGATATAAATGAGCAGGAAAAACATATAGGGTCAAAAAAAAAAATTAAGCAAACATGCAAAACATAACTCCCCCTCACTAAAAGCATTCATATAACATATGGGGAACCTCAAACATGTTTCAATCAAAATGAGCATATAAATCAACATGAAAGAGACAATTTTGCATAAAAATGTTACCACTTGAACCAAGATATGTCGATTGAGCTTCTTCAAGTGTCCTTCCATTATGTGTGTCTAGAGCTTTCAAGTTTCTTCAAATTTGCATATCATGGCTCCAACACACCTACAAAAAGGAACTATGTGTGTTTTGGTACCCAAACTCTTTTGGGTCCATAGGAGTTAGTTCCTAGAATCTTAGTCCCTTTGGGTATCCATTTAGACAATAGATCAACATTTTTATTAGCAATGAGTCCTTTTGGAACCCAAATGCTCCTAATCTTTTTTCGATTAGGTGATCTTTGTCTATACCCATGATAGTTCTTTCTAACATAGTTGGGTCTTGAATTTTCACATTTTTCAACTAATTTTGTCCCAACTTTGTTGAAAGAAGCTTTAAGATCATCAAGTTCCTTTTGATGATCTTCATGGACCTTTGAAAGTAAATTTTGCAAGTCTTTATTTTTCTTTTCAAAATCGTTTATTTGGACTTGCATTTCTCCAAATTTACTTTCAAATTCCTTATTAGTATTAGAGAGAGAGTCATTTTCATTTTTCAATTTTGAAGTAATTTTTCTATTTTTCAAAATCAACTTCTCATACTCTAAGGCTAATTCATTATAAACCTCTTGTAATTCATCAAAAGTATAATCAAATGAATAAGATGAATTAGAGGTTACCATTGAGTCATCCTCGAAAGCCATAAGACACAAGTTGGCTACTTCATCCTCGTCCTCGTCGGAAGAGTCATCGCTCCAAGTAGCTACGTGAGCCTTGTGCTTCTTCCTCTCATAGCTATTTTTATTTAGTTGAGGACAATCGATCCTGATATGTCCTGGTTTGTTGCACTCATAGCAAGTTAGAGGGTCTCTCCCTTTGTTGCTTTTGAATCCCTCTTCTCTTTGGAATCTTCTTCCTTTGTTGGTCAACATGAAGTTTTTAAATCTTTTGGCAAACATTGCCATCTCTTTTTCTTCATCTTCTTCACTTGAATCATCATCCTTTTTGGATGCTTTAAGAGCAAGACCAACTTTCTTTTTCTCCACTTCGTTCTTCTTTTCTTCCTTGCCCGTTGACATCATTTCGTGAGTAAGCAAGGAACCAATAAGCTCATCTAATTTGAGAACTTTGAGGTCCTTTGCTTCTATTATGGCCGTTTTCTTTGAATCCCATGAATTGGGAAGAGAGTAGATCATCTTCCTCACAAGTTTATCTTCGGGGATTACTTCGCCATAACCTTTTAAACCATTTACGATCACGGAGAATCGATCGGACATGGTTTTGATGTCTTCCTCGGGGTCCATCTTGAAGTTCTCATAACTTAGATTGAGGAGTCCGATTTTGGTCTCCTTCACTTGATTTGTACCTTCATGTGTAACTTCAAGTTTGTCCCAAATTTCTTTTGCATTGGAACAAGATGACACCCTTCCATACTCGTCCGGGCCAAGGGCACAAAAGATGAGATGCATAGCCTTTGCATTTGTTGAGAATCCCTTGTCTTCTTCAACGCTCCATGTTTCAATATTGCCCGTTGGTGCTATGTATCCTCTCATGATGATTTTCCAAGCTTCAAGATCATAAGCTTGGATGAAGAGCTTCATGCGGTTTTTCCAATAGGCATAGTTTACTCCATTGAAGAAGGGAGGCTTGTTGGTGGGTTGAGAATCGCCCCAAGCTACAACATTGGAGGTGGATGCCATGGATGACTTTGTAGATGATTGCACACTTCTTGGATTTTTTTCAAGAGGTTGTAAGACCTTCTAATGAACCAAAGCTCTGATGCCAATTGTTGAACGTGGCAATCGATCGAATAAAACCAAGAGGGGGGGTGAATTGGATTTTTGAAAATTGCGGCGGAAGCTAATTGCAAAGATAAAAATTGCAAAGCGATTTAGAGTGGTTCGACTTTCTAACCAAAGTCTACATCCACTACCTTAGCGTCCACACTAAGGATTTCCCACAAATTCACTAATTTGTCTTTCCTTTAAGGACAAGGAGTAACCTTACACACTTCAATAGACTTATACCCCAAAGTCTATTGAATCCTATCCCAAAGTTGGATACAAATGAGCAAACTAGAAAATCCTCACTAGGAAAGTGTTTGCAAAATTTAAGCTCTCTCACACACCCGAATAAACACTAGAACAAGAATTACAATGAAGAACACTCTAGTGTTTTTCAAGAAAGATTGAAAGAATTAGCTCAAAATAAACTCTTGGAAGCTTGAATGCTTGTATATGCTTTCTTGATGTTTCTTGATCTTTCTTGATGCTTCAATATTGATCCAAGGCTGTATTTATAGTGTTGTTTGAGTCTATAGCCGTTAGGAGCCTTTGGGGAGTCTTTGGAGCCGTTGGGGGTGTTTATTATTGACATTTAAAGCACCCAGACACCTACCGTTTCGGAACGGGGTAACCTGTTTCGGAACGGATTTCAAATAATATAGCCGTTAGGAGCGTCTATGAGAACCCGTTTCGAAACGCCTATGGCCGTTTCGGAACGGCTATGCCACTGCCAAAGGGGTGTTTCGAAACGGCCTAAGCCCGTTTCGGAACGCCCTATATATTTTCAAAAATCATTTAAAAGACCGTTGCCCTTGTTCATTTAAATGAAGAACAGTTTCGAAACGAGGCATATCGTTTCGAAACGCCTTGACCCGTTCCGATACCCGTTTCGGAACAGGTGCACATCGAACTGAAAGTGTTTCGAAACGCCTTGGGCCGTTTCGAAACGGGGCTTGAAAAATCACTGTTTTGACTTTAAAATACTTTAAAAAATATTTTGTAAGTCTTTGGTTTTAGCTATAAAATGGTCTTTAACAAAATATAGGGAATTTTAAGGACTTTTAAATTTGTTTTGATATTTTCATTTTAGTCCTTAGGTTTTTAGTTATATCAAAATTAAAGCATATGTTCAACAGAATCCCTTGCTCCTTGCTGTCCAAACTTCATGAATCTGCATTGATGGACAAAAAGGAGCGTAAGCACATAATGCTTAGTGAGGAATGCCCAAAACCAAAACACCATCAATGCAGCGGGTCACAAAACACTTGTAAAACAAACCCGATTTATTTACCAAAGCCATGTTTGAAACCCTTTTCAACAACAAGCATCAAAACCATGCATTGCACATACATGAAAACCAACCCTTAGCTTAGCAAGCTAAGAAAACCTTTTTAAAGCACAACTACAAATCATCCATTTAGCCAAACCATGCATAAACACCATATGCAAAGCTAAAACAAAGCCATGGAAAGCACTTCCATTTCACAACATCCCTTTCTTAACCTTGAAAGCCTTTTTAAGCAAGAATCCTTTTAAAACCATTACTCAAGCAATCCATTACATGCATTTAACTAAGGCAAAAATATAAACCATTCTATCATCATCACATGCCTTTTAAAACAAGTCTTCCAAGACTCCAATGCATTAAAGATACATCATGCTCACATGCATCATTTATCAAATGATAATCAACACTTGTTCAACTTAACAAGTAAACATGCATTTACAAGCATTATACAATTTCCATGCAACCATGCATCTTTTCAAGCATCTCATGCTTCACATGCAATTATGCATCAATTCAAGCATCTCATGCTTCACATGCAAATATGCATCATTTCAAGCACCTCATGCTTCATCACAATCAAGAATATCATATTGGCCTTCAAGTGATCAATCACATCCACTTTTCAACTCAACATCCAATCGGATACGCGGATTCCGAGCGTTGTCCCTACGCTCCCTACACCCTACCAATCCAAGGTCCTCGAATGGGCAACACCTCCATTATGACCTCAACATCCTAAGGTTCCCATGTATGGACTTTTAAACACCATACAACCTTAGCTTTTCCCGAGGTTCCCATGTATGGACAACCATACAACCTCAACATGCACAAGGTTCCCTTGTATGGACTTTCAAACACCATACCACCTTTGCATCACCGATTGGTAGTTGTAGAAGTCACTAACGAGATCCGGGACACCCTATACAAGATCCACACATGGACTTAACACTGCCATTGTGATCTCAACAAGCACAAGGTTCTCACATATGGACTTTCAAACACCATATAACCTTTGCTCAACCAAGGTCCTCGAATGGGCAACATCTCCATTATGACCTTAACCATCTCGTTAGGATACTTGAAGGGAGTTTCCCGGTCCACTCTTGACCACTCCACCTCCAAGGCGACTTAATTCACGGTGCACCCAATCCTATAGCCGGCTAACTATATCCGATCAAAGAACCAAGAACCACTTACATCACTTGCCAATATAACCATCTTACCACATTAGTCCAATGTTCCACATGCATAACCACTATGCAAAACCATTACCACATTAATCAAATGATTCACATGCATAACCAATATGCAAAACCATCATTTACCAACATTAATTCACTGTTTTAAAGCATTAGACAAAGCCATCGAACAACATGCAACACCATGCATCAAAACCACATTTTCAATGTATAAAACCAAGGATCTCTTACCTTGAGCATCCTTCACATATGGCTTTCAAAACCAGCACTAAACCATGCTAAAATATGCTTTCAAAACAGAATTAAACCATGCAAAACACATGCATTTCAATCATCAACCACAATTGCTTAAAAGCCACTTCATATCACAAATCAAGTAAGAAATCCATTTACTTACTCTTGAGCTTAGCAAAGTTGTTTAGACTTAAACTAAGCTCCCAAACCTTCAAACCTTTGTTTAAAAGCCGAAAACCCAACTTCACTCACCGATAACCAAAACAAAGCTAGCCACCACGCCTTCCAAGCATCTGAAACCTTCCGCAACACCTCTAAAGCTCACGGATCAAACTCCCCTGTTTCAAGCACACAAAAACAGCACATTAATGCATCATTATGCATTAAGAACAGCAGCCACACAACCAAATTCGCTGCTCAACACAAATCCAACAATTCGGCTACCAAACACAACCGAAATCACCTCCAAACACTACCAAAACTTAACCCAGCCAAGATCCATCACTTCTAACCATTTTTAAACATCATTTAACATCCAAAATGATCACAAACACGTCCTTATACTTCCAGGTATAACAGATCACCAAAAACACTCCAAAAACAACAAAAAACTCAAGCAAAACTTAGGAAATTCAACCTATCCGGGATTGCATTAATTAAACCTCAACTTCTAATCAATTTAGCATTCATTTAACATCATTTTGACACTTCAAAACACTGCCCAAACAGATCACACGAAAATTTCACCAAAATCGCCAAATCTTGCATTTTAAGCCAAAAATCAAGATTTCAATTGAAAAGCCTTTAACAAAACACAAATCAAGGATTGAGAACTTGGGAATTTCAGTAAAGAACTTGAAGTTCAGAGGAGAAGGACGTTCTTACCTCCAAACTTGAGTTTCTCCTTTTTGGAGCCAAAAAGCTTGATGAAACAACTTGTAAATTGAGAGGTTTTGTTGATGAGATGATTAGGAATCAAATTAGAGTTGAAATGAGTGATTTGAGTGACAAAATCAGAGGAGGAAATCTGGAGAGAATGTGTTTGGTTTGAGAGAAAAGATGAGAGAAAATGGTTGAGAGAAAAGTTAGTTAGATTTAGGAAAATATCTTCCCTCCACTTTTCTTTTGTTTAAAAAACACTTAATTAATCATTTAATATATTTAGAAAATCTGAAGAAACTCCCATTGGGTAAATAGCTCCTTAAAGATTCAAAGTTTCAATCCTTTATAAAACTGTCACCGAACTTTCAAAAATTACATTTTGGTCACTAGCCAAAATGTCAACCTTCCGAACCTCATTTTCCAAAATTGATTTCACAGTTCACTTTTATATATTAAAAGATGATTTTAGAACATTTTTCCATATTTTTAATGCAACCCGAACTAGGCTTTCCTAATTTCACCTCTTTAGATTCGAACAGCACTTTGACCAAACCGGTCAACGCCCAAAACTTCTGAGCCCAAAACCGGGGCGTTACCATAATTGTATCAACCAAACATCAACATGGCAACAATTATGAAAATCCCCAAATCTATAGGCATGCTTCCTACTTAGCAAACCATTCAAGCATCAATATACCAAAGCCATCTCATAAAGGCCAATTACAAGCTCCAACATTATTAACATCATTAAACCAACTTAGGGAGTCCAAACATCTCCCAAAACAACAACATAGGTTCCCATTGCCAAATGCCAAAAGCTAATAGTGTTTAAGAAACCTTCACCATACTTGAGCTTTATTCACCACTTGGATTCTTCACCACCTTGCTGCCCTCAATGCACTTTAATGCTCTGCATTATTGGTTTAAGAAAAGAGAGTGAGCGTAAGCAAAAGCTTAGTGAGGAATGCTCATTTAAAACCACACAATAATGCATTTACAAAACACATTTATAACCCTTAAATCCAATCATCATTTGTACATGCTCATAAGCATTTAAAACAAGCAATACATGCTTCAAGTTCATAACATGTCATATTGGCAATAAGTGATACATTCAACATAAGATCCACACATGGACTTTTAAACACCATTGTGATCTTACACTTTCCAAGGACCACACATGGACTTTTAAACACCATTGTGTCCTTAACCCCATGGACTTTTAAACACCATGGCAAGGACCACACAAGGACTTTTAAAGACCTTTGTGTCCTTAACAAGAATCTCCCAAGGACTTTTAAACACCTTGGAGTTCTTAAATAACAAGGCTTACACAAGGAATTTTAACCACCTTGAACCTTAACCAAGAACCAACCATGGACTTTTAAACACCATGTTGTTCTTAAATAAACAAGGCTCACACAAGGACTTTTAACCACCTTTGTGACCTTAACCATCACTTGCCAATATACATCATTAACAACAAAATTCCACTGTTTTAAAGCATTTAACAAAGCCATAAACATCATGCATCTTTAAGCATCAAACCACATTAAGACAATGTTCAAAAACAAGGATCTCTTACCTTGAGCATCCTTCAACACATGGCTTACAATCCCAGCAAATAAACATGCTAAATATGCTTTCAAAACAGGATTTAAAACATGCAAACAAACCACATTGCATACAACCAATCCATGGTTCATCATCAAGAGAGTTTTTCTGAAAACTTACTCTTGAGCTTAGCTAAGTTGCTTAGACTTAAACTAAGCTCCCAAACTTTCAAAACATTGGTTTCAAAGCTGAAATCCAAAATCCACTCACCGATTCCGTTTCGCCTCTTGCCGAAACACCAATCAAGCTTCCGGATCAACACCACTAGGATCCAAAGATGACTCCCCTGTTTTAAACACATCAAAACAGTAGATTAATGCATCATCATGCATTAATATCCTCAATGAAAGCACCTAAACCCGCTGCTCTCAACCACACTCCATTTTCGGCTACCAAACACAACCGAAAATGCATCCAATCAACTCCAAAACACTACCCAGCCAAGATCCATCAAATCTAAACATCAATTAACATCCAAAAAGGATCTAATCAAACCCTTATACCTCCAGCTATAACAGATCATCAAGATCACTCCAAAAACAACCAAGAACACAAGCTAAACTTAGGAAATTCAACCTATTCGGGATTGCATTGGTTAAACCTCAATTCCTTATCAATTTAACATCAAATTTACACCTCAAAACACTGCCCCAATCAGATCATACGAAATTTCATCAAAATCAATCAAATCTTGCATTTAAAAGTCAAAATCAAGAATACATCTATAAAACCTTTTATAAAACATAAATCAAGGATTGAGAACTTAGGAATTTCAGTAAAGAACTGAGAGTTCAGAGGAGAAGGACGTTCTTACCTCCAAACTTGAGTTTCTCCCTTTTTAGAACCAAAATCTTGAAAATCCAATTAGCAAATGGTGAGGTTTTGTTGAAGAGATGATTAGAGATCAAAAGAGGATTATAATCTCATGTTTGGACATCAAAATCAGAAAGAAAAGCTCTGGAGAAAAGTGTTTGGTTTGAGAGAAAAGATGAGAGAAAATGGAAATGAAATTTTAGGAAGTTAGTTGGAAAATGCCAAAATATCTTCCCTCCTTTTTAGTTTTATTTAAAAACCTTTAATTAATCATTTATTATCTTAGAAAAATCTGGAGAAACTCCCATTGGGTAAATAGCTCCTTAAAGATTCAAAGTTTCAATCCTTTTTAAAACAGTCTCACAGTTTTCGAAATTTACATTTTGGTCACTAACCAAAATGTCACACTTCCAAACCTCATTTTGTAAAATTGATTTCACCAAACTCTTATATATAATAAAAGAGGATTTTAAGACATTTTTCCATATTTTTAATGCAACCCGTACTAGGTTTTCCTAAATTCACTCTTACATATTCGAACCGCGATCTGATCGAACCGGTCCGAATCCCAAAACTCCTAAGCCCAAAACCGGGGCGTTACAACTCTCCCCCCTTATGAAATTTCGTCCTCGAAATTTACCTGAAGGAAAGAGATATGGGAACTGCTTCAGCATGTCATCCTTCCGTTCCCACGTGGCTTCCTCAACACCACGGTGCTTCCACAACACCTTCACCAACTCAATGGTCTTGCCACGAAGAACCTTGCTATCTGAATCCAGAACCTTCACCGGTTCCTCATCATAGGTCAAATCTGGATTCAATTCCACTTCTTCCACAGGCATCACATGCGAAGGATCTGACCTATACTTCCGGAGCATAGAAACATGAAACACATCATGAATCTTCTCCAACTCTTGAGGTAACCTCAACTTGTACGCAACAGGACCCACACGCTCAATCACCTCGTATGGTCCAATGTACGTAGGGCTCAACTTACCCTTACGGCCAAACCTCATCACCTTTTTCCAAGGCGAAACCTTCAAAAACACACGGTCACCCACTGCATACTCAATCTCCTTACGCTTCAAATCCGCGTAAGACTTTTGCCGATCAGAAGCTGCCTTCAAACGCTCACAAATGAGCTTCACCTTCTCGGTGGTTCCTTTCAACAAAGCCGGCATCGAAACCAACTTCTGACCCGTTTCAGCCCAACAAAGAGGAGTCCTACACTTCCTCCCGTACAAAGCCTCATAAGGTGCCATTTGAATACTTGCCTGATAACTATTGTTATAAGCAAACTCTACCAAAGGCAAATGTTTCTCCCAAGAGCCTTGGAACTCAATCACGCAGCACCTCAACATATCCTCCAAAATCTGGATAACACGCTCGGACTGACCATCCGACTGAGGATGATAAGATGTACTGAAATTCAACCGTGTACCCAAAGCTTGATGCAAACACTGCCAGAAACGCGATGTAAACCTCGGATCCCTATCCGACACAATCGACTTAGGCACACCATGTAGCCGCACAATCTCAGCAATGTACAGCTCCGCAAGCTTATCCAAGGAGTACGTAGTATGCACAGGCAAGAAATGCGCACACTTCGTCAGGCGATCCACAATCACCCACACCGAATTCTTCTTCAATGGTGACAAGGGTAAACCAGATACAAAATCCATGGTAATCCTTTCCCACTTCCATTCAGGGATTCTCAACGGTTGCAACAACCCTGAAGGAACCTGATGCTCAGCCTTTACTCGCTGACACACCATGCACTTGCTTACAAACTCAGCAACATCCTTCTTCAAACCCACCCAATAGTACTCATCACGAAGATCTCGATACATCTTAGTACTACCTGGGTGCATAGCAAAAGGACTACTATGACCTTCAGTCAGAATAGCACGCCTCAACTCAACATCATTGGGCACTACTATCCGACTCCCAAAACACAACACACCATCATCATTAAAACGGAAATCCGAAGGCCTACCCTCCGCGATATCCTGAACATGCGGTACCAAGGAATCATCCAGCAACTACTTTTCCTTGATCAACTGAACCAAAGATGGTTTCATTTGCAACTCAGCCACAAGACCACCATCACGCGAAATACTCAAACTGGCAAACATAGCCCTCAACTCAACAGCTACCTTCCTACTCAAGGCATCCGCTACAACATTAGCTTTTCCAGGGTGATACTCAATCGTCAAATCATAATCCTTGAGCAACTCCACCCAACGTCGCTGCCTAAGATTCAACTCCTTCTGAGACATCAGATACTTCAAACTCTTGTGATCCGTGTACACAGTACACTTCTCACCATACAGGTAATGTCTCCAGATCTTCAAAGCAAAAACCACCGCAGCCAGCTCAATATCATGCGTAGGATAATTGCGCTCATGCACCTTCAACTGTCGCGATGCATAAGCCACCACCTTACCCTCTTGCATCAACACACATCCTAAACCAACATAGGACGCATCACTATACACCACAAACTCTTTCCCTGATTCAGGTTGAACCAAGATAGGAGCTTGCGTCAAAGCTTCCTTAAGCTTCTCAAAAGCCTGCTGTCTCGCTTCCGTCCACTCATACTTAACATCCTTCTGCAACAACTTCGTCAAAGGTGCAGCAATCTTAGAAAACCCATCCACAAACCTCCGGTAGTATCCCGCCAAACCAAGGAAACTACGAACCTCATGAACAGACTTAGGAACCTTCCAATTCATCACCGCCTCAATCTTCTGAGGATCGACACGAATCCCCTCGGCAGAAACCACATGCCCAAGAAACACCACTTCACTTAACCAGAACTCACACTTGCTCAGCTTAGCATAAAGCTGATTCTCCAACAAAGCTTGCAACACAATCCTCAAATGCTCTTCATGCTCCTCCTCAGTACGCGAGTACACGAGGATATCATCAATGAATACCACAACAAACTTATCCAGGTATTCATGAAACACACGATTCATCATGTCCATGAAAGTTGCAGGAGCATTTGTCAAACCAAACGGCATCACAAGGAACTCATAATGCCCATACCTCGTCCTGAAAGCTGTCTTAGGCACATCCACATCCTTTACCTTCAACTGGTAATACCCTGACCTCAAGTCAATCTTAGAGAACACAGCTGCTCCCCGAAATTGATCAAAGAGATCATCAATCCTCGGCAAAGGATACCGATTCTTGATAGTCAACTTGTTCAGCTGACGATAATCAATGCACATTCTCATAGTGCCATCCTTCTTCTTCACAAACAAGACCGGTGCACCCCAAGGCGACACACTCGGCCGAATGAAACCACGATCAAGCAACTCTTGCAACTGCGTCTTCAGCTCTTTCAGCTCCTTAGGTGCCATTCGATAAGGGGTAATGGACACAGGAGTTGTATTCTCATACAGCTCAATCCCAAACTCCACCTCGCGATTAGGAGGTAAACTAGGCAACTCCTCAGGAAACACACCAGGAAACTCCTTCACAATCCTGATATCTTGCACACGCAACTCCTTAGAGCTAGGATTCATCACAAAAGCTAGGTAAGCTTCACAACCTTGCCTCAGCATCCGGCTCGCCTCCAACGTAGACACCACATTGGCAAGAAACTTCACATTCTCACCAACCACAACCACCTCATAATCATCCGCAAGCTTCAACGAAACTCGCTTATTCTCACAATCCACAACAGCTCGATGCTCAGCAAGCCAATCCATACCAAGGATTACATCAAAACCATAGAAAGGTAACTCCATAAGGTCAACATGAAAAACATGATCTTGAACAACCAAAGGACATCTTCTATAAAGCTTTCGAGTCACAACAGTCTCACCAAAAGAACTAGTGACACGCACACCAACATCCAAAGACTCAACAGGCAAACCAAGCAATTCAGCATGCTCACGCAATATGTATGAGTGCGTAGATCCAGAATCAATCAAGGAAAGTAATAACAAGGATTGCAAAGTAAAAGTACCTGCGATCACATCCGCGTCATTCCTTCCCTCCCGCTGAGCATACACCCTAGCTTGGTCGCCACCCTCAGGCTGAATAGCCACAACATGAGCCACACCCCTACCACCTTCCTCTCTCCGCTGAAAATTACCACGGCCGCGCCAACGACCTCTCTGTGGTGCAGCAACAACAGGAACACGCACTTGGCCACCAGCCAACATAGGACACTCTCTCCTCAAGTGATCCGTAGATCCACAATTCCAGCACGCATTACCAGCTGCCACAACAGGAGCTTGCACCTCCCTCACAGCTCGAGGACAATCACGTTTCATATGGCCACGCGAACCACATGTCCAACATGCACTCGGATCAACTCTAGCATTGCCTCTCCGAGCAGGCGCACCACCACCTCGCCTAGCTGAGGACTGATACTTCTGATCACGTCCCCTCTTGTTCCGTCCACCACCGGAACTATATTCAGCAGCTCGCTTACCAGCACTTGACCCAGCACTTCTAGCAGATAAACCCAAGTTCATCTCAATATCCTTTGCTCAGCCCACCAACACATCAAAATCATCATACTCGGTAGCCAACACATACATCTTTACATCCGTCACTAAACCATAACGGAACCTTTCACACCTTTCCCGCTCATCCGGGACAAGCTCATGTGCGTATTGACTAAGTCGAACAAACTGTACTTCATACTGAGCCACAGTCATGCTCCCCTGGGTAAGAGACATGAACTCCCTCTTCTTTTCATCTAGGTACCTCACACCTAGATACCTTCTCTTGAACGCGTTCTGAAAGAACGTCCAAGTTACGTCAGCTTCCGCCATCCCAGCGATAGAGGTAGTCCACCAAGTGTAAGCATCATCTTGCAACAATGATACTACACAGCCCAGCTTTTGCACATCAGTGCAACTCATCTGACCCAAGATTCTCTTGGTACCTTCTAACCAAGATTCCGAACCTTCAGCAGACAAACCCCTGAACTCAGTCCCTCCTAGACTGCGCAAACGCTCCAAGGGTAGTCTAACTCCAGCATCTCCCTGATGCCCAGCTCCTTGAGCTCCAGCTACTGCTGCTTGAAAAGCTCCAGCAATAGCTTGTATCAACACTGTCATGTCAGGAACAGCTTGCCCCTGACCAGCCTCAGGTCCAGCAACCCCAGCACCAGCTGCAGCTCCAGTTCCTTCACCCCCAGCACCACCACCACCAGGTGGAGGAGGTAAATCCACCGCACTCTCAACATTCTCATCATTCTCGTTCTCGTTCTGAGCCGTAGCTCGCACATTACTCCTTAACTCTCTACGAGGTGCCATACTCTAACAATGCAATCACAATGCAAATAAACAAAGTCAGGCCCAGCAAGGTAAGCAATCCAAGTACTCAAGCTCATTTTCAATTAAAAACAATATCATTTCATTAGCTTTGATTTGGCAATGGGTACCCACAACATGCTTCATCACAGCATACAACTCAATTGCAATATATTCGCAAATCACACATCATGCTTTCACTCAACAAGCATACAAAGCATACATACTTTAATCACAAACACAACCATTCCCAATTACTCGAGAACTCAGCTCTGATACCACCAAATGTAACCCCCTTAACCCGGCCTAGACGGTCGACCCGAATTAAGAAGATCACACGGGGAAAACCAAAGTCAACCCGAAAGTCAACCTTGATTAACGACCCTTTTTTTTTTCTTTTTAATCCTGTCTAGATGCACGTTAACCCTAGATATGTTCACAAGATAATCATATTCAAACATCATAACAATCAGAGAACGTTCAGGGACCCAATTGCACAAATTACAACTTAAGGGACCAAATTGTAAATTCTGATAATTATAAGGTCTTAACTCAAATTAAAGTTACCAACTTGAAATTAATCATCTTTCATGCTTCTTTGCTAAATTTCAGCTCAAACAGACATCTCAAACTCATACAATTGCAATAACAAGTTTCAGGACCAAAACGCAAACATTACAGAACATTTAACCAACAATTTCAGTGCCCAACGGTCGAGTGTTTCGGAATAGGGAAGGCCCGTTCCGAAACGCGGGACCGTTCCGAAACTGGTACCGAAACATGGCCTGGCAGAGGCCAAACCGTTCCAGAACAGTGCCTCCCGTTTCGGAACGCCCAGGCCATTTCAGGCCCCCGTTCCGATACGATAGCACCTGTTCCGAAACAAGCTGCCCAGATTGCAGAAAATTTGCTGGTTTATCATGCAATTGACTTAACAAACATGCTCCAAAAGCAACCAAATTATACTAGCAAGTCACTCAACATACAAGGAACATAATTGTATCAACCAAACATCAACATGGCAACAATTATGAAAATCCCCAAATCTATAGGCATGCTTCCTACTTAGCAAACCATTCAAGCATCAATATACCAAAGCCATCTCATAAAGGCCAATTACAAGCTCCAACATTAT
The DNA here is from genome assembly GCA_030270665.1 of Hibiscus trionum. Lineage (NCBI taxonomy): Eukaryota > Viridiplantae > Streptophyta > Magnoliopsida > Malvales > Malvaceae > Hibiscus > Hibiscus trionum. Next base: position 33,336,643 of record BSYR01000021.1, read on the forward strand.
TAACATCATTAAACCAACTTAGGGAGTCCAAACATCTCCCAAAACAACAACATAGGTTCCCATTGCCAAATGCCAAAAGCTAATAGTGTTTAAGAAACCTTCACCATACTTGAGCTTTGTTCACCACTTGGATTCTTCACCACCTTGCTGCCCTCAATGCACTTTAATGCTCTGCATTATTGGTTTAAGAAAAGAGAGAGAGCGTAAGCAAAAGCTTAGTGAGGAATGCTCATTTAAAACCACACAATAATGCATTTACAAAACACATTTATAACCCTTAAATCCAATCATCATTTGTACATGCTCATAAGCATTTAAAACAAGCAATACATGCTTCAAGTTCATAACATGTCATATTGGCAACAAGTGATACATTCAACATAAGATCCACACATGGACTTTTAAACACCATTGTGATCTTACACTTTCCAAGGACCACACATGGACTTTTAAACACCATTGTGTCCTTAACCCCATGGACTTTTAAACACCATGGCAAGGACCACACAAGGACTTTTAAAGACCTTTGTGTCCTTAACAAGAATCTCCCAAGGACTTTTAAACACCTTGGAGTTCTTAAATAACAAGGCTTACACAAGGAATTTTAACCACCTTGAACCTTAACCAAGAACCAACCATGGACTTTTAAACACCATGTTGTTCTTAAATAAACAAGGCTCACACAAGGACTTTTAACCACCTTTGTGACCTTAACCATCACTTGCCAATATACATCATTAACAACAAAATTCCACTATTTTAAAGCATTTAACAAAGCCATAAACATCATGCAGCTTTAAGCATCAAACCACATTAAGACAATGTTCAAAAACAAGGATCTCTTACCTTGAGCATCCTTCAACACATGGCTTACAATCCCAGCAAATAAACATGCTAAATATGCTTTCAAAACAAGATTTAAAACATGCAAACAAACCACATTGCATACAACCAATCCATGGTTCATCATCAAGAGAGTTTTTCCGAAAACTTACTCTTGAGCTTAGCTAAGTTGCTTAGACTTAAACTAAGCTCCCAAACCTTCAAAACATTGGTTTCAAAGCTGAAATCCAAAATCCACTCACCGATTCCGTTTCGCCTCTTGCCGAAACACCAATCAAGCTTCCGGATCAACACCACTAAGATCCAAAGATGACTCCCCTGTTTTAAACACATCAAAACTGTAGATTAATGCATCATCATGCATTAATATCCTCAATGAAAGCACCTAAACCCGCTGCTCTCAACCACACTCCATTTTCGGCTACCAAACACAACCGAAAATGCATCCAATCAACTCCACAACACTACCCAGCCAAGATCCATCAAATCTAAACATCAATTAACATCCAAAAAGGATCTAATCAAACCCTTATACCTCCAGCTATAACAGATCATCAAGATCACTCCAAAAACAACCAAGAACACAAGCTAAACTTAGGAAATTCAACCTATTCGGGATTGCATTGGTTAAACCTCAATTTCTTATCAATTTAACATCAAATTTACACCTCAAAACACTGCCCAATCAGATCATACGAAATTTCATCAAAATCAATCAAATCTTGCATTTAAAAGCCAAAATCAAGAATACATCTATAAAACCTTTTATAAAACATAAATCAAGGATTGAGAACTTAGGAATTTCAGTAAAGAACTGAGAGTTCAGAGGAGAAGGACGTTCTTACCTCCAAACTTGAGTTTCTCCCTTTTTAGGACCAAAATCTTGAAAATCCAATTAGCAAATGGTGAGGTTTTGTTGAAGAGATGATTAGAGATCAAAAGAGGATTATAATCTCATGTTTGGACATCAAAATCAGAAAGAAAAACTCTGGAGAAAAGTGTTTGGTTTGAGAGAAAAGATGAGAGAAAATGGAAATGAAATTTTAGGAAGTTAGTTGGAAAATGCCAAAATATCTTCCCTCCTTTTTAGTTTTATTTAAAAACCTTTAATTAATCATTTAATATCTTAGAAAAATCTGGAGAAACTCCCATTGGGTAAATAGCTCCTTAAAGATTCAAAGTTTCAATCCTTTTTAAAACAGTCTCACAGTTTTTGAAATTTACATTTTGGTCACTAACCAAAATGTCACACTTCCAAACCTCATTTTGTAAAATTGATTTCACCAAACTCTTATATATAATAAAATAGGATTTTAAGACATTTTTCCATATTTTTAATGCAACCCGAACTAGGTTTTCCTAAATTCACTCTTATATATTCGAACCGCGATCCGACCGAACCGGTCCGAATCCCAAAACTCCTAAGCCCAAAACCGGGGCATTACAGACGCTCTAGATAACGGAAGGCGAAATGCTCCGAATCAAGGAACAGAACATCAACCACACGTTCGCAACGAACGACAATCTCCTTGACATAAGTGAAACGTTCCCTCATCTCTGGAGTTCGAAGACTATTGAGAAAAAGCTGGGTGAGATTAGGACGGATACCGGCTTCACTCGATTAACCCGTCTTACGTTTCTTGTTAACGTTTTCCAATGAAAAAATTATAAAACATAAAGCAAGCAATTTTAAAATTAACATGTATGCATGAATATCCTCAATTCAATCCAATAACAAATCCCATTTAGGTTTAAAATAAATTTAAGAAAAAAAAAACTTTTGAAAAACTGAAAAAATATACGAGTAAAAATAATATATTCGAACAAAAAAATTTAAGATTTTGAATTTTTTTATAAGTTTTGAAAAACCCAAGAGGCAAAACATATAATCTATACAAAATTGAGATTTTCTAACCTAAAAATCGAATTAAATCAAAGGAAAAAAGTAGAAAATATACCTTAGATGGGGATTTTGGATGAATGAATGGAAAATCTTGCACAAGATTGATGAGGCTTGCTTAGACTTGTGTTTGAGTGTAAAAGCCCTCAAGATTTGATGAAAAACAATGAGGTTTGGAGGGTTTTTATAGGAAAAAATCGATTTAGGGTTTTTAAGGTTTTGAAAGGTTTTAAATTAAAGTGGATTTTATCATTAAAAGCCCTCTTTAAAGCTGTCTACATACCCGTTTTAGAACAGGCACGATCGTTCCGAAATGCGGGTATCGAAACGTTGACTGGCGTTTTAAGTCCAGCTGACCGTTCCGATACAACTTTGACCGTATCGAATCCCACGTTGACCCGTATCGAAACTCGTTTCGATACACCCCTTGGCAGTGGCAAAATCGTTTCGAAACCCTTTGAAGGCGTTTTGAAACACCCTACTCACAGATTGATCTTTTAAGGCACCCGTATCGAAACAGTTGGACCCGTTTCGATACACCTAGGCCTGGAAGTGCAGATGAGGCTCTAATTTTGCAGAAAAATGGATTTCATGAAGTCCTATATGCATAAATGTCATGAATGAGCAGGAAAGACATGTATAAACAAAAACATACCCCCTAACTATTAGCATGGATGAAATTAGGAGTAAAAACACATAAACATGACATTTTCAAGAAGTCAAGCAATTTAAGCACAAAAGGGTCCTAAAAGGTCAAGAAAGGCTAGTTAGACCTAACTCTCTCCTAAGGGACCAAAAACGCTCTTTATCCAAAGGCTTTGTAAAGATGTCCGCTAGTTGGTTTAAGGTGTCAACGTACTCTATAACAACATCTTCCTTAAGGACATGATCTCTGATGAAATGATGCCTTATTTCTATATGTTTTGTTCTAGAATGTTGGATGGGATTTTTAGTTAAGCATATGGCACTAGTGTTATCACACTTAAGGGGTATGGTTTCAACTTTAATACCATAATCTAAGAGTTGTTGCTCCATCCAAAGGACTTGAGCACAACAACTCCCTAAGGATATGTACTCGGCTTCGGTGGTAGAAAGAGCTACACTATTTTGTTTCTTACAGAACCAAGATATGAGCATACTACCTAAGAATTGACATGTTTCCGAAGTATTCTTCCTATCGATTTTACACCCCCCATAATCCACATCCGAATATGTATGAAGGTTGAAGGTTGAGTCTCTAGGGTACCAAAGACCTAAACAAGGGGTATCTCTAAGGTACCTAAATATTCTCTTAACGGCTATAAGGTGAGACTCTCTAGGACTAGCTTGAAACCTAGCACACAAGCAAACACTAAACAAAATATCCGGTCTACTTGCGGTAAGGTAAAGCAAAGATCCAATAATAGAGCGATAAAGCTTAGAGTCAACACACTTACCTCATTCATCTTTGTCAAGCTTTGTAGATGAGCTCATTGGTGTGGCTTGAGGCTTTGCATTCTCCAAGCCAAACTTCTTGAGCATATCCTTGATGTACTTTGCTTGATTGATGAAGGTGCAATCATTCCTTTGCTTGATTTGGAGTCCCAAAAAGAATGAGAGCCCCCCATCATGATCATCTCAAATTCACCTTGCATTAACTTAGCAAACTTTTTGCAATGACACTCATTAGTAGATCCAAAAATAATATCATCAACATATATTTGTACTACCAAGATGTTATTTTATACCTTTTTATGAAAAGTGTAGTGTCCACCTTACCTTTTTCAAAACCTTTTTCAATCAAAAGGTTTGAAAGTCTTTCATACCAAGCTCTAGGAGCTTGTTTTAAACCATAAAGTGCTTTAGTTAGTTTGAAAACATGATTTGAAATTTTTAGTCTTTAAAACCCGGTGGTTGTTCCACATACACTTCCTCATTTATAAAACCATTTAAAAATGTGCTTTTAACATCCATTTGAAAAAGCTTGAAGTCATGATAACATGCATATGCAAGCAACATCCTAATAGCCTCCATTCTAGCTACGGGTGCATAGGTTTCATCAAAATCTATTCCCTCTTCTTGAGTGTAATCTTGTGCAACTAATCTAGCTTTTTTTCTCACAATGTTACCACTCTCATCTAGTTTGTTCCTAAATACCCATTTAGTTCCTATAGTAGATTGATTACTAGGCCTTTCAACTAATGTCCAGACATTACTTCTCTCAAATTGATTCAACTCTTCTTGCATAGCCATAATCCAAAAATCATCTTTTAATGCTTCTTTAATGTTCGTAGGCTCTATGCATGAGATAAATGCAACATGGTTCATAAGTTTAAGAGAAGATCTAGTGGTTACCCCTTGGATGGATCACCCAAGATTTCACCACCTTTGACATAGTTGTACTCTCTTGGGTAGATCACTTCCTTTTCCTCAAGAGCCAAGTCCTTCAAGGCTTCAAGAGGTGGATCTTGTGTATCATCTTCTTTTGTTGGAATCTCATCCTCCTTTGATGTTTGTCCTCCATCAAAGGCATCAAGGATTCCTACATCATCATCATCACAAGAATCCTTCCTTGGAAGGAGGTTATCATCGAATACAACATGAATAGACTCTTCTACTACTAAAGTTCTTTTATTAAATACACGATAGGCTTTAGATTTTAAGGAATAACCTAAGAAAATAGCTTCATCACTTTTAGCATCAAATTTACCTAAGTTATCTTTTCCATTGTTTAAAACAAAACACTTGAAACCAAATGGATGAAAATAGCTAATGTTAGGCTTTTTAGATTTTAAAATCTCATATGGTGTTTTCTTTAAAAGTGGCCTAATCATTACTCGGTTTACAATGTAGAAAGCGGTGTTTGTGGCTTCCGCCCAAAAATATTTAGGTAAATTGTTCTCACAAAGCATGGTTCTAGCCATTTCTTGTAAAGTTCTATTTTTCCTCCCAACTACCCTATTTTGTTGAGGAGTTCGAGGAGCCGAAAAATTGTGGCTAATACCATTTTCATTTAAAAACTCTTCAAAACCAAGATTTTGAAATTCGGTTCCATGATCACTTCTAATATGAGAAATTTTAAGTTCAAGATCATTTTGAGTTAATTTTGAAAATGTGATGAATTTTTCTAAAGCCTCATCTTTAGTACTTAAAAATAGAACCTAAGTAAATCTAGAAAAATCATCAACAAGTACAAATGCATAAGATTTACCACCCAAGCTCATAGTCCTAATAGGCCCAAATAAATCCATGTGAATAAGTTCTAAACACCTACTTATAGAAACATCATTAATGGATTTAAAGGATGACTTATGTTGTTTACCCTTAGAGCATGCATCACAAATTTTGTCATTTGAGAACTTAATCTTGGGTAAACCTCTAACTAGATCTAGGGAAACTAGTTTTTCTAAAACACTAATGCTAGCATGTCCTAGTTTCCTATGCCATAGCCATGCATCATTTTCATTTTGAGCTACTAAACATGCATGGGATGTGTGTATGTCATCTAAATGCACCATGTAAATATTACCTATGCGATGACCTATGAGCATAATATTATTTGATTTAATGTCAACAATTTTGCACCCATTTTTATCAAATAAGACATTAAACCCTTTATCACATAATTGGCTTATGCTCAACAAATTATGTTTAAGACCATCGACATATAAAATATTTTCAATGAAAATAGTAGAGTGATTACCTATGGAGCTAATACCTTTAATGTGGCCTTTGGAGTTGTCACCAAATGTCACTACTCCTCCACTTTTTGGCTTTAAGTCCATGAATCGACTCTTCTCTCCGATCATGTGCCTCGAGCATCCACTATCAAGGTACCATGAGTTTTGACTTTGTGCTTTGGCCTTGTAGCAATGCTCCCCCTACAAAAAAAAATATTAAACTTTGGTTTTTAGTAGCCAAATCATTTTGGGTCCACGAGTGTTAGCTCCCAAAAGCTTGGTTCCCTTAGGAATCCAAGGTGACATAGCAACAACATTATTAGATTTGACGAGTTCCTTAGGAACACATACACTCCTAATCTTTTTAGCTCTATTATGTCTATGAAAGCTATTTTGTTTGTAGTTATGTGTCTTTCTTTTAGGTTGGTTTGTTTTAGATGATTCACCTTTTTCATGCTTCACATTACCAACATTTTTGAAAGACTCTTTGAGCTTGTTAAGCTCATCTAACACGTTTTCGTGTTCACTATTTCATTGAGAAAGAAGATTATTTAGGTCTACATTTTCATCTTGGAAGAATTTAAGTTCATCTTTTAAACCTAAAATATTTTTCTCAAATTTTAAGTTAACTTGAGAAAGTGAGTCATTTTTATCATTTAATTCCGAAACAATCTTTTTATTTCTAATGACCGACTCTTTGTACTTCTCAACTAATTCATCATAAACCTCTTGCAACTCATCATACGCATCATGCAATTCATCAAATGTAAAGTCAAAAGATGATGAGTTAGAGGTTATCATGGAGGAATCCTCCTCAAGTGCCATGAGGCAAAGGTTGGCCACTTCGTGTTCGTCTTCCTCGGATGACTCCTCGTCACTCCAAGTAGCAAGCTTGGCTTTGAGCTTCTTCTTCTTCTTCTTCTCAAAGCCCTTCTTCTTGAGTTGAGGGCACTCCGAAGGAATGTGACCGGGTTTTTTGCACTCGTAGCAAATGATTAGATCCCTCTCTTCTTCTTTGTTTTTGCCTTTGAAGTCCATTTTTCTTTGAATCTTCCTTCCTCGGTTGGACCTCATGAATCGTGAGAACCTTTTGGCTATCATAGCAAATTCTTCTAGGTCATCCTCCTCACTAGAAGTGCTCTCCTCATGTAATGAAGCTTTGAAAGCCACTCCTATCTTCTTCTTCTTCTCTACTTCTAGCTTCTCCACTCTTTTCTCTTCCTTTTTCTTTTCATCTTCCCTTCCTTGCTTCATTATCTCATGAGTAAGGAGAGAACCCACTAGCTCATCAAGTTTGAGTGTCTTCAAGTTTTTGGCCCCAATGATGGCGGTTCTCTTCCCATCCCAAGATTTGGGAAGTGAGTAGAGTAGCTTCCGGACTAGTTTGTCTTCTGGGATTGTCTCTCCAAAACCCTTAAGCCCGTTGACGATTGTTGAGAAGCGATCAAACATCTTGGACACGGTTTCGTCGGGCTCCATTTTGAAATTCTCATAGCTAAGATTGAGAATTCCAATCTTGATCTCCTTCACATCACTAGTTCCTTCATATGTGGTCTCTAGTGTATCCCGCACTTCCTTGGCACTCTCAATGGAGGAGACTTTGGAGTAGATGTCGGGACTGAAAGAGCAAAGTAGCATGTGAAGAGCTTTATCATTGATTTGGATCTTCTTTCGCTCTTCTTCACTCATCTCAATATTCTTCTTTAGAACAAATCTTCCTTCATCGTCTCTCTTCAATGGCATATAGGGACCATCTTCAATGACATCCCAAACAAGATAATCGTTGGATTTGATAAACATGCGCATTCGATTCTTCCAAAATGGATAGTTATCACCGTTGAAGAATGGCAGTTTTGTGGTTGATTGAGACTCGTACATGCTTGACCCGGAGGTAGATGCCATAGCTTGATTTTTGGATGATCACACTCTTCCTAAGAACTCCTCTTGCGGTTGTTAATCCTTCAAAGTGGTAGGATCTGATACAAATTGTTGAGTGGATCAATGATACGATATAAGCCAAGAGGAGGGTTGAATTGGATTTTTCGAACTTTTGGTGGTGGAGTGGAAACTTAAAATTGATGGACAAGAGAATTTAGAGTGGTTTAAGTTACAATCGAACTCTACATCCACTACCTTAGCTTCACTAAGGATTTTCCAACAATCCACTAATTGTTCTTCCCCTTTTCTAGGCTAAGTAGGTAACCGTTACAAAACCGGTAAAATTTTCTACCCAAAATTTGACCCAATCCTCACACAACGAAACAAAGATGATGAAGGCTAAAACAAATATCTCTCAATACAAAATGTAGCCCAATTACAAGCACTCAACCCAATTGAATAGATAAGAATGAAAATTACAACTTCACAATTGGGGTTTATAAGAAATAATGGGATTTTGGCACAAATGCTTGTCTTTGATGTTTGGATGTTTTCTTTTAGATCAATAATTGTCGCTGAAGCTTTTAGAGGTCACTTTTATACCTTCTCATTGAATTCTAGCCGTTGGGGTTGTTGCATTCATCAATAGAGCCGTTGGGATGTTATCTTCCCTCCATAAATGCAGTCTGCAATCACCCGTTTCGAAACGCCCGATCCTGTTTCAAAACAGACCAAAAAAGAAAGAGCCGTTGGGGTGTATTAAATAGACCGTACCGAAACGGGTACGATCGTTTCGATACGCTAAGAGCTGTTTCGAAACTCGTTTCGAAACACTTAGCCACTGTCAAAGCTCGTATCGAAACGGCTTGGAAGTGTTCCGATACGCCTTAACGACAAGTATAAAAATAGTTAAAAACTTCAACGATCATATTTTTAAAACCAAGTTTGAATGCCGTTTCGAAACGTTTGAATTCGTTTCGATACTACCGTATCGAAATGGGCCAAACCGTTCCAATGTTCTTCACCCGTTTCGAAACCCGTTCTGAAACAAAGGTTCACAGTTTCAAAAGTGTTCCGGAACGCCCAAAGGCCGTTCCGAAACGATGACTCAAAAATCACTGTTTTGGCTTCAAAAACACTTAGAAAAGTTTTGACAACATGAGTTTTTAATTTAACCATTTTCCTTTAGGTATATAGAGAGGTTTGAGGACTTAAAAATTTGTTTTATCTTTTTCGAATTAGTCCTTAAATTCTTTAGTTATATCAAAATTAGTTTGTCGGTTTCACAAATCATCTTACCTACGCAAATTTAGGAGAGAGTTCATGTTAATTGGGTTGGCCTCGATAATCAGAATTTCATTAAAATTAAGAAAAATGGTCTAAGAAAAATGAGTTCTAAAAGGAAAAATTTATCATGCATTCATATTCTAGACATCCCTAGGGGCATACACATCATAAATGTATTGCATGTTGCATTTTGTTTTTTTCAGGTACATGGAAGACCAGTTCAAATGAGAGTTTGTTTATTCATCCAAGCATAAGGAGGATGAAGTGTTTAAGAAGTTTCACCTATCCGTTCAGGTAAAAGGAGAATGGAGTTTGCTTATTCATCCAAGCATAAGGAGGATGAAGTGTTTAAGAAGATTCGCCTATCCGTTCAGGAAAAAGGAGAATGGAGTTTGCTTATTCATCCAAGCATAAAAAAGATGAAGTGTTTAAGAAGATTCGCCTATCCGTTCAGGCAAAAGGAGAATGGAGCTTGCTTATTCATCCAAGCATAAGAAGGATGAATGTTTTCAGAAGACTTGACCTAATTGAGCATTTGAGAGGACAAAACCCAACTCAGTTGCTTAGGCATTTTTGGAGAATAGAACCCAGTTCAACTATTCGAGCATAAAGAGAATAGAACCAGCTATCCGTTCGAGAATTTGGAGAATGGAACCCAGCTTAGCTATTCGAGCATAAGGAGAATAGAGCACGCCTATCCGTTCGGGCATTTGGAGAATGGAACCCAGCTCAGCTATTCGAGCATTAGGAGATTAGAACACGCATATCCGTTCGAGCATTCAGGGAATGGAGCCAACCAGTAAATCAGTGAAAATTAGTATCTTCTTGTCTTTGCTTTATCTCTGTTTCACAGAGATAAGCAAAGAGGGGCAGCTGTTGTCACTAAATTTTCACCTTTTAAGGTCCACTTTTTAAATAATCAAAGACCCATCTTCAAAAAAGAAAAAGCCCATTTTAAAGCCCATTTAAAAAAAAAGAAAAATAAGGCCCATTTTTTTTAATCTTAGAGTCAACTTTTAAAGAAAAAAGGAAAAAGTAAAAAAAGAGAGAGGAAAAATGATAATTATGGTGGAAAAAGGAAAATAAAGTGAGATGGAAAAATAAATGTGATATAAAAAACAAAAAAAACCGCAAAAAATCAGCAAAATAAAAAGGAAAAAAATAAAGAAAGAAAACAAAAAAAAAGAAAAGAAAAAAGGGAACCAGTGCGCGCCAAGCGCCAGCGCGTGGGCTGCACGTGCACGTGCTGGTTCCCAAACCAAACTCTTATCGCGATTTTATGGTGGCTGGCTGGCGCCTACAGTCCACAGCCGCCGACGCCGTTGGTACCGGCCGATCCGCCTCTCTACCGCCGACCCAATGCCACCAACCCTGCTCGCCGCCGCCGCCTGTGCTCACCGGAATCTGCAAAAAATCAAGACAAGAGGTCAAACTCTAGGCTCGAATCAAGGGGAAAATTCAGCTTTGATATTAGACCAAATCGAATGAGGATTGAGGGGCTTTACCGAGAATCAAGTTCTTGGTCTAATTTTAGCTCTAATTTGGGGATTTAAACACATATTCTTGCTTGATTTGCAAGCTCAAGATTAGTATAAAAACCCCTCTCCTTTCTTTTGTTCAACACACACAAATTGAAGAGAAAAACCACTTGAAAAAGCTTAGAAAAAAATCCAAAAAATTCTCTGAATTTTTAAAGAGTTTGCTTTAAATTTTTGGAGTAGAAGTACGAGTATTAGAGCAATTTTCCGGAGGCGGTTTGGAGCATTTCGAGAAGCCCGGATTCGAGTTCTTCGTTCGTTGTTTTCTCGGTAAAATTTCTATCATTCTTTTCGTTTTTATGTTGATTTTTTATGTTTGTTCTTGGATGATTTTTTGGTGTTTGTGTGTGCGTTGTTTGTGAATTTTAGGTTGCTTTCTCGAAGTCAGAAAATCGTTCACGATTCCGGTAACATTTTTTGTTTTAAATTTCCGTTTTAATTTTAGTTTGATCTTTAAAAATTTTGCATGCTTAAAAATGTTTTTTGAGTTATTTAGATCTTTAGGAATAAAGAAATATTTTTTAAAAGTGTTTTAATTAAAAATGCAAGAATAAAAAAAATGAATAAATGTGGTCAAATTGAAAAACATAAAGCTAGAGATTTAATTAGGAAAAAAAATAATGTGTGGTGTGAAATAATAAAGGGGCTTGATTTAAAAAATATAAAAATATTTTTATGAAATTTAGTTTTATTTATAATAAATGGGCTAGGTGATTTTTTTAAAATAATAAAGACGTTTTTTTAAAAATAAAAGGTCATAAAGTTTTGGAAAACGAAAGTAAAAAGGGTTTTAAAGTAAATTTAGGGTCTAGGATAAAAATAAATTCTTTGAAAAAAACGAAAAGTAGTTCTTTAGGAAAGAAAAATAAAGTTTATTCTAAAAGGAGTCATTTTAAAAGAAAAAACTAAAAAATGAAAATAAGTTGTTTTTTTAAAAGAACAAAATTTTTTTGAAAGGGGAAACTATAAAATGGTGAAAAATATAAAAATGAGAAAAGGTAGGGAAAGATGTAAAAAGGGTCTTGGCTTTTTAAATAATAAAAAGTAATAAAGAAATAAAGGTTTTTAAAAGGAATAATAAAAAGGGTAAAAACTCAAAAGAATAAAAGTTGCTTGCTTGTTTTAGAAATAGGTTAAAATCCTATGATTAGGGATTGAAGCTTAGATAGATACATGTTTTGTTGAAAATGTTCTTCACAAAAAAAATAAAATACACTTAAGCATACTTAAACTTTAAATTAGGAATAAAAGACTTAGACATTTTTTAGAATTTAAAAATAACCATACTTAGAAATAAATAAAAATGCTCAACACATTAATTTTCCGTGTTGCTTGAAAAGTGAAAACCTAATCAATGTGATGTCTTATCAAACGGGAATGACGGGTTAGCGCCAAAAATGTTGGCGGTGGTTAAAGTTTATCTCTCGGACGATAAGGCTGTTAAAATTGACTAATATTCATTAAATAGACAAGTAAAGTCGAACCCTTTTTGAACTTGCAAATTCCAGTTTTGAAAACAATTTTAAAACCAATTAGGTACCAATATTGGGCGTCGTGGGGGTGCTAACCCTTTCCCATGCGTAACCGACCCCCGAACCTGTTTTCTGATTTTCGCAGACCAAAATCGTTGTTTTATTAAAACAAAATGTTTTATTAAAATAACCCTATTTTAAAGTGATCCAATCACACTTTTCAAAAAGATTGCTGGCTACTCCGTGTTTTTAAAAGTTTTCAAAAAAGTCGAAGCTCGAAAGGGTTGCGACAACATCTAGATAAGATAAAAAGAAAAAAGAGTCCTTTAATTAGGCAAACCTTCTCAATTTACTTCAATATTCCCCGTGTGACTTATTCGGTTCGGTCTCACGTCTAGGCCTGGTTGAGGGGGTTACATTTGTTGGTATCAGAGATAGGTTTGCATTAATTGGGAGGTATGTTTGTAAAGCCCTGGTTTTGGGCCTAGATGTTTTAGACATCAGATCGGGCTGGTCGGATACGGTTCGAATCGTATTAGGTGGTTTAGGGAGATCAAGGTTCGGGATATGATAAAAATATGACAAAAAATGCTAATCCTCTGAAATCATGTTTAAGAGGTTGGTTAAATGAATTTTACAAAATGAGTTTCGAAAGAGGTACATTTTGGGTAGTGACCAAAATGTAAAGTTTTAAAACTATGGAAAATGTAAATTTCAAAAGAGGAGTCAAAACCTTAGAATCTTTAGGGAGCTTTTGTACAATTAAACCTTTCCTTAAATTGACATGTGTTTAAATGGGTTTTAAAGTAATTAAATAAAAATGATTTTATTTATTTAATTGCTAAATAGTAAATTGAGGAGTTTTTGACGTAATTAACTTTCATTTCAGCAAAATCCATTTTCTCAAATCTTTTCTCCAGATTTCTTTTCTCCCAAACACTATCTCTTTAGTTTCTCATCTTTTTCCAAGAATTCTCTTCAATTTCTTCAAGGTTTGTGAAGCAAAAACTTGTCAATCTTTAAGAAAGGCAAGGATTGGAGGTAAATCTCGTTCTCAACCTCTAATCTAGGTTCTTTATTGAAATTCCTAAGATTATTGACTCCTAATTGTTGTTTTTAACTGAGTTTTGATTATAGTTTTGATTTAAATTGACATGTTTTTAAATGAGTTTTAAAGTAATTAAATAAAAATGATTTTATTTATTTAATTGTTAAATAGTAAATTGAGGAGTTTTTGACGTAATTAACTTTCATTTCAGCAAAATCCATTTTCTCAAATCTTTTCTCCAGATTTCTTTTCTCCCAAACACTATCTCTTTAGTTTCTCATCGTTTTCCAAGAATTCTCTTCAATTTCTTCAAGGTTTGTGAAGCAAAAACTTGTCAATCTTTAAGCAAGGCAAGGATTGGAGGTAAATCTCGTTCTCAACCTCTAATCTAGGTTCTTTATTGAAATTCCTAAGATTATTGACTCCTAATTGTTGTTTTTAACTGAGTGTTGATTATAGTTTTGATTTAAGATCAAAATCTTGCAAAATAATGGTTTAAATCTTGATTTTCAGAGTGTTGTTGATGAGCTATGTTTTAGATTGATTCTAATTGAGTTTTGAGATGATTATGATGTTGAAAAAATGTTTTTATAATATAGATCCCGAGATCCTTGAGATCCTTGAGTTTCATGATAATTTTAGTTGGAGTTTTTGAGGTGTTTTAATGGTGTTATGCTTGCTGGAGGTATAAGGAACGGTTTATGTTGTTTTTAGATGTGTTTTGATGATTATTAATGGTTGGAAGTGATATATGTTGGCTGGGCTTGGTATAGGAAGCAATCGATTAAGTTTTCGGTTGTTTCGGTTGGGTAAATTTGTGTAGTTTTGCTGGGCAACGAGTTTGTGATTAGTTGTTGGTGTTGGAATGCATTTTAATGCATTTGGATCTCTGTTTTGATGCTCTAAAAACATGGGATCTTCATCTGAAAGCAAGTGAGGCATTTTTGGAGGCTTCGGACAAGTGATCTCTGCGTCGGCAAGCGGAGTTTCGCGTATCGGTGAGTGGAAAAGAGTATTTTTAGCTTTGATACGTTTTGAACGTGATTTTGGGAGCTTAATGTAAGTTTGAAACACTTAGCTAAGTTCAAGAGTAAGTAAAACGAAAGTCTCTCTCGGATTGTGCTGTGTTTTCGTTTGAAATGTACTTGATTTTAATATGGTTTGATTACTGTTTTAAAGCATGTTTTAAGCAATGATGTTGCTGGTTGTAAATGTCATTTTGTTAAGGATGCACGTGGTAAGTGATCCTTGAGTTTATATGATTTATGCATTTGGATTTAAGCATGTTAATGCTTGTGAAAATGGCATTGTGGTTTATGCTTGTAAAACCATGAATCAATGATGATTAATGATTATATTGGCAAGTGATGGTAAATGGTCTAAGTTACTTTAATTCGCATATAGTTAGCCGGTTATAGGATTGGGTGCGTCGTGAATAAAGTCGCCTTGGATGTCGAGGGGTTGTGATTGTGCCGTAGACTCCATCTAAGTACCCTAATGATTGAGGCTAAGATCACAACGGTGGATGGTTTAATCCCGTGTGTGAATCTTGTGGTTTGTGTCCCGTGCTCTCGTTAGTGGAATTATACAACTACCGATGAGTGATGTTGAGGGGTTGTGATTGTGCCATTAATCTCCATCACGGGTGTTGACGGGTTGTGATTGTGCCATTTAACTCCACCTTGTGTAATCCGGTAGTGTGTATGATGCGTGTGGGACAACGCTTGTAATCCGCGTATCCGATTGTGTCAATTGTGTTGGTTTTGATATGACTTGTTATTGATCACTTGCGAGCCAATATAATTATGTTGATATAATGAGTTAATGTTGAACATTTATTTGAGAAAGCATGAGATGCTTGAGAGATATGCTTGAATGTATATGATGCTTGGTTTAAGCATGAGCAAAGGTTTTTGCTGTTGTAATTAATGATGCTATGAGCATATGGATTTTGAAAGTGGAAATGATGTTTTAAAGTGCATGTTTTAAAGAAAGGCATATGTTTACAAAGAATGATGATTCAGTTTTATAAGATGCATTGATGAATGTTTTGTTGTTAGCGGTCCTCACAAAGCTTTATGCTTACGCTCATTTGTTTCATCAATGTAGAGAATTGAGCATCTTGGCAGCAAGAGAGAAAGGGGAATCCAAGTGATTTTTGCTAAGAAAAGTATGTGCTATCACTTTAGTGTAATAAGAGGCAATGGGAGGGTTTTCTACTCGTGAATTTGTTTGGTGATGTTAAGCACCTTGAGCATGTTTGGTTTGTATTTTGGACTTGTAAATGGTCTCTATATGGTTTATGGTCCTTTATTTGGTATTTTTGGCTATTCTATGCTATATGTTTTAAAGAATGCTTATGTAGTTCTATACCCTTCATGATTTGCGATGTCTAATGCTTGAAATATGTATAGATGTTGATGCTTATATGTTAGATGTATATGTCTTAGCATGCGTAGATGTTTTGGACATGTTTAGATGTTGTTAAATGTGATTTGAGGGCTGTTGGAAGTTCATTTCTGGTATGCGTATTGATACTCGGGATTGCGTATCGATACGCTAAGGCTATTTTCAGGCATTTCAGCTTAGGGGTACCGATACGAGCTGTTTGCGTATCGATACACCTACGCAAAGGTTTGAAGGTCGTACCGATACGCGGGGAAGCGTATTGATACCTTTTCCAAAAATTTGCTACTGTCTTCACCCGTATCGATACATGCTTAGGTGTATGGATACGGAGCTGTTAATTTCAGTTAAAAGTATCTTTTTAAGTTTCTGGAATGTTGCAGTTTGGTCCCTGAATGTTGTCTGTTCAATTGGTTGAGTTTGGATGATCCGTTTGTGATGCAATTTTGACATGGAAGCATGTTACATGGATAATTAAGGATTGGTAATCTTAAAAGCTGAATAGTCCTTGTATTTTATGGAAATTATAGTTTAGTCCTTAAATGTGTATTTTAAGTAATTGAACCCCTAATCGATCTCTGATCGCTATTCCGTTTTCTTCTAAGTGTGTTGTTGTTCACATAGGATCTTAATTTACATCTAGAGAAGAAAAAAAGAAAAAAAGGGTAATTAATCGAAGTCAGCTTTAACGAGTTGGCTTCAGTTTTCCCCGTGTAATCTTCTTAGTTCATGTCAGGCGTCTATGCCGGGCTAAGGGGGTTACATTTGTTGGTATTAGAGCCAAGTTTCAAAAGATTTGGGGAAGATGGTAAGTGAAATTGGTATGTTTTGATGTTCGATTTAATGTTAAATGGCATGTTGTTTGAAAAATCATGTTTTTGTTGAATATTGGTGATTTTGTCATGCTTGGTTGCGGTGAATCATGTGGGAGTTAAATATGATTGTATGTTAATGATGTGAAGAATGATGAGTATGGTATGCTATTGTATGCCATGTTGTGCTTGAGGGAAATCAGGGTGCCCTTTGCCTTATTGCACTAATTGAATGTTTTAAATTGGTTTGTGAACTTGGATCCTTGCTTGAGGCTGGCCTAAATCATGGTTTGAATTGTTTTTGTTGTTATGCCATGTTAAAAATAGCACAATGGGTTCGAGCAGAGAGCTTAGATCGAATACGATCGTGCCTGCGTCTGATCAGGGTAATCAAGGTAATCAGGGGGTCGAGAACCCAATTGATGAAACTCTACCTCCGCCACCACCACCTGGAGGTGGAGAGCCGGAGCAACGTGGACAGGCTGGTCCAGGATTGGGTGATCTAGCGCCTCTGGTTCAGGCGATTACCGGAGCGTTTCAAGCTGCGGGGGCTGGAGCGCAAGTTTAGGCACCTGCAGCTGGCAAGTGGGTTTGCCTTTGGAAAGGTTGAGGAATTTGGGAGCTGTTGAGTTTCGTGGTAATTCTCTTGAGGCATCGGAGGCATTGTTAGCTAGTACGATCCGTATTATGAATCGAATGGG
This sequence comes from Hibiscus trionum, assembly GCA_030270665.1. Lineage (NCBI taxonomy): Eukaryota > Viridiplantae > Streptophyta > Magnoliopsida > Malvales > Malvaceae > Hibiscus > Hibiscus trionum. Next base: position 33,354,187 of record BSYR01000021.1, read on the forward strand.
ATGCAGTGATGTGCGCAAGCTGGGATGCGCAGTTTCCTTGCTCCAGGGTGATGCCTATAGTTGGTGGACGACTATCACCGCTGGAATGGAACCCAATGAGGTGGATTGGGAGTTCTTTCGGAGTGCCTTTAAGAAGAAATATCTTGGTGTGAGATACTTGGATGAGAAGAAGCGCGAGTTCATGTCGCTTGTACAAGGAAATCTTTTTGTGGCTGAGTACGAGGTCCAGTTTGTATGTCTAAGCCAATATGTGCTTTAGTTGATGCTGAGTGAGAGACATCATTGTGATCGCTTTCGATATGGGCTTGTGCAGGAAGTAAAGACCTTTATGTTGGCTACAGACTACATAGATTTTGATGTGCTCGTATGTCGGGCTAAGGATATCGAGTAGAGTTCGGGTCTGACATCTCGTAGAGGTGGTTCTAGCTCTAGTTGTAACCCCCGTAGCCCGGCCTAGACGGTTGACCCGAACTACGAAGATTACACGGGGAAAACCAAAGTCAACCCGAAAGTCAACCTTGATTAACGACCCTTTTTTTTTTCTTTTTAATCTTATCTAGATGCACATTAGTCCTATATGTGATCACACAAGCAACATACTCAAAGATCACAGCCATCAGAGATCATTCAGGGACCCAATTGCACAAAACACAACTTTAGGGACCAAATTGTAAATTTTGAAAACTTTGAGACCTTAACCAGATTTTAAGATACCAACTTAAAATTAATCATGTTTCATGCATCTCGGCCAAATTTCAGCTCAAACGGACATCTCAAGCTCATACAATTGCACAAACAAGATTCAGGACCAAAATGCAAACATTTTGAAACACATAACTGCCACTGTCAGCCCCCAACGGTCAACCGTTCCGAAACGGGAGACAGCCCGTTCCGAAACGCGGGGCCATTCTGAAACAGGCATAGCCCGTTTCGAAACGGGGGTCGGGCAGAGGCCTTTCCGTTTCGGAACGGTCTCACCCGTTTCGGACGCCTGGGTTCATGCAGGGCACCCGTTCCGAAACGGTGTCTCCTGTTCCGAAACGCCTAGCCCAGAAAGCTGCATTTTGCTCACTCAAACACACAATTGACCATCCAAACATGCTCCAAAGGCCACCAAACTTTACCAGCATGCAATTCAACATAAATGAGACATGCTTGCATCAACAATTCATCAGAAACACATTACATGCAAAAAGCCCCAAATCTATAGGCATGCTTCCTACACAAGCAACCATTTAGGCACAAACCTTCCAAAACAATCTCAATTAAGCCAAATCATGCTCCAACAACTTTAACAACATTAAAACATTCTTGAACAACATAAACGATCACAAACACAATAATCCCAAGAGATTCTACCCCCATTGCCTTTATTAACTATGGCTATTCACCGAGACATACATCTCACTTGGAGTCCACCTTGAATCCCTTGCTCCTTGCTGTCCAAACTTCAAAGATCTGCATTGATGGACAAAGAGAGCGTAAGCACATAATGCTTAGTGAGGAATGCTCAAAACCAAAACACCATCAATGCAGCGGGTCATAAAACACTTGTAAAACAAACCCGATTTGTTTACCAAAACCAAGCTTGAAATCCTTTTCAACCACAAGCATCAACCATGCATAAATACCATATGCAAAGCTAAAACCAAAACCATGGAAACACTTCCATCTCACAACATACCTTTCATAAACTTGAAAGCCATTTCAAACAAGAAACCTTTAAAACCATTTCACAAGCCAACCAACACTTGCGTTACACCAAGGCAACATATATGCCATACAAACATATTCACATGCCTTTCAAAACAAGTCCTACAAGACTTCAATGCATTAAAGATATTCATGCTCACATACATCATTTACCAAATGATAATCAACACTTGTTCAACCTAACAAGTAAACATGCATTCACATGCATCATACACCTTTCATGCAACAATGCATCTTTCCAAGCAACTCATGCTTCACATGCAACCATGCATCATTTCAAGCATCTCATGCTTCACATGCAACCATGCATCATTTCAAGCATCTCATGCTTCTTTATATTTAAGAACATCATATTGGCCTTCAAGTAATCACTCACATCCACCTTCCAACTCAACACCCGATCGGATACGCGGATTCCGAGCGTTGTCCCTACGCTCCCTACACCCTACCCAATCCAAGGTCCTCGAATGGGCAACACCTCCATTATGACCTTACAAGCCTAAAGTTCCCATGCATGGACTTTTAAACACCATACAACCTTAGCTTTTCCCGAGGTTCCCATGTATGGACAACCATACAACCTCAACATGCACAAGGTTCTCCCGTATGGACTTTTAACCACCATACAACCTTTGCATAACCGATTGGTAGTTGTAGAAATCACTAACGAGATCCGGGACACCCTATACAAGATCCACACATGGACTTAACACCGCCATTGTGATCTCAACAAGCACAAGGTCCTCACATATGGACTTTTAAACACCATATAACCTTTGCTTAACCAAGGTCCTCGAATGGGCAACACCTCCATTATGACCTCAAATAACCAAGGTCCTCGAGTGGGCAACACCTCCACTATGACCTCATCTCGTTAGGAAACTTGAAGGGAGCTTATCCGGTCCACTCTTGACCACTCCACCTCCAAGGCGACTTTATTCACGGTGCACCCAATCCTATAGCCGGCTAACTATATCCGATCAAAGAACCAAGAACCACTTACATCACTTGTCAATATAACCATCTTGCCACATTAATCCAATGTTTCACATGCATAACCAATATGCAAAACCATTTCATTATAAACCAATGATTCACATGCATAACCAATATGCAAAAACCATCATTTATCATCATCAACTCACTATTTTAAAGCATTAAACAAAGCCATTGAACAACATGCAACATCATGCATCAAAACCACATTTTCAATGTATAAAACCAAGGATCTCCTACCTAGAGCATCCTTCACATATGGCTTTCAAAACCAGCACTAAACCATGCTAAAATATGCTTTCAAAACAGAACTAAACCATGCAAAACACATGCATTTCAATCATCAACCACAATTGCCTAAAAACCACTTCATATCACAAATCAAGTAAGAAATCCATTTACTTACTCTTGAGCTTAGCAAAGTTGTTTAGACTTAAACTAAGCTCCCAAAACCTTCAAACCTTTGATTAAAAGCCGAAAACCCAACTTCACTCACCGATAACCAAACAAGACTAGCCAACAAGCCTTCCAAGCTTCCGAAACCTTCCGCAAACACCTTCAAAGCTCAAGGGTCAAACTCCCCTGTTTCAAGCACACAAAAACAGCACATTAATGCATCATTATGCATTAAGAACAACAGCCACACAACCAAACTCGCTGCTCAACACAAATCCAACAATTCGGCTACAAAACACAACCGAAAACACCTCCAAACATTACCAAAACTTAACCCAGCCAAGATCCAACACTTCTAACCATTTTTATACATCCATTAACATCCAAAATGAATACAAACACATCCTTATACCTCCAGGTTTAACAGATCGCCAAAAACACTCCAAAAACAACCAAAAACTCAAGCGAAACTTAGGAAATTCAACCTATCCGGGATTGCATTCATTAAACATCAATTTCTAATCAACTTAGCATTCATTTAACATCATTTTGACACTTCAAACACTGCCCAAACAGATCACACGAAAATTCCACCAAAATCACCAAATCTTGCATTTTAGCCAAAAATCAAGATCTCATTTGAAAAACCATTAACAAATCATAAAACAAGGATTGAGAACTTGGGAATTTCAATAAAGAACTTGAAGTTCAGAGGAGAAGGACGTTCTTACCTCCAAACTTGAATTTCTCCTTTTTAGAGCCAAAAAGCATGATGAAACAACTTGCAAATTGAGAGGTTTTGTTGATGAGATGATTAGGAATCAAATGAGAGTTGAAATGAGAGATTTAGATGCCAAAATCAGAGAAAGAAATCTGGAGAATTTTGTTTGGGTTGAGAGAAAATGAGAGAAAAGGAAAATGGAGAGAAAATGAAAAAGTAGTTAGGAAATTGGTTAAAATGATTTCCCTCCTTTTCTTAATCTTTAAAATCAGAATAAAACCTTAAAATATCTTAGAAAAATCTGGAGAAATCCTTTTTGGAATAATAGCTCCTTAAAGATTCAAAGTTTCAATCCTTTATAAAACTGTCCCGCAACTTTCAAAAATTACATTTTGGTCACTAGCCAAAATGTCAACCTTCCAAACCTCATTTTCCAAAATTGATTTCACAGTTCACTTTTATATAATAAAAGATGATTTTAGAACATTTTTCCATATTTTTAATGCAACCCGAACTAGGCTTTCCTAAATTCACTCTTATATATTCGATCAGCACTTTGACCGAACCGGTCAACGCCCAAAACTTCTAAGCCCAAAACCGGGGTGTTACACTAGTACAAGAGCAGTTGAGTATATTTCCGGAGGTGGACAGAACAAGAGAGGCCGAGGTAGGAGGCATCAGCCTGATGTGAGACTAGGTGCTCCAGGACGTGGTGGACATGCTCAAGATGGACGAGTGAGGTCTGAGCAGCACACGTGCTGGACGTGTGGATCGAGGGACCATCTGAGGCGAGATTGTCCGCGTGTGGCTAGAGAGGCAAAGGCTCCTGTTTTGGTGACAGGGAATTCTTGCTGGAACTGTGGTGTAGCAGATCATATGAGGCGTGAGTGTCCTTTGTTGGCTTGTGGAGGCCAAGGACGTGCACCTGTTGTGGTTGCACCTCAGAGGGGTCGTGGGCACGGCTGAGGTAACTTCCAGAGGAGAGAAGAAGGTCAGAGAGGTATCGCTCATGTTGTAGCAGTGCAGCCTGAGGGAGGCGGTCCTGCAAGGGTCTATGCTCAATGCGAGGGGCGCAACGACACCAATGTTATCGCAAGTACCTTTGTTCTACAGTCTTTATCATTGTTGGCTTTGATTGATTCTGGATCCACGTATTCTTATATCTTGAGTGAGCATGCACATTTGCTTGATATATATGTTGAGTTGCTTAATGTGGGAATGAAAGTGACTAGTTCTTTTGGTGAGACTGTAGTCACAAGGAAGTTGTATCGAAGGTGTCCCTTCTTTGTTCAGGGTCACGTCTTTCTTGTGGATTTGATGGAATTACCCTTTTATGGATTTGACGTGATTCTTGGTATGGATTGGCTGTCTGAGCATAGAGTAGTGGTTGACTTTGATGTTAAGCGAGTCCCCTTAAAGCTTGCTGATGATTATGAGGTGGTGATAGTAGGCGAGAATGTGAAATTCTTGTCTAATGTTGTTTCGTCATTGGAAGCAAGTCGTATGCTAAGGATGGGTTGTGATACTTATCTTGCATACGTGATGAATCCTGGTACAAAGGATGTACGTGTGCAGGATATCAGAACCGTTTGCGATTTTCCGGAAGAATTGCCTGGGTTGACGGCAAATAGGGAAGTTGAGTTTGGTATCGAGTCGTATGAGAATACGACTCTAGTGTCCATTGCTCCTTATCGAATGGAACCTAAAGAGCTGAAAGAGCTGAAGACACAACATCCGGAGTTTCTTGATCGGGGGTTCATCCGGTCGAGTGAATCACCTTGGGGTGCGCCGATGTTGTTTGTAAAGAAGAAAGATGGAACAATGCGAATGTGTATAGATTTTCAGCAACTGAACAAGTTGACGATTATAGGGCGTGTAGGTGTTCCCTTTTTGTGAGGGAACAAGTGCACACTCTTGCCAAGTTATAGTATAAAAGATGTCGAATCCCAAAAGGATTGGACAGCTCGGTTCGTTTTGTAGTCCCTGCAAAAGGTAAATTAAAAACACAAGTGAATTGTTTGTTGAGATGAAAAGTAATTGAAAACATAAATAAAAGAGGTGAATCAGGTTGATAGAGATGGCAGGGTTATGCTGCTCCTTAGTGTGAAAACTGCGTTGTAAGAGGTCTGAGTTGTTTCATGCTGCCATGATATGTTGCATCGGCAGGTATGGTGGGCAGAAGGCTACGACCCTGTCACGCGGCCGCAACGCGTCACTCCCTCTGCAACTTTTGTTGTCTCGGCAGGTGGAACGGAAATTAGTCTCAGCGGTAGATATGACAGATACTCCATGTTCGGCGGGATAGTTGGCAGTGATCCTTCTTATTTCTAGGCAAGGATGATCGAGAGCTAACGTGACGTAGGCAATACCTAGCAATCCCAGTGTAAACCTAACACAAGCTAGTCAACTCGGTTGGGGATCCCTTTTAGCCGCTGAAACTTGTGAACTGGTTAGGCACCAAGGTAGTCACGCCCCAACATGTTGTGACCGTGCTTAACCCTTTCGTGAGCCTTACACTTTCGTGCCCGACAAATGGATTATCTCAACTGACCGGTGTATACTAATCGAAAGAATGAAGTGCAAAGATTAAGTAAACTTAGAATATTTTATTAAAGAAAAGAACTCAAAACCTAAAACAACCGTTTCACAACTAATTTACAACATAACCCTAACCCAAGGGGAGTTTAGAACATGGTGGCGGCAAAGAACACTAGCAAAGTCTATAGAAAACCTAAGATGATTTGAACTAGGAGTACAATAGGTATTTATAGACTAATAACTAGGTTAAGTCCTTCTTAAAGTAGATGTCCTCGAAACTAGCTTTCCATCTTTAATATGACTTTAAACTCTGACTTCTTTGCATGGAATATTGACTTTATCTCTTTTGCTTTAGTCTACAAGTAACCTTGAGATTTTTGCTTCAGTGGCTCTGGCTGCTGCTACAGACGTCGGAAAATAAAATGGATGCTGGCGATAGAATCAGGGTTTTGGGCTCTGTAGATCGCGCTCAGGTTCTCCAACTTCCATAGTCAGCTGCCGTGGGCAGCAAGGTCGGCAGCAACTCTACTCAGCAACAACTGTCTTTAGCTGGAACTGAATCAATACAGCTCCTAGGTTTGTTCCTCAGCTCCTTGGTTCCCTCTTTCAGCCTTTAGTACCTAAATACAAAAATACACTAAAACAGTATCTCTTGTTTACCAAAATAATGATAATTTATAAAAACAAGACAGAATGAAGAAATACTATAAAATGCCATGCATGCACCTACTTATGCCTAAAATATGCTTAAAAACAGTAATAATAAGAGGTGGAATGTGTATGAATATATGACTTGTGGACACTTTACACACCCCCAAACTCAAACTATTGCTTGTCCTCAAGCAATGCAACCTAAAATACTTGCTCTAATAATAATAAGAAGGAAAAACTTGTTTTTAACTTGATTTTATGTTTCAAGGCCGTGGCACCTATATTAAATTAGTGAAGGGAAATAAGCAAGAAAATAACTCAGAATTAAATTCCTTATGCATGTGTGGTGTGTGCATGTCTGTAAACAGGCTGAATATGCAGAATAAATAATTGAATAAAGATGCTGTTGTGATTTAAAGGTTGTTGTCGAGGCAGCACAATTAAGCACAATATTTTTAATCATGGTAGTGAGGGCTTCAGCTTATAACAACTACTCTTCTAGGTCTGATGTTGAGATAGGAGCAAACTACCAAACCCGAACCCTTAGAGTAGAGTCATCCTGTGAAGGATTTCATTCACTCATGCTAATTTTTCTGTTACTTTAAGGCTTTCATATTCATGGACTTTGATAGTAGCGGAGGATCCTCGCACATGATTCTTCCTAGAGCCTGTTACGGGCACCTCTAGGGCAAGACAACATTGTTCCTTGTTTTTGATTTTGATGTCGTGGGAATACTGCATTTTTTTGTTTCTTTTGCCTGCCTCGATGACAACCTGCAATCATCGTTAGAATTTTGCAAAGAATTCTAAAAACAAACAGGCAATGTTGATCAAATATTCTAACACAATCAGCAAGTAATAGAGGTGTTTAACATTTTCAGACAAAAAGAAAAAAAATTCTAAGTCATATTTCATGCTTTTCCCCCAAGATTAAGTTCATTTTTAGTTAGGTGCGAAACTAAATTGATCGGCTATCCTATCATAGGCACAAGTCATAACACATTTTTCTTTTCCGATTATTACTAAGGCAAGTACAATGCAACCTAAAAATGCAACTAATGATGCCTAGATAAATGTTGCGAGAGCTACCCCCCAACTCGAGATGGTCATTGCCCTCAATGCACAAGATAGCAAAGATAAATAGATAAAAGAAAAATATACAAGATAAACATAAAAATAAAAGAAAAACATAAAAATAAAAATAAAAGAAAAGAAAAGAAAAGAGAAAGAAAAGAAAATAAACTAAAAGTTTGCTGAAGGTTGAGAGGAGGCTGGATTCTTGTCAGCTAAGGATAAGGAAAATGTTTGGATGACGAAGCAGCGGCCGGCAGATGCCTTGGCCGCGGTCTTTGCAGGTGAGGTTTTTGCTTTCCGCGGCGGTTGGACTCTTTTTGGGGTATGCGGTGGCTCTTCTTGCGGTTTGGCAGGAGAAACGACTTGAGATGCATCGCTCTCTTCTGACCCCGTCTCGAAGTCCATAGGTTCTTCGGCTATTAGGTGCCACTTCCTCTTCCTAGTTCCTTCCTCCGTGGGTGCTGCCGGTGGGATGAATGTCATTGGGATGGCTGCTGTTGTTGCTACCAGTGCTGTTTATGGCTCTGGCGGCAGCTGCTCAATCTCCTATGAGGAGGAGGTGTCTACCACTATGTTTGCTGTACAAGCAGGGGATAGATGCTGCTAGTGGCTCTCAGGCAAGTCTTCCACTGTGTTGGATGGGGTGGCAGCTGAGTAGGTCAGATAATACGTAGGAGAGGGCACCTGGCGGTCAGTCTGGCAGGCAGTGGCAGCTGGTGGAGTTCTTTGTGCATGTGCTGCTGCTGCAAGCTCCGCAGGGTATGGCGGCATGGTGGGCACATCACTGAGGAATTTCTGCAGAAAATAAGCCACAAAGGCTTCTTGGGCCTCCTCCACATAGTTCATGAAGGCCAACTACCGCTGCTCGATGTGCTTTGTGCTGTTTAGAAGTATGTGTAGTAGTGGGAGGACTTCTTTGTCTGGGGCAGCTTCAGTACTGCCGGGGGAGGCTGGAGTTTAAGGCTGTGTGGCTGAAGGCTGGCTGGGCGTTGCTAGCTCTTTCTCCGCATCCTGCATCATCTGAATGCAAACCTTTTTTGGTCCAGCCCTCTTTGGCTATCGTTAGCTCATCTGTGGGCTTTGCTGGGACACTGAAGTTGGTGTAGAGACCTGTGATGAGGGACGAGAAGTACAACCTGCCTTTCTTCTTTTTGAAGCAGTTGTGAATTTCTGTGCAGATAATTTCCCCTACATTTATCGGCCGGTTCATCAGTATACTGTGAATTAGGGCGAGGCGCGGCCGATCAACAGTTGAGTTGTGGGATGTGGGCAGCTGACGCCTTTTTACAAACGTGTTCCATAACATGGCTTCGGGCAGCAGATAGCGGCGCTGGACAGATCCTACATGTTTGCCTCCCAGCCATGGCGTTTTGGGCTTGCAGAGTTTGGCCTTGATTTTTTTTATAATCGAGAGCCGTTAGTGACTGCCTCCACTCCTCGTGAGGGTTGTCATCCATATCAAGGCCATAATACATGTTGATGACAGCAACATTTAGTTTGACCGGCTCCTCACGAACATAGACAAATGGCTTCTCCGGGCAGGGCTGATGGGAGTAGAATTCCCTGACTATAGTGATTTTCGCTATATCTGGCTGTTGAGCGAACATCTCCCATCCCCTGTTGTGGATGGTTCCGAACAAGGCGGGCTCTAGACCACGGTCTCCCATTTTCCGTGTGTAATGGAAGCCTTGCTCCTCCCATACTGCCTGCTTAGAGAACTTATTTATGTATCTTTCCTCGTCCTCCTTGTAGCAAAATCTCTTGTAAATGGGTTTTTGGTTTGATGCTGATGCCATGTCAATGGTTGTACTTGACTGAAACTAGAAAGAAAGGTTATGAGAGAGCAGAGGAATCATATAGAAGATAGCAGAAAGGAGAAAGTAAAGTAAAATGAGGTGAGTGAGTGGGGTGTATATATTGGCTGCCGAGAGGTGCCGGGGCAGCATTAAATGCCTAACAGTCCGATTTTCTTGCGCACGTTACAGATTTTTCTGCTTGTTATTTTCAGAGCCGCTGGCAACTAGCCGTTACGCATTGCTGCGCTGGCTGCTGTCTCGGCAAGATGGTGGGCGGGCTTCTTGCTGGGCCTCCTTCTTAATCCTGCCCTTGTGTTCCTAAACCTAAAATAAAATAAATTGAAATAGCAATAAAAATAATTAAATAATTTCTAAAAAATAAAATTCTAAAAGCTAATCTAATCCTAAAATAAAATAAATTCTAATCCTAATGCATAAAAATAAAAATAAAATAATAAAGTAAAAATTAAGTTATGTTGGGAGTGCATTTGGGTGCATCTCCCAGACATGACCACTTCCTAAGGTGGTTTGACTTTTTCTTCCATCCTAGGGGGTCCTCCTGTTCTTTCAGATGTTGTGTTACTGGGTCTTTAAGCCTGCCCCTAGGCATGTCGCGACAATTGTTGCCCTGGCCTGTTTCCACGCTGATTTTGGCAGCTTTTGCATCCGAGCTTCCTTTTCCCTCTTCTAAGGATTGTAGCACATTCATCTTTTTGCTCTGGTCCTCTACTCTCATTGTCAGCTCCCCGAGTTCCACATCTATAAGCGTTCTGCCCGTGGCCAAGAATGGTCGCCCAAGGATGATAGGGGCTTTTTCGTTGGCTTCACAATCCAAGATGAGGAAGTCGGCAGGGAGAATCATGTTGCCCACTTTTACTAGGATGTCTTCGATCTTTCCCTCCGGTTGTAGATATGAGTGATCAGCAAGTTTAAGCATGACGAAGGTAGGTTTGGCAGGCCCAATACCTAGTTTATCGAAGACAGCTTTGGGCATCAGGTTGATACTGGCTCCCAAGTCACACATGGCTCTAGTCTCATGTTTGCTGCCTATCCTTCATGGGATAACAAAGCTGCCTGGATCTGTCTGCTTGGGCGGCAGCTTGTTATGCAGCATAGCCATTGACTCTTCAATGAAAACCACTGTCTCGAATTCCCCAACCACCTTCTTCTTAGAAACCATGTCCCTGAGATGTTTGGCATAGTTTGGCATGCTTTGAATGGCTTATATCAGAGGTATATTGATATGCACCTGCTTCAGAATATCTAGGAACTTTCTGAATTGGTGCTCTTGTTGCTGATGCTTGAGCTTTTGGGGGAATGGTGCTGGCAGACTGATGTCCTCTATGAGCTCCTTTCTTGGGGGCTTAGTCTGGGGAGGATCATCCGTTTCAGGGCTGCTGTCGTGCTCTGCCACTGGGGCGGCTGGTGTTAGTGCTGCTGAGGCAAGCTTATTTGTCTGGTCCGGCTGAGTTCATGGATGTTCCACCATATGGGTTCATCTAGCTGGTTCTCACTTCTTCTAGATATAGCCCTGCAATGTTCATAAGTGGGTTTGGCTGCTGCTTGTGAGCTGCAAGATGAAGCACCCATTGTCTGACTGTTGTAGATTTCAATGAACTACGCAAATTGGGTCTCCAGGTTTTTTATGGCAGCCTCCTGGTTGTTGATCTTCATCTCTGTCCTATCCATAAAAGACTCACTTTTTTCAATAAATTTATTTGTATGAATAATAAATTCAATAGCTCTAGTCATAAAAGTTTGAAGTGTTGCTTCTAGTGAGTTATTGTTTTGTGGCTGCTGAGTCTGCTACCGGGACTGATTCTGCTGGTAGCCTCCTTGTAGTTGTTGTGGGTTTGCAGTTGTCTTCGGGTTGCTACAGGAGAAGTTGGGATGGTTTCTCCGTCCAAGATTATAGGTGTTCTGGGCAGGCCTGCTATTCCTCTTGTATCTTCCTATGTAATTTGCAGATGTAGTACAGGCAGACGAATCGTGGCTGCCCCCACATTCGCCACAGAATGGCTCCACATCTTTTACTTCATAGACCTTCTCAAGGGGTTGCACAATCTTCATTACCAGCTCCGTCAGTGTGTCTAGGCGAGCGTTAACAGATTCTGAGGCTTCTACCTCATTTGTAGTGGTTGGCCGCCTTGTGCCGCCTCGGCGGGCTGTCGGGTACTTGTAATCATTTTTAGCGGCTATGTTCAGCAGCCGCAATGCTTCCTCTGGGGGTCTGTCGAGAATGATCCCAATGACTGAGGCATCTATCATCACCCGAGTTGGGTAGTTAACCCCGTTATAGAATATAGATACCTGAGTCCAAGCAGGTAGACCATGTAGCGGACAATTATTCAATATATGTTTGTACCGCTGCCATGCCTCGTACATTGGCTCGTCACCCCCTTGTCTAAAGGCTGTGATCTCATTTCGCAGCCTATCAGTGATGTTAGACGGGCTGAAAAGGTCTAGAAAATCTTTGCAGAGCTCCGTCCATGTATTAAAAGATCCGGTTGGCTGGTTATTCAACAATTGTTTAGCCCTATCCCTTAGTGAATAGGGAAATAGCCTCTGCCTTAGTACATCCTTGTGGACCCCATGTATCTTGAATGCTCGACAAATGTCCAGAAATCCTCGTAAATGCTGTGTAGCATCTTCTGTGGCAGTCCCTCAAAAGTGCCCTAATGTGTTTATTATGTTGAACATGACATGCTTTAATTCGAAATGGTCTGCCCCATATGTCAAGATCTATCACTATTGGCTCGAACCCTCAGAAGTCATGCTCGAGATATTCTCTGGTAGTTCAAGCGGGCTGGGGTTGCCTGGGCAGATCAGGGGGTCCTGCCGTGGTAGATCTTGCGGACCTCTGGGCGGCAAGTCCTGCTACCTGCCCCTGCCATTTGCGAAATCATTTGGTGGGTCCTCGTTTACCATTGTTTCTTCCTTTGCTTTCCCCATGTCTTCTTTGTTTCTCTTTAAGACTTCCCTAAGCTCCCTCTTAATCCTTCTTGTTTCTCGCTCGAAATCGTCGTAAATGATAAGATTTCCTTTAGGGTTTGCCCTGGTCATGCACTAGAAAAGGAAGGTAATATATATATATATATATTTAAAAATAAAGACAAAATAAAAATTAATTGAAAAGTGCAAAAATTGAAAAACGAAATTTGTTGTTACCAATCCCCGGTAATGGCGCCAAAAACTTGTAGCGCGTGTAGGTATTCCCTTTTTGTGAGAGCGCAAGTGCATACTCCTGCCAAGTTATAGTACAAAAGATGTTGAATCCCACGAGGATTGGACAACGCTGCTCGTTTTGTAGTCCCTGCACAAGGTAAAATAAAAACACAAGTGAATTGTTTGTTGATATGAAAAGTAATTGAAAACACAAATAAATGAGGTGAATCAAGTTGATAGAGCATGCAAGGTTATGCTGCTCCTTAGTGCGAAACTACGTTGTAAGAGGTCTGAGTTGTTTCGTGCTGCCATGATATGTTGCCTCGGCGAGTATGGCGGGCGGCAGGCTACGACCCTGTCACGCGGCTGCAGCGGGTCACTACCCCTGCAACTTTCGCTGTCTCGACAGGTGGAACGGATCTGGAAGATACTCTATGTTCGGCGGGATAGTCGGCTGTGATCCTCCTTATTTCTAGGCAAGGATGCTCGAGAGCTAACGTGACGTAGGCAATACCTAGCAATCTCAGCGTAAACCTAACACAGACTAGTCAACTCGGTTGGTGATCCCTTTTAGCCGTTGAAACTTTTGAACTAGTTAGGAACCAAGTTAGTCACGCCCCAACATGTTGTGACCGTGCTTAACCCTTTCGTGAGCCTTACACTTTCGTGCCTGAAAAATGAATTCTCTCAACTGACTGGTGTAGACTAATTGAAAGAATGAAGTACAAAGATTAAGCAAACTTGGAATATTTTATTAAAGAAAACAACTCAAAACCTAAAACAACTGTTTCACAACTAATTTACAACATAACCCTAACCCAAGTGGAGTTTAAAACATGGCGGCGGCAAAGAACACTAGCAAAGTCTATAGAAAACCTAAGATGATTTGAACTAGGAGTACAATGGGTATTTATAGACTAATAACTAGGTTAAGTCCTCCTTAAAGTAGAAGTCCTCAAAAGTAGCTTTCCATCTTTAATATGGCTTTAAACTTTGACTTCTTTACGTGGAATATGGACTTTATCTTGTTTGCCTTAGCCCGCAAGTAACCTTAAGATTTTTGCATCGGCGACTCTGGCTGCTGCTACAGACGTCAGAAAATCAAATGGATGTTGACGATAGAATCAATGTTTTTAGCTCTACAGATCGCGCTCCGGTTCTCCAACTTCCATAGTCAGCTGTCGTGGGCAGCAAGGTCGGCGACAACTCTACTCGACAGCTACTCGGCAGCAACTGTCTTCAGCTGGAACTGAATTAGTACAACTCCTAGGTTTGTTCCTCAGCTTTGTGTCCTCAGCTCCTCGGTTCCTTCTTTTAGCCTTTAGTACCTAAATACAAAAATACACTAAAATAATATCTCTTGTTTACCAAAATAATGATAATTTATAAAAACAAGGCAAAATGAAGAAATACTGTAAAATGCCATGCATGCACCTACTTATGCCTAAAATATGCTTAAAACAGTAATAATAAGAGGTGGAATGTGTACGAAATATAGGACTTGTGGACACTTTACAATAATCAAGAACAAGTATCCCTTGCCAAGGATTGATGATCTTTTTTATCAGTTTCGAGGAGCCTTGGTGTTTTCTAAAATTTATTTGAGGTCAGGGTATTTACTAGTTGAAGGTGAAGGATCTAGACGTACCTAAAACAACTTTTCGGACAAGGTACAAGCATTATGAGTTCTTAGTGATACCTTTTGGTTTAACCAACGCACCTGTTGTTTTCATGGACATGATGAATCGCGTATTCCATTAGTTTTTAGATAAGTTTGTGGTGGTGTTCATCGATGACATCCTTGTGTACTCTCGTACCGAGGAGAATTACGATCGACACTTAAGGATAATGTTGCAAGTGTTGTTGGAAAACCAGCTTTATGCCAAGCTGAGCAAATGTGAGTTTTGGCTCAGGGAAGTAGTCTTCCTTGGACATGTTGTATCGACTGAGGGTATTCGTATTGATCCACATAAGGTAGAGGCAGTGTTGAGTTGGAATGTGCCTAAGTCAGTGACAGAGGTACGAAGTTTTCTTGGCTTGGCTGATATTTACCGTAGGTTTGTTGAAGGCTTCTCGAAGATTGCTGCACCTTTGACCAAGTTGTTGCAGAAGAATGTTCGCTTTGAGTGGACAGACGTGAGGCAACTAGCTTTCGAGAAGTTAAAGGAAGCTTTGGCGCAAGCTCCTTTCCTGATTCAACCTGAGTTTGGTAAAGAGTTTGTAGTGTATAGTGATGCGTCCTATGTTGGTTTGGGTTGTGTGTTGATGCAGGAGGGTAAGGTAGTGGCGTATGCATCTAGGCAGTTGAAGGTGCATGAGCGTAACTACCCTACTCATGATCTTGAGATCGTGGCTGTTGTGTTTGCTTTGAAGATTTGGAGGCATTACTTATATGGCGAGAAGTGTGTGGTATTCATAGATTATAAGAGTTTAAAGTATCTTATGTCTAAAAAGAAGTTGAATCTTAGGCAACGTCGATGGGTGGAGTTGCTTAAGGATTATGATCTATCGATCGAGTATCATCTTGGAAAAGCCAATGTTGTGGCTGATGCTTTGAGCTAGAAAGTGGTTGTGGAGTTGAGGGCGATGTTTGCTCGCTTGAGCATACCGCGAGATGGTGGTCTTGTTGCTGAATTGCAAGTGAAACCATTTTTGATTCAGTTGATCAAGGATAATCAGTTGCTTGATAATTCTCTTGTTCCTCATGTTCAGAATATTGCGGATGGTAAGCCTTCGGATTTTAGTTTCAATGATGACAATGTTTTGTGTTTTAGGAGTCAGATAGTGGTGTCGAATGATGCTGAGTTGAGGCGCATAATTCTGACTGAGGCACATAGTTGTCCTTTCGCTATGCACCCTGGTAGTACAAAGATGTATCGTGGTTTGAAGGATGAGTACTATTGGGTGGGGTTGAAGAAGGATGTTGCAGAGTTTGTTAGCAAATGCATGGTTTATTGCAACCTTTGAAAATCCCAAAATGGAAGTGGGAAAGGATTAGCATGGATTTTGTGTCTGGTTTGCCTTTGTCATCATCGAAGAGGAATTCTATTTGGGTGATTGTTGATCGCCTTACGAAGTGTGCACATTTCTTGCCTGTGAAAACTACGTATACCTTGGATAAGCTGGCAGAGCTGTACATTGCTGAGATTGTGCGGTTGCACAGTGTGCCAAAGTCTACAGTGTTGGATAGAGATCCGAGGTTCACATCAAGGTTTTGGGAATGTTTGCATCAAGCCTTGGGTACACGGTTGAATTTCAATACTTCTTATCAACCTCAGACAGATGGACAGTCTGAGCGTGTTATCCAAGTGCTTGAGGACATGTTGAGGTGTTGTGTTATTGATTTCTAAGGTTCTTGGGAGAAGCACTTGCCTTTGGTTGAGTTTTCTTACAACAATAGTTACCATGCAAGCATTCAAATGGCCCCATACGAGGCTTTGTATGGGAGAAAGTGTAGAACGCCTCTGTGTTGGGCAGAAATGGGGCGAAAGTTGATTTCGATGCCGGCTATATTGAAAGCAACCACCAAGAAGGTGAAGCTCATTTGTGAGCACTTGAAGGCAGCGTCGGATCGGCAAAAGTCGTACGCGGATTTGAAACGTAAAGAGATTGAGTTCGCAGTTGGCGAACGTGTGTTCTTGAAAGTATCGCCTTGGAAGAAGGTGATGAGATTTTGGCGTAAAGGTAAGCTTAGCCCGAAGTTTATTGGACCTTATGAGGTTGTGGAGCATATTGGTCCTGTGGCATAGCAGTTGAGGTTACCTCCCGAGTTGGAAAGGATCCATGATGTATTTCATGTTTCAGTGTTGTAGAGGTATAGATCGGATCCTTCGCATGTGATGCCTGTTGATGAGATAGAGTTGAATCTGGATTTGTCTTATGACGAGGAACCGATGAGGATCCTGGATTTGAGCAGCAAAGTTCTTCGTGGAAAGACGATAGAGCTTGTGAAGGTGTTGTGGCGACACCGAGGAGTTGAGGAGGCCACTTGGGAAAGCAAAGCGAACATGTTGAAGCAGTGTCCGCACCTTTTTCCTTTAGGTAAAAATTTCGAGGACGAAATTTCCTAAGTGGGGGAGAGTTGTAACGCCCTGGTTTTTGGCCTAGATGTTTTAGACATCGGATCAGGTCGATCGGATACGGTTTGAATCGTATAGGTGGTTTAGGGAGATCAAGGTTTGAGATTGGATAAAAATATTTAAAAATTGCAAAAATATTCTAAAATCATGTTTAAGAGGTTGGTCGAATCAATTTTACAAAATGAGTTTCGAAAGAGGTACATTTTGGGTAGTGACCAAAATGTAAAGTTTTAAAACTGTGGAAAATGTAAATTTTAAAAGAGGAGTCAAAATCTTAGAATCTTTAGGGAGCTTTTGTACAATTAAACATTTCCTTAAATTGACATGTGTTTAAATGAGTTTTAAAATAATTAAATAAAAAGGATTTTATTTATTTAATTGCTAAATAGTAAATTGAGGAGTTTTTGACGTAATTAACTTTCATTTCAACAAAACCCATTTTCTCAAATCTTTTCTCCAGATTTCTTTTCTTCCAAACACTCTCTCTTTAGTTTCTCATCTTTTTCCAAGAATTCTCTTCAATTTCTTCAAGGTTTGTGAAGCAAAAACTTGTCAATCTTTAAGGAAGGCAAGGATTGGAGGTAAGTCCCGTTCTTAACCTCTAATCTAGGTTCTTTATTGAAATTCCCAAGATTATTGACTCCTAATTGTTGTTTTTAACTGAGTTTTGATTATATTTTGATTTAAGATCAAAATCTTGCAAAATAATGGTTTAAATCTTGATTTTCGGAGTATTGTTGATGAGCTCTGTTTTAGATTGATTCTGATTGAGTTTTGAGATGATTATGATGTTGAAAAAGTGTTTTTATAATATAGATCCCGAGATCCTTGAGTTTTATGATAATTTTAGTTGGGTTTTTGAGGTGTTTGATGATGTTATGCTTGCTGGAGGTATAAGGAACGATTTATATTGTTTTTAGATGTGTTTTGATGATTATTAATGGTTAGAAGTGATGTATGTTGGTTGGGCTTGGTTTAGAAAGCAATCGATTGAGTTTTCGGTTGTTTCGGTTGGGTAAATTGGTGTAGTTTTGCTGGGCAACGAGTTTGTGATTAGTTGTTGGTGTTGGAATGCATTTTAATGCATTTGGATCTCTGTTTTGATGCTTTAAAAACAAGGGATCTTGATCTGAAAGCAAGTGAGGCATTTTTGGAGGCTTCAGACGAGTGATCTTCGCGTCGGCAAGCGGAGTTTCGCGTATCGGTGAGTGGAGAAGAGATTTCCATCTTTGAAACATTTTGAACATGATTTTGAGAGCTTAGTGTAAGTTTGAAACACTTAGCGAAGCTCAAGTGTAAGTAAAACGAAAGTCTCTCGGATTGTGCTATGTTTTGGTTTGAAATGCACTTGATTTAAATGTGGTTTGATTATTGTTTTAAAGCATGCTTTAAGCAATGATGTTGCTGGTTGTAAATGCCATTTTGTAAAGGATGCACGTTGTAAGTGATCCTTGAGTTTATATGAATATGAGTATGGATTTAAGTATGTTAATGCTTGTGAAAATGGCATTGTGGTTTATGCTTGTAAAACAGTGAATCAATGATGATTAATGATTATATTAGCAAGTGATGGTAAATGGTTTTGGTTACTTTAATCAGATATAGTTAGCCGGCTATAGGATTGGGTGCACCGTGAATAAAGTCTCCTTGTATGTCGAGGGGTTATGAGTATGCCGTAAACTCCATCCAAGTACCCTAACGATTGAGGCTAAGATCACAACGATGGATGGTTTAATCCCGTGTGTGAATCTTGTGGTTTGTGTCCCGTGCTCTCGTTAGTGGAATTATACAACTACCGATGAGTGATGATGAGGGGCTGTGATTGTGCCATTTAACTCCACCTTGTGTAATCCAGTAGTGTGTATGAAGCGTGTGGGACAACGCTTTTAATCCACGTATCTGATCGTGTCAATTGTGTTGGTTTTGATATGGTTTGTTATTGATCACTTGCGATCCAATATAATGATGTTGATATAATGAGTTAATGTTGAACATTTATTTGAGAAAGCATGAGATGCTTGAGAGATATTCTTGAATGCATATGATGCTTGGTTTAAGCATGAGCAAAGGTTTTTGCTGTTGTAATTAATGATGCTATGAGCATGTGGATTTTGAAAGTGGAAATGATGTTTTAAAGTGCATGTTTTAAAGAAAGGCATATGTTTACAAAGAATGATGATTCGGTTTTATAAGATGCATTGATGAATGTTTTGTTGTTAGCGGTCATCACTAAGCTTTATGCTTACGCTCATTTATTTCATCAATGTAGAGAATTGAGTATCTTGGCAGCAAGAGAGCAAGGGGAATCCAAGTGATTTTTGCTAAGCAAAGTATGTACTATCACTTTAGTGTAATAAGAGGCAATGGGAGGGTTTCTACTCATGAATTTGTTTGGTGATGTTAAGCACCTTGAGCATGTTTGGTTTGTATTTTGGACTTGTAAATGGTCTCTATATGGTTTATGGTCCTTTATTTGGTATTTTTGGCTATGCTATGATATATGTTTTAAAGCATGCTTATGTAGTTCTATACCCTTCATGATTTGCGATGTATAATGCTTGAAATATGAATAGATGTTGATGCTTATATGTTAGATGTATATGTCTTAGCATATGTAAATGTTTTGGACATGTTTAGATATTGTTAAATGTTATTTGAGGGCTGTTGGAAGTGCATTTCTGGTATGTGTATCGATACTCGGGAAAGCGTATCGATACCGTTTTCACAAAATTTGCTACGGAACCGTTAATTTCAGTTAAAAGTATCTTTTTAAGTTTCTGGAATGTTGCATTTTGGTCCCTGAATGTTGTGTGTTCAATTTGTTGAGTTTGGATGATCCGTTTGTGATGAAATTTGACATGGAGGCATGTTACATGGCTAATTAAGGATTGGTAATCTTAAAAGCTGAATAGTCTCTGTATTTTATGGAAATTATAGTTTAGTCCCTAAATGTGTATTTTAAGTAATTGAACCCCTAATCGATCTCCGATTGCTATGCCGTTTTATTCTGAGTGAGTTGTTGTTCACATAGGATCTTAATGTGCATCTAGAGAAGATAAAAAGAAAAAAGGTTGTTAATCGATGTCAGCTTTAACGAGTTGGCTTCGATTTTCCCCGTGTAATCTTCTTAGTTCGGGTCGGGCATCTAGGCCGGGCTAAGGGGTTACAAAGTTTGTGATTGTTTGTTGTTGTTGATTGTTTAAACCAAGTTTGTGATAAAACGGAATGTTGATACTGGTTGAATGTTGTTGATTTTTATGAACAATGATTCTTATATATATATATATATGTTGATTATGATATTGCATTTGGGGTTTGTTTTAGGGAAACCATTGCCTTAATAGTATAGTCTGAAATGTTTTGATTTGTAATGGAAGTCTTGGATCCTTGCTTGAAGCTATCCTGACTGTTTTGTTTTTTTAAAATTATCATGCCGTAGATATTTTAGCACGATGGGACCGAGAAGAGAATTGTGATCTAGTGTGATTGTTGTGTCCATTGGGCTGGGAAATTAGGAGAATGAAATACCTCCTGGAGGTTTGCCACCTCCTCCGCCTAATCCACCCGAGAATGTGGAGGAAGTACCCCCCTGAGCCAGCTAGGCCAGCATTGGGTAACTTGACGCCCTTGGTTCAGGCGATTGTTGTTGTTGCTAGAGTACATGTGCAAGCACTACCTGTTGGGCAAACGAGGTTTCCCTTGGAGTGTTTGCGTAGTTTGGGCGGTATTAAGTATCGTGTTTTGTCTCTCGAGGCATCTAAGGCTTGGATGGCCAATACGATCCAAATTTTGGAACATATGGGGTGCAATGATGCTCGTAAGCTGGGATGTGTTGTTTTCCTGTTGCAAGGTGATGCTTACAGCTTGTGGACGATTGTAACTGCGGCCATGGAGCCTAATGATGTGGATTGGGAGCTTTTCCAAACCACCTTTAAGAAGATGTATCTAGAGTTTAGATACTTGGATGACAAGAAATGCGAGTTCATGTCGTTAGTTCAGGGTAGCATGACTGTGGCTGAGTATGAGGTTCAGTTTTTTCGTTTGAGCCAATATGATTTTGAGTTAATGCTGAGTGATAGGCATCGATGTGAATGTTTCTATTATGGCCTGGTTTAAGAGGTGAAGACCTACGTGTTGGCCTCTGATTAACCAGATTTCGATGTGTTGGTGACTCGGGCGAAGGATATTGAGTAGAAATTGGGTTTATCTTCATGTGTGGGAGGTTCTGGCTCTGGTAGGAGAGTTGCGGACTCTAGCCATGGTGGTGGTCAATATAAGAGGCAACGAGACAAGAAGTATCGTTTTGAAGCGAGGCATGGTGGAAGTAGTGCTGGGCGTGGATCGCAAGGTCAAGGTGTTTATGCCCGACCAACTTTTAATAGTTGTTGGGTGTTGTTGCGTGTAAAATAGTCTATCGCAATAGAGTGCAAGTGTACACGACGCAAGTAGTAAAGTGATACACGAAGTATCAGATGTCGAATCCACAGGGACTGGAAATAGCTTTATCCTTGGATTGCTGCACAAGAGAGAAAGAAGAGAGTTTAATTGATTGTAGAAGAATATTGAAGAATACTTAATATAAAATAACGGAGTTTTCAGGGTTAAGAAATAGGCCGGTATTGATCTGCTTGGTAGGGCAGGTGTTGCACTGTAAAAGAAATTCATGTTCTGTCGTCGTCCCTGTCGCGACAGCAGTCTGTTGTTGTCGCGACAACGATCACACAACTCTATACTTCAAGCTTGGCATGAATCTCTGCTGCGACTTGTCCTATCCCTAGGTCCAAGTATTGTCGATGAACACGTCTTGGATGATACCTCCCGGCGTGAATCGAAGGATGAACACCAATGTTGTTGAATTCTTCCTTAGCCACTTAACCTCGTCCTATCCCTAGGTCCGAGATAGTTCAACCATAAACTACAGAACCCACACTTATTCCTTTCGTATACTTAACTCTCCCGATATTAAGTAAGTGAATAATCTCACAATGCTCTCCCGATACTCTTGTAAGATGTTGTAAACCAGAATAAGCAAACTTGAAGTTTATTTTATTGAACAGAAAAATCCTAAAAACAATACAATCCTTGCGACTACTTTACAGAATCAACCCTTAGCCCTAGGGGAAGTTTAGAACATGATGAGAAGGGGGAAAACGACTAGGGTTTTGGGGAAGACGGCTAGAGAATGAGATATCCTTCCCTAGGTCGAATTACACGGCTTTATATAGGCCTTGGGTTTAAGTTTTCTAATCAGGTAAGAGTACAAGTTTAAATTAAAGTACAACTCTATTAAATACTAAATCTTCAGAGTAGATGCCTTTAACTCGTCCTCTTTTCATGCTTTGGGTTTCTTCCTTGAACTTTGGGCTTGGCCTTCATTCTGATCTAGGGCTCAGAAAAATATAGGAGTGGCCCACGACAAACCGGCTTAATTTCCTCTATCTGTCGAGCTCCACTTCACTTTTCCCTTCACTATTGCTGTCGTCATGGCTGCCACGGCAGTGGCCACGACAGCGTCCTCCTTCTTGACTTCAGTCCTGTGTTCCAGCTCTGCTTCTTCACTGCCCTGAGTCTGCCACATCAGCTACCTACAAAATCAGCCAAAATCAGTAGCAACTGTGCCATTTTATATAATTGTGATGTATATGTGAAATCTATCCTAAATGCAATGAATTATGCTTGAATGCAGCAGAAATATGGGTTAAATAAGGGGTAAAAAGTAGAACTTTTGCACACTCAACACACCCCCAAACTCATGTTCTTGCTTGTCCTCAAGCAATTATGACCTAAAAAAAATAAAAATAAAACTTTTTGTGTGGCTTAAAATAGTGAACTTTTCCTTACCTACCATTCATGTCCTATTGCGAACAACACCTTGTTGGATATTTCAGGATTCATTCGGAACCTTGCTATAATTCTCGTGTAGTGTGTGCATGTTTTGTGAACAATTATATGCCTAGACTCTTTTAGTTTACTAGAATAGCTAAGCCACTCACTTGAATTTTTATGCCAGCTTTCATTTTCTTAGAGGCAATTCTTAGGCTCCTTTAGTTTTTCTTAGACTCGGTTTTCTTTTCTTAGTTTAAGTTTGACTAGAGCCTGTTTCGGGCACCTCTAGCAAACTTCCTAGAGCCGGTTTTGGGCACCTCTAGGTGTATTGAGTCTAACTTTTCTTAACTTCTTTTCCTATAGCCAGTGTTAAACACCTCTAGGGGCAATTCGAGTGTTTAAGCTTTTTCCTATTCTAGTTTACCAGTAGAAGTCTAGACATTATAAGAGTCACAAAGGATGTTTAATGATCATAACTATAGTAAGGCTCTAAATTGTTCCTAAAAATATCCTAAAGGCACTGCCACGACAGGTAAGTTCAGTTCAAAGACTTAAGCCATTTTTCTTGACAAAAATAAACTTAAATAATAATTAAGACTTAGACACAATTTTAAACCTAAATGACACTTCATATTACTGGAGGGATGCCACCCCCAAACTCGAAGGTTGCATTGCCCTTAATGCATGATAACATGAAAAGAAAATAAAAACAAAATACATCACAATAATAATAAAACAACAAGACAACAAAAATAAGATAGGAACTTAATTTCAGGAGCTGTCATCGCTGCTCTTGCTGCTAATATGTAGCTGCCGGCGGGCAGTGACCTTCATTGTGGGTGCTGGCAGAGTGCTAGGAGAGACAGAGGCAATCTTTTTCTTGGCTTCCGGTGGGGGCTGGATACGAGTGGGTGAGATCTGGGGTAGCTTTTCCAGCACTTGTACCTCATCTGATGAGCTGCTGCTACTGCTGCGGGCAGACTTACCCTGGACGGATGATCCTTCACCAGTGTTGGGCTTCTGCCTTTTCATAGGAGTGAACTCCTTGGAAAGGTTTCTCGCAATAGATGGCTCCCCATCAGATTCTTGCCAGATGGAGGACGATGAGAACCCTGCGAAGTAGTCGTCATCGAGTTCTGGCAGCGGCTCCTTTTGTTTTTCTCCTCTGGCAGAGGCAGTGGCAGTGTGGCTGCCGCCTTCAGCTGTCGCGGCCGGGGTTGGAGTGGATGCAACAGAGGGTGTTTTTGGTGTGGCAGCGGGAGTGGGAGTATGGGCAGGTGTAGGGGCAGCAAAGTATTGCCCTGGGAAAGCAGGAAATTGTACATTTTCAAAATTTAAATTGTTTTGAATGAAATGTGCCGTGGCTAGCGTGAAGTCTCTGACGAAACTCATCAGACCAAGCTGATGTTCCTCCATTTTTTTCAGTGTGGCCAGAATCTGAGTAGAGGAGTCTGTTGGAGGGGCTGCTGTCGTTGGCTGCTGCTGCTCTACGGCGGCAGGTTCTGGCTGAGTGGGCTCTGCTAGCTCTTCTCCTGCGACAGATGGGTTGAAGAAGGAAAGGGGTGTGGCTGCTTTCAGTTCCATTAAGCTGAAAATGTTGCGCTCCGTCCATCCCTTCCCTCGGACCTTGAAATCTTCGTGGATTTCTGGAATGTTGTGGCCGCGGCAGATCTTGGTGATGAGGTATGGGAAGACAAGGGGTCTCGACGGTCGAAGGGCACACTCCAAAATCCCCTCCCGTATATACCGGCCGACATTTATGGGTCTCTCATTTAAAATGGAATGAACGAGAGCTAACCTGGGTCGGTCAACCGTGCTATTGTGGGAAGAAGGCATTGTCCTCTTCTTTATGAAGTGGTTCCATAGTTTGGCCTCGGGAGTGAGTTGAGTACGTTTCACCGTCCACCGATTCTTGGGGTCGGTATTCCACTCTGTCCCTTCTTCCGTTACCTCTGCCATCACAACATCGTAGTCTGCCGACAACAGACTCTCTACGAACCTTTTGTGTATGTTCTCCCTTTTGCTGACATAGATACCATAGAGGGTATTAATGTAGGCAGGCTCGAGAGTAACTTCTTTACCTCTCACTGTCACGGTCTTCGTATCCCTGTTGTCGACGACAGCGTAAAATTCTCAGACCAACGTGACATTCATCTCTTCTGGCTGGGTAGCAAACATCTGCCATTTGAGGGCCTTGATTTTTCGTGCAATGAATGGTTCGAGCCTAAAGTCTTCCGTGCGTTTGGTGTAAAGGAACCCTCTCTCTTCCCACATCTCCCTCTTTTGGAAGGAGCGGTAATATATACCGGCGGAATTAGTGGAGGTGAAGCGGTTAGGGATGGTATTGTGGCTGAGTGTGCCGACTGCTGTGGCAGAGCTGGAGGCAGCACTTTGTCGTGTCTGTCTGGTACTCATAGTTGCAAGGCTGTGGAAAATGAAAGAAAATTTAGATCTAGAGAGAAAGCAAGTTGAGAGAGTAAAAGTGAGGTGAAAAATGAATAGTAAATGAGGTTTATATAGATGAATGGTTTGCTGCCCGTTCGAGCTATAACGGCAGGCGCGAATAACGGGGCCAGCTGTTACGCGGTTTCTGACGCGTCTGCCATGTGTTTTCGTGTCTACTGCGCTTTTGTTACGTGCTTGAGTGTCTTCCGCGACAACGTGGTGACAGGCTGTATTTTCTGCGTCTGTCACGACAACTGTTGACAGGCTGTGACGATAGAGTCCTCCTTTGGGCTTTTTGGGTTGCTGTGGGAATGGTGGGCTGATTCACTTCTTCTCCTCTCTTTGTTTCCCTTATTTCCTAAAAATAATTAAAATAAAAACTTAGTTCCGAAAAATAAAATAATTCTATTTTCCTAATAAAATAAAATACATAAATAATAAAATAAAAAAATTTAAAAATTAATTTAAATTAGGGATGCCTTGAGGGGCATCTCCTAAAGTAACCACTTCTTGCATCCTTGGGGCTTCAGTCCCCTGATAATGCTCTAGTCTCTATCCGTTGACTTTGAATTGGTGCCCGTCTTTTAAAGATTTGATCGTGATGGCACCATGAGGAAAAACCTGCACAACTTGGAATGGGCCGAACCATCTAGATTTAAGATTTCCTGGGAAAAGTTTCAACCTAGAGTTAAACAATAACACAAGATGCCCTGGGCAGAACTGTCGTGGAAGCAACTTCTTGTCATGCCATCTTTTGGTCTTGTCCTTGTAAATTCGTACGTTGTCGTAGGCCATTGCTCGAATTTCTTCAATTTCATTCAAGTCAAGTAACCTCTTATGTCCTGCCTTGTTTAAGTCCATGTTTACTGCCTTGATAGCCCAGTAAGCTTTGTGCTCTATCTCAATAGGTAAATGACATGTTTTTCCATATATCAGCCTGTAGGGTGACATTCCCAATGGTGTCTTGAATGCTGTTCTATAGGCCCAGAGTTCATCATTGAGGTGTAGAGACCAGTCCTTTCGAGTAGGTTTAACCATCTTCTCAAGAATGTTCTTTACTTCCTTGTTGGATATTTCGGCCTGTCCATTGGTCTGAGGGTGATATGATGTTGCAATGCGGTGCTTTACGCCGTATTTTCTTAAGGTAGCAGCGATTACCCTATTGTCGAAGTGTCTCCCTTCATCACTGATGATCGCCTTAGGTATGCCAAACCTGGAGAAAATGTTTTTGTGTAGAAATCTGTGAACAGTCTTGGCATCGTTTTTCTGTGTTGCGATCGCTTCAACCCATTTAGATACATAATCTACTGTCAGTAGGTTATATAGATTCCCGCATGATGCTGGGAATGGTCCCATGAAATCAATCCCCCATACGTCGAAGATTTCGACTTCTAGGATGTTTTGCAGTGGCATCTCATATCTTCTTGAGATGTTCCCAGTCCGTTGGCACTTGTCACAGCTTTTGTAGAATGCTTGGGCATCCTTGAACAGTGAGGGCCAATAAAAACCAGATTGCAAAACCTTGGCAGCGGTTTTGTTTCCACCTAAGTGTCCTCCATATGGTGAAGCATGGCAGTGGTGAAGCACAGCTTCCTGTTATTCATGTGGTACACATCGCCTGAGAATTTGATCTGCACAATGTTTGAAAAGAAGAGGTTCGTCCCAATAATAATGTTTTGCATCATTTTGGAACCTCTTCCTTGCTTGGTAATTAAGTTCAGGAGGTAATATTCCGCTAACTATGTAATTAACGAAATCAGCATACCAAGGAAGTTCAGAAAACTTACCTGCCGCCATGGCTGTCGCGGCAGTGCTTTTGGCAGCGAACAACTGCTCGTCAGGGAAAGTCTCCAATATGATGGTCTTTTCTGTTGGTAGACTTTTCCCATCTCTAATCTTGACAAGTGGTCTGCAACTTGGTTCTTTGTCCCCTTTTTATCCTTGATTTCAATGTCGAACTCTTGCAGCAGTAAAATCCAACGTATCAGTCTAGGTTTTGCATCTTTTTTTGCGAGCATATACTTTAGTGCTGAGTGGTCTGTATGGACCACCAACTTCGTTCCAAGTATGTGTAAACGGAACTTGTCAATCGAGAACACCGCTACTAACAGTTCCTTTTCTGTTGTGGTGTAGTTCACTTGGGCATCGTTTAGTGTTTTGCTGGCGTAATAGATTACGTGAAATAGCTTGTCCTTCCTCTGCCCAAGTGCTGCCCCTACAACATAGTCACTGCATCACACATAATTTCAAATGGCAGACTCCAGTCTGGTGGCTGTACAATTGGGGCTGTTACCAGCTTTTCTTTCAGGATTCTGAATGCCTCAGTACATTCAATACTGAAGTCAAAGGGACGATTCTGTTCCAGTAAGTGGCATAAAGGCTTGGTAATCTTCGAAAAATTTGCAATAAACCTTCGATAAAACCCAACATGCCCTAAGAAACTCCGAATTCCCTTGACTGTGGTGGGTGGGGGCAGCTTTTCAATCACTTCTATCTTTTCTCTGTCGACCTCTATGCCGCGGCAGCTTACCTTGTGGCCTAGAACTACCCCCTCATCCACCATGAAGTGACATTTTCCCAGTTTAAGACCATGTTCGCTTTCTCGCATTTTTCGAGCACCTTCTGTAGGTTGCCTAAACAGCCTTCAAAACTGTCTCCAAAGACGGAAAAATCGTCCATGAATATTTCCAGGAAATCCTCCACCATGTCGGAGAATATCACCATCATACCCCTTTGTAATGTTGCTGGTGCATTGCAGAGTCCAAATGGCATTCTCCGGAAAGCATAAGTGACGTATGGGCAAGTGAAAGTCGTTTTCTCTTGATCCTTCGGTGCAATAACTATCTGGTTATAACCTAAGTATCCATAAAGAAAACAATAATAAGGTTTCCCCGCTAATCTATCAAGCATTTGATCAATAAAAGGTAGGGAAAATGGTCTTTCCAGGTAGCTTTGTTATGCTTCCGGTAATCCATACAAACCCTCCAACCGGTCACAGTCCTGGTTGGGATTAATTCGTTCTCTTCATTGGTCACCACAGTTATTCCTCCCTTTTTAGGAACACACTGCACCGGGCTCACCCACTTACTATCCGAGATGGCATAAATTATCCCAGCGTCAAGCCATTTGATAATTTCTTTTCGTACCACTTCTCGCATAGCGTCATTTAAGCGTCTCTGAGCATCAATTGTCGGCTTATGATCATCCTCTAGGTGAATTTTGTGCATACATAGTGTCGGACTGATGCCTTGGATATCAGATATCGTCCATCCAATAGCCTTTTTATGTTGCTGCAACATCCCTATCAGCTGCTGTTCCTTTTTCTGCATCAAATTGGAAGAGATGATTACGGGCAACATATCATTTAAACCAAGGAAAACATATTTAAGTGCCTTGGCAGGGGCTTAAGGTCTAAAATAGGTGGTTCTACAGTTGAAGGCTTTTAGATTATGTGTTCATTCGAGGTATAGTTTAGGGGCTCGAATAACTTACCTGGATGATTGCCTATCCAATTTACCTCCTCATGACCTTCAGTGTCGGATATATCTGAATCAGAGGAGTTGCTGTCGTCGTTGCTGCCGTGACAGTTTTCCAGATGGTTGTTGTGGCAGTGACCAAATTTAATGTCATGGTAGCTCGACCTGATGCAGGGTTGGTTAAGGATTACTGCAGTGATGGCCTTGCATTCTTCTTCTGCATCAGCATGTTTAATTGCCTGGAGAACATTGAGCTTGATCTCTTGATCATTTACTCTCATTCTAAGTTCTCCCTTCTCTACATCAATCAGTGATCTGCCTGAGGCTAGGAATGGTCGCCCCAGGATGAGTGGTGCGTTCTCATCTGCTTCACAATCTAAAACAAGAAAGTCAGCAGGAAAGATGAACTTATCCACTCTTACCAGAATATCTTCGATCTTCCCTTATAGTTGTACCTAAGAGCGGTCTGCCAGCAGTAGCATGACTGTCGTGGGTCGTGCTCGTCCAATACCTAGTTTCTGAAATACAGATTTTGGCATTAAATTAATACTAGCACCTAGATCACAAAGTGCCTTACCCACGAATTTATCACCGATTATGCACGGTATGATGAAACTCCCAGGATCCTTCTTTTTCTGGGGTGGATGCCTGTGCAAGATAGTCATGCATCCTTCTGTCATTTTTACCGTCTCAAATTCCCCAAGTCTGGATCTCTTCGACATAGCATCCTTGAGAAATTTCGCATAACCGGGTATCTTCTTGATGGCCTGTAGCAGCGGTATATTGATGTGAACCTGCTTAAAAATATCATAGATCTTTTTGAGTTGGTACTCCTGTTTCTGCTTCTGTAACCGCTGTGGAAAAGGAGGTGGAGGACGGTAATCTTCCAAACGTCCTTCACTTGGTATCCGAATCTGAGGAGGTTTAGGTTCTTCATCGTTCTTGTCTTTCTCCTTTGTCCCTTCTACTATCATGACAGGTGTCGCGGCAGTAGGTTGTTTATCGTCTGACGGGGCAGTGTTCGCGGCAGATGATTCTAGGGTTGGTTCCTCAGTCGGTATGGCTTTCATCTCCAGCCCTGAAAGTTTTTTCCCACTCCTAGTTGTAATGACTTTGCACTGCTCATGTGTGAGTTGTCTAGATACCTCAGTATCGCTAGGGAATCCTCTATTCTGCCTTGGCTTAATATGATGGGAAACCTGACCCATCTGTGTCTCCAGTGATTTTAGTGTAGCTTCATGGTTAGTCATTCTCATCTTTGTTTTATCCATGAACGACTCAGTCTTTTTGACGAAGTGATCCATGTTTGCCATGTAAGCTCCTGTCTATGACATAAATGTGGCCAATGTTTGCTACAGTATACTAGGTGCGGCTGCCGACTGCTGTTGCGGTTGCTGCCGTGTCAGAATTCTCGGTGCCCCTGGTTTTGAGTGTTCTGTACTTGAGGATTCAGTGCGTTGTTTGGGTTGCTCCAGGAGAACTTGGGTTCTTTCCTCTAGCTGGGATTGTAATTGTTGGAGTCGCAATTTCTTGGCTTGTTATAGTTTCCAACATACATCCCTTCCTCTAGCTGTAATGGGCAGTCTTCCGAACTGTGATTCCCACTGCAAGTTTCACATACCTCTTCTGCAGAGTAGACAGGTTTTGAATCATTCTTTAACAAATTTTCTACTGCCTTTGTGAGGTACGCAACATGTGTCTTTAGGGAATCGTCGGCTTCATAGTCCTTCACAGCTAGCACTCGTTTACCTCTCCTTACTGTGGGAAACTGCTCTTCATTCTTTGCCAGATTTTTCAATACTACCATGGCCTCATCTGGATCTTTATCCAACAAAAGTCCATTTGCTGCTGAATCTATTCTCATCCGGGTATGTGTGTTGGCAGCATTGTAGAATTCGATGACTTGATTCCAAACGGGGAATCCGTGCATCGGGCATTTCCTCAAAAGAGTGGTAAATCTGTCCCATGCCTCGTGCATTGGCTCGTCATCTTCCTATTGAAAAGTAGCAAATTCATTACGTAATCGCTCAGATAAATGGGAAGGATTAAAACGAGATAAAAATTCATGAGTGAGATCCGCCCAAGTTCGTATTGAACCCGACGTTAGTTTATTCCACCAAGTTTTCGCTCTGTCCCTCAGTGAATAAGGAAATAACTGAAGCCTCAGTATCTCCGGATTTACTCCTGGTAATCTAAACAATCCACAAATTTCTTGGAACATTTTCAGATGTTCTCTGGCATCCTCTGTAGCAGCACCACTAAATTGGCCAGCGGAATTGATCATGCTGAACATCACAGGTTTCAGCTCAAAATTTTCAGCTTCCACGTCTGGCAGGGTGGTCTCTAGTTCCACATGATCGTTGATCATATATTCACGACATGATCGTCGTGCGGCCACGACAGCGACAGGCTATCCGTTTCCTTCATCCATGATAGGATCTGCATGATCTTCGGGATTCCTTGGGTTTATTCCTCCCGTTATGCATAGCTTCTAACTGTTCCTCAAGATACACGTTTCTGGCTATCAAAAGACGGACTTGGTTACTGAGATTGCATGAGCGTTCGATTTCTGGGTCTAGTTTATACTCAGGTTCTTTGCCTCGTCTAGATCTGCGCATAAGCAAACGAAAAACCATGTGAAAAGCACAAGGTGAATAGTCCCAATAAAAACAGAAAAATTAAAAAGAAAGTGCAGTAAAAGTAGGGTAAAGATATGTTGCCAGTCCCCGGCAACGGCGCCAAAAACTTGTTGCGTGTAAAATAGTCTATCGCAATAGAGTGCAAGTGTACACGACACAAGTAGTAAAGTGATACACGAAGTATCAGATGTCGAATCCACAAGGACTGGAAATAGCTTTATCCTTGGATTGCTGCACAAGAGAGAAAGAAGAGAGTTTAATTGACTGTAGAAGAATATTGAAGAATACTGAATATAAAATAACAGAGTTTTCAGGATTAAGAAATAGGTCGGGATTGATCTGCTTGGTAGTGCAGGTGTTGCACTATATAAGAAATTCCTGTTATGTCGTCGTCCCTGTCGCGGCAGCACCTGTCGCGGCAGCAGTCTGTTGTTGTCGCGGCAGCGATCACACAACTCTGTACTTCAAGCTTGGCAGGAATACCTGTTGCGACTTGTCCTATCCCTAGGTCCAAGTACTGTAGATGAACACGTCTTTGATGATACCTTTCGGCATAAATGGAAGGATGAACACCGATGTTGTTGAATTCTTCCTTAGCCACTTAACCTCGTCCTATCCCTAGGTCCGGGATAGTTAAACCATAAAATGGAGAACCCGCACTTATTCCTTTCGTATACTTAACTCTCCTGATATTAAGTAAATGAATAATCTCACAATGCTACCCCGATACTCTTGTAAGATGTTGAAAACCAGAATAAGCAAACTTGAAGTTTATTTTATTGAACAGAAAAATCCTAAAAATAGTACAATCCTTGCGACTACTTTACAGAACCAACCCTTAGCCCTAGGGGAAGTTTAGAACATGCTGAGAAGGGGGAAAACGACTAGGGTTTTAGGGAAGACGGCTAGAGAATGAGATATCCTTCCTTAGGTCGAATTACATGCCTTTATATAGGCCTTGGGTTCAAGTTTTCTAATAAGGTAAGAGTACAAGTTTAAATTAAAGTACAACTCTATTAAAGACTAAATTTTCAGAGTAGATGCCTTTAACTCGTCCTCTTTTCCTGCTTTGGGTTTCTTCCTTGAACTTTGGGCTTGGCCTTCATTCTGATCTAGAGCTCAGAAAAATGTAGGAGTGGCCCACGACAGACCGGCTTAATTTCCTCTATCTGTCGAGCTCCACTTCACTTTTCCCTTCACTATTGCTGTCGTCATGGCTGCCACGGCAGTGGCCACGGCAGCGTCCTCCTTCTTGACTTCAGTCCTGTGTTCCAGCTCTGCTTCTTCATTGCCCTGAGTCTGCCACAGCAGCTACCTGCAAAATCAGCCAAAATTAGTAGCAACTGTGCCATTTTATATAATTGTGATGTATATGTGAAATCTATCCTAAATGCAATGAATTATGCTTGAATGCAGTAGAAATATGGGTTAAATAAGGGGTAAAAAGTAGAACTTTTGCACACTCAACAGGTGTGCGGATCGCGTGAGCATTTGAGACGAGACTGTCCACATTTGGCTCGTGAGGGATAGGCTCCTGCTGCTATTGCGGCTAACTCTGGTTGGAGTTGTGGATTGACTGACCATTTGAGATGTGATTTTTCGTTGTTAGCTGGTGGTAGTTAGGCTAGGGCACCCATTGTTGCACCATAGAGAGCTTGTGGGCGCAGTCGTGGTATCTTCCAGTGTAGGGAGGATGGTCAGAGAACCATGGCTCATGTAGTGGCGGTTCAACCTGAGGGTGGTGGTCCTGCGAGGGTGTACGCACATCGCGAGGGACGCAATGACACCGATGTGATTGCCGGTACATTTACTTTGCATTTTTTGTCGTTATCTTTGATTGGTTCTGGTTCTACACATTCATATATCTTGCGCGAGCATGCACATTTGCTTGATATGTCGGTTGAAGTGTTAAATGTGGGAATGCAAGTAACTAGTTCTTTTGGTGAAACGACTGTTACAAGAA
Source organism: Hibiscus trionum (assembly GCA_030270665.1). NCBI lineage: Eukaryota > Viridiplantae > Streptophyta > Magnoliopsida > Malvales > Malvaceae > Hibiscus > Hibiscus trionum. The sequence continues at coordinate 33,387,665 of BSYR01000021.1, forward strand.
GGTTGTATAGGAGATCTCCTTTGGCTGTCCAAGGTCATTTGTTTGTGGTAGATTTTATGGAGTTACTATTTCATGGTTTTGATGTAATTATAGGTATGGATTGGTTGTAAGAACATAGGGTTGTGGTTGATTTTGAAACCAAGCGAGTTACAGTGAAACTCGCTGATGTTTACAAAGTGGTCATTGTGGGTGAGAATGTTAAATTCTTGTCCAATACTGTTTCGGCTCTGGAAGCGAGTCGTTCGATGGAATCGGGTTGTGAGGCTTTCTTGGCCTATGTTTTGAATCCAGGATAAAAGGAAGTGCGTGTTCAGGACATACGTACGGTTTGTGAGTTTCCGAGTGTTTTTCTAGAGAAATTGCCTGGTTTGTTCCGAATAGAGAGGTTGAGTTTGGCATTGAGTTGTATGAAAATACAGCTCCAGTGTCTATTGCTCCCTATCGCATGACGCCGAAGGAGTTGAAGAAGCAACTTCAAGAGTTGCTTGATCGAGGGTTTATTAGGCTTAGTGTTTCATCTTGGGGTGCGACTGTGTTGTTTGTGAAAAAGAAGGATGACACGGTGATAATGTGTATTGATTATCGACAATTGAACAAGTTAACGATTAAGAATAAGTATCATTTGCCAAGGATTGATGATTTGTTCGGCCAGTTTCGAGGTGCTTCGGTGTTTTCTAAGATTGATATGAGGTCCAGGTACTATCATGTAACACCCTCAATCATAGCCCAGAATTAATTAAATCAATTGACTAGGAAATTGATTTAAATGAACTTAGAAAAATCCCTAATTAAATAAACAAGGACCTAATTGAAAGAGATTGCAAAGTCGGGATTAAATTCAAGGTAACTTAAACGAATAAGCTAGTAAATAATCAAATTGCATGCCAAAATATACAATTCCATGGGCTGCCCTTAATTAGATTAAAATAAAAGGCTAAATAGGGGCAAATGAGTCAAAGTGCATTCCAACAATAGCTACCAACTATTGTGAGATGTCATCCTTCTCCATTTTATCTTCATTAAACGATTAGAGAGAGAGAAATTAAGAGAGAAAATTGTGACCAGCCTAGGAAACTTAGGAGAAAAAGCTTGCATGTTAGAGATATATCCATTGGATTCAAGCTAAGAAGTAAAGTAAGTAATTTCTATACACTAACTAACCGAAATCATGCTTAATTCTATGCTTAATTGATTGAATGTTCTGTCTTGATTTAAATGCTTGTTGATTTTGATGAATTTGTGGTTGAAATGGTTAATTAATAAGTTAGGATAGAAACTAGTCACCTAGAAATGTAAAAACTACCATAGGGACTGTTTAGAGTAAATTGAAAATTCTAAGGACAAAATTTTTGTAGATAGATACTAGAAATCCTAACTAAAAATAGGGGAAATGATGGAATAAATATTAGATAACTGGTATTGGTTAATTAGAGGCAAAAAGGAATGTTTAAAGTGGCTAAATGTATTATAGGTACATTGGGGACTAATCTGGAAGTTTAGTTAATTAAGGTACTGAATTGATTAAGTTAAGGACCATACTGGACTTAGAATGACTATAGAAAAATATAGGATTAGTCTAGGACATCAATTGGTCATGTTATGATAGGATTAAAAGGGATTAGAATGCTTGAATTGGAACCTTGAGTAAACTGCCCCAAAAAGTCTTGTTCTGGGCAGCCACTTTAAAAATTCACCAAAAACAATACAAGACGAATTTTAAGCTAAAAATTTGATATTTGTTACTTTGGGACGTCTAGTTTAATTGAGAGAAAACAAGGAGGAATTTCAATTACTGAGCTGAAAGATATAAATGAAAGTATATGGACAGTGCAAACTATCGAGAATTACAAAATGACCTATGTTTAAACAATAAACTGTATTGATGTACAAATAGGAAAACTATGAATCATACATGGATAAAAAGCTAGTTGAATAATATTTCTAACGATGTAAATAATCAAAATTCCTATGTATATATTAAAAGTTATGATTGAATTAGTAATAGGTACACAAGTTGCCAGCACTGGAAAAACAATCTTGAAATTTTGTGTTTGTAATTGTTTGAATGAATTTAAATGGATAGTTTGGATGCTGAATTGTCTTGTTTATGTGTATTTGAGGATATATAGATCAAGTAGTTAAAGAAAGCTTGGAAGAAACCAAGGCTGGCCAAGCACATAGGAAGGGCAAATGCATAGTCATCCAAGAACAAGAATATAGAAAGCTCGTAGTTAATTTATATTAATGATGAAAGCATGAAATGAACTTAATCTTTATTGGTAATCTAACTTAAGGGAAAAAGGATTTGAAAAGGAAATGAACTATTAGAAACATTATGTGATAGTTCCAAACCATGTATGGAATCTATTCTTAAATGCTATCAATATAATGAGTGTATGATTGATAAAATGAGTCACATGCTACTGCCTTTGGATGATTTTTGACGCATCAAGTATTTTCATATGCTATTTGCTGGAAATTTATAATTGGTTGCATATGAGTAAGGATTATCCCTTAGAAACTTATACATGATATGAAATAGATTGGTTTGATGGCTTGGACATTTGAAGATGTGGTTGTATATCCATACAAACCCTCCAACCGGTCACAGTCCTGGTTGGCATTAATTCGTTCTCTTCATTGGTCACCACGATTATTCCTCCCTTTTTAGGAACACACTGCACCGGGCTCACCCACTTACTATCCGAGATGGCATAAATTATCCCATCTTCAAGTCATTTGATAATTTCTTTTCGTACCACTTCTCACATAGCGTCATTTAAGCGTCTTTGAGCATCAATTGTCAGCTTATGATCATCCTCTAGGAGAATTTTGTGCATACATAGTGCTGGACTTATGCCTTGGATATCAAATATCGTCCATCCAGTAGCCTTTTTATGCTGCTGCAACATCCCTATTAGTTGTCGTTCCTATTTCTGCATCAACTTGGAAGAGATGGTTACGCGCAACGTATCATTTAAACCAAGGAAAACATATTTAAGCTGCCCTGACAGGGGCTTAAGGTCTAAAACAGGTGGTTCTACAGTTGAAGGCTTTTAGATTATGTGTTCATTCGAGGTATAGTTTAGGGGCTCGAATAACTTACCTGGACGATTGCCTATCCAATTTACCTCCTCGTGACCTTCAATGTCGAATATATTTGAATCAGAGGAGTTGCTGTCGTCGTTGCTGCCGTGACATTTTTCTTCTTCTGTAGGGTTGGACGATTGCCTATCCAAATTTAATGTCATGGTAGCTCGACCTGATGCAGGGTTGGTTAAGGATTACTGCAGTGATGGCCTTGCATTCTTCTTCTGCATCAGCATGTTTAATTGCCTGGAGAACATTGAGCTTGATCTCTTGATCATTTACTCTCATTGTAAGTTCTCCCTTCTCTACATCAATCAGTGATTTGCCTGTGGATAGGAAGGGTCGCCCCAGGATGATTGATGCGTTCTCATCTGCTTCACAATCTAAAACAAGAAAGTCAGCAGGAAAGATGAACTTATCCACTCTTACCAGAATATCTTCGATCTTCCCTTCTGGTTGTACGTAAGAGCGGTCTGCCAGCTGCAGCATGACTGTCGTGGGTCATGCTCGTCCAATACCTAGTTTCTGAAATACAGATTTTGACATTAAATTAATACTAGCACCTAGATCACAAAGTGCCTTACCCACGAATTTATCACCGATTATGCACGGTATGATGAAACTCCCAGGATCCTTCTTTTTCTGGGGTGGATGCCTGTGCAAGATAGTCATGCATCCTTCTGTCATTTTTACCGTCTCAAATTCCCCAAGTCTGGATCTTTTCGACATAACATCCTTGAGAAATTTCACATAACCGGGCATCTTCTTGATGGCCTCTAGCAGCGGTATATTGATGTGAACTTGCTTAAAAATATCATAGATCTTCCAGACGTCCTTCACATGGTATCCGAATCTGAGGAGGTTTAGGTTCTTCATCGTTCTTGTCTTTCTCCTCTGTCCCTTCTGCTGTCGTGACAGGTGTGGCGGATGTAGGTTGTTTATCATCTGCCGGGGTAGTGTTCGCGGTAGATGATTTTAGGGCTGGTTCCTCAATCGGTATGGCTTTCGTCTCCGACCCTGGCAGTTGTTTCCCACTCCTAGTTGTAATGACTTTGCACTGCTCATGTGTGGGTTGTCTAGATACCTCAGTATCGCTAGGGAATCCTCAGTTCTGCCTTGGCTTAATATGCTGGGAAACCTAACCCATCTGTGTCTCCAGTGATTTTAGTGTAGCTTCATGGTTAGTCATTCTCATCTCTGTTTTATCCATGAACGACTTAGTCTTTTTGACGAAGTGATCCATGTTTGCCATGTAAGCTCCTGTCTGTGACATAAATGTGGCCAATGTTTGCTCCAGTATACTAGGTGCGGCTGCCGGCTGCTGTTGCGGTTGCTGTCGTATCAGAATTCTCGGTGCCCCTGGTTTTGAGTGTTTTGCACTTGAGGATTCAGTGCGTTGTTTGGGTTGCTCCAAGAGAACTTGGGTTCTTTCCCGCAGTTGGGATTGTAATTGTTGGAGTCGTAATTTCTTGGCTTGTTATAGTTTCCAACATACATCCCTTCCTCTAGCTGTAATGGGCAGTCTTCCGAACTGTGATTCCCACTGCAAGTTTCGCATACCTCTTCTGCAGAGTAGACATGTTTTGAATCTTTCTTTAACAAATTTTCTACTGCCTTTGTGAGGTACGCAACATGTGTCTTTAGGGAATTGTCAGCTTCATAGTCCTTCATAGCTAGCACTCGTTTACCTCTTCTTACTGTGGGAAACTGCTCTTCATTCTATGCCAGATTTTTCAATACTACCATGGCCTCGTCTGGATCTTTGTCCAACAACAGTCCATTTGCTGCTGAATCTATTCTCATCCGGGTATGTGTGTTGGCAGCATTGTAGAATTTGATGACTTGATTCCAAACGGGGAATCCGTGCATCGGGAAATTCCTCAGAGGAGTGGTAAACTTGTCCCATGCCTCGTGCATTGGCTCGTCATCTTCCTGTTGAAAAGTATCAATTTCATTACGTAATCGCTCAGATAAATGGGAAGGATTACAACGACATAAAAATTCACGAGTGAGATTCGCCCAAGTTCGTATTGAACCCGGCGTTAGTTTATTCCACCAAGTTTTCGCTCTGTCCCTCAGTGAATGAGGAAATAACCGAAGCCTCAGTATCTCCGGATTTACTCCTGGTAATCTAAACGATCCACAGATTTCTTGGAACGTTTTCAGATGTTCTCTGGCATCCTCTGTAGCAGCACCACTAAATTGGCCAGCGGAATTGATCATACTGAACATCACAGGTTTCAGCTCAAAATTTTCAGCTTCCACGTCTGGCAGGGTGGTCTCTAGTTCCATATGATCGTTGATCATATATTCACGGCATGACCGTCGTGCGGCCACAGCAACGGCAGGCTATCCGTTTCCTTCATCCACGATAGGATCTTCATGATCTTCGGGATTCCTTGGGTTGTTCCTCCCGTTATGCATAGCTTCTAATTGTTCCTCAAGATACTCATTTCTCGCTATCAAAAGACAGACTCGGTTCCTGAGATTGCACGAGCGTTCGGTTTCTGGGTCTAGTTTATACTCAGGTTCTTTGCCTCGTCTAGATCTGCGCATAAGCAAACGAAAAAACATGTGAAAAGCACAGGGTGAACAGTCCCAATAAAACAGAAAAACTAAAAAGAAAGTGTAGTAAAAGTAGGGTAAAGATATGTTGCCAGTCCCCGACAACGGTGCCAAAAACTTTTTGCGTGTAAAATAGTCTATCACAATAGAGTGCAAGTGTACACGACGCAAGTAGTAAAGTGATACACGAAGTATCGTATGTCGAATCCACAGGGACTGGAAATAGCTTTATCCTTGGATTGCTGCACAAGAGAGAAAGAAGAGAGTTTAATTGATTGTAGAAGAATATTGAAGAATACTGAATATAAAATAACAGAGTTTTCAAGGTTAAGAAATAGGCCGGTATTGATCTGCTTGGTAGTGCAGGTGTTGACTATATAAGAAAATCATGTTATGTCGTCGTCCCTGTTGCGGCAGCACCTGTCGCGGCAGCAGTCTGTTGTTGTCGCGGCATCGATCACACAACTCTGTATTTCAAGCTTGGCAAGAATCACTGTTGCGACTTGTCCTATCCCTAGGTCCAAGTACTGTCGATGAACACGACTTGGATGATACCTCCTGGCGTGAATGGAAGGATGAACACCGATGTTGTTGAATTCTTCCTTAGCCACTTAACTTCGTCCTATCCCTAGGTCCGAGATAGTTAAACCATAAAATGGAGAACCCGCACTTATTCCTTTGGTATACTTAACTCTCCCGATATTAAGTAAATGAATAATCTCACAATGCTCTCCCGATACTCTTGTAAGATGTTGAAAACCAGAATAAGCAAACTTGAAGTTTATTTTATTGAACAGAAAAATCCTAAAAACAGTACAATCCTTGCGACTACTTTACAAAATCAACCCTTAGCCCTAGGGGAAGTTTAGAACATGATGAGAAGGAGGAAAACGACTAGGGTTTTGGGGAAGACAGCTAGAGAATGAGATATCCTTCCCTAGGTCGAATTACATGCCTTTATATAGGCCTTGGGTTCAAGTTTTCTAATAAGGTAAGAGTACAAGTTTAAATTAAAGTACAACCTATTAAAGACTAGATCTTCAGAGTAGATGCCTTTAACTCGTCCTCTTTTCCTGCTTTGGGTTTCTTCCTTGAACTTTGGGCTTGGCCTTCATTCTGATCTAGAGCTCAGAAAAATATAGGAGTGGCCCACGACAGACCGGTTTAATTTCCTCTATCTGTCGAGCTCCACTTCACTTTTCCCTTCACTATTGTTGTCGTCATGGCTGCCATGGCAGTGGCCACCGCAGCGTCCTCCTTCTTGAGTTCAGTCATGTGTTCTAGCTCTGCTTCTTCACTGCTCTGAGTCTGCCACAGCAGGTACCTGCAAAATCAACCAAAATCTGTAGCAACTGTGCCATTTTATATAATTGTGATGTATATGTGAAATCTATCCTAAATGCAATGAATTATGCTTGAATGCAGTAGAAATATGGGTTAAATAATGTTGTAAAAAGTAGAACTTTTGCCCACTCAACATGTTTGCGGATCACGTGAGCATTTGAGACGAGACTGTCCACGTTTGGCTCGTGAGGGATAGGCTCCTGCTGCTATTGTGGCTAACTCTAGTTGGAGTTGTGGATTGAATGACCATTTGAGATGTGATTTTTCGATGTTAGCTAGTGGTGGTTAGGCTAGGGTACCTATTGTTGCACCACAAAGAGGTTGTGGGCGCAGTCATGGTATCTTCCAGTGTAGGGAGGATGGTCAGAGAACCATGGCTCATGTAGTGGCGGTTCAACCTGAGGGTGGTGGTCCTGCGAGGGTGTACGCACATCGCGAGGGACACAATGACACCGATGTGATTGTAGGTACATTTACTTTGCATTTTTTGTCGATATATTTGATTGGTTCTGGTTCTACACATTCATATATCTTACGTGAGCATGCACATTTGCTTGATATGCCGGTTGAAGTGTTAAATGTGGGAATGCAAGTAACTAGTTCTTTTGGTGAAACGACTGTTACAATAAGGTTGTATAGGAGATATCCTTTGTCTGTTCAAGGTCATTTGTTTGTGGTTGATTTGATGGAGTTACTGTTTCATGGTTTTGATGTAATTATAGGTATGGATTGGATGATGGAACATAGGGTTGTGGTTCATTTTGAAACCAAGCGAGTTACACTGAAACTCGCTGATGTTTACAAAGTGGTAATTGTGGGTGAGAATGTTAAATTCCTGTCCAATACTGTTTCGGCTCTGGAAGCGAGTCGTTTGATAGAATCGGGTTGTGAGGCTTTCTTAGCCTATGTTTTGAATCCAGGATAAAAGGAAGTGCGTGTTCAGGACATACGTACGGTTTGTGAGTTTCCGAGTGTTTTTCTAGAGAAATTGCTTGGTTTGTTCCGAATAGAGAGGTTGAGTTTGGCATTGAGTTGTATGAAAATACAACTCCAGTGTCTATTGCTCCCTATCGCATGGCGCCGAAGGAGTTGAAGAAGCAACTTCAAGAGTTGCTTGATTGAGGGTTTATTAGGCTTAGTGTTTCACCTTGGGGTGAGACTGTGTTGTTTGTGAAAAAGAAGGATGACACGGTGATAATGTGTATTGATTATCGACAATTGAACAAGTTAATGATTAAGAATAAGTATCATTTGCCAAGGATTGATGATTTGTTCGACCAGGTTCGAGGTGCTTCGGTGTTTTCTAAGATTGATTTGAGGTCCAGGTACTATCATGTAACACCCTCAATCATAGCCCAGAATTAATTAAATCAATTGACCATGAAATTGATTTAAATGAACTTAGAAAAATCCCTAATTAAATAAACAAGGACCTAATTGAATGAGATTGCAAAGTCAGGATTAAATTCAAGGTAACTTAACCGAATAAGCTAATAAATAATCCAATTGCATGCCAAAATATGCAATTCCATGGGCTGCCCTTAATTAGATTAAAATAAAAGGCTAAATGGGGGCAAATGAGTCAAAGTACATTCCAACAATAGCTACCAACTATTGTGAGATGTCATCCTTCTCCATTTTATCTTTATTAAACGGTTAGAGAGAGAGAAATTAAGAGAGAAAATTGTGACCAGCCATGGAAACTTAGGAGAAAAAGCTTGCATGTTAGAGATATATCCATTGGATTCAAGCTAGGAAGTAAAGTAAGTAATTTCTATACACTAACTAACCGAAATCATGCTTAATTCTATGTTTAATTGATTGAATGTTCTGTCTTGATTTAAATGCTTGTTGATTTTGATGAATTTGTGGTTGAAATGGTTAATTAATAAGTTAGGATAGAAACTAGTCACCTAGAAATGTAAAAACTACCATAGGAACTGTTTAGAGTAAATTGAAAATTCTAAGGACAAAATTTTTGTAGATAGATACTAGAAATCCTAAGTAAAAAATAGGGGAAATGATAGAATACATATTAGATAACTGGTATTGGTTAATTAGAGGCAAAAAGGAATGTTTAAAGTGGCTAAATGTATTATAGGTACATTGGGGACTAATCTGAAAGTTTAGTTAATTAAAGTGACTTAGAATGACTATAGAAAAATAGAGGATTAGTTTAGGACATCAATTGGTCATGTTATGATAGGATTAAAAGGGATTAGAATGCTTGAATTGGAACCTTGAGTAAACTGCCCCAGAAAGTCTTGTTCTAAGCAGCCACTTTAAAAATTCACCAAAAATAATACAAGACGAATTTTAAGGTGAAAATTTGATATTTATTACTTTGGGACGTCTAGTTTAATTGAGAGAAAACAAGGATGAATTTCAATTACTGAGCTGAAAGATATAAATGAAAGTATATGGGCAATGCAAACTATCGAGAACTACAAAATGACCTATGTTTAAACAATAAACTGTATTGATGTACAAATAGGAAAACTATGAATCAAACATGGATAAAAATCTAGTTGAATAATATTTCTAACGAGGTAAATAATCGAAATTCCTATGTATAGATTAAAAGTTATGATTGAATTAGTAATAGGTACACAAGCTGCCAACACTGGAAAAACTATCTTGAAATTTTGTGTTTGTAATTGTTTGAATTAATTTAAATGGATAGTTTGGATGTTGAATTGTCTTGTTTATGTGTATGTGAGGATATATAGATCAAGTAGTTGAAGAAAGCTTGGAAGAAACCAAGGTTGGCCAAGCACATAGGAAGGGCAAATGCATAGTCATCAAAGAACAAGAATAGAGAAAGCTCGGAGTATTGTGAATGTGGTTGACCTTAGGGTTGGAATTAGTGTCCTAACCATTTTTTTTGTTAATTTATATTAATGATGAAAGCATGAAATGAACTTAATCTTTATTTGGTAATCTAACTTAAGGGAAAAAAAGGATTTAAAAAGGAAATGAACTATTAGAAACATTGTGTGATAGTTGCAAACCATGTATGGAATCTATTCTAAAATGCTATCAATATAATGAATGTGTGGTTGATAAAATGAGTCACATGCTACTGCCTTTGGATGATTTTTGACGCATCAAGTATTTTCATATGCTATTTGCTGAAAATTTATAATTGGGTGCATATGAGTAAGGATTATCCCTTAGAAACTTATACATGATATGAAATAGATTGGTTTGATGGCTTGGACATTTGAAGATGTGGTTGTATATCCTTAAAACTTTAAAAGCCTTGGTTGACTAGTTGGCCTTAGGTAGGAAGGCATGCTTTAGACTCTAGAGCTCCTCTGAATTAGTACAGTATGTACTATCTGATTTGGTGATTATGTCAATCGTTGATTATGATGCTTTGAGCATTCTCTGATAACATACTTTGATAATGTTAAGTGTGTATACAAGATACTTTGATGCATTTTGCATCCTCTATTTGATATGTCACATTTCTGAGACTTGATTAGCTAGCCCACTAATCTCCAAGGCAAATCACTTAAGATAAATTAAATGAGATATGTCACATGTTAATGTATGTGTATCATGTCAATTGAATGATTGATCGAAATGGTTAAAACATAATAGATTGATTGTGAATGGGTTCTAATTCGAATGGTGCAATGTTATCAAAATTGATGTGTGTATATGTGATTTAGTTTGACTAATGTAATTCAAAATTATTGATTCGGCTAGATGAATGTGTTACATGATTACATGCTTGATTGATTATTAGCAGGATAGTATGTACATAATTTAGTAATGTTTTGAGATGATAGCAAAATTTTGCTAAGAATGCTACTAAAAAAGACATGAAACTAGCTAGGTTGTCATTAAATGCTCGGAAGCCTATTTAGGTAAACTTTGATTAACAAGATAATACACATAATAAGCTAAATGAAATTAAGTTAAATTAAGACTACCCCACTAAGTCTTTGAAGCATTCTTAAACTAAGTTAAAAGTATGTATTGTTTCGTTTTGGTAGTACTCCTGCTCAATGTCGTGTCTAGTCATCTAGATTTCATGTATTTGGCTGCTTTTACGCATTTATATGAGGTGTATTTAGAACTCTAGTATGGACTTTATTATATGGTCTTGATATGTAAATAGGTAACCATGAATACATGTTTATTTTGAGTTGTATATAAAGTTTAATAGTTGGCATGTATTAACTAATTTAAGAAACTTCAATATGTATTTTGTTAAGCATTATGGTTGTAAATACTTATGGCTAGATGCCATATTTTGTATGTATGACATGTCTATGCATTTGGCTTCTCGAAGCCTTATTTTGATTAAAATGAGTGGAAATGAACCTAATATGCATATGAATGGAATCAAATGATTATGTTACATAGTTGAGCATGTTCGAAAGGTAAAACATGAAGTGGTCAAACCCTAATTGAGTGTAGTATTCGAATATAATCATGTGTTATAGGTTAAAATCGAAAGGTAAAGCTGATTTAAAATTACTTATCCTTGTTTGTTGATTGATGGTATAAGCATGATTGAATGGAAATTTATTGTATTAGTATACATAATTGATTGTGTTAAAATTAGTAGCATGTCTAGTATGATTTAAGTTTAGTATATATATGGAATAAAAGTTTTTGTTTGCCCACCTTTTTTATAAGTACTTTGAATTGTATAAAAAAGTTCATGTGAATATTATCCTGAATATGTCTGTTGTGCGTTGTAAAGCTTTTCGCTCCTAACCCCGGGAGAAGGGTGTTACATAAAGTGGTATCAGAGCTTTAGGTTAATTCCTAAAATTTATTCGAGTCTGCATGCATCACTTAGGATTGAGTCGTTCTTGTGTTATTCTTGGCTAACCCCTTTCTTTTATCAATTGTAGTATGTCATAAACAAGAATAGCTCATGACGATGAAAGTTTGCGAGGTTCATCGAATGAAGAAGGAAGTGTAAGGTTCGATCAGAACCTCCTGAGCAAGCCCAACCTCAACCGAACAACCCTACGATTTAATCTGCCCAAAGAGATTGTCTCCTCAGTATGAAGGAGATGTTTGATCAACTTCTATCGAATATCAAACAAGATCATTCGGTCCCTACTGCTTCTACACCTAGCCGAGCACTGATCGAGAAGCTTGCGCAACACCGAGCCTATACATTCACGGGTACAAATGAGGAGAAACCTAAAGTGGCAAAATATTGGCTTGAACGAACTACTCAAATTCGAACGAAATACTTACAGTTCTCGGACGAACATAAACTAGAGTGCGCAGTCACTCCGTTAACCGACGAAGCACTAAGTTGGTGGGAAACCCCGACATTGACTGCCCCGACTGAATTAGTGACATGGAAATTCTTTGTGGAGGAATTCAACAAGAAATACATCGGCGAACAATGCAAGTACTGTAAATATGGTTAGGAATATATCAAAACCGAGAAGGATAAATGTTGAATGTTCATCGAAGAATTGAATGACGAACTAAGTCCAATGTTTACTGCACTGGGTATCACAGATTTCCAGACTCTTGTCAACCGGGATATTGCCACTGAAGCCAAAATGAGAGCCGCAGAGAAAAGAAAAGGCAGCTATCGAAGCGATAATAAGAGAAAGAGTGACGACAAGTCCCTATGGCAATCGAAGAAGGCCAAAAATAAAAAAGAATGGTCTTCTACCTATACTCCTGCTCCCGGGAGAAATTACACACCAAGACCCCAATCGGTGAATAAGCTAGTTGTTCCTGTTGTTCCGGTTAATAGCACGAGAAATACTGAGAAAGCTCTGACATGCAAGCACTGTTAGAAGCAACACTTCGGCCAATGCTGACTTCAGTCCAACCTTTGTTTTGCTTGTGGCGGTGATGATCACTATATTAAGGACGGCCTCAGAAAGTCCGACAAGGCTCCTACACGGAATTATTTCAATCCGAACCGTGCACCTTCTAACTGAAACAAGAATCTGAGACAATCTCAGTCCAGAAATCAAGGGAGGGGAAGAGGCTCCCATTCAAAGGCCACCACATATCAAGATTCTCGAGCCATATCTCGTATTTATCACATTCGTTGAAATGAAGACGAGGAATCTTCGTACATCATTGCGGGTACGGTTGAACTAAACCTTAAACCTGTTTTTGCTTTAGTAGACTCAGGATCAACCCATTCGTTTATTTGTTCATACTTATTAGATGAGCTAAATTTAAAACCCGAAATAGTGAAAACTAGTCTAGTAGTCTCAAACCCGATAGGAGGAAATTTACCTATTAACTTAATTTGTAGAGATTGCCTTGTATTTATTCGAAATGTACCTTTTCCCTTTGATATCTATGTATTACCTGAATGTGATTTCGATCTAGTTTTAGGGCTAGATTTGTTGAGTAAGCACCAAGACTGGATTGATTGCCAAAACCAAAGATTGTATCTCCAAGGTTTAGGGAAGGAATCCATTTTATTAATTGATCAAAAACCGCACTCTATTTTTACTTTTATGGTGATACAAGATGAATATGATTTCGGCTTACCCTCTATTGTTGTTGTTTCCAAATTCATTGACGTCTTTTCCGAGGATCTCTATGGTCTTCCACCGACCCATGAAGCTGAGTTCGGAATAGATATTCAACCTGGAACCAGCCATGTGTCTATCAAACCTTATCAGATGGCACCAATTGAATTGAACTAGTTGAAGAAGCAGCTCCAAGAGTTACAAGATAAGGGCTTCATGTGACCGAGCACATCTCCTTGTGGTGCTCCGGTTTTATTTGTAAAGAAGAAGGATGGCTCGATGCGGCGTTGCATCGACTATCGTCAATTGAATCGGGTGACTATAAAAACAAGTATCCCCTGCCGAGAATTGAAGATCTTTTCGATCAACTCCGGGAAGCATCCATTTTCTCTAAGATCGATCTTCGATCGGGCTACTATAAGATGAAGGTGAAGGATGAGGATGTCCCTAAAACTGCTTTTCGTACTGGATACGGTCACTTCGAATTCCTTGTTATGCATTTTGGGTTAACAAATGCTCCTGCCACATTTATGGACTTGATGAACCGAGTTTTCAAAACTTATCTCGACAAGTTCGTTGTTGTTTTCATCGATGACATTCTTGTCTATTCCCGGAATAAAGAGGAACATGCTGAGCACATCCGAATCGTACTACAAACTCTACGAGAACGTCAATTGTTCGCCAAATTCTCCAAGTGTGATTTTTGGCTATTGGAAGTTGCTTTCCTCGATCACGTCATCTCCGCCGAAGGAATCAAAGTCGACCCTAAAATGATTCAAGCTATCCTTGATTGTCGACCTCCGAAGAATGTTAGTGAGGTTCGCAGTTTTCTCAGTTTAGCCGGTTATTATCGAAGATTTGTTAGAGGCTTCTCTACGATTGCTTTACCGCTAACCAAACTTCTCCGAAAGGATCAACCGTTTGATTGGTCCGAAAATTAACAAGAAAGCTTCGATTGATTGACACAAGCATTAACTCACGACCCATTTTTAATTCAACCTGAGCCGGGCAAGGAGTTCACAGTCTATAGTGACGCCTCCCATTCGGGATTAGGTTGTGTTTTGATGTAAAGAGATAATGTGGTAGCGTATGCATCGCGTCAATTGAAACCTCACGAGCTCAATTATCCGACTCATGACCTCGAGTTAGCAGCAATCATTTTTACACTCAAAATACGGAGACACTATCTGTACGGTGAAAAATGTCACATGTTTACTGATAAAAAAGTATGAAGTATCTCCTTACTCAGAAGGATCTCAATTTGAGACAAAGGAGGTGGATGGAGTTATTGAAAGATTACGACATGATCATCGACTATCATCCCGAAAAAGCCAATGTGGTTGCGGATGTTCTCAGTTGAAAACCGACTCTTGATAAGCCATTCCAAATCCTTAAATATTCAAGTGTATTCTTTCTTGTTCCTCAAGAAACCATTCGAACAACACCTTTCAAGACGAGCAAGTGTTCGAATGCTATATTGTATAATAAGTATCTATTCAAAAATTTTCTTTTATGATAAGTAATTTATTCAAATCGTTTTCTCGTAGCTTCTTTGGCTATCAATGCTCATTTCCGACTCACTAAAGCTTGGAAATATCTGTGTGAACTTCAAGTTCAATCTAGCCTCATCAGAAGAATCAAAGAACTTCAACAAGTTGACCCGGAACTTCAAAATATTATTTCTAAGCTTAAGTCTAATTCCGACATCTCCATTAAGTCAAGTGGTCTCCTACATTTCAAGGATAGAGTCTGTGTTCCTGACAACAAAGAATTACAAGAAGAAATATTACAAGCCCATCGGAGTTCTTTCTCGATCCACCCCAGATCGGTTAAAATGTACAACGATCTCAAACCTTTTTATTGAAGGCCTGGAATGAAAGCGGCAATCAACGATTTTGTGTCAAGATGTCTAAACTGTCAGCGAGTGAAAGTCAAACATCGATTTCCTATCAGATTGCTCCAACCTCTTGAATTTCCTAATTGGAAGCGGGATCGAATCACAAAGGATTTTGTATCCGGTCTTCCTTATTCTCCGAGAAAGTGCGATGCTATCTGGGTGATTGTTGATCGATTGACCAAATCTGCTCATTTCATTCCAATTCGTATGAACTATTGTTTGGAAATCTTGGTTGATCTATATATTCAGGAAATTTTCTTATTACACGGAGTCCCTACTTCAATTTTCTCCGATCGAGACCCCCGATTTATAGCTCGATTTTGGAAAACTCTACAACGAGCTCTTAGCACCAAACTAAATCTGAGCACAACTTTCCATCTGTAAAGCGATGGACAATCCGAGCGAGTGATTCAAGTTCTTAAAGACATGCTTTGAGCTTGTATCATTGATTTCGGAAAGAACTGGAAAAAATCACTATCATCGGTGGAATTCGCATACAACAATAGCTTCCAATCCTCGATTAAAATGGCTCCTTTCAAATCATTGTATGGTAGAAGATGTCGAACACCCCTATGTTGGTCTAAACTCGGTGAATATAATCAAGTCTTAGGACCTCAATTGCTTCGGGAAACCGAAGAACACGTTCAAATTATCCATTCCCGATTGAAACAAGCTTTCGATAGACAAAAGTCCTACGCTAATCAGAAACAAAGAGACATACAGTACAAGATCAGTGATAAGGTATTTCTTAAAGTTTCCCCGTGGAAAAAGGTATTCTGGTTTGGTAAAAGAGGGAAGCTCAGCCCACGTTTCATAAGACCTTTTGAAGAAGTTGAAAGAATCAGTCTGATAGCTTATCAACTTGCACTCCCAAGCGAGTTTGATAAGATACATAATGTTTTCTACGTTTCAATGCTCAGGAAGTACCGATCTGACCCATCTCACATCTTAGAGCCGAAAGAGGTGGAACTGAATCCCGATTTATCATACGAAGAAGAACCGATACAAATCCTCGATAAGGAAGTTAAGAGACTCCGAAACAAGAAGATTTCCCTTGTAAAAGTTCTATGAAGGAATCATAAAGCCGAAGAAGCAACATGGGAATCCGAGGATACGATGCGAAAGCAATATCCTCACCTGTTCAGTTCAGGTAAGAATTCGAGGACGAATTCTTTCTTTTAAAGAGGGGAGAATTATAACACCCTCAATCTTAGCCCAGAATCAATTAAATCAATTAACTAGGAAATTGATTTAATTGAACTTGAAAAAATCCTTAATTAAATAAACAAGGACCTAACTGAATGAAATTGTAAAGTCGAGATTAAATTCAAGGTGATTTAACCGAATAAGCAAGTAAATAATCCAATTGCATGCTAAAATATACAATTCTATGGGCTGCCCTTAATTATATTAAAATAAAATGCTAAATGGGGGGAAATGAGTCAAAGTACATTCCAACAATAGCTACCAACTATTGCGAGTTTTCATCCTTCTCCATTTTCTCTTCACTAACCAATTAGAGAGAGAGAAATTAAGAGAGAAAATTGTGACCAGCCATGGAAATTTAGGAGAAAAGCTTGCATGTTAGAGATATCTCCATTGGATTCAAGCTAGGAAGTAAAGTAAGTAATTTCTATACACTAACTAACCGAAATCAAGCTTAATTCTTTGTTTAATTGATTGAATGGTTAATTAATAAGTTAGGATAGAAACTAGTCACCTAGAAATGTAAAAACTACCTTAGGGACTGTTTAGAGTAAATTTGTAACACCCCGGTTTTGGGCTTAGAAGTTTTGGGCGTTGACCGGTTCGGTCAAAGTGCTGATCGAATATATAAGAGTGAATTTAGGAAAGCCTAGTTCGGGTTGCGTTAAAAATATGGAAAAATGTTCTAAAATCATCTTTTATTATATAAAAGTGAACTGTGAAATCAATTTTGGAAAATGAGGTTTGGAAGGTTGACATTTTGGCTAGTGACCAAAATGTAATTTTTGAAAGTTGCGGGACAGTTTTATAAAGGATTGAAACTTTGAATCTTTAAGGAGCTATTGTTCCAAAAAGGATTTCTCCAGATTTTTCTAAGATATTTTAAGGCTTTATTCTGATTTTAAAGATTAAGAAAAGGAGGGAAATCATTTTAACCAATTTCCTAACTACTTTTTCATTTTCTCTCCATTTTCCTTTTCTCTTATTTTCTCTCAACCCAAACAAAATTCTCCAGATTTCTTTCTCTGATTTTGGCATCTAAATCTCTCATTTCAACTCTCACTTGATTCCTAATCATCTCATCAACAAAACCTCTCAATTTGCAAGTTGTTTCATCATGCTTTTTGGCTCTAAAAAGGAGAAATTCAAGTTTGGAGGTAAGAACGTCTCTCTCCTCTAAACTATCAGTTCTTTACTGAAATTCCCAAGTTCTCAATCCTTGATTTGTGATTTGTTAATGGTTTTTCAAATGAGATCTTGATTTTTGGCTAAAATGCAAGATTTGGTGATTTTGGTGGAATTTTCGTGTGATCTGTTTGGGCAGTGTTTTGAAGTGTCAAAATGATGTTAAATGAATGCTAAGTTGATTAGAAATTGATGTTTAATGAATGCAATCCCGGACAGGTTGAATTTCCTAAGTTTCGCTTGAGTTTTTGGTTGTTTTTGGAGTGTTTTTGGTGATCTGTTATACCTGGAGGTATAAGGATGTGTTTGTATTCATTTTGGGTGTTAATGGATGTATAAAAATGGTTAGAAGTGATGGATCTTGGCTGGGTTAAGTTTTGGTAATGTTTGGAGGTGATTTCGGTTGTGTTTTGTAGCCGAATTGTTGGATTTGTGTTGAGCAGCGAGTTTGGTTGTGTGGCTGCTGTTCTTAATGCATAATGATGCATTAATGTGCTGTTTTTGTGTGCTTGAAACAGGGGAGTTTGATCCTTGAGCTTTGAAGGTGTTTGCGGAAGGTTTCGGAAGCTTGGAAGGCTTGTTGGCTAGTCTTGTTTGGTTATCGGTGAGTGAAGTTGGGTTTTCAGCTTTTAATCAAAGGTTTGAAGGTTTTGGGAGCTTAGTTTAAGTCTAAACAACTTTGCTAAGCTCAAGAGTAAGTAAATGGATTTCTTACTTGATTTGTGTTATGAAGTGGTTTTTAGACAATTGTGGTTGATGATTGAAATGCATGTGTTTTGCATGGTTTAGTTCTGTTTTGAAAGCATATTTTAGCATGGTTTAGTGCTGGTTTTGAAAGCCATATGTGAAGGATGCTCTAGGTAGGAGATCCTTGGTTTTATACATTGAAAATGTGGTTTTGATGCATGATGTTGCATGATGTTCAAAGGCTTTGTTTAATGCTTTAAAACAGTGAGTTGATGATGATAAATGATGGTTTTGCATATTGGTTATGCATGTGAATCATTGGTTTATAATGAAATGGTTTTGCATATTGGTTATGCATGTGAATCATTGGTTTATAATGAAATGGTTTTGGCATATTGGCTATGCATGTGAAATATTGGATTAATGTGGCAAGATGGTTATGTTGGCAAGTGATGTAAGTGGTTCTTGGTTCTTTGATCGGATATAGTTAGCCGGCTATAGGATTGGGTGCACCGTGAATAAAGTCGCCTTGGAGGTGGAGTGGTCAAGAGTGGACCGGATAAGCTCCCTTCAAGTTTCCTAACGAGATGAGGTCATAGTGGAGGTGTTGCCCACTCGAGGACCTTGGTTATTTGAGGTCATAATGGAGGTGTTGCCCATTCGAGGACCTTGGTTAAGCAAAGGTTATATGGTGTTTAAAAGTCCATATGTGAGGACCTTGTGCTTGTTGAGATCACAATGGCGGTGTTAAGTCCATGTGTGGATCTTGTATAGGGTGTCCCGGATCTCGTTAGTGATTTCTACAACTACCAATCGGTTATGCAAAGGTTGTATGGTGGTTAAAAGTCCATACGGGAGAACCTTGTGCATGTTGAGGTTGTATGGTTGTCCATACATGGGAACCTCGGGAAAAGCTAAGGTTGTATGGTGTTTAAAAGTCCATGCATGGGAACTTTAGGCTTGTAAGGTCATAATGGAGGTGTTGCCCATTCGAGGACCTTGGATTGGGTAGGGTGTAGGGAGCGTAGGGACAACGCTCGGAATCCGCGTATCCGATCGGGTGTTGAGTTGGAAAGTGGATGTGATTGATTACTTGAAGGCCAATATGATGTTCTTAAATATAAAGAAGCATGAGATGCTTGAAATGATGCATGGTTGCATGTGAAGCATGAGATGCTTGAAATGATGCATGGTTGCACGTGAAGCATGAGATGCTTGAAATGATGCATGGTTGCATGTGAAGCATGAGTTGCTTGGAAAGATGCATTGTTGCATGAAAGGTGTATGATGCATGTGAATGCATGTTTACTTGTTAGGTTGAACAAGTGTTGATTATCATTTGGTAAATGATGTATGTGAGCATGAATATCTTTAATGCATTGAAGTCTTGTAGGACTTGTTTGAAAGGCATGTGAATATGTTTGTATGGTATATATGTTGCCTTGGTGTAATGCAAGTGTTGGTTGGCTTGTGAAATGGTTTTAAAGGTTTCTTGTTTGAAATGGCTTTCAAGTTTATGAAAGGTATGTTGTGAAATGGAAGTGTTTCCATGGTTTTGTTTTAGCTTTGCATATGGCATTTATGCATGGTGGATGCTTGTGGTTGAAAAGGATTTCAAACATGGTTTTGGTAAACAAATCGGGTTTGTTTTACAAGTGTTTTATGACCCGCTGCATTGATGTTGTTTTGGTTTTGAGCATTCCTCACTAAGCATTATGTGCTTACGCTCTCTTTGTCCATCAATGCAGATTTTTGAAGTTTGGACAGCAAGGAGCAAGGGATTCAAGGTGGACTCCAAGTGAGATGTATGTCTCGGTGAATAGCTATAGTTAATAAAGGCAATGGGGGTAGAATCTCTTGAGATTATTGTGTTTGTGATCGTTTATGTTGTTCAAGATTGTTTTAATGTTGTTAAAGTTGTTGGAACATGATTTGGCTTAATTGAGTTTGTTTTGGAAGGTTTGTGCCTAAATGGTTGCTTGTGTAGGAAGCATGCCTATAGATTTGGGGCTTTTTGTATATGATGTGTTTCTGATGAATTGTTGATGCAAGCATGTCTCATTTATGTTGAATTGCATGCTGGTAAAGTTTGGTGGCTTTTGGAGCATGTTTGGATGGTCAATTGTGTGTTTGAGTGAGCAAAATGCAGCTTTCTGGGCTAGGCGTTTCGGAACAGGAGACACCGTTTCGGAACGGGTGCCCTGCATGAACCCAGGCGTCCGAAACGGGTGAGACCGTTCCGAAACGGAAAGGCCTCTGCCCGACCCCCGTTTCGAAACGGGCTATGCCTGTTTCGGAACGGCCCCGCGTTTCGGAACGGGCTGTCTCCCGTTTCGGAACGGTTGACCGTTGGGGGCTGACAATGGCAGTTATGTGTTTCAAAATGTTTGCATTTTGGTCCTGAATCTTGTTTGTGCAATTGTATGAGTTTGGGATGTCCGTTTGAGCTGAAATTTGGCCGAGATGCATGAAACATGATTAATTTTAAGTTGGTAACTTAAAATCTGGTTAAGGCCTCAAAGTTTTCAAAATTTGCAATTTGGTCCCTAAAGTTGTGTTTTGTGCAATTGGGTCCCTGAATGATCTCTGATGGCTATGATATTTGAGTATGTTGCTTGTGTGATCACATATAGGACTAATGTGCATCTAGATAAGATTAAAAAGAAAAAAAAAGGGTCGTTAATCAAGGTTGACTTTCGGGTTGACTTTGGTTTTCCCCGTGTAATCTTCGTAGTTCGGGTCAACCGTCTAGGCCGGGCTATGGGGGTTACATTTGGTGGTATCAGAGCTGTGTTGCGAATGCTTGGGGAAAACGGTAAGATGTTGTGATGTGTGTTTGATGTTACCTTGTTGTGTAGATGAAAGTGGGATGAATGTTGGTTGAAACACGTGTTTCTGGGCATGGTGTTGATGTTTCTGAACATGTTGATGATGTTTTCAGGCATGTTTCATGGTTATGAATCTTGGTTGAGCTAATGTGAATATGTGATGATGTTGTGAGCTGGTCTTATGCTTGTGTTATGCTTGATGGAAGTGTAAGTTGTATGTTATGTTGCTAGTATGCTGTGGCAAGTGGGTGCTGTTTGATGTAAGCATGATCAAAGTATGTTGTTGATATGCTTGATGTTGTGATATCCATGTTGTGTTGACTGTTATGTCATGTAAAGGGGAGGATTCGGGATACCCATTGCCTTATTAATATAGCTATTGTGTTACTTTGGAGTTGGAATTTGAATCCTTGCTAATGCTGGTCTAACTGGTTTGTTTGTTTGTTGTGATTGTATGTTTGTTGTTGTTAGTGGTATGGCAAAGTCAATGGAGGATTGGCGGTTGAGGGAGATGGTTGCTGCCTTGGGGCAGGTTGTTAAGGCAAGGAATTCACCCTTTGGTAGTGGAGTTTTGCCTCAGTCTTCTGTGCCTAGTGTTGAGGTGGTAAGGCAAGGGAAAGAAGCTGGTTCTGTGGTGAAGAGTTCATCACCTGTTGAGCAGGAGGTGTTGGGAACATCTCAGGCTATGGTTGAGGTAAAGTCAGTAGATGTGCTGGCTGTGGGATGTGAGGGTTTGCCAAAGCAGTGTTTGCTTGATTTGGGTGCTGTGGAGTATCATGGTACTTCCCCGGAGATGTTTGAGGCCTGGTTGGCCAGTGTGGTTCAGATTTTGGATCGGGAAGGCTGTGATTATGCCTGTAAGCTGGGGAGCGTTGTTTCTTTGATGTTGGGAGATGCGTGTGCCTGGTGGACATCTGTGGCAGTTGCGTCACATATCCATGATATTGATTGGGATTTCTTTGTATCTGCTTTTTATGAAAGGTATCTTGGAAGGAAGTTCCTAAGGGTTAAGCAAGGCGCGGGTAGTGCTGTTGTTGAGCAAGTATTGCTTGAGCAAGGAGTGGAAGCTCAGTCATCTGTGTGTGACCGTTGTGAAAGGCAACATGTTGGAAATTGTTGGGGCGCAGGTGTTTGTTGGAATTGTGGTTCCAAAGTACATGTTAAGCGTGATTGTCCTCATGGAGCGAAGTTAGCTTTGGTGTTAGCCAAAGAGTCTCAGAAAGGTCGTGGGCACGGCCGAGGCAAGGTTCAGAAGTGGCAGAAAGAGCAGAAAGTTGTGAAGAGTGTGGGAAAGGAGAATTGCTGGAAATGTGGGTCTGCTGGACACAAGAGGCGTGATTGTTTGATGTTGGCTCGGAATAGTCAAGGTTCTTTACCGCAAGGAGTTGGTGGTGACCCTAGTGTGTTAGCTGGTGCTGCAATGGTGTGGCAGGAGGGTGGTGGTTCCGCTAGGAAGAGAGCTCGTCTGATGAAGCCTCAGGGTGGTGTTGTGCTTTCAGGTAATCTTGTTTAATAATCTTTGCTCTAGTTGCCTAGTTTGGGTTTCTGTTGGTTTTCCTTGCGTGGTAAGTCTAGTCTTGTTGATAGCATGTTGGGGTAATAGTTGTAGTTTGGAAAAGTCTTGGTTGTGAAGAAGGCTTGGTAAGTATCTTGTGGTTAATGGTTGTTGGTATGGTGGAGTTAGATGAGTTAGAAGTGAGGTAGGAGGTTGTTCTTAGACGGATTTGAGGATGTTATTGGAGGGTGTGAATTGGCATTCATGCACAGTTAAAATCATTGTTATATACTATATTATATATGTTGGTCCATGCATACATGTGGCATGACATTAGAGGTTTTGCATACATGTACATCAGGCATTGATAGGGCATGTTGGTGATCATGCATACGATGTTCACACTCGCTAATAACTAATCGAATCTGTTAGTGTGTTGGATTAGGTTGGATGATGGGTTTTCAGAGGTTGTTTTGGTGCTGGGTAAGAGTTAGTAGTGGGGTATATCAAGCTAGTTGCTAGTGAAAGTGAGAGTGGTGTAGCTGCTGGTAGAAGGATAGTGTTCGATGCTCAAGGAGTTTAGTGGTTTGATGTTGGACGGTACGGTTGAGTTTAGAATCGGTTTAGTGGTTTGAATAGCTAAGTGGAAGGGGTAGTTCCTTGGTGCTAAGTGATGTTGCAGCTTAGTGGTTGTGTTCCCAAGTGCTGAAGTAGCTTAGCTTTTAAGTTGTTGTGGAAGAGTTGTGTTTGTAAGTGCTGGTTCTTAGTAACCTTTGGGGAGTTAAGAAGATGGTTTGTATGTTTAAGCTGGGCGATGTTTTAGTATGGTAAGTGTTATGGTTGAAGTTGAAGTGGAAGGTCAATGAAAGATTGAAGTTTTTGTTGGTTGTTGGGTTCTTGTGATAATTGGTTGGTGGTGTGTGGAATGGCTGACGGAGTCAAGTTGGGATTGTGATGTGATTCTTGGAATCTGGGTGAGTATTCCTGATGAGCTGTTATGGTAATGTTAGCAACAGTTGTGAGGGTTTATCAGTTTTCGTTGAGAGGTTTGAGTAAGCAGTTGATGCTTAAGGATTTTTGCTTGTTGGGAAGATTCTTGGAAGAGGTTTGGGAGTTGGCGAGGGTTTTAGAAGCAGAGAAGGTTGCTTCGTGGCTGGTTTGGGTTGGCTGTTGTCTTTGTGTAAACAGGTTTTGGGTATGGTGTATTGCGGTGATGTCTGCTGTAAGAGCTGAAGTTCTTCAGGATGATGTTGGGACTGTGTACAGTCTGGTTATGGGAAAGGTTAAGTTGTGGCTATCTTTGTGTTTTCTGGATTCTGTGAACAGCATGTGATGGTGCTAGGTTTGGTGGAGATTTTGTGTGGAAAGTGTTCAGTGTTGGTCGAGGCTTTTGTGTTGCCTTGTGTGTTGGTTTGGGAAGGTTGTGGTTTTCTTTCGCCGGTTAAATTTCGAGGACGAAATTTCCTAAGGAGGGGAGAGTTGTAACACCCCGGTTTTGGGCTTAGAAGTTTTGGGCGTTGACCGGTTCGGTCAAAGTGCTGATCGAATATATAAGAGTGAATTTAGGAAAGCCTAGTTCGGGTTGCGTTAAAAATATGGAAAAATGTTCTAAAATCATCTTTTATTATATAAAAGTGAACTGTGAAATCAATTTTGGAAAATGAGGTTTGGAAGGTTGACATTTTGGCTAGTGACCAAAATGTAATTTTTGAAAGTTGCGGGACAGTTTTATAAAGGATTGAAACTTTGAATCTTTAAGGAGCTATTGTTCCAAAAAGGATTTCTCCAGATTTTTCTAAGATATTTTAAGGCTTTATTCTGATTTTAAAGATTAAGAAAAGGAGGGAAATCATTTTAACCAATTTCCTAACTACTTTTTCATTTTCTCTCCATTTTCCTTTTCTCTTATTTTCTCTCAACCCAAACAAAATTCTCCAGATTTCTTTCTCTGATTTTGGCATCTAAATCTCTCATTTCAACTCTCACTTGATTCCTAATCATCTCATCAACAAAACCTCTCAATTTGCAAGTTGTTTCATCATGCTTTTTGGCTCTAAAAAGGAGAAATTCAAGTTTGGAGGTAAGAACGTCTCTCTCCTCTAAACTATCAGTTCTTTACTGAAATTCCCAAGTTCTCAATCCTTGATTTGTGATTTGTTAATGGTTTTTCAAATGAGATCTTGATTTTTGGCTAAAATGCAAGATTTGGTGATTTTGGTGGAATTTTCGTGTGATCTGTTTGGGCAGTGTTTTGAAGTGTCAAAATGATGTTAAATGAATGCTAAGTTGATTAGAAATTGATGTTTAATGAATGCAATCCCGGACAGGTTGAATTTCCTAAGTTTCGCTTGAGTTTTTGGTTGTTTTTGGAGTGTTTTTGGTGATCTGTTATACCTGGAGGTATAAGGATGTGTTTGTATTCATTTTGGGTGTTAATGGATGTATAAAAATGGTTAGAAGTGATGGATCTTGGCTGGGTTAAGTTTTGGTAATGTTTGGAGGTGATTTCGGTTGTGTTTTGTAGCCGAATTGTTGGATTTGTGTTGAGCAGCGAGTTTGGTTGTGTGGCTGCTGTTCTTAATGCATAATGATGCATTAATGTGCTGTTTTTGTGTGCTTGAAACAGGGGAGTTTGATCCTTGAGCTTTGAAGGTGTTTGCGGAAGGTTTCGGAAGCTTGGAAGGCTTGTTGGCTAGTCTTGTTTGGTTATCGGTGAGTGAAGTTGGGTTTTCAGCTTTTAATCAAAGGTTTGAAGGTTTTGGGAGCTTAGTTTAAGTCTAAACAACTTTGCTAAGCTCAAGAGTAAGTAAATGGATTTCTTACTTGATTTGTGTTATGAAG
Source organism: Hibiscus trionum (assembly GCA_030270665.1). Lineage (NCBI taxonomy): Eukaryota > Viridiplantae > Streptophyta > Magnoliopsida > Malvales > Malvaceae > Hibiscus > Hibiscus trionum. The sequence continues at coordinate 33,413,288 of BSYR01000021.1, forward strand.
TGGTTTTTAGACAATTGTGGTTGATGATTGAAATGCATGTGTTTTGCATGGTTTAGTTCTGTTTTGAAAGCATATTTTAGCATGGTTTAGTGCTGGTTTTGAAAGCCATATGTGAAGGATGCTCTAGGTAGGAGATCCTTGGTTTTATACATTGAAAATGTGGTTTTGATGCATGATGTTGCATGATGTTCAAAGGCTTTGTTTAATGCTTTAAAACAGTGAGTTGATGATGATAAATGATGGTTTTGCATATTGGTTATGCATGTGAATCATTGGTTTATAATGAAATGGTTTTGCATATTGGTTATGCATGTGAATCATTGGTTTATAATGAAATGGTTTTGGCATATTGGCTATGCATGTGAAATATTGGATTAATGTGGCAAGATGGTTATGTTGGCAAGTGATGTAAGTGGTTCTTGGTTCTTTGATCGGATATAGTTAGCCGGCTATAGGATTGGGTGCACCGTGAATAAAGTCGCCTTGGAGGTGGAGTGGTCAAGAGTGGACCGGATAAGCTCCCTTCAAGTTTCCTAACGAGATGAGGTCATAGTGGAGGTGTTGCCCACTCGAGGACCTTGGTTATTTGAGGTCATAATGGAGGTGTTGCCCATTCGAGGACCTTGGTTAAGCAAAGGTTATATGGTGTTTAAAAGTCCATATGTGAGGACCTTGTGCTTGTTGAGATCACAATGGCGGTGTTAAGTCCATGTGTGGATCTTGTATAGGGTGTCCCGGATCTCGTTAGTGATTTCTACAACTACCAATCGGTTATGCAAAGGTTGTATGGTGGTTAAAAGTCCATACGGGAGAACCTTGTGCATGTTGAGGTTGTATGGTTGTCCATACATGGGAACCTCGGGAAAAGCTAAGGTTGTATGGTGTTTAAAAGTCCATGCATGGGAACTTTAGGCTTGTAAGGTCATAATGGAGGTGTTGCCCATTCGAGGACCTTGGATTGGGTAGGGTGTAGGGAGCGTAGGGACAACGCTCGGAATCCGCGTATCCGATCGGGTGTTGAGTTGGAAAGTGGATGTGATTGATTACTTGAAGGCCAATATGATGTTCTTAAATATAAAGAAGCATGAGATGCTTGAAATGATGCATGGTTGCATGTGAAGCATGAGATGCTTGAAATGATGCATGGTTGCACGTGAAGCATGAGATGCTTGAAATGATGCATGGTTGCATGTGAAGCATGAGTTGCTTGGAAAGATGCATTGTTGCATGAAAGGTGTATGATGCATGTGAATGCATGTTTACTTGTTAGGTTGAACAAGTGTTGATTATCATTTGGTAAATGATGTATGTGAGCATGAATATCTTTAATGCATTGAAGTCTTGTAGGACTTGTTTGAAAGGCATGTGAATATGTTTGTATGGTATATATGTTGCCTTGGTGTAATGCAAGTGTTGGTTGGCTTGTGAAATGGTTTTAAAGGTTTCTTGTTTGAAATGGCTTTCAAGTTTATGAAAGGTATGTTGTGAAATGGAAGTGTTTCCATGGTTTTGTTTTAGCTTTGCATATGGCATTTATGCATGGTGGATGCTTGTGGTTGAAAAGGATTTCAAACATGGTTTTGGTAAACAAATTGGGTTTGTTTTACAAGTGTTTTATGACCCACTGCATTGATGGTGTTTTGGTTTTGAGCATTCCTCACTAAGCATTATGTGCTTACGCTCTCTTTGTCCATCAATGCAGATTTTTGAAGTTTGGACAGCAAGGAGCAAGGGATTCAAGGTGGACTCCAAGTGAGATGTATGTCTCGGTGAATAGCTATAGTTAATAAAGGCAATGGGGGTAGAATCTCTTGAGATTATTGTGTTTGTGATCGTTTATGTTGTTCAAGATTGTTTTAATGTTGTTAAAGTTGTTGGAACATGATTTGGCTTAATTGAGTTTGTTTTGGAAGGTTTGTGCCTAAATGGTTGCTTGTGTAGGAAGCATGCCTATAGATTTGGGGCTTTTTGTATATGATGTGTTTCTGATGAATTGTTGATGCAAGCATGTCTCATTTATGTTGAATTGCATGCTGGTAAAGTTTGGTGGCTTTTGGAGCATGTTTGGATGGTCAATTGTGTGTTTGAGTGAGCAAAATGCAGCTTTCTGGGCTAGGCGTTTCGGAACAGGAGACACCGTTTCGGAACGGGTGCCCTGCATGAACCCAGGCGTCCGAAACGGGTGAGACCGTTCCGAAACGGAAAGGCCTCTGCCCGACCCCCGTTTCGAAACGGGCTATGCCTGTTTCGGAACGGCCCCGCGTTTCGGAACGGGCTGTCTCCCGTTTCGGAACGGTTGACCGTTGGGGGCTGACAATGGCAGTTATGTGTTTCAAAATGTTTGCATTTTGGTCCTGAATCTTGTTTGTGCAATTGTATGAGTTTGGGATGTCCGTTTGAGCTGAAATTTGGCCGAGATGCATGAAACATGATTAATTTTAAGTTGGTAACTTAAAATCTGGTTAAGGCCTCAAAGTTTTCAAAATTTGCAATTTGGTCCCTAAAGTTGTGTTTTGTGCAATTGGGTCCCTGAATGATCTCTGATGGCTATGATATTTGAGTATGTTGCTTGTGTGATCACATATAGGACTAATGTGCATCTAGATAAGATTAAAAAGAAAAAAAAAGGGTCGTTAATCAAGGTTGACTTTCGGGTTGACTTTGGTTTTCCCCGTGTAATCTTCGTAGTTCGGGTCAACCGTCTAGGCCGGGCTATGGGGGTTACATTTGGTGGTATCAGAGCTGTGTTGCGAATGCTTGGGGAAAACGGTAAGATGTTGTGATGTGTGTTTGATGTTACCTTGTTGTGTAGATGAAAGTGGGATGAATGTTGGTTGAAACACGTGTTTCTGGGCATGGTGTTGATGTTTCTGAACATGTTGATGATGTTTTCAGGCATGTTTCATGGTTATGAATCTTGGTTGAGCTAATGTGAATATGTGATGATGTTGTGAGCTGGTCTTATGCTTGTGTTATGCTTGATGGAAGTGTAAGTTGTATGTTATGTTGCTAGTATGCTGTGGCAAGTGGGTGCTGTTTGATGTAAGCATGATCAAAGTATGTTGTTGATATGCTTGATGTTGTGATATCCATGTTGTGTTGACTGTTATGTCATGTAAAGGGGAGGATTCGGGATACCCATTGCCTTATTAATATAGCTATTGTGTTACTTTGGAGTTGGAATTTGAATCCTTGCTAATGCTGGTCTAACTGGTTTGTTTGTTTGTTGTGATTGTATGTTTGTTGTTGTTAGTGGTATGGCAAAGTCAATGGAGGATTGGCGGTTGAGGGAGATGGTTGCTGCCTTGGGGCAGGTTGTTAAGGCAAGGAATTCACCCTTTGGTAGTGGAGTTTTGCCTCAGTCTTCTGTGCCTAGTGTTGAGGTGGTAAGGCAAGGGAAAGAAGCTGGTTCTGTGGTGAAGAGTTCATCACCTGTTGAGCAGGAGGTGTTGGGAACATCTCAGGCTATGGTTGAGGTAAAGTCAGTAGATGTGCTGGCTGTGGGATGTGAGGGTTTGCCAAAGCAGTGTTTGCTTGATTTGGGTGCTGTGGAGTATCATGGTACTTCCCCGGAGATGTTTGAGGCCTGGTTGGCCAGTGTGGTTCAGATTTTGGATCGGGAAGGCTGTGATTATGCCTGTAAGCTGGGGAGCGTTGTTTCTTTGATGTTGGGAGATGCGTGTGCCTGGTGGACATCTGTGGCAGTTGCGTCACATATCCATGATATTGATTGGGATTTCTTTGTATCTGCTTTTTATGAAAGGTATCTTGGAAGGAAGTTCCTAAGGGTTAAGCAAGGCGCGGGTAGTGCTGTTGTTGAGCAAGTATTGCTTGAGCAAGGAGTGGAAGCTCAGTCATCTGTGTGTGACCGTTGTGAAAGGCAACATGTTGGAAATTGTTGGGGCGCAGGTGTTTGTTGGAATTGTGGTTCCAAAGTACATGTTAAGCGTGATTGTCCTCATGGAGCGAAGTTAGCTTTGGTGTTAGCCAAAGAGTCTCAGAAAGGTCGTGGGCACGGCCGAGGCAAGGTTCAGAAGTGGCAGAAAGAGCAGAAAGTTGTGAAGAGTGTGGGAAAGGAGAATTGCTGGAAATGTGGGTCTGCTGGACACAAGAGGCGTGATTGTTTGATGTTGGCTCGGAATAGTCAAGGTTCTTTACCGCAAGGAGTTGGTGGTGACCCTAGTGTGTTAGCTGGTGCTGCAATGGTGTGGCAGGAGGGTGGTGGTTCCGCTAGGAAGAGAGCTCGTCTGATGAAGCCTCAGGGTGGTGTTGTGCTTTCAGGTAATCTTGTTTAATAATCTTTGCTCTAGTTGCCTAGTTTGGGTTTCTGTTGGTTTTCCTTGCGTGGTAAGTCTAGTCTTGTTGATAGCATGTTGGGGTAATAGTTGTAGTTTGGAAAAGTCTTGGTTGTGAAGAAGGCTTGGTAAGTATCTTGTGGTTAATGGTTGTTGGTATGGTGGAGTTAGATGAGTTAGAAGTGAGGTAGGAGGTTGTTCTTAGACGGATTTGAGGATGTTATTGGAGGGTGTGAATTGGCATTCATGCACAGTTAAAATCATTGTTATATACTATATTATATATGTTGGTCCATGCATACATGTGGCATGACATTAGAGGTTTTGCATACATGTACATCAGGCATTGATAGGGCATGTTGGTGATCATGCATACGATGTTCACACTCGCTAATAACTAATCGAATCTGTTAGTGTGTTGGATTAGGTTGGATGATGGGTTTTCAGAGGTTGTTTTGGTGCTGGGTAAGAGTTAGTAGTGGGGTATATCAAGCTAGTTGCTAGTGAAAGTGAGAGTGGTGTAGCTGCTGGTAGAAGGATAGTGTTCGATGCTCAAGGAGTTTAGTGGTTTGATGTTGGACGGTACGGTTGAGTTTAGAATCGGTTTAGTGGTTTGAATAGCTAAGTGGAAGGGGTAGTTCCTTGGTGCTAAGTGATGTTGCAGCTTAGTGGTTGTGTTCCCAAGTGCTGAAGTAGCTTAGCTTTTAAGTTGTTGTGGAAGAGTTGTGTTTGTAAGTGCTGGTTCTTAGTAACCTTTGGGGAGTTAAGAAGATGGTTTGTATGTTTAAGCTGGGCGATGTTTTAGTATGGTAAGTGTTATGGTTGAAGTTGAAGTGGAAGGTCAATGAAAGATTGAAGTTTTTGTTGGTTGTTGGGTTCTTGTGATAATTGGTTGGTGGTGTGTGGAATGGCTGACGGAGTCAAGTTGGGATTGTGATGTGATTCTTGGAATCTGGGTGAGTATTCCTGATGAGCTGTTATGGTAATGTTAGCAACAGTTGTGAGGGTTTATCAGTTTTCGTTGAGAGGTTTGAGTAAGCAGTTGATGCTTAAGGATTTTTGCTTGTTGGGAAGATTCTTGGAAGAGGTTTGGGAGTTGGCGAGGGTTTTAGAAGCAGAGAAGGTTGCTTCGTGGCTGGTTTGGGTTGGCTGTTGTCTTTGTGTAAACAGGTTTTGGGTATGGTGTATTGCGGTGATGTCTGCTGTAAGAGCTGAAGTTCTTCAGGATGATGTTGGGACTGTGTACAGTCTGGTTATGGGAAAGGTTAAGTTGTGGCTATCTTTGTGTTTTCTGGATTCTGTGAACAGCATGTGATGGTGCTAGGTTTGGTGGAGATTTTGTGTGGAAAGTGTTCAGTGTTGGTCGAGGCTTTTGTGTTGCCTTGTGTGTTGGTTTGGGAAGGTTGTGGTTTTCTTTCGCCGGTTAAATTTCGAGGACGAAATTTCCTAAGGAGGGGAGAGTTGTAACACCCCGGTTTTGGGCTTAGAAGTTTTGGGCGTTGACCGGTTCGGTCAAAGTGCTGATCGAATATATAAGAGTGAATTTAGGAAAGCCTAGTTCGGGTTGCGTTAAAAATATGGAAAAATGTTCTAAAATCATCTTTTATTATATAAAAGTGAACTGTGAAATCAATTTTGGAAAATGAGGTTTGGAAGGTTGACATTTTGGCTAGTGACCAAAATGTAATTTTTGAAAGTTGCGGGACAGTTTTATAAAGGATTGAAACTTTGAATCTTTAAGGAGCTATTGTTCCAAAAAGGATTTCTCCAGATTTTTCTAAGATATTTTAAGGCTTTATTCTGATTTTAAAGATTAAGAAAAGGAGGGAAATCATTTTAACCAATTTCCTAACTACTTTTTCATTTTCTCTCCATTTTCCTTTTCTCTTATTTTCTCTCAACCCAAACAAAATTCTCCAGATTTCTTTCTCTGATTTTGGCATCTAAATCTCTCATTTCAACTCTCACTTGATTCCTAATCATCTCATCAACAAAACCTCTCAATTTGCAAGTTGTTTCATCATGCTTTTTGGCTCTAAAAAGGAGAAATTCAAGTTTGGAGGTAAGAACGTCTCTCTCCTCTAAACTATCAGTTCTTTACTGAAATTCCCAAGTTCTCAATCCTTGATTTGTGATTTGTTAATGGTTTTTCAAATGAGATCTTGATTTTTGGCTAAAATGCAAGATTTGGTGATTTTGGTGGAATTTTCGTGTGATCTGTTTGGGCAGTGTTTTGAAGTGTCAAAATGATGTTAAATGAATGCTAAGTTGATTAGAAATTGATGTTTAATGAATGCAATCCCGGACAGGTTGAATTTCCTAAGTTTCGCTTGAGTTTTTGGTTGTTTTTGGAGTGTTTTTGGTGATCTGTTATACCTGGAGGTATAAGGATGTGTTTGTATTCATTTTGGGTGTTAATGGATGTATAAAAATGGTTAGAAGTGATGGATCTTGGCTGGGTTAAGTTTTGGTAATGTTTGGAGGTGATTTCGGTTGTGTTTTGTAGCCGAATTGTTGGATTTGTGTTGAGCAGCGAGTTTGGTTGTGTGGCTGCTGTTCTTAATGCATAATGATGCATTAATGTGCTGTTTTTGTGTGCTTGAAACAGGGGAGTTTGATCCTTGAGCTTTGAAGGTGTTTGCGGAAGGTTTCGGAAGCTTGGAAGGCTTGTTGGCTAGTCTTGTTTGGTTATCGGTGAGTGAAGTTGGGTTTTCAGCTTTTAATCAAAGGTTTGAAGGTTTTGGGAGCTTAGTTTAAGTCTAAACAACTTTGCTAAGCTCAAGAGTAAGTAAATGGATTTCTTACTTGATTTGTGTTATGAAGTGGTTTTTAGACAATTGTGGTTGATGATTGAAATGCATGTGTTTTGCATGGTTTAGTTCTGTTTTGAAAGCATATTTTAGCATGGTTTAGTGCTGGTTTTGAAAGCCATATGTGAAGGATGCTCTAGGTAGGAGATCCTTGGTTTTATACATTGAAAATGTGGTTTTGATGCATGATGTTGCATGATGTTCAAAGGCTTTGTTTAATGCTTTAAAACAGTGAGTTGATGATGATAAATGATGGTTTTGCATATTGGTTATGCATGTGAATCATTGGTTTATAATGAAATGGTTTTGCATATTGGTTATGCATGTGAATCATTGGTTTATAATGAAATGGTTTTGGCATATTGGCTATGCATGTGAAATATTGGATTAATGTGGCAAGATGGTTATGTTGGCAAGTGATGTAAGTGGTTCTTGGTTCTTTGATCGGATATAGTTAGCCGGCTATAGGATTGGGTGCACCGTGAATAAAGTCGCCTTGGAGGTGGAGTGGTCAAGAGTGGACCGGATAAGCTCCCTTCAAGTTTCCTAACGAGATGAGGTCATAGTGGAGGTGTTGCCCACTCGAGGACCTTGGTTATTTGAGGTCATAATGGAGGTGTTGCCCATTCGAGGACCTTGGTTAAGCAAAGGTTATATGGTGTTTAAAAGTCCATATGTGAGGACCTTGTGCTTGTTGAGATCACAATGGCGGTGTTAAGTCCATGTGTGGATCTTGTATAGGGTGTCCCGGATCTCGTTAGTGATTTCTACAACTACCAATCGGTTATGCAAAGGTTGTATGGTGGTTAAAAGTCCATACGGGAGAACCTTGTGCATGTTGAGGTTGTATGGTTGTCCATACATGGGAACCTCGGGAAAAGCTAAGGTTGTATGGTGTTTAAAAGTCCATGCATGGGAACTTTAGGCTTGTAAGGTCATAATGGAGGTGTTGCCCATTCGAGGACCTTGGATTGGGTAGGGTGTAGGGAGCGTAGGGACAACGCTCGGAATCCGCGTATCCGATCGGGTGTTGAGTTGGAAAGTGGATGTGATTGATTACTTGAAGGCCAATATGATGTTCTTAAATATAAAGAAGCATGAGATGCTTGAAATGATGCATGGTTGCATGTGAAGCATGAGATGCTTGAAATGATGCATGGTTGCACGTGAAGCATGAGATGCTTGAAATGATGCATGGTTGCATGTGAAGCATGAGTTGCTTGGAAAGATGCATTGTTGCATGAAAGGTGTATGATGCATGTGAATGCATGTTTACTTGTTAGGTTGAACAAGTGTTGATTATCATTTGGTAAATGATGTATGTGAGCATGAATATCTTTAATGCATTGAAGTCTTGTAGGACTTGTTTGAAAGGCATGTGAATATGTTTGTATGGTATATATGTTGCCTTGGTGTAATGCAAGTGTTGGTTGGCTTGTGAAATGGTTTTAAAGGTTTCTTGTTTGAAATGGCTTTCAAGTTTATGAAAGGTATGTTGTGAAATGGAAGTGTTTCCATGGTTTTGTTTTAGCTTTGCATATGGCATTTATGCATGGTGGATGCTTGTGGTTGAAAAGGATTTCAAACATGGTTTTGGTAAACAAATCGGGTTTGTTTTACAAGTGTTTTATGACCCGCTGCATTGATGGTGTTTTGGTTTTGAGCATTCCTCACTAAGCATTATGTGCTTACGCTCTCTTTGTCCATCAATGCAGATTTTTGAAGTTTGGACAGCAAGGAGCAAGGGATTCAAGGTGGACTCCAAGTGAGATGTATGTCTCGGTGAATAGCTATAGTTAATAAAGGCAATGGGGGTAGAATCTCTTGAGATTATTGTGTTTGTGATCGTTTATGTTGTTCAAGATTGTTTTAATGTTGTTAAAGTTGTTGGAACATGATTTGGCTTAATTGAGTTTGTTTTGGAAGGTTTGTGCCTAAATGGTTGCTTGTGTAGGAAGCATGCCTATAGATTTGGGGCTTTTTGTATATGATGTGTTTCTGATGAATTGTTGATGCAAGCATGTCTCATTTATGTTGAATTGCATGCTGGTAAAGTTTGGTGGCTTTTGGAGCATGTTTGGATGGTCAATTGTGTGTTTGAGTGAGCAAAATGCAGCTTTCTGGGCTAGGCGTTTCGGAACAGGAGACACCGTTTCGGAACGGGTGCCCTGCATGAACCCAGGCGTCCGAAACGGGTGAGACCGTTCCGAAACGGAAAGGCCTCTGCCCGACCCCCGTTTCGAAACGGGCTATGCCTGTTTCGGAACGGCCCCGCGTTTCGGAACGGGCTGTCTCCCGTTTCGGAACGGTTGACCGTTGGGGGCTGACAATGGCAGTTATGTGTTTCAAAATGTTTGCATTTTGGTCCTGAATCTTGTTTGTGCAATTGTATGAGTTTGGGATGTCCGTTTGAGCTGAAATTTGGCCGAGATGCATGAAACATGATTAATTTTAAGTTGGTAACTTAAAATCTGGTTAAGGCCTCAAAGTTTTCAAAATTTGCAATTTGGTCCCTAAAGTTGTGTTTTGTGCAATTGGGTCCCTGAATGATCTCTGATGGCTATGATATTTGAGTATGTTGCTTGTGTGATCACATATAGGACTAATGTGCATCTAGATAAGATTAAAAAGAAAAAAAAAGGGTCGTTAATCAAGGTTGACTTTCGGGTTGACTTTGGTTTTCCCCGTGTAATCTTCGTAGTTCGGGTCAACCGTCTAGGCCGGGCTATGGGGGTTACATTTGGTGGTATCAGAGCTGTGTTGCGAATGCTTGGGGAAAACGGTAAGATGTTGTGATGTGTGTTTGATGTTACCTTGTTGTGTAGATGAAAGTGGGATGAATGTTGGTTGAAACACGTGTTTCTGGGCATGGTGTTGATGTTTCTGAACATGTTGATGATGTTTTCAGGCATGTTTCATGGTTATGAATCTTGGTTGAGCTAATGTGAATATGTGATGATGTTGTGAGCTGGTCTTATGCTTGTGTTATGCTTGATGGAAGTGTAAGTTGTATGTTATGTTGCTAGTATGCTGTGGCAAGTGGGTGCTGTTTGATGTAAGCATGATCAAAGTATGTTGTTGATATGCTTGATGTTGTGATATCCATGTTGTGTTGACTGTTATGTCATGTAAAGGGGAGGATTCGGGATACCCATTGCCTTATTAATATAGCTATTGTGTTACTTTGGAGTTGGAATTTGAATCCTTGCTAATGCTGGTCTAACTGGTTTGTTTGTTTGTTGTGATTGTATGTTTGTTGTTGTTAGTGGTATGGCAAAGTCAATGGAGGATTGGCGGTTGAGGGAGATGGTTGCTGCCTTGGGGCAGGTTGTTAAGGCAAGGAATTCACCCTTTGGTAGTGGAGTTTTGCCTCAGTCTTCTGTGCCTAGTGTTGAGGTGGTAAGGCAAGGGAAAGAAGCTGGTTCTGTGGTGAAGAGTTCATCACCTGTTGAGCAGGAGGTGTTGGGAACATCTCAGGCTATGGTTGAGGTAAAGTCAGTAGATGTGCTGGCTGTGGGATGTGAGGGTTTGCCAAAGCAGTGTTTGCTTGATTTGGGTGCTGTGGAGTATCATGGTACTTCCCCGGAGATGTTTGAGGCCTGGTTGGCCAGTGTGGTTCAGATTTTGGATCGGGAAGGCTGTGATTATGCCTGTAAGCTGGGGAGCGTTGTTTCTTTGATGTTGGGAGATGCGTGTGCCTGGTGGACATCTGTGGCAGTTGCGTCACATATCCATGATATTGATTGGGATTTCTTTGTATCTGCTTTTTATGAAAGGTATCTTGGAAGGAAGTTCCTAAGGGTTAAGCAAGGCGCGGGTAGTGCTGTTGTTGAGCAAGTATTGCTTGAGCAAGGAGTGGAAGCTCAGTCATCTGTGTGTGACCGTTGTGAAAGGCAACATGTTGGAAATTGTTGGGGCGCAGGTGTTTGTTGGAATTGTGGTTCCAAAGTACATGTTAAGCGTGATTGTCCTCATGGAGCGAAGTTAGCTTTGGTGTTAGCCAAAGAGTCTCAGAAAGGTCGTGGGCACGGCCGAGGCAAGGTTCAGAAGTGGCAGAAAGAGCAGAAAGTTGTGAAGAGTGTGGGAAAGGAGAATTGCTGGAAATGTGGGTCTGCTGGACACAAGAGGCGTGATTGTTTGATGTTGGCTCGGAATAGTCAAGGTTCTTTACCGCAAGGAGTTGGTGGTGACCCTAGTGTGTTAGCTGGTGCTGCAATGGTGTGGCAGGAGGGTGGTGGTTCCGCTAGGAAGAGAGCTCGTCTGATGAAGCCTCAGGGTGGTGTTGTGCTTTCAGGTAATCTTGTTTAATAATCTTTGCTCTAGTTGCCTAGTTTGGGTTTCTGTTGGTTTTCCTTGCGTGGTAAGTCTAGTCTTGTTGATAGCATGTTGGGGTAATAGTTGTAGTTTGGAAAAGTCTTGGTTGTGAAGAAGGCTTGGTAAGTATCTTGTGGTTAATGGTTGTTGGTATGGTGGAGTTAGATGAGTTAGAAGTGAGGTAGGAGGTTGTTCTTAGACGGATTTGAGGATGTTATTGGAGGGTGTGAATTGGCATTCATGCACAGTTAAAATCATTGTTATATACTATATTATATATGTTGGTCCATGCATACATGTGGCATGACATTAGAGGTTTTGCATACATGTACATCAGGCATTGATAGGGCATGTTGGTGATCATGCATACGATGTTCACACTCGCTAATAACTAATCGAATCTGTTAGTGTGTTGGATTAGGTTGGATGATGGGTTTTCAGAGGTTGTTTTGGTGCTGGGTAAGAGTTAGTAGTGGGGTATATCAAGCTAGTTGCTAGTGAAAGTGAGAGTGGTGTAGCTGCTGGTAGAAGGATAGTGTTCGATGCTCAAGGAGTTTAGTGGTTTGATGTTGGACGGTACGGTTGAGTTTAGAATCGGTTTAGTGGTTTGAATAGCTAAGTGGAAGGGGTAGTTCCTTGGTGCTAAGTGATGTTGCAGCTTAGTGGTTGTGTTCCCAAGTGCTGAAGTAGCTTAGCTTTTAAGTTGTTGTGGAAGAGTTGTGTTTGTAAGTGCTGGTTCTTAGTAACCTTTGGGGAGTTAAGAAGATGGTTTGTATGTTTAAGCTGGGCGATGTTTTAGTATGGTAAGTGTTATGGTTGAAGTTGAAGTGGAAGGTCAATGAAAGATTGAAGTTTTTGTTGGTTGTTGGGTTCTTGTGATAATTGGTTGGTGGTGTGTGGAATGGCTGACGGAGTCAAGTTGGGATTGTGATGTGATTCTTGGAATCTGGGTGAGTATTCCTGATGAGCTGTTATGGTAATGTTAGCAACAGTTGTGAGGGTTTATCAGTTTTCGTTGAGAGGTTTGAGTAAGCAGTTGATGCTTAAGGATTTTTGCTTGTTGGGAAGATTCTTGGAAGAGGTTTGGGAGTTGGCGAGGGTTTTAGAAGCAGAGAAGGTTGCTTCGTGGCTGGTTTGGGTTGGCTGTTGTCTTTGTGTAAACAGGTTTTGGGTATGGTGTATTGCGGTGATGTCTGCTGTAAGAGCTGAAGTTCTTCAGGATGATGTTGGGACTGTGTACAGTCTGGTTATGGGAAAGGTTAAGTTGTGGCTATCTTTGTGTTTTCTGGATTCTGTGAACAGCATGTGATGGTGCTAGGTTTGGTGGAGATTTTGTGTGGAAAGTGTTCAGTGTTGGTCGAGGCTTTTGTGTTGCCTTGTGTGTTGGTTTGGGAAGGTTGTGGTTTTCTTTCGCCGGTTAAATTTCGAGGACGAAATTTCCTAAGGAGGGGAGAGTTGTAACACCCCGGTTTTGGGCTTAGAAGTTTTGGGCGTTGACCGGTTCGGTCAAAGTGCTGATCGAATATATAAGAGTGAATTTAGGAAAGCCTAGTTCGGGTTGCGTTAAAAATATGGAAAATGTTCTAAAATCATCTTTTATTATATAAAAGTGAACTGTGAAATCAATTTTGGAAAATGAGGTTTGGAAGGTTGACATTTTGGCTAGTGACCAAAATGTAATTTTTGAAAGTTGCGGGACAGTTTTATAAAGGATTGAAACTTTGAATCTTTAAGGAGCTATTGTTCCAAAAAGGATTTCTCCAGATTTTTCTAAGATATTTTAAGGCTTTATTCTGATTTTAAAGATTAAGAAAAGGAGGGAAATCATTTTAACCAATTTCCTAACTACTTTTTCATTTTCTCTCCATTTTCCTTTTCTCTTATTTTCTCTCAACCCAAACAAAATTCTCCAGATTTCTTTCTCTGATTTTGGCATCTAAATCTCTCATTTCAACTCTCACTTGATTCCTAATCATCTCATCAACAAAACCTCTCAATTTGCAAGTTGTTTCATCATGCTTTTTGGCTCTAAAAAGGAGAAATTCAAGTTTGGAGGTAAGAACGTCTCTCTCCTCTAAACTATCAGTTCTTTACTGAAATTCCCAAGTTCTCAATCCTTGATTTGTGATTTGTTAATGGTTTTTCAAATGAGATCTTGATTTTTGGCTAAAATGCAAGATTTGGTGATTTTGGTGGAATTTTCGTGTGATCTGTTTGGGCAGTGTTTTGAAGTGTCAAAATGATGTTAAATGAATGCTAAGTTGATTAGAAATTGATGTTTAATGAATGCAATCCCGGACAGGTTGAATTTCCTAAGTTTCGCTTGAGTTTTTGGTTGTTTTTGGAGTGTTTTTGGTGATCTGTTATACCTGGAGGTATAAGGATGTGTTTGTATTCATTTTGGGTGTTAATGGATGTATAAAAATGGTTAGAAGTGATGGATCTTGGCTGGGTTAAGTTTTGGTAATGTTTGGAGGTGATTTCGGTTGTGTTTTGTAGCCGAATTGTTGGATTTGTGTTGAGCAGCGAGTTTGGTTGTGTGGCTGCTGTTCTTAATGCATAATGATGCATTAATGTGCTGTTTTTGTGTGCTTGAAACAGGGGAGTTTGATCCTTGAGCTTTGAAGGTGTTTGCGGAAGGTTTCGGAAGCTTGGAAGGCTTGTTGGCTAGTCTTGTTTGGTTATCGGTGAGTGAAGTTGGGTTTTCAGCTTTTAATCAAAGGTTTGAAGGTTTTGGGAGCTTAGTTTAAGTCTAAACAACTTTGCTAAGCTCAAGAGTAAGTAAATGGATTTCTTACTTGATTTGTGTTATGAAGTGGTTTTTAGACAATTGTGGTTGATGATTGAAATGCATGTGTTTTGCATGGTTTAGTTCTGTTTTGAAAGCATATTTTAGCATGGTTTAGTGCTGGTTTTGAAAGCCATATGTGAAGGATGCTCTAGGTAGGAGATCCTTGGTTTTATACATTGAAAATGTGGTTTTGATGCATGATGTTGCATGATGTTCAAAGGCTTTGTTTAATGCTTTAAAACAGTGAGTTGATGATGATAAATGATGGTTTTGCATATTGGTTATGCATGTGAATCATTGGTTTATAATGAAATGGTTTTGCATATTGGTTATGCATGTGAATCATTGGTTTATAATGAAATGGTTTTGGCATATTGGCTATGCATGTGAAATATTGGATTAATGTGGCAAGATGGTTATGTTGGCAAGTGATGTAAGTGGTTCTTGGTTCTTTGATCGGATATAGTTAGCCGGCTATAGGATTGGGTGCACCGTGAATAAAGTCGCCTTGGAGGTGGAGTGGTCAAGAGTGGACCGGATAAGCTCCCTTCAAGTTTCCTAACGAGATGAGGTCATAGTGGAGGTGTTGCCCACTCGAGGACCTTGGTTATTTGAGGTCATAATGGAGGTGTTGCCCATTCGAGGACCTTGGTTAAGCAAAGGTTATATGGTGTTTAAAAGTCCATATGTGAGGACCTTGTGCTTGTTGAGATCACAATGGCGGTGTTAAGTCCATGTGTGGATCTTGTATAGGGTGTCCCGGATCTCGTTAGTGATTTCTACAACTACCAATCGGTTATGCAAAGGTTGTATGGTGGTTAAAAGTCCATACGGGAGAACCTTGTGCATGTTGAGGTTGTATGGTTGTCCATACATGGGAACCTCGGGAAAAGCTAAGGTTGTATGGTGTTTAAAAGTCCATGCATGGGAACTTTAGGCTTGTAAGGTCATAATGGAGGTGTTGCCCATTCGAGGACCTTGGATTGGGTAGGGTGTAGGGAGCGTAGGGACAACGCTCGGAATCCGCGTATCCGATCGGGTGTTGAGTTGGAAAGTGGATGTGATTGATTACTTGAAGGCCAATATGATGTTCTTAAATATAAAGAAGCATGAGATGCTTGAAATGATGCATGGTTGCATGTGAAGCATGAGATGCTTGAAATGATGCATGGTTGCACGTGAAGCATGAGATGCTTGAAATGATGCATGGTTGCATGTGAAGCATGAGTTGCTTGGAAAGATGCATTGTTGCATGAAAGGTGTATGATGCATGTGAATGCATGTTTACTTGTTAGGTTGAACAAGTGTTGATTATCATTTGGTAAATGATGTATGTGAGCATGAATATCTTTAATGCATTGAAGTCTTGTAGGACTTGTTTGAAAGGCATGTGAATATGTTTGTATGGTATATATGTTGCCTTGGTGTAATGCAAGTGTTGGTTGGCTTGTGAAATGGTTTTAAAGGTTTCTTGTTTGAAATGGCTTTCAAGTTTATGAAAGGTATGTTGTGAAATGGAAGTGTTTCCATGGTTTTGTTTTAGCTTTGCATATGGCATTTATGCATGGTGGATGCTTGTGGTTGAAAAGGATTTCAAACATGGTTTTGGTAAACAAATCGGGTTTGTTTTACAAGTGTTTTATGACCCGCTGCATTGATGGTGTTTTGGTTTTGAGCATTCCTCACTAAGCATTATGTGCTTACGCTCTCTTTGTCCATCAATGCAGATTTTTGAAGTTTGGACAGCAAGGAGCAAGGGATTCAAGGTGGACTCCAAGTGAGATGTATGTCTCGGTGAATAGCTATAGTTAATAAAGGCAATGGGGGTAGAATCTCTTGAGATTATTGTGTTTGTGATCGTTTATGTTGTTCAAGATTGTTTTAATGTTGTTAAAGTTGTTAGAACATGATTTGGCTTAATTGAGTTTGTTTTGGAAGGTTTGTGCCTAAATGGTTGCTTGTGTAGGAAGCATGCCTATAGATTTGGGGCTTTTTGTATATGATGTGTTTCTGATGAATTGTTGATGCAAGCATGTCTCATTTATGTTGAATTGCATGCTGGTAAAGTTTGGTGGCTTTTGGAGCATGTTTGGATGGTCAATTGTGTGTTTGAGTGAGCAAAATGCAGCTTTCTGGGCTAGGCGTTTCGGAACAGGAGACACCGTTTCGGAACGGGTGCCCTGCATGAACCCAGGCGTCCGAAACGGGTGAGACCGTTCCGAAACGGAAAGGCCTCTGCCCGACCCCCGTTTCGAAACGGGCTATGCCTGTTTCGGAACGGCCCCGCGTTTCGGAACGGGCTGTCTCCCGTTTCGGAACGGTTGACCGTTGGGGGCTGACAATGGCAGTTATGTGTTTCAAAATGTTTGCATTTTGGTCCTGAATCTTGTTTGTGCAATTGTATGAGTTTGGGATGTCCGTTTGAGCTGAAATTTGGCCAAGATGCATGAAACATGATTAATTTTAAGTTGGTAACTTAAAATCTGGTTAAGGCCTCAAAGTTTTCAAAATTTGCAATTTGGTCCCTAAAGTTGTGTTTTGTGCAATTGGGTCCCTGAATGATCTCTGATGGCTATGATATTTGAGTATGTTGCTTGTGTGATCACATATAGGACTAATGTGCATCTAGATAAGATTAAAAAGAAAAAAAAAGGGTCGTTAATCAAGGTTGACTTTCGGGTTGACTTTGGTTTTCCCCGTGTAATCTTCGTAGTTCGGGTCAACCGTCTAGGCCGGGCTATGGGGGTTACAAAATTGAAAATTCTAAGAACTGAATTGTTGTAGATAGATACTGGAAATGCTAAGTAAAAACATGGGAAATGATGGAATAAATATTAGATAACTGCTATAGGTTAATTAGGGGCAAAAAGGAATGTTTAAAATGGCTAAATGTATTATAGGTACATTGGGGACTAATATGGAAGTTTAGTTAATTAAGGTACTAAATTGATTAAGTTAAGGACCATACTAGACTTAGAATGACTATAGAAAAACAGTGGATTAGTTTAGGACATCAATTGGTCATGTTATGATAGGATTAAAAGGGATTAGAATGCTTGAATTGGAACCTTGAGTAAACTGCACAGAAAGTCTTGTTCTGGGCATGCACTTTAAAAATTCACCAAAAATAGTTCAAGATGAATTTTAAGCTGACAATTTGATATGTGTTACTTTGGGACGTCTAGTTTAATTGAGAGAAAACAGGGATGAATTTCAATTACTGAGCTGAAAGATATAAATGAAAGTATATGGACAATGCAAAATGTCCTGAACTACAAAATGACCTATTTTTAAACAATAAATTGTATTGATGTATGAATAGGAAAACTATGAATCATACATGGATAAAAAGTTAGTTGAATAAGATTTCTAACGATTTAAATCAATTAAAATTCCGACGTATAAATCAAAAGTTATGATTGAATTAGTAATAGGTACACAAGCTGCCAGCACTGAAAAACAATCTTCAAATTTTGTGTGTTTGTAATTATTTGAATGAATTTAAATGGATAGTTTGGATGCTGAATTGTCTTGTTTATGTGTATGTAAGGATATCTAGATAAAGTAGTTGAAGAATGCTTTGAAGAAACCAAGGCTGGCCAAGCACATAGGAAGGGAAAAGGCATAGTCATCCAAGAACAAGAATAGAGAAAGCTCGGAGTATTGTGAGTGTGGTTGACCTTAGGGTTGGGATTAGTGTCCTAACCATTGTTTTTGTTAATTTATATTAATGATGAAAGCATGAAATGAACTTAAACTTTATTTGGTAATCTAACTTAATGGAAGAAAAGATTTAAAAAGGAAATGAAGTATTAGAAACATTGTGTGATAGTTGCAAACCATGTATGAAATCTATTATGAAATGCTATCAATATAATGGGTGTATGATTGATGAAATGAGTCACATGCTACTTCCTTTGGATGATTTTTGATGCATCAAGTATGTTCATATGCTATTTGCTGGAAATATATAATTGGTTGAATATGAGTGAGGATTATCCATTAGAGACTTATACATGATATGAAATAGATTGGTTTGATGGCTTAGACATTTGAAGATGTGGTTGTATATCCTAAAAACTTTAAAAGCCTTGGTTGACTAGTGTGCCTTAGGTAGGAAGGCATGCTTTAGAGTCTAAAGCTTCTCTGAATTAGTACAATATGTACTCTCTGATTTGGTGATTATGGAAATCGTTGATTATGATTCTTTTAGCATCCGATGATAACATACTTTGATAATGTTAAGTGGGTATACAAGATACTTTGATGCATTTTGCATCATCTGTTTGATATGTCGCATTTTTTAGACTAATTACCTAGCCCACTAATCTCCAAGGCAAATCACTTAAGATAAATTAAAGGAGATGTGTCATATGTTAATAGATGTATATCATGTCAATTGAAGGATTGATCAAAATGGTTAAAACATAATAGATTGATTGTGAATGGGTTCTAATTCGAATGGTGCAATGTTATTAAAATCGATGTGTGTATATGTGATTTAGTTTGACTAATTTAATTAGAAATTATTGATTCAGCTAGATGAATGTGTTACATGATTACATGCTTGATTGTTTATTAGTATGATTTTATGTACAAGATTTAGTAATGTTTTGAGATGATAGCAAAATTTTGCTAAGAATGCTACTAAAAAATACATGAAACTAGCTAGGTTGTCCTTGAATGCTCAAAAGCCTATTTAGGTAAACTTTGATTAACTTGATAATACACATAATAAGCTAAATGAAATTGAGTTAAATTAAGACTAACTCACTAAGTATTATTTGTACTTACCACCCTTCTTGTTTCCTTCTTCCCAAACTAACAGGGTACTTGTCCAAAAACTGATTTAAACATGTTTTTGAAGCCTTCTCAAACCAAGATACAAGTATGCCTTGTTTCGTTTTGGTAGTACTCCTGCTCGATGGCTTAATGTCTTGTCTAGTCATCTAGATTTCATGTATTTGACTGCTTTTACGCATTTATATGAGGTGTATTTAGAACTCTAGTATGGACTTTATTATATGGTCTTGATATGTAAATAGGTAACCATGAATACATGCTTATTTTTAGTTGTACATAAAGTTTAATAGTTGGCATGTATTAACTAAATTAAGAACCTTGAATATGTATTTTGTTAAGCATTATGGTTGTAAATACTTATGGCTAGATGCCATATTTTGTATGTATGAAATGTCTATGCATTTAGTTGCTCGATGCCATATTTTGATTAAGATGAGTCGAAATGAACCTAATATGCATATGAATGGAATCGAATGATTATGTTACATAGTTGAACATGTTCGAAAGGTAAAACATGATGTGATTGAACCCTAATTGAGTGTAGTATTCGAATATGGTCATGTATTGTAGGTTAAAATCGAATAGGACATATAAATGATTTAAAATTACTTGTCCTTGTTTGTTGTTTGATGGTATAAGCATGATTGAATGGAAATTTATTGTAATAGTGTAACACGCCAATTTTGGGCTTGAAAGTTTAGGGTCTGAACTAGACCGGTTTGATTTTCAGTTCGAATATAAAAGGAGGTTTTAGAGAAAGCCTAGTTCGGGATGCTTTAAAAATATGGAAAAATACTTAAAAATCCTCTTTTAATATATATAAGAGAGCGGTGAAATCAATTTTACAAAATAAGGTTTGGAAATACTACATTTCAGTGTAGTGACTAAAATGCGATTTTTGAAAAGTTTAGTGGTGACTGTTTTGTAAGGATTGAAACTTTGAATCTTTAAGGAGCTAATATACCCAAAAATGATTTCTCCATATTTTTCCTTAATTTGAGTGAATTTATTAATGTTTTAGTTAATTAAATGAAAAGAGAAACTACTTTTTGGAATTTCATAACTACCTTTTCCTAAATTTTTCTCATTCCTTTTTCTCTCAAAATTCCATCATCCAAACACTATTTCTCCAGCAACTTTTGCATTGATCTTCACTTTAATTGATGAGATTTCTATCATCAATTAATTCCTAATCAATCTTGCATCAAATCCTTTTGATTTCCTCATTGAATTTTTAAGGAAATTGGCTCAAATCAAGGAGAAATCACCATTTAGAGGTAAGATTGTTCTTCTCCTCTAAATACTCAGTTCTTTACTGAAATTCCCAAGTTGTCAATCCTTAATTTAAGTTTTATAAATGGTTTTAATGATAGAAACTTGATTTTGGCTTAAAACACAAGATTTGGAAGAAATCTTGAAGAATTTCATTGTGATTGTTTGGGCTCTATTTTGAGATGAATATTTAATATATTTTGGATGTCTAATGATGTGGAAATGAGGTTTTATCAATGAAATCCCGAATAGGTTGTATTTCCTAAGTTTTTGCTTATGAAAATGGTGGTGTTTGAGGTGTTTTTGGTGTTCTGTTATAGCTGGAGGTATAAGGACGAGTTGATGTGTATTTTGGATGTTGATTGATGTTTAGAAATGGTTTGAACTGATGGATCTTGGCTGGGTTAAGTTACGAAAGAGTTTGGAGGTGTTTTCGGTTGTGTTTGGTAGCTAAAATGTTGGTTTTGGGTAGATAAGCGAGGTTAGGTGTGTTGGCTGAAGATTTCAATGCATGATGATGCATTATTCCTCTGCTTTGATGTGTTTAAAACAGGGGAAATATCTTCGGACACTATTGGAGTTGATCTGGAGGCTTGATTGGCGTTTCGTCAAGCGTGTGAAACGTAATCGGTGAGTGGAGTTGGGTTTTCAGCTTTGAAAGGATTATTTGGAGGTTTTGGGAGCTTAGTTTAAGTCTAAACAACTTAGCTAAGCTCAAGAGTAGGTTTTCGGAAAAACTCCCTCGAATGTGCCATGAAGTGGTTTGATGCATTGGTTATAAATTGCATGTTTAAATTCTGTTTTGAAAGCATGTTTTAGCATGGTTAATGCTGGTTTTGAAAGCCATGTGTTGAAGGATGCTTAATGTAAGAGATCCTTTTTTGGTATGTTGTCAAAATGGTAATGATGCATGGTGTTTAATGGCTTTGTTTAATGCTTTAAAATAGTGAGTTGATGATGGTATTTGATGTATATTGGCAAGTGATGAATTGGTTTTAAAGTACTTGAATCGGATATAGTTAGCCGGCTATAGGATTGGGTGCACCGTGAATAAAGTCGCCTTGGATGTTGAGGGGTTGTGATTGTACCGTAAAATCCATCCAAGTATCCTAACGAGAGAGGTAAGATCACAACAGTGGTTAAAAGTCCGTGTGTGGATCTTGGTAAGGTCACAACGGTGGTTAAAAGTCCGTGTGTGGACCTTGTGTTATGTGTCCCGTACTCTCGTTAGTAAGTTATACAACTACCGATGAGTGATGTGGAGGGGTTGTGATTGTACCGTTAAACTCCATCACGGGTGTTGAGGGGTTGTGATTGTACCGTTAAACTCCACCTTATGTTGTTCGGTAGTGTGTATGAAGCGTGTGGGACAATTCTTGTAATCCGCGTATCCGATTGTGTTTTGTGTTGTAAATGGTTATGAATTATCACTTGAAAGCCAATATGTTGAATTGAATGTAATGAAGCATGAGATGATTGTAAAGTATGCAAGGTTGCATGAAAAGAGATGAGCATGTGTTTAAAAGCTTTGTTGAAAGTGTTTTCTAAAATGCATTATTGTGTTGTTTTCTTTAGAGCATGCCTCACTAAGCAATTGTGCTTACGCTCTCACTCTTGTACCAATAATGCAGATAATTGAAGTTTTTAAGGGCAATAAGGAGGCTAGAGTGTCCAAGGGAAACCAAGCTCATGTATGGTGATGTTTTCATACGCTATTAGTTTTGGTAATATGGCAATGGGAACCTAAGATTATGTTTTGGGAGATGTGATAAACTCCCTAAGTGGTCGCATGTTGTTTTGATGGTTTGGATTTGTAAGTGGCCTTTTAATGCTTGTTTTGGAGATTGGTTGATTGCTTGGTTTTGGATAATAGGAAGCATGCCTATAGATATGTGATTTTCCATGTTTGATGCTATGAATGTGTTTAGGAGGTACAATCATGCTCTATATATGTATGATGACTTGTTGGCATGATTAGGAAGTCATTAGGTTGTGTTTGAGTGGGTTTATGTATGAAAAACCAGCAAAATCTGCAGCTTCTGGGCAAATCGTATCGGAACAGGCACTGGCGTTTCGAAACGGGGGCCTGTAATGGCCTTCGTGTTTCGAAACGGCTGGAGGCTGTTCCGGAATGATTGGCCACTGGAAGGCCCTGTTTCGGAACCAGTCTCGGAACGAACCCGCATTTCAGAACGGTCAATGCCGTTACGAAACAGGTGACCGTTGGGCACTGATTTGAATGGTGTTGAAGTTTGCAAGCTTTACGTTTTTGTCCCGAAAGTTGTCTTTGCAATTGTATGAGTTTTAGATGTTCAAATAAGGTGAAATTTGACAGGGAAGCTTGTAATAAGACTAATTTCATTTTGGTAACTTAAAAATCAGTTATGACCTTCTAATTTACAGAATTTACGTTTTGGTCCCTAATATTTGTATATTGTGCAATCGAGTCCCTCTCTGAAATCCAATCGTTGTGCTTTTCACGTATATGTATCATGAGTGCGCCTTTAGGGTTAACATTCATCTAGACAAGATTAAAAAGAAAAAATAAGGGTCGTTAATCAAGGTTGACTTTCGAGTTGACTTTGGTTTTCCCCGTGTAATCTTCGTAGTTCGAGTCAACCGTCTAGGCCGGGCTAAGGGGGTTACATTTGGTGGTATCAGAGCTTAGTTCTCGTGTAATTGGGAATTGTTATGTGGGTGATGTATGTGTTTTTGCATGGTGGATCTTTTAAGTGAATGAATGTTTTATGAATTGTGATGTATGGTTGTAATTGTGATGTTGTGATGTGTTGAAGCATGTTAGGGGAACCCATTGCCATATCAAAACTAATGAAAGGATCTGTTTTTGGAAAATGAGCTTGAGTACTTGGATTACTTACCTTGTTGAGCCTAATTATGTTTATTGCATTTGTGTCAGTGCATTGTTTTTTATAAATGGGGCCTCGTAGAGAGATGAGGATGAATACAAGAGCTATGGCTCAGAATGAAAATGAGGAAAATGTTGAGAATGTTGTGGATTTACCTCCTTCCCCTGGTGGTGGACCACCCGGCAGTGATGGTGCTGGGGGTGAAAATGCTGGTGTGGGTGTTGGTGCTGGGGTCGCTGGACCTGAAGGTGTGCAGGGGCAAGCTGCTCCTGACATGACTGTGCTGATTCAGGCTATTGCTGGAGCCTTTCAGGCAGCAGTAGCTGGAGCTCATGGAGTTGCGCATCAGGGTGATGCTAACGTGAGATTACCTTTGGAACGTCTTCGCAGTTTGGGAGGGACTGAGTTCAGAGGTTTATCTCCTGAAGGATCGAAATCTTGGTTGTAAAGCACCAAGAGGATTTTGGGACAAATGAACTGCAGCAACGTGCAGAAGTTGGGTTGTATGGTGTCGCTGCTGCATGATGATGCTTATACGTGGTGGACGACCACTGTCTCCGGAATGGAGGAAAATGATGTGACTTGGAAGTTCTTCTTGAACGCGTTCAAGCGAAAGTATCTAGGTGTGCGATACTTAGATGAGAAGAAAAGAGAATTCATGTCTCTTGTGCAAGGAAGCATGACAGTGGCTGAGTATGAGATCCAGTTTGTCTGCCTTAGCCAGTACGCACCTGAGCTAATCCCTGATGAGCGGGAGAGGTGTGAACGTTTCTGTTATGGTTTGGTGACGGACGTGAAGACTTTCATGCTTGATGCTGAGTATACGGATTTTGATGTGCTGGTGAGTAGAACGAAGGACATTGAGCAGAACTTGGGTTTGTCTTCCAGAAGCGTTAGTTCTAGCTCGGGCAAAAGAGCTGCTGATTATAGTTCCGGTGGTGGACGGAATAAGAGAGGACGTGATAAGAGGTACCAGTCTTCTGCTAGGTGTGGGCGGTGGAGGACATGGTGCGGCTGTTCAGGGAGATAGGATGAGAGCTGATCAGAACACGTGTTGGATGTGTGGATCTCGTGGCCATATGAGGCGAGATTGTCCTCGAGCAGTGAGGGAGGTTCAGACTCCTGTAGAAGTGACCGGTAATTCATGCTGGAATTGTGGTTCGGTAGACCATATGAGGAGAGAGTGTCCTTTGTTGGCCGGTGGTGGTCAGGGACGTGCTCCTGGGGTAGTTGCACCACAGAGAGGTCGTGGGCGCGGCCGTGGTAACTTCCAGCGCAGAGATGATGGTGGAAGGAATGTGGCGCATGTGGTGGTTGTTCAACCTGAGGGTGGTGGCCAGGCTCGAGTGTATGCTCGGCGTGAGGGGAGAAATGATACGGATGTGATCGCATGTACCTTTACTTTGCAATCCTTATCGTTACTTTCCTTGATTGATTCTGGATCTACACACTCATACATATTGAGTGAACATGCTCAATTGCTTGGTTTACCTGTTGAGTCCTTGCATGTTGGTATGCATGTAACTAGTTCCTTTGGTGAGACCGTTGTGACACGGAGGTTGTATAGAAGATGTCCCTTGAAAGTGCAAAACCATGTTTTTCTTGTTGATCTCATGGAATTGCCTTTCTATGGTTTTGATTTAATCCTTTTTATGGATTGGCTTGTTGAACATCGAGCTGTAGTGGATTTTGAGAACAAGCGAGTTTCGTTGAAGCTTGCGGATGATTACGAAGTAGTGGTGGTTGGTGAGAATGTGAAGTTTCTTGCCAATGTGGTGTCTTCGTTGGAAGCAAGCCGAATGCTGAGGCAAGGTTGTGAAGCTTACCTGGCCTATGTTATGAATCCTAGCTCTAAGGAGTTGCGAGTTCAAGATATCCGGACTGTGCGAGAGTTTCCTGGAGTGTTTTAGGAGGAGTTACCTGGATTGCCTCCTAGTCGAGAGGTGGAGTTTGGAATTGAGTTGTATGAAAACACAACTCCAGTGTCCATTACTCCTTACCGAATGACACCTAAGGAGTTGAAGGAGCTGAAGACGCAACTTCAGGAGTTGCTGGATCGTGGTTTCATTCGGCCGAGTGTGTCACCTTGGGGTGCACCGGTCTTGTTTGTGAAGAAGAATGATGGCACTATGAGAATGTGCATCGATTATCGTCAGCTGAACAAGTTGACTATCAAGAATCGGTATCCTTTGCCGAGGATTGATGATCTTTTTGATCAGTTTCGGGGAGTGGCTGTGCTCTCTAAGATTGACTTAAGGTCAGGTTATTACCAGCTCAAGTTGAAGGATGTGGATGTGCCAAAAACAGCTTTTAGGACGAGGTATGGGCATTATGAGTTCCTTGTGATGCCGTTTGGCTTGACGAATGCTCCTGCAGCTTTTATGGACATGATGAATAGAGTGTTTCATGAATACTTGGACAAGTTTTTTGTGGTGTTCATTGATGATATCCTTGTGTACTCTCGTACTGAGGAGGAGCATGAGGGGCATTTGAGGATTGTGTTGCAGGCGCTGTTGGAGAATCAACTTTATGCTAAGCTGAGCAAGTGTGAATTCTGGCTTAGGGAAGTTGTTTTCCTTGGTCATGTGGTTTCTGCTGAGGGGATTCGTGTGGATCCTCAGAAGATTGAGGCGGTGATAAATTGGAAGCCTCCTAAGTCTATTCATAAGGTCCGTAGTTTCCTTGGATTGGAAGGATACTATTGGAGGTTTGTGGATGGATTTTCAAAGATTGCTGCACCTTTAACTAAGTTGTTGCAAAAGGATGTCAAGTTTGAGTGGACAGAAGCAAGACAACAAGCTTTTGAGAAGCTTAAGGCAGCTTTGACGCAAGCTCCTATCTTGGTTCAACCTGAATCAGGGAAAGAGTTTGTGGTGTATAGCAATGCATCCTATGTTGGTTTGGGGTTTGTGTTGATGCAAGAGGGTAAGGTGGTGGCTTATGCATCGCGCCAGTTAAAGGTGCATGAGCGCAATTATCCTAAGCATGATATTGAGTTAGCTGCGGTGGTTTTTGCTTTGAAGATTTGAAGACATTACATGTATGGTGAGAAGTGTACTGTGTACACGGATCACAAGAGTTTGAAGTATCTGATGTCTCAGAAAGAGTTGAATCTTAGGCAACAACGTTGGGTGGAGTTGCTTAAAGATTACGATCTGACGATCGAGTACCATCCGGGAAAAGCTAATGTTGTAGCGGATGCCTTGAGTAGGAAGGTGGCAGTGGAGTTAAGGGCTATGTTTGCCAGCTTGAGTATTTTGCGAGATGGGGGTCTTATGGCTGAATTGCAAGTGAAACCATCTTTGGTTCATTTGATAAAGGATAAGCAGTTGTTGGATGATTCTTTGGTGCCACATGTTCAGGATATTGCTGAGGATAGACCATCGGATTTTTGTTTTAATGATGATGGGGTTCTATGTTTTGGGAGTCGAATAGTAGTGTCGAATGATGCAGAGTTGAGGCATACTATTCTGACTGAGGCTCATAGCAGTCCTTTTGCTATGCATCCTGGTAGTACAAAGATGTATCGTGATCTTAAGGATGAGTACTATTGGGTGGGTTTGAAGAAGGATGTTGCGGAGTACGTGAGTAAGTACATGGTTTGTCAGCGGGTTAAGGCTGAGCATCAGTTTCCTTCTGGGTTATTGCAACCGTTGAGGATTCCTGAGTGGAAGTGGCAAAGGATTACCATGGACTTTGTGTCTGGTTTGCCTTTGTCGTCATCGAAAAAGAATTCGGTGTGGGTGATTGTGGATCGCCTTACGAAGTGTGCGCATTTCTTACCTGTGCATACTACGTATACCTTGGACAAGGTTGCAGAGTTGTACATTGCTGAGATTGTGCGACTGCATGGTTTGCCAAAGTATATAGTATCAGATAGGGATCTGAGGTTTACATCGCATTTTTGGGAGTGTTTGGATCAAGCTTTGGATACGCGGCTGAATTTCAATACTTCTTATCATCCACAGTCGGATGGACAGTCTGAGCGTGTTATCCAAGTGCTGGAAGATATGTAGAGGTGTTGTGTGATTGAGTTTCAGGGTTCTTGGGAGAAGCATTTGCCTTTGGTGGAGTTTGCTTATAACAATAGCTACCAGGCAAGTATTCAAATGGCACCTTATGAAGCTTTGTACGGGAGGAAGTGCAGAACTCCTATTTGCTGGGCCGAAACAGGTCAGAAGTTAGTTTAATTGTCGGCTTTGTTGAAAGGAACCACCGAGAAGGTGAAGCTCATTTGTGAGCGGTTGAAGGCAGCTTCTGCTCGACAGAAGTCTTACGCGGATTTGAAGCGTAAGGAGATTGAGTTTGCGGTAGGTGACCGTGTGTTCTTGAAGGTTTCGCCTTGGAAGAAGGTGATGAGGTTTGGCCGGAAGGGTAAGTTGAGCCCTAGGTACATTGGACCATACGAGGTGATTGAACGTGTGGGTCCTGTTGCGTACAAGCTGAGGTTACCGCAAGAGTTGGAAAAGAAAAGATTCATGATGAGGTGCCGGTTGAAATTCTGGATTCGGACAGTAAAGTTCTTCGAGGCAAGACCATTGAATTGGTTAAGGTGTTGTGGAAGCATCGTGGTGTTGAGGGAGCCACGTGGGAAAGGAATGATGATATGAAGAAGCAGTTTTCGTACCTTTTTCCTCCAGGTAAATTTCGAGGACGAAATTTCTTAAGGGGGGGAGAGTTGTAACACCCCAATTTTGGGCTTGGGAGTTTAGGGTCTGAACTAGACCGGTTTGATTTTGGGTTCGAATATAAAAGGAGGTTTTAGGGAAAGCCTAGTTCAGGATGCTTTAAAAATATGAAAAAATACTTAGAAATCCTCTTTTAATATATATAAGAGAGTGGTGAAATCAATTTTACAAAATAAGGTTTGGAAATACTACATTTCGGTGTAGTGACTAAAATGCGATTTTTGAAAAGTTTAGTGGTGACTGTTTTGTAAGGATTGAAACTTTGAATCTTTAAGGAGCTAATATACCCAAAAATGATTTCTCAAGATTTTTCCTTAATTTGAGTGAATTAATTAATATTTTAGTTAATTAAATGAAAAGAGAAACTACTTTTTGGAATTTCATAACTACCTTTTTCTAAATTTTTCTCATTTCTTTTTCTCTCAAAATTCCATCATCCAAACACTATTTCTCCAGCAACTTTTTCATTGATCTTCACTTCAGTTGATGAGATTTATATCATCAATTAATTCCTAATCAATCTTGCATCAAATCCTTTTGATTTCCTCATTGAATTTTCAAGGAAATTGGCTCAAATCAAGGAGAAATCACCATTTAGAGGTAAGATTGTTCTTCTCCTCTAAATACTCAGTTCTTTACTGAAATTCTCAAGTTGTTAATCCTTAATTTAAGTTTTATAAATGGTTTTAATGATAGAAACTTGATTTTGGTTTAAAACTCAAGATTTGGAAGAAATCTTGAAGAATTTCGTTGTGATTGTTTGGGCTCTGTTTTGAGATGAATCTTTAATGTATTTTGGATGTCTAATGATGTGGAAATGAGGTTTTATCAATGCAATCCCGAATAGGTTGTGTTTCCTAAGTTTTTGCTTATGAAAATGGTGGTTTTTGAGGTGTTTTTGGTGTTTTGTTATAGATGGAGGTATAAGGACGAGTTGATGTGTACTTTGGATGTTGATTGATGTTTAGAAATGGTTTGAAGTGATGGATCTTGGCTGGGTTAAGTTGCAAAAGAGTTTGGAGGTGTTTTCGGTTGTGTTTGGTAGCCGAAATGTTGGTTTTGGGTAGATCAGCGAGTTTAGGTGTGTTGGCTGGAGATTTCAATGCATGATGATGCATTAATCCTCTGCTTTGATGTGTTTAAAACAGTGGAAACATCTTCGGACACTATTGGAGTTGATCCGAAGGCTTGATTGGCGTTTCGACAAGCGTGCGAAACGTAATCGGTGAGTGGAGTTGGGTTTTCAGCTTTGAAAGGATTATTTGGAGGTTTTGGGAGCATAGTTTAAGTCTAAACAACTTAGCTAAGCTCAAGAGTAAGTTTTCGGAAAAACTCCCTCGAATGTGCCATGAAGTGGTTTGATGCATTGGTTATAAATTGCATGTTTAAATTCTGTTTTGAAAGCATGTTTTAGCATGGTTAATGCTGGTTTTGAAAGCCATGTGTTGAAGGATGCTCAAGGTAAGAGATCCTTGTTTTGGTATGTTGTCAAAATGGTAATGATGCATGGTGATGCATGGTGTTTAATGGCTTTGTTTAATGCTTTAAAACAGTGAGTTGATGATGGTATTTGATGTATATTGGCAAGTGATGAATTGGTTTTAAAGTACTTGAATCAGATATAGTTAGCCGACTATAGGATTGGGTGCACCGTGAATAAAGTCACCTTGGATGTTGGGGGGTTGTGATTGTACCGTAAACTCTATCCAAGTATCCTAACGAGAGAGGTAAGATCACAAAGGTGGTTAAAAGTCCGTGTGTGGATGTTGGTAAGGTCACAACGGTGGTTAAAAGTCCGTGTGTGGACCTTGTGTTATGTGTCCCGTACTCTCGTTAGTAGGTTATACAACTACCGATGAGTGATGTGGAGGGGTTGTGATTGTACCGTTAAACTCTATCACGGGTGTTGAGGGGTTGTGATTGTACCGTTAAACTCCACCTTATGTTGTTCGGTAGTGTGTATGAAACGTGTGGGACAACGCTTGTAATCCGCGTATCCGATTGTGTTTTGTGTTGTAAATGGTTATGAATTATCACTTGAAAGCCAATATGTTGAATTGAATGTAATGAAGCATGAGATGCTTGTAAAGTATGCAAGGTTGCATGAAAAGAGATGAGCATGTGTTTAAAAGATTTGTTGAAAGTGTCTTCTAAAATGCATTATTTTGTTGTTTTCTTTAAAGCATGCCTCACTAAGCAATTGTGCTTACGCTCTCTCTCTTGTACCAATAATGCAGATAATTGAAGTGTTTAAGGGCAACAAGGAGGCTAGAGTGTCCAAGGGAAACCAAGCTCATGTATGGTGATGTTTTCATACGCTATTAGTTTTGGTAATATGGCAATGGGAACCTAAGATTGTGTTTTGGGAGATGTGATAAACTCCCTAAGTGGTGGCATGTTGTTTTGATGGTTTGGATTTGTAAGTGGCATTTTAATGCTTGTTTTGGAGATTGGTTGATTGCTTGGTTTTGGGTAATAGGAAGCATGCCTATAGATATGTGATTTTCCATGTTTGATGCTATGAATGTGTTTAGGAGGTACAATCATGCTCTATATATGTATGATGACTTGTTGGAATGATTAGGAAGTCATTAGGTTGTGTTTGAGTGGGTTTATGTATGAAAAACCAGCAAAATCTGCAGCTTCTGGGCAAACCGTATCGGAACAGGCATTGACGTTTCGAAATGGGGGCCTGTAATGGCCTTCGTGTTTCGAAACGGATGGAGGCTATTCCGAAACCATTGGCCACTGGAAGGCCCTATTTCGGAACCATCGGAACGAACCCGCGTTTCGGAACGGTCAATGCCGTTTCGAAACAGGTGATCGTTGGGCACTGATTTGAATGGTGTTGAAGTTTGCAACCTTTACGTTTTAGTCCTGAAAGTTGTCTTTGCAATTGTATGAGTTTGAGATGTCCAAATAAGGTAAAATTTGATAGGGAAGCTTGTAATAAGACTAATTTCATTTTGGTAACTTAAAAATCGGTTATGACCTTCTAATTTACAGAATTTACGTTTTAGTCCCTAATATTTGTATATTGTGCAATCGAGTCCCTCTCTGAAATCCGATCGCTGTGTCTTTCACGTATATGTATCATGAGTGCTCCTTTAGGGTTAAGATGCATCTAGACAAGATTAAAAAGAAAAAAAGGTCGTTAATCAAGGTTGACTTTCGAGTTGACTTTGGTTTTCCCCGTGTAATCTTCGTAGTTCGGGTCAACCGTCTAGGCCGGGCTAAGGGGGTTACAATTAGTATACATAATTGATTGTGTTAAAATTAGTAATGTATTAGTATGATTTAATTCTAGTATATATAGAATA
Organism: Hibiscus trionum; assembly: GCA_030270665.1. NCBI lineage: Eukaryota > Viridiplantae > Streptophyta > Magnoliopsida > Malvales > Malvaceae > Hibiscus > Hibiscus trionum. The sequence continues at coordinate 33,444,448 of BSYR01000021.1, forward strand.
AAAGTTTTTGTTTGCCTACCTTTTTGATAAGTACTTTGAATTGTATCGAAAAGTTCATGTGAATATTATCCTGAATATGTCCGTTGTGCGTTGTAACGCTCTTCGCTCCTAACTCGGGCGAAGGGTGTTACATATCAGTTGAAAGTAAAGGATGTGGATGTGCCTAAGATTGCTTTTCGTACGAGGTACAAGCATTATGATTTCCTGGTAATGTCATTTGGTTTGATAAATGCACCTGATGCATTCATGGATATGATGAATCTAGTATTTCACGAGTTTTTGGATCAGTTTGTGGTTTTGTTTATTGATGATATCCTTGTGTATTCTTGCACCAAGGAGGAACATGATAGACATTTGCGAATTGTGCTTCATGCTTTTGTTGGATAACTAGTTGTACGCTAAGTTGAGCAAACATGAGTTTTGGCTTAGGGAAGTTGTCTTTCTTGGACATGTTGTGTCAGCCAGGGGAATTCAGGTTGATCCATGTAAGATTAAGGTAGTGATGGGATGGAAATCACCTAAATCTCTGTCGGAAGTTTGTAGTTTTCTTTGGTTGGCTGGTTATTATCGTATGTTTGTGGATGGTTTTTTTGGATTGCGGCTCCATTTACCAATCTGCTGCAAAAGAATGTTCGTTTTGAGTGGACAGAAGATATACAACAAGCTTTTGAGAAGTTGAAAGAAGCTTTGACGCAAGCTCCTATTTTAATTCAATATGAGTCGAGTAAGGAGTTTTTTGTGTATAGTGATGCATCATACATTGGTTTGGGTTGTGTGTTGATGCAAGGTGGAAAAGTTGTCACTTATGCATCTAAGCAATTGAAGTGCACGAGCGCAATTACCCTACCCATGATCTTGAGCTTGTCGTAGTTGTGTTTGCCTTAAAGATTTGGAGGCATTATCTTTTATGGTGAGAAGTGTATTGTGTACACGGATCACAAGAGTTTAAAGTATTTGATGACTCAAAATGATTTGAATCATAGGCAACGTAGATGGTTGTAGTTGCTTAATGATTACGATTTGATAATTGAGTATCACCTAGGTAAGGTTAATGTTGTGGCATATGCCTTAAGTAGGAAGGTTGCGATCAAGTTAAGATCAATGTTTGTACGGTTAAGTGTGACACAAGATGGTGGTCTTTTGGCCGAATTGCATGTGAAGCCATCTTTGTCACAGTTGATAAAAGATAAACAACCTTAAGATGAGGAGTTGGTGACATATGTTAAGGATATTATGGATGGAAATCCGACAAATTTTCATTTTAATGATAATGGGGCATTATTTTTCAAAGATCAGATAGTGGTGCCTAATGACGATGAGTTGAGGCGAACCATTTTGATCGAAGCGCATAGAAGTCCCTTCGCTATGTATCCCGGTAGTACTAAGATGTATCGAGGCTTGAAAGAAGAGTAATATTCTTTTGGTCCAAATAAAGATGTGGCTGATTTTGGTTCTAAGTGCTTGGTGTGTCAGCGTGTTAAGGTTGAGCATCAATTTCCTTCCAGGTTGTTGCAACCGTTGAAGATACCAGAATGGAAATGGGAAAGAATCACCATGGATTTTGTGTCTGGGTTGCCGTTAACGCCAACTAAGAAGGATTCCATTTGGGTGATTGTTGATTGGTTTACAAAGTGTGCACATTTTGTTCCTGTGCATACGACGTATACTTTGGATAAGTTGGTGAATTTATATATCACTGAGATCGTACATTTGCACAGAGTGCCCAAGTCTATAGTTTCATATAGAGATCCGCAGTTTACAGCAAGGTTTTAGGAGTGTCTACATCGAGCTTTGGGTACACGGTTGAATTTCAACACTTCGTATCATCCCATTTGGATGGTCAGTCTGAACGTGTTATTCACGTCTTGGAAGATATGTTGAGATGTTGTGTTATTGAGTTCCAAGGAACCTAGAAAAAAAGTTGCCTTTGGTAGAGTTTGCGTTTAATAATAGTTACCAGGCTAGTATACAAATGACGTCGTATGAAGCCTTGTATGGTGGGAAGTGATGTACGCCTTTGTTTGGGCTACGTTGGGGAAAAGTATGTTTCCTTGCCCGATGTGTTGAAAAGAAAAATGAGAAAGTGAAGCTTATTTTTTATCGTCTAAAAGCTACCTCAGATCGTTAGAAATCCTATGCAGGTTTGAAGCGTAAAGAGATTGAGTATGTGGTTGGTGATCGTGTGTTTTTGAAAGTGTCGCCTTGAAAAAAAAGTGATGAGGTTTGGATGTAAGGGTAAGCTTAGTCCAAGGTTTATTGGACCATATGGAGTTGTGGAGTGTGTTGGTCCTGTTGCGTATCGTTTGAACTTACCTCCTGAGTTGGAGAAAATTCATGATGTGTTTCATGTGTCGATGTTGTGGAGATACAAGTCGGATTCGTCATATGTTATGCTAGTGGAGGATATTGAGTTGCGACCAGATATATCTTATGATGAGGAACCTATTGAGATTCTATACTCTAGTAGCAAAGTTCTTTGTGGTAAGACGATTGAACTTGCAAAGGTGTTGTGGCAACATCGAGGAGTTGAGGAAGCCACGCGGGAAAGCAAGGCGGACATGTTAAAATAATTTTGGTACCTTTCTCCTCAAGGTAAAATTTCGAGGACGAAATTTCCTAAGTGGGGGAGAGTAGTAACGTCCCGATTTCGGGCTTAGAGGTTTTTGGGATGGTTCTAGGGTCCGTTGGACCGAGATTAGAGATTTGGGTAAGTTTCAGGGCGCGTTTAGGGAAAACATGTTTTGGAATAAAAATATAGAAAATTATCTAAAATCCTTTTGAAAAATGTAAAAGGTTTTGGTGAAATCAATTTTGTAAAACGAGTTTTGGAAATGTGACATTTTGGACTAGTGACCAAAATGTAAAGTTTGAAAATTGGTTTTAGTGACTATTTTGTAAAGAGTCAAAAATTTGAATCTTTAAGGATCTTTTTGAACAATTGGTTAATTCCGAGTTTTCCCTTAATGAGACTTATTTTAAAATGTATTTTAATCAAGGAAATATAAGAGGAATTAGTTAATAAGTTGGTTATTTCATAAAATGAGAATTTGATGTAACTTTCATTCTCTCATATTTTCTCTCAAAATCCTTTCAGCCATAGGATTGAGTGCACTATAAATAAGTCACCTTGGACATCGAGGGGTTGGTGTCCCATAACTCCATCCAAGTACCCTAACGATCGAGGGGTTGGTGTCCTATAAGCTCCCGTTAGTGGATTAAGCATCTAACCGATGATTGGGGTCGATGTCCCCGTGGGTTGTAATTATACTTGGTTGTTATTGTACCGCGATTGTGATTGTATCGCTATTCCGGTTGAGATGGCTTGAAGTTTTGTGTGAACACTTGTTTAGTCCGTGTATCAGATAAACTATTTTGGAAATAGAACTTGGTTAATGATCACTTGAAAGCCAATGGGTGTTATGCATGGGAAAGCTTAAATTGAGATTTAGCAATGAGATTTGTTGTCTATTCATGATACATGATGCATATGGTTTAATATGCTGGTTTTAGAAAGGTTTGTAACACCCGGGTTTGGGGGTCGGACGGAAATAATATTAAAATAATATTATGAGTCTCGGTTTTATAATTAAAATAATAAAGTATTATTTTGGTCTTCATATTTTTCGAACAAACATTTTGTGTTGGGCCAAAATGTATTTGAAATCAAATTTCCATGAAAATTGCAAATACATGAGATTGACATCTCATTAATGGGATTTTTGTAATAAAGTGGACTTCTTTTAAAACCCCTTTTTAATTAAAAGAGAGTTGTCTTCTTCCTTTCCCCATTTTCATTTTTGAACGACAAGGAGGAGTTTCTCTCTTGTTTACTATTCCATCTCCTCCCTCCATCATCCTTGGTGATTTCTAAAAGGTAATAACACTTTTGAGTTGTCATCACCTCCCTCTTTCTCCCCATGTATATAGTTTTCCATGAAACCAACTATTTTATGTTTTGAGTTTTTGAGCCTTTAAGTTAAAAATCCAAACTTTGTTGTCCTATGATGAAGCTTTTTATTCCTTATTAGTATTTATGTTATTAGCAACCCAAATGGTCCAACATATGTGATTTTTACTTGGTTTTATAATCATTCCCAGATTTGGGTTTTGTTGGGGTTTTTGAAGGGTTTTAGGATGAGTTTTGGCTGTGGTTTGTGTTGGAAATTGTGGGCTGAAGTTAGTATAATAGTTGGGGGTTGTTTTGGAATCATTTAAGAGTGTTAAAGAGGTTAAAATCACGATTTTTGGTTGGGGTTTGAGGGCTGCTCGAGTTTGATGTTTTTTGGGGTTGTTCATGGCTTGAATTCGTGTGTTTGATGCTTGAATAGTATTCCGGGTTTGCTACATTGTTGTATGAGCTAATTTAAGGTTGTTTTGGATTGTGTTGAGTTGTTTAGAGACAAGGGCTTGTGTTGGTGAAGCATCGGGAGTGAATCCGGAAGTTTGAAGACCTTGGTTGCTTGGTAGTTGAGCTTGGAGGTGAAGGTGAGTGGTTAAAATGTTTAAATGGTTTTGAGTAATTGGTTTAAGCATGTGGACTAGGTTGGGATTGGTAGACCCACCTAGAGTTGGGATTAGGGTGGTAGCCTAATCCCAAGCTTTAGTTAGAAACCTTGGTTGTACTCTATTTGATGTTGTGTCTCATGTTTAATTGAGATTATGGTGGTTATGTATATGTTGTTACACATGTATGTTGAGGCATGGTTAGATGCATTGTTTTAGGCATGTTGATGATGGGTATGATGTGGATATACATATGTGCGGAATATGATGTGATATTTGTATTGATGATATACATGTAGTATTGACTTGTGAAATGATATTATGAGGTGGTTGCATGATTCGAGGTTCATGGTGAGTATATGCTAGGCATGGAAATGTGGTTTGTGCATGACGGTAAGTCATGGTGAGTACGTGTTAAGCACGGAAGTCGTTATGAAATGAGATTGTGAAATATTAATGAATGTGTAGTATTGGCACTAGTTGGATTTGGTACAAATGATCGATCATTATGATGTTAGTGTGCACACGTGAGTCAAAATACGCGCGTGGTCTTGATGATGGTAGTCATCAAGATGGAGTACGGGTTCGCCTGGAAATCTTCTTTTATATGTTAGTCGGTGATGAGTGGAATCCCATCGACGGGGCGTGAGGATTAGTGAAATCCCCTTCGCGTGAAACGGGGCGTGAGGATGAGTGGAATCCCCTCCGCGTGAACAGTGATGAGTGTAATCCCACCGTGAGGTAAAGTTGTTGATGGATGTGAGTTCCAATGTGTTATCCGCGTATTCGAGTCATAGCTAGGTGCCAATATGTGATGGTATGTGTACCAATATATGGTTATATGTGAGCCATAAGACATGAGATGTGATTCTTATATGGTTTAAGATAAGTGTTTACATTTGATGTGGTTATGAGCTTGTTGAGCATGGCATAATATTGATTATATGTTCATGCATCATGTGTATTTTAGCTTATATGGATCAAAGGTATGATCATGCATTCTACCTTTTGTGCTCGTGCTTGGACCCTGCATTGTCGAGGTTTGTTTTTAATGAGCTTACCCTCACTAAGCTTTATGCTTATGTTCTCTTTTGTTCGACAATGCAGATCCGTAGTTCGTGGGTTGCTAGTGCAAGAAGGGGCCTCCAAGTGTGCTTTGTGGTGCTAGCTTAGCTATCAAGTATGGGTATTTTAGTTATGATGAAATGGTCAAGCAATGGGACATGTAATTGTGGTTTGATGTTTTTGAAGTATGTTGATGTTGGTTGTTTAGGAGCATGTTAGACTCCTCTATATGTTTTGTTGGTTTAGCCTTTAGTTGCCTTGTCTTGCTTGTAAACCATGTTTAAACTTGCCTACCTTAAATGCTTAAGTGTATGTTTTATTGAAGCATGCTTCATGAATGTTATGTATGTCTTCTTTTGGTCAATGCATGAATCTTTTGAATGCATGATTCTTGTTCGTTTCGAATGCCTTGTGTGATGAGATCTTGGTGGATGAATGTTGTATGTATGCTTGTATGTGATTAGGGAAGTCTTAAATTGCATCTAGAGTCATGTTTGAGGGTCCTTTGCTGAAATTTGGAGTCTTGTAGTGCAGGGCGTATCGATACGCCTAAGGGCCGTATCGATACGGTCTTGCCTTCAGGACTCAGTTTTGGCTTGGTGTACCGATACACGGGGGTGTATCGATACGCCCAAAGCTCACTGGAAATCTGAGATTTTGGTGAGACCTTGGCGTATCGATACGGGCTTTAGGCGTATCGGTACGGTTACATATCGTTGACTGTGAGATTTTGACTGAGGAGGGTGTATCGATACGCCCAAGGGCTGTATCGATACGGTCTCCCTGCGTTGACTGATGGCAGTTGACTTGGTCAAGGCGTATCGATACCCTTGTCTGGTGTATCGATACGGCCTGCCTTAAAAGGGAAAAATGGGTTGTTTAACATGTTGTTTGGCTTGGTTGTTTTTATTTCATGATGTTTCCCGCTGCCGTGATCATATAGGACATATAAATGCCTTTAGACAAGATTTAAATTAAAAGAAATTTTCTAGGGTTGCTAACCGAGGTGGGACCTACGCGAGTTTCACATCGGTTTTCCCCGTGTAGCCTACTCGGACCGGTCAGCCGACCAGATCAGGACGAGGGGGTTATAAGGTTTAAGTGTGATTTTCAAGGCATTATGTTTTAGAAATGAATTGAAATGATGATTTTAATGGTTTTGAGAAATTGATTTTAAATTGTATTGATGGTGTTTTGTTTTGAGCACTCCTCACTAAGCCTAGTGTGCTTACGCTCTCTTTGTTCATCAATGCATAGAATTAAAGGAGTGGAGGCAACAAGTGAGCAAGGAGGATCCAAGGGCTTCCTTCTTTGAAAGTATGGTTTCAAACTAGACTTTTAATAATAAAGGCAATGAGGTTCATTGTTGATTTGGGAATGTGTTTGCTGAACTCCCTGTTTTGAGCAAGTTTATATTGTTGTTTTGAAGTTGTAAAGGGTCTATATATGTTGGTTTTGCTTGGGATTAATGTTTTGAATGTTGGATGGTTTATTCTCTAGGAAGTTTGCCTTTAGATTACTTTTGAAGCATGATGGTTGATTTTTGATGATAATTATGTGTTAGATTGGCATGGTTTGGTCTCTATTATGCATGTTGTTATGTTTAAGGCATGTTTGTATGAGTTTGAAACTTTAAAAACATGAAAAACCAAAAAAAAAATGAGGCATTTTCAGGCTCAGGTGTACCGATACAGGTAGAAGTGTATCGGTACGGGTAAGTGTAATAAGGTAGGGTGTATCGATACTCGGGAAGGTGTGTCGATACGGGTAAGAGTATTTTCTCTGGGTGTATCGATATGGGAAACGGTGTATCAGTACGGTTTTGAGCAACTAGAATATGGAATTTTTGAATTGTAAAAGTGTATCGATACACTTGCTCATGTACCGATACGAGCTATTATTAATGAGTTTCTAATTCTTCCATTTTAGTCCTTGATCTTTGCGAATGCAATTAAATGAGTTTGAATGATTGATTTGAGCTGAGACTGGACACAATGGCATGAAACATGACTAATTAAAGTTTGGCAACTTTATTTGGTTGAAGTCCCTATAATTTGTTAAAATTACAAATTGGCCCCTAATTCATGTTTATAATAAATTGAATGTCAAATTGATGTCTGTTTGAATTGAGGTTTCTTCCTTTGCGAGTCTAAATCACATAGAATGATGATATACATCTAGATAAGATAAAATGAAAAAATGGTCGTTTATTGAGGTAAACATTCTCAGTTTACTTTAATGTTCCCCGTGTGACTTATTCATTTCAATTTCGCGTCTAGGTCGGGTTGTGAGGGTTACAACTGAGCTTACGAAGCTCAGTGGATACAGTTCCACTCAACCATGCTTCATGCAAATCATAAATATGAGCATGTAGCTAAAGATGATATCATGACAATACAATAATATAAGACGCTGCCTCTAGCCGCCCTAACACATAAAAAATAAAAAATGATGCATTAATCTCATAAAGCACGTATGCATCATACCAAACAAACCTAGAGTGAGGCATGGTGTCACACAGTCTCAGGAACGTACACTCTAAGTGAGGCCCGATGTCACACAGCCTCAGGAGCATACACTTGTACTAGAAATCTCTCATCGAGTATCTTCAAATGAGGCCCGGTGTCACACTGCCTCTAGAACGTACATCTGGTCTCTTATCTGGTGGTGTTGTAACACGTTCTCTAGGTACATGGATCCTATCAACCAAGGTGACTCAACCAAACAAGGTGTCCAATACAACAGAAATCATAGACACGACTACCATAGGATACACAACATCATTCGATCCACCAAGGACCCCATATGGTTGCTAGTACAATAAGTCACCCATGGTTTTATAATCTATTTGATGAAAATGGTTAGATTAAGCTCTGAAAGATGATTTCCTAATATTTTTGTAATGGTACTATTTTGGTTGATTTGAGATTGATTTTAATCGTGTTTTGGATGTTAAATAATGTTGAAATAAAGGTTTTATCATAGTAATCCTGAAAGGAGTTGGATCTTTAGTTTTTTAGGTTGCTAGATTTGAGTTTTTGTTGTAATAATGTGGTTTTGATGTTGATGGAGATATAAGGATGCTATTAGGTTGTTTTTGGATGTTATTTGATGATTAAAAATGGATGGAAGTGATAGGTTTTGGCTGGGTTGAGTTTGTAGAGTAATGGAAGGTGTTTTCAGTTGTTTCAGATAAGCGTTTTGATGTTTTTGGGTAGAGCAGTGTGGTGGTTTGGGTTGCTAGTGATTTTAATGCATTGAGATGTATTAATCCTCTATTCTTTTGTGGTATAAACATGGGAGAACGTATCGGAAGCAATTGGTGAAATTTCGGGAACTCCGGAAGCTTGATTACGCTTTAGCAAAGCGAGCGAGGCGTTGTCGGTGAGTGAAATTGGTTTTAAAGCCTTTCAAAGACTTGAAAGCAAGGTTTGGGGGTTTTGATTGAGTTTGAAACACTAATCTAAGCCCGAAAGTAAGTTTGAGATGTTTCGCTCTCGTTTCTTGGTTTTTATCCCATTCATTTATATGATCATGCTCATGTTTTGAAGATAGATTTAAATCTACTCTTTTATGCATGTTTTTGAGAAATAATTTGATGATTTATGCGATCCCATGAGATATATTTATGATTTCAAAGAGATAGAACTTGTTGAGAAAATGCTATGCATTGTTTATGCTTTTAAAATAGGATGAGAAGTGGTTTATGTTTATGCATTAAAAAACAGTAGGAAAATGATGTTTAAAGGGGTATATTGGCATGAGATGAGATTACTTTTATCGGATATAATTGGTCGACCAATAGGATGTGTAACGCCCCGATTTTGGGCCTAGGTGTTTTGCAGGTTAGGTTCGACCGGTGGAACCGGTGTCGGTTGTTCGAACCGTTAAAAGGTGATTTAGGAAAATCAAGGTTCGGGATGAGATAAAATTCTGATAAAAATTCCTAAAATCCTCTAAAAATATATTTAAGAGGTTGGTTAAATCAATTTTGCAGAATGGGTTTTCGAAAGTGTACATTTTGGGCAGTGACCAAAATATAAAGATTTAAAAGTTGGGAAAATGTGTTTTTCAAGAATAGTAAAAAATATTAGAATCTTTAGGCATGTGTTTTAAATGTTTATTAAAAATTAAAAAGGCTTTTAATTGATTAAATTAGAAAGTTAGTTAATCGATTAAAAAGTTTTTGACGATCTTTTCATTTCTCTTCTTCATTTCAGCCAAACACTCTCCATTTTCTCTCAAGTCTCCAGATTTTCTTTACTCTCAAATTCTCTTTTGATTTCCAACTTTTCCTTGGTGATTTCTCTCATTTTCCTTGAAGTTCTTTCAAGCTAATCTTGTCAAATTAGAGGAGAAGCAAGGATTGGAGGTAAATTTCGTGCTAACCCTCTAATCAAGGTTCTTTAATAAAATTCCAAAGATAATTGACTCTTTATTAATGATTTTGATTGACGTTTTGTTGTTAGTTTGATAAACTATTGAAATCTTGATATAAAAGTGATTTAAAATGTGATTTTCGGAGTTTGGTTGATTTGCCTAGTTTGAGATGATTTCTAAATGAGTTTTGAATGGTTTTTGGTGTTGAAATGTAATCTTAATCATAGAGATCCCGAAATCCTTGAGATCCTTAGTTTTTGAAGTGTTTTTGGTTGAGTTTTTGGGGTGTTCTTGAGGAATCTGAGTTGCTGGAGGTATAAGGAGGTTTTAGGTTATTTTTGGATGTTGATTAATGCCTAAAATGGTTGGATGTGTTGGGTAATGGCTGGGCTGAGGTTAGAGGTCAACCGATTGAGTTTTCGATTGTTTCGAATGGGTGATTTGGTGCTTTAGAGTAGGGCTGCGGAATTTCTTTTGAGTGTTGGTGTTTTGGATGCATTTTAATGCATTGAACCTCTGTTTTAATGTGTTGAAAATAAGGGATTGTGTTCCAGAACCAAACGAAGTGATTTTTGAGGCTTCGGATGATCGATGGTTGTGTCGACAAGTGTGCTTTCGCGAGTCGGTGAGTGGAACTTGGTTTTCAAGCGTGGAAACGTTCTAAAAAATGGTTTGGGAACTTAGTAAGAGCTTGAAATGCTTTACTAAGTTCGGAAGTAATTAAAACAAAGTTTTCTCTCGGATTGTGCTAGTTTGAGCCTTCGGTTACACTTAGTTTTAATTGCATTTACCTACTGTTTTAAAGCTTGTTTTGAGTATATAAATTGTGTATGATGATGCCATGTTATTTAAGGATGCACTAGATAAGTGGTCCTTGTTTGCATTAGTTGATGCATGAGATTTGAAGCATGATTTAATGCTTGAGTTATGGCTTATCATGAATGCTTTGTAAAAATAGTGAGGTATGCATGAGTTATGGATTATATTGGCAAGTGATGTTGAATAAAGTGTTTTATAAATGAAATCGGATATAGTTAGCCGACTATAGGATTGAGTGCACTATAAACAAGTCGCCTTGGATGTTGAGGGGTCGTGATTGTACCGAGAACTCCAAGTACCCTAACGATTGAGGATTGTTAAGGTTGTAACGGTTGAGGATAGCTCCCTTGTGCAAACCTTGTGTGTGTGTCCCGTCTCTAGTTAGTGGGTTATACATCTACCGATGAGTGGTGTTGAGGGGTTGTGATTATACCGAATACTCCACCACGGGTGTCACAACGATGGAAGGTTGCTCTCGTGTGTGAGCCTTGAGATGCTGGTAGAGTGTATGAAGGGTGTGGGACAACCCTTGGTAATCCGTGTATCCTATATGTTTTTGAGAATGTTGTTTATCACTTGTGAGCAAATATAATTAAATGAAATATTGTGGAAAATGTTGTTAATGCATCATTTGAACTATGCATGTTTTGGCTTAAGCTTAGCATAAAGGTGTTTATGCTTGGAAGGCTTAGAATATGAGTAGCAATGGTTTAATTGCTGGATTTATATGAATCATGTTGCATGATGTTTAATACAATGATTTTAATGATAAAGTGAATGATTTGTCAAAAGAAGCATGATGGTTTTGAAAAGAGTGAAAAGTTGTTTTGTGCATTGATGATATGTTGATTTTGAGAAATCCTCACTAAGCTTGTATGCTTATGCTTTGTTTGTTCATTAATGCAGACAATTAAGCATTTGGAGGCAACATCTACAAGGGATCCTACCAAGACACTCTTTGAAAGTATGTTGTGTTCTTGAACTAGCGTAATAAAGGTAATGGGGTGTCCAATGCTATGAATGTTATTGGTTTGGTATTTTCTGGTTTTGTGCAAGTTTGAGATGCATATTCGGTTGTGTAAATGGCCTTTAAGTTTTGGTTTACGCTTGGAAATGAGTTTTGACCTTTTGGTGCTTTTAATTCTTAGGAAGCATGCCTTTAGTTTCCTTGACATGGTGAATGATGCTATGGTGAGGCCTATGCTTCGCATAAGTTGTTGATGTATATTTGAGTTGCCAATATGTTTGGGCATGTATCAGGATGGTTTCAGATGGTTTAAATTGAGTTAAAATAGCATTTTCCAATATTGCAGGCCCATGTGTTCCGAAACACCATTGCCTATTTCGAAACGGTGGCCTGAAATTGCCTTGGTGTTTCGAAACGGTGAGGCCTATTTCGAAATATTTTACCTCTGTGAACCATCGTTCCGAAATGAGTCTTGAGGGGTTTCGAAACGAACCCGCGTATCGAAACGTTCAGCTGTGTTTCGAAACGACCGTTCCGATACAGGGCTCCCTGTTCCGAAACGTTTGATCGTTGATACAATTTTTGAATCATTCTGAGTTTCAATTTCTTACGTTTTGGTCCCTATATACCTTGTATGCAATTGGATGGGTTCTAGTGGTCGTTTTAAGCTGAGATTTCATCGAGAAGCATGTAATGAACCTAATTAAATATTGGTAACCCGAATTTAGTAATAACCCTTCTAATTTGTCAAATTTACAAAATGGTCCCTAAACCTTGAATTGATCATAATCAATGGGCGAGTGTGATGTTTTTTATCCATTGCTTGGGTGCGTACACACAGGAACCTAAGTTGCATTTAGACAAGATAAAAAGAAAAAATGAGTCGTTTATTGAGGTAAACCTTCCCGGTTTACTTCAATATTCCCTGTGTGATCCGTTCGGTTAGATCTATCGGCCAGACCGGGTCGATAGGGTTACATTTGGTGCTATTAAAGCCAGGTTACGAAAGGTTGGGATGTTGGTAAGTTGTTGGTAAGTACGTGTGAAGTGAATATGTGTTTTGGGGAAAGTATGTTTTAACCGGCGAATGTTAAAGCATGAAAATGTTAAATATGTGATGGTGATGTGATATATATGATTATTGAATATGAATGTGAGTTGTTCTATGATGATTGATTGGGTTGAATCTTGGTGCTTGAGTCGCATGAAGGTTGTGATATGCTTGTGGTATGCTTTATACTATGCTGGGGGGGGGGGGAATTGGAAAGCCCATTGCTTTATTACCTAGTAAAATGTTTTAAATTGGTTTTGGAAGTTTTGGATCCTTGTTAAAAGCTGGCCCGATATTTTGTTTGTTTTATGTTCTCGCTTTAATGTTAAATAGCACAATGCGACCGAGACGAGAGTTAAGTTTTGGAGCTATAGCTCCTACTGAGGTACAACGTGACCAGGAGAACGAGGTTCTTCCTGGTGGAAACTTACCTCCTTCTCCGCCGCCACCACTTGGGGTGATGAGCAAGGCCAACACGGACAGGCTGGTCCGGTGTGGGAGATTAGACGTCTTTGGTACATGCGATGACGTGAGCATTCCAGTCTGCTGTTGCCAGAGTGCATGTACAAGAGCCTGCTGCTGAGCAAATGGGATTGCCATTGGAGCACTTGAGGAGTCTAGGAGGAGTAGAATTTTACGGATTGTCACCTGAGGCATCCGAGGCTAGGATGGCCAGCACGATCCGGATATTGGATCAAATGTGGTGTAATGATGCACGGAAGCTGGGTTGCGCAGTATCGTTGTTGCATGGTGATGCATACACTTGGTGGACGACTGCAACCGCGACTTTGGAGCTAGAAGAAGTGGATCGGGCGTTTTTCCTGTCTGCTTTTAAGAGGAAGTATCTTGGGGTTAGATACTTGGACTATAAGAATAGGGGATTTATGTCTCTGGTTCAAGGGAATATGAATGTGGCTGAGTACGAGGTCCAGTTTGTACGACTGAGCTAGTATGCTCCAGAATTGGTGTCGAGTGACAGGCATTATTGTGACCGTTTCCGGTATGGCCCGGTGCAGGACGTGAAGACGTTCATGCTCGCGACGGATTATACAAATTTTGATGTGCTCGTGACTCGAGCCAAGGATATTGAGCAGAGCTTGGGTCTGACCTCGCGTGGGGGTGATAAATGATTTCAAGCATGAGATAGAATGAGCATGATGAGATCGAGATTTTAATTGAGAAAATGATTTTAAAATGCATTGTTGTAGTTGGTTTTGTTTTGAGCATCCCTCACTAAGCATTTGTGCTTACGCTCTCTTTTGCCAACAATGCAGAGAAATAACTCTTTTAGGGCAGCAAAGAAGCAAGAAGGATTTCAAGGAGTGATACATAGCTCAAGTATGGTTTTATGCTTACCTATTACTAATAATTGGCAATGGGAGGATGCCTTAATGTTTTGGGAGGATGTGTTTTGAAACTCCCTGATTTGTGGCAAGCTTGTGATGCCTATATTGACTTATAAATGGCCTTTGGTACTTGATTCATGCTTGGATATACATTTTGGTATCTTGCGTGGTTTATTTTCTAGGTTGCATGCCTAAAGTTTACTTATGTTGCTAATTGCCTTGGAATGATTTTGATCATGCTTGGAATGTTTGAAGATTGATGTTTGTATATGTTAGATATAAGTTAGAAGCATGTTTGGATGTTTAAGGTTGCTTAAAAGTGAGAAAACCCAGAAAAAATGTGACATTTCAGGCCCAATGTTTCGATACACCTAAGCCTGTACCGAAACAGGGTCTCTGAAATAAGCATAGGGTTTCGAAACAGGGCATAATGTATCAGAATAGTCTCATGAGGTTTGGCTACTAGAATTTGGTGTACCAAAACGTTGTTGAGGGTGTTTTGATATGAGTTTGTGTTCCGAAACATTAGTTCTTGTTCCGATATGGGAGTTTCGGTATGGTGCTCTGTGTACCGAAACACCAAGCTGTTGAAGGGTTACGTGTTTTTTACATTTTAGTCCCTGAATGTTGTGGATGCAATTAAATGAGCTTGGATAGTTGTTTTGAGCTGCGATTTGATGGAGTGGCATGTAACGTGACTAATTAAAGGATGATAATCTAAAATTTGAAAAAGTCCCCGTAAATTGTTAAAATTACAAAATAGTCCCTAAAATGTGTATGTGTTCAATTGAGTCCATAATCAATGTTCGATCGGATTGATGTTTGTTATGCTGCAAGGTTTAACACACAAGGTAACATTGTGCATCTAGACAAGATAAAAATAAAAAATAAGGTCGTTTATTGAGGTAAACCTTCTCGGTTTATTTCAATATTTCCCGTGTAACCCGTTCAGTTCGGTCTATCGCTCAAACCGGGTCGAGGGGGTTACAATGGATATGACATGTCATTAGTTACTTGTTGTAAAATGGCAAACAACAATTAGCATAAATATGAATTATTGATTACAAGTAAGTCATTCAAATGAAATTATTAACGAGCAAGTATTTTCAACCAGTTTAGGATTAACCATTATACCAAATCACATTCGCATACTAGCTTTCATTTGAAACATTTCCTTCCATTAACCTAGTAACCAAGTTTCATTATAACATCTTTCTTCATAAGTTGCCATAATTCTTTATTCATATAGATTACAAATTCGAGTTTTTCGGGTTTTCTTTTAACATAGCCTTGGGAATCGAATTACAACCTAGGTAACGAATCCCCAACCAATTTTTGCCCATAAACAAAATGGTACTCGCAGTACCAGTCAATCCCTCCTACTGTCGATAAGTGAACACACACACTTCCCTCCTACTGTCTTCAAATAGGGACCACTATCCCGGATCGTAGTCCACCCCAACACTGAGCTCTATGGACTCTATGGCATGCCAACTATACTTAAGACTGACTCGAGACCAAGGATTTAACATATATCATCTTTATTGAATTATATTGAGCATAGCTCCATAACATTGTAACATATTACAATCTCATTACCCTTATATACTAGGTAAATTCGTTCACCTCATGGGTGTAGTAACCCATTTTTGGGTCTAAAATAACCAATAATAAATAAATAAATAACCTTATTATTATAAAAAAATGAAAAAGAAAAAAAAAGGCAAAAAAAAAACTAAACTACCGTGGATGCCATGCAAGGCATCCACGCACCCCTTGCCATGACTCATCCCCTCCCCCTTTTAATATAAATAGGGGAGGTAGCAAAGCCAAAGAACACAAAATGAAGCCATAGAAATGGCGCAAGAAAAGGGTAGTGCCCTTTCGAACCTTAGGGGCAGTGCCCTTTTAATGGTTCGAACAGTTGATTCGATTGGAGGCCCTGTCGAGGTTCGTTCGAATTAATTTTTGAGTTGCAGCGAGGTGATGCAGAGATCCTGCTAGGGGCCGGGTGAAGTTCTTATTTCGAGCTTCTAGTAGGGTAAATTTTGATCCTTATCTTTGTATTTATTTTAATGTGGTCTTTTTATAATAAATATTTTTGTATGAAATATAAGATGTTTTTATATTTGTTGGTATGTTTTTATTTTGTATGCCATGTTTGTATATTTTAATTTTATTTTGTATGCAATGTTTGAATAAAATATATTCATTTATATTGTTTAATTAAATTTTAAATTAAAATTTTTTAGGGGTTATCATGAAAAACGTACCTCGAGCATAGGGGTGCCGCTTTCTTTTAGTCCCTATTATAAAGTATTATTTTTAATCTTAAATTATAATTTTTAAAGTAAATTCCCTTCTGTCGGGAATCTACCGGAAATCATGCCCCGAACGTAGGGGTGTAAATTCCTTTTACATACTAAAATTATGCCCCGGGTGTTGGGTGTAAATTTTCTTTTCTACAAAAATATTCGTTTAAATATTTTAAAGGAACACATTGATAAATTATATTTGAATTCATAATTCAACCGTTAAGACATTACGTAATCGACAGGTACCAATTTTGGGCGTTGTGGGGGTGCTCATCCTTCCCCACACGTAACCGACTCCCGAACCTATTTTCTGGTTTCGCAGACCAAAGCTCGTTGTTTTAATAAAAACAAGTTTTATTAAAATAACTGGGTTTTTCAGGTGTTCCAATCGCACCTAAAGTAAAACTAAGGATTGGTGGCGACTCACCATTGTTACAGCTTGGCGACTCTACTGGGGACCTTTTTTTTAGAGAGTCAAGCCACAAGTCGATTACTTTTTGTCTATAGGTGAAAATTATGACTTCGATTTAATTAATTTGTGATCTTTTTTTCTAAAATTTTTACAATTTTTTTTTATAAATTTATTTTCTGAGTTTTCATATCATGAGCTCTATACCCGAGCTCTGTCCCTTAAGTGGGAGCGAGAAACCACGCCTTCGTGAGGTGCTCCCTCCGTGTAGGATGGTGAAACACTTCCGGGATATAGGTCCCTTTGTCTTCGTGAGACCTCTGTCTCCTTGCAGACCTGAGGAAATGTATCATCCCGAATCGATGTCCTAGAGACAGTTCGGGTACTGTTACTCTAGAACCAGAACCACATATATTGAGCCGTAGGAGCCAACCTTTCAGAGCCATGCTGAAACTCTGCTCGTTTAGCAGTCGCCTTGTTTAGGTTTTTATGCCTTTATTTGCTATATGTGCAATTTCTTTACTACTAATTTTTTTCCTATTCATCGCTTGATTTTTTCATTCAATTCTTTTATTATGAACTAACTCGTTTCTTCTCTTTGGTGATCTCACTGCATAGGGTCATTCATTCCACATTGATTACATGACACCACTATAACATTTTAATTTTTGCATTTCATTAGCATGAAGTATTGATTCACGTCTGGTCCCTATTTGAAAAATTATTATCGGGAGAAAATCTAGTACCCTAGATACCGATGCAACATTCAAAAGTTGCGAATAAATCCCATAAATTCAGAAGTTGAACCATGAATCAGTACTTCCACATCTAGGACATGCACCTTGAATATGCATTTTTAAATCTTAAAACCGGTTACAGGGATGCCCCGTGTTAGCAAATACCGGATAAAGCACTCATCACGCTAAACCTATACAAGAGCCCAACACTATGCCCCTACGAGGCCCCAATCTGAGAACATTCCTCGACAAGTTCAGGAAGTGAGCCTTCGATGCCAAGTCAGACTTCTGCACTCTAGATGGCTACATCAATTATCGATTGTAGCACTTCGCCAGAGCCGGAAGTAATAAGTTACCATGAGCCGACACGTAAATTTATAGACCGACCGGGGGGCAACATAATGCGTTCACAAGAACAATGACAGCTCTTCAAGAAGAGATGAAAACATACTTCAAGCTTCGAGTTCGCTTCAAGAGCAGTCTTAGACAAAAATGTTGAGGCATTCACCTGAGGAAGTAATTCAAAAAATGATCAAACCCAAGGAAAGTTGGGCCATCCTTACAGATAAGGCATTGAGCGTTGTTTAATCAGAAGCAAACATCTGACTAGCAGAGAACCAGGGGTATCTGTTTAAGGGGAAAAAATAGAATCTCATTCACATATCCATCATCATGCATCATCTACATGCATTCAAGTCATCATGCATTTAGGCTAGACACATGCATTAAGCACAAAGCTAGGTGCATCCATAGCACATTTATGTCTTGAACGTATAAACAGGTCCAGGAAAGAGACTGAAGACCCCAACTGTGGAGGCTACAACATCATGACCACCATTTAGCCTTGAAGAAGGTCGAATATGCAAAAAGCTCGAACATCTAGGTAAAAACGGTAAATCTTTTCGAACAGATTACTAACTAATGTTCCATTTTCAGGGGTCATAACTTCATGTCGTGAACATCCAGAATCAACCTTTTTTAATCTCGCCTCCGTCAGTGGTGGTGAGCCAAGTCAATTTCCCTGGAAAAAAGAAAAAAAACAAGATGACATCGAGATCATTCAGCTTAGAAGTTCAAGTCCAAAAAAAGAATAAGGACAATGAAGCTTGATGGGCAAACTTCTGTTGAGACAAATTTTAAACAAAGATCAGAAGATCAAACTAAGAAGAAAGGGACTTCTACAAAAATTTCATGCATTTCTACATCATCATTAATGCATGCACATATATGTCATTTGTATAAATACATTCCCAGAAACTAACCTTGCATTGGTTACTCAAAGAATTTTTTTGAAACCAATCTTTTCACAAGGACCCATTTTCCTCAAAAACCTATGTTTCTTAACTATGTAATTCTTAAGGACATTTCCTTCAAAACATGAGTTTCTTAACTTTGTCCTTTCTTAAGGACATTTTCTTCAAAAACAAAAGTTTCTTAACTCTATCCTTCCTTAAGGACATTTTCTCAAACTTTGAATTTCTTAATTCCATCTTTTCATAAGGACATTTTTTCCAAACTCAGAATTTATTAGTTTCATCCTTTCATAAGGACACTCCTTCTCAAAACCAGAATTTCTTAATCCCGTCCTTTCACAAGGACTTTTTCTGAAAGCACGAATTCCTTAGTTCAATCCTTCCACAAGGATATTTTTTGGATATTTCCTCAAAGATATTTTCTTAAATCAACTCTACCTCTTCTTACAAATATTTGACCATTTCTTAAAGAATGAAAATTTGCAGGTCTAATATCCTCAAACAGGAAGGAGCAGATTGTTATCAATAAATTTCAACATCCTGGACATGAAGGGCTGGAGCAAATATGAAATGTTGTTTGGCGCCTTCAACTAAAGAAAGCATAGACAATCGCTAATAAGAACCAACATTCTTGACACGAAAGAGTGGATCAACCAAATCAAACATTCGATTCAAACCTTATAGCTCACGAAGAGTTAGTTCATGACTCATTTTTACCAGTCACTCTTTTAACTTTTGCAGGTCCTATCTCACCCGTAACATGGTGTAGCGGATCAACTTTTTCAGATTCTACCTCCCCATCAGAGGTGCAGCAGATCACCCCTGAAGTTGCAAATTCTACTTCTTCAAGATTCGCAAAATTATGTTTCTCCAACAAATGGTGGAACATATCAACTCAACAACAAGTTTATCTCCCTGAATTTGTAGCGGAATAAGCACGACAACAATTTCATCTCCCTAAACATGTAGTGGAATGAGCACGGCAACATTTTCATCTCCCTAAGTTTGTAGCAAATAAGCACAAATAACAAGTTTAAGCTCATTGGAATTACGATGAAATGAACACAACAACGAATCTGTCTCCCTGAATTTGCAGCAGAACAAGCTTCAATAATTTCATCTACCTGAATTTGCGGTAGAATAAGCACGACAACAATTTCATCTCCCTGAATTTGCAGTGGAATGAGAACACCAAACAACAATCTTGTCTCCCCGAATTGGTAACAGAACAAAACTATGACAAACTTGTCTCCTTGAACATACAACAAAATAAGCACGAACATAAGTTCATCTCCATGAGGGTACAACAGAATGAATGCGATAGCAAATCTGTTACCTTGAATTCGCAGTGGAACAGATCATTTCCCTGAGGTTGCAGCGCAATAAACATACCAACAGATCATGTCTTCTTGAAGATGCAAAGAAATAGGTCACCTAATTCTTGCTTATTACTTTTCCAAGAACAGACAAGACGTTCAAAGCCCAAGAGGCTTGTCACTCCCCGCCACGATGTAACATATCCTACATCCTCTAGAGTTTGTTTTTATGTTGATAATGCAACACGCCAATTGTTGTTCCAGGTCTACTTTCGCCATTGATGGTGCGACTAGACCAAACATTTTCTTCTGAGCTCATCTTTAGATTTCAAGAAAATGAAAAATCCAGAAAAGAAAAAGAAAAAATACAACAAAGTGAAAACCTGAAAAGGCTCCTTGAGAAAATTAAGAAAAGAAAGGTTCAAAACCCGCAAAGGGCGTCTTGAGACCAAAGAAGATTTTGAGTTGAAAACCCGAAAAAGACGGCTCAAATTTTGAACAAATTGAATCTGAGATCCTACTTCTTCGTCTGTGTCATAGAAGATCAAACCTCGGATCATGCTGCTTCGTCAAAGTTTCAGCATGTCACATTTTTAGGTCTATTTTCGCCGTAGTAGGTGCGAATAGATCAGAATCCAGATCGTGCTATGTCGTCAGGGTCGTAGTAGATCAAATCTCATATCATGCTGCTTCGTTAGAGTTGCAGCAGATCATATTTTCCAGGTTTATTTTCGCCGCAATAGGTACGGCTAGATCAAAGCCTAAATCATGCTATGACAACAGAGCCGTAGAAGATTAAACCTCAGATCATGTCGCTTCATCAGAGTTGCAGCAGATCATATATCCCAAGTCTAGTTTCGCCGCAATAGGTGCAACTAGATCAAAGCCCAGATCATGCTACGACGACAGGACCGTAACAGATCAAACTTTAGACCGTACCTTTTCAGGTGTTATAGCTCGGTCAACTTCTGGTCTTGCCTCTTCGTCAGGGATGTAGCTAGACCAAACTAACTTTCGATCCTGCCTCCTCGTCTGTGTTGTAGCTGGATCAAAATCACTTCAGACTATGCCTCTTCGTCAGGTGTTGTAGCTTGGTCAACAAAAATTTCTTGATTTCCAAATCTTTTCCTCATCCATGTCATAAAAAAATCTTGTTCATTCATCAAAATTGCGGCTGAATCGAAGCTATTTTTGACAAGTCCGATAGAAATATCGGCACAACATGCTTAAACACGGTCAAGTTTAAGACAATGGATAATTCAAATATCCATCGAAAATCCATTTTCGCGAATGGTCGAAGGAAAATAAATCATTTGGAAAAATCCAATCTCATGATTGGTAGAAAATGATTGTACCCAGGGGAATGGTACAACTAGCCCGGAGCAAACGACTACCGGTAAAGGCAAGTCAAATCCGTTGATCCCTGTGCATTTGGGAAAAATGCAAATTCGAAAGCCGACAGAAATGTCGGCATAACATGCTTAAACACGGTTAAGTTTAAGACAATGGACAATTCAGATGTCTATCGAAAATCCATTTTAACGAATGGTCCAAGGAAAATAAATCCTTGGGAAAAATCCAATCTCATGATTGGTAGAAACTGATTGTACCCAGGGGAATGGTACAACTAGCCCGGAGCAAACGGCTACCGATAAAGGCAAGTCAAAACCGTTGATCCCTGTGCATTTGGGAAAAATGCAAATTCGAAAGCCGACAGAAATGTCGGCATAACGTGCTTAAACACGGTTAAGTTTAAGACAATGGGCAATTCAGATGCCCAACGAAAATCCATTTTAACGAATGGTCCAAGGAAAATAAATCCTTTGGAAAAACCCAATCTCATGATTGGTATAAACTGATTGTACCCAGGGGAATGTTACAATTAGCCCGGAGCAAATGGCTACCGGTAAAGGCAAATCAAATCCGTTCATCCCTGTGCATTTGGGAAAAATGCAAAAGAAGTGTAAACCAGGGACACTCTTCCTCGTCTCGTTGACGAAATTCCAGTACTAATCAGATCTTCTAGCATCAATGGAGTTGCAGTAGATCGACCCTTTTTCAGATCTTCTAGCATCAATGGGGTTGCAGTAGATCACCCTTTCTTCAGATCTTCTAGCATCAATGGAGTTGCAGTAGATCGACCCTTTTTCAGATCTTCTAGAATCAATGGAGTTGTAGTAGATCGACCCTTTTTCAGATCTTCTCGCATCAATGGAGTTGCAGTATATCACCCCTTCTTCAGATCTTCTAGCATCAATGGAGTTGCAGTAGATTGACCCTTTTTCAGATCTTCTCGCATCAATGGAGTTGCAGTAGATCACCCCTTCTTCAGATCTTCTAGCATCAATGGAGTTGTAGTAGATCGACCTTTTTCAGATCTTCTAGCATCAATAGAGTTGCAGTAGATCACCCATTCTTCAGATCTTCTAGCATCAATGGAGTTGCAGTAGATCGACCCTTTTTCAGATCTTCCAGCATCAATGGAGTTGCAGTAGATCGACCCTTTTTCAGATCTTCTAGCATCAATGGAGTTGCAGTAGATTGACCCTTTTTCAGATCTTCTAGCATCAATGGAGTTGCAGTAGATCGACCCCTTTTCAGATCTTCTAGCATCAATGGAGTTGCAATAGATCACCCATTCTTCAGATCTTCTAGCATCAATGGAGTTGCAGTAGATCGACCCTTTTTCAGCTCTTCTAGCATCAATGGAGTTGCAGTAGATCGACCCTTTTTCAGGTCTTCTAGCATCAATGGAGTTGCAGTAGATCGACCCTTCCTCAGATCTTCTAGCATCAATGGAGTTGCAGTAGATCGACACTTCTTCAGATCTTCTAGCATCAATGGAGTTGCAGATGATCGACCCTTCTTCAGATATTCTCGCATCAACGGAGTTGCAGATGATCGACCCTTCTTCAAATCTTCTCGCATCGATAGAGTTGCAGATGATCGACCCTTCCTCAGATCTTCTCGCATCAATGGAGTTGCAGATGATCGAACCTTATTCAGGTCTTCTCGCATCTATAGAGTTGCAGTGGATCAATCTTTCTCATCCAGATCAAGCTACCTTGTGAAGGGTTCTATGTTACAAATGGATCAAGTTTTGTAGACCTCGCCGCTCTGTCAGTGTCGCAGCTAGGTCAAGTTTTCTGCATGTATTGCTTCACTGTTAGAGTCGTGGCAAGCCAAAGTTATGAGCTTCTACAACAAATCTCCTCATCTTGAAAATTTTGTTTATTAGGGCGGCTGAGCGGATCAGTGAAGCAGAAAAGAATGTGCCAAGAAGAAAAGAGCCAAACTAGACCAAATTAAAATGAGTTCCTTTTTGTCTTTGCTTCATTGTCGTTATACAACAATAAGCAAAGAGGGGCAGCTGTAGTAACCCATTTTTGGGTCTAAAATAACCAATAATAAATAAACAAATAACCTTATTATTATAAAAAAATAAAAAAGAAAAAAAAAGGCAAAAAAAAAAACTAAACTACCGTGGATGCCATGCAAGGCATCCACGCACCCCTTGCCATGACTCATCCCCTCCCCCTTTTACTATAAATAGGGGAGGTAGCAAAGCCAAAGCACACAAAATGAAGCCATAGAAATGGCGCAAGAAAAGGGCAGTGCCCTTTCGAACCTTAGGGGCAGTGCCCTTTTAATGGTTCGAACAATTGATTCGATTGGAGGCCCTGTCGAGGTTCGTTCGAATTAATTTTTGAGTTGTAGCGAGGTGATGCGGAGATCCTGCTAGGGGTCGGGTGAAGTTCTTATTTCGAGCTTCCAGTAGGGTAAATTTTGATGCTTATCTTTGTATTTATTTTAATGTGGTCTTTTTGTAATAAATATTTTTGTATGAAATATAAGATGTTTTTATATTTGTTGGTATGTTTTTATTTTATATGCCATGTTTGTATATTTTAATTTTATTTTGTATGCAATGTTTGAATAAAATATATTCATTTATATTGTTTAATTAAATTTTAAATTAAATTTTTTAAGGGTTATCATGAAAAACGTACCTTGAGCATAGGGGTGCCGCTTTCTTTTAGTCCCTATTATAAAGTATTATTTTTAATCTTAAATTATAATTTTTAAAGTAAATTCCCTTATGTCGGGAATCTACCGGAAATCATGCCCCGAACGTAGGGGGTGTAAATTCCTTTTACATACTAAAATTATGCCCCGGGTGTTGGGGTGTAAATTTTCTTTTCTACAAAAATATTCATTTAAATAATTTAAAGGATCACATTGATAAATTATATTCGAATTCATAATTCCACCGTTAAGACATTACGTAATCGACATGTACCAATTTTGGGCGTTGTGGGGGTGCTCATCCTTCCCCACACGTAACCGACTCCCGAACCTATTTTCTGGTTTCACAGACCAAAGCTCGTTGTTTTAATAAAAACAAGTTTTATTAAAATAACCGGGTTTTTCAGGTTTTCCAATCGCACCTAAAGTAGAACTA
Organism: Hibiscus trionum; assembly: GCA_030270665.1. Classification (NCBI taxonomy): domain Eukaryota; kingdom Viridiplantae; phylum Streptophyta; class Magnoliopsida; order Malvales; family Malvaceae; genus Hibiscus; species Hibiscus trionum. The sequence continues at coordinate 33,469,071 of BSYR01000021.1, forward strand.
AAGATTGGTGGCGACTCACCGTTGTTACAATGGGAATTATCTTTCTCATTTCAATTACTCGAATGGCATCATAACCAAGATTACAATTACATATAATCCATTTATTTTCTTCATATCAAACATGTAGTGAATTCATATATCACTCGATACATCCTTTCTTTGATTCGAATAAATCATAACAAGAGTCACCGTCATTCATGATTCTAATCTCATAATTAGAATCTCAATCAAATATTAGCTTAACATTAGTTTATTTATTGAACAATCATTACATTCCATTTCACAACAGACCATCTCCATTCACATAGAGCTTCCGCTTTTAATAGGCATTTTAAAGTATAACAATCCAAAGTCAGGACATCAAATAGTCATGACAATTTTTATTTCAAAGTCATAACTAAGCATAGAACTCAATCACATTTCATACTTTCTGCTATGATTCATTTCACAATTTAGTTTTCACTAAGGTACTTACCTTATATTCCAAGCCAAGTTTAAGCATAATTTGACATATTTCTAGAGGCAATGAAAATAAATCAAATAATGATGCTCGGGAAGCTGTAACCTATCCCGAGACTTTAAAACTACACTCACAGGTCTTTCCGAGCTAATCTTGATTTCGAATAACAATTCCCTTCTGTCTTTCTCCAACCGGATTTACTCTATGCCCCACTTGATTAACTCTTTCTTTGTCTAATTACAACAAAAGTTGATCTATCATTAGAAACTATTCTCAGTTCTTAATTTGTAAAACAATTTACTAACCAACAAATTAATCTCAAGCAATACCAACATTTATTCAAGCATTCATAGAACAAACTCGTGTATCTCAATACACCTATTCATTTTCACATGACAACCATTTCACATTTATTCATACTTGGGATAATCATCTTTATGCTTTTGTACCAAAAACATGGCACCTTTCACATACTTTTATTTAATGAATCGAAACAGCCCTAACAACACACACACACACAAATATACATACATTGGTTCTTAAAACAATCCTTCCACTATTAATTTAGGTTATAACAACCCTTATACATATTCGTGCAAGCAAAGCAATTTCAGAATTTCATGTATACATTTAATAGATCAAAACAGTCCATTTTGAATATATTGAGCATTAAAACTGGGCAACATACATACACATTTCATTAAAACAATCCAGTTTATGTATGTATACATTTAGTTACATCAAAACATGGAAATTCATAACATATACATGTATAAGCAGCCCCATTTATATACATACACACATAGATATACCAAAACAGCCCCAAGACATTTATAAGTATTCAAAACAGCTCCTATTGTGTATATTCAAAACAAGACACAATGAACTCTCTTATGAACCTAACAAGTTTTCAATTCCTATACATTCCTTCTTATGCTTAAATAGTCTATTTTAAACTCTTAAAATCTCAAAACGAGGCAGCCACATTTGCATACAAATCAGCTCAACAAAACAACCCCTAACATCATGAATACTTCAAAAACAGCCCACCAAATCCTCCTAAGCTCAAAGCCATTCAAATGTTCACATCTTCTTGCTTAATCAAGTTCATCAATATATAAGATGGTATACACATACAAACACAGGGTAGTTATGATCATTTATATACGTTTTACGCATTAAAATCAGCCCCCTTAAAATTTTCATTTAAACAATGCTTCCAACAATTCTATCAAGCAAAACATATCCCGTAGATTCTAACTATCAATCTATGGTCATCAAAGATAAATTATAAATTATAGGCACACATAATATATGTATCTTCTATTCGAAAATATACACACCCAATCAAGTAAGATGTTTACCTTTCTTGCTAATTTCTTCTTCTTATTTCCCCTATTCAAAGATAATGCAAAAACATCAACAATTCTTCAATTTCCCTCTCTCTCTTACTCTCGGCTTCCATGAAGAATTGGAGAAGATGAAGAAAGTGATTCTTTCTTCCAATTTTCTTCATAGCCGAGTCATCACTCAAGCTTTCAAGCTTGATCTTAGATGGACATGTGTCCAAGTCCATGCATTATTTTATGTTTCCCATGCAACCCTCATATTTTATTATGAGTTCATAAGAGTCCTTTGAAATGGAACTCTCAAATTGCTTAGTGTTACAATTTGACCCTAAAGTTCCTAAAAGCTTATTCTAAGAAACGTTTTCACTCAAATTGGAATTACACTTGAATTACCATTACAACTTTAGGTCATGTTTTTAGGGTATTACAAGTTCTGATATGTACCTCTATCATAGTATGAGTAACTCCTCGAACGAGACTTGGCTTTTCGTTGGAATTGTTTATCAGTGCTAATGGCTTTTTGAACAACCTCATGAAGATCAACATAAGTCTGAAGCTCAAGAACATCAAAAATATCCTCATTTAACCCGCAAAAAAATTTGACCAATGTGTCTTCCTCATCCTCTTGGATGTTGGCTCGTTGTACGAGTATCTTCATATCTTTGAAATACTCATCAACGGATCTACGACCTTGTCATAGTTGTTGAAGCTTTTTTTTTATTGTTGTCCCTATAATATTGTGAAGGAACAGATCGCTTCCGCATAATACACTTCAACTCTTCCCATGAATCAATCTTTGGCTCACAGTTCATTCGTTTGTTTCTCAAAAGTTGAGTCCACCAACTCAAGGCTTAGTCATAAAACTCCATAGCGGCCAAAGAACCTTTCTCATCATCTGAGCATCTGGAATAAATAAATGTTACTTCAATCTTACTTTCCCAATCACAATATGCATCTGGATTATGTTTGCCTCAGAATGGGGGAACATTGAACTTCGGTTTAGGCAAGGATGAGTGTGCTCGTGTGTAACACCCTTTAATCGGTTTAGTAGAATAGACCGAGTTAAGAAGCATTACCAGCAAACAAAGACAAATAACTATCTTACGAGAATGAAATCATAAGCAATAACAAGGAAAATTTAAACCATTCTTTACAAATTTAGATACAAAATTTTCATTCAAAACCCAAAATAACCTTATCATAACTTCTGAATTCGATTAGATCAATGGCATGTTTAACAAAATAGAATTAACATAAACCATTTGAAAATGGATTATACTAGTAACCTTATTTATAACCATATAAGGTTCTTATCAATTAAGAATCTTGGTTTTCTCTCTCTCTTTTTTTTTTTTATAAATCTAGGTCTAGTTCGAGTTATGAAAATAACTAGTCGTCATTCAATTGATAAGAACATATAAAAAAAGAGATCCCAGAACAATTAAGAACCTTATATGAAAATAACTACTATTAAACCAAGTTTAACTCTTTACTTATAACATGGTGGGCTTACAAAAACATTATAAGAGATCCCAGAACAAATAACAAACCAAACTAATTAATTTTCATGGTGTTCAAATTAAACAAAGTAAGGAATTCTAAATACCTAATCATACAAGCAGTCTTCTCATGTTCGTGATAAGTTTTTAAGGATACATCGTAGTCATATTCAAATCATATAGTTATCTCATTCTTGCCTACGTGGCCTTAACCCCTTGATTAATCAAACACTCTAACCAAGTCTTAGCACTCTTCAATTCTAATTTTAAGATAATCGTATAACAAAACCACAAACATATACATACTCATATTTCCGATTAATCATTATAATCATCAAACCCAACAATCTAACTATATTACTTTGTCAAGATTTAACCCATAATGTAGACACAAGAAAGCTTACATATTCGCATATCATGAAGGTGAGTTAATTACTTTATCCATATAGAATATCTAACTATCATGCAAACGTCAAAACTATTATAATTCAAATAGTACACAACCATTAAGAAATTAAAGGCCCATTACATAACTTTGATTACTTATGAAGCTTATTTACATATGTGACTAAAATATGCTTTAAATGCACATGGCCTATATATCAACTATGTGCCACCAACTAGGAGTTATTAAAGAAGTTTTCAAAACACACATCTTGCCACTTGTGATCTCGTCCGAGCTTTAAGATATCCAAGCAAGGTTTACCCTGAAATATATCAAATGAATCGAGGAAGCAATTGCTTAGTGAGGTAACTTATACAACAAAAAGCTCGATTCAACTATTTATGTTTTGTGAGAATGACGACATCGATGCCGTAGATGTGACTGACGGTGGTGGTTTGAGAGTGAGGTAGATGAACGGTGGTTAGGGATTTAGGATATTAGAAACTTAGAGAAAATAACTCTGGAAATATTATTGAGAATGATTGGAAATTCCTTTTACAGCCCATTACATTATATAGTATTTAAAGCCCAACGTCTAACAACCTAATAACAACTAATAACAGCTAATCTTTAACATTCACCCTGCTTCTTTCCTTCTTCCTCCTACTTCGAAGAAAAATGAATAAAAAAATACAAGTATTTTACTTGTTGTTGACTTCTTTTTCTCTTTTTCTTTTCATTCTTTGATATGTATCTCAGCTTTCAAAGCTGGTAGTGGCTTGATCACTCTTTGTTTCTACCTTTCCTTGAACGGATGATCAACTTGTTCTAGACTTTTTCGTTTTCTTCTCATTCTTTGAATGTGGTTCTCAGCTTTTAAAGCTGGTAATGGCTTGACTAGTCTCTGCTTCTTCATTTACTTGAACGGCTGATCATCAAACATCATCTTATACACTTGCTGCCTTGGCAGGGTTTTAAATCTCTCTTTTGTTATCAGAGTCATAACATTTAACTTTCCTTGTACACCTGATATTCTATGTACATCTGCTTTTGCTTGTTGAGCAATGCACTAAAACTTTATTTTATTTTTTTTCAGCTTCTTGGAACTTTTTCTTTCTATACCACATTCTTAAAATCTCAACACACGCCTCAAAACATGAGTACCAGCAAATAACAAATCACCCATACAGTAGACCCAATGAACACTTGAGCAACAAAACAGAAAAATTAAATCTGATATATGTGAATCAATCTCAACGAAACGTATTTCTATGACAGAAACAACGTGCATGAATGAACCTAACCAAAAATTTATGACAGTGAGGTCTCTCAACAAAAAAACATAGAACTTCAGCAGAATACAGTCCGGAACAAATATTCTAGAATCAGAAGAATTCAAACCAAATATTATCACAACCTCCAGAACCTTCAATCCCCGATTCAAAAACTGTAATCAATCAAATGTACTCTCCAATTCCAAGGGATGTACAACTGATGCACAAAACCTCAACTACAATCAATTTCTAACAAACCTCAACTTCGAACAGAATACAATGCATAAAATTAACTACTGTGTAGAACAAAATATCAGCCCAACCAAGAATAATCAAGGAAAAACAAGGAACCACAATTACAGTAAAACAAAATCTCACCAATGACGAAATAGAAGATTCTCAACAAATTTGAAGACGTATCCAAACAACACCAGATTTAAAAAAAAACATGAGCCCTCAGAATCGAGGCAAGAATAATTCCAAAGCGGTCAGGTTCCAAACTTTCACGGTCTTATCCCAGGAAGCCGAAACGATGGTGGGTTGAAGATTATTCGGGCTAAATCGAACACAACTGACCCAATCGGTGTGAGCATCGCCCTTTTGGATTGTGTACTTGCATTCTCCAAGGGTATTCCAAAGCCTGATAGTTCGATAACGAGAAGACGAAACGATCTGGCGGCTGTCAATGGAAAATGCAACGGAAAGCACATCTTTGGTGTGGCCAACGAAGCGGCGAGCGGAGGTTCCGTCGGTTAAATCCCAGAGACGAAGCTCACCGTCCCAGGAACCAGAGAGAGCAAATTGGGAATCTGAAGAGAGGACGACATCTTGGACGAAATGAGAGTGGTCGATGAGACGAAGACGGGGGACGCCGTAGGTCTTATCGTCCTTGGTTAAGTGCCAAAGGATGATGGATTTGTCGCGTGAGGAAGTGACAATCATGTCGGATTTGTCGCATGAGGAAGTGACAATCATGTCGGAGTTTTCGATTGGAGTGGCGATGGCAGTGACCATATCGGTGTGAGCTGTCATGGTGCCGCGGAGAACCAATCCCTCAGAGACTGCCATTTTCGTCGGCGTTAGCGGCAGAGACGGTTTTTAGGGTTTCGAAGGATAGAATGGAAAGCCGGACACCGATGGAGAAAACTAGTGCCAAGATCGCTAGTAAGGAGTCGAACGGCGCTGAAAAGAAGCAATCAGCAACACAGATTCGAAGAGCAGCGGTAGAGCGGATCAAAAGGCCTCAGGATATTCAATGGCGAATGATACCATGTGAGAATGGCAGCATCGATGCCGTAGATGTGACTGCCGGTGGTGGTTTGAGAGTGAGGTAGATGAACGGTGGTTAGGGATTTAGGATATTAGAAACTTAGAGAAAATAACTCTGGAAATGTTATTGAGAATGATAGGAAAATTCCTGTTTACAACCCATTACATTATATAGTATTTAAAGCCCAACGTCTAACAACCTAATAACAAACTTAAACCAACTAATAACAACTAATAACAGCTAATCTTTAACAGGTTTTAACTTTATTCTTTTCTTTGAAGCCTTCAGATCTAGGTATGTGACAAGCTTGATCAATTGCCACCCATCTAAATCGCGGAGTTCGAATATGACTTTAGCATTAAGCATATCGAAAACATTCAAATAACAAAATTGATCGAAATACAAGTCCTTTAACTACGAGGTTCCAAAGATGGTAACCTTTCTTAAATCGTTTATATATATATATATATATATATATATATCAACCTCCAACTAGTAAGTACTACTTATGGCACAAGTTATCAAATTATACATTGGATAAACTTATAATTTACTCATTTCTAAAAAATAACCCCGCCATAAACACGCATTACTTGTCATTTAATTTATCAAACACAACATAGCATAGTCATGGATTTACTTATCATATAAGGTGTCAACTTAGCATTTCAAAATGCGAGTTATTTAGCCTAAAGAGCATCAAACTAACAAGTGCTAAACTATTCGGAATAAGCATAATCATAATTTCATAATATATTCGAACAAATCACAAGCATGTAGACTCTCTCTTTTTTAAAGCATATCAATTCGTCCAAAAGATCATTCAATATTCAAATGATACATTATTCTTTTTTTGCTCAGCAATTTAAATTTTATTATTAAAGAAAAAACCTGAAATGTGAGTCTCATTAAAAACCCCTAAACCTAAATGGGGAAAAGAGTACTGCACATACCGGAAGGCAACAATCCAGGCACAAAACAAAACTGGGACACGACTGACAAAAAGCATACACCCAACTAAATTGGTTTCTCCACGTTTTCTACCCCAACATGCTACACAGCTACACTTCCCGTGTTCAATACAGGGAGAAAAAACAAAAACTCCCATCCACTACCTCAAAACAGAATTGAAACAACCCTTGAACTTGATGAAAACTACCTCATCGGGGGATCTCCCACCATTCACAAAAACAAAGACCATAAACACCACGAAACTACAGTCCACAAAAAAAGAATTGAATCCTCTTGACTCAAGCCACGCCAAACACATAAACAACTAACTTTCAACTAAGGCTAGGATTCTACCAAGTATAAGCAACCACAAATAATAATCATTACCTTTGGAGGAAACCTTCATTTTCCAAATGATTCCGAAATTAAAATCTGAAACTTCAAAGTCTGAACAAACCATCAATTAACAGAGACATGGCCCATCTTGTCATGAACATTCAAAACAGTTTGAAGTTCTCAATAACCTTCCTCAAATCATCCACCGTAACTTTTTCACTATCCACCAGTTGTCTCGAACAAACATCCTGTCATTGTAATCCAAACAGCTCCTCATCCATTACCATTTTCGCATCTATCATTCTGAAATCCGCCTCATCATCATACCACAATTTATTGATGTCTTAACTCACAATACCCTATTTTTTGTTTCTCGTACCAAACACATGTCAACTTTCTGAACTCATACCACCCTTCTCAACTTTTTGATTTTGGAGAAAAATCCTAATCCACGAATATACCAAAAGAGCATCCTCATCCCAACAGTTCTTCCAACACTAGCTTAAGGATTAATTTCTCTCTTCTAAGAGTGCAATATCCCTTACAACTTGGCTTTCATCTCCTACAATCTGTATTCCCAATTGTTTCCCTAACTTCAATGACTTTCGAGCTTCTCTAGTTAAGTAATCCCACTTGGAAACCAAGTCTGAATCAGACAAAGATCGTCCCGACAGTTCTGAATCTTCTTGAGATTTGGCTCTCTTTTGCTCCCTTCTAACCGTGCGATCCCTCATAAACACTATTCTGATTATGTATGTCTTTTCCATGATTCGTTTATTTAACTTATAAGCTTTCCTTATGAAATAGCCTATCAAAACATAAGTTACTTGACACGCAAGGCATTAACATAATACACCATAAACATGGGTTTCTTAGAAATTAAGACGCCAACCATGATACCTCCTAAACATGAGCTTCTTTACATAAAAGTCATTTAACATATCATATCATGTTCAAGAGTTACTTGGCACAAGACATCAAACAGCACGCATCAAAGGCATATGATATTCATTTCACAAGTTATCAAGGTAGTTTATTTGTTAGAAGTTGAAGTTTTCATTATTTTGCCTTTAATAGAGCCTTGTGAATCAAGTAGCCTAGGTACACGAATCTCCAAACAACTGTCACCAAACAAATGGTACTCAAAGTACTAGTCAATCCCTCCTACTGTCGCCAAGTGACCACAACATTTCTCTCATATTGTCGCCAAATAAGGACCATAGTCCACCCCAAATCTGAGCTCTATGGACTCTATGGCATACCAACGATACCTAAGACCGACTTGAGACCAAGGATTTTCACATATTTGTATCTTACCATATCAAGTTTGAACTTAGCTCCATATTCATATAATCATATACATATTATAATCTTATCATAAAAGAAAGAATAAGCATTGCTCCTTATCAAAATGCAAGAAAACATTTCATATTGCTTAACTTTTAAGCACATGAATACACATATAGGTTCTTTCATGTTCATAGTTTTAAGATCATTTAGTCAATAGGTCATGTCTTGATTTTTATCTTATCATGTGCATGCTTTACTATCACAGATTCAAACCTCAAATCAACCATTTGCATAACATTGATTACTTTAACAAGTAGTTACATTCCTTAAATCCAAGCTTAGCTTACGCATTGTTTAACTCAAGCATAAAGTTACTTAATTTAAATTTGACAAATTGCTCGGGAGGTATTTTAACCAATCACGAGACATTAAACTACACTCACAGTTTAACGCGGACTAAATAATCAAGTTGATCATTATGAGTGTTACGACGAATTTGATTGGGAAATCCAATGGCAAAAAGAAGGAGATTCATTAGCTCGTTATTTAGTCCGAATCAGTGAAAAACCTTCTCCCACATTTGAATTACCGAGACAAGAAATTTATGCGAGAATGGAAGCTCCAAAGGGAGAATTAGGAATTTTTCTGATAGGGGATCAAAGCGGTTTTCCTTTGAGATGGAAAATTCGCCCGCCGGGTTTTATCAATTTACAAATTCTTCCTCAGTTAGTTAAAAGAATGAAATTGGCTGATATTATGACGATACTAGGTAGCATAGATATCATTATGGGAGAAGTGGATCGTTGAAATGATAATTTATACGATAGAAGTATAAGATATCAATTCCTTTTACAGATTGGAATCTTTAAAAGAGGTCTATCGGATTATATGGATGTTGGTCCCTATTTTGACTCTTGTATTGGGAATCACAATAGGTGTACTAGTAATTGTATGGTTAGAAAGAGAAATATCTGCAGGAATACAACAACGTATTGGGCTTGAATACGCCGGTCCTTTGGGAATTCTTCAAGCTCTAGCATATGGAACAAAACTGCTTTTCAAAGAGAATATTCTTCCATATAGAGGAAATACTCGTTTATTTAGTATTGGACCGTCTATAGCAGTCATATCAATTTTACTAAATTTTGCAGTAATTCCTTTTAGCTCTCGCCTTATTTTAGCCCCTCTCAATATCGGTATTTTTTTTATAGATTGCCCTTTCAAGTATTGCTCGTGTTGGACTTCTTATGTCAGGATACATATCAAATAATAAATATTCCTTTTTAGGTGGTATGCGAGCTGCTGCTCAATCGTTTAGTTATGAAATACCATTAACTCTATGTGTTTTATCAATATCTCTACGTGCGATTCGTTGAAATAGAAATTTTTATTTTCCCTACTCCTTTCGTTCTAGAAAATAAGTTGAATGGATTGAATAGATATCTTCTTTTTTTATTATCTTTCAGTTCATGTTGATAAACTAAATTAGATAGTTATATATGAGTGAAAGAAAGCAGTTTATAAATTCGCAGTAAATTAAACAAAATAACTGAATCTCATTTACTATGTACAAGAGTTAACTGGAAGAAAACGTAAGCGAAAGTAGTCTTTACCCCAAGTCGGGTTGATTAGTCAATCTAGCTTGAAGCGGGCTCAAAAGATCAATCGTCTAGAGTTTTTGCTATCCTTTGTATGAATTCCCATACATGTATTGCTAAACAAACGGGGGATTGAACAAAAAGAACGGGTGGATGGTTAGGAACACCAAAATACATAAAGGATTAGTAACAAAGATTATGTAAATTTTAGAAAAAGAGACTTCTGGATAACATAAAAAGAATACTAATCGGGGCTTTCAATTCGTAGAAATGACTAGGCCGTACTCCCCACGATTCCGGTCCAGAGTATGCTCCTATCCGCCGATTAAAGTAATGACTATCAGGAACGAAATAATCCTTTACTATTTTTTAGTTTAAGCCCCATTCACGGTTTTCTCAGATCCGAAAGAAGAATAGGAACGAAAAGAAACAAGAAAGAATAAAAAAGATTTATTTTTTATTCTCTCTTTAGTAGATAGAGAGCTCTAATTCGTGTCATGATTTATGAGCTAATGTAATGTTTCATTTTTTTCGTAATCGAAAACAATGGGTTGAAATATCTATTGATGTTCTACAAGAAGTATTTTGTTGAAGGCTTAAATTATTACTCAACAAATTGAAATTGAAATTATTAACGGGCGAGATCAATTCAGAAGCATTTTTTTATTTTGAAGAATATAGCAGACAAAATTTCATTGGTATAATTTTGGACCTTCCAATCCATCTTTTCTCTATCTATTCTACAACCGTATGAAGATAAATAATACTGATTCGGTCCTTAAATTTATTTGTGACCCACGAGGAGCCGTATGAGGTGAAAATATCATGTACGATTTTGGACTAGCGATGGAAACAACGATGTTATCATCGACTATAATTATCTAACAGTTCAAGTACAGTTGATATAGTTGAGGCGCAATCAAATTATGGTTTTGAGGATGGGATTTGTGGCGTCAGCCAATAGGGTTTATCGTTTTTCTAATTTATTCTCTAGCAGAATGTGAGAGATTACCTTTTGATTTACCAAAAGCCGAGGAAGAATTAGTAGCAGGGTATCAAACCGAATATTCAGGTATCAAATTTGGTTTATTTTACGTTGCTTCCAATCTAAATCTATTACTTTCTTCGTTATTTGTAACATTTCTTTACTTAGGGGGTTGGAATATTTTCATTCCGTACGTATTCGTCCCTGAGCCATTTAAAATAAATAAAATGAATGGAATCTTTGGAACGACAATTGGTATCTTTATTACATTAACTAAAACTTATTTGTTTTTGTTTATTTCTATCACAACACGATGGACTTTACCTAGGTTAAGAATGGACCAATTATTAAATCTTGGATGGAAATTTCTTTTACCCATTTCTCTTAGTAATCTATTATGAACAACTTCTTTCCAACTTCTTTCACTGTAAAGAAAAAAGAATATGAGATTTATGACTTGGTTCAAACAAGAGAAAGAAGCAAACATAAAATTATTCATAAATATTCACGATATGTTCCCTATGGTAACTGGGTTCGTGAATTATGGCCACCAAACAGTCCGAGCTGCAAGGTACATCGGTCAAGGTTTCATGATTACCTTATCCCACGCAACCCATTTACACGTAACTATTCAATACCCTTATGAAAAAATTAATAACATCAGAGCGTTTTCGCGGGCGAATCCATTTTGAATTTGATAAATGCATTGCTTGTGAAGTATGTGTTCGTGTATGCCCTATAGATCTACATGTTGTTGATTGGAAATTTGAAACGGATATTCGAAAAAAACGATTGCTTAATTACAATATTGATTTCGAAATTTGTATATTTTGTGGTAACTACGTTGAGTATTGTCCAACAAATTGTTTATCAATGACCGAAGAATATGAACTTTCTACTTACGACCGTCACAAATTTAATTATAATCAATTTGCTTTGGGCCGTTTACCAATGTTAGTAATTGACGATTATACAATTCGAACAATTTTGAATTCGATTCAAAGAAAAACTGAGTAAATAAACCTCCTATTCTATTAAAAAGAAATTTCCAATTCTTTTAAGGTTCTAGTTTGGTTTAAGTTTAAAGAATGTTTGGTTTAAATTAAAAAAATAAGGCCCTTGGTCAATAAATAAAAATTCAATTACAATTAACTGGTTGATAAGAATTTCGGATTCATTTTTATTGAAAATCTATTAATATATTCGTAATTATTTCGAAATATAGAGTTTCAAAAAACAAAATACCCTTTTCTTTCGAATCTTTCGAACAAACAAAAAAAGAATCAAAAACAAAACTTACAATAATTGTACTTAGAGCAATTCACACCTAATAGATTAGGATTTTAGTCAATTAGGAACGTATCATAAAAAAAATTCTTGATCGGGTCAATATCATGAAAAGCATTTCGATTTATTTATCTTTTATTTTACACAGAATGGATTTGCCTGGACCACTACACGATTTTATTTTAATTTTTCTGGGATCAGGTCTTATATTTGGGGGCCTGGGAGTGGTATTACTTACCAATCCAATCTATTCTGCATTTTCATTGGGATTGGTTCTTGTTTGTATATCCTTATTCTATATTCTCTCAAATTCTCATTTTGTGGCGGCTGCCCAGCTCTTTATTTATGTGGGAGCCATAAATGTTTTAATCCTATTTGATGTGATGTTCATGAATGGTTCAAAATATTATAAAGATTTTAATCTGTGGACCATTGGGAACGGCCTTACTTCGTTGGTTTGTACAAGTATTCTTGTTTCGCTAATTACTACTATATTAGATACATCGTGGTACATGATTATTTGGACTACAAGATCAAACCAAATTATAGAACAAGATTTGATAAGTAATGGTCAACAAATTGAAATTCATTTAGCAACAGATTTTTTTCTTCCATTTGAATTCATTTCAACAATTCTTTTAGTTGCTTTGATAGGTGCAATGGATGTGGCTCGTCAGTAATAAATCTTTCTCTTTCTAACTAGGAGTAGCAAGCAATCAAAATTAAACTTTTTTCTGCCTTATCGCATCTATTTTCTTTGAGTTCTATTTGAATATTGCTCATGTATAAAATAGAAATTCGTTTATTCGATATATTTCCAATATATTCTTTTTGTTATATTCTAGTCAATCCCATTCGTTGAATTATTGTTTATATTAACCATTGGATTATTGTTCACATTAAAATGAATCGAAATTGAATAGGAGTTGTTCAATGATGCTCGAACATATACTTGTTTTGAGTGCCTATTTATTTTCTATCGGTATTTAGGATTGATCACGAGTCGAAATATGGTTAGGGCCCTTATGTGTCTTGAACTTATACTTAATGCGGTTAATATAAATTTTGTAACATTTTCTGATTTTTTTTGATAGTCGGCAATTAAAATGAAATATTTTCTCAATTTTGTTAGTTCCTGAATCACGATGCCTCACTTCATCAATCCCTTCTTGGTCTAAGTATAACAAAGAATATGACTCTATATTAGAATCAAACCCCAACATTCAATCATTCACAAAACAACTCAAAACTCAAGTATCTACTTAGTTTTACACAAAGCAGTCCATCAAAGGTTCTTAGGTACGCAAGAACAGTTCCAATTACATATGTACACAATTACATGCTCAAAACAGTGCACTATATGTTCATGTATTCACAAAACCAGGCATTTATACTCTCATACATATTTGTACACCAAAACAGTTTACTATTCTCATCAATATATTCAAAACAGTGTCTGCTTCATTTATATTCAATTATATGTTCAAAACAACCCAAAACAATCCTTATTCTAATGCAAAACATTCCCTAATTTTGGTATAAAACAATCTCAAAATAGTCTTTATAAATCCAAATCAGTCCATAGAATTTACAAAGTTAAACCCATGTTTCAAGATTTGTCAAAACAGCCCAAAGCAGTCTTTAATTCATAGGTACACAATTTTACATATATACACTTAAAAATAGTCCACTAATGTAACACCCCCTTCCCAACCTGGTCGGAGACCGGGTCGGATGGTGTTACTATGAACAATATGGAAATCGGTGAGACAAAATTTCAATTAATAAACAACATGTGATCAATGTTATATTATTAAAACATTACCGAATATACTTCCTAGTCCAATTCATTCATTATGAAATAATAATTAATCATTCAGGACCAATTCTTGATTATTATAAGTTTTATGGACTATACTATAAATTTGATAAATTAGAGGTCCTCCGGTACAATTTATTATACCACAATGAGATTCAATACAATACTAGCAAGACTGTAAATTTTCATACAATTCATTGTTCATTTATTCATCCAATTGAATGGTCCTAAATTCAGTGACTAATCTATGAATATTGTAAACATTCAATTTATGTCTTTTAACCAACTTAACTAACCATGTATCGAAACACTTTGACGTTGTTTCAATATGGGTGTACAATGGTCAATCTTGGGTTGACTTTGTCTAATACCCGTATCGATACAGGTAAGCCCTGTTTCGATACGGGTTGACTCTCATTGGCTTTGACTTTGACCTGTTTCGGTACAAATTAATTCTTATTGGCTTTGACTTTGACCTGTTCTGATACAGGTTAGACTTATAACCCCCTTAGCCCGACCTAGACGCTTGACCCGAACTACAAAGATTACACGGGGAAAACCAAAGTCAACCCAAAAGTCAACCTTGATTAACGACCATTTTTTCCTTTTTATCTTTTCTAGATGCACATTAAGCCTACTTGATTACTCAAGAATCATACGAGAGAAAAGCACAGCGATCGGAAAATCATTTAAGGACTCAATTGTAAGAATTACACTTTTAGGGACCAAAATGTAAATTTTGGAAAAATATAAGGACTTTGCATATTTTAAGCTTACCCATATGTAATTAGTCATATTACATGCCTCTCTGTCAAATATCAGCTTAAAAGGACATTCCAAGCTCAATCGATTGTATGCACAACATCCAGGACTAAAATGTAAGACATGAGAACTTGCAACAATTAAAAAACACAGCTCAACGGTCATCCGTTTCGAAACGATGACCCTCGTATCGAAACGGTGTTGACCGTTTCGGTACTCGGGTGCGTTCCGAGTCCAGTATCGAAATAGGTCTCTCCAGTAGCCAAAGAGTTCCGAAACACCTTCATCCGTTCCGAAACACTATGGCCATTTCGAGCCCCTGTTTCGAAACATATAAGGGTGTTTCGATACACCCTGCCTTGGAACATCATAAATTTCTAGTTTTTCACATATTTTCACACTCAAACATATCCCAAATCATACCATAACATACCAGCAACATGATTAGACATTATAGAACATATATAAGAAGCTAAGCTATGCATGGCATCAATCAAGTGACCATTGAGTCTATAGGCATGCTTCCTAGTCACATGAACCAAGTATGAACCTCAAACCTCAAACCAAACCATATAAGACCATTTACAAACTTCAAAACCATAACAAAATTGCTACAAACATAGGGAGTTCAAAACACATCTCCAAAATACAACCTTGAAGCCCCATTGCCAAATATCAATACTAAAGTATGTAAAAACATCACCATACATGAGCTTTCACTTCCTTGGATGTTCTTAACCTTCTCGCTGCCCAAAATTGTCTCAATTATCTGCATTGTTGGTAAAAGAGAGCGTAAGCACATTTGCTTAGTGAGGCAAGCTCTAAAGAAAACCAACACAACAATGCATTATTCAAAACACTTTCTCAAGAGCCATTTTCAACAACATGCTCATTCTATCTCATGCTTGAAAACCATTTCAAAGCAAATCTTCATTTGAAACCACATGTACCTCTATTCTATCTCATGCATTTAAACCAATGCGAATCTCATGGCAAGGCCATACATATGCTTGTGAAAACTAAAGCATTTCATATACAAATCTCATATGCATTTCCCATAGCATAAATCATGTCAACATTTGGTACATGTAAATCAAATACATTTCCATATATTATATTGGCATTTCACATTTCATCTTTACTCGGATATGCGGATTAGCTTGACGCAAGGTGAAGTCTTACCCCAGTGGAATCTCTCATCACCGGACTCTCTTGGCGGTATCTCTCATCCCCACAAAGCTTGGGTATTTCACCAAGTCCTACCCTGATGGTATCTCTCATCATCGGATTCTCACTTTGGATCGGGATGACACTACCCCCATTGCCCGACTCCAAAGAGCACGTACGAATTTTAGTTTATAGTGCACTCTCATCTATATTATCGATCAATTATATCCGGTAAGTATCTCATCTTCTATGCCAATATATTATGTCAAAACATCATCTCACTTACTGTTTTTAATGCATCATTTCTCAAAATTTTCTCATCTCATTTCAAAATCATAACACATGCTTTGCATTAAATCAAAATCTGAAAACTCTTCAACGCAACATGATATCTCATGAAATCTCTTCAAAGCATCATCTCATGCTACAATTCATGCATAAAACAGTAGGAATTTGTCTATCTCAAAACAAGAGCATGTAAAAGCATTTTAGGGGCAACAACCACATATTTGAGAGCAAATCTACCCATACTTACTTCCGGACTTAGGATGATGTTTCAAACCAATCCTAAATCCCCAAACCTTGTTTCTTTGTCCCTAAGGACTTCTAAAACCATTCGAACTCACCGATTACGTTTCGCTAGCTCGCCGAAACGATATCTAGGCTCCTGGCACTTCTGGATCAACACCAAAGGCGTCCGAAGATGTCTCCCTTGCTTAATACACATAAGAGCAGAGGATTAATGCATCATCATGCATTGAAATCATCAGCCAACTAAACAAACTCGCTGCTCTACTCAAAAGCACCATTTCGGCTACCCAAAACAACCGAAATCATCTCCAAACTCTTCCAAAGCAAAGCCCACCCAAGATCTATCACTTCTAATAATTTCTAAACCTCAATCAACACCAAAAATCACCATAAACTCGTCCTTAAACCTCCAGCTACAACAGAACACCAAAACCACCCCAAAAACCACCAATCTAGCATGCAAAACTTAGGAATCCAAACCTATTCGGGATTTGTTTGATAAAACCTCATTTATAACATCAATTACCATCCAAAATACATTAGAAATCAACCTCAAAATAGAGCCTAACCAATAGTTACGAAAATCATCAAGATCTCTCCAAGAATCTTGAGTTTTAACACAATTTCATGTTTCTAACATTAAAGCAACTCAAAAATCATTAACAAAGGATTGATAACTTGGGAATTTCAGTAAAGAACTGATCATTAGAGGAGAAGGACGAAGCTTACCTCTAATGGCTGATTTCTCTTTAGTTTGGGCAAGTTTCTTTGAAAATCCAAAGTGAAAACAAGAGGATTTGATGAGGAAAAGATTAGGAATCCATAGGAGATTGGAATCTCATCCAAAAGGATGAAAATCAGAGGCTAATTGATGGAGGAAATGTGTTTGGCTGAGTGGAAGTTAAGAGAAAATGAAAAGAGGGAAAAAAGATCGTAAAGTAGTTATGAAAGTCAAATAGGATTTTCTCTTTTAATTCCCATTATTAAATCATTATTAAAATACTCAAAATAAAGAGAAATCTGATTAAAAATATTTTGGTAAAATTATATCCGTAAAGATTCAAAGTTTCAATCCTTTACAAAACAGTAACTAGTCAACTTTTGCAAAAACTGCGATTTGGTCACTACACCGAAATGTAGTATTTCCAAACCATATTTTGTAAAATTGTTTTCACCATAATCATTCATATAATAAATGCGTATTTTTAGATATTTTTCCATATTTTTAAAGCATCCCGAATTAGGTGTTCCCTAAATCTCCCTTAAAGATTTGAATCGTTCTCGACCGGTCTGATTCAACTCTAAAACTTCTAGGCCCAAAATCAGGGCATTACAACTCTCCCCCTCTTAAGAAATTTTGTCCTCGAAATTTATTTGGAGGAAAAAGGTAAGGAAATTGCTTCTTCATGTCTTCCTTCCTTTCCCACGTGGCTTCCTCGACACCACGATGTCTCCACAAGACTTTAACTAGCTCGATGGTCTTACCTCGGAGAACCTTACTATCCGAATCCAGAATCTCAACAGGTTCCTCATCATACGTCAAGTCTGGATTCAACTCAACCTCTTCCACAAGCATAACATGCGACGAATCCGATCTATACCTCCGAAGCATGGATACATGAAACACATTATGTATCTTTTCTAACTCTTGAGGTAATCTCAGCTTGTAGGCAACAGGACCCACACGTTCTATTACCTCGTATGGTCCAATGAACCTTGGGCTCAATTTGCCCTTCCGGCCAAATCTCATCACCTTCTTCCAAGGTGAAACTTTCAAAACACGCGCTCGCCCACATCAAATTCTATCTCCTTACGCTTCAAATTCGCGTAAGACTTTTGTCGATCCGATGCTGCCTTCAACCGCTAAAAAATGAGCTTCACCTTTTTGGTGGTTCCTTTTAACAAAGCCAGCATTGAGGCCGACTTTTGTCCCGTTTCAACCCAAAAAAGAGGAGTTCTGCACTTCCTCCCGTATAAAGCTCCGTAAGGTGCCATTTGAATACTTGCCTGGTAACTATTATTATAAGCAAACTCCACCAAAGGCAAGTGCTTCTCCCAAGAGCCTTGAAATTCAATAACACAACACCTCAACATATCCTCAAGCACTTGGATAACACGCTCCGAATGTCCATCCGTCTGCGGATGATATGAAGTACTAAAATTCAGCCGCGTACCCAATGCTTGATGCAAACACTCCCAAAACCTTGCGGTGAACCTCAGATATCTATCAGACACTATAGATTTTGGCACTCCATGCAACCGTACAATCTTAGCAATGTACAACTCCGCAAGCTTATCCAAGGTGTACGTAGTATGCACAGGCAAGAAATGCGCACACTTCGTAAGGCGATCCACAATCACCCAAACATAATTCTTCTTCGATGGCGATAAAGACAAACCAGACACAAAGTCCATGGTGATCCTCTCCCATTTCCATTCAGGAATCCTTAACGGCTGCAACAACCCTGAAGGAAATTGATGTTCAGCCTTAACTCGCTGACAACCCATGCATTTACTAACATGCTCAGCGACATCTTTCTACAATCCCACCCAATAGTACTCATCCTTCAGATCACGGTACATCTTTGTACTACCAGGCTGCATAGAAAAAGGACTACTATGGGCTCCAGTCAGAATAGTGCGCCTCAAATCAACTTCATTCGGCACCACTACCCGACTCTCAAAACATAAAACACCATCATCAATGAAACAAAAATCTGATGGTCTACCTTCTACGATATCATGAACATGTGGCACCAAAGAATCATCCAACATTTGTTCATCCTTAATCAACTGAACTAGAGATGGTTTCACTTGAAACTCAGCAACAAGACCACCATCCCGCTATATGCTCAAGCTAGCAAACATCTCCCTTAACTCCACCGCCACTTTCTTGCTCAAAGCATTAGCCACAACATTGGCCTTCCCCGGATGATACTTGATCGTTAGATTGTAATCCTTAAGCAACTCCACCCAACATCGTTGCCTAAGATTCAACTCTTTCTTAGACATCAGATACTTCAAACTTTTATGATCCGTGTACATAGTACACTTCTCACCATAGAGATAATGTCTACAGATCTTTAGAGCAAATACCACTGCTGCTAGCTTAATGTCATGCGTAGGGTAATTACGCTCATGCACTTTAAACTGTCGCGACTAATAAGCAACAACCTTACCCTCTTGCATTAACACACACCCCAAACCAACATAGGATGCGTCACTATACACAACAAACTCTTTTCCTGATTCAGGTTGAACCAAGATAGGAGCTTGCGTCAAAGCTGCCTTTAGCTTCTCAAAAGCTTGTTGTCTCACTTCCGTCCATTCATACTTAACATCCTTTTGTAACAACTTCGTCAAAGGGGCAACAATCTTAGAAAATCCCTCCACAAACCTCCGGTAGTAACCTGCCAACCCTAGGAAACTACGAACTTCATGAACGGACCTAGGAGGCTTCCAATTCACCACCGCCTCAATCTTCTGAGGACCAACTCGAATCCCTTCAGCCGAAACCACATGACCAAGAAAAACAACCTCCTTTAGCCAGAAATCACATTTTCTCGGCTTAGCTTAAAGCTGATTCTCTAACAGCGCTTGCAAAACGATCCTCAAATGACCCTCATGCTCCTCCTCAGTACGAGAGTACACAAGGATATCATCGATGAACACCACAATGAACTTATCTAAGAATTCATGGAACACCTTGTTCATCATGTCCATGAAAGCAGCAGGAGCATTCGTCAGCCCGAACGACATCACCAGAAATACATAATGCCCATATCTTGTTCGAAAGGCTGTTTTCGACACATCCAAATCCTTCACCCTTAGCTGATAGTAACCTAGCCTCAAATCAATCTTTGAAAACACAACCACTCCTCGAAACTAATCAAAAAGATCATCAATCCTCGGCAAAGGATACTTGTTCTTGATGGTCAACTTATTCAGCTGACGATAATCAATGCACATTCTTATCGTGCCATCTTTCTTTTTAACAAACAAGACCGGTGCACCCCAAGGTGACACACTAGGCCGAATAAAGCCCCGGTCAAGCAACTATTGAAGTTGCGTTTCAACTCCTTGTGCCATGCGATAGGGAGCAATAGACACCGGAGTTGTGTTCTCATACAACTCAATTCCGAATTCAACCTCCCGACTAGGCGGCAAACTAGGTAATTCCTCCGGAAACACTCCAGGGAACTCACACACGGTCCTTATATCTTGTACGCGAACCTCCTTTGTACTAGGATTCATAACAAAGGCTAGGTAAGCCTCACATCCTTGACGCAACATCCGGCTTGCTTCAAGCGTAGACACCACATTAGATAGAAACTTCACATTTTCTCCCACCACCACAAGTTCATAATCATCCGCAAGTTTCAGCGAAACTCGCTTACTTTCAAAATCCACAACGGCTCTATGCTCAACAAGCCAATCCATGCCAAGAATTACATCAAATCCATATAATGACAATTTCATAAGATCGACAAGAAACACATGATCTTGCACCTTTAAGGGGCATCTCCTATACAATCTTCTTGTTACAACCGTCTCTCCAAAGGAACTAGTCACACACATACCCACATCCAAAGACTCAACAGGCAAACCAATTATTTGAGCATGTTCACGCAATATGTACGAGTGTGTAGATCCAGAATCAATCAAACAAAGTAATGACAAGGATTGCAAAGTAAAGGTTCCTGCGATCACGTCCGTGTCATTCCTCCCTTCTCGATGGGTATACACTCGAGGCTGGCCACCACCTCAGGCCGAACAGCCACCACATGTACTACATTCCTTCCACCTTCCTCTCTGCGCTAGAAGTTACCACGACCGCGCCCACGACCTCTCTGTGGCTCAACTGCTCTCACCGGAGCCTGACCCTCTCTCAACTGCTGCGTAAAATCTTTCTTCATGTGCCCATGATTACCACAGTTCCAGCATGTACCAAGATTGCCCTAACACTCACCAGTGTGCCTTCTACCACACCGGTTGCATTCAAGAGTCCTCAAGAAAGCATTTGGTCCTTGCTGACCTCTCCCAGGGTTACCACCCCCACGTCTAGCATCACTATGTGGCCTTCTATCCTTATGCCTCTTATAGCGATCTCTACCAAGATCACGCTATGCAGCTCGCTTCCCTGAGCTAGATCCTCCTGCTCGACTCGCCAGACCAAGATTCAGCTAATTGTCCTTGGCTCTGGTGACCAAGACATCGAAATCAGTATATTCTTCTGCGAGCATATAAGTTTTCACATCCGCCACCAGCCCGTAACGGAATCGTTCACATCTTTCTCGCTCGCTAGGAATCAGTTCAGGGCATATTAGCTAAGGCGCACAAACTGCACCTCATACTCTGCCACTATCATACTCCCTTGCACAAGGGACATGAACTCTCTCTTTTTCTCATCAAGGTAATGAACTCCAAAGAATTTTCGCTTGAATGCATTCAAGAAGAATGTCCAAGTCACATCATCATCATCCATCCCCGATATTGTGGTTGTCCACCACGTATATGCATCACCATTCAACAAGGACACAATGCATCCCAACTTCTGAACATTATTACAGTTCAGTTGTCCGAGAATCCTCTTGCTACTCTCTAGCCAAGACACGAAACCTTTCGGGGTCAACCCTCTAAACTTGGTCCCTCCCAGACTGCGGAGTCGCTCCAACGGCAATCTCACGTTAGCACCATCCTGTGGTGCAGCTCCATGAGCTCCAGCTACTGCTGCCTGAAAAGCTCCACCAATAGCTTGTATCAACACAGACATATCAGGAGCAGCTTGCCCCTGAACTCCCTCGGGTCCAGCAACCCCAGCACCAACTCTAGCAGCACGAACCCCAGCTCCACCACCACCGGGTGGTCCACCAGGGGGAGGAGGAGGTAGATCCTCAGCATTCTCAACATTCTCGTTCTCATCCGCAGCACGAGTGTTAATTCTAAGCTCTCTACGTGGCCCCATAATAAAACAATGCAACTGACAAAATACAATAAATTCAATTAGGCACAATAAGACAAGTAATCCAATTACTCAAGCTCGTTTTTGAAAACAATTCTTCTCAATAGTAATGATATGGCAATGGGATCCCCAACTATACCCCAAACACAACATAGCATCTCAAACTCATCTCAATAGAACCAATCATCAACAATCATACATCATACTTTCACCGAAAAGTCACAAACATTCATAATCACACACATTAACCACTTACCAAGCCCCAAACATTCGCTAACCTGGCTCTGATACCAACAAATGTAACCCCCTTAGCCCGGCCTAGACGCTTGACCCGAACTACGAAGATTACAAGGGAAAACCAAAATCAACCCGAAAGTCAAACTTTATTAACGACCCTTTTTTTCATCTTTATCTTTTCTAGATGCACATTAAGCCTATGTGATTACTCAAGAATCATAGGAGAGAAAAGCACAGCGATCGAAAATCATTTAAGGACTCAATTGTAAGAATTACACTTTTAGGGACCAAAACATAAATTTTGGAAAAATATAAGGACTTTGCAGATTTTAAGCTTACCCACATGTAATTAGTCATATTACATGCCTCTCTGTCAAATATCAGCTTAAAAGGACATTCCAAGCTCAATCGATTGTATGCACAACATCCAGGACTAAAATGTAAGACATGAGAACTTGCAACAATTGAAAAACACAGCTCAATGGTCATTCGTTTCGAAACGCTGACCCTGTTATGGAAACGGTCGTATCGAAACGGTGTTGACCGTTTCGGTACTCGGGTGCGTTCCGAGTCCAGTATCGAAACATGCCTCTCCAGTAGCCAAAGTGTTCCGAAACACCTTCATCCGTTCTGAAACACTATGGCCATTTCGGGCCCCTGTTTCGAAACATATAAGGGTGTTTTGATACACACTGCCCTGCAAGAGCATAAATTTCTGTTTTTTCACATCTTTTCACACTCAAACATATCCCAAATCATACCATAACATACCAGCAACATGATTAGACATTATAGAACATATATAAGAAGCTAAGCTATGCATGGCATCAATCAAGTGACCATTGAGTCTATAGGCATGCTTCCTAGTCACATGAACCAAGTATGAACCTCAAACCTCAAACCAAACCATATAAGACCATTTACAAACTTCAAAACCATAAAAAAACTTGCTACAAACATAGCGAGTTCAAAACACATATCCCAAATACAACCTTGAAGCCCCATTGCCAAATATCAATACTAAAGTATGTAAAAACATCAACATACATGAGCTTTCACTTCCTTGGATGTTCTTAACCTTCTCGCTGCCCAAAATCGTCTCAATTATCTACATTGTTGGTAAAAGAGTGCGTAAGCACATTTGCTTAGTGAGGCAAGCTCTAAAGAAAACCAACACAACAATGCATTATTCAAAACACTTTCTCAAAAGCCATTTTCAACAACACGCTCATTCTATCTCATGCTTGAAAACCATTTCAAAGAAAATCTTCATTTGAAACAACATGTACCTCTATTCTATCTCATGCATTTAAACCAATGCGAATCTCATGGTAAGGCCATACACATGCTTGTGAAAACTAAAGCATTTCATATACAAATCTCATATGCATTTCTCATAGCATAAATCATGTCAACATTTGGTACATGTGAATCAAATACATTTTCATAAATTATATTGGCATTTCACATTTCATCTTTACTCGGATATGCAGATTAGCTTGACTCAAGGTCAAGTCCTACCCCGGTGGAATCTCTCATCACCGGACTCTCATGGCGGTATCTCTCATCGCCACAAAGCTTGGGTATTTCACCAAGTCCTACCCCGATGGAATCTCTCATCATCGAATTATCACTTTGGATCGGGATGGCACTACCTCCATTGCCTGACTCCAAAGAGCACGTACGGATATTAGTTTATAGTGCACTCTCATCCTATTCATCGATCAATTATATCCGGTAAGTATCTCATCTTCTATGCTAATATATTATGTTAAAACATCATCTCACTTACTGTTTTTAATGCATCATTTCTCAAATCTTTCTCATCTCATTTCAAAATCATAACACATGCTTTGCATTAAATCAAAATCTCAAAACTCTTCAATGCAACATGCTATGTCATGAAATCTCTTCAAAGCATCATCTCATGCTACAATTCATGCATAAAACAATAGGAATTTGTCTATCTCAAAACAAGAGCATGTAAAAGCATTTTAGAGGCAACAACCACATATTTGAGAGCAAATCTAGCCATACTTACTTCCGGACTTAGGATGGTGTTTCAAACCAATCCTAAATCCCCAAACCTTGTTTCTTTGTCCCTCAAGGACTTCTAAAACATTTCGCACTCATCGATTACGTTTCGCTTGCTCGCCGAAACGATATCTAAGCTCCCGTCACTTCCGGATCAACACCAAAGGTGTTCGAAGATGTCTCCCCTGCTTAATGCACATAAGAGCAGAGGATTAATGCATCATCATGCATTGAAATCATCTGCGAACTAAACAAACTCACTGCTCTACTCAAAAGCACCATTTCGGCTACCCAAAACAACCGAAATCATCTCCAAACTCTTCCAAGACAAAGCCCAGCCAAGATCTACCACTTTTAATAATTTCTAAACCTCAATCAACACCAAAAATCACCATAAACTCGTCCTTAAACCTCCAGCTACAACAGAAAACCAAAACCACCCCAAAAACCACCAATCTAGCATGCAAAACTTAGGAATCCAAACCTATTCGGGATTTGTTTGATAAAACCTCATTTATAACATCAATTATCATCAAAAATACATTAGAAATCAACCTCAAAACAGAGCCTAACAAATAGTTACGAAAATCATCAAGATCTCTCCAAGAATCTTGAGTTTTAACACAACTTCATGTTTCTAACATTAAAGCAACTCAAAAATCATTAACAAAGGATTGATAACTTGAGAATTTCAGTAAAGAACTGATCATTAGAGGAGAAGGACGAAGCTTACCTCTAATGGCAGATTTCTCCTTAGTTTGGGCAAGTTTCTTTGAAAATCCAAAGTGAAAACAAGAGGATTTGATGAGGAAAAGATTAGGAATCCATTGGAGATTGGAATCTCGTCAAAAGGGATGAAAATCAGAGGCTAATTGATGGAGGAAATGTGTTTGGGTGAGTGGAAGTTGAGAGAAAATGAAACGAGGGAAAAAAGATCGTAAAGTAGTTATGAAAGTCAAATAGGATTTTCTCTTTTAATTCCCTTTATTAAATCATTATTAAAATACCCAAAATAAAGAGAAATCTGATTAAAAACATTTTGGTTAAATTAGCTCCTTAAAGATTCAAAGTTTCAATCCTTTACAAAACAGTCACTAGTCAACTTTTGCAAAACCTGAGATTTGGTCACTACACCGAAATGTAGTATTTCCAAACCATATTTTGTAAAATTGTTTTTCACCATAACCATTCATATAATAAATGAGGATTTTTATATATTTTTCCATATTTTTAAAGCATCCCGAACTAGGTGTTCCCTAAATCTCCCTTAAAGATTCGTACCGTTCTCGACCGGTCCGATTCAAATCTAAAACTTCTAGGCCCAAAATCAGGGCGTTACAAGACCCATATCGAAAAAAGGAATTCCAATAGAATATTTTTTTTTGATACAGATCCAAACCCTATCGATACGCCATGTTCCTTAGGTTAAATTATGCTTAACCGTATCGATACGCCATTACCCCGTATCGATACAGTCTGACCTGTAATGACAAATTTTTTTCCAGTTCTTAATCGAATCGACTTAAAAAATGGTGTTCAAATGCAATGAAACTTTACACAAAATATTTCAATTCTATAAACTTGTGGCATGCCAAATTTCATGATCATTCGGATTCGTTTACTAGGTTTTCACCTATGTGAGCCATATATGCCATTTTTACCCACTTTTAGCCATACCAAAAGTCATTTTAGGATCTTTAATAACATAACAACTTATTCACATTACAAGCACACAAAATGGGCATAAAAGACTAGTTCAACTACTTTGCCACATTTATAGGAGTTCATAAGGTCAAAATACATTACTTTTGGCTTGTAGTGACTTCTTTTGTTGCGACTTATTCGATCTTCCACGATGGTCGATTCCCTAACCTGAAATGCATGAGATAAGACATATTAGGCATACTTTGCCTAGTGAGGTAGTCATTTAAAAAATAAACGTCAATGAGTGATGCATGTACCTATTCTCATGCTTATCAATATCAACATCATGTACCAATATACAATGTTTAACATATCAAATTCATTATTAACCCTTGGATTGAATCAAGATAGCGGATACATGAATTCCTAGGCCTCGCCAAATCAATATATGGTCCAGTCCCTCTGTCTCGCCAATATGACCAATACCAAAACACATCCATCTACCTCGCTGTAGAGCGTTTAAATGTTCTCTAAATATGAGCGCAAGTGCACACTCCTGTCAAGTTATAGTATAAAATATATCGTCTCCTACAGGGATTGGACAGTTTAACTCGAATCGTAATTCCTTCCCAAGGAAAATTAAATGGACAAATAAGTTGATTTTTTAAGTAAGAAAAGTAAATAAAACACAAGTAAATAATAAGAAGAGATCAAATTTGATGGAATGGGCCGGGTTATGCTATTGAGTAGTGTGAAACTGCATTAAATAGGATAAGTTGTTCTGCGCTGCCATACTTTGCTGCCTCGGTGGGGGATGTCAGATTAGCTGCTTTGACACTTTCGCTGCCTCGGTAGTGGAATGGGTGTATGTCTTGGCAGAAAACTCGACAATACTTCAAGGCTTGGCAGAACACATCGAAGGTGATCCCGCTTATGTCTAAGTTAGAATACTATTGTTGCCCACTGCAGATAATACTAGTCGCGGCATGAATCGTGAAAAGACAATAATGTTTGGTTTGTTCTCTTTTAGCCGCCCTAAACCCTAACCTATGTCTAGGCTGGATTGATCAACACTTGATTAAAGTGAGGACCGTACTTACTCCTTTTGTGAGTTCGACTCTCTCGATACCGAACAAATGGATAGTAAACAAGTAATCTCTCGACTTAATTGAAAACTATGAAGAACATGGAATAAGCAAACCTTGAAGCTTTATTGCAAAAACAAACTTAATTCCTAAACAACCATTCTTACACTAGTTTACAACATAACCCAAACCCAAATAGATTTTAGAACATAATGGCGGTTAGGAAACCTAAACTATGCCTAAGGGAAAACCTAAGTTGTTTTGAAGTAAAAATACATCAAGTATATATAGGAATTAGCTAGGTCAAGTCCTCCTTGGAGTAGAAGTCTTCAAAGTAGCTTTTGCATTAAATGCAACCTTTAATTCTGACTTCTTTGAGTTGAACGTGGACTTCTTCATGTTGCCTTGCTCCGCAAGTAATCTTGAACTCCTCTTTCGGTGGCTCTACTTGTTCCTAGAGGCATCAGAAGATAGAGTGGATGGCCTCGTTAGAATCAAAATTTTCTGCTCTACAGATTGCACTCAAGTTCTCCAATTCCTCATCTTGCTGTCTTGGGTGGCAGGTATGGCGGCGAAAGCTACTCGACAGCTGCTGTCTCTGTCTGGAACTGCATCAGTACAACTCCTTGGTTTGCTGCCTCAACATCAAGTCCTCAGCTCCCCTTTCCTTCTACCAGCTGCTATTGCCTGAAACTAAAACTAAACTAAAACAATATCCTTGTCTTGCCAAATTAAAGATAATCAATAAAAAGCATGGCAAAGAAAAGAATATTGTAGAGTGCAATGCATGCACCTAATTATGCCTAAAAAGTACTTAAAAACAACAATAATATGAGATGGAATGTGTACAAAATATAGAACTTATGGACACTTTACACACCCCCAAACTTGGACTATTGCTTGTCGTCAAGCAATGCAAACTAAACATACTTGCCCTTTAAACTAATCAGAAAGAAAAATTTTGTTTTAAACTTCATTTAACACCTCAAGGCTGTGGCACCTGTCACTAGATTAGTGAGAGGGGAATAACAAGAATTACCTCAGAATTAAACTATTATGCAGTGAAGTGTGTGCAGAAACTGTGTATAAGCTGAATCTGCAGAATATTCTAAGTAAACAAAGATGTTGTCATGATACATAAGGTTGCTGCCGAGACAACATAATTAAGCACAGTTAATAATCATGGCAGTAAGGGCTTCAGCTCATCACAACTACTCTTCTGGATCTGAAATTAAGATAGGAGCAAACTACAACACCCCGAACCCATTGAGTAGAGTCATCCTGTGAAGACTTTCATTCACTCATGCTAATTTGTCTGCCACTTCAAGATTTTTGGATTCATGGACTTTGATAGCAGCGGAGTGTCCTTGCACATGATTATTCCTAAAGCCTTTTTTGGGCACCTCTAGGGATAGACAACATAAAACTTTCTTTTCCTACCGTGGCAGTGCTTTTCTTTTTTTTTCTGTTTGTTGTCTGCCGCGTCAGCTTCCTGCAACTGTGTTATAATTTTACAAATAATTCAAGCAGGCAATGTTTATTAGAAATTCAAACAAATTCAGTAAGTAACAATAGTGTTTTTAATTTTTGGCAATTATAGAAAAATCCTAAGTTTACTTCATGCATTTCCCCAAAATTAAGTTCATTTTAATTGGTGCAAAAAATTTAAAGTCGGCTATCCTATCATAGGCACAAGTTCTAACAAAAAAAATCTTTTCGATTAATTTTTTAAGGCAAGTACATAATGCAACCTAATATGCACTAGTTGTGCCTAAAAAAATGAGTGCTAATCCCCCCAAACTCAAGACGGCCATTGCCCTCAATGCACAAAAAAATAGAAATAAAATAAAACAATAAAATAACTACAATTAAGATAAAAACAGAAAAATAAAATAAAGAGAAGAAAACAAAACAAAACAAAAGAAAAAACACTAAAAGCTGGCTGAGGGCTGAGAGGAGGCTTGGGTCTTGGCAGTAGAGGAGGCGGATGAGGATTGGATGACTAGGCGTCGGCTGGTAGAAGTCCGTGCGCCAGACTTGGCAGGTGAGACCTTTTCTGTTTGTGGCGGTTGGACTCTCTTAGGAGTGGGGTGCGATTCTTCATGAGGTGCTTCGTTTTCTACCGTCTTGGATTCTGACTCCTCATCCCCTGACTAGACAGAGATGATGTATCGTTTCCTCTTCCTTGTGGCCTCCTCTGTTGGTTCTACCGGAGGGTCTAATGCTTTTGGGGCTGTTGCTGCTGTTGCTGTTGGCTGCTGCTCGACCTCATCGGATGAGGAGGTATTTGCCATCGTTACCGCTGTGCAGGCTGGGGAGAGATGTTGTTGATGCCTCTCGAGGGTGTCTGCCACCGTGTTTGAACCAGATGTGGCGGAGTACGATGGGCAGTGCGTCGAAGACGGCATCTGGTGGCGGAAGGCGGTGTGGCGGGCAGCGGCTGCGATGGTGTTCTGTGTCCGGTGGCAGCTACTGTGGCGAGCTCTGCAGGGAATATGGGCAGGGTGGGTTGTCATCTGGAAATTTCTAAAGGAGATAGGCCACAAAAGCCTCTTGGACCTCCCCCACGTATTTCCTGAACGTCAACTTCTACTGCTTGATCCATTTGTTACTGTCTCTGAGAGTGCGCAACAGAGTGACGACTTCATTGTTTTGGGAAGCTTTAGTACTGCCTGGGGCGGCTGGTGTGGCTGGCTGGGCGGCGGAGGGCTGTCCGGGAGTGATGGGTTCTGTCTCTTGGGCCTACATCTTCTGCAGGCAAACTTTTATGGTCCAACCCTCCTTGGCAGCTGTCATCTTATGGTTTAGGTCGGAGGGGACGCTAAAGTTGGCACATAGGCCGGTGATGACAGACGGGAAGTACAGCCGACCCTTGGACTTGCGGAAGCAGTTGTGGATCTCCTTGCAAATAATTTCTCCAACATTGATGGGCCGGTTCACCATGATGCTGTGGATGAGTAAGAGGCGCGGCCGGTCTACGGTGGAGTTGTGGAAGGTGGGCAGCAGATGCCTTTTAATGAAGGTGTTCAAAAGCGTTGACTCGGGCAGCAGTTGGTGACGTTGGACGGAGCCGACATGTTTTCCTGCCAACCACAACATGTTGGGCACACACAGTTTGGCCTTTATTCGGTCGTAGTCGGAAGCCATCGGTAAATGCCTTCATTCTTCATGAGGGTTGTCTTCCATCTCGAGGCCGTAAAAGCTGTTGATCACGGCGGCGTTGAGCTTGACTGGTTTCCCTCGTACAAACACAAACGACATCTCAGAGCGGGGGTTGTGGGCATAGAATTCCCTGACCAATGTGATGTTTGTTGCCTCCAGCTACCGTGCGAACATCTCCAAACCCTTTTTGTGTATCTTTTCGAACAGGGCGGGCTCTAGGCCAACGTCCCCTGTTTGCTTCGAGTAGTGAAACCCTTGTTCCTCCCATGTGGATTGCTTGGAAAATTGTATTCTGTATCTCTTTTCATCATCACATGAGAAGAAGCGTTGGAAGGTGGCTTTGGATTGGGATGCGGATGCCATGTGTGAGACAGTTTGGATGAAAACTGAAACTTAAAAATAAGATAATTAGATAGAGAGTAGTGGATTCATGAATAGCATAACAAGGAGGTGAAAGTAAAGTGAATGAATGAGAGAAGTGAGGTTTAAATAGAGGTTGTCGAGAGGTGTCGTGGCGACATTAAATGTCCAACGGGAAAGTTGTCTCACGCATGTTACGAGATTTTTGCCTATTAATTCTGTAGCCGTTGGCAGCTAGCTGTTAGCGGGCAACTAGTTGTTACGCGGTTTCTGCGTTGGGCCACCCTTGGCTATCTTGGAGGGATGGTGGGCGGGATCCTTGTTGGGCATCTTCTTGGTCCAGCTCTTGTATTCCTATAGCCTGAAATAAAAATAAAGATAATTAAATACTAAAAATAAATTCTGAAAAATAAATTTAACTCATTTAAAATCTATCCCTAAAAAAATAAATTGCAATAAACTAAATTATATTCCTAAAACATATAAATAAAGAAAATAAACATAAAATTAATTAAGTTATGTTGGGAGTGCATTTGGGTGCATCTCCCAGACATAACCACTTCCTTAGGGGGTGTTTCTTATCTTTCCCTCTCGCGGGTCCTTATGTTCTGTATGGTGGTGTGCTGTTGGGTCCTTCAGCCTCCCCTTAGGTGTGTCATGACAGTTGCTTTCTTGACCTGTCTTGGTGGTGATTTTGGAGGCCTGAGCGTTCGAGCATCCTTTCTTTTCTTTTACTGAGGGCTGTAACACATTTAGCTTGATGCTCTGATTTTCAACCCTCATGATCAGCACCTATGTTCCACATCTATTAACGTTCTGCCCGTGGCAAAAAATGGTCGCCCAAGGATGATAGGAGCGTTTTCGTCGGCCTCACAGTCTAAGATGAGGAAGTCTGCTGGAAAAATAAGGCTGCCCACTCGAATTAAGATGTCTTCGATCTTGCCCTCCGGTTGTACGAATGAGTGATCAGCAAGTTTCAACATGATGGAGGTGGGTTTGGCTTGCCCAATTCCTAGCTTGTCGAAGACTGTCTTAGGCATCAGGTTGATGTTGGCTCCTAAGTCGCACAGGGCTTTTGTTGCATGGTTGCTGCCAATTTTGCATGGTATAACAAAGCTGCCCGAATCTATTTGCTTGGGCGGAAGCTTGTTGTACAGCATAGCCATGCACTCATCTGTCACATCAATTGTTTCGAACGCCCCAATTCTCTTCCTCTTAGTAACCATGTCCCTTAGGTATTTTGCATAATTGAGCATGTTCTGAATGGCTTCGATGAGAGGGATATTTATGTTGCTTAAGCATGTCTCTTAGTAACTAGTGCTCCTGCTTCTGTTGCTTAAGCCTTTGGGGGAAAGGTGATGGCAGGTGGATGTTCTCTATACGTTCGTTGCAGGGGAACTTGATCTGTGAAAGATCGTCTACCTCAAGGATGCTGTCAGGTTCATCTGTCGGGGCGGCTGGTGTTGATGCTACCGCGGCAGGTAGTTCTTTCTATGATGGTTGTTTTCTCTGGTGGCTTTTTCACTCTAGGTTCATCCAACTGTTTCCCAATTCTGGTTGATATGGCTTTGCACTGCTCATATGTTGGTTTAGATGCTGCCTCTGTAGCGTTGGATGCTTCACCCATTGTCCCGCTGCTAAAGATCTCAGTGAATTGCCCAAACTGGGTCTCTAGGTTCTTTATCACAGCTTCTTGATTGTTCATCCTCATCTCCGTCCTGTCCATGAATGACTCAGTTTTATCAATAAAATTATTAGTACGAACAATAAAATCACTAGTTCTAGACTTAAAAGTATGAAGAGTTGCTTCTAGTGAATTATTATAATGTGGTTGCTGAGCTTGCTATCTGGACTGGTTCTGCTCGTAGCCTCCATGTTGCTATTGTGGATTGACAGCAGTTTTCGGATTGCTCTAGGAGAAGTTTGGATGATTACTCTATCCAGGGTTGTACGTGTTCGTGGCGGGCCTGTTGTTCCTCTCGTATCCTCCCATGAAATTGACAGATGCAGTACATTCGAAGGAATCGTGGTTGCCCCCACACTCATTACTGAATGGCTATACAACCTTGGCCTCATAGACTTTTCCAGTGGGTTTTACCATGTTCATAACCAGCTCTGTCAGTTTGTCGAGGCGGGCATTGACAGATTCCCAGGCTTCTACATCGTTCGTGGTAGCTGGCAGCCTAACGCCGCCTCGGCAGACTATTGGGAACTTATAGTCATTTTGGCGGCTTGGTTCAGGATCCGTAGTGCCTCCTCTGGTGGTCTGTCGAGGATGATTCCGTTGGCTGAGGTGTCAATCATCATTCGAGTTGGGTAGTTTACCCCGTTGTAAAACATTGACACATGTGTCCAGGCCAAAAAATAATGAAGCGGGCAGTTATTAAGCATTTGTTGGTACCGCTCCCATGTTTTATACATTAGCTCGTCATCCCCTTGTCAAAAAGCTGTGATCACGTTTCTCAATCTGCCTATGACATTAGATGGGCTAAAACGATCCAAAAAGTCCTTGTACAGCTTTGTCCAAGTGTTGAATGACCCTACTGGCTGGTTGTTTAGCCACTTCTTTGCCCTACCCCTTAGTGAATAGGGAAATAACCTCAGCCTTAGCACATCTTGGTGGACTCTGTGTATTTTGAATGCTCTGCATATGTCTAGGAATCCTCTTAAGTGCTGCCGAGCATCTTCTATGGTAGTCCCTCTGAATCGCCCCAAAGTGTTGATCATATTGAACATCACGAGATTTAATTCAAAGTGATCCGCCAAGTAATCCCTGGTGGTTAGAATATATTATGGCTACCTGGGCGGAATAGGGGATTGCTGCCTAGGTGGAACTTGCTGGTGTTCTTTCGGCGGTGGCTCTTGCTGGCCATCCCTTCTGTTCCGAGCATCGTTGGCAGGGTTTTCGTCTATGTCGTTCATGATTCCCTCTTTTTTCCCTCTTCCTTAGCTTTCCCAAGGGCTGTTCTGATTTCCTTTTGAGTTCTCTTGCTCTTCGTTTGATATTGTCAAAGTAAACGATTTCGCCCTTTGGATTTGCTCTAGTCATGCACTAGCAAAGACAACTGTAAAATTCTTTTTTTTTGATAAAAAAATAATAATAAAACTTGTAGAGAGTTTAGGTGTTCTTTAAATATGAGCGCAAGTGCACACTCCTATCAAGTTATAGTATAAAAAATATCGTCTCCCACATGGATTGGACAGCTTAACTCGACTCGTAATTACTGCACAAGGAAAATTAAATGCACAAAAAGTTGATTTGTTTAAGAAAGAAAAGTAAATAAAACACAAGTAAATAATAAGAAGAGATCAGATTTGATGTAATGGGTCAGGTTATGCTGTTGAATAGTGTGAAACTGCGTTGAAGAGGATAAGTTGTTCTGTGTTGCCAAACTTTGCTGCCTCGGCGGGGGATGGCAAATTAGCTGCTTAGACGCTTTCACTACCTCGGCAGTGGAACGGGTCTGTGTCTCGACGGCAAACTCAATAGTACTTCAAGGCTCGGCAGAACGCTTCGAAGGTGATCCTGTTTATGTCTAAGTCAGAATATTGTTGTTCCCCACTACAGATAATACCAGTCGTGGCGTGAATCGTGAAAAGGCACAATGTTTGGTTCGTTCTCTTTTAGCCGCCTTAAACCCTAACTTATGTCTAGGTTGGATTGATCAACACTTAATTAGAGTGAGGACCGTACTTACTCCTTTCGTGAGTTCGACTCTCTCGATACCGAACAAATGGATAGTAAACAACTAATCTCTCGACTTAAATGAAAACTATGAAGAACATGGAATAAGCAAACCTTGAAGTTTTATTGGAAAAACAAACTTA
Source organism: Hibiscus trionum (assembly GCA_030270665.1). Classification (NCBI taxonomy): domain Eukaryota; kingdom Viridiplantae; phylum Streptophyta; class Magnoliopsida; order Malvales; family Malvaceae; genus Hibiscus; species Hibiscus trionum. Next base: position 33,504,346 of record BSYR01000021.1, read on the forward strand.
ATTCCTAAACAACCGTTCTCACACTAGTTTACAACATAACCCAAACCCAAAGAGATTTTAGAACATAATGGCGACAATGAAACCTAAACTCTGCCTAAGGGAAAACCTAAGTTGTTTTGAAGTAAAAATGCATCAAGTATATATAGGCATTAGCTAGGTCAAGTTCTCCTTGGAGTAGAAGTCTTCAAATTAGCTTTTGCATTAAATGCAACCTTTAATTCTGACTTCTTTGAGTTGAATGTGGACTCCTTCACGTTGCCTTGCTCTGTAAGTAATCTTGAACTCCTCCTTCAGTGGCTTTGCTCGCTGCTACAAGCATTAGAAAATAGAGTGGATGGCCTCGTTTGAATCATGATTTTCTGCTCTACATATAGAACTCCAGTTCTCCAATTCGTCAGTTTGATGTCTTGAGCGGTAGGTATGGCGGCGACAGCTACTCTGCAGCAGTTGTCTCTTTCTGGAACTGCATCAATAAAACTCCTTGGTTTGCTGCCTCGACATCATGTCCTCAGCTCCCCTCTCCTTCTTCTAGCTTCTAGTACCTGAAACTAAAACTAAACTAAAACAATGCCTTTATCTTGCCAAATTAAAGATAATAAATAAAAAGCATGGCATAGTAAAGAATACTGTAGAATGCAATGCATGCACCTAAATTTGCCTAAAATGTACTTAAAAACAACAATAATATGAGATGGAATGTGTACAAAATATAGAACTTATGAACACTTTACACTCGCAAAATCAATATAGGTCGTAGCCCACCCGAACACTGAGCTCATGAATTCTATGGCATGTCCATTCTATCCAAAGTCTATTCAAATCCAAGGTTCAATATTAACATCAAATCAATGTCCAATAATCAATACGATATCCAATGTTTACAATGTTTTAATTTCAATAACAATGTTCAATGACTATAACAACAACAATAGATGCTCAATGTTCCTACCATCGATGACTATGATCAATGAATTTATTTCCTATATTTCAATAACAATAACTACATTAGTTCCAATGCACAATAGCCATGACAATATCCATGATCGATGCACAATACTTAACTTACCCAATGCTTCTGATTATTAAATCGACACAATATCCCTGCAAACGATGTTAGTTATTTTAATAGAAATCAATACCAATGAATTCGTGAAGGCTCCTCGCCTAATCCAGAGACTCTGACTACACTCACCTTGATATCTGATGCTCTTACAGCTCTCGGATGATAACGCCCTTGTTTCTAGCTTTCGATGGAGATGGCAAAACCTCTCTCTCCACTTCTTGAGCTAGAAAATCAATAGAAACTTGTTAAAAGCAAGATACGATATCATACTTGCAATAACGATATCAAAATCGATATCTAAACCAACAATAATCATTTGTTATCAATATAGCCATGGATAAGCAAAACCCTAACTTAAGATTAAGCTTTATACATCCATTGATTTTGATGATTGATTAACGATTATACCTTACCCGAACGATAGCAACGATTCAATATCAATAAATCAAAGAAAACCAAGATTCAGTTTCTCTCTAATGGATGTGTGTGCTTAGAGGAAGATGTTGAAGACAAGGTAGGTGCTTGCTTACTAATATTTCGGTGTCTTTTTGCTATCTCTTTAACTATTCTTTTATATATTCTTTGGCAACTTTAGCTTTCCTTCATATGAAGCAAAGTTCTCAGATTATCCCACGTAGATGAGATTTACTCGATAGGGTCCAACGACAATAATTTAACTCAATTAGAGTCTAATATCAAATAATTAACAAGCCGATACAATTTTTAGACTTCATCGATGTCAGATTTCCGATCACTAAAACTGAATTCCGACTAGACCAGATTTTGGGGTGTTACAGCTAATGTTTGTATTCATCCTATATTGATTCATTATACTTGTATACATGTTTTATGTAATACCCATACTCTGCCTAGAAGAATATACGATTCTAAGAGAACGGTCATCTAACTTGTCTAGCAAGTTAGATAGCAACAAAGAATGGTTTTTCCTAAAAACCTTTAGAACCTAAAGGTTTCGAACACAACTCATAGAAGAATATATGATTCTAAGAGAACATGCATCTAACAAGCATCAAGGATTATTCATCAAAATGGATAAGAATATGAACACAACATGTGCAACATCACTCAAGAGAGGTCATACGAGGCAGCTATCACATGAATCAAGTTCAAAGATGTGATCTTTAGTATTAAGTAAGGTTATATAGCATATAAGAGCATGATCTAGTATGAAACAAGCTAACTTTCAACCTTTGGGGTACCAATAGATGGTAGTGTTACGTAATATTTTAAAGTTAACAGGTTATGTTCTAACAAACTATACCCCCTAGAAACATGCTCACTTGAACCCTAAGTACATCATCTTTAACGCTAACAAGAGTGTTCTAGTTACTACAGAAAGTGTTTGATAATAAGGGAAATTCCAAGTTCACTTAAGGTCCAAACATACACCTCTAGAATATCACTAGTTACAAAGCTTCCCAATTAGCAATCGACTTCTAAGGAAATAAAAATATCATTCAACCATTAGGGTCAGAAGTCATGCAATTCTAAACGAGCATTCAAGTACAAAATCACTAGAAATTTCTACACTAATTCAGTCACTCAATTATACAACTCAATAGGGTTTATCACAACACTACAAGAAAGCATACCATTAAATCATTGCCATCACAATTTCAAGTTCCAAACATTCCTATCACATGAGCTTTTCATAAAAACAACCCAACACATAATCCATCATTAAGTCATTACAAAAGTGTTAACATTAAAGTCATAGCTATTACAAAACCGATAGTATCCCAACTATTGCTACTTTAGAGCTCAACCTAGTGCCACTTTTTCTAGGAGTTATATCTAATCAAAACATCACACCACCTTGTGCTTCAGCTGACCTTGACTTGAATTCCAAAAAGCTCTTTAATCTACTTTTCCTGGGGAAGAAACAAGGTGAGTGATCAGTAACTTCATACAAGAATTTCCACACAAGAAGGGAGAAACTATGAGGTACATTACATTAGGCATGAGTTTATTCAGGCTATACTAGGAACAAAATCGAATTACTTATGCAAGTAACATCTCAAATCGGGCAATCTTAAAATTGGTGCACATACATAGGGAAATTTTATAGCTTTTAACATGTAAGTAATATGCTTTCAATCTATTTAGCAGGGTGTAACACCCCACACCTGGTTTAGTAGTAAACCGGATGGGGAACGTTACAAGAAACGCTAGAACATGGACAATTTAAAATTTTTCGAACTCATCCTTAATAGATGAGTTGAGAGACTAGCAGGGAACATAATCATTCACTTTCAATCATACAAGTATAGGCATGTTTCATAGTCATCATATGTCATTCATATATTCAAATGACTAACAAGAACTTAGTTAACTACATTCAATTAAATAGTCAACAATTAAATTCATTCAATCCAAGATAGCAAACACTAGCAATTAGGGTGTTGTACACACATGAAATCAGAAGGAATTTATCCCAGCTCACCTTGGCCTTACTGTTCTCCTATTCGAACACCATATCCAACAAGTACATTGTCTTATTAGGCAAGCAACCAATACAAATGCTAACAAGTATAAATAATGCAAGAAAATAGGTTGCACTCACAAAATTTTCCAAGTTAATCTCGTTCACCAATAGAAATGCCATTTTGTTTGTCTTCACTTTGATCAATCCTATTCTTATCTAGGTCACACAACAATAATATGGTGCCGAAACTAATCCGTTGACCTCTTAACACATAAGGGATGCATAACTGTTGTGTGTAAATAGTGCTATGCAATTGTGCAAGTATACACGTTGCAAGTAATAAAGTGATGAAGTATTGAGTATCGTCTCCACAAGGATTGGTGAAACATTCAACGTTTATCAGCTCACATTGAAAAGAAAATAAAAGTAAAGACACAAGTGATTGATTTGGGTTTTGAGAATAATCTAACAAATTGAAAATAAAATAAGCCAATAATTAAAAAGTAGAGTAATCAAGATGAGAGGATAGGCCAGATTAGATTGCATCGTAGTGTGTAAATCAATTGACTTGTCTCGGTCTTTGAATGCAATAAACACCAAACTGCCTCGACAATGACCTAAGTCCCTGTCGTGGCAATAAGTTGTGCTGCTTCAGCAATCCCTTGCTGGTCGGCAGACGATGTCAAGGTTTGGCAAAGCGTCCTTTGATTGCTCCTCCTTATCTCTAAGTCGAAGTACTATTGATGAATGGGCCTTAATAATACCTCCCGGTGTGAACCAAGGATAAACACCAACTAATCTCACGCTTCTTTTAGCCGTTGAAACTCTAACTTACCCCTAAGCCGAGTTAGCTTCCACCATTGGGATGAAAACCATGCTTATTCATTTCTTGAGTTTAATTCTTTCGATATTAAACAAATGAATAACCTCACAATACTCTCCCGATAAGATTGTAAGAATATAATCAATGTCAAGAATAAGCAAAACTTGAACTAAATTGCATTAACAAAAACTTAAACAAAGTACAATTGTTTTCTCACATCTACTAAACAAAATAATCCTAACCCTAAAAGAATTTAGAACATGATGAACATGAAAAACACACAAATAAACCTAATCTCAAGCACTCAATACCCGACTCCCTTGATGTGTGCGGCAAGCCTTGTTTAAATAGGAAAAGGTGTAGGGAAATTTCCTTCTTGGATAAGAAGTTAAGTTGGACTTGGACTTGTCTTCATTAAAAAGGTGAATCTCTTTAATTTTAATGCCTTTATCCACTTTGGCCAAATTCCATCTTTAAGCTTCGTTCTATATTTCCACCATCTTCGCGTGCTCCAATTGCGATGCAAAGTATATAGAAAAATCCAGCATTTTATGCTCTTCAAATCGGCTACCACTTTGCATATGTTGCCCTCCGACGGGTTGGTCTGTGCACTACCTTGCAGAGGCCTGTCATTGATTCTGCTCCATAAGGGTTTATCTTCATACTTCAGCTTCCTTCAGTAGAAACTGTTATATTTGGCATGGCTTAATCTAGGCCTATCTAAAGCTAGTTTTGTATCATCCTCTCTTTTCTTCATTACCCGCTCAGCATCGCCTGCCCCAGTAGTGGGTAAATCAGCGCAAGCACCAAACATGCATTAAAATAACACATTTTTCATTAGATAAACCAAATATAAGGATCAAAGATAAAAGTTGTGTAATTAATGTATGGAGAGCCATAATGCATCTCAACTAGGTGTAGGTTAAGCAATAATTGCCATGTAAAAAGGGTGAAAACATAGTACTTTTGGACACTTATTACACCACCAAACTCGAACTATTGCTTGTCCTCAAGCAATGCAAACCATCAATTGCCAAAAACATTAATCTTCATAAAATTTCACTTTTGGTCTTACTTTTCCTTCTTCTCTCCAAATCGTGGCAATGAATATACTCGGCCCTTAATTCTTCGGATGCTTTAGGAATTCCCTGGAATCAAGCTATAAGAATTGTGAGTGTGTGCATGATTGTGAACAAGATGATTATTAGGTTCTAAGTAAACAATTAGGCATTAACCTACTTAACTTGGGTAATTTTTTTTTATAAGCAATCTAACCTACTAGAGCCAATTTTGGGCACCTATAGTGATTAGCTTAGAGCCAGTTTTAAGCACCTCTAGGGCTTCCATAAGCTAGAGCCAGTGTTAGGCATGTTGCGTGTAAAAGAGTCTATCGCAATAGATAGCAAGTGTACACGACACAAGTAGTAAAGTGATACATGAAGTATCAGATGTCGAATCCACAGGGACTGGAAATAACTCTATCCTTGTATTGCTGCACAAAAGAGGAAGAGTAGAGTTTAAATGTTTGTAGGGAAATATTGAAGAATACTGAAGATAAAAGATTAAAAGATTCAGGGTAAAGAAATAGGCCGGTATTGATTTGCTCAGTAGTGCAAGTGTTGCACTGTATAGAACTTCATGTTCTGTCGTTGCTCTTGTCGCGGCAGCACCTGCAGCGGCAGCAGTCTGTTGTTGTCGCGGCAGCGATCACACAACTCTATACTTCAAGCTTGGCAAGAATCCCTACTGTGACTCGTCCTATCCCTAGGTCAAAGTCTGTCAATGAACATGTCTTAGATGATACCTCCTGGTGTGAATCGAAGGATGAACACCGATGTTGTTGAATTCTTCCTTAGCCACATAACCTCGTCATATCCCTAGGTCCGAGATAGTTCAACCATAAACTGGAGAACCCGCACTTATTCCTTTCGTATGCTTAACTCTCCCGATATTAAATAAATGATTAATCTCACAATGCTCTCCCGATATTCTTGCAAGATGTTGAAAACCAGAATAAGCAAACTTGAAGTTTATTTTATTGAACAGAAAAAAATCCTAATATAGTACAATCCTTGCAACTACATTACAGAATCAACCCTTAGCCCTAGGGGAAGTTTAGAACATGATGAGAAGGGGGAAAACGACTAGGGTTTTGGGAAAGACGGCTAGAGAATGAGATATACTTCCCTAAGGTCGAATTACATGCATTTATATAGGCCTTGGGTTCAAGTTTTCTATTATGACAAGAATACAAGTTTAAACTAAAGTACAACTCTATTAAAGACTAAATCTTCAGATGAGATGCCTTTAATTCGTCCTCTTTTCTTGCTTTGGGTTTCTTCCTTGAACTTTGGGCTTGGCCTTCATTCTGATCTAGGGCTCAGAAAAATATAAGAGTGACCCACGACAGACCGGCTTAATTTCCTCTATCTGTCGAGCTCCACTTCACTTTTTCCCTTCACCTTTGCTGTCGTCATTGGCTACCACGACATTGGCCACGGCAGCGTCGTCCTTCTCGACTTAAGTCCTGTGTTTCAGCTCTGCTTCTCCACTGCCTTGAGTCTGCTACAACAGCTACCTGCAAAATCAACCAAAATCAGTAGCAACTATGCCATTTTATATAATTGTGATGTATATGTGAAACTGTACCTAAATGTAATGATTTATGCATGAATGTAGCATAAATATGGGTTAAACATGCGCTAAAAAGTAGAACTTTTGCACACTCAACACACCCCCAAACTCAAGTTCTTTCTTGTCCTCAAGCAATTAAGATCTAAAAATAAATAAACTTTTTGTTGGCTAAAAACAGTGAACTTTTCCTTACCTACCATCCACGCTCTATTGTGAACAACACCCTGTTGGATAATTCAGGATTCATTCGAAACCTTGCTATAATTCTCGTGTAGTGTGTGCATGTTTTTTTAACAATTATATTCATAGACTCTCTTAGTTTACTAGAATAGCTAAGCTACTCACTTGAGTTTTTATGCCAACTTTCATTTTCTTGGAGGCAATTCTTAGGCTCCTTTAGTTTTTTCTTAGACTCGATTTTCTTTTCTCAATTTAAGTTTGACTAGAGCCTATTTTAGGCACCTCTAGCTAACTTCCTAGAGCCGGTTTCGGGCACCTCTAGGTGTATTGAGTCTATTTTTCTTAACTTCTTTTCCTAGAGCCAGTGTTAGGCACCTCTAGGGGCAACTCAAGAGTTTAAGCTTTTTCCTATTCTAGTTTACTAGTAGAGTTCTAGACAGTATAAGAGTCACAAAGGGTGTTTAAGGATCAGAACTATTATAGTAAGGCTCTAAACTGTTCCTAAAAATATCCTAAAGGCACTGCCACGACAGAGGCTGTCACAGCATGTAAGTTCAGTTCACAGACTTAAGCCATTTTTTACAAAAACTAAACTTAACTAATACTTGGACACAATTTTAAAACCTAAAAGACACTTCATATTACTAGAGGGATGCCACCCCTAAACTCGAGGGTTGCATTGCCCTCAATGTATGATGACAGAAAAAATAAAAAGAAAATACATCACAATAATAAAACAGCAAGACAACAAAATAAGATAGAAACTTAATTTCAGGCGCTGTCGTTGCTGCTGCTGCTGCTAATTTCAACCTGCCGGCGGGCAGTGACCTTTATTGTCGGTGCCGACAGAGTGCTTGGATAGGCGGAGGCAGTTTTCTTCTTGGCTTCCCTTGGGGGCTGGATACGAGCGGGTGAGATCTGGGGTGGCTTTTCCAGCACTTGTACCTCATCTGATGAGCTGTTGCTGCTGCTACTGCTACTGTTGCGGGCAGACTTGCCTTGGCCGGACGATCCTTCACCAGTGTTGGTCTTCTACCTTTTCATAGGGGTGAACTCCTTTGAAAGATTTCTTTTGATAGAGGGCTCCCCATCAGATTCTTGCCAAATGGAAGAAGAAGAAGAGAACCCGGCGATAAAATCATCAAGTTCGGGCAGCGGCTCCTTTCGTTTCTCTCCTCTGTCAGAGGCAGTGGCGATGTGGCTGCCACCTTCAGCTGTCGCGGCCGGGTTGGAGTGGATGCAACAGAGGGTGTTTTTGGTGTGGCAACAGGAGTAGGAGTATGGGCAGGTGTAGGGGCAGCAAAATAATGCTCTGGGAAAGCAGGAAATTGTACATTTGCAAAATTTAAATTGTTTTGAAAAAAATGTACCGTTGCTGCTGTGAAGTCTCTGACGAAACTCTTCAGACCAAGCTGTCGTTCCTCCATCTTTTGCAGTGTGGCTAGAATTTGAGTGGAGGAGTCTGCTGGAGGAGCTACTACTGTTGGCTGATGCTGCTCTGCGGCGGCAGGTTTTGGCTGAGTGGGCTCTGCTGGCTCCTCTGCCGCGACAGATGGGTTGAAGAAGGAGAGGGGTGTGGCTGCTTTCAGCTCCATCAAACTGAATATGTTGCGCCCCGTCTATCCCTTTCCTCGTACCTTGTAATCTTCAGGGATTTCAGGAACGTTGTGGTCGCGACAGATCTCAGTGATGAGATACGAGAAGAAAAGGGGTCTCGATGGCTTAAAGGAACACTCCAAAATTCCCTCTCGTATATACCAGCCGACATTAATAGGTCTCTAATTTAAAATGGAGTGAACGAGAGCTCACCTAGGTCTATCGACCGTGCTGTTGTGGGAAGAAGGCATTATCTTCTTCCCGACGAAGTGGTTCCATAGTTTTGCCTCTAGAGTGAGTTTAGTGCGTTTCACTGTCCAACGATGCTTGGGATCTGTATTCCACTCTATCCCCTCTTTAGTTAATTTTTCCAGGACAGCATCGTAGTCTGCCGGCGACAGACTTTCCACGAACCTCTTGTGTCTGTTTTCCCTTTTGCTGACGTAGATTCCGTAGAGGGTATTGATGTATTCTGGCTCAAAAGTGACTTCCTTACCTCGCACTGTCACGGTCTTCGTGTCCTTGCTGTCGACGGCAGCGTAGAATTCTTGGACCAATGTGACATTTATCTCCTCTGGCTGGGTAGCAAACATATGCCATTTGAGGGCTTTGATCTTCCGAGCTATGAACGGTTCGAGCCCGAAATCTTCCGTGCGTTTGGTGTAAAGGAACCCTCTCTCTTCCCACATTTCCCTCTTTTGGAAGGAGGTGTAGTATCGGTCGATAGAGTCGGTGGTGGCAAAGCGGTTGGGGAGTCTGTCGTGGTTGGGTGTGCCGGCTGCTGCGGTAGAGCTAGAGGCAGCACTTCGTCTTGTTTGTCTGGTACTCATAGTTGCAAGGCTGTAGATAATGAAAGAAATTTGAGATCTAGAGAGAAAGCCAATTGAGAGAGTAAAAGTGAGGTGAAAAATGAATAGTGAAATGGGGTTTATATAGATGAATGGTTTGCTGCCCGTTGGAGCTGTAACAGCAGGCGCGAATAACGGGGCCAGCTGTTACATAGTTTCTGGCGCGTCTGTCACGCATTTCCGTGTCTGTTGCGCGTCTGTTATGCGTTTGCGTGTCTGCCGCAACAGCGTGGCTACAGGCTGTCTTTTCCGCGTCTTTCGCGACAGCTGTTGACAGGCTATGACGACAGACTCCTCCTTTGGGCTTTTTGGGTTGCTGGTGAGATGGTGGGCTGGTTCACTTCTTCTCCTCTCCTTGTTTCCCTTATTTCCTAAAAATAATTAAAATAAAAACTTAGTTTCTAAAAATAAAATAATTCTAAATTCCTAATAAATAATAAAATAAAATAAAAATAAAATTAAGTTAAATTAGGGATGCCTTGAGGGGAATCTCCTAAAGTAACCACTTCCTGCATCCTTGGGGCTTCAGTCCCCTGATAATGCTTCAGTCTCTGTCTGTTGACTTTAAATTGGTGCTCGTCTTTTAAGGATTTGATCGTGATGGTACCAGAGGAAAAACTTGTACAACTTGGAATGGGCCGTGCCATCTAGATTTCAGCTTCCCTGGGAAGAGTTTCAACCTTAAGTTAAATAACAACACAAACTGCCCTGGGCAGAACTGTCTGGCAGCAACTTCTTGTCATGCCACCTCTTTGTCTTGTCCTTGTAAATCCTTACGTTGTCGTAGGTCATTGCTCAAATTTCTTCAGTTTCATTCAAGTCAAGTAACCTCTTCTATCCTGCCTTGTCTATGTCCATGTTCACTGCTTTGATAGCCCAGTAAGCTCTGTGCTCTATCTCAACAGGTAAATGACATGTTTTTCCATATATCAGCCGATAGGGTGACATTCCCAATGGTGTCTTAAATGATGTTTTGTAGGCCCACAGTGTATCATTAAGGTGTAAGGACCAGTCCTTTCGAGTCGGTTTAACCATCTTCTCAATAATGTTCTTCACTTCCTTGTTGGATATTTCGGCCTGTCCATTGGTCTGAGGGTGATATGCTATCGCGATCTGATGCTTTACGCCATATTTTCTTAAGGCAGCAGCTATTACCCTATTGTCTAAATGTCTCCCTTCATCACTGATGATCGCCTTAGGTATGCCAAATATGGAGAAAATATTTTTGTGCAGAAATCTATGAACAGTCTTGGTATCGTTTTTTTTGTGTGGCGATCGCTTCAACCCATTTGGACACGTAGTCCACTTCCGTGAGGATATATAGATTCCCACATGATGCTGGGAATGGTCCCATGAAATCAATCCCCCAAACATCGAAGATTTCGACTTCTAAGATGTTTTACAGCGGCATCTCATGTCGTCTTGAGATGTTCCCAGTCCGTTGACACTTGTCACAGCTTTTGTAGAATACTTGGGCATCCTTAAACAGTGAGGGCCAATAAAAGCCAGACTACAAAACCTTGGCAGGGGTTTTGTTTCCACCTAAGTGTCCTCCATATGGTGAAGCATGGCAGTGGTGAAGCACAGCTTCCTACTCGTCTTGTGGTACACACATCCTGATGATCTGATCTGCACAATGTTTGAAAAGAAGAGGTTCGTCCCAATAATAATGTTTAACATCATTTTGGAACCTCTTCCTTGCTTGGTAATTAAGTCCAGGAGGTAATATTCCGCTAATTATGTAATTAACGAAATCAGCATACCAGGGAAGTTCAGAAAACTTACCTGCCGCAATGGCTGTCGCGGCAGTGCTCGTGGCAGCAAACAGCTGCTCGTCAGGGAAAGTCTCCAGTATGTGAGTCTTGTCTGTCGGTGGACTTTTTCCCATCTCCAATCTTGACAAGTGGTCTTCAACTTGGTTTTCTGTCCCCCTTTTATCCTTGATTTCAATGTCGAACTCTTGCAGCAGCAGAATCCAACGTATCAGTCTAAGTTTTGCATCTTTTTTAGTGAACAGATACTTCAGTGCAAAGTGGTCTGTGTGGACCACCACCTTCATTCCAAGTATGTATGAACGGAACTTGTCAATCAAAAACCCCACTTCTAACAGTTCTTTTTCTGTTGTGGTGTAATTCACTTGGGCATCGTTTAGTGTTTTGCTGGCATGATAAATTACGTGGAATAACTTGTCCTTCCTCTGCCCAAGTGCTGCCCCTACAGCGTAATCACTGGCATCACACATAATTTCAAATGGCAAACTCCAGTCTGGTGGCTGTACGATTGGGGCCATTACCAACTTTTCCTTCAGGATTTGGAATGCCTCGGTACATTCAGTATTGAAGTCAAAGGGACGATTATGTTCCAGTAGGTGGCATAATGGCTTAGTAAACTTCAAAAAATTTGCAATAAACCTTCGATAAAACCCAGCATGCCCTAAGAAACTCCTAATTCCCTTGACTGTGGTGGGTGGCGACAGCTTTTCAATCACTTCTATTTTGGCTCTGTCGACTTTTATGTCGCGGCAGCTTACCTTGTGGCCTAGGACTATCCCCTCATCCACTCTGAAGTGGCATTTTTCCCAGTTTAATACCAAGTTTTCTTTCTCGCATCTTTCGAGTACCTTCTGTAGGTTGCTTAAACAGCCTTCAAAACTGTCTCCAAAGACAGAAAAATCGTCCATAAATATTTCTAGGAAGTCCTCCACCATGTCAGAGAATATTGCCATCATACACCTCTAGAATGTTGTTGGTGCATTGCAGAGTCCAAATGGCATTCTCCGGAAAGCATAAGTACCGTATGGGCAAGTGAAAGTCGTTTTCTCTTGATCCTCCAGTGCGATATCTATCTGGTTATATCCTGAGTAACCATCAAGAAAACAATAATAAGGTTTCCCCGCTAATCTATCAAGCATTTGATCAATAAAAGGTAGGGGAAAATGGTCCTTCCGGGTGGCTTTGTTAAGCTTCCAGTAATCCATACAAACCCTCCAATCGATCACAGTCCTGGTTGGCATTAATTCGTTCTCTTCATTGGTTACCACGATTATTCCTCCCTTTTTAGGAACGAACTGCACCGGGCTCACCCACTTACTATCCGAGATGGAATAAATTATCCCAGCGTCAAGCCATTTGATAATTTCTTTTCGAACCACTTCTCGCATAGCGTCATTTAATCGTCTCTGGGCGTCAATGGTCGGCTTATGATCAACCTCTAGGAGAATTTTATGCATGCATAGTGCCGGACTGATGCCTTGGATGTCAGCTATCGTCCATCCAATAGCCTTTTTATGCTGCTGCAACATCCCTATCATCTGCTGTTCCTATTCCTGCATTAGCATAGAAGAAATGATTACGGGCAACGTATCATTTAATCCAAGGAAAACATATTTGAGCTACCCTGGCAGGGGCTTAAGGTCTAGAACATGTGGTTTTACAGTTGAGGGCTTTTGGATGATGTGTTCATTCGAGGTATAGTTTAAGGGCTCGAATAACTTACCTAGACGATTGCCTATCCAGTTTACCTCCTCTAGACCTTCAGTGTCAGATATGTCAGAATCTGAGGAGCTGCTGTCGTCGTTGCTGCCGTGACAGTCTTCCAGATGACTGATGTGGCAGTGACCAAATTTAATGTCATGGCAGCACGACCTGATGCAGGGTTGATCAAGAGTTATTTCAGTGATAGCCTTGCATTCTTCTTATGCATCAGCATGTTTGATTGCCTGGAGAACATTGAGCTTGATCTCTTGATCATTCACTCTCATGGTAAGCTCTCCCTTCTCTACATCAATCAGTGATCTGCTTGTGGCTAGGAAGGGTCGACCCAGGATAATTGGTGCATTCTCATCTGCTTCACAATCTAAAACAAGAAAGTCAGCAGGAAAAATAAACTTATCTACTCTTACCAGAATATCTTCAATCTTCCCTTCTGGTTGCACGTAAGAGCGGTCTGCCAGCTACAACATAATTGTCGTGGGTCGTGCTCGTCCAATACCTAATTTCTGAAACACATATTTTGGCATTAAATTAATACTAGCACCTAGATCACAAAGTGCCTTACCTACGAATTTATCACCAATTATGCACGGTATGATGAAGCTCCCAGGATCCTTCTTTTTCTGGGTGGATGCCTGTGCAGAATAGTCATGCATCTTTATGTCATTTTTACCGTTTCGAATTCCCCAAGTCTGGATCTTTTCGATATAACATCCTTGAGAAATTTCGCATAACCGGGCATCTCCTTGATGGCCTCTAACAGCGGAATATTGATGTGAACCTGCTTAAAAACATCATAGATCTTTTTGAGGTGGTACTCATGTTTCTGCTTCTGTAACTGTTGTGGAAAATGAGGTGGAGGACGATAATCTTCAATTCGTCCTTCCCATGGTATTCGGATCTGAGGAGGCTTAGGTTCTTCATCCTTCTCCTCTGTCCCTTCTATTGTCGTGACAGGTGTGGTGGTATCAGGTTGTTTATCGTCTGTCGGGGCAGTGTTCGCGGCAGTCAATTCTAGGGCTGGTTTCTTAACCGGTTCGGCTCTCTTCTCCGGCCCTGGCAGTTGTTTCCCACTCCTTGTTGTAATGGCTTTGCACTGCTCATGTGTGGGTTGTCTAGCGACCTCAGTATCGCTAGGGAATCCTCCGTTCTGCCTTGGCTTAATCTGCTGGGAAACCTGACCCATCTGTGTCTCCAGTGATTTCAGTGTAGCTTCATGATTAGTCATTCTCATCTCTATTTTATCCATGAATGACTCAGTCTTTTTAACGAAGTGATCCATGTTTGCCATGTAAGCTCATGTCTGTGACATGAATGTGGCCAAAGTCTGCTGCAGTATACTAGGTGTTGTTGCGGCTGCTGTTGCGGTTGCTACCGTGTCAGAATTCTGGGTGCTCCTTGGTTTTGAGTGTTCTACACTTGAGGATTCAGTGCGTTGTTTGGGTTACTCCAGGAGAACTTGGGGTCTTTCCTCCAGTTGGGATTGTAATTGTTGGAGTCGTAGTTGCGCGGTTTGTTATAGTTTCCAACATACATCCCTTCCTCTAGCTGTAACGGGCAGTCTTTCGAGCTATGATTCCCACTGCAAGTTTCACATACCTCTTCTGCTGAGTAGACATGCTTTAAATCTTTCTTTAACAAGTTTTCTACTGCCTTTGTGAGGTATGCAACCTGGGTCTTTAGGGAATTGTCGGCTTCATAATCTTTCGCAGCTAGCACTCGTTTACCTCTCCTCACTGTGGGAAATTGATCTTCATTCTTCGCCAAAATTTTCACTCAATCCATTTGCTGCTGAATCTATTCTCATACGGGTATGTGTGTTGGCAGCATTGTAAAACTTGATGACTTGATTCCAAACAGGGAATCAGTGCATCGGGCAATTCCTCAGAAGAGTGGTAAACCTGTCCCATGCCTCGTACATTGGCTCGTCATCTTCCTGTTGAAAAGTAGCAATTTCGTTACGTAATCGCTCAGATAAATGGGAAGGATTAAAATGAGATAAAAATTCACGAGTTAGATATGCCCAAGTTCGTATTGAACCCAACGTTAGTTTGTTCCACCAAGTTTTTGCTCTGTCCCTCAATGAATGGGGAAATAACCGAAGCCTCAGTATCTCCAGATTTACTCCTGGTAATCTAAACGATCCACAGATTTCTTGGAACGTTTTCAGATGTTCTTTGGCATCCTCTGTAGGAGCACAACTAAATTGGCCAGCGGAATTGATCGTGCTGAACATCACATGTTTCAGCTCGAAATTTTTAGCTTCCACGTCTGGCAGGGTGGTCTCTAGTTCCACATGATCGTTGATCATGTAATCAGGGCATGACCGTCGTGTGGCCACGGCAGCAGCAGGCGGTCCGTTTTCTTCATCCACGATAGGATCTTCAGGATCTTCGAGATTCTGTTGGTTGTTCCACCCGTTATGCATGGCTTCTAACTGTTCCTCAAGATAATCGTTTCTGGCTATCAAAACACGGACTCGGTTCCTGAGATTGTACGAGCGTTCGATTTTAGGATCTAGTTGATACTCAGGTTCTTTGCCTCGTCTAGATCTGCGCATAAGCAACGAAAAACCTTGTGAAAAGCACAGGGTGAACAATCCCAATAAAAACAGAAAAATTAAAAAGAATGTGCAGTAAAAGTAGGGTAAAGATATGTTGCTAGTCCCCGGAAACGACGCCAAAAACTTGTTGCGTGTAAAAGAGTCTATCACAATAGAGTGCAAGTGTACACGACACAAGTAGTAAAGTGATACACGAAGTATCGGATGTCGAATCCACAAGGACTGGAAATAGCTCTATCCCTGTATTGCTGCACAAAAGAGGAAGAAGAGAGTTTAATTGTTTGTAGGGAAATATTGAAGAATACCGAAGATAAAAGATTAAAATATTCAGGGTAAAGAAATAGGTCGATATTGATTTGCTCAATAGTGCAGGTGTTGCACTGTATAGAACTTCATGTTCTGTCGTCGTTCCTGTCGCGGCAGCACCTGCGGTGACAGCAGTCTGTTGTTGTCGCAGCATCGATCACACAACTCTGTACTCCAAGCTTGGCAAGAATCCCAGTTGTGACTCGTCCTATCCCTACGTCCAAGTCTGTCGATGAACACGTCTTAGATGATACCTCCCGGCTTGAATCGAAGGATGAACACCGATGTTGTTGAATTCTTCCTTAGCCACTTAACCTCGTCCTATCCCTAGGTCCGAGATAGCTCAACCATAAACTGGAGAACCCGCACTTATTCCTTTCGTATACTTAACTCTCCCGATATTAAGTAAATGAATAATCTCACAATGCTCTCCCGATACTCTTGCAAGATGTTGAAAACCAGAATAAGCAAACTTGAAGTTTATTTTATTGAACAGAAAAAATCCTAAAATAGTACAATCCTTGCAACTACTTTACGGAATCAACCCTTAGCCCTAGGGGAAGTTTAGAACATGATGAGAAGGGGGAAAACGACTAGGGTTTTGGGGAAGACGGCTAGAGAATGAGATATTCTTCCCTAGGTCGAATTACATGCCTTGATATAGGCCTTGGGTTCAAGTTTTCTAATATGGCAAGAATAAAAGTTTAAACTAAAGTACAATTCTATTAAAGACTAAATCTTCAGATTAGATGCCTTTAATTCATCCTCTTTTCTTGCTTTGGGTTTTTTCCTTGAACTTTGGGCTTGGCCTTCATTCTGATCTAGGGCTCAGAAAAATATAGGAGTGACCCACGATAGACTGGCTTAATTTCCTCTATCTTTCGAGCTCCACTTTACTTTTTCCGTTCACCTTTGTTGTCGTCATTGGCTACCACGGCAGTGGCCACAGCAGCGTCGTCCTTCTCGACTTAAGTCCTGTGTTTCAGCTCTGCTTCTCCACTGCCCTGAGTCTGCTACAGCAGCTACCTGCAAAATCAGCCAAAATCAGTAGCACATGTTCCATTTTATATAATTGTGATGTATATGTGAAACTGTACCTAAATGCAATGATTTATGCTTGAATGTAGCAGAAATATGGGTTAAACAGGCACTAAAAAGTAGAACTTTTGCACACTCAACAAGGCACGTCTAACTTTTTACCCAAAATTTTCTTTCTAAGCAAGTCTATGTCCTATGTGTCCTAGAACTCCTTAAATCATACAAGACATAATGGTGTATTAAAGCTCTAATCCTATAGTATGATTCTAAGTTATCTTCCTTATGCATCCTAAAATTAAAGGATCTAAACAATTTAAATCTATGGTAAGAAGAGAGATATCTATTGCCAAGGTAGAAAATTCAATTAATTAAGACTATGGCAATAGATGAAATATATTGTCGAGGCATAAGCTTCAATCGGCTAAGGCAATGTATATAGTAAAAAAATTGGACAAATATTAGACAGAACAGACTCATTGCAATATATTGATATGCCACGGCATAAGGCTGCCTCGGTAGCAGAACCTACACCCTCAAACTCAAGACAAGCACTACCCTCTATGCATTAATAGAATATGCAAAATATGATAGAAAAATGAGCACAAAAATAATGGCATCATAGAGAGAAATTTTTAGAGTGACTCGGATGAGTCATCGCTTTGTAAGATTAGTTTTCTCGCTTTGCAGGCCATATGCTTGACTTTCTTGGTTTCTCTAGGCCGTTGGATGCGCGTGGGGGGAGTTGGCTTGGTCGGGGCAGTTACTTCTTCCTCTCCATCCGTGTCAAGGTGGAGCTCCTCTGTGGCCTCCATGTCGGTTGCCTTGCATTTTGCAGCTTCAAATGTCCAGAGGACAGATTTGGCAGTTTTGATCCAGTTGGAGAAATTCTCGGTCCGGATCAGCAAATCCATAAGAGGCGTATCCAGAGCTACTTTACACTTGGCCTTCCTTGCCGCGCGGAGAAAGTATGTGCTGTCGTGGCAAAGTGGATTGGTGAGGCGAGGGCAGTGGCGGCGACTGGTGTGGCTTCGGCAGAGGCGGCGGAAGGAAACACTGGAAATTGCACTGTATGGTTGGGGAACTTTTCCTGAATTAGCTGGACAATGGACGTAGTGAAGTCCCTTGTGAAGGCCATAAAAAGGCGTTGACGTATGTCCATATCCTCCAACTTCTGGGCAATTTTTTGGAGGGTTGCCACTGGGGCAGTGGATGGAGTCTTCGGGACATTTGCCGAGCATGCTGCCGCGACATGGCCTTGCATTGGCATAGATTACCAAGGTTCGGCCTCCGTGATCTGCATCAGTTTGTAGTATGCTTCTCTATCCCATCCTTTCCTTCTTGGTGTATACTCATCGGTTTCGTCGGTAGGGACATCCTTTTCATTGTAGAGGCTGGTAATGAGCGATGGGAAATAGAGGGGGCCGCGTTCCTTCTAGCTGCATTGATACAACTCATGACATATAATGCTACCAACAATAATAATATGATTATTCAAAATGGAATGTATGAGTGCAAGCCTTGGCCAATCTACGGTGCTATCATGTGAAGTGGGCATGAGGCGACATTTGATAAATGTGTTCCAGAGTTTTGCCTCAGGCTGAAGCTTTTGGTGGTTTACCAAGCCTTTATGTGCCCTGGCATTCCATGCCGTGTCGGCATAGCAGAGCTTCTCCTTGATTGCCTCGTAGTTTGCCTCCGTGAGTTGCTCGACAAATTCCTTATGCTCGTCTTTTTTTACATGAATGCCATAAAAGAGGTTTATGGCATCAAGATCAACCTTGATTGCCTTCCCTCGGACATGGACAAAGAATGCGGTAGGGTTTGGATTGTGGGCGTAGAACTCACGTACCACCGTCATATTCGCCGATTCGGGTTGTAGACAGAAAATTTGCCACTTTTGGTGGGCCACCTTGTTGAAGATGTAATGATCAAGGCCGAAGTCGGGTTCATCGGAGCATTGGAAGCCTTGCTATTCCCATACTTGTCGGGCAATAAAATGTTTGTTGAAGCGTTTTTCAACTCCTGACGGTGCAAATCATTTATAGTTTGGCTCTTCACCCGCTCGTGAGCTTTCTCCTCGGTTTAGTTTTAGGGCCATCTCACAAAAATTTAGAGAGTTGTGGGAGAACAAAAAGAAATTACTAAAGCTTTGGAAGATGCAAGCGAATAGAAGAGAATGGTTGAGTGATGAACAATTGAGAGAGGTGTGGCCTTTATGTAGAGGTTGGCAAACAGTGTCGTTGCAGCATTAAATGTGGACACGACATAACTAGTCGTTACTGTAGCCGTTTCTGCCCGTTGGGAGGATTATGCCGTTGCGGCAGAGGCTCTTCTCACTTAGCTGTTAGTCCATATCCACTGTTTTTATCTTCTTCCTAAAAACAAAACAAAAAGAAAAACATATTATTCCTAAAAAAAATTAAAAAAATGTGGAAAACTAAAAACAAAATGAAAAATAAAAAAAAGTAGAGAGAAAAGGTCAGGGCACTGAAGGAGTGCATATGGGTGCATCTCCTAAAGTGATTACTTCATTATCCCTCATGACATGTGGCCCAAAGTAAGGCTTCAGCCTTTGTCCATTCACTTTGAATCCATGCCCATCTTTGTTGGATTTGATTGTCACGGCACCATGTGGGAATACTTTGACAACCTCGAACGGCCCAGACCATCAAGATCGGAGTTTACCTGGAAATAACTTTAGCCGAGAATTGAAGAGTAGCACTTGCTGCTCGTGCATGAACTATCGCGACAGGATCTTGCTATCATGCCAACGTTTAGTTTTCTCCTTGTAAATTCTCTCATTGTCATAAGCTATGGCTCAGAACTCATTTATTTCATTGAGGTATAAGAGTCTTTTCTGTCCAGCATTATCCCAATCCATATTCACCGTTCTGATTGCCTAATATGCTTTGTGTTCGATTTCTACTCGTAAATGGCATGTTTTCCCGTACACAAGTCGGAATGGGGACAATCCCAATGGGGATTTGAATGTCATTCGTTATGCCCTAAGGGAATTATCAAGTTGAAGGGACCAATCTTTCCTTGATGGGTTGACCACCTTTTCAAGAATTGTCTTCAACTCTCTATTTGATATTTCAGCCTACCCATTGGTCTGTGGGTGATATGCCGTGGCAATCTTGTGAGTGACACCAAATTTCTTTAATGCTGCGGCAATGAGCTTGTTGTCGAAGTTTTTGCCCTCGTCACTGATTATGGCTCTAGGTATCCCAAACCGTGTAAATATGTGTTTTTGCAAGAATTTCTACATGGTTTCGGAATAAATGTTTTGGGTGGCAATGGCTTTGACCCACTTGGAAATGTAGTCAACGGCTAGTAAAATATAGAGATTATGGGAAATGCCCCACGAAATCAGTACCCCACACATCGAACAATTGAACTTCAAGTATGGTTTGCAGAGGCATCTCATTACGTCTTGAAATATTTCCGGTTCGTTCACATCGATCACATTGCTTATAGAAAGCTTGGGCATCTTTGTAAAGAGTGGGCCAAAATAATCCTGATTGAAGTGCCCTGGCCGCAGTTCTAGTTCCTCCAAAGTGTCCTCCATATGGTGAAGAATGGAAATGTTGAAGCACTTCTCGTTGTTCTTCCTCAGGGACACATCTTCTTATAACATGATCTACACATTTTTTGAACAAAAGAAGCTCGTCCCAAAAATAATGCTTAGCATCATGTTGGAACCTCTTCTTCCCTTGATGGTTAAGGTTATATGGTAAAAAACCACTAACTAAAAAATTAACAAGATATGCGTACCAGGGTGTTGTTGTAGCGGAAAATACTGTCAAGGGCAATGCGGAGGCAATGTAGTCTGACAATGCCGAGGCAAGGCTTTCAGTCACTGTCGCGACAGTAGCTTCCTTCTCTGCCGAGGCAAGTAGGAGCTGCTCATTTGGGAATGTATCTCGTATATCAGGGCCTGTGGTGTCTTCTCTTCCTTGTTTCAGTCTTGAAAGGTGATCGACAACTTCATTTTCCATTCCTTTTCTATCCTTGATGTCGACATCGAATTCTTGTAGTAGAAGAATCCATCGAATCAATCTAGGCTTGGCATCCTTCTTGAAAACAAGTACTTGATCATCGAATGGTCTGTGTGAACAATCACCTTTGTTCCAATTAGGTATGATCAAAATTTGTCAAAGGCGAAGGCTACGGCAAGTAACTCTTTTTCAGTGGTGGTTTAGATGACTTGAGCCTTATTGAGTGTTTTACTAGCATAGTAAATCACATGGAATAGTTTATATTTCCTTTGTCCCAGGACTGCCCCGACGGCATAGTCACTTACATCGCACATGAGCTCGAAGGGGAGCGTCCAATTAGGCGGCACAACAATTGGTGCGGTCACATGTTTCTGTTTTAATGTCTCGAATGCTTCAGTGCATTCATTATTGAAGTCAAAGGTCTTATCTCGTTCAAGCAAATGACATAAAGGTTTAGTGATTTTCGAAAAATTTTCAATAAATCTTCTATAAAAACCTGCGTGTCTTAGAAAACTCCGGATTTCTTTGACTGTGGTTGGTGGGGGTAGTTTCTCGATCACGTCTATTTGGCTTTGTCTACTTCTATTCCTCACATCCACCATGAAGTGGCATTTCTCCCAAATTAGGACTAGATTGGATTCCTCATATCGTTTGAGTACCATCTCCAAATTGCAGAGGCAATTGTCGAAGTCATCACCAAATACTAAGAAATCATCCATGAAGATCTCCAAAAAGTCTTCTATCATGTCGGAGAATATCGCCATCATGCATCGTTCGAATGTTGTCGGGGCATTGCAAAGCTCGAACGACATCCTCCTAAATGCATATATGTCGTATGGGCATGTGAAGGTTGTAACGCCCCAGTTTTGTGCTTAGAGGTTTTAAGGGACGATTTAGGGTCCGACAAATCTAGATTAGAGATTCGGGTCGGTTTAAGGGAATCTTAGTTCGGGATGTGATAAAATTATGTGAAAATTTTCTAAAATCCTAATTAAATATGTAGTGTGGGAAAGTGAAACTAATTTTGATTTTTTTGGAAAGTCGACATTTCGGCTTGGTGACTAATATGTAAAAATTGAAAATTCTGCTTTAATGTCTAAATTGAAGGGAGCCAAAACCTAGAATCCTTAGGGAGCTATTATACCAAGTTGGTATCAGCTATCTCCCTTGATTTGGTGTTTTAAATGATTTAATTAAAGGTTTTAATAAAAAGATTTTCATTAAATGAGATTTTAATAGTCAAATCATTTTCTCACGTAACTTCTTTTCTTCAAACTTTTCTCTCAACTTTCCCACCAGCCAAACTCTCTTTTCATCACTAAAATATTCAGAAAATTTTCCTATTTCTTTTTCTTTTGATTCCTAAATGATGCCCATGGAGTTCTACTTCAAATAGTTAGAGTTTTCTTTAAGGATTTCACCAAAATCATTGCAAATCAAGGGGAAAGCTTGTGTTAGAGGTGATCTTTCTTTTCTCTCCTCTAATCAAGGTTCTTTATTGAAATTCCCAAGTCTTTGGCTCTCTACTTTTGTTTATTAACAAGATTTTGTAAATGAATTGATGGAAATTGCTAATTAAAGCTTTGAAAGATGGATTTTCAAGATTTTCGTTTGGTCACTGTTTTGATTGATTTGTGAATGATTTTAATTATAATTTGGATGTTAAATGATGAGGAAATAATGGTTTTATGAATGTAATCCCGAATTGAGTTGGATCTCTAATTGTTAGATTTTTAGATTTTGGGTTTATGGGATGTTAATGTGAAATCTGAGTTTCTAGCGGTATAAGGATGATATTAGGATGTTTTTTGATGTTGAATTATGGTTAAAATGTGATGGAAGTGTTAGTTGATGGCTAGGCTGAGTTTAGAGAGCAATCAAAGGTGATTTCAGAAGGGTATTTTGGTGCTTTAGGGCAGAGCAACGAGATTGTTTAAGTTGATGGTGGTTTTGATGCATTATGATGCATTGATCATCTGTTCTTGTGTGGTATAAACATGGGAGAATACTTTGGAAGCAACCGATGAAGAACTGGGGCCTTCAGACGCTTGATTTTCGCATCGGCGATTGTGGTTTCGCGAGTCGGTGAATGGAAATGGGATTTCCAGCTTTGAAACACTTTTAAAGTGGTTTTGGGAACTTAGTGTAAGCTTGAAATGCTTTACTAAGTTCGGAAGTAAGTAAAGTGATTTTCTCCCTCGGATTGTGCTATTATGAGCTTGTTGATGCACTTGATTTTTATATATGTTTACCTACTGTTTTAAGCATGTTTTTAAGTAAAGGGTTTACTGTTTATAGTGTCATATTGATGAAGGATGCACATGTTAAGTGATCCTTGTATGTATATGCTTATACATGTTTAATGAAGCATGATTTAATGCTTGGAATGTGGCCTATTGATAATGCTTGAAAATAGTGAGATTTGTGCTAAATGAGAATTATATTGGATAGTGATGTTGTGAAAAGTGATTAGTAAATGAAATCGGATATAGTTCGCCGGCTATAGGATTGAGTGCACTATAAACACGTCGACTTGGATGTTGAGGGGTTGTGAATGTACCAAAAACTCCATCAAAGTACCCTAACGATTGAGGAAATTTAGTTGTGTCCCGTCTCTCGTTAGTGGGGTTATACATATATCGATGAGTGGTGTTGAAGGGTTGAAAGGTACCAGATACTCCACCACGTGTGTCACAGTGGTGGAGGGTGGCTCCCGTGTGTGAACCTGGAGATGCCGGTGAGAATGTATGAAGTGCTGGGACAACACTTGGGAATTCCTGTATGCGATATGTTTTGAGAAATGTGAAAGTTGATGATCACTTGAGAGTCAATATATTGGATAAATTGCTATGAAATGTATATGGATGCATAACATGAAAATGCATGTTTTACTCTTTAAGATTTGCACATGGTAGCGATGCATGGAAAGGCTTAAGATGAGTGTTAGCAAATGGTTTTGCTGTTGAAGTATGTGATATTTGTTGCATGATGTATAACATGTTGATTTTTTTAATGACGTGCATGGATTTCAGAAAGGGCATGATGGTTTTCAAATGGAGTAAGATGGTGTTTTTGGTTTTGAGCACTGCTCACTAAGCTTGTATGCTTACGCTCTCTTTTGCCCAGCAATGCAGATAATTAGGTGTTTGGAGGCAGCATCTTGCAAGGGTATCATAGAAGACTTCGTTTTGAATGTATGTTTCGGTTATGGACTAGAGTAAAAAAGGGAATGGGGGTTCCATGGTTTATTTGGTTGATGTATATGAACACTCTTTTCGAGAATGTTTGTTTTGTGGTTTTATGCTTGTAAAAGGCCTATATTTGGTGTTTTGAGAATTGGTTTGAGTTTTTCCTCTTAAGTGGTTTGTTTGTTAGGTTGCATGCCTATGGTTTTCCAATGATGCGATTTGCCATGATTTGATGCTAAGTATGCTACATATGTTTGAGGATTAATGTTTAAATATGATATATGCATGTTGGAAGCATGTTGGATTGGTATAGGATTGATTTAAGTGTGAAAAACCAGCAAAAAGAATCATTACAAGCCCAGGTGTTTCGGTACACTCAAGCTTGTACCGAAACAGTGAGCCTGAAATGGCCTTAGAGTTTCGAAACAGGGTAGGTCCGTTTCGGTACGTTTTGCTACTAGAAACCACAATTTTGAAACACCTTAAGGGTGTTTCGATACGGGCTCGTGTTCTGAGCCGTAAAGTACTATTTCAATATGCATGTTTCGATACAGGGCTAGCCTGTACCGTAACAACCGGTTGTTATGTTAGTCGATACGGGCCCATGTTCTGAGCCGTGAAGTACTATTTCAATATGCATGTTTCGATACAAGGCTAGCCTGTACTGTAACAGCTGGCTGTTATGTTAGTTGATGGAATATTCTGAACATCTGTTTCCTTGTATTTTGGTCCCTAAATGTTGTGGATGCTATTAAATGAGCATGAATGATTAGGTTGAGCTGAGATTTAACTGAGATGCATGTAATGTGATTAATTAGAGGTTGGTAATGCAAAAATGGCTTGTCTTTTTAAATCGGAAAAATTACAAATTGGTCCCTAAAAGCCGTATTTGAATGAAATTGATGTTTGATCGAGTTACGAATGATCCGCTGTAATGTTAAGCACATAGGAACCTAATTTGCATCTAGATAAGCTAAAATAAAAAATAGGGTTGTTTATTGAGGTAAACCTTCCTGGTTTACTTCAATATTCCCTTGTGACTCGTTCGGTTCGGTCAATCGGCTAGGCCAGGTCGAGGGGGTTACAAAGGTGGTTTTTCCTGGCCATCCAGTGCTATGGCAATCTGGTTATAACCTGAGTAACCATCAAGAAAACAGTAAAATTGTTTACCAGCAAGTCTATCAAGCATTTGATCAATAAATGGCAAAGGGAAGTGATCCTTTCTAATTGCTTTATTCAACTTGCGATAATCCATACAAACCCTCCAAAAGGTTCTCATTGGTTATCACAGTTATTCCACCTTTCTTTGGTACACATTGTACCGTGCTTACCCACGTGTTGTTAGTGATTGGATAGATGATTCCGACATTAAGCCATTTGATGATTTCTTTTCTTACCGCCTTCTTCATGGCATGGTTAAGCCTTCTTTGAGCCTCAATGGTCGGTTTATGATCATCCTCGAAAAGGATTTTGTGCATACATACCGCTGGGCTTATCCCCTTCAAATCGGCAATCGTCCACCCTATTGCCCTCTTGTGCTGCCGCAACATATTGATCAAACTTTGTTCATGTTTTGGCAGCAACTTAGAAGAAATAATTACGGGCAATGTGTCGTTGGTTCCCAAATAAACATATTTTAATTTAGGCTAACGGGGTATTTTTGCCCCTGGGTTCGATTAAAATAAAAACAATTTCGCCCCTCGCCGAAAAACGCACTAAATATGGCCCCCAGTTCACGAAATCGATCAAATTGACCCTTTGACTGACGTTTACCATTACGGTGCTGACGTGGCAGTTAACGGTGATGGCATGATGGTCCACGATGCTGACGTGGTGGTCTACGGTGATGACATGGCAATACATATGGGATGATGACATGGCAGAAGGGGCTGAATTGATTAATTTAACTAAACTCAAGGGCATAATTGATTTTTTTTACCAAATTCAGGGCCATGACTGATTTTAATTGAAAGTTCGATAACGTACTTAATCGTTAAGCTAAAAAATATTAATATTTAAGTATTCATAAAAGATTAAAAAATAAAAACACCATAATAAATTAACAAATAAGTAAAAATATTAAAATTGTAAATATAAAAAGTTATCAATATTAAAAAAATCAAAATTTAAAAATATTTATAAACCATTGGAAAAACCTTCGAATGTTTCTCGTTATGTTAAGCATACATATGTTCCTTCAACATATTTTCAATTGAAACATCATTGTATTATAATAGTAATAATTAATAAAACCAAAATTTTCTTTCATTTTTGTACATCAAATATTAATGAGCATAAATTTGATGTAGAAAAGCGAAAGAAAATTTGAGTTTTATTGTTACTCTAATACAATGTTGATTCCACTGAATTTTTTAACGAATGCTAATACTCAGACTAACGAAGTCGAAGATTTTTTTCGATGAAAGTGTTCAATTTATTAATATTTTATAAAAAAAATTATTTATTATGTTTTTACATTAAATTTTATCATTTTATAATTTCTAATATATTTTAAATTTTTATATAATTTTTATTTTTAGTAATTTTTAGAATATTTTATTTATTTATTTATATTAACTTTATGAATTTTTATAAAAAATTGAAGAATATTTTGATTTTTTGTGGGAGTCTTCACTTTGCTTATTTTAAAATTATCTGCACTTAATAAAATTATTTATCCACTTTTAATATTTTAAAATTTAATAATTTTACAAATTTTTATTTTTCAACAAATATTAAATAATTTACAAAACTTTTAATTAAAATCAATTATGCCCATGAATTCGGCAAAAAAATCAATTATGTCCTCGAATTCAGTTAAAATAATCAATTCAACCCCTTTTGCCACGTCATCATCCTACGTGTACTGCCATGTCAGCACAATGAACCACCATGTCAGCATCGTAGACCTCCCCCTCATCACCGTTAACTGCCACGTCAGCAGCGTAAAGGTCAACGTCACTCAAAGGGTCAATTTGATCGATTTTGCAAACTGGGGACCACATTGAGTACATTTTTCGGCGAGGGGCGAAATTGATTTTTTGGGTCGAACTCAAGGGAAAAAATACCCCCTTAGCCTTTAATTTATCAAGCAATTGTTTTAATTCAAGAACCAGTGGTTGCTCGATTGAGGGTTTTTCAACCTTTCGTTCCTCTCTAGAATAATTGAGGGGTTCAAAATACTTACCTGGACGAGAGACCGTCCAGTGGGCTTCCTCAATTTCTTCCTCTTCGGTTTCTTTAAAGTTGGGAATGCTATATAGAACATTGTTGAGGCAGTCGTCATAGTGCATGCCGAGGTAGTGGCCAAACTCATTGCCGAGGTAGGGTGCATCGATGTCAAAGTTGAATTCAGTGGTGGCTTGCATCATTTGACATTCTTCTTGATCGTCAGCACATTTGAGGGTCTAGAAACATTGAGCTTGACTTGTTGGTCATTTACCCTCATTGTTAGTTCACCTTTTTCCACATCGATCAATGTCCTCCTAGTGGCCAAGAATTGTCGCCCAAGTATGATGGGTGGATGTTCTTCTACCTCACAGTCAAGAACAAGGAACTTAGCGGGAAAAATAAACTTATCAACTCTTACCAGTATATCTTCAATTTTTCCCTCTGGTTGCACATATGAGCGATCGTCTAGTTGGAGCATGACTGTAGTTGGTCTTGCCTTTCCAATTCTCAACTTCTGGAAAACCGATTTGGGCATCAAGTTTATGCTTGCCCCTAAGTCACAAAATGCCTTCCCCACATAATGATTCCCGATTGCACATGGTATTGTGAATCTCCCAGGATCTTTAAGTTTAGGTGGTGTTCGGTTGTGTAACATGGCCATACACCCTTGCGTTGCGGCAACTGTTTCAAACTCCCCTATTCTTGTCTGCCTTGACACCATGTCTTTAAGGAACTTGGCATAATTCAGCATTTGCTCTATTTCTTCCATGAAGGGTATGTTGATGTGGACCTGCTTCAAGATGTCTAGGAACTTCTTGAACTGGTACTCTTTTTTCTTCCATTTAAGCCTTTGTGGGAATGGTGGTGGGAGTCGAATGTCCTCGATCTGTTCTTTACATGGAAATTTAATTTGGGGGCATCGAATCTGGTTTTTCAGCCTCTTTCTGATTTTCCTCAACATTATTGTCAGGCTTTACCATGGCGGCTTCGTCATGTTCTACCACGGCAGTGGGATCACATAATGCCGAGGCAGATTCAGCCGCAACAGAGGCCTCATTTTCTTTTGTCTCTTCTTTTTCACTGGCTCGAGGTTCTTTCAGCTGTTTGCCACTCCTAGTGTTGGTTGCTTTGCACTGTTCATGACTAGTTCCCTTAATGATTTCAGTATCGCATAAAAATCCTCCCCTCGATCTGGAGTTTAGGATTTGTGCAAACTGCCCAACTTGATTTTCCAGGGATTTCAATGTCGCCTCATGATTCTGCATCCACATCTCTGTCCTGTCCATAAAAGCATCAGTTTTCTTGATGAACTTATCAGTATTAGCCATATATGCACTAGTTTGAGACATAAAAGCATTAAGATAGTTTTCTAAAGAACTAGTTGGCATAGGTTGTTGCGGCATATAGTCTGCCGAGGCATGTTCTATTAAAATCCCACTGTTGGAGCATTCTGATTGTTCAGATTGAATGCATTGTTGGGGTTGCTCCAGGAGAAATTTAGGTGTTTCTTTCAGGCTGGGTTGTAGTTGTTAGATATCATGTTATTGTTCCAATTGTAGTTTCCAACGTAATAGCTCGACTTTGTATTCTGTGGACATTCAGAAGAAACATGGTTAACCCTACAGTTTTCACAAAATAAATCCATTACCTTGACCTCCTGGTAATTATTTTGCATTTGCATGTTAATGACCAACTTTGTCAAGATGGCAATTTGCGCTAAAATCGAGTCTGAGGACCCTATTTCGTTTACTGATTCCCCCTCTTTTGGTTGTTGGGAATTGATAGTTGTTTTTTACCGTCCTATTTAGGATATCCATTGCTTCATCCGGTTCCTTGTCTAGGAGTATCCCGTTTACCGAGGCATCAAGCATCATCCTTGTTACCGTGTTGCCAACATTGTAGAACATTGTCACATGTGTCCACAATGGGAATCCGTGCAAGGGGCATTTATGTAACAGTTCTTTGTATCGTTCCCAAGCCTCGTACATGGATTCGTCATCTGCCTGTCGAAAAGAAGTGGTTTCGTTACGCAACTTATTAGTTAAATTCGTAGGATTAAAACATGTAAGGAAATCACAACATAAGTTACTCCAAGAACTAATTGATCCTGTTGGAATGCTATTTAGCCAGGTTTTTGCCATATCCCTCAGTGAATAGGGAAACAATTTTAGCCTCAAAATATCCTCATGTACTCCTTGTATTTTAAATGGATTGCAAATCTGCAGGAAGGATTTGAGGTGTTGTCTGGCATCTTCAGTTGCTGAGCCGCCAAATTCCTTATAATATTGATCATGTTAAACATTACGGGCTTCAATTAAAAGTGGACAACTTCTATCTCAGGTGTGACAACTCTCAGATTTAGTTTGTTCATATCTTCTTCTAGGTAGTTTCAGACGGTTGGGTTTCGTACTGGAGCAAATTGTAATCACAGATTTTCTCCACCTCCTGCTGGGGCATCTTGAGCACCACCGAAAACTTTCTGCCCCTTCGGCATTACGATTGTTATTGGCATTGTTACCACCAACTTGATTTTCCATCTCTTTACTTATCTTTAGCTTAAGTCTTTGGCAACTACGATTGATTTCTTGATCAAGGTCGTAGAATGGATACTTTGGGTTCATCCTAGTCATACACCAATGCAAAACCAAAGTTGATTAGTGCTTGAGAAACTAAAAATATGAGTGCAAGAAAATAAAATTGAAAGTTGCTGTTGCCTATCCCCGGAAACGGCGCCAAAAACTTGTTACGTATAAATAGTGATACGCAATTGTGCAAGTATACACGTCGCAAGTAATAAAGTGGTGAAGTATTGAGTATCGTCTCCACAGGGATTGGTGAAACCTTCAACGTTCATCGCCTTGCACTGAAAATAAAATAGAAGTAAAGACACAAGTAATTGATTTGGGTATTGAGAATATTCTAATAAAATGAAAATAAAATAAGCTCGTAATTAAGAAGTACAGTAATCAAGATGAGAGAATGGGCCAGATTAGATTGCATCGTAGTGTGGAAATCATATGACTTGTCTCGGTCTTTGAATGCAATAAACACCAAACTGCCTCGGCAATGATCTAAGTCCCTATCGCGGCAATAAGCTATGCTGCCTCGACAATCCCTTGCTGGCCGGCAGACGATGTCAAGGTTTGACAAAGCGTCCTTTGATGGCTCCTTCTTATCCCTAAGTCGAACTACCATTGATGAATGGGCCTTGATAATACGTCCCGGCGTGAACCAAGGATGAACACCAACTAATCTCACGTTTCTTTTAGCCGTTGAAACTCTAACTTATCCCTAAGCCGAGTTAGCTTCCACCATTGGGTTGAAAACCATGCTTATTCTTTTCTAGAGTTTAATTCTTCCAATATTAAACAAATGAATAACCTCGCAATGCTCTCTCCCGATAAGATTGTAAGAATAGAATCAATGCAAGAATAAGCAAACCTTGATCTAAATTGCATTAACAAAAACTTAAACAAAGTTCAATTGTTTTCTCACAACTTCTAAACAAAAATAATCCTAACCTAAGAGAATTTAGAACACGATGAACATGGAAAACACACAACTAAACCTAATCTCAAGCTCTCAATACTCGACTCCCTTGATGTGTGTGGTAAGCCTTGTTTAAATAGGAAAAGGTGTAGGGAAAGGTCCTTCTTGGATAAGAAGTTAAGTTGGACTTGGACTTGTCTTCATTAAAGAGGTGAATCTTTTTAATTTTAATGCCTTTATCCACTTTGGCCAAATTACATCTTTAACCTTCCTTCTATATTTCCACCATCTTCTCGTGCTCCGATTGCCACGCAAAGCATGTAGAAAAATCTAGCATTTTATGCTCTTCAAATTGGCTACCACTTTGCATATGTTGCCCTCAGGCAGGTTGGTCTGTGCACTACCTCGGCAAAGGTATGTCACTGATTCTGCTCCATAAGGCATTATCTTCATGCTTCAGCTTCCTTCAGTAGAAATTGTTATCTTTGGCTTTACTTGATCCGGGCCTATCTAGAGCTCATTATGTATCATCCTCCCTTTTCTTCATTGCCCGCTCATCATCATCTGACCCGACTGTGGGTAAATCTGCGCAAGCACCAAACATGCATTAAAACATCACCTTTTTCAATAGATAAACCATATATATGGATCAAAGATAAAAGCAGTGTAATTAATGCATGGAGGGCCATAATGCAGCTCAACTAGGTGTAGGTTAACCAATAATTGCCATGTAAAAAGGGTGAAAACGTATTAGTTTTGGGCACTTATCAATAACCTTTAAAACAAATTCCATTGTTTCACAAACAATGTATTCGAGCACTAGAATAGGCTGTTGTATGAGGAAGATTGTGCACAACTCACTCAAACCTTCTTATCTTTCATTATGTACATCAAAATTTCATGTTTTATAAATAAAAACATATTTTAACTTAAAGTTACCCTTAATTCTGTCACTGGGCAGTTTGCACTGCTTTTAGTTAATTGAGCGTTCCCACTGTTACATGATTCAAAATACGGTGGGATTTGTTTCAAATGAAACTAGACATACTCAACTTTCTACCATATAAATTTCAGGTTCTAATTCCACCTATACAATTTATGGTGAATTTTCAAAGTGATTGTTTATGCAGACTTTCAAAACTGTTTTTCACTGTAACTCACATGGCAGTTTATTTTCTTTTCAATTTGCCTTAAAACAGTCTCACAAATCTTCTAAATTCATTCCCCTATTTTTATAAAGTTTAATATATCCCTATCATATGTCAATTCATGCATTTTGGTCCCTGATCTAATACTCAACAGTCCACCACAAGCCGATTTCAATCCTATCCAGCAATCCATGCAGCATTTGAACATTCAATAACATCATCAATTCCATCATTTAATTGTAAATTTCAGTTTTAGACAATCCCTTAATTTATCACACAAGTAATCCTTGATCAACATACTTAAAGAAAACGTTTACATGAGCCTAAACAGATTCATGGAAACCTCCACATTCGCACATACATTATCATGTGTTCAAAATCTTAAATGTGATTCAATTGCGCCTAAGAAATCATGTACACTTTCAATTATCTAACTTGAGCACTAAAACCCTTATCATAAATTGAACAATCAATTTCAAGATTCATGAGCAAGCAATCGAATAACTCCATTCCTGATTACAATACATGCAAGGAAGCCTTCTAATTCGGATTGCAAGTAAGGAAGAATTCTTACCTCTCTTAATACTAAGCTACTCCAAACATATGATTGATTAAGCAAGCTCCAAATTCATGTTTCCATGGAAATTTCTCTCACACCCTCTCTCTCTAAGCTCGAACGAACTAGGGAGAATGAAGGAGATGACACAAGTTTTGTCTCCCTAGTGGTTTGGCCTCATACACGTGGACCACTCAAGCTAGGCAACCCCATCAAGCTTTTCAATATTTTAATTTTAGCATGCAAGACTCATGTTTATATGTTAATCTTTATAGTCACCTCTAATTAGCTCTTCAATTCTCTCCTTTTTCAATTTCGGTCCAATAATTCAAGTGTGATTGCTTAAATAATCACCTTAATAACCATTTCAATGTAACTACTACCTAATTCAGAATTTAGTGTGTTACAAATCCCTCCCCTAAAAGAATATTCGTCCTCGAATTTACCTGAAGGGAATAGATATTGATCTCTCGTAGTCGATTCAGGTTCTCAAGTAGCTTATGTACTCCCTTGATTCTTCCATAAAACTTTGACAAAAGAGATAATATTTTTTCGCAATCTTCTTTCTTCCCGATCAAGAATTTGAACTGGATCCTCTTCGCAAGACAGATCTTGATTGAATTCAACTTCATCCAGTTCTAGGATGTGAGAAGGATCAGATCGGTAGCTCTGTAACATAGAGACATGAAACACACTCTGTATCTTATTTAATTCTTCCAGAAGAGCTAACTGGTAGGCAAGAGGGCCTACCCTTTCAGTGATCTTGAAGAGTCCAATAAACTGAGGGCTCAACTTCCCTTTCTTCCCGAATCAAAATATTTTCTTCCAGGGAGACACCTTAAGAACGACTTGTCTCCAACGTTATGTTGAACATCCTTCCTTTTTCTATCAGCATTAGCCTTCTATCGATCAAATACCTAGTTAAGTCGTTTGCAAATGATTTGCACTTGTTCTTCTGCTTCACGAAGCAATTGAGGCCCTAAGGCTCGGTTTTCCCCTAATTCAGACCAATACAACGGTGTTTTGCATTTCCTTCCATAAAGGGCTTCAAAATGAGCCATTTGAATAGATTATTGGTAACTATTGTTGTGGGAGAACTCTGCCAAAGGAAAAGCTTTCTCTCAGTTCTGGCCAAAGTCGAGAATACAGGCTCGGAGCATATCTTCAAAGATTTGTATAGTCCTTTCTGATTGGCCATCATATTGAGGATGGAAGCTGTACCGTGGTTGGTTTTTGTCCCTAGGGCTTCTTGTAGGGATTTCCAAAATCTCGAAGTGAATCGAGGGTCCCGGTCAGAGATTATGGAAGCTGTACCATGTAATCTGATGATTTCTCAGATATATAATTCAGCTAATTGATCCAGGCTCATTCTCATCCAAACAGGGAGAAAGTGAGCAGACTTAAAAAATCTATCTACAATGACCCAAATTGCATCATGCTTCTTGGGAGACAGGGGTAGCCCACTAACAAAGTCCATAGTTACTTGTTCCCACTTCCATTTGGGGTATTTCGATGGGTTGCAGTAATCCCGAAGGAACTTGATGCTCGACTTTCACCTTCTAACATACCAAGCACTTCGATACAAAGTCAGTTATAGCACACTTCATTCTAGGCTACCAATACAGGATTTTCAGGTCTCTATACATTTTCACAGAACTGGGATGGATAGAGAAAGTACTATTGTGAGCTTCATGGAGGATTTCCTTCTTTAGGTCAACATCATTAGGAACACAAAAAATCTATTTCGAAAATAGAGTAATCCATCTTCTTTTTGGACAAATTCTAATTCCACTTTTTCATTCAATTTGGATTTAATTTTTTGCAACTTAGGATTCGATTCTTGTAACAACCGAATCCTCGCTACAATTTTGGAGTGAATTCGAATAGAAGCTAGTGTTACATGCTTCTTGATCATTCGACAATGAGACGAATGGATGTTGGGAAACAGGAATGTTGCCGACTGAGTGCGTCAGCCACAACATTGGCATTCCTATGGTGATAATCTATGATCATATCATAATCTTTAAGTAGCTCGATCCATCATCTTTGCTGGAGGTTGAGTTCTTTCTGAGTTAGAAGGTATTTTAAGCTTTTATGATCAGTATACAGATAGCACCTTTCTCCGAACAGGTAATGTCTCCATATTTTTAAGGAAAACACCACCGCAGCCAATTCCAAATCGTGGGTTGGATAATTCAATTCATGAGACTTCAGTTGTCAGGAAGCGTAGGCCACAACCTTATCTCATTGCATCATAACGCATCCTAAGCCTAAATGTGAGGCATCACGAAACACCGTATAGTCGTTACCCGATTATGGTTGAGTTAGCACTAGAGCTCGAGTAAGAGCTTCTTGCAATTGATCTGAACTTCTTTGCTGCTCTTGAGACAAAATCAATGGTACCTCCTTGCGTAAAAGCTTAGTCAAGGGTGCGGCCAAGATCGAAAAGCCCTTAACAAATCATCGATAATATTCGGCCAGACCAAAGAAGCTTCAAACCTCACTTACATTCCTTGGAGGTCTCCATTTATGTACAGACTGGATCTTTTTTGGTTCTATTTTGATCCCTTCGTTTGAGATTACATGCCCGAAAAAAGATACTTTTGGCAACCGAAATTCACATTTGTCAAACTTGGCATAAAGTTCATGTTCTCTAAGGGTTTGCAAAACAATTTTGAGATGATTGGAGTGTTCATCTTTGTCTTTTTAGTAGATGTTGCGTGTAAAAGAGTCTATCGCAATTGTAGTGCAAGTGTACACAACGCAAGTAGTAAAGTGATACGAAGTATCGGATATCGTCTCCACAGGGATTGGGCTAATGACTTCACCTTGTTTACTGCACGAAAGTAAAGGAAATAATTAAGAGTTGTCACGAGAATAATAAGGTGAAAACGTAAAATAAAGGATTGAGAAATCAAGATAGAGAGAATGGGCTGGTATTGAATTGTTCGGTAGTGTAGGTATTGAATTGCTTAGGATCTCCAGTTCTGTCGTCGCTCTCGTCGCCGACAGCACCTGTCGCGGCGTCTGTCCGTTGGCAGTCGCGGCAGCAGACACACCAACTCCGTACTTCAAGCTTGGCAAGAATCCCAGATCTGCCTTGCCCTATCCCTAGGCACAAGTCTGTCGATGAACACGTCTTTGATGATACCTCCCGACGTGAATCGAAGGATGAACACCGATGTGTATGAATTCTTCCTTAGCCACTTAACCTCGCCCTATCCCTAGGCACGAGATGGTTCAACTATAAACTAGAGAACGCGCTCTTATCTCTTTCGTATACTTAACTCTCCCGATGCTAAGTAAATGGATAACCTCACAATGCTCTCCCGATGCTCTTGCAAGATATTAAAACCAAGATAAAAGAACTTGAAGTTTATTTTATTGAACTTGAAAAATCCTAAAACAAAGCAACCATTGCAACTACTTTACAAAACAACCCGTAGCCCTAGGGGGAATTTAGAACATATCGGTGACAGGTAAACGGCAGGGGGTTTTTGGTTTCGGTTATGGGGTAGAATGAGGGATGCTCTCTCCTAGGTCAAAACTATGCCCTTATATAAGCTTTGGGCTCAAGTATTCTAAGGTAACAAGGATTACAACTTTAATTAAAAGTAAGATTCTAATAAGGACTAAATCTCTAAAGTCTCCTACTTTCCAGCCGCCTCCTTGTTTCATGGAAATTCTCCTCCTTGAGCTTTGGCTTGACATATCTTTTGATCCGGGGCTTGGAAAAATATTTGGCGTTCACACGACAGACGAGCAGATTTTTCTCTATCTATCGAGGTCCACTTGACTTTTCCTCTTCATAAATCTGCTGTCACCATGCTGTCACGACAGGTCCATGACAGGTTCGTCTTCTTTGGCTGCTTGTCCAGTTCCGCTCTCCTGCTTCTCTGCCCTGCGCCTGCCTTCATCTTCTACTATGACAGATACCTGCAAAAATAGCCATCTTTTAGTAGAATCCGTGCCTTTAGTCCATTTGTGATGTTTTACTGAAAACTAACCTAAATGCAATGCAATGATGCTTGAATGCAGCAGAAATATGGGTTAAAAAGGGTGTAAATAATAGAACTTTTACACACTCAACACACCCCCAAACTCAAGTTTTTGCTTGCCCTCAAGCAATGAAGAAAGAAAAATGAATATTTTTTTGTGTTGGCCTTCAAACAGTGAACTGTCCCTTACCCGTCGCTCATTCTCTATGGCGGCAGCAACCTGTCGGAAAGGTTAGGATCTGTCCGGACTCTCCCTATAGCTCTCGTGCAGTTTGTGCATGCTTGTGAACAGTTATATGCCAAGACTCTCTTAGTTTCA
This sequence comes from Hibiscus trionum, assembly GCA_030270665.1. Lineage (NCBI taxonomy): Eukaryota > Viridiplantae > Streptophyta > Magnoliopsida > Malvales > Malvaceae > Hibiscus > Hibiscus trionum. Next base: position 33,541,201 of record BSYR01000021.1, read on the forward strand.
CTAGAATAATTGACTTTAGCTTGTTTAGAGTTTTTCCTACGAGACTGTTTTCTTTTTTTTTTCTTACTAGAGCCAGAATTGGGCACCTCTAGTTATTTCCTTTTTTCAAACTTCTTCTCTTTTACTAGAGCCAGTATTTCAGGCACCTCTAGTTAACTGTCTAGAGCCGGTGATAGGTACCTCTAGAAGTTTTTCTCTGGTTATCTACCTAGAGCCGGTGGTAGGCACCTCTAGGTTTCCTGAGATTCTAGTCTCTTTTCTACTCTAAGTGCTAAGTTTTCCTATTCTAGTTTGGCTAAAAGAAATCTAAGCAGTATAACAGTCACAAAAGTGTTTAAGTTTTCAGAACTATAGAAAGGCTCTAAACTTTTCCTTAACCTGTCCTAAGGATGCTGCCACGACAGAGCCGTCATGACATGTAAGTTAACTTCACAGTTTTAAGCCAACAGTTTTTAATTTTTTTTTAAAGAACTTAAATAAAAAGACACAACAATAATTGAAAGATGTACTAAGGACTCCATTAAATATGGAGGGTGCCACCCCCAAACTCAAGGGTTGCATTGCCCTCAATGCAAAATGCCATGGAAAATAAAAGAAAGATAGAAAAAAGAAAAGAACAAAGTACATCACAAAATATAAAGGCAGGCAGCAATAAGAGAAAATAAAGACTTAAATTTTCACGCACTGCTCTCGCTGCTGTTGCTGACGCGGATCTGATGGCGGCGCCTGCGCTGTGGAGGGGGCTGGACAGGTTCAACAGCAGGTTGCTCAACAGGTTCATCGGCCTGTTGAGGGGCAGGTTCTTCCACTAGTCGGACATCGGAACTGCTGCTGCTGTCCCAGCTGTCACTCGTGATGGCTTTGGACAGCCTTCTTTTGTCGGCCACATGCTTAATTCGTTTCACTCGTGTGAAGGCGCTGTCCAAATTCCTCCGGACAAGAGGGCTGTCATCAGTGGCAGCTCGCTTTGTTCCTCGAGGGGAGGTGTCTGCCGATGGGCTGCCGGCTGCCATCGGGGATGGTGCGGAGGAGGCAGATTCTCCGTGGGGAGAGACAGGTGGTGTGGGAGTGGGGGAGGGGATATTGAAATAATGGGCGGGGAAGGTGGGGAAAATGACATCCGTAAAATTCAAAGTATTGGTAATGAAATTTACCGTAGCATTGGAGAAGTCACGGATGAAAGTCATTAAACCCATCTGGCGCTCCTCTATCCTCAAGATGGCAGCAAGGATGTGGGCGTTCTGATATGTCGGAGCGGTGTTGGTGGCAGCTTCTGGGGCAGGTTCGGTGGCCGGTTCATCATCGGAATTAGCAAGAGGGGCGTTTGGGTCGAAGGCGTTGATGGGAGTTGCAGCTACGACCTCCATGAGGCTGGAGATGTTGCTGTCTGTCCAGCCGCTGCCCTTCTTGATTTTGTCGGATGGCTCCTTTGGTACGGCAGCACAGCGGCAGAGGGCAGTGATGGTTGATGGTAGGCATAGTCGTGAGTCCGAGCGGAAAGCACAATCGAGGATGCTGTCCCTCATGTATCTGCGCACATTGATGGGCCTGTCATGCATGATAGAGTGGATGAGGGCCAACCGCTGCCTGTTGACTGTCGTATGGTGGGATGAGGGCAGGATACGCTTTTTGATAAAAGCGTTCCATAGTTTTGCCTCAGGGAGTAGCTGCCCCCTGTGGACAGAGTGGGGGTTCTTCTTACTGGTGCTCCATGTCGTTCCCGCTTTTGTCAACTCCCTCATGACAGCATCATGTCCGGCAGCGTCGAGGGTGTCCCAAAATTGTTGATGAGCATCATCATTGGGGCCAAAGAAGAGGCCGAATACATGGTTGATGCTGCTGACGGTGAAAGGAACTGTCACTCCTCGGACGGTGACAGATGTCGCCGTCTTGCTGTCGATCGCCGCATAAAATTCCCTGACCAGAGTGTCATTAAGCTCTGCCGGCTGTTCGGCAAAGTCCTCCCAAAGTTGTGCTGTTATGGCCTTCATTATGAACGGCCGGAGTCCCATATGGGGGGCATCTCTGTTATAGATGAAGCTCCGCTCCTCCAATAGTTCCTTGTTAGCGAACGGGGCTACTGCTGCTGAAGAAGAAGCGGCAGCAGCGTTCTGACGGGTTTGTCGTGAAGACATTTTTGGTTACAAGGGCTGACAAAGAAAGAAAATAGATAAAACTAGAAGAGAATAACAAGAGAGAAAAAACAGAAGTGATGAAAAATGAAGAGGGGAAGGGGTTTATATAGCGGTCGAGTAGCTGCCCATTTAATGCCGCAACGGCAGGCGAGAATAACGGGGCGGCATATTGAATATAGCGTGTCTGACGCGTCTGACACGTATTAATGCGTCTGCTGTGCGTCTGCCGCACGCTTCTGCGTCTGCCGTGTCAGTCTGTTGACAGCCTGTCGTATCCGTCTGCGGCGGCAGCCGAAACGGCATGCTTCAATAAATGGGCTTTAGTGGGCTGATGGATGGGCGGTGGGCTGGGCTCACTTCTTCTTTTCTTCTTGACTCCTTTATTTCCTAAAAACTGAAATTATAAAACAAAACATTATTCGAATAAAATAAACCTAATTTCCTAATAATAATAAAATAAGTAAAAATAAAAATTAGGTTAAATTAGTGATGCCTTGTGGGGCATCATCTAAAGTAACCACTTCCTGTAGTCCTGGGGCTTCAGTCCCCTGATAGTGCTTGAGGCGTTGTCCATTGACTTTGAATTGGTGCCCATCCTTTAATGATTGAATTGTAATGGCACCATGGGGAAAAACTTGAACCACTTGGAACGGGCCAGACCATCTAGATTTAAGCTTCCCTGGAAAGAGTTTCAACCTAGAATTAAACAACAACACAAGCTGCCCTGGGCAGAACTGTCGTGGCAGCAACTTCTTGTCATGCCACTTCTTGGTCTTTTCCTTGTAAATCCTTGCATTATCGCAGGCCATTGTCCGTAATTCTTCAATTTCGTTCAGATCTAATAACCTTTTCTGGCCGGCCTTATCCAAGTCCATGTTCACTGCCTTAATTGCCCAATATGCCTTGTGCTCGATCTCGACAGGCAAGTGACAGGTTTTCCCGTAAATCAGTCGGAATGGAGACATGCCCAATGGAGTCTTGAAAGCTGTCCTGTATGCCCATAATGCATCATTCAGAAGTAAAGACCAGTCTTTCCTAGTTGGTTTAACCATCTTTTCAAGGATGTTCTTCACTTCCCTATTGGATATCTCAGCCTGTCCATTGGTCTGTGGGTGGTATGCTGTCGCGATCTTGTGCTTGACACCATATTTCTTCAAAGCGGCAGCAATAACCCTATTATCGAAATGTCTCCCTTCATCACTGATAATCGCTCTAGGGATGCCACATCTAGAAAAAATGTTTTTGTGCAGAAACTTTTGGACCGTTTTGGCATCATTCTTTTGCGTTGCGATTGCTTATACCCACTTGGAGACATAGTCCACTGCTAGGAGGATGTAAAGGTTTCCACACGAAGATGGAAAAGGTCCCATAAAATCAATCCCCCAAACATCAAAGATCTCTACTTCTAAAATATTCTGCAGTGGCATCTCGTTTCTCCTCGAGATGTTACCTGTCCTCTGGCACCTGTCACAGCTTTTGTAAAATTCCTGTGCATCTTTATAAAGTGTCGGCCAGTAGAACCCTGACTGCAGCACCTTGGCAGCAGTTTTATTGCCTCCTAAGTGACCTCCATATTGTGACGCATGACAGTGATGGAGAATGCCTTCTTGTTCTTCTTGTGGTACACACCTTCTTATAACCTGATCTGCGCACATTTTGAAAAGAAGAGGTTCGTCCCAATAATAATGTTTAACATCATTTTGGAACCTCTTCCTTGCTTGATAATTAAGATCAGTAGGTAATATTCCGCTAACTATATAATTAACGAAATCAGCATACCAGGGAAGGTTAGAAGACTTACCTATCGCCATGGCTGTCGCGACAGCGACTGCAGCAGCAAAAAGCTGCTCATCTGGGAAGGTCTCTAGTATGTGTGTCTCATCTAACGGTAGACTCTGTCCCGCCTCCAACCTCGACAAGTGGTCTGCCACTTGATTTTCTGTCCCCTTTTTGTCTTTGATCTCAAGGTCGAATTCTTGTAATAACAAGATCCATCGTATCAGCCTAGGCTTCGCATCCTTTTTTGCGAACAAGTACTTGAGGGCAGAATGGTCGGTGTGTATTATTACCTTCGTTCCAAGTATGTAAGAACGAAACTTGTCGATGGAGAACACCACAGCTAACAGCTCCTTTTCTGTGGTGGTATAGTTCACTTGGGCTTCATTTAATGTTTTGCTAGCATAATATATGACGTGAAACAGCCTGTCTCTGCGCTGCCCAAGTGCTGCCCCGACAGCATAGTCACTAGCATCACACATGATCTCGAATGGTTGTGTCCAGTCTGGTGGCTGTACTATGGGGGCTGTCACTAATTTTTCCTTCAGAACCTTGAATGCTTCAGTACATTCCTCATTAAAGTCAAAGGGTCGGTTCTGCTCTAGGAGATGGCATAGCGGCTTGGTGATCTTTGAAAAATTTGCAATAAATCTTCTGTAAAAACCGGCATGCCCTAAAAAACTCCTAATGCCCTTGACTGTGGTTGGCGGCGGCAGCTTCTCTATGACTTCAATTTTTGCCCTGTCGACCTCTATCCCACGGCAGCTAATCTTATGGCCTAGAACTATCCCTTCATCGACCATAAAATGGCATTTTTCCCAATTGAGAACAAGGTTAGTTTTTTCACATCTTTCAAGTACCTTTTGGAGGTTGCTGAGGCAGCTCTCAAAATCGTCTCCAAAGACGGAAAAATCATCCATGAAAATCTCAAGGAAATCCTCTACCATGTCGGAGAATATTGCCATCATGCACCTTTGGAAGGTGGCAGGTGCGTTACAAAGGCCGAACGGCATCCTCCTGAATGCATATGTTCCGTAGGGGCATGTGAAAGTCGTTTTCTCTTGATCCTCCGGTGCAATAGCAATTTGGTTATAACCTGAATAACCATCAAGAAAACAATAATAAGATTTACCCGCTAATTTGTCAAGCATTTGATCAATAAAGGGTAAAGGGAAGTGGTCCTTTCGGGTAGCTTTGTTAAGCTTCCGATAGTCCATACAAACCCTCCAACCGGTCACAGTCCTGGTTGGGATTAGTTCATTGTTTTCGTTGGTTATCACGGTCATGCCTCCTTTCTTGGGAACACATTGCACCGGGCTAACCCATTTGCTGTCGGAGATGGCGTAAATAATACCAGCATCTAACCATTTAATGATCTCCTTACGCACTACCTCCTTCATCGCATGGTTTAGCCGCCTTTGAGCATCTATAGTCGGCTTATGATCTTCCTCAAGAAGGATTTTGTGCATGCATAACGCCGGACTAATGCCCTGAATGTCTGCTATCGTCCATCCAATCGCCTTTTTGTGCTGCCTTAGCATGTCGATCAGCTGTCGTTCCTGTTCCTGCGGCAGCTTAGCAGAGATGATTACGGGCAGTGTGTCATCACAACCAAGATAAGCGTATTTAAGCTGCCCTGGCAGGGGCTTAAGTTCTAAGACAGGTGGTTCAACAGTAGAGAGCTTTTGGATTAAATGGTTATCCGAAGTGTAATTCAAGGGTTCGAATAACTTACCTGGACGATGGTCTAACCAGTTTACCTCCTCATGACCTTCAGTATCAGATGTATCGGATTCAGAGGAGTTGCTGTCGTCGGTGCTGTCGTCATCGCTGTCGTGACAGGTCTGTAAATGGCTGTCGCAGCAATGACCAAATTTTTTATCATGGCAGCCCGACCTGATGCAGGGGTAATCAAAGGTCACCTCAATGATGGCCTTGCATTCCTCGTCCAAATCAGCTCGTTTCATTGATTGGAGAACATTCAACTTAATCTCTTGATCGTTTACTCGCATGGTGAGTTCTCCTCTCTCCACATCAATCAGTGATCTTCCCGTGGCTAAAAAGGGTCGCCCAAGGATGACTGGTGCGTTCTCATCTGCCTCGCAATCTAAAATAAGAAAGTCAGCAGGAAAAATAAACTTATCCACTCTTACCAAAATGTCTTCAATCTTTCCCTCTGGATGAACGTAAGAGCGGTCGGCTAGCTGTAGGGTAACTGTCGTGGGCCGCGCCTTCCCAATACCTAATTTGGGCATTAGATTAACACTAGCTCCAAGATCACAAAGTGCCTTACCCACAAATTTGTCACCGATTACACAAGGTATGAGGAAGCTCCCTGGATCCTTCTTCTTCTGGGGTGGCTGCCGATGAAGAATACTCATGCAACCATCTGCCGTCCTTACCGTTTCAAATTCCCCAAGTTTATATTTCTTTGACATGACATCCTTGAGAAATTTAGCATAACCGGGCATCTCCCTAACGGCGTCTAACAGCGGAATATTAATCTGAACCTGCTTAAAAATATCATAAATCTTTTTAAGTTGAGATTCTTGCTTAGCTTGCTTTATCCGTTGAGGAAAGGGTGGTGGGGGACGGTAATCAGCAACACGTCCTTCCCACTGCATACGAATCTGAGGACGATGTTCTTCATTTTTCTCCTCTGTCGCTTCTGCTGTCGTGACAGGCTCATCGGCAGCAGTCTGTTTATCACCTGTCGGGGCAGCGTCCTCGGCAGGTTTATCTAAGGCAGGTTCCTTTTCTGTTTCAGCTTTTTCCGGTCCAGGTAACTTTTTCCCACTCCTAGTAGTAATCACCTTACATTGCTCATGTGGGGGCGGTCTAGCATTTTCAGTATTGCTAGGGAAACCTCCATTCTGCCTCGGCTTAATGTGCTGGGACACCTGACCCATTTGTGTCTCTAGAGATTTCAAGGTAGCCTCATGATTTGTCATCCTCATCTTGGTTTCATCCATAAAGTTTTCTGTCTTCTTGACAAACTGATTAATATTGTCCATATACGTACCAGTCTGAGACATAAAAGTGGCCAGAGTCTGCTCCAATACACTACTCGTGGCAGGTGGTGGCTGCTGTTGCTGTTGCGGCGACAGGTTCTGCGGCAGGTTTTGCGGCTGCTGTTGCTGTCGCGTCAACAATCTAGGACCCCCCTGATTCTGATTATGCACTTGTGGATTCAGAGCATTGTTAGGGTTACTCCAAGAAAATTTGGGATCTTTCCTCCAATTTGGATTGTAGTTGTTGGAATTGTAGTTTGGCTTGTAATTTCCAACATATTTTCCCTCTTCTATATTTATAGGGCATTCATCCCTACTATGATTTCCCTCACAAGTAGTACAAACTTCCTCGACAGCAAATCCTCGTAAGTCCTCTTCATTCAATAAGTGTTTCATGGCTTTAGTAAGGAATGCTACCTGTGATTTCATAGTGCTGTCGGCCTCATAGTCCTTGACAGCAAGTACCCGTTTACCCCCTCTTCTAGCTGTCGGAAACTGTTCTTCATTCTTAGCTAAATTTTTCAGAACTTGCAGCGCCTCGTCTGGATCTTTATCCAATAGTAATCCATTTGCTGCAGAATCAATTCGGATGCGAGTTTGTAGATTGGCAGCATTATAGAACTTTGTAACCTGATTCTAGACGGGGAATCCATGCATAGGGCAGTTTCGAAGAAGAGTAGTAAACCTGTCCCAGGCCTCGTGCATTGGCTCGTCATCTTCCTGTTGAAAAGTAGCAATTTCATTACGTAATCGCTCAGATAAATGCGAAGGATTAAAATGAGATAAGAATTCACGAGTTAGATCTGCCCAAGTCATAATAGAACCCGGTGTTAGTTTATTCCACCAAGTTTTAGCTCTGTCCCTTAATGAATGGGGGAATAACCGAAGCCTCAGTATCTCCGGACTAACTCCTGGCAGTCTAAACGAACCACAGATCTCCTGGAACGTTTTGAGATGCTCCCTAGCATCTTCTGTCGCAGAACCACTAAACTGTCCGGCGTTGTTGATCATACTAAACATGACAGGTTTAAGCTCGAAGTTATCAACATCGATATCCGGCAGCGTGGTCTCCAGCTCTACATGATCGTTCAGCATGTAGTCACGACATGACCGTCGTCCACCTGCTGCGGGCGGATCGGCGACAGGTGGGTTATTATTGCCAAGGGGTGGTATGAATCCACCAGCAGGTTGGTTATGGGCCATCTTCTCTAGCTGTTCTTCGAGATATTCGTTTCTGTCTAAAAGTCGGCGAAGTTGTTTCTTGAGATTGAAGGAACGTTCGATTTCCGGATCTAATTTATACTCAGGATCTTCACCTCTTTTGGATCTGTGCATAAACAAGAAAACCTCGTGAAAAGCAAGAGTTGAAAACACAAAATAAAAATTAATAAAAATAAAAACGAAAATAAAAATAAAAGCGAAAAGTGCAATAAAAGAAAGATGTCGTTATGTTGCCAATCCCCGGCAACGGCGCCAAAAACTTGTTGCGTGTAAAAGAGTCTATCGCAATTGTAGTGCAAGTGTACACAACGCAAGTAGTAAAGTGATACGAAGTATCGGATATCGTCTCCACAGGGATTGGGCTAATGACTTCACCTTGTTTACTGCACGAAAGTAAAGGAAATAATTAAGAGTTGTCACGAGAATAATAAGGTGAAAACGTAAAATAAAGGATTGAGAAATCAAGATAGAGAGAATGGGCTGGTATTGAATTGCTCGGTAGTGTAGGTATTGAATTGCTTAGGATCTCCAGTTCTGTCGTCGCTCCCGTCGCCGACAGCACCTGTCGCGGCGTCTGTCCGTTGGCAGTCGCGGCAACAGACACACCAACTCCGTACTTCAAGCTTGGCAAGAATCCCAGATCTGCCTTGCCCTATCCCTAGGCACAAGTCTGTCGATGAACACGTCTTTGATGATACCTCCCGGCGTGAATCGAAGGATGAACACCGATGTGTATGAATTCTTCCTTAGCCACTTAACCTCGCCCTATCCCTAGGCACGAGATGGTTCAACTATAAACTAGAGAACGCACTCTTATCTCTTTCGTATACTTAACTCTCCCGATGCTAAGTAAATGGATAACCTCACAATGCTCTCCCGATGCTCTTGCAAGATATTAAAACCAAGATAAAAGAACTTGAAGTTTATTTTATTGAACTTGAAAAATCCTAAAACAAAGCAACCCTTGCAACTACTTTACAAAACAACCCGTAGCCCTAGGGGGAATTTAGAACATATCGGTGACAGGTAAACGGCAGGGGGTTTTTGGTTTCGGTTATGGGGTAGAATGAGGGATGCTCTCTCCTAGGTCAAAACTATGCCCTTATATAAGCTTTGGGCTCAAGTATTCTAAGGTAACAAGGATTACAACTTTAATTAAAAGTAAGATTCTAATAAGGACTAAATCTCTAAAGTCTCCTACTTTCCAGCCGCCTCCTTGTTTCATGGAAATTCTCCTCCTTGAGCTTTGGCTTGACATATCTTTTGATCCGGGGCTTGGAAAAATATTTGGCGTTCACACGACAGACGAGCAGATTTTTCTCTATCTATCGAGGTCCACTTGACTTTTCCTCTTCATAAATCTGCTGTCACCATGCTGTCACGACAGGTCCATGACAGGTTCGTCTTCTTTGGCTGCTTGTCCAGTTCCGCTCTCCTGCTTCTCTGCCCTGCGCCTGCCTTCATCTTCTACTATGACAGATACCTGCAAAAATAGCCATCTTTTAGTAGAATCCGTGCCTTTAGTCCATTTGTGATGTTTTACTGAAAACTAACCTAAATGCAATGCAATGATGCTTGAATGCAGCAGAAATATGGGTTAAAAAGGGTGTAAATAATAGAACTTTTACACACTCAAGAGTAGACCAGGATGTCATCTATGAAAACCATGACAAATTTATCCAGGAAAGGTTTAAAAACTCGGTTTATAAGATCCATAAACGCAGCAGGGGAGTTTGTTAAACCAAATGGCATCACCAGAAACTTGTAGTGGTCATACCGAGTTGTTAAGGCAGATTTAGGGATGTCAAACTCCTTCACTCTCATTTGATAGTAACCTGATTTAAGGTCGATCTTTGAAAACACTAAAGCACCCTTTAATTGATCAAACATATCTTTGATCCTTGGAAGCAGATACTTGTTCTTAATCGTAACCTGATTAAGTTATCAGTAGTCTACGCACAATCTCATCGATCCATCCTTCTTCTTGATAAAGAGTACTGGGGCTCCCCAAGGAGACGAGCTCGGTTGTATGAATCCTTTGTCCTACAACTCTTGTAATTTCTTCTGGAGTTCTTTCAATTCAACATGAGCCATCCTATATGGAGTCATAGATATTGGGTTGGTTCCCGGTTGTGTCTCGATCTTGAACTCCACTTCACGGCTCGATGGTATCCCAAGGAATTCCTCAAGAAACACGTCAAGAAATTCAAATATAGTTGGAATAGTTTCCCGACCAAAATCAAAGTCATCTCGTTTAACCATAGTGTAACACCCTAAATTCTAGTCTAGTAATATTGAAGCCCAATTGCCTAAGTTGATAGTTTAATTGAACTAGACCTTAAGCTAATTAGGTAATTAAGGAGTAAAGTGAATGAAAATGAAAAGTGAGCGACCAATTCAAAGTGACCAAATCGAAGAAAAAGAGGAAATTAAAGATTGCATTATAAATTTCCCAATTCCCCAGTTACCCTTGATTAAGATTAAGACTAGAGATTAATTAAGGGACAATATGATCAATTCTTAAATCCACTAACATGGATTACATGCACTATCTTCTTCATTTCCTCCTAATTGCCGAATTGAAGAGAGAAATTAGAGAGAAAGAGTGAACTTGAGAGAGACACATAGTTAAGGATGAAATCAAGCTTGCATGTGTAGGATTTTCCATGAGAATTGAGCTAGAAAGCAAAGTAAGCATATGTTTAACCTTGTTCATTCGAACAACTTGAAATATTGATTGAATTGTGTTGTTTGATGCTTGTGGATAGAATTAGCTATTGTATATGCTTGATAGATGCTTGAATTGAGATTATAGTTATGTAAATTTGAAGAATGAACATTAGGTATCACGCTAGAATTGGGTAAACATTGAATTGGTACACTAGAGTAGTAGGCGAATGGAATTGGTGTTTAATTGATGAAATTGGTATACTAATTGAAGAGGAGATGATGATAACCTGAAATCACGTAATAGAAATTGGTTAAAATTGATAATTGAAGTCTTGATTGAACTAGGTTGATAGTTAGATTGAAGAAACTGGACTAGTAATGAAACCAACTACTTAGATGGCCTAATTTAAAAAATAGGGAGTATTTTGATTAAACTAGTGAATTTGGGATTAAATCAGATATAAGGGCTGGTAAAGTTAGATAAAAACAGGGGATAACCTTGAATGAATGTTTAATAAGTTGTATGACTTGATTGTTAAGGAACTTGATAGTTTTAAATGATAATTGGCAGAATTAGTGAAGAAGGGACCAATGTGGAATAATGGCTAAATTAAGGACTAAAATGGACTGTTTAGGGACCTATCTTAACTTGAAAGAACATGGGAAAACAGGGGAAATGAGGTAAAAGAGTGTAAAATGAACTAGTAAGGGTCCTAGGTTAAATAGCTCACTAAAGTGGACTTAATAATAAGTTGGCATATTCAAAACTTGAAATTTGACCTAACTTTAACTTCAAATCTGTATTGATATACAAGGGCTAAAATTATGAGCCATACATGGTTGAAAAGATAATTGAACTAGCTTTCTAAAAATATAAACTAATTGAAATTCCAACATATAGATTAAAAGATATGAGCATATTAGTAAAGGGTGTGCAAACCGCCAGAAGCAGAAACAATTTAGTATTAAGTGTAAAATGAGCTTGATTGTATATGGCTTGTATTGATGGATTGGTTCTAATGATGTTTCCATGCTTTTGTGTGTGGCTTTCTAGAGCAAGGAGTAGAGGAAATTGGTGAAGGAAATAGAGTTGGACCTTCAAAGGATAGGCAAAAAGGGATAACAATAAAAGACTAAGCTTGCTTGGAGTTTTGTGAGTGTAGTTTTGTTTAGGGTTGGGACTTAGGTCCTAACCAACCATCAAATTGCATGAATACATTCTTGTTTGAGACTTATGCTATGAAATAAATTTAAAATATACTTGGTAATTGAACATATGGGAAGAATGGAGCTAATAATTGCTCGGTAAAGCAACTTGTTTGTCTTGGCTTGATAATAGAAAGGAGTGAAATGCTTGCTTGCTATGCTCTTGATGATCCATTCGAATTACTTGATGGTCTAGATGACCTTACTTAATGCTTGAATTCTTGATTACTTGATGTATGAATCAGTATGTAAATAGCTTAAGGGCTTAAAAAGAACTTGAACTTGATTTGCTTGATGTTTAATCAACTTGTTGAGTGATTGCTTGATAATAAATGAATTAAAGTCTTTGGTTACTAGTTAGTCATAGGTAGAAGGGCATGCCTTAGAGTCTAGAGCTTATTGTGTAAGGGGGACTACGGTCCAGCACTACGATGCATCTTGTAGCGACAGGCGGAGGGTATGTATGTGTGGTCTTTGGCAACAGTAGGATGGTTGACCAGCACTACGGTGCATCTTGTAGCTCTACGGTGCATCTTGCGGCGACAGTTTGGTTGGAGACTTGTTTACCTAGACTTAACTATGGGCAAATTCAAAATACGCTAATAATATTAAAATGAGCTAAACTAAACTTGAATGAATGTATATGCTCTTGTTCTTGACAATGGCTTGTAAAATAAGGAAATTCATGAATGGCTTGATAAACTTGTCACCGTAAGCATACTTGTAAAATTGAATAATCAAATATGGTAATAAGAGCTTCTAATCAAATAAAAAACACATGATTGTTTGCTTGATGCTGTTGCTTAATGCTTGTGGTTATAAACTTTGCTTGATTGGTAGGATTGGGACCTTGAAGTGAATTGCTTGTTCTTGACATGTTCAACCATTTCAATGAGACATCTATAGGCTACTTAAGGGCTAGCTAAAATTTGTATTAAAAGCCTAGATAGGTGATGCTTGTACTAAAAGATACTAAAATCGATAAGCTACCAGTTTAGTACAACTTCACTAAGTACTTTAAGTACTTATCACTTTCGTTTTTCCTTCTTCCCAAACCACATGTCTAAAGTGATTGAAAGCTACTCTTTTCTAGAGTCGAGGCATTACACAAGTGAAGGCTGAAAGTATGGCTTGTAATATTTTGTTACACTCCTAGATGGTGGCTTCAGCATGTGTCTAGACTTGTTAGTTCATGCATTTTGGTTAGTACTTAAGTATGTATGCAAAGCTTTGATCTCATGGTATAAAATGTTTAAAGTTACTTGATGGGATCACATGTATATAAGTAATGATCCTTGTGAACATTGTGTCCAATCCCCGTGGAGACAATACTCTAACACTCATCATTATATTACTTGAGACGTGTACACTTGCACTAATTATGGAGCACCTTTTACACGCAGCACCTTCCTTACCTTAATAATCCAATGGTTTGAAGTATGTACCTGGTCGAGTTGTTATCCAATTTACCTCATCTTGCTCTTCGTCGATTGGTTCTTCAAAATCGTCATACTCCTCTGGTTCGACAATAAAATTGCCGAGGCAGGTACACTTTGAGAGGTTGAGGCAACTCTCCTCCATGTCAAAGTCTAGCTCTATTGTGGCATAGATGAGTTGACATTCTTAGGGATCATCGACATGCTTTAGGGTCTTCAACACGTTAAGTTTTACTTGCTGGTCATTCACCCTCATTGTGAGTTCTCCTTTTTCGACATCGATCAATGTTCTTCTTGTTGCTAAGAAGGGTATCCCGAGAATAATGGGTGCGTGCTCATCTGCTTCACAATCTAAAACAATAAAGACAGTAGGAAAAATGAATTTATCAACTCTTACCAATATATCCTCGATTTTTCCCTCTGTATGCACATAGGATCTATCCGCAAGCTGCAGCATCACAGTTGTTGGTCTCGCCTTCCCAATTCCCAGCTTCTGGAAAATCGATTTGGGCATCAAGTTTATGCTTGATCCAAGATCGCATAATGCCTTCCCGACATAGTGATTTCCGATTGCACATGGTATTGTAAAACTGTCGGGATCTTTTAGCTTAGGTGGCATTCGATTATGTTGAATAGCCATACATCCTTCGTCATAGCCACCGTTTTGAATTCTCCTAACCTAGTCCTCTTAGAGACTATGTCTTTAAGGAACTTGGCATAATTCGACATTTTCTCAATTGCCTCAACCAATAACAAGTTGATGTGAACTTGCTTTAAGATGTCGAGGAACTTCTTGAAGTGGTACTCATGCTTTTGTCGCTTCAACCTCTGTGGGAATGGTGGTGGAAGTCGAATGTCCTCAATTCTTTCATTTGTTTGGAACTTGATGGATGGCATTGCCGAGGCATCAAGTCTTGCCGCGGCATAAGCAATTGGTATTGCCGGGGCATCTATACTTGTGGTTGTCGAGGCATCAGGACTTGTCTTGGCAGTTTTCGACTTACCAGTTTTGTTAGGGGTTTGGTTGCTAGACTCATCCTCTAGAATACGGGGTCGCTCCTTTGGTTGAGCTTCTTCAAATTGTCGGTCACTCTGAGTGGTGATTGTCTTGCACTGCTCAAGGCCAATTCCCCTTGCGACCTCAGTATCGTTGGGTAAGCCTCCTTGTGGTCTTGTATTCAGATTTTGGGCGTACTACCCAACTTGAGTCTCTAATGACTTCAGGGCTACCTCTTGATTCTGCAATCTTATCTCAGTCCTATTAATAAAAGCATCAGCTCTTTTTATGAAGTTACTATTCTCAGCCATATAAGATTCAGTTTTTAATATGAAAGCATTAACAGAGTTTTCCAAGGAACTAGATGTGGTTAATTGTTGTCGCGACATCGGTTGTTGGGGCATGTTCTGTTGGAATCCCATTGCTGGAGCGTTCTGATTTTTCTGGTTAAGGGCATTGTGGGGATTGCTCCATGAGAAATTTGGATGCTTTATCCAGGCTGGATTGTAGGTGTAGGACATCACGTTATTGTTCCAGTTGTAGTTTACAACATAAAAAATGGACTCTCGGTTCTGTGGACACTCAGAAGAATTATGGTCACCATTACATAAATCACAAAAGGAACCTACTATCTTAACCTTCTGTGTGTTGCTTGGTCGTTACATGTTCTTAACCAAATTGGTTAAGGCAATAGCGTGAGAATCAAATCCGGCGACTCAAGCTCGTTTATTGTAGCATGGTGTCTGACTCTTCTTCTCGTAGTTGGGAACTGATAATCATCTTTAGCAAGCCTGTTCAAAACCTCCATTGCTTCTTCTGGTGGCCTATCTAGGAGTATGCCATTTTCCGAGGCATCTAGCATCATCCTTGTCGGTGTGCTTACCGCATTGTAAAACATCATCACTTGTACCCATACTAGGAATCCTTGTAGGGGACATTTGTGTAACAATTCTCTATATCACTCCCAAGCCTAGTACATGGATTCATCATCTGCCTTTTGAAAAGAAATGATTTCGTTACATAACTTATCAGTCATATTTGTAGGATTAAATCGAGCAAGGTAATCACAACATAAATCAATCCAAGATCCTATTGATCCGGATGGAATACTATTCAAAAACATTTTCTCTCTATCCCTCAGTGAATAGGAGAATAATTTTAACCTCAAAATATCCTCATGGTCTCATTGTAGCTTGAATGAATTGCAAATCTCCAAGAAGGATTTGGGACGTTGTCTGGCATCTTCAGTTGCCGATCCACCAAATTGACCAATTGTGTTGATCATATTGAACATTATTGGCTTTAATTCGAAGTGGACAACTTCAATTTCGGGTGTGACAACTCCCGGGTTCAGGCCGTTGAGATCCTCCTCTAAATAGTCTCAAACGATTCGATTCCTTGTTTGAGCAGGTTGAGCTGGCAGGTTCGCTCCGTCTCCTGCCGCGACAATCTGATTGCCATAGGCATTGTTATTGTCGGCTTGATCTCCCATTGCTGCTCTCAGTTTTTGTCTGAGTCTACGATAGGTGCGTTCAATTTCTGGGTCAAGTGGATATTCTGGAGCTGTTGGATTTTCCCTGGTCATACACGAATGCAAAGCCAAATTTTGTTAACCCTTTAGAAACTGAGCAATAAAAAGTAAAAATAAAAGTGCAAGAAAATAAAAACAAAGTCGCTATTGCCAATCCCCATCAACGGCGCCAAAAACTTGTTGCGTGTAATAAGTGCATCACAATTGGTGCAAGTGTACACGTCGCAAGTTATAGTATAGAAATATATCGTCTCCACATGGATTGATGCTTCTTCAGGAATTTAACTTATCGCACTGTAAAATAAAAACACAAGTAGGTGATTGTGGGAGTTCTAATTAATAACTAAACTAAGAGCAATAAAATAAAAGAAAGATGTAATCAAGTAATAGAGAATAGGCCATATTATTGTGAGTTGAAGAGTGATAGTCGAATGGATCGTCTCGGTAAAAGAGTGCAACGGCAACTCAATTGCTGCGACAATTGGTGTCAATCGGGTTGCCAAGGCAACTTGTATAGCGGTTACTGGGGCAACTAGTATAACGATGCCAGGGCATTGATTGCCATGGCAACTACTTGGGCAACTAAGCAGCGACCTTCAAGGTTCGGCGAAGCGTTCTTCAATGATTTCTTCTTATCCCTGAGTCGAAATACTAGTTGATTGTGCAAGCCGTGATAATACCTCCCATCGTGAACAAAGGGTGAACAACAATCAATCTTGCGCTCCTCTTAGCCGTTGAAATTCGTAACTTATTCCTAAGCCGAATTAGTCTTCATCGAATTGGATAAAAACCCTCTTGAATCTAACTGTCCCGATATTAGATAAATAGATGAAATTGCGAGATCCTCTCTCAATTCACTCGCAAGTAACGTTCAAAGCCAAGAATGAACAAACCTTGAATAAAAAGTGCAATCTTTATTACCTAAACAAAATACCATTGTTTCTGAAAACCACAAAACACAATAACCATAGCCAACTAGATTTAGTTCATGGCTAGGTTCCAAAGAAACAAAATAAAGTTTTCCTAACAAAAACCTAATTAACAAGAAGAAAAAAGTTGAAGAAGATGTTGAAAGCCCTCTTGGTCTCTCTCCGTCAATCGAACATGTTGAGGCTTGCAGCTTGGCCTTCTTTAAACAGGGGAAGGCTAGGTCAAAGTCTTTCTTGAGTAGGAAGTTAAGTTGGATAAAAGAAATATTAAATCTATTACAATTAAAACTTCCTCCCATTTTCTTGGGATACATCTTCTCTTGACCTTTTTGCAAACTTCCAACTCTTTTTCTCCACGCCATCTATCCCGATTAAGTTAGATGTTTCTGCTCTTCATGCCGGCTACCACTTCACCTTATTCTTTCTTGTCGACGGTTGCCATGGCAACTGGTTCAGTATCTCCTTCTTGGGTTGCCACGACATCTCCTTCTTGGGTTGCCATGGAAACTATCTTGGCAACTAGTCCTGCACACATAAAAATAACTTCCAGCATCATCTTTTTCCACCAAAACTAAGCAAATCATCAAGTCAAACCATACCACCAAGGAAACAATGCAATCATGCATGAATGACTAATTATGCAACTAATATGAGCCTAAGTCTAGAATTTTCTTGAGTAAAAAGGGTCACAAAAATAGAATTTTGAAACACTTAACAAGTTCTTGTATCACTCTGAGAGCTATTCCCTTTCCTCTTTTCTGAAGCTTTCATCTTAGCTTCTGTAGCAATAGCTTTGTTTACCAAATCTTGAAAATAAATTATCTCCAAAGTTATGAATAAACGGCATAATTCATCACTAAGCCCATTGATAAACATCTGACACTTGTCCTCATTCTTCTTGATATACTCGGATCCATACTTGCAATACTTGCAAAATTCACTAACATATTGTTTTATAGTTTTGCCTCATTGCTTAAAATATAAGAAACGTCGTCTACGATCAACAAGGTACTGCTCACTTACTTACTTTTTTCAGAATTCTTTGAGGAAGAGTTCCCAAGTAACAGCTTTAGCCGGAGCAGTAAGAGTCGTAGCTTCCCACCAGCTTAAGGCTTCATCAGCTAATAGTGCTAAAGTAGCTCGAGTTTGTGTTCATCCAAACATTGTAACTGCTTGGTTAGAATCCTAAAAGTAGTCTCTAACCAATATTCTGCTACTTCCGGATTTTCTTCATCAGTTCCCGCAAATGTATAGGCCTGATGTTGAGTCAATTTGTCTATAGGAGCCCTTGTAGGTACTACTAACGGAGGAGTGGAAGGTACTGAAGGACTTTGTCTCAAAGAAAGGACTAACTGATCAAACATCTTTTTCATACTAAGGAGACACTATTGTTGCACGTCATGGATATTAGGAGCTTCCTGTTGAAGTTCAACAGTCTTTTCAGGCTCTTGTTGCTCCAGGTTCATTCTTACACCCCCTCCTTCATTGGAGGAACCAGCCGAACTATCATTATCCCGACCCAATCGTGTCTCAAACATTATATAGATTATAAGACATAAAGGAGAACTTTTATCAGGCATAGATCACAAGTGTTTATTAGATTTAACTCCTAGGTGGCACATATGGCATATTATGATGCAGCGAGACTCGATTTAGTCCTAGAATCGACTAAACTCTAGATATGATACCAATAAATGTAACACCCCTTACCCGATTTAGAAGTAAATCGAACTAAGAAGTGTTACTTAACTAACAAGGAACTAACTTACATACATGTAAGTCTTTACTTCGATTACAATGACCAAAAAGAAACTAACACAAGCAATAAAGTCTATCATTTTACACTTTAATCATTATAAGACATGCTAGAGTGAGAAAATAAAATTTAGTTAATGGTGACTAGAATCTACACAATTCGAACAGACCACAAACTTCAAAGGATGTGTAATTGGGTTTAATACTTTATCATTAACAACATCGTTCATTTTAACTAGAGTTTTAAACAAGATTTAAAAATTCTAAGTTTGGGATTATTTAAAGCTATTCAAACATAAACGTGGTTTATCAATTGTTTAAAAAACACAACCATAACATGAACCATATTCAAATGTTTTTTAATCAATAAGCCTTGAATATCTTAATCATAGTTAAGCATTCAATTATCAACAATCACATAGTTTATCCCTCAAGCAACCATTTCAAAAGCATGACAATAAGACTTATTCATCAAGAAACCATTTGAACAACACTTAAACTTATCACACCAATAAACAACTATTCAAGCATCAAGCCTAGCGTGACTTAGCTATCAAGCAAGCATTCAATCACATTTCATCATGACTTCACAAACAAGCAACCCTTTGAAACATTCTACCATAACAAGTTGAGCTTAACCAACAAGCAACAAAAGTATTATAGGCTATTACATACAACAAATACTACATAATGAACTTATACAGATATATAAGCAAAAAGGGTTGTCTAAATGCACTATGTATATCTAACAAACATGTCCGCCTACTATGAGTTCTTATAAGAAAATTACAAAACATACTGTCACCAAATAAGGACTGTAGTCCACCCCAAACATGAGCGCTATGGACTCTATGGGATGCCAACTATACCTAAGACTGACTTGAGACCAAGGCTTTTCATATGTTCTTATCTTATCAAAATCAAGGTTGAGCTAAGCTCCATATTCATATAATCATGTAACATTTATATTCTTATCATAGTAGAAACAGAATGAGCATAGCTCATTATCAGAATATCAAATAACTTATCATATTGCTTAACTTATTATGCGCATGTAAACAAATATTGATCCCAACATGAACCTAACTTCAAGGTCATTTAATCTATAGGGCATATCTTGATTCTTATCTTATCATGCACATAATTACAATCACATGTATAATTCTCAATTCAATCATACATCTTTAGCAAGCATTTGCATAATATAGAGCACTTAACAAGTAATTTACTTACCTCAATCCAAGCATTGCTTAAGCATTGTTTAGCACAAGTATAAAGTAACATAATTAAAATAAACAGATGCTCGAGAAGGCTTCTAACCCATCCCGAGACTTTAAACTACACTCACACTATATCTGAGCTAGGTTTGTTCCTGAGTTACTATTCCAGATTGTCCCTCTATAGCTTTACTCGCTTTGGACCTTGCTTCCTCTACTATTTCTTGGTCTAATCATAAAACAATACATATGCATTAAAATTCTACTTATACACATGTATGGATGCAAAAATAGTCCATTAAATAACGATATAGGCACCAAATAATTAAATGTTCATATACACATTCAAATATGTACAAAACAGTTCTAAAAGTACATTCATATATACACAACCATTCAAGATGCAAATAGAGACTTATGTATACACAAACAATCTAAAACATGTAAAAAACCTTTCAAGACACCTATATACTTGTATTTTCATCGAAACAGTCCACCATACATCCATACGCACACCACATAGTCCAATTATATATATATATATATATATATATATATATATATACAATTATGTATTGTTGTGTGTTTTGAGTGCAACGCAAATGGTGCAAGTACACACGTCGCAAGTAATAAAGTGATATGATAAGAATTGAGTATCGTCTCCACAAGGATTGGTTTGAGCCACTTTGCTTTAGTTATCGCACTGTAAAAATAAAAACACAAGTGATAATAGGGGTTCTAATTTATGAGTAAAATAAAAGAGCAATAAAATAAAAGAAAGATGTGATCAAATGAGAGGGAGTAGGTCGGGTTATCGTGAGTTGAGGAGTGATAATTTAATGGACCGTCTTGGTATTTGAGTGCAAAAATGACTCAATTGCTTGGGCAGTGGCATCAATCGTATTGCTAGGGCAATGGGTTAAGCCAATGCCAGGGCATTGAAGGAATGAAGCTAATGTCGGGGTAATGAGTGAAGACGATGCCCGAGCAATGAAGAAACTGAGTGATTACCTGGGTAATACGCAAAGCGGATGCCTGGGCAATTTGGAAACGACGAGCTTGCCTGGGCTCAACAACCTTCAAGGTTCGACGAAGCGTTCTTCAATGATTTCTTCTTATCCCTAGCTCGAAATACTAGTTAATTGTGCAAGCATTGATAATACATCCCAACATGAACCAAGGGTGTACAACAACCGATCTTGTGCTCCTTCTAGCTGTTGAAATTTGTGACTTATCCCTAAACTGAATTAGTCTTCACCATCGATAGATTGAATAAAGATCATGTTCATTCATTTCATGAATCTAACTCTCCTGATACTAGATAAATAGATAGTTTCACAAGATCCTCTCACAATTCACTCGCAAACAAGATTTAAAAACCAAGAATGAACAAACCTTGAATTAAAATTGCAGACTCAAAAACCTAAACAAAATCCAATCGTTCTCTCAACCACAAACCCAAAATAACCCCAACCAAGTTACATCAATTCATGGCTGGGTTCTAGAGATATACAAAGAATAATCCCCAACCATGAATCGAATGGAAGCAAAAAAGAAGAAGAATAAATCGATCAGCCCTCTTGAATTCTCTCTCAATTGAACTTGCTTTGACTTGGGCGGCTTGGCCTTCTTTATATAGGAGAGGGCTAGGTCAAAGTCTTTCTTGAGGAGGAAGTTAAGTTGGATAAATAGCTTTAAAGAGATAAATCTCTTTAATTTATTTATCTTCCAAAAAAAATCTCATATTTTCATGCAACTTTAATCTCCCTTTGACTTTTTTCATAGAATTCCAACTCCTTTAAGATTTCTTCTTGCTCCACGCCATGTAGGGTTTATCCATTCATCAAATTTGGCTGCTACATTAGCTTATCCTCCAGTCGGCTATTGCCTCGGCAACAAGTTCGGCATGATCTTCTTGAGTTACCTCGGCAACTAGTTCGGTATGACCTTCCTGAGTTGCCTCGACAATTTCTAGTTTGGCTGGGCATTAAATCATGGATACACAAAATAGCCTCCAGCAGTATCTTTTTCCACCAAAACTAATCAAAACATGAACTCAAGCACAACCATAAAGGAAACAATGCAAATATGCATGAATAACTAAAAATGCAACTAATATGAGCCTAAGTCTAACAATAATATGAGTATAAAGGGTAATAAAAATAGTACTTTCGAACCCTCATCACACCCCCAAACTCTAACTATTTCTTGTCCTCAACCAATGCAAAACTAAAAATTACTTGCCAAGACTTTAATCATCAAAAACATGCTTCAAACTTGAATTCAAACCTCAGAACCGTGGCACAAAGTATGATCACCTTTTAAATTTTTCAGATAATGCAAAAATTACTCGGAACCAAACTATAATGCTTGTGACAATGTGTGTGCGGAATTGTGTACAAAATAAATAAGAGGATTCCATGTGAACAATAGGTTTTATCATATTAAGTACCAGGGTATTTGATGTTACTAGAGCCAAATTTAGGTACCTCTAGCAAAGCAAACAATTTCTTATTTTAATATTAATCGACTAGAGCCAGTTTCGGGCACCTCTAGTGATTTTTAATGTGTAACAACTAGAGCCAGTTTTTTCCACCTCTAGCAAGAAATTCTTTTTATTCTAATTTTAGTTTATGCTAGAGCCGGATAGGCACCTCTAGCACAAATTTTTAATTTCAAAGTTACACAATTTTTAAACAACATAAGTTCACTAAGTCTATCTTAATCAACAAGCCACAACCGTGTAAAAAATATTTAGTATCGTAGTAAAATTCTAAGTTATTTTCATGAAATCCTAAAATTTAAAGGTTCTTTTAATTAAGTGCAGTGGCAAAAATTCATCATTGGATGTTTAACAAGTCCAAGCAATTAAATCCAATCAAAGGCATGGCAAGTAACATATGTAACCTATATGTGATCACTAAAGATGAATGCATCTAAACATGAAACTAACTAGAAACAAATACCCCATATATTCGAGAGAAGCATTGTCCCCAATGCATGCAATAAGATAAAAGAAAAAAACAAAATAAATAAAAAAATGAAATACGATGACTTACTCCGAGAGCTCGTCATCGCTAATGATGAGTTTCCGCTGGGCGGTTTACTTGAGCCTCTTGCTTGAGCGTGGTGGTTGCATTCTTTAGGTTGGTGGAGGAACTGATTCCCGTGTAGGGGCTACTTCTTCGCTCTCATCCTCTATCTCTTCAATTTCCTCGGTGGTGGAAGCTTTGAGTTTAGCCTTAAAGGATGTGGTTGGAAGTGATTTCATGGGTGTCGTAGAGGACTCGTTCAAATCCGAAAAACCAGATAATGTCTCATTACGAGTTGGTTCAAGCATAGGAGCTTTACCTTTGTCCTTTAATGTATTTGTTGGGGCGTCATCAGTCTCGGTTGCCTGGGCATCTGCATTGTCTGTTGTTGTGGAAACTGCTGAGGTAGATGTCGGGGCAGTTGCCGGGGCATGCTATGTTGTGGTTTTCGTGGCAAGTAGTTCGGCAGGGATGATAGGGAATGGCTCTTTATTATCCGGGTATTTCTACAGGATGACTTGCGTGATGCCAATATTGTGGTCCTTCATATACCAAATAAACAATAATTGGCATGCTTCGATTTGTTCTAGTGAGTGTGACAATAGGCGTACAAGGGCCTCAAGTTGATATGGAGCTTCTCGCCTACTTGCCTAGGCATCAGCACTGGTAGCGGCATTAGGTATTGTCGAGGCAACTTTGGTTGCTCGAGTATGGTTTTATGATTTTTTTCCATGGGTTTGTGGTTCCTGTGGGTTCTTTATTGGAAAAACAAAGTAAAACAAGAAAGAAAACTTATGAGTTCAAGGCTAGGAAACTTTTTATCCCTTGAAACTCTTATCCTTAAAAAATAATCATAAAAAGATAAATATCAAAATAAAGGAAAAATGAATATAAAAATATAGATAAAAAGAAAGCTTGAGAAGGGTCATTTCTGATATTTCATATAGTCCATCTGTACCCTCCATCGAGTGGCAATATTTCCCAAAAAGAATTGGGTCAATGTTCTTGCAGCTACTCCCTTTTGTGTTACCATGGTGGAGGTGTCTTTCCTTCGTGTTCCCTTGTAGTCCATGTATACTCCCCACCTTGCTACTAATCCTGAAGGCATGAAAATATTAGTGGAAATCGTTATATCAACACCTAACCATTTAATTATCTCAATCTCATCTACCTTCATCATGGTTGGATGTAGCCTTCGTTGCCTTGGAAATTGCTTCTCAAGCCAATTTTTGTGGCAACCAGTTGCCAAAATTCATTGTAAGTCAAGGGAGAAAACAATTTTCTAAAAATCTACACAAGTCCAAACATCGTTTTCTTTAGGCCTATCATATATCTCCATCCGTAGAGATGTCAATGGCTTCAAGTCTACCAGCGTTGGTTGTAACGCCCTGATTTTGGGCCTAGAAGTTTTAGAGTTGAATCGGACCGGTCGAGAACGGTTCGAGCCTTTAAGGGAGATTTAGGGAATACCTAGTTCGGGATGCTTTAAAAATATGGAAAAATATCTAAAAATCCTCATTTATTATATGAATGATTATGGTGAAAACAATTTTACAAAATATGGTTTGGAAATACTACATTTCGGTGTAGTGACCAAATCGCAGTTTTTGCAAAAGTTGACTAGTGACTGTTTTGTAAAGGATTGAAACTTTGAATCTTTAAGGAGCTAATTTTACCAAAATGTTTTTAATCAGATTTTCTATATTTTGGGTATTTTAATAATGATTTAATAAAGGGAATTAAAAGAGAAAATCATATTTTGACTTTCATAACTACTTTACGATCTTTTTTCACTCTTTTCATTTTCTCTCAAATGCCACTCAGCCAAACACATTTCCTCCATCAATTAGCCTCTGATTTTCATCCATTTTGATGAGATTCCAATCTCCTATGGATTCCTAATCTTTTCCCCATCAAATCCTCTTGTTTTCACTTTAGATTTTCAAAGAAACTTGCCCAAACTAAGGAGAAATCAGCCATTAGAGGTAAGTTTCTTCCTTCTCCTCTAATGATAAGTTATTTACTAAAATTCTCAAGTTATCAATCCTTTGTTAATGATTTTTGAGTTGCTTTAATGTTAGAAACATGAAATTGTGTTAAAACTCAAGATTCTTGGAGAGATCTTGATGATTTTCGTAACTATTGGTTAGGCTCTGTTTTGAGGTTGATTTCTAATGTATTTTGGATGGTAATTGATGTTATAAATAAGGTTTTATCAAACAAATCCCGAATAGGCTTGGATTTCTTAGTTTTGCATGCTAGATTGGTGGTTTTTGGGTGGTTTTGGTGTTCTATTGTAGCTGGAGGTTTAAGGACGAGTTTATGGTGATTTTTGGTGTTGATTGAGGTTTAGAAATGATTAGAAGTGATATATCTTGGCAGGGCTTTGTTTTGGAAGAGTTTGGAGATGATTTCGGTTGTTTTGGGTAGCCGAAATGGTGCTTTTGAGTAGAGCAGCGAGTTTGTTTAGTTGGCTGGTGATTTCAATGCATGATGATGCATTAATCCTCTGCTCTTATGTGTATTAAGCAGGGGAGACATCTTCGGGCGCCTTTGGTGTTGATTCGGAAGTGCCGGGAGCTTAGATATCGTATCGGCGAGCAAGCGAAACGTAATCGGTGAGTGCGAATCGTTTTAGAAGTCCTTGAGGGAGAAAGAAACAAGGTTTGGGGATTTTAGGGTTGGTTTGAAACACCATCCTAAGTCTGAAAGTAAGTATGGCTAGATTTGCTCTCAAATATGTGGTTGTTGCCCCTAAAATGCTTTTACATGCTCTTGTTTTGAGATAGACAAATTCCTACTGTTTTATGCATGAATTGTAGCATGAGATGATTCTTTGAAGATATTTCATGAGATAGCATGTTGCATTGAAGAGTTTTGAGATTTTGATTTAATGCAAAGCATGTGTTATGATTTTGAAATGAGATGAGAAAGATTTGAGAAATGATGCATTAAAAATAGTAGGTGAGATGATGTTTTAACATAATATATTGGCATAGAAGATGAGAAACTTACCGGATATAATTGATCGATCAATAGGATGTGAGTGCACTATAAACTAAAATTCGTACGTGCTCTTTGGAGTCAGGAAATGGGGGTAGTGCCATCTCGTTGATCTTGCGTGTGGTCGTGCAATTGCGGTGGCAAAGGTAGATGAGAGCAAATTTTTGTAGCATTTCTCTTCTTAGCCTCTCTGAATGTTGTCGCGACATTGCTCTATTCAGGCTCCTCAATCATTGTCGTGGCAATTTGTTGTATAGGTTCATCAAGTGTTTGGCAGTCTCTTTCATTGGTAGGCTCTCGACTTGGAGGTTTTAGTTGTTTCTCACACATTGGAGAGCTTTCTGTGTATTGTTCCTTCTCCTATTGCCTTGGGACATCAGTATCCCTAGGACCTAATTGTTGGTGAAAGTTATCCATGGCATTAATGAGTCTCCTCATTTGATCTATTGAATTGCTCCTGAGTGCATCCATTCTAGTCATCTTTGCTTCCATAGAATTTGATAGCTCTTGATTAGATTAGATGAGAGATTCAGTTCTAGCCATGAAAGCTTGAAGTGTGTCCTCCAAGGATTTTGAATGCTCTTTTTGGAAGACTATATTGCCATTGCATATATGTTGTTGTGACACTAGGCTGCTGATAAGGACTACATTGCCGAGGCATGTCTGTTGCTGCAACAAAACTGTTATGGTAAAAAAATTGAGCTTTCCATCAATGGTCCTCCGTGAAGTCATATGCACCGGGATTGTGAGGGCAATCTTCAAACACATGACGTTCTCCATAAAAAGTGCACGAGTTTTCCATGGTATATGGTTTTCTCGGTTGATTCCTATCTTCCAACATCAACTATCGAATAGATTTACTTTTATTTCCCCACATATTGATGTCCCTCAACTTGTAGCACACATGAATTTTTTTATAAAAATAACAAAAAAAGATAGTAAAACTAATAAAAATGCAATAACAAAAACAACTAACACCAATTGCCAATCCCCAGCAACGTCGCCAAAAACTTGTTGCGTGTTTTGAGTGCAACGCAAACGGTGTAAGTATACATGTCGCATGTAATAAAGTGATATGATAAGTATCGAGTATCATCTCCACAGGGGTTGGTTTGGGCCACTTTGCTTATCACACTGTAAAAATAAAAAACACAAATGATAATTGTTAAGTATGTAAAAGTACTATCATTTCACTTTTTTTTCTATGACAATTATTGCTAGATCTACACCCATTTGCGTCATATTGTAGCCCTCCATGAATCAATCACATTGGTCTTATTCTTGATCTTTAAATTTAGTTTATTTGGTGGAAAAGTTACTACTTATGTGTGTGTTTGGTGCAGGTGCAGATTTTACTACTCACTGCCCGGGCAAGCACTGCCGCGACAGTGAAGGAAAGATAAGAGTAGTGCAATACTTTCTCTCGATGGTCCAAATCAAGTCAATCGTGTGCAACATTTTCTACTGGAGGAAGCTGAACTATGAACCAGAGCCTTGTGGAGCAGAACCAGCTAACAGACATATGCCGAGGTAGTGACCTGTCACACTCGACAATGGAGAAAACATGCAAAGTGGAGTGCGTTTTAAAGAGCATGAAAAGTTAAATTTTTCTATGCACTTTGAATGAGGATCAGACTGGGAGAAGACCATGAAAAAGCCAAAGGAAGGTCAAGAGAAGGTTCTACGCCAATGGGAGGATTTTAAGGAAGAAAGATATAATACTTTAAAAGAAGACATTTTCTTTTAATGTGTTTAATTCTAACATAACTTCATCCTCAAGAAAGACTTGACCTCAACTTCCTCTATAAAAAGCCAAGGCCGGCCATTGAGAAGATAAGAGAGAGAGAGAGAGAGTCGAGCCTTTGAGAGAACTTGTAGCGAGCTCCATTGCCATTATGTTCTAATTTCTTCTTAGGGTTTAGATTGTATTGTTTAGTAATTGTGAGAAAAAGATTGGATTTTGTTTAAGGTTTTGTTAATGCAATTTAATTCAAGGTTTGCTTATTCTTGGTTCTTATTCTTTTTTTCGAGTGAATTGGGAGAGGATCTTGTTAATTATCTATTTGTCTAATATCGGGAGAGTTAGACTCACGAAACGGATAAGCATGGTCTTCATCACATTCGGTGAAAACTAACTCAGCTTAGGGATAAGTTAGAGTTTCAATGGCTAAAAGAAGCGTAACATTGGTTGGTGTTCATTCTTTGTTCACGATGGGAGGTATTATGAAGGCTGCACATCAGCATGGTTTCAACTTAGGGATAAGGAGGAGCCACTGAAGGACGCTTTGCAGAACCATAACGTTGTTTTTTGCCGACCCAGCAAGGGATTGTCGAGGGAGTTGCTTAACACGTTGTTGTGGCAGTGACTTTGGTCTATGCCGAGGCAGTACGGTGTTCGTTGCATTCAAAGACTGAGACAATCCAATTGGTTTCCAACCTACGACACAATATAATCTGGCCCATTCTCTCATCTTGATTACTCTACTTTTTAGTTTACTAGCTTATTTTATTTTCAGTTTATTAGATTATTCCAAAATCTCAATCATTCACTTGTGTTCTTTATTTTTATTTCTTTTTTAGTGCGAGAAGATAACCATTGAAGGTTTCACCAATCCCTGTGGAGACGATACTCAATACTCATCACTTTATTACTTGAGACGTGTACAGTTACACAATTGTGTGGCACTTTACACACGCAACAAGTTTTTGGCGCCGTTGCCAGGGATTGGCAATAGCAACTTTCAACTTTATTTTCTCGCACTTTTATTTTTAGTTTTCAAAGCACTAATCAACTTTGGTTTTGCATTGGTGTATGACCAGGGCGAATCCAAAGTATCCGTTCTATGACCTTGATCCTGAAATTGATCGTAGTTGCCAAAGACTCAAACAAAGGATAAGAGAAGTGATGGCATACAATGCTGACAGGCAGCATATTGTCGACGGTGATTAGGATGCTTCGACAGGAGATGGAGAAAATCTACAAATACCATTTGCTCCAGTATGAAACCCAACCGTCCGAGATTACCTAGAAGAAGATTTGAACGGACTGAATCCAGGATTTGTCACACATAAGATAGAAGCTACCCACTTTGAACTGAAGCCCGTAATGTTCAACATGATCAATATTATGGGGAAATTTGGCGGCTCAGCAACTGAAGATGCTAGACAACACCTCAAATCCTTCTTGCATATTTGCAATTCATTCAAAATATAGGGAATCCATGAGGATATTTTGAGGCTGAAGTTGTTTCCCTATTCACAAAGGGATAGGGAAAAAACCTGGTTAAATAGCATTCCAGTAGGATCAATTGGATCTTGTAGTGACTTATGTTGAGATTTCCTTGCTCATTTAAATCCTACAAATTTAACTGGTAAATTGCGTAACGAAATCACTTCCTTTCGATAGGCTGATGACGAATCCATGCACGAGGCTTGGGAATGATACATAGAGTTGTTACATAAATGCCCCTTACACGGATTCCCATTGTGGACACATGTGATAATGTTCTACAATGTTGTCAACACCACAAAAAGGATGATGCTTGATGCCTCGGCAAATGGCATACTCCTAGACAAGCAACCGGAAGAAGCAATAGAGATCCTAAATAGGACGGCCAAAAACGACTATCAATGCCCGACAGCCAGAAGAGGAGGAATCAGACACTAATCCCTAATAAACAAAATAGAGTCTTCAGACTCAATTTCGTCCCAAATAGCCACCTTAACCAAGTTGGTCATGAAAATGCAAAAGCAAAATAATCATCAAGAGGTCAAGGTGATGGATTTATTTTGTGAAAACTGTGGAGGTAACCATGTTTTTTTCTAAATGTCCACAGAATCCAGAGTCGAGCTTCTACGTTGGAAACTACAACAGAAACAACAACATGATGTCCAACAACTATAACCCGACCTGGAAGAAAGACCCGAACATCTCACGGAGCAACCCCAACAACACACTCAATCAGAGTAATAAGAATGCTCCAGCTGTGGGATTCCAATAGAACATGCCTCCGCAATCAATGTCGCTACAACAATTGATGTCATAGCAGCAGCCTATGCAATCTAGTTCTTTGGAAAACTCTCTCAATGCTTTTATGTCTCAAACTAGTGCGTATATGGCTAACACTAATAAATTCATGAAGAAAACATATGCTTTTATGGACAAGACTGAAATGAGGATGCAAAACCATGAAGCAACCATAAAGTCATTGGAAACACAAGTCGAACAATTTGCACAAAGCCTGAATTCTAGACCGATTGGAGGATTTCCAAGCGATGCTGAAGTCGCTAAGGGAGAAACTCATGAACAGTGCAAAGCAATCAGTACAAGGAGCGGCAAACAGTCGAAGGATCCCTGAACCAATGAAAAGGAAGAACACAAACAAAAGGAGTCCACTACCGCGACAAAGCATGACAATATTGCCTCAGTAATACCTGAACCCACTACCTCGGTAGAAGTTGACCACACTGCCGCGGTAAAGCCGAGCAAAGACACGAAGAAAAATCAGAAGGCTGTTGAACAACCAGATCAGATGGCTGAGATTAAATTTTCATGCTTGCAACGGATCAAATACATTCGACTCCAACCACCATTCCCACAGAGGCTAAAGCGGCAGAAGCAAGGGTACCAATTCAAGAAGTTCTTAGACATCTTGAAGCAGGTCCACATTAACATACCTTTGGTAGAGGCAATAGAGCAAATGCCAAACTATGCCAAGTTCCTGAAAGACATGGTTTCTAAACGAACTAGAATTGGGGAATTCTAGATCGTTGCCACGACATAAGTATGTATGGCCATGCTACACAACCGAACCCCACATAAACTTAAAGATCCTGGAGCCTCACAATACCTTGTGCAATCGAGAATCACTACGTGGGGAAGGCATTGTGTGACTTAGGAGCAAGCATAAATTTTATGCCCAAATTCGTTTTACATAAATTGGGAATTGGAAAGGCTAGACCCACCACAATCATGCTCCAGTTGGCCGATCGATCATATGTGCATCCAGAGGGAAAATAGAAGACATACTGCTAAGAGTAGATAAGTTTAGTTTTCCTTCTGACTTCCTTGTTCTGGATTGTGAAGCAGATGAACATGCACCTATCATAATCGGGAGACCATTCCTAGCCACCGGGAGAACCTTGATCAATATGGAAAAAGGAGTACTAACCATGAGGGTAAATGACCAACAAGTCAAACTCAATGTGTTCTAGACCCTTAAACGTGCTGACAATCAAGAAGAATGACAAATGATTCAAACAACTGCTGAATTCAACTTTGACAAAGACGCACCATGCCTTGGCAGACACTGCCTCGGCAATGATTCTGGTTACTACCTCGGCAATTATCTTGACAGCCTCCTTGACGCCTGCTCCGACAAAAAATTGTCTAAATTTGAAGAAGCTGAAGAGACGGAGATTGAGGCACAAGAGAAAGCCCACTGGACAACAACTCACCAGGTAAGTACTTCGAACCCCTCATTTACTCTGAGAAAAAATAAAGGTTGAAAAACCTTCAATTGAGCAACCATCAGTTCTTGAATTAAAACAATTGCCTGAACATTTAAAATATGTTTATTTGGGAACCAACGACACATTTCCTATAATCATCTCTTCTAAGTTGTAGCCCAAACAGAAACAAAAACTGATCAACATGTTGCGGCAGCACAAGGGAGCAATGGGGTGGACAATTGCCGATTTGAAGGGAATAAGCCCAGCCGTATGCATGCACAGAATCCTTTTGGAGGATGACCACAAACCTACCATTGAGGCTCAACGGAGGCTTAACCATGCTATGAAAGAGGTAGTGAGAAAAGAAATCATCAAATGGCTTGATGCCGGAATAATCTACCCTATCTCCGACAGCACGTGGGTAAGCCCGATAAAATTTTTACCAAAGAAAGGTAGAATAACGGTGATAACCAATGAGAACAACGAGTTGATCCCAATCAAGACTGTGACCAGTTGGAGGGTTTGTATGGATTATCACAAGTTGAATAAAGCTACTAGAAAATATCATTTTCCTTTACCATTTATTAACCAAATATGTAACGCCCTGGTTTTGGGCCAATGAGTTAGCCGGGTTTGGTTAGGCGGTTCGGTTCGGACTAGTTTAGTGGTCTAGTCTAGTTTTGGAAAATAATTAAATTGAGGGGTTTTTGGTCGGATAAAAATATGGGAAATTTTCGTAAAATCATAATTATATATATGATTAATTTTGGTAAAGGTAATTTAAAGAAATTTTTTTTTTTTGGAAATTGGACATTTTGGTTTAGTGACTAAAATGTAAAAATGGTAAAGTTTGATTTAAGGGTAAAAACGTAAAAGGCTAATGCTTTGAATCTTTAAGGAGCAATACCAAGGGCTAATAGAGACTTTTCCTCATATTGTACAATTTTAATTAAATAATTTTAAGAAAATGATGGAGGGAATTTGAAGAGACGATTACTCATTTTCTTTTGACGATAGTTTTCTTCTCTCATTTTCTCTCAAGTTTCCTTCATCCAAACAATAAGATTTTCAAGGTAAACTCTAAATTTGATTTAGATTTCAAAGATTTAACCATTTTCTATTGTTTTCCTATTGACTCTACTATTTTCTCTTTGGTTTCCTTTTGGTTTCTTTTCAAAACTGGAGGAAGAGCTCATCATTAGAGGTAGGTTCATTCTTCTCCTCTAATGACATGTTCTATACTGAAATTCCCAAGTAGTAGTCTTTTACATATTATTTTTAATTGGTTTATATATATTGATGAAATCATGTTTAATTAAGATTTCTTGAAGATTTATGGTGGATCTTTGGATTTGATGTTAATTGCTAAGTTAATGATTGATTATTAACATGTTTTTAATGGCTAATAATGGTAACTTGATGGATTTTGTTGAGTAATCCCGAAATTAGTTAGATTGCTAGAAGTTAGTGATGAAATTTTGAGTTTTAGGGGTTGTTGTTGTGTTTTCTTGATAGCTGGAGGTTTGTTGATGTTGGGGAAGTTTTTTAGGTTGTAAATGGATGAGGATTGATGGTTGATTTTTCTGGGTAATGATTGGGAACGATTTTGAGTGGTTTTGGCGATGTTTTTGGTTTGTATCGATGGTTAATTGCTTAGCGAATGTTGGAGTTGAGTGGGGGTTTATGATGCTGGAGGTTTTGATGCAAGAGTGTGCATTAATCCTCTGTTTTTTCCTTGGTTAGAAGTAGGGCAAGACGTTGCTTGATCATTAGAAGGAACCTTTTGGAGTTTCGAAAGCTTGGAATAGCTTTAGTAAGAGATGGGAAGTTGTATCGGTGAGTGGATGTGGTTTGAAAATTTTCATAAGCTTGGAAACAAGGTTTTGGGAGGTTAGTGTAAGCTTGAAACAGTTAGCTAATCTCGAAAGTAAATATGGTTACTAAAGCTCTCGGTTGTCGGTTTAAAGTCCATGTGAATTATCATGCTCATGTTTTGGATTTATATTTTATTACTCACTATTATGCATGTCTTATAAGCATGGTTTTGCTTATTTATATCCCATGAAATGATTTGATTATGTTTCAAGAGGTTATATTCTTGATGAGATATTTTGCTATATCTGAAGCATGTTTTGAGATGGATATGTAATGATTTTGAAAATGCATTGAAAGCGGTGAGTTAACATGGATTTTAATGATATATCGGCTTAGTGATGAGATTTCTATTATCAGATATGTTGGTCGACTGACAAGATGTAAAGTGCACTATAATATATAAAATTAATGCATGTGATAAATTCTTCGGTTACACAATAAGGGTAGATTCTATTGTGTTACGACTGATAGGGGTAGATTCTATCACCGCGGGCAATGCGGGTAGTGGCATCCAGACCGAAGTGAGATTATGGTGAGGGTTGATTTCACCACGTGACTTCATAGGGGTTGATTCTATCAAGGGCTTGGCAGGGGTTGATTCCGTCAAGTGTGTCTGTATATCCGATCATTATTGGATGGGGGTAGATTCCATCCGGTTCACTTAAGAAGCCTATATGAATTGAACATGTATCATGGTTTTAAAATGCTTTTGTATAATGACATTTATACATGATGTTTATGATGTATGAGATTTAAGCATGTATAGCTTCTTCTTGGTTTTGGATTGAGATGTGCATGAGATAATGATACATCTGTTTATAAAGATGCTTTAGATATGGTTTTAAAACCATGAGAAAGTTGAGCATGATGTGATTATGTTTTTAAGGAAACATGGTTTTGAAAAGTGCATTATTGTTGTTTAAATTGAGCTTTCCCCCACTAAGCAAATGTGCTTACGCTCTCCTTTCCAACAATGCAGATAAGTGAGCATTTGGGCAGCATAATAGCAAGGCATTTAACCCAAGACATCACTTGATTTATAAGTATGGGTTTTGATACTTTTAATAAGGTAGAAATGGAAATGGGGAGGGTACCTTGGTATTTGGGAGATGATTGTTTAAACTCCCTGGTTTGGCAAGTGTGTTTTGCCTTATAAGACTTGTAATGGGCCTTTATATGATGTTATGCTTTGTTTTGTGGATTTCTTATAGGTTGCATGCCTCTAGAGTAATCATGTTTTGCAATTCTTGATGATGCCTTTGTGTTGGATAAATATGTGTTTGATGTCTACTTATGATTGTATGATGATTTGTGGCCATTTGGTATGTTTAAGGGTGCTTAAAGGTAGCTATTTTGGTGCAGATCTGATGCGTGTTTCGAAACAGTTGCAGCTATTTCGATACAACTTGCATATTTGGTCTTGTTTTAGAACACAGCCTGTTTCGGTACACCTAGTTATAATTTGTATCCGTATCGAAACATGAGGTCGTTTCGATATGGCTCTGCTATGTCTGAATGTAGAAGAGTTAATCTGGGCACATGGTTTCGAAACAGGTAGGGGCCGTTCCGATACAAATTGCCACTAGAAAACATGGTTTCAAAACAGGGGGTATCTGTTTCGAAACAGGGTAGTTAAATTAGTTAATTTGGCCTGTTTTCTCAGTTTTGAATGCTTACATTTTAGTCCCTTCTTATTTGAGGTGCAATTATGGGTGATTGGATGATCGTGTGATGTTGATATTTTGCCTGCAAGCATGTAAAGAACCTAATTAAAGGTTGGTAACACTAATTTGTAATCTTGACCTCATATTAGATTGTTTCAAATGATGTTGATAACATATTATATTCGTTGCTATGCACGGTGAATGATTTTATCATGTTCTCATTGATAGTATGTGATGAATTGGTATGTGTCACCGGGGTACCCATTGCCAATATTACCAGTGAAGAAAATAATTTTGTTTTAAATGGCGGAATGAGTGACTTGGTTTCTTGCCATTTGTAAGCCTAACTAATTTTTTTTGTTATTGTATTTGTATGGTAGAATTGTTTATCAAATCATGGGAGCGAGATGAGAGCTAAGAGGAAATGTCCGGAATGTAGTTGAGGTGGATGCTGAGAATTTGCCTCCTCCTCCTCCTGGTGGAGGTGGGAGCTGGTGGTGGAGGTGTTGAGCCTCAGGTAGCACAAGGGCCAGCTGCTCCTGACATGACACCTTTGATTCAGGCTATTGTTGGAGCCTTTTCGGCAGCAAAGGCAGGCATGCATGCGGCTGCACCTCAGCCTGGTACAAATGTTGGTTTACCTTTAGAGCATATGTGCAGTCTGGGTGGGACAGAGTTTAGAGGTTTATCTCTGGAGGGTTCAGAAGCTTGGTTCTAGAGTACCAAGAAGATTTTGGGGCAGATGAACTGCAATAACGTGTAGAAGTTGGGCTGCGTGATCTCCTTGCTTCACGGGGATGCGTATACGTGGCGGATGACCATCCCAGCTGGTATGGAATCTGATGATGTTACCTAGACATTCTTCGTGAATGCTTTCAAGAAGAAGTATTTGGGTGTCCATTATTTGGATGAGAAGAAGAGGGAGTTCATAGCATTGATGCAGGGCAACGTGACAGTTGCGAAATATGAGGTGCAGTTCGTCCGATTGAGACAGTACGCCCCTGAGCTGGTAACGGATGCACGGAATAGATGTGATAGGCTTCGCTATGGATCGGTGAAGGAAGTGAAGACCTATATGCTTGCAGCTGAGTATACCGATTTTGATGTACTGGTTATTTGAGCCAAAGACATCGAACAAAGTCTGGGATTGACGTCTCGCTCAGGGTGTTCTAGCTTCGGAAAGAGAGTTGTTGAGTATGATTGTGGACGTGATTGAGATAAGAGATCACTGGGTAGGAGCTATCAGCGAGACCATCATCAAGGTGGTGGTGGTGGATTGGGTCGAGGCCAGTATGGTCAGAATGTTGCTACATGTGGTCCTATGTGTAACCGTTGTGGGAAGAATCACATGGGAGAGTGTTGGGGTAATTCCGGTGTATGTTGGCAGTATGGAGCTCAAGGTCATGTGAAGCGTGACTGTCCATAGTTGGCGAGGCAAGCACCAGCTCGTGTTATGGAGCCTCAGAGGGACCGTGGGCACGGCCGAGGTAATTTTCAACGACGAGAGGATGGCCAGAGGAATGTGGCACACGTAGTCATGGTGAAGCCAGAGGGTGGAGGACCAGCTCGAGTCTATGATCACCGTGAGGGCCGAAATGACACGGATGTGATCACAAGTACCTTCTCCTTACAACCCTTGACATTGCTTACTTTGATAGATTCTGGTTCTACGCATTCAGACATATTGCATGAGCATGCTCGATTACTTGATGCGTCTTTAGAATTGCTTGATGTGGGTATGCAAGTTACGAGTTCGTTTGGTAAAACTGTAGTCTTTAGGAAGTTGTATAGAAGGTGTCCTTTGATGGTTCAAGGACATGTGTTTCCTGTTGATGTAATGGAGTTACCGTTCAATGGTATCGATGTTATCCTTAGAATGGATTGGTTGTCGGAGCATAAAGTTGTGGTTGATTGTGAGACAAAGCGTGTTTCTTTGAATTTTGCTGATGATTTTGATGTTGTAGTGGTGGGTGAGAACATAAAGTTCTTGTCCAATGTTGTTTTTGCGGTGGAAGCTCACAAGTTGAAGAATGGTGGTTGCCAAGTTTATTTGGCGTATGTGATGAACCCAAATGCGTATGTAATGAACCCAAATCTGAAGGAAGCACGTCCGTAGGATATTCGAACAATTTTTGGTTTTCCAGGGGTGTTTTTGGAACAGTTACCTGGGTTGCCACCGGATAGGGAGGTTGAGTTTTACATAGAGACGTATGCGGATACGGCTCCGGTATCCATTTATGAAATGGCACCAAAGGAGTTAAAGGAGTTAAAGATGCATCTTTAGGAGTTGTTAGATCGTGGTTTCATTAGGCCAAGTATCTCGCCTTGGGGAGCTCCAGTTTTGTATGTAAAGAAGAAGGATGGAACGATGCGGATGTGTATAGATTATCGGCAACTGAATAAGTTGAAGATATAGAACAAATACCATTTACCTCGAATTGATGATCTTTTCGATCAATTTTGTGGCGCGGCTGTGTTTTCAAAGATTGATCTAAGATTAGGGTATTATCAGCTTAAGGTGAAGGATAGGGACATACTGAAGATAGCTTTTCGTACGAGGTACGGGCATTACAAGTTCCTAGTGATGCCTTTTGGTTTGACCAATGCACCGGCTATGTTCATGGATATGATGAACCCGGTGTGCCATGAGTATCTTGATCAATTTGTGGTAGTGTTTATCGATGATATCCTTGTGTACTCTCGTACCGAGGAGGATCACGATAAGCATTTGAGAATAGTGTTACAGACTTTGTTGGATAATCAGCTTTATGCAAAGTTGAGTAAATTTGAGTTCTGGATCAGGGAGGTGGTGTTTCTTGGTCATGTGGTTTCAGATGAGAGTATTCGTGTGGATCCTCAGAAGATTGAGGCGGTTGTGGGCTGGAAACAACTGAAATCAGTAACGGAGGTTCGTATTTTTCTAGGCTTGGTTGGGTATTACCGTCGGTTCGTGAATGGGTTTTCTAAGATTGTTGCTCCGCTGGCGAAGTTGCTTTAGAAAGATGCGATCTTGATTCAACCTGAATCGGGAAAAGAGTTTATGGTGTATTGTGATGCATCCTATGTGGGTTTAGGATGTATGTTGATGCAGGAGGGTAGAGTAGTTGTTTATGCGTCGAGGCAATTGAAGGTGCATGAGCGTAATTATCGTACTCACGATCTTGAGCTTGCGGTTGTGGTGTTCGCTCTAAAGATATGGAGGCATTATCTTTATGGCGAAAAATGTACCGTGTAGACGGATCATAAGAGTCTCAAGTATCTTATGTCTCATAGGGAATTGAATCTTCGACAACGCCGATGGATGGAGGTTCTAAAGGATTACGATCTTACGATCGAGTATCATCAAGGAAAGGACAATGTGGTGGCCGATGCTTTGAGCCAGAAGGTTGTAGTGGAGTTGAGAGTAATGTTTGCTCGTTTGAGTTTGTCTCGTGATGGTAGCTTGGTGGCCGAACGTCAAGTGAAACCATCTTTGGTTGAGTTGATTACAGAAAAGCATTTACTTGATGATTCCTTTGTTCCGCATGTTACGAACATAGCGGAAGGTAATCATATGGATTACAATTTCAGTAATGATGTTGTTTTGTGTTTTAAGGGTAGGGTAGTTGTGCCAGAGGATGTTGAGTTGAGGTGCACTATCTTGACGGAAGCGCAAAATAGTCCTTTTGCCATGCATCCTAGTAGTACCAAGATGTATCGGGGGTTGTGTGATTAATACTACTGGGTGGGCTTGAAAAGGGATGTGGCAGAGTTTGTTAGCAAGTGTTTGGTGTGTCAGTGTGTGAAAGCTGAACATCAGTTTCCATTCGGTCTGTTGCAGCCTTTGAGGATTCCGAAGTGGAAATGGGAAAGGATCACGATGGATTTTGTGTCGAGTTTTTCTTTTGACACTGTCAAAGAACAATTTTGTGTGGGTGATCGTGGATAGGTTGACGAAGTGTGCACATTTCTTGGCCGTGCATACTATGTTTAACTTGGATAAGCTGGAAGAGCTTTATGTTGAGGAAGTCGTGCGGTTGCATGGTGTTCCTAAGTCTATAGTCTCAGATAGGGATCCGCGGTTCAAATCGAGGTTCTGGGAATGTTTGCATCGAGCCTTGGGCACGAGGTTGAGTTTTAGCACGTCTTATCATCCTCAGACAGATGGTCAGTTAGAGCGGGTTATCCAGGTGTTGAAGGATATGCTTCGGTGTTGTGTGATTGATTTCCAAGGTGCGTGGGATAAGATGTTGCCATTGGAATAATTTGCCTACAATAATAGCTATCATGTGAGCATACAAATGGCACCGTACGAGGCTTTGTATGGACGAAAGTTTCGTACACCCGTGTGTTGGGCAAAAGTGGGGAAAAAGTTGATTCATTTGCTAGATATGCTCAAGGGTACCACTGATAGGGTGAAGCTCATTTGTGAACGTCTAAAGGAGGCGTCAGATTGTCAAAAGTCTTTCGCAGATTTGAAGCGTAAGGAAATTGAGCTTGAGGTTGGTGAGAAGGTCTTCTTGAAAGTTTCACCTTAGAAGAAGGTAATGAGGTTTGAACGAAAGGGAAAGTTGAGCCCGAGGTTTATTGGACCTTATGAGGTGCTTGAGAGAATTGGCCCTGTCGCGTATAGGTTGCGGTTACCACCGGAGTTGGAAAATATACATGATGTTTTTCATGTACCCATGCTTAGAAGGTATCGTTCGGATCTTTTGCATGTTTTGCCAATAGAGGAAGTGGAGTTGAATCCGGATTTACTGTATGATGAAGAATTGGTAGAGATCTTGGATTCGGATAGTAAGGTGCTTCGTGGAAAGACCATTGAATTGGTGAAGGTGCTTTGGAGAAACCGAGGTGTCGAAGAGGCGACATAGGAAAGGAAGGATGATATGAGAAAGCAATTTCCCTATCTCTTTCCACAAGGTAAATTTCAAGGATGAAATTTTTTAAGTGGGTGAGAGTTGTAATGCCCCAGTTTTGGGCCTAAGAGTTAGTCGGGTTTGGTTAGGCGGTTCGGTTCGAACCCGTTTAGCAATCTAGTCTAGTTTGGAAAATAATTAAATAGAGGGTTTTTTGGCCGGATAAAAATATGGTAAAATTTCATAAAATAATAATTATATATATGATTAATTTTTGTAAAGGTAATTTAAAGAAAACAATTTTGGAAATTGGACATTTTGGTTTAGTGACTAAAATGTAAAAATGGTAAAGTTTGATTTAAGGGTAAAAACGTTAAAGGCTAATGCTTTGAATCTTTAAGGAGCAATACCAATGGATAATATAGAATTTTCCTCCTATTTTACAATTTTAATTAAATAATTATAATAAAAAGGATGGAGGGAATTTGTAGAGACGGTTACTCATTTTCATTTGACGATAGTTTTCTTCTCTCATTTTCTCTCAAGTTTCCTTCATCCAAACAACAAGATTTTCAAGGTAAACTCTAAATTTGATTTGTATTTCAAAGATTTATCTATTTTCTATTGTTTTCCTAATGAATCTACTATTTTCCTTTTGGTTTCTTTTCAAAACTAGAGGAAGAGCTCATCATTAGAGGTAGGTTCATTCTTCTCCTCTAATGACATGTTCTTTACTGAAATTCCCAAGTATTTAGTATTTTACATATTGTTTTTAATGTCTTTATATATATATATATATATATATATATATATATTGATGAAATCATGTTTAATTAAGATTTCTTGAAGATTTATGGTGGATCTTTAGATTTGATGCTAATTGCTAAGTTAATGATTGATTATTAACATGTTTTTAATGGCTAATAATGTTAACTTGATGGATTTTGTCCTATTCAGCGCAGTTTCACACTAAGCAGCAACATAACCCTGCCCTCTCTATCAATCTGATCACTTCCTCTTCAATTACTTGTGTTTTTATTTTAATTTCTTTCTCAATCATCCAATTTAATTGTGTATTTACTTTTCTTGTGTATGAGCTACAATTCGAATTAAGTTGTCCAATCCCTGTGGGAGACGATATCTTTAATACTATAACTTACCAGGAGTGTGCACTTGCGCTCATAAATAGAGAACACTCAAACGCTCTACAGGTTCAATCTATCAAGGGCTTGGCGGGGTTGATTCTGTCAAGTGTGTCCGTATATCCAATCATTATTGGATGGGGGTAGAATCCATTCCGTTCACTTGAGATGTCAATATATGAATTGAACATGTATCATGGTTTGAAAATGCTTTTGTATAATGACATTAATACGTGATGTTTATGCTTTATGAGATTTAAGCATGTGTAGCTTGGACTTGGTTTTGCATTGAGATGTGCATGAGATAATGATACATGTGTGTTATAAAGATGCTTTAAATATGGTTTTAAAAGCATGAGAAAGTTGAGCATGAAGTGATTATGTTTTTAAGGAAACATGGTTTTCAAAATTGCATTGTTGTTGTTTAAATTGAGCTTTCCCTCACTAAGAAAATGTGCTTACTCTCTCTTTTCCAACAATGCAGATAAGTAAGCATTTGAGAGGCATAATAGCAAGGGATTTCACCTAAGACATCACTCTATTTACAAGTATGGGTGGTTATACTTTTAATAAGGTAGAAATGGCAAATGGGGAGGGTACCTTTGTATTTGGGAGATGATTGATTAAACTCCCTGGTTTGGCAAGTGTGTTTTGCCTTATAAGACTTGTAATGGGCCTTTATATGATGTTCTGCTTTGTTTTGTGGATTTTGATGCTCTATGTGGATTGCTTATAGGTTGCATGCCTCTAGAGTAATCATGTTTTGCAATTCTTGATGATAGATACTATTGATGATGCCTATGTGTTGGATAAATATATGTTTGATGTCTACTTATGATTGTATGATGATTTGTGGCCATTGGGTATGTTTAAGGGTGCTGTTTTGGTGCAGATATGGTGCGTGTTTCGATATAGTTACAGCTATTTTGATACAACTTGCATATTTGGTCTTGTTGCTTCGGAATACTAGTAGACTGTTTAAGTACACCTAGTTATAATTTGTATCCGTATCGAAACATGAGGTCGTTTCGATACGGCTCTGTTATGTCTGAATGCAGGTGATGTTAATCTGGGCACATGGTTTCGAAAAGGGTAGGGGTCGTTCTAATACAAATTGCCACTAGTTAATTTGGCATGTTTTCTCTATTTTTCAGTGTTTACATTTTAGTCCCTGCTTATTTGAGGTGCAATTATGGGTGATTGGATGATCGTATAATGATGATATTTTACCTACAAGCATGTAAAGAACCTAATTAAAGGTTGGTAACACTAATTTGTAATCTTGACATCATATCATATTGTCGCAAATGAATGATCAGTTGACGTACATTTTAAATGGAAATATATTCGTTACGTGAATGAACTCTATAGGATTTAATTATGCATCTAGACAAGTTAAAAGAAAAAAAGGGTTGCTAATCGAGGTTGACTTTCACAAGTTGACTTTTGTTTTCCCCGTGTAATTCTCTTAATTCGGGTTAAACGTCTAGACTGGGCTAAGGGGTTTACAAAATACTTGATTGACTTGCAGGTAAACCATTTTATTGTTTTCTTGATGGTTATTCAGGTTACAATTAGATTGTCATAGCACTGGACGACCAGGCAAAGACCACCTTTATATGCTCATACGGCATATATGTGTTGAGTGTGTAAAAGTTCTATTATTTACACCCCTTTTAACCCATTTTTCTGCTGCATTCAAGCATCATTGCATTGCATTTAGGTTAGTTTACAGTAAAACATCACAAATGGATTAAAGGCACGGATTCTACTAAAAGATGGCTTATTTTGTAGGTAGCTGCCATCGTAGACTGTGAAGGCAGGCGCAGGGCAGAGAAGCAGGAGAGCTGAAATGGACAAGCAGACGACGAGGAAGAAGCTGCCATGGATCTGTCGTGACAGCAAGGTGACAGCAGCCTTATGAAGAGGAAAAGTAAAATGGACCTCAATAGATAGAGAAAAATCTGTTCGTCTGTCATGTGAAAGCCAAATATTTTTCCAAGCCCCGGATCAAAAGATATGTCAAGCCAAAGCTCAAGGAGAGGAATTCCCATGAAACAAGGAGGCAGCTGAAAAGTAGGAATCCTTAGAGATTAAGCATTTATAAGAATCTTACTTTTCATTAAAGTTGTAATCCTTGTTAACTTAGAATACTTGAGCCCAAAGCTTATATAAGGGCATAGATTTAACCTAGGAGGAAAATACCCCATAACCGATAACCTAAACCCCTCTGTCGTTTACCCGTCGTCGACATGTTCTAAATTCCCCCTAGGGCCACGGGTTGTTTTGTAAAGTAGTTGCAAGGGTTGTTTTGTTTTAGGATTTTCCAAGTTCAATAAAATAAACTTCAAGTTCTCTTATTTTGGTTTTAATATCTTGCAAGAGCATCGGGAGAGCATTGTGAGGTTATCTATTTACTTAGCATCGGGAGAGTTAAGTATACGAAAGAAATAAGAGCGAGTTCTCTAGTTTATAGTTGAACTATCTTGTGCCTAGGGATAGGGCAAGGTTAAGTGGCTAAGGAAGAATTCATACACATCGGTGTTCATCCTTCGATTCACGCCGGGAGGTATCGTCAAAGACGTGATCATCGACAGACTTGGACCTAGGGATAGGCCAAGGCAGATCTGGGATTCTTGCCAAACTTGAACGTACTGAGTTGTTGTGTTTGCTGCCGCGACGACCAACGGACAGCTGCCGCGACAGGTGCTGTCGGCGACAGGCGTGACGACAGAACTGGAGTTCCTAAGGAATACAATACCTGCACTACTGAGCAATTCAATACTAGCCCATTCTCTCTATCTTGATTACTCCATTCTTTTATTTACGTTTTCCTTTATTATTCTCGTGACATCTCTCAATTATTTCCTTTACTTCGTGCAGTGAAATTAGGTGAAGCTATTGGCCCAATCCCTGTGGAGACGATAATCCGATACTTCGTATCACTTTACTACTTGCGTCGTGTACACTTGCACTACAATTGCGATAGACTCTTTTACACGCAACAAGTTTTTGACACCGTTGACGGGGATTGGCAACATAACTACACCTTTCTTTTATTGCACTTTTCGTTTTTGTTTTTGTTTTTTCTTTTAATTTTTCTTTTCTTTTTTATTTTTCGTTAGTACTTTAAACTCTTGCTTTTCACAAGGTTATCTTGTTTATGCGCAGATCTAAAAGAGGCGAAGATCCTGAGTATAAATTAGATCCGGAAATCGAACGTTCCTTCAATCTCAAGAAACAACTTCGCCACCTTTTAGACAGGAACGAGTACCTTGAGGAACAGCTAGAGAAGATGGCCCGTAATCCGCCCGCTGGTGATGGTGTACCGCCTGTCGGCGACCCGCCCGCAGCAGCTGGACGACGGTCATGTCGTGACTACATGCTGAACGATCATGTAGAGCTGGAGACCACACTCCCGGATATTGATGTTGATAACTTCGAACTCAAGCCTGTCATGTTTAGTATGATCAACAACGCCGGGCAGTTTAGTGGTGCTGTGACAGAAGATGCTAGGGAGCATCTCAAAACATTCCAGGAGATCTATGGTTCGTTTAGACTGCCAGGAGTTAATCCGGAGATACTGAGGCTTCGGTTATTCCCCCACTCATTGAGGGACAGAGCTAAAACTTGGTGGAATAAACTTACACCGGGTTCAATCGTAACTTGGGCAGATTTGTCTCGTGAATTCTTATCTCGTTTTAATCCTTCGCATTTATCTGAGCGATTACGTAATGAAATTGCTACTTTTCAGCAGGAAGATGACGAGCCAATGCACG
Source organism: Hibiscus trionum (assembly GCA_030270665.1). Lineage (NCBI taxonomy): Eukaryota > Viridiplantae > Streptophyta > Magnoliopsida > Malvales > Malvaceae > Hibiscus > Hibiscus trionum. The sequence goes on from BSYR01000021.1 coordinate 33,585,869, forward strand.
AGGCCTGGGACAGATTTACTACTCTTCTTCGAAACTGCCCCATGCATGGATTCCCCGTCTGGAATCAGGTAACTAAGTTCTATAATGCTGCTAACTTACAAACTCGCATTCGAATTGATTCTGCAGCAAATGGACTATTATTGGATAAAGATCCGGACGAGGCATTGCAAGTTTTGAAAAATCTAGCCAAGAATGAGGAGCAGTTTCCGACTGCAAGAAGAGGGGGTAAACGGGTACTTGCTGTTAAGGATTATGAAGCCGACAGCACTATGAAATCACAGGTAGCATTCCTTACTAAAGTAATGAAAAGGTTGTTGAATGATGATGGATTACAAGGATTTGCTGTTGAGGAAGTATGTGACATCTGTGAGGGAAATCATAGTCGGGATGAGTGCCCAATAAATGTAGAAGAGGGAAAATATGTTTGAAATTACAAGCCAAATTACAACTCCAATAATTATAACCCCAATTGGAGGAAGGATCCCAAATTTTCCTGTAGTAATCCTAACAATGCTCTGAATCTGCAAGCACACAATCAGAATCAGGGAGGACCTAGATTGCTGACGCGACAGCAACTGCCGCAGCAACTGTGGCAGAACCTGCCGCCACAGCAACAACAGCAGCCACCACCTGCCACGAGCAGTATATTGGAACAGACTCTAGCCACCTTTATGTCTCAGACCGGTACTTACATTGAGAATATGAATCAGTTTGTCAAGAAGACAGAGAATTTCATGGATAAGACAGAGATGAGAATGACAAATCATGAAGCTACTTTGAAATCTCTGGAGACACAAATGGGTCAGGTTTCTCAACATATTAAGCCGAGGCAGAATGGAGGATTCCCTAGCAATACTGAAATTGCTAGACCACCCACACATGAGCAATGCAAGGCAATTACTACTAGGAGTGGGAAGAAACTACCAGGGCCGGAAAGAGAAGCTGAAACAGAAAAGGAACCAGTCGTAGATAAACCTGCCGAGGAAGCTGCCCCGACAGGTGATAAACAGACTGCTGCCGATGAACCTGTCACGACAGCAGAAGCGATAGAGGAGAAAAATGAAGAACATCGTCCTCAGATTCGTATGCAGTGGGAAGAACGTATTGCTGATTACCGTCCCCCACCACCTTTTCCTCAACGGATACAGCAAACTAAACAGGAATCTCTACTTAAAAAGATTTATGATATTTGTAAGCAGGTTCAAATTAATATTCCGCTGTTAGATGCCGTTAGGGAGATGCCTGGTTACGCCAAATTTCTCAAGAATGTCATGTCAAAGAAATATAAATTTGGGGAATTTGAAACGGTAAGGATGGCAGATGGTTGCATGAGTATTCTTCATCGGCAGCCACCCCAGAAAAAGAAGGATCTGGGGAGCTTCATCATACCTTGTGTAATCGGAGACAAATTTGTGGGTAAGGCACTTTGTGATCTTGGTGCTAATGTTAATTTAATGCCAAAGTCTGTTTTTCATAAACTAGGTATTGGAAAGGCGCGGCCCACGACAGTAACTCTGCAGCTGGCAGACCGCTCTTACGTTCATCCAGAAGGAAAAATTGAAGATATTCTGGTAAGAGTGGATAAGTTTATTTTTCCTGCTGACTTTCTTGTTTTAGATTGTGAGGCAGATGAAAATTCACCAGTCATCCTTGGGCGACCCTTCTTAGCCACGGGAAGATCACTGATTGATGTGGAGAAAGGAGAACTCACTATGCGCGTGAACGATCAAGAGATTAAATTAAATGTTCTCCAAGCAATGAAACATGCTGATGTGGATGAGGAATGCAAGGCTATCATTGAAGTAACCCTTGATCATCCATACATTAGGTCGGGCTGTCATGATATAAATTTTGGCCACTGCTGCGACAACCACTTACAAGCTTGTCACGACAGCAACGAAGACAGCACCGACGACAGCAACTCCTCTGACTCCGATACATCTGATACTGAAGATCAGGAGGAGGTAAACTGGTTAAGCCATCGTCCAGGTAAGTTATTCGAACCTTTGAATTACACTTCGGATAACCATTTAATCCAAAAGCCATCTACTATTGAACCACCTGCCTTAGAACTGAAGCCTCTGCCAGGGCAGCTTAAATATGTTTTTCTTGGTTCAAATGATATGTTGCCCGTATTCATCTCTTCTAAGCTGCCGCAGGAACAGGAACGACATCTAATCGACATGCTAAGGAAGCACAAAAAGGCGATTGGATGGACGATAGCAGACATTCAAGGCATTAGTCCGGCGTTATGCATGCACAAAATCCTCCTGGAGGAAGATCATAAGCCAACTATTGATGCCCAAAGGCGGCTAAACCATGCGATGAAAGAGGTGGTGCGTAAAGAGATAATTAAGTGGTTAGATGCTGGTATTATTTACGCCATCTCCGACAGCAAATGGGTGAGCCCGGTGCAATGTGTTCCAAAGAAAGGAGGAATGACCGTGATAACCAATGAGAACAATGAGTTAATCCCAACCAGGACTATGACCGGTTGGAGGGTTTGTATGGACTATCGGAAGCTTAACAAAGCTACCCGAAAGGACCACTTTCCTTTACCCTTTACTGATCAAATGCTTGATAGATTAGCGGGTAAATCTTACTATTGTTTTCTTGATGGTTACTCGGGTTACAACCAAATTGCTATTGCACCAGAGGATCAAGAAAAGACGACTTTTACATGCCCCTACGGAATGTACGCTTTTAGGAGAATGCCATTTGTACTCTGTAATGCACCTGCCACCTTCCAAAGGTGCATGATGGCCATATTCTCCGACATGGTAGAGGACTTCCTAGAAATTTTCATGGATGATTTTTTCGTCTTTGGGGACGATTTTGAAAGCTGCCTCAGCAATCTTCAAAGGTACTTGAAAGATGTGAAAAAGCTAATCTTGTTTTGAATTGGGAAAAATGCCACTTTATGGTGGATGAAGGGATAGTTCTCGGCCATAAGATTAGCTGTCGTGGGATAGAAGTCGACAGGGCCAAAATAGAAGTCATAGAAAAGCTGCCGCCACCGACCACAGTCAAGGGCATTAGGAGTTTTTTAGTGCATGCTGGTTTTTATCGGAGATTCATTGCAAATTTCTCAAAAATTACCAAGCCCCTATGCCATCTCCTAGAGCAGAACCGACCCTTTGACTTTAATGATGAATGTACTGAAGCATTCAAGGTTCTGAAGGAAAAACTGGTGACAGCCCCTATAGTACAGCCACCAGACTAGACACAGCCATTTGAGATTATGTGTGATGCTAGTGACTATGCTGTCGGGGCAGCACTTGGGCAGCGCAGAAATAAGCTGTTCCATGTCATATACTACGCCAGCAAGACATTAAATGACGCCCAAGTGAACTACACCACCACAGAAAAGGAGTTATTAGCTGTGGTGTTCTCCATTGACAAGTTTCGTTCTTACATACTTGGGACGAAGGTAATAGTGCACACAGACCACTCTGCCCTGAAGTATTTGTTCGCAAAGAAGGATGCAAAGCCTAGATTGATACGGTGGATCTTGCTATTACAAGAATTCGACCTTGAAATCAAGGACAAAAAAGGAACAGAAAATCAGGTGGTAGACCACTTGTCAAGGTTGGAGAAGGGACAGAGTCTACCAATCGATGAGACAAACATACTGGAGACCTTCCCAGATGAGCAGCTCTTTGCTGCTGCAATCGCTGCCGCAACAGCCATGGCGGCAGGTAAGTTTTCTGAACTCCCCTGGTATGCTGATTTCGTTAATTTTATAGTTAGCGAAATACTTCCTTCTGATCTTAATTATCAAGCCAGGAAGAGGTTCCAAAATGATGTTAAGCATTATTATTGGGACGAACCTCTTCTTTTTAAACTATGTGCAGATCAGGTTATAAGGAGGTGCGTACCACAAGAAGAGCAAGAGGACATTCTCCATCACTGCCATGCATCACAATATGGAGGACACTTAGGAGGCAATAAAACTGCTGCCAAGGTGCTGCAATCAGGGTTCTACTGGCCGACACTGTATAAAGATGCACAAAACTTCTACAAGAACTGTGACAGGTGCCATCGGATAGGTAACATCTCGAGGAGAAACGAGATGCCACTGCAGAACATTTTAGAGGTCGAGATCTTCGACGTCTGGGGATTGATTTTATGGGACCTTTTCCATCTTCATGTGGAAATTTATACATCCTCCTAGCAGTAGATTATGTCTCTAAGTGGGTTGAAGCTATCGCCACACAAAAGAATGATGCCAAGACGGTCCAAAAGTTTTTACACAAAAACATTTTTTCGAGGTTTGGCATCCCTAAGGCGATTATCAGTGATGAAGGGAGACATTTTGATAATAGGGTAATTGCTGCCGCCTTGAAGAAATATGGTGTCAAGCACAGGATCGCGACAGCATACCACCCACACACCAATGGACAGGCTGAGATATCCAATAGGGAAGTGAAGAACATTCTTGAGAAGATGGTTAAACCAACTAGGAAAGATTGGTCTCTACTTCTGAATGATGCACTATGGGCATATAGGACAGCTTTTAAGACCCCGTTGGGCATGTCTCCATACCGACTGATTTATGGAAAAACCTGCCACTTGCCTATCGAGATCGAGCACAAAGCATACTGGGCAATCAAGGCAGTGAGTATGGACTTGGACAAGGCAGGCCAGAAAAGGCTGTTAGATCTGAACGAGCTTGAAGAGATACGGACAATGGCCTATGAAAACGCAAGAATCTACAAGGAAAAAACAAAGAAGTGGCATGATAAGAAGTTGCTGCCACGACAGTTCTGCCCAGGGCAGCTTGTGTTGTTGTTCAATTCTAGACTGAAACTCTTCCCAGGAAAGCTAAAGTCTATATGGTCTGGCCAATTCCAAGTGGTACAAGTTTTTCCCCATGGTGCCATCACAATTCAATCATTAAAAAACGGGCACCAATTCAAAGTTAATGGACAGCGCCTCAAGCATTATCAAGGGACTGAAGCCCCAGGAATACAGGAAGTGGTTACTTTAGGAGATGCCCCACAAGGCATCCCTAATTTAACCTAAGTTTTATTATTTATTTATTTACATTATTTATTATTTATTAGGAAATTAGGTTTATTTTAGTCGAATAATGTTTTTATTTTTCTGTCTTTAGGAAATAAAGGAGTCAAGAAGAAAAGGAGAAGTGACCCAAGCCCACCATCCATCCATCATCCCAACAGAGCCCATTTTTTGAAGCCTGTCGTTTCGGCTGCCGCCGCAGACGGATAAGACAGGCTGTCAACAGACTGACACGGCAGACGCAGAAGCGTGTGGCAGACGCGTAGCAGACGTATAAATACGTGTCAGACGCGTCAGACACGCTAAATCCCAACAGTCGCTCCGTTATTCACGCCTGCCGTTACAGCATTAAACGGGCAGCACCTCGACCGCTATAAAACCCCGTTTTCATTTTCATTTTTCTCACTTATGCTTCTTCTTCCTTGCTTCCTCCTCTAGTTGTTATTTGCTTTCTTTATTTCTACAACCCTTGCAACTAATATGTCTACTAGACAGACCCGCCGCAGTGCTGCCTCAGCCTCCTCATCCGCAGTAGCATCACCGTTCGCCAACAAGGAGTTATGGGAAGAGAGGGGCTTCATCAACATTCGTGAAGCACCTAACATGGGGCTCCGACCGTTCATTGCGAAAGCTATAAGAACCCAACTATGGGAGCAGTTCGCCGAACAACCGGCAGAACTAAACGACACATTAGTCCGGGAGTTCTACGCGGCCGTCGACAGCAGAACGACAACATCTGTCACCGTCCGAGGAGTAAAGGTTCCATTCACGGCTGACAGCATCAACCACATGTTTGGCCTTTTCTTTGGCCCCGATGATGATGCCCACCAGAAATTTCTCGACACCCTCGATGCTGCCGTATATGGTGCTGTCATGGCGGAGGTAACAGAGGAAGGAACAACATGGACAACCAGCAAAAAGAACCCCCACTCTGTAAAAAGGGGGCAGCTCCTACCTGAAGCAAAACTCTGGAACGCTTTCATCAAAAAGCGTATCATGCCATCTTCCCATCATACGACAGTGAACCAGCAGCGGCTCGCACTCATCCATTCAATCATGCACAACAGGCCTATCAATGTGGGCCGTTATATGAGGGAGAGCATTTTGGATTGTGCCCATCGAACAGACTCTCGCCTCTACCTGCCGTTCACGATAACTTCTCTCTGCCGCTGTGCTGCTGTCCCCGAGGTATCCACCGACAAATTAGTCAATGGTCGTGGCTGGACTGACAACAACATCTCAAGCCTCATGGAGGTCATAGCTGCAACACCCATCAACTCCTTCAACCCAGCTGCCTCCCCTGCAGACTCAGATGAGGAACCTGCCACCGAACCTGCCGCCGCCACCGCCCCGACAGACCATTCTGCCCACATCCTTGCTGCGATCCAACGGGTAGAAGAGCGACAAATGGGATTGATGACCTTCATCCGGGATTTCACCAACGCAACGGTAAATTTCATTACCGACACTTTACATTATACGGATGTCATCTTCCCCACCTTCCCTGCCCATTATTTTCATATTCCCTCCCCTACACCTACACCATCTGTCTCCCCCCATACACATTCTGCTGCTTCCACCCCTTCACCTGCCCGGACGGCAGCTGCGAATCCTCTGACCGACAGCCCTGCACGTGGAACGAAGCGGCCAGCCACAGCCGTCGGCGAAGAAGAAACTCTGATTAGGAGGAATTTGGAGAGGGAGTTTACGCCTGTCAAGCGACAGAAGCACGTGGCAGACAGGAAGCTGATGCCCAAGGCTAGCACCTCCACCAGCTGCACGTGGGACAGTGGCAGCAGTTTAGACGTCCAGCTCGTTGAGCAAATTGTCCAGCCTCCACCAAAGCCCAGACGCCGCCATCAGATTCGTGTCAGCAGCAGCAGCGAGGACAGCGATTGAAAATTTAAGTCTTTTATTTCCTTTTATTGCTGCCTGCCTTATATATTTTGTGATATACTTGCCTTCATGTTTTTGTTTTTCTGTCATTTTGCATTGAGGGCAATGCAACCCTCGAGTTTGGGGGTGGCAACCCTCCATCATTAATGGAGTCTTAGTACATCTTTTTATTAATCTGTTGTGTCTTTTATTTATTTAAGTTCTCTTTAAAAAAAATAAAATAAAATAAAAATTTAAACTGTTGGCTTAAAACTGTGAAGTTAACTTACCTGTCATGACAGCTCTGTCGTGACAGCATCTTTAGGACAGATTAAGGAGAAGTTTAGAGCCTTTCTATAGTTCTGAAAACTTAAACATCATTGTGACTGTTATACTGCTTAGATTTCTTTTAGCCAAACTAGAATAGGAAAGCTTAGCACTTAGAGTAGAAAAGAGACTAGAATCTCAGAAAACCTAGAGGTGCCTACCACTGGCTCTAGGCAGATAACCAGAGAAAAACTTCTAGAGGTGCCTATCACCGGCTCTAGACAGTTAACTTGAGGTGCCTGAAATACTGGCTCTAGTAGAAAATAGAAGAAATTAGAAGAAAAAAAAAGGAAATAACTAGAGGTGCCCGATTCTGGCTCTAGTAAGAAAAAGAAAGAAAACAGTCTCGTAAGAAAAACTCTAACAAGCTAAAGAATAATATTCTAGTGAAACTAAGAGAATCTTGGCATATAACTGTTCACAAGTATGCACACACTGCACGAGGACTATAGGGAGATTCCGGACAGATCCTAATCTTACCGACAGATTGCTGCCGTTACAGAGAATGAGCGACAGGTAAGGGACAGTTCACTGTTTGAAGGCCAACACAAAAAAAAAATTCTATATTCTTTTTCTTTTAGGTCTTAGTTGCTTGAGGGCAAGCAAAAACTTGAGTTTGGGGGTGTGTTGAGTGTGTAAAAGTTCTATTATTTACACCCTTTTTAACCCATATTTCTGCTGCATTCAAGCATCATTGCATTGCATTTAGGTTAGTTTACAGTAAAACATCACAAATGGATTAAAGGCACGGATTCTACTAAAAGATGGCTTATTTTGCACGTAGCTGCCATCGTAGACGGTGAAGGCAGGCGCAGGGCAAAGAAGCAGGAGAGCTGAAATGGACAAGCAGACGACGAGGAAGAAGCTGCCATGGATCTATCGTGACAGCAAGGTGACAACAGCCTTATGAAGAGGAAAAGTAAAATGGACCTCGATAGATAGAGAAAAATCTACTCGTCTGTCATGTGAAAGCCAAATATTTTTCCAAGCCCCGGATCAAAAGATATGTCAAGCCAAAGCTTAAGGAGAGGAATTCCCATGAAACAAGGAGGCGGCTGAAAAGTAGGAATCCTTAGAGATTAAGCATTTATAAGAATCTTACTTTTCATTAAAGTTGTAATCCTTGTTAACTTAGAATACTTGAGCCCAAAGCTTATATAAGGGCATAGATTTAACCTAGGAGGAAAATACCCCATAACCGATAACCTAAACCCCTCTGCCGTTTACCCGTCGTCGACATGTTCTAAATTCCCCCTAGGGCCACGGGTTGTTTTGTAAAGTAGTTGCAAGGGTTGTTTTGTTTTAGGATTTTCCAAGTTCAATAAAATAAACTTCAAGTTCTCTTATTTTGGTTTTAATATCTTGCAAGAGCATCGGGAGAGCATTGTGAGGTTATCTATTTACTTAGCATTGGGAGAGTTAAGTATACGAAAGAAATAAGAGCGAGTTCTCTAGTTTATAGTTGAACTATCTTGTGCCTAGGGATAGGGCAAGGTTAAGTGGCTAAGGAAGAATTCATACACATCGGTGTTCATCATTCGATTCACGCCGGGAGGTATCGTCAAAGACGTGATCATCGACAGACTTGGACCTTGGGATAGGCCAAGGCAGATCTGGGATTCTTGCCAAACTTGAACGTACTGAGTTGGTGTGTTTGCTGCCGCGACGACCAACGGACAGCTGCCACGACAGGTGCTGTCGGCGACAGGCGTGACGACAGAACTGGAGTTCATAAGCAATACAATACCTGCACTACTGAGCAATTCAATACCAGCCCATTCTCTCTATCTTGATTACTCCATTCTTTTATTTACGTTTTCCTTTATTATTCTCGTGACAACTCTCAATTATTTCCTTTACTTCGTGCAGTGAAATTAGGTGAAGCTATTGGCCCAATCCCTGTGGAGACAATAATTCGATACTTCGTATCACTTTACTACTTGCGTCGTGTACACTTGCACTACAATTGCGATAGACTCTTTTACACGCAACAATATGCATTTAGATGGATGCCATTCGGGCTTTGCAATGCGCTACAACCTTCCAAACATGCATGATGACAATTTTCTCCGACATTGTGGAAGATTTCCTTGTGATCTTCATGGACGATTTCTCAGTATTTGGCGATGACTTTGTCAATTGCCTCGGCAATTTGGAAAGGGTACTCACAAGTGCCACATTATGGTGGATGAGGGCATAGTATTCAGCCACAAGATCTCATCAAAGGGCATTGAAGTAGACAAGCCAGAAATTGATGTGATTGAGAAACTACCTCTACCAACTACAGTCAAAGGAATCCGGAGCTTCTTAGGACACGTAGGTTTTTATAGACGATTTATTACAATTTTTTTGAAAATAACTAAACCTTTGTGTAATTTGCTTGAACAATATATGATCTTTGATTTCAATAAGGAATGCACTAAAGCATTCAAAACACTGAAGCAAAAACTTGTGTCCGCACCAATCGTAGTCCCACCAGATTGGACATTGCCCTTCGAGCTCATGTGTGACGTAAGTGATTATGTCGTCGGGGTAGTTCTTGGTCAAAGGAAAGACAAAATCTTACATGTGATCTACTATGCTAGTAAAACACTCAACGAGGCCCAAGTCAACTACACTACCACTGAAAAGGAGTTACTAGCTATAGTCTTTGCCTTTGACAAGTTTCGCTCATACTTAATCGAAACCAAGGTGACTGTTCACACGGACCGTTCGACAATCAAATACCTATTTTCCAAGAAAGATGCAAATCCCAGATTGATTTGATAGATTCTTCTGCTACTAGAATTTGATGTCGACATTGTGAAACATATGCTTTAATTTTGATATAACTAAAAACCTAAGGACTAAAATGAAAATGTCAAAACAAATTTTAAAGTCCTTTAAATTTCCTATATATTTATAAAGACCACTTCATAGTTAAAACCAAAGACTTACAAATTATTTTTTAAGTATTTCAAAGTCAAAAACAGTGCATTTTCAAGCCCTGTTTCGAAACGGCCCCCAGGCGTTTCGAAACACTTTCAGTTCGATGTGCACCTGTTCTGCAACGCGTATCGGAACGGGTCAAGGCGTTTCGAAACGATATGACTCGTTTCGAAACTGTTCTTCATTCACATGAACAAGGGCAACGGTTTTAACAGATTTTTGAAAATAAACAGGGCGTTCCGAAACGGGCTAAGGCCGTTTCGAAACACCCCTTTGACAGTGGCAAACTGTTCCGAAACGGGCTTAGGCCGTTTCGAAACACCCCTTTGGCAGTGGCAAAACGTTTCGAAACACCCTCAGGGCGTTTCGAAACGGGCTCTCGTAGACGCTCCAACGGCTATATTATTTGAAATCCGTTCCGAAACAGGTTGACCCCGTTTCGAAACGGTAGGCTGCTGTGTGCTGTAAAGTTGTGAGAAAAGCACCCCAACGGCTCTAATCTTTAGCCCATCACCCACAACGGTTGGAAATCAACAAGAGGCTATAAAAAGACCCCAAGAAGCTCCAGCAATACATTATTGAACCTCAAGAAAACATTCTATCATCAAATCCAAGCATTTGTGTTAAAATCCCATTATTTGTCTAGAAACCCCAATTGTATTTTTCATTCTTATTTTGTTCAATTGGGTTGAGTGCTTGATATTGGGCTATCATTTGTATTGAGAGATACCTTATTAGCCATCAAATTTCTTTGTTCTTTTGTGTGAGGATTGGGTTAATTTTTGGGTAGAAAAATTAACCGAAATTGTAAAGGTTGCCTCCTTGTCCTAGAAAAAGGGGACGAACAATTAGTGGAATTGTTGCAAATCCTTGGTGAGACCAAGGTAGTGGATGTAGAGTTCGGTTGGTGAACTTGAACCACTCTAAATCTCGTGTCGATTAATTTTTGATTTACAATTTCTCTTACTACATCTCTAAAATTCCAATTCACCCCCTCTTGGTTATTATCTATCGTGTGATCCACTCAACAATTGGCATCAGAGCTTAACTGTTTGAGGATTAACAACCACAAGAGGAGATCCTTGGAAGAAGTGTGATCATCATCAAAATATCAAGAGATGGCTTCAACCTCCGCTCCCGGCATGTACGACTCACAATCCACCACAAAGCCTCCTTTCTTCAATGGTGAGAACTACTCCTTTTGGAAAAATAAAATGCGTCTATTCATTAAATCAAGTGACTATCTTGTATGGGATGTCATTGAGGATGGACCATATATTCCATTGAAGCAAGATAATGAAGGCAAAATGGTGCTAAAAAGGAGAACGAAAATGAGTGAAGAGGAAAGAAAAAAGATTCAAGTAAATGACAAAGCTCTTCACATGCTATTTTGTGCTTTCGGTCCGGACATCTATTCAAAGGTCTCATCAATTGAAAGTGCCAAAGAAGTGTGGGACACTCTTGAAACCACCTATGAAGGCACCAACGATGTCAAAGAAACTAAGATTGGAATTCTCAATCTTAGTTATGAAAATTTCAAGATGGAATTCGATGAGACGGTGTCAAAGATGTTTGATCGGTTCTCTACAATTGTAAATGGTTTAAAGGGATATGGAGAAGTTATACCGGAAGACAAGCTTGTCCGAAAGCTACTCTATTCACTTCCCGAATCTTGGGATGGGAAGAGAACCGCTATCATCGAAGCAAAGAATTTAAAAACTCTAAAGCTTGATGAACTTGTAGGCTCTCTCCTTACTCACGAGATCATGAAGCAAGGAAGGGAAGATGAGAAAAAGAAAGAAGAAAAAAGAATAGAGAAGCTTGAAGGGGAGAAAAAGAAGAAAATGGGAATAGCTCTCAAGGCTAAAACTTCCCAACTTGATGAAAGTTCATCTAGTGATGAGGATGAGCTTGAAGAATTGGCTATGATAGCCAAACGATTCTCACGCCTTATGAGGTCCAACCGAGGAAGAAAAATCCAAAGGAAGATGGACTTTAAAAGCAAGAACAAAGAAGAAGGAAGGGATCCAATCACTTGCTTCGAGTGCAAACAACCCGGCCACATACGTTTGGAGTGCCCTCAACTCAAGAAGAAGGGCTTTGAGAAGAGGAAAAAGCTCAAAGCCAAGCTTGCTACTTGGAGTGATGAGGAGTCATCGGAGGATGACGAACAAGAGGTGGCGAACCTTTGCCTCATGGCACTTGAGGAAGATTCCTCCTTGGTAACCTCTAACTCATCTACTTTAGATTTTTCATATGAAGAATTAAATGATGCTTATGATGAGTTACAAGAGGTATATGATGAATTAGTTGAGAAGTATAAGGAGTCGGTTATTAGGAATAGAAAAATTATCCTAGAATTAAATGAGAAAAATGACTCACTTGCTCAAACTAATTCTAAATTTGAGAAAAAGATATTAGGATTAAAAGATGAACTTAAATTTTTTCAAGATGAAAATGTTGATCTTAATAATCTTTTATCTCAAAATAAATGTGAACACCAAAAGGTGTTGAGTGAGCTAAAAGAGCTCAAAAAGTCTTTAAAAAATATTGGTAGTGTCAAACATAAAGTAGGAGAATCCTCTAGAGCACACCAACCCAAGAAAAAGACTAACTACTACAAACAAGGTAACTATCCTAGACATAGTAAAGTTAAAAGAATTAGAAATGTATGGGTTCCTAAGGAACTTGTTAAATCTAATGATATTATTGCTATGTCACCTTGGATTCCTAAGGGAACCAAAGTTTTAGGAACTAACACACATGGACCCAAAATGATTTGGGTACCAAAAACAAAAGTTTAAATATCTTTGTTTGTAGGGGGAGCATTGCTACAAGGCCAAAGCACAAAGTCAAAACTCATGGTACCTTGATAGTGGATGCTCGAGACACATGACCGGAGACAAGAGTCGACTCATGGATCTAAAGCCAAAAAGTGGAGGAGTAGTAACATTTGGTGACAACTCCAAAGGCCACATTGAAGGTATTGGCTCCATAGGTAATCACTCTACTATTCTCATTGAAAATGTTTTATATGTCAATGGTCTTAAACATAATTTATTGAGCATAAGTCAACTATGTGATAAAGGTTTTAATGTTTTGTTTGATAAAACCGGTTGTAAAATCGTAGACATTAAAACTAATAATATTATGCTCATAGGTCATCGCATAGGGAATATATACATGGTGCATCTAGATGACATTCATACATCTCATGCATGCTTAGTTGCTCAAAATGAAAATGATGCATGGTTGTGGCATAGGAAGCTAGGACATGCTAGCACAAGTGTTTTAGAAAAACTAGTCTCTCTAAATCTAGTCAAAGGTTTACCCAAGATAAAATTTTCGAACGATAAAATTTGTGATGCATGCTCAAAGGGTAAACAACATAGATCTTCTTTTAAATCCATTAATGACATTTCTACTAGTAGATGTTTACAACTAATCCACATGGATTTATTTGGGCCAATTAGGACTATGAGCTTGGGTGGCAAATCATATGCTTTTGTACTAGTTGATGATTTTTCTAGATTCACTTGGGTTCTCTTTTTAAGTACTAAGGATGAGGCTTTGGAAAAATTCATCACATTTTCAAAATTAATTCAAAATGATCTTGAACTTAAAATTTCACATATTAGAAGTGATCATGGAACCGAATTTCAAAATTTAGGATTTGAAGATTTTTTAAATGAAAATGGTATTAGCCATAATTTTTCAGCTCCTCGAACTCCTCAACAAAATGGGGTAGTTGAGAGGAAAAATAGAACTTTACAAGAAATGGCTAGAACTATGCTTTGTGAAAATAATTTACCAAAATATTTTTGGGCGGAAGCCACAAACACAGCTTGTTATATTATAAATCGAGTAACTATTAGGCCAATTTTAAAGAAAACACCTTATGAGATTATAAAATCTAAAAAGCCTAATATTAGCTACTTCCACCCTTTTGGATGCAAATGTTTTGTTTTAAATAATGGAAAAGATAATTTAGGTAAATTTGATGCAAAAAGTGATGAAGCAATTTTTATAGGTTACTCTTTAACCTCTAAAGCCTATCGAGTATTTAACAAAAGAACTTTAGTAGTAGAAGAATCTATTCATGTTGTATTCGATGATAATCCCCTTCCTAGGAAGGATTCTTGTGATGATGATAATGTAGGAATCATAAATACCTTTGATGGAGATCAAACTTCAAAGAAGGATGAGATTCAACCAAAAGAAGAAGACACACAAGATCCACCTCTTGAAGCCTTGAAGGACTTGGCTATTGAGGAAAAGGAAGTTAGCTATCCAAGGGAGTTGAACTATGTCAAAGATGGTGAAATCTTGGGTGATCCATCCAAGGGGGTAACCACTCGTTCTTCTCTTAGATTAATGAATCATATTGCATTTATCTCATGCATAGAGCCTAAAAATATCAAAGAAGCATTGAAAGATGATTTTTGGATTATGGCTATGCAAGAAGAGTTAAATCAATTTGAGAGAAGTAATGTTTGGACATTAGTTGATAGGCCTAGTAATCAATCTACAATAGGAACTAAATGGGTCTTTAGGAACAAACTAGATGAGAGTGGTAACATTGTGAGAAATAAAGCTAGACTTGTAGCACAAGGTTACACTCAAGAAGAGGGAATAGATTTTGATGAAACCTATGCACCCGTAGCTAGAATGGAAGCCATTAGGATGTTGCTTGCATATGCATGTTATCATAATTTCAAGCTTTTTCAAATGGATGTCAAAAGCGCATTTTTAAATGGTTTTATAAATGAGGAAGTGTATGTAGAACAACCACCGGGTTTTGAAGACTCAAAATTTCCAAATCATGTTTTCAATCTAACCAAAGCTCTCTATGGTTTAAAACAAGCTCCTAGAGCTTGGTATGAACGTCTTTCAAACTTTTTGATTGAAAAAGGATTTGAAAAAGGTAAGGTGGACACTACACTTTTTATAAAAATGTATAAAAATGACATTTTAGTAGTTCAAATTTATGTTGATGATATTATTTTTGGTTCTACTAATGAATGTCATTGTCAAGAATTTGCTAAGTTAATGCAAGGTGAATTCGAGATGAGCATGATGGGGGAACTCTCATTCTTTTTGGGACTCCAAATCAAACAAAAGAAGGATGGCACCTTCATAAATCAAGCAAACTACATAAAGGATATGCTCAACAAGTTTGGCTTGGAGAACACAAAGCCTCAAGCCACTCCTATGAGTTCATCTACAAAGCTTGACAAAGATGAAGGAGGTAAGTGTGTTGACTCTAAGCTTTATCGCTCTATGATTGGATCTTTGCTTTACCTTACCGCAAGTAGACCGGATATATTGTTTAGTGTTTGCTTGTGTGCTAGGTTTCAAGCTAGTCCTAGAGAGTCTCACCTTATAGCCGTAAAGAGGATCTTTAGGTATCTTAGAGACACACCTTGTTTAGGTCTTTGGTACCCTAGAGTCTCTACCTTTAACCTACATGCTTATTCAGATGCGGATTATGGGGGTTGCAAAATCGATAGGAAAAGTACTTCGGGAACTTGTCAATTCCTAGGTAGTATGCTTATATCTTGGTTCTCCAAGAAACAAAATAGTGTAGCCTTATCTACCACCGAAGCCGAGTACATATCCTTAGGAAGTTGTTGTGCTCAAGTCCTTTGGATGAAGCAACAACTCTTAGATTATGGTGTAAAAATAGAAACCATACCCCTAAAATGTGATAATACTAGTGCAATATGTTTAACAAAAAATCCCATCCAACACTCTAGAACCAAACATATAGAAATAAGGCATCATTTCATTAGAGATCATGTCCTTAAGAAAGATGTGGTTATAGAGTATGTAGACACCTTGAATCAATTAGCGGATATTTTTACAAAACCATAAGATAAAGAACGTTTTTGGTCCCTTAGGAGAGAGTTGGGTCTAACTAGCCTATCTTGACTTTTTATGACCTCTTTTTAAGATTAAATGTGCTTGATTTTGTGAAATTATCATGTTTATGTTTTTAGACTCCCAATTTCTTCCATGCATATAGTTAGGGGGAGTATGTTTATGCCTAAATATGTTTTGCATGCTCATTCATAACATTTATGCATGTTTGGCCTCTTAGAATTTCATTTTTCTGCACTTTTAGAGCCTCATCTACACTTCCAGGCCCAGGTGTATCGAAACGGGACCCCCTGTTTCGATACGGGTGCCTTAAAATTTGTCCTGAGAGAAGGGCGTTTCGAAACGGCCCTAGGCGTTTCGAAACGGTTTTGGTTCGATGTATGGGTGTATCGAAACCCGTTCCGATACGGGTCAAACGTGTTTCGAAACGGTCATCCCGTTTCGAAACGATCTGTCGATAGGTTTAAGAAGGGTCAAAACCCTAGCCGCCCCGTTCCGAAACGGTCTTGACTGTTCCGAAACGGACTCGCGGACAGCCTTATTTAGGGCTTCTTAAAGTTCAAAACTCTATTTTTTATCAAACTCTTAAAACCCTAAAAACCTTAACCGACCCCCTTCTATAAAAACCCTCTCAAACCCTTTGTTTTTCACAAAATTGTGAGGGATTTTTCTCTAAAACACATATCTAAGCAAGCTTCATCAATCTTGTGCAAAGATTTCATTCAAATCATCCAAAATCCCAAACTAAGGTAATTTTTCTTATTTTTCTCTTTTTCAATATTTGTTCGAATCTTAGGCTAGAAAATTATAATTTTGTATACATTATATATTTTTAGTTGTGGGTTTTCCATATCTTGTAAAAAAATTTCAAAATCTCAAAATTTTTGATTCGAATATAAAAATTTTTAATCGTATTTTTTTCTGTTTTTCAAAAACCTAAGTGGGATTTTCTATTGGACTGATTTTTATTATCAATGCATACACTTAATTTTAAAACTCTTGCTTAATATTTTTAGATGGCGGATCAATCGAACAAAAAGCGCAAAGCCGTTCAAACCGGTGAATCGAGTATTCGTCCAAATATCACTCAACTCTTTCAGAAAACTCTTAAAACTCAGCAGCAGCGTACTCGCTTCTCCTACGTCAAAAATCTCGCGGTTCGTAAAGAAAGGGTCATTGATCTAGATTTCCTCAATTCCGAGCGATTCCTCTTTCGGTATCTTGGACGTTTGGATGAGTGGGATCTTCTTTTCTTCTTGAGCATCGAGGATGTTTGTTACAGAAACTTGGTACTCCTTTTCTACTCTAATGCTTGTTTCCTTTACGATGAAACCAAAACCGAGATAGTAGGAATTGAGTCATCTTTATTGGGGCAAAAGTTTGTTATTAATATTGCTCTTTTGGAGTCTGCCCTTAAACTCAAGAATGAAGGTCTTGAAGATGAACGTCACTTTGGCACCTTCACCGGGAAAGCCCTTCATTTAGATGTGCACGATCGTGTCCTTCACTTGATAGTGTCTTGGTTCATTCGACCATCCGGAGGAAAATACTCCCACATCCGGGAAAAAGATCACTTTTGGCTCGAATGTTTCCGAAGAGGTGAGCGCCCAAATGTGCCCAAAATTATTTTTGCTGAGATTGTCAATAATATCAAGCTTATTGACACCAATGAG
Source organism: Hibiscus trionum (assembly GCA_030270665.1). Classification (NCBI taxonomy): domain Eukaryota; kingdom Viridiplantae; phylum Streptophyta; class Magnoliopsida; order Malvales; family Malvaceae; genus Hibiscus; species Hibiscus trionum. Next base: position 33,603,574 of record BSYR01000021.1, read on the forward strand.
TTGACATCTTTCACTTACGGCATTGTCTTGAGTTTTCTCTTCGATCATCTTGGTATTGATTGTACCTATGACTCTCCGGAACCTAGCAAGACCAAAATTGGTGAGTCCTCTCTTCGAAAATTCGGATTCACATATTTGGATGGTTATTGGCAAAGAATTGATAGAGAAGCGATTCCTCCTCCCGTTGCTCCTCCACCTCAAGTTCAAATGGAAAATCAAGATGCTCTCACGGTTTTTCTTACCGAGCGTTTCAATGCCTTGAATTCTCGTTTTGACACTATGGATACTCGTATTTCTTCGGGCTTTGAAACTATGGGAAATCGATTGAAGAACGTCGAGGATCGTCTTCAATCCCTTGAGACTTCCAATGCCAACCTTGATCTTTCCTTCTCTACTCTTTATGGAGAATGGACAAAATATCACCGTTCTCAAGCCAAGAACGATGATGATGATGAAGATGATGATGACGAGGCCTAGGATATTCATATCATATCATATTATATTATCTATGCATTTAGGATTGAGTTTGCTTCTTTATGTTTTCTCATGTTTTAGGAACCTATGCTTATGATCTTTTATTTTGGGATTTTATTATGAACTTATTGTTTAATTTTTTAGATATTTTGATGATATCTATTATGATTGCTTATTATTGCTTATTGGTACTAATCTTCTTTATGAGCTTTCTTTGTTTCTTTTTGATCTAACAAAAAGGGGGGGAAGAAATTTAAGAGAATTGCCTTGCCATGCCACCAAAACAAAATTTTCAAGTTTTTCTTAAGGTTTTGTTAAACTTTACATTTTTGATTTCAAGACACAAGTTTTAAACTTCAAAACCTATCTTAAATTAAGGGGGAGTTAGAATATCTTCAAAACTTTCAAAATTCTTAAAAAAATTCTAACTTTGGTTTTGTTATATCAAAAAGGGGGAGATTGTGAAACATATGCTTTAATTTTGATATAACTAAAAACCTAAGGACTAAAATGAAAATGTCAAAACAAATTTTAAAGTCCTTTAAATTTCCTATATATTTATAAAGACCACTTCATAGTTAAAACCAAAGACTTACAAATTATTTTTTAAGTATTCCAAAGTCAAAAACAGTGCATTTTCAAGCCCCGTTTCGAAACGGCCCCCAAGCGTTTCGAAACACTTTCAGTTCGATGTGCACCTGTTCCGCAACGCGTATCAGAACGGGTCAAGGCGTTTCGAAACGATATGACTCGTTTCGAAACTGTTCTTCATTCACATGAACAAGGGCAACGGTTTTAACAGATTTTTGAAAATAAACAGGGCGTTCCGAAACGGGCTAAGGCCGTTTCGAAACACCCCTTTGACAGTGGCAAACTGTTCCGAAACGGGCTTAGGCCGTTTCGAAACACCCCTTTGGCAGTGGCAAAACGTTTCGAAACACCCTCAGGGCGTTTCGAAACGGGCTCTCGTAGACGCTCCAACGGCTATATTATTTGAAATCCGTTCCGAAACAGGTTGACCCCGTTCCGAAACGGTAGGCTGCTGTGTGCTGTAAAGTTGTGAGAAAAGCACCCCAACGGCTCTAATCTTTAGCCCATCACCCACAACGGTTGGAAATCAACAAGAGGCTATAAAAAGACCCCAAGAAGCTCCAGCAATACATTATTGAACCTCAAGAAAACATTCTATCATCAAATCCAAGCATTTGTGTTAAAATCCCATTATTTGTCTAGAAACCCCAATTGTATTTTTCATTCTTATTTTGTTCAATTGGGTTGAGTGCTTGATATTGGGCTATCATTTGTATTGAGAGATACCTTATTAGCCATCAAATTTCTTTGTTCTTTTGTGTGAGGATTGGGTTAATTTTTGGGTAGAAAAATTAACCGAAATTGTAAAGGTTGCCTCCTTGTCCTAGAAAAAAGGGACGAACAATTAGTGGAATTGTTGCAAATCCTTGGTGAGACTAAGGTAGTGGATGTAGAGTTCGGTTGGTGAACTTGAACCACTCTAAATCCCGTGTCGATTAATTTTTGATTTACAATTTCTCTTACTACATCTCTAAAATTCCAATTCACCCCCCCTCTTGGTTATTATCTATCGTGTGATCCACTCAACAGACATCAAGGATAGAAAATGAACGAAAAATCATGTTGCTGACCATCTTTCATGTAATGTCCCAATTTTGGGCCTAAATGTTTTAGGCATCGGTTTCGGTTAGTCGAACCTAGAGTTGGAGATTAGAGTTTTTAAGGACGGTTTAGGGAAATCATGGTTCGGGATAAGGTAAAAATATGGCATCATTAACACATGCAAACCAAGGATCACTTACCTAGTGCATCATTAACATAATGGCATTAAAATCCAGCATTAAACCATGCTTAAACATGCTTAAAAACTGTAAACAAATCCACTCTTACATCAAGTGCAATTTCATCAAACATAGCACATTTCCAAGAGAGGGATTACCGAAACACTTACACTCGAGCTTAGTTAAGTGTATCAAACGTACACTAAGCTCCCAAGATCACGCTCAAAGTGTTAAAATGTAGGAAATTGCATTTCCACTCACCGATACGCGAAGCCTTGTTCGCCAACACGAAAATTACACCTCTGGAGCCTCCAAAATCACCTCGTTTGCTCTCGGATCAAGATCCCCTGTTTTCACATCATCAAAACAGAGATCTAAATGCATTAAAATGCATTCTAACACCAGCAACAATTCATAAACTCGTTGCTCACTCAAACTACACCAAAATACCCATCCAAAGCAACCGAAAACTCAATCGATTGCTTCCTAAACCAAGCCCAGCCAACATACATCACTTCCAAAGCATTATAAAAATCAAAACACATCTAAAAAGCAACCTAACTCATCCTTATACCTCCAGCAAGCAAGATACCACCATTTCACCCTAAAATCTCACTTAAAATTATCAAGAAACTCAAGGATCTCAAGGATTTCGGGATCTATGATATCAACGCATCATTTTAACATATAAATCAACTTAGAACTCAATTAAAATCAATATAAAACAGAGCCCAACTCATCAAGTCCGAAAATCAAGATTTCATCCACAATTTCACAATATTTTGATATCAAATCAAAACTACATTGAAAACTCATTCAAAAATAGTATTTAGAAGCCAAATATCTTGGGAATTTCAATAAAGAACTTAGATTAGAGGCTGGGAATGGGATTTACCTCCAATCCTTGCTTCTCTCAATGTATGACAAGTTTTCCTTAGTGAAATCTTGAAGAACTAGGAGAGTTTTCTTAAAAATGATTTAAGAAAAGTTGAGAGAGTTTTTTGGAGAAAGAATTCTGAGAAAAGATGAGTGAAATTGTGTTTGGATGAAATGAGAAAGGATTTTGGTAGTTAAGTAATTGAAAAACCAATAACTACCTTTTAATTATTTTAATATAAAACCCAATTAAAAATCATTTAATTAAAAACTCTTTTAAACCACATGTCATATTGAGAAAAGGTCAAATTGCATTAAAGCCCCCTAAAGATTCTAAGATTTTGGCCTCCACATTAAAAATCACATTTTCCCAGTTTTGAAATTTTACAATTTGGTCATGACTCAAAATGTCCATTTTCCAAAACCTTTTTTGTAAAATTGACTGGACCAACCTCTTAAATATATTTTTAGAGGATTTTAGCAATTTTTACCATATTTTTATCCTATCCCGATCCTTGATTTCCTAAAATTACCTTACGCGATTCAAACCGTTCTCGACCGGTCTGATCTGGTGCCTAAAACATCTAGGCCCAAAACCAGGGCGTTACAACTCTCCCCCAATTAGGAAATTTCGTCCTCAAAATTCTTACCTGATGGAAAGAGATGTGGAAACTGCTTCAGCATGTCCGCCTTGCTTTCCCACATGGCCTCCTCAACTCCTCGGTGTCGCCACAACACCTTCACAAGCTCTATCGTCTTACCACGAAGAACTTTGCTACTCACATCCATAACCTTCATCGGTTCCTCATCATACGACAGATCTGGATTCAACTCTATCTCCTCAACAGGCATCACATGCGAAGAATCCGATCTGTACTTCCGTAACATGGAGACATGAAACACATCATGTATCTTCTCCAATTCTGCAGGCAATCTCAACCGATATGCCACATGACCAATACGCTCCACAATCTCGTAAGGTCCAATAAACCTTGGGCTAAGCTTACCCTTATGCCCAAATCTCATCACCTTCTTCCAAGGCGATACTTTCAAGAACACACGTTCGCCAACTGCGAACTCAATTTCCTTACGCTTCAGGTCCACGTAAGACTTTTGCCTATCTGATGCTGCCTTTAAACGCTCACAAATGAGCTTCACCTTCTTGGTGGTTCCCTTAAGCATAGCTGGCATTGAAATCAACTTTTGCCCAGCTTCTGCTCAACAAAGAGGGGTTCTACATCTTCTCCCATACAAAGCCTCGTATGGAGCCATTTGGATACTTGCCTGGTAACTATTATTATACGCAAACTCAACCAACGGCAAGTGCTTCTCCCAAGAACCCTGAAAATCTATCACACAGTATTTCAACATGTCCTCAAGCATTTGGATCACACGTTCCGACTGTCCATCCGTCTGAGGATGATAAGAAGTACTAAAATTCAACCGTGTACCCAAAGCTTGATGCAAACATTCCCAAAATCATGCGGTAAACCTCGGATCTCTTTCCGACACAATGGACTTTGGAACACCGTGCAACCGCACAATCTCAGCCATATATAGCTCAGCCAACTTATCCAAAGTATACATAGTATGCACATGTAGAAAATGTGCACACTTCGTGAGCCGATCCACAATCACCCAAACTGAATTCTTCTTTGTCGGTGACAAAGGCAAACCAGACACAAAATCCATGGTGATTCTCTCCCACTTCCATTCTGGGATTCTCAAAGGCTGCAACAACCCAGAATGAACTTGATGCTCAACCTTCACTCGCTGACACACCATGCACTTACTAACAAACTCAGCCACATCCTTTTTCAACCCTACCCAGTAGTACTCATCTTTCAGGTCACGATACATCTTGGTACTGCAAGGGTGCATAGCAAAAGGACTACTATGAGCTTCAGTCAGAATAGTGTGCCTTAACTCAGCATCATCTGGCACCACTATTCGACTCCCAAAGCACAGAACACCATCCTCACTAAAGCTGAAATCTGAAGGTCTACCCTCCGCAATGTCCTGAACATGCAAAACAAGAGAATCATCAAGCAACTGCTTATCTTTGATCAACTGTATCAGAGATGGCTTCACTTGGAATTCTGCAATAAGACCATCATCACGCGATATACTCAAACGAGCAAACATCGCTCTCAACTCCACAACTACTTTCCTGCTCAAAGCACCGGCTACAACATCAGCCTTACCCGGGTGATACTCGATCGTCAAATTATAATCCTTAAGCAACTCCACCCAACGTCGTTGCCTAAGATTCAACTCCTTCTGAGACATAAGGTACTTCAAGCTCTTATGATATGTGAACACCACACACTTTTCACCGTACATGTACTGCCTCTAAATCTTCAATGCAAACACCACAGCTGCAAGCTCAAGATCATGAGTACGGTAATTGTGCTCATGTACCTTCACCTGTCTAGATGCATATGCCACTACCTTACCCTCCTCCATCAACACACAGCCCAAACCAGCAATGGACGCATCACTATAGACCACAAACTCCTTACCAGACTCTGGTTGAATCAGAAAAGGAGCTTGTGTCAAAGCTTCTTTCAGCTTCTCAAAAGCTTGTTGTCTCGCATTCGTCCACTCAAAGCGAACATTCTTTTGCAACAACTTGGTCAAAGGCGCTGCTATCTTTGAGAAACCCTCGACAAACCTACGATAGTACCCAGCCAATCCAAGGAAACTCCGTACCTCTGTCACTGACTTAGGCACTTTCCAACTCATCACAACCTCTACCTTATGCGGATCAACGTGAATACCCTCAGCTGACACAACATGTCCAAGGAAGACCACTTCCCTAAGCCAAAACTCACACTTACTCATTTTGGCATACAACTGATTTTCCAACAACGCTTGCAAAACAATTCTCAAGTGCCTATCATGATCCTCCTCGGTACGTGAATACACAAGGATATTATCGATGAACACCACCACAAATTGATCCAAGAATTCATGGAATACACGATTCATCATATCCATGAAAGCAGCAGGCGCGTTGGTCAAACTAAACGGCATCACCAAAAATTCATAATATCCATACCTCGTGCGAAAAGTTGTCTTAGGTACGTCCACATTCTTCACCTTTAGCTGATAATACCTTGATCTCAAGTCTATCTTAGAAAACACTGAGGCTCCACGGAAATGATCAAAGAGATCATCAATTCTAGGCAAAGGATACATGTTCTTAATCGTCAACTTGTTCATTTGCCGATAATCTATATACATTCTCATCGTCCCATATTTCTTCTTCACAAACAAGACCAGTACACCCCAAGGTGACACACTCGGCCGAATGAAACCTCGATCCAACAACTCCTGCAATTGTGTTTTCAAATCTTTTAGCTCTTTGGGTGCCATGCGATAAGGAGCAATGGACACCGGAGTTGTGTTCTCGTACAACTCTATACCAAACTCAACTTCTCTGTTTGGTGGCAACCCAGGCAATTCTTCCGGAAAGACACCTGAAAAATTGCTAACAGTTCAGATGTCTGCACACGCACATCCTTGGTGCCAGGATTCATCACATAGGCAAGATAAGCCTCACAGCCCAACCTCATCATATGATTTGCTTCCAAAGCCAAAAACATATTTGACAAGAATTTCACATTCTCGCCTACTACCACTACTTCATAATCATCGGCCAACTTTAAGGTGACTCGCTTAACATCAAAGTCAACCATTGCCCTATGCTCCGTCAACCAATCCATACCAAGGATTACATCAAATCTGTAAAAAGGAAACTCCATCAAATCCACAAGGAAAACATGACCTTGCACATACAAAGGGCATCTCCTATATAACTTCCTAGTGACTACAGTCTCACCAAAGGAACTAGTCACTTGCATTCCTATTTCAAGCATCTCAACAGGTATATCAGGAAAATGCGCATGCTCACTCAAGATATAAGAATGCGTGGATCCAGAATCAATCAATTCCAGCAAAGATAAAGACTGGAGAGCAAAGGTACCTGCGATGACATCGGTATCGTTACGCTCCTCGCGCTGAGCATATACCCTCGCTGGCCCACCTCCCTCAGGTCGGACAGCTACAACATGAGCAATACCTCGCTGCCCCTCATCTCTCCTCTGAAAGTTCCCACGGCCGCGCCCATGGCCTCGCTGAGGTGCAGCTACCATAGGAGCACGTCCCTGACCTCCACCAGCCAACAAGGGACACTCCCTCCTCATGTGATCCGCTGAACCACAATTCAAACAAGAGTTCCCTGTCACCACAACACGAGCCTGAACCTCTCTAGCTGCTCGAGGACAATCTCGCCTCAAATGGTCCCTCAATCCACATGTCCAGTATGTATGCTGGTCAGATCTCACACGACCACCCTGAGCCTAACCACCTCGACCCGGAACACCACGCCTTCTCTCAGGTTGATGTCTCCTATCACGGCCTCTTTTGTTACGTCTACCACCGAAACTATACTTAGCGGCTCTCTTCCCATAGCTAGAACCAACACCTGTAGATGACAAACCCAGATTCTGCTCGATGTCCTTTGCCCGACAAACAAGCACGTCAAAATCAATGTAATCTGCAGCTAGCATGTACGTCTTAACTTCCTGTAGCAAACCGTACCGGAAGCGATCACATCGATGCCTCTCACTAGGTACAAACTCAGGAGCATACTGGCTCAAGCGTACGTACTTGACGTCGTACTCAGCCACAGATAGGTTGCCCTAAACAAGCGACATAAACTCCCGTTTCTTTTCATCTAAGCATCTCACCCCAAGATACTTTCTCCTGAAAGCACCTCTGAAGAACTCCCAATAAACTTCATTGGGATCCATACCAGCTGTGGTAGTCGTCCACTAACTGTAAGCATCACCTTGTAGCGAAGAAACTGTGCATCCTAGCTTGCACAAATCATTACAACCCATCTGATCCATAATGCGGGTCGTGCTAGCTAACCAGGCCTCGAACGCCTCAGGTGACATACCGTAAAACTCCACAACTCCTAAGCTCTTCAACCTTTCCAAAGGTAAGCCCACCTGCCCAGCTGCAGGGGCCTGCACATGCGTTCCGAAACAAACGGCCTGAAATGCTCCGGTGATCGCCTGAACCAAAGGTGCCAAATCACCCAAACCAGGACCAGCTTGTCCTTGTTGCACCTGCTCCCCACCTCCAGGTGGTGGCGGAAGAGGTAGATCTCCACCAGGAAGGACATCAGCCCCTTGCTCAGCCTGGTTGCCCTACTCAACTGCAGGCACTATCGTATTCGATCTTAACTCTCTTCTTGGACCCATAGTTCTATTTAACAAGACATAACAACAAAACAAGTCAAACCATTTAGGCCAGCTGCAAGCAAGAATCCAAGTTTACAAAACATTTGAGTAGTGTAATAAGACAATGGGCACCCAATTTCCCCCACAGAGCATAGCATACATGAAACATCATGCTCACATACTTTTCATCATCCCAAAATCAACACATATCCTCATAACATCATCATCACACAATCATATTCATTCCACATGCAATTCGCATCAAACAAGCATGGCATAAGGTTCAAAATTTCAACCAATAGCATGCTTTTCAAACATCATACCTCAATACATATCAATTTCACATACCAACATTCCCAATTCTTTCATAACCTGGCTCTGATACCAACAAATGTAACCCCCTTAACCCGGCTTAGACGTTTGACCCGAACTACGAAGATTATACGGGGAAAACCAAAGTCATCCCGAAAGTCAATCTTGATTAACGACCTTTTTTTCTTTTTATCTTTTCTAGATGCTCAATATTAACCTATATGGTTAGCAAAGTGATATGGTGAAAACGGCACAGCTATCGGAGTTTAATTTTGGGTTCAATTGCATACATTTGACTTTTAGGGACTAAACTGTAAACTTCATAAATTACAGGGACTTTCATGATTTTAAAGTTACCAACCCTCATTTAATCATATAACATGCCAACATGTCAAAAATCATCTCAAATGGACCATCTTAACACTATCAATTGCACACACAATGTTTAAGGACCAAAATGTAAGAAACAGAAACCTGTTATAGTTCAAAATTCAAATCCAGCGGCCAAGTGTTTCCATACAGATGGCCCTGTACCAAAACGGTCGTTTCGAAATAGGGTGATCGTTTCGATACTCAGGTGCGTTCTGAGACCCGTATCGAAACACCCCCTTCCAGTAGCCAAAACGTTTCGATACGCCTTCACCCATTCTGAAACCTTACGGCCATTTTAGGCCCCTGTTCCGAAACAGGCAAGGGCGTTCTGATATGCCTTGCCCTGCAACAACAAATTTTGCTGTTTTTTCATACATTTCCACACTTGAATCTTTCCCGACACATGCCACATCAAACATACATCATGGATACAAATCAATAATCATCATTTTGAGGCATTAGCTACGATATGGTAACCAATATGCAAATATAGTTCTAAAGGCATACTCCCTAATCCACAAAAAACCATAACAAGCCAAATCTACCATCCACATCCAAAATCAAACCATAATGTCCATTTACATCTCAAAAGTATCTATCAAACATGCTCAAAACAAAGGGAAAACATTCTCATCCATGCATTAGCATAAACCACACCCATTGCCTTTTATTACACCGAAGCAAAACCACATACTTTGCAAGATTTTAAGCTTTGATTCCTCTTGCCTACTTGCTGCCTTCAAAGCCTAGTTTTCTGCATTGATGAAACAAAAGAGCGTAAGCACAAAGCTTAGTGAGGATCGCTAAATAACATTCATCAATGCATGTCTTATGTTTTGCAAAACCAACACTTTACATCTCATGCCATTTATAAAACATGTCTTCTCAAGATCTCAATGCACTTTTAAACCTCATGCTCATATACATCATTTTACTACAACAAATCAATCTTTGCTCATGCTTTAACAAGCATCACATGCCTTCTTGCATCATACACATATATCTCATGCATCCTTGCATCATATGCATGTATTTCATGCTTCACATCATTCATTTACATTATATTGGCTCTCAAGTGATAATCCATAAACTATTTCAACAAAAGACACAATCGGATACGCGAATTACAAGTGTTGTCCCTCACGCTTCATACAATCTACCGGACTACACAAGGTGGAGATTAATGGCACAATCACAACCCCTCATCACCCGTGATGGAGATTAATGGCACAATCACAACCCCTCAACATCACTCATCGGTAGTTGTATAATTCCACTAACGAAAGTATGGGACACATACACAAGACTCACACACGGGACTAACCATTCACCGTTGTGATCTTAATCTCAATATTTAAGGTACATGGATGGAGATTACGGCACAATCACAACCCCTCGACATCCAAGGATACTTTATTCAGGGTGCACCCAATCCTATAGCCGGCTAACTATATCCGATTAAAGTAACCAAAAACCATTTTCATCACTTGCCAATATAATCATTTAACCACATTAATCAACTGTTTTACAAGCATAACCACAATGCCACTTTCACAAGCATCACATGCTTAAAATCATATGCATTCAACACATGCAAACCAAGGATCATTTGCCTAGTGCATCCTTAACATAATGGCATTAAAATCCAGCATTAAACCATGCTTAAACATGCTTAAAAACAATAAACAAATCCACTCTTACATCAAGTACAATTTCATCAAACATAGCACATTTCTAAGAGAGGGATTACCGAAACACTTACACTCGAGCTTAGTTAAGTGTATCAAACTTACACTAAGCTCCCAAGATCACGCTCAAAGCGTTACAATGCAGGAAATTGCATTTGCAATCACCGATACGCGAAGCCTTGTTCGCCGACACGGAAATTACACCTCCGGAGCCTCCAAAATCACCTCCTTTTCTCCCGGATCAAGATCCCCTATTTTCACATCATCAAAACATAGATCTAAATGCATTAAAAATGCATTCTAACACCAGCAACAATTCATAAACTCGTTGCCCACTCAAACTACAACAAAATACCCATCCAAAGCAACCGGAAACTCAATCGATTGCTTCCTAAACCAAGCCCATCCAACATACATCACTTCCAAAGCATTATAAACATCAAAACACATCTAAAAAGAAACCTAACTCATCCTTATACATCCAGCAAGGAAGATTCCACCATTTCACCCTAAAATCTCACTTAAAACTATCAAGAAACTCAAGGATCCCAAGGATTTCGGGATCTATGATATCAACACATCATTTTAACATATCAATCAACTTAGAACTCAATTAAAATCAATACAAAACAGAGACCAACTCATCAAGTCCGAAAATCAAGATCTCATCCACAATTTCACAAGATTTTGATCTCAAATCAAAACTATATTGAAAACTCAATCAAAAATAGTATTTAGAAGCCAAATATCATGGGAATTTCAAGAATGAACTTATATTAGAGGTTGGGAACGGGATTTACCTCCAATCCTTGCTTCTCTCAATGTATGACAAGTTTTCCTTAGTGAAATCTTGAAGAACTAGGAGAGTTTTCTTGAAAATGATTTTGGAAAAGTTGAGAGAGTTTTTGGGAGAAAGAATTTTGGAAAAAGATGAGTGAAATTGTGTTTGGCTGAAATGAGAATGGATTTTGGTAGTTACGTAATTGAAAAACCAATAACTACCTTTTAATTATTTTAATATAAAACCCAATTAAAAATCATTTAATTAAAAACTCTTTTAAACCACATGTCATATTGAGAAAAAGTCAAATTGACTTAAAGCCCCCTAAAGATTCTAAGATTTTGGCCTCCACATCAAAAATCACATTTTTTCCAGTTTTGAAATCTTACAATTTGGTCACTACTCAAAATGTCCATTTTCCAAAACCCTTTTTGTAAAATTGACTTGACCAACCTCTTAAATATATTTTTAGAGGATTTTAGCAATTTTTACCATATTTTTATCCTATCTCGGTCCTTGATTTCCTAAAATCACCTTACGCGATTCGAACCGTTCTCGACCGGTCCGATCTGACGCCTAAAACATCTAGGCCCAAAACCAGGGCATTATAGCAGTTTAGTTCAAGGTTTGCTTATTCTTGGTTCTTATTCTTGTTTTTGAGTGAATTGGGAGAGAATCTCGTTAACTATCTATTTGTCTAATATCGGGAGAGTTAGACTCACGAAACGGATAACCATGGTTTTCATCCCAATCGGTGAAAACTATCTCAGCTTAGGGATAAGTTAGAGTTTAACGGCTAAAAGAAGTGTAAGATTGGTTGGTGTTCATTCTTGGTTCACGCTGGGAGGTATTAGCAAGGCTTGTACATCAGCACAATTTCGACTTGGGGATAAGGAGGAGCCACTGAATGATGCTTTTTCGAACCTTAACATTGTTCGCTACCGCCCCAGCAAGGGATTGCCGAGGTAGTTGCTGTAACCCCCTAAACCTGACCCAAGGTTTACGGGTCGAATCTAGGAAATTGGATTGAAAACGTGCCCCTCAAGTAAAATTATTATTAGGTTTATGAGAGTTAATATTTAAAGTATTAATTAAAAACGGTGTCGTTTCACATTAAATCCATATTTTAAAAACATTGTCTTATTTATAAACAATACCAAATAAATGATCAAAAATGTCTGAATAAAATTCACATGCATGCTAAACAGTTTAAAATCCCGAATAAATGTAAAATTAATCGAAAATACATAAAATAACCAAGTAATAAAATAACTGGTAAAAACTGAAGTAAATCTGAGATCCTAATAGTATCCGTACTGAAAACTGTAAATAAATCTGAAAATTGTGGTCCTCCATGTACCGAACTCCTATGTCTGAGAATCTGAAATAGAAACTAAGGGGGAGTCAACTATTAAACTCTGTGTGTCTCTAAAGTGCATAAATCAGAGTAACACGAGAATCATTCGATCATATGTCATTTCAGTAGAGAATCAAATAAATAGATATGCATAGCACGATGCAGCTAATTCTATGTCATGTACCCATCTACATCACCGTCCGAAGAGTAAGGTTCCCCTGAACCACTCTCTACATCGTCACCAAGTCCGAAGTGGAATTCAGCCCGAAGGGTGAAACCACTAATCTTCCTCTATACATTTTCCCACCCGAATGATATGACATGAATATTTCGATTCTAATCCGAATGCAACATTATTAGCCCGAAAATGCATGAGCATTTACTCTGATAATTATTATTCAGATTCCGATGTATGATGCTTAAAAGAATTGCATACAACATAACACATAGCTCAGATCACAACATATTCCGCAAACAGACATCACACAACAACAACACATATAATATAGCACAAGTAGAGAACACACCTCAGACAACTAACAACTCAACGTTGGGAGTGACGTCTCCCACGCTCAGATCTAGAAGCTGGCTGAACAAGATCGGCACCTACAAAGGTTCATTAAGTTAATATTCACTACTACTATGCCACAATCTACTAAACATAAACTTATTTAAATTCACAAATGCGCGGAACTCGAAGACTGAGATGCAGGAGGTCGACCAGGCGGAGGAGGAGGAAGAATCTCGGTGTCAAACGGGCGGCGAATCTGGAACCAGGATGTCAAAAATGCAAAGTTGACTTTGACACTAAAAAGTCAATGCTGACGTCATCCTAGTCAACACTGTTGTCATCACTGTCGTCAGCAGCTTGCATCAGCATCAGCAGATGACGTCACCGCTGACGTCACTCAGTTCTGGTTAAATGGTCTTGTTCGGTTCAAATGGTCCAGCCCGGTTGAGTTTTCTCGGTTCATTTCAGTTCTGAGGGTCCGGTTCAGTGCTTGGTTCAGTCTGGTTCGGTTCATACACAAAGTAGGTTTAATTTTTTCCCCAAATAGAAACACCCAAACCCTAAGCTAGGTTTCCCAGCAGCAGTAGCATCAAATCAAAATAACGGTGGCGGTCGGACTACTCTGATCCCGACCAACACCCGACAATAGTGGCCATGATGCTTACCCAAACCGATTCGAACGAAGCAAGGTGGGAATCGGCGACACGCGTGAGAGGGTTTCAAAGGATTCGGCCTCTCCTTCTCCGGCAAAGACGACGGAGAACACGCAAACACAAGCCTGGGTTTTGATTGGACAGGGAAAGGGAGTGCAACGGTGGTCACGGCTCGGAGAACGGCCGGAGGTAATGCCTTCGTCGGCACTTGGACGGAAAAAATGAAAAGGGGGTGCCTTAGTTCTCGACAAGAAACGAGAGAGAGAGAGAGGGAAAGCTATGCGACTGGGGGGAAATGGTAGCCGAAAAGCCTGACAAGGTTAAAATGGTTTTTACCCTAGATTTTTGGGTAAATTGCCCATTAAGGGCCCCAAAACTGGCACATTTACAAAATTACCCCCAGAAGTTCAAAATTTCCCAATTAGGCCACTCGAATTCAATTAGGTATTCAGATTAAAAATTCCAGAAAATTAGGTTACAAATTAGGGATTTAACAAATTAGGGTTTCAATAATTTAGGGGAAAATTAGGGTGTACAGTTGCTTAACTCGTTGTCGCGGCAGTGACTTTGGTCTCTGCCGAGGCAGTATGGTGTTCGTTACATTCAAAGACTGAGACAGTCCAATTGGTTTCCACACTACGACACAATATAATCTGGCACATTCTCTCATCTTGATTACTCTACTTTTTAGTTAACTGGCTTATTTAAGTTTTAGTTTATTAGATTACTCTTAAATTCCAACCATTCACTTGTGTTCATTACTTTTATTTCTTGTTTAGTGCGAGACGATAACCATTGAAGGTTTCATCAATCCCTATGGAACGATACTCAATACTCATCACTTTATGACTTGAGACGTGTACACTTGCACAATTGCGGGCCACTTTACACACACAACAATAATACGGGTTCTAATTTACGAGTAAAATAAAAGAGCAATAAAATAAAAGAAAGATGTGATCAAATGAGTGAGAGTAGGTCGGGTTATCGTGAGTTGGGGACTGATAATTGAATGGACCATCTTGGTATTTGAGTGTAAAAACGAATTAATTGCTTGGGTAGTGGCAGCAATCGTATTGCCAAGGCAATGGGTTAAGCTGATGCCAGGGCAATGAAGGAATGAAGCTAATGACGGGGGAATGAGTGAAGCTGATGCCCGGGCAATGAAGAAACTGAGTGATTGCTTAGGCAATACGCGAAGCGGATGCCTGGGCAATGTGGAAACGACGAGCTTGCCTGGGCAACGTTCAACAACCTTCAAGGTTTGGCGAAGCGGATGCCTGGGGAATGTAGAAACGACGAGCTTGCCTGGGCAACGTTCAACAACCTTCAAGGTTTGGTGAAGCATTCTTCAATGATTTCTTCTTATCCCTAAGTCGAAATACTAGTTAATTGTGCAAGCCTTAATAATACCTCCCAGCGTGAAAGGCATGACAAGTAACATATGTAATCTAAAATTTAAAGGTTTGTTCAATTAAGTGCAGTGGCAAAAATTCATCATTGGATATTTAACAAGTCCAAGAAATTAAATCGGATCAAAGGCATGACAAGTAACATATGTAACATATGTGCGATTACGAAAGATGAATGCAACTAAACATGAAACTAACTAGAAACAAACACCCCCCAAACTCGAGAGAAGCATTGTCACCAATGCATGAAATAAAATAAAAGAAAAAAACAAAATAAATAAAGAAATGAGATACAATGACTTACTCCGAGATCTAGTCATCGCTAATGTTGAGTTTTCATTGGACGGTTTGCTTCAGCCTCTTGCTTGAGCGTGGTGGATGCATTCTTTTTGTTGGTGGAGGAACTGGTTTCCGTGTAGAGGCTACTTCTTTGCTCTCGTCCTCCATCTCTTCAATTTCCTTAATGGTAGAAGCTTTGTGTTTGGCCTTAGAGGATGTGGCTGGAGGTGATTTCATAGGTGTTACAGAGGACTCGTTTGAATATGAAAAACCAGATAAAGTCTCAGTACGGATTGGTTCAAGCATAGGAGCTTTACCTTTGTCCTTTGATGTAGTTGTCGGGGCATCATCAGTCTCGGTTGCCTGGGTATCCGCAGTGTCTATTGCCATGGAAATTGCTAATGTAGATGTCAGGGCATGTTCTATTGTGGTTACTGTGGCAAGTAGTTCGGTAGGGAAGATAGGGAATGACTCTTTACTATCCGGGTATTTCTCTAGGATGACTTGCGTGATGGCAGTATTGTGGTCCTTCATATACTACATAAACAATAATTGGCATGCTTCGATTTGTTCTATTCGGTGTGCCAATGGGCATACGAGGGCCTTAAGTCGACCTGGAGTTGTTGGCCTACTTGCCTGGGCATCAGCACTGGTAGCGGCATCAAGAATTACGGAGGCAACTTTGGTTGCTCGAGTATGGTTTTGAGATTTTTTTCATGGGTTTGTGGTTCCTGTGGGTTTTTAATTGGAAAAACAAAGTAAAACAAGAAAGAAAACTTAAGAGTTCAAGGCTAGGAAACTCTTTATCCCTTGAAACTCTTATCCATAAAAAATAATCATAAAAAGATAAATATCAAAATAAAAAAATGAAAATAAAAATATAGATAAAAAGAAAGCTTGAGAAGGGTCATTTCTGATATTTCTTATAGTCCATTCGTACCCTCCATCGAGTGACAATATTGCCTAAAAATAATTGGGTCAATGTGCTTGCAGTTGCTCCCTTTTGTGTTACCATGGTGGAGGTGTCTTTCGTTCGTGTTCTCTTGTAGTCCATGTATACTCCCCACCTTGCTACTAATCTTGAAGGCATGAATATATTAGTAGAAAAATTTATATCAACACCTAACCATTTAATTACCTCAATCTCATCGACCTCCATCATGGTTGGATGTAGCCTTCGTTGTCGTGGAAATTGCTTCTCAAGCCAATTGCCATGGCTAACAGTTGCCAAAATTCGTTGTAAGTCAAGGGAGAAAACAATTTTTTGAAAAGCTTCACGAGACCAAATATCATTTTCTTTAGGCCTCTCATATATCTCCACCAGTAGAGATGTCGATGGCTTTAAGTCTACCAGTGTAGGTTCCTCAAGACATGCCTGCAATGGACAATATGAGTTTTTAAAGAATTCACAAGGTTCAACAATTACCTGCTCATATTCCATTGGCGAAGTATTGTCATCTCGTTGATCTTACGTGTGGCTGTACAATTGTCGTGGCAAAGGTAGATGATAGAAAATTGTTGTAGCATTACTCTTCTCAGCCTCTCTGAATGTTTTCACGACATTGCTCTGTTGAGGCTCCTCAATCATTGTCGTAGCAATTTTTTGTATAGGCTCATCAAGTGTTTGGCAGTCTTTTTCATTGGCAGGCTCTCGACTTGGAGGTTTTAGTTGTTCCTCACATATCAGAGAGCTTTCTGTGCATTGTTCCTTGTCCTCTTGCCTTGGGACTTCAGTATCCCTAAGACTTAATTGTTGGTGCGTGTTATCCATGGCATTAGTGAATCTCCTCATTTGATCTATTGAATTGCTCATGAGTGCATCCATCCTAGCCATCTTTACTTCCATAGAATTTGATAGCTCTTGATTAGATTCAATGAGAGATTCAGTTCTAGCCATGAAAGCTTGAAGTGTATCCTCCAAGGATTTTTAATGCTCTTGAGGAGGACTACATTTCCATTGCGTATATGTTGCCGCGACACTAGGCTGCTGATAAGGACGAGGCATGTCTATTGTTGTAGCAAAATTGTTATAGTAAAAAAATTGAGCTTTTTTATCATACCATGAAGGATTTTGCTGATGGTTCCATCTATGGTCCTCCATGTAGTCATATGCACCGGGATTGTGAGGGCAATCTTCAAACACATGATTTTCTCCATAAAAAGGGCACGAGTTTTCAACGGTATATACTTTTCTCGGTTGATTCCTATCTTTCAACAGCAACTCTTGAATAGATTTGCTTTTATTTCCCCACATGTTGATGTCCTTGAACTTGTAGCGCACCTGATTTTTTTTTATAAAAATAACAAAAAGCAAAGTTAGTAAAACTAATAAAAATGCAATAACAAAAACAACTAACACCAATTGCCAATCCTCGGCAACAGCGCCAAAAACTTGTTGTGTGTTTTGAGTGCAACGCCAACGGTGCAAGTATACACGTCGCAAATAATAAAGTGATATGATAGGTATCAAATATCATCTCCCCAAGGATTGGTTTGGGCCACTTTACTTTAGTTATCGCATTGTAAAAATAAAAACATAAGTGATAATAGGGGTTCTAATTTATGAGTAAAATAAAAGAGCAATAAAATAAAAGAAAGATGTGATCAAATGAGAGAGAGTAGGTCGGGTTATCTTGAGTTGAGGAATGATAATTGAATGGACCCTCTTCGTATTTGAGTGCAAAAATGACTCAATTTCTTATTGTAACACCCCAATTTTGGGCTTAGAAGTTTAGGGTCTGAACCGGACCGGTCTGAGAAACGGTTCGAATATAAAAGGGAGTTTTAGGGAAAGCCTAGTTCGGGATGCTTTAAAAATATAGAAAATATCTAAAAATCCTCATTTAATATATATAAGAGAGTGGTGGAATCAATTTTACAAAATAAGGTTTGGAAATACTACATTTCGGTGTAGTGACAAAATTGCGATTTTTGCAAAGTATAGTAGTGACTATTTTGTAAAGGATTGAAACTTTGAATCTTTAAGGAGATAATTTACCCAAAATGTTTTTCTCCAGATTTTTCCTTAATTTGGGTGATTTAATTAATGGTTTAATTAAATAAAAGAAAAGTGAAAACTACTTTTTGACTTTCTTAACTATCTTTCTCTAATTTTCTCTCATTCCTTTTTCTCTCAAAATCCCATCATCCAAACACCTTTTCTCCAGAAAAATTCACATTGATTCTTACTTCAATTGATGAGATTTTCATCAATCATTGGTTCCTAATCAATCTTGCAACAAATCCTTTTGATTTCCACATTGCATTTTCATGGAATTTTTCCCAAATCAAGGAGAAATCATCTTTTAGAGGTAAGATTGTTCTTCTCCTCTAAATACTCAGTTCTTCACTGAAATTCCCAAGTTGTTAATCCTTTATTAAAGATTTATGAATGGTTTTAATGTTAGAAACAAGATTTTGGCTTAAAACTCAAGATTTTGGAAGAGATCTTGAGGATTTTCGTTGTAATTGATTGGGCTCTGTTTTGAGATGGTTTTCTAATGTATTTTGGATGTTGAATGATGTTAGAGATGAGGTTTTATCAATCCAATCCCGAATAGGTTGTGTTTCCTAAGTTTTTGCTTATGAAAATGGTGGTTTTTGAGGTGTTTTTGGTGTTCTGTTATAGCTGGAAGTATAAGGACGAGTTTAGGGTTGTTTTTGATGATAATTGATGTTTAGAAATGATTAGAACTGATGGATCTTGGGTGGGTTAAGTTTTGGAAGAGTTTGGAGGTGATTTCGGTTGTGTTTGGTGGCCGAAATGTTGGGTTTAGGTAGAGCAGCGAGTTTTGGAAGGTTGGCTGAAGATTTCAATGCATGATGATGCATTAATCTTCTGCTTTAATGTGTCTAAAACAGGGGAGACATCTTCAGACACTTTTGCAGTTGATCTGGAGGCTTAATCGGTGTTTCGGCAAGCAAGCGAAACGAAATCGGTGAGTGCGTTTGGGTTTGAAGTCTATGAGGACAAAAATACAAGGTTTGGGGATTTAGGAAAGGTTTGAAACACCTTCCTAAGTTCGGAAGTAAGTATGGCTTGATTCGATCTCTCTAAAGTTGTGTTTGGCCCCAAAATGCTTTTACATGCTCATGGTTAGAGATTGTTAAATTCCTACTGTTTTTATGCATGTTTTGGAGCATGAGATTATTCTTGTAAAGATGTCATGAGATGGCATGTTGCATTGAATAGATTTGAGCTTTTGGTTTGAAGCAAAGTATGTTTTATGATTTGAAATGTGGTGAGAAAACCTTGAGTTATATTGCATGAAAAACAATAGGTGTGATGATATTTTAACACATTATATTGGCATAGATGTTGAGAAACTTACCGAATATAATTGATCGATCAATAGGATGAAAGTGCACTATAAACTAAAAATTCGTACGTGCTCTTTGGTTAAGCGAAAGGGAGATTTTCTGATGATGGGCATTCCATCGGGTAGCACTTGGTGAAATACCCAAGCTTTGTGGCGATGAGAGATTCCCCCTTGTGAGTACGGTGATGAGAGATTCCACCAGAAGTTGTGTTGCTAGACAAGTCAGTACGGTGATGTGAGATTCCACCGGAAGAGTCTAGTGTAGAAATGTGTCCGCATATCCGAGTATTAATGAGATGCTAAATGCCAATATAAATGATGAAATGGTTTTTGTTACACATGTACCTTGATGAAATGATTTATGCTATGAGATATGCATATGTGTTTTGTATAGAAATGCTCTGACAATACAAGCATGTGAATGGCCTTGCCATGAGTTTTGCATTGGTTTTAATGCATGAGATAGAATGAAGGTACATGTGGTTTCAATGAGTTTTGCTTTGTAAGTTTATCAAGCATGTGTAAGAGATGAGCATGTGGTTTAAAAGCTTTGATGAAAGTGTTTTCTAAAATTGCATTATTGTGTTGGTTTCTTTAGAGCATGTCTCACTAAGCAATTATGCTTACGCTCTCTTTTACCAATAATGCAGATAATTGAGGTGTTTAAGGGCATCAAGGAAGCTAAGTTTGTCCAAGGGAATCCAAGCTCATGTATGGTGAAGTTTTCGTACACTATTAGTTTTGATAAATTGGCAATGGGAACTTAAGATTTGTTTTGGGAGATGTGTTGAACTCCCTAAGGTTGTGGCATGTTTGCCTTGGTTGGTTTGAATTGTAAATGGCCTTAAATGTTTGATTTGAAGTTTGATTGCCTATTTGGTTTTGTTGATAGGGAGCATGCCTCTAGACTTGTGAGATTTCATGTTTGATGCTTTGAATGTGTTTAGAGGTTCTAAATATGTACCTTCTATGTACGTTGACTTGTTGGCATGATTGGGAAGTCATTAGGATGAGTTTGAATGGGTTTACGCATGAAAAACCAGCAAATTCTGCAGTTTCTGGGCAAACCGTATCGAAACACTCTCTGGCATTTCGAAACGGGGGCCTGTAATGGCCTTCGTGTTTCGAAACGGTTGGAGGCTGTTTCGAAACGTTTTGGCTACTGGAGAGCCTTGTTTCGAAACAAGTTTCGAAATTGGGGAGTGTTTTGCCCTACCGTTTCGATACGGCTGGTAGGTGTTTCGAAACAGGTGACCGTTGGTCACAGATTTGAATTGTTCTGAAGTTTGCATGTTTTACATTTTAGTCCTAAATGTTGAGATTGCAATTGCTTGAGTTTGGGATTCCCAATTAAGTTGAAATTTGGCAGAGAAGCATGTAACATGACTAATTTAATATTGGTAACTTTAAAATCAGTAAGGACCTCCTAATTTTCAGAAATTACATTTTGGTCCCTAAATTTGTATATTGTGCAATTGAGTCCCTTTTTGAAATCTGATCGTTGTGTCTTTCTCTATCGTATCTCGTGAGTACTCACTTAGGGTTAACAAGCATCTAGAAAAGATTAAAAAGAAAAAAAGGGTCGTGAATTAAGGTTGACTTTCGGGTTGACTTTGGTTTTCCCCGTGTGATCTTCGTAGTTCGGGTCAACCGTCTAGGCCGGGCTAAGGGGGTTACATTTGGTGGTATCAGAGCTTGGTTCTCGTATAATTGGGGCTTGTTATGTGGATGATGTATGCGTGATTGCATGATGTGCCTTTTGGGTGAAAGAATGATGTGTGAATGGTGATGTATGGCTTCAATTGTGATGTTTTTGTGATTTTGTGCTATGTTGGAGTGTGATAGGGGATCCCATTGCCAAGTCAAAACTAATGAGAAAAATTGTTTTCGAAAATGAGCTTGAGTACTTGGATTACTTACCTTATTGTGCCTAATTGTGTTCATTGCATTTTGTCAGTGCATTATTTTCTTTGTAAATGGGGCCACGTAGAGAGATGAGGATGAATACAAGAGCTATGGCTCAGAATGAGAATGATGAGAACACTGAGAATGTTGTGGATTTACCTCCTCCTCCTGGTGGTGGACCACCTGGTGGTGATGGTGGTGCTGGAGTTGGAGATGCTGGAGCTGGTGCTGGGGTCACTGGACCTGAAGGTGTGCAGGGGCAAGCTGCTCCTGACATGACTGTGTTGATTCAAGCTATTGCTGGAGCCTTTCAGGCAGCAGTAGCTGGAGCTCATGGAGCTGCGCATCAGGATGATGCCAATGTGAGATTGCCTTTGAAACGTCTTCGCAGTCTGGGAGGGACTGAGTTCAGAGGTCTATCTCCAGAAGGATCTGAGTCTTGGTTGGAAAGCACCAAGAGGATTTTGGGTCAGATGAGCTGCAGTAATGTGCAGAAGCTGGGTTGTGTGGTGTCACTGCTGCATGGTGATGCTTATACGTGGTGGGCGACCACTATCTCTGGGATGGAAGATGATGAGGTGACCTGGACGTTCTTCCTGAGTGCATTTAAGCGGAAGTATCTGGGTGTGCGATACCTAGATGAGAAGAAAAGAGAATTTATGTCTCTTGTGCAAGGTAGCATGACAGTAGCTGAGTACGAGATCCAGTTTGTCCGCCTCAGTCAGTATGCACCTGAGCTGATCCCTAATGAGCGGGAGAGGTGCGAACGATTCCGTTATGGGTTGGTAACGGATGTGAAGACTTTCATGCTTGCGGCTAACTATACAGATTTCGATGTCTTGGTCACTAGAGCCAAGGACATTGAGTCGAATCTTGGTTTGACTAGCCGTGCGGGTGGATCTTGCTCTGGGAAGAGAGCGACTGAACGTGATTATGGTAGAGATCGTAACAAGAGGCATAAGGATCAGAGGTCGCATTATGATGCTAGGCGCGGGGGTGGTAACCCTGGGAGAGGTCAGCAAGGACCTAATGCTGTTCTGAGGACACCTGAGTGTAACCGTTGTGGTAGACGGCATAGTGGCGAGTGTTGGGGTAACCTTGGGACGTGCTGGAATTGTGGAAACCGTGGACATTTGAAGAAAGATTGTCCTCAGCCTCTGAGAGAGGTACAGGCTCCGGTGAGAGCAGCTGAGCCACAGAGAGGTCGTGGGCGCGGCCGTGGTAATTTTCAGCGAAGAGATGATGGTGGCAGAAATGTAGCACATGTTGTGGCCGTTCAACCTGAGGGTGGCAGTCAGGCTCGAGTGTATGCTCATCGTGAGGGAAGGAATGATACGGATGTGATCGCAGGTACCTTTACTTTGCAATCCTTATCATTACTTTCTTTGAATGATTCTGGATCTACACACCCATACATATTGCGTGAATATGCTCAAATGCTTGGTTTACCTGTTGAGGCTTTGGATGTTGGTATGCGTGTGACTAGTTCTTTTGGTGAAACAGTTGTAACACGAAAGTTGTATAGGAGATGTCCCTTGAAAGTGCAAAACCATGTTTTTCTTGTTGATCTCATGGAATTACCATTTTATGGCTTTGATGTGATCCTTGGTATGGATTGGCTAGTTGAGCATCGGGCTGTAGTGGATTTTGAAAGCAAGCGAGTTTCGCTGAAACTTGCGGATGATTACGAAGTAGTGGTGGTGGGTGAGAATGTGAAGTTTCTTCCCAATATGGTGTCTACATTAGACGCGAGTCGGATGCTGAGGCAAGGTTGCTAGGCTTACTTAGCCTTTGTGATGAATCCTAGTACAAAGGAGTTGCGCGTTCAGGATATCAGAACTATTCGTGAGTTTCCTGGAGTGTTTCCGGAGGAGTTACTTGGATTGCCACCTAGTCGAGAGGTGGAGTTTGGGATAGAGCTGTATGAAAATAAAACTCCAGTTTCCATTGCTCCCTACCGCATGGCACCTAAGGAGTTGAAGGAATTGAAGACGCAGCTTCAACAGTTGCTTGACCGTGGCTTCATTCGGCCAAGTGTGTCACCTTGGGGTGCATCGGTCTTGTTTATGAAGAAGAAGGATGGCACTATGAGAATGTGCATTGATTATCGTCAGCTGAACAAGTTGACTATCAAGAATATGTATCCTTTGTCGAGGATTGATGATCTTTTTTATCAGTTTCGGGGAGCGGCTGTGTTTTCCAAGATTGACTTAAGGTCAGGATACTATCAGCTTAAGGTGAAAGATGTGGATGTGCCAAAAACAGCCTTTAGAACGAGGTATGAGCATTATGAATTCCTTGTGATGCCGTTTGGTTTGACGAATGCTCCTACGACTTTCATGGACATGATGAATAGAGTGTTCCATGAATACTTGGATAAGTTTGTTGTGGTGTGCATTGACGATATCCTTGTGTACTCTCATACAGAAGCAAGACAACAAGCTTTTGAGAAGCTTAAGGCGGCCTTGATGCAAGCTCCTATCTTGGTTCAACCTGAATCAGGAAAAGAGTTTGTGGTGTACAGTGACGTATCCTATGTTGGTTTGGGGTGTGTGCTAATGTAGGAGGGTAAGGTGGTGGCTTATGAATCGCGACAGTTGAAGGTGCATGAGCGCAATTATCCTACGCATGATATTGAGTTAGCTGCGGTGGTTTTTGCTTTGAAGATTTGGAGACATTATCTGTATGGTGAGAAGTGTACTGTGTACACGGATCACAAGAGTTTGAAGTATCTGATGTCACAGAAGGAGTTGAATCTTAGGCAACGACATTGGGTGGGGTTGCTTAAAGATTACGATCTGACGATCGAGTACCATCCGGGAAAAGCTAATGTTGTGGCAGATGCCTTGAGCAGGAACGTGGCGGTAGAGTTAAGGGCTATGTTTTCTAGCTTGAGCATTTCGCAAGATGGAGGCCTTGTGGCTGAATTGCAAGTGAAACCATCTTTGGTTCAGTTGATAAAGGATAAGCAGTTGTTGGATGATTCTTTGGTGCCACATGTTCAGGATATTGCTGAGGATAGACCATCGGATTTCTGTTTTAATGATGATGGAGTTTTATGTTTCGGAAGAAGGATAGTAGTGCCGAATGATGTGGAGTTGAGGCGTACTATTCTAACTGAAGCTCATAGTAGTCCTTTTGCTATGCACCCTGGTAGTACAAAGATGTATCGTGATTTAAAGGATGAGTACTATTGGGTGAGTTTGAAGAAAGATGTTGTAGAGTATGTGAGTAAGTGCATGGTTTGTCAGCGGGTTAAGGCTGAGCATCAGTTTCCTTCAGGGTTGTTGCAACCGTTGAGGATACCTGAATGGAAGTAGGAAAGGATCACCATGGACTTTGTGTCTGGTTTTCCTTTGTCGCCATCGAAGAAGAATTCGGTGTGGGTGATTGTGGATCGCCTTACGAAGTGTGAGCATTTCTTACCTGTGCATACCACGTATACTTTGGATAAGCTTGCAGAACTGTACATTGTTGAGATTGTGCGTCTGCATGGTGTGACAAAATCTATAGTGTCGGATAGAGATCCGAGGTTCACATCGCGTTTTTGGGAGTGTTTGCATCAAGCTTTGGGTACGCGGCTGAATTTCAGTACCTCCTATCATCCGCAATCGGATGGTCAGTCTGAGCGTGTTATTCAAGTGCTTGAAGATATGTTGAGGTGCTGCGTAATTGAGTTTCAAGGCTCCTGGGAGAAGCATTTGCCTTTGGTGGAGTTTGCTTATAACAATAGCTAACGGGCAAGTATTCAAATGGCACCTTATGAAGCCTTGTATGGGAGGAAGTGCAGAACTCCTCTTTGCTGGGCTGAGACGGGTCAGAAGTTGGTCTCGATGCTGGCTTTGTTGAAAGGAACCACCGAGAAGGTGAAGCTCATTTGTGAGCGGTTGAAGGCAGCTTCTGATCGACAGAAGTCTTACGCGGATTTGATGCGTAAGGAGATTGAGTTTGCGGTAATATCTCGTCAAAATCTCACCAAAATCTCAGAATTCCAGTGAGCAAAAACCGTATCGATACACCCCCGTGTATCGATACGCCCAGCCAAACTTGAGTCCTGGAGGCAATAACGTATCGATACGGCCCTTAGGCGTACCGATACGCCCTGCACTGCAAAACTCCCAAACTCAACAAAAACATGCAAGACTCGAACCTAGATGCAATTTAAGACTTCCCTAGACCCAAACAAACATTCATACAACGTTTATTAACCATGATCTAGTCATACAAGTCACCCAACATGGACAAACAACATTCATCGAGGAAATCATGCATAGATCAAGAGATGGCATATAAGTATTCATGGGTTCATGCTTCAACAACCAAACACATAAGAATCCTCCTAAGGCACTTGGCCAACACACACATGGTAAGCATTTTAGGCACGGTTTACAATTCACACATGGCATCAACAAGCCATACAAAAGCAACATAAACATGGAGTCTAAACAAGCTCCTAAACAACCAACAATATCCATCAAAATAACTCAAATCCCATTGCTTAACTATTACATGTTCAAACATTAAAAGTTCATACTTGATGTACTCAAGCCAACAACCACACTTGGAGGCCCTCCTCTTGCGCAAGCAACCCACGAACTAAGGATCTACATTGTCGAACAAAGAGAGAGCGTAAGCAATAAGCTTAGTGAGGGTAAACTCTTTAAAAACAAACCTCGACAATGCAGGGTCCAAGCACGATCTTAACCAAGATAAATACACCATTACCAAGGATCCTCAATAGCCAAAAGCTAAAGATGCATGAACAATATTCAAATATATAAGCCATGCTCAACAAGCTCTATTTCACAACACATGTAATCATGAAAGAACATCCAAATAGAGATCACATTCCACAACACATGGATATACATATCAATCAATATTGGCACCTAGCTATGACCCGAATACACGGATAAACACGTTGGAACTCACATCCAACAACCACTTTACCTCACGGTGGGATTACACTCATCACCGGTCTCGCGGAGGGGATTCCACTCATCCTCACGCCCCGTCGATGGGATTCCACTCATCATCGACTATATATAAATACAATTTCCGGGCGAACCCGTACTCCTCCTTGGTGACTCAACGCCACCAAGGCCACGCGCGAATTTAGACTCATGTGTGCACACTAACATCCTAATGATCGATCATTTGTATTCAAGCATACTAGTGCCAACATTTAACTCATTCCACATTATTCATATCAATCAATTCCGTGCTTAGCATGTACTCACCATGATCACAATCATGAACCATTTCCATGCATTCCATAAGCATTACCAATCATGCCTCATCTCACTTGTATAACACAATATACATAAACAATCATATCACAAATCATACGAGGCATAAACATCCATATATATATAAGTTCATCCTATGGCTCTAGATCGAGTTTAATATTAGGCTACCACCCTAACCCTAACTCTAGGTGGGTCTACCAAACCCAACCTAGTCCACATACTCGAACCAACCATTTAAAAACCACGTAAAACGTTTAACCACTCACCTAAGCTTCCAAGCTCCAATCCAAGCAAGCAACCACCCTCAAGTTCCCGGATTTCCTCTCGATGCTTCACCAACACAAGTTCCCGCTTCTAAACAACCTCAATCACAATTCAAACAATCTCAAATCAGCCCAACATCAAAAGACCAACCCGGAACACAATTCAAGTACAATTTACAATGTTGCAAGCCATGAACAAACCCCATTTTTAGCAAACTCGGGCAGCCCCAAAACCACATCCAAAATCCATGTTTCCAACATCCATAGCACTCACAAATGATCCCAATTCAACCCCTACCCATAGTACTATCAAAAGCCTATCAATTCCCACCAAAACCAACCCCCAAAACCCTCCAAAAAACCCATTTTTACCCAAATTCGGGAATTGCTCAAAATCATTCAAAATTCACATATGTGGTACCATTTAGTTCCTAGACTTCATAACTAACCATATTAAATCAAAACATTAAGCTTAACAACATAAAGTTTCCATTTTTAATCAAAATCTTCAAAACTCCATTTTCCAAAACTTCAATGAAAATGAAAACAAATGGTACTTTTAAAGAGAGGGAGTTGAGGAGAAGTCAAAAACGATGTTACCTTTCAAAAATGAGTTGAAATGGAGGAGCTTTTTGATGGAATAGTGTTTGGGTAGAGAGCTCTCTCTTTTCATGTTAGAATGGATGAGGAAGTGAGTGAATAGTGTGTATTTGGTGAAAAGGGGGGATTTAAATTAAAAGATGTGTAAATTACCAAAAGGCCATTAATGAATGGCTTTCCCCTTTATTCTTTAAAAACTCTTCAATTTGCAATTTAATCAATTTGGTACCATTTCAAATATTTATTTTTGAAACCCGAAACTTAAAGGATTATTTTAATTATAAACCCGAGCCCAAATAATATTAAAATATTATTTTCACCTAACCCCTAAACCCGGGTGTTACAACTCTCCCCCACTTAAGAAATTTCGTCCCCGAAATTACCTGACGGAAACAAATACGGAAACTGCTCGACCATATCCGCTTTTCTCTCCCACATGGCCTCTTCCACACCTCTATGTCTCCACAACACTTTGACCAACTCTATGGTCTTACAACACCTTGCTATCAGAAGCAAGTATCTCAACAGGCTCTTCATTATAAGACAAATTCGGATTTAACTCTCTCTCCTCTACGTGCATAACATGAGAAGGATCCGATCTATATCTCCTAAGCATAGACACATGAAAGACATCATGGATCTTCTCTAACTCAGAAGGTAACCTCAAACGATAAGCTACAGGCCCAATCCGCTCAACTATCTCATACGAACCAATGAACCTCGGACTCAACTTGCCCTTCCGGGCAAATCTCATTACCTTCTTCCACGAAGATACTTTCAGAAACACTTTCTCACCCACGGAGTACTCAATCTCTTTCCTCTTCAAATCCGCATAAGACTTCTGACGATCGGAAGCTGCTTTCAAACGATCGCAAATCAACTTCACTTTGTCGGTAGTCCCCTTAAGCAAATCCGGCATAGGTAACAATCTCTGACCTGTTTTAGCCCAACAAATCGGAGTCCTACATCGTCTACCATACAAAGCCTCATAGGGAGCCATCTGAATACTAGACTGATAACTGTTGTTGTAAGCAAACTCAACTAACGGTAAGTGCTTCTCCCAAGAACCTTGGAAGTCAATCACACAACAACGAAGCATATCCTATAGAATCTGTATCACTCGCTCTGACTGCCCAACGGACTGTGGATGATAAGACGTACTGAAATGCAAACGGCTACCTAGAGCACTATGCAAGCAACCCCAGAATCTCGAAGTAAATCTAAGATCCCTATCTGAAACAATAGACTTCGGGACTCCATGAAGTCTCACAATCTCACGAATGTACAAGTTTGCCAACTTGTCTAAGGAATCCGTAGTGTTCACTGCTAAGAAGTGAGCACACTTAGTGAACCTATCCACAATCACCCAAACCGAATTCTTCTTCGAAGGAGACAATGGCAACCCCGACACAAAATCCATGGTGATCCTCTCCCATTTCCATTCCAGAATCTTCAAAGGCTGTTACAAACCTGAAGGAACCTGATGTTCTGCCTTCACTCTCTGACAAACCATACAACGGCTCACATACTCGGCTACATCTTTCTTCAACCCAACCCAGAAGTAGTCATTCTTCAAATCTCGGTACATTTTGTTACTACTCGGATGTATAGAAAAAGGACTCGAATGTGCTTCACTCAGAATCTGACGTCTCAACTCAACATCTTCTGGTACAACAATTCTATCCCTAAAGCACAACAAGCTCTCAGTACTGAAACTATACTCGGTCGGTCTTCCTTCGGCTATGTCCTGAACATGAGGAACTAAAGTCACATCTTGCAACTGCTTCTCTCTAATCAACTAAATCAAAGAAGGCTTCACTTGCAACTCGGTGATCAACCCACCATCATCGGACACACTCAATCTAGCAAACATAGCTCTCAACTCAACGGCCACTTTTCTACTCAAAGCATCGGCTACTACATTTGCTTTACCCGGATGGTACTCAATGGTCAAATCATAATCTTTTAGCAACTCCAGCCATCTTCTTTGTCTCAAGTTCAACTCTTTCTGTGTCCTCAAGTACTTCAAGCTCTTGTGATCGGTGTAAACTATACACTTCTCACCATACAAATAATGACGCCAAATTTTCAATGCAAAGACAACCGCGGCTAACTCTATATCATGAGTAGGATAGTTCTTCTCATGGATCTTCAACTGTATAGAAGCATAAGCAACAACTCTTCTTTCTTGCATCAAAACACATCTTAAACCTACGTAGGACGCATCACTGTAAATCACAAACTCTTTACCTGAAACAGGTTGCACTAACACTGGAGCATTTGTCAAAGCTTCTTTCAATTTCTCAAAGGCCTTATGTCTTGCATCTGACCATTCAAACTTAACTCCTTTTTGCAACAATTTAGTCAAAGGAGCTGCTACTCTAGAGAAACCATCAACAAATCTCCTATAGTAACCGGCTAATCCTAGGAAACTCCTAATCTCGGTCACAGACTTAGGTTGTTTCCACTCAACAATAGCTTCAATCTTCGACGGATCGACACAGATACCTTTGGCCGAAACAACATGGCCAAGAAATACAACCCCTCGAATCCAGAACTCACATTTACTAAGCTTCGCATACAACTGATTGCTCAACAATCTCTGCAAAACAAACCTCAAGTGCTCATCATGTTCTTCTTCTGTCTTCGAGTACACAAGTATGTCGTCAATGAAAACAACTACAAAACGGTCTAGATAGTTTCTAAAAATTCTGTTCATCATATCCATGAATGCTGCAGGTGCATTCGTGAGCCCGAACGGCATCACAAGAAACTCATAGTGACCATATCTAGTCCTAAAAGTTGTCTTCGGAACATCACACTCCTTCACTTTCAACTGGTAGTACCCGGATCTCAAATATATCTTCGAGAACACTGAAGCACCTCTCAACTGATCAAACAAATCATCTATGCGAGGCAACGGATACTTGTTCTTCACAGTCAACTGATTCAACTGCCTGTAGTCAATACACATGCGCATACTACCATCTTTCTTTTTCACAAACAATACGGAAGCACCCCAAGGAGAACTACTAGGCCTAATGAAACCACGGTCTAAGAATTCTTGCAACTGACTCTTTAATTCTTTCAATTCTTTCGGAGCCATACAATACAGAGCTATCGAAACTGGATTAGACTCTGAAAAAGTCTCAATCACAAACTCAACATCTCTGTCAGGAGGTAAACCCGACAACTCTTCAGGAAACACATCCAGAAAGTCACAAACTGTTCTGATATCTTTCGGTCTAGCTTCATTCATATTCGGATTCATAACATAAGCTAAGTAAGCCCCACATCCTGAGTCCATCAACCTATGAGCCTCTAAAGTTGATACAACATTAGACAGGAACTTAATGTTCTCGCCTACTACTACTACCTCGTAGTCATCCGAAAGTTTCAAAAAAAAAATTCTTCGTCTCAAAATCCACACTAGCCCGGTGCTCAACTAACCAGTCCATACCCAAAATAATATCAAAGCCATAAAAAGGAAGTTCCATCATATCAACAGAGAACACATGACCCTGAATCTTCAGTGGACATCTCCTATACATACGTCTAACCACAACTGTCTCACCAAAAGAACTAGTCACATGCATACCTACATCTAAAATCTCAACAGGTATATCTAACTTCCGTGCATGCTCACTCAAAATGTAGGAATGTGTAGAACCCGAATCAACCAAAGAAAGCAAATACATAGACTGTAACTCAAAATTACCTGCTATCACATCAGTGTCGTTCCCGGCCTCCCTCTGAGCATAAACTCTCGCTGGTCCTCCTGCCTCCGGCTGCACTGCCAGGAAATGAGCAAGGTTCCTCTGAGCATCTACCCTAGGTGCATCAGCCCTAGGCTAGAAGTAGCCACGACCGCGCCCACGGCCTCTCTGAAAATCAGTCGCTCTCGCAGGAGCCTGAGTAATGTTCGGTGCCTGTGCCGCCTGATGCGGGCACTCCCTCCTAAAGTGGTCCCTCGAACCACAGTTCCAACAAGCATGGAAGTTACCCCAACACTCACTAGCGTGCTGTCTCCCACATCGTGTACACTCGGGCAAACGCCCTCCTCCTCTATGGCCCTGATGGCCCCTACCATGGTGGCCACCGCCACGCCTATGGTCATAATGTTGTCCGTTGCCTTTGTGCCTCTTGGCATCTCTACCATCAAAGTGATTGTGCCTCTTACCAGTACTAGAACCACCAGATCGTTTGGCCGAACCCAAACTGTGCTCTAAATCCTTGGCCCTCACGACCAATACATCAAAGTCTTAGTAGTCAGAAGCTAACGTGTATCTCTTGACCTCTTCGTTCAACCCGTAGTGGAAACGGTTACAGCGTTCCACTTCAGTAGGAACCAACTCTGGAGCGTATTGACTCAAGCGGACAAAACGAATCTCATAATCAGTCACAGAAGCATCTCCCTGAGTGAGGGCCATAAACTCTCGCTTCTTCTCATCTAAATACCTCGGTCCCAAGTACCTCTTCCTGAAAGCGGACTCAAAGAAATCCCAACCAATCTCTGCCTCTGGAACCCCAGTAGTAATGGTGACCCATCAGGTGTAGGCATCACCCTGAAGCAATGAGATCA
This sequence comes from Hibiscus trionum, assembly GCA_030270665.1. Lineage (NCBI taxonomy): Eukaryota > Viridiplantae > Streptophyta > Magnoliopsida > Malvales > Malvaceae > Hibiscus > Hibiscus trionum. Next base: position 33,636,270 of record BSYR01000021.1, read on the forward strand.
CACAACCCAATCTACGTGTGTCCACACAACCCATCTGAGCTAAGATACGAACTGTCTTCTCCAACCATAACTCCGACCTCTCCGGAGTAGATCCTCTGAACTCTTCGGCCCCCAAGCTACGGAGCCTCTCCAAAGGTAGACTAGCATCGTCACACCTAGGCTGAGCTGTAGCCTGAGCTCCCGCAACTGCGGCCTGAAATGCTCCCGCTATAGCTTGCACTAGCGGAGTCATATCGATTTCGGCCGGACCTTGGCCACCTTGAGGTCCCTATCCTTCAGCTCCATCCTCGCCTCCAGCTCCAGGCGGAGGAGGTGGTGGTGGTGGAGGTGGTGGAGGAGCTCCAACTCCAGCAGCCCCAGGCCCTTCTATATGAGCCTCCACACCAATCACCGGCTCAACAGGAGCCGCAACACGTGGTTCCTGACGAACCACTCTCGGCCTACCCCTCGGCCTAGACATCACTCTCACAGATATTAACTACAACAACAACAACAAAACATACAAAGTTGGGTTAGCAAGGCAAGGCTTCCAAGTGTTCAAGTATGTTTGCCTCACTTTAAAAATTCTTTTTTTCCAATGTAATAGTAGCAATGGGACTCTGACACTACATGCTTTTAACAAAACAACTAGCACACCTGTCACACAAGCAATCATGCCTTCAATGCAAGCAAACACCGTGTATATCAATTCAAAACTTAAACTTACCTCACTTACCTGCCCAAGGTCTCGGTAACCTTAGGCTCTGATACCAACAAGTGTAACCCCCTCATCTCGGTCCAGACGCTTGACCGGTCCAAGTGGGCCACACGGGGAAAACCGAAGCGAAACCCGTTAGGGTTCCTCTTCGGTTAACGACCCAGAAAATTTCTTTTATTTATCTTGTCTAATGCATTACCATTACCTATGTGAAACACGTCAGCGGAAACAAGAACAATACAAAGATCGACCATTCAAGACATCATTCATGAAACAAGCCATTTTCTGTAATTAAGCAGGCCGTATCGATACACTTGTCGAGGGTATCGGTACGCCTTGACCAAAGTCAACACTCGAGGGTCAACACTGGAAGACCGTATCGATACAGCCCTTGAGCGTATCGATACGCCCTTCCCAGTCAAGATCTCGTGGTCAACGAGATAAACTCGTACCGATACACTAACACACCGTACCGATACGGTAATATCTCGCCAAAATCTCAGAATTCCAGTGAGAAAAAACCGTATCGATACACCCCCGTGTATCGATACGCCCAGCCAAACTTGAGTTCTGGAGGCAATAACGTATCGATACGGCCCTTAGGCGTACCGATACGCCCTGCACTGCAAAACTCCCAAACTCAGCAAAAACATGCAAGACTCGAACCTAGATACAATTTAAGACTTCCCTAGACCCAAACAAGCATTCATACAACATTTATTAACCATGATCTAGTCACCCAACATAGACAAACAACATTCATCGAGGAAATCATGCATAGATCAAGAGATGGCATATAAGTATTCATGGGTTCATGCTTCAACAACCAAACACATAAGAATCCTCCTAAGGCACTTGGCCAACACACACATGGTAAGCATTTTAGGCACGGTTTACAATTCACACATGGCATCAACAAGCCATACAAAAGCAACATAAACATGGAGTCTAAACAAGCTCCTAAACAACCAACAATATCCATCAAAATAACTCAAATCCCATTGCTTAACTATTACATGTTCAAACATTAAAAGTTCATACTTGATGTACTCAAGCCAACAACCACACTTGGAGGCCCTCCTCTTGCGCAAGAAACCCACGAACTAAGGATCTGCATTGTTGAACAAAGAGAGAGCGTAAGCAATAAGCTTAGCGAGGGTAAACTCTTTAAAAAAAACCTTGACAATGCAGGGTCCAAGCACGATCTTAACCAAGGTAAATACACCATTACCAAGGATCCTCAAGAGCCAAAAGCTAAAGATGCATGAACAATATTCAAATATATAAGCCATGCTCAACAAGCTCTATTTCACAACACATGTAATCACGAAAGAACATCCAAATAGAGATCACATTCCACAACACATGGATATACATATCAATAAATATTGGCACCTAGCTATGACCCAAATACGCGGAGGGGATTCCACTCATCCTCACGCCCCGTCGATGGGATTCCACTCATCATCGACTATATATAAATACAATTTCCGGGCGAACCCGTACTCCTCCTTGGTGACTCAACGCCACCAAGGCCACGCGCAAATTTAGACTCATGTGTGCACACTAACATCCTAATGATCGATCATTTGTATTCAAGCATACTAGTGCCAACATTTAACTCTTTCCACATTATTCATATCAATCAATTTTGTGCTTAGCACGTACTCACCATGATCACAATCATGAACCATTTCCATGTATGCCATAAGCATTACCAATCATGCCTCATCTCACTTGTATAACACAATATACATAAACAATCATATCACAAATCATACGAGGCATAAACATCCATATATATATAAGTTCATCCTATGGCTCTAGATCGAGTTTAGGATTAGGCTACCACCCTAACCCTAACTCTAGGTGGGTCTACCAAACCCAACCTAGTCCACATACTCGAACCAACCATTTAAAAACAACGTAAAACGTTTAACCACTCACCTAAGCTTCCAAGCTCCAATCCAAGCAAGCAACCACCCTCAAGTTCCCGGATTTCCTCTCGATGCTTCACCAACACAAGTTCCCGCTTCTAAACAACCTCAATCACAATTCAAACAATCTCAAATCAGCCCAACATCAAAAGACCAACCCGGAACACAATTCAAGTACAATTTACAATGTTGCAAGCCATGAACAAACCCCATTTTTAGCAAACTCGGGCAGCCCCAAAACCACATCCAAAATCCATGTTTCCAACATCCATAGCACTCACAAATGATCCCAATTCAACCCCTACCCATAGTACTATTAAAAGCCTATCAATTCCCACCAAAACCAACCCCCAAAACCCTCCAAAAACCTCATTTTTACCCAAATTCGGGAATTGCTCAAAATCATTCAAAATTCACATATGTGGTACCATTTAGTTCCTATACTTCATAACTAACCATACTAAATCAAAACATTAAGCTTAACAACATAAAGTTTCCATTTTTAATCAAAATCTTCAAAACTCCATTTTCCAAAACTTCAATGAAAATGAAAACAAATGGTACTTTTAAAGAGAGGGAGTTGAGGAGAAGTCAAAAACGATGTTACCTTTCAAAAATGAGTTGAAATGGAGGAGCTTTTTGATGGAATAGTGTTTGGGTAGAGAGCTCTCTCTTTTCACGTTAGAATGGATGAGGAAGAGAGTGAATAGTGTTTATTTGGTGAAAAAGGGGGATTTAAATTAAAAGATGGGTAAATTACCAAAAGGCCATTAATGAATGGCTTTCCCCTTTATTCTTTAAAAACTCTTCAATTTGCAATTTAATCAATTTGGTCCCATTTCAAATATTTATTTTTGAAACCTGAAACTTAAAGGATTATTTTAATTATAAACCCGAGCCCAAATAATATTAAAATATTATTTTCACCTAACACCTAAACCTGGGTGTTACACTGGCGTTTCGAAACGGGGGCCTGTAATGGCGTTCGTGTTTCGAAATGGTTGGAGGTTGTTTCGAAACGTTTTGTCTACTGGTGAGTCGTGTTTCGGAACAAGTTTCGAAACGGGGGAGTGTTTTGCCCTACCATTTCGATACGTCTGGTAGGTGTTTCGAAACAGGTGACCGTTGGTCACAGATTTGAATTGTTCTGAAGTTTGCATGTTTTACATTTTAGTCCTAATTGTTGAGATTGCAATTGCTTGAGTTTGGGATGCCCAATTAAGTTGAAATTTGGCAGAGAATCATGTAACATGACTAATTTAATATTGGTAACTTTAAAATCAGTAAGGACCTCCTAATTTTCAGAAATTACAATTTGGTCCCTAAATTTGTATATTGTGCAATTGAGTCCCTTTTTGAAATCCGATCATTGTGCCTTTCTCTATCGTATCTCGTGAGTACTCACTTAGGGTTAACAAGCATCTAGACAAGATTAAAAAGAAAAAAAGGTCGTGAATCAAGGTTGACTTTCGGGTTGACTTTGGTTTTTCCCGTGTGATCTTCGTAGTTCGGGTCAACCGTCGAGGCCGGACTAAGGGGGTTACACTTGGACAGTGGCAGTAATTGTATTACCAGGGAATGGGTTAAGCAAATGCCAGGGCTAGGAAGAAATGAAGCTAATGTCGGGGCAATGAGGGAAGCTGATGCCTGGGCAATGAAGAAACTAAGTGATTGCCTTGGCAATACGTGAAGTGGATGCATGGGCAATGTGGAAACGACGAGCTTTCATGGACAACATTCAACAACCTTCAAGGTTTGGCGAAGCGTTCTTCAATGATTTATTCTTATCCCTAAGTCGAAATACTAGTTAATTGTGCAATCCTTAATAATACCTCCCAAAGTGAACCAAGGATAGTCAACAACCGATCTTGCGCTCCTTTTAGCCGTTGAAATTTATGACCTATCCCTAAGCCGAATTAGTCTTCACCATCGATAGATTTAATAAAGAACATGTTCATTCGTTTCATGAATCTAACTCTCTGGATATTAGATAAATAGATAGTTTCACGAGATCCTCTCCCATTTCACTCGCAAACAAGATTTAAAAACCAAGAATGAACAAACCTTGAATTAAATTTCAAACTCAAAAACCTAAACAAAATCCAATCATTCTCACAACCACAAACCCAAAATAACCCCAGCCAAGTTACATCAATCCAAGGCTGGGTTCTAAAGGTATACAAAGAATAATCCCCAAACATGAATCGAATGGAAGCAAAGAAGAAGAAAAAGAAATCGATCAGCCCTCTTGAATTCTCTCTCAATCGAACTTGCTTTGGCTTGGGCGGCTTGGCCTTCTTTATATAGGAGATGGCTAGGTCAAAGTCTTTCTTGAGGAGGAAGTTAAGTTGGAATTAAATATCTTTAAAGAGATAAATATCTTTAATTTATTTATTTTCCAAAAACTTCTCCTATTTTCATGGAACTTTAATCTCCTTTGAGATTTCTTCTTGCTCGTTTAAGATTTCTTCTTGCTCCACGCCATGTAGGGTTTATCCAGTCATCAAATTTGGCTGCCACATCAGCTTATCCTCCAGTCGGCTATTGCCTCGATAATAAGTTCGACATGATCTTCTTGAGTTGCCTCTGCAACTAGTTCGGCATGACCTTCCTGAGTTGCCTCAGCAATTTCCAGCTTGCCTGCGCATTAAATCCTACATACACAAAACAACCTCTAGCAGTATCTTTTTCCACCAAAACTAATCAAAATATGAACTCAAGCATAACCATAAAGGAAACAATGCAAATATGCATGAATAACTAAAAATGCAACAATATGAGATTAAGTTTAACAATAATATGAGTAAAAAGGGTAATAAAAATAGTACTTTTTAACACTCATCATGTACAAACCAAGACAATCCACAATTTATAAAACAGACCCTTATTTCATCCTCAAAACAGTCCCAATTTTTATAAACAAAACAGTCCCAAAAATGTTTAATTAGTCCATTAACAACCCCTAAATCCTTCAAAACAGACCCTCCCCGGTTTTATCCTTTCAAAATAGTTTTTAAAATAGTTTTTCCTAGAATTAAACATTGTTTACATAGCATAGCATTTCTTTACAATACAATCTTTAATGAAAGCTACCAAGCAGTCCAAGAACTTCTTTTAAATCATAACAGTCCCCAAAACAATTCATTTCAAATGATCTGCGAATGATCTAGAAAATCCATAGCATAGATTCACTTCAAACAAAGATACAATTACAATCAAACTTAGCCATGGATACATAAATAACAAGCTTCGCGGCATGCTCAACTATCCATACTTCAAAGAATTCACAATAGGATCTAACAACACCATATATGCATACAAATTCCTAATATCTAAGGAGATTATGAAGCATACCATTTGGCTAATGAAGAAAATCACATAAATATATCATGAGTGCTAAAAACAAATGTTATATAACTTATTTAGAAAGTATATGATTCATTCTAACACATTTATCCAAATTTTAGATGGAAGGCAAAGAACTTTAACCTTGAGCTAAAACAATAAAAAAGATCTTAACCAATAGAACAAGAGCTCCTTAAAATGTTGGAAATTCTCTCTCTCTCTCTCTTTCTCTTTCTAATACTCGATTGATCAATGAAGAAGATGAAGGGGATAATCCCTTAATCATCATCACCGAAACATCTCTCCCTCGTACTCTAAATCATGGCATTTATAAAGACCATAGTCTAATTTTATTTTAGCATGCAAACAACCTATATCTCATGCTTTACGGTTTAGTCCCATTAGAATTGAGCACTCATTCTTCATCCTTTTCAATTTGGTCCTTAACCCTTATTTATTCTAAAATTTCAAATTTAATCATGGTATTGAGAATGTACTTAAAATGATAATATTCTACTAGGCCATACTTTGGGGTATTACAGAAGCCTTTTAGAGACATGAGATTAGTTGAGTATCCACCAATGAGCAAGGTGGATGAGGCATTGAACTTCGTCGACAGAGAAGTGTTAATGCGAGACGAGGCGTCAGAATTCAAGATTGAAGAAGTGTCGATATGTGATGAGTTGCCAATGGGCGATGGTGCATCAAGCTTCATGAGTAAAAGATTGATTCGTGTTAGAGTGAATGCCAACTAGAGTAGCCCAATGGACGTATATCTCAAACACAATTATGGTGTTTTACAGTTTGGTTTGCCTAGTTTGTTGGGTGTAGGAAACGGAAAACCTAACCCATCAGATGGTGAAGTTGCCAAGACTTGGCGAGGACACAAGCAACCTTTTGGAGTTATGAGAGTTCGCTCAATGTTTAATGTGATGGCATCTAATTGTTTGCACAAAGTTCAAGGGGATCCGAGGAGAGGCAAGTTGCAACAGGTAGGAAGGATTTCCTATGGTCGAGATGTACGTGGTTGGGCGATGAATGATGTTACATGGCAGATAGTGCCGAAGTGAGCAGTCCTTATGGGAGGACAACCGAATCAGAGTCGAGTGCTCTTTGTGGGAAGAACGGTCCTTATGGGGGGTCAACGAAGCTCGATTCTGAGTTAGAAGCAAGCCAAGGTGCAGAAGCGGATCCAGAATCACCCAGTTCAGCTTCATTTCGAAGGCACGATAAGGGCTCCGCTAAGTTTGGTGGGGGAGAATGTCACGAACCGCCAGTTTGAGCCTGAGTCCAATCAATGGAGGATTCTAGAAGACACAACCACTTTAACTTATGTAAATTTTCCTTGTAAACATAGTGTTGAGTGGATCAAATTAATCGATATGGCCTAGAGGGGGTGAATTGGCACTTTAAAAATAGAAAGGAGCAAAAGGAACAATTAAAAATGATAGACATGGCAATTATAGTGGTTCAAGCTTCTAAACAAGCTCTACATCCATTACCGTAGCTCCCACTAAGGATTTTCAACAAACTCTCCACAAATTTGTTTTTCCCATTTTCTAGGCTAAGGAGGCAACCTTTACAAATGTTCAATCTTTCTACCCAAAGATTAAATCACAAGACTCTCACTTTACAAAGAAGATGTTGGCTATTGCAATTGATCTCTCACAAGATAAATATAGCCCAAATAACTTACAAACACCTCTAAAACTCTCAAATTTGATTTACACTAAGAACTTTAAGAGTTCGGTACAAGAACTTGACAATAAGTGCTAGGCTTTGGATTTTATTGCTTGGATGTTGCTTTGAGGTTCAATAGTTGTTGGTGGTGCTTTTGAAGCTTGCTTTTATACCTTCTCATTGATTTCTAGTCGTTTGGGTGGTTGACATCGTTAATGGAGCCGTTGGGGCTCTCTCTTCCCTCCATAAATGCAGTTCTACAACTACTCGTATCGGGACACGTAAACCTGTATCGAAACAGCCACTGAAAAAAGAAAGATTCGTTATGTATAAAAAAGGGACCGTATTAAAACCGCTAAAGGCCATATCAAAACAGTTTGAAATTGTAAAATGCGTAAGAAAGAGACTGTATCGAAACGGCTATAAACAGTATCGAAACAGTTTGACACAGTAAAATGTTGTTTCGAAACACCAAAGGGGTGTATCGAAACATGTAACCAATTTTCAAAATTTTCGTTCTGACAAGTAACGGCTAGTTCATTTAATGCTCTATTTTGAAAATACTTAACCCCTGTATCGAAACGGGTATGAGTCGTTTCGAAATGACACTTAAAAAACAAAAGCCTAGATGAAGGCTGTATCGAAACGGGCAAGCCAGTTTCAAAACCCTAGTCTCGAAACAGGTTAGTCTGTATCGAAACAAACGTTTCCAGTGTCAAACCGTATTGAAACACCTTAGGGGTGTTTCGAAACGCCTGGGCGATTTTGAGTATTTTGGCTTTGAAACACTTAGAAAAATTTATGGGGTTTAAGTTTTGGCTTCAAAATATTCTAAGTCTAAAATTTAACTTGTCAAATGTGAGTCTTTTGAGTACTTAAAAATTTATTTACTTTGCAATTTGGTCGCTAGATTTTTTGTTATATAAAAATCAAACATTTGTTTTACAATCTCCCCTTTTTTATATAACAAAAACAAAGTATTTTTTAAGTAAACTCCCCCTAGATTGAAGCTAGGTTTTGAAAAAGATTTTTTAAAAAAAAAAATTAGCTTAACCCTCTTCTCCTCCTTTTTGTTAGATCAAAATCAATGTATAAATAAAGAATATAACTAAGATATAAAGCAATATAACACAAGACAAAGCATAATTAAAGTAACATAATATTATTAGGCATAATGAACCAAAACAAAAGTTCCAAAATATCCAAACTTAATACCTAAAAACAATAGATCTAAGCATAGGTCCTAAAACAAAACATAGATAGGTGCATAAAAAGGGAAATCATAAACTAGATGATATGCAATGAGATTCAAAGAACTAAGGCTCATCGTCATCTTCATCATTGGCGGTGCTCCTTCTAAATTGCCTTCACTCGTTGTAGAGTGTCCAGAAGTTCTATATTTTACGCACATTCCTGCCCTTATTATTGTTGTTCTTAAGTTTAGTTAGGCATAATTAGCTGCATGTCATGCATTATAACAATATTTCTTCTTTTACCATGCTTTTATTGAATATCTTATATTTGGTAGAGAAAAGGTATTGTTTTAGTTAGTTTTCTATTTCAGGTGATGGTTGCTAATTAGAGGAAGAGAGGACAGGAAAGTAGGGAGCATACGGAGCTGTACTGAAGCAGTTCCAGTTGCTGCCAAAGAAGCCGCTGCTGTAGAAGGCCGCCGCCAAGGACGCCGCTGCCGCAAAATGTCGTCCAGACGGCAATACGCCGACATAGTCAAGATGGGTCTCGTTTGATAGAGGATATTTTTCTGAGTCCATAGAGCCCAATCTTGCATTTTTCTGAGGCAGAGAGCGGTGTATAGAGCTGATTGAAGATCGATAAGCAAGGTGGCTTATACTTACTTGTTGAACAAGTAAACATCCAAAGCAGTCCATATTTAAGTCAGAATTGAATGAAGCATTAAATGTAAAAGCTATTTTATCATCAATGAAGACTTCTACTCCAAGGAGGACTTAACCTTAGGCCAAGCCCTATATATACCCATGTATGTGAGGGTATAGGGACATAGAGATAGAGAGAGATAGAGAGAGTGACTCGGCTATGTTCTAAACACCTTAGGGTTTAGGTTTTTGCTTGTATAGTAGTTGTGAGAAACGATTGTATTAGGTTAAGTTGTTTTGCAATAAATATTCGAAGTTTGCTTAATATGTGCACTTCATTCTTTTAATTATTCTACACCATTCAATTGAGAGAATCCATTTGTCGGGAACAAAAGTTCAAGGCTCACGAAAGGGTTAAGTACAGTCAAAACGTTCTGAGGCATGACTAACTTGGTTCTACACCAGTCCACAAGTTTCAGCGGCTAAGAGGGATTACAAACCGAGTTGACTAGCCTGTGTTAGGTTTACGCTGAGATCGCTAGGTATTGCCTACGTCACGTTAGCTCTCAAGCATCCTTACCAAGAAATAGGAGGGATCACTATCGACTATCCCGCCGAACTTGGAGTATCTGCCAGACTTGCCGCCAGGACTTATTTCCGTTCACCTACCGAGACAGCGAAAGTTGCAGGGGTAGTGACCCGCTGCGGCCGCGTTACAGGGCCGTAGCTACCACCCGCCATACCCGCCGAGGCAGCATATCGTGCCAATGCAATCCAACCTTAACCTATGCAATGCAGTCTACACACTACTGAGCAGCAATTACATGGCCCATTCTATCACACTGATCTCCCCTATTTTAATTAATTGTGCTTTTAGTTTTATTCCTTTAAACAAACCTAAAATTAATTGTGCATTTAAATTTCTTGTGCAGATATTGACTCGAAGGAACTATACCAATCCTCGTGGGATTCGACATCTTATATACTATAACTTGCCAGGAGTGTGCACTTGCGCTATCACAAAAAGGGAACACCTACACGCCCTACAAATTTTTGGCGCCGTTGCCAGGGATTGGCAATAGCGACTTCGTTTTGTTTTCTGCACTCTTTATTTAATCGCATTTAAATTTCAAGTTTTTAACTTTTTTGTATATATATAAAAAAATTCAGGTACGCTACAAGTCCAAGGGCATCACAATGTCGAGGAAAACTATTTGGGAGCTGATGTTTGAACATGAACAGCAAATGCTGCAGCAGCAGTTGCCGTCGTGGCAGCAGACAAGACAGCAAATGCCGCTGCCGCAACAGTAAAATTTTTCATGGTATGATCAAAATTGCCAAAAAAAATTTACCATAACAATTTTGCTGCAAAAACAAACATGCTAGGGTAAGGTGGTCAACTTCAAGAGCAATCAAGAGAAACCACTCGAGAGCTGATGTTGGAAATTTCTTGCAATCTATGTGAGGGAAATCATGTGTTCGAAAATTGCCCTTTACTTATCAGAGAAGACATATGAGACCAACAGCAGGAGAAGCCACAGCAGCAACTGGGACATCAGATGCACATGCCGCAGTATCTGTCGTTGCAGCAGAATTTTTCATGGTATGATCAACAACCTCAAAATTTTTTTACCATGACAATTGTGTTGCCGCAGCGGTAGATATACCCTGGCAGTGTAGTCCTCCGCAAGAACAATTACAAACCTTGGAGGACATGCTTCAAGTTTTCATGGCTAGTATTGCATCCTTTATTGAATCCACTCAAAGGCTTTCACGGAAAATGGATACAAGGATAGCACAATGGGATTCAACCTTATGGGATACAGCAGATCGATTGAACACATCCACACATGCCATGAACGAAGAAAATGTCCCAGCAACTTCGGCCTTGGCAACCATTGATCACCAACAAGTCAGTCCTAGGGATATTGATGTCCCAAGGCAAGAGGACGAAGAAATATGCGAAAAAAGTTCTCTGATGTGTGAGGAACAACTAGAGGATAAAGAACATTGCCCAACACATGATAAGCCTATGCGAGAAATTGCCCTAGCAAGGATTGAGGAAACTACACAAAGCAGTTTTGCGACAACACCTAGTTTTACGACAACCTTGCACGCCTCAGCAGCAGTCTCGGTACCTATGCCCGCCATGACAGAGGCCTCAGCAGCGCTTCCCGCCTCAGCAGAAATCTCGGCAACTATGGAATATGTATATCAAGAAGAGCCGATGCTGGCAGATCTAAAGCCATCACACTCTCTACTGATGGAGATGTTCGAGGGACCTGAAGAACACATTGTTATGGATGATGAAGCCCTTCAATGTGCCAAGTTTTTCCTTGACTTGAACCATATTATGACAGACTACTGCCCCGACAGTTGGCCACCTGAAGAGCTGCCTTGGCAGCAAAAGCCATCCTCCACCATAACAAATCAGGACAAAGGTAAGGTAAGTGCATGATTTGATAGTGGTATAATTTTTACTAATCACATGTTCACGCCTTCAGAAAAAGAAGCAAGGTGGAGGATTCACATGGATTACAAGGGAACGAGGAAGAAAGACTTCACCATAAGAATAGTCACTCGATGGAGGGTGCAAGTGGACTATAGGAAGTATCGGAAACGAACCCACTGTAACATAATAATAGTTTTTCCACATCTTTATCGTTTTCTTTAGGAATAGATCTTAATAAGCTTAGGACCAAATTTTATTTTCAGTTATATTATTTTTATTTAGTCCGTCTCACAACTACTTATCTATATTCAGACCCTACTATAAAAGGCAAGCCGCCAAGAAAGATGAGGGCAAACAAAGTACAGCCGCCCAAGCGGTAGAGACGGCAGCAAAGGAGACAGCCCAAGCCACCAATTCCCTTGACGAGGTGGTGTCTGATTCCTCCGATAATGCAGAGCCGGCCGAGGCAACAAAGAAAAGAAAAGAGGCACGCAATAGCGGCCGAACCAGAGGATGAAAGGCTTGACACCGAGCTGGAGCAGCAACCAAAGAGACCCAATCCAATCAGAGTCCAGCCAGCTCGCGGCCAGAAGCATAGCCTCGCCGCCAAATCACCTGCCACCTAGTCATCTCATCTTCCTCCAAGTACATCGAGTTAAAAGACAACTCGGGCAGCTTCTAACACCATTTTTTTCTTTTTCCTGCTTTATTTTATGTTTTTCTATTTAGATTTTATTGTGTCTAAGGCATTGAGGGCAATTCCCGCCTTGAGTTTGGGGGGGTTAGTCCTCATGTTATTCTGTTAAGCATGTAGTTGCATTGTAAATCCTGCCTAGTACTTAATGAAAATTGGAAATATGGGTTAAATAACTTGTGCCTATGATAGTTAGACGATTCTATTTTCGTACCACACTTAAAATTGAACTTAATCTTGGGAAGAAGCATGAAAAACACCTTAGAAAAAAAATTTAGTTGCCAAACTTTTATTACACTTCTGTTAAGTGCTGAATATTGTTTGAGTTCTAAGTGTACATTTCCTGCTTAAACTTAATGAAAATTGTTGAGTGCATAAATGTTATATATTTTAGCCCTCATTTATCCATATTATTGATGCACTCAAGCAGTTGCATTTTAGGATTGAATTTGCATAAACATCACAGATGGATAATTTCGCACAGATGCTGCTGATTTCGATCCACTCTTGCAGGTACCTGTCGTGGCAGCATCCATGGCAGCAGAAGAACATAAGATAACCGCAGAGAAGGAGTGAAGGGCTAAAGAAAACTTCCTCATACATCACTGCCGTGACAGAAGTGGCGACAGTGAAGATAATATACATCACTGTCGTGACAGTTGCCGTGACAGAAGTGCCAACAGTGAAGACAATATACATCACTGTCGTGACAGTTGTCGTGATAGAAGTGACGACAGTGAAGTCAACAGAGATGGAAAATACGAAGTGGAGTTCGACTGATAGAGGATTTCAAGCCTGATTTTTGTAAACCACTCGGATAATTTTTGGAGCCCAGAAGCACAAGGAAAGCCTTTGCCCAAAGTTTGAGGAGAAAGTCAAAGCAAGAAGATAGGGCGAAACTAAGGGACATTTATTCAGAGATTTAGTCTTTAAATAAATTCTACTTTAATTCAAACTAGTATTCTTGGCCATTAAGAAAGCTTACAACCAAGGCCTATATATATGCTTGTATTTCGAAAAGGGTGGATAACCTAGTTCCTAGCCGTCTTCCATCACAAACCCTAGATTTTCCCCTCTCCATCATGTAAGGGTTGATCTTGTAAAGTAGTTGTAAGGGTTAAACTGTTTCTTAGGATTTTCTGTTCAATTCAATAAAACTTCAAGTTTATTTACTCTGGTTTCAACATCTCATAAGAGTATCGGGAGAGCATTGTGAGGTTATCTACTTACCTAATATCGGGAGATTTAAGTATAAGAAAAGAGTAAATACAGTTTTCCAGTTTATGGTTAAACTATGTTGGCCTAGGGATAGGTACAAGGTTAAGCGGCTAAAGAAGAATTCACAAACATCGGTGTTTATCCTTCGATTCACTCCGGGAGGTATCATCCAAGACGTGTAAACCGACAGAACTTGGACCTGGGGATAGGACAAGTCACACCAGGGGTTCTTGCCGAACTTGAAGTAATAGAGTTGTTGATCGCTGTCGTGACAACAACAAACCTCAGCCGCGATAGGTGCTTTCGCAACAGGTTCCATGACATAAGCAGCTGAAGTCCTCTGAACAATGCAATACCTGCACTATGGAACAAATCAATACTAGCCTACTTTATCAATCTGATTTCCTCCTTTATTTCCCTTGTCTACTTTAGTTTTACTTCAATCTAACCAATTCTCAATTATCTGTGTTTTTATTTTTCTTGTGCAGGAAAATTAATTCTGAAGTTGTCCCAATCCCTATGGAGACGATATCTTTTATACTATAACTTGACACGGGTGTACACTTGCGCTCCAATTTAATAGGACTCTTTTACACGCATCAAGTTTTTGGCGTCGTTGCCGGGGATTGGAGCACAACTTCGTGTTTTTTTTCCTGCACTTATATTTATTTTCTTGCCTTATTTTATTCGGTTTTTTTTTTGTAAAAAAAACTCGGGTGCAATACAGGTTCAAGGGCATCAACATGTCAGGAAAAACCATTCGAGAGCTGATGTGGGAAAGTTTTTGGAACCGTTTCGATACTGGCAAGACCGTATCGATGCAATTTTTTCAACTTAGCTCACCAGAGGAATTCGTATCGATACAGGTAAGAACGTATCGATACTCATTAATCATCTCTTTAAAAATTGGTTACCTAACAACTGACAAAGCAACGGTCAAAACATTTAAGGCTCTGAATTTAAAATTACTTTTAAACTGTATTGATATGGGTAAGACCATATCGGTACTCGATTCAAACTCCTTAGGATTTTATAGAGAGAGCGTATCGATAGAGATGTAATCTGTTTCAATACCCTGTTTCGATACGGTAAGGGGCGTATCGAAACGTTTGTCTCCAGTAGCCAAGTTTGTAAAAAAAAGGTATCGATACGGTAAGAGGCATATCAATACGCATAAACGTTTTTTTAGCAATTTGGCCTTGAAACACTTAAAAAATATTTTGGAGTTTGAGTTTTTCAAACTAGAGCAAAGCCTTGTTGATTTGAAAACTTTTAGGGGACTTAAAAATTCATTTCAAGTTTTACAATTTGGTCCTTAAAATACTTTGTTATATCAAAATCAAACATAGGTTTTACACAATTATATTGGTTCAAGCTTCTAAACAAGATCTACATCAACTACCTTAGCTCCCACTAAGGATTTTCAACAAACTCTCCACTAATTTGTTCTTCCCCTTTTCTAGGCTAAGGAGACAACCTTTACAAATGTTCAATCTTTCTACCCAAAGATTGAACCACAAGACTCTCACTTTACAAAGAAGATGTTGGCTATTACAATTGATCTCTCACAAGATAAAATATAACCCAAATAACTTACAAACACTCCCCAAACTCTCAAATTTGATTTACACTAAGAACTCTATGAGTTGCGTACAAGAATTTGACAATAAGTGCTAGGGTTTGGATTTGATTGCTTGGATGTTGCTTTGAGGTTCAATAGTTGTTGTTGGTGCTTTCGAGGCTTGCTTTTATACCTTCGCATTAATTTCTAGTCGTTTAGGTGGTTGAGATCATCAATAGAATCGTTGGGGCTCTCTCTTCTCTCCATAAATGCAGTTTTGCAACTACTCGTATAGGAACACGTAGACTTGTATCGAAACAACCACTAAAAAAAGAAAGAGTAGTTATGTGTAACAAGGGTACCGTATCGAAACAGTTTGAAACTGTAAAATGTGTAAAAAGGAGACCGTATCGAAACGGCTATAGGTAGTATCAAAACAGTTTGACACTATAAAATGTCGTTTCGAAACACCAAAGGGGTGTATCGAAACAGGTAACCAATTTTCAAAAATTCCGTTCTGACAAGTAATGGCTAGTTCATTTAATGCTCTATTTTGAAAATACTTAACCCCTGTATCGAAACGGGTTTGATTCGTTTCGAAACGACGCTTAAAAAACTAAAGCCCAGATGAAGGCTGTATCAAAATAAGAAACCTTAGTCTCAAAATAGGTTAGTTCGTATCGAAACGGACGTTTCCAACCATATCGAAACACCTTAGGGTGTTTTGAAACGCCTGGGCGATTTTGAGTATTTTGGCTTTGAAACACTTAGAAAATTTTATGGGGTTTAAATCTTGACTTTAAAACATTTTAAGTCTAAAATTACTTGTCAAATGTGAGCCTTTTGAGTACTTAAAAATTTATTTATTTTTCAATTTGGTCATTAGATTATTTGTTATATCAAAATCAAACATTGGTTTTACACATAGGAATCTCTTTCCTTAGATAGAAGATTTATACTAAGGAATATTCTTATTTTTTACCATTGTGGTTGGTGGGCTTCGATCGTAGTCGTCGATGTAAATCAGTAGGGATCGTCAGATTTAGTGGGACTCAACTATAAAAAGTGGTCTTCCCCACCTCATTTTGTATCATATATCTTCTGAGTAATTAAGGCATTTACTCTAAATCTTTTATGTTGTTTTGAGCGTTCTTGAGTTTTCTTATTTTCTTCAGTGATGTCATTCTTTATATTGTGCTTCCGCTTCAATTGATTTAACATTCTTAGTGTCTAGGAAGAGTTTGTTCTTTCGAAAAGAGTTCTAATGCTAACTTAGTCATTTCTCTCGATAAAAAATCGACTAAGGTCGCACGGTTCGCTAGTTCGAAAAGCTAGCTCCATGATAATATTTTGGATCAAATTTATTTACCTAAGTCGTCAGCTCTCATTTTATTTTTTATTTTTTTAATAAAACTAACACACTCATATTAAAAAACCATTATTACGAGAATTTAAAAAAACACACTTAATGTTGTTAAGTTAAAATCTTAGTGCTAGGGTTTGAAGTTATTTGTTTTCAAACACTTATAAATGATTTTCGAAATAAGGGGAATGGATAAAAATGAAATATGATATCAATGAAATGTGAATTAGGTGATTCTCCATTATTGATATCGCAGTGGCTAAAGTAAGAGAGTATCTAGCTCTCTTTGCTCTATCTAAACCACAAGTTGTCCCTTCCATTATGCAAGTGTCATGGAAGCCTCCTCTTACGGATCTCCTCTTAAGAACCCTGCAACGGCTATGATCGAAAACGATGCAAATAACTAGTGTCGAGATGAAACTTTAGTCATTACTGTAATTGATAAAAACATGAAATAGAATAATTTTGACAAATGAGAGAGATTAAAGATTAAGATGAAAAGAGAAAAAAGAATTAAAGATAAAGTAGGAAAAGAAAAAATGACAGGGAGAGGGTTTCATTCATCATTTCTTTCATAATTTTAAAAGTATGAATCCCTAAATACTCTGTTTTATTTCTTAATAAAAGAGTTCATTACAAATCTCCCTACTCGAAATAATTCTTGTTCTCAAGGATTAAAACAAGGCACCTTTTCTTATGATTAGACCAAATATGTTCTCATGCTTTCTTTAGCTAAAACCAAACAAATGTGCAACATCGGAGAAGAAGTATCCATCAGGATAAAAAATTATAAGAAGAAGTATCCATCAGGATCAAAAATTATAAGAGTTGATTTATTAGCATATTCCAAGTGTTGTCCCAATTGGAAGCACAAATTAAAAAACGAATCCAATTTCAATTTTGGACTCGAAGGCATGTTTGTTATTTGACACGATTTTATGTTAATGAACTTATTCAAAGTAAATGAGTTGAATCGGATAAACAATGTTGTTGTGAACCGGTCTGACCGGCATGTTTTGAACCAATCGACCTAACCCAAAAAAGGGTCGACCCATTTCTAGCACCGAGTTAATGTAGAACCCAGCGCCTCGAGTGTCGGCTACTCGAGCCCAAGCCTACAATCCGAAAAACATCGTGCAAATCCAAAGGATGATGGCCGATCAGATCCCTCGAACCCACGAAGGTTGAATTTTATGCCATTGACGGTGGACTCGATGACAGAAGGATTGAATCAACTATGCTAACAATGAAAGCTTTGGAGGCACAATCACCTCCATTTGCAAGCCATAGAACAATCGCAGACACAACTACTGTTGTCAGTCCATCAAAATCAGCTGTCGTGGATGATTCATCCAACTCCGGAACTACCTCTGCATCATAGATGATTGACTTTCCCAAATAAGTCTCTAAAAGTGATCGCAACTCACTAATTATCCCCAAATGGAAAGAATAATTATTTTAGACTCTATTATCCGCCATTCATGTGTAATCCTTTTGCTATTCATATTGATATCTGATAGTATTAGTAGGATACTACTGCAAGAGCAGACTTCAGAACGCATAGATTTGAACTTGGCATGTGATGCACTTTTGGTTCCATGTGGGATTGAGATTTGAGTTTTGGAGTATTCAAGAAAGAATTGAGAAGAAAAGTTTGTTTCAAGATGTTCTAAAGTCTGAATATTTAACATGAAATTTGACAAACAAAAAGTAGACTCATCAGAGAAAACATCATCAATAGTAATACACATGTAATGTCAACTGTCAAGAACACAGCTGAGGAGAAAGTGGAGATACCCCATTCAACGTTTAGTTTCTTTCCATTTTATTTGTTATCTTTCCGAGAAGCGGAAGGGGTTTTAATCAGACAATACGAATCATGACTTGTATAATTCGGATCCTGTTTTGGATCATAATATATGGATTCCCCACTTCCCACTACTCGCCCTGTGTCCTTGAATCAAAGGGAACGGCAAATCAATGTCCTTGAATCACTTCCCAGTTCATCAAACTCGAGAATTTCTGTGTTTGGTTCCTCATGCTGCAATTTTAGTCACTAAACACGTCGCCGGCTTCCTTGGTGATCTTTTTACTAACTTCAGCATCTATGCCGGCTTCCTTGGTGATCTTTTTACTAACTTCAGCATCTATGTTTCTCTTCAAACCGGCACTATTGCCTCTACCAATCCTATCCAGCTTCCCATAAGCATTATCGGCATAAGAATCATCACTCTCATAATATTCAACCCTACTTCTTTCATTTCCCTTTGTGGTATAAAATCCATCCTCTTCATCACTGCTGCTTCTGAAATTTTTACTACGATTTGACGCTCTGAAATCATTATCTTTCAAAACATCGGATTCTAGCATTGCATTGTCAAGGTCACTCAACATACTTTCTATTTCAGAATCTTCTTCCACCATTGCTTGCCTATAACTACCTCCACTGTTTCTCCCTACACCTGCAGTACTGTTCTGCCTTCCAACCTTATCTTGCTTCCGTTTTTCTAACACGGATCTCCTTATCTCAAAATCTTCTTCAGAATCATTGTCATCATAACTTTCGGCCTCACTCACGTCACCAGCATTACCCTGATCCACTTCAGCAGCATCCTCAAAATTATCTTCATATTCATCGTCGCTACCAGTAGTCCTCCTGTTTCCACGTGTGTCTTTCCAACCCCTTGATCCTCTAACCTCATTGTCAGAGTAATTATCTCTAAGGTTATCGAATCTCCCTGGCCTTCCTCCAAATTCTTGTCTATTCAAGTATCTAATTCTCCCAATCTCTTCTTTTTCTTCTTCTTCCCCTTCAGCCCATTCTCGATCGGCTGCATCCTCAATCTCGGCTATGAATCTATCTAGATCCTCCTGGTCGCTCTCCGCAGGAGCTTCTTCATGAGCCAAAAAGCTTGTCTTAGCTTCTGCTGCAGGTGGCTGGTCACCACGAAAGACATACGGGCTGCCTTCCTTCTCATCAATTGCATTGAAGAATGTTGAAGCAACTCTCTGAATACTGGCCATTGCAACTGGATCTTCGGGGTTAATACCTTTCCGCCGAAGTTCCTGCTCTATCTTCTTTATGTTTAGCTTCTGAGCTTCAAGAGCTTGTTCAAATCTGGCCTTGAATAATGCCTGCATTTACAATAAGGAATATATAATTAAACACTTTCTCACATATAGAAAGCCTAAGCCAAAGCCAGATACAATATTGATGCAAACGATATCGTGTAAGGAGTAAGGACCATAACAAACTTATTTACCTTCCTTTTGGTAAGAGTGTTGATGGGAATCAGATTTTTTGGTTGGCGATAATTTCTTCCACGGAACATGATAATTGTTTTTACATTGTGTATGTTAATGACAATTCCCCCACTCAATCTTGCAAGCATGGTTGCCATTTCCTTGATCTTTTCTTTGGGGAAGTTATCACAACAAACTTGCACGGTCTCATGAAACTTCCAATGGAGATGCATATTTTGGACAACTCCTCCAAAGACCCCACGGACTCCAACCGGAACATAATTTTTGTTTCTGAATCCTATCTTCTTAAATGCTTGAAGCTGCTCAGTGGTCAATAGCTCCGGATCATGCACAGAAGGCGGAAGCTCCGGCAGCTCATACTTCTTGAGTTTTTGTAATAGTAGTGCAACTTTCTTCTTAGCCTGTGTGGGTTATATGGATCATATATTGATTGAATTGTTGTCAGAAAGCCAATAATAGAGAACCCGAGCAAACTACCAGAACTTGGAACACATTTTTTCCAGCTAACAATTGCCATTTTTTCAACAGTAAAAGACCATTGTAAACTTGTAACAATCCTCTAGCAACAATAAAAAATAACACGAGAGAACACTCAAACTCTGTCCAAATGATTGTTTGACCTCAAAAAAGAGTTGAACATTAAAACTTCCTTTACAATAAATCAAGATGGATATGGTACAGGCAAGAATCAAAGCAAAAAAATAGTTCATTGTCAGTTATTAATGGCAAAACAACTTACTCTTTTCAGGTTGTAAATAAGCCTCTCTTCATCAGTCATAAGCTTCTTCTTAATTTTCTTAGCCCTGCGGATTTCTCTGGCCGTTTTACCGGACTCTTTCTGCATTCGTCTTTCAACCTTGCTTCGCATACTCCTCCCTCTTGAAGTCGACATCATCCGACACAATCCATTGAAGGGATTAGTGAAGGAAGGAAATGAAGCAAAATTATCTTCAAAACATCCATCTATTCGTATCACACTGCTTGAGACTAGTGTGGTACTAGTTTCCTTAAAAGCCCCAACATTCCTGCATTTTAATTTAAATAAAATGCTCAAACAAATATATAGAAGATAGAGCATAAACCCCAAGAAACAAAAAATACAGGAAACACTAATAAATCCCACTTTTTTAAAAAAAGGAAATTGTTAAATTTAATCAAGAATAAAACTAAAGCATACGAATAAAAATCAAAGTGAAAAAGGAAAAACAAATCAACACTCGGTTCCAATGTAAAGGAAACTGAAACTGAAGAACCAAGCTGTAATAGACAAAAGGTTTAATTGATGGGAGCTAAGAAAACAAAAAGAAAAACGATACCCAGAGTTTGATTTGAGCGAGAGAGAGGAATGCACCTGTGGGGATTTGATTGCAACAGAGAAGACAGAGTCTTGAAGCAATGTTTTTGAAGATTCCTAGCAGCAAACATTTAACCTGTCAATAAAATGCCTCTTCTTTATTTATTTATGTTCCCCCCGAAATTCAGTAGTTTGATTTCATTGTATTTTGGTGAAGAAGAAGAAGGGTTAATGGTGAGGAGTTTTCAGGGTTTTGGGGTTTTTCTTCTTTTAGCTGACCAGAGGAGCAACAACTAATTTACTGTTACATATAATCTCGATAATACCCTCAACGACGTCGTTTAATTGACATCTCACCCACACATTTCCCTAAGTCGATGTCTTGGTGATCATTTTTTAACAGCAGAAATAAACTTTAATTTGTCCAAGTATGTTTATACGAGTAATTACGAGGGTTAAGTTATATACTAATAATCAGTTGGCTAAATGGACTGAAATATTAAATACTTTAAATAAGGTTAAATGTTTAAATTTTAACATTGTAAAAGTAACAGATTGAGTTAAGAAAGTCGTTACAATAATATTTTTTATTTATGTATAATCATACTTATACATACATAATTAAAGTCTATTTTATTAAAAATAGAAATTAAAACGTTTTAATGTATACACGTATATTTATATATAAATATGAAATTTTAAAATTAAAATCAAGTTTAAAAGCTTAATTCAATGAATATATAATTATAAAAACAAAAGGTGAAAAAGAAATATTAAACTTAATTTAAAATATAAAAATGTTGCATCAGTCCACTTTAACCTGTATATAATTTTTGTCAATGATGAAATAAGTATCTACCTCACTTTAATGGTTGAGTGCTGGCATATATTTAGGTTTTGGATTTGAATCTCTTTAAACTTTTTTTTTTCATTTAGAGAATATTATTGCATTAATTATAGTGGTCAATCATAAACTAAATATTGAACTTGATTTAATGGTTAGGAATGCCCATACTTCTTTACAATTTCCAAGTTTATCTGTATCTTATTTTCTTGATTTTTCACCAATACTTATATATAAAAGTTTGTCAACCATATATCAAGTATAACATTTAGTTGAACCCAACACGTGTTCCAATAAAAAAGCGGATAATGCTCATCTAAAGTGACACGAGTTTAAATCACTTTTTTGCAAGGTATATATATTGTTTGAGTTGTGATCAAAATTCTTTTTCGATATGAGATGCATTGTTCTCCGCTTGTTGATTTCCTCCACTGAAGGCCTATGGATTGTCGTCCTTCGTCAATAACCTTTGTAAAATGATGTCCTTCGTAGACAAAAATTTTACCTAATATCCTTTGTGGTACGCAAGAAGTCAAGACCGAGTGGAATTCTACTTTTTGACTCTGCCTTTTCGTTGAAGAGCAAAAAAATATACGTTAAATAGAATAACCTTCTTTGAAACTTAATACTTAGTAAACAAATAACATATCTCTATAAACATGTACTTAGGGATTATGATTTTTGTATTTCATCAATCATCAAGTGATCTCATATAATTGTGAGCAGTGTTGTGAGATTACTGTAAACCTTTAGTACGAGATAGTAATTTTCAAAGTTTTCATATCACTTGTATTTTTTTTTCTTTCGAAATAGTGAAGTTATCATCCTATGCCCATGATTTTTCTATTTAAATTTTTAAATAAATCTTGGTGTTCTTTATTTTCTTACTTTGTTTGTAATTACTTCCATCGATGTTATCTCGTTATTGTTTATCTCCAGTATAACAAACCGACATTAAAACTTTTACGTTGCTCATCTTAGTCATGGTAATGGAAAAAATAAAATATAATATTTCGCTATTTGATCGCAACATCAAGTTTTCGTTGTGCAAATGAAGATTCAAGATGTCCTTGTACAGTTGAATTTATACAATGCGTTAGAAAAGTTTGATAATATGTCGTCAGAATGGTCGAATGCAGAAAAGCAACATAAGGATCAAAAAATTGTATTCTGAATCTATTTGCACTTATCCAACCATATTTTATAGGATGTGATGAAAGAAAAGATAATTGTTTCTTTATGGGAAGTTGAAGCAACAATGCATGAAAAAAACTTTGACCAGTAAGTTACACCTAAAAATAACATTTTTACTCAACAAGTTAGGAAAAGATTCATGTTACAAAGACCTAGGTTTGATTCTATCATGTTCCTGTAACGGTTCGAAATGAACTAGCAAGAAATTTCAGAGAGGTGAAGATGAGAATTCAGAGAAGAAGAAGATAAGATTTGAGAGAGAAAAGAGAAACATAATTTTCATTCAAACTTTCGATAAAGACAAAAAGGTCTGTTACAAGCCTTATAACTCTAGAGTAACAAAACGACGTCGGATGGGTGAAACCACCAAACGCACCGTTTCATTAATTCCACAACGGCTCTCTCTAAACAAACGCTGGCACAAATAACGGTAATTTAAAAGGGCCTATCGGCTGAGTCTGTTACAAAGCTCCCTTCTTCAAACAATTCTTGACCTCAAGGATTGAAGTCTGGAAATTGAATTTGCAGCTGATGTAACACCTCCCACGTGGCGTCCTCCGGAAACGAATTAGACCATTCCACAAGCACCTCTGTTACTGCTCGATTCCCTCTCTTCCCAATTCTTCTTGCCAGAATCTTACTTGGGTCCTTGCTAATTCCTCCATCAGGTCCTATAACTGGTAGTTCTTGTTGACAAGGTGCATCTCCAATTCGCTTCTTCAGTTGAGAGATGTGAAACACAGGGTGTACCTTCGAGTTAACAGGCAATTCCAGTCTATAAGCAACCTTCCCTACTTGATCCAGAATTTTAAATGGCCCAAACCATTTTGCAGATAATTTCTGACATCTTCTCTGCTGAACTGTTTGTTGCCTATATGGTTGCAATTTGAGGAAGACCCATTCTCCCACCTGAAACTCTCCTTCTGACCTCCTCTTATTAGCCTGTTGCTTCATCCAATCTTGAGCTCGTTTGAGATGAAACTTAAGCATTTTAATGGCAGCTTCTCTCCTCTACAAACTTCTATCCACTGCATCTACCACAGATTCCCCAGCAATATAAGGTACATGTATCTGAGGTGGTTGACCATGCAATGCTTCAAAAGGGGTGGTCTTAATTGCAGAATGGAAAGTGGAGTTGTACCACCATTCTTCTAAGTGAAGCCACTCTCCTCATTCTTTGGGATTCTCACCTGTCATGCACCTTAAATATGTCTCTAAACACTTGTTCAATCTTTCAGTTTGGCCGTCTGTATGAGGATGATAGGCAGTAGATGGGTTGATTACTACTCCCAATTTCTGAAAGATTTCTCTCCAAAAGGTACTCATGAAGATCTTATCTCGATCACACACTATGGTACTGGGCAATCCTTGGAGTTTGAACACATTTTCAAGGAAAATCTGAGCCACATCCTTAGCTGTAAAGGGGTGAGCTAGAGGAATGAAATGACCATACTTTGTTAACCTGTCCACCACCACCAGTATTAAATTTTTCCTTCTTGAACATGGCAAGCCTTCAATAAAATCCATCCCAATAAAGGACCAAGCTAGATCAGGAATGGGTAGAGGTTGAAGATAACCCTTTGGATGTTGCAACTCATCCTTATTTCTTTGGCATACCTCACACTCTCTAACCCAGTTCTTAACTTCTTTTCTTAATCCTTTCCAATATAACACACTGGACAGTTTCTTAATGGTAGCATGTGATCCAGAATGCCCTCCCACAGCACTCCCATGAAAGTATTGAATCAGTTCTCTTCTCAATTCCATGTCAGCTCCCACAACCATCTTCCCCTTTCTTTTCAGTTGCTTCCCATCCCAAGAATACTTGTGATGTCTTCCTGATGCATTTTCCAACTCAGCAATGATTTTTTTAAGTTTTGGATCATGTTGCCATGTTGCTTTGATCCTTTTCCCAAATGTCAGAACTTACAGAGCTCACTCCCATTCCAAAACAGCTAGCTTCTTTAGGTTTTCTGGACAGCACATCAGCTACAATGTTATTGATCCCCCTCTTAAAACAAACCTCATAATCCAACCCCATCATTTTTGCAACCCACTTTTGCTGAGCAGGGGTAATAGCTTGATTTTCTGCCAACCATCTCAAGCTTTGATGATCAGTTTTAATTTTAAAATGCATGCCTATTAAGTAGGGTAACCATTTCTTAACAGCCATTAAAACTGCCAACATTTCCTTCTCATAAACTGATAATTTCTGGTGTTTGCTGCCCAAGCCCTTGCTGAAAAATGCTAGTGGTTTACCCTTTTGAGTCAAAACAGCTCCCACTCCAAATTCTGAAGCATCAGTCTCCACTGAAAACTCTTCATTAAAATCTGGCAGTTGTAACACAGGTACAGAGCTAACTGCTTCTTTAAGTTTTTGCCATGCTTCTTCCTCCCTTGCTGACCATTTCCATCCATCTTTTTTAAGGAGATCAGTTAAGGGTCTTACAATTACCCCATAACCCTGTATGAATCTCCTATAGTACCCAGATAGGCCCAAAAACCCTCTCACCTCCTTCACACTCCTGGGAACTGGCCAATCCAATATACTGTCTACCTTCGACCTATCCATCGAAAATAACCCCATCCGAGATAACATACCCCAGGTAATCAATTTCAGTTGCCCCAAAACAGCACTTGGATTTCTTTGCAAACAACTTATGTGTTCTCAAAATCATCAACACTTCTTTAAGATGCACTAAATGATCTGCCCATGTAGTTGAATACACTAATATGTCATCAAAGAAGACCAACACTGTTTTCCTTATCTGCTCTTTAAAAATCTTGTTCATTAGCCCCTGGAAGGTTGCTGGAGCATTAGTGAGCCCAAATGACATCACTAAAAACTCATAGTGGCCTTCATGTGTTCTGAAAGCTGTTTTATGTATATCAGCCTCCCACATTCTGATTTGATGGTAACCAGACCTCAAATCCAGTTTTGAGAATATCCTTGCTCCTCCCAATTCATCTAACAACTCCTCAATCACATGCATGGGAAACTTGTCCTTAATAGTCACTTGGTTCAATCTCCTGTAATCCACACACATCCTCCAAGAGTTATCTTTTTTCTTAACCATAACTACAGGGGATGAAAATGTGATATTGTTGTCCCTTATCACTCCAGCTTCTAGAATCTCTTTAACCAACTTCTCAATCTCATCCTTCTGCCATGATGGGTATCTATAAGGTTTGACTTTCACTACCTCTCTTTCATCAAACAGTGTGATCCTGTGATCTTGTCCTCTAAAAGGTGGCAACCCCTTAGGCTCAGCAAACACATCTTGGAATTCCCCTAAGAGTCTTTCCAATTCGAGAGGAACATCACCAGTTCTAATTTTAAATTCCAACTGACCATTCAAAATCAACAAGGAAGCTGAATAAGAACTGCTAGTGCCCTTAAGAACCTTCTCACACTCCTTGTGTTCAATCCACATCATAGGTTATGGCTGGAACCCTTCCAATTTGATCATAACATCATTCCACCTGAACTGCATCTCCAATGTTGCAAAATTCCACCGTATAGGACCTAGGCTTGCCAGCCATTGAATTCCCAGCACCATATCAGTCCCCTTTAAAGGCAATATCAGAAAATCAGTGGTAAAACACTGATTTTGTACCTTCCATTCAACTCCTTTACATTCTCCCATCGTGTCCAAAGTGTTTCCATCAGCCACTGTCAACCTCAATTTATGTCCCCTCTCCATTCTAATTCCTAAACTCTTGGCTGCACTCCAACTCAAGAAGTTATGAGTACTTCCAGAATCCAACAAACAAATTAACTTCTTCCCTTCAACATCCACTTCCGACTTCATTGTGCTTCCACTAGTAGCTCCCCACATGGCATGTAAAGACAAGGTTGGGCCTTCTGTCTTTCCTCCTTCCTGAACCATCAGTTCTTTATCTTCTTCACAATCCAAGAACAATTCATTTTCTGACTCATCTTCCACTCCTTCTACCATAATTTGAAACAACTGGGATTTAGCACATTTATGTCCAGGAGAGTACTTCGCTGCACACCAGAAATACAGCCCCTTTTTCCTCCTTTCTTCAATTTCACTTGGAGACAAGGATTTTCCCCCTCCTCTCACAGAATTCACCCCTACATTCTTTTGAGGAACTGGACTGAGAGTCCCAGGAGTAGAGTATTTTGATGTGGATGGTGAGGCATTCGACCCAAAACTAGCAAATCTAGAAGCATTTGGGACTGAAGGAGCAGATTGACCACCCATATAAGTAGAACCTTTGTAACTAAACCCTCCCCTATTGCTGGAATTATGTGCAGAAATAGGTGAGCTAAATCTGGATGTTAACACATTGGGTTTTCTGCCTGTGGAACCTAACATGGACTCAACATATTTCGCTAATTGGTAGGCAGCAATCAATGTTTTCGGTTGCAATAAAGTAACAAACTCACTGATTTCCAACCGCAAATGATTCTTAAACATACTAAGGACATAGTCATTCGGAAGTTGTACCTGATTCAGGAGATGGATGAACTCATCATAAAACTGCTCCACTGAATCCACTTGTCGCAGTGCAACCAACTCTGAAAAGGGATCGACAAATCCACCTGGGGCGAAACGTTCACGCATGGGTTGCACATATCCATCCCAGCTGATGCGAGTGAAATCCTCTGTCTTCGCCAAGAATTGATGCCATTGCAGTGCCTTTCCTTCTAGATGAAGCATCACTACCCTCACCTTCGCCGAATCTGGGACCAGATCTGCTTCAAAATATTGCTCAACCTTGGATAGCCACCCTTTAAAATCCACCCCATCAAACTTAGGGCAAAAAAGTTTGTAGGCGAAATTAACAGGAGAGTGGGACGGTCACCCCTGAGCCACTGTGCCCTGGGCATCTCCCAAGTCGATAACGATCTGTTCTGGAACTGGTTTACTCGAATCAGGTTCCGTTTCAACCGTGGTAGAGTTTGTTTGCTGTGGTTGCGGCTGAGCCCCCAACAAGCTACCTGCCGGATCCACTGTACCCTCGAGGTTGATTTTCTTTCCCAATCCAATCTCCAGGAGTTTTTTTAAGCTTGCCATCATCGAGGTGAAACGACCATCAATGGAAGTTTCCAAACGGGAAAAGTCAGCTCGGAGTTGATTGTGAGCTATCTGCCATTCCGGTAACACATGATCTGGTTGAGCAGGGGTCGTGGTGGTTTGCGCAGCTGTGTTTTGCAACGCCGATTGCTGTCGAGTTTCAACCATGGTGCCGAGGAACGTAGAGGCTCTGATACCTTTGTAACGGTTCGAAATGAACTAGCAAGAAATTTCAGAGAGGTGAAGATAAGAATTCAGAGAAGAAGAAGATAAGATTTGAGAGAGAAAAGAGAAACATAATTTTCATTCAAACTTTCGATAAAGACAAAAAGGTCTGTTACAAGCCTTATAACCCTAGAGTAACAAAACGACGTCGGATGGGTGAAACCACCAAACGCACCGTTTCATTAATTCCACAACGGCTCTCTCTAAACAAACGCTGACACAAATAACGGTAATTTAAAAGGGCCTATCGGCTGAGTTTGTTACAGTTCCCATACTCAATCCTTCATCGACACTATCCTTTACAGTCTTAAAACACTTACTCTTAAAGATGTATATAATGACTTACATTTGCATGACAAAATGAAGCACATCGTAAATAGATCAAAGCCAAAAATAAAAGAATCTTGTTATCTGGGGATCAAATAGTACTAGTCGCAGAAGACAAAAAGATTGAAGCCCTCAAACCGTGATAATACTTGTAATTTCTAAAAAAATAAAGAACAACTCAAATCAGTGTGCTAAAAGTTACAAAACAAGATTAATGGGGAGTCTGAAACTCAAAATTCTAGAGAATTTGAAGTTGATGTTGTATAAGATTATGATGACATAGAATTATTGGTAGCTTTTAATGACAACACAAAAGCAAGGGAGGATTGGATCCTCGACTCCATATGCTTATTTTATATGTGTCTCAACCAAGAACGATTTACAAATTATGAGAAAGTTCATAACGAGATGAAATACAAAATAACACTTAATGCAGAATCGATAAAGTTGGCACCGTTAAAATTACTAATATGTACAATGGTATCAGAACCCTTAATGATGTACGACATATACCGGATCTAAAGAAAATTTTTATTTTCTTAAGTACCCTTGAATCGAAGGCGTACAAATACTCCGCTGGAGGTGAAGTCTTAAAGGAACATAGTCTCTTTTATTATGATGAAAGGTCATAAGAAGATCGGTATGTTAGTCCCGGTTTAAAAAAACTACAAAAAGTCGCAACAGAAGCTTTTAAATTTTTTTCTTTAAAACAGATCAAACGTGATATCCAATACAATAAATACAATTCATAATCAAGTATATGTTTATTTGAGAATCCGATGCCGCGACGATATCCTATGATTGACGCAAATCTCCTAATAAGTTTTCGAATTATTTTTCACGACCCGAGCTTCTATTAGATTTACGCTTCCAACCAAAAGATCTTCTTCGTTATTCTCACACTCACGGATGTTAGGTGTGTGAGCACCACTCAATTTATGAACATGAAAAATACAAAAAATTCTAAATAATCCTTATGATTATTTTGCAATAATTTTTCTTATTGAAAATTCCAAATAATTTCAAGAATTTTCTTCTCTTTATTCTAGTATATGCGTAGGACTTTGTGGGAATTCTCTGGATACAAAAAATAAAGCCAAAATTATTTATTTATAGAGAGATAATAAAACATTTGAATTAAGTAGGAGTATTCTTCCAATTAAAACACAAAATATACTAGCTTAAAAAGTTAAGCATACCATATATTTGATTCTAGTTACTCGGTTTGTTTATTTGATTTAGAGTTTATTTAAATGTATTAATTAAAATACTCAACTCCATAATCCAAATATTCAATTAAATGTTATACAATTAAAGTAGACTCAAATTAATTTTAATCTATAATTAATTAAATAATTAATTATGATAAAATTAATTTTTGTTCCATTAAATAATTTTTACATAGTCCAATTCTAATTTCGTAAAATCATGACAATTTTATCCTCTTAAAATTTATGTAAAATTTTATTTTATTTTTTTATTTTAACGTTTTAACTCCATTAATTTTAAAAAATATTTATTGATTTAATATTATATTTTAGACTCCATTAAATAATGATCTAAAATTATTAAATGAATTTCCAAATCATTTAAATTAAAACATGGTTTATTAATTTAATATTACACTTTGGAACCAATTAAATAAATTTTCAAAGCTATTAAATTAATTACCAAATCATTTTAATTATTCCTTCCATGAGAAAATACAATTACTTTTTTTAAAAGTAAACTTAAATAAGTAATTTTTCGCAATTTATTTCTCGACCATTTTTTTTCTCTTAGTTCACAATTTAATCAACAATCCGTATTGAGTCAAATTGAGCTAGTGAAGGGACCATTTGGACTTATATGATGTGGGTTACAATAATATGTAATTAATTTCAGACTTTTCGTCAATTAATCACATTTCCATTACTTAGGTCAATGAGTCATTTCACTATAGTACCGAGATTGAACTCCCACACGTAATATTACTAAAAGCTTACCATGTAGTTTTTGTCCAAGACCTTGTCATAAATATATAACCCTCATAGGATATTCGCAATCCCTTTGGATTGAATCAGTTCATCTAGTTTGATCACTTTTATCTCAAGGTTCCATTGTAAACCAAATAGTGAAAATAATTATTACACAAAGTAATAAGAAGTTATTCATCCTTGATGAACGACCTGTGGCCACGTTCCATTTTCACAAACCATTACTATGCCGTTGAGAGGATATCATTTACTCTTTAATTGAGCTATGATTCTATATCTATAAATGCATCCGCATCATGTATCAGTCACATACCCAACATATCATCCATGAGCTTACTACTCCGAGACACATCAAATATTGATATATTAAAGTATGCAAGTCACACACACATGGTCCATTTACTCAGGATTAAGGTAAATATATTTTGAACGTCACATGTGAATTTAATCTTTAAACGGATTTAAGATCTTAATTCATCTTGGGTCCAA
This sequence comes from Hibiscus trionum, assembly GCA_030270665.1. NCBI lineage: Eukaryota > Viridiplantae > Streptophyta > Magnoliopsida > Malvales > Malvaceae > Hibiscus > Hibiscus trionum. Next base: position 33,667,710 of record BSYR01000021.1, read on the forward strand.
TCCAATATGTCACCAGTCCAGACAAACACATGTATGTCACTACTCGGGAGTCAACTACTCCGATAGCCAAGACAAGCCATCTCCCCGTTTGGACTTTAGACAACGTAATAGTTCTTCTAAATTATTTGCTCATAATAATTCTATGAATTGCAGACATGTTTAGGTTACCAACTAATATAAGTTGTCTTCTGTATTATAATCAACCTTATAATACAACTTATATTCAGTTAAACCACAAGTAATCAATGAGTTAATATTTGCTTATCACTTTATCACTTTACATGTAATATCAAGTTTGGGGACAATGTACATAATAAAGTAGTCTATAACTAACATATAGAAATTTTATTTATTTCATTTCACTCCAAATGTAACCCCCTTGACCCGGTCTAACCGTTTTACCGACTCGAGCGAGTTACACAGGGAATATTGAAGTAAACTAGTGAAAATTTAACTCAATAAACGACGATAATTTTTCTTTTCTTTTTATCATGTATAGATGCTCTTAACATATCCTAAGGTGATCATGCTCACAGCGGATAAAGTTACGACTCGAACGAGGTCAATTGATCATTCGATTAATTCTAAACATACTTTAGGTACCATTTTGTAAAATTAGATAAATTTGAGGACTTAGACCAAATTAAGATTGTCGGTCCTTAATTAGTCATATTTCAAGCTTGCATATCGATAACCAACTTAAAACAACACTTCAAACTCAATCAATTGCATTCTTAACATTCAAGGATCAAAATGTAACAATAGCAAACTTGCAAATACAAATAACTAACAAACCATTCGAACATGCTTTTAACATAACCTCAACCATTCTAACATGCTTCTAACATACTAGAAACCATTCAAAATCATTCAAACATGCTTCTAACATAAACTCAACCATGTGCAACATAACTCCAAAGGTGTTAGACACCAAATCAAGCATTCAACATAAACGTAACCATATATGACAATCTATCGGCGTGCTTGTAACGCCCCGGGTTTAGGGGTCGGATGTTACACGGGTAAATCGAGTTTGAGTCTTGGGCTCGTTTTAAATTTAATTGGGTTTTGGTTTTTAATTAAAAAAGGTTCGAATTCATTAATGGCATTTTGGTAATTTTAAAATAAAGGAAAATAAGATGTGAAAAAGGGACTTTTGAAAGTTTGCTACTCATATTCTTCTTCCTTTAGGTTGAAAACCTCCCTAAAACCCTTATCCCTATTCCATCAAATTTCTTCATCATTTCAAGAGCTCTCTTTAAGGTAATCATATTTTTGACTTGTCCTCTTCATTTCTAACACATTGATGATTTTAGTTTTATCAAAACACCATTGTTGAGAATTTCTAGTTTTCAAAGTTTTGAAGAAAAGGATGAAACTTTAATGTCTTTTTGATTTGTTTTTGATTTGTGGAGTTAAGTTAGGGTCTAATCTTGTCGTAAAGTACATTATAACTTAAAATGGTGGGTTTTTGTCAAAAATCCCGAAATGGGTCTTCTTGGGTATTCTAAAGGGGTGAAAATGTGAGTTTTTGGTGTGGTTCTATGTTGGAGAGTGGGGCTGATGTTATAGCAATACTAGATGGTTGTTTTGAAGGTATTTAGTGATGATTTGGGTGTCGGAATTGATAGTTTTCTGCTGGATTGTGTGGGGTACGAAAATGAAGAAGTTTTGATAGCTCATGGTTTGGAAATGTAGTAAATGGGTCTTGAGATTGTGTTTTAATTGTGAAAGTGGTTTTGGGGCTGAATTATTGAGTAAATTGTTGTTTTTGATTGACTAGAATCAAGGGAAACCATTGGAGAGGCTTCGGGCACGATTCCGGGGAATTTGGAGACTTGAGATCGGTGTTTCGGCTTCCGTTTGAGTTGCATCAGTGAGTGGAAATGTTTTGAACTTGATTTTGATTTCGAAAAAGGGTTCTTGGGGGTTTGGGTGGAGCCTAGTGGGCTAACCTAAACCCAAGTGTAAGTTTGCTAAATTTTATCTCGATCGTTAAGTGTTGGTGCATGAATAATTGTGGTGATATTGTGTGATTTGTGGATTTCCTTTACTTCCGTTTGATGTTGTTGTGTAGTCGTTGTTGGTGTTGAGCCTCACGTGATGATTGTGTAACTATAGTGATGTGTAGTCCCACCGGTAGTGGCTAGTAGAAGACTACGTTGATGTGTAGTCCCATCAGAAAACTACTAGTCGAAACGGTGATGTGTAGTCCCACCGTGTTTTGGTTGTGCATGTGCAAACCACGTAATTGTGTTGTTGTGCCTTCTCTCGTGCATCTAAATGATTTACTTTTCGATTAAGAAATGTGTTTTGAAAACTACATTTGTTGATGAGTTTTTAGAGCTTCGCTCACTAAGCTTTCAAGCTTACGCTCTCCTTTTTTCAACATGCAAATCGTTAGAGTTTCGGAAGACAAGTGGGCAAGGGAGGAGCTTTTCGGAGTGCTCGGGTAGCTCAAGTATGGTTTAAGTTTTTGTAATAATGTCTAGACAATGAGGGTATTAGACTTGTTTAGGGTTGGAGTTCGAATCCTTAGTTTGTGTAACCCCCTTAGCCCGGCCTAGATGCTAGACCCGAACTACGGAGATCACACGGGGAAAACCAAAGTCAACCCGAAAGTAAACCTTGATTAGCGACCTTTTTTTTCCTTTTTAAACTTCTCTAGATGCGCATTAAACCTATGTGAAAGCCCAAGAACCTTGGGAGAGAAAAACACAGCGATCGGAAACGTTTAAGGACTCAATTGCAAGAAATACACTTTTAGGGACCAAAATGTAAATTTTTGAAAATAAAAGGACTTACAAGATTTTAGTTTTACCAAACCTCAATTAATCATATTACAAGCCCCTTTGCCAAATTTCAGCTTAAAAAGACATCTCAAGCTCAAGCAATTGCAATTACAACTTCTAGGACTAAAATGTAAAGCATGCATAATCTGTCCAACGGTCACCCGTTTCGAAACACGGACACTCGTATAGAAACACCCATGTCGTACGCCTGTATCGAAACGATGTTGACCGTTTCGATACGCGGGTATGTTCCGAAACCAGTTCAGAAACGGACACTTCCAGTAGCAAAAGTGTTTCGAAACACCTCTAGCCGTTCCGAAACGCCCAGGCCATTTCATGCACCAGTTTCGAAACAACCAAGGGTGTTTCGATACACCCTGCCCAGAAACACCAAAAAATTCTGGTTTTTCACTTCAAAACACCATCAAACATAATTGAAACCATTCCATAACATATCATCAACATGATAAGCATTATAACTATCAAATTACGTCAAAGACTAGATACACTACAAACATTAAGCACACCTACTCATTCAACACATCCAACACATGATCTTGCTTTTAATCAAAGAGCACATCATATCAACTTATGAAGAAGAAGATTCAATTATTGCAAAGCGATCATCAAGGTTCAAACCATAAGCCGAACATGGTCAACATACACAATCTCATTACACATCAATATAAAAGACTCCCCCCATTGCCTTTATTATCTATAGCTATAAACCAAGACACACTTCTCAAGTGGAGCTCTCCTTGAATCCCTTGCCTCTTGCTGTCCCAACTTCAAATATCTGCATTGATGGACAAAAAGGAGCGAATCATAAAACCGTCTTTAAATGTAGATACAATTCAATAAACCAAAGAATTGTTTGAAAACCTCCTTTGAAACAACGTTGCTTTAAAACATGCATTGCTCAACATGAAAACCAACCTTTAACTTTGAAATGCTAAACAACTCACCCCAAACCACATTCTTGCAAATACTATCATTTAAACCTTTCCATGCATGGACACCTCATGCAAAGTTAAACTCAAATTCCTTGGAAAACACTTCCACTTCACAACATACTTTTCTCATGCTTGATGATCATTTCAAAGCAAAATACCTTTTGAAAACCAATTGTTCCTTCTAACTATCTCATGCATTCAACAAATGCAAAACACATGAACTTCAAAAGCAACATTTACATTACGTGCCTTTTCAAAACAAGCCTTCACAAGACTTCAATGCACTTATGAGGTTCTACGCACATATGCACCATTCACAATAAAATATATACTTTTGCTCACGCTTAACAAGTAATACATGCATTCTTATATCATTACACAATTCTCATGCAATCCTTGCATCATTTTCAAGCATCTCTCGCTTCAATACATTAAAATACATTATATTGGCTTTCAAGTGATAGTTCACAAACCATTTCAACACAAGACACAATCGGATACGCGGATTACAAGCGTTGTCCCACACGCTTCATACACACTACCGGCTTTACAAGGTGGAGTTTATCGGTACAATCACAACCCCTCAACACCCGTGATGGAGTTTAACGGTACAATAACAACCCCTCAACATCACTCATCGGTAGTTGTATAACCCACTAACGAGAGTACGGGACACATAACACAAGATCCACACACGGACTTTTAACCACCGTTGTGATCTTACCAAGATCCACACACGGACTTTTAACCACCGTTGTGATCTTACCAAGATCCACACATGGACTTTTAACCACCGTTATGATCTTACCAAGATCCACACACGGACTTTTAACCACCGTTGTGATCTTACCTTTCTCGTTAGGATACTTGGATGGAGTTTACGGTACAATCACAACCCCTTAACATCCAAGGCGACTTTACTTACGGTGCACCCAATCCTATAGCCGGCTAACTATATCCGATTCAAGTACTTTAAAACCAATTCATCACTTGCCAATATACATCAAATACCATCATCAATTCACTGTTTTAAAGCATTAATCAAAGCCATTAAACATCGTGCATCTCCATGCAACATTACCAAACTAATAACATGTCAAACCAAGGATCTCTTACCTTGAGCATCCTTCAACACATGGATTTCAAAACCAACATTAATCATGCTAAAACATACTTTCAAAACAGTAATTAAACACGCATTTCATAACCAATGCATAAAACCACAACATAGCACATCCGAAGGAGTTTTTCTAAAAACTTATTCTCGAGCTTAGCTAAGTTGTTTAGACTTAAAATAAGCTCCCAAAACCTCCAAATAATCGATTCAAAGTTGGAAAACCATCTCCACTCACCGATACACAAAACTATGCTAGCCGACAAGCCTTCCAAGCATCCGAAACTTCCAACGCCACCTCTATTGCTTCCGGATCATTCTCCCATGTTTTAAACACATAACAACAGAGGATTAATGCATCACCATGCATTAAAATCACCAGCAACACAACCCAACTCGCTGCTCTACCCAAGAACCTCATTTCGGCTACAAAAAACAACCGAAATCACCTCCAAACTCTCCCAAAACAAAGCCCAGCAAAGATCTATCAATTCTAACCTCTTATAAACATCAATTAACATCAAAAAGCAACATAAACATGACCTTATACCTCCAGCAACAGCAGATCACCAAAACCACCCAAAAAACCACCATTCTAGCAAGCAAAACTTAGGAAAATAAACCTATTCGGGATTTGATTGATAAAACCTCATTTGTAACATCAATTAATATCCAAATTACATTAGAAAACAACCTCAAAACAGAGCCTAACCAAGAACCACGAAAATCTCTTCCAAAATCTATTCCAAAATCTTGAGTTTTAAGCCAAAATCTTGTTTCCAACACTAAAACCATTCATAAAACTTTAATAAAGGATTGACAACTTGGGAATTTCAGTAAAGAACTGAGTATTTAGAGGAGAAGAACAAGCTTACCTCTAAATGATGATTTCTCCTTGATTTGGGCAAGTTTCCATGAAAATTCAATGTAGAAAACAAATAGATTTGATGAAAGATTGATTAGGAATAAAAGAGGAATTGAAATATCATCAAATGAAGTGTAAAATCAAAGTAAATTTGCTGGAGAAATGTGTTTGGTTGAAAGGAATTTGAGAGAAACTGAAAAGAGGGAAAATTTGTGAAAAGTAGTTATGAATAGTCAAAGTTAGTTTCTCATTTAATTAAACCTCATTTCCTTTAATTAAAACATTAATAAAATTACCCAAATTAAGGAAAAATCTGGAGAATTTTTTTTTGGGTAAATTAGCTCCTTAAAGATTCAAAGTTTCAATCCTTTACAAAACAGTCACTATTTCACTTTTGCAAAAATTGCGATTTGGTCACTACACCGAAATGTAATATCTCCAAACTTCATTTTGTAAAATTGATTTCACCATTCTCTTTTATATATAAAATGAGGATTTTTAGATATTTTTCTATATTTTTAAAGCATCCTGAACTAGGCGTTCCCTAAAACCTCTTTTTATATTCGAACCGTTTCTCAGACCGGTCCGGTTCAGACCCTAAACTTCTAAGCCCAAATTTGGGGTGTTACAACTCTCCCCCTCTTAGGAAATTTCGTCCTCCAAATTTCAACCTGCGAAAAGAGCACGATACCAAACTTCCCAAAGCAACACACAAAGTAACACATGAGACTTAACCACCACTGAAACATCCTCAACAAAAACACCACAAAAATCAACTCCGCCTCAAAACAAACTCACACTATACCCAAACCCAACACTACTACTTACGGTTCAAGACTTCCAGAACACTCAGATGTTAACCTCAGCTTAACCTTACACACCTTCGAACTGTGCATAGCCCCAACAACCCGAAGAACCTTCAAATCCTTACAACATGCTCCACCTTATCTCATAACTCCCTCGACAAAACTCGCACACACGGTGACACCAACCCATCCAGTTTCAACCACCATGTAACCCACAACCCTCACTGTTTCCAAAACCTCTTACAAAACTGCTCAACTCCTTCCAAAGATTACCACATCAAGCAAATTTTTTAAGCAACAACTGCTTACTCAAACTTCTCAATGTATTGATAACATTCCTTCACATCCGCCATTATCACCACCATAACAACTCACCAAAACTACTCACATAACATTCGAAACCCATGCCACAAGGCTCCAACCTTAACTCCACCAGCTGTTCCACTTACTCCCAACTGACTTAAGAAAGATTTACTTATATCAACTAACAAACCACTTTTCACAAGAACCTAGCCAACCAACAATGGCCCTTGAACTTACATTGTCTTTTCACTTCAAGCTTGACCATAACACTAACCTTACCTGGATACCACCCATTCCATACAAACATATTAAGATTACGAAACCTCTACTCATTCCAAGCCAAACCTTATCCACAGCTCTCAACACAACCTCCTCCCAACTTCTCTAAGGTTGCTACGAACCATCACCTACATAAACAACCCTCCTATTGCAAACATCAACGCCAAGACGACTCAACACTCCGGAACACATCCACTAGCCTACAACATCATCTAACACAAAGAAACTACCACAACTATTAGCTATTCACAACCACCTTGACCGATTCTAACCTCAACCGGTAACTTCCTTACCGCCACACCGCTAAATTCCTTAAGCAGTTAAACACCTCTCTTTCGCCAACATGCTAGATCACACTCACTATTATTGACAACTTGTTTACTACCTTCTACTACTTCTAGCATTCACCCAACACTAAAACGCACTTAAAACCCACCATCCAACCTAATCCTACCACAACACCAACTGACCCAACTAGCTATTAGCAAGTGTGAACGTTCGTATGCATGGTCGCCAATATGCCCTATCAATGCCTGTGTACATGTATGCAAAACCTCTAATGTCATGTCGCATGTATGCATGTACCAACATATATATATAATATATATATCAAATGGTTTTAACTGTGCATGTATGTCGGTTCACACTTACCAATAACATCCTCAGAATCCGCCTAAGAACAACCTCTTACCTCACTTCTAACTTGTCCAACTCTACCATTCTAACAATCCGCTAACCACAAAATACTCCACTAATACCCTCTTCACACTAAAGTTGTTTTCAAAACAACACCGGCTACTACCCCAACTTGCTAGCTATAAGACCTTACCCACTACGCAAGGGAATCCAAACTAAAACCAAACAAAGATAGCTAGGGCAAAGATTACTTAACAAGGTTACCTGAAATCACCTCATTGCCTCGGAGCTTCAACAGACAAACTCTCTTCCCCGCAGAACCGTTATTCTCTGGCCGTACCGCCGCAGCACCAACCAACACCTTAAGGTCATCACTATCTCCCTACGGTAAAGAACCCTGACTACCCCAAGCTGACTCCAAACAATTCCGTCTCAAATGTACAACAGACCCACAATTCCAACAAGATCCATCCCCCAAACACCTCACACCTTTCCGCCTTTCTTGCCACCTCCGAACTTTGTCTCGGCCGCGTTCACGACCCTTTTGAGACCCTTTTGCACCCACTGAAGCTGATCTCAACACTTGAGGACAATTCCGCTTCACATGCTCCTTAGAACCACAGTTCCAACAAACTCCCACACCCCAACAAACTCCAACGTGACACCTTCCATAACGGTCACACTTCGGCAATCGAACCACCCCTCCTTGATCATGTAGCACTTGACCCACATCAGCACTACCGCCTAAACTTCGATTCAAGCAAACCCTTCTGTCACGTAGCCTCTTACGCTAACCACTCTTGAGGTCAGTACCCACATCTCTTTTGCTTATACTTTTCTCACCAGCAAAATCTGAAGCCATACCCCTGCGTTGCTTAACCCCTGAGAACTTATCTCCAAGGTATCTTCCATTAAAGGCAGACACAAAGAACTCCCAATCTATATCGTGGATATTCGTTGCCACCGCCACAGATGTCCACAAAACACAAGCATCCTCCAACATTAACAAGACAACACTTCCCAACTTACAGACGTTGTCACACCCTTCCTGATCCAAAATCGGAATTATACTGGCTAACCAAGCCTCGAACGCCTCAGGTGTCGAACCATGATACTCCACAGCTCCCAAATCATATAAACGTTGTTTTGAAAAACTCGCATGGCCGACAGTCGGCACGTCTACAGGCCTCACTTTCACCACGGCCTGAGATGTTCCTGACACCTCTTGAACCACAGGTGATGAATCCTTCATCACAGAACCAGCTTTCTCATTTTGCCTTACTTCCTCAACTCCAGGCACTGTCGACCGAAACGGTACACTCCCACCAAAATGTGGATTCCACCCCTTAACAACCTACTCTAAAACAGCAACCATCGTACCCAACTGCCACTCTCCCATCGATCCCATTGTGCTATTCTTAACAAAGCAATGATAACAAAACAAACAAAACGATCAGGCCAGCTTCAAGCAAGGATTCAAGACTCCAACTCCAACATAACACAATAGCTATAATAATAAGGCAATGGGTATCCCGAATTCTCCCCTTTTATATGACATGACAATCAATAAAAACATTGATATCACAAACATCGAGCATATCAATCAACAAACTCAATCATGCTCTCATCAAACCACATTCACCCTCAACAGCATAACATCAACATATCATACCCATCACATTTTCATTATTCAAAAAACCAACTCACAACACCAGCATATCACCAATACATGTTCACAGTAGCTCACAGAAGATTCATAACCAAAAAGCATGATCAAACATCAACAATTCACTCAGAAACGTATTTTTCAACAAACTTTCAACCACACATCAGAATAAACATCCAACACTTACTATAAAAACTTACCACGAACTTACCATCGCCCCAAATATTCATAACTTATCTCTGATACCAACATATGTAACCCCCTTAGCCCGGCCTAGACGCTAGACCCGAACTACGAAGATCACACGGGGAAAACCAAAGTCAACCCGAAAGTCAACCTTGATTAGCGACCCTTTTTTTCCTTTTTAAACTCCTCTAGATGCGTATTAAACCTATGTGAAAGCCCAAGAACCTTGAGAGAGAAAAACACAGCGATCAGAAACGTTTAAGGACTCAATTGCAAGAAATACACTTTTAGGGACCAAAATGTAAATTTTGGAAAATAAAAGGACTTACAAGATTTTAGTTTTACCAAACCTCAATTAATCATATTACAAGCCCCTCTGCCAAATTTCAGCTTAAAAAGACATCTCAAGCTCAAGCAATTGCAATTACAACTTCTAGGACTAAAATGTAAAGCATGCATAATCTGTCCAACGGTCACCCGTTTCGAAACACTGACACTCGTATAGAAACACCCATGTCGTACGCCCGTATCGAAACGGTGTTGACCGTTTCGATACGCGGGTAAGTTCCGAAACCAGTTCAGAAACGGACACTTCCAGTAGCAAAAGTGTTTCGAAACACCTCTAGCCGTTCCGAAACGCCCAGGCCATTTCATGCACCCGTTTCGAAACAGCCAAGGGTGTTTCGATACACCCTGCCCAAAAACAGTAGAAAATTCTGGTTTTTCACTTCAAAACACCATCAAACATAATTGAAACTATTCCATAACATATCATCAACATGATAAGCATTATAACTATCAAATTACGCTAAAGACTAGATACACTACAAACATTAAGCACACCTACTCATTCAACACATCCAACACATGATCTTGCTTTTAATCAAAGAGCATAGCATATCAACTTATGAAGAAGAAGATTCAATTATGGCAAAGCGATCATCAACAAGGTTCAAACCATAAACCGAACATTGTCAACATACACAATCTCATTACACATCAATATAAAAGACTCCCCCATTGCCTTTATTATCTATAGCTATAAACCAAGACATACTTCTCAAGTGGAGCTCTTCTTGAATCCCTTGCTTCTTGCTGTCCCAACTTCAAATAACTGCATTGATGGACAAAAAGGAGCGTAAGCACATAATGCTTACTGAGGAATGCTCAAAACCAAAACACCATCAATGCAGCGAATCATAAAACCTTCTTTAAATGTAGATACAATTCAATAAACCAAAGCATTGTTTGAAAACCTCATTTGAAATAACGTTGCTTTAAAACATGCATTGCTCAACATGAAAACCAACCTTTAACTTTTAAATGCTAAACAACTCACCCCAAACCACATTCTTGCAAATACTATCATTTAAACCTTTCCATGCATGGACACCTCATGCAAAGTTAAACTCAAATTCCTTGGAAAACACTTCCACTTCACAACATACTTTTCTCATGCTTGATGATCATTTCAAAGCAAAATACCTTTTGAAAACCAATTGTTCCTTCTAACTATCTCATGCATTCAACAAATGCAAAACACATGAACTTCAAAAGCAACATTTACATTACGTGCCTTTTCAAAACAAGCCTTCACAAGACTTCAATGCACTTATGAGGTTCTACGCACATATGCACCATTCACAATAGAAGATATACTTTTGCTCACGCTTAACAAGTAATACATGCATTCTTATATCATTACACAATTCCCATGCAATCCTTGCATCATTTTCAAGCATCTCTCGCTTCAATACATTCAAATACATTATATTGGCTTTCAAGCGATAGTTCACAAACCATTTCAACACAAGACACAATCGGATACGCGGATTACATGCGTTGTCCCACACGCTTCATACACACTACCGATTTACAAGGTGGAGTTTATCGGTACAATCACAACCCCTCAACACCCGTGATGGAGTTTAACGGTACAATCACAACCCCTCAACATCACTCATCGGTAGTTGTATAACCTACTAACGAGAGTACGGGACACATAACACAAGATCCACACACGGACTTTTAACCATCGTTGTGATCTTACCAAGATCCACACACGGGCTTTTAACCACCGTTGTGATTTTACCAAGATCCACACACAGACTTTTAACCACCGTTATGATCTTACCAAGATCCACACACGGACTTTTAACCACCGTTATGATCTTACCAAGATCCACACACGGACTTTTAACCATCGTTGTGATCTTAACTCTCTCGTTAGGATACTTGGATGGAGTTTACAGTAAAATCACAACCCCTCAACATCCATGGCGACTTTACTTACGGTGCACCCAATCCTATAGCTGGCTAACTATATCTGATTCAAGTACTTTAAAACCAATTCATCACTTGCCAATATACATCAAATACCATCATCAATTCACTGTTTTAAAGCATTAATCAAAGCCATTAAACATCGTGCATCTCCATGCAACATTACCAAACTAATAACATGTCAAACCAAGGATCTCTTACCTTGAGCATCCTTCAACACATGGATTTCAAAACCAGCATTAATCATGCTAAAACATACTTTCAAAACAATAATTAAACATGCATTTCATAACGAATGCATCAAACCACAACATAGCACATCCGAGGGAGTTTTTCTAAAAACTTACTCTTGAGCTTAGCTAAGTTGTTTATACTCAAACTAAGCTCCCAAAACCTCCAAATAATCGTTTCAAAGTTGGAAAACCATCTCCACTCACCGATACACAAAACTATGCTAGCCGACAAGCCTTCCAAGCATCCGAAACTTCCAACGCCACCTCTATTGCTTCCGGATCATTCTCCCTTGTTTTAAACGCATAAAAACAGAGGATTAATGCATCACTATGCATTAAAATCACCAGCAACGCAACCCAACTCGCTGCTCTACCCAAGAATCTCATTTCGGCTACAAAAAACAACCGAAATCACCTCCAAACTCTCCCAAAACAAAGCCCAGCAAAGATCTTTCAATTCTAACCTCTTATAAACATCAATTAACATAAAAAAGAAACATAAACATGACCTTATACCTCCAGCAATAGCAGATCACCAAAACCACCCCAAAAACCACCATTCTAGCAAGAAAAACTTAGGAAAACAAACCTATTCGGGATTTGATTGATAAAACCTCATTTGTAACATCAATTAACATCCAAAATACATTAGAAAACAACCTCAAAATATGCCTAACCAATAACCACGAAAATCTCCAAAATCTCTTCCAAAATCTTGAGTTTTAAGCCAAAATCTTGTTTCCAACACTAAAACCATTCATAAAACTTTAATAAAGGATTGACAACTTGGGAATTTCAGTAAAGAATTGAGTATTTAGAGGAGAAGAACAAGCTTACCTCTAAATGATGATTTCTCATTGATTTGGGCAAGTTTCCATGAAAATTCAATGTTGAAAACAAATAGATTTGATGAAAGATTGATTAGGAATCAAAGAGGAATTGAAATCTCATCAAATGAAGTGTAAAATCAAAGTAAATTTGCTGGAGAAATGTGTTTGGTTGAAAGGAATTTGAGAGAAAATGAAGAGAGGGAAAATTTGTGAAAAGTAGTTATGAATAGTCAAAGTTAGTTTCTCATTTAATTAAACTCCATTTCCTTTAATTAAAACATTAATAAAATTACCCAAATTAAGAAAAAATCTGGAGAAAAACATTTTGGGTAAATTAGCTCCTTAAAGATTCAAAGTTTCAATCCTTTACAAAACAGTCACTATTTCACTTTTGCAAAAACTGCGATTTGGTCACTACACCGAAATGTAATATCTCCAAACTTTATTTTGTAAAATTGATTTCACCATTCTCTTTTATATATAAAATGAGGATTTTTAGATATTTTTCTATATTTTTAAAGCATCTCGAACTAGGCGTTCCCTAAAACCTCTTTTTATATTCGAACCGTTTCTCAAACCGGTCCGGTTCAGACCCTAAACTTCTAAGCCCAAATTTGGGGTGTTACAGTTTGGTTTATCGATGTTCTAGCATGCTTGGTTGTTGATGCTATGTGTTTTTTATGAGCGTTGTTAGACTCATGTGTGTTGGCTCTTGGATGTTATTGTCTTTGATGTGGATTGTGAACAATGCTTATGTGGATTGTAAACCATGCTTATGTTGTTGCCAAAATGCTTATGTTCTACCATGCTTCATGAATGTTATGTGTGTTTTGTTCTAAAGCATGTAAACCTCGCTATGCAATATTTTTGTAAGTGTTTGCCTTCCTATGAATGAAATGGTTTAGCTATGTATGCCTTTATGCAAGTTTCTATCTAAGTGCTCATCTTGTGTTGGATGCCATGTTTGATTGGTTAAGTAGCATCGTATGTTTAGCTTTTGCTGCTAAATGTTGTATGATAGTTTGTTTGTTGTTAGACGAGTCGTAAATTGCATCTAGAGTTGAGTCTTGGTGCGTTTAGCAGCTAAAATGCAGTTTGCAATGCATGGCGTATCGGTACGCCTGAGGGCCGTATCGATACAGTCCTACACTTTGGACTTCATTTTAGGCTTAGCGTACCGATACACGAGGGTGTATTGATACGCCAAAAGTTTTCTGGAAATCTGAGAAATTGATGAGATTTTTGCGTATCGGTACGGGTCTTAGGTGTATCGGTACGGTCTTTGTTGTTTGACCGTGAGAAGTTGACCGTTGAGGGCGTATCGGTACGGTCAACCAATGTACCGATATGGTCTCCCTAGGTTGACTTTGGGTTGTTGACCTAGTCAAGGCGTATCGATACGGTCTTTTAGCGTATCGATGCGGCCTGTTATAAAAGCTAGAAGGGGTTGTTAAAGTGCTTGTTTGTATGCTTTGTTTTGTTTCGTTGTCTTTCCGCTGCCGTATCTCACATAGGATGCATTAAAGCATTTAGACAAGATAATGTTTAATGAAATTTTCTAGGGTTGTTAACCTAGGCAGGACCTTAACGGGTTTCACTTCGGTTTTCCCCGTGTAACCCACTCGGACCGGTCAGTCGTCCAGACCGGGACTAGGGTGCTACATTTGGTGGTATCAGAGCCTGAGGTTTCCGAGACCTCGGGTAGGTAAGTGAGGTAAGTTTGATGTGTTATGTTGTTGCCATGTCTCGGTGAGTGTTTTACCATGTATGCTTGAAGTTTGCTTGCTAGTACGGTGTATGAAAGCATGTTTTAAATGGCCTTGTTGTTGGTTAAGGGTTAGTCAAATGTCCCCATTGTTAGGTGTTGTTGTTGAAAAATAGTTTTTGGTTTAACGAGCTTTAGAACTTGAGTCCTTGCCCTTTGCTAACCTAATGTTTTTCTTGTGTGTTGTGTGTTTGATGTTTTAGATTCTATCTCAATATGGTGAGACCAAGGGGCGGCCTAGAGCGGGTGACCAGGCACCCGGGGGTGAGCCTCATGTTCCTCCTGCTCCTGGTGGTAATGGAGTATGTGGTGAAGGTAACGTGCCTCAGGCTGGTGCCCAAGTTGGATGTGATGGTAATGGGCCTCAGGCCAGTGCCAATGTTGGAGGTGTTGGGGCTCAGGCAGGTCAGGGTCCAGCGGGCGCGGACATGACCCATTTGATTCAGACCATAGCCGGAGCTTTTCAGACAACTTTGGCTGGTATGCAAGCTGCAGCACCACCTCAGGGTGCGGGGACATGATTACCCCAAGAGAGGCTTCGTATCTTGGGAGGAGTTGAGTTCTGTGGGTTGACTCCCAAGGGTTCAGAGGCGTGGCTTGAGAGTACTACACGCATCTTGGGTCAGATGGAGTGCTTAGACGCCCGTAAGTTGGGTTGCATTGTCTCCTAGCTTCAGGGGGACGCATACACTTGGTGGACCACCGTTACTTCGGGTATGGCCGAAGCGGATATCACGTGAGAGTTCTTCAGAAATGCCTTTAAGAGGAAGTATCTCGGAGTTCGGTATTTGGATGAGAAGAAGAGGGAGTTTATGGCTTTGGTTCAGGGTAACAGGACTGTGTCTGAGTATGAGGTTTAATTTGTGAGATTGAGCCAGTATGCATCTGAGTTGGTTCCTAGTGAGAGGGAACGGTGTGAGCGCTATCGGTATGGGTTACTAGAGATGTGAAGACCTACATGCTTGCCTCTGACTACACCGAGTTTGATGTCTTGGTCTCTAGGGCCAAGGATATAGAGCAGAACTTAGGTTCCAGTGCTCGTGCTAGTGGGTCCGATTTCGGGAAGAGACACGCGAATTGGAATAGAGATCATGTCAAGAGCCATAGGGATAGAAGGTATCATCCTGATTCGAGACATAGGGGTGGTAACTGTGGCCAGGGCCGCCAGGGCCAAGGAGCAATTGTGCACACTTCGGAGTGCACTAGATGTGGGAGACGCCACCAGGGCGAGTGTATGGGTATCTAGGGGGCGTGTTGGAACTATAGCTCCCGAGACCATTTGAGGCATGACTGTCCACACCCGGCTAGGGGCGAACCGGCACCAACTAGGGGTTTCGAGCATCAGAGATGCCGTGGGCGCGGTCTTGGTAACTTTCAGCCGAGGAACGAGGGTTAGAGGAACCTAGCTCATATAGTGGCAGTTCAGCACGAGGGAGGAGGACCGGCTAGGGTGTATGCACATCGAGAGGTTGGGAATGAGACATATGTCATTGTAGGTAATTTCTCGTTACAGTCCTTGAGTTTGCTTTCTTTGATAGATTCGGGGTCGACACATTCATACATTTTGGGTGAACACGCAAGGTCCTTAAGGTTACCATGTGAGTGGTTAGAGGTAGGTGCAAATGTTACTAGCTCTTTTGGTGATACAGTGGTAGTTAGGAAAGTGTATAAGAGGTGTCCCTTAATGGTTCAAGGCCATGTGTTTCCGGTTGATATGATGGAGTTACCGTTCTATGATTTTGACGTGATTTTGGGCATGAATTGGCTCGTAGAGCATAGAGCTAAGGTTGACTTTGAGACCAAGAGAGTCTCCTTGAGGCTTACAGACAATTTCAAAGTTGTGGTAGTCGGTGAGAACATTAAGTTCTTGTCCAATGTTGTTTCTGCTTTGGAAGCTCAGAAGTTGTTAAATTTGGGTTGTTAGGCTTTTTTGGCTTATGTGATGAATCCAAACATGAGTGAGGTTAGACCACAAGACATCAGGACAGTTTGTGATTTTACGGGTGTTTTTCTAGAAGAGTTGTCGGGTTTGCCTCCAGATAGAGAAGTCAAATTTGCTATTGAGGCGTATTCTGATTCTGCACCAGTGTCTATTGCTCCGTATAGAATGGCACCGAAAGAGTTGAAAGAGTTGAAGACACAACTTCAGGAGTTATCCGATAAAGGTTTCATTAGGCCCAGTATTTCTCCGTGGGGTGCTCCGGCCTTGTTTGTGAAAAAGAAGGACGGTAGTATGAGGATGTGTATAGATTATAGGCAGTTGAACAAAGTGACAGTGAATAACAAGTACCCTTTGCCTAGGATAGATGACTTGCTTGATCAGTTGAAGGTGAAAGATGTAGACATATCGAAGACATCTTTTTGTACACATTATTGGCACTATGAGTTCTTAGTGATGCCTTTCAGGTTGACTAACGCTCCAATAGCTTTCATGGATATGATGAACCGGGTGTTTCACGAGTTTTTGGATAGGTTTGTTGTAGTGTTCATAGATGACATCTTAGTATACTCTAGGACCGAGGAGGAGCATGATGAGCATTTGCGGTTAGTGCTTCAGACCTTGCTTAAGAATCAGTTGTATGCCAAGCTAAGCAAATGTGAGTTTTTGATTAGGGAGGTAGTCTTCCTAGGTCACGTGATCTTGGCTAAGGGGATTAGTGTGGATCCCAAGAAGATAAAAGCCATAGTGAGTTGGAAACAACCGAAGTCAGTGACAGAAATTCGTAGTTTCCTAGGTTTTGCGGGATATTATGGAAGATTTGTCGAGGGATTTTCAAGGATATCGGCTCCTTTGACTAAGTTACTTCAGAAGAATGTCCCATATGAGTGGTCAGATGCAAGGCAACAAGCGTTTGAGAAGTTGAAGAAAGCTTTGACTGAAGCTCTTATCCTAATTCAGCCTGAACCGGGAAGAGAGTTTGTGATTTTTAGTGATGCATCATATGTAGGTTTGGGTTGTGTGCTTATGCAAGAAGGTAAGGTGGTAGCTTATGCTTCGAGACAGTTGAAAGTTCACGAGAAGAACTATCCCACCCATGATATAGAGTTAGCCGCAATAGTGTTTGCTTTGAAGATCTGGAGACACCATCTTTATAGTGAGAAGTGCACCGTTTATACCGACCACAAGAGTTTGAAGTACTTGATGTCTCAGAGGGAGTTGAACCTTAGACAACGTAGGTGGTTAGAGCTTCTTAAGGACTATGACTTTACGATAGAATACCATCCGGGTAAGGCAAACGTAGTGGCCGATGCTTTGAGTAGAAAAGTGGCAGTTGAGTTACGAGCTATGTTTGCGAGATTGAGTGTGTCCAAGGATGGTGATTTGATAGCTTAGCTTCAGGTTAAGCATTCGTTAGTTCAGTTGATTCGAGAGAAGTAGTTGCGAGACGAGTCTTTGGCACCTCACGTGCAAGATATAGCCGAGGATAGGCCTACCAATTTTTGCTTTGGCGAGAATAGGATACTATGTTACAAGGATAGGATAGTGGTTCCGGAAGATGACGAGTTGCGACGTGCGATCTTGAACGAAGCTCATAACAATCCTTTTGCTATGCATCTGGGTAGTACGAAGATGTATCGTGGGTTAAAGGAAGAGTACTATTGGGTTGGGCTGAAGAAGGATGTGGCCGAGTTTGTGAGTAAGTGCATGGTTTGTCAGTGAGTTAAGGCCGAGCATCAGTTTCCTTCAGGGTTGTTACAACCGTTGAAGATTTCGGAATGGAAGTGGGAACGTATCACCATGGACTTTGTGTCAGGTTTACCGTTGACACCTTCGAAGAAAAATTCAGTATGGGTGATAGTCGATAGATTTACTAAGTGTGCTCACTTTATACTTGTTCATACTACCTACACCTTAGATAAGTTGGCCTATCTGTATATCAGTGAGATAGTGAGGTTGCATGGGGTACCGAAATCGATTGTGTCAGACCGAGATCCGAGGTTTACAGCTAGATTTTGGGAGTGTCTGCATCGTGCCTTGGGTACATGGTTGAACTTCAGTACTTCGTATCATCTGCAGTCAGATGGTCAGTCAGAGAGGGTGATTCAGGTGTTGGAGGACATGTTGAGGTGTTGTATCATCAATTTTCAAGGGTCTTGGGAGAAACATCTATCATTGGTAGAGTTTGCATACAACAACAGTTATCAGGCTAGTATTCAGATTGCACCATATGAAGCTCTGTATGGTAGAAAGTGTAGGACTCTGATTTGTTGGGCCGAAGCCGAACAGAAGCTTGTACCGATGCCCGATTTGCTTAAGGGCACTACCGAGAAGGTAAAGTTTATTTGTGATCGCTTGAAGGCAGCTTCAGACCGACAAAAGTCGTATGCCGATTTAAAGAGAACAAAGATAGAGTATGATGTGAGTGAGAAAGTGTTTTTGAAAGTCTCACCTTGGAAGAAGGTGATGAGGTTTGGTAGGAAGGGTAAGTTGAGTCTGAGATTCATTGGACCTTATGAAGTAGTTGAGAGGATTGGTCCCGCTGCATATAGATTAAGACTCCTGACCGAGCTAGAGAAGATTCATGATGTGTTCCACGTCTCGATGCTCTGAAAGTATAGGTAGGATCCGTCTCACGTAATGCAGTGGAAGAGATTGAGTTGAACCCTGACTTGTCCTATGATGAAGAGCCGGTTGAGATTCTTGCTTTAGACAAGAAGGTGTTGTGTGGAAGGTCTATCGGGTTAGTTAAGGTTTTGTGGAGACACCGAGGTGTGGAGGAGGCTACTTGGGAGAGAAAGGAGGACATGGAAAAATAGTTTCCGTACCTCTTTCCGTCAGGTAATTTTAGGGACAAAATTCCTTAAGTGGGAGAGAGTTGTAACGCCTCGGGTTTAGGGGTCGGATGTTACACGAGTAAATCAAGTTTGAGTCATGGGCTCGTTTTAAATTTAATTGGGTTTTGGTTTTTAATTAAAAAGGGTTTGAATTCATTAATGGCATTTTGGTAATTTTAAAATAAAGGAAAATAAGATGTGAATAGGGGACTTTTGAAAGTTTGCTATTCATCTTCTTCTTCCTTTAGCAATTTCACGTTGAAAACCTCCCTAAAACCCTTATCCATATTCCATCAAATTTCTTCATCATTTCAAGAGCTCTCTTCAAGGTAATCATATTTTTGACTTGTCCTCTTCATTTCTAACACATTGATGGTTTTAGTTTAGCAAAACACCATTGTTGAGAATTTCTAGTTTTCAAAGTTTTGAAGAAAAGGATGAAACTTTAATGGATTTTTGATTTGTTTTTGATTTGTGGAGTTAAGTTATGGTCTAATCTTTTCCTAAAGTACATTATACCTTAAAATGGTGGGTTTTTGTCAAAAATCCCGAAATGGGTCTTCTTGGGTATTCTAAAGGGGTGAAAATGTAAGTTTTGGTGTGGTTCTATGTTGGAGAGTGGGGCTGATGTTATAGCAATACTAGAGGGTTGTTTTGAAGGTATTTAGTGATGATTTGGGTGTCGTAATTGATAGTTTTCTTATGGATTGTGTGGGGTACGAAAATGAAGAAGTTTTGATAGCTCATGGTTTAGAAATGTAGTAAATGGGTCTTGAGATTGTGTTTTGATTGTGACAGTGGTTTTGAGGCTGAATTATTGAGTAAATTGTTGTTTTTGATTGACTAGATTCAATGGAAACCATTGGAGAGGCTTCAGGCACGATTCCGAGGAATTTGGAGACTTGAGATCGGTGTTTCAGCTTTCGTTTGGGTTGCATCGGTGAGTGGAAATGTTTTGAACTTGATTTTGATTTTGAAAAGGGTTCTTGGGGGTTTGGGTGGAGCCTAGAGGGCTAACCTAAACCCAAGTGTAAGTTTGCTAAATTTTATCTCAATCGTTAAGTGTTGGTGCATGAATAATTGTGGTGATATTGTGTGATTTGTGGATTTCCTTTACATCCGTTTGATGTTGTTGTGTAGTCATTTTTGGTGTCGAGCCTCACGTGATGGTTGTGTAACTACAGTGATGTGTAGTCCCACCGGTAGTGACTAGTAGAAGAGTACGTTGATGTGTAGTCCCTTCAGAAAACTACTAGTCGAAACGGTGATGTGTAGTCCTACCGTGTTTTGGTTGTGCATGTGCAAACCACGTAATTGTGTTGTTGTGCCTTCTCTCGTGCATCTAAATGATTTACTTTTCGATTAAGAAATGTGTTTTGAAAACTATATTTGTTGATGAGTTTTTAGAGCTTCGCTCACTAAGCTTTCAAGCTTACGCTCTCCTTTTTCCAACATGCAGATCGTTAGAGTTTCGGAAGGCAAGTGGGCAAGGGAGGAGCTTTTTGTAGTTCTCGGGTAGCTCAAGTATGGTTTAAGTTTTTGTAATAATGCCTAGACAATGAAGGTATTAGACTTGATTGGGGTTGGAGTTCGACTCCTTAGTTTGGCTTATTGATGTTCTAGTATGCTTGGTTGTTGATGCTATGTGTTTTGTATGAGTGTTGTTAGACTCATGTGTGTTGGCTCTTGGATGTTATTGCCTTTGATGTGGATTGTAAACCATGCTTATGTTGTTGCCAAAATACTTGTGTCTTGAAGGCTTATGACCATTCTTCATGAATGTTATGTGTGTTTTGTTCTAAAGCATGTAAACCTTGGTATGCAATATTTATGTAAGTGTTTGCCTTCCAATGAATGAAATGGTTTAGCTATGTATGCCTTTATACAAGTTTCTATCTAAGTGCTCATCTTGTGTTGGATGTCATGTTTGATTGGTTAAGTAGCATTGTATGTTTAGCTTTGGCTGCTAAATGTTGTATGAGACTTTGTTTGTTGTTTGACGAGTCGTAAATTACATCTAGATTTGAGTCTTGGTGTGATTAGCAGCTAAAATGCAGTTTGTAGTGCATGGCGTATCGGTACGCCTGAGGGCCGTATCGATACGGTCCTACACTTTGGACTTCATTTTAGGCTTAGCGTACTGATACACGAGGGTGTATCGATACGCCAAAAGCTCTCTAGAAATCTGAGAAATTAACGAGATTTTAGCGTATACGTACGTGTCTTAGGTGTATCGATACGGTCTTTGTTGTTTGACCGTGAGAAGTTGACCGTTGAAGGCATATCGGTACAGTCAACCAGTGTACCGATACGGTCTCCCTATGTTGACTTTGGGTTGTTGACCTAGTCAAGGTGTATCGATACGGTCTTCTAGCGTATCGATACATCCTGTTATAAAAGCTAAAATGGGTTGTTTAAATTGCTTGTTTGTATGATTTGTTTTGTTTCGTTGTCTTTCCGTTGTTTTATCTCACATAGGATGCATTAAAACATTTAGAGAAGATAATGTTTAAAGAAATTTTCTAGGGTTGCTAACCGAGGCGAGACCTTAACGGGTTTCACTTTGGTTTTCCCCGTGTAACCCACTCGGACCTGTCAGTCGTCCAGACCGAGACTAGGGGGTTACAATGCTCCCTAAGAAAATAACCACATAGATATCAAAATGCAAAACAAACCCAAATACCAACATATAAAGGCAATTTACTAGTCCAAATAAGCAACATAAACTTGCCACAAGCCAGAAAGTTTCAAAAGACAACCTTCCAAAACATATAGGTACCCTCTCATTGCCACTTATTACTAATTAGTAAATGTAAAGCCATACTTGAGCTATGAAACGCCCTTGGAATCTTCTCTTGTTACTTTGCTGCCACAACCAAACTATTTGTATTCATTGTTGGAAAAAAGAGAGCGTAAGCATAAATGCTTAGTTAGAGTCGCTCGATTAAAAACTGACAATGATGCATTTTAAAACCATTTCTCAAGTAAATCATTATTCAAACATCATGCTCGAATCTCATGCTTTAAATCTTATTTAAAAACAAGTTCAATAATCTCATTTAAACCATGTATCATAAATCTCATGCATTACTCATAATGCAAATCTAATTTAAGCATTTCATGCTTGAACAACTTAAGCAAAGCTTAAACCAAAACATCTCATGTATAAATCACATTATACAAAACATTTAAAAACCACGATACATATAATTCCCATATATTGGCTTTACAAGTGATCAAATGGAATCTACCCCTATCTATACATGTTCGGATATGCGGATACCTTGATGGAATCTATCCCTCATCAAGTCTCATGGTGAAATCTAGCCTCACCATAATCTCACTTCGGCCGGGATGACACTACCCCCATTGCATGTTGGTGATAGAATCTACCCCTATCACTCGCAACACAATAGAATCTACTCCTATTGTGTAACCGAAGAATTTGTCTCACACGCGAATTTTTTAAGTTTATAGTGCACATCTCATCCTATTGGTCGACCAATTATATCCGACAATAATTAAATCTCATCACTTGCCAATATATAGTTTCAAACCATGTTGCCGCACTGTTTTTCATATGCATCATTCAAACCAATTTCTATCAAAGTATCTCAAATACTTTAAACCATGTATTTAGGGATTTTCTCAAACATGTTGCATACCACTTTCTAAACACATGTATTATCAAAATATAAACAAATGCACTATTTCTCACTTCCAAAACGTGCATATAACAGTGGGTAAAACAAATCTATCTTCAAAAAATGAGCATGAATTTGTTAAAACAATAGAAACTGAAAACTGAGAGCGAAATCTTCCATACTTACTTCCGAGCCTATATTAGCGTTTCAAGCTTAATATAAACCCCAAACCTTACTTTCAAACCTTTGGAAAGCTTTTAAAATCATTTCCACTCACCAACTTGAAAATGCAAGAGTTAATATAAATTGGACCCCATCAAAATAACTAATTTATTATAGCACCCCATCACAAATATTGGAACAACAAATAAACAACTTTATAACACCCGACATATATATATATATATATTTGATAATAATAATAATAAAAAAGGAAATGAAGGTGAAGGTGTGGAGGCTCGAACCCATTACCTCAGCCATCACCATCTAGTGTGCTAACCATTGAGCCAAGGCTCATTTCTGATATTGCCTCCCTCTTTTACTCTTTAAGGTTAACGTGAAATCGTTTTATATCTACATTTAATTAAAAACACATATGTTCACCTACCACTTTAACTCTGCCATCCGTCTCTTCGAATCCCCAAAAAAAATTTCCCCCTCTCCCCGTATCACCGGCGAACCAGCGACTGCCTCACTGCCGCTCCGTGGCGTACACCATCACCACCACCGTGGGCGCTGCCCTTCTCCGAACCACCTACCGCAGGTCATGCGCGATTCCACTCCATCATCCGCCGCGTATTAACGTCTGAAGCTTCGACGTTTGTGGCGCAACCCTTCTCCGCTGTTTACAGCCGGTAGAGAGCTCTGTTCGGGGCGTGGGCGTGGCCGTTGAATTCCTCGCGTTGCGCCGTGCAAAACCCCTCAAGTTCCATGCCCAACCGACGCCGGCGAAGCCTCTATCGAAGCTGCGTAAGTTCCAGCTACCCCCTTTGCTATTCGTAGATTTTCTAGCGAGATTCTGGTTCTTCTCGGTTGGGATTTTGCATGGTTAAAAAGTATAATCGAAGATGTGTATTTTTCAGGTGAAAAACAGTGATTTCGGCAACTCCGGTGAATTTACCGGTGACCGTCCATCGATTCTGAGCGTTGGGGTAAGAACCAGTCTGAACCGGCCGGCCAAAGTAGCCCGAACCGAACCTGTCCAACCCGACCCGAGTCTTACCCGACCCGTCTCTGACCCGAACCCGACCCGAGTCTGTGTCTACTCGCTGAGTCAACTCGCCCAAGTTGACTCAGTGAGTTAACTCACCGAGTCAACTACGTTGACATCCTGTTGGCTACTGACGTCATCAAGACTGGCTCCGTTGACCTGCTGACATCAGCGTTGACTTTGACCAAAAGTCAAAATTTCTGAAAAGCCCTATTTCATGTTTTTCGACGTATTGAGTCCGTTTTTGAAGCCCGTTTTGCGAAATTCCAACTCTAAGACCCCCGAATATGACCTTAAACCCAAGCCATGCATATGTGCTTAATTATTTAATTCGGATAATAGTAAAACGAATAAGTGACTAAAATAGTGTATTAATTGTGTAAAGGTACTCGAGACGTGTGTGACCACTCTTCAGCTCAGCCTAGATCCTCTCGATCCGCTCACCCTCACGCTTTAGTGAATATCAATATGAATTTAAACTCTGTGTATAAGAAGAAGTTCAGCACTTATTTCACATTATGACCGTTACTCTTTCATGATCTAGGATCCGACCCTGTATCCGAGCGTACTGAGGTAGGTGTTCATTAGACTCATCTCCGACCAACTTTTGAGGTGTGTTCTATGTGTGCTATATTCTATTGAATGAATTTTATAATTATTACACATTAGTAAACAATCTAACGATTTAATCATGAACAATGTTATGTTTGATGAATGTTCAATTGTTATTGAGATTGCATCACTATGTTAGAAAATGAGATGAAATGATGAACTTGATATATGATGACATTCTCTGCCTACCTGATGTTTGTGTGCTCAATCTGTATACTTGGTATGTGATTGCTTGATCTGTGATGGTATTGCCTGGCTATCTGATGAATTTTATAGCATAATCTTTTAGCTTGAACTATGATGGCACAATCTGTTTGCATAATGAATGATGAAAATGTCTGCTCTGCTCAATGGTATGCCCATTTATCTGTCAAAAGTATGAATCTTTCGTTTCTGATACACTGAATAGAATATGTCTGTCATTTGTATTCTGTTACTCATGCCTGGAATCTGAATACCGATTGTTATATAGGGTAAACTGTTGGGTTATATTGTGAAGTCTCTGTCGGTATAGCCCCGATCCAGCTAGTAAATCCTTATGGACTCAAGGTCACC
This sequence comes from Hibiscus trionum, assembly GCA_030270665.1. Classification (NCBI taxonomy): domain Eukaryota; kingdom Viridiplantae; phylum Streptophyta; class Magnoliopsida; order Malvales; family Malvaceae; genus Hibiscus; species Hibiscus trionum. Next base: position 33,693,218 of record BSYR01000021.1, read on the forward strand.
CCTTGAGTAGGTTTCGATGCTTTAGCACGGGTAAATCCTTATGGACCTAAGGCGACCCCTTAGGTGGCACCTATGCCCATCGTGCCTAGGGTAAGTCCCTATGGATGCAGTTCTGGGGGACTGCATATTGGTGTAAGGTTGGAGGGTAGTTACTAGTAAACCCTATGTATGCATTCGAGCATTTGTATTGAACTGTTATGTGTTCTTATGTTATGATTGATATGTATTCATGCTTGTTTGATATGCACTTATTGGAACAAATTGAGCTCCCTAGCTCATGCCCTCCTCTTCTCCCCTTTCAGATACTTGTGATAGGCTACACTTTTGGACCCGTCAACTGGAGCATCGGCACATTTAGCATTTAGTCCATTGTAATGTTCTTATCTTCCAAACTGTCTGTATTTGGGTGACTTATGCCTATATTTTGGTACGACTTATCTTTTGGTTATGCGGATGTTGGCTTTGGTTTATAACCAAACACTTTATGCTTTCATATCACATATTTTGTAACCACATGTTACTAAACTAATACTTACTGTTTTGGGATGGATTTGAAAGCAACACTGATAGATTTTATAATCGTTCTGAGAATAGTATTGATATATCTTCGTTAACAGGTTTTAAGGTATGGTTCGTAAATTTCCCGTAGGGGGAACTATATCAGTTTTGATATTTTGACTGAGATATTTCACAAGAAGTTTGATTATAGGTTGTGACCGCTCGAAGTTAGGTGAAATACATAAGCGGGTCCGGGTGGTTACATTTAGTGGTATCAGAGCTATGTGTACATGTTTTTGGTCATCTGGATAAGGACTTCGATACTATAGTTGAGCTAGCAGCCACTGATGAAGGTAGAGTTGACCGAGAGCGGTCTAAGAGGCCTCATATTCCTGAGCCTTCCTCGCGTCTTGGTAAGAGGAATCACACTTCTGGTCATCAGAGAGGTAATTTTGGATCCAGGCCTGATGCTTCTTTGATCTAGCTGCTAGTAGAGGTGATTCGTCTGGTTTCACCCCTATACCCCTTTGTGTGCACTGTGACAAGCGACATGAGGGCGAATGTAGAAGGAAGACCACTACATGTTTTTGATGTGTGTCCGGAGACCATTTTCTGAAAAATTGCCCTGTTCCATCTTCTGCACCTCGGGCATCCTCTCATACCCCTGCACGCTCACATACTTCCATACAGACTCCGGCCAGGGGTCATAGTCAGAGTAGGCCCTCTACATCTGCTGCTAGGACAAACTCTAGAACACGGTCCTATCAGAGTAGGGGACCAATTTTGTCTGAGGCTAGGCAGCCAGCACTTGTTTATGCCACCAAGCGACGTTATGATAGAGATGAGCCGGATGTTATAGCAGGTACATTTACCATCTTCTCTGTCCCATACTTTGCATGCTCGATAATGGTTCTACCCACTCATACATTTTAAGATCTGTTTCCCGAGACCTTCCATTTTCGATAGAAGCCACATAGAATTTTGTTACAGTTATGAGTCCAGTGGGTCAGTCAGTGATCGTGGATAAGGTGTTTAGGCGTTGTCCTTTTGTGGTTCAAGGGGAAATCTTTCTGGTTGTTCTTATGGAGCTTCCAATGGAGGAGTTTGATATGATCTTGGGTATGGATTGGTTGACCGAGCACCGGGTTAACCTTAATTGTGAATTAAAAAGGGCAACCCTAAAGACTTCTGATGATTAATTAGTGGTTCTAATCGGTGAACGTCGAGGTTATCTGTCTAATGTAGTATCTACTCTGACCGTCGACAGAATTATTCAGAAAGGATATGAGACCTTCATTGCTTGTCTCCTGAATACAAAGGGTTCGCTATCCAAGATTGAAGAGATTCGCACTATCAGCGAGTTTCCTGATATCTTTCCTAAAGAGTTGCCCGGGTTACCTCCGGATAGGGATGTTGAGTTTGAGATTGAGACTTATCCGGGGTCTGCTCCTGTATCCATGAATCACTATCGTATGACCCCTAAGGAGCTTAAGGAGTTGAAAATTCAGTTGCAAGAGTTGCTTGACCGAGGTGTCATTCGACCTAGCTCCTCTCCTTGGGGAGCTTCAGTCCTCTTCGTTAAGAAGAAAGATGGTTCACTCCGATTATGCATTGATTATCGAAAGTTGAACAAACTAATAGTTAAGAACAAATACCCGTTAACCAGGATCGACGATTTGTTTGATCAATTTCGGGGAGCCACAATTTTCTCAAAGATTGATCTTCAGTCTGGATACTATCAACTGAAGATAAAGGGATCTGATGTTGCAAAGACGACTATCCGCACTAAATATGGGCACTATGACTTTCTTGTGATGCCTTTTGCGCTTACCAATGCACCAGTTGCCTTCATGGACATGATGAACCGTGTGTTCCGACCTTTTATTGACCAGTTTGTTGTGGTGTTTATTTATGATATTTTGGTTTATTCTCGGACAGAATATGAGCATGTTGAGCATTTGAAGATTGTTCTGCAAACTTTGAGAGAGCATCGTCTGTATGCTAAGTTGAGCAAGTGTGAATTTTGGCTCAGAGAAGTGACATTTCCTTGGGCATGTTGTATCAGCTCGAGGTATCCAGGTTGATCCTAGTAAGATCGAGGCTATCACCTGTTGGAAGCAACCCAAGAATGTCTCTGGGATCCGTAGCTTTCTAGGTTTAGCTGGTTACTACCGCCGCTTTGTAGAGGGTTTCTCCATCATTGTTGCCCCTTTGACGAAGCTTTTGAGGAAGAATGTTCTTTTTGCTTGGTCTGATGCCCAGCAAGCTAGTTTTGAGAAACTGAAGGCAGCTTTGACTCAAGCCCCGATTCTTTCACAACCCGAGTCTGGGAAGGACTTCTCATTGTATAGTGATGCTTCACACTCCGGGCTTGGTTGTGTACTGATGCATGATGGGAAGGTTATCGCTTATGCATCACGTCAGTTACGAACACATGAGTTGTAACCCCCTTAACCCGGACTAGACGGTTGACCCGAATTAAGAAAGTCACACGGGGAAAACCAAAGTCAACCTAATTGTGATCACACAAACATCATACCAAAAGATCACAAACATCAGAGATCAAACAGGGACTCAATTGAACAAATTACAACTTTAGGGACCAAATTGTAAATTCTGATAAATATGAGGACTTAATCCAAATTAAAGTTACCAACTTGAAATTAATCAGGTTTCATGCTTCTCTGCGAAATTTCAGCTCGAAAGGACTTCCCAAACTCATACAATTGCACAAACAAGTTTCAGGACCAAAACGCAAACATTATAAAACATATAACTGCCAATGTCAGCCCCCAACGGTCACCCGTTCCGAAACAGGCATAGCCCGTTTCGAAACTCGGGGCCGTTCCGCAACGCGTACCGAAACGGGGGTCTGGCAGTAGCCTTTCCGTTTCGGAACGGTCCCTCCCGTTTCGGACGCCTGGGTTCATTTAAGGCACCCGTTCCGAAACGGTAGGTGCTGTTCCGAAACACCCTGCACAGATTGCCCCAAAATGCATACTTAAACATGCAATTGACCAACCAATCATGCTCCAAAAGTCACCAAACTTTGCCAACATGCAATTAAACATAGAAGGGACATATAAGCATCATCAATTCAACATATTAACATCATATGAGAAAAGCCCCAAATCAATAGGCATGCTTCCTACACAAGCTAACCATTCAAGCATAAACTTCCAAAACAAGCATGTAAAGATCCAACACCAAAACCAACATTCTCAACATCAAACAACATACTTAGGGAGAACTAAACATCTCCCAAAACATATACATTGGTCCCCCATTGCCAAATTACCAAAAGCTAAAATGTACTTAGAAAACCTTCCATACTTAGAGCTTTGTTTCCACTTGGATGCTTGCCCTCCTTGCTGCCCTCAAGTACTCTAATGCTCTGCATTATTGAATTAAGAAAACGGAAGAGAGCGTAAGCAAAAGCTTAGTGAGGAATGCTCGTAAAACCATTCAATAATGCATTAACAAAACATTTATAAATCATGCTTCAAAACATCAATTGTACATGCTTAAAAGCATACTTAAACATGCATCTCATGCATCACATCACAACATGTCATATTGGCCTCAAGTGATAAGTTCCATTTCTTTAAGAAACAAGTTCATCAACTTTCACCCCAAGGACTTTTAAACACCTTGGCCATGGACTTTTAAACACCATGAAATGTATCACATCAAGGACTTTTAAACACCTTGATCCCAAGGACTTTTAAACACCTTGGCCATGGACTTTTAAACACCATGAAATGTATCACATCAAGGACTTTTAAACACCTTGATCCCAAGGACTTTTAAACACCTTGGCCCATGGACTTTTAACCACCATGGAAGGACCACACAAGGACTTTTAAACACCTTTGTGTCCGTTGCAAGAACCATCCAAGGACTTTTAACCACCTTGATGTTCTTAAGTAAACAAGGCTCACTCAAGGACTTTTAACCACCTTAGTGACCTTAACCCTTTTCAAAACATCACTTGCCAATATACATCATTATCATCAATTTATCCACTGTTTTAAAGCATAAAACCAAGCCATATTCATCATGCATTTAAAAGCATCAAATCACATTTAATCAATGTTCAACAACAAGGAACTCCTACCTTGAGTTAACTTCAACATATGGCTTACAAAAACAGCATTAACCATGCTAAATCATGCTTTCAAAACAGTGTTAAAATCATGCAATAAACCACATTGCAACAACAATCAAATCATGGCCACCACTAGAGAGTATATCCGAAAACTTACACTTGAGCTTAGCAAAGTTGTTTAGACTTAAACTAAGCTCCCAAGACAATGGTTTCAAAGCCGAAACCCAATTTCACTCACCGATTCCACTTCGCCTCTTGCCGAAGCACCAATTCAAGCTTCCGGATCAACAACTCTTGGATCCAAAGATGCCTCCCCTGATTAAACACATTAAAGCAGAGATTTAATGCATCATCATGCATCAAAAGCTTCAATGAAAGCACTCAAACTCGCTGCTCTCATTCACACTCCAATTTCGGCCACCAAACACAACCGAAATTGCATCAAAACCACTTCCCAACAAAGCCCAGCCATAAACCAGCAAAACCTAACATCCATTAACACCATTTAACATCTAAAAACAACCTATAAACATCCTTATACCTCCAGCAACATCAGATCCACAAGATCACCACAAAAACATCCAAGAATCACAAGCTAAACTTAGGAAACTCAACCTATCCGGGATTGCATTAATCAAAACTCATTTCCTTATCAATTTAGAGTTCATTTAACATCGAAAACACATCTCAAATCACAGATTAATCAGATCTAACGAAAATCATCAAAAATCACCAAATCTTGCATTATAAGCCAAGATCCATTTCACCACTTAAAATCCTTTAATAAAACTTCAATTAAGAGTTGAGAACTTGGGAATTTCAGTAAAGAACTGATAGTTTAGAGGAGAAGGACGTTCTTACCTCCAAACTTGTGTTTCTCTACTTTTTGGAATCAAAAACCTTGTTGAATCAACTAGCAAATGATGAGGTTTTGAAGATATGATGTTTAGGAATCAAAAGAGTGTTGAAAGGAGGATTTTGGGTGAGAAAATCAGAAACAATTCTCTGGAAAACAAGGGTTTGGATTGAGAGAAAATGAGAGAAAGAAAATAGAAAAGTTAGTTAAGAAAATAGCCAAATGGCCTTTCCCTCCACTTTTGACATGTTTTAAAATCAGAATAAATCTCAAAATATCTTAGAAAGATCTGGAGAAACTACTTTTGGAATAATAGCTCCTTAAAGATTCAAAGTTTCAACTCTTTATAAAACAGTCACAAAACTTTCAAAAATTACATTTTGGTCACTAGCCAAAATGTCACTCTTCCAAAACCCATTTTTCAAAATTGATTTCACAGTTCACTTAATTATATTAAAAGATGATTTTAGAACATTTTTCCATATTTTTAATGCAACCCGAACTAGGTTTTCCTAATTTCACCTCTTTAGATTCGAACAACACTTTGACCAAACCGGTCAACGCCCACAACTTCTAAGCCCAAAACCGGGGCGTTACAACTCTCCCCCCCTTAAGAAATTTCGTCCTCGAAATTTACCTGAAGGAAAGAGATAAGGAAACTGCTTCAGCATGTCTTCCTTCCGCTCCCACGTGGCTTCCTCAACACCGCGATGCTTCTACAGCACCTTCACCAACTCAATGGTCTTGCCACGAAGAACCTTGCTATCCGAATCCAGAACCTTCACCGGTTCCTCATCATAGGTCAAATCTGGATTCAGTTCCACTTCCCCCACAGGCATCACATGCGAAGGATCAGATCTATACTTCCGGAGCATAGAAACATGAAACATATCATGGATCTTCTCCAACTCTTGAGGTAACCTCAACCGATACGCAACAGGACCCACACGCTCAACCACCTCATATGGTCCAATGTATCTAGGGCTCAACTTACCCTTCCGACCAAACCGCATCACCTTCTTCCAAGGCAAAACCTTCAAGAACACACGGTCACCCACCGCATACTCTATCTCCTTACGCTTCAAATCCGCGTAAGACTTCTACCGATCAGAGGCCGCCTTCAACCGCTCACAAATGAGCTTCACCTTCTCAGTGGTCCCTTTCAGCAAAGCAGGCATCGAAACCAACTTTTGACCAGTTTCAGCCCAACAAAGAGGAGTCCTACACTTCCTCCCGTACAAAGCCTCATAAGGTGCCATCTGTATACTTGCCTGATAACTATTGTTATAAGCAAACTCAACCAAAGGCAAATGCTTCTCCCAAGAACCTTGGAACTCAATCACGCAGCACCTCAACATATCCTCCAAAATCTGGATAACTCGTTCAGACTGACCATCCGACTGAGGATGATAGGATGTACTGAAATGCAACCTTGTACCCAGAGCTTGATGCAAACACTGCCAGAAACGCGATGTGAACCTCGGATCCCTATCCGACACAATCGACTTAGGCACACCATGCAGCCGCACAATCTCAGCAATGTACAACTCTGCCAGCTTATCCAAAGAAAACGTAGTATGCACAGGCAAGAAATGCACACACTTCGTCAGGCGATCCACAATCACCCAGACCGAATTCTTCTTCGATGGAGACAAAGGTAAACCAGATACAAAATCCATGGTAACCCTTTCCCACTTCCACTCAGGGATTTTCAACGGTTGCAACAACCCTGAAGGAACCTGATGTTCAGCCTTAACTCGCTGACACACCAAACACTTGCTAACAAACTCCGCAACATCCTTCTTCAGACCCACCCAATAGTACTCATCACGAAGATCACGATACATCTTAGTACTACCAGGATGCATAGCAAAAGGACTACTATGGCCTTCAGTCAGAATATCACGCCTCAACTCAGCATCATTGGGCACTACTATTCGACTCCCAAAACACAGCACACCATCGTCATTAAAACAGAAATCCGAAGGTCTACCCTCCGCGATATCCTGAACATGCGGTACCAAGGAATCATCCAGCAACTGCTTATCCTTGATCAACTGAACCAATGATGGTTTCACTTGCAACTCAGCCACAAGACCACCATCACGCGATATGCTCAAGCTAGCAAACATAGCCCTCAGCTCAACAGCTACCTTCCTACTCAAGGCATCCGCTACAACATTAGCCTTTCCAGGATGATACTCAATCGTCAGATCATAATCCTTGAGCAACTCCAACCAACGCCGCTGCCTAAGATTCAACTCCTTCTGAGACATCAGATACCTCAAACTCTTGTGATCCGTGTACACAGTACACTTCTCACCATACAGATAATGCCTCCAGATCTTCAGAGCAAAAACCACTGCAGCCAGCTCAATATCATGCGTAGGGTAATTGCGCTCATGCACTTTCAACTGTCGCGATGCATAAGCCACCACCTTACCCTCCTACATCAGCACACACCCCAAACCAACATAGGATGCATCACTGTAAACCACAAACTCTTTCCCTGATTCAGGCTGAACCAAGATAGGAGCTTGCGTCAAAGCCGCCTTAAGCTTATCAAAAGCCTGTTGTCTCGCTTCTGTCCACTCATACTTAACATCCTTCTGCAACAGCTTTGTCAAAGGAGCAACAATCTTGGAAAACCCATCCACAAACCTTCGGTAGTACCCCGCCAAACCAAGGAAACTAAGGACCTCATGAACAGACTTAGGAACCTTCCAGCTCATCACCGCCTCAATCTTCTGAGGATCAACACGAATCCCCTCAGCTGAAACCACATGTCCAAGAAACACCACCTCCTTAAGCCAAAACTCGCACTTGCTCAGCTTAGCATAAAGCTGATTCTCCAACAAAGCTTGCAGCACAATCCTCAAATGCTCTTCGTGTTCCTCCTCAGTACGCGAGTACACGAGGATATCATCAATGAACACCACCACGAACTTGTCTAGGTATTCATGAAACACACGATTCATCATGTCCATAAAAGCAGCAGGAGCATTTGTCAAACCAAACGGCATCACAAGGAACTCATAATGCCCATACCTTGTCCTGAAAGCTGTCTTAGGCACATCCACATCTTTCACCTTCAGCTGATAGTACCCTGACCTCAAGTCAATCTTAGAAAACACAGCTGCTCCCCGAAATTGATCAAAGAGATCATCAATTCTCGGCAAAGGATACCGATTCTTGATGGTCAACTTGTTCAGCTGACGGTAATCAATGCACATTCTCATAGTGCCATCCTTCTTCTTCACGAACAAGACCGGTGCTCCCCAAGGTGACACACTCGGCCGGATGAAACCACGATCAAGCAACTCTTGCAACTACGTCTTCAGCTCCTTCAGCTCCTTAGGTGCCATTCTATAGGGAGTAATGGACACAGGAGTTGTATTCTCATACAGCTCAATTCCAAACTCTACCTCGCGGTTAGGAGGTAAACCAGGCAACTCCTCAGGAAAAACACCAGGAAACTCATTCACAACCCTGATATCTTGCACCCTCAACTCCTTGGAGCTAGGATTCATCACAAAAGCTAGATAAGCTTCACAACCTTGCCTCAGCATCCTACTCGCCTCCAAGGTAGACACCACATTGGCAAGAAACTTCACATTCTCGCCCACCACAACAACTTCGTAATCATCCGCAAGCTTAAGCGAAACCCGCTTGTTCTCACAATCCACAACAGCACGATGCTCAGCAAGCCAATCCATACCAAGGATCACATCGAAACCATAGAAGGGCAACTCCATAAGATCAACATGGAAAACATGCTCTTGAACAACTAAGGGACACCTTCTATAAAGCTTCCTAGTCACAACAGTCTCACCAAAAGAACTAGTGACTCGAACACCAACATCCAAAGACTCAACAGGCAAACCAAGTAGTTCAGCATGCTCACGCAATATGTATGAATGCGTAGATCCAGAATCAATCAAAGAAATCAATGACAAGGACTGCAAAGTAAAGGTACCTGCAATCACATCCGCATCATTCCTGCCCTCTCGCTGAGCATACACCCTCGCTTGGCCTCCACCCTCAGGCTGAATAGCCACAACATGGGCCACTCCACGACCTCCTTCCTCCCTCCTCTGGAAATTACCACGGCCGCGCCCACGACCTCTCTGCGGTGCAGCAACAACAGGAGCACGCACCTGATCACCAGCCAACCTCGGACAATCTCGCCTCAAGTGGTCTGCAGAACCACAACTCCAGCACCCGTTACCAGCAGCCGCAACAGGAGCTTGCACCACTCTCTCAGCACGAGGACAGTCACGCTTCAAGTGACCACGGGAACCACATATCCAACAAGTACTCGGATCAGCTCTAGCATTGCCTCCTCTAGCAGGTGCACCACTACCTCTCTTAGCTGAAGACTGATACTTCTGATCACGTCCCCTCTTGTTCCGTCCACCTCCGGAACTATACTCCGCAGCTCGCTTGCCAGCACCCTTAGCAGACAAACTCAGGTTCATCTCAACGTCCTTAGCTCGGCCCACCAACACATCAAAATCATCATACTCGGCGGCCAGAAAATACATTTTCACATCCGTCTCTAAGCCATAACGGAACCTCTCGCACCTTGCCCGCTCATCAGGTACCAGCTCAGGTGCATACTGACTGAGTCGCACAAACTGCACCTCATACTCAGCCACACTCATGCTCCCTTGGGTAAGAGACATGAATTCACGCTTCTTCTCATCTAGATATCTTACACCCAGATATCTCCTTTTGAACATACTCTGAAAGAATGTCCAGGTCACATCAGCTTCTGCCATCCCAGCTATGGTGGTCGTCCACCACGTATACGCATCCTTCTGCAGCAAGGACACAACACAACCCAGCTTTTGCACATCCGTGCAGCTCATCTGACCCAAGATACGCTTGGTACTCTCCAACCAAGCTTCCGAACTCTCAGCAGACATACCCCTGAACTCAGTCCCACCCAGACTGCGCAGACGCTCCAAAGGTAGTCTAACACCAGCATCACCCTGATGCCCAGCTCCCTGAGCTCCAGCTACTGCTGCTCGAAAAGCACCCGCAATAGCTTGTACCAATATCGTCATGTCAGGCATAGCTTGCCCCTGACCAGCCTCAGGTCCTGCAGCTCCAGCATCAGCTGCTGCATCAGCTCCATCTCCCTCAGCTCCACCACCACCAGGTGGAGGAGGTAAAACCGCACTTTCCTCATTCTCGTTCTCATTAGGAGCCGTAGCTCTCACGTTACTCCTTAACTCTCTACGTGGTGGTGCCATACTTTTACCATGCAACAACAATGCAAATAAAACAAGTCAGGCCCAGCAAGGTAAGCAATCCAAGTATTCAAGCTCAATTTCATTTCAAAACAACATCTTTCCTTTAGCTTTGATTTGGCAATGGGTACCCACTATATGCTACATCACAGCACATACTTCAATTGCATCTAAAAACACAAGCCATTAAACATGCTTTAACTCAACAAGCATACTAGGCATACATACTTCAATCATGCATACATACATTCCCAATTACTCGAGAACTCAGCTCTGATACCACCAAATGTAAACCCCTTAACCCGGCCTAGACGGTTGACCCGAATTAAGAAAGTCACACGGGGAAAACCAAAGTCAACCCGAAAGTCAACCTTGATTAACGACCCTTTTTTTTCCTTTTTAACCTTGTCTAGATGCACTTAAAACCTAATTGTGATCACACAAACATCATACCAAAAGATCACAAACATCAGAGATCAAACAGGGACTCAATTGAACAAATTACAACTTTAGGGACCAAATTGTAAATTCTGATAAATATGAGGACTTAATCCAAATTAAAGTTACCAACTTGAAATTAATCAGGTTTCATGCTTCTCTACGAAATTTCAGCTCGAAAGGACTTCCCAAACTCATACAATTGCACAAACAAGTTTCAGGACCAAAACGCAAACATTATAAAACATATAACTGCCAATGTCAGCCCCCAACGGTCACCCGTTCCGAAACAGGCATAGCCCGTTTCGAAACTCGGGGCCGTTCCGTAACGCGTACCGAAACGGGGGTCTGGCAGTAGCCTTTCCGTTTCGGAACGGTCCCTCCCGTTTCGGACGCCTGGGTTCATTTAAGGCACCCGTTCCGAAACGGTAGGTGCTGTTCCGAAACACCCTGCACAGATTGCCCCAAAATGCATACTTAAACATGCAATTGACCAACCAATCATGCTCCAAAAGTCACCAAACTTTGCCAACATGCAATTAAACATAGAAGGGACATATAAGCATCATCAATTCAACATATTAACATCATATGAGAAAAGCCCCAAATCAATAGGCATGCTTCCTACACAAGCTAACCATTCAAGCATAAACTTCCAAAACAAGCATGTAAAGATCCAACACCAAAACCAACATTCTCAACATCAAACAACATACTTAGGGAGAACTAAACATCTCCCAAAACATATACATTGGTCCCCCATTGCCAAATTACCAAAAGCTAAAATGTACTTAGAAAACCTTCCATACTTAGAGCTTTGTTTCCACTTGGATGCTTGCCCTCCTTGCTGCCCTCAAGTACTCTAATGCTCTGCATTATTGAATTAAGAAAACGGAAGAGAGCGTAAGCAAAAGCTTAGTGAGGAATGCTCGTAAAACCATTCAATAATGCATTAACAAAACATTTATAAATCATGCTTCAAAACATCAATTGTACATGCTTAAAAGCATACTTAAACATGCATCTCATGCATCACATCACAACATGTCATATTGGCCTCAAGTGATAAGTTCCATTTCTTTAAAAAACAAGTTCATCAACTTTCACCCCAAGGACTTTTAAACACCTTGGCCCCAAGGACTTTTAAACACCTTGGCCATGGACTTTTAAACACCATGAAATGTATCACATCAAAGACTTTTAAACACCTTGATCCCAAGGACTTTTAAACACCTTGGCCATGGACTTTTAAACACCATGAAATGTATCACATCAAGGACTTTTAAACACCTTGATCCCAAGGACTTTTAAACACCTTGGCCCATGGACTTTTAACCACCATGGAAGGACCACACAAGGACTTTTAAACACCTTTGTGTCCGTAGCAAGAACCATCCAAGGACTTTTAACCACCTTGATGTTCTTAAGTAAACAAGGCTCACTCAAGGACTTTTAACCACCTTAGTGACCTTAACCCTTTTCAAAACATCACTTGCCAATATACATCATTATCATCAATTTATCCACTGTTTTAAAGCATAAAACCAAGCCATATTCATCATGCATTTAAAAGCATCAAATCACATTTAATCAATGTTCAACAACAAGGAACTCCTACCTTGAGTTACCTTCAACATATGGCTTACAAAAACAGCATTAACCATGCTAAATCATGCTTTCAAAACAGTGTTAAAATCATGCAATAAACCACATTGCAACAACAATCAAATCATGGCCACCACTAGAGAGTATATCCGAAAACTTACACTTGAGCTTAGCAAAGTTGTTTAGACTTAAACTAAGCTCCCAAGACAATGGTTTCAAAGCCGAAACCCAATTTCACTCACCGATTCCACTTCGCCTCTTGCCGAAGCACCAATTCAAGCTTCCGGATCAACAACTCTTGGATCCAAAGATGCCTCCCCTGATTAAACACATTAAAGCAGAGATTTAATGCATCATCATGCATCAAAAGCTTCAATGAAAGCACTCAAACTCGCTGCTCTCATTCACACTCCAATTTCGGCCACCAAACACAACCGAAATTGCATCAAAACCACTTCCCAACAAAGCCCAGCCATAAACCAGCAAAACCTAACATCCATTAACACCATTTAACAACTAAAAACAACCTATAAACATCCTTATACCTCCAGCAACATCAGATCCACAAGATCACCACAAAAACATCCAAGAATCACAAGCTAAACTTAGGAAACTCAACCTATCCGGGATTGCATTAATCAAAACTCATTTCCTTATCAATTTAGAGTTCATTTAACATCAAAAACACATCTCAAATCACAGATTAATCAGATCTAACGAAAATCATCAAAAATCACCAAATCTTGCATTATAAGCCAAGATCCATTTCACCACTTAAAATCCTTTAATAAAACTTCAATTAAGAGTTGAGAACTTGGGAATTTCAGTAAAGAACTGATAGTTTAGAGGAGAAGGACGTTCTTACCTCCAAACTTGTGTTTCTCCACTTTTTGGAATCAAAAACCTTGTTGAATCAACTAGCAAATGATGAGGTTTTGAAGATATGATGTTTAGGAATCAAAAGAGTGTTGAAAGGAGGATTTTGGGTGAGAAAATCAGAAACAATTCTCTGGAAAACAAGGGTTTGGATTGAGAGAAAATGAGAGAAAGAAAATAGAAAAGTTAGTTAAGAAAATAGCCAAATGGCCTTTCCCTCCACTTTTGACATGTTTTAAAATCAGAATAAATCTCAAAATATCTTAGAAAAATCTGGAGAAACTACTTTTGGAATAATAGCTCCTTAAAGATTCGAAGTTTCAACTCTTTATAAAACAGTCACAAAACTTTCAAAAATTACATTTTGGTCACTAGCCAAAATGTCACTCTTCCAAAACCCATTTTTCAAAATTGATTTCACAGTTCACTTAATTATATTAAAAGATGATTTTAGAACATTTTTCCATATTTTTAATGCAACCCGAACTAGGTTTTCCCAATTTCACCTCTTTAGATTCGAACAGCACTTTGACCAAACCGGTCAACACCCACAACTTCTAAGCCCAAAAACCGGGGCGTTACAGTAACTATCCGACCCATGACCTCGAGTTAGCTGCAGTGGTCTTTGCTTTGAAAATTTGGAGGCAGTATCTCTACGGAGAGAAGTGCTATATCTTTACTGATCACAAGAGCTTGAAGTATATCCTCAGAGGGATTTAAATATGAGGCAACGTTGTTGGGTTGATCTTCTAAAGGACTATGATTGCGTGATTGATTATCACCCTGGAAAAGTCAATGTTGTTGCCGATGCCTTGAGTCGTAAGACCATATCCAACCTGAGATCCCTGTTTGCTAAGATGAGTATTTATAGTGATGGCAGTTTGCTAGAAAAGTTGCAAGTTAAACCAACTTTGGTCGAAGAGATTAAGGCCAAGCAACTCTTAGACAGTTCCTTACTCTCAGTCATGCAGCAAGTTGAGCAGGGATCCACATCTGTTTATACCTTCGATCAAGATGGCGTTCTGTGCTTCAAGGGTCGTTATTGTGTCTCCGATGATGCCGACCTGAAGCGAGCCATACTTAGTGAGGCTCATAGCAGCCCTTATGCTATACATCCTGGTGGAGACAAGATGTACCAGAATCTGAAGCAAAGGTACCGTTGGGAGGGTATGAAGAAGGATATATATCAAATTATGTATCGAAGTGTATGACTTGTCAGCAAGTCAAAGCAGAACATCAGCATCCTTATGGTTTATTACAGCCCATTAAGATTCTCGAGTGGAAATGGGAGCATATCACGATGGATTTCGTTACCGGGTTGCCTCTAACTCCTTCTAAAAAGGATTCTGTCTGGGTTATTGTTGATCGACTCACCAAATCTGCTCACTTTATTCCTATATGAGTTACTTATTCTCTGGAGAAGCTGGCTAGGCTGTATATCTCAGAGATCGTCAAGTTGCATGGTGTACCCTTATGTATCATATATGATCGAGATCCGAGGTTCACTTCTCATTTTTGGCCGGCCTTGCATAATGTTTTGGGTACACGTTTGAATTTCAGTACATCCTTCCATCCTCACATTGATGGTCAGTCTGAGAGAGTAATTCAGATTTTGGAGGATATGTTGAGAGGGATGCGTGATCGACTTCCGCGGTAGTTGGGAAGATTTCTTGCCCTTGGTCGAGTTTGCTTATAATAACATCTATCAGGCTAGTATCCGTATGGCCCCTTATGAAGCTTTGTATGGTTGCAAGTGCCGAACTCATATATGTTGGACCGAGTTGTATGATAAGAAGACCTTGGGTCCGGAGTTGGTTCAAGAGGTCGAGGAGACTGTCAGATTAATCTGTGATCGTCTGAAAGAGGCTTTTGACAGACAAAAATCTTATGCTGATCGGAGAAGAAAGGATATTGAGTTTGAGGTCGGTGATCAAGTTTTTCTGAAAGTATTCCATAGTTTTTTATGTGTCCATGTTGAGGCAATACCATCCAGATCTGAGTCATGTCATTCAGATTCAGGATGTAGAGTTGAGGTCAGACTTGTCCTATGAGGAGGAACCAATTCAGATCTTTGATTTTGATGAGAGAGTTCTGAGGAACAGACGCATTCTGATGGTAAAGGTACAATGGAGAAATCGGAGTCCTAGTTAGGCTGCATGGGAGATCGGAGGATCCATGAGAAAGCAGTATCCACATCTATTTGATTCAGGTAAATTTCGAGGACGAAATTTTTCTTAAGGAGGGAAATGAAGGTAAGGGTGTGGAGGCTCGAACCCGCGACCCCAGCCCTCACCATTAAGCGTGCTAACCATTGAGCCAAGGCTCATTTTTGATATTGCCTCCCTCTTTTACTCTTTAAGGTTATCGTCAAATCGTTTTAAATCTATATTTAATTAAAAACGCGTCTGTTCACCTACCCCTTTAACTCTGCCAACCGTCTCTTCGAATCCCCAAAGAAAATTTCCCCCTCTCCTTGTATCACTGGCGAACCAGCGGCTGCCTCACCGCCGCAGGTCACGCGTGATTTCACCCCGTCATCCGCCGCATATTAATGTCTGAAGATTCGACGTTTGTGGCGCAACCCTTCTCCACTGTTTCTGACCGGTAGAGAACTCTGTTCGGGGCGTGGGCGTGGCCGTTGAATTCCTCGTATCGCGCCGTGCAAAACCCCTAAAGTTCCATGCCCAACCGACGCCGACGAAGCCTCTATCAAAGCTACATAATTTCCGGTGACCCCCTTTGCTATTCGTAGATTTCTCAGCTATATTCCTGTTCTTCTCGGTTGGAATTTTGCATGGTTAAAAAGTATAAACGTAGATGTGTATTTTTCAACTGAAAAACAATGATTTTGGCAACTCCGAAGACTTTACCGGCGACCGTCCATTGATTCTGAGTGTTGGGGTAAGAACCAGTCTGAACCGGCCGGACCAAGTAGCCTGAACCGAACCTGTCCAACCCGACCCGTCTCTGACCCGAACCTGACCCGAGACTGTGTCAACTCGCTGAGTCAACTCGCCTGAGTTGACTCTATGATTTAACTCACCGCGTCAACTCGGTTGACATCCTGTTGGCTGTTGACATCATCATGACGTCAACGTTGAAAGTTGACCTGCTGACATTAGCGTTGACTTTGACCAAAAAGTCGAAATTTCTGAAAAGCCATATTTTATGTTTTTCAACGTATTGAGTCCGTTTTTTAAGCACGTTTTGTGAAATTCCTACTCTAAGACCCCCGAATCTGACCTTAAACCCAAATCATGCATACGTACTTAATTATTTAATTCGGATGTAGTAAAACGAAAAAGTGACTAAAATAGTGTATTAATTGTGTAAAGGTACTCGAGACGCGTGTGACCACTCTTCGGCTCAGCCTAGATCCTCTCGATCCGCTCACCCTCACGCTTCAGTGAATATCAGTATGAATTTAAACTTTGTGTATATGAACAAGTTTAGCACTTATTTCACATTATGACCGTTATTCTTTCATTATCTAGGATCCGACCCTATATCCGAGCGTACTAAGGCAAGTGTTTGTTAGACTCATCTCCGATCAGCTTTTGAGGTGTGTCTCATGTGTGCTATATTCTATTGAATGAATTGTATAATGAATACATATTAGTAAACAATCTAACGATTTAATCATGAACAATGCTATGTTTGATGAATGTTCAATTGTTATTGAGATTGCATCACTATGTTAGAAAATGAGATGAAATAATGAACTGGATATATGATGACATTCTCTGCCTACCTGATGTATGTTTGCTCAATCTGTATACTTGGTATGTGATTGCTTGATCTGTGATGGTATTGCCTGGCTGTCTGATGAATTTGATAGCATGATCTGTTAGCTTAACCTATGATGGTAAAATATGTTTGCATGATGAATGATGAAAATACCTGCTCTGCTCAATGGTATGCCCATTTATCTGTCGAAAGCATGAATCTTCCATTTCTGATACTCTGAATAGAATATGTCTGTCATTTGTATTCTGTTACTCATGTCTGGAATCTCAATACCGATTGTTATCTGGGTATACTGTTGGGTTATATTATGAAGTCTCTGTCGGTACATCACTGATCCAGCTGGTAAATCCTTATGGACTTAAGGTCTCCCCTTGAGTAGGTTCCGATGCTTTAGCATGGGTAAATCCTTATAGACCTAAGGCAACCCCTTAGGTGGCACCTATGCCCATTGTGCCTAGGGTATGTCCATATGGATGCAGTTCTGGGGGACTACATATTGGTGTAAGGTTGGAGGATAGTTACTAGTAAACCCTATGTATGCACTCGAGCATTTTTATTGAACTGTTATGTGTTCTTATGTTATGATTGATATGTATTCATGCTTGTTTGATCTGCACTTACTGGAACACACTGAGCTCCCTAGCTCATGCCCTCCTCTTCTCCTCTTTCAGATACTTGGGATAGGCTACCCTTTTGGACCCGGCAACTGGAGGATCGACACATTTAGCATTTAGTCTGTTGTAATGTTCTTATCTTCCAAACTGTCTGTATTTGGGTGACTTATGTCTATATTTTGATACGACTTAACTTTTGGTTTTGCCCGATGTTGGCTTTGGTTTATAACCAAACACTTTATGCTTTCATATCACATACTTTGTAACCACATGTTACTAAACTAATACTTACTGTTTTGGGATGGATTTGAAAGCAATACTGATAGATTTTATAATCGTTCTGAGAATAATATTGATATATCTTCGTTAACAGGTTTTAAGGTATGGTTTGTAAATCTCCCGTAGGGGGAACTATACCAGTTTTGATATTTTGACTGAGATATTTCACAGGAAGTTTGATTATAGGTTGAGACCTCTCGAAGTTAGGTGAAATGCATAAGCGGGTCCGGGTGGTTACAAACTTCCAATCCCCTAATTTTTTAATCGCATCTGCCTGCACATTTCCTTTCCAAACTCATTTCTCTCTCTCTCTCTCTCTCTTTAAATTAAAATATGAAGCAATTGCATGATTTGGCAGCAACCCAAATTCCCGCAAACACTATTTGAATGAATGCCCCCAATAACAAGAATCTGGATGCTATGTAGGTAATACCAACCGCAACAACAATCCCTACTCGAACACGTACAACCCAAGGTAGTGACAACATCCAAATTTTGGTTGGGGAGGTTGTTGAGTGTGTAAAAGTTCTATATTTTACCCCCTATTTAACCCATATTTCTGCTGCATTCAAGCATATTTCATTGCATTTAAGATAGATTTTAATTATACATCACAATTATACAAAAAGGCACATATGCTGCTGATTTTTGTTACTTTTGCAGGTAGCTGTTGTAGCAGATTCAGGGCAGTGGAGAAGCAGAGCTGGAACACTGGACTGCAGTCGAGAAGAAGGATGTTGCCATGGCTGCTGCCGTGGCAGCCAAGGACGACAGCAAATGGTGGGAGGAAAAAGTAAAATGGAGCTCGACAGAAAGAGGAAATTAAGCCGGTCTGTCGTAGAGCACTCCTATATTTTTCCGAGCCCTAGATCAGAATGAAGGCCAAGCCCAAAGTTCAAGGAAGAAACTCCAAGCAAGAAGAGATGACGAATTAAAGACATCTACTTTGAAGATTTAGTGTTTAATAGAGTTGTACTTTAATTTAAACTTGTATTCTTGCCATATTAGAAAACTTGAACCCAATGCCTATATAAAGGCATGTAATTCGACCTAGGGAAGGATATATCTTATTCTCTAGCCGTCTTCCCCTAAACCCTAGTCGTTTCCCCCTTGTCATCATGTTCTAAACTTCCCCTAGGGCTAAGGGTTGATTATGTAAAGTAGTTACAAGGATTGCATTTGTTTTAGGATTTTTTCTGTTCAATAAAATAGACTTCAAGTTTGCTTATTCTGGTTTTCAACATCTTACAAGAGTATCGTGAGAGCATTGTGAGATTATACATTTACTTAATATCGGGAGAGTTCAGTATACGAAAGGAATAAGTACGGGTTCTCCAATGTATGGTTGAACTATCTCGGACCTAGGGATAGGACAAGGTTAAGTGGTTAACGAAGAATTCAACAACATCGGTGTTCATCCTTCGATTCACGCCGGGAGGTATCATCAAAGACGTGTTCATCTACAGACTTGGACCTAGGGATAGGCCAAGGCACAACAGGGATTCTTGCCAAGCTTGAATTACAGAGTTGTGTGATCGCTGCCGCGACAGCAACAGACCGCTTCCGCGATAGGCGCAACGACAAAACATAGATTCCTAGACTTTGCAACACCTACTCTAATGAGCAATTCAATACCGGCCCATTCTCTCTATCCCGATTTCTTTACTCTTTTATTTTCAGTACTCTTTATTATTTCGTGACAAACAATTAAACTCTTTCCTTTTACTCTTGTGCAGCAATCCAAGGTTAAAGCTATTAGCCCAGTCCCTGTGGAGACGATATCCGATACTTGCGTATCACTTTACTACTTGCGTCGTGTACACTTGCACTCTATTGCAATAGACTCTATTACACGCACCAAGTTTTTGGCGCCGTTGCCGGGGACTGGCAACATATCTTTACCCTACTTTACTGCACTTTTTAAATTTTTCTATTTTTACTTAGATTGTTCACCCTGTGCTTTTCACAAGGTTTTCTGTTTATGCGCAGATCGAGACGAGGAAGGGAACCTGAGTATCAGATAGATCCTGAAATCGAACGCTCGTGCAATCTTAGGAATCGACTCTGACTCGTATTAGCCAGAAACGAATACCTTGAAGAACAGTTAGAGGCCATGAACAACCAAGGGAATCCCCGAGGTCTTAAATATCCCATCGGATATGGAGGAAACGGACGGCCTGCCGATCCTGTTGCTCCTGGGGCCGCATGTCGGTCATGCCGAGATTACATGATCAATGATCATGTGGAACTAGAGACCACCCTGCCAGACGTGGAAGCTGAAAATTTCGAGCTGAAACCTGTCATGTTCAGCATGATTAATTCCGCTGGCCAATTTAGTGGTGCTGCTACAGAGGATGCTAGGGAACATCCAAAAACGTTCTAGAAAATATATGGTTCGTTTAGACTACTAGGAGTAAATCCAGAGATACTGAGGCTTCGGTTATTTCCTCATTCATTGAGGGACAGAGCTAAAACTTGGTGGAACAAACTAACGCCGGGTTCAATACGAACTTGGGCAGATTTAACTCGTGAATTTTTGTCTCGTTTTAACACTTCCCATTTATCTGAGCGATTACGTAACAAAATTGCTACTTTTCAACAGGAAGACGACGAGCCAATGCACGAGGCATGAGACAAGTTTACTACTCTTCTAAGGAATTTCCCGATGCATGGATTCCCTGTTTGGAATAAGGTAATCAAATTCTACAATGCTGCCAACCTACAGACTCGTATGAGAATTGATTCAGCAGCCAATGGGTTGTTATTGGATAAAGATCCAGATGAAGCCATGGTAGTGTTTAAGAATTTGGCGAAGAATGAAGAGCAATTCCCCACATCAATGAGAGGTAAACGAGTACTAGCTATGAAGGATTACGAAGCCGATAATTCCTTAAAGACACAAGTTGCATATCTCACAAAGGCAGTAGAAAACTTGCTGAAGAAGGATTCTCAACCTGTCTACGCTGCAGAAGAGCTATGTGGAATTTGCAGTGGGAATCATAGTTCGGAAGACTGCTCGCTACAGCTAGAGGAAGAGATGTATGTTGGAAATTATAACAAGCAGAACTACAATTCCAACAATTACAATCCCAACAAGAGAAAGGATCCCAAATTCTCTTGGAGCAACCCAAACAATGCCCTGAACCCTCAAGTACAGAACACTCAAAATCAGGGCGCACCTAGAATTCTGACCCGACAACAACCGCAACAGCAGCCGCAACAGCCACCAGCAGCCACAACTAGTATATTGGAGCAGACCTTGGCCAAGTTTATATCTCAGACAGGAACTTACATTGAGAACATGAATCACTTCGTCAAGAAGACTGAGTCGTTCATGGATAAAACAGATATGCGGATGACTAACCATGAAGATACTCTGATATAATTGGAGATGCAAACGGGTCAGGTTTCCCAGCATATTAAGCCAAGGCAAAATGGAGGATTCCCTAGTGATATTGAGATCGCTAGACAACCCACACATGAGCAGTGAAAAGCTATCACAACTAGGAGTGGGAAGAAACTACCAGGGCCGGAGAAGAAAGCTGGACCAGCCCTAGAATCTATTGCCAAGAACGCTGCCCCGGCAGACGACAAACAGCCTACTGCCGCCACACCTATAACGACAGCAGAATGGACAGAGGAGAAGGATGAAGAACCTAAGCCTCCTCAGATCCGAATGAAGTGGGAAGGACGCATTGAAGATTATCGTCCTCCACCTCCATTTCCACAGCGACTATAGAAGTTGAAACAGGAATCCCAGCTTAAAAAGATCTATGATATTTTTAAGCAGGTTCACATTAATATTCCATTGTTCGATGCCGTTAAGGAGATGCCCGGTTATGCCAAATTTCTCAAGGATGCTATGTCGAAGAAATCCAGACTTGAGGAATTTGAGACGGTTAAACTGACAGAAGGATGCATGACTATTCAGTACAAGCATCCACCCCAGAAAAAGAAGGATCCTGGGAGCTTCATAATACCGTGCATAATCGGTGATAAATTCGTGGGTAAGGCACTTTGTGATCTAGGTGCTAGTATTAATTTAATGCCAAAATCTGTATTCCAGAAATTAGGTATTGGACGAGCACGACCCACAACAGTTATGCTGCAGCTGGCAGACCGCTCTTACGTGCAACCGGAAGGGAAAATTGAATATATTCTGGTAAGAGTGGATAAATTTATTTTTTCCTGCTTACTTTCTTGTTTTAGATTGTGAAGCAGATGAGATTGCACCAATCATCCTAGGGCGACCCTTCTTAGCCCCAGGAAGATCACTGATTGATGTAGAAAAGGGATAACTCACTATGAGAGTGAATGATCAAGAGATCAAGCTGAATGTTCTCCAAGCAATAAAGCACGCTGATGCAGAAGAAGAATGCAAGGCTATCACTGAAGTTATCCTTGACCAACCCTGCATCAGGTCTGGCTGCCATGACATCAAAATTGGCCACTGCCAAGGCAGCCACTTAGAAGACTGTCACGGCAACGACGACGACAACAACTCCTCAGATTCTGACATATATGATACTGAAGGTCATGAGGAGGTAAACTGGATTGACAATCATCCAGGTAAGTTATTCGAGCCCTTAAACTATACCTCGAATGAACATATCATCTAGAAGCCATCAACTGTAGAACCACCTATTCTAGATCTTAAGCCCCTGCCAGGGCAGCTCAAATATGTTTTTCTTGGATTAAATGATACGTTACCCGTAATCATCTCTTCCAAGTTGATGCAGGAATAGGAACAACAGCTGATAGGGATGCTGAAGCAACACAAAAAGGCTATTGGATGGATGATAGTTGATATCCAAGGCATCAGTCTGGCACTATGCATGCATAAAATCCTCTTAGAGGATGATCACAAGCCGACCATTGATGCCCATAGACGTTTGAATGATGCTATGCGAGAAGTGGTCCAAAAAGAAATTATCAAATGGCTAGATGCTGGGATAATTTATGCCATCTCAGATAGTAAGTGGGTGAGCCCGATGCAGTGCGTTCCTAAGAAAGAAGGAATAACCGTGGTGACCAATGAAGAAAACGTGTTAATCCCAACTAGGACTGTGACCGGTTGGAGGGTTTGTATGGACTACCGGAAGCTTAACAAAGCTACCTGGAAGGAGCACTTTCCCCTGCCTTTTATTGATCAAATGCTTGATAGATTAGCGGGAAAGCCTTATTACTGTTTTCTTGATGGTTACTCATGTTACAACCAAATAGCCATTGCACCGGAGGATCAAGAGAAAACAACTTTCACTTGTCCGTACGGTACTTACGCTTTTCGGAGGATGCCATTTGGACTTTGCAATGCACCAGCAACCTTTCAGAGGTGTATCATGGTGATATTCTCCGACATGGTGGAGGATTTCCTGGAGATATTCATGGATGATTTCTCAGTCTTTGGAGACAATTTTGAAAGCTGCTTAGGCAACCTGCAGAAAGTGCTCGAAAGATGCGAGAAAGCGAACTTGGTATTAAACTGGGAGAAATGTCACTTCATGGTGGATGAAGGGATAGTTCTAGGCCATAAAGTAAGCTGCCGCGACATAGAAGTTGACAGAGCCAAAATTGAGGTAATTGAAAAGCTGCCACCACCCACTACAGTCAAGGGAATTCGAAGTTTCTTAGGGCATGTTGGGTTCTATCGAAGGTTTATAGCCAATTTTTCGAAGATCACCAAGCCGTTATGCCACCTACTAGAGCAGAATCGTCCCTTCGACTTCAACACTGAATGCACTGAGGCATTCAAAATTCTGAAAGAGAAGCTAGTAACAGCCCCAATTGTACAGCCACCGGACTGGAAGTTGCCATTTGAGATTATGTGTGATGCCGGTGATTACACTGTAGGGGCAACACTTGGGCAGAGGAAGGACAAGCTATTCCATGTAATTTACTACGCTAGCAAAACACTCAATGGTGCCCAAGTGAATTACACCACAACAGAGAAGGAATTGTTGGCTGTGGTGTTTTCAATTGACAAGTTCCGATCCTACATACTTGGAACGAAAGTGGTGGTCCACACAGACCACTCTGCACTGAAATATCTGTTTGCTAAGAAAGACGCAAAGCCCAGACTGATTCGTTGGATTCTGCTGCCGCAAGAGTTCGACATAGAAATCAAGTATAAAAAGGGGACGAAAACCAAGTTGCAGATCACTTGTCAAGATTAGAGAAGGGAAAGAGTCTCCCAACAGACGAGACACACATACTGGAGACCTTCTCTAACGAGCAGCTGTTCCCTGCCACAAGCACTGTCGCGACATCAATGGCAGCAGGTAAGTTTTCTGAACTCCCCTAGTATGCTGATTTCGTTAATTATTTAGTTAGTGAAATATTTCCTCCTGACCTTAACTATCAAGCTAGGAAGAGGTTCCAAAATGATGTTAAGCATTATTATTGGGACGGACCTCTTCTTTTCAAAATGTGTGCAGATCAGATCATCAGGAGGTGTGTACCACAGGATGAGCAGGAAGCTGTGCTTCATCACTGCCATGCTTCACAATATGGAGGACACTTAGGTGGTAACAAAATTGCTACCATGTTTTTGCAGTCTAGTTTTTATTGGCCTTCACTATTCAAGGATGCCCATGTATTCTTTAAAAGCTATGATAAATGTCAACGGACTGGAAACATCTCAAGGAGACATGAGATGCCGCTGCAAAACATTCTTGAAGTCGAAATCTTCGATGTGTCCAAATGGGTTGAAGCAATCGCCACGCAGAAAAATAATGTCAAGACCGTTCAGAGATTTTTACACAAGAACATTTTTTTCTAGATTTGGCATCCCGAAGGTGATTATAAGTGATGAAGGGAGGCATTTTGACAATAGGGTTATAGCTGCTGGTTTAAAGAAATAT
Source organism: Hibiscus trionum (assembly GCA_030270665.1). Taxonomy (NCBI): domain Eukaryota; kingdom Viridiplantae; phylum Streptophyta; class Magnoliopsida; order Malvales; family Malvaceae; genus Hibiscus; species Hibiscus trionum. Next base: position 33,718,354 of record BSYR01000021.1, read on the forward strand.
GGTGTCAAACATCGGATCGCAACAGCTTATCACCCTCAGACCAATGGACAGGCTGAAATATCCAATAGAGAGGTAAAGAACATTATCGAGAAGATGGTTAAACCAACTCGGAAGGACTGGTCCTTACACCGCAATGATGCACTTTGGGCCTACAGAACATCATTTAAAACTCCATTGGGAATGTCACCCTACTGGCTAATTTACGGAAAAACATGCCATGTACCTGTTGAGATAGAGCACAGAGCATACTGGGCCATCAAGGCAGTGAATATGGACTTGGAAAAAGCAGGACAGAAAAGGATACTTGACTTGAATGAGATCGAAGAAATTCGAGCAATGGCCTATGACAACGCAAGGATTTACAAGGACAAGACAAATAAGTGGCATGACAAGAAACTACTGCCACGACAGTTCTACCGAGGGCAGCTTGTGTTGTTATTTAACTCTAGGTTGAAGCTCTTCCCAGGAAAGCTGAAATCTAGATGGTCCGGCCCGTTTCAAGTAGTGCAAGTCTTTCCCCATGGTGCCATCACGATCAAATCCCTAAAAGACGGGCACCAATTTAAAGTCAATGGACAGAGATTGAAGCATTATCAGGGGACTAAAGCCCCAAGAATGCAGGAAGTGGTTACTTTAGGAGATGCTCCTCCTGGCATCCCTAATTTAACTTAATTTCATTATTATTATTATTATTATTATTATTATTATTTATATTTATTTATTATGAAATTAGAATTATTTTATTGTTAGGAACTAAACTTTTATTTTAAGTATTTTTAGGAAATAAAGGCGACAAGGAGATGAGAAGAATTGAACTCAACCCACCATCTCACCATCAGCCCAAAAAGCTTAAAATAGGAGCCTGTCGTTACAGCTGACGTGACAGACGCGGAAAATCCAGCCTATCAACACGCTGTCGCGGCAGACACGGAAACGCGTAACAGATGCGCAACAGACACGGAAACGCGTGACAGACGCGTCAGAAACCGCGTAACAGCTATCCCCGTTATTCGCGCCTACCATTACACCTCCAATGGGCAGCAAACTCTTTATATATATAAACCCCGTTTTACTATTCGTTTTTCACTTCACTTTTACTCTCTCTACTTGCTTCCTCTCTAGATTTTCATTTGCTTTCATTTTTTTCTACAGTCTCTTGCAACTATGAGTACCAGAAACACCAGACGAAGTGCTGCCTCAAGCTCTGCCCCAACAGCAGCCAATCCCAGCTCCTTCCAGGGAAGAGATATGTGGGAGGAGAAAGGGTTCATCTACAACAAACGAACGGAGAATCTCGGGCTCAAACCATTTATAGCCCGTAAGATCAGAGCACTACATTGGCAGATGTTTGCTGAGCAACCTGAAGAGATGAACGTCACCCTGGTCAGAGAATTTTATGCTTCCGTCGAGAGTAGAGACGCGACAGCAGTGACGGTTCGTGGTAAGGAAGTATCTCTAGAGCCAAAATATATTAACACCCTTTACGAACTCTACGTCGGCAGAAAGGAGGATGGGCATAAGAGGTTCGTGGAGAGCCTGGAGGCAGCAGATTATGATGTTGTCATGGCAGAACTCACTGAGGAAGGAACCCAATGGAACACAGACCACAAACACCCAAGGATGGTGAAACGAGCTGAACTCACCCCCGAAGCCAAGTTGTGGAATGCATTCGTGAAAAAGAGGATTATGCCCTCTTCACACAACAGCACGATGGATCAACCAAGGTTAGCTCTCGTTCATTCAATTTGAAACAAGAGGCCTATTAATGTTGGTAGATACATTCAGGAAGGGATTTTGGATTGTGCAATGTGGCCATCGGGACCCCTTGTCTTCCCCTACCTCATAACAGCACTCTGTCGTGGCCACGATGTACCTGAAATTGCTGAGGATTTGAAAATCTGAGGAAAAGAATGGACGGAAATAAACATCCTCAGTTTGATGGAGCTGAAAGCCGCAACACCAATCTCCAGCTTCAACCCGTCTGCCGCGGCAGGTGAGCCGACAGAGCCCACCCAGACAGAACCTGCCGCCACAGAACAGAGGCAGCCCACAGCAGCAGCTCCCTCAGCTGACTCCTCCACCCAAATCCTTGCCACCTTGCAGAAAATGGAGGAACGGCAGCTGGGCCTGATGAGCTTTATCTGGGACTTCACAACAGCAACGGTACATTTCATTAAAAGTAATTTAAATTTTCTAGATGTACTGTTTCCTGCTTTCCCCGATCACCATGTTGCTGCCCCCACCTTGCCCATACCCCTACCCCTACTGCCACACCGAGAACACCGTCTGCTGCGTCCACTCCAACCCCGGTCACGACAGCTGCAGGTGGCAGCCCCACTGCCACAGCCTCCGCCAGGGGAGCAAAGAGAAAAGAGCCCATGTCCGACCTTGACGAGTTCATAGCCAGTTTCTCATCTTCCTCAATTTGGGAGGAATCCGATGGCGAGCCCTCTATCAAGAGGAACCTGTCCAAAGAATTCACCCAGATGAAACGGCAGAAACCCAACACAGGTGACAGCAACTCTTCCGAGGAGGTTCAAGTTCTTGAGAAACTACCCCAGATCTCCCCTACTCGTATTCAGTCTCCGAGGGAAGCCTCTACCTCTCCAAGCCATCTGTCAGCATCGACGATGAAGGTCACTGCCCACCGGAAAATACAGATCAACAACAGCAGCATCAGTGACGACAACACTTAAAATTTAAGTTTTTATCTTATCTTTGTTGTCTGCTATTTTGTTATAATTGTGATGTTTTTCTTTTCTGTTTTATCATTTTGTCATCATGCATTGAGGGCAATGCAACCCTTGAGTTTGGGGGTGACATCCCTCCATTAATGAAATGTCTATTTTGTTTAAGAAGTGCGTCTAAGTGTTAGTTTATTTTTGGTCAAAAAAAAAAGAAAAAAAAAATTGGCTTAAGTCTTTGAACTGAACTTACCTGCCGTGACAGCCTCTGTCATGGCAGTGCCTTTAGGATAGTTTAAGGAACAATTTAGAGCCTTACTATAGTTCTGATTCTTAAACACCATTTGTGACTTTTATACTGTCTAGAACTCTACTGGTAAACTAGAATAGGGAAAAGCTTAACACTTGAGTTGCCCCTAGAGGTGCCTAACACTGGCTCTAGAAAAAGAAGTTAAGAAAAAATAGACTCAATACACCTAGAGGTGCCCAAAACCGGCTCTAGGAAGTTGGCTAAAGGTTCCCGAAACCGGCTCTAGTCAAACTTAAATTAAGAAAAGATAATCGAGTCTAAGAAAAAACTAAAGGAGCCTAAGAATTGCCTCCAAAAAGATGAAAGTTGGCATAAAAATTCAAGTTAGAAGCTTAGATATTCTCGTACACTAAGGGAGTCTAGGCATATAACTGTTCACAAAACATGCACACACTATACAAGAATTATAGCAAGGTTCCGAATGAATCCTGGATTATCCGACAGGGTGTTGCTCACAATAGGAAATGCATGGTAGGTAATGAAAAGTTCACTGTTTTAAGCCAAACAAAAAAAATTATTTCTTTTTTAGGTTTTAATTGCTTGAGGGCAAGAAAAAATTTGAGTTTGGGGGTGTGTTGAGTGTGTAAAAGATCTATATTTTAACCTATTTAACCCATATTTCTACTGCATTCAAGCATATTTCATTGCATTTAGGATAGATTTTAATTATACATCACAATTATACAAAAAGGCACATATGCTGCTGATTTTGGTAACTTTTGCAGGTAGCTGCTGTAGCAGATTCAGGGCAGTGGAGAAGCAGAGCTGGAACACTGGACTGCAGCCAAGAAGAAGGATGTTGCCATGGCCACTGCCGTGGCAGCCAAGGACGACAACAGATGGTGGGAGGAAAAAGTAAAATAGAGCTCGACATAAAGAGGAAATTAAGCCGGTCTGTCATGGAGCACTCCTATATTTTTGCGAGCCCTAGATCAGAATGAAGGCCAAGCCCAAAGTTCAAGGAAGAAACTCTAAGCAAGAAGAGAGGACGAATTAAAGACATCTACTTTGAAGATTTAGTCTTTAATAGAGTTGTACTTTAATTTAAACTTGTATTCTTGCCATATTAGAAAACTTGAACCCAAGGCCTATATAAAGGCATGTAATTCGACCTAGGGAAGGATATATCTTATTCTCTAGCCGTCTTCCCCTAAACCCTAGTCGTTTCCCCCCTTCTCATCATGTTCTAAACTTCCCCTAGGGCTAAGGGTTGATTATGTAAAGTAGTTGCAAGGATTGCAATTGTTTTAGGATTTTTTCTGTTCACTAAAATAGACTTCAAGTTTGCTTATTCTGGTTTTCAACATCTTACAAGAGTATCGGGAGAGCATTGTGAGATTATACATTTACTTAATATCGTGAGAGTTAAGTATATGAAAGGAATAAGTACGAGTTCTCCAGTGTATGGTTGAACTATCTCGGACCTAGGGATAGGACGAGGTTAAGTGGATAAGGAAGAATTCAACAACATCGGTGTTCATCCTTCGATTCACGCAGGGAGGTATCATCAAAGACGTGTTCATCGACAGACTTGGACCTAGGGATAGGGCAAGGCACAACAGGGATTCTTGCCAAGCTTGAAGTACAGAGTTGTGTGATCGCTGCCGCGACAACAACAGACCGCTGCCGCGACAGGTGCTGCCGCGACAGGCACAACGACAGAACATAGATTCCTAGACTTTGCAACACCTACACTACTGAGCAATTCAATACCGGCCCATTCTCTCTATCTTGATTTCTTTACTCTTTTATTTTCAATACTCTTTATTATTTCGTCACAAACAATTAAACTCTTTCTTTTTACTCTTGTGCAGCAATCCAAGGTTAAAGCTATTAGCCCAGTCCCTGTGGAGACGATATCTGATACTTGTGTATCACTTTACTACTTGTGTCGTGTACACTTGCACTCTATTGCGATAGACTCAATTACACGCAACAGAGGTAACACAAAAAATTTAGGAGCGCGAGAGAATGCTACAATAGAACCTCCTAGATTCCAACAAAAAACTTAGAAGCAGAACTAGAGAGCTTCTAACTCCAATTCTAATTCTTCTGATTCTTCTTATCAAAATTTTATAGATACTGCCCAAGTTATTATGATGATTAGCGAACACATCTAAAGAATCATAGTGACATGCTCACAACGCAAGGCGCTATGTTGCAAAATCAATAATCCATCATGCAAAACCAAATCGCTTCCCTGCGATCCTTAGGAACGTATGTTGGGCAGATTGCCCAAGTGTTGAAGATGCAACCTCAAGGTTGTTTACCTAGTGATACTAAAGTCACTAAAACTTTTGTTGCGAAGCAATGCAATGCCATCACACTGCATAGTGGAACACAATTGACCAAAGATCACAAGTTTTGGGGAGGTTCCCTTGTTGATTCCACTCCAAGTAAGCCATCTACCAGTGCCCCAGCACCTAAAAATACAACTCTTGTGTCTAATTAAGTGAGAGACCTTACTACTGATGGAAAGGATGATAACACTAAGGATGCCACCCCATCTAGTAAATCACACAATGAGCCCAGACCACCACCTCCATTTCCTCCATTATTGAAGTCTTAGAAACAAGATGCCCAATTTCAAAAAAATTTGGAGATGCTTGAACAGTTGCACATCAATGTCCCATTCTTGGATGCCATTGATCAAATGTCGATATATGTGGAGTTTTTGAAAGAGATCGTGACCAAGAAAAGGATGGCGGGTGAAATTGAAATTGTTGATACAGTAGGCGCGTAGTGATTTACCACCCAAAATGAAGGACCCTGGTAGTTTCACTATTCCATGCTCCACAGGTCAAAATTATTATGGTCGTGCTTTATGAAATCTCAGTGCACGTGTCAACTTGATGCCAAAATCAGTGTTTACAAGACTGTGCAAGGGAAGAACTAAACCTACATTGGTAGTCCTTTGATTGGTGATCATTCTCAAATCCGACCCGAGGGTAGAATTGTAGATGTCTTGGTCAAAGTAGATAGATTTGTCTTTCCACCAGATTTTATCATACTTGATTATGAAGCCAATGAGAATACTCTAATCATACTCAAAAGAACATTCCTTGCTACCGGACGTATTATGATAGATTGTGAGAAGGGTGAATTTACTATAAAGATGAACGACCAAAAGATCACACTTAATGTCTTCAGCACTCTCAAGTATGCAGATGACTATGAAGAATGTCAGCCTGTGCAAGGTGAGGAAGCCCTAGTCGAAGAGAACCTTCAAGATATTTGTTGCAACAATGTACTCAATACTGAGAGCAATCTGAATTGGGCGAGGCTATGCAAGAAGCTAAAGAAGAAGGTAATGGAGAGATTAAACAATCCAATGATGTGCTTACCAGGCTATGTACATCTTTTGAACATTTGGATTTTGCTGATTTTAAATCTCCCAAGCCATCACTGGAGCATCCCCCAGTACTTAACCTAAAACCTCTTCCCCCACAATTAAAATATGCATATCTAGAGGAGAATAATACGTTGTATGTTGTCATATATGCTAGCTTAACATCTGACCAAGAGAATAAAATGTTGCATATGTTATCTCAACATACGAAAGCTATTGGTTGGACTATTGCTGACTTGAAGGGTGTAAGCCATACTTTATGTATGCATAAGATTTTGCTTGCAAATGATCACAAAAACTTAGTGGAACCTAAAAGAAGACTCAACCCGATCACAAGGACTGTGGTTATGAAAGAGATCATCAAATAGATCGATGTTGGAGTCATCTACCCTATCTCAGATAGTTCTTAGGTGAGTCATGTCCAGTGTGTGTCGAAGAAAAAAAAGGCATGACTGTGATAAAGAATGATGCCAATGAACTCCTCCCAAACAGAACCGTTCATTGACCGGATGCTCGACAAACTTGCAGAAACCCTACTATTACTTCTTAGACGATTACTCCAGATAGAACTAGATTGCTATAGCACCGGAGGACCAAGAGAAAATGTCATTCACATGTCCATGTGTCATTTATGCCTTTCTTCGAATGACCTTTGGCCTATGCAATGCTCCAACAACATTATAGCGTTGTATGATGGCCATCTTTTCAAACATGGTGGATGATTTTCTAGAGATCTTCATGGACGGATTTTCTATCTTTACAGACTCATTTGATTAATGCTTGGGCAACCTTGCCAAGGTGTTGAAACGTTGTGAGGAAATCGATCTTGTACTTAACTAGGAAAAGTGCCACTTTAAGGTGTCCAAAGGCATTGTTATAGGGCGACGTATTTCTGAGAAAGGCATTTGTTGAGTTGATCAAACAATGGCTAAATGTTGAGTGTATAAAAGTTATGTATTTTACCCCTCATTTACCCATATTTCTTTTGCATTCAAGCATATTTCATTGCATTTAGGATAGGTTTCTGCATATACATCACAATTACATAAAATGGCACAGTTGCTACTGATTTTGGTCACTTTTACAGGTATCTGCTGCGGCAGACTCAGGGCAGCAAAGGAGCATAGCTGGATCACAGAACTGGAGTCGAGGAGCAAACGCTGTTGTGGCCACTGTCGTGGCAACCATGACGACAGAAGGGTGAAGTGGAAAAGTGAAGTAGAGCTCGACAAATAGAGGATTTCAAGCCGGTCTGTCGTGGACCACTCCTATATTTTTCTGAACCTTGAGGCAGAATGAAGGCCAAGACCAAAGTCCAAGGAAGGACCCAAAACAAGAAAAGAGGACGAATTAAAGGCATCTACTCATAAGATTTAATCTTTAATAGAGTTGTACTTTAGTTTAAACTTGTATTCTTGCCATATTAGAAAACTTGGACCCAAGGCTTATATAAAGGCATGTAATTCGACCTAGGGAAGGATATCTCATTCCTAGCCGTCTTCCCCAAAACCCTTGTCGTTTCCCCTCTTCATCATGTTCTAAACTCCCCCTAGGGCTAAGGGTTGATTCTGTAAAGTAGTTACAAGGATTGTACTGTTTTAGGAATTTTCTGTTCAAGGCAATAAAATCTTCAAGTTTATTTATTCTGGTTTTCATATCTCGCAAGAGTATCGGGAGAGTCAAGCATACGAACGGAATAAATACGTGTTTTCCAGTTTATGGTTAAACCATCTCGGCTTATGGATAAGTACGAGGTTAAGTGGCTAAGGAAGAATTCAACAACATTGGTGTTCACCCTTTGATTTACGCCAGGAGGTATCATCCAAGAAGTGTCCATAAACAGAACTTGGGCCTAGGGATAGGACAAGTCATCGCAGGGATTCTTGCCAATCTTGAAGGGCAGAGTTGTGTGATCGCTGCCGCGACATCAACAGACTTCTTCCGCGACAGGTGCTGCCGCGACAGGGACGAGGACAGAACAGAAGTTCTGTTACAGTGCAATACCTGCACTACTGAGCAATTCAATACCGTCCTATTTCTTAAACCCGGTTCTTTTATCTTCTACTTTACTTGTTTCCAAAGATTACTTTACAATCAATTTAAACTCTTTCTCTCTCTCATGCAGAAATTCTAGGATAAAGTTATTTCCAGTCTCAGTGGAGACGATATCTGATACTCCAAGTATCACTTTACTACTTGTGTCGTGTACACTTGCACTATTTTCGATAGGACTCTTTTACAGGCAACAAGTTTTTGGCGCCGTTGCGGGGGACTGACAATATATCTTTACCCTTACTCTTACTGCACTTTTTCTTTTTATTTTCTGTTTTTAGCGGTATTATTTACCCTGTGCTTTTCACAAGGTTTTCTGTTTGCTTATGCACAGATCTAGACGAGGCAAAGAACCTGAGTACGAACTAGACCCCGAAATCGAAGGCACGTATCAACTCAGGAACCAAGTCCGACTCTTTATAGCAAGAAACAACTATCTTTTGGAAAAACTAGGAGCAATGGTGAACGGAAGGCAGAACAACGGGGTAGATGAGGACTAGAGGGTTGCTGAAGATCCTCCCCAATGCACGAGGCATGGGATAGATTTACAACTCTTCTTCGGAACTGCCCAATGCATGGATTTCCCATGTGGAATCAGGTCGTCAAATTTTACAATGCTGCCAATGCACATACTCGTCTGAGAATAGATTCAGCTGCGAATGGGCTACTACTGGACAAGGAACCAGACGAATCAATGATAGTGTTGAAGAACTTAGCGAAAAACGATGAGCAATTTCCTATAGCTAGGAGAGGGGGCAAACAAGGGATATTTGTGAAGGATTATGAAGCTGACAATTCGATGAAATCACATGTTGCGTACCTCACAAAAGTAGTGGAAAATCTACAGCGGAAAGATTCCAAAGCCATATATTCTGCAGAAGAGGTATGTGAAACCTGTAGTGGGAATCACAGTTTAGAAGATTGTCCTTTACAGCTGGAAGAAGGGATGTATGTTGGGAATTATAACAAGCCAAGAAACTATGATTCCAACAATTACAATCCCAACTGGAGGAAAGATCCTAAATTCTCCTAGAGCAATCCGAACAATGCATTGAATCCTCAAATACAGAACAACCAAAACCAAGGGGCACCCAGAATCCTGTCGCCACAGCAGCAGCCGCAACAGTAGCCGGCAGCCGCACCTAGTATACTGGAGCAGACATTGGCAACATTTATGTCACAGACAGGAGCTTACATGGCGAACATGGATCACTTTGTCAAGAAAATGGAGTCATTCATGGACAAGACAGAGATGAGGATGACAAACCATGAGGCTACCCTGAAATCTCTGGAGACGCAGATGGGCCAAGTTTCCCAGCATATCAAGCCAAGGCAAAATGGAGGATTCCCTAGTGATACTGAGGTCACTAGAAAACCCACACATGAGCAGTGTAAAGAAATCACAACTAGAAGTGGGAAACAGTTACAAGGGCCGGAGATGAAGAACATACCAAGTGAGGAACCGACCCTAGATTTACCTGCTGTGAACACTGCCCCGACAGAGGAAGAACAACCTGCTGTCGACACACCTGCCGCGACAGCAGAAGGGACAGAGGACCAAATAGAGGGTGCTGAAGAACCTAAACCTCCTCAGATCCGAATACCATGTGAAGGACGTCTTGTAATTTACCGTCCTCCACCTCCTTTTCCATAGAGGTTATAGACTCAGAAACAGGAGTACCAGCTCAAAAAGATTTATGATATTTTTAAGCAGGTGCACATTAACATACAGCTGTTAGAGGCCATCAAGCAGATGCCCGGTTATGCGAAATTTCTCAAGGACGTCATGTTAAAGAGGTCCAGACTTAGGGAATTCGAATTGGTGAAGATGACAGAAGGATGCATGACTATCTTGCACAGACATCCACCCAGAAGAAAAAGGATCCTGGGAGCTTCATCATACCGTGCATAATTGACGACAAATTCGTGGGTAAGGCACTGTGTGATCTTGGTGCTAGCATAAATCTAATGCCCAAATCTGTGTTTCAGAAATAAGGTATTGGATGAGCAAGACCCACGACAGTCATGCTGCAGCTGGCTGACCGCTTTTACGTACAACCAGAAGGGAAGATCGAAGATATTCTGGTAAGAGTGGATAAATTTATTTTTCCTACTGACTTTCTTGTTTTAGAATGTGAAGAATATGAAAACGCACCGATCATCCTAGGGCGACCCTTCCTAGCCACAGGCAGAACTGTGATCGATGTGGAGAAAGGAGAACTAACCATGAGAGTGAATGATCAATAAATCAAACTCAATGTTCTCCAAGCAATTAAACATGCTGATGCAGAAGAAGAGTGCAAGGAAATCTCTGAAGTAATCCTTGACCAACCCTGAATCAGATCCAGCTACGACGACAGAAAGATAGGTCACTGCCCCAGCAGTCACCTGGAAGACTGTCACGGCAGCAATGACGATAGTGACTCCTCCGACTCAGAAACATCTGACACTGAAGGTCATGAGGAGGTAAATTAGATAGGCAATCGTCCAGGTAAGTTCTTCAAGCCTCTTAATTATACATCGAATGAACATATAATCCAGATGCCTTCGATTGAAAAGCTACCTATTCTAGATCTTAAGCCCCTACCAGGGCAGCTTAAATATGTCTTTGTTGGTTTAAATGATACATTACTCGTAACCATCTCTTCCAAGTTAATGCAGAAACAGGAGCAACAACTAATAAGAATGCTACAACAGCATAAGAAGGCCATTGGATGGACTATAGCTGATATCCAAGGCATCAGTCCGGTATTATGTATGCACAAGAGTCTCTTGGAGGATGATCATAAGCCGACTATTGATGCCCAAAGACGTTTGAACGAGGCTATGCAAGAAGTGGTGAGAAAATAGATTATCAAATGGCTCGACGCAGGAATCATATACGCCATCTCGGATAGTAATTGGGTGAGCCCGATGCAGTGTATGCCCAAAAAGGGAGGCATAATTGTTGTAACCAACGAAGAAAATGAACTAATCCCAACCAGGACTGTGACCGGTTGAAGGGTTTGTATGGATTACCGGAAGCTTAACAAAGCTACCCGAAAAGATCATTTCCCCTTGCCCTTTATTGATCAAATGTTTGATAGATTAGCGGGGAAACCTTACTATTGTTTTCTTAATGGTTACCCAGGTTATAATCAGATAGGAATTGCACCGGAAGACCAAGAGAAAACTACCTTCACATGCCCGTACGACACCTATGCTTTTTGAAGAATGTCATTTGGGCTCTGCAATGCATCAGCAACCTTCCAACGGTGCATGATGGCAATATTCTCCGACATGGTGGAGGATTTCCTAGAGATTTTCATGGACGACTTTTTCGTCTTTGGAGACAGTTTTGAAGGTTGTTTAGGCAACTTACAGAAGGTTCTTGAAAGATGTGAAGAGGCGAACTTGGTTTTGAACTGGGAAAAATGCCACTTCATGGTGGAGGAAGGGATAGTTCTAGGCCACAAAGTGAGCTGCCGCGGCATAGAGGTGGACAAAGCCAAAATAGAAGTCATCGAAAAACTACCGCCACCCACCACAATTAAGGGGATTCGAAGTTTTTTAGGGCATGTTGGGTTTTATCGATGATTTATTGCAAATTTCTTGAAGATTACCAAACCCTTTTACCACCTATTGGAGCAGAATCGTCCCTTTGATTTCAATACTGAATGTACTGAGGCATTCAGAATTCTGAAGGAGAAGCTGGTAACAGCCCCGATCGTACAGCTACCAAACTGGAGTTTGCCATTCGAGATAATATGTGATGCCAGGGACTATGTTGTCGGGGCAGCACTAGGGCAGAGGAAGCATAAGCTCTTCCATGTCATTTACTATGCCAGCAAAACACTGAATGATGCTTAAGTAAACTACACCATGACAGAGAAGGAGCTATTAGCAGTGGTGTTCTCAATCGACAAGTTGCGTCCGTACATACTTGGAACAAAGGTGGTGGTCCATATAGACCATTCAGCACTGAAGTATCTGTTCATGAAAAAGGATGCAAAACTTAGATTGATACGATGGATTCTGCTGCTGCAAGAATTTGACATTGACATCAAGGATAAAAAGGGAACAGAGAACCAAGTAGCAGACCACTTGTCGAGGCTGGAGACGGGAAGGAGACAATCTACAGACAGGACCAACATACAGGAGACCTTCCCAGATGAGCAGTTGTTTGCTGCCACCAGCACTGCCGCGACAGCCATGGCGGCATGTAAGTTTTCTGAAACCCCTTGGTACGCTGATTTTGTTAATTACATTATTAGTTGGTACTACCTCCTGAACTTAATTACCAAGCAAGGAAGATGTTCCAAAATGATGCAAAACATTATTATTGGGACGAACCTCTTCTTTTCAAACACTGTGCAGATCAGATTATCAGGAGATGCATACCACAAGATGAACAGGAAGTGGTGCTTCACCACTGCCATGCTTCCCCGTATGGAGGACACCTAGGTGGAAATAAAACCGCTGCCAAGGTTCTCCAATCTGGTCTCTATTGGCCCACACTGTTCAAGGATGCACAAGCCCTCTACAAAAGTTTTGATAAGTGCCAAATGACTGGGAATATATCGAGAAGGCATGAGATGCCACTGCAGAACATATTAGAGGTCGAAATCTTCGATGTATGGGGAATCGACTTCATGGGACCATTCCCAGCATCTTGTGGGAACATGTACATCCTACTGGCAGTGGATTATGCGTTAAAGTGGGTAGAAGTGATCGCCACTCTGAAAAACGACGCCAAAAATGTTCAAAGATTTCTTCACAAGAACATCTTCTCCAGATTTGGCATCCCAAGGGCGATAATTAGTGATGAGGGGAGACACTTCGATAACAGGGTAATTGTTGCTGTCTTGAGAAAATACGAAGTAAAGAATCGGATTGCAACAACATATCACCCTCAGACCAATGGGCAAGCCGAGATATCCAACAGAGAAGTAAAGAATATACTTGAGAAGATGGTTAAACCCACTCGAAAGGATTGGTCTCTACATCTCAATGATGCACTCTGAGCTTATAGAACATCATTCAAAACACCATTGGGGATGTCACCCTATAGACTCATCTATGGGAAAACCTGTCGCTTACCTGTTGAGATAAAACACAAAGCTTACTGGCTACCAAGGCAGTAAATCTGGACTGGGATAAGGCAGGACAGAAAAGGCAACTAGACTTGAATGAAATTGAGGAAATTTGAGCAATAGCCTATGCCAATGCCAAGATCTACAAGGACAAAACCAATAAGTGGAACGACAGGAAGCTGCTGCCACGACAGTTCTGCCCAGGGCAACATGTGTTGTTGTTCAACTCTAGGTTGAAGCTTTTCCCAGGAAAGCTTAAATCTAGGTGGTCTGGTCCTTTCCAGGTTGTCCAAGTTTTCCCACATGGTGCCATTACAATCAAATCCCTTAAGGGTGTGCACCAGTTCAAGGTCAATGGGCAGAGACTCAAGCATTATCAGGGGACTGAAGCCCCAAGAATGCAGGACGTAGTTACTTTAGGAGATGCCCCTCAAGGCATCCCTAATTTAACTTAGTTTTTATTTTATTTTATTTTATTAGGAATTAAGATTTTATTTACTTTATTTTAGGAACTAAGATTTTAATTTAGCTTATTTATTTATTTTTAGGAAATAATGGAAGCAATGCAAAGAGAAGGAATGAACCAGCCCACCGCATTCACAACAGCATAAAAATCCCAACAGACGAGTCTGTCATCACAGCCTGTCACCAGCTGTCGCGACAGACGCGGATAAAATAGCCTGTCACGGAGCTGTCGCGACAGACACGCAAACGCGTAACAGACGCGTAGCAGACACGGAAACGCGTAACAGACACGTCAAAAACCGCGTAACAGCTGGCCCCGTTATTCGTGCCTGCCGTTACAGATCTAACGGGTAGAAAATCCCTCTTCTATATAAACCCTCAATTCCTATTCATTTTTCATCTCATACTCATTCTCTCTACCTACTTCGTCTATTTTAGCTCTAAAAATTTCCTTTTATTCTTGCTACAGTCCTTGCAAATGGCTAGCAGACACACCCGCCACAGCGCTGCCTCCACTTCTGCCACGGCAGTGTCCACCCCAAGTCATAATGCCATTCCCGACCAGTTCACTTCCACCGAATCTGCCAAGAGGTACTACAGTTCCTTTCAAAAGAGGGAAATGTGGGAGGAATGAGGGTTTATCTACACACAACCCACAGGAGATCTAGGGCTAGAGAGCTTCATAGCCAAGAAAATTCAAGCCCTCAAGTGGCAGAAATTTGCTGCCCAACCCGAGGAGATGAATATAACCCTCGTCCGAGAGTTCTACGCCGCTGTCGACAGTAAGGATGCCATGACAGTAACTGTTCGAGGCAAGAAACTCTCTCTCGAGCCTGCGTACATCAACACACTATACGAACTGTACGTGAGCAAGAAGGAGGACTTCCACAGAAAGTCTGTGAATAGTCTATTGCCGGTAGACTATGATGCTGTCATGGCAGAGGTCACAGAAGAAGGGACGGAGTGGAACAACAAACCTAAACACCGATGGACCGTAGGGAGAACCCAGCTGACTCCACAAAGCCAAACTGTGGAATCACTTTGTCAAGAAGCACATCATGCCATCCTCCCACAACAGCACTATCGACAGACCAAGGTTAGCCCTTGTTCATTATATTTTAAACGAGAGGCAAATTAATGTCGGCCGCTACATCCGGGATGGAATCCTTGAGTGTGCCCTACGACCATCGGGCCCCCTCGTCTTCCCCTACCTCATCACCACCATCTCCAGGGCCACAACATACCCGAAATTGAGGAAGATGTCAATGTCCAAGGAAAGGGGTGGACGCAGCGAAATATTTACAGTCTGATGGAGTTGAAGGCTGCCACGCCTCTTTCATACATCAACCCATCTGCCACGACAGAACCGACGACAGGCCCCAGCTCCCTAGAACCTGTCGCAGCAAAGCAACAGTAGACGACAACAGCACCTCCAGCAGACACATCCGGCCAGATTCTGTCGACGCTTAGAAGGATGAAGGAACGACAGCTCAGACTGATGGGCTTCATGAGGGACTTCACAGCCGCAACGGTAAATTTCATTCAAAATGATTTTCATTTTACCCATGCGTAACTCCCCTCCTTCCCAGAACACTTCTTTGCTGCCCCCACACCTACCCCTGTTACGAGCCCCAGAACTCCATCTGCTGCCTCCACACCTACACTGCCACGACAGGCGAAGGCGACAGGCAGCCTAACACTGCCAGAGGAGAGAAGAGAAAGGTCCCCTACCGGAGATCGACCCCAAGTACTTTGAAAGGTTCTCCTCCTCTTCCGTCTGGCAGGATTCTGACTCCGAGCCATCAGTTGCCCGAGACATCTCCAAGGACTTCCCTTCGATGAAAAGGAAGAAATTGAATGAGACTATCGAAGGACCCTCCGGCCAAGGCAGATCTTCCAGCAGCAGTAGCAACAGCAGCTCCGATGATGATATCGAGGTTCTGGACCAGCCCCCACACATCTCACCGACACGTGTCCAGCCACCTCGGGAAGCAAAGAAGAAGATGGCCTCTACCTCCCCCAGCAACCTGCCAGCCCCTGCCATGAAAGTCACTGCCCGCCGGCAACTCCAAATCAGCAGTAGCAGCGACGACAGCTCCTCCACTTAAGTGCTTCTACTTATATTTTGTTGTCTTTGCTGTTTTATTTTTTTGTGATGTATTTTGCTTTTCTGTTTTTATTTTTCATTCTGTCATGCATTGAGGGCAATGCAACCCTCGAGTTTGGGGGTTGTATCCCTCCATTAATGAAGTTGTTAGTTGTGTCTTAAATACGTGTCTAATTATTAGTTTATTTTTAAATATGTGTTTTTTTTGTGTCAAAAAATATGAAAATAAAAACAAAAATTTGGCTTAAGTCTTTGAACTAAACTTACCTTCCGCGACATACGCTATCGTGACAGTGCCTTTAGGAAGTTTTAGGAACTATTTAGAGCCTTGCTATAATTCTGATCTGTAAAATACTCTTTGTGACTCTTATGCTATCTAGACTTCTATAATGCACTGGAATAGGAATGCTTACCCACTTGAGATTTCCCCTAGAGGTGCCTATCACTGGCTCTAAGAAAGGAATAAAGGAATGAAAGAATTCAGACTCATTTGCTTGCAAAACTGCCTTGCACTGATTTTAGGAAGATTTCTCTTTGAGCTTAAGTTAGAAAAAACTAAAGGAGCCTAAGAATTGCCTCCAGAAAAGATGCAGTTAAATCAAGAGTCAGAAAAAAACTAAATGAGCCTAAGAATTGCCTCCAGAAAAAATGAATTGGCATAAAACTCAAGTTTGTAAGCATGACTATTCTAGTAAACTAAAGGAGTCTAGGCACATATTTGTTTACAAAACCTGCACACACTGCACAAGAACTATAGCATGATTCCAAATAAATCCAGAAATACCCGACAAGGCATTGCTCGTGATAGGGAATGTGTGGTAGGTAATGAAAAGTTCACTGAATTAAGCCAAAACAAAAAAGGTTTTATTTTTAGTAGGTAGTATTTGCTTGAGGGAAAGCAAGAACTCAAGTTTGGGGGGGTGTTGTGTGTATAAAAGTTCTGTATTTTACCCCTCATTTACCCATATTTCTGTTGCATTCAAGCATATTTCATTGCATTTAGGATAGATTTCTGCATATACATCACAATTAGATAAAATGACATAGTTGCTACTGATTTTGGTCACTTTTGCAGGATTCTACTGAGGTAGACTTAGGGCAGCAAAGGAGCATAGCTAGATCACAGAACTGGAGTCGAGGAGCAAACGGTGCTGTGGCCACTGTTGTGGCAGCCATGACGACAGAAGGGTGAAGTGGAAAACTGAAGTGGAGCTCGACATATAGAGGATTTGAAGCCGGTCTGTCGTGGACCACTCCTATATTTTTCTAAACCCTGAGGCAGAATGAAGGCCAAGCCCAAAGTCCAAGGAAGGAACCCAAAACAAGAAAAGAGGACGAATTAAAGGCATCTACTCAGAAGATTTAATCTTTAATAGAGTTGTACTTTAGTTTAAACTTGTATTCTTGCCATATTAGAAAACTTGGACCCAAGGCCTATATAAAGGCATGTAATTCGACCTAGGGAAGGATATCTCATTCCTAGCCGTCTTCCCCAAAACCCTTGTCGTTTCCCCTCTTCATCATGTTCTAAACTCCCCCTAGGGCTAAGGGTTGATTCTGTAAACTAGTTGCAAGGATTGTACTGTTTTAGGAATTTTCTGTTCAAGGCAATAAAAACTTCAAGTTTATTTATTCTAGTTTTCATATCTCGCAAGAGTATCGGGAGAGCATTGTAAGGTTATCCATTTTGTTTGATATCGGGAGAGTCAAGCATACGAATGAAATAAATATACATTTTCCAGCTTATGGTTAAACCATCTCGACTTAGGGATAAGTACGAGGTTAAGTGGCTAAGGAAGAAATCAACAACATTGGTGTTCACCCTTTGATTCACACCGGGAGGTATCATCCAATAAGTGTCCATCAACAGAACTTGGGCCTAGGGATAGGACAAGTCATCGCAGGGATTCTTGCCAATCTTGAAGTGCAGAGTTGTGTGATCGCTGCCGCGACATCAACAGACTTCTGCCGCGACAGGTGGTGCCACGACAGGGATGACGACAGAACATAAGTTCTCTTACAGTGCAATGCCTGCACTACTGAGCAATTCGATACCGACCTATTTCTTAAACCTGATTCTTTTATCGTCTACTTTACTTGTTTCCCAAGATTACTTTACAATCAATTTAAACTCTTTCTCTCTCTCTCGTGCAGAAATTCTAGGATAAAGTTATTTCCAGTCCCTGTGGAGACAATATCCAATACTCCATGTATCACTTTACTACTTGTGTCGTGTACACTTGCACTATTTGCGATAGGACTCTTTTACACGCAACACTAAACACCAAGAGGGGGGTTAATTGGTAGAATAAAAATTGAAGGGTACAAGTAGGAAACTTAAAAGATGAAGACAACGCGATTTAGAGTGGTTCAAGCTTCGAACAAGTTGTACATCCACTGCCTCAGCACCCTACTGAGGATTTCAACAATTAACTAACTTGAATTTGTCCCCTTTTCTCAGCTTAGGAGGAAACCTTACAAACTGGTCAATCTTTTTACCCAAATATTGACCCAAGAACACTCTCTATAAGAGAAAGATAGGCAAACTTTAAAAGTACCTCTCAAAGGCTAATTGTTTACCCAATTACAAATAAACACTCCCCAAACTCTAAAAAGATTTACAAAGAAGAACTTCAAATGAGTTGGCTACAAGAATTTGACTCTTATGCACAAGGGTTTGGATTTGATTGCTTAGATGTTGCTTTTAGGTTCAATAGTTGTTGCTGGTGCTTTGGAGACTTGCTTTTATACCTTATCATCAATTTCTAGCCTTTAGGGTTGTTGAGATCATCAATAGAGACATTGAGGCTCTCTCTTCCCTCCATAAATGAAGTTCTACAACTACCTGTATCGGAACACATGTCCTTGTATCGAAACAAACTAAAAAAAGAAAGAGTCGTTAAGTGTAAAAAAGGGATCGTATCGAAACGTGGGAAGGCGTTTTGAAACATTAAGGGCCGTATCGAAATGGCTATAGGTCGTATCAAAACGGTTTTTCACACATTTGAAACTGTAAAATATCGTTTCAAAACACCAAAGGGGTGTATCGAAACAATTAACCGATTTTCAAAAATTCTGTTCTGAAAAGTAACAGCTAGTTGATTTAATGCTTAATTTTGAAAATACTTAATGCATGTATTGAAACAGTTATGAGCCATTTCAAAATGATACTTAAAAAATCCCAAATGAAGGTCGTATCGAAACGGGGAATTTCGTATCGAAACGTCATTTTCCAGTAAGCTCCTAAAATCAATTCGTATTGAAACACCTTGTGGTTGTTTAGAAACGCCTGGGCGATTTTGTGTAATTTGGGTTTGAAACACTTAGAAAATTTTATAGGTTTAAGTTTTGACTTTAAAACATTTTAAGTCTAAAATATACTTGTCAAATGTGAGTCTTTTGAGTACTTAAAAATTTATTTACTTTGCAATTTGGTCCTTAGATTATTTGTTATATCAAAATCAAACATTGGTTTTACAATCTCTCCCTTTTTGATATAAGAAAATTAAAGTAAATTTTTAAGTAAGCCCCCCTAAATTTAAGCTAGGTTTTGAAAAAATTTAGTTTACACCTTCTCCCCTTTTTTGTTAGATCAAAATCAATGAAGGAATAAAAAATATAACCAAGATATAAGGCAATATAGCATAAGACAAAGCATAATTAAAGCAACATGATATCATTAGGCATAATAAACCAAAGCAAAAGTTCCAAAATATCAAAACTTAATATCAAACTTAATACCTAAAAACAAGAGATCAAAGCATAGGTCCTAAAACAAAACATAGATAGGTGCATAAAAAAGGAAATCCTAAACTAGATGATATGCAATGAGATGCAAAGAACTAAGGCTCAACATCATCTTCATCTTCAGCATTAGCGGTGCTCCTTCTAAATTGCCTCCACACACCATAAAAGCCGAAAAATACATGAGTTTCAACCGAAGTAAGTCAATTCTCAACATTTTGAACACGTTCCTCCAAGGATGTGAAACGAGTGTCAATAGCAGAAAAACCGGAGTTCATGTTGGTTTGCAAGCCATTGAATTGCTCGATGAGAAAGGTCATGAGAGCTTCATTGTTAGGTGGAGCAACTTGAAGTTGAGGTTCGGGGGCCACAACTTGAGGATGATTCTCAACACGAATCTAATCTCCAATAATGTAGTGAAACTTACAACGGAGAAGAGTGCGCTCATCGATGGGATCCTTGAGAGATTCTAGAAAATCAAGAGAGCAATCGATCCCCAATTTCAAGAACAAATAACTCAAAGCGGTTCCATAGGTGAAGGAAGTGACAAGATCCGAGTTACGATTTTGGACAAGATGTACCATCTCGACAAACATGATTCGACAAAGATTTGGTCAACGTTCCTCATGAAAGCAGCGAAGCCAAAAGTAGTCAACTTGGTGGATGTGGGAGAACTTTCCTTTGGATGGATGAAACCACCAAGAGACTATGAGATGAGGGATGCGATCATAAGCATCAAGGACCGTAACGGAGTCACCAAAGGTATATCCCAAGTGTTTTCATCCGAAATAACCTCATCTTCAAACCCAAAAACATTGATCAAAGTTTGAGGATCAGTCCGAAACTTCTTCCCCATGATGTAGGATTCAATGGAAATCACTTGAGAATGATCGACATTGGAGATACATCGGGCATTGTCATAAAATAGAAGAACCATGTAAGCTCAAAAAGGGAAAAAACACCAACGCCTTAATAAAGGAAGAAAACGGAATTTAAAGCGTTCAGAATCCAAAAAGGGTATAGAAGTAACACGCTCACGTGAATTGAATGATCTTGAAAGAGTTTGAAGTTCTTATGGGCGTCATTGTTTCGAAGACTCTTTTGATAGAGTATAGTGAGGTTGGGATGAGGGGATTCTTCATCATTGTTTGTATTTCCCCCAGCCTCATCAGTTCGTACTCTCTTTCTAGAACCCATATTCGAAATCTGAAAACAAATCGAGATACGAAACACATGTATACGTGAATCAACCAAATTCAATCCAATAGTCAATCCAATAGTCAAGGTGCTGATAAAAATATATACAATATAGCTTAAAACATATATAAATATAAAACAAATTTTTGGTAAAAAGAATTTTGAAAAAAGTGAAGAAAAATATAAGATTGAGTAGAACATTGAAGAAATTTAAACGAAAATTAAAAGGAAAAGAAAAAGGGTTTATAGCTTGATATAGGAAATTGGATAAATGAAGGATGATTAATGCACTAAATTGCTTACAAAGCTTTAGCCTTGATATGTAGATTGAAACCCATCAAAAGATTTTAGGTTTTGGTGTGAAAAATCAAGAGATTTGAGGAGTTTATATAGGGTTTTCGGCTAGGGTTTGAAAGAAAAAGAGAGATTGAGTTTTAATTAAAGTTGGATACTCATTTTAGGCTTATTTAAACAACATGCGCAAATGCGTATCGATATGCCACTTGGCGTATCGAAACGGGGGGATCAAAATGCCTCTGAGCCGTTTCGATACAAGACCTGTTCCGATATTTGTAAAGGCCATTTCGGAACAACACCGCGTAATCGTATCGAAACGCAAAGAACCTATTTCGATATGCAAATTTACAGTAACCAACTTATTTTATGAAGTGAGAGCTTGTATCGAAACAGGATGTACATTTGACAAAAAAATGCATTTTTTTGCAGTAAATGATAAATGGGCATGTTATATGGACTAAAACTGTTGCATACTCCCTCTAACAACAAGCATAGATGCAAAAGGAGGCAAACCAATGCAAGCATGATCATCAAATAATTTGAAGCACATTTTTGGTCATTTGGGACCTAAAAGGGTCAAGGAATGCTGGTTAAACCTAACTCTCTACTAAGGGTCCTAAAACGTTCTTTATCTAAAGGTTTGATAAATATGTCCGCTGATTGATTCAAGGTGTCAACATATTCTAGAACAACATCATTTTCAAGACATGATCTCTAATGAAACGATATCTAAAAATTCTCTTAATGGAAACTAGGTGTGATTCTCTAGGGCTAGCTTGAAACCTAGCATACAAGCAAACACTAAACATAATATCCGTTCTACTTGCGGTAAGGTAAAGCAAAGAGCCAATCATAGATCTATAAAGCTTAGAATCGACACACTTACCTCCCTCATCTTTGTCAAGCTTGATTGATGAGCTCATTGGAGTGTCTTGAGGCTTTACTTTCTCCAAGCCAAACTTCTTGAGCATGTCCTTTATGTATTTTCCTTGATTGATGAAGGTGTCATCTTTCCCTTGCTTGATTTGGAGCCCCAAAAGGAATGATAGCTCTCCCATCATGCTCATCTCAAATTTACCTTGCATTAGCTTAGAAAATTCTTGGCAATAAAATTCATTAGTAGAACCAAAAGTAATATCATCAACATATATTTGAACTACTAAGATGTCATTGCCATATCTTTTAATGAAAAGTGTAGTATCCACCTTGCCTTTTTCAAAACCTTTTTGAATTAAAAATTTTGAAAGTCTTTCATACCAAGCTCTAGAAGCTTATTTTAAACCATAAAGAGCTTTAGTTATTTTAAAAACATGATTTGGAAATCCACATCTTCAAAACCCAGTAGTTGTTCAACATGCACTTCTTCATTTATAAAACTATTTAGAAAAGCACTTTTCACATCCATTTGAAAAAGCTTGAAATCATGATAGCATGAAAATGCAAGAAGCATCCTAATAGCTTCTATTCTAGCTACGGGTGCATATGTTTCATCAAAATCAATTCCCTCTTCTTGAGTGTAACCTTGAGCAACAGGCCTAGCCTTGTTCCTCACTATGTTATCACTCTCATCTAGTTTGTCTCTAAATACCCACTTAGTTCCTATAGTAGATTGATTACTAGGCCTATAAACAAATGTCCATACTCTACTTCTCTCAAATTGATTAAGTTCCTCTTGCATAGCCAATTTTCAAAAATCATCTTTTAATGCTTCTATGATATTTTTAGGCTCTATGCATGAGATGGATACAACATGATTCATAATTTTGAGAGATGATCTAGTAGTTATCCTCTTGGATGGATTACCCAAGATTTCACCACCTTTAACATAGTTGAACTCCCTTGGGTATGTCACCTCTTTTTCCTCAAGAGCCAAGTCCTTCAAGGCTTCAAGAGGTGGATCTTGTGCTTCCTCTTCTTTAGTTGGAATCTCATCAACCTTTGATGTTTGTCCTCTATCAATGGCTTCAATGATCCCTACATTATCATCATCACAAGATTCCTTCCTCGGAAGGAGGTTATCATCAAAAACAACATGTATAGACTCTTCAACAACCAAAGTTCTTTTATTAAATACCCGGTAGGCTTTAGAGTTTAAGGAATAACCCAAAATATTGCTTTATCACTTTTAGCATCAAATTTACCTAAGTTGTCTTTTCCATTGTTTAAAACAAAACATTTACAACCAAAAGGGTGGAAGTAGCTAATGTTAGGCTTTTTGGATTTCAAAATCTCATAAGGTGTTTTCTTTAAAATAGGCCTAATCATTACTCTATTAAAAATATAACAAGTCGTATTAGTGGCTTCCGCCCAAAAATACTTAGGTAAATTGTTTTCACAAAGCACGATCCTAGTCATCTCTTCTAAAGTTCTAATTTTCCTCTCAACCACCCCATTTTGTTGAGGAGTGCGAGGAGCTGAAAAATTATGGCTATTACAATTTTCATTACAAAAATCTTCAAAACCCATATTTTGAAACTCGGTTCCATGATCACTTCTAATATGTGATATTTTATGATCAAGATTTTTGTGCGTAATTTTTGTAACTGTGATGGAATTTTCTAAAGCCTCATCCTTAGTACTTAAGAATAGAACCCAAGTGTATCTAGAAAAGTCATCTACCAATACAAATGCATATGACTTACCACCCAAGCTCATAGTTCTAATAGGCCCAAATAAATCCATGTGGATTAATTGTAACACCCTACTAGTCGAAACATCATTGATGGGTTTAAATGAGGTTCTTTTTTGTTTACCCTTAGCACAAGCATCACATATTTTATCTAATGAAAAATTTAGTTTGGGTAAACCTCTAACTAGATTTTGGGAAAGTAATTTTTCTAAAACACTTATGCTAGCATGCCCTATTTTCCTATGCCACAACCATGCATCATTCTCATCATGTGAAACTAAACATGCATGAGATGAATGTATGTCATCTAAATGCACCATATAAATGTTTCCTATGCGATGACCAATGAACAATATTTTATTTGTTTTAATGTTCACAATTTTACACCCATTTTTTTATCAAAATGAACATCAAAACCTTTATCACAAAGTTGACTAATGCTCAATAGATTATGCTTTAGACCATTGACATATAAAACATTTTCAATAAATGTAGATGAGAGATTACCAATGGAGCCTATGCCTTCAATGTGGTCTTTGGAGTTGTCACCAAATGTCACAATTCCTCAACTTTTTGTTTTAAGATCCAAGAATCTACTATTGTCTCCGGTCATATGCCTCGAGCAACTACTATCAAGGCACCACATGTTTTTACTTGATGCTTTCATCTTGAAGCATTGCTCCCCCTACATACAAAGAGATTAAGCTTTGATTTTTGGTACCCAAAATTATTTGGGTCCGTGAGAGTTAGCTCCCAAAAGCTTGGTCCCCTTAGGAATCCAAGAAGCAATTGCATTTACATTATTAGAAACAATGAGTTCCTTAGGAACCTATACACTCCTAATTCTTTTAACTTTAGATTGATTTTAAAAACCTCTTTTTTGGGGTAAAATGGTTTTCTCTTAACATATTGTGTTTTTGAAGAATTTCCCTTTTCAAGAGCATGTTTCCCAATAGTAAGAGAATTTTTGAGATTATCCACTTCCTTTGTGTGATAATCTTGGAAATCGGAAAGAAGTTTTTCTTGGTCTATGTTTTTCTTTTTAAGTTCATTGGAAATATTTACCAAGTATAAAACCTTCTTTTCCAATTCAGAATTAGTTTTAGAAAAATATTTATTTTGACGTTTTAAATCGGAAATGATTTTCTTATTTTTCAAAATAGACTACATGTATTTTTCAACCAATTCGTCATAAACATTTTGTAACTCATCATATTCATCATATAATTCATCATAAGTGAGAGATGAGTTATAGCTTACCATATGATCATTCTCAAAGGCCATGAGGCAAAGATTGGCCACTTCATCTTCTTCCTCGGATGAATCCTCGTCACTCCAAGTTGCCATTTGAGCTTTGAGCTTGTTATTCTTCCCAAAGCTCTTCTTCTTCAATTGAGGACAATCGGTTCAGATGTGGCTAGACTTCTGGCACTCATAACAAGTGAGTTTGTCCTTTTCTTCCTCATTTTCCTTTATTCTTGAAGTCCAATCTTCTATTGAATTTTCTTCTTCGAATGGACTTCATGAATCGAGTGAATCGTTTGGCCAACATGGTCATCTCTTCGTCCTCCTCCTCACTAGAATCGTTTTGTTGTATGAAGCTTTGAGTTTGATTCCTAGCTTCTTCTTTTCAACCTCTTTCTTCTCTACCTTCTCATATTCTGTCTTCTTCTCTTCGTCTCTCCCTTGCTTCATGATCTCATGGGTGAGTAGAGATCCAACAAGGGCGTCTAGATCGAGTCTTCAAATCTCGAGCTTTGATAATGGTCGTCCTCTTGCCATCCCAAGACTCCGAAAGAGAATAGTGTAACACCCCAAAATTTCCCCATTTTGAAAATCCCTAAATTTTGAAATCCCTAATTCAATAACCTTAAGATTTAGGAATTTTAGTCTTGAAACCCTAATTGTCTAAGGGATTAAATTGAGAGAAATTAGAATTGTGGGTTATTTTGGAATTTTTAGTGACCAATTTGCAAAGGATGCAAATCTTATGTGCCAATTCGTAGACTCTAAGAAAGTCTGGTGACCTTTTGAGTAATTTACCCTAAAATTAGGCTAAAAGTCTTATAACCTATCATATTCCAAGTTGGTTCAACCATTTTTTTCCCGTCACCCTCAACTCTCTCTCCCGTTTAGCATCGAGAACCAAACACCTCCCCCTTCTGTTTCCGACCAAGCGGCCACCGCCGTTCGTTCGCCGTTTTGAGGTCACCGGTGTGCTCACTGTGACCACGCGGCCAAGGCCCGTCCATCCAAGTCTCCTTGCGTTGTCATTCTTCACTGGAAACGGTTCAAAACCGTTAGAAAATCGTGCTCTGTCGCCACTCCGTCCGTGTCGTTCCTTCGCGTGTGCCGTCGTCCTCTTCGTGCGTCGCCTTCGTCACTGGTTTGGGTGAGTAACGTGGTCGAGATTGGATGGGTTTTGACAGCCGCTGACATCGTGTTGTTGGACGGCCACCACCAGAGGAAACCCTAGATCTAGGGCTTGGTTAAGGGTTGGGACTGAATCAGATTTGGGATTTGGAAATTGGAATTAGGGATTTGAACCTGAAATTGGTGATTTTGTGGAGTGAACCGAATCGGCCAATAGCTAAACCAGACCGATCCAAGAACCTGAACCTGAACCAGACCATTTCGACTAAATCGGGTGACGTCAGCGGTGATGTCATCCGCTGATGTTGTTGCTGATGCAGTGTTGACGTTAGCGATGACGTCATCGTTGACCATGATGACGTTAGCGTTGACTTTTCGGGCAAAAAGTAAACTTTATATTTATGACGTCCTGGTTCCAAACTCGCAGCCCATTTTTTCAAATTCGATCCTGGACAACCGTTTTGACCCTTTGAATTAATTTCTGCTTACCTTGAAAATTGTGTATTTAGAATTATGAACCGAATTATTTTTACATTCAAGTGACATCGATTCGGACACCGAGATCATTCTTCCTCCTCTGCCTGGTCGACCTCGTGCATCTCAACCTTCGAGTTCTTCCCATATGTAAATTTAAATAAGTTTCTATTTAGTAGACTGTGGCATAGTAGTAGATAATTTTAACTTAGCGAACCATTGTAGGTGTCGATCCTGTTCTGCCTGCTTCTAGATCTGAGCGTGGGAGACGTCACTCCCGACGTTGAGCTGTTAGCTATCTGAGGTGTGTTCTCTACTTGTGCTATATTATATGTGTCGTCGTTGTGTGATGTCTGTTGGAGGAATATGTTGTGATATGAGCTATGTGTTATGTTGTATGCAATCATGTTAGGCATCATACATCGAAATCTGAATAATAATTATCAGACTAAATGCCCATGCATTTTTGGACTAATGATGTTGAATTTGGATTAGAATCGGAACATTCATGCCATATCATTCGAGTGGGAAATGTACGGAGGAAGATCAATGGTTTCACCCTTTGGACTGAATTCCACTTCGGACTTGGTGACGATGTAGAGAGTGGTTCAGGGGAACCTTACTCTTCGGACGATAATGTAGATGGGTACATGACATAGAATTAGGTGCATCATGCCATGCATATCTGTGTATCCGATTGTCTGTTGATTTTACTTGTGATTGTATGATACTTGAGATACTTTATTTTTCGCACTTTAGAGACACACTGAGCTCAATAGCTGACTCACGCTTAGCATCTATTTCAGATTCTTAGACATAAGAGTTCGGTACTTACAGGACCACAATTATCAGATTTATTATTGTTTTAGTATGAATATTTTTAGTTTTCAAATTTATTTTGGTTTTATTCAAGTTATATCATTATTTGGGGTTTTTATGTAAATTTGATTACTTTTATATTTATTCGGGGATTTTTAAACTGTTTAGCATGCATGAGAATTTTAATTGGATATTTTGCTACCTTATTTTGGATTGGTTTATCTATACAACTGCGTTATTGAAATATGGATTTTAATGTTAAACGCCACCGTTTTAAATTAATATTTTGAATATTAATTTTCGAAAACCTAATAATCATTTACTCGAGGGACACGTTTTCAATCCGACTTCCTAGATTCAGCCCATAACCCTTGGGTTAGGTTTATGGGGTTACATTTAGTGGTATAAGAGTCTAGGTCCAACCCTCGGACTGTGAGGCTCACAAGAGTTGTTTTCAAAATGTTTTTGACTTTTGCATGCATCGAAAATATTTTTGGATAAATGGGGATTTTTTGAAAATATACTATGGTATTATGTGATTTTGACTTCAACGTCGTCACCGTGTTTTTAAATTCGAGACTCTAGTACCGAATCTGAATATAGGTTATTATTTTCTATAGATAGTTACTAAGCCACCGCAGAGAAGTTCTTGTGTTGCGTTAGGTTGTTGTCGTGATGTTGCTTCTGATTATGATCATTCGTCTTATGCTAATTAGACAAAAATATTGAATGAGATATATGATAATGAGAATTGATATGTGAGAGCAGAGTACCTGGTCATACGTCGAGATGATTTCATAAATATGAAACGGAACAATGCCAATTAATGGTTATGAGATAGATTTTCTGAGGTTGATAAAATATATTCCTGGGTCAGTTACGGTTGAGAAAGATAAGTGTGATTGGCTTTGAACGAGCTTCTTCTACCGATCTGAAAAGATGTTGTTACGCAAAAGGATAAGGTGTTCAACGTCCTGGTTGGTCGAGCTAAGATTGTTGTGATGATGGATGCACTCATGAAAGAAGATGAACGTCATAATTCTGATCAAAGTCATCGGAATGTGAGCACCGCAGTATCAACAATTCCGCCTGGTAGCATGGATGGTTAGAAAGTTCCTTGCCATATTTTTGTAAGTAGCTGATGCACTAAGAAGCATAACGGAGAATGCTGATGGAAGAAAGGAGCGTGTTTTAGATGTGGTTCCCAGGATCATTACTTAAGAATTTTCCCACGTCCACCTACGGTTCCAATTTGGTAGAACCATTCTCAGTCATCTACACGCGTATCTGTTGCAAGTAGAGGTTGTCGTAAAAATGACATCTTGGGAAATGCTAGTAGAGGTGGACCTTCTTAGAGTGATAGATCAGTTAGATCCGAGTTTAGATGATCATGATTAGTGTATACAAGTGGAGCTCGTGATGGTTACAAGAATGCATCTGAGGACATAACAGATACATTTTGATGTATTCAATTCGTATTTTTGGTTATGATGGATTATGAATTCAGAATAAGAAAGTATAAGCTTATTTCAGTTTTGAGGATACATTATTAAGTTTGAAAATTTCGAAAACGAAATTTCTTTTACGGGAGGGAGAGTTGTAACAGCCTAAAATTTCCCCATTTTGAAAATCCCTAAATTTTGAAATCCCTAATTCAGTAACCTTAGGATTTGGGAATTTTAGTCTTGAAACCCTAATTGTCTAAGGGATTAAATTGAGAAAAATCAGAATTGTGGGTTATTTTGGAATTTTTAATTACCGATTTGCAAAGGATGCAAATCTTAGGTGCCAATTCGTAGACTCTAAGAAAGTATGGTGACCTTTTGAGTAATTTACCCTAAAATTAGGGTAAAAGTCTTATAACCTATCCTATTCCAAGTTGGTTCAACCGTTTTTTTTTCTTCACCCTCAACTCTCTCTCCCGTTTTGCATCCAGAACCAAGCACCTCCCCCTTTCGTTTCCGACCAAGCTCCGGCCAAGAATCCACCGCCGTCCGTTCGCCGTTTTGAGGTCACCGGTGTGCTCACCTTGACCGCGCAACCAAGGAATGTCCATCCAACTCTCCTTGCGTCGTCATTCTTCACCGAAAATGGTTCAAAACCGTTTGAAAATCGTGTACTATCGCTGCTTTGTCCGCGTCGTTCCTTCGCGCGCGCCGTCGTCCTCTTTGTGCGTCGCCTTCGTCACAAGTTTGGGTGAGTAACGTAGTCGGGATTGGATGGGTTTCGACGACCGCCGCCGGAAGAAACCCTAGATCTAGGGCTTGGTTAAGGATTGGGGCTTAATCTGATTTGGGATTTGGAAATTGGAATTAGGGATTTTGTGGAGTGAACCGAACCAGCCAGGAGCTAAACAAGACCGAACCAAGAACCCGAACCGAACTGGACAGTCTGGACTAAACCGGGTGACCTCAGCGGTGACATCATCTGCTGATGATGTTGCTGATGCAGTGATGACGTTAGCGATGACGTCATTGTTGACCATGATGACGCCGGCGTTGACTTTCTAGGCCAAAAGTCAACTTTATATTTTTTGACGTCCTGGTTCAAAATTCGCAGCCCATTTTTACAAATTCATCTTGAACAACCGTTTTGACCCTTCAAATTAATTTATGCTTACCTTTAAAATTGTGTATTCAGAATTCCGAACCAATTTATTTTTACGTTCAGGTGACATCGATTCGGACACCGAGATCATTCCTCTTCCTCTACCTGGTCGAAATCGTGCATCTCAACCTTCGAGTTCTGCCCGTATGTAAATTTAAATAAGTTTCTGTTTAGTAGATTATGGCATAGTAGTAGAGAATTATAACTTAGTGAATCTTTGTAGGTGTCGATCCTGTTGCGCCTGCTTCTAGATCTGAGCGTGGGAGACGTCACTCCTGACGTTGAGCTGTTAGCTGTCTGAGGTGTGTTCTCTTCTTGTGCTATATTATATGTGTCGTTGTTGTGTGATGTCTGTTTGCGGAATATGTTGTGATATGAGCTATGTGTTATGTTGTATGCATTCCTGTTAGGCATCATACATCGAAATTTGAATAATAATTATCGGACTAAATGCTCATGTATTTTCGGACTAATAATGTTGCATTCGGATTAGAATCGGAACATTCATGCCATATCATTCGGGTGGGAAATGTACGGAGGAAGATCGGTGGTTTCACCCTTCAGGCTGAATTCCACTTTAGACTTGGTGACGATGTAGAGAGTGGTTTAGGGGAACCTTACTCTTCGGATGGTGATGTAGATGGGTACATGACAAATAATTAGGTGCATCTCGCCATACATATCTGTGTATCTGATTGTCTGCTGATTTGACTTGTGATTGTATAATACTTGAGATACTCTGTTTTTCACACTTTAGAGACACACTGAGCTCAGTAGCTGACTCCCCCTTATCTTCTATTTCAAATTCTCAGACATAGGAGTTCGGTACTATGAGGACCACAATTATCAGATTTATTACTGTTTTAGTATGAATATTTTTAGTTTTCAAATTTATTTTGGTTTTATTCTAGTTATTTCATTATTTGGGGTTTTTATGTAAATTTGATTACTTTTATATTTATTTGGGGATTTTTAAACTGTTTAGCATGCATGAGAATTTTAATTGGATATTTTGCTACATTATTTTGGATTGCTTTATCTATACGACTGCATTTTTGAAATATGGATTTTAATGTTAAACGATACCCTTTTACATTAATATTTTGAATATTAATTTTCGGAAACCTAATAATCATTTACTTGAGGGACACGTTTTCAATCCAACTTCCTAGATTCGGCCCATAACCCTTGGGTCGAGTTTAGGGGGTTATAAATAGAGTAGCTTCTAGACTAGCTTTTCTTCAGGAATAACTTCAGTGAAGCCCTTTAGTCCGTTGACGATTACGGAGAACCGATCAAACATTTTGGAGACACTTTCGTTGACTTCCATTTTGAAGTTTTCATAACAGAAATTGAGCAACTCGATTTTTGTCTCTTTGACGTCACTTGTTCCTTCATATGTAGTCTCCAGGGTGTCCCACACTTCTTTGGAACTTTCGATTGAAGACACGTTTGAGTATATATCAGGACCGAGAGCACAAAATATCATGTTCAAAGCATTTTCATTGACTTGCAAACGTCTTCTATCTTCATCGGTCATTTCGGCTTTCGTCTTTGGAATAAGTCTTCCTTCACCGTCTCTCTTCATCAGAAAAAAAAGACCATCTTCTACCACATCCCAAACCATGTGGTCGTTTGATTTGATGAAGAGTCGCATTCGGTTCTTCTAATAGGGAAAATTTTCCCCATTGAAGAATGGTGGTTTGGTGATAGATAGAGACTCGTAGAGGTTTTGGCATGAGGTGGATGCCATAGCACGATGTTGATTGAAGTGCGATTGATCAAACTCTTCCAAGATCTACTCAAGAGGATGTTAGTCCTTCCAATGAGTGTAGCTCTGATACCAATTGCTGAGTTGATCAAACAATGGCTAAACACCAAGAGGGGGTGAATTGGTAGAATAAAAATTGAAGGGTGCAAGTAGGAAATTTAAAAGATGAAGACAACACGATTTAGAGTGGTTCAAGCTTTGAACAAGCTCTACATCCACTACCTCAGCACCCTACTGAGGATTTCAACAATTCACTAACTTGAATTCGTTCCTTTTTCTCGGCTTAGGAGGAAACCTTACAAACTGGTCAATCTTTCTACCCAAAGATTAACTCAAGAACACTCTTTACAAGAGAAAGATAGGCAAAATTTAAAAGTACCTCTCAAAGGGTAATTGTTTACCCAATTACAAATAAACACTCCTCAAACTCTAAAATGATTTACAAAGAAGAACTCCAAATGAGTTGGGTACAAGAATTTGACTCTTACGCTCAAGGGTTTGGATTTGATTGCTTGGATGTTTCCTTTAGGTTCAATAGTTGTTGCTAGTGCTTTGGAGGCTTGCTTTTATACCTTCTCTTTGATTTCTAGCCATTAGGGTGTTTGAAATCATCAATAGAGCCGTTGGGGCTCTCCCTTCCCTTCATAAATGTTGTTCTACAACTACTCGTATCAGAACACATGTCTATGTATTAAAAAAGACTCCAAAAAGAAAGAGCCATTATGTGTAAAAAGAGGACCATATCAAAACGCGAGAAGGTGTAGAGTGTCCATGACTCCTATATTTTGTACACATTCCTACCCTTATTATTGCTGTTCTTGAGCTCATTTAGGCATATTTAGGTGCATTGCATGCATTATAACATCATCTTCTCTTGTACCATGCTTTTATTGAATATCTTATGATTAGTGAAGAAAAGTTATTGTTTTAGTTAGTTTATGTTTCTAGGTGCTATAGCTAGGAAAGTAGAGGAGAGGACTGGACAAGGCAAGAAAATTGGAACCAAAGAAGTTGTACTGAAGCAGCTCAAGTTGCCGCCAAGGACACTGTCGAAGTAGCATTGCCGACATGAGCCGCCCGGGCAGGAGTTACACCGACTTAGCTAAGATGGGTTGCGATTTCAAAAGGATAATTTCCTAAGCCCAATGAGCCCAGTCTTGCAACTTCTTGAAGCCTGTAGCGGCCGGTAGAGTTAATTCAAGATTGATAAGTAGGAGCACTTATCATTACTTGCTGAAGAAGGCAGCGTATAAAGAGTCTGTATTTAAAGCATAAAGGAGTCTGTATTTAATGTAATTTACTTTTAGAACTCCTACTTTAAGAAGGAATCAACTTAGGTCAAGAGCCCTATATATACCCAATGTATGTAAGGGTATAGGGCCATATCTCGTAGAGGGAAAAAGGCTTGTCGTAAGAGATCAACGGCAACTGCCGATGAGAGTGAGGATGGGGGGTTAACTAGATAGGTTGGAGTGTTGGGGGTCGCGGCCCAACTCTCCTAGGATTTAGGCGCGTGTGTGCAAAGTAATTTGGGAAACGGTTGTA
This sequence comes from Hibiscus trionum, assembly GCA_030270665.1. Taxonomy (NCBI): domain Eukaryota; kingdom Viridiplantae; phylum Streptophyta; class Magnoliopsida; order Malvales; family Malvaceae; genus Hibiscus; species Hibiscus trionum. The sequence continues at coordinate 33,751,849 of BSYR01000021.1, forward strand.
TAGTTTTGAGTTGTTTTCAAAAAAGTTCTGAGTTTGCTTAATATATGCTTCTTGTTCGTTCAATTAGTCCACACCAGACAGTTGAAGAGAAAATCCATTTGTCGGGCACGAAAGTGCAAGGCTCACAAAAGGGTTAAGCACGGTCACAACTCACAAGGGCGTGACTAAATTGGTTCCACACTAGTCCACAAGTTTCAGCGGCTAAAAGGGATTACCAACCAAGTTGTCTAATTTGGTTCCACACTAGTCCTCAAGTGAAGCAATCTCGAGCATCCTAACTTAGAAATAGGAGGGATCACCGTCGACAATCCTGCTGAACTTGGAATGTCTGCCAGACTTGCTGCCAGGACTTCTTTCTGTTCCACCTACCATGGCAGTGACCTGTTGCGATCGTGTGACAAGGTCGTAGCTTGCTGCCCACCTTACCCAACGAGGAAGCAATTCATGGCAGCGCAAAAACATACTCAAGACTTTGCAATGCAGTCCACAAGCTACTAAGCTGCACTTGTCTTACCCAGCTTATTGCCCAATCTCTCCCTATCAGTCCTCTCATCACTATCTTTATCTTTATTTGTGTTTTTATATTTCCACATCTTGAGATTTAATTGCGCATTTATTAAATCTTTGTGCAGGAAACCATTCATAGGAGCTATTCCAATCCCTATGGAGATAATATCTTTTATACTATAACTTGATAGAGTGTGCACTTGCGCTCATAAAAGGAGAACACCTAAACGCTCTACAAATTTTTGGCGCCGTTGCTGGGGATTGACAACAACAACTACGTTTGAATTTATGCACTTCTATTTAATTTTTGCACATTAAATATCTTTTTATTTATTTGTTTAAAAAAATTATATATATATATATATATAGAGAGAGTCTTTGCTTTCTTGGTGTATGTCCCGCCAGGGCAACAAGATTGGCAGCAACATCCACCTGAGGAGGGTAAGGACATGCCCAGACAAATTGCCAAACACAGACCCTCAGGAAATGGTTATGCTTGGGAAAAGGGCAGCTCAACATAACCTAATTATTATTTATTTTATTTTAATTTTAATTTTTTTTACTTTTATTTTTATGTTTTAGGATTAGATTTAATTTTTAATTATTGTATTTATTTTATTTCAGGTTAGGAAGGAAGGAAAGACCAAGAAAGATGACAGAATAAAGGAGAGGCACAACTAGCGGCCAAGGCAGCCCAAGGAAGATGAGCATAATGACTAGTGGCTTCATAACAGCTAGCCGCAACAGCTATATTTGCCCCAGCGAGTGGAACGAATATATGTGTAACGACTAGAATCTCGTTATTCGCGCCGCAATAATTATCGCTCGTTGATAGCGCGCCCGCCAAGGCAGTGGAGAGAAACGGCTATATAAGGCCAATTATTCTACCACTCGTTCTTCACTTTGCTCTCTCTTTTCTCTGAATTCTTTCTATAGTCTCTTCTTCCAAGATTTCTTTGCTTTATTTTCTTTCACTTTCTTTTTATTTTCTTTAGGAAAAAAACAATGGCCTCATGAAAGAAACTCGCTGCCACCTCCAAAACCCAATACAAGAGGTTCTTGAAACCTGCTGTCGAGGAGTCCTACAACCAGTTCTACAAAGACATGCAACTATGGGAAGAGATGGGCTTCCACTACACCCAGTCGAATGATAATTTCGGGTTGGAACCTTCCCTATTCGAGACGATCCATAATTTGAGCTGGGACCAATTCGCACAACAGCCAGAAGGGATCAAAGGTAACCATGTGCAAGAGTTCTACGCCCACCGGCCCAACCCAGAGAGCCCTTTCGTCTACGTCCGGGGAGAAGGTATGAAGTTGACTACTGACATGATCAACATCTTCTACAACATAGAAGTCAGCGGTGACCAGCATGGAGAGTGGGAGTCATATCTGACAGTGGCTGACTACAACAAAATCAAGAAGGAGCTATGCCGGCCAAACACCAAATGGCTGACAGGCAGTAATAATGGGTCAGTCAACCCCATAGACTTGCTGCCAGAGGCCTCCCTTTGGAGCTACTTCGTCCAGCGCCGCCTGATACCAACCTCGCACGGATCAACCATAAACAAGTCGCGGCTCGCCCTTATCAGCAGTAGTATGAAGGGGCGGCAGATCAACATTGGCGATATAATACTAAAGGAGATTTATGCCCACGTAGAAAAGCCAACCGTCAAAGGCCCGCTCTTCTTTCTTGCACTCATCACAGGCCTCTGTGCCAATTTTGGCGTGCCACTGCACCCAAAAGATAAAATTCTTCCTGCCAAGAAAGGATGGACAAAAAGAGCACGCCAACAAATGATGCATAGTGCAGAGCCCGACATACCTTCCACCGCCCAGGCACCGTCCCAAGATGCCGCCACCCCAGCCGCAACAGGTAGTACTGAAGCTGCCCTTACGTCTGTTGCAATTCCCCTACTGCGCAACTTAGTGGAAAGCTACCAGCAGATCTAGCACAAGCAAGTGATCTTCACCAAATATGTAGCAGACGTCTATGAGGCCTTTGTGGCCTACCTACTGGACAAATAACAGGACGTCGGACCAAAGTTGCTCGCCTTTCCAACGAAGCTAGTAGCATCCAAACTGGTACACATCACTCCAAGACCTGCTGCTGCTCCTGCCACTAACGACAACGAGGGGCCGCACTATCGCCCAAAGAGAAGAACCTCCCCGACCCCCATCCAGCCATATGACCTCACCTCCTCCTCCGAATCTGAGAAAGAATAAGAGACCACTGCTGCCTCCCCAATAGCCAAAGTCATTGCTGCCCAGGACTCCAGCTACTAAGACATGGAGATGCTCCGACTACTCAGACTCTTTTGAAGATGCACCGGCTGAGGTAGCACGAAATGGAAAGTGGCCAGCAGCAGAACCCCTGGGTGGAGAAGCTGACAGACAAATCAAGAAAGCCACCCCCAGCCGTATCCAGCCGCCGCGTAGCTCGAAGAAGATCTCAACAGAAATGACATCTGCTACGTGCCGCCTTGTCTTGCCTGCCTCCTCAGATTCCTACCCTGACGCGGTAGCAAAAGAGGGGAACTCCCCCAATTTATAACACCATTTTTTTCTGTTCTTTATGTTTTAATTTTTTTTGTTTTGTTTTACTTTCTTTTCATTATATATATATATATATATATATGTTTTATTTTTATTTCTTGTTTTATAGAGGCATTGAGGACAATGCCAACCTTGAGTTTGGGGGGAATTAGTCCTCTTTGTTTTAGAGTCATAGCATATAGATGCATTTGTAAATGTTGCCCCTAATACTTAATGAAATAGAATCTTTAGTTAAAAACTTGTGCCTATGATAGCTTAGCCGATTATTTATTTTTGCACCATTCTAAAAATTTTAATCTAACTTTGGGAAGAAGCATGAAAAATACTTAGAGATATTTTTTTCTTTTCGCCAATTATCCTTACACTTGTTTGTTAAAAGCTGAATTTTTTCTTAAGTTCTAAGTTTAACATTGCCTGCCTTACTTAATAAAAGTTTCTTGATTGAATACAAGTTTGCCACCAAGGCAGCACATGGTAGCATAACAAAGAAAGAAAAAACCCTAGAGGTGCCTGAAACAGGCTCTATGCAGAAAGAATAACCCTAGAGATGCTCGAAACAGGCTCTAGGAAGGATCATGAGCAAGGACACTCCGATGCTATCTAAGCCAGTGAATCTAAACCAAGTGACGAACAAATTAACAAGAGTGAATGAAAGTCTTCACGGGATGAATCTAGTCAAAGGGTTCAGAGTTTGTAGAGTACACCTACCTTAGCTTCAAACCCAGAGAATAGTTGTGATGAGCTGAAGCCCTTAAAGCCATGATCAGAAAAAGAAAACAAAAGTGCCCAACTGTGCGGCCAAGGCAGCAACTTGTATCATTTTGAGAGATTTAATTATTTTAGGCATACTTTGTTAACTTGGTGACTTCAGCGTGTTTAGCATGAACACAGACCTGCACACACTACACTGACATTAAGAAAAATTAATCTGAGTTATTTCTTGTTATTCTCTATCACTAACATTATATAGGTGTCATGACCTTGAGGCATGAAATCATGTTGAGCAGCTAACATTCTATTAATTTTGTGTTAAGGGCAATTATACTAGTTAGGTTGCATTGCTTGAGGACAAGCAATAGTTCGAGTTTGGGGGTGTGTAGAGTGTTCATGAGTCTTATATTTTGTACGCATTCATGCCCTTATTATTGTTGTTCTTGAGCTCATTTAGGCATATTTAGGTGCATTGCATGCATTATAAAAGCATCTTCTCTTGTGCCATGCTTTTATTGAATATCTTATGATTGGTGAAGAAAAGTTATTGTTTTAGTTAGTTTATGTTTCCAGGTACTATAGCTAGGAAAGTAGAGGAGAGGACAGGACAAGGCAAGAAAGCTGGAACCAAAGAAGTTGTACTGAAGCAGCTCAAGTTGCCACCAAGGACACTACCGAAGCAGCATTGCCGCCATGAGCCGCCTGGGTAGGAGTTACACCGACTTAACCAAGATGGGTTGCGATTTCAAGAGGATAATTTCCTCAGCCCAATGAGCCCAATCTTGCAACTTACTGAAGCATGTAGCGGCCGATAGAGTTAATTCAAGATTGATAAGTAGGAGCACTTATCATTACTTGCTGAAGAAGGCAACGTCTAAAGAGTCTATATTTAATGCATAAATGAGTCTGTATTTAATGTAATTTACTTTTAGAACAACTACTTCAAGAAGGACTCAACTTAGGTCAAGAGCCCTATATATACCCAATGTATGTAAGGGTATAGGGGCATATCTTGTAGAGGGAAAAAGGCTTCTCGCGAGAGATTAACGACAATTGCCGATGAGAGTGAGGATGGGGGGTTAACTAGATAGGTTGGAGTGTTGGGGGTCGCGGCCCAACTCTCCTAGGGTTTAGGCGCGTGTATATAAAAGTAATTTGGAAAACGGTTGTATAGTTTTGAGTTGTTTTCAATAAAATTATGAGTTTGCTTAATCTATACTTCTTGTTCGTTAAATTAATGCACACCAGACAGTTGATGAAAAAATACATTTGTTGGGCACGAAAGTGCAAGGCTCACGAAAGGGTTAAGCACGGTCACAACTCACAAGGGTGTGACTAACTTGGTTCCACACTAGTCCACAAGTTTCAGCGGCTAAAAGGGATTACCAACCAAGTTATCTAATTTGGTTCCACACCAGTCCTGAAGTGAAGCAATCTCGAGCATCCTAACCTAGAAATAGGAGGTATCACTGTCGAGTATCCTGCCCAACTTGGAATGTCTGCCAGACTTGCCACCAGGACTTCTTTCCGTTCCACCTGCCGAGGAAGTACACACCCTTGCCATTGCAGTGACCTGCTGCGATCGTGTGATACGATCATAGTTTGCCGCCCACCTTACCCGCAGCGGTAGCAATTCATGGCAGCGCAAAACATACTCAAGACTTTGCAATGCGGTCCACAAGCTACTAAGCTGCACTTGTCTTACCCAGCTTATCGCCCAATCTCTCCCTATCATTCCTTTCATCACTATCTTTATCTTTATTTGTGTTTTTATATTTCCACATCTTGAGATTTAATGGCGCATTTATTAAATCTTTGTGCAGGAAACACTTCATAGGAGCTATTCCAATCCATGTGGAGACAATATCTTTTATACTATAACTTGAAAGAGTGTGCACTTGCGTTCATAAAAGGATAACACCTAAACGCTCTACAGAAGGCGTTTCCAAACATTAAGGGCCCGTATCAAATCAATTTTGCACACATTTGAAACTATAAAATGCCGTTTTGAAACACCAAATGGGTGTACCGAAACAGTTAACCAATTTTCAAAAATTTCGTTATGACAAGTAACGGCTAGTTCATTTAATGCTTAATTTTGAAAATACTTAACCCTTGTATCAAAACGGTTATGAGTTGTTTCGAAACGATACTTATAAAACAAAAGTCTAGATAAAGGCCGTATCGAAACGGGCAAGACCGTTTTGAAACCCTAGTCTCGAAACAGGGAATTTCGTATCGAAATGTCATTTTCCAATAAGCTTCACAAATCAATCTGTATCGAAACACCTGGGCAATTTTGAGTAATTTTGTTTTTGAAACACTTAGAAAATTTTATGGGGTTTAAGTTTTGACTTTAAAACATTTTAAGTCTATAATTTACTTATCAAATGTGAGTCTTTTGAGTACCTAAAATTTTATTTACCTTGCAATTTGGTCCTTTGATTATTTGTTATATCTTAATCAAACATTGGTTTTACAGCATTGAAGTAGAAAAAGCTAAGATTGAAGTCATAGAGAAGCTTCCACCCCAGCCAATGTCAAAGCCATTAGAAGCTTCCTTGGCCACGCCGGTTTCTACAGGAGATTCATTAAAGACTTCTCGAAAATCTAAAAGCCCATATGGTTGTTGCTAGAGCATAATAGAGCGTTCTAGTTTGATGACCAATGTTGTGAAGTGTTCGAAACTTTGAGGAAGGAACTTATTTTTGCACCGGTGGTGCCCTTCGATTGGTCACAACCCTTTGTGCTTCTGTGATGCTAGAGACTACGTTGTTGGTGTTGTGTTTGGTTAGCGTCAAAGTAAGATTTTTCATATTATATATTATGCTAGTCGTATCCTAAATGAGGAACAAGTAAACTATGGTCATTGTGCATACTGATCATTCTACCATTAAATACTTAATAACTAAACAGGATGATAAACATAGACTTATTAGGTGGATATTATTGCTACAAGAATTTGATATTGAGGTAGTAGATAGAAAACGTAATTAAAATCAAGTAGATGGTCATCTTTCCAGGTTTGAGAATGCATGTGATTCTGATACTCCATGTGATATTAAGGAGGAATTCCTTGATGAGAAACTTTTGAAAGCTAAGGCATTATTGTGGTATGCTGACATTGTTAATTTTCTTGTTAGTGGTATTTTCCTTGTGATATTAGCAGCCATGGAATGAAGAAATTCGTACACGATGCACGCTACTATTATTGGGATGAGCCCTATCTTTTCAAGCAATTCCGTGATCAAATGATCTGCAGATGTGTACTCGAGGAAGAACAAGAAGACATCCTCTACCATTGCATTCCACTCCATACAGAGGATATTTTGGAAGACAAAGGACTATTGCAAAGTTCCTACATTCTGGATTCTATCGGCCAACCTTGTTTAAAGATGCTCATGCAAATTACAAGGCTTGTGATAGATGTTAGAGAACGAGGAACATCTCTTGACGAAACGAGCTACCCATGAAAGTCATCCTTGAAGTTGAACTTTTTGATGTTTTGGGCATTGACTTCATGGGACCATTCTCATCCTCTAATGGACACGTGTATATTTTGCTCACAATTGATTATGTATCCAACTGGGTGGAGGTCATTGTTACGACCATGAATGATGCAAATACCGTCTTGAGGTTTTTGCACAAGAACATCTTCACTCAGTTTGGAGTACGTCGAACTATTAGTGATGAGGGAAGTCACTGCGATAACAAGCTTATTGCCAAGGCGTTGCATCGATAGAGAGTTCACCATAAGATCTCCACAGTATATCATCCGCAGAAAAATGGACAAGCTGAAGTGTCCAACCGAGAGATTAAGTAAATCCTTAAGAATGTGGTCAAGCCAAACTACAAAGATTGGTCTTTGAAACTAGATGAAGCATTTTGAGCCTATCGGACCGCCTTCGAAACACCACTGAGCATGTCACCCTATAGACTTGTCTATGGTAAGGCGTGTTCACATACCGGTTGAGCTTGAGCACAAAGCCTTTTGGACTGTTAAGAATATCAACATGAACTACCAACTAGCTGGAGAAAGAACATTGCTCGAGTTGAATAAGTTAGAGTAGCATCGTCTGAATGCTTCTCAGAATGCCAAGATATACAAGGAAAATACCTAAAGATGGCACGATGCTAAACTAATGCCTCAACAATTTGTTGAGGGCTAAAAATTCCTACACTACAACTCTCGCTTGAAGTTTTTCCTGGGCAAGTTGGAGTCTCGTTGGTCCGCCCATTCCAAGTCATCAAGGTATACCCACACGGTGTTGTGGACATCAAGGATCTCAAAGATGGCCCAATATTCAAAGTCAATGCACAACGTTTGAAGGCCTACAAAAGAGCACATGTTCATCGTGACAAATCTTCGGCCACGTTACTGGATGCCTAGACATCCAGCTTTATTCTTTTAATTTTATGCACTTTTAATATATGCATTTAATTTTCAAAATTTGCTTTAATTTCTACCGTTATTATTTTTTAAGCATTTAATATTTTGTTTGTTTACTATTAGGTTTAGGTTCTATTTATTGTGTTTTTCTTATTTTTTGCAGTTATCAAGCACACGTGAAAATGGAATCTACTCCTAGGATCTAGGGAATATGACTTTTAGGGTGACTAGGTTGATTCGGATAAGAAATTTAGTGACCAAATATGAAGGATTTCCAGTTTATTAAACCTTCTATATCCTAAATTTTCCCTTCATCACTTCCATATAACTACCACATGTCCTTTGCTTCTTACATCAACCGCGTAACCTTTTACTTTCCCACTTTTCGAAAACATCAACAATAAATGTTGATTTCCCTTCATCACTTAGAAATCTTTTTTTCATCAAAACTTTCCATATCTTTTGGCCCCAAACCTTCATATATTCGATAATAAAGTCTCTTTTCTTTTTTGGCAACGATTCGCTTCGTATTGGAACCTTAAAAGCTTTCGTCCACATCATGTTCTTTACTAAAGATGGTACGCCAACTCCCTGTCACACGTCATGCTAAGCAATCCCCGCAATAGTGAATGAGCCTTAGTCATCCATCTTCTCTATCGTTTCAATACTCCTCTTCAGATTCCATCTCCAGCAACTTCGACTCCTCAACCGAGCATCATGTTTCACTTCGAAACCAGATCCACTCCATACAGTTTAGGCGATTATACAAGAACCTGCGAAATCAAGATCTTCTACTAGAGGAAGGATTAACGATCACTCCCACTTTTCGACCAAAGTTTAACGATAACGAACTAGTTGTCATCACCATATATGATTGGAAGGCATATGTCCAGCAACCAGACCTACTAATGTCGATTGGGTTAAAGAATTCTATACCCATTTCGCCCACCTTGGAGATGTGTGGGTATATGTTCGAGGGACTAAAGTGGAATTTATGGCGACTCTGATTGCTCACCACTACCACCTTCTGGTATGAGCAGGAACCCATTCTTGATTTGTGGCCCAATCCACTGCAAGCATGGATGCTCAAGTTTAACAAGACATTTGTCTCCTTAGGACCACATTAGAGAGAACGTTCTCCAATGCTCGGGTAGTGCAACGATGGAACCTCACACCAAACTTCAAATTCTGGGCAAGGTTCATCAATACAAGGCTCTTACCCGCCAAAAATCAAATTATCATCTCTCGTCGGCGGTGACTTCTCCTTCACTCTATTTTCTATAGGCGAGAGATTGAACCTTACGAGCTCATATAGGGACCAGGGAATTACCTTTCCCACTCTTATCATAGCATTCTGATAGGAGGCTGGAGTGACACAATGGGAGGAGGATAAAGTTCTTGAAGCACCAATAGGATGGTTGTCTCCTGACGTGCGTGCACTCATGGGCCCTCATCAACACGCTACCTATCCTACTGTTGTAGTTGCACCACCACCACCCACCCATCCTAAAATGAGAGGGCGACTAGGTATTGATGCTGGTGCCTCCTCATGCCCTGCCAAAAAGACATAGTCCTCACGGGATAAAGGCAATGGCATCTTCATCCGAGAACCTTCTCCCTGTAACTCCATGGGTTAGTTTTTATTTTTTTAGTTTTTGTATCTAGCTTTTAGTTTATCATACTGCATCTACATTTGTATGTTTTTCTTTTTATTTGTTTTTCTTTTCTTTTTGCATCAGGGACAATGCTCTTATCAAGTTTAGGGGAGTACTAATCCATGTATATATTAGGATAAATTTAGGTAAAATTTAAAAAAAATAAAAAAACAATATGTAAATAGCCTATTTTGTTTTGATGGTTCCCTTTGCTATGATTACATTAATTTTTAAATTGCTGATAAGTTGATTATGATTTCCTATGATGAATCTATGCTTAATGTCGTGCAATGTGTTAAGAGATTTTTTGTTTTGAACTTAGTGTTGAAACTGTTGTAATTTCTATTTCACATGTTGCATACCTTCTAAAAGCTTAAGAAGCCATAGGGAAATTCTAGGTTAACTCTCCGATGACAATGCAGGAATAGATGTAATTCAACATAATGCTCAATGTAGCAATTAAACGGCTTAAGCTCCTAGAAAATTGAGAAAATAATGAAAAATTAATTGGAAACATGATGCCATAGGAAAAAACTGTTGAGGGATACTCTTCTATGGATCTTGCTAGCTTAGTACAGTAGGTGAGTTGCGTTTGCTCCATTTAACTTTTCCTGGTAGGAATGCTAGTATTGGCATAAGAATGAATGAAATTCTTCACAAGATGACTCTGCTCGTAAGGCTCGGGAATGTGTTGTTTGCTCCACTCCATCTTCAGGCCTGAAGAGTAAGTGTGATAAGCTGAAGCCCCAAGGATACAGTTTAATAAACTTAAAAAGAATTAAGGGAGTACAACATTGTGCTTAAAAGAAAAAGGAAATTCTAAGACAACAATAGAGAGCAATCCTTAAATTTTCTAAGGCCATTAAGTGATGAATGCATGCAACACAACACCCACTGTAGAATTAATCCTTGGAACAAAACTATAAGCTCTGATGCATTGCACTTTTTAAAAATAGTCGAGGAATGAATCACTACTACAACATGTCTTGGAATTCTTGTCATCATAGCTTAGTTGGAACCTTGGAAACAATGGGTTGTTTATGTTTATATTTTTGTTTATGGTTTATATGTCTTTAGTTTAGGTTAGTTTGCATTGCTTGAGGACAAGCAATAGTTCAAGTTTAGGGTTATTTGATGATTCTGTAGATAACCTATTTTGCATACACTTTTTACTTAGCTTCTGCATGTGTTTAAGCTCATTTAGTTTCATTTAGAAGTAGTTTGCATATAGTTAGGGAGTTCCACTGCCTATATAATTTGGAGCTTTTAATGGGAAAGGTGGTGTTTTGTGGTGCATACACAAGAATAGATTAGAGCTGGAGGAACGCTGGAGCAAGAATGATAGCACATCACTTGTAGGAACTGACGAGCCAAGAAGAGTTGGAGATATATCTAACATTGACCTACGTGTATTCTCACTAGACACAGAACTCATTAAAGATAGCGGGAAAGCAAGATCCTCTTTAAAGAGGCTTTGCGTGCTTTAGGGTTACAAAACCATAGCTTTCTCGCGTATAAAAAGGAGACTTGGGCCACAAACAAAGAGATCTCGATCACAAACAGCAGCCCTTAGACTTTATCTATTAGAGAACCAACAGATTCGAAGTTCTAAAGGATTCTCCACACGACAGAAGCCATCAAGAGAGGCTGAAGGTGTGCTGGATCTGCATCAACATTTAGAAAGCTATGAGGAGATTGTAGAGGATGCTTGACCCTTTTCTATCCCTTGTTTGATAAACTGCCATGTTTTTCATTGTTTTTATTATGGATATTTAGGCTCAGACATGAGCTAAATGCTTTTAGTTGGGTTTATTGTTTTATAGGATTTTATGTTTTGAATACTTTGTTTTAATGCTATAGTTCTTTTCTTTTTTTTATTCTCTTCATCCTTCTTCATGCGTAGTTATTGTAAGAGCTATCGAGAGAGACCTTTTAACTATTGGTCTGTGGCTTAATATCGAGAGAGTTAGGTTAAACAAACATGAAAAATGAGGCTAATCTTTTAACATAGTCTTAATCCAGCTTAGACATAAGTTTAGGATTTCAACGACTAATAAGGGGAACTTGAACATATAATAGAGTTGTTAGAGTTCACATAGACATGTATTACCTTAGCTTCAATGTTATCAACTTCTAGGCATCAAGAGAGTCAGAAGTTAATTATAAAAACCTGTCGAATAGATAAAGTTCTTAGTTGGTTTACGCATATATGTATTGTCAATCACTATAACACTGAAATAAGTAATCAAGCATAATTCCTAGGCAATAAAATAAACTTCCATAATTATCTAATTATTTTCCGCATCAGCTCTCTGTCTTGATCATAGCTACTTTACTTTCTTTGCATTTAGTTTTGATAAATCAACATCAAACAAATACTTGCTCAACCATTCTTAAGTAGGATCGATTCGTATATATTAATCCAATCCTCGTGGGTTCGACATTGTACGTCATCACTTTATTACTTGATCGATAAATGGGCTCGATGTTGGCTTTAATGGGTTATTTGTTTTTATGTAATGGGTATTGGTATTAGTCTCTAATGGATGATGGGCCTTAGAGGCCCTGACATAATTGGGTATCTACAATTTGGTGAGTCATATTGTCTTGGCAAAAACCACTTATGACTTATAAGATCAAATGAAATTTAGGCGTACCGATCACAAATAAAAAATGAACAAGAATAATTATGATTTATCACTCTCAATAGTAGTTTGAAATTATTTTAAATTACAAGTAATAATTAGTTATTATTTAGATTCAAATTTAATTTGAGAAATTTAAATTCATAATTTAAATGGTAAAATATAATTAGTTTATTACTATTTTCTTATTAAATTAGGGAATAATAATAAATAAGATTAACAAATTTTAATTTAAAATATATTCTTTATTTAATAAGAACTAGAATTTAAGTATTATTTAAAAGAATTTTAAATAAATAAATAATTTTTTAAGCCTAATCCTAGTTAACTTGTACATATGAATGACATATGCATGAAAAAAAGGATTAGTCATCCTTAAAGAGTATTCCATCATTTGAGAGAAGAAAATATTTCTGAGAAAAACAAATTAAAACTAGCATTTTAATCAATTATCCATCATTGTTTGTGTATGAATACTTGTAGAAGATGGTCGTTTTTTAGAAAGACGAAATTTGTGTTGATTCGAAACAAATCAGAGGCAACATCCAAAGACAAAACAAATCAATCAATAAGAGATAATTTTCAATTATTTTTCTTTCCATTTCTGTGACATGTATGTCATCCTTGGTGGGTTTCAGGGAAATTTTTTATTTTATGTTGTGTTCTATTCTTATGAGTTCTAAACTCTCTTTAAAAATAAAAAAGAAAAGGTTACAATGAAGAAAACTAATTCGGATATAATTGAGGTCGGGGCGATTGAAAATTTGCCTCACCCACTTTGTTGCTGTCCCTAGGTTCAAGTCCCTTTCTCCCCAACTTAAATTTTTATATTTTAAATCTTATTAGAGGATTATATTTATGAAATTATTTTTAATTAAATTTATATTCAAATTGATAGAATGTGAGAATAATAAGGACTAAATATATTATCCAAATTTGTTTAACTGTCACGTCACCAATTTTGTTAACAATTAATAATGTGAAACTAAATTGAAATTTTGGTGACATAATTGACAAAAGTTTTAGTTTAATGGGCAATATAAAATTAAATCAGTAGTTTAGTGACGTTGGGAGTAATTTACCCTTATTTTTTTATTATTATTTTTATATATAAATTTTATATACAAAGTATTTATTTTTTCCATCTATATTTCTATATTGTACATGTTATAAATATTGTATGTTTTAATTTTATATATTATATGGTTGTGTGATATTAATAATTAGTGTATGTGTAAATGAAATAATTTTATTGAAAAATAAATTTTATTTTCAATGAGACTTGAATTCAGGATCTCTTTTCTTTTGAACAATTCCTACATAAGAGAAGGGAGATAAAATTTGCTCCTAATGGGTATTAAACTCACAATATAGGGGATATGGGAGGGTGTCAACTATAGGGATGTAAAAAGCTGACCCGGCCTGCAAAACTAACTGAAACTGACTTGAGTCAGAACTACTTGTGACCCGAGGTGGTGGTGATCCGAAATCGATTTGAGTCTGAACTGGTGTTGACCTGAACCGAGTTGGACCTAGAACTTTTGGATTTGCACCCGACCTGAGAACGACATGAACCCGAATTCAACCTGATAATGTGATAACCGAACCCGACCTGCATCTGACCTGATATGAACCTGAACTTGAGATTAACCTGGTAAATAATTGATATGACCTGACATGTTATGAACCGGATCTGTAATTGACTCAACCTGTAAATGATCTGACTTGTTATTGAACGTATTTGATATTTACTCGACTTGGTATTTATCTGACTTCTAATAACTAATAAGTTACAATTGATGAATTTGTGATTATAGTGTGACAAAACACATTTTCGCAATTTAAGATACATATTAACTATGGTCATTAAATTACTATGTTTACTTTTTATATTTATAAATTATAGTATATAAAAATATTTAAAAGTTTTATTAAATATCAAAATGATGTTAACATAATTCCTTATGGTTTATGGTTTGGTATTAACAGTTTAGGATTTAGTTTAGTGTTAATGGTTTATGAGATTAATTCTGATTCTTTAAGATTTATGGTTTAGTTTAATGTTTAGTTTAGGGTTATTGGTTTATGTGATTAATTTAGATTCCTTAAAGTTTAAGGTTTAGTATTAATGGTTTATGATGTAGCTTATGGTTTATGAGATTAATTTCAATTTCTTAAGGTTTATTGGTTAGTATATGGTTATTGATTTACGAGATTAATTCTGATTCAACTTGTTAATTTATGCATTTGAATTTGATTAAATATTTAAATCAAAGCTTCATGTATAAAATTAAACTAAATTAAAGTTTCAACTTTCATATGTACAATTACATATTTATATCCAAATAAAAAATTTGCGTATATTTGTATTGAATCAAAATTTATATGGTATAATAATAATGTTCGAACTGAATTAACTTATTAAACTTAAGATATAATTGGGCTAAACTAAAACTTAGAAGCGTAAAACACATACATAATTAAAAGAATTCTAAAACTAAATATGTAATTTCAATTAAATTAATTTAAATTAGGACTCAATTGAATTAAATTAAAACTTAAAAGTGAAAATTTGGGACTTAAATGAAAAACATCTAAAATTGGAAGGGCTAAAATTAATTTATCCTAACCTAAAAACTTACGTGGGTTGTTTCCCTCCCACCGTTTTTTTTTCAATTTCAATTTTAGTTTTTACTTCCTTCCCACTTTTTTTTTTTCAATTTCATTTTTAGTTTTTACTTCCCTCCCACCGTTCTTTTTCAATTTCAATATTAGTTTTTACTTCCCTAAAAACTCACGCGAGTTCTTTCCCTTCTGTCTAATTTTTAGGCTAGGGATCAATTACCCTTTAAGTCTTCACTCTTTTAAAAAATTTCATTTTAGTCATAACATTCATTTTTAAATTTTAGTTCAATTCAATTTACTCATAATTATTTATATATATATATATATATATATATATATATATTTAAATTGTAAAATATTTCAGAATCCTAAGAGATATTTTGGTTCATATTAATCCCAAAAATATTATTTTTATGTGAAATTTACCCACAATTACCATACTGAAGTCTATTTGTACATGGTAAGACCCAACTTGAACTTAAACCAAAACCAATATTCCCCGGCCTAAATTTTATCCGTCAACAACATGACCCAACATGAACGTGGCCCGACCTGAAGTCCATCCGAACCTGAATTAACATGTTAATTAACTGATTCGGACCTAAACCATTTTGGCCTGAACTGAATCTGATTTGAAATCAACTTGATAAATACTTGAATCTGAGTCGACCCGGACCCGAGCTGATCCGAGTTAAACCATAAAATTGACCTGACATAACCCGTATTCGATTTGACTTGACCTGATATGACCTAATCTGAAACCTGAACGCTTACCTGATTTCACATCCCTAGTCAGCTGAGAACTTTTAATCACATGCTCTAGAGATCCTACGTGATCAAAGAACCATGGTGTTTTTTGAACTATTATTTCTTTTATCTTTGTAAAACTTAACACTTTTCTAATATAGTAACCATTGGTTTGTTGCTCGTTGTCATTCGCTTTGTTCTTACTTACTACTTCATATATATGCACATGTATGTGTTGTAGATGTATTTAACGTTCCAATAGCAGTAAATGTAAAATGTTTTCTAACCATGAGTAATGAAATTTACCACTTGACCTAAGTCAAGTTACACGACGATGCTTAACCAGGGATGGTTGTAACACCCCAATTTTGGGCTTAGAAGTTTAGGGTCTGAACCGGACCGGTATGATTTTTGGTTCGAATATAAAAGGAGGTTTTAGGGAAAGCCTAGTTCGTGATGCTTTAAAAATATGGAAAAATATCTAAAAATCTCTTTTAATATATATAAGAGAGTGGTGAAATCAAATTTACAAAATAAGGTTTGGAAATGCAACATTTCGAAATAGTGACTAAAATGCGATTTTTGAAAAGTTCAGTGGTGACTGTTTTGTAAGGATTGAAACTTTGAATCTTTAAGGAGCTAATTTACCCAAGAAAGATTTCTCCAGATTTTTCTTAAATTTAAGTGATTTAATTAATGTTTTAATTAAATAGATTAGGGAGAAACTACCTTTTGATTAAATCGTAACTAACTTTTTCTAAAACTTTCTCATCTCATTTTCTCTAAAAATTCCCTCATCCAAACACTTTTCTCCAGCAACTTTTCCATTTATTTTCACTCCAATTGGTGAGGTTTCAATCATCAATTAATTCTTGATCCTTTCTACATCAAATCCTTTTGATTTGCTTATTGGATTTTCAAGAAAATTGGCTCTAATCAAGGAGAAATCAACATTTAGAGGTAAGGATGTTCCCTCATCCAAACACTCAGTTCTTTACTGAAATTTTCTTATTGCATTCTCAGTTTCTCTTAAAATTCCCTCATCCAAACACTCAGTTCTTTACTGAAATTCCCAAGTTGTCAATCCTTAATTTAAGTTTTATAAATGGTTTTAATCTTATGAACTTGATTTTGGCTTAAAACTCAAGATTAGGAGGAAATCTTGAAGAATTTCATTGTGAGTGTTTGGGCTCTGTTTTGAGATGATTATTAAATGTAATTTGGATGTTTAATGATGTGTAAATGAGGTTTTATCAATGAAATCCCGAATATGATGAATTTCCTAAGTTTTTGCTTATGAAAATGGTGGTTTTTGGGGTGATCTTGGTGTTCTGTTATAGCTGGAGGTATAAGGTCGAGTTTAGGTTCATTTTGGATGTTAATTGATGTTTAGAAATAGTTAGAAGTGATGGATCATGGCTGGATTATGTTTTGGAAGAGTTTGGAGGTGATTTCGGTTGTGTTTGGTAGCCGAAATGTTGGCTCTAGGTAGAGCAGCGAGTTTAAGTGTGTTGGCTGAATATTTCAATGCATGATGATGCATTAATCCTCTGCTTTGATGTGTTTAAAACAGGGGATACATCTTCGGACACTTGTGGTGTTGATCCGGAGGCTTGATCGGCGTTTCGGGAAGCTTGCGAAACGGAATTGGTGAGTGAAGTTGGATTTCCAGCTTTGAAACAATTGTTTGAAGCTTTTGGGAGCTTAGTTTAAGTCTAAGCAACTTAACTAAGCTCAAGAGTAAGTTTTCGGTTAAACTTTCTTGTATGAGCCGTAGAGTGGTTCGATGCATTTGTTATAATTTGCATGTTTTAAATTCTGTTTTGAAAGCATGTTTTAGCATGGTTAATGCTGGTTTTGAAAGCCATATGTTGAAGGATGCTCAAGGTAAGAGATCCTTGGTTTGACATTTGTAAATGTGGTTTTGATGCATAGTGATGCATGATGTTAAATGGCTTTGTCTAATGCTTTAAAACAGTGAATTATTGATGATAATTGATGTATATTGGCAAGTGATGTGTTGGTTTTAAAGTACTTGAATCGGATATAGTTAGCCGGCTATAGGATTGGGTGCACCGTGAATAAAGTCGCCTTGGATGTTGAGGGGTTGTAATTGTACCGAAAACTCCATCCAAGTACACTAACGAGAAAGGTAAGATCACAATGGTGGTTAAAAGTCCATGTGTGGATCTTTTGTTGTGTGTCCCGTGTTCTCGTTAGTGATGTTATACAACTACCGATGAGTGATGTTGAGGGGTTGTGATTGTACCATTAAACTCCATCACGGGTGTTGAGGGGTTGTGATTGTACCGGTAAACTCCACCTTGTGTGTTCGGTAGTGTGTATGAAGCGTATGGGACAACGCTTGTAATCCGCGTATCCGATTGTGTTTTGGTGTTGTAAATGGTTATGGATTATCACTTGAAAGCCAATATGACATGTTGATTTAAATGAAGCATGAGATGCTTGTTGTGTATGCAAGGTTGCATGAATAAAGATGATTATGTGATGAAAGGCTTTGTTTAAGTGTTTTATAAAAAGGCATTATTGTGTTGTTTCATTAGAGCATGTCTCACTAAGCAATTGTGCTTACTCTCTCTCTCTTGAACCAATAATGCAGATAATTGAAGTGTTCGAAGGAAACAAGGGGGCTAAGAGTCCAAGGGAAAACTAAGCTCATGTATGGTGATGATTTCACAACACTATTAGCTTTTGATATTTTGGCAATGGGAACCTAGGTTGTGTTTTGGGAGATGTTTTGGACTCTGTAATTGTGGCATGATACCTTTGATGATTTGGATTTGTAAATGACCATTTTGATGCTTGTTTTGGTGTTTTGATGGATGTTTGGTTTTGGATATTAGGATGCATGCCTATAGACTTGTGGAATTCCATGATTGATGCCATGAATGTGTTTTGATGTTGCAAACATGTGCCTGATATGTATGATGACTTGTTGGCATGATTAGGAAGTCATTAGGATGCGTTTGAATGGTTAAATGCATGTTAAACCAGCAAATTCTGCAGCTTCTGGGAAGACCGTATCGGAACGGGCATTGGCGTTTCGAAACGGTGGCCTGTAATGGCACTGGTGTTCCGAAACGGTTGGTGACCGTATCGAAACAGTTTGGCCACTGGAAGGCCCTGTTTCGGAATAGGTCTCAAAACGAACTCGTGTTTCAGAACGGTCAACCCCGTTTCGAAACAGGTGACCGTTGGGCACTGATTTGAATGGTTTTAAGGTTTGCAAGCTTTACGTTTTAGTCCCGATAATTGTATTTGCAATTGCATGAGTTTGAGATGTCCGTTTAAGGTGAAATTTGACAGGGAAGCATGTAATATGATTAATTTAATATTTGTAACTTAAAAATCAGTTAAGGCCTTATAATTTCTAGAATTTACATTTTGGTCCCTAATGTTGTGATTTGTGCAATTGAGTCCTTTGTCGATATTCGATCGCTGTGCTTCCTTTCAAATGTTTCTCAAGAATGTCACTTAGGGTTAATGAGCATCTAGACCAGTTTAAAAATAAAAAAGGGTTGTTAATCAAGGTTGACTTTCGGGTTGACTTTGGTTTTCCCCGTGTAATCTTCGTAGTTCGGGTCAACCATCTAGGCCGGGCAAAGGGAGTTACATTTGGTGGTATCAGAGCTGAGTTCTCGTGTAATTGGGAATGATTATGTGTGTGATGTATGTGTATTTGCATGATATGCCTTTTGGATGAAAGTATGATGTATGAATTGTAAGGTATGTTGCAATTGTGATGTTATGATATGTTGGTGCATGTTAGAGGGACCCATTGCTATATCAAAACCAATGAAAGGAATTGTTTTTGAAAAATGAGCTTGAGTGCTTGGATTACTTACCTTGTTGAGCCTAATTATGTTTATTGTATTTTTGTCAGTGCATTGCTTTTCTTGTAAATGGGGCCTCGTAGAGAAACGAGGATAAATACGAGAGCTATGGCTCAGGATGGGAATGAGGAGAATGTCGATAATATTGTAGATTTACCCCCTCCTCCTGGTGGTGGACCACCCGGCAGTGGTGGTGCTGGAGGAGAAAATGCTGGTGTTGGTGCTGGGGTCGCTGGACCTCATGGTGTGCAGGGGCAAGCTGCTCCTGACATGATAGTTTTGATACAGGCTATTGCTGGAGCCTTTCAGGCAGCAGTAGCTGGAGCTCATAGAGCTGTGCATCAGGGTGATGCTAATGTGAGATTACCTTTGGAACGTCTGCGCAGTCTAGGAGGGACTGAGTTCAGAGGTTTATCTCCTGAAGGTTCTGAATCTTGGTTGGAAAGCACCAAGAGGATTTTGGGTCAAATGAACTGCAATGAGGTGCAGAAGTTAGGTTGTGTAGTATCGTTGTTACATGATGATGCGTATACGTGGTGGACGACCACTGTCTCCGGAATGGAGGAAATTGATGTGACTTGGACGTTCTTTCTGAACGCGTTCAAGCGAAAGTATCTTGGTGTGCGATACCTGGATGAAAAGAAAAGAGAATTCATGTCTCTCGTGCAAGGAAGCATGACGGTGGCTGAGTATGAGATCCAGTTTGTCCGTCTTAGTCAGTACGCACCTGAGCTTATCCCTGATGAGCGGGAGAGGTGTGAACGTTTCCAATATGGTTTGATGCCGGATGTGAAGACCTTTATGCTTGCTGTTGAGTGCACGGATTTTGATGTACTGGTGAGTAGGGCAAAAGACATTGAGCAGAACCTGGGTTTGTTTTCCAGGGGTGTTGGTTCTGGCTCGGGCAAAAGAGCTGCTGAGTATAGTTCCGGTGGTGGACGGAACAAGAGAGGACGCGATAAGAGGTATCAGTCTTCTGCTAGGCGTGGAAATGGAGGGCATGGTGCGCCTGTTCAGGGAGACAGGATGAGAGCTGATCAGAACACGTGCTGGATGTGTGGATCGCGTGGCCATTTGAGGCGTGATTGTCCTCGAGCAGCGAGGGAGGTCCAGGCTCCTGTTGCAGTGACCGGTAATTCGTGCTGGAATTGTGGTTCGGCAGACCACATGAGGAGGGAGTTTCCTTTGTTGGCCGGTGGTGGTCAGGGACTTGTTCCTGGAGTTGTTGCACCACAGAGAGGTCGTGGGCGCGGCCGTGGTAACTTCCAGCGGAGAGATGATGGTGGGAGGAATGTGGCGCATGTGGTGGATGTTCAACCTGAGGGTGGTGGCCAGGCTCGAGTGTATGCTCAGCGAGAGGGGAGAAATGACACGGATGTGATCGCATGTACCTTTACTTTGCAGTCCTTGTCATTACTTTCCTTGATTGATTCTGGATCTACACACTCATACATATTGAGTGAACATGCTCAATTGCTTGGTTTACCTGTTGAGTCTTTGGATGTTGGTATACGTGTAAATAGTTCCTTTGGTGAGACAGTTGTGACACGGAAATTGTATAGACGATGTCCTTTGGTTGTGCAAAACCATGTCTCCCTTGTTGATCTCATGGAATTGCCATTCTATGGTTTTGATGTAATCCTTGGTATGGATTGGCTTGTTGAACATCGAGCTGTGGTGGATTTTAAGAACAAGCGAGTTTCGTTGAAGCTAGCGGATGATTATGAGGTAGTGGTGGTTGGTGAGAATGTGAAGTTTCTTTCCAATGTGGTGTCTACATTGGAAGCAAGTCGGATGCTGAGACAAGGGTGTGAGGCATATCTGGCCTTTGTGGTGAATCCTATCTCTAAGGAGTTGCGAGTCCAAGATATTAGGACTGTGCGAGAGTTTCCTGGTGTGTTTCCAGAGGAGTTACCTGGTTTGCCTCCTAATTGAGAGGTGGAGTTTGGAATTGAGCTGTATGAAAACACAACTCCAGTGTCCATTACTCCTTATCGGATGGAACCTAAGGAGTTGAAGGAGTTGAAGACGCAACTTCAGGAGTTGCTTGATCGTGGTTTCATTCGGCCGAGTGTGTCACCTTGGGGTGCACCGGTCTTGTTTGTGAAGGAAAAGGATGGCACTATGAGAATGTGCATTGATTATCGTCAGCTGAACAAGTTGACTATCAAGAATCGGTATCCATTGCCGAGGATTGATGATCTTTTTGATCAATTTCGGGGAGCGGATGTGTTCTCTAAGATTGACTTAAGGTCGGGTTATTACCAGCTGAAGGTGAAGGATGTGGATGTGCCAAAAACAGCCTTAAGAACGAGATATGGGCATTATGAGTTCCTTGTGATGCCGTTTGGTTTGACGAATGCTCCTGCAGCTTTTATGGATATGATGAATAGAGTGTTCCATGAATACTTGGACAAGTTTGTTGTGGTGTTCATTGATGATATCCTTGTGTACTCTCGTACTGAGGAGGAGCATGAGGGGCATTTGAGGATTGTGTTGCAGGCTTTGTTGGAGAATCAGCTTTATGCTAAGCTGAGTAAGTGTGAATTTTGGCTTAGGGAAGTTGTGTTCCTTGGTCATGTGGTTTCAGCAAAGGGGATTCGTTTTGATCCTCAGAAGGTTGAGGCAATGATGAATTGGAAGCCTCCTAAGTCTGTTCATGAAGTCCGTAGTTTCCTTGGTTTGGCGGGATACTACCGGAGGTTCGTGGATGGATTTTCAAAGATTGTTGCACCTTTGACGAAGTTGTTGCAAAAGGATGTCAAGTATGAGTGGACAGAGGCGAGACAGCAGGCTTTTGAGAAGCTTAAGGCAACTTTGACGCAAGATCCTATCTTGGTTCAACCTGAATTATGGAAAGAGTTTGTGGTGTACAGTGACGCATCCTATGTTGGTTTGGGGTGTGTGTTGATGCAAGAGGGTAAGGTGGTGGCTTATGCATCGCGCTAGTTGAAGGTGCATGAGCGCAATTATCCTACACATGACATGGAGTTAGCTGCGGTGGTCTTTGCTTTGAAAATTTGGAGACATTACCTGTATGGTGAGAAGTGTATTGTGTACACGGATCACAAAAGTTTGAAGTATCTGATGTCTCAGAAAGAGTTGAATCTTAGGCAACGACGTTGGGTGGAGTTGCTTAAAGATTACGATATGACGATCGAGTACCATCCGGGACAAGCTAATGTGGTAGCGGATGCCTTGAGCAGAAAGGTGGCAGTGGAGCTGAGGGCTATGTTTGCCAGTTTGAGTTTTCGCGAGATGGAGGTCTTGTGGCTGAATTGCAAGTGAAACCATCTTTGGTTCAGTTGATAAAGGATAAGCAGTTGTTGGATGATTCCTTGGTGCCACATGTTCAGGATATTGCTGAGGGTAGGCCATCGGATTTCTGTTTTAGTGATGATGGAGTTCTATGTTTTGGGTGTCGGATAGTAGTGCCGAATGATGTTGAGTTGAGGCGTGCTATTCTGACGGAAGCCCATAGTAGTCCTTTTGCTATGCACCCTGGTAGTACAAAAATGTATCGCGGTCTTAAGGATGAGTACTATTGGGTGGGTTTGAAGAAAGATGTTGCTGAGTATGTGAGTAAGTGCATGGTTTGTCAGCGAGTTAAGGCTGAGCATCAGTTTCGTTCTGGGATGTTGCAACTATTAAGGATTCCTGAGTGGAAGTGGGAAAGGATTACCATGGACTTTGTGTCTGGTTTGCCTTTGTCGCCATCGAAGAAGAATTCGGTGTGGGTGATTGTGGATCGCCTTACGAAGTATGCTCATTTCTTACTTGTGCATACTACGTACACTTTGGACAAGCTTGCAGAGTTGTACATTGCTGAGATTGTGCGGCTGCATGGTGTGCCAAAGTCTATTGTTTCGGATAGAGATCCGAGGTTTACATCGCGTTTCTGGGAAAGTTTGCATCAAGCTTTGGGTACACGGCTGAATTTCAGTACTTCTTATCATCCACAGTCGGATGGGCAGTCTGAGCGTGTTATCCAAGTGCTGGAAGATATGTTGAGGTGCTGTGTGATTGAGTTTCAGGGTTCTTGGGAGAAGCATTTGCCTTTGGTAGAGTTTGCGTATAATAATAGCTACTAGGCAAGTATTCAAATAGCACCTTATGAAGCCTTGTATGGGAGGAAGTGCAGAACTCCTCTTTGTTGGGCTGAAACAGGTCAGAAGTTGGTTTCAATGCCAGCTTTGTTGAAAGGAACCACCGAGAAGGTGAGGCTCATTTGTGAGCGATTGAAGGCAACTTCTGATCGACAGAAGTCTTACGCGAATTTGAAGCGTAAGGAGATTGAGTTTGCGGTAGGTGACCGTGTGTTTTGAAGGTTTCACCTTGGAAAAAGGTGATGAGGTTTGGCCGAAAGGGTAAGTTGAGCCCTAGGTATATTGGACCATATGAGGTGATTGAACGTGTGGGTCATGTTGCGTACAAGCTGAGGTTACCGCAAGAGTTGGAAAAGATTCATGATGTGTTTCATGTCTCTATGCTTCAGAGGTACAGATCCGATCCTTCGCATGTTATGCATGTGGAGGAAGTGGAGTTGAATCTAGACTTGACCTATGATGAAGAGCCGGTTGAAATTCTGGATTCGGACAATAAAGTTCTTCGAGGCAAAACCATTGAGTTAGTTAAGTTGTTGTGGAAGCATCGTGGTGTTGAGGAAGCCACGTGGGAAAGAAAGGATGACATGAGGAAGCAGTTTCCGTACCTTTTTCCTCCAGGTAAATTTCGAGGATGAAATTTCTTAAAGGGGGGAGAGTTGTAACACCCTAATTTTGGGCTTAGAAGTTTAGGGTCTGAACCGGACCGGTATGATTTTTGGTTCGAATATAAAAGGAGGTTTTAGGGAAAGCCTAGTTCGGGATGCTTTAAAAATATGGAAAAATATCTAAAAATCCTCTTTTAATATATATAAGAGAGTGGTGAAATCAATTTTACAAAATAAGGATTGGAAATGCAACATTTCGAAATAGTGACTAAAATGCGATTTTTGAAAAGTTCAGTGGTGACTGTTTTGTAAGGATTGAAACTTTGAATCTTTAAGGAGCTAATTTACCCAAGAAAGATTTCTCCAGATTTTTCTTAAATTTAAGTGATTTAATTAAATAGATGAGGCAGAAACTACCTTTTGATTAAATCATAACTAACTTTTTCTAAAACTTTCTCATCTCATTTTCTCTCAAAATTCCCTCATCCAAACACTTTTCTCCAGCAAATTTTGCATTGATTTTCACTCCAATTGGTGAGGTCAATCATCAATTAATTCTTGATCCTTTCTACATCAAATCCTTTTAATTTGCTTATTGGATTTTCAAGAAAATTGGCTCTAATCAAGGAGAAATCAACATTTAGAGGTAAGGATGTTCTTCTCCTCTAAATACTCAGTTCTTTATTGAAATTCCCAAGTTGTCAATCCTTAATTTAAGTTTTATAAATGATTTTAATGTTATGAACTTGATTTTGGCTTAAAACTCAAGATTTGGAGGAAATCATGAAGAATTTCGTTGTGAATGTTTGGGCTCTGTTTTGAGATGATTATTAAATGTATTTTGGATGTTTAATGATGTATAAATGAGGTTTTATCAATGAAATCCCGAATATGTTGAATTTCCTAAGTTTTTGCTTATGAAAATAGTGCTTTTTGGGGTGATCTTGGTGTTCTGTTATAGCTGGAGGTATAAGGTCGAGTTTAGGTTCATTTTGGATGTTAATTGATGTTTAGAAATGGTTATAAGTGATGGATCATGGCTGGATTATGTTTTGGAAGAGTTTGGAGGTGATTTCGGTTGTGTTTGGTAGCCAAAATGTTGGCTCTAGGTAGAGCAGCGAGTTTAAGTGCGTTGGCTGAAGATTTCAATGCATGATGATGCATTAATCCTCTGTTTTGATGTGATTAAAATAGGGGAGACATCTTCGGACACTTGTGGTGTTGATCCGGAGGCTTGATCGGCGTTTCGGCAAGCTTGTGAAACAGAATTGGTGAGTGAAGTTGGGTTTCCAGCTTTGAAACAAATGTTTGAAGGTTTTGGGAGCTTAGTTTAAGTCTAAGCAACTTAACTAAGCTCAAGAGTAAGTTTTCGGAAAAACTCTCTTGGATGAGCCGTGGAGTGGTTCGATGCATTTGTTATAATTTGCATGTTTTAAATTCTGTTTTGAAAGCATGTTTTAGCATGGTTAATGTTGGTTTTGAAAGCCATATGTTGAAGGATGCTCAAGGTAAGAGATCCTTGGTTTGACATTTGTAAATTTGGTTTTGATGCATAGTGATGCATGATGTTAAATGGCTTTGTCTAGTGCTTTAAAACAGTGAATTATTGATGATAATTGATGTATATTGGCAAGTGATGTGTTGGTTTTAAAGTACTTGAATCAGATATAGTTAGCCGGCTATAGGATTGGGTGCACCATGAATAAAGTCGCCTTGGATGTTGAGGGGTTGTACTTGTACCGAAAACTCCATCCAAGTACACTAACGAGAAAGATAAGATCACAATGGTGGTTAAAAGTCCATGTGTGGATCTTGTGTTGTGTGTCCCGTGTTCTCGTCAGTGATGTTATACAACTACCGATGAGTGATGTTGAGGGGTTGTGATTGTACCATTAAACTCCATCACGGGTGTTGAGGGGTTGTGATTGTACCAGTAAACTCCACCTTGTGTGTTCGGTAGTGTGTATGAAGCGTATGGGACAACGCTTGTAATCCGCGTATCCGATTGTGTTTTGGTGTTGTAAATGGTTATGGATTATCACATGAAAGCCAATATGACATGTTGATTTAAATGAAGCATGATATGCTTGTTGTGTATGCAAGGTTGCATGAATAAAGATGATTATGTGATGAAAGGGTTTGTTTAAGTGTTTTATAAAAAGGCATTATTGTGTTGTTTCATTAGAGCATGTCTCACTAAGCAATTGTGCTTACGCTCTCTCCCTTGAACCAACAATGCAGATAATTGAAGTGTTTGAAGGCAACAAGGGGGCTAAGAGTCCAAGGGAAAACTAAGCTCATGTATGGTGATGATTTCACAACACTATTAGCTTTTGATATTTTGGCAATGGGAACCTAGGTTGTGTTTTGGGAGATGTTTTGGACTCCCTAATTGTGGCATGATACCTTTGATGATTTGGATTTGTAAATGGCCATTTTGATGCTTGTTTTGGTGTTTTGATGGTTGTTTGGTTTTGGATATTAGGATGCATGCCTATAAACTTGTGGAATTCCATGATTGATGCCATGAATGTGTTTTGATGTTGCAAACATGTGCCTGATATGTATGATGACTTGATGGCATGATTAGGAAGTCATTAGGATGCGTTTGAATGGTTAAATGCATATTAAACCAGCAAATTCTGCAGCTTATGGGCAGACCGTATCGGAACAGGCATTGGCATTTCCAAACGGGGGCCTATAATGGCACTGGTGTTCCGAAACGGCTGGTGACCGTATCGAAACGGTTTGGCCACTAGAAGGCCCTATTTCGGAATAGGTCTCGAAACGAACCCGTGTTTCGGAACGGTCAACCCCGTTTCGAAATAGGTGACCGTTGGGCACTGATTTGAATGGTTTTAAGGTTTGCAAGCTTTACGTTTTAGTCCCGATAATTGTATTTGCAATTGAATGAGTTTGAGATGTCTGTTTAAGGTGAAATTTAACAGGGAAGCATGTAATATGATTAATTTAATATTTGTAACTTAAAAATCAGTTAAGGCTTTATAATTTCCAGAATTTACATTTTGGTCCCTAATGTTGTGATTTGTGCAATTGAGTCCTTTGTCGATATTCGATCGTTGTGCTTCCTTTCAAATGTTTCTCAAGAATGTCGCTTAGAGTTAATGAGCATCTAGACCAGTTTAAAAATAAAAAAGGGTCGTTAATCAAGGTTGACATTCGGGTTGACTTTGGTTTTCCCCGTGTAATCTTTGTAGTTTGGGTCAACCGTCTAGGCCGGGCTAAGGGGGTTACATCGTACCGACTCTCAAATGACTTGTGTACTGACGGTCTAGGTCAAATGACAAATTGGAGTGCTAGCCTGAGTATATTTCATATGAGGTCTCAGAAGAGTATCTTCCATAAGCCATGTTGTACCGTATCAAAAAGATAAATAGGCCAACAAGTGCTATGTTGGGTCTAGAAATCTGTTTGATCACAACTTGTTGATTGCAAGCAGTAATCTGGGTACGTGCTGGAATTGTGGATCAAGGGGACATATGAAGCGTGATTGTCCACAATCGGTTAGAGATGGATAAGCTCCGGTGTGAGCTGTTGAGCCACAGAGAGGCTGTGGGCGCGGTCGTGGTAACTTTCAGCATAGAGAGGATGGATAGAGGAATGTTGCACATGTTGTTGTTGTTCAGCCTGAGGGAGGTGGACAGGCTAGGGTGTATGCACACTGAGAGGGAAGCAATGACACGAATGTGATCACAGGTACCTTTACTTTGCAATCCTTGTCAGTACTTTCTTTGATTAATTCTGGTTCTACTCATTCATACATTTTGTGTGAGCATGCACAAGTGCTTGGTTTGCCTGTTGAGTTGTTAGATGTTGGTATGCGTGTAACTAGTTATTTTGGTGAAACGATTGTTACAAGGAAGTTGTATAAAAGATGTTCTTTGTCTGTTCAAGGTTATATGTTTGAGGTTGATCTTATGGAGTTGCCTTTCTATGGTTTCAATGTAATTCCTGGTATGGATTGGTTATGATATGATCCGGGCCAGCACCTTCCTTTATCGAACATTACTCGCATCTATGAATACATTCAAAGATCAAGTAAAGGGAGTATTCTTTAGATTATGCCATCATTTCATGCATTTAGTAATTTGGCATGCCTACATTATGCCATGTATCTCACATGTTCATGCATTGCTTAAAATCTATAATTTACATGCCCTTAACTATGATTTAGCTTTGAATGATAGGTTATACAATTATATAAATGTGACATGAAGAATAACCTATGTTTCACATTTTAGTTAAATTAATTGCATCATTTAACTTCACATTTCTTAACTTAAGATTCATGCTTATCTTATGGTTTTGAGAGCCACATTTCTCTTATATTTGTTTATTATTTTGCAAGGATAAAAATTATATTGAAAGAGGCATATATGAGGATTGGAATCAAGCTTTTGGAAGGACAAAATTCCAGCCATGCACGTAGGAATAAATCCAAGAAGTTGCCTATATGAAATTCGGCCACACAAGGAAATAAGCAAAATTTCTAGTGAAGCATTATGATTCTTGGCATCCAACGTTCAATTGAAGCTTGATACATGAAATTCACCATCCATATAATTATATCATAAAATAATCAAGAAAATTCAGACAATTTGAAGTGATTATTCGGCTGGTTAAAAGAACTCTTCAAATTGGATAAATGGACACCACTTTTCAAGCCATAACTCTTCAAATTGAAATTACATCTCTTCGTGGCCGAACCAACATGTATCTTTCCGGCCAAAGCTTCATTTTTATCCTATAAATAGGCTTGTAAAATCAATTGTAAAAAAAAAAATCTTTCCATTCATTTGAATTATATATCAATTGGTGAAGTTTTTCCTTCACTTTGTTCTTAGCGAACATATCACTTTCAAGGTAGCATTGTTTACTTTGGTGTCTTTGATTCCATCCATTGATACTTGTGGTTCCTAGATTGCTAACTAGAGGGTCCAATTCCACCCCAACGGGCCAGATAAGTGTCACAAGATTCGAGTCTTAAGTCTCTAATACTTAAGGTTCATCTTACCTTTGAAAGTCACCCTTGTAACCCCCTTAGCCCGGTCTAGATGTTTAACCCGAACAACGAAGATTACACGGGGAAAACCAAAGTCAACCCGAAAGTCAACCTTGATTTACGACCCTTTTTTCCTTTTTATCTTATCTAGATGCATATTATTAACCTATAAATTCAACAAAGTGATTAGGTGAAAACGGCACAGCGATCAGAGTTCAATTAGGGGTTCAATTGCATACATTTGACTTTTAGGGACAAAAACTGTAAATACCATAAAATACAAAGACTTTCATTATTTTAAAATTACCAATCCTCAATTAGTCATGTAACATGCCAACATGTCAAAATTCAGCTCAAATGGATCATCCAAACACATTCAATTGCACACACAATATTCAGGGACCAAAATGCAACATTTTCAAACCTTAAAAGATACTTTTAACTGAAATTTAACTACTCGTATCGATACACTTGGCCATGTATCGATACGCGTGAAGACAATAGCTAAAGAAGGTTTAAGCATATCGAAACGCTTCCTCGCGTATCGGTACGACCTTCAAACTTGGCCTAGGCGTATCGATACGCAGGCAATCTGTTTCGATACCCCTGTACAGAAATGCCTCATTTTACCTTAGCGTATCGATACGCTTCCCCATGTATCGATACGCATACTAGATTGGCTTCAACCAATTTCATTTAAACATACCAAATCACATTCAAACAAGCACAAATCATGCATACAAGATATACTCTATCTAATAAACTTTTAAACACCATCAAACAGCAAATCATACTCATCAACCACTTCATATCATGATGGCATTTAGCTATTCTAGCATGCTTAAGATATCAAGCTATTAAAAGGGTAAAACACCACAAACAAGCCATAGAACCATATAAAGGCCAAATACAAGTCCACAATCAGAAACTAAACATGCTTGTAACAGCAAACATCTCCAACCAAAATATAAAGTAGAAGTCCCACCCATTGCCACTTATTACACTAAGGGTGAACCACATACATCTCATTACAAAGCCTTGGATTCCTCTTGCTTTTCGGCTGCCTTGAAATGTTCAATTCTCTGCATTGATGAAACAAATGAATGTAAGCATATAGCTTAGTGAAGATTGCTAAACCACATTCATCAATGGATTTAACATAATTTGCAAAACCACCACTTTTATCACATTCTTTTTCATAAATCATGTCTTCTCAAGACAACAATGCATTTAATAAACACAAGCTCATATGCATCACTCAAAAACAGCAATTAAACCATTTCTCATGCTTTACCAAGCATCTCATGCATTCTTGCATCATTTACAAGCATCTCATGCTTCACATTATTCATTTACATTATATTGGCTCACAAGTGATAGTCCATAAACCATTTCAACACAAGACACAATCGGATACGCGGATTACAAGTGTTGTCCCACACGCTTCATACATACTACCGAACTACACAAGGCTCATACACGAGAGCAACCCTCCATCGTTGTGACACCCGCGGTGGAGTATAACGGTACAATCCCAACCCCTCAACACCACTCATCGGTAGTTGTATAATTCCACTAACGAGAGCACGTGACACATAATACAAGATCCACACACGGAATTAACAACCACCGTTGTGATCTTAACCTCAATCGTTAGGGTACTTGGATGGAGTATACGGTACAATCACAACCCCTCGACATCCAAGGCGACTTTATTCACGGCGCACCCAATCCTATAGCCGGCTAACTATATCCGATTAAAGTAACCAAAAATCATTTTCATCACTTGCCAATATAATCATTTAGCCACATTAATCCATTGTTTTACAAGCATAACCACAATGTCATTTCCACAAGCATCACATGCTTAATATCATATGCATTCAACACATGCAAACCAAGGATCACTTACCTAGTGCATCCTTAACACAATGGCATTAAAATCCAGCATTAAACCATGCTTAAACATGCTTAATAACAGTAAACAAATCAACACTTACTTCAAGTGCAATTTCACCAAATATAGCACATTACCAAGAGAGGGATTTTCGAATCACTTTATAACACCCCTCACCTCGGATTAGAGGCAAGGAGCATTATATTAACTTATAACGGATTCGGATTAGGCAGCGGAAGGGTTAACTATTTTCGTGTAATATTTTTTTTATCATTCGAATACATCTATTCAAATTACTCTAATTGCAATCACTCAATTTCGTATAACACATATAAGATCTCTTATACGTTCGATCAATAGCATAGTGGGCACATGTAATTTCATTAATTTATTCGGTACAACCCATATGTTAATACTATACATTTTGATTCATTTCAATTCTAATTTCATATTAAATTTTCTAGTATCAATCAAATCTCGAATCCATGTGATTCAACATATTATAATTCGATTCTATCAATTTCAATTGGTTCGAGTACTACTTTAACCCATCCAATTCGGTTGCTATGTTATCAATTAGTACAGCTTTAATATAGTGCTAACCGAGTTATAATTCATTCATATAATAATATCCGAAGCATCCATAGAGTTTTGGTTTCCCTTTTTACAAAATACTACCCGGGGTAACTATAAAGGCCAAACCTATAGGTTGTCTATACAAAAAGAACTTCAACAAAAAGAATCAAGCCCCCAAACATGTACTTGGGCGATCTATACCCCAAAATATTTACCCCTTAATTACATACCAAAATGAAGGGAAACGTCTTATAAAGTTTATACATAACTAAAGTAATAGTTCATAAACATCACCATTAGACCGAACTGAACTAACATGCAGAACGCTAGGTCACCCAACATAAGCACGACAAAGATAGGAAAAGGCATATTTAATCTTCGTGTGAGGAGAATACGGGTGGAGGATCAACAAGTTAGAACCTAAAATTTTTGGGAAGGAAGGAAGGGTTCGAGTGGTAAGTACTTTTCGTACTTAGTGAGGAAACCTTAATCTAATCGATTTCCATTTAATTACTTATGATCATACATTGTGTTCCACTTTGCACATTAATCCATTCGATTGGTTCAAGAAATAAAACAATTTCACAATTAATTGATACATACTAGCAAACAATCAAACATGTGCATAGTAAGGCATGTATTTCCATTCGAATACAAGCAGTTTCACATCGATCATATCATTGACATTTCATACAAGTCATGAATCCAAATCAATCTTCCAATTTATCAATTATCATACTCGAATTGCATATCATAACAAGAACAACACTTCATGTTAACTCTACATCATAATCAAACATTTCAAGTCCTTCAATGACCTCATGCTAGTCCAATTACATACCGATTTAACATAGAATTAAAAATCAAAACTTCCATTTCAAAGTCATAGTACTCAATTCGAATTAATTACTTCAATTTCATAAATTCAATTAAAGTAATTACATTTAACAAGCAGCAACAAACTGTAGCAGATAATTAATTAATTTCATAATTCACATTTAACTTGCTGCCATCTAATTCAAAGAATTACACTCAATCAAAAGTTCAATTTCGGATTTCATTACTTTAATTTTCTTATTAACTCAATTAGCAATGCCTTGGATAGTAGAGTATGCTAGGTAATCAAGTCACATATAACTGAATTGTGAATCAAAATTCACCATATAATAGGTACCACGTACCAAAGTCGTATCATCGTATCACATATCATAATGTTCGCAGACATTAAGCAAGAAGGTACACTTACGTACCACAATATCGAGTACACTAACGTACCGATTTTCTTATCGAGCTCAGACTCTAGGCTAGCCGTACTACCTGGACAGACTATACACACCAAGGGCTTTGCTTATTGATATTTAATTTAAGTCATATAATTATTCAAAAATTTTCAGAATATATTTCTCAATCCTTTCGATTGTGATCATGAAATTTCAATTTCAAATGTCTCATGATATCACAAATAGCATGTAATGAATTTCAATTCAGTTTTCATATCAGCAATTCAGCATTTATATCATCAAATTTCATCTCACATAATTCAATCCACATATCACAACTCAATTTCCAATCGAGCTTATCAAATATACACATGGTATCAACCAATTTAATCAAACATTGATCATTCGATCATCCTATCAATAATGCTAACAATCAGCAATTCAATAATCTAAAACAGTCCAATAAACCTCAATTTCAATTCGAAATCAGCATAGCAAGTAACACTTCTCAATTCAAGCATATAAGTCACAAAAAATTTCATATCACATGCATCTTATCCAATTTCCTTTATTCCTTCTTCCCGAATTAAAATCAAATAATTATTTAGTCCAATTGCATGCTTAACATAATTAAAAATCAATTTAAGGCAGTTGAGACTCTAATCCCAACTCTAAGGTCGTTTCACTCACAATTCGCCGAGTTAGTTCTGTATCTGAATGCCTTTTGCTCGATCCGCAGTTGTCCTCGGTACAATCTCTTCCTCGACTCTTTCACTTCTAGGATCTAAGGCATTTAAGCCAAACAATAGGAAATTTTCAGAATTTATTTCATAATTTCAAGGCTGAATTTTATCTCTTGTTCAAAACAGTCCCTATACTAATATGGTTTGACAAGGCCAATTCCCATTTTTACTAATTTCTTTAATTAAATGCTTAAATCTTCAAATTGATCATTAAATTTTGTGGATTTCACTTCCCACAGATTGTTTATCTACTTACCACCATTCCATTTTATCAATTTTACAATTTAATAAGTCATATGTTCTCAAATTTCCTTTCTTTTCATTTACACACAATTCTGACCACCTAACTTAATTCGTTTCTTATTTCTTTTACACAACTTCAAATCGATCACCGTTTGTTCCTAAAATCAATTAATATACCCAATTTCATCATATCAAAATTTCAGCTTGAAACTCCTAACAGATTATTTTCTACAAATTTCTAAAGTTCACTGTCCAGCTAGGAGCATTGCTGGACAGTTTTGCATGCTGTTCAAAATGAGTTTCCAGATTTTACTACATTCATCAAAACTCCTTTTTATAATTTTTCTACCACTTTAGACATGTCAAGGTAGAACATATCAAAAATTCATCACTAAACTCTTACTAGTGAATTTTCTACAATTTTCTAAAGTTGCATGTCTTGTAACTTACCAAATCTGTCCAATTTAATTCTTGCATGTTCATAAGCTTTCATCTTTTAAATTTTCTTAAGATTTCTTATGAACTTAGAAATTTCCAACAACATCACATTTAGCATCATCCTTTTCATGATTTTCTAAACACATTAAAACCATTGATCTATTGAAATTTCCACCATATTCGAACTAAAGAGGGAGTGAGCTACTTACTTCCAATTTTTCTTTGAATTTTCTATGAAGATTTCAATGCCATGCAAGCCTTTTTTCCTCTCCACCGAAACTCTCAAGATTTCTCTCTAATTTTTATGTTTGTGATATTGGTGTGAATGAACAAATGAACTTAGATGGTTTTGGTTTGGGGTAGCCGGCTAAGGAAAGAAAAGAGAGAGAAGGGAGACAATTTTAATGGGATATGACCAACATGTCATATCTCAACTAATTTTCTTCTCATCATCTTTTAATAACACAATTAATCACATATAATCCTTAATAATATCATGTTTTCCTATTAATTCAAGGGTTAATCTATGCATTTTAACTTTAGCATGCAAGCCTTATATTTTCTTCTTGTTCGGTTTGGTCATTGGACATAATGACCGAATTCTTCTTGAACATTTACTTAAATTTCAATTTGATCCATATTGAACCTAATTTCAATTCAATAATTAAGGATTAAATCTTAATAATTTATCCAATCGCTTACTTAAATCCCTTAATCTTCTAGGCTAATTTTTTTGGGATGTTACATTTCTCCCCCCTTAACGAAAGAATTCGTCCCCGAATTCTTACCTGAATCGAACAAATGAGGATATTGGTTTCGCATTGTTTCCTCAGGTTCCCATGTTGCCTCTTCCATCTTGTGATTTCTCCACAAGACTTTAACCAGTGCAACATTTTTGTTCCGGAGTCTTTTAATTTCCCTATCCAGAATCTGAATCGCTTCCTCTTCGTAGGACAAGTCAGGATTCAACTCTACTTCTTCTGGCTCTAAGATGTGAGAAGGATCGGATCTATACTTTCTGAGCATTGACATATGAAAGACATTGTGAATTTTATCGAACTCACTAGGGAGTGCAAGTCGATAAGCCACTGGGCCAATTCTTTCAGTGATTTCAAAAGGTCCAATAAAGCGAGGACTGAGCTTTCCCCTCTTTCCGAACCAAAATACTTTCTTCCATGGAGAGACTTTAAGAAAGACTTTGTCTCCCACATTATGCTGGATATCTCTTCGTTTCAGATCAGCATAGGCTTTTTGTCTATCGAAGGCTTGTTTTAAGCGAGAGTGGATGATTTGAACTTTTTCTTATGTTTCTCTGAGCAATTGGGGTCCCAAAACTTTGTTTTCACCAAGTTCGGACCAGCAAAGAGGTGTTCTGCATTTTCTGCCATACAATGCTTCAAAAGGAGCCATCTGAATAGACGACTGATAGCTATTGTTGTAGGCAAATTCCACTAAGGGTAGGGATTTCTCCCAATTCTTCCCAAAGTCAATTATGCAAGCTCTAAGCATATCTTCAAGAATTTGAATTACTCGTTCAGACTGACCATCACTTTGCGGATGGAAAGCTGTGCTTAAATTCAATTTAGTACCCATAGCTCTTTGCAGAGTTCTCCAGAATCTAGAAGTGAATCTTGGATCACGATCAGAGACAATGGAGATAGGAATTCCATGTAGCCGAATTATTTCTTGAATGTACAGATTGGCTAAAGTCTCCAAACTGAAATTGATACGGATAGGGATGAAATGTGCCGATTTGGTGAACCGGTCAACAATCACCCAAATAGCATCATATTTTCTGGGAGAACAAGGAAGACCAGTCACGAAGTCCATAGTAATTCGTTCCCATTTCCACTGTGGCAGTACAAGTGGTTGGAGTAGTCCAGTGGGAACTCTATATTCAGCTTTGACTCTTTGACTCTTTGGCAATTGAGACA
This sequence comes from Hibiscus trionum, assembly GCA_030270665.1. Lineage (NCBI taxonomy): Eukaryota > Viridiplantae > Streptophyta > Magnoliopsida > Malvales > Malvaceae > Hibiscus > Hibiscus trionum. The sequence goes on from BSYR01000021.1 coordinate 33,788,324, forward strand.
TTTAGATACAAAACTTCCACAGTAGTCCACTATGGCGTTACACTTTCCTTTTACTTTCATCGATTTAATTCTCCATCTACTATCATCTCTTCTTCCATTTCTTTTATTCATTTTCAACTTCCATATTTTAATTTGATATCTCAAAACTTTCATCTCATTCTATCCTTTCTAGCCCCTTAAATTTCACCCATCTTTCACCCTACTTCATCACCAAAACACCAAAACAGCCCATTCTTCCTATCCTTCGAAATCTTTCAATTCTCAACCAAATTCTTCAATTCTTTCAACCAATCTCTTCATTTATATTCAAATTGAAAATCTAGAAAGTTTCATAATTTTCCAATTTCATTTGGTAGGTCAATTGAAGACTTCTTTCCAACCTACCCTTAAAGACTACCCTTCCAACCTATTTCGACCACCCTACTTTCCATCCCTATAACTTTCTCATTCCTAAACCTTTTTTTCTAAAATTCTTGACCCTAAATCGTAGCCCTACATCCCATCTACAACATACCAAAAATTCAGCCCTTCCAAAACGTTTACCCTTCCAATCGAACCCTCAAAGTACCCTACTCGAAAACTGTCCTACCAGCCTTATTCAACCCTACCACCCTTCCTAGCCAAAAATTCTCTTAATTGCTTCCGATATTCTCTATACTAACCTATACCAATATTGTACTTTGTTTTATCAAGTACTTGTTTGTGCATGAATACTTGCATTCGGAGTGAGATTTGCTTGCCTTCTAGGTTCGAGAACAAGCATAGATCGATTTGTCCCATCAAGTGAAGACATCACCAATTTGGCCCTTGATTGCAACAATTGGACCTCCCAAAGGGGTTCATATCAGGTTATCTGAGCATAGGGATGTGGTTGATTTTGAGACCAAGCGAGTTTCGTTGAAACTTACCGATGATTATGAGGTGGTAATTGTTTGTGAGAATGTGAAGCTTTTGTCTAATGTGGTTTCGGATCTTGAAGAGAATCGGTTGATGCGTTTGGGATGGGAAGCTTTCCTGGCTTATGTGATGAATTTGAGTACAAATGAGGTGCGAGTATAGGACATACGTACAATATGTGAGTTTCCAGGTGTATTTCCAAAAGAGTTGCTTGGTTTGCCACCAAAAAGAGAAATTGAGTTTGACATTGAGTTGTATGAAAATACGGCTCTAGTGTCAATTACTCCATATCGAATGGTACCTAAAGAGTTGAAGACGTAACTTCAGGAATTGCTTGATCGAGGTTTTATTGGGCCTAGTGTTTCACCGTGGGGTGCACCGGTCTTGTTTGTGAAGAAGAAAGATGGCACGATGTGAATGTGTATAGATTATCATCAGTTAAACAAGTTAACAGTCAAGAACAAGTATCCTTTGCCAAGGATTGATGATTTTTTGATCAGTTTCGAGGTGCTTCGGTGTTTTCCCAGAATGATCTGAGATCATGATATTACCAATTGAAAGTAAAGGATGTAGATGTGCCTAAGACTCCTTTTCGTACGAGGTACATGCATTATGAGTTCTTGGTGATACCGTTTGGTTTGACTAATACCCATGTTGTGTTCATGGACATGATAAATCGTGTGTTCCATGAGTTTTTGGATAGGTTTGTGGTTGTGTTTATCGATGACATTCTCATGTACTCTCGTATCGAGGAGGACCATGATGAGCATTTGTGGATTGTGTTGCAAGTTTTGTTGGAATCAGCTTTATGCTAAGTTGAGCAAGTGAGAATTTTGGCTTAAGGAAGTCGTTTTTCTTGGATATATAGTGTCGATTGAAGGGATTCGGGTCGATCCCCAAAAGGTTGAAGTGGTGATGAATTGGAAGTCACCTAAGTCAGTTCATGAGGTGCGTAGTTTCCTTGGTTTGGTGGGATACTATCGTAGATTGGTGGATGGTTTTTCAAGGATTGCTGGTCCTTTGAAAAAGTTGTTGCAAAAAGATGTTAAGTTTGAATGGACTATGTTAGACAACAAGCTTTTGAGAAGTTGAAGTGTTTGTGGTTTATAGTGATGTGTCCTATGTTGGTTTGGGATGTGTGTTGTTGCAAGAAGGTAGGGTGGTAGCTTATGCATCTCGACAGTTGAAAGTGCATGAGCGTAATTACCCTACGCATGATATCGAGTTGGATGTGGTGGGGTTTGCCTTGAAAATTTGGAGGCATTACCTTTTATGGTGAAAAGGGTACAATGTACACGGACCACAAAAGTTTGAAGTACTTGATGACACAAAAAGAGTTGAGTCTTAGGAAACGATGGTGGTTGGAGTTGCTTAAGGATTACGACTTGACGATTGAGTACCATCCGGGGAAGGCTAATGTTGTAGTCGATGCCTTGAGTAGAAAGATGGTTGTAGAGTTGAAGGTGATGTTTGCTCGGTTTAGTATATCGCGAGATGGTGGTTTAATGGATGGGTTAGAAGTGAAACCCTCGTTGGTGGAGTTGATTAAGGAGAAGCAGTTGTTGGATGATTCATTGGTACCGCATGTTCAGGACATTGCGGAAGGAAACCCAATGAACTTTTGTTTCAATGATGATGGTGTTTTGTGCTTTAAGAGTCGAATAGTTGTGCCGAAGGATGTTGAGCTGAGACACACTATCTTGACTGAGGCTCATAGCAGTTCTTTTTCTATGCATCCTGGTAGTACAAAGATGTATCGTGGGTTGAAGGATGAGTACTATTGGGTTGGCTTGAAGAAGGACGTGGCTGATTTTGTTAGTAAGTGCATGGTTTGTCAACGTGTTGAAGCTGAACATCAATTTCCTTTTGGATTGTTGGAACCATTGAAGATTTCAAAATGGAAATGAGAGAAAATCACCATGGATTTCGTGATGGGTTTGCCTTTGACACCGTCCAAAAAGAATTCCATTTGGGTGATTGTTGATCATTTTACGAAGTGTGCTCATTTTTCTGGTGTTGCATACTACGTATACGTTAGACAAGTTGGCGGATTTGTACTTCTCTGAGATTGTGAGGTGGCATGGGGTGCCTTAGTCCATTGTTTTGGATCGAGATTCGTGTTTCACATCGAGGTTTTGGGAGTGTCTACCTCAAGCGTTGGGTACGCGTTTGAATTTTAATACTTCGTATCATACTCAAACAGATGATCAGTCTGAACGAGTTATCCAAGTGTTGGAGGATATGTTGAGGTGTTGCATCATTGATTTTCAAGGTTCTTGGGAGAAACAGTTACCTTTGGTGGAGTTTGATTACAATAATATTTATCAGGAGAGCATTCAAATGGCTCCTTATGAGGCTTTGTTTGGAAGGAAGTGTATAACACCTCTTTGTTGGGCAGAAGCGGGACAAAAGTTGGTTTCTTTGCCTAATGTGCTTAAGGGCACTATGAAAAAAGTGAAGCTTATTAGTGAAAGGTTGAAAGCGGCTTCGGATCGACAAAAGTCTTATGCGGATTTGAAGTGCAAGGAGGTTAAGTATGTTGTAGGTGATAAGGTGTTTTTTAAGGTTTCACCTTGGAAAAAGGTGATGAGATTTGGCTGGAATGGAAAGTTGATTCCGAGGTTTATTGGACCGTATGAGGTGCTTGAGTGTGTTGGACATGTTGCCTATAGGTTGAGGTTGCCTCCCGAGTTGGAGAAGATACATGATGTTTTCTATGTATACATGCTTCAGAGATATAGATCATATTCATCTCATGTTATGCTTGTTGAGGAGATTGAGTTGAATCCAGATTTTTCCTATGATGAAGAACCGATTGAGATCTTAGATTCGAACAACAAGGTTCTTCGTGGTAAGACCATTGAGTTGGTCAAGGTCTTGTAGCGACATCGTGGTGTTGAAGAAGCCACGTAGGAAAGGAAGGATGACATGAAGAAGCAGTTTCCTTATCTTTTTCCATCAGGTAAAATTTCGAGCACGAAATTTCCTAAGTGGGGGAGAGTTGTAACGCCTCGGTTTTGGGCCTATGAGTGTTTAAGGTTGACTTGGGGTTTGTAGGACCTAGACTAGAGATCTGGGTTAGTTCAGGAGTGGTTAAAGGAAAACGTGGTTCATGATATGATAAAATTATGGGAAAATTTTCTAAAATCCTCTAATATATATATATATATATATAAAGGTTTGGTGAAGTCAATTTTGGAAAATGGATTTCTGAGGATTGACATTTCGGGTTAGTGACTGTTTTGTAAAAATGTAAAATCTATTTTTAAGGACTGTTTTGAAAGATGGTCAAAACTTAGAATCTTTAGGGAGCTAATATATATTTAATGAGCCTTTTCCTTTAATTGATCAATTTTAAAGGTGTTTTATTAAAAAAGAATTAAAAGGAGATTTTAATAAAAAGGGAATTTAGTCTTCTAAATCTATTTTGGCGTAACTTTTTTTCTCTCATTTTGTCATCAGCCAAACACTTCTTTTTCTCTCAAACTTCCAGAGATTTTCATCTTCTCACTTCACCTTGATTTACAAATGATTTTCTTAATAATTCTTCCATTTAACTCAAAGGATTCTTGAAGATTTCTCATCAAATCTTGTCAATTAAAGGAATAGGCAAGGGTTAGAGGTAATTTTCGTTCAACTTCTCTAATCAAGATCCTTTAATGAAATTCCCAAGTCTTTGGCTCTCTAATTGTGTTTAATAACAATGTTTTATAATCTATTTGATGAAAATGGTTAGATCAAGCTTTGAAAGATGATTTCTTAAGATTTTCCTATTGGTACTGTTTTGGTTAATTTGAGATTGATTTTAATCATGTTTTGGATGTTAAATGATGTTGAAATAAAGGTTTTATCATATTAATCTCAAAATAGATTGGATCTCTAGTTGCTAGGTTGTTAGATTTTGGGGTTTTGTGGTGATAATGTGGTTTTGGTGTTGTTGGAGGTATAAAGATGCAAATAGATTGCTTTTGGATGTTAATTGATTATTAAAATTGGATGGAAGTGTTAGGTTTTGACTGGGTTGAGTTTGTAGAGTAATCGGAGGTGTTTTCAGTTATTTCAGATATGCGTTTTGGTGTTTTTGGGCAGATCAATGAAGTGGCTTTGGTTGCTAGTGTTTTAATGCATTTGAGATGCATTAATCATCTGTTCTTGTGTGGTATAAACATGAAAGAACGTATCGGAAGCAATCGGTGAAGTTTCGGAAGCTTCGGAAGCCTAATTAAACTTCGGCAAAGCAAGCGAGGTATTGTTGGTGAGTGGAGTTTGTTTTAAAGTCTTTCAAAGACTTGAAAGCAAGGTTTTGGGTTTATATTGAGTTTGAAACACTAATCTAAGCCCATAAGTAAGCTTGAGATGTTTCGCCCTCGTTTCTCGGTTTTTATCCCATTGATTTTTATGATCATGCTCATGTTTTGAAGATAGAATTACACCTAATGTTTCATGCATGTTTTGAAAAATGATTTGGTGATTTACATGATCCCATGAGATAGATTTGTTATTTCAAAGAGATAGGAATTGATGAGAAAATGCTATGCATTGAGTTTGCTTTTAAAATGGGATGAGATATGGTATATGTTTATGCATTGAAAAACAGTAGGTAAATGATATTTAAAATGAGTATATTGGCATGAGATGAGATTATTGTTACCGAATATAATTGATCGACCAATAGGATGAGAAGTGCACTATAATATACAAAATCCGTGTGTGCTCTTTGGTTCGGAGAATGGGGGTAGTGCCATCCGGTTCTAAAGTGAGAGTGTGGTAATGAGAGATTCCACCACGGTAAGTCTTGATGATGTGAGATTCCACCAAACTTTGTGGCGATGAGAGATTGTCACACCCTGAAAACCGGTTTAGTCAGAATTAGATTCCGGTGACCGAATATTTTGTAATGTTGTATTCGAACGATGTAATTGTTCGATATCATACCCAATTTAAAACAATAAAAGGTATTATTATTATATATATATGGTTGGACCCATGGCAATTCCTTTAAATAGATGGAATTGCGTGAGAATTCCCCACCTTAAGCAACACATGGCAAAAGCCACAATTAAGGTGTCATGTTGCCACAAAACGTGGCTTAAGGTGGCCATAAATTTGGCCTTGTAAACCACGTGGCTAAGCATAAGGCTAGCCACAAATTGCCATAAAATCATGCTAACGTGGAGCATGGAAGAACATTAGGGGGAAGATTGTACTATAAAAGGGAGGGGAAAGGTTTGGTATAGGCCCAACAAGTAAGGGGCAAACAAACAAACGGTCAGTTCAGTGTTAGATTGGTAGTTCGAATTTTTTGGTTTAGCAATATCAAATCTCTGCTAATGTTGGGGTAACTCTAATTCTTGTTTAATCTAAGTTTTGATATCGATTTTAATATTATGTATTAATTTGATATCGTTTTGTCGATTCTAATTAATTCATATTTGATTAACCTAGCTCAAGGGGTTGATAATGAACAACCACCACCTCCTCTAAAAACCATAATAATAATAATAATAATAATAATAATAATAATAATAATAATAATAATAATAATAATAATAATAAAGGCGTCGTTATCCGAGGACCTTAGAAACGTCGGGTTGTCGAGGTGAGTATAGTTGTGTCAAGGGATAGGCTCGGCGTCGTCCCCTTGCATTATTTTATGGTTATGTTTGTATTTGTTAAGGGCTCACGTAAAGCAACTATGTTCGAATGGCAAATTTGGTAAGTGACTTGCATTACTTTTGATATGTTCGAATATGACTATGATATGCTACATGTATGTTATAAATTTGGAAATAATATGAAACGCTAAATGATATGATATAAAAATTATGGACTATGTGAATTTGTGTATTTATTGACATTGGATGCAATTGGCATGCCATAGGATTATTTGAGCTCACCAAGTAAGGGAGGACTACAGTCCAAGGCTGCAACCTATATGTGGGAGAAATAAGGGCGAATGTGTAAGGGGTATATGTTCTGGAGTTACAGATCATTTTCCAATTATGTGATTTGGTGTACAGTAAATTCGCATATCCAATAGTACCTAATATGATATGTGCCTATGAATTGTGCTTTGGCATTATGATTATGATATGAATCTGTGAAATATATATGTGAATATGAAAGCATAAAAATAAGTGGAATAAGCCTGAATTGTGTATAGTGTGATATGACTACTTATATATTTGATTATCATGCATTTCATAATAGTGATCATTTATTGTAGTTGTTATAACTACCTCACTAGGCTATGTAAGCCTAACATTCATGTGTCTCATGCATTTCAGGACCATAAGAATTTTGGCATTCGATCGTGTTGTTGTAGTTGTAAGTCACTTCTACAAATCATATGTATGTTAATCTTCTGCCATGAACTCCTAGTAAGGTGTCATATGGTCTAAACATGTCATATATGAGCTTTTTGATAGTCTAATATTGTGCAAGAGTTAAATATGATTTTTATCATGTTCGAGAATGGTTAGAACTAGTAAAATGAACTTATATGTGCTAAAAGTTGAAAACTAGGTAAATTGATTCGAAATGCCTTAAAACTTGACATGCTATTAGAAATATAGATTTCAGACTTTCTGGTAAAATTTTGTAAAGTTTGGAAATTATTTTCTAGGCTAATCCGAATAAAAACAAATTTAAATAATTTACAAAATAGTCACTAAATATTGTATCGTCTAATCGGATAGGTAAATGACCTCCGTTAGTAATGAAATTTCACAGGATAATAATTTGTAAGTTTAATTTAGGTATGATAAGTACTCCTTATTTGTAAAATTTACAATTTAATCCTTAAGTTCGAAAAAGTTTAAAATTGACCCCCAATTTGAGTAAATTGCTAATGAGTTAAATTGTTAAGTCCTAAAAAAGATTAATAAAATATTCCAGATAAGATTTTGTACTCCGATTAAGTTACGAACTCTGAATATGTCTTTCGGTAACACTTTACGATCCGGTTCTCTACCAGGCTAGGAAGGGGTGTTACAATTAGTGGTGTCAGAGCCTAGGTTTAGTTGATTCTAGGATTAACCAGCCATCTGTTATGAGTCTATGTCTACATATGTCACCTAGGAGTTTAATTGTACATATTATCTGTGACTTGCAACTAACACAATTTTACCTTTTATGTTTAATTAGAATGTCTGTGCCCAACGATAGACATATCGCAATAGAACCACATCTCGGTTCTACGTAATCCTTGGAAATTTGCCTTAGAATCTGAGCTTGTCACTTCTGATATAGTTGTCTCTAACTCACTAGGAGATAGTGTGGTAGTACGAATGATTTGCAAAGCTTGTCCTTTAAGGATCCAAGGGATCCCATTCTCGGCCAATTTGATGGCCCTACCTTTCCATGAGTTCGATCTTATCCTAAGTTTTGATTGGTTAGCTAAACATCGAGCCTGGATGGGCTGTTCGAGAAAGAAGTATTACCTCCCTAGACTCAGTAAAGGAAGCATAACCTTGATGAAAACCAAACATGAGCCTAGTGAAGCTATCATCCAAAAACCCAAAAATGTACCAGTGATGAAAGAATTCCATGATGTATTTCCCAATGAACTTCTGGGACTCCCTTCGACCCGAGAAGTAGAATTTGGAATCGAAGTGCAATAAGGGACTACACCAGTCTCCATTGCTCCAAACAGAATGGCTCCGGTGGAATTAAAAGAACTTAAGGCCCAAATCCAAGACCTATTGGATAAAGGATTCATTCGACCGAGTTCTTCACCCTGGGGAGCACCGGTATTGTTCTTTAAAAAGAAGAATGAATCGATGCGTCTATGCATTGACTATCGTTAGTTGAATAAAGTAACGATTAAGAATAAGTATCCGTTATTGAGGATCGAACATCTCTTCGATCATTTGAAAGATGTTTTTGTCTTTTCTAAGTTAGAACTGCGATCTACGTACTATCAAATGTCAGTAAAGGAGTCCGATGTTCCAAAAACTGCCTTTTGAACTAGGTGTGACCACTACAAATTTCTGGTGATGCCTTTTGGGCTCACGAATGCACTTGTTGCCTTCATGGAACTAATAAATCGTGTATTTTGACCCTATCTCGATAATTTTTGGGTTGTCTTCATAGATGACATTCTGATATGTTCTAAAGACTCTGTTTCTCATGAAGAACATCTCCAGATTGTGCTTCAGACCCTCCGATAAAAATAGCTCTATGCCAAGTTCAGTAAATGTGAATTCTGGCTATCTGAAGTAGACTTTCTTGGCCATTTGATTTCTTCTGTGAGAATCCAGGTAAACCCAAAGAAGATTTAAGCAATCCTTTATTGGACTCATGCGAAGAATGTGGGAGAAGTTAGTAGCTTTCTTGGCCTTACAGGCTACTACCGTAGGTTTGTTGAGGGGTTCTCTTTGATTGCAGTGCCCTTAACGAAGCTTTTCCGCAAGGATACTCCTTTTGTGGGTTGTTGATCAGCAAAAAGATTTCGATCTGCTCAATAAGTCCTTACTCATGCCCCTGTGTTAGTGCAACCCGAGTCGGGCAAAGACTTTATTGTGTATAGTGATGCATCTCATTCGAGATTAGGCTGTGTACTGATGCAAGAGGGAAAAGTCATAGCCTATGCCTCACGTCAACTTTAAATGCATGAGCTGAACTACCCGGTATATGATCTGGAGTTAGATGTTGTTGTGTTTGCCTTAAAAATTTGGAGGCATTATCTGTACGGTGAGAAGTGTTACTTGTACACGGATCACAAGAACTTAAAAATATCTTCTGACTTAGAAATAGATGAATCTTCGTCAATGTTGTTGGATGGAGCTTTTGAAAGACAACTACTTGGTTATTGATTACCATCCTGGTAAGGCCAATGTTGTAGCTAATGCCTTTAGCCGAAAACCTACCCCTTCTCTGAGATTTTTTAATGCTCATTTCCGACTCAAGAAACAAGGCGAGTTGTTAGCTGAACCCAGAGTTTAGTCAACCATTGTGTCCCGAATCAAGGCACTCCAAGAATTTGATGAGAAGTTGCGAACTCTTATTGCTAAGATTAAGGACAAACTGATTCCTAACCTTGTTATGAATTTCGAAGGGTTATTGTGCTTTCCAAACTGTATATGTGTTCTCGATAATAATGATCTTTGGAATCGGGTCCTAAGAGAAGCTCACTCTAGTCCTTTCTCCGTTCATCTAGAAGCAATCAAGATGTAAAAAGATTTTAAGGAGATCTATTGGTGCTTTGGTATAAAAAATGAAATCACGGACTTTGTGGCTAGGTGTTTGACCTGCCAACGGGTTAAATCCGAGCACAAGTTGCCCACTGGTCTCTTGCAACCCATTGAACTTCCACAATGGAAATGAGATCGTATTACAATGGATTTCGTAAGCGGTCTACCAGTGACACCGGAGAAGAGATGCTATTTGGGTCATTGTGGACCAATTCACCAAACTTGCTCATTTTCTTCCAGTAAGAATGGACTCCAGCTTGCCTAAACTTGTTGAGTTATACATTCGTGAAGTTATCCATTTGCATGGGGTGCATGTGTCCATCATTCCTGAACGTGATCTACCTTTTGCATTTAAGTTGTGGATAACCCTACAGAAGGCGCTGGGAACTCAAGTGCACTTAAGCACTGCTTTACACCCTCAATGATGGTCAATCCGAAAGGGTTACTCAAGTAACCTTATATTTTCCTTTGATCCGCATGCATAATCATTCCATACCAATTTTGATTCTTCCTTGTAGAATTTAGAAGATATGCTATGAGCATGTGTTATCAATTTTGGAAATATGTGAGAAATCCCTAGCCTTAGTGGAGTTTGCATAAAATAATAGTTACCAAGCTTTGATTCAAATGGCCCTGTACGAAGCTCTTTACGAAATAAGATGTAGAATCCCACTCTGTTGGACCGAGCTTGGTGAATGCAAAATGTTAGGCCCTGGCTTACTTCGGGAAACCGAAGAAAAGGTAACCATAATTTTTGATCCACTCAGAGCTGCATTCGATCGATAAAAAGCCTACTCTGATTTGCAAAGAAGGGACATTCAATATGACGTTGGCGAGAAAGCTTTCCTTAAGGTGTCTCCGTGGAAGAAGATCATTCGTTCTAGTAAAAAGGGAAAACTAAGTCCTAGTTTCATAGGCCCATTTGAGGTGATCGAGAAAGTTGGACCTGTTGCCTACCGACTAACTCTCCCCGAGGAGTTAAGTCGAATCCATAATGTTTTTCACGTGTCTATGCTACAGAAGTACCGATCAGACCCTTCCCATTTGATCGAGCAGGAGTCTGTGAAAATTCAATCCAATCTGACGTACGAGGAAGAACCTGTATATATCCTCCCACGAGAAGTCAAGAAGCTTCAAAATAAATACGTACCCTTAGTAAAAGTTTTGTGGCAAAGTCACTTCGCCGAAGAGGCAACATGGGAACCCGAAGAGACTATGCAGAAGTTGTACCCTCATCTATTCGCCTGAACCGAAAATTCGAGGACGAATTTTCTTAAGGGGGGAGAGTTGTCACACCACAAAAACTGGTCTAGTCGAAATTAAGTTCCGGTGATCGAATATTTTGTACTATTGTGTTCAAACGATGTAATTGTTCGATATCGTACCCAATTTGAAACGATTATTATTATTATTATTATTATTATTATTATTATTATTATTATTATTATTATTATTATATATGGTGGGACCCACCACAATTCCTTTAAATTGAGGAATTGCGTGAGAATTCCCCGCCCTAAGTAACACATGGCAAAAGCCACAATTAAGGTGGCATGTTGCCACAAAACGTGGCTTAAGGTGGCCATAAATTTGGCCTTGTAAACCACGTGGCTAAGCTTAAGGCTTCCCACAAATTGCCAAAAAAATCATGCTAACGTAGAGCATGAAAGATCATTAGGGGGCCGATTGTAGTATAAAAGGGAGGGGAAAGATTCGGTATAAGCACAACGAGTAAGGGTCAAACAAACAAACGGTTTCGAATTTTTCTGTTTAGCAGTATCGAATCTCTGTTATTATTGGGCTAAGCTCAAATTCTTGTTTAATCTAAGTTTTGATATCGATTTTGATATTCCGTATTAATTCGATATCGTTTTGTCGATTCTAATAAATTCTTATTTGATTAACCTAGCTCAAGGGGTTGGTAAAAAACAACTGCCACTACCTCCGAAAACCAAATAATAATAATAATAATAATAATAATAATAATAATAATAATAATAATAATAGTAATAGTAATAATAGTAAAGGCATCATTATCCGAGGACCTTCGAAACGTTGAGTTGTCGAGGTGAGTGTAGTTGTGTCAAGGGTTAGGCTCAGCGTTGTTCCGTTGCATTATTTTATGGTTATATTTGTATTTGTTAAGGGATCGCGTAAAGCAACTATGTTCGAATGGTAAATTTGGTCAGTGCCTTGCATTACTTTTGATATGTTCGAATATGACTATGATATACTACATGTATGTGATAAATGTGGAAATAATATGAAACGCTACATGATATGATATGAAAATTGTGGAGTATGTGAATTTGTGTATTTATGGACATTGAATACAATTGGCATGCCATAAGATTATTCGAGCTCACCATGTAAGGGAGGACTACGGTCCAAGGCTATGGCCTATATGTGGGAGAAATAAGGGCGGATGTGTAAGGCATATATGTTCCGGAGCTACGGCTTATTTTCTAATTATGTGATTTGGTGTACAGGGAGTTCGCGTATCCAATGGTACCTGATGTGATATGTGCCTATGAATTATGCTTTGACATTATGATTATAATAAGAATGTGTGAAATATATATGCGAATATGAAAGCATGAAAATAAGTTGAATAAGCATGAATTGTGTATAGTGTGATATGACTTCTTGTATATTTGATTATCATGCATTTCATAATATTGATTATTTATTGTAATTTTTATAAGTACCTCACTAGACTATGTAAGCCTAACATTCGTGTGTCTTATACATTTCAAGACCATAAGAATTCTCTCATTCGATCGTGTTGTTGCGGTTACAAATCACTTCTACAAATTATATGTATGTTAATCTTCTGCCATGAACTCCTAGTAAGGTGTCATATGGTCTAAACATGTCATATATGAGCTTTTTGATAGTCTAATGTGTGCAAGAGTTAAATATAGTTTTTATCATGTTCGAGAATAGTTAAAACTATTAAAATGAGCTTATACGTGCTAAAAGGTAAAAACTAGGTAAATTGATTCGAAATGCCTTAAAACTTGACATGCTATTAGAAATGTAGATTTTAGACTTTCTAGTAAAATTTGGTAAGGTTTGCAAACTGTTTGATAGGCTAATCTGAATAAAAACAAATTTAAATAATTTACAAAATAGTCACTAAATATTGTATCGTCTAATTGGATAGGTAAATGACCTCCGTTAATAATGAAATTTCACAAGATAATAATTAGTAAGTTTAATTTCAGTATGATAAGTACCCTTAATTTGTAAAATTTACATTTTAATCTCTAAGTTTGAAAAAGTTTAAAGTTGACCCCAACTTGAGTAAACTACTAATGAGTTAAATTGTTAAGTCCTAAAAGAGATTAATAAAATATTCAGGATAAGATTTTGTACTACGATTTTGTTCTGAACTCTGAATATGTCTTTCGGTAACACTTTTCAATCCAGTTCTCTATCAGGCCGAGAAGGGGACGTTACAGAGATACAACCCTAAGAGTTCGGTGACGCGAGGTTCCACCGAGGTAGGACTTGATGATGTGAGATACCGTCAAGATATATGCATATCTGAGTAATGTTGCCTAAATGCCAATACATGAGATTCACATGTACCTTGTTTGTAAATGATTTAATGAAATGAGATTTGGATATGAGATCATGTTTGAGATATGCTTTATGAGATAGATGGTATATGTGGTTTAAATAATGTGGATTTTGCTTTGAAAATGATTTCACGCATGAGATGGAATGAGCATGATGAGATAGAGATTTCTACTTGAGAAATGTTTTTAAAATGCATTGTTGTTGTTGGTTGTTTTGAGCATCCCTCACTAGGCATTATTACTTATGCTCTCTTTTTCCAACAATTTAGTGAATTAGTATATTTGGGCAGCAAGGAAGCAAGAAGGATTCCAAGGAGTGAGTCTTAGCTCAAGTATGATTTTATATTTACCTATTAGTAATAATGGTTGGCAATGGGAGGATGTCTTTATGTTTTGGGAGAGTGTATTTTGAAACTCCCTATTTTGTGGCAAGTTTGTGATGCCTTTGATGACTTGTAAATGGCCTTTAGTTGTTGGTTTATGCCTTGGTTTGTGTATTGACACTTGAGTGGTTATTTTGCATAGGAAGCATGCTTATAGAATTCCTTAATGCATATTGCCATGCTATGATGTTGAAATTGACACGTATGATTGTGGTTTGATGTTTAAATATGTTGTATGCATGTTGGAATGTCATTGATTGGTTTAAAGTGTGAAAAAACAGCAAATTGTGACTTTACAAGTCCAGACGTATCGATACTCATGCTATCGTACCGATACAATTAGGCAAAAATGGCTTAGCGTATCGGTACAATAAGCATCGTATCGATACGGTGTATGAAGAAATGGCTAAGTGTATCGATACATCGGGACCGTATCGATACGGTTTAATGTTACTGGAAATTGTGGTTTAAAATTTCATGGGACCGTATCGATATTGTGGCTGAGGGTATCGATACCCTATTAGGTAAGTTGGTTAAATGGCATCTTCTGGGTTTTGATTCTTTGTGTTTTGGTCCCTGAATGTTGTGGATGCAATTAAATGAGCTTGGATGATTTTTTTAGTTGAGATTTGACGGAGAGGCATGTAATATGACTAATTGAAGATTGGTAACTTAAAAATGGAAGAAGTCTCTTTATTTTGTTAAAATTACAAAATGGTCTCTGCCATGCGCTGGTATGCAATTGAGTCCCTAAACATTGTCTGATTGATTTGCAAATTGTTCTGATGCGATTTTTATCACACATGATGATAATGAACATCTAGATAAGATAAAATGAAAAGATAGGGTTGTTTATTGAGGTAAACTTCCCGGTTTACTTTAATATTCCTCGTGTGATCCGTTTGGTTCGATCTTTCGCCTAGACTGGGTCGAGGGGGTTACATGTTTAGTTCCAAAAGTTTCTAAAGAATCTTAAACAATTGCATATCAATGTACCATTCCTAGAGGCCACTGATCAGATTCTGATATATGAGACGTTTCTAAAAGAGATTGTGACCAAGAAAATGATGGTGGGTGAAGTTGAAATTGTTTACGACAGGCAAGTGCATGGCTCTGCTAAGTGATTTACCACCCAAGATGAAGGACCCTGCAGTTTTACCATTCCATGCTCCATAGACAATAACTACTTTGATCGTGCTTTATGCGATCTCGGTGCAAGTGTTAACTTAATGCTGAAATCCGTGTTTACAAGACTAAGCATGGGAAGAGCTAAGCCTGCATCGGTGATCCTTCAATTGGCTGATCATTCTCAAATTCGACCTGAGGGCAGAATTGAAGATGTCCTAGTCAAGGTAGATAGATTTGGCTTCCCGAAGGATTTTATTATCTTAGATTGTGAATCTGATGAGAATGCTCCCATCATCATTGGGAGACCATTCCTTGCTATCGGGTGTATTGTGATTGAATGTGAGAAATGTGAATTTACTACAAAGATGAACAACTAAAAGATCATACGCAATGTCTTTAGCACTCTCAAGTACGCAGATGACTATGAAGAATGCCAGCTTGTGCAAAGTGAAGAAGCCCTAGTTGAAGAAAACCTTCAAGAGATATACTGCAACAATGTCCTTAGTGCTGTGGAGCAAACTGACTCCGACAAGGCCATGCAAAAAGCTGAGGAAGAAGGTAAGGAAGAGATTTAACAATCCAATGTTTTGCTTACTAGGCCATGTATGTCTTTTGAAACTTTGGGTTATGTGATGCTTGTCGAATAATGATGCACTTTAGAGCAAGTATACTCGTCGAATAAAGTAATAAAGTGATAGAGTAGAGTAGAGTGTCGAACCCACGATTATTGGATGAATAACTACAAAATTATCGAACTTAAGAATACTTGTGCAAGTATTGGTTTTGGTTGAATTATCGAAAATAAATAAATATTAAAGTAAAAATAGCTATGATTAAGACAAACAAATGTTGCGGAAAATAACAGATAATTACGTTACATGGGTTTATTGCTAAGGATATATGTTTGATTACTTATTTCAATGCTATAACGACTAGCTATACATGTCTGCGTAATCCATTAAGATCTTTATCTACTCGACATGATTTTCCAAAATTACAATGTGACCACAGTGGGTTTCATTTTTCCAATGCCTAACTTCTGGAAAGTTGATAAAAGCATTAGATTAATACTTGCCCCCAGATCAAAAAGGGTGTTGCTGAAGTAGTGATTTCCAATAGAACATGGAATGATGGAGCTGCCAGGGTCTTTCATTTTTCTTGGTAAAGAAGTGGATATAAGCGCACTGTACTCCTCTGTAAGCACAATGGTTTCTATGGCACTGAGCTTTTTCTTCTTAGACAGAATTTTCTTCATGAACTTTGCATAATTAGGAATCTGCGTAAGAGAATCCATCAAATGGATTTGCACTGTAAGTTATTGGAAAGTATCTTGAAAGTATTGAAATTGATTATCAAACTCAATGTTCTTGAATCTTTGAGGAAAAGGTGGAGATGGAGGATCTGATGATTGCGCTGATGTTTAAAATTGCGCTGAAAAATTATACTGTAAAACTGGTGGTAGCAGAGTAATATCCGGAGGTGTATCTTCCTCCATTCCATCTTTCAATAATGGGTTAGTTCTCGATGATTCCTCTCGCTCTTGAATAGATATGGGTGATTGTTGCATCAAATTAGCAGTTTTCTTGCCACTATAGAGAGTAATAGCCTTGTAATGTTCTTTACCCTTGATTACTGGGCTCTCAGTATTGCTAGGAAGTGTGCTCGGTTGAAGAGAGTTCATATCACTAGCCAACTGCCCCAGATGAGCTTCTAGAGTACGCATTGAAGAAGAGTGAACTTGTACTATAGCTTCAGTCCGAGAGAAGTGTTCACGCATCATTTTCTCAAAGAGAGCAAATGGATCATATATAGATGATGGAGTTTGATGACTAGTATGTGACTGTATCTAAGACGGTGCTCCATACTATGATTGCACGCCATACTGCAATTGTTGAGTTTGTGAAGTAGGATATTATGATTGCATCTTGTTTTGTTGTGACTACAATGGAGCTTGAGGTGTATATTGTTGTTACGGATAACTAAATTCCCTTGTTGCACGCTAGAGTTTCCTTGAAAAGAATTATTCCCATAGCGGAGTACTCCCGAGTTTAGTGCAAAATTGGAATTTCCCTAAGATTGCCTATTCGATGTATTGTAAGAGTTGCCCATCGTATTGCCCCTCATGTTGCTTACATAGCTTACGTAGCTATGGTTCTTACCACAAATCTCACAAAATAACACATGAGTAGTAGTTTGTTGAGCTAGTTGAATAGGAGCAACTTCACTCGTGCCCTTCATATTATTGATTTTTTCTTTAAAGATGAAACATGAGCCTTTAGAGTAGAAATATCATCCAACTCGAAAGCTCTTGTGCGGCTTTGCATGAAGTAGTTCTCGAAATAGGATATGGAGAGTCATTTTGTGCAAATTGCTCCAGGACTCTGCCAGCAGTAGTGTAAGTGCAATCGAGTAAAGGTCCATTAGATGATCCATCGACTAAATGTCTTGTGGCCGCATTCAACCCATTGTAGAAGATCTCTAATTGAGTTTCTTGTTGAAGGCCATCGTTGGGATATCTTCACAATAACAACTTATATCTTTCCCATGTAGTGTGGAGAGTTTTATCATCCAACTGATAATAAGCAGTGATATCATTCCTCAGGCGCGAGTTCATTGTTGGTGGATTAAAGCGCAATACAAACTACGTTGCAAGATCATTCCATGATGTGATAGATCCGGTAGAGAGTCCACAAAACCACATACGAGCTCTTCCATGCAAAGAATATGGAAATAATTGCATACGTAAGGCATCATCAGGAACACCTTGTTGGCTAAAAGAAGCACAATTTAATAGAAATGACTAAAGAATCTCTCTACCGTCTTCATATGGAAACCCCACATACTGCCAATTTGAATTGAGCATTTGAAACATGATTGGTTTCAACTCAAAATTTCCAGCTTGAATAGGTGGTCGAACAACTTTCGATAACAAATCATCCAGCTAAGGAACTATAACCTCGCGGGTTTTTTTGTTCTGAACTTGTGGATGCAATGGTGGGTTTTCAGGATCTTGTGGGATACCCTCATTGTCGACATGCCTTGCCATCGCACTTTGTTCTCTAAGTCGTCATTGAAGAGTCTGTTCAACTTCTGGATCAGGTATGAAAAGTGGTGTGGCAGAACTTCTGGTCATACAACACTAAATATTCTAATAAACACAAAAGAAAGTAAATAGATTAGTAACAATTGTAAACTAAATAAAGAAAATGGAGTTGCAAGAAAAAACATAAACACTAAAGAACGCCATCCCCGGCAACAGCGCCAAAACTTGATCGGTGTATAAACGACACACGAAATGTGCAAATGTACACTATCGATGTAATTATAGTAAACATGTAAAGCATGTTAGTTGTCGAACCCACGAGGATAGATATTTAGTCGTATTTTTATGTCACCGCAAGAAAATCTAAAAATAAAGAACTTGTTAGTGTAATTGTGGCTGCAATAAAAGAGGAAAGGATTGAATAAAAGATCGACTGTGAGAGCAGAAAGAAGAAATATAACGGAGATAAAAGAAATAATAAGTAAAGATCTAAGTCCCCTCAGCTCAACTTGGAAGATTATCAAGTGCAACAAGGAAACAATATACGATGGTTTATTAGACAAATAAAAGACTAAACTCGCTTACTAACTTCCATTCAATTCTGAACTGATGACGCAAATATATAGATCAACCACAACTCTCGTTGTTCGTCAAAACTATAAATCCTCGAACAAGTGGATCAACTCTCTTTGTATCCTCATTCAACTCTCACTGTAATGGCTTGTTAATCTGAATTGTCACTGCACCTCTCAATGTCAGTGAAGATGTTAAACACTCTCATGCAAACAAAGATCATACCTAACAATTGAAATAAGAAGAAAGCTAATAAGATTATATTGAACTTACAAACCAAGTTTAAACAAGTTCATACAAAGCTTTAAAAGTTAAATTATCGTCAAATAACACATGAAAATAATAAAATCTTCAATAAACATTTATCTTTAGAAAGATTTAAAGAAGATAGCACATATTCCTCCTTGTTCCAGCACTTGAATCCTCATTTCCTCAGATATTTCTACCTCGCATCGTCTTGGATATCCATAAAGGAAGCTTAAGCTGCCATGGGAGGAGAGCTCGAAAGGTTGAAGATGATAGAAAAAATGATAATAGCATGAATGAATCCTCTCTCTCTCTCTCCTCCAAAAGTACCATTTTATAGGCTGCTAAGGTAAGGACATGTGTCTTTCAAGTGATCTGCATGACCTTCTATCGTACACAGTTTGTTGTAACATAAAATCTAGCTGGCGGATTTGTCCTTGTCCTTAGCAGTCTGGACAGCTGGCCGCTGCAGTGGTGAAACTTCCTTTGCATGGACATTAGTAATACAACGACAATATAGCAAAAGGGCAGAAATTGTATAACAAGAGCAACTATTACTAAAGTTAGACAAAATGCGGATAATAAACAGGAAATGCAGAAATGGATGCATGAAACACTATGTGTGGGGACAAAAGAATCCATAAATCAAGGGAAAATATGTGCTCTTTAGAGAGCTATCAGGATGGTCATGGGTCGAGACGGGTCAAGTTTTTAGCCGACACAAAAATTTGACACTTCCACCCAAATATGACCCGACCCGACATTATATGATACTCCACCCGACTCAAATTTTAGAGCAAAATATTGAACCCAACCCAACCCGATATAAATATTTTTTTTTGTTTTTCTTTGATAAAATAGGGAGTTAATTGAAAAAATACAAATAGAGAAATGAATTTATAATAATTATTCTATTTTTATTAGACAAAATAGGAAGATAATTGAATATATATATATATATATATATATATATATATATATATATATAAGGGAGGAGCATTATAGCAATTATACCTAAATATTTAGAATAAAATTAAACTATTATTTCAGGCCGGGTCAACTATTTTTCACCCTAAAGTCGAACCCAAACTCAACCTGACCCAACCTCGCAATCAAAAAACCTTAACCGGCCTGAACCAAACCTATTTTTTTAAAAAAACGACCCTATAAGATCGAGTCAAGTCAGAACCTATCGAATCTGATCAAATGACCATCCAACTTTTCATAGTTGCCAACATCATTTGATGGTATGTAATTTGTGTCATCTCCACTACTCTCATCATCTACATTTACTTCTTTCCCATGAGTACCACTACAATTAGGCTCTTTCCGTTACTTTTCATCCCCGCAATTTGATCTACACTTATCTTTTTAATTTTTTTTTTCAAAACATTGTGTTATCTTCTCATCATTATCATCAATCTGCCATCCTTCACTCTTAAATCTTCTAACTCATTGTTGCTTGACTCAGTCTCTTCCTCATTTTTTTTTATTTACAGCTCTTTCAATCCTCTCACTACCACTAACATTAATATGGGTGAGCGTTCGATCGAGTCGAGTCAAAAAATTTTGACTTATTCGAGTTGACGCATCATATTTTACAACTCAAACTTAATTGTAATTATTTATCACGTTATAGCACGTTTTGATTCCAATTTAAACGACTTGCTCTAACCATATAAGCTATACATATATATATTTCTTCACATTATTTTTCAAATGTATAAATCAGATTTGTAATCTTATTTAATAAAAATTATCATATATACTTCTAAAATATATTTATAATGTTATTTTTAGGCTTAAGGGCTACTTTTTCCCCCGTAATAGTCCAAATTTATCGATTTTGCCCCTATGGTATCTTTGCATTAATTTAGCCCCTAAAGTAATCGAATTGCATCATCGTTTAGAGTTTATGAATACTTTTATGTTTCATAATCACTTTAGATTGATAAAATTTTATGTTAGGGTTTAGGATTTATGGTTTAAGATTTATAAATTAGGGTTAGAGTGTCAGACAAGGGGCAAACAGTGATGCAATTCGACCAATTCGTGGGCCAAATTGGTGCGAAAATACCATAGGGGCAAAATCGATAAATAGGGACTACTAAATGGGCAAAAGTAGCCCTTAAGCCTTATTTTTAAATAAGGAACTTTTGGGGATAAAGTATTGATGGGAGTATAAATGAGTCAATAATTTGAGGTGAAGAAAAATTTTACAAAAAAAAAAATCAGTTGAATGATCGAATTGAATGAAATGTAAAGTTAAAGGACTAAATTACAAAAAGAATATATTTTTAAAAAATATGAATTGAAGTTACATACATATTATATAGTGTTATTGAATCATGTGGTCTAATTTTGGTCAAAATAGACTTAAACGAATGATGAAAAGAAGAAATGAGAAATCATTCAAAGTTGACGAGCTAAGTTGAAAAAATGAAATTTATTTTAAAAAATATGAATTGAAGCTTAATAGGTATTCTACAGTGGTTTAAGAGCATGTGGTTCAAATTTGGTTAAAATGGACTTAAAACGAAGGAGGTATTAAAGAAATTATGAAATCATACAAAGTTGAGGGGCTAGATTGCAAAAGGATGAATTTTATTTTCAAAAATCTGAATTGAAGCTAAATAGGTATTCTACATTGGTACACATGCTTCAAATTTGGTCAAAATTGACTCAAAATGAATGAGAAATTAAAGAAAAATGAAATAAGGGACTAAATCGCAAAATTGTAAATTTTAGTTTTCTGGTTTTTCGAGTTGGGCAAATTTCAACTCGACTCAAACTCGAATTTTTTTCGAATTACTCAAGTTGACTCGAATAACTTGATTAACTCGAATAACTAAAAATTAAAAAAAGTCTTTTTTTTTCAAACCGAGTCAAATTTTACTCACCCCAGACACTATTATATTCATTACATCCCTCTTGCTTATCATACACTACTTTTCCTTCTAACCAAATAGTCCCAACACCATCATTCTCCTCCACAGCAGGTCCAACACCAGCATCATCTTTCACAACATCTTCCTCTACATCATTGGCCCATTATGATCGTATGCCCACTAGCACCATCCTCAATATCTTCATTAAACACCTTTAATTCATTTCGTATATATATAGGTATCATTTATAAGTTGTCAAATGGTTAATCAAGTTTAAGAAATTATCACTATCAAAACCCAAGATTCTCAAGCCTACCTCTATACTATAACTAGGTTTTAAATAGGCAAAATAAATAACTTTGGAAGAGAAAGATTCTACTTCCTCAACAAAAGCTAAAGTAGTTAGATAACATATGTAATGAAGATCATTTTTTTTTAATTTGTTTGCTCCCAACATAATCAAGTTTGAACACTCCCCTTAAAAGGTATTACAAAAGAATATTCTACCTATGTCACGTTCCCTACAAAAATATCCACATTAAATACAGTACCACAACCATATATAGCCATAATTTTATTATAAATAGTACAAAACTTTAAACAGTCAACAAATGTGCAGCACACAACACTACAATATTTTAATGTATTAAGTCAATCATATAATAGCACAAAATTTTTAATTATTAATTAAAACGGTAAAAAATGTTCAGCACACAATATTAAAATATTTATTAATTCAATTATAGACTATCAAAACAATCAACAATTATACCATTTATGTGAATTAGTGACCATTACACTATTACTTAGTGTTAACAACTAACAGTTATATGAAGAAAAAAAATCAACACAATACTACCAGTAGAATCTGAAGCCTGCGACTTCGTAAGCCAACACATATATTATTCATGATAGTAATTTAGAGAAATACTATCTAAATTTAGAGAAATCAACAAGGATGAAAAATCCTTCCCATTTTGGTGGAGACGAAGAACCGATTAAACACTAATCTAAAATTAGAGAAATACTAAAAAGAAAAAACAAGAGAAGGGAATTAGGTTAGTTTTGTGGGGGAATTAAAATTATTTTAATGATTATTTTAAAATCTTAATATTTTAGTTTTTTAATTTTATATGTTATCATTATTTTCTAAAATTTTAGCCAAAAACTAAAAAAAACATATAAGGACGAGGATGTGGCATGATATTATTGGTCCATTTTTTCACAAAAGGCATCCAATTTTGCGCAATTTGGGTAACAGATCATACTTTAGGGTCCACTTGTGACAAAAATTAAATCTTCCTCTAATTCGATTTTTTGCATCTCAAATCTGTTGTTGTGTATAAAGCAAAGAGACATTGGCGAAGTTAAAAATTTTATATAGCGGGGTCAACGTAAAATATGAAGAATGAAGGATTCTTATATTATTACAGTAATTATTGTTGACTATATACCTCAACAAATTAGTGTGGTCAATTCTAATATTTTTTTTATAAAATATTTAAAAATTCTATAATAACTTTTTAAAAACTTCATATCCCAACAAATTAAGCGGAATCAATTTACCCACAAATACTATTGTAGATCAGCCATGGAAAGAGAGTGGCTTTCGCTTATGCGAAGGAGGGTGAAATGCATGTTGAAAAGGTTTTTTGTTATATTAATTCGGATGAAGACCTTCATTGTCTCTCAAAATGACAAGAAACGCTGCTATTTTTAATTTCATGACATGACACATCGAAATTGACTTTGTTGGTGTTGATTGGAGGGGTCTACCAAAAACTTCTATTATGTGCAAATAGTGTTAGAAATAGCGCCTTAGGCATATTGTATGAATGTATTATTTGGATTAATGATTTTATTATTATCATAATTTCATTGAATGATATATTAATTATTTTAAATGTCCCTATTGATTGTTGTTGTGAGAACAAAATTGAATTAAGATTAGTATGAAATTATATTTATATATATATATATATATATATATATTCATAAGATGAATATGTGTTTGAGATACAATTGAGATACAAACCAAATTCATAAATATTTGTTGAGAATAAATATTACTCCGGCCTATTTTGAGATTAATAAATGGATCAAAGTTATAAATTAATATCTAAACAGTTGTGTCATTAAACCTTTAGACATGAAATCATTATAGTTGTCAACATAATGAATATTATGTTTTGACATAATCAATATTGTCTTTAACCAAACAACTATAAAAGTTATGCTTCAAACATAATAAGAATCATGTACAATGACATGAATGGTTAAGATAAATTTTTTCATTCTTATTTATAAAAAAATATATCTAGACCCTTTGACAGTTAAAAATGAGAAATTCATGTTATTGCTCAAATGAACCGATAGTGATCAATGCCATTTGTTTACTCAATATAATTGAATATCGAGAAATTAAAGATAGAATAATACAATATTGACTTTTTCATGCCTTGTATTATATCTAGGTATCACAAGACAAAAAAAATTATTTCATGATATATACTAAGGTTGTCTCGAATCATGAGATTTTTATTTAACTTGGAGAGTCATATTGTCTTACTAAAGGCCACTTATGACTTATAGGATCAAATGTGATTTATGCATACTATTAATGTTTGTTGAACATGTAGGGTCGCAAATAAAGAATTGCAACGCCCCGATTTTGGACCTAGGAGTTTCTAGGTTGGTTTCGGGGTCCGGTGAACCTAGACAAGAGATTCGGGTTAGTTCGAGAGTAGTTCAGGGAAAACATGGTTCGGGATGTGATAAAATTATGAGAAAAATTCTTAAAATATATAAAAGGGTGTGGTGAAGTCAATTTTGGAAAATGACTTTTGGAAGATGGACATTTTGGTTTAGTGACTAATTTTTAAAAATGTAAAAATTGTTTTTAAAGGACTATTTTGAAAGAGGGTCAAAACTTAGAATCTTTAGAGAGCTAATTCAAAAGTAATCAGCTATTCCTTCAATTGAGCACATTTTAATTGTGGTTTAATTAAAAGATTAAAAAGAGTTTTAATAAAAGGGGATTTAGTTTTATAAATCTACTTTTGATGTAACTTCCATTTTCTCTCTTTTCTCATCAGCCAAACATCTCTTTTCTCTCATAACTTCTAGAGATCTTTATCTTTCCATTTCACTTTGATTTGCAAATGATGTCTTTGGTGTTTCCTCAATTTATCTCAAAGGATTCTTGAAGCTTTTCATCAAAATCTTGTCAATTGAAGGAATAGCAAGGGATTAGAGGGGTTTATACGGTGTACCAAATACTCCATCTAAGTACCCTAATGATTGAGGAAAGTGTGTGGTGTCCGGTCTCTCATTAGTGGGATTATACATCTACCGGTGAGTGGTATTGAAAGGTTTATACGATGTACCGAATACTCTACCACGGGTGTTACAACGGTGGAGGGTAGCTCTCATGTGTGAACCTTGAGATGCCGGTGAGAATGTATGAAGTGTTGGGACAACACTTGTGAATCCGCGTATCCGATGTTGTTTTGAGAAATTAGCATGTTAATGATCACGTGTAAGCCAATATAATTGATGATGTATTATGAAATGGTTTATGATGCATAATGTATAAATGCATGTTTTACTCTTTAAGCTTTGCATATGATAGTTATGCATGGGAAGGCTTAAATTGAGTGTTAGCAATGAGATTTACTGTTGATTCATAATACATGTTGCATAAGGTTTATCTGCTGATTTTTTATTAAGGAAAGTGCATGGTTTTGAAGGCAGGATGGTTTTCAATTGATGTTTTGAAGTAATTGAAATGTGATTTCAATGTGGCCTTGGAAAATGGTTTTAATACATTGATGGTGTTTTGTTTTTGATCACTCCTCACTAAGTCTTGTGTGCTTACGCTCTCATTTGTCCATCAATGCAGATAATTGAGGTTTTGGAGGCAACAAGTAACAAGGGATTCCAAGAGACTTCGTTTAAGAAAGTATATTTCGGTTTAGACTAAAGTACTAAGGGCAATGTTGGATCCGTTATGTTTTTGGGAGACTTGTGTAAACTCCCTTTTGAGCAAGTTTTCTATGTGGTTAAAGACTTGTAAATGGCCTTTGGAATTTTGGTTTGTGCTTGATTATGCATTTTGGTATTCTTGCTTTATTTACATTCTAGGTTGCTTGCCTATAGTATATACTTGATGCAATTTGTCATGCTATGATGTTGATCTTGCCATGTATGGTTGAGGTATGATGTTTAGATAAGTTGTATGCAAGTTGGAAGCATGTTGGAATGATTATGATTGCATTAAAGTGTGAAAAACCAGCAAAAATGTTATTACAAGCCCAGACGTTTTGGTGCGCCCAAGGCTGTATCGAAACATTGACCCTGAAATAACCTAGGGGTTTTGAAATAGGGAGAAGCATTTCAATACAGACTTGTTCAGGTTGGCTACTGGAAGTTCGAGTTCTGAAACACTTTAAAGGGTGTTTCGATACGGGCTCGTGTTCCGAAACACTTGGACATGTTTTGAAATAGGGTGTTCCGATACATGGCAATGTGTATCAAAGCGCCCTGCTGTTATGTTGGTTATTGGAATCTTTTGAAGTTTTGTTTCTTTACGTTTCAGTTTCTAAATGTTATTGATGCTATTAAATGAGCTTGGATGATCGTTTTCAGCTGAGATTTGACAAAGTGGCATGTAATGTGACTAATTAAAGGTTGGTAACTTAAAAATTGAAGAAGTCCTTGTAAATTGATAAAATTATAGAATGATCCCTAAAATGTGGTTATATTTAATTGAGTGTCTAATCGATGTTTGATTGAGATGATTATTCTTTCACTGTAAATTTAAACACATAGGGTAACAATGTACATCTAGACAAGATTAAAAAATAGGGTCGTTTATTGAGGTAAATCTCCTGGTTTACTTCAATATTCCCTCTGTGACCCGTTCAGTTCGATCTTTCACTCAGGCCGGGTCAAACGGGTTACATTTGATGGTATCAGAGCCATGTTTCAAAAGATTAGGATATTAGTAAGTTGATGTGATGTAATTTCAAGTTGTATGACGATGTTTGCTTTTCACGGTGATTGTTAGTGGCATGTTGATGTAAATTGGATATTGTTGATCAATTTGTATTGTGATTCCTATATATATATATATATATAATATATATATGATGTGAGTTGAATCTTGATGGTTGTTATGCACGGTGTTTGCGATATGCTTGTTGATTGTTTATGCCATGCTTGGGGGAAATAGGGATACCCATTGCCTTATTTCTATAGTTGAAATGTTTTGAATTGAATTGGAAGTCTTGGATCCTTGCTTGAGGCTGGCATGATTATTTTGTTTTGTTTTATTATCATGCCTTAATTATAATAGCACAATGGGACCAAAGAGAGAGTTGCGATTTGGCATGATTGTTGCTGCCACAGGGCAAGGAAATCAAGAGAACGAGGTACCTCTTGGTGGGAATTTACCACCTCTACCTGGGGTGGGGAGCATGTACAGTATGAGCAAGCTGGACCCGTGTTGGGTGATTTGACGCCTTTAGTTCAAGCGATGACCAGAGCATTCCAGGCTACTATTACTGGAGTGCAAGTACAAGCACCTGCTATTGGGTAAACGGGGTTACCGTTAGAATGCTTGCATAGTTTAGGCGGTGTTGAGTATCATGGTTTGACGCCTGAGGCATCCAAGGCTTGGATGGCTAGTACGATTCAGATTTTGGATCAGATAGGGTACAACGATGCACATAAGTTAGGATGTGTTGTTTCGCTATTACAAGGCGATGCTTACAGTTGGTGGACGACTGTAACTGCAGCTTTAGAGCCTAATGAAGTGAATTGGGAGTTTTTCCAAGCTGCCTTTAAGAAGAAGTATCTAGGAGTTAGATACTTAGATGACAAGAAATGCGAGTTCATGTTGTTGGTTCAAGGTAGCTTGACTGTGGCTGAGTATGAGGTTCAGTTTGTAAGTTTGAGCCATTATGCTCTTGAGTTGGTGTCGAGTGATAGGCATCGTTGTGATCATTTTCGTTGTGGCTTGGTGCAAGAGGTGAAGACTTTCATGTTGGCCTCTGATTACACAGATTTTGATGTGTTGGTGACGCGAGCTAAGGATATTGAGCAGAGTTTGGGTTTGCCCTATCGCGTGGGTGGTTCTAGCTCAGGTAAGAGAGCTACGGATTCTAGTCCTAGTGGTGGACAGTTTAAGAGGCATCGTGATTGTAGGTATCGACATGAGCCGAGGCGAGGTAATGTTGGGCGTGGTGCACCAGTTCAAGGTAACAAGGTGAGGTTTGAGCAAAATGCATGTTGGGTTTGTGTATTGTGCGAGCATTTGAGGTGAGACTGTCCTTGTTTGGCTCGAGAGGGACAGGCTCATGCGGCTATGGCAGCTAACTCTTGTTGAAGTTGTGGATCGGTTGATCATCTTAGGCGTGATTGTCCATTGTTGGCTAGAGGTGATCAGTGTAGAGCACCTGTTGTTGCACCTCAGCGAGGCCGTGGGCATGGTCATGGTAGTTTCTAGCATAGAGAAGATGGTCAGAGAGTTGTATCACATGTTGTGGTTGTGCAACCTGAGGGTGGTGGTCCTGCGAGGGTGTATGCATATCGCGAGGGACGCAATGACACTGATGTGAATTGCAGGTAATTTCACTTTGCAATCTTTGTCATTGTTATCTTTGGTTGATTCTGGCTCTACACATTCATATATCTTGAGTGAGCATACACATTTGCTTGATATCCCTGTTGAGATGTTAAATGTGGGAATGCAAGTAACTAGTTCCTTTGGTGAAACGGTTGTTACGAGAAGGTTGTTTAGGAGATTTCCTTTATCTGTTCAAGGTCATGTGTTTGCATTTATTTAATAGAATTACCTTTCTATGGTTTTGATGTAATCCTTGGGATGGATTGGTTGACCGAGCATAGGGATGTGGTTGATTTTGATACCAAGAGAGTTACCTTGAAACTTTCTGATGATTACGAGGTCGTAATCGTGGGTGAGAATGTTAAATTCTTGTCCAATGTTATTTCAGCTCTTGAGGCGAGTTGGTTGATGGAATCTGGTTGCGAGGCTTTCTTAGCTTATGTGATGAATCCATGATCAAAGGAAGTGTGTGTGCAGGACATACGTACGGTATGTGAGTTTCTAGGCGTATTCCCGGAAGAGTTTCCTGGTTTGCCACCGAATAGAGAGGTTGAGTTTGGCATTGAGTTGTATGAAAATACGACTCCAGTGTCTATTGTTCTCTACCAAAAGGCACCGAAAGAATTGAAGAAGCAACTTTAGAAGTTGCTTGACCGAGGTTTCATTAGGCCTAGTGTTTCACCTGGGGTGCACTGATTTTGTTTGTGAAGAAGAAAGATGGCACGATGTGAATGTGTATAGATTATTGGCACTTAAACAAGTTGACAACTAAGAATAAGTATCCTTTGCCAAGGATTGACGATTTGTTTGATCAATTTTGAGATGTTTCGGTGTTTTCCAAGATTGATTTAAGATTCGGATATTATCAGTTAAAGGTAAATGATGTGGATATGCCAAAGACAACTTTTCCTACGAGGTACATGCATTATGAGTTTTTGGTTATGCTGTTTGGTTTGACGAATGCACCGGCTGCATTCATGGACATGATGAATCGTGTGTTTCATGAGTTTTTAAATCGGTTTGTGGTTGTGTTTATTGATGATATTCTCGTGTACTCTCGTACCGAGGAGGATCATGATAAGCACTTGCGAGTTGTGTTGCAAGTTTTGTTGGAAAACTAGCTTTATGCCAAGTTGAGTAAGTGTGAGTTTTGGCTTAAGGAAGTTGTCTTTCTTGGACATGTGGTGTCGGCCAAAGGTATTCAGGTTGATCCACATAAGATTGAGGCGGTGGTGAGTTGGAAGACACCTAAATCGGTGACGGAAGTCCATAGTTTTCTTGGTTTGGCGGGTTATTACCGTAGGTTTGTGGATGGTTTCTCTAAAATTTCTACACTGTTAACCAAGTTGTTGCAAAAGAATGTTCGCTTTGAATGGACATATGTTAGACAACAAGCTTTCGAGAAGTTGAAGGAAGCTTTGACGCAAGCTCCTATCTTGATTCAACCCGAGTTGGGTAAGGAGTTTATGGTTTATAGTGATGCATCATATGTTGGTTTGGGTTGCGTGTTGATGCAAGGTGGGAAAGTTTTGGCTTATGCATCTAGGTAATTGAAGGAGCACGAGCGTAACTATCCTACTCATGATCTTGAGCTTGTCGCAGTTGTGTTTGCTTTGAAATTTTGGAGGCATTACCTTTATGGTGAGAAATGTGTAGTTTATACGGATCATAAGAGTCTGAAGTTTTTGATGACACAAAAGGACTTGAATCTTAGGCAACGTAGACGGTTGGAGTTGCTTAAGGATTATGATTTAACGATCGAGTATCATCTAGGGAAAGCTAAAGTGGTGGCTGATGCTTTGAGTAGAAAGGTTGTGGTTGAGTTGAGAGTCATGTTTGCACGGTTGAGTGTGACACAAGATGTTGGGTTGTTGGCCGAGTTGCAAGTTAAGCCATCTTTGTCGCAGTTGATAAAGGAAAATAAACCTTATGATGATGAGTTAGTACCTCATGTTAAGGATATTATGGATGGGAATCCAACAGATTTCCAGTTTGATGATGATGGAGTGTTGTGTTTCAAGGATCGGATAGTTGTGCCTAACAATGATGAGTTGAGGCAAACTATCTTGACTGAAGCGCATAGTACCTTTTGCTATGCATCCCGGTAGTACCAGAATATATCGAGGCTTGAAAGAAGAGTACTATTGGGTTGGTTTAAAGAAAGATGTGGCTGATTTTGCTGCCAAGTGCATGGTGTGTTAGCATGTCAAGGTTGAACATTAGTTTCCTTCCGGTTTGTTGCAACCTTTGAGGATACTGGAATTGAAGTGGGAGAGAATCACCATATATTTTGTGTCGGGGCTGCCGTTAACACCATCTAAAAAGGATTCCATTTGGGTGATTGTTGATCGGTTTACAAAGTGTGTATATTTTGTCCCTGTGCATACGACATATACTTTGGATAAGTTGGTGGATTTGTACATTGCTAAGATAGTGTGTTTGCACGGAGTGCCCAAGTCTATAATTTCGGATATAGATCCGTGATTCACAACGAGGTTTTGGGAGTGCTTGCATCGAGCTTTGGGTACTAGGTTACATTTTAGCACTTCATATCATCCTCAGTCAGATGGCCAATCTGAACGTGTGATTTAGATTTTGGAAGATATGTTGAGATGTTGTGTTATTGAGTTCTAAGGAACTTGGGAAAAACAGTTTCCTTTAGTAGAGTTTGCGTATAACAAAAATTATCAAGCAAGTATACAAATGGCATCGTATGAGGCTTTGTATGGTAGAAGGTGTCGTACGCCTTTGTGTTAGGCTGAGGTGGGTAAGAAGCATGTTTCTTTGCCTAACATGTTGAAAAGCACAAATGAGAAAGTGAAGCTCATTTGTGATCGTTTGAAAGCCGCATCGGATCGTCAGAAATCCTACGTGGATTTGAAGCATAGGGATATTAAATTTCCTGTTGGTGATCGCGTGTTTTTGAAAGTGTCACCTTAGATGAAGGTGGTGAGGTTTGGACGTACGAGTAAGCTTAGTCCAAGGTTTTTTGGGCCATATGAAGTTGTGGAGCGTGTTGGTCCTATTGCGTATCGGTTGAGGTTTTATCCTGAATTGGAGAAAATTCATGATATGTTTCATGTGTCGATGTTGCGGAGGTATAGGTCAGATTCATCGCATGTTATGCCAGTTGAGGAGATTGAGTTGCAACCGAATTTGTCTTGTGATGAGGAACATGTTGAGATTCTTGATTCTAGTAGTAAATTTCTTCGTTGTAAGACGATTGAACTTGTGAAGGTGTTGTGGTGACATCGAGGAGTTGATGAGGCCACGTGGGAAAGTAAATCGGACATGTTGAAACAGTTTCCGCACCTTTTTCCTCTAGATAAATTTTGAGGATGAAATATTCCTAAGAGGGGGAGAGTTGTAACGTCACAGTTTTGGGCCTACGAGTTTCTAGGTTGGTTTCGGGGTCCGATGAAACTACACTGGAGATCCGGGTTAGTTCAGGAGTGGTTTAAGGAAAACATGGTTCGAGATGTAATAAAATTATGAGAAAAATTCCTAAAATCCTCTTAAAATATATAAAAGGGTGTGG
The DNA here is from genome assembly GCA_030270665.1 of Hibiscus trionum. NCBI lineage: Eukaryota > Viridiplantae > Streptophyta > Magnoliopsida > Malvales > Malvaceae > Hibiscus > Hibiscus trionum. The sequence continues at coordinate 33,820,426 of BSYR01000021.1, forward strand.
TGAAGTCAATTTTAGAAAATGAATTTGGGAAGATGGACCTTTCAGTTTAGTAACTAATTTGTATAAATGTAAAAACTGTTTTTAAAGGACTATTTTGAAAGAGGGCCAAAACTTAGAATCTTTAGGGAGCTAGTTCAAAAGTAATAAGCTATTCCTTTAATTGAGCACATTTTAATTGTGGTTTATGTAACGCCCCGGTTTTGGGCCTAGATGTTTTAGGCATTGGTTTAGGTTAGTCGAATCTAGAATTGGAGATTCAAGCCTTTAGAAGCGGTTCAGGGAAAACGTAGTTCGGGATATGATAAAATTATGAGAAAATTTGTTAAAATCCTTTAAAATAATATATTGAAGGATGGTGAAATCGATTTTAGAAAACAGGTCTTGGAAAGTCAAGATTTTGGAGAGTGGTCATTTTGTAAAAAGTGCAAAATTGGTTTTTAAGGACTAAATTAAAAAGGGGACAAGACTTAAAATCTTTATGGAGCTTACATGTGTTTAAAATCCTTTTTCCCTTGATTTGACCTATTTGAAAATAGTATTATTAAAAACGAATAAAAAGAAAAATCTTTTAATTAAAAGGGATTTTTAATGAAATCAAAAAGATTTTACGTAACTTCTATTTTCTCACTTTCTTAACAGCAAAACACTTTCTTTTCTCTCAATGATCTCATATTCTATCATCTTTTTCTCTTTCTTTTTGATTTCATAAAAGTGATCTATCAATTTAATCAATAAAGCTTTGAAGTTTGCTTGCAAAATCTTTGTCAATTGAGGGAATAAAGCTAAGATTGAAGGTAAGAGTTGATCAACCATCTAATCAAGGTTCTTTAATGAAACTTCCAAGTCTTGTGCTTCCTAAATATTGTTATTAACTGAGTTTTATGTTTTGATTATTGAAAAAATGGTTAAAATGGCTTAGTTGATGATTTTTCAAGATTTTCATTTGGGCACTATTTTTATTTATTTGAGAATAGTTTTAAAGTTGTTTTGGATGTTAAATGATGATATAATAAAGGCTTAATCATAATAATCTCGGATTATGTTGGATCTCTTAAAGTTTAGGTTGTTAGTTATGGGTTTTTGGCTTGGAAATGTGAATCTGGTGTTGCTGGGAGTTATTAGATGTAATTAGGATGCTTTTGGATGTTAATTAATGGATAAAGGTGAATGGAATTGATGGATTATGGCTGGGTTAAGTTTCGAGTAAGATCGATTGGGTTTTCGGTTGTTTCATATAGGCTTTTAAGTGCCTTTGGGCAGAGCTGCGGGTTTTTAGTGTTTGTTTGTGGTTTTAATGCATTGAGATGCATTAATCCTCTTTTCTTGTATGGTATAAACAGGGGAGGATTCTTTAGAAGCATTTGGCGAAGTTTTGGGACTTCGGACGCTTGATTTTCGCGTTGGCGATTGAGGTTTTGCAACTCGGTGAGTGGAAATGGGATTTCCAGCTTTGAAACATCTTAAAGGTGGTTTTGGAAACTTAGTGTAAGCTTGAAACACTTTACTAAGTTCGGAAGTAAGTAAAGTGATTTTCTCCCTCGAATTGTGCTAATATAAGCTTGTGGATGCACTTGATTTTATATGTTTTTACCTACTGTTTTAAAGCATGATTTTGAGAAAGAGATTTGTTGTATATGATGACTTATTGTTAAAGGATGCACTAGGTAAGTGATCTGTGTATATATATGCTTATACATGTTTAATGAAGCATGGTTTAATGCTTGGAATATGACTTTGTGTGAATGCTTTAAAAACATTAAGGTTTAAATTAATGTGAATTATATTGGCAAGTGATGTTGTGTAAAGTGGTATACAAATGAAATCAGATATAGTTAGTCGGCTATAGGATTGAGTGCACTATAAACAAGTCGCCTCGGATGTTGAGGGGTTGTTAATGTACCATAAACTACATCCAAGTACCCTAACCATTAAGGAAATTGACTTGTGTCTCGTCTCTCGTGAGTGGGGTTATACATCTACCGATGAGTGGTTTTGAGGGGTTGTAAGGTACCGAATACTCCACCACGGGGGCCACAGCGATGGAGCGTAGCTCCCGTGTGTGAACCTTGAGATGCCGGTGAGAATGTATGAAGTGTTGGGATAACACTTGGGAATCTGTGTATCCGATATGTTTTGAGAAACAAGAATGGTGTTGATCACTTGTGAGCCAATATAATTGATAAATTGCTATGAAATGTATATGGATGCATAACATGAAAAATGCATGTTTTACTCTTAAGCTTTGCATATTGGTAACTATGCATGGAAAGGCTTAAGTTATGTGTAAGCAAATGGATTTTGGTGTTGAAAGATTTGATACATGTTGCGTGTGGTATAACATGCTGATTTTTGTTAATGAAGTGCATGGATTTCAAAAAAGCATGATGGTTTTCAAAAAGTGTAAAATGGTTTTAAGCATTGATGGTGTTTTTGGATTTTGAGCACTCCTCACTAAGCTTGTATGCTTACGCTCTCTTTTGTCCATCAATACAGATAACTAAGTGTTTGGAGGCAGCAACTTGCAAGGGAATCCTAATAGACTTCACTTTGAAAGTATGTTTCGACTATGGACTAGAGTAATAAGGGTAATAGGGGATCCATGGTTTGTTTGAGAGATGTGTTGAAACTTTCTATTTGAGCATGTTTGGTTTCTGGTTTTATGATTGTAAAAGGTCTATTTATGCTTGTTTAAGCCTTATGTTGAGATTTGACTTTTGGATGCTTTAATTTCATAGGAAGCCTGCCTCTATATTACCTCGATGTTAATTGTCTTGTTTCAATGGTTGAAACTTCTATGTATGCTTAGGAAATGTTGTTAGTTTTCATTAGATATGTTTAAAAGCATGTTGGATTGCTTATGGGTGAGTTTAAATAGGTAAAATCAGCATTTAGTGTGATTGCAGACTGTAGGGTATCAATACTCTCCTTAGGGTATCGGTACGGGATTGCTAAATAGGAAGGGGGTATCGATACGTGGGGGCGTATCGATACTGGTTTTGGCTACTAGTTTTGGGCGTATCGATACGGGCTCGAAGGGTATCGATACGAACTTTGTAATTTAAATTTTGAAACTTGCATTCGTAGAGGACGTATCGATACCCTCTCCAAGGGTATCGATACGGTGGTAGTTAAATTAGTTGGAAGGTATCTATTTATGTTCTGGATCTTTACGTTTTGGTCCCTTAATGTGTTGGATGCAATTAACTGAGCATGAATGATTATTTTGAGCTGTAATTTGACTGAGATGCATGTAATGTGATTAATTAAGAAACGGTAACACAAAATGGCTTAAGTCCTTATAAACTGGAAAAATTACAAAATGGTCCCTAAAACCCGTAATTGAATGAAATTGATGGTTGATCGAGTTACAAATGATCCGCTGCAATGTTTAACACATCATAACCTAATTTGCATATAGATAAGATAAAAACGGAAAAAATAGGGTTGTTTATTGAGATAAACCTTCATGGTTTACTTTAATATTCCTTGTGTGACCCGTTCAGTTCGGTCTATCGGCTAGGTCGGGTCGAGGGGGTTACATTTGGTGGTATCAGAGCCAGGTTACGAAGGAATGGGATGATGGTAATTTAATGGTAAGTCGGTGTGATGTGATTTTATGTATTTGGTGATGTTTTCTTTGCACGGTGGATGTTATAAGCATGTTTTTGTTGATCAAATAATGGTGATGCCATGTATGATGATTGTGATGTAAGTATGAGCTGTTATATATGATGATGTTGTGGGCTGAATTTTATTGGTTGTAATGTATGATGATTGTGAGATATGTACGTTGTATGCCTTATGCTATGATTGGGGGAAATTGGGATGCCCATTGCCTTATTACTCTAGTGAAGTGTTTCTATATTGAATTCGAAGTCTTGGATCCTTGCTTGGAGCTGGCTTGAGTGTTTTGTTTTGTTTTGTTTTGTTAGTTTGTTATCATGCATTAATTATAATAGCACATTAAACCGAGGACATGGTAGCAATCTGGTATGATTGTTGTTGCCGATGGGTAAGGGGTAGAGGAGTGTGTAAAATCTCCTGGGGGCTTGACGCCTCGATGTAAGTACAACCCATGTCGGTTGGGAAAGTGTTGGATGGCATGGCACTTGGATATAGGCGATGTCTAGAGCTTGTGAAGCTGTTAATGCTGGAGTGCATGTGACTGCACTAGCTAATGGACGGTTGTGAGTTGCGATTAGAGCGCTTACGTATTTTGGAAGAAGTTGAGCTTGAAGGTTGTCATTGGAGGTATCCATGGAGTGGATGACCTGTACAAATGGGATTATGGAACAAATGGGGTGTAATGATGCTCATAGTGTGAAGATGAGTTAAATCTCAGTTATAAGGAGATGTGTATAGTTGGTGGACAACTGTGGTTGTGGGCATGGGACCCGATGTTGTGTTTTGGGAGTTATTTTGAATTGTTCTAAAGGAGAAGTATCTGAGAGCTAGATACTTGGATGACAAGAAATGTTAATATGTGGTTTGGGTTCAAAATCATAAGTTTGTAGTCGAGTTAAGGCACACATTGTTTAGTTGAGCGGGTATGCTCCTGGATTAGAGTTGGATGTGAGACATCGATATGATTGACTCTTTTATGGGTTCGTGCATGATGATAGACTAGATATGATGTTTATATTGGCTACACCATTTTCGACGTGTTGGTAAAACGGGCGAGGTACTTTGAGCATAACCTGGGTTTAATAATGCGTGCGAGAGGTTCTAGCTCTAGAAAGTGAGTTGCGAACTCTAGTTTTAGTGGTAGCCAGTGTAAGAATGGTTATGCAAAAAGGGTATTGCCAGGGTTGAGGCGAGGTTGTAGTAATGTTGGGAAATGACCATAGGGTCGATGTGTCGAGGCTTGAGTAGCGTTTGATACCTATTAAGTAGGTGGATCATGTGACCATGTGAGGCGAGATTGTCCACGTTTGATCGGTGGGATGTAACTTTCTGCGACTGTTGTTGCTAATGTTTTGGGGAGTTATGGCTTGAACGTTCATTTTAGAAGTGTTAGATGTGGGAATGTGAGTAACTAGTTTCTTTGGTGAAACTGTTGTTACAATGAAATTGTATAGGAGATATCCTTTATCTGTTCAAGGTCATGTGTTTTCAGTTGATTTGATGGAGTTTTCTTTCTATGGTTTTGATGTAATCCTTGGAAGGGATTGGTTGACCGGGCATAGGGTCGTGGTCGATTTTGATGGTAAACGAGTTACTTTGAAACTTGTTGATGATTACGAGGTGGTAATCGTAGGCGAGAATATGAAATTCTTATCTAATGCAATTTCGGCACTTGAAGCAAGTCGTATGATGGAGTTGGGTTGTGAAGCTTTCCTAGCTTATGTGATGAACCCTGGTACAAAGGAGGTGTGAGTACAAGACACACGCACAATATGTGAGTTTTCGGGTGTCTTTCTAGAAGAGTTGCTTGGTTTGCCACCGAACAGAGAAGTTGAGTTTGGCATTGAGTTGTATGGAAATACGACTCCAGTGTCTATTGCTCCTTATCGAACGGAACCTAAGGAGTTGAAGGAATTGAAAACGCAACTTTAAAAGTTGCTAGATCGAGGGTTCATAAGGCCAAGTGTTTCACCTTGGGGTGCGCCGGTCTTGTTTGTAAAGAAGAAGGATGGCACAATGCGTATGTGTATAGATTATCGGCAATAGAGCAAGTTGACGAATAAAAACAAGTACCCTTTGCCAAGGATTGATGATTTGTTTGAACAGTTTCGGGGTGCTTTAGTGTTTTCGAAGATTGATTTGAGATCTGGATATTATCAACTGAAGGTTAAGGACATAGATGTACCTAAGACAACTTTTCGGACAAGATACGAGCATTATGAGTTCTTAGTGATGTCGTTTGGGTTGACGAACGCACCGGCTGCATTCATGGACATGATGAATCATGTATTCCATGAGTTTTTAGATCAGTTCGTGGTAGTGTTTATTGATGATATTCCCGTGTACTCACGTACCGAGGAGGATCATGATAAGCATTTGAGGATTGTGTTGCAAGTGTTGTTGGAGAATCACTTTTATGCTAAGCTGAGCAAGTGCAATTTTTGGCTTAGGGAAGTTGTCTTCCTTGGACATATAGTGTCGACTGAGGGTATCCGAGTTGACCCACACAAGATTGAGGCGGTGATGAATTGGAAAACACATAAATTGGTGACGGAAGTGCATAGTTTCCTTGGTTTGGCTGGATATTATCCATGGTTTGTTGAGGGTTTCTCTAATATTGCTGCTTTGTTGACTAAGTTGTTATAAAAGAATGTTCGCTATGAATGAACGGATGTTAGACAACAAGCTTTCGAGATGTTAAAGGAAGCTTTGACGCAAGCTCATGTCTTGATTCAACCAGAATCGGGTAAGGAGTTTGTTGTTTACAGTGATGCATCGTATGTTGGTCTAGGTTGTGAGTTGATGCAAAGTGGGAAAGTTATGGCGTATGCATCTAGGCAATTGAAGGTGCATGAGCGCAACTATCCTACTCATGATCTAGAGCTGGTTGCAGTTGTGCTTGCCCTGAAGATTTGGAGGCATTGTCTTTATGGCGAGAAATGTGTGGTCTACATTGATCATAAGAGTTTGAAGTATCTAATGTCCCATAGAGAGTTGAATCATAGGTAACGAAGATGGTTGGAAATTGCTTAAGGATTATGATCTGATGATTGAGTACCATCTTGGAAAGGCCAATGTGGTGGCTGATGCTTTGAGTAGGAAGGTGGTTGTTGAGTGTGAGAGCGATGTTTGCTCGGTTGAGTATATCACGTGATAGTGGGTTGATAACCGAGTTACAAGTGAAATCTTCCTTAATTCAGTTAATTAAGGATAAGCAGTTGCTTGATGATTCTTTGGTGCCTCACGTTCAGGATATAGCTGAAGGTAATGCAACATATTTCTGTTTCAATGATGATGGTGTTTTATGCTTTAAAAGTCGGATAGTTGTGTCGGAGGATGTTGAGTTTAGGCGCACTATTTTGACTGAAGCTCATAGCAATCCTTTTGTTATGCATCCTGGTAGTACAAAAATGTATCGGGGCTTGAAAGATGAGAACTATTGGGTTGGGTTAAAAAAGGATGTTGTTGATTTTGTGAGCAAGTGTATGGTTTGTCAACGTGTGAAAGATGAGCACCAGTTTCCTTCCAGTTTGTTACAGCCTTTGAGGATACCGGAATGGAAGTGGGAAAGGATTACGATGGATTTTGTGTCCGGTTTGCATTTGAAACCATCAAAGAAGAACTTCGTTTTGGTGATAGTAGATCGTCTTACGAAGTGTGTGCATTTCTTGGCTGTGCATACTATGTATACGTTGGATAAGCTAGCGTAGTTATATATTGTTGAGATTGTGCGTTTACATAGTGTGCCTAAATCTATAGTATCGGATAGAGATCCGAGGTTTACAACGAGGTTTTGGAAGTGTTTACAACAAGCGTTGCGTACGCGTTTGAATTTCAAAACTTCATATCATCCTCAGACGGATGGACAGTCAGAGCGAGTTATCCAGATGCTAGAGAATATGTTGAGATGTTGTGTTATAGATTTCCAAGGTTCTTGGGAAAAACACCTACCCCTGGTCGAGTTTGCCTATAATAACAGTTTCCAAGCGAGTATACAAATTGCTCCGTATGAAGCTTTGTATGGGAGAAAGTGTAGAACGCCTCTTTGTTGGGCGGAGGCGGGGCAAAAGTTGGTTTCCTTACTGGATTTGCTAAAAGGAACAACTGAGAAAGTGAAGCTCATATGTGAGTGATTGAAGGCTGCATTTGATCTTCAAAAGTCTTACGCGGATTTAAAGCGTAAGGAGATTGAGTTCGCGGTTGGAGATCGCGTGTTATTGAAGATATCGCCTAGGAAGAAGGTGATGAGATTTGGACATAAGGGTAAGCTTAATCCAAGGTTTATTGGACCTTATGAGGTTGTGGAGCGTGTTGGTCCTGTTGCATATCGGTTGAGGTTGCCTCCCGAGTTGGAAAAAATCCATGAGGTGTTTCATGTTTCAATGTTGCGGAAGTATAGGTCGGATCCATCTCATGTGATACATGTTGAGGAGATTGATTTGAATCTGTGGTAAGACGATTGAACTGGTGAAGGTGTTGTGGCGACATCAAGGAGTTGAGAAGGCTACATGGGAAAGCAAAGCAGACATGTTGAAGCACTTTCGCATCTTTTTCCTTCAGGTAAAATTTCGGGGACGAAATTTTCTAAGTGGGGGAGAGTTGTAACGCCCCGGTTTTGGGCCTAGATGTTTTAGGCATCTGTTTAGGTTAGTTGAATATATAATTGGAGATTCGAGCCTTTAGAAGCGGTTCAGGGAAAACATAGTCCGGGATGTGATAAAATTAGGAGAAAAATTGTTAAAATCTTTTAAAAATATATATTGAAGGATGGTGAAATCGATTTTAGAAAACGGGTCTTGGAAAGTCACGATTTTGGAAATTGGCCATTTTGTAAAAAAGTGAAAAATTGGTTTTTAAGGACTAAATTAAAAATAGGACAAGACTTACAATCTTTAGGGAGCTTACATGTGTTTAGAAGCCCTTTTCCATTGATTTGACCTATTTTAAAATAGTATTATTAAACAGTAATAAAAAGAAAAAAACTTTCAATTAAAAGAGATTTTTAATGAAATCAAAAGGATTTTACGGAACTTCAATTTTAACACTTTCTTAACAGCCAAACACTTTCTTTTCTCTCAAAGATCTTAGATTCTATCATCTTTTTCTCTTTCTTTTTGATTTCCTAAAAGTGATCAATCAATTTAATCAATGAAGCTTTGAAGTTTGCTTGCAAAATCTTTGTCAACTGAGGGAAAAAAGCTAAGATTGGAGGTCAGAGCTGATCAACCCTCTAATCATGATTCTTTAATGAAATTCTCAAGTCTTGTGCTTCCTAAATATTGTTATTTACTGAGTTTTATGATTTGATTAATGAAAAATTAGTTAAAATGGCTTAGTTGATGATTTTTCAAGATTTTTATTTGGGCACTATTTTGATTGATTTGAGAATGATTTTAAAGTTTTTTTGGATGTTAAATGATGTTATAATAAAGGCCTAATCATAATAATCCCGGATTAGATTGGATCTCTTAAAGTTTAGGTTGTTAGTTATGGGTTTTTGGCTTGGAAATGTGAATCTAGTGTTGTTGGGAGTTATTAGATTTAATTAGGTTGTTTTTGGATATTGATTGATGGCTAAAAGTGAATGGAGTGATGGATTATGGATGAGTTAAGTTTCGAGTAAGATCGATTGGGTTTTCAGTTGTTTCGGATAGGCTTTTAAGTGCCTTTGGGCAGAGCTGCGGGTTTTTAGTGTTTACATGTGGTTTTAATGCATTGAGATGCATTAATCCTCTGTTCTTGTGTGGTATAAACAGGGGAGGATTCTTTGGAAGCATTTGGCAAAGTTTTAGGGACTTCGGACGCTTGATTTTCATGTTGGCGATTGAGGTTTCGCGAGTCGGTGAGTAGAAATGGGATTTCCAGCTTTGAAACATCTTAAAAGTCGTTTTGGGAACTTAGTGTAAGCTTGAAATGCTTTATTAATTTCGGAAGTAAGTAAAGTGATTTTCTACCTCAGATTGTGCTATTATAAGTTTGTGGATGCAGTTGATTTTATATGTGTTTACCTACTATTTTAAAGCATGATTTTGAGAAAGAGATTTGCTGTATATGATGCCATATTGTTAAAGGATGCACTAGGTAAGTGATCCTTGTATGTATATGCTTATACATGTTTAATGAAGCATGTTTTAATGCTTGGAATATGGCTTATTGTAAATGCTTTGAAAACAATGAGGTTTGATCTAAATGTGAATTATATTAGCAAGTGATGTTGTGTAAAGTGGTTTACAAATGAAATCAGATATAGTTAGCCAACAATAGGATTGAGTGCACTATACACAAGTCGCCTTGGATGTTAAGGGGTTGTGATAGGGATGGCAACAGGGTGTGGCGGGGCGGGGTGGGTTTTCGGCCGCCCCGATCTATAAGTTATTATACTCGACCCCGCCCCAAATTAAAATATTAATTTATCCACCCCGCCTCGATACAATAACCTCTAAACCCGACCCCACCCCGACCCGCCCCGAAAAGTTTTAAAAATTTTAATCTTTGTCGACGATAAATGTTAGATTCAAACAATCTTTCACCGCAATCATAAATTATGGTTTCAAGGGACTTCAAACTTATATAAAAAATAAAATGAAACCAATTTTAAATTATCCACATGTTAAATTACATATTTAAAAGAATAAACTTGAATCATTGACCGTTAGAATTGAATATATTAAAACTTGAACAACATCTAACAAAATTTTACGATAAGCACGAATAAAAAACAAAAAATAGCTTAAAACTCATAAAAAGTGTTTATATATAGTGATATTTTTTTATAAATATAATAAATATATATATATATATATAAATGTACCAGGGCGGGGCGGGGAATTTCTAGTAAATACCTGAACCCGCCTCGCCCCGACTTCATGCTTTTCACGCCCCGCCCCGATCCCCGAAATTTTAGAAAAAAAATACCCTGTCGGGTCGGGTCGAGGCACCTCCGGTCAAGTCAGAGTCGGATATTTTTTCCATTCCTAGGTTGTTAATGTACCGAGAATTTCATCCAAGTACCCTAACGATTGAGGAAACTGACTTGTGTCCCGTCTCTCGTTAGTGGGGTTATACATCTACCGATGAGTGGTGTTGAGGGGTTTTAAGGTACCGAATAGTCCACCACGAGTGTCACAATGGAGGAGGGTAGCTCCCGTGTGTGAAACTTGAGATGCCGATGAGAATGTATAAAGTGTTGGGACAACACTGTGGAATCCGTGTATCTGATACGTTTTGAGAAACGAGAATGTTGTTGATCACTTGTGAGCCAATATAATTGATAAATTGCTATGAAATGTATATGGATGCATAACAAGAAAAATGCATGTTTTACTCTTAAGCTTTGCATATTGGTAACTATGCATGGAAAGGCTTAAGTTATGTGTAAGCAAATGGATTTTGTTGTTGAAGTATTTGATACTTGTTGCATGTGGTATAACATGCTGATTTTTGTTAATGAACTGTATGGATTTCAACAAAGCATGATGGTTTTTAAAAAGTGTAAAATGGTTTTAAGCATTGATGGTGTTTTATGGTTTTGAGCACTCCTCACTAAGTTTGTATGCTTACGCTCTCTTTTGTCCATCAATGCAGATAACTAAGTGTTTGGAGGCAGCAACTTGCAAGGGAATCCTAAGAGACTTCACTTTGAAAGTATTTTTCGGTTATGGACTAGAGTAATAAGGGCAATGGGGGATCCATGGTTTGTTTGGGAGATGTGTTGAAACTCCCTATTAGAGCATGTTTAGTTTCTTGTTTTATGATTGTAAAAGGTCTCTTTATGTTGGTTTAAGCCTTGTGTTGAGATTTGACTTTTGGATGCTTTGATTTCTTAGGAAGCATGCCTCTAGATTACCTCGATATTAATTGTCTTATTTCGATGGTTGAAACTGCTATGTATGCTTAGGAAATGTTGTTAGTTTTCATTGGATATGTTTAAAAACATGTTGGATTTCTTATGGGTAGTTTAAATAGGTAAAATCAGCATTTAGTGTGATTGTAGAATGCATGGTATCGATACTCTCCTTAGGGTATCGGTACGGGCTTGCTAAATAGGAAGGGGGTATCGATACGCGGGGGCATATCGATACTGGTTTTGGCTACTGGTTTTGGGCATACCGATACGGGCTTAAAGGGTATCGCTACGGCCTTTGTAATTTAAATGTTGAAAGTTGCATCCGTAGAGGGCGTATCGATACCCTCTCCAAGGGTATTGATACTATGGTAGTTAAATTGGTTGGAAGGTATCTTTGAATGTTCTGAATCTTTACGTTTTGGTCCCTAAATGTTGTGGATGCAATTAAATTAGCATGAATGATTATTTTGAGCTGAGATTTGACTGAGATGCATGTAATGTGATTAATTAAGGAACGGTGACACAAAAATGACTTAAGTGTCTATAAACTGGAAAAAACTCAAAATGATCCCTAAAAGCCGTAACTGGATGAAATTGATGGTTGATCGAGTTACAAATGATCCGCTGCAATTTTTAACACATAGGAACCTAATTTGCATCTAGATAAGATAAAAAGGAAAAATTAGGGTTTTTTTATTGAGGTAAACTTTCCCGATTTACTTCAATATTCCCCGTGTGACTCGTTCGGTTCAGTCTATCGGCTAGGTAGGGTCGAGCGGGTTACAGTTTAATTAAAAGATTAAAAAGAGTTTTAATAAAAGGTGATTTATTTTTATAAATCTATTTTTGACGTAACTTCCATTTTCTCTCTTTTCTCATAGTCAAACATCTCTTTTCTCTCATAACTTCCAGAGATCTTCATCTTTCCATTTCACTTTGATTTGCAAATGATTTTTTTGGTGTTTCCTCAATTTATCTCAAAGGATTCTTGAAGTTTTTCATCAAATTAGAGGTAATTTTCGTGCTTCTCCTCTAATCAAGGTTCTTTAATGAAATTCCCAAGTATTTGGCTCTTTAATTGTGTTTCCTAATAAGGTTTTATGATGGTTTAAAGGGAAATGGTTAAAACAAGCTTAAAATGGTGATTTTGAATGATTTTCGTATTGGATGTGTTATGGCTGATTTATGATTGATTTTAATCATGATTTGGATGTTTATTAATGGTTAAATGAAGGTTTGATCATGTTAATCCTGAAACTAGTTGGATCTCTAGTTGTTTAGGTTGTTAGAATTGGGTTTGTGTGGTTTTAATGTGAAATTGGGGTTGTTGGAGATATAAGGATGTAAATAGGTTGATTTTGGATGTTAATTGATGATTAAAATGGATGGAAGTGTTAGGTTTTGGCTGGGCTGAGTTTGTAGTGTAATCGAAGGTGTTTTTGGTTATTTTGGATAGGCATTTTGGTGTTTTGGGGCAAAACAACGTGGTAGGTAGGTTTGCTGGAGTTTTTAATACATTGAGATGCATTAATCATCTATTCTTGTGTGGTACAAACATGGGAGAACATATCGGAAGCAATCGGTGAAGTTTCGTGAGCTTCAGACGCTTGGTTTCGCGTCGGCTAGTCAAGTTTCCGCGTGTCAGTGAGTGAGAACATGATTTCCAGCTTTGAAATACTTTAAAGGTTGTTTTGGGAACTTAGATGTAAGCTTGAAACGCTTGTCTAAGTTCGGAAGTAAGTATAAGGAATTTCATTCTCGGTTGCGTTATTATGGGTTGGTTTATGCACTTGATTTTAAATCCATGTTTACCTACTGTTAAAGCATGTTTTGAGTAAGTGATTTACTGTTTTGTGTGATATAGTGATGAAGGATGCACATGGTAAGTGATCCTTGTAAGTATATGTTTTATACTTGGGATTTAAAGCATTGTTTAATGCTTTGATAAATGTTTTAATGATGATGCTTTGAAAATAGTCAAGTATATGATTAAATGTGAATTATATTGGCAAGTGATGGTATGGAAATGGTTTTGAAAATGCTATCGGATATAGTTAGCCGGCTATAGGATTGAGTGCACTATAAACAAGTCGCCTTGGATGTTGAGGGGTTTATACGGTGTACCGAATACTCCATCCAAGTACCCTAACGATTGAGGAAAGTGTGTGGTATCTCGTCTCTCGTTAGAGGGGTTATACATCTACCGATGAGTGGTATTGAGGGGTTTATACGGTGTACCGAATACTCTACCACGTGTGTCACAACAGTGGAGGGTAGCTCATGTCTGTGAACCTTGAGATGTTGGTGAGAATGTATGGTGTTGGGACAACACTTGTGAATCCGCATATCCGATGTTGTTTTGAGAAATGAGCATGTTAATGATCACTTGTAAGCCAATATAATATATGATGTATTATAAAATGGTTTATGATGCATAATGTGTAAATGCATGTTTTACTCTTTAAGTTTTGCATATGGTAGTTATGCATGGGAAGGCTTAAATTGAGTGTTAGCAATGAGATTTGATGTTGATTCATAATATGTGTTGCATAAGGTTTATATGCTGATTTTTCATTAAGAAAAGTGTGTGGTTTTGAAGGCATGATGGTTTTCAATTGATGTTTTGAAGTAATTGAATTGTGATTTCAATGTGGCCTTGGAAAATGGTTTTAATACATTGATGGTGTTTTGTTTTTTTAGCACTCCTCACTAAGCCTTGTGTGCTTACGCTCTCATTTGTCCATCAATGCAGATAATTGAGGTTTTGTAGGCAACAAGTAGCAAGGGATTCCAAGAGACTTCGTTTAAGAAAGTATGTTTCGGTTTAAACTAAAGTAATAAGGGTAATGGGAGATCCGTTGTGTTTTTGGGAGACTTGTGTAAACTCTATTTTGAGCAAGTTTGCTATGTGGTTATAGACTTGTAAATGGCCTTTGGTATTTTGGTTTGTGCTTGATTATGCATTTTTGTATTCTTGCTTTATTTACATTCTAGGTTGCATGCCTATAGTATATACTTGATGCAATTTGCCTTGCTATGATGTTGATCTTGCCATGTATGATTGAGGTCTGATGTTTAGATAAGTTGTATGCAAGTTGGAAGCATGTTAGAATGATTATGATTGTATTAAAGTGTGAAAAAACAGCAAAAAGTGTTATCACATGCCCAGGTGTTTCGGTACGCCCAAGGTTGTATCGAGACGGTGAGCCTGAAATGGCCTAGGAGTTTTGAAACAGGGAGAAGCGTTTCAATACAGGATCGTTCAGGTTGGCTACTGGAAGTTCGAGTTTCAAAACACTTTAAAGGGTGTTTCGATACGGGCCCGTGTTCCGACACACTTGGACATATTTTGAAACATGGTGTTCCGATACAGGGCAATGTGTATCGAAACGCCATGTTGTTAAGTTGGTTATTGAAATCTTTTGAAGTTGTGTTTCTTTACGTGTCAGTCCCTGAATGTTGTGAATGCTATTAAATGAGCTTGGATGATCGTTTTGAGCTGAGATTTGACAGAGTGACATGTAATGTGACTAATTAAAGGTTGGTAACTTAAAAATTGAAGAAGTCCTTGTAAATTGATAGTATTACAAAATGGTCCCTAAAATGTGGTTATATTCAATTGAGTGCCTAATCGATGTTTGATTGAGATGATGATTCTTTCGTTGCAAGTCTAAACACATAGGGTAACAGTGTGCATCTAGACAAGATTAAAAGAAAAAAATAGGGTCATTTATTGAGGTAAATCTCTCAGTTTACTTCAATAGTTCACTTGTGACCCGTTCGGTTCGGTCTTTCGCCCAAGCCAGGTCGAAGGGGTTACAAGAACGAAGAAGAATAATTATGGTTTATCACTGTTTGGCTCGAATCGATCAATCGAAAACTGCCACGGGGGATAAAATGCTTCTCAAATGAATTAGTGAAAAACAGAAAAATAGTAGACAATTTGCGCAATCGATTTTAGAGTGGTTCGACTTCTAAATCAAGTCTGCATCCACTACCTTATCACACCACTAAGGATTTCCCAATTCACTACTTTGAATTCTTGCTTTTAGGACAAAGCGATAACCTTACAACCCTTATCTTTTAACTGCTAAGATAGGACCACTCTAGTTTTTACTTAGGCTAAACCAGAACCTCTCCTTTTTACAAGATTTGTGTTTGGTAAACTAAATACCTCACAAAGTGGATGTTTACAATTGTTTAAACTCACAAGAGTACAAAAGATTTACAACTAATGCACTCTCTGTACATTATATACAAGATAATTGAAGAATAATAGACTTTAAGAATATTTCTTGTGGTCATGAAACTTAGATATATTCTCTAACTTTCTTCATGTGTCCTTATGGTGTTTATATAGTATGGAATGAGTTTCTAGCCATTTATGGTCGTTGGGGATAAGTTATGGCCATTGGGGATTCAAAATAGGGGTTACCTACAAAAAATATTATAGCATTTATAACTAAAGGGATAGATCCTTTTTCTCGAGGGATTGATCCTCTTTCATAAAAATTTGACTGTTACAGCCAAATGATCGATCCTTTAAACCAGGTGATCGATCCTTTTGTACTTGGAGGTTGGGATACAAAATAAAACGATTCTGCCTACAAAGGGGTCAATCCCTTGATCTAGAGGATCGATCATTTTTGCCTTGAAGACTGCAAACTAGTTTTTAGAAGTGCAAAAGCATATTATATTAATTTTGAAAAAGTTTGGCTAAGTTGGAAAATATTCGAAACAAATTTTTCAAGTTTTTTTGGACTTTGAATTATTTTTGAGAAATTTAATATATTCGATTAAGTCCAAAAAGCATCTTCCTTTTAATTTGATATACCAAAATATTAGTTCTTAGTAATTTAAAATGATGAAATTATTTTAAATTACAAGTAATAATTAGTTTTATTTTAGATTCAAATTTAGTTTGAGAAATTTCAATTCATAATTTAAATGGTAAAATGTAATTAGTTTGTTACTATTTTCTTATTATATTAGGGAATAATAATAAATTAGATCAATACAGATTCAATTTAAAATATACTTTATTTGATAAGAACTAGAATTTCATTATTATTTAAAAGAATTTTAAATATTTTTTTTTGTTTTAGCCTAATTCTAGTTAACTTGTACATATAAATGACATATGCCACTAAAAAAATGTACGTATATCGACGCTTAGCTATACTGACGGATAAAAGTCTCCGGTATAGACAGTATATACCAACGGAAAATAAAACTGTCGATAAAAAATTTAATTTTTTACTGACGGATATATTAATTGTCAGTATAGATGTAATGTATATCGACGAAAGATAAAAAATTGTCGGTATGAATGTAATTTATACCGACGAACTATAGTTACCGTTGGTATAGGTGAACCATATAGCGATCGTTAATTTTGTGTGTCGGTATAGATATAATTTTCACTAACGGTATAGATGTAATTTATACCGAATTAGATTTGGGTATAACAACTCGTTCGGGTCAACTACAAAGGTAAGGGGTTCATTTTTTTAGGGATAACTACATATTTAGTACCCCGCCTATTCATGTGTTCCTATTTTAGTACCCCCACCTATTTTTTTTTGGCAAAATGGTATCTAACGTTACATTTTTGTTTTGTTTTGGTACCCCTACCGTTAAAAAGAAACGGAAATGATGACATGACTTATTTTAATTGGGATAATCACAATTTAGTCCCCAAAACTTATACATTTCTATTAATTTGGTCCAAACTTTATTAATTTAATAATCATCTTAAATATTTGAGTTAAAATTATAAATCCTTATTTTATTTCTTCTTCCTGAAATCCTAACCCCATTTTATTCCAGATGATGAAGACCATATATGCAACATTTCTAGTAGATTTTTGCAAGGGATTGGTGTAAAACCTATGTTTGATTTTGATATAACAAAGCATGTTAAGGATTAAATTGAAAACTTGAAAAAGATTTTTAAGTCCCTCAAAAGATTTGAAAATCAACAAGGCTTTAATCTATGTTGAAAAACTCAAACTCTAAAATATTTTCTAAGTGTTCCAAGGCCAAACTATTGAAAATCGTTCAGGCGTATCAATACGCTTCTAGCCGTATCGATACATTTTTTACAAATTTGGCTACTGGAGAAACGCGTTTCGATACGCCCCTTACCGTATCGAAACAGCGTATCGAAACAGATTGAATCTGTATCGATATGCTCTCTCTGTAAAATTGAAGGAGTTTGAATGGCGTACCGATACAGTGTCACCCGTATGGATACGGTTTTAATGAAATTTTAAATTCGAAAGCATTTAATGTTTTTGATCGTTGGTGTCAGTTGCTAGGTAACAGAATTCTAAAGTGTTGGTTGTCCCGTACCGATACGCCCTTTGTCGTATCGATACGGAAACTTCCAGTGAGCTTTGTGAGGAAAATTGTATCGATACGGTCTTACCCGTATCGAAACGATCCATGTCCCGTACCGATACGCTTACACGTATATCGATACGCCCCTCTTGTAATTGTGCAACGGCTCTTTCTGTTTTGAGACAGGTATCGATACGGATCCCTGTGTACTGATACGGTAAGCTGCATAAGTGAATTTATGGTAGAAAGAGATGGTCCCAACGGCTATATTCAATACCCTAACCACCCAAATGGCTAGAATAAATGGAGAATGTATAAAATGAAGCAAATTGAAGACTAGCAACAACTATTGCATCAAAAAGAAACATCCTTACAAAAATCCAAGCTCAAAGTGCCTAATTTCTTATCTCTTGTAAAATCCCAAATTGTGTTGTGTTCAATTCTGATCTTGTATTCAAATTTGGGTTGAGTGATTGTATTTAAAGGGGCAAACTTGTATTGAGAGATATCTTTCTTGCCTTAATTTCTTTTTTGTATCCTTGTGAGGGTTTGGTCAAATTTTGGGTAGAAAATTTGACCGGTATTGTAAAGGTTACCTCCTAAGCCTTGAAAAGGGTAAGAGCAATTAGTGGATTGTTGGAAAATCCTTGGTGGTAGCTAAGGTAGTGGATGTAGAGTTCATTTGGAACTTGAACCACTCTAAAATTCCTTGTTCTTCATTTTTAGATATTCTACTTTCTCCAACAAATTTTACTCTTGGTTTTGATCAATACATTGATCCACTCAACAATTGGTATTAGAGCCTACTTCTTTGAAGGATTAACAACCACAAGAGGAGATTCTAGGAAGAGTGTGATCAACTACAAAGCAAGGCATGGCATCTACCTTCGGGTCAAGCATGTACGAGTCTCAATCGACCACCAAACCGCCTTTCTTCAACGGTGACAACTACCCTTTTTTGAAAAATCGGATGCCTCTCTCCATTAAATCCAACGATTATCTAGTTTGGGATGCTATTGAAGATGGTCCATCTATTCCGATGAAAAGAGACGATGAAGGAAGACTTGTGCCAGAAAGGAAAAATGAGATGAGTGAAGAAGAGAGAAAGAAGATTAAAATCAACGACAAAGCTCTTCACATGTTATTTTGCTCTTTCGGTCCCGATATCTACTCCAAGGTTTTGTCCATAGATAGAAAGTGCTAAGGAAGTGTGGGATACACTTGAGACTACATATGAAGGAACAAGTGATGTGAAGGAGACAAAGATTGGAATTCTCAATTTAGCTATGAGAATTTCAAAATGGAGCCCAAAGAAACATTTTCAAAGATGTTCTATCGTTTCTCAACAATCGTCAATGGGCTAAAGGGTTTTGAACAGATAATCCTGGAAGACAAACTAGTCCGGAAGCTACTCTACTCTCTTCTCGAGTCTTGGGATGGGAAAAGAACTGCCATCATTGAGGCCAAGAATTTGAAGACAGTCAAGCTTGATGAGCTAGTTTGTTCTCTCATAACTCATGAGATCATGAAGCAAGGAAGGGAAGATGAAAGAAAGAAAGAAGAAAGAAGAGTAGAGAAGCTTGAGGTAGACAAGAAGAAAAAGCTAGGAGTGGCTCTCAAAGCTTCTCTACATGAGGAGAGCACTTCTAGTGAGGAGGAAGATCTAGAAGAATTGGCTATGATAGCCAAAAGATTCTCACGGTTTATGAGGTCCAACCGAGGAAGAAAAATTCAAAGAAAAATGGACTTCAAGACCGAAAACAAAGAAGAAGAGAGGGATCAAATCATTTGCTTTGAGTGCAAAAAACCGAGTCATATTTGTTCTGAGTGCCCTCAACTCAAGAAGAAGGGATTTGAGAAGAAGAAGAAGCTCAAAGCCAAGCTTGCTACTTGGAGTGATGAGGAGTCATCCGAGGATGAGGAACACGAAGTGGCCAACCTTTGCCTCATGGCTCTTGAGGAGGATTCCTCCATGGTAACCTCTAACTCATCTACTTTTGATTTCATATTTGATGAATTGCATGATGCTTATGATGAGTTACAAGATGTTTATGATGAGTTAGTTGAGAAGTATAAGGAGTTGGTTCTAAAAAATAGAAAGATCATTTCAGAATTAAATGCTAAAAATGACTCACTTTCTCAAGCTAACTTGAAATTTGAGAAAAAGATCTTAGGTTTACAAGATGAACTTAAATTCTTTCAAGATGAAAATGTATATTTAAACAATCTTATTTCTCAATGCAATAGTGAACACCAAAAGGTGTTAAATGAGCTTAATGAGCTTAAAATGTCTTTCAAAAGTGTTGGTAATGTGAAAAATGAAATAGGTGAATCATCTAGATCAAACCAACCTAAAAGAAAAAAACAATAACTACAAACAAAGTGGCTTCCATAGGCATAATAAAACTAAAAAAATTAGAAGTGTATGGGTTCCTAAGGAACTTGTCAAATCTAATAATGTTGATGCCATGTCACCTTGGATTCCTAAGGGAACCAAGCTTTTGGGAGCTAACACTTGTGGACCCAAAATGATTTGTGTACCAAAAATCAAAGCTTAATCTCTTTGTTTGTAGGGGGCATTGCTACAAGGCCAAAGCACAAAGCCAAAACTCATGGTACCTTGATAGTGGATGCTCGAGGCACATGATCGGAGACAAGAGTCGATTCATGGACTTAAAGCCAAAAAGTAGAGGAGTAGTGACATTTGGTGACAACTCCAAAGGCCACATTAAAGGTATTGGCTCCATAGGTAATCACTCTACTATACTCTTTGAAAATGTTTTATATGTCGATGGTCTTAAACACAATTTATTGAGCATTAGTCAATTGTGTGATAAATGATTTAATGTCTTGTTTAATAAAAATGGGTGTAGAATTGTTGACATTAAATCAAATGAAATAATGCTCATTGGTCATCGCATAGGTAACATATACATGGTGCATCTAGATGACATTCATACATCCCATGCATGTTCTGTTGCACAAAATGAAAATGATGCATGGCTATGGCATAGGAAACTAGGACATGCTAGCATTAGTGTTTTAGAAAAATTAGTTTCTCTAAATCTAGTTAGAGGTTTACCCAAGATCAAGTTTTAAATGATAAAATATGTGATGCATGTTCTAAGGGTAAACAACATAGATCATCCTTTAAATTCATTAATGATGTTTCTACAACTAGGTGTTTACAACTAATTCATATGGATTTATTTGGGCCTATTAGAACTATGAGCTTGAGTGGTAAATTGTATGCTTTTGTACATGTTGATGACTATTCTAGGTTTTCTTGGGTTCTATTCCTAAGTACAAAAGATGAGGCTTTAAAAAAATTCATCACGTTTTCAAAATTAACTCAAAATGATCTTGAACTTAAGATTTCTCATATTAGAAGTGATCATGGAACCAAGTTTCAAAATCTAGGTTTTGAAGAGTTTTTAAATGAAAATGGTATTAGCCACAATTTTTTGGCTCCTCGAACTCCTCAACAAAATGGGGTAGTTGAGAGGGAAAATAGGAATTTACAAGAAATGGCTAGAACCATGCTTTGTGAAAACAATTTACCTAAATATTTTTGGGCGGAAGCCACAAACACCATTTGCTACATTGTAAATCGAGTAATGATTAGGCCACTTTTAAAGAAAACACCATATGAGATTTTAAAATCTAAAAAGCCTAACATTAGCTATTTTCATCCATTTGGTTGCAAGTGTTTTGTTTTAAATAATGGAAAAGGCAACTTAGGTAAATTTGATGCTAAAAGTGATGCAGCTATTTTCTTAGGGTATTCTTTAACCTCTAAAGCCTATCGTGTATTTAATAAAAGAACTTTAGCAGTAGAAGAGTCTATTCATGTTGTTTTCGATGATAACCTCTTTTCGAGGAAGGAATCTTGTGATGATGATGATGTACGAATCATTGATGTCTTTGATGGAGGACAAACTTCAAAGGAGGATGAGATTCCAACTAAAGAAGAAGATGCACAAGATCCACCTCTTGAAGCCTTGAAGGACTTGGCTCTTGAGGAAAAGGAAATGAGCTACTCAAGGGAGTTCAACTATGTCAAAGGTGGTGAAATCTTGGGTGATCCATCCAAGGGGGTAACTACTAGATCTTCTCTTAAACTCATGAATCATGTTGCTTTTATCTCGTGCATAGAGCCTAAGAACATTAAAGAAACATTAAAAGATGATTTTTTATTATGGCTATGCAAGAAGAGTTAAACCAATTTGAGAGAAGTAATGTATGGACATTAGTTGAAAGGCCTTGTAATCAATCTACTATAGGAACTAAATGGGTATTTAGGAATAAACTACATGAGAGTGGTAACATTGTGAGAAACAAAGCTAGATTAGTTGCTCAAGGTTACACTCAAGAAGAGGGAATAGATTTTGATAAAACCTATGCACCCGTAGCTAGAATGGAAGCTATTAGGATGTTTCTTGCATATGCATGTTATCATAACTTCAAGCTTTTTCAAATGGATGTGAAAAGTGCATTCTTAAATGGTTTTATAAATGAGGAAGTGTATGTGGAACAATCATCGGGTTTTGAAGATTCAAAATTTCCAAATCACGTTTTCAAACTAACCAAAGCACTTTATGGTTTAAAACAAGCTCCTAGAGCTTGGTATGAAAGACTTTCAAACTTTTTAATTGAAGAAGGTTTTGAAAAAGGTAAGGTGGACACTACACTTTTTATAAAAAGATATAAAAATGACATCTTAGTAGTACAAATATATGTTGATGATATTATTTTTGGATCTACTAATAAGTTTCATTGCAAGGAGTTTGCTAAGTTAATGCAAGGTGAATTCGAGATGAGCATGATGGGGGAGCTCTCATTCTTCTTGGGACTCCAAATCAAACAAAGGAAGGATGGCACATTCATCAATCAAGCAAAGTACGTGAAAGATATGCTCAAGAAGTTTGGCTTGGATCAAGCAAAGCCTCAAGCTACACCAATGAGCTCATCTACAAAGCTTGACAAAGATGAAGGAGGTAAGTGTGTTGACTCTAAGCTTTATCGCTCTATGATTGGATCTTTGCTTTACCTTACCGCAAGTAGACCGGATATATTGTTTAGTGTTTGCTTGTGTGCTAGGTTTCAAGCTAGTCCTAGAGAGTCTCACCTTATAGCCGTTAAGAGAATCTTTAGGTACCTTAGAGATACTCTTTGTCTAGGTCTTTGGTACCCTAGAGACTCAACCTTCAACCTTCATGCTTATTCGGATGCGGATTATGGGGATGTAAAATTGATAGGAAAGGTACTTCAGGAACTTGTCAATTCTTAGGTAGTATGCTCATATCTTGGTTCTCTAAGAAACAAAATAGTGTAGCTCTTTCTACCACCAAAGCCTAGTACATATCCTTAAGGAGTTGTTGTGCTCAAGTCCTTTGGATGAAGCAACAACTCTTAGATTATGGTGTTAAAGTTGAAACCATACCCCTTAAGTGTGATAACATTAGTGCTATATGCTTAACCAAAAATCTCATCCAACACTCTAGAACCAAACATATAGAAATAAGGCATCATTTCATTAGAGATCATGTCCTTAAGGAAGATGTTGTTATAGAGTACGTTGACACCTTGAACCAACTAGCGGACATTTTTACTAAACCTCTAGACAAAGAGCGTTTTTGGTCCCTTAGGAGAAAGTTAGGTCTAACAAGCCTTCCTTGACCCTTTAGGACTCTTTTTGAGGTTAAAATTGGTTGAATTTGTGAAATTGCATGTTTATGTGTTGTTGATCTTGAAAGTATCCATGCTTATAGCTAGGGGGAGTATGCTTCTATTAAAATATGCTTAGAACTGCTCATTCATCAATTTCATTCATTTAGAAGGTGTTAATGTCAAGCCTTTGGTTGTTCTTAAAGCCAAAAATGCATTTCTAGGCATAGGGTATCGATACGGCCTTCTACGTATCCATACGCGTACTGTATTAGGTTACCATACTGCATTTTGTCTAAAACGGGTATCGATACGGTTAAACCCGTTTCGATACGATAAGAGAGCGTTTCGATATGGACCTTTGACACGAGTTTCCAAGGAATTACCATTTTACCCCCGTATCGATACACCCTCTAGCGTATCGATACGCGATTGCGCAGACAGCTTCTTAATGGCATTTAAAGAGTTTCACTATTACCAAAATTGCAATTTTAAAACCCTAGTCATTTTTTACTCTATAAAAAGCCTCTCAATCCCTCATATTTTCACCACACAACTCAAAATCTCTTGAGGGTTTTCAACATCAAGCCAAGCTTTTCAAGCTTTCCATCAATTTGGTGCAAAGTTCTTCTCCCATTCCTTTATATCAATATCAAGGTATAAATCTCTTTTATCCTTTTATTTTCTTTGATTTTCGTTTTAAATTTTTCTTGTTTTGTTTTGTTTTGCTTTCTCCAAAAACAAACTTTTTCAAACCTTTTGCTTTTGTTTTGTCTTTCAATTTTTTTAAAAAAACCTTGATCATTGATTTTCAATGGGTTGAATGAGAAAAATAATGCATACACATTGTTTTGATCTATTTTTCTAGACAATGGCACCCAAAAAGAGAGCGCGTACTAGCAAAGTCGGTGAAGCTTCCAATGCCGAAGATGGTACTCGCCCAAACCTCACTCTTATCTATCAAAAGTGCTTTAGGACCACCGGAGAACTCACCTATTTCCGAAAATTTCAAAACTATAAAATCCGTCCGGAGAGGGTAATTTCCGTTCCTTTCTCAACTCGGAGCGCTTCAAATTTGCGTATTTACCTTTGCTCAAAGAATGGAAATTTATGGATTTTATTCAAATTCCCGACTTTTTCTATCGCAATTTGGTTTTGATTTTCTATGCTAATGCCAAGTGTTGTGCCAATCAAGCGGGTGTTGTTACGGCCGTTAATTCTTATTTAATGGGTAAACAGATCACCATCGATGTTCAATCTATTTGTGATGTGTTTAAGTTAGAGGATGAGGGTATTGATGATGAGAATTCTCTTGGCCATGTCTTGGGAGGTTCCATGACCGCTCTTAATGCTCAAGATCGAATCCTACACTTGATGGTTTCTTGGTGGTTTAGGCCTTCGAGAGGAAAGTATTCCACTATCCGCCAGGTTGACGACTTTTGGGTTTAGTGCTTCCGTCAAAGACAACAACCAAATCTTGCTCACATCATGTTTGCGGAGATTGTCTATCTCATGCAACATCGCCACACTACTCGTGTCACTTCCTTCACATATGGAACGACTTTGAGTTATTTCTTCACCCAAAAAGAGATAGATTGCTCTCACAACTACCTAACTCCGCACACCGATCCTATTGATGAAAGATCTCTCTAAAGGGGGAAGTTTCATTACTTCAATGGTAGTTGGCTTCGTATCTCCGAGCTCCCTGGCGATGCAATTCCGGAAGAAATTGCCAATCCTCAAGTCACTCAAGCTCCTCAAACTCCTCCTCCGCCTTCCATGGATGCTCTTATGACTTTTCTCAATGAACAATTCACGGGCTTGCGCACGGGAATTGCTTTCATGGATCAAACTATGAATTCAGGGTTTGCCGCTATAGACAAACGCTTTACAAGCCTTGAAGATCGTGTGAAGAATGTGGAGACACGTCTCACTTCTCTTGAAGGTGGTCACAACTCGATGAACATATCTCTTACTGCTTTTCATGACGAGTGGCGTCAATCTCGGAGGAATGATGATGCACATGAATAGGACGATAAAGATGATGAAGATGGCAATGGAGAAGCATAGTAGTTTATCTTTGCATACCATTCATGTCATTTAGGATATCTATTTATGCACTTTGGATTATGTTTTTAGGACTAAGTTTGCATTCTAAAACCTATGCTTTGATTATTGTTATTTGGATTTTATTTTGATTTTCCTTTGTTATGAACTTAATGTTTATCTATAATATGTTGCTTGGTTATTATTTATGCCTTTTGCCTATGTTTATCTATGTCTCTATTTTTTTATCTAACAAAAAGAAGGTGAGGGAACAAGCTCACTTAAAAAAAATTAACTTAAATTTTACCTAGCAAATATTAAGGGGGAGTTGTTTTGCAAAGCTTTTCAAAAGTCTTAAAAATTTCAAGTTTTGGTTTTGTTATATCAAAAAGGGGGAGATTGTAAAACCTATGTTTGATTTTGATATAACAAAGTATGTTAAGGATTAAATTGAAAAGCTTGAAAAAGATTTTTAAGTCCCTCAAAAGATTTTAAAATCAACAAGGCTTTAATCTAGGTTGAAAAACTCAAACTCCAAAATATTTTTTAAGTGTTTCAAGGCCAAACTATTAAAAATTGTTCAGGCGTATCGATACGCTTCTAGTCGTATCAATACCTTTTTTACAAACTTGGCTACTGGAGAAACGCGTTTCGATACGCCCCTTACTGTATCGAAACAGCGTATCGAAACATATTGAATCTGTATCGATACGTTCTCTCTATAAAACTGAAGGAGTTTGAATGGCGTACCGATACGGTGTCACCCGTATCGATACGGTTTTAATGGAATTTTAAATTTGAAAGCCTTTAATGTTTTTGATCGTTGGTGTCAGTTGTTAGGTAACAGAATTTTAAAGTGTTGGTTGTCTCGTACCGATATGCCCTTTGTCGTATCGATACGGAAACTTCCAGTGAGCTTTGTGAGAAAAACGGTATCAATACGGTCTTACTCGTATCGAAACGATCCATGTCCCGTACCAATACGTTTACACGCGTATCGATACGCCCCTCTTGTAATTGTGCAACGACTCTTTCTGTTTTGAGACATGTATCGATACGGATCCTCGTGTACCGATACGGTAAGCTGCATAAGTGCATTTATGGTGGAAAGAGAGGGTCCCAACAGCTATATTCAATACCCTAACCACCCAAACGCCTAGAATAAATGGAGAAGGTATAAAATGAAGCAAATTGAAGACTAGAAACAACTATTGCATCAAAAAGAAACATCCTTACAAAAATCCAAGCTCAAAGTGTCTAATTTCTTATCTCTTGTAAAATCCCAAATTGTGTTGTGTTCAATTATGATCTTGTATTCAAATTTGGGTTGAGTGATTGTATTTAAAGGGGCAAACTTGTATTGAGAGATATCTTTCTTGCCTTAATTTCTTTTTTGTATCCTTGTGAGGGTTTGGTCAAATTTTGAGTAGAAAATTTGACCGGTATTGTAAAGGTTACCTCCTAAGCCTTGAAAAGGGAAAGAGCAATTAGTGGATTGTTGGAAAATCCTTAGTGGTAGCTAAGGTAGTGGATGTAGAGTTCATTTGGAACTTGAACCACTCTAAAATTCCTTGTTCTTCATTTTTAGATGTTCATTTTTAGATGTTCTACTTTCTCCAACAAATTTTAAAAACCCAATTCACCCCCTCTTGACTTTGATCATTCCATTGATCCACTCAACAATTGGTATTACAATTTTACAAAAAAAAAAACTTACAGTACCAGTCTTGAATAACATAAAAAAACTATTAAACTGTGACTGGTAAGAAAATTATGGTACTAACTGCAAGGTAAGAGACTCGGATTCCACAATGAAAGTACTTAAAGGTTCATATGGAGCTAAACACTTCCACCTTAGAAGCTAGTTTCTAGGGGGTGACTTTAGATTGCAAAGCCAAACCCAAATGGACACTACACTAGAATTACAGTAGCATTGCAAATAGTTTATTTGGATTTTGAATCTTTAATGAACTGTTTCCTTCCATTAAATTGATGAAACCATAAAATAACGGAAGAAAGATAAAAATTGAAAAAGCAAAAGCCTAACTTTGAGAAATCTAGATTCTTGTTCGACGCGCTTATGTTCAGCTATAATCTGATGCTTGCCCCTGGTATCAGATGCAAAACCAGACGGTTGTTTTTCATCCACCGACGACGCGGTTTCTGACTCTATTGTTACTCACCTGCCGCCTGAGCTTTGAAAGATTCAAATTCAATGTCGCTTGCTCATTCCAAAACGATGGCGAAATATTTATTTCGAATTTTCAACTGTACTAAGGGAGTACTAAAATGGGTTAGTGTTTCAGGAAAAAAAGAAATAAATGGAGATTGATAATTTTAACCTAAATATTTAAGATAATTATTAAATTGATAGAGTTTGGACTAAATTGATAGAAATGTATTAGTTTTGGGACTAAACTTGAGATTATCCCAATTAAAAATAAGTTTGGTCATCATCTCTGTTTATTTTTAACGGTTGGGTACCAAAACAAAACAAAAACGTAACGTTAGGTACTATTTTACCAAAAAAAAATAGATGGAATACTAAACTAGTAACGCGAAAATAGGTGGGTACGAAATATGTAGTTATCTTTTTCTTTAGGGTTAATTACTGGGATAGTCACTTTTGTTTTCCCCAATACAAAGTTGGTCACCGATTTTGGAAAACGACCAGTAAGGTCACTTACGTTTTTGGGGCATAAACTTTTGGTCACTTAGCAGTTTGGTGTCGTTAAACTTTGACGGCTTGCTGACCTGACAGCGAAAAAAATAAGGGTAAACTACTGCAATGGCCATTAACGTTTATCCTATGTATATTTTTGGTCACGGTTTAAAAAAATAAACATTATGGTCACTACTAAAAAGGTTTCTTTCTAATTTCATCCTTAAATTTTTAAAAATTCATTTTTCAACCCTAAAACTTTGCAATCAATTAGTACAATACTATTATAAAGGCTTAAATAAAAAATAGGTACCCAAAGTATACCATTTTTTGAATTTTAGGTACCCAAAGTTTCAAAAGTTAGAATTTTAGATGACTAACCGTTAATGGATGTTAAAAAATATACTTAACCAATCAATGCTTGACACGTGGCACTAATTTGATTTTTTATAAAAATAAAAACACCTCAAAATTTTAATTTTTTAAAAAATCCCAAGATTTTGAAAATTTCACAAAACAGTCCCCAAATCCCTAAAATTACCCAAACCCCCAAATCGTCGCGGCTTCTGCCGCCGATCGTCATATCTGAGCACACCCTTTTGGTCACCGGATCAAGGCGATCATTTCCCCCAACACGGTGTCACCAGAAACGACGAACGACGTGCAGCCGAACGTCGAACGTCAAATGCAAAATCGACGTTTGGCTGGCACGTCGTTCGTCGTTTTCGGCGACACCGTGTTGGGGGAAATGACCGCCTTGGTTCAGCGACCAAAGGGGTGTGCTTAGGGGCGGCGGCGATTTGGGGGGTTTGAGTTTGGGTGACATTAGGAATTTGGGTATTGTTTTGTAAAAATTGTAAAATTCAGGATTTTATGCTGAGTTTTTTTCACTAAATTGATTTTAAAAAATAAAAATAGTGCCACATGTCGAGCATTGATTGGTTGATAATTTTTTAACATCCCTTCAACGGTCTGGCACCTAAAATTATAACGGTTGAAACTTTGGGCACCTATTTTTAAAAAAAATACCTTAGGCACCTAAAGTTCAAAAAAAGTATACTTTAGGCACCTATATTCATTTAAGCCTTTCGAATATGCTATGTAAACATTGTTGCACGTAAATTGGGCATTATTTTGTATTGAACCATATTAAGAATTACAAACACTATTTGAAACATGGATGTATATGGTGATGGATTATAATATACGGTGTGAATTAAGGATTAATATAATAGAACATTAGAGATTGAGTTAGATGAAGAAGAATATGGAAGATAGTGGAGGAGAGAAGAAATAAAAAAATTGTAAATGTGGAGGATTAAATGTATAATTATACAAATTATTTTTATTTTAGTGGTCAAAATAGGAGTGAAGTAATAGTTTAGGGATTGTCTAGGTAATTTATCCTTTTTTATTGTTTCAGATCAACCTCCCGTCAACGGTTAACGACACTAAACGGCTAAGTGACCAAAAGTTTATGCCCCGAAAACGTAAGTGACCTTACTGGTCGTTTTTCAAAATCGGTGACTAACTCTGTATTGGAGGAAAACAAAAGTGACTATCCCGTAGTTAACTTTTTTTTATTTCATTCATTCTTCGTTCTCAACTAAACCCCTTTTCCTCTCAAACATAACTCTTGTTGCCGCTCCCTCACACCACCGTCGTCGTTTCAGTGGCGTTTTCGTTCGCTGTCGCCCTCTTTCTATTCACCGGTGTATTTTTCCAGAAAGAGTCCCAAAACAAACGAAAATGGTTTGAGTCCGCCGAACTCTCCTTGCCGTTGACCTGAGAAACCGGCCGTTCGATCATCTTAGTTCCAAGATATGTTCTTCTCCTCAACAATGGGAACCCCTCCACCGTTGGGATCGTCGATCAAACACTCCAATCGTCGGAAAATCCCTTGAGTGCTTCGAACTTCTCCAACGTCGATCTAAGAATCCGACCGTTGGATCGTCAGGGTTCTGAGATATGTGGCTCTCCTCGTCGAGACGACCCTCTTGACCGTTCGGATCGTCCGTCAGTGGCCCCGGTCGCTGAAATCCACCATGGCCGAGTAGGGTAAGCCCCATTTTGACTGATGTCTAAAGATAACTCATGAATGGAAATAGTCATAGACTGATAAATGTAATGAAAATAGAGGCCAGAAGTTTCACACTCGTTTAAGCCACTTTTGTACGGAGTATAGATAGATATTATGCATGAGTATTTGTTTTTCAATGTTGGAATTTGGTTAATTGGATATAATATCTTGCAGATATAGAAACTACAATCAATAAGCCTGTCACAGAACTTCATGAATACATCTCTTAGTGTTGTGTAGTTTTGAAAATGATGAGTGAAATGCTTCATATTTTTCGTATTCCTCTCTAATGATGATGCAAACTGTGGCTTCTCACAGAAATGAAAATCGAATGAGCTCTTCAGCTGTGGAAGTGAGGAAGAAGCTGATGCTGATGAGCCCTATGAAGATGAGGATTGTGAAGACGATAGCAACTCTGCTGAAAGTGGAACAGGCAGTGAGAGTGGTCACTCTGTTAAGGTTTGTTTGTCTGCTTTCTATTTAAGAAATGATGGCAGTAACAAACTTCAGGACTATTTAAGTTTTCTATTCGGAAAATCTTATTTAGACATTTACCTCTGCTTTATATCTTCGAATTATTTTTAGCTTTGCACATTTTTTGTGCTTGTAATAGACTCATACTAGTTTTAAGAATTATATATTACATACCTTTTTTTTTATTTGAATGTTAGACCGGATATATTTCCCTTAAAAATGTGTTACCATTTTTGTTATAATAGTATTAGTATTTTAATATTTAAAATAAAAAATAACAATAACATTAATAATCATTAATATTTAAATAAAAAATAAATACCAATTAAACCTATACCAACTAACAAAACTGGCGATATATATATCATATACAAATCTACATGAAACATATACAGACGAACGTACCGTCACTAGAGGTAAACCTTATAACTATGGTCAAACCGTTAGTAAAAATCTATTGTTATATATGCACCATATATACCAACGTATACAATTCGTCGGAATAGATGCACTAATTGCCGGGGTAGGCCATACCTATACATACAGATACGTCCGTCGGTATAGGTCCCAACATCTATACAGGCGGTTATGTCCGTCGTTATAAAGGTATATCGACTAGCGTTTTAATGACAATTTTTTGTTTGTCGAAATATCTCTTTTGTTCGTCGCTATAGGGCTTTAGACCATATATTGACAAATATTTAGTCTTTTACCCACAGTTTGCTTTCCGTCGCTGTCTTTTTTCTGTAGTGTGCATGAAAAAAAGATTAGTCGTCCTTAAAGAGTATTCCACCATTTGAGAGAAAACAACAAAAAATATTTTTTAAGTAAAACAAATTAGAACTAGAATTTCTACCGATCATCCACCATAGCTCGTGTTTGAATACTTATAGATGATGTAAGACCCAAAATTTGTTCGGGTATACCTATGTATAAGTATATATATGTATATTTTACTATAAATAAGACCAAAAAATATAAATAAATAGATAATAAATAAGACCAACAGATATACAATAAATAAAAGTTCATATACACCAAATGCCCATTTTTTTACAACTCTAAATACATTAGGCCCAAGATAAATCTTAAAGCCCATTGTTTACAATCCAAATATGCCAAACAAACACAAAACTCATTTTGTGTTTCTTTTTCCCACCTAAAAAAGTGTCATGGCATCTTCCCACTAGCTCAAACCCAATTCACTTGGATCAAGCATCTGGTGACATCAGCCATTGCATCATCTCCCACCTACATATAAATAGAGAGAAAGAAATTAATGTCAGATCAATTAATGACCCATAATTAATACCTACCATTAATAATAATAATAAGCAAGAGAGAGAAAATGGCATTTTTGGGATTTTACCTGCCCGAGAATCAAACCACCGAAATTCAAAGGGTTATCCGAAAACTCAGGTGAGGCCGGGGAGCCAAAAGGACACCGGAGCTGCAAGCTGCCGTTAGAGTTGAAGATTCGAACACCGCTGGAGCAACGAACGACTGCTGGAGAAGACGCCAAACTAAAGCCACTGGAGGAGCTGGGAACGCGGACGGTCATCGTGAAAATACAGAGAACACGAGCGGTCGCCTGAGATCTGAACCGTCGCCGCGTTTGTCACTGGAATAACACGGTCGAGAAGGTAATTTCTTCTCACTTTTCTCGAACCCTGCAAAATAAACATGAAATAAGTTAGAGAATCGAAACAAAATAAACAAAAACAGATATAAAAAGAGGAGTTTTAGATCAGAATGCATATCTTGTGGCGGCTGAAGTTGTTTAGGGTTATGGATAGATAGATCTATGTCTTAGATGGGTGAAGTCGAGCGGTTCACTTGAATCGGGTAGTGTTTTAGGTTTTCAGGATTCAAAAATTGGTTTGTCTTTAAGTAAATAGGTTTCTAGTGAGGTGGTTAGCAGTGGCCGGAGATTGGCTGGTGTTCGCCCAATGCGGCCGGCCGATTTTTTGTTCAGAGAAAATAGGAGAGGTGGGAAGGAAGATTGATAGAGGCTTGGTGAAAATGACCGATTTAACTCGGTTTTCACCCTTTTATACCCGGTCCAAAATGGTGCCATTTTGGCACCGAGTTTGGATGACCCACGAGTCGAGTCGGGTCGGGCGAAAGGTTCTGCGTCCTACTTTGGGCTTTTCTCACTTTGGGCAGCTTAGTTATGAATCTCTCACAATTCGGTCCTAAAACCTTGTAATTTGGGCACCCTGGTTCTTTTTTTAATGCAATTCAGTCACTAAATCTTTTTATTTAATTGACTAATTTAATTGTTTAAATTATTTTATGTATGTTTTTTAAATAAGCATGGAGTATATTTGTTTAGGAGACTTTAATTCACTTAGTATATTAAACTTAGAGATTTTTAGGATTAAGTTCTTTACTTAAATTTAATTAATTTGATAAGAGAGAACATTATAGTAAATAAATGGATATTGAATAAAAGCTTAAATATCCTAAGTTGATTAGTATCACATTGCAATGTAATGTTAATCAAAAGGGTATTTAGGTAAGAGATTCAATGTTTCATTTGAACATAGAAAATGGAAATTACATGTAGCTAGTTTAAATAAAATTGGAGTTGGGATTAAATAATTAGTGACATTAATAATATGAATATTATTAATTTAGGGCAAATTTGGGTAGTGCCTAAATTTTTTGGGTGTTATCACATAAGCACTAAACTTGATAATATTCATAGATTTTAACTAATGAAATCAATGGAGCCCTAATCATGTTTTTACTTAAAAAAGACAAGACATTAATTAAACATGCATTAAACCTTTTGTGTTGATATACATTTTGAATATAAATTGAAGTGTCCTAATGTATTTGGACGTTTCAAAAACTTATATTCGTCGAAAATGTATTTTCTTACAAAAGAATATTCTCATTCGATATGGAATCCATTTAACGATTAAAGATTTAATTAAATTCAGATTAATGTTCGAAATGCCAAAATACAACGTGGAATTAAGAAGGTACCGATAACGGACGTTCGTAGGGGTGCTAACCCTTCCCTACATGTAATCGACTCTCGAACCCGAATTTTATTAAAAGAATCTCTGGTCCGTTTTTATGGTGTCTAGTCTATCAAAGTGATCGATGGCGACTCCAAAATGATTTTAAAGAATAAATAAAGGAAAATCGATTTAATATGGAAAAACCCTAATTTCAAGACTAAATAAAAAATGATAAAACTCTGATTTCTAAAACCCAAATTGTCAGGCGGTTTTTACATAACAGTTTTAAAAACAGTCGCGACTCCGCTGGGAACGGAAATTGAGAGCCATGCCTATTAATTAATTCTATGTGGCATTTCAAATATTAATCTGAGTTTAATTTTTTCTAAGAGAATTGTTGGATGGATTTTCACAAAAAATGGGGGGTAGCTTTTGTGTATGATATATATGTCATTCATGCATATAAACCCTCGACCCTGGTTTTGCACCCTTAAGTGGAAGAAAAAAAATATCCGACGTGATGCTCTCCAGCTCCGAGTGTGGATTTTTGTCTTTTTCCGATATACTAATGTTATGTGTCGTGGGGCCCATGCCTCCATTATAAGGGACCTATACTATCGAATCGATGTCATACTGTCGTAATAGACGGTAACGTCAGTTTGGGAACTGAGAGTCTTGAACAAAACCCACATTCCGATTTTAGAAGCCCACCCCACTAGAGTCAGACAGGGACCTAGGACAGGTGTTGCCGGTTTAAATACTTTTCTCTGGTTATTTTCTTGGCTAAATATATTGTTTTATTTACCAGCAATTTAATTTTTGGTTACACAATTAATTTACCATAATGACTCGTTTCTTTTGTTTTCTTTTGTTTTTTATTTTGTATTTTTACACCGCATCATTATTGCATAGAGGTATTGATTTAAAAGTGGTTATCATTAGAAGACAATCATGAGAGATAAAGGGAATCGTAATTCGGTAGAGGAGACTACAAATACGAGGCAGTGTTCATGACGAGTCACGAAAGAAATGAAAGGTAGTTCATCCAAGTGTCATATATCTGATGGTGTTAGTGTTGATGCAGACAAAAATAATATGCAAGAACTGAAAAGACAAATGGATGAAATGATGACTATGATGACGGCTATGACCAAAGAAAAAGAACACACTGAACTGAAAGAAGAATCGAAAAAAGACCAGAACATGTATAAATGACCAGGCCTGGGCATCGTAACAATTTGTATAAGTAAACCAACATGAGGTGTAAGTGGGTCAAATTCCAAGAAAGTAATTATGGTCTCGGAAGGATTTCGAGTGGAAGAAAATGAAGGGTCTTTTAATTCAATCCCGATGACATACATAAATTTGCTTCTGCTTTTGGTAGAAAAGAAGTTTGTGAGCCCAATCTGGTCCAAGCCCAAAGAGTTTCCTTATTCATGAGGTTACAACAACAACGCAGTATGTGACTATCATGAGGAAAGTTTAGACCATACTACTGAGAATTGTGAAGCTTTGAGGAACAAGGTTGAAAATCTTATCAGGGTAGTCCTGTTGAGTTTTGAAGGTGGAAGGCCAAAGTTTCCCAAAAGTCTGACAATTAATATATCATCGGGAGGTACAAAAGTGAAGGAAACCTTAGGCCCATCAAAGCCAGTCAATTGTCTAGGAAAAAGTCCAGATTCCAACACTCCATCAGCTGATTGCCGGAAGACAAGAGATCACAAATTTCATTTTGACCTAATCCATATTTCATACAAAGAACAATACCCTCAATTGTTGAAAGCTCGATTGGTGACTCCACAGTTTGTCACACCTCTGCAACCTCCGTATCCAAAATGGTTTGACGCCAAGGTTCACTGTGAATTTCATGATGGAACCCAATGGCATTCTATTGAAAATTGTATCGTCTTCAAATGCTGAGTCCAAGTTCTTTTGGAGCATGGAAAATGGAAATTTGAAACAGGAAGTCGGTTTGATTCAGCAGTTAAATGGGAGACTCAAGATGAAAATACCCAGGAAAATAGGCATTGGTTCGAATATGAGGCTCAAATAAACATGTTAGGGCAAGAGAAAGACAAGTTGAACGAGGAGTTGAAAAGCTTGCAATATAGTCATCAAGAAATTTGTTTGATGCTCAAGGATGTTGGTTTGGGTGTGACTCTAGAACAGTCGAAGAAAAGAACCAAGGAACTGAAGCATGAAGTTGAATATTGGAAGATGAGCTGTAAGGTAAATGAAAATCGGGGCAATAAGATCTCGTGTGATCAGCATGCAATAGAAATACAACATAATATTGTTATGAACGATCTAAGGGTTAGAGAAGCTAAACACGAGATGGTAAAAATGAACATACATATGTATGAGGATACCGTTATCAAGCTGAAAATGAAGCACTAAAGAAGAAACTAGATGAATACCTCAATCTTACACTGATGTATAAAGATATTGTTGATGATATTAAGAAAGACTGTCAAGAAAGTGATGAGAAGAACAATGTCCAATTTTAGAGATCGAGAATGAAGATACGAGAAAGGGATAATGACATGAAAGATGTTGTTACTCGAGCACGAGAAGTGGCTCAACAAGTGGCAGACTTAGCAGATGTAGCAATGGCACTGAGTCAGAACATTGAACAACATTAGATCATGGAGGGAAGTTGTTTTGGCTCTTAGAGGAAGTTAGGAAGTTGGGAGTTAGAGCTCACCAATATTTGTAGAATCTAATATCAGATGTATTGAATCCTTTTACCTCAATGAAAGTTGTTCTATGATAATCACTTTTAGAATAAATACCTTCTGCATCCATGCATTCATGCATTGCATATTTGTTATCATAACATTATCATAACATTGCACTAACATTAATGATCTGAAGCGGTCAGGATTTCGTACAGCAATTTGAGAATCAGTGGAAGACTGGAAATTTGTTATCATGGATGAAGACGTGGAAGGAACTGAACAAGCTCAAAAAGGATTGCAAGAATGGATGAACAAGCATCAACGAAATGCGAAGAACCACACTATTACACCATGTTTGACAATTTATTCTGGGGCATCTAACCCGAGTGCAAAAATAGGTTCTGAAAAGTCTATTATCCCAAGACTAAGACTCGAGCAGTTGAAAGGTAGATATGCAAGGCTTGAGGAAAAAATCTAGGCAAGAAAAGATGTTGATGATCTTAAATTTGACGCAAGAGAATTATGCTTAGTCCCAGATCTAGTTATTCCACATGAATTCAAAATCCCCAATTTTGAGAAGTATGACGGTTCAAGTTGTCATAGACAACATTTGGCAATGTTCTGTAGAAAAATGGAAGGACACTTGGATGATGCTAAATTGTTGATTCATTGTTTTCATGATAGCTTGGTTGGACATGTTGTAGTGTGGTACAATAGATTAAGTCGAGAACAGATTCAATCATGGGTTGATTTGGCCAAAGAATTTTTGGGGCAATACAAGTATGTTATAGACCTGGCCCTAGATCACCAGCTTCTACAGAACATGAGTATGAAGGTCGATGAAAGCTTTAAAGACTATGCAATGAGGTGGCAAGGAATAGCAACCCAAGTACGACCTCCTATGACAGAGGAAGAGATATCTTTCATGTTTCGGCAAACCCTTCAATCTCATTTTTTGAGAGAATTCTTTCGAATCCAAAGGGAAAATTCAATGATTTCATGATGATATGAGAAACAATAGACATAGTGATCCGATAAGGGAAAGTTGAACCAAGCTTTGAAGACCATGTTAATCAGGAACTGAAGCAAGAGAAAGAGGTGAATGAATGTAAGGTTCAGAGTACCTAGAGTCGTAGGAGAAAGAGGCCAACTAATTCATCAGAATGGCCATGAAAAATTACTCGAGCAAGTGCAAATCTAGAGATCTTTGGAGTATCAATTTTAGACTTATTTCCACACCTCGTTAAAGGACAATATATCACTCCAAGGCCAATGAAGGTCGTGCCAAATCCATCTGGCCATAGCTATGATCCAGACAGTGTTTGTGATTTTCACATGGGGACACTATGACACGCTACCAAGAGGTGTAGGCCTTTAATGGAAGTGATCAAGAAAATAGTCAGAAATAGAGTCCTGACACGAGAACTAGTTCAGAAATGGGAGATAAGAGGAATAGAGCAAGCTATTATACCAACCAAAGAATCTAAGAACTGGGATGAATGCTTCCAAGATTGTCTAGAGTTCTGAGGAGCTTATTTTACTCATGTCTGTGCAAGGACTGTTTTTGAAGTAATACAAGGAAATAATTTCGCTACTTGTGGCCCAAAAGTAGTAGAGATCATTTTCTAGGGGCATATTTCATGTATGATGGTTTTCATTTCAATGGAGATTTTCTTAAAAACCAAGAATATATGTATATCTCTTCTTACCCTTGTAGGCCCCTGGATGCCAATTGCTAGATACTATAATGATTCTTGTACGAAGAACGATTGGATGTTGTGAATACAATGAAGTGAGATTTATTTCTTGGTTTACTCTAGTCAGTAAAGCAAGAGAAGTTCAGATTGTTACACCTTTGGTGACGATCGATGACAAATCCTTGAAATTCATAAACTGTGAAGCAGACTAGGCGATTTTAACCAAGTAGAGTTGCTTGAAATTGAAGTTCTAAGTGTAGTCTTCTATACCCTAAAAGACACAATAAGATCGAGAAAGAAAAATAGAAGAAAATGAAAAAAAGTGAAAAAAGAAAAAAGTGAAAAAATGAAAAAGCGAAAAGAGAGAAAAAAATGGAAAAATTGAAAAAGGAAAAAGAGA
Organism: Hibiscus trionum; assembly: GCA_030270665.1. NCBI lineage: Eukaryota > Viridiplantae > Streptophyta > Magnoliopsida > Malvales > Malvaceae > Hibiscus > Hibiscus trionum. The sequence goes on from BSYR01000021.1 coordinate 33,858,914, forward strand.
AAGTAAAGAAAAGAAAAGAAAAAGAAATAAAAAGGAAAAAAGAAAAAGAATGAGAGTGGAAAAGAAAATAGAGAAAATGAGAAAAAAGAGGAAAGCGTGAGGCAGTGAACTATTGAATAAATAAGTCTTGGAACATCCTGATGGAGCTGTGGGGGATGTCGGCAAATCTATTAAGGAGCTACGCTCTACTTTTCCAATAAACAAGCGTCAGAGATGTATCTTTGAAGGCATGTGTATAATAATATATAATAATAGCTGATAAGAATTAGAAGCACACATATGCACTTATAGAGTTTTATTCTTAGAATGATATTTTTGCGCTCTACTTGTAAAACAAGTCCGGAAAGCTTGAACACATTTATGAATGGAAAAATGGATGAAGAGAACAGAAAAGAAGTTGTTTTCTAGATGGATCGAGCAACGCGGTAATCATAGGGTATGAACCGGGTGATTTGGAAGAAATTTCATAACCTCAGAAGTCGCCACAACATTCATGAGTTATGCTGCCCATGGGCGGGTTGAATCTAAAACGCTCTTGCGCTTGATATCAAGGGCATCATATTCTATTTTTTTCTGCTTTATATTAAGACTTGATTTTCTTGGTCATGTAAGGTATCCTTCATTGAAATATTAATCAACAAACTGACATTTCTCAAAACAAAACAAAAAATTTCCTTTTATTACTTCAGAGATGAACTTCAGAATATAAGATTGAGGATACAATTGATTAATCTGACGTGGTAAAGACATGGTTGAGTATGAAACGCTCATATATTCAGTAGTCTTCTGATCAGAAAGATGAATCATCCACCAGGGGTCATAATGAGGACAATGACAAGAATACATATATCAGAAAGATAAAGGACTTGAAATATGTCTCTACCTTGAGTTTTTTATTGAGTCTAAAGAACGAACATGGAGAAAGTTTAGGGGCTGGAAGAAAGTTTAAGGACTTGGGGATTTGGTTCACCCTAAATGATGAAAAAAAGGCAAATTTTACATGATGGGGAAAGAAATAAAGAGATAATGGGCATCATTGACTGTGAAGATGAGACTTTTTAGGGCATGAGGGTCCAAATCAGAAGAGACAAGAGAGGACGCATAGCCTAAAAGAATTTGATCACCAAAGAAGTTAGAATTTGCTAAAGAAGAAAATGAGCCCTAACAACAAAGTTTTGGGGCAAATGTTGTCGAAGCCTTAAGATAGTAAGAGCTTTAGACAAATCTCAAAAAGATCAAGTTGAGCAAGAACTGATAAGAAAAATCTAAAGAGATAAGAAGAAGAAAGTGAGTTCAACAACAAAATTCTAGGGCAAAGTCTGTCAGAACAAGAAGATAATAAGAGCTCTGAACGATATTCAAGAAGATCAAGCTAAGCCAAATTTAAGAAGAGTGGTCTAAAGAGATGAAGTATCGTTGCAACAGAAGCAGAAAATTCAATGGAAACGCAAAGAATATCAAAGCTCATCCAAGTGGTCCTTGGTTGACACGTCTCATGCATCATATCGTTAGGCATCCATAAGATAAGAGCATTCTAATGTATGCATTCAAAGCAATTTTATACATTTTTGCTAGAATTTACAAAAATCAACAAGAAACAAGCCAGATTTCAATCTATAGCTTCAAGATTTAGGAAGAAGATCCAACAAAGAATTGCAAAGATTTCAACAAAGGTTTCAACCCATTTGAAGAGACGGATCACAACAGAGATTTCAACCCGTTTGAAGAGACGGATTTCAACAAGGTTTACTAGTTCGTTTGAAGAGACCGATTTTAACAAGATTGTATATAAAAGATAGATGGTGCATTACAATTCTAAATCCTTCAAGTCATCAGTAAATCTTTCAGGTATGATGTTAAATCCTTCTGGTCATTAATAAATCCTTCGGATATGATGTTAAATTTTTCGGGTCATCAGTACATCCTTCAAGTATGATGTTAAATCTTTCAGGTCATCAGTAAATCCTTTGGGTATGATGGTAAATCCTTCGGGTATGATGATAAATCATTCGAACATGATTCTAAATCCATTGGTTCATCAACAAGTCCTTCAGGTGTGAAGTCAAGTCCTTCAGATCGACACCTCCGAAAATGATGAGAACTTTTTGGATGGCATCACAGTAAGACAGTTGGGGCATGGTATCGACAAAAATATTAACCTTTTGGGTTACCAGTTAAAAAAGAGAGAATGAAAAACAAGATAGATCGACTTTGAGCTCAAATGAAGAGGATTCACAGTTTAACTGGTCATGCAATTTTCGAGTGTAGAAAGAGATAGACCAATAAAGAAAGCAACAAGAGATCTGAAACGAGTCTCAGATTTAAAGATCAAGACGTCATAAGCAGAAAAGCAGTGACTCTAAATATTTCAAATGCTTCAAGAGGAAAATTGAATATATCTCATATTACACCAAGAAGAGTACTTATTAATTGATGATATTTCTTTTTGCAGGAATGGTGAGCTCCTAACAAGAAGAGTTCGCCCAGCAAAGAATCCAAAGTTCTAAATGAACAGAGAGGCGGATAAACATTTCAAAGGAATGAAGAGTAATGATTCTAGGCTTTGCCGCGTTTCATAAGAATGGATAGTTTAGCTTTTTCAGACCTTGTTCAACATGTCAGAAGAATGAAGAGTTAGAATGAAGCACTTGTTTGTTCAACACCTTTACAAAGAGAGAGGTGGATCAATATTTCAAGAAGACTGAAGAACTCCCAATTAGAAGAGTTCACCCCCAGAGCTCTTAATGAGAAGAGTTCATTCCTAGCGAAGATAGAACTCCTCATGTGAAGAGTTCGCCCAGCAAACACAGAAATCCTAATGTGAAGAGTTCGCTCAGCAAAGACAAAAGTCCTAATGTGAAGAGTTCACCCAACAAAGAAGGAACTCCTAATAAGAAAAGTTCACCCAGCAAAGAAAGAGCTCATAATGTGAAGAGTTCATCCCCAAAAAATAAGGAACATCAAATAAGAAGAGCTCACCAGCGAAGATAGAAATCCCAGTGAGAAGATTTCGTGCCAAGGTTCTAAAATGAGAAGAACCCATTTCCTGAAGAATGATGAGGTCCATAATGAGAAGAGCTTTCTTATTTGACGTCTTTACAGAGAGACAGATCAGTAGAGAAGAGGTTGAATCGGTCGATAATCAGAAGAATAGCGTCAAGCTTCGGTGGTCAGATTGTTCGAACAAAATTCGTGTCTTCTTAGTCTTTTCCCTATTCCTATTCCACAATAATGAGCAAAGAGGGGCAGCTGTAAGACCCGAAATTTGTTTGGGTATTACCTATATATAGGTATATATACGTATACTCCAGTATAAATAAGACCAAAAAATATAAATAAATAGACAATAAATAAGACCAGCAAATAAATAATAAATAAAAGTCCATATACACCAAATGTCCATTTTTTTACAACTCTAAATACATTAGGACCAAAATAAATCTTAAAGCCCATTGTTTACAATCCAAATATACCAAACAAACACAAAACCCATTTTGTGTTCACTTTTCCCGCCTAAAAAAGCCACGTGGCGTCTTCCCACTAGATCAAACCCAATTCACTTGGATCAAGCATCTGGTGACATCAGCCATTGCATCATCTCCCACCTACCTACAAATAGAGAGAGAGAAATTAATGTCAGGTTAATTAATGGCCCCTAATTAATACCTACCATTAATTATAATAATAAATAAATAAATAATAAGCAAGAGAGAGAAAATGGAGTTTTTGGGAATTTATCTGCCCGAGAATCAAACCACCAGAATTCGAAGGGTTATCCGAAAACCCAGGTGACGCCGAGGAGCCAAAAGGACACCGGAGCTGCGAACCGTCGTTGGAGCTGAAGATTCGAACACCACTGGAGAAACGAACGACTGTTGAGAAGATGATGAAACCGAAGCCGTTGGGGGAGCTGGGAAAGCGAGCGGTCACCGTGAAAAACACTAGGAACATGAGCGGTCGTCTGAGATTCGAACCGTCGCTGCTTTTGTCACTGGAACACACAGTCGAGAAGGTAATTTCTTCTCGCTTTTCTCGATCCCTGCAAAATAAACATGAAATAAGTTGGAGAATCAAAACAAAATAAACAAAAAACGGATCTAAAAAGAGGAGTTTTAGATCGGAATACATTTCTTATAGCGTCTGGAGTTTTTTAGGGGTTTCTAGAGTCAAAAATGAGCGGATAAGGGTTACGGGTAGATAGATCTAGGTTTTAGATGGGTGAAGTCGGGCGATTCTCTTGAATGGGGTAGTGTTTTAGGGTTTTGGGATTCGAAAATCTGTTTGTTTTTAAGGAAATAGATTTCCGGTAAGATGGTTAGTGGTGGCCGGAGAATGGTCGTTGTTCGCCAATGGCGGTCGGCTGATTTGTGGTTGAGAGAAAATAGGAGAGGCGGGAAGGAAGAGAGGGAGAGGCTTGGTGGTAAATTACCGATTTAACTCGATTTTCACCCTTTTATACCCGGTCCAAAACGATGCCGTTTTGGCACCGAGTTTGGATGGCCCACGAGTCAAGTCGGGTCAAGCGGAAGGGTATGCACCCTACTTTGGGCTTTTCCCACTTTGGGCAGCTTATTTCTGCATCTCTCACAATTTGGTCCTAAAACCTTGTAATTTGGGCACCCTGGTTCTTTTCTTAATGCAATTCAGTAACTAAATATTTTTATTTAATTTCCTAATTTAATTTTTAAATTATTTTATGCATGTTTTTTTAAATAAGCATGTAGTATATTTGTTTAGGAGAATTTAATTCACTTAGTATATTAAAATTAGAGCCTTTTAGGATTAAGTTCTTTACTTAAATTTAATTACTTTGATAGGAGATGACATTATAGTAAATAAATGGATATTGAATAAAAGCTTAAATATCCTAAGTTGAGTAGTATCACATTGCAATGTAATGTTAATCAAGGGGGTATTTAGGTAAGAGATTCAATGTTTCATTTGAACATAGAAAATGGAAATCACATGTAGCTAGTTTAAATAAAATTGGAGTTAGGATTAAATAATTAGTGACATTAATAATAGGAATATTATTAATTTAGGGCAAATATGGGTAGTGCCCAAATTTTTTGGGTGTTATCACATAAGCCCTAAACTTAATAATATTCATAGATTTTAATTCATTAAATCAATGGAGCCCTAATCAGGTGTTTACTTAAAAATGACAAGACAATAATTAAACATGCATTAAACCTTTTGTGTTGAGATACATTTTGAATATAAATTGAAGTGTCCTAATGTATTTGGACGTTTCAAAACTTATATTCGTCTAAAATGTATTTTCTTACAAAAGGATGTTCTCATTCGAAATGGAATCTATTTAACAATTAAAGATTTATTTAAATTCATATTAGTGTTCGAAATGCCAAAATGTCTCGTGGAATTAATAAGGTACCGATAACGGGCGTTCGTAAGGGTGCTATCCCTTCCCTACACGTAACCGACTCTCAAACCCAAATTTTATTAAAAGAATATATGGTCTATTTTTATGGTGTTCGATCTACCAAAGTGATCGGTGGCGACTCCAAAATGATTTTAAAGAATAAAGGAAAATCTATTTAATATGAAAAACCCTAATTTCAAGAATAAATTAAAAATAATAAAACCATGATTTCCAAAACCCAAATCGTCAGGCTGTTTTTACATAACGGTTTTAAAAATGGTCGCGACAGATGATGATCTTCTTTTAAAAGTTTGACATCTTTACAGATCCGGCGCAAACCAGAGGCAACATCTAAAGATAAAACAAATCAATCAATAAGAGATAATTTTCAATTGATGTTCTTTCAATTTATATGACATATATGTCATCCTTGGTGGGTTTCGGAGAATTTTTTATTTTCTGTTGTGTTCTAGTCTAATGAGTTTTGAACCCTCTCTCAAAACCCAACAAAAATTTAAAAAAATTAGGAGGTTAAAAATGGAGAAAAATAAATTGGGATATGGTTCGATGTAACGACCTGGATATCAGAATTCGCAAGTAGTTTCACTCGGACCTTGGGCTTTGGGGCGCCAAAGTTATGGAACCTAAGTGGGTCGTAGTGAGTTTCCTTTGATGTTGGACTTGAGTCTTTGTGGTGTGGGTATGGTAGGAAGGTGACGGTGGATACTATAGGAAAAATGTTTGGTTAAACCGAAAAAGGTTGAAAAGGGGACTTGCTTGAGGCGTGCACTGGACACTATCCTTAAGGGTATTTCGCGGTAAAGCGTAGCCTTCAGGATTCAACAAACACTTCTATCAAAGCAGGCAACGGAAAGAGCAAAGAACCAATGAATACTCAACTTTAAGACGTGTTTAAAATGAGAGAGATGAGAAGAAAGTAGACGATTCTACTTTGAGATAATTTTAAAGGCATATGTGCATGGTATTTATAGTACCACGCATGCCCAAAAAGGGTATCTAAAAATAGCATTAATCAAGGGCAAATTTGTCAAAATAAAATGAATGGTTAAGAATAAAGAAACTTTTATTTAAAATGAATGGTTAAAATTAATCAAAAAATGAATGGTTAAAAATGAATATACTTTCATTTTAAAATGGATGGTTAAAAAACAATTTTAAAAAAATAATAAAAAATGGATCGAGCCTCTAGTTCATGCGCTTAGGAAAAACTAACGATTTGGACTTCATGGCCAAATCTCGTGTGCGCGCAACCACCATCATATTTTTCTCTTACAAGCTCAATATCAAGTCTTTATATTTAAACACAAATAAATACTATAAAAGATAGACGTGAGATTCTTTGAAATATACTAAGTAATCTTATATTTTTACAACAATCCCCCCACATATTTCAAAGAATGAATAAAAAGGTTTAGCTGAGTATTCAGACATAACATATTCATTCTTGTGTCTTTTTGAACTATGAACCAGAACTTAGAAAAATGAGACATAACTTACAGAGTAATTGGTGAAACATGTTTCTATGAACCAATAACTTATTCTTGTAAGTTAACATTATCATTAATCACATTATATCTATTCTTGTTATTTATCGCGGTTGTGCGCTAATAGACCATGCATGTGCCTGAATTTCATAAGTGTTCTAAAGACTTTGTCATAAATCTCATAAAAGCGACCCCACTTCACAGTTGTATAGATTAAGCCATCAAGCGTATTCTTCAGGTCAATACACCATCTATAAAGGCTATGAACTTGAATAAGAGTTTTACTCACACTCATCATCCTTGCAGTATTTTTAGCATTATGTACACCATAGGAAGGGACAAAAAATAATGTAGTGTTTTCCCTACAAGATCAATCAATGACTTGTTATTACCCATATGAATCTTCTTCATGGGATCGCTAATCACAAAGGTTGGGTTATCATCACTGTTGATTTCTTATATTGGCATAAATCTATTTCCCCTTGATATTTCACATATGAATTTTCTTCTCAGGGGTTTAGCTGAATGATTTGGCCAAAATCATTTCTAACTTCACATAATCAACCGATGTCACTTCATCTTTTTGTAGCTACTTTATTACCTCATGTCATTAGATAAATATGTCTAGTTTAACCATTGAAAGTTTTTATTCTTTGCAATGTCTATTGCTACTTGACAATCACAATACGTTGACACTGAATCTATCATTTTTGTGCTTAATAAAATACAGGCTAAGGGGTTTTTCAACCGCTCAACTCCAAATACATGATAAGAGATTTTTCTATCACTTAGCTTTATTGTTCAGGCTAAGAAATTTTTCTACCACTTAACTTCATTACACAGGCTAAGAAGTTTTTCTATCATTTAACTTCATTATACAGGCTAAGAAGTTTTTCTACCACTTAGCTTCATTATTAGCCAACTCTAACGTAATAAATTCAGACTTCATAGTAAAGTTTCTATAAATGTCTGTTTGGCTAATTTTTAAGATATTGTTCTACCTCCAAAAGTGAATACATAACCACTAGTAGATCTAGTTTCATATGAATAAAATATTTAATTATCATCATTGTATCCTTTTAGTACAACGGGTACTCCACTAAGTAAAATATCATAACTCATGATATCATTTTGATTTCTTATTAACTTTGCTACAACAACTCAACAATAATGATTTGAGTTTTGTATATTAGCTCAATTGAAAATAACATGTGTCATCTCAGGTCTAGTAAATTTCATCAAGTGCATCAAAATTTAATAATTTTATACATATTTAAATTGAGCAATATGATCACATGTATATTTTTCTCATTTGAATATTAGCATCATAATGAGTATTCACAAGTTTTGTATCAATATATACAAACTTCTTAAAAATTCAACATTATGTTCTTGTGATAGCATTTTGCTACCACATTTTCTTATGATTTAAATACTCAATATGACATTTGTTTCATTCATGTTTTCCTTGAAGCAAGATACCTCTTAGTCTCACGTAATAATTACTAAGATAGGCATATAATCAATACATAATAATCACATAAACATCATCAATCAGATTAGTATAAACAAAAAACATGCTATCAACACAAATAAATAATCATTCATGTTTTTCACTTCATTACTTGATTGAATTTCTCATTTCACAATTTTGAAAGTTTGTTTCAAGACATATAATGATTTGAGAAATTTACAAAATTTAATTTCACAACCTGATTTAATGCATTCTTTGGGTTGTTCAATATCTACTTTTAAATAACCAAAAACATAATTTTAACATCCATTTGGCTGATGAAAATTGTATGTTGAAACTAGAACAATATATATATATATATATATATATATATATATATATATATATATATATATATATGTATATATATCGATGGAAAATTTCTTGTAATTAGAGTAAAAATATCAAAACAATCTATATTGTTTTAAGTAAAACGTTTTGCAATATATATTTATAAAATCAGCAGTCTTAAAAATTGCTTGTAAAAAGAATTTATTTGCAACTGATAAGTTTTGTTGTATGAAGTAAACAACTAATTTATAAATATTATAAAAATAATAATTTCCTTTTTCCTTCTTTCTCAAAATATTATTTTGGGTTTGTAACCAAAATCAATCATGCTTAAAGCTTAACTTACAGAATTTTGTAAACATAAATATTAGGCATAAGAATAATAATTCAACACCATAGCATAGGTAAATTAAAATTATTATTTAAAAACATCTCAAAAAATATATAAACAGTACATACCTATTTTAGAAGTAGAGTTTGAACTATGGATGTACAGACAACAACACGACAGTAAGGGGATGCATTAGAGTACCACCAGGACAGCGTAACAACATCAACACCAACGAAAATCTTTGTTAAGAGGTCGTAGGTTTTTTTGGCTTAAAGAGGCATCAAGAAATATCCTTAAGATTGTAGGAAAAATGTTTGGTTAAACCGAAAAAAGGTTGAAAAGGGACTTGCTTGAGGCGTGCGCTAGACACTATCTTTAAAGATATTTCGCGGTGAAGCGTACCCTCCAGGATTCAACAAGCACTTCTGTCGATGCAGGCAACAGAAAGAGCAAAGAACCAATGAATACTCAGCTTTAAGACGTGCTTAAAATGAGAGAGATGAGAAGAAAGTAGATGATTCTACTTTGAGATAATTTTGAAGGCATATGTGCATGGTATTTATAGTACCATGTATGCCCAAAAAGGATATCTAAAAATAGCATTAATCAAGGGAAATTTTGTCAAAAATAAAATGAATGGTTAAGAATAAAGATACTTTTATTTAAAATGAATGGTTAAAATTAATCAGAAAAAATGAATGGTTAAAAATGAATATACTTTCATTTTAAAATGGATGGTTAAAATCCAATTTTAAAAAAAAAATAATAAAAAATAGATTGAGCCTCTAGTTCATGCGCTTAGGAAAAATTAACGATTTGGACTTCTTGGCCAAATTTCGTGTGCGCGCAACCACCGTCATATTTTTCTCTTACTAGCTCAATACCAAGTCTTTATAATTAAACACAAAATAAATACTATAAAAGATAGATGTTGAATTCTTTAAAATATACTAAGTAATCTTATATTTTTACAACAGATATTGAGGTAATACCACCTTCTTTTCAAACGGGGAAAAGCTGTCTTTTTCCATTTAATTTTTGTAGAAAGCTGAAGGGAATGAGCTCACCTTGTCTCCTTATACCTCCCAACTCTCTATTCTTCGCCATTTCTATCAAGGTTCAAGGTAAAGATTAAGTCTTTTTCTTTTCAAATAGAAATCTCGAATTTGTTGTTGAGGGTGGTAAATTCTACATCAAGGAATGTATCGATCAAGGTAAATATGGTAGGAAATGGTGGAAACGAGTTTTTGTTGGGGGTTGAGGAAGAAGAACATGAATGGAGGATTTAACTCCATTTTTTTTTGTAAAGCTCTTCCATTTGTATCCTTTAACCTTCCAGTAACATTGTAATTCATTTTACAACATTTCCTTGTAGTGAAAGAAGCAGAAGAAGCTTTCAAAGCTCAAGAGAAGAGGAAGGCTTGAAGACTGGAGCAATGAGCTTTCTTGATGTTGTAGGAGTAAGGTTAGTATACTACTAACTCTTATGTCTTCATGAACATCATAAAATTTGATTGTTTTGTATGTTTTAGTGGTGTTTTGGTCTTTTGGTTGCATAGAAGCTTGAACATGGTAAATTTCGGATTGTTGTTAAAAGCTTGTAAAAATTGTAGAAAACCACCTAAAACATCTCCCATAACTTGTAGGTTTGTCTTGGGGTCTTGCTTTTGAGTTTTGGGGGCCTGGGATGAGATTTACAAACCTAGAAAATAAATTTTGGGTTCGAGTATCGATACGGGATGAACTCGTAGCGGTTCTCGGTGTTCAAGCTATGAACACTGGCAAATTTAAGGGGAGTACTGGTACGAAATTCAACCTGTATAGGTACGGGGTTCATGACATATCGCTACGGGTCGTCTAGTACTGGTACCTCGTTGTTGAATAAAATTTCAGTAACCATTTTGGGTATTGTTACGCGTGGAAGCGTGTTGGTACCATAGTTGATCCAAGGGCAGTACCGATACTCGGGATCGAGTACCGGTACTGAGGGTCTATCCACCCTCCCTTGAGATGACTGTGTACTGATACTCGGGGTTAAGTACCGGCATTGCTTAGGCATTCTACCTGAGAATTTAGAGTTGAGTTTGAGGGTCTGGAAAATTGTGATGCTTGACCTATTAAGCCTCTAATGTTATAAGATGAGATGTAAAACTGAGAATCCCAGAAATCACTCATATATACGAGCATAACGCGTAATAGCTTGGTAAAACTTGGGTGACTTGTTTGTAATAGAAATGATATGGGATCCTTAGTGGATTATTTGTTGGTATGTGCCATGTGGGCGCCAGTTTGGTTGAGTCACCGCTTTGATTGATGGGATCTCGATACCCAGTGAGAGTGTTGCAACACCAAGAGATGAGATGTCAAATGTACGTTCCCGAGGTTATGTGACATCGGGCCTCATTTGAAGATACTTGACGAGAAATTCTGAGTATGGGTGTACATTCCCAAGGCTATGTGACATCGAACCTTACTCAAGGTTTGTTGTATGATTGCATTAAGGTTTGTTGTATGATTGCATTATCTTTGCCTCTTGGAATCATTGTTTCTATTTACAGTTTAGTAGGTTGACACGTGCAGTAGAGGACGACGTAGGATTTCAGCATCGAATTGTTCGTGAGTACAATATTTAGATTCTTTGGGCTATGTATTCGTGGGATCCTATGGTTTTGTATTGTAACTCTTATTTTGGGATTTAAATTGAAAGTCGAATGTTCTTATGTTTGTAATTTAGATGGAGCTCCTTGTAAACGTTTTGACTACTTAATTATGCTTTAAAGATTTGGACCCAATGAATTTCATGGAAATTGTTGAGTTGTGTGGTGCTCGATTCGTTCAACCGATTATGCTCACCAAGTGGTGGAGAGATGGATTTTTGGGTGGAAGGGTTGTAGAAGCTAGAATGTAAAAAGACACAATGATTTATAGTGGTTCAACCTTCTAACCAAGGTCTACATCCACTACCTTAGCTCCCCACTAAGGATTTCACAATCAATCCACTATTGATTCGTCCCCTTTTCTAGGATTAGGAGGAAACTCTTACAACCGATCAAGCTTCTACCCAAAGCCTTGATCAAAATCCTCTTTTACAAAGAGACAATAAAAGCAAACTTAAAACCCTCTAATAGGTGTTTGTTTGCACAATTAAGCACTCACCCAAAACCTAAAACACTTGAGCAAATTTGACAATTTTGGCTCACTAGTGTTTGTCTATACAAGAAATGACAAATTAAGCACTAAGACAATTTCTTGATCATTTGATGTTTGACAATATGAGCATTAGCCTTCTCTTGATGCTTGGAGGTCCCTTTTATACTCCCAAATGAGTTTGTAGCCGTTACTAGCCGTTGGGGATGATTTGGAGCCGTTGAGGACTTTATTTCCCTTCATAAATGCTGTTCTGCAGCTATTAGTATCGATACGCGTGGAACCGTATCGGTACTGCCTTCATGAGGAACTAGCCGTTGGGCTCTTGCCAGCCTAGGCGTATCGATACGCTTGAGGGCATATCGGTACGGGTTCACATTTAAATGGCCGTTGGGAAATAGCCGTTGGGGTAGTTGAAATGGGATCGGTACGCTTACCTGGCGTATCGAAACGACCCCACTCCGTATCGATACGGCAAGGGCATGTATCGATACGGGTTTTGACAGTGGCCAAACTGAGGCAAAAAGGTATCGGTACGGGGGTTTACCGTATCGATACTGGTACTCTGAAAATACAAGTTTGGCTATTAAAAACATGAAAAGTCTTTGCCAAAAACCTCTTAAAATACCTCAAACATAATTTCAAGTTGTTTGGACTTAAAAACAAGTTTTAAATTCTTTTCAAATTAGTCCAAAACATTTTTCAATTATTATATCAAAACATTAGTTCTACAGAAATGGATGTGTTTCGGCTAAATTAAGTCAAAGTTTTTATGGTAGTGACTTGGGCTTGAGGCCCAAATGTAATATACAGGTTAAGGGTGTTACAATCGAGGTCGAGGCGACTGAAAACCTGCCTCACCACCATGTTGTCATCCCTAGGTTAAAGTCCCTTTCTTCCAAACTTAAATTTTTAGATTTTATATCTTATTAGAGGAACTCAAGGGATAGAGTTTTAGGGTTACACCATATATCTCTAATGTGAATAGAATAGGCATATGTAGTCATAATCGAACCGATGAAGCACATGAATTGGAGGTCTAGTTGTGTTCCAAGTCTGGCCATTTGCTGGAGAATACGATCCAAATAGCCTCTTCCATTTCCACACGTGTAGTGACCAGTCCTTGGCTAAAGGCGTAGAGGAGGCTTTGCTTTTATTGCAACTTTATGTCTAAAATGGTTTGGATTTGGAGATTGCTGACATTCATCCCTAAAACTCTATCCCTTGAATTCCCAGTTTCAGAAACCTAGCTTGATGGCATTTGAAGCCGTAGGGTGAGCAAAATTTAACTTAACTCGAAAAAATTAAATTTTTCGACTCAACTCAAAGCGAAAAAAATCGAAATTTTATAAACTCGACTCAACTCGAAAAAAATTTAAGTAAAATTTAAGTTGTAAAATAGAAATTCGAATAATTCGAAATTTTTAATAATTAGTAGATTGATTTTTATGTTCAAGTTAAGTACCTCAATTTTTTCTGATATATATACCGATATAAAAAAAATATAAAGAAATATATGCCACATATGAAAAAAATATAAATGCATATGTTATATGATTAGAGAAAATCGTTTAAATTGAAATCAAATTGTACTATAACGTGATAAATAATTACAATTAAATTTGTATAGGAACTCAAAAGTTAGACTCGACTCGATCGAATGTTCACCCCTAGCCATGAGGTAAAGCATAGATTTCCCTTCGAAATATAGTATACTACATTATTTTGTTCCCTTCTTGCATATAAAAATAAGATTTGGAATTGCTCACCCCTTGTTGTCCTGTAGTAAAGGATGATGCAATTTATCTAAGTGACTCGGGTTCGAGCACTAATTCTGCACAGTGTGTGCCTTATTAAAAAGGGCTAAGAAAGTTGAACAGATGCTACTCTTGTTGTATCACACCATCATATTAAAAAAATAAGATTTAGAATTATATCAAAATTAAAGTGGAAGATTTTAATATTTGAAGTTTTTAAAATAATTGAACATGTAGGCAGGATTATTAAGTTGAGATTTGAATTATTACAACCACCTTCTCCTTTAATATTGCTTTACTTTTGTCTCCCGTTATTTCTCAACTTAAAGATATTTTTAGGAATAATTCTCAATATTTTTTAGGAATAATTCTCAATATAAATTCATTAATCATCTATTCAATTTACACGTGTATGAGAAAATTGTACTTTCTTTTCTTTCTTAAAAATTAAATTATTTGTCATAGTATTTCTGTTGATAATTTAACCACAAATTGCACAAATATGGAATGCAACCATTTAAAATATTCAATAATATTTGGACAACCAAACATACATCAAAAGATCAACCTAATTCCCTATGGTTCCGAGCTTCAACCTAAATAAATTGAACACAAACCCAACATTTCGGATATTTATAAACAAATGAAAGGAGATCCATCGAAAGAAAACAATACCAAACTAATATCATATTATATTGTTTCAAACGAATTTTAGCATAGCATTTTTCTACCAAGCATTCAAAAAGTCTTATACATCTATGTGATTGTGCCAACAACAAGAAATCGGTAAAAACAAATACTACTATTTGTATCCATCTCTGTTCGGAGGATTATTTTAGCTTCAACTATTGCCTCCGCGGTCCACGGGTGTACAACCCTCAAGCAAACAGTACAAAAACGGATTACAGGCCGTTCATTCAGTGCGACCTTCTATAGTAGCTATAAGCCACGGCAACAGTTGCTACAGCTCCAACCACTGCCGCAGCTGTAACAACATCACGTTGTTCCCATGATTTTACCCACAATCCGAGCAGCCCCCTCTTTCCGCGTACTTCTGCTTCCTCAATTTTCTTTGTTTCGCTTACTTCCGAGCTAGCAGTCATGCAACAGCTAAATCCATTAGCACCCTGGCAACAGCCGCCTACATTTTCCCTGCTCTTCTCAACAGTTGATTCTTCAGGCTTCTCATTTTTCTTCACTTCTGTCCCATTTGGAAGCTTCTGTTCACCTGCTCTATCACCTCCTTCAGTAGAAGCCCCCATTTGACCCCTGTGGATGGGTTAAAAGACACTTGAAACCTTTTTTTCATTTTACATATAGTTGCAAGGAACTATGTTATTTGGACTCAAGTACAAGTATCATCTATGGGTATGTGTCCCACACGTGCGTGTTCAAATGTTTCCGAATTTTTTCATATATTTGAAGGGTCTTTGGAGTATCGTATCTCCATACCATGTCCGGATATGCGTCGGACATAAGTGTCAAACATGGGTACTTCCAGAAACATAAAGTGTCAGAGCAACACAACAAATCAAACCAACTACAAAAGAAAAAACAAACACAAAAAGGAATGACTAAAAGTTTCATATGGCATATGCATGCAATTAGTCACAAAATAGGGATGTTGAACAAAGCAGACGATATATTGTGCAAATAGTAGTTGCTTACATGATCACTAAAATCCTACAAAAAAATAAAGCCTATAGTAGTTCCGAAGCACAGCCTCGTGAAAGGGTTCCGAAGCAGAATTAGTGCAAAATAAGGTCAACAGTTAATTAGTTACTGCGTTATAGTAGTTATCCATCTATTGTAAATTATAAACTCTTTCAATGAAGAATTTATGCATTTTAAGTGTGTTCTGACAAAGCAAGTCCATTTCCAATAGATAAATATCATTAGAAATGGAACAAAATAGGAATGCTACACATTAGCTAACATAAGTTCCGCACAAACAAAATCCACAAACCTCCAAAGGCGATCTATAATTTTGCCCTTTGCAATGTGCTGGTCCAACAATTCAGGCACATCTTCAGGAGTAACATAGCCATACCTGCAATCATTCGAGGCAAAGTAATCAATAACATCAAATCCATCCGATGCAAAGAAGCACAATGAGATAGTGATGTCGAAATTACCAGTGGCCTGCAATCTTTCCCTCGGAATCTGGACTGAAGATGATCAAGTTCCCAGCATACTTGTGCCCTCCAATGTGGGAGCAAGCACTTACAGACACCTGATCCTCCAGTCCTCGCAACACAATCTCCTCATTCAGTTTTTCAATCAGGATCGGTCCACAAACACCACATCTCTTGTCACGATTACCATGAGCACACACAAAAACATAAGAACCAGTAAATGTCTCCGACACTCCGGAAGCCCATGGATTGCCATTCACAAGCACATCCTCGACAAAGCCATCCACATCAGTTTCCGTCAATCCCCTAACATCATACCGACAAAGGAGACTCAGCCTACAGAATCCCTTAACTCATACTCGTAATAGCATTTTTCCCATTATTTTTCAAACCAAAAAAGAAAAACATTCAATCTCAACTCAATAAACAAACACAAAAGATATTAAATAAACCAAACACTTGCTCACGATATGCTGCCTGCTGGCCTACAATTACAGGAGGAGGATTGCATTCAACTCCACAGTCAGACTTTCAATTTTTTACACAATTCAACATTTAGTTAAACACGAATATAATTGTCTGCTGTTGTAAAAAATATATATGAAGTCATAATTCAAGAAAGGCTACTTTCATGATCTACTATTTAGGAACTCAAAAGTCTTGCTCAATACTGGGGAAAAGATCAGATTCCTAATCCTATAAATTACAAAGAGAGTAAATTTCTCATCCAAAAATCTATTATTCACCTTTACAGCATCTGATCTTGCAATAGAAAGTCAAACGACATCTAGAAAAGAAATTAACTCCAAAAAAAATTAATAATAATAGTAATAATTACAAGTAAAATAAAACTTACTTGTATTTGATCATTTCAGGGAAAATCAACACATCTCCATCAGATTGCTCTCCTTCAATAACCGTCAACAGTGTCTGTCAAAAAATAAAAAACATTAATAGAAATTCAAACCTTAAAATAAATGGAGAATTGATCGAAACAAGAAGAACGAACCTTAACAGGGATGTCGTTTTTGCGAGACTTAAGAGCGGAGGAGAGAAGCTTAGGGAGTTGATCGTCTTCGACGCGGGAAGCCCAGTCAGTATAGGACTTATGGCGGAGGAAGACGTGACGATCGTAAGGATTGACGGTACCCGCTAGGTTAGTGGAGTACATCTCCTCGCGCGTGAACCCGTACTTGGACGCATCTTCGGCTGAGACAGCTGAGAGGTTGCTCGGATCCGCCATGGAAGAAGAAGAAGAAGCAAAAGGCAAATGTTTTGGAGAAACGTTAAGCCGAGTTGGAGTAAAACAAATGGAGGATGTGAAGAGAGAGCGGGAGGGGTGCGCAATGCGCATAAGGGGAGCTTTGAAAGAAAATTGGAATGGAGCGTGAAGCATACGCGCAAACATGGAGTGTGAAGGAGAGGATTTGCTGTTGTTATGGCTATTGAAGGATCGGTAGAACTGCTTTCCTTTTTGCTATTTGAGTTAATTAAATTTGAATTTATAGAAAATTCATATTCATCCGATAGTCAAATACATGGTCAAAAAACTCAACTTTGACAAATACTCTATCTGTCCTACTAAACTGTCACATTTAAGTTAAAAAAAATTTAAGTTTGACTTCTTATAATTTAAAATTTATTATAGATAAAAATATAAAAAAATATATTTTAAAAACCTTGAATCAAGTAATTTTTAAATATATATTTTATAAATTTTAATTAATTAAAATTTTTAAATAAATTATAGTCAAAGTTGAACAATTTTGACCAACATGTGACAGTTTAGTGGGACGGAAGGAGTAATACAAGTGTGGATCAGTGACTGCTAAAAATAATTAATGTTTTTTATTTATTAAAATTGATCAAGTTGGTAAAAAAACATGGGTTAAATACTTCAATTTCCTATTGTCTTAATATTTCATTATCCTACTATAGCTTAATTTTCATTGTCCCTTGTACGATTCTTTTGTATCATCATTTTGTTTTATCCAATCAACTGAAATATCTTAATAGCAGGAGAAAAATAAAGCGTAGTAGCGGCGAGCGAAATAGTAGTAGTTTAAAGTGTGGAAACAAAGTTGTAAGAGAGCAATAAAAGCGTCGTGTTACTAGTTGAAGCGGTAAAGTGTTGAACCCTAGATGGTGATATTAGCTTATATTTTGACCCGAGCAGCATGGAGCACGTGAAATCTTGTGTGAATCAGTAAAGACCACCTGGCACCGCTAAATACTCTTAAGTGACCAATAGCAAAGTAGTACCATGAAGGGTGAAAAGAACCTCATCGGAGAGTGAAATAGAACATAAAGTTGTAAGCTCCCAAGCAGTGAAAGAAGTCCAAGACTCTCACCACGTGCGTGCTGAAGAATGGGACGACAACTCATATATTATGGCTTGGTTAAGGGAACCTATTAGAGCCATAACCAAAGCGAGTGTTCATAAGGTTATTGTCACTACTTATGGACATGGATCTAGATGGTCTATCCATGAAAAAGATGAAGCTTTGGTGAAATTAAGTGGAGGTATGAATCTACTGATGTTGAAGAATTAATGGATAAATTGTGATTAAGGGTGAAATTCCACTCGAACCCAGAGCTAGTTGGTTAGACATATGTGGGTAAAGCATTATTTCATTGCAAGCCACAAGAACTATATCAATTTGAAGCAAACTCTAAATATTAGATATGACCTCAAAATAACATAGATCAAGGTTAACTAGTGAGACGATAGGAGATAAGCTTCACCATTGAGGAAGAAACATCTTAGATCACCGACTAAGGCCACTAAATGATCTTTAAGTGATAAAGGAGATAAGGGTGCAAAGACATCTATGAGATTTGTCTAGAAGTAGTCACCCTTAAAAGAATGTGTAATAGCTCACTGATCAAGCGCTCTTGCGTCGAAGGTGAACAGAGCTAAGTAATATATCGAAGCTATGGGATGTAAAGTGCATTGGTATAAGGCGTTTTATTTTTGGGGAAACACTCGCGTGAGCCAAAGTAGACGAAATGAAAGTGAGAATGTTAGCTTAGGTAACGAAATACTATTGAGAATCCAATGCCTCGAAAACTATGGGTTCCTCTATAACGTTTGTCTATAGAGGATGAGTCTGAACCTAAAAATCAAGCCGAAATGAGTAATTAATGGACATAAATGAATATTCTTTTATTGCCCCTTGTTGGTCCCGAGAAAAAAGGAGGCTAAGTCATTAGAAAGACACTTATCGGTTCAAGTATACAAGGTACCTCTATTTTTTAGGGTAAGTAGAATGTAACATCCTAAAATTCAGGTTAAAAGTTTCAGGTAAATTAGTGAAGAATCGGATTAAGATTCAAATTAGATTTAAGCGATAAAATTAATTCCAAAATTTTTCTAACGTTGTAATAATATTATTTTAATTACACTAATAAGTCAAAGTAATTCCTAAGGTTAGTATGGGAAATATAAAAGTGTGAATTTGATAAATAAAGCTTTAATTAAGTTAATTGTTTTTTTAATAGTCTAAAGGTGATTGCATTTAGTATATGCACTTTGCGGACATTTAAATTGAACCTGAATCTCATAGGATGAATATCATCCGCTTTTCTATTGGCACACTTATTGGGTTCAATTAAGCTAATTGCTTTTAAATGAGAGTTTTAGTCGCCTTTTTATAAAAAGAAAATGATCATTTGAAACGGAATACAAAATACGAATCTTTTAAGAGTCGAATATACCTCTAAATGATTTTAATAAAAAAAAATCATCCTTCATACGTTAACTACCCGACGGTTTTAATTAGGTTGAGAGCTTTTCATTCTTTGTCTCTCCCATTGATTTCTAAACACAAATTAATTTTCTATGATTTCTATTCCATTTACCATTTAAATCTTCTCTCAATTTTCTTCCTAAATTCACGCCATTTTTGAAGGATCTTCACTAATCTTGATTTCTTGATGAACTAAGATAATTCTAAGCTTCTTGAATGAAATTCCACTTGTTGTGCATTTTAAATTTTATATTTGATTTATGATTTAAGATTAAAAAGAGATTTCACAATGTTCTTGAGTTTTTAGAGTGTTATTGGTGAAATCTTGAATTTTGATGTAAACCTAAGTTTTGTATTGGGTTATGATGATTTCTTATATTTTATTAAGAATCCAAACTTGATTTTGAGAAATCAAAACCGGAATTAAGTGAATCAGTAGATTTTAGTTAGGTGTTCTTGAGTAGAATTCGTGATTTTTTTTTGTAATTAGGGTTTCTAAGAGAAGTTAATGTTATTGGATGGCTAAAATGGGTTATTAGGATTGAATTGAAGTTAGAATTAATGTAGAAGTGGTTGGATGAAGAATAGATTTCATTATTATAGCTAGATTTTCGATTTATAAGAGAATTATGGGAAAGAGATTTGGTTGTAAGTGTCACGGACCAAACTTTTGGGACCGAGTCATTGGCGCAAACATCGAGCAGTGATGTTGTGCGCGGAGCATCGGGCTCGTCAAGACCATCAAACTTGGTCTGGCACTTGGAGAATGTTAGAAAGCCCGCAAGCCCACCAGACTTAGTGAATTCCGTGGAGGATTTACCGAGGTAACTTGGATGGTAAAATGCGATAAGCCATTGTGATTATCACTTATATTATCTGTAATTATCGTAGAGATAATGTTGGTGATAATTAGAGATTTAAACTAAGAGATAGAATAGATCTCGACCGTCGATGTAATTTAAATTGTACATTTGGATCTAGTGGAGTTCAACTATAAATAGAGCCTCCCCAGCTCAGTTGTAATAACTTCATCATTCATTCTCTGAGTAATACAAATAAGCGTTTACTTTAACTCTCTGAGCGTTCTTCATTGTTCTTAAGCGTTCTTCGTTTGTTCTTGTTGCTATCACTTTCAAAGTTCATTTGATTAGCTTCCGCATAGAACGATCTTTCGTTCGAGGGGTTTAGAAGTGTTTAATCTTCTAGAGAGAGAATCTAGCTTAACTTAGCCGTTTGTTAGGAGAGCTTCGCCTAAGGTCGTACGGTTCAGCTAGTAGGAGTCTAGCCCCGTGACAAGTGGATTTAGGTTTACTTAGTCGCACAAGGTTCCGCGAGTCGACTAAGGCCGCACGTCCCGGGTAGCGAAAGTCTACGGACGTGACAATTGGTATCAGAGCGAGTCGAGGGGACTTGCGTTCGAGCCAGCTTGCAGTTGCAGACAGGTGTGGTGAGAATTTGCCGCTGAAGCTAGTCGAATTGATCAGAGATCAAGCTAGTTCGTGGCAAAGAAGGGAACGAGATGGCAACGAAGAATAATTTGGCGATAACGGGCCAAGTAGAAGAAGCTATTGAGGAATCTAAGGGGGAAATCAGAGATGAGATTGAGATCCTTCTTACTGAGTTGTACGACAAGCTTAATGGTCGTGACAACTCCCTTGAGATTGAGATAGTCTCGGTAAAGGACAGATAGTGGAGAAACTTTTCATCGTTGGAGAATAGGGTCGATAGACTTGTGGAATCCGAAAGGGAGGCCAAGATGTTCCTAAGTGATGTGAAGTCACATTCTGAAGAATAGAGATCTATTAAGCGCGAGTTCAAGGACACGACGCGACATATCCTCGATGAGTTGACGATAGTTCAAAAGAGTTATGTTCGTAGAGTCGAGATGGAAGCTTTGCGAAAGGAGATGAATGAGCTCAAGAGTGAGCTGCTTAGTTGCAAGACCGCATTGAGTGAATGGGGAGTGCTCAAGACCTTCTTAGAGGAGCTTAGACCGGGGGCGAAGCTCGCATTAGAGCAAGGTGATGCCAAGAGGCTTGTAGAGGCAGTCAGCGTTGCCAAACCTCCGATCGAGCCTGCAGGAAGCAAGAAAGCTCGTGTTGAATCAACCAAGCCCGGTTCGAAAGACAAAGGGAATGGTGAGTCTAAGCCTGCGCCGAAGAAGAAGGGAGCAAGAAGTTGAAGTGCTACTTCTGTGATGGTTCCCATTTGATAAGGGGATGTCCCGAGAAGAACCGTCTTGCTGCCATGGTGAGGACAGCAGACTAGTCTAGGGGAGAAGTAGTGAGACTTGGGGCGATCAGGTATGTCAGTGCCGCCAAGCCGAGTGAGAGTCATGGTTCGACTACGAGTGCTAAAGTAGTCAAGCCAAGACCAAGACCTGGTGCGACAGCGAATGACGAAACTGTCAAGCCGAGGGAGAAGAAGCAATTGGAGTGCTACCGATGTAAGTGGCCTCACAAGGTGCGAGATTTCCCGTTCAGTTTTGCCAAGGTGTATCATGACCGAGGGCATAATAAGTTAGACATGTCCGAGAAGGCTACGAATGAGTCCACCGAGCATGTTCGTGGGAAGAACATGGCTTCAAAGACCATCGCGAGAAGAAGGTCGAAGGGAAAGATTTCCGAGGATGTTCTTGGGGAAAAGAGCATCACTACAGAGGCACCAACTAGAAAAAGGCCGAAGGAAGAACAAGCCGAGGGTGTTCGTGTGAAGAACACTTCTTCAGAGACCAAAGTTAGAAATGGGCCAAGTAAGGCCATGCCGTTGAAGGACATTGGGACCGTTGAGACACAACCTATGGGCAAGGTTGGAAATAAGCGAAGAACTTCAAGTAAGAAGCGCTGACGCAAGAGGAAGCACCGGTTTTCAAAGAAGAAGGGGCGATGCAAGAAGAAGCAGACACCAAACTCTTGTATAAGAGGGCGGATGCAATCAGGAGCAACAGACTTCGTGGCAGAAGGGTCGATGCATGCAAAGAACTCCAAGGAGGGAGGTTCGATGCAAAGGGGGCCAGACTTCGAGGAGAAAGAAGGGCTGACCCATTTTAGAGTAAATGTGGAGACCGGGAGGAAAGTACATCGTAAACACATTCTTAGTGTTTTTTTTTATTTTGATTTACCGTCTTTGATGAGCGTAGGTCGAGTAAGACCTAGCCTTCGGTGTGAGAGAACCAAATATTGGAAGGGACCTTTCGAAGTTCTGGGAGCTCGACAGGTGTTCAATGTTGTGACTTCCAAGTCTTTTCCGTTGGATCAAGAGGATCTGAGTCGAGGTAAATCAGAGTTTATGGGAAAAAGTTCCTACGATGGTGATGTACCAAGTGGCGTCTTAGTACGCGATTGTCCAAACTAGTTTGAACCGAGGCAAGCAGTTCGTATGGGAGGATTGCACGAAGCCGAGGCATCGACGAGTTATCAAGTTGACCCTGCCCAAGATCGTTCGAGTGGAGCGACGAGGGCGTCGCTAAGTTCAGTGGGGGAGAATGTCACGGACCAAACTTTTGGGACCGAGTCATTGGCGCAAACATCTAGCAGTGAGGTTGTGCGCGGAGCATCGGGCTCGCCAAGATCATCAGACTTGGCCTGGCACTTGGAGAATGTTAGAAAGCCCGCAAGCCACCAGACTTAGTGAATTCTATGGAGGATTTACCGGGGTAACATGGATGGTAAAATGCGATAAGCCATTGTGATTATCACTTATATTATTTGTAATTATCGTAGAGATAATGTTGGTGATAATTAAAGATTTAAACTAAGAGATAGGATAGATGTCGACCGTCGATGTAATTTAAACTGTACCGTTAGATCTAGTGGAGTTCAACTATAAATAGAGCCTCCCTAGCTCAGTTGTAATAACTTCATCATTTATTCTCTGAGTAATACAAAGAAGCGTTTACTCTAACTCTCTGAGCATTCTTCATTGTTCTTAAGCGCTCTTCGTTTGTTCTTGTTGCCATCACTTTCAGAGTTCATTTGATTAGCTTCCGCATAGAACAATCTTTCGTTCGAGGGATTCAGAAGTGTTTGATCTTCTAGAGCGAGAATCCAGCTTAACTTAGGCGTTTGTCAGGAGAGCTTCGCCTAAGGTCATACGGTGTAGCTAGCAGGAGTCTAGCCCCGTGACAAGTGGATTTAGGCTTACTTAGTCGCACAAGGTTCCGCAAGTCGACTAAGGCTGCACGTCCCGGGTAGCGAAAGTCTACGGACGTGACAATTGGTATCAGAGCGAGTCGAGGGGACTTGCGTTCGAGCCAGCTTGCAGTTGCAGACAGGCGTGGTGAGAATTTTTCGCTGGAGCTAGTCGAAGTGATTAGAGATCAGGCTAGTTCGTGGCAAAGAAGGAAATGAGATGGCACAGAAGAATAAGTTGGCGACAACGGGCCAAGTAGAAGAAGCTATCGAGGAATCTAAGGGAGAAATCAGAGATGAGAT
Organism: Hibiscus trionum; assembly: GCA_030270665.1. Taxonomy (NCBI): domain Eukaryota; kingdom Viridiplantae; phylum Streptophyta; class Magnoliopsida; order Malvales; family Malvaceae; genus Hibiscus; species Hibiscus trionum. The sequence continues at coordinate 33,883,158 of BSYR01000021.1, forward strand.
TGAGATCCTTCTTACTGAGTTGTACGACAAGCTTAGTGGTCGTGACAACTCCCTTGAGGCCGAGATAGTCTCGGTAAAGGACAGACAGTGGAGAGACTTTTCATAGTTGGAGAATAGGGTCGATAGACTTGTGGAATCCGAAAGGGAGGCCAAGAAGTTCCTAAGTGATGTGAACTCACATTCTGAAGAATGGAGATCTATTGAGCGCGGGTTCAAGGACATGATGCGACATATCCTCGATGAGTTTACGATAGTTCAAAAGAGTTATGTTCGTAGAGTCGAGATAGAGGCTTTGCGAAAGGAGATGAATGAGCTCAAGAGTGAGATGCTTAGTTGCAAGACCACATTGAGTGAATGTGGTGTGCTCAAGACCTTCTTAGAGGAGCTTAGACTGGGGCCGAAGCTCGCATTAGAGCAAGGTGATGCCAAGAAGCTTGTAGAGGCAGTCAGCGTTGCCAAACCTCCGACCGAGCCTGCAGGAAGCAAGAAAGCTCGTGTTGAATCAACTAAGCCCGGTTCGAAAGACAAAGGGAATGGTGAGTCTAAGCCTGCGCCGAAGAAGAAGGGGAGCAAGAAGTTGAAGTGCTACTTTTGTGATGGTTGCCATTTGATAAGGGGATGTCCCGAGAAGAACCGCCTTGCTGCCATGGTGAGGACAGCAGACGAGTCTAGGGGAGAAGTAGTGAGACTTGGGGCGATCAGGTATGCTAGTGCCGCCAAGCCGAGTGAGAGTCATGGTTCGACTACGAGTGCTAAAGTAGTCAAGCCAAGACTGTGACCTGGTGCGACACCGAATGACGAAACTGTCAAGCCAAGGGAGGAGAAGCAATTGGAGTGCTATCGATGTAAGTGGCCTCACAAGGTGCGAGATTGCCCGTTCAGTTTTGCCAAGGTGTATCTTGACCGAGGGCAGGATAAGTTAGACATGTCCGTGAAGGCTACGAATGAGTCCACCGAGCATGTCCGTGGGAAGAACATGGCTTCAAAGACCATCGCGAGAAGAAGGTCGAAGGGAAAGATTTTTGAGGATGTTCTTGGGGAAAAAAGCATCATTTCAGAGGCACCAACTAGAAAAGGGCCGAAGGAAGAACAAGCCGAGGGTGTTCGTGTGAAGAACACTTCTTCAGAGACCAAAGTTAGAAATGGGCCAAGTAAGGCCAAGCCGTTGAGGGACATTGGGACCGTTGAGACACAACCTATGGGCAAGGTTGGAAATGAGCGAAGGACTTCAAGTAAGAAGCGCCGACGCAAGAGGAAGCACCGGTCTTCAAAGAAAAAGGGCCAATGCAAGAAGAAGCAGACACCAAACTCTTGTATAAGAGGGCGGATGCAATCAGGGGCAACGAACCTCGTGGCAGAAAGGCCGATGCATGCAAAGAACTCCAAGGAGGGAGGTTCGATGCAAAGGGGGCCAGACTTCGAGGAGAAAGAATAGCTGACCCATTTTAGAGTAAATGTGGAGACCAAGAGGAAGTTACATCGTAAACACATTCTTAGTGTTTTTTTTTTATTTTGATTTACCGTCTTTGATGAGCGTAGGTCGAGTAAGACCTAGCCGTCAGTGTGAGAGAACCAAAGATTGGAAGGGACCTTTTGGAGTTCTGGGAGCTCGACAAGTGTTTAATATTGTGACTTCCAAGTCTTTTCTGCTGGATCAAGAAGATCTGAGTCGAGGTAAATCAGAGTTTATGGGAAAGAGTTCCTACGATGGTGATGTACCAAGTGGTGTCTTAGTACGCGATTGTCCAAACCAGTTTGAACCGAGGCAAGCAGTTCGTATGGGAGGATTGCACGAAGCCGAGGCATCGACGAGTTATCAAGTTGACCCTACCCAGGATCGTTCGAGTGGAGCGACGAGGGCGTCGCTAAGTTCAGTGGGGGAGAATGTCACGGACCAAACTTTTGGGACCGAGTCATTGGCGCAAACATCGAGCAGCGAGGTTGTGCGCGAAGCATCGGGCTCGCCAAGACCATCAGACTTGGCCTGGCACTTGGAGAATGTTAGAAAGCCCGCAAGCCCACCAGACTTAGTGAATTCCATGGAGGATTTACTAGGGTAACTTGGATGGTAAAATGCGATAAGCCATTGTGATTGTCACTTATATTATTTGTGATTATCGTATAGATAATGTTGGTGATAATTAGAGATTTAAACTAAGAGATAGGATAGATCTCGACCGTCGATGTATTTTAAACTGTACCATTGGATTTAGGGAAGTTCAACTATAAATAGAGCCTCCCCAGCTCAGTTGTAATCACTTCATCATTCATTCTCTAAGTAATACAAAGAAGCGTTTACTCTAACTCTCTGAGCATTCTTCATTGTTCTTAAGCGTTATTCATTTGTCCTTGTTGCCATCACTTTCAGAGTTCATTTGATTAGCTTCTGCATAAAATGATATTTCGTTCGAGTGCTTTAGAAGTGCTTGATCTTCTAGAGCGAGAATCCAGCTTAACTTAGGCGTTTTTCAGGAGAGCTTCGCCTAAGGTCGTACGGTCCAGCTAGCAGAAGTCTAGCCCCGTGACAAGTGGATTTATGCCTTCTTAGTCGCACAAGGTTCCGCGAGTCGACTAAGGCCGCACGTCCCGGGTAGCGAAAGTCTACGGACATGACATAAGTTTCTACTGGCAATTAGCGGATAACAGATTACATTAGTTGATAGTTGATTGCATTAGCTGATTTGACTAGCGGATTGTATTAGCTGATTGTATAAAAGTGTTTGGTAAAATTAACTGATAGTTGATAGTTGTTAGATTATTTGAACAAGCAAAATGACATATAAGGACATGATTATATTCAATACTTGTTTGAATAGTTTATTAGTTATCAATATTTTATATCTAATTATTATTAATTAGATCTATAAAATCATTTTTAATATAACTTTTCTAAACATATTCAAATGATTTATATATTAATTTATTATTTATATAATTATTTTAATATAATATAATTAATAAATAAATTTAAATACACATATAAATATGTGATAATAAAAATTAAATATGATTAGCTTATAAATAGGGTGAGAAAATATTTAATTTAGGTTATTTTGAAATTTTTGGTAACTGGTAAGGGTAAAAGAGTCTTTACAACTCTAATATCAAACATCTAATCTCAAAAGGCTCATATTATGTGCTTTTTCAAAATTAGCGGTTCACCCCAATTCGCTCTTTCAATCCGTTGTTTACCAAACAATAATATTAGCGGATTTGACTGGTCAAACCTCTAATTATGACTCAAACCTCTAATTTTTGCCCAAACCTCTCTTTACCAAACATGGCCATTGTGGTTTTGGGAATGCTGTTAATGAGGTTATAGAAGATTCGGAGAAGGATGATTGAAACTTGTTCGAAGATTTTCGGCTAGATTGAAAACTTCGACAATCGAGCAAAAGCATATTCGTGAGTGTTATTTGTAGGAAGAAAAATGTTCGAGGCGTGTACAAGATATTTTTCTTAAGGACATTTCACTACAGTGCGTATCTTTTAGGATTTAACGACCCCTTCTACAGTGTAGAAAATAGAAAGAACAAAAATAAAAAATACTCAACTAGGAGAGATTAAGAAAGTTGCTTTGAATGAGATGCTCTTTGAAGGCATATGTGCATGATATTTATAGTATCATGTATGCCAAAAAAATATTTAAAATAGTAAGTAATTAAGGGTAAATTTGTTATAAAATAAAATAAATGGTTAAGAATAAAGATATCTTCATTTTAAAATGAATGATTAGAAATAAAGATACTTTCAAATTTTGAAATGAATGGTTAAAAACACTTTTAATAATAATAATAATAATAATAATAATAATAATAATAATAATAATAATAATAATAATAATAATAATAATAATGGATTGTACCTCTAGTTCATGCACAAGGGAAAATCGATCGATCTAAAATGAATTAGATTTCTTAGCCAAACCCATGTGCCCGAGACCACCATTATATTTTTCTCTTATAAACTCAATATCAAGCATTTATATTTAAACCAAAACTAAGTGCTATATAAGAGAGACGTGAGATTCTTTGAAATATACTAAGTAATCTTATATTCTTACAACAACCCCTCACATATTTCAAAGAATAATAAACAAAATAAAGAATGATTTAGCTGAGTATTCTGACTTAACGTTTTCATTCTGGTGTCTTTTTGGACTATGAACCAGAATTTAAAAAAAATGAGATATAACTTACTGAGTGTTTGGTGGTGTAACCCCCTCGTCTCGGCCTAGTCAATAGACCGGACTGAACGGATACACGGGGAAAATCAAAGTGAAACCCGTTAAGGCCTCACTCCGATTAGCAACCTTTTTTTTCTCTTCATTTTATTAGTCTTTTCTAGATGTCACTTTTAATCATATGTGTGAAAGCAACAGTGGAAGAACGAAAGCGGAATACGAACCAAATGGAGGGCATTCAATAATTTAAATTTACCAAGTAGCTTATTTGTCAAATTCCATGCTCACGAGGCAAAACCATCACAAAGGACACATCTAAACTCAACTAGGAAGCATACAAGCATTAGGGACTGAAACGTAACATTTGAGAACCTTCAAAGATGCCTTGTCACCGTTTTAACCACCTGCGTTTTGAAACAGGTCTGCTCGTTCTGAAACGTGGGCTTCATTTAAAAAGCAACATCAAGACGTTCCGGAACGGTCCCACTATATTCCGAAACGGGAACCTCCAGTGGCCAAACGTATCGGAACGACCCTACATTGTTCCGAAATAGGAACCTCCAGTGGCAAATCGTACCGAAATGGCACCACCCCCGTTCCGATACGGGTACCCCTGGAGCTCGACCGTTTCGAAACCATACCAGGCGTTCCAAAACATCTGGACACAGTTTGGCCCAGAAACACATTTCGACATCTCTAAACGTCCCAAACTTACCTCGAACCCTCACAAACCACATGGCAACTTATCATACAAACAACCTAGAGGCAAAACATCCTAAACACATCCTCAAACATGCATACACGCGATAAAATGAATCTCAAGCTCAAGCTCACAGGAACACTTAACTTCCAAAACACCAACATCCCAAAATGCAAAGTAATCTACCAAAAGCCATAACAAACTTCAACAATACATGGTATAAACAATTAAAACATGCTAGCAACATAAACAAGGCCAAACATAGGAGTTTGAACACCAACTCCCTAACATAAAAGCCTAGTATTCTCATTGTCTAAGTCTTATTACAACTAGTAAAATCATACTTTGAGCTTAGCAAGAACTCCAAAAACTTCTCCCTTGCCCACTTGCCTCCCGGAACCTCTAACGATCTGCATTGTTGGAAAAAGAGAGTGTGAGCTTAAGAGCTTAGTGAGCGGAGCTCTAAAACACAACAACAATGCAGTTTAAAACATATATCTTAGTTTAAAAGCAAAACCATTTAAGAAAGAGAAGTAACAATGCAAGCATAGGTGAGGCATGGTTTGCACACGCACAACCAATTCCGGTGGGACTACACATCACCGTTCACAACGACTAGCATTTTTCTGATGGGACTACACATCATCATACTCATCTACTAGTCAGTACTGGTGGGACTACACATCACCGTATACAACAACTAACCATCACACGAGGCTTGACATCCACAACGACTACACAACAACATTAAAACGGAGAGTAAAGGCAATCTGCATTTCACACAACAACACGAATAATCGCACACACCAACACTTAACAAAACAAGGTAAATTAGCAAACTTACACTTGGGCTTAGGTTAGCCTTTAAGGCTCTACCCAAACCTCCAAGAAACCACTTTGAACCATTTTAAACTTCAAAACATTACCACTCACTAGCTTAAAACCTGAAACAAGCTAACAGTTCTCCTTCAAACTTCCGCAACTCCCGGTGTGACGTCCGAAGGACCCGAACCCGATTCCTCTATTTTAAGCAACCCAAAACTGAACATTAGAACACTAATACACTCACAAACGCAGCAGAAACCCAGAACTCAATAATCTCGCAACAAACACATCGACATTTAACCCAAACTTCACCCAAATTCGTTCTAGACAAACCCCAAACTGAATCCATCGATTTCAATCATCAAAGCACATCCAAAATCATCTAGAAACATCCCCCAACATCAAAGGAACCACCAGCTACAATCTCAACCCAAAACCAAGCCAAAAACTCACCATTTTCAACCCAAAAATCTCATTTTTATACTCATTTCGGGTTTTCTACCATTGGCCACCATTTTAACATTTTTAAGACACCAAAACATGATTAAAAACACCCTTAAACATGACATTAAAATACCCACACGAAAATCCCTTCATTTTACTATTTTTTAATCTCAAAGCATTCTTAAAATAACCTTAAATAATGAGTTTTTAAAGAAAATCTAACTAGTGACAACTTAAGGGAAGAAGAATTAAAACAATGGAATGCTTACCTTGAAGACTTGCTTGAAAGAGGAATTTGGGCAATGGAATAGTGAAAATAGGGTTTAGGATAGGTTTTTGGTGAAAAGGGGATTTTTTGAAGAAGATAGCTTTTTCTTTCAAACTTTTCTTTTCTTTCTTTATTTCATTCACCCCAAAATTCTCATTTTGTCCCTTTAATAAAAGACTTATTTTTGTCTATTAAAAATGTTTTCTTTTGATTACATTAACCCGAATCAATTTAACAAAACACGATTATCTCCCGGGCCCCAAACCCCGGGCGTTATAGGTGGAACATGTTTCTATGAACCAAAAACTCAATATGTAAGCTAACATTCTCATTAATAACATTATATATATTCTTTCTCTTTATCGCGATTGTGCGCTAATAGGCCATGTGCGTGCCTAAATTTTCATAAATACTCTAGAGACTTTACCATGAATTTTTATAAGCAGACCCACTTCACATTTGTATAGGTCAAGCCGTCAAATGTATTCAACAGGTCAATACACCACATATAAGGGCTATGGACATGATTATGAGTTTTTTCATCCTCATTGTCCTTGCAATTTTAAACACTACTTACACCATAAGAAGGTATAAGGGTAATTTGTAGTGTTCACAACTCTAGATCAATGACTTGTTATTTTCCATATGAACCTTCTTCATGGGATTGTCCATCATAAAAAGGTGTGCTACCATTATTGTTGATTTATTATAACGTCTTACTCCCCTCGATGTTTCATTTACTAATTTTCTTCCTAAAGATTTAGTTAGAATATCGGCAAAATTCACTTCTAACTTCTCATAATCAATTGATTTCCATCTTTTGCAGTTACTTTATTATCTCATGTCTCAGAAAAATGTGTTTTTTTTTTGCCATTGAAAGTTTTGTTTTTTACAATGACTATTTTTGCTTAGTAATCCTAATGCATGTGCATTGAGGTTGTTGGTTTTGAGCCAGATGGTATATAGGCTAAGTATTTCTCAACCATTCAACTTCATTACCACTTAACTCTAAAATAATGAATTCTGATTCCAGAGTAGATCTTGCTATAAATGTTTATTTGGCTGATTTTTTAGGATATTGTTCCACCTCCAAGGGTGAATACAAAGTATGAACAAAACGTAAGGCTCTTTCTTTTAATCTCTTTCACTGAAACGTTCTCTCTTTTTTGTTGCATTGTGTTTGGTTTATTCTTTGAATGATGTTTATTAGAAGTTCGAAATCATATGCAGAAGGAAACTTTGTTTATTAAAATAGTGGATTGAGAACATCGATTTACACTTCAACTGTCCCTTAGAGCAAAGGGAAGAGGTTCTATGGTTATGCTAGAGGCAATGAGGTAATTTGTTTATCTGAGTTTACGATTAGTATATTGTTTGAAGAAGATTTAATTTTAACTTTTCTTCACATTTGTAGAGTTATGGTATTCAGATTGACAATGATGATAGAATTTTGAATGTTGATAATGAAATGAAAACTTAAGTGAAAATGTTATTGGTTGAAGAAGATTTAATTTTAACTTTTTTTTGAGCATGCGATGATGGCCTGGTGGTCAGAGCACACTCACCTGCTCCACTACCTTCCCCTTAGGTCCCGGGTTCAAGACCCCTCAGGAGCATTGCTTTCACCTAGATTTTTCCCCTCCCTTTAGGTAGAAGTAGAATAGGATTTTCAAAAAAAATTAACTTTTTTCACATTTGTAGAGTTATGGTATTCTTTTAATAGATTGACAATGATAATAGAATTTCAAATTGAAGAAAATGGTGAAAATGGGTGAAGTAAAGAGGTTGGAGAAAAAGGTGGAGAATGAAAAAAGAACTTTAAAATCGAAACAACAAAGCTTAACTATGATACAATTTTATACAAGTTTATTTTGATTTTTTTATTGTTGATTTATGTTGTAATCAAGTTTGTTTTGTCGAGTGGTGCACTAGGTATGGATTGGAGTAATGTAAAACATATGAGAAACGAGCATTAAATTATATTGTAATCAGTTTTTTATGGTTGTTTTGAAAGAGGGCTTTTTATAGTAATTATCAATATTATATTTCTTTTCTATTTGATCAAATTAAAGAAGTAATTAAAAATTGTATAAAGAGATGAGAACTATATAGTAATTACTTCTAAATGTATAAAAAAATGTATACATATCTCAAGTCGTGTCGAGTACTTTTCACCTTAAATTTGAACTCAACCTAAAATTTTACATTTTTTCATCCGATTCTGATTAAAAAAATACAATTTTATAAAATCAAATCAGATCAAAATCGTTCGAATCCGAATATCATATCGATCCCTATCTGGAGTTTACTAATCTCCAATCACTTGGGAGAAAACGAAGATACTTTTTCGTGTACGCCAAGTAGGTGGGGCCGTTTCAATTCCAAGTCCCCACGTAGGTCTTAGCCGACGAAGCGCGTGGATTGTACAAGTTTTATTTGTCGTCCCATGGGCATGTGGAATGTTCTTGTTGGGCCCTGAAACTGTGCTTTTGTGACGAGATGTTAATTTATTGGCCCAACTCAATTGTCCGTTTAGTTTTCTCTTCGTTTTGTTCGATATAACATCAAAATAATGCCTAGTAAATGCAATACCCGACTCGAGACCCGATATAAACTCGAATATAATGGTCTCCGAACGAAAACCGAACTGAACTAAAGCTGACCCAAATTTAATTAAACCAAAAACCAACTCGAACTGAAATTCACCAAAATCGAAAATCAACAGAACCGAAAGCAACCCGAACTGAAAATCAACACGAACCGAAAGCAACCCAGATTTAATTTTCTCAAATATGTATGTTTTATTCTCTTTTTGTATTATATTACTGATTAACAACTACCTTTACCTTTAGTAATAGTTTAATATCATTTTTCTCCTTTAAAAAATCATATTCAAATATTGACTCAAATTGAAAGTTAACCGATCCAATATAGACCCAACCCGAAAGTTAACAGATTCGATATTGACCCGACCCGAAAAGTCAACTGATCCGATATTGACCTGAACCGAAAATCAACTGATCTGATATTAAACCGACCCGATACACAGCTCAATCCGAAATAACATAAACCCGAACTAAATCCAAATTACACTTGATCCAACCCAAATCGAACCTAAATTGAAAGCAACCCGACCCGAAGTGACCCGACCCGAACGACCCGATTACCACCACTAATTCCGCCAGGATGCAACAAATCTTTTGAAACTGAAAGGCAACCTCCCTTTTCAGTTCATTTGCATTTCCAAAGATGATGCTAACTATGTTACCCAAATTTAAATACGACCATCGATTAAGGAAAATAAAGATAACAATAATATAGGCTGTTCATGGGGATTCAAGTACATGTCCCTATCAAAAGGAACTAATGATTTAGACCAACTGAGGTTCATGGTGTTGGAAACATTGTATCTAAGAAAGAGAATAATCACAAGAATCAAAAGAAATCAATCTCTAAATAATTACCCGAAGGCTTCACATCTAAACCCGGAACCTTGTCGTTGATAGGTACTTTTGCCACATTGGTCCCGGCTGAAAAGTCCATCACGACTTGCTTTGGTACTTCAGGCGGATTTGCGCAACGAATGAGAGCCCAATTCACACTCTGAAAGAATGGATGCTGTTTGATTTCAGTAGCGCCACGCCTATACGCAAGCCGATGCTGTGGTTCCTTTACAAGTAAACCTCTGATCAAATCCCTAGCAGCAAAACTCACATTAGGATACTCGGGAAATCTCAATGGTTGGCCAACGACATTAAAGAGAGTTGCTCGGTTCCCGGCTCCCTTGAATGGGGTTTTACCAAACAAAAGTTCATATAGAAAGATCCCAAATGTCCACCAATCTACAGCACTTCCATGACCTTCACCTTTAATGATTTCAGGTGCTAAGTATTCGTGAGTGCCTACAAAGGACATTGATCGAGCATTCGTAGGTTCTGCAATGAGCTCAGGAAGGGGACTTACTTGATGACTTGTTTCATTCTTTACTTTGCTTTTCTTTTCTTTCTTGGATTTGCTTGAAAAAAAACGTGGCCCAAAACACGCAGGTTGGATACAATCTGGCTGCATTACACAAGTTGGCTCAATGCATGCAGGCTGGGCACAATACGCCGAATTTTTAGATTCCAGGGTCGAGTTTGAAGATTTAACCAGGGTAGGAGAGACGGCACATCTAAGAGAGAGGTCGAAATCAGAAAGCATTATGTGTCCATCTTCTCTCACCAAAACATTCTCTGGTTTAAGGTCCCTGTAAATGATCCCAAGCATGTGCAGGTACTCCAAAGCAAGGAGAACTTCCGCGACATAAAATCTGTGGATCATCAGAAAAGATCAACACAGATAACACTACTTAGTACTAACTTGACTTTAATCATTTTACAGCAATCTGTCAAATCAGACCACATTATCATCATCTGATATGCTGAAGAAACCTGAATGAAACGATATACAATCGGGGATGCCTAAAACTCGAAGAACCGCGAATGGGTGTGTTTCTAAACAAGACAATGTCCACAGATTCCACGGTGCTCAAAAAGAAATGATCGTGTCATGTATTGGATACAAGTAACTCAATACAAAGCTTTAACATCAGTTTTCTAGCAGGAAATCGATCCACAGGTTATCATAAAACATTGTAAATACGACCAGCAATTAAACTAAAAATGCGATAATACACACTTGATCATCGAATAACAAGAAGACCAAAAGCTAACCTGGCAGCTTGCTCGGAAAAGTACTTCCCAGGTTGTCTTTGCCGGAGAGCATGTAAATCACCTCCGGGGCAGAACTCCATCACCAAGCAAGAAAGCTTTTGTGTCTCAAAGTGTGTATACAATGTAGGTAGGAAGGGATGATCCAGAGACTGGAGAATTTCCCTCTCTGTTTGGGCTCTTGGAAGCTTCTTTCGACTTGCCAAAAGTGCTTTATCCATAACCTTCATCGCAAAATAAGTTTTTGTGCCGGTCAATTCTGATAAATAAACACTGCCAATATCCCCACATCCGAGTCTCTTCAGCACCCTGAAGTGCTTAAAGTCCAAGTCTCCCTTCCGAGATCGAACAGCTTGAATTGCTTCCCATCTTATATCATTTGCTTTATGGGGCTTATACATGGCACTGCTTAGAAAACTTGAGCTGCTTTCGTCACTAACATCACTTCCAGTGCTCCCTCTATAGAGACTTGTCTTCCTACTCTCCCCTAGATCGAAAGAATTACTCACTTCATCGCTTTCACCGGACTTTTCTACACTGCTTGCAAGTTCACTAACTTCTGTATTGGTGAAACTTTGTTTGGCTTCTGCATAATGCGTCCCAATGCAAGTATTCGAAGCCAGATTCGGACAAAAGCTCGATTCTGATCGAGACACATTATGGTTGTTCAACTGCACAGCTTTTTCAGATTCCAATGAACCACTTGAACTCGAACTCTTATGATCATCAATGGGGTGTTTGAAGGAAGATTTATTTACCACTTTGTTTCCCAACAATTCGGATTTCTCTTTACTCGAATCGGAGCATTGTTTTGACATATTAGGCAATTCTTCATGTTCCACATTGTCATCAGCTGGTTTGAATGAATGCTTTTGATAGCCTATTGTACCATTTGGATGTCGAACAATCCTTACACCATGATTAAGAGTGGCTACATGGGATGTCGAAAAAGCCCTTTCGTTTTCGGATCGATGTGGAGACGGAGGCCGAGATGGCCTAGGTGTCCCAGATGTTGATGGAGGGTTATTGTTGCCTATTGTGGAACCAGGGTTTTGATTCTTTGATGAAGAAATTGCAAGTGATTCCATTGAACAATTCAACAATACCTATCACTGACAAACTAAAGTTCAATTAACTGCAGAATCTTCAAACATATATTCTTGAAAACAAATATAATCAACATCAACATTTACAGCTGAAAAAAACAGAGATTCTGGCCTTTGAAACAAGATAATAAACCATAGTTAACAATGAATTGATTCTTTCAGAAGCATGACTTTCAAGTTTCCCCAGAGCCCAAAACTACAAGCTTTTTTTCTTCCCTGGTTTTTGAGAGTTAAAATGCAAACTTTGTTTACTACTAAAAAAAACCATGATCCATAAAGCAAAAGCAAAAGAACCCATCAAAGAACAAAACTTTAAAGAGGCTAAAACCTTACCTGATCATAGAACAGAGAAAACAACGCAGTGCAAGGTGAAATCTTTCACGAAATAGAAACCCAGAAAGGATTTTGTTTTAAAAAAAAGGTGTTGTTTGAAGAGAAAAGCAAGACAGCTTTCCGTTTTCAGGAGGGTTTTGCCTTGTTTTTGAGCTTCTCTTCTCAGAAGCTCTTCCAGATCCGATCCAAACAAGAAATAAGGAAGGGAAAGAGAAAGAAAATAATGATAATAGCTTTGGTTTTTTTAAAATATATATGAATAAAAGAGTTTTTGTTCTGTTATTTTTCGTCGCTTTATGGAAGGGGGTTGTAAGAGGCAAAAACTAAAGCTAACTTGACCAGCACAGCAAAGCAAAGCTTAAAGCCGTCTTTGTTTTTGGACTTGATTTTTTCCCCTTTTTTTAAGAAATATATTTTTAATCTACACTCAATTTATGAGTTTTCTTTCTGCTTTTAATGTATTTAATAATTTTTATTGTCAACAGATAATTACTCCATTTATTAATATATATATTTATTATTGTCATAAATACAATCTGTCTTAAAAAGTTGAGCGAGTGAAATATTTATTATTTTCATGTTATAAATATTTATTAATATGATAAGCTCGCGTTATTTATGATTTCAATCAATAAAAATTATTTATTTTATTAATTTTTTCATATCATATTTTTATTTTGTAAAATTTGTTTTTAATTTAATTTACAGTAAATATGATTGAAGATTCACTTTGTAAATATAAAACATGAAAAAAATAGATGATTTTTACAAGTTAGGTCTATGATATAATTTTTCCAATTTAATAGTATTTCTCTATAAAAAGTTAAGTGAAAATGGTTTTAGATTGTTGGGTTTAAATTTAAATATTTGAGTTGTTTTTAAAGCTTGATTTTAAGTTGTTGTCAAAATGTGATTTTAAGTCTAATAAAATATTTTATTTTACACGTTATTACTAAAAATATAAAATAATAAACTATGATCATGTTTGGTAAAGAGAGGTTTGGGCAAAAATTAGCGGTTTGAGGCATAATTAGAGGTTTGATCAGTCAAATCTGCTAATATTGTTGTTTGGTGAACATCGTGTAGAACTAATGTTTTGATATAATAATTGAAAAATATTTTGGACTGATTTAAAAAGAATTCAAAACAATTTCAAAAGTCCAAATAACTTGAAACTATGTTTAGGGATATTTTATAAAGGGTTTTGCATGTTTTCAAAAGCCAAAATACACAAAACCTTCCAGGCGTTTCGAAACACCTTAGGGTGTTTCGATACGAGGGATCCCAGTAGCTAAAACGTTTCGATACGGGTATCGAAACGGGCATTCCCTGGATGAGATTTTTGCTCAGCGTTCCGAAACGGGCTATGCCGTTTCGATACGCCTACGTGGCATCGACCTCAACGGTCATAACCCCAACGGCTATTTCCCAACTAACATTTAAATGCAGATCGTTTTGATACGGAGGTAGGCGTTTTCGATACGGGTGTTTCGAAACGGCCAAGGGCGTTTCGATACGGGTGCTACATCAGACTGCAACGACTCTTTCTACTTAAAGGGTGTTTCGAAATGATGAGCTGCAGAATTGCATTTATGGTGGGAAATTAAGTCTCCAACGGCTCCAATACAACCCCAACGGCTAGTAACGACTACAAACTCATCAAGGAGTATAAAAGGGACCTCCAAGCATCAAAATATGGTTAATGCTCATATTGTCAATCAACAGATGATCAAATATTGTCTTAGTGCTTAAATTGTCAATTCTTGTATAGACAAACACTAGTGAACCAAAATTGTCAAATTTGCTCAAGTGTTTTAGGCTTTGGGTGAGTGCTTTAATTGTGCAAACAAACACCTATTAGAGGGATTTGTGTTTGCTTTTCTTGTCTCTTTGTAAAAGAGGGTTTGATCAAGGCTTTGGGTAGAAAGATTGATCGGTGTATAAGGGTTTCCTCCTAAGCCTAGAAAAGGGGACGAATCAATAGTGGATTGATTGGAAATCCTTAGTGGGAAACTAAGGTAGTGGATGTAGACCTTTATTAGAAGGTTGAACCACTCTAAAATCATTGTGTCATCTTTGTTTTAGCTTCCACACCACCTCCACCCAAAAACCCACCTCTCCACCACTTGGTGAGCCATATCAGTTGATCGAATCGAGCTCCTTACAACTCAACAATTGGTATCAGAGCTTGGCTTAATCGAAGAGGATTAACATCCTATTGAGAAGATCCGGCAAGCTCGATCATCATTTCACACAACCGGCTCAATGGCGCAATCCATCGACAAACCGCCTTTCTTTGACGGAACCCACTATGCCCATTAGAAGATAAAGATGAAATTCTTCATTAAGTCTAGAGACTACAAGCTATGGGACATAGTTGAAGATGGTTCGTTCGTGCCTCAACGAAGCAAAGCGGAATGGAGTGCCGACGACTGCAAGAAGATGGAGCTAAATTGCAAAGTGTAGAACTAATGTTTTGATATAATAATTGAAAAATGTTTTGGACTAATTTGAAAGAATTTAAAACTTGGTTTTAAAGTCCAAACTACTTGAAATTATGTTTGAGGTATTTTAAGAGGTTTTTGACAAAGATTTTTCATGTTTTCAATAGCTAAACTTGACTTTTCACGTTACCAGTATTGATACGGTCATACCAGTATCGATACCATTTTGCCTCAGTTTGGCCACTGTCAAAACCTGTATCGATACAGCAAACCCTCGTATCGATACGGAGGGGGTCGTTTCGATACGCCACGTCAGCGTACCGATCCCAGTTTAACTACCCCAACGGCTATTTCCCAACGACCATTTAAACGTCAAAGGGTACCGATACGCCCTCAAGCGTATCGATACGCCTATGCAGGCAAGAGCCCAACGACTAGTTCCTATGAAGGCTGTATCGATACCGTTCCACGTGTATCGATACCGTTAGCTGTAGAACAGCATTTATGAAGGGAAATTAAGTCCTCAACGGCTTCAATTCATCCCCAACGGATAGTAACGGCTACAAACTTATTTGGGAGTATAAAAGGGACCTCCAAGCATCAAGAGAAGACTAATGCTCATATTGTCAAACATCAAATGATCAAGAAATTGTCTTAGTGCTTTATTTGTCAATTCTTGTATAGACAAACACTAGTGAGCCAAAATTGTTAAATTTGCTCAAGTGTTTTAGGATTTGGGTGAGAGCTTAATTGTGCAAACAAACACCTATTAGAGGGTTTAAGTTTGCTTTGTTTATCTCTTTGTAAAAGAGGGTTTTGATCAAGGCTTTGGGTAGAAGCTTGATCGTTTGTAAGGGTTTCCTCCTAAGCCTAGAAAAGAGGACGAATCAATAGTGGATTGATTGTGAAATCCTTAGTGGGAAGCTAAGGTAGTGGATGTAGACCTTGGTTAGAAGGTTGAACCACTGTAAATCATTGTGTTTTTTTTCTTTCTAGCTTCCTAAACCCTTCCACCTAAAAATCCACCTCTCCACCACTTGGTGAGCATAATCGGTTGAACGAATCGAGCACCACACAACCCAACAATTGGTATCAGAGCTTGACTCAATAGAAGGGGATTCACATCCTATTGAGAAGATCCGGCAAGCTCGATCAATATTTCACCAACCGGCTCAATGGCACAATCAATAGACAAACCGCCTTTCTTCGACGGAAACCACTATGCCCATTGGAAGATAAAGATGAAATTCTTCTTGAAGTCAAGAGATTACAAGCTATGGGACATAGTTGAAGATGGTCCGTTCGTGCCTCAAGGAAGCAAAGCGGAATGGAGTGCCGACGATCGCAAGAAGATGGAGCTAAATTGCAAAGCCTTGCACATGCTCTTTTGTGCTTTTGGCCCAACCATCTATGAGAAGATGTCTTCTTGTGAGAGTGACAATGAGGTATGAGACAAGCTTGAAGTCACATACGAGGGGACCGATGAAGTCAAGGAGACCAAGATTGGGCTCCTAACCTTAGAGTATGAGAACTTCAAGATGGATCCGGAAGAGAACATCGAGAAGATGTTTGATAGGTTCTCCACCATCACCAACGGTCTTAAAGGTTATGGAGAAGCCATCCCGGAGGAAAAGCTTGTCCGAAAGCTCATCTACTCACTTCTCGAGTCTTGGGACTCAAAGAGGACCGCCATCATAGAAGCTAAAAATTTGAAGACTTTGAAGCTTGATGAACTTATGGGGTCTCTTCTCACTCACCAAATCATGAAGAAGAACAAGGAAGAGGAGAAGAAAAGGGAAGAAATTAGAGCTATGAGAGAGAAGAAGATCAAAGAGCTTGGTATCAATGCAAGTGCCATGGCTCTCAAATCCTCCACATGCCATCATGTAGATTCAAGTGAGGAGGATAGTGAAGACGAAGAGATGGCCTATCTCTTCAACAAATTTACCCGGTTCATGAAGAGCGAAATGGAAAATCCAAGCATGAATCGAGGAAGAAGATGAATGAATCCCACAAGTACAACAAGAAGGGATCATCTTCAAAGCAAGCATATGTGGCCACTTGGAGTGATGAAGACTCCACCGATGATGAAGTAGCCCACCTATGCTTGATGGCCCTCAATGAGGGGGAGGTAACTTCTAACTCATCTTTTTCAAATTCATATTCTTTTGATGAGTTACAAGAAGCCTATGATGAATTGGTTTTTGAGTTCAAGGCTTCATTTTCGAAAAATAAGAAATTGATTTCAAAGTTGAAAACCGAAAATGATTTGCTTTCTAAAACCAATTTAGAGTTTGAAGCAAAAATTAAATATTTTGAGCTTAAAGTTTTGAACTTACAAAACTTGCTTCAAACTATGGAAAGAGATCATCAAAAGGAAGTTGATGATCTCAAAAAGGAAAAAGATTTGATTTCCAAAGAGCTTGAAAAGAAAAACAATTTTGGAAAATCAAATTTTTATGTTAGACAATCTAGTGCCCCTAGATTTATAAAAGGAAAATGTTTTAGAAGTGTTTGGGTCCCAAAAGGACTAACCACTTCAATTAAAAAGGATGACATTGAAAAATGGATTCCTAAGGGGACTAAAATTTGTGCAACTAACGTTTATGGATCCAAAGCAATTTGGATACCAAAAATTACTTGATTGTCTATTGCTAGGTGTGATGGAGATGTTCAACAAGTCAAACATTGAGGGGGAGCTCCATGCACACAAGGAAGAACACTTGGAGAAGGAAGGCTTCACATCCTCCCTTGAATTCAAGTGTTGGTAAAAAAATTCTAGTTGTTTTTGCTTTCATTTGTTTATTTTAGTTTAAATTCAACTAGATGATCATATATGATGGACTAACATTTTCAATGATGCTTTGAGTAAGGGGGAGCCATTTTTAAACCAAATTCTTATTTGTGTCAAGGTTTTTACCTCTATTGTTATTTTGAAACTTAATGTTTTAAATTCTTTTTGATATAACAAAAAGGGGGAGATATGGTTTTGAAAAATTGAATTTTCAAATGAATAAGGGGGAGCTTAATTTGATTTCACATCTTTAATCTCTTATTCACATTTTTAAAGTTAAAGGGGGAGAATCCCAAACAATTTTTCAAGTTAGTTTTATTATATCAAAAAGGGGGAGATTGTAGAACTAATGTTTTGATATAATAATTGAAAAATGTTTTGGACTAATTTGAAAGAATTTAAAACTTGGTTTTAAAGTCCAAACTACTTGAAATTATGTTTGAGGTATTTTAAGAGGTTTTTGACAAAGATTTTTCATGTTTTCAATAGCCAAACTTGACTTTTCACGTTACCAGTATCGATACGGTCATACCAGTATCGATACCATTTTGCCTCAGTTTGGCCACTGTCAAAACTCGTATCGATACAGCAAACCCTCGATCGATACGGAGGGGGTCGTTTCGATACGCCACGTCAGCGTACCGATCCCAGTTTAACTACCCCAACGGCTATTTCCCAACGGCCATTTAAACGTCAAAGGGTACCGATACGCCCTCAAGCGTATCGATACGCCTATACAGGCAAGATCCCAACGGCTAGTTCCTATGAAGGCCGTATCGATACCGTTCCACGTGTATCGATACCGTTAGCTGCAGAACAACATTTATGAAGGGAAATTAAGTCCTCAACGGCTCCAATTCATCCCCAACGGATAGTAACGGCTACAAACTTATTTGGGAGTATAAAAGGGACCTCCAAGCATCAAGAGAAGACTAATGCTCATATTGTCAAACATCAAATGATCAAGAAATTGTCTTAGTGCATTATTTGTCAATTCTTGTATAGACAAACACTAGTGAGCCAAAATTGTTAAATTTGTTCAAGTGTTTTAGGATTTGGATGAGAGCTTAATTGTGCAAACAAACACCTATTAGAGGGTTTAAGTTTGCTTTGTTTATCTCTTTGTAAAAGAGGGTTTTGATCAAGGCTTTGGGTAGAAGCTTGATCGTTTGTAAGGGTTTCCTCCTAAGCCTAGAAAAGGGGACGAATCAATAGTGGATTGATTGTGAAATCTTTAGTGGGAAGCTAAGGTAGTGGATGTAGACCTTGGTTAGAAGGTTGAACCACTATAAATCATTGTGTCTTTTTTCTTTCTATCTTCCTAAACCCTTCCACCTAAAAATCCACCTCTCCACCACTTGGTGAGCATAATCGGTTGAACGAATCGAGCACCACACAACCCAACACAAAGCCTTGCACATTCTCTTTTGTGCATTTGGCCCATCTATTTATGAGAAGATGTCTTCTTGTGAGAGTGCCAAGGAGGTATGGGACAAGCTTGAAATCACATACGAGAGAACCGATGAAGTTAAGGAGACCAAGATTGGGCTCCTCACCTTAGAGTATGAGAACTTCAAGATAGATCCGGAAGAGAACATCGAGAAGATGTTTGATAGGTTCTCCACTATCACCAATGGTCTCAAAGGCTATGGAGAAGCTATCACGGAGGAAAATCTTGTCCGAAAGCTCATCTACTCTCTTTCTGAGTCTTGGGACTCAAAGAGGACCGCCATCATCGAAGCAAAAAATTTGAAGACCTTGAAGCTTGATGAACTCATGGGGTCACTCCTTACTCATCAAATCATGAAGAAGAACAAAGAAGATGAGAAGAAGAGGGAAGAAATTAGAGCTATGGAAGAGAAGAAGCTCAAGGGGCTTGGCATCAACACCAATGTCATGGCTGTAACACCCGTGTTTTGGGGCTAGGAGTTAGTCGGGTTAGTGGTCCGAGTCGGTAAAATTAAATTAAATCAATTTGACCTTGACTTGGGCTAATTGAGTTTTAAAATAAAAAGGAGGGACCAATGCGGTGATTTAACCCAAATGTTTTAAAAAGCTAGACCACTTTTTGAAAGTTAAAGTGGACAAAAAAAATGGTCTTCTCCTCCCCCATTTTTACATCTCACATGGGAGAGCTCTCAAACCCCCCAAACCCTAAGTTTTCTATTCCATTGATTTCTCCCTCATCTCAAGGTCTTTTTCAAAAGCAAAGGTATATTTTTACTCTCCTCTTCATTTCCTATCTATCCATGGTTATGGATTTTAAAACCATGAACTTTGGAAAATTAGGGCTTGATAAAAGTTTAAGTTTTTATTGGGTTTTTCAATTGATTTCGATTTATTATGTTGGGTTTTGGTTTAAGCTCATGAAAATACACATTATATGTTGAAATGGAGGATTTTGGGTGAAAATCCAAAATGGGTTTTTGAGACAATTTTTAAGGTGTCAAAACTTGATTTTTGGGTGGGTTTTAAGTGGAAATTGAAGGGCTGATGGTTTATGTATGTTAGGAGGATGTTTTGGAACCATTTAGATGTCATTTGGGTGTTTAAAAACATGTTTTTCTGCTGGGTAAAATAGGAGTACGAAAATGGGAATTTTAGTGATTGTTTGGGTTGGAAGTTGTTAGAGCTTGGCTTGCACCTATGGGTTGGGGTTGTGGCTGAACTTAGCAATCATTTGTGAGTGGAAAATGTGTTGGAAACTTGGGTTTTGATCAAGGTTTATGGGCTGCTTGAATTAGATAAAGTCGGGGTTTGGTCATGACTTGAAATGTTGAGTTTGATATTCGAATTGTATTTCGGGTTAGCTACTTTGATGTTTGAGTTGATTTGAGGTTGTTTTGCTTGCATTGAGGTTGTTTAGAAGCGAGAATTTGCGTTGGAGAAGCTTCGGGAAGGAATCCGGAAACTTGAAGGTGATGCTTGCTTGGTAGTTGAGCTTGGAGGTAGAGGTGAGTGGTTAAATGTTTTTGAAATGGTTTTGAGTATTTGGTTCAAGCATGTGAACCTAGGATGGGCTTGGTAAACCCATCTAGAGTTGGGATTAGAGTGGTAGCCTAATCCCAAGCTTTGATTAGAGACTTTGGTTGCACTCTTTAAGGGTTGTATATGCCTCGTGTTAAATTGTGATGGTGTTGGTTATGTGTATGTTGTATACATGTATGTTGAGGCATGTTGGATGCATTGTTATATGTATGTTGATGATAGATATGATATGGTTATTCACATGTGCAAAATATGATGTTGTATGGTTGTTAATGATGTACATGTGTGTTGTCATGTGAAATGAGATTATGAGGTGATTGCTTGATCCGAGGATCATGGTGAGTACATGCTAAGCATGGAAATGTGGTTTGTGCATGACGGTAAGTCATGGTGAGTACGTGCTAAGCACGGAAGTTGTTAATAAATGGTATTGTGGAATGTGTTAGTATTGGCACTAGTATGCTTGGGTACAAATGATCGATCATTAGGATGTTTAGTGTGCACACGTGAGTCAAATGCGCGCGTGGTCTTGATGATGGTAGTCATCAAGATGGAGTACGGGTTCGCCCGGAAATCTTCTTATATATATATATGTCGGTGATGAGTGGAATCCCATCGACGGGCGTGAGGATGAGTGGAATCCCCTCCGCGTGAACGGTGATGAGTGTAATCCCACCGTCAGGTAATGGTTGTGTTGTTGGATGTGAGTTCCAACGGTTATCCGCGTATTCGAGTCATAGCTAGGTGCCAATACGGATTGTGGTTTATGTTGCCAATATGTGATTAATTGTGAGCCGATGTGATTTGGGATGTGTTGCTAACATGGTTTAATATATGCGTTTTCATATGTTGTGGATTTAAACATGTTGAGCATGACATGACATTGAATATATGTCCATGCATCATTTGTAATTATGGCTCGTGTGGACCAGAGGTAAGATCATGCATTTTATCTTAGTTGTTGCTCGTGCTTGGACCCTGCATTGTCGAAGGTTTGTTTTATGAGCTTACCCTCACTAAGCTTTTATGCTTACGCTCTCTTTTGTTCGACAATGCAGATCAATAGCTTGTGGGTGGCAAGGGCAAGGAAAGGTCTCCAAGGGTTGCTTTTGGTTAGCTCAAGTATGAACTTTAATTTTGTAGATTGTAATAGTCAAGCAATGGGATAGGTGTTGTTGATGTGTGCTTTGTCGGTTGCTTAGGAGCATATCTAGACTCCTTAATTATGTTGTTTTTGATTGGCTTAATGATGCCATGTTTGGTTTGTAATCCATGCCTAAATTGCTTATCATGAATGTTGACTATGTGCCTTTGAGGTTGCCTTTATGTTTAAATGTTGAAGTATGAGATTTTGGATGCTTAAGTGACATCTTTGATTCAATTGCATGTTTCCCTTTATGTATGTACTTGTTAGGTGTTTGTATGGCTAAGCAATGACCTTTAAATGTTGTATGAATGCTTGTTTGGGTCTAGGGAAGTCCTAAATTGCATCTAGGTCCGAGTCTTGTTCGTTTTAGCTGAGTTTGGGAGTTTTTGCTGTGCAGGGGTATCGATACGGTTGGTCCGGTATCGATACCACCTTCTTGTTTTAGGCCTCGTGTATCGATACACTTGAGGGGTGTATCGATACCTTTTTGGTCACTGGAGCTACTGTCCATTTCGGTATCGATACTGGCCTCTGGTGTATCGATACCGTCGTCTTAGCGTTGACCGTGAGAAGTCAACCGTTGGGGAGGGTATCGATACACTCCTTGGGCGTATCGATACAGTCTCTACGGGTTGACTTTGACCAGTTGACCTAGTCAAGGGGGTATCGATACGCCCCTTAAGTGTATCGATACCGCCTGCTGTTAAAGCTTAAACCAAGTCAAGGGGTATCGATACACCCCTTAAGGGTATCGATACCGCCTATAGTTAAAGCTTAAAATTAGGCTGTAAGATGTTGGGCTGAGTTTGTTTGTTTGCCTCGTAAATGTTGTTCCGCTGTATGATCACATAAGATTAAATACTCATCTAGACAAGATTTAAAATGAAAAAAAATAAGGTTGCTAACCGAGAGGAAATTCCTTAGGGAGTTTTCACTCGGTTTTCCCCGTGTAGCTCACTCAGACCGGTCATCCGGCCAGACCGGGACGAGGGGGTTACATTTGTTGGTATCAGAGCCTAAGGTTACCGAGACCTTGGGCAGGTAAGTGAGGTAAGTTAAGTTCTTGCATTGAAATTGCACGGTGTTTGCTTGCCATGTGAGCCTGTTGCTTGTATCCGTGAATGCTGTGATGTATGATTGCTTGATTGAGAATATATGTTGTTTGATTGTACGCATATGTTTGCTTGTTTAGCAAGTAAGCCTTGTTATATGCTTGTTTTAGCATGTATGTGTGTTGAGTTGTTTGAAACATGTTTAGTAGAGTCCCATTGCTACTATTACATCGGAAAAGAGATTTTAAGTGAGGAAATCATACTTGAGCCACTTGGAAGCCTTGCCTTGCTAACCCAATCTTGTATGTTTTACTGTTGATGTTGTTGTTGATTTAATTGCTTTTCGGTAAGTAGAAGTTGTAGTTTTTGAAAAGGTGGATGTTGTTGAGGAAGTCCTTTGCTGTAGTTAGGGGGTATGGTTGTACCGGAATTGAGGTACAATTTGTCCGTTTGAGACGATGTGTATGTGGGTTGATTTCTGTGGGTGAGGGACGATGTGATCAACTCTGGCATTAGTTGGTAAGAAGAAGTGAAGGCATATGAGTGGGAGTTAGAGTGGTGTCGATGTTTTAACAAATAAGCCCTTGGTACAGTATTAAGTTGATTCCTCCAGTTGATTCTAAATCCGTGATTTTGTATATCGTTAGTAAGTATGCGAGTTTGAATATGCCCGATGAAGTGTTAGTTTGTGACCGTTGGGGGTTCGGCCTATGGTTTTAATGCAAGACAGCCGGTCAGTGTCCGAGAATGGGAGCTAGTTTGTGTAATTGGGTCAGTGTACGTTGAGTTGTCTTCCAGCAAGCGGAAGAGATGAAGTCACTTCCGATGTAGTTGAGCCGAGAAGGGAGTCTCGAGCTTTGACTCCAGGTTGTTTGTTAGGGGTAGAACAAGTCCAGCATAACTGTTTGTGTGTGTGATCAGAATTGAATCTTGAAGTTACGAGATGCTCTAAGAACAGTTTAGAAGAGTCAGATTTTGTTGAGGAACCAGTCTGAAGACAAGAGGACCGAAGACTATCAGTTGTGTACATGTGAAGTTGCAATTTCCGCGGATACCTCTTTTTGTGTGAGCATGTAAGAAATTAGATATCCTAGTTGAGACCTTAGGAGTAGGGACACATGTGACTAGCCTTTGGGAGATAGTAGTGATCAGAAAGATGTACAGAAGATGTTCGTTGGTGGTTCAGAGTTACTAGCTTCTAGTAGGTGTGAAGTGATTGTCTTCTGACGGTTTTGATGTACCTTCTGACAAGGTTTGGCTTGAAGAGCACAAAGTTAGTGTATACGTTGAGACAAAGAGAGAGAGTAGCCTTGAAGTTGCAGATTTCTGTGTTACTGTAGTAGTAGGTGAGGAGGTGAACTTCTTGTCGAATGTTGATCCAGCTTTGGAGGTCGAAGATTTATTGAGTTTAGATGGCAGGCTTGCTTAGCAAGTGTGATGAATTTGATTTTGAATGAAGATTAGACCGCAGAATGCTAGAATAGTTTGTGTTTTCCTAGAAGTGTTTGGAAGATTTACCCGGTTTGTCTCTTGATAGAGAAGAAGAGTTTGTTATTGATACCGTCTCCGAGTTGCTCCTGTTTTGTTTGCTCTGTATCTCATGATTCTCGACCGACTTGAGAGTGTTGAAGAATCAACTTCGAGTTTGTTAGACCTTAGATTCATTTGGCTTAGTACATCATCTTAGAGTATGACAATGCAATTTGTGAAGAAGAAAGAGTGACAGTACGAGAATGTGTTTAGATTTCAGACAGTTGAAACAAGTGACAGTGAATAATTAGTATCTGTTTCTGAGTGTCAGTGATTTGTTGATCAGTTAGTGTGTGCTTCAGTCTTTTCGGAGATAAGTTCGAGATCCGTTTACTACCAGTTGAAAGTGAGAAAAGTTGAAGTACCGAAGACAGCTTTAGGGGCAAGATGTGATCACCTTGAGCTCTGAGTTATGCCGTTTTGTTTGACTAGTGTATTAGTTACCTTCATAGAGATGTTGAACAGATTAATTCCCGAGTTCCTTGATCAGTTGTAATAGTTCTCATAGATGACCCATGAGTATATTCACGTACCGAAGAAGGTCATGACAAGCTTTGAAGTTAGTGTGGTAGATTCTATTAGAGAATTAATTGTATACCAAGTTGTGCAACGTGAACTTCGAGTTAATGAAGATGTTCTCCTAGGACATGTAGATCAGCCGAGTGTATTAGAGTAAATCCCAAGTAGGCAAAAGAAGATATGAGTTGGAAGAAATTGAAGACTGTGACAAATATCTATAGTTCCTGGGTCTAGCATTGTTACTTTCGAAGAATTGTAAATAGTCTTTTGAAGATAGCTGCTCCTTTGACAAGTTGCTACAGAAGAATGTTCAGTTGTGTGGTTAGATGCGAGACAATGAGCCATTGAGAAACTGAAAGAAACTTTGAAGAGAGCTTCGACCTTGAATCGGCTTATATCAGAGAAAGAGTTTGTGAACCATAGTGATGCATTACTTGTAGGGTTAGGTTGTGTGCTTATGTAAGACGGAAGATTTGTGGCTTGATCATCGAGATAGTTGAAAGACCGTGATAAGAGTTATCCGATATGAGACATAGAGTTAATTACAGTTGTATTTACTTCGAAGACTTAGAGACAAAGTCGTATAGTAAGAAATGCACAGTGTATATGTACGTATCATCAGAACTTGGAATATTTAAAGACTTAGAAAGGGTTGAAACTTGAACAACATGAAGTGTTAGAACTGCTTGAAGACTGTAATATCAAGATTGAGTACCATCCGAAGATAGTCAACGTAGTAACCGATGTTCCGAGCTATGTTGTTGATAGATTAGTAGTAGAGTTGCGAGATGTAATTGTCAGATTCAGTTTACCAAGTGATAGTATTCTTGTGGCCGAGTTTCATGTTGAACCTATATTGAGTTGGAATGTTTGAAGAGAAAAGTTGCAAGACAGATTCTTGGCACCTCACGTGCGAGGCATAGCGGAAGAAAGACCTTCAGAATACAGTTTCAGAGATGATAGAGTTTCGCAATTCAGACACAGAATAGTTGTACCGATTGACATAGTGTTTCGAGACGTATTGTGTTGGCCGAAGCACACCGCAGTCTGTTTGTATTGCATTTGAGTAGTATGAAGACGTATTGTGGGGCGAGGATGAGTACTTCTGGATTGAGTTGATGAATAATGTGGATCAGTAGGAGAGTAAGTGTGTAAATTGCCAGCGTGTCAAGACCGAGCTTCAATTTTCTTCTAGTTTGTTACATCCGTGGAAGGTTCATAATGGAAGTGAGTAATAGAGATTCGAGATTTCAACTAGATTATTTTTTTAAGACGTTTGTATAGTGTTTGGTTACCTGTTGAAGTTAGATGGTCAGTTAGAGAAGGTTTTGAGCCAAGAATTCAAGCAGTGCTGTTTGAGGTTGTGAATCGGGCTAGTCCCGTTGTTTATCTGTTGCGGTTATCACCAGAGTTAGAAAGAGACTTGTGATGTGTCTGTGTATCCACAATTCGGGAGTGTGAGTCAGGTCTGTTCTGTGCTATGTTTGTAGAAGAGTTTGAGTTGAGTTTAAAATTGACATGCCTTGAAGAATCAGTTGAGATCTTAGTGTCAGATAGCAAATGTTGTGTGGTAAGTCATTCGAGTTGGTTAAAATGTTGTGGTGAGAAGACAAGGGAAGTATGGAGGAACATGTTTCAGTGACTCTTACAGTCCGATAAATTTCGGGGATGAAATTTCCTTAAGTGGGGGAGAGTTGTAACACCCGTGTTTTGGGGCTAGGAGTTAGTCGGGTTAGTGGTCCGAGTCGGTAAAATTAAATTAAATCAATTTGACCTTGACTTGGGCTAATTGAGTTTTAAAATAAAAAGGAGGGACCAATGCGGTGATTTAACCCAAATGTTTTAAAAAGCTAGACCACTTTTTGAAAGTTAAAGTGAACAAAAAAATAAAATAAAATGGTCTTCTCCTCCCCCATTTTTACATCTCACGTGGGAGAGCTCTCAAACCCCCCAAACCCTAAGTTTTCTATTCCATTGATTTCTCCCTCATCTCAAGGTCTTTTTCAAAAGCAAAGGTATATTCTTACTCTCCTCTTCATTTCCTATCTATCCATGGTTATGGATTTTAAAACCATGAACTTTGGAAAATTAGGGCTTGATAAAAGTTTAAGTTTTTATTGGGTTTTTCAATTGATTTCGATTTATTATGTTGGGTTTTGGTTTAAGCTCATGAAAATACACATTATATGTTGAAATGGAGGATTTTGGGTGAAAATCCGAAATGGGTTTTTGAGACAAGTTTTAAGGTGTCAAAACTTGATTTTTGGGTGGGTTTTAAGTGGAAATTGAAGGGCTGATGGTTTATGTATGTTAGGAGGATGTTTTGGAACCATTTAGATGTCATTTGGGTGTTTAAAAACATGTTTTTCTGCTGGGTAAAATAGGAGTACGAAAATGGGAATTTTAGTGATTGTTTGGGTTGGAAGTTGTTAGAGCTTGGCTTGCACCTATGGGTTGGGGTTGTGGCTGAACTTAGAAATCATTTGTGAGTGGAAAATGTGTTGGAAACTTGGGTTTTGATCAAGGTTTATGGGCTGCTTGAATTAGATAAAGTCGGGGTTTGGTCATGACTTGAAATGTTGAGTTTGATATTCGAATTGTATTCCGGGTTAGCTACTTTGATGTTTGAGTTGATTTGAGGTTGTTTTGCTTGCATTGAGGTTGTTTAGAAGCGAGAATTTACGTTGGAGAAGCTTCGGGAAGGAATCCGGAAACTTGAAGGTGATGCTTGCTTGGTAGTTGAGCTTGGAGGTAGAGGTGAGTGGTTAAATGTTTTTGAAATGGTTTTGAGTATTTGGTTCAAGCATGTGAACCTAGGATGGGCTTGGTAAACCCACCTAGAGTTGGGATTAGAGTGGTAGCCTAATCCCAAGCTTTGATTAGAGACTTCGGTTGCACTCTTTAAGGGTTGTATATGCCTCGTGTTAAATTGTGATGGTGTTGGTTATGTGTATGTTGTATACATGTATGTTGAGGCATGTTGGATGCATTGTTATATGTATGTTGATGATAGATATGATATGGTTATTCACATGTGCAAAATATGATGTGATATGGTTGTTAATGATGTACATGTGAGTTGTCATGTGAAATGAGATTATGAGGTGATTGCTTGATCCGAGGATCATGGTGAGTACATGCTAGGCATGTAAATGTGGTTTGTGCATGACGGTAAGTCATGGTGAGTACGTGCTAAGCACGGAAGTTGTTAATAAATGGTATTGTGGAATGTGTTAGTATTGGCACTAGTATGCTTGGGTACAAATGATCGATCATTAGGATGTTTAGTGTGCACACGTGAGTCAAATGCGCGCGTGGTCTTGATGATGGTAGTCATCAAGATGGAGTACGGGTTCGCCCGGAAATCTTCTTATATATATATATATGTCGATGATGAGTGGAATCCCATCGACGGGCGTGAGGATGAGTGGAATCCCCTCCGCGTGAAATGTGGCGTGAGGATGAGTGGAA
Source organism: Hibiscus trionum (assembly GCA_030270665.1). Taxonomy (NCBI): domain Eukaryota; kingdom Viridiplantae; phylum Streptophyta; class Magnoliopsida; order Malvales; family Malvaceae; genus Hibiscus; species Hibiscus trionum. The sequence continues at coordinate 33,911,671 of BSYR01000021.1, forward strand.
TCCCCTCCGCGTGAACGGTGATGAGTGTAATCCCACCGTCAGGTAATGGTTGTGTTGTTGGATGTGAGTTCCAACGGTTATCCGCGTATTCGAGTCATAGCTAGGTGCCAATACGGATTGTGGTTTATGTTGCCAATATGTGATTAATTGTGAGCCGATGTGATTTGGGATGTGTTGCTAACATGGTTTAATATATGTGTTTTCATATGTTGTGGATTTAAACATGTTGAGCATGACATGACATTGAATATATGTCCATGCATCATTTGTAATTATGGCTCGTGTGGACCGGAGGTAAGATCATGCATTTTATCTTAGTTGTTGCTCGTGCTTGGACCCTGCATTGTCGAAGGTTTGTTTTATGAGCTTACCCTCACTAAGCTTTTATGCTTACGCTCTCTTTTGTTCGACAATGCAGATCAATAGCTTATGGGTGGCAAGGGCAAGGAAAGGTCTCCAAGGGTTGCTTTTGGTTAGCTCAAGTATGAACTTTAATTTTGTAGATTGTAATAGTCAAGCAATGGGATAGGTGTTGTTGATGTGTGCTTTGTCGGTTGCTTAGGAGCATATCTAGACTCCTTAATTATGTTGTTTTTGATTGGCTTAATGATGCCATGTTTGGTTTGTAATCCATGCCTAAATTGCTTATCATGAATGTTGACTATGTGCCTTTGAGGTTGCCTTTATGTTTAAATGTTGAAGTATGAGATTTTGGATGCTTAAGTGACATCTTTGATTCAATTGCATGTTTCCCTTGATGTATGTACTTGTTAGGTGTTTGTATGGCTAAGCAATGCCCTTTAAATGTTGTATGAATGCTTGTTTGGGTCTAGGGAAGTCCTAAATTGCATCTAGGTCCGAGTCTTGTTCGTTTTAGCTGAGTTTGGGAGTTTTTGTTGTGCAGGGGTATCGATACGGTTGGTCCGGTATCGATACCACCTTCTTGTTTTAGGCCTCGTGTATCGATACACTTGAGGGGTGTATCGATACCTTTTTGGTCACTGGAGCTACTGTCCATTTCGGTATCGATACTGGCCTCTGGTGTATCGATACCGTCGTCTTAGCGTTGACCGTGGGAAGTCAACCGTTGGGGAGGGTATCGATACACTCCTTAGGCGTATCGATACGGTCTCTACGGGTTGACTTTGACCAGTTGACCTAGTCAAGGGGGTATCGATACACCCCTTAAGTGTATCGATACCGCCTGCTGTTAAAGCTTAAACCAAGTCAAGGGGTATCGATACACCCCTTAAGGGTATCGATACCGCCTGTAGTTAAAGCTTAAAATTGGGCTGTAAGATGTTGGGCTGAGTTTGTTTGTTTGCCTCGTAAATGTTGTTCCGCTGTATGATCACATAGGATTAAATAATCATCTAGACAAGATTTAAAATGAAAAAAATAGGGTTGCTAACCGAGGGGGAATTCCTTAGGGAGTTTTCACTCGGTTTTCCCAGTGTAGCTCACTCGGACCGGTCATCCGGCCAGACCGGGACGAGGGGGTTACAATGGCTCTCAAGTCCTCCACTTGTCATCATGTTTATTCAAGTGAAGAGGAGGATGAAGATGAAGAGATAGTTCATCTCTTCAAGAAGTGTGCCCCGTTCATAAAGAAAGCTTTGAGAGAGCTTGAACGAGATTCCAAGAAAAAAGAGAGGGCAAGCACTTCAAGCCATAAGAAGAAGGCACATGTGGCTACTTGGAGTGATGAGGACTCCACCGACGATGAACAAGCCAACCTTTGCCTTATGGCCTTCGAAGAAGATTCAAGGGTAACTTCTAATTCATCTACTTCATGTTCTTACTCTTTTGATGAATTACAAGATGCCTATGATGATTTGGTTTTAGAGTTTAAAAATCACATTTTGAAAAACAATAAATTGATTTCAAAGTTGAAAATTCAAAATGACTTGATTTCTAAAACCAAACTTGAACTTGAAGCAAAACTCGAAGAGTTTGAATTAAAATATTTTTATTTACAAAATTTGCTTCAAAAAGTTCAAGAAGAAAAAGATTTGATTTCCAAAGAGCTAGAAAAGAAAAACAATTTTGGAAAATCAAATTTTTATGTAAGACAATCTAGTGCCCCTAGATTTGTTAAAGGAAAATGTTTTAGAAGTATTTGGGTCCCAAAAGGACTTAGTACTTCAATTAAAAAGGATGAAATTGAAAAATGGATTCCTAAGGGGACTAAAATTTGTGCTACTAACGTTTATGGATCCAAAGCAATTTGGATACCAAAAATCACTTGATTGTCTTTTTCTAGGTGTGATGGAGATGTTCAACAAGTCAAACATTGAGGGGGAGCTCCATGCACACAAGGAAGAACACTTGAAGAAGGAAGGCTTCACATACTCCCTTGGGTTCAAGTGTTGGTAAAAATCTAGTTGTTTTTTATTTCATTTGATTTATTTCTTTTTATTTCAACAAGATGATCATATATGTTGGACTAACTTTTTTAATGATGTTTAGAGTAAGGGGGAGCCATTTTAAAACTAAATTTCTATTTTTTTCAAAATTTTTCCTCTATAGTTATTTTGAACTTAATGTTTTAAATTCTTTTTGATATAAAAAGGGGAGAAATTGTTTGAAAAATTGAATTTTCAAATGAATAAGGGGGAGCTTTATTTGATTTCATATCCTAAATCTCTTATTCACATTTTTAAAGTTAAAGGGGGAGAATCCCAAACAATTTTTCAAGATAGTTTTATTATATCAAAAAGGGGGAGATTGTAGAACTAATGTTTTGATATAATAATTGAAAAATGTTTTGGACTGATTTAAAAAGAATTCAAAACAATTTCAAAAGTCCAAATAACTTGAAACTATGTTTAGGGATATTTTATAAATGGTTTTGCATGTTTTCAAAAGCCAAAATACACAAAACCTTCCAGGCGTTTCGAAACACCTTAGGGTGTTTCGATACGAGGGATTCCAGTAGCTAAAACGTTTCGATACGGGTATTGAAACGGGCATTCCCTGGATGAGATTTTTGCCCAGCGTTCCGAAACGGGCTATGCCGTTTCGATACGCCTACGTGGCATTGACCTCAACGGTCATAACCCCCAACGGCTATTTCCCAACTAACATTTAAATGCATATCGTTTCGATACGGAGGTAGGCGTTTCGATACAGGTGTTTCGAAACGGCCAAGGGCGTTTTGATACGGGTGCTGCATCAGACTACAACGACTCTTTCTACTTAAAGGGTGTTTCGAAATAGGCACGAGTGTTTCGAAACGGTGAGCTGCATAACTGCATTTATGGTGGGAAATTAAGTCTCCAACGGCTCCAATACAACCCCAACGGCTAGTAACGGCTACAAACTCATCAAGGAGTATAAAAGGGACCTTCAAGCATCAAGATATGGTTAATGCTCATATTGTCAATCAACCAATGATCAAATATTGTCTTAGTGCTTAAATTGTCAATTCTTGTATAGACAAACACTAGTGAGCCAAAATTGTCAAATTTGCTTAAGTGTTTTATGTTTTGGGTGAGTGCTTTAATTGTGCAAACAAAAACCTATTAGAGGGGTTTGTGTTTGCTTTTCTTGTCTCTTTGTAAAAGAGAGTTTGATCAAGGCTTTGGGTAGAAAGCTTGATCTGTGTATAAGGGTTTCCTCCTAAGCCTAGAAAGGGAGACGAATCAATAGTGGATTGATTGGAAATCCTTAGTGGGAAGCTAAGGTAGTGGATGTAGACCTTGGTTAGAAGGTTGAACCACTCTAAAATTATTGTGTCATCTTTGTTTTAGCTTCCACACCACCTCCACCCAAAAATCCACCTCTCCACCACTTGGTGAGCCATATCGGTTGATCAAATCGAGCTCCTCACAACTCAACACATCGGATTGAAAGAGCGGATTGGGGTGAAACCGCTAATTTTGAAAAAGCTCATAATATGAGCTTTTTGAGATTATAGGTTTGATATTAGAGTTGCAAAGACTCTTTTACCCCTACCAGTTACCAAAAATCTCAAAACAACCTAAATTAAATATTTTCTCACCTTATTTATAAGCTAATTTTATTTATTTATTTTTTTATTATCACATATTTATATGTGTATTTAAATTTATTAATTAATTATATTATATTAAAATAATTATATAAATAACAAATTAATATATAAATCATTCGAATATGTTTAGAAAAGTTATATAAAAAATAATTTTATAGATCTAATTAATATTAGTTAGATACAAAATATTGATAACTAATAAATTATTCAAACAAGTATTGAATATAATTATGTCCTTATATGTCATTTTACTTGTTTAAATAATCTAACAGCTATCAGCTATCAGTTAATTTTACCAAACACTTTTATAGAATCAGCTAATGCAATCCGTTAGTCAAATCAGCTAATGCAATCAGCTATCCACTATCCGTTATCCGCTAATTGCCAAACATGACCTATATAAATAAAGGTAAACGAGTAATTTGATTCAAAATGATTTTTAAAAAATTAAAAATTCAAAATGTTGAGTTTTTAAAAAATTACTTTTGATTTTGAAAATTATACATTCTGTATTGTTTTGTAGGACCAATAATAAAACCTTCTGAAAGATATTTTTAAAACACTTGTTGTAAACAAAAAATTTTAACCCTTCAAACTAAGTTTAATATTTTTATTATGTTTGTGTTAAATTTAGTAATAAACAAAATCTTATGAAGAAAGCTTCTTCTTTATTTGCTTTGCTTTGTCTCCTCGCTTTTCTTATTCTTGTTTTAGTAAATAAATCCTCGAAGTTAGATGTGGAAACAGATAGATTAAATTTGGGCCATCCAACTTTTATATGCAAATAAAAGCCTTTAAATGGGGGACTTTTAAAATTTAATTTTGAAATTAATCATGCACCGATCTCCTTTCAACTTTTAATTTAATCCTTGAGAAACTCCGTTGCTTAATTTTCTGTTTGTGCGATAAAATTATTTTGTCAATATGAACCCAACAAATAGTTTTAATAAAAAAAATAATGTTTATCTTAGGAGATTTGGATTCAATCACTTTGTCTGCAAGGTATGTGTACACTGTTAAAATGTTAAAAATATGTATAAACATATATTACCTTCTAATCACCTTTAAACTATTCAAAAAAAATTAGTTTGTCAATGTATTCGTTTTTATATTAGTGTTGATGATGCTTATATGTTATTGTTGATAGTGATAATTGTTTGTATCTTTTAAATTTTTTCGAGTTGTTTATTGAATTTTTTTTTTACTTTTTCTTAATATGGTCTTATTTCATTATTTAATGGGTAGTTTATGTTCTTTTTTTTTTTGATAAATAAGGAGAACGACATAACACCATGTGCCTCGTTAAAAAACCCCCTAAGCTTAAATGGGGAAAAAGAGTACACATGGTGTTACCGAAACGGAATTACAATCGAAACAAAACACAACATTACTCAATGTCATCTAATACCAACTGAGTCACCTCAGGCGGCGGAGAATCGAAAATAAAACACCCTCCCTGTCTATTCTGAGCCAAACCTGCTAACTTATCCGCAACCATGTTTGCCTCACGATATATAAACCGTATCGACAAATCCCACTGCTGGAGAACAAGCTTCCGCAACCGCATGATCAACGCATTTCCGGCCATAATACTAGACTCCATAGTTAGGATTGCCGCCACCGTTTTATTATCCGTTTCCAAGTCCACCGATCGATAACCACGTTCCCACGCCAAAACTAACGCATCATAAGCCGCCCATAGTTCCGCCATTAGAACCGTACAAGCCCCAACATTCCGCGCATAGCCAAACAACCAACCCCCATTAGCATCCCGGAACACACCACCAATCGATGCTTGCTTTGTCACACCACGCACTGCACCATCAATGTTGATCTTCACGCGGCCTTAACAAGGTGGCTGCCATTTTGCGTCTCCTCTACTGTTCGTGCAAGCATGCCCAACAGTCCTCGCAACCCCCAAATTTTGGCCATCAATACAATCACTATAAAGCCTTGTCGTTTCAAGAACCACAAAGGATGATCCCTCAACCCGATTATTGAAGACACGGTTACATCTGTCCTTCCAAAGGAGCCAACAAATGATGGCAAAGAGAGAGCTCCAGTGGCTGACTCCCTGCTGTCCAGTAGCAGTCGCAAGGAGGTTCTCCTGCACCCACTCGACAAAGTTCAACGAAAAGAAACGCCCCACTACATTCGGCTGCAACACGCGATTCCAAACCTCCCGTGCCGCTGTGCACTCACGCAACACGTGCAGCGTGTCCTCCACCAAAGTACTGCACCCAAGGCAACTACTATCCGTGGTTATGTGACGACGAAATCTTTCGGCATTCGTCATTAGTTTCCCATGCATAACTATCCACCAAAAAACACGCACGCGTTGGGGCACTTTCATCGCCCAAATCTTCCTCCAAGTACCATTTGCATCGCCTTCATTATCCTCGATCAGCTTCTCATAGGCTGACGATGTTGTAAATTCCTTCGTATCCGACCAGCGCCAAGCCGGACAATCAGCACCTAGCGCTGCGTGAGGAGGCAGCACAACTGCAATTTTGGCCAACATTTCAGTCGGCAGCACCATACTAAGACGCTCCCAATCCCATTGCCCCGCTAAGTTTGTCATCGAAGCCACCTTGATTCCCACCGGCGCACTTCCATTCACACAAAACGGCGCTAGTTTTCCCACATCATCAAGCCAACTATCCCACCAAAAGTCTGTCGACCACCCATCGCGTATATGCCATCCAATACCTTGCTGTATCTCCTCCCAAACTTGACTTAGCCCAAGCCATAAGCGTGAACTACCAACCCGGTAAATTGACGATGGTAAGGTCCCCTCCCACTTATACTTGTGACGGAGCACCCTCACCCATAGTTTATCTGTATCCGTGATAAGCCGATAACCCACTTTCATTAGGAGGGCTTCATTATGCTTCCGTAAATGGCGTAGCCCAAGCCCCCCATCCTTCACGCTTGATGTCATAACCTCCCAACGCACAAGATGCACACCTCTTTGACCATCCGTTCCACCCCAAATGAAACGACGGATCATTTGCTCAATTTTGTCGCAAACCCCCTTAGGCAACCATGCAGTTTGCATCACATAATTCGGAATCGCCTGTATAACGGCCTTAGCAAGGGTAATACGACCCGCAAGTGCTAAAGTACGCGCTGCCCATCTGGAAAGTCTCTTTTCAATTTTATCGAAAAGGTATTGGTAAGTAGCAGTTGTTACCCGCTTGTGAAGCAACGGAACACCCAAATACATGCCTAAGTCTTCAACTAGCTCGAAACCGCCATAATCCGCCAAATCGATACACCCCTCTACAGCACAATTTTTCGAAAAATAAATAGTAGTCTTCGAGATGCTCACCTTATGCCCCGAACAAGCACAAAAAAGGTCCAGTATATCTTTTATCCGACTCATTTGGGCCATCGATGCTTCGGCAAAAAGCACTAAATCATCTGCAAAAAACAAGTGCGAAATATTTGGCCCATTCTTAGAGAGCTGAATGCCTTTCCACTCACCCCGTTCAACATTCCTATTGATAGCATGTGAGAGTCTCTCCATACATAAGACAAATATATACGGCGACAACGGATCCCCCTGCCGAAGTCCCCGTGAAGGTTTAAAGCTTTCAGATAGGCTCCCATTCACCGCAATTCTAGTTGAAACAGTGCTAACACACCACATAATCCACTGGCGAAACTTTTCCGGCAACCCAAGTTCCCTTAACGTCTCCTCAATAAAGGACCATTCCAAACAATCATAGGCTTTTTCAAGGTCCACTTTAATCGCCATCCAACCTTTTGCTCCAGTTTTCTTGGCCATCGAATGAACAATCTCCTGCGCCAAAATAATATTATCTGTAATCTGTCTCCCCGGGACAAAGCTAACCTGATTCTAGCCAATCCAATCAGACAAGTAAGGTTTCAGACGATTAACTAAAATTTTCGATATAATTTTATACAGCACATTACAGAGGCTTATAGGGCGGTATTGACTTATCTGTTCAGGGTGAGCGACTTTCGGAATAAGAACCATGATAGTCTGATTAAGCACCTCAGACGTACTCCAGATTCAAAAAAAATTTTAACATACCGAATGATCGAGTCATTAACAATGCTCCAGTTTCTTTGATAAAACATTGCATGAAAGCCATCCGCACCTGGCGCTTTCAACGGCTCCATACTAAAAACCACCACCCTGATTTCCTCATCCGATACATCTCTAACCATCCAATCCAACCCGAATGTCGTGGATCTTGAAAACCCACCACAAAAATCCGCATGGGCCGGGGTGCAAGTGTCGGCCGAGAGGAGGGTGGAGAAGAACTCCACCGCATGTTTCTGAATACCCTCCTGATCATCACACCATGACCCATCCGTAAGCCTTAACATTTTAATAGAATTTTTCCGACGGCGACTCATAGTAGAAGCATGAAAAAACTTCGTATTACGGTCCCCCAACTGAATCCATTTGCTTCGAGCCTTTTGGAACCATAAGCTCTCTTCTTGTCGCAAAACCTCGCCCAACTCACTCTTTAACGCCTTTTCTAGATCAATGAGAAAAGGTGTTTGCGAACGTTCAAGGGCAATTTCAACACCCCTGATCCGAGCAAGGAGTTGCTTCTTTTTACGCCCAATATGCCCAAAAACTTCCCGGTTCCACTGCTCACTCTGAACTTGGAAATTAGCAAGATTAGTCGAAGCCTCCTCCTCATTTCGCCAATTATCCAACAGAAGTTTTTCAAACCCCGGATGCTCATTCCAAGCCGCTAGAAACCAAAACGGCCGAGGTCCCAACCTTTTATTCACACATTCCGTCGATAGAAGGATTGGCCTATGATCCGATCCAAGCCGCTGTAAATGAAACACTTCAGAAGCCGAGAAACAATCATACCATTTACTAGAACAGAGGCAACGGTCAAGACGCTGATAGAGATCACCCCGCTGCCATGTGAACCGTGGACCACTATAACCCATGTCAATCAAGCCGGAATGAAAAAGAAAGTCTCCAAAGAAGCGACAAACCCCCGTCCTTCTCTGTGATCCCCCCTGTCTCTCATCCGAAGAGCAAATAGCGTTAAAATCTCCCCCCAAGCACCCAAGGTCTATCCGCACTTGGTTCTAACGCCCGTAGCTCATCCCAAACACCACGCCGTATGCTTTGATTTGGACTTGCGTAAACAACAGTTAAAAATAAAACAGAACCTGATTGCCTTTCCACACACACACCATGAATAAACTGATTAGATATCACCAAAATATCAACATCAACAGTGTCCTTCCATAAAACCCAGATACCCCCTGATAGCCCATTCGCTTCCACACGAAAGGAAGAATCAAAACCCGAACGCCGAATAAAATTATCCGCAGCATACCCACTTATACGAGGCTCCAGCACCGCAAAAATATCAGGCTTATGAGAAGCATTAACCAAACCAAAATACCGATTAAAGTCAAGGTCTAAAGCACCTTGCGCATTCCAAAATATAACTTTAACCATTAAAAAGATTAGGGAAAAGTAACCACACCCAAAACGCAATCAGTTAGCCGCATCCGGCAACTTACCCTCAAACGTGTCGTTCGGTCTCCATTGTACCGAAGTATCACCCTTCGTACCACTTGCCAATTTCGTTTCCCCCCTAGCATCAGCCTTGTTTGGCTCCAAAGTTAGTGAGTTTGCAAAAGATTTCGCCCAATCTTGGACAGCCACCTGATGCAAATTTCCACCATCTGACTTCTTAGCCTTAGACCCCTTAAGCGCAGCACTCTTCTGTGCCAACCGGTTCCGCCCCTGAGTCTTCGTAACGCCCCCACGGCTATGCCCCAAGTTATGCCTTCCATTTGCGTCCTGCAAGGGCATTTTTTGAACCATATCCGGCTGCTTTTTTGACCCTTCATTGACCACCCGCACAGCAACATGATTCGACACCTTTAGGGTGGTTGGTTCCGCTATCGCTGTGGCCCCTGGAGCAACCACAACTTCCTTCAAATTCTGCTGCCTAACATCACCACTACGCGCACCTTTCCCCGTCGCACCATCCTTCACAGCATTGCGCTGTGCACTCGCCCCTTGCGATGCCTCAACCGGAGCAACAGACCCTTCCGAAACAAAGTTGCTTGTCCCTGCTACTAACGTGCCTGATCCCCTACTTGCATCCATACTTTCATCACCCATGGTCGCATGATCATGTGTCAGCCCTTGCCCCACCCCATCCACAACACATTGGCTCGAGGTGGCAACCGCCATCCCCGCTACACTCTCGGTAACAGCAGGCCCAGTTTGTGTTGATCCTCCTCCATTCCCTTGTCCCCCATCATCAACCGTCAGCGGGGCGAACCTTGACCCAAGCCGAGCCGATTGTCGTTCGCCAGGCACACTTCCTTTTCGCCCCATCCCCCCACGACGGCGTCTATTGGTTACTTGCATCCAAGGGCCAAACATGTTGCCCGCATCCTTGTCCTCATGAACCACCTCCTTTTCCTTAGCCTCCTCCGTCACCTTTATGCCACATATCTCTTTAGCATGACCATATTTGCCGCAAGAGTAACAAATAAGAGGCAATCCCTCATATTCGATAACTTGCCTCCGACCATCAATCACAATTGCCGGCGTCAAAGGCTTCTCAAGATCCACCACCACAGCCAATCTCGCAAACTTACCACGGGAACCCTCCGTTGTATTAAAATCAATACGCACCACCTCGCCCAGGGTTCCAGCAATGGCAGCAAACAAGCTTCTTGAATAGTATCGATAGGGTAAACCCGGTAGTCTCACCCAAACCAAAATCTTCCCCGGATGATCCTCTGATGTAGAGAAACTGCGTGACCACGGCTGCACAGTGAGGTAGCTGCCGTAGATCATCCATGGTCCCCCTATAAGCACACGCTCATAATCCTTTTCCTCCGCAAAGCGAATTAGGAAATAGTCATTGTCCAGGTCCACAATGTTAAAATCCCCATGAAGATTCCACATCAGTTTCACTCTATTTTGCAACGCACGGTACCCAATCGATCTACCTAGCAATCGAACCACAATTGAATTCGCCAATTTTTCATCAATAATCTTATGGACTCTATCAGAAAAACTAATTTCCTGTAACAAACCCCTATTCCCAATCACAACATCACCCTCACATAATTCAACATCCAATTCACGTATCGAATCTTCTTTAGCCCCAGTCCTGTCTTGTCCCACCACCATATCCCTAAACGACACCTTACCCGTATTCATGTTGGTGCCGTCACTGCCACAATGGTCCTGAACCAGCGTCTCCTGACTATCCTCACCGCCAGAGGGTGCAGGCATACCATCGACTTCCATACACGTCCCTCCAGTTTCTGCCACCACCGCTGCATCTCCTTTTGTTTCCATCGGATCCGGCGGCCGGCCCGCCAGCGCTGAGTTCTTCAATGCCAAAGGGTTTCCGCAATCCTCGGAGCCGCCCATAACTTAAGTGGTAGTTTATGTTCTTTGATTAGTCTATTTTAGTTATTGTAAACTTTTCTCTCCAAAATTGTGATTTTATTGTATTTCTTCTTATTTATTTAATAAAATTAGTCGATAGTTTGCTTGTGCTCTTTGATTAATCTAAATTGTGTTATTTTATTAGTTAAATTATTCTTCTCGTTTTCGTATGAAAAAAATGATAGATGTATTTGTTTGCTTTGCTCTTGTAGCATGTCTTTTTTTTCAATGTTGGATTTGTCGTCGCCTCTTTGGTTGACGTTTATTTTATTGTTTTGTTGATTTATCTATGCTTTACGTACTTAATTGACTCTCTCATATTGATAGATGCTTGCACTTACTTCAAGTCGCGTTGAGTTGCAATAAAACTAGTTTGTCAACGTGTCATTATTATTAAATTTTTTTATATTAGTGTTGATGGTGCTTATCCTTCACGATCGATAATAATATTTGTTTGTATCTTTTAATTTTTTTGAGTTATTTGGTAAGATTTTTTAAATTCTTTTCTCTTATTTCATAATTTAGCGGCTAGTTTGTGTTCTTTAATTAATCTATTTTAATTATTATAGACTTTTCATTTTGAAATTGTAATTTTATTTTATTTTTTATTTATATAATAAAATCAGTTGTTGTTATTAGTTAAAAAATTAAATACTAATTTTAATATTTTTGTTACTTTCAAATAAAAATTTTAATTTTTTTAAACGTGTTGTGAGTAAGTGAGCTGGCACAAGGGTTGTTAAGTGGTTAGCATGGTAGTTAAGCTGTTAGGGTTTGTTAAGTGGTTAGCATGTAGTTAATGCACGTGTAAGTGCATGTATATAAGATGTGTGCTTGAGCTGATGAAAATTATCCTTTGTATCATCTTTGTAAAACCCTATCAATGATTGTAATTAAGATTCTCTTCTTCTAATTTCTCCTTGTTCTACATTCATATCTCTTTTGCACATATCTCTACATGGTATCTTCGCTGGCGATCTTGGAGACCATCGTTGCTTTTCCGCTGTGTTCGCTGTGGTAACGGTTTTCTTCCCCTTCTACTTCTTATTTTTTACCTGGTTTCTTGTTTGTCTTGTGGATGGTTTTTGATTTCTTGCTGCCATGTTTACTAATAAGAAAGTCAGTGTAATGCTGAATGATATGAATTTTCTTTTATGGAAGCAACAAATTTTGCTTACTGTACGCAGTCACAAGCTCGAAAAGTTGCTTCTTGGCACAACAAAACCTCCTCCTGAACCTGTCATGGTGGAAGGAGGATCTTCAACCCCGAATAAAGAATATGAGGACTTTGTGGCACAAGATAGTGCCTTGGCGTCATGGTTATTGTCTACGATAAGTTCTCATTTGTTGCCTAAATTTGTGGGAGCTGAGACTACGACTGAAGTTTGGGCAACGATAGTTAAGTATTTTGTGAATCGCCCAACCACTTCCATTATGGGGTTGCACTATAAGCCGCGTTCAATCAAGAAAATGGACACAAGTATGAGAACCTATCTCACGCAAGTAAAAGAAATATGTGATTCTTTGGGAGCATGTGGGAGCAAGGTTTCTGATGTAGAACAGATTGCAAGTATTCTCAATGGCCTGCCTAAAGATTATCAGCCATTTATGGCTGTTATAACAGCAAGTATAGAGCCCTTTACACTCGATGGTGTTCGATCCATGTTGATTGATGCAGAGGCACAACTGGCGGGTTTCAAGGCTCAGGATGATGAGCTGCTTGTAAGTTCTAATGTTGCACAGGTGAATGTTGGATAAGGTGCTCTCAGCAATGGTTCTTTTGGTGCATCGTGTGGGACATTTATACACAAAAGAGGTGGTCGTGGTTCTTTTAGCACATGAAGGAATACAGAAAATATGGGTCAAGGGCATGGTCGTGTAAAGTTCTAGTGCCAATTGTGTGGCAAGGTTGGACACTTGGTTGATCGATGCTGGTATCGATTTGATCAATCCTTCCCTGGTGTTACGGCTGGAGGTTCTTTTTCTAGCAAAGATGAGTCCCCAAGTGCGCAGATGGGTGTCCTTGATTCATGGACTGGAGATGGTCTACATGGGACTACAATTGAAGCCTCCTCAGAAGATGCACCTCAGGTGAATTTAGCTACCGCTTCACGTGATTCCTGGGTGGTAGATTCTAGGGCCACACACCATGTCACACCTGAGGCAGCAACTATGCTTCGTTCATCTAGTTACAATGGACCAGGTAAGTTACGTGTAGGAAATGGTGTTCAATTACCAATTGCAAATACAGGTCAATCCATGCTTGTAACTTCTGATCGTACCTTGTTCTTGAATGATTTACTTCATGTGCCTAGTATAACAAAAAATTTGTTGCCGGTCTCGAAGTTTGCTAGAGACAATGAAGTGTTTTTTCAGTTTCATGCTGAGATTTACTTGGTTCGAGATGAAAAGACTGGGAAGATTTTGTTACGAGGCGTGGAGCAAGATGGCTTGTACGAATTCTCTGCTGAGTTAGTTGACAAGGAGAAAGGCAATTGTAGTGTACCAGAGTTGAATTCAGTTAGCACCACTAACATTAGAGACTTTGAATTGTGGCACAGACGGCTTGGGCATCCTAATCATGAGTGCCTAGTGAAAGTTTGTAAGGAAATTGATGTAATATCTTCATGTGTGTTGAATAAAATTGATTTGCCTACTTGTGTTCCTTGTAGAATGGGAAAGAGTCATAAGTTGCCATTTTCTCATTCTCAAACTGTTTATACAAAACCATTTCAACTTGTTTTTACTGATCTTTGGGGACCAGCACATGAGAAATCTGGTGGGTTTAGCTACTATGTCACCTTTGTGGATGCTTTTACGCATCATACATGGATGTATCTTCTTAAAGATAAGTCTCAAGCTTTGTATGCATTCCATTTGTTTGACAAAATGGTGCAAAATCAGTTTGGGGAGACAATAAAGGAATTGCAAAGTGACTGGGTGGTGAATATAGGAGTTTGTCCAAGGTCTTAGCTGAAAATGGCATTAAGCATCGAGTAACCTGCCCTCACACTTCAAAACAAAACGACGTTGTGGAGCGTAAACACCGTCACATAATTGAACTTACTCTAGTGTTATTAGCTCAAGCATCCATGCCAATTAAGTTTTGGCCTTATGCTGTTTGCACAGCTGTATTCTTAATCAATAGGCTTCCAACTAAAGTGTTGTTTGGTGTGTCACCTTTTGAGAAACTATTTGACAAGAAACCATATTATGCAGGGTTAAAGGTGTTTGGATGCAGGTGCTTCCCACATCTGCATGTTTTTCAGAGGCACAAGTTGGATTTTCGGTCTTAAGCATGTGTATTTTTGGGATATAGTTCTCAACATCGAGGGTACCAATGCCTGGCACCAGATGGTAAAATTTACATCTCTAGACATGTTGTCTTTGATGAGTTGTATTTTCCTTTTGCAGAAAATAAGGCTAGTGATGTTGGAAACCATAAAGGAGTTACAAAATCAGTTCCTATACCAAAATCAGTTCTTATACCTGTTGTTTTGAGGGTGAGGCAGACTAGAGGTGATGTGAAAACTGAGGGTGATACTCCTATAGGTGCTTAAAGTGATCATCAAGGAACATGTGCCCAGGGTGAGCATCAAGTTGAGGATCGTAATGAAGGAGTGGCTGCTACTCAGACTGAAGTTTGAAGTGAAGAAGCAGCTGCTATTGAAGAATATATGAATTCACCTGAGATTGGTGTACCCTTAGCTGGTCAGGATGTGTCAACGATTCCCTCCTGTGATACTCAATCTGTGGGAAATTCACCAACACAGGGTGAAAGTGAGGGAGGTGATTCGGTTCTTGATTGCAATATTGATGATGTTCAGGTTGGTTTGAGTGCTCAAGGAGGTGCTATATGCACTAATGTGCCATATATTGTAGAACTAATATTTTGATATAATAATTGAAAAATGTTTTGGACTGATTTAAAAAGTATTTAAAACAATTTCCAAAGTCCAAATAACTTGAAACTATGTTTAGGGATGTTTTTAAAAGGTTTTACATATTTTTCAAAGCCAAACTTCACAAAACTGTCCAGGCGTTTCGAAACACCTTAGGGCGTTTCGATACGGTGCATTCCAGTAGCAAAAGTGTTTCGATACAAGTATCGAAACAGGCTTACCATGGATAAGGATTTTTGCCCAGCGTTTCGAAACGGGCTATGCCATTTCGATACGCCCACGTGGCACTGACCACAACGGTCATAAACCCTAACGGCTATTTCCCAACTAACATTTAAATGCAGGTCGTTTCGATACGGGACCAGGCGTTTCAGAACGGGTGTTTCGAAACGAACAAAAGCGTTTCGATACGGGTCCACGTCAGACTGCAACGGCTCTTTCTACTTAAAGGGTGTTTCGAAACGGGTTCGAGCGTTTCGAAACGGGGAGCTGCAGAACTACATTTATGGTGGGAATTAAAGTCCTCAACGGCTCCAATTCAATCCCAACGGCTAGCAACGGCTATAAACACATCAAGGAGTATAAAAGGGACCTCCAAGCATCAAGTAAAGGCTAATGCTCATATTGTCAATCAACAAATGATCAAAAAGTGTCTTAGTGCTTAAATTGTCAATTCTTGTATAGACAAACACTAGCGAGCCAAAATTGTCAAATTTGCTCAAGTGTTTTAGGTTTTGGGTGAGTGCTAAATTGTGCAAACAAATACCTATTAGAGGGATTTAAGTTTGCTTATTGTTTCTCTTTGTAAAGAGGGTTTCAATCAAGGTTTTGGGTAGAAAGCTTGATTGGTTTATAAGGGTTTCCTCCTAAGCCTAGAAAAGGGGACGAATCAATAGTGGATTGATTGGAAATCCTTAGTGGGGAGCTAAGGTAGTGGATGTAGACCTTGGTTAGAAGGTTGAACCACTATAAATCATTGTGTCTATCTTTGTTTTAGCTTCCACACCACCTCCACCCAAAAATCCACCTCTCCACCACTTGGTGAGCCTTATCGGTTGAACGAATCGAGCCCCTACAACTCAACAGATTCTTCTCAGAGTGCTGCATAAATGATTCCAGGTACAATAGTTAATTCACACCCTTTGGTCACACATGGGAAGCTAGGTGTGTTTAAGCCTAAGATATATGAAGCTTTTTTGGATGAAGTGGAGTCAATCACTATTGTGAAGCTTTGCAATCAGACATGTGAACACAAGCTGTTGTTGCTGAACTTGAAGCATTGAAGAAAAATGGTACTTGGTCTTTGGTACACCTCCCAGAGGGTCGAAGCACAGTCAGTTGCAAATGGTTGTTTAAGCTTAAGAGAAACCCTGATGGAACTGTGCATCGTTACAAAGCTCGTTTAGTTGCAAGAGGTTTCTCGCAAGTGCCAGGGTGTGATTTTCAGGATACTTTCAATCCCGTTGTTAAGGTAACAACTTTGAATGTGATTATCTCCCTTGTTATGACAAGAAATTGGAAATTGAGGCAAGTGGACGTGAACACGCGTTTTTAAATGGAGATCTCAATGAAGATGTGTTCATGGACCAGCCTCCTGGCTTTGAGAAGGTGGCTCCAGACGGTTCAAAGCTGGTGTGTAAGTTGAAAAAGGCTTTTTATGGCATCAAGCAAGCCCCTCGTAATTGGCACCACAAGCTTAAGTCATGCTTACTAGATATTGGGCTTATTGAGCCACAAGCAGATTCCTCCTTGTTCATTTTGCACAAAGGTGAGTCAGTCACAAATATGCTTGTGTATGTTGATGACATAGTAATCACGGGACCATCAGATCATGAAGTTGATAGGATAGTAAATGTGTTGAATGATAGGTTCTCTTTGAAAGACCTAGGGGAACTTAATTATTTTCTTGGAATAGAGGTTAAAAGGAGAGGTGGTTAGCTAGTGCTTAGCCAAAGAAAGTACATTAAGGAGTTGTTGAACAGGTTTCAAATGGATCATTCCAATTCAACCCCAACTCCAATGATAGGATCCTCTCAATTGACTAAGGATGGAGGCAGTCCAATTCAGAATGTGAGTGATTACAAAAGTCTTATTGGTGCTTTGCTTTATGCCTGTCATACACGCCCTGACATTGCATTTAACGTGAATAAGCTGGCACAGTTAATGCTTGAGCCTCGAGAGGATCATTGGCGAGCCGCGAAACGTGTGCTGCGATATTTAAATGGAACAATTGAGTTTGGTCTTGTGTTTTCATCATGTGCTATTGATTGTGATATAGTAGTGTTTGCAGTTGCTGATTGGGCAGAATGTATTGATGACAGAAGATCGATTTTAGGCTGGTGTGTGTTTGTGGAAGGTAATCTTTTGTCGTGGAGCTCTCGTAAGCAGAAAACTGTGTCTCGATCCACCACAGAGGCTGAATATCGGAGTGTTGCTGATGTTACAACAAAAGTGGCGTGGATATCAGCTTTGCTAGGTGAATTGGGGGTTGTGCAAACCAAAACTCCAGTGATATGGTCCGATAATACGAGTGCAGTGACAATTAGTGCTAATCCAGTGTACCATGCTCGAACAAAGCACGTAGATCTTGATGTACACTTTGTAAGAGAGAAAGTAGTTGTAGGAAAGCTTCAAGTTAATTACATACATGTTGTTCACCAAGTGGCAAATGGCTTGACTAAGCCTTTGACAAAGGATTACTTCAGGCTATTTCGACAAAGAATGCTAGTGTTGTCTGTTGAAGAGCAAGAGGATGGAAGAAGCAGGAAGAATGTTGTGAGTAAGTGAGCTGGCACAAGGGTTGTTAAGTGGTTAGCAGGGTAGTTAAGCTGTTAGGGTTTGTTAAGTGGTTAGCATGTAGTTAATGCACGTATAAGTGCATGTATATAAGTTGTTTGCTTGAGCTGATGAGAATTATCCTTTATATCATCTTTGTAAAACCCTATCAATGATTTTATTCAAGATTCTCTTCTTCTAATTTCTCTTTGTTCTAGCTTTATATCTCTTTTGTACATATCTCTATAAAACGGTACGTACAATTTAGAGGAAGGGAAAAGAAAGTGTTCTGAATATTAAACTTAAAACCTAAGGACTAAGGAGGGAATATTAGCCGCTTACTCCAACATTAAATGAGTTTCCGAGTTAATTTGTATTGGTCTTGAAAACTAAAATAAGTTAAGGGCTCCTAATATTTTAGTAATTTTCCATGTTTAATGTCGTTATATTTTTGGAAGGTAAAAATATAATAGAAATCGCATAGTGGGTTTAACCAAATTTAATTAATTTTTATTTACCCGACTTGTTTGACGGGAACGAGGTAATGCCTCTTCACATGCAGGAACGTGAACATAAAACAAGCAGCACATAGACGGCTGTCATGGTGTTACCGTGCACCCCGGGGGTGAGATTACCCATGAATTAATCTCTCCAATGGCGCAACTTTAATTCTGCACTTGGCTTTGAACAAAAAAAAATATGTACTTGGAGTTGGCAGTAATCAACTCCCTTAATCATAGGGATACAATTGTCTTTTCGTATTTTCTCTTTAAGAAAAAGAGAGAGGGGGATATGGATAGGAGCACCGTAGGACACGCGGGGTCACCGTGCCACGCTGGAGGGTCCCAAATAATGGGACCCTACTTAAAGGACTCTTTAATGAAATTGTGTAGGCCATTTGTCAGGGCATACTGCTGAATCTAATACTAAAGTAGATATTGCTGTATAGTGTATAGTATACTTAATGTATTTACTTACATTTTAAATAAATTAGTACTATTGTTTAATACATATCCCTTGGGGTTGTGGACCTGTGCCTGTGGTCGCTCATTTTTTACTAAAAAGTATAACATAAATTTTATCTATTTATACATTTAATTTCAATTTATTTGAATTTTATTTAATGAGGATTATACTATTTAAGAAGTGATGTAGGAGCCGAAAAAGTTAGAAATTTGTTAAAATATTAGCTAAAATTTCTCTAAGATTTTATGATGATCCGACGGTGGAGGGGGATTTCTCTAAAATTGGACGGTCCGTAACGGATGTTTGATTGAGGTTGGCAGTCGGTTTCTGAAATGGACACGTGTAATAATTAGGTGGATATTCAGACAGGTTCCAAACCCATGGGACCCTTTTGTGACCTAATCAAACAAGCAATGTTACACCCATCGCTATAATAAATCATTTCTCTATAGGAAGAGGATTATATTATCCCCTGTATCCAGATTTATGATAAGCATGCATAGTATTAGTTGTAGTTTATTCCGCAACTCGAAAGAAATAGAAAGAAAAGGTGACAATTGCAATTTGCAATGATTATTAGACCAAAATTATTATTATTATTATTATTGGAATGAATTCAGGGGTGTCGAGAGTAGTTGTATTTTTTGAAAATTTAAATTTTGATATATTTAAAAGTTCTTTTTTTATTTATATTGATGATTTAATTTTAAGGTAAACTATACTAATGACCACCGAACTATGGGGTTGGTGTCGATTTGACCACTATATTTTCAATTGTGTTAAATATACCACATAACTATTTAATTGGTTTCAATGTAGCCACCTGCCGTTAAAAAAAACGAAAAAGTTAACGGGACTGTTAAAATAATTGGTATAATTACACATTTAGTCCCCTTTATTTATACAATCATTCAATTTAGTCCTAATTTTAATCTAATAAAATAAATTAATTATTCAATTAGGTGGTGACACCTTATTTGAGGGATTTATATATTTTTATTAGATTTATTAAATTTATTTTCCTTCCCCAATCAGATGGTGACACGTGTCACCACCAATTGGAGTAAGAAAAATTAAATAGTAGAAGGTAACCCCAAGGGGAATTGAACCTGTGTAGTTAGGGAAGAAAACAATGCCTTTGCCACTGGGCTAAGTACGTTTTTGGCATATAGAATACTAAATATAGTATATGTAGCAAAAACATGTGTGCTTCTATTCAAAACAACATGAAAAACAAAAACCCAATTCAGAATCTATTACATTCAGCTATTTTTTATCCAGAATGAACGAGAATTATGTTTTCTTACTTGGTCTAACTTGAACATAGCCCCATTCTTCTTCTGATCCACCTTGGAATTTACCTTTAATAGCTCTGGATAATCTTTCATGGAACAAAGAGAAACTGAAGAAAACCAAGAGAAGAATAACTAATCTGGAAAAGCAATTTCTGCTTAATTAACTAATCTGGAATTGCAGGTTGCTATGTTTCTGGTTTTATCAATGGCACTGAGAAAAAAACTTGATGTTTTGATCAGTTTGGCACCAACATTGAGGGAAGATCCGAAATATCAGGGACAGTATAAATTGCCTATCACTGTGTGGATGATTGCTCAGGTGGCTATTGACAACCTTAATAGTAAAATGTTTCTCCATGTACAAAAAACTCTTTAGGGTATGAATTTCAACGGTGTATTTAATTTGTTTTCCAAGGCCACCCAAGGAGATTTAGCTGTGGGGCTGTACATGTGGGTACATGTTCTGTTGCCTATGCTGAGTGGCAAGTCAAGTTGTAATTCTCAGTCTAAAACCAAGAGAAGAATAAGAACATGTTCTTAGTAGCCTTACTTTGTTCTGGTTCATATTCTCAACGAAATGCATATTTTATTTTACATTTGCATTTTCCGTTGTTTGGTCTCTCGCAGATTCCGCGGCACTTCTGCAATAACAAATCCGTGACCTGCAGATTCTAGGAAAATTCCATGTTGTTATTCTTCTCTTGGTTTTCTTCAGTTTCTCTTTGTTCCATGGAGGATTATCCAGAGCTATTAAAGGTAAATCCCAAGGTGGATCAGAAGAAGAATGGGCTATGTTCAAGTTAGACCAAGTAAGAAAACATAATTCTCGTTCATTCTGGATCAAAAATAGCTGAATGTAATAGATTCTGAATTGGGTTTTTGTTTTTCATGTTGTTTTGAATAGAAGCACACATGTTTTTGCTACATATACTATGTTTGGTATTCCATATACCAGAAATGTGCTTAGCCCAGTGGCAAAGACATTGTTTTCTTTCCCAAACGGCCCAGGTTTGATTCCCCTTGGGGTCACCTTCTACTATTTAATTTTTCTTACTCCAATTGGTGGTGACATGGGAAGGAAAATAAATTTAATAAATCTAATAAAAATATATAAATCCCTCAAATACATGTCACCACCTTATTGAATAATTAATTTATTTTATTAGATTAAAATTAAGACTAAATTGAATGATTGTATAAATAAAGAGGACTAAATGTGTAATTATACCGATTATTTTAATAGTCCCGTTAACTTTTTCGTTTTTTTTAACGGCAGGTGGCTACATTGAAACCAATTAAATAGTTATGTGGTATATTTAACGCAATTGAAAATATAGTGGTCAAATCGACACCAACCCTATAGTTCGGTGGTCATTAGTATAGTTTACCCTTAATTTTACACCCATAAAATTTTTAAATTTTTACATAATTTTACCAAGTAAAAAGTGTACCCCTAACCTAAAATATTGTTGAAAGAGGTGAATTTTAAGAAAGTAATAAGAAAAGAGTGGGATGCGAAACCATGCAAGAGTAATAATGCTTGGCAATGGCATCCATGAATGATTAAGAACAGTGTTCAAAGATGAAGCTCTTGTATTTTATTAGTATAGGATCCTGGACGTGGATATGTCTTTGGACGGCTTCAATTTGATGCAGATAGCATCTCTTTTCTTTTATCTGCTTGAAACTGGGTTTTTCAATTATCCTAATTATCATATCGATGTCAAATAAAGAATTGGGAAAACATGGCATGCCTCGTCGATATATAAAACAAGTGGCGGAAATACCCATCCCAGGCCCAGCAGTGATACACCAAGAAGAAAAACAGGTGTAGCAAAATTGACAGATGATGTTTTAAAGTAGAATGAAAGGGCATTTTCTTTGCTTATCTCGTCACATGAGGAAGGGCCCTTCACTTTTGGCAAGTAGAAGATTGGTCCATTAATTGTCCCCAAATATAGGACTAGGAAGTAGGAAGTAGGAACCACCTCCCTTTCTTCATCTGCTTCTCCCAGATGTTAAACAATTAGGACTGTTCCTTTACCTGACCAGACAATGAGTGCAAGTCTTTCCCTACTGATTGCAGCTTTTCACTTCTGTAATACCTGTATTTTATCCGAATATTAATTCTTTTTTTTTGTTTTGAATATTATCCGAATATTAATTCTATATAAATAAAACCAAATGGATACAAATAAATAATAAAGTCCATATTAAATAAATAATGTCTATAAATAATAGTTACAACAAGGGTGATCGAAACTCGGAGGAGATGGATTGCACAACGAAGGGGACGGCGGTTTATGGCCGGAATATTTGAGTCTCGGTTGAGTTGTGAAGAACATGATAAATGTTCATCCAAAAAAGGCGTATTTAGATCCATTTTGAATCCTATTTTTTTGAAAATTTTGTTTGTTAGAGAGAATTTGGGTGGTGACCGAGTCAGAGAGTGAGCGGGGAAAGAAAAAGTGACTGAGTTGCATTCGGATAGGGCCTTATATAGAGTTTCCAAAACTACGCCGTTTTGGCATCGGTTTAGGCTGACCCGCGTACCGAGTCGAGCCAAATCAAGAGGATCCGCGCCCTACTCTTAATTCTTTACATTTTGGGCTTGTCATCTTTGCTTTTTATTCAATTCAGTCACTAATCTCTTGTAATTTGGCATTCTGGGTTTGAATTTAGTTCAATTTCGTCCCTTTTATCTCTGTTTATAGTTTTAAATCTTTACAAAAGGGTGGCTTAGAGTTCTATCCAAAGAATTCCTATTTAGATTGACCTCCCCTCCAACATGTCTGGCATTCAAGACATAAAATTCTCTTACCTTCTGATATCTTACAACTATTGCATTCAATGCCTCCTTGTTTCTTCCATTTAAGGAGTTGAAGAGTCTGTATTTGGTTGGGAATGGAATTGTTGGTTTTGTCCACAATCAAGGTCTGTTGCCTATTTGGCCATTATTGAATACAAATTCTAGATTTTATTGCCGTTTTGATTTCCACTTGATTCTCTTACAGGTGTTGCAACGGTATCATCTTCATTGAAAAATTTGGAAGTCCTTGACTTAAGTTACAATCACTTGAGTGATAGCATCTTATCATCATTAAGTGAGCTTTCGTCTCTTGAATATCTAAGTCTAGAAGGCAACCGTTTCACGGGATCAGATGATAGAAATGGTAAAGTTCAATTCATATCCATTTTAGATGATCAATTTTGCATGGTAATGAATGTAACTGTTATTAGCAGGTTTAAATGGCTTTTAAGACTGTAATTTGGAAACTCTTGATTTAAGTGTCAACCATTTGAAGAACAATATCCTCTTACATGTGGGTAATCTTTCATCTTTAAAATCTTTGAATTTGAAGGGAAATGAATTGAAAGGATCTGTTAATATCAAAGGTAAGCTACATTCTCTCCTACTTTTTCTTTTCTTTTCTGTAGGCCGGGAAATGATTAAAGGGGTTTTACTTTTGGGGTTTTAATTCTTCTTTTGTGGGGCTTGAATATGTATGTAAAGAATTGAGTAGAGTGAGGAAGTTGAGGAGATTGGATTTAAGCTCCAATGGAATTGAAAGCTTTGAAGGTATAAATTGATTTATAATGATATTCCTCTTAATTAAATTCCATTAATTCATTCATTCATGTTGAAGTTGAATATGATGTAGTAATGGAATTGTCTTCTTCAGATAGCGGGACACAAACAATGGTGAATCTGGAGGGGCTTGATTTGAGTTATAATCTCCTGCACAACAGCAGTTTTGCATTCATCACCCGCCTATCAAATCTAAAGTCCTTGTCCATTCGATACAACAATTTACAAGGATCTATAGATATTGAAGGTACGTAGAATAAAAGTAGCTTCACCTTTTTTTTTTTTTTATTTCGCCCCTTTTCAAGTTGGATTGAATAAAGAGATTGATTTGGATAGAATTGAATAAATTGGCAAAGTTGAAGCACTTGGATCTGAGCGGCAATCAAATTAAAAGCCTCCGATCTTATGACGATGTAGGTATTAAGTGTTGAAGTTCTTGAGTGTATGCATGATCTTTTATATTATATAAAGTGATGGACTATTCTCAACTTTGTTTACAGAAAGCGATAGACTGTTGAAGTTGATGAATTTAGAACAACTTGATCTGAGTTCCAATCTATTCAACAACAGCGTACTGAGAGTGATTAGTGGACTTTCAAATCTCAAGTCCTTGAACATAAGTTTCAACCTGTTGAAAGGGTCAATAAATATAAAAGGTGGAACTACAATTTAATAGTATATTCTATCAATCAAATTAAATTTTCGATGAGTTTTATCAAATTCAAAAAATTTATTTGTTCACTGTCGCAGAGTTTGGAAGTCTCAGAAAGCTTAAATCTGTACAGTTAAATGGAGCTTTCGGTGATGGAACTATTTCATTGTTTCAAGTGGTTCAAGCTTTCCCATCAGTTGAGATTTTTTCTTTAAGTAGAAATTACTTGAGCAAAACTATAACTACTCAAGGTAAGCGAGGGTTTGAATTGGCTACTTTTCAATTAATTCCACACCAATACATTTCTCTTATAAATTTAACTCATTTTGCAGAGTTGGAAAATGTATCCACAAATGTACATCATTGAACCAGTTTACCAAGACTTTTGGGGAAATGGATTTGTTATGTTGGAAGCTATTTTAAATGTATACTTCTGATCGTTCTCACGATTAATTGTTTATTTGAGAAAATGGATGTGGATTGAAATTGTGAAAATTGGCATTTTAAATTATTATATATGCTTTTTATTTGAGTTTTTTTTGAAAATATGGTGTTTTTTGCGGCGTTTTTAAATAAAAATGCCACCAAAGAACATGATTTCTCGCGACATTTGTATTTACAAACGCCACTACAGAACAACTATTTGCAGCGTTTTTAAATAAAAGCGCCACTACATAACATAATTGCTCGCGACGTTTATATTTACAAACGCCACTAAAGAACGATTTTTCGCGGCGTTTGTAAATACAAACGCAACTAAAGAACATGATTTCTTGCGGCGTTTTCTTCACACAAACACCGTGAACTATTACGGCGCTGATTTTAGCGGCACTTCTTGCGGCGTTTTTCTTAGCGCCAGGAGAGTTTTTAGCGGCGCTTTAAAACGCCGCTATAGAACTAAAAAACGCTGCTAAAGACCTGTTTTGCTGTAGTGTGTGTTGTTTGTCTGAGGTTTGGATTGGGAATGAGAATACTTTGGTTAAGTTGAGGCATATGAAGAATTTCTTAAAAGCGTGGAACAAATCCGAGTTTGGAGATGTTGAGGCAGTAACAATTGATTGTTTACAAAAGAAAATATAAGGTATCGATGTTTTGGGGTCGAATGAATTGGATGAAGGATTAGTTGCACAATGAAGAGAGTGGATGCATAATTTATGGCATATTATGAAGCGGAAGGAAGCACTATGGCGACAAAAGTCGCGTGTTACTTGGTTGAAACCGAGGGACAGAAATACGACAATTTTTATAGAGTTTTGAAACTGTGTGCTATCGTGACCATTTTTAAACCGGGTGTAAAATAGCCTGACAATCGATTTCAAAAATTAGGTTATGCCTTTTAATTCATTTCATCTTGAAACTTTGGGTTTTTCCTTTTAAAATGGAACTTTAAATTAAAAATCAAATTTTGTCCTTTTATTTAATTTTCAAAATATTGGAGTCAACACTCATTAGTTTGGTAGACCGAACACCGTAAAAACAACCAGAGATTCTTTATTTTGAAATTCGGGTTCGGGAGTCGATTACGTGTGAGGAAGGGTTAGCACCCCTACAAACGCTCGTTATTGGTACCTTTTAATTTTACGTGGCATTTTGAAATTTGAGAATAATATTTTGAATTTAATTTATCCCTTAATTATTAACTGAATTTTTAGGTCCAGATGAAGATATTCCTTTTATAAGGAAATATATCTTTTCCTGAATATGAGATTGAAAGTGCCTTTTTATGCGACACCCTCATTCATATTCAAAAGATATATCCCAACATAAAAGGCTTAAATGTATGATTTGTTTATTATCTTGTTGATTTTAAGTTTTAACGTAATTTGGCTCTATTTAATTAAATTGATTAAACTATAATTATTATTAAATCTAAAGGTTTTATAAGATAGTACCAATTGCCCTAATTAAGGCTCTAATTATCTATCTAGGTTATTTATTCAATTCTACGTTATAATGAATATTAAGTATTCATCTTCAAGGCCAATGTTGCGATAACACCCCATTGCAAGCAATGGAACACCATCCAAATTTGAACCCCAAAGTTTCTACATAATATTCATTACATTGCTACAATGTTCTTTCTAATTAATTATTAAGCCTAAATTAAAGAATGTAAAAGACTAAAGGCTCTAACAATTAATATTAATTAGGTGACTAAATTGTCTAAACATTAAAACTATATGCTCAATTTTAAAAGCATGCATCAAACATATAATTTTAAAAAATTAATTAAAATAAATAATTAAATTAAGGACTGAATTGAAAGGAATTAAAACCAAAAAACAAAGGGAAAGGGACCAAATTGAGGTCTATTAAAAATGAAGAGCTGAAGTACAAGAAAGATAAAAGAAGGACGCGAGCCCGGCGAGGAATTCGTGGGCCTCCGACGGGGGTTCAGAGGCTCCTAGGCCCGGTTCCTATGTGTAGAACTAAGGTTTTGATAAAATATTTGAAAAATGTTTTGGACTAAATTGAAAAGAATTTAAAATGTGTTTTTAGTCAAAAACAACTTGAAAATATGTTTAAGGGTTTTAAAGGCTTTGGAATGAGTTTAAAGTACATTTAAAGTGGTCAAAACCAACATTTTTAGGTACCCGTACCGATACGCTTTAGGGTTTCAACCACCTGAATTTTCCAGTAGCCAAAACCCGTACCGATACGCTTAGCCGTATCGATACGGTGTGCTTTGAAGTAGCCCAACGGCTAGTCGCGTACCGATACGGTTGTATTGCGTACCGATACGCCTAACTTCCCCAACGGTCATTTTCCCAACGGTCTTTTAAATTGCAGGATCGCACCGATACGCTAGGTAAGCGTATCGATACGCATCAGCTGAAGAAGCCCAAAGGCTCTTTCCTCATTGAGACCGTATCGATACGGTTTGACGAGTATCGATACGCCAAGCTGCAGAACTGCATTTATGGTGGGAAATAAAGGCTAAAACGGCTCCAATTCAATCCCAACAGCTAGTAACGGCTACAAACTCAATTGGGAGTATAAAAGGGACCTCCAAGCATCTTGTAATGGTTAATGCTTCAATTGTTACAACATTATGATGTCAAAATTTATCTAGAGCTTTAATTGTACATTTCTTGCTTAAACAACACTTGTGAGCTTACATTGTTAAATTTGCTCAAGTGTTTAGGTTTTGGGTGAGTGCTTAGAATTGCAAACAAACACCTTTTAGAGGGATTTCTAGTTTGCTAAGTCTTTCTTTGTAAAGAGAGTGTTCCTTCAAGCTTTGGGTAGAAAGCTTTGAGGGTTGTAACGGTTTCCTCCTAATCCGAGAAAAGGGGACGAAATTCTTAGTGAATTTGTTGGAAATCCTTAGTGGGGAGCTAAGGTAGTGGATGTAGACCTTGGTTAGAAGGTTGAACCACTATAAATCTTTGTGTCACATTGCCAAATTTTCACCTCCCACTAAAACACCCAATTATCCAACTTCTCCACACTTGGCGAGCAAGAACGGTTGATCGAATCGAGCCCCACACAACTCAACAATTGGTATCAGAGCTTGGCTCAATCGAAGGGGATTCACATCCTATTGAGAAGATCCGGCAAGCTCGATCGAAATTTCACCAACCGGCTCAAATGACACAATCCATCGACAAACCGCCCTTCTTCGACGGAAATCACCATGCCCATTGGAAGACAAAGATGAAATTCTTCTTGAAGTCAAGAGATTACAAGCTACAAAGAAGCAAAGCGGAATGGAGTGCCGACGATCGCAAGAAGATGGAGCTTAATTGCAAAGCCTTGCACATGCTCTTTTGTGCTTTTGGCCCAACCATCTATGAGAAGATGTCTTCTTGAGAGAGCGCAAAGGAAGTATGGGACAAGCTTGAAGTCACATACGAAGGAACCGATGAAGTCAAGGAGACCAAGATTGGGCTCCTCACCTTAGATTATGAGAACTTCAAGATGGATCCGGAAGAGAACATCGAGAAGATGTTTGATAGGTTCTCCACCATCACCAATGGTCTTAAAGGTTATGGAGAAGCCATCCCAGAAGAGAAGCTTGTCCGAAAGCTCATCTACTCCCTTCCCGAGTCTTGGGACTCAAAGAGGACCGCCATCATCGAAGCCAAGAATCTCAAAACCTTGAAGCTTGATGAACTCATGGGGTCACTTCTCACTCATCAAATAATGAAGAAAAACAAAGAAGAGGAGAAGAAGAAGGAAGAGATTAGAGCAATGGGGAAGAAGAAGATCATGGAGCTAGGCATCAATGCAAGTATCGTAGCTCTCAAATCCTCCACATGCCATCATGTAGATTCAAGTGAGGAGGAAAGTGAAGATGAAGAGATGGCCTATCTCTTCAATAAATTTTCCCGGTTCATGAAGAGCAAAATGGAAAATCCAAGCATGAATCGATGAAGAAGATGAAGGACTCCCACAAATCCAAAAAGAAGGGATCATCTTCAAAACAAGCATATGTGGCCACATGGAGTGATGAAGACTCCACCGATGATGAAGTAGCCCACCTATGCTTGATGGCCCTCAATGAGGGGGAGGTAACTTCTAACTCATCTATTTCAAATTCTTATACATTTGATGAGTTACAAGATGCCTATGATGATTTGCTTTTGGAATTCAAGGCATCAGTTTCCAAGAACAAAAAGTTGATTTCAAAAATAAAAATTGAAAATGATTTGCTTTCCAAAACAAATCTTGAACTTGAAGCAAAATTGAAAGATTTTGAACAAAAATGTTTTGATTTACAAAATTTGCTTCTCAAAGTTCAAAAAGAAAAAGATTTGATTTCCAATGAACTTGAAAAGAAAAACAATTTTGGAAAATCAAACTTTTATGTTAGACAATCTAGTGCCCCTAGATTTATTAAAGGAAAATGTTTTAGAAGTGTTTGGGTCCCAAAAGGACTAATCACTTCAACTAAAAAGGATGAAATTGAAAAATGGATTCCTAAAGGGACTAAATTTTGTGCTACTAATGTCTATGGATCCAAAGCAATTTGGATACCAAAAATTACTTGATTGTCTTTTGCTAGGTGTGATGGAGAGTGATCAACAAGTCAAAAATTGAGGGGGAGCTCCATGCACACAAAGGAAGAACACTTGAAGAAGGAAGGCTTCACATCCTCCCTTGAGTTCAAGTGTGGTAAAATCTAGTTGCTTTTGTGTTTATTTAATTTATTTTCATTTATGTCAACTAGATAATCATATATGTTGAACTACCATTCTCATGATGGTTTGAGTAAGGGGGAGCCAATTTTCAAAAACCAAAATTTTAAGTATGTCAAATTTTTTTTCTCCTATGTTATCTTGAACTTAATGTCATTTTAAATTCTTTTTGATATAACAAAAAGGGGGAGAAATGGTTTGAAAAATTAAATTTTCAAATGAATAAGGGGGAGCTTTATTTGATTTCATATCCTTAATCTCTTATTCACATTTTTAAAGTTAAAGGGGAGAATATCCCAAACAATTTTTCAAGTTGGTTTTATTATATCAAAAAGGGGGAGATTGTAGAACTAAGGTTTTGATAAAATATTTGAAAAATGTTTTGGACTAAATTGAAAAGAATTTAAAATGTGTTTTTAGTCAAAAACAACTTGAAAATATGTTTAAGGGTTTTAAAGGCTTTGGAATGAGTTTAAAGTACATTTAAAGTGGTCAAAACCATCATTTTTAGGTACCCGTACCGATACGGTCTTGGACCGTACCGATACGCTTTAGGGTTTCAACCACCTGAATTTTCCAGTAGCCAAAACCCGTACCGATACGCTTAGCCGTATCGATACGGTGTGCTTTGAAGTAGCCCAACGGCTAGTCGCGTACCGATACGGTTGTATCACGTACCGATACGCCTAACTTCCCCAACGGTCTTTTAAATTGCAGGACCATACCGATACGCTAGGTAAGCATATCGATACGCATCAGCTGAAGAAGCCCAACGACTCTTTCCTCATTGAGATCGTATCGATACAGTTTGACGAGTATCAATACGCCAAGCTGCAGAACTGCATTTATGGTGGGAAATAAAGGCTCAAACGGCTCCAATTCAATCCCAACAGCTAGTAACTGCTACAAACTCAATTGGGAGTATAAAAGGGACCTCCAAGCATCTTGTAATGGTTAATGCTTCAATTGTTACAACATTATGATGTCAAAATTTGTCTAGAGCTTTAATTGTACATTTCTTGCTTAGACAACACTTGTGAGCGTACATTGTTAAATTTGCTCAAGTGTTTAGGTTTTGGGTGAGTGCTTAGAATTGCAAACAAACACCTTTTAGAGGGATTTCTAGTTTGCTAAGTCTTTCTTTGTAAAGAGAGTGTTCCTTCAAGCTTTGGGTAGAAAGCTTTGAGGGTTGTAACGGTTCCCTCCTAATCCGAGAAAAGGGGACGAAATTCTTAGTGAATTTGTTGGAAATCCTTAGTGGGGAGCTAAGGTAGTGGATGTAGACCTTGGTTAGAAGGTTGAACCACTATAAATCTTTGTGTCACATTGCCAAATTTTCACCTCCCACTAAAACACCTAATTATCCAACTTCTCCACACTTGGCGAGCAAGAACGGTTGATCGAATCGAGCCCCACACAACTCAACACTATGACTATATAAAGACATGACTAACTTCTTCAATTTTCTTTTTTTTCATTTTTTAGAATTTTGGTATCTCACTAAACTCTCTCTCCTCAAAACTCTCTGACTACAAACACCTTATTTTTTTAGAAAATATGATCCAAATGGATCAAAATGAGTGTTCTTCCCAAAAACCATACGGGGTTTTCTTATTTTCCCCTTTCGATCCATCCAAACCCGCATCCAGTCAAGCACGGCCGTTAGTCGGCCACCGCAACACCTTCCAATCATCTTCTTCCCCTTTCCGACCACCGCCTTCCTTCGGCCGACCGTCGTCCAACCACCGTCAGAAACCTAAAATTTTCCTCAAATCTTCTCGATTTCAAACTTAAACCTAGATCTAATCCTTGTTTCTATAGAAACACCCAACTTCCCCCTAAAACCTACCTACCCAAACCATCCCTCTTCGACTCCACTGTGAAAATCAACCTTCAGCCATCATTAAGATGAGCTCCGATTTCTTTTTACATTTTTAGTTTTATTTTGGCTTCTAAATACGAGTCTAAACTAATATTTTCCTTTATTTTGTAGGAATCAAAGATGAAGAAAGGTAAATACCTTACTAGTGATAATCCGGTGACAGTTCAAGTCCTCAGCGTCCGTTTAAGTCCCAATGTTGCTTCGGCTTTCGTGGCGGTTCCCTTCTCAAGGTGGTAAGCTTCTCTCTCCTCTTTTATTATATTTATTATTATTTTATTTATGGTATTAATTACGATAGTTAATGATCTGACAAGTCTCTCTCTTGGGTATTTATAGGTTTGACTTTTGTAATGTCATCCATGACATAACATAGCTAATGTCATCTTGCTAGCTGGATCCATATAAGAAAGGGAAAGCACAATCCTTGTGAAACCGATCTGGCCAAATGAGAAGATGCCACGTGGCGTTCCTTGGGCGAAAAAACCGATGTTTGGACTTAATTGTGCTTGTTGGTTTGTTTTTATCCGAAAATGGGCTGGAAATGAATTGTCAATAGTTGTAAAAAAAGATCTGATATTTGTAATTTGGGCTTGGGAATTGAATTTTGGGCTTTGGGTATTTTATATGTAAATGGACCCCCTTTTTATATGTAATGGACTTATTTATTTATTTATGGACTATTATTATTATTATTATTGAGTTTTATTATATTTATTTATTTTATTTACTAAGAGAATATTGTATATATACCCATACCCGGCTAAAATTCAGGTATTACACGTGCTACACGGAACTGTATCGTGGGACTTCGAATTCAGGGTATATGGGAAACAGATCTGGGTAGGCCTCGGCAGTTTGTAGTGAAAGAATTTAGGAAGCATTTTGCAGTGGATGTTCATTTGTGTTCTTGGGTAGTCGAAGGCTAATTTAATAAGATCTCTGATCGGGATAATTTGAAGTTGACATAGTTGTTCATGATAGAGGAAGCACGAGATATCATTTGGAGTTGTGAGGGTTCAAAATCATCAGGACCGAATGGTTTCAATTTCTATTTTTACAAGATGAGTTTGGAGATTGTGCAATCCGATATTATATGGTTTCCACAACATTTTCACTCTACTATTAAGTTACCACGTGGAGCGAATTGCACGTTCTTAGTGCTCACTCTTCAGGTCGATTCGTCACTATCATTATATGATTTCGGGCCGATAAGTTTGGTGAATCTCGTTTATAAAATATTGGAGAGGAGATTACAACGAGTATTGGGGAGGGTGATTAATGACTCTCAAACAGCTTTTGTTAAGGGTCGACAAACCATTGATGGTACTCTTTTAGAGAATGAGATTATTCACTCTTTACGTTGACAATCTGGTGGTGGGAGTGGATTCGTGCTCAAACTTGATTTTGCGAAAGCATACGATTGTGTACGTTGGGATTTTTTGGATCAAATTATTCAGTGTATGAGGTTTGGTCCGACATGGAGAGCTTGGATATAGGAATGTATTAGTATGATTCGATTTTCGGTTTTACTTAATGGATACGCGACAAAGGAGTTTGAGATGGGCATGGGGCTTAGGCAAGGTTTTCCTTTGTCTCCATTATTATTTGTAGTTGTAGTTTAGGCATTGCATCAGATGTTGGAGACAAATTCGAGATTAGGAGTGATACGTGATGTAGAGGTTGTGTCGGGGGTGTCAATTTCGCATTTACAACTTACGGACAATACCATTTTATTTTTCGAAGCGTCGGTGGATTGTGTGCATAATGTAAAGCGTTTGCTTAATTGTTTCCAAGTTTGCTCTGGGTTGAAGATAAATTTCTGTAAGTCTTGTTTGTTTGGTGTTGACTGTGAGCGTCTATGGCAGTGTCGTTGGGCAAGTATTGGATTTCCAAAAAGGTGAATTACCATTTAAATATATGGGAATATCGTTGGGCGTTAACACGAGGTCTATGGCAGTGTGGGAACCAGTGATTGCGAGTGTTCTGAGGAAGCTTGCTGGGTGGAAAAAACATCATTGTCTTTTGCTGCTCACCTTACTTTGGTAAATTTTGTACTTTTCTCTTTGCCAGTATATTATATGAGTTATTTCTTGTGCCAAAAGGAGTTATCACTGCTATGGACATGATTAGACGTGCATTTTTGTGGGGCGGTGTTTGTAACACCCCAATTTTGGGCTTAGAAGTTTAGGGTTTGATCGGAACGGTCTGAGAAACGGTTCGAATATAAAAGGAGGTTTTAGGGAAAGCCTAGTTCGGGATGCTTTAAAAATATAGAAAAATATCTAAAAATCCTCATTTAATATATATAAGAGAGTGGTGAAATCAATTTTACAAATTAAGGTTTGGAAATACTACATTTCGGTGTAGTGACCAAAATGCGATTTTTGCAAAGTTTAGTAGTGACTGTTTTGTAAAGGATTGAAACTTTGAATCTTTAAGGAGCTAATTACCCAAAATCTTTTTCTCCAGATTTTTCCTTAATTTGGGTGATTTAATTAATGTTTTAATTAAATAAAAGAAAAGGAAAACTACCTTTTGATTTTCATAACTACCTTTTCCTAATTTTCTCTCATTCCTTTTTCTCTCAAAATCCCATCATCCAAACACTTTTTCTCTAGCAAATTTCACATAGATTTTCACTTCAATTGATGAGATTTCCATCACTCATTGATTCCTAAACAATCTTGCATCAAATCCTTTTGATTTCCACATTAAATTTTCATAAAATTTGGCCCAAATCAAGGAGAAATCGCCATTTAGAGGTAATATTGTTCTTCTCCTATAAATACTCAGTTCTTTACTGAAATTCCCAAGTTGTCAATCCTTTATTAAAGTATTATAAATGGATTTAATATTAGAAATAAGATTTTGGCTTAAAACTCAAGATTTTGGAAGAGATCTTGAGGATTTTCGTTGTAATTGATTGGGCTCTGTTTTGAGATGGTTTTCTATGTATTTTCGATGTTAAATGATGTTAGAAATGAGGTTTAATCAATCTAATCCCGAATAGGTTGTGTTTCCTAAGTTTTTGCTTGTGAAAATGGTGGTTCTTGTGGAGTTTTTGGTGTTCTGTTATAGCTGGAGGTATAAGGACGTGTTGAGATTGTTTTTGATGTTAATTGATGTTTAGAAATGTTTAGAAGTGATGGATCTTGGCTGGGTTAAGTTTTGGAAGAGTTTGGAGGTGTTTTCGGTTGTGTTTGGTAGCCGAAATGTTGGTTTTAGGTAAAGCAGCGAGTTTAGGAGTGTTGGCTGAAGATTTCAATGCATGATGATGCATTAATCCTCTGCTTTGATGTGTCTAAAATAGGGGAGACATCTTCGGACACTTTTGGAGTTGATCCGGAGGCTTAATGGTGTTTTGGCGAGCAAGGCGAAACGTAATTGGTGAGTGGAGTTGGTTTTCCAGCTTTGAATGATTATTTGGAGGTTTTGGGAGCTTAGTTTAAGTCTAAACAACTTAGCTAAGCTCAAGAGTAAGTTTTCGGAAAAACTCCCTCGGATGTGCTAAGTTATGGTTTGATGCATTAGTTATGAAATGCATGTTTAATTACTGTTTTGAAAGCATGTTTTAGCATGATTAATGCTGGTTTTGAAAGCCATGTATTGAAGGATGCTCAAGGTAAGAGATCCTTGGTTTGACATGTTATTAATTTGGTTATGATGCATGGAGATGCATGATGATAAGTGGCTTTGATTAATGCTTAAAACAGTGAATTGATGATGGTATTTGATGTATATTGGCAAGTGATGAAATGGTTTTTAAGTACTTGAATCGGATATAGTTAGCCGGCTATAGGATTGGGTACACCGTAAGTAAAGTCGCCTTGGATGTTGAGGGGTTGTGATTGTACCGTAAACTCCATCCAAGTACCCTAACGATTGAGGTAAGATCACAACGGTGGTTGTAAATTCCGTGTGTGGATCTTGTGCTATGTGTCCCTTACTCTCGTTAGTGGAATTATACAACTACCGATGAGTGGTGTTGAGGGGTTGAGATTGTACCGTTATACTCCACCATGGGTGTCACATCAATGGAGGGATTGCTCTTGAGTGTGAACCTTGTGTAGTCCGGTAGTGTGAATGAAGCGTGTGGGACAACGCTTGTAATTCGCGTATCCGATTGTGTTTTGTGTTGAAATGGTTATGAACTATCACTTGAAAGCCAATATAATGTATTTAAATGTAACGAAGCGTAAGATGCTTGAAAATGATGCAAGGTAGCATGAGAAAGAGATGAGCATGTAGTTTAAAAGCTTTGTTGAAAGTGTTTTCTAAAAATGCATTGTTGTATTGGTTTTATTTAGAGCTTGCTTCACTAAGTGTTTGTGCTTACGCTCTCTTTTACCAATAATACAGATAATTGAGGTGTTAAAGGGCATCAAGGGAGCTAAGTGTATCCAAGGGAAGCTAAGCTCATGTATAGTGAAGTTTTCGTACACTATTAGTTTTGATAATTTGGCAATGGGAACCTAAGTTTTGTTTTGGGAGATGTGTTAAACTCCCTAAGGTTGTGGCATTTGTGCCTTGGTTGTTTTGAATTGTAAATGGCCTTAAATTCTTGTTTGGAGGTTTGTTTTCCCTATTTGGTTTGATTATTAGGATGCATGCCTCTAGACTTATGAATTTTTCTTGTTTGATGCTATGAAGGTGTTTAGGGACTCTATATGTGCACCTTGTATGTATGTTGACTTGTTGATATGCTTGGGAAGTCATTTGGATGTGTTTGATCGAGTTTGTGCATGAAAAACCAGCAATTGCTGCTGTTTCTGGGCAAACCGTATCAGAACACTCCCTAGTGTTTCGAAACAGGGGCCTGAAATGGCCTTTGTGTTTCGAAACGCCAAGGAATGTTCGAAACGATTTGGCCACTGGAAGGCCTCGTTTCGGAACTAGTCTCGGAACCAACCCGCGTATCGAAACGGTCAACGCCGTTCCGATCCTGCGTTTCGATACGACAGGTGGGTGTTTCAAAACAGGTGACCGTTGGACACTGATTTGAATGATGCTGAAGTTTGCAAGCTTTACTTTTTAGTCCCAAATGTTTAAGTTGCAATTGCTTGTGTTTGAGATGTCCAATTAAGTCGAAATTCGGCAGAAAAGCATGTAACATGACTAATTTCATTTTGGTAACTTTAAAATCAGTAAGGACGTTCTAATTTTCAGAAATTATGTTTTGGTCCCTAAATTTGTATATTGTGCAATTGAGTCCCTTTTTGAAATCCGATCGTTGTGCCTTTCTCTATCGTATCTCGTGAGTACTCACTTAGGGGTAATATGTATCTAGACAAGATTAAAAAGAAAAAAAGGGTTGTGAATCAAGGTTGACTTTCGGGTTGACTTTGGTTTTCCCCGTGTAATCTTCATAGTTCGGGTCAACCGTCTAGGTCGGGCTAAGGGGGTTACAGTGTTGGGCTACATAGGAGGATGAGCCATGTTAGTTGGAAGGTTGTGTGTAGACCACGTAATCTTTGGGGTCTTGGAGTGGCAAATTTGTGTGTTAGGAACTTAGCTCTACTATCAAAATGGTCTTGGCAATATGCTACAAAGGTGAATTTGTTGTGGAGGTCACTTATTGTTGCTAAGTATGGTGAGAATGTTCAATGGTTGCATTTTAGTACAGATAATCGAGTTGCAATATCGATAGTATTGAAACAGATTGTTCCGTCCATTTGTAGTGAGGGGTAGCGGCAAATATGGATGCCTCCAATTTTCTTTGGAAAATTGGTGATGGGAGCAACGTTTTGTTTTGGTTTGTTCTATAGTGTGTTGAGGAACCATTAAAGGATTTATTTCGACGCTTATTTTTTATTGTGAGTAACAAGTTAGCAATGGTACGCGATTAAGCTATTGTCAGCTCTCTTATGCATACACAGTGGCTGCATTTCTTTCGCATAGATCTACGGGTTTTTGAGCGGCGGTTTGTTACAAGAGTTGCAATCCTTGGTGTGAGAAGTGAGGGTTCGGTCTGAAGGAAGGTTTTCTATTCGGGTGATATCGCGACTGCTCATGCTGGACTAGGTTGGTGATATTGATTTTGGGTGCTATGTTGCTTGGAAAATTATGGTGCCACTAAAGGTCCAGGCATTCCTATAGTTTGTTTGGATTCTCCAGTTGCCAACATATGAGTTCTTGAAGACTCATGGGATTTATGTCAGGGAGAGTTCGGGCTTGTGTGTGTGGTGTGGAGGAACTGGATGTGGATCACTTGTTTTATCCATGTCCTTGTATTCGACAGGTTTGGGATTGGCTTCGATCATGGTGGGGGATGGGTTTGCCTTTGCCTCGCTCTTTTGGTGAGTTTTTGTGCCGGGATTTCATTGTTCTCTTGTGGGTGAGAAATACCAATGGTGGGTGTCGTGTGTTATGACACTTTTGTGGTCATTATGGTTGCGGAGGAATGACATTGTGTTTAACAATAAACTTTTGTCGATAGGTAGGGATGGAAGACGAGTATAGTTTTGTGGATTTCGCACCATACCCGCCCCAATTAGGGTGGGGATGGTTATGAGTTTGGTGGGTTGTGGGCGGGTGGGGATGTAAAAAGTCATACCCGTCCTGGGTAGTGGGTAGGTGATGAGTTTAGGACCTAACCGGCACAGCATCCGCCCACCCGCTAACTACCCATCATATGAATTTTGGACCAATTATATTTGTAGACTTTTTTTATGCCTTTTATTTTGGTGTTTTATGTACTAAGATATTGGTTTGTTTTAAAATCTACGTTATTTCTTAAGTTTGTAGACTTTGAGCTCAATTAATTTAGTTTGAAAAAATGATGGTTTATAATCAAGCTTGAATTTATTGTTTAAGATCAAGCTTGAATTAATCAGGTCGTAGTTTTGTAATATGTGTGGTTAAGTAGAATTTGTACATGTGTAAATATGGTTTAGTTAAGTTAGCTATAGTTAATTAGTTAGTTGTAGTTAAGTAGAATTTATACGGTGAAAATGTGCTTTAATTAAGTTAGCGATCATTAGTTAGTTAGTTGTAGTTAAATTTATACTAGTGTAAATGTATTATATATATATATATACTTGATCAATCAATAAAGTATGCAAAGTTGTACTCTTATTTACTAAAGTATATGATTATTTTTACATAATTCGATATTAGTGGTTGCTTGTAGGCGAATACGGGTTGGGTGGTGGATATCCAGTTGGGTAGTGGGTGTAAGGATGGATTTGAGAATGTACCCACGTGGGCGGGTGTTGATTTGAAAATTATACCCGTCGTAGGTGGTGGGTATGTGGTGGATATGAAAATTTTAGGTGGGTATGGGGATGGGGGAGGCGGTATTCGCACCCGCCCCACCCATTTGCCATCCCTATCTATAAGTGAATTGTGTTTTTTGGTAAAGTTAAGATCCTTTTATTGGATCAAGGCTGCTTAGGAGGGTGTTAATGTGAGTGAGACGATGTGGTGGAGTTGTTCATCGATGTGCCTTAGTACAACAACGTCGAGTTTAGTTAGGGAGGGTGTGCATTAGGAGCCGCCTCCGGTAGGAGTCCTGAAATTTAACGTTGATGGATTTACTCATGGAAAACCGGGTCCGGCGGGTTTTAGAGGAGTGCTTCAGGATTCATAGAGTTGGGTATTGTCATTATTCTCCTGGCCTCTTAGCTCGCTTGAATCTAATGAGGCCGAGGTCCATGCCATTGAGTTTGTGTTGCGTGTGTTTTGGGGATCGTATTGGCCGAAGTCTAATTTGGTCATTGAGTCAGATTCAGAGATTGCCATAGGTTGAGTATTGTATGATAACAAGCGTTTGTGATGATTATAGAAGAAGTTTACATCGATTGATAGGGTGTGTATGGAACTTCCGATTGTGTGTTTTCACCATGTTTATCGTGAGGCCAATGGATTTGCTGATGCTCTGGCTAAGGAGGGGGTCTCTCATGACTTGTTATTTCAGGCTTGTATGTAATAGACGGAGATTGATGTGTCGAGTTCATGTGCTAGGTATGGTTTCAGCGTTGGGTGTGGTGATTCTTAATTGGGGTATATCCTCCATTTTCTTTAGTTAACGTCTTGTACTATTTTCCTCCAACCTAGGATTAGGGAGGTTTTTAATAAGGTGCGTGTTAATTTATCTTTGTATGATTTCCCTTTAATAAAATCACACGGCTTGGTCGAGCAAAAAATTAACATATCTCCCTTATCTATTGTAAGAGCAGTGTCGAGAGAGGCCTTTTACTTATCGATTTGTGACTTAATATCGAGAGAGTTAGGTTAGACAAACGTGAGCATTGTCGCTTAAGATGTTAACTTAGGTTATAATACGGCTTAGACATAAGTTTAGGATTTCAACGACTAATAAGGGGAACTTGACTAAACAATAAGTTGTTAGGGTTTACGTAGACATGTATTGACATAACTTCTTGTTGTCAACTTCTAGGTATCGAGAGAGTCTCGGAGTTTATTAGAAAACCATGTTGAGTAGATAAATGAATAATTGGTTTACGCATGCATGTATTTCCAACAGCTATAACATTCGAATGGTAATTAAGCATAATTCTTAGACAATAAACTCAACATCCATGATCATCTACTTATCTGCTACAACACTTGTTTGCCTTCTGATCAATACTACACCTTTACTTTTATTGCATTTAGTTTACAAATCTATCACTACACAATTACTATTTCACTAACTCTTAAGTGTAATTGCTTTGAGTTTGTTACTCCAATCCCTGTGGGTTCGACACTCTACTTATCATTATATTACTTGATTGACGAGTATACTTGCTCTAATTACAGACTAGTTACGAACCTGTTAAACATTCTTTAATATTTTTCCAACATTTTTTTCTTGAAATTTTTTCATTTAAGAGATTTCAAACACTTCTAAACCGAAATCAAACAAAACTTTTTCCCTAAATAGGGTAGAGTCAATTTTCTAGGTTTTTCTTTGTTTAAAGCTTTTATTTGAATCTAGGTTCAATATTTCGTTGATGTATACAATATTTCATTCTATTACGCTTGCTAACTCATCTTCTTTTCTTGTGTCAGCGAACCAAAATGGTTTGTGCATGCCCTTTTCGCATAATCTCCATTACAATAGCATTGTATTTTATTGGCCTCGTAGAGGTACCCTAGGATTTGTACTCAACTTTATACACGCTAAAATTGACTATTTGTGATTAACTATGCCATTTTGAAACGCTAATAAAGTTCAAATTCTTGTTTTTATTTTATTTTTGAGAGAATAACAGTAAGGAAAAACAGTTTGTTTGTGTTGATTTCTTTTCTCAATAATAACAATGCAACCATACATCCCAACTTTTAGTGGTTCCACTAATCTTGACAAAACTTAGAGTGGGAGATAGAAATTGACAATTTCTTCTACTACAATTATAACATAGAAGATAAGGAACAATTTGTAATCAGATCATTTACAAACTTTGCCTTGCATTGGTGAAAGCATCTTGCTCTTGAGTGGAAATGCAAACGCATACGTTCGTGGACTAAATTAGAGTGTATCAAGAGAAAACAATTTTTGACTATATTGTTTTCTCTAATAAAAAACTATACACTCACTCAAGGTTGTAAGACAGTTAGTGAATACTACATGAAGATGTATCTGATCAAAACACTAGCTCAAGTTGAAGATATGATAGTATTACTATGTACCGATTCATTTTTAGACTGAATAGTGAGATTCGTGAAGCGGTTGAACAACATGAATATTTCAATTCACAAACTGTATACGACCAAGCCTGAGCAGTGGAACGACAACTAACAAGATGTGTTCCAAGAGATACATGCTTCTCAACTCATCACCACAATCCTAATTCTACTAGTGGTAAACATACTCAATATAAGCTAGATGTCCATGCAAGGGCGACCGAATATAAAAGCATACCACAGTTAAAAGGTATCAATGGTTCTACTCATAATTCTATTTCTTATTCTAACATTGATGAAGAGTTAGATTTGGAAGATGAATAATCTTCTAAATAAGAAGAAAGTGATAATGAACATCCAGAAGAACATGCTAGTCATGTTGCAATAGAAAGTTGTTCACAAGAATCGATAAAGACTCTTCTAGATGTGTTAACATCTTTGTAAAAGATTTTTTTTTGATTCATTACGAGAGGCTCAACTAAATTACTCCGCCTATGACAAGGATTCATTTTCGATTGATATTGTCGATCATTCTCTTTTTCACATTTTAGGTTCTGGGACGAATCTTTCTAGGGAGTGGAGGATTGATACGAGAACATGAGGGGTGAAACTAGTCATTATGGATAAGAAATTGAAGTTATTTTGAAGGCTAGAACATTAGTTGACTTGCGACGATTTTTCGGATGCGATCCAAGCATTTTTAATTAGGAAAATTGTAACACCCGGGTTTGGGGGTCGGGTGAAATTAAAATAATAAAATAATATTTTATGCTTCGTGTTTTCAAAACAAATATTTTTATGTTGGACTTAATTTGATTTAAAACTCAAATCTCATGGATTTTAGAAATTTGAGATAGCCATATCATTAATGGCATTCTTGTAATTTCAAGGCATTTGAAAAATAAAACTCATTTTTATTTAAAACACCCATTTAACTCATCTTCTTCCCCCTCTTCAAACTTTTCCCACGACAAAAACCCCTTCCCCATTGGAGTTACTATTCCATCATCCTTCTTGCTTGTTGTTGGAGATTTTTTCAAAGGTAAACCCATTTTTGACTTGTCCTTATCATTCTCTACAAGCTCATACCTTTATTTTCGTAAAAGCTCATGGTTTTTACATTTTGAGATTTTGTGGTTTTAGATTAAAAATGTCATCTTTATCAACTTTAACTTAAGATTTTGATTTGTAGATGTTATATAATTTGTTTACTATCTAAAAGGTCCAACATACTCGATTTTTACTTGGTTTTATGTTGATTCCCGAAATTGGGTTTTAGGGAGTTTTAGAGAGTTCAAAGGTTGAGTTTTGGGGGTGTTTGATGTGGGAAATTGTTGGCTGATGGTTGGTTGTTAGTTAAGGGTTGTTTTGGAAGCTTTTGGGAGTGTTAAAGGTGTTTGAATCAATGGTTTTTGGCTGTGCTTTAGGGCTGCTCGGGAATGAGGATTTTGAGGTTGTCTTTAGCTTGAAATCATGTGTTTTGTGCTTGATTTGTGTTCCGGGTTTGCTACATTGATTTGTGGACTGAATTGTGGTTATTTTGATTGTGTTGGGATGTTTAGAAGCAAGGAATTGTGTTGGTGAAGCCTCGGGAACGAATCTGGAACCGTTGGGAGCTTGATCGGCTAGTGTGGTTGAGCTTGGAATAGTCGGTGAGTGGTTAATGACTTTCAGTTGGTTTAAAATTGTTTTCAAATGTTGGTTCAAGCATGTGGACCTAGGTTGGACTTGGTAAACCCACCTAGAGTTGAGATTAGAGTGGTAGCCTAATCTCAAGCTTAGTTTAGGAGACCTTTGGTTGAACTTTAAATGTTGAGTATGCCTCTTGATTCATGTTAATTGTGATTAATATGGTTATGTATATTGTGTTATACATGTGTGTTGAGGCATGGTAATTGATGCATTGTTATATGCATGTGGTTATGAGATGTGGTTGTACATGATGGTAAATCATGGTGAGTACGTGCTAAGCACGGAAATTGGTAAGAAATGGTGTTGTGAAAGATTAATGAATTGTGTTAGTATTGGCACTAGTATGCTTGGGTACAATGATCGATCATTAGGATGTTTAGTGTGCACACGAGAGTCTAAATGCGCGCGTGGTCTTGGTGATGGTAGTCATCAAGATAGAGTACGGGTTTGCCCAGAAATCTTCTTATATATATGTTAGTCGGTGACGAGTGGAATCTCATCGACGGGGCGTGAGGATGAGTGGAATCCCCTCTGCGAGAAACGGTGATGAGTGTAATCCCACCTAAGGTAAATGTTGAGTTGTTGGATGTGAGTTCCAACGGTTATCCGTGTATTCGGGTCATAGCTAGGTGCCAATATGGATTGATATATGTGTTGCCAATAAGGATTTGTGGAATGTGTTGCTTATACATTGATATATGTATTTCCTTATGTTGAGCTTATGAGTTGTTGAGCATGGCATGATGTTGATATTTATGTTCATGCATCATTTATATTTTGGCTCATGTGGTTCGAAGGTAAGATCATGCATTCTACTTTGGTTGAGTGCTCGTACTTGGACCCTGCATTGTCGAGGTTTGTTTTATGAGCTTACCCTCACTAAGCTTCATGCTTTCGCTCTCTTTTGTTCGACAATGCAGATCCGTAGTTCGTGGGTTGCTTGTGCGAGGAGAGGGCCTCCAAGTGTGCTTGTGGTGCTATCTTAGCTTTCAAGTATGGACTTTTAAGTTACAAGGTGTAATAGTCAAGCAATGGGATATGTGTTGTTGATTTGAGCTTTTGTTGTATGCTGATGTTATGTGTTAGGAACATGTTTAGACTCCTTAATATGTTGATGTTAGTATGGCTTGTGGATGTCATGTCTTGTTTTGTAAACCATGCTTTATTGCTTACCTTGAATGTTTGTGAATGTTGGATCCAAGCATGAAATCCTTTAAATGCTATGTATGAATCTTTTGCTGATTTGATGCTTCTATTAATGCATGGCTTTTTAATGTATGTTGAGTGTTAAGCATGCTTGTGGTGTGTGGTCTTGCCCTTAGAGTTATG
Source organism: Hibiscus trionum (assembly GCA_030270665.1). Taxonomy (NCBI): domain Eukaryota; kingdom Viridiplantae; phylum Streptophyta; class Magnoliopsida; order Malvales; family Malvaceae; genus Hibiscus; species Hibiscus trionum. The sequence goes on from BSYR01000021.1 coordinate 33,955,968, forward strand.
CATGTTTGGTTGTGGGAGTCTTAGTTAGTGTTTTGAGGCAGCCTTGTGCCTTAAACCAGCTAAAACATGTATGTTCGCAGCAGGCGTATCGAAACGGTTATGCTCGTTTCGATACGGTCCCCTTGTTTCAGGCCAGACGTTTCGATACGCGGGAGGGGCGTTTCGATACAATTTTGTTACTGGAAATATGAGATTTTGACGAGAAATTGAGGGTATCGAAACGGTCCTAGGCGTTTCGGAACGATCTTCGTAGCGTTGACCACGAGAAGTTGATCGATGAGGGCGTATCGATACGGTCAGCAAGCGTTTCGATACGGTCTCCTCGGGTTGACTTTGGCCAGTTGACCTAGTCAAGGCGTATCGATACACTCCTTGGGCGTATCGATACGGCCTGCAATTTAAGTTAAAATGGGCTGTTTTGTTGGGCTGGTTGGTTGTTTGTCTCGTTCGTTTCTTCCGCTCTCACATAGGACTTAATAATGCATCTAGATAAGATAATAAATAATTGAAAAGGTTTTTTTAGGTCGGTAACCGAAGTGGAACCTTAACGGGTTTCGCCTCGGTTATCCCCGTGTAGCCCACTCGGGCCGGTCAGTCGCCCGGACCGGGACGAGGGTGTTACAAAAATTTTCTGCGCTTATTTAAACTGTTTTTCATCTTTTTTTTAATTAGAATAATGTTGTTATCTATTTTAATTAGGATAATGTTCTTATCTCTTTTTTTAATGATAATATTATATTTTATTATTATTTATCTAGTTAGTCTCTTAGATTAAATCAAACTTCTTCTTCTTTTCTAATTTAGGGTTTTACTAGCCTACAAATAGACTCGTTCACTTTTTAAAAAATAATTCAGTTCAATTCAAATCAAATCAATATAATTATTTCTTCTAAAATTCTCTATAAGAGTTTCTTTCTTTTGTTCAAGATTTTTATCTTGTTATTGTTTCGGAATGTGGTTGTCCAGTTGTGTAGTCGCGAGTTTTTGACTTTCTTCTCCATTGTCTATGTTGCTAAGGATATTGAATCCTTAAAGGGTTAAAATTTTTTAATCCATGCGCACATTTGTCTACGATTAAATCTTAGAAGGGGTGTCATCATATCTAATCTACTTTCTTGTTTCATGTTTATTACTTTTGCTTTATTTTTCTAATTTAGTGCCATTTTTATTGATTCATTTGGGAATTACAAAGTATAATCCTTGCTTTCTTCTCCAGATCTACATTCAAGAGTTTATTTCATCCAACCGTCTGTTTTCCCTATTAGTTTACTTACTTTTGAACTCAATATTTGAAGCTTTAACTTATTCGAAAATTTTTAAAGTGCTATATGCATATTCAACATGTTAGTAGATAATGTGGAAGTATTCGATATTTTGAAATCCAAAATTCGAGTTCTAATTGTTTTAGTAATGTGTCAATGCAAATGACAACATTTACCCCTTTTTGTGTGGCCTGACTCTCTTAAATGCTCCCTAGCAAAGTGGCCAAGTTGTCGATGTCGTTTTCGTCCGGGCCGAAATTGATTGGGCTTTGATTAGATCATCATGGTTTGGAGTCGCCATCGGTCGTTTTGGGTTGGGTACGACCGAAAACCTGTAGAACTAGTCTGCGTCTGAACCGGAGTCATGGTCAGGGTCATGGTCAGGCTCGAGAGTCGGTTACGTGTGGGGAAGGTTATAACACCCCCACAACGCCCAAAATTGGTACCTGTAAAGGGTTGTGTTGTCTTGAAAAAATAAGGAAACTCAAAAAAGGGGTTAATAGCACTACTAAAAAAACATGCTGCTAAAATGATGTGATATGCTTAAAAATGTAAATGCACAAACTAAATCACGCAAACAAAATAAACAAAAAAAGACAAATTTGAACCTAATCAAATAAACTAAAATTAAATTATTAATCGAGTTCAAATTATGCACCTAATTAGACCTCACCAATTTTAATTAAAAACCAATTCACACATTAATCAATTTATTAAAGTCAATTAATTACCAAGTCTTATACGGGGACCAAACACGTTGCTTAAATAAATAATCAATTTATGAAGAAGGATCTAAAAAAACCTAAACCTAAAGGCCAAAATTTAATTAAATTAATCTAAATCGGGACTAAAATGAAATGAATCTAAACTTAATATGAAAGAAAAGAACCAAAATGTAAAGTACCTTAAACATGGAAGGATTAAGGAGCAATTTCACCCAAACTCAAAACCATGCGCAAATCAAGTCTGCAATCACTCACCCGTGTTGTACAATTTCAGGAGCTCATTAAGGGCAATTTATGCCTTTTTATTACTCATTTTATTCATTTTAAAACCCTAAGAATGAAAGCTAGCTCCATTTTCTTCTCTCAACACACGCACACACCGGCTGCCACTGGCTACCACTCTGGTCATCGTAGCTAGTGGCCGCTTGACTCCAAATCACACCAGAAGACTCACCTCGTCCCAGTAAGCACGAATCTAGAACCCATTTCTCATAAACTCGTCTCAAACTCCATGAAATTGGCCCTAAAACATTTGGCTTTCCAACTTTCGATCTCCGCTTTCAGCCGTCAGATAAGTCACAGCTTTAAGTATGTTCCTCTCTTCAGCCTCTTCCGTTTTTTTACCGCTTCGATCGCTGGAAACTCGCACTGGCCGAATGGTAAGTCTCACAAACCCATTTTCCATTTGGCTCTATTTTTCTCTAATTTACCCATACCCACTCTCTTCTTTTTCAGTTTATAATGGTGGTTGGATGATGGGTATTAAGACAATAGGCTCCTGTTAGGCACTAGGGGAGACTTTGTTGAGTGATCAGAGGTCGTGGGTAATGGCAGAAAATAGTTGACGTTAGGATGAAGGCTCGGTTTGGTTTGCTCGATCAAGGCTAGCTGTAAGTCGGTTGGAAATGTATGGGTTTGAGGTTATGAGGGTGAAGCTCGATGGAGCTTTCGGGGTGAGCTTGGGTGACCATAGTGGCGGTGAAAGGTGATGTGGAGCTATGGTTGAGGGTGGGGGCTGGGCTCAGTATTGGATAATGGCTGAGAGGCCTCATTTTCCTCATCTCCCCAGTTTCCTCCTCCCCTTTCGTGAATCATGGTCGAATGGCCTTGTTAATTCGTAGCCTCCCTCTCCTGCTAACGCGATCACTCTTTTTCATGTTTCTTTTTCATTGCTACAGTGACCGACCTCTAGTCACTCTTTTAGTTTTTTTTTTTCAGTGACCACCCCCTAAACCGAAGCTGAGATAAGTATTAAATAGGGGAGCTTGAAATTGAGGGTTTGGTTGAAAATATGAGTTGCGTACAAATTTGGGTTTTTATTTTTTATTTATTGGACCTGGGCCACATAGTTGGTTTGGGTAAAATTTGGTGCTTACAATAGAGATGAAAATTAATATCTCCAAATGATTGGTGCACTCTTCTTTTTGAGTTAGCTTCGGAGGTTAATTGCTTATCTCTAGTAAATGCTTAGATGATGATATCTAGAAAATGATGAAAAATGTGACACTATTAGGAAAAAAAATATTACCCTCTCGGAAAATACTCTCAAACCAAATAACCTTTTTTGCGAATGGAACCAAATACACCCTTAAGGGAAAAAAATAAGGCTAACTAGTAGTTAAATGAGACAGTTGTTGTTGTAGGAGGATAAGAATATATTAAAGGAATGTCGTAACACCCTACTTGATCCAGTTGAAATTAAAGCTAGAGATTTGTTTGCTCCATAAAGTATGACTTTTATTAATCATAGCAGTCATACAAGATTATTAAGTACCTTAATAAAAACATTTCTTCGCTTTGAAAGGAGAAAAAGATTGTAATATAGTACCTCTTAATACATGGATCAAATCACATTAATGGTGTAGCTATCTTGGGCCTAGAGGGGCCTCGACCCGTGTTAAAAAATTTATACATTGGATAAATTTTGGTCTAGTAGTATTTTGACCAACTATAAAAATAAGTAATTAATTAAAAATACAACGATTTATTAAATATTTAATCACGTAAGGATGAACAAAAGAAGAATGAGTATGTTCTCTCAAATTTATTTGTCTAATAACAATTTAGGTATTTACCAAGGTCGTCTCGGGCATTTTCAGAACCTTGAGTGAAAACTAAAAAATGGACATCTATAGAGCAAAATCATATCTCATTACTTTGAACAATTAATTTAATATTACATTAATAAACCATAGAAACATAATTAAACTTTGTCAAACACATTATTTTCATTGTTTTATTAAAAAAATTGATGGAATTGAATTGTAGGTATGATATGAAGTTTGATTTTGAACAATAAATATAAAAATGAAGAATATTGTATAATTTATTTTTTATCATTAGGTTGTAGAAGAACAAGCAGAGAATTAAATTTGGAAAAAAATAAATAATTTTTTAGATTAAGGACAAAGAATTAAATTTTTAATATTAGTTTAATTTATTCGTTTGATAAATTAAAAAATAAACTTTAGATAATAGAAATAATTATTTTTAGGGGCCCTGGGCTGGTTGGGCCCTTGAGCAATCGCTCATGGTACTAACCTAATAGTCAGTCACGGTCTTTATAAGGGGTGAGTCTACCACGTGCGACGAACACCGACGAACACCACTAATGATGAACACCGATGAACATCATTAAATTAATTAATAAAGATTTGAAATTTCAAGGACCCATCATATAATTAATAATTATTTTTAAAAATTCAATTAAATTATTTTATATATATATTAAAATTTTATTTTTTTAATAAGGGTAAACTATATATTTAGTACCTCACTTATTTTTGTATTTCTATTGAACCCTCATTATTTAAATATTATTTCAATTTGACCCTATTCTTTATAAAAAATAATTTAACCCTAAACCTAAAACCTTAAACTCTTAAACCTATACCCTAAACCATATACCATTAAAAATAATTTCACCATCATCGATTCAATGAATTGTTGAATTCTCCTAAAAAATTTAATTAAATTATTTTTTATATATATCAAAATTAATTAAACTCAAATCTCATAGAATTAACATTATCATCTTATTTGAGATGAAGAAGCCATCACAATTAATAAAGAAGAATTGTTAATAAAGAAAAGTCGCACCAGTTTTTGATTGTTTTCTAGGGATTTTTTATTTGTTTGTTTGATTGGTTAGCTTCTATTTTGCGGCGATACATTAATAAAGAAAAGTCGTTAACCATTTAGATTAAATATGGACTAAATGCTTTCTGATTTTGCTAATGGCTATTGAATTTCAATATGGCTATTGAATTAATTGTGATTAATTTTGATGGTTTCTTCATCTCAAATAAGATGATAGTGTTAATTCTTGGAGATTTGAGTTTAATTATTTTTTTTTGAAATAAAGCAGCACAAAGCAGTTGATTTTATAAATTTTCAACCATAACTTAGAGAAACACACAGGGATAATGACAGGGCACATTGAAAAGAAGTGCCACGTTCAGAAAAAGTACCACATCTTCCATTACAATTTACAAATTCAATGGTCTGAAAAAGCCTCTTCACCACATTGATAAAACCTAATTCAACTCTCCATGAACTTGTGGCTGCAGAAGAAGCTTTGCTTAAATCACATGGCAGAGCTGCTTCTGAAGGAACCAAGAGCTTTAACAGCACATGCCCTTTAGGAAAAACTGGTGATAGATTGCATCAATATCAGCACCAATGGATGGACCAACCCAGAAAATTCAGTGGTCATCCCAAGGCTTGTTCTGGTTGAACATAATAGCTGCTCCGAAACTACGAGTCGGGTTGATACCAGTGCCAGTGATAGGAATAGTTGCCAAGTGAACTATGAACACATCAAATCCAATCGGAAGTGGTACCAAGACAAGGATATGTGAGTTTAATTAATTTTGATATATATAGAAAATAATTTAATTGAATTTTTTAGGAGAATTCAACAATTCATTGAATTGAATTGAATCGATGATGGTGAAATTATTTTTAAAGGTATATGGTTTAGGGTATAAGTTTAAGAGTTTAAGGTTTAATAGTTTAGGGTTTTAGGTTGAGGGTTAAGGGTTAAATTATTTTTTTTATAAAAAATAGGGTCAAATTAAAATAATATTTAAATAATGATGGTTCAATAGAAATATAAAAATAAATGAGGTACTAAATATATAGTTTACCCTTATTAAAAAATAAAATTTTAATATATATAAAAAATAATTTAATTGAATTTTTAAAAATAATTATTAATTGTATGATGAGTCCTTGAAATTTTAAATCTTTATTAATTAATTTAATGGTGTTTCTCAGTGTTTATCATTAGTGGTGTTCATCACACGTAGTAAAATTTTCCCTTTATAAGTTTAAAATTTAGACAAATTAGATATTTCCTTTTGAATTTTAAATTTAAATACCTAATAAGTTATTGTATTTTCTTAAATTCAGTATTTTAGACCCTCCCAATATTTAATTCTGGCTTCGCCCCTGAATCACATAAACCACACTCATTCCCATACATTTCATGCACACAACAACTTTGCAAAGACCAAAACACCCATTATACCACGTAAGGGTACACTCCAGCCGAGACAACTAGGGATGTAAAAAGCTGACCCGACCTGAAAACCCGACTGAAACCTGCTCGAGTCAGAACCTGATTTGACCTGAAAATTTAATGACCCGAACCCGATCTGTAACCGACTGTTGTTGTGTAACCCCCTCGTCCCGGTCTGGCCGGATGACCGGTCCGAGTGGGCCACACGGGGAAAACCGAAGCGAAACCCAAAGGGTTCCCCCTCGGTTAGTAACCCTATATTTTTTTTCTTTCATTTTAATCTTGTCTAGAGGATTGTTAAGTCCTAAGTGATAAAGACAGCGGAAAACAATCGAAGGAAAACACATTCGAACCACGGCCATGCATATCAGTCCATTTTAAGCTTATAAGGCATGACGTATCGATACTCCAATCAAGGGTATCGATACTCCTTGACATGGTCAACCCAAATAGTCAACTCGTAGAAGACCGTATCGATACAACCCTTGAGCGTATCGATACGCCCTCTTCAGTCAACATCTCGTGGTCAACGAGATAAACCCGTACCGATACGCCCCAACACCGTATCGATACACCAAAAACTCCCCAAATTCTCAAAATTCCAGTGACCAAAAATCGTATCGATACGCCCCCGCGTATCGATACGCCCAGCCTAAACTGAGCTCTGAACGCAAGACCGTATCGAGACGGCCCTTAGGCGTACCGATACGCCCTGCACTGCAACACCAGAATTTTCAACTTTAATGACCCCAACACGACTCTAAATGCATTTCCCGACTCACCTAAGTGTATACAAACACGTAAGCAAACATACTTGAGCCAAAGGAAGCATTCATACATGAGTCAAAGCATTCATACATAACATTCCAGCCAAGGAGCAATTTAGGCAATAATGGCATACATAAAGGCTCAAAGGCCTTAAAAGGCACAAGTCATCACAAGAGGTTTGCACTCATACACAAGGCAACCTAGACATTCTAAAGCATGCCATCACACACCAACATTCATCATAGTATCACATGCTTTACAAACCATAATCAAACCAAAACATCCATACATAAATGAGTCATACAAAGCTCATACAAAAACCCTTGCCACATTGCTAGCTAATACAAAATTGGTAACCGTACTTGAGCCACAAACTTGGAAAGCCCTTCTTGCCTTGTTTCGAGCTAACACCACGCTAATGATCTGCATTGTTGAACATTGAGAGCGTAAGCTATAAGCTTAGTGAGGGTGCTCTAAAACGAAAAATATCAACAATGCAGGGTTCAAGCATGTAAATCCTAATCTCATGTACATCATGCATAGGCATATAATCAAGTAGACCTAGCTAGTCTTTCAAGTGGCATAATATGGTTTCTCAATCCTACCAAGCTCAATCATCAATATCAACATCATGTAGCAACACCATATACCACAATCATATATCACAATACATGAACAAGTTTAATTGGCCACTATAAATTTCCCCGATTGTGCGGATTTAAAACTCAACAACACTTTACCTCGGTGGGATTACACTCATCACCGGACCTTGCATGTGCGGGATTCCACTCATCGCCACATGCCCTACGGATGGGATTCCACTCATCATCCCGTAGAAATATATAAAAAGCTTCTGGTGGAATATTACATCACCTTACTCATCCTTGATGACTTAACGCCATCAAGGCCGCGTACGTTTTGACTCAATTTGTGTGCACACTAATCCTAATGATCGATCATTTACAACCGGTAATTATTTAGTGCCAATTTTCATCATCACATCACATATCATCAACCACAACTCATGCTCATCACATATATATACATATCATGATATACATGCACCAATTAACCACAATCACAAGAGCATAGCTAAGTAAGCACAATAGCATTTATGGAGAACAAAGGCTAAGTTAACAACTTGTATTAAATAGAAGTGGCCTACCAAGCACACTTTACACACACACACACTACACATACTCGAACCAAACTTAAAACAAGTTTGAAACCACTCACCGCCCTTCCTTAGCAACCAAGCGAAACTCCTACGAACCCGGATTCGGTCCCAAAGCTTCTTCGACGATCCCTCTTGCTTCTAGCCAACCAAAACACAACCAATAACCGAAATCAATGCTAATATTCAATCAACACATAACCTTTGAATTCAAACCAACTTCTTCCAAAATTTCCAATTCATTTAAATCCCCAAAATCTCAAATTCGTACTCCCTACAACCCTAGCTGAAAACTCCACTTCCAATCACCCAAATGACATCCAAAAGGCCCCAAATCACCCCCTAATATACCTAAACCAACAGCCCTTCAATTTCAACCTCAAACCTCCCAAAAACCCAAGTTTTGACACCTTAAAATTTGCTCTAAGACCCTACTTCGGATTTTCATCAAAATTCAACTAAATTGACATACAATGTGTATTTTAACATGAGTAAACAAAGCCCCAACTCAATTTATCAAAACAAGATGAAAATCTCATAAAAATCCAAGCTTTTAGTAAAACCCTAACATTTTAAAAGTCCATGTTTTTAAAATCCAAGACCATAGGTAGATAGGGGATAAAGAGGAGAGTAAGAAAATGATTTTACCTTTCAAAAACACCTTGAAATGAAGTTGTAATCCAATGTAATAATAACTTGAAAATTTGAGAGAGTTTGGAGATGGATTTTGTGTTTTCACGTGGGAATAATGGGAAAAGGGGGAGAAGATGACAACTTTGAAAGTTGTCTTCCTTTTTTAAAAACTTTTGAGTAAAATTACAACATAGGTCCCTCCCATTTATACTAAAGTTCAATTAGGTCCAATTTGAGGTTGAATTGTTTTTAATTTAATTTTATTGGCTCGGACTATAAACCCGGTTAACTCCCAACCCCAAAACACGGGTGTTACATGTTGACCCGAACCTGAATTCGACCTGTTACTATAGTGACCGAACCCGACCTGTGTCCGACTGAAAACGACCCGAACCCGAATTGGACCTGTTACTGTGGACCTGAAACCCGACCTGCGCCCGACTGAAACGAACCCGAACCCGAAGTCGACCTGGCAGATAACCGATTTTACCCGACTGAATTGACCCGAGATCCGATATTACCCGACCTGTTTTGAACCCGACCAGTTTTGGACCCGACCTGTTTTGGACCCGACCTGTTTTGAACCCGACCTGTTTTGGACCCGACCTTTTTGAACCCGACCTGTTTTGGACCCGACCTGTTTTGAACCCGACCTGTTAATTGACCCGACCTGCTTTGAACCCGGCCTATTTTTAACCTGAACTGATATTGATCTGACTTGATATTTACCTGATATATAGTTGAAGAAGTCTACGATTTGATAAATTTAAAGTGTTGATAAATGTAAAGTATTAATTTATTAAATTAATTTAATACTAACTCGTTCAATATAAATTATTTGTGAAGTTTAATAAGAATTAACATACTTAAATTTATTTTATTAAAAATATTCAAAATTTAAAAGTTTTATTAAATTAATAAATTGTGATGGATGAATTTAAAACAAATTATTTAAAATTTAAATCAATTTGTTAATTGTGATCATTAAATTTAAAAATATTTTATTAAAAAATTTAATTATAACTATTAAAATAATAAAAAATATTTTTTAGTTTAGGGGGAAGTTTTTTTTTGAATTAATGGGTGGGAAAGTTTTTTTGATTGATAGGAAATTATGGGGGGATTTTGCCGCCAGATCAAACAAAATGGGGGGAGTATTTTGGCACCATATCAAACAAAAAGAAAATGGGGGGGGGGATTTTGCCGCCAGATCAAACAAAATGGGGGTTGCCGCCATATCAAACAAAATTGAGAGTGGAGGTGGGATTTTTTTTATTTAAGGGTTAATTATCCTTTAGGTCCTTCCTTAATTAGATGGTTAGGGTTTAGGTTTTTTAGGTTTTAGTTTGTTTTAGTCTTAACTTTTGGTTTAGTTTCTTTAAATTTTATTTAATTAGGTCGTGCTTCATAAATTAATTAATTATTAAGTTTTTGGTTTGCTTTAAATTTGATTTAGTCCTCGTATAAAGATTTGGTAAGTAATTAGGTTTAATAATTTTATTCATTTGTGATTTGGGCTCTAATTAATAATTTAGTTTTAATTTATTTTTAGATTTGTTCTTTTTATGTTTCAATTTATTTTGTTTGTTAGATTTATGGGTTTATGTTTAGGGTTTAATGGTAAGTGTGTCAAGTTGATTGTTTGGGGCTATGGGATTAGTTTAGGGATTATGTGATTAGGCTTGCACTCTAATTATTAGTGAATAGTGTTTGTAAGATTTAGATATTCATGTTTGGGGTTTAGGGGTAAATGTGTCAACTTAATTATTTGGGGTTATGAGATTAGTTTAAGGATTAGTGGATTAGGCTTGTACTCTAATTATTAGTGATTATAAGATTTAAGGGTTGAGGTTTATGGGTATTGTTTAGGGGTATACATATATACATACAAATATGTATGTTCTAGTATATATATATAACAATATATGCATACTAAAATTTACATACGTACATATATATATATATAATTATAACAATATATATATATACTAAAACTTACATACATACATGTATATATATACTAAAATTTAAATACATGCATAGATATGTGTTTTAGTATGTATGTATACATGTGTGTTTTAGTATATATATATATATATATATATATGCATATGTTTAATTAATTATAACAATATATATATATATATATATATATATGTATATATCATAATATATGCATATTTATATGTATATGTGTGTATATATATGTAGATATAAATTTTATTCATTTTTAATATGGTGATATTTTTATTCATTTTATTCCCTAAAATTTTATTTTCCACAGAAAGTTACCTTTATTATTTTTTAATTTTTGTAATTTACTCCAATATTTTAGATATAAATCATTTGATGATATTTTTGTTCATTCTAGTGCCTAATATTGTGACTAAAATGTATGTAAGTATGTATGTATGTACCTATCAATGTATGAACCCTAAACCCTTAATGAATTTTCTCTTAACCTAAAACCATAAACCCTAAAAATCATAAACCCTAATGTATGTAAGTATGTATATATGTACTTATCTATGTATGAACCCTAAACCCTTGATGAATTTCCTTAAACCCTACACCATAAACCCTAAACCCTAATGTATACAAGTATGTATCTATCAATGTATAAACCCTAAACCGTTAATATATTTTCCCTAAACCCTAAACCCTGAATCGTCAAATGTTTTATAATTTTAATTTGATATTTCTGTTCATTATAGCACTTAAAACTTCATTTCTATTCCAAATTGACCCCTACTAATTGTTTTTTTAATTAGTCCAATAATATATAATTTTACTTTGACATTTTGTTCATTTGAGTCCTTAAACTATATTTGTATTCTAAATTAACCATTTTTTATTTTTTTAATTAGTCTGAAGTTTTATAATTTTAATTTGATATTTTGTTCATTCTAGTCTCTTAACTTTATTTTAATTAGTCCGATGTTTTATAATTTTAATTTGATATTTTGTTCATTCTAGTCCCCTAAACTTTAGTTTAATTCCAAATTGACCCTTATTTATTGTTTTTTATTTCGTCCGATGTTTTATAATTTTAATTTGTACTTTGTTCATTCTAGTCCCTTTAACTTTATTTCAATTCCAAATTGACACCTATTCATTGTTTTTTTAATTCGTCCAATGTTTTATAATTTTAATTTGATATTTTCATCTTCTAGACCCTAAAACTTTATTTTTATTCTAAATTGACCCACATTTATTTTTTTAATTTGTCCAATGTTTTATTATTTTAATTTGATATTTTCTTCATTCTAGTCCCTTAACTTTATTTTAATTCCATATTGACCCCTATATATATATTAATTCATCATGTTTTATAATTTTAATTTGAAATTTTGTTCATTCTAGACCCTAAAACTTTATTTTTATTCTAAATTGACATCTACTTATTGTTTTTTTAATTACTCTAATTTTTATACTTTTAATTTGATATTTTTGTTCATTACAGTCCCAAAATTTTATTTTTATTCCAAATTGACCCTTTTTATTGTTTTCTTTTAAATTTGTCTAATGTTTTATAATTTTAATTTGATATTTTTGTTCATTATAATCCGTGATACTTTATTTTTAATCCAAATTGACCCATTTTCAGTCCAAATTGACCCCTTTTCATTATTTTTTAATTACTCCAATGTTTTATAATTTTAATTTGATATGACTTTAAATAATTAACTCCAAATCAATGAAGATTGACGAAGGCCAACCTAAAGTCTATCGACTACTTATACGGTTGTACCGAACTCAAACTCAATACGAATTTCAATCCTAAAAATACCCCGACCTGAATTACCCGACCTGAAACTACCCGGCCTAAAATTACCCGACCTGAAATGCAACGACCTGAAATGAACCCGACCTGAAATGGACCCGACCTGAAATGGACCCGACCTGAAGTGTATCCGAACCCGAATTAACATGTCAATTATCTGCTTCGGACCAGACCCGTTTTGACCCGACCTGAAATGAACCCGACCTGAAATGGACCCGACCTGAAATGGACTTGCACCCGACTCGAGTCGATTTAAAATAGAAAAATGACCTGAAATGACATGTACCCGATTTTACCTGACCTGACAGTACCTGACCTGAAACCCATCTGATTACCTGTTTTTACATCCCTAGAGACAACCTACAAGTATGATATAACACCCAACACAAGCAATACACAATTGTCCCTAAATAAGATGCCCTCTATGTGTCACTCGAATGTTTTGAGCCAAGACATCTGATCCACCCTCCTTTCACCAATACATCCGCCAAACTTCTCACTTCACGAAAAATTATAAAAACATTAGAAAGGTAAATCCTCACACACCTCGTCAATTTGTTTAAAACATAACAGTCAAATCAAAATCAAACATTGAAACCATCATTCCTTAGGAATCATTAAAAGCCTCAGAATTTTTCAATTCGCAAGCGGATCATACAATCAATCATTTGAAAAAAATACCACATGTTCAATTTTAATTTCGATTCCATTCTATTATCTTACTCTAATTTGCTTTACTAAAATACTAAATTCATAATAATTACAATTCGGTCCAAATTCAAGAATAGTCATTCTTCTTTTTAAACATGGTACCTTATTTAAGTTGAGAGACTACAAAGTTGTTTTCTAAAAGTACAAAGACTAAATGATTTTACAAATTATAACAAAAGGACTTATCAATTATTTTCTTAAAATTGAATCAAAGATGGAAATAAATTAGAAATTGAGGGTCTAAATTGTGTTTTTTTTGCTCAGTAAAATCAATTTATTAATTTTTTATTAAAACTAAAATTGGATGCCTCGTTCAAAACCTCCCTAAACCTAATGGAGGAAAAGAGTACGATTCAATTTGGTGATCAATACACTTGGAATTCCAACATCTATAAGCATACTGTCCAATTCAGTTACAAAGCATTATTTAAACTACGGTAGTAACATTACTAGGATTCACCACCACGCTTTGAACATCACTGGTCTGTGCATTCCGTTCTTTCGCCAAGTGATCCGCCATATTGTTTTAGTTTCGTGGGGCATACAAGAATTCCACCTTTAGAATCTCCCTCTTTATTTCTTCAAGTTCATCCAAAATATTCCACCAACGCCAAGGCCTTGAGAGGGGGTTTGCGATCCACCTGCGAATCAGATTCCACCAAAAGAACTTTCTTGTCTTTTAAACTAGCTTCCAGAAAAACTCTCAACGCTGTATGAATTGCCATTAACTCCGCAAAGTCCGAGCAAGGATTTTGGATTGGTCCAGAGAACAAAGGTTGTACATCCCCTTTTTCATTACGAAGAACTCCTCCACACCCTGCTGCTCCATCTCTATAGGCGCCGTCAACATTAAATTTTAGAGATTCGACCGGAGGAGGACACCAAAATGCAGCTTCTTTGTTGCTATTAATGTTGGATTAAAATCCGCAATTGTGGGCACATATGTAAAATGTATGTTGCTATTATAAAGTATGACACAAAATAAAGTGACCAATTAAATTAAGCGTGTCATATGTATTAAAATGTCATGAAAATAAAAGTGTAGATACCATAAGATATATTTATAATTCAATGAGGGGCAGAATTATAAATATTTAATAGTTGATTTAATAAATCAACTATATAAAAAGTAATGGTCCCCAAGAAATAGGTTAACTTGTTTTTCTCTCCTTCCCCGTCAGAGAGTTTTACTTCAAGAGATAACCTATCTTCTTGGAAGATCAATACCAAAGTTATGAGATTTCCACATCAAGATTCAAGATTTCCACATCAAGATTCAAGATTTTCAATCTATCAATGAATTCAGGTACACTTCCGCATTCAGTTTATTCAGTTTATTATTCTTGATGATTTGACATGATAGATCATGAGTTTAGATTTCGTATCTATTATGTTTTGGTTTTAACAAGTGGTATCAAAGCCTCGTCATGTTGAATCATTGAGATTCAATTGATTTTTTTTATGGATTGATTCGTCCTTAATTTATTTTTGCGTTTAATATTCAAATTTGGTATTAGGATTAAAGATTAAATTTTAAAGTTGATATTTAATTTTATGATTTTGATATCTTGATCTCATGTTTCGGTTAATGTTTATGGTGAATTTTTTTTTCCAGATTTTAATTTTTCAAGAAAGTTAATTTTTATGATAATACAGATTAAAAGAAATTAGGGTTATGCGTATTACATAAAGATAATAATAAATAAAACCTATTGCTTTGGGACTATTTGGAGGAGTTTGCCGCGCATAACATTCACTTTTGTTTCGAGCTTTTGCTTCTTAAGTCGAGTTTCATATATTAGTATATGTTTGCTTCTTAAGCTTTAGTTTCGAGCTTTTTCCTTTGTAACAACGGGTGAGTCGCCACCAATCTTTAGTTTTTACTTTAGGTGCGATTGGAACACCTGGAAAACCCGGTTATTTTAATAGAAACCAATTTTCACGATTTTATTAAAATTCGAGTTTTAGATCTGCGAAACCAGAAAAACAGGTTCGGGAGTCGGTTACGTGTAGGGAAGGGTGAGCACCCCCACAACGCCCAAAAATTGGTACCTAGTCGGTTACAAATTGTTTTAATGACGGAACTTAAAAAATTGAATTTAATTTAATAAGATGATCCCAAAAAAAACTAAGGAGAATATTTCTTTATTTACGATAGCCGAGGAAGATGACACCTGAATAGGTCAGGATACCACTTTCAAATCGGTTTCCGAAATAAAGTGGAAAATATCCCTTAAATATCAAAACAAATTTAAAATTTTTAGAATAAATACAAAAATATATTCGAAAGAGAAAGTACCATATGTAAAAATAACACGACATAATTTACATAGTTATATATATATATACATATATTATTATTATGTTTACAACACACATATTATATAGTAAAATAATATACACATATCATGTATGTACATATATACAATATGATAAGATATATAACATAATAATTATTATAATATAAGATAACATAATTAATAATAGTATATTGACAAGATATAATAACAAATAATAACATACATATATAACTTATAGCACTTATAATACAATATAATTATAATAAAATATAACTATGATATAACATCAATAATATAATAGTTACTAATAATAATAATAACGATGATAAATATGTTGAAAGGATAATGATAGTATGATATAATATAATATAAGTATGATATAAATATATATATATATATATGCATATAAAACATGAGAAATAAATAATAACAATAATAATAATAAATAAAAATATAATATATGTACATATACATGTAACATGAGAATATAATAATAGTAATATAAAGATTACATAATATATACATGTACTATATAATAAATAAATATATTATAATAACATATACATGAATAATAATAGTAATAATAATAATAAAATAACAATAATATATAAAATAATAATAATAATAATAATAATATAAAGCAGAAAGTTTGATGGCCTGGACCGTGATTTTCCCCTTTACAAAAAAAACCGCGGGTATGGTAACCGGGTCGGGTCGCGTATACGGGCAGGAGCATGAAACGACGTCGTTTTGGGCTTTAAGGGCAGGCACCAAAACGACGTCGTTTTGGACTTTGTTTAAATACCCCTTTTTTCTTCTAAATCCCACTTTGATATTTCATTTGAACCAAAACAAAGAAAAAAAATAATTGAGAGCTCTTATATTCTCTCCCACTCGGCTTGATCACCGCCGGTCGGAGGACTCGCCGTCGGTCGCCGGAGTTCACACCGCCGGCGAGGATACGACATGCAAGGGTGGTTTCCAACTCGGTTTCGCGCGTTGAGTCCAAATCCGAGGTTAGTTTTCCCGAACTCCCCCTATATTTTCCTAGATCTACAAAAGAAATTTCAGATCTAAAAAAATATTTTACCTTTTTTTTTGTGGACTGATTTTGCTTCGAATATTTTTTTGCTTTTTATTTCGAATCCTTTCTCTCTTTTTTTTTTTCGATTTTTTTTCTTTTACAATATTTCGAATTCTCTCTTCATTACATTTTCCGGTTTATATAGCCGAAAATCTCTTGCTTTTTTATATAAAAAATACATAGTGTGGTTTGGTTGTGATTTTCTTGTCTGCCATTGTTGCATGTGAGTGCTGGAGAAGGACCACGGTGGGGCTCGAGACGGCCGGGAAATCCGGAGTGCTCTAGGTGGTGGGGTTCGAGTCGGCAGCGGCTTGGCTTCATGGCGGCGGCGGCGGCGGCAGATCGGCTGGCGGCGGCGGCGGCTAGGGTTACATAATATTAGGTTTAGTTTAGGTTTTGGGTAATGGGTTTTATTATTGGGCTGGGTAAATGGGTTTAATGTATTTATTTTGGTTTTAAAATGGGTTACTACAGTTGCCCCTCTTTGCTTATTGTTGTATAACGACAATGAAGCAAAGACAAAAAGGAACCCATTTTAATTTGGTCTGGTTTAGCTCTTTTCTGCTTGGCACATTCTTTTCTTCTTTATTGATCTGCTCAGCTGCCAAGGTAGCTTGATCTGGAGGAGAAAAATTGATCCACTGCAACTCCATAGATGCGAGAAGATCTGAATAAGGCTCGATCATCTGCAACTTCATTGATGCGAGAAGATCTGAAGAGGGTCGATCATCTGCAACTCCATTGATGCGAGAAGATCTGAAGAGGGTCGATCATCTGCAACTTCATTGATGCGAGAAGATCTGAATAGGGGCGATCTACTGCAACTCCATTGATGCGAGAAGATCTGAAGAAAGGTTGATCTACTGCAACTCCATTGATGCGAGAAGATCTGAAAAGAGGCGATCTACTGCAACTCCATTGATGCGAGAAGATCTGAAAAATGGCGATCTACTACAACTCCATTGATGCGAGAAGATCTGAAAAGGGTCGATCTATTGCAACTCCATTGATGCGAGAAGATCTGATGAAGGCTCGATCATCTGCAACTCCATTGATGCGAGAAGATCTGAAGAGGGGCGATCATCTACAACTCCATTGATGCGAGAAGATCTGAAAAGGGGCGATCTACTGCAACTCCATTGATGCGAGAAGATCTGAAAAGGCTCGATCTACTGCAACTCCATTGATGCGAGAAGATCTGAAGAAGGGTCGATCATCTGCAACTCCATTGATGCGAGAGGATCTGAAGAAGGGTCGATCATCTGCAACTCCATTGATGCGAGAAGATCTGAAGAGGGGTGATCTTTTGCAACTCCATTGATGCGAGAAGATCTAAAAAGGGTCGATCTACTGCAACTCCATTGATGCGAGAAGATCGGTAACCGTTTGCTCCGGGCTAGTTGTACCATTCCCCTGGGTACAATCAGTTTCTACCAATCATGAGATTGGATTTTTCCCAAGGATTTATTTTCCTTGGACCATTCGTGACAATGGATTTTCGATGGACATCTGAATTGTCCATTCTCTTAAACTTAACCGTGTTTAAGCATGTTATGCCTACATTTATGTCGGCTCTCGATTTTGCATTTTTCCCAAATGCACAGGGATCAACGGATTTGACTTGCCTTTACCAGTAGCCGTTTGCTCCGGACTAGTTGTACCATTCCCCTGGATACAATCAGTTTGGACCAATCATGAGATTGGATTTTTCCCAAGGATTTATTTTCCTTGGACCATTCGTGACAATGGATTTTCGATGGACATCTGAATTGTCCATTCTCTTAAACTTAACTGTGTTTAAGCACGTTATGCCTACATTTCTGTTGGTTTCGGATTTGCATTTTTCCCAAATGCACAGGGATCAACGGTTTTGATTTGCCTTTACCGGTAGCCGTTTGCTCCGGGCTAGTTGTACCATTCCCCTGGGTACAATTAGTTTGGACCAATCATGAGATTGGATTTTTCCCAAGGATTTATTTTCCTTGGACCATTCGTGACAATGGATTTTGATGGACATTTGAATTGCCCATTTAAACTTAACCGTTTTTAAGAATGTTGTACTGACATATCTGTCAGACTTACCAAACAACTTAAGTTCAGCTGTGATTGTTGTGAAGAGATAAGGTCCGATAAGATCACTTTTTCTCTTTTTGAAGGCTCAATAATTTTGATTGAAAATACATAGTCAACGGTTTTGAAAACATGGAATCCAAGTGGGTGTTTATGCCCCAGATTGGCATTGATTACCCTATCTTTTGCTGAAAGAGTAAGCCAGAACCACATATCTGGTTGCATTTTCTGTTACAAATTTGAGAAGACGATATGGCTTATTGCGCTTTTGGCACGGACTTGTTCCGATACTGGAGAGTGAAACTCTGTCTAGCCTGATCACTAGGCTTCTTCTTCTTGTCCCAGGATTGTCTGCCCCATTTTGCCTCAGCTCTTTTTTTTATGATATTCTCTTTTTCCTTAGAGCTGCCCTTCATCTGAGTACTTTAGGAGTTTTTCAAAGTAATGCAAAGATGTCAATAAAATATTTATATAACAAGAAAACAAGATGAAAAGTCAAGTTTATTGAAAATAAAGTTTGGAACACTTAAGTGGGGAAACATTAAAAAGGAGCAAAACAAAACACATGACAAAATTAGGTCCCCTTAATATCATATAAGCGACTTTAGCAGGATTCATGGGCCGTGAGCCTTGACGTGTCTAGAAGACCTCTGGTACTTTGTTGACAGAGTCTTCTGGTTGTCTCTTCAAGCAAAGTATCTTTTGACTGAATCCGAGTTCACAGGATTAGGTAGATCCTTACCATCCATTTCATTCAGGATTAAAGCTCCTCCAGAAAAGGCCTTTTTCACGACGTACGGACCTTCCCAGTTTGGCATCCATTTTCCTCGGGCATCTCTGTGAATTGGCAATATCTTTTTCAGTACCAAGTCTCCCACCTGGAATTCTCTTGGACGAACCTTCTTATTGTAGGCTTGCATCATCCTTTTCTGATACATTTGACCATGTCGAATGGCTTTCAGCCTTTTTTCTTCGACCAAAGCTAGTTGGTCATATCTGGCTCGAATCCATTCTGCTTCATCTAATTTCAATTCTGATAAGACCCGAAGGGAAGGGATTTCAACCTCAATAGGCATTACAGCTTCCATCCCATAAACTAGTGAGAAAGGGGTTGCCCCAGTTGAGGTTCTGACCGATGTACGATAGGCATACAAGGCAAATGGCAACTTTTCATGCCAATCTTTATAAGTTTCTACCATTTTCCCAACAATCTTCTTGATATTCTTGTTGGCTGCCTCCACCGCTCCATTCATTTGGGGGCGATACGGTGAGGAATTGTGGTGTCGTATCTTAAACTGCTTACACACCTTTTCAATGGCCTTGTTGTTTAAATTCAATGCGTTGTCGGATATAATACTTTCTGGCATTCCATATCGACATATGATCTCTTTCTTCAAGAATCTGCATACTGCCGATTTGGTGACATTCGCATAGGTGGCCGCTTCTACCCATTTAGTGAAGTAATCAATGACTACAAAGATGAATCGATGCCCGTTCGAAGCCTTTGGCGAAATGGGGCCAATGACATCCATGCCCCACATAGAGAACGGCCATGGGGAGGTCATAACATGTAGTGGTGATGGAGGAACACGAATCTTATCAGCGTAGATCTGACATTTGTGGCATTTCTTGGCATAGCTGATGCAATCTTCTTCCATAGTTGACCAGTAATAGCCAAATCGCATAATTTGCCTAGCCATGGTAAACCCGTTAGCGTGGGTCCCACATATGCCTTCGTGGACTTCTTCAAGGATTTCTCTAGCCTCCACATCATCCACACAGCGCAGTAAAACTTGATCCTTCCTTTTTTTGTAAAGAATCTCCCCGTCCAGGATATATTCGCTTGCCAACCTCCGCAATGTCTTTTTTTCATTCTCAGTGGCCTGTTCCGGATATTCACGATTTTTCAAGTATTGCAACAGGTCATGATACCAAGGTTGTTCATCTTTCTTACCTTCCTCGATATCATAGCAGTAGGCCGGTGTCTGGTATATACTCATCTGTATAGGTCTCAAATCAGACTGCTTGTTAACTTTAATCAGCGAAGATAACGTAGCCAAAGCATCCGCCATCTGGTTGTCCTCCCGGGGAAGATAATGAAAAGTAATCTCGTAAAATTCCTTGATCAAGTCCAAGACTAGGTTTCGATAGTCCAATAGTTTGGAATCTCTGGTGCCCCATTCTCCTCGAAGCTGATAAATCACAAGCATGGAGTCTCCATATACTTTTAATGATCTAACCTTTCGTTCAATGGCCGCTCGAATCCCCATGACACATGCTTCATATTCTGCTATGTTATTCGTACAATCGAAGTCAAGCTTACTGGCAAAAGGGTAATGGTTACCATCTGGGGAGACTAATACTGCCCCGATCCCCTTTCCTGTGGCATTTGAGGCTCCATCAAAATTTAATTTCCAACATTTATCTTCTAGAGTATTTTCCTCTAGAGTCATAATGTTCATCAAATCTTCATTTGGGAAGTCAAAGTTTAGGGGCTCATAATCCTCTAGTGCTCGGCTGGCTAAAAAGTCAGCTATTGCACTTCCTTTTATGGCTTTTTGGTTTACATAAACCAAATCAAATTCAGATAGCAAAATCTGCCACCTGGCCATTCTTCCTGTTAGTGCTGTTGACTCCATTAAGTATTTCAGAGGATCGAGTCTTGAAATCAACCACGTCGTATGATACAACATGTATTGTCTTAACCTCTTAGTGGTCCAAATCAGGGCACAACACAACTTTTCAATTAGTGAATATCTCACTTCACCTTCTGAAAATTTCTTACTGAGGTAATAAATTGCTCTTTCCTTCTTCCCTGACTCATCATGCTGGCCGAGCACGCACCCCATAGAATTTTCAGAGACGGTCAAGTACATAATCAATGGTTTATTTGGGACAGGAGGCATCAAGACGGGAGGATTTGACAAGTAATGCTTGATCCTGTCAAAAGCTTTCTGACATTCATCGTCCCAATTTCCAGGATTATGCTTTTTGAGGAGGCGAAAGATGGGGTCACATTTTTCAGTTAACTGTGAAATGAACCGAGCAATATAATTTAATCTTCCCAAAAAACCTCTTACTTCTTTCTGAGTGCGAGGGGGTGAAAGTTCTTGAATGGATTTAACCTTATCAGGATCAACTTCGATACCCCTTTCGCTGACTATGAAGCCCAACAATTTTCCTGATCTAACCCCAAAGGTACATTTGGCAGGATTCAGCTTTAACTGGTATTTTCTTAGTCTCAAGAATAGTTTTTTGAGGACTATGACATGCTCTTCTTCTGCTCGTGACTTGGCAATCATGTCGTCGACATATACCTCAATCTCTCTATGCATCATATCATGAAACAAGGTAACCATAGTTCGTTGGTAAGTTGCCCCTGCATTTTTAAGCCCAAAAGGCATCACCTTGTAACAAAAGGTTCCCCATTGTGTTATAAACGTAGTCTTGTGCATATCTTCTGGATGCATCTTTATCTGGTTGTAGCCTGAGAAACCGTCCATGAAAGAGAACAATGAGTGTTTTGCGGTATTGTCAACCAGGGTGTCGATATGAGGCAATGGAAAATTATCTTTAGGGCTGGCTTTGTTCAAGTCCCGATAATCAACGCACATGCGGACCTTGCCGTCCTTCTTTGGAACAGGAACTATATTAGCTACCCATTCTGAATACTTGATCTCCTGGAGAAAGCCAGCATCATACTGTTTCTTGACTTCCTCTTTTATTTTCAAAAGTGTATCAGTCCTCATTCTTCGAAGTTTCTGCTGAACTGGCTTGTAGCCTTCCTTTATGGGCAGTTTATGCACGACCACACCCGTGTTTAACCCTGGCATGTCTTGGTATGACCATGCAAAGATATCCCTGAATTCTAGTAGCAATTCAACAAGATCATGCCGTGTCTTCGTGGTAATGTGTGTCCCGATCTTCACTTCTCTGCTTTCATTTTCATCTCCGAGATTGATCGTCTCTAACGCCTCTTTGTAAGGTAAAATCTTTTTTTCCTCGTATTCAACCATCTTTAATAGATCTGGGGATAAGTCATAATCTTGGTCTTCTTCAAAGTCCTGAGGTCCATCTAGACACACGTCTCGTTCAAAAATTAGTTCTGAATCCATTTCAGTGCTGCTTGATATATTGATATCAGGGGACCTGACATAAAATAATGATGACAATTGGAAAAACATGATTTGAAAAGGGTTACTACGTATGGATAAGAGTAAAAACAAAAGAAATGTGTTTTTTTTTAAGTTACACACAAAAAAGGGCATGTATTATTTATTAACATAAGGACCATATAAGATTATAAGCATATGCCCTTTTACAGAAAAACCTTGTTGCTCCTGGGAAAGAGTAACAAGTGTGTTCTGAACATTACTCTGAAGTACTCCTAAACACTGCAGAGAGTTCTTTGGCAGTCCAATTATTCAGAACACTTCCAGGGGCATAAGGACGAATTCCTCTCAGATACACCCCTTCATTTCCTTCATCAACTATAACATTTATATCCAAAGTTTCCAGCCTTTTCCTCAAATCTGCCTCTTCCTTGGCTAGCTTAGGGTAGAGAAACCCTCTTGAGATAAAATTTTTAGACAGAGGAGGAAAAACCATGGGCTCCCAGCTAACTTCTGCTCCTTCCAAGCGGGCTCTTCGTCTTTCTTGCTTCTTCAAAATTTCACTCCTTGTTTGCTTTGCATTTGGCCTATACCCGAGACCAAAGCGATCTTGCTTGTTGACGGCAGATGGCGCATTGACCCGTCCCTGCAAATACTTTCCAAGTCCGCGACCAACCCGGGCTCCTCTCCCCATTGTCAGCTTGACTCCAACCCTTGTGGCTTTAGATAGTCTAGGAGTGGGAATGTGACTCCCTTCGGGTATAAAGGTTGCATTAACAAACTCAAATGTTCTAAAGGAACATTCGACTGCCTTTTCATCAGTCTCGATGTAAGGGGCTTCACTAGTGATAGAAGCTATAATATCCTCTTCAGCGTTCACGGTGACCAGTCGCCCATCGAAAATAAATTTCAGTTTCTGATGAAGTGAAGACGGGACTGCCCCAGCCGAGTGGATCCAAGGTCTTCCTAATAGACAATTATATGTGGGTTTGATATCCATCACTATGAAATCTACATCATATGTATTTGGGCCCACAAGTAGTGGTACTTCAATCTTTCCCATTACTTTTCTTTCAGTACCGTCGAAGGCTCGAACCAGAGTATTACACGTCTTCATGTGAGAACTGTCTATTGGGAGCCGGCTTAAAGTGATTAATGGCAAGACATTCAGGGCGGATCCATTATCAATCAGGATTCTCGGCAAGGTATAACCTTTACACCGACTGGTGATGTGTAAGGCCTTAGTGGATCCTGTACCTTCTGCTGGTATTTCATCATCGTGAAAGTAGATGAAATTATTGGCATTAATATTATTTACCAATCTATCCAATTTGTTCACTGAAATGTCATTGGGAACAAAGGTTTCATTCAACACTTTCAACAACGTGTTCCGGTGTGTTTCAGAGTTTAGCAATAGGGATAGTATTGATATGCGAGCAGGCATTTTCCGCAGATGTTCAACAACATTGTACTCGCTATGTTTCAAAAATTTCAAGAATTCTTTCACCTCTTCCTCTTTTACTGGCCCGTTGATGGGTGATTCTGGTTCAGCATTTACGGGAGCTTTCTCTTTCAGGTCTTCTGCTTCTTTGGGAACGTATCGTCTCCCGCTTCTAGTAAAGAAGCCTACATCGTTTACGTTCCCTGAAGTTGTTTTTGAGGCCACGTCTTCTTGGATTGAGATTTCACAATTGTATTTCCAAGGGAC
The DNA here is from genome assembly GCA_030270665.1 of Hibiscus trionum. Taxonomy (NCBI): domain Eukaryota; kingdom Viridiplantae; phylum Streptophyta; class Magnoliopsida; order Malvales; family Malvaceae; genus Hibiscus; species Hibiscus trionum. The sequence continues at coordinate 33,980,821 of BSYR01000021.1, forward strand.
CTTCCTACTATCATGGTACGGGAAGGGCACTGGTTTCTGAATCGTAACTTTGGCTTGTGAGCTCTCACCTTTTCCACTTCTCCCTGATCCCGAAATAACAATGACTGGGTAGTTGCCCTCTAGGTTCGTGTTTTTGTATTCTGAGGTACATATATATGCTTCCTCAACAGGCCTTTCTTCGAAAAATTCTAACTCTTTGTTATCAATCAATCGCTGGATGAGGGTCTTGAACTCTGTACAGTTCTGGATATCGTGATCCTTTTTGCCATGGTATGGGCAACAATCATTCGAGATTTTCTTAACGTCTCCTGCGAATTTCTGTAGCATACCTATCTCGATCATCTTTTTCCAGACCCATCTTAATGGTGTTTTTACATCTTCAACAGTGGTCTTGATTTTTCTATTACCTTCAACAATTGCATTTGCCCCAGACTCAGCATGGTCAGGTAACGGACTTCCAGATGTGTTTGATCCAGCGGAGTCATTGAACCTTACAACTCCCATTTTTATGAATTTTTCAACAAGTCTCTTAAAAGCGACACAATTTTCGATAGAGTGCCCTGTTATTCCGGCATGATAATCACAATGAGCATCAGCATCATACCATTTTGGATAAGGGGGTTGAATTGGCTTAATGTAGAATGGAGACACCACATGTGCATTGTACAAATTCTTATACAACTCGCCATAGGATATGGGGATGGAAGTAAATTCCATATCTTCTACCTTTGTCCTTTGGTTTGATCCTTGTTTAGAGGAATTTTGAACATTCGAGGTTGCAGCTTTGGGTTGCCCGACTGTCAGCTGCTTGGTATAGCCGACATTATAGACACCTGTATTGCTGACCTCGTTGTCCCTTCTTCTATAATTCGATTTCTTTGTGTGTTCTTCATCCTCGATTTTTCCGGTTCTGATTGCATTTTCAATCATTTCTCCATTCATTATTATGTCGGAAAAATCTTTTGTGGCACCCCCTAGTATACGTCCTAGAAAGGGTTTTTTCAGTGTTCCGACAAAGAGCATCACCGTTTCTTTTTCTAATAAAGGAGGTTGTACTTGGGCTGCAACGTCCCTCCATCGTTGCGCGTATTGCCTAAAATTCTCATCAGGCCTTTTCTCCATATTTTGTAATGTAACACGATCTGGTGTTATATCAATGACATGATTATATTGTTTGACAAATGCCTGAGCTAAGTCTTTCCAGGAGGTGATCCTGTCACGGCTTAACTGGTTGTACCATTTGGCGGTAGACCCAGTTAAACTGTCCTGAAAGCAGTGGATCAGGAGAGGATCATTATTAATGTATCCTGTCATCCTTCTAATGAACATCGTAAGGTGCGCCTCAGGACAAGTATTCCCATTGTATTTTTCAAAATCCGGTATCTTAAATTTGGGTGGAAGCACCAGATCAGGGACCAGACTTAGCTCCCTTGCGTCCATCTTTGGAAATTGGTCTATACTTTCCATGGCCTTAAATTTTTCTTCCAGCTGCTTACAGCGATCTTCAAGCTGTTTGGGTAACTCGGCTTTAAGCCTGTCCATTTCATTGAAGTCAGGAACGACATACTCACTAGAATCATTGTGAATTATTGCCCCCCCGTGTGTAGAAGACTCAGCATGAACCATCAGTTGTTTTGCTGCAGGGGTTTCAACTGACAACTGGGTCTTGAGAGGAAGGCCCGAGTTATTGGTCAGCGCACTAGGATCTATGAAGATTTCCTTCCTTTTTTCCGAGCTTTGTCCGCCTAGCATTGCAGCTATCTTAGCTAACAAGTCTTCTTGTGCTCGTGAGATGTGATCACGAGTTTCCCGCTGTGTCTTCTCTAACTTACTTTCAATATCATTCCTGATGTCTTCATATGCTTGTTCAACTTTTGCCAATCTTTCTTCCATGTTTTTAGCTTTGCTTCTGGTGAAATACGGATATTGAGTTTGTAACTCTGCCAGCCCCAAAGTTGACTGCGATAATAATTCCTCGAGAATTAAAACTCAATGATGTAATGAGATGCAATGTGATGCATATGCGGACAAAAGACTAAGATATGCAAAGCAGTCATTATATTAGTATCACAACATATTTTACACAAAAAGGTGTTGATTTCGGTACAACTTTCAAAAGGAAACTCGCATCAGAACAAGTTTCTTTACATAAGGTAGGTCTATTTCACATATATTGCTTGGCTTTAACACCGAGGATCCTGATCTTCCTGAAAAGCCAGGCCAACTTCTTGCCTCTATCAGACTCTAATTCAGTTTGTAAGCTCAGGACGTCAGCTTGGACAGCTAGAGTCTGTAAGTGCTCCGCGACCTCTCGTACTTGAACCAGGGCTTCAGCCATTACACTGTCTCTATCCCGGATTCTGTCTTGAGATTGATCTAACCGTGCTTGCCACTGTTGGTTGTTCCATGACTGAATTTCTTCAAAACTATTAATTTGGCCTCGACAGATTTCCAGAGCCGCTTCTAAATCTTCAACCTGTCTCTTCATATTCTCATTCTCTTGTCTACTTGCCTTTAACTCAGCTGTATGATTCCGGCTGCGGTACCTTTGTAAGGAGCCTTCCAATTCACCAACTCGGCCTCTTAGGCTTAGATTCTCGGCTCTGTTTCGAAACAATTCTTCCTCCATAGTTATTTGTTGTCCTTGAATGTCATTAAACCTCATTTCCCAACGGTCAACTTTCTCTTTTTCCTCTTGGATTTCATGCTTCCATTCGGTTGAAGTTTTTCCAAGGTCGGCATATTTTGCAAATGTGCGCAACTTCTTATAATCATTTCGTAAATTGTTTAGGTCTTCCTCGGCTTTACCTTTTCCTTTCCTTAGCCTTTCGATTTCTCGCTCTTGGGATTGCATACCAAACTTTAACTGGTTCTTTTCATTTTCTAACCCTGACAGGCGGTTTTCCATTATCAAGTACTTTTTCTTAAAGTCATGCTTCGCGATCTCCATCTCCGAGGGATCCACTTGTAACTGTTCCTCCAACGGTACATTATTTTCTGAGTTTGGTAAGGGGATATCATCATTGATTCTCATACTTCTCCATCGTCGATATTCCGGCATAACTCTAGGTTTTTCGTCGAATGATTCCATCTTGTAAATACGCTTCCATGCCTCAGCAATCTTAGAAACGTTTTTCTTATATCCTCTTCCCTCGTATGGGAATTCACAAGTAGCAAGCCCTCTTGTCGCTGGGATGAACTGTCTCGACCTGTATTGCCTAGATACTAGTAATGGCGCATACCCAATTGCTCCCCATATTCCAAGAAGAGGTACCCAGTCATAGTCTCCACATTTGTAAACAATATTAGTAGGGAAGAACCAGCGTGCTTTCCAGATGACGTCTTTTTCTTGAAGGTTTCGGAAAATGGACTTCCACTTATCACATGATAGGTTTTCAGGCCTTGGCGTAGACGCGAGGTCCTGCAACGGCGAGTAATTCTCGAAGCATGCTTGATAAGAAACTTTCTTCGGCTTCCAAAAATGACTATGAAACCAAACCAATAATAATTGAGCACAACAAGTGAACCTCCCTTCACCGCTTTTTTTACAAGCACTGAGAGACCTGAAGGTTTCGGCTAGAATGGCTGGAACTGGAGTAATCCCTTTATCTAGGTGATCGAACAGCTCCATAACTGCATCATCGATGTATCCTAATGATTTGGGAAAGATAACCAAACCGTAAAAGGCCAAGGCAAACATTTTAACTTGTTTTTCGCGCTTAGTTTCGGCTTGGATCAGGTCCTGTATGAATCTCCATGCGATACATCTAGTTTCCCCTTTTATCTTAATCCTGGCTTTAGCCCACTGTTCGTCCATACCAGTCGTCTTTAACAGCCTCTTCTGAAACTCCGGAGGATTAGGAGACTTGAAGTATGCTCTGTTAACTTGGATTTTTGGACAACGGATCAAAGTGGTATATTCTTCAAGAGTTGGTACCAAATCAACATCACCTAGAGTAAAACAACTGTAGGCGGGATTCCAGAACTGGGCAAGGGCTCTAAACAAAGCTTTATCAATGTTGACATCTAGTAGGTGCGGCAAATCACCATAACTATTGTAGAACAACTGTTTATTTGTTTCGTCCCACTGGTTCCAGATTTCCTTTAATTCGTGCAACTGGTTCTGAGTTGACCTGATATTGGTAGAATCCCCAAACTCTGGCTTTTCACCTTCTAGCAAGCTATCCCCTTTCTGGCGCTGAGCCTCTTCTGACCATTTTCGTACGCCCAAATTGCCTTCTACCTTATCAAGAAATTGGTTCTCCATAGCTAATCCTTTATAACAGTTGAACTTGCCTCAACACCTTTTTTTTAAAAAAAAAATAAAAAAAATGCAATGCAATAACAACAAAAGGAAACAAAGCAAAACATGGTAGTACCGATATAAAAGAATAATATACATAAAATGAATAAATAAAGTAAACATAACTGAAATTAAAGAGCATAAAAAAAATCGAAATCCCCCCATTCTCTTTCTAATGCACTTATTAGGTGATTCTCTAGATGGGTGAAGTCTCGGTATGGCTCTAAAGGGCAGGCTTTTATGGTTCACTACATGGGGTTCAGTTCTACGAATGGTACCCGAACCGCAATGCTATCGCCTACTAGGGCTAGCAAAGCTCAATTCAGGGGGATACAGGTCTCTAGGTCTGCACGGAGACGAGAGTCTCACGAAGACAAAGAGACCAATATCCCGAAAGCGATTCACCATCCTACACGGAGGCGGTACCTCACGAAGGCGTGGTTTCTCGCTCCCACTTAAGGGACGAAGCTCGGGTTGAGAGCTTATGATATGAACTTAGAAAATATATTTTACGAAAAAATTTATAAATATATACATACATATATATAAATGGGATCACAAAATTAAATTAAACCAAGTTAATATTTTTCGATCAATAAAACAAAAGGGTAACCAACTTGTGACTTGACTCTCGAAAAAAAAGGTCCCCAGCGGAGTCGCCAAGCTGTAACAACGGGTGAGTCGCCACCAATCTTTAGTTTTTACTTTAGGTGCGATTGGAACACCTGGAAAACCCGGTTATTTTAATAGAAACCAATTTTCACGATTTTATTAAAATTCGAGTTTTAGATCTGCGAAACCAGAAAAACAGGTTCGGGAGTCGGTTACGTGTAGGGAAGGGTGAGCACCCCCACAACGCCCAAAAATTGGTACCTAGTCGGTTACAAATTGTTTTAATGACGGAACTTAAAAAATTGAATTTAATTTAATAAGATGATCCCAAAAAAAACTAAGGAGAATATTTCTTTATTTACGATAGCCGAGGAAGATGACACCTGAATAGGTCAGGATACCACTTTCAAATCGGTTTCCGAAATAAAGTGGAAAATATCCCTTAAATATCAAAACAAATTTAAAATTTTTAGAATAAATACAAAAATATATTCGAAAGAGAAAGTACCATATGTAAAAATAACACGACATAATTTACATAGTTATATATATATATACATATATTATTATTATGTTTACAACACACATATTATATAGTAAAATAATATACACATATCATGTATGTACATATATACAATATGATAAGATATATAACATAATAATTATTATAATATAAGATAACATAATTAATAATAGTATATTGACAAGATATAATAACAAATAATAACATACATATATAACTTATAGCACTTATAATACAATATAATTATAATAAAATATAACTATGATATAACATCAATAATATAATAGTTACTAATAATAATAATAACGATGATAAATATGTTGAAAGGATAATGATAGTATGATATAATATAATATAAGTATGATATAAATATATATATATATATATGCATATAAAACATGAGAAATAAATAATAACAATAATAATAATAAATAAAAATATAATATATGTACATATACATGTAACATGAGAATATAATAATAGTAATATAAAGATTACATAATATATACATGTACTATATAATAAATAAATATATTATAATAACATATACATGAATAATAATAGTAATAATAATAATAAAATAACAATAATATATAAAATAATAATAATAATAATAATAATATAAAGCAGAAAGTTTGATGGCCTGGACCGTGATTTTCCCCTTTACAAAAAAAACCGCGGGTATGGTAACCGGGTCGGGTCGCGTATACGGGCAGGAGCATGAAACGACGTCGTTTTGGGCTTTAAGGGCAGGCACCAAAACGACGTCGTTTTGGACTTTGTTTAAATACCCCTTTTTTCTTCTAAATCCCACTTTGATATTTCATTTGAACCAAAACAAAGAAAAAAAATAATTGAGAGCTCTTATATTCTCTCCCACTCGGCTTGATCACCGCCGGTCGGAGGACTCGCCGTCGGTCGCCGGAGTTCACACCGCCGGCGAGGATACGACATGCAAGGGTGGTTTCCAACTCGGTTTCGCGCGTTGAGTCCAAATCCGAGGTTAGTTTTCCCGAACTCCCCCTATATTTTCCTAGATCTACAAAAGAAATTTCAGATCTAAAAAAATATTTTACCTTTTTTTTTGTGGACTGATTTTGCTTCGAATATTTTTTTGCTTTTTATTTCGAATCCTTTCTCTCTTTTTTTTTTTCGATTTTTTTTCTTTTACAATATTTCGAATTCTCTCTTCATTACATTTTCCGGTTTATATAGCCGAAAATCTCTTGCTTTTTTATATAAAAAATACATAGTGTGGTTTGGTTGTGATTTTCTTGTCTGCCATTGTTGCATGTGAGTGCTGGAGAAGGACCACGGTGGGGCTCGAGACGGCCGGGAAATCCGGAGTGCTCTAGGTGGTGGGGTTCGAGTCGGCAGCGGCTTGGCTTCATGGCGGCGGCGGCGGCGGCAGATCGGCTGGCGGCGGCGGCGGCTAGGGTTACATAATATTAGGTTTAGTTTAGGTTTTGGGTAATGGGTTTTATTATTGGGCTGGGTAAATGGGTTTAATGTATTTATTTTGGTTTTAAAATGGGTTACTACATCCTTTATGGTATTTATCGACTCGTTTAATAAATAAATTACGATTAGAAGAACACAATAGTGCAATTTAAGGATTTTCAGTTTAAAGATTCATGTTGGGCAGTTCTTGTTTTTTTTTGCTGTTGTAAAAGTTTTGGTTACTTGGTTCTGATCATATCTTCGGTAATTTTATGCTTTATTTTGTGTGACTTTATTAGTCAAATTTTTGGTTTACTACTATTTGTATGATCGCACCTATGTTTCAATCATAATTCATGAATTACTTAGGAGTTGGTCAATTGTTATCTAACAACTGAAAAGATTAAAGTTTCATGTGATAATGATATCAACTATTCATTTATATGATATTTTGATTTCAATTTTTCGATTAAATATTTGATTATTTTGAATTCAATCTTTGAGTGATATATAAAGTTATGGATTGAAATACATTTAGTTAAAATTATATATTTTACCTTCAAGTTTATAGTGAGTTTTTTAGTAAATGTATATTTAAGGATTTTTTTTTGAGAAACATTAAAAGATTTCGGTTTTTCGATTTCTGATAGCCCCTTTAGACAACCTTATTTTGGGTTACTTCGGAAACTTAAGTGTTATCAGAAATTTCAGTTTTGACTGTTACAAAATTTTTAATTTAAATATCGGTATATTTATATTATATATGTTGAGATAAAATAATTGAAACATTAAGTCACCAAAATGACCTCTATTGTGAAAATTATTTTATTTTAAAATATACAAGGTTTTGTACATGTAAGTCGGATTATGTTAGTATTAATCGGCCCAAAGGAAGGTTAATAATTAACATTATTACATGTGCAATTGTGGTAATAAACATGTGATAATTATTCGGTTTTACATGTCAGCAATAAATCGGCCCAAAGAAAGATTTCTGTTTGATATGTTCTTATTATCAATGTTTGATTACTATACAGAGATATCACTTGCAAGTTAATGTTTTGTCCAACGATGAAATATCAATGGAGTGTTCGATATCATAATATGAGGTTTACCTTTATTCAAATTTATTATTATTTTGGTTATCTTTTAATTTAATTGAAAGATAAAAAAATTAAGGAATTTTTTTTTGAAATAAATAAATTCATATTTTGGCTTCGGACATCTAATATTTTAATAGATTAGTTGAAACATAATGTCACCAAAGTGACCGCTTTTGTGTAGATTAGTTTATTTAAAATATTAAGATGATTATGGGTTTTTGTAATTCATGCGTTTATTAATTGGCCCAAAGGAGAGTTAGTGTTTGGCAGAATTACAACGACATCTGTGGCGATAAATGTGTGACAATTATAAGGTATTTTATGTGAGCAATACGTTAGTCCAAAGATGAGCCTATTGTTTGACATAGTTTATTGTCAATGTTTGATTACTTCAACAAGAGTATCACTTACAGTTAATATTATTGTCCAAAGACTTGATATTAATGTTGTGCTTGGTATCTTGAGGGGAACTAGCCATTATTTTGAATTTATTTGTTTACTCATGAGTATTAATGTGAGCTTGCTTTTATTTTATTTACTTATTTTTGTTCTATATTTAGGTAAATTATCTTTGTTGTCACAATATCTGTTAAATACGTTCTACATTCATGTTTAGCGAAACTAATTTCAAGGAATAGAAAAGACACTTACATATAGTATTTGGTTGTATGAACATAGAGTTTACACTAAGGAAAGAACATCTTGCACCTCTCATTGCGTTAAGCACCCATAAAAGAAATTTTGAGAGGTAAGATCGTTCGAATCGTATGAGTCTAATGATCATAAAACACTACATTCAAGATGTCTTTAGGAGCACAAATCTAAATAAATTACTCAAACTAAGGGTTTCCTTGACGAAATTAAAGAAATATTTTACCCAAAACATTAAGGTTAAGATGACATCACTTATGCCTTCTTTGAGGTCTATGAAGTATAAGGGTCAAAGAAATATATGAGAGAGTACATTATGAAAATGTTTAATATTGCTTCAAAATTTAAGGCACATAAGATCAAACTTTTTAACAATTGTTTGTTCTTATGGTTTTTGTACCGCTTCCTATACAATTTAATGCAATTCAAGTTACAATTGTGAAAGAGAGAAATAGACTCCATTTGGGCTCGTTTCTCACTATGTTCAAGAGGAAGAAAAGTTGAAGCATTATAAGTGTAAAAGTACTCTTTTGGTTAGTGTTCATTTAGTCAGTGTCTCTAAAATAAGGGCAATAAAAGAAAATATTAAAATAAAATTGCTAAGGGTCATACTCAAAAGAAACAACAATAAATTACAAAAGGGTTGATTTCTTTTGTAACAAGTTAGGACACATATGAAGTAATTCAAGTTTAAAAGCGAGCAACTACTTCAGTTATTTTGACTGATCCATGAACCGTAAATTTTATGATCCCACAATTAAGATTATTTTAAGGAGAGATTTATAAATTTTTTTAGGATGTTGAGTTTGGAGGGAGAAATAAGATTAGATACACTACTATTGAGGAGGAATTGAATTATAATTTAATTCATACTATCACTTTTGATGATGTTTAGGTTTTCACACATATCATTAATCAAGAAGTGAATCAAGTACCTCAGCAAAATAATGTTGAACAACTCTCATTCAATATAAGGTAATTGTTTCAGAAGAACAAACTCAACAACCTTAAAGAACAAGTGTCATTAAAGAGGTCCACGAGAGGAAGATGAAATACTATTTCGGATTATTATATTGTATTTTTTTTCAAGAAAATAAGATAACAATGGAATGATAGAAAATGATTAATCATTTTTATCAAACCATACAAATTTTAACTCTCAAAAGTGGATTGATGTCATTCAAGAAAAGTATAATTTTATGCAAGACAATAAAGTTTATGAACTTGTCTTATTACATGAAGGTGCAAACCAATTAGTTGTAAATGGATATTTAAAACTAAGAGGGATACAAATGGTAATGTGGATAAGTATAAAACACATCTTGTATCTAAAGGATATACTCTAAAAGAAGACATTGATTTTGCAGAGACTTTCTCTCAAGTTTTATTGAAAGACTCTTTCAAGATAATTATTACACTTGTTGCTTGTTTTAGTGTTAAGCTACATTAGATAGATGTTAAGCTTGTTTTTTCAATGGCGACATTGAAGAAACTATTTATATTGTACAATCATAAAGTTGTGTCTTATGATACAATATCAATGATATGTAAATTAAAGAAATCTATCTATGAGATTAAGTAGGACTCTCATTAATGAAATTATAAATTTCATGTTGATTATCTCATTCGGTTTTGAGATAAATTTGGTTGACAATTGTATGTACTACTAGTTCAGTGGGAGTAAAACCAAGTGATACTCATATTGCTAAAGAAGACAAATTTAGTCTTACTCAATGCCCTAAAAGTAACATTGAAATTTAGAAAATTCAAAAAATTCTCTATGCATAAGCTATTGAGAATCTAATTTATGCTTAAGTATGTATGCGTTCGAAAATTGTATACATTGTTAGAATGTTAGACAGATATTTAAGGAATCATATTATGGACCATTGGATAGCAGCTAATGAGATTATGAGATATCTTCAGAGAACAAAAAATTGCATGCTCACATGTCAGAGTTCTGGTAAGTTAGAGATCATTAAGTTTACAGACTTCGATTCTATTAGAATATTGATGCAAAAGAATTTTGTCACATAGGCTGCTAATTATAGATTGAACATAAAGACCACTATAGTTATTTTGTGACAATAAATATACATTCATTTATTCTATAAACAATAGGAACACTTCAAATTTGAAGCACATAAATATTAAGTTCCTAGTTGTTAAAGAAAATTCAGAGTGGTTGTGTGTCTATAGAGCATGTTGGTACAAACTCCATAATTGCGCGCATATTAAGAAACTGTAACTCTAGGTCTTTCATGAGCACACTACTCATGCGGGTGTAATGGTATTTAAGGATATTCAATTTTAGTGGGAGTTTGTAATTTTGAAAAATGCTCATTCGTTTTAGACACAATTTCGGTTATTTCAGTTTAAGGATATTTTAAGATAATTTTTTCTGCAGAAATAAAGTTCTTTTGGTTTATGCACACTCTAAATTCAGTAAAGTTGGTCTCACTAAGGTTTAGGAGGACCAGTTGGAAATAGACATGTTCGGTTCACATTTCATGTAATTTTCCATGCTACACATCCATGATTGATCTATGTCATTTGATTATGTTTGTATACGTGACCATTAATGGGCCCAGTCATGATTGATATGGCGAAGACCGCTTTGATCCTATATGAATATAGTTGATGGACGAGATTGTTATAGAATACCTATTATATAATAGCAAATTTTTGAGCTCATAAGGTTGTACATTTATCAGGAAACATATGTTGCCCAAGTGGGAGATTGTTGGATTAAAATCCGCAATTGTGGGCACATATGTAAAATGTATGTTGCTATTATAAAATATGACACAAAATAAAGTGACCAATTAAATTAAGCGTGTCATATGTATTAAAATGTCATGGAAATAAAAGTGTAGATACCATAAGATATATTTATAATTCAATGAGGGGCAGAATTATAAATATTTAATAGTTGATTTAATAAATCAACTATATAAAGAGGTAATGGTCCCCAATAAATAGGTTAACTTGTTTTTCTCTCCTTCCCCGTCAGAGAGTTTTACTTCAAGAGATAACCTATCTTCTTGGAAGATCAATACCAAAGTTATGAGATTTCCACATCAAGATTCAAGATTTCCACATCAAGATTTAAGATTTTCAATCTATCAATGAATTCAGGTACACTTCCGCATTCAGTTTATTATTCTTGATGATTTGACATGATAGATCATGAGTTTAGATTTCGTATCTATTATGTTTTGGTTTTAACAATTAAGCATAGTTCAATTTGTAGGATTTGTCCACCAATTACCTTCTGCATTCAATATCTCTTCATTTACAGCCCTTAGCCAAATGAACGCTCTCATTTTCTTGAAAAAAAAGATGTCTTTAATCACACAGGTTTTATCGTTAAACACCTCATCATTGCGTGCGAGCCACATGCTCCAAAGAGCAGCCGCAACTGCTATGAGCCATATAGATTTCACAGTCTTCGAAAGCTGAATGCTAAAGTAGAAGTTCAGAAATTCATCTTCCGTACCCATATTTACCCAATTAATGGACCACCAACTGCAAAATCTAGACCAGAATCAAGAAGCAAACCTGCGCTCAATGAATAAATGGTTAGTAGTTTCCAATCCCAGATCACACCACAGACATTCTTGCTTTAAATTCTGTAACATGACTCCTTTGTTGATTAGAAACTCTGTCGTTGGCAGCCTATCCAGCTTTAGCATCCATATTTTATCCCCATATTTTGCTCGAAAAACCTTACTCCACAAGGCTTCCTTCTCCGTTACAAATCTCCACCCCCACTTTGCCAAAAGTGCTTTATTTTTCAATTCAAGGTTGATTACCTCTGCACCACCCAACTTCTTCGGTCGACAGATTTTCCCCCAATTAACTCGAGCCATTTTCTTCCCTTCATTTCCATGCCCCATAAGAAATTCCTTCGGATTTATCAAGTTTTCTTGTTGAAAGCTGGTGACAGCTATGCCACCGAAAGTGGCCAAATTTATGGGTTGTAAATTAGGTGGAAAAGTGGAGTGGGATAATTAATTTTTGGTCCCTAAAGTTTAGGCTATTTACAAGTTTAGTCCCTAAAGCTCAACTATAAATAGCCTAGCCATTTGCCATTCTTACACATCCCAAATCATTCTAACCTCCTCTCAATACTAGAGAAATTAGAGAGTTTTCATAGAGTTGTTTTCTCCTTTTTATCAAGAGAGAATTGTCATTGTTTTCTCCTTGTTAGATTGAGAGAAGTTGTAATTCCTATTTTCTCATAGTGAAATTCTTCTACCTTTGTCCGTGGTTTTTACCCTATATTATTTAGGGGTTTTCCACGTAAAATCTGTGTCTCTTTTATCTTCATTATTATTTTCTCAAATTATCAGTTGCGTTTTTGCTCTATCCGACGACCGCATTCCGCAACAATTGGCATCAGAGCCAGATTTGGGTGCGTATATCTACTTACCGTATTCTCTGTTGGTTGCCACTGGAAAGTGGATCCTCCATCATAAGAAAGTAAGTTAGATATTACTCATTCATTGAAGGTGGTGGGCACTATTCACATCAAAAAGGTGAAATAGTGGGAGCTATCTGAAATAGAAGCTATGGCAACGAAATTTGATATTGAAAAGTTCAATGGGAGAAATTTCTCACTGTGGAAATTGAAGATAAAGGCCATCCTAAGAAAAAACGGATGTCTAGCGGCTATCAGCGAAAGGCCGACAGATTTTACGGATAACAAGAAATGGAATGAGATGGACGAGAATGCTATTGCAGACCTTCATTTAGCATTAGCAGATGAAGTACTATCAAGCATCGAGGAGAAGAAGACAGCCAAGGAGATTTGGGATCACCTCGCAAAATTATACGAGGTCAAATCGTTGCACAATAAAATTTTCCTTAAGAGGAAATTGTACACTCTTCGGATGTCAGAATCTACTTCAGTGACAGAGCACTTAAACACGTTGAATACTCTATTTTCTCAGCTTACATCCCTAAGCTATAAAATAGAGTCACAAGAACGTGCTGAACTTCTGCTTCAAAGTCTACCTGATTCGTATGATCAACTCATCATCAACTTGACAAACAACAACCTTACAAGTGATCTAGTCTTCGATGACGTTGCAGCTGCTGTTCTGGAAGAAGAAAATCGGCGCAAGAACAAGGAAGACAGACAAGGAAATCTGCAACAAGCAGAGGCCTTAACGGTGATGAGAGGAAGATCAACAGAACGTGGCCAAAGTAGCAGTCACAATCATGGTAGATCAAAGTCAAGGAGTAAGAAGAATTTAAAGTGCTACAACTGTGGAAAAAAGGGTCACATGAAGAAGGATTGTTGGAGTTTACCTAAAAACTCCAATCCTCAAGGAAATATGGCAAACACTTCAGATGATGGAGATGCTCTCTGTTGTGAAGCAGCAACAGCCATGGAAGGCAGAAAAAGATTTGCAGACATATGGCTTATTGACTCGGGAGCCACATATCACATGACCTCAAGAAGAGAATGGTTCTATAATTATGAACCTATCTCAGGAGGATCTGTGTACAGCTGCAATAATCATGCCTTGGAGATTGTTGGCGTTGGAACCATCAAATTGAAGATGTATGACGGGACAACCAAAGTTGTTCGAGATGTGCGACACGTGAAAGGCTTGAAGAAAAACTTATTATCCTACGGATTGTTGGATAATAATGCAAGCAAGATTGAAACACGGAAAGGAATCATGAAGGTGTTCCATGGAGCGCTTGTGGTGATGAAAGGTGAAAAGATAGCTGCAAATTTGTACATGCTGAAGGGAGAGACTTTGCTAGAAGCTGAAGCCTCTGTTGCCTCATGTAGTTCAGATTCTACCATGTTATGGCATCGGAAACTTGGACACATGTCAGAACAGGGAATGAAAGTCCTTGTGGAGCAAAAGCTACTTCCGGGTTTAACAAAGGTATCACTTCCTTTGTGTGAACATTGTATTACAAGTAAGCAGCATCGATTAAAATTCAACACATCAAATTCTAGAGGCAAGGCTGCTCTAGAATTGGTTCATTCTGATGTATGGCAAGCACCGGTTACATCCCTAGGCGGAGCAAAGTATTTTGTCTCCTTCATTGATGACTACTCTAGGAGATGTTGGGTGTATCCTATCAAGAGGAAGGCAGATGTGTTTTCAACCTTCAAAGTTTTCAAAGCGCGGGTGGAACTTGATTCAGGAAATAAAATCAAGTGTTTCAGATCAGATAATGGAGGTGAATATACAAGTGATGAATTTGATGACTTTTGCAGAAAAGAAGGCATCAAAAGACAGTTCACAACAGTATACACTCCTCAACAAAATGGAGTGGCAGAGCGGATGAACAGAACTCTGTTAGAAAGAACACGAGCAATGTTGAGAGCTGCAGGGCTAGAAAAAGCTTTCTGGGCAGAAGCAGTCAATACCGCCTGTTATTTGGTGAATCGGGCTCCATCAACTGCAATTGAGTTGAAGACACCGATGGAAATGTGGACTGGTAAACCAGTTGATTATTCAAACCTCCATATATTTGGAAGTATTGTGTACGTGATGTACAATGCCCAAGAAATTTCAAAGTTGGATCCAAAATCCAGAAAATGTAAATTCTTGGGGTATGCTGATGGAGTAAAGGGGTATCGCTTGTGGGATCCCACTGCCCGCAAAGTGATTATCAGCAGGGATGTTATCTTTGTAGAAGATAAGCTACAAAGAAAAGAAGAAGATGATAGCACTGATAAAGAAAAGCCAGAGACTACACAGATACATGTTGAAAATGAGTTTGAACAGAGAGATTGTTCTGAAGCAGAACCAGAGCTCGAGGAATCAGAACCAGAGAATTCTGAAGCTCCAACAACTCGTCAATCAGATCGTGTGAGAAGACGCCCCAATTGGCACTCAGATTATGTTATAGAAGGTAATGTTGCATACTGCCTTTTAACGGAGGACGGTGAGCCATCAACATTCGAGGAGGCAATGAACAACTCAGATGCTTCGCAGTGGATGGCGGCAATGCAAGAAGAAATCGAAGCCCTTCATAAAAATAATACATGGGAACTTGTGCCACTACCACAAGGAAGGAAGCCAATTGGTAACAAATGGGTCTTCAAAATCAAGAGAAATGGTGACGATCAAGTGGAGAGGTATCGTGCAAGACTGGTGGTCAAAGGATATGCTCAGAAAGAAGGTATTGATTTCAATGAAATCTTTTCTCCTGTGGTTAGACTAACAACGGTTCGAGTTGTCCTGGCAATGTGTGCTACATTGAATTTACATCTAGAGCAGCTAGATGTTAAAACAGCTTTTCTTCATGGAGATCTTGAAGAAGAGATTTACATGCTCCAGCCTGAAGGTTTTGAAGAAAAAGAAAAGAAGAACTTGGTTTGCAGGTTGAACAAATCTCTGTACGGTTTAAAGCAGGCACCGAGGTGTTGGTACAAGAGATTTGACTCCTTCATCATGAGCCTTGGATACAACAGACTTAATGCAGACCCTTGTGCTTACTTCAAGAGGTTTGGTGAAAACGAATTTGTTATATTGCTGTTGTATGTAGATGACATGTTGGTTGCAGGCCCCAACAAAGATCATATTGAAGAATTAAAGGCACGACTGGCTAGGGAATTTGAAATGAAGGACTTGGGACCAGCAAACAAGATTCTAGGGATGCAAATTCACCGAGACAGAAGTAGTAGGAAGATTTGGCTTTCACAAAAGAATTACTTGAAAAAGATCTTGTCACGATTCAGCATGCAAGATTGTAAGCCAATTTCTACCCCTCTTCCTATTAACTTTAAATTATCCTCCAGTATGAGTCCTAGCAGTGAAGAAGAGAGGATGGAGATGTCTCGAGTACCGTATGCATCAGCAGTGGGAAGTTTAATGTTCGCTATGATTTGTACAAGACCAGACATTGCACAAGCAGTGGGAGTGGTTAGTCGGTACATGGCGAATCCAGGCAGAGAGCATTGGAATGTTGTGAAAAGGATCCTGAGATACATCAAAGGGACCTTAAATGTTGCATTATGTTACGGGGGATCAAACTTTCTTATCAGCGGGTATGTCGATTCTGACTATGCAGGAGATTTGGATAAAAGCAAATCTACAACAGGGTATGTGTTTACAGTTGCTGGTGGAGCTGTAAGCTGGGTTTCAAAACTGCAATCGGTTGTGGCTACGTCAACAACGGAGGCAGAATATGTAGCAGCTACACAAGCCAGTAAAGAAGCAATATGGTTGAAAATGCTATTGGAGGAGCTCGGGCACAAACAAGAGAATGTCTCTTTGTTTTGTGACAGTCAGAGCGCCTTGCATCTTGCAAGGAATCCTGCTTTTCACTCAAGAACAAAACACATTCGGGTCCAATACCACTTCATTCGTGAGAAAGTGGAAGAAGGGACGATAGATATGCAGAAGATCCATACCGATGACAACATAGCAGATTTCATGACAAAAGCAATCAACACTGATAAGTTTACTTGGTGTCGATCCTCTTGTGGTCTGTTAGAGACGTAAGCAACATGGAAAGTACGAGGTAGAAAGAATGGTGTGAAGATATGATTGTTCCAATCAAATCTTCAAGTGGGAGATTGTTGAAAGCTGGTGACAGCTATGCCACCGAAAGTGGCCAAATTTATGGGTTGTAAATTAGGTGGAAAAGTGGAGTGGGATAATTAATTTTTGGTCCCTAAAGTTTAGGCTATTTACAAGTTTAGTCCCTAAAGCTCAACTATAAATAGCCTAGCCATTTGCCATTCTTACACATCCCAAATCATTCTAACCTCCTCTCAATACTAGAGAAATTAGAGAGTTTTCATAGAGTTGTTTTCTCCTTTTTATCAAGAGAGAATTGTCATTGTTTTCTCCTTGTTAGATTGAGAGAAGTTGTAATTCCTATTTTCTCATAGTGAAATTCTTCTACCTTTGTCCGTGGTTTTTACCCTATATTATTTAGGGGTTTTCCACGTAAAATCTGTGTCTCTTTTATCTTCATTATTATTTTCTCAAATTATCAGTTGCGTTTTTGCTCTATCCGACGACCGCATTCCGCAACATTTCTGACAACTGTTCTTGGAGCTTCAAAAAGTGACATATAGTACATAGGTAGGGCCGAAAGAACAGCGTTAATCAAAACTATTATGCCGGCAAAAGATAACGATCTACTTTTCCAGCCAGCAAGCTTCTATGAGAACCTGCCAGCAATTGGATCCCATGTACTGATGAGCCTCGGATCAGTACCCAAAGGAATGCCAAGATATTTGAAGGGCAATGACCCAATTTGACAATCGCATATCTGTGCCATATTCTCCAATAGTCCCGATTCCACATTGATGCCACACATTCCATATTCCATTGTCTCCATCTTGGCCCAAAACCCATTCTTTGAAGCACCACAATTAATAACTCCCATCGTATGCAATCATATGCTTTTGAAAAATTCAATCTCAACACAACTCCCCCCCTTGTGTCTAAAGTGTGTTACTAAACAAGTATATGAATCTAACAGCATTACAAATCATTTAAAGTGCTTTAAAAAGGTAAATTTGTAAGTTGTAGAAACTTAGTATCAATGCTCAACCAACAATATCAATAATGAATGATGAGTATTGATACTTATACCATCAACATTGGTATTGGTTGAATGATTATCGATATTCATTTTCAATATTAGTACTAAAACAAAGCACTAGATTTCTTAGAGCATTGAGTATTGAAACCAAAGGGTTGATATTGTTCCCCTCTATTCAAAAATGACAAAATTAAGTTTCTAAAGGTTCATTCCTTATCTTTAAGTGTTGCAAACTACACTCAAACACACACGAACATAAACTAGCATGTAAACATCTTTATTTCATCATTCATAATCATCAAGCATGTATTTACCAATACACATAACCCAAACAAGATCCCACAAGCTTAAATGTTTCCTTTTTATACATATAATCTTTATAAACACATAAAACTCTCTTTGCACGTTATAAAAATCAATAGTTGAATTTATTAATAAGTTTTATTACTATACGTATTTTACATGCCATTTTAACTAACAACCGAAGTCTATTTTCACTTATCACATGTTCTCCTCCAACTCTATAAACTATATCAAATTTACCTATGAATTTATCTAAATTATCCACTATGACCAGAACCATAATATAGAGATACTTATACTATATCAAAATGACAACGTAACCCATTTCACACACAAAGAGTTAAACATATAGCTCGAAATTTATAGGATTATTCAATTAAGATAAAAAAAATTAAAATATAATAAGCAAAATATTGTTATCATTATACATCAACATATATACTACCGACATTAAAAGTCAATAAAAAGGAAACGATACATGTAAAAGGGTATACTTGTAACTTAACATCAATGTAATTTTGCTACTAAATGTACTTATCTACAACCTCAAAAAGTAGCCAAAACACACATAAAAGCTCAGCAAGGTAAATGGAATCAAATATATTATATTTAATGTATTATATCTCATAAAGATACAAATAAAATACAACTAACATATAAAACTAATCACATTAACATAAATTCCATTTTAGCTATTAGCAATTTACTCGTTGACTTAATTCAAAACATCACGTCAATCATTTTATCATTAAAACACTTTATTAGCTGAATCAATTTTATATTCGGATTATCTTAGTCATAGATCATATATTTACCGACTTTATGATTGATACAAATACATCTAGCCGATTAATTTCTTAATGACAACACAAACACACAAACTAACACCAACACAATTATTGGCTCAAAAGCTCTAACCTATGCATCCTGAAATAACACTGAGTGCCTCTAACTCGCACAATCATGATATCAAAACAAATATTATGCACTATAGTACTTCTCGTACCCTGAGCAACCCATACACTAGAGATGATGACCTTCTGACATTCCAATTATGGTCCTTTTTAAATGGGGTAAAATGTTGCTCATTCGTGAGGTTAACCTCCGTGTAGGATAGTAGTCGCCTCTGGGATGTATATGATCTACGGCTTCGTGAGGGTAACCTCCGTATGGTCATAAAAAAGTGCATCCCCTTGAGTTGAACTTGGTCCTGAGAACTTATAATGGGGGAGAACCAGGGGCCTTACTTGCCTTAGTAGGCATTATTGATGACAATTTGGGTCTCTATCTAGGACTGAAACCACATATAATGAACCATAAGAGTCTACCCCAGTTAGAGCCATGTTGAACCTGAACCCTAGTGAAAAGTCCATTTATGTATATAAGCATGCATTTTGATATTTTGACATTCATATTTATATAGTAATGTTATTTTTGATTTTTTACCTACGTGACACTAACCACTTTTTTGTTTGTCTATTTTTCTTTCGTGTGCACATGCATCATTATTATACAAGAAAGGTGTTAGAAACAGAAGTTCTTCACCATGGCTAAAGGTTCTCAATGCAGATAAGAGAAGAATTCTAATGTTTAAAAATGGTCAGAAGATACTCAGAAATGAAGGTGTGAACAACATGTACGGGTATGATATATTAATGATTTGATATACCTTTGTTATTTGTTTTCGACGAAACTAACAATTTTTGTTATTTCTCTTCTCTCATTGCATATACATCATGCATTTAAACATTGACATTTCATTATTCATAGATGCATTCATGCCAAGATTCAAGTAGAATGACACGGTGAATAAGAAGATTCAAATGGAAGATTTTTTAGATGGCCACACGAAGAAAACTCGTCTTTGACAAATTGTTCTTTGTAAATAATCATGAGATAGTTTTAGACTTTTTGATCTTTCAATATTTTTTGGAGCAATCGAATAAATGAGATTTTAAAATAACTCATAAATCGATCGATAATCCAGAAATGAGCTTTCAAATTCTAGGCTGAGCAATGAAGCATATTTACAAATTTTGAAATTCTTTGAAAATTGAATAAATGGAATGTTCTTTTCAGAATCGAGGTTATAGACCTTTGACACATGATAAGATTTAAACCTTCTTCAAATTGGAATCAAAACGTGGATCACTTGATCTTTTCACTTGAAATTCATTCATGACAGACTTAAAAGGTCCACTTTGACACAAAAACTAGCCTTTCACAAGTACGACTATAAGTCACACCATCGCCTCCTTTGGCGCAAAACCAATCTTTTTTTTTTCAGCATACACCTGAAAGACATGAAATCCAGAAATGTTCATTGATGTGCAAATCCTCTAACAATCAGACAAGGTGGGGCATCTTGTGTTGATTATGTGAGTAAGTCAAGTAGTTGGGGCATGCAAGAAGCAAAAAAATGAAGAAGAAAAAAGAAGGAATAAAAAAAGAAAAAAGAAAGAGAAAAGAAATATGTAACACCCCAATTTTGGGCTTAGAGGTTTTGGGTTTGAATCGGACCGGTCGGATTTCGGTTCGAATATAAAAGGTGGTTTTAGGGAAAGCCTAGTTCGGGATGCATTAAAAATATGGAAAAATATCTTAAAATCTTCTTTTATTATATATAAGAGAGTGGTGAAATCAATTTTACAAAATGAGGTTTCGAAATGTGACATTTCAAGTTAGTGACTAAAATGTAATTTTTGAAAAGTTGGTGACTGTTTTAAAAGGATTGAAAATTTGAATATTTAAGGAGCTAATTTACCCAATGAATCAGGGACTCAATTTTCCCTTTTTGCCAAATCTTAAGACTTTCTTCTATGGTGACACTTTAAGGAAGGCTTTCTCACCAACTTCGTACTCAGTGTCTCTTCTTTTAAGATCAGTGTAAGCCTTTTGTCAATCAAAGGTAGCCTTTAAACGATCGTGGATAATGGTGACCCGTTCTTCAGTCTCACGAAGTAAGTCAGGGCCTAACATCTTGCCCTAGCCAAGCTCCGACCAGCACAATGGAGTTCTACATCGCCTACCATACAATGCCTCATACGGGGCCATTTGGATTGATGCCTGGTAACTATTATTGTAGGCAAATTCGACAAGGGGTAGAGATTTCTCCCAAGTTCCACCAAAGTCAATAATGCATGCTCGAAGCATGTCTTCCAAGATCTGTATAGAGAGGTTCAGTGACAATGCAAGTTTCTAGGATTTCAATGGACATATTGTTCGATGATTTACATGGATTACCCTTTCTGACTGACCGTCAGATTGAGGGTGAAAGGCTGTGCTAAGATTAACTCTGGTGCCCAGAGCTCCTAGTAAGGTTCTCCAAAATCGAGATGCAAATCGAGGATCCCGATCGGAGATGATAGACTTAGGTACTCCGTGGAGTCAGATTACTTCCTTGATATACAAGTCAGCTAATTTAGGGAGACCATTGTCCATTCTAATCGATATAAAATGAGCTGACTTCGTGAAATGATCTACAATGACCCATATGGCATCATGCTTCGCAGGAGTTAACGGTAGACCACTAACAAAGTCCATAGTTATCCCTTCCCATTTCCATTTCGGTGGGTCGATAGGTTGTAATAGTCCAGTAGGAGCACAATGTTCTGCCTTAACACGTTGGCACGTGAGGCAATTTGAAATGAAAGCAACTATGGCCTGCTTCATGCCTGGCCACCAATAGATTTCGCGTAGATCTTTATACATCTTTACAAACTCAATCATGGAAACATAAGAGTCCTTCAGAGTTTACTCCAAAGTCAGGGTTATCCGATAGCTTAGAGACAATGGTTTGAAGCTCAGGATCTTGCTCTTTCAAATCCTTGATTCGCGAAACGATGGTAGACTGGACTAGGAGTTAAGCTACAAGACAAAAATGCTTCTAAAGTTGGAAGTGAGCGTTAATTTCTCAAGGGGCTACAATATAGCAATATTACGACGAGTTAATGTATGTTACAATGCATAAAACTTCAAGTTTATTGTCAATGCTTACTAGGTGAAGGTTTGCGGCTGAATGCATCAGCTACAACATTGGCCTTGCCCAGATGGTAATCAATGACTAGGTTGTAATCTTTAAGAAGTTCCATCCACCTCCGTTGCCGAAGGTTTAACAAATATTTGAGGCTTTTATGGTCGGTGAAAAGATAGAATTTCTCTCCGTAGAGATAATGTCTCCAAATTTTCAATGCGAAGATAACTGCAGCCAATTCAAGGTCGTGGGTGGGATAATTCATCTCGTGTGGCTTAAGTTGTCTCGAAGCATAAGAAATTACCTTGCCTTCTTGCATCAATACACATCCTAACCCGAGATGTGATGCATCACTGTAAACTGTATAGTCCTTTCCAGACTCAGGTTGGGTTAGGACAGGTGCATGGGTCAAAACTTGTTTCAATTGATCGAAACTTCGTTGTTGAACCTCGGTCCAAACGAAAGGAGCTTCCTTCCTTAATAATTTGGTTAAAGGAGCAGCTATCATAGAAAACCCTTTCACAAATCTACGATAATAGCCAGCAAGCCCAAGGAAGCTTCTGACTTCACCAATGTTCTTCGGTGGATGCCAATCTACAATGGCTTGAATTTTCTTCGGGTCTACCTAAATACCCGAAGCCAACACGATATGTCTCAAAAAGGCAACTTCGGTGAGCCAAAACTCACACTTGGAGAACTTCGCATACAATTGTTTCTCTTTTAAAGTCTGAAGTACAATACGAAGATGATCTCGATGCTATGCTTCATTATTGAAATAGATCAATATGTCATCTATAAACACCACTACAAATTTATCAAGGTAGGGTCTAAATACCCGATTCATCAAATCCATAAAGGCTGTCGGTGCATTGGTTAACCCAAAGGGCATCACCAAGAATTCGTTGTGTCCATACCTCATAGGAAAGGCAGTCTTTGGCACATCACACTCCTTAACTCTCATTTGATAGTAGCCCGACCTTAAGTCAATCTTGGAAAACATAGAGGCGTCTTTTAATTGATCGATCAGGTCGTCTATTCTAGGCAATTGATATTTATTCTTGATGGTTATTTTATTCAATTGTCTGTAATCGATGCACAATCGCATAGAACCATCATTCTTCTTGACAAAGAGAACCGGAGCTCCCCAAGGTGAAGAGCTCAGTTGAATGAAACCCTTGCTCAATAGATCTTGAATCTGAGCCTTTAATTCTTTCAACTCCACAGCTTCCATCCGATATGGTGCAATGGAAAATGGAGCAGTCCCAGGTTGCACCTCGATGCAAAATTCCACTTCACGGGTTGGGGGCAATCCCGGAAGTTCATCAGGGAAGACATCGGGAAATTCATATACAATGTCAGTGTCTTGCAGTTGTGGTTCACCTTTGGTTTCCAATTTTGGGGCATACAATGATAGGTTCTTCGCATTCGTCAATACGACACTTTCTTTACCTAACCCTCGAAGATACAATTTTCTTTTACAACAATCTACCCATGATTGATGCTCACTAAGCCAATCTAAGCCTAGGATGACGTCGAATTCATGGATCGGTAAAGCCAACAAATTGGCCGGGAATCCCTTGAATCAATAAAGCCTAGGGGATTGGTTACATAAATTCTCGATGCTATTGGTTCAGAAGACATATTATACTTCTTAACTACAATGATGCTTATAAAAGAATGAGTAGAACCAGGGTCAACCAATGCATATAAAGGATGCGAATATAACTCAATGGTACCTGCAATAACATCAGGCCCATCCTCTTCTTCCCTACTCCTCACATGGTATATTTGGGCAGGAGCTTTTAAATCTTGTTTGTTAAAAGATTTCCCCGGTCCACTCGATCGTCCATACATTCCCGTTGATCCTTGCTCTGATCATTTACCCTGAAAGGATTGAGCACGAGAAGCATAAGTGGTCGATGTGATGACAAATTTGGTTGCATTCATATGAAAATCATGAATAAAGTGACCCTGCTCGCCACCGTAGTAATAGGCTCTAGTTTGCTTACGACATTATCCCGATGGGTGCCTATTCTGACAATAATTGTAGAGAGGGTGCTGGTTACCTCGATTCGAACCTCCAGTGCTGTCAACGGATGCAGCTTTAGCAAAAGATTGTGTCACAGACTGAGGTCTCTCAATGTTCCCTGAACGGGAGGGTCGTGGATAGATATTCTGTTTAGGGCCTTGATATCTCCCCTTCTTATTCCATCTCAGAGGTTGAGAATCATCTCTGAATCTCATCTCGAACTTTCTAGACCCACCAGCTCGTTGAGTTCTCTAGGCAGCTTCAGTGGCCTTGACTAAATTCACCAGATCCTTAAAGTTGGTGATACCAAGGGCCGTAAACATGGGTCGTAGCTCATCGCTAAGGACAACTATGAACATTCTGCACTTGTCTTCCTTTTACTTTAAAAATTCTGCTCCGTATCGACAATATTTACAAAAATCAAGAATATATTGCTCGAAAGGTCGCCCACCTTACCTCAGGTGGAGGAAGGTGTTCCGCCTTTCCGCGAGATAATACACACTAATGTGTTTATTTCAAAATTCTCAGAGAAAGAACTCCCAAGTAATCGATTCTTCAGAAACAGTGAGAATAGTGGTTTCCCACCATATGAGAGCTTCATCGGTCAATAATGCAATAACACACTCCAACTTGTGTTCATCTGAACACTGCAACTGCTTGTTCAAGATACGCAACGTGTTATCCAGCCAGTATTCGGCAACTTTGGGATTATCATCATCCTGTCTGATAAAGGAATAGGCTCAGAGCGACGCCAACTTGTCCACAGGGGCACAGACATACTGAACAACAAGAGGGGCAGGCTGAACAGATGGTGTTGCTTGCATTGCAACCATAAACTATTTGAACATATTAGCCATATTCTGGTAAAATTCAGCTTGAGCAGTAGGTGCTGCAAGCTCAGTACCCTGAACAGGAGGGTCCTGTGGTTGCGGTGGGTTCTGAGGATTTCCTCCTCTAATTTCCTCTCCATGTGTCGAGGAGCTAGTAGCGAGCTCATCTATATGAGCTTTGTTTGTCTCAGACATATCTATATAAAAGATCGAATTAGTCGACAAGTCACAATATACGAAATATAAAACTCCTATATGGAAAAGAAACATAATAGCAACACAACAATCTTCGGTTTAGTCCGAGAATCGACTAAACTATAGCTATGATACCACAAATGTAACACCCCCTTCCCGGTCTAGTCGAGAACCGGGTCGGAAGGTGTAACCGATGATTAACACAGAAACTAGTGCAATAAAATTTCATTTTATCAATAACATTTTCAGCCACATTATACATCGAATCATTACTACCAATTAACTCAGTCCAATTTACACAAATAACAATGATTAATCATTCAAGGATAGATTACAAACATTACAAGTTTTAGGGACCGATTTTTAATTCTGACAAACTAGGGGTCCTTCAATACAAAAGATTTTACTACTTTGAAATTCACTATCTTAATGACATGTCTACAATATTTCATTCAATTTGGAGATCATTAACTCAATCAATTTAACCTTACAATATTCAATGACTAAACTGTGAAACTGACAAACTGTTTAATAGGCTCTTAACTAACTTAACTAACCATGATTCAAAACACCCTAAGTTGTTTCAAAACGGGTAAAAGATGGTCAACTTGTGTTGACTTTACCCTTTAGACTGTATAGATACGGGTATGACCTGTATCGAAACGGGTTGACCTCCCTTGACTTTGACTTTGACCCGCTTCGATACGCTATGAACCCGTATCGAAACGAGGGATTCCAGTGGCAAATTGTTTCGAAACAGCCATGAACCGTTCCGATACACCCTATTCCTCAGGCTAAATTATGCTTACCCATATCGAAACGCCATCACCCGTTTTGATACGGCCTGACCTGTAATGACAGATTTTTGCTGGTTTTTATTTAATTTAACCTACCGAACGATGTCCAATTGCAACGAAACTTTACACACAACATTTCAACGATATAAACTACTAGCAAGCCAAAATTCATGATCAAACGAATAAATTTACTATGTTTTTACCTTTTTGAGCTAAGTATGCAAATTTCAACCATTCCAAGTTAACCAAAAAGGCTATATAGGGCCATATACCATATTACAACTTAAGCATTTCACCAACGAATCAAAATAGGTACAAATGACTAGTTCAACTACTTTTCCACCTTCCTAGGAGTTTATAAGTCAAAACCACATTACTTGAGGCTTGTAGTGACTTGTCTTGCTTGCCAATCCAATCTTCTGACACACGATCCTTTTAACCTGAAAATGCCTGAGATGAGACACGTTAGGCATACTTTGTCTGGTGAGGCAGTCATAAAAAACATTAATAACATATATCAAATATCCATGTACATAAACCCCATGCTTATCAATGTCATACTATGCGTCAATATACTATGTTTATCATTTTCAACTCATCATAAATCATTGGATTGAATCGAGATAATGGATACGCGAATTCCTACGCCACACCAAATCAATGAATGGTCTAATCCCTCCGCCTCGCCAATATAACCAATATCAATACACATCCCTCCACCTCGCCAAATCAATATAGGTCGTAGCCTTAGGACCGTAGTCCACCCGTACATTGAGCTCATGAATTCTATGGCATGCCAATTGTATCCAATGTCCATTCCAATCCAAGGTTGCAATGTTCATAATCATTTCAATAATCAATAGTATTCCAATGTCTGATAATTTCATTATTACTAATGACAAATATATGTATCTCATCATCAATATTTCATAATTCGATGTCAATATCAATGTCCAATGGTCTCTATACAATAATTCGATGACAATGACTATATCAAAGACAATGCACAATGAAGATAACAATGACTATGTCCAATGTTCAATAACAACTTACCGACACTTATCAAAGTGTCCGATTAACCATCCAATGCAATTTTCTTCAACAACAATGTTAGTGATGTAATCTAAATTATCAAATAATGATCCGGGAAGGCCTTTCGCCCAAACCCAAGACTCCGACTACACTCACCTTGACAATCCGAAGCTTTCGAGGCTCTCGGATAACTATCCCCTTGTTCCTAGCTTGAGATGGAGTCGGTGAAACCTCTTTCTCCACTTCTTGAGCTAGAGAGTCAATAGATAACTATTATGATCGATATTTCTATATCAAAATCAATACAATGATATCAAAATCGATTTTTGACTTCAATATAAACACTAACAATGAAATATCCATGGATGGCCAAAACCCTAGCTTAAGTTTAAGCTCAATATATCCATGGAATCCAACGATTGTTTGAGGATTATTGCTTACCTGAATGATAGCAATGATTCGATATCTATGGAACAAATAAATAGAAAAGCTTAAAACTTCTCCAATGGAGGTGTGTGCTTGGAGGTAGGTGATGAAGATGACAAAGATGGAGAGGTGCTAGCTTTCTCTTGAAATCGAGTAAGCTAATTTTTAACTATTTCCTTAAGTCTTTATTTGAGATAGCTTTCCTTCATTTGAAGGAAGCTCTCCTGGTGATTCCACGTGGGAAATTCATAAGGAGAAGGGGCTAATCGCAAGATTAGTCCGTCAATTCTCATTACACTATAGTTTTGTCCTCCAACTTGCGATTTCTTCAATTCAATCACTATATAGGTTTCAATATTATTCGATGGGGTCCGATGACGATATTTTAACTCAATTAGGGTTCAATATCAATAATTAACTAGTTGATACAATGTTTGGATAAGAAATTTCTGATCACCGGATTCTAGTTCCGACTAGACCGGATTTTGGGGTGTTACATTGAGGTTTGCGGACAATTCCAAGAGTCACACACGAAGTTGTTGAGAGCACCTGATCATTTTTGAAAGCAATGAACATTTGAAGAATCATGTCTCATTCAAAAAAAGCTGATCACCGAAACATACTCCTTCCCCAAGTTATCTCACAACTTGGAACCGCCAACAGTCTTAACACGTGTTAAAGAACTATAATTTTGAAATATTAAAAGATTATTTGATTTTCTTGATATTCAATGAACTCATATTTTATGAAGTGTTTTAGTTGTGAGCCATAGCGTGAGGGGCACATTTCATTTTGAAAACAATATTTTCTTGAGTTTATCTTGTTTGGAGAATTAAGAAATAAAAATGCTTTTAAATATCATATCTCTCTTGAGAATGGAAAATATCTTTTGAAATTGATGAGAGTTGCTTTGACTCAAAAGCCCATAATCAAGAATGAGGCAAATAAAGAAGAAAAAGTTGAAAACTTGTGGGGCATGAGTCGACATGGCAGAAACCAGTTATCGTGATCCCAAAGTGATGAAGATATTTCCCAATTGGAGGAAGAATGAAGTCATGAAGAAGAACAACTTTACATGCATCGTTGACATGCATTGCATCAAACATTCACCAAAACATGCATGCCATCTACATCATTGATAAATATGCAGGAGAATGTTCACTTGAACTTTGCAATTTTGATCATGTACAAGGTCCTTCAATTTTAAGGTGTGATGTTTGTAAAACTCGTTTGAGATGTTTTCTAACATTTTTAACAAATTTCAATTCTCTTCTTTTGAGGACATTTTTCGGAAAAAAATTACTCTTCTGAAACATTTTCAAACTTTCACAATCCTCTCTTGGTGATGTTTTCTCTCAAATCTTGATCCTCCTCTCTTGAGGACATTTTTCAAAAAATCTTTTTGTGAAACTTTTTCAAACTTTCACAGGTTGTTTTTCTTAAAATGACTATCCTCTCTTGAGGACACTTTTATGGATCTCTCTTCAGATACATTCAATTGAGGACATTTTTCAGAAATCACTTTTGTGAAACGTTTTCAAACTTTTACAATCCTCTCCCGATGATGTTTTTCTTCAAAAATGACCATCTTCTCTTGAGGACACTTTTCTGAATTTCTCTTGAGATACATTCATTTTCGAAGTCTCTCTTGAGGAGATTTTAAAATTCGCTTCAAAATTTCACAATACTCTCTCGATGATGTTTTCTTCAAAGAAATAATTTTCCTCTCTAGAGGACACTTTCTCAAATCTCACTTGAGATATATTAATTTTCCAAACCTCAATATGTTTTTAAGATCGTTTCTCATGAAACACTTTTGGTCTCCCTTGAGACCATTTCTCTTGAAACACTTTTTGTCTCCCTTGAGACCATTTACCTCAGAACACAACTTTTTCTCCCTTGAGATCGTTTCTCATGAAACACACTTCATCTCTCATTAGGTCGTTTCCCTTGAAACACAACTTTTTCTCCCTTGAGATTATTTCTCTTGAAACACATTTTGATTCCCTTTAGATCGTTTCCCTTAAAACACAACATTTTCTCCCTTGAAATACATTTTAATTCTCTTGAGGTCATTTACCTCGAAACACAACTTTGTCTCCTCTAAGATTGTTTCTCTTGAAACACAACTTTGTATCCCTTGAGACAAACATGAACTTTTGAGATAAAATTTGAGCCTCTCTTGAGGATATTTCAATGCTCCATTGAGACATTCAAGGATATCTGCATTCTTTGCACATCGATTGTCAAACAGGTACAAATTGAACCTTGTCTCAAGCATAAATGAGCGATTGTACATCCAATCCAAACTCAAGCACGAATGAGACCATCTTCATTTATTGAACCTTGCCTTAATCACGAATGAACGATTCTACATCAAACCTGCTTCAAACACAAATGATCATATCATCAATCCTCCAAGAGGGAGTGTCACCATTTGCCTCCAAGACGGAGTGCCACCATTTGCATTCAAGATGATGTGCCACAATTATCCTCCAATACAGAGCGCCATGATTTGCCTCCAAGACGGAGTGCCACCATTTTCCTCCAAGAGGGAGTTCCACCATTTACATTCAAGATGAAGTGCCACGATTTGCCTCCAAGATGGATTGCCACGATTTGCCGCTGAGATCCAGTGTTATCAATTTGCCTCTAATACGGATCATTTGCCTCTAAGATGGAGTGCCACCATTTTCCTTCAAGATGAAGTGCCACGATTCGCCTCCAAGATGGAGTGCCACGATTAGCCTCCAAGAGGGAGAACCATCATTTGCCTCCAAGACAGAGTGCCACAATTTGCCTTCAAGAGTGGGGCATCATCATTTGCATTCAAGAGGGAGTGCCCCATTTACCTTCAAGACTAAGTGTTGCCATTCGCCTCCAAGGCGGAGTGCCGCTATTTGCCTTCAAGATGAAGTGCCACCATTTGCCTTAAAGATGAAGTGTCACCACAAGCCTCCAAGAGGGAGTGTCACATCCGCCTCCAAGATGGAGTGTCATCATTCATCTCTAAGATGGAATGCCATCATTCGCCTCCAAGATGGAGTGCCACCATTTCCCTTCAAGATGAAGTACCACCATTTGACTCCAAGATAAAGTGCCATCATCAAGCCTCCGAGATGGAGTGCCATCATCAAGCCTTCAAAAGAGAGTGCACAATTCACCTCTAAGACGGAGAGCCATGATTCACCTCCAAGATGGAGTGCCATGATTCACCTCCAAGAAGGAGTGTCACCATTCGCCTCCAAGGAGTGCCAAGATTCACCTCCAAGACGAAGTGCCACCATTTTCCACTAAGATGGAGTGGCATCGACTACCTCCAAGATGGAGTGTCATCAATTATATCCAATACGAATATCGCCACTTGCCTTCGGGATAAAGTGTCATCACCGCCAGTTCATTTCTCACTAGACAAATTTGTTGCTTTTAGACTTTGCTCTATTTCTCTCGCTCGAGCAACGAGCAAAGAGGGGCAGCTGTAAGCACCATATTTTACCCAAACCAAGTATGTGGCCCAAGTCTAACAAATAAAAAATAAAAAAGCGTAAAAAATAATAAAAACCCAAACTTTTACGACACTCATATTTTCAACCAACCCCTTAATTCTCAGCAACTAACTCTTCCAAGCTCCCCTATTTAATAATCATCTCAGCTTTAGTTTAGGGGTGGTCACTGAAAAAAAACTAAAAGAGTGACTAGAGGGTGGTCACTGGAGCAACGAAGAAGAAACAAGAAAAAGTGACCAAAAAGAGTGATCATGTTAGCAAGAGAGGGAGGCTACGAATTAACAAGACCATTCGGCCATGATTCACGAAAAGAGAGGAGGAACACTGGGGAGATGAGGAAAATGAGGCCTCTCAGGCACTGTCCAATACCGAGCCAAACCCCCACCCTCGGCCATAGCTCCACATCACCTTTCCCCGCCACCATGGTCACTCAAGCTCACCCTAAAACTCCATTGAGCTTCACCCACATAACCTCAAACCTATACACTTCCAATCGACTTACAACTATCTTTCATCGAGCAAACCAAGCCAAGCCTTCATCCTAACATCACTATCTTCTGCTAGTACCCACGACCTCTGATCACTCAACAAAGTCTCCCCTAGTGCCTAACATGAGCCTACTATCATAATACCCATCATCCAACCACCATTATAAACTGGAAAAGAAGAGAGTGGGTATGGGTAAATTAGAGAGAAACAGAGCCAAACAGAAACTGGGTTTGAGAGACTTACCGTTTGGCCAGTGCGAGTTTCCAGCGATTGAAGTGTGCTTCGGCGAATCTGAATGGTGACAAAATAGAAGAGGCCGAGGAGAGGAACATACTTAAAGTTGTGACCAATCTGAAGGCTGAAAAAGGAGATCAGAAGTTGGGAAGTCAAATGGTTTAGGGGCATTTTCATGGAGTTTGAGACGTGTTTAGGAGAAATGGGTTCTAGATTCCTGCTTACCAGGACGAGGCGAGTCTCTTGCTGTGATTTGGAGTCAAGCAGCCACTAGCTACAATGGCCAGAGTTGTAGCCGTCGGCGGCCGGTGTGTATGCGTGTGTTGAGAGAAGAAAATAGAGCTAGCTTTCATTCTTAGGGTTTTAAAATGAATAAATGAGTAATAAAAAGGCATAAATTGCCCTTAATGAGCTCTTGAAATTGTACAGCACGGGTGAGTGATTGCAGACTTGATTTGCGCATGGTTTTGAGTTTGGGTTAAATTGCTCCTTAATCCTTCCATGTTTAAGGTACTTTACATTTAGGTCCTTTTTTGCATAGTAAGTTTAGATTCATTTCATATTAGTCCCAATTTAGATTAATTTAATTAAAGTTTGGCCTTTAGGTTTAGGTTTTTTTAGATCCTTCTTCATAAATTGATTATTTATTTAAGCTTCGTGGTTTGTTCTTTAAATTGTTTTGGTCCTCGTATAGGACTTGGTAATTAATTGACTTTAATAAATTGATTAATGTGTGAATTGGTTTTTAATAAAAATTGGTTAGGTCTAATTACGTGCATAATTTGAACTCGATTAATAATTTATTTTTATTTTATTTGATTAGGTTTGACTTTGTCTTTTTTGGTTTATTTTGTTTGCGTGGTTTAGTTTATGCATTTACATTTTTAAGCATATCACATCATTTTGGCAGCAGGTTTTTTAGTAGTGTTATTAACTCATTTTTTGAGTTTCCTTATTTTTTCGAGACAACACAACCCTTTTCATGTACCAATTTTGGGCGTTGTGGGGTGCTATAACCTTTGCCACGTCACCGACTCCCAAGCTCGACCATGACTCTGGTTCAGACCAGTTCTACAGGTTTTTGGTCGTACCCAACCCAAAACGACTGATGGCGACTTCAAACCATGATGATCTAATCAAAGCCCAATCAATTTTGGCCCGGACAAAAATGGCGTGGACATCTATATTATATTTTTTGATGTTTTTTTAGGATTGGAAACTTGTAGATTGTAATTGTTTTGTCAACTATTTTGGGTGATTTTTTAGAAATTGAAATTGTTTTGTCAACAACTGAGAATGAAGCGAATATAGTGCGTGATATCGCAAAAATTATTGAGAAAGGGAAGTGGTCGCGTGAGAATGAGAGTGATGTCCTGGAATATGTACGGCCTAGGTTTGGCTTTGAAGAAAAAAACAGTTCAGGTGCTTTTGAGACAACAACGTATTGAGATGGTGTTCTTGCTGGAAACCAAGATGGAGGTGATCACAGATTTTATCATGAGAACGAATTGGTATACTGATTCGTTTCATTTTATCTTTTCGCCATTGTGGGGTAGGTCGGGAGGGATTCTTGTGGTTTGGGAATTTTCTAAACACAACCTATGTTTTGAGATTGTTAATCTGAATATTATTGTTGTACGAGGTACTTAGGGGATTGATCAGTGGGATTGTAGCATGGTAGCTGATTACGTGCCCTGCGAGCTTGAGGGGCAGCATGCTCTATGGTCAAATTTGCTGGAAATTATTGCCAATTTGGGCGTCCCAATTTACCTTTGAGGTGATCTTAATGTCGTGAGGAATATGAAGGAAAGGCGTGGCTATGTTGGTGATAGGCGGGGTATGGCTGCGTTTATTTCTTTTCTCAATGAGTCGGGTTTAATCAATTTACAGATGACGGGGAAGTGATTCACATGGTTTGGTGGCGATAATAAGGGAAGTCAATTTATCATTTCATAGTCTCGGCAGGATAGGTAGAATGCTTTAGTGGTTTGGAACAACACAATCTCCTGCGGGGTGTGTCGGATCATTCACCTATTAGGTTAGCTTGTAAAGATATGAATTAAGGTCCAAGGTCTTTTCATTTCCTTAATTGCTGGATGGAACTAAAGGAGCACATTTGAGTTATGGATGACGAGTGGCAGCATATTTCGGAGGTTCAAAATCAGGTATCGATCATGGATAAGTTGTGGTAGCTAAAAAGTTTTCTGTGCGTGTGGAATTCAAAACAGTTTAGTAGTGTTGATTTACAGATTGAGACTGCGACAAACTTGTTAGAGGACCTTGATGATCGTGGGGATGGTAATGGGGATGAGGAAGAGTTCAATTTGGAACGACGCAAGATTCAAGAGACTTTATGGCGTTGATGCGTTATCGTGAATCCATTTAGCGTCAGAAGTCCAAAGCGATGTGGTTGTGTGAGGGTAACCGAAACACTCATTTTCTAACAATTTGCAAAGGTGTGTTGTTTACGCAATACAATACGCGGTCTTCGTATCAATGGTTGTTGGGTCTCTAAGCCATCTCACCTAAGGAGACATGTGAGTCGCGAGTTTCGTTGACATTTTGCACAAATTATTGTGGTAGATAAGTTTGAGGTTGTCTTGAGCTTTAAGAGGATGAATAATGTGATGTGTACTAAGTTTGAGGCTGAGTTTATAGTTGACGAAGTGTGGGAGGTGGTTCGGTCCAGTGATGGGTCAAAAGCACCCGGTCCTAATGGTTTTACCTTCGAGTTTCATAGGAAGGAGTGTGAGTTTCTTAAGACTGGTGTTATGGAAGTGTTGCATGATTTTCACTCATCGTGTCGGCTTTCTAAGGGCTTGAATTCCTTTTTTATTGTGTTGCTATACAACAAAGAGAACCTGATGGTAATGAGTTACTTCCGGCCGATTTGTTTACTCAAATCCATGTACAAAAATGTTGGCTAAAATCTTAGCTCGTCGGTTATAGTCTACAATTGGTTGTTTGGTTAGTGATATACAATCAACGTTCGTTCAAGGGAGACAGATTATGGATGGGATCTTATTGGCCAATGAAGTTATTCATTCGCTTAAATCGAATCTGAGCGCTTAGGGAGGTGTTGTTTTAAAACTAGACTTTGCTAAAGCTTATGATTGTGTTCGTTGGGGCTTTCTTGATGAAGTTTTGGAGAAAATGGGATTTGGGGAGCGTTGGAGATGTTGGATTAAAGAATGTGTAGGGTCGACGCGATTGGTTGTTCTTTTGAATGGTACCTTAACTCGTGAGTTTGCGATGGAGCGTGGCTTGCGCCAAGGCAATCCGTTATCTCCTTTACTATTTATTCTGGTTATAGAGGTGCTTCATTCATTTGTTCAACGAGCGGTGGGTGTTGGATTAATCCGGGGGATACGAGTGACTGAGAATTTTGAGATTTCTCATTTACAGTTTGTTAATGATACAGTGTTTTTTATACATGGTGATGTTGAGGTTGCGCGAAGTTTGAAGCATTTATTGTTTTACTTTTAGCATTGCTCAGAGCTTCAGATTAATTTTTCTAAATCATGCATGTATAATGTGGGCGCATCGGAAGTTTTGGTAGAGGAAATGGTTGTGTTGGGTTGTGATATTGGTTCGTTACTGTTCATGTACCTGGGGATGTCGGTGGGTGTTAATCAAAGGAATAAAAGTATGTGGGATTCGTTGGTGCATAGAGTGCGCCTAAAATTGGCATGATGGAAGAAGCAATCGTTTTCCTTTGCAGTGTGACTCGCGTTGGTGTATTCAATATTATCAATTCTCACAGTGTACTATATGGGAGTGTTCAAAATGACGAAGGGGGTGATTAAGGCTGGTGCTTCCATCATGAACTTTAACGGATCCAACTTTGATATTAACCAAGTGGTATGGTACAACATATACTGCCGGAGCCTCTTGGTAGCCCACACCAAGGCACAACATAACTTTTGGATGGGCGGATACCAGGTCTCGCAGTCGGTGAACTTCTTGCTCAAGTAATAGATGGCCCTCTTCTTCCTCCCGAACTCATCATGTTGCCCCAACACACAACCCATTAAATTCTCGAACACTATCAGGTATAGAATTAGAGGCCTTTCCGGTGTTGGTGCCACTAAGATCGGTGCCTTAGTCAAGTATTCCTTGATCTTATCTAGAGCTTCTTGGCATTGCTCATCCCATACTCCGGGGTTGTTTTTCTGGAGTAATCTAAAAACGGGGTCGCATTTGTCGGTTAACTGAGAAATAAACCGATATATATAATTCAATCTTCCCAAGAACCCTAGAACATCCTTTTGCGTTTGAGGCGGGGGGAGGTTCTGAATGGCCTTACTTTGTCTGGGTCGTTCTCAATCCCCTTTCGTTCTACCTACGAAACCCAAGAGTTTTTTGGACATGACGGCAAAAGTGCATTTGGCCGGGTTTAGCTTTAGATGATACTTCCTCAATCTTTGAAAGAGCTTTCTTAAGTTCTGGATGTGCTCCTCCTCGGTTTGGGACTTATCTATCATGTCATCTACATACACCTCGATCTCTTTATGTATCATGCCATGGAAGAGAGTTACCATGGCTCTTTGATATGTGGCCCCGACATTCTTTAACCCAAATGGCATTACCTTGTAGCAATATGTGCCCCTACGTAGTTACAAAAACGGTCTTTTTTATGTCCTCAAGATGCATCTTTATTTGGTTGTACCCCGAGAAACCATCTATAAACGAAAACCACGAGTGCCCCGCGGTGTTGTCCACTAGAGTGTCGATGTGTGGTAACAGAAAGTTGTCTTAAGGGCTTGCCCAATTGAGATCTCTATAGTCTACACACATACGGACATTCCCGTCTTTTTTTGGAACAGAGACTATGTTAGCTACCCACTCTGGA
Organism: Hibiscus trionum; assembly: GCA_030270665.1. Classification (NCBI taxonomy): domain Eukaryota; kingdom Viridiplantae; phylum Streptophyta; class Magnoliopsida; order Malvales; family Malvaceae; genus Hibiscus; species Hibiscus trionum. The sequence continues at coordinate 34,017,656 of BSYR01000021.1, forward strand.
TATTTGGCGACCTGAAGAAATTCTGCCTCATACTACTTCTTTACCTCTTCTCTAATCTTTAATAACATATCCACCCTCATCAATCTCTGCAGATTACAAGGGTTGCTCAAAATCTATCTCGAACATAGGTTCAAAATCATTCACACGATTGATATCGGGGGGCCCTGAAACAATGTTTAAAAGGAATGTGTATTGGGAAGTGAAAGAATACTATTATTATAGAATAAATGAATAAATAAATAATAAGTAATGAAAGAATGCAATGAATGAGATGTTTGCCCTTTGAGAAAACAATGGGAAGCGTCCCTTTCATTAAATAAGTTGAAGTATGAGCCCTTTACAAAAGATCTCTATCGCTCGCGGGCAAAAGCAGATAGGGTTGGTTCTGAGGACTACTTTGATTCTGACCTAAAAACTAAAGGCATATCCACACTGGTCCAATTGTTGAGTGTCTCTCCTAGGAGGCAGGGACAGATTCCGGCTAGAAACTGGTTGTTTTGCCCATCCTCCACCACGACATTTATGTCCATTCATTCCAATGCCTCACTGAACTCTTCTTCCTTACTGAGCCTGGCAACCTCTTGATTGTTCTCATCTATCTTTTGTTCCACGTTGACTATCCCACTGGACAAGAAGATCTCTTTCATATCGGCATAGGTCATGGGCTCCCACTGGGTGTCCTCACCCCTGAGTCTGACATTCCTTCGCTCTTATCTCTTCTTCTATTCTTGCTTTCTTTCCTGAAAATTGGGCTTAAAGCCGAGCCCAAACTTGTCTTGCTTGTTAATGACACTCTTGACACGTAAGCACCCTTGAAGATTCTTTCTGAGGCCTTTTCCTTTCTTGGCTCCCTGCCCTAAAGTCTCTCGGACTGTCATTTTGGTACAATTGGACAGCCAATAGCGTGGGATCTTACTTTCTTCCGCTACAAAGGTAGCGTTCACAAATTCTAAAGCTCTAAAGGAACATTTTATGGCCTCCTCATCCATCTAAATATAAGGGGCATCGGTTGTCATGAAACTGATGATGTCTTGCTCGGCTCCTACGCCCACCAACTTCCCCTCGATGATAAACTTCACCTTCTGATGTAGTGACGAAGGCACGACACCCGCCGAATGAATCCAAGGCCTACCTAACAGACAAGTATAGGTTGGCTGGATATCCATCACTACAAAGTCGATAACATACTCGATATGTCCAATCAACAACGGTACCTCAATCTTCCCGATCACTTCTCTTTGAGTCCCGTCAAAAGCTCTAACAGAATTATGGCAAGGCTTTATATGTGAACTATCAATGGGAAACCTTTGTAAAGTAGCCATTGGCAACACGTTCAAAGCCGATCCATTATCAATAAGCACGCCCGGTAAAATATGCCTTTTACAGTGGGTAGTGATGTTCAAAGCATTGGTTGATCCCATGCCCCCATCCGAGATCTCATCATCACTGAAAGTAATGTAGTTATCGGCGACAATGTGCCCCACTATTCGATCTAGCTTCCCCACTGAAATTTCATCCGGGACAAAATTTTGGTTTAACACCTTTAGCAATGCATTCCAGTGCTTTTCCGAGCTTAACAGTAACTCGAGTATCGAGATCCGTGCTTTTTGTTTCCGAAGTTGCTCGAAGATGTTATACTCACTGTATTTCAAAAATCTGAAAAATTCCTGAGCTTGCGTTTTCGTGACTGGTTGGTGGACTTTTGGTGACAGATCCTCTCTGAAGATCCTCTTAGGCTCAACCCTAACCTTCTTCTTCTTTTGTTTTAGGTTTTCCGCCGCTTTAGACGTTTTCGGCGAATAGCATCTATCACTTCTTGTAAAATGCCCTACCTCATTTACCTCTTCGGAGTCTGGTTCCATCAACTCTTCTTGTATCAGCTTCTTCCCCTCAAATGACTCTTCGCCTTCTTGTGATTTGGGACCTTTTGGCACGAAGATGTGTGCGGTGTAGTTCCATGGGACCTTCTGAGTATCCTTAAAAGGGAACAATGCTGGTGCCGAGATCACAATCTTAGGGGCTGCCTTGACACTTGCTATTTGAGGTGGCGCCTCCTCTTTTGGTTTGACCGAGATCCTAAACGGTCTTTCCACTCCATATAGAACTTTAGGGCTATCCGACGCATAAACTTCCTATTCTTTCCTTCTTTCGACCTTTTCAAAGAAGCCGATCTCCTTGTTGTCCATCATTTTCTAAATTTGTTGCTTAAAATACTTACAATGCTGAATGCCATGCCCATTCTTTTGGTGATATTCGCAATAAGGACCACATCCCTTTTGCACAATCACCATGCCTCGATCAATTAGGCATGCCATACACAACTACTAGAAAACCCACCTTAATGGGGACTTGATCTTGGACACACTTCGCTTCTCTCTTCTAGTATACTCCTCTTCGATAGCATTAACACCTCGACCCCCATGGTTAGGTAGTGGGTTGGTAGCCGCATTCGGCTCGTCTAGTTGTAACACTCCAGTCTTTATTAGATTTTGCACAAACTTCTTGAATGCGATGCAATTCTCTATCGAGTGTCCCAGGACACCGGCATGATTCACAATTTACCTTACCATCATACCAGGCGGGAAAAGGTGGTTTATAAGGAGTGACATAATAGGGCCTTACCAAATCGGCCTTGTGTAATTGCGAGTATAATTCAGCATACGATACCGGTAGAGAAGTAAATGACATCTTCTTGTTTTCCTTTCTTGGAGGCCTTGACTCCTTCTTGTTTGGGCCTTGCCCACCTCCAGTTGTGTTTTTTGGTTGGGAAATGGTGAGGTTCTTTGGATTATACGTCCCTACGATATTTACCTCACCGTTCTTCCTCTTGTAATTCCTTCGAGAACTTTCTCCATTGTCAATCCTTCCACTTTTTATAGCCACTTAGATGGATTCACCAGTCCTCACCATATCGGCAAAGTTTTGAGTGGTGTTGTTTATCAAACGGTCAAACAATGTGCCCCTCAAAGTGTTCACAAACATGGGTGTAATTTCGTACTCAAGGATTGGTGGTTGAATTTGGGCGGCCACGTCATGCCATCTTTGAGCATACTGACGCAAAGTCTCATTCGATCTTTGTTCCATTCCTTCTAACATGATCTGGTTCAGGGTCATGTCCGTCACGTGCTTGTAATGTTCCACAAAAGCCCTTGAGGGGTCCTTCCAAGACTTGACGTTGGCCCGGCTAAGTTGAGTATACCATCGAGTTGCATAATCGATTAGGCTGTTTTGAAAACAGTGAATAAGCAACTTCTCATCCTTTATGAAAGTTGCCATCTTCCGGCAATACATGGTAATGTGAGCTGAAGGGCAAGTGGTCCCGTCATACTTGTCAAAGTCGGGGACTTTGAATTTTGGTGGTAGAACTAAATCTGCAACAAGACTCAAATCACTAGCGTCATTCTCTTGCTCATCTACCACTTGCAATGCCTTGAACCTCTCCTCAAAGAAACGGAACCTCTCTTCGTGCTTTTTCTCCATCTCGGCTCTAATTCTTTCTTCCACCTCATTTAACATGTTTAGATCTGGTACTTCATTCTCAGGGCCCTCTCTTACTTCAACTGGTTGGTTGGCGGAGGATCCTACACGGCGGTTGGCTTGTGCACCCGTTGGATGATTAGCGGGTGTTCCTCCAAGATTGATTTGCACCCTCTTTCCTGTGTCCGGTACTTCTGGTTGAACATGTGATGTAGTCTCTTCCATCCATTTCTCATTTGAATTGTCTCCCGATCCTCCTTCCTTGCTAAACTTCTTTACAAGCAACTCGGTCATCTGAGTGGTGATGTTGGTTTGTGACTGTGCGATCTGATCCTTGATATTTTGCTCGATCCCATTCAAAAATCCTTCTAGGTTCTTTTGACCTTGCTCCACCCTGGCCATTCTCTCATCTATTGCTCGGGACTGTGAACGGGTATCGTACGAACGCAGAATGGTTGTAGATTATTTGTTTACCTTCTGTCATGAATTTCCCATAATTAATTTTAATGTTTTGATAATGTATGCAATGTATATGCCAAGGTTATGATAGTGGAAATAAAACATTCCAAACATGCAAAATGCAAATGTAAAGACGAAGGGTATTGATTCAAATTATCTTTTAGAAAGACTTCATTAAGAGAAGATGTCCGATTACACACGATTGATAAACAAACTACAGAAAATTATTAGTTACTCTTCCTAAGGCCTTGATCTCATGCAATAAAGCAAGCACACGACGTCTTAACTCTGTTTTCGGCTTAACCCTTTCTGAAAACTATCTTGCCTCCGTAGCCATACCCCGAACATGCCTTGCAACCTATTATGCTTGGGCTAGGGCTCGAATTAACTGACCCGCTTGCTGAAGTCCATAGACGATCCAGCTATTATCCTTTTAGATTGCTCATTCAAATGCGGCGAGCCTCTCTTTGTGAGACCGAAGAGTAGTTTCCAACTCGGTAACCCTTGCCTTCAAAACCTCATTCTCATCTTGAGCAAGCTTTAAAGCTGATAAATTGTCTTACTTGTGGTATTCTTGGAGAAGCCCCTCGAGTTGCATCATCTAAGCCTTTAACTCCTCGTTCTGAGCCTTAAGTCCCTGATTCTGAGTTTGTTTTCATGCTAACTCCTGCTTGAGTGTCGCTACCTCTCTGATCTTTTGGTTGATTTGGTCTTGGCTCTCTTGATGTAAACGGCTTACTTGTGTCAACTGAGCGGTTATCTCTTGATTCTTGGCTCGACTGAGGGATAGCTCCTGAGTTACCGACTCCAATTCTTTGGTCACTTTCTCCACTTGCTTCTTGCTAGCCTTATACCTTCGGCCATACTAATCAGCTCTCTTGGTTGCTCTTCCAAGCATAGCGGTCAATTCCTTAGTGGTGGTGCTCAAACTACCCCTTTGAAGGTTCCGTTTTACCTCGGCCCACGACTTCCTCAAATCTCCGTGTTCCATCTCAAGTACCTTCTTTGCCTTCAAGATATCCTTCTCTCGGAGCTTCTGAGCTTTGAACTCATACTTTGCCATAGCATATTCCCTTTCAAGGTCTATGATCCTTTTTTTCCAATCCACTGACAACATTTTCATGGTCCCTCCTAGCCTTCTCTAGAATCGAAGGAGCTTTCCGTACATGAACATCCATAGACTGAGGATTTTCTCGATTTGCTGAAGGGATGAGATCGTTCACCCGATTCTTCCTCCAATGGTCATATCTAAGTGCTAGTGGCTCACTCTTGTCAAAGACTGCTACCTTAAACACGTTGTTCCATGAACGCCTCATCTTGGCCACACTTGCCTTGTAATTCTTTCCTTGATACTCGAATCTCGACTTGTCTAATCCATGAGCGACGAGCACAAACTGACGTGATCTGAACTGTCTCGAAACTAACAAAGGATAATAATTGATTCCTCCCCAAGCACCGGGTAAAGGCACCCAATCATACTCACCGCATCGATAGAGAAACTCCCTTTCTAGAAACCAAGGTACCTTCCACTTGACGGTGTCATCTAAAATGTCTTTGAATGCCGCCTTCCACTGCTCCTCTCTCATCATCTCAATCGGGCAATGTTCAAGAAAGAGCTTTATCAAAGAAAACGTAGAGAGACACATTTGACCAAAATGGTTTACCTCCCAAAAATGAGTACGGATCCAAATCTCCAACAAAGGAGCACACCCTAAGAAGTGTCCTCCACCGAGCCTCATACATGCTCCGAGGGATCGCAAAGTCTCCTCCAAAATTGCCGGCACCGGATTAATCCCCTTCTCAAGCTTGTTGAACAAATTTGTTGTAGCGTAATCGATGTGCCCTAAAGCCCTTGGGAAGATGATCAAACCATAAATGCAAAGAGCGAACAGACGCCTCTTCCTTAGAAAATCCGGGTGCAACTGAATTAAGTCTCGTATGTGTGACCAAGCAATGCAATGGCTTCCTCCTTTTTCCACTATCTTCCCTTGAAACCAAGCTCCATCCATACTGGTAACTTCCACTAAGCTTTGTAGGAAGAGATGTTTCTTTTTTGGCTTGGTGTAGATCTTATCTCTTTGGAACCTCGGACAATGAAGCAAAGCTGTGTACTCTTCAATGGTAGGAATCATATCCACATCACCAAATGTGAAACAATTATACCCGGTATTCCAAAACTGTGTCATAGCTCGAATCAAATCCTTGTCTACCTTGACATCTAGGAGTAAGACAACGTCATCGTATTCTTGTTGAAAAATGTTCCTCATCTCGGAATCCCAACGCTTCCAAATATCCTTGAACCTGGACACCTCGTTCTGAGTGGATACAATGTCGGTCTGAACTGCCATTCTTCGTGCAATGGAACGTCTCTCCCATTATGAAGATCTCCTAATGTACTTGAATCAATACTTATGGTATGCCTTGATACGTGCAAATAAATAATGAATTCAAAAAGGAACACAAAAAACTAAAGTTAGTCCAGTTAATTAATCGAGAAAAATAATGCTATAATTAAAGGGCAAAAAAATAAACAACAGATCAAGGCCACAAAGAAAAAGCATCTCATAGCATATATTGCATGCAAAAGCATAAAGTAACCACAGAAAGGCCTAACGGGGTGATTACTAAGGGAACAACATTCCGACATGGCTCTAAAGGGTTGGCTTCTTTGGGCCACTATATGTGGTTCGGTTCTAGAGTATTAAGGCTACCTGAACTATCGCTATTACCTACTAAGATAATAGGACATCGAATTAGGAGGATTCGGGTCCTTATACCATACGAGGACGTAGGTCCCACAAAATATAAGAATCGAATCCCGAAAGTGGATCACAATCCCATACGGGGGTGTCGACCCCACGAAAGATAGTGACCACTTCCACTTAAAGGTGCTTAGAACTAATGTATGATGACAATTATATCAAACACCGTGCAAATAAAGCGGTAAACAAACAAGGTTTAGGAATTCTAAATTAAATTAAGTCAAAGTTAATTTTTTCTTAAAATGTGATTATAACCCGAACTAAGGCTTGACTCTCTTTTTATTTTTGAAAACAAAAATTCTTTGCCCAGCAGTGTAGCCATGCTGATGCGACTATTTTAAAAATTTATAAGTAGAAGGCGGTGTGTATATGAATTCTTTTTTTAATGAAAAATACTCTCATTTTTATTTATTTTGAGAAAGTTTATTTGTTTATTTAAAACAAAATTTATATTTTTTAAAAAACCATTTTCTTTTTATTATTATTATTTTCTAAAGCAAAAATGAGTCGCCACCGATCATTTAAAAAAGGTAGACCAGAAACTACGAAATCAAAACCAGAGATTTTTTCTTTTAAAAAGTGGGTCCGGGAGTCGATTACATGCGAGGAAAGGTTAGCACCATCGTCGTGCCCAAAACTTGGTACCTAAAAGTTCGAATCGCATTTAAGAAGAAAAAATATAATTTCGACCTAATTTAATTTAAAACCACTAAAACGTATGGATGCATGATCATACGAATTTTGCAACCTAACTCGTGGCAGACGTTACCAAAGGAGACTACACCCGAATACTCGGGATGAAGCTCCCACTAGGATACCGAGACACCGAGTACTAACAAAAGAATAATATGATAAATAAATATGACAAATAAAATGCATGAAGAAATAGGTATGCTAACATAGATGAGAAGGCAACCATGAATAAAATAAAACAACTACACATATACATATAAACATATAATAATAACTAATATGGTAGTAGCATATAGTAATATCACACGTATTAGATATATAAAATAGGGTAATATATATATACATAGCCACGTGTAACCCTTGTGATATATATATATATATTACTACATAAAAAAACCAAATAATGTACATATGTGTATAGCTACGTAAAGTAAGAAGGAAAAAAATAAAAATAAAATATATATCTTATATAAAACATAACACAGACGTGTATCTATATATATATACATTTTCATAGCTACATAGGAAAACTACATAACACATATAGTCACGAAAAAGAAAAAAGAAATATAATATATATACTATACAAAATCACATCACACATATAACCACATACCAATACTATATAAGATCATATCATACATATAACCACATACCATATACATCGAAATCACATTCGAAATATACCAACATCAAATCATAAATAAGAAAAATAAAAGTCGAAATTTAAATATGCATGAACGAAAGTGACTAATAAGGTGATTAAACCACTTGTTATGGGTTAAATTGAACAAAAGAAAACAAAAAGAGGGTTCAAAAAAAGAATTTTCCCAAAAAGAAAATACCTAAAAAGGTTAGGGATGAGATTAAAAAAATGTTTAAAATTGTAAGGACTAGGGCTGGGATTTTAAAAGATAGAAGCCCTAATAGAACAAAATCATAAACGCTGAAGGGTTGTATGGCGAATAACCCAATTGTAAAAAACAATGGCCGACATATATGCTACTTTTAAAACGGATTTCATCTCTTCTGGACGTTTTTTAGACCAGAAAAAACCCTTCTTTCTTTTTCTTTTTTTTTACATGTTCTCTTAGGGTTAGAAAAAACTGAGTATGTTTGCCCTTATATCGGTCGCCGTTAACTGGCGCCAACAAACATCGAGACGAAACCTGAAGATTCTTTTTTTTGTTTTAGAGTGACCCTTTACAAATTTGAGAGATTAGAGGAAAACAAAAGCCCTTTTTTGTTTGCTTGAAATTCCTAAAACGAAACCCCGAACCTCTTTTTTTTGTTTTGCCATTTTTATCGACTCACCGCGTATGACCTCAAGGAGATCGACGGCTTATCGTAGACAAAATGAGACGTGGCCAAATGGTAAGAAGTCGACTCGCCGCGTGAGAAGACGAAGCGGCGGAAAGGTAAAACTCTGAACTCTAACTCCTATTATTTTTTATGCATGCAATGGAAATTGAGAGAGAAATACCTCGAAAATCTTCTTTTTGTTTTGCTCTTTTTTAATTTCTCTGAATCCTCTCTTTATAATTTTCCTACGTTCTTTATATAACCGGAATATTACATGTATAGTCAAAAAGTGATACATGAAAACCGAACCCTATTGGCTATTTTGAATTTCTTTGCATTCGGTCTGAGCTTTGATTTTGCTTTCTTCTTTTGTTGTATTTTTACTACTTCGAGCTTTTTGACTTTATCCTTTTTGCTATGTTTTTGGTATCTGATGCCTTTTTTTTTCGTCCTTTGCACGTCCGAATTCCTCAAACGGGAAGGGGAGACACGACTAGACGCGTGATCGTGGCAGACCAAAGGTCAGACGTGGTTGGTACACGCGCGTCGAGTTTTGAGTAGTCGCGCGTGGGCGCATGCAGATTTCTAGAACCTTTCGCGTTGATTTGGGACCGTCAGATCGCATCTTGATCTGACGGTTGTGAATTCGTGCGGCGCAAGACGAGACGCAGACATCTAGGGCTTCTTTTTGGTGCGACCTAGGCCGTTGGATGTGGCGCGATCCAACGGTCTCGATGAAAGCGACGCCGGATGAGAAGAAGGGATTTAGCGTTTCTCTTTTGGGCACGATCTGGGCTGTCATATTGCCATCAGATCCAACGGCTGTTAGATGGCTGCGCGAGAAAGACAAGGATTAGGATTTTGTGATAAATGGGCTATGAATTATTTAGGCTCAAACGGACTAAGTATGTAATGGTGTATTGTTTATTTCTTTGGGCTCTTGATGTAAATGGAATGTGGGTAATAAAATTTGGTTCTTTTATTTATTCTTTACTTATTTATTTTGCTTGCTTTGCCTAATAATAATAATAATAATAATAATAATAATAATAATAATAATAATAACATTATCAAGTAATAATAATGATAATAATAAATAAAACACAATTGGTAACAAATAGTAACATAATAATACGTATGTATTTTTTTCTCCTTTTTTTCATTTTTTTCTTTCTTTTTTTAATAATAACAAAAAGCCCATGTTATTAAGTCTAACATTGACATAAACTAAAATGGATTTAAAGCTCGAAAAAAATTAGTAATTACTGGCACGAGATGACAATTTGTTTGTATGATTTGCGCTTTAATAAAATCATACATCTTCTGATAAAAAAAAAACTTAATACCTTAAAAAACCAAATTTTATAATACAACATAATTTATTACACAAAGAAGGTAATCTTTAGACAATAATGCATCTTTTCTACTCTTTGCCACTTCGAGTTTATGTGCTTTTATGTTGTCTTTTATATTGTTAACCTTCCTTAGCGGAATTTATAGTTCATTCAAATTTGATATTTTAAATACGTATTTTTTTTTTTAATTTTTCAGTCAATAACATTTGAAATTGAGTTTTTAATCCATCAACTACATTCTCATGTCCTTAATCATTTTCAAGTAATTGAAAGAAACCACAATCGTTGACATCAAATAAAAATCAAATACATCGAAACTACATTCAAATTCAACAAATATTAATATTTTCAATATCACACACATTATTACTAATTGAGAATATATGTCCAAATTTCAAGTAAACCACAAAAACTAAAGTTCAATTCAAATAAAAACCTAAATAAACACTAAATACCTCTTTGTACTTCAAACAATCATAATTTTTGTTCGTTTACTCCAAGGATTATTGGAAATTGGTGTCTTCAATATACAATAACAATGAATTATCCTTGAACCGATATGAGATAAATAACAGTTTGGAGTTTCCACCACTCAACATCCTTCAATATTTATGTGATAATGGAGATTCGATCTCAGCCTTAGGATAACTTGTAGAAATAAAAGAAGACCCATTTTTTGTGTTGCAGACACAGTCTCTTCTGCAGGCCCAGAGGCGGCTCCTACGAATGCGGCCCAAGAGATCCCCTGGTCGGGAATGAGCCAACCATGCGCAGAGGAGGAAGAGAGAGGAAGACGCCACGTGGCCTAACCGACTTTGTCTTATACTAGGAGGTTGTTAGAATGTTTGCTTAAAAGGCTCGGGCTGTGAGCCATAAAGGATATGAAAAACCTGAAAAACTTGTTCTTTTTCTGCATTTTATAATCCAATCATCCTCCTTCCTTCTTCCTCCTTTCGTGCATCACTGTGGACCATAACAGTTTGGTGCTTTCATTGCCGACTCCGCCATGGTAAACAACACTGAGTCCATCCGCTCCCTTCAAGACACAACCATCCGCCATGAACAGACCCTTACCCTCCTCGAAGCACACGCAGCCAACCAGGACAAATGGAACGCCACGACGCAGGTCACACTGCAAGAAATGGCTAAACAACTTCAAACTATCGCGACTCAGTTGGGAGCATCCCAGCCGGGAGCTTCAGCGGCTACCTCCACCAGCGGCGACATCTCTGTCGATAGCACCCTGCACAAAGGCAAAGGGAAAGCCCACGGTTCCTCTGACAATACATTTCCCTTCCCATCCAAACCAGTCCAAGTCGAGTTGCCCATCTTCACCGGCGATGACCCTGAGGAGTGGATTTCCTCTGCGACGGACTTCTTCAATTTTTACGGGACAGACGACCACCACTGCGTTACGATGGCTTCCTTCCGCATGACAGGCACAGCGAAGAAGTGGTTCCGTTGGATGCAGCAGCAACGCCAACTCGCTGGTTGGGGCCACTTGGTCGACGCTATCCGCAAACGTTTCACCATCATGGAGATTGAATCCCCTGCCGGCCAACTGTCGAAGTTGATGCAAACAACAACAGTGGCTGATTATCAGTCCCGTTTTGAGGACTTGGCGTTGCGTACCTCGAACCTCTCGGATGAGTTCTTTTTGGACTGCTTTACATCCAGATTACGAACGGATATTAAGAACGAAGTTCTGGGCCATCGTTCAACTTCCATGGTTGAGGTTCAAGCTTTGGCACGGTTCCACGAAGCACGAATCATCGAGCGGCGTTCTTTTTCGCGTTGGGCAACCTCCAAACCTCCACCTCCGTTGCCCATTCCGAATAATCCTGCACCTGATCCAAAGAGTCTACCGGGTCGACCACTACCACCAGAAACTGGGCCACCATCCGTTCGACGGATTTCTTCTGCTGAAGCCCAGGCCCGACGCCTTAAGGGCTTATGTTTTTACTGCGATGACAAATATGTCCCGGGCCATAAATGTAAAGCCCCCCAGCTTTTCTTGTTAGATGACTCCGTGGACCAGTTGGAACCGCCTTCCCCGCCCGATGACACTGTTGACACGCCACCTCTGCCCATCGACGAGAATTCCACAGTCTCATTTAACGCCTTGGCCGGCTGTGCCACCCCAAATACGCTACGCGTCCACGGCAAAATTCAGGGCAACCTTGTACGCATCCTGATTGACGGCGGCAGCACTCATAACTTCATACAATCGAGAGTGGCCAAGCATTTGGGTTTGACCGTTTCTGCAGCTCCACACTTCAGAGTCATCGTGGGCAATGGTCAACGCCTACAACACGAAGGGTGTGCTCGTGCAGTCAAGGTCCTGGTCCAGGGAACTGAACTCACCACGGATTTCTACATCTTGCCACTTGAGGGAGCTGAGGTAGTGTTGGGCGTGGCCTGGATGGCTACTCTGGGTCCCATCACCATGAACTTCGCGACGTTAACTTTCCAGTTCCACCATGGCAACGAGCACCATTGCTGGCAAGGCGACACGGACGTCGGACCTCAATCGATCCACCTGCAATCTCTCCGTCGTCTCTCCGAGACCGGTGCGATAGCTGAACTATTTCAGCTACACTTAGACACCTCTGCACCTTCTCCATGCTTGCCGGACTGTGAAGCATTACGCGAACTGTTGGTAGAATTTAGTGAGGTCTTTGAACCGGTCCACAGTTTACCTCTCCGCCGCACGCATGACCACGTTATTCACCTCGAGCCTTCCTCGAAGCCAATCAACGTTCGCCCGTACCGTTACCCTCACTTCCAGAAATCTGAAATTGAGAAACAGGTTCAACAGATGCTTCATGCAGGCCAGATTTACCCCAGCACAAGCCCCTTTTCATCTCCCGTGTTGCTCGTACGTAAAAAGGACGGTACATGGCGGTTCTGCGTGGATTACCGCTCCCTCAACGCAATCACGGTGCGCGACAAGTTTCCCATTCCAACGGCTGATGAGCTCTTTGACGAACTGGGAAAGTCTTGCTTTTTCTCGGAACTTGACCTGCTCGCCGGCTATCATCAGATACGAGTCCGCGATGAAGACATTCACAAGACTGCGTTTCGCACACATGACGGCCATTTTGAATTTCTGGTCATGCCGTTTGGCCTCACCAACGCCCCATCAACGTTCCAGGCAACAATGAATGCTATCTTCCGGCCATTCCTACGCCGCTTTGTGCTCATTTTCTTGGATGACATCCTGGTCTTCAGTGGCAGCTGGCAGGACCATCTTCTCCACTTACGCAGTGTTTTGCAGACTCTGAAAACCCATGGCTTAGTGGCCAAACAGTCCAAGTGTTCTTTCGGTCAAGAAACGGTAGAGTATCTGGGACACGTGGTTTCTCGACACGGGCTAGCCATGGATAATTCCAAGGTTGTGGCTATTCAAAACTGGCCAGTCCCCACTACGGTCAAAGACGTCCGGGCGTTCTTGGGTATCTCCGGCTACTACCGTCGTTTCATCCGAGGTTATGCTACCATTGCGGCGCCCATCTCCGATTTGCTGAAGCACTCCGATACATTCAGTTGGTCTCCGTCAGCACAGATAGCGTTTCAGCTTTTGAAGACCGCCCTCGTGTTAGCCCCTGTACTTGGTCTTCCAGACTTCGACAAAGAGTTTGTCGTCGAAACGGATGCCTCCAGCGTCGGCATCGGCGCGGTACTAACACAGGCCAATAGGCCACTGGCTTTCTTCAGCCAAAAGCTGAGCCCCAAGATGCAAGCAGCCTCCACATACCACCGGGAAATGTACGCCATCACTCAGGCCGTTGGCAAGTGGCGTCAGTACCTCCTTGGCCGCCGTTTTGTAATTATCACCGACCAGAAAGCCCTCCGAGAACTGACTCAGCAAACCATACAAACCCCAGAGCAACAACAGTGGCTTGCCAAACTTATTGGGTTTGACTTTGAAATTAAATATCGGCCCGGCAAGATGAATATCGTTGCCGATGCGTTGTCACGCGAAGGTAGTGCACACTTGTTGGCATTCTCGAGCCTATCCTTTGGCATATTGGATGACATTCGCACGACCCTTCAGCACGACCCTGACCTACTGCAAATCCTGACAAACATCACCGTCGGACACGTCTCGCCCCCTGGCTATTCTGTCAAACACGGACTCCTGCTCTTCAACAACCGCATCGTGGTCCCCAATGAAAGCTCCCTACGCTCTCGTCTTCTTCGTGAGTTTCACTGCTCGAAAGTTGGCGGCCATGCGGGCATATCTCGTACATTCCACCGGCTGTTGGCACAATTTTTCTGGAATGGAATGCGCAAGGAGGTACGTCGTTTCGTGTCAGAATGCCAGACGTGCCAAACCATGAAAAGCGATAGCCTGGCCCCGGCGGGATTACTTCAGGCACTGCCAATACCACAGCAGGTGTTTGAAGATATCTCTCTCGACTTCATCACCGGACTCCCCCGCTCTAACGGTAAAGAAGTCATTTTGGTGGTCGTTGACCGGTTGACCAAATATGGTCATTTCTTTTCCCTGCCAGCTCACTACGACGCACCCCTCGTCGCTAAAGTGTTGCTCCAGGGCGTCGTGAAACTGCATGGCGTTCCCCGATCGATGGTTAGCGATAGGGATCCCATATTCACCAGCACCATCTGGACGGAATTGGCCCATCTCCAAGGCACATAATTATGCCTTAGCTCCGCTTACCATCCACAGTCCGACGGTCAGACGGAGGCCCTGAACCACGCAAGTGGGACCAGTACCTCGCTTGGGCGGAGTTCTGGTACAACACGGCTTACCAAGCTTCAGCAGGCATGATCCCCTTTCGCGCGTTATATGGTCGTGACCCTCCAACACTGCTGTCCTACACAGAAGGCGGTTCCCTCAACCCTCAAGTCGACTCCGCCCTGCAAGATCGAGACGAGATTCTGCGCATCCTCAAACAGAATTTAGCTCAGGCTCAACTCCGAATGAAGAACTAGGCCGACAAACGACGCAGAGAGCTCGAACTGCAGATCGGAGATTGGGCTTTCATTCGTCTCCAACCCTACCGACAGCTCTCTCTTCGACTGGCCAAGCATACCAAGCTCAGTCCCAGGTTCTTTGGCCCCTACAAGGTTACTCATCGCATCGGCCCCGTTGCCTACCGTCTCGACCTTCCCGCAACGGCCCGTATTCACCCCGTGTTCCACGTCTCCCAACTCAAGCCTTGTCGTGGTCAACCCCTACACCAATTCACACCACTGCCATTGTTCAAAGATTCCTCCACCCTTGAGGACAAGGTTGAGCTTCCAGGAGGGGGTGGTGTTGCAGACACAGTCTCTTCTGCAGGCCCAGAGGCGGCTCCTACGAATGCGGCTCAAGAGATCCCCCTGGTCGGGAATGAGCCAACCATGCGCAGAGGAGGCAGAGAGAGGAAGACGCCACGTGGCCTAACCGACTTCGTCTTATACTAGGAGGTTGTTAGAATGTTTGCTTAAAAGGCTCGGGCTGTGAGCCATAAAGGATATGAAAAACCTGAAAAACTTGTTCTTTTTCTGCATTTTATAATCCAATCATCCTCCTTCCTTCTTCCTCCTTTCGTGCATCACTGTGGACCATAACATTTTGTCCCGTGAGAAAGGAGAGATTAATGTACAAAAAATTATTACTTTTTTAAAACATAATTAAAATGTAATTATTTTTTTTTTTCAAATTTTAAACCAAAATTTTGGTACAATTATTTGACAGATGTATTGATATAATATTGATTAAAGGATTTTTTTTTAAAACGGACTAACAAATGGACTTAAAATAGTAATAAAATAACAAGTACTTATTTTGACAAAAAAAAGTTTAGATATTTAAAATAGGCTTAAATATATATATATATATATATATATATAGTACTTAAACTAGACGTATTCTCCCAAGATAGTTAAAAAAAATTCTCCCAAATTGGTACATGAACCATGCACATTCTCCCAAGTTGGTAATTAAAGAATTTTTTCTCTCAAATTGTTACCTGAACTAGATACTTTCTTCCAAATTGGTACCAAAATTTATACATTCTACCAACTTGGTCCTAAATCCAAACAATTTAATAAATTTAATCGTTTATATTTAAAAAGTCTATCAATTTACTCTTTACTAATCTCATAAATCGTTTGTTTTTCTCCATAAGTGTTATATTACTTTCTAGTATAATAAAATTTTAGCAATAACTTATTAGTGGAATGTAATTATTCAATTTTTGCTTTGATTCGATAGACTCACTTGGTTTAACAATATCATAAAAATGACTTAATTAATGAGATTATTAAATATGAAGGGTTAAATTTATTGAATTTGACCAAATCAGTAGAATGTATAAGTTTTGTGACTAAAAGTATTAATAAAAATACTTTTTATGATATTGTGAAACCAAGTGAGTCTATTATCCAAATGAGTCTATTTTTAAGACAAAACATCATAACTCGTTGAGTCAACCAAACAATAAAAGTGAATAAGAGAGGAGTGAATGGGTAAATTAAAATTTTTTGTGGAAACTTCGAGAGAAGATAAAAATATATAAGTATTTAGAATAGTTCAACTTTTTTGATGAAATTTACATCCTACTACCTTAATTATTCTCACTAAAGATTTCAAAAATACACTTATTTATTTAACCTTTAAAACAATGGGTAACTTTACAAACTCCTTAAATTTAAGTTCTAACTTTTCATCTAAGACATTTTTTTAATTTAGTGGTAAACATATCTCAAAGTCTTATCCACACTATTCACAAGCCGTACTTTGCCATCAATTGCTTAAAAAAATATGCTTACAACTTGCAGGCCAGGCATCGGATTCCATGGTTTTTTCTTTAAAAAGCTAGAAAAACACAAAATTTCCATTGTAAACACAGCATTGCAAACATAATCCACTAAACTTTCGAAACCTGTTATGGTTTTAAAACCTGTCTTTGCCGGATAGCACGAAGACAAGATTTTATTAGCTGGAAAGCATAATTGTCAAATTTGAATGGTACTTCCCTTTTGAAAGCTTAAAACGAGTTAGGCTTCGTTCGGCACAGCTTTTCAAACAACGATTTAGGTAAAAATATCCGTTTAGGAAAAGTTGAAATTTTTAATTTTTCTAAAACCTTTGTTTGTTACCAAATTAGGCCCAAAAACGCTTGTTTAAAGTGTTTTCCTTAACTGTTTTACACAACTGCATTTAGCAGCCAAAAGCTTATCGAAAAAGTTATGCCGAAGGTCACTTAAAAGATTTTCTCGTTGTCAAAAACGCATACACCCCCACATTCTTTCTAGTCCTCCTCTCATTTTTACTTTGATTTAGATTAGGTTTTATATTGTTTTTAGAAGTGTTTTTAAGAAGAAAAAAAAGCAATTTTTGATTGAAAAAAATAACAATGTAGGGCAAATAAAGTTCTAAACTAAAAGTGCTTTTAAACTTTGGTTAAAAATATTTTCAAAAGAATTTATCAAAATTATCAATTTATTCTCATTTATATCATTATTTTTTATATATTTTCAAAAGCAATGTTTAAAAAAAGGGTAAACTACATAAATGGTCACCGAACTTTTAGGGCGGATTCATTTTGGTCATCGTACTTTTAAAATATTCGATAAGGTCACTCAACTTTTAGTTCGATTTCGATACGGTCCCTCCCGTTACCTTCGGTTAAAAGTTGACGTTAGTTTTCATTTTTCCTTAATAAAAATGGGTAAACTATACCAATCATCACTCAACTTTCTTCTCACACCTATTTTGGTCACTAGAGTTTAACAAAATTGATTAACCGATATGATCTATTATATACAATATTTCTAAATTTTATGCATTACAATATATTATAGTCTAGTGATTTTGATACCCTTCTTATTTAAAAAAAAAGTTTTGGCTCTGGGTAGGATTAATAGGTGTGAACTTTCAGTTTTTGACTTTCTAGTTGTTTTTACATTTATCACAACCGAACAATTATTAAATTTACCATATTATCATATTTGATATTTTAATAAACAAAGTAAAAATAATAATTTTCAGAATCAAATATTTTGGTTAACTGGTTAATTGATTATTTGATTTAATTTGTACAATATAAGATCGAGAATTGAATAATCTGAATTTACCAAAATATTTTTTTAAGGATTAATCGAATTTTTCTATTTGTATAAACATATCATTTGAGAGTGGTCAAAATATGAACAATTCGAAAGTTAAGTTATTAAATTGAAAATTTTTAAAGTCTAGTGACCAAAATAGGAATGAGAAGGAAATTGAGTGATGATTGGTGAAGTTTACCCATTTTTCTATTAAGGAAATACGAAAACTAACATCAGCTTCTAACGGAATGTAACAAGGGAGACCATATTGAAAACGAACTAAAAGTTTGGTGACTATACTAAAATCAAACTAAAATTTAAGTGGCCTTATCGAATATTTTAAAAGTACGACGACCAAAATGAATCCGCCCAAAAAGTTCGGTGACCATTTATGTAGTTTACCCTTAAAATAAACAATCTATCTATTTAAAAGCTATTTTGAAAACAACTTAAATTTTAAAACAAACAATCCAAAATCACTTTTCAAAAGTAATGTCGAAATTAATATTGTATTATCTCTTGTACTTTAGTTTAAATTTCACATTTCCCATTAAATATATTTTTTTCTCAATTTTCCCTTGTACTATCATTCTGTCTTGTTATCCCAACAATATTTTATGTTAAATAAGTCACTAGATCCAATTAGAACACTCAAATGTCATAAAAATAAAAAATCCCAAAAATGCATAAACAAAAAAAAAAAATTCTAAAAATATAGAGAAAAATCTTAAAGAATGTCTAATACGAATTTATGCTTTGAATTCATATATATTTTCAAATTTTTTAATTATGCTTAATTTATTTTAATAAAAATAAAATTCATAAAATGAAAAAATGAAAAACAAAATTCAGAAAATTATAAAAAGCATTAGGAGTTTTATAAAAATAAATTTTGGTTTTTTTATATTTCTCTTTGCATTTTTCATGTTTTTATATAGATTTTTATTTTAAAAAAAGCTTTTTAAAAACCTAAAGTATGGAATTTTTCCAAAAAAAATTATCATACTTTTTTTTAAAAACCTTAAATTTTATTTTTGCGTTCTTTATAATTTTTGTAACGCTCCGAGACTAGGGTCCGGGTGGTTGCCGGGTCCGGAATAGGTTAATAAATGTGATTTGGGTCATTCAGGTTTGATTTGGACAAAAAGGGTTTTAAAGGGGTTTTTGTAAAATGAGTAACAAATGGGTTTTATGGAAATGAATTTTAAATTAAAATAAAATATCCTATTTCAAAAACTACCCACTTCTTCTTCTCCAAAAACCTATCCACGTTATTGTAACACCCGGGTCTGGGGGTCGGGTGAATTAAAATAATAAAATATTATTTTGGGCTTCGTGTTTTCAAAACAAACAATTTTATGTTGGGTTTGTTTTGATTTAAAACCCAAATCCCATGGATTTTAGAAATTGGGAGATAGCCATCTCATTAATGGCAATTTTTTTAAATAAGTAGTCTTGTAAAATAAAAACCACATTTATTTTAAAATAGCCTTTTCATCATCTTCTTCCCCCTTCCCTTTTATATTTTGACTTGTTGAGCATGGCATGACATGACAGTTGAGATTATGTTCATGCATCTTTTATATTTTGACTCTTGTGGTTTCAAAGGTAAGAACTCATGCATTCTTCCTTGGTTGAGTTGTTTGTGCTTGGACCCTGCATTGTCGAGGTTTGTTTTACGAGCTTACCCTCACTAAGTTTTATGCTTACGCTCTCTTTTGTTCGACAATGCAGATCCGTAGTTTGTGGGTTGCTTGTGCAAGGAGAGGGCCTCCAAGTGTGTTAGTTGAGCTTTTGCTATCCTCAAGTATGAACTATTTAAGTTAATGATGTAATAGTCAAGCAATGGGGATTTATGTTGTTGTTTTGGGTTAGGAGCATGCTAGACTCCTTAATATGTTGATGTTGGTGTGGCTTGTTGATGCCATGTTTTGGATTGTGAACCATGCTTTATTTATTAACTTAAATGCTATGTGTATGTTGGCTCTAAGGCATGAAACCTTAAAATGCTTTATATGTCTCTTTTTGTGGTGAATGCATGATCTTTTAAATGGATGCCCTTATCATGTATCTTTATGTGTTTTGAGTATGTTTGCAATAGGGTGCATGCCTCTAGAGTGTGTTTGCATGTTGTGTTTGCTTCTTGTAGTCGTTAAGGGAGTTTGGGATCGTTTAAAGATGTTTAAAACTGAATTTGGAAACTCACAGACTGCAGGTGTTTCGGAACGGTTCAGGCTGTTTCAGAACGGGTATGGCTCCAGGGATACCCGTATCGGAACGCGTTCCGGTACGGTTCGGCTACTGTGAGCACCTGTTCCGATACGAGTTTCAAAACGGTTTGGCTACTGTGAGCCCCTGTTCCGATACGAGTTTCGAAACGGTTTGGCTACTGTGAGAGCCTATTCCGAAACGGGTTTCGGAACGCCTAGGTGAAATGGGACCCTGTTCCGAAACGGGGTGGATGCGTTTCAGTACTGGTGTCTGGCTTTTTAAACTGGAGCCCGTGTTTCGAAACGGGCAATGTCTGTTTCGAAACACATGCCTGAAAATGGGCTTTTTAACATCTCTAAAGGTTCTCTAGGGTTGGGCTTAGGCCTTGTTTGCTGTTAGGCTTCTCGTGAGCCTTGTTTTCCGCTGTCGCTTCACACATAGTTTTAATTAAACACATCTAGACAAGATAAATAAATGAAAAAGTTTTCTAGGGTCGGTAACCGAAGTGGAGCCTTAATGGGTTTCGCCTCGGTTATCCCCGTGTGACGCGCTCTAACCGGTCGGCCGCCCGGACCGGGACGAGAGGGCTACAGTTATTTTCTCCTCTCCATCAAACCTCCACCATTTTTGAAGACTCACCAAGGTAAGTACTTTGTTCCTAACATTTTCTTCACATTTCCTTATTTTCTAACAACTTCCTTTCAAAACTTTGAAAGATTTCTCAAAGTCCTCCTTTTTTGGAAGAAAATGGGGTTTTGAAGGGTTTAAGCAAATTTTTTTAAAAACAGTGATTTGGGTGAGTTATAAACCATTTTTGAGTATAAAATAATGTTAAGGTGATGGTTTTATCAAGAAATCTCGGAAGTTGGAAAATATGTAATTTTTGGATAGGGGATATTTGGGTTTTTGGCTTGGAAATGGTGAGGAAAGACTTCCAATGTCTTGATGGTGTTGGGTTGATGTTTCTGGGGTATTTGAAAATGTTTTGGGTGTTAAATTGATGAAGTTATGGCTGATTTGTGGTTAGAGTGGAAATGAGAATGATTTTGGTTAGTTTCGGGTAGGAATCGGAGATGGTTGTTGTTGAATTATGATAGGGTTGATTTCAGTGGGTTTGATTGTTGAAAACTGTGTTAACTCCTTGTTCTGATTTGGGTGGAAGCAGCAGATAAAGATTTGGGTTCTTCATACGCTACAACGGGAGTTGAAGAAGCTTGAAGGTAGACGTTAGCTTGTTTTGGTATTGTGCTGGTGAGTGGAAATGTTTTTGAGAGTTTAGGTTGAGCTTTAAAGGCCAACCTAAGCTCGAGAGTAAGTATTGAATGTTTACGTTTTACTTTTTCCGAATTTTTATGCTTCAATCTTGCTATGCATTGTGATATGAGTAGATGACGTTTAAACCTATGATGCTCGTGACATGTTGTTGTTGGTATGAGATGAGATGAATATGTGTAGTTGGTTAATGGATGTGGTATTTTATGTTGGATTACATGATGTTTGAGTATTGGCAAGTATGAGAGTCTTACCGGGTATAATTGGTCGACCATAGGGTTAGAGTGCACTAGTAAAATTCGTGTGTGGCCCTAGTAATGTAAGATGCCATTCGGGAGGAGTACGGTGATGTAAGATGCCACCGAAAGCCTTATTATTAGACCTCGGTGATGTAAGATACCACCATATATCTTGTTGTTCTTATAGATTCGGTGATGTAAGATGCCATCGAATCCAATCCACGTATCTGAGTAATGTAACCATAGTTGTCAATATACTCTATGTGCTGAAAGGTTGAACGTTAACATGTTTGTTGTTGAGAGACATGCTATGTTGTTATATGTTGTTGCTTGATGTAAGATGCCAAGCATATGTAGGGTTGATGATAATCTTGTTGATGGGAATTCATGCTTGTGGAATTGCGATTGTGGCTTTGTTTTCAACTTAAAAAATGGTTTTAATAAAATTGCATTGTTGTTGTTGTGGTTTTGAGCACCACTCACTAAGCTCTTATGCTTACGCGCCCCTTTCCAACAATGCAGATCGTTAGTGATCCGGGAAGCAAAGGAAGGCGAGGGAAAGGCTCTGGTGATCGTAGCTTAAGCTCAAGTATGGATTTTAAGTTGTAATAATATATTAGCAATGGGAATATTTGCACTTGTGGTTAGGGAGGTTGATGTAAACTCCCATGTGTTTGATCACGTTGCTACATGTTTTAAATGTTGAAACCATGCTATGTTGAGACTTTCTTTGGCTTTTGGTTAAATGCCTTGTGTTTTGGTCTGTTGGTGCTTTGAGTTAAAGTGTTCTTTTTGGATTTTTAAGTTTGAGATCCATGCTTGTGTGTGTGTATGATCAAAACATGTTTTTAGGGTGTTTTGCCTCTAGAATGGATGTTCATGGTTACCTTAGGTTGTATGTGTGTTTAGGAGTTGATTAAATGCTTGCTTAGTGTGTTTGTGCTTGACCCCTTGTGCTTAAAACTACAGAAATCTATCTTTCTGTGCAGGGGGTATTGATACGCTCAAGGACAGTATCGATACGGTCCCCTGTTTTAAGCACATCGTACCGATACGCGGGGGCGTACCGATACCAGTTTTGATCACTGGAAATTTGAGATTTTGACGAGAAATTAGGGTATCGATACATGTAAAACTAATGAATTCATTTTGATATAACAAAGGATTTAAGGAGTAAATTGAAAAAGATAAAATAAATTTTTAAGTCCTAAAAACTTCCCAAAGTCTCTAAGAAAATTGTCCAAGTCAAAACCTAAGATTATTCAAAAATTTCTAAGTGTTTTCCAAGTCAAAACAGTGATTTTCGAGTCACTGTTTCAGAATGGCCCTTAGGCGTTTCGGAATGATTTGAAACTGTTAACCTCTGTTTCAGAACTAGCCTTCCCGTTTCGATACAGATGTATCGAAACAGGTCTGTACGTTTCGAAACAGATGAAGAACAACAGAACGGTTTGAATCGTTTCGATACGGCAGTATCGAAACGACCTCAAACGTTTCGAAACGATTTTCAAACTTTGTTTCAAAATATAACCGTTGAAATTTTATAACTAATTTTTAGAGAGACGGTTAGAGTGTATCGAAACGTTTTAAGCTGTTTCGATACAGGTTTTGGAAATGGCAAAATATTTTGAAATGGGCTTTAGCATGTTTCGGAACAGGCTCTTAGCGAATTGAAACAATCTGGTCCATTTTGGTACGGTCTCTTAATTACACCCCAACGACTATTTCTATTTTAGTCTGTTTCGAAACAAGGTCGAGCGTTTCGAAACGGGTAGTTGCAGAGTGCATTTATGGTGGGAAGATTGTACCCCAACGGCTATAATTATGATGGCAACAACCCCAACGGCTAGAATTCAATGAGTATGTATAAAAGGGAGTCCTAAAAGCACCAGCAACACCTAATTGATCCTAAGAGAAACATCCAAACATCAAATTCAAGATCTTGTGCAAAATTTCCATATTTCTTGTAAACCCCAATTGTGGTTCTTTGTATTTCTCATTTTATTTGATTCAAATGGGTTGGGTTCTTGTAATAGGGCAACATTTGTATTGAGAGATACTAGTTATTTGCCTTAAACTTCTTTGTAAACTTTGTGTGAGGATTGGGTCAATTTTTGGGTAGAAAATTGGCTATTGTGTAAAGGTTTCCTCCTAAGCCTAGAAAAAGGGAAGATCAACTAGTGGAGTTGTCGGAAAATCCTTAGTGGGAGCTAAGGTAGTAGATGTAGAGTTCAATTGGAACTTGAACCACTCTAAATCCCTTGTCTTGATATTTTTATTTTCCCACCTCACCACCAAACTTTCTAAAAATCCAATTCACCCCCTCTTGGCTTAAATCGATTCAACGATCTACTCAACAATTGGTATCAGAGCCTACCTCTTTTGAAGGATTATCAACCACAAGAGGAGTTCCTAGGAGAGTGTGATCTAATTCAAAGACAAGTCATGGCATCTACCTCAACCTCCAACCTTTACGAGTCACAATCAACCACTAAACAACCTTTCTTCAATGGGGACAACTACCCATATTAGAAGAATCGGATGCGTCTCTTCATCAAGTCAACGAATTATGTGGTTTAGGATGTAGTGGAAGAAGGTCCTTACATTCCGGTTAAAAGAAACGATGAAGGAAGACTAGTTCTAAAGGTGAAGTCGGAGATGACCGAGGAAGGTAGACGAAGGATGCAAGTTAACGACAAAGCTGTACACATTATATTTTGTGCACTTGGTCCGGATATCTACTCAAAGGTTTCATCTATCGAAAGCGCGAAAGAAGTGTGGGACACTTTGGAGACGACCTATGAATGTACCAGCGATGTGAAGGAGACGAAGATCGGGTTGTTAAATTTGAGCTATGAAAATTTCAAGATGGACACCGATGAGAGCGTCTCAAAGATGTTTGATCAGTTTTCGATCATCGTCAACGGTCTTAAAGGATTTGGGGAAGTGATTCCCGAAGATAAGCTAGTAAGGAAGCTTCTATACTCTCTCCCGGAGTCTTGGGATGGTTAGAGGATGACCTTCATTGAGGCTAAGAATTTGAAAACTTTGAAGCTTGATGAGCTTGTTGGGTCTCTTCTTACACATGAGATTATGAAGCAAGGAAGAGAAGAAGAAAAGAAGAAGAAAGAGAGAAAAATAGAGAAGCATGAGGTAGAAAAGAAGAAGAAGCTAGGAGTTGCTCTCAAAGTCTCTCTATAAGAGGAGAGCTCTTCTAGTGAGAAAGAAGACTTTGAGGAGTTGGCTATGATAGCCAAACGATTCTCACGGTTCATGAAGTCCAACCAAGGGAGAAAATTTCAAAGAAAGATGGACTTCAAGAACAAAGGCAAAGAAGAAGAAATGGATCCGATCATTTGCTTTGAGTGCAAGAAGACGGGTCACATACGTTCCGGTTGCCCTCAACTCATGAAGAAAGGCTTTGAGAAGAAGAAGAAGCTCAAAGCCAAGCTTGCTACTTGGAGTGATGAGGAGTCATTCGAGGATGAGGAACATGAAGTGGCCAACCTTTGCCTTATGGCTCTTGAGAAGGATTTGATGGTAACCTCTAACTCATCTTGCGTTGATTTTACATTTGATGAATTGCATGATGCATATGATGAGTTACAAGAGGTATATGATGAGTTAGTTGAAACATATAAGGAGTCAATTTTGAGAAACAAGAAAAATATTTCCGATTTAAAAATTCAAAATGAGTCTCTTTCAAAAACTATCTCGGAATTGGAAAAGAAGGTTTTGTACTTAATAAATCTTTCAAATGATCTTAAGAAGAAAAACCTAGATCTTGAAAAACTTCTTTCTGATTTTCAAGATTATCACACAAAGGAAGTGGATAATCTTAAAACTTCTATTACTATTGGGAGAAACAATTTTGAAAAAGGAAACTCTTCTAAAACCCAATATGTAAAAAGAAAATCTTTTCATCCTAAACAAAGAAAATTTTCTAAGCAATCTAAAAGTCAAAGAATTAGGAGTGTTTGGGCTCCTAAGGAACTCATTGTTTCTAATAACATAAATGCTATTGCTTCTTGGATTCCTAAGGGAACCAAGGTTTTGAGGGCTAACACACATGGACCCAAAATGATTTGGGTACCAAAAACCAAAACCTAATTTCTTTGTTTGTAGGGGGATCATTGCTACAAGGCCAAAGCACAAAGTCAAAATTCGTGGTACCTTGATAGTTGATGCTCGAGGCACATGACCGAAGACAAGAGTCGATTCATGGAATTAAAGCCAAAAAGTGGAGGAGTAGTAACATTTGGTGACAACTCCAAAGGCCACATTGAAGGTATTGGCTCCATAGGTAATCACTCTTCCATACTCATTGAAAATGTTTTGTATGTCAATGGTCTAAAACATAACTTGTTGAGCATAAGTCAACTTTGTGATAAAGGATTTAATGTCATGTTTGATAAAAATGGGTGTAGAATACTTGACATTAAATCTAATAAAACAATGCTCATTGGTCATCGCATAGGCAATATATATATGTGGTGCATCTAGATGAAATTCATACATCCCATGCATGTTTAGTTGCACAAAATGAAAATGATGCATGGTTATGGCATATGAAACTAGGACATGCCAGAATTAGTGTTTTGGAAAAATTAGTTTCCCTTAATCTTGTTAGAGGCCTACCTAAGCTCAAGTTCTCATTAGACAAAATTTGTGAAGCATGTGCTAAAGGTAAACAACATAGAGCCCCATTTAAGTCCTTTAATGATGTTTCTACAAGTAGATGTTTGGAATTGATCCAGATGGATCTCTTTGGGCTAATTAGACTACTAGCTTGGGTGGAAAATCATATACTTTTGTGCTTGTTGATGATCACTCTAGATATACTTGGGTTCTCTTTTTAAGCACCAAGGATGAGGCTTTAGAAAACTTCATCACATTTTAAAAAATAACCCAAAATAATCTTGAACTTAAAATTTCACATATTAGAAGTCATCATGGAACAAAATTGCAAAATATGGATTTGATGAGTTTTGTAATGAAAATGGGATTAGCCATAATTTTTCGGCTCCTCGAACTCCTCAACAAAACGGGGTAGTTGAGAGGAATAATAGAACTTTAGAAGAAATGACTAACACCGCTTGCTATATTATAATCCGAGTAATGATTAGGCCTATTTTGAAGAAAACTCCTTATGAGATTTTAAAATCTAAAAAGCCTAACATTAGCTATTTTCATCCTTTTGGTTGCAAGTGTTTTGTTTTAAATAATGGAAAAGACAATTTAGGTAAATTTGATGCAAAAAGTAATGAAGCTATTTTTCTAGGTTACTCTTTAAACTCTAAAGCCTATCGTGAGTTTAACAAGAGAACTTTAGGAAGGATTCTTGTGATGATGATGATGTAGGGATCATTGAAGCCAATGATGGTGAAGAATCATCAAAGGTGAATGAGATTTCAACCAAATAGGAAGAAGCACAAGAACCATCTCTAGAAGCTTTGTAAGACATGTCTCTTGAGGAAAAGGAAGTGAGCTACCCAAGGGAGTACAACTATGTCAAGGGTGGTGAGATCTTGGGTGATCCATCCAAGGGGGTAACTACTCGCTCTTCTCTTAAAATGCTTAATCATGTTGCATTTATGTAACCCCCTCGACTCGGCCTAGCCGCCAGACCACATCGAATGGGTTACACGGGGAAAAACTAAGCGAAACCCGTTAAGGCTCCACTCCGATTAGCAACCCTAGAAAATTTCTTTTAAAGTTATCTTGTCTAGATGTATTAATTATATCCTATGTGAGGGGACACGCAGCGGAAAACACACATGGATACAAAACAAGCAAAACATGCAATTAAGATAACCCTTTTTTAAATTTTACAACAGGTCGTATCGATACGCTAAAGGACCGTATCGATACGCCTGTACTTGGTCAACACCCCAAGTCAAACCTAGGGAAACCGTATCGATACCCACAAGGATGGTATCGATACGCCCTCAACGGTCAACTTCGCTTGGTCAACTACGAAGATCGTACTGATACACCCGGGACCAGTACCCATACGCCAAAATCTCGTCAATTTCTCAGATTTCCAGAGAGCATTTTGGATATCGATACACCCCCGTGTACCGGTACGCCTTGCCCAAAACAAGGAACCGTATCGATACCGTTCTTGAGCGTATCGATACGCCCTGCACAGATCAACTAGTTTTAGCCGTTAAAAGCATAAATGACTTAACACTATAGGCATATAACAAATGTTTAAGCAACATACAAACACACATAAAACACAAGGCATCCATGGATAAACATATAAAGCAATTTAAACACTTAACGATGCAACAACCAACAAGACAAGATTCTTAGAGAAAACAAGCATACATAGCATTCACCAACATAGCCAAAAGCTAAACAAATACATAAATCAACAAAGTAAAAGGCAATACATGCCCAAAACAACTAAGCAAACTTGTCTAAAGCAACAGACATGTCAACAACACCTCAAAACATAAAGGTCCTATCCCATTGCTTAATACTAATTAT
The DNA here is from genome assembly GCA_030270665.1 of Hibiscus trionum. NCBI lineage: Eukaryota > Viridiplantae > Streptophyta > Magnoliopsida > Malvales > Malvaceae > Hibiscus > Hibiscus trionum. The sequence goes on from BSYR01000021.1 coordinate 34,045,985, forward strand.
TGAAGTCTAAACTCATAGTTGAGCAAACCAAACTCTCTTGGATTCTCCCTTGTTCCCCGAGCTGCTCTGAAGGTCTAAGGGCATGCATTATTGGAAAAGAGAGCGTAAGCGTTTAAGCTTAGTGAGTAGTGCTCAAAACGGTAGCTCCAACAATGCAGTTTTAAAACATTAGTTTGCTTGAAAACCAAACCATTTCCAAATCATTTCTACATGCTTGAACACATAACAACATGCATTTACCTTCACGTGCATTTACCGAATGCAACCACGAGCCATAGGCTTACAACATGCTCATTCTCTTAACGCAAGCAAGTAACCAACAATGCTTGAGCATAATAAAAGAGATCAACAACATGCTTAACATGAGAATTAAGGCATCATGGGTATATTGACATTCATTGTTTTTTACTCGGATATGTGGATAGTTTCTCAAACCCACTAGACACTTCCGGTGGAATCTCACATCACCGTACTCACCCGTCTAGTAAAAACATAACTTCTGATGGAATCTCACATCACCGTACTCCTCCTTAGTGGAATCTAACATCACTAAGGCCACGCGCGACTTTCACCTCGAGTGCACTCTAATCCTATTGATCGATCAATTATATCCGGTAACAACTCAACACGTGTCAATATACTCATTCACAACCACAAGCATTACCGATGCTTGAACCACTTACCATGTCCAAACTTCCATGCAAAGCATGTACTCACAATGCAAATATAAACACAAGTCATAAGTCTCAACATGTATAACAATGCAAACTAACACATTATCAACATGATATGTTCACATTGCATCAAGAATCATAAAACACGGATTAATTGCATAAAACCTTTAAAACTTACTCTTGAGCTTGGATTGGCCTTTCAAGCTCAATCCAAACTCCCAAAACATTCCTTTCACCACGTTAAGGCTTTTAAAATCGATCCACTCACCAGCCAACACACAAACGATGCCCAAGATGCCAAATCAAGCCTTCGAACTACCCGAATTTCCATCCACGAAGCCCAAATCTGATTCCTCTGTTTTAAGCAACCCAAAACTGAACATTAGAACACTAATACACTCACAAACACAGCAAAAACCCGGAACTAAACAATCTTGCAACCAAACACATCGACCTTCAACCCAAACTTCACCCAATTTCGTTCTAATGAAACCTCAAGCTGAACCCACCATTTCCAAACATCAAAACACACCAAATATCATCTAAAAACATCCCCCAACAACAAGGGAACCATCAGCCACGATTTCTCCCCAAAACCAAGCCAAAAACTCACCCTTTTCAGCCCTAAAATCCCATTTTTAGACCCATTTCGGGTTTCCCCAAATCCAACCATCATCCCAACATGTTTTACTACTCAAACCTTAAATTAAAGTACATGTTTAACCATGGAAAAAATAACCCACGAAAATTCCATGAAAAATACCCATTTTTCCAACCTAAACCAAAAATGCATTTTTATGGGTTTAAAGGAAAGGTTTTGGTATTAATAACTCAAATAAGTAAAAATCATAGTAAGGAATAAATTACCTTGAAGAAATCACTTGGATGAAGTGTGGAAACCAATGGAATAGTGAAAATGGGTTTCCTTTGAAAACTAACGTGAAAGACAACTTTATGGAGATGAGGGTAATTTCAAAACCTTTTTTTCTTTAATTTCAAAATCCCCTTCTTACCTCTTTTCTCTTTTAAAATAATTTAGATGTGTCAAAAATAGTTTTTTCTCCAATTTAAATTTTAACCCGAATCGGTTTAACTAATCTGATTATCTCCCGACCCTAAACTCGGGGTGTTACAACTCTCCTCCACTTAAGGAATTTCGTCCCCGAAATTTACCTGGCGAAAAGAGATGTGGAAACTTCTTTCTGTGAAACCAAAATTGATTTTGATATAACACCTAAACTCATGGACTAATTTGCAAAACAATAAATTTTTAAGTACTCTTCAAAGTCTCACTATTGTCAAGTCTTTTTGAACCAAACTATACTTCAAGACAAAACTCTCTTAAATGTTCAAAATCCTCTAAGTCTTTTTATGTATTTTCAAGCCAAACTTCAGCAAAACGCCCAGGCGTATCGATACCCTTAGGCGTATCGATACGGTTTTTAGTCACTGGAAATTTAATAGACAATAGCATACCGATATGGTATTACCCCGTATCGATATGATATTCATCTGGGCAAGACTTTAAACGATACCGTATCGATACGATTTGCTTATCTTTGCATTTAATTTTTAACCGTTGGCTTGTCAGTTAGTTGGTATCCCAAAATTTAAATGACCATTATACCGTACCGATACGCTAAGTAGTCGTATCGATACGCTCTTTATCAAAATCAAAGTTGGGATTCCAGTGAGAAAATTTAGTATCGATACGCATGTTCGTATCGATTCGCCCCTTAAAAACCGTACCGGTATGCCCTCTAAGCGTATCGATACGTGATGTTTTCAGTCACAACGACTCTTTCCTCTTTGATACAGGTACCGATACGCCCCCTAGTCGTACCGATACGGTAGGCAGCAGAGCTGCATTTATTGCGGGAAATTGCATCTCAACGGCTATATTGATGATCCCAACTACCCAAACGGCTAGAATTCAATGCAAGGGTATAAAAACAAGTCTCAGTTGAACAAACAACAACTATTAAACTTACAAGCAACATCAAAGCACTCAAATCCAAAACTTTGCACCTTTAGAGTCAAATTCTTGTACCCAACTCTTGTATTCTCAATTGTAAACTTTTATTGTGAGTTTGGAGAGTGTGAAGTTGTAATTGGGTAAACATTCATCCTTTGAGAGGAACTTTTAGAGTTTACCAAATACTTCTCTTTGTAATAGTGGGTGGATTAAGCTTTGGGTAGAAAGCTTAATCAATTTGTAAGGTTCCCTCTTAATCAAAGAAAAGGGGAAGAATTCAAGTAGTGAATTGGTTGAAAATCCTTAGTGGGAACTAAAGTAGTGGATGTAGAGTTCGTTTGGAGAACTTGAACCACTCTAATTGCTTTGTGTCACAATTTTATTTTTCCATATTTTCTCCCACCAAAATTTTTTATCGCGAATTCACCCCCTCTTGGCCATTTGCAATTGTGTGATCAACTCAACACTTTCTCATGTCATCCTTCCTCTCCCAAGTAGCTTCTTCCACTCCTCGGTGTTGCTACTTAACCTTAACCAACTTAATGGTCCTTCCTCGCAAGACTTTGTTGTCTGAAGCTAAAATCTCAACTGGTTCTTCATCGTAAGTCAAATCCGGATTCAATTCTATCTCCTCAACTTGCATAACATGTGACGGATCTGATCTATACCTCCGAAGCATCGAAACGTGAAACAAGTCGTGAATCTTCTCTAGTTCGGCCGGTAGTCTCAATCTATAGGCAACAGGACCAACTCTCTCAACTATCTCATACAGACCGATGAATCTCGGGCTCAACTTACCTTTCTTACCAAACCTCATCACCTTCTTCCAATATGAGACTTTCAAGAACACTTTGTCGCCCACGGCATACTCTATTTCTCTTCTTTTCAAATCTGCATAAGATTTCTGTCTATCCGAAGCTGCCTTCAAACGGTCACAAATCAACTGTACTTTCTCGGTAGTACCCTTAAGCATATCAGGCAAAAGTATCAATTTATGTCCCGCTTCGGCCCAACAAACATGTGTTGTAGATTTTCTATCATACAGAGCTTCGTAAGGTACCATTTGAATGCTCGCCTGATAACTGTTATTATATGCAAACTCTACTAACGGTAGATGCTTCTCCCACGAACCCTAAAATTCAATAATGCAACATCTCAACATGTCTTCCAACCCTTGTATGACTCTCTCTGACTGACCATCAGTCTGAGGATGATATGAAGTGCTAAAATTTAGTCGAGTACCCAAAGCACTATGCAAACTCTTCCAAAATCTAGCCGTGAACCTCGGATCTCTGTCTAACTCTATAGATTTCGGTGCACCATGCAATCTCACTATCTCACTGATATACAAATCGGCCAACTTGTCTAGAGTTTAAGTAGTGTGAACGGCCAAAAAGTGCGCACATTTCGTAAGACGATCAACAATTAACCAAACCGAATTCTTCTTAGAAGGTGTCAACGGCAAACCCGATACGAAATCCATGGCAATTCTCTCCCACTTCCACTCGGGAATTCTCAACAGTTGTAACAAACCTGAAGGAAACTAGTGCTCGGCTTTAACTCGTTGACAAACCATGCACTTACTCACAAACTCGGCAACATCTTTCTTCAAACCAAAATAGAAATACTCATTTTTCAAATCGCGATACATTTTCGTACTTCCCAGATGTATAGCAAACAGACTACTGTGAGCTTCAGTTAGGATGGTGCGTCTCAAGTCTATATCTTCCGGAACAACTACTCTACTCTTGAAACACAAGACTCCATCACTACTAAAACAGAAATATGTCAGTTTACCCTCCGCTATGTCTTGTACATGAGATGCTAATGATCTTTTTTGCAACTTGACAAGCGTCGTTATACCCGTCAAAATAAATAAATAAATTAACCACTTTCAACAAATAAAAATAAAGAAATTAAGTAGTTATAGGGAAAGAGGGTCGATCCACATGAAGATTAGTCAGAATTCCTGACTGAATGATACTTTGATTAATGCTTCCAGGAATATATGTGAAAACAAGAAAAGGAAAGAAGGGGGTGATATGATATTGAGTGAAAATGAAATAGTAGAATTAAATGCAGAAGTAAAGAAAATAATAGGAGAGTCCAACTATGCAAAATAGCCTCGAGCTAGCCTTGTTAATTCTTTCGATCATTGAAATGGATTTTTACTCCGGGGATCATGTCGGTTACAGTCTGCGAGGCCCAACTCGTCGCAACTTGCTTCTCTCTCGAGTAACCAATCCTCCCAAGTCTATCTTCGAAGGTTGGTTCTTAAACAAATTAACCACGTCTATCACCATTAAAATATTTAGTTTTGAAAACAGGAAAAGCCCGACTCAGAAATTGTCTTAAAAAGAATCGCTTCTGATTTTATCTTTCCTTAGCGGACCGCCGCTAAGAGTGTTCACAGGAAGTCGAAATTGCCACAGGCCGATCCTTCCTCACAACTATGTTTTTAAACGATTCTAGACCAACGAGCTCTTTTTTATTTGAAAGACGATTAAAAACTTTAGTAAGGCTGATTGCCAAACTATCTAAACCGAAAGATAAAAATGTATTCCCGAAGGAAATTAGGCAATGTTCAATTCTCACGATTTGAATTGATTTGGCTAGTTCTTGGCTCAAGAGATTTAGCTAAGCATGATATTAGTTATCATACTTAACTTGATTTTATAAAAATAATTAAAGAACATAAAAGAACAAAAGTAAAGAAGAGAGAACTTTGATTAAAGACTAGAAATAACAAGTGTTTCAAGCTAAAAGATGAAGACTAAATTCGATGCCTAAGCCTTTACCAAGGAGTGGTATTTATAGGCTTGGATTTACAAAGATAAATGATAAGAAAATTCAAAATAATAAAGGAAATATAAACAATTCAAATGTTTTTGAAATTTAAATACAGAAAATCGAAACGGATAAGCTAATAAGGTCTTCCAGAACGTTCTAGAATCTTCCAAAAGTCGCCACGCATCTACCACGTCAGACGCGTCATGACCAGAATAATAAAAAGACTGGAGAAATGCCCTCTTTTGTTGTTGTTTTCCAGAATTAGGTCCCTTGCGCAAAATATAGCAAAATGAAATGGATTAGGTAGCAAGAAATCCTAAAAACTAGAAAAAATAGCAATTAAAAAGTGTCACATTTGAGAGCTTATCAAATTCCCCCTCACTTGTCTCATACTTGTCCTCAAGTATGTCCGAAAAAGATATTGACCCAATAATGCATTTCTCAAGCCATCACAAGCATCAAACATAATTATAAGAGTTCTAGTGCAAAAGGAGTATCATGAAAGAAACACAAATCAAACCAAGTGGATATAAGCAAAGAACAATCCTTCATTATTCCAATTGTCTATCAAGTGTTAATCAAATCCTAACCTAGTCTTAATCCTCACCAGGATACACTCAAGAGCACTCAAAGTGTTTATAGGTAGAAGTGAAGCAAAAACACTCTAAGTAATACATGAACAAAGGTTTCCATAGGCTTGTAACAAGTTCAATTCTCCACTACTTTATTATAATCGAGGTGTAAAAATTATTAGGTCTTTTGTTCAAGGTGTAATGTGGGTTTAGAGAAAGGGTAGAATGATGGAAAGAAAAGGCAAAAGAGGATGATCAATGCAAGAAGTTTCAAACAATAAGCAGTGAAGACAAAAGAGGTGTAACGCCCCGGTTTTGGGCTTAGAAGTTTTGGGTTTGGACCGGACCGGTCGGGTTGCGGTTCGAATATAAAAGGTGATTTTTAGGAAAGCCTAGTTCGGGTTGCATTAAAAATATGGAAAAATGTTCTAAAATCCTCTTTTATTATATATAAGAGGAAGGTGAAATCAATTTTGCAAAATGAGGTTTGGAGGTGTGACATTTTGGGTTAGTGACCAAAATGTAATTTTTGAAAATTGTGTGACTATTTTAAAAAGGATTGAAACTTTGAATCTTTAAGGAGCTATTTACCCAATGGGAGTTTCTCCAGATTTTTCTAAAATATTAAATGATTTATTAAAGGTTTTTAAATAAAAGAAAAGTGGAGGGAAGATATTTTGCCATTTCCAACTAACTTTTCCATTTTCCATTTTCCTTTTTCTCTCATCTTTTCTCTCAAACCAAACACATTTTTCTCCAGAGCTTTTCCTCTGATTTTGTCCCCTAAATATCACATTTCAATTCTCTTTTGATCTCTAATCATCTCTTCAACAAAACCTCACCATTTGCTATTTGGATTTTCAAGATTTTGGTTCCAAAAAGGGAGAAAACTCAAGTTTGGAGGTAAGAACGTCCTTCTCCTCTGAACTTTAGGTTCTTTATTGAAATTCCCAAGTTCTCAATCCTTAATTTGTGTTTTATAAAAGGATTTATTGATTTGTTCTTGATCTTGGCTTTTAAATGCAAGATTTGCTTGATTTTATTGAAATTTCGTATGATCTGATTGGGCTGTGTTTTGAGGTGTCAAATTGATGTTAAATGAATGTTAAATTGACGAGAAATTGAGGTTTTATCAATGCAATCCCGAATAGGTTGAATTTCCTAAGTTTTGCTTGAGTTTTTGGTTGTTTTTGGAGTGATTTTGGTGATCTGTTATGGCTGGAGGTATAAGGACGTGTTTGTGATCATTTTGGATGTTAATTGATGTTTAAAAATGGTTAGAAGTGATGGATCTTGGCTGGGTTAAGTTTCGGAAGTGTTTGGTGGTGATTTCGGTTGTGTTTGGTAGCCGAAATGTTGGATTTGTGATGAGCAGCGAGTTTAGTTGTGTTGCTGGTGTTTTTAGTGCATTATGATGCATTAATCCTCTGATGTTATGTGCTTGAAACAGGGGAGATTGATCCGTGAGCATTAGAGGTGGTGTGGAAGGTTTCAGATGCTTGGAAGGCTTGTTGGCTAGCCTTGTTTTGTGTATCGGTGAGTGAAGTTGGGTTTTCAGCTTTTAAACCAAGGTTTGAAGGTTTTGGGAGCTTAGTTTAAGTCTAAACAACTTTGCTAAGCTCAAGAGTAAGTAAATGGATTTATCTCTTGGTTTGTGTTGTGAATTGGTTTTAAAGAATTTGTGATTGTTGGATGCAATGCATGTGGTTTGCATGTTTTAAATTCTGTTTTGAAAGCATATTTTAGCATGGTTTTATGCTGGTTTTGAAAGCCATGAGAGAAGGATGCTCAAGGTAAGAGATCCTTGGTTTTGTACATTGAAATTGTGGATTTCATGCATGGTGTTGCATGTTGTTTAATGGCTTTGTTTAATGCTTCAAAAACAGTGGATTGATGATGGTAAATGATGGTTTTTGCATTATGTTTATGCTTGTAAATCAATGGATTTATGTGGTAAGATGGTTATATTGGCAAGTGATGAAAGTGGTTCTTGGTTACTTTAATCGGATATAGTTAGCCGGCTATAGGATTGGGTGCACCGTGAATAAAGTCGCCTTGGATGTGGAGTGGTTATGAGTGAACCGGTAACTCCATCCAAGTATCCTAACGAGATGGTCAAGAACACCATGGTGGTTGAAATTCCATGGGTGGGTCTTGTGTAAGCAAAGGTAATAATGGTGGTTAAAATTCCATTTGAGGACCTTGTGCTTGTTAAGATCACAATGGTGGTGTAAAGTCCATGTGTGGATCTTGTGTAGGGTGTCCCGGATCTCGTTAGTGATGTTATACAACTACCAACGGAATATGTCAAGGTTATATGGTGGTTAAAATTCCATATATGGGAACCTTGGGAATGTCAAGGTTATATGGTGGTTAAAATTCCATATATGGGAACCTTGGGAATGTTAAGGTTATATGGTGGTTAAAATTCCATATATGGGAACCTTGTGAATGTTAAGGTTATATGGTGGTTAAAATTCCATATATGGGAACCTTGTGAATGTTGAGGTCATATGGTGGTTAAAATTCCATATGAGGACCTTGTGTGTGGTAAGGTCAAATGGTGGTTAAAATTCCATTTGGGGACCTTGGGTTGGTAGTGTGTATGAAGCGTAGGGGACAACGCTTGTGATCCGCGTATCCAATTGGATGTTGAGTTGAAAAGTGGATTTGGTTTATCACTTGGAAGCCAATATATGTTCTTGAATATAATGAAGCATGAGATGCTTGAAATGATGCATGGTTGCATGAGAAGTGTATAATGTATTATGAATGCATGCTTACTTGTTAGTTTGAACAAGTGTTGGTTATCTATTGAGAATGGTGCATGTGTGCATGAAATCTCTTTAGTGCATTGAAGTCTTGTGAAGACTTGTTTTTAAGGCATGTGATGCAAAGGTTGGTGATGTGGTTCATATGTTGCATTTGTTTAATGCATATGGTAAATTGAATGAGTAAGTGGTTTTAAGGGTTTCTTGCTTTAAAATGATATTCAAGTATGAGTAAGGTATGATGTGAAGTGGAAGTGTTTTCCAAAGTTTTGAATTTAACCTTGCATGTGATGTTTATGCTTGGATTGGTTAAATTGTTGATTTTGCAAGTTGTGCTTTGAAAGGGTTTTCTTAGCTCTTCTAAGCTAAGGGTTTGTTTTTCATGTTTGAGCAATGCATGATGTTATGCATGTTGTTGAAAAGGGTTTTCAAACTTGCTTTGGTTTATTGAATCGAGTTTGCTTTTAAAAGTGGTTTTATGACTGGCTGCATTGATGGTGTTTTGGTTTTGAGCATTCCTCACCAAGCATTATGTGCTTACGCTCCTTTTTGTCCATCAATGCAGACATTTGAAGTTGGAGCAGCGAGAAGCAAAGGATTCAATGGGGAACTCCACTTGAGATGTATGTCTCGGTTAATAGCTATAGATAATAAAGGCAATGGGGGAAGAATCTCTTATGTTGATGTCTAATGAGATTGTATATGTTGGACAAGTATGGTTTATGATTTTGAACTATGTGGTGTAAGCTTGCAACGTTTGAATCTTCTTATGCTTAAGTTGTTATGCTATGCTTCTTGTTTGAAAAGCATGATTGTGTGTTGGATGTGTTGAATGAGTTGGTGCATCTAGGGGTGGTTTTGTATCTAGATTTTGATGCAAATTGGTAGGTTTGATGTTTGGCATGTTGTTGATTTATTGTGGAATGGTTTGGAGCATGTTTGATGGGGTTTAAAGGTGTTAAAACAGGCCAAACTGCTGTTTCTGGGCAGGGTGTTTCGAAACACCCTTGCCTGTTTCGAAACAGGCCCTTGTTTTGGCTAGGGTGTTCCTGAACGGCCTAGCCCGTTTCTGAACACTTTGGCTACTGCCAAGGGGTGTTCCTGAACGGCCTAGACTCGTTTCTGAACACCTGATGGTTTGCAAGCTTTACGTTTTGGTCCTGATTCTTGATTGTGCAATTGCTTGAGTTTGAGATGTCCGTTTGAGATGAAATTTTGCAGAGAGGCATGAAACATGACTAATTTCATAATGGTAACTTAAAAATTGGTAAAGTCCTCTTAATTTTCAGAATTTACATTTTGGTCCCTAAATTCGTATTTTGTGCAATTGGGTCCCTTATCGTTTTCCGATTGCTGTGATTTTTGAGTATGCTTATCTCAAGAGTATGCCTAGGTTAAATGTGCATCTAGACAATTTTAAAAAGAAAAAAAAGGGTCGTTAATTAAGGTTGACTTTCGGGTTGACTTTGGTTTTCCCCGTGTAATCTTCGTAGTTCGGGTCAACCGTCTAGGCCGGGCTACGGGGGTTACAAGAGGAGCTAAAAATGGGCAAGCAAACACATCTTTTTCTTCATTTTTTTCTTTTTTTTTTAAACTATTTTCTTTTTTTTCTTTTTGAAGCAATTGCTTCCTTTTATTCTATTTTTCCTATTTTTCATTTTTTATTTTTTTCTGGAAAAAATCTGCCCTAATCGAATTGCAGTCCCTTATTTGTCTAGTAATATAGTTTCTAGCATTTGATCAATCAAAAAAAGTTTGGTCAAGGAAGAACAAGGTTTGAAGGTTAAGCCAAGAAAATGGGATATAAGGCTTCAAGAGGGTTCACTAAGTGATAAGAAAAAGGTAAAAGAGAGAAAATGGCTAAATCCTAATGCCTAAATCATCTTAAAGCACCTCATTCTAGTGTAGTCTCGAATCGCATACAAGTCACAAGTTCTAGATTCCTAAATTCAAGATGACACTCTCAAGCAAGGAAAAACGAGCATAAAGAATAAGATGCATGCTCAAGGCTCAAATTCTCACAAAATTAGGCTAAGTTGATTAAGCTAGGCAAGAAATCCAATTATCACAATCAAGGCAAATTGAAAGAGATGTCAAACTATCATTTTACTCATGTCATTTGATTATCAAAAATGTCAACATTCAAATATTCCTACGCACTATAGCAATTATAACATGTTGGACGTCAAGCAATGGCAAGAAAAATTTCATCTCAAAGTCAAACCAAAATCAAACATATAGCAGACAAGCAGGACAAGAGGTTTGCTACCCTCCCCCCGCACTTAAGTGAATTGCCCCAATTCAGATGAAAAACATAAAAGAAATGAAGAACAAAGAAGGGTAAAGGATACTCCCCATGATTAAGTGCGACCGCGACCTTGGTGTCGCGTACGAACCATCGTGGAAAATGGCCTCAAAAATTGGTTTGGGTGCTGCTCGAAAAGGGCTTCAAAAATTGGCACTATTTAAGTAAAAACGCTTAGACGCTTGTTTAAATCCGAGTAATGTACCTAAAAATTTAAAACAAAAAATTATTGTAAATGAAAGAAAAAAAAGAAAGAATAGATATAAAGCAAAGGAAAGAAAATAAATGGGTTGCCTCCCATGTAGCGCTTTGTTTAACGTCGTTTAGCTCGACGACCTGTGTTAAAATTTTGGTTCTTCAAAAATAAGTTCTTCAACTAAGCGGTGATGTTCATCCCTCTTCGTTTTTACGCCTTCCTCCGTCTTGATTTTATGCATGCGCATGGATGGACTCAGCCCCTTAATGTCGGATAAGGTCCGTTTGATTGCCTCTTTATTTGTGCGCAAAACAACAACTAAGCTACTATCTTCTTCTTTTGACAGCTCGTTGGAAATGATGATTGGCAAGGTACCATTTTCGCCCAAAAATACATAATTAAATTGCTCTAATTTCTGCTTTGGTGCCTGCAAAATTGAAGGAAGAGCTTTAGACTTGAAGGCATTAATGTAAAACTAGAAGTAGAAGAAATTTCTTTAAACTCCCTTTCGTCGGGTTCCTCTATTCCTAATTCCCTGCAAGCATCAACAAACAATTCATTTTCTAAAATTTCATCAGCTAATGGATCGATAATATCAATAAAATTTAAACTTGCGACCGAATCAGGATACTTCATAGCTTTATACACATCGAATTTAACTACTTCCCCATCAAATTCAATAGTTAAGATACTGTTACGGACATCGATTTTTGTATGTGTTGTTGACAAGAAAGAGCGGCCAAGCAAGATTTCTGATACGTTGTTGTTGCGGTCATTTTCCATGTCAATAATGTAAAAATCAGCAGGAAAAATAAGATCTTTTACCTTTACCAACACGTTTTCTAGTACCCTCTCGGGGTAGATAATTGATCTATCGGCGAGTTGTACTGTTACCTTAGTTTCCTTCAATGGTTCCGTTGAGATCTTTCTATTAACACTCAAAGGCATAACATTGATGGAGGTGCCCAAATCACACATTGCTCTTTTAATTCCGACGTTTCCAATCTTGCAAGGGATAGCGAACATTCCTTGGTCCTTGTACTTTGGCGGCAACGGCTTTTGAAATATGGCTGAAATATTCTCGCTAAGGTTGACTCTATCGTTCCCTGATAACCTTATTCGATTTTTCATAGATCTTTCAAAAATTTTGTGTAATTAGGAACCTTTCGAATGACATCAAGAAGTGGAATGTTGATTTCCACCTTCTTGAATATATCCAAAATTTCCTTCTCCTCTTCCTTTTTGTCATGTCTTGTTAATCGGCCTGGAAAAGGAGGAACAGACTCATAAGTAGAAAAAGAAGGATTGGGTTGGATGTTACCTGAGGTTGGTGAAGATTTTCCTTCTTGGTGCTTCGTAGAAGTGCCTTCTTTGTCTTTGTCGGATTTTTTCTTAGTCTCCTTTGGTGGCTTTGGTGAAATTACTGTACCACTTCGCAAAGTAATCGCGCTCACATTTTTCCTTGGATTGGTTTCGGTTTGTGAGGGTAATTTCCCCTGGGATTCTAGACGGCCAATGGTTTGAGCTAGGTGGCTTATTTGTTTGTCAATTTTCTAGAGATGGGATTGTGTTTAGGTTTGGAATTTTTCCTGCGAAACTGCTGACCTCTCAACAATAGACTCAAGCGAAGATTTTTGGGGAGCTTGATTTTGGTAGGGAGGTTGCTGCCTAGCTTGGAAATTCTGATTCCTATTACCATAGCTCAAGTTTGGATGATCCCTCCAACCGAGGTTAAATGTATTACTCTGAGGGTTATAGGGTCTTTGGGGAGGTTTGGGAAAATTGTGTATGGCGTTAACTTGGGCACCAGATGTATCCCACAACAATGGGCATAAGTCGGTTGCGTGATCTGGCATAGTTCATATTCCGCATACCTTAGCAGCTCCTAACTCCCCTAAAACAAGAGAATTCACAATATTAGTTAAATTGTCTATTTTATTCTCTAATGAAATTGTGCTTACTGTGTGAACCCGTCGGCTGGGTTCACTCGCAAAACCAAATTGCTGCGAATTAGCCGCCATCGTAGATATCAAGGTTCGAGCATTTTCAGGGGTCAGGTTAACGAGCGCGCCACCGCTTGCTGCATCTACCATCTTTTTTTCCATTGGAAACATTCCTTCTTATAAGTATTGAAGGAGTGTTTGCTCGGATAAGCCATGTTGCGGACAACTTGCACACAGCTTTTTGAATCTCTCCCAATATTCGTATAGGGACTCATCGTGCATTTGTTGGAATCCCAAAATGCTTCGCCTAAGTTCTGTTACCTTTGCCGCAGGGAAATATCTGTCAAGAAAAACACGTGAGAGATCAGACCACGTATTAATCGAATTTGGAGGTAAATAGAATAACCATTCCTTAGACGTTCCGGTAAGGAAAAAGGAAAAGCCCTTAGTTTTATTTGGTCCTCCGAAACCCCTTGCGGTTTCATGTTGCTGCACACCATATGGAATTCGGCAAGGTGCTTGTGTGGGCTTTCAGTAGGGAGGCCATTAAAAGTATGGAGTAGGTGGATTAGTCCCGTTTTGAGCTGGAAGGGAGTATCGCCTTGAGGAAAAGCGATGCAGAGTGGTTGTTGCACAGCATGGGCTGCGTTTAGTTCTCGAATCGTTTGATTTGCCATCGGTTCTGGTTCTAGTATAGGTTCTTTGACTGTTGTAGTTTCAGAAGTGGATTCCTGATCGGATTGTTGTGTGCTTTGTTCTCGTTGTTGTTTCTTTCACCGAAGCGTTTCACCGTGAGTTCTACGAGCGCTTGCTTCGATTTCCGGGTTGCATGGAGCTAAAGAACCCGGGTTTTTCCTGGTCATAAAAAAAATCAATCAAAAGTGCCGAAAGTAAATCTCTCCGGCAATGGCGCCAATTTTTACAAGCGTCGTTATACCCGTCAAAATAAATAAATAAATTAACCTCTTTTAATAAATAAAAATAAAGAAATTAAGTAGTTATAGGGAAAGAGGGTCGATCCACATGGAGATTAGTCGGAATTCTTGACTGAATGATACTTTGATTAATGCTTCCAGGAATTTCTATGGAAACAAGAAAAGTAAAGAAGGGGGTGATCTGATATTGAGTGAAAATGAAATAGTAGAATTAAATGCAGAAGTAAAGAAAATAATAGGAAAGTCCAAATATGCAAAATAGCCTCGAGCTAGCCTTGTCAATTCTTTCGATCATTGATATGGATTTTTACTCCGAGATTCATGTCAGTTACAGTCTGCGAGGCCCAACCCGTCGCAACTTGCTTCTCTCTCGAGTAACCAATCCTCCCAAGTCTATCTTCGAAGGTTGGTTCTTAAACAAATTAACCACGTCTATCGCCGTTAAAATATTTAGTTTTGAAAACAGGAAAAGCCCGACTCAGAAATTGTCTTAAAAAGAATCGCTTCTGATTTTATCTTTCCTTAGCGGACTGCCACTAAGAGTGTTCACAGGAAGTCGAAATTGCCATAGGCCGATCCTTCCTCCCAACTATGTTTTTAAACGATTCCAGACCAACAAGCTCTTTTTTATTTGAAAAACGATTAAAAACTTTAGTAAGGCCGATTGCCAAACTATCTAAACCGAAAGATAAAAATGTATTCCTGAAGGAAATTAGGCAATGTTCAATTCTCACGATTTGAATTTATTTGGCCAGTTCTTGGCTCATGAGATTTAGCTAAGCATGATATTAGTTATCATACTTAACTTGATTTTATAAAAATAATTAAAGAACATAAAAGAACAAAAGTAAAGAAAAGAGAACTTTGATTAAAGACTAGAAATAACAAGTGTTTCAAGCTAAAAGATGAAGACTAAATTCGATGTCTAAGCCTTTACCAAGGAGTGGTATTTATAGGCTTGGATTTACAAAGATAAATGATAAGAAAATTCAAAATAATAAAGGAAAGATAAACAATTCAAATGTTTTTGAAATTTAAATACAGAAAATCGAAACGGGTAAGCGGATAAGGTCTTCTAGAACGTTCCAGAATCTTCTAGAAGTCGCCACGCATCTGCCACGTCAGACGCGTCGTGCCCACGAAGCCAGTCATGACCAGAATAATAAAAAGACTGCAGAAATGCCCTCTTTTGCTGTTGTTTTCCAGAATTAGGTCCCTTGCGCAAAATATAGCAAAATGAAATGGATTAGATAGCAAGAAATCCTAAAAACTAGAAAAATAGCAATTAAAAAGTGTCACATTTGAGAGCTTATCACAACTGTTTCTCTCTAATCAACTGAAGCAACGAAGGTTTAACTTGCAACTCAGCCACTAAACCATCATCTTTAGACAAACTCAATCTAGCAAACATAGTTTGCAATTCCACTGCTACATTTCTACTCAAAGCATCGGCCACTACATTGGCTTTACCCGAATGGTACTCAATCGTGAGGTCGTAGTCCTTAAGTAACTCTAGCCACCTACGTTGTCTAAGATTCAACTCTCTTTGTGTCATTATATACTTTAGACTCTTGTGATCCGTATACACTGTGCATTTCTCACCATACAAGTCATGTCTCCAAACTTTCAAAGCGAAAAACACTGCAGCCAATTCTATTTCATGCGTAGGGTAATTACGCTCATAAGTCTTCAACTGTCTAGACACATAGGCAACTACTCTTCCCTCTTGCATAAGCACACAACCTAAGCCAACATACGACGCATCACTGAAGACTACAAACTCTTTCCCTGACGCAGGCTGAATTAAAAGAGGAGCTTCGGTTAAGGCTTCTTTCAATTTCTCAAATGCTTGTTGTCTTGCATCAGTCCACTCAAACCGAACATCCTTATGTAGTAATTTAGTCAAAGGAGCTGCAACCTTTGAGAAACCCTCAACAAAACGTCTATAGTATCTGGCCAAACCTAAGAAACTACGAACTTCGGTCACTGTCTTCGGTTGTTTCCAACTCACAACTGCCTCAACTTTCTTAGGATCCACTCGGATTCCCTCAGTTGATACAATATGGCCTAAGAAGACTACTTCCCTAATCCAAAACTCACACTTGCTTAACTTGACATACAACTGATTGTCTAACAATTTCTACAACACCAAACGCAAATGCCGATCATGATCTTCCTCTGTACGAGAGTACACTAAAATATCATCAATGAACACTACCACAAACTGATCCAAGTACTCATGAAACACTCTATTCATCATGTCCATAAAGGTTGTTGGTGCATTAGTCAAACCAAAGGGCATCACTAAGAATTTGTAGTGCCAATAACGAGTACGAAAAGCTGTCTTCGGTACATCTTGATCTCTTACTTTCAACTGATAATAACCGGATCTCAAATCTATCTTCGAGAAAACTGAAGCACCTCTCAACTAATCAAACAGGTCATCAATCCTCGGCAACGGATATTTGTTCTTCGCTGTCAAATTATTCAACTATCAGTAATCGATACACATTCTCAAATTGTCGTCTTTCTTCTTCACAAACAACACCGGTGCACCCCAAGGTGAAGTACTCGGATGAATAAACCCTCGGTCTATCAATTCCTAAAGCTGTGTCTTCAACTCTTTCATTTCTTTAGGAGCCATTCGGTACGGTGCAATCGATACTGGAGCAGAATCTGAATATATCTCAATAGCAAACTCTACATCTCTATCTGGAGGCAAACCAGACAATTCTTCTGGGAATACACTCAAAAGGTCACAAATTGTCCTAATGTCTCGCGGTCGTGCCTCATCCATATTCAGATTCATATTATAAGCTAGATACGCCGGTCAACCCACATCCAATAACTTATGAGCCTCTAAGGCTGAAACTACATTGGACAAGAACTTAACGTTCTCGCCCACTATTACTACCTCGTGATCCTCTGAAAGTCTTAAGGACACCCGCTTTGTCTCAAAATCTACCCTAGCCCTATGCTCTACAAGCCAGTCCATGCCTAATATTACATAAAAACCATAAAACGGCAATTCCATCATATTCACGGGAAAAACATGACCCTGAACCATCAAAGGACATCTTCTGTACATCTTTCTGACCACAACTGTCTCACCAAAGGAACTAGTGACATTCATACCCACATATAATATCTTAACCGGAATATCTAGCAATCTTGCATGCTCACTCAATATGTACGAATGCGTTGAACCAGAATCAATCAAGGAAAGCAAAGTCAAAGACTATAACGAGAAATTACCTGCAATCACATCTGTGTCATTCCTGTCCTCACGGTGTGCATACACCCTAGCTGGCCCACCTCCCTCGGGCTGAACTGCTACAACATGAGCTACATTCCTCTGACCGTCATTCCTAGGCTGAAAGTTACCTCGACCGCGCCCACAACCTCTCTGATGCTCGACAGCTCGTGTAGGAGCTTGTCCATCCCTAGACGGATGTGGACAATCGCGCTTCAAGTGCGCCCTAGACCCGCAGTTCCAACAAGAGCCATAAGTGTCCCAACACTCACCGTAATGACTTCTACCACACTTGTTGCACTCGGGAGTACGGTTCACAGTCCCTTGGCCGTGATGGCCTCACCCCGGATTACCACCTCCGTGTCTATGATCATGATGAGGTTTCCTATCCTTGTGTCTCTTGGCACGATCTCTGTCCCATTCAACGGTCCTCTTTCCTGAACTAGATCCACCCTTGCGATCCGCAAGTCCCAAAGATTGTTCGATGTCCTTGGCCCTAGCGACCAACACATCAAAATCTGTATAGTCGGAAGCCAACATATAGGTCTTTACCTCCTGAACCAACCTATAACAGAAACGCTCACAACGTTCCTTCTCAGTGGGAACTAACTCAGAAGCATATTGACTCAAACGTACAAACTGCACCTCATAGTCGGATACGGACAAGCTACCCTGAACTAGAGCCATGAATTCTCTTTTTCTCATCTAGGTATCGAGGACCTAGGTACTTCTTACGGAAAGCAATCCTGAAGAACTCCCAAGTAACCTCGGCCTCTGGCATACCCGTAGTAATAGTAGTACACCAAGTGTAGGCATCCCCCTGAAGCAAAGAGATAATGCAACCTAGCTTATGCGCTTCAGAACACTCCATCTGACTCAAAATACGAACTGTGCTCTCAAACCATGCCTCTTAACCCTCGAGTGACAACCCACGGAACTCAACCCCGCCCAAGTTACGGAGTCGCTCTAACGATAAACCAGAACCTACACCCTGAGGCGGTGCTGCAACCCGAACACCCGCTAAAGCTGTATGAATAGCCTCGGCTATAGCATGAATCAACGGATTCACATCAATACATGTATGTCCCTGGCCAGCCTGGGGTCCAACACCCTCAACATTCACTCCACCCCCCAGAGGAGAAGGAGGAGGAGGATGCAAGTTATCTCATCGCACATCCGCAACATTCTCAATCTGTTCAACCCTCGGATTATCCATTCTTAGCCTTCCCCTCGGTCTCACCATGCTAACAGATGCAAAGCTAAACAACAAACACAACAAGTGAAATGATTTGGGGTCAGCAAGGAACAAGGTCCAAGGTGCTCAAGTCCTTAAACTTAAAACCACTTACAATAATAGTATACTAGCAATGTGTGCCTTTAACTATTTCTCAACCAACACAAATATAGCCACAAACATGCTTACAATCACCATGAAATCACAATCAACAAGCTTACACCATAAAACTTACATCACTTACCTTTCGGCTTGCGTAAACTCAACGAACCTAGGCGGAATCTAGGCTCTGATACCAACAAATGTAACCCCCTCGACCCAGCCTAGCCGTTAGACCGCATCGAATGGGTTACACGGGGAAAACCAAAGTGAAACTCGTTAAGGCTCCACTTCGATTAGCAACCCTAGAAAATTTATTTTAAAGTTATCTTGTCTAGATGCGTTAATTATATCCTATGTGAGGGGACACGCAGCGGAAAACACACATGGATACAAAACAAGCAAAACAGGCAATTAAGATAACCTTTTTTAAATTTTACAACATGTCGTATCGATACGCTAAAGGACCGTATCGATATGCTTGTACTTGGTCAACACCCCAAGTCAAACCTAGGGAAACTGTATTGATACCCACAAGGATGGTATTGATACTCCCTCAATGGTCAACTTCCCTTAGTCAACTACGAAGACCGTACCGATACACCCGGGACTCGTACCGATACGCCAAAATCTCGTCAATTTCTCAGATATCCAAAGATCATTTTGGGTATCGATACGCCCCCGCATACCGGTACGCCTTGCCTAAAACAAGTGACCGTATCGATACCGTTCTTGAGTGTATCGATACGCCCTGCACAGATCAACTAGTTTTAGTTGTTAAAAGCACAAAGGACTCAACACTAGAGGCATATAACAAACGTTTAAGGAACTTACAAACACACATACAACACAAGGCATCCATAGATAAACATATAAAGTAATTTAAACACTTAACGATGCAACAACCAACAAGACAAGATTCTTAGAGAAAACAAGCATACATAGCATTCACCAACATAGCCAAAAGCTAAACAAAAGCATAAATCAACAAAGTAAAAGGCAATACAATCCCAAGACAACTAAGCAAACTTGTCTAAAGCAAGAGACATGCCAACAACACCTCAAAACATAAAGGTCTTATCCCATTGCTTAATACTAATTATTGAAGTCTAAACTCATAGTTGAGCAAACCAAACTCCCTTGGATTCTCCCTTGTTCCCCGAGCTGCTTTGAAGGTCTAAGGGCCTGCATTGTTGGAAAAGAGAGCGTAAGCGTTTAAGCTTAGTGAGCGGTGCTCAAAACGATAGCTACAACAATGTAGTTTTAAAACATTAGTTTGCTTGAAAACCAAACCATTACCAAATCACTTCCACATGCTTGAACACATAACAACATGCATTTACCTTCACGTGCATTTACCGAATGAAACCACGAGCCATAGGCTTACCATATGCTCATTCTCTTAACGCAAGCAAGTAACCAACAATGCATGGGCATAATAGAAGAAATCAACAACATGCTTAACATGAGAATTAAAGCATCATGGGTATATTGACATTCATTGTTTTTACTCGGATATGCGGATAGTTTCTCAAACCCACTAGACACTTCTGTTGGAATCTCACATCACCGTACTCACCCGTCTAGTAAAAACATAACTTCCGGTGGAATCTCACATCACCGTAATCCTCCTTAGTGGAATCTAACATCACTAAGGCCACACGCGACTTTCACCTCGAGTGCACTCTAATCCTATTGATCGATCAATTATATCCGGTAACAACTCAACACCTGTCAATATACTCATTCACAACCACAAGCATTACCGATGCTTGAACCACTTACCATGTCCAAACTTTCATGCAAAGCATGTACTCACAATGCAAATATAAACACAAGTCATAAGTGTTGAGTTGTGAGGAGATCGATTCGTTCAACCGATATGGCTCACCAAGTGGTGGAGAGATGGATTTTTGGGTGGAAGGGTTGTGGAAGCTAAAAAGATAATTGACACAATGATTTATAGTGGTTCAACCTTCTAACCAAGGTCTACATCCACTACCTTAGCTCCCCACTAAGGATTTCCAATCAATCCACCACTGATTCGTCCCCTTTTCTAGGCTTAGGAGGAAACCCTTTACACGGATCAAGCTTTCTACCCAAAGCCTTGATCAAACCCTCTCTTACAAAGAGATAAAATAAAGCAAACACAAATCCCTCTAATAGGTGTTTGTTTGCACAATTTAAGCACTCACCCAAAACCTAAAACACTTGAGCAAATTTGACAATTTTGGCTCACTAGTGTTTGTCCATACAATAAATGACAATTTAAGCTCTAAGACAATTCTTGATCATTTGTTGATTGACAATTGAAGCATTAACCATATCTTGATGCTAGGAGGTCCCTTTTATACTCCTTGATGAGTTTATGGCCGTTACTAGCCGTTGGGGATGATTTGGAGCCGTTGAGGACTTTATTTCTCTTCATTAATGTTGTTCTGCAACCTTCCGTATCGATACGCTTGGACCCGTATCGGTACAACCTTCATCAGAAACTAGCCGTTGGGCTCTTGCCTGCCTAGGCGTATCGATACGCTTGAGGGCGTATCGGTACGGTTTCATATTTAAATGACCGTTGGGAAAATAGCCGTTGGGGTTGTTAAAAGGGGATCGGTACGCTTACCAGGCGTATCGAAACGATCCTTCACCGTATCGAAACGGCCAAGCCTGTTTCGATACGGGTTTTGGCAGTAACCAAACTGGGCAGAAAAGGTATTGATACGGGTTGGACCGTATCGATACGGGTACTTTGAAAACACAAGTTTGGCTATTTAAAAGCATGAAAAGTCTTGCCAAAAACCTCTACAAATACCTCAAACATAAATTCAAGTTGTTTGGACTTAAAACCAAGTTTTAAATTTGTTTCAAATTAGTCCAAAACATTTTTCAATTATTATATCAAAACATTAGTTCTACAATCTCCCCCTTTTTGATATAATAAAACTATCTTGAAAAATTGTTTGGGACTCTCCCCCTTTATCTTTAAAAATGTGAATAAGAGATTAAAGATATGAAATCAAATAAAGCTCCCCCTTATTCATTTGAAAATTCAATTTTTCAAACCATTTCTCCCATTTTTGTTATATCAAAAAGAATTTAAAACATTAAGCTTAAAATAACTATAGAGGAAAATTTTGACAAAAATAAGAATTTGGTTTTAAAATGGCTCCCCCTTACTCAAAGCATCATCAAAATGTTAGTCCAACATATATGATCATCTAGTTGAAATAAAAAGAATTAAATAACATAAAATAAAAAAAACTAGATTTTTACCAACACTTGAACCCAAGGGAGGATGTGAAGCCTTCCTTCTTCAAGTGTTCTTCCTTGTGTGCATGGAGCTCCCTCTCAATGTTTGACTTGTTGAACATCTCCATCACACCTAGCAAAAGACAATCAAGTAATTTTTGGTATCCAAATTGCTTTGGATCCATGAACATTAGTAGCACAAATTTTAGTCCCCTTAGGAATCCATTTTTCAATGTCATCCTTTTTAATTGAAGTACTAAGTCCTTTTGGGACCCAAATACTTCTAAAACATTTTCCTTTAACAAATCTAGGGGCACTAGATTGTCTAACATAGAAATTTGATTTTCCAAAATTGTTTTTCTTTTCTAGCTCTTTGGAAATCAAATCATTTTCTTCTTGAACTTTTTAAAGCAAGTTTTGTAAATCAAAACATTTTAGTTCAAACTCCTTGAGTTTTGCTTCAAGTTCAAGTTTGGTTTTAGAAATCAAATCATTTTGAATTTTCAACTTTGAAATCACTTTATTGTTTTTCAAAATGTGATTTTTAAAGTCTAAAACCAAATCATCATAGGCATCTTGTAATTCATCAAAAGAGTAAGAACATGAAGTAGATGAATTAGAAGTTACCCTTGAATCTTCTTCGATGGCCATAAGGCAAAGGTTGGCTTGTTCATCGTTGGAGGAGTCCTCATCACTCCAAGTAGCCACATGTGCCTTCTTCTTATGGCTTGAAGTGGTTGCCCTCTCCTTTTTCTTAGATTCTCGTTCAAGCTCTCTCAAGGCTTTCTTCATGAACGGGGCACACTTCTTGAAGAGATGAACTATCTCCTCATCTTCATCCTCCTCTTCACTTGAATAGACATGATGGCAAGTGGAGGACTTGAGAGCTATGGCACTTGCATTGATGCCTAGCCCTTTGATTTTATTCTCTCTCATAGCTCTAATTTCTTCCCTCTTCTTCTCATCCTCTTTGTTCTTCTTCATGATTTGATGAGTAAGGAGTGACCCCATGAGTTCATCAAGCTTCAAAGTCTTCAAATTTTTGGCTTCGATGATGGCAGTCCTCTTTGAGTCCCAAGACTCGGGAAGTGAGTAGATGAGCTTTCGAACAAGCTTTTCTTCCGGGATGGCTTCTCCATAGCCTTTGAGACCATTGGTGATAGTGGAGAACCTATCAAAAATCTTCTCGATGTTCTCTTCCGGATCCACTTTGAAGTTCTCATACTCTAAGGTTAGGAGCCCAATCTTGGTCTCCTTGACTTCATCGGTCCCCTCGTATGTGACTTCAAGCTTGTCCCATACCTCCTTGGCACTCTCACAAGAAGACATCTTCTCATAGATGGTTGGGCCAAAAGCACAAAACAAGATGTGCAAGGCTTTGCAATTAAGCTCCATCTTCTTACGATCGTCGGCGCTCCACTCCGCTTTGCTTCTTTGAGGCACGAACAGACCATCTTCAACTATATCCCATAGCTTGTAGTCTCTAGACTTGATGAAGAACTTCATCTTTGTCTTCCAATGGGCATAGTGGGTTCCGTCAAAGAAAGGCGGTCTGTCGATTGATTGTGCCATTTGAGCCGGTTGATGAAATAATGATCGAGCTTGTCAGATCTTCTCAATAGGATGTGAATCCCCTTCGATTGAGCCAAGCTCTGGTACCAATTGTTGAGTTGTGAGGAGCTTGATTAGTTCAACCGATATGGCTCACCAAGTGGTGGAGAGGTGGATTTTTGGGTGGAAGGGTTGTGGAAGCTAAAAAGATAATTGACACAATGATTTATAGTGGTTCAACCTTCTAACCAAGGTCTACATCCACTACCTTAGCTCCCCACTAAGGATTTCCAATCAATCCACTATTGATTCGTCCCCTTTTCTAGGCTTAGGAGGAAAACCTTTACACCGATCAAGCTTTCTACCCAAAGCCTTGATCAAACCCTCTCTTAAAAAGAGATGAAATAAAGCAAACACAAATCCCTCTAATAGGTGTTTGTTTGCAAAATTTAAGAACTCACCCAAAACCTAAAACACTTGAGCAAAGTTGACAATTTTGGCTCACTAGTGTTTGTCTATACAATAAATGACAATTTAAGCTCTAAGACAATTCTTGATCATTTGTTGATTGACAATTGAAGCATTAACCATATCTTGATGCTTGGAGGTCCCTTTTATACTCCTTGATGAGTTTATGGCCGTTACTAGCCGTTGGGGATGATTTGGAGCCGTTGAGGACTTTATTTCCTTTCATTAATGTTGTTCTGCAACCTTCCGTATCGATACGCTTGGACCCGTATCGGTACGACCTGCATCAGAAACTAGTCGTTGGGCTCTTGACTGCCTAGGCGTATCGATACGCTTGAGGGCGCATCGGTACGGTTTCACATTTAAATGACCGTTGGGAAAATAGTCGTTGGGGTTGTTAAAAGGGGATCGGTACGCTTACCAGGCGTATCGAAACGATCCTTCACCGTATCAAAACGGCCAAGCCTGTTTCGATACGGGTTTTGGCAGTAACCAAACTGAGCAGAAAAGGTATCGATACGGGTTGGACCGTATCGGTACGGGTACTTTGAAAACACAAGTTTGGCTATTTAAAAGCATGAAAAGTCTTGCCAAAAACCTCTTAAAATACCTCAAACATAAATTCAAGTTGTTTGGACTTAAAACCAAGTTTTAAATTCTTTTCAAATTAGTCCAAAACATTTTTCAATTATTATATCAAAACATTAGTTCTACAATAAGTCTCAACATGTATAACAATGCAAACTAACATTTTATCAACATGATATGTTCACATTGCATAAAGAATCATAAAATACAGATTAATTTCATAAAACCTTTAAAACTTACTCTTGAGCTTGGATTGGCCTTTCAAGCTCAATCCAAACTCCCAAAACATCCCGTTAACCATGTTAAGGCTTTTAAAAGCGATCAACTCACCAGCCATCACACAAACGATGCCCAAGATGCTGAATCAAGCCTCCAAACTACCCAAATTTCCGTCCACGAAGCCCGAATCTGATTCCTCTATTTTAAGCAATCCAAAACTGAACATTAGAACACTAATACACTCACAAACACAACAAAAAACCGGAACTCAACAATCATGCAACCAAACACATTGACCTTCAACCCAAACTTCACCCAATTTCTTTCTAATGAAACCTCAAGTTGAACCCACCATTTCCAAACATCAAAACACACCAAATATCATCTAAAAACATCCCCCAACAACAAGAGAACCATCAGCCACGATTTCTCCCGAAAACCAAGCCAAAAACTAACCCTTTTCAACCCAAAAATCCCATTTTTAGACCCATTTCGGGTTTCCCCAAATCCAACCATCATCCCAAAATGTTTTACTACTCAAAGCTTAAATTAAAGTACATGTTTAACCATGGAAAAACAAACCCGCGAAATTCCCATGAAAAATACCCATTTTTCTAACCCAAACCAAAAATGCATTTTTATGGGTTTAAAGGAAAGGTTTTGATGAGAATAACTCAAATAAGTAAAAATCATAGTAAGGAAGAAATTAACTTGAATAAATCACTTGGATGAAGTGTTGAAAACAATGGAATAGTGAAAATGGGTTTCCTTTGAAAAGTAACGTGAAATACAACTTTAGGGAGATGAGGGTATTTTCAAAACCTTTTTTCTTTAATTTCAAAATCCTCTTCTTACCCTTTTCTCTTTTAAAATACTTTAGGTGTATCAAAAATAGTTTTTTTCTCCAATTTAAATTTTAACCTGAATCGGTTTAACTAATATGATTATCTCCCGGCCCTAAACTTGGGGCGTTACAATTTATCTCATGCATTGAGCCTAAGAATGTTAAAGAAGCATTAAAAGATGACTTTTGGATTATGGTCATGCAAGATGAGTTAAATCAATTTGAGAGAAGTAAAGTGTGGACATTAGTTGATAGGCCTAGAAATAAATCTACTATAGGAACTAAATGGGTCTTTAGAAACAAACTAGATGATAGTGGTAACATAGTGAGAAACAAGGCTAGACCCATTGCTCAAGGTTACACTCAAGAAGAGAGAATTGATTTTGATGAAACTTATGCACCCGTAGCTAGAATGGAAGCCATTAGGATGCTACTTGCATTTGCATGTTACCATGATTTCAAGCTTTTTCAAATGGATTTCAAAAGTGCGTTTTTAAATGGTTTTATAAACAAAGAGGTGTATGTGGAACAACCACCGGGTTTTGAAGATCCTATTTTTCCAAACCATGTCTTTAAATTGTCAAAAGCTTTGTATGGTTTAAAACAAGCTCCTAGAGCTTGGTATGAAAGACTTTCAAGTTTTCTAGCTGGAAAAGGTTTTGAGAAAGGAAAGGTGGACACAACATTTTTTATTAAAAACAATGGAAAAGATATCTTAGTAGTTCAAATTTATGTTGATGATATTATATTTGGTTCTACTAATGAATTGCTTTGTCAAGATTTTTCTAAGTTAATTCAAGGTGAATTTGAAATGAGCATGATGTGGGAGCTCTCATTCTTTTTGGGACTCTAAATCAAACAAATGAAGGATGTCATCTTCATCAATCAAGCTAAGTACATCAAGGATATGCTCAAGAAGTTTGGCTTGGAGCAAGAAAAGCCTCAAGCTACACCAATGAGTTCATCTACAAAGCTTGACAAAGATGAAGAAGGTAAATATGTTGACTCTAAGCTTTATCGCTCTATGATTAGATCTTTGCTTTACCTTACTGCAAGTAGACCTGATATATTGTTTAGTGTTTGCTTGTGTGCTAGGTTTCAAGCTAGTCCTAGAGAGTCTCACCTCATAGCCGTTAAAAGAATCTTTAGGTACATTAGAGATACTCCTTGTTTAGGTCTTTGGTACCCTAGAGACTCAACCTTTAACCTTCATGCTTTTTCTGATGCAGATTACGGGGGTTGCAAAATAGATAGGAAAAGTACTTCCGGCACTTGTCAATTCCTAGGTAGTATGGTCATATCTTGGTTCTCTAAGAAACAATATAGTGTAGCTTTATCTACCACCGAAGCCGAGTACATATCCTTAGGGAGTTGTTGTGCTCAAGTCCTTTGGATGAAACAACAACTTTTAGACTATGAAATTAAGGTAGACACCATACCCCTTAATTGTGATAACACTAGTGATATATCTCTTACCAAAAATCCCATCCAACACTCTAGAACCAAACACATAAAAATAAGGCATCATTTCATTAGAGATCATGTCCTTAAGGAGGATGTTGTTTTAGAGTATGTAGACATCTTAAATCAATTAGCGGACATCTTTACCAAACCTCTAGATAAGGAGCGCTTTTGGTCCCTTAGGAGAGAGTTAGGTCTAACTAGCCTATCTTGACCTTTTAGGACCTTTTTGTGCTTAAATTGCTTGATTTCTTGTAAAATGCCATGCTTATGTGTTTTTGATCCTAATTTCATCCATGCTTATAGTTAGGGGGAGTATGTTTGTGTTTTAACATGTGTCTCTTGCTCATTCATATTATTTATGCATCTAGGACTTATTAAAATTTAGTTTTTCTACAATTTAGAGCCTCATCTGCATCTCCAGGCCTAGGCGTATTGAAACGGGTCACTCTATTTCGATACGGGTGCCTTAAAAGAATACAATATGATCATGGTGTTTCGAAACGCCCTAAAGGGTTTCGAAACTTGGCTCTGCCAAGACATGTATTGAAATAGCCCAAATGCGTTTCGATACGGGATATCTCGTGGGCTTCGATACGGTCAAATCAGTATCGGAACGGTCAGCAGGTTTCGGAACGATAGTAGACGTTTCGGTATACCTATTTTGAAACGGCCGTGCTTGTTTCGAAACGCGTATCAGGAAAGCCTTTGAAGGTGTTGTAAATGCTCAATATCACTTTTTATCAAACTCCTAAAAACCCGAACTCTTTTTTCCTCTATAAAAACCCTCCAAACCTCATTGTTTTTCATCAAATCTTGAGGGCTTTTACTCCCAAACTAAAATCTAAGCAAGCTTCAACAACTTTGTGCAATTTCATCCATCCATTTTTCAAAAATCCCATTTTAAGGTATTTTCTAACTTTTTCCTTTTCCTTTAATTTCATTCGAATATTAGGTTAGAAAATTTTAGTTTTGTATAGAATATAAGTTTTAAATCATGGGTTTTCCAAAACTTGTAAAAAAATTTCAAAACCTCAAATTTTTTTATTCGAATATATTTTATTTTAATCGTATTTTTTAACACAATTTTTCAAAATTGTTCTCTTCAAAAAAAATTAATATATGTATATAATTTCAAAGTGGTTTTAAAACCTTAATGGGATTTTTTATTGGATTGAATTAAGGATTAAAATGCATACATTCAAATTTTCTTCTTGCTTGCTTTGTGTTTCTAGGAATTTTTAATGGAAAACATTAACAAGAAAAGAAAGACTCAAGCGGGTGAAGGTTCGACCCAAGAAAACATCCGTCCGAAAACCTTACCCTCCTTTTTAAAAAAAAGTCTTAGGAATCAAGATGCTAAGGACCGATTCAAAATCATTCATGATTCCGCCATTCGAAGAGAGCGAGTTATGGATATAGAGTTCCTTGAATCCGAGCGTTTTGAATTTTCGTTATCTACCTCTCTTGCAAGAATGGAGTTTCTTAGCCTTTTTGAGCATTCCCGACATCGTCTACAAGAACATGGTCTTGCTCTTTTACTCCAATGTCGTTCTCATCGACAATGAAGATCATACCGAGGTCATTGGCAATGAGTCGTATCTTTTGGGCAAAAAGTTCTGTATTGATCCATCCATTTTAGAGAACACTCTTGGGCTCAAAGATGAAGGTATTGAGGATGATAATCACTTTGGTGCTCACACCGGGTCCGTTCTTACATTGGATGCTCATGACCGATTCCTCCATTTGATCATCTCTTGGTTCATTCACCCTTTAGGAGGTAAATTTTCCCACATCCGACAAGTTGATTACTTTTGGCTAGAGTGTTTTCGCCAAGCACAACGACCGAACATAGTTAAAATCATGTTCACCGAGATGGTCCATCAAGTGAAGATTCGCACAACTGAATCTCTTACATCCTTCACTTATGGGACAGTGTTGAGTTATATCTTTGGTAGCCTCGGTTATGATTGCTCCTATGATTCTCCAGAACCCCGAAAGCAAAAGATTAGTGAATCTTCTCTTATTAAGTCTGGGTTTCGTTACACACTTGGCCAATGGGTTCGTGTTGATAGGAGAGCTCCAGCACCTCAAGTAGAGCCTCAACCTCAAGCTTCGGCTCCCGTTGCGGCTCCTAACAATGATGCTCTTATGGCTTTCCTTACCGAGCGGTTCAACACAATGAACACGAACATGGCTTCGGGTTTTGGTGCTCTCAACACTCGTATTCAATCCTTGGAGGAACATGTTTCCACTCTTGAGAGTCAACAAACATATATAGATCTCTCCTTCTCCACCTTCTATGGTGATTGGAGGCGAATTCACCGAGATCAAGCTAAGGACAAGGATGATTCTCTTGATGATGGTGGCAATGATGATGACGATGCCTAGGATTCATATTGCATATCATATTAGTATGTCATATTAGGATTAAGTTTGCACCTATCTATGTCTTTATGTTTTGAAGACCTATGATGTGATTATTTGTTTTTAGGATTGAGCTTGAACGTCAATGCTTTAAATATTTATGTTATTGATGTTGTTTCTTGAACTTAATGATATCTATGATAATTATGTTGTTTGGTTTATTGCTTATGACTCCATTTATTCTCTTGTTAGCCTTGATTATCGATTTTTTATCTAACAAAAAGGGGGGAGAAGTAATCTAAGAGCCTAAATGTTTTTAAAGTTGATTTTGAGTTTCAAATACTTGAATTTTAAATATTTTCAAAACTTTAAAACCTATCTTACATTGAGGGGGAGTTAAAACTTTTTCAAAGATTTCAAAACACTTAAAAATTCATATTTGGTTTTGTTATATCAAGAAATGGGAGATTGTAAAACTAATGAATTGATTTTGATATAACAAAGGATTTAAGGACTAAATTGAAAAGGAAAAAATAAATTTTTAAGTCCTCAAAACTTCCTAAAGTCTCTAAGAAAATTGTCCAAGTCAAAACCTAAGATTATTCAAATTTTTCTAAGTGTTTTTCAAGTCAAAATAGTGATTTTCGAGTCACCGTTTCAGAACGGCCCTTAGACGTTTCAGAACGTTTTGAAACCGTTAACCTCTGTTTCGGAACTAGCCTTCCCGTTTCGATACGGGTGTATCGAAACAGGTCTCCACGTTTCGAAACGGATGAAGAACAATGGAACGGTTTGAACCATTTTGATATGGCAGTATCGAAACGACCTCAAACGTTTCGAAACGATTTTCAAACTTGGTTTCAAAATATAACAGTTGCAATTTTATAACTAATTGTTAAAGAGACGATTAGAGTGTATCGAAACGTTTTAAGCTATTTCGATACAGGTTTTGGTAGTGGCAAAATGTTTCGAAACAGGCTTTAGCACGTTTCGAAATAGGCTCTTAGCATATCGAAACGATTTGGTCCATTTCGGTACGGTCTCTTAATTACACCCCAACGGCTATTTCTATTTTAGTTTGTTTTGAAACAGGGTCGAGCTTTTCGGAACGGGTAGTTGTAGAGTGCGTTTATGGTGGGAAGATTGCACCCCAACGGCTATAATTATGATGGCAACAACCACAACGACTAGAATTCAATGAGAAGGTATAAATGGAGTCCTAAAATCACCAGAAACAACTAATTGATCCTAAGAGAAACATCCAAACATCAAATTCAAGCTCTTGTGCAAAATTTCCATATTTCTTGTAAACCCCAATTGTGGTTCTAAGTATTTCCCGTTTTATTTGATTCAATTGGGTTGAGTGCTTGTAATAGGGCAACATTTGTATTGAGAGATACTAGTTATTTGCCTTAAACTTCTTTGTAAACTTTGTGTGAGGATTGAGTCAATTTTTGGGTAGAAAATTGGCCATTGTGTAAAGTTTTCCTCCTAAGCATAGAAAAGGGGAAGATCAACTAGTGGAGTTGTTAGAAAATCCTTAGTGGGAGCTAAGGTAGTGAATGTAGAGTTCAATTGGAATTTGAACCACTCTAAATCCCTTTTCTTGATATTTTTATTTTCCCACTTCACCACCAAACTTTCTAAAAATCCAATTCACCCCCTCTTGGCTTAAATCGATTCAACGATCCACTCAACAGTACGGGCCTTAGGTGTATCGATATAGTCCCTGGTGTTGACTTTGGGAGCTTGACCATTAAGGGCGTATCGATACCAGCCTTGAAGGGTATCGATACGGTCTCTTGGAGTTGACCTTTGGGAGTTTGACCGTTGAAGGCGTATCGATACGGCCTGAAGTTAAAGTGTTAAAAGTTGACTCTAATGTCCGCCTTGCTTGATTTATGTTCGTGTTTGCTTTCCGCTTCTTGTCTCCTCATATGGGTTTCAAAATGGCATTTAGACAAGATTAAATTAAAAAGAAAATTTTAAGGTTGCTAATCGGAGTGAAGCCTTAACGAGTTTCTCTTCGGTTTTCCCTGTGTAACCCGTTCGATTCGGTCTGGTGGCTAGGCCGGGTCGAAGGGTTACAATTTTCTATTTCAATTTTTTAACAAAAAACTTATGTTTCATTATTAAATCACTTGATCTTTTTCGGTATTTTTAATGTGATGTAATGATGATATATTTAATTTTAACCCTTAATAAAATTTATTTGACTCATATATAAAATTAATCAAACATAAAAACATTCCAAAACCATTAATTCCAATCAATTTTTTTCTTTAAACAGTTCTTACTTAAGAAAAAAAATTACAATTAATGAACATTAAACTTACGCGCTGCGAGAGATGAAAAAAATGTCAACTAAAATTTATTAATTGCTTGGTTTAAAAATAGTTGAGTGCATCAAGTGTTTTAAAATAAGAAAATAATAATGGTAACATCAGGATGCAATTGCAATGGATAATTAAATTGGTAATGGTTAAGAGGAAGTTGGGTGTTGTGGGGGATATACAACAATTAAGGATGGTTTTGGGCATAAAAGAGGTACTTGTGCTCACCCGTCTAATCTGTTGCTGCGACAACTTTCGAGTGTTTTTATTCACATTTTTTTACTGAAAACATCTAAACGCCAATCATTTACTGAGAGCCTGCAACTAGCCCTGCACCCACCAGTAAATAGCTGCAAAGATTTTGATTACCAAACACTATAGAAACTTGTGATGAATTATAGACTGTTAACATAGCAGATTTGAACGCAAACTTGGCCATTCATCACTCACCATGCCTGCAGCCTGTAACAAAACCCTGTTTTTTTATTTTTCCTTACAATATTCTATACCTAAATTTGACTGACATTCGAACAAAAAAAACCCTAATCTTTTCATTTGAATACCATCCCATTCTTAACCTTCAATCCCACAATCATCATAATCCAAACCATTCTGATTCACAAGCACCAGACAAGAAATAAATACACACCAAAGAAAACTTCAAACTCAGAAAGTTAAACAACACTAGTTATTTCATAAAAATGCTATCTTTGTACAACTTTTAAATCCTCTACATTATAGGAGTTGCTAATTCAAAAAGACCAAAAAGGGGAGGGGAAGAGAAAAACATAAACCTACAAAGCTAAAAACACATACTTCAACTCTAAAATAAGGAGCAAGGCTAAACTCAAATTGCTTTCTCAACATGGCGGAGCTTGAAAACTGTTTCCAAATCAGGAGGTGTAAAGAACTCCCTTACTCCATTATAATGGTGTCTTAGAGGAGGGCGGCGTTTCCTTGGCGGTGGAGGGCAAGGTAATTTGTCCGGTATTCTTGCTTCTCTTGAAGTTGGAGTCGTCGAACAAGCTTCGTCTTCTTCCTCATCTTCTTCACTTTGTTTTGGTCTTGGTTTTGTGTTTATTAGCTTCAATGACGTCCTGATAGCAATACCAGCTTTTACCCATTTTTTGCCGTCGGAATCTAGCACTCCATCTGCTTGTAATTTTTTCGAAAACCCCATTTTTATAGAGGGGAGAAAGGGATTTTGAAGCCAAGGTGAGAAGAGAGGGCAAGCAAATGGCTTTTTAATCTTTGAAAAAAAGATGGGAACAGAGAAAGGGATTTTGAAGCCAAGGTGAGAAGAGAGGGCAAGCAAATGGCTTTTGAATAAAAGGAAGGGAGAGAGCTTTGGATGTGTGGAAAATGAAAATGATGGACTTTTAAGTTTTGATTGAGAGAGAGAGAGAGAAGGGCGGCTGTCTGCCCGGATATTTACGGGCAGCCGAAACCGAGTGAAGTGAGTTTTTTTGGTTTGGCGCCAAAATTGGGGAAAACCAGTGAGCAACGGCTCTTATTCCCGCCGAGATTTTTGACTTTCCAATTTTGCCCTTTGTTTTGACATTTTTAATTTCTCAGAAGTGATGCCTGCCAGTGGGGGCACAATCACCGGCGTATTGGCAAAGCGAATTTACCAAACGACGCCGTTTCTCATATTTGTCTACTAAGTAAAATCTACTCTCGTTTTTTTAATAAATTATGCATCACCAATTAAACCAAAAATCATGGTCTGTAATGCACCTAATTTCTCGATAAATTTCCAATTTATATCCAAAATGAAATTCGTGAAATTTTCATATACCAATAACCGCTTGCTTAGGAGGAAATGTCCCGGCCTGGCTGGTTTGTGTGGTTTTTTAGTTTGTTTTTGACTTTCTTTGAGGTTTATGTTTTCATTTTGTCGAGCCTTGCTCGTAGAGTAATGTTGTATCTATTACTATGACTATTTTTTTTATCTAGAATTAAAAGGTTTTTAGCGAGGCTCATAGTAATATACCAATCATTATAAAAAAAAAGTTTTAATGGTCCATTTAACCTTTAAAGTATACACAAAATATTGAACTCTTCAAAACTAGAATCATATGTTGGCTTCGATAGTTGGATCAATCAGAGATTGGGTGTGGTTGTTGAAAATTTATTAAAGAAAACCAAGAGGGGAAAGAAGAAGAAGAAACGCTGGAAAGAGGGGTAAAAAGGAGATTTTTCTAAATATTATAATATTATTTATATTATTATTTATCGATTTTCGGTAAATTACAATAATTATTATAAATTCAAAAATAACTGACCACGTGGCGTAACTTGATTAGCTAAGACAATTTTTTTAATGATGTCGGACATAGGGGTCAAACAGGGTAACGATTTTTAGTTCAAGGGGCATAACGTCCCAAAAAATATTTTAGGGGGTAGTTCGGTATTTTGTGTATACTTCAAGGGTCAAACGGGCCATTAAGCCAAAAGAAAAAGAAGAGTCTTCCTCAAACGACGACGATGTTCATTCTAAGAGATTTCATGTTCGAATAATTTTTTTTGCAAGGTATGTATGTGTTTGAAAGAGTTAAAAAAATATATGAACATACACTACATTATAATCCTCTTAAGACTATTAAAGAAAACAAACCACGATTTCCACAAATTTACTATAATTGTGCAATTATTTTGCATTCTAAAATTGTGTAATCTTACTACATTTTGAAATATTACAATTTTTTATCGGCAAAAAGTATAATATTATTAACGAAAAGTATACAAGCCAACATTACCACGCGTCTCATAAAAAATCTCCCTAGCCCTAAATAGAAAAAAAAATACACATGACAAATAAATGAAAGAACACAAAGTACCTACGACCAATACCCCGAAGCTCGACAAAAATAGACAACACCAAAACACGCACCGAACACTGAGACACAAAACACAAGCAAAAACCATATCCCATCCATATCTCATGCAGCTTCCACCGAGCAAACTGCACCCACCATGCCAACACTACCTGTAACCCCCTTATCTCGGCCTAGACGATTGACCCGAACTACGAAGATTACACGGGGAAAACCAAAGTCAACCCGAAAGTCAACCTTGGTTAACGATCCTTTTTTTCATTTTAATCTTGTCTAGATACTTGTTAACCCTAAGTGAGTACTCACGAATCACGATTGAGAAAGGCACAACGATCGGATAATATTTAGGGATTCAATTGCACTTAATACAAGATTAAGGACCAAATTGTATTTTTTTGTAAATTAGAGGGTCTTCGTTAATTTTAGGATTTCCTTTATGAAATTAATCATGTTACATGCTTCTCTGCCACATTTCATCTTTAAAAGATATCTCAAGCTCAAGCAATTGCAATCACAACATTTAGGACTAGAATGTAAAGCATGCAAACACCAAAACAATTCAAATCTGTGTCCAACGGTCACCCGTTTCAAAACGCCTACTCACCGTATCGAAACGCCGTATCGGAACGGTGTTGACCGTTTCGGTACGCGGGTATGTTCCGAGACCAGTTTCGAAACATGGCATTCCAGTAGCCAAAATGTTCCGAAACAACCCCATACGTTTCGAAACGCCAAGACCATTTCAGGCCCCCGTTCCGAAACACTATGGGGTGTTTCGATACACCCTGCCCAGAAACAGCAGCAAAAGCTGGTTTTTCACTCACTAACCTACTCAAACATGCCTCAAAGACTCCCAAAACATACTAGCAACTCAACATACATATAAGGGACACATTTGGGACATTCTAACACGAACATAGCATCAAACACAAAATCTCATTATTCTAAAGGCATGCTTCCTATCACAAACCCAAAACGAGCAATCCAACCTCAAACCAAACAATTAAGGCCATTTACAACTCAAACAAGCTAACACAAACATACCACAACCTTAGGGAGTTCAACTTATCTCCCAAATACAATTCTTGGTTTCCCATTGCCAATATATCAAAACTAAAGTGTGTGAAAACTTCACCATACATGAGCTTGGACTTTCTTGGATGAACTTAGCTTCCTTGATGCCTGAAAACACCTCAATTATCTGCATTATTGGTAGAAGAGAGAGCGTAAGCACAAATGCTTAGTGAGGCATGCTCTAAAGAAAGCCAACACAATAATGCATATCTTGAAAACACTTTCTCAAAAGCTTTTAAACCACATGCTCATTCTATCTCATGCTTGAAAACCTTTCAAGCCAATTTCTCATTGAAAACACATGTACCATCATTCTATCTCATGCATTAAACCAATGCAAACCTCATGGCAAAGCCATACTCATGCTTATACTCTAAAGCATTTCATAAACAAACCACATATGCATTTCTCATAGCATAAACCATTTCATCAAAGGTACATGTGAATCAAAAACCATAACATATTTTATATTGGCATTTCACATCTCTTTATTACTCGGATATGCGGACATCTTACTAGACACTTCCGGTGGCATCTCTCATCACCGTACTCACTCGTCTAGCAACAAAGCTTGGGTATTTCACCAAGTCCTATCCGATGGAATGCCCATCATCGGTTCTCTCCCTTTGGCTTAGCCAAATAGCACGTACGTATTTTTAGTTTATAGTGCACTCTCATCCTATTGATCGATCAATTATATTCGGTAAGTATCTTAACATCTATGTCAATATATTATGTCAAATCATCATCTTACCTACTGTTTTTCATGAATTAAATCTCAAACATTCTCATCCCATTTCAAAATCATAACATTTGCTATGCTTTAACATAAAAGCTCAAATCTCAACCATGCAACATGTTACTTTATGAAATCATTTCTAACATTATCTCATGCTATAATTCATGCATAAAAACAATAGGAATTTATCAATCTAAAACCATGAGCATGTAAAAGCATTTTAGGGGCAATCACCACATTCAAGAGAGCAATCTAGCCAATACTTACTTCTAGACTTAGGAAGGTGTTTCAAACCATTCATAAATCCCCAAACCTTGTTTCTTTGTCCCTCAAGGACTTCTAAAACCATACGCACTCACCGATTACGTTTCGCTTGCTCGCCGAAACGCTATCTAAGCTTCCGGATCAACTCCAAAGGTGTTCGAAGATGTCTCCCCTGTTTTAAACACATAAGATCAGAGGATTAATGCATCATCATGCATTGAAATCATCAGCCATACACCTAAACTCGCTGCTCTACACAAAAACCACATTTCGGCTACCAAACACTACCGAAATCACCTCCAAACTCTTCCAAAACCAAACCCAGCCAAGATCCATCACTTCTAATCATTTCTAAACATCAATTAACATCAAAAACTAACACAACCACGTCCTTATACCTCCAGCTATAGCAGAACACCAAAATCACCCCAAAAACCATCATTTTAACAAGCAAAACTTAGGAAAAACAAACCTATTCGAGATTGGATTGATAAACCTCAATTATAACATCAATTAACATCCAAAATACATTAGAAAACCATCTCAAAACAGAGCCCAACCAATCACCACGAAAATCTTCAAGATCTCTTCCAAAATCTTGAGTTTTAAGCCAATTTCTTGTTTCTAACATTAAAACCACTTAAAAATCATTAATAGAGGATTGATAACTTGGGAATTTCAGTAAAGAACTGATCATTAGAGGAGAAGGACGAAGCTGACCTCTAATGGATGATTTCTCCTTGATTTGGGTAAGTTTTCTTGAAAATTCAATGTAGAAATCAAGTGGATTTGATGAGGAATTGATTAGGAATCAAAGAGTGATTGAAATCTCATCAAATAAAGTGGAAATCAAAGTGTATTTGCTGGAGAAAATGTGTTTGGTTGAAAGGAATTTGAGAGAAAATGAAATGATGGAAAATTTGTGAAAAGTGGTTATGAAAAGTCAAAGGTGGTTTTCTAATTTAATCACCTTCATTTTCTTTAATTAAAACATTAATTAAATCACCCAAATTAAGGAAAATCTGATGAAAAAATTTTGGTAAAATTAGCTCCTTAAAGATTCAAAGTTTCAATCCTTTACAAAACAGTCACTACTTAACTTTGCAAAAACTGCGATTTGGTCACTACACCGAAATGTAGTATTTCCAAACCTTATTTTGTAAAATTGATTTCACCATTCTCTTTTATATATTAAATGAGGATTTTTAGATATTTTCTATATTTTTAAAGTATCCCGAACTAGGTGTTGCCTAAAACTCCCTTTTAGATTCGAACCGATTACTGACCGGTCCGGTTTAGACTCTAAACATCTAGGCCCAAATTTGGGGTGTTACACTACAATCCCCAATCAGCCAATCACCCAGCACCTCAATGCTGCAAACTCCAACCTTCATCACCACACCAACGCTACCACTGCCCCTCTCCACACCCACAATACCAAGAGCACTCAAGGCAAAACATGAAACAACGACAAACGATCCACACCTTCTTTCGCCAAAGCATCCATAAAGACATTAGTTTCACAAAATGTTTCTACTGCTAGTGCATGATATAATTACCCAAAAAAAGAAAATATATGATACACTAGCTATGGAAACATTTTGGTTCCACAAGCGCCCTAATTTCAGGGGTTATGGATCCAATTTGTGGTTTATAGTTTAGGGATTTATATTTAGGGGTTTAGAATTTAGGGTTTGTGGCTTGAATTTAGGGTTTCATGGTTAGGTTTTAGGGTTTAGATGTTAAGGTTTAGGCTCAAGGGTGTAAGAAGTCTTTGAACTTTTAAAAAAATCAATTAAGTCAATGAATTTTTTTTTCATGAGTTAAGCCTTTGAACCATTAAGTTGAATCAATTAACTTTTTGACCAACATTGTCTGTTAGAACTAACGATTTTTTTGGATCCTTTGGAGGAGCACAATGTTGTCGCTTAATATTTTCAAAATTTATTTTATTTTATTTATAAAAAATTCTTTAAAAGTCCTAAAAATATAAAAAAAACTTATAAAATTTATAAAAAATATTTAAATAACATATGATATAACAGTAGTGTATAATATGACAGTAATATCTAAAAAATATCAAAATTTAATGATAAAAATTGGTCAAATGGCTTAATTAGGTGCAGAAGAAACTTCGGGAACTTAATTATTTTTTGACATAAGGTTAATTTTAGCCCTTAACGTTCACATTTTTTTGTCATTTTAGCCCATATTCTATTTTTGGATAAATTTGACGCTCGTCCTATTTTTATTTTGTCGAATTATTTATTTTTTAACTTACATGCTAACTGGACCGTTAAAAATTTAACTATGCCGACATGGCTTATACATATGAAAATAAATTTTAAATGACATGGCATATAAAACAATTAAAATTCAAATATAATATTAAAAACAATTAAATTTAAAACTAAAAGCAAATGAGTGAAAAATTCTCAATCCTAACTGTCGATAGAATCAAAATCCTACCTAAAGGATCATGAACACAGTCTAAATTCCAACATTATTTTCCATAGAAATAAATATGATTCTATCCCTTTGAATTCACTTTGAATCAAGTCTTGTTCTTTGAAATTGAAATTACTTTGAATCAACCGAAAGAGAAAGGACGATGGTGAAAACTTGGGGAGATTATCGAGCATTGTAGAGATCGATTATTGTTAAGTCATATGTAAGGGCTTTTGTTGGTACTTGACTGGTTTTTCATTATTTTAGTTTAAGGTTTAGGTATTTTTGGTGTTTAACTCAAATTGGATGATTTGGAGTTTTGATTTAGGCATAAGGATAATATTAACCTAAATTTAATTTAAGATTTTATGATTTTTAGCGTGTAATCTTGTGTTTAGTGTTTTAATAAAACTATTCAAATGAGATTCTTTCGATTGATGTCATGCTTTCGAATAGTATTTGGTAAGGGTATGAAAAGGGTTGTGGGTTTCATGGTTGTGATTTGTGAAGGATACCGACTTTGAAGTCTCTTTTGAGCATATTTAATAGGATGTAAAAACAAGTCAGAACCTGAAAACCTGCCTGAAACATGCTCGAGTCAAAACTTGATTTGACCTGAGAATTTGATGACCCGAACTCGAACTGTAACTGACTGTTGCTGACCCGAACCCGAGTTGAATCTGTTACTATAGCAACCGAACCCGATCTGCGTCCGACTAAAAACGACCCGAACCCGAATCTGACATGTTAATTTTGACCTGAAACCCGACCTGCATCCAACTGAAATGAACCCGAACCCGAGACCGACCTGGCAAATTACCTGATATTACCCGACTGAATAGACCCGAGATCCGATTTTACCCGACATGTTATGAACCCGACCTGTTAATTGACCCGACATGTTTTGAACCCGAACTGTTGTTGACCAGAATTGATATTGACCTGAAATCCATGACTTAATGAATTAAAAAAGTTCATAAATATTCATATGATATGATATGATATATATATATATATATATATATATGCACACATGACACATAATACATACATACACACATAAGTACATATATATTAGTATATATAAGCATGTATGTATGATACCTAAACCTTGAAACCTTAATGAATTTTCCCTTAACCCTAAACTTTAAACACTTAAACCCTACATCTTAAATCTTAAACCCTTAAACCCTACACCTTAAATCCTAAACCCTAAACCCTAATATATGTAAATGTGTGTATGTTACCTAAACCCTTAACAAAATTTCCCCTAACCCTAAACCTTAAACCTTAAACCATAAACCCTTAATGAATTTTCCATAAACCATAAATCAAAAACCCTAAAATCATAAACATTAAACCATAAACCCAAAAATCAATAACCCTAAAGCATAAAGCATAAACCATAAACCCTAAACTCTAAACCATAAACAATGATTGTTGAGTGGATCGAATGATCGAAATAAACCAAGAGGGAGGTGAATTGGATTTTTAAAGTTTTTGGTGGTGAAATTGACAAATAAAAATGGTAGACAAGGAATTTTAGAGTGGTTCAAGTTCCAATCGAACTCTACATCCACTACCTTAGCTTCACTAAGGATTTTCAACAATTCCAATATTTGCTCTTCCCCTTTTCTAGGCTAAGGAGGTAACCGTTATAATTTCGGTCAAATTTTCTACCCAAAATTTGACCCAATCCTCACACAATAGAAACAAAGAAGTTGTTGGCTAAAACAAGTATCTCTCAATACACAATATAGCCCAATTACAAGCACTCAACCCAATTGAAATGATAAGAATGAAAAATACAATTGGGGTTACAAGACAATAATGGGATTTAGGCACAAATGCTTGGATTTAATGTTTGGATATTTGCTTTTGGATCAATAGTTGTTGCTGAAGCTTTTAGAGGTCCTTTTATACCTTCTCATTGAATTCTAGCCGTTGTGGTTGATGCATTCATCAATAGAGCCGTTGGGGATGTTATCTTCCCTCCATAAATGCAGTCTGCAACCAACCGTTTCGAAAGGCCCGACCCTGTTTTGAAACAAACCAAAATAGAAAGAGCCGTTGGGGTGCATTAAAGAGCCCGTATCGAAACGGTTAAGCTTGTTTCGATACGCTAAGAGCCGTTTCGAAACATTTTAGCTACTGTCAAAGCCTGTATCGAAACGGCTTGAAATCATTTCGATACGCCTTAACGACTGGTTTAAAATAAGTTAAAAACTATCAACGGTCATATTTTTTAAATCTGATTGAATGCCGTTTCGAAACGTTGGATATTGTAACCCCCTCATCCCGGTCTGGACGAATGACCGGTCTGAGTGGGTCACACGGGGAAAACCGAAGCGAAACCCAAAGGGTTCCTCCTCGGTTAGCAACCCTAAATTTTTTTTTCTTATTTAATCTTGTCTAGTGGCATATTTGAGTCCTATGTGAAACACGTCAGCGGAAACACAAACACCATAACAACGACCAACCAAAACAGCACATTAAAACAACACATTTTCCCTTTTTAAACAGGTCGTATCGATACACCTTCAGAGGGTATCGATACGCCTTGACCAAGGTCAACACCCTATGGTCAACATAAGAAGACCGTATCGATACAGCCCTTGAGCGTATCGATACGCCCTTCTCGGTCAACACCACTTGGTCAACTAGGTTGAACCGTATCGATACGCTTGGACACCGTATCGATACGCCATACACTCCACAACTCCCCAGGATTCCAGAGAGTTGGTACCGTATCGATACACCCTACGTATCGATACGCCCAGCCAAATTTGTGTTCTCTGAGCAAGGCCGTATCGATACAGCCCTTAGGCGTATCGATACGCCCTGCACTGTAAGTCCACAATTTTTAGCTAAACGACCTCAAACACGACTCTAGATGCAATTCTCGACTCACCTAAGCGTATACAAACACTTAAACTATCATACTTAAACCAAAGGTAGCAACCCAACAAATAGCAAGACGTCCACACATAGCATTCGTACAAAAGGACAATTTATGCATATATGGTCATACAAGCACTTAAGATTTCATGCCTTAGCAACCAAACATATAAGCATACAAGTCATGCATCATAAGCAAGCTTTACAATTCAACAAGGCATCCAAGAGCCACACCACTTCAACATACAACAAGGCATTTAAATCAATAACACATATCGACATACATCAAAACTCAAATCATCAATACCTATCCCATTGCTTAACTATTACATTCTACTACTTAAAACTCATACATTGAGCTCACCAAAAGCAACACTTGGAGACCTTTCCTTTCCCTTGCCACCCACAAGCTATTTATCTGCATTGTCCAACAAAAGAGAGCGTAAGCATAAAAGCTTAGTGAGTGTAAGCTCATAAAACAAACCTTCGACAATACAGGGTCCAAGCTCGAGCAATTATCATGATGAAATACATGACTTTATCTTCGATCCACATGAACCAAAATGAACATGATGCATGAACATATAATCAACATTATGTCATGCTCAACATCTCATAAGCTCAACTTACAACGATATATATACCTCAATGCATTAACCAAATCATATATCACTTCACATTTGAAATTCACATTTCATATCACATTGACACACATATCAATTCATATTAGCATGTATGCATAATCTCATATTAGCATAAACATACTTTCTCATATTGGCACCTAGCTATGACTCGAATACACGGATAACCGTTGGAACTCACATCCAACAACACAACCATTACCTGGCGGTGGGATTCCACTCATCACCGTTCACGCGGAGGGGATTCCACTCATCCTCACGCCTCATTTCACGCGGAGGGGATTCCACTCATCCTCACGCCCGTCGATGGGATTCCACTCATCACCGACTAATGTAAATACAATTTCCGGGCGTACCCGTACTCCTCCTTGGTGACTCAACGCCACCAAGGCCACGCGCGACTTTTGACTCATGTGTACACACTAACATCCTAATGATCGATCATTGTACCCAAGCATACTAGTGCCAATATTAATCAAATTCCACAACCTTTGATGTTCAGAGTCATAATATGGCATCTTACTTCATATTAAACTCAACATCAAATATCTCAACAACATGCATATAACAATGCATTAAATCATGCCCAACATACATGTATATCACATTATACATAATCATCATAATGTCATGTTCAAGAGTAATAATATGGCATCCTACATCATATTAAACTCAACATTATCATACACAGTTTACAATCCAAACCACATGCATAGCAATGCATCAAACCATGCCTCAACAACATGTATAACACATTATACATACACAAATCATCATGAGGCATAACATCAATTAAAGAGATCATCCAATGTCTCTAACTAAAGCTTGGGATTAGGCTACCACTCTGATCCCAACTCTAGGTGAGTCTACCAATCTCAACCTAGTCCACATGCTCGAACCAATTGTTCAAAACCATTTAAAATATTTTAACCACTCACCTCACTTCCTTAAGCAAATCAAGCAAAGCCGACTCAAGCCTCCATGACTTCCGATATCGATCCCAAGACTTTACCAACGCAATTCCTTGCTCCTAATCATCTCAACACAAGTAAATTAACCTCAAAT
The DNA here is from genome assembly GCA_030270665.1 of Hibiscus trionum. NCBI lineage: Eukaryota > Viridiplantae > Streptophyta > Magnoliopsida > Malvales > Malvaceae > Hibiscus > Hibiscus trionum. The sequence goes on from BSYR01000021.1 coordinate 34,089,778, forward strand.
CAGTCCACAACACAACGTAGCAAACCCGGAATGAAATTCAAACATCAAACACTTGTTTTTCAAACCAAGAACAACCACCAAAATGCCATTCCCGAGCAGCCCTTTAACACAGTCCAAAACCGATGATTCCAACACATTTAACACTTCCAAATGCTTCCAATACGACCCCCAACCAATACCCTAACATCAACCCTCAATTTCCAACACAAACCACACCCAAAACTCAACTAAAAACCCTCCTAAAAACCCTCCAAAACACAAATTCGGGAAACTTAACAAAACCCTTTAAAAATCATATATGTTGAACCCTTTGGTTCATAAACTTCATATCTATCATTGTTTAATCAAAATCTCAAGTTAAACACCATAAACTACCATTTTTATTCAAATCTACCAAAAATCAAATTTCTAAAACATGGATGAAAATGAAAACTACTTGTACTTTTGAAGAGAGGAAGTTGAGAGCAAGTCAAAAACGTAATTACCTTTCAAAACTGAGCCAAAACGAGGGAGGAAGGAGATGAAATAGTGACTTGGAGAAAACCCTCTCCTTTGTCGTGAGAATGAAAAAATTGGGGAGGGAGGAAGATGATGACAATGCTTATCTTAATATAAAGGGGTTTTAAATTTAATTATGGGTAAATTACCAAAAAGGCCATTAATAAATGGCTATTTCATTGATCCTTAAAAAGCTCTTCAACTTGCAATTAAATCAATTTGTCCCATTTCAAATATTTATTTTGAAACCCGAAATTTGAAAGAACCATTTTAGTAATAAAACCGAGCCCAAATAATATTAAAATATTATTTTCACCCGACCCCTAAACCCGGGTGTTACAGATATCGTTTCGATACGGTGTCTCGATGTTCTTAAGCCATTTCGAAACTCGTTTCGAAACAAGGCTTCACAGTGTTGAAACCGTTTCGATACCCGTTCCGAAACATGAGTTCACAGTTTCAAAAGTGTTTCGAAACGCCTTATGCCGTTTCGAAACGGTGACTCGAAAAACACTGTTTTGGCTTCAAGAACACTTAGAGAATTTTTGACAATGTAAGTTTTTAACTTAGGCATTTTCTTTTAAACATATAGAGGGGTTTGAGGACTTAAAAATTCATTTTCACATTTTCAATTTAGTCCTTAAATTCTTTAGTTATATCAAAATCAAATTATCGGTTTCACAATCTCCCCCTTTTTGATATAACAAAACCAAAGTTAGAATTTATAAGAGTTTTGAAAATTTTGAATACATTCTAACTCCCCCTCAATTTAAGATGAGTTTTTAAAGTTTTAAAAAGATTTAAATCCAAGTTTTAAAACTTAAAAACACTTAAAACGAATTTTGGCTCTTAAATTACTTCTCCCCCTTTTTGTTAGATCAAAAATAATAAACAAGGCTCAAAGAGATAAGGTTAAAAGCAATAATCAATAAGCAATAAGCAACATAATATAAATTCATAAAATTCAAATATCCAAAACATAAATCTTAAACAATAAGTTCAAAGCTTAATCCCAAAATAAAATAAGCAAAGCATAGGTTCATAAAATATAAAGGAAATAAAGATGCAATCTTAGTCCTAATATGAATAGCTAATATGATATGACATGAGAATCCTAAGCCTCGTCGTCGTCACCATCATCATCCATGGAATCATCATCGTCCTTAGCTTGAGAGCGACGGAAATCCATCCATTGGCCATAAAAGGTGGGGAAGGACATGTCCATAGATGAATGTTGATTCTCAAGGGATGTGAGTCGATTCTCATTTGCAAGGAGACGATCCTCCACGGATTGCAAGCGAGTATTGATAGCACCAAAACCCTAGACATGTTAGTGTCCATTGTGTTGAACCGCTCGGTGAGAAAAGTCATGAGAGCTTCATTGTTAGCAATCGGAGCTTGTGGTTGAGGTTCAACTTAAGGTGGAGGTGCTTCCCTATCAACACGTTCCCATTGACCATTGTCGATGTATTGAAATCCGGACTTGCGGAGAGAAGACTTACCAAGTTTTTTCTTGCGGGGTTCCAGAGAGTCATAGGTGCAATCAAGATTAAGCTTTTCAAAAATATAACTCAAAACAGTCCCATAAGTGAAAGACTTGAGCGCATCGGTTTCACGGAGCTTAACATTATTCACCATCTCGACAAACATGATCTTAACAAGATTAGGTTGCTCTCCACGACGAAAACATTCAAGCCAAAAATAATCTACTTGACGAACGTGAGAAAATTTACCTCCGGAGGGGCGAATAAACCACGAGACCATCAAGTGGAGGAACCTATCGTGAGCATCCAAGGCAAGCACGGAACCGGTGTGAGAACCAAAGTGAGTCTCATTCTCGATTCCTTCGTTCTTAAGACCAAAGGTAGTCTCTAAGTAAGGTATGTCAATGACAATCTTCTTTCCCAAGATCTAAGACTCAATGCGAACAACTTCGGAGTTGTCTTCATTGTTGAAGAGTTGTACATTCGAGTAAAAGAGAAGAACCATGTGCTTGTAGCAAATATCCGGGATACTCAAGAAACCAAAGAAGCTCCATTCTTGTAAACGGTGGAGATAACGGAAGAGAAGGCGCTCGGAGTCAAGAAACGACATGTCAACAACACGCTCACGACGAACGCCAAACGTCTTGACATATTGGAAACGCTCCTTCATCGCGGGAGTTTTGAGACTCTTGAGAAAAAGTTGAGTAAGGTTGGGACGGAGAGCGGCTTGGTTTGAACCTTCACCCGATTGAGGTGCCTTACATTTCTTGTTAGCGGGATCCATTGAAAAAATCCTAAAAACATAAAGCAAGCAATTTAAAACAAGTTTGAAGTGTATGCATGAAATTCCTTAATTCAATCCAATGGCAAATCCCACTTAGGTTTAAAAACAAATTTTAAGAACAAAGATACAAAACAAAACAACAAAAAAAAATTTTAAGAGAAAAAAAAAACAAAAAAAACAGAAAAAAGACGAATCAAAAACAATATATTCGAATAAAAAATTTGAAGATTTTGAATTTTTTTACAAGATTTGAAAAACCCAAATATCAAAACACATTAACTATACAAAATTAAAATTTTCTAACCTAGGATTCGAATACAAATTTAAGGAAAAAGAAAAAGATGAAAATATACCTTAAATTGGGATTTTGGAGGAATAGATGGAAATCCTTGCACAAAATTGTTGATGCTTGCTTAGACTTGTGTTTAAGAGTAAAAGCCCTCAAGATTTGGTGAAAAACAATGATGTTTAGAGGGGTTTTATAGGGAAAAATTGTTTTAGGGTTTTTAGGGTTTGAGAGAGTTTTAATTAAAGTGGAACTTTATCATTAAAAGCCCTCTATAAAGCTGTCCGCTAACCCGTTTTGAACAGGTTCAACCGTTCCGAAACGCGGGCACTGAGAGTTGACAGACTTTTCAAGTCTAGCTGACCGTTTCGATACGGTTTTGACCGTATTGAATCCCCGTTGACTCGTATCGAAACGCGTTTCGATACACCCCTTGGCAGTAGCTAAAACGTTTCGAAACCCTTGGAAGGCGTTTTGAAACACCCTTCTCTCAGATGGAATTTTAAGGCACCCGTATCGAAACAGTTGGACCCGTTTCGATACACCTTGGCCTGGAAGTGCAGAAAAATGAAATTTTTGAAGGCCTAACTTGCATGAATGACATGAATGAGCAGGAATAACATGTGCAAACATAAACATACTCCCCCTAGCTATAAGCATGGATATTTTTCAAGAGCTACAACACAAAAACATGCAATTTCACAATATCAAGCAATTTTAAGCACAAAAAAGGTCCTAAAAGGTCAAGATAGGCTAGTTAGACCTAACTCTCTCCTAAGGGACCAAAAACGCTCTTTATCTAAAGGTTTTGTAAAGATGTCCGCTGATTGATTTAAGGTGTCAACATACTCTATAACAACATCTTCTTTAAGGACATGATCTCTAATGAAATGATGCCTTATTTCTATATGTTTGGTTCTAGAGTGTTGGATGGGATTTTTTGTCAAACATATGACACTGGTGTTATCACACTTAAGGGGTATGGTTTCAACTTTAATACCATAATCTAAGAGTTGTTGCTTCATCCAAAGGACTTGAGCACAACAACTCCCTAAGGATATGTACTCGGCTTCGATGGTAGATAAGGCTACACTATTTTATTTCTTAGAGAACCAAGATATGAGCATACTACCTAGGAATTGACAAGTTCCCGAAGTACTCTTCCTATCGATTTTACACCCCTCACAATCCGCATCCGAATAAGCATGAAGGTTGAAGGTGGAGTCTCTAGGGTACCAAAGACCTAAACAAGGAGTATCTCTAAGGTACCTAAAGATTCTTTTAACGGCTATAAGGTGAGACTTTCTAGGACTAGCTTGAAACCTAGCGTACAAGCAAACACTAAACAAGATATCCGGTCTACTTGCGGTAAGGTAAAGCAATGATCCAATCATAGAATGCAAAGCTTAGAGTCAACACACTTACCTCCTTCATCTTTGTCAAGCTTTGTAGATGAGCTCATAGGTGTGGCTTGAGGCTTTGCATTCTCCAAGCCAAACTTCTTGAGCATATCCTTGATGTACTTTGCTTGATTGATGAAGGTGCCATCCTTCCTTTGTTTGATTTGGAGTCCCAAAAAGAATGAGAGCTCCCCCATCATGCTCATCTCGAATTCACCTTGCATTAGATTAGCAAACTCTTTGCAATGACATTCGTTAGTAGAACCAAAAATTATATCATCAACATAAATTTGTACTACTAAAATGTCATTTTTATACCTTTTTATGAAAAGTGTAGTGTCAACCTTACCTTTTTCAAAACCTTTTCCAATTAAAAAGTTTGAAAGTCTTTCATACCAAGCTCTAGAAGCTTGTTTTAAACCATAAAGAGCTTTAGTGAGTTTGAAAACATGATTTGGAAATTTTGAGTCTTCAAAACTCGGTGGTTGTTCCATATACACTTCCTCATTTATAAAACCATTTAAAAATGTGCTTTTAACATCCATTTGAAAAAGCTTGAAATCATGATAACATGCATATGCAAGCAACATCCTAATGGCTTCCATTCTAGTTATGGGTGCATAGGTTTCATCAAAATCTATTCCCTCTTCTTGAGTGTAACCTTGTGCTACTAGTCTAGCATTGTTTCTCACAATGTTACCACTCTCATCTAGTTTGTTCCTAAAGACCCATTTAGTTCCTATAGTAGATTGATTACTAGGCCTATCAACTAATGTCCAAACATTACTTCTCTCAAATTGATTTAACTCTTCTTGCATAGCCATAATCCAAAAATCATCTTTCAATGCTTCTTTTATATTCTTAGGCTCTATGCATTAGATAAATGCAACATGGTTCATAAGTTTAAGAGAAGATCTAGTGGTTACCCCCTTGGATGGATCACCTAAGATTTCACCATCTTTGACATAGTTGAACTCCCTTGGGTAGCTCACTTCCTATTTCCTCAAGAGCCAAGTCCTTCAAGGCTTCAAGAGGTGGATCTTGTGTGTCCTCTTCTTTTGTTGGAATCTCATCCTCCTTTGAATTTTGTCCTCCATCAAAGGCATTAATGATTCCTACATCATCATCATCACAAGAATCCTTCCTTGGAAGGAGGTTATCATCGAATACAACATGTATAGATTCTTCTACTACTAAAGTTCTCTTGTTAAATACACGATATGCTTTAGAGGTTAAAGAATATCCTATGAAAATAGCTTCATCACTTTTTGCATCAAATTTACCTAAGTTGTCTTTTCCATTATTTAAAACAAAACACTTGCAACCAAATGGATGAAAATAGCTAATGTTAGGCTTTTTAGATTTTAAAATCTCATAAGGTGTTTTCTTTAAAATTGGCCTAATCATTACTCGATTTACAATGTAGCAAGCAGTGTTTGTGGCTTCTGCCCAAAAATATTTAGGTAAATTGTTTTCACAAAGCATAGTTCTAGCCATTTCTTGTAAAGTTCTATTTTTCCTCTCAACTACCCTATTTTGTTGAGGAGTTCGAGGAGCCGAAAAATTGTGGCTAATACCATTTTCATTCAAAAACTCTTCAAACCCTAAATTTTGAAATTCGGTTCCATGATCACTCCTAATATGGGAAATTCTAAGTTCAAGATCATTTTGGATTAGTTTTGAAAATGTGATGAATTTTTCTAAAGCCTCGTCTTTAGTACTTAAAAATAGAACCCAAGTAAATCTAGAAAAATCATCTACAAGAACAAATGCATAAGATTTACCACCCAAGCTCATAGTTCTAATTGGCCCAAATAAATCCATATGGATAAGTTGTAAACACCTACTTGTAGAAACATCATTAATGGATTTAAAGGATGACTTATGTTGTTTACCCTTAGAGCGTGCATCACAAATTTTATCGTTTGAAAGCTTAATCTTGGGTAAACCTCTAACTAGATCAAGGGAAACTAATTTTTCTAAAACACTAATGCTAGCATGTCCTAGTTTCCTATGCCATAACCATGCATCATTTTCATTTTGAGCTACTAAACATGCATGTGATGTATGTATGTCATCTAGATGCACCATGTAAATGTTACCTATGCGATGACCTATGAGCATAAAGCTTAGTGAGGGTAAGCTCTTTAAAAACAAACCTCGACAATGCAGGGTCCAAGCATGAGCACAACAAGGTAAATGCATGTCCTTACCTTCGATCCACAAGAGCCAAGATGTCAATGATGCATGAACATAAATTCACAATATGTCATGCTCAACAAACTCAATCCACCTCATATGTAAACACATATATATATCCAAAATGAATCACATTTCATATCACATTGATACACATATCAACTCATATTGGCACCTAGCTATGACTCGAATACGCGGATAAACACGTTGGAACTCACATCCAACAACAACTTTACCTCACGGTGGGATTACACTCATCACCGTTCTCGCGGAGGGGATTCCACTCATCCTCACGCCCCTTCGATGGGATTACACTCATCATCGACTAACATTTATATAAGAAGAATTTCCTGACGAACCCGTACTCCATCTTGATGACTACCATCATCAAGACCACGCGCGCATTTGACTCAAGTGTGCACACTAACATCCTAATGATCGATCATTTGTACCCAAGCATACTAGTGCCAACATTTAACTCATTCCACAACATCATTTAATATCAACTTCCGTGCTTAGCACGTACTCACCATGATTAACATCATGCTCATACCTCATGCAAATAACAATGAATCACAACCATGTCTCAACATACATGTATAACACATTATACATAACCATCATATCACAAATCATCATGAGGCATAAACATCAATTAAGGAGTTCAGCCAATGTCTCTAACTAAAGTTTGGGATTAGGCTACCACTCTAATCCCAACTCTAGGTGGGTCTACCAAGCCCAACCTACTCCACATGCTTGAACCAATAACTCAAAACCATTTTAAAACATTTAACCACTCACCTTCACTTCCAAGCTCAACTATCAAGCAACCGACACCTTCAAGCTTCCGGATTCACTCCCGATGCTTCACCAACACAAGTCCTTGTCTCTAAACAAATCAACACAATCCAAACAACCTCAAATCAGCTCATACATCAATGTAGCTAACCCAGAGTACTATTCAAACAATAAACGCATGAATTCAAACCATGAACAACCCCAAAATCATCAAACTCGATCAGCCCTTATACCCAATCCAAAACCTTTGATTTCAACACTTTTAACACTTCCAAATGGTTCCAAAACAACCCTTAACTAACATACTAACATTAGCCTTCCATTTACAACATAAAACACACCCAAAATCCACTCCAAAACCCTTCAAAAACCCCTTGAAAACCCAAATACGAAAATCATGTTAAAACACCTTGAAATTCATATATGTTGGACTTTAAGGTTCCTAAACAACATAACTAACATTATTAAATCATTAGCTTTAGTAAAAACCCATAAAGCTTTAACCTTTATCATTTTTCCATGAAAAACCAAATTTCCAAAACATAGATAAAAATGAAATCTAAAGGTGCTTTTGGATAGAGGAAAATGAGAGCAAAATGAAAATGTAGTTACCTTTCAAAACCGAGCCAAAATGAAGAAGCAGGGAAATAGAATAGTGGAAATGGGGTAGGAGACTCCCTTGTCGTTTGAAATGGAAAAGGAGAAGTGGAGAAGATGGCAAAGGCTCTTTTAATTAAAAGGGTTTTAAAATGAAGTCCAACTATTTACGGATTTGCCATTAATGAGATGGCAAATCTCATTATTCACAAATTCCATGGAAGATGTAAAACAATTCAATTTAGTCCCACACAAAAATGTTTTCTTTGAAATCACAAGGTCCAAATAATATATATTATTATTTTAATTCTAAAACCGAACCCGAAACAATATTTTAATAATATTTTCACCCGACCCCTAAACCTAGGTGTTACATTGAGTCTTCAAAACCCGGTGGTTGTTCCACATACACTTCCTCATTTATAAAACCATTTAAAAATTCGCTTTTAACATCCATTTGAAAAACCTTGAAATCCTGATAACATGCATATGCAAGCAACATCCTAATGGCTTCCATTCTAGCTACGAGTGCATAGGTTTCATCAAAATCTATTCCCTCTTCTTGAGTGTAACCTTGTGCTACTAGTCTAGCTTTGTTTCTCACAATGTTACCACTCTCATCTAGTTTGTTCCTAAAGACCCATTTAGTTCCTATAGTATATTGATTACTAAGCCTATCAACTAATGTCCAAACATTACTTCACTCAAATTGATTTAACTCTTCTTGCATAGCCATAATCCAAAAATCATCTTTCAATGCTTCTTTTATATTCTTAGGCTCTATGCATGAGATAAATGCAACATGGTTCATAAGTTTAAGAGAAGATCTAGTGGTTACCCCCTTGGATGGATCACCCAAGATTTCAGCATCTTTGACATAGTTGAACTCCCTTGGGTAGCTCACTTCCTTTTCCTCAAGAGCCAAGTCCTTCAAGGCTTCAAGAGGTGGATCTTGTGTGTCCTCTTCTTTTGTTGGAATCTCATCCTCCTTTGAAGTTTGTCCTCCATCAAAGGCATTAATGATTCCTACATCATCATCATCATCACAAGAATCCTTCCTTGGAAGGAGGCTATCATCGAATACAACATGTATAGATTCTTCTACTACTAAAGTTCTCTTGTTAAATTCACGATAGGCTTTAGAGGTTAAAGAATATCCTATGAAAATAGCTTCATCACTTTTTGCATCAAATTTACCTAAGTTGTCTTTTCCATTATTTAAAACAAAACACTTGCAACCAAATGGATGAAAATAGCTAATATTAGACTTTTTAGATTTTAAAAATCTCATAAGGTGTTTTCTTTAAAATTAGCCTAATCATTACTCGGTTTACAATGTAGCAAGTGGTGTTTGTGGCTTCCGCCCAAAAATATTCAGGTAAATTGTTTTCACAAAGCATAGTTCTAGCCATTTCTTGTAAAGTTCTATTTTTCCTCTCAACTACCCCATTTTGTTGATGAGTTTGAGGAGTCGAAAAAATATGGCTAATAACATTTTCATTCAAAAACTCTTCAAACCCTAAATTTTGAAATTCAGTTCCATGATCACTCCTAATATGGGAAATTCTAAGTTCAAGATCATTTTGGGTTAGTTTTGAAAATGTGATGAATTTTTCTAAAGCCTCATCTTTAGTACTTAAAAATAGAACCCAAATAAATCTAGAAAAATCATCTACAAGAACAAATGCATAAGATTTACCAACCGAGCTCATAGTCCTAATTATCCCAAATAAATCCATATGGATAAGTTGTAAACACCTACTTGTAGAAACATCATTAATGGATTTAAAGGATGACTTATGTTGTTTACCCTTAGAGCATGCATCACGAATTTTATCGTTTGAAAACTTAATCTTGGGTAAACCTCTAACTAGATCAAGGGAAACTAATTTTTCTAAAACACTAATGCTAGCATGTCCTAGTTTCCTATGTCATAACCATGCATCACTTTCATTTTGAGCTACTAAACATGCATGGGATGTATGTATGTCATCTAGATGCACCATGTAAATGTTACCTATGCGATGACCTATGAGCATAATATTATTAGATTTAATGTCAACAATTTTGCACCCATTTTTATCAAATAAAACATTAAATCCTTTATCACATAATTGGCTTATGCTCAACAAATTATGTTTAAGACCATCGACATACAAGACATTTTCAATAAGAATAGTAGAGTGATTACCTATGGAGCCAATACCTTTAATGTGGCCTTTGGAGTTGTCACCAAATGTCACCAATCCTCCACTTTTTGACTTTAAATCCATGAATCTACTCTTGTCTCCGGTTATATGCCTCGAGCATCCACTATCAAGGTACCATGAGTTTTGACTTTGTGCTTTGGCCTTGTAGCAATGCTCCCCTACAAACAAAGATATTAAACTTTTGTTTTTGGTACCCAAATCATTTTGGGTCCACGAGTGTTAGCTCCCAATAGCTTGGTTCCCTTAGGAATCCAAGGTGACATAGCAACAATATTATTAGATTTTACAAGTTCCTTAGGAACCCATACACTTCTAACCCTTTTAGTTCTACTATGTCTAGGAAAGCTACTTTGTTTGTAGTTACTAGTCTTTTTCCTAGGTTGGTTTGTTTTAGAAGATTCACCTTTTTCATGTTTCACATTACCAACATATTTTAAAGACTCTTTGATCTTGTTAAGCTCATCTAACACCTTTTGGTGTTCACTATTGCATTGAGAAAGAAAATTATTTAGGTCAACATTTTCATCTTGAAAAAATTTAAGTTCATCTTTCAACCCTAAAATCTTTTTCTCAAATTTTAAATTAGCTTGAGAAAGTGAGTCATTTTTATCATTTAATTCCGAAATAATTTTCTTATTCCTAATGACCGACTCCTTGTATTTCTCAACTAATTCATCATAAACCTCTTGCAACTCATCATATGCATCATTTAATTCATCATATGTAAAATCAAAAGATGATGAGTTAGAGGTTACCATGGAGGAATCCTCCTCAAGTGCCATGAGGAAAAGGTTGCAACTTCTTGTTTGTCATCCTCTGATGACTCCTCATCACTCCAAGTAGCAAGCTTGGCTTTGAGCTTCTTCTTCTTCTCAAAGCCCTTCTTCTTGAGTTGAGGGCATTCCGAACGAATGTGACCGGGCTTATTGTACTCGAAGCAAATGATTTGATCCCTCACTTCTTCTTTGTTTTTACCTTTGAAGTCCATCTTTCTTTGAATTTTCCTTCCTCGGTTGGACCTCATGAAGCGTGAGAATCTTTTGGCTATCATAGCCAATTCTTCTAACTCATCCTCCTCACTAGAAGAGCTCTCCTCAAGTAATGAAGCTTTGAGAGCTATTCTCATTTTCTTCTTCTTTTCCACCTCTAGCTTCTCTACTCTTTTCTCTTCCTTCTTCTTTTCTCCTTCCCTTCCTTGCTTCATAATCTCATAAGTAAGGAGAGAACCCACTAGCTCATCAAGTTTTAGAGTCTTCAAGTTTGTGGCCTCTATGATGGCGGTTCTCTTCCCATCCCAAGATTCGGGAAGTGAGTGGAGTAGCTTCCGGACAAGCTTGTCTTCCGGTATAGTCTCTCCAAATCCTTTAAGCCCATTGACTATGGTTGAGAAGCGATCAAACATCTTGGAGACCATTTAGTTGGGCTCCATCTTGAAATTCTCATAGCTAAGATTGAGAATTCCAATCTTTGTTTCCTTCACATATTTATTAGTATATATAAGCATCTATGTATGATACCTAAACCTTGAAACCTTAATGAATTTTCCCTTAAACCTAAACTTTAAACACTTAAACCCTACATCTTAAATCTTAAACCCTTAAACCATACACCTTAAATCCTAAACCCTAAACCCTAATATATGTAAATGTATGTATGTTACCTAAACCCTTAACAAAATTTCCCCTAACCCTAAACCTTAAACCTTAAACCCTTAATGAATTTTCCATAAACCATAAATCAAAAACCCTAAAATCATAAACACTAAACCATAAACCCAAAAATCAATAACCCTAAAGCATAAACCATAAACCTTAAACTCTAAACCATAAACAATGATTGTTGAGTGGATCGAATGATCGAAATAAACCAAGAGGGGGGTGAATTGGATTTTTAAAGTTTTTGGTGGTGGAATTGACAAATAAAAATGGTAGACAAGGAATTTTAGAGTGGTTCAAGTTCCAATCGAACTCTACATCCACTACCTTAGCTTCACCAAGGATTTTCAACAATTCCACTAATTGCTCCTCCCCTTTTCTAGGCTAAGGAGGTAACCGTTACAATTTCAGTCAAATTTTCTACCCAAAATTTGACCCAATCCTCACACAATAGAAATAAAGAAGTTGTTGGCTAAAACAAGTATCTCTCAATACACAATATAGCCCAATTACAAGCACTCAACCCAATTGAAATGATAAGAATGAAAAATATAATTGGGGTTACAAGACAATAATGGGATTTAGGCACAAATGAATGGATTTAATGTTTGGATGTTTGCTTTTGGGTCAATAGTTGTTGCTAAAACTTTTAGAGGTCCCTTTTATACCGTCTCATTGAATTATAATCGTTGTGGTTGATGCATTCATCAATAGAGCCGTTGGGGATGTTATCTTCCCTCCATAAATGCAGTCTGCAACCAACCGTTTCGAAACGCCCGACCCTGTTTCGAAACAGACCAAAATAGAAAGAGCCGTTGGGGTGCATTAAAGAGCCCGTATCGAAACGGTTAAGCTTGTTTCAATACGCTAAGAGCCATTTTGAAACCCGTTTCGAAACATTTAGCTATTGTCAAGGCTTGTATCGAAACGGCTTAAAATCATTTCGATACGCCTTAACGGCTTGTTTAAAATCAGTTAAAAACTTTCAATGGTCATATTTTTTAAATATGATTGAATACCGTTTCGAAACGTTGGATATTGTTTCGATACGGTGTTTCGATGTTCTTAAGCCGTTTAGAAACTCGTTTCGAAACAAGGGTTCACAGTGTTGAAACCGTTTCAATACCCGTTCCGAAATATGAGTTCACAGTTTCAAAAGTGTTTCGAAACGCCTTATGCCGTTTCGAAACGGTGACTCGAAAAACACTGTTTTGGCTTCAAGAACACTTAGAAAATTTTTGACAATGTAAGTTTTTAACTTAGGCATTTTCTTTTAAACATATAGAGGGGTTTGAGGACTTAAAAATTCGTTTTCACATTTTCAATTTAGTCCTTAAATTCTTTAGTTATATCAAAATCAAATTATCAGTTTCACAATGATGACTCATAAACCCTAATGCAACACCCTAAACCCTAAACACTCTAATATGAACCATAAACCCTCGAATATAAACCATGACTCTTAAATCATAAACCATACACCCTAAACCCTAAACCCTTAAACCATAAACAATAATCATAACTCATAAACCCTAATACAACACCCTAAACCCTCGAATATAAACCCTAACTCTCAAACCCTAAACCTATAAACCCTCAAATATAAATCCTAACTCTAAAATCATAAACCCTAAAAACTCTAATATGAACCATAAACCCTTGAATATAAACCATAACACTTAAATAATAAACCATACACCCTAAACCCTAAACCTTTAAACTATAAACCATAAACAATAATGATAACTCGTAAAACCTAATGCAACACCGTAAACCCTCGAATATAAACCCCAACTCTCAAATCCTAAACCCTTAAACCCTCGAATATAAATCATAAACCCTTAAATATAAACCCTAACTCTAAAATCATAAACCCTAAACCATAAGCATTAAACCATAAACTCTAAACCATAAACAATAATGATAACTCATAAACCCTAATGTAACACCCTAAACACTCGAATATGAACCATAAACCCTAAACTCTAAATCATAAACAATAATGATAACTCATAAACCCTAATGCAACACCCTAAACCTTAAACCCTATAATATGAACCCTAAACCGTTGTCTAAACTATAAACAATAATGATAACTCATAAACAATAATGCAACACCATAAACCCTAAACACTCTAATATGTACCACAAACCCTCAAATACAAACCCTAACTATTAAACCCTAAACCCTAAACCCTAAACCCTTAAAATCTAAACCATAAACACTAATAATAACTCATAACCCTAATACAACACCCTAAACCCTCGAATATAAACCTTAACTCTCAAACCCTAAACACTAAACCCTAAACTCTAAACCATAAATAATGATGATAACTCATAAACCCTAATGCAACACCCTAAAACCTAAACACTCTAATATGAACCATAAACCCTTACATATAAACCCTAACTCTTAAATCATAAACTTTAAACCCTAAACCCTTAAACTTTAAACCATAAACAATAATGATAACTCGTAAACCCTAATGCAACACCCTAAACCGTCGAATATAAACCATAACTCTCAAACCCTAAACCCTAAAGCATAAATAATAATAATAACTCATAAACCATAATGCAACATCGTAAACCCTAAACACTCTAATATGAACTTATAATATAACATATAAATATATATATATATATGTTATATTATATATATATATATTTTTTATATGTTATATTATATATATATATAAAACTTATAATATAACATATAAATATAAGGGTAAAGTATACAGACGGTCACTGAACTTTGGTAAAAAAACAAAATGGTAACCGAACTTTCAAAAATCACAAAATGGCAATTAAACTTTATGTTTTATAACAAAATGGTAACTAGACGTTAAATTTCGTTAAGTGGCTGTTATAAAATTTGGTATAATAACACATTTAGTCCTTCATATTTATACATTCAATCAATTTAACCCTATTTCGAACCAATTCACTAAATTTAGCTCTCGTAATTTATGCATTCATTCAATTTGGTCCTTAAAGCAAAATTCCAAACTATGGTAACATAATAAATAATTGCAATCACATTTTTATAGGACCTTGAAAATTCGACTCGAATCGAAAAAATTTCAAATAAAGTTTGAGTTGTAAAATAAGAAGCGTCAACTCGAATAACTCGAAATTTTTTGACTCGACTCGATCGAACACTCATCTCTATCTTAAGATATGATACGCCAACTCGAATAACTCATCTCTATCTTAAGATATGACACGTCAACTCGAATCGAAAAAATTTCAAATAAAGTTTGAGTTGTAAAATATGACGCGTCAACTCGAATAACTCGAAATTTTTTGACTCGACTCGATCGAACACTCATCTCTATCTTAAGATATGACACATCAACTCGAATAACTCGAAATGTTCGAATATTTTAAATCATTTTTCTTTTAAATCGATTTTTTTTTCAAATAGAATATTTAATATTTTCATATTTAAATCACATCGATTATTTAATAACAACTTTAAATATTCTATTTAAAATAAAAAATTGATTTAAAATATTCGAATATTTAATTAATTTTTATAGGAACTCGAAAACTCGACTTGAATCGAAAAAATTTCAAATAAAATTTGAGTTGTAAAATATGACGCGTAAACTCGAATAACTCGAAATTTTTTGACTCGACTAGATCGAACGCTCACCTCTATCTTAAGATATGACGCATCAACTTGAATAACTCGAAATATTCAAATATTTTAAATCATTTTTCTTTTAAATTGAATATTTTTTAAAATAGAATATTTAATACTTTCATATTTAAATCACATCGAATATTTAATAACTACTTTAACTATTCGATTTAATTTTAAAATATTCGATTTAAAAGAAAAAAATTGATTTAAAATATTTGAATATTTAATTAATTTTTATAGGAACTCAAAAACTCGACTCGACTCGAATAAAAAAATTAAATAAAGTTTGAGTTGTAAAATATGACGTGTCAACTCGAATAACTCAATTTTTTTTTGACTCGACTCGTCGAACGCTCACCTCTATCTTAAGATATGACGCGTCAACTCGAATAACTCGAAATATTCGAATATTTTAAATCATTTTTTCTTTTAAATCACATCGGTTATTTAATAACTACTTAAAATATTCTATTTAACTTAAAAATATTCGATTTAAAAGAAAAAATTGATTTAAAATATTTGAATACTTAATAAATATTTAAAGTATTTATTAAATATTGGAATATTTAAAAATATATATATTTAAAATAGTTATTAAATATTCGAATATTTTAAATCATTTTTCTTTTAAATCGAATATTTTTAAATTAAATTGAATATTGAAACTAGTTATTAAATATTCGAATATTTTAAATCAATTTTCTTTTAAATCGAATATTTTTAAATTAAATTGAATATTTAAAGTAGTTATTAAATATTCAATGTGATTTAAATATGAAAATATTAAATATTCTATTTCAAAAAATATTCGATTTAAAAGGAAAAAATGATTTAAAATATTCGAATATTTCAAGTTATTCGATTTGACGCGTCATATCTTAAGATAGAGATGAGCGTTCGATCGAGTCGAGTCAAAAAAATTCGAGTTATTCGAGTTGACGCGTCATATTTTACAACTCAAACTTTATTTGAATTTTTTTTCCGATTCAAATCGAGTCGAGTTTTCGAGTTCCTATAAAAATTTAATTGTAATTATTTATCATGTTATCATACTTTAGAATTTGGTTTAAGGACCGAATTGAAAGAATGCATAAATAACGAGGGTTAAATTTAGTGAATTGTTTCAAATTAGGATTAAATTGATTGAATGTATAAATATAAAAGACTAAATGTGTTATTATACCAAATTTTATAACAGTCACTTAACGAAATTTAACGTCTAGTTACCATTTTGTTATAAAACATAAAGTTTAATTGTCATTTTGTGATTTTTGGTTACCATTTTGTTTTTTACCAAAGTTCAGTGACCGTATGTGTACTTTACCCTAAATATAATTAATATAACATATAATATATATATATATATATATATATATATATATATATATATCATATGTATAAGTACATAATAATTAATATAACATATAAATATAATTAATATATATATATATATATTAAAAAGTATAATATAACATATAAATATAATTAATATATATATATATTCAAACTTATAAGTTATATAATGTATACCATTCAGTTTAGATGGGCTAAATATTTTGTAGCCCTTTAAATTTTAAATGTTTTTTATTTAAGTCCTTTAACTTTTGGTTCAATTCAATTAAGTTCTTAAAACTTTATTTTAGTCTAAATTGACTCGTATTTATTATTTGTTGTTCATTATAGTCCCTAAAACTTTGTTTTTACTCGAAATTGACCCCATTTCAAGTTTTTAATTTACTTTATTATTTTAAATATGAACCATTTATGATACGTTTATTCATTTATAGTGCCAAATTTTTATTTTTAACGTGATTCCATGAAAGACGTTAAATAATTAACTCGAAATAAATATCGACTACTTGTACAATTATACCGAACTAATGAATAATACGAATTCAAAACCCGAATTAACCCGACCTGAAATGAACCCGGACTGAAATGAACCCGACCTGAAGTCTACCCGAGCCCGAATTAACCTGCCAATTACCTGGTTCGGACCCGATCTGTTTGAACCCGACCTGAAATAAACTCGACCTGAAATGGACCCGAACTGAAATGGACCCGACTTGCAATGGACCCGACCTGCTACTGACCCGCACCCCGCCCGAGTCGAGTCAAAATTTTTTTTAACCTGAATTGACCTGTATCTGATTTGACCCGACCTAAAACTTATCCGATTATCTGTTTTTACAACCCTAATATTTAAGTCATACCTCCCGTAGAGGCTTTATTCTTGTAACCCCCTCGTCCCGATCTGGGCGCTTGACCGATCCGAGTGGGCCACACGGGGAAAACCGAAGCGAAACCCGTTAAGGTTCCTCCTCGGTTAGCAACCCTATTTTTTTTCTTTTTATTAAAATCTTGTCTAAATGGATATTAAACCCTATGTGATCAAACAGCGGAATATAATACATGAGACAAACATTCGAACCCAAAACAACAGTTAAACAACCCAATTTTAATCTTTTAAACAAGCCGTTTCGAAACGCCCTTGAGGCGTATCGAAACGCCTTGACCAGGTCAACTGTTCTAGAGCCTTTACAAGGGGTCGTATCGAAACGGTGGTCAACCGTTTCGAAACGCCCACGACGGTCAATATCTCGTGGTCAACGAGATTTTGACCGTTTCGAAACCTTTACACCTGTTTCGAAACACCTTCATCTCGTGAATTTCTCAGAATTCCAGTAGCCAAAACGTTCCGATATGCGTTTCGGAACAGGGGTTCCAAAGGCCATACCGTATCGAAACGCGTTCCGATACGGGGTCCCTGAAGCCTACCCGTTCCAAAACGATCCCTCCCGTTTCGAAACGCTGGCAGTCTGTAACCTTTGAAATACAGATTTAGGGGTGTTTTGACAAGTCTAAAGGTCCCATAGGACCCCTAAAGGCACATAAAACCATCAAACAAAGTCTAGAGGCATACATCTTAGATTTAACATACTCAAACACATACAAGCATGGATTTGGATAATCTTTCTAACATGGCAAATTACACATTAAGAGCCTTTCATACAAGCATGCTTGAAGACATTTAAAAAGAACCAATAAGCATCACACATAACAAGTGAGTCCACATGCCATTCAAGCAACCTAGGCACTCATAAGACATCCATCGTACTAGCATTTGGCAAGATATAACATGCTTACAAATCAAGTCAACCATAGACATACATCAAGACTCGAATCAACAATTCCTATCCCATTGCTTAACTATTACATTCCATTACTTAAAATTCATACATTGAGCTCACCAAAAGCAACACTTGGAGACCTTCCCTTGCCTTTGCCACCCACAAGCTATATATCTGCATTGTCGAACAAAAGAGAGCGTAAGCATAAAAGCTTAGTGAGGGTGAGCTCTTTAAAAACAAACCTCCACAATGCAGGGTCCAAGCACGAGCTACAACCAAGATAAAATGCATGTTATTACCTCCGGTCCACACGAGCCATAATTCTAAATGATGCATGAACATATAATCAATATCATGCCATGCTCAACATGTTTAAACCCACAACATATGATATCGCATATATTAAACCATGTTAGCAACACATCCCAAATCACATTGGTTCACAATTAACCACATAATGGCAACATAAACTACAATCCGTATTGGCACCTAGCTATGACTCGAATACGCGGATAACCGTTGGAACTCACATCCAACAACACAACCATTACCTGACGGTGGGATTCCACTCATCACCGTTCACGCGGAGGGGATTCCACTCATCCTCACGCCTCATCTCACGCGGAGGGGATTCCACTCATCCTCACGCCCGTCGATGGGATTCCACTCATCACCGACTAATGTAAATACAATTTCCGGGCGTACCCGTACTCCACCTTGGTGACTCAACGCCACCAAGGCCACGCGTGACTTTTGACTCATGTGTACACACTAACATCCTAATGATCGATCATTTGTACCCAATCATACTAGTGCCAATACTAATGCATTCCACAATACCATTTATTAACAACTTTCGTGCTTAGCACGTACTCACCATGACTTACTATCATGCACAAACGACATTTCCATGCCTAGCATGTACTCACCATGATCCTCGGATCAAGCAATCACCTCATAATCTCATTTCACATGACAACACACATGTACATCATTAACAACCATATCACATCATATTTTGCACATGTGAATAACCATATCATATCTATCATCAACATACATACAACAATGCATCCAACATGCCTCAACATACATGTATACAACATATATATATAACCAACACCATCACGATTTAACACGAGGCATATACAACCATTAAAGAGTGCAACCAAAGTCTCTAATCAAAGATTGGGATTAGGCTACCACTCTAATCCCAACTCTAGGTGGGTTTACCAAGCCCATCCTAGGTTCACATGCTTGAACCAAATACTCAAAACCAATTCAAAAACATTTAACCACTCACCTAAGCTTCCAAGCTCCAAGCCAAGCAAGCAACCTCCCTCAAATTTCCGGATTTCTTCCCGAAGCTTCCCCAACACAAATTCCCGCCTCTAAACAACCTCGAACACATTTCAAACAATTCCAAATCAGCCCAACATCAAAATACCAACCCGAAAAACAATTCAAATCAAATTTACAACGTTGCAAGCCATGACCAAACCCCACACTTTGCAATTTCGGGCAGCCCCTAAACCATGTCCAAAAACCATGTTTCCAACATCCATAGCACCCACAAACAATCCCAAATCAACCCCTAAGCATTACCCTAACATCAAACCTCAATTTCCAACACAAACCACACCCAAAACTCAACTAAAAACCCTCCTAAAAACCCATTTTTATCCAATTTCGGGAATCATGATAAAACACTTTAAAATTCACTTATGTTGGACCTTAGGAGTTGCAAACAACTTAGCTAACAATAATAAATCAATGGCTTAAGTTAAAGACCATAAAGCTCTCATTTTTAAACAAAACCCTAAAACTTCACATTTCAAAAATCATGAAAGAATATGAGAAATATTGGTACCAACACGAAGAGGAAGACAAGACCAAGTCAAAAACACAATTACCTTTTAAAAAGCTCCAAAGATGAAGTTGAAAGAGATGAAATGATGAAAGGGGGAGGGAGAGAGCTTCCATGTCGTTGAAATGGTGAAAATGGGGTGAAGAAGATGAGCACATGTTTTAATTCAACAAAAAGGGGTTTTAATTTTAAAAGTTCATCTTATTTACCATTTTGCCATTAATGAGATGGCAAATCCTCCTTTATCACAAAATCCATGGGATTTAATTCCCAAAACAATTTTGATCCAACATAGAATTTTTTTTTTGATTCGAATATCTAAAACCCGAAACAATATTTTAATATTATTTCCATCCGACCCCTAAACCCGGGTGTTACAACTCTCCCCCACTTAAGGAAATTTCGTCCCCGAAATTTATCGAACATGGGGAGCCACTAAAACGTGTTACTCCACACTTTCCTTGTCTTCTCAACACCATATTAACCAACTCGAATGACTTACCACACAACATTTGCTATCTGACACTAAGATCTCAACTGATTCTTCAAGGCATGCAAATTTCAAACTCAACTCAATCTCTTCTACAACAAAGCATGAAACAAATCCAACTCACACTCCTGAGTCATAGATACACAGAACCCCTTCGCAAACCTCTTTCTAACTCTGGTGGTAACCGCAACAAATAAACAACATAACCAGCCCAATTCACAAACTCATGCAGCACTGTTCAAAATTGACCGATGACTCTCTCTCTAACTGATCATCCGACTTCATCAATTAACCAAACACTGCGCAGACGTCTTCAAAACAATTTAGGAGAAAACTGATCCTCGGTCTTGACACACTGGAAAACTATACACTGACTCTTATACTGAACCACATCATTCATCCACTCAATCTAGAAACACTCATCTTCAACCCACAATACGTCTTCATACTACTCAGAAGCAATATACATGAACTACCGTGTGCTTCAGCCAAAACAATACGTCTCAAAACACTATGTCAATCTGTACAACTATTCTGTCTCTAAAACACAAAACTCTATCATCTCTGAAATTGTATTCTGAAGGTCTTCCTTCTACTATGCCTCGCACGTGAGGTGCCAAGAATCTGTCTTGCAACTGTTTCTCTTCAAACATTCTGACTCAGCGTAGGCTCAACATGAAACGCGGCCACAAGGATACTGGCATTCGGTAACTGAATTCGGCAAATACAACTCGCAACCCAACTACCAATCTAACAACAATCACTACTCGGAACATCGGTCACTACGGAGGCTATCTTCGGATGGTACTCAATCTTGATATTACAATCTTCAAGCGGTTCTAACATTTCATGCTGTTCAAGTTTTCACCCTTCCTAAGTCTTCAAATATTTCAAGTTCTGATGATACGTACATACTCACTGTGCATTCTTGCTATACAAGCTTTGTCTCTAAGTCTTCGAAGCAAATACAACTGTAATTAACTCTATGTCTCATATCGGATAACTCTTCTCACAATCTTCCAACTAGCTCGATGAACAAGCCACAATCTTCTGTCTTGCATAAGCACACAACCTAACTCTACATGTAACACATCACTATGGTTCACAAACTCTTTTTCTGATATAGACTGATTCAAGGTCGAAGCTCTCTTCAAAGTTTCTTTCGGTTTCACAAGGGCTCGTTGTCTCGCATCTGGCCACACAACTGGCCATTCTTATGTAGCAATCTGTCAAAGGAGTAGCTATCTTCGAAAGACTATTCACAATTCTCCGATAGTAACAATGCTAGACCTAGGAACTACAGATACCTATCACAGTCTTCAGCTCCTTCCAACTCACATCTTCTTCTGCCTACTTAGGATTTACTCTAATGCACTCGGTTGATCTACATGTCCTAGGAGAACATCTTCATTAACTCGGAGTTCACGTTGGCTCAACTTGGCATACCACTGATTCTCTAATAGAATCTACCACACTAACTTCAAAACTTGCCATGATCTTTCTCGGTACTTGAATATACTCACGTGACATCTAGAAGAGCTACTACAACTGATCAAGAAACTCAGGAAAATATTCTGTTCAACATCTCTATGAAGGTAACTAATACACTAGTCAAACAAAACGACATAACTTAGAGCTCAAGGTGATCACATCTTGCCCCTAAAGATGTCTTCGGTACTTCAACTTTTCTCACTTCCAACTGGTGGTAAACGGATCTCAAACTAATCTTCAAATAGACTGAAGCACACACTAACTGACCAACAAATC
Source organism: Hibiscus trionum (assembly GCA_030270665.1). Lineage (NCBI taxonomy): Eukaryota > Viridiplantae > Streptophyta > Magnoliopsida > Malvales > Malvaceae > Hibiscus > Hibiscus trionum. The sequence goes on from BSYR01000021.1 coordinate 34,112,596, forward strand.
ACTGACACTCGGAAACGGATACTAATCATCCACTGTCACTTGTTTCGACTGTATGCAATCTGAACACATTCTCGTACTGTCACTCTTTCTTCTTCACAAATTGCACTGTAGAACTCTGAGATGATGCACTAGGCCTAATGAGTCTAAGGTCTAACAAATCTCAAAGTTAATTCTTCAACATTCTCAATTCTTCCGGGATTCACAAGTTACAGAGCAACAAAACGAAAGCAACCTCGAAAACGGTCTCAATAACAAACTCTTCTCCTTTAACAAGAGGTAAACCGGCAATTCTTCCAAATACTTATAGGAGAAGAAAACACAAACTATCCTAACACTTTGCGGTCTAATCTTCATTCAAAAATCAAATTCATCACAATTGCTAAGCAAGCCTGTCAACTAAACTCAATCAATCTTTGATCTCTAAAACTGGATCAACATTCAACAAGAAGTTCACCTCCCCACCTACCACTATCGTCACACATAAGTCCGCAACTTCAAGTCAACTCTTGCTTTGTCTCAACGTACACTAACTCCTTGCTCTTCAAGCCGAGCCTTGTCAAAAGGCACATTGAAACTGTAGGAAGACAATCACTTCATGTCTATTAGAAACTAGTAACTCTGAACCACCAACAAATATCTTCTGTACATCTTTCTGATCACTACCATCTCCCTAAAGGCTAGTCACATGCGTCCATACATCTAAGGTCTCAACAACGATATCTAATTCCTTACATGCTCACACAAATAGACGAATCCGCAGAGATGGCAACTTCACAAGTACACAACTGATAGTCTTCGGTCCTCTTGTTTTCAGACTGATTCTTCAACAAAATCTAACTCCTCTAGACTATTCGTAGAGCATTTCAAAACTTCAAAAACGCAGTTCTAAGCACACACAGACAACCATGCAGGAAAACCGCCCAGACGCACACTGGCCCCAAACACACAAATCGGTTCCCATTCACGGATACTGATCGGCTGTCTTGCACCGAAATCATAGACTGAACCCCAACGGTCACCAACTAACACTTCTGAACTTCAGCTTACTCACACGAGACCCTTACCCTGATCTCGCTCAAAGAACTAAGGTGCTCATACCTACCTCTAACACCTCATCGGGCACATTCAAACTTGCATGCTTGTTAACAACATACGGAAGTACGGACTCAGAACCAATCGGAAGAGACAAAATCAAAACTGTACCAAGAACTTATCCACTATAACATAGATACCACTCTGACTCCCACTCATAGGTCTTCACTTCTTTTCACTAACTAATACCAGAATTGGTCCCATCGTCCCTCACCAACAAGAATCAACTCACATACACACGGACTCGAGCAAACAAATTGTACCTCAACTCCGGTACGACCATATTCCCCAAGCTATAGCAAAGAACTTCTTCCACATCATCCACATTTTCAAAACCACAACTTCCACCTACCGATTTACGGCCCACACACCGGCCCCAAACTTACTAAAAGCAATAAATCAATCAACAAATTAACATACAAGTTGGGTTAGCAAAGGAAAGGTCCAAGTGGCTCAAGTATGATTTCCCTCACTTAAAATCCTTTTTCCGATGTAATAGAAGCAATGGGACTCTACTCAACATGTTTCAAACAAATCAGCACACATACATGCTTAACCAAGCATATAACAAGGCATACTTGCTAAACAAGCAACACATGCGTACGATCAAACAACATACATTCTCAATCAAACAATCACACATCACAACATGCACGGGTAACGAGCAACATGCTTTTAAACGAACAATCAACATACTTGTCACACAAGCAATCATACTTACAAAGCAAGCAAACACCGTGCATATCAATTCAAAACTTAAACTTACCTCACTTACCTGCCCAAGGTCTCGACAACCTTAGGCTCTGATACCAACAAATGTAACCCCCTCGTCCCGGTCTGGGCGCTTGACCGATCCGAGTGGGCCACACGGGGAAAACCGAAGCGAAACCCGTTGTTCCCCCTCGGTTAGCAACCCTATTTTTTTTCTTTTTATTAAAATCTTGTCTAAATGGATATTAAACCCTATGTGATCAAATAGCGGAATATAATACATGAGACAAACATTCGAACCCAAAACAACAGTTAAACAGCCCAATTTTAATCTTTTAAACAAGCCGTTTCGAAACGCCCTTGAGGCGTATCGAAACGCCTTGACCAGGTCAACTGTTCTAGAGCCTTTACAAGGGGTCGTATCGAAACGGTGGTCAACCGTTTCGAAACGCCCACGACGGTCAATATCTCGTGGTCAACGAGATTTTGACCGTTTCGAAACCTTTACACCCGTTTTGAAACACCTTCATCTCGTGAATTTCTCAGAATTCCAGTAGCCAAAACGTTCCGATACGCGTTTCGGAACAGGGGTTCCAAAGGCCATACCGTATCGAAACGCGTTCCGATACGGGGTCCTTGAAGCCTACCCGTTCCGAAACGATCCCTCCCGTTTCGAAACGCTGGCAGTCTGTAACCTTTGAAATACAGATTTAGGGGTGTTTTGACAAGTCTAAAGGTCCCATAGGACCCCTAAAGGAACATAAAACCATCAAACAAAGTCTAGAGGCATACATCTTAGATTTAACATACTCAAACACATACAAGCATGGATTTGGATAATCTTTCTAACATGGCAAATTACACATTAAGAGCCTTTCATACAAGCATGCTTGAAGACATTTAAAAAGAACCAATAAGCATCACACATAACAAGTGAGTCCACATGCCATTCAAGCAACCTAGGCACTCATAAGACATCCATCGTACTAGCATTTGGCAAGATATAACATGCTTACAAATCAAGTCAACCATAGACATACATCAAGACTCGAATCAACAATTCCTATCCCATTGCTTAACTATTACATTCCATTACTTAAAATTCATACATTGAGCTCACCAAAAGCAACACTTGGAGACCTTCCCTTGCCTTTGCCACCCACAAGCTATATATCTGCATTGTCAAACAAAAGAGAGCGTAAGCATAAAAGCTTAGTGAGGGTGAGCTCTTTAAAAACAAACCTCGACAATGCAGGGTCCAAGCATGAGCTACAACCAAGATAAAATGCATGTTCTTACCTCCGGTCCACACGAGCCATAATTCTAAATGATGCATGAACATATAATCAATATCATGCCATGCTCAACATGTTTAAACCCACAACATATGATATCGCATATATTAAACCATGTTAGCAACACATCCCAAATCACATTGGTTCACAATTAACCACATAATGGCAACATAAACTACAATCCGTATTGGCACCTAGCTATGACTCGAATACGCGGATAACCGTTGGAACTCACATCCAACAACACAACCATTACCTGACGGTGAGATTCCACTCATCACCGTTCACGCGGAGGGGATTCCACTCATCCTCACGCCTCATCTCACGCGGAGGGGATTCCACTCATCCTCACGCCCGTCGATGGGATTCCACTCATCACCGACTAATGTAAATACAATTTCCGGGCGTACCCGTACTCCTCCTTGGTGACTCAACGCCACCAAGGCCACGCGCGACTTTTGACTCATGTGTACACACTAACATCCTAATGATCGATCATTTGTACCCAAGCATACTAGTGCCAATACTAATGCATTCCACAATACCATTTATTAACAACTTCCGTGCTTAGCACGTACTCACCATGACTTACTATCATGCACAAACCACATTTCCATGCCTAGCATGTACTCACCATGATCCTCGGATCAAGCAATCACCTCATAATCTCATTTCACATGACAAAACACATGTACATCATTAACAACCATATCACATCATATTTTGCACACGTGAATAACCATATCATATCTATCATCAACATACATACAACAATGCATCCAACATGCCTCAACATACATGTATACAACATATATATATAACCAACACCATCACGATTTAACACGAGGCATATACAACCATTAAAGAGTGCAACCAAAGTCTCTAATCAAAGCTTGGGATTAGGCTACCACTCTAATCCCAACTCTAGGTGGGTTTACCAAGCCCATCCTAGGTTCACATGCTTGAACCAAATACTCAAAACCAATTCAAAAACATTTAACCACTCACCTAAGCTTCCAAGCTCCAAGCCAAGCAAGCAACCTCCCTCAAATTTCCGGATTTCTTCCCGAAGCTTCCCCAACACAAATTCCCGCCTCTAAACAACCTCGAACACATTTCAAACAATTCCAAATCAGCCCAACATCAAAATACCAACCCGGAAAACAATTCAAATCAAATTTACAACGTTGCAAGCCATGACCAAACCCCACACTTTGCAATTTCGGGCAGCCCCTAAACCATGTCCAAAAACCATGTTTCCAACATCCATAGCACCCACAAACAATCCCAAATCAACCCCTAACCATTACCCTAACATCAAACCTCAATTTCCAACACAAACCACACCCAAAACTCAACTAAAAACCCATTTTTATCCAATTTCGGGAATCATGATAAAACACTTTAAAATTCACTTATGTTGGACCTTAGGAGTTGCAAACAACTTAGCTAACAATAATAAATCAATGGCTTAAGTTAAAGACCATAAAGCTCTCATTTTTAAACAAAACCCTAAAACTTCACATTTCAAAAATCATGAAAGAATATGAGAAATATTGGTACCAACACGAAGAGGAAGACAAGACCAAGTCAAAAACACAATTACCTTTTAAAAAGCTCCAAAGATGAAGTTGAAAGAGATGAAATGATGAAAGGGGGAGGGAGAGAGCTTCCATGTCCTTGAAATGGTGAAAATGGGGTGAAGAAGATGAGCACATGTTTTAATTCAACAAAAAGGGGTTTTAATTTTAAAAGTTCATCTTATTTACCATTTTGCCATTAATGAGATGGCAAATCCTCCTTTATCACAAAATCCATGGGATTTAATTCCCAAAACAATTTTGATCCAACATAGAATTTTTTTTTGATTCGAATATCTAAAACCCGAAACAATATTTTAATATTATTTCCATCCGACCCCTAAACCCGGGTGTTACAATTCTAATATAAAAATATGGAAAATAATTTTAGAATTTAGATTGAGTTCATGATTCTTTAGGTAGGATTTTGATTCTATCGAAAGTTAGGGTCGAGAGTTTTTCACTCCTTTGCTTATAGTTTTAAATTTAATTGTTTTTTAATACTCTATTTGAATTTTAATTGTTTTATATTTTTATATTAGAATGAAATTGTATTCTATATGTAAACATATGATAGGTTAGTAGACATGTCATTTAAAATGTATTGTTATATATATATGTCATGTCAGTATTGTTAAATTTTTAACATTCCAATTAGCATGCTAGTTAAAATGTGAGTAATTCGATAAAATATATAGGTTGATGGTCAAATTTATTCCAAAAATAGAATATGGGATAAAATGACAAAAAATGTAAAAATTATGGGCTAAAATTATCCTTATACCTTATTTTTCCCCCAAAGGTTCAAGGCTTCTTACATCCTTATACCAATTGTATATTTTAGGGTAAACTATCTGGTTGACCACCAATCTTTAGGTAAAATTTTAAAATGACCACCTTAAAAAAACGCGTCAATTGACTACCCAAACTATTAAAATGGGATCAATTTGGCCACCGGCCGTTAAAGCGCTAACGGAAGGTGACGTGGCAGTTAAAAAATTAAAGGTATAATTACACATTTGGTTCTTACTATTTACACATTCTTTCAATTTAGTCCTAATTTTAATCTAATAAAATAAATTAATTAGGTGGTGACACGTGTCAACACCTTATTGGAGGAATTTAATTATTTATATTTAATTTAATAAATTTATTTTCATCCCCCAATCAGGTGGTGACACGTGTCACCTGATTGGAGGATGAAAATAAATGGAACTTTTGCACCCAGCGTGAATCGAACTTGGGTGGCTGGGTAACCTGGGCAAGACGCAACATGGCAAAGCCACTGGGCTAAAGCCATTTTTGGGATACAAAGTGCAAATAATTAATATAATCCATACTCAAAATCTGGGTATTGTTTTCTTCCACCATTTTAGCATTGTTTAGATATGTTGGTTCAGCAAATCTTGATTTCGGCTTCGAAAAGGCTGATCTTTGAAGGGATTTTCTTGGAGTAAGCTTGTTTTCAATGAGGATTTTGGGGGGTTTATTTGGAATTGGACTCATACCTGCAATCTCTCTAGCAGGGGAAGTGTAGGAGCCAGTAGCTTCAACCATTGAAGAAAAGGGTTTAGAATTTTCAGGGCTTGAAATCTGGAGAACAACATCGTTTGTTCCTTTTCTCTCCATCAAAACCTTTGTTTTGCAGCTGATCCAACCATAAAAGTGAAACGAAAATTCTATCTTCGATCCAGTTTTTTTTCTCGGGAAACAAACAAGCGGAACAATGAAAGTTTGACAAATTCTTTGCCTTCAAACGTAAAAAAGATTGACCGCCAATCAACAAAAGGGAACGCCAATGTTGACAAAGATGGGAAATCTAAAAGCACATTGAATTTCAAAGTTGGAGTAGCTGCAGCCTGCAAATAGTTGAAGTATAAAGGCAAGCAAATCAAGGTGCAGGCATTCGGGTGTGGTGAAGTATAAAGACAAGGTCGAAGTTTTGAGTATAGATTATATTAATTATTTGCACTTTGTATCACAAAAATGGCTTTAGCCCAGTGGCTTTGCCATGTTGGGTCTTGCCCAGGTTACCCAGCCACCCAGGTTCGATTCACGCTGGGTGCAAAAGTTCCATTTATTTTCATCCTCCAATCAGGTGACACGTGTCACCACCTGATTGGGGGATGAAAATAAATTTATTAAATTAAATATAAATAATTAAATTCCTCCAATAAGGTGTTGACACGTGTCACCACTTAATTTATTTTATTAGATTAAAATTAGGACTAAATTGAAAGAATGTGTAAATAGTAAGGACCAAATGTGTAATTATACCTTTAATTTTTTAACTGCCACGTCACCTTCCGTTAGCGCTTTAACGGCCGGTGGCCAAATTGATCCCATTTTAATAGTTTGGGTAGTCAATTGACGTGTTTTTTTAAGGTAGCCATTTTAAAACTTTACCTAAAGATTGGTGGTCAACCAGATAGTTTACCCTATATTTTATTATTCATTTTAGTTATAATTATACGAATATATAATTTATAGCTGTAATTTTTAAAATATAATAATAATAGTTTTTAACTTTACAAATGTTATTAAGATATTATTACACACACATTTCTTTAAAATTATACTTTTATACATACAATTTTATTAAGTATATAATGAAATCGAGAATTATATTCGAGATGTTGGTCATGTTTAGCAACTAGCTTATAGTTTATAGCATATTATATTAGTTGGTAGCTGGTAGTGGATTGCATTAGCTGATTTGACTAGTTGATTGCCTTAACTAATTGTATAAAAATGTGTGGTAAAATTAATTGATAGATGATAGTTGCTTATTTGAACAAGTAAAATGACATATAAGGACGTGATTGTATTCAATATTTGTTTAAATAGTTTATTGGTTATCAATATTTGATATATATTAATAGGTTAGATTATGAAAATTAGTTTTTTTTAATACAACATTACTAAGCATATTCAAATGATGCATATATTAATTTTTCATTTATGTAATTAAAATTTTAATACAAATTTATTAATTATTAAATTTAAGTGATTTTTGAAGTATATGTATTAATCTCATCTATTTGCATGGAAAAATATTATTTAAAGTATATGTGAGAATATATTTTTACTTTAGAAGCATATGTGAGTTATTCAAATTTAAGTTATTTAGAGAACATTTTTATAATTATTAAAGACAAAAGGTCATTAAAACTTTTGCATCTAATTCTCAAAACCCCAAAAGTTGCTCTTAACAGTTTTTTTTTTCAATTTTAGAGGATTCATCTTAATACACTGTTACAATCCTTTGTTCACCAAACAACCAAATTAACGAATTTGACTGGTTTAATTCTTTAATTTTAGCTTAAAATTCTGTTAACCAAACATGACTATCGTAACTTTGAAAATTTTTAAATCCTCGTACCCAAACTTGGTCGTAATAATCGTATCTTAAAGAGGATATTTAGTGTAAATAAATGGTCTTTTAAGTAAGGTTAGAGTTTGAATCTTAATGTTATGGATAAAGTAATTTGAATTAGAAAAGTTGTCCTCATTATAAACTTATACAATATCTAATAAGGGCCGTCTTGGGCTAGGGCAATAGGGGCGCCCGCCCAGTGCCCCCACCGTACCCAGGGCACATGCCCAAGAAGTTAAAATTATTTTTTCGGCAATTGGCTCTTACAAGTGTTGAGAAAATAATCCAAACAATATAATATCTGGACGAATTTTTAGGGCCTACTATTATGTTTAGATTCTTTTGATGGCCCACCGTCCATCGAGTTATTCTTTTTATAATTATATATATATATTTGTGAGATAAGAATATGAAGCTAAAATATAGGTGGCCCACATCATAATTAGATTAATTTAGCAGTTTAAAATAAAATTTTTTGAACATAAATATGTATGAAACAATCAAACAGAAATAATTGTTGGTATTTGATTAGTCTATGTATTTGTGGGTTCTAGGGCTATAATTAAAATTTTAATGAGTTTAATTTTTTATTTTTAATGAGAATAAAAATTTCAAATACACTTATAAATAATCTTTATATTGTATTTGTTCTTCTCATCAAATGTAACCCCCTCATCCCGGTCTGGACGACTGACCGGTCCGAGTAGGCTACACGAGGAAAACCGAAGTGAAACCCGCTAAGGCTCCCCTTCGGTTAGCAACCCTAGAAAATTTCTTTAATTATTATCTTGTCTAAATGGATTAATTTAATCCAATATGAAAGGACAACAACGAAAGCAACAAACGAGACGATCAACCCAACATCATTCCAAAAACAATCCATTTTAGCTAAAACTACAGGCCATTTCGAAACACCCAAGGAGTGTATCGAAACGCCTTGACTAAGTCAACAGGCCCAAGTCAACATGAGGAGACCGTATCGAAACGGTGGTCAACTGTACCGAAACACCCACAACGGTCAACTTCTCGTGGCCAACGATACGAAGATCATTCCGAAACGCCAAGGCCAGTTTCGATACTTCAATTTATCGGCAAAATCTCAAATTTCCAGTGGCAAAATCGTACCGAAACGTCCCCTTTGCGTATCGAAACGCCTGACCTGAAACAAAAGGACCGTATCGAAACGGGACCAACCGTTTCGATACCCCTCTGCGAGCAGACTGGTTTTAGCTGGTTTATGGCACAAGGCTGTCCCAAAACACAACTAAAACCTCCAACAACCAACATACATCATTTCTAGATGCAAGGCACCCTATACAAACATGCTTAGCACTCAACAAACATGTAAGAGCCATACATTCAAGGATCAACATTCAACATAAGAATTCATACATAGCAATTATCATACATGCCTTAGACAAACACACATAGCATTCATAGAAAGGGTATGAGTCTTCAAACACAAGGCAAATATGCATCAATTAATCATGGTCTACAATCCACAACATAAAGGCATACACATGGCCAACATAAAATCAACAATTTAACATGCTCATATAAACACAAAATCAACTAAGAAGTTTGACACCAACTCCTACAAGTCTACACCCCCATCGTCTAGGCATTATTACAATACGTAAATCATACTTGAGCTAACCGAGAACTCCAAAAGCTCCTCCCTTGCCCACTTGCCTCCCGAACTCTAACGATCTGCATGTTGGAAATAAAGGACAGCGTAAACTAGCTAGCTTAGTGAGAGAAGCTCTATAATTCAACAATCATGCAGTTTTTCAAAACACTTTTCATAATTGAAAATAAATCAATGAATGCACGAATGATTAGCACAACAGGACTACACATGGCTTGCACATGCACAACCAACATACACACGATGGGACCACACATCACCGTTCGACTAGTAGTTTTCCGATGGGACCACTCATCACCTTACTCTACTACTAGTCCCTACCGGTGGGACCACTCATCACCGTAGTTAAGACAACCATCACGTGAGGCTTGACTTCAACACGACTACACAACAACAACGGTGTAAACAACTCAATATGCACATGATACCACAACATATATCCACTCATCAACACATAACAAAAAGGTAGGAGTAATAATTTACACTCGGGTTTAGGTGAACCCTCTAGGTCCCACCCAAACCCCCAAGAGTTCCATTTCGAAAACAAATCAAAGTTTGACATTTCTACTCACCGTTGCTACCCAAATGAAAGCCGAAAACCAAGCTCAAGTCTCAAATTCTCTGGATTCGCTCCCGAGGCTTCACCAACAAGATTCCTTGCTTCTAATCATCCCAACACAATCAAAACAATCATAATTCAGTCCACGATTCAATGTTGCAAACCCGGAACACAATTCAAGCACAAAACACAAGATTCAAGCTAAGAACAACTCCCAAAACCTTCATTCCCGAGTAGCCCTAAAGCACAACCTAAAACCTATGTTTCCAACACTTATATTACTCCCAAAAGCTTCCAAAACAACCCTTACATATAGCCTAACCATCAGCCATCAAATTTCCACATTTAACACCCCCAAAACTCAACCTAAAACCCTTCAAAAACCTTTCCAAAACCCAACTTCGGGAAACATCACAAAACCATGTAAAAATCGAATATGGTGGACCTTTTAGGTTGTAAATAACACATATAACCTCAACAAATCAAAAGCTTAAGTTAAAGACAACAAAGATGACATTTTTAATCTAAACTTTCAAAACACCATAATACAAAAACCATGAGCTTTGTGAAAAATAAAGGTACTAGCTTGTAGAGGGAATGGAGGACAATTCAAAAATGGTTTTACCTTTGAGAAATCTCCAACAATGAGCTAGAAAGATGATGGAATAGTGATTCCAATGGGGAAGGGTTTTTGTCGTGGGATAAGTTTGAAGGGGGAAGAAGATGAGTTAAAATGAGTGTTTTAAAAATAAATGGGTTTCAATTTTACATGACCAAGAAATTATAACTTTGCCATTAATGAGATGACTATCTCAAATATTCCAAAAATCAATGGAATTTTGGGTTCTAATTTAATTTAAAATTGATCCAACACATAAAATAAATTTTTAAAACGAAAAGGGAAACTCGAAACATTATTTTAATATTATTTTCACCCGACCCCGAAACCCGGGTGTTACAACTCTCCCCCACTTAAAGAATTTTGTCCCTAAAATTACCTGACGGAAACAAGTACGAAAACTACTCAAGCATATCAGCTTTCCTTTCCCACGTGGCCTTTTCCACCCCCTATGTCTCCATAACACCTTGACCAACTCTATGGTCTTGCCACGCAACACCTTGCTATAGAAAGCAAGTACCTCAACTGGTTCTTCATTGTAAGACAAGTCTGGATTCAAATCAATCTCTTCTACGGACATTACATGGGACAGATCCGATCTATACCTCCTAAGCATCCACACATGAAAGACATCATGGATCTTCTCTAACTCGGAAGGCAATCTCAAACGGTAAGCTACTGGCCCGATCCACTCAAGTACCTCATATGGTACAATGAATCTTGGGCTTAACTTACCCTTCCTACCAAACCTCACCACCTTCTTCCAAGGTGAGACTTTCAAAAACACTTGATCTCCCACGGAATACTCTACCTCTTTCCTCTTTAAGTCGACATAGGACTTCTGTCGATCTGAAGCTGCCTTCAAACGACCACATATCAATTTTACCTTCTCGGTGGTGCCCTTAAGCAAACCAGGCATTGGTTCCAGCTTCTGTCCGGCTTCGGCCCAACAAATCGAAGTTCTACACTTCCTACCATACAAGGCCTCATACAGAGCCATCTGAATGCTTGACTGAAAACTATTGTTATACGCAAATTCTACTAACGGTAGATGCTTCTCCCACGACCCTTGGAAATCAATGATACAACATCTCAACATATCTTCCAACACCTGAATCACTCTCTCAGACTAACCATCTGACTGCGGATGATACGAAGTGCTGAAGTTCAACTAAGTACCCAAGGCTCGATGCAAACACTCCCAAAATCTAGCTGTAAATCTCGGATCTCGGTCTGACACAATCGATCTCGGTACCCTATGTAGTTTCACTATCTCACAAATATATAGATCGACCAACTTATCTAAAGTATAGGTGGTAAGAACTGGTATGAATTGGGCACACTTAGTAAACCTATGCACTATCACCCACACAGAATTCTTCCCCGAAGGAGTCAACGGTAGCCCTGACACAAAGTCCATTGTAGTACGTTCACACTTCCATTCCGGAATCTTCAACGGCTGTAACAAACCTGAGGGAAACTAATGCTCAGCCATGACCCTCTGACAAACCATACACATACTTACAAACTCGGCCACATCCTTCTTCAAACCAACCCAATAGTACTCTTCTTTTAACCCTCGATACATCTTCGTGCTACCCAGATGCATAGCAAAAGGACTGTTATGAGCTTAATTTAAGATCGTACACCTCAACTCGGCATCCTCCGGAACCACTATCCTATCCTTGTAACATAGGATCCCATTCTCACCAAAACAATACTCAGTAGGCCTATCTTCGGCTATGTCTTGCACGTGAGGTGTCAAAGACTCATCTCGCAACTGCTTCTCTCGAATTAACTGAACTAATGAAGGCTTAACCTGAAGCTCGGCTATCAACCCACCATCATTAGACACGCTCAAACTCGCAAACATAGCTCGTAACTCAACGACCACTTTTCTACTCAAAGCATCGACCACTACGTTTGCCTTACCCGGATGGTACTCTATTGTGAGGTCATGATCCTTGAGAAGCTCTAACCACCTACGTTGCCTGAGGTTCAACTCCCTTTGAGACATCAAATACTTCAAACTCTTGTGGTCGGTATACACGGTGCACTTCTCACCATAAAGATGGTGTCTCCAAATCTTCAATGCGAACACCACTGCGGCTAGCTCTATGTCATGGGTGGGATAATTCTTCTCATGAACTTTCAACTGTCGCGAAACATATGCTACCACCTTACCCTCTTGCATGAGCACACAACCTAGCCCTACATAGGAGGCATCACTAAAAATCACAAATTCTCTCCCCGGTTCAGGCTGAATCAGCATAGGAGCTTCGGTCAAAGCTTTCTCCAATTTCTCAAATGCTTCTTGTCTTGCATCTGACCACTCATACGGAACATTCTTCTGTAGCAACTTAGTAAACGGAGCCGCTATTCTAGAAAACCCCTCAACAAACCTTCTATAGTATCCCGCCAAACCTAGGAAACTACAGATTTCTGTCACTAACTTCGGTTGTTTCCAATTCACTATAGCTTCTATCTTCTTGGGATCCACACTAATCCCACTAGTCGAGATCACGTGACCTAAGAAGACTACTTCCCTAATCCAAAACTCACACTTGCTTAGCTTAGCATACAATTGATTCTCTAGTAGGGTCTGAAGTACTAACCGCAAATGCTCATCATGCTCCTCTTCGGTCCTAGAGTATACTAAGATGTCGTCTATGAACACTACCAAAAACCTGTCCAAGAACTCATGAAACACACGGTTCATCATGTCCATGAAAGCTGCTGGAGCGTTATTCAACCCAAAAGGCATCACAAAAAACTCATAGTGCCCATAACGTGTACGAAAGGCCGTCTTCGGTATGTCCACATCATTTACCGCCAATTGATAGTACCTGGACCTCAAGTCAATTTTCGAAAACATAAAAGAACCTCTCAACTAGTCTAGCAAGTCATCTATCCTAGGCAAAGGGTATTTGTTCTTCACTGTCACCATATTCAACTGCCTATAATCTATGCACATCCTCTTGCTACCATCATTCTTTTTCACAAACAAGACCGGAGCACCCCACAGAGAAATACTAGGCCTAATGAAACCTCTACCGGTCAACTCCTGAAGCTGCGTCTTTAACTCCTTCAACTCTTTCGGTGCCATTCTATACAGAGCAATCGACACTGGTGCAGAATCAGAATACGTCTCAATAGCAAACTCAACTGCTCTGTCTGAAGGCTAACCCGGTAACTCTTCCGGAAAAACACACAGAAAATCACATACTGTTCTGATGTCCTGAGGTCTCACCTCACTCATATTCGGATTCATTACATAAGCCAAGTAAGCCTGACACCTTGAACTCAACAACTTCTGAGCTTCTAAAGCTGAAACCACATTGGACAAGAACCTGACGTTCTCACCAACTACCACAACCTCAAAGTCATCGGTAAGCCTCAAGGAGACTCTCTTGCTCTCGAAGTCAACCCTAGCCCTATGCTCTACGAGCCAATCCATGCCCAAAATCACATCAAAACTGTAGAAGGGTAACTCCATCATATCGACCGGGAATACGTGGCCCTGAACCATCAAGGGACACCTCCTATACACTTTCCTAACTACCACTGTGTCACCAAAAGAGCTAGTAACATTTACACCTACCTCTAGCCAATCACATGGTAACCCTAATGACCTCGCGTGCTTACCCAAAATATACGAATGTGTCGACCCCGAATCTATCAAAGAAAGCAAACTCAAAGACTGTAATGAGAAATTACCTGCAATGACATAAGTGTCATTCCCAGCCTCTCGCTGAGCATACACCCTAGCCGGTCCTCCTCCCTCGGGCTGGACTGCTACAACATGAGCCAAGTTCCTCTGACCCTCATTCCTTGGCTGAAAGTTTCCACGACCGTGCCCACGGCCTCTCTGATGCTCAAAGCCCCTAGCTGGAGCCGGTCCGCCCCTAGCCGGGTGTGGACAGTTACGCCTCATGTGGTCTCGAGATCCACAATTCCAACACGGCCCAAAGGTACCCGCACACTCGCCCTGATGGTGTCTCCCACACTTATTACACTATGGTGTGTGCATAACAGCTCCTTGGCCCTGATGGCCTTGACCATAGTTACCACCCCTATGTCTCGAATCGGGCTGGTACCTCCTATCCCTATGACTCTTGGCATGATCTCTATCCCAGTTTGCATGTCTCATTCTGGAATCGGACTCACTAGCTCGTGCACTAGAGCCCAAGTTCTGTTCAATATCCTTGGCGCTAGAGACCAAAACATCAAACTCAGTGTAGTCAGAGGCAAGCATGTAGGTCTTCACATCTCTAGTCAACCCATATCGAAAGCGCTCACACCGCTCCCTCTCATTAGAGACCAACTCTGGAGCATACTGGCTCAATCTCACAAACTGGACCTCGTACTCGGTCACGGTCCTGTTACCCTAAACCAAGGCCATAAACTCTCTCTTCTTTTCATCCAAGTACCGAACTCCAAGATACTTCCTTTTGAAGGCATTTCTGAAGAACTCCCAAGTGATATCCTCTTCGGCCATCCCCGAAGTAACCGTGGTCCACCAAGTATAAGCATCCCCCTGAAGCAAGGAGACAATGCAACCCAACTTACGGGCGTTTGAACACTCCATCTGAACCAAAATGCGAGTAGTACTCTCAAGCCACCCCTCTAAACCCTCATGAGTCAACCCACGAAACTCAACTGCTCCCAAGTTACGAAGCCTCTCTAGGGGTAATCATGTTCCCGCACCCTGAGGTGGTGCTGCAACTTGTGCACCAGACAAAGCTGTCTGAAAACCCCGGCTATAGTCTGAATTAGATTAGTCATGTTCGCGCCCGCTGGACCCTGACCCGCCTGAGCCCCAACACCTCCTACATTAGCACCAGCCTGAGGCCCATTACCATCACCTCTGACTTGAGCACCAGCCTGAGGCACATCACCTTCACCACCCATTCCATTACCACCAGGAGCAGGAGGTGCAGGAGGCTCACCTTCGGGTGCCTGGTCACCCGCTCTAGGTCGCCCCCTTGGTCTTACCATAGCAAAACAAGATCTAAAACAACAAACGCACAACAAACAAGGAAAACATTAGGTTAGTAAAAGGGCAAGGACTCCGGTTCTCAAGCTCGTTAAACTAAAACAATTTTTTTCCCTTTTGACCACAACATCTAACAATGGGGACATTTGACTAACCCTTAACCCAATCAAAAAAAGCCACTGAAAAATGCTTTCAAACACCGTACTAGCAAGCAACTCCATGCAATACATAGTAAAAACACTCATCGAGGGATAGCAACACAAAACAACCCAAACTTACCTCAGTTACCTACTAGAGGTCTCGGAAACCGCAGGTTCTGATACCACCAAATGTAACCCCCTCGTCCCGGTCTGGACGTCTGACCGGTCCGAGTAGGCTACACGGGGAAAACCGAAGTGAAACCCGCTAAGGCTCCCCTTCGGTTAGAAACCCTAGAAAATTTCGTTAATTATTATCTTGTCTAAATGAATTAATTTAATCCTATAAGAAAGGACAACAACAGAAGCAACAAACGAGACAATCAACCCAACATCATTCCAAAAATAGTCCATTTTAGCTTAAACTACAAGCCGTTTCGAAACACCCAAGGAGTATATCGAAACGCCTTGACTAAGTCAACAGGCCCAAGTCAACACGAGGAGACCGTATCGAAACGATGGTCAACCGTTCTGAAACACCTTCAACGGTCAACTTCTCGTGGTCGACGATAGGAAGACCGTTCCGAAACGCCAAGGCCCATTTCGGTACTTCAATTTATCGGCAAAATCTCATATTTCCAATGGCAAAATCGTACCGAAACGTCCCCTTTGCGTATCGAAACGCCTGGCCTGGAACAAAAGGACCCTATCGAAACGGGACCAACCGTTTCGATACCCCTCTGCGAGCAGACTGGTTTTAGCTGGTTTATGACACAAGGCTGTCCCAAAACCCAACTAAACCCTCCAACAACCAACATACATCATTTCTAGATGCAAGGCACCCTATACAAACATGCTTAGCACTCAACAAACATGTAAGAGCCATACATTCAAGGATCAACATTCAACATAAGAATTCATACATAGCAATTATCATACATGCCTTAGACAAACACACATAGCATTCATGGGAAGGGTATGAGTCTTCAAACACAAGGCAAATATGCATCAATTAATCATGGTCTACAATCCACAACATAAAGGCATACACATGGCCAACATAAAATCAACAATTTAACATGCTCATCTAAACACAAAATCAACTAAGGAGTTTGACACCAACTCCTACAAGTCTACACCCCCATCGTCTAGGCATTATTACAATACGTAAATCATACTTGAGCTAACCGAGAACTACAAAAGCTCCTCCCTTGCCCACTTGCCTCCCGAACTCTAACGATCTGCATGTTGGAAATAAAGGAGAGCGTAAGCTAACTAGCTTAGTGAGAGAAGCTCTATAATTCAACAAGCATGTAGTTTTTCAAAACACTTTTCATAATTGACAATAAATCAATGAATACACGAATGATTAGCACAACAGGACTACACATGGCTTGCACATGCACAACCAACATAACACGGTGGACCACACATCACCGTTCGACTAGTAGTTTTCCGATGGGACCACACATCACCTGACTCTACTACTAGTCACTACCGGTGGGACCAATCATCACCGTAGTTAAGACAACCATCACGTGAGGCTCGACTTCAACACGACTACACAACAACAACGGTGTAAACAACTCAAGATGCACATTATACCACAACATATAGCCACTCATCAACACATAACTAAAAGGTAGGAGTAGTAACGTACACTTGGGTTTAGGTGAACCCTCTAGGTCCCACCCAAACCCCCAAGAGTTCCATTTCGAAAACAAATCAAAGTTTGACATTTCTACTCACCGTTGCTACCCAAATGAAAGCCAAAATCCAAGCTCAAGTCTCCAAATTCTCCGGATTCGCTACCGAGGCTTCACCAACAAGATTCCTTGCTTCTAATCATCCCAACACAATCAAAACAATCATAATTCAGTCCACGATTCAATGTAGCAAACCCAGAACACAATTCAAGCACAAAACACAAGATTCAAGCTAAGAACAACTCCCAAAACTTTCATTCCCGAGTAGCCCTAAAGCACAGCCTAAAATCAATGTTTCCAACACTTATATTACTCCCAAAAGCCTCCAAAACAACCCTTACATATAGCCTAACCATCAGCCATCAAATTTCCACATTTAACACCCCCAAAACTCAACCTAAAACCCTTCAAAAACCTCCCCAAAACCCAACTTCGGGAAACATCAAAAAACCATGTAAAAATCGAATATGGTGGACCTTTTAGGTTGTAAATAACTCATATAACCTCAAAAAATCAAAAGCTTAAGTTAAAGACAACAAAGATGACATTTTTAATCTAAACTTTCAAAACACCATAATACAAAAACCACGAGCTTTGTGAAAAATAAAGGTACTAGCTTGTAGAGGGAAGGGAGGACAAGTCAAAAATGGTTTTACCTTTGAGAAATCTCCAACAATGAGCTAGAAAGATGATGGAATAGTTATTCCAATAGGGCAGGGGTTTTTGTTGTGGGATAAGTTTGAAGGGCGAAGAAGATGAGTTAAAATGAGTGTTTTAAAAATAAATGGGTTTCAATTTTACAAGACCAAGAAATTACAACTTTGCCATTAATGAGATGGCTATCTCAAATATTCCAAAAATCAATGGAATTTTGGGTTCTAATTTAATTTAAAATTGATCCAACATATAAAATAAATTTTTAAAACGAAAAGGGAAACTCGAAATATTATTTTAATATTATTTTCACCCGACCCCTAAACCCGGGTGTTACAACTCTCCCACACTTAAAGAATTTTGTCCCTGAAATTACTTGACGGAAACAAGTACAGAAACTGCTCAAGCATATCAGCTTTCCTTTCCCACGTGGCCTCTTCCACTCCCTTATATCTCCATAACACCTTGACAAACTCTATGGTCTTGCCACGCAACACCTTGCTATCGGAAGCAAGTACCTCAATTGGTTCTTCATTGTAAGAGAAGTCCGGATTCAAATCAATCTCTTCTACGGGCATTTCATGGGACATATCCGATCTATACCTCCTAAGCATCGACACATGAAAGACATCATGGATATTCTCTAACTCGGAAGGCAATCTCAAATGGTAAGCTACTGGCCCGATCCACTTAACTACCTCATAAGGTCCAATGAATCTTGGGCTTAACTTACCCTTCGTACCAAACCTCATCACCTTCTTCTAAGGTGAGACTTTCAAAAACACTTTATCTCCCACAGAATACTCTTCCTTTGTCCTCTTTAAGTAGGCATAGGACTTCTGTCGATCTGAAGCTACCTTCAAACGATCACATATCAACTTTACCTTCTCGGTGGTGCCCTTAAGCAAATCAGGCATCAGTACCAGCTTCTGTCCGGCTTCGGCCCAACAAATCGGAGTTCTACACTTTCTACCATACAAGGCCTCATACGGAGCCATCTGAATGCTCGACTGAAAACTATTGTTATACGCAAATTCTACTAACGTTAGATGCTTCTCCCACGACCCCTTGAAATCAATGATACAACATCTCAACATATCTTCCAACACCTGAATCACTCTCTCAGACTGACCATCTGACTGCGGATGATACGAAGTGTTGAAGTTCAACCAAGTACCTAAGGCTCGATGCAAACACTCCCAAAATATAGCTGTAAATCTCGGATCTCGGTCTGACACAATCGATCTCGGTACCCTATGTAGTTTCACTATCTCACAGATATACAGATCGGCCAACTTATCTAAAGTGTAGGTGGTATGAACTGGTATGAAGTGGGCACACTTAGTAAACCTATCCACTATCACCCACACGGAATTCTTCCTCGAATGAGTCAATGGTAGCCCTGACACAAAGTCTATGGTAATATGTTCCCACTTCCATTCCGAAATCTTCAACGGCTGTAACAAACCTGAGGGAAACTGATGCTCGGCCTTGACCCTCTGACAAACCATACACCTACTTACAAACTCGGCCATGTCCTTCTTCAAACCAACCCAATAGTACTTTTCTTTTAACCCTCGATACATCTTCGTGCTACCCGGATGCATAGCAAAAGGACTGTTATGAGATTCATTCAAGATCGTACGCCTCAACTCGGCATCCTCCGGAACCACTATCTTATCCTTGTAACATAGGATCCCATTCTCACCAAAACAATACTCAATAGCCTATCTTCGGCTATGTCTTGCACGTGAGGTGCCAAAGACTCATCTCGCAACTGCTTCTCTCGAATTAACTGAACTAATGAAGGCTTAACCTAAAGCTCGACTATCAACCCACCATCATTAGACACGCTCAAACTCACAAACATATCTCGTAACTCAACGACCACTTTTCTACTCAAAGCATCGGCCACTACGTTTGCCTATCCCGGATGGTACTCTATTGTGAGGTCATAATCCTTGAGAAGCTATAACCACCTAGTTTGCCTGAGGTTCAACTCTCTTTGAGACACCAAATACTTCAAACTCTTGTGGTCGGTATACACGGTGCACTTCTCACCATAAAGATGGTGTCTCCAAATCTTCAATGCGAACACCACTGCGGCTAGCTCTATGTCATGGGTGGGATAATTCTTCTCATGAACTTTCAACTGTCGCGAAGCATATGCTACCACCTTACCCTCTTGCATGAGCACACAACCTAGCCCTACATAGGAGGCATCACTAAAAATCACAAATTCTCTCCCCGGTTCAGGCTGAATCAGGATAGGAGCTTCGTTCAAAGCTTTCTTTAATTTCTCAAACGCTTCTTGTCTTGCATCTGACCACTAATACGGAACATTCTTCTGTAGCAACTTAGTCAACAAAGCCGCTATTCTAGAAAACCCCTAAACAAACCTTCTATAGTATCCCGCCAAACCTAGGAAACTGCGAATTTCTGTTACTAACTTCGGTTGTTTCCAATTCACTATAGCTTCTATCTTCTTGGGATCCACACTAATCCCACTAGTTGAGTTCACGTGACCTAGGAAGACTACCTCCCTAATCCAAAACTCACACTTGCTTAGCTTGACATACAACTGATTCTCTAGTAGGGTCTGAAGTACTAACCGCAAGTGCTCATCATGCTCCTCTTCGGTCCTAGAGTATACTAAGATGTCGTCTATGAACCCTACCACAAACATGTCCAAGAACTCATGAAACACACGGTTCATCATGTCCATGAAAGCTGCTGGAGCGTTAGTCAACCCAAAAGGCATCACTAAAAACTCATAGTGCCCATAACGTGTACGAAAGGCCATCTTCGGTATGTCCACATCCTTTACCTCCAATTGATAGTACCAGGACCTCAAGTCAATCTTCGAAAACACAGAAGCACCTCTCAACTAGTCTAGCAAGTCATCTACCATAGGCAAAGGGTAATTGTTCTTCACTGTCACCTTATTCAACTGCCTATAATCTATGCACATCCTCATGCTACGATCTTTCTTTTTCACAAACAGACCGGAGCACCCCACAGAGAAATACTAGGCCTAACGAAACCTCTATCGGTCAACTCCTGAAGCTGCGTCTTTAACTCCTTCAACTCTTTCGGTGCCATTCTATACAGGGCAATCGACACTGGTGCAGAATCAGAATACGTCTCAATAGCAAACTCAACTGCTCTGTCTGGAGGCAATCCCGGTAACTCTTCCAGAAAAACACTCGGAAAATCACATACTGTTCTGATGTCCTGAGGTCTCACCTCACTCATATTCGGATTCATTATATAAGCCAAGTAAGCCTGACACCCCGAACTCAACAACTTCTGAGCTCCTAAAGCTGAAACCACATTGGACAAGAACCTGGCGTTCTCACCAACTACCACAACCTCAAAGTCATCGGTAAGCCTCAAAGAGACTCTCTTGGTCTCGAAGTCAACCCTAGCCCTATGCTCTACGAGCAAATCCATGCCCAAAATCACATCAAAACTGTAGAAGGGTAACTCCATCATATCGACCGGGAATACGTGGCCCTGAACCATCAAGGGACACCTCCTATACGCTTTCCTAACTACCACTGTGTCACCAAAAGAGCTAGTAACATTTACACCTACCCCTAGCCAATCACATGGTAACCCTAATGACCTCGCGTGCTCACCAAAAATATACGAATGTGTCGACCCCGAATCTATCAAAGAAAGCAAACTCAAAGACTGTAATGAGAAATTACCTGCAATGACATAAGTGTCATTCCCAGCATCTCGCTGAGCATACACCCTAGCCGGTCCTCCTCCCTCGGGCTGGACTGCTACTACATGAGCCAAGTTCCTCTGACCCTCATTCCTTGGCTGAACGTTTCCACGACCGCGCCCACGACCTCTCTAATGCTCAAAGCACCTAGCTGGAGCCGGTCCGCCCCTAGCCGGGTGTGGACAGTTACGCCTCATGTGGTCTCGAGATCCACAGTTCTAACACGGCCCAAAGGTACCCGCACACTCGCCCTGATGGCGTCTCCCACACTTATTACACTCTGGTGTGTGCATCACAGCTCCTTGGCCCTGATGGCCCTGACCATAGTTACCACCCCTATGTCTCGAATCGGGATGATACCTCCTATCCCTATGCCTCTTGGCATGATCTCTATCCCATTTCGCATGTCTCCTTCCGGAATCGGACCCACTAGCTCGTGCACTAGAGCCCAAGTTCTGTTCAATATCCTTGGCCCTAGAGACCAAAACATCAAACTCAGTGTAGTCAGAGGCAAGCATAAAGGTCTTCACATCTCTAGTCAACCCATATAGAAAGCCCTCACACCGCTCCCTCTCATTAGAGACCAACTTTGGAGCATACTGGCTCAATCTCACAAACTGGACCTCGTACTCGGTCACGGTCTTGTTACCCTGAACCAAGGCCATAAACTCCCTCTTCTTTTCATCCAAGTACCGAACTCCAAGATACTTCCTTGTGAAGGCATTTCTGAAGAACTCCCAAGTGATATCTGCTTCGATCATCCCCGAAGTAACAGTGGTCCACCAAGTATAAGCATCCCCCTGAAGGAAGGAGACAATGCAACCCAACATACGGGCGTCTGAACACTCTATCTGACCCAAAAATGCGAGTAGTACTCTCAAGCCACCCCTCTGAACCCTCATGAGTCAATCCACGAAACTCAACTGCTCCCAAGATACGAAGCCTCTCTAGGGGTAATCCTATTCTCGCACCCTGAGGTGGTGCTGCAACTTGTGAACCGGCCAAAGCTGTCTGAAAAACCCCGGCTATAGCTTGAATTAGATGAGTCATGTCTGCGCCAGCTGGACCCTGACCCGCCTGAGCCCCAACACCTCCTACATTAGCACCGGCCCGAGGCCCATTACCATCACCTCTGACTTGAGCACCAGCCTGAGGCACATCACCTTCACCACCCACTCCATTACCACCAGGAGTAGGAGGAGCAGGAGGTTCACCTCCGGGTGCCTGGTAACCCGCTCTAGGTCTCCCCCTTGGTCTTACCATAGCAAAACAAGATCTAAAACAACAAACGCACAACAAACAAGGAAAACTTTAGGTTAGCAAAAGGGCAAGGACTCTGGTTCTCAAGCTCGTTAAACCAAAACAATTTTTCCCTTTTGACAACAACAACTAACAAAGGGGACATTTGACAAACCCTTAACCCAATCAGAAAAAGCCACTGAAACATGCTTTCAAACACCGTACTAGCAAGCAACTCTATGCAATACATAGTAAAAACACTCATCGAGGCATAACAACACATAACAACCCAAACTTACCTCACTTACCTACCCAAGGTCTCAGAAACCTCAGGCTCTGATACCACCAAATGTAACCCCCTCGTCTCGATCTGGACGACTGATCGGTCCGAGTAGGCTACACGGGGAAAACCGAAGTGAAACCCGCTAAGGCTCCCCTTCGGTTAGCAACCCTAGAAAATTTCTTTAATTATTATCTTGTCTAAATGGATTAATTTAATCCTATATGAAAGGACAACAACGGAAGCAACAAACGAGACGATGAATCCAACATCATTCCAAAAACAGTCAATTTTAGCTTAAACTACATGTCGTTTCGAAACACCCAAGGAGTGTATCGAAACGCCTTGACTAAGTCAACAGGCCCAAGTCAACACGAGGAGACCGTATCGAAACGGTGGCCAACCATTCCGAAACACCCTCAACGGTCAACTTCTCGTGGTCAACGATACGAAGACCGTTCCGAAACACCAAGGCCCGTTTCGATACTTCAATTTATCGGCAAAATCTCATATTTCCAGTGGCAAAATCGTACCGAAGCGTCCCCTTTGCGTATCGAAACGCCTGGCCTGGAACAAAAGGACCGTATCGAAACGGGACCAACCGTTTCGATACGCCCTCTGCGAGCAGACTGGTTTTAGCTGGTTTATGGCACAAGGCTGTCTCAAAACACAACTAAAACTTCCAACAACCAACATACATCATTTCTAGATGCAAGGCACCCTATACAAACATGCTTAGCACTCAACAAACATGTAAGAGCCATACATTCAAGGATCAACATTCAACATAAGAATTCATACATAGCAATTATCATACATGCCTTAGACAAACACACATAGCATTCATGGGAAGGGTATAAGTCTTCAAACACAAGGTAAATATGCATCAAGTAATCATGGTCTACAATCCACAACGTAAAGGCATACACATGACCAACATAAAATCAACAATTTAACATGCTCATCTAAACACAAAATCAACTAAGGAGTTTGACACCAACTCCTACAAGTCTACACCCCCATCGTCTAGGCATTATTACAATAGTAAATCATACTTGAGCTAACCGAGAACTCAAAAGCTCCTCCCTTGCCCACTTGCCTCCCGAACTCTAACGATCTGCATGTTGGAAATAAAGGAGAGCGTAAGCTAACTAGCTTAGTGAGAGAAGCTCTATAATTCAACAAGCATGCAGTTTTTAAAAACACTTTTCATAATTGACAATAAATCAATGAATGCACGAATGATTAGCACAATAGGACTACACATGGCTTGCACATGCACAACCAACATACACACGGTGGGACCACACATCACCGTTCGACTAGTAGTTTTCCGATGGGACCACTGATCACCTTACTCTACTACTAGTCACTACCGGTGGGACCACTCATCACCATAGTTAAGACAACCATCACGTGAGGCTCGACTTCAACACGACTACACAACAATAACGGTGTAAACAACTCAAGATACACATGATACCAAAACATATAGCCACACATAAACACATAACAAAAAGGTAGGAGTAGTAACTTACACTCGGGTTTAGGTGAACCCTCTAGGTCCCACCCAAACCCTCAAGAGTTCCATTTCGAAAACAAATCAAAGTTTGACATTTCTACTCACCGTTGCTACCCAAATGAAAGCCGAAAACCAAGCTCAAGTCTCCAAATTCTTCAAATTCTCTCCAGAGGCTTCAACAACAAGGTTCCTTGCTTCTAATCATCCCAACACAATCAAAACAATCATAATTCAGTCCACGATTCAATGCAGCAAACCCAGAACACAATTCAAGCACAAAACACAAGATTCAAGCTAAGAACAACTCCCAAAACCTTCATTCCTGAGTAGCCCTAAAGCACAGCCTAAAACCAATGTTTCCAACACTTATATTACTCCCCAAAGCCTCCAAAACAACCCTTACATATAGCCTAACCATCAGCCATCAAATTTCCACATTTAACACCCCCAAAACTCAACCTAAAACCCTTCAAAAACCTCCCCAAAACCCAACTTCGGGAAACATCACAAAACCATGTAAAAATCAAATATGGTGGACCTTTTAGGTTGTAAATAACTCATATAACCTCAACAAATCAAAAGCTTAAGTTAAAGAAAACAAAGATGACATTTTTAATCTAAACTTTCAAAACACCATAATACAAAAACCACGAGCTTTGTGAAAAATAAAGGTACTAGCTTGTAGAGGGAAGGGAGGACAAGTCAAAAATGGTTTTACCTTTGAGAAATCTCCAACAATGAGCTAGAAAGATGATGGAATAGTGATTCCAATGGGGAAGGGGTTTTTGTCGTGGGATAAGTTTGAAGGGGGGAAGAAGATGAGTTAAAATGAGTGTTTAAAAATAAATGGGTTTCTATTTTACAAGACCAAGAAATTAAAACTTTGCCATTAATGAGATGGTTATCTCAAATATTCCAAAAATCCATGGAATTTTGGGTTCTAAATTAATTTAAAATTGATCCAACATATAAAATAAAATTTTAAAATGAAAAGGGAAACTCGAAACATTATTTTAATATTATTTTTACTTGACCCCCAAACCCGGGTGTTACAACTCTCCCCCACTTAAAGAATTTTGTCCCCGAAATTACATGACGGAAACAAGTACGGAAACTACTCAAGCATATCAGCTTTCCTTTCCCACGTGGCCTCTTCCACTCCTATATGTCTCCATAACACCTTGACCAACTCTATGGTCATGCCACGCAACACCTTGCTATCGGAAGCAAGTACCTCAACTGGTTCTTCATTGTAAGACAAGTCCGGATTCAAATTAATCTCTTCTACGGGCATTATATGAGATGGATCCGATCTATACCTCCTAAGCATCGACACATGAAATACATCATGGATCTTCTCTAACTCGGAAGGCAATCTCAAACGGTAAGCTATTGGCCTGACGCTCAACTACCTCAAAAGGTCCAATGAATCTTGGGCTTAACTTACCCTTCCTACCAAACCTCATCACCTTCTTCCAAGGTGAGACTTTCAAAAACACTTTATCTCCCACGGAATACTCTACCTCTTTCCTCTTTAAGTCGGCATAGGACTTCTGTCAATCTGAAGCTGCCTTCAAACGATCATATATCAACTTTACCTTCTCGGTGGTGCTCTTAAGAAAATCAGGCATCGGTACCAACTTCTGTCCGGCTTCGGCCCAACAAATCGGAGTTCTACACTTCCTACCATACAAGGCCTCATACGGAGCCATCTGAATGCTCGACTGAAAACTATTGTTATACGAAAATTCTACTAACGGTAGATGCTTCTCCCACGACCCCTGGAAATCAATGATACAACATCTCAACATATCTTCCAACACCTGAATCACTCTCTCAGACTGACCATCTGACTGCAGATGATACGAAGTGCTGAAGTTCAACCAAGTACCCAAGGCTCGATGCAAACACTCCCAAAATCTAGCTGTAAATCTCGGATCTCGGTCTGACACAATCGATCTCGGTACCCCACGTAATTTCACTATCTCACAGATATATAGATTGGCCAACTTATCTAAAGTATAGGTGGTATGAACTGGTATGAAGTGGGCACACTTAGTAAACCTATCCACTATCACCCACACTGAATTCTTCCTCAAAGGAGTCAACGGTAGCCTTGACACAAAGTCCATAGTAATACGTTCCCACTTCCATTCCGGAATCTTCAACGGCTGTATCAAACTTGAGGGAAACTGATGCTCGGCCTTGACCCTCTTAAAAACCATACACCTACTTACAAACTCGGCCACGTCCTTCTTCAAACCAACCCAATAGTACTCTTCTTTTAACCCTCGATACATCTTCGTGCTACCCGGATGCATAGCAAAAGGACTGTTATGAGCTTCATTCAAGATCGTATGCCTCAACTCGGCATTCTCCGGAACCACTATCCTATCCTTGTAACATAGGATCCCATTCTCACCAAAACAATACTTAGTAAGCCTATCTTCGGCTATGTCTTGCACGTGAGGTGCCAAAGACTCATCTCACAACTGCTTCTCTCGAATTAACTGAACTAATGAAGGCTTAACCTGAAGCTCGGCTATCAACCCACCATCATTAGACACGCTCAAACTCGCAAACATATGTCGTAACTCAACGGCCACTTTTCTACTCAAAGCATCGACCACTACGTTTGCCTTACCCGGATGGTACTCTATTGTGAGGTCATAATCCTTGAGAAGCTCTAACCACCTACGTTGCCTGAGGTTCAACTCCCTTTGAGACATCAAATACTTCAAACTCTTGTGGTCGGTATACACGGTGCACTTCTCACCATAAAGATGGTGTCTCCAAATCTTCAATGCGAACACCACTGCGGCTAGCTCTATGTCATGAGTGGGATAATTCTTCTCATGAACTTTCAACTGTCGCGAAGCATATGCTACCACCTTACCCTCTTGCATGAGCACACAACCTAGCCCTACATAGGAGGCATCACTAAAAATCACAAATTCTCTCCCCGGTTCAGGCTGAATCAGGATAGGAGCTTCGGTCAAAGCTTTCTTCAATTTCTCAAATGCTTCTTGTCTTGCATCTGACCACTCATACGAAACATTCTTATGTAGAAACTTAGTCAAAGGAGCCGCTATTCTAGAAAACCCCTCAACAAACCTTCTATAGTATCCCGCCAAACCTAGGAAACTGCGGATTTTTGTCACTTATTCAGTTGTTTCCAATTCACTATAGCTTCTATCTTCTTGGGATCCACACTAATCCCACTAGTCGAGATCACGTGACCTAGGAAGACTACCTCAATAATCCAAAACTCACACTTGCTTAGTGTAACATCCGGGTTTAAGGGTCGGGTGAAAATAATATTTCGGGTTTCAGTTTTATAATTAAAATAATAAAATATTATTTTGGGCCTCGGGTTTTCAAATTAATAATTTATGTTAGACATGTTTTGGTTTTAAAGCCCAATTCCATGGAATTTGGAAATTGGGATAGCTATCCTCATTAATGACACTATGGTAATTAAATGGACTTTCAATTAAAACCCCTTTTATTAGAATAAGCCTTTGTCATCTTCTTCCTCACTCTCCTATTTTCATTTCACGACATTGAAGCTCTCTGCCCTCCATTTCATTATTCCATCACATCCTTTACTCTTTGTTGGTGATTTTCGAAAGGTAATTTCGTTTTTGACTTGTCCTCCTTTCCCTCTACAAGCTAGTATCTTTATTTTTCTCAAAGCTCCTAGTTTTTGGATTTTGGTGTCTTGAAAGATTAGATTAAAAATGAGAACTTTATTGTCTTTAACAAAAAAATTTGATTATTTAAGGTTAGATAAGTTGTTTATATCCCATAAGGTCCAACATATGTGAATTTTAAAGAGTTTTATGGTAATTCTCGGATTTGGGTTTAAGTGGGGTTTTTGAAGGGTTTTAAGTTTGGTTTTGGGGTTGCTATGTGTTGGAATTTGAGGGCTGATGATAGGGTGGCAGTTAGGGGTTGTTTTGGGAGCATTTAAGTGTGTTAAAATAGTTGAAATCAAGAGTTTTGGACTGGGTTTCATGGCTGCTCGGGTGTAACACCCGGGTTTAGGGGTCGGGTGAAAATAATATTTTAATTTTATTTGGGCTCGGGTTTATAATTAAAATAATCCTTTAAGTTTCGGGTTTCAAAAATAAATATTTGAAATTGGACCAAATTGAAGGAATTGTAAAGTGAAGAGTTTTTAAAGAGGTAGGAAGATAGCCATTCATTAATGGCCTTTTGGTAGTTTGCACATCTTTTAATTTAAATCCCCTTTTCCTATCATCTCTCACTATTCATTTTCTCCTTCAACCAAATATAACGTGGAATAGAGCTCTCCCCCCTCTATCACTATTCCATCAAAAAGCTCATCCATTTCAACTCATTTTTGAAAGGTAACATCGTTTTTGACTTTTCCTCAACTCCCTCTCTTTAAAAGTACCATTAGTTTTCATTTCCATTGAAGTTTTGAAAATGGGGATTTCAAAAGATTTGATAAAAATGGTGCCTTTGTGTAGCTAAACTTAATATTTTCATTTAATATGGTTAGTTATGAAGTATAGGAGTCAAATGGTACAACATATGTGAATTTTGCTTGATTTTGAGCAATTCCCGAATTTGGGTATAAATGGGGTTTTTGGAGGGTTTTGGGTGAGTTTTGGGGGTTGTTTTAGGTTGGAATTGATGGTCCAATGTTAGTACTATGGATAAGGGTTGATTTGGGATCATTTGTGGGTACAATGGGTGTTGGAAACATGGATTTTGGAAGAGGTATTGGGGCTTGTTGAGATTGCTAATTATGGGGTTTGGTCATGGCTTGCAACATTGTAATTTGTGTTTAAATTGTGTTCCGGGTTGGTATTTGGATGTTGGGCTGATTTGAGGTTATTTGAATTATGATTGAGGATGTTTAGAAGCGGGAACTTGTGTTGGTGAAGCATCGAGAGGAAATCCGGAAACGTGAGGGTGGTTGCTTGCTTGGCTTGGAGCTTGGAAGCTTAGGTGAGTGGTTAAATGTTTAAAGTGATTTTTAAATGGTTGGTTCGAGTACGTGGACTAGGTCGGGCTTGGTAGACCCACCTAGAGTTAGGATTAGGGTGGTAGCCTAATCCTAAAATTGATCTAGAGCCATTGGATGAACTTGTATTTGGATGTTTATGCCTCGTATGACTTGTGATATGATTGATTTATGTATATTGTGTTATACATGTGAGATGAGGCATGAATTGTGATGCTTATGGCATGCGTGGAAATGGTTCATGATTGTGATCATGGTGAGTACGTGCTAAGCACGGAATTGATTGAAATGAATAATGTGGAATGAGTTAAATGTTGGCACTAGTATGCTTGAGTACAAATGATCGATCATTAGGATGTTAGTGTGCACACATGAGTCTAAAGTCGCGCGTGGCCTTGGGGGCGTTGAGTCACCAAGGAGGAGTACGGGTTCGCCCGGAAATTGTGTTTATATATAGTCGATGATGAGTGGAATCCCATCGACGGGGGGTGAGGATGAGTGGAATCCCCTCCGCGAGACCGATGATGAGTGTAATCCCATCGCGAGGTAAAGTGATTGTTGGATGTGAGTTCCAACGTGTTTATCCGCGTATTCGGGTCATAGCTAGGTGCCAATATTGATTGATATGTATATCAATGTGTCGTAGAATGTGATTTCTACTTGGATACTTATATGTGTTTACATATGTTGTGAAATAGAGCTTGTTGAGCATGGCATATAATTGAATATTGTTCATGCATCTTTAACTTGTGGCTCTTGAGGATTCTTGGTAATTATGCTTTTACCTTGGCTAAGATCGTGCTTGGACCCTGCATTGCCGAGGTTTGTTTTTAAAGAGCTTACCCTCACTAAGCTTATTTCTTACGCTCTCTCTTTGTTCGACAATGCAAATCCTTAGTTCGTGGGTTGCTTGCGCAAGTGGAGGGCTTCCAAGTGTGGTTGTTGGCGTTGAGTACATCAAGTATGAGCTTTTAATGTTTGAACATGTAATAGCTAAGCAATGGGATTTGTGTTATTTTGATGGATATTGTTGGTTGTTTAGGAGCTTGTTTAGACTCCATGCTTATGTTGCTTTTGTGTGGCTTGTCGATGTCATGTTTGGTTTGTAAACCGTATCTAAATTGCTTATCATGTGTGTGTTGGCCAAGTGCCTTAGGAGGATTCTTATGTGTTTGGTTGTTGAAGCATGAAACCTTGAATGCTTATATGCCATCTTTTGATCAATGCATGATTTCCTTGATGAATGTTGTTTGTTCATGTTGGGTGACTTGTATGACTAGGTCATGGTTAATAAATGTTGTATGAATGCTTGTTTGAGTCCAAGGAAGTCTTAAATTGCATCTAGGTTCGAGTCTTGTATGTTTTAGCTGAATTTGGGAGTCTTGCAGTGCAGGGCGTATCGGTACGCCTAAGGGCCGTATCGGTACGCCTAAGGGCCGTATCGATACGGTCTTGCCTCCAGGACTCAAGTTTAGCTGGGCGTATCGATACGCGAGGGTGTATCGATACGGTTTTTGCTCACCGGAATTCTGAGATTTTGGTGAGTTATTACTGTATCGGTACGGTGTGTTAGCGTATCGGTACGGGTTTATCTCGTTGACCACGAGATGTTGACTGGGAAGGGCGTATCGATACGCTCAAGGGCTATATCGATACGGTCTTCCTATGTTGACCCTTGAGTGTTGACTTTGGTCAAGGCTTATCGATACCCTCGACAAGTGTATCGATACGGCCTGCTTAATTACAGAAAATGGGTTGTTTTATGAATGATGTCTTGAATGGTCGATCTTTTTATTGCTCTTGTTTCCGCTGACGTGTTTCACATAGGTAATGGTATTGCATTTAGATAAGATTAATAAAGAAAATTTTAGGGTTGCTAACCGAGGGGGAACCTTAACGGGTTTCGCTTCAGTTTTCCCCGTGCGACCCACTCGGACCGGTTAAGCGCCCGGACCGGGACGAGGGGGTTACACTTGTTGGTATCAGAGCCTAAGGTTACCGAGACCTTGGGCAGGTAAGTGAGGTAAGTTTAAGTTTTGTATTGTATTGTTATGCACGGTGTTTACTTGCCTTGAAAGCATGATTGCTTGTGTGACAAGTATGCTAGTTGTTCTGTTTAAAAGCATGTTGTTTAAGAGTCCCAATTGCTACTATTACATTGGAAAAAAGATTTTTAAGTGAGGGAACGCACTTGAACCACTTGGAAGCCTTGCCTTGCTAACCCAACTTTTGTATGTTTGTTGTTGTTGTTGTAGTTATCGTTTGTGAGCGATGTCTAGGCCGAGGGGTAGGCCGAGGGTGGTTCGTCAGGAACCACGTGTTGCGGCTCCTGTTGAGCCGGTGATTGGTGTGGAGGCTCATATAGAAGGGCCGGTGGCCACGGGAGTTGGAGCTCCTCCACCACCTCCACCACCACCACCTTCTCCGCCTGGAGCTCGAGGCGAGGATGGAGATGAAGGAGAGGGACCTCAAGGTGGCCAAGGTCCGGCCGGAATTGATATGACTCCGCTAGTGCAAGCAATAGCGGGAGCATTTCAGGCCGCAGTTGCGGGAGCTCAGGCTGCAGCTCAGCCTAGGTGTGACGATGCTAGTCTACCTCTGGAGATGCTCCGTAGCTTGGTGGCCGAAGAGTTCAGAGGATCTACTCCGGAGAGGTCGGAGTTATGGTTGGAGAAGACGGTTCGTATCTTAGCTCAGATGGGTTGTGTGGGCGCGCGTAGATTGGGCTGTGTGATTTCCTTGCTTCAGGGTGATGCCTACACCTGGTGGGTCACCATTACTACTGGAGTTCCAGAGGCAGAGATTGGTTGGGATTTCTTTGAGTCCGCTTTCAGAAAGAGGTACTTGGGACCGAGGTACTTAGATGAGAAGAAGCGAGAGTTTATGGCCCTTACTCAGGGAGATGCTTCTGTGACTGATTATGAGATCCGTTTTGTTCGCTTGAGTCAGTACGCTCCAGAGTTGGTTCCTACTGAAGTGGAACGCTGTAACCGTTTTCGCTATGGGTTGAGCGAGGAGATTAAGAGGTACAAGTTAGCTTCTGACTACTTAGACTTTGATGTATTGGTCGCGAGGGCGAAGGATTTAGAACACAGTTTGGGTTCGGCCAAACGATCTGGTGGTTCTAGTTCTGGTAAGAGGCATAACCACTTTGACAGTAGAGATGCCAAGAGGCACAAGGGCGGCGGACAACATTATGACCATAGGCGTGGCGGTGGCCACCATGGTAGGGGCCATCAGGGCCATAGAGGTGGAGGGCGTTTGGCCGAGTGCACACGATGTGGGAGACAGGACGCTAGTGAGTGTTGGGGTAACTTCCATGCTTGTTGGAACTGTGGTTCAAGGGACCACTTTAGGAGGGAGTGCCCGCATCAAGCGGCACAGGCACCGAACATTGCTCAGGCTCCTGCAAGAGCGAATGATTCTCAGAGAGGCCGTGGGCGTGGTCGTGGCTACTTCCAGCCTAGGGCTCATGCACCTAGGGTAGATGCTCAGAGAAACCTTGCTCATGTTGTGACAGTGCAGCCAGAGGTAGGAGGACCAGCGAGAGTTTATGCTCAAAGAGAGGCCGAGAACGACACTGATGTGATAGCAGGTAATTTTGAGTTACAGTCTATGTCTTTGCTTTCTTTGGTTGATTCGGGTTCTACACATTCCTACATTTTAAGTGAGCATGCACAGAAGTTAGATATACCTGTTGAGATCTTAGATGTTGGTATGCATGTGACTAGTTCTTTTGGTGAGACAGTTGTGGTTAGACGTATGTATAGGAGATGTCCACTGAAGATTCAGGGTCATGTATTCTCTGTTGATATGATGGAACTTCCTTTTTATGGTTTTGATATTATTTTGGGTATGGACTGGTTGGTTGAGCACCGGGCTAGTGTGGATTTTGAGACGAAGAGGATTTCCTTGAAACTTTCTGACGACTACGAGGTAGTAGTAGTAGGCGAGAACATTAAGTTCTTGTCTAATGTGGTGTCGGCTTTAGAGGCTCACAGGTTGATGAATTCTGGATGTGGGGCTTACTTAGCTTATGTTATGAATCCGAATATGGGTGAGGCTAGACCGAAAGATATTAGAACAGTGTGTGACTTTCCGGATGTGTTTCCGGAAGAGCTGCCGGGTTTACCTCCTGACAGAGATGTTGAGTTTGTGATTGAGACTGTTTCAGGGTCTAATCCAGTTTCGATAGCTCCGTATCGTATGGCTCCGAAAGAATTGAAAGAATTGAAGAGTCAGTTGCAAGAATTATTAGACCGTGGTTTCATTAGGCCTAGTAGTTCTCCTTGGGGTGCTCCCGTATTGTTTGTGAAAAAGAAAGATGGTAGTATGCGCATGTGTATTGATTACAGGCAGTTGAATCAGCTGACTTTGAAGAACATGTATCCGTTGCCTCACATAGATGATTTGTTTGATCAGTTGAGAGGTGCTTCAGTGTTCTCGAAGATAGATTTGAGATCCGGGTACTACCAGTTGAAAGTGAAAGAGTGTGATGTTCCGAAGACAGCTTTTAGGACTAGATATGGTCACTATGAGTTTCTTGTGATGCCGTTCGGGCTCACGAATGCACCTGCAGCATTCATGGATATGATGAACAGAATTTTTAGGGACTATCTAGACCGTTTTTTGGTTGTCTTCATTGATGACATACTTGTGTACTCGAAGACCGAAGAAGAGCATGATGAGCACTTGAGGTTTGTTTTACAGAGATTGTTGAGCAATCAGTTGTATGTGAAGCTTAGTAAATGTGAGTTCTGGATTCGAGAGGTTGTATTTCTTGGCCATGTTGTTTCAGCCGAAGGTATCCGTGTTGATCCATCGAAGATTGAGGCTATTGTTGAGTGGAAACAACCTAAGTCTGTGACCGAGATTAGGAGTTTCCTAGGATTAGCCGGTTACTATAGGAGGTTTGTTAATGGTTTCTCTAGAGTAGCTGCTCCTTTGACTAAATTGTTGCAAAAAGGAGTTAAGTTTGAATGGTTAGATGCAAGACAGAAGGCCTTTGAGAAATTGAAAGAAGCTTTGGCAAATGCTCCAGTGTTAGAGCAACCTGTTTCAGGTAAGGAATTTGTGATTTACAGTGATGCTTCCTACATAGGTTTAGGGTGTGTTTTGATGCAAGAAAGAAGAGTTGTTGCTTATGCTTCAAGACAGTTGAAGATTCATGAGAAGAACTATCCTACTCATGATATAGAGTTAGCCGCGGTTGTTTTTGCATTGAAGATTTGGCGTCATTACTTGTATGGTGAGAAGTGTATAGTTTACACCGATCACAAGAGCTTGAATTACTTGATGACACAGAAGGAGTTGAACTTGAGACAAAGAAGATGGCTTGAGTTGTTAAAAGATTATGATTTGACCATTGAGTACCATCCGGGTAAAGCGAATGTAGTAGCCGATGCTTTGAGTAGAAAAGTGGTCGTTGAGTTGAGAGCTATGTTTGCTAGATTGAGTATATCCGATGATGGTGGGTTGATCACCGAGTTGCAAGTGAAGCCTTCCTTGATTCAGTTGATTAGAGAGAAGCAGTTGCAAGATGTGACTTTAGTCCCTCATGTACAGGACATAGCCGAAGGAAGACCGACCGAGTATAGTTTTAGTTGTGAGAGCTTGTTGTGCTTTAGAGATAGAATTGTTTTACCAGAAGATGTTGAGTTGAGGCGTCAGATATTGAGTGAAGCACATTCGAGTCCCTTTTCTATGCATCCGGGTAGTACCAAAATGTATCGTGATTTGAAAAATGATTACTTCTGGGTTGGTTTGAAGAAAGATGTAGCCGAGTATGTGAGCCGTTGTATGGTTTGTTAGAGAGTGAAGGCATAACATCAGGTTCCTTCAGGTTTGTTACAGCCTTTGAAGATTCCGGAATGGAAATGGGAGAGGATCACCATGGATTTTGTGTCGGGGTTGCCTTTGTCTCCTTCGAAGAAGAATTTTGTTTGGGTGATTGTGGATAGGTTCACTAAGTGTGCTCACTTCTTAGCAGTGAACACTACAGATTCCTTAGATAAGTTGGCAAACTTGTACATCCGTGAGATTGTGAGACTTCATGGAGTTCCGAAGTCTATTGTTTTAGATAGGGATCCTACATTTACTTCGAGGTTCTAGGGTTGTTTGCATAGTGCTCTGGGTAGCTGTTTGCATTTTAGTACGTCTTATTATCCGCAGTCCGATGGGTAGTCAGAGCGAGTGATACAGATTCTAGAGGATATGCTTCGTTGTTGTGTGATTAACTTCCAGGGTTCTTGGGAGAAGCACTTACCGTTAGTTGAGTTTGCTTACAACAACAATTATCAGTCTAGTATTCAGATGGCTCCCTATGAGGCTTTGTATGGTAGACGATGTAGGACTCTGATTTGTTGGGCTGAAACAGGTCAGAGGTTGTTACCTATGCCGGATTTGCTTAAGGGGACTACCGACAAGGTGAAATTGATTTGTGACCGTTTGAAAGCAGCTTCCGATCGTCAGAAGTCTTATTCGGATTTGAAGAGGAAAGATATTGAGTTCTTCGTGGGTGAGAAAGTGTTTCTGAAAGTATCTCCGTGGAAGAAGGTAATGAGATTTGGCCGGAAGGGCAAGTTGAGTCCGAGGTTCATCGGTCAGTACGAGATAGTTGAGCGGATTGGGCCTGTAGCTTACTGTTTAAGGTTACCTTCTGAGTTACAGAAGATCCATGATGTTTTTCATGTGTCTATGCTTAGGAGATATAGATCGGATCCTTCTCATGTTATGCCCGTAGAAGAGATAGAGTTGAATCCGGATTTATCTTATAATGAAGAGCCCGTTGAGATACTTGCTTCTGATAGCAAGGTGTTACGTGGTAAGACCATAGAGTTGATCAAGGTGTTGTGGAGACATAGAGGTGTGGAAGAGGCCACGTGGGAGAGGAAAGCTGGTATGGTTGAGCAGTTTCCGTATTTGTTTCCGATAGGTAATTTCTGGGACGAAATTTCCTTAAGTGGGGGAGAGTTGTAACACCTGGGTTTAGGGGTCGGGTGAAAATAATATTTTAATATTATTTGGGCTCGGGTTTATAATTAAAATAATCCTTTAAGTTTCGGGTTTCAAAAATAAATATTTGAAATTGGACCAAATTGAAGGAATTGTAAAGTGGAGAGTTTTTAAAGAGGAAAGAAGATAGCCATTCATTAATGGCCTTTTGGTAATTTGCCCATCTTTTAATTTAAATCCCCTTTTCCTATCATCTCTCACTATTCATCTTCTCCTTCAACCAAATATAACGTGGAATAGAGCTATCATTCCTCTATCACTATTCCATCAAAAAGCTCATCCATTTCAACTCATTTTTGAAAGGTAACATCGTTTTTGACTTCTCCTCAACTCCCTCTCTTTAAAAGTACAATTAGTTTTCATTTCCATTGAAGTTTTGAAAATGTGGACTAGGTCGGGCTTGGTAGACCCACCTAGAGTTAGGATTAGGGTGGTAGCCTAATCCTAAACTTGATCTAGAGCCATTGGATGAACTTGTATTTGGATGTTTATGCCTCGTATGACTTGTGATATGATTGATTTATGTATATTGTGTTATATATGTGAGATGGGTCATGAATTGTGATGCTTATGGCATGCGTGGAAATGGTTCATGATTGTGATCATGGTGAGTACGTGCTAAGCACGAAATTGATTGAAATGAATAATGTGGAATGAGTTAAATGTTGGATAGTATGCTTGAGAACAAATGATCGATCATTAGGATGTTAGTGTGCACACATGAGTCTAAAGTCGCGCGTGGCCTTGGTGGCGTTGAGTCACCAAGGAGGAGTACGGGTTCGCCCGAAAATTGTGTTTATATATAGTCGATGATGAGTGGAATCCCATCGACGGGGCGTGAGGATGAGTGGAATCCCCTCTGCGAGACCGATGATGAGTGTAATCCCACCGCGAGGTAAAGTGATTGTTGGATATGAGTTCCAACGTGTTTATCCGCGTATTCGGGTCATAGCTAGGTGCCAATATTGATTGATATGTATATCAATGTGTTGTAGAATGTGATTTCTACTTGGATACTTATATGTGTTTACATATGTTGTGAAATAGAGCTTGTTGAGCATGGCATATAATTGAATATTGTTCATGCATCTTTAACTTGTGGCTCTTGAGGATTCTTGGTAATTATGCTTTTACCTTGGCTAAGATCGTGCTTGGACCCTGCATTGTCGAAGTTTGTTTTAAAGAGCTTACCCTCACTAAGCTTATTTCTTACGCTCTCTCTTTGTTCGACAATGTAGATCCTTAGTTCGTGGGTTGCTTGCGCAAGTGGAGGGCCTCCAAGTGTGGTTGTTGGCTTTGAGTACATCAAGTATGAGCTTTTAATGTTTGAACATGTAATAGCTAAGCAATGAGATTTGTGTTATTTTGATGGATATTGTTGGTTGTTTAGGAGCTTGTTTAGACTCCATGCTTATGTTGCTTTTGTGTGGCTTGTCGATGCCATGTTTGGTTTGTAAACCGTATCTAAATTGCTTATCATGTGTGTGTTGGCCAAGTGCCTTAGGAGGATTCTTATGTGTTTGGTTGTTGAAGTATGAACCCTTGAATGCTTATATGCCATCTTTTGATCAATGCATGATTTCCTTGATGAATGTTGTTTGTTCATGTTGGGTGACTTGTATGACTAGATCATGGTTAATAAATGTTGTATGAATGCTTGTTTGAGTCCAAGGAAGTCTTAAATTGCATCTAGGTTCGAGTCTTGTATGTTTTAGCTGAATTTGGGAGTCTTGCAGTGCAGGGCGTATCGGTACGCCTAAGGGCCGTATCGATACGGTCTTGCCTCTAGGACTCAAGTTTGGCTGGGCGTATCGATACGCGAGGGTGTATCGATACAGTTTTTGCTCACCGGAATTCTGAGATTTTGGTGAGTTATTACCGTATCGGTACGGTGTGTTAGCGTATCGGTACGGGTTTATCTCGTTGACCACGAGATGTTGACTGGGAAGGGCGTATCAATACGCTCAAGGGCTGTATCGATACGGTCTTCCTGTGTTGACCCTTGAGTGTTGACTTTGGTCAAGGTGTATTGATACCCTCGACAAGTGTATCGATACGGCCTGCTTAATTACAGAAAATGGGTTGTTTTATGAATGATGTCTTGAATGGTCGATCTTTGTATTGCTCTTGTTTCCGCTAACGTGTTTCACATAGGTAATGGTAATGCATTTAGATAAGATTTATAAATGTAACGCCCCGGTTTTGGGCTTAGAAGTTTTGGGCGTTGACCGGTTTGGTCAAAGTCCTGTTCGAATCTTAAGAGGTGAAATTAGGAAAGCCTAGTTCGGGTTGCATTAAAAATATGGAAAAATGTTCTAAAATCATCTTTTAATATAATTAAGTGAACTGTGAAATCAATTTTGAAAAATGGGTTTTGGAAGTATGACATTTTGACTAGTGACCAAAATGTAAATTTCAAAAGTTTGGTGACTGTTTTATAAAGAGTTGAAACTTTGAATCTTTAAGGAGATATTAATCCAAAGATGATTTCTCCAGATTTTTCTAAGATATTTTAAGTCTAAAATCTGATTTTAAAGGTTATTAAAATTGGAGGGAAGCCATTTTGGCTATTTTTGGATTTTGTAACCAACTTTGCTAAACTTTCTTTCTCTCATTTTCTCTCAAACCAAACACTACTTTTCCAGAGAATTGGATCTGATTTCTTCACCTAAATCCCTCCATTCAACTCTCATTTGATTCCAAATCATTGTATCTTCAAAACCTCTTCAATTGCTTCTTGATTCTTCAAGGATTTTCATTCCAAAAAGTGGAGAATCACAAGTTTGGAGGTAAGAACGTCCTTCTCCTCTAAACTATCAGTTCTTTACTGAAATTCACAAGTTATCAACTCTTGATTGATGTTTAATTAAAGGCTTTTGAGTTTGGAATTGTATCTTGGCTTATAATGCAAAATTTGATGGTTTTTCATGATTTTCGTTAGATCTGATTGATCTGTGATTTAATATGTGTTTTTGATGTTAAATGAACTCTAAATTGATAAGGAAATGAGTTTTGATTGATGCAATCCCGGATAGGTTGAGTTTCCTAAGTTTATCTTAAGTTTCTTGGATGTTTTTGTGGTGATCTTGTGGATTTGTTGTTGCTGGAGGTATAAGGATGTTTGTAGGTTGTTTTTAGATGTTTTATGGTGATGATGGATGTTAGGTTTTGCTGGTTTATGGCTGGGCTTTGTTGAGAAGTGGTTTTGATGCAATTTCGGTTGTGTTTGGTGGCCGAAATTGGAGTATGAATGAGAGCAGCGAGTTTGAGTGCTTTCATTGAAGCTTTTGATGCTTGATGATGCATTAAACCTCTGCTTTAATGTGTTTAATCAGGGGAGGCATCTTTGGATCCAAGAGTTGTTGATCCGGAAGCTTGAATTCGTGCTTCGGCAAGTGGCGAAGTGGAATCGGTGAGTGAAAATGGGTTTTCGGCTTTGAAACCAATGTCTTGGGAGCTTAGTTTAAGTCTAAACAACTTTGCTAAGCTCGAGCGTAAGTTTTCGGAATTTCTCTCTAGTGGTGGCCATGATTTTGTTGTGATGCGAAATGATAATTTGCATGTTTTACATACTGTTTTGGAAGCATGTTTTAGCATGGTTTTTGCTGATGATGTAAGCCATATGTTGAAGGTAACTCTAGGTAGGAGTTCCTTGCTTTTGTACATTGAAATGATGTGGTTTAGTGCTTTTAAATGCATGATGAATATGGCTTGGTTTTATGCTTTAAAACAGTGATGAAAATGATGTATATTGGCAAGTGATGTTTTTAAAATGTTAAGGTCACTAGGGTGGTTAAAAGTCCTTGAGTGAGCCTTGTTACTTATGAACATCAAGGTGGTTAAAAGTCCTTGGATGGTTCATGTTGTGGACACTAAGGTGGTTAAAAGTCCTTAGGTGATCCTTTTCTATGGTGTTTAAAAGTCCATAGGCCAAGGTGTTTAAAAGTCCTTGGGATCAAGGTGTTTAAAAGTCCTTGATGAGTTACGTTTCATGGTGTTTAAAAGTCCATGGCCAAGGTGTTTAAAAGTCCTTGGGATCAAGGTGTTTAAAAGTCCTTGATGAGATACATTCTATGGTGTTTAAAAGTCCATAGGCCAAGGTGTTTAAAAGTCCTTGGGGCCAAGGTGTTTAAAAGTCCTTGGGGTGAAAGTTGATGAACTTGTGTTTAGAGAAATGGAATTTATCACTTGTAGCCAATATGACATGTTATGATTTGATGCATGAGATGCATGTTTAAGTATGCTTTTGAGCATGTGTAAATGATGGTTTGAAGCATGTTTTATAAAGTGTTTTATAAATGCATTATTGAATGGTTTAAATGAGCATTCCTCACTAAGCTTTGCTTACGCTCTCTTCGTTTTTCTTAATTCAATAATGCATAGCATTAGAGACCTTTGAGGGCAGCAAGAAGGGCAAGAATTCAAGTGCAAGTAAAGCTCAATGTATGGAAGGTTTTTGTTAAACATTTTAGCTTTTGGGTGATTTGGCAATGGGGGACCAATGTGTATGTTTTGGGAGGTGTTGGAGACTCCCTAAGTATGTTAAATGTTGATGTGTTTGTTGGCTTATGAATTGGAACCTTATATGCTTGTTTTGGAAGTTTGGTGTTGAATAGCTAGCTTGTGTAGGAAGCATGCCTATAGAATTGGGGCTTTTTGCATATAATGATGTTTGGTTGAATTGTTAGTGCTAATATG
Source organism: Hibiscus trionum (assembly GCA_030270665.1). Lineage (NCBI taxonomy): Eukaryota > Viridiplantae > Streptophyta > Magnoliopsida > Malvales > Malvaceae > Hibiscus > Hibiscus trionum. Next base: position 34,154,451 of record BSYR01000021.1, read on the forward strand.
TTCCTTATATGTTGAATTGCATGTTGGCAAAGTTTGGTGACATTTGGAGCATGATTGGTTGTGTAATTGCATGTTTAAAGTGGAGTTTTGGAGCAATCTGGGCAGGGTGTTTCGGAACAGCACCTACCGTTTCGGAACGGGTGCCTTAATTGTGCCCAGGCGTCCGAAACGGGAGGGGCCGTTCCGAAACGGAAAGGCTTCTGCCAGACCCCCATTTCGAAACGGGCTATGCCTGTTTCGGAACGGCCCCGCGTTTCGGAACGGGCTGTCTCCCGTTTCGGAACGGTCGACCGTTGGGGGCTGACATTGGCAGTTATGTGTTTTGGATTGTTTGCGTTTTGGTCCTGAAACTTGTTTGTGCAATTGTATGAGTTTGGGAAGTCCTTTTGAGCTGAAATTTCACAGGAAGCATGAAACCTGATTAATTTCAAGTTGGTAACTTCAATTTGGATTAAGTCCTTATAATTATCAGAATTTACAATTTGGTCCCTAAAGTTGTAAATTGTTCAATTGAGTCCCTGTTTGATCTCTGATGTTTGTGATCTTTTGGTATGATGTTTGTGTGATCACCATTAGGCTTAATGTGCATCTAGACAAGTTTTAAAAAGAAAAAAAGGGTCGTTAATCAAGGTTGACTTTCGGGTTGACTTTGGTTTTCCCCGTGTGACTTTCTTAATTCGGGTCAACCGTCTAGGCCGGGTTAAGGGGGTTACATTTGGTGGTATCAGAGCCAGGTTCTCGAGTAATTGGGAATGTTTGTATGCATGATTGAAGTATGTATGCTATGAATGCTTGTTGTTTGAAAGCATGTTCAGTAGTTTGAAATGTTGATGCAGTTGAGTTGTATGCTCTGATGTTGCATGTTGAGGGTACCCATTGCCAAACAAAAGCTAAAGGAAAGATGTTGTTTTGAAATGAAATTGAGCTTGAATACTTGGATTGCTAACCTTGCTGGGCCTGACTTTGTTTTATTTGTGTTATGATTGCATGGTAAAAGTATGGCACCACGTAGAGAGTTAAGAGGTAATGCGAGAGCTACGGCTCCTAATGAGAATGAGAATGAAGAGCACACTGGTAGTGCTGTGTTACCCCCTCCTCCGCCTGGTGGTGGTGCTGGAGGTGCGAGAGCTGAAGCTGCAGCTGATGCTGGTGCTGGAGCTGCTGGACCAGAGGTTGGTCAGGGGCAAGCTATGCCTGACATGTCTGCTTTGGTACAAGCTATTGCGGGTGCTTTTCGAGCAGCAGTAGCTGGAGCTCAGGGAGCTGGGCATCAGGGAGATGCTGGAGTCAGATTGCCTTTGGAGCGTCTGCGCAGTCTTGGAGGGACTGAGTTTAGAGGTTTGTCAGCTGAGAGTTCTGAGGCTTGGCTGGAAAGTACCAAGCGTATCTTGGGTCAGATGAGTTGCACGGATGTGCAAAAGCTGGGCTGTGTTGTGTCCTTGCTGCAGGACGATGCTTATACATGGTGGACGACTACCATTGCTGGAATGGCTGAAGCTGATGTTACCTGGACATTCTTTCATAATGTGTTTAAAAGAAGATATCTGGGAGTGAGATATCTGGATGAGAAAAAGCGGGAATTCATGTCTCTTACCCAAGGGAGCATGAGTGTAGCTGAGTACGAGGTACAGTTTGTACGGCTCAGTCAGTATGCACCGGGGTTGATACCTGATGAGAGGGCTAGGTGCGAGAGGTTTCGTTACGGTCTTGTGACGGATGTTAAGATGTATTTGCTGGCCGCCGAGTATGTTGATTTTGATGTGTTGGTGGGCCGAGCAAAGGATGTTGAGATGAACCTGAGTTTGTCTGCTAAGGGTGCTGGCAAGCGAGCTGCTGAGTATAGTTCCGGAGGTGGACGGAACAAGAGGGGACGAGATCAGAAGTATCAGTCCTCAGCCAGGAGAGGTGGTGGTGTGCCTGCTAGGGGTGGCGGTGCTAGAGCTGATCCTAGTGCTTGTTGGATCTGTGGTTCACGTGGTCACTTGAAGCGTGACTGTCCTCGTGCTGAGAGAGTGGCACAAGCTCCTGTTGCGGCTGCTGGTAACGGGTGCTGGAATTGTGGTTCTGCAGACCACATCAGGCGAGATTGTCCGAGGATGGCTGGTGAGCAGGTGCGTGCTCCTGTTGTTGCTGCACCGCAGAGAGGTCGTGGGCGCGGCCGTGGTAATTTTCAGAGGAGAGAGGAAGGTGGCCGAGGGGTAGCTCATGTTGTAGCTATTCAGCCTGAAGGTGGAGGCCAAGCGAGGGTGTATGCTCAGAGAGAGGGCAGGAATGATGCAGATGTGATTGCAGGTACCTTTACTTTGCAGTCCTTGTCATTGCTTTCTTTGATTGATTCTGGATCTACGCATTCATATATTCTTCGTGAGCATGCTGAATTGCTTGGTTTGCCTGTTGAGTCTTTGGATGTTGGTGTTCGGGTCACTAGTTCTTTTGGTGAGACTGTTGTGACTCGAAAGTTGTATAGAAGGTGTCCTTTGGTTGTTCAAGAGCATGTCTTTCATGTTGATCTTATGGAGTTGCCCTTCTATGGTTTCGATGTGATCCTTGGTATGGATTGGCTTGTTGAGCATCGTGCTGTTGTGGATTGTGAGAATAAGCGTGTTTCGCTTAAGCTTGCGGATGATTATGAAGTTGTGGTGGTTGGTGAGAATGTGAAGTTTCTTGCCAATGTTGTGTCTTCTTTGGAGGCGAGCAGGATGCTGAGGCAAGGTTGCGAAGCCTATCTAGCTTTTGTGATGAATCCTAGCTCTAAGGAGTTGAGGGTGCAAGATAACAGGGTTGTAAAGGAGTTTCCTGGTGTTTTTCCTGAGGAGTTGCCTGGTTTACCTCCTAACCGCGAGGTGGAGTTTGGAATTGAGCTGTATGAGAATACGACTCTTGTGTCCATTACTCCATATAGAATGGCACCTAAGGAGCTGAAGGAGCTGAAGACGCAGTTGCAAGAGTTGCTTGATCGTGGTTTCATCCGGCCGAGTGTGTCACCTTGGGGAGCACCGGTCTTGTTTGTGAAGAAGAAGGATGGCACTATGAGAATGTGCATTGATTACCGTCAGCTGAACAAGTTGACTATCAAGAATCGGTATCCTTTGCCGAGGATTGATGATCTCTTTGATCAATTTCGGGGAGCTGCTGTGTTCTCTAAGATTGACTTGAGGTCAGGGTATTATCAGTTGAAGGTGAAAGATGTGGATGTGCCTAAGACAGCTTTCAGGACAAGGTATGGGCATTATGAGTTTCTTGTGATGCCGTTTGGGTTGACAAATGCTCCTGCTGCTTTCATGGACATGATGAATCGTGTGTTTCATGAATACCTGGACAAGTTTGTTGTGGTGTTCATTGATGATATCCTCGTGTACTCGCGTACTGAGGAGGAGCATGAAGAGCATTTGAGGATTGTTTTGCAAGCTTTGTTGGAGAATCAGCTTTATGCTAAGCTGAGCAAGTGTGAGTTCTGGTTAAGAGAGGTGGTTTTTCTTGGACATGTGGTCTCAGCTGAGGGGATTCGTGTTGATCCTCAGAAGATTGAGGCGGTGATGAGCTGGAAGGTTCCTAAGTCTGTTCATGAGGTCCGTAGTTTCCTTGGTTTGGCGAGATACTACCGAAGGTTTGTGGATGGGTTTTCCAAGATTGCTGCTCCTTTGACAAAGCTGTTGCAGAAGGATGTTAAGTATGAGTGGACAGAAGCGAGACAGCAGGCTTTTGAGAAGCTGAAGGCGGCTTTGACGCAAGCTCCTATCTTGATTCAGCCTGAATCAGGGAAAGAGTTTGTGGTTTACAGTGATGCATCCTATGTTGGTTTGGGGTGTGTGCTAATGCAGGAGGGTAAGGTGGTGGCTTATGCATCGCGGCAGTTGAAAGTGCATGAGCGCAATTACCCTACGCACGATATTGAGCTGGCTGCAGTGGTTTTTGCTCTGAAGATCTGGAGGCATTATCTGTATGGTGAGAAGTGTACTGTGTACACAAATCACAAGAGTTTGAGGTATCTGATATCTCAGAAGGAGTTGAATCTTAGGCAGCGGCGTTGGTTGGAGTTGCTCAAGGATTATGATCTGACGATTGAGTATCATCCTGGAAAAGCTAATGTTGTTGCTGATGCCTTGAGTAGGAAGGTAGCTGTTGAGTTGAGAGCCATGTTTGCTAGCTTGAGCATATCGCATGATGGTGGTCTTGTGGCTGAGTTACAAGTGAAGCCATCTTTGGTTCAGTTGATCAAGGATAAGCAGTTGTTGGATGATTCCTTGGTGTCTCATGTTCAGGATATCGCGGAGGGTAGACCTTCGGATTTCTGTTTCAATGATGATGGTGTGTTGTGTTTTGGTAGTCGGATAGTTGTGCCCAATGATGCTGAGTTGAGGCGTGCTATTCTGACTGAAGGTCATAGTAGTCCTTTTGCTATGCACCCTGGTAGTACTAAGATGTACCGTGATCTTCGTGATGAGTACTATTGGGTTGGTTTGAAGAAGGATGTTGCGGAGTTCGTGAGCAAGTGTTTGGTGTGTCAGCGAGTTAAGGCTGAGCATCAGTTTCCTTCTGGTTTGTTGCAACCGTTGAAAATCCCTGAATGGAAGTGGGAAAGGGTTACCATAGATTTTGTATCTGGTTTACCTTTGTCTCCATCGAAGAAGAATTCGGTCTGGGTGATTGTGGATCGCCTGACGAAGTGTGCACATTTCTTGCCTGTCATACTACGTTTTCTTTGGATAAGCTGGCAGAGCTGTACATTGCTGAGATTGTGCGGCTGCATGGTGTGCCTAAGTCGATTGTGTCGGATAGGGATCCGAGGTTCACATCGCGTTTCTGGCAGTGTTTGCATCAAGCTCTGGGTACATGGTTGCATTTCAGTACATCCTATCATCCTCAGTCGGATGGTCAGTCTGAGCGAGTTATCCAGATTTTGGAGGATATGTTGAGGTGCTGCGTGATTGAGTTCCAAGGTTCTTGGGAGAAGCATCTGCCTTTGGTTGAGTTTGCTTATAACAACAGTTATCAGGCGAGCATACAGATGGCACCTTATGAGGCTTTGTACGGGAGGAAGTGTAGAACTCCTCTTTGTTGGGCTGAAACTGGTCAAAAGTTGGTTTCGATGCCGGCTTTGTTGAAAGGGACCACAGAGAAGGTGAAGCTCATTTGTGAGCGGTTAAAGGCTGCTTCTGATCGGCAGAAGTCTTACGCGGATTTGAAGCGTAAGGAGATAGAGTATGCGGTGGGTGACCGTGTGTTCTTGAAAGTTTCGCCTTGGAAGAAGGTGATGCGGTTTGGCCGGAAGGGCAAGTTGAGCCCTAGGTACATTGGACCATATGAGGTGGTTGAGCGTGTGGGTCCTGTTGCGTATCGGTTGAGGTTACCTCAGGAGTTGGAGAAGATTCATGATGTGTTTCATGTTTCTATGCTCCGGAAGTATAGATCTGATCCTTCGCATGTGATGCCTGTGGAGGAAGTGGTTTTGAATCTGGATTTGACCTATGATGAGGAACCGGTGAAGGTTCTGGATTCGGATAGCAAGGTTCTTCGTGGCAAGACCATTGAGTTGGTGAAGGTGCTGTGGAAGCATCGCGGTGTTGAGGAAGCCACGTGGGAGCGGAAAGAAGACATGCTGAAGCAGTTTCCTTATCTCTTTCCTTCAGGTAAATTTCGAGGACGAAATTTCTTAAGGGGGGGAGAGTTGTAACGCCCCGGTTTTGGGCTTAGAAGTTTTGGGCGTTGACCGGTTTGGTCAAAGTCCTGTTCGAATCTTAAGAGGTGAAATTAGGAAAGCCTAGTTCGGGTTGCATTAAAAATATGGAAAAATGTTCTAAAATCATCTTTTAATATAATTAAGTGAACTGTGAAATCAATTTTGAAAAATGGGTTTTGGAAGTATGACATTTTGACTAGTGACCAAAATGTAAATTTCAAAAGTTTGGTGACTGTTTTATAAAGAGTTGAAACTTTGAATCTTTAAGGAGCTATTAATCCAAAGATGATTTCTCCAGATTTTTCTAAGATATTTTAAGTCTAAAATCTGATTTTAAAGGTTATTAAAATTGGAGGGAAGCCATTTTGGCTATTTTTGGATTTTGTAACCAACTTTGCTAAACTTTCTTTCTCTCATTTTCTCTCAAACCAAACACTACTTTTCCAGAGAATTGGATCTGATTTCTTCACCTAAATCCCTCCATTCAACTCTCATTTGATTCCAAATCATTGTATCTTCAAAACCTCTTCAATTGCTTCTTGATTCTTCAAGGATTTTCATTCCAAAAAGTGGAGAATCACAAGTTTGGAGGTAAGAACGTCCTTCTCCTCTAAACTATCAGTTCTTTACTGAAATTCACAAGTTATCAACTCTTGATTGATGTTTAATTAAAGGCTTTTGAGTTTGGAATTGTATCTTGGCTTATAATGCAAAATTTGATGGTTTTTCATGATTTTCGTTAGATCTGATTGATCTGTGATTTAAGATGTGTTTTTGATGTTAAATGAACTCTAAATTGATAAGGAAATGAGTTTTGATTGATGCAATCCCGGATAGGTTGAGTTTCCTAAGTTTAGCTTAAGTTTCTTGGATGTTTTTGTGGTGATCTTGTGGATTTGTTGTTGCTGGAGGTATAAGGATGTTTGTAGGTTGTTTTTAGATGTTTTATGGTGATGATGGATGTTAGGTTTTGCTGGTTTATGGCTGGGCTTTGTTGAGAAGTGGTTTTGATGCAATTTCGGTTGTGTTTGGTGGCCGAAATTGGAGTATGAATGAGAGCAGCGAGTTTGAGTGCTTTCATTGAAGCTTTTGATGCTTGATGATGCATTAAACCTCTGCTTTAATGTGTTTAATCAGGGGAGGCATCTTTGGATCCAAGAGTTGTTGATCCGGAAGCTTGAATTCGTGCTTCGGCAAGTGGCGAAGTGGAATCGGTGAGTGAAAATGGGTTTTCGGCTTTGAAACCAATGTCTTGGGAGCTTAGTTTAAGTCTAAACAACTTTGCTAAGCTCGAGCGTAAGTTTTCGGAATTTCTCTCTAGTGGTGGCCATGATTTTGTTGTGATGCGAAATGATAATTTGCATGTTTTACATACTGTTTTGGAAGCATGTTTTAGCATGGTTTTTGCTGATGATGTAAGCCATATGTTGAAGGTAACTCTAGGTAGGAGTTCCTTGCTTTTGTACATTGAAATGATGTGGTTTAGTGCTTTTAAATGCATGATGAATATGGCTTGGTTTTATGCTTTAAAACAGTGATGAAAATGATGTATATTGGCAAGTGATGTTTTTAAAATGTTAAGGTCACTAGGGTGGTTAAAAGTCCTTGAGTGAGCCTTGTTACTTATGAACATCAAGGTGGTTAAAAGTCCTTGGATGGTTCATGTTGTGGACACTAAGGTGGTTAAAAGTCCTTAGGTGATCCTTTTCTATGGTGTTTAAAAGTCCATAGGCCAAGGTGTTTAAAAGTCCTTGGGATCAAGGTGTTTAAAAGTCCTTGATGAGTTACGTTTCATGGTGTTTAAAAGTCCATGGCCAAGGTGTTTAAAAGTCCTTGGGATCAAGGTGTTTAAAAGTCCTTGATGAGATACATTCTATGGTGTTTAAAAGTCCATAGGCCAAGGTGTTTAAAAGTCCTTGGGGCCAAGGTGTTTAAAAGTCCTTGGGGTGAAAGTTGATGAACTTGTGTTTAGAGAAATGGAATTTATCACTTGTAGCCAATATGACATGTTATGATTTGATGCATGAGATGCATGTTTAAGTATGCTTTTGAGCATGTGTAAATGATGGTTTGAAGCATGTTTTATAAAGTGTTTTATAAATGCATTATTGAATGGTTTAAATGAGCATTCCTCACTAAGCTTTGCTTACGCTCTCTTCGTTTTTCTTAATTCAATAATGCATAGCATTAGAGACCTTTGAGGGCAGCAAGAAGGGCAAGAATTCAAGTGCAAGTAAAGCTCAATGTATGGAAGGTTTTTGTTAAACATTTTAGCTTTTGGGTGATTTGGCAATGGGGGACCAATGTGTATGTTTTGGGAGGTGTTGGAGACTCCCTAAGTATGTTAAATGTTGATGTGTTTGTTGGCTTATGAATTGGAACCTTATATGCTTGTTTTGGAAGTTTGGTGTTGAATAGCTAGCTTGTGTAGGAAGCATGCCTATAGAATTGGGGCTTTTTGCATATAATGATGTTTGGTTGAATTGTTAGTGCTAATATGTTCCTTATATGTTGAATTGCATGTTGGCAAAGTTTGGTGACATTTGGAGCATGATTGGTTGTGTAATTGCATGTTTAAAGTGGAGTTTTGGAGCAATCTGGGCAGGGTGTTTCGGAACAGCACCTACCGTTTCGGAACGGGTGCCTTAATTGTGCCCAGGCGTCCGAAACGGGAGGGGCCGTTCCGAAACGGAAAGGCTTCTGCCAGACCCCCGTTTCGAAACGGGCTATGCCTGTTTCGGAACGGCCCCGCGTTTCGGAACGGGCTGTCTCCCGTTTCGGAACGGTCGACCGTTGGGGGCTGACATTGGCAGTTATGTGTTTTGGATTGTTTGCGTTTTGGTCCTGAAACTTGTTTGTGCAATTGTATGAGTTTGGGAAGTCCTTTTGAGCTGAAATTTCACAGGGAAGCATGAAACCTGATTAATTTCAAGTTGGTAACTTCAATTTGGATTAAGTCCTTATAATTATCAGAATTTACAATTTGGTCCCTAAAGTTGTAAATTGTTCAATTGAGTCCCTGTTTGATCTCTGATGTTTGTGATCTTTTGGTATGATGTTTGTGTGATCACCATTAGTCTTAATGTGCATCTAGACAAGTTTTAAAAAGAAAAAAAAGGGTCGTTAATCAAGGTTGACTTTCGGGTTGACTTTGGTTTTCCCCGTGTGACTTTCTTAATTCGGGTCAACCGTCTAGGCCGGGTTAAGGGGGTTACAATAAATGAAAATTTTAGGGTTGCTAACCGATAGGGAACCTTAACGGGTTTCGCTTCGGTTTTCCCCGTGCGACCCACTCAGACCGGTCAAGCGTCTGGACCGAGACGAGGGGGTTACATCAGGATTGAGGTTTTGAGGTTTTTCTTGGCTTGAAAATCTTGTGTTTTATGCTTGATTAGTGTTCCAGGTTTGCTACATTGATGTGTGATCTGATTTGAGGTTGTTTTGATTGTGTGGACTTGATTAGAAGCAAGAATTCGTGTTGGTGATGCCTCGAGAACAAATCCGGAATCGTTGGAAGCTTGATCGGCTAGTGTGTTGAGCTTGGAATAGTCAGTGAGTGGTTAAATGTTTTTAAATGGTTTTTGAGTATTGGTTAAAGCATGTGGACTAGGTTGGGCTTGGTAGACCCACCTAGAGTTGGGATTAGAGTGGGAGCCTAATCCCAAGCTTTAGTAGAGATTTTGATTGAACTCTAATTGTTGATTATGCCTCATGTTTATTTGTGGTTAATGATGGCTATGTATAATGTGTTATACATGTATGTTGAGGCATGGTTATGATGCATTGTGATATGCATGTGGTTTGTGCATGATGGTAATCATGGTGAGTACGTGCTAAGCACGGAAGTTGAAATGTAATGGTGTTGTGAAATTTGTGAATTGTGTTTAATATTGGCACTAGTATGCTTGGGTACAAATGATCGATCATTAGGATGTTTAGTGTGCACACGTGAGTTAAATGCGCGCGTGGTCTTGGTGATGGTAGTCATCAAGATGGAGTACGAGTTCGCCCGTAAATTCTTCTTGTATATGTTAGTCGGTGATGAGTGTAATCCCATCGATGGGGTGTGAGGATGAGTGGAATCCCCTCCACGTGAACGATGATAAGTGTAATCCCACCGTAAGGTAATGGTTGTGTTGGATGTGAGTTCCAACGGTTATCCGCGTATTCGAGTCATAGCTATGTGCCGATATGAGATGATATGTGTGCCAATATGATTTGAGATGTGTTGCCAATATAGATTAATATATGTGTTTACATATGATGTGGTTATGGACTTGTTGAGCATGGCATACTATGAGTTTATGTTCAAGCATCATTGATATTTTGGCTCTTGCGGATCGAAGGTAAGATCATGCATTCTACCTTGGTTGTGCTCGTGTTTGGACCCTGCATTGTCGAGGTTGTTTTAATGAGCTTACCCTCACTAAGCTTTATGCTTACGCTCACTTTTGTTCGACAATGCAGATCCGTAGTTCGTGGGTTGCTTGTGCAATGAGAGGTCCTCCAAGTGTGCTTTCTGGTGCTATCTTAGCTTTCAAGTATGGACTTTTAAGTTATAAGGTGTAATAGTCAAGCAATGGGATATGTATTGTTGATTTGAGTTTTTGAAGTATGTTGGTGTTGGTTTGTTTAGGAGCATGTTTAGACTCCTTATTATGATGTTTTTGGTTTGGCTTTTGGATGCCTTGTTTGGATTGTAAACCATGTTTAAGTTGCTTATCATGTATGTTGTCCTTGTGCCTTTATGGATGCCTAAGTGTTTTTTTGTTGAAGCATGAATCTTAAATGTTATGTATGAAGCATGTGTTTGGGGTGTTAAGCATGCTTGTAGATGTTTGGTTTGCCTTAGAGTTGTTGTATGTGTGTTGGGGGAGGTTTTAGTGGAGTTTTGGGACAGCCTTTTGCCATAAACCAGCTAAAACCAATCTGCAGACAGAGGGCGTTTCGAAACGGGTGGTCCCGTTTCGGTATGGTACCTTTGTTTTTGGCCAGGCATTTCGGTACGCTAGGGGCCGTTTCAATACGATTTTACTACTGGAAATCTGAGAATTTGACGATAAAATAAAGTACTGAAACGGGCTTTAGTGTTTCGGAACGGCCTTCGTATCGTTGACCACGAGAAGTTGACCATTAAGGGCGTTTCAATACGGGCAACCCCTGTTTCGAAACGGTCTCTTCGGGTTGACTTTCGCCAGTTGACCTGGTCAAGGAATATCGAAACACCCTATGGGCGTTCCGAAACGGCCTGCTGTTTAAGTTTAAAATGGGCTCTTTTACTTGGGCTGTTGGTTGTTTACCTCATTGTTTCTTATGTTGTTTCTTTTCTCACATAGGGTTCAATATCTCATCTAGAAAAGATAATTTAAATGAAAAACTTTTTCTTGGGTCGGTAACCAAAGTGGAGCCTTAACAGGTTTCGCCTCTGTTATCCCCATGTAGCCCACTCAGATCGGTCAAGCGTCCGGACCGGGATGATGGGGTTACACTTGTTGGTATCAGAGCCTAAGGTTTCCAAGACCTTGGGCAGGTAAGTGAGGTAAGTTAAGTTCTTGTATTGTAATTGCACGGTGGTTGCTTGCCATGTAAGTATGTTTACTTGTTTATCAAGTATGCCTTATTGTATGCTTGTTTGATCGTGTATGTTTGATGTTTGAAGCATGTTGTGTAGAGTCCCATTGCTTCTATTACATCAGAAAAATGAATTTTAAGTGAGGGAACATACTTGAGCCACTTGGAACCCTTGCCTTGCTAACCCTATCTCTTGTGCTTTGTTGTTGTTGTAGTAGTTGTTATCTGTGAGCGTGTATGTCGAGGCCTAGAGGTAGACCGAGGTTGGTTTGTCAGGAACCACCTGTTGTGGCTCCTGTTGATGAGCCGGTGGCTGGAGTAGAAGCTCATGTGGAAGAGCCTGCTGTTGGAGTTGGAGCTCCTCCTCCACCACCAACTCAGCCTGAAGCGGGAGGCGAGGCTGGAGTTGAGGGAGCGGGACCTCAGGTTGGTCAGGGTGGCCAAGGTCCCGCGGGAATAGATATGGCTCCGCTTGTACAAGCTATAGCGGGAGCATTCCAGGTCACAGTTTTCGGAGCTCAGGCTGCAGCTCAGCCGAGAGGTGATGATACTAGTTTACCGTTAGAGAGGCTTCGTAGCCTAGGAGCAGAAGAGTTCAGAGGGTCTACACCTGAGAGATCCGAGTTGTGGTTGGAGAAGACAATCCGTATCTTAGCTTAGATGGGTTGTATTGGTGCTCGCAAGTTGGGCTATGCGATTTCGTTGCTTCAGGGTGATGCCTACACCTGGTGGGTCACCATTACTACTGGGGTTCCTGAGGCTGAGATTGGTTGTGATTTCTTTTAGACTGCTTTCAGGAAGAGGTACTTGGGGCCGAGATATCTTGATGAGAAGAAACGAGAGTTCATGGCTCTTGTCCAGGGAGATGCTTCAGTGACTGACTACGAGATCCGTTTTGTTCGTTTGAGTCAGTATGCTCTAGAGTTAGTTCCTACTGAGAGGGACCGTTTTAACCGTTTCACATATGGGCTTCATGAGGAAGTCAAGAGGTACACCTTGGCTTCAGATTATTCTGATTTTGATGTCTTGGTCGCTAGAGTAGCTGCTCGGGATTGAGGTTTTGGGGTTGTTCATGGCTTGAAAATCTTGTGTTTTATGCTTGATTAGTGTTCCGGGTTTGCTACATTGATATGTGATCTGATTTGAGGTTGTTTTGATTGTGTGGAGTTGATTAGAAGCAAGAATTCGTGTTGGTGAAGCCTCGGGAAAAAATCAGGAATCGTTGGAAGCTTGATCGGCTAGTGTGTTGAGCTTGGAATAGTCAGTTAGTGGTTAAATGTTTTTAAATGGTTTTCGAGTATTGGTTAAAGCATGTGGACTAGGTTGGGCTTGGTAGACCCACCTAGAGTTGGGATTAGAGAGGTAGCCTAATCCCAAGCTTTAGTAGAGACTTTGGTTGAACTCTATTTGTTGATTATGCCTCATGTTTATTTGTGGTTAATGATGGCTATGTATAATGTGTTATACATGTATGTTGAGGCATGGTTATGATGCATTGTGATATGCATGTGGTTTGTGCATGATGGTAATCATGGTGAGTACGTGCTAAGCACGGAAGTTGAAATGTAATGGTGTTGTGAAAGTTGTGAATTGTGTTTAATATTGGCACTAGTATGCTTGGGTACAAATGATCGATCATTAGGATGTTTAGTGTGCACACGTGAGTCAAATGCGCGCGTGGTCTTGGTGATGGTAGTCATCAAGATGGAGTATGGGTTCGCCCGAAAATTCTTCTTGTATATGTTAGTCGGTGATGAGTGTAATCCCATCGACGGGGCGTGAGGATGAGTGGAATCCCCTCCGCGTGAACGGTGATGAGTGTAATCCCACCGTAAGGTAATGGTTGTGTTGGATGTGAGTTCCAACGGTTATCCGCGTATTCGAGTCATAGCTAGGTGCCAATATGAGATGATATGTGTGCCAATATGATTTGAGATGTGTTGCCAATATGGATTAATATATGTGTTTACATATGATGTGGTTATGAACTTGTTGAGCATGGCATACTATGAGTTTATGTTCATGCATCATTGATATTTTGGCTCATGCGGATCGAAGGTAAGATCATGCATTCTACCTTGGTTGTGCTCGTGCTTGGACCCTGCATTGTCGAGGTTGTTTTAATGAGCTTACCCTCACTAAGCTTTATGCTTACGCTCTCTTTTGTTCGACAATGCAGATCCGTAGTTCGTGGGTTGCTTGTGCAAGAAGAGGGCCTCCAAGTGTGCTTTGTGGTGCTATCTTAGCTTTCAAGTATGGACTTTTAAGTTCTAAGGTGTAATAGTCAAGCAATGGAATATGTATTATTGATTTGAGTTTTTGAAGTATGTTGGTGTTGGTTTGTTTAGGGGCATGTTTAGACTCCTTATTATGATGTTGTTGGTTTGGCTTTTGGATGCCTTGTTTGGATTGTAAACCATGTTTAAGTTGCTTATCATGTATGATGGCGTTGTGCCTTTATGGATGCCTAAGTGTTTGTTTGTTGAAGCATGAATCTTAAATGTTATGTATGAAGCATGTGTTGAATGTTGTTGATTCCTTTAATGTATGGCTTCTTTATGTTTGGGGTGTTAAGCATGCTTGTAGATGTTTGGTTTGCCTTAGAGTTGTTGTATGTGTGTTGGGGGAGGTTTTAGTGGAGTTTTGGGACAACCTTGTGCCATAAACCAGCTAAAACCAATATGCAGACAGAGGGCGTTTCGAAACGGTTGGTCCCATTTCGGTACAGTCCCTTTGTTTTTGGCCAGGCGTTTCGGTACGCTAGGGGCCGTTTCGATGCGATTTTGCTACTGGAAATCTAAGAATTTGACGATAAAATGAAGTATCGAAACAGGCTTTAGTGTTTCGGAACGACCTTTGTATCGTTGACCACGAGAAGTTGACCGTTGAGGGTGTTTCGATATGGGCCAACCCTGTTTCGAAACGGTCTCTTCGGGTTGACTTTGGCTAGTTGACCTGGTCAAGGCGTATCGAAACACCCTATGGGCGTTCCGATATGGCCGGCTGTTTAAGTTTAAAATGGGCTGTTTTACTTGGGCTATTTGTTGTTTACCTCATTGTTTCTTCCGCTATTGCTTTTCTCACATAGGGTTTAATATCTCATCTAGAAAAGATAATTTAAATGAAAAAGTTTTTCTTGGGTCGGTAACCGAAGTGGAGCCTTAACGGGTTTCGCCTCAGTTATCCCCGTGTAGCCCACTCGGATCTGTCAAGCGTCCGGACCTGGACGAGGAGGTTACACTTAGCTTGGCATACAACTGATTCTCTAGTAGGGTCTGAAGTACTAACCGCAAATGCTCATCATGCTCCTCTTCGGTCCTAGAGTATACTAAGATGTCGTCTATGAACCCTACCACAAACCTGTCCAAGAACTCATGAAACACACAGTTCATCATGTCCATGAAAGCTGCTGGAGCTTTAGTCAACCCAAAAGGCATCACCAAAAACTCATAGTGCCCATAACGTGTACGAAAGCCCGTCTTCGGTATGTCCACATCCTTTACCTTCAAATGATAGTACCTGGACCTCAAGTCAATCTTCGAAAACAAAGAAGCACCTCTCAACTAGTCTAGCAAGTCATCTATCCTAGGTAAAGGGTATTTGTTCTTCACTGTCACCTTATTCAACTGCCTATAATCTATGCACATCCTCATGCTACCATATTTCTTTTTCACAAACAAGACCGGAGCACCCCGCGGAGAAATACTAGGCCTAATGAAACCTCTATCGGTCAACTCCTGAAGCTGCATCTTTAACTCCTTTAACTCTTTCGGTGCCATTCTATACAAAGCAATCGACATTGGTGCAGAATAAAAATACGTCTCAATAGCAAACTCAACTACTCTGTCTGGAGGCAAACCCGGTAACTCTTTTGGAAAAACACTCGGAAAATCACATACTGTTCTGATGTCCTGAGGTCTCACCTCACTCATATTCAGATTCATTACATAAGCCAAGTAAGCCTGACACCCCGAACTCAACAACTTTTGAGCTTTCAAAGCTGAAACCACATTGGACAAAAACCTGACGTTCTCACCAACTACCACAACCTCAAAGTCATCGGTAAGCCTCAAGGAGACTCTCTTGGTCTCGAAGTCAACCCTAGCCCTATGCTCTACGAGACAATCCATGCCCAAAATCACATCAAGACTGTAGAAGGGTAACTCCATCATATCGACCGGGAATACGTGGTTCTGAACCATCAAGGGACACCTTCTATACACTTTCCTAACTACCATTGTGTCGCCAAAAGAGCTAGTAACATTTACACCTACCTCTAGCCAATCACATGGTAACCCTAATAACCTTGCGTGCTCACCCAAAATATACGAATGTGTCGACCCTGAATCTATCAAAGAAAGCAAACTCAAATACTGTAATGAGAAATTACTTGCAATGAAATAAGTGTCATTCCCAGCCTCACGCTGAGCATACACCCTAGCCGGTCCTCCTCCCTCGGGCAGGACTGCTACTACATGAGCCAAGTTCCTCTGACCGTCATTCCTTGGCTGAAAGTTTCCACGACCGCGCCCACGGCCTCTCTGATGCTCAAAGCCCCTAGCTGGAGCCGGTCCGCCCCTAGTCGGGTGTGGACAGTTACGCTTCATGTGGTCTCAAGATCCACAGTTCCAACACGGCCCAAAGGTACCCGCACACTCGCCCTGATGGCGTCTCCCACACCTATTACACTCTGGTGTGTGCATCACAGCTCCTTGGCCCTGATGGCCCTGACCATAGTTACCACCCTTATGTCTCGAATCCGGTTGGTACCTCCTATCCCTATGCCTCTTGGCCTGATCTCTATCCCAGTTTGCATGTCTCCTTCCGGAATCGGACCCACTAGCTCGTGCACTAGAGCCCAAGTTCTGTTCAATATCCTTGGCCCTAGAGACCGAAACGTCGAACTCAGTGTAGTTAGAGGAGAGTATGTAGGTCTTCACGTCTCTAGTCAACCCATATCTAAAGCGCTCACACCGCTCCCTCTCATTAGAGACCAACTCTGAAGCATACTGGCTCAATCTCACAAACTGGACCTCGTACTCGGTCACGGTCCTGTTACCCTGAACCAAGGCCATAAACTCCCTCTTCTTTTCATCCAAGTACCAAACTCCAAGATACTTCCTTTTGAAGGCATTTCTGAAGAACTCCCAAGTGATATCCGCTTCGGCCATCCCCGAAGTAACAGTGGTCCACCAAGTATAAGCATCCCCCTGAAGCAAGGAGACAATGCAACCCAACTTACGGGCGTCTGAACACTCCTTCTGACCCAAAATGCGAGTAGTACTCTCAAGCCACCTGTAACACCCCAATTTTGGGCTTGGAAGTTTAGGGTCTGAACCGGACCGATCTGATTTTTGGTTTGAATATAAAAGGTGGTTTTAGGGAAAGCCTAGTTCGGGATGCATTAAAAATATGGAAAAATATCTAAATATCCTCTTTTAATATATATAAGAGAGTGGTGAAATCAATTTTACAAAATAAGGTCTGGAAGTGTGACATTTCGAAATAGTGACTAAAATGTAATTTTTGAAAAGTTTAGTGGTGACTGTTTTGTAAGGATTGAAACTTTGAATCTTTAAGGAGCTAATTTATCCAAGGAAGGATTTCTCCAGATTTTTCTTAATTTTAATGACTCATTTAATGTTTAATTAATTAAAAGAAAAGAGGGAAAACCATATTTTAGTTTTCATGACCAACTTTCTCTAAAATTTTCCTATTTCATTTTCTCTCAAAATTCCCTCAGCCAAACACATTTCCACAACAACATTCCTTTTTATTTTCACATTAAATGATGAGTTTTCAATCATCAAAAGATTCCTAATCCTTTCTACATCAAATCCTCTTCATTTGCTCATTGGATTTTCAAGGATTTTTGCTCAAATCAAGGAGAAATCTACATTTAGAGGTAAGGATGCCATTCTCCTCTAAATACTCAGTTATTTACTGAAATTCCCAAGTTCTCAATCCTTAAATTGAGTTTTATAAAAGGTTTTAATGTTGTGATCTTGATTTTGGCTTAAAACTCAAGATTTTGATTTAATCTTGAAGAAATTCGTAATGAATGTTTGGGCTCTGTTTTGAGATGTCTTTTTAATGTATTTTGGATGTTTAATGATGTGTAATTGAGGTTTAATGAATACAATCCCGAATAGGTTGATTTTCCTAAGTTTTTACATGTGAAAATGGTGGTTTTTGGGGTGATCTTGGTGTTCTGTTGTTGCTGGAGGTATAAGGACGAGTTTAGATCCTTTTTGGATGTTAATTGATGTTTAAGAATGTTTAGAAGTGATGGATCTTGGCTGGGTAATGTTGTGGATGAGTTTGGAAGTGATTTCGGTTGTGTTTGGTAGCCGAAATGTTAGGTTTGTTGAGAGCAGTGAGTTTAGGTGTTGTGGCTGAAGATTTTAATGCATGATTATGCATTGATCCTCTGCTTTGATGTGTTTAAAACAAGGGAGACACATTCGGATCCTTGTGGTGTTGATCCAGAGGCTTGATCGGCGTTTCGGCAAGCTTGCGAAACGGAATTGGCGAGTGAAGTTGGTTTTCAGCTTTGAAACCAATGTTTGAAGGTTTTGGGAGCTTAGTTTAGGTCTAAGCAACTTAACTAAGCTCAAGAGTAAGTTTTCGGAGAAACTCTCTCTTTGATGAACCATGAGATGGTTGGATGCAATGTGTTTATTATGCATGTTTAAATTCTGTTTTGAAAGCATGTTTTAGCATGATTAATGCTGGTTTTGAAAGCCATGTGTTGGAGGATGCTCAAGGTAAGAGATCCTTGGTTTGACATTGATAAATGTGGTTTTGATGCATAGTAATGCATGATGAATTGATGGCTTTGATTAATGCTTTAAAACAATGAATTGTTGATGATAATTGATGTATATTGGCAAGTGATGTTTTGGTCTTAAAGTACTTGAATCGGATATAGTTAGCCGGCTATAGGATTCGGTGCACCGTGAATAAAGTCGCCTTGGATGTTGAGGGGTTGTAATTGTACCGTAAACTCCATCCAAGTACACTAACGAGATGTCTAAGATCATAATGGTGGTTAAAATGCCATGTGAGGATCTTGTGTTGTGTGACTCGTGTTCTCGTTAGTAATGTTATACAACTACCGATGCGTGATGTGGAGGGGTTGTAATTGTACCGTTAAACTCCATCATGGGTGTTGAAGGGTTGTGATTGTACCGGTAAACTCCACCTTGTGTTCGGTAGTGTGTATGAAGCGTATGGGACAACGCTTGTAATCTGCGTAACCTATTGTGTTTTATGTGAAAATGGTTATGGTATCACTTGGAAGCCAATATGACATGTTAATGATAATGAAGAATGAGATGCTTGTTGTGTATGCATTGTGGCATGAGAATTGATGTTTATGTTTTTAAAGGCCTTTGAAAGGTGTTTTATGTAATGCATTATTGTGTTGTTTCATTAGAGCATGTCTCACTAAGCATTTGTGCTTACGCTCTCTTTCTTGAACCAATAATGCAGAGAATTGAAGTGCTTTAAGGGCAGTAAGGGGGCTAAGAATCCAAGGGAAGACAAAGCTCATGTATGGTGACTATTTTTACAACATTATTAGCTTTTGGTATTTGGCAATGGGAACCTAGTTTGTGTTTGTTGGGAGATGTTTTGGACTCCTGAGTTTGGCATGATGCCTATGATGTTTTGGACTTGTAATTGGCCATTTGGTGTTTTCTTTGGTGATTTGGTGCTTGGATGGTTTTCAATATTAGGATGCATGCCTATAGATTTGTGGTTTTTCCTAATTGATGCCATGAATGTGTTTTGATGATGCAAATATGTTCCTTGTATGTATGATGACTTGTTGGCATGATTAGGAGGTCATAGGGATGTGTTTGAGTGGTTAATTGTATGTTAAACCATCAAAATCTGCACTTTCTGGGCAGTCCGTATCAGAACGGGCACTACCGTTTTGAAACGGGGGCCTGTAATGGCCTTCGTGTATCGAAACGGGTAGAGGGCGTTTCAAAACGGATTTGCCACTGTCAAGCCCTGTTCCGAAACAGGTATCGAAACGAACCCGCATTTCGGAACGGTCAACCCCCGTTCCGAAACAAGTGACCGTTGGTCACTGATTTGAATGGTTTAAGGTTTGCAAGCTTTACGTTCTAGTCCTGATTTTCGTATATGCAATTTCTTGAGTTTGGGATGTCCGTTTGAGGTGAAATTTGGTAGAGAAGCATGTAATATGATTAACTTCATATTGTTAATCTAAAAATCGGTTAAGTCGTTCATCTTTCCAGAATTTACATTTTGGTCCCTAAAGTTGTAATTTGTGTAATTGAGTCCCTTATTGCTTTCCAAACGATGTGCTTTTAATGTATGCTTCTCTCAAGGGTACGCCTAGGGTTAATATTCATCTAGACAAGTTTTAAAAATAAAAAAGGGTCGTTAATCAAGGTTGACTTTCGGGTTGACTATGGTTTTCCCCGTGTAATCTTTGTAGTTCGGGTTAACCGTCTAGGCCGGGCTACAGGGGTTACATTTGATGGTATCAGAGCTGAGTTCTCGTGTAGTTGGGAATGGTTATGTGGGTGATGTATGCATGAATGCATGATGTGCCTTTTTGAATGAAAGTGTGATGTGTGAATTGTAAAGTATGTTGCAATTGTGATGCTATGCTATGTGGAAGCATGTTAGAGGGACCCATTGCCATATCAAAACTAATGAAATTAATTGTTTTTTGAAAAATGAGCTTGAGTGCTTGGATTACTTACCTTGCTGGGCCTGATTATGTTTATTGCATTGTGTTAGTGCATTGTTTAGTGAATGGGACCTCGTAGAGAGACGAGGATTAATACGCGAGCTATGGCTCATAACGAGAATGAAGAGAATGCTGATAATGTAGTGGATTTACCTCCTCCTCCTGGTGGTGGACCGCCTTGTGGTGGTGGTGTTGGAGGTGATGGAGCTGAGATTGGTGCTGGTGCTGGGGTCGCTGGACCTGAAGCTGGACAGGGGCAAGTTGCTCCTGATATGACAGTTTTGATACAAGCTAGTGCGGGAGCCTTTCAGGCGGCAGTAGCAGGAGCTCATGGAGCTGGGCATCAGGGAGATGCTAATGCTAGACTACCTTTGGAACGTTTGCACAGTCTGGGAGGGACTGAGTTCAGGGGTTTGTCTGCTGAAGATTCCGAGTTTTGGTTGGAAAGTACCAAGAGGATTTTGGGACAAATGAACTGCAATGATGTGCAGAAGCTAGGATATGTGGTATCGCTGTTACATGATGATGCGTATACCTGGTGGACGACTGCTATCTCCGGAATGGAGGATGTTGATGTGACTTGGACGTTTTTTCTGAACGCGTTCAAGCGGAGGTATCTAGGTGTGCGATACCTGGATGAAAAGAAAAGAGAATTCATGTCTCCGACACAAGGAAGTATGACGGTAGCTGAGTACGAGATCCAGTTTGTCCGTCTCAGTCAGTATGCACCTAAGATTGTCCCTGATGAGCGGGAGAGGTGTGAGCGTTTCCATTATGGTTTGGTGACGGATGTAAAGACATATATGTTTGCGGCTGAGTACACTGATTTTGATGTATTGGTTAGTAGGGCGAAGGATATTGAGCAGAACCTGGGTTTGTCATCCAGGAATGCTGGTTCTGGCTCGGGCAAGCGAGCTACTGAGTATAGTTCCGGTGGAGGACGGAACAAGAGAGGACGAGATAAGAGGTATCAGTCTTTTGCTAGACGTGGTGGTGGAGGTCATGGTGCGCCTGTTCAGGGAGAAAGGGCGAGAGCTGATCAGAACACATTTTGGGCGTGTGGATCGCGTGGCCATTTGAGGCGTGATTGTCCTCGAGCAGCGAGGAAGGTTCATGCTCCTGTTGTTGTAGCTGGTAATTCGTGCTGGAATTGTGGTTCGGCAGACCACATGAGGAGAGAGTGTCCTTTGTTGGCCAGTGGAGGTCAGGGACGTGCTCCTGGAGTTGTTGCTCCACAGAGAGGTCGTGGGCGCGGCCGTGGTAATTTCCAGCGTAGAGAGGATAGTGGAAGGAATGTGGTGCATGTGGTGGCTGTTCAACCTGAGGGTGGAGGCTAGGCTCGAGTGTATGCGCAGCGAGAGGGGAGAAATGACACGGATGTGATCGCAGGTACCTTCACTTTACAGTCCTTGTTATTACTTTCCTTGATTGATTCTGGGTCTACACACTCATACATATTGCGTGAACATGCTCAATGGCTTGGTTTGCCTGTTGAGTCTTTGGATGTTGGTATGCATGTAACTAGCTCTTTTGGTGAGACTGTTATGACCCGGAAGTTGTATAGAAGGTGTCCCTTGGTTGTTCAAGATCATGTTTTTCATGTTGATCTTATGGAATTTCCTTTCTATGGTTTTGATGTAATCCTTGGTATGGATTGGCTTGTTGAACATCGGACTGTGGTGGATTTTGAGAATAAGCGAGTTTCGTTGAAGCTTGCAGATGATTATGAGGTAGTGGTGGTTGGTGAGAATGTGAAGTTTCTTGCCAATGTGGTGTCTACATTGGAGGCGAGCCGGATGCTGAGGCAAGGTTGTGAAGCCTACCTAGCCTTTGTGATGAATCCTAGCTCGAATGAGTTGCGAGTGCAAGATATCAAGACTGTGCGAGAGTTTCCTGGTGTGTTTCCGGAGGAGTTGCCTGGATTGCCTCCTAACCGAGAGGTGGAGTTTGGAATTGAGTTGTATGAAAATACAACTCCAGTTTCAATTACTCCTTATCGAATGGCACGTAAGGAGTTGAAAGAGCTGAAGACACAACTTCAGGAATTGCTTGATCGTGGTTTCATTCGACCGAGTATGTCACCTTGGGGTGCACCGGTCTTGTTTGTGAAGAAAAAGGATGGCACTATGAGAATGTGCATCGATTACAGTCAGCTGAACAAGTTGACTATCAAGAATCGGTATCCATTGCCGAGGATTGATGATCTTTTTGATCAATTTCGGGGAGCGGTTGTGTTCTCTAAAATTGACTTAAGGTCAGGGTATTACCAGTTGAAGGTGAAGGATGTGGATGTGCCAAAGACAGCCTTCAGAACGAGGTATGGGCATTATGAGTTCCTTGTGATGCCGTTTGGTTTGACGAATGCTCCTGCAGCTTTTATGGACATGATGAATAAAGTGTTCCATGAATATTTGGACAAGTTTGTTGTGGTGTTCATTGATGATATCCTCGTGTACTCTCGTACTGAGGAGGAGCATGAGGGGCATTTGAGGATTGTGTTGCAAGCTTTGTTGGAGAATCAGCTTGATGCTAAGTTAAGCAAGTGTGAGTTCTGGATCAGGGAGGTTGTGTTCCTTGGTCATGTGGTTTCTACTGAGGGGATTCGTGTTGATCCTCAGAAGGTTGAGGCAGTGATGAATTGGAAGCCTCCTAAGTCTGTTCATGAAGTCCGTAGTTTCCTTGGTTTGGCGGGATACTACCGGAGGTTCGTGGATGGATTTTCAAAGATTGTTGCACCTTTGACGAAGTTGTTGCAGAAGGATGTTAAGTATGAGTGGACGAAGGCGAGACAACAGGCTTTTGAGAAGCTGAAGGCAGCTTTGACGCAATCTCCTATCTTGGTTCAACCTGAATCAGGGAAAGAGTTTGTGGTGTATAGTGACGCGTCCTACGTTGGTTTAGGATGTGTGTTGATGCGAGAGGCTAAGGTGGTGGCTTATGCATCGCGCCAGTTGAAGGTGCATGAGCACAATTATCCTACGCATGACATTGAGTTGGCTGCGGTGGTTTTGCCTTGAAAATTTGGAGACATTACCTGTATGGTGAAAAGTGTATTGTGTACACGGATCACAAGAGTTTGAAGTATCTGATGTCTCAGAAGGAGTTGAATCTTAGGCAACGACGTTGGGTGGAGTTGCTTAAAGATTACGATCTGACGATCGAGTATCATCCGGGAAAAGCTAATGTTGTGGCGGATGCCTTGAGTAGGAAGGTAGAAGTGGAGTTGAGGGCTATGTTTGCCAGTTTGAGCATTTCGCGTGATGGTGGTCTTGTGGCTGAGTTGCAAGTGAAACCATCCTTGGTTCAGTTGATAAAGGATAAGCAACTGTTGGATGATTCCCTGGTGCCACATGTTCAGGATATTGTTGAGGATAGACCATCGGGCTTCTGCTTTAATGATGATGGGGTATTGTGTTTTGGGAGTTGGATAGTAGTGCCCAATGATGCTGAGTTGAGGCATACTATTCTGACTAAAGCTCATAGTAGTCCTTTTTCTATGCACCCTGGTAGTACTAAGATGTATCGTGATCTTCGTGATGAGTACTTTTGGGTGGGTTTGAAGAAAGATGTTGCTGAGTATGTGAGCAAGTGTATGGTTTGTCAGCAAGCTAAAGCTGAGCATCAGTTTCGTTCTGGGTTGTTGCAACCGTTGAGGATTCCTGAGTGGAAGTGGGAAAGGATTACTATGGACTTCGTGTCTGGTTTGCCTTTGTCGCCATCGAAGAAGAATTCGGTGTGGGTGATTGTGGATCGCCTGACGAAGTGTGCGCATTTCTTGCCTGTGCATACTACGTACACTTTGGACAAGCTTGCAGAGCTGTACATTGCTGAGATTGTGCGGCTGCATGGTGTGCCAAAGTCGATCGTGTCGGATAGAGATCCGAGGTTTATATCGCGTTTATGGCATTGTTTACATCAGGCTTTGGGTACATGGCTGAATTTCAGTACTTCTTATCATCCACAGTCGGATGGACAGTCTGAGCGTGTTATCCAAGTGCTGGAGGATATATTGAGGTGCTGTGTGATTGAGTTTCAGGGCTCTTGGGAGAAGCATTTTCCGTTGGTGGAGTTTGCTTATAACAATAGCTATCAGGCAAGTATTCAAATGGCACCTTCTGAAGCTTTGTACGGGAGGAAGTGTAGGACTCCTCTTTGTTGGGCTGAAACAGAACAGAAGTTGGTTTCAATGCCAACTTTGTTGAAAGAAACCACCGAGAAGGTGAAGCTCATTTGTGAGCGCTTGAAGGCAGCTTCTGATCGACAAAAGTCTTACGCGGATCTGAAGCGTAAGGAGATTGAGTATACGGTGGGTGATCGTGTGTTTTTGAAAGTTTCGCCTTGAAAGAAGGTGCTGAGGTTTGGTCGAAAGGGTAAGCTGAGCCCTAGGTACATTGGACCATACGAGGTGATTGAACGTGTGGGTCCTGTTGCGTACAAGTTGAGATTGCCGCAAGAGTTGGAAAAGATTCATGATGTGTTTCATGTCTCTATGCTTCGAAGGTATAGATCGGATCCTTCGCATGTTATACCTATGGAGGAAGTGGAGTTGAATCCGGATTTGACATATGATGAGGAACTGGTGGAAATTCTGGATTCAGACAGTAAAGTTCTTCGAGGCAAGACCATTGATTTGGTAAAGGTGTTGTGGAAGCATCGTGGTGTTGAGGAAGCCACGTGGGAAAGGAAGGATGACATTTTGAAGCAGTTTCCATACCTTTTTCCTCCAGGTAAATTTCGAGGACGAAATTTCTTAAGGGGGGAGAGTTGTAACACCCCAATTTTGGGCTTGGAAGTTTAGGGTCTGAACCGGACCGGTCTGATTTTTGGTTCGAATATAAAAGGTGGTTTTAGGGAAAGCCTAGTTCGGGATGCATTAAAAATATGGAAAATATCTAAAAATCATCTTTTAATATATATAAGAGAGTGGTGAAATCAATTTTACAAAATAAGGTCTGGAAGTGTGACATTTCGAAATAGTGACTAAAATGTAATTTTTGAAAAGTTCAGTGGTGACTGTTTTGTAAGGATTGAAACTTTGAATCTTTAAGGAGCTAATTTACCCAAGGAAGGATTTCTCCAGATTTTTCTTAATTTTAATGACTCATTTAATGTTTAATTAATTAAAAGAAAAGAGGGAAAACCATATTTTAGTTTTCATAACCAACTTTCTCTAAAATTTTCCTATTTCATTTTCTCTCAAAATTCCCTCAGCCAAACACATTTCCACAACAACATTCCTTTTGATTTTCACATTAAATGATGAGTTTTCAATCATCAAAAGATTCCTAATCCTTTCTACATCAAATCCTCTTCATTTGCTCATTGGATTTTCAAGGATTTTTGCTCAAATCAAGGAGAAATCTACATTTAGAGGTAAGGATGTCCTTCTCCTCTAAATACTCAGTTCTTTACTGAAATTCCCAAGTTCTCAATCCTTAAATTGAGTTTTATAAAAGGTTTTAATGTTGTGATCTTGATTTTAGCTTAAAACTCAAGATTTTGATTTAATCTTGAAGAAATTCGTAATGAATGTTTGGGCTCTGTTTTGAGATGTCTTTTTAATGTATTTTTGATTTTTAATGATGTGTAATTGAGGTTTAATGAATGCAATCCCGAATAGGTTGATTTTCCTAAGTTTTTACATGTGAAAATGGTGGTTTTTAGGGTGATCTTGGTGTTCTGTTGTTGCTGGAGGTATAAGGACGAGTTTAGATCCTTTTTGGATGTTAATTGATGTTTAAGAATGTTTAGATGTGATGGATCTTGGCTGGGTAATGTTGTGGTTGAGTTTGGAAGTGATTTCGGTTGTGTTTTGTAGCCGAAATGTTAGGTTTGTTGAGAGCAGTGAGTTTAGGTGTTGTGGCTGAAGATTTTAATGCATGATTATGCATTAATCCTCTGCTTTGATGTGTTTAAAACAGAGGAGACACATTCGGATCCTTGTGGTGTTGATCTGGAGGCTTGATCGGCGTTTCGGCAAGCTTGCGAAACGGAATTGGTGAGTGAAGTTGGTTTTCAGCTTTGAAACCAATGTTTGAAGGTTTTGGGAGCTTAGTTTAGGTCTAAGCAACTTAACTAAGCTCAAGAGTAAGTTTTCGGAGAAACTCTCTCTTTGATGAACCATGAGATGGTTGGATGCAATGTGTTTATTATGTATGTTTAAATTCTGTTTTGAAAGCATGTTTTAGCATTATTAATGCTGGTTTTGAAAGCCATGTGTTGAAGGATGCTCAAGGTAAGAGATCCTTGGTTTGACATTGATAAATGTGGTTTTGATGCATAGTAATGCATGATGAATTGATGGCTTTGATTAATGCTTTAAAATAGTGAATTGTTGATGATAATTGATGTATATTGGCAAGTGATGTTTTGGTCTTAAAGTACTTGAATCGGATATAGTTAGCCGGCTATAGGATTCAGTGCACCGTGAATAAAGTCTCCTTGGATGTTGAGGGGTTGAAATTGTACCGTAAACTCCATCCAAGTACACTAACGAGATGTCTAAGATCATAATGGTGGTTAAAATGCCATGTGAGGATCTTGTGTTGTGTGACCCGTGTTCTCGTTAGTGATGTTATACAACTACCGATGCGTGATGTAGAGGGGTTGTAATTGTACCGTTAAACTCCATCACGGGTGTTGAGGGGTTGTGATTGTACCGGTAAACTCCACCTTGTGTTTGGTAGTGTGTATGAAGCGTATGGGACAACGCTTGTAATCCGCGTATCCGATTGTGTTTTATGTGAAAATGGTTATGGTATCACTTGGAAGCCAATATGACATGTTAATGATAATGAAGCTTGAGATGCTTGTTGTGTATGCATTGTGGCATGAGAATTGATGTTTATGTTTTTAAAGGCCTTTGAAAGGTGTTTTATGTAGTGCATTATTTTGTTGTTTCATTAGAGCATGCCTCACGAAGCATTTGTGCTTATGCTCTCTTTCTTGAACCAATAATGCAGAGAATTGAAGTGCTTTAAGGGCAGCAAGGGGGCTAAGAATCCAAGGGAAGACAAAGCTCATGTATGGTGACTATTTTTACAACATTATTAGCTTTTGGTATTTGGCAATGGGAACCTAGTTTGTGTTTGTTGGGAGATGTTTTGGAGTCCCTGAGTTTGGCATGATGCCTATGATGTTTTGGACTTGTAATTGGCCATTTGGTGTTTGCTTTGGTGATTTGGTGCTTGGATGGTTTTCAATATTAGGATGCATGCCTATAGATTTGTGGTTTTTCCTAATTGATGCCATGAATGTGTTTTGATGATGCAAATATGTTCCTTGTATGTATGATGACTTGTTGGCATGATTAGGAGGTCATAGGGATGTGTTTGAGTGGTTAATTGTATGTTAAACCAGCAAAATCTGCACTTTCTAGGCAGTCCGTATCGGAACGGGCACTACCGTTTCGAAACGGGGGCCTGTAAATGGCCTTCGTGTATCGAAACGGGTAGAGGGCGTTTCGAAACGGATTTGCCACTGTCAAGCCCTGTTCCGAAACAGGTCTCGAAATGAACCCGCGTTTCGGAACGATCAACCCCCGTTCCGAAACAGGTGACCGTTGGGCACTGATTTGAATGGTTTAAGGTTTGCAAGCTTTACGTTCTAGTCCTGATTTTCGTATATGCAATTGCTTGAGTTTGAGATGTCCGTTTGAGGTGAAATTTGACAGAGAAGCATGTAATATGATTAACTTCATATTGGTAATCTAAAAATCAGTTAAGTCCTTCATCTTTCCAGAATTTACATTTTGGTCCCTAAAGTTGTAATTTGTGTAATCGAGTCCCTTATTGCTTTACGAACGCTGTGCTTTTCATGTATGCTTCTCTCAAGGGTACGCCTAGGGTTAATATGCATCTAGACAAGTTTTGAAAAGAAAAAAAAGGGTCGTTAATCAAGGTTAACTTTCGGGTTGACTTTGGTTTTCCCCGTGTAATCTTCGTAGTTCGGGTCAACCGTCTAGGCCGGGCTAAGGGGGTTACACCACCCCTCTGAACCCTCATGAGTCAATTCCCGAAACTCAACTGCTCCCAAGTTACGAAGCCTCTCTAGGGGTAATCATGTTCTCGCACCCTGAGGTGGTGCTGCAACTTGTGCACCGGCCAAAGCTGTCTGAAAAACCCATGCTATAGTCTTAATTAGATGAGTCATTACCGCGCCCGCTGGACCCTGACCCGCCTGAGCCCCAACACCTCCTACATTAGCACCGACCTGATGCCCATTACCATCACCTCCGACTTGAGCACCAGCCTGAGGCACATCACCTTCACCATCCACTCCATTACCACCGAA
This sequence comes from Hibiscus trionum, assembly GCA_030270665.1. NCBI lineage: Eukaryota > Viridiplantae > Streptophyta > Magnoliopsida > Malvales > Malvaceae > Hibiscus > Hibiscus trionum. The sequence goes on from BSYR01000021.1 coordinate 34,182,725, forward strand.
AGCAGGAGGAGCAGGAGGCTCACCTCCGGGTGCCTGGTCACCCGCTCTAGGTCGCCCCCTTGGTCTTACCATAGCAAAACAAGATCTAAAACAACAAACGTACAACAAACAAGGAAAACGTTAGGTTAGCAAAAGGGCAAGGACTCCGGTTCTCAAGCTCGTTAAACCAAAACAATTTTTCCCTTTTGACAACAACACCTAACAATGGGGACATTTGACTAACCCTTAACCCAATCAGAAAAAGACATTGAAACATGTTTTCAAACACCGTACTAGCAAGCAACTCCATGCAATACATAGTAAAAACACTCATCGAGGCATAACAACACATAACAACGCAAACTTACCTCACTTACCTACCCGAGGTCTCGGAAACCTCAGGCTCTGATACCACCAAATGTAACCCCCTCGTCCCGGTCTGGACGACTGACCGGTCCGAGTAGGCTACACGGGGAAAATCGAAGTGAAACCCGCTAAGGCTCCCCTTCGGTTAGCAACCTTAGAATTTTTTTTAATTATTATCTTGTCTAAATGGATTAATTTAATCTTATATGAAAGGACAACAACGGAAGCAACAAACGAGACGATCAACCCAACATCATTCCAAAAGCAGTCCATTTTAGCTTAAACTACAGGCCGTTTTGAAACACCCAAGGAGTGAATCAAAATGCCTTGACTAAGTCAACAAGCCCAAGTAAACACGAGGAGACCGTATCGCAACGGTGGTCAACTGTTCCGAAACACCTACAACGGTCAACTTCTCGTGGTCAACGATACAAAAATCATTCCGAAACGCCAAGGCTCGTTTCGATACTTCAATTTATCGGCAAAATCTCAGATTTCCAGTGGCAAAATCGTTCCGAAATGTCCCCTTTGCGTATCGAAACGCCTGGCCTGGATCAAAAGGACCGTATCGAAACGGGACCAACCGTTTCGATACGCCCTCTGCGAGCAGACTAGTTTTAACTGGTTTATGGCACAAGGCTGTCCTAAACACAACTAAAACCTCCAACAACCAACATACATCATTTCTAGATGCAAGGTACCCTATACAAACATGCTTAGCACTCAACAAACATGTAAGAGCCATACATTCAAGGATCAACATTCAACATAAGAATTCATACATAGAAATTATCATACATGCCTTAGACAAACACACATAACATTCATGGGAAGGGTATGAGTCTTCAAACACAAGGCAAATATGCATCAAGTAATCATGGTCTACAATCCACAACATAAAGGCATACACATGGCCAACATAAAATCAACAATTTAACATGCTCATCTAAACACAAAATCAACGAAGGAGTTTGACACCAACTCCTACAAGTCTACATGTAACCCCCTTAGCCCGGCCTAGACGGTTGACCCGAACTACGAAGATTACACGGGGAAAACCAAAGTCAACCCGAAAGTCAACCTTGATTAACGACCCTTTTTTTCTTTTTAAGCTTGTCTAGATGTACATTAACCATAGGTGTACTCTTGAGATAAGCATACTCAAAAATCACATCAATCGGAAAACAATAAGGGACTCAATTGCACAACATACGAATTTAGGGACCAATTTGTAAATTCTGGAAATTAAGAGAACTTTACCAATTTTTGAGTTACCATTATGAAATTAATCATGTTTCATGCCTCTCTACCAAATTTCACCTTAAACGGACATCTTGAACTCAAGCAATTGCACATACAAAAATCAGGACTAAAACGTAAAGCTTGCAAACTTCAAAACCATTCAAATCAGCGCCCAACGGTCAAGTGTTTCGAAACGGGAATAGACCGTTCAGAAACGGGGCTTGGCAGTAGCCAAAGTGTTTCGAAACACCTCTACCCGTTTCGAAACACCCAGGCCAAATCCAGCACCTATTTCGAAACAGGCAAGGGTGTTTCGAAACACCCTGCCCAGAAACAGCAGGAAAGCCTGTTTTAACTCGTCTAAACACCATCGAACGTACTCTAAATCAATCCTCAACAAATCAACAACATGCCAAGCATCATAAGTACCAAATTGCATTAAAATCTAGATACAAAACAACCCCTAGGTGCACCAACTCTTTCAACACATCCAACACTTAATCATGCTTTTTAAAACAAGAAGCATAGCATAACGACTTATGAATAAGAAGATTCAAACGTTGCAAGCGTTAAACCACATAGTTCAAATCATAAACCAAACTTGCCCAACATACACAATCTCATTACACATCAATACAAAAGACTCTTCCCCCATTGCCTTTATTATCTATAGCTATTAACCGAGACATACTTTTCAAGTGGAGCTCTCCTTGCATCCCTTGCTTCTTGTTGTCCCAACTTCAATTATCTGCATTGATGGACAAAATGGAGCGTAAGCACATAATGCTTAGTGAGGAATGATCAAAACCAAAACACCATCAATGCAGCGAATCACAAAACCTTCTTAAAAAGTAGATACAATTCGATAAACCAAAGCATTGTTTGAAAACTCCTTTTTAAACAACATGCTTTAAATCATGCATTGCTCAATCATGAAAACCAACCCTTAGCTTAGAAAAGCTAAAAACTCACTTCAAAGCACATTCTCGCAAAACCATCAATTAAAACCTTTCCCAGCATGAACACCTTATGCAAAGTTAAACTCAAATACCTTGAAAAACATTTCCTCTTCATAACATGCTTTTCTCATGCTTAATGATCCATTCAAGCAAAATCTTTGGAAAACCATTTGTTCCCTCTAACTATCTCATGTGTTCAACAAATGCACAACACATGATCTACCAAAGCAACATTTACATTTCATGCCTTTCTAAACAAGTCTTCACAAGACTTCAATGCATTTAAGAGATTCCTTGCACATAAACACCATTCATAAAAGAAGATAAACACTTGTTCAAGCTTAACAAGTAATACATGCATTCTTAGAACATCACACACTTCCCATGCAACCTTGCATCATTTCAAGCATCTCATGCTTCATTACATCCAAGAACATTATATTGGCTTCCAAGTGATAATTAACAAACCATCACAACACAAGACACAATCGGATACGCAGATTACAAGCGTTGTCCCACACGCTTCATACACACAACCGAACAACACAAGGTGGAGTTTACCGGTACAATCACAACCCCCTCAACACCCTGATGGAGTTTAACGGTACAATCACAACCCCTCAACATCACTCATCGGAGGTTGTATAACACACTAGCGAGAGCCGGGACACATCACAAGGCTTACACATGGAAGCTACCACAACCATTGTAATCACCTTAACCAAGCTCACACACGGGAGCAACCCTCCACCGTTGTGACACTTAACAAAGTCCACCCACGAGAGCCATCCTCCATCGTGGTGACGTTTAACAAGGTTCACCCACGAGAGCCATCCTCCATCGTGGTGGCACTTAACCAAGCCCACCCACGAGAGCCATCCTCCATCGTGGTGGCACTTAACAAAGCCCACCCACGAGAGCCATCCTCCATCGTGGTGACACCATCTATCTCAATCGCTAGGATTCTTAGATGGAGTTTACGGTACCATTACAACCCCTCGACATCCAAGGCGACTCAATTCACGGTGCACCCAATCCTATAGCCGGCTAACTATATCCGATTAATGTAACCAACAACCACTTACATCACTTGCCAATACCATCAATTACCATCATCAATTCACTGTTTTAAAGCATTAAACAAAGCCATTAAACAACATGCAACACTATGCATCAATTCCACAATTCCATTGTACAAAACCAAGGATCTCTTACCTTGAGCATCCTTCAACACATGACTTTAAAAACCAGCATTAAACCACGATAAAACATGCTTTCAAAACAGAATTTAAACATGCAAATCACATACATTGCATCCAACCATCTCAAGTGCATTAAAAACCAATTCATAACACAAACCAAGAGAGAAATTCCATTTATTTACTCTTGAGCTTAGCTAAGTTGCTTAGACTTAAACTAAGCTCCCAAAACCTTCAAACATTGGTTTTAAAGCTGAAAACCCCAACTTCACTCACCGATACACAAAACTACGCTAGCCGTTAAGCCTTCCAAGCATCCGAAACCCTCCAACGCTACCTCTATTGCTTCCGGATCATTCTCCCCTGTTTTAAACACATAACAACAGAGGATTAATGCATCACCATGCATTAAAAACACCAGCAATACAACTCAACTCGCTGCTCTACATAAATCCAACATTTCGGCTACCAAACACAACCGAAAACACCTCCAAACTCTTCCAAAACTTAAACCAGCCAAGATCCATCACTTCTAACCATTTTTAAACATCAATTAACATCCAAAATGAACCCAAACTCATCCTTATACCTCCAGCATTAACAGAACACCAAGATCACCCCAAAAACTACCATTTTCACAAGTAAAAACTTAGGAAAATCAACCTATTCGGGATTGCATTGATCAAACCTCCATTTCACATCATTTAGACATCCAAAATACATCAAAAAGACATCTCAAAACAGAGCCCAATCATCTATTACAAATTTCTTCAAAATTAAATCCAAATCTTGCATTTTAAGCCAAAATCAAGATCACAACATTAAAACCTTTAATAAAACTCAATTTAAGGGTTGAGAACTTGGGAATTTCAGTAAAGAACTGAGTATTTAGAGGAGAAGGACGTTCATACCTCTAAATGTGGATTTCTCCTTGTTTAGAGCCAAAATCCTTGAAAATTCATTAAGCAAATGGTGAGGATTTGAAGTAGAAATGATTAGGAATCATTTAGGAATTGAAATCTCAACTTTAGGTGTGAAAATCAAAGGAAAAGTTGCTGTGGAAATGTGTTTGGCTGAGGGAATTTTGAGAGAAAATGAAATGGGAAAATTTTGGTAAAAGTTAGTTATGAAACTAAAAATATCTTTTTCTCTCTTTTCTTTTTATTAATTAAACATTAAATGAGTCTTAAAAATCAAGAAAAATCTGGAGAAATCCTCCCTTGGGTAAATTAGCTCCTTAAAGATTCAAAGTTTCAATCCTTTTAAAACAGTCACGAACTTTTCAAAAATTGCATTTTAGTCACTAACTCAAAATTTCATATTTCCAAACCTCATTTTGTAAAATTGATTTCACCACCCTCTTATATATATTAAAAGAGGATTTTTATATATTTCTCCATATTTTTAATGCATCCCGAATTTGGCTTTCCCTAAAATCACCTTTTATATTCGAACCGAAAATCCGACCGGTCTGGTTCAAACCCAAAACTTCTAAGCCCAAAATTGGGGTGTTACAACTCTCCCCCTCTTATGAAATTTCATCCTCGAAATTTCAACCGGCGAAAAGAGCACAACCAAACTTCTCAAAGCAACCCACAAGGCAACACAAGAGACTTAACCACCACTAAACACTCTCCACACAAAACTCCACCAAACCAACTCCTGCACAAATCAATTTACACTATAACCAAACCCAACACCACCACATACTGTTCACAATTTCCAGAACACTCAGATGTTAACCACAGCTTAACCTTTCACACTTCCGAACTGGACATAGCCCCAACAACCCGAAGAACCTCCAAACTTTTACAACATACTCACCTTAACTCATAACTTTCAAAACTCACACACACGGTGACACTAACCCATCCAGTTTCAGCCACCCTGTGACCCAAAACCTTCACTGCTTCTAAAACTCCTTGCAAAACTACTCAACTTCTTTCAAAGATTACCACAACAAGAATAAATTTCTTAAGCATCAACTGCGTACTCAAACTTCTCAACGTATTGACGACATTCCTTCATATTCGCCACTATCATTACCATAACGACTCACCAGGACTACTCACCCAACATTCGAAATTCACGTCACAAAATCCCAACCTTGGCTCCGCCAGCCGTTCCACATACCACTAGCTGACTACAGAAGGGATTTACTTATACGCAACTAGCCAAACACTTCTCACAAGAACCCGTCCAACCAACAATGGCCCTTGAACTTACATTGCCTTTCCACCTCAAGCTTTGACTACAACAATAGCCTTACCAGGACACCGCCCATTCTATACATACATATTAAGATTATGAAACTTCTATTCACCCCAGGCCAACCCTTTTCTACAGCCCTCAACACAACCTCTTCTCAACTCTTCGAAGGTTGCTACGAACCATCACCTACAAAAACAACCCTTCTATTACAACATCAATACCAAGTTACCTCAGCACTCTGGAACACATCCACTAACTTACTACATCACTTAACACCAAGAAACTACCACTTCTACCAGCTATTCACAAACACTCTGACCGATTCTAACTTCAACCGGTAATCTCCTCACCACCACACCGCTAAACTCTTTAAGCACCAAAACACTTTCCTTCTGCCAACATGCTATATCGCACTCACTATTACTGACAGCTCGCTTAATACCCTCCATTACTTCTAACATTCTCCTAGCACCAAAACAACTCTTAAAACCCATCATCCAACCTAACCCTATCACAACACTAACGGACCCAACTAGCTATTAGCAAGTGTGAACGTTCGTATGCATGGTCACCAATATGCCATATCAATGCCTGTGTACATGTATGCAAAACCTCTAATGTCATGTCACATGTATGCATGTACCAACACATATATATAATATAGTATACAACAAATGGTTTTAACTGTGCATGTATGTCAGTTCACACCCACCAATAACATCCTCAGGATCCGCCTAAGAACAACCTCCTATCTCACTTCCAACTTGTCCAACCCTACCATTCTAACAACCCACTAACCATAAAATACCCACTAATGCCCTCTTCACAATAAAGTTGTTTTCAAAACAACACCAACTACTACCCCAAACTTGCTAGCTATGAGACCATACCCACTACGCAAGGGAAAACCAAACCGAAACCAAACTAAGATAACTAGGGTAAAGGTTACTCAACAAGGTTACATGTAAACACCTCACTGCCCCAGAGATTCAACAGACGAGCTCTCTTCCTTGCAGAACCATCATTCTCTAGCCGCACCGCTGCAGCATCAGCCAACACATTAAGGTCATCACCATCTCCCTGCGGTAAAGAACCCTTACTACCCCGAGCCAACTTCAAACAATTACGTCTCAAATGTCCAACAGACCCACAATTCCAACAAGATTCATTCCCCAAGCTCCTCACACCTTTCTGCCCTTCCTGCCACCTTCGAACCTTGTCTCGGCCGTGCCCACGATCCTTCTGAGACCCTTTTGCTACCACTGAAGCTGATCTCACCACTTGAGGACAATTTCTCTTCACATGCTCCTTAGAACCACAGTTCCAACAAACTCTCGCGCCCCGACAACCTCCAACATTACACCTTCCACAACGGTCACACTTCGGCAACCGAACTACCACTCCTTGATCATACCGCACTTGACCCACGTCTGCACCACCACCCAAACTTCGATTCAAACAAAACCTTCTATCACGTAGCCTCTTACGCTGACCGCTCCCGAGGTCAGTACCCACAACTCTCTTGCTTAAACTTTTCTCACCTTCATAATCTAAAGCCACACCACCATGCTGCTTAGCCCTTGGAAATTTCTCTCCAAGGTACCTTTCATAAAAGGCAGACACAAAGAAGTCCCAATCTATATTGTGGATATGCGATGCCACCGCCACAGATGTCCACCAAGCACAAGCGTCCTCCAACATCAATGAGACAACACTTCCTAGCTTACAGGCGTAGTCACAACCTTCCCGATCCAAAATCAGAATTACACTGGCCAACGAGGCCTCGAACGTCTCAGGTATCGAACCATGATACTCCACAGCTCCCAAATCATGTAAACGTTGTTTCGACAAACTCGCACGTCCCACAGTCAGCACGTCTACAGGCCTCACTTTCGCCACAGCCTGAGATGTTCCCGACACCTCTTGAACTATAGGTGATGAACCCTTCATCACAAAACCAGCTTCTTCCTCCTGCCTCACTACCTCAACTCCAGGCACTGAAGACTGAGACGAAACACCTCCACTAAAAGGTGAATTCCACGCCCTAACAACCTGCTCTAAGCAGCAACCATCTCACCCAACTGCCATTCTCTCATCGATTTCACCATGCTATTAACAACAAACAATCATAACAAAACAAACAAAACGATCAGGCCAGCTTCAAGCAAGGATTCAAAACTCCAACTCCAACATAACACAATAGCTATAATAATAAGGCAATGGGTATCCCGAATTCTCCCCTTTTACACAACATAACAATCAATAAAAACATGATTATCACAACATCGAGCATATCAATCAACATACTTCGATCATGCTCTCATCAAACAACATTCACCCGCAACAGCATAACATCAACATATCATACCCATCACACTTTCATCATTCATAAAATCATCTCACATCACCAGCATATCATCAGCACAAATCTACATTAGCTCAATGAAGATTCACAACCAAAAAGCATGATAAAAACATCAACAATTCGCTCAAAGACACACATTTCAACCGACTTTCAACCACACATCAGAATAAACATCAAACACTTATTACAACAATTTACCATTTCCCCAAGCATTCGCAACTCAGCTCTGATACCACCAAATGTAACCCCCTTAGCCCGACCTAGACGGTTGACCCGAACTACGAAGATTACACGGGGAAAACCAAAGTCAACCCGAAAGTCAACCTTGATTAACGACCCTTTTTTTTCTTTTTAAGCTTGTCTAGATGCACATTAACCCTAGGTGTACTCTTGAGATAAGCATACTCAAAAATCACAGCAATCGGAAAACAATAAGGGACTCAATTGCACAACATACGAATTTAGGGACCAATTTGTAAATTCTGGAAATTAAGAGGACTTTACCAATTTTTGAGTTACCATTATGAAATTAATCATGTTTCATGCCTCTCTGCCAAATTTCACCTTAAACGGACATCTCGAACTCAAGCAATTGCACATACAAAAATCAAGACTAAAACGTAAAGCTTGCAAACTTCAAAACCATTCAAATCAGCGCCCAACGGTCAAGTGTTTCGAAACGGGAATAGACCGTTCAGAAACGGGGCTTGGCAGTAGCCAAAGTGTTTCGAAACACCTCTACCCGTTTCGAAACACCCATGCCAAATCCAGCACCTGTTTCGAAACAGGCAAGGGTGTTTCGAAACACCCTGCCCAGAAACAGCAGAAAAGCCTGTTTTAACTCGTCTAAACACCATCGAACGTACTCTAAATCAATCCTCAACAAATCAACAACATGCCAAGCATCATAAGTACCAAATTGCATTAAAATCTAGATACAAAACAACCCCTAGGTGCACCAACTCTTTCAACACATCCAACACTTAATCATGCTTTTTAAAACAAGAAGCATAGCATAATGACTTATGAATAAGAAGATTCAAACATTGCAAGCGTTAAACCACATAGTTCAAATCATAAACCAAACTTGCCCAACATACACAATCTCATTACACATCAATACAAAAGACTCTTCCCCCATTGCCTTTATTATCTATAGCTATTAACCGAGACATACTTCTCAAGTGGAGCTCTCCTTGAATCCCTTGCTTCTTGCTGTCCCAACTTCAATTATCTGCATTGATGGACAAAATGGAGCGTAAGCACATAATGCTTAGTGAGGAATGCTCAAAACCAAAACACCATCAATGCAGCGAATCACAAAACCTTCTTAAAAAGTAGATACAATTCGATAAACCAAAGCATTGTTTGAAAACTCCTTTTTAAACAACATGCTTTAAATCATGCATTGCTCAATCATGAAAACCAACCCTTAGCTTAGAAAAGCTAAAAACTCACTTCAAAGCACATTCTCGCAAAACCATCAATTAAAACCTTTCCAAGCATGAACACCTTATGCAAAGTTAAACTCAAATACCTTGAAAAACATTTCCTCTTCATAACATGCTTTTCTCATGCTTAATGATCCATTCAAGCAAAATCTTTGGAAAACCATTTGTTCCCTCTAACTATCTCATGTGGTCAACAAATGCACAACACATGATCTACCAAAGCAACATTTACATTTCATGCCTTTCTAAACAAGTCTTCACAAGACTTCAATGCTTTTAAGAGATTCCTTGCACATAAACACCATTCATAAAAGAAGATAAACACTTGTTCAAGCTTAACAAGTAATACATGCATTCTTAGAACATCAAACACTTCCCATGCAACCTTGCATCATTTCAAGCATCTCATGCTTCATTACATCCAAGAACATTATATTGGCTTCCAAGTGATAATTCACAAACCATCACAACACAAGACACAATCGGATACGCGGATTATAAGCGTTGTCCCACACGCTTCATACACACAACTGAACAACACAAGGTGGAGTTTACCGGTACAATCACAACCCCCTCAACACTCGTGATAGAGTTTAACGGTACAATCACAACCCCTCAACATCACTCATAGGAAGTTGTATAACACACTAGCGAGAACCGGGACACATCACAAGGCTTACATATGGAAGCTACCACAACCATTATAATCACCTTAACCAAGCTCACACACGGGAGCAACCATCCACCGTTGTGACACTTAACAAAGTCCACCCACGAGAGCCATCCTCCATCGTGGTGACGTTTAACAAGGTTCACCCACGAGAGCCATCCTCCATCGTGGTGGCACTTAACCAAGCCCACCCACGAGAGCCATCCTCCATCGTGGTGGCACTTAACAAAGCCCACCCACGAGAGCCATCCTCCATCGTGGTGACACCATCTATCTCAATCGCTAGGATTCTTGGATGGAGTTTACAGTACCATTACAACCCCTCAACATCCAAGGCGACTCAATTCACGGTGCATCCAATCCTATAGCCGGCTAACTATATCCGATTAAAGTAACCAACAACCACTTACATCACTTGCCAATACCATCAATTACCATCATCAATTCACTGTTTTAAAGCATTAAACAAAGCCATTAAACAACATGCAACACTATGCATCAATTCCACAATTCCATTGTACAAAACCAAGGATCTCTTACCTTGAGCATCCTTCAACACATGACTTTCAAAACCAGCATTAAACCACGCTAAAATATGCTTTCAAAATAGAATTTAAACATGCAAATCACATACATTGCATCCAACCATCTCAAGTGCATTAAAGACCAATTCATAACACAAACCAAGAGAGAAATTCCATTTACTTACTCTTGAGCTTAGCTAAGTTGCTTAGACTTAAACTAAGCTCTCAAAACCTTCAAATATTGGTTTTAAAGCTGAAAACCCCAACTTCACTCACCGATACACAAAACTACGCTAGCCGTTAAGCCTTCCAAGCATCCGAAACCCTCCAACGCTACCTCTATTGCTTCCGGGTCATTCTCCCCTGTTTTAAACACATAACAACAGAGGATTAATGCATCATCATGCATTAAAAACACCAGCAACACAACTCAACTCGCTGCTCTACATAAATCCAACATTTCGGCTACCAAACACAACCGAAAACACCTCCAAACTCTTCTAAAACTTAACCCAGCCAAGATACATCACTTCTAACCATTTTTAAACATCAATTAACATCCAAAATGAACCCAAACTTTTCCTTATACCTCCAGCATTAACAGAACACCAAGATCACCCCAAAAACTACCATTTTCACAAGTAAAAACTTAGGAAAATCAACCTATTCGGGATTGCATTGATCAAACCTCCATTTCACATCATTTAGACATCCAAAATACATCTCAAAACAGAGCCCAATCATCTATTACGAATTTCTTCAAAATTAAATCCAAATCTTGCATTTTAAGCCAAAATCAAGATCACAACATTAAAACCTTTAATAAAACTCAATTTAAGGATTGATAACTTGGGAATTTCAGTAAAGAACTGAGTATTTAGAGGAGAAGGACGTTCATACCTCTAAATGTGGATTTCTCCTTGTTTAGAGCCAAAATCCTTGAAAATTCATTAAGCAAATGGTGAGGATTTGATGTAGAAATGATTAGGAATCATTTAGGAATTGAAATCTCAACTTTAGGTGTGAAAATCAATGGAAAAGTTGCTGTGGAAATGTGTTTGGCTGAGGGAATTTTGAGAGAAAATGAAATGGGAAAATTTTGGTAAAATTTAGTTATGAAACTAAAAATATCTTTTTCCCTCTTTTCTTTTTATTAATTAAACATTAATGAGTCTTAAAAATCAAGAAAAATCTGGAGAAATCCTCCCTTGGGTAAATTAGCTCCTTAAAGATTCAAAGTTTCAATCCTTTTAAAACAGTCACGAACTTTTCAAAAATTGCATTTTAGTCACTAACTCAAAATGTCATATTTCCAAAACTCATTTTGTAAAATTGATTTCACCACCCTCTTATATATATTAAAAGAGGATTTTTAGATATTTCTCCATATTTTTAATGCATCCCGAACTAGGCTTTCCCTAAAATTACCTTTTATATTCGAACCGAAAATCCGACCGGTCTGGTTCAAACCCAAAACTTCTAAGCGCAAAATTGGGGTGTTACACTACACCCCCATTGTCTAGGCATTATTACAATACGTAAATCATACTTGAGCTAACCGAGAACTCCAAAAGCTCCTCCCTTGCCCACTTGCCTCCCGAACTCTTAGATCTGCATGTTGGAAATAAAGGAGAGCGTAAGTGTGATAAGGTTTTTCCTGAGGAAACCGGCTAACTAATGCCTTATCACTATTTTCTTTTTGAAAAAGGATTTTATTTAAAAGGGGGATCCGTATTTTGGAAAACTATAAAAATTGGAGTCGCCACCGGCCACTGAGGTAGGCCGGACACCATAAAACCAGAGATTCATTTTAAAACGGGTTCGGGAGTTGGTTACGCGTGGGGTAGGATTAGCACCCCCATCACGCCCGGAAATCGGTACCAAATTGCTTGTTGCCTTTTGATCGATAGGAATTATTTAAAAATCGAAGTGAATTTAATAATTGTTCTTAAATGAAAATATGACGTAAATAACATGGGCTTTATCGAATAGTGGCATTGGAATTAATTAATCATCTAATTAAAAAGGATGACGGTACACCGGACCATAGACTAAACCAACATCAAATAAGGCTGACTGCCGTGTTAGTTTAGGGTTCCGATCCCGTACGTCACCTTTATGCATGATGCGAGCATGTAAGAGATGATGCGTGTTATTTCAATTTTTATGCTTTCGCTTACCTAGAGGCGGTGAAAATTAACCTAAGTATCCGATAGACATCCATTAAGCTAGGACTGTCGTTTTCGGATACCGAGGTTAATTAATACCCCTCTCGGGGTTGATTTTTAGATCCGGTTATCATGCTTAATAATCATCGTCCTTATGAATGACAAGTGTAAATGCATGTCATAAAAGCAAATTCAAACGACATTAAAAAGCATGTAACAAATATATTCGAATGGCATGAAAACTAGTTAAAAACGCACATAAAAAACAAGCATGCAAAATACTATATGGCAAACCTACATTAAATGCATAAAATTAAATGTGCTAAACTTAAAACATATGACCACATAAACAAACATTAACCACATACCATATACTTACATCAAATGAACATAACAACATGACAAAATAAATACACATAACAATATGCAAAAAAACATATATCCGATGCATGAAAAAGAAACATAATAAAAGGCATGGATAACAACCTAATATAACTAACATGGCATGCAAAACATATATTAGATATCAAATAAAATAGCTAGATGCATGAACAACATATCATATGGCAAAAATGAAAAGCAAAGTAAATAAATAAGATGTAAACTGACGGGGACCACTTCTGTAAATTACCCATTAAAAAACATCAGTTAAAAGACGAAATAGGGACTTAAATAAAAGAACGCGGAAAATAACAGGGATCAAAATAGAAATTAATCCATCCGAAAGCAGATTAAAATGAAAATAGGGGTGAAATTGAAAAGGTTAAAAGACATACGAGGACTGCAGGCGGGATTTTAAAACGCGGAAGCCCTTCTTGTGTAAATAACTAGACACGGGAGCCCTTAAAAAGCAATTAACCTGAGTTTAATAATGGAAAAACATTATAAAAGCCGGTTTAAAATATTTTAATCCTTTTTCCTAAAAAAACCTAACCCTAAACCGAGAGAGAGAGAGAGCTTCTCTTATGCTCTATTTGCTCTAGCGCCGCAAAAGGGGTTCCGATCGCCGTTGCTGACTCCAGAAACCCTAAAAAGCTTTTTTCGAACCAAAAACCAGGAAACCCCTTTCTTTTTTGAAATAAAAAACGTTCATGTTTTTCTTTTGCTTAAAACCCAAAACCGAAACTAAAAAAAAACCCACAAACTTACCCCTTTCGCGTCACCGGCTCACCATGCATGGCTTCTGGGGAAGCCAGAAGGCTTATTGCCGGCAACGGGGAAACGGAGAAGAAGAAAGAAACGACGAGGGTAAGACCTTAACCCCTTTTTTGTTTTATTTTGTTTTTTTTACAATTCGAAACTGAAAAATAAAATGATGATACCTCTGAATCTTTTCGTATTGATTTCTTCAATTTCGATTACAAGTCTCTCTGATAACTCTCTCAAAAATCCTTTCTGAAAACTCTAAAGCCTCTATGTAATTTCCGAATCGTCCTCCGTTTACAAATTTTTCCCTCTAAAAATCCCTCTCCCTTTACATTGCAGGTCTCTCGGGTTTATATAGCCCGAATATTACATTTTTCCTCTTTTTCTAAATTACATAAAATGCTGGAAAATCGTTGGTTGCTTGTACGATTTTGGTTGTTGATTGCCTCTGAAATTCTGCATTTTTTGTTTCTGAAATTCCTCTGACATTTGTTGTTTGCATGTGACCCGTGAGGAGAGGGGACCAGAGGGCTCGGCTGTTCTGAGGACGTGGAGCCAATGAGGGCTGAATCACGGCCGTTGGTGGAATCTTGACGGCCAGAGGAAGCTGATGGGGACTCGAACTCACGCGTGTGGGAAGCTGAGAAGCCGCGCGTGTGGGCGTGCGGGTTCTGGAACCTTCCTCGGTCGATCTCAACCGTTCGATGTGGATCCAGATCTGACGGTGGATCTAGTGCGGCGCTAGGGCTTCCTTGGGGGGGCAGCTAGGGCTTCCTTCTCCTGGTGTGATCTGGACTGTCAGATCTAGATCAGATCTGACGGTGGAGAGGGGGTGGCGGCTGCAAAGATGAGAGACAACATTAGGGTTTCTGGATTAGCAGATTAGGGTTTATTTTTTGGGCCTAAACGGGCCATGTAATATATGTATAAATATTTTTGGGCTTTTATTATGTATAATGGACTTTAAGTAATTAAACATTGGGCTTTATTTATATATATATTAGTATTTTGTTTTTTATTTTCAAAGTTAATAATTAATATAATAACAACACACGGCAATATTAAATAATATTAATAACATAACACTAATAATACTGATATTATATAGTATATAATAATACGGTAATTATAGTACTAATAATAGGTTATAATAATAGATAGTAATAATAATAACATATAATACTAGCAATAGTTATAAAAACGGTAATAAATATAATGGTAATAATAAAAACATAATAGATGATAATAAAGAAGATGACATACTATATTAGTAGTGTTTAGGGTTTTTTCACATAAATGATATAATAATAGATATAATACTAATAGTAATATTTTTTGCTTTTTTCTTTCTTGGATTTTAATGACACATTTACATAGTTAATAACTAGACAATAGCCCATATAAACCCACTATTATAAGACGAAATAAAAAAGTTAGCCCGGACAAAATTAGTGATTACAGTTGCCCCTCTTTTCTTATACTTGTGGAACAAGAATAAAGCAAAGACCATAAGCACTAATTTTGTCCAACTTCCCTGTTTGGGTGATTTGCTCCTCCGAAGCAGCAGAAACAAAGTGGGTAGCGTCGGCGTGTCCTCCCTAAATGGCAAAGGACAGAGTCAATTCATTCTTCCTAAGCGGTAAAGAATGAACTTCAAATAGCATGCTTTCTCGGAGCGGAGAAAGCAAACTTGACAAGCTTTCTAGCTCTTCTATCCAGGGATCCTTGAACTCTTTTTCTCTCAGATCAGGATGCGGCGAGTATGAAATTCTTCACCTGAAACTACATTTGCTCTTCCGAAGCGGCAGGAACAAAGTCGGTAGCATTGTTATGTCCTCCCTGAACGGCAAAGGACATAGTTGATTCATTCTCCCTAAGCGGCAAAGAATGAACTTCAAATAGCGTGCTTTCTCGGAGCGGCGAAAGCAAACTGGACAACGTTGGCATGTCCTGCCTGAGCGGCAAAGGACATAACTGATTCATTCTCCCTAAGCGGCAAAGAATAATCTTCCAATAGCGTACTTTCCCGGAGCGGCGAAAACAAACTGGACAACGTTGGCATGTCCTCCCTGAGCGGCAAAGGACATAGCTGATTCATTCTCCCTAAGCGGCAAAGAATAAACTTCCAATAGTGTACTTTCCCGGAGCGGCGAAAGCAAACTGGACAACGTTGGCATGTCCTCCCTGAGCGGCAAATGACATAGCTGATTCATTCTCCCTAAGCGGCAAAGAATAAACTTCCAATAGCAACTGGACAACGTTGGCATGTCCTCCCTGAGCGGCAAAGGACATAGCTGATTCATTCTCCCTGAGCGGCAAAGAATAAACATCCAATAGAAAAATGGACAACGTTGGCATGTCCTTCCTGAGCGGCAAAGGATATAGCTGATTCATTCTCCCTGAGCGGCAAAGAATAAACTTTCAATAGCTTAGACAATGCTGGCATGTCCTCCCTGAGCGGCAAAGGACATAGCTGATTCATTCTCCTTAAGCGGCAAAGAATAAACCCAAATAACTTGTTTTCCCGTAGCGGCAAAAACAAACTGAGCAGGCCTTCTGGCTCTTTTGCCCGGAAATCCTTGTTGTGGGTCTCTTTTCTCTTCTTCTTTTTTCTTTTTTCTTCTTTTCTTCTCTTTTTTTATCTTTCTTCTTGTTCTTCTTTCTTTTTTTTTATTCTTCTTCTTCTCTTTCTTTTTTCATTTTCTTCTCTCATTCTTTCTTGTTCTTCATCTTCTTTTTTTTCTTCTTTTCTCTCTCATTTCTTCTTTTTCTCTTTTTGTCTTTCTCTCTTCATCTTTTCTCTTTTTCTTTTATTTCTCTTTCCTCTCGTTCTCGTTCTCATTCTTTTCTTCTTCCTTTTTCCTTTCACATCTTTCTTTTCTTTCATTTCTCTTTCTCTTATTCTTTTCACTTTCTTCTTTCTCTTTTTCTTTCTCTCTCTTCTCTCTTTCTTTTTCCTCTTCTTCTTTCTCTCTCTTTGTTTCCTCTCATTCTTTTTCTTTTCTCTTTTCTCTTCTCTTCTCTCCTTTTCTTTTTCTTATTCCTTTTCTTCTCTCTCTCTTTTACCTCTTATTCTTTTCTTTTTCTTTCTTTCTTTCTTTCTTTCTTTCTTTTCTCTTTTTCTTTTTTGTTTGATTTACTTTTTCTCTCTTCTCTTTTCCTTTTTTCTTTTCTTTTAATTCAAAAAACAGGAAACCTGAATTTTTATTTTTTTTTAAAAAAAATCCAAGGGAGATAAAATTGAAAATTTTAAATTTTGAGGAAAACGTCCCTTTAGAATGGGCAAAATTGAGGAATTTGGATTTTTGAGAAAAAATATCCTTTCGTAAGGAATGAAATGGAGTTTTGAGAAAAACATCCTTTAGGAAGGAATGAAATTGAGAAATCGAGTTTTAAGAAAAAACATCCTTTAGGAAGGAATGAAATCAAGAAATTTAGTTTTAAGAAAAACATCCCTTAGAAATGATAGAATTGAGAAATTCGAGTTTTAAGGAAAACATCCTTTAGAAAGGATAAAATTGAGGAATTCGGTTTTAAGAAAAACTATCCTAGGAAGGATATGATTGAGAAATCGAGTTTTAAGAAAAACATCCTTTAGAATGGATAGAATTGAGAAATTCAGTTTTAAGAAAAACATCCTTTAGGAAGGATAGGATTGAGAAATCCAGTTATAAGAAAAACATCCTTTAGGAAGGATAAGATTGAGAAATCCAGTTTTAAGAAAAACATCCTTTAGAAAGGATAGGATTGAGAAATCCAGTTTTAAGAAAAAACATCCTTTAGGAAGGATAGGATTGAGAAATCCGAGTTTTAAGAAAAACATCCTTTAGGAAGGATAGGATTGAGAAATCCGAGTTTTAAGAAAAACATCCTTTAGGAAGGATAGGATTGAGAAATCCGAGTTTTAAGGAAAACATCCTTTAGAAAGGATAGGATTGAGAAATCCGAGTTTTAAGAAAAACATCCTTTAGGAAGGATAGGATTGAGAAATCCGAGTTTTAAGAAAAACATCCTTTAGGAAGGATAGGATTGAGAAATCCGAGTTTTAAGGAAAACATCCTTTAGGAAGGATAGGATTGAGAAATCCAGTTTTAAGAAAAACATCCCTTAGAAAGGATAGGATTGAGAAATCCAGTTTTAAGAAAAACATCCTTTAGAAAGGATATGATTGAGAAATCCGAGTTTTAAGAAAAACGTCCTTTAGGAGGGATAGGATTGAGAAATCCAGTTTTAAGAAAAACATCCTTTAGGAAGGATAGGATTGAGAAATCCAGTTTTAAGAAAAACATCCTTTAGGAAGGATAGGATTGAGAAATTCGGTTTTAAGAAAAACATCCTTTAGAAAGGATAGGATTGAGAAATCCGAGTTTTAAGAAAAACCCCTTTTTGAAGAGATAAAATTAAAATTTCAAGAAAAATATCCTTCAGGAAGGATAAAGTTGAGAAATTGAAATTTAAGAAAAACGTCCTTCAAAAAGGATAAAATCGAGAAATTTGAATTCTGAGAAAAACATCCTTTAGAAAGGATAAAAAAATCAGGGATTAAGAACCTTGATACCAGTCAAAGGATTCTTGAGATCTATTTCTCTTCTCAGAGAGCCGTAGATCCACCCATTTATTAATCTCCAAATACCTATTAAAAAATAAACAAATGCTATGATGGTATGAGTTAGCATGCTCCTAACATAGGGATGTCTAACTATCAATGATGCATGAGCATATTTCATGACGCAAAGATGCGTATGGTCATGAGAGTGCAAAGATGCATGAATTTAGTTTGTCTTTATTCTTTAAGGTCGGTGGTCACCATCTTGAGACTACATCCACTCCTCAGACACATGTCCTGACAAAATTGCTTTCGTCTGTTGTTCATTCCCCGAGTTTGAAGAACCTTAGTCGTGATCATTAGCCCAGTACCTTCAAGCTGTATGCCATCTCCTATCTACTCTGATTCAAAATCCTATGTGCAAAAGACCTTGTTGCCTCACGGACAAAGATGCCCCAATGGTCTTTCATCGTCATACATCACGTAGTGCCTCTCAATTTCGGGTCTCACTGACGGCGATGCATTTATCTCTGAAATAATACAAGGAAATCTCTTTGCTTTGAAATATGTCAATTCGCTGGTCGTCATTCTAATGAAGAGTGGATTTTCAAATTAACATCCAGAACCTTGAAACCAAATTCTAATTAAAAGAAAAATAGAATAGGATGCCTCGGATATCAAATGCAAGAGCATCTCGGATTCAACTTTCCGGTGATCTCTTCAAGCATAGCTTGCGTCTTTGAATGTTGTGGCGATATTTGAAGTTATGAAATCCCTCCCTAATCGCTCGGTTCATCCTCATGATTATGGTACTTTCTGGATCAGCTCGATTACCATTCCTTCTAGTTCTCATCATGTTTATGATTACCATTGATTTCATGTCGGTGTCCTCAAGGATTCCTTTTCAGGACTTATTCAATTTGTTCATTTATTTCTTTTTCTTAGGGGAATTCAACTCGTCACAATCCTTTGGCTCGAGAATAAGGATGTAGCATACAACGATACCCCGAGTTACTCGGTGTAACCCCCTTAACCCGGCCTAGACGATTAACCCGAATTAAGAAGTTTACACGGGGAAAACCAAAGTCAACCCGAAAGTCAACCTTGATTAACGACCCTTTTTTTTCTTTTTAATCTTATCTAAATGCACATTAACCCTAGATGTATTCATAGCAACATCATACTCAATTCGGAAAACATTCAGGGACTTAATTGCACAATATACAAGTTTAGGGACCATAATGTAAATTCTGGAAATTAGAAGGACTTAACCCCCTTTTAAGTTACCATTATGAAATTAGTCATATTTCATGCTTCCCTGCCAAATTTCAGCTCAAGCGGACATCTCAAACTCATTCAATTGCATAAACAAGATTCAGGACCAAAACGCAAGGATTTCAAAACATTTAACCAACAATTTCCGTGCCCAACGGTCGGGTGTTTCGAAACAGGGAGAGCCTGTTCCGAAACGCGGGACCGTTCCGAAACGCGTTGCGCAACAGGGCCTGGCAGTGGCCAAACTATTTCGGAACAGCCCTGCCCGTTTCGAAACACCTAGGCCATTTCAGGCCCTCTGTTCCGAAACGGCAGCACCTGTTCCGAAACAGGCTGCCCAGATTGCAGAATTTTAGCTGGTTTAACATACAATTGACCCCCCAAACATGCTCCAAAGGCAACCAAATTATACCAGCAAGACATTACATGCGTAAGGAACATATTGGCATCAACAATTCATAAACATGGCATCAAACAAGAAAAGCCCCAATTCTATAGGCATGCGTCCTATTTAGAAAACCATTCAAGCATCAAAAATACCAAACCAACCACATAAAGGCCATTAGATGTACCAACCTCAACAACTACATTAAACCAACTTAGGGAGTCTAAAACATCTCCCAAAACATCAACATAGGTTCCCCATTGCCAAATCCCCAAAAGCTAATAGTGTTTAAGAAACTTTCACCATACATGAGCTTAATTCACCACTTGGATTTCTTGACTTCCTTGCTGCCCTCAATGCACTTCAATGCTCTGCATTATTGGTTTAAGAAAAGAGAGAGCGTAAGCACATAGCTTAGTGAGGAATGCTCATTTAAAACAACACAATAATGCATTTAAAACACCTTTGTAAACCTTAGTTCAAAACAACATTTATACATGCACATAGCATATAAAACAAGCATCTCATGCTTCAAATATAAACATGTCATATTGGCCACAAGTGATAATCATAATCTTTCCATTTCCATACAATCAATATAAGACTCACACATGGACTTTTAAACACCATTGTGATCTTACAATTCACAAGGACCACACAAGGACTTTTAATCACCTTTGTGTCCTTAACAAGAATCACCCATGGACTTTTAACCACCATGGTGTTCTTAAAATACCCAAGGTCTTCACAAGGACTTTTAACCACCTTGCGACCTTAAAACAAGAATCACCCATGGACTTTTAACCACCATGGTGTTCTTAAAATACACAAGGCTCACACAAGGACTTTTAACCACCTTTGTGACCTTACAAGGCTCACTCAAGGACTTTTAACCACCTTAGTGACCTTAACAAGAATCAACCATGGACTTTTAACCACCATGTTGTTCTTAACACAAGAACCACCTATGGACTTTTAACCACCATAGTGTTCTTAACCTTTCTCAAACATCACTTGCCAATATGCATCATTAACAACAATATTTCACTGTTTTAAAGCATTTAACAAAGCCATAAAGATCATGCATCATTAAGCATAAAAACCACATTTAACAATGTTCAAAAACAAGGATCTCTTACCTTGAGCATCCTTCAACACATGGCTTATAATCTCAGCAATTAAACATGCTAAAACATGCTTTCAAAACAGAATTTAAAACATGCAAACAAATCACATTGCATTCAACCAACTCATGGTTCATCAACAAGAGAGTTTTTCCGAAAACTTACTCTTGAGCTTAGCTAAGTTGCTTAGACTTAAACTAAGCTCCCAAACCTTCAAAACATTGGTTTCAAAGCTGAAAACCAAAAACCACTCACCGATTCCGTTTCGCCACTTGCCGAAACTCCAATCAAGCTTCCGGATCAACACCACAAGGATCTGAAGATGTCTCCCCTGTTTTAAACACATCAAAACAGTAGATTAATGCATCATCATGCATTAATATCCTCAACCAAGACATCTAAACTCGCTGCTCACATCAACACTCACATTTCGGCTACCAAACACAACCGAAATCACATCCAAACATCTCCACAACACTACCCAGCCAAGATCCATCAAATCTAAACATCCATAAACATCAATTAACATCCAAAAAGGATCTAACCACGTCCTTATACCTCCAGCTATAATAGATCATCAAGATCACTCCAAAAACCACCAAAAACTCAAGCTAAACTTAGGAAAATCAACCTATCCGGGATTGCATTGATTAAACCTCAATCTCTCATCAATTATACATTCATTTTACATCAAAATGACATCTCAAAATAGTGCCCAATCAGATCATACGAATTTCACCAAAATTAAAGCAAATCTTGCATTTTAAAACCAAGATCAAGAACACAATTGTAAAACCTTTAATAAAACACAAATCAAGGATTGAGAACTTGGGAATTTCAGTAAAGAACTGAGAATTTAGAGGAGAAGGACGTTCATACCTCTAAACTTGAGTTTCTCCCTTTTTGGAACCAAGATCTTGAAAATCCAATTAGCAAATGGTGAGGTTTTGTTGAAGAGATGATTAGTGATCAAAAGAGGATTAAAATCTCATGTTTGGATATCAAAATCAGAGGGAAATGCTCTGGAGAAATGTGTTTGGGTTGAGAGAAAGTTGAGAGAAAAGGAAAATAGAATTTTAGGAAGTTAGTTGGAAAATGCCAAAAATAACTTCCCTCCCTTTTACTTTTATTTAAAAACCATTAATTAAACCTTTAATATTTAGGAAAAATCTGGAGAAACTCCTATTGGGTAAATAGCTCCTTAAAGATTCAAAGTTTCAATCCTTTTTAAAACAGTCTCACAGTTTTCGAAAATTACATTTTGGTCACTAACCCAAAATGTCACACTTCCAAACCTTATTTTGTAAAATTGATTTCACCCTTCTCTTATATATAATAAAAGAGAATTTTAAGACATTTTTCCATATTTTTAATGCAACCCGAACTAGGCTTTCCTAAATTCACCCTTTTATATTCGAACCGCAACCCGACCGGTCCGGTCCAAACCCAAAACTTCTAAGCCCAAAATTGGGGTGTTACACTCGGCATGGTCACGATTTGGAAAATATTACCATCACTCATGAAGCGAAGAGATTCAGGCTTCAGCGGAGTGCCCCTAAAATTCCACACTCGTATCCGAAAATTCCTATTACCAGGTTTCGGAAATTGGAGTGCTTTTTGTTAATGCCTATTACCAGGCTCTGAAATTAAAACCATTTATTTTGTTTGAAACAGTCTATTTTTCACTTTTTTTTGCACATTTAAGCAACCTTATTTGGGTTCTCTTAGGAGATTTCCTTATCATCGAACATCATCGAAGGAATAGTAGTCTTGCTTCTCTCGCTTTTTCGACCAGAGCGGACAGAGTGGGAAGTCTCACTTTATCGTTATCACAACATTCAGTCGATCTCTTTCATTAGAATCAATGCCACAACAAGCATGTGATATCCGAGGGCCTATGAAGGTAAGGAGGGATATACATATATATGATTTCAAGGTCATTGTATGTTAAGGAAAATGCATTTTCATTAGAA
Organism: Hibiscus trionum; assembly: GCA_030270665.1. Classification (NCBI taxonomy): domain Eukaryota; kingdom Viridiplantae; phylum Streptophyta; class Magnoliopsida; order Malvales; family Malvaceae; genus Hibiscus; species Hibiscus trionum. The sequence goes on from BSYR01000021.1 coordinate 34,206,308, forward strand.
TGAAAATATGCAAACAAAACAAGTGCCCTCACAAAAAGATCATTACTATCATCGGGCAAATGATAGCAATGTTTGTTCCATGCATTACTTCAACAGAAAATGCGACATGAAAGAAGACTCAAACATACGAGGTCCTAACAACCCGGGAAACAACACCTCCCCAAAAGTCACGCTCATCATTCTTTCTTTTCAAAACTTCAAATGACCGTTCTCGATTAGTCCTTGAGCTTTGTTTTTCAGTGCCCCTTTGGGTACTGATGACTTTACCTCGAGCCCTAGTCAGTCCGCTTGTTCATTCCAATATAGGAGACTTATGAAAATGATAAAAATTCATTATCTATATATATACATTTTAAAGGATCACGACAAGTGATATTTAAGAAAATCAAGTTTTGGGTCTTTGAAAAAAAGGTCGACCCGAATGACATTTTCCAAATGTTGCAGGAATGCACATATGTAATCTTTTCTGGGCTATTAGGCTTCCGAGAGGAGCGACTCCCATTCCCAGTTTCTACCCGATTTAAAAGTGGCTCTCTTTAGCTCACTAACTCACCATGCCCCATCCTTCCCTCTTTTCTGGTCTCAATCAGGCATTAGAAGTGTGTCAATCCTTGAAGAAAGGTTAACCCTGATAGGTGGGATGTGATCTGAAGACAAATTCATCCGTCCGTGTATGGTCCAAATGGTCTTTTATGGCTTGTAATGTAGGCTAAGGCTCACGGCTACGAAAGAAAGGGTAAATAGGCCCAAATAGGTGTTTAAGGGTGGTGAAACCAAGGATCAATTTTTCCAACGGGAGGTCTCTTGATTATGCTTATATGAAATGCTATTTCTTCTCTTGTTTCTTTGGATCGCTCTAGACTGCCCCTTTGTTGGGGTTTTCACCCTAGAGTTCATTTCCTTTTATTAAGCGTAATTTCGGATCAAATTGCACCTTCGCATTTTATTAGTGCAGGCTTTTGATCAAAGGCGAACAATCTTTCAAGGCTCATCTAAGCAGAGATTCATTTGGATAGGGAATCCTCTTGTCCCCTTTTTTTTAATCTGCTTCTTTCTCTTTTCAAAATTGCACTTTTCACTTTAGTGCTTTTGCTTTTGATTTCTTCAACTTTTATGTCGGTAATTTTTGACATGATTTGAGTAGCTCTTTGAGCGCCAACTTTTCTTTCGCCGTTTCCTTTTGATGTTTTTGCTGCTCAAACTGAAAGTGTTCTCTTTTAATCCCCCTTTGTTCACAAGGCATCATCCTCATAGCATAATCCGAATCCAATGTCATTTATTCATCCATAGCCTTATATCTCATTTGCCCCCGGTGTAGGGGTGATCCTTGATTTGGGTTCAATCAAAAGAAAAAAAGTTTAAAAGGCTCAAACGGGGACAACAATGGTTTTTTTTTTCATTTTCTTTCTATGTGAATGGAATTGAAGGAATGCCAAATGTCCTCCCATACACGGATATCAAAATTAGTCTTCATGTGGTAGAAGTTTTAGGGTTATCACTTCATTCAAGGACCTTAAACAACAATGCCCGAGAGGGAAAATTTACTCAATGGGAGTGGCCCATTAATACTGAACACTCATTGTCATTCCTCCCTTGGCCTAAGTATAACACAAGGTTTTCATATTTAGTATCCTCACAACATTCGGCTTTTCGAAAAAAAAAATCTTTTTAAATTGAATTAAAGTTAATCTTACAAAAAGTATATACATGTGTAATAGGAAAACAAGAGTAAGCTTATAATAATAACAAATGAAATGTTTAAAGAATCAATGAATACCAAAATATTTTGTAAATAACAAAATGAAACTCGCGTTATGATAAAAAAAATCTACAGCTCAGCTTATTTCTTTTGCATTTTTCCCAAATGCACAGGGATCAACGGTTTTGAATTGCCTTTACCGGTAGCCGTTTGCTCCGGGCTAGTTGTACCATTCCCCTGGGTACAATCAGTTTTCACCAATAATGAGAATTGGATTTTTGCAAAGGATTTATTTTCCTTCGACCATTCGTAAAAATGGATTTTCGATGGACATTTGAATTATCCATTGTCTTAAACTTTATCGCGTTTAAGCACGTTGTGCTGGCATTTCTATCGGACTTGTTCAAACATCGCTTCTTCTTTCATGAAGCGATGTAATGTCTCCAATTCACTTTTCTTGAACCGAGACTTGCATTTTTTTCCAAATGCACAGGGATTAACGGATTTGAATCACCTTTACCGGTAGCCGTTTGCTCCGGGCTAGTTGTACCATTCCCCTGGGTACAATCAGTTTTCACCACTAATGAGAATTGGATTTTTGCAAAGGATTTATTTTCCTTCGACCATTCGTAAAAATGGATTTTCGATGGACATTTGAATTATCCATTGTCTTAAACTTTACCGCGTTTAAGCACGTTGTACCAACATTTCTGTCAGACTAGCTCAAACATCGCTTCTTCTTCCATGAAGCGATGTAATGTCTCCGAAGGTCATACTAGGCTGAGCTTTGAGCAAAGGCTTCGTCATGACGGGCAGAAGATGCCCCTTGGGGTGGGGTGGACGAGGGGCCGATAATAAGAGGATTCTTAAAGATCAGGGTGGCCGAGTGGTCTCCCGGTTCTTGAGCAACACTCCCTCCTTTCAGACCGGACTGTAAAAGTTAGGGTATTCCTTTCATCATATCTTGTTGGGGCTTGATGATGGTGCCCCTTAATTCTTGCTAAGTTCGTTCCATCTGACATCTCAAATCGGCCTCTGGCTTGGCAAAGCTTTCCTCCATTTATTCATTTTAAGAATGAATGCATGTAATGTGTTGTATGCACAACAAAGATAGGTGATTAATGGTGATCAAACAGACATGTACATTTGAATGCAAAGATGCATTAATCTGATGGACATTAATTTTATTTGTTTAATGAATGATTGAATGAATGAGCATGTCGTATGTACAACAGAAACATATGGTTAAAGGTAATTAAACAAAATGCATAATTGAAATGCAAAGATGCATTGAACATTAATGCAATGTGTCATATGTACAACAGAAACACATGACTAAAGGTAATCAAACCAAATGCATGATTGACATGCAAAGATGCATTGAACATTAATTGTATGAATGCAATGTGTCATATGTACAACAGAAATGCATGGCTAAAGGTAATTAAACAAAATGCATAATTGAAATGCAAAGAGCAACATTGAGTTCGGCAAATATCCTCGTTAAACAACTCATCAATGGGAACCTTGGTCTGTTACAATGATCGGATGAAACCTACTACATGCAGTTCTTAAGCTGGCGTCTAGGCCGACGATTTTCTTCAAGACTCACTCAATCCCTTCTTCTTTCTTGAAATGATCTTTTGCTAGGAATCGGGCGTTCTCTCATATCCTCGTTAACAAATAGGCCAACTCTCGGTCCTGCCCCCGAGCGGTATAGGCGACGAATTATGATTAATCCACTGTCGATATTGGTACTCTTGACTTGCTCTTTGAAAGGGTCCCACTGAGCCTAACCTTCAAAGCGCATCAGGGGTGAGGTCGGAATTCCCTCTGACTTGAAGTAATTTTCCTTGTTCTAGGTTGAGACTTGATTGTCGACTCAAGGCGGCGAAGTGCCCGAGAAACTTTCGATCTTGCCCCAGAAAGCTTGGTTGCTGTTCGGTAGGGTTCTCGCTAATTTCCTTGCAAGACTCGGTATTTCCCAACTGTTGTAGTCAAATCAAAGCTGCCAACCGTGGAACAAATGTAGGTTGAACTCCAAAATTCGAAGTAATGATCACTTGCCTGGGACATCTGACAAATAAGTGAGGTGGCCCTTTTGTCTTTTTTAAAAGTCTTTCTTGTCTTGGAACCCTAACCATGTAGTTGCTCTCCTCATGGCTATATTTTCGTCGAGGTCTTTCTCATTATTGTTACAGACCACATTTCTCACTAATCAAGTCTTTAATTTCAGACTATTTCCAACTCAATGTGCTCTTTATGCAATGATGAAATATGCAAAATAAGAGAAAAGGGGAAGAAAAGCAAATGTGTTAGTCACATGATAAACATAAATCAAGGCAAGAAATGAAATTCGAGCATTAACGAAAAAAAAGAAGCGTAGGAACAATCAATTAGCAAGAAAAACCTAGACACTCTAAACTCTAGGGTTATCCGCATGGCTCTAATGGGGTGGGCTTCTTATATTCTGACTCATGAGTTCGGTTCTAGCAAAGGGTACCCGAACCTATCTCATCACCTACTAAGGCAACAAGAACCCCAATTCTGGCCCATTACAGGCTTGCGAATTGGTTTCGGTTCGAGGGAAAGCACGACCTAATGACGTGGAGGGCTACTCCCGTGTCAAAAGGCGTGGATTCCGAAAGTGAATTACCGACCCGTGGAGGGATACTCACGTGGGTATGGGCGTTTCACTCTCACTTAAGGGTAGAGCTCGGGTATAGAGCTTGATGATCATGATGCAACACAAGTCGGTGATTCCTTTGAAATTAAATGAAGAATTAATTCGAATGCCACAAATTTTCAAAGCCCGTTTAACTTAAGTCGCACTTTCATAAAAAAAACTTATTAAATTCACTTTAAATTTTAAATAGTTTCCATCGACTAAAGGCAACAAACGTTTTATTGGCTTAACTCTCTTTTTTTTGTTTTGTAAAAACAAAAATTTCTCCCCAGCGGAGTCGCCAAACTGTGATAAGGTTTTTCCTGAGGAAACCGGCTAACTAATGCCTTATCACTATTTTCTTTTTGAAAAAGGATTTTATTTAAAAGGGGGGATCCGTATTTTGGAAAACTATAAAAATTGGAGTCGCCACCGGCCACTGAGGTAGGCCGGACACTATAAAACCAGAGATTCATTTTAAAACGGGTTCGGGAGTTGGTTACGCGTGGGGTAGGATTAGCACCCCCATCACGCCCGGAAATCGGTACCAAATTGCTTGTTGCCTTTTGATCGATAGGAATTATTTAAAAATCGAAGTGAATTTAATAATTGTTCTTAAATGAAAATATGACGTAAATAACATGGGCTTTATCGAATAGTGGCATTGGAATTAATTAATCATCTAATTAAAAAGGATGATGGTACACCGGACCATAGACTAAATCGACATCAAATAAGGCTGACTGCTGTGTTAGTTTAGGGTTCGGATCCCGTACGTCACCTTTATGCATGATGCGAGCATGTAAGAGATGATGCGTGTTATTTCAATTTTTATGCTTTCGCTTACCTAGAGGCGGTGAAAATTAACCTAAGTATCCGATAGACATCCATTAAGCTAGGACTGTCGTTTTCGGATACCGAGGTTAATTAATACCCCTCTCGGGGTTGATTTTTAGATCCGGTTATCATGCTTAATAATCATCGTCCTTATGAATGACAAGTGTAAATGCATATCATAAAAGCAAATTCAAACGACATTAAAAAGCATGTAACAAATATATTCGAATGGCATGAAAACTAGTTAAAAACGCACATAAAAAACAAGCATGCAAAATACTATATGGCAAACCTACATTAAATGCATAAAATTAAATGTGCTAAACTTAAAACATATGACCACATAAACAAACATTAACCACATATCATATACTTACATCAAATGAACATAACAACATGACAAAATAAATACACATAACAATATGCAAAAAAACATATATCTGATGCATGAAAAAGAAACATAATAAAAGGCATGGATAACAACCTAATATAACTAACATGGCATGCAAAACATATATTAGATATCAAATAAAAAAGCTAGATGCATGAACAACATATCATATGGCAAAAATGAAAAGCAAAGTAAATAAATAAGATGTAAACTGACGGGGACCACTTCTGTAAATTACCCATTAAAAAACATCAGTTAAAAGACGAAATAGGGACTAAAATAAAAGAACGCGGAAAATAACAGGGATCAAAATAGAAATTAATCCATCCGAAAGCAGATTAAAACGAAAATAGGGGTGAAATTGAAAAGGTTAAAAAACATACGAGGACTGCAGGTGGGATTTTAAAACGCGGAAGCCCTTCTTGTGTAAATAACTAGACACGGGAGCCCTTAAAAAGCAATTAACCAGAGTTTAATAATGGAAAAACATTATAAAAGCCGGTTTAAAATATTTTAATCCTTTTTCCTCAAAAAACCTAACCCTAAACCGAGAGAGAGAGCTTCTCTTATGCTCTGTTTGCTCCGGTGCCGCAAAGGGGGTTCCGGTCGCCGTTGCCGACGCCGGAAACCCTAAAAAGCTTTTTCCGAACCAAAAACCAGGAAACCCCTTTCTTTTTTGAAATAAAAAACGTTCCTGTTTTTCTTTTGCTTAAAACCCAAAACCGAAACTAAAAAAAACCCACAAACTTACCCCTTTCACGTCACCGGCTCACCATGCATGGCTTCCGGGGAAGCCAGAAGACTTATTGCCGGCAACGGGGAAACGGAGAAGAAGAAAGAAACGACGAGGGTAAGACCTTAACCCCTCTTTTGTTTTTTTTTACAATTCGAAACTGAAAAATAAAAGGATGATACCTCTGAATCTTTTCGTATTGATTTCTTCAATTCCGATTACAAGTCTCTCTGATAACTCTCTCAAAAATCCTTTCTGAAAAACTCTAAAGCCTCTCTGTAATTTCCGAATCGTCCCCCGTTTACAAATTTTTCCCTCTAAAAATCCCTCTCCCTTTACATTGCAGGTCTCTCGGGTTTATATAGCCCGAATATTACATTTTTCCTCTTTTTCTAAATTACATAAAATGTTGGAAAATCGTTGGTTGCTTGTACGATTTTGGTTGTTGATTGCCTCTGAAATTCTGCATTTTTTGTTTCTGAAATTCCTCTGACATTTGTTGTTTGCATGTGACCTGTGAGGAGAGGGGACCAGAGGGCTCGGCTGTTCTAAGGACGTGAAGCCGATGAGGGCTGAATCACGGCTGTTGGTGTAATCTTGACGGCCAGAGGAAGCTAATGGGGACTCGAACTCGCGCGCGTGGGAAGCTGAGAAGCCGCGCGTGTGGGCGTGCGGGTTCTGGAACCTTCCTCGGTCGATCTCAACCGTTCAATGTGGATCTAGTGCGGCGCTAGGGCTTCCTTGGGGCGGCAGCTAGGGCTTCCTTCTCCTGGTGTGATCTGGACCGTCAGATCTAGATCAGATCTGACGGTGGAGAGGGGGTGGCGGCTGCAAAGATGAGAGACAACATTAGGGTTTCTGGTTTAGCAGATTAGGGTTTATTTTTTGGGCCTAAACGGGCCATGTAATATATGTATAAATATTTTTGGGCTTTTATTATGTATAATGGACTTTAAGTAATTAAACATTGGGCTTTATTTATATATATATATATATATATATTAGTATTTTGTTTTTTATTTTCAAAGTTAATAATAATAATAATTAATAATTAATATAATAACAACAGACGACAATATTAAATAATATTAATAACATAACACTAATAATACTGATATTATATAGTATATAATAATACAGTAATTATAGTACTAATAATAGGTTATAATAATAGATAGTAATAATAATAACATATAATACTAGCAATAGTTATAAAAACGGTAATAAATATAATGGTAATAATAAAAACATAATAGATGATAATAAAGAAGATGACATACTATATTAGTAGTGTTTAGGGTTTTTTCACATAAATGATATAATAATAGATATAATACTAATAGTAATATTTTTTGCTTTTTCTTTCTTGGATTTTAATGACACATTTACATAGTTAATAACTAGACAATAGCCCATATAAGCCCACTATTATAAGACGAAATAAAAAAGTTAGCCCGGACAAAATTAGTGATTACAGTAAGCTAACTAGCTTAGTGAGATAAGCTCTATAATTCAACAAGCATACAGTTTTTCAAAAAACTTTTCATAATTGACAATAAATCTATGAATGCACGAATGATTAGCACAACAGGACTACACATTGCTTGCACATGCACAACCAACATACACACGGTGGGACCACACATCACCGTTCGACTAGTAGTTTTCCGATGGGACCACTGATCACCTTACTCTACTACTAGTCACTACCGATGGGACCACTCATCACCGTAGTTAAGACAACCATCACGTGAGGCTCGACTTCAACACGACTACACAACAACAACGGTGTAAACAACTCAAGATGCACATGATACCACAACATATAGCCACTCATCAACACATAACAAAAAGATAGGAGTAGTAACTTATACTCGGGTTTAGGTGAACCCTCTAGGTCCCACGCAAACCCCCAAGAGTTCCATTTCGAAAACAAATCAAAGTTTGACATTTCTACTTACCGTTGCTACCCAAATGAAAGCTGAAAACCAAGCTCAAGTCTCCAAATTCTCTAGATTTGCTCCCGAGGCTTTACCAACAAGATTCCTTGCTTCTAATCATCCCAACACAATCAAAACAATCATAATTCAGTCCACGATTCAATGTAGCAAACCCGGAACACAATTCAAGCACAAAACACAAGATTCAAGCTAAGAACGACTCCCAAAACCTTCATTCCCGAGCAGCCCTAAAGCACAGCCTAACACCAATGTTTTCAACACTTATATTACTCTCAAAAGCCTCCAAAACAACCCTTACATATAGCCTAACCATCAGCCATCAAATTTCCACATTTAACACCCCAAAACTCAACCTAAAACCCTTCAAAAACCTCCCCAAAACCCAACTTCGGGAAACATCACAAAACCATGTAAAAATCGAATATGGTGGACCTTTTAGGTTGTAAATAACTCATATAACCTCAACAAATCAAAAGCTTAAGTTAAAGACAACAAAGATAGCATTTTTAATCTAAACTTTCAAAACACCATAATACAAAAACCATGAGTTTTGTGAAAAATAAAGGTACTAGCTTGTATAGGGAAGGGAGGACAAGTCAAAAATGGTTTTACCTTTGAGAAATCTCCAACAATGAGCTAGAAAGATGATGGAATAGTGACTCCAATGGGGAAGGGGTTTTTGTCGTGGGATAAGTTTGAAGGGGGGAAGAAGATGAGTTAAAATGAGTGTTTTAAAAATAAATGGGTTTCTATTTTACAAGACCAATAAATTACAACTTTGCCATTAATGAGATGACTATCTCAAATATTCCAAAAAATTCATCGAATTTTGGGTTCTAATTTAATTTAAAATTGATCCAACATATAAAATAAAATTTTAAAACGAAAAGGGAAACCCGAATTATTATTTTAATAATATTTTCACCCGATCCCCAAACCCGGGTGTTATATAACCAAAAACATCATTTTGACAAAAGTCAATCTTTAGTTTCGAAATCGTTTTAGTTTAGAAATCAAACCTTAGAAAACTGAACAAGATTCCCAGAATTTTGAAAGCGCTTTTCAAATATCCAGTTGGAATTGAGTCATTGCTGTAGCCCTCGGCTTTAAAGAAAATTAGCTAAGCATGATTATGGAAGAAATCATGCTTAGCATATTTTAAAATAAATAAAAAACTTTAAAAAGAAAGTAAGAATGAAGAAGAGAAAGGAAATTAATAAATTCAAAGTAAAAATGAAACAATGAACAAGAGATCGTTTGAGTCTTACCCCAAAGTGGGTATTTATAGCATCCTAAAACCATAAAAATACTCTTAAAATAATAAGAGATAATCCTAAAATATTTAAAATACAAAAGATAAATGCTAACTGATAATAATTAAATCCCAAAATGTTTAAAATTAAAAAATAAAAGATAAATCCCCAAGCATGATCCAAATCTCGATGATAAGTGATCGGACGCGCCTGATAGCTTATCACGTGCTGTTGACGTCATCTTCTAGAAGCCTGCTGACGTGGCGTCGAGTCAGCGCATTCATGCCCTCTAATCCAGCCATGAATCCAGAAAATTTGTAAAATTCATCCTTTTTAGCACAGTTTCCAGAATCTGATGCCCTGCACATAAAAGAACAGAAAATCACCAGCTAAGCATCTTAAAACAACAAATCAAAGAGTAATTATTAATAAAATAATGTATAATTTAAGCAATAGTCAAGCTCATTTTTTCAATACTTGTTATTATGACATACTCTTAAAATTTAATTTTTTAATACTTGTTATTAGGGAAAGATGATTTAAATAACGGTTTGCAACTGCAACATCGGTTGTTATATAACGGTAGCAACATCGTTTGAAACTGTGATATCTGCAACCGTTATGTCCACAATAGCATATGTTATTAAAAAATTCACAACCGCGATACTCGCATTGACCGCAATCGCGTCTATTATGTCCACAATCGCGATAAACACAACGTGATTGAAAATGAGACTACAACAGTAATTTAAATCCCTAATTAAGGGCCCAATCTTTTTATTTTTCCTAGGGCCACTAAAATATAAAAAATGGGCATGTATCTAATCTAAATTAGTCAGTCAATTAATCGGATATCGATTATTATAAAAAAATATTTAGGGTAAATAAATGGTTCGTACTTTATGCGTATAAGGAAGAAAGCTTATGCATGTTTATATTATAATAGTGTTTTCGAAATATTTATGTTGTTATATAATTTTAATGTATTGATAATTTATTTGTTTAATTTTTTTTTTGACTAAAAGCGATAAAATGGATTTTATTGAAACAATGGAAGTTACAACAAGAAAAAAAATACAAGCAATCAAAACGAGAAATTTGAGGACAAATTCCATAAAAAAAACTCGTACAAATAAAAAGAATAATATGAAAACCAAAAGGTGCAAAGAAATATTGATATCTTCATTTGAAACCAACGTCCATTATCTATAGTATCCCATCAATTATCAACAATACTTATTGTCTCTATCCAATAAGACGCTTAAAAAGTGATGTAAGAGTGGTAAGTGAAAAACAATTTTGCAAGTTGTTTCGTAAAATAGATCTGACTGCATCGACAAACAATCACAAAAGGGGATCAAACTACTTAAGACCATCGATAAATAGCAAATCAGAGACGAGCATTGTAAGAAGCTCTACATAAACGCAAATCTACCACAAAGGTAAGTGAAAAAAGTGTCATAAGGCAGAAGCGTACCACAAGAAAAAGGAAGAACGTACAACGAGACAGAGGAAAACATCGAAACAAGATGAGCGAAAAGTATGGATCCAAACAAAGAGATGTTTACTTAAAAAATTAGAAGACGAAGAAAGCACGAACCAACTTACCCCAATGGTTAAGAGAACGATTGTTGTTCCTAGAGGTCACGGGTTCGAGCACCAGCAGTTGCAGCAGGGTGATTGAGCGTTCATTGTCAAATGGTTGAGAGTATATTTAGAACAGATACTAGTTGTAATCACTATAGCTTTCATCAAAAAAAGAAAAAAAAACCAACGAAAAAGGAAAAAAATTAAAAAATATATAAGAAAATAAAGAATATCGATAATCAAAGACAAGCATTAAAACTAATGTCGTCACGACCAAACAAAGAGATGGAAAAAATTATGAGATGCTTATAAATTTTAATGTATTAATAATTTATCTATTTTATAAATTTTAAAATATTTATATACTATAATAATCAAATTATATTTTTATTATATTTATGCTAAATAATTGTATAAAATCTAAAATATTACTCATTCCGTCTCACGAAGATTGCCACTTATTCACATTTTTAAAGTCAAAATTTTTAAACTTTGACTATAATTATATTAAATATTTTAAATAATCAGATTTTATAAAATATATTTAAATACTACTTGATTAGAGGTTTTTAATTTTTTTCCATAATTTTATCAATAATAAATTTTAAATAATTATGAGTCAAAATTAAAAAAATTGACTAAAAAGTCAATAAAAGACAATATTCATGGGACAAAGTGAGTACTATATTTATGGCTAAAATTATGTCCCAAAATTGGTAAATTCTTGACTTATTTTGATGGGCAAGTCCCTACCATTTTAAAACCCTGTCAACAGTGTAATAATGTGAAATTAATTGTTTTATCAAAGATTTCTCAACAAAATTAATTTCTTTTCTTTTATAAACCTAATGTCTACTATATTGTTAGGTTTCTACTATGAATTTGTTGAGATATTTATTTTTATATAACAATTTGTAAAAAAATATTTTTGGACTTCTTCGTAATTTTACAAAAATAATTCAAAGTTCATTCAATTTGAAAAATATGTTTAATAGTCTTTGAAAAATATGTTTAATAGGCTTTACAAAGTATTTTTGACTTAACCAAATATTTCCAAAGTATTTTTAGTAAAAAAAATATGCCTTGAGTACCGATACACTAACTTCGGTATCGATACCCAACAGCTCGTACCGGTACTGCCTTGTTGAGTATCGATATGTAGTGTTTTTCCAAAATGCCAGTATATAATTTTGGTATCGATACGCTCCTTCGAGTATCGATACCCAATGCTCTGTATCGATACTCAACCCTTGAGTACCGGTACGCAGAGCCTTCAACGGCTAGTTTTTTGTTTGAATTTATTGCAAGTACCGATACCCACTTTCGAGTACTGATACCATGAGTACCGATACCCTATGTATTTTTTCTACGGTTATTTTCCGGTATCGATACCCAATGTAACACCCGAGTTTGGGGGTCAGGTGAAAATAATATTTCGGGTTTCGGTTTCATAATTAAAATAATAAAATATTATTATGGACTTCGTGTTTTCAAAATAATTAAAATCTATGTTGGGCCTATCTTCTAAGTCCAATCCCATGGATTTTAGGAGATGAGAACTTTAGCCATTTCATTAATGGCATTATGGTAAATAAGTGGACTTGCAAAAAAATAAAACCCCTTTTTATTTAAAATAGCCTTTTGTCATCTTCTTCCCCTCCCCATTTTACATTTCAACGACAACAACACCTCCCCTTCTCCATTTCACTATTCCATCACCATTCTTCCTCGTCTTTGGTGATTTTTGAAAGAAGCAAGGATTTGTGTTGGTGAAGCCTCGGGAACGAATCCGGAACCGTTGGGAGCTTGATCGACTAGTGTGGTTGAGCTTGGAATAGTCGGTGAGTGGTTAAATGTTTTAAATTGATTTTCAAGGTTGGTTCAAGTATGTGGACTAGGTTGGGCTTTGTAGACCCACCTAGAGTTGGGATTAGAGTGGTAGCCTAATCCCAAGCTTTAGTTAGAGACTATGGTTGATCTTTAAATGTTGTGTATGCCTCATGTTTAATTGTGATTGTGGTGATTATGTATATTGTGTTATACATGTATGTTGAGGCATGGTTTTGATGCATTGTTATATGGATGTGGTTCGAAGGTAAGATCATGCATTCTACCTTGGTTGTTGTTCGTGCTTGGACCCTGCATTGTCGAGGTTTATTTTATGAGCTTACCCTCACTAAGCTTTATGCTTATGCTCTCTTTTGTTCGACAATGCAGATCTGTTGTTCGTGGGTTGCTAGCACAAGAAGAGGGCCTCCAAGTCTGTTAGTTTGGCTTTTGAGTTTACCAAGTATGGATTTCTATGTTATGAGAATGTAATAGTCAAGCAATGGGATTTGAGCTTTTGATGTATGTTGATGTTTGGTTTTAGGAGCATGTTTAGACTCTTTTTTTATGGATGATATGTTTGAGGTTGCTTGCCTAGTGTGTTGGCCTTGTGCCCCTTTATGGATGCTTAAGTGTATGCTCTTCTGAATGCTTTTGTGTATATTTGTCTAAGGCATGAAACCTTATAAGTGCAATGTATGTCTCTTCATGGTAAATGTATGATTCCTTTGATCGTATGCTCTTTGTTCGTTTTGAATGACTCGTATGTTGTTCCATGGATGTTGGATGTTGTATGTATGTTTGTGTGTGGCTAGGGAAGTCTTAAATTGCATCTAGAGTTGTGTTTTGGAGTCTTTGGCTGCAAATTTGAGGGTTGCAGTGCAGGGCATATCGGTACGCCCAAGGGCCGTATCGATACGGTCCTACACTTTGGGACTCAAATTTGGCCTAGCGTACCGGTACACGGGGGTGTATCGATACGCCAAAGCCTCTCTGGAAATCTGAGATTTTGACGAGATTTTGGCGTAACGGTACGAGTCTAGGGTGTATCGTTATGGTCTTGTATAGTTGACCGTGAGAAGTTGACCAGTGAGGGCGTATCGGTACGGTCAACTTGTGTACCGATACGGTCTCCCTGGGTTGACCTTGGGCCATTGACCTAGTCAAGGTGTATCGATACCCTCTTATAGTGTATCGATACGGCCTGCTGTGAAAGTTAAAATGGGCTATTTTAATTGTATGTTCGTTGTTTCGCCTCGCTTGTTGCTTCCACTGTCGTTGTTTCACATAGGATGTATTAACCGAAGTGGAGCCTTAACGAGTTTCGCCTCGGTTATCCCCGTGTAGCCCACTCAGAATGGTCAAGCGTCCGGACCGGGACGAGGGGGTTACACTTGTTGGTATCAGAGCCTAAGGTTTCCGAGACCTTGGGCAGGTAAGTGAGGTAAGTTAAATTCTTTTATTGCAATTGCACGGTGTTTGCTTGCCATGTAAGCATGTTTATTTGTTTATCAAGTATGCTTTGATGTATGCTTGTTTGATCGTATATGTATGTTGTTTGAAGTATGTTGAGTAGAGTCCCATTGCTTCTATTACATCGGAAAAAGGATTTTTAAGTGAGGGAACATACTTGAGCTACTTGGACCCTTGCCCTTGCTAACCCTATCTTTGTGTGTTGTTGTTGTTGTAGTTATTATCTGTGAACGCGTATGTCGAGGCCTAGAGGTAGACTGAGGTTGGTTCGTCAGGAACCTCGGGTTGCGGCTCCTGTTAATGAGCCGGTGGCTGGAGTAGAGGCTCATGTGGAAGAGCCTGCTGTTGGAGTTGGAGCTCCTCCACCACCACCACCGCCTCAGCCTAAAGTGGGAGGCGAGGCTGGAGCTGAGGGAGCGGGACCTCAGGTTGGTCAGGGTGGCCAAGGTCCTGCAGGAATAGATATGGCTTCGCTAGTTCAAGCTATAGCGTGAGCATTTCAAGCTGCAGTTGCCGGAGCTCAGGCTGCAGCTCACCCGAGAGGTGATGATGCTAGCTTACCGTTAGAGAAGCTTCGTAGCCTAGGAGCAGAAGAGTTCAGGGGATCTACACCTAAGAGGTCTGAGTTGTGGTTGGAGAAGACAGTCTGTATCTTAGCTCAGATGGGATTTGTTGGAGCTCGTAAGTTGGGCTGTGTGATTTCGTTACTTCAGGGTGATGCCTACACCTGGTGGGTCACCATTACTACCGGTGTGCATGAGGCCGAGATTGGTTGGGACTTCTTTGAGACTACTTTCAGGAAGAGGTATTTGGGGCCGAGATATCTGGATGAGAAGAAGCGAGAGTTCATGGCTCTTGTTCAGGGAGATGCTTTAGTGGCAGATTATGAGATTCGCTTTGTCCGTTTGAGTCAGTATGCTCCAGAGTTGGTTCCTATTGAGAGGGACCGTTGTAACCGGTTCAGATATGGACTTCATGAGGAAGTCAAGAGGTACACATTAGCTTCAGATTATTCTGATTTTGATGTCTTGGTCGCTAGGGCCAAGGACATCGAGCATAGCTTGGGGCTGACCAAGCGTACGGGAGGATGCAGTTCGGGAAAGAGGCATAATAACTTTAATCGTGGTGATGCCAAGAGGCATCGGGGCGGTGGACATCAGTTGACCATAGGCGTGGCAGTGGCCACCATGGTAGAGGCCACCAGGGCCATAGAGCTGGAGGGCGTTTGCCCGAGTGTACTCGTTGTGGGAGACAGCATTCAGGAGAGTGTTGGGGTAACTTCCATGCTTGTTGGAACTGTGGATCGAGAGACCACTTTAGGAGAGAGTGTCCGCATCAGGTGGCACAGGCATCGAACCTAGAACAGGCTCCTGCGCAAGCGATTGACTATCAGAGAGGTCGTGGGCGCGGTCGTGGTTACCTCCAGCCGAGGGCTGATGCACCGAGGATAGAGGCACCAAGGAATCTTGCTCATGTTGTGGCGGTACAACCAGAGGCTGGTGGACCAGCTAGAGTCTACGCACAGAGAGAGGTAGGGAATGACACTGATGTGATAGCAGGTATTTTTGAGTTACAGTCCATGTCTTTGCTTTCCTTAGTTGATTCAGGTTCTACGCATTCTTACATTTTGAGTGAGCATGCAAAGAAGTTAGACATACCTGTTGAGATCTTAGGTGTAGGTATGCATGTGACTAGTTCTTTCGGTGAGACAGTTGTAGTTAGACGGATGTATAGCAGGTGTCCACTGAAGATTCAGGGTCATGTGTTTCCTGTTGATGTGATGGAACTACCATTTTATGGCTTTGATATTATTCTGGGTATGGATTGGTTAGTTGAGCACATAGCTAGTGTAGATTTTGAGACAAAGAGAATTTCGTTGAAGTTTTCTGATGACTATGAGGTAGTGGTAGTAGGCGAGAACGTTAAGTTCTTGTCGAATGTTATGTCAGCTTTAGAGGCTCATAGGTTGATGGATTCCAGTTGTGGGGCTTACTTAGCATATGTGATGAATCCGAATATGAGTGAGGTTAGACCGAAAGATATCAGAACAATTTGTGATTTTCCAGATGTATTTCCAGAAGAGTTACCAGGTTTGCCTCCTGACAGAGATGTAGAGTTTGTGATTGAGACTGTTTCAGGGTCCACTCCAGTTTCTATTGCTCCATACCGTATGGCTCCGAAAGAATTGAAAGAATTAAAAAGTTAGCTTCATGAGTTGTTAAACCGTGGTTTTATTAGGCCTAGTAGTTCGCCTTGGGGTGCTCCCGTGTTGTTTGTGAAGAAGAAGGATGACAGTATGAGCATGTGTATCGACTGCAGGCAGTTGTACCAGTTGACAGTAAAGAACAAGTATCCGATGCCTCGTATAGATGACTTATTTGATCAGTTGAGGGGTGCCTCAGTGTTTTCGAAGATAGACTTGAGATCAGGGTACTATTAGTTGAAGGTAAAAGAGTGTGATGTTCCGAAGACAATCTTTAGGACAAGATATGGTCACTATGAGTTCCTTGTGATGTCGTTTGGGCTCACGAATGCACCAGCAGCTTTCATGGACATGATGAACAGAGTTTTCAGAGACTATCTAGACCGATTTGTAGTGTTTTCATAAATGACATCCTTGTGTACTCGAGATCAGAAAAAGAGCATGATGAGCACTTGAGATTTGTTTTATAAAGATTGATGAGTAATCAGTTGTATGCTAAGCCTAGCAAATGTGAGTTCTGGATTCGAGAAGTTGTGTTTCTTGGCCACGTTGTGTCAGATAAAGGTATCTGTGTTGATCCGACGAAGATTGAGGCTATTGTTGAGTGGAAACCACCTAAGTCAGTGACTGAGATTAGGAGTTTCCTAGGATTAGCCAGTTACTATAGGAGGTTCGTAGATGGTTTCTCTAGAGTAGTTGCTCCGTTGACTAAATTATTGCAAAAAGGAGTGAAGTTTGAGTGGTCAGATGCAAGACAAATGGCTTTTGAGAAGTTAAAAGAAGCTGTGATGAATGCTCAAGTGTTAGTACAACCAGTTTCAGAGAGAGAGTTTGTGATTTATAGTGATGGTTCCTACAAAGGTTTAGGTTGTGTTCTGATGCAAGAGAGAATAGTGGTTGCCTATGCTTCGAGACAGTTGAAGGTACATGAGAAGAACTACCCTACACACGACATTGAGTTAGCAGCAGTTGTGTTTGCAATGAAGATTTGGCGACATTACTTGTATGTTGAGAAGTGTAAGATTTACACTGATCATAAAAGCTTGAAGTATTTGATGACTCAGAGAGAGTTGAACTTGAGACAGAGAAGATGGCTTGAGCTGTTGAAAGACTACGATTTGACTATTGAGTACCATCCGGGTAAGGCAAATGTAGTAGCTGATGCATTGAGCAGAAAAGTTGCAGTTGAGTTGCGAGCTATGATTGCTAGATTGAGTGTGTTAGGGGATGGTGGTTTGATCACAGAGTTGCAAGTGAAGCCTTCTTTGATTCAGATGATCAGAGAGAAGCAGTTGCAAGATGTGTCTTTAGTTCCGCATGTTCAGGACATAGCCGAAGGTAGACCGACCAATTATAGTTTCGGTGGTGAGAATGTGTTGTGTTTCAGAGACAGAGTTGTAGTACCTGAAGATGTTGAGTTGAGACGTATGATTCTGAGCGAAGCACATTCGAGTCCTTTTTCGATGCATCCGGGTAGTACTAAGATGTACCGAGATTTGAAGAATGATTATTTCTGGGTTGGTTTGAAGAAGGATGTAGCCGAGTATGTGAGCTGTTGCATGGTTTGTCAGAGAGTAAAGTCAGAACATCAGGTTCCTTCAGGTTTGATACAGCCTTTGAAGATTCCGGAATGGAAATGGGAGAGAATAACTATGGACTTTGTGTCGGGGTTGCCGTTGTCTCCTTCGAAGAAGAATTCTGTTTGGGTGATAGTTGATAGATTCACTAAGTGTGCTCACTTCTTAGCAGTGAACACTACAGATTCTTTAGACAAGTTGGCGAATTTGTATATTCGCGAGATTGTGAGACTTCAAGGAGTTCCGAACTTTATTGTGTCAGACAGAGATCCGAGATTCACGTCGAGGTTCTAGAGTTGTTTCCATAGTGCCCTAGGTAGCCGTTTGCATTTCAGTACTTCATATCATCCGCAGTCAAATGGACAGTTAGAGCGAGTGATACAGATTTTAGAGGATATGCTCCGTTGTTGTGTGATTGACTTTCAGGGTTCTTGGGAGAAGCATTTGCCCTTAGTTGAGTTTTCTTACAACAACATTTACCAGGCTAGTATACAGATGGCTCCTTATGAGGCTTTGTATGGTAGACGATGTAAGACTCCGATCTGTTGGGCCGAAACGGGTCAGAAATTGTTACCTATGTCGGATTTGCTTAAGGGGACTACTGAAAAAGTGAAGTTGATTTGTGACCGTTTGAAAGCAGCTTCCGATCGCCAGAAATCTTACGCAGATTTGAAGAGAAAAGAGATTGAGTTCTTAGTGGGTGAGAAAGTGTTTCTGAAAGTATCTCTGTGGAAGAAGGTAACGCGATTTGGCCGGAAAGGCAAGTTGAGTCCGAGGTTTATTGGTCCGTATGAGATAGTTGAGCGGATTGGGCCAGTAGCTTACCGTTTGAGATTGCCTTCTGAGTTAGAGAAGATCCATGATGTCTTTCATGTGTCGATGCTTAGTAGATATAGATCAGATCCATCTCATGTTATGCCCGTTTAGGAGATAGAGTTGAATCCGGATTTGTCTTATAATGAAGAACCGGTTGAGATACTTGCTTCTGATAGCAAGGTGTTGCTTCGTAAGACCATAGAGTTGGTTAAGGTGTTGTGGAGACATAGAGGTGTGGAAGAGGCCACGTTGGAGAGGAAAGTTGATATGCTTGAGCAGTTTCCGTACTTGTTTCTGTCAGGTAATTTCGGGGACGAAATTCCTTAAGTGGTGGAGAGTTGTAACACTCGGGTTTGGGGGTCGGGTGAAAATAATATTAAAATAATATTTCGAGTTTCGGTTTCATAATTAAAATAATAAAATATTATTATGGGCTTCATGTTTTCAAAATAATTAAAATCTATGTTGGGCCTATCTTCTAAGTCCAATCCCATGGATTTTAGGAGATGAGAACTTTAGCCATTTCATTAATGACATTATGGTAAATAAGTGGACTTGCAAAAAAATAAAACCCCTTTTTATTTAAAATAGGTTTTTGTCATCTTTTTCCCCTCCCCATTTTACATTTCAACGACAACAACACCTCCCCTTCTCCATTTCACTATTCCATCACCATTCTTCCTCGTCTTTGGTGATTTTTGAAAGAAGCAAGGATTTGTGTTGGTGAAGCCTCGGGAATGAATCTGGAACCGTTAGGAGCTTGATCGGCTAGTGTGGTTGAGCTTGGAATAGTCAGTTAGTGGTTAAATGTTTTAAATTGATTTTCAAGGTTGGTTCAAGCATGTGGACTAGGTTGGGCTTGGTAGACCCACCTAGAGTTGGGATTAGAGTGGTAGCCTAATCCCAAGCTTTAGTTAGAGACTATGGTTGATCTTTAAATGTTGTGTATGCCTCATGTTTAATTGTGATTGTGGTGGTTATGTATATTTTGTTATACATTTATGTTGAGGCATGGTTTTGATGCATTGTTATATGTATGTGGTTGTGCATGACGGTAAGTCATAGTGAGTACGTGCTAAGCACGGAAGTTGATATGAAATGGTGTTGTAAAAGGTTATGAATTGTGTTTAGTATTGGCACTAGTATGCTTGGGTACAATGATCGATCATTAGGATGTTTAGTGTGCACACGTGAGTCAAAATGCGCATGTGGTCTTGGTGATGGTAGTCATCAAGATGGAGTACGGGTTCACCCGGAAAAATCTTCTTATATATGTTAGTCGGTGATGACTGTAATCCCATCGATGGGGCGTGAGGATGAGTGGAATCCCCTCCGCGTGAAACGGTGATGAGTGTAATCCCACCGTAAGGTAAATGTGAGTTGTTGGATATGAATTCCAACGGTTATCCGCATATTCGAGTCATAGCTAGGTTCCAATATGGATTAATATATGTGTTTACATATGATGTGGATATGGACTTGTTAAGCATGGCATAATATTGAGTTTATGTTCATGCATCATATATATTTCGGCTCATGTGGTTCGAAGGTAAGATCATGCATTCTACCTTGGTTGTTGTTCGTGCTTGGACCCTGCATTGTCGAGGTTTGTTTTATGAGCTTACCCTCACTAAGCTTTATGCTTATGCTCTCTTTTGTTCGACAATGCAGATCTGTAGTTCGTGGGTTGCTAGCGCAAGAAGAGGGCCTCCAAGTGTGCTAGTTTGGCTTTTGAGTTTACCAAGTATGGATTTCTATGTTATGAGAATGTAATAGTCAAGCAATGGGATTTGAGCTTTTGATGTATGTTGATGTTTTGTTTTATGAGCATGTTTAGACACCTTGTTTTGTGGATGATATGTTTGAGGTTGCTTGCCTAGTGTGTTGGCCTTGTGCCCCTTTATGGATGCTTAAGTGTATGCTCTTATGAATGCTTTTGTGTATATTTGTCTAAGGCATGAAACCTTATAAGTGCAATGTATGTCTATTCATGGTAAATGTATGATTCCTTTGACCGTATGCTCCTTGTTCGCTTTGAATGACTTGTATGATGTTCCATGGATGTTGGATGTTGTATGTATGTTTGCGTGTGGCTAGGGAAGTCTTAAATTGCATCTAGAGTTGTGTTTTGGAGTCTTTGGCTGCAAATTTGAGTTTTGCAGTGCAGGGCGTATCGGTATGCCCAAGGGCCGTATCGATACGGTCCTACACTTTGGGACTCAAGTTTGGCCTAGCGTACCGGTACACGGGGGTGTATCGATACGCCAAAGCCTCTCTGGAAATCTGAGATTTTGGCGTATCAGTACGGGTCTAGGGTGTATCAGTACGGTCTTGTATCGTTGACCGTGAGAAGTTGACCAGTGAAGGCGTATCAGTACAGTCAACATGTGTACCGATACGGTCTCCCTAGGTTGACCTTGGGTTGTTGACCTAGTCAAGGCGTATCAATACCCTCTTCTAGTGTATCGATACGGCCTGTTGTAAAAGTTAAAATGGGCTGTTTTAATTGTATGTTCGTTGTTTCGCCTCGCTTGTTGCTTCCGTTGTCGTTGTTTCACATAGGATGTATTAAAGCATCTAGACAAGATAATAATTAAATGAAAAAGTTTTCTCGGGTTGTTAACCGAAGTGGAGCCTTAATGGGTTTCGCCTCGGTTATCCCCGTGTAGCCCACTCGGACTGGTCAAGCGTCCGGACCGGGACGATGGGGTTACACCCAACTTTCCAGTACCGATACCCACTGGACAAAAGTGCATTTATGTTTTGGAAAAACACTCTCCAAAGGCTCCAAACCAACCCCAACGGTCATAAATGACCACAAACTCATTAGAGGGTTTAAAAGACGCAACCAAGCATTCATGGAAGACTAAGAAACACATTACCAACATTCATGTATAGAGAAATAAAGTTTTCTACTTAAATTGTCAATTTTCTTGTAGAAAAACACTAGTGAGCCGAATTGTTATATTTGCTCAAGTGTTTAGGATTTTGAGTGAGTGCTTAAGAGAGCAAAAACATTTCCTAGTGAGGTTTTCATTTGTTTGCTCATTTGTATTTTCTCTTTGAGAGGGAGATAGACAAGACTATGGGGTATAAGTCTTATGGTTGTAAGTTTATCTCCTTTAGCCTAAAAGAAAAGACAAATTAGCGAATTTGTGAAAAATCCTTAGTGGGGAAGCTAAGGTAGTAGAGGTAGACTTAGTTAAGAAGTCGAACTACTATAAATAATTTGTGCACAATTTTTATTTTCTAGTTCTTCTACCATTATTCTTATAAAGCCAATTCACCTATTTATTTCTCGATTCAATAGAAGAAAAAAGAAAAAAAGGTGAATATGGTCCCAAATAACGACAAATATGTAAAAAAAGGCTCGATTACGCCCATTCCTAATCCTAAATGGAATGTAACGACGTGGTAGTATCTATTTAGATATGCTCGAATGACCTTTTCTCATCGTGAGAGTGTATATAGCCCTATTCCGGTCTAGTCTAGTGTGGAATGAACTTATAATCATGGAATCGACTCGATCATGAGATTATATATTATAAGTTTATAACCCCAGCCCATTCCTATTTTGGGCGGAATAGATCTTGTAACACCCCAAAAATTATCCCATTTTAAAAACCCTAATTTTGAAATCACTAATTTAGAAACCCTAACATTTAGGAATTTCTGGTTTAAAACCCTAATTTGAATTATGGATTTAATTGGGAAAAATCAGATTTTAGATATTGATTTGTATTAAATTCAGAACTTTTGTGACCATTATGTCAATTAGGTAATATTTGGTGCCTTTTTCGTAAACCATACCCAATTATAAACAAAAATAAAACCCTATTCTGATTTTATTTGCATCAGCCGCATCCCTCTCTAATTTTACCTCTAGAATTAAATCATTTCCCCTATTGCCATCTCCGGCGAAGCTCTGATCGTTCCTTCATTGTTGTTCTTGTCATGCACCGCTTGCACCGTTGTGATCACCTCCTTGTTCCGAGAAAAACCCACCCAACGGTTTACCCTCGTTGTTGACGTTTGCCTTGAACGACATAGAAACCGTTCGGTCTTCCCTAGTGCCACCGTTCACCATCGTGTCCTCCACCGCGGTTTTACCATTTTTGTGTGGAGTCCGCATCATGGTCATGGTTGTGCTTGCGCCACTGCTGTCGTTATCCGTTTGCGTTGTGGCGTTGCTGAGCACGTTTGTATCTGCCATCGCCATTTGTCTTCCACCGCCACGGTTGTTTGTTCTGCCTTCATCGTTGTTCGTTCACTGGCCATTTTCGTTCATGGAGTTAGTGGCCTCCGGTGAGGGTTCTAGAAACCCTAGATGTAAATTTAGCCATGAGGTATAACCATTGTAGATTGGGCCAACAACCTTGCCCATATGTTTGAAAGGCCATATTTGTTTGGGTCATGTGTGTGGGTGATCTGGTAAGCCCAGATTCGGATGACCCATGAGTAATGGAAATTGTAAACCCCAAATTCGAGTAAACCCAATTTATGAGTGTTGTAACAAGGTTTTTTTTTTCACAAGGGGTCCCCGCTTTTTTGAAAACAACATTTAATTAAAAAGGGGGAATTTTAAAAATAATTCGAGTTCTGAAAAAAAAACCCTTTAAAAATATTTTTTTCTCGGTTGGAGTCGCCACCAGCCACTGAGGTAGGCCAGACACCGTAAAAACTAAACCAAAGATTCATTTGAAAGGATTCGGGAGTTGGTTACGTGTGAGGAAGGATTAGCACCCCCATCACGCCCGGAAATCGGCACCAAAACAATTGTTGCCTTTAAATTGATGGAAATTATCTGAATTTTAAAATGACTTTAATTAGGGGTTTCTTAATTGAAAATTGGAATTTAATCATACGAGCTTATCCAAATTGGTAGTTTCGAATTAATTAAACATTTAATTAAAAAGGATGACGGTACACCGGACCAAAGACTAAACCGACATCATATAAGACTGAGTGCCGTGTTAGTTTAGGGTTCGAATCTCGTACGTCACCTTTATGCATGATGCAAGCAATTAAAGAATGATGTCATGGTCTTGTCCATTTTAATTACGGATTTACCTTCAGATGATTCAGATTAATCCGAATATTCGAGGAGTATCCAATAAGCTAGGCTAGTCGACCCGAATACGCGAATTAATAAGTGTCTCCGTTTTATAATTAAAATTAATTATCATGCTTATCAAAATATTGAAAATCACATGTAATGACATTAAAATGCATGTCACAAATATATTCGATTAACATGAAAAGGCATACAAAATATACACATAAAAAAAACTGCATACACCGTACATAATAAAGCTATACTATGCATCATAAATGCATGCTTAAACAAGACTAAAAAACATACAATCACATATTAAAATAAATTACACGAGGGCACATAAAAACCAAATATCGTGCATCATAAACACAAATAACAACCATGCAAATTAACATATATATATATATATATATATATTCGATATAAACAATATATGACTAACAAGATATAATACGCAAAATAAATGAAATGCAAAGGAAATAAAGGTAAACTGGCATGGACCCGGACGGTAATAATACTATAAAAGAAAACTGATTGAAAAAGAAAAACATGACTCAATATGAAAGACTCGAAACCTACAGGGACTCAAACGGTGAATCGACCACCCAAAAATCGATTTGGACGAACATCATGACGAAATTGAAAAAGACCGAAAACATAAAGGGACTGTGGCCGGGATTTAAAAATGCGGAAGCCCTTGCGCGCATAATAACAGTACGCGGAGGGACTTAAAACGTGATTAAGCCTTTTTTAATGTTTTAAAATACTATAAAAGAGAGCTAAAAATAGATTTCATACTTTTATAATTTTTGTTAACCCTAAAAAAATGGGGACTCTCTCGTCCTCTGTTTTTCCAGCGCCGCTGCTACGCCGGTCGTTGTTATTCGACGGCCGGCGAGCCCGAAAACCTTAAAAAAGCTTTTTTGAAACCTTTCAGAGCCGAAACCAAAATACCCCCTTTCGTTATCTCTTAAACCCAAAAAGAAACCATTTTTTTGCCTTTCGAAAAACCCCAAAAAACATTTTCAAAAACAAACCTTTTTCGTTGTCAATCCTTTCCCCGATTCACCACATACGGTCTCAGAAGAGACCGGGAAGCTTGTCATCGGCGAGGGGAGATGAAGAACGAAAGGAAGATGAAAGAACGCAAAGGTAAAAAAAGCCCTACCTCTCTGTTTTTTTGTTTTTTACGGTTCGAAATGAAATGAAGGGAGATGGTAATACCTCAGAAAAAATTTCTTTCTTGCTTGTATTCTCTTTGAAATTTTGATTACAACTTTCTCTCCGAAAAACCCTCCCTGATTACAATGCTTGTTTCTGTTTTATAGCCGAAAAATTACATTTTTTGTATTGCATGTAATTGAAAGAAAATCCTTATTTGTTCTTCCTATTCTTGTCGATATTCGTCTGTGATTTCCGTTGTTTGGCCTCTGATTTCTGTTTTCTTTTTGCATTTTTGCCTCTGACATTTTGTATCTGTTGTTTGCATGTGACGGTTGTGAGGAGGGGGGCAGAGGGGCATGGCTTGACGGATCGGCGTCGTGGAGCAATCCATGCCGTCGAAGATGGAATTGGACGGTCTGAGGGCATTCGGAAAGGCACGCGGTGAATCACACGTGCGCGTGGGAGTAGAGGAGACGCGGACGCGCGGGCGCGTGGAGGCTCCAGAAGCTTCTCCGCGTTGATCTCGGTCGTCCGATGCACTCCTGATCCGGCGGTGGGTGTGTTGCGGTGCTAGGGTTTCGGAGGCCCTTGTTAGGGTTTTTTGCTCCTGGTGTGATCTGGACCGTCAGATCTGAAGGTAGGGGATGTGGCGGCTGCAAAACACAAGAGGGAAGCATTAGGGTTTCTTAGCAGATTAGGGCTAGTATTTTGGGCCAAACGGGCCATGTATAATATTTTGGGGTTTTGAATTCTGTAATGAACTTTTAAAATTAAATAACTTTGGGATTTTATTATATATATGGATTATATTTACATTAGTGTATTTTTTTATTATTGTTTAGTTTTAGATTCATTAATAATAATAATAATAATAATAATAATAATAATATAAGCAATAGATAAATATAATATTAATGATAATAATAGAATATAATATAACATAAGTAATCGTAAATTATAATAATAAATATAGTAGAATGCGATAACATAATAAGATAATAATATGATAATTAGATAAGATGATAATAATATATAATATGACAATATATATATATATATATATATATATATATATATATATATATATATATATATATATATATATATATACTGCTTTTTCTTCTTGTTTTTAATTTTTTCACAACACATATATATAAGAAAGTAATGAAGCCCATTATTAAAAAGAAAAGAAAACAAATTTAACACCCCAGACAAAATAGGTGATTACAAGTGTATGTGAACAAAACCGGACTAAGCCTTGAAACAGTCCAGTGTAACAAATCGAACCGTTTGAGTTGCCCTGAATCGAACCAGACTTGTTGACCTTGACTGAGTGGATCATTGACTAATTTTGACCTTGGACCGTTTGTCCAATTCGACCTGTTGACCAGTTTACCTTTTGACCGAGTTGACTTTGACATTGACTAAAGTTGACTTTTTGGACAATGTTTATCTTAATCTTTGTCGATGTCCTAAATCAGAATTCGCTACCCGTTTCGTCAAATTCAAACCAGGAAGCTTTGTTTTACTATTTACAATTTATTGTACTTAGTAATTTTAAAAGAATTGAATATTGGTTTGACCCGAGTTATTCTTGTGTTTAGGTACCGTCTTTGAGGTTGACGAGTTACTTCCAGTTGTTCGGTTTGATCGTGTACGCTCTTCGAGATCTTCACCTGAGTATTCTTTCAGTTTAGCACTCGTGTTTAGTTGGTGGCTTAGTGATTGTGTTAGTTGCTAATAAATAGTTTTACCTCGTAGGTCCTTATTCAATTAGACCAAGTCATAGGTCTGAATGTGAGGCATTCTTCTCGGCGATAGAACTACTAACCGCTAAAGGTGTGTTCTCTGCTTGTGCTATATTATATGTGTTGTTGTTGTGCGATGTCTGTTTGCGAAATATGTTGTGTGATGTTTGTTTGCGGAATATGTTGTGATTTGAGCTATGTGTTATGTTGTATGCAATTCTGTTAAGCATCATACACCGGAATCTAAATAATAATTATCGGACTAAATGCTCATGCTTTTTCGGACTAATAATGTTGCATTCGGATTAGAATCGGAATATTCATGTCATATCATTTGGGTGGGAAAATGTACGGAGGAAGATCAGTGGTTTCACCATTCAGGCTGAATTCTACTTCAGACTTGGTGACGATGTAGAGAGTGGTTCAGGGGAACCTTACCCTTCAGACGGTGATGTAGATGGGTACATGACATAGAATTAGATGCATCGTGCTATGCATATCTGTGTATTTTATTACCTGCTGAAATGACTTGTGATAGAATGATTCTTGTGTTACTCTTATTTATGCACTTTAGAGACACACTGAGCTTAATAGCTGATTCCCATTAGCTTCTATTTCAGATTCTCAGACATAGGAGTTCGGTACTTGGAGGACCACAATTATCAGATTTATTACAGTTTAGTATGAATATTTTTAGTATTCACATTTATTTTGATTTTATTCCGGTTATTTCTTTATTTGGGGTTTTTATGTTAATTTGATTACTTTTATATTTATTTTGGATTTTAAACTGTTTAGCATGCATGAGAATTTTAATTGGATATTTTGCTACCTTATTTTTGATTGCTTTATCTATACGACTGCGTTTTTGAAATATGAATTTTAATGTTAAACCACACCGTTTTTAATTAATATTTTGAATATTAATTTTCGAAAACCTAATAATTATTTACTTGAGGGACACATTTTCAACCCGACTTCCTAGATTCGACCCATAACCCTTGGGTCGGGTTTTAGGGTGTTACATTTAGTGGTATCAGAGCCTAGGTTCAACCCTCAGACTTTGAGGTTCACTATAGTTGTTTTCAAAATTGTTTTGACTTTTGCATGCATCTGAAATATTTTGAGATAAAGGAGAATTTTCTAAAAAACTTGCTACGGTTTCGCTTTATCTTTTAGAAAATTACTTTCAACGTGTTTTAAATTCAAGACTTCAGTACCGAATCTGAATCTAGATTATTACATCCTGTAGATAGTTACTATGCCACCGTGTAAGAGTTCTAGTTTTACATTTGGTCGAAGTTGAGAATGAGGTTGTATCGCTGCTTCTAATAGTGATCATCCGGCTTATGTAGGTTAGACGAAAAATCAAAATGAGATATATGATGATGAGGTATCGAAGCACTTGGCGTTGTGTCGAGATGAATTTATGAATCTGAAACAAAACAATATGACAGTTAATGGCTATGTGATAGAGTTTTGAGGCTGATCAAATATGTTCCCGTATTAGTTACGACTGAGAAACGTAAGTGTGATTGGTTTTTGAACGGACTTTACCTATCGATCTGAAAAGATGTTGTTACACATTATGATGTGTTCAGTGATCTGGCTGGTAGAGTTATGACTGCTGAGAGGATAAATGTGTTTATGAAAGATGAGGAACTTTAGAATTTGACCAAGTTAGAAAGTAACCAGACCCAATTGTTCACCCAAGTTTTGTCAACCCGTTTGAAAAAAAACTAGAGATAAGTTTGTTTATCAGAGTGTGAGACCATCAATATCGACAATCCCAGTTGGAAGTGTGGGTAATTCAAAAGTCCACACCCTATTCTAGTACGTAATTTCTGTAATATGAAGTATAAAGGAGAGTGTCGATGGAATAAAGGAGCGTGTTTCAAATGTGGTTCCCATGATCATTACCTAAGAAATTGTTCATGTCCACCTACCGGTTTATCCGTTCAAAGTCAATCACAGACATCAATTCGGGCATCTCCTAGGTGTAGAGAGCATTTGTAGGTCAACTGCTTCTGGTAGTTCTAGTAGAAATATGCCGCCAGAGTGATAGACTAGCTAGATTCAAAATTAGATGACCAAGTTTAGTAGATGCCACCTGAGTTCGTGATGGTTATGCGGATGCTTTTGAGGGCATAACACAATTTCAATATGTTTAGTTCATATTCGTGGATATAATGGATTTTGAATTCGGAATGAGAAGGTATAAGTATGTGCTAGTTTTATGATGAGATCGGTTGCCAAGTCTGAAAATTTCAAGGACGAAATTTCTTTTAAGGGAGGGAGAATTGTAACACCCCAAAAATTATCCCATTTTAAAAACCCCAATTTTAAAATCACTAATTTAGAAACCCTAACATTTAGGAATTTCAAGTTTAAAACCCTAATTTGAATTATGGATTTAAATGGGCAAAAATCAGATTTTAGATATTGATTTGTATTAAATTCAGAACTTTTGTGACCAGTATGTCAATTAGGTAATATTTAGTGCCTTTTTCGTGAACCTTACCCAGTTATAAAAAAAATTAAACCCTATTCTAATTTTATTTGCAGCAGTCGCATCCCTCTCTCGTTTTACCTCTAGAATTAAATCATCTCCTCTATTTCCATCTCCGGTGAAGCTCTGATCGATCCTTCATTGTCGTTCTTGTTTTGCACTGTTGTGATCACCTCCTTGTTCTGAGCAAAACCCACCCAACGATTTACCCTCGTTGTTGACGTTTGCCTTGAACGACATAGAAACCGTTCGGTCTTCCCTAGTGCCACCGTTCACCGTCGTGTCCTCCACCGTGGTTTTATCGTTTTTGTGTGGAGTCAGCATCATGGTCATGGATGTGCTTGCCCCACCGCTGTCGTTATTCGTTTGCGTTGTGACGTTACTGAGCACGTTTGTATCTACCATCGCCATTTGTCTTCCACCACCACGATTGTTTGTTCTGCCTTCATCGTCGTTCGTTCATCGGCCATCACCGTTCATAGAGTTAGCGGCCGCCGGTGAGGGTTCTGGAAACCCTAGAAGTAAATTTAGCCATGAGGTATAAGCATTGTAGATTGGGCCAACAACCGTGCCCATATGTTTGAAAGGCTAGATTTGTTTGGGTCATGTGTGTGGGTGATCTGGTAAGCCCAGATTCGGATGACCTATGAGTAATGGCAATTGTAAACCCCAAATCCTTGTAAGCCCAACTTGTGGGTGTATGTGAACAAAACCGGACTAATCCTTGAACTAGTCCAATGTAGCAAATCGAACCGTTTGAGTTGCCCTGAATCGAACCGGACTGGTTGACCTGGACCGAGTGGACCATTGACTAATTTTGACCTTGAACCGTTTGACCAATTTGACATGTTGACCAGTTTACCCTTTGACCGAGTTAACTTTGACCAATCTAGTCAATGTTGACCATTGACCTTGGACAGTTGACTTTGATTGTTAGAGTTGACTTTGACCTTGACTAAAGTTGACCAAAGTTGACTTTTTTGGACAATGTTTATCTTAATCTTTTTCGATGTCCTAAATCAGAATTCGCTCCCTGTTTTGTCAAATTCGAACCATGAAGCTTTGTTTTACTATTTACAATTTATTTTACTTAGTAATTTTAAAAGAATTGAATATTAGTTTGACCCGAGTTATTATCATGTTTAGGTACTGTCTTTGAGGTCGACGAGTTACTTCCAGTTGTTCGGTTTGATCATGCACGCTCTTCGAGATCTGCGCCTGAGTATTCTTTCAGTTTAGCACTCGTGTTTAGTTGGTGGCTTAATGATAGTGTTAGATGCTAATAAATAGTTTTACCTCGTAGGTCCTTATTCAATTAGACCAAGTGACAAGTCTGAACGTGAGGTGTTCTTCTTGGCGATAGAACTATTGACCGCTAAAGGTATGTTCTCTGCTTGTGCTATATTATATGTGTTGTTTTTGTGCGATGTCTGTTTGCGAAATATGTTGTGCGATGTCTGTTTGCAGAATATGTTGTGATCTGAGCTATGTCTTATGCTGTATTCAATTTTGTTAAGCATCATACATCGGAATCTGAATAATAATTACCAGACAAATGCTCATGCATTTTCGGACTAATAATGTTGCATTTGGATTAGAATCAGAATATTCATGTCATATCATTCGGGAGGGAAAATGTACGGAGGAAGATCACTGGTTTCAACCTTCGGGCTGAATTCCACTTCGGACTTGGTGACAATATAGATAGTGGTTCAGGGGAACCTTACTCTTCGGACAATGATGTAGATGGGTACATGACATAGAATTAGCTGTATCGTGCTATGTATATATGTGTATTTGATTGCCTACTGAAATGACCTGTGATCGAATGATTCTTGTGTTACTCTGATTTATGCACTTTAGAGACACATTGAGCTTAATAGTTGATTCCCATTAGCTTCTATTTCAGATTCTCAGACATAGGAGTTCGGTACTTGGAGGACCACAATTATCATATTTATTACAGTTTTAGTATGAATATTTTTACTTTTCAGATTTATTTCAGTTTTTTTCCGGTTATTTCATTATTTAGGGGTTTTTATGTAAATTTGATTACTTTTACAATTATTTGGGATTTTAAACTATTTAGCATGCATGAGAATTTTAATTGGATATTTTGCTACCTTATTTTGGATTGATTTATCTATACGATTGCGTTTTTGAAATATGAATTTTAATGTTAAACGACACCGTTTTTAATTAATATTTTGAATATTAATTTTTAGAAACCTAATATTTATTCACTTGAGGGACACATTTTCAACCCGACTTCCTAGATTCGACACATAACCATTGGGTCGGGTTTTAGGGGGTTATAGATATGCTAATTCTTTGATTCCAGTTAGTAAAGAGGGACATTGAACTAAGAAATAGATTCTAGAAGCTAACTAGAAGCTAAACTGAAAAAGGGTATCCTGAACAATTGCATTAATCAGGTTCATTGATATTCATTGTATAGTAGATGCTATCACACATATAATCATACTCAATTCGATGGAATTGTTAGATCTTAAAGGGGATATTTTATAATTTCGCACGTGAGGGGTTATTTCCTCTTGGTGATTCGGTTGATCGATTCGAGCCCAACAATTGGTATCAGAGCTTTTTCTCTACATCGAATTAACAACCTAGAGTCTATCCTTGAAGTGCTCAACCTTTCTACATCTATCGAAGCTTATGGGGCAATCCATCACCAAGCCTCATTACTTCAACGGTGACAACTACTCCTATTGGAAAAATAGGATGATGTTATTCAACCAATCCAATGACTTTCATCTTTGGGATGTAGTTCTTGATGGCCCGTTCATCACACAAAGAAGCAAGGCATAATGCAACGTGGAAGACAAGAAGAAAATGAAACTTAATGCAAAGGCAATGTACATTCTCTTTTATGCACTTGGTCCCGATGAATACGAAAAAGTTTCTTCTTGTAACAATGCTAAGGAAATATGGGACAAGCTTGAAATCACATATGAAAGAACCAACAATGTGAAATAGACCAAGATTGGACTTCTCAACCTGAACTATGATAACTTTAAGATGGACCCGGAAGAAGACATCAAAGCTATGCTCAATCATCTTCATCATAGTCGATGAGCTTAAAGGATTCAGAGAGGTGATTTCGGAGGACAAGCTTGTGAGAAAGTTGATTTATTCACTTCATAATTCATGGGATTCGAAGAAGATCGCAATCATAGAAGCCGAAAATCTCAAGACTCTCAAGCTTGACGAGCTAATGAGATCTTTGCTAACCCATGAAAAGGTGATGTCAAAGAGGAAGAAAGAAGAATAGTTCAATGAAGAGATGAATGTTTCTCTTAAATCCTTCACAAGCTGACAAGAAGAATCAAGTGGAGAGGAAGATGAAGAGATGACCAAGGTCTTCAAAAAAACTCAAGAGATTCAAAAAAACTCAATAGATACCATCATATGATTCGAGTGCAAGAAGTCGGGTCATGTCAAATACAATTGTCCTCGACTCAAAAAGCAGGGATCAAGCCATAAGAAGAAGGCGTTTGTGGTTACATAGAATGATGAAGAGGACTCCACCGATGATGAGGTAGTCAAACTTTGTCTCATGGTCATCGAAGAAGATTTAATGGTAACTTCTAATTCATTGTAACCCCCTCGTCCCGGTCTGGACGACTGACCGATCCGAGCAGGACACACGGGGAAAACAAAAGTGAAACTCGTTAAGGCTCCCCTTTGGTTAGCAACCCTAGAAAATTCTTTCAATATTAGCTTGTCTAAATGGATCATTAAGTCCTACGTGTGAAATGACAGCGGATAACAAGACAAGACTTTATCGACGAAATGTGAGTTAATTTAAATTTACCATGTATTCAAGTTAGTCAATTTTCTTACAGAAGCACCCAAACCATACATGAACGATTACAAACAAGGCTCACAAGAAAGCATACAACAGCCCGGAAACACGTGGCCCTGAACCATCAAGGGACACCTCCTATACATTTTCCTAACTACCACTATATCACCAAAAGAGCTAGTAACATTTACACTTACCTCTAACCACTCACATGGTAACCCTAATGACCTTGCGTGCTCACCCAAAATGTAGGAATGCGTCGATCCTGAATCTAACAAAGAAAGCAAACTCAAAAATTGTAACGAGAAATTACCTGCGAAGACATCCGTGTCATTACTACCCTCTCGATGTGCATACACTCTAGCCGGTCCTCCACCCTTGGGCTGAACTGCCACTACATGAGCCAAGTTCCTTTGACCCTCGTTCCTCGGCTGAAAGTTACCACGACCACGCCCACGACCTCTCTGATGCTCAAAACCCCTAGCTGGAGCCGGTCCCCCCTAGCCGGGTGTGGACAGTCACGCCTCAAATGGTCTCGGGAGCTACAGTTCCAACACGCCCCGTAGATACCCATACACTCGCCCTGATGGCGTCTCCTGCATCTAGTGCACTCCGGAATGTGTACAACAGCTCATTGACCCTGGTGGTCACGTCCATAGTTACCACCCCTATGTCTCGAATCGGGATGATACCTCCTATCCCTATGCCTCTTGGCATGGTCTCTATCCCAATTCGCGTGTCTCTTCCTGGAATCGGACCCACTAGCACGAGCATTGGAGCCTAAGTTTTGTTCTATATCCTTGGCCCTAGAGACCAAAACATCAAACTAGTGTAGTCAAAGGCAAGCATGTAGGTCTTCACATCTCTAGTCAACCCATACCGGAAGTGCTCACATCGTTCCCTCTCACTAGGAACCAACTGAGGTGCATACTGGCTCAATCTCAAAAACTGAACCTCGTACTCTGACACGGTCCTGTTACCCTGAACCAATGCCATAAACTCCCTCTTATTCTTATCCAAATATCGAACTCCGAGATACTTCCTCTTAAAAGCATTTCTGAAAAACTCCCACGTGATATCCGCTTCGGCCATACCCGAAGTAACAGTGGTCCACCAAGTGTATGCGTCCCCCTGAAGCAAGGAGACAATGCAACCCAACTTATGGGCGTCTGAGCACTCCATCTGACCCATGATGAGTGTATTACTCTCAAGCCACGGCTCTGAACCCTCGGAAGTCAACCCACGGAACTCTACTCCTCCTAAGCTACGAAGCCTCTCTAGGGGTAATCTTGTCCCCGCACCCTATGGTGGTGCTGCAGCTTGCATACCGGCCAAAGCTGTCTTAAAAGCTCCGGCTATGGTTTGAATCAAATGGGTCATGTCCGCGCCCGCTGGACCCTGACCCGCCTGAGCCCCATTACCTCCAACGTTAGCACCGGCCTGAGGCCCATTACCATCACCTCCGACTTGCGCACCAGCCTGAGGCACATTACCTTCGCCACCTACTCCATTACCACCAGGAGCAGGAGGCTCACCCTCGGGTGCCTGGTCACCCGCTCTAGGTCGCCCCCTTGGTCTCACCATATCAAGATAGAATCTAAAACAACAAACACACAACACACAAGAAAAATGTTAGGTTAGCAAAAGGGCAAGGACTAAGGTTCTCAAGCTCGTTAAACCAAAACCAATTTTTTGTTGACAACAATACCTAACAATGGGGACTTTGGACTAACCTTTAACCAACAACAAAGCCACTGAAACATGCTTTCAAACACCGTGCTAGCAAGCAAACTTCAAGCATTCATGGGAAAACACTCACCGAGACAAAGCAACACATAACACATCAAACTTACCTACCCGAGGTCTCGAAAACCTGGCTCTAATACCACCAAATGTAACCCCCTCGTCCCGGTCTAGACGACTGACCGGTCCGAGCAGGTCACACGGGGAAAACCGAAGTGAATCCCGTTAAGGCTCCCCTTCGATTAGCCACCCTAGAAAATTCTTTCAATGTTAGCTTGTCTAAATGGATCATTAAGTCCTATGTGTGAAACGATAGCGGATAACAAGACAAGACTTTGCCGACAAAACGTGAGTTAATTTAAAATTACCATGTATTCAAGTTAGTCCATTTTCTTACACACGCGCCCAAACCAGACATGAACGATTGCAAACAAGGCTCACAAGAAAGCATACAACAGCCCGGACCCAAGCCCAACACTTGAGGACCTCCAAAGATGCCAAAAGCCCAAATTTCAGGCCACGGCTCTGAACCCTCGGAAGTCAACCCACAGGCTTGCCCGTTTCGATACACGGGCTCCAGTTTTAAAAGCCAGACTACCCGTGCCGATACAGCTCACTCCGTTTCGGTACAAGGTCTTTTTTCGCCTAGACGTTCCGAAACACGTTCCAGATCAGGCCCTCACAGTAGCCAAACCATTTTGGCACACATATCGGATCATGGGTTCACAGTAGCCAAACCGTACTGGAACGCGTTCCGATACGAGTGTCCCAAGAACCACACCCGTTCCGAAACAACCTTACCCGTTCCAAAACGCCTGCAGTCTGTGTGTTTCTAAAATCAGTTCTAGGCATCTCCAAATGTCCCCAACATGCCTCAAACATCAAGAATCATGATACAACGTGCATATACATACTCTAGAGGCATACTCCCTACTTCAAGCATGTCCGAACACTCAACATACATAAAAAGCCATCCATAAAGGAATTCAAGCATTCACCAAAATACATTACACATCAAGTCTATATGCCTTTAAAGAAACACACATATCATTCATGGAATATGGTCCTAAGCCTTCAAACACAAGGTATTTAAGCAACAAAATAAACATGGTTTACAATCCACAACATAGAAGCATAACATACTCAACATAGTATCATCACTCAACATGCTAGAACATCAACAAAATCAAACTAAGGAGTTTGGCACCAACTCCATACAAGTCTACACCCCCATTTTCTAGGCATTATTACAAATACTTAAATCATACTTGAGCTACTTGAGAACTCCAAAAAGCTCCTCAATTGCCCTCTTGCCTTCCGAAATCTAACGATCTGCATGTTAGAAAGAGGAGAGCGTAAGCTTGGCAACTTAGTGCGTGAGGCTCTAAAAACTCATCAACAATGCAGTTTTCAAAACAAATTTCTTAAAAGACAAGTAAACCATTTATATGCACGAAATGAGGCACAACAACACAATTACAATGTTTGCACCAACACAACCCAAATAACAGTGGAACTACACATCACCGTTTCAACTAGTAGTTTTCCGATGGGACTACACATCAACGTACTCCTCTACTAGTCACTACCGGTGGGACTACAAATCACCATAGTTATGACAACCATCACGTGAGGCTCGACACCAACAATGACTACACCACAACAATGAACGTAAAAGCAATCCACAATGCATATGATATCACAACAATTAACCATACATCATCACTTGACCATCAAGGTAGGATTAGTAAACTTACACTTGGGTTTAGGTTAACCCACAAGGCTCCACCCAAACCACCAAGAACCCATTTCGAAAGCAAAACAATTTCAAAACATTTCCACTCACCGATGAAGCCCAACTGGAAGCCGAAACACCAAACTTACGTCTCCAAATTCCCCGGAATCGTGCCCGAAGCTTCTCCGATGGTTTCCATTGATTCTAGTCAATCAAAAACAATGTATTACTCAACCAAATCATCACCAAACACTGTCACAACCACAAGCTACTACCACAAACCAAATTCTCACAATTTCAAACCAAAGCCAAAACCAAAGACCCCATTTTCGTACTCCCAAATAACCCAGCAGAAAACTACTAATTCCAATACCCAAAACACCTCCAAACACCTTCAAAACACCCTTCTAGTATCACCATAACACCAGCCCAACTCCCTTTCATAAAACCATACCAAAAATACAAGTTTTGACACATTAAAAATACCCATGAATACCCATTTCGGGATTCTTAATAAAAACCAACCAAATTGAGATATAATGTACCTTAGGGAAAGATTAGTTCAAAACTTAACTCTACAAATCAAAACCAACCCAAGAAGCACTTAAAGTTTCATACTTTTCTTCAAACTTTGAAATCTTGAAAAATCTCTACAATGGCATTTTACAAAAACTAAAACCATCAAAGTGTTAGGGATTAAGAGGACAAGTCAAAAATGGTCTTACCTTGATGAAAACACTTGAAATGATGAAGAAAATGAATGGAATAGTAACCAAGGGTTTGGGAGGGTTTAAATGTCGTGACTTTTGATTTTAGAAAGGGGAGGAAGATGATGAATAGTAAAAGACCCCCTTTCTTTTCTCATCTTTTCCCTTGTTTTAAAAATTACAAGTTTGCTATTAATGAAAATTAACCTTTTTAATTTAAACCAAAGCTTAATTAAATTTTAAAACGAGCCCACGACTCGAACACAATTTACCCGAGTAACATCCGACCCATAAACCCAGGGCGTTACAACTCTCCCCCACTTAAGGAATTTCGTCCCCAAAATTACCTGACTGAAAGAGATAAGGAAACTGCATTTCCATATCCTCCTTTCTTTCCCAAGTAGCCTCCTCCACACCTCGGTGTCTCCACAATACCTTGACTAACTCGATAGACCTTCCACGCAACACTTTGTTGTCTGAGGCTAAGATCTCCATTATTTTCTCATCATATGTCAAATCCGAATTCAATTCAATCTCTTCTACGGGCATTATGTGAGACGGATCCGATCTATACTTTTGGAGCATCGGCATATGGAACACATCGTGAATCTTCTCTAGCTCGGTCGGGAGCCTCAATCTATAGGCAACGAGACCAATCCTCTCAACTACCTCATAAGGTCAAATGAATCTCGGACTCAACTTACCTTTCCTACCAAATCTCATCACCTTCTTCCAAGGTGAGACTTTCAAAAACACTTTTCACCCACGACATACTCTATTTCTTTCCTCTTTAAGTTGGCATACGACTTCTGTCGATCTGAAGCTGCCTTCAAGCGATCACATATCAACTTTACCTTCTCGGTAGTGCCCTTAAGCAAATCGGGCATCGGTACATGCTTTTGTCCGGCTTCGGCCCAACAAATCGGAGTCATACACTTCCTACCATACAGAGCTTCATACGGTGCCATCTGAATACTAGCCTGATAACTGTTGTTGTATGCAAACTCAACTAACGGTAGATGTTTCTCCCAAGACCCCTGAAAATCGATGATACAACACATCAACATGTCCTCCAACACCTGAATCACCCTCTCTGACTGACCATCTGACTGTGGATGATACGAAGTACTGAAGTTCAACCATGTACCCAAGGCATGATGCAAACACTCCCAAAATCTAGCTATAAACCTCGGATCTCGGTCTAACACAAATGATTTTTGGTACCCCATGTAACCTCACTATCTCTCTGATGTACAGATCGGCCAACTTATCTAAGGTGTAAGTAGTATGAACGGGTATGAAGTGCGCACACTTAGTAAATCTATCGACTACCAACCACACTGAATTTTTCTTTGAAGGAGTCAACGGTAAACCTGACACAAAGTCCATGGTGATACGTTCCCACTTCCATTCCGGAATCTTCAACGGCTATAACAACCCTGAAAAAAACTGATGCTCGGCCTTAACTCACTGAAAAACCATACACTTACTCACAAACTTGGCCACATCCTTCTTCAACCCAACCCAATAGTATTCTTCCTTTAATCCACAATACATCTTCGTACTACCCAGATGCATAGCAAAAAGACTGTTATGAGCTTCATTCAAGATCGTATGTCTCAACTCGGCATCTTCCGGAACCACTATCTTATCCTTGCAACATAGGATCCCATTTTCACCGAAACAAAAATCGGTAGGCCTATCTTCGGCTATATCTTGCACGTGAGGCACCAAATACTCGTCTCGCAACTGCTTCTCTCGAATCAACTGAACTAACGAAGGCTTAACCTGAAGTTCGGCTATCAAACCACCATCCTTGGACACGCTCAATCTCGCAAACATAGCTCGCAACTCAACTGCCACCTTTCTACTCAAAGCACCGGCCACTACGTTTGCCTTACCTGGATGGTAATCTATCGTAAGGTCATAGTCCTTAAGAAGATCTAACCACCTATGTTGTCTAAAGTTCAACTCCCTCTAGGACATCAAGTACTTCGAGCTCTTGTGGTCGGTATATACGGTGCACTTCTCACCATAAAGATGGTGTCTCCAGATCTTCAAAGCAAACACTATTGCGGCTAACTCTAAGTCATGGGTGTGATAGTTCTTCTAGTGAACTTTTAACTGCCTCGAAGCATAAGCTACCACCTTACCTTCTTGCATAAGCACACAACCTAAACCTACGTAGGATGCATCACTATAAACCACAAACTCTCTTCCCACTTCAGGCTGAATCAAAATAGGAGCTTCGGTCAAAGCTTTCTTCAACTTCTCAAACGCTTGTTGTCTTGCATCTGACCACTCATATGGGACATTCTTCTGAAGCAACTTAGTCAAAGGAGCCGCTATCCTAGAAAATCCCTCGACAAATTGTTGAGTGTGCAAAAGTTCTACTTTTTTCCCTTTATTTACCCCATATTCCTGCTGCATTCAAGCATATTTCATTGCATTTAGGATAGATTTCATTCATACATCACAATTATATTAAATGGCACAGTTTCTACTAAAATTGGTTACTTTTGCAGGTAGCTGCTGAAGCAGACGCTTGGCAGTGGAGAAGCTGAGCTGGAACACTAGACTGCAGATGAGAAGAAGGATGCTGCCATGGCCGCTGCCGTGGCAGCCAATGACGACAACAATAATGAAGGGAAGAAGTGAATTGGAGCTCGACAGAAAGAGGAAATTAAGCCGGTTTGTCGTGAAACACTCTTATATTTTTCTGAGCCCTAGATCAGAATGAAGGCCAAGCCCAAAGTTCAAGGAAGAAACTCCAAGAAAGAAGGATGGACGAATTAAAGATATAAACTCTGAAGATTTAGTCTTTAATAGAATTCTACTTTAATTTAAACTTGTATTCTTGCCATATTAGAAAACTTGAACCCAAGGCCTATATAAAGGCATGAAATTCGACCTAGGAAGAACATCTTATTCTCTAGCCGTCTTCCCCTTTACACTAGTCGTTTTCCCCTTCTCATCATGTTCTAAACTTCCCCTAAGGCTAAGGGTAGATTCTGTAAAGTAGTTGCAAGGATTGCATTGTTTTAGTATTTTTTCTGTTCAATAAAATAGACTTCAAGTTTGCTTATTCTGGTTTTCAACATCTTACAAGAGTATCGGGAGAGCATTGTGAGATTATACATTTACTTAATATCGGGAGAGTTAAGTATACGAAAGGAATAAGTGTGGGTTCTCCAGTTTATGGTTGAACTATCTCGGACCTAGGGATAGGACGAGGTTAAGTGGCTAAGGAAGAATTCAACAACATCGGTGTTCATCCTTCGATTCACGCCGGGAGGTATCATCAAAGACGTGTTCATCGAAAGACTTGGACCTAGGGATAGGCCAAGGCACAGCAGGGATTCTTGCCAAGCTTGAAGTACTGAGTTGTGTGTTCGCTGCCGCGACAAAGACAGACTGCTGCCGCAGCAGGTGCTGCCGCGACAGGCGCTACGACAGATTAGAAAAGACCTAGACAGTGCAAACACCTGCACTACGGAGCAGATCAATATCGGCCTACTCTTTACTCTAAATATTTTCATCTCTTATTTTCAGTATTCTTTATTACTTTGTGACAAACAACTAAACTCTTTCTTTTTCCTTCTCGTGCAGCAATCCAAGGTTAAAGCTATTAGCCCAGTCTCTGTGGAGACGATATCCGATACTTACGTATCACTTTACTACTTGCGTCATGTACACTTGCACTACATTGCGATAGACTCTTTTACACGCAACAAGTTTTTGGCGCCGTTGCCGGGGACTGACAACATATATTTACCCTACTTTTACTGCATTTGCTTTAATTTTTCTGTTTTTACTCGGATTGTTCACCCTGTTCTTTTCACAAGGTCTTTTGTTTGCTTATGCGCAGATCTCAACGGGGCAAAGAACCTGAGCACAAATTAGACCCTGAAATCGAATGAACGTGTAACCTCAGGAACCGAGTCCGCCTCCTAGTAGCAAGAAACGAGTACTTGGAGGAACAGTTAGAAGCAATGGTGAACGAAAGACACGAAGACAAGAGGAACAACCAAGGGAATCTCCGAGGTCCTGAAGATCCTGTCGGAGATGGAGGAAACGGACAGCCTGCCGATCCTCCTGCCGCTGCCGCACGCCGGACCTGCCGTGACTTTATGATCAATGATCATGTGGAACTTGAGACCACCTTGCCAGACGTGGAAGCTGAAAATTTCAAACTGAAACTCGTGATGTTCAGCATGATTAATTCTGCTGGCATATTTAGTGGTGCTGCTACAGAGGATGCTAGGGAACATATGAAAACGTTCCAGGAAATCTGTGGTTCGTTAAGACTACCAGGAGTAAATCCGGAGATACTGAGGCTTCGGTTATTTCCTCATTCATTGAGGGACAGAGCTAAAACTTGGTGGAACAAACTAACGTCGGGTTCAATACGAACTTGGGCAGATTTAACTCGTGAATTTTTGTCTCGTTTTAACCCTTCCCATTTATCTGAGCGATTACATAACGAAATTGCTACTTTTCAACGGGAAGACGACGAGCCAATGCACGAGGCATGGGACAGGTTTACTACTCTTCTGAGGAATTGCCCGATGCATGGATTCCCTGTTCAGAATCAGGTAATCAAATTCTATAATGCTGCCAACCTACAGACTCGTATTAGAATCGATTTAGCAGCCAATGGGTTGTTGTTAGATAAAGATCCAGAGAATGCCATGGTAGTGTTAAAAAATTTGGCTAAGAATGAAGAACAGTTCCCCACATCGAGGAGAGGTAAACGAGTACTAGCTATGAAGGATTATGAAGCCGATAATTCATTAAAGACACAAGTTGCATATCTCACAAAGGCAGTAGAAAACTTGCTGAAGAAGGACTCTCAACCTGTCTACGCTGCAGAAGAGGTATGTGGAACTTGAAGTGGGAATCATAGTTCGGATGAATGCCCGATACAACTAGAGGAAGGGATGTACGTTTGAAATTATAACAAGCAGAACTACAATTCCAACAATTACAATCCCAACTGGAGGAAAGATCCCAAGTTCTCTTGGAGCAACCCTAACAATGCCCTAAACCCTCAAGCACAGAACACACAAAATCAGAGAGCACCTAGACTTCAGACTCGGCAGCAACCGCAACAGCCACCAGCAGCCACAACTAGTATATTGGAGCAAACCTTGGCCAAGTTTATGTCTCAGACATGAACTTACATTGAGAACATGAATCACTTTGTCAAGAAGACTGAGTCATTCATGGATAAGACAGAGATGCGGATGACTGACCATGAAGCTACTCTAAAATCACTGGAGACACGGATGGGTCAGGTCTTCCAACATATTAAGCCAAGGCAGAATGGAGGATTCCCGAGCGATACTAAAGTCGCTAGACAACCCACACATGATCAGTGCAAAGCCATCACAACTAGGAGTGGGAAGAAATTACCAGGGTTAGAGAAGGAAGCAGAAACAGTTAAGGAACCAGCCCTAAAATCGACTGCCGAGGACGCTGCCCCGGCAGACGACAAACTACCAG
Organism: Hibiscus trionum; assembly: GCA_030270665.1. Taxonomy (NCBI): domain Eukaryota; kingdom Viridiplantae; phylum Streptophyta; class Magnoliopsida; order Malvales; family Malvaceae; genus Hibiscus; species Hibiscus trionum. Next base: position 34,249,323 of record BSYR01000021.1, read on the forward strand.
ATGCCGATGCACCTGTCACGATAGCAGAAGGGACAGAGGAGAAGGATGAAGAACCTAAGCCTCCTCAGATCCGAATGCAATGGGAAGGACGTATTGCAGACTATCGTCCTCCACCTCCTTTTCCTTAGCGGTTACAGAAGTTGAAACAGGAATCCCAGCTTAAGAAGATCTATGATATTTTTAAGCATGTCCACATCAATATTCCGTTGTTAGACGCTATCAAGGAGAAGCCTGGTTATGCCAAATTTCTCAAGGATGTTATGTCAAAGAAATCCAGACTTGTGGAATTTGAGACGGTTAAAATGACAGAAGGATGCATGACTATTCTGCAGAAGCATCTACCCTAGAAAAAGAAGGATCCTGGAGTTTCTTCATACCGTGCATAATCGGAGACAAATTTGTGGGTAATGCACTTTTTGATCTAGGTGCTAGTATTAATTTAATGCCAAAATCTGTATTTCAGAAATTAGGTATTGGACGAGCATGACCCACAACAGTTATGCTGCAGCTGGCAGACCACTCTTACGTGCAACCGGAAGGAAAAATTGAAGATATTCTGGTAAGAGTGGATAAATTTATTTTTCCTGCTGACTTTCTTGTTTTAGATTGTGAAGCAGATGAGAATGCACCAATCATCCTGGGGCGACCCTTCTTAGCCACATGAAGATCACTGATTGATGTAGAGAAGGGAGAACTCACTATGAGAGTGAATGATCAAGAGATCAAGCTGAATGTTCTCCAAGAAATAAAGCACGCTGATGCAGAAGAAGAATGCAAGGCTATCACTGAAGTTATCCTTGACCAACCGTGCATCAGGTCGGACTGCCATGACATCAAATTTGGCCACTGCCCCAGCAGCCATTTAGAATACTGTCACGGCAGCGACGACGACAGCAGCTCCTCAGACTCTGATATATCTGATACTGAAGGTCATGAGGAGGTAAATTGGATAGGCAATCGTCCAGGTAAGTTATTTGAGCCCTTAAATTATACCTCGAATGAACATATCATCCAAAAGCCATCAACTGTAGAGCCACCTGTTCTGGATCTTAAGCCCCTGCCAGGGCAGCTCAAATATGTTTTCCTTGGATTAAATGATACGTTGCCCGTAATCATCTCTTCCAAGTTGATGCAGGAATAGGAACAACAACTGATAGAGATGCTGTAGCAGCACAAAAGAGCTATTGGGTTGACGATAGCTGATATCCAAGGCATCTGTCCGGCACTATGCATGCATAAAATCCTCTTAGAGGATGATCACAAGCCGACCATTGATGCCTAGAGACGTTTAAATGATGCTATGCGAGAAGTGGTCCGAAAGGAAATTATCAAATGGCTAGATGCTGGGATAATTTATGCCATCTCAGATAGTAAGTGGGTGAGCCCGATGTAGTGTGTTCCTAAGAAAGGAGGAATAATCGTTGTAACCAACGAAGAAAACGAGCTAATCCCAACCAGGACTGTGACCGGTTGGAGGGTTTGTATGGACTACCGGAAGCTTAACAAAGCTACTCGGAAGGACCACTTTCCCCTACCTTTTATTGATCAAATGCTTGATAGATTAGCGGAAAAGCCTTATTACTGTTTTCTTGATGGTTACTCAGGTTACAACCAAATAGCCATCGCACCGGAGGATCAAGAGAAAACGATCTTCACTTGCCCGTACGGTACTTACGCTTTTCGGAGGATGCCATTTGGACTTTGCAACGCACCAGCTAATTTTCAGAGGTGTATGATGGCTATATTCTCTGACATGGTGGAGGATTTCCTGGAGATATTCATGGATGATTTCTCTGTCTTTGGAGACAATTTTGAAAGCTTCTTAGGCAACCTACAGAAGGTGCTCGAGAGATGCGAGAAAGCAAACTTAGTATTAAACTGGGAGAAATGTCACTTCATGGTGGATGAAGGGATAGTCCTAGGCCACAAGGTGAGCTGCCGCGGCATAGAGGTCGACAGGGCAAAAATTGAGGTAATTGAAAAACTGCCGCCACCCACCACCGTCAAGGGGATCAGGAGTTTCTTAGGGCATGCTAGGTTTTATCGAAGGTTTATCGCAAACTTTTCGAAGATCACCAAGCCTTTGTGCCACCTGCTGGAGCAGAACCGTCCTTTCGACTTCAATACTGAATGTACTGAGGCATTCAGAGTTTTGAAAGAAAAGCTGGTAACAGCCCCGATAGTACAGCCACCGGATTGGAAACTACCATTTGAGATCATGTGTGATGCTAGTGACTATGCTGTTGGGGCAGCACTTGGGCAGAGTAAGGACAAGCTCTTTCATGTTATATACTATGCCAACAAAACACTGAATGACACCCAAGTAAACTACACCACAACGGAGAAGGAACTGTTAGCTCTGGTGTTCTCGATTGACAAGTTTCGTTCATATATACTTGGAAAGAAGGTCATAGTCCACACAGACCACTCTGCACTAAAGTATCTGTTCGCCAAAAAAGATGCGAAGCCTAGACTGATATGTTGGATTCTGCTACTGCAAGAGTTCGACCTTGAGATCAAGGATAAAAAGGGGACATAGAACCAAGTCGCAGATCACTTGTCAAGATTAGAGAAGGGAAAGAGTCTCCCACTGGACGAGACACACATACTGGAGACCTTCCCTGACGAGTAGCTTTTCGCTGCCACAAGCACTGCCGCGACAGCCATGGCGGCAGGTAAGTTTTCTAAACTCCCCTGGTATGCTGATTTCGTTAATTATTTAGTTAGCGAAATATCTCCTCCTGACCTTAACTATCAAGCTAGGAAGAGGTTCCAAAATGATGTTAAGCATTATTATTGGGACGAACCTCTTCTTTTCAAACTGTGTGCAGATCAGATCATCAAGAGGTGTGTGCCACATGATGAGCAGGAAGTTGTGCTTCATCACTGCCATGCTTTACAATATGGAGGACACTTAGGTGGTAACAAAATTGCTGCCAAGGTTTTGAAGTCTGGGTTTTATTGGCCTTCACTGTTCAAGGATGCCCAAACATTCTACAAAAGCTGTGATAAATGTCAACGGACTGTAAACATCTCAAGGAGACATGAGATGCCGCTGAAAAACATTCTTGAAGTCGAAATCTTCGACGTTTGGGGGATTGATTTCATGGGACCCTTCCCAGCATCATGTGGGAACCTTTATATCCTCCTGGCAGTGGACTACGTGTCCAAATAGGTTGAAGCGATCGCTACACAGAAAAACGATGCCAAGACTGTTCAGAGGTTTTTGCACAAGAACATTTTTTCCAGATTTGGCATCCCTAAGGCGATCATCAGTGATGAAGAGAGGCATTTCGACAACAGGGTAATAGTTGTTGCCTTAAAGAAATATGGTGTCAGACATCGGCTCGCAACAGCTTACCACCCTCAAACAAATGGACAGGCTGAAATATCCAACAGAGAGGTAAAGAACATTCTTGAGAAGATGGTTAAGCCAACTCGAAAGGACTGGTCTCTACACCTCAATGATGCACTCTGGGCCTACAGAACAACATTCAAAACTCCATTGGGAATGTCACCCTACCGGCTAATTTATGGAAAAACATGCCATTTACCTGTTGAGATTGAGCACAGAGCATATTGGGCCATCAAGGCAGTGAATATGGACTTGGAAAAGGCAGGACAGAAAAGGCTACTTGACTTGAATGAGATTGAAGAAATTTGAGCAATGGCCTATGACAACGCAAGGATCTACAAGGACAAGACAAAAAAGTGGCATGACAAGAAATTGCTGCCATGACAGTTCTACCCAGGGCAGCTTGTGTTGTTATTCAACTCTAGGTTGAAACTCTTCCCAGGAAAGTTGAAATCTAGATGGTCTGGCCCGTTTCAAGTGGTGCAAGTTTTTCCCCATGGTGCCATCACAATTAGATCCTTAAAAGACGGGCACCAATTTAAAGTCAACGGACAGAGATTGAAGCATTATCAGGGGACTGAAGCCCCAAGAATGCAGGAAGTAGTTACTTTAGGAGATGCCCCTCCTGGCATCCCTAATTTAACTTAATTTTATTTTTTTTATTCTTATTTATTATTATATATAATATTTATTAGAAAATTAGAATTATTTTATTTTTAGAACTAAGTTGTTTATTTTTATTAATTTTAGGAAATAAAGGAGACAAGGAGATGGGGAGAAGTGAACTCATCCCACCATCCCACCATCAGCCCAAAAAGCCCAAAATAGGAGCCTGTCGTTACAGCTGCCGTGACAGACGCGGAAAATCTATCATGTCAACACGCTGTCGCGACAGAGACGCAAATGCGTAACAGACGTGCAGCAGACACGAAAACGCGTCAGAAACCGCGTAACAGCTGGCCCCGTTATTCGCGCCTACCGTTACAGCTCCAACGAGCAACAACTCCTCATCTATATAAACCATGTTTTACTATTCATTTTCACTCACTTTTACTCTCTCTACTTGTTTCCTCTCTAGAATTTCATTTGCTCTCATTTTTTTCTACAGTCCCTTGCAACCATGAGTACCAGAAACACCCGACGCAGTGCTGCCTCAGGCTCTGCCACTCCCAGCTCCTTCCAGGCCAGAGACATGTGGGAGGAGAAAGGCTTCATTTACAGCCAACGAACAGAGAATCTCAGGCTCAAATCATTCATAGCCCGTAAGATAAAAGCTCTACAGTGGCAGATGTTTGCTGAGCAACCGGAAGAGATGAACGTCACCTTAGTCAGAGAATTTTATGCTGCCATTGACAGCAGGGAGGCGACAGCAATGACGGTTTGTGGGAAGGAAGTACCCTTTGAGCCAGAATATATCAACACCCTATATGGATTCTACATCGGCCGAAGAAAAGATGGGCACCAGATATTTGTGGAGAGCTTGGAGGCAGCAGATTATGATGTTGTCATGGCAGTACTCACCGAGGAAGGCACCGAATGGAATATCGACCCCAAACACCCAATGACAGTGAAACGAGTTCAACTCACCCCCGAAGCCAAGCTTTGGAACGCATTTTTCAAAAAGAGGATTATGCCCTCTTCGCACAACAGCAGGGTAGATCAACCAAGGTTAGCTCTCGTCCATTCAATTTTAAACGAGAGGCCTATTAATGTTGGTAGATATGCTCGGGAGGGAATTTTGGATTGTACCTACTGGCCATCGGGACCACTCGTCTTCCCATACCTCATAATAGCCCTCTGCCGTGGCCACAACGTCCCTGAAGTTGATGAGGATTTAAGAATCCGAGGAAAAGGATGGACGAAGAGGAACATCCGTAGCTTGATGGAGCTGAAGGCTGCAACACCAATATCCAGCTTCAACCCTTCTGCCGCGGCAGGTGAGCCGACAGAGCCCACCCAGACAGAGCCTGCCGCCACAGAACAAAGGCAGCCCACTGCAGCAGCTCCCCCAGCAGACTCCTCAACCTAAATCCTTGCTGCTCTGCAGAAAATGGAAGAACGACAACTGGGCCTGATGAGTTTTATTTGGGACTTCACAACAGCAACGGTACATTTCATTAAAACCAATCTAAATTTTCCTAATGTACTGTTTCCTGCTTTCCCCGACAATTATTTTTGCTGCCCCCACCCCTGCCCATACCCCTACCCCTGCTACCACACCGAGAACACCGTCTGCCGCGTCCACCCCGACCCCAGCCACGACAGCTGCAGGCGGCAGCCACACTGCCACAGTATCTCCCAGGGGAACAAAGAGAAAAGAGCCCTTGTCCGACCTTGACGCGTACATAGCTGGTTTCTCCTCTTCTTCGATTTGGGAGGAATCTGATGACGAGCCCTCTGTCAAGAGGAACCTATCCAAAGAGTTCACCCAAATGAAGCAGCAGAAACCAAATATCAGAGTCGGAACATCCGGCCAAGGGAAATCCGGCAGCAGCAGCAGTAGCTCTTCCGAGGAGGTTCAGGTGCTAGAGAAACTACCCTCACCGACCCGCATCCAGCCTCCGAGGGAAGCTAAGAAAAAGACCACCTCTGCCTCTCCAAGCCACCTGTCGGCACCAACGAGGAAAGTCACTGCCCACCGGCAGATTCCGATTAATAGCAGCAGCAGCAGCGACGACATCGATTAAAATTTAAGTTTCTTTTCTTATATTTGATGTCTGCTATTTTGTTATATTTGTGATGTTGTTTTTATTTCTTTTTCTTTTTCTTTTTCATTTTGTCAACATGCATTGAGGGCAATGCAACCCTTGAGTTTGGGGGTGGCATCCCTCCATTTATGAAGTGTCTTTATGTTAGAAATTCATGTCTAAGTGTTGGTTTATTTTTGTTGTAAAAATTGGCTTAAATTTTTTAACTTTTATTATCTGCTGCTGCCATCTCTGTCGTGACAGCCCCTTAAAAATATTCTAGGAAGTAAGTAGAGCCTTAGTATAGTTCTAAAAAAAACCGAAACACTTTGTGACTTACTTGATAAAAGACTTTCTCTAGCATACTTAGAATAGAAAACTTAGAACTTAGAGTAGAAAAAGACTAGAAACTCAGGAAACCTAGAGGTGTCTATCACTGGCTCTAGGGAAATAACCAGAGTAAAACTTCTAGAGGTGCCTATCACCGGCTATAGATAGTTAACTAGAGGTGCCTGAAATACTGGCTCTAGTAGAGAAGATAAAATTTCCGACAAAGAAGGAAAATAACTAGAGGTGCTCGTTACTGGTTCTAGTGAAGAAAAAAATGAATTAAGTCTCGAAGGAAAACTCTAATCAAGCTAAGTATAATATTCTAGTTGCTAGGGAAGTCTATATTCAAGTATGATCACAATAATTGCACACACATGCACGAGAACTATACTTTTGCTCTAAGTAGAACCTTAAATGTTTGAACAGGTGCTAAGCATGATGGGGATGGTATTGTGGATAAGGATTGTTCATGAACTTAAGCCAAGGAAAAATTTATATATATATATATATATATGTATGTATGTATGTATGTATGCATGCATGTTAGCTAGGTTGCATTTGCTTGAGGACAAGCATGATTCGAGTTTGGGGGTGTGTTGAGTGTGCAAAAGTTCTACTTTTTACCCTTTATTTACCACATATTCCTGCTGAATTCAAGTATATTTCATGCATTTAGGATAGATTTCATTCATACATCACAATTATATTAAATGGCACAGTTTCTACTAAAATTGGTTACTTTTGCAGGTAGCTGCTGAAGCAGACGCTGGGCAGTGAAGAAGCAGAGCTAGAACACTGGACTACAGACGAGAAGAAGGATGATGCCATGGCCGCTGACGTGGCAGCCAATGACGACAGCAATAATGAAGGGAAGAAGTGAAATGGAGCTCGACAGAAAGAGGAAATTAAGTCGGTCTGTCGTGAAGCACTCTTATATTTTCTGAGCCCTATATCAGAATGAAGGCCTAGCCCAAAGTTCAAGGAAGAAACTTCAAGCAAGAAGGAAGGACGAATTAAAGATATAAACTCTGAAGATTTAGTCTTTAATAGAATTGTACTTTAATAAACTTGTATTCTTTCCATATTAGAAAACTTGAACCCAAGGCCTATATAAAGGCATGAAATTCGACCTAGGAAGAACATCTTATTCTCTAGCCGTCTTCCCCTTTACCCTAGTTGTTTCCCCCCTTCTCATCATGTTCTAAACTTCCCCTAGGGCTAAGGGTTGATTCTGTAAAGTAGTTGCAAGGATTGCATTGTTTTAGGATTTTTTCTGTTCAATAAAATAGACTTCAAGTTTGCTTATTCTGGTTTTCAACATCTTACCAGAGTATCGGGAGAGCATTGTGAGATTATACATTTACTTAATATCGGGAGAGTTAAGTATACGAAAGGAATAAGTATGGGTTCTCCAGTTTATGGTTGAACTATCTCGGACCTAGGGATAGGAGGAGGTTAAGTGGCTAAGGAAGAATTCAACAATATCAGTGTTCATCCTTCGATTCACGCCGGGAGGTATCATCAAAGACGTGTTCATCGACAGACTTGGACCTAGGGATAGGCCAAGGAACAGCAGGGATTCTTGCCAAGCTTGAAGTACTGAGTTGTGTGTTCGCTGCCGCGACAACAACAGACCGCTGCTGCAGCAGGTGCTACCGCGATAGGCGCTACGACAGAACAGAAAATACCTAGACAGTGCAAACACATGCACTATGGAGCAAATCAATATCGGCCTACTCTTTACTCTGAATATTTTCATCTCTTATTTTCAATATTCTTTATTACTTCGTGACAAACAATTAAACTCTTTCTTTTTCCCTCTCGGGCAACAATCCAAGGTTAAAGCTATTAGCCCTGTCCCTGTGGAGACGATATCCGATACTTACGTATAACTTTACTACTTGCGTCGTGTACACTTGCACTACATTGCGATAAACTCTTTTACACGCAACACAAATCTTCTATAATATCCCGCCAAACCTAGGAAACTACGGATTTTTGTCACTGACTTCGGTTGTTTCCAACTCACTATGACTTCTATCTTCTTGGGATCCACACTAATCCCCTTAGCCGAGATCACGTGACCTAGGAGGACTACCTCCCTAATCCAAAACTCACATTTGCTTAGCTTGGCATACAACTGATTCTTAAGCAAGGTCTGAAGCACTAACCGCAAATGCTCATCATGCTCTTCTTCGGTCCTAGAGTATACTAAGATGCCATCTATGAACACTACCACAAACCTGTCTAAAAATTCGTGAAACACACGGTTTATCATATCCATGAAAGCTGTTAGGGCGTTAGTCAACCCGAAAGGCATCACCAAGAACTCATAGTGCCCATAAAGTGTACGAAAAGCTATCTTCGGTATGTCCACATCTTTCACCTTCAACTGATAGTATCCGGACCTCAAATCAATCTTCAAAAACACTGAAGAACCTCTCAACTGATCAAGCAAGTCATCTATCCTAGGAAAAGGGTACTTGTTCTTCACTGTCACTTTGTTCAACTGCCTATAATCTATACACATCCTCATGCTATCGTCTTTCTTTTTCACAAACAAGACCGGAGCACCCCACGGAGAAATACTAGGTCTAATGAAACCTCTATCGGACAACTCCTGAAATTGTGTCTTAGAATCTTTCAACTCTTTTGGTGCCATTCTATACGTAGCAATAGACATTGGTGCAGAATCAGAATACATCTCAATAGAAAACTCAACTGCTCTATCTGGAGGCAAACCCGACAACTCTTCCGGAAAATCACTCGGAAAATCACAAATTGTTCTGATGTCTTGCGGTCTGACCTCACTCATATTCGGATTCATCACATAAGCCAAGTAAGCCTGACAACCCAAATTCAACAACTTCTGAGCTTCCAAAGAAGAAACAACATTGGACAAGAACCTAACGTTCTCACCAACTACCAGAACCTCAAAGTCATCTATAAGCCTCAAGGAGACTCTATTGGTCTCAAAGTCAACCTTAGCTCTATGCTCTACGAGCCAATCAATGCCCAATATCACGTCAAAGCCATAGAACGGTAACTCCATCATATCAACCAGAAACACGTGGCCCTGAACCATCAAGGGACACCTCCTATATATTCTCCTAACTACCACTGTATCGCCAAAAGAGCTAGTAACATTTACACGTACCTCTAACCACTCACATGGTAACCCTAATGACCTTGCGTACTCACCCAAAATGTAGGAATGCATTGACCCCGAATCTAACAAAGAAAGCAAACTCAAAGACTGTAACGAGAAATTACTTGCGATAACATCTGAGTCATTCCCAGCCTCTCGTTGTGCATACACTCTAGCCGGTCCTCCACCCTCGGGCTGAACTACCACTACATGAGCCAAGTTCGTTTGACCCTCGTTCCTCGGCTGAAAGTTACCGCGACCGCCCCCACGGCCTCTATGATGCTCAAAACCCCTAGCTGGAGCCAGTCCGCCCCTAGCCGGGTGTGAACAGTCACGCCTCAAATGGTCTCGGGAGCTACAGTTCCAACATGCCCCATAGATACCCATACACTCCCCCTGGTGGCGTCTCCCGCATCTAGTGCACTCCGGAGTGTTACAACAGCTCCTTGGCCCTGGTGGCCCCGTCCATAGTTACCACCCCTATGTCTCGAATCGGGCTGATACCTCATATCCCTATGCCTCTTGGCATGGTCTCTATCCCAATTCGCGTGTCTCTTTCCGGAATCAGACCCACTAGCACGAGCACTGGAGCCTAAGTTCTGTTCTATATCCTTAGCCCTAGAGACCAAAACATCAAACTCAGTGTAGTTAGAGGCAAGCATGTAGGTCTTCACTTCTCTAGTCAACACATACCGGAAGCGCTCACACAATTCCCTCTCACTAGGAACCAACTCATGTGCATACTGGCTCAATCTCACAAACTGAACCTCGTACTCTGACACGGTCCTGTTACCCTGAACCAACGCCATAAACTCCCTCTTCTTCTCATCCAAATACCGAACTCCGAGATACTTCCTCTTAAAGGCATTTTTGAAAAACTCCCACGTGATATCCGCTTCGGCCATACCCGAAGTAATAGTGGTCCACCAAGTGTATGCGTCCCCTTGAAGCAAGGAGACAATGCAACCCAACTTACGGGCGTCTGAGCACTCCATCTGACCCAAGATGCGTGTAGTACTCTCAAGCCACGCCTCCGAACCCTTGGGAGTCAACCCACGGAACTCAACTCCTCCTAAGCTACGAAGCCTCTCTAGGGGTAATCCTGTCCCCGCACCCTGAGGTGGTGCTGCAGCTTGCATACCGACCAAAGCTGTCCGAAAAGCTCTGGCTATGGTCTGAATCAAATGGATCATGTCTGCGCCCGCTGGACCCTGACCCGCTTGAGCCCCATCACCTCCAACGTTAGCACCGGCCTGAGGCCAATTACCATCACCTCCGACTGGCACACCAGCCTGAGGAACATTACCTTCGCCACCTACTCCATTACCACTGGGAGAAGAAGGAATGGGAGGCTCACCCCCGGGTGCCTGGTCAACCGCTCTAGGTCGCCCCCTTGATCTCACCATATCAAGATAGAATCTAAAACAACAAACACACAACACACAAGAAAAACGTTAGGTTAGCAAAAGGGCAAGGACTTAGGTTCTCAAGCTCGTTAAACCAAAACCATTTTTTTACAACAACACCTAACAATGGGGGCTTTGGACTAACCTTTAACCAACAACAAGGCCACTGAAACATGACTTCAAACACCGTGCTAGCAAGCAAACTTCAAGCATTCATGGCAAAACACTCACCGAGACAAAGCAACACATAACACATCAAACTTACCTCACTTACCTATCCAAGGTCTCGGAAACTAGGCCGTGATACCACCAAATGTAACCCCCTCGTCCCGGTCTAGACGACTGACTGGTCCGAGCAGGTCACACGGGGAAAACCAAAGTGAAACTCGTTAAGGCTCCCCTTCAGTTAGCAACCCTAGAAAATTCTTTCAATATTAGCTTGTCTAAATGGATCATTAAGTCCTATGTGTGGAACAACAGCAGATAACAAGAAAAGACTTTGTCGATGAAACGTGAGTTAATTTAAATTTACCATGTATTCAAGTTAGCCCATTTTCATACACACGCGCCTAAACCAGACATGAACGATTACAAACAAGGCTCACAAGAAAGCTTACAACAGCTTGGACCCAAGCCCAACACTTGAGGACCTTCAAAGATGCCAAAAGCCCAAATTTCAGGCCTGTGTTTCGAAACAGGCTTGCCCGTTTCGATACACGGGCCCCCGTTTTAAAAGCCAGACTACCCGTACCGATACATCCCACTCTAATTCGGTATAGGGTCCTTTTTCGCCTAGACGTTCCGAAACACGTTCCGGAACAGGCCCTCACAGTAGCCAAACCGTTTTGGCACGCGTATCGGAACATGGGTTCAAAGTAGCCAAATTGTACCAGAACACGTTCCGATACGAGTGTCCCTGGAACCACACCCGTTCCGAAACAACCTTACTCGTTCCGAAACGCCTGCAGTCTGTGTGTTTCTAAAATCAGTTCTAGGCATCTCCAAACGTCCCCAACATGCCTCAAACATCAAGAATCATGATACAACGTGCATATACATACTCTAGAGGCATACTCCCTACTTCAAGCATGTCCGAACACTCAACATACATAAAAAGCCATCTATAAAGGAATTCAAGCATTCACCAAAATACATTACACATCAAGTCTACATGCCTTTAAACAAACACACATATCATTCATGGAATATGGTCCTAAGCCTTCAAACACAAGGCAATTAAGCAACAAAATAAACATGGTTTACAATACACGACATAGAAGCATAACATACTCAACATAGTATCATCACTCAACATGCTAGAACATCAACAAAATCAAACTAAGGAGTTTGACACCAACTCCATACAAGTCTACACCCCCATTTTCTAGGCATTATTACAAATACTTAAATCATACTTGAGATACTCGAGAACTCCAAAAAGCTCCTCCCTTGCCCACTTGCCTTCCGAACTCTAACGATCTGCATGTTGGAAAGAGGAGAGCGTAAGATTGACAGCTTAGTGAGTGAAGCTCTAAAAACTCATCAACAATGCAGTTTTCAAAACACATTTCTTAAAAGATAAGTAAACCATTTATATGCACAAAATGAGGCACAACAACACAATTACAAGGTTTGCACCAACAGAAACCAAATCACCGTGGGACTACACATCACCGTTTCGACTAGTAGTTTTCCGATTAGACTACATATCAATGTACTCTTCTACTAGTCACTATCGGTGGGACTACACATCACCGTAGTTATGACAACCATCACGTGAGGCTCGAAACCAACAACGACTACGCCACAACAACGGATGTAAAAGCAATCAACAATGCATATGATATCACAATAATTAACCATACATCATCACTTGACCATCAAGGTAGGATTAGTAAACTTACAATTGGGTTTAGGTTAGCCCACAAGGCTCTACCCAAACCCCCAAGAACCCATTTCGAAAGCAAAACAAGTTCAAACCATTTCCACTCACTGATGAAGCCCAACCAGAAGCCGAAACACCAAACTCACGTCTCCAAATTCCCCGGAATCATGCCTGAAGCTTCTCCGATGGTTTCCCTTGATTCTAGTCAATCAAAAACAATGTATTACTCAACCTAATCATCACCAAACACTGTCACAGCCACAAGCTACTACCACAAACCAAATTGTCACAATTTCAAACCAAAGCCAAAACCATAGACCCCATTTTCGTACTCCCAAATAACCCAGCAGAAAACTACTAATTCCAATACCCAAAACACCTCCAAACACCTTCAAAACACCCTTCTAGTATCACCATAACATCAGCCCAACTCCCTATCACAAAACCACACCAAAAGACAAGTTTTAACACATTAAAAATACCCATGAATACCCATTTCGGGATTCTTAATAAAAACCAACCAAATTGAGATATAATGTACCTTAGGGCAAGATTAGTTCAAAACTTAACTCTACAAATCAAAAACAACCCAAGAAGCCCTTAAAGTTTCATACTTTTCTTCAAACTTTGAAATCTTGAAAATCTCTACAATGGCATTTTACAAAAACTAAAACCATCAAAGTGTTAGGAACTGAGAGGACAAGTTAAAAATGGTCTTACCTTGATGAAAACACTTGAAATGATGATGGAAATGAATGGAATAGTAACCAAGGGTTTGGGAGGTTTTAAATGTCATGGCTTTTGATTTTAGAAAGGGGAGGACGATGATGAATAGTAAAAGCCCCCTTTCTTTTCTCATCTTTTCCCTTGTTTTAAAAATTACAAGTTTGCCATTAATGAAAATCAACCTTTTTAATTTAAACCAAAGCTTAATTAAATTTTAAAACAAGCCCACGACTCAAACCCGATTTACCCGAGTAACATCTGACCCCTAAACCCGGGGCGTTACATTCATCACCTTCAATATCATATACTTTTGATGAATTACAAGATGCCTATGATGATTTGGTTATAGAATTTGAAAACCATATTTTAAAAAAAATAAGAAAATGGTTTCAAAATTGAAAGTTCAAAATAATTGGATTTCTAAAACCAAAGATGGACATGAAGCAAAGCTCAAAAATTTCGAGAAAAAGAATTTTGATTTACAAAACTTGCTTCAAAAAGTTCAAAATAATCATAAAAAAGAAATTGATAATTTTAAAAAGAATTTGTTTAACAAAGATTTTCAAAGAAGTGAAAATGGAGTTAGCTCCAAAAAAAATTAAAACAAATTTTTATCAAAGACAATCTAGTTCCCCTAAATTCTTAAATGGTAAAGTTGTGAATAATGTTTGGGTCCCTAAGGGACTTATCTCTTCAAACAAAAAGAAATACATTGAAAAAATGGATTCTAAAAGAAACTAAATTTTTTAAGACTAATGTCAATGGATCCAAAGCAATTCGGATACCAAAACAAAAATGATTGTCCTTTTGTAGGTTTACTTGAGCATTGATTAGAAAACTCACATTTTTGGGAGCTCTTGACACACAAAGGAGAAGGACACTTGAAGAAGGTGAGGCTTTACATCGTATCTTGGTTCAAGTGGTAAATTTAAATTTCATGCAATTGTTTGATCATATATTAATTGTTTATTTCTTATGATGATTCAAGCATGTTTATATGACTATATGTTGTGCTTAAATACATATAGCTAGGGGGAGTCTCAATTGCATAAGTTACATTTTTTGGCCTCTTATGCTCATTTATATGTTTATGGCCATTAACTTATTATGTTTGGTTGAATTTTGGTGAAACCATGCTCTCTATGTTTAATTGATGATTTTAAAGCATTTTGTAGCAAATTTGGTCTAAATGTATATCTAGGACTCTATGGAACCTTTGTATGATATTCTTTTGCTCTTATAAGGCTTTTTGAGTTGTTTTTACTGTATATTTTCATCATTTTGTGTAGTCGGTACCGGTACAACCCATACCATACCAATACGGCATTCAACTAATAGTGATACGGTCGACACCGTACCGGTACGCACAGTCAAAAAAGGACTATTTGGTCTTTTTTGTCATACCTTGTATGCTTATTGATTTAATTCATATTTATGGCATGCTTAAATTGAATTTCTTGATTTTATTTATTTATTTATTTGAAATTTAATTTTATTTCTCTTTAATTGTTGGACTAACAATTTTGTTGATGTTTGATTAAGGGGAGCTCATTTTTTTATTCTTTCATGTTTTAAAATATTTTTAATTCTACTCTCCATTGTTATGGGCTTTCAAGTGATTTCAAACTTTGTTTTGAATTATTTTGGCTTAAGGGCTCGAGAAGTCTCTAAACTTTTAAAAAATCAATTAAGCCCTTAAAGTTTTTTCGCACTCAATGTCACCCTCAAAGTCCAAAAATTAACCAATTCAACCCTTTGACTGACGGAATCTGTCGTTGACCGTGATGGTGCTGACGCGACGGTCCACGTTAAAAAAAGTGATGGCGTGAAAGAGAGGCTTAATTTATTTTCTTTAAAGTTCGAGAGTTTAATTGTTTTTTATAAAGTTTGAAGCCTTATTTAATCTTTAAGTAAAAATAAAAAAAAATTGTTAAAATATTCTAAAAATAATATTAAATTACTAAAAATAAAAAAATAAAAATATATGAAAATTGTAATAACAAAATAAGATTAAAATCTAAAGTATATTCCAATACATATGATGCAAAATCATGTCACAATATAGTTACATACCTTTTATTTGATTGAACCATCAACTATGGTGCTTGACTTTATTAACGAGTTTTTTTCCATCCGATCAAACAATGAACTTCATCTTGCTCGATGCATCCAAGCAGTAGTATCATAGAAAATCCAAGCATTTTTTTTAGTGAGATCACTTCCTTAGTCAAAGAAGAATTTTTTTATATATTATAAAATGTAACTTTATATTTCTAAAAATTTATTGATAGTGTTTTTTATTTTTTTTTAGTATTATAATATTTCTTTATATTTTTAATATTTCAATTTAATTCAAATAATTTCTTAATTTTGCCTTTTTTTCTTAAAGTTAAATAAGCCCTCAAAATTTCCAATAAAATAAATTAAGACCTCAAACTTTCTAACAAAATCAATTAAGCTCCTCTAGACACGTCATCATTCACACGTGAACTGCCACATCAGCACCGTGAACTACCATGTCAGCGTCGTGAACTGTCATATCAGCACCGTCACGGTCAACGGCAGATTCCGTTAGTCAAAGGTTCGAATTGGTTAATTTTTTGGGTTTGAGGGTGACATTGAGTGTGAAAAAACTTTAAGGGCTTAATTGATTTTTTTCAAAAGTTTAGGGGCTTCTCGAGCCCTTAAGCCAATTATTTTTTATATAACAAAAATGGGAGAAATGTGTTTGAAATTTTTAATTTACAAAAAAGAGAAATTAAAACACTTTCCTAAACTATAACATTTTTTCTAAAATTATTATTTTTTAAGTTGGGAGCCCATTGTTTTTATTCTTTCATGTTTTAAAATATTTTTAAGTCTACTCTCCATTGTTATGAGCTTTAAAGTGATTCAAACTTTGCTTTGAATTATTTTTGATATAACAAAAATGGGAGATATGTGTTTGAAAAATTCAATTTCAAAAAGAAAAAGAGAAGCTTAAAATATTTTCCTAAGATATTCTTTTTTTAAAATTATTTTTTTAAGTTGGAGTTTTCACAAAAAAACTATTTTTCAAGGTGTTTTATTATATAAAAAAGAGAAATTGTTGAGATATTCTTTTTGATATAACATTTTGTAAAAAATATTTTTGAACTTGTTAGTAATTTTACAAAAATAATTCAAAGTCTATTCAATTTGAAAAATATGTTTAATAGTCTTTACAAAGTATTTTTTTGACTTAAGAAAATATTTCCAAAGTGTTTTTAGTCATAAATATGCTGGGAGTACTAATACCCTAACCTCAGTATCAATACCCAACAGCATGTACTGGTATGACCTTGTCAAGTACCGATACGCAATATTTTTCTAAAATTCTAATATGGAGCTTTGGTATCGGTATGCTCCTTCGAGTACAGATACATAAAGCCTCGTACTAATACTTAACCCTTGAGTACCGGTACCCAAAGCCTTCAACAGCTAGTTTTTTTTTTGTTTGAATTTATTGTAGGTACTGATACCCACATTCGATTACCGATACCTTGAGTACTGATACCCAACTTCGGGTACCGATATCCTTTATATTTTTCCAACGACTATTTTCAAGTATCGATACCCAACTTTTGAGTACCGGTATCCACTACACAGAAGTGCATTTATGGCTAGAAAAACACTCTCCAACGGCTATAAATGACCACAAGCTAATTAGAGGATTTAAAAGACACCATCAAGCATCCATGAAATACTAATCAACACATTGTCAACATTCATGTATAGAGAAATCAAGTTTTGCACTTAAATTGTCAATTTTCTTGTAGAAAAACACTAGTGAGTCTAATTGTTATATTTGCTCAAGCGTTTAGAATTTTGGGTGGGTACTTAAGAGTGCAAACACATTGCCTAGTGAGGTTTTCATTTGTTTGCTCATTTGTATTTTCTCTTTGAGAGAGATTGACAAGACTTTGGGGTATAAGTCTTGGAATTGTAAGGTTATCTCCTTTAGCCTAAAAGAAAAGAAAAAATAGTGAATTTGTGGAAAATCCTTAGTGGGATAGCTAAGGTAGTGGAGGTAAACTTAGTTGAGAAGTCAAACCGCTATAAATCATTTTTTTCACAACTTTTATTTTCTAGTGCTCCTATCATTATTCTTGCAAAGCCAATCCATTCCTCTTGGCGATTCGGTTGATCGATTCGAGCACAACAAATTTGGTCGGTCTAATTTCTTATTTGATTATTTCAATAATAATTGAAATCAAGCAACCCATGATATCCTAAAAACAAGTTTAATCTCTTTTTTTGCAAGATGTTTGTAAATAGTCAAAGAATTAAGAATAAGTATGAACATATACTACTTTGTAATCACCTTTAGACTATTAAAAAAATAAGTTTAATTTACAATAATATATATATATATACACACACACACAATAAGACTAATATAGAATTTTCTTTAGGGTTTGTTTCGCTCTATGTCGATCACCATAATTTTTTTTCTTTGACTTTGCTTAGTCGGCGATGACATCAGTTTTGATACTAGGCGCCGACCACCAATTTTTTATTTCTTCTTTAGTTTTTTAATAAGAATGAGCCTTTATCGTGGCATATTTTCCTCGTCCTTTGTGGCACTTTTATCTCTACCTTTTGGTAAGTTTTTCGTCTTCTTTCTCGGTCGTTTGACCTTTCTTTTTATTTTATGTTTTCTCAAGGTTGGATTTGATGACGTCATGACTGATCAAGATGGCGCTTATTTGCAATCATGCTGATGTTTCATGCTCTGGACCCTTGGATTGAATTTGGATACGTGGTTTATGTTCGTGGATAGTTTCTCACGATGCTCAGCTCTAATAGGTGGTTCTCGTTGGTCTTTCAATAGCTTAATCTCATTTTATTGTTCATTTGCCGATGCAGTTAGATTTGTTCGTATATATTTTTCGTTTAAGTCTTTTGGTTGGGTTTTTGACATTTTCCATGTTTTGTCCTTGTATGATCTAAAGTGACTAGTTCTTGTGTCAATGTTATAGAAAAATGTCCAAATTATGTGTTTAGTTTACGATGATAGTTATAAATCATCATTGTAGTTTTGAATATTTTCTCCTTTAATAAGACTAGCAGTTTCTATTTAACAAGAAGTTTAATTTAAGGTGAAAAAACAATAAAATAAATACATTATTAAAAGTAGTTGTTCTTTTCATCCCTTAAAATTGTCCCCCATTAACTTTTTACTTAGTTTTAGAAAGAATTTTATTTTTATAAGAGATGTGATGTAAAATAAATCAAGTGATGATTTTTTCCTTAAAAAGTTAAATTTTATTTGGTTGGAAACTAAAAAATAGTAGAAAAGAAAATATAAGTATTGAAAGTTGTTCAATTTTCCAAGGAAACAATTTGAGTGCTACAATTTTAAAAGTCAAAAGGGACAATACTGATGTGACAAAGGGAGTACTATATATATATATATATATATATATACATATATATATCGACAACATTTTAATATTTTAACATCTAATTCTTTTTGGGTAAACTACATGGTTGGCAACTTTTGTTTTCTGTTTGTTTCATTTTGGTCATTAGTTTTGAAAAAGTTACATTTTGGTCATTTACATTATCAATTAATAACTTTTTAGTCACTAAATTCTTAACTCACATTATTATAGTGACGTGACAGTTAGTCAAAAGGATTTATTTTTAATTTGATCCCTAAACTTGAGCTAATTCACCTTGTCACCATTCGCCGACTATCGCTCACCACCGTAAGAAACGATCGTTGAACTTCAGAATTTTCAATTCACCCTTTTCAACGTTTGATTGCATAGTAACTTTGGCCCCTATTATTTTTATGAAGCATTTTAACCCACAACGTTTTATTTTGGGTCAAAATGCTCCACCGTGGATGAAAAATGTTACTCAGCTAACAATAAACAACTTGAAATGACTTGTGTAACACCGGGTTTAGGGGTCGGATGGAAATAATATTAAAATATTGTTTCGGGTTTCGGTTTTAAGATTTAAAATAATAAAATATTTTTTATAGGCCTCGGGATTTCCAAAATATCTACATCTATGTTGGGCCTATCTCTTGGGTCCAAAATCCATGGACTTTAAGAGATGTGGGTTTGGATTTTCATTAAGGGCATAGTGGTAAACATTATTTTGGGTGAATTTAAAATAAAACAAAAGATGAGCATGTGCTCATCTTCTTCCTCATTTTCCAACTCTTCAAAACTAACGACAATGGAGAGTCTTTCTCTCCATTTCACCATTTCATCTCTTCCACCTTCATCTTTGGAGCTTTTTGAAAGGTAAATATATTTTTGACTTGGTCTTGTCTTCCTCTTCATGTTGGTACCAATATTTCTCATTATTGTTCATGATTTTTGAAATTGAAAGTTTTAGGGTTTTGTTTAAAAATGAGAGCTTTATGGTCTTTAACTTAAGCTATCGATTTATTATTGTTAGCTAAGTTGTTTGCAACTCTCAAGGTCCAACATAAGTGAATTTTAAAGTGTTTTATCATGATTCCCGAAATTGGATAAAAATGGGTTTTTAGGAAGGTTTTTAGTTGAGTTTTGGATATGGTTTGTGTTGGAAATTGAGGGTGGATGTTAGGGTAATAGTTGAGGGCTGTTTTGGGAGCATTTAGATGTGTTAAAAAGGTTGAAATCATGAGTTTTGGTTGGGACTTGAGGGCTGCTCGGGGGCTAGTGTTTTGGAGGTTGTACATAGCTTGAATTAATGTGCTTGTTGCTTGAATTGTATTCCGGGTTGGTCTTTTGATGTTGGGCTGATTTGAGGATTATTTGAATTGTGTTTTAGGTTGTATAGAAGCGGAAATTTGTGTTGGGGAAGCTTCGGGAAGAAATCCAGAAATTTGAGGGAGGTTGCTTGCTTGGCTTGGAGCTTGGAAGCTTAGGTGAGTGGTTAAATATTTTAAATAGTTTTCAAGTGTTGGTTCAAGCATGTGAACTAGGTTGGGATTGGTAGACCCACCTAGAGTTGGGATTAGGGTGGTAGCCTAATCCCAAACTTTAGTTAGAGACCTTGGTTGATCTTTAAAGTGTTGAATTATGCCTCATGTTTAATCATGCTTATGGTGGTTATGCTTATGTCGTTATACATGTATGTGGAGGCATGGCTTAATGCATGGTTACATGCATGTTGATGATAAATGTGATAGAGATATACATATGTATGAAATATGATGTGATGTTTGTGTTATTGAGATGCATGTAGTGTTGACATGTGTAATGATGTTATGAGGTGAATGTATGATCCGAAGATCATGGTGAGTACATGTTAGGCATGGAAATGTGGTTTGTGCATGATAGTAAGTCATGGTGAGTACGTGCTAAGCACGGAAGTTGTTAATAAATGGTATGTGGAATGTATTAGTATTGGCACTAGTATGCTTGGGTACAAATGATCGATCATTAGGATGTTAGTGTGTACACATGAGTCAAAAGTCGCGCATGGCCTTGGTGGCGTTGAGTCACCAAGGAGGAGTACGGGTACGCCCGAAAATTATATTTACATTAGTCGGTGATGAGTGGAATCCCATCGACGGGCGTGAGGATGAGTGGAATCCCCTCCGCGTGAAATGAGGCGTGAGGATGAGTGGAATCCCCTCCGCGTGAACGGTGATGAGTGGAATCCCACTGCCAGGTAATGGTTGTGTTGTTGGGTGTGAGTTCCAACGGTTATCCGTGTATTCGAGTCATAGCTAGGTGCCAATACGGATTGTGGTTTATGTTGCCAATATGTGATTAATTGTGAGCCAATGTGATTTGGGATGTGTTGCTAACATGGCTTAATATATGTGATTTCATGTATTGTGGTTTTGAACATGTTGAGCATGACATGATATTGAGTATATGTTCATGCATCATCTATGATCATGGCTCGTGTGGACCGGAGATATGAACATGCATTTTATCTCAGTTGTAGCTCGTGCTTGGACCCTGCATTGTCGAGGTTTGTTTTTAAAGAGCTTACCCTCACTAAGCTTTTATGCTTACGCTCTCTTTTGTTCGACAATGCAGATAAATAGCTTGAGGGTGGCAAAGGCAAGGGAAGGTCTCCAAGTGTTGCTTTTGGTGAGCTCAATGTATGAATTTTAAGTAATGGAATGTAATAGTTAAGCAATGGGATAGGAATTGTTGATTCGAGTCTTGATGTATGTCTATGGTTGACTTGATTTGTAAGCATGTTATATCTTGCCAAATGCTAGTACGATGGATGTCTTATGAATGCTTAAGTTGCTTTGAATGACATGTGAACTCGTTTGATATGTATGATGCTTATTGGTTCTTTTTAATGTCTTCAAGCATGCTTGTATGAAAGGCTCTTAATGTGTAATTTGCCATGTTAGAAAGATTGTCCAAATCCATGCTTGTATGTGTTTGAGTATGTTAAATCTAGGATGTATGCCTCTAGACTTTGTTTGATGGTTTTGTGTGCCTTTAGGGGTCCTATGGGACCTTTAGACTTGTCAAAACACCCCTAAATCTGTATTTCAAAGGCTACAGACTGCCAGCGTTTCGAAACGGGAGGGATCGTTTCGGAACGGGTAGGCTTCAGGGACCCCGTATCGAAACGCGTTTTGATACGGTATGGCCTTTGGAACCCCTGTTCCGAAACGCGTATCGGAACGTTTTGGCTACTGGAATTCTGAGAAATTCATGAGATGAAGGTGTTTCGAAACGGGTGTAAAGGTTTCGAAACGGTCAAAATCTCGTTGACCACGAGATATTGACCGTCATGGGCGTTTCGAAACGGTTGACCACCGTTTCGATACGACCCCTTGTAAAGGCTCTAGAACAGTTGACCTGGTCAAGGCGTTTCGATACGCCTCAAGGGCGTTTCGAAACGGCTTGTTTAAAAGATTAAAATTGGGCTGTTTAACTGTTGTTTTGGGTTCGAATGTTTGTCTCATGTATTATATTTCGTTGTTTGATCACATAGGGTTTAATATCCATTTAGACAAGATTTTAATGAAAAGAAAAAAAAATAGGGTTGCTAACCGAGGGGGAACCTTAACGGGTTTCGCTTCGGTTTTCCCCGTGTGGCCCACTCGGATCGGTCAAGCGCCCAGACCGGGACGAGGGGGTTACAACTTGACAGAATGACACATCAACATACGAAATAATTTTATAAAATTGTTTTTTGACTGAAGTGTCATTTTGTCAAGTCAGCACATTTGTTTATATGACACTACTATGTCAACATGCACTGCCACATCTTTTCAAGTCATTTATCGTTAGTTGACTAAAATTTTTCATCCACGAATGAGCCATTTGACCTAAAGTGAAACATTGAGGGTTAGAGTGCTTCAAGAAAAAGAATAGAGATAATAGTGGCTATCCTTAGATATGTTATTTTTGGCATTAACATAAGAATTCAATAACAACATAGATAACTCAATTAAACAAATCTCCTATGATATGGCTACTATAAATAAATGCATGGAATGAGAATTGCCACTAGTGTGAATTAATCAACAAAAGAAAGAAACATGAATAAAAATGTAGGGGGACTAAAAAAGGGTTTTCGATTGGTGAAGGATGATTGGCTGGTCATCATGATCAAAACTCTCAAATGCAACACCATTGAACTCATTTTCATTATTTATTATAGTATCAGCTTGGCCTGCTAATCTCTAACTGCAGGAAAAGTTTTCCAGTGGCATTTTGTTATTTTCATCAAATTGATTGACTATATTCTTTACTTTAAAGACTAAAATCTCATCCTTTACTTGCTTACTCAATACCATACACTCGAGATATTCTGTAACTAGATCAAAGAATGAAAGTAATAACAAAACCTACTTTTCTTGAATAAAGATGTCAAAACAAACCAAAGAAAACCAAAAACAAACAAGTAACTAAAGATGGATAAATTGTTTCAGATATATGGATGATCAAAGAGAAGTCGACATCTAACATAAACGCCAAGATTATTCATCAAACATACAGAGGATCCACTACAAATGCAATTGAAAACAAAATAATGGTGTCATAATCAAAGCTTGTGCCTCATGATGGAATCAAAATTCTTGGTATGTGTGATTACAATCATTTTTTACATTAAGAGCCTCAAAAGAAGATTTCAATGTTGATAGAGGTGATATTTGCATATATAGTTTGAGTTAGAAAATCCTTTGGTATCCGTTGTGTTAGGATGATCAATCAAGTGTGGAAATGGCCAAGATGAGGTGAATTGGCAAATAAAAAAAGTTTGGAAGCAAATTGGAAAATAAAAAGATTTGAGACACAAGATTTATAGTGTTTCAACCTTCTAACAACGTCTACATCCACTACCTTAGCTTCCCACTAAGGATTTTCTGAATTCACAATGAATTTTTCCCCTTTTCTAGGCTAAAGAGGCAACCCTTTACACACTCCAAGCTTTCTAACCCAAAGCTTTGATCAAACACTCTCTTTTACAAGAAATTGAATAGGAAACTGAAAATACTCTCAAAGGTAGTTTGTTTGCCCAATTACAAGTTCACTCAACCCAAAACTTGAATAAAATGATTACAACAAAGATCACTCAAGTGTGTTACAAATATTTGACTCTAATAGGCTCAAGAATGTTGGATTTGTGCTTGAATGCTTAAGACTTGTTCAATAGTTGTTGCTCTAACAGCCCTTCCTGGCCTGGTCGAGAACCGAGTCAGAGTGTGCTACCGATGAACAATACGGTGATCGGTGCGATAAATTTTCAATCAATAATCAGGATTCGAACTATATTATGCTCTTCAACATTACCAAAAATAAGCCTTAGTCCAATTTATCCAATTAAACCATACAATATTTAGTGACCATTTTATAAACAATGTTTAATAACTGAATTAACTACCACCGTATCGATACCCTTAGGATTGTATCGATACAGGTTGACCCTATTGACTACGTATCGATACCCTCTAAGACCGTATCGATACCATTTTACATGTAACACCCAGGTTTGGGGGTCGAGTGAAATAAATAAATAAAATAATGTTTCGGTTTTTGTTTTGCAAAATTTAATTTTAAAGTGTTGGACCAAATTTTTGATATTCAAGCCCAATAGCCATTTTAATGGCATTTTTTGAAAATAGTTGGTCTTTCCAAATAAAACCCATTTCAAATAAACAAATTTCATCATCTTCTTCTCCAACAAGAAAAACCCACGACCAAGAGCTCTCCCTACCCCATTTTCACTATTCCATCTCCTTGCTTCTTCATTTTTGGTCGGTTTTGAAAGGTAATTATATCCCCATTTTGCTCTCATCTTCCTCTCTTCAAAATTACCATTAGATTTCATTTTCACTATTGTTTTAGAAATTTGGTTTTCCATGGAAAAATGTTAAAGGTTGTGACTTTATAAGATTTTAACAAAGCTTTTGGTTTAATGTTGATAGATAAGTTGTTTATAAACCTTGGGTCCAACATATACGAATTTTAAAGAGTTTTATCATGATTTTCGGATTTGCGTTTTAATGGGGTTTTTGAAGGGTTTTAACATGAGTTTTGGGTGTGTTTAATGTTGGAAATTGAGGGCTGATGTTAGTATGATAGTTGGGGGTTGTTTAGGAATCCTTGAGGTGTGTAAAAAGGGTGGAAATCATAAGTTTTGGATTGGGTTTGAGGGCTTCTCGAGTTTGATGTTTTGGGGGTTGTTCATGGCTTGAATTCATGTGTTTTATGCTTGAGTAGTGTTCCGGATTTGCTACATTGATGTATGGACTGATTCGAGGTTGTTTTGTTTGTGTTGAGTTGATTAGAAGCAAGAGTTTGTGTCGGTGAGACATCGAGAGTGAATCTGGAAGCTTGAAGGTTTTGGTTGCTTGGTTGTTGAGCTTGGAAGTGAACATAAAAGGTGAAGTTGATTTGTGACCGCTTGAAAGTAGCTTCCGATCAACAGAAATCCTACGCAGATTTGAAGAGAAAAGAGATTGAGTTCTCAGTGGGTGAGAAAGTGTTTCTGAATGTGTCTCCGTGGAAGAAGGTAATGAGATTTGGCCAGAAAGGCAAGTTGAGTCCGAGGTTCATTGGCCCATATGAGATAGTTGAGCGAATTAGGCCAGTAGCTTATCGCTTGAGATTGCCTTCTGAGTTAGAGAAGATCCATGATGTGTTTCATGTGTCGATGCTTAGGAGATATAGATCAGATCCTTCTCATGTTATGCCTGTTGAGGAGATAGAGTTGAATCCGGATTTATCTTATAAAGAGGAACCAGTTGAGATACTTGCTTCTGATAGCAAGGTGTTGTGTGGCAAGACCATAGAGTTGGTCAAGGTGTTGTGGAGACATAGAGGTGTGGAAGAGGCCACGTGGGAGAGGAAAGTTGATATGCTTGAGCAGTTTCCGTATTTGTTTCCGTCAGGTAATTTCGGGGATGAAATTCCTTAAGTGGGGGAGAGTTGTAACACCCGGGTTTAGGGGTCGGGTGAAAATAAATTTTAAATATTGTTTCGGGTTTCAGTTTTATAATTAAAATAATAAAGTATTATTTTGGTCTTCATATTTTCAAAGCAAACATTTTGTGTTGGACCAAATTGAATTGAAACTCAAATTTCATGAATTTTAAAGTAAATGAGATTGCCATCTCATTAATGGCATTTTTGTGATAAAGTGAACTTTCTTTTAAAACCCCTTTTAATTAAAAGAGAGCCTTGTCTTCTTTCTTCTCCCATTTTACATTTTGAACGACAAGAAGAGAACTCATTCTCATTTCACTATTCCATCTCTTTACTCCTTCATTTTTGGTCGGTTTTGAAAGGTAATTACATTTCCATTTTGCTCTCATCTTCCTCTCTTTGAAAGTACCATTAGATTTCATTTTCATCCATGTTTTAGAAATTTGTTTTTCCATGGAAAAAAGATAAAGGTTGTGACTTTATGAGTTTTTAACAAAGCTTTTGGTTTAATGTTGATAGATAAGTTGTTTATGAACCTTGAGGCCCAACATATATGAATTTCAAAGAGTTTTATCGTGATTTTCATATTTGGGTTTTCATGGGGTTTTTGAAGGGTTTTAAGAGGAGTTTTGGGTGAGTTTAATGTTGGAAATTGAGGGCTGAGGTTAGCATGATAGTTGGGGGTTGTTTTGGAATCATTTAAGAGTGTTAAAGAGGTTGAAATCATGAGTTTTGGACTGGGTTTGAGGGCTGCCCGAGTTTGATGTTTTTGAGGTTGTTCATAGCTTGAAAATCTTGTGTTTGATGCTTGAATAGTATTCCGGGTTTCCTACATTGTTGTATGAGCTAATTCGAGGTTGTTTTGTTTGTGTTGAGTTGTTTAGAAGCAAGATTTTGTGTTGGTGAAGCATCGGGAGTGAATCTGGAAGCTTGAAGGTCTTGGTTGTCTGGTTGTTGAGCTTGGAAGTGAAGGTGAGTGGTTAAATGTTTTAAATGGTCTTTGAGTTTTTGGTCCAAGCATGTGGACTAGGTTGGGATTGGTAGACCCACCTAGAGTTGGGATTAGAGTGGTAGGCTAATCTCAAGCTTTAGCTAGAGACCTTGGTTGCACTCTATTTGATGTTTATGCCTCATGTTTAATTGTGTTTATGTTGGCTATGTATATGGTGTTATACATGTATGTTGAGGCATGGATTGATGCATTGTTATATGCATGTGGAATGTGCATGATGTTAATCATGGTGAGTACGTGCTAAGCACGGAATTGGATATGAAATGATGTTGTGGATTGTGTTTAATATTGGCACTAGTATGCTTGGGTACAAATGATCGATCATTAGGATGTTAGTGTGCACACATGAGTCAAATGCGTACGTGGTCTTGGTGATGGTAGTCATCAAGATGGAGTACGGGTTCGCTCGGAAATTCTTCTTATATTTATCATAGTCGGTGATGAGTGTAATCCCATCGACGGGGCGTGAGGATGAGTGGAATCCCCTTCGCGTGAACGATGATGAGTGTAATCCCACCGTGAGCTAAAGTTTGTTGTTGGATGTGAGTTCCAACGTGTTATCCGCGTATTCGAGTCATAGCTAGGTGCCAATATGTGATTATATGTGAGCCAATGTGATTTGGGATGTGTTGCCAAAATGGTTTAATATATGTGTTTACATATGATGTGGATTGAGCTTGTTGAGCGTGGCATAATATTGATTATATGTTCATGCATAATGTGTATTATTGGCTTATGTGGATCAAAGGTAAGAACATGCATTTACCTTGGTTGTGCTAGTGCTTGGACCCTGCATTGTCGAGGTTTGTTTTAATGAGCTTACCCTAACTAAGCTTTATGCTTACGCTCTCTTTTGTTCGACAATGCAGATCCGTAGTTCGTGGGTTGCTAGTGCAAGAAGGGGCCTCCAAGTGTGCTTTGTGGTGCTAGCTTAGCTATCAAGTATGAATATTTTAGTTTAAGGATGTAATAGTCAAGCAATGGGATATGCATTTGTGGCTTGATGCTTTTTAAGTATGTTAATGTTGGTTGTTTAAGAGCATGCTGGACTCCTTTTATATGTTATGTTGATTGGCTTGTGGTTGCCTTGTATTGTTTGTAAACCATGTCTATTTTGCCACCTTAAATGCCTAAGTGTGTGACTTTGTGAAACACGAATCTTGAATGCCATGTATGATCCTTTGAATGAATGCCCTATCTTGTATCCTTATGTAAATTGTGTATGTCAGCTTTAGGGTGAATGCCTCTAGAGTGCATTTGTATATTGTGTATGTTTCTTGGGGTTGTTAAGGTCGTTTGGGATCATTTGGAGATGTTTAAAACTGATTTTGGGAATTTGTAGACTGTAGGTGTTTCGAAATGGGCTGTGCTGTTTCGAAAAGGGTGTGGTTCCAGGGCCCCCGTATCGGAACGCGTTTTGATACGGTTTGGCCACTGTGAGCCCCTGTTTCGAAACAAGTTTCGAAATACTTTGGCCACTGTAATTGTCTGTTCTGAAACGGGTATCGGGACGCCTAGGCAAAATGTGACCCTGTTCCAAAACGGGGTTGATGCATTTCGGTACGGGTGTCTGGCTTTTAAACTGAAGCCCGTGTTTCGAAATGGGTGATGCCTGTTTCGAAACACAGGCGTGAAAATGGGCTTTTTGACATCTCTATAGGGTCTCAAGGTTTGGGCTTAGGCCCTGTTTGCTGTTAGGCTTCTCGTAAGCCTTTTTTCCGCTGTCGCTTCACATATAGGTTAATTTAACCCATCTAGAGAAGATAATTAATGAAAAAGTTTTCTTGGGTCGGTAACCGAAGTGAAGCCTTAACAGGTTTCGCCTCGGTTATCCCCGTGTGACCCGCTCGGACCGGTCAGCCGCCTGGACCGGGACGAGGGGGTTACACTTGTTGGTATCAAAGCCTAAGGTTTCCGAGACCTTGGGCAGATAAGTGAGGTAAGTTAAGTTTTTGTATTGAAAATACACGTTGTTTGCTTGCCATGTAAGCATGTTTGCTTGTTTATCAAGTATGCCTTGTTGAATGCTTGTCTGAGCATGTATGTGTGTTGTTTTGTTTGAGGCATGTTGTGTAGAGTCCCATTGCTACTATTACATCGGAAAAAGGATTTTTAAGTGAGGGAACATACTTGACCCACTTGGGACCCTTGCCTTGCTAACCCTATCTTTTTGTGCTTTGTTGTTGTTGTTGTAGTTGTTGTTTGTGAGCACGATGTCAAGGCTGAGAGGTAGGCCGAGGGTGGTTCGTCAGGAACCACGTGTTGCGGCTCCTGTAGATGATCCGGTAGCTGGCGTAGAGGCTCATGTGGAAGAGCCTGCTACTGCTGGAGTTGGAGCTCCACCACAACCACCTCCTCCGCCTGGTGAGGGAGGCGAGGCCGGAGTCGAGGGATTTCTTTGCTACAGGGTGATGCCTACACTTGGTGGGTCACCATTACTACTGGAGTTCCAGAGGCTGAGATTGGCTGGGACTTCTTTGAGTCTGCTTTCCGGAAGAGGTACTTGGGGTCGAGATATCTTGATGAGAAGAAGCGAGAGTTTATGGCCCTAGTTCAGGGAGATGCTTCTGTGACTGACTACTAGATCCGTTTTGTTCCTTTGAGTCAGTATGCACCAGAGTTGGTTCCGACTGAGAGGGACCGTTGTAACCGTTTCAGATATGGGCTCTACAAAGAGGTTAAGAGGTATACTTTAGCTTCTGATTATTCGGATTTTGATGTCTTGGTTGCTAGAGCCAAGGACATTGAGCACAGCTTGGGGCTGACCAAGCGTTCTAGAGGACCTAGTTCTGGTAAGAGGAATAATAACTTTGACCGTGGGGATGCCAAGAGGCATAGAGGCGGTGGACAGCAGTTTGACCATAGACGTGGCAATGGCCACCTTGGTAGAGGCCACCAGGGCAATAGAGGAGGAGGGCGTTTTCCCGAGTGTACGCGTTGTGGGAGGCAGCATTCTGGTGAGTGTTGGGGTAACTTCCATGCTTGTTGGAACTGCAGTTCGTGGGACCACTTTAGGAGGGAGTGTCCGCATCAGGCGGCACAGGCACTGAACATAGCACAGGCTCCTCCGAGAGCGATAGATTATCAGAGAGGCCGTGGGCGCGGTCATGGCTACTTCCAGCCTAAGGCTGATGCACCTAGAGTAGATGCTCAGAGGAACCTTGCTCATGTTTTTGCCGTACAGCCAGAGGCAGGTGGGCCAGGGAGAGTCTATGCTCAGAGAGAGGCCAGGAACGACACTGATGTGATAGCAGGTAGTTTTGAGTTACAGTATATGTCTTTGCTTTCTTTGGTTGATTCGGGTTCTACGCATTCCTACATTTTGAGTGAGCATGCACAAAAGTTAGATGTACCTGTTGAGATCTTAGATGTAGGTATGCATGTGACTAGCTCTTTTGGTGAGACAGTTGTAGTTAGACGTATGTATAGGAGGTGTCCGCTGAAGATCCAGGGTCATGTGTTTCCCGTTGATATGATGGAACTTCCGTTTTATGGCTTTGATATTATTTTGGATATGGACTGGTTAGTTGAGTGCCGAGCTAGTATTATATTATTTTGGATATGGACTGGTTAGTTGAGTGTCGAGCTAGTGTGGACTTTGAGACGAAGAGAATTTCTTTGAAGCTTTCTGATGATTACGAGGTAGTAGTAGTAGGCGAGAACATTAAGTTCTTGTCTAATGTTGTGTAAACTTTAGAGGCTCATAGGATGATGGATTCCGGTTGTGGGGCTTACTTAGCTTATGTGATGAATCTGAATATGAGTGAGGCTAGACCGAAGTATATTAGAATAGTTTGTGATTTTCTGGATGTATTTCCTGAAGAGTTACCGGGTTTGCCTCCTGACAGAGACGTAGAGTTTGTGATAGAGATTATTTTAGGTTCTACTCCAGTTTCTATAGCTCCGTATCGAATGGCTCCGGAAGAGTTGAAAGAATTGAAGAGTTAACTTCATGAGTTGTTAGACCGTGGTTTCATTAGGCCTAGTAGTTCACCTTGGGGTGCTCCCGTGTTGTTTGTAAAGAAGAAAGATGGCAATATGTGAATGTGTATTGACTACAGGCAGTTGAATCAGTTGATCGTAAAGAACAAGTATATGTTGCCTCGTATAGATGATTTGTTTGATCAGTTGATGGGTGCTTCAGTGTTCTCGAAGATAGATCTGAGATCAGGGTACTATCAGTTGAAAGTAAAAGAGTGTGATGTTCCGAAGACAGCTTTTAGGACTAGATACGGTCACTATGAGTTCCTTGTGACGTCGTTTGGGCTCACGAATGCACCAGCAGCATTCATGGATATGATGAATAGGATTTTTAGAGACTATCTAGACCGTTTTGTAGTTGTTTTCATAGATGATATTCTTGTGTACTCGAGATCAGAAGAAGAGCATGATGAGCACTTGAGACTTGTTCTATAGAGATTGATGAGCAATCAGTTTTATGTGAAGCTTAGTAAATGTGAGTTCTGGATTCGAGAAGTTGTGTTTCTTGGCCACGTTGTATCTGCCGAAGGTATCTGTTTTGATCCGACGAAGATTGAGGCTATTATTGAGTGGAAACAACCTAAGTCCGTGACAGAGATTAGGAGTTTCCTAGGATTAGCCGGTTACTATAGGAGATTTGTTGATGGTTTCTCTAGAGTAGCTGCTCCTTTGACTAAATTGTTGCAAAAAGGAGTTAAGTTCGAGTGGTCTGATGCAAGACAGAAGGCTTTTGAGAAATTGAAAGAAGCTTTGACGAATGCCCCATTGTTAGTGCAACCAGTTTCAAGTAAAGAATTTGTGATCTATAGTGATGTTTCTTACGTAGGTTTAGGGTGTGTCCTAATGCAAGAAAGAAGAGTTGTTGCCTATGCTTCGAGACAGTTGAAGGTTCATGAAAAGAACTATCCTACTCACGATATAGAGTTAGCCGCAGTTGTGTTTGCATTGAAGATTTGGCGTCATTACTTGTATGGTGAGAAGTGTATAGTCTATACCGATCATAAGAGCTTGAAGTATTTGATGACACAGAGAGAGTTGAACTTGAGACAAAAAAGATGGCTTGAGCTGTTGAAAGATTATGATTTGACTATAGAGTACCATCCGGGTAAGGCAAATGTAGTAGCCGATGCTTTGAGTAGAAAAGTTGCACTTGAGTTGCAAGCTATGTTTGCTAGATTGAGTGTATCCGATGATGGTGGTTTGATCACAGAGTTGCAAGTGAAACCTTCTTTGATTCAGATGATTAGAGAAAAACAGTTGCAAGATGTGTCTTTAGTTCCTCATGTTCAGGACATAGCCGATGGTAGACCGACCGATTATAGTTTCAGTGGTGAGAATGTGTTATGCTTTAAAGACAAGGTTGTTGTACCTGAAGATGTTGAGTTGAGACGTCTGATTTTGAGTGAAGCACATTCGAGTCCTTTCTCTATGCATCCAGGTAGTACCAAGATGTACCGTGACTTGAAGAATGATTACTTCTGGGTTGGTTTGAAGAAGGATGTAGCCGAGTATGTGAGCCGTTGTATGGTTTGTCAGAGAGTGAAGGCAGAACATTAGGTTCCTTCAGGTTTGTTACAGCCTTTGAAGATTCCGGAATGGAAATGAGAGAGGATCACCATGGACTTTGTGTCGGGGTTACCGCTGTCTCTTTCGAAGAAGAATTCTGTTTGGGTAATAGTTGATAGATTTACTAAGTGTGCTCACTTCTTAGCAGTGAACACCACAGATTCTTTGGACAAGTTGGCGAATTTGTACATTCGTGAGATTGTGAGACTTTATGGGGTTCCGAAGTCTATAGTTTCAGACAGAGATTCGAGATTCACAGCTAGGTTCTGGAGTTGTTTGCATAGTGCTTTAGGTAGTCGTTTGCATTTTAGCACTTCTTATCATTCGCGGTCCGATGGGCAGTTAGAGCGAGTGATACAGATTTTAGAGGATATGCTTCGTTGTTGTGTGATTGACTTCCAGGGTTCTTAGGAGAAGCATTTGCCTTTAGTTGAGTTTGCTTACAACAACAGTTACCAGGCTAGTATACAGATGGCTCCCTATGAGGCTTTGTATGGTAGACGATGTAGGACTCCGATCGGTTGGGCTGAAACGGGTCAGAAATTGTTACCTATGCCGGATTTGCTCAAGGGTACTACATAAAAGGTGAAGTTGATTTGTAACCGCTTGAAAGCAGCTTCCGGTCAATAGAAATCCTATGCAGATTTGAAGAGAAAAGAGATTGAGTTCTCAGTGGGTGAGAAAGTGTTTCTGAAGGTGTCTCCGTGGAAGAACGTAATGAGATTTGGCCAGAAAGGCAAGTTGAGTCCGAGGTTCATTGTTCCGTATGAGATAGTTGAGCGGATTGGGCCAGTAGCTTATCGCTTGAGATTGCCTTCTGAGTTAGAGAAGATCCATGATGTGTTTCATGTGTCGATGCTTAGGAGATATAGATCAGATCCTTCTCATGTTATGCATGTTGAGGAGATAGAGTTGAATCCGGATTTATCTTATAACGAGGAACCAGTTGAGATACTTGCTTCTGATAGCAAGGTGTTGTGTGGCAATACCATAGAGTTGGTCAAGGTGTTGTAGAGACATAGAGGTGTGGAAGAGGCCACGTGGGAGAGGAAAGCTGATATCCTCCACTACCACGCCTAACAGAAGACTGATACCTCTTATCTCGTCCTCTCTTGTTTCGTCCACCACCGGAACTATAATCAGCAGCTCTTTTGCCCGAGCTAGAACCAATGCCTCTGGAAGACAAACCCAAGTTATGCTCAATGTCCTTCGCTCTACTCACCAACACATCAAAATCTGTGTACTCAGCAGCAAGCATGAAAGTCTTCACGTCCGTCACCAAACCATAACGGAAACGTTCACACCTCTCCCGCTCATCAGGGATTAGCTCAGGTGCGTACTGGCTAAGGCGGACAAACTGGATCTCATACTCAGCCACCGTCATGCTTCCTTGCACAAGAGACATGAATTCTCTTTTCTTCTCATCTAGGTATCGCACACCTAGATACTTTCGCTTGAACGCGTTCAAGAAGAACGTCCAAGTCACATATTCCAGAAACAGTGGTCGTCCACCACGTATACGCATCATCATGCAGCAGTGATACCACACAACCCAACTTCTGCACATTGTTGCAGTTCATTTGCCCCAAAATCCTCTTGGTGCTTTCCAACCAAGATTCAGATCCTTCATGAGGTAAACCTCTGAACTCAGTCCCTCCCAGACTGCGAAGATGTTCCAAAGGTAATCTCACGTTAGCATCACCCTGATGCGCAGCTCCGTGAGCTCCAGCTACTGTTGCCTGAAAGGCTCCCGCAATAGCCTGAATCAACACAGTCATGTCAGGAGCAGCTTGCCCCTTCACACCTTCAGGTCCAGCGACCCCAGCACCAGCACCAATACCGGCATTATCACCTCCAGAACCATCACCGCCGGGTGGTCCACCACCAGGGGAGGAGGTATATCCACAACATTATCAGCATTTTCCTCATTCTCATTCTGAGCCATAGCTCTCGTATTCATCATCATCTCTCTACGAGGCCCCATTTATAAAAACAATGCACTAACACAAATACAATAAACATAATTAGGCTCAACAAGGTAAGTAATGCAAGTACTCAAGCTCATTTTCCAAAAACAATTCATTTCATTAGTTTTGATATGGCAATGGGTTCCCCTAACATGCTTCAACATAGCATAGCATCACAATTACAACCATACATCACAATTCATGAAACATTCCTTCACTTAAAAGGTCCATCATGCAAAAACACATACATCACCCACATAACAATTCCCAATTACACGAGAACCAAGCTCTGATACCACCAAATGTAACCCCCTTAGCCCGGCCTAGACGGTTGACCCGAACTACGAAGATTACACGGGGAAAACCAAAGTCAACTCGAAAGTCAACCTTGATTAGTGACCCATTTTTTCTTTTTAATCTTGTCTAGATGCACTTTAACCCTAAGTGAACACTCGAGAAACATATATGTGTAAAGCACAGTGATCGGATTTTAGAGAGGGACTCAATTGCACAATATACAAATATCAAGGACCAAAATGTAAATTCTGTAAATTAGAAGGTCATAACTGATTTTAAAGTTGCAAATATTAAATTAGTCCTATTACATGCTTCCCTGTCAAATTTGACCTTATTTGGACATCTCGAACTCATACAATTGCAATTTCAACTTTCGGGACTAAACGTAAAGCTTGCAAACTTCAACACCATTCAAATCAGTGCCCAACGGTCACCTGTTTCAAAACGGTATTGACCGTTTCAAAACACGGGTTGGTTCCGAGACTGGTTCCAAAACAGGGCATACCAGTAGCCAAAAAGTTTCGGAACAGCCTCCAGCCGTTTCGAAACACGAAGGCCATTACAGGCCCCCGTTTCGAAACGCCAGTGAGTGTTCCGATACGGTTTACCCAGAAGCTGCAGATTTTGCTGGTTTTTCATACATAAATCCACTCAAACACAACCTAATGACTTCCTAATCATACCAACAAGTCATCATACATATATGGAGCAGGTTTGCAACTCCTAAACACATTCATGGCATCAAACATGAAACTTCACATGGCTATAGGCAAGCATCCTAATATCCAAAACCAAGCAATCAACCAAACTCCAAAACAAGCATTAAAAGGCCATTTACAAATTCAAAACATCAAAAGCATCATGCCAAAAACTAGGGAGCTCAACACATCTCCCAAAACACATCTTAGGTTCCCATTGCCAAATTACCAAAACTAATAGTGTATGAAAACATCACCATACATGAGCTTGGTTTCCCTTGGACACTCTAGCCTCCTTGTTGCCCTTAAACACTTCAATTATCTGCATTATTGGTACAAGAGAGAGGGTGTAAGCACAACTGCTTAGTGAGACATGCTCTAAAGTAACCAACACAAAAATGCATTTAGAAAACACTTTCAACAAAGCTTTTAGACACATGCTCATCTCTTTTCATGCAACCTTGCATACTTTACAAGCATCTCATGCTTCATTACATTCAACTCATCATATTGGCTTTCAAGTGATAATTCATAACCATTTACAACACAAAACACAATCGGATACGCGGATTACAAACGTTGTCCCATACGCTTCATACACACTACCGAACAACATAAGGTGGATTTATCGGTACAATCACAACCCTTCAACACCTGTGATGGAGTTTAACGGTACAATCACAACCCCTCCACATCACTCATCGGTAGTTGTATAATTCCACAAACGAGTGCAAGGGACACATAACACAAGATCCACACACGAACTTTTAACCACAGTTGTGGTCTTACCTCACTCGTTAGGGTACTTGGATGGAGTTTACGGTACAATCACAACCCCTCGACATCCAAGGCGACTTAATTCATGGTACACCCAATCCTATAGCCGGCTAACTATATCCGATTCAAGTACTTTAAAACCATTACATCACTTGCCAATATACATCATTTACCATCAACAATTCACTGTTATAAAGCATTAATCAAAGCCATTAAACAACATGCATCACTATGCATCAAACCATATTCTTAATGTACCAAAACAAGGATCTCTTACCTTGAGCATCCTTCAATACATGGCTTTCAAAACCAGCATTAACCATGCTAAAACATGCTTTCAAAACAGAATTTAAACATGCAAATTATAACCAATGCATCAAACCCCTTCATAGCACATCCGAGGGAGTTTTTCCGAAGACTTACTCTTGAGCTTAGCTAAGTTGTTTAGACTTAAACTAAGCTCCCAAAACCTCCAAATAATCGTTTCAAAGCTGAAAATCCAACTCCACTCACCAATTACGTTTCGCTTGCTTGCCGAAATGCCAATCAAGCCTCCGGATCAACTCCAAAAGTGTCCGAAGATGCCTCCCCTGTTTTAAACACATCAAAGCAGAGGATTAATGCATCATTATGCATTGAAATCTTCAGCCAACACAACTAAACTCGCTGCTCTACCCAAAACCAACATTTCGGCTACCAAACACAACCGAAAACACCTCCAAACTCCTCCAAAACTTAACCCAGCCAAGATCCATCACTTCTAACCATTTCTAAACATCAATTAACAACCAAAATAAACCTAAACTCGTCCTTATACCTCTATCCATAATAGAACACCATAAACGCCTCAAAAACCACCATTTTCATAATCAAAAACTTAGGAAATACAACCTATTCAGGATTGCATTGATAAAACCTCATTTCCACATCATTAGACATCCAAAATACATTTAAGAATCATCTCAAAACAGAGCCCAAGCAATCACAACGAAATTCTTCAAGATTTCTTCCAAATCTTGAGTTTTAAGCCAAAATCAAGTTTCTAACATTAAAACCATTTATAAAACTTAAATTAAGGATTGACAACTTGGGAATTTCAGTAAAGAACTGAGTATTTAGAGGAGAAGAACAATCTTACCTCTAAATGGTGATTTCTCCTTGATTTGAGCCAATTTCCTTGAAAATTCTATGAGGAAATCAAAAGAATTTGATGCAAGATTGATTAGGAATTAATTGATGATAGAAATCTCATCAATTGAAGTGAAGAT
The DNA here is from genome assembly GCA_030270665.1 of Hibiscus trionum. Taxonomy (NCBI): domain Eukaryota; kingdom Viridiplantae; phylum Streptophyta; class Magnoliopsida; order Malvales; family Malvaceae; genus Hibiscus; species Hibiscus trionum. Next base: position 34,286,806 of record BSYR01000021.1, read on the forward strand.
CAATGCAAAAGTTTCTGGAGAAATAGTGTTTGGATGATGGAATTTTGAGAGAAAAAGGAATGAGAAAAATTTAGGAAAAGGTAGTTATGAAATTCCAAAAAGTAGTTTCCCTTTTCATTTAATTAATTAAAACATTAATTAATTCACCCAAATTAAGGAAAAATCTGGAGAATTCATTTTTGGGTAAATTAGCTCCTTAAAGATTCAAAGTTTCAATCCTTACAAAACAGTCACCACTAAACTTTTCAAAAATCGCATTTTAGTCACTACACCGAAATGTAGCATTTCCAAACCTTATTTTGAAAAATTGATTTCACCACTCTCTTATATATATTAAAAGAGGATTTTTAGATATTTTCCATATTTTTAAAGCATCCCGAACTAGGCTTTCCCTAAAACCTCCTTTTATATTCGAACCGAAAATCAGACCGGTCTGGCTCAGACCCTAAACTTTTAAGCCCAAAATCGGGGTGTTACATTGTGTGAGACAGCATTCTGGTGAGTGTTGGGGTAACTTCCATGCTTGTTGGAACTGTAACACCCGGGTTTAGGGGTCGGGTGAAAATAATATTTTAATATTATTTCGGGTTCGGTTTTAAAATTAAAATAATGTTCCGGGTTCTGGTTTCAAATTAATTAGTCGTGATGGCCATATTTTGAAATTAAACCCCAAATTGCCATGGATTATATGCTCTTGTGAATATCTCATTTCATTAAGGGCAAAATGGTCTTTGGGCCTTTAAATTAAAACAAAACAAAACACCCAATTTTTACTATTCATTGTCTTCTTCAAAATCAAACTAACGGTTTGAAGAGCTCTCTCCACCCAAACACTATTCCATCTCATTTCTCCTCCGTTTCAACTCGTTTTTGAAAGGTAACACCATTTTTGACTTCTCCTCAACCTCCTCTCTTCAAAAGTACAATTAATTTCCATTTTCGTTAAAGTTTTGGAAAATGGAGTTTTTGGAGTTTTTGATTAAAGATGATAACTTTATGTTGTTAAACTAAATATTTTGATTCAATGTTGTTAGTTATGAAGTCTAGGAGCTAAATGGTATCACATATGTGAATTTTTCTTGGTTTTGAACAAATTCCCGAAATTGGGTTTAAAGGGGGTTTTTTGAAGGGTTTTGGGTGAGTTTTAGGGGTTGTTTTAGGTTGAAATTGGTGGGCTAATGTTAGGGATATGGCTAGGGGTTGATTTGGGATCATTTGTGGGTATAAAAGGTGTTGGAAACATGAGTTTTAGATGAGGTTTTGGGGCTGCCCGAGTTTGGTTAAATGTGGGGTTTGTTCATGGCTTGAAATATTGTGATTTGTGTTTGAATTGTGTTCCGGGTTAGTACTTTGATGCTTGGGCTGATTTGAAGTTGTTTGAATTGTATTGAGGTTGTTTAGAGGCGAGAAGTTGTGTCGGTGAAGCATCAGGAAGAAATCTGGAAGCTTGAAGGTGATTGCTTGCTTGGTATTTGAGCTTGGAAGGATAGGTGAGTGGTTAAAATGTTTTAAATGGTTTTGAGCATTTGGTTCAAGCATGTGGACTAGGTTGGGATTGGTAGACCCACCTAGAGTTGGGATTAGAGTGGTAGCCTAATCCCAAGCTTTAATTTGAGACTTTGGTTGCACTATCTAATGGTTGCTTATGCCTCTTGATTAATTGTGATTGTGGTGTTATGTATATGTTGTTATACATGTATGTTGGGGCATGGCTTGATGCATTGTTATATGCATGTTGATGATAAACATGATGAAGATTGACGTATGTATGAAATATGTTGTGATAATCATGTTAATGATATACATGTGGTGTTGACATGTGAAATGATGTTATGAAGTGGTTGCATGATCCGAGGATCATGGTGAGTACATGCTAGGCATGGAAATGTGGTTTGTGCATGACGGTAAGTCATGGTGAGTACGTGCTAAGCACGGAAGTTGTTATGAAATGATATTGTGAAAGATTAATGAAATGTGTAGTATTGGCACTAGTATGCTTGGGTACAAATGATCGATCATTAGGATGTTTAGTGTGCACACGTGAGTCAAAATGCGCGCGTGGTCTTGATGATGGTAGTCATCAAGATGGAGTACGGGTTCGCCCGGAAATCTTCTTATATATATGTCGGTGATGAGTGGAATCCCATCGATGGGTGTGAGGATGAGTGGAATCCTCTCCGCGTGAAATGGGCGTGAGGATGAGTGGAATCCCCTCCGCGAGAAACGGTGATGAGTGTAATCCCACCGTCAGGTAGTGGTTGTGTTGTTGGATGTGAGTTCCAACGGTTATCCGCGTATTCGAGTCATAGCTAGGTGCCAATACTGATTGTAGTTTATGTGGTCAATATGTGATTATTTGTGAGCCAATGTGATTTGGGATTTGTTGCTAACATGGTTTAATATATGTGATTACATATGTCGTGGATTTAAACATGTTGAGCATGACATAATATTGATTATATGTTCATGTATTATGGGTAGATTGGCTTATGTGGATTAAAGGTAAGAACATGCATTCTATCATGGTAGTTGTTCGTGCTTGGACCCTGCATTGTCGAAGGTTTGTTTTATGAGCTTACCCTCACTAAGCTTTTATGCTTACGCTCCTTTTTGTTCGACAATGCATATCAGTACCTTGTGGGTGGCAAGGGCAAGGAAAGGCCTCCAAGTGTTGCTTTTGGTTAGCTCAAGTATGATCTTTAAATTGTAGATTGTAATGGTTAAGCAATGGGATAGGTGTTGTTGATTTGTGCTATTGTTGGTTGTTTGGGAGCATGTTTAAACTCCTTAATTATGTTGTTTTTGATTGGCTTGTTGATGCCATGTTTGGTTTGTAAACCATGTCTAAATTGCTTACCATGGTGGTTTCCCATGTGCCTTTCGAGGATGTTTATGTGTTTGGTTGTTGAAGCATGAAACCTTGAATGCCTATGTGCCATCCTTTGTTAAAATGCATGATTTCCTTGTTGAGTGATGTATGTCCAATTTGTGTGCCTTGTATGATTAGACTTTGATTGTTAGATGTTGTATGAATGATTGGATGTGTCTTGGGAGGTCTTAAATTGCATCTAGATTCGAGTCTTGTATTGTTTAGCTGAGTTTGGGAGACTTGCAGTGCAGGGCGTATTGGTACGCCTGAGGGCCGTATCGATACGGTCTTGCCTGTAGGACTCAGTTTTGGCTGGGTGTATCGATACAGTTTTTGCTCACTGGAATTCTGAGATTTTGGTGAGTTATTACCGTATCGTACGGTGTGTTAGCGTATCGGTACGGGTTTATCTCGTTGACCACGAGATGTTGACTGGGAAGGGCGTATCGATACGCTCAAGTGCTGTATCGATACGGTCTTCCTGTGTTGACCCTTGGGTGTTGACTTTGGTCAAGGCGTATCGATACCCTTGGCAGGTGTATCGATACGGCCAGCTTAATCTTGAAAAATGGGCTGTTTTACAAGTGATGTTTGGATGATCGTTTTTGTTTTGCTCTTGTTTCCGTTGACGTGTTTCGCATAGGATATGGTAATGCATTTAGACAAGATAATTAAAAGAAATTTTTCTAGGGTTGCTAATCGAGGTGGGACCTTAACGGGTTTCTCGTCGGTTTTCCCCGTGTAGCCTACTCGGACCGGTCAGTCGACCAGACCGGGACGAGGGGGGTTATAGAAACTGTGGTTCGAGGGACCACTTTAGGAGGGAGTGTCCGCATCAGGCGGCACAGGCACCGCACATAGCACAGGCTCCTACAAGAGCGATAGATTATCAGAGAGGCCGTAGGCGCGGTCGTGGCTACTTCCATCCTAGGTCTGATGCTCCTAGGGTTGATGCTCAGAGTAACCTTGCTCATGTTGTTGTCGTACAACCAGAGGCAGGTGGTCCAGCGAAGGTCTATGCTCAGAGAGAGGTCGGGAACGACACTGATGTGATAGCAGGTAATTTTGAGTTACAGTCTATGTCCTTGCTTTCTTTGGTTGATTCGGGTTCTACGCATTCCTTCATTTTGAGTGAGCATGCACAGAAGTTAGATATACCTGTTGAGATATTAGATGTAGGTATGCATGTGACTAGTTCTTTTGGTGAGACAGTTGTAGTTAGACGTATGTATAGGTGGTGTCCGCTGAAGATTCAGGGTCATGTGTTTCTCGTTGATATGATGGAACTTCCGTTTTATGGCTTTGATATTATTTTGGGTATGGACTGGTTAGTTGAGCAGCGAGCTAGTGTGGACTTTGAGACGAAGAGAATTTCTTTGAAGCTTTCTGATGATTACGAGGTAGTAGTAGTAGGCGAGAACATTAAGTTCTTGTCGAATGTTGTGTTAGCTTTAGACGCTCACAGGTTAATGGATTCTGGTTGTGGGACTTACTTAGCTTATGTGATGAATCCGAATACGAGTGAGGCTAGACCGAAGGACATTAGAACAGTTTGTGATTTTCTGAATGTGTTCCCTGAAGAGTTATCAGGTTTGCCTCCTGATAGAGATGTTGAGTTTGTAATTTAGACTGTTTCAAGATCTACACCAGTATCTATAGCTCCGTATCGTATGGCTCCGAAAGAGTTGAAATAATTGAAGAGTCAGCTTCAGGAGTTGTTAGACCGTGGATTTATTAGGCCTAGTAGTTCGCCTTGGGGTGCTCCTGTATTGTTTGTAAAGAAGAAAGATGGTAGCATGCGAATGTGTATTGACTACAGGCAGTTGAATCAGTTGACCGTAAAGAACAAGTATTCGTTGCCTCGTATAGATGATTCGTTTGATCAGTTGAGGGGTGCTTTAGTGTTCTCGAAGATAGATCTGAGATCGGGGTACTATCAGTTGAAAGTGAAAGAGTGTGATGTTCCGAAGACAGCTTTTAGGACTAGATATGGTCACTATGAGTTCCTTGTGATGCCGTTTGGGCTCATGAATGCACCTGCAGCATTCATGGATATGATGAACAAAATTTTTAGAGATTATCTAGACCGTTTTGTAGTTGTTTTCATTGATGACATCCTTGTGTACTCGAGATCAGAAGAAGAGCATGATGAGCACTTGAGACTTGTTCTACAGAGATTGTTGAGCAATCAGTTGTATGCCAAGCTTAGTAAATGTGACTTCTGGATTCGAGAGGTTGTATTTCTTGGCCACGTTGTATCTACCGAAGGTATCCGTGTTGATCCGAAGAAGATTGAGGCTATTTTTTAGTGGAAACAACCTAAGTCCGTGACATAGATTAGGAGTTTCCTAGGATTAGCCGGTTACTATAGGAGATTTGTTTATGGTTTCTCTAGAGTAGCTGCTCCTTTGACTAAATTGTTGCAAAAAGGAGTTAAGTTTGAGTGGTCAGATGCAAGACAGAAGGCCTTTGAGAAATTGAAAGAAGCTTTGACAAATGCTCCAGTGTTGGTACAACCAGTTTCAGGTAAAGAATTTGTGATCTATAGTGATGCTTCTTACATAGGTTTAGGGTGTGTCCTAATGCAAGAAAGAAGAGTTGTTGCATATGCTTCGAGACAGTTGAAGGTTCATGAGAAGAACTATCCTACTCACGATATAGTGTTAGCCGCAGTTGTGTTTGCATTAAAGATTTGGCGTCATTACTTGTATGGTGAGAAGTGTATAGTCTACACCGATCATAAGAGCTTCAAGTATTTGATGACTCAAAGAGAGTTGAACTTGAGACAGAGGAGATGGCTTGAGTTGTTGAAAGATTATGATTTGACCATTGAGTACCATCCGGGTAAGGCAAATGTAGTAGCCGATGCTTTGAGCCGAAAAGTTGCAGTTGAGTTGCGAGCTATGTTTGCTAGATTGAGTATATCCGATGATGGTGGTTTGATCACTGAGTTGCAAGTGAAGCCTTCTTTGATTCAGTTGATTAGAGAGAAGAAGTTGCAAGATGTGTCATTAGTTACTCATGTTCAGGACATAGCCGAAGGTAGACCGACCGAGTATAGCTTCAGTTGTGAGCATGTGTTATGCTTTAGAGATAGAGTTGTAGTACCTGAAGATGTTGAGTTGAGACGTCTGATTTTGAGTGAAGCACATTCGAGTCCTTGTTCTATGCATCCGGGTAGTACCAAGATGTACCGTGACTTGAAGAATGATTACTTCTGGGTTGGTTTGAAAAAGGATGTAGCCGAGTATGTGAACCGTTGTATGGTTTGTCAGAGAGTGAAGGCAGAACATCAGGTTCCTTCAGGTTTGTTACAGCCTTTGAAGATTCCAGAATGGAAATGGGAGAGGATCACCATGGATTTTGTGTCTGGGTTACCGTTGTCTCCTTCGAAGAAGAACTCTGTTGGGGTGATAGTGGATGGATTCACTAAGTGTGCTCACTTCTTAGCAGTGAACACAACAGATTCTTTAGACAAGTTGGTGAATTTGTACATTCACAAGATTGTGAGACTTCATGGGGTTCCGAAGTCTATAGTTTCAGAGAGAGATCCGAGATTCACAGCTAGGTTCTAGAGTTGTTTGCATAGTGCTCTAGGTAGTCGTTTGTATTTCAGTACTTCTTATCATCCTCAGTCTGATGGACAGTCGGAGCGAGTGATACAGATTTTAGAGGATATGCTTCGTTGTTGTGTAATTGACTTCCAGGGTTCTTAGGAGAAGCATTTGCCTTTATTTGAGTTTGCTTACAACAACAGTTACCAGGCTAGTATACAGATGGCTCCCTATGAGGCTTTGTATGGTAGACGATGTAGGACTCCGATCTGTTGGGCTGAAACGGGTCAGAAATGGTTACCTATTCCGGATTTGCTTTAGTGGACTACAGAAAAGGTGAAGTTGATTTGTGACCGTCTGAAAGTAGCTTCCGATCGTCAAAAGTCTTATTCAGATTTGAAGAGAAAAGAGATTGAGTTCTCAGTGGGTGAGAAAGTGTTTCTGAAAGTATCTCCGTGGAATAAGGTAATGAGATTTGGCCGGAAGGGCAAGTTGAGTCCGAGGTTCATTGGTCCGTATGAGATAGTTGAGCGGATTGGGCCAGTAGCTTACCATTTGAGTTTTCCTTCTGAGTTAGAGAAGATCCATGATGTCTTCCATGTGTCGATGCTTAGGAGATATAGATCGGACTCATCTCACGTTATGCCTGTTGAGGAGATAGAGTTGAATCCGGATTTGTCTTACAACGAAGAACCTGTTGAGATACTTGCTTCTGATAGCAAGGTGTTGCGTGGCAAGACCATAGAATTGGTCAAGGTGTTGTGGAGACATAGAGGTGTGGAAGAGGCCACGTGGGAGAGGAAAGCTGATATGCTTGAGCAGTTTCCGTATCTGTTTCCATCAGGTAATTTCGGGGACGAAATTCCTTAAGTGGGGGAGAGTTGTAACACCCGGGTTTGGGGGTCGGGTGAAATAAATAAATAAAATAATGTTTTGGTTTTTGTTTTGTAAAATTTAAATTTAAAGTGTTGGACCAAATTTTTTATATTCAAGCCCAATAGCCATTTTAATGGCATTTATGTAAATAGTTGGTCTTTTCAAATAAAACCCATTTCAAATAAACAAATTTCATCATCTTCTTCTCCAACAAGAAAAACCCACGACCAAGAGCTCTCCCTACCCCATTTTCACTATTTCATCTCCTTGCTTCTTCATTTTTGGTCGGTTTTGAAAGGTAATTATATCCCCATTTTGCTCTCATCTTCCTCTCTTCAAAAGTACCATTAGATTTCATTTTCACCATTGTTTTAGAAATGGGTAAACTACTGCGGTAGTCACTTATGTTTCCCTTTAGTACATAGTTGGTCACCGATTTTGAAAAATGACCAGTAAGGTCACTTACGTTTTCGGGGCGTAAACTTTTGGTCACCAGCCGTTTAATGCCGTTAAACTTTAACGGTTTTTTGATCTGGTAATTGAAAAAAGAAGGGTAATCTACTGCAATGGCCCCAAAATTCCTGAAATTTCAGAAAACCCCCAAATTCATAAATTCCTAAACCCTTAAATACCTAAATCTCTCAATCTGGCCACTCTTGCCGTCGTTGGCCACAATTCCGGCGACGGAATGAGGCGTCCTCCCTTCTCCCAAACACCCATGCACCAATCGTTATCGTTCAATCGTCGCTTGTTGCAAATCGATCGAATGATTTTTTTCAAATATTTCAACCTTCGTTCGACATTTTGCACGACTCCGATCAATTTTTGGCAGCGGCGTGGTAGGGTAAACGATCATGATGGTCCGACGACGGATGTGGTGGGCGGCGGCGTTACAATCGGCGACGGAATCGACTTAAATCGCGATTTAAGTTTTGGTGAGTTGGGGATTTCGAATATGGGGGTTATTTTGTGAATTTTGAAAATTTAGGGATTTTTTTAACTACCAGATCAGAAATTCGTCAAAATTTAACGGAATTAAATGGTTGGGTGACCAAAAGTTTACGTCCCGAAAACATAAGTGACCTTACTGGTCGTTTTTCAAAATCAGTGACCAACTCTATACTGGGAGAAAACATAAGTGACCACCGCAGTAGTTTACCCTTTAGAAATTTGGTTTTCCATGGAAAAATGTTAAAGGTTGTGACTTTATGAGATTTTAACAAAGCTTTTGGTTTAATGTTGATAGATAAGTTGTTTATGAACTTTGGGGTCCAACATATACGAATTTTAAAGAGTTTTATCATGATTTTCGGATTTGGGTTTTAATGGGGGTTTTGAAGGGTTTTAAGATGAGTTTTGGGTGTGTTTAATGTTGGAAATTGAGGGCTGATGTTAGTATGATAGTTGGGGGTTGTTTAGGAATCCTTGAGGTGTGTAAAAAGGGTGGAAATCATAAGTTTTGGATTGGGTTTGAGGGCTGCTCGAGTTTGATATTTTGGGGGTTGTTCATGGCTTGAATTCATGTGTTTTATGCTTGAGTAGTGTTCCGGGTTTGCTACATTGATGTATGGACTGATAAAAGGTTGTTTTGTTTGTGTTGAGTTGATTAGAAGCAAGAGTTTTTGTCGGTGAGACATCGGGAGTGAATCCAGAAGCTTGAAGGTTTTGGTTGCTTGGTTGTTGAGCTTGGAAGTGAAGGTGAGTGGTTAAATGTTTTAAATGGTCTTTGAATATTTGGTTCAAGCATGTGGACTAGGTTGGGCTTGGTAGACCCACCTAGAGTTGGGATTAGAGTGGTAGCCTAATCCCAAGCTATAGTTAGAGACTATGGTTGATCTTTGAATGTGTTTATGCCTCATGTTTAATTGTAATTGTGTTGGTTATGTATATAGTGTTATACATTTATGTTGAGGCATGGATTGATGCATTGTTATATGCATGTGGAATGTGCATGATGTTAATCATGGTGGGTACGTTCTAAGCACGGAAATGATATGAAATGATGTTGTGGATTGTGTTTAATATTGGCACTAGTATGCTTGGGTACAAATGATCGATCATTAGGATGTTAGTGTGCACACGTGAGTCAAATGCGCGCGTGGTCTTGGTGATGGTAGTCATCAAGATGGAGTACGGGTTCGCCCGGAAAACCTTCTTATATATATGATAGTCGGTGATGAGTGTAATCTCATCGACGGGGCGTGAGGATGAGTGGAATCTACTCCGCGTGAACGGTGATGAGTGTAATCCCACCGTGGGGTAAAGTTTGTTGTTGGATGTGAGTTCCAACGTGTTATCCGCGTATTCGAGTCATAGCTAGGTGCCAATATGTGATTATATGTGAGCCAATGTGATTTGGGATGTGTTGCCAATATGGTTTAATATATGTGTTTACATATGATGTGGATTGAGCTTGTTGAGCATGGCATAATATTGAATATATGTTCATGCATCATGTGTACTTTGGCTTATGTGGATCGAAGGTAAGATCATGCATTCTACCTTGGTTGTGCTCGTGCTTGGACCCTGCATTGTCGAGGTTTGTTTCTAATGAGCTTACCCTCACTAAGCTTTACGTTTACGCTCTCTTTTGTTCGACAATGCAGATCTGTAGTTCGTGGGTTGCTAGGGCAAGAAGGGGCCTCCAAGTGTGCTTTGTGGTGCTATCTTAGCTATCAAGTATGGACATTTTAGTTAAAGGATGTAATAGTCAAGCAATGGGATATGTTATTGTTGCTTTGATGCTTTTGAAGTATGTTGGTGTTGGTTGTTTAGGAGCATGCTAGACTCCTTTTACGTGTTATGTTGGTTTGGCTTTTGGATGCCATGTTTGGATTGTAAACCATGTTTGAATTGCTTATCTTGAATGCTTAAGTGTATGTCTTGTGAAGTATGAATCTTGAAGGTCATGTATGATCTTTTGAATGGATGCCCTATCTTATATCCTTATGTAATTTGAGTATGTTTGCAATAGGGTGCATGCCTCTAGAGTGTGTTTATATGTTGTGTATGCTTCTTGGGGTCGTTAAGGGCGATTGGGATCATTTGGAGATGTTTAAAACTGATTTTGGGAATTCACAGGCTTCAGGTGTTTCGAAATGGGTTGTGCTGTTTCGGAACGGGTGTGGTTCTAGGGCCCCCGTATCAGAACGCGTTTCGGTACAGTTTGGCTATTGTGAGCCCCTGTTCCGATACAAGTTTCGAAACACTTTGGCTACTGTGATTGCCTGTTCCGAAACGGGTATCAGAACGCCTAGGCGAAATGGGACCCTGTTCCGAAACGGGGTGGATGCGTTTCGGTACGGGTGTCTGGCTTTTTAAACTGGAGCCCGTGTTTCGAAACGGGCGATGTCTGTTTCTAAACACAGGCCTGAAAATGGGTTTTTTGACATCTCTAAAGGGTCTCAAGGTTTGGGCTTAGGCCCTGTTTGCTGTTAGGCTTCTCGTGAGCCTTGTTTTCGTTGCCGCTTCACACATAGGTTAAATTAACGCATCTAGACAAGATAATAAATGAAAAAGTTTTCTTGGTTCGGTAACCGAAATGAAGCCTTAACGGGTTTCGCCTCGGTTATCCCCGTGTAGCCCACTCGGATCGGTCAAGCGTCCGGACCGGGACGAGGGGGTTATATTACACCCAAATTCCAGTGACCATTTCCCGTATCGATTCGCCTAAACCGTATCAATACGCTATCTTCTTGACCAACATTGACTTACCAAATATGTAAGACCGTATCGATACGCCATCACCCGTATCGATACACCCTGCCATGTAATGATAGATTTTAGCTGGTTTTTATTCGAAATGACCTATCAAACGATGTCTAAATGCAATGAAACTTTATCAGCAAGCTTAAAACAATATGAATTACTAGAATGCCAAATTTCATGAGTGTTCGAATCCATTTACTATGTTTTCACAAATTATGCCAAATATGCACTTTAAACCATTTTAACCAAAACACTAACATACCAATTAGTGCCTTTAAGCCTTATACAAAAACATAGCCAATTCACACATATCCAAAACACCAAAATCAACTAGTTCAACTACTTTGCCACCATTCTAGGAGTTCATGGGGACAAAACACATTACTTTAAGCATGTGGTGACTTGACGAACTTCCAACTAGCTCCGATCTTGAAACGATAAACTTTTTAACCTGAAATGTGGAAGATGAATGCATTAGACTTACATAGTCTAATTGAGGTAGCCATGAACAATGAATGAACATAATATACATGGTATAACATGCTTCAATTTCATCAATGACATCTTTAGCATAATTAACATGATCATGGCATCAATGAACAATATAACAATGATGGTTAATGGCAATGTACCACATCAATAATTATCATGGCATCAACGCTCAATAGCAATATTCAATAACAATGATCAATAGCAACAATCAATAGTTTTCCTTGGATTGATTCCATGGTATTTGGATACACGAATTCCACCTCCGCACCACCAACAATAATGGTCTAGTCATATTTCCCTCTGCCGCGCCAATTTGACTAAATTACACAACATCCCTCCACCGCACTACAATAAAGGCCGTAGCCCTAAACCTGTACCAATGAACTCATGAGTTCTATGGCATGCCGATTGTATCCAATACTTCGATCCCAAGGTTCAATAACAATAATTCAATACAATGATTCAATGGCAATAGTCTCATATCAATAGATCAACAACAATAGCTCAATAATCATATTTCCATATCAATAAACCATAGTAAGGATTCAATGCAATATCCAATGATCAATGATTCTATATGTCAATATTTCAGTGCTTTCATTGTCAACCATAACAATGCTACAGACAATGATTCGATGCAATAGTCACCAAGACTTACCACTATAGCCATATATGATGTCCTTAAGCAATAACTTCAATACACAATGTTAGCAAAACATTATTCAATATTTAAAGGTTCGAGAAAGACACCTAGTGTATTCCCGAGATTCCGACTACACTCACCTTGATTTCGAAGCTCCTAAGGCTCTCAGATAACGGTTCTTTTATTCCTATCTTTTGTTGGTGATGATGGATCTCCTTCCTCCAATCCTTGAGCTAGGAAAATCGATAAGAATTTTTATAATTAATATAACATCATCGATGATTGATTTTAAGCTAAAAATAGCTATTAGCTATTCAATAGATTAAGACTTGAAGAACAAAGGCTTAGCTTAGGAGTTAAAGCTTGAAATTGGACATTCGTTAATCGATGGAACTAACAATAGATTAAGGGTTTTCACTTACCCAATCCCTAGCTATGTGTAATCACTAATTTTGTCTCAATTCTTAAATTTATCTTTTTATTTTCTTGGGCTTTCAATGTGTCGTTTTTAAATTATTTAAAATTAAAAAAAGAAAAAGGGAAGAAAAATATTATTACTATTATCACTACTATTGTTATTGTATAATATTCTTACTTATTTTTGTTTACCACTACTATAGTTTTTAGGATTAGAATTAATATTATTACTATTATTATTATTATTATTATTATTATTATTATTATTATTATTATTATTATGGTGTATTGCATTATTAGTACTACGATTAGTATTTAGTATTAACGTTATTATTATTATATAATATTATCATCATCATCATCATTATTATTATTATTATTATTATTATTATTATTATTATTATTATTATTATTATTATTGATACATAAAATAAATAAATAAATAAACCTAAAATGAAAAAAATAAAGCCCAATTTCATTACATTTTAAATTAAAAAAATTATTACATAAATGGCCCAACAAGGCCCAAGGATAACAAAAAACCTAATAAAAACCCTGATTCGAATCTGATGGATTTCCTTTGCTGCAGCCGCCACTCTTCTTGACCGTCAAATCTAGGGAACGCACCAACGGTCCAGATCTCCCCAGGAAAAAAACCCTAGAAGACCATCTTTTTCATCTGGCTCTGCATCACACTTAGCCATTGGATCGAAGCGGCATCGAACGGTCCAGATTCACACGAACCCTCCAGAGACTCCGACGCGCCCACGCGCGGCTTTTAAAAACCCGACGCGTACTCACTAGCGGTTGAATCTCCCGTGCAAGCACGTGTCTACCACCGTCTGCCCCTCTGCTCCCAAGCACGCCGTGACTGCCCCGTTGTCCCTCCCATTTCGGAACGACCAACATACAACAGAAAATACCACAGGTCATCAGAGAACTAAAACAGAAAAAAAAAAAAAAAAATCGAGGGCAAGACAAAGAGTAAAAGAGGCATGCAGCAACATCGGAGGAATTTTGAACTTTTCACATGTTTTTGTAATCTCGGTTATAAAAACCGAGAGGAAAATTGTAAATGGCGGGGATTAAAAAAAAGCCCCAAAAAAGAACATTGTACCCCATTCAGCAATCACAAGAGAAAATAAATACAAAAAAAAGAGTAAAAAACTTCTGAAGCACCTCGTTTTTCTTTTTTATTGCATGCAAATAGGAAAGGAAAAAAGGGTTTTAGGGCTTTACCGTTCGTCGCTTCGGCGCCCGATTCGTGTCGTTTCACCTTCCCGATGTCGATAAGCCACCTAACCTTTGGCCAGGTCGTATGTGGTGAGACGTCGGTGAGGTGAAATGAGAAGGGTTTCCGACAGTTAATAAATGAGCCTTTTTGGGTTTCTATCTCTAGCAAAATGGGGGAAAGGAGGTTGCCTTCGAGTTTTGCGGGTATCTGTGTGCTTGTTTTCAAAAAAACGAAACAGGAAAGGAGAGTTTTTGTACGACCGAGGGTTCGTCGGCAGCCGATTAGCGGCGGCCGACGCTTCATTTGTCAAGGTCGAGAGAGGAAGGTGAGTTCGAAAGTTTTAGGTTTAGCAAAAAAGGTTCAAAAATATTTTAAACGTGTTTTTATAGCGTTTTAATTATTTAAAAATAGTATAATCTCGCTTTGGTCCTATCTAAATAAACCAAAAACGAAACATATATAAAAGGACCCACTCTGAATTTTTTTTACCTGAACTCTGAATTGATAAACTCTGTGAAACTACACTAGTGGTAGACGGTGTTAAAGGCTGAGGGGGTGGTGATGTTGCAGCGGTGGTGGCTCCTCCTCCAACCATAGTTCCACCGTTTCCATTCGTATTAACGTTTTCTTCTGTATCAACAACTGCTAGCGTCTGGGCCCTTGCGCTTTCCTCAGCTAACGCATCACAGAAAGCTCTATGTGTTATATTGCAGGAAAGTTCGTACCTTTGTGTTCGTCGTGTTTCAATTATTTGGTAGTTCTTCAGTTTTTAATGTTTATTTACATACAATATATTGCGGAAGTTATATCATAATATATCATTTGGTGTGGTGGTAAACCAGCAATCTTGGTTGCTAGAAGACGTGGGTTTGATCTCCCCACTGTGCATTTGTTAATTTTTCCATTTTTTCCTTTAATTAGGTGGTGACATGTGTCACCACCTAATTGGAGGATGAAAATAAATTTATTTAATTAAATATAAATAATTAAATCCCTCCAATAAGGTAGTGACTCGTGTCACCACCTAATTAAATAATTATTTTATTTTATTAAATTAAAATTGTGACTAAATTGAAAGTATGTATAAGTAGTAAAGACCAAATGTGTAATTATACCCTTATTTTTTTAACTGACACGCCACCTTACCATTAACCTTTATTGGCTGGTGGTCAAATTGCACCTAATTTAATAGTAGGATGGTTTAATTGCTTCGAAAAAAGTAAGGTGGTCAAATCACGACTTTTGCAATAATATGGTGGTCATTTATGTAGTTTATCCTTCATTAATTTCATGTCGCCGCCGTTCGTGCGTCCTTACCACCGCCATTCGGGTTTTGTAAACCCTAGGGTCAGTGTAGCATATTGTGAAGGGTAGTGGGCTGTGGAAGTTTGGTATTATATGTTGAGCCCAATTGGAAATCCTTGTCCAGATTTGTGTATGTTGTGTGTATGGTAGGGTTTGAACCCAATCCATGAGGCCCATATGTATGTGTTTAAACGAATAGCCCAAAATCGAAGGACTCAATAAGATGAATCGACAACCTGAACCGAACCATGGGCTTGTGAACCGAATCAAACCTGTTGACTTGGACTAACTGGACTAGTGACTGGTTTTGACCTTTGACTGTTTGACTTTTGACCCTTTGATTAGTTTGACTTTGACCAGTCAAGTCAATGTTGACAGTTGACCTTGGACAGTTGGCTTTGATCGTTGACCAAAGTTGACTTTTTCGGACATCCTTCCCCTCGACCTTTCTCGACGTCTTGAGTCGTATCTACTGCCTGTTTTGTCTAATTCGAACCCGAAAGCTCCGTTTTTCCAATTTTAATTAATTTTACTTTGTAAATTTAGATAAATTAAATATAAGTTTGATCTGAGATATTCTCATGTTCAGGAATCAAATTTGAGATCGACAAGTTACCTTATCATGTTCAGACCGACCGTGCACGTTTTTCGAGATCTCCACATGAGTATATCTTCATCTCAATTTTTAGTGTTTTAGTCGGTGGCTTAGTGATAGTAATAAATATTAATATAGGGTTTTTCCTCGTAGGTTCTGATTCAGCTAGATCTGAGCGTGAGACACGTTTTTCTCGACATTAGAGCTACTGTTGCTAAGGTGTGTATCTTCATGTGCTATAAACTTATGTTTCTTTGGTGTTTTAAATAAATTTCATTATACACTTTGTGTGCATTATTCTGTTGTGATTGATGAAAGGTTTCAGACATCATGCATAGCATATCGATTGGGTTTTAACTAAAAATTGGATTTATCAATTATGAGATATCAGATTTCCAAAATATGAAACTTTGGATTTACAGATTTATGCAACTTGAATTTTTAACAATTCATGTTTTAGATGAATTCGGATTTTAAAATCAACCTCATATTATTGAGTGTACATGGATTGGGTTATGTTTGGAGAAGTTCAGTGGTTTCATCCTTTAGGCGGAATTCTGCTTCGGATTAGTGGTTCCACCCTTTCGGTTGAGTTCCACTTCGGATGGTGACGATGGAGAGAATAGGTTCAGGGGAACCTTACTCTTCGTGTAGTGTATGAGAGATTAGGTATTGAGTCTTCATGAGCATCGGGCATATCATATGATTCGGATTTAATGTGTTTTCAAAAATATTTATCAGAAAAATAAAAAAAAATATTTTGCTTTGTGATTGCTTTATTTGCTTGCATTTTAGAGACACACTAGGCTCTTTAGCTTACACCTCATAGTTCTCTTTCAGATATACTCAAACTCTCTTAGGCGACTCGGTACTAGAAGCATCTCACTTTTATTCAGATATTTTTATCATTCAGTATGAACTACCTTTTGATTATTTCAGACTATTATTTTAATATTATTTTGAGATAATTATGTAATTCAGACTTTTGGGACTGTTATAATGTGGGTTTAATCGAATGCATGAATTTACATAATTGTTTTCAGATATTTTATCAACTATCAAAATCTTGTTTAAAAGGATTGAATTTCTATAATATCTAGAATTTTTAAGGAGTTTTACGTTATTAGTTAATTATTTTTAATTACAATTTATTTTAACCTAAAATTATTTCTTCAGGGGAAAGTTTTCAAATGTGACTTACTAAATTCAGTCTTTTCTCCTAGGCTGGGTTTAGGGGGTTACATATATATACCCGACCATACCTTGTATTTGAGATACCACATAGTCGGCATTGTCAAGGTTTCTCTTGTGTTTTCTTGCCGCCACTATGTTCTAAATTCTCTAGGGTTTGGGTTATGTTGTAAAGTAATTGTGAGAACGGTTGGTTAGGTTAAAGTTTGTTTTTGCAATAAATTCAAGGCTTGCTTATTTCATGTTTTTCACTGTTTTCAATTGAGTTCGAAAGATCGATTGGAAGCAATCTATTTGTTTGGTATCGAGAGAGTCAAACTCACGAAAGAAGTAAGCACAATCTCATCAATGCCAGGTGTTGATCAATCCATCCTAGACATAGGTTAGGGTTTAAGACGGCTAATAAGGAACGAACCAAGGTTGTTGTTCATTGTACAATGCACGCCGACGGGTATCATCTGCAGTGGGCAACAACAATATTCTGAGTTAGACGTAAGCGGGATCACTATCGACAAGTTCTGTCGAGCTTTGAAGGATTGCCAAGTTTGTCGTCGAGCCATCTGTCTGTTCCACTGTCGAGGTAGCAAATGCGTTAAAGCAACCAATCTGCCATCTTCCGCCGAGGCAGCAAAGTCTGGCAGCGCAAAGCAACTTAACTTGTTCAACGCAGTTTCACACTACTAAGCAGCATAACCTGACTCATTCTATCACCATGATCTCTTCTCTTTATTTACTTGTGTTTATTCACTTTTTATTCTTTTACAAACTAAATTTACTTGTGCATTTAATTTTCTTTGTGCAGGAATTGCAATTCGAATGAAGTTGTCCAATCCATGTGGGAGACGATATCTTTTATACTATAACTTGACAAGAGTGTGCACTTGCACTCCTATTTAGAGAACACCCAAACGCTCTACAAGTTTTTGACGTCGTTGCTGGAGATTGGCAACAATAAATTCGTTTTTATTTTTCTGCACTCTTATTTTTAATTTCATTTAATTTTGGTTTTTATCTTTTTATTTTCATTCGAAAAAAAAGAATTTTACAGTTTTCTTGTCTAGTGCATGACCAGAGCAAATCCAACGAGCGAAATCGTTTACATAGAAGAGATCGAACAAAGAGCAAGAGAACTTAAGAAAGAAGTAAGAGAATCCCTTGGGAAGGCCAAGGAAGAGGGAAAAGTAGAAGCAGACATGCATAACGGCCAAGACGACAACCCTACCAATAATGCTCGAAACAGCAGGGATGGGCAGCAAGATCTGCCGCCCAGAGAGCAGCAACAAATTCCACCTAGGCAGCTACCCCCAGTTCCGTGTAGACAGCCACAATGTGTGAACCACTAGAAACTACTTGGAGCACAATTTCAGAGGGTTTGATCTAACTGTGACAGAGCCTAAAATTGAAGCGGATCACTTTGAGTTAAAGCCCGTGATGTTCAATATGATCAACACATTGGGGCAATTTGGAGGAACTGCCACAGAAGATGCTCGGCGACACTTGAGAGGATTCCTAGACATATGCAGAGCTTTCAAGATACATGGAGTCCATCAAGATGTGCTCAAGCTGAGATTATTCCCCTATTCACTGAGGGATAGGGAAAAACAATGGCTGAACAACCAATCGGCGGGGTCATTCAATACTTGGACGGAGTTGTGCAAGGACTTCCTAGATCGTTTCAGTCCTTCAAACGTCACAGACAGATTGATAAACGAGATCACAGCCTTCAACCAAGGGGATGACGAACCAATGTATGAAGCTTGGGAGAGGTACCAACAAATGCTGAACAATTGCTCGCTTCATGGTTTCCCATCCTGGACTCAGGTGTCGATGTTCTACAATGGAGTAAATTAATCGACACGAATGATGCTCGACGCCTCAGCCAATAGAATCATCCTAGATAGACCACCTGAGGAGGTACTACAAATTCTGAACAGAATTTCCAAAAACGACTACATGTTCCCTACAGCCCGCCGCGACAGAATAAGGCGACCAACTGTTGTGAATGAAGTAGAGGCCAATGAATCTGTAAATGCCCACCTGGACAAGCTGACACAGTTGGTAATGAGTATGGCTAAAGGGAAGACATATGAAGCCAAGGTTGTGGAGCCTTTTTGTGATGAGTGTGGGGGCAACCACGATTCCTCTGAGTGCAGTGAATCTGCAAACTTCATGGGAACCTATGAGAGGAATAGCAGGCCCAACACCAACACATACAACTCTGGCTGGAAGAAGCATCCAAACTTCTCCTAGAGTAATCCAAACACGGCTACAAATCCAACTCAGCAACCAGGAAGATACCAACAGAACTTGTCACGACGGCAACCTCAACAGCAACAGAATATGAGCAACAATTCACTAGAATCTACCCTACATACTTTTATGTCTCGAACTAGTGATTATTTTTTGTACTAATAAATTCATTGATAAGACTGGGTCTTTTATAGACAAGATTGAAATGAGGATGAACAACCAGGAAGCTGCAATAAAGAACCTAGAGACCCAGTTTGGGCTGTCCACGAAGATCATAAGCAACAGGACAATGGGTGCAGCATCCAGCAGCACAGAGGCCGCAGCTAAACCCACGTATGAGAAGTGTAAAGCTATATCAACCAGAAGTGGGAAACAACTGGACGAGCCCAAAACTGAACAACCAATTGACTAGAAAATAGAACAGCCTGTCGCGGAAGCATCAATACCAGCCGCCCCGGCAGATGAGAATGACAACAGCACTAAGAAGGATGATCCTGAGTCGCCACAGATTAGATTTCCATATAAGGAACGCATTCAGGACATCTGTCTGCCGCCGCCTTTCCCCCAAACACTAAATGATGTGAGCATGTTTATGCCACCCAACGAATGCAACTTCAAACTTTTAGGGAAGTTTGCTTTTTCATTTGTTACATACTGATGTGTAACATTTTCTATGCTATATTATTTTTATTAGTATGTTTACTATGCATATAGTATGTTTTGGTGAGTTTTGAATAAGTTTGATATGCCTTATAATGTTTTTATATTTGTTTAAGTTTTATTGAATAAGTTTACAAAACTTTGATAGGAGTTTCATTGTTTTGTGATAGGTATGTAGGAGGACACTAGCTCAAGTGAGCATAGGCAGCTCAACTTCAGCTCACCAGAGTGTATGCAGCTCATCTCCAGCTCACCAGAGTGTATGCAGCTCACTTTCAGCTCATCACATTTTCAGCTAGCTGTTGCATGTTCGTGAGATGCCCTCTTTACATGTGCGGCTTTGTGGAAATTTAAATTCCAAAAAGAAAAACATAGCACATGCAGCTGAATATTACATGTGCTGCATTTTTGGAGGATTGTGGATTTCAAATTAAAACATGCGCTGGAATTGAAATTTCTTCATGCATAAATTGAAATGTGGGCAGAATTGGATGAGAACAAAAGCAGACCATGCGTGGCATTATATTTGGAGTGTGGAATTCACTTAAAAAAAAGAGCACGTGGGTTTCTTGAGAAACAATTGAAGCATGCAGCCGAGAGATCGTCACATTTCTCAAACAATACGCGGTTGTTCCTTTTGAAATTCAAACTTCAAATGAGTGGCACATTTTACATGTGACTTATATCTAGGGATGTAAAAAGCTGACCCGACCTGAAAACCCGACTGAAACCTGCTCGAGTCAGAACTTGATTTGACCTGAAAATTTAATGACCCGAACCCGATCTGTAACCGACTGTTGTTGACCCGAACCTGAATTCGACATGTTACTGTAGTGACCGAACCTGACCTGCGTCCGACTGAAAATGACCCGAACCCAAATTGGACCTGTTACTGTGGACCTGAAACCCGACCTGCGCCCGACTGAAACGAACCTGAACCCGAAGCCGACCTGGCAGATAACCGATTTTACCCGACTGAATTGACCCGAGATCCGATATTACCCGACCTGTTTTGAACCCGACCTGTTTTGGACCCGACCTGTTTTGAACCCGACCTGTTTTGAACCCGACCTGTTAATTAACCCAACCTGTTTTGAACCCGACCTATTTTTAACCTGAACTGATATTGATCTGACTTGATATTTACCTGATATATAGTTGAAGAAGTCTACAATTTGATAAATTTAAAGTGTTGATAAATGTAAAGTATTAATTTATTAAATTAATTTAATACTAACTTGTTCAATATAAATTATTTGTGAAGTTTAATAAAAATTAACATACTTAAATTTAATTTATTAAAAATATTCAAAATTTAAAAGTTTTATTAAATTAATAAGTTGTGATGGATGAATTTAAAACAAATTATTTAAAATTTAAATCAATTTTATTAATTGTGATCATTAAATTTAAAAAATCTTTTATTAAAAAATTTAATTATAACTATTAAAATAATAAAAAAATATTTTTAAATTTAGGGGAAGTTTTTTTTTAAATTAATGGGGGGAAATATTTTTTGATTGATATGAAATTTTGACACCATATAATTCCCCGCCAGATCAAAATGTTGGGGGGAGGGGATTTGCCGCCAATATGAAACAAAATTGAGAGGGAAAGTGAGATTTTTTTATTTAGGGGTTAATTATCCTTTAGGTCCTTCCTTAATTAGATGGTTAGAGTTTATGTTTTTTAGGTTTTAGTTTATTTTTTTTAGTCTTAACTTTTGGTTTAGTTTCTTTAAATTTTATTTAATTAGGTCATGCTTCATAAATTAATTAATTATTAAGCTTTTTGGTTTGCTTTAAATTTGATTTGGTCCTTGTATAAAGATTTGGTAAGTAATTAGGTTTAATAATTTTATTCATTTGTGATTTGGGCTCTAATTAATAATTTAGTTTTAATTTATTTTTAGATTTGTTCTTTTACGTTTCAATTTATTTTGTTTGTTAGATTTATGGGTTTATGTTTAGGGTTTAAGGGTAAGTGTGTCAAGTTGATTGTTTGGGGCTATGAGATTAGTTTAGGGATTATGTGATTAGGCTTGCACTCTAATTATTAGTGAATAGTGTATGTAAGATTTAGATATTCATGTTTGGGGTTTAGGGGTAAATGTGTCAACTTAATTATTTGAGGTTATGAGATTAGTTTAAGGATTAGGGGATTAGGCTTGTACTCTAATTATTAGTGATTGTGAGATTTAAGGGTTAAGGTTTATGGGTATTGTTTAGGGGTATACATATATACATACAAATATGTATGTTCTAGTATATATATATATAACAATATATGCATACTAAAACTTACATACACATATATATATTTATAACAATATATATATATATATATATATATATATATATATATATATATATATATATATACTAAAACTTACATACATACATGTATATATATACTAAAACTTAAATACATGCATATATGTGTGTTTTAGTATGTATGTATACATGTGTGTTTTAGTATATATATATGCATATGTTTAATTAATTATAACAATACATGTATATGTATATATCATAATATATGTATATTTATATGTATATGTGTATATATATGTAGATATAAATTTTATTCATTTTTAATATGGTGATATTTTTATTCATTTTATTCCCTAAAACTTTATTTTCCACATAAAGTTACCCTTATTATTTTTTAATTTTTATAATTTACTCCAATATTTCAGATATAAATCATTTGATGATATTTTTGTTCATTCTAGTGCCTAATATTGAGACTAAAATGTATGTAAGTATGTATGTACCTATCAATGTATGAACCCTAAACCCTTAATGAATTTTCTCTTAACATGGAACCATAAACCATAAAAATCATAAACCCTAAGCATTAAACCCTAATGTATGTAAGTATGTATATATGTACTTATCTATGTATGAACCCTGAACCCTTGATGAATTTCCCTAAACCATACACCATAAACCCTAAACCCTAATGTATACAAGTATGTATGTATCTATCAATGTATGAACCCTAAACCATTAATAAAATTTCCCTAAAACCTAAACCATTTAAACCCTAAACCCTAAATCATCCAATGTTTTATAATTTTAATTTGATATTTCTGTTCATTATAGCCCTTAAAACGTCATTTCTATTCTAAATTGACCCCTACTAATTGTTTTTTTAATTAGTCCAATAATATATAATTTTACTTTGACATTTTGTTCATTTTAGTCTTTAAACTGTATTTGTATTCCAAATTGACCATTTTTTATTTTTTTAATTAGTCCGATGTTTTATAATTTTAATTTGATATTTTGTTCATTCTAGTCTCTTAACTTTATTTTAATTAGTCCGATGTTTTATAATTTTAATTTGTACTTTGTTCATTCTAGTCCCTTTAACTTTATTTCAATTCCAAATTGACCCATATTCATTGTTTTTTTAATTCGTCCAATGTTTTATAATTTTAATTTGATATTTTCATCTTCTAGACCCTAAAACTTTATTTTTATTCCAAATTGACCCACATTTATTTTTTTAATTTGTCAAATGTTTTATTATTTTAATTTGATATTCTCTTCATTCTAGTCCCTTAACTTTATTTTAATTCCCTATTGGCCCCTATATATATATTAATTCATCATGTTTTATAATTTTAATTTGAAATTTTGTTCATTCTAGACCCTAAAATTTTATTTTTATTCTAAATTGACATCCACTTATTGTTATTTTAATTACTCTAGTTTTTATACTTTAATTTGATATTTTTGTTCATTATAGTCCCCAAAATTTTATTTTTATTCCAAATTGACCCCTTTTCATTGTTTTCTTTTAAATTTGTCTAATGTTTTATAATTTTAATTTGATATTTTTGTTCATTATAATCCGTGAAACTTTATTTTTAATCCAAATTGACCCCTTTTTCAGTATTTTTTAATTACTCCAATGTTTTATAATTTTAATTTGATATGACTTTAAATAATTAACTCTAAATCAATGACGATTGACGAAGGCCAACCTAAAGTCTATCGACTACTTATACGGTTGTACCGAACTCAAACTCAATACGAATTTCAATCCTAAAAATACCCCGACTTGAATTACCCGACCTGAAACTACCCGACCTAAAATTACCCGACCTGAAATGCACCCGACCTGAAATGCAACCGACCTGAAATGAACCCGACCTGAAATGAACCCGACCTGGAATGGACCCGACCTGAAACGGACCCGACCTGAAATGGACCCGACCTGAAATAGACCCGACCTGAAGTGTATCCGAACCCGAATTAACCTGTCAATTATATGCTTCGGACCCGACCCTATTGACCCGACCTAAAATGAACCCGACCTGAAATGGACCCGACCTGAAATGGACCCGATCTGAAATGGACCCGACCTGAAATGGACCCGACCTGAAATGGACCCGCACCCGACCCGAGTCGAGTCAAAATAGAAAAATGACCTGAAATGACCTGTACCCGACAGTACCCGACCTGAAACCCATCTGATTACCTGTTTTTACATCCCTACTTATATCCAAATGGCGCACAATTCAAATGGCCGACTGAAGCTTATCTCGAAGAACTGCACAATTCCCATGTGCACAATTCAAATGCACGGTTGGAAATGCATTGCCGCCTTAGTTAGTTTACATTTTGAATTTTTAATTTTTAATGGCCGAATGTTAGCCACACAATGTTAGTTTCGGCAACCACCTTTGTAATATAAATATAGCCGACACATCCATGTAAAAAGCAAAAACATTTTGGAAATAAAATTTGTTTGAGAGAGTTTCTCTTGTTCGGTTCTTTTTTAGAACTATTCGACAGTCAAACTTGTTTGTTTGTCATTGATACTTCGGGTTCCTAAATTTCTATTTAGCGGGTCCAAGTCCTTCGATGTTAAACAGATTCGATTCGGGTTTGCTCAGTAGATTGTGCAGGTTCTTTCAAGTTTAATGTTTCCAACATCGGTCATTTTTTAAGCCTTTTTCACCATCGTTGAAGTTCTTTCCAAAACGCCAAAATTATCATATTACTCTATATTATTATTATTATTATTATTTTGTTCATCTTTAAGTCCCTATTTAACATAAATATGTCGTATAATTTTTGTTGTTTCCTTGTTGTTTTTATTGCAGGAACGTGCCTACAACACTCCTAGATCCGTAACAAACGAGGATAGTCCGTTTCGGCAGACTGTCCCTTATTACTAAAGCAACAGAAACAGGAGCACCAGTTCCGGAAATTTCTGGATATTCTAAAACAGATGCACATTAACATCCCTCTGGTGGAAGCCATCCAGAACATGCCCAATTACACGAAATATCTGAAAGACATGATTTCCAAGAGGAAAAGAATTGGGGAATTCGAAACCGTAGATGTGACAGAGGAGTGCATGGTTGTGCTGCACAACAAGCTGTCGACCAAAAGGATAGATCCGGGTAGCTTCGTTATTCCATGCAGAATCAGCAGCAACCATGCAATGAGAGCCCTGTGTGATTTAGCAGCCAACATTAACTTGATACCAAAGGCGGCCTTTGACAAGTTAGGTATTGGACAAGCCAAACCCACCTCCATCATGTTAAAACTAGCAGACCATTCATTCGTACAATCGGAGGGAAAGGTGAAGACATCATGGTTCGCATGAGTAACCTTATTTTTCCAGCAGACTTCCTCATCCTAGAATGTGAGGCTGACGAGAACGCCCCCATCATACTTGGGCGACTGTTTCTGGCCACAGGCAGAACGCTAATTGATGTTGAGCATGAGGAGTTGATCAAAAGGGTGGACAACCGAAGCATAAAACTAAATGTTATACAGCCCTAAATAAAGGAAAAAGAAGGATGCCCAGACGCTCAGGTCTCTGAAATCAGCACTGAAACAGGGAACGATAACAGCCGCCCAAGTAGGCAGTAGGGCAGAATGCAAGACCCCAAGGAACAAGAGGACCCCTGGGAGGGAGAAAAGCGAAAAACCACCTCATGAAGTGGTTATGTCTGGGAGATGCACCCCAATGCACTCCCAACATAACTTAGTTTAACTATTTTATTTTATTTTAATTTATTTTTATTTTATGTTTTAGGATTAGATTTTAATTTATTACAATTTATTTTCCACATTTTCATTTCATATTTTAGTATTTGTATTTCAGTATTTCTTTATTTAGTTTATTATTTTCATTCTCAAGTTTTAGGAATAAAAGAGCCGGACCAAGAAGAAGGCCCAACAAAGAGCCCGCCCACCATGCCGTCGAGACAGCTGTAGGTGGCCCAGCGCAGAAATAGTGCAACGGCTAGTTGACTGCTAACGGCTAGCTGTCAACAGCTACAGAAGTAATGGGCAGAAAACCCATAACGTGCGCGAACCAATTTGTCCATTGGGAAGTTAATGCTGCCACGACACCTCTCGACACCTTCTATATAAGACCTACTATTTCATTCACTTTTACTTTACTTCATCTCCTTGTTAACCTATTCTTGAGTCCACTCCTCTCTTTCTTATTATTTTCTTTTAGTTTCAGATTACAAAAAACCGTCTCACACATGGCATCGACATCACAATCCAAACCCACATTCCAAAGATTCTTCTCCAATGAAGATGCAAAGCGACACAGAACCCAGTTCGCAAATCGAGCCATATAAGAGGAACAAGGGTTCCACTATTCGCAGTAGACAGGGGATCTTGGTCTTGAGCCTGCCCTCTTCGAAAAGATCCACAACAAGGGCTGGGAGGTATTCGCAAAACAACCAGAGGTGGCGAACATCACGATTGTCCGAGAATTTTATGCCCACCACCCTCGCCCTGAGCTGTCGTTCGTATTTGTCCGAGGGGAACCTGTCAAGCTCAACGCGATAATGATATACAATTTCTATGGGCTCGAGATGGAAGACAACCCCCACGAAGAATGGAGGCAATCACTGACGGCTGCCGACTATGACAGAATGAAGGCACGGTTGTGCAAACCAAACACGCAGTGGTTGGCAGAAAAACATGGTGGCTCAGTACAACGCCGTCGATTGCTGCCCGAGCCGATGCTGTGGAACAAATTCATAAAAGGGCGTCTGCTGCCCACCTCCTATAATTCCACCGTGGACCGGCCGCGTCTCGCTCTCATTCACTCCATCATGATGAACAGGACGATCAACGTTGGGGAAATAATCTGCAAGGAGATACACAATTGCTATCAGAAATCAAAGGGTCGGCTTTACTTCCCATCCCTCATCACGGGCTTGTGTGCCAATTTCAACGTCCCAACGGACCCAAACAACCTGTTGACATCTACCAAAGAGGGTTGGACCAGAAAAGTACGCCTGCAGATGATACATGCACCGAAAACAGAGGAGATCACACAATCGAAGCCCTCCGCCGCCCAGCCAGCTACACCGACAGCCCCAGGTATTACTGAAGTTGCCCAAAACAATGAAGTCATTGCCATGCTCCACACTCTTATTGACAGCAACAAACAGATAGAGCAGCAACAATTGACGTTCATAAAATACATGGGGGAGGTCCAAGAGGCCTTTGCGGCCTATCTTCTTCAAAAATTCCCCAATGACGGTCCCTCCCTACCCAGATACCCTGAAGACCTGTTCGATGCAGTTGCACCTAGAGAAGGAACACCATCAGAAGCAGCTGCCCGTCATGCCGCCTTTCACCGCCAAATGTCATCTCCGACTCACTATCCATCATATTCAGCCACCTCCTCCTCTCACACAGTGGTCGACACCCTAGAGAGGCATCAACAACAATTTTTCCAGCGATCACAATGACGACGGTAGCCGACACCTCCCTGTCCAACGAAGCTGAGCAGCAGACAGAAGCAACAGTGGCACCCATGGCAACAGGGGATCCACCGGCAGAACCCATGGCAGAGGCAACCAGGAAAAGAAAGCGGCACATCATATCTTCCGAGTCAGAGGAAGAGGAGTCAGAATTCGAACCAGAAGAAAGTGAAGCTCCTCGCCCCACTCCCAAGAGAGTCCAGCCACCATGGACAGCAAAAATATCATCCGCCAAGTCTGTCGCTCGGACATTAGCCAGTCGGTGCCTTGTCGTCCAGTCTTCATCGTCCTTCTCTGCCGACAGAACTCCGAGCCTCTTCTTAGCCCTCCGCCAACTTCTAGAGTTGTTTCTTTTATTTTCTTTATTTTTTTTATTTTTCTGTTTTAATTATCTTGATTGTATTTATTTTTCTATTTTTGTTTTTTATTGTATTTTATTTTGTGCATTAAGGGCAATACCCGTCTCGAGTTTGGGGGGTTAGCACTCATTTTGTTTAGGCATAACTAGTGCATATTAGGTTGCATAATGTACTTGCCTCTAAAAAGTAATCAAAAGAAAAAAATTGTTAGAACTTGTGCCTATGATAGGATAGTCGACTTTAAATTTTTCGCACCAATTAAAAAGAACTTAATTTTGGGGAAAGCATGAAATAAACATAGAATTTTCTATAATTACCAAAACTTAAAAATGCTACTGTTACTTGTTGAATTTGATTGAATTTCTGATAAATATTGTCTGCTTGAATTATTTGTAAAATTCTAACATGGTTGCAGGAAGCTGCCGCGACAGGCAACAAACAGAAAAAGAAAAGCACTGTCACGACAGGAAAGAAATTTTTATGTTGTTTTTCTCTATAGGTGCCCGAAACCGACTCTAGGAAGAATCATGTGCAAGGACATTCCACTGCTATCAAAGTCCAAGAATATGAAAATTCTTGAAGTGACGGACAAATTAGCATAAGTGAATGAAAGTCTTCACGGGATGACTCTACTCAATGGGTTCGGGGTTTTGTAGTTTGCTCATATCTTCAGACCTAGAAGAGTAGTAGTGATGATCTGAAGCCCTTATCGCCATGATTATAAACTATGCTTAATTATGTTGCCTCAGCAGCAACCTTATATTACCATGACAACATCTTTGTTTACTTAGAATATTCTTCAGATTCAACATGTACACATTTTCTGCACACACTTCATTGGCATTATAGTTTAATTCTGAGGTAATTCATGCTATTCTCCTTTCATTAATCTAATGACAGATGCCGCGACCTTGAGGTGTTAAATCAAGTTTAAAACATGTTTTTCTTTCTGATTAGTTCAAGGGCAAATATATTTAGGAATGCATTGCTTGAGGACAAGCAATAGTTTGAGTTTGGGGGTGTGTAAAGTGCTTATAAGTCCTATATTTTATATGCATTCCATCTCATATTATTGTTGTTCTTAGGTACATTTTAGGCATATTTAGGTGCATGCATGCATTATTTACAGTATTCTTCACTTTACCTTGTCTATATTGAATATCTTTAATTTGGTAAGAAAAGGTAATGTTTTAGTTTAGTTTTAGTTTCAGGTACTAGAAGCTGGCAGAAGGAGAGATGAGCTGAGGAGCTGATGCTAAGGCACCGGATCAAGGAGATGTACTGAAGCAGTTCAACACAGAGAGAAGTGTTGCCGAGTAGCTGTTGCCGCCATACCTGCCGCCATACCTGCAACCTTAGGAATTGGTGAATTGGAGTGCGATTGGAAGAGCCTAATTTCCTAAGTCTAATGAGCCCATCTACGCAATTTATCGATGCCGGAAACAGCGACAGAGCCGCCCAAGGGGAGATTATCAAAGGCGGCTTAAGGTTACTTGTGCCACAAGGAGTCCAACTTCAAGTCAAAGAAGTCAGAATTTGAAGGATGCATTCAATGCTAAAGCTACTTTATGAAGAGGAAGACTTCTACTCCAAGGAGGACTTGACATAGGCCTATATATACCCGACCATACCTTGTATTTGAGATACCACATAGTCGGCATAGCCTAGGTTTCTCTTGTGTTTTCTTGCCGCCACTATGTTCTAAATTCTCTAGGGTTTGGGTTATGTTCTAAAGTAGTTGTGAGAATGATTGTTTAGGTTAACGTTTGTTTTTGCAATAAATTCAAGGTTTGCTTATTTCATGTTCTTCACTGTTTTCAATTGAGTTTGAAAGATCGATTGGAAGCAATCTATTTGTTTGGTATCAAGAGAGTCAAACTCACGAAAGAAGTAAGCACGATCTCATCAATACCATGTGTTGATCAATCTAGCCTAGACATAGGTTAGGGTTTAAGGCAGCTAAAAAGGAATGAACCAAGGTTGTTGTTCATTATACGATTCACGTCGACGGGTATCATCTGCAGCGGAAACAACAACATTCTGACTTAGACATAAGCGGGATCACTATCGAAGCGTTCTGCGAAGCCTTGAAGGACTGCCGAGTTTGCTGCCGAGCCATCTATATGTTCCACTGTCGAGACAATGAAAGCGTCAAAGCAACCAATCTGCCATCTTCCGCCTAGGCAACAAAGTCTGGCAGCGCAAAGCAACTTAACATGTTCAATGCAGTTTCACACTACTAAGCAGCATAACCTGACCCATTCTATCACCCGGATCTCTTCTCTTTATTTACTTGTGTTTATTCACTTTTTATTCTTTTACAAACTAAATTTACTTGTGCATTTAATTTTCTTTGTGCATGAATTGCAATTCGAATGAAGTTGTCCAATCCCTGTGGGAGACGATATATTTTATACTATAACTTGATAAGAGTGTGCACTTGCGCTCCTATTTAGAGAACATCCAAATGCTCTACAGTTTTTCCATTAGCTAAAACTCGTATCGGTACGGCCAAAAGCCTAGCTGTACTCTTGGACCAAATGCTTTCTTTTGTGGTTTTTATTTGCGTTTTGCTTGGTGACCAATGTTTCCAAGCCTTTCTCAACGAGGATCTCTTATCTTTCCAATGCCTGGCGTGATTTGTCTTCTTTTTCAAGGCGATCAATGATATTTCGAAGGAAATCAAGATGTATCAAAAAGTTTATTGTCAAGATTCAGTGTCTTAACTTTAAGTCAGTCTTGAAGGTGCATTGTTGACTAGGTCTTTGTATGCGATGAATGAGAATACAATTTTCAGACCTTCCAGTTCTCACATAGCTAGCAATTCACATAGCAAAGATTGATAACACAATTATCTTTTGAATGATAAAAAAACATATATAGAGAGAAAGTCTTGACTCTTGAGCCGCAATTAGAAGCGTATATTAATGGATGCTTGAAAATGATATGTTAGAACTTAGAAGCATGCAAACCTACCTTTTGTTTCTGCTTCAATCTTACTCCATCTGATAATGATGAATGAACGCAAGTATTGCCTTCTAAGGGCACTGGAAAAAAACCAATTCCATTGCCGGGAATTGAACCCGGGTCTCCTGGGTGAAAGCCAGATATCCTAACCACTGGACGACAATGGAATACGTTGATAATGCTTTCAATTAGTTTTAATATTGTCTTTTACAGGTTATGAATGCAACACGCTTCAACCCCTTGTTCTCTTTCCCCACATTTATACTTGAACTTGCTTATTTTTCTCCTAATGGTATTTTCATTGCAATGATTTTAATTTTTATAACTTCTATTTTTATAGAATTCTTAAGGTTTTAAATATAAACAAATATTTAATATTGACACTGAAGTATTGGTTCAATAACCATACTAAGGTATTGAGATTTTTGATGTCCTAAGTTCAAGTAGTATGAGAACTTAATTAAATTCAAATATAAGATGGTTAAATCGTTTAATGAAAAAAACAGATTATTAATATGAATATGTTTTATAATAATTATACAAATATATTTGATTTATTTTTATCCACCGATATCCAATTTATTGGCTAACTAATCCAATCGGGTATTGTAGTGGTCTATTATTGGGCTACCATCCTAACCCAACTTTCTCCCTACACAATGCCAGCATTCGAATCGCTGATATCTAGTGTTTTATCTCACTAGACCAACTAGTTGTTTTATTTGTATTTACCATTGTTATTGAAATTCTACCTGTTGTTTTCATAAAAACAAATATCAGCGTTTAACGTATTAAAAACTTAAATTTGAGTACATTAATCATTTGGGCTTTTTCATTTTTTCAAGTCATTGTTGGGGTTGGAGTTTGTTGCCACCTGATCACAACCGAGGGTTAGGTGTGAAGAATTACTCCCAAAAGATATTGGAACCCCACAAGAGCCTTGAGACAAAAGGGAAAGTGTTGAAAAGGTTTGGCAGATCCTTTGTGTTAGTGGAAGCATCTCAAACCAAAAAGACATGTTTTAGTAAATTACTACAGCGCTGTGTATTAGGCAGCCCAAGCCATGTGATGTGAGTGACAAAGCATCTTACATGTATGCCCAAGCCATGTGATGTTTGTTACCAAGGTTTGTGAGACCTGTGGAATGCCGGTTGATGATGTTCTGTTTAAAGCCCACAAGATGATTGTGAACAATAATTCTTCTCCGGAAGAGAAACTTGGGAGTATTGAAGAAAAAATAAGCCAAAATGTTGAGTCGAAGAAACCATTGTTGATGAGGGTCTTCAAAATAAGGAACCAGAAGATCAAATTCAGACAAAAGCTTTGACATCACCTTCTAAGGATGATTTCTCTGATGCAAAGCAAACAACAGAGATGTGCTTGGAAAAAGAAAATGTTGATGAGGTTGAAGATGGTAAGAAAAATGAAACTGCTGCAGCTCGGGGTATCGAAGTGGAGGAACTGAAGGATCAATCTGTAGCTTCATCATTGACTGAAGCTATTGTGGATCAAGAAACTTCTGTTGAGGAATCAAGGGCTGAAACCTCTGCATTGCCATCTGAGAAATATGAAACAATGGAAACTGAACCGCAAAATGATGAGAGTCCACCAAAGATCCAAGAACAAACAACAGAGGTTGAAGAAGCCTTGAATGACGAAAGTTGTATATGGTGGAGAGAAAATGAGACAAATGAAACCTTGAAAATCCCAACAATGTTGAGAAAGAGATTATCACACAAGATCAAACTGTAAAGAATCAAGAACAAGCTCAAGTTGTTGTGAAAGAAGCCACAATTGTAAGTGAAAAATACATTAAAAACATCAAAATGAATATATCAGTGTCAAGCACAAACCTACCTTCGATACTCAACCAAATCCAAATAATGCAAGATATAAAAGTAATTTCAGGTCCAGTAATGGGGTCTAAACAACATAAGCCAAAATGTAACAGGAAAAAACAATAAAAGAATGTTGAGAGGCTCATTTTATATTAGGCAGCAAGCTTAGACATATGAGACTAATGTAAATTTTAACAAACAGGTTCCAAAAGAAACCATGGAGAAACCTGAAGCAAGAGACTTGCAACCTGGAGAAGCTAAAGATATTGCTCATGGAGAAGAGAAACCAGATACTTCAGTTGTGGAAATAAACCCGGAACATGCATCGGCCAGTTCAGGCAATTTATCAGTCTGATAGTCTCCAAAGATCTGCCGAAGAGAAAGTAGATGTGGCTGAACATGTGATTGAATCGAGGGAACAAACTCCGGCTCAGATGCCCCGGTGATAGTTGAAGCACCAACAGATGCTGAAACTAAACCACATAAGAAATCTCAAAACATGCTATCAGGTGTTGGATCCAGAGTCAAGAATTCAATTTCCAAGGTGAAGAAAGCAATTACTGGTAAATCTTCTCATTCAAAAGAACCAAAGGGAAACGGCAAATGAAGATGATCCTCTTTCCAAGTCGGTATAATTTTATGATTTGTTAAGGCTTGGTGTGTCTTTGTGCAGACAGAGGTAGCAATTTTTGGTTTTTTGGTATAAACATACTTGAACACATAGATACAGATTTGTTTGTTTGTTAGAGCTCAGCAAAATCAGATTTGTTTTCCATGTAAATTTGCATTGAAACAACTTCAAATTAGCATATACAACTTTCAAGTTAAACCATACTGCCTAAAGCAAAGAACTTTTTAGTTTCTTGCTTACAATTACCGTTGAAATTCGCAGAACAAGAAATTGTGAATGAAAACAAGTTTCTCAGAATTATAATTGAATACAACTGCAATTGGAATGAAAAATTGGGAACTTATTAGTCTCGAATTTACCATTTCAATCAATTAAACAGCTAAACACTAGCTCAGTATCTAAAATGAAATCCAAATAAAAGAATTAATGGAATTAACATTTGTAAAAAATTAAATTACCCCATTTCAGATTCCTTCAAAAGAAAGTACACATTAAACTTCGATAAATTTCAGTTCCGCTTAAAATAACTAACATTTGTTCCAACAACAAACATAAAATTAAAAACTACCCAAGAAAAAGGAAAAACAAAAACGATTAAAAACCGAACAAATCCATGAAGACCCACCACTTAAAACCTTCTCCCCGGTCCACCGCCGCGACCGAACCCGACTTGAGGGAGCGGAACAGCAACTGGGTCAACCTTAACAAGCCCAGGAATATCAGCCATTGCAAGAACCGAAAGCATATCAAGGGTTTCCTTATCAACTTCGATTTGGTCGACCTTGATGGCGGATTCATCGGGGACGAAATCCATGCGACGCTCGCGCTCTTCTTCTTGAAGCTTAAGAGAAATCCCACGAACTGGGCCCTTCTGGATACGTTTCATAAGATGGGTGGAGAAACCGGCGATCTTGTTTCGGAGCCTCTTGGATGGGATTATAGCTACTTCTTCGATAATCTTTTTATTGGTGTGAAAATCAAGGGTCATACGAGAGTAGTACCGCTCGATTACCTGGCGGGACGATTTCTTCACGGTCTTCGTGCGAACACGGCCCATTGCTTGGATCGGCGGAGGCTGAGGAGTGAATGGCCGTAGACTCGCAGAGTTGAAAGATAAGAAATGTTAGAGGTTAGGGTTAGGGGTTTTAAGTGGTTTTCTTTGTAATATAAAAGGAGTAAATTTGATTCACACTTGCAAATTTAGTATAAATTGAAAATGAAAATGATGTTGTCTGATTAATATGCTATCATAGCATCAATTAAAATTATTTTAGAATTCTTTGAAATTTAAGACATGAATGATTTACATGTATATAGTTTCTTGAACTTCACAAACTGCATTAAAATTAGGGTAAACTATACCGGTGGTCCCCAAACTATTATCGTTTTCTTATTTTAGTCCCTAAATTATGTTTTTCGACAAAATCGTCCATTCTGTTACATAGTTCTCTTGTTTTGGTCCCCGACGTTAAATAGCTAACGGTTTTGCTGACGTTGCATTTTTTAAATATTTTTTAATCATTTCTCTCTCCTCTTAAAAAAATGCCACGTCAGCAAAACCTTAGCTATTTAACGCCGGGGACCAAAACAGGAGAACTATGTAACAGAAGGGACGATTTTGCCGAAAAACATAGTTTAGGGACCAAAATAGGAAAATGGTAATAGTTTGGGGACCACCGGTGTAGTTTTCCCTTAAAATTACTACATTAAGTCGCGGTGAGGAAGGCATGATTTATTTTTACAAATTTCAAAAGAAAATAATCCTTTATGCCTTCGAATACGGATGTAAAACAGGTAATTTGATGGGTTTCAGGTCGGGTTAAATCGAATATAAGTAATTTTATGTCGATTTAATGTTTCGACTCGATTCGGGTCGGTGTGGGTCAGTTTCAGGTCGGGTCAAAACGGTTCGGGTATGAATCGGATAATTGACGGGTTAATTTAGATTCGAATGGACTTCAGGTCGGGTTCATTTAAGGTCGGGTACATTTCAAGTCGGGTTCATTTCAGGTCGGGTAATTTCAAGTCGGTTTCATTTTAGGTCTGGTTAATTCGGTTTCGAATTCGTATTATTAAGTTTGAGTTTGGTACAATTAGTCGATAGACTTTGGGTTGGGTCATTTTAATTTTCGAGTAAATTATTTAACGCCTTTCGGCTTTCACGAACACGAATCACGTTAAAAATAAATATTAGGGACTATAATGAATAAAATATCATCACATTAAAAATATTGGACTAAATTACAAAAAATGAACTGGGGTCAAATCGGAATAAAAAAAGTTTTAGGGACTATAACAAACAAAAATATAAAATTAAAATTAAAAACATTGGACTAAATTACCAAAAAATGAATAAGGGTCAATTTGGACTAAAAATAAAATTTTAGGGACTTTAATGAACAAAAATATCATCATATTAAAAACATTGGACTAGATTATAAAATTTAAAAATAAACAATAGTAAATTTGAATCCCTAAACCCCAAACCTCAACCCCTAAATCTTACAACCCCAACCACTCAACTTAAAGACATTTACCCTTAAAACCCTAACACTGAAGTTGATACATTTACCCCCAAACCCTAAACATGAACCCTAAATCTTACAATCACTAATAATTAAAGTGCAAATTGAATCCCTAAGCTAATCTCATAACCCTACCCAACTAGTTAACTTAAACACATTTACCCCTAAATCCTAACAATCAACTTGACACATTTACCCCTAATCTTACAATTACTCACTAATAATTAAAGACTTAAAGTGCAAACTGAATCTCTAAACTAATAATTAAAGTGCAAACATAATTTTCTAATCCTTAAACGAACTCCATAACCCAACCACTCAAGTTGACAAGATTATCCTTAAACCCTAAACCTCAACCCTAAATCTTTTTTCCTAGACCCAAATAAATTAAGCCTTTAAAAGTCCGTCAAACGTTTGGAGTCGTCATCGTTCGTTTTTTAGGTTGGTACAACCGAAATAAGTTGGGCCTTTAAAATGTTTAATTATTAAATAATTTAATTAAGGGGGTCTAATTAAAAAAGAACCTAAACCTAAAGCTCTAAGGACACTAAACTAAAATTAGGAGTAAATTGAATCAAAGTAAAACTAAAAAATTTAAAAAAAAACTTAAATGTAAAGTTCTTAAACTAGCAATGACCTAAAGTACAATTAACCCCTAAAAATGGTGGGCGGGGTTTTTACCTCCATTTGTGTGCTCATTGTTTTGAATTGAAATTGAAATGGATTAGGGATTGGATTTGGCCGGTCTTTGTCTTGACTTACACCTTGGGAATTGGGTTGACCAAATCCCTAAAAAAATGGGTGCTTATTTTTTTTTAACTTTACACTAAATTAGAATATAAAAAAATTGGTTAATTTGAACTAAAAATTAAGTTTTAAGGATTAGAATAAATTGTACTAAATTGTCAAAAATATCATCATATTTAAAACATTAGACTAACTTATAAAAAAATTAAAATAGATTCAGGTTAATTCGGTTAAAAATTATGGACAAATATGAACAAAAATAAACCCCAAATCCCTAAAGTAATCATATAACCAAAAACACTCAACTTGACACGTTTACCCCTAAACCTCAAACCGCAACCCCTAAATCTTACAATCACTAATAATTAAAGTACAAGTCTAATTCTTGAATCTCTAAATCCATAAACTAATATCATAACCCAACTCCAAACACCCAACTTAAAACATGTATTGTTTGTACCCTTAAACCCCTAATCCCAACCCATATTCCCTAAACTAATTCTATTACCCCAAACAATCAACTTGACACATTTACCCCTAAACCCCAAACATGAACCTCTAAATTTTACAAGCATTATTCTCTAATAATTAAAGTGAAAGCCCAATGCTCTAATCTCAAACCACATTCCCTAAATTAACCCTATTACCCCAAACAAGCAACTTGACACATTTACTCCTAAACCCCAAACTGAACCCCTAAATCTTACAAAGCACTATTCTCTAATAATTAAAGTGCAAGCTCAATCCCCTAAGCTCAACCCCTATTCCCTAAACTAACCCCATCACCCCAAACAATCAACTCAGATCAGTTCTATAAGAAGTTAGATGATTTTACATGTTGAGTCAATTACAGATCAGGTTCGTAACAGGTCATGTTGATAACATGTCCGGTAATATCAGTTATTTTCCAGGTTAATCTCGGGTTCAGGTTCATATCAGGTCGGATGTAGGTCTGGTTCAGTTATCATATTATCATGTTTAATTCAGGTTCAGGTCGTTCTCAGTTGGGTTCTGATCCAAAATTTTTAGGTATAACTTGGGTTCAGGTCAACACTAATTCGAACTCGAATCGATTTCAAATCACCACCACCTCGGGTCACAAACAATTCTTACTCAAATTGATTTTAGTCAGTTTTACAGGTCAGGCCAGCTTTTTACATCCTAGTCATGATCGAAGTATAATAACCCGTACATAACGCTAAGGACCTTATGAAATTCCAATTATATATGACACATTACTAAGATAACCATGGTTTAGATTCAACTTTCACACATGTTCACATATCACATCTTTAATTCATATACACATTTTATATACATATCAAACAAGCCGAAAACTTTATATATCGAAATCGAATTAGGAATGCATACCTTGTATTTCTAGACAATGGTATGAACATATATCGATACAATCTTCACATTGGATTCACATATTGATAGTTCACAAATATTACCTATTCATATGAGCATAGTACACACACACATATGCATAAACACATAAATTCACATCCACATGACCAAGTTACACTCACCTCAATTTATAGGTTTCCAATATAACAACCAAGCAATTAGCATGCCTTCCTAGATTTTCATGTACTCTTGCATTTTAGGGTTTTGTCCACCCTTTCCATTTTTGAGCTTCTAACAAATATATCGCACATTAAGATCTATATATAAACACTATACACAAATTTAAAATGATTAACCATTAAAATTTACAAGTATTTTACTTTGGCTTCACTCCACAATCCAGTACTTTTCTATCCAAATTCTTCTCCCAACGCAGAATCAAAGAATGGTTAATGGTGTCTTAGCTTACTCTTTTATTTTCTCTCTCTAATTTTTATCAAAATTATTCTCTCTCTCAAAGAAGCTCACGAATAGTAAGGTATAAATGAAGAACAACTTTCTTTCTTTTCCTTTTTTGTTTCAATTCCCACAACTACAAGGAAAACTATGTTTTTCCCTCTTTTTCAGTTCTCCTTTTTATTGTGATTGTTACATGGGTAAACTACAACAGAGGTCACTCAATTATAGGTATGGTTACATTTAGGTCACCCAATTATTAAAAGTTACATTTGAGTCACTCAATTATGGGCAAGGTTACATTTGGGTCACCCAATTATTAAAGGTTACATTTGGGCCACTTAATTATGGGTAAGGTTACATTTGAGTCACAATTCGTATTTAAAAAAGTACATCAATTTAGTCATTTTTCTTCCAAATCACTTGTATACCCTCGTTAACATTAGAATACTTCATTTGAAATCATTAATCAATCTAATACACATATTGATATACTTTTTTTTTAAATATGAAGGGTGACCCAAATGTAATCTTACCCATAATTGAGTGATCCAAATGTAACCTTTAATAATTGTGTGACCTAAAAGTAACATTACCCATAATTGAGTGACCCAAATGTTACTTTTAATAATTGAATGACCCAAATATAACCTTACCCATAATTGAGTGACCTCGTTGTAGTTTACCCTTGTTATATTTAATCTATCGATAATTAATATTAATCTTATGTTGACGCCTACACCTAAGGGTGTTCAAAAATATCCGATCTGACCGATCCGATCCGATTATCCGTTGATCCGATCCGAAAATTTGGATATCCGATCCGATTTTTATTTTCGGATCGGATATCTGATCCGATTATAGATTTTCCGGATCGGATACTGATCGCAATATTTCAAGTTTCGGATTATCCGAAAACCCGAAAATTCGAAAATATAATTTTTTAAATATTAATCTTGTTATATTTAACAATTTGATGCTTGTTATATCCAAAAATTTAAAAAATCGATTTTTTCATAGATGTGAATCTTGTTATATTTAGCAATTTGTAGTTTGTTATATTCGAAATTCCGAAATTTTCATAAATACGACCTTCAAATTCAATAAAATAGTTGAATCAAATTATATTTTCGGATGATCGGATATCCGAATATCCGATTATCCGGTATCCGAAAAACTGAATATCCGATTTTTTCCGGATCGGATACGGATCACTATATTGCTGATCCGAAAACCCGGATATCCGAAAAAACCGGATCGAATCCGATTCGATATCCGAAAATGAACACCCCTACCTACACCAATTTACTTAATGATGGCATGACTAATCATTTAAAAGGAGTAATTAACATGGAAACTTCTTGTTCTCTTTTCTTTCCATTTTAGTCACTTTTACAATTTCTCATGATTTTACACTCTATTCACTTTAATCCTTTCCATTACACTTATCATTTAATATTTAAATTCTTATTTAATAATCAAACACAAAAAACTCATATTCAAATTATTTTATAGGTAATCTTCACCTGTGGTCCCTTTTGTTTGAGTTTATTCTATTTTGGTCACCCGAATTCAAAAAAGATCATTCTTGCCACTTACGTTTTGAATGGTGTCTATTTTGGTCACCCGAATTCAAAAAAGATCATTCTTGCCACTTACGTTTTGAATGGTGTCTATTTTGGTCCCTTGGCCGTTAACCTTCGTTAATAAAAAATTAATTTTTAATTTAACCCCCAAACTTTCAAAATTTTATTTTCACCATCTTCCCCAAAAATTATATATTTCAAACTATATAATCAAGCAAAAGACCCTGAAGCACTAAGAAGCCCATTAATTATATGCTTACAGGACATGCTTCCCTCTCTGGTTTATTGCACGAGGGGTATCCAGACCTGTGTGATGCATAATACTCACCCAATAACGCCAAGATATGAACAAAACTAATTTATTGCAACATTTGTTGAATAAATGCTATAATCTGATTTCATCCAAAATAACATATCAACACCTCTAGATTCCCATACAGAATAACATATATGTTTATAAGCTCAGAGTTAGAAATAGCAGCAACATCAATGGAATAACACAATACAGAGGCTAAGCCTAAAACTTCATTGGTACTGAACTTAAAGTTCAAAACTAGTACGAGAATGCAGTTCCAAGTAATAAACTATAGATATATTGTAATACCCTAAAACCGGGCCTAGGAATGTTCTACTATTTAGAAATCTCTAAATAGTTAATTTATCATGCTTAAATAAAATTGATTAGGGGATTACATTGAAAAACCAACAAAATTAGGGGTTGAATTTAAGAGAAAATTGAATTAGCAATTCAATAGGGACCTAATTGGAAGAACGAATGAAAGGAGTGATCAAATTAAGGTGACTAAACCGAAAGAAGTGGAAAATTCAAAGATTGCATGCCAAATTCCCAATATCCTTTAATTGCCCTTGATTCTTCCATGATTAGTGGATAAATTGAGGACAAAATGGTCATTCCATTAGGGAAAAGGAGATGAACCATCAACCAACATCATTCTCTTTCATTCCACCCGATTCAACTAAGAAAAAGAGAGAGAAAATGAGCTTGAGTGAGAAAGCTTGAGATTATGAAGTTAGAACTTGATTTGGCACCAAATTAAATTAGCCAGCATCATACGTAAGGTTATCACATGTTGTTTCATCCTATTTTATGCTTGAATTTCTGATTAGGTAGTGTATATATGTCAGAATGAAGTATTATGTTGCTAAAAATTAAGGAATGAGTTGCGGTTAGAAGAATTGAGATGTGAGAACATGAAATTGATCTATATAATTAATGAACTTGAGTTATACATGCTTGGGTAACATGTTTAAACTGTTATACATGTCCAAACCATTATACTACTTGCTGGAAATGAGGAATTAGAAGTGTGAATTAGAATGATTTAAATTTAAATTGTTTGGATTCAATATGATCATCAAACGACAAACACCGACGAAGGTACGCTAAAATCAAAAGGTACCATTGATTGTTTTCAAATTTATATTTATGCTTATTCCTATTCTAGCATTAATAACAATTTTGAAGATGAGAATGAGTCACTTTGCAACCAAAAGAACAATAGTGATGATCTCAATGAGAAGGAACTTGTAAATTACATTGCAAAAAAAGACTATGCACGAGGATCCTTCAAGACATCTTCTCTTTCCTGGTACTTTGATGAACCTCCTCCATTTACCGGTTTAGATTCGAGGGAGAATCTTTTTGAGAAGTGGGGGAATGATACATGCATGAGAGGGGTGAAACTAATCATTTTGGAAAAGAAGTTAAAACTGTTTTGCAAGTCAGAAACGTCAGTCAACTTGAGACTCCTTTTTGGATGGGATCCAGGCATTTATGGGTCGACATGTCTTCTTGAAACTTGTCCGACTATCAATTATCTTTCAAACGGATCTTGAAACGCCTCAATAGGACATCTGGAACTCAAGATACATCTATTTTAGCAAAGATAGCGCATGCAGAAATTCTTATACGGGATTAATACGAGATTTTTGGATAATTACGAATTTTCAAGATTTTATTTGATTATTTGTAATTTAAATCAATATAGGATTCCGCAATATCTATTAGGATCAGATTTATTTAATTAGGATTTTATTTTCAATATTTATTTATTATTAGAAGTTACTTATGTAATTAAGAGATTAGATTTCAACATTTATTTATTGTATTTAATTCCTAAGTTTACTAGGATTAGAACTTCTCCAAGGCTTATGTAAGAATGTTAAAAGTGACCTAGTGCAATTCTGCCCAGAATGCTCTATTCTGGGCAGCAACTTTAAAAATTCACCATAAATTTTATACATGGAATTTAAGGCTGAAAGTTTAATGGATAGTACTTTAATATGTCTATTTTCATTAGGAGAAAGCAGAGTTAAATTCCAGATTCTGTGCTAGAAACCCTAACTGGAAAACACTGGACAATGCAAATTGTCCAAAGACTGCGAATACCCTGTATTCAAACAATAAACTGTATTAATTGGCTCGACATGAGACTGCCAGCCCTAGACCATTAGAAAGAGGATTAAATAAGTTTAAAAGGGTGTGAATTAATTGAAATTACGAGGTACGAAACAAAATTTATGTACAATTAAGTATGAAGTGTGCAAGCTGCCAGGCTAGTAGCAACTTAGCTAGTTGGAAACTGTTTTAAATCACAGTTAATGAAACTGTTTTATAATCGTTTAGGATAGTTAAATCCTATATTGTTTGCCTAATTGGAATGTTGGCTGATTGGATATATATGTACCTCGAAATAACTTGTTACCAAAATTGAGTGAGCATGTGAGACTTGTTTTGATATGTATTTACTTGTGTAATGTTTTAGAGCAATGTGTTAATTCTGTGGATGTGGAAAGAGAGTAGCATTCAAGGGCTAAAAACAAAGGGATACGCATTCAAGACAAGAATTAAGCTTGGATGTTCAGTGAGTGTAACTAACTGTAGGGTTAGGACTAAGTCCTAACCAACCTTGTTTACATAAATACTTGATGCATCATGCATAATTGTATGAGTATGTTATTGGTAAATGAGGAAGTATGATGCTAAAATGAATGCATGATATACTATTGATGATTGTTTGATCTCTATTTCGAATGCTAGCAAGTATATTTGATTCATTGAAGTTGATATCTATGGTATATTGATTGACACGCTGTTTGTACAGTAATGATATTATATGCCAGCATATTGGATGCTACTTGATGCTTGAAATGGAGAACTAAGGCTCTTGGCCTAAGGGTCTATTATGCACATGATATTGCCATGATTATTG
The DNA here is from genome assembly GCA_030270665.1 of Hibiscus trionum. Lineage (NCBI taxonomy): Eukaryota > Viridiplantae > Streptophyta > Magnoliopsida > Malvales > Malvaceae > Hibiscus > Hibiscus trionum. The sequence continues at coordinate 34,330,054 of BSYR01000021.1, forward strand.
AATGAATTCTTGAGCAAGATGATGTTCATTTCAAGCTTGTGACATGTAACCTGAATGAAATGTATAAAGGCTATAATCGAACAACCTTGGTAGCTAGTTGGATTAGGTTGAAGGGCATGCCTTAGAATCTAGAGCTCATGTGTAAGGGTGGACTACGGTCCTGGGCTAAGGCCCCTAATTGGCGACAGACGGAGGGTTCATATATGGTCTTTGGCGACAGTAGGAGGGCTGACCAACACTACGGTGCACATTGTGGCGACAGTTGGTTGGAGATTCGATTACCTAGCTAACTATGTACCAACAAGGTTGTTTTAAATGATAATAAATGCAATATTAAAACTTGTATTGTATGTTGCTTGTCAAGGAAGCCATGATATGATTGATATTTGAATTGAATGCCATGACCTGTAGATTTCTTGTTATAAAAGCATGACTCCCTTGAACAATTGAACTTTGACTATGTTTGGAACGATTTCTTGCTATAAAAGTATGAATTGGTTGATGAAAACATTGTTTGATACTCGATATGATAGCTTGATACTTTGTATACATGCTTCTAATCGAATGAATTGATGATTTACTATATAAATATATTGTTGAGTGGATCGAATGATCGAAATGAACCAAGAGGGGGGTGAATTGGATTTTTAAAGGTTTAGGTGGTGGAAATTGCAAATTAAAAAGACAGACAAGGAATTTTAGAGTAGTTCAAATTCCAAATGAACTCTACATCCACTACCTTAGCTTCACTAAGGATTTGTAACAATTCCACTAATTGCTCTTCCCCTTTTCTAGGCTAAGGAGGTAACCCTTACAATTTTCGGTTAAATTTTCTACCCTAAATTTAACCCAATCCTCACACAAATAAAACAAAGATTTTGTTGGCTAAGAAAGTATCTCTCAATACAAATTGTAGCCCAATTACAAGCACTCAACCCAATTGAAATGATAAGAATGAAAATTACAATTGGGGTTTCTAGACAATATTGGGATTTAGGAACAAATGCTTGGATTTGATGTTTGGATGTTTGCTTTTGGATCAATAGTTGTTGCTGGAGCTTTTAGAGGTCCCTTTTATACATTCTCATTGATTTCTAGCCGTTGTGGTTGTTGCATTCATCAATAGAGCCGTTGGGGGTGTTATCTCACCTCCATAAATGCAGTCTGCAACCAACCGTTTCGAAATGCCTGACCCTGTTTCGAAACAGACCAAAATAGAAAGAGCCATTGGGGTGCATTAAAGAGCCCGTATCGAAACGGTTTGACCCGTTTCGAAACACTTTTTCCACTGTCAAGGGTCGTACCGAAACGGCTTGAACTCGTTTCGAAACGCCTTAACGGTTTCTTAAAAATCAGTTAAAAACTTGCAACGGTCATATTTTTCAAATCAAATGAAGAACCGTTTTGAAACACTGAGTGTCGTTTTGATACGGTGTCTCTATGTTCTTAAGCCGTTTCGAAACACAAGTTGGCAGTGTTGAAAACGTTTCGATACCCTTTTCGAAACATGGGTTGATAGTTTCAAAACTGTTTCAAAACACCTTAGGCCGTTTCGAAACAGGGACTCGAAAATCACTGTTTTGGCTTTAAGAACACTTAAAAAATATTTGGAAAACATAGTTTTTAACTTAGGCATATTCTTTAAATCATATAGGGATGTTTGAGGACTTAAAAATTCGTTTTCACATTTTCAATTTAGTCCTTAGGTTCTTTAGTTATATCAAAATTAAAATATCGGTTTCACAATCTCCCCCTTTTTGATATAACAAAACCAAAGTTAGAATTTTTAAGATTTTTGAAAATTTTGAATACATTCTAACTCCCCCTCAATTTAAGATCAGTTTTTAAAGTTTTAAAACGATTTAACTTTGAAATTCAAGGTTTAAAACTTAAAAACACTTTAAACATTTAAAAACGAATTTTGGCTCTTAGATTTCTTCTCCCCCTTTTTGTTAGATCAAAAATAGAAACAAGGCTCATAGAGAAGAGATAGGGTTAGTAGCAATAAGCATTAAGCCATAAGCAATAAGCAACAATAATATTAATTCATAAAATTAAAATATCGAAAACATAATTCTTCAACAATAAGTTCAAAGCATAATCCCAAATAAAACTAAAAGCATAAGTTCATAAAACATAATGGAAATAAAGACGCAAACTTAATCCTAAAATGCACAGCTAATATGATATGTCATGAATATCCTAGGCCTCGTCGTCACCATCATCATCCGAGGTCTCATCATCACTCTTGACTTGAGATTGACGAAACTTCATCCATTGGCCATAAAAGGTAGAGAAGGACATATCCATGGCCGAGTGTTGAATCTCAAGGGATTGGAGTCGATCCTCTACATCTTGCAAACGAGTATTGATAGCACCAAAGCCCGAAGCCATGTTAGTGTCCATGGCATTGAACCGCTCGGTAAGGAAAGCCGTGAGAGCTTCATTGTTTGCAACTTGAGCTTGTGGTTGAGGTTCAACGGGAGGAGGAGGAGGAGGTGCTTCCCTATCAACACGTGCCCAATTTCCATCGTTTACATAGCGAAAACCGGACTTACGGAGAGAGGACTCACCAATTTTTGACTTGCGAGGTTCCGGAGAGTCGTAGGTGCAATCAAGATTAAGCTTGCTAAAGATATGACTTAAAACCGTTCCATAAGTGAAGGATTTCAATGCATCAGTGTCACGAAGCTTAACATTGTTAACCATTTCGGCAAACATGATCTTAACTAGATTAGGGCGCTCACCACGACGGAAACACTCAAGCCAAAAATAGTCTACTTCACGGATGTGAGAATATTTACCTCCAGAGGGGCGAAGGAACCATGAGACCATCAAATGGAGGAAACGATCGTGCGCATCCAAAGTAAGCACCTGACCGGTGTGAGAACCAAAGTGACTCTCATTCTCAATTCCTTCATCCTTAAGAGAAAATGTAGACTCCAAGAGAGGGACATTAACAACAATCCTTTTTCCCAAAATAAAAGACTCAATCCCAACAATTTCGGAGTTTTCTTCATCATTGATAAATTGAGCATTGGAGTAAAAGAGAAGTACCATGTGTTTGTAGCAAATGTCCGGGATGCTCAAAAGACCAAGGAAACTCCATTCTCTCAAACGCTCGAGGTAACGGAAAAGAAAGCGCTCGGAGTCAAGGAAGTTGATATCAATAACCCGCTCACGACGAACTTCATACTCCTTGACATACTTGAAACGATCCCTCATCTCTTAAGTACGAAGAGATTTTTGAAAGAGCAGGGTGAGATTTGGGAGAATACTCGAGTCACTAACTTGACTGGTCTTACGCTTTCTGTGAATATTTTCCGTAGCCATCCTAAAAACATTAAGCAAGCAAGAAAAAATTTTAAGTGTATGCATGAGATTTTATAATTCAATCCAATGATAAATCCCACTTAGGTTTAAAAACAAGTTTTTTAAAATAAAATAAACAAAGCAAAACAAAACAAACAAAATTTTTAAGAGAAAAACAATGAATAAAAATACGAGAGAAAAATTTTATATTCGAATCAAAAAATTGAAGATTTTGAAATTTTTTTACAAGATTTGAAAAACCCAAGCATCAAAACATATAAACTATACAAAAATAAAATTTTCTAACCTAAGATTCGAATACAAATTGAAGGAAAAAGAAAAAGATGAAAAATACCTTAAATTGGGATTTTGGATGAATGGATGAAAATCCTTGCACAATATTGTTGAAGCTTGCTTAGACTTGTGTTTAAGAGAAAAACCCCTCAAGATTTGGTGAAAAACAAAGAGGTTTAGAGGGTTTTTTATAGGAAAAATTTGAAACTAGGGTTTTTAGGGTTTGGGAGAGTTTTAGTTTGTGTTAAACTTTATCATTAAAGGCCTCTTTAAAGCAGTCCGCGAATCCGTTTCAGAACGGTCTTGAACGTTTCGAAATGCGAGCATGACGGTTTGACCGTCTTTTCGACTTCAGCTGATAGTTTCGATACGGGTTTGACCGTATCAAAGCCCCGTTGACTTGTATCGAAACTTGTTTCGATACACCCCTTGGCAGTAGCCAAAACGTTTCGAAACCCTATTAAGGCATTTCGAAACGCCATTCTCTCAGATATGAATTTAAAGCATCCGTATTGAAACAGGTTGACCCGTTTCGATACACATGGGCCTGGAAGTGCAGATGAGGCTCTAAAAGTGCAGAAAATTGAATTTTTCTAAGGTCTAACTTGCATGAATGACATGAATGAGCAGGAAAAACATATGCAAACATAAACATACTCCCCCTAGCTATAGGCATGGATGAAATTAGGAGTAAAAACACATAAACACGGCATTTCACAAGATCAAGCAATTTTAAGCACAAAAAGGTCCTAAAAGGTCAAGATAGGCTAGCTAGACCTAACTCTCTCCTAAGGGACCAAAAACGCTCTTTGTCTAAAGGTTTTGTAAATATATCCGCTAATTGATTTAAGGTGTCTACATACTCTATAACCACATCTTCTTTAAGGACATGATCTCTAATGAAATGATGCCTTATTTCTATGTGTTTGGTTCTAGAGTGTTGGATGAGATTTTTTGTCAAACATATAGCACTAGTGTTATCACATTTAAGGGGTATGGTTTCAACCTTAATGCCATAATGTAAGAGTTGTTGCTTCATCCAAAGGACTTGAGCACAACAACTCCCGAAGGATATGTACTCGGCTTCGGTGGTAGATAAGGCTACACTATTTTGTTTCTTAGAGAACCAAGATATGAGCATACTACCTAGGAATTGACAAGTTCCCAAAGTACTCTTCCTATCGATTTTGCATCCCCCATAATCCGCCTCCGAATAAGCATGAATGTTGAAGGTGAGTATCTCTAAGGTACCTAAAGATTCTCTTAACGGCTATAAGGTGAGACTCTCTAGAACTAGCTTGAAACCTAGCACACAAGCAAACACTAAACAAGATATCCGGTCTACTTGCGGTAAGGTAAAGCAAAGATCCAATCATAGAACGGTAAAGCTTAGAGTCAACACACTTACCTCCTTCATCTTTGTCAAGCTTTGTAGATGAGCTCATAGGTGTGGCTTGTGGCTTTGCATTCTCCAAGCCAAACTTCTTGAGCATATCCTTTATGTATTTTGCTTGATTGATGAAGGTGCCATCCTTCTTTTGCTTGATTTGAAGTCCCAAAAAGAATGAGAGCTCCCCCATCATGCTCATCTCGAATTCACCTTGCATTAGCTTAGAAAACTCTTTGCAATGACATTTGTTAGCAGAACCAAAAATAATATCATCAACATAAATTTGAACTACTAAGATGTCATTTTTATACATTTTTATAAAGAGTGTAGTGTCCACCTTACCTTTTTCAAAACCCTTTTCAATTAAAAAGTTTGAAAGTCTTTCATACCAAACTCTAGGAGCTTGTTTTAAACCATAAAGAGCTTTAGTGAGTTTGAAAACATGATTTGGAAATTTTGAGTCTTCAAAACCCGGTGGTTGTTCCACATACACTTCCTCATTTATAAAACCATTTAAAAACGCGCTTTTAACATCCATTTGAAAAAGCTTGAAATCATGATAACATGCATATGCAAGCAACATCCTAATGGCTTCCATTCTAGCTACGGGTGCATAGGTTTCATCAAAATCTATTCCCTCTTCTTGAGTGTAACCTTGTGCTACTAGTCTAGCTTTATTTCTCACAACGTTACCACTCTCATCTAGCTTGTTCCTAAAGACCCATTTAGTTCCTATGGTAGATTGATTACTAGGCCTATCAACTAATGTCCAAACATTACTTCTCTCAAATTGATTTAACTATTCTTGCATAGCCATAATCCAAAAATCATCTTTCAATGCTTCTTTTATATTCTTAGGCTCTATGCATGAGATAAATGCAACTTGATTCATTAATCTAAGAGAAGATCGAGTGGTTACCCCCTTGGATGGATCACCCAAGATTTCACCATCTTTGACATAGTTGAACTCCCTTGGGTAGCTCACTTCCTTTTCCTCAAGAGCCAAGTCCTTCAAGGCTTAAAGAGGTGGATCTTGTGTGTCCTCTTCTTTTGTTGGAATCTCATCCTCCTTTGAAGTTTGTCCTCCATCAAAGGCATTTATGATTCCTACATCATCATCATCACAAGAATCCTTCCTTGGAAGGAGGTTATCATCGAATACAACATGTATAGATTCTTCTACTACTAAAGTTATCTTGTTAAATACTCGATAGGCTTTAGATGTTAAAGAGTATCCTATGAAAATAGCTTCATCACTTTTTGCATCAAAATTTACCTAAGTTGTCTTTTCCATTATTTAAAACAAAACACTTGCAACCAAAAGGGTGAAAATAGCTAATGTTAGGCTTTTTAGATTTTAAAATCTCATAAGGTGTTTTCTTTAAAATTGGCCTAATCATTACTCGGTTAACAATATAGCAAGCGGTGTTTGTGGCTTCCGCCCAAAAATATTTAGGTAAATTATTTTCACAAAGCATGGTTCTAGCCATTTCTTGTAAAGTTCTATTTTTCCTCTCAACTACCCCATTTTGTTGAGGAGTTCGAGGAGCCGAAAAATTGTGGCTAATACCATTTTCATTTAAAAAATCTTCAAACCCTAAATTTTGAAACTCAGTTCCATGATCACTTCTAATATGTGAAATTCTAAGTTCAAGATCATTTTGGGTTAGTTTTGAAAATGTGATGAATTTTTCTAAAGCCTCATCTTTAGTACTTAAAAATAGAACCCAAGTAAATCTAGAGAAATCATCAACAAGTACAAATGCATAAGATTTACCACCCAAGCTCATAGTCCTAATTGGCCCAAATAAATCCATATGGATAAGTTGTAAACATCTACTTGTAGAAACATCATTAATGGATTTAAAGGAAGACTTATGTTGTTTACCCTTGGAGCATGCATCACAAATTTTATCGTTTGAGAGTTTAATCTTGGGTAAACCTCTAACTAGATCAAGGGAAACTAGTTTTTCTAAAATACTAATGCTAGCATGTCCTAGTTTCATATGCCACAACCATGCATCATTTTCATTTTGTGCTACTAAGCATGCATGGGATGTATGTATGTCATCTAGATGCACCATGTATATGTTCCCCATGCGATGACCTATGAGCATAATATTATTAGATTTAATGTCAACAATTTTGCATCCATTTTTATCAAATAGAACATTAAATCCTTTATCACACAATTGACTTATGCTCAATAAGTTATGTTTAAGACCATCGACATACAAGACATTTTCAATGAGAATAGTAGAGTGATTACCTATGGAGCCAATACCTTTAATGTGGCCTTTGGAGTTGTCACCAAATGTCACCACTCCTCCACTTTTTGGCTTTAGATCCATGAATCTACTCTTGTCTCCGGTCATATGCCTTGAGCATCCACTATCAAGGTACCATGAGTTTTGACTTTGTGCTTTGGCCTTGTAGCAATGCTCCCCCTACAAACAAAGATATTAAGCTTTTGTTTTTGGTACCCAAATCATTTTGGGTCCATGAGTGTTAGCTCCCAAAACCTTGGTTCCCTTAGGAATCCAAGATGACATAGCAATAATGTTATTAGATTTTACAAGTTCCTTAGGACCCCATACACTTCTAATTCTTTTAGTTCTACTATGTCTAGGAAAGCTACCTTGTTTGTAGTAGTTAGTCTTTTTCTTAGGTTGGTTTGATTTTAAAGATTCACCTATTTCATGCTTGACACTACCAACATTTTTAAAAGACTCTTTGAGCATATTTAGCTCATCTAACACCTTTTGGTGTTCACTATTACATTGAGATAAAAGATTATTAAGGTCAACATTTTCATCTTGAAAAAATTTTAGTTCATCTTTCAACCCTAATATCTTTTTCTCAAATTTTAAATTAGCTTGAGAGAGTAAGTCATTTTTATCATTTAGTTCCAAAATGATTTTCTTATTCCTAATGACCGACTCCTTATATTTCTCAACCAATTCATCAAAGACCTCTTGCAACTCATCATATGCATCATTTAATTCATCATATGTAAAATCAAAAGATGATGAGCTAGAGGTTACCATAGAGGAATCTTCCTCAAGTGCCATGAGGCAAAGGTTGACCACTTCTTGTTCGTCATCCTCCGATGACTCCTCATCACTCCAAGTAGCAAGCTTGGCTTTGAGCTTCTTCTTCTTCTCAAAGCCCTTCTTCTTGAGTTGAAGGCACTCCGAACGTATGTGGCCGGGTTTATTGCACTCGAAGCAAATGATTTGATCCCTTTCTTCTTCTTTGTTTTTACCTTTAAAGTCCATCTTCCTTTGAATTTTTCTTCCCCGGTTGGACCTCATAAAGCGTGAGAATCGTTTGGCTATCATAGCCAATTCTTCTAGTTCATCCTCCTCAAGTAATGAAGCTTTGAGAGCTATTCCCATCTTCTTCTTCTTTTCTACCTCTAGCTTTTCTACTATTTTCTCTTCTTTCTTCTTCTCTTCTTCCTTTCCTTGCTTCATAATCTCATGAGTAAGGAGAGAACCCACTAGCTCATCAAGCTTTAAAGTCTTCAAATTTTTAGCTTCTATGATGGCGGTTCTCTTCCCATCCCAAGACTCGGGAAGTGAATAGAGTAGCTTCCGGACAAGCTTGTCTTCCGGAATTGTCTCTCCAAATCCTTTGAGCCCATTGACTATGGTGGAGAAACGATCAAACATCTTGGACACCGTCTCATCGGGCTCCATCTTGAAATTTTCATAACTAAGATTGAGAATTCCAATCTTAGTTTCCTTGACATCATTGGTTCCCTCATAGGTAGTCTCAAGAGTGTACCACACTTCTTTGGCACTCTCAATGGATGACACTTTGGAATAGATGTCCAGACCGAATGAACAAAAGAGCATGTGGAGAGCTTTGTCATTTATTTGGATCTTTCTCCTTTCTTCTTCACTCATCTCCACCTTTTTCTTCAAAACCATCTTCCCTTCACTATCTTGCTTCAATGGAATGTAGGGGCCATCTTCAATTACATCCCAAACCATGTAGTCATTGGACTTGATGAAGAGACGCATTCTATTCTTCCAAAATGGATAGTTGTCACCATTGAAGAAGGGAGGTTTTGTAGTGGATTGAGACTCATACATGCCCGAACCGGAGGTAGAAGCCATCTCTTGATATTTTGATGATCACACTCTTCCTAGGAACTCCTCTTATGGTTGTTAATCCTCAAAGAGGTAGGCTCTGATACCAATTGTTGAGTGGATCGAATGATCGAAATGAACCAAGAGGGGGGTGAATTGGATTTTTAAAGGTTTAGGTGGTGGAAATTGCAAATTAAAAAGATAGACAAGGAATTTTAGAGTGGTTCAAGTTCCAAATGAACTCTACATCCACTACCTTAGCTTCACTAAGGATTTGCAACAATTCCACTAATTGCTCTTCCCCTTTTCTAGGCTAAGGAGGTAACCCTTACAATTTTCAGTTAAATTTTCTACCCTAAATTTAACCCAATCCTCACACAAATAAAACAAAGATTTTGTTGGCTAAGAAAGTATCTCTCAATACAAATTGTAGCCCAATTACAAGCACTCAACCCAATTGAAATGATAAGAATGAAAATTACAATTGGGGTTTTTAGACAATATTGGGATTTAGGCACAAATGCTTGGATTTGATGTTTGGATGTTTGCTTTTGGATCAATAGTTGTTGTTGGAGCTTTTAGAGGTCCCTTTTATACCTTCTCATTGATTTCTAGCCGTTGTGGTTGTTGCATTCATCAATAGAGCCGTTGGGGGTGTTATCTCACCTCCATAAATGCAGTCTGCAACCAACCGTTTCAAAACGCCCGACCCTGTTTCGAAACAGACCAAAATAGAAAGAGCCGTTGGGGTGCATTAAAGAGCCCGTATCGAAACGGTCTGACCCGTTTCGAAACACTTTTGCCACTGTCAAGGGTCATATCAAAACAGCTTGAACTCGTTTCAAAACGCCTTAACGGTTTCTTAAAAATTAGTTAAAAACTTGCAACATTCATATTTTTCAAATCAAATGAAGAACCGTTTCGAAACACTGAGTGTCGTTTCGATACGGTCTCTATATGTTCTTAAGCCGTTTCGAAACATGTTTCGAAACACAGGTTGGCAGTGTTGAAAACGTTTCGATACCCATTTCGAAACATGGGTTGACAGTTTCAAAACTGTTTCGAAACGCCTTAGGCCGTTTCAAAACAGGGACTCAAAAATCACTATTTTGGCTTTAAGAACACTTAGAAAATATTTGGAAAACATAGTTTTTAACTTAGGCATATTCTTTAAATCATATAGGGATGTTTGAGGACTTAAAAATTCGTTTTCACATTTTCAATTTAGTCCTTAGGTTCTTTTGTTATATCAATATTAAAATATCGGTTTCACATATATATTTTTTGCTGCCATGAAAACAATTGAAATGTGATTCATGTGATGTTATGTTTCCCTTGTGTTTGAATAGGAGATAATAATGATACATGCTTCCAGGTCTATCATTTGATTCTACCTTTGTAAACCTTAGTTAGGTTGATTTGATAATGGCTTAATAAACTTGAAATTGGATAGATTTGAGGGTTACCTCGCTAAGTACAATTTTTGTACTTATCACTCTTGCTTTTCATCCTTCCCCAAACAGGTTAAGGACGTTGAAAGTTAAATTGATCTTGAAGTGGCTAGCTTGATCCTTGAAGCAATCTCACAAGAAAGGCTTAAAAGTATGATTCTGCTTGTCTTTTGTATTCTCCTAGAGGAGTGGCACTAGTTATATATATTTAGGAGATCAATCATTGCATTGTAGGTGGAATGTTTTGTATAAACTAGTTTCGAATAGGGCCTATCATGTAACCGAATCTGTTATCTATAACTTGGATTGTAAATATTATAAGCTATGTTTGGATGGAACTAGATGCTGCGCATATGATGTTTGAGTGTCTTGAATGTGGAGCATGAAAGTTTTAGATTGTATTGTTTGAGAAATTTTGTATCTACTTTGCATTATGGCTGCCAATGGTAAGAAATGACAATCGTTAGCTTGCATTGAGGTATGTTCATCTCTTGTATGCATATATGGTTTTGTATAGTTCGATTGAAGCAATAAGAACATGTCTAAATGCTAATATTGAATGGAATGAATTGAGATAAATAATATCCGTGTCTAACTATGGATTCATTGTATTGCTATGCTTGAATTAAAGAAAGAACTCGAATGGAACCTCTAGGATATATTCTAATTGTTCGAATGCCATGCTGTAGTATTTACTATTGGAAAAGTTTTAAATGGATTACCTATTTGGCTTGTTTGTCTTGTAAATCATGTTGTTTCCTTGCCGAGTATGTTATGTTTACATTGCTGTTTGCCTTGTCTTGTCTTGGTAATACTCCTGAATCGGGTTACAACTAACCCGGGGTAAGGGGTGTTACATATATTCACACATAAAATTGAACCATAAAATCCTTGAAACAATCTGGTAATACTATATTAATCACCAAATAATAACAAAAAATACACAGTAAAGATGATCGGAATCAAACAAAAGAATTATGATCGTCAAATACATTTCCTGCTACTAAAGTATGTGCTTCAAAGATCAAATTACTAATTCTAATTAGAAAGCTAAAGTGTTTTAAGCGTCATAAATGATTTATTTTCATCAAAACGTCATTGTTCCGTACATTGCTACTCTATTAGTACTTAGAAGTGATTAAACTTTAAAACTATCCAAAATTTAATTGTCAAAGAATCTATAGAAAATCTTCAAGCTTAATACTTGTCAATGATCACTTGATTACTTCATCTATCAACTAAAAGCGAAAACCCATATCGCTCCCAACCTGAAGTCAACTTTGTAGAGCTTAAGCAAATATTGACGTTGATAAGTTGAAATTATAGATATGATCTTACGATGAATCGTCGAGCGAGTTGAGTGAGACGAGGAAGGAATCGGGCGAGTGGAGCTGAATCACTGCTTTTTTGAATTGGAGTTGGGAAGGAAAATGCGAGTCTCCACTGGGGATTACGAAGGTTTTATAGATCTATTGACTCGCTGAGTAGAAATATATAATTTTTGAGAAAGATGGTGAAAAATAAAGTTTTGAAAGTTTGGGGGTTAAATTAGAAATTAATTTTTTTATTAACGAAGATTAACGACTAAGGGACCAAAACAGATACGATTCAAAACGTAAGTGGCAAGAATGATTTTTTTGAATTCGGGTGATCAAAATAAAACAAACCCTAAACAAAAGGGACCACAAGTGAATATTACCCTTATTTTATTCATTTCCAGACATTCGATCACTAGATCCAAAAAAAACTACCAAACCAGGGTTGGGATGTTACAATATGCACGTCCATTGAATTATGAAAAAAACATGCCACGAGTGAATAACTTTGTTTGTCATAACATGAATACATACTTCCGCTCTTTTACATCGGGATTGGGTTTGAAGGAGAATGTTTAAATTCGTAGTTCTTCGCTATATGTGGCTTGTAAACTTGCACTGTAACACTCCTAATTTTTCCTAATTTGGAAAATTCTCAAGTTTGAAATCCCTAAATTGGAACCCTAGAATTTGAGAATTTTGTTTCAGAAACCCTAATTTGAATTTGTGGACTTAATTGAAAATAAATCATATTTAAGTGATTGAAATGATAGAAATTGTAACTTTGGTGACCATTCTGTAATGCGAGTAAGAGTCGGGACCCTTGTTTCGTGATTAACCCACTCGTTAGGGTAAACGTTAAATCCCTAAAAGACTTTTCAGCTCCTATTATTGAAACATTTTTCAGCCGCCTCTCTCTATCAACTCTCCCCCTCTCCCGATATCATCTCTTTCACCCACTCGGTCTGACAAAGCTCCGACGAGGGCGTTAACGCCATCCGTTCAGAGTGCCACCGCCATCAACCGTTTCCCCATCGCTGTTCGACCATAATCCGATCATCTCTTCACCCTCGTTGTCGGCCGTTTACTCAGAAACGATGTTAAACCGTTCGATTTCTCTACTCCATCCGCCTCCGCCGTTCGCAACATCATCGCGACCACCACCGTCGTGCGATTAAACCCCAACCTTTGGCTCTCCCTCGTTGACCGTTGTTTGTGAGCAGCGATTGTAAATCTATTCGAATCTCCCTTCGCATCATCGTGCTCCGCCGCTCCTCCTCAGTACATCGTCTATAGTTTGCACTAAGTCAAAGGGAAACAGTTCGTTTTCCTTGCTCCGTTCGTCCCCATGTTGTCATTCGCCACTCCGATCGTGTGTGGGTAAGCCTTAAACCTATGGTTTCGATTATGTTTTGGTGATTTTGAGTTGGGGGTTGTATTTATGTTAAAACTTTGCGTTTTCCTTGCAGTCAGTTTCGTACCGCCGCTGTTCGTTCATTGGTTGCCGTTGTCGCCTAGAGTGCCGCCGTCCTAGCGAATCTATGCTACCGCCATTTTGGGTGCTGGAAACCCTAGTTCTAAAGTTGGTGAAAGGGTTAAGGAAATTGGGCTTTGAGTGTAGGTATGTTGTTTGGGCTTGGTGTTGGCCTTGTGTGTGTATGATTGAGGTTTGGTTAAGCTCAATCTGTGAGTAATCTGATGTTGGTTCATTTTGTGAACTATTGTGTGAAGCAGATGAACCGAACTAATGAATTGGACCAAACCAAATCTGTTAATTAGACTGAACCGGATAAAGCCTTGAACTGGACCTTTGACTGTTGAGCTGAACCGATTTTAACTCTTGGACCATATTGACCGGACCGTTTGACCTGAGTTGACCGAACCAATTGACTTTGAACCCGTTTGACTTTAACCCATTGACCTATGGACAATTGATTGGACCCTTAGACCAGTTTTGACCAGAATTGACCTTTGACCCGTTTGACCGTAGTTGACCGCTGACTAGTTTGACCAGAGTTGACCGTTGACTAGTTGACCATTGACTTTGACCAATTTGACTAGTTGACTTTGACCAAAGTTGACTTTTTCAGAAAACGTTCCTCTTGACCTTTTTCGACGTCCTGAGTTCGTATCTGATGCCCGTTTTGTCTAATTCGAAGTCGAAAGTTTCTTTTTGTTAATTCCAATTAATTAGTACTTAAAATCTAATAAGTTATGGATTTCAGAATCTAATTCAAAATTTTTTCGTGTTTAGGTATCGACTCTAAGGCCGACGAGTTACCTCCAGTTGTTCAGTCTGATCGGGCATGTTCTTCGAGATATTTCTGTGAGTATACTTTCGAATTAGTCTTATATTCTTTGTTGGTGGCATAGTGTTAATATTAGTTCTAATATAGTATTCATACCTCATAGGTCCTGATTCAGCTAGATCTGAGCGTAAGGCGCGCTTTTCTCGACATTAGAGCTTCTGTTGCTTAAAGGTGTGTCTCTTCATGTGTTATAAACTTGTGTGTTTCTTTCATGTTATAAGCTTGTGTGATTTATTCTGTGTTGTGATTTGTGAAAGTTTTCGGATATCATGCATAGCATATCAGACTATGTTTTAACTAAAAACCAGATTTACCAAATTGTGAAATATTAGATTTTCGGAATCGTAAAACATCAGATTTATAGTATTGTGCAACTTGAATTTTCATAATTCAAGTTTCGGACGAGACTCGGATTTTAAAATCTGCATCATATCATTGTGGGTATATGGTTTGGGATTTGTTCGGGGAAGTTCAGTGGTTTCACCCTTCGGGCTAAATTCCGCTTTGGATTAGTGGTTCCACCCTTCGGGCTAAGTTCCACTTTGGATGGTGAAGATGAAGAAAGTAGGTTATGGAGAACTTTACTTTTCGGTGTATCGGAGATGGGTACTATGATTCATGTGCATCAGACATCATATCATCATAATCCGATTTTGTTGTGTTTCAGAAAATTCTTTATCAAAAAATAAAATACTGTTTTGTTTTGTTTTGTTTTCGTTTGCACTTTAGAGACACACTAAGCTTTTTAGATTACACCCCTTAGTTTTTACTTTTCAGATATCTCATACTTTTTAGGCGATCGGTAATTGGAGCATCTCTTGTTTATTCAGATAAATTATTATTCAGTACGAAGCTTTCTTTGACCTCAAAATTATTATTTTAATATTATTTGTGATATTTTTGTAGTATGGACTTTGGAACTGTTTTTAATTTGAGTTTTATTAAATGCATGCATCTATGAAGTTACTTTCGGATTTTTAATCAAGTTGTCTGAACAATGATATATGATTACGTTTTATACTGAATGAAATTGTTGAGTTTATTATTTATTTTCGAGAATAACTTATACTTTTAAGTATTTAGCTTTAAGATTTAAAACTTGTGGGACTAGTTTTCAATTGTGACTTCCTAGATTCGGCCCATTCCTTCTGGGCCGAGTTTGGGGGGTTACATGCACTATGTTGGTGGTTTTTCCATTTCGATTGGTAAATCCACGGTCCATTGCCGGCTATTTCTTAGGGAGGTTAAATCTACGCTCTATGATGTTCATGTTGGAACACGATTCATAGGAACCCGCTTTTTTTAAGGGAATATAAAACTGAAAATAGCGTCATCCACAAGATCGTTTGCAACACAATTCAAAACCTCAAAACTAAAACAAAGAGGCTCAAAACAAGAAAAGCACAAATGAGCAAGGGTACGAGCTACCCTCACAGCTTACATGTAAATACGAAAAACGATTTGCTTTACTTCTTCCAGAAAGATAGCCACAATGGAAAGATCTTGACTTGAGGAATGCAGTCGGATGATGTTAGCACATCTTCACCAGCACATGATGCTGATCCGGAGGTCTTACCTTTAAGACCAATTACTTGATCTAAGGTAAAACGTTTCAGGGAAGTTCTTTTCCTTACTTGTGCTAAAGTTTCAAAATCATTTGATAATGTTTGTGCTTTAGAAAATAGGGTTTACAACGTGTTACATGCTGATATGTAACGTCCTTATACTATACTAATTATATGAGTGTGTTTGCTATGTATATATTATGATAAGTGTGACTTGGATTGGTTTGATAATGTTTGTGTTGCTTTTATGTTATTTGTGTGATGTTGAATAAGTTTGCACCTTGTTTACAACATATTAGATGGTGTTACAATAAATTTACAAAGCCTTGACAAGTGTTTCATTATTTTGAAACATGTATATGAGAGGGCAGCAACTCAAGAGAGTAATATTTAGCTCAGATGAAGCTCAATGAAGTGTACGTAGCTCACATTAGCTCGGGGCAACTCAAAGGCTTAGCTCCCAACTCAATTTAGCTCCTAACAATCTTAGCTAGCTCGTTTAAGCTCAACTCAACTCCAGCTAGCTGAACTTCAGCTCCACTAGCTCAACTTCAGTTGACAAGTCCAGAAGTAGTTGAAAGGCGTCCTACGTGTAGGAGAGTGTCTTGCGCACATGTGGCAGCCTAGGTGGCGTCCAAGTATTTGAGGTAAACACATGGCAGCCTTGACAAATGTGTGTGCATGTGTAGCCGTAAACAACCCCCTCTCTCTCTCTTATATATGCGGCAAGTGCAAGACAAGAAGGAGAAGTTATTGTTTGAAATTCAAACTATATATTACATGTTAAATGTGATAAACATGGCGCCTAGCATTCAAATGCATGGCTTCCATTCAATGCCGCCCAAGGGAGAAGTTATTCAAGTTTGAATTTAAATTTTGTTTCTTTAATTTTTAGCCACAAACAAATTCGGCTAACTCCCTTCATTTCTCTCTATATATGTACTTCAAACAATGTAAGAAGGTTACACACTTTGAATGAAATATATTATTTGTGAGAATTTTCTCTCATTTTGGTTCTTTTTAGACCTTCTTTTGACATTTAAGACTCATTTTGTTGTGTCAAATTTTCTGTGATACTTCGGGTTCCTAGATTGTTATCTAGAGGGTCCAAGTCCGTTGATGTTGATTGTATTCGATTCGGGTTTGTATAACAGATTGTGCAAGTTCTTTCGAGTTCATCGTTGTTCAAGTTTTTGAAAATTTTCCAGCGTTGTTTCTGCCATTTTCGGGCACTCAAGGCTTTCATGGATGAAATTTGAAGCATTCATCTTCCACCTTCTTCAAATCTGTCCAGAAATTCCAGCAACTTCTTTTCTTGTTTCTTTTTGTTTTCTTTCTTAATTTCGTGTAATTCTAAGACTAAAAACAACCTCTTTGTTTTGTTTAATTACAGGGAAATGCTTGCTACAATCCTAGATCCGCAAACAATCAAGGATCGTTGTTTTGCCAAGCAACGCCGTATCATATGGTAATTGGAGCCTAGGTTGGATTTTTAGCACGTTCTGCACTCAAAGTCAAGAAAAAAAAAACAAAAGTGAAAAAATAAAAAAAGATGTTCAATATTTCTAGTAGTCAAAGTTAAAGTTTGACTTTTTAAATAAAATAATTCGAAATAAAAAAATTAGATTCGAAACAAAACAACAAAACAGAAACAAAAGAAAAAGAAAGTGTGCTGATTTGTTTGAAATAATGAAGGATGCTCATATTATGCCATGAAATGCTTGGAAATCAATCGAAACAACTTATTCTTGTTTGTTCGGTGATAGGATCACTGTAAGCATTTCTTTTGTAGTAAGTTGTTGAATTTGCTTTCATTTTGTCATCCTAGTTTCTTCATTTCACTTGTTCTTAATTTCCAGCCTTATTTTTCATTTTTTCCAGCCTTGTTTTTCATTTCCAGCCCTTTATTTTCATCTAACAACCCCTATTTTGTTTTAATCATTTGTCTCTTTAACCTTGTTATTCTCTCTGTAAGTTGACACAGTTAACAAGTTTGAAAGATCGAGTTAGTTCCTTAAAGAAATGATTACGAGGGATTGAGTGGAAAAAGGCAATTGTGTGGTGTGAGAAGACAATGAGAGACAAAAAGGGCCATTTAAAGCATTCTCTCGAGTGAAACACGAGTGTCTTTGAGTGTAAATCTTTCCTTTTCCTTGGAGTGTTATTGTGAGGCTTTTGTTGTATGTAGTGAGGTCCCTTTTACTCACTTTATTTTATTATTGTTTGCTGTTTGTTTTGTTACTTAAAAATGACAGGTTCTGATGATAATTCGGGTGGACAACAGCTACCGAATCTCCAGATGCAAGCCTTGGAACGCATGATGCAACGAGTGGTGGCTACTACATTGGAGCCATTACAGTCTAGAATGGATAGAATTGATGGAGGATCCAATTCTGCCCATGAAGGACTAAACAAAAATGAAGTCGATCAGTCACCAAGACAGCATACTCCTAGGCAAGGATGTGTGCAACATGTAGACGACAACTTGACTAACATAAAGGTTGCTATTCCTTCTTTTCAGGGACGTACAGATCCTTATGCATACTTAGCTTGGGAAAGAAAAGTTGAACACATTTTCGAGTGTTACAATTACTCGGAACAAAAAAAGGCTCGTTTAGCAGCGATGGAGTTTGTCGACTATGCTTTGACCTGGTGGGATCAATTGTTGATCAGTCGATGACGTACAAGTGAAGGCCCAGTGTGAACGTGGGAAGAAATGAAGCAATTGATGCGAAATCAGTTTGTTCCATCTCATTACCATCGTGATTTATTTCAAAAATTACAGAACTTGAAACAAGGTAATCGGAGCGTTGAAGATTATTTCAAGGAGATTGAGATGTCCATGATGCGTGCTAACATTGTTGAAGATCAAGAAGCATCAAATGGCACGTTTTCTTGCAGGATTGAATCAAGAAATTGCCAATGTTGTTGAATTACAGCATTACGTTGAATTAGATGATATGGTGCACATGGCAATTAAAGTTAAACACCAGCAGCGTCGAAAGTCAACAAATCGAGGTAATACTCCATTTAAGTCTTATTCTAATCCGTTATACACTCCTAACAATTCCCGAAAGCAAGCACCACTTCAGATTAAGGAGAAGCCAGAATCGAGTAAACCGAAGCCTCCCGTTACTGATAATGGGCGTGGCAAGCAAGTGGTGACACAGGAAAGGTCGAGGGACATCCAGTGCTTAAAGTGCCTTGGCAGAGGACATGTTGCGAGCCAATGTCCTAATATGAGGACCATGCTGATGCGTGAGAACGGAGAAATAGAGTCAAACTCTGAAGAAGACGAACATGAGCCCCCTATTAAAGACGTTGAAGAGAATGTAGAGTTACCAGCAACCGGTGAAACTCTGGTTGTCAAACGGAGTTTGAATGTGCAACCATCTCAAGATGAACAACAACGAGAAAACATTTTCCATACACGATGCCACGTGAATGATAAGGTACATGTTGTGATTATTGATAGTGGTAGTTATACTAATGTTGCTAGTTCTGTTATGGTTGACAAGTTAGGATTGAAGATGACAAAGCATCCCAACCCGTACAAGTTACAGTGGTTGAATGATGGTGGAGAGCTGAAAGTCACTAAGCAGGTTGTAGTGCCATTCTCTATTGGAAAGTACAAGGACGAGGTCCTTTGTGACGTTGTTTCTATGAATGCTAGTCACCTACTGTTGGGACGTTCGTAGCAGTTCGATAAATGGACGATTCATGATGGTTATACGAATAGATACTCTTTTGTGCATGCAGGAAAAAATATCACTTTGGCACCGTTGACACTAAGCCAAGTGAATGATGATCAAGCAAGCTTGAAAAAGAGTATCGAAGCAGCAAAAGGGAAGAAGAAGACAAATGTCTCTACGAGTAGTAGAGAAATCAAAAAATGTCTTTCCTCTCAGCAATGTTTGCTTATTTTAATGTTTAAAGATCATTGTTTATTGACTGAGATTCCTACTAATTTTCCTACACCTATTTTATCTCTTTTTCAGGAATTTGAGGATGTGTTTCCGGAAGAGACACCGAAGGGATTGCCACCTCTTCATGGCATTGAACATCAAATTGATTTCATTCTGGGAGCTACAATTCTGAACAAGCCAACTTACCGAAGTAACCCTGAAGAAACAAAGGAGCTTCAGAAACAAATCACTGAGTTGATGGAAAAGGGTTATATTTGAGAGTGTTTGAGCCCATGTGTTGTTCCGGTGCTGTTAGTGTCGAAGAAAGATGGGTCTTGGAGGATGTTTGTCGATTGTCGAGCTGTGAATCAGATTACAATCAAGTATCAACATCCTATTCCTAGACTTGATGATATGTTGGACAAATTATGTGGAGTGACTATCTTCTCCAAAATTGACTTAAAGAGTGGATATCATCAGATTCGCATGAAGGAAGGCGATGAGTGGAAGACAACCTTCAAAACGAAGCTAGGTTTGTATGAATGGTTAGTGATGCCTTTTGGTTTAACTAATGCACCTAGTACTTTTATGCGATTGATGAATCATGTTCTGTGATCTTTTTTTGGAAAGTTTTGTGCTGTGTACTTTGATGACATTTTGATCTATAGTAAGACTTTGCAAGATCATGCAGAACATTTGAGAGCTGTTTTGCAGACTTTGCGAGAAGAAAATTTGTTTGGTAACATGGAGAAATGTGTGTTTTGTACTGACAAATTCACATTTCTTGGTTACACTGTTAGTTCACATGGTGTTGAAGTCGATCTTGAGAAGATTAAGGCTATTCAGGAATGGCCACGATCGATATCGATAAATCAGGTTAGATCTTTTCATGGTTTAGCTAGTTTTTATCGTCGGTTTGTTCCTAATTTCAGTTCTATTACCACACTCTTAACTGGGATTATAAAGAAGAATTCAATCTTCTCGTGGGATAATGAACAGGAAAAAGCCTTTTGAACATTAAAGATTGTTTGAAAAAAGCACTAGTGTTACCCTTACCTAACTTTGATAAAACTTTCGAGATTGAGTGTGATGCTTCAGGTGTAGGTATAGGCGCTATTTTGATGCAGGAAAAGAGGCCCATTGCATACTTTAGTGAGAAACTGAGTGGAGAAACGTTGAATTACCCAGTTTACGACAAGGAGATGCATACACTGATTAGGGCGTTGGAATCGTGACAACATTACTTGTTGCCTAAGGAGTTCATGATTCAAACTGATCATGAGGCTTTATGACACATTACAGGCCATCATAAACTGAATAAACCACATGCTAAGTCGGTTGAATTTCTTAAGTCTTTTCCTTATGTTATTCATTACAAGAAGGGTAAAGACAATGTCGTTACTGATGCTTTATCACGTAGATATGTGCTTTTAAATTACCTTGATTCTCACTTGATTGGATTTGCATATATTCGTGAGTTGTATGTTGATGGCTATCTTTTTAAAGAAAACAAGATATGCATTCCACAAGGTTCTATGTGTGACATTCTGATCCGTGAAGCACATGAAGGTGGATTAATGGGTCACTTTGGAGTCACCAAAATGTTACAGACATTGAAGGAGCATTTGTTTTGGCCTAAGTTGCGCAGAGATGTTGAAAGGTACTGTGAACATTGTGTGACATGTAAGAAAGCAAAATCGAAGGTTTCACCATATGGTATGTACTTACCTTTACCTATTCCTGATTCCCCTTGGACTGCTATTTCTATGGATTTTGTTTTGGACTGCCTAGAACTAGGACATGTAGAGATATTATATTTGTTGTGGTTGACAGGTTCTCAAAGATGGCACGTTTTATTGCTTGCCATAAGACTGATGATACTGTTAATGTGGCTAACTTATTATTTAGAGATATTGTACGTTTGCATGGTATACCTAGGTCAAGTGTTTCTGACAGGGATGTAAAGTTTTTGAGTCATTTCCGGAGGACTCTTTGGTGCAAATTAGGCACGACACTTATATTTTCTACTACTTGTCATCCCCAAACTAATGGACAAACTGAGGTTGTCAATAGAGTTTTATCTACTTTGCTTCACTCTATCATTAAAAAAACATTAAGACTTGAGAAGATTGTTTGCCACATGTTGAATTTGCATATAACCATTCTGTACATTCTGCTACTAAAATGTCACCATTTGAGGTTGTTTATCGATTTAATCCTATCACTCCTCTCGATATGTTACCTTTACCACATGAACATGTGATGGACAGGGACGACGAAAGCAAAGTAGAATATGTGAAGAAATTGCATCAACAGGTTAAGGAGAACCTAGAACGAAGGACTCAACAATATGAAAAGCAAGCAAATAAAGGAAGGAAGGGTGTTACCTTCGATGTTGGTGATTAGGTTTGGGTTGATTTCCGAAAGGAACGTTTTCCAGCCCAGCGACGGTCAAAGTTGTTACCGAGAGGAGATGGTCCTTTCTAGGTGTTGGAGAAAGTGAATGATAACGCCTACAAGTTGGATTTACTGGGTGAATACAATGTAAGTGTAACACCCCAAAAGTTAGCCTAGTCCGATTAGGATTCCAGAGGCTGGAAATCCACCAGAAAATTTTGGTTAATTGTATTGATCTTGTATGAGATATAAATTGTATTTATCCGTGACCAAGAACCCTCTGGAAAATTTCAAATAGAGCTTTTAAGGCCAGCGTTCCGATACGGTTTAGGGGCGTATCGAAACGGCAGAGTAAAGGCATATCGGTACGTTTAGGGGCATATCGATACGGTGTAACGATATTAACTACTCATTTGGACTTTTGTTTACCCATATCGATACGTGTAACACCCGAGTTTAGGGATCGGGTGTTAGGAGAGTTAAATCGGGTCTGGGTCGTTGGACTTGTTTTAAATAAAAATGGGCTTGGTTTTGATTTTAAAAGGGGCTTGTGATTCATTAAGGGCAAATGAGGAATTTTCTAAATAAATGAAATAAGCCAAATAAAAACATGTTTGAAAGCCATCTTCTTCCTCCCCTTCAACTAAAATCACGACACAAAACCTCCACAAACCCCAAGTTACTGTTCCATCCATTTCCTCATCGATTTCAAGTGCTTTCATCAAGGTAAAAGTGATTTTGACTTCTCCTCATCATTCTAAACGTTTCTATGGTTTTAGTTTTTTTCCTAAACTCCATTTTTGTGATATTTCAAATGTTCAAGTTTTAAGAAAAAGGTGGAAGCTTTAATGGTTTTTCATTGGGTTTTTGATTTGTAAATCTAATATATGTTATAGTCTTGCCTTTAGGTGTATCACATATTAAAATTGTGGTGTTTTGTTGAAATCCCGAAATGGGTATTTGTGGGTGTGTTAAAGGGTAGAAAACTTGAGTTTTTGAGGTAGTCTTGTGAGGGAAAGTTGGGCTGATGATATGGTTATGCTTAGGGGTTGTTGTGAACGTGTTTAATGATGATTTGGGGGTTGGAATCGATGGGTATTTGCTGGGTTGTGTGTAAGTCCGTAAATGAAGATTTTGGTTAGTTCTTGGTTTGGAAATGTAGTGAAATGGTATTGAGATTGTAATATGATTTGTGGCAGTGGTTTTGTGGATGATTTGTTGAGTAATACGTTGTTTATGGTTGATTAGAAACAAGAGAAATCGTTGGAGAAGCTTCGGGCTTGATTCTGGGAAATTTGGAGGCTTGATCGGCTTTCTTGGCTTGCTTTAAGGGTGTTCGGTGAGTGGACTATTTTCAATGGTTTTAAATTGGTTCAAAGTGTATTGTTGAGGCATTAGATTGTGCTTGGTAGGCCAATCTATTGTGGGGATTAAGTTGGTAGCTTAATCTCTTGTTTGACTTTATGAGGTTCTTGTTAAATGTGCAAATTTGGTTTTGTGTGATACATGTTCGTTTATGCATGTTGCGATACATTGATGTTGCATGATGGTGATTGGTATGTTGTGTTGCATGATTGTGAAATCATGGTGAGACTTGGTTAGTATGTTGGCACTAGTTATAATTACCGGGTATAAATGATCGATCATTAGGATGAGTGTGCACACGGTAAGAGTCAAATTCGCGCGTGGCCTTGGTGATGTGTAGTCACCAAGGAGGAGTACAGTGAGGTAACATTCCACCAGAAAGTGTTTATGTGTGATAATGAGTGAAATCCAAAGAAAATGGTGATGTGTGAAATCCCACCGGAAGGTAATATTGTTGTTTGAGTACGTTGGGGCGAAAATCCAAACGGAAGCTATCCGCATATCCGAGTAAGCTATATAGTTGCCAATATACTTGTTTATGTGTGGTTGATGTGGTAAGACATTCTATTGTATTTGTTCTTAGCATAACATGAGGTAAGATGCCATGTTCATGCATTCTTGTAGTAGTCGGCTATGTTGTTATGTTGGTGCTAATGTATGCCTTGTTGATGTTTTGAGGATACCATGCTTTGGACCCTGCATTGTCGTTATTTTTTTGAGCTCCCTCACTAAGCTTTCTAGCTTACGCTCTCGTTTCTGACAATGCAAATCATTAATATGAAAGTTAGCAAGGAGTAAGGAAGGGGTACCCAAGAGTGTGTGTTGCTGCTCAAGTATGGTTTTCTTGAATAATGTATTAGTTAGCAATGGAGATGCTATGTGTTGTAGGAGCGTTTGTTAAACTCCTATGTTGGCTTTATTGTTGTTAAATGCCTATGCTTTTGTGTTGAAGAATTGTAACCCATATTTTATGAGATGCTTATGTTTTTGTGTGAAAGGCATGTAAACCTTGTTTATGTAATGCTTTTGTGGATGTATGATTCTTCATAGTTAAATGTCTCATATGCATGTTTGATCGTTTAGTTATACTCTTTGTAGGATGTGTTTGCCTCTAGATTTGTTGTATGTTTGGTTGCTTGTGATCTTTGGTGTTTGGGGCAAGTTTGGAGATGTTTGAAGATGCATAAAACTATTTTCGGGTCACTCTGTGTGCAGGCGTTTCGAAACGCTTGTGGTTGTTTCGGAACGGTGGTAGCTCCAGGGATACTCGTATCGGAAAGGGGGTGGTGCCGTTTCGATACGATTTAACACTGTGAGCTCCCGTTTCAGTACGCGTTTCGATACGGTTTGCCACTATGAGTGCCTATTTCGGAACCAGTTCCGAAATGTTTCGACACTGTAGACCCCCGTACCGGAACGAAGTGGACCGAAACACATGCCTGTAAATTGGCTTTTTGGCATCTTCGAAGGTTCTCGGATGTTGTGTTTTAGTCCCGATTGTTTGTTTGCTTCCTTTTTAAGTTTATATGCACCTTTTACGCATGGTTTTGGTTTCGTAAGCATGCAAATGGACTAACATGTCACTTGGTAAATTTAAGTTACCTTAAGTCTGCTTGGATGTTTTCTATTTCGTTTTCCGCTGACGATTTCGCACATAGGACTAAATGTAAAATTTAGACAAGATAATTAAAAGAAAATTTTTCTAGGGTTGCTAATCGGAGTGGAACCTTAACGGGTTTCGCCTCGGTTTTCCCCGTGTAACCTGTTCGAACCGGTCTGTCGTCTAGCCCGGGACGAGGGTGTTACAATACGGCATCGCGCGTATCGATACGGTACCCTGCAAAAAACAGCGTAGGTGCTCCTAAAATCAAAAGTTGCGGCCCTTGGTCTGTAACCCCCTTAGCCCGGCCTAGACGGTTGACCCGAACTACGAAGATTATACGGGGAAAACAAAAGTCAACCCGAAAGTCAACCTTGATTAACGACCTTTTTTTTCTTTTTAATCTTGTCTAGATGCATATTAATCCTAAGCGTACCCTTTAGAAGAGCATACTTGAAAAGCACAGCGATCGGAAAACGTTAAGGGACTCAATTGCACAAATTACAACATTTGGGGACCAAAATGTAAATTCTGTAAATTAAGAGGGTTTAACTGATTATTAAGTTACCATTATGAAATTAGTCATATTACATGCTACTCTGTCAAATTTCACCTCAAACGGACATCTCAAACTCCAGCAATTGCATATACAAAAATTCAGGACTAAAATGTAAAGCTTGCAAACCTTAAACCATTCAAATCAGTGCCCAATGATCAAGTGTTTCGGAACAGGGGTTGACCATTCCGAAACGCGGGTTCGTTTCGAGACCTGTTTCGAAACAGGGCTTGACAGTGTCAAATCCGTTTTGAAACGCCCTCTACCTGTTTCGATACACGAAGGCCATTACAGACCCCCGTTCCGAAACGGTAGTGCCCGTTCCGATACGGGCTGCCCAGAAAGTGCAGATTTTGCTGGTTTAACTTACAATTAACCACTCAAACACATCCCTATGACCTCCTAATCATGCCAACAAGTCATCATACATATAAGAAGCATACTTGCATCATCAAAACACATTCATGGCATCAATTAGGTAAAACCACAAGTCTATAGGCATGCATCCTAATATTCAAACCAACCAAACATCAAAACATCAAAGCAATCACCATAATGGCCATTTACAATCCCAAAACATCATAGGCATCATACCAAACTCAGGGAGTCCAAAATATCTCCCAAAAACACAACCTAGGTTCCCATTGCCAAATACCAAAAGCTAATAATGTTGTAAAAATAGTCATCATACGTGAGCTTAGCGTTCCCTTGGATTCTTAGCCTCCTTGTTGCCCTTAAAGCACTTCAATTCTCTGCATTATTGGTTCAAGAAAGAGAGCGTAAGCACATTTTCTTAGTGAGGCATGCTCTAAAGAAACAACACAATAATGCACTTTATAAAACACCTTTCAAAGGCCTTTAAAAACATAAACATCATTTCTCATGCAACAATGCATACTCAACAAGCATCTCATGCTTCATTAACATCAACATGTCATAAACAACAAGCATCTCATGCTTCATTAACTTCAACATGTCATATTGGCTTTCAAGTGATACCATAACCATTTTCAACATAAAACACAATCGGATACGCGGATTACAAGCGTTGTCCCATACGCTTCATACACACTACCGAACACAAGGTGGAGTTTACCAGTACAATCACAACCCCTCAACACCCGTGATGGAGTTTAACGGTACAATTACAACCCCTCCACATCACTCATCGGTAGTTGTATAACATCACTAACGAGAACACGGGACACACAACACAAGATTCACACATAGACTTTTAACCACCATTGTGATCTTAGACATCTCGTTAGTGTACTTGGATGGAGTTTTCGGTACCATTACAACCCCTCAACATCCAAGGCGACTTTATTCACGGTGCACCCAATCCTATAGCCGGCTAACTATATCCGATTCAAGTACTTTAAAACCAACACATCACTTGCCAATATACATCAATTATCAACACATCACTGTTTTAAAGCATTAATCCAAGCCATTAAACCATCATGCATCACTATGCATCAAAACCACATTTATCAATGTCAAACCAAGGATCCCTTACCTTGAGCATCCTTCAACACATGGCTTTCAAAACCAGCATTAATCATGCTAAAACATGCTTTCAAAACAGAATTTAAACATGCAAAATAAACACATTGCATCCAACCATCTCATGGTTCATCAAAGAGAGAGTTTCTCCGAAAACTTACTCTTGAGCTTAGTTAAGTTGTTTAGACTTAAACTAAGCTCCCAAAACCTTCAAACACTGGTTTCAAAGCTGAAAACCAAACTTCACTCACCAATTCCGTTTCGCAAGCTCGCCGAAACGCCGTTCAAGCCTCCGGATCAACACCACAAGGATCCGAATGTGCCTCCCCTATTTTAAACACATCAAAGAAGAGGATTAATGCATCATCATGCCTTAAAATCTCCAGCCACAACACCTAAACTCGCTGCTCACATCAAATCTAACCTTTCGACTACCAAACACAACCGAAATCACATCCAAACTCATCCACAACATTACCCAGCCAAGATCCATCACTTATAAACATTCTTAAACATCAATTAACATCCAAAAAGGATCTAAACTCGTCCTTATACCTCCAGCAATAACAGAACACCAAGATCACCCCAAAAACCACCATTTTCACAAGTAAAAACTTAGGAAAATCAACCTATTCGGGATTGCATTGATTAAACCTCAATTACACATCATTAAACATCCAAATGCTTTAAAAAGACATCTCAAAACAGAGCCCAAACATTCATTACGAATTTCTTCAAGATTAAATCCAAATCTTGAGTTTAAGCCAAAATCAAGATCACATCATCAAAACCTTTTATAAAACTTAATTTAAGGATTGAGAACTTGGGAATTTCAATAAAGAACTGAATATTTAGAGGAGAAGAACATCCTTACCTCTAAATGTAGATTTCTCCTTGTTTAGAGCCAAAATCCTTGAAAATTCAATGAGCAAATGAAGAGGATTTGATGTAGTAAAGCTTAGGAATCAATTGATGATTGAAACCTCATCATTTAGATTGAAAATCAAAAGAAAAGCTGCTGTGGAAATGTGTTTGGCTGAGTGAATTTTGAGAGAAAATGAAATGGGAAAATTTTAGCAAAAGTTAGTTAAGAAAACTAAAATATGGTTTTCCCTCTTTTCTTTAAATTAATTAAACATTAAATGAGTCATTAAAATTAAGAAAAATCTAGAGAAACCCTTACTTGGGTAAATTAGCTCCTTAAAGATTCAAAGTTTCAATCCTTACAAAACAGTCACCACTGAACTTTTCAAAAATTACATTTTAGTCACTATTTCGAAATGTCACACTTCCAAACCTTATTTTGTAAAATTGATTTCACCACTCTCTTATATATATATTAAAAGAGGATTTTTAGATATTTTTCCATATTTTTAATGCATCCCGAAATAGGCTTTCTCTAAAACCACCTTTTATATTCGAACCAAAAATCAGACCGGTCCCGTTCAGACCCTAAACTTCCAAGCCCAAAATTGGGGTGTTACATGGTCAATCATCTACTTTCTTGGCATCTTCTCACATGTTTTTAAGCTGATTAAGTAACTTTTTTATCAATAATAATGTGAAGTTGATAGATTAAGCAAACCCTTTGCTTGAGGAAATGTTTCGATTGGCTCCTTAGGGAGGCAATCCCTTGAGTGTAGGAAATCAATCTATTGGTTGATGGGTGAGGTGGAAATAAAATAATAATTTCTCCTTCCTCGATAAATAAGAAGAGAATGAAGAGGAGTATGGCTATTTGATTTCCTACCGAGCCTAAACTCTCATTTAGAAAACAAGCAAGCTTCTCTATTTCTATCTTCGACCTCAAGCCTTAACCAAGCACCTCCATTGAAGGCAAAACCAAAGCTTTGTCTTCATTCGTTTGAGAGTCTCGTTTAATCCATTCAAATATGAGAAGGAGAATTTAAGCGTCGATCGAGGTATTATCGACCATAAGCCTTAACCGAGCAAGGTTAGTGTAGTCGGAGTCTCGAGAGTTGCTAGGTGCCATCTCGAATCATTGATTATCGATTTACTAACCATTGATTTCTAAGGGTTTTGCATGAAGCATTATTATAGCCTTGTTGGTAAGTATTTGGTAAGTATTGCATCGATTTTTTGTTCATAGCCTTGCTATCATTGTCATGGAAATCATCGAAGCATCGACATGTAAGAATCATTGACAGGAATTATTTCTATTGCTTATTGACATGGAAATCGTGATTGTTGAGTTATTGATAAGACAATATTGCCATTAAATTACTGATATCAATATTGATGAATCATGAACATTGAACTATTGTTATTGGACCTTAGATTCGAAGTATTGGATACAATTGGCATGCCATAGAATTCATGAGCTCATTGGTACGGGTGGACTACGGTCCTAGAGATACAACCTATATTAACTTGGCGAGGCGGAGGGATGTATTGTGTATTGGTCTTTGGTGATGTCGGCGGGATGACCATTTATTGATTTGGCGAGGAGGTGGAATTTGTGTATCCATATACCATGAATCGATCCAAGGGAATTGTTGATTATTGATAATGTTTGCTATGAAATCATGATATTGATAATGATGGCATGATACTATTCTTTAATAAGAATAGGGAGCATGCTATGTCTAATGCATATTTGATTCTATGATTATTATTGAAGCATGACATTTGGCATCCATAGCATTCATTGTATTTCTGACTACCTCACTAGGAAAAGTATGCCTAATGCATTCCATTGCATCCATTTCAGGTTAGCCATGTTTTAGGATCGAGATCAGAGAAGTCGAGGCGTTGCACAAGTCACAATCAAGCTCTAAGTAATGTATATTGACTTTTGAACTCCTAGATGGTGGCAAGGTCTATGTTTGAGTCTATTATGTCTCTTTGATGTGTCTATGTTGTGGTTAGGTATTTTAAGTTTGATATGTTAATATGAACTTTTTATTTGGGCAAGAATGGCTTAAAATGCATGTTTTAGTACTAAAGGGCAAAACCAGGTAAATGGATTCAAAGGGCTCTAGAATCGGACATACAAGTAGAATATATGTCTATCATGTTGTGTGTAATGTTTCAATGCTTTTTGAACGTTGTTTGATATGGTAAAATGGATTAAAACCAGCAAGAATCTATCATTATAGGACAGGCCGTATCGAAACGGGTGATGGCGTTTGGATACGGGTAAGCATAATTAAACCTTAGTAAACAAGGTGTACCGAAACAGGTAGGGATGTTCTAAAACATTTTGTCACTGGAGACCTCTGTTTCGATACAGGTTCATAGCGTATCGAAACGGGTCAAAGTCTAAGTCAAAGGTAGTCAATCTGTATCGATACGGGTGCTCCTATATCAATATGGTCTAAGAGGGAAGGTCAACAAGGTTAACCATTGTCCTCCCGTATCGAAACGGCCTCGAGCGTTTCGATACATGGTTTTTAATAGTGGTCCGTTTATGAATGAAATGATTTAGTATGTATGTTGACTGTAACGCCCTGAATTTGGGCCTAGATATTTTAGACGTTGGATCGGGCCGGTTGGGAACGGTTCGAACCTTTAAGGTTGGTTTAGGGAAAACCTAGTTCGAGATGTTTTAAAAATATGGAAAAATATCTAAAAATCCTCATTTATTATATAAATGATTATGGTAAAAACAATTTTACAAAATGAGCTTTGGAAATATTACATTTTGGTATAATGACCAAAATGCAGTTTTTGCAAAAGTTGGCTAGTGACTATTTTGTAAAGGATTGAAACTTTGAATCTTTAAGAAGCTAATTTTACCAATCATTTCCATCAGATTTCTCTTTAATTTGGGAGCTTTTAATAATTATTTTATTAAAGAAATAAAAGGGATTTAAAAAGGAAATCAAAGGTTGACTTTACATAACAAACTTTACGATAGATTTTCTTTTCTCATTTTCTCTCAACTTCCATTCAACTAAACACCTTTCTCTCATCAAAGAACCTTTGATTTTCACCTTGTTTGATGGGGTTTCATCTTCCAAAAGATTTCCTACCTTTGCTTCTTCAAATCACATTGATTTACCTTTGGATTTTCAAGAAAACTTGCCCAAATTGAAGAGATATCAACCATTAGAGGTAAGCTTCGTTCTTCTCCTCTAATGATCAGTTCTTTACTGAAATTCCCAAGTTACCAATCCTTTGTTAATGGTTTTGAGTTGTTTTAATGTTATAAACAAGAAATAGTTGTCAAATTCAAGATTTCTTGATGAGATCTTGGTGATTTTTTTATTTCTATGTAATGATCTGATTTGAGGTTGATTTTCAACATATTTTGGATGTTATTTGATGTTGAGAATGAGGTTTTAACAAGTAAATCCTGAATAGGTTTGGGTTCCTATGTTTAAGATGCTAGAATTGTAGTTTTTGAGGTGATTTTGGTTATCTGCTATTGCTGGAGGTATAAGGTTGTGTTTATGTTGATTTTTATGTTAATTGAGGTTTAGAAAAGGTTAAAATTGATATATCTTGGCTGGGCTTTGATTGGAGAAAGTTTGGAAGTGATTTCGATTATTTCGGATAGCCAAAATGCTAGTTTTGAGTAGAGCAGCGAGTTAGAATGAGTGGCTGGTGATTTTAATGCATGATGATGCATTAATCTTCTGCTCTTATGTGTAATGAACATGGGAGACTTCATCGGACGCGTTTGGTGTTGATCCAGAAGTGCCAAAAGCTTAGAAATCGTTTCGGCAAGCAAGCGAAACATTATCGATGAGTGAAAATGGTTTTAGAAGTCCTTGAGGGACAAGGAAACAAGTTTTTGGGATTTAGGATTGGTTTGATACACCATCCTAAGTCCGGAAGTTAGTATGTTTAGATTTGCTCTCGAAATGTAGATGATGCCCCTAAATGCTTTTGACATGCTCTTGATTTGAGATAGACAAATTCCTACTGTTTTATGCATGATTTATGACATGAAATGATGTTTCATATTGATCCCATGAGATAGAACAACATCGCAACGAGTTTTTAGATTTTGATTAAATGCTATGCATGATTTGTGGTTTTGAAATGGGATGAGATTGGTTTAGAAATGTTGCATCAAAACAGTAGGTGAGATGATGATTTTAATGTAATATATTGACATAAATGATGAGATGATTATCGGATATAATTGGTCGACCAATAGGATGTAGAGTGCACTATAAACTAAAATCCGTACGTGCTCTTTAGAGTCAGGCAATGGGGGTGGTGCCATCCCGATCCAAAGTGAGAGTCCGATTATATGAGATGTCATCGGGGTAGGTCTTGGTGAAACACCCAAGCTTTTTGGCGAAGATAGATATCGCCATGAGAGTCTGGTGGCGAGATCCCACCGGGGTAGGACTTGACCTCGAGTCAAGCTATCCGTATATCCGAGTAAAGATAGAATATGAAATGCCAATATATGAGAATGAACTTTGATTCACATGTACAATGTTTGAAATGATTTTTATGCTATGAGAAATGCATATGAGATTTTGAGATTATGAAATGCTTTGTATATCAAGCATGTGTGGCTTTGCCATGAGATTCGCATTGGTTGAATGCATGAGATAGATAGATGGTAAATGTGGTTTTCAAAAGATGTTTTGCTTTGAAATGGATTTCAAGCATGAGATAGAAAGATCATGGTTTTAGAAATGGATTTCAAGATAGAGTTTTAAAAGCTTGCATTGTTGTGTTGGTGTTTCCAGAGTATACCTCACTAAGCTATTGTGCTTACGCTCTCTTTTACCAACAATGCAGATAATTGAGACATCTTGAGCAGCAATGAGGCTTAAAGGAATCGAAGGAATAGATAAGCTCAAGTATGATGTTATACTTTTACTTTAGTAATGATATATGGCAATGCGATTTAATGGTTTGTTTTGGGAGATGTGTTTTGGACTCCTTTGTGATGTTGCAAGTTGTGTGAGCCCTATTTGGTTTGTAGAAGGCCTTTATATTGGTTTTGATGCTTTATATTGCTTTTTGGGATGCTAATGGTTTTGGTTTAAGCATGCTCTATTATATGCCTTGCGATGCTTGTGTTGATCTATCAAATGTTTACCATGTGCTTAGAATTGCATGCTTATATGATAGAGTTGATGATATAAACATGTCCATATGATTTGGTGATGATTTGATGATGTTAGACATGAATTTGGGGTTGTTTTTGGGACACTTCTGGTATGCATATCGATACTCAGGCTCGTGTATCGATACGCATAAGCCAAACTTGCGCAAATTTGTACAGTGGTATCGGTACGGATGGGAAGTATATCGAAACGAGTAGGCCAAGTTTGAAGGGCGTATCGATACGCGAGAGTGCGTATCGATACCATTTCTGCGAGTTTGGTCACTGCCTCCCCGCGTATTGATAATGCCCCTAGGCGTACCGATACACGACCGTTAAAATCAGTTATAAGCATTTTATAAAGCTTTGAAATGTTGCATTTTAGTCATTGTACTTCATGTATTCAATTGGTTGAGTTTGAATGGTCCAATTGTGATGAAATTTTGCAGAGAAGTATGAAACAAGACTAACTGAATAATGGTAACCTTAAAATTAGAAAAGCCCTTGTAATTTGTAGAAATTACATTTTAGTTCCTAAATGCTTAATTTGAGTAATTTAACCCCTAAACGAATTCTGATCACTATGCCGTTTCTTCCTATGCTCTTGGTTATCACATAGAATTTAATTTGCATTTAGAAAAGATAAAAGAAAAAAAAGGGTCATAAATCGGGGTCTGCTTTAACGAGTTGGCTTCAGATTTCCTCATGTAATCACCTCAGTTCGGGTGAACCGTCTAGACCAGGCTAAGGGGGTTACATTGACAATGTTTGTGTGTGTAATATTGACTAAAGGTTATTAAAAAGTTAAAATTTTATCACACCGATCACCGCACTGTTCATCGGTAACACGCTCCGACCTGGTTCTCTACCAGGCCGGGAAGGGGGTGTTACAGTAAGTGCCGCATTTAATGTTTCTTATTTAACCCCTCATGAAGATTCTGCAGATTTGAGGATAAATCCTTTTCAAGAAGGGGGGGGGGTGATGTGAGCATATCTTCACCAGCACATGATGCTGATCCGGAGGTCTTACCTTTAGGACCAATTACTCAATCTAAGGCAAAATGTTTAAGGGAAGTTATTTTCCTTACTTGTCCTAAAGTTTAAAAATCATTTGATAATGTTTGTGCTATAGAAAATAGGGTTTACGTGTTACACACTGATTTTCTATAGCAATTACTCAATCGGTGTTACCAATTACTCAATCGGTTGATCACAGCAAGCGAGTCACCTTCAATGATAGCTCGGCTCCAACCATTTGTAGCAACCATTTTGATGCCTTCAGAAAAGGCCCAAACTTCAGCAAGCTCTGCAGAAAGCACACCATGAAGAACTTGAGCTTGTCCATCAATCATGAGGCCATAAGCATCTCGGGCGACCACACCAAAGGCAGCAGCACCAATTTCAGTGATAAAGGCTCCATCAACATTAATATTGAACACTGCATCTTGTGGGCATTTCCATCTTTGGGACCTGTTACAAATGACATTGGAACCCGCTTTGTTTGGTGATTAGTGGGTGGTCGGGTAGTTAGGGCTTATTAGATTGTATTGGATATATAACTATATTGTTTGAAATTCATGTCTTGATTGAACTATCGCATGTTATTATTTTGTGAATTATGTATCTATATATACTTGAATGCTTGAACGCACTTAGAGGACATACTGACCTCTATATTTTATTCTTTAAGTTTACTTCTCTTACAGATTCCTCTAGATGCTAAGACTGATTTGGTACTTGGATGATTGTCTAGCCTTATTAGTTTTCTTTATATAATATGATACTACAAACTTCACAATATTTTATACACTATATCGTGGTATGAATATTATATTTGTTTTAGATTCTGGAAACTATTTTATATTTTTGGGACCTCAACAATATTTTTTGGCATGCATACTTATTTCAATCTTTACAAACATTTTATAATAATGCTATTAATTTTTTTTAATGAAAGCAGCTGAAACCTTGAGATTATTGTAACACCCCTACTTGGTCCGAAAGAAAACCGAGTCAGAGATATTATCAGAATACAAAACAGGGATTCAAACATTTATAATAAAGTTGATTACATACAATTTCAGCATAATTTAATCATAATTATATAACAAAAAGATATCAAGTTCTATACTAATCAGTTGGGATCAACTTACAAGATTATTAAAGTTTATGGACTAAAATGTAATTGAGAAAATTTATGACTTTTTTAACAATTTAAAAGTCCACTTATGAAATTTTCATAATAATATACTTACAGGTTAGTTTATAGCTTATTTAGACACTCATAACTCATACATTTGGTTCATAGAAGTTAATGGATTGAAATGTGAAGATTCTAAAACTAAAACATTCCATAACTGACTTAATTCCGCATCCGGTACTCAAGAGCTTGTACCGGTACACACATTTTAATTAAAATTCTAATAGCGAGTTCCCGTATCGATATGACCCCGTCCATACCAATACGCAAGAACATTGTACATGTACACTTAGTACAAAGATGCCATTTTAGTTCCATCGTATTGATACTCACAAGTATTGTAATCGTACGGCCTGCAATTTCTGTAGATTTCATAACATGATCAATTTTTAGCTCACTAAAAAGGGTTCCAAGCATTCTAAACACACTTCTCAAGTTTCACCTACGATAGAACTAAGTAAACATGTAATCATTCATTAAATCACAACATCCTAGTTCAATCAAGCAAGAACAACAATTCAAAGGTCAATTATGAAGCTTTATACCATTCTACCCATATTGTCGCCAATAAGGATCGTAATCCTTGTATCGTAATCCACATGTTCATGAGCTCAATAAATTTTATGACATGCCAATTATATCCTAAGTTTTCTTGTAACTAAGAATATCATAGTTTATATTTCCACCGGGGAACATGAAGTTCCATAATGACACTTATCATAACATGATTCATAGTTGAGCAATAAGCTCCATAACTTAACATTCAATCAAACCCATGTCATAATTCATACTTGAGTTAAAAGCTCAATATCATCAAGCTTTACATAACATAAAATAAACAATGCACTTATAATCAGAAAACATACTAACAAGCTTACCATACATAGTTTTCCACCAAAGATTGCTCTAAGTGAACTAGCACAACATACCATGCGAGACCTACATAGAAACAAGAACAAATGCAATTTGGAATGACACCAAGTCAATCCTGAGACTCAAACTACACTCACCGAAACTTTCGAAGTTAGGATTACTTCCGGATCATTATCTCTTGATTGCTAGGTTTAGTTTTTCCTTGTGGGTTGTTGATGTTGGAAAACATATGATAAAGTGGAAACTTTGGGACATATTTTCTATGGGTAAAGGTGGAGATTCGAATAATGAAATTACATCTTCATATTCTACTCCATGAGACCTTTACAATGATATCTCATACGCTCAAAACGGGTGAGTGATGAATGAGAAATTGATGCTCAAAGTATGATTGTAAATTGAGCTAAGGAAAAGAAAAAGAAGGAAAATCTTATTCCGACATTGATAGGTTACCAAGCCTGGGATATGTTTATATACAAGACTCTAGTTGGTGCTTATTGAATAATTTAAGTTGATATGATATGGATGATGTGAATGTTCGAATTAGTTGGGCCCTCTATGGGCTTGTGGATATTTTAACCCATTAAAAGATAATTTTCCTTAAATGCAGCATTTTTAATTTCAGAGATAAATGATAAAATATTATATTTTAATTCAGATATTATTGTGATAATTCTATTTAATTAATAAATTTTATTTTAAATAAAATTTAAATAATTCACAAGTTTTATTTCCAATGAAACTCCTACCCCTTATAAATATCATGCAAACCTACTAGTTTTTACAACTGCAAAAACACAGAGATTTCTACTATTTTTACTTTGTAATTTTCTAAAGTGTTTTCGGTGATAGAGAAAGGTAAGGTTACAATTCGTGATCTTTGTAGACGTACTACCATAGTTGATCATATAATTGTTGTATCCTGGGAGACAGACGTCCAATGTATCTCAAGCACCACATGAGTGACAAAAAATCTGTCTTAAGGAAACTGTCTTCTCACAGACCTAAACTCGTTTCTACTAAATCTAATCAATGTTTATTTTCAATTCATTTATTAGATTCCATTAATTTTAATTCCTTGACAATTTATTATTACTTGCAGTAAAGGAAATATGGGAGAAGCTGTGTGTTGGTATTTAGTGGATCACGTGGGAGAAGTCGTACAAACATAAAGAGATTATCCGAATGTTCTGATTCATTCGATTCTGTATTATTCTATTTACTTATATTTAATTATGTTCACTTTAATAATAATTTAAATATTTTGATTTTACTTATTAATTCTTCTTCTTCTTCTTCTTCTTCTCCTCCTCCTCCTCCTCCTCCTCCTCCTCCTCCTCCTCCTCCTCCTCCTCCTCCTCCTCCTCCTCCTCCTCCTCCTTCTTCTTCTTCTTCTTCTTCTTAGATCATTAACGTCCATTGTCTAACAATATTAAGACATATTTTAATTTTTAATTCAAGACGAACAAATTATCATGTTAAAAGTAGTGATTCATACCACAACGATACCTTCCTATTCAATTTCATCTCTACTACGAGCTATTAGGCTTCTTGAGGGAGGGACGTTTGAATTGTCCATTATTAAGGTTTTTTTATATTCCTTAGTAATTATTGTTGTTTGTGTTTCTAGATACACCGATTTTTTTCATATTAATAATTTCTTTTCAGAAATTTTATAGAGACAAATATAGTACTCAGGCAAGATCGTGATTTGTTTTGGAAGATAAGATCTTGTAAATATTTTGTTTTGAGATTTAATTCATGCTATTTCAACGGGTTTATTGGCGTTTGTTTTTACAAACGCCACGAAAAAGTGTTCTGTAGTGGCGTTTGTAAAATAAAAATGCCACAAAAATTTATTTTGTTGTAGCATTTTTTATTACAAACGCCGCGAATAGCACCATGCTTCCAAAAAAAACTCAAATAAAAATAATACTATTATTATATAATAATCGACCAATGTTGTTAAATTAACAAATGTTGCATCAAGTCATTTGAACATCCAAAGAAAAGAAATTGAAATGCGAAGGGAGTACAACATGGTTCCTTAATACAAATACAACGAAAATCAACAAAACTACATGCCATCGACAAGTGTAAATATGTTGAGTAACTCAATGTGTGTACACATTTACCAGGTTTCTAGATTTTTTTGCTACTAGATCTACACGAATTGCAGCATGAACCTTTTTGTACATTCCCCAAGCTGTCAGCCTTAATACCTCTCTTTGAACAGTAAATTTTTTTTACCTCATGGTTACTTCCAAGTGATGTAAATGTAAGATATGCAAAAACTAAAGCTGGTTTACATAATTTGATGACTCTACATAAGTCTCTCAGATGTCCCCATTTTGGTTCCCTTAGTAATCCTCGTAAAAGATTAAAAAAACAAATTTAGAATCCCAAGTTGTTCACCATGAAACAGGTAAGTAAAATCAATTCAGCCTTAGCTCGGACTGCGATTTATATGTGCATAGTGCATACCATATTCATCAATAGGAGCATCATAATTATAGCTCATAATTTTAAATACTTTAGGTATTTAATTTACCTATTGAAGTGCACTGTAGTTGTAAATATTTGAAGTAGTAAAAGAAGCTCATAATATTAACAATATGCTAAGAGCCTTACCAGTTGGATCTTCCATGTTTGCAGGCTTTATATCAATAATATTGAAACTTTGATTGCTACTTTTCAAGTTCCAAAGATTTATACGCAGATCATCAGTTGATGTGAAAGTTTCGCCATCACTAGGTAATATAAAAGACACAATATCAATATAAATTGATAACTCAAGCT
Source organism: Hibiscus trionum (assembly GCA_030270665.1). Taxonomy (NCBI): domain Eukaryota; kingdom Viridiplantae; phylum Streptophyta; class Magnoliopsida; order Malvales; family Malvaceae; genus Hibiscus; species Hibiscus trionum. Next base: position 34,369,026 of record BSYR01000021.1, read on the forward strand.
AATTATGAAAAGCAAATCACAAAAAACATGATGTGTTTTCAAACATACACACTTCAAGTATAGGCATATTATAACCAAATAAAATAAGCTGCATACAAGCCTAATATAAAAAGGCTTAGATATCGTCATACTGATTCCCAAACAGTATTCTATTAAAAATGAGAGGGCTCAACATAAAGTGTAAGATGCATTGTCAAATCAAATTAAATTATTTTATGAGAGCTCCAATCAAATATATAACATACATGCCTCAACATTAAGTGTAAGAGGGAACATCTAAGGAAATGATATGGCGTCGGAGAACTCCCAAGGGCGATCACAGGGCAAGGTTTGGACGTTATTCGTGATGAATCTTCCGATGCAATTGCATTGGAAAGGTGTCTGGCAGGTATTCGATAGGCATGGAGTAGTGGTCGATGTCTTTATCCCTAAGAAGATTTGGAAAGATTTGGATTTGTGAGAATGAAATCAAAGGTTGATGCAGATAGGGTTATCGAACGATTGAATGGATTTCGTTTATATGGGGCATGAATTAGAGTGTCTTTTGCACAACGGGAGGCGCGAACAGAATATTGGAGAAAGAAACCAATTGAGAAGCAATTGGAATCAGTAAGGTCTAATCTGAAGGCTAATCGTGAATCCCAAGAGCGAAAGCAGGTGACAGCCAAAATAGGGGATAATCGAATTGTGGAAGGTGTGGTGGATATAGACAAAATGAAGATCCTTAGTCAATGTGCAGTGGGATTTTGCAAATCGGTCTACTGAATCCGAGAGCTTGCCTCGAAATTCAGAAAAGAAAATTTGAAGGGTTTTTCGATCATGAGAGTGGCGGGATCAATGGTCCTCTTGATGTTTGATGATATTGAAACTAGATCGCGTTTGATAGAAGAACATGCTTTTGCGAAGTGGCTGGAGAATGTGATGTCGTGGGATGCGACATTGGGAATGCCAAACAGGAGAGTTTGGTTGTCCGCAAGTGGAATTCCAATACACGCATGGTCCGAAGGCACATGCCGGAACATTGTCGATGTATGGGGTGAATTCATCCAATTGGACGGTGAAACGATAGCACCGTCATCTTTTGAACGGTGTCGATTTTTAATTGAGACAAATTGGCTTGACACGATTGATGCTGTAATTACTGTGAACGTGGGTGTGAATTCGTTCAGGGTGCATGTCTCGGAGACGGATGAGATATTGGGCGTGAAATGTGACTGTTGCTGTGGGATGGAGGAGGACGTTGGGGATTGGAAGACAGACAACAAAGAGGGATCGAGTGCTGCAACGTTAAAGTGTCGTGTGATGGGGGAAGGAAGCCATGTAGAGGAGGAAACAATTATCCCGAATTTAGTGTCAGGGGCAACTAATAAGGTGATGCATTGGAATGGTTTATGGAAGGAACAACAGGGTGGTGAGGAGAAAACGTTGGAGGCTTCGACGAGGGAAGTGAGTTGGTTAGTTGATGAAGACGTGGGGCTAGTGCCACGAGCTATTGAAGAACAAGTGCAGCTGGTTGGTGTGGAGTATGAGAGGACTTTGAGTGAGGAGGCACGGGATACACCTATGGAACATGGTGCGGAGGAGCAATCGTTGGTGCATGGGCCACGATCTGAAGTCGATAGAGCTGGAAAAGCAACAGTGGTTGAATCGAATGGGGAACTGCGAAGGGTAAGACATATTTCTGAAATTCTATTGAGTGAATTATCCCCTGAAAAAAGGCAAGAAGTAGAGAAAAAATTGGCGAAAAAGGGGAGAGGTCGACCAAAGAAGCAAACATTTACTCCACAAGAATTTGCAAACGTTTCTCTTTCGAATTCTGATTTTGAGAACATGAAACGATCGATAATAAAGGAGGCGAGGGAGACTTTATCCTTGGGAAAATACATTGGTGCAGAGGCGATTGGAAACGAGGAAAATATAGTTCAGGATATTGTACGTTTGATTGCGGATCGAGAGGGGAATCAATAGCATCACGAGATGCGAATGTTGTCGTGGAACGTGAGAGGATTGGGCTCCGGTGTTAAGAGGCGAACGGTGCAAAATTTGGTGCGACAACATAGGTGTGAATTGATTATTTTGCAGGAAACAAAAATGGAAGAGATAACGGGCGATATGGTGAGTAGGATGTGGATTTCCGATGAATTCGAGTTTGCTTTCTCTCCATCAAAGGGACGATCAGGAGGCATCGTAGTGGTATGGGATACAACACCTTTTCAGGCAGAATCTATTCGGATCGGTGAGCGTTTTGTGAAGGTTGAAGGATCATGGATTTTGGAGGAATGGAGATGTGGTGTGATCGGGCTATATGCACCTTGTGAAGTAGGCGGACAGGCGGATTTGTGGGCATTGGTGACGGTTGAGATGTCGAATAGGGAGGTACCATGGTGTGTAGGAGGGGATTTCAACATGGTCTTGCATCCGAAGGAGCGGCGCGGCTGTGTCACAAGGTCGAGAGGTATGGTTAATTTCCATGATTTTGTGGAAGCGATTGCATTGATTGATATGCCGATGCAGGATAAGTGCTACACTTGGTTTGGTCCGGGTAAGCAGTGCAGCCGTATTGATCGGTTCCTTTGGACATCGGAGTGGCTGGAAAAATTTAAGGAATTGCAGATGGTCGTCTTATCGCGGGGAATGTCTGATCATGTGCCTTTGCTTTTGGCAAGTGATCCGAGGGACAGTGGACCAAAGCCTTTTAGATTCTTGAATGCATGGTTGCTATCCAATAGCTCGGTGGCATTGATGGAGCATGAATGGTTGAGGTTGGGAACATTGGATATGGGGTGGGGAGAATTGGGAATGTTGGCGAAACTACGTGGGATGAAATCCTATCTCAAGAAATGGAATGTGCAATCGTTTGGGAATATTGATAATCGTATTAAAGTGGCTACGAGGCAATTGGATGGTATTGATAGCAAAGTGGAGGATGGATCGGTTAGGTGGGGGACATAGAGGAACGTTGGAAGTTAAACGCGGAATTATGGAGGCTATCGAAATTTCGTGAGGCGTATTGGCGACAAAAGTCATGTATGACATGGCTAAAGGAAGGTGATCAAAATACAAATTTCTTCCACCGAGCTGCGAGGATCCGAATGATGCAAAATACAATTAGGGGGGCGATGTGGCATGGTCGATGGGTTACGGAGCCAACCCACTTGAAGGCCTATTTCTTCTATGCGTTTCGAAAACATTTTGAACGGGTTGAGATGGCTGGGTCGATGGAGGCATTGGTCGACTTTCTTTGCCTAAGTGAGTATGAAGCGGCAAGTTTGGAGATTGATTTTACTGAAGAGGAAATACGTGATGTGTTGTGGAGTTGTGAGGGGTCAAAAGCACCCGGACCCGATGGGTTTACTTTTGAGTTTTATAAAAGAGGGTGGTCATTTTTAAAGGAGGATGTGCTGAAGTTTGTACGAGATTTTGCTGCATCTTGTAAGCTACCACAGGGTGTGAATTTGGCTTTTGTGGTGATGATACCAAAAAAGGAGAATCTGAAGGTAATAGGAGATTATCGACCGATATGCCTACTTAATTCCTTATATAAAATATTGGCTAAATGTTTGGCGAGACGTTTACAATTGGTGTTGCCGAAACTAATTAGCGATGTGCAATCAGCTTTCGTTCGTAGGCGACAGATTTTGGATGGCATTTTGCTAGCAAATGAGACTATACACTCGATGCAGAAGAGACAAGGAGGTGAGGGGGGTTTAATTCTGAAATTAGACTTTGCGAAAGCATACGACTGTATTAAATGGGAGTGTCTTGATCAAATTTTGAGCAAAATGGGATTTGGATCGATATGGCGTAAGTGGGTGATGGAATGTGTATGTACATCGAGATTGTCTATTCTAGTCAATGGTTCGCCAACGGGCGAATTTGAAATGCAGAGGGGGCTGCGACAGGGTGATCCATTATCGACATTGCTCTTTGTAATAGTGGCAGAATTGTTACATCAATTTCTGTGAAATGCAACGGGATTAGCGGTGTTTAACGGTGTGACAGTGGCCGAAGGGTGTGAGGTATCACATTTGCAATTTGCGGATGACACGATACTTTTCTTTCAGGTGAAGGTATGTTTTGCTAGAGATTTGAAGCGCCTTTTGACGTGTTTTGAATATGCCTCTGGATTGAAGATTAATTTCGCCAAGTCAAAGTTGTATGGCGTGGGAGTGGATGACGCTTTAATGGCGCAGATTGCTTCGATTTTGGGGTACGAGTGTGATCAATTACCGATAACATATTTGGGATTGCCATTGGGTATCAATCCGAAGAGTTTACAAATATGGGATCCTCTAATTCAGCGGTTTATGAAATGTTTGGCGGGTTGGAAACGTGACACATTATCATTTGCAGGGAGGTTAGTTTTGATCAATTCGGTTTTATCAGCTTTGTCGTTATATTACATTGGTTTATTTTTGGTCCCGAGGAGCATTATAGCTAGAATTGATCGCATTAGGCGTAGATTTCTCTGGGGAGGGTCGGACACAAAAATTAAACTAAGTAGAGTGAATTGGATTGTTGCTTGTAGACTATGTCGACTTGGGGGATTGGGTGTGGTTAATTTGCGCGCAAGAAATTTAGCGCTATTAGCTAAATGGAGGTGGCGATACGCTATGAATGAGGATTCGCTGTAGCGTGCAATTATTGATGCAAAGTATGGTTGTAATTCTATTAAATGGTGGCCGAATGAAGTGGGGTTACGGAAGATGTCGACGGTTTGGCGACAAATTGTTGAAGTACAAGATGATGGGGATGTGAATTGTTTTATGAGTCGGGCAGCGTTTGTTTGGCAATTAGGCGATGGTGAGAAAATTCTCTTTTGGCAGGATGTGTGGTGTAGTGAAGAGCCCTTGGCAGTGTTGTTCCCAAGACTATATCGTCTTGCGATTGATAAGGGGGTGACGGTCAAAGAGTATACGAGGGAGGGGAAGTTCGAGCATGAGGAATGGGGAAATTTCTTTGGTAGAACCTTACGATCCTTTGAGGTAGCTCAACTCAAGGAAATTTGTGCTCTGTGTTGGGACCTCCGTCTTTTTCCGAAGCAAGTTGATAGGCTTGTGTGGTTGCATTCAGCTACAGGCGAGTTTTCCGTGGCGAGTCTTTACAAATTAATGCAATTGTTTGGCCTTGAGGTGGACGTTGAATTGGCCATTATTTGGAGGTTGCCCATCCTGCCAAAGGTACAATTTTTTATATGATTTTCATGGTTGAACAGGTTGCCGACAATGGAGGTATTGATTGGTCGGGGTGTGAGCATTGCGGGGGAGGCTGCGTGTTATGTTTGGTGTCGGGAGATGGAGGAATCGCTGGACCATATTATGGTCCAATGTCCAGTTGTTTGGGAGATTTGGGTATGTTTATTTCGGTGGTGGAAAGTAGACATGGTGCAGCCGTGGGGGTGAGGGAGTTGCTGGAAATTTGCTTTGATTGCTTGTTTGTGGGACAGATGCGCGGATGGTGGATGGCGGGGTGTGCAACGAAGTTATGGTCACTATGGTTGGCAAGGAACAATTGTTTGTTTAATAGTACACGGGCGACATCGGGTGAAATCCTTTTCTTAATAAAGTTGAGGTCGATGTATTGGGTACATATGGGTTGTCATTCAGGTGTTATATTGGAGTCGGCTTGGTGGGAATGTCCATGGCAGTGTGAGTCTCAGTCCCATGACGTATCGGTACGGGTTAATGTGAAGTGGGAACGACCACCTACGGGAGTACTTAAATTCAATGTCGATGGATCGGCTAGGGGAAAACCTGGTAAAGCTGGGTGTGGAGGTGTTCTACGTGACGAGTTTGGGCATATATTGGCTTTGTTTTCGGGGCCGATAGGGGTTGCAGATTTGAATGAAGCGGAACTCCAAGCCATTTGCTATGCGTTGGAGCTTATGTTAGAATAGAAGGGCCGCCAATGCCCGTTGGTGGTTGAATCGGATTCTACAACGGTCGTTGCATGGGTCTTGCACTTGGAAAAACGGCCGTGGAAATTTTGGCGTTGGTTGCGGAGGATTGATGAGGCATGTGAGGCATTGAATGATGTGTGTTTTCAGCATGTCTATAGGGAGGCGAATAGGCTTGCGGATGCGTTGGCGAAGAGTGGTGTGGATAGGACGAGTTGGTTTAAACAATTTGCATAAGTGCTTGTTCGCATTTGAGTTGTTTGGACCTATTTGCTGTTTGTTTTGTTCACACGTCCATGAGTACTCTTTTCCTCTGTAGGATTTAGAGAGGTTTTTAACGAGGCTTATGGTCGTGAAGGTCATGTATGTTCCTATTCTTTAATAAAACATACATGTTGCCGAGTAAAAAAAACATTAAGTGTAAGATGAAGCGAAGAAATTTTATTAGTAAAACATTTTTTTGATAGGCAACTGTATGATTTTATTAAAATAAGAAAAACATACAGCTTGACGGATCTCACGCCTCATTAAAATCCTCCCTAAGCCTAATGGAGGAAAAGTGTACAATAAGATCCGCCGAAAGAACAAATAAACGAACAACCAACTCATAGACATGCCACAAAGAGCGAACATCTATCCACTCCCTCTTTCGCTAAAACATCCGCAAAGCCATTCGCCTCCCTCGGCACATAACAAAACTGTATGTCATACGCTACCTGACAAGCCTGATCGATCGCTAAGAAGACCTCCCATAACCGCCACGGATGTTTTGCCGAATGTGTAGCCCAGCTCAATGCCACCTGAGAGTCCGACTCTATAATGACACAGCCTTTCCGCCATTCCCTCTCCTGCACCAAACCCAAAGCAAAAGCTATCACTCGCACTTCAGCTTCGTTCGACTCCATCACTTCTAAAGGTCCTGAAAACAATCCCAATATTCGACTATCCCTATCCCGCATTACTCCACCAAACCCCGCTGGACCCGGCTTACCACGCGCCGATCCATCCGTATTAAACTTTAACACGCCCTTTAACGGTGGCTGCCAGCTCCTTCCCACCCTCAACCTTTTCGGTTGTGCGCTAACAACAAAATTAGCAGGACATGACCACCAAATGGATTCCGGAAACATTTCACCCCTCCTATCAACCTTTATCCAGTAGTACGATCTCAAATTAACCAAGAAACATAATTCAGACAATGACAAACGTTTCCCACGGAAAATAAACTCATTTCTCGCTAACCATAGCGACCACAACAATGCACTAACGCTTTCCACCCACCACATTTTCATGCATCCAGTAAAAACGCAATGAAAATCAATCACAAAAAATGCTTCAAAACTGACCGGGAAAATTGTGTCGACGCCCCACCATTGTCTCATCCAATCCCATGTTGTCCGCGCAAAAGAACACTTATACAATATGTGAGCGATGCTCTCCTCCTCCGTCTCACACCATGGACAGCGTCCCTGATCATCCGGCAAAGGGACCCCTCGCCATTCTTCTACAATTTGGCGAGCATGATATTGACCTGCCATCCAGCAATTAAAGAACCTAAAAGGCCGAGGTCCCCAATCACTCTCATCACATTTCAACAACAAGGGCGTATGATCCGATACACCCCTCACCAAAGCTTCTTGTTGGATTGAGCTGAAAACGTCCACCCAACATGCCGAGATCAAGAAACGATCAATTCTACTACACCTATTCCTTGGACCAAACCATGTGTAGCGTTTGCCCAGTAGCGGCAAATCCATTAACCCCGCATGAAGTACGAATTCACCAAATAATTCCATTTCAACATTCTTGTCCGATACCCCAACTCTATCAGATTCATGTAAGATTGCGTTGAAATCCCCTGCAATACACCACGGCCCCTCTTGATCGCTAATTTTATCTAGTATCGCTGCCCATACTGCTCGCTGACCTTCGACCTCCGATGGGGCATATACCACTACTATCCCGCAAGCCATGTCTTCTTGTGTCCACCTTCCCCATAACACAATAAAATGTCTTTCTACCTCAACCTTTTCAGTGCTAAATCTGCTTGCTTCCCACATCACCAATATACCTCCTGAAGCTCCGATTGATGGCGCGAAAACTGATTCAAAACTATCTGTTCCCCATAAGTTCGCTACCCATAACGTCGGCCACTCCTCCATCTTCGTTTCCTGCAACATCGCCATGTCCACATTATTTTTCCGTAACACCTCACGTACATACCGTCGCTTTGCACTCCCTCCCAAACCCCGAACATTCCACGATAGCAATTTCATTAGTCACAAGCCCCGACTATCCCCGTTGATTACCCGTGATATGTCTCGAATTATCTCCTCTTCACGTCCGTTAGAATTTACCCCAATCAACGAACCCAATTTTACTGTTGTGACTGCCTCGCTTTCTATATTTTGAGGTGTATTCAATCCGTCTTCTATATCCCCTTCCCCGTTCAAATTTCCTTGTCGAAGCCCACTCAATCGATTGCCCTTCTTTTTCCGATATACCTGACAGCCACCTATGCTTTGTTCGCCACCTATGCCTTGTTCGCCTCCTAGCATTCGAATGGATATTTGGATATGAATTAAATTCCTCTATCTTATCCCCTGTTTGTAATTGAGAATCCAGCCCCACTGAATCACTAGATTTGGAATTCACAATCCCAGCGATATCTAAACTCTCACACATTTGAACGTTACATACCAACTCTAGACTCCTATCGCCACTGTCCTTCTCCCCACTCAGCCCACCTCCTGTCGTCAGCTCATTCCGTTCCGGCAACTCTTCCGTCTGCCTGTCCGGCGACTGTTCCAAATGTTGCGTCGACCCACGTTCCACATTTGTAATTAAATCTACTCTCTGTTCTAAACTTGTTGCACCGTTCGTGGCCCCTTGTTGTCCCTCCCAAACGTTGTTAGCTAGCCACAAAACTGGTTCGATTACCTCCCTTTGATTATTTGTGGTGTCATCAATCTTTTCTACAACCCCAGCAATGTCGTTAGAGGTATCATGTGCGAGACTCTCCTCTCCGTCGGTCGACTTAAAATCGCCACAATCACATTCAATCACCGGGGTTTTGCCATCCATTTCCAACACTCGGACCGGATATATCTCCTCCTCAAATTGAACAGCTATTTGTTCCTCAATTCGATTAAAAGCAGTTGTCTCCACCATAATTCTGCCGCTATCAAACGATGTCGGCGTTTCCGTAGCGTCGTCCATACAAATAAAAGATCCCCATATATTTGCGATATTCACGAATGTCCGTTTGTGCCATAAGTGAATTGGAAGACCCACAATGGATAACCATACCCGGCGCGATTCCACTTTAATTGCTGGTGACCACGCCTCCACCCTCGCAAAACATTCTTTCACGCGGTCTAGCTTCAACACACGTTCTCGAACACTCGCCGACGTGCACATTAAAAAAATCATGGACCCGGACAATCTCATGATGGAGAATCCGTCGTGCTTCTCAACCTCCAAACGTTCCGCCAATGATTTTATGCTACACGGATTCAAGCACCATCCCACCGCGCACCATTGTAGGATCGCCCATTTATCTTCGTCTACTATTCCCGGTATTATCCTACGATTTTCACTCACCCCTCCTCTCCCTATCAAATTCGAAGTGTGTGACACCTTTGAATCTCCAATCTCCACTGTCCCACGCTGTTCCCCGCTTTTCCTTTCTCCCCCTTTACTCCTAATCAATTCCGTTCTGCCCTTCCACGCCATGGCGACACTCATCCGAGCGCCGTGAATCCATTTTCCATGCAATCTCTCGATTACCCGATTGGTGTCATCTTGTGATGCCATCCGAACAAAGCCAAATCGCTGCCCATCCCTAGCCACTCTATTCGGAATAAACACATCTTTGACGACCCTATGTCTATCACATACCTGCCATAATCCCTTCCAGTGTATTGTTCGAGAGAGACCTCCGACATATAAGGTCCACACCCGTTGAGTTGCCTGATCTTTTTCCTCCGATTGATCACCCTTACTTGTTTCACGGTGCTCGCCGGCATCATTTTCCGCTTTTTGCTCCTTTGCCAGGCGTTTCCACAAACCCATGTTTATGTTTTTTAAGAGAAAATGAATTAAGTTCTAAAAATTAATTATTAGTAAAACATATTCCAGATTCCAGCAATATTGCAAACCATAAACTTATACTTGCACTATAAAATGAATATATTTCCTCTAGGTATAAATATAATATACTTGTACTATTTTAGAGAAGGAAATATGAGCTTGTATCAAGCCAAGTAACAAATTAGAAGTACCAAGATAAATTGATATTTGGCATCCCTTAAGATCCAACACAAATATGATTAACAAAAAAAAGGGAGTTGATAAGAGGCATGGAGAGAGACTAATGTAAATCACAACCACACTGCATCTACTAAAAAACATGACAATGCACCAAAGCAGAAAAAATGGGCATCAAAGTCTTAAGACTATATGTCAAAATGCTGAATTTTGAATATTTTAGACTCTAAGTAGGTATAATCAACTTCAGATAATAATATATTAGTTTTCAATTTGGGACTATGTTCAACTATTTTAGACTCTCTTTGAATTTCATTTTCACATGCCTCTAAGAATACCAAATTCAAAATCTCCAAACTAGCCTGCATGGTTATACAATGTCAGATCGACCACAACAAAGTAATACATTTCTCATAAACAAATATATAACAATGGAGACTATAACTTAGGTCTAAAAATCAACTAACCTTCATTATTCTAGCTCCATTGTCACAGACAAGGGGTTGAATATCCTCAGCATCCGCCATATTTTACTACTACAAACAAGATTCAAAAGTGAGTACAGTAAAATCACATGTCAGTCTAAAACTTTATATCCCTCTCAATTAATCTAAGCACACCAAATAAAAGTCATAACATGAATTAATTTCTAGTTCCTCTTGGTGAAAAAAAGGAAAAACTTCAGTCAACAAACATTTCTTATATCATAGCTAGCTAAAAATCCAAAATTTTGCTAATGCAATGAGGCAACCGAATTTAGTCAGTTCTTAACATAGTTTTCAGCATCTAATTAAGTTGTACTATAAATTGATGGAAAACAATTTGAATTAAATTATACAAAGAAATAAAGATCAAGTTTCACAACAAAAGCATTGGCCATGATTAATTCAAATAAAGCGAAAAAAGATCTATATAAAAATCGCTAAATGTAGTGAAGCAGATCAGGCTAAATCTCAACTAGAAACTTCTAGAACCCTAGATCTCAGTTCCATGACCATCGAAACATAAAAAAGAATTAAGCAGATTTGAAGTGAAATGGAAGCAACATTTAAAATGGAGACGTACCTAAAATAAAGCAAAAACCTAAGAGAAGAAGAGCAGAGGCAATGGCAGCGCAACAACAAAGATAACAGAGAGGAGGAGCCACGAGCAGCAATAGAGACGACAAAGAGGAGGAGTCACGAGTAGCAACAGAGACGACAAGAAGAGGGGCATAAGGGATCGCAAAATATTTGGGAATTAGGGATAAAGGAATTGTGATTAAAAAAATTAAACGAGTTCCTTGTTTGTGGCATTTGAGTTTTCAAATGCCACTAAAACACAAGTGCAGTGTTTCTCTTTACAGCGCCACTATATGTGACTCAAATTGCGGTGTTCCTTTTAAAACGTCGCATATACTTGTTTATAGCGGTGTTTTTCACAAAAACGCCACTAAAATATAAACGTCACGAATTTTGTCAATTGGGGCATTTGTAGCTTAAACGCTGCGAAATGCAAAAAAATAGCCCGCTAAAAATCTATCTTGCTGTAGTGAATAAAAAATGGAAGATGTCGGTGCTAAGAAAATTCTTAGTTACCGAATTCTTAATTTGTAATGATTGATTCCACATTATTGTGAATCAAGGCATTTTTCATTTGAAAAGCTAACCCCTGTTTGGTACGATTTCAAGAACTTCCTTAAGCATAAGAGAAAAAAACCATAAACGGTGATTGGAAAACAATATAAAAGTGCATGCCTAGGATTGTTTCTTTGGAAGACTTGTATTTAAGTGTGCCTAGTTCACCACCTCTCTTTTCATAAGTTACTTACATGATGCACTGATCATTATTGTTCTTTCTATTAGACCGTGTTAACTTTTGTTTCAGGTTTTAGTTTACTAGATTCATGACGTCTAACAAAAGTTTGAAATTATATTTATGTTTATGTTTCTAGTTTTAGTCTTTGGCTAAATTCCTGACATTTAATAGATTCACAATCTTCTTTTTCTGGTTTGTGACTATGTGACACAAAGGGAAATGTTGTGTGTAAAAGTGTCTATCGCAATATAGTGCAAGTGTACACGATGCAAGTAGTAAAGTGATATGGAAGTATCAGATATCGTCTCCACATGGACTAGGCTAATAGCTTCACCTTGGATTACTGCACGAGATGAAAAAGAATAGTTTAAATTGTTGTCATGAAAATAATAAAGAGAACTTAAACAAAAGAGTAATGGAATCAAGATAGAGAGAATGGGCTGGTATTGAATTGCTCCGTAGTGTAGGTGTTGCAGAGTCTAGGAAAATCTGTTTTGTCGTCGTTCCTGTTGCGGCAGCACCTGTCGTGGCAGCAGTCTGTTGGTTATCGCGGCAGCGATTACTCAACTCCGTACTTCAAGCTTGGCAAGAATCCCTGCTGTGCCTTGGCCTATCCCTAGGTCCAAGTCTGTTGATGAACACGTCTTTGATGATACCTCCCGGCGTGAATCGAAGGATGAACACCGAAGTTGTTGAATTCTTCCTTAGCCACTTAACCTCGTCCTATCCTTAGGTCCGAGATAGTTCAACTATAAACTAGAGAACCCGTACTTATTCCTTTCGTATACTTAACTCTCTCGATATTAAGTAAATGTGTAATCTCACAATGCTCTCCCGATACTCTTGCAAGATGTTGAAAAACCAGAATAAGCAAACTTGAAGTAATTTTATTGAACAGAAAAATTCCTAAACAAATGCAATCCTTGCAACTACTTTACAAATCAACCCGTGGCCCTAGGGGAAGTTTAGAACATGTTGTGGAAGGGAAAACGGCTAGGGTTTTGGGAAGAAGGCTAGAGAATGGTGATGTCCTCTCCTAGGTCGAATTACATGCCTTTATATAGGCCTTGGGTTCAAGTTTTCTAATATGGCAAGAATACAAGTTTAAATTAAAGTACAACTCTATTAAAGACTAAATCTTCAGATCATAAGTCTTTAATTCGTCCTTCCTTCTTGCTTGGAGTTTCTTCCTTGAACCTTGGGCTTGGCCTTCATCCTGATCTAGGGCTTGGAAAAATATAAGGGTGCTCCACGACAGATGGGCTTAATTTTATCTTTCTGTCGAGGTCCACTTTGCTTCTTCTCCTCAATACTGCTGTCGTCCTTGGCTACCACGGCAACGGCCATGGCAGCATCGTCCTCCTCGTCTGCACATCCAGTTCCAGCTCTTGCTGCATCACTGCCCAGCGTCTGCTCCTCTACTGCCCTCCATCTGCTACATCAGCTACCTGCAAAAGTAACCAATTTCAGCAGAAACTGTGCCATTTGATATATTTGTGATGTAAAACTGAAATCTAACCTAAATGCAATGAATTATGCTTGAATGCAGCAGAAATATGTGTTAAATAGGGGGTAAATTATAGAACTTTTACACACTCAACACACCCCCAAACTCAAGTTTTTGCTTGCCCTCAAGCAATTCAGACCTAAAAAAAGAAAAATTTTTATTTTGCTTAAAACAATGAACTTTCCCTTACCTACCATTTCATTCCCTATTGTAAGCAACACCTTGTCTGATAATTCAGGATTCATTCGGAACCATGCTATAATTCTCGTGTAGTGTGTGCATGCTTTGTGAACAATTATATGCCAAAACTCACATAGCTTACTAGAATAGCTGAAACTTCTAACTTGAATTTTTAAGCCAATTTTTCATCTTTTTGGAGGCAATTTTTAGGCTCCTTTAGTTTTTATGCAAACTCGATTCTATTTCTCAAGCTTAAGTTTGACTAAAGCCGGTTTTGGGCACCTCTAGCTAACTTCCTAGAGCCGGTTTCGGGCACCTCTAGGTATAAGAGTCTATTTTTCTTAACTTCTTTTCCTAGAGCCAGTGTTAGGCACCTATAGGGGCTATTCAAGTATTAAGCTTTTCCCTATTCTAGCTTACCAGTAAAGTTCTAGACAGTATAAAAGTCACAAATGGTGTTTAAGTTTCAGAACTATAGCAAGGTTCTAAACTGCTCCTAAAACTATTCTAAAGGCACTGCCACGACAGAGGCTGTCATGGCAGGTAAGTTCAGTTCAAAGACTTAAGCCAAATTTTCAATTTTTTAAGCAAAAATAAACTAAGTAAAAGACACAATTTTTTAATCTTAAAAGACTCCATTAATGGAGGGATGCCACCCCCAAACTCGAGGGTTGCATTGCTCTCAATGCAAATGACAGTTAAAAGAAAATGAAAAGTACATCACAAAATATATAAAAGGGTAGACAGCAATATAAGATAAGAAACTTAAATTTTAGGTGTTGTCGTCGCCGCTGCTGCTGCTGAGCTAGATCTGCCGACGGGCAGAGACCTTCTTGGCTGGTGCGGGTTGGCGGATGGGGGAAGCAGAGGTATTATTCGTTTTGGCCTCCCTTGGAGGTTGAATACGGGTAGGGGAGATGTGAGGAGGTTTCTCCACTACCTGAACCTCGAAGCTGCTGCTGCTACTACTGCTGCTGCTGCCACTGCCACTATCTTTCTTTCCTTTGTTCGCTACTGTTTTCTGCCGCTTGACTGGTGTGAACTCCTTGGACAAATTCCTTTTGACAGAGGGTTCGCCGTCAGATTCCTTCCAAATTGAGGAAGAGGAGAAACCTGCTATATATACGTCGAGTTCATCTGACGACATTCTTCTCTTGGTTCCCCTGGCAGAAGTGTCGGCTGTGCGGCTGCCGCCTGCAGCTGTTGTGGCAGGGGTTGGTGTGGACGCAATAGATGGAATTTTGGGCGTGGCAGCAGGTGTAGAGGTATGGGCATGGGTGGTGGTAGCAAAGTACTGATCGGGGAAAGTGGGGAACACCGTATCGGGGAAATTTAAAGAGGTATGGATGAAATGTATCGTGGCAGTGGTGAAGTCTTGGATGAAACTCATGAGATCGAGCTGTCGTTCCTCCAGTTTTTGTATGGCAGAAAGGATCTGGGAGGAGGTGTCAGTCGAGGCTGCTGCTGCTGTGGGCTGCCTAGGTTCTACTGCAGCAGGCTCGATGTCGGTTGGTTCTGTCGGCTCTGCTGCTGTGGTAGTAGGATCGAAAGACAACAGCGGGGTGGCAGCAGTGAGTTCCATCAGGCTGAGTATATTTCTCTCTGTCCAGCCCTTCCCTTGGACTCGTAAGTCTGTGGCAGCTTCTGGTACATGATGGCCGCGACAGAGGGCGGTAATAAGATAAGGGAAGAAGAGTGGTCCTGTCGGCCGGTATGCACATTCCAATATACTCTCCCGGATGTATCTGCCAACGTTGATTGGTCTCTCATTTAAAATAGAATGGATGAGGGCTAACCTTGGTTGGTCGACGGTTGTGTTGTGTGAGGATGGCATAATTCGCTTTTTGATGAAGGCGTTCCACAGTTTGGCCTCCGAGGAGAGTTGGACTCTCTTTACCGTCCTTGGGTTTTTCGGATCAGTGTTCCACTGTGTTCCTTCGTCCATGAGTTCTGCCATCACAGCGTCGTAGGCAGCAGGCTCTAGACTCTCGAGAAATTGCTGGTGGCCATCTTCGTTTCTGCCCATATAGAATCCGTAGAGAGTGTTGATATATTCTGGATCGAAAGGCACCTCTCTCCCTCTGAATGTGACTGCTGTCGCGTTCCTGCTGCCAATGGCAGCATAAAAGTCTCGGACAAGAGACACATTCATCTCCTCTGGTTGTTCTGCGAATAGCTGCCACTGCAGGGCTCTGACTTTCCTAGCTATGAATGGCTGCAGTCCTAGGTTCCCCGTCTTCGAAGTGTAAATGAAACTCTTCTCCTCCCACATGTCACGGATCTGGAAGGATCGTGGAGTTGATGCTGCCGGGGCAGAGCCTGAAGCAGCACTTCGGCGGGTGTTTCTAGAAGACATGTTGCAAGGATTGTGTAAGAAAATGAAAACAAGTAGAATGAGTAGAAGTGAGTGAAAAATGAATAGTAAAACGAGGTTTATATAGGGAAGAGTTTGCTGCCCGTTGGAGCTGTAACGGCAGGCGCGAATAACAGGGCCAGCTATTACGCGGTTTTTGACGCGTCTGTCACGCGTTTCTGTGTCTGCTGCGCGTCTGTTACGCGTTTGTGTGGCTGCCGCGATAGTGTGTCGACAGACTGTATTTTCCGCGTCTGTCGCGGCAGCTGTAACGGCAAGCTCCAAAGTTGGGCTTTTTGGGCTGATGGAAAGATGGTGGGCTGAATTCACTTCTCCTCTTCTTCTTGTTTCCTTAATTTCCTAAAAATAATAAAAATAAAAGCATTATTTCCTAAAAATAAAATAACCTAATATATAAATAATAAATAATAAAACTAAAAATAAAAATAAAACTTAGGTTAAATTAGGGATGTCGGAAGAGACATCTCCTAAAGTAACCACTTCTTGTATTCTTGGGGCTTCAGTCCCCTGATAATGCTTCAATCGTTGTCCATTCACTTTGAATTGGTGCCCATCTTTTAAAGACCTGATCGTGATGGCACCATGGGGAAAAACTTGTACCACTTAGAATGGGCCAGACCATCTAGATTTCAGCTTCCCTGAGAAGAGTTTGAACCTAGAGTTAAATAGCAACACAAGCTGCCCTGGGCAGAACTGTCGTGGCAGCAACTTCTTGTCATGCCACTTCTTGGTCTTATCCTTGTATATTCTTGCGTTGTCATAGGCCATTGTTCGAATTTCTTCAATTTCGTTCAAATCAAGTAGCCTTTTCTGCCTTGCGTTTCCCAAGTCTATATTAACTGCCTTGATGGCCCAATATGCTCTGTGCTCAATCTTGACAGGTAGATGGCATGTTTTCCCGTAAATCATCAGATAAGGTGACATTACCAATGGAGTTTTGAATGCTGTTCTGTAGGCCCATAATGCATCATTGAGGTGCAAAGACTAGTCCTTCCGAGTTGGTTTAACCATCTTTTCAAGGATGTTCTTTACCTCTCTGTTGGATATTTCAGTCTGTCCATTGGTTTGAGGGTGGTATGCTGTTGTGATCCGATGTTTGACACCATACTTTTTCAAGGCAGCAGCTATAACCCTATTGTCGAAATGTCTCCCTTCATCACTGATGATCGCCGTAGGGATGCCGAATCTGGAAAAAATGTTTTTATGCAAAAACCTTTGAACCGTCTTGGCATCGTTTTTCTGAGTAGCGACCGCTTCAACCCATTTGGACACATAATCCACTGCCAGGAGGATATATAAGTTCCCACATGAAGTTGGGAATGGTCCCATAGAATCTATCCCCCACACGTTGAAAATCTCGACTTCAAGAATATTTTGTAGTGGCATCTCGAGTCTCCTTGAGATGTTTCCAGTCCTTTGACACTTGTCACAGTTTTTGTAGAATGTTTGGGCATCCTTGAACAGTGACAGCCAGTAAAATCCCGACGGCAAAACCTTGGCAGTAGTTTTGTTGTCTCCTAAGTGTCCTCCATACTGTGAAGCATGACAATGATGTAGTATAGCTTCTTGTTCATCCGGTGGTACACATCTTCTAATAACCCAATCTGCACAATATTTGAATAGAAGAGGTTCGTCCCAATAATAATGCTTAACATCATTTTGGAACCTCTTCCTAGCTTGATAATTAAGGTCATGAGGGGTTATTCCGCTAACTAAAAAATTAAAGAAATCAGCATACCAGGGGAGTTCAGAAAACTTACCTGCCGCCATGGCTGTCGCGGCAATGATTGTGGCATCGAACAACTGCTCATCAGGGAAGGTCTCCAGTATGTGTGTCTCGTCTGCGGGGAGGCTCTTTCCCTTTTCTAACCTTGACAAGGGGTCTGCAACTTGGTTCTCTGTCCCCTTTTTGTCCTTGATTTCAAGGTCGAATTCTTGCAACAGCAGAATCCAACGTATCAGTCGAGGCTTTGCATCCTTTTTGGTGAACATATACTTCAATGCAGAATGGTATGTGTGGATTATGACCTTCGTTCCAAGTATATAAGAACGAAACTTGTCAATAGAGAATACCACAACTAACAGTTCCTTCTCTGTGGTGGTGTAGTTCACTTGGGTGTCGTTCAGTGTTTTGCTGGCATAGTATATGACATGAAAGAGCTTGTCTTTCCTCTGCCCAAGTGCTGCCCCGACAGCATAGTCACTAGCATCACACATGATCTCAAACGGCAGTTTCCAGTCTGGTGGCTGTACTATTGGGGTTGTTACCAGCTTTTCTTTCAGAACCTTGAATGCTTCAGTACATTCAGCGTTGAAGTCAAAGGGACCGTTCTGCTCTAGAAGATGGCATAAAGGCTTAGTGATCTTCGAAAAGTTCGCAATAAACCTTCGATAAAAACCAACATGCCCTAAGAAACTCCTGATTCCCTTAACTGTGGTGGGTGGTGGCAGCTTTTCGATTACTTCTATCTTAGCTCTATCGACTTCTATGCCGCGTCAGCTAATTTTATGGCCAAGGACTATCCCTTCATCCACCATGAAGTGACACTTTTCCCAGTTCAATACCAAGTTTGCCTTTTCACATCTCTCGAGGACTTTCTGTAGGTTGCCTAGGCAGCTTTCAAAGTTGTCTCCAAAGACTGAAAAATCATCCATAAATATCTCTAGAAAATCCTCCACCATATCGGAGAATATTGCCATCATGAACCTTTGAAAAGTTGCCGGTGCATTGCATAATCCAAATGGCATCCTCCGAAAAGCATAAGTATCGTATGGGCATGTGAACGTCGTCTTTTCTTGATCTTCCGGTGTGATGGCTATTTGATTATAACCTGAGTAACCATCAAGAAAACAATAGTAAGGCTTACCTACTAATCTATCAAGCATTTGATCAATAAAGGGTAAGGGGAAGTGGTCCTTCCGGGTAGCTTTGTTAAGCTTCCGGTAGTCCATACAAACCCTCCAACCGGTCACAGTCCTGGTTGGGATTAGTTCATTTTCTTCGTTGGTTACCACGGTCATTCCTCCTTTCTTGGGAACGCATTGCACCGGGCTCACCCACTTGCTATCCGAGATGGCATAAATTATTCCAGTATCTAGCCATTTTATGATCTCCTTAGGCACCGCCTCTCGCATAGCTTCGTTCAGACGTCTTTGTGCATCAATGGTCGGCTTATGATCATCCTCTAAGAGAATTTTATGCATGCATAGTGCCGGACTGATGCCTTGGATATCAGCTATCGTCCATCCAATAGCCTTCTTGTGCTGCTACAGCATCCCTATCAGCTGATGTTCCTGTTCCTGCATCTACTTGGAAGAGATGATTACGGACAATGTATCATTTAAACCAAGGAAAACATATTTTAGCTGCCCTGGCAGGGGCTTAAGATCTAAAACAGGGGGCTCAACAGTTGATGGCTTTTGAATTATATGGTTATTCGAGGTATAGTTTAAGGGATTGAACAACTTACCTAGACGATTGCCTATCCAATTTACTTCCTTTTGATCTTCAGTATCAGATGTATCGGATTCTGAGGAGCTGCTGTCGTCTGTGCTGTCATGACAGTCTTCTAAATGGTTGCTGAGGCAGTGGCCAATTTTGATGTCGTGGCAGCCTGACCTGATGCAGGGTTGGTCAAGGGTAACTTCAGTGATAGCCTTGCATTCTTCTTCTGCATCAGCATGTTTCATTGCTCGGAGAACGTTCAGCTTGATCTCTTGATCGTTCACTCTCATAGTGAGTTCTCCTTTTTCCACATCAATTAGTGATCTTCCTGTGGCTAAGAAGGGTCACCCCAGGATGATTGGTGCGTTTTCATCTACTTCACAATCTAAGACAAGAGAGTGAGCAGGAAAAATAAACTTATCCACTCTTACCAGAATATCTTCAATTTTTCCTTATGGGTGAACGTAAGAGCGGTCTGCCAGCTGCAGTACTACTATTGTGGGCCGAGCTTTTCCAATACCTAATTTCTGAAAAACAGATTTGGGCATTAAATTTATACTAGCACCAAGATCACAAAGTGCCTTACCCACAAATTTGTCTCCGATTATGCACGGTATGATAAAGCTCCCAGGATCCTTCTTCTTCTGGGGTGGATGCTTGTGCAGAATACTCATGCATCCCTGTGTCGTTTTAACCGTTTCAAATTCCCCAAGTCTGGATTTCTTCGACATGGCATCCTTGAGAAATTTGGCATAATCAGGCATTTCCCTAATGGCATCTAACAGTGGAATATTAATATGCACCTGCTTAAAAATATCATAAATTTTCTTAAGCTAGGATTCCTGTTTCAATTTATGTAGCCGCTGAGGAAAAGGTGATGGGGGACGATAATCAGCAATACGTCCTTCCCACTGTATTCGGATCTGAGGAGGTTTAGGTTCTTCATCTTTCTCATCTGTCCCTTCTGCTGTCGTGACAGGCTCATCGGCAGCAGGCTGCTTGTCATCTGCCGGGGCAGCTTCCTCTGCAGGTGACTCCAAGTCTGGTTCCTTGACTATTTCAGCTTTCTTCTCTGGCCATGGTAATTTCTTACCACTCCTAGTAGTGATGGCTTTACAATGCTCATGTGTGGGTTGTCTAGCGTTTTCAGTATCGCTAGGAAATCCTCTATTCTGCCTCGGTTTAATGTGCTGGGAAACCTGACCCATTTGTGTCTCCAATGATTTCAGAGTAGCTTCATGATTGGTCATACGTATCTCTGTTTTATCCATGAATGTTTCAGTCTTCTTGACGAAGTGATTCATGTTCTCAATATAACTTCCTGTTTGAGACATAAACGTAGCCAAGGTCTGTTCCAGTATACTAGTTGTGGCAGCTGGTGGTTGTTGTTGCTGCTGCTGCGGTTGCTGCCGAGTCAGTAACCTAGGTCCTCCCTGGTTCTGATTATTCTGTGCTTGAGGATTCAGGGCATTATTAGGGTTGCTCCAAGAGAACTTGGGATCCTTTCTCCAGTTGGGATTGTATTTATTGGAGTTATAATTCTGCTTATTGTAGTTCCCAACATACATCCCTTCTTCTAACTGTAATGGACATTCCTCGGAACTGTGATTTCCATCGCAAGTCTCGCATACCTCTTCAGTAGAGTAGACAGGTTGTGAATCTTCTTTCAAGAGCTTTTTCATTGCCTTAGTGAGGTATGCCACCTGTGATTTTAATGAGCTGTCGGCCTCATAATCTTTTACAGCTAGGACTCGTTTACCCCCTTTTCTTGCCGTAGGAAACTGTTCCTCATTCTTTGCCAGATTTTTCAATACTGCCATTAACTCATCTGGGTCTTTGTCCAGCAGTAATCTGTTTGCTGCTGAATCAATTCTGATACGCGTTTGTAAATTGGCAGCATTATAGAATTTAGTTACCTGGTTCCAAACGGGGAATTCATGCATCGGGCAGTTCCTTATAAGAGTGGTAAATCTGTCCCAGGCTTCGTGCATTGGCTCGTCGTCTTCCTGTTGAAAAGTAGCAATTTCGTTACGTAATCGCTCAGATAAGTGTGAAGGATTAAAACGAGACAAAAATTCACGAGTTAAATCTGCCCAAGTTCGTATTGAACCTGGCGTTAGTTTATTCCACCAAGTCTTTGCTCTGTCCCTCAAAGAATGAGGAAATAACCGAAGCCTCAGTATCTCCGGATTAACTCATAGTAGTCTAAACGAACCACATATTTCCTGGAACGTTTTTAGATGCTCCCTAGCATCCTCAGTAGCAGCACCACTAAATTGGCCAGCGTTGTTGATCATGCTAAACATAACAGGTTTCAGCTCAAAGTTGTCAACATCTACGTCTGGCAGGGTTGTTTCCAGTTCTACATGATCATTGAGCATGTAATCTCGGCATGACCGGCGTGCGGCAGCGACAGGAGGATCGGCAGGTGGATCGTTCCTTCCATCTCCGGCAGGATTGTCATTATCCTCGGGATTCCCTTGGTTGTTCATGGCCTCTAACTGTTCTTCGAGGTATTCGTTTCTGGCTAACACGAAGCGAAGTCGGTTCCTAAGATTGTACGAGCGTTCGATTTCAGGGTCTAATGGATACTCAGGTTCCTCTCCTCGTCTCCATCTGCGCATAAACAGAAAACCTTGTGAAAAGCACAGGTTGAACAATCCAAAAAAAATAAAACAGAAAAATAAAAGAAGTGCAGTAAAAGATAGGGTAAAGATATGTTGCCAGTCCCCGGCAACGGCGCCAAAAACTTGTTGCGTGTAAAAGTGTCTATCGCAATGTAGTGCAAGTGTACACGACGCAAGTAGTAAAGTGATACAGAAGTATCGGATATCGTCTCCACAGGGACTGGGCTAATAGCTTCACCTTGGATTACTGCACGAGATGAAAAAGAATAGTTTAAATTGTTGTCACGAAAATAATAAAGAGAACTTAAATAAAAGAGTAATGGAATCAGGATAGAGAGAATGGGCCAATATTGAATTGCTCTGTAGTGTAGGTGTTAAAGAGTCTAGGAAAATCTGTTCTGTCGTCGTTCCTGTCGCGGCAGCACCTTTCGCGGCAGCAGTCTGTTGGTTATCGCGGCAGCGATTACTCAACTCCGTACTTCAAGCTTGGCAAGAATCCCTGTTGTGCCTTGGCCTATCCCTAGGTCCAAGTCTGTCGATGAACATGTCTTTGATGATACCTCCCGGCGTGAATCAAAGGATGAACACCGAATTTGTTGAATTCTTCCTTAGCCACTTAACCTCATCCTATCCCTAGGTCCGAGATAGTTCAACTATAAACTAGAGAACACGTACTTATTCCTTTCGTATACTAAACTCTCCCGATATTAAGTAAATGTGTAATCTCACAATGCTCTCCCGATACTCTTGCAAGATGTTGAAAAACCAGAATAAGCAAACTTGAAGTAATTTTATTGAACAGAAAAATTCCTAAACAAATGCAATCCTTGCAACTACTTTACAAGTCAACCCGTGGCCCTAGGGGAAGTTTAGAACATGTTGAGGAAGGGAAAACGGCTAGGGTTTTGGGAAGAAGGCTAGAGAATTGTGATGTCCTCTCCTAGGTCGAATTACATGCCTTTATATAGGCCTTGGGTTCAAGTTTTCTAATATGGCAAGAATACAAGTTTAAATTAAAGTACAACTCTATTAAAGACTAAATCTTCATATCATAAGTCTTTAATTCGTCCTTCCTTCTTGCTTGGAGTTTCTTCCTTGAACCTTGGGCTTGGCCTTCATCCTGATCTAGGGCTTGGAAAAATATAAGGGTGCTTCACGACATATGGGCTTAATTTTCTCTTTCTGTCGAGGTCCACTTTGCTTCTTCTCCTCAATATTGTTTTCGTCCTTGGCTGCCACGGTAGCGGCCATGGCAGCATCGTCCTCCTCGTCTGCACATCTAGTTCCATCTCTTGTTGCATCACTGCCCAGCGTCTGCTCCTCTACTGCCCTCCATCTGCTACAGCAGCTACCTGCAAAAGTAACCAATTTCAGCAGAAACTGTGCCATTTGATATATTTGTGATGTAAAACTGAAATCTAACCTAAATGCAATGAATTATGTTTGAATGCAGCAGAAATATGGGTTAAATAGGGGGTAAATTATAGAACTTTTACACACTCAACAGGAAACCAGTGAAATTCAATGAAAAAAAAATCAAAACGTGGAAATATAGAATGTTGTCTATTTGACCACGTTAAAGTTGGTCAAAGATCTGAAGGATGATCCTCCTATTATTATAGAGGATAAGGTAAAAGTTGTTACCACCTTCACATGTTGTTAAGGCGAATATTGCTATGCCAAATATTTTCAGGGCAAACGTAATGAAAGTCAAAAAAAGGACTTCAAAGAAAAAAACCTTAAACACAGTCTTATCTGAGATCAAAACGGTGGTGTGTTCAAGAAGCAAATGTCATGGGAAATGATTCATTTGTCATAAGATGAGGAGAAGCTCTATATTAATAACGTTAGTACTATAATGTGCCTAACATGTGAGAGAAGTTGTTATATCAGCTAATTACCTTTCAAATAAGGTTCCCCAAAATTGATGAGATAAGACACCATATGAGTTATGGAAGGGAATAAATCCTTCCTAAAAATACTTAAAAATGTGGGGGTATTTCGCAAAGGTGACAACCTCATCACCAAAGCAATAACATGAGAAGTTCGGTAGTGTCATGATGACAAAACGAGTATGACAAATGTGTATATGTCAAAATTACCAACATTGGATATATCATTCTATGTTTGTATGTTGATGACATACTCGTTATTGGAAGCAACACTGGTATAGTAAAACGTACCAAAGACATGTTAAATTCAAAATCTGACATGAAAGATATTAGACTAAATAATACAATTTTGGACATCCAAATCAAACAATCACATAAAGGTCTAATATAGTCACACTATGTGGAAAAATTCTTAGAAATTTGGCAAGGATGATTCTGGTATATCCATAACTCCAATAGACATGAGCCAAGATCTATACAAGAATAAAGGTCAAAAGGATAACCAAGTGGAATATGCAAGGGTCATAGGTAGTCTAATGAGTTGCACTATACCATATATTACTTTTAGTGTGAGCAGTTTAAGTAGATTCACAAGCAATCCAGGTGAATAACTAGAAAGCGATTGTGAGGGTATTAAGATATCTTAGATATACTCAAGATTATGGATTGCATTATTCCAGTGATCTCACTGTTTAGAAAGATACTCCAATGCTAGTTGAATATTTGATATTCAAGATATCAATGGTACAAGTGGATGGAAATCTTCAAGACAATAGGTTATAACCAGATCCATAATGGAATGTGAGTTTATATTTCTAAACAAGTCTAGAAAAGAAGCTGAATGAATTCGGAATTTCTTGGAGGATATTCTTGAATAACCAAAGCATGTGCCCACAATATGCATATATTGTGATGACCAAGCAGAAATTGGTAGAGCACAGAGCTTTATGTATAATGGTAAGTTAAGACATATGCGTCATCGACATAATACCGTTAGACAAATGATCTCAAATAGAGTTATCTCTATTGATTTTGTAATATCAAAGGATAACGTTGTAGATGCACTAAACAAAAGAGTTAATCGAGATCAAGTTGAGAAAACATCGAAAGGAATGTGACTAAACCCCAAGAAAGATTTAAGGCGCTATGTGAAGGAAAATGCTACCTAGTTGACTGGAGATCCCAAGATCTGGGTTCAAAGGGACAACCTACTTGCATAGGGCTTTTGTGGTCACTGTGGGGGGTTCCCATCTCAAGGCCGTTCATATGATGTTCATACTGATCAAAGGTGGAATAGGCTAAGCAAAGCTTTTTATTGACCATTGTATGTTTTAGTTAGCCGAACAACATAAGTCGCCTATGTGAGAGTGAAGTGGGGCCACTTCAAGGAGACTATTGGGAATAGTTCTCTTAAAATCTTGTAGAACCAAGAGATGTCCATGGTTATATGGACTTACTCATGAGAACTAATATTCTTTTCAAGGAAATAGTTGTGTGAAGTATATCATCGTTTACACAAACGGTAGAATAGTTCAAGGACATCATGTCTACTGGTCAGCGAATAAAGTAAATATACTTTCATAAGAGAATGTTCAAGGGTGGACACCTACCTATCCTATACAGCTATTGAACGTAGAATATATCACCACATCAAGTTAAAATGTTTTTGATTAAGTCAATTTCATTCATGTGGGGGATTGTTGGAAAAAATATGATAAAGTGGAAACTTTGAGGCATATTTTCTATGGGTAAAAGTGGAGATTCGAATAATGAAATTACGTCTTCATATTTGTTGAGATATTTGATTTTGATGTAACTTAAATGAAAAATGTTTTTGGAGTTAAACAAATTTGTAAAAATATTTTCAGAAGTCCATAAACTTGAATATATGTTTGAAAGGTTTCAAAGGGTTTTTGACTAGTTTAAAAGCTTTCAATTTAACCAAAAATTCAAAAAAATTACCTATTCGTCCAATACAAGTATACTGTGTACCGATATGCCCTTTCGTCCCCAAGATTTCCAAATTCAGTAGCCAAAAGGTGTATCAATACACGCTTGATCATACCGATACGCTTGTATAGCGTACCAATACCCTCTATTATAAAAGCCCAATGGCCTTTTCTATTTAAAGTATGTGTACCAATACACTTGTTGTGTACCAATACAATGGTTGTGTATCGATATCGATGAGCCCATAACTGCACTTATGGCTGGAATTAAAGTCTCCAACGGCTAGTAATGACCACATACTCCTTAGAGGGTTTAAAAGACCTCTCCAAGAATTCATGGAAGACTAAGAAACAATTTGTCAACATTCATGTATCGAGAAACCAAGTTTTGTGCTTAAATTGTCACATTTCTTGTAGAAAATACTAGTGAGCCAAATTCTCACATTTTCTCAAGTGTTTAGGATTTTGGGTGAGAGCTTAACTGTGCAAACTTACTTTCCCTTTGAGGTTTTCTTTAGTTTGCTAAATTTGTTTCTTCTTGTAAGAGTGTTTCAAGACTTTGGGGTATAAGTATTGGTTGTAAGGGTTATCTCCTTAAACCCGGAAAAAGGAAAGCAAATCTAGTGAATTTTAGAAAATCCTTAATATGGATAATTAGGGTAGTGGAGGTAGACTCGGTTGTGTATTCAAACCATTATAAATCTTCGTGTCCTAATTTTTATTTCGTAGCCATTCATCCACCAAAGAAAAAATCCAATTCACCCCCTCTTGGCGATATCAGTTGATCGTTTGAGCCTCCCAACAATTGGTATCAAAGCTTTGTCTCTACACTGAATTAACATTGTAGATTCGATCCTTGAAGTGCTCAACCTTTCTATATCAATCGGAGATCATGGCGTAATCCATCGACAAGCCTCCTTACTTCAACGGTGTCAACTACTCCTATTGGAAGAATAGGATGATGTTCTTCATCAAAGCCAATGACTATCATCTTTGTGATGTAGATCTTGATGGCCTGTTCATTCCTCAGAAGCAAGGAGGAATGGAATGCGGGAGATTAGAAGAATATACAACTCAACGATAAAGCTATGCACATCTTATTTTGTGTAGTTGGACCCGATGAGTATGCAAAGAAATCTTCTTGCTCGAGTCCCAAGGAAATTTGGGACAAGCTTGAAGTCACTCGTGAAGGAACAAATGACGTAAATGAGACCAAGATTGGTCTTCTCAACCTTGAGTATGAGAACTTCAAAATAGACCCGGATTAAGACATCAAAGCTATGTTCGATCAATTCTCCACCATAGTAAATGGACTCAACGGCAAGGGAGAAGTGATTTCAAAGGAAAAGCTTGTGAGGAAGTTGATTTGCTTACTTCTCATGGGATTCAAAGAAGACTTCAATCATTGAAGCAAAGAATTTGAAGGAGCTCAAGCTTCTCAAGCTTGACGAGCTTATGGGATCTTTGCTCATCCATGAAAAGATGATGTCGAAGGGGAAGAAGAAATAAGAGCAAGGAATTGAATACTTAAATGTTGCTCTTAAATCCTTCACAAGCCAACAAGAACATTCAAGTGGAGAGGATAGTGAAGAAAATATGGCCAAGCTTTTCAAGAAGTTCGCCCGATTCATGAAGCAATAAAAGGAAAAATCAAAGCAAAAATCAAGAATGAATAGGAGGGATCTCATCGTATGCTTCGAATGCAAGAAGCCTGGACACGCCAAGTATGATTGTCCAAAAATAAAGAAGAAGGGATCAAGCAACAAAAAGAAGGCATTTGTGGCTACATGAAGTGATGAAGAGGATTCCACCGATGATGAGTTAGCCAACCTTTGTCTCATGGCCATCGAAGAAAATTCAAGGGTAACTTCTAATTTATCTTCAACTTCATATACTTTTGAGGAATTACAAGATGCCTATGACGATTTGGTTTTAGAGTTTAAAAATTACATCTTGAAAAACAAGAAATTGGTTTCAAATTCAAAAATTCAAAATGATTTGATTTCTAAAACCAAAAATGAACTTGAAGCAAAACTCAACGAGTTTGAACAAAAGAATTTTGATTTACAAAATTTGCTTCAAAAAGTTCAAGAAGATCATCAACAAGAAATCAATGATCTTAAAAAGGAAAAGCTTTGATTTACAAAGATTTTGAAAAGAAAATTGGAGAGTGCTCGAAATCTAATTTTGTAAAATTAAACTTTTATCAAAGACAATCTAGTTCCCCTAGATTTTTAAATAGGAAAAAGATTAAGAATATTTGGGTCCCTAAGGGACTTATTTTTCAAAGAAAAATGAAGACATTGAAAAATATATTCCAAATGGAACTAAATTTTTTGAGAATAATGTCAATGGATCCAAAGCAATTTGGATACCAAAATATTTTTTATTATCTTTTGTAGGTGTGCTTGAGCCATTGATGATTAAAGTCACTTTTTGGAAGCTCTTGATACACAACGAAGAAGGGCACTTAAAGAAGGAGAGGCTTAACATCCGACCTTTGTTCAAGTGGTAAAGTTAAGTTTCATATAATTGCTTGATCCATTTTTCCATGTCTATTTTTCGATGATCTAAGCATGTTTGTATGACTCCATGTTGTGCCTAATTGCATATAGTTAGGGGGTCTCAATTGCATGAGTTACATGTTTTTGGCCTTGTACGTTTGTATATGTTTTTTGACCTTAAACTTGTAATGCTTGGTTGAATTCGGTGAACATGCTTGATTTGTTTTAAATGTGTTATTTTGAAAAGCGTGTTGTTTATTTGTGGCAAAATGATCAAAATGTGTATCTAGAACTTAATAGAGCCTTTGTATGAACTTATAACTAAGTTGTAAGGCCTTTAAAGTTGATTTTGTTGCAATTTTCACTAGTTTTGTGCCCTCGATACCGGTACATACCATACCATACCGATATGACCCTCAACCAAATACCGATACGACCTCTACCGTACCAGTACGTGCAACCAAAAAGGGACAGTTTTGTCTCCTTTTTGCCAT
Organism: Hibiscus trionum; assembly: GCA_030270665.1. Taxonomy (NCBI): domain Eukaryota; kingdom Viridiplantae; phylum Streptophyta; class Magnoliopsida; order Malvales; family Malvaceae; genus Hibiscus; species Hibiscus trionum. Next base: position 34,397,960 of record BSYR01000021.1, read on the forward strand.
GCCTTGTATGCTTATTGTTCTATTTTCATAAATGGCATATTTAATTGAATTTCTTGTATTTATTTATTTATTTGAAATTCATTCTATTTCTCTAGAATTATTGGACTATCATTTACTTGATGCTTGAGAAAGGGGTAGCCATATTTTTAAAAATTATTTTATGTAAAATCTTTTTGGTCTCATTCTCCACTGTTATTTTACACCAAAATTTGGTATTTACTATCAATTGGTACTAAATTTCCAACGATTGGTTTTGTTAATGATCAAAATGACGAGGGACCGGGGACGGTGGTCTGGTGATGGTCGGGATGGTTGTTCTAGGTTAGAGCTCGTGTGTTACTCTTGTTTCTTTAATAGTTGTTGTGTTCGGAATGGAGGACCTTGACCCTCTCTTATTGCATGTCTAGTTTTATACTAATTGGAAAACTGTCATGATTGGGTTGTCGTGGCGCATGAATGGGACTTGCTCTGACTTAATGTCTTAGGTTCCCCTCCTTATCCACAGGGGGCACGTGTATAGACGCGTGATCACCGGATGAGGTGCGATGTTGCGAGTAGTCTTGTTCGTTCGCCACAAATTGCAAAGGATTTTACATGATTTGTAGATGGTCATGCGTGTTGTGGTTCACGGGCGTCATGGCGTTCATCGCAGGATGTTCCTTGTGTTACACTGTCCGCGGTCTTACCCATTCTAGCTTCGACACGTGGCAACATGTGTTTATAGGTACTAACAATTACCCCCAGGTGAGGAAAGGTTATAAAGTGACCTTAACAAACCTGAGGAGTTTTGAAGAGGATTCCCAGTAGATCTATCTCACGACGATCCATCTTTGAATTTCTGAGGGTAGATTTTCATGTAAAGGATTTTTTGAAGTAACATATACATATGAGGTCATATGACAAAGGTTCATAGTGAACCGATCAGTTTTCCTTAAAGGATAAGCCGATATTTGCGAAACACCACTTGATGAGCCTTTTTATTAGCGAGGCGTATTGAAAACGGCACAGCTCTTAGCTATGAGTAGGTTTCGTCATTGATTTTAAATATTGTATCTTGGGTATTCTGTCAGCCGTGCTTTGCTTTCTTTTATAAAAGGAAAAGAGTGATTTTTTACTTATGTACTTTGATGACGAATTCATCTAATTTGGAGAGTGATGAAGTTGTTTGTAGTACGAATAGGAATGAGATGTTGAAAACATTGAAGTGTCGAGGACTCATTGTCGTAAACAAATTTTGCTATAGGTTTAATGTGCCACAGGGATCACATCGCTTAAGTGCTTGCTCCGACGAAGGGTGGTTATTGTGTTTGGTTCCTCTTTATGTTTTTGAGGTTGGTTTTCACCTACCGTTGCACTCTTTTTTTGTGGATTGGTTGAACTAGAATGATGTGGTGCTAGGTTAACTGGTCGGGGCAAGTTGGTGGATTTTGATGACCTATTTTCTGAATTGTAAAATTCACGGGGACGGGGCTTCCATTAATGTTTTCCGTTATTGTTATAACGTAATGGCTGGTCACAACAAGAATGCAAGGGGTTTCATAAGCATTGGCCATTGTACAGGCAGGGCATTAGTAATCAGCAATTATACTGCAAATCTTTGCTTGGATAGGGCGAAGTATATTAGAGTAGAATGTGTTTTTGGGGGGATTTCCATTCCCCGTTGTTTGGTGTCGACCAGTGAAGGACAGGGTTGCGCCTCCTAATGTGTGGAAATTGTCTCCGGACGAGTTGAAATTCTCAAAAGGTTAGAGAATGACCCGCGTGTGCACTGTGAAAACATATACACTCTTAGGAACATTTGGGTGCATTTTCTAAAGGGAAAGAGTCCCGATATGAGGGATGAAGTGGACTTGAATATTTGTCCTGCGGGCTCCTTGGCGGGTGTGCCCAATTATGCAGAATCTTGGCTGTTTTGCGAAAGGGGTGATAAACAAGTGGTGAGGGTGCTTTTGGGTGTTGAGAAGGAGCCAATGAATTTCTTTTCTAAGTACATTGGCACTCGAACTCGCTCTTGGAAGTATCGTGATGAAGATGATTTTTTAGATGTGGTTAGTGAGGAAATTGCTCTTATTGCTTCGTGAGGCCACGCCAGAGCTATCTCCTTTGGCTCTGGTCACGGTAGGGGGAAGAAGAAAATATCCTTGAACTCGTTCGCCTTAGCCAATTATGATGATGAGGGGAGTTGTGTGCGCTTGGAGCGCAAGTCAAAGAGGTGCATGGATAGAGGCACTGGTTCTTGACAGTTTTCTCTCCTCTCTCTTTCATTGGTTAGGTTTTTTTAGGAAAACGAACTTTCACTGTTTAGTGTTGCATGGTCGTGCTAATATGTGTTACTTTTCTAGAGATAGTTTGCTTCCCTTTACAGGTTGCGAATGAAAAATTGGGGGATTTTTTTTTGCAAATGCAGGTGTGTTAGTTTCTATGTCTAGTGACAAACGATTTGGGTCACCGGGATCGGTGGAGGTAACATCCTTAAGGTCTTTGAGTGGTGGAGAAAATGGTTCACCTCGTTTGCTTGGCTTATCACCAAAAGCGACACTACTGTAGGCGTGACGTCTTTCGTTCCTTGCACGAGGAGTTTTATTGCTTCACAGAGTGGGCCTGTAGGAGCTTTCGTGGAAGTTGTGGAGATTGCGTATGAGAGTGTGGCGAGGCGGATGAAGACTTATGGCTTTGGGAAGTGCCTCATGGCCGTTAAGGACAAAACATCAGGAAAAGGGGTTGTATCAGGTGCTAGGATTGACGTAGATATAGTGAAGTTTAGCCTCGATGTGCTTTCGATTGTGAGTGGATATTACGGCTCTTAGTCTCCTATTGGATTCGATGTTGCTGGCGGCACTGCTCCTATTGGTTCAACTATTGTTTTGCCTTCTTTGTGATCATCTCTAGGTATGTTGATTAGCGTGTTGGTCTTTGATTTATACTGTCTCTGGATTTTTTTTAAAGAATTACGTTTGCTAATCCTCTCGTAGGGGTGTATGTCACAAACTTTATTGTTGTGCATTTTTTCACAGAGATCGTTCCCCTTGCACTAACGCCTCCTAAGGTGGTTGATTTGGCAGAGAATACAGAGATTTCTTTGGCATTGCCACCCATAGTTGTTCCTTCTATTGATGGTAGTGAGCCTCTGGCTCCGTAGAAGATGTTCATTCCTTGGAGGGAATTTACATAAAGGCTCAAGGTCGTGCGATAGTATTCGGAGGACTTTAGAAGGTGGTTGGTGTCTTGTTCAAGAGTTAGGTTGCGTTCAGTATAACATGATGAGGAACAGAGAGGCTCTTGTTAAGGAAAATGAGCAACTTTGGTGGAAGGTGGAAGGCTATATTGCCTATTTAGAAGAGCTGTAAAAGAAACATGAAGTATATGTTGAGTTGCGTATAGAGGAATTACACAGACATCACACAGAGGAGATATCTGGCATGAAAGCTGAATTCGTTCGTGCTATAAGGGTTAAGAAGAAACTTCTTGAGGCTACGGAACAAAGTTTAAAGACTAAAATTTAGGGTTTGAGAGAGGAGCTGGAGTAGTCGAGGAATGCATCAAATGATAGCCTTGTGGAGTCTACGAGGAGGCTGGCTGAGGTAAACGAATCTCATAATAATAAGCTTGTGATGCTGAAAGCCACCTACGACATTGAAGTGGCTAATAAGATTAAAGCGGTTGCGGACGCGACCTCTACTTTTATGATCGAAGGACTGGGTAGAGCTTGCGATGTTGCCATTCTCAACTTCTAACTAGCACATGGCATGTTGGATGTTCATGCTATGGATTTTGATGCTCTTTGCGGGGTGGCTGTTGACTTCGATGTGATGAATCCCTCTAGGCCCCCTTGGGAACACTTTTTTGCACAAAACAAGGATGTTGCGGTTCCTCCTGGATCTGATCCAAATATATCTCTCCCTGATGGTGATCGCTACGATGTTGTAGGTGATGTCAGGAATAGCAGCGCACCAGGTGGATGTAGTGAAAGTATGTGATTGTTAATGTCACCTATGTTTGTATAGTTTTTTAAAGATAATCACCCTTTGATGGATAATGAATTAGTTTTGGTACTAGGTTCTTATTTTGATTAGAATGTGTTATTATTATTTGTTACTTTTTATTGTGATGCATTTTAGATGTGACGTTCACATTGCCCGAGCCGGTGGGATGTTTGGGTAAAATATCATTAACCAGCCTTATTGGTTTTGCCCTGTTCTATGGTTCAGGTTTTAGATGTTGCGTTCACACTGCTCGTGGGAATACTTATGAACTTGTATGACGAAATTTGTTGTTTGTCGTATGGTTCAGTTGTGGGGGATTTTGCCCTATTCTACCATATCTTATTGCTTTATTAGTCACGTTATTCTTGGCCGTATTTTTTTCCTTGATATTCGTGCATTATGCTTGACATGTGTTAGGTCTTTTTGATGATTTAGACAATTTGAGGCTGATTATGTGTATGGGACTGTTGACATGCTTATTAACTAGTGGCTCAGAAACTGTGTAATCTTTTAATTGGTTGCATTAGATTTCTGGATTTGGGTATTGGATGCTTGTTTCAGTATGCTCTATAATATTTTGTATTAGAAACTGAAACAGTGTCACTTGTAAGCCTCACCCTTCTAGTATAATTAGGGTTATTTATGTATGTGCTATGGTGAACTAATTGGGAGGGTAGCCTATTCCCCTATACGTCGAGTTTCTTCCTTTTTTGTTGTATAATCTTTAATGTCGCGAAGGTTTCATTTTATGGATCTTGGGGAATGTTGATTAGTGTTTGAGTTATCTATATCAGTGGGCAATGGTACTCAGAAAGCTCTCTGCCACTGTTGGCGATGATATATGCCAGCAGACAGCGTGTTTAAGATATCTTCAGAGTAAAGTTCTCTGCATGTCGTCATGTGTTGGTGTTTAGAACCACCTTTTGGCGTGGGCAACACAGGTCGCTTCGTCTAACCTGTGAATGTGACAGGTGTTTATTCTGTGGAGCCAAGATAGAAATGGGGGAGACATCTATCATCTCTGGGCATTTTGGTCATGGTACAGTGAAGCCTTCTTTTCTTTCTTAGTAGAAGATTTTGCTGAAGATTTATGAGCCCTCTCCAGTTTAGGTTTTGTTGAAGATATTTTCAAGCGTTTTGTTGTTTTTTTGTGTTTGTTCAACAGTGTTTCTCTTTTACCAGTGTTGGATGTATTATAGTTGCTTAACTTGTACTGATTTACCCTGGTGTGTCTAAATTTTATTGGGAATATTTTTCTTTGTCCATACCATGGTACTTGTTGATGAGATGTTTTTTGTTTATGTATTTGTGTCTGCAAATAAGGTTTTCTTCTTTAAATGGGGTAATTTGATTACTATTTGCCGAAGAGCAAAGTTTTACCCCCTTATGGCGGAAGAGTGTTACGGATGGTGATTGATATCATGTTGTTTTCCTTTGTGATTGTAGTATGTGAATATAAACTTCTGGTGGGCTGTTACTCTTTTCTTTTGGGCTAGTTTGCTGGCGGGTTACGTATTGATGTTGTTGCCTCGGGCTTAAAGTGTTCTTGCCCCTGGTGAGATAGATTTGGGTGTTATACACATTTGTTGATTTCTGGTTAGTTTTGTTAACTTGTCGCTAGCTCATTTTGCTTTTGAAGCGGTGAACGTTGAGCTGATTCCTTTATGCACACTTCTTGAAAGTGGCGGATGCTCAGACGACCCTCTGTCTATTTTAGCTCGCTTTCTTTGGAAACGACGATCGTTGAGTTGATTCCTTTATCCATACTTCTTGAAAGTGGCAAACGCTCAGACGACCCTCTATCTATTTTATCTCGCTTGCTTTGGAAGAAGCGATCGCTGAGTTGATTCCTTTATGCCCACTTCTTAAAAGTGGGGGACACTCAGACGACCCTCTGTCTATTTTAGTTCGCTTGCTTTGGAAGTGGCGATCGTTGAGTTGATTCTTTTATGCACATTTCTTGAAAATGGTGGACGCTCAGACGACTATTTGCCTATTTTAGCTTACTTGCTCTGGAAGCGGCAATTGTTGAGCTGATTCCTTTATTCACACTTCTTGAAATTGGCAGATGCTCATACGACGGATAAGTGCCCAAAAGTTCTATATTTTCACCCTTTTTACATCGCAATTATTTCTCATCCTACACCCAATTGAGCTGCATTATGTCCCTTTATGCATTAATTATATTTTTTCTATCCTTATCCTTACATTTGATTTATTTATGAAAATGGTATTATTTTGATGCATTTTGGTGCTTGTGCAGATTTACTCACTGCCAGGGCAAGTGATGCCCTGACAGGTGATGCCCTGGCGAGTGATGCCCTGGTAGGTGATGCCCTAGCGGGTGATTCCCTAGCGGGTGATGCCGCAGGTGATGCCCTGGCGGGTGATGCTGCCCGGGCAGGTGATGTTGTGCGGGCAACAAAGGAAAGGGAGGAAGGTGCAGAAATCATCCCCTAACGGTCTAGATCTAAGTCAGCTTCTGCTGAGGGAAGCAGAGCCAAGAAAGCGAAACATGGCCAAGACGCCGGCACGGCGAATTTCCCACCGCCGCGGTAGCAACCATCCAGATTCGACATTGGCGAAAATATGCAAAGTGGTATGGGTTTTTGAAGAGCATAAAAAACCAGAGTTTTCTGCATACTTTGCACGAAAATTGGACCATGAGAAGACCACGATAAGGCTAAAGGAAAGTCAAGGGCGGATCCTATGCAAAAAGGAGAATTTCAAGGAAGGAAGATTTTAGGCCCAAAAATATATCTTTTCTTTTAATGTAATTTAATTCCAACCTTACTTCCTCCCCAAGTAGGACTTAACCTAGCCTTCTCCTATAAATAAGATGGCCAAGCCACCAAATTAAGGAAGTCGAGTATTGAGAGGTAGAGAGACTAGGGTTTTGTTGAGGATTCATCTAATTCTTAGGCTAGGGTTATTTTGTTTAGTAGTTGTGGGAAAACAATTGTATTTTGTTTGAAGTTTTTAATGGAATTTAATTTGAGGTTTGCTTATTCTTGGAGTTGATTTTATTCTTGTAACCGAATCGGGAGAGGGTATTGTGAGTTATCTATTTGTTTAACCTCGGGAGAGTTAAACTCAAGAAACGAATGAACATGATTTTCATCCCAACGGTGAAAGCTAACTCAGCTTAGGGATAAGTTGGAGTTTCAATGGCTAAGAAGAACGTGGGATTGGTTAGTGTTCGATCTTAGTTCACGTCGGGAGGTATTAGCAAGAGTTGTGCATCAACAGTGTTTCAGCTTAGGGATAAGAAGAAACCACTAAAAGGGTTCTACCGAACCTCGAGCTGCTACCCGTCAAGGCATCAAGGGATTGCCGCCGCGGCGGGTACCTGATTTCCTCTCTGCCGAGACAGTAGCGATAGCTGTTTTCAAGACAGATTGGTGTTGTTGTATTAAGACTGAACACAGGATCAATTGGATTTCACACTAGGAGGCAACTTAACCCGACCTACTCTTCTCTCTCTTATTCGATCTATATATCTTTATTTTTATTGTTATTTAGTTTATTAGTTAGATAAAACTCTTCCTATCACTTATTTGTGTTTTTATTTTCTACAGTGCAGTAACTTAAGCAAGTGGCCTAAAGCCCAATCCATTTGGAGACGATACTCAATACTTATCACTTTATTACTTGCGACGTGTATACTTGCACAATTGCGTGGCACTTTTACACGCAACAACGACCCTTTGTCTATTTTAGCTCGCTTGCTTTGGAAGTGGTGATCGTTGAGTTGATTCCTTTATGCACGCTTCTTGAAAGTGGCGAATGCTCAGACGACCCTCTGTCTATTTTAGCTCATTTTCTTTGGAAGCGGCAATCGATGAGCTTATTCCTTTATGCACACTTCTTGAAAGTGGCAGACATTCAAACGACCCTCTATCTATTTTAGCTTACTTTCTTTGGTGGCGGCGATCGTTGAGTTGATTCCTTTATGCACACTTCTTAAAAGTGGCGGACTCACAGACGACCCTCTATTTATTTTAGCTCCTTTATTTGGAAGCGGCGATCGTTAAGTGTAACTAGCATTTTGTTCGTGTTTTCTTCATAGAATAATCAAGGGAGTGTTTTAAATATAAAAGTTTTTGAGATGTTGTGCATTCCATGTTTTAGGGAACATCCTTTTCATTAAGGTCCACGAGCTTATATGCCCCTAAACCAACTATTATGTGGACTTTCTATGGCCCTTCCCTCGTAGGGGCCATTTTTCCTCGCTCGATTGGTGGCTTGATGGCCTCTTTATTTCTTAACACTAAATCACCTAGCCGGAATTGCTTGTTCTGTACGCGGGAATTATAGTAGTCCGCACCAACTTGGTTTCTCCTGCTTTTGGTTAGTTAAACATTTAATACAAGTATTTTTGCATTTATGAGAGAAAGAATAATTTAATATAGCAGTGGTACTATGGGTATACATTTTAAAGTACTTGTTTCCTATACTAATATAGGAAGTTGTCCGAAGTGCCCATAGAATTCCTGGTAGTTCATCTGTCCATGCTCCTTTGGCGTCGTCCACCCTCTTTTTAAGTGCAGACATTATTTTCTTTTTAACTGCTTCAACCTGACCGTTCCTTTGCGGGGATTTGACTAAACTTTGGGTTAGTGTAATGTGGAAGTTTGTGCATAATTCTTTGAATCTTTTTTGGAAGTGGGTTCCGTTATCTGTAATTATCGCGTGGAGGATGTCGAATCTGCAAATTATTAATTTCCATATAAAACTTTCAATTTGCCTTTCTGTTATCGTTGCTAATGGCTCCGCCTCTATCCACTTGGTGAAATCATCCACTGCTACTACTAAATATTTTCGTTAGTCCGTTGCTGGTGGGAATGGGCCCAAGATGTCAATGCCCCATATTACGAATGGCTAGGGACTTGTGATGGACTTAAGTAATGCTGCTGGTTGTCTCGGGATTGGGGTGAACACTTGGTAAGGTACACATTTGTTTACCAGTTCTTTGGCGTCTCTTCGCATTATAGGCCAGTAGTAGCCCTGCCTGATTGCTTTTTGGCCCATGTCATCGGGCAGCTTTATTGTTTTGATGTACGCTAGAATTGGAGTCATCCATGTGTCTCATGTATCGAGTTGGCACACCTAGCTTTCTTCTACGAAAGAGGGACACTCTCGATATTCCATCAATAACCTACCACTTCTTTGGATTTCGAGTGCGGCTGCTCGCTTTGCCAAAGTGTCTGCTCTAGTATTGTCTCCTATAGGTGTTTGCGTTATGACGTGCTGATTAAATTGTCCTAATAGTCCTTTCACCCCTTGATGATATTTGAGGAGTGTTTCGTCGTGAACCTCATATTCGCCTGAAATTTGTTTAGCCACCAACTGTGAGTTTGTGAATATATGTAGTGACTTTACCTTAAGCCTTACCGCCAGCTCTAATCTTGTTATCAATGCCTCATACTCCGCTGAATTGTTGGACAAGGCGAATGCAAAACTAAGCACATATTGTCATTCCTCATTTGCATTGGGCGCGCGTAACAGTACACCTGCTCATGCTCCACTAACTGCCACCGACCCATCAACATGTAAGGTGCACGGTTGGGTATTTGTAGCATGTTCCCCTTTAAACTCTGAGGGGGGTCGCAACTCCTGAACCTTGCTGACAGCGCATGCGTTCTCAGGGGGTGGGGTTATTTGGGTTGTGAATGTGCACTCTGCAACAAAGTCGGCCAAAACCTGATCCTTGATCACCTTCTATGAACAATATTCTATTCCGAATTCATTAAGCTCCACCCCTCATTTTAACATCCAACCCTGGACATCCATCTTTCCTAACAAGTGTTTGGAAGGTTGATCGGTGAGGACTGCTACATGGTGTGCTTGAAAGTAGTGGGAAAGTTTTTTGGCTGCTATCACCAAGGAAAAAATAGTTTTTCTACTCTCGTATATATCTTCTCTATTGGCTGCAGGACTCTACTGACATAATAGATTGGCTTTTGGGTGGCCTCTTCCTGCCTAACTAGCATCACTGCTATAGTCTCGTCGGTGGCTTCCAAATACATTAGTAAGGTTCCCCCTTCCTTAGGCACTTTTAACATAAGGGGGCTAGCCAAATATGTTTTCAAGCGGTCGAATGCCTCTTGACAATCCTTTGTCCATTAGAAAGGATCCTTCAAGTCTTCAAAGAACTGAAGGCACTTGTCAACTAGCCTAGACACAAATTTGTTTAGGGCCACAACTTTGCCATTGAGTTTCTGAATATCCTTGATGTTTGTTGGTGGTGACATGTCTAAGATTGCCTTTATCTTCTCTGGGTTTGCCGCAATGCCCCTCTCGGAGATTAGGAAACCCAAGAACTTTCTCGCCCTTACTGTGAAGGCACACTTTTCGGGATTGAGCCGCATTTTGTTCAATCGCAAAATTTCAAAGACTTCCTGTAGATCAAAAAAGTGTTGCGCAAAAGAAGTACTCTTGGTTAGCATATCATCGACGTAAACCTCCATATTTCTTCCTATTTGCTGGCGAAAAATCTTGTTGACCAATCATTGGTACGTTTCCCCTGCATTCTTTAATCACAACGACATTACTCTATAGCAGTAAAGGTCGTCCTCAATGATGAAGGCCGTTTTTTTCATTGTCCTCATTTGCCATTGTGATCTGGTAGTAACCAAAGAAAACATCCATGAAACTCATGAATTTATTTCCCGCCGAGGCATCGATCAACCTATCGATGGATGGTAGCGGAAAACTGTCCTTAGGGCACGTTGATGAGTGTTCAAAAGTACTATTTTTATTACACTTTTTACTCATATTATTTTTAGACTTAGGCACATTTTAGTTGTATTATTAGGCATTCATGAATATTTCATAATTTCCTTCACTGTTATGCTTGAGTTCATAATTTAGTTATTTTGTGGAAAAAGGTACTGCTAGGTATGTGTTTTGTGCATTTTCAGGTTATGCCAGGGATTGTCGAGCCTTGCCGCGGCAATTCCACAACAACATGATATCGCGTCAATACATGCCGATCATTGCCGAGCCCGATGCCACGAACGAAAGACCATTACCAGTTCATAGTCGCATTGAACTATGTCGAGCCATTGCCGAGGCAATGCCCGGGCAATTTCTGACAAGGGAGGAAAAGAGCAAAGTGGTAGGCGACTTGAAGAGCGTAAAGAGCTAAGTTTTTAGAGATAATTTTCATGAAGATCGGAGCTTGGATATTCATGAAGAGGTAAAAAAAAGAGATTAAATCCCAAGAAAATAGTAGTTTTAGTTGGAATAAAATTAAAAGAGATTTAATATTTCTTTTATTCAATTTAATTCCAACTTAACTTCCTCCTCATGAAAGACTTCGACCTAGCCATCTCTTATATAACGAAGACCAAGCCGTCAACTTCAAGGGGAGTCGATTGAAGAGAAAGAAACAAGGGGGCTGTTCGAATTCTTCATCTTTTTCTTATTTGTTTCGGTTAGATTCATGCTAGGGAATTATTCTTTGTATATCATTCAAAACCCAACCATGAACTAACTTGTTTGGCTTGGGTTATTTTGGGTTTGTGGTTTTGATAAACGTTTAGATTTGTTGAGGTTTTTGCTATGCAATTTATGTTCAAGGTTTGCTTATTCTTGTTGTTTATCTTTACTTGCAATTGAACCGGGAGAGGAAATTGTGATTGCATTCATTTATCTAATATCGGGAGAGTAAGATTCAAGAAACAAATAAGCATGGTTTTCATCCCAATCGGTGAAAACTACTCAGCTTAGGGATAAGTTCGAGTTTCAACGGCTAAAAGAAGCGTAAGATTGGTTGGTGTTCATCCTTGGTTCACGCTGGGAGGTATTATCAAGGCCTGCACATCAGCAGTGTTTCGACTTAGGGATAAGGAGGAGCCACTGAAGGACGCTTTGCTGAACCTTGACATTGTTGGTTGCTGCCCAAGCAAGGGATTGCCAAGGCATTTACTTAACCTATTGTTGCGGTAGTAGCTTTGATCATTGCCGAGGCAATTCGGTGTTCGTTGCATTCAAAAACCGAGACGATCTATTCGGATTTCACTTCTCAACTCACGATAACCCGACCAACTCTTCTCTCTTATTTGATTTCCTCTATCTTTTACTTTTATTGTTCTTTACTTTACTTGTTAGTTAGAACTCTTCTATCACCTATTTGTATTTTTACTTTCACAGTGCAGCAACTTAAGCAAAGTGGCCCAAACCAATCTCTGTGGAGACGATACTCGATACTTATATCACTTTATTACTTGCGACGTGTATACTTGCACAATTGGGTAGCACTTATTACATGCAACAAGTTTTTCCTTGTTGACATCGATGAAATCAACACACATCTGCCACTTATTGTTAGGTTTCTTGACCATAACCATGTTTTCTAGCCACTGCAAAGAATGATTAATAATAGTTAGGTCTATCCTACGCATGTCTGCGACTGACCATGCGAAAACATACGCGTAGGCTTGCAACAATTGTATCAACCTTCGTTGACTGTGCTTGTCTAGCCCTACTACAATCTTGGTAGCCTTTCTCATCAAGGGTCTATCAAAGAGGGCATTAAAGGTGAAAGGACTATTGATGACCAAGAATGTATTCGTTTGTGTGGCTTTGCTATCGTCATCTCCCATAGTCACGAGAAGTCGGATGGAGCCCCTACCTTAATGGGTTGACCGCCAAAACCGCACACTGAACCTGCCGGGTTCAACTCCAAGTTGGGGATTCCCATCTGTTTAAATGCATTCCAAACCAACACATCGACAACACTACCTTTGTCGATTAAAATTCTTTTTACCGTATAGCCAGCTATTACAGCCGTGAAGATTATCAGGTCGTTGCTTTCTCTGTCCAGAATATCACTCTCCTCTTTTTCTGAAAATAAAACATGCCACAAAAATTTGTGCCCCGACCTCCTTTCCATTTTCACCGGGAACAACATCGTTCTTTGCATGCGCGCCCAATGCTCGGGGCCTAGCTGGTTCCACTCCTTATCCATTCTGATTAACATGTGCACAACGTCCTTACCAACTGCACCATCCTCTTCGCTATCCAGCTTTCGAAGTCGCTATAGTTGTTGCATGGTCTCCAGGGTTAGTTGGCCCGTCAAGTCGTTACTCTCCCTTGTTTGGAACTCTTGAGATTGCTGAAGAAAAATATAATGGTTACGTGTTCAGTCCACGCTCACCGCACAAATTGTTGATGACCAAAATGGTCAGGGACCGGTGACGGTGGTCTTGTTATGGCCGCGATGGTAGTTCTAGGTCAAAGCTCGTGAGTTACTCTTGTTTCTTTGATAGTTGTTGTGTTCGAAATGGAGGATCTTGACCCTCTCTTATTGCATGTCCATTTTTATACTACTTGGACATGTGCCATGATAGGGTTGTCATGGTGCGTGGATGGGGCTAGCTATGACTTGACGTCTTAGGTTCCCCTCGTTATCCGCAAAGGGCACTTGTATAGACGTGTGATCGCCGGATGAGGTGTAATGATGCGGGTAGTCTTGTTCATTCACCGCAGATTGCGATGGATTTTACATGATTCGCAGATGGTCCTTCGCATTGTGGTTCGCGTGCGCCGTGGCACTCATCGCGGGATGTTCCTTGTGTTACACCATTTGTGGTCTTACCCATTCTAGTTTCCACATGTGGCGGCGTGTGTTTATAGGTGTTTTAAACTTAATATGATTTCAAACTTAGTTTTAAAATTATTTTGATATAACAAAAAGGGGAGAGATAGGTTTGAAAAAATAAATTTTAAAAAGAAAAGGAGGAGCTTTAAATATTTTCTAAAATTATTCTTTTTTTCTATAATTATTTTTCTAAGGGAGAGAAATTTCAAAAAACATTTTTTCAAGTGGTTTTGTTATATCAAAATGGGCATTAATATTAGATGAATTCTATGTTAAAACCTTGTTGAGATCAATCAATCATTGAAGGATCAACTGTTAGACAATGTGCGTTAATAATCCAAGAATAATAATAATTATAATTAAGTAAAATCAAAATATTTACATTATTATTAAAGCGAACATAATTAAATATAAATAAATTGAATAATACAAAATCGAATGAATCGGAACAATCAGATCATACCTTCGTTGCTGCTATACTTGAATCTGTTTGTACAGCTTCTCTCATATTTCTTTTACTGCAAGTAATAATAAATTGCCAAGGAATTAAAATTAATGGAATTTGATTGAGTAATTGAAAATAAACCTTAATTAGATTTAGTAGAAACGAGTTGAGGTCTGTGAGAATACAATTTCCTTAAGACAGATTGTCAGCCACTCCTGTGGTGCTTGAGATACATTGGTCGTCTGTCTCCTAGGATACAACAACTATATGATCAACTATAGTACCACGTATGCGGAGATTATGAACTGTAACCTTGCTTTCCTCTATCACCGAAAACACTTTAGAAAATCACATAATAAAAATAGTAGAAATTTTTTGTGTTTTTTTGTAGTTCTAAAACCTAGTAGGTTTGCATGCTATTTATAGGGGTAGGAGTTTCATTGGAAATAAAACTTATGAATTATCTTAATTTTATTTAAAAGAAAATTCATTAATTAAATAGAATTATCACAATAATATATGAATTAAAAGATAATGTCTTATCATTTATCCTTTTATTTGAGATATTAAAAATGCTACATTTAAGGAAAATTATCTTGTAATGAGTTAAAATAACTGCAAGCCCACAGAGGGCCCAATCAGTCCAGACATTCACATCACTCATATCATATCAGCTTAAGTTATTCAATAATCACCAAGTAGAGTCTTGTATATAAACATATCTCGCGCTTGGTAACCCATCAATGTGGGAATAAGCTTTTCCATTTTCCTTAACTCAATTTGCAAGCCTACTTTGAGCATCAATTTCTCATTAATCACTCACCCGTTTTGAGCATATGAGATATCGTTGTAAAGCTCTCGTGGAGTAGAATATTGTTGGGAGGCTCAAACGATCATCTAATATAGCCAAGAGGGGGATGAATTGGATTTTTGCTTTGGTGGATGAATGACTATGTTATAAAAACTGGGACACAAAGATTTATATTGGTTCAACTACGCAATCGAGTCTACATCCATTACCTTAGCTATCCACACTTCGATTTTTTCATCATTCCCTCTGAAACTGACATTACTCCCTGTATGTGCGCCTTATACTTGGAGCTCGACTGGTTCCACTTTTTGTCTACGTCGACTATCAAGTATATGGTTCCCTTATTATCTTGATTACTTCTTTTGTTGTCCTGCGGTCTCGACTGATGGGGCTCCATGTTATCTTCACCCTGTTTGAAGCGGGAAACCAAAAATCTATCCAATTTTTCCCTACGCACTACGGACTCAATTGCATTTTTCAAATGTACACAGTCATCTGTAGAGTTGCTTATAGCTTTGTGAAATTCGCATCTTCGTCCTGAGCGCTCCTTGTGCTCACTCTCTCTCATCGGTAATAACGATCTTAAGAGTCTGGTATGTTCAATCTGGTGCAGTATTTGGGAAGGTGATTTCGTTAATTCGTGATAAGTTTTGAATGCAGACAACATTTCCTGGGTCGTCTCACGATGTTGGCCTTCATGTGTTTGTCGTTGCAACTGGCTACTGCTCTAAACATACTACGGTTAGCAGAGAAATTTTTGGACTCCTCTACCAACTCATAGATGAAGAGAGGATATGCCACATATGGGACTGCGATCATCCTGCCTCTGGCTCTCATGATGCGAACTGTGTGCCATGGCTCTCATGTTGTCTGTCTCCCCGTTTTTAGTGTATGGTTGAACCTTCTCATATAGTTCTAACAATGTTATTGGCGGTAAGTCCAGCAAATTGTACTTGAGATGCTGGTGCGAGGTACCGTTGACGAAAGTGAAGATAATAAACTCGTTGGAAGCCTTTTTGGTTTGCATGGTTGCAGCGTGAAATCATTGGACAAACTCACGCAGAGATTCACATGGCTTATGGATAATGGACATAAGGTACGCTGGCAATCTTTTCAATACCTTGTTCGCTAAAAATGGCTCAAGAACAGTTCCGTCAGCTGGTCGAAACTGGACATTGAGTTTGCTGGGAGCTGAAGGTACCAAGCTTGAGTCGAATCCTTTAGGGTCATTGAGAATGTTCGACATTTAACTTGGTTAGAGGCGCCGAACAAATCCATGTGATTCAAGAAATGAGACAAGTGATCTTGAGGGTCGCCTTTTCCGTTATACATCAGCTTTTGAGACCTTGAAAGATGTAGACACATGATGCTCTAAATGTCTACAGATAAGGCCTTATTTTTTTATACCTCTGAGGATTCCGAGAAGGATCGTCCTGCCTTTGGCTCTGGGTGCTCTGAAAATTCTTCTCTAGCTGCTTCATTTTTGCCCTTAACGCCTGTTGCTCATCGTCCTCCGTAAGACTATATTCCACATCCTCTGAATCTTCATAATCTTTCCCCTGCTCTGTAACACTTTAAATTATTTAACATTTTTAGCCAGGTCTACATTAGTTCAGCTCAACAACAGTTCGGGTTCAAAACAGGTCGGGTCCATTAACAGTCGGGTTCATAACAGGTCGGGTAAAATCAGATCTCGGGTCGATTCAGTCGGATAATATCAGGTAATTTGCCAGGTCGATCTCGAGTTCAGGTTCGTTTCAGTCGGATGCAGGTCGGGTTTCAGGTCAAAATTAACAGGTCAGATTCGGGTTCGGGTCGTTTTCAGTCGGACGCAGATCGGGTTCGGTTGCTACAGTAACAAGTTCAACTCGGGTTCAGGTCAGCAACAGTCAGTTACAGTTCAGGTTCGGATCATCGAATTCTTAGGTCAAATCAGATTCTTACTCGAGCAAGTTTCAGTAAGGTTTTTAGGTTCTGACTTGTTTTTATATCCCTAGTTCCAAGTAATGGACAACCCTACATAAAGGCCCCAAAGTTCAAAGCCATAGTCCCAAACCATAGTTATTGCTACTAATTCCTATTCAAACAGTTTCGAGAATCACATTTAGTAATGACTTTGGGCTTATTTTCAATAAATTTCCAACATTAATAATTATAGCGTTTAATCATATTGATAGATATTTTATGTTTGATATTTTTTTTATCTGATAATAAGTCAATAAATGAAATAAAGATCAGTATGAGCGTTAAGATTTGACTGACTGTGTAGGTCGAGTTAAAGTGTTTATAGGCCTCACCGTCCAACCCGTTTGTCATACTTTCTTTGTAGGGGTACATTTCAACACTAATCTTGATTGGTTTCTACGATTCCAATCAATTTTCAATTCAAGATACGAGTACGAGTTGGTAATAACTTTCAATGTTATCAGATAAATATTTATTCAAATACCGTATTGACTTGTAGATTCGGATCATGCTGGACCTACAACCTGTGTCCAATATGAGAAAAAACTTATGCTCATGTTGTCCCTTTCTGGTGTTACATTTCTTAAAACATCCCCATGTATAATTTTACTATAAATTATTAAATTAACCTTCTGATTATACTCGTGTTTAAGGCTAAATGAATTTGAGGGAACGTGTATTGTTCTGTCTTCACTATGTGTTGCGTGAATAACGTGTTTATAGGCCTCACATGTATAATGGTGAATAATTTTACTATAATTTTGAAAGATTGTGTTTAGGTGTCCGATTAAACGATTGAGCTAATTTCTTACTCCATGTAATATTTTGAGGTTCGTGCGCTAACAAGGGCCGAAGGCATTTTGTCACCGTCTTAACCCCCCCCCCCCCCCCAAAAAAAAAAAAAAAAAAACTCATTTTAACCTTAATTGTTAATTTTTGGTATTATTAATAGTTTTAAATTTCTTAATTCTTAACTTAGCATTTAAACATTCAATTTTTTTTTTGACAAAAAATCATTATTCATGAGATTTGATATGCATAATTTTACTTCAAAGTTTCTATATTTTTTCATAATTTTAATTTTCTTTCGATTACTTCATGTGATGTAAGAAATTAGTTCATATAATGTAAAAAATTGCAATCAAACCAAAATCACCAATAGCTGCCATAAATTATGACAATATCATTACGACAAAACTTGTTTTTAGCGGCGTTTTTCGAGTAAACGCCGCTAAATTTATACATTTAGTGACGTTTATTTAACAAACACCGCTATAGATTGATATATAGTAGTGTTTTTGGAAAACGCCGCTATAAACGTGTACTTTAGTGGTATTTGTTAGACAATCACTGCAGTAGACGCGTACTTTAGCGGCGTTTTGTCTAACAAACTCCACTATATGACTTAAATATTTATATCCCACATCGACTCCATTTATATCTTACTGAAACAATATAAAGAAGCGCAAGTATAGATCGACGAGATAAGTAATGAGCTGAGGAATGCGGAAGATACATTGTTAATAGCGGCGTTTGGAGAAAAAATACCACTAAAAACTTTATCTTTAGTTGCATTTTTCCTCCAAACGCCTCTAAAGACTATGTCTTTAGCGGCGTTTGTTCCCCGCTATATAAAATTTTTGCGACGTTTGATCTTGCGGCGTTTTTTCTAGCGCGGAAAAATTTTTAGCCGCACTTAAAAACGCGGCTAAAAGTCTGTTTTGTTGTAGTATATCAACAAAAGTTAGCGTCGATTATAACCCATTTCTTTCAAGCAACACTCTTCTCCATGCCCCACCCTAAATAATTTCCTACGATCCACATTTCTCTATTTTTTTTTTACAATTTCCCCTAAATTTGCCAAATAAAATTGTATGAGAAAAATTTGATTTTTTAAACTCTTAAGGAGACAGCTAATAAGCACACATTTCACGCCAATAAAAAAAACTTATTTTATCTACCGATTAAATTGTCACGTTATAAAAAAACATGTTGCGTTAAAAAAATGCAATATAAATGAGTGCCATTGGATTGTAGATATTTTTATTTTAAGAGAGAATTTTAAAAAAAAATACTAATTGAATAATTTTTTTAAAAGTTATAATAATATGAGTACAAATTAATTTTTCAATGTTTTGAAAGATGAATATATTCAGATTTGAAGGTGAATTTCAGCCGTTTCTTGACACAGTGGTATGATATAATTATTGTAAGTGCAGACAGTGTCATAGTCATCCTTTTGTATCCCCCATTTATTACCCTCTTTGTCTTTTACTTTGTTTTTTAGAAGAAAAAAAACTGATCAATTTATTTAATTTCTTTCTTACCTTGTGTTTCATTATTACTGCAAAATCCTCTTAAAGATTTTTTTTAATATAGTTCAGGTAATTTTTATAGTATATATTCTAAATTTATAGATTTTCATTCTAATAAAATTATTTTTAAAGTTTAAAGTCGGATTCTTTCCGTAACCTGTGATTGACCGGACACTTAATGATAAAATCCTCTTTTCTCCCCTGTCTTCCTTACCTTTTGTCACTGAAGTTGTGCCCCTCTCCCTCTTCTTCATCTTCAACTTGAACTAGGGTTTTCTCTACGCTCTCCTATGAATATGTTTTTCATGTTTTTGTTGATCGGAGGGTGTACTAAGACACCTTGAAACAGCCTACTCAAGGGGGATAAAAGGTAGGTATACGCATAACACACACACACACTCTCTCTCCATATTTTGAGAATTTTCTTTTCTTGTTTTTAAGATTTTCCCCACAAAGAATTTGACAACAAATTATGTGTATAATATACACGTATGGCATAAAATCGGATCTACTGTGTTTGCTGGAATCTTTTGTTTCAATCTTATGCAACTGTTTGGATTATTATTATATGCTTAGTTTTCCCCTAAATTTTATTTTTGTTTTTGACTTTTGGATTATTATTATTTTGCTACAATCTTAAGATGAAATGCTTCTAAAAGTCGTTTTTAAGTTGGAGGAAAGCTGTTTGGCAAGTCAGAAAAAAAGAAAAAGAAAAAGGAAGGCAGAGAGAGAGAGAGTGTGTGTGTGTTTTCCTTAAGCAATTTCTGATGAAATCTTTATGGTACTTAACCTAGTTTTTCTGCCTGATAATATTGAATTCATAAACAAACCCTTTACCCCCATTTTAACAAAGTCTACCAAAAAGATAAAAGTTACTGTTTGATGCAGATAGGGAGAAAAAAAAAAGAAAGAGAATGGCATCTTCAAGTTATTCAAACCCACCATGTGCAGCCTCCAAATGTTTGAGAAGAAAATGCATGTCAGATTGTATATTTGCACCCTATTTCCCACCAGAAGAGCCTCAAAAATTCATCAACGTTCACAAAATATTCGGCGCAAGCAATGTCAGCAAATTGCTGAATGATGTGGCGCCCCATCAAAGGGAAGATGCAGTCAATTCCCTTGCCTACGAAGCCGAGGCAAGGATTAAAGATCCTGTTTATGGCTGCGTTGGAGCCATTTCAGTCCTTCAAAGACAAGTTATGAGACTCCAAAAGGAATTGGATGCTACCAATGCCGATATAATCCGCTATGCCTACAATGAGATGCCGCAGCCGCAGCTGCCACCGGCTGCTGCATCCCAGTATGGGAGGAGATCAGCCGCCGGGGGTGGTTCTTTTGATCAAAATTCTGGGTTTTGTTATCCTTCTCAGTGGAATAACAACGACCCTAGTGGAGACAATGAGAGTGGAAGCCTGTGAGTCTTTGTTAATTAATTAGTAATAAGCATATCAAGATTTGATATAATAGTATTATTAGGTTGGGGAGAGCTCCCACAGTCCCATTTGGCTAGCTCTAGGGTTTTCTTGTTATGGAATGTGAAGAAGGTACCATGTGCCAGCATATCATGGGTATTTTTATGATATGCAAATTACCCTCATGAAATGTTATTGTTTTTGTCTTATTTCTTTGTGAAAAAAAAATTGTATTCCCTATAAGATTTGCTATGTGGCTATTCAGAAAGTCAATGTAAATTCATATTATGAATTTTAAAATTTACTCTCTCTCTCTCTTTTTTTTTTTTTTTAAATTTACAATTTTATTCTTATTCAAGCTAGCTTTACAATGAAAAGTTAATCAAATAGATATCTTATTGTTACTTCGATTGAGGTATGTTTAACTTTTTATGTACCAGGAAATTTTTAGAAGATTATATTTTCTTGACGTGCTTAAGCATGCGATGTACTCCACTGAAGCTACATAACACACATTTATCTGCTGCCCTTAACAATTGCTTTAATATAAGGGTCCTTTCATGAATAGAAATCACCTGTTTTTTCTTTCGTAACCCTTATTTATACTCTATACTAAAAATTTATGTTTAGTGTTAAGGTTTAATGTAAGGGTTTAGGATTAGAGTTTATATGAAATTTAAGGTAAGATGTATTTTTTAGGGTTTAAGGTCGAAAATTTAGAATTTAAAGTTATGACTTTAAGTTTAATTTTCTAATGTTAGGTATATAAAAAGGCACCGAAAAGAAGCAGTAAATTTTTGCGCGAGTATATAATGTTATGTGTGTGTATGAGCCCACCAAACTTCCACATGTTCAAACATATGAACATGCAATGAACTTGACCAAACGCTAACAGTTAAGCCACCAACAGCTTAAATTATACTGGTTTGTTTGCAGAATATCAGGATCTTGTTTCTACTTTGAGTCCCCACACCCCTAGTTTACGTCATCAACAGATGCAATCATTTTTTATGCTCTCAAACATCATACGTATTTTGCTTCGTTTCCATATGAATTCAACTTCTTCTGTAATCGTGTACTACAAGATGGTAATTTATGACAAAATCATGTAGTTCTGAACTATGTTATCCGGATTCGAACGAGTGCTGGATTAGGGTAAGCTCATTTTCCGATATAATTCGAGTGCTTCTAAATTCTACAAGTAGATTTTCTTTTCTTGAAAGTATTTTATACCAAATCATGTAGTTTCCACACCATGTTTTTGTGGACTTAGGTGCATGTTCAACTTTATTTATATAAATTAGGGGCCATTATATAAATTAAGTAAAATTAGGTGCTACTTTACAAACCCTTATTAATTGCAATAGCTTCCTTTGCAATTTACCCAAAATTTTAGGTTTTACAACCTATTTATTACGTTAAACGTGTAAACAGTTTAAAAACCATGCGCAGCCGCACGCCTCTCTCTCCCTATCGATAATATTTTTCTTTCTTCTTATTTCAATTGAACTTTGGTGAGTCTCTAGCATCGCACAACCTTAATTTTTGAAGGATTTGGATATAAGATTTGATGCAGTTTAAATATGTGTTTTAGACGACATTGATTTTGAAGAAGACGAACTACCACCTCTTTCGCCTGTTCGATCTAGCCGTGCACGTACCACAAGGACTACACGTGAGTATTCTTTTAGATTAGTACTAGTGTTAATTGGTGGCATAGTGTTAGATTCTGATGTAGAATTTTATATCATAGGTTCCGATTTAACTAGATCCGAACGCGAGAGGCGTTCATCCCGACGTTAGAGCTATTGTTGCTTAAGGTGTGTTTTCTTACTGTGCTACATGTTTTCTCTGTGTTGATGCATTATTGTTTGTATGGTTGACATCACATGCATATGTTTTCATAATGTGTTTTAAGTATGATTTATGAAACATCAGATTTATGAACTATGATTTATGGACTACGATTTATGAACTATGATTTATGGACTTATGGACTATGATTTATGAAGTATGTTCACGGAATATCGGATTTATGGAACTTTGTTTATGAAATTTGATTTCTAATCATCATATCATTGTATGAGCATGGGCTGGGATTTGTTCGGGGAAGTTCAGTGGTTTCACCCTTCGGGCTGAATTCCACTTCGGATTGGCGGTTGTAGTGAGGAGTTATGGGGAACTTACCTCTTGGCGGTTGTAGTTGGGTGCATTGCATTGCATTGCGCTTGTGATTTATGTGTTATGCTAAAAAAAATTAAGAAAATATTACTATATTTTACGACTATGATTTTCTTGCACTTTAGAGACACACTAAGCTCTTTAGCTTACTCCCCCATAGTTTCGTCTTACAGATATCTTTGGGCTTTAGGCGACGTGGTACTTGGAGGATCTCATATTTTATTCGGTTATTCTATTATTCAGTATGGAACTATTTTAGTTATTTAAATTATTATTTATTATTTTTCATGTTATTTATGTTTTTCGGATAATTTCAACATTCTTTTATTATGGTTTTATTTTAAAGATTTTATTTAAACATTCGAATATTTATTATGATATTTATGTTTTATTTATTATAAGTTATTTATCAAATATTGTTATTTTTATTTTTTTTAAAATTAAAGTATAACTTTCAAAATTGGATTTCTTGAGGGAAAAGTTTTCAACGGTGACTTTCTAAATTCGGTCTTTTCTTCTAGGCCGGGTTTAGGGGGTTACAGATTTTCTTTTTCGTTTGTCGTGTGCACAACAACTGGTATCAGAGCTAGGTTGCGATGGCTATGTCCGGTGCGAAATTCGAAGTGGTCAAGTTCAATGGTGAAGGTAACTTCGGATTGTGGCATACGAGGGTAAAGGATCTGTTAGCGCAATAAGGGATTTTAAATGCTTTACGATCTACAAAATCAACGTCGATGGAGGACGACGATTGGGAAGAACTGCAGCAATGAGCGAATGGAACCATACAATTATGTTTGG
The DNA here is from genome assembly GCA_030270665.1 of Hibiscus trionum. Lineage (NCBI taxonomy): Eukaryota > Viridiplantae > Streptophyta > Magnoliopsida > Malvales > Malvaceae > Hibiscus > Hibiscus trionum. The sequence goes on from BSYR01000021.1 coordinate 34,421,480, forward strand.
AAAATGAGAATATGTATCACGTTGTGGATCTGATGTCTCCAGGAGAGATATGGAGCAAGTTGAAAAGTCAATTTATGTCCAAATCTCTGAAAAATAAATTGTATCTAAAGTAGAGGTTATTGTCGGAGCTTTTACAAAGGTAAGGTCGTTTTTTACTTGCTCTCATCTTCCTCTCTTTGGAAGTACCACTATTTTTCATTTTTACCCATGTTTTTGGAATATGAGTTTTAGAGATTTTTTATTAAAAAAGGTACCTTTATTACTCTTAGCTAAAGATTTTAATTGATTTATGTTAGATATGTTGTTTATGAAGCATAGGGTCCAACTTGTATGATTTATAAAGAGTTTTGCTAAGTTTCTCGAAATTGGGTTTTGGGGAGGTTTTTGGGAAGTTTTAAGTTGAGTTATGGGGGTGTTTATTGGGGAAATATGAGGGATGATGGATAGACTATATGTAAGGGTTGTTTTGGAGGTTTTGAGGAGTAATTTGAAGGTTGGAATCATTGGTTTTAGGGTGTGCTTAGGGGCTGCTCGGAAATATGGATTTTGGGTTTGATTTTAGTTAGAATTGGGTGTTTTGTGCTTGGTTTATGATCCGGGTTAGCTACATTGGAATGTGGACTGATTTGAGATTGTTTAAATTGTGTTGGATTGATTAGAGGCAAGAATCTTGGTTGGTGAAGCTTCGGGGACGAATCCGGAGATTTTGGAGTCTTGAGCTTGGTCTTCGGTCTTCACTTGGGTAACAACGGTGAGTAGATTTGTTAATCTTTGAATCGTGTACGATATGGAACCTTTAGGGTTTGGGTGGGACCTCGAGGGTTCACCTAAACCCGAGTGTAAGCCTCTCTACTCCTATGTTTGTTGTGATAGGATGAATGATTATGCGTTATGATTATCATGTACATTTTAAGTTGTTAATGTGTAGTCGAGTTGAAGTCGTGCCTCACGTGATGGTGGTCTAAACTAAGGTGATGTGTAGTCCCACCGGTAGTGACTAGTAGGAAAGTACTTTGATGTGTAGTCCCTTTGGAAATCTACTAGTCGAAACGGTGATGTGTAGTCCCACCGTGTGTATATGTTGGTTGTGCTTGTGCAAACCATGCTTTTTTGAGACAGTCATTTGTGCATCCATTGTTTTACTTACATATGAAAAGTGTTTTGAAAACTGCATGTTGTGGATTTGTAGAGCTTCTCTCACTAATCTAGTAGCTTACGCTTTCTTTGTTTCCAACATGCAGATCGTTAGAGTTTGGGAGGCAAGCGGGCAAGGGAAGAGCTTTGGAGTTCTCGAGCTAGCACAAGTATGATTTGTGTTTTGTAATAGTGCCTAAACAATGGGGTATAGAGTTGTAGGAGATGGTGTCAAACTCCTTAGGTGGTTTGAGTTATTTGAGCATGTTAAAATTATGGATGTGTATGCTTTTGTTTCATGGATTGTGGACCATGCTTGACTTGTTGCTTAATTGTATGTACCTATGTGTGTATGAACTTGGCCTATGAATTCTCTATGTTTGGTTGTCTTGTGTAGGATGCCTTGTGTTTGTTAGTATGCCATCATTTTGGAATTGCATGAAATCCTTGACTTGTATGGTCCTTGTTAGATTCAATGCCTCGTATGCTAATTCTTGGTTGTAGTTTTGACGTATGTATGCTTGAACGAGTTTAGGGGAGTCCCAAAATGCATATAGAGTCGAGTCTTGGTTGTTTGCTGGTTTTTTGGAGGCTTGCAGTGCAGGGCGTATCGATACGCCTAAGGGTCGTATCGATACGATATTGCCTGCAGAGCTCAGTTTTGGCTGGGCGTATCGATACACGGGGGTGTATCGATACGGTCTTTACTTACTGGAATTCAGTTGTGGCTGGGCGTATCGATACATGAGGGTGTATCGATACGGTCTTTGCTCACTGGAATTCTAAGATTTTGGTGAGTTAAGGGCGTATCGATACGATGTTGAGCCGTATCGGTACGGTTGTATCTCGTTGACCACGAGATGTTGACCAAGAAGGGCGTATCGATACGCTCAAGGGCTGTATCGATACGGACTTCCCTGAGTTGACTGTTGAGTTGACCTAGCCAAGGCGTATCGATACCCTCTGTAGGTGTATCGATACGGCCTGCTTAAAAAGGAAAATTTGGTCTGTTCAATTGCATGTCTTGTGGGTTTGTATCCGTGTTGTTCGCTGCATGTCCTATCACATAGGATTTAAAGAAGGCATCTAGAAAAGATAAAGCAAAAATAAAAAGAGTAGGGTTGCTAACCGAAGGGGAGCCTTAACGGGTTTCACTTCGGTTTTCCCCGTGTGGCCCACTCGGACCGGTCATCCGGCCAGACCGGGACGAGGGGGTTACAAGATCAAAGTATAGAGGCAAGAAGACATTTCGTTGCTACAAGTGCAAGGAGCCAGGGCATATGAAGCGAGACTGTCCAAAATGGAAAAAGGAGTCAGATGATAAACATGATGCATCATCCAAAACTGTGAATGTGGTACAGAATGAGAATTCATATTGCAATGATGGTGATATGCTTTCTATTTTAAGAACTCAGTTCACAGATGTTTGGATTCTTGATTCAGGATGCTCTTATCATATAACGCCTAACAAGGAGTGATTTTCTACCTATATGTCTGTTAATTCTGGTTCTGTTTATTTAGGTGATGATCGATGTTGCAATATTGTCGGTATTGGTGAAGTCAAAATTAAGATGTATGATGGTACTGTTAGAAAATTATGTGATGTTAGGCATATACCAGATTTTTAAAAGAATCCAATTTCCTTGGGCACTTTGCATAAGAATGGTTTAGTTCCTAAAGCTAATGAGGATAAAGAAACCATTATGATTGTTAAAGGTGCATTGACTATGATGAAAGGAAAGATAACTGCAGGGAGTATCTATAAACTGTTAGGAAGTACAGTTGTAGGTGGAGCTCATTCTGTTGAGTCATATGATGATAATATAAAATTGTGGCGTATGTGTCTTGGTCATCTTAGTGAACGTGGAATGGTTGAATTACATAAAAGAATTTGTTGCATGGTGTCAAAAGTTGCAAGCTCGATTTTTATGAATTTTATGTTCTTGGTAAATAGACTAAAGTCAGTTTCACGACTAGAAAGCACAAAACTGAAGGGATTCTTGATTATGTGCATTCTGATGTATGAGGGCCTGCTAGTGAATCATCATTGGGTGGATCTGTGTAATATGTTACTTTTATTGACGATTTTTCTAAAAAAGTTTAGGTGTATTTCTTGAAACAGAAATCTAAAGTCTTTTCCAAATTCAAGGCGTGGAAAGCTGAGGTGGAGAATTAAACGGGTAGAATGATCAAGTATTTAAGGTCTGATAACGGCACAGAGTATACAAATTTGCAATTTCTGAAGTTTTTTGAGGAGCATGGGATTCAGAGACATTTTTCAGTGCGAAAGACGCCACAACAAAATGGTGTTGCTGAAAGGATGAACATGTCATTAGTTGAGCGGGCTCGGTGCTTGAGACTAAATGCAAGGCTTCCTAAAAGCTTATGGGCAGAGGTTGTGAGTGTGGCATGCTATCTCATCAACAGGTCACCACGGGCATCTTTGGGTGGAAAAGTTGCAGAAGAGGTATGGACAGGCAATGTAGTTGATTTTTTACACTTACGGATTTTTGGTTGTCTTGCTAATGTGAATGTACCTGGTGATGAGAGATCAAAACTTGATACAAAATAGAAGAAATGCATCTTTCTGGGCTACAAGAAAGGTGTCAAAAGATAGAAGTTTTGGGACCCAGTTGCAAGGAAAACAGTGAATCTCTAGAGATGCAATTTTTGACGAGCAATTCATGTTGTAGCAGAACTGAGACAAGGTGCTGGTGGATTTTGAACAGTATCCAAGAGCAGTTGAGAAAGAAGTAACAACTGAGAAAGGTGAAAGTTCGAATTCAACTTCTGGTGACTCTAATACAGTTCCGTTGCAGAATTATAATTTAGCCAGAGATAGAGAGAGACGCACCAATGTAAAGGCTTCATGTAGATTGGGTTTTGAAGATATGGTGTCTTTTGCACTTCAAATTAGTAGTGAAGATCCGGATACTTTACAAGGGGCTATCTCTAGTCCGGAGAAAAGAAAATGGATGGCTGCAATGGTTGAGGAGATGAAATCTTTGCAGAAAAATCATACGTGGGAGCTAGCTAGGCTTTCTGAAGGAAAGAAGGCTATTGGTTGCAAATGGGTGTATAAAAGGAAACCAACAGTATCAGAAAAAGAGGGGGAAAAGTTCAAGGCTCGATTGGTAGCAAAGGGTTTTTCACAGCAAAAGGGAGTTGATTATGATGAAATCTTTTCTCCAGTGGTTAGACATACTTCAATCAGGGCAGTTCTTGCACTTGTAGCTAGTTCAGATTTGCATTTAGAGCAGATGGATGTTGATCTAGAGGAGCAGATTTATATGCAGCAGTCAGAAGGGTTCATTCAATCCAGAGATGAACATCTAGTTTGCAGCTTAAGAAATCCTTGTACGGGTTGAAGCAGTCTCCACGACAATGGTACAAGCGATTCGACTCATACATGATTCAGATTGGCTACAACCGAAGTGAGTATGATTGTTGTGTCTATGTTAAAAGCCTTGATAATGGTTCTTTTATTTTTCTGCTACTGTATGTTGATGATATGTTGCCGGCTGCAAAGTATATGCATGATGTTGTCAATTTGAAAGCTTTATTGAGTCAGGAATTTGATATGAAAGACTTAGGAGTTGCAAAGAAAATTATTGGAATGGAGATTAACAGAGATAGAGGCTCAAGGAAATTGTGGTTATCTCAGCAAGGCTATGTTGAGAAAGTGTTAGACAAGTTTGGGATGAGCAAAGCAAAGCTCGTGAGCACTCCATTGGCGAATCACTTTAAGCTTTCTACAGAACAGTGCCCGAAGACAAACAAGGAAATTGAAGACATGGAATTGTTTTCGGCAGTCAACGACATGATCCTTTGATTGTTGGATATGTGGATTCAGACTATGCAGGTGATTTGGATGATAGAAGGTCTACAACTAGGTATGATTTCACCCTTGGTGAAAGTCCTATATGTTGGAAGTCAACTGTTCAGTTTGTTGTGGCATTATCAACAACTAAAGCTGAGTACATGGCAGTAGCTGAAGCTGCAAAAGAAGCCTTATGGCTTATCGGGCTAGTGAAAGAATTGGGTATTTGGCAAGGTGGAGTTCAGTTGCATTGTGATAGCCAAAGTGCTATTCATTTGGCTAAGAATCAAGTGTATCATGCTAGAACTCTATTTAAGTAGGAGATCTTATTGAATAAGGTTTCTTGGTGACCATGTATTCAGGTCTATAAATAGATGTGTTATTTGTAACCTAATGACCATCGATTGAATTAAAGAAAACAGTCGCTCTTTGCTCCCCGAGGATGTAAGTACACTGCTGAACCTCGTTAAATCTCTTGTGTTCTTGCTTGTTTGATTTTCTTTTTCGTTTGTCGTGTGCACAACAATATCATATTTTCCCCATCTATCAACAAAGGAATGAAATGTTATCTCAGTTTATATGTATAGCTTCAATTTTTTTAATATGAAAATTAACTTTAAAAAATATATATATATTTGTATCAAATAGGTAGGTTTAAGCAATACATATAAGCGGTGGTTTAAGCGGATCTAAGTGTGAACAAAGGAAAAATAATAAAAATAAATGGTTGTCTGTCTCTTGTGCCCATCTTGAACTTTTTAAAATTTTCATATTTATCTTTAACCTTCTTAATTTTTATGTATTAATCATTATATTTTCAAAACATTTATGACTTGTGCCAAACATGAAATTTTAAAATTTTATGTACATTTACTCTCAAATATATTTTTAAATCCGCTACTAGACGATGGTGCACATCTTATCATACCTGTATTTCAAGTATAAGATAAAGCTAAAGGATTGGGAAAATGTCGTCTTCTACTTAAATCTTTTTGACCAAAGTCTTCTATTTAAATCACATCTGTTTTCCATGGAGGAAAGCGAGTGGCAGGTGTTACCCATCTTTATCATTTTTTTTTTTTCATTTTCTCCTTTCTTTTGTATTGTCACTATAATATAATTATGCTATCATTGTACATAATACAATAAATAAAAATTGATAGTAAATATGAATTGGGTAAAGTGGTTGAGCATTTATTAGTATATTAAAATGAATTAAAATTGAATCTCACTAGTAATTTTATAATTAAGAATTATTTAATTATTATTTGAAATATTTTTAAATTTTAAAAAATAATTCATTAGTTATTGTACAAATTTATATTGTAGTCACCGAATGTGTAGAGGTGGCAATCGGGTCATTCGGATCAGTTTCGATTCGGGTCATTTAGGGTTTGTTTAGAATTAGTTTAGATTCAGGTCGATTCGAATTTAGTTCGGATCTACAATAAATCAGGTCTGGTTCGAGTATTGGATCGGGTCAAAATCAAATCGGTTATTTTCGGGTCGGGTTAATATTAGATCAGTTGCTTTCGGTTCCGGTCAAAAGCAGGTCGTTCGGGTCGATTTTGGGTCAGGTCAACCTCTAAATTTTCGGGTCAATTCGGTTTGAGTTGGGTATGATTCACAAAAACTTTGTTGATGCAGAAGATTGTGTCAATGAAGGATAGAAAGACTTTATAGAGTTCAGAGTTTATGATATAATTTATAGGGTTTGGAGTTTATGATATAATTCATAGGTTTTGGACTAAATTACAATAATAAGAGATAAATATAGGTCAATTTTGGATAAAAATAAAATTTTAGAGATTAATTTGAACCAAAATATCATCATATTAAAAATAATAGACTAAATTACAAAAAATAGAAATAAATATTGGTTAATTTCTGCTAAAAATTAAACCACATAGAGTAAAATGAAAAAAATATTATCATATTAAAATTAGTAGGCTAAATTATAAAAATTAGAAATAAATATGGGGCAATTTCAATTAAAAATAAATTTTTGAGGACTAAAAAATCACCGCGGGGACGAGAATTGCTATATACGAAGTCCGAACCGTGGGGATACTTATGACTAAATTGAATTAGACTAAAACTTAAAAATAAATATTAGGAATAAAATATAAAATTGTAAACATGACAAGATCTAAAGGGTAATAATCTCTAACGTAAAAAAAGGCCGTTTCTTTACCTCTAAAATTTGCCATCTCAATTAATATGTTTGAAAGTTGGCACTTGATAGCCGTCTTTTTTCTTTTTTTTTTGACCCATTGTCATTTGTTTCTTTTTAATTAAAATGAAAGGATACATTTGGTGTGAAAAAATATTTTCTAGAACCAAACGGACCTTTAGTAATTTTTACTCTAGAGGATCGTGTGACTAATACATGGTAATGGTATGATCAGGGAGTGGTGGCAAAAAAGTATTAACGGAGTATGATGGATATTGGCGGATAACATAACGAGTATAACAAAAAGATCACATAAAATATTTAAAAGTTTAAATTAATATGAGGCGATTAAAATCTTATTTTTAGCTATAATACGAATATGAATGATAATTGAAAAAAGTGATATTTTTAGTGTAATTTGGGTGGGAAGGATTGTAAAGTGAGAGGCATAGATTGAGAGGTGGGGAGGAATACTTGAGGGTTTTGATGGGAAAACACGAAGATCCTCTATGTCTTTGGATGACATAGACAGAGAGTAGCAAACTCGATGAAAAAAACAAAAAGAAGAGGTTGATTGATGATGCCATTGCCAACCATGGCAGGCTCCCAAAAGCTCCTCCATATTTCACTTATTAGAGATGTTTCGTTTTTAAACTAACGGGGAAAAAACAATCAAAATCAACACACACGTCCATTCCAATTACCCCACGTATTTGATTGATTGATTGACCAATCAGCCGGCTTCATGTTGCTTTCAACGTTGTAATTATATTAAATTCATCTAGCGAATACAAACTCACGAGTAAATTTTTAATTTTAAACGTTTGATTTTAAATCGTGCACTAACTATAATTTAAAAAATATATAAACATTATTAACTTTAATTTAATTCTTAAATTTATTTAATTGGGTTAGATTTTTTATGCATCATAAATATGTCATGTTCGAATTCCCTAAAACAACATTTCCTTCCTTTTTTCATGCATTAAAAACCATCTAACACATATATTAAATGTTGTAGTTTATAACATAAAAAAAATACTTGGCTAACTGGTAAACACTTACCACTTCCACCTAATTAAATAATTAAATTATTTTATTAAATAAAATTAGGACCAAATTGATAAAATGTATAAATAGCGGGGATCAAATGTGAAACTATACCAATTTTGACTAACGGCCACGTCACTCCCTCCGTTGGTTTTTAACGGTTGGCGGTCACATTGAGTCCAATTTAATAGTTCAGTGGTTTAATTGCTGCAATTAGAAGTATAATAGTCAAATCAAATCTAAACCCATAGTATAATGGTTATTTATGTAGTTTACCCTTTTTTATTTCTCAACTCTTATTTTATGCTATTTTCTCTCGTGTATTTTAAGCCCCATCAAATGAGGTTTCTATTTGCTATCCACTCATTTGCGTGGATAGGCGTCCACTATAAAAAGATCAAACTATATAAGATTGGAACGTCCGTCCCACCTCAATAGCACCAACCCAATCTCAACATTTTTTTATTTTGAAAAATAACATCATACATGAACCATCATGTGGTTTTAATGAAAAAAATATTATTTTTAAGAGACCTAAATTCAAACTACAAAATACGGCTATTTTACAAAAGGGCTGTTTAAGACTAGACGAACAAAAAACATTTACCGATTAAATTCAACCCAACCATAACAAGAACATCTCCAATACCTTGAGGGAGACGTGGATTTAGACGTATTTAAACGCATGGATGAAAAAGTATTCAGATCAGATTATTTTATTGAAACAAGTCTTTAGTTTATTCCCACATAATTTTTTGAATAAATAATTGACATGTGATCCATCTTTCGCTAGAATTGAAGTAGTCCAAATGAGTCACTACTTACTCTATATAATACTAGCCAAGGAAAATGTGAACTCAAGCATCAACACTGCAAGTGCAAACATAAAGTAAAAAACTGAAATGAAAACCATGTTCAAAATATTTTTCATATAAAAATATTCAAGTGATTTCAACAGAAATGATTTTCTTACTTGAATCCCTTTGTCCTAAAAAAACTAATCTCCAACAACCATATAATTTAGGGTTAACTATTGGAATGATCACTTATGTTTTCTCTCACTACAGAGTTAGTCACCGATTCCGAAAAACGACCAGTAAAGTCACTTACGTTTTGGGGGCGTAAACTTTTGTTCACTCAGCCGTTTGTTGCTGTTAAATGTTAACGAGAGGCTGATATGAGATAATAAAAAAGAATACATCATATAGACAACCCCTAAACTATTACTTCACTCTTATTTTGACCACCAAAATAACAAATAATTTGTATAATTACACATTTAATCCTCCACATTTACATTTTTTATTTCTTCTCTCCTCCACCATCTTCCATATTATTCTTCTTTAGCTAACTCAATCTTAATTTTTTATTATATTAATTCTCAATTCACACCGTACATTATAATCAATCATTGTATATATCTATGTTTCAAATAATGTGTGTAATTCTTAATATGGTTTAGTACAAAGTAATGCCCAATATACATGCAACAATGTTTACATAGCATATTCGAAAGGCTTAAATGAAAATATGTGCCTAAAGTATACCTTTTTGAACTTTAGGTACCTAAAGTATTTTTTTTGTAAAAATAGGTACCAAAAGTTTCAACCGTTATAATTTTAGGTGCCAGACCGTTAAAGGGGTGTTCAAAAAATTATTAACCAATCAATGCTCGACATGTGGCACTATTTTTATTTTTTAAAATCAATCTAATGAAAAAAACTCAGAATTTTTAATCTTTAATCCGGAAATTTTAGAAAATTTACGAAACAGTCCTCAAATCCCTAAATGACCCAAACCCAAACCCCCAAATCACCACCGCTTCCACCACCGATTGTCGCCCATGACCACACCCCTTTGGTCGCTGGAGCATGGCAGCCATTTTCCCCGACACAACGTCACCGAAAAAGGTGAACGACGTGCTAGCCAAACGTCAATTTCGCGTTCGACGTTCGGTTGCATGCCGTTTACCGTTTTCGGTGACGCCATGTTGGGGGAAATGACTGCCATGCTCCGATGACCAAAGGGGTGTAGTCAGGGGCGACGATCGACGGCGAAAGCAGCGGCGATTTGGGGGTTTGCATTTGGGTAATTTTAGGGATTTGAGGACTTCTTTGTAAAATTTCCAAAATTTCGGGATTTTTTGAAAGATTAAAAATTCGGAGTTGAGGATTACAAACATTATTTGAAACATGGATATATACGATGATAGATTATAATATACGGTGTGAATTGAGGATTAATATGGTAGAAAATTAGAGATTGAGTTAGATGAAGAAGAAATAAAAAAATTGTAAATGTGGAGGATTAAATGTGTAATTATACAAATTATTTTTATTCGGTGGTCAAAATAGGAGTGAAGTAATAGTTTAGTTTAGGGATTGTCTAGCTAATTTATCCTTTTTTTTCTTGTTTCAGATCAACCTCCCGTCAAAGATTAACGACAACAAACGGCTAGGTGACCAAAAGTTTACGCCCTGAAAACGTAAGTGACCTTACTTGTCGTTTTTCAAAATGGGTGACCAACTCCGTACTAAAGGAAACATAAGTGACCATCCCAATAGTTAACCTATAATTTACCGTTCAAGTAACAGTTAAACTTCTTGAGGAAATTAAAGATCAAAAAATGTATTTGTTTTACCCATATCTCATGCATCAAACAAGATCTACTGGGAAAAAAGACACTTCAGTAATTGAGAATGCGGGACTAAAAATAGAAATCAATAGATTTGAACATTTACCTCCGTGTACAAGGATGGAAATCATCTGCCTCCAAAGTATGCTCCTATTTGTGCCTTCACTTTAAAATAATTAGTTTAGGGTTTAGGGTTTAGGGTTTAAGGTTGGGGCTTAGGGTTAGAGTGTAGGGAATTAGGAGTATGGTGTATTTTTTAGGGTTTAGGGTTTGGGGTTTAGGATATGAAAATTAGGGTTATGGGGCAAGATTTAATTTTATCTATATTTTAGGCAGAGGCATAGAAGGAGGCATGGTTAGGGGCAGAAAATTTTTACCCCTTGTACAAATCTGAAAAAAGCTCTCATCCTTAACACGACACTTTCACACTAGATGATGGGGATGAATTATGCTCCGAAATTTTAGGCAAGTCCATATGCTCAACAAAACTCTCACCTTTTGAACTCTTAGATTCATTGCTACCTGACGCAACGACTTCTGAGGAGACGCTGCTTGCTAATTTTCCTTCTGTCCGGACATCAGCTTCTAAATACCCCTTTGGTGTGGAAGATAAAGTTTCTTTGCTACTAGGGTCATTGCCAGAATAGATAGATGTCAACCAAGTAAACTGCAAATTTTTTCCTTGCCAGCGTTTTCCATTTACAGATGCCCTTTCCGTTGAGCGGCGTGTACCATAACTTATAAAAACTACGCCATTATCCAACGTCTCTGATCCTATATCTTCATCATTTTCCACATCTTCTATCTCCACAGCGGAGATATCACCATATTGTAAGAAGTGCTCCTTTAGAACATCAACCTAAATGAAAGACAGATATCCATAACCTCTAACTGACAAAAATACAAAAAAAAAGGGAAAAGGTAATTGAGTCTATGACAATGTCTGAAGACCTTTTTGTTTTGATAGAAGAGACAGACATGTACCTAGAATAGTAGGTAAATTTGGGGTCTAAGAACAACAACACCTCAAAATGATGCCCTATTGCTAGAATATGGCCAAGGGATCACAAAATCCTGGTAAAAGAATAGAAACAAATGCAGTTCAATTTTCATGCAAAGAGAACAAATGCCTTTGATTTCACTTTTTTTTTTGTTCAAGAACATATGCTCTCTATTCACTATTACTATGCGTTGCCCTTAACCATTGGAATAGTTACTACACATACTAAAAAGACCCATTGTTTGAGAAATGTGCTTCTTTTGCCTTCTTCAAAATGGAAGAGAAGAAGAATGATGGTAAAATATATTCTAATAAAAGATGGTGCAAATAAATTTTTCTCAATCTGCAAAACCAGAAGGCAATGGTGGAATAACTCTAAAAGAAATAGGTCGGTTGTCCAATTTGTATTTGTTCAATAACGAATGCCCAAGCCCAACAGCTGGTGAAGTACAAGATTGCTGCTTTGAGCTCTTAGACGACTGCAATGATATTGTGGTATTTGATGTTGGACCATGAAATGCAATATTCTCTGTTAAATTGTTCTCGTCTTTCATCCCTATAGTGCATGGTATTGTGGTAGAAGCACCAGGTTTAGAGACACTTGGAGTTGAAGTTTTTGCATGATCGGCTGCAACTCCCCCTTTTGCCTCTTAGTAGCTTGCTCAGTTGGAAGATCACCCTTGGCAGCACTAGACTGCAAAAGGTTACCAAAATTGATAGCCCTGCCAGAAATGGTGGATAATACCTAAAATTTATATTTAGAAACCCTCATTTATGTTTCATAACTTTATCATTCCCTCTCAACTCTTAGCATGTTCATGTAGTCAAACTACTCGTAAATAAAGGTATGCATCTCTGACAATGCCCAATAGCCCTCTAGTAAAGCTTTTCAGGACTTAGCTATAGAGTTGTATAGTATTCTAGTTGATTAAAAAAATACTATGAAAACATGCAATTTCTGGACCTGGTTACAACACATAACAGTTATAGGACGCATACAATTATTGAAGAAGTGCATATTAGGATTATGGTAAAGAAATTTATCAATAATTTCTGAAGTTTATCAGACTGGCGCATAAAATCGTTTCATTTATGATCCAGCAATTCATGCTTCTTGCGTAGTGTAACCCCCTTGACCTGGCCTAGGTGCTAGACTCGAACCCGAACTAGCTGAATCAAATTAGGTCTATTTTTATTTTATCTAGATGTATTATTAAGACCTATGGTGAACATACAGACAGAGGTTAAAATCTCACTCGAATCGGACATCGAATTGATGTCCAATTGCGCAAACATGGGATATAAGGACCAAATTGCAATTCTGGAAAATTGCGAGGAATTACATAAAATTAAGTTACCAATCCTTCATTAATTATGTTTCATGCTTGCATGTCAATTTTCTGCTTAAACGGATCACTCTAACACATTCAATTAGCATATAAACAAACAGAGACTAACAACAAGAGTCTAAACCTTAGAAAGATCCCAAACTACCATAAACGGGCACGCGTACTGGTATACAAGATTTCGTACCGATATAGTGACACTGTGTACCGAAATGCAGAGGGGCGTACCAATAGCCGCTCCTCTAGTCATAAAAGACCGTACCGATACGGCTCGAGTTGTACCGGTACCCAGGCCAAACTTCCAACTCTCAGGCCTGGTTCAGACCCCTTGTACCGATATGGTAGGGCCCGGTACCGGTACGAGTAGACCTGCAATGCCTATTTTCACTGGTTTTTCACTCTCAAACCTTATCGAACATGCCCCAAACATACTAACATGCAACCTAAACATATTTGAAAACCATTATTACTTATTCATGCCAACGATCATGCATTAACGAACATCCACGATCAAACTAGAGGCATGCTTCCTAATCACATAATTCAACATATTCAAAATGCATTCCAAAGCTCAAATTAAAATAAGAATACTTTCAAACAACCATATATGTATTTCAAGACTTGATCAAGCATCCAAAACATAGGCATATGCATCCATTTATTACATGCATATCATAACATATCAAGAATGTAAAGGCATATCATCCGAGGATCCAAATCCAACATAATGCATCAAAATCAAGCATGATAAACTATCAATAATGTAAAACTAAAGAATTGGTTTTGATATAACAAAGAATTTAAGGAATAAAGAGAAAATAAATTTTTAAGTCCTCAAAACTTCCCAAAATCTCTAAGCAAATGGTCCAAGTCAAAACCAATGTTTATGAAAAAATTTCTAAGTGTTTTCCAAGTCAAAACAGTGATTTTCGAGTCATAATTTCAAAATGGCCCTTAGGTGTTTCGGAACGTTTTGAAACCGTTAACAAGTGTTTCGGAACAAGCCTTCCCATTTCGATACGAGTGTATCGAAACATGTCTCCATGTTTCAAAACGGATGAAGAACAACATAACGGGTTGAACCGTTTCGATACGGCAGTATCGAAACGACATCAAACATTTCGAAACGATTTCAAACTTGGATTCAAAAATATGACCGTTATAAGTTTATAACTAATTTTTAGAAAAACATTTAGGGTGTATTGAAATGTTTTAAGCCGTTTCGATACGAGTTTTGGCAGTGGTAAAATGTTTGGAAACGGGCTCTGGCACGTTTCGAAACAGGCTCTTAGTGTATCAAAACGATTGAGTCCGTTTTGATACGGTCTCTTAATTACACCCTAACAACTATTTCTATTTTGGTCTGTTTCGAAACAGGTACAAGCGTTTCGAAACGGGTAGTTGCAGAAGTGTATTTATGGTGGGAAGATTGCATCCCAACGGCTATAATTATGATGACAACAACCCCAACGGTTAGAATTCAATGAGAAGGTATAAAAGGGAGTCCTAAAAGCACCACCAACAACTATTGATCCTAAGAGAAACATCCAAACATCAAATCCAAGCTCTTGTGCAAAATTTCCATATTTCTTGTAAAACCCCAATTGTGGTTCATTGTAATTCTTATCTTTTTTATTCAATTGGGTTGAGTGCTTGTTACTGGGAAACATTTGTATTGAGAGATACTAGTTATTTGCCTTCATCTTCTTTGTAAACATTGTGTGAGAATTGGGTCAATTTTGTGGTAGAAAATTGGCCATTGTGTAAAGGTTTCCTTCTAAGCCTAGAAAAGGGGAAGATCAACTAGTAGAGTTGTTGGAAAATCCTTAGTGGGAGCTAAGGTAGTGAATGTAGAGTTCAATTGGAACTTGAACCACTATAAGTGCCTTGTCTTGATATTTTCATTTTACCACTACCACCAAACTTTCTGAAAATCCAATTCACCCTCTCTTGGCTTAAATCGATTCAACGATCCACTCAACAATTGGTATCAGAGCCTACATCTTTTGAAGGATTAACAACCACAAGAGGAGTTCCTAGGAGAGTGTGATCAAGTTTAAAGACAAGCCATGGCATATACCTCAACCTCCAACCTTTTACGAGTCACAATCTACCACTAAACCACCGTTCTTCAATGGGGACAACTACCCATATTGGAAGAATAGGATACGTCTCTTCATCAAGTCCACGTATTATATGGTTTGGGATGTAGTGGAAGAAGGTCCTTACATTCCAGTTAAAAGAAACGATGAAGGAAGACTAGTCCTGAAGGTGAAGTCGGAGATGACCGAGAAAGATAGATGAAGGATGCAAGTCAACGAAAAAGCTCTTCACATTATATTTTGTGCACTTGGTCCAGACATCTACTCAAAGGTCTCATCTATCGAGAGCGCAAAAGAAGTGTGGGACACTTTAGAGACAACTTATGAAGGTACTAGCGACGTGAAGGAGACGAAGATCGGGTTATTGAATTTGAGCTATGAAAATTTCAAGATGGACCCCGATAAGAGCGTCTCAAAGATGTTTGATCAGTTTTCGATCATCGTCAACGATCTTAAAGGATTCGGTGAAGTAATTCCCGAAGATAAGTTAGTAAGGAAGCTTCTCTTCTCTCTCCCGGAGTCTTGGGATGGTAAAAGAACGACCATTATTGAAGCTAAGAATTTGAAGACATTTAAGCTTGATGAGCTCGTTGGTTGTCTCCTTACACATGAGATCATGAAACAATGAAGAGAAGAAGAAAAGAAGAATGAAGAGAGAAGAATAGAAAAGCATGAGCTGGAAAAGAAGAAGAAGCTAAGAGTTGCTCTCAAAGCCTCTCTACAAGAGGAGAGCTCTTCGAGTGAGGTGGAAGACTTTGAGGAGTTGGCTATGATAGCCAAGCGATTCTCACGGTTAATGAAGTCCAACCGAGGGAGAAAATTTCAAAGAAAGATGGACTTCAAGTACAAAGGAAGAAAAGAAGTAATTGATCCGATCATTTGCTTTGATTGCAAGAAGCCGAGTCACATACGTTCCGATTGCCCTCAACTCAAGAAGAAGGGCTTTGAGAAGAAGAAGAAGCTCAAAGCTAAGCTTGCTACTTGGAGTGATGAGGAGTCATCCGAGGATGAGGAACATGAAGTGGCCAACCTTTGCCTCATGGCTTTTGAAGAGGATTCTATGGTAACCTCTAACTGATCTTGCTTTGATTTCACATTTGATGAATTGCATGATGCATATGATGAGTTACAAGAGGTATATGACAAGTTAGTAGAGAAATATAAGGAGTCCATTTTGAAAAATAAAAAGGTCATTTAGGATTTAAAAGCTCAAAACGATTTACTCTCTAAGGCTAACTCGGATTTTGAGAGAAAGATTTTAAGCTTACAAGATGATTTGAAGTTCTTTGAACAAGAAAACATTGATTTAAATAACCTTCTTTCTCAATGTAATGATGAACACCAAAGGTTGGTGAGTGAGCTTAGTGAGCTCAAAAATTCTTTCAAAAATGTTGGTTCTTCAAAACTAGAAAAGGTGAATCTTCAAAAACCAACTTTGTAAAAAGAAAGAATTTTAACTACAAACAAAGTGGCTCATATAGGCACAATAGAACTAAAAAGATTAGAAGTGTATGAGTTCCTAAGGAACTTGTAAAATCTAATAAATTATTGCCATGTCACCTTGGATTCATAAGAGAACCAAGATTTTGGGAGCTAACACTCATGGACCCAATATGATTTGGGTACCAAAAATCAAAGTTTAACTCTTTGTTTGTATGGGAGCATTGCTACAAGGCCAAAGCACAAAGTCAAAATTTGTGGTACCTTGATAGTGGATGCTCGAGGCACATGACCGGAGACAAGAGTCGATTCATAGAACTAAAGCCAAAAAGTGGAGGAGTAGTAACAGTTGGTGACAACTCCAAAGGCCACGTTGAAGGTATTGACTCCATAGGTAATCGCTCTTCCATACTCATTGAAAATGTTTTGTATGTCAATGGTCTAAAACATAATTTATTGAGCATTAGTCAATTGTGTGATAAAGGATTTAATGTCATGTCTTATATAAATGGGTGTAGAATAGTTGACATTAAATCTATTAAAACAATGCTCATTGGTCATCGCATATATATATTGCACCTAGATGACATTCATACATCCCATGCATGCTTAGTTGCACAAAATGAAAATGATGCATGGTTATGGCATAGGAAACTAGGACATGCTAGCATTAGTGTTTTGGAAAAATTAGTTTCCCTTAATCTAGTTAGAGGCCTACCTAAGCTCAAGTTCTCATTAGATAAAATTTGTGATGCATGTGCTAAAGGTAAACAACATAGAGCCTCTTTTAAGTCCATTAATGATGTTTCTACAAGTAGGTGTTTGCAATTAATCCATATGGATCTCTTTGGGCCAATTAGAACCACTAGCTTGAGTGGAAAATCATATGCTTTTGTGCTTGTTGATGATTACTCTAGATATACTTGGGTTCTCTTTTTAAGCACCAAGGATGAGGCTTTAGAAAGCTTCATCACATTTTAAAAAATAACCCAAAATGATCTTGAACTTAAAATTTCACATATTAGAAGTGATCATGGAACCAAATTTCAAAATATGGGTTTTGATGAGTTTTGTAATGAAATGGGATTAGCCATAATTTTTTGGCTCCTCGAACTCCTCAACAAAACGGGGTAGTTGAGAGGAAAAATAGAACTTTAGAAGAAATGGCTAGGACTATGCTTTGTGAAAATAATTTACCTAAGTAGTTTTGGGCGGAAGCCACTAACACCGCTTGATATATTATAAACCGAGTAATGAATATGCCTATTTTGAAGAAAACTCCTCATGAGATTTTAAAATATAAAAAGCCTAACATTAAATATTTTCATCCTTTTGGTTGCAAGTGTTTTGTTTTAAATAATGGAAAAGACAATTTAGGTAAATTTGATGCAAAAAGAGATGAAGCTATTTTTCTAGGTTACTCTTTAAACTCTAAAGCCTATCATATGTTTAACAAAAGAACTTTAGTTGTAGAGGAATCTATTCATATGTTTTTCGATGATAACCTCCTTCCGAGGAAGGATTCTTGTGATGATGATGATGTAGGGATCATTGAAGCCAATGATGGTGGAGAATCATCAAAGGTGAATGAGATTCCAACCAAAGAGGAAGAAGCACAAGAACCGCCTCTAGAAGCATTACAAGACATGTCTCTTGAGGAAAAGGAAGTGAGCTACCCAAGGGAGTACAACTATGCCAAGGGGGGTGAGATCTTGGGTGATCCATCCAAGGGGGTAACTACTCGCTCTTCTCTTAAAATACTTAATTATGTTGCATTTATCTCATGCATTGAGCCTAAGAATGTTAAAGAAGCATTAAAAGATGACTTTTGGATTATGGCAATGCAAGATGAGTTAAATCAATTTGAGAGAAGTAAAGTGTGGACATTAGTTGATAGGCCTAGAAATAAATCTACTATAGGAACTAAATGGGTCTTTAGAAACAAACTAGATGAGAGTAGTATAATAGTGAGAAACAAGGCTATGCTTGTTGCTCAAGGTTACACTCAAGAAGAGGGAATTGATTTTGTAACCCCCTAGACCCGCCTATGCGTTACAACGGATCCTAGGAAGTCACATTAGGGTCACAAGAGCGACCCATAGTAAAAATACACATAAAACATTTTCTTTCTCAAAACACTTATTAAACTGTAAAATCAACTTCTATTTAAAATACAATTTCAGGAAATCATTTAAAAACATAACAGAACTTTCAGAAAGTATTTACAGACACTGTCATAAAACAATACATGACATACATGCCCACTAACTGTACAGTACCGTACTCCAAAGGCAACACCGAGAGAACTCCGAACACTGATGTCAACATTATACCATGATATATTGTTTTAACCTGCGATGGTAGAAACAACGTGAGCTTGGAAAAGCTCAGTAATACAGAACTACCAAAAGATGCTATAAGCTCATGCAGATACATGGTAGGCATAACATTTTCATGATGTTCCAAGTAGTAACAGTCCTCTTTTCCTTTACATTATTTCAGGGTAACGCTATACTTGAGAATAATGGTACTTGTTCTTTATTCAATCATCGAGAAACAAACGAGAATTATACAAGCTGATAGATTACGAAGATGAAAACAATGAGTTTAATGTCTAGTGTTTCCCAATAGGTGCATATCAAATAGGCATAAATGCATACCAATCATATCATGAGAACACATAACAATTCAATGCAAATGTTCAAGTATATACGAGGGTTTACTAGTAACTACCCTCCAACCTTACACCAATATGCAGTCCCCCAGAACTACATCCATAAGGACTTACCCTAGGCCCGATGGGCATAGGTGCCACCTAAGGGGCTGCCTTAGGTCCATAAGGATTTACCCGTGCTAAAGCATTGGTACCTACTCAAGGGGAGACCTTGAGTCCATAAGGATTTACCAGCTTGATCAGGGTTGTACCAACAGAGACTTCATAACATAACCCAACAGTATACCCCGGATGACAATCGGTATTCAGATTTCAGACATGAGTAACAGAAAACATGTGACAGACGTATTCTATTCAGAGTATCAGAAACATAAGATTCATGATTTTGACAGATAAATGGGCATACCATTGAGCATAACAAACATTTTCATCATTCATCATGCAAATAGATTGTACCATCATAGGTCAAGCTAACAGATCATACTATCAAGTTTATCAGACAGTCAGGCAATACCATCATAAATCAAGAAATCATATAACAAGTATGCATATTGAGCATACATACATCAAGTAGGCAAAGAATGTCATCATATATCTGGTTCATCATTTCATCTCATTTTCCAACATAGTGATGCAATCTCAAATACAATTGAAATGTTTATCAAACATAGCATTGTTCATGATTAAGTCATTATACAATCCATTCAACAGAATATATCACAAATGGAACACACTAGGTGGGACAAATCATTTCTTGGAGATACTTGCATTTACGGAAGGAGACATATTAAACTTTTGACAATTTGAACGAATTTCTAAAATGTGGCCCTTATTAAAAGGGGTTCATACTAACGTTTTAACCCAGATATTCAGGAGGTGATACATCAAGATCTTTGAGAGTTTCGACGCATCATAAGTTATTTAGTCATTTAAGCATACAAAGGCATTATGGACATTTTAACACATGGACATTTTGGTAATTTATACCAACAAGGCATAAACAGTCGTTCAGGAAATTCTATTTGCTCATCAGGCTTCCAATCAGGCATTCGGAGATTTCTATATCAAGATCTTTCACGATATCAGATATATTTAGGGCTATCTTAATTGCTTTGGCCAACGAGGGCATTTTAGTCTTTTAACTATCATGAGTGATTTTGTAATTTAGCCCAGTAATGATAAAATGAAGATTTATAATATTTAATATATATATATATATATATATATATATATATATATATATGTAAAGGGTTGCTTTCATAATTCACCACAGGACTTGCCACAGAGTAGCTGAACTTATATTTTAGTGCGGAAAACTTCCAACCTTATATTAATATCAGGAGTGATTAACATACATGAGTGTGCTTCCTAACACTTAGGGGCACTTTAGCCCTTAAAGTCTTATTAGAAATCTCTGAATTTCATCAAATGCATAACTGCCTATTTAACTCAAGAGGGCTTTTTAGTCAATTTGGGAATTGGGATAAATCCACCAATTTTGTCAATTTTACTATTTAGCACCTCCGTCGTTTACGTACTCAGTATAAATTAGGTCGTTCTAATCCTTTCGGCTCTTACAGACGGTTTACTCATTTAGAACTTAAGGGCATAATTGTCATTCGGATTAATTAAGAATTTCGGTGCTTGAAGGCATTACGGTCTTTTTGGTCATTACGATCATTCCAATTAATTCCTTCATTATTTTCGTAAGGATCAACTCAAGAATGCAACGATATTTCTAGTAAATTCGCCTTCGTGTGCTATATAGAGCTCAGGGGAAAAATCCAAGTTTCTTTTAGTATCACACGCGTTCGAATAATGATGCCGAAGTCTTTTCCAATAGAACATACATCTTAGGTAGGGTAGTTTTTTCAATCAGGTCGAATGCAGATTTTGGGCCACTTACTTTATTATGGGCAGTTAGTCATTCTTATACCTCAGGGGCATTTTTGTAATTTCAAATCCAATCCCTTACTCCATATTATGGGCATTGAATCTTAGACACTATTGATCGAGTTGCGGATTTAACTGTATTATTTATTACTATTAACTTTCGGTACTTCTGGTCTATTAGTATTCTTATTCGAATATTTTGGTTTTAATAATTTTCCATACTTATTTCTCGTATCTGATTCGGCTTAATCAGAGTTTACAAAACACTTCATCACAAGCATGCATGCGTTAACCGGATATCAACATGTGCATAAAGCATACAAGGGGTAGTAATGTATTACCTTAACTCCGAGCTACATCAGTCGATTCAAGATACGACATTTGAATGCCCTCGAACTCGGATTCAACATCCCACAACCACACGGATATGAAGATGTGCGGATGCCTTCAATTAAATAAAATCCTCAGTTAATCCTTAATCACACTACCTTTAAACTGAACAAGAAACACATAAGCATTTTTGGGTTCAAGATCAGATTCAGAGGCTTTTGGATCATAATTTTGCAAAACGGACTCAGGACGTCGAAAAACATAAAATAGGAGTTTTTGGAAAAAGTTGACTTTTTGGTCAACGGTCAAAGTCAACGCTGGCGTCAGCAGGTCAACGGTCAACAGGGTCAGAGTTAACACTGACGTCAGCAGGTCAATGCTGACGTCAGTAGTCAACTGATAAGGGTCAATTGAGTTGACTCAGGCTGACTCGGACGAGTTGACTCGGCTGACTCGGACGAGTTGACTCGGCTGACTCGGATGAGTTGACTCGGGTTGACTCGATTCAGGTTTCCAGATTGGAAAAACGGGCTGGGTTAACGGGTCGGGTCGGAAACGAGTTGGACTGAAATTAACCCGGTACTCACCCTGGGTTTTTGGTCGCCGAAGGGCCGCTGGAAAAGTCGTTGGAGTTGCCGAAATTAGTGTTTTTCACCTGAAAATAAACGGATAGGCAATTACACGATTTTTCCCAAATACACACAATTAAAATTTCACCAGAATTAGACCGGAACTTACCAAACAAGCATATCGATCGCCGAAATCCACGAAGCTCCGTTAGGAGTCTTATCGGCATCGATCAGACGCAAAACCTTAGAGGTTTTGCTCGCCTTGCTTCGCCGGTCACCGCTGTCCCGTCGACGCGCCAAAATCGTGATGGAAGTGGCTGGAAGTCGCAGAAAACAGTGGCGGCGATGGGTTTGTTAGGTCGAACCTTCAACGGGTGTTCGCCGGCGTTGGGCGGCTCGATAGCGCGCGTGACAGGCAGCTAAAGGATCAGAGTGGGACGACGCACCAGCTGGTGGTGGCGGTGACTTCCACCGGCGATGGAGACGGTCAGATCTAAGAAATAAACAGAGAGGGGCAGCCATGTTCTTGACGAACCTTCAAGGCGTTCTCCACGGCGGGCGGCAACACGACGCTGCGAGTGAAGGACAGAATCGAGCTCGGGGTGAGGCGGTGCTCTCTTCGGTACTAGTGGTGCAAGCCACGAACGGCCTTTGGCCGGGATCATAGGTGGCCAGAGAATGGGGTGGTTGAGTAGAGCAAGCTGAAGTTTCTAGAATCTCTCCCCTAATTTCAGATCTGAAAGGTCACTCATAGGCAGATGAAAAGACAGACCAGACTTATTAAACTTTAGAAAATAAAGCTCCAAATCTTAACTTCAAAACAACTTCAATACATCACTTGACAAATATGAGCACTTGGCCCAACGGTTAAACATGAGGGGTTGAGTGGTAAACTAAAGGTTGTAGGTTCAAAACCTTACAACATCAATCTCCTTCGTTTTGTTTCATTTTTTTCCCAGCCTTACACATTTATTTTTTTTATAAAATAAATCAGAATGTTACAGATTTTGATGAAACCTATGCACCCGTAGCTAGAATGGAAGCCATTAGGATGCTACTTGCATTTTCATGTTATCATGATTTTAAGCTTTTTCAAATGGATGTCAAAAGTGCGTTTTTAAATGGTTTTATAAACGAAGAAGTGTATGTGGAACAACCATCGGGTTTTGAAGATCCTATTTTGCCAAACCATGTTTTAAATTGTCAAAAGCTTTATATGGTTTAAAACAAGCCCCTAGAGCTTGATTTGAAAGACTATCAAGTTTTTTAGTTGGAAAAGGTTTTGAAAAATGAAAGGTGAACACAACACTATTTATTAAAAATAATGGCAAAGATATCTTAGTAGTTCAAATTTATGTTGATGATATTATAGTTGGTTCTACTAATGAATTGCTTTGTCAAGATTTTTCTAAGTTGATGCAAGGTGAATTTGAAATGAGCATGATGAGGGAGCTCTCATTCTTTTTGGGACTCCAAATCAAACAAATGAAGGATGGCATCTTCATAAATCAAGCTAAGTATATCAAGGATATGCTCAAGAAGTTTGGCTTGGAGCAAGCAAAGCCTCAAGCTACACCAATGAGCTCATCAACAAAGCTTGACAAAGATGAAGGAGGTAAGTGTGTTGACTCTAAGCTTTATCGCTCTATGATTGGATCTTTGCTTTTCCTTACCGCAAGTAGACCAGATATATTGTTTAGTGTTTGCTTGTGTGCTAGGTTCCAAGCTATTCCTAGAGAGTCTCACCCTATAGCTGTTAAAAGAATCTTTAGGTACCTTAGAGATACTCTTTGTTTAGGTCTTTGGTACCATAGAGACTTAACCTTTAACATTCATGCTTATTCGGATGCATATTATGAGGGTTGTAAAATAGATAGGAAAAGTACTTCCGAAACTTGTCAATTCCTAGGTAGTATGCACATATCTTGGTTCTCTAAGAAACAAAATAGTGTAGCTTTATCTACCATCGAAGCCGAGTACATATCCTTAGGGAGTTGTTGTGCTCAAGTCCTTTGGATGAAACAACAACTCTTAGACTATGGAATTAAAGTAGACATCGTACCCCTTAAGTGTGATAACACTAGTGCTATATGTCTTACCAAAAATCCCATCCAACACTCTAGAACCAAACACATAGAAATAAGGCATCATTTCATTAGAGATCATGTCCTTAAGGAAGATGTTGTTTTAGAGTATGTAGACACCTTAAATCAATTAGTGGACATCTTTACTAAACCTCTAGATAAAAAGCGTTTTTGGTTCCTTAGGAGAGAGTTAGGTCTCACTAGCCTATCTTGACCTTTTAGGACATTTTTGTGCTTAAATTTGCTTGATTTCTTCTTAAATGTCATGCTTATGTGTTTTTGATCCTAATTTCATCCATGCTTATAGTTAGGGGGAGTATGTTTTTGTTTTGATATGTTTTACTTGCTCATTCATATCATTTATGCATCTAGAATCTATTAAAAGTCATTTTTCTGCATTTTAGAGCCTCATATGTACTTCTAGGCCTAGGTGTATCGAAACGGGTCACCATGTTTCGATACGGGTGCCTTAAAAGAATAGACAGGCACCAAGGTGTTTCAAAATGCCCCAAAGGGTTTCGAAGCATTATGGTTCTGCCAAAACATGTATCGAAACCACCACTATGCGTTTCGATATGGGCAATCTCTTGGGCTTCGATACGGTCAAAATTGTATCAGAACGGTCATCAGGTTTCAGAACGTTCGTAGATGTTTTAGTACGCCTATTTCGAAATGGTCTCGCATGTTTCAAAATGCGTATCCAAAAAGCCTATTTTAATGGGTTTTAAATGCTCTATTTCACTTTTTATCATCAAACTCTTAAAAACCCTAAAAATCGTAAATCGTTTTCCTCTATAAAACCCTCCAAACCTCATTGTTTTTCATCAAATCTTGAGGGCTTTTACTCCCAAACGAAAATCTAAGCAAGCTTCAACAATTTGGTACAATTTTATCCATCAATTCTTCCAAAATCCCTCTTTTAAGGTATTTTCTAACTTTTTCTGTTTCTTTTGATTTCGTTCGAATCTTAGGTTAGAAAATTATAGTTTTGTATAGAATATATGTTTTATATCACGGGTTTTCAAAAACTTGTAATTTTTTTTTTCAAAATCTCAAATTTTTTATTCTAATATATTTTATTTTAATCGTATTTTTTTAACATAGTTTTTCAAAATTATTTTCTTCAAAAAAAATTTAATATATGTATATACTTTTAAAGTGGTTTTAAAACCTTAATGAGATTTTTATTGGATTGAATTAGGATTTAAATGCATACACTCAAAATTTCTTGTTTGCTTTGTTTTTAGGTATTTTTAAATGGAAAACAAGAAACGAAAGACTCAAGGGTGTAACACCCCAATTTTTCCCCAACTTGGAAAATTCCAATTTTGAAATCCCTAATTTGGAACCATAGAATTTGGGAGTTTTGTTTCACAAACCCTAATTTGAATTTGTGGACTTAATTGGAAATAAATCAGATTTGAGTGATTGAAATGATAGAAATTGAAACTTCGGTGACCATTCTGTAATACGGGTAAGAGTCGGGACCCTTGTTTCGTGATTAACCCACTCGTTAGGGTAAAAGTTAAAACCCTAAAAGATTATTCAGATCCTTTTTTTGGAAACATTATTCAGCCGCCTCTCTCTCAACTCTCCCTCTCCTCTCACCCACTCGGTCCGACGAAGCTCGGACGAGGGCGTCAACGCCATCTGTTCAGAGTGCCACCGCCACCAATCGTTTCCCCATCAATGTACGACCATAATCCGCTCATCTCTTCACCCTCGTTGTCGGCCGTTTGCTAAAAAATGACGTTAAACCGTTTTGTTTTACTGCTCCATCCACCTCCGCCGTTCGCACCACCATCGCACGACCACTGCCAACGGGTTCCCCGTTGCCTCGCGAGGAAATCCCACTCATCAGACCATCTTTACTGGCCATTGTCTGGTCAGAAACAGTAGGAAACCGTTTGGCTTTTCCTTGCACCACCGTTCGCCACCGCCTTCTCTTTTCTTCTCCGTTTGCATTTGGTTGTGTTCGCGTCGTCGAGCACGTTTAAGGTCTTCTGTTGCCGTCCATGGTGGAGCCACCGCCGCCGCATTGTTGTGCCGCCAAGGGTTTAGCAAACCCAAGTTTTTTTTGTTACCACGATGGTGAAGGAGTTTTAGGTGTGTATCTGATATGGTAAGCCACAACCGAGTGGCCTGGTTCCTTGTTGTCGCTGGTTAGTTATGTCGCCGCCGTCGTTCGTGGAGCTTGCCGCCACCGTCAAAGGTTCTGGAAACCCTAGTTTGGTTGTGGTAAAAGTGTATTGTTGGGCTTGATGTGTTTGGATATGGGTGTTGGGCTTTGAGTTGTTCATGTGGGATGTATGTGTGGCTTGGATTGAACCCAAATTGTAATGTTATATGTGAGCCCGAATTCATATGACCCTCAATTGGTTTAAAGCCCAAATTGTGTGACCCAAACCGAGTAAACCCATTTATGAACCTATTTGAACTGGTTGTGAAAGGTGAACCGGACCGAACTATCAGAATTTAACCAAACTGGACCACTGACCTGATTTGGTTTTGACCTTGGACATTTGAACTTTGACCGGATCTTGACCGTTGACCGAATCTTGACTATCTGACCATTGACTTTGGACTTGGACCAGTTTGACCAGAGTTGATTGTTGACCCGTTTGACTAGAGTTGACCTTTGACCAGTTTGACTTTGACTTTGACCGTTGACCAAGAGTTGAATTTTTTGGACATCATTCCTCTTAACCTTTCTCGACGTCCTGAATCTGAATCTTCTGCCCGTTTTGTCAAATTAGATCTCGAAAGCTCCGTTTTGCTCATTTTAAGTAATTGTTATTAGAATTTGATAAGTTATGGTTTTAGAATCTGATTCAGAATATTCTCGTGTTCATGTGCCGACCTTGAGACCGTTGGGTTACCTCTAGTTGTACAGACCGATCGTGCACATTCTTCGAGATCTTCACATGAGTATATCTTCAGTTTAGTTCTTAGTGTTTTAGTCGGTGGCTTAGTGTTAGTAATAAATACTAATATAGTATTCATGCCTTCGTATGTCCTGATTCAGCTAGATCTGAGCGTGAGATGCGCTTTTCTCGGCATTAGAGCTTTTGTTGCTTAAAGGTGTGTCTCATCATGTGTTATAAACTTGTGTGTTTATCTTATTTTATAAACCTGTGTGATTTATTCTGTGTTGTGATTTGTGAAAGTTTTCGGATATCATGCATAGCATTTCATACTATGTTTTAACTAAAATCAGATTTACCAAATTGTGAGATATGGGATTTTCGGAATTGTAAAACGTCGGATTTATAGTATTTTGCAACTTGAATTTTCATAATTCAAGTTTCGGATGAGACTCGGATTTTAAAATCTGCATCATATCATTGTGAGTATATGGGATTTGTTCGCGAAAGTTCAGTGGTTTCACCCTTCGGGCTGAATTCCGCTTCGGATCGGTGGTTCCACCCTTCGGACCGAGTTCCACTTCAGATAGTGATGATGGAGAAAGTAGGTTCTGGGGAACCTTACTTTTTGGTGTATCGGAGATGGGTACTATGATTTATGTGCATCAGACATCATATCATCATGATCCGATTTTGTTGTGTTTTCAAAAAAGTCTTTATCAGAAAATAAAATAAAATAAAATAAAATATTATTTTGTTTTGTTTTGTTTTGTTTTCGTTTGCACTTTAGAGACACACTAAGCTCTTTAGCTTACACCCCTTAGTTTTTACTTTTCAGATATCTCTGACTTTTTAGGCGATTGGTACTTGGAGCATCTCTTGTTTATTCAGATCAATTATTATTTAGTACGAACCTTTATGTTACCTCAGAATTATTATTTTAATATTGTTTGGGATATTTTTGTAGTATTGACTTTGGAACTATTTTTAATTTGGGTTTTATTAAATGCATGCATCTATGAAAGTTACTTTCGGATTTTTAATCAAGTTGTCTGAACAATGATATATGATTACATTTTATACTGAATGAAATTATTGAGTTTATTATATATTTTTCGAGAATAATTTATACATTTAAGTATTTAAGTTTAAGGTTTATAACTTGTGGGACTAGTTTTCAATCGTGATGTTGAGTGTGCAAAAGTTCTACTTTTTACCCATTATTTAAACCATATTTCTGCTGCATTCAAGCATAATTTACTGCATTTAGGTAAAGTTTCACATATACATCACAATTATATAAAATGGCACAGTTGCTACTGATTTTAGCTATTTTTGCAGGTAACTGCCGTGGCAGACTCAGGACAGTGAAGGAGCAGAGCTGGAACACAGGACTAGAGTCAAGAAGAAGGATGCTGCTGTGGCCACTGCCGTGGCAGCCATGACGACATCAACGGTGAAGGGAAAAGTGAAGTGGAGCTTGACAGATAGAGGAATTTAAGCCGGTCTGTCGTGGACCACTCCTATATTTTTCTGAGCCCTAGATCAGAATGAAGGCCAAGCCCAAAGTTCAAGGAAGAAACCCAAAGCAAGAAAAGAGGATGGATTAAAGGCTTCTACTCTGAAGATTTAATCTTAATTAGAGTTGTACTTTAGTTTGAACTTGTATTCTTACCTTATTAGAAAACTTGTACCCAAGGCCTATATAAAGGCATGTAATTCGACCTAGGGAAGGATATCTCATTCTCTAGACGTCTTTCCCAAAACCCTAGTCGTTTTCCCCCTTCTCATTATGTTCTAAACTTTCCCTAGGGCTAAGGGTTGATTCTGTAAAGTAGTTGCAAGGATTGTACCGTTTTTATGAATTTTCTGTTCATTGAAATAAAACTTCAAGTTTGCTTATTCTGGTTTTCAACATCTTGCTAGAGTATCGGGAGAGCATTGTGAGATTATCTATTTACTTAATATCGAGAGAGTTAAGTATACGAAAGGAATAAGTGCGGGTTCTCCAGTTTATGGTTGAACTATCTCGGACCTAGGGATAGGACGAGGTTAAGTGGCTAAGGAAGAATTCAACAACATTGTTGTTCACCCTTTGATTCACGCCGGGAGGTATCATCTGAGAAGTGTCATCAACAGTACTTGGACCTAGGGATAGGACAAGTCACAGCAGAGATTCTTGCCAAGCTTGAAGTACAGAGTTGTGTGATCGCTGCCGCGACAACAACAGATTGCTGTTGCGACAGGTGTTGCCACGACAGAACATGAATTCTTAACACAGTGCAACACCTGCACTACCAAGCAGATCAATATCGGCCTATTTCTTAACCCTGAAAACTCTGTTATTTTATATTCAGTATTCTTCAATATTATTCCTCAATAAATTAAACTCTTTTCTTTTTCTCGTGTGCAGCAATCCAAGGATAAAGCTATTTCCAGTCCCTAATGATTCAATATCCGATACTCTGAGTATCACTTTACTACTTGCGTTGTATACACTTGCACTACATTGCGATAGGACTTTTGACACGCAACAAGTTTTTGGAGCCGTTGCCGGGGATTGGCAACATATCTTTACCTTTACTTTTACTGCACTTCTTCTTTTTAATTTTTCTGTTTTTATTGGTATCATTTACCCTGTGTTTTTCACAAGGTTTCCTATTTGCTTATGCCCAGATCTAGACGAGGCAAAGAACTTGAGTATAAACTAGACCCTGAAATCAAACGTTTGTGCAATCTCAAGAACCGAGTCAGCCTTTTGGTAGCAAGAAACGACTACCTCGAGGAACAACTAAAGTCAATTGTGAACAGAAGACAAAACAATGGGGTAGATGATAACCAGGGTGTTATTGGAGATCATCCCCAGGATGCCCGAAACAATCAGCCTACCGCTGCCGTGGCCGCACGACGGTCCTGCCGTGAATACATGATCAATGATCATGTGGATCTGGAGACCACCCTGCCAGACGTGGAAGCTAAAAATTTCGAGCTGAAACCTGTGATGTTCAGCATGATCTATTTCGCTGGCCATTTTAGTGGTGCTGCTACAAAGGATGCCAGAGAACATCTGAAAACGTTCCAAGAAATCTATGGATTGTTTAGAGTACCAGGTGTAAATCCGGAGATACTGAGGCTACGGTTATTTCCTCATTCACTGAGAGATAGAGCGAAAACTTGGTGGAATAAACTAACGCCGGGTACAATACGAACTTGGGCGGATCTCACTCGTGAATTTTTATCTCGTTTTAATCGTTCCCATTTATCTGAGCGATTACGTAATGAAATTGCTACTTTTCAACAGGAAGATGACGAGCCAATGCACGAGGCATGGGACAGGTTTACCACTCTTCTAAGGAATTGCCCGATGCACGGATTCCTCGTTTGGAATCAAGTCATCAAATTCTACAATGCTGCCAACACACACACCCGGATGAGAATAGATTCAACAGCGAAAGGACTGCTGTTGGATAAAGATCCAGACGAAGCCATGGTAGTGTTGAAAAATCTAGCAAAGAATGAAGAGCAATTTCCCACAGTGAGGAGAGGTAAACGAGTGCTAGCTGTGAAAGACTTTGAAGCTGACAATTCCCTAAAGACACAGGTTGCGTACCTCACAAAGCCAGTAGAAAATTTGCTAAAGAAAGATTCAAAACATGTCTACTCTGCGGAAGAGGTATGTGAAACTTGCAGTGGGAATCAAAGTTTGGAAGACTGCCCGTTACAGCTAGAGGAAAGGATGTATGTTGGAAACTATAACAAGCCAAGAAATTACGACTCCAACAATTACAATCCCAACTGGAGGAAAGACCCCAAGTTCTCCTGGAGTAACCCAAACAACGCACTGAATCCTCAAGTGTCGAACACTCAAAACTAGGGGGCACCCAGAATCCTGACACGATAGCACCCGACAGCCGCACCTAGTATACTAGAGAAGACATTGGCCACATTTATGTTACAGACAGGAGCTTACCTGGCAAACATGGATCACTTCGTCAAGAAGACTGAGTCGTTCATGGATAAAACATAGATGAGAATGACTAACCATGAAGCTACACTGAAATCGCAGGAGACACAGATGGGCCAGGTTTCACAGCATATTAAGCCAAGGCAAAACGGAGGATTCCCTATTGATACTGAAGTTTCTAGACAACCCACACATGAGCAGTGCAAAGTCATTACGACTAGGAATGGGAAACAACTGCCAGGGCCGGGGATGAAAACCGTACCGATTGAGGAACCAACCCTAGAAACATTTGCCGCGAGCACTACCCCGACAGAAGATAAACAACTTGCTGCCACCACACCTGTCACGACAGCAGAAGGGACAGAGGAGAAAGACAAGAACGATGAAGAACCTAAGCCTCCTCAAATCCGAATACCATGTGAAGGACGTCTGGAAGATTACCGTCCTCCACCCCATTTTCCACAGCGGTTACAAAAGCAGAAACATGAGTACCAGCTCAAAAAGATCTATGATATTTTAAGCTGGTGCACATCAATATACCGCTGTTAGAGGCCATCAAGCAGATGCCCGGTTATGCGAAATTTATCAAGGATGCTATGTCGAAAAGATCCAGACTTGGGGAATTTGAAACGGTAAAAATGAAAGAAGGATCATGACTATCTTGCACAGACATCCACCCTAGGAAAAGAAGGATCCTGGGAGCTTCATCATACCGTGCATAATTGGTGACAAATTCGTGGGTAAGGCACTTTGTGATCTAGGTGCTAGTATTAATTTAATGCCAAAATCTGTGTTTCGGAAATTAGGTATTGGACGAGCACGGCCCACGACAGTCATGCTGCAGCTGCCAGACCGCTCTTATGTACAACCAGAAAGGAAGATCGAAGATATTCTGGTAAGAGTGGATAAGTTCATTTTTCCTGCTGACTTTCTTGTTTTAGACTGTGAAGAAGATGAGAACGCACCAATCATCCTGGGGCGACCCTTCCTAGCCACAGGCAGATCACTGATTGATGTAGAGAAGGGAGAACTTACAATGAGAGTAAATGATCAAGAGATCAAGCTCAATGTTCTCTAGGCAATTAAGCATGCTGATGCAGAAGAAGAATGCAAGGCCATCACTAAAGTAATCCTTGACCAACCATGCATCATGTCGAGCTGCCATGACATTAAATTTGGTCACTGCCATAGTAGCCATCTGGAAGACTGTCACGGCAGCAACGACGACAACAACTCCTCCGATTCAGACACATCCGACACTGAAGGTCATGAGGAGGTAAACTGGATAGGAAATCGTCCAGGTAAGTTATTTGAGCCCCTAAACTATACCTCGAATGAACACATAATCCAAAAGCCTTCAACTGTAGAACCACCTGTTTTAAACCTTAAGCCCCTGCTAGGGCATCTTAAATATGTTTTTCTTAGTTTAAATGATACGTTGCCCGTAATCATCTCTTCCAAGTTAATGCAGAAACATGAACAATAGCTAATAGGGATGCTGCAGCAGCATAAAAAGGCTATTGGATGGACGATAGCTGACATCCAAGGCATTAGTCCAGCATTATGTATGCATAAAATTCTCCTAGAGGATGATCATAAGCCGACCATTGATGCTCAGAGACGCTTAAACGACGCTATGCGAGTAGTGGATAGAAAAGAAATTATCAAATGGCTTGACGCTGGGATAATTTATCCCATCTCGGATAGTAAGTGGGTGAGCCCGGTGCAGTGTGTCCCTAAAAAGGGAGGAATAACCGTGGTGACCAATGAAGAGAACGAACTAATCCCAACCAGGACTATGACCGGTTGGAGGGTTTGTATATATTACCGGAAGCTTAACAAAGCTACCCGGAAAGACCATTTTCCCCTACCTTTTATTGATCAAATGCTTGATAGATTAGTTGGGAAACCTTATTATTGTTTTCTTGATGGTTACTCAGGTTATAACCAGATAGCTATGGCACCGGAGGATCAAGAGAAAACAACCTTCACTTGCCCATACGACACTTATGCTTTTCGGAGAATGCCATTTGGACTCTGCAATGCACCAACAACCTTCCAGAGGTGTATGATGGCAATATTCTCCGACATGGTGGAGGACTTCCTGGAAATATTCATGGACGATTTTTTCGTCTTTGGAGACATTTTTGAAGGCTGTTTAGGCAACCTACAGAAGGTGCTCGAAAGATGTGAGAAAGCGAACTTGGTCTTAAAATGGGAAAATGTCACTTCATGGTGGATGAGGGGATAGTCCTAGGCCACAAGGTAAGCTGCCGCGGCATAGAGGTCTACAAAGCAAAGATAGAAGTGATTGAAAAGCTGCCGCCACCCACCACAGTTAAGGGAATTCAGAGTTTCTTAGGGCATGCTGGGTTTTATCGAAGATTTATTGCAAATTTTTCGAAGATTACCAAGCCTTTATGCCACCTACTGGAACAGAATCGTCCCTTTGACTTCAATACTGAATGTACTGAGGCATTCAGAATCCTGAAAGAAAAGCTGGTAACAGCCCCGATTGTACAACCACCAGATTGGAGTTTGCCATTTGAAATTATGTGTGATGCCAGTGACTACGCTGTAGGGGCAGCACTTGGGCAGAGGAAGGACAAGCTTTTCCACGTAATTTATTACGCCAGCAAAACACTAAACGATGCCCAAGTAAATTACACCACAACAGAAAAGGAACTCTTAACAGTGGTGTTCTCGATTGACAAGTTCCATTCGTACATACTTGGGACGAAGGTGGCGGTCCATTCAGACCATTCAGCACTAAAGTATCTGTTCACTAAAAAAGATGCAAAACCTAGACTGATATGTTGGATTCTGCTGCTGCAAGAGTTCGACATTGAAATCAAAGATAAAAAAGGGACAGAGAACCAAGTTGCAGACCACTTGTCAGGATTAAAGATGGGAAAAAGTCTACCGACAGGCAAGTCCCACATACTGGAGACTTTCCCTGACGAGCAGCTATTTGCTGCCACAAGCACTGCCGCGACAGCCATGGTGGCAGGTAAGTTTTCTGAACTTCCTTGGTACGCTGATTTTGTTAATTACATAGTTAGCGGAATACTACCCCCTGAACTTAATTACCAAGCAAGGAAGATGTTCCAAAATGATGCAAAACATTATTATTTGGACGAACCTCTTCTTTTCAAACATTGTGCATATCAAATTATCAGGAGGTGTGTACCACAGGATGAGTAGGAAGATGTGCTTCACCACTGCCATGCTTCACCATATGGAGGACACTTGGGTGGAAACAAAACCGCTACCAAGGTTTTGCAATCTGGTTTTTATTGGCCCTCATTGTTCAAGGATGCCCAACCATTCTACAAGAGCTGTGACAAGTGCCAACGGACTGGGAACATCTCAAGAAGACATGAGATGCCACTGCAGAACATCTTAGAAGTCGAAATCTTCGATGTATGGGGGATTGATTTCATGGGACCATTCCCAGCATCATGTGAGAATCTATATATCCTACTGGCAGTGGATTATGTATCCAAATGGGTTGAAGCTATGGCCACACAGAAAAATGATGCCAAGACTGTTCAGAGATTTCTGCACAAAAACATTTTCTCCAGGTTTTGCATACCTAAGGCGATCATTAGTGATGAAGGGAGACATTTCGACAATAGGGTAATCGCTGCTGCCTTAAGAAAATACGGCGTAAAGCACCGGATTGCAACATCATATCACCCTCAAACCAATGGACATGCCGAAATATCCAACCGGGAAGTAAAGAACATTCTTGAGAAGATGGTTAAACCTACTCGTAAAGATTGGTCTTTACACCTCAATGATGCACTCTGGGCCTATTGAACACATTCAAGACACCATTGGGAATGTCACCCTACTTGCTTATATATGGAAAACATGCCATTTACCTGTCGAGATAGAGCACAGAGCTTACTGGGCTATCAAGGCAGTAAACATGGATTTAGATAAGGAAGGACATAAGAGGCTACTTGACTTGAATGAAATTGAAGAAATTCGAGCAATGGCTTACGACAACGTAAGAATTTACAAGGACAAAACCAAGATGTGGCATGACAAGAAGTTGTTGCCACGACAGTTCTGCCCAGGGCATCTTATGTTGTTATTTAACTCTAGGTTGAAACTTTTCCCAAGAAAGCTTAAATATAGATGGTTCGGCCCCTTCCAAGTTGTGCAGGTTTTTCCCCATGGTGCCATCATGATCAAATCCTTAAAAGACGGGCACCAATTTAAAGTCAACGGACAGAGACTAAAGCATTATCAGGGGACTGAATCCCAAGGATGCAGGAAGTAGTTACTCTAAGAGATGCTCCTCAAGGTATCCCTAATTTAACTTAGTTTTTATATTTTTTTATTCTATTTATTTTATTTATTTATTAGGAATTTAGAATTATTTTATTTTTTAGGAACTAAAGTTTTATTTTAATTATTTTTAGTAAATAAGGGAAACAAGGAGAGGAGAAGAAGTGAACCAGCCCACAATATCAACAGCAACCCAAAAAGCCCAACGGAGGAGTTTGTCGTCACAACATGTCATCAGCTGTCGCGACAGACGCGGAAAATACAGCTTGTCACCATGCTGTCGCGGCAGACATGCAAACGCGTAACAGATGCGCAGTAGACACGGAAACACGTGACAGACGCGTCAGAAACTGCGTAACAGCTGGCCCCGTTATTCGCGCCTGCCGTTACAGCTCCAACGGGCAGAAAACCATTCATCTATATAAACCCCATTCACTATTCATTTTTCACCTCACTTTTACTCTCTCAACTTGCTTTCTCTCTAGATCTCAAATTTCTTTTTATCTTCCACAGCCTTGCAACTATGACTAGCAGACAAACGCGCAGAAGTGCTTCCTCCAGCTCGGCCGCAGCAGTGAGCACACCCAGCCACAGTGGCATCCCAAATCGCTTTGCCTCAACCGACTCTGCCGGCAGATATTACCACTCCTTCCAAAAGAGGGAGATGTGAGAAGAAAGGGATTTTCTCTACAACGAGCCCACGAGAGACCTAGGGCTTTAACCGTTTATTGCAAAAAAGATCCATGCACTGAAGTGGCAGCGATTTGCTGCCCAACCGGCAGAAATGAACGTCACACTGGTCCAAGAGTTTTATGCTGCCGTCGAAAGCAAGGATATCACAATCGTGACGGTAAAAGGTAAAGAACTTAATTTTGAGCCTTCCTACATCAACACTCTCTACGGCCTCCATGTCACTGTTCCATTCTGTCCCCTCCTCCATTAAGAAGAGAATCATGCCTTCCGTGGACGGTGAAAAGAACTCAACTCACTCCTGAGGCGAAATTATGGAACCACTTCGTTAAGAAGAGAATCATGCCTTCCTCTCATAACAACACGGTCGACCGACCCAGGTTAGCACTTGTCCATTCAATTCTCAATGAAAGACCCATAAATGTCGGCCGGTACATAAGTGAGGGGATTTTGGAATGTGCTCTTCGACCGTCGGGACCTCTTGTTTTCCCGTACCTCATCACCGAGATCTGCCGAGGCCACAACGTTCCAGAAATCCCCGAAGACTTCAAAGTCCGAGGGAAGGGATGGACGGAGCGTAACATCTTCAGCCTTATGGAGCTGAAAGCAGCCACACCACTCTCATTCTTCAACCCGTCTACCACAGCAGAGGAGCCGGCAGGCCCCAGTGAGCCAGAACCTGCCGCAGCAGAGCAGCAGCAGCCAATAGCAGCAGCCCCACCAACAGACGCCCCCACTCAGATTCTGACCAAACTAAAAAAGATGGAGGAAAGGTAGCTATGTCTGATGAGTTTCGTAAGGGACTTCACGACAGCCACGGTACATTTCATTCACAATAATTTAAATTTTGCAAATGTACAATTCCCTGCCTTCCCAGAACAATATTTTGTTGCCCCTACACCTACACCTACACCTACTTCTACTCCTGCTGCCACACAAAAAACACCATCTGCTGCATCTACTCCAACTCCGGCCGCGACAGCTGAAGGCGGCAACCATACTGCCACTGCCTCTGCCAGAGGCAAGAAACGAAAGGAGTCGCTGCCAGAACTCGACAATGACTACTTCGCAGGGTTCTCCTCTTCATCTGTCTGGCAAGACTCTGACGGGGAGCCATCTGTTGCTAGAAACCTTTCAAAGGAGTTCACTCCTATGAAAAGGCAGAAGCCCAACCAAGCTGGTGAAGGACCATCCGGCCAGGGCAAGTCTGCCTGCAGCAGCAGCTCAGAAGATGAGGTACAAGTGCTGGAAAAGCTACCCCAGATCTCACCCACTCATATCCAGCCGCCAAGGGAAGCCAAAAAGAAGATTGCCTCTGCCTCCCCTAGCACACTGCCGGCACCCACAATGAAGGTCACTGCCCGTCGGTAGCTAAAGATTAGCAGCAGCAGCAGCGATGACAGCTCCTCAAATTAAGTTTCTATCTTATTTTTGCTGTCTTGTTGTTTTATTTATATTGTGATGTACTTTGTTTTTATTTCTTTCTTTTTCATCCATGTCATCATGCATTAAAGGCAATGCAACCCTTGAGTTTGGGGGTGGCATCCCTCCAGTAATGAAGTGTCTTTTAGGTTTTAAAATTGTGTCTAAGTGTTAATTGTTATTTAAGTTTATTTTTGTCAAAAAAAAAATATCAATTGGCTTAAGTCTTTGAACTGAACTTAACTGCCGTGAGAGACCCTATCGTGGCAGTGCCTTTAGGATATTTTTAGGAACAGTTTAGAGCCTTACTATAGTTCTGATCTTTAAACACCCTTTGTGGCTCTTATGCTGTCTAGACTTCTACTAGTAAGCTAGAATAGGAAAAGCTTAAACACTTGAGTTGCCCCTAGAGGTGCATAACACTGGCTCTAGGAAAAGAAGTTAAGAAAATTTAGACTCAATACACCTAGAGGTGCCTAAAACCGGCTCTAGAAAGTTAGCTAGAGGTGCCCAAAAATAGGCTCTAGTCAACTTAAAATAAGAAAAGAAAACTGAGTCTAAGAAAAAACTAAAGGAGCCTAAGAATTACCTCCAAGAAAATGAAAGTTGGCATAAAAATTCAAGTGAGTGGCTTAGCTATTCTAGTAAATTAAAAGAGTCTAGGCACATAATTGTTCACAAAACATGCACACACTACACGAGAACTATAGCAAGGTTTCGAATAAATCAAGAAATGTCCAACAAGGTATTATTCGCGATAGGGCATGAATGGTAAGTAAGGAAAGGTTCACTGAATTAAGCCAAACAATTTTTTTATTTTTTAGTTAGTTAGGTCATAATTGCTTGAGGACAAGCAAGACTTGAGTTTGGGGATGTGTTGAGTGTGCAAAAGTTCTACTTTTTACCCCTTATTTAACCCATATTTCTGCTGCATTCAAGCATAATTTACTGCATTTAGGTAAAGTTTCACATATAAATCACAATTATATAAAATGGCACAGTTGCTACTGATTTTGGCTGTTTTTGCAGGTAACTACCGTGGCAGACTTAGGACAGTGAAGGAGCAGACTGGAACACATGACTGGAGTCAAGAAGAACGATGTTGCCGTGGCCACTGCCGTGGCAGCCATGACGACAGCAATAGTGAAGGGAAAAGTGAAGTGGAGCTTGACAGATAGAGGAATTTAAGTCGGTCTGTCGTGGACCACTCCAATATTTTTCTGAGCCCTAGATCAGAATGAAGGCCAAGCCCAAATTTCAAAGAAGAAACCCAAAGCAAGAAAAGAGGACGAATTAAAGGCATTTACTCTGAAGATTTAATCTTAATTAGAGTTGTACTTTAGTTTGAACTTGTATTCTTACCTTATTAGAAAACTTGAACCCAAGGCCTATATAAAGGCATGTAATTCGATCTAGGGAGGGATATCTCATTCTCTAGCCGTCTTTCCCAAAACCCTAGTCGTTTTCCCCCTTCTCATCATGTTCTAAACTTCCCCTAGGGCTAAGGGTTGATTCTGTAAAGTAGTTGCAAGGATTGTACCGTTTTTAGGAATTTTCTATTCATTGAAATAAAACTTCAAGTTTGCTTATTCTGGTGTTCAACATCTTGCAAGAGTATCGGGAGAGCATTGTGAGATTATCTATTTACTTAATATCGGGAGAGTTAAGTATACGGAAGGAATAAGTGCGGGTTCTCCAGTTTATGGTTGAACTATCTCGGACCTAGGGTTAGGAAGAGGTTAAATGGCTAAGGAAGAATTCAACAATATTGGTGTTCACCCTTTGATTCACGCCGGGAGGTATCATCCGAGATGTGTCGTCAATAGTACTTGGACCTAGGGATAGGACAAGTCACAGGAGGGATTCTTGCCAAGCTTGAAGTACAGAGTTGTGTGATCGCTGACGCGACAACAACAGACTGCTGCTGCGACAGGTGCTGCCGCGACAGGGACGACGACAGAACATGAATTCTTAACACAGTGCAACACCTGCACTACCAAGCAGATCAATACCGGCCTATTTCTTAACCCTGAAAACTTCGTTATTTTATATTCAGTATTATTTTAAATATTATTCCTCAATAAATTAAACTATTTTCTTTCTCTCGTGTGCAGTAATCCAAGGGTAAAGCTATTTCGAGTCCCTGTGGATTCGACATCCGATACTTTGAGTATCACTTTACTACTTGCACCGTGTACACTTGCACTACATTGCGATAGGACTTTTGACACGCAACAAGTTTTTGGCGCCGTTGCCGGGGACTGGCAACATATCTTTACCTTTACTTTTACTGCACTTCTTCTTTTTAATTTTTCTGTTTTTTTTTGGTATCATTTACCCTGTGCTTTTCACAAGGTTTCCTGTTTGCTTATGCGCAGATCTAGACGAGGCAAAGAACCTGAGTATAAACTAGACCCTGAAATCGAACGTTCGTGCAATCTCAAGAACCGAGTCCACCTTTTGGCAGCAAGAAACGACTACCTCGAGGAACAACTAGAGGCAATGGTGAACGGAAGACAGAACAATGAGGTAGATGATAACCAAGGTGTTATTGGAGATCATCCCTAGGATGCCCGAAACGGACAGCCTGCCGCTGCCGTGAATACATGATCAATGATCATGTGGAACTGGAGACTACCCTGCCAGACGTGGAAGCTGAAAATTTCGAGCTGAAACCTGTGATGTTCAGCATGATCAATTCCGTTGGCCAATTTAGTGGTGCTGCTACAGAGGATGCAAGAGAACATCTGAAAACGTTCCAAGAAATCTGTGGATTGTTTAGATTACCAGGAGTAAATCCGGAGATACTGAGGCTTTGTTTATTTCCTCATTCACTAAGAGACAGAGCGAAAACTTGGTGGAATAAACTAACGCCGAGTTTAATACGAACTTGGGTGGATCTCACTCGTGAATTTTTATCTCGTTTTAATCCTTCCCATTTATCTGAGTGATTACGTAATGAAACTGTTACTTTTCAACAGAAAGATGACGAGCCAATGCACGAGGCATGGGACAGGTTTACCACTCTTCTAAGGAATTGCCTGATGCACGGATTCCCCGTTTGGAATCAAGTCATCAAATTCTACAATGCTGCCAACACACACACCCGGATGAGAATAGATTCAGTAGCGAATGGACTGCTGTTGGATAAAGATCCAGACGAAGCCATGGTAGTGTTGAAAAATCTAGCAAAGAATGAAGAGCAATTTCCCACAGTGAGGAGAGGTAAATGCGTGCTAGCTGTGAAAGACTATGAAGCCGAAAATTCCCTAAAGACACAGGTTGCGTACCTCACAAAGGTTGTAGAAAATTTGCTAAAGAAAGATTCAAAACCTATCCACTCCGCGGAAGAGGTATGTGAAACTGGCTGTGGGAATCACAGTTCGGAAGACTGCCCGTTACAGCTAGAGGAAGGGATGTATGTTGGAAACTATAACAAGCCAAGAAATTACGACTCCAACAATTACAATCCCAACTGGAGGAAAGACCCTAAGTTCTCCTGGAGTAACCCAAACAATGCACTGAATCCTCAAGTGCATAACACTCAAAACCAGGGGGCACCCAGAATCCTGACACGACAGCAACTGCAACAGCAGCCGACAGCCGCACCTAGTATACTGGAGCAGACATTGGCCACATTTATGTTGCAGACATGAGCTTACATGGAAAACATGGATCACTTCGCCAAGAAGACTGAGTCGTTCATGGATAAAATAGAGATGAGAATGACTAACCATGAAGCTACACTGAAATCGCTCGAGACACAGATGGGCCAGGTTTCCCAGCATATTAAGCCAAGGCAAAACGGAGGATTCCCTAGTGATACTGAAGTCGCTAGACAACCCACACATGAGCAGTGCAAAGCAATTACGACTAGGAGTGGGAAACAACTGCTAGGGTCGGAGATGAAAACCGTACCGATCGAGGAACCAGCCCTAGAAACATCTGCCGCGAACACTGCCCCGATAGAAGATAAACAACCTGCTGGCACCACACCTGTCACGACAGCAGAAGGGACAGGGGAGAAAGACAATAACGATGAAGAACCTAAGCCTCCTCAAATCCGAATACCATGTGAAGAACGTCTGGAAGATTACCGTCCTCCACCTTCTTTTCTACAGCGGTTACAAAAGCAGAAACAGAAGTACCAGCTAAAAAAGATCTATGATATTTTTAAGAAGGTGCACATCAATATACCGCTGTTAGAGGCCATCAAGCAGATGCCCGGTTACGCGAAATTTCTCAAGGATGCTATGTCGAAAAGATCCAGACTTGGGGGATTCGAAACGGTAAAAATAACAGAAGGATGCATGACTATCTTGCACAGACATCCACCTTAGAAAAAGAAGGATTCTGTGAGCTTCATCATACCGTGCATAATTGGTGACAAATTCGTGGGTAAGGCACTTTGTGATCTAGGTGCTAGTATTAATTTAATGACAAAATCTATGTTTCAAAAATTAGGTATTGGATGAGCACGGCCCCCGACAGTCATGCTGCAGCTGGCAGACCGCTCTTACGAACAACCAGAAGGGAAGATCGAAGATATTCTGGTAAGAGTGGATAAGTTCATTTTTCCTGCTGACTTTCTTGTTTTAGATTGTGAAGCAGATGAGAACGCACCAATCATCCTGGGGCGACCCTTCCTAGCCACAAGCAGATCACTGATTGATGTAGAGAAGGGAGAACTTACAATGAGAGTAAATGATCAAGAGATCAAGCTCAATGTTCTCCAGGCAATTAAGCATGCTGATGTAGAAGAAGAATGCAAGGCCATCACTAAAGTAATCCTTGACCAACCATGCATCATGTCGAGCTGCCATGACATTAAATTTGGTCACTGCCATAGTAGCCATCTGGAAGACTGTCACGGCAGCAACGACGACAACAACTCCTCCGATTCAGACACATCCGACACTGAAGGTCATGAGGAGGTAAACTGGATAGGAAATCGTCCAGGTAAGTTATTTGAGCCCCTAAACTATACCTCGAATGAACACATAATCCAAAAGCCTTCAACTGTAGAACCACCTGTTTTAGACCTTAAGCCCTTGCTAGGGCAGCTTAAATATATTTTTCTTAGTTTAAATGATACGTTGCCCGTAATCATCTCTTCCAAGTTAATGTAGAAACAGGAACAACAGCGAATAGGGATGCTGCAGCAGCATAAAAAGGCTATTGGATGGACGATAGCTGACATCCAAGGCATTAGTCCGACATTATGTATGCATAAAATTCTCCTAGAGGATGATCATAAGCCGACCATTGATGCTCAGAGACGCTTAAACGATGCTATGCGAGAAGTGGTTAGAAAAGAAATTATCAAATGGCTTGACGTTGGGATAATTTATGCCATCTCGAATAGTAAGTGGGTGAGCCCGGTGCAGTGTGTCCCTAAAAAGGGAGGAATAACCATGGTGACCAATGAAGAGAATAAACTAATCCCAACCAAGACTATGACCGGTTGGAGGTTTTTGTATGGATTACCGGAAGCTTAACAAAGCTACTCGGAAAGACCATTTTCCCCTACCTTTTATTGATCAAATGCTTGATAGATTAGCGGGAAAACCTTATTATTGTTTTCTTGATGGTTACTCAGGTTATAACCAGATAGTTATTGCACCGGAGGATCAAGAGAAAACAACCTTCACTTGTCCATACGACACTTATGCTTTTCGGAGAATGCCATTTAGATTCTGCAATGCACCAGCAACCTTCCAAAGGTGTATGATGGCAATATTCTCCGACATGGTGGAGGACTTCCTAGAAATATTCATGGATGATTTTTCCGTCTTTGGAGACAGTTTTGAAGGATGTTTAGGCAACCTACAAAAGGTGCTCGAAAGATGCAAGA
This sequence comes from Hibiscus trionum, assembly GCA_030270665.1. NCBI lineage: Eukaryota > Viridiplantae > Streptophyta > Magnoliopsida > Malvales > Malvaceae > Hibiscus > Hibiscus trionum. The sequence goes on from BSYR01000021.1 coordinate 34,464,823, forward strand.
AAGCGAACTTGGTCTTAAACTGGGAAAAATGTCACTTCATGGTGGATGAGGGGATAGTTTTAGGCCACATATTAAGCTGCCGCGGCATAGAGGTCGACAGAGCTAAGATAGAAGTGATTGAAAAGCTGCCGCCACCCACCGTAGTCAAGGGAATTCAGAGTTTCTTAGGGAATGCTGGGTTTTATCGAAGGTTTATTGCAAATTTTTCGAAGATTACCAAGCCTTTATGCCACCTACTGAAACAGAATCGTCCCTTTGACTTCAATACTGAATGTACTGAGGCATTCAGAAACCTGAAAGAAAAGCTGGTAACAGCCCCGATTGTACAACCACCAGACTGGAGTTTGCCATTTGAAATTATGTGTGATGCCAGTGACTACGTTGTAGGGGCAGCACTTGGGCAGAGGAAGGACAAGCTTTTCCACGTAATTTATTACACCAACAAAACACTAAACGATGCCCAAGTAAATTACACCTCAACAGAAAAGGAACTGTTAGCAGTGGTGTTCTCGATTGACAAGTTTCGTTCGTACATACTTGGGACGAAGGTGGTGGTCCATATAGACCCTTCAGCACTAAAAAGGGGACAAAGAACCAAGTTGCAGACCACTTGTCAAGATTAGAGATGGGAAAAAGTCTACCGACAGACAAGACCCCAACGACTATTTCTATTTTGGTCTGTTTTGAAACAGGTACGAGCGTTTCGTAACGGGTAATTGCATAAGTGCATTTATGGTGGGAAGATGGCATCCCAACGGCTATAATTATGATGTCAACAACCCAACGGATAGAATTCAATGAGAGTGGCTTAAATCGATTCAACAATCCACTCAACAATTGGTATTAGAGCCTACCTCTTTCAAAGGATTAACAACCACAAGAGGAGTTCCCAGGAGAGTGTGATCAAGTTTAAAGACAAGCCATGGCATCTACCTCAACCTCCAACCTTTACGAGTCACAATCCACCACTAAACCATCGTTCTTCAATGGGGACAACTACCCATATTGGATGATATAAACTCCAAAAGGCCATGGCAAAACTATTAAGAGTGGAAATCGATCGATTAAAACCAAGAGGGGGATGAATTGGATTTTTTAAAGAACGGTGGACACTAATTGCAAAGGTAGAAATTGCAAGGAGATTTAGAGTGGTTCAACTCCCTTAATGGAGTCTACATCCACTAACTTAGTGACCACACTAAGGATTTTTCACAAATCCACTAATTTGTCTTTCCTTTAAGGATAAGTAGTAACCTTACACAATTAAATAGACTTATACCCAAAAGTCTATTAAATCCTCTCCCCAAAACAAATACAAATAAGCAAATTAGGAAATCCTTACTAGGAAGGTGTTTGCAAAGTTTAAGCTCTCTCACACACCCAAAGAAACACTAGCAAAAGAATTACAATGAAGAATACTCTAGTATTTACAAGAAAGATCGAAAATTAAGCACAGAATAGACTCTTGATTGCTTGAATGTTTGTATGGACTTTCTTGTTGTTGCTGAGATGATTTTTCTTTGTTTTTGTATCCTCTCAATCAATACTAGCCGTTTGGAGCCGTTGGAGATGTCATAAAGCCGTTACCAAACTGAAAATACATTATTTATAGCACGAGGGATCGATCCTTTTACAAAGGGATCAATCATTTCTTATGAAAAACTTGACCATTGCAAAAAGGGATCGATCCCATACACCAGGGGATCGATCCTTTGGCACTAAGACACAATTTGTACGAAACTGTCAATCAAGGGATCAATCCCTTGTATTAGGGGATCGATCCTTTTTGCCTTGAAGACTGGAAAACATTTTTCGTAGTGCGAAAACGGATCATACTTGTTTTGAAAAAGATTGGTAAAGATGGAAAACATTCGAAACGATTTTTTCAAGTTTGTTTGGACTTTGAATTATTTTTGCAAGAATTAATATACCTGATTAAGTCCAAAAACATTTTTCTTTTAATTTCTTATATAAAAATATTAGTTCATCAATCTCCCCCTTTTTGATATAACAAAACTCTTTGAAAATTTGTTTTAGACAAAAGCTCCCCCTTAAAAAAATATTTTTTTGAGTTGATAAATGGTTTCAAAATCTAGTTTTAAATTACAACAATTTAAGCTCCAATTTTGTTTAAAAACCATTTTTCATTATTTGCTCATATTTCTCCCCCTTTTGTTATAGAAAAAATAATTCAAGAAAAGTGTTAACACAATATAACAATTTAAGCTAGAATTGAAATGATAGATAACAACAATAAAGCATAAACATCCATAGGTACTTAAATTAAAAATAATAAAGTATCCATAAGTACCAAAATAAACCAAAGCAACATATCATCAAGGTTTAAAAAAACATCCAACAAAGAGTCATAAAAAGTATGTAGCAATGTCTAAAAGAAACGATAAACAAAAGCATAATATAATATGATGTCCATGTATGCATGCATCTAAGATGAAGATGGTGGCGGTGGGATTGGGTAACTATCAAACTTGCGCCGAAGAGCGCTAAAAGCACCACCCAAAGAAGCCTGACATGCCTCGAGAGAATCGAGTCTAGAACCCATGTGAGACCGAAACGATCCAATAGAGGAGTCAATGTGATGAATGAGAGACTCATGAAGCTCCCTCAATGACATGTCACGAGGTCTAGCACCGGTGGAGGCTCCGGGAACGTCATCCATATGTTCATCCTCATGTTCTTCATCTCCTTCTTCATGGTCTTCCGGTTCTTGAACTTCGCCTTTCTTCTTCACCCAATTCATAGAGAATTCAGATTCTTCCTTGTATCCCAAGTGATCCATCGAATGATGACCAATGATGTTTTCGGTGGGAGGATCAATGCCGAGCTCGAAGGATGTATCAATGTCAAGCAAGGAGAAAATATGGCAATGATACATACCATAGGCTAAGGTTTGCACCTTCTTAGCCTTATAATCTTCACCATATCCTCGAAGATGAAAGCGACAAGATGGAGTTGAGTTCCACTACGGATGCAATGAAGCCACCAATAATCGGACTCTCGAACTGATGAATACTTCGTCCCACAGGGACGAATCACACGTGAAAGAATAAGGTGCAAGAGACGATCATGAAGAGGAAAGAAAGTGGCTTGGTTGTTCATGACACAGGAATTTTCAGGATAAGGCCCTTTTTCAATTTCAATACCATCATCGGGAAGACCAAAAGCATTGGTGAGAAAATCAATGGTAAGAGTGATATGTTTACCCAAAACATAGGATTTTATTGTTCAAATGATGGTGCCATCTGGGAGTTTTGAAGAAAAGACGGTGGCATTAGAGTAAAAGAATCGAACAAGAGTAGGATAAATTGGCCCCTTCAATTTTAAAAACTACATCCACTTATAATCCATAAACCTTTGTAAGTAGGAAAAATTGAGTTTGGTTAGGAAATTAAAATCAATTGAGCGTGTTTCCTTAATCGGTGGGGATGCAAAGAGGTTTCGAAAACGTTCACTATCCTTAGAGTTTCTAAAACAAGTATCCAAGGAGTTTGGAGGTGGAGGAGGGTTGGATGCAATTCCCTTACCCTTAGAAGCCATAGTTTTTCTTTTTGACATCTTAATGAAAATTTTAAAAATTCAAGTGAATAAGATTATCAAAAGGATGTTTTAGGATGACTAAAAAGATTTAGGATGAAATGAAACAAGAAATTTTGGCTAAATAAATAGGTTTGGCCGAATTTTTGCAAAGGAAAAGTTGGTTTAGGCTTTTTCACAAACACTTGGTGTGCAAGTGTTGAAAATAGGAGTTTTGAGTAAAATTGAATAATGGGTAAACCTGCTGCAATAAAATCAATAGATTTTCAACAATATGAGTTCTCTAAATCAAGCTAAAACAATCAATAATCCCAAATTTTTAAATAAAATTTGAATGGAAAAAGTTAGGGTTTTGAAACCTTACCAAAAATTTGATTTTGAAGCACCAAAAGCCAAAACAAGAGCCAAATCCGAGATGATTATGAAAAGAGAGTTCAAAAAAATCTTGAGAATCTTGAAATCAGATAAAAAATGAAGTGATTTGGTTAGAGTTTTGAAAACGGGGCGGTTTTAGGTGTTTTAGATGGTATTTGGTCGAGCAAGGGTTCTAAAAGGGCATGTGCGTGTTTAACTTAAAAAGCTGCATGCCCAGCCATTTAGCCTAAATGGGATCGATCCATCGGGTCAGGGGATCGATCCTTTTAGTGGATCAAAAAAAAACAACCTTACTGCCAAGCTTGGGATCGATCCCTTCTCCTAGGGGATCGATCTTTTTTCTGAAATTTGCATTTTAAGTACTAGAATCATTAAATATGAGATTTAAACTCAAGTAGAGGCATCATATGTTATATGTATGATATGAGATGAGTTTTAAATGCCTTAGAAGATACCTAAGGACATGTATGTCAACAAGAAACAACAAGACATGCAATTTACATCATATATTAAATTTTAGTCCTATAATTGCACACTATCAAGATTATTTCAAGTCACATACACTCAATGGCTCTATAGGTGCCTAAGCATGCATTTTGACAAAAAAATTGCTACAGGACAACATCATATTCTCAAAATTCATCATAAAAGATCATATTAAGCACGGAGAACTTGATTTCACATATTCAATCAAATATTGCAAATTTAAGGCCAAAAACATAATTATGAGCATATTAGGCCATAAATGTGCAACTCATGCAATCTTGACTCCTGCTTATTAAAAGCACTTAAACAACATATGGAGACCCTTAAACATGCTTTAAAACATATAAACACACATAATCACCATAAATGAGTAAAGATTGCATGTTAAATAAAATGTCACCACTTGAACCAAGATAGGTTGATTAGGCCATATCCTCTTCAAGTGTCCTTCCTTCTAGTGTGCCTAGAGCTTTCTAATTTCTTCATTTTGCTCACCATTGCTCCAACACACCTACAACAAAGAACTATAAATGTTTTGGTACCCAAACTCTTTTGGGTCCATGAGAGTTAGTTCCTACAATTTTAGTCCCTTTTGGTATCCATTTAGACAAGAGATCATATTCTTTGTTAGCAATGAGTCCTTTTAGAACCCAAATGCTTTTAATTATCTTTCTATTATATGATCTTTGGGGACCACTATCTATATCCATTAATGTTTTTTTCTAACATAGTTGGATTTTAAATTTTCACCCTTTTCGATTTGTTTTGTCCCAACTTTGTTGAAAGAAGCTTTAAGACCATCAAGTTCCTTTTGATGATCATCATGGACCTTTGAAAGTAAGTTGTGCAAGTCTTGATTTTTCTTTTCAAACTCTTTTATTCTAACTTGCATTTCCTCAAATCTACTTTCAAATTCCTTATTAGATTTGGAAAGAGAGTCATTTTCATTTTTCAATTTTAAAATGATTTTTCTATTTTTCAAAATTGACTCTTCAAATTCCTAAGCTAATTCATCAAAAGTATAATCAATTGAAAAAGATGAATTAGAGGTTACCATAGAGTCATCATCGATAGCCATGAGACACAAGTTGGCTACTTTATTCTCGTCCTCATCGGATGATTCATCATCGCTCCAAGTAGCTACACGAGCCTCGTGCTTCTTTTTCTCATAGCTCTTTTTCTTCAATTGGGGACAATCGAACTTGATATGTCCCGACTTTTTGCACTCATAGCAAATAATTTTATCTTTCTCTTTGTTGTCATTCTTGAAGCCCTCTTCTCTTTGAAATCTTCTTCCTTTGTTGGACCTCATGAATCTTTTGAATCTCTTGGCTAACATAGCCATCTCTTTATCTTCATCTTCTCTACTAGAATCAATATCTTCTTTTGATGCTTTGAGAGCAACACCAAATTTCTTCTTTTCCACTTCCTTCTTCTTTTCTTCCTTACCCTTTGACATCATCTCATGTGTAAGCAAGGAACCAATTAGATCATCTAACTTGAGAGTCGTGAGGTCCTTTGCTTCTATGATCATCATTTTCTTTGAATCCCATGAATCAAGAAGAGAGTAGATGATCCTCACAAGTTTATCTTCCGGGATCACTTCTCTATATCCCTTTAATCCATAAACAATCACGGAGAATCGATCGGACATGGTTTTGATGTCTTATTCGGGGTCCATCTTGAAGTTTTCATAATTGAGATTGAGAAGCCTGATTTTGGCCCACTTCACTAGATTGGTTCCTTCATGTGTAACTTCAAGTTTGTCCCAAATCTCTTTAGCATTGGAACATAATGACACCCTTCTATACTCATCCGGGCCAAGAGCACAAAATATGAGATGCATTGCCTTAGAATTTGTGGAGAATTTATTGTTTTCTTCATTGCTCCATGTCTCCATACTACTAGTTGGTGTGGTGTAACCACTCATGATGATCTTCCAAGCTTCAAGATCAAAAGCTTGGATGAATAGCTTCATGTGGTTCTTCCAATAAGCATAATTAACTCCATTGAAGAAGGGAGGCTTGTTGGTGGGTTGAGAATCGCTCCAAGCTTCAATGGTGGTGATGGAAGCCATTGATGACCTTGTAGATGATTGCACACTTCTTGGATCTTCTCAAGAGACTGTAAGACCTTCCAATGAGCCAAGCTCTGATACCAATTGTTGAGAGTGGCAATCGATCGATTAAAACCAAGAGAGGGGTGAATTGGATTTTTGAAAGAACAGTGGACATTAATTGCAAAAGTAGAAATTGCAAGGAGATTTAGAGTGGTTCAACTCCCTTAATTAGAGTCTACATCCACTACCTTAGTGGCCACACTAAGGATTTTTCACAAATCCACTAATTTGCCTTTCCTTTAAGGATAAGGAGTAACCTTACACAATCCAATAGACTTATACCCCAAAGTCTATTGAATCCTTTCCCCAAAACAAATACAAATAAGAAAACTAGGAAATCCTCACTAGGAAGGTGTTTGAAAAGTTTAAGCTCTCTCACACACCCAAAGAAACTTTAGCAAAATAATTACAATGAAGAACACTCTAGTGTTTACAAGAAAGATCGAAAATTAAGCACACAATAGACTCTTGATTGCTTGAATGTTTGTATGGACTTTCTTGTTGTTGCTGAGATGATTTTTCTTTGTTTTTGTATCCTCTCAATCAATACCAGCCGTTTGGAGCCATTGGGATGTCATAAGCCGTTACCAACCTGGAAATACATCATTTATAGCACGAGGGATCGACCATTTTACAAAGGGATCGATCCTTTCTTATGAAAAATATGACCATTGCAAAAAGGGATTGATCACATACACTAGGGGATCGATTCTTTTGCACTGAGACAAAATTTATATGAAACTGTCAATCAAGGGATCGATCCCTTGTATAAGGGGATCGATCCTTTTTGCCTTGAAGACTAGATAATAGTTTTCGTAGTGAAAAAACGGATCATACTTGTTTTGAAAAAGATCAGTAAAAATGGAAAACATTCGAAACGAATTTTTCAAGTTTGTTTAGACTTTGAATTATTTTTGCAAGAATTAATATATCCGATTAAGCCCAAAAACATTTTTCTTTTAATTTGTTATATCAAAATATTAGTTCGACAAAAACATATTACAAGACTCCCAAATTGAATTGGCACATCGCCTTATTAACCACAATTTAGACTAGTTTTCCATACTCAAACGATTGAAGTTCCTTGGATCCCTTTTTGCCACAAATGCTGCCTTGCTACTCTAATTCTCTGCAAAAATGAAACATAAGCGTAAGCAATTCATGCTTAGTGAGGTAGCTCAACAAAAACCCATCAATGCAATGTAAAACAATTTGATAAACCATGTATCATTTGCAAAGTATAGCATGCTTGTATAAATCAAATGCAATTTGCTTTCATTCATGAAAATCATGGCATACATAAACATTTCATATGCATTTAGCTTTCAAACTTGACTTCGTTTATTTCCTCATATATTGGAAACTAGTGTGACCCATAATAAACTGCAATTCCTTTATAAAACATCATCAAATAAACAGATTCCTAAGTGGTTCTTTTAAACCACCTTTTTCTGTCTTGCCTCCAACACGTGTAATCTTTCAATCACCACAAAGATATGGATTCCATCAGCTCGAGCAATTTTTCAACTTCATCAAGGACCGTGGGGCGATCGCCTTGTATTATAGTGCAGTTTAATCCCTATGCCATGGCAACTATATTCGATACCTTGCTAGTGTGTCATATAAACAAGATAATAATTTAAACACCTTTACTTTTTGTTTTGCATATGCATTTAATAAACCAATTTCATATAAAAATAACATTTCCCATGGCAACTTAAACATTCCTTTTAGGAAACCTTTATCAATGTTCTTAGGCATCTTCATCCTTGATAAATCATTGCATAACATTTAATGATGCGTAAAAACAACAAGTACTTTAGCTCATTCTTTCAAATCAAAACATATAAATCATACTTCATAATTGTAACAAGGTTTTTTTTTCTCACTAGTTTCCCGCCCTTTTGGAAAACATCTAATTTAAAAGGGGGATTTTTTAAAACAATTCAGATTTTGGGAAAAACCTTTTATGAAAATCTCTTCTTTCTCGGTTGGAGTCGCCACCAACCACTGAGGTAGGTCAGAAACCGGAAAAACTAAACCAGAGATTCATTTGAAAGGGTGTTGAGTGTGTAAAAGTTATATATTTTAGCTCCTATTTAACCCATATTTCTGCTGCATTCAAGCATAATTCATTGCATTTAGGATAGAGTTCACATATACATCACAATTATACAAAAAGGCTCAGTTGCTGCTGATTCTGGTTACTTTTGCAGGCAGCTGCTGTAGCAGACTCATGGCAGAGGAGAAGCAGAGCTGGAATACTGGACTGCAGCCGAGAAGAAGGATGATGCCAAGGCCGCTACCGTGGCAGCCAAGGACGACAACAATTGGTGGGAGGAAAAAGTAAAATGGAGCTCGATAGAAAGAGGAAATTAAGCTGGTCTGTCGTGGAGCACGCATATATTTTTCCGAGCCCTAGATTAGAATGAAGGACAAGCCCAAAGTTCAAGGAAAAAACTCCAAGCAAGAAGATAGGACGAATTAAAGACATCTATTCTGAAGATTTAGTCTTTAATAGAGTTGTACTTTAATTTAAACTTGTATTTTTGCCATAGTAGAAAACTTGAACCCAAGGCCTATATAAAGGCATGTAATTCGACCTAGGGAACAACATCATCTTCTCTAGCCGTCTTCCCCTAAACCCTAGTCGTTTTCCCCTTCTCATCATGTTCTAAACTTCCCCTAGGGCTAAGGGTTGATTCTGTAAAGTAGTTGCAAGGATTGCTTTGTTTTAGGAATTTTTCTGTTCAATAAAATAAACTTGAAGTTTGCTTATTCTGGTCTTCAACATCTTACAAGAGTATCGGGAGAGCATTGTGAGATTATTCATTTACTTAATATCGGGAGAGTTAAGTATACGAAAGGAATAAGTAAGGGTTCTCCAGTTTATGGTTGAACTATCTCAGACCTAGGGATAGGACGAGGTTAAGTGGCTAAGGAAGAATTCAACAAACATCGGTGTTCATCCTTCGATTCACGCCGGGAGGTATCATCAAAGACGTGTTAATCGACAGACTTGGACCTAGAGATAGGCCAAGGCATAGCAGGGATTCTTGCCAAGCTTGAAATACAGAGTTGTGTGTTCGCTACCGCAACAACAACAGACAGCTGCCGCCGCAGGTGCTGCCGCGACAGGCGCAACAACAGAACGGACAGTCCTAGACTTTGCAACACCTTAACTATTGAGCAAATCAATACCGTCCCATTCTCTCTATCCTGATTTCCTTACTCTTTATTTCCAGTACTCTCTATTATTTTGTGACAAACAATTCAACTCTTTCTTTTTTACTCTTGTGCAGCAATCCAAGGTTAAAGCTATTAGCCCAGTCCCTGTGGAGAGGATATCCGATACTTACATATCACTTTACTATTTGCGTCGTGTACACTTGCACTCTATTGCGATAGACTCTATTACATGCAACAAGTTTTTGGCGTCGTTGCCGGGGACTGGCAACATATCTTTACCCTACTTTTACTGCACTTTCTTTTATTTTTCTGTTTTTACTTGGATTGTTCACCCTGTGCTTTTCACAAGGTCTTTTGTTTGCTTATGCACAGATCTCAACGAGGGAAAGAACCTGAGCACAAGTTAGATCCTGAAATCGAACGAACGGGCAACCTCAGAAAACGAGTCTGCCTCCTAGTAGAAAGAAACGAGTACCTGGAGGAACAGTTAGAAGCAATGGTGAACGAAAGACATGAAGACAGGAGAAGCAACCAAGGGAATCCCCAAGGTTCTGAATCCTATTGGAGATGGAGGAAACGGACAGCCTGCCGATCCTCTTGTCGCTGCCGCACGCCGGACCTGCCGTGATTTCATGATCAATGATCATGTGGAACTAGAGACCACCCTGCCAGACGTGAAAGCTGAAAATTTTGAGCTGAAACCTGTCATGTTCAGCATGATTAATTCCACTGGCCAATTTAGTGGTGCTGCTACAGAGGATGCTAGGGAACATCTGAAAACGTTCCAGGAAATCTGTGGTTCGTTTAGACTACCAGGAGTAAATCCAGAGATACTGAGGCTTCAGTTATTTCCTCATTCATTGAGGGACAGAGCTAAAACTTTGTGGAACAAACTAACGCCGGGTTCAATACGAACTTGGGCAGATTTAACTCGTGAATTTTTGTCTTGTTTTAATCCTTTCCATTTATCTGAGCGATTACGTAATGAAATTGCTACTTTTCAACAGGAAGATGACGAGCCAATGCACGAGGCATGGGACAGGTTTACTACTCTTCTGAGGAATTGCCCGATGCATGGATTCCCTGTTTGGAATCAAGTAATGAAATTCTACAATGCTGCCAACCTACAGACTCATATGAGAATTGATTCAGCACCCAATGGGTTGTTGTTAGATAAAGATCCGGATGAAGCCATGGTAGTATTAAAGAATTTGGCGAAGAATGAAGAGCAATTCCCCACATCAATGAGAAGTAAACGAGTATTAGCTGTAAAGGATTACGAAGCCGATAATTCCTTAAAGACACAAGTTGCATATCTCACAAAGGCAGTAGAAAACTTGCTGAAGAAGGATCCTCAACCTGTCTATGCTGCAGAAGAGGTTTGTGGAACTTGCAGTGGAAATCATAGTTCGGAAGACTGCCCGCTACAACTAGAGGAAGGGATGTATGTTGGAAATTATAACAAGCAAAACTATAATTCCAACAATTACAATCCCAACTAGAGGAAGGATCCAAAATTCTCTTGGAGCAACCCAAATAATGCCCTGAACCCTCAAGCACAGAACACTCAAAATCAGGGGGCACCTAGAATTCTGACTCGGCAGCAAGTGCAACAACAGCCGCAACAACCACCGACAGCCACACCTAGCATACTGGAACAAACCTTGGCCACATTTATGTCACAGACAAGAACTTACATGGAAAACATGGATCACTTCGTCAAAAAGACTGAGTCGTTCATGGATAAAACAGAGATGCGGATGGCCAATCATGAAGCTACTCTAAAGTTATTGGAGACACAAATGGGTCAGGTTTCCCAACATATTATGCCAAGGCAAAACAGAGGATTCCCTAGCAATACTGAAATCGCTAGAATACCCACACATGAGCAGTGCAAAGCTATCACAACTAGGAGTGGGAAGAAACTACCAGGGCCGAAAAAGGAAGCTGAACCAGTTAAGGAACCAGCCCTAGAATCGACTGCCGAGAACGCCTCCCCTGTAGACGAAAAATAGTCTGCTGCCGCCACACCTGTAACGACAGTAGAAGGGACAAAGGAGAAGGATGAAGAACCTAAGCCTCCTCAAATCCGAATGCAGTAGGAAGGACACATTGAAGATTATCGTCCTTCACCTCCTTTTCCACAGTGGCTACAGAAGTTGAAACAGGAATCCCAGCTTAAAAAGATCTATGATATTTTTAAGCAAGTTCACATTAATATTCCGTTGTTAGATGCCATTAAGGAGATGCCCGGTTATGCCAAATTTCTCAAGGATGCTATATCGAAGAAATCTAGACTTGTGGAATTTGAGACGGTTAAAATGACAGAAGGATGCATGACTATTCTGCACATGTATCCACCCAGAAAAAGAAGGATCCTGGGAGTTTCGTCATACCCTGCATAATTGGTGATAAATTCGTGGGTAAGGCACTTTGTGATCTAGGTGCTAGTATTAATCTAATGCCCAAATATGTATTTCAGAAATTAGGTATTGGACGAGCACGGCCCACGACAGTTATGCTGCAGCTGGCAGACCGCTCTTACGTGCAACCAGAGGGGAAGATTGAAGATATTCTGGTAAGAGTGGATAAATTTATTTTTCCAGCTGACTTTCTTGTTTTAGATTGTGAAGCAGATGAGAATGCACCAATCATCCTGGGGTGACCCTTCTTAGCCACAGGCATATAACTGATTGATGTAGAAAAGGGAGAACTTACAATGAGAGTGAATGATCAAGAGATCAAGTTAAATGTTCTCCAAGAGATAATGTAACGCCCCGGTTTTGGGCTCAGAAGTTTTGGGCGTTGACCGGTTCGGTCAAAGTGCTGATCGAATATATGAGAGTGAATTTAGGAAAGCCTAGTTCGGGTTGCATTAAAATATGGAAAAATGTCCTAAAATCATCTTTTAATATATATAAGTGAACTGTGAAATCAATTTTGGAAAATGAGGTTTGGAAGGGTGACATTTTGGCTAGTGACCAAAATGTAATTTTTGAATGTTCGGTGACAGTTTAATAAAGGATTGAAACTTTGAATCTTTAAGGAGCTATTATTCCAAAAAGAGTTTCTCCAGATTTTTCTAAGATATTTTAAGGTTTTATTCTGATTTTAAAGTTTATGAAAAGTGGAGGGAAATCATTTTGACTATTTCATAACTAACTTTCCATTTTCTCTCAATTTTCCTTTTCTCTCATTTTCTCTCAACCCAAACACATTTCTCCAGATTTTCTCCTCTGATTTTGTCACTCAAATCTTCCTTTTCAACTCTCTTTTGATTCTTAATCATCACATCAATAAAACCTCTCAATTTGCAAGTTGTTTCATCAAGCTTTTTGGTTCCAAAAAGGGAGAAACTCAAGTTTGGAGGTAAGAACGTCCTTCTCCTCTAAACTATCAGTTCTTTACTAAAATTTCCAAGTTCTCAATCCTTGATTTATGATTTGGTAAAGGTTTTATGGATGTGATCTTGATTTTTGGCTTAAAATGCAAGATTTGCTTGATTTTGGTGGAATTTTCGTGTGATCTGTTTGGGCAGTGTTTTGAAGTGTCAAATGATGTTAAATGAATGCTAAATTGATTAGAAGTTGAGGTTTAATTAATGCAATCCCGGATAGGTTGAATTTCCTAAGTTTGGCTTGAGTTTTTGGTTGTTTTTGGAGTGTTTTTGGTGATCTGTTATACCTGGAGGTATAAGGACGTGTTTGTGATCATTTTGGATGTTAATGGATGTTTAAAAATGGTTAGAAGTGATGGATCTTGGCTGGGTTAAGTTTTGGTAGTGTTTGGAGGTGGTTTCGGTTGTGTTTGGTAGCCGAATTGTTAGTTTTGTGATGAGCAGCGAGTTTGGTTGTGTTGCTGGTGTTTTTAATGCATAATGATGCATTAATCTTCTGTTGTTATGTGCTTGAAACAGGGGAGGAAGATCCGTGAGCATTTGAGGTGGTGAGGAAGGTTTCGGATGCTTGGAAGGCTTGTTGGCTAGCCTTGTTTTGTGTATCGGTGAGTGAAGTTGGGTTTTCAGCTTTTAAACCAAGGTTTGAAGGTTTTGGGAGCTTAGTTTAAGTCTAAACAACTTTGCTAAGCTCAAGAGTAAGTAAATGGATTTTCGCTCTTGAATTGTGTTGTGATTTGGCTTTAAAAGCAATTGTGTTTAATGGTTCCAATGCATGTGTTTTGCATGGTTTAATTCTGTTTTGAAAGCATATTTTAGCATGGTTTAATGCTGGTTTTGAAAGCCATATGTGAAGGATGCTCAAGGTAAGAGATCCTTGGTTTTATACATTGAAAATGTAGTTTTGATGCATGGTGTTGCATGATGTTTAATGGCGTTGTGTAATGCTTTAAAACAGTGGATTGATGGTGGTAAATGATGGTTTTGCATATTGGTTATGCATGTGAATCATTGGACTAATGTGGTAATGGTTTTGCATATTGGTTATGCATGTGAATCATTGGACTAATGTGGTAAGATGGTTATATTGGCAAGTGATGTAAGTGGTTCTTGGTTCGTTGATCGGATATAGTTAGCCGGCTATAGGATTGGGTGCACCGTGAATAAAGTCGCCTTGGAGGTGGAGTGGTTAAGTGTGAACCGGTAAACTCCCTTCAAGTATCCTAACGAGATGGTTAAGGTCATAATGGAGGATGAATGCCCATTCGAGGACCTTGGTTAAGCAAAGGTTATATGGTGGTTAAAAGTCCATATATGGGAACCTTGTGCTTGTTGAGATCACAATGGCGGTGTTAAGTCCATGTGTGGATCTTGTGTAGGGTGTCCCGGATCTCGTTAGTGATGTTGTACAACTACCAATCGGTGAATGCAAGTCAAGGTTGTATGGTGTTTAAAAGTCCATACATGGGAACCTTGTGCAAGTCAAGGTTGTATGGTGTTTGAAAGTCCATACATGGGAACCTCGGGAAAACTAAGGTTGTATGGTGTTTAAAAGTCCATACATGGGAACCTTAGGATGGTGAGGTCAAATGGTGTTTAAAAGTCCATTTGGAGACCTTGGATTGGTAGTGTGTATGAAGCGTGGGGGACAACGCTTGGGATCCGCGTATCCGATTGGATGTTGAGTTGAAAAGTGGATGTGGTTGATCACTTGAAAGCGAATATGATGTTCTTGATTATAAAGAAGCATGAGATGCTTGAAAAGATGCATGGTTGCATGATAAGTGTTAAATGCTTGTGAATGCATGTTTACTTGTTAAGTTGAGCAAGTGTTGATTATCATTTGGTAAATGATGTATATGTGCATGAAATCTCCTTAATGCATTGGAGTCTTGTTGAGACTTGTTTTGAAAGGCATGTGAAGATGATGTTGTGGTTCATATGTTGCCTTTGCTTAGTGCATGTGTTGGATTGATTGAGTAAATGGTTTTAAAGGGTTTCTTGCTTGGAATGGTTTTCCAAGGTTTGTATTTAACTTTGCATATGGTGTTTATGCATGGGATGGTTAAATGGTTGGTTTTGCAAGTTGTGCTTTGAAAATGGTTTTCTTAGTTTGCTAAACTAAGGGTTGGTTTTCATGTATGTGCAATGCATGGTTTTAAGCGTGATGTTGAAAGGAGTTTTCAAACTTTGTTTGGTAAACAAATCGAATTGCTTTTCAAAGAGGTTTTATGGCTCGCTGCATTGATGGTGTTTTGGTTTTGAGCTTTCCTCACTAAGCATTATGTGCTTACGCTCCTTTTTGTCCATCAATGCAGATTCTTGAAGTTTGGACAGCGAGGAGCAAGGGATTCAAGAAGGACTCCACTTGAGATGTATGTCTCGGTTAATAGCTATAGTTAATAAAGGCAATGGGGTAGAACCTCTCGGGTTGATGTTTGTGTATTCGTATATGTTTGGACAAGTATGGTTTTATGTTGTTGATGTTGTTGGAACATGTTTTGGCCTTTATGAGATTGAATTGGAAGTATGGTGTTTAAATGGTTGCTTGTGTAGGAAGCATATCCTTTGAATTGAGGCTTTTCATGTATGTTGATATTTTGTTGAATTGTTGATGCAAGTATGCCTTTTACATGTTGAATTGCATGTTGGTAAAGTTTGGTGGCTTTTGGAGCATGATTGGATGATCAATTGCAGGTTTAAGTATGTATATGGTGGCTTTCTGTGCAGGGTGTTTCGGAACAGTCCATACCGTTTCGGAACGAGTGCCCCAAACCAGCCCAGGCGTCCGAAACGGGAGAGACCGTTCCGAAACGGAAAGGCTACTGCCAGACCCCCGTTTCGGTACGCGTTGCGGAACGGCCCCGCGTTTCGAAACGGGCTCTGCCTGTTTCGGAACGGGTGACCGTTGGGGGCTGACATTGGCAGTTAGATGTTTTGAAAAGTTTACATTTTGGTCCTGAAACTTGTTTGTGCAATTGTATGAGTTTGGGATGCCCGTTTGAGCTGAAATTTGGCAGTGAAGCATGAAACATGATTAATTTTAAGTTGGTAACTTAAAATCTGGTTAAGTCCTTAAGTCTTCAGAATTTACAATTTGGTCCCTAAAGTTGTAAATTGATCAATTGGGTCCCTGTTTGATCTCTGATGTTTATGATCTTTAAGTATGATGTTGTGTGATCATATCTAAGGTTAATGTGCATCTAGAAAAGACTAAAAAGAAAAAAAAAGGGTCGTTAATCAAGGTTGACTTTCGGGTTGACTTTGGTTTTCCCCGTGTGACCTTCTTAATTCGGGTCAACCGTCTGGGCCGGGTTAAGGGGGTTACAGATAAAACATGCTGATGCAGAAGAAGAATGCAAGGCTAACACTGAAGTAGTCTTTGACCAACCCTGCATCAGGTCGAGCTGCCATGACATCAAATTTGGTCACTGCCACAGCAGCCATCTGGAAGACTGTCACGGCAGCGACGACGAAAGCAGCTCCTCAGATTCTGACATATCCGACGCTGAAGGTTATGAGGAGGTAAATTGGATAGGCAATCGTCCAGGTAAGTTATTCGAGCCCTTAAACTACACCTCGAATGAACACATCATCCAAAAGCCCTCAACTATAGAACCACATGTTCTAGACCTTAAGCCATTTCAAGGGCAGCTCAAATATGTTTTTCTTGGATTAAATGAACACATCATCTCTTCCAAGTTGATGCAGGAACAGGAACAACAGCTGATAGGGATGCTGCAGCATCACAAAAAGGCTACTGGATGGATGATAGCTGATATCCAAGGCATCAGTCCGACACTATGCATGCACAATATCCTCTTAAAGGATGATCATAAGATGACCATTGATGCCCATAGACGTTTGAATGACGCTATGTGAGAAGTGGTCCGAAAAGAAATTATCAAATGGCTAGACGCTGGGATAATTTATTACATCTCGGATAGTAAGTGGGTGAGCCCGGTGCAGTGCGTTCCTAAGAAAGGAGGAATAACCGTGGTGACCAACGAAGAAAACGAATTAATCCCAACCAGGACTGTGACCGGGTGGAGGGTTTGTATGGACTATCGGAAGCTTAACAAAGCTACCCGGAAGGATCACTTTCCCTTGCCTTTTATTGATCAAATGCTTGATAGATTAGCGGGAAAGCCTTATTACTGTTTTCTTGATGGTTACTCAGGTTACAACCAAATAGCCATCGCACCAGAGGATCAAGAGAAAACAACTTTCACTTGCCCGTACGGTACTTACGCTTTTCGGAGGATGCCATTTGGACTTTGCAACGCACCAGCAACCTTTTAGAGGTGTATGATGGCAATATTCTCCGACATGGTGGAGGATTTCCTGGAGATATTCACGGACGATTTTTCTATCTTTGGAGACAATTTTAAAAGCTGCTTAGGCAACCTACAAAAAGTGCTCGAGAGATGTGAGAAAGCGAACTTGGTATTAAACTGGGAGAAATGTCACTTCATGGTAGATGAAGGGATAGTCCTAGGCCATAAAGTAAGCTGTCGCGGCATAGAAGTTGACAGAGCCAAAATTGAGGTAATTGAAAAGCTACCACCACCCACCACAGTCAGGGCATTCGGAGTTTCTTAGGGCATGCTGGGTTTTATAGAAGGTTTATAGCAAACTTTTCGAAGATCTCCAAGCCGTTATGCCATATATTAGAGCAGAATCGTTTCTTCGACTTCAATACTAAATGTACTGAGGCATTCAGAATTCTGAAAGAGAAGCTAGTAACAGCCCCTATTGTACAACCACCTGACTGGAAGTTGCCATTTGAGATCATATGTGATGCCAGTGATTACACTGTAGGGGCAGCACTTGGGTAGAGAAAGGACAAGCTATTCCATGTAATTTACTATGCTAGCAAAACACTCAACGATGCCCAAGTGAATTACACCACAACGGAGAAGGAATTGTTAGCTGTGGTGTTTTCAATTGACAAGTTCCGATCCTACATACTTGGAACAAAAGTGGTGGTCCACAGAGACCACTCTGCACTAAAATATCTGTTTGCTAAGAAAGATGCAAATCCCAGATTGACTCGTTGGATTCTGCTGCTGCAAGAGTTCGACATAGAAATCAAGGATAAAAAGGGGACAGAGAACCAAGTTGCATATCACTTTTCAAGATTAGAAAAGGGAAAGAGTCTCCCAACCTACGAGACACACATACTAGAGACCTTCCTTGACGAGCAGCTGTTCGCTGCCACAAGCACTGCCGTGACAACCATAACGACATGTAAGTCTCCTGAACTCCCCTGGTATGCTGATTTCGTTAATTATTTAGTTAGCGGAGTATTTCCTCCTGACCTTAACTATCAAGCTAGGAAGAGGTTCCAAAATGATGTTAAGAATTATTATTGGGACGAACCTCTTCTTTTCAAAATGTGTGCAGATCAGATCATCAGGAGGTGTGTACCACAGGATGAGCAGGAAGCTGTGCTTCATCACTACCATGCTTCACAATATGGAGGACACTTAGGTGGTAATAAAACTGCTCAAGGAGACATGAGATGCCGCTGCAAAACATCCTTGAAGTCGAAATCTTCAACGTTTGGGGGATCGATTTCATGGGACCATTCCCAGCATCATGTAGGAATCTTTATATCCTCCTAGCTATGGACTATGTGTCTAAATGGGTTGAAGCGATAGCCACACAAAAGAACGATGCCAAGACCGTTCAGATATTTTTGCACAAGAATATTTACTCTAGATTTGGCATCCCTAAGGCGATCATCAGTGATGAAGGGAGGCATTTTGACAACAGGGTAATAGCTGTTGCCTTAAAGAAATATGATGTCAAACATCAGATTGCAACAACTTATCACCCTCAGACCAATGGACAGCCTGAAATATCCAATAGAGAGGTAAAGAACATTCTTGAGAAGATGGTTAAACCAACTCGAAAGGACTTGTCCCTACACCTCAATGACGCACTATGGGCCTACAGAACAACATTTAAAACCCCATTGGGAATGTCACCCTACCGGCTGATTTATGGAAAAACATGCCATCTACCTGTTGAGATTGAGCACAGAGCATACTGGGTCATCAAGGCAGTGAACATGGACTCGGAAAAGGCAAGACAGAAAAGGTTGCTTGACTTGAATGAGATTGAAGAAATTCGAGCAATGGCATATGAAAACGCAAGGATTTACAAGGACAAGACAAAGAAGTGGCATGAGAAGAAGCTGCTGCCACGACAGTTCTGCCCAGGGCAGCTTGTGTTGTTGTTCAACTCTAGGATGAAACTCTTCCCAGGGAAGCTTAAATCTAGGTGGCCCGGCCTATTCCAAGTGGTGCAAGTTTTTCCCCATGGTGCCATCACGATCAAATATTTAAAAGAGGGCACCAATTTAAAGTCAACGGACAGAGATTGAAGCATTATCAGGGGACTGAAGCCCCAAGAATGCAGGAAGTGGTTACTTTAGGAGATGCTCCTCATGGCATCCCCACTTTAACCTAATTTTATTTATTTATATATATTTATTAGGTAATTAGAATTAATTTAATTTTAGGAACTAAGATTTTATTTTAATTATTTTTAGGAAATAAAGGAGACAAGGAGAAGAGAAGAAGTGAACTCAGCCCACCATCTCACCATCAGCCCAAAAAGCCCAAAATAGGAGCCTGTCGTTACAACTGTCGCGACAGACGCGAAAAATCCAGCCTATCAACACGCTGTTGCGGCAGACACGCAAACGCGTAACAGACGCGCAACAGACACGGAAACGCGTGACAGACGCGTCAGAAATCGCGTAACAGCTGGCCCCATTATTCGCGCCTGCCGTTACAGCTCCAACGGGCAGCAAACTCTCCATCTATATAAACCCCCTTTTACTATTCATTTTTCACTTCACTTTTACTCTCTCTACTTTCTTGCTCTCTAGATTTTCATTTGTTTTCATTTTTTCTACAGTCCCTTGCAGCTATGAGTACCAGAAACACCCGCCGAAGTGCTGCCTCAAGCTCTGCCCCAGCAGCAGCCACTCCCAGCTCCTTCTAGGGCAGAGATATGTGGGAGGAGAAAGGGTTCATCTACAGCAAAAGAACGGAGAATTTAAGGCTCAAACCATTTATAGCCTGTAAGATCAGAGCACTACATTGGTAGATGTTTGCTGAGCAACCTGAGGAGATGAACGTCACCCTGGTCAGAGAATTCTATGCTGCCGTCAACAACAAAGACATGACAACAGTGACAGTTCGTGGTAAGGAAGTATCCATTGAGTTGGAGTACATTAACATCCTCTACGGACTCTACGTTGGCAGAAAGAAAGATGGACATAAGAGGTTCGTGGAGAGCCTGGAGGCAGCAGATTATGATGTTGTCATGGCAGAACTCACCGACGAAGGAACCGTATGGAATTCAGACCCTTAACACCCAAGGATGGTGAAACGAGCCGAACTCACCCCCGAAGCCAAGCTGTGGAACTTATTCATCAAAAAGAGGATTATGCCCTCCTCACACAACAGCACGGTAGATCAACCAAGGTTAGCTCTCGTCCATTCAATTCTAAACGAGAGGCCCACTAATGTTGGTAGATATATTCGGGAAGGGATTTTGGATTGTGCAATGCGGCCATCGGGACCCCTTGTCTTCCCCTACGTCATAACAACACTCTACCGTGGCCACAATGTCCCTGAAATTGCTAAGGATCCGAGAGTCTTAGAAAAAGGATGGACGGAGAGAAACATCCTCAGTTTGATGGAACTGAAAGCTGCCACACCAATCTTCAGCTTCGACTAGTCTGCCACGGTAGGTGAGCCGACAGAGCCCACCCAGACAGAGCCTGCCGCCACAGGAAAGAGGCAGCCCACATCAGCAGCTACTTCAGCCGACCCCTCCACCCAAATCCTGGCTACCTTGCAGAAAATGGAGGAATGGCAGCTGGGCCTGATGAGCTTTATCTGGGATTTCACAACAGTAACGGTACATTTTATTAAAAGCAATTTAAATTTCCCTGATGTACTGTTTCCTACTTTCCCTGATCACTATTTTGTTGCCCCTACCCCTGCTGCCAAACCGAGAACACCATCTGATGCGTCCACTCCAACTCCGGCCACGACAGCTGCAGGTGGCAGCCGAACCGCCACAATATCTGCCAGGGGAGAAAAGAGAAAAGAGCCTATCTCCGACCTTGACGAGTTCATAGCTGGTTTCTCCTCTTCCACAATTTGGGAGGAATTTGATGGCGAGCCCTCTGTGAAGAGGAACCTGTCCAAAGAATTCACCCAGATGAAACGACAGAAACACAACACAGGTGACGGACCATCCGGCCAAGGGAAATCTAATAGCAGTAGTAGCAACAGCAGCTCTTCCAAGGAGGTTCAGGTGCTGGAGAAACCACCCCAGATCTCACCGACCCGCATCCACCCTCCAAGGGAAGCCATGAAAAAGACCACCTCTGCCTTTCCTAGCCATCTACCGGCACCAACGAGAAAAGTTACCGCATGCCGGCAGATTCAGATCAACATCAGCAGCAGCGATGAGAACGCTTAAAAATTTAAGTTTCTTTTATCTTATCCTTGTTGCCTGCTATTTTGTTATAATTGTGATGTTGTTTTCTTTTTATCATTTTTTCATCATGAATTGAGGGCAATGCAACCCTTGAGTTTGGGGGTGGCATCCCTCCATTAATGAAGTGTTTTAGGTTCAAAATTGTGTCTAAGTGTTTAGTTTATTTTTGCTTAAAAAAAACTTGGCTTAAGTCTTTGAACTTCACTTACCTGCCACGACATATGCTGTCGTGACAGTGCCTTTAGGAAATTTTAGGATCTGTTTAGAGCCTTGCTATGATTCTACCCTGTACAACACTCTTTGTGACTCTTATGCCTTCTAGATTATTTTAGTACACTGGAATAGGAATGTTTACTCACTTGAAGCTGCCCCTAGAGGTGCCCATCACTGGCTCTAGGAAAACAAAGAAAGAAAGAAAAAGATTGAGACTCAATTGCTTGCAAAACTGCCTTGCACTTATTTTAGGAGATTTCTTTTTGAGCTAAGTTTGAAAAAACTAAAGGAGCCTAAGAATTGCCTCCAGAAAAGATGCAGTTAATTCAAGAGTCAGAAAAAACTAAAGGAGCCTAAGAATTGCCTCTAGAAAAAAATTGAAATGGCATAAACTCAAGTTTGTAAGCACAACTATTCTGATATACTAAAGTAGTCTAGATGCATAAGTGATCACAAAACCTGCACACATTGCACAAGAATTATAGCATGGTTTCGAATGAATCCATAAAGGCCCGACAAGGTGTTGCTCAATAGAATATAAGTGGTAGGTAATGTATAGTTCACTAATTTAAGCCAAAACAAAAATATTTCAGTTTAGTTAGGTAATATTTGCTTGAGGGCAAGCAAAAACATGAGTTTGGGGGTGTGTTGAGTGTGTAAAAGTTCTATATTTTACCCCCTATTTAACCCATATTTCTGCTGCATTCAAGCATAATTCATTGCATTTAGGATAGAGTTCACATATACATCACAATTATACAAAAAGGCACAATTGCTGCTGATTCTGGTTACTTTTGCATGTAGCTGTTGTAGCAGACTCATGGTAGAGGAGAAGCAGAGCTGGAATACTGAACTGCAGCCGAGAAGAAGGATGCTGCCAAGGCTGCTGCCGTGGCAGCCAAGGACGACAACAATTGGTGGGAGGAAAAAGTAAAATGGAGCTCAATAGAAAGAGGAAATCAAGCTGGTCTGTCGTGGAGCACTCCTATATTTTTCCGAGCCCTAGATCAGAATGAAGGCCAAGCCCAAAGTTCAAGGAAGAAACTCCAAGCAAGAAGAGAGGACGAATTAAAGACATATATTTTGAAGATTTAGTCTTTAATAGAGTTGTACTTTAATTTAAACTTGTATTTTTTCCATATTAGAAAACTTTAACCCAAGGCCTATATAAAGGAATGTAATTCGACCTAGGGAAGAACATCATCTTCTCTAGCTGTCTTCCCCTAAACCCTAGTTGTTTTGCCCCTTCTCATCATGTTCTAAACTTCCCCTAGGGCTAAGAGTTGATTCTGTAAAGTTGTTGCAAGGATTGCTTTGTTTTAGGAATTTTTCTGTTCAATAAAATAGACTTCAAGTTTGCTTATTCTGGTCTTCAACATCTTACAAGAGTATCAGGAGAGCATTGTGAGATTATTCATTTACTTAATATCAGGAGAGTTAAGTATACGAAAGGAATAAGTACGGGTTCTCCAGTTTATGGTTGAACTATCTCGGACCTAGGGATAAGACGAGGTTAAGTGGCTAAGGAAGAATTCAACAAACATCGATGTTTATCCTTCGATTCACGCCGGGAGGTATCATCAAAGACGTGTTCATCGACAAACTTGGACCTAGGGATAGGCCAAGGCATAGCAGGGATTCTTGCCAAGCTTGAAGTAGAGAATTGTGTGTTCGCTGCCGCGAAAACAACAGACCACTCCCGCCGCAAGTGTTGCCGCAACAGGCGCAACGACAGAACGGACAGTCCTAGACTTTGAGCCACCTACACTACTGAGCAAATCAATACCGGCCCATTCTCTCTATCCTGATTTCCTTACTCTTTATTTTCAGTGCTCTCTATTATTTCGTGACAAACAATTCAACTATTTCTTTTTTTACTCTTGTGTAGCAATCCAAGGTTAAAGCTATTAGCCCAGTCCATGTGGAGACGATATCCGATACTTATATATCACTTTACTACTTTAATTATACGAGCTTTATCCAAATTGATGGTTTCAAATTAATTAAACATTTAATTTAAAAGGATGATGGTACACCGGACCAAAAACTAAACCGACATCATATAAGACTGACTGCCATGTTAGTTTAGGGTTCAGATCTCGTACGTCACCTTTATGCATGATGCAAGCAACTAAAGAATGATGTCATGGTCTTGTCCGTTTTATTACGTATTTACCTTTAGACGATTCGAATTAATCCGAATATTCGAGGAGTATCCAATAAGCTAGGCTAGTCGACTCGAATACGCAAAATAATAAGTATCTCCGTTTTAAAATTAAAATTAATTAACATGCTTATCAAAATGCTAAGAGTCACATGTAATGATAATTAAAATGCATGTCACAAAATGCAAATTCAAATGACATTAAAAAAGCATATAACAAATACATATTCGAATGGCATAAAAGCAACTAAGTCATGCATTGCACATTAAAACTATATCACACTCAAAAAGACATATATGACAAGACACATGTTAAGCAAGATAATATAAAAGCACACAATCACATATTTAATAACATACACATGTCACACATTATAATCCACATATTATGCATGTACATTAAACAACCATAACCAAAAATGCAAATTAATATATTCGATATCAACATATGAAAAAGGCAAATGCATAAATAACAACATGCGATATAACTAAAATAACATGAAAGGTAAATAAATAAAATGCAAACTGGCAGGGACTGAAAATGCTATAAACCCATTAAAAACAGTTTAAAATGATAAATAGGGATTCAATTAAAAAGGTGCGGAGAGATACATGGACTAAAATGGTAAATATCTCATTCAAAAACCGATCAAAATCAAATTCGGGACGAGATTGAAAAGGTTTGAAAAACAACGGGGACTGCGGGAAGGGTTTTGAAAAGCGAAAGTCCTCACCGCGTGATTAAGAGGAGGCGGAGGTCCTTAAAACATAATTATACAAATTTTAAGAGATAAAAACACTATATAAATCGTTTTAAAACATTTTCACCCCCTTTGCATCTCTGAGATCATTCCGAAACCCTAGCTTTTTGTCTCTTACATCTCCTGGCGCCGTCACTATGCCGGTCGTTGTTATTCGACGGTCAGCGAGCCCGATTCCCCTAAAAACGCCCCGCTTTCGAAACCCTTTCTCTTTTTGACTCTCCAAAATCCCATAGACCAAACCTTTTGTTTACGAAACCAAACCAGAAAAAACTTTTCGAGTCCGAAAAAAACCAAAAACGTTTCACGTTACTGCCTCGTCGGCTTACCACACGAGATTTTCGAGGAGATCTTCGGGTTTGTCACCAGTGAGGAAGGCAAACAGGCGGGAGGGAGAAGAAGAGACGCGAAGGTAATAAAAACCTAAACTGCTCTCTGTGTTTTTTTTTATATTTTTATTTTTGCGCGATTCGAAACTGAAAAAAAAGAAATACCTTCTGAAACTTCCCCTTCTGCTTGTATTTCATTGAAACCTTTTGATTACAGATTTTTGCTCTAAAAAAAATCCCACTTACATTGCATTTTGCTTCGGCTTTTATAGCCGCATTTTTACATTTTTTGATTTTTCTAAATACATGATATTGCTGGTAATTTGCTGTTGGCTGTTTTGATTTTTGGCCGGATTCATCTCTTAAATTGGTTGCTGCATGCCTCTGATATTTCATTTTTTTGCTTGTCGTTTTTGTTGCAATCTGTCTCTCTAATGTTTTTTGTTCGTTTTTGTGCACTGCTCGTACGAGGGGAGGGGACCAGAGAAGGCTGGGGCGTGGCCGGTTGTGCGTGCCGTCGATGGGATCTGGACGGTCTCGGGACGATCGAACGGCTGTGGGAAACTGATGAGGCGTGCGGTGAACTGGACGCGCGCGTGGATCACACGCGCCTGGGGGGCTCAATCTGAGCCGTTCGATCTCGATCCGGATCCAACGGTGGATAGGAGTGTGGCGCTGGAGCTCGAGAGAGGCTTCTAGGGTTTTCTTGCCGAGTCTCGATCTGGACCGTCAGGTCTCTATCCAGATCTGACTGCTGTGGTTGGGCGGCTGCAAAACAAAGAGAGACATGTAGGGTTTTCTCAGATTAGGGTTTCATACTTGGGCCAGCAGGCCTTGTAATTTATTTTTGGGTTTTGAAATCTGTAAAGGACTCTAATAAATTTTGGGCTTTGTTTATATTAGTTTTTATTTTCAGATTCATTAGTAATAGTAATAATAATAATAATGATAATAAATATAATAATAATAATACTATACGGTAATAATATTAATAACTATAATGATAATAAATATTAGTAATAACCATAATAGTACTTATAACAATAACTAATATTAATATTGGTAGCAAAAATAATATTAATAGATAGTAATAGTAAGGTAACAAAGATGGTAATAATAATTTATAATAATAATAATAATAATAGAAGATAATAATAGAAATATAAATAAAGGGTATAAATAATACATAATAATAACAAGACAATACGGTAGATGATAATAACATAAGCAATAGGTAATGATAATAATAAATATAGTAGTATATTTATAGTAATTATAATAGATTATAATAAATAATATAATAATAATAGATATTCCAATAGTAGTAATATATATATATATATATATATATATATATATATATATATATATACTGTTTTTTAATTTTTTCCCTTTTTTGGTTTTTAATCACAACATATATATAATTAACATAATACCAAAGCCCATTATTAAAAAAGACGGGTTTAACACCCCGGACAAAATAAGTGATTACGACTATTTTCTTGGAAGAAAAGCCTTTATCAATGCTCTTAGGCATCTTCATGCTTGATAAATCATTGCATAACATTTAATGATGTATAAAAACAACGAGTACTTTAGCTCATTCTTTCAAATCAAAACATATAAATCATACTTCATAATAAAACGTTACTCAAAAGGCGAAATAGTGAAAACTTAATTCCGAGATTGGTTAAGCTTGCTAGGCTTAATCCAAACTCCCAACACCTTAATTCAAACCTTTTAGAGTGCCAAAACACTTTTACACTCACCAGTACACAACGTCTCGCTTGTCGTTGCATTCTAAGCTTTGGAAACGATCTGATATCTACAAGGTAGGTACTCCTTGATTCTCCCTATTTTCACCACACAAAATCGAGGAACAATGCATCAAAATGCGTTCAAACCACATTCATATACCATCCCCTGCAACCTCAACGAAAATACATCTGAAAACATCAAAAACTACATCCATCATCAACCAATCAACCATTAGCCACAAACCTATGATTCTATCATCTTAACTTCATCAAAGAACATCCAAAAACGTAATCAAAACATCCTTATATCTCCATCAACAACAAATCAACCATAACAACCTTAAAATCAACATTAAACTACCTTAAAAACTAAACAATTAAATAGTTTCAGAACCTTGCAAATAAAGAATTTAGGCAAAACACCAAAATTATCAATTAAGATCAATTTCTTGAATAAAGTTGCAAAATCAAGTTATTAAATATTAGAAAAGAGCCAATTACTAGGGAATATCAAAAACCTTTTAAAACATACTTGTAATAGGCAATGTGTTTCCAGCTACCCCAAAACATTTCAACTAAAATAATCACATCATGGTTACATCAAACAGTCAACAAATATATTTTCATTGGCTCAAGGTTTTGAACCTCTAGCTCTGATACCACCAAATGTAACACCCGTTACCTGGTCTAGACGAATTAGACCCGAGTGACGAATGACACAATGATTCACCAAAGTGAACCCGAACAAAATGAACCAAAATACGGGTAATTTAAAATTTCGCCAAACATAATTCAAAACTAGATGCATCATGCTATTCTATTACATATATTCAATTAAGTAGACATATATTCAATTAATCCTTAGATATGCTTTCATGAAAAAATAAGCTCAATCCGAACATTGTAACACATCGAATTAACATATGGTGCTTAAGGGACAAAATGTAAAACCCCCAAACAAAGGAGACCTACTAAAATTCAGAGACACCAATCAACAAGTAATTATAATGCAAACTTACTTGCCAAATTATAGGTGAAACGGACATCGATAACATGTTCAATCGATGTATGATCATATGATGACCAAAATGCAATAAAACAAACTTCAGAAAGCATCTTAACCACCATAACTACCTTCCATACCGGTACGGGCTTGCACCGTACTGATACACGAGATTTGCATCCAAAATCTCAAATTCCAATAGCGTCTAGTCGTACCGATACTTGAGGTGCCATATTGGTACTCCTTAGGGTCGTACCGATACTCGAACAAGGTGTATCGGTACGCCCTACCATGTTTTGCCCAAAAATGAGCATTTGTACCGGTATGCAACACCTTGTACATGTACCCACTAAAAAGAAATGCAGATTCGAATCTACAAATCCGATCTAAAAGCCCCAAAACACACCGGAACACCCTAGGCATGCTCCTAATGACATGATCATATGGTAACCAAAATGCAATAAAACAAACTTCAGAAAGCATCTTAACCACCATAACTACCTTCCATACCGGTACGGGCTTGCACCGTACCGATACACGAGATTTGCATCCAAAGTCCCAAATTCCAATAGTGTCTAGTCGTACCGATACTTGAGGTGCCATACTGGTACTCCTTAGGGCCGTATCGATACTCGAACAAGGTGTATCGGTACGTCCTACCATGTTTTGCCCAAAAATGAGCATTTGTATCAGTAGACAACACCTTGTACTGGTACCCACTGAAAAGAAATGCAGATTCGAATCTACAAATCCGATCTGAAAGCCCCTAAAACACACCAGAACACCCTAGGCTTGCTCCTAATGATAGATGAATATAAAATACATATAATGGGGCACTTGCAACACAATTATTAGCATCATTCAAGGACAATTGAAACATATATAGGCATAGACCTAAAAATGCACAAAATGGATTAAAACAAGGCATATATGAAGCATGACCCGGAAATAAAGCCTTAAACACATATACACAAGTCACATATGACCAAAAGGATACAATGCACATGAGCATAACAACATGGAATCCACCAAGCCAAATATAAGCTATCAACCAAAATAGATATTCATGCTTCCAACTCAAACACTTAACAATAATTCCAAAACATATCCATCATCAACAATCCATATGAAAAGAAGTCTATTTTGGTTTATATATCTACCCATATAAGTAGCTCACATTGCATTATTACAATTGGTAAAACCAAAACACATACTTAAGTTTCTTGATTGTCTTCGATCGCTGCTTTGCCTCTTTCAACAACCCGCAATGATCAAATTCTTTGCATTAATATGGAAATGAAAAGAGCGTAAGCTTTATAGCTTAGGAGTGCATTACATTAAAACCTCCATTAGTGCATTAAAACCAAAACCAAGTAAAACAATTCTTATAGGTTGAAAGTAAAAGCGATTTCAGGTGTTCAACTTTTCCGTGTCAAATCCAAGTCATAGCTCCAAAGCACTCAAATGATTTCAAATCAAGACTTACTTCCTCAAAATTCATATCATGTCAAAATAAAGTTATATTAGCATTTACTAAGTATGACTACTTATTAATCAAAACCATCATATGTACGAATCGATATTTCAAATTACAGGCCTAGGTCACTGTCCCCTTCAAACATATCTACATCCCATAACTATTAACCGTCGGCCCTCCCCTTCGACAGCCAACAAATGAGTGGCAGAATAGTTATAGCCGTCGGCCCTCCCAAATTTCTTAATTAGGGTTTCATAATTAAATTCTCAATTTTAGGGTTTTGATTATATGGATTTCAAAATTAGGTTTCTAAATTAGGGATTTTGTAAATTTAGGGTTTACAATTTGGGTGTAATTTTTGGGGTGTTACAACTCTCCCACCCTTAAATTAAATTTCATCCTTGAAATTTTTCAGACTTCGCGTATATTCCCAAAAGCACGAATATTTAGATAGAAGCTTAATAGAGCATTCTGGATCAGGTTACGAATGATAACACATAGTTTTAAGATAGGATTTGATCTCAAATTCGTAGGGACAAGTACGATTAGGATCATTTGTTAGATTAACTAAAGTTCATGTCCTTACTCAGAGTTTGAGATCTGATCATCTCTAAAGGTTGCTCAAAAGAATTTATCCAAGGGATTCATGAGATTTAGAAGTAGACCTATTGATATAACAAGGTGGAAAGATTACGAGTAATTCTATGTCTAGAGTAGCAGTCACTAACTAAAAAATACCATTCCTCTTATTCTGGATCCAGATGAAACATACACAAATATAAAGCTCCTACAAGGTGGCATACTCGACTATCTACAAAATGCAATAACCTATAGCTAGATTCAGTACTAAAGTCTCGGAGTTAAAACACTTAGGAAAAAATAAGGTCAAAATCACACAATATCGTAGTATATTTTTCAAAATCCTTTAAAAACCAAAACACAAATATCACATTCACAATGCAATGCACCCAACTACAACCATCATTAAAAGAGGCAGGTTCCCCAGAACCCCTCACTACAACATCACCAATCGATGTGTGGTAAAAACCACTGCTTCCTCCATACAAACCCCAACCTATGCTCATACATACAAGATGATTAAAAATCAAATTTCATAAACTCAGTTCCATAATTCCGATATTCCATAAACATACTTCATAAATCATAGTCCATAAATCCATATATTATAAATCCGTAAATCTTATGTTTCATAAATCAAATATTACATCAGTCATAATTAAAACACGTTTTGAAAATTGTATGCACATGATGTCAACTATACATCCATAGTACATATAAATAATCACATAAGGGGTAAAACTAAACACATAGAAAAATAATATATAATTTATTTATAGCACCGAAAGAAACACACCTTAGCCAAGTTATGCTCAACCTAATGAATGATGTGATTTTTCATGATTAAAAGTATTGGACCAAACTGAATCATGCCTTTCTCTATTAACCATGTGACAATACAAGGAGTGCGGGCAAACAAGGGCAGAGTGACGCATGGGCAAGGAGTTGGTGGCGTAGACTGAGCTTGGGGGCTGAACGGACAAGCGAAGGAATGAGGGGTGCAAAGCGGTGGAGATTTATTATAGGAATTTAGCTAATCACCAAGGGTTTTTGTGGCGCTAATACGATGAAGAACAATTGAGGTTTGGTGGTCTTCCAATTCGACATAAAGAAAGAAAAAGAGGGGTGGTATGCGGCTGTAGAGGAAATAATGGAATATCGAAGGGTTTTAGGGTTGAAAAGCGTTAAATATCATGTTTCAAAGGGTAAATCACAAGTTAAGGCTCTCAAGCTTTACTCGAGTTGCGCAACAGCCGTCATATTTTGAATTTAACTCAATTTGGTCACTTAATATCAATTATTTATAAAAAGTCACTATTTTTTTTAAATTCCAATTAATTCCCAAAATTTTTAATTAGGGTTTCATAATTAAATTCCCAATTTTAGGGTTTTGATTATAAGGATTTCAAAATTAGGTTTCTAAATTAGAGATTTTGAAAATTTAGGGTTTACAATTTGGGCGCATTTTTTGGGTTGTTACAACTCTCCCACCCTTAAAATAAATTTTGTCCTAAAAAATTTTCAGACTTCGCGTAGATTCCCAAAAACACGAATATTTAGATAAAAGCTTAAAAGAGCATTTTGGATCAAGTTACGATTGATAACACAAAGTTTTAAGATAGGCTTTGATCTCAATTTCGTAGGGACGGGTACTATCACGATCATTTGTTCGATTAACTGAAGTTCATGTCCTTAATCAGAGTTCGAGCTATGATAATCTCTAAAGGTTGCTCAAAAGAAATTATCCAAGGGATTCATGAGATTTAGAAGTAGATCTATTGATATAACAAGGTGGAAAGATTACAAGTAATTCTATGTCTAGAGTAGTAGTGTAACCCCCTCGGCCCGGTCTAGTCGCAAGACCGAAAAAGGAGAGTTACACGGGGAAAGCTGGAGAAAAATCCAAGAATTTCCCTCCGATTAACAATAGTAAATTTAAAAATTTATCTTGTCTAAATGCAATTTAACGGTCCTATGTTGTTAAAGGTCACAACGGAAGAAACGACGTCTCAATCAGACATTATTCGGATGTCCAATTCGAGACAAACAATCACGAAGGTCCATTTTGCAAAACCAGATCAAGCAAGAGGCAAAAAGGTAATTTAACCTTACCAAGTAGTTTATTAGTCAAGTTTCATGCACACGAGGCAAAACCATCACAAAGGATATATATAAACTCATTTAGGAAGCATGCAAGCCCTAGGGACTAAAACGTAACATTTGGAAACCTTCAAAGATACCCTTTAACCGTTTTAACTACTCGCATTTCGAAACATGGCTGCCCGTTCCGAAACGCGGGCTCTTATTCAAAAAGCAACAACAGGCCGTTCCGGAACGTCCTACATTGGTTCCACGTACTAGAACGACACCACCCCCGTTCTGATACGAGTGCCCCAAAAGCTTGGCCGTTCAAAAACAACACAAGACGTTCTGAAATGTCTGGGCACAGATTGGCCCGAAAATGCATTTTGACATCCACAAACGTTTCCAAACTTACCTCGAAAGATCACAAACCACCTAGCAACATAATTAACAAACAATCTATAGGCAAAACACCCTAAAGACAAGCTTCAAACATACATACACGCAAATATGGATCTCAACCTCAAAAGCTCATAAGAACACTTAGCTCCAAAAACACCAACAAGCCAAATCACATGTCATTTAGCCAAAAACCATAACAAGCCTCAACATAGCATAGTATCAACATTTAAAACATGTAGCAAAGGGTCTAACACATAGGAGTTTACAACAACCTCCCCAAAGACAAAGCAAGTATACCCATTGCTAAATCATTATTACACTTAAAAACCATACTCGAGCTTAAGCTAAGAACACCAAAGCCTTTCCCTCGCCTTCATTTGCTTCCCGGAACACTAACGATCTGCATTGTTAGAAAGGAGCACGTAAGCATAAACCTTAGTGAGCGGTGCTCAAAACCACAACAACAACAATGCAATTTTTAGATAAAACCATTTAAGAATTGAAAACAAGTCACAAACATGATTTCTAACAATATGAATATCAATAAGCTTACATATGCTTGGCATCTTACATCAAGCAATCTATCAACACATAACAACATGGCATGACATTTCAATCATTAACATGATAACTGTCAACCTTCCAACACAAGAGTATAATGGCAATTGTGCTTACATTACTCGGATACGCGGATTGGATTCAATGGCATCTTACATCACCGAATCTAATAAGAACAACAAGACTCACGATGGCATCTTACATCACCGAGGTCTAACAATAAAGCTTCCGGTGGCATCTTACTTCATTGTACTCCTCCCTAAGGGCATCTTACCTCACTAGGGCCACACGCAAATTTTACAAGTGCACTCTAATCCTATGGTCGACCAATTATACCCAGTAAGACTCACATATTTCCCAATACCCAACCATCACATAAACCAACATAGCATTTACCACATTCATAAATCGATTTCACACAATCATCTCATATCAACAATGCATAACAAGCTTGAATATAGAATTTACGAAAAAGTAAAACGTGAACTTTAACCTATTACTCTCAAGCTTAGGTTGGCCTTTCAAGCTCAACCTAAACTCTCAAAAATATTTCCACTCACCAATAGGACCAAAACGTTTGTCGAAACATCGATTCAAGCCTCCGAATTACCCGGTCTCGCGTCCAAAGGACCCAAACTTGTTTCCCCTATTTCTAGCCAATCCAAAAATGATGCATTAGGCCCAAAACAAACCCCCAAACTTGCAGCAACATAGAAACTCATCAATCATCATCAAAACCAAGTCGATTCCTACCCGAAACACTTGGAACTACCATCAAAACGACCCAAATCAACTAGCAGCCAAAACCCAACAATTTCACCAACATAACTACTTCTTTAAGCATCCAAAATACTTGTCCAAGGTTTACATACCATCAGCCCAAGATTTCACACAAGAACAACCAAAAAACCCACATTTTCAACTCCAAAACCCCCTCATTTTTACTGGTTTCGGGTTTCCTACTACTAGCCACTATTTTAAACACCCTTAAACATGGCATCAAAAGACCCAAATGAAAATCCCTTCTTTTTACTATTTTTTAAACTTAAAGCATTTTTGAAATAACTCTAAATAATGGATTTTATGGAAAATTTAACTAATGAAAAACTTAAGGAGAGAAAAATCAAAACAAAGGAATGCTTACCTTGAAAACTTGCTTGTGGGAAAAATGGGAGCAATGGAATAATAACAATGGAGGGTTTTGAGAAAAGAACATGTGAAAAGGAAAACTTGGAGAAGATGATGATATTTTTAAAAGAAACCCCTTTTAAAATTCCAAATTTCCCCTTTGCCCTTTTTCACTAAAACCCCTTTTTGTTCATTAAAAATGTTTTCTCCCAATTAAAATAACCCAAACCAGTTTAACCAAACCCGGTTATCTCCCGGCCCTAAACCTGGGGCGTTACAACTCTCCTCCACTTAAGGAATTTCGTCCTCAAAATTTACCTGATGGGAAAAGGTACGGAAACTGCTCTTCTATGTCCGCTTTTCTCTCCCAAGTGGTTCTTCCACACCCAGATGTCTCCACAGGACCTTTACTAACTCTATAGTCCTCCCACAAAAAAACCTTACTGTCCGTAGCAATAACCTCAACTAGTTCTTCATCATACGACAAATACGGATTCAATTCAATCTCTTCCACTAGCATAATATGAGACGAGTCTGATCTATACTTTCGGAGCATCGAAACATGAAACACATCATGAATCTTCTCAAGCTCGGATGGCAATCTCAACCTATATGTAACAGGACGAATCCTCTCCACTACCTCGTAAGGACCAATGAATCTCGAACTTAACTTCCCCCTTTTACCAAACTCATTACCTTCTTCTACAGGGAAACCTTCAAGAACACTTTGTCACCGATGGCGTACTCAATATATTTTCTCTTCAAATTGGCATACGATTTATGTCTGTCCGAAGCTGCCTTCAAGCGATCACAAATCAACTTTACTTTCTCGATAGTGCCCTTAAGAAAGTCTAGCATCGGTACAAGCTTCTGCCCGATCTCGACCCAACAAACTGGTGTTCTACATTTCCTACCATACAGAGTTTCATACGGTGCCATCTGAATACTAGCCTGACAACTGTTATTGTATGCA
Organism: Hibiscus trionum; assembly: GCA_030270665.1. Taxonomy (NCBI): domain Eukaryota; kingdom Viridiplantae; phylum Streptophyta; class Magnoliopsida; order Malvales; family Malvaceae; genus Hibiscus; species Hibiscus trionum. The sequence continues at coordinate 34,499,896 of BSYR01000021.1, forward strand.
AACTCTACTACCGATAGGTGTTTCTCCTAAGAACCCTGAAAGTCGATGATACAACACCTCAACATGTCCTCTAACACGTGAATCACTCTCTCTGACTGACCATCTAAATGTGGGTGATACGAAGTGCTAAAATTCAACCAAGTTCCCAAGGCTCGATGCAAACACTCCAAAAAATCTAGTTGTAAACATCGGATCTCTATCTGACACAATCGACTTCGGCACACCATGTAGCCTCACAATCTCATTGATATACACCCATACTGAATTATTCTTCGAAAGAGTCAACGGTAAACCTAACACAAAATCCATGGTAATACGTTCCCACTTCCATTTCGGAATCTTCAACGGTTGTAATAAAACTGAATGAAACTAATGCTCGGCCTTAACTTGTTGACAAACCATACACTTACTCACAAACTCGACCACATATTTCTTTAACCCAACCCTAAAGTACTCATCTTTCAACCCACAGTACATCTTCGTACTACCTGAATGCATAGAAAAAGAACTGTTATGAGCTTCATTCAAAATAATACGTCTCAACTCTACGTCTTCTGGAACGACTACTCTATTCTTAAAACATAAGATCACGTTCTCACCAAAGCAGAAATTTGTGGGTTTACCCTCGGCTATATCTTGCACGCGAGGTGCCAAAGATCGATCTTGCAACTTTCTCTCTCGAATCAACTGAACCAAAGAAGGTTTAACCTATAGCTCGGCTATCAAACCGCCATCCCGTGACACACTCAATCTCGCAAACATAGCTCGCAACTCAACTGCCACTTTTCTACTTAAATCATCATCCACTACGTTTGCCTTACCCGGATGGTACCCTATCGTGAGGTCATAGTGCTTAAGAAGCTCTAACCACCTACGCTGTCTAAGGATCAACTCTTTTTGAGTGATCAAGTATTTCAAACTCTTGTGGTCAGTATAAACTGTGCATTTCTCACCATAAAAGGAGGTGTCTCCAAATCTTCAGAGCAAACACTGGAGCATCTAACTCTATGTCATGAGTGGGGTAATTTTTCTCATGAACCTTCAACTGTCTCGAAGCGTAAGCTACAACTTATCCCTCTTGCATAAGCACACAACCTAAACTTACATATGATGCATCACTGTAGATCACGAACTCTTTCCCTGGTTCGGGCTAAATCAAAATATGAGCTTTTGTCAATGCTTTCTTCAGCTTTTCAAACGTTTGCTGCCTTGCATATCTCCACTCATACGAAACATTTTTCTGAAGCAATTTACTCAAAGGTGCCGTAATCTTCGAGAATCCCTCAACAACCCTCCGATAGTATCCGGCTAAACCTAGAAAACTACGAATTTCTATCACTGACTTTGGTTGTTTCCAACTCACTATTGCTTCTATCTTCTTGGGATCCACACAAATCCCATTGGATGAGATCACATGACCTAGGAAGACTACTTCCCTAATCCAAAACTCGCATTTGCTCAACTTGACATACAACTAAATTTCAAGCAAATTTTGAAGCACTAACCGCAAATGCTTATCATGTTCTTCCTCGGTCCTGGAGTACACCAAAATGTCATCTATGAACACTACTACAAACCTATCCAAAAACTCATGACACACTCGATTCATCATGTCCATAAATATAGTTGAAGCACTAGTCAAACCGAAAGGCATTACCAAGAACTCGTAGTGCCCATATCGTGTACGAAAGGCTGTCTTTGGTATGTCCACATCATTTACCTTCAACTGATAGTAACCCGATCTCAAATCAATCTTCTAAAACACTGAAGCACCTCTCAACTGATCAAGCAAATCATCTATCTGTGGCAAAGGATACTTGCTCTTCATTGTTATCTTGTTCAACTGCCTATAATTTATGCACATCCTCACACTACTATCCTTCTTATTTACAAACAAAACTGGAGCACCCAAGGTGAAATACTAGGCCTAATAAAACCTCTATCTGCAGCTCCTGAAGTTGTGTCTTCAACTCTTTCAACTCTTTCAACTCTTTCAGTGTCATTCTGTATGGAGCAATCAATACAGGAGCAGAATCTGAATATGTCTCAATAGAAACTCAACATCCCTATCTGGGGGCAAACCAAGCAATTCTTCTGAGAAAACACTCAGGAAGTCGCAAATTGTTTTGATATCTTGTGGTCTATCTTCACTCATATTCGGATTCATTACATAAGCTAGGTAAGCTTGACAACCCAAATCCATCATTCTTTGAGCCTCCAAAGCTGAAAAAACATTAGACAAGAACTTAACATTCTCACCAACTACTACTACCTTGTAATCATCGGAAAGCCTCAAAGAAACTCTTTTAGTCTCAAAATATATCCTAGCTCTATGCTCCATTAGCCAGTCCATTCCCATAATCACATCGAAACCATAGAATGACAGTTCCATCATATCAACGGGAAACATGTGACCCTGAACCATCAAGGGACATCTCCTGAACACTTTCCTAACTACAACTGTCTCACTAAAGGAACTCGTAACATTCATACCTACATCTAACAACTCAAAAGGCAAACCTAACGATCTTGCATGCTCACCCAAGATATACGAATGTGTCGAGCCAGAATCAACCAACGAAAGCAAAGATAAGGACTGTAACACAAAATTACCTGCAATCACATCTGTGTCATTCCCAGCCTCACGCTGTGCATAAACCCTAACTGGTCCACCTCCCTCGGGCTGTACCGTGACAATATAAGCCACATTCCTATGACCATCATTTATCGACTGGAAGTTACCTAGACCACGCCCACGACCTCTCTGATACTCAACTGCTCTAGCAGGTGCCTGACCATCCCTAGCGCGAAAAGTACCCCAACAATCTCTAGAATGGTTCCTCCCACATCTAGCACACTCGGGTGTGCGAGCAACAAATCCTCGACCCTGATGGTCTTATCCCATGTTACCACCTCCACATCTAAAGTCCGGTTGGTGTCTTCTATCCTTGTGCCTCTTGTTACGGTCTCGCTCCCACTCGGCGGACCTTTTCCCTAAACTGGGGTCACCCGAACGAGTAGCTAAACTTAAACTCTGTTCAATGTCCTTGGCCCTAAAGACCTAGACATCGAACTCGGTGTAATCAGAAGAAACCATGTAGGTCTTCACCTCCGTAACCAACCTGTAACGGAACCGTTCATACCTTTCCCTCTCAATGGGAACCAACTCTGAAGCATACTAACTCAAGCACACAAAATGCTCCTCATACTCGGATACAGACATATTACCTAGCAATAAATCCATAAACTATCTCTTCTTCTCATCCTGATAACGCACACCAAGGTACTTCTTGCGGAACGCACTACGGAAGAACTCCCAAGTAACCTCACCCTAGGGCATACCTGATTTAACGGTGGTCCACCAAGCATACGCATCCGCCTGAAGCAACGAGACAATACAACCCAACATACGAGTGTCCGAGCACTCCATCTGACCCAAGATACGTGTAGTACTCTCTAGCCACGCCTCCAAACTCTCAGGAGACATACCACGAAACTCGACTCCGCCTAGGCTACGAAGTCGCTCAAGGGGCAAACCCGTCCCCACTCCCTGAGGTGGTGCTGCAGCATGAAGACCAGCAACAATCGTCTGAAAAGCTCCATATAAACTCTGAAGCAACTGAGCCAAATCAACACCGGCCTGACCCTGGCCAACCCGAGGTCCATCACCATCAACTCTAACATTCGCCCCATTACCATCGGGAGCAGGAGACACATTCTCGGGTACATGGTCACCCGCTCTAGGCCGTCCTCTCTATCTCATCATAACAATAAAACAATCTACACAAAAAACACAAATCACGAGATAAACATTGGGTCAACAATGGCAAGGATCCATGCGTTAAGCTCTTTTAAATCAAAACAACTTTTCCATAATAACACCTAGCAATGGGAATGCTTAACCAACTTTCCAACATCAACAGGAACACAAGGTCATGCTCACAAACACCGTGCAATTCAAACAAACATACATAGAACAAACTTACATGACTTACCTTATCGAGGAAACCTTGTAACCGAGGCTCTGATACCACCAAATGTAACCCCCTCGGCTCGGCCTAGTCGCAAGACCGAATCAGGAGAGTTACACGAGAATAATCGGAGAAAAATCTGAGAATTTTCCTCCGATGAACAACCCTAAATTTAAAAATTTATTTTGTCTAAATGCAATTTAACGGTCCTATGGTGTTAAGGGTCACAACGGAAGAAACATCGTCTCAATCAGACATTATTCGGATGTCCAATTGGAGACAAACAGCCACGAAGGACCATTAGGCAAAACCACACCAAGCAAGGGGCAAAAAGGTAATTTAACCATCCAAGTAGTTTATTAGTCAAGTTTCATGCAGGCGAGGCAAAACCATCACAAAGAATACATATAAACTCATTTAGGAAGCATGCAAGCACTAGATACTAAAACGTAACATTTAGAAACCTTCAAAGATGCCCTTTAACCATTTTAAATACTGCATTTCGAAACATGACTGCCCCGTTCCGAAACGCGGGCTCTCATTCAAAAGCAACAATAGGCCGTTTCGGAACGTCCCACATTGGTTCCGAAACGGGAGCCTCAGTGGCAAAACGTACCGGAACGGCACCACCCCCGTTCTGATATGGGTGCCTCAAAAGCTTGGCCGTTCCGAAACAACACCAAAATTTCTGAAACACCTGGGCACAGATTGGCCCGAAAATGCATTTTGGCATCCTCAAACTTACCCCAAAAGATAACAAACCACATAGCAACATATTTAACAAACAATATGGAGGCAAAACACACTAAATAAAAGCTTCAAACATGCATACACGCAAATATGGATTTCAACCTCAAAAGCTCATAAGAACACTTAGCTCCAAAAACACCAACAAGCCAAATCACAAGTCATTTAGCCAAAAACCATAACAAGCCTCAACGTAGCTTGGTATCAACATTTAAAACATGTAGAAAAATGTCTAACAAATGGGAGTTTACAACAACCTCTCCAAAGACAAAACAAGTATTCCCATTGCTAAATCATTATTACACTTAAAAACCATACTTGAGCTTAAGCTACGAACACAAGAGCCTTTCCCTCGCCTTCCTCTGCTTCCCGGAATGCTAACGATCTGCATTGTTGGAAAGGAGTGCATAAGCATAAAGCTTAGTGAGCGATTCTCAAAACCAAAACAACAATGCAGTTTTTAGATAAAACCATTTAAGAATTGAAAACAAGCCACAAGCATGATTTCCAACAACATGAATATCAATAAGCTTACATATGCTTGGCATCTTACATCAAGCAATGTATCAACACATAACAACATGGCATGACTTTTCAATCATCAACATGATAACATTCAACCTTCCAACACAAGAGTATAATGGAAATTATGGTTACATTACTCGAATACGCAGATTGGATTCAATGACATCTTACATCACCAAATCTAATAAGAACAACAAGACTCACGATGACATCTTACATCACCGAGGTCCAACAATAAAGCTTCTAGTGGCATCTTACTTCACCGTACTCCTCCCTAATGGCATCTAACATCACTAGGGCCACACTCGAATTTTACAAGTGCACTCTAATACTATGGTTGACCCATTATACCCAGTAAGACTTACATATTTTCCAATACTCAACCATCACATAAACCAACATAGCATTACCACATTCATAAATCGGTTTCATACAATCATCTCATATCAACAATGCATAACAAGCTTGAATATAGAATTTTCGGAACAGTAAAAGGTGAACTTTAAACACCTACTCTTTAGCTTAGGTTAGCCTTTCAAGCTCAACCTAAGCTCTCAAAAATATTTCCACTCACCAATAGGACCAAAACGTTTCCCGAAACATCGATTCAAGCCTTCGAACTACCCGTTCTCGCGTCCAAAGGACCCAAACATGTTTCCCCTGTTTCTAGCCAATCCAAAAAATGATGCATCAAACCCAAAACAAACCTCCAAACTTGCATCCACATAGAAACTCGTCAATCATCATCAAAACCAAGCCCATTCCTACCCGAAACACTTGGAACTACCATCAAAACGATCCAAATCAACCAGCAGCAAAAACCTAACAATTTCACCATCAAAACTACTTCTTTAAGCATCCAAAATACTTGCCCAAGGTCTACAAACCATTTACCCAAGATTCCATACAAGAACAACCCCAAAACCCACATTTTCAACTCCAAAACCCATCATTTTTACTAGTTCGGGTTTCCTACTACTAGCCACTATTTTAGCATTTTTAGAACATCATAACATGATTAAAAACACCCTTAAACATGGCATCAAAAGACCCAAACGAAAATCCCTTCACTTTACTATTTTTCAAACTTAAAGTATTTTTGAAATAACTCTAAATAATGGGTTTTAGGGAAAATTTAACTAATGACAAACTTAAGGAGTGAAAAATCCAAACAAAGGAATGCTTACCTTAAAAACTTGCTTGTTGGAAAAGTGGGAGGAATGAAATAGTAACAATGGAGGTTTTTGAGAAAAGCACATGTGAAAAGGAAAACTTTGAGAAGATGATGATATTTTTAAAAGAAACCCCTTTTAAAAGTTCCAAATTTCCCCTTTTGCCCTTTTTCATTAAAACCCCTTTTTGTTCATTAAAAATGTTTTCTCTCAATTAAATTAACCTGAACTTGTTTAACCAAACCCGATTATCTCCTGACCATAAACTCGGGGCGTTACAAGCAGTTACTAACTAATAAGTACCATTCGTCTTATTCTGGATCCAGATGAAACATGCTCAAATATAAAGCTCCTACAAGGTGGCATACTCGACTATCTACAAATTGCAATAACCTAGAGCTAGGTTCGGTACCAAAGTCTTGGAGTTAAAACACGTAGGAAACAATAAGGTCAAAATAACATAATACCGTAGTAAATTTTCAGAAAATTCCCATGCATCCCAAAATACTTTAGATGCATGCAGAAGTTGAAAACATTTTAAAAGTATTTGTTGTAAACCTCACAGTTTTAGGGTTGAACCTAACTCTGATACCACTAAATGTAACCCCCTAAACTCGGCCTAGAAGAAAATACCGAATTTAAGAAGCCACGTTTGAAAACTTAATCTTCAAGAAATTCAATTTTAGAAATTATACTTTAACTTAAAATAAAATAAAAGTGATTTAATAAATATCTTATAGTAAATAAAAATAAAAATATCATAATAAATATTAGAATGTTTATATAAAATCTCTAAAATAAAATCATAATAAAAGAATTCTAGAAAATTAATCCCAAAACATATTTATTTCAAAGTATGAAATTACACCAATGTCTCAAAATAATAAATAATAATTTGAATAACTAAAAATAGGTTCGTATTGAATAATAAAATAACCGAATAAAATATGAGATCATCCAAGTACCGATTCACCTATGGTCTGAGTATCTGACTGAAAGACTAACGGAGAGTAAGCTAAAGAGCTTAGCGTGTCTCTAAAGTGCAAGAAAACCATAATCATAAAACACAATAATATTTTCTTAAAATCCTTTGAAAACTATAACACAAATATCACATTCACAATGCAATGCACCCAAATACAACCGCCATAAAAAGAGGTAGATTCCCCAGAATCCCTCACTACAACATCACCAATCGATGTGTGGTAAAAACCACTGCTTACTCCTTACAAATCCCAACCCATGCTCGTACATACATGATGATTAAAAATTAAATTTCATAAACTTAGTTCCATAAATCCGATATTCCATAAACATACTTCATAAACTACAGTATATAAATCCATAAATCATAGATCTGTAAATCTGATGTTTCATAAATCAAATATTCCATAAGTCATAATTAAAACACGTTTTGAAAATCCTATGCACGTGATGTCAACCATACAAGCCCTAAAACAGATAAAATAATCACATAAGGAGTAAAACACAAACACATAGAAAAATAATATATAATTTATTTATAGCACCGGAAGAAACACACCTTAGCCAAGCTATGCTCAACCTACTGAATGATGTGATTTTTCATGATCAAAAGTATTCGATCCAACTGAATCATACCTTTCTCTATTAACCATGCGACACTACAAGGAGTTGGTGGCGTACAAGACAGAGCTTGGGGGCTGAACGGACAAGCGAACGAGTGAGGGGTGCAAAGTGGTGGAGATTGATGATAGGAATTTAGCTAATAGACAAGGGTTTTGGTGGCACTAATACGTTGAAGAACAATTGAGGTTTGGTGGTCTTCCAATTCGACATAAAGAAAGAAAAAAGAGGGGTGGTATGCGGCTGTAGAGGAAATAATGGAATATCCAAGGGTTTTAGGGTTGAAAAGGGTTAAATATCATGTTTCAAAGGGTAAATCACAACATAAGGCCCTCAATCTTTTCCCGAGTTGCGCAACAGGCTTTATATTTTGAATTTAACTCAATTTGGTCACATAATTTCAATTATTTATAAAAGTCACTAAATTTATTTAAATTTCAATTAATTCCAATTTCTTAATTAGGGTTTCATAATTAAATTCCCAATTTTAGGATTTTGATTATAGAGATTTCAAAATTAGGTTTCAAAATTAGGGATTTTGCGAATTTAAGGTTTACAATTTGGGCGTAATTTTTGAGTTGTTAAAAGCTATACCCAACATCACTTTATTTGTCACAAGCCAATATAATCCGTTTAAACACATCTACTTATTGTTTTTCTTATGCATTTAACAAATCGGTAAGACATTCAAATAACGTTGACTATGGCAACTGATGCACATTATTTCAGAAACTTATATCGTGCAATAGGCAACCTTTGCAAATGATTTCGGATCAAAAATTCATGCTCAAGGGAACTTTCATGCTTGTATATACATATCAAATTAAATAATGATGCATAAAAACAGTAAGTTCTTCATATTCAATTTGCCAAAGAAAAATCATATATTCATAATCCTTTAGATTTTTTGAAAGCGAGATCAAAGCGAATATCGGAAAAACATACTCTTGAGTTTAACTTAGCTTTCTAAGATAACTGTAATACCCCAAATTATGACTTAGAATCTGTAAAATTATTTTCTAGGTGGCTCGAATTGTTGGAAATGCTTCTTAGGTTAATCAAACATGATTTTAGGACCATTATGGAAACCTTAAGTAAGTAGAGAGCTATTTTAGAATAACTCAAATGAATACATTTTAGAATCCATTGTTTGCTTGTAAATTCCAATTAGGGGAAGGATTTGTACACATGTCGATTCCTTATGAAGACGTGAGGGGATGTTGTTTGTCAGGACATTTTTTATGAAGGAAGCAATTACAAACTCCATCTTCGTCCTCCATTTTAGCCGAAATCAAAACTAGTGAGAGAGTGAGAAAGCTTCATGAAACCATGGAGAATTAAGTGATGCTTTGATCCAATTCATAGGACTAATTCGAGTATCCTTAGAGAAAGGTGAAATTCTTCTTCATTGAAACTCTTTCAAATAGAATTGCATAATACTCTAAAAAAATTCACTATTATCTAGGTTGAAATATGTGTGGATTCTTGTGTTTAGTGGTACAAGGATATAGCTAAAATAGTTATATTTATTCGAAAAGGAAAGAAATAGAACGGTGGAAATTAAAGGATATTTGAATGATGTAGCATGTTGCCCTTGTTTGAATTGTTATGAAAAATTTCAGGTTCAATTGAATAATGTATGCTAGATATTGATGTGATTTCGTGAAATAGGCACTAAGGTGAAAATGTTGTGATCAAGCTGGTTGATGTATAACTTTATATTGATAAAAAGAGGGCAGTAAAGATAGCAAGACTGTAACATCTCGATTTTGGGTCTAGAAGATTCAGTAAGGTTTTGAAGTCCGAAAGACCGGTGTTGGGAGTTGTGGCTGAGTTCAGGGAAAGTGGTCTTCGGATGGTCAGAAAAATATTAGATAAATTTATAAATTCCTTAATAAATAAATATATATATATATATATATATATATATATAAGGATATATATATATATATATATATATATATATATATATATATATATATATAAGGCTTTGGTAAAAGCAATTTTGGAAAAACGTTTCCCAAACCATGACATTTCGGTTTAGTGACCAAAATGTAAAGTTTGCAAAATCTATTTTTAGTGACCATTTTGTAAAAGAGTCAAAACATAGAATCTTTAAGGAGCTAAATTGTCTGGGCCAATATGGTATTTTCTCCTCTTTATTTTGACTATCAAAATGTTTTAAAGTGGTTTTTACAAATATCTAATAAAAGGTTTTCTCTTATTTTTTTCATTTCACGTTAAAACTGCACGTTGAAGCTCTTCTTATTTTCTCTTCAGCCAAGCAACCTTTGGAGCTTGATTTTATCAAGGTAAATGGTGTTTCATACTAATCTAATGTTTCTAAATGAGTTTTCTACCTTAGTTTTGTAAAACCCATGTTTTATTCATAGTTTTCTCAAGTGTTCTTTGCAAATCAAGAGGGAAATACTATCATTGGAGGGGAGCAACGAAATTCTCCTCTGATTTAAGGTTCTTTATTGATATTCACATGTTTTTTGTTCTTTTATTTATTAAGGTTAAGATTTTCTAAACGTTTTCTAATGAAAATTTGGTAAAATGAGCTCTTTGGGGTGATTTTTGTTGTGATCCGTTAAAGCTAGGTTTAATGTGGTTTTGGGCTTTGTTTTTTATGTGGAAAAATGTTGAGATGATGGGTGAATGATAGGAATCCCGAATTTGGGTTTTGTGTTGAAGTTTGATGGGTGAAAAAGTGAGTTTTGGGGTGAGTTTTGTGATCAATCAATAGCTGATGGAATTATGATGATGGGTTGATGTTTTTAGATGTTTATTCATGTGTTTTGATGATGTATAATGCTGGGTTTTTGCTGGAAGTTGTTCGAGTTGAGTTTTTCGATGTTTTCGGTTTGTTTCAAAAATGTTTTGATAAGCGATTTGAATGAGTTGTTGAATCTTTGTTTTCCATCAAATTAGAGTGTTGAAAATATCTCTAATCCTCTGTCTTTGGTTGACTAGAAGCATGGATCCAGAATTGTCAGATACTTTTGTGGGTGAACCGGGAAGCTAGAAAAGCGTTTCGGCTTAGTTTTTGTAATCGCTGGTGAGTGGAAATGTTTTTAATGCCTTAACAAGGTTAAAGAAGCATTTTGGGAGTTTGGGTTGTGCCGTTAGGCCAATCCAAGCTCAAGAGTAAGTTTTGAGTTATTTTGGTGTTTTCACCGTTTTACATGTTGATCATGGTTTGATCATGAGCATATCATTTTTAATGATGTTTTTCCACTGCTTTTGTGCATCCAATGCATGTTGATTTTGTCCCATGAGAATACCATGTGATTTATGAAAATGTTGCTTGAGTTCATGCTATGCATGGACTTGTGTTTATGGTATTTGGGATGTGTTTGGGGAGGTGTTTATCCCCGATGTAAAACAATGGAATGAGATGTTGCGATGAGTAAATTGACACATGTGGATCTTTATATCGGATAGATTGATCTATCATTAGGATGTGAAGTGCACTATAAATACAAAACTCACGCGTGAGATAAATTCTTCGGTGTCACAATAGGGGTCGTGCTATTATGATGCGAGTGATATGGGTTGTGCTATCACCAACGGGCAATGCGGGTTGTGGCATCCCGACCGAAGTTAGATTGTGGGTTGTTTCACCATGTAGCTTGATGAGGGTTGTGACATCAAGGTGTTCGCTTATCCGAGAAATGTTTCAATGATGCCGGTATACTCATTCGCTTATGGTTCTAATATGAGCTTGGTAAACACATATGGTTATGTTTATATGCTTGAAGCATGTGAGTTGAAATGGAGTCGATAGACTTGGTTTGCATATCTGGTTTACATATGGTTAATGCACGGTTGATGCATGTTTTATGCCTATGGCATGTGTTGTCGCAATTGTTTGTACTTGATTTAAGTATGGTATGTTTGAAAGGAAATGATTTGCGAAAGTGATTCTAAGAAAGTGTTTTGGTTTCGAAAATGAGGTTGGTTTTCAAAACTGCATTGTTGTAGTTGGTTTTGAGCCCCGCTCACTAAGCTTTGTAGCTTACGCTCTCTTTTCCAACAATGCAGACCCGTAGGCTATCTTGGAAGGCAACGGTGCAAGGGAGGTGATCCAAGTGTCCGCTTCAAGATCAAGTATGGTTTCATTTTGATAATAGTGTGTGTGGCAAAGGGGATAGACCTTGATTATATTTTGGGAGTGTTTTGTAAACTCGTTGTGAAGCGAGCATGTTTGTTACGCCTTGGTTGGCTTGTTTATAATTAGGACCATGCATTGCATTTTACAGTATTTCTTTACTTTGCCATGCTTTTATAGATTATCTTTGCATTTTTGGCAGAATTTGGGTAGTTCACAAAGATCTTCAGCAGTAGAACAATGGGAGCAGCATCCAGCAGCACAAAGGCAACAGCCAAACCCACTTACGAACAGTGCAAAGCCATATCTACCAGAAGTGGGAAGCAGTTGGATGAACCCATGGCAGAAAAACAACCAGAAACGCATCCAGCACAAAAAGAACAGCCTGCCGCGGCAGCATTAACAACAGCCGCCCCGACAGCTGAACACAACAGTAGTCCTGAAGCAGATGATCCTCCACAGATTAAGTTCCCATGCAAGGACCGTATAGAGGACATTCGCCTGCTAGCACCTTTCCCCCCAGAGGCTTAAGCAACAAAAGCAAGAGCACCAGTTCAGGAGATTCTTAGATATTCTCAAACAAGTGCACATAAACATACCTCTAATAGAAGCCGTTCAAAATATGCCCAATTATGCCAAATATCTCAGGGACATGGTTTCTAAAAGGAAGAAGATTTGGGAGTTCGAAACAGTTGCTGTAACAGAAGAGTGCATGGCAATGCTGCACAACAAACTGCCGTCCAAGCAAACAGACCCGAGTAGCTTTGTTATCCTATGCAGGATAGGAAACAAACATGAAACAAAAGCTCTGTGTGACTTGAGAGCCAGCATCAACCTAATGCCCAAAGCAGTCTTTGATAAATTGAGAATTGGGCCAGCCAAACCTACCTCTGTCATGCTAAAATTTGTTGATCATTCGTTTGTACATCCGAAGGGTAAAATCGAAGACAATCTAGTGAAGGTGGGGAACCTGATTCTTCCAGCTGATTTCCTCATCCTAGAATGTGAGGCCGATGAAAAAGCCCCTATCATCCTTGGGCGACCATTCTTGGCCTCGGGCAAAACGTTAATAGATGTGGAACATGAGGAGCTGACCATGAGTGTAGATAACCAGAGCATAAAGTTAAATGTGCTACAACCCTCAAGAAAAGAAAAAGAAGGATGCCTAGATGTAAGAGCGGCCAAAATCAGCATAGAGACAGGCCAATGCAATAGCTGTCGCAACAAACCAAAGGGCAGGCTGAAGGACCCAGCAGCACAGCACCTAAAGGAACAAGAGGACTCCCAGGAGGGAAGGACAAGCCAAATTACCTCAGGAAGTGGTTATGCCTGGGAGATGCACCCAAATACACTCCCAACATGACTTAATTTTTTATATAATTTCTTTATTTGTATTTTTAAGCATTAGGATTAGAGTTTAATTTATATATTTTTAGATTAGTCTACAGATTTTTAGTTTTTAGTAGTTATTTAATTACTTTTATTTTTATTTCAGGTTTGGAAATAAAAGAGCCGGATCAAGGAGGCCTAGCAAGGAGCCCGCCCAACATCCCGCCGAGACAGCCTAGGGCAGCCCAATGCAGAAACGCGTAACGGCTAGTTGACCGCCAACGACTCCGAAAATAACGGGCAGAAATCTCGTAACGTGTGCGAGACAACTGGACCGTTAGACATTTAATGCCTCCACTGAACCTCTATTTAAACCCTTCTCACTTCATTCATTTACTTTACTTTCACCTTCTTGCTATCTATTTCTTGCATCCACTGCTCTCACCTATTTTCTTTCAGAGTTTCAGTAAACATCAACCATCTCACATGGCTTCCTCATCGGCACCTAAACCCATCTTCCAACGATTCTTCTCCCGCACAGCTGAAAAGAGATACAAAACTCAGTTCGCAAAACAGAATATCTGGGAGGAGCAAGGCTTTCACAATACTCGACAGACAAGAGATCTCGGACTAGAACCAAATCTGTTCGAAACCATCCACAGCAAGGGATGGGAAATCTTCGCACCACAGCCAGAGATAGCCAACATCACCATGGTCAGGGAGTTCTATGCCTACCATCCCCGCCTAGAGATGTCGTTCGTGTATGTCCGAGGGGAACCTGTCAAGCTCAACGCTGCCGTCATCAAAAACTTATATGGCCTGGATATACAAGACAACCCTCGCGAAGAGTGGAGGCAGTCACCGACGGCTGCCGATTATGAGAAAATCAAGGCCAAACTATGCAAGCCCAACACGCCATGGTTGGCAGGAAAACATGGAGGATCAGTCAAACGCCGCTACCTGTTTCCCGAGGCAATGCTGTGGAACACATTTGTAAAGAGGCTCATGGTGCCCACCTCCCACAACTCTACCGTCGATCGGTCGCGCCTTGCCTTAATCCATAGCATGATGATGAATCGGCCCATCAATGTTGGGGAAGTTATCTGCAAGGAGATCCACACCTGCTTCCGGAAAGCGAAGGGCAGGTAATACTTCCCGTCCCTCATCACAGGCCTTTGCGTCAACTTTGGAGTTCCAACCGATCCAAAAGATGAGATGACAACAGCCAAAGAAGGGTGGACCAGAAAAGTCCACCTGCAGATAATGCAGGCACCAGAGACAGAGCCTATAACACCAAGCCAGCCATCTCTTTCACCTAGCCTGATACTCCAGTAGCCCCCAGCAGTACTGAAGCTGCCTCAGACAACGAACTCCTTACACTGCTGCACACCCTTACCAACAGCAAGAAGCGCATCGAGCAGCAGCAGCTGACCTTCATGAAATACGTGGGGGAAGTCCAAGAAGCCTTTGTGGCTTATTGCCTGCAGAAATTCCCTGATGATAGACCCACTCTGCCTCCATATCCTGAAGACCTTGGAGTAGCAGTCTCAGCACAAGAAACACCATCAGCCGCCGATGCCTGCCATACTGCCTGCCAGGTGCCCTCTCCGATGCACTACCCATCTTACTCAGCCACCACTTCATCCAACACAGTGGCAGACTCCCCTGAGAGGCATCAAAAGCACCATTCACCTGCCTACACAACAACGACAATGGCGAACACCTCCTCATTAGAGAAGATTGAGCAGCAGCCGACGAAACCAGCAACAATGGTAGCAGCATCAGTAGCCAACCCAATGGTGATTGACCCTTTGGCAGCACCCACAGAGGAAGGCACTAGGAAGAGGAAGCGGCACATCATAGCCATCGAGCCTGTGGACGATGAGACAGAGTCAGATGAGAGCGAAGCACCTCCTACCGAACCTCAAGAAGAACCTCTTCCTACGCCAAAAAGAGTCCAACCACCACGAACAGCAAAAATCTCAGCTGCTAAGAATGCCGCCAAGACATCTGTCGGCCGTTGCTTCATCATCCAAACCTCTTCCTCCTCTTCAGCATCAAAGACTCCAGCCTCCTCTCAACCCTTAGCCAATTTTTTGTTTTTTTCTTTCTCTTTTCTTCATTTTATTTTTTTCGTTTTCTTTATTTCTTGTATTTATTTTCTTGTTATTATTTTTCTGTTTTATTCTGTGCACTGAGGGCAATGCCCATCTCGAGTTTTGGGGGGATAGCTCTCACATCTTTTGTCTAGGCATACTTAGTAGCATATAGGTTGCATCGTACTTGCCTTAGTAATAACCGGAACAGAAAAATTTGTTATATAACTTTTTCCTATGATAGTTAGCCGATTACTTATTTTTGCACAAATAATAAATTGAACTTAATATAGGAAAAGCATGAAAAATGACTTAGAATTTTTTTATTTTCCAAAACTGTCAAACACCTCTGTTACTTGTTGGATTTGTTAGAATATCTAATGAACATTGCCTGCTTGGTTTTAGAATTCTTTGCAAAGTTCTAACAATGGTTGTAGGTATCCGCCTAGGTAGAAAAGAGAAGGGAAAACTACACCGGTGGTCCCCAAACTATTACTATTTTTTTATTTTGGTCCCAAAACTATGTTTTTCGACAAAAGCGTCCCTTCTGTTACATAGTTCTCCTATTTTGGTCCCCGGCGTTAAATAACTAACGATTTTGCTGACGTGGCATTTTTTAAGAGGAGAGAGAAATGATTAAAAAATATTTAAAAAATGCCACGTCAGCAAAACCGTTAGCTATTTAACGTTGGGGGACCAAAACAGGAGAACTATGTAACAGATGGGACGATTTTGCCGAAAAACATAGTTTAGGGACCAAAATAGGAGAACATTAATAGTTTGGGGACCACCGCTGTAGTTTTCCCAAAAGAGAACCAAAAAAATACAGCACTGCCACTGCAGCATAAGTAAAAACAAAGAACATTGTCGTATACCCTGGAGGTGCCCGCAACAGGCTCTAAGAAGAATCATGTGCGAGGACACTCCAATGCTATCAAAGTCCATGACTCTAAAAGTTTCGAAGTGACAGACAAATTAGCATGAGTGAATAAAAGTCTTCACGGGATGACTCTACTCCATGGGTTCGGGGTTTTTTAGTTTGCTCCTATCTTAATTTCAGACCTAGAAGAGTAGTTGTGATAAGTTGAAGCCCTCATTACCATGATTAAAATACTGTGCTTAACTTTGCTGCCTCGACAACAACCTTATATATCGTAACAACATCTTTGTTTATTTAGCTATTCTGCATATTCAGCTCGTATACAATCCTGCACTGGCATTAGAAATTAATTCTTAGTCATTTTCTTGCTAAGTTCCCTTCACTAATCTAATATAGGTGCTACAGCCTTGAGGTATGAAATCAAGTTGAAAAACAGGTTTTTCTTTCTGACTAATACAAGGGCAAGTATGTTAGGTTGCATTGCTTGAGGACAAGCAATTGTTCGAGTTTGGGGGTGTGTAAAGTGTCCACAAGTTCTATATTTCATGCACATTCCATCTCATATTATTGTTGTTTCTGAGCACATTTTATGCATAATTAGGACCATGCATTGCATTTTATTGTATTTCTTTACTTTGCCATGCTTTTATAGATTATCTTTTATTTGGTGAAGAAAATGTATTGTTTTAGTGTACTTCTGGTTTTAGGTACTAGAGGCTGATAGAGGGAAAAAGGAGCCGAGGATATGATGATGAGGCAGCGAACCAGGGAGCTATATTGATGTAGTTCCAGACAGAGACAACAGCTGCCGAGTAGCTACCACCGCCCACCGTGCCGCCCAAGACGGAAAACTATGGAGCTAGAGAACCGGAGTGCGATTTGTATAGTAGAAAATCCTGATTCTATCGATGTTGTCCACTCAATTTTTCAACGTTTGTAGCAGCGGGCAGATCCGCCGAAGCTAAATCTTGAGATTGCTTGCGGAACAAGGCAACGTGATAAAGTCCACATTCAACTCAAAGAAGTCAGAGTTTAAAGTCACATTTAATGTGGAAAGCTACATTGAGGACTTCTACTTCAAGAAGGACTAGACCTAGCTAATGCATATATATACTCATTGTAGTTTTAATCCAAGAAGTCAGAGTTTAGGTCTTCTTGCCGTCGACATGTTCTAAATTTCTCTTGGGTTTGGGTTATGTTGTAATTAGTTGTGAGAATGATTGTTTAGGTTTTCAAGTTTATTTTTGCAATAAAATACTCTTAGTTTGCTTAATTCACGAGCTTCACTTCCTTCAATTAGTTCCAAAAGTCCAGTTAAAGAATCCATTCGTCGGGAACGACAGTGTCAAACTCACGAAAGAATTAAGCACGGTCTCATCATGACGATGTGTAGACTAATTCGGCTTAGACATAAGTTATAATTTCAGCGGCTAAAAGGAGCAACCAAGCGTTGACTGTTTGTATTAGATTTACGCTGAGATTACTAGGTATTACCTACATCACGCAACAACATAATTCTAGCCTAGACATAGGTAATATCACTTTAGAATTGCGTCGTCAAACTTGGAGTATCTTCCAGACTTGCCTTTGGGACTTCTCTCCATCTCACCTGCCGGGACATCGAAAGTTGCAATAGCAGATTGCCGCCGTGGCAGTGAAAGTTGCTGCCGCCTCAATCCGCCATTACCCACCAAGACAGCAGATCGTGGCAACGCAAAACAACTTGACCTATTGAACCCAGTTTCACACTAAGCAGCAACATAACGCTGCCCTCTCTATCAATCTGATCACTTCTTTATTATTACTTGTGTTTTTATTTTACTTTTCTCCTCAAACAACCATCTTACTTGTGCATTTACTTTTCTTGTGCAGGAACAACAATTTGAATCAAGCTGTCCAATCTCTGTGGGAGACGATATCTTATATACTATAACTTAGCAGGAGTGTGCACTTGCGCTCATAAATAGAGAACACCCAAAATGCTCTACAGGCGTCCCCCTGAGCCGTGGCTCATGGACCGTAGTCCCAATTAAACCAAGTATCAATTTCTATTATCCAAGGACTTCCATTGATAGAGGGACTTAGATATCTTATTACTTTTCAAGTATTTTATGTCAAGTTATTTCATGTCTAAATCAAGAGTTACCATTTCAGCACGGTATACAAGTTCAGGCTTAGCCCTTAGGCTGGTAGAGCCTTAGCTTATCAAGCTTATATTCAAGTTCTCAAGTCAAGTAAACTTTTATGTTACAAGTTATCAAGTACATGTATCAATTATCGAGTATCGAGTATCAAGTATCATGTAGGATCACATTTATTCTTATTCAAGAAGTATTCGAGTGCCACACAAGTGACCATAGAAGGTTATACATGGTTCTCAAAACTCATTTCCTTGTTAAGCATGCATATTAAACATATATTCAAATCATCAAATAATAAGTATGGTAATTCTCATTTGTCAAGGCATTCAAATGATAGTACAAGTAACACAAAAGACTAACATGTGCCACATAATTCATTTACATGATAATCACACATAGCAAGCATATATTTCAAGCAACCAATTTCCATTTAATCCATTCTTCCCTCAATTTAATTCGTGTGGAAAGATTTAAACAAACATAACTTGGTTAGGACCTAAGTCCTAACCCTAATGATAGCTACACTCACAAGGACTCCAAGCATGTCTTGAATCGCAATTCCTTTGTTTCTATCCCTTGGCTGCCTAACTTTAGTGCCTTCACAGGCCTCTTCTACCTCTTGGTCTATCAATCCATGTAATAATAGCATAAAGGCACCATTAGAAACAATCACATTCATATTATCTTTCCAACCATATATGACTCATATTTTTATTCTTTTTAGATCAATACAATTTATTAATTAAAGTCGGGTTAATTTTACAGTTTTGAAACTGCCCATATTCACTTTTAAGCATTTACAAGTTAAATCATTGATTCAAACATGTTTATAAAGTAAATTTTAATTCAACAAGCTAGTTAATCATGCTTCCCCTGTTATTCAAGTATCATTTCCAGCCCTCATTTAGTTCATTTTAGTACTGGAATTTTACAATTTGCTCAAAACAGTTCCTATACATTGAATTAGCACCTAAATGTGACCAATTTGATTTCAAATTGATTTTCCGGTAACATATTAGCATTTTTATCAATCTAACACTTCTACCCTCTAGGAAATTCAATTTCTAACAACTTTCTCCTACACAACTTTTTCTAGTTCGAATCAGAACCTATTCAAAATTCCATATTTTTCAAGAACAACATGCTAGGTCGAATCCGTCCATTTCTAAAGCTTTCAATCATCAATTTCTTGCTTGTTTCTTAATTTAATTTAAATTACACACTAACCCTGCAACAATTTAAGAACAACACAATCTGATTTTCATGATTTTTTCAGAATTTAAACCTTATTTAACAACTAGCTAAAATGATTATGAACAAGGACACTTACTTGGTTTTACACTAGCATGCATGCATTCTTATTGCTTAATCAGAATTCAAACCTTTAAATTTTCTTGTTTAATTCTTTCAAAAGTTTCCAGAATGTGTTTCTCTCCTTTTTGGTGGTTCCTTCGGCGGTAAGTGAAAGAGAATGAAGAAGAAAGGATGAAAGTGAAGATGAATCATCTTCCACTAGCATTATGTAGTTGCCATGTGTAAGCAAATTTCCATGTGCAATGACACATGTATTAGCCTTAGATTTTAATTATTATAATCTTAATTGCATTAATCTGATGAATGTCAATTATATATTAATTATTAATTCATATATAGTTTCAATTGTTTACATTTTAGTCCTAAATGTAAAATATTTACACTTCTTTTTTCTATTTAATTTGACAATTCTACTAGGCTAGAATTTTGGGTAGTACATAAGAAGTGTGGATTCAAGTATCCCGTAACTTCGTGATAAGAGGTGAGTGTAGTTCATTTGTCTCGGGTGACACGGTGTCACTCTGATGTTTGTTTCCTACGTGTTTAAGTTTTTGTACGTTATTACAAGTGACTCAAATAGAGCACCTTGGAATGATTACATTCATGGCATACAAGTGACAAGTTTCATTGTTAAGAAATGCATTATACATGCATCATGAATGCATTGTATATTATGTTATGATGTTTTGAGGATTTTTGAAATATGGAATATTTATGTACAAGCTTTGCTCTGAATTCAGTATCAAACCTTAATCCTTTGAAAGTATAATATACAAGAAATAATACCAAGTTTAAAGATTATAAGAATTCCTATACCCTAAAGAGCTAAAAGCTCATCTTATGTTATAAGATATTAAGAAAAGAAACAAATAAGTTTACTTGTGACATAAGATACCTCATAATCTTCAAAGTATAAAATACGTAAGTTACTTAAGAAATAGAAGTCCTTGGACAATTGGCATTGTGCAGAGATATACATTTTAGAGACTACGGTCCATGAGCTGCGGCTCGGGTGACGACCCATTATATGTGATATATTGGCGACAGTAGGAGGTAATGAGGGAGATGATAATGAGATTGGCGACAATTTGGTTGGATAGATGAGAAGTTAGGATTGATATGTTTTCGACACTAGCCATTGCTATGTGCTTTGAGCTATGTGTAACACGAACCAATACGGAACAATGCTACCTATGTCCAAATGTGATCCAAGGCAAACGTTCTAAAAGACATGAACTCAGATATTAAGCTTTGAAAAGAAACTTTGATAAGAAATGTTATGAGCTCATATAAGCTCCGTTAAGATTTCTGAAAACTTAATAAGTACTTCGCTAAGCCTTGATAAGACTCTGTTATTGTAAGTTACAAATTCTGATAAGTTTGATATGGAATTCTAAAGAGTTCAATTAAAACTTTGAAAGGTTTCAAATAAGACTTGGGAAAATATAAACCCTGATAAACTTTCAAAAGCCAAGCCTAATCTTATTAAAGCTGAAATTCGAGTATTTATTTGCAATTAAAAACAATAACATTTGAGTTTATTATCATTCTCTTATATATTGATATCACCAATGATTACATGTTCATGGTTCACTACCTCACTTAGGCTATTTAAGCCTATTGCATTCATTATCATGCATTGTAGGTGGATTAATGCTTGAGTGTTTCAATCATGTACAAGGGCTGCAAGTCTTTATTCAAAGATCCAACTAGAGTTTTGATTTTCTCTTAGTTAACATACTCCTAGAATGGTGGCACTATGTCCATGCGTATGCATACAGTTTTCCCTATTTGGCATGTATAATTTAAGAATAATCTATGTCCGTAAATAATTATGCATATGCTTTGAATAATTGGTTGCTCTTGAAGGCGCTGGCTGAATTTTAGATAATCTAATGACTTTGAATGCTTGAAAATGGAAACTTGATTTTGTAATATGGAATGTTGATTGGATCATCACCTTGTTTGTGATATGTGTTACACATGAGGTAGGTGTACTTAGATTAGTTTGTTTGATAATTAAAGGTTTAATCACCACAGTTTATAAGTGAATTTTCTTTTATATGTCACTTGTAAGTAGTTATGAACAAGAGAATGCTTGATAAAGATCATAATATGTTAACCATTTGTGGTCACATGGAATCTATATAAGTTTTTGATTGTATTATTGTTTGGATTAAGTTAAATGACCGTGTTTGAATAAGTAGAAGATAACTTTATCTTAATATGTCTCATGAAGTTGGGATTACCCTTTTTAAAGCTTTCAATCACTTCTACTAATCTTAAGGATGATGTATATGGTTTTAGAATAGTTAGATAATTTACTTTTACCTTTGTTTTGTCTTGAACGAATGATAGTCTGAGTAATAAGTTAGAGTCTCAATTTATTTCAGTGATAGTTTGCATGCAAGATAGTTTTTCCTTGGTTAATTCGAAAATTAACTTGCGTACCAAGTTAGTAACTTTATAAATTGATAATAACTAAGAGGATATAATTTTCTAGTGCATGAATATTTAAGCGATCTAAGTTCATGTGAAATGTATTCTTATCATGTGGTTCGATACGACATTACTTTTTTTGAGCCTTATAATCCTAAAATTGTTAATGAAGGATTAATGTATATGTAAAATAGAACACCAGAATAAGTTATGTGTTTGAAATGACTATGCAATGTAATATGCCTTGATCTGCTTGTGTAATTATAATTGAACCACATTTTCTAAACAATTAAGATAAAGATTTCTTGCTAGATCAATAAGTGAAGTTGAACTACATTTTGATCATGAATTGAGAGATGATAATGAAGTTTAAATTAGTTATGATACGATCGTGTTATTTAACAACGTAAATGTTTGTTTGAACGAAATGGTAAGATTGCTATGATGTTTTTGAATACTAAAGAAATTAGATTAAGCTTGAATCAATTACCATTGAAAATTGAAAATGTGATTTAATCCTTATGATTTAAGTATAAACTCTTAAGTGGTTTTGAAAAAAAAAATTGTAAGCCTTCTGAGTTAATTAAAAGTTTCACTTATGATTTGTATGTCTTATTTGTAGTAACCTCCTCGATTCTGATTTTCTTCTAACCCGAGTTGAGGGTGTTACACTAACATTAAACACCCATAAAAGGTTCCAAACTATCACAAATAACACTTCTTTAGAATTCACACTCACCAACACACATTCGAAAATTATCCGAACAATCTCCAAGCTTCCCATAACGATTTCTGTTAGAACCAAATAATAATAGATATAAAACCTAAACCCCAAGATCTATCATGTTAAATCATCAAGAACAATAAACCGAAATAATCTAAATGCGGAAGCGTACCTGAATTCATTGATAGATTAAAAATCTTGAATCTTGATGTTGAAATCCCAAATCTTTGGTATTGATCTTCCAAGAAGATAGGTTATCTCTTGAAGTAAAACTCTCTGACGGGGAAGGAGAGAAAAACAAGTTAACCTATTTCTTGGGGACCACTACCTCTTTATATAGTTGATTATTAAATCAAACTATTAAATATTTATAACTCTGCCCCTCATTGAATTATAAATATATCTTATGGTATCTACACTTTTATTTCCATGACATTTTAATACCTATGACACACTTAACTTAATTGGTCACTTTATTTTGTGTCATACTTTATAATAGCAACGTACATTTTACATATGTGCCCACAATTGCAGATTTTAATCCAACAATCTCCCACTTAGGCAACATATGTTTCCTGATAAATGTACAACCTTATGAGCTCAAAATTTTGCTATTATATAATAGGTATTCTATAACAATCTCGTCCATCAACTATATCCACATAGGATCAAAGCGGCCTTCGCCATATCAATCATGACTAGACCCATCAATGGTCACGTATACAAATATAGTCAAATGACATAGATCAATCATGGATGTGTAGCATGGAAAATTACATGAAATGTGAACCATACATGTCTATTTCCAACTGGTCCTCCTAAACCTTAATGAGATCAACTTTACTGAATTCAAAGTGTGCATAAACCAAAAGAACTTTATTTCTGCAGAAAATAATATTAAATAACTTTAAACTGAAGTAACCGAAATTGTGTCTAAACCAAATGAGCATTTTTCAAAATTACAAACTCCCACTAAAACCGAATATCCTTAAATAATATTACACCCACATGAGTAGTGTGCTCATGAAAGACCTAGGGTGACAGTTTCTTAATATGCGCGCAATTATGGAGTTTGTACCAACATGCTCTATAGACACACAACCACTCTGAATTTTCTTTAACAACTAGGAACTTAATATTTATGTGCTTTAAATTTGAAGTGTTCCTATTGTTTATAGAATAAATGAATGCATATTTATTGTCACAAAATAACTGAAATGGTCTTTCTATTCAATCTATAAGTAGCAGTTCATGTGACATAATTCTTTTGCATCAATATTCAAATAGAATCGAAGTCTGTAAACCTGATGATCTCTAACTTACCAGAACTCCGACATGTGAGCAAGTAATTTTTTTGTTCTCTGGAGATATCTCATAACCCCATTGGCTGCTATCCAATGGTCCATAATATGATTCCTCAAATATCTGTTTAACATTCCAACAATGTACACAATTTCCAAATGCATACATACTTAAGCATAAATTAGATTCTCAATAGCTTATGTATAGAGAATCTTTTAGATTTTCTAAATTTCAAGGTTACTTTTAGGGCAATGTGTAAGATAATACTTATCTTCTTTAGCAATATGAGTGTCACTTAGTTTACTCCCACTGAACTTGTAGTATATACAAGTGTCAACCAAATTTATCTCAAAACCGAATGAGATAATCAACATGAAATTTATAATTTTATTAATAAGAGTCTTACATAAGCTCATAGATAGATTTCTTTAATTTACATATCATTGACATTGTATCATAAGACACAACTTTATGATTGTACCATATAAATAGTTTCTTCAATGTCGTCATTGAAAAAAAAAGCTTAACATCTATCTAATGTAGCTTAAGACTAAAACAAGCAACAAGTGAAATAATTATCTTGAAAGAGTCTTTCAATAAAAACTTGAGAGAAAGTCTCTACAAAATCAATATCTTCTTTTAAAGTATATCCTTTAGATACAAGACGTGCTTTATACTTATCCACATTACCATTTACATCCCTATTGGTTTTAAATATCCATTTACAACCAATTGGTTTGCACCTTAAGGTAATGAGACAAGTTCCTAAACTTTATTGTATTGCACAAAATTATACTCTTCTTGAATGACATCAATCCACTTTTGAGAGTTAGAACTTTTATGATCTGATAAAAAAATGATTGAACATTTTCTATCATTCCATTGCTACCTTATTTTCTTGAAGAAAATAAAATATAATAATCTGGAATAGTATTTCATCTTCCTCTCGTGGACCTCTTTAATGACACTTGCTTTTTTTAAGGTTGTTGAGTTTGTTCTTCTGAAACAATTACCTTATCTTGAATGGGAGTTGTTCAACATTGTTTTGTTGAGGTACTTGATTCACTTCTAGATTAATGATAGGTTGAAAACTTAAACATTGTCAAAAGTGATAGTAGGAATTAAATTATAATTCAATTCCTCCTCAATAACAATGTATCTAACCTTATTTCTCCCTTCAAACTCAACATCCTAAAAAAATTTTATAAATCTCTCCTTAAAATAATCTTAATTGTGGGATCATAAAATTTACAGTCCATGGATCACTCAAAATAACTGAAGTAGTTGCTCGCTTTTAAAGTTTAATTTCTTTACATGTGTCCTAACTTATACAAAAGAATCAACACTGAAAAACTTATTGTCGTTTCTTTTGGCTAGAACCCTTAGCAACTTTATTTAAATATTTTCTTTATTGCCCTTATTTTTTTAAAGACACTAACTAAATGAGCACTAACAAAATAATTATTTTTACACTTATAATGCTTCAACCTTTCTTCCTCTTGAACACGATGAGAAATGAACCCAAATAGAGTATATTTCTCCCTTTGACAGTTGTAACTTGAATTGGTTAAATTGTATAGGAAGCGATATCAAAACCATAAGAACAAACAATTGTTAGAAAATTCGATCTTATGTGCCTTAAATTTTGAAGCAATATAAAGATTTTTTATAATCTACTCTCTCACATTTCCTTGACCCTTATACTTCATAGACATCAAAGAAAGCATAAGTGATGTCATCTTAACCTTAATGTTTTGGATAAAACATTTCTTAATTTCTTCAAGGAAACCCTTAGTATGAATAATCTCTTTAGATTTGTGCTCCTAAAGACATCTAGAATGTTGTGTTTTATGATCATTAGACTCATGCGATTCGAACAATCTCACCTCTCAAAATACCTTTTATGGGTGCTCACCGCAGTGAGAGGTGCAAGTTGTTCATTCCTTAGTGCAAAGTCTATGTTCATTAATCAAAATACTATATGTAAGTGTCTTTTCCATTCCTTGAAATTAGTTTCACTAAACACAAGTGTAGAATGTATTTAACAGATATTGTGACAACAAAATAAATTACCTAAATATAGAACAAAAATAAGTAAATAAAATAGAAACAAGCTCACATAAATATTCATAAGTAAACAAACAAATTCAAAATAATGACTAGTTCCCCTCAAGATACCAAGCACAACATTAATATCAAGTCTTTGGACAGTAATATTAATTGTAAGCGGTACTCTTGTTATAGCAATCAAACATTGACAATAAACTATGTCAAACAATATGCTAATCTTTGGACTAGCGTATTGCTCACATAAAATACCTTATAATTGTCACACATTTATCGCCGCAGTTGTCGTTGTAATTCTGCCAAATATTAACTTTCCTTTGGGCCAATTAATAAACGCATGAATTACAAAAACCCATAATCATCTTAATATTTTAAATAAACTAATCTACACAAAAGCGGTCACTTTGGTGACATTATGTTTCAATTAATTCATTAAAATATTAGACATCTGAAGCCAAAATATGAATTTAATTGTTTCAAAATGTTTGTCTTAATTTTATCTTTCAATCAAATTAAAAGATAACCAAAATAATAATAAATTTGAATAAAGGTAAACATCATATCAAGATATCGGACACTCCATTAATATTTCATCTTTGGACAAAACATTAACTTGCAAGTGATATCTTGGTACAGTAATCAAACATTGATAATAAGAACATGTCAAACAGAAATCTTCCTTTGGGCCGATTTATTGCTCACATATAAAACTCAATAATTATCACATGTTTATTACCACAGTTGCACATGTAATAATGTTAATTATTAACCTTCCTTTGTGCCGATTAATACTATCATAATCCGACTTACATGCACAAAACCTTCTATATTTTAAAATAAAATAATTTTCACAATAGAGGTCACTTTGGTAACTTAATGCTTCAATTACTTTATCTCAAAATATATACAATAAATATACCGATATCCAAATTTAAAATTTTGTAACAGTCAAAACTGAAATTTCTGATAACACTTAAGTTTCTGAAATAACCCAAAATAAGGTTGTCTAAATGGGGCTATCAGAAATTGAATACCGAAATCTTTGACTGTTTCTCAAAAAATTCCTTAAGCATGCATTTGCCGAAATTAAAGTCGAATTCAAAACAACCAATTTTTTAACTAAAAGTAAAAATCAAAAGTATCATATAAATAAATAATTCATATAATAATCACATGAAACCTTAGTATATCCATAATAACCTAATGATCAAAACTGAATAGATATGAATTTCATAAGATTAATGGCATGCTTTCCAAAACCCAAAAATATATATCAGTACCAAACATAAACATGAGAGTGATTCAAAACCAAACAATTAATCAACACTATCAAACAACGAAGCTCAATTGCAATAGGATAAATATATGGTCTGCTATAAACTGAAGCTGTTGAATGATCCATAGATAGAATGAAATCATGTCTATTATATATATATATCTATATATATAAACAAATTAATCCACTGTAAAACTGTAATAGTTCATGTAAGACTTAATGGTGGTGATGATGTAATTATTGTTTATAGGATCAAACATTGAATCACTAAAGATGAACAAAGCAACCTGATTTTCGGATAGATTACGACAGAGCTGGGCAAAGTGTCTAAAAATTGTAAAAGAAATCAAGAAACAAATATAGGTACTTGAAATTGAGATCGTAATTACGAGAACAAATCAAATTGGTAATTGCACATACTCTTTAAAAGTTCATGTACTCTGTTGCGTAAACAACTAGCGAGGATCCCTAAGGAAAGTTTGTAATAATGTAACCCTAAAATTTATACGGAATTTTAATTCCATAAAACATAATTACCTAATAACCAAATTCCACCGGTTCGAGATATCAAAATCATGAAACCTTGAAAACAAATCAGTCCAGAAACAATAAAAAGATAAATTCAATCTCAATAATTCGACATGACGAGGCTCTGATGCCACTTGTTAGAACCAAATAATAATAGATATAAAATCTAAACCCCAAGATCTATCATGTCAAATCATCAAGAACAATAAACCGAAATAATCTAAATGCAGAAGCGTACCTGAATTCATTGATAGATTAAAAATCTTGAATCTTGATGTTGAAATCCCAAATCTTTGGTATTGATCTTCCAAGAAGATAGGTTATCTCTTGAAGTAAAACTCTCTGACGGGGAAGGAGAGAAAAACAAGTTAACCTATTTCTTGGGGACCACTACCTCTTTATATAGTTGATTATTAAATCAAACTATTAAATATTTATAACTCTGCCCCTCATTGAATTATAAATATATCTTATGGTATCTACACATTTATTTCGATGACATTTTAATACCTATGACAACACTTAACTTAATTGGTCACTTTATTTTGTGTCATACTTTATAATAGCAACGTACATTTTACATATGTGCCCACAATTGCGGATATTAATCCAACAATTTCAGCTTCTCTACAACTTAACAACAATATAATTTATCATCAAAATACATCTGAAAACCTCCAAAATCTAAAAAATGTTGTTTCTATAACCGAAATCCTTCCTTACAACCGAAGATCATCAAAATACATTTCTACCATTTCGAAACATATTACTCCTATTCCTCTCACTATTCTTAACTTAATTCCATCAAGATTATCATTTTAACTCCTTATAATAGTAGATAACATCAAATAACCCTTAAAAACATAATCCTAACCAAAATCCTCAAGAAAACTAACTCCTAATTAACCAATTAGATTAATTCTAGGATTAAACTCATGAAATTGACATTAGATTATCAACGACCATTAAGATTAAATTGAAACCCAATTGAAACCTTTAGGTTTAATCAAAGAAATCATGATTCACCATTAAATCATCCAAAATTCTCATTTACCCAATTAATTCTAATTTTAATTTCAAAAGCCAATAAAAACATTAATTTAGAGACACAAAACATGTAGAAGTTCAAAAAGAAACCTTATCTCACCTTGATTGATGAAGAAAACCAACTTGAGATGAACTCCACTCTTAATTTTCAACCTGAAAACAAATGAAGAAGATGTAGAAATCAAAATATGTAATATCCTCGATGTATCCTAGAAGAAAATAAGTTAAGTTGTTTAATTAATTGAATTAATTGATCACAAATTAAATATAATTATATGATTTAGTGGCTAATTTGATGAAATTAAAAATGTGAGAGCTAAATTAAAATGATCTAACTAGAATTAAGCTTAAATAAAAAGATTGCATGCAAAAGTTTTAAATACACTAAGCCTACCCCTTGTAAATAGTTAATTCTAGAAGAGCATTGAGGAGTAAAATTGAGCTTTCCCAGCCCCTAATCATTTCTTTGGCCGGCCACATGAGAGAGAAGGGAGATTAGACATATCCCACTATCCAACAAAACTTTCTCTTCTCCTTCTTCCTTTCTCCTTCTTGCCGTGAGTTTTAGAGTGAAAAGGGAGAGAGGAAGCCAAGATTGGGTCATCACAAAGATGGAGCAAGGGGATTACTATCAAGGAACAAGAGTAGCTTGGGAGTTTGTGAGTATAGTTACCCTAGGGTTGGGACTAGTTTCGTAACCACCATTTGTTTTTATTTAATTTCAGTTATGTTACATGCATGAAAATGACTAAAATTAAAGCAAGAAATTTAGTAAGGGAAGGAGGCTAAATAATCAAACATGAAAGTTGGCTCGAGTGAATTGTTGATATGATGAATTATGTGTATTATTGGACTACTTTGTGTGATGTTACGAATGGTTGAATGAAGCATGAAAATTCTCGTATGCTACTGAATTTGGAATGCACTTAAAGGTCGATACATGTTTGTTTCACATGGCTGATTGTTACATGTATAAATTGAATCTGGATGCTCTTGATTTAGACGATTGAATGATATGAAAATCCATGTGAGAGCTTGCTGGAAATTATCATGCCATGGTTTGATCAAATAACCTCTTGTTGTACCATGATTTATCTTCTACGGCATGAAATATAATGAATATACTAATTTAAAATCTATAAGTCCTTGTTTTACTAGATGGCTTAGGTAGAAAGGCATGCCTTAGGGTCTAGAGCTCTCTTGTTGTACCATCTTTATCTTCTATGACATGAAATATAATGAATATGCTAATTTAAAAGCTACAAGTTGTTACTTTACTAGATGGCTTAGGTAGAAGGGCATGCCTTAGGGTCTATAGCTATCTTGATTCGGGTATTGACATACCTTCTCGTATTGGTGATTATACACCTTATTGATTAGCACCTTGTGTGCCTTCTGAAATGGTACTATATGTACTAGTGGATTTGGTGTCTTAGCACCCACTTGTGATACTATCTAGTATCTTATTGATTAGGTATAGATGTACCAACTTTTGACTCGATTACCTAGACCAATCTAATAACCAAGGCAAATTAATTACAAGATTGAACATAACCTGACTTGACTTGCATGGATTGTTCTTATGATAATTATTATTGTGACTTATCTTGAAAGCATTAATTATTGTTATATGACTATTATGAATGTATATGATTGAATATGCCATGAGACTAGCTATGTCTTCTTAGTAAAAGCTTATGTAGGAAATCTTGGTGCAACCTTGAATAAGATCTAACTTGTTTTAAAATTGAATAATAAATGCTACCTCCACAAGTACAACTTTGTACTTATCATAGCTTGTTTCCTTCTTCCCAACCTAACAGATTAAACCTGGTTAGATAGCTAATTCTCCTTTAATCGATAGCAAAGACTACAAGCATAGTAATCATGTATGACTTGATCTCTTCTTGTTCGACTTCTGGATGGTGGCATAGAGTTAGTTTTTTGTATTGGTTATGTCATTCATTTTGTGTGTAAATGATGTGGTTAATGATGCTTGCTAGTTGATTTTGGGCTTGAAATGAATTAAAGACATGTTTGTAAATACAAGCTTAGCATGTAATGTTTTGAGACCTTGCTCGTAAATATGTTAGCATGGTTTTAGGAACGATAGTATGATCTTGTTTTGAAATCTTGAATCAAATATAGGGTTTAATGAGTTGTTAATGAGTATGTTTGGCCATTTGTTCTTAGCATACCAATCGTTTAAACCCTTGCCTTGTAATGAATCGAACGAAATTATATTTTATCTATGTATGAGATTGATGTTCGAATAAGTCAATAAAGTTTAGGACACCTTGTTTACTTGTATGGTTCAAATACTTAAGTCTTAATTTGTACATGATCAAAATATTATATATAGGTTGAGTAAGATGATAACATTAGTAAATTTAATATGGTTGTCAAGTTATATGTTTGAATAAACTTTAATCTCCTCTAACTCAGAAGTGTTGTGGTTGATCGTTGTTTGCTAGCCAAGCAACTCATTCTTTAGGAATGAGTTGCGAAAAGTTTTAAATTTTTTGTGTTTTCGCGACGCCTCCTGACTGGTTTACTGCTAAGCTGGGAGGGAGGTGTCACATTTGTTTGGTATCAGAGCTTCGTTTTATCCGATTCTCAGGATTAGATCCAGTCATCATGCATTATATAGGAGTTGCCTATGCCACCAAGAAGTATGTCCGAGACAAGATTAGCTCGGGATGATGAGAGCCTACGAGGTTCATCTAATGAGGGTGACATTGTCCGGATGGGGACTAATCCTCCGAGACATGACGAACCTCGTAATGAACCAAAAAAACTGATCCAGCATCAGCAGGAAGCCCTTACTATGCAAGCTATGCAACGTGAATGTCTCCTTAGCGTGAAGGAGATGTTCAATTAGCTAATTACTAATCTAAAGAGCGAGCAACCTGCTCTTGCAGCTCCTGCCCCTAGCAGAGCCCCACTCGAGAAATTATCACAATATCGGGCATATACGTTTACTGGTGCCTCTGAGGGGAAGCCTGAGGATGCTGAATATTGGTTGGTGGGAACCACCCAAATCTTAACCAAGCAATTGCAATGCTCGGATGAGCACAAGCTGGAATGAGTAATTGCACTCCTTGCAGGCGAAGCTTTGAGCTGGTGAGAAACGACTACCTGACTGCTCCTACAGAAACTGTTACTTGGGAATTCTTTGTTAAAGAATTTAAGAAGAAATTTATTAGTGAGGAGTACTTGGTCGAGAGAAGGAAGCTTTTCTTGTATTTGAAGCAAGCTAATCAGCCAATCGAGCAATACGTGGCTGATTTTTGTATGTATTGTAAGTACGAAGCAGAGTATATCAAAACCGAGCAGGACAAGTGCCGTATGTTTATCAATGGGTTAAATGATGATCTGAGTCTGATGTTTACGACTCTAGGGATTTCTAATTTCCAAACTTTAGTAAATCGAGTTATTGCCGCTAAAGCTAAGATGAAGGCATCTGAACGTAGAAAGGGTGGCAGTTGGAATGATAAGAAGCACAAACGGGATGATAAACCCCACTGGCAGTCCAAGAAGGCCCGATATTAGAAGAAAGAGTCCTCTACCTTCTCTTCTACTCCCCGAAATAATTTTACACAAAAGCCACATTCGGTAGGTAAAGCTGCTGCCCCGGTGATCTTTGTGAATAGCACGGGCAACTCTAGGAAGGTCCATACCAGTAAATTCTGTCTAAAGCTTCACTATGGCCAGTGCCGGTCTCAGTCAAATCTGTGTTATGGTTGCGGTGGAGCCAATCATTATATGAAGGACTGTCCACAGAATACTAGTAATAAACCTTCGGTTCCAGCTCCTACAAATCAGACTCCTACACAATCCAATCGGAATAGGGGACCAAAGCAAGCTCAATCTGGTAATCAGGCTAAAGGGAAAGGCCATCAATCTATTGCCACTCATCATGAATCACGAGCTCCTGCCCGGGTTTATCACATTCGTGGTAGAGAAGAGGAGGAATCACCTAACATGATCGCAGGTACTGTCGAATTAAACCTAAATCCTGCATATGCTCTTATTGACTCGGGATCCACTCATTCTTTTATCTGTTCAAAATTGCTTGCTAAGTTGAATATGAAATCTGAATCTGTTGCATCTAGCCTTATAGTCTCAAATCCGATAGGATGAAATAAGCTAATTTATCTTCTTGTTAAAGACAGTCCTATTACTATTCGAGGCATTCCATTTCCCATCGATCTATATGTCTTGCCAACATGTGAATTCGATCTAATCTTGGGATTATATTGGTTGGGAACGCATCAAGCTTGGATAAACTGTCAGAACCGTAGACTTTATCTCCGTGGTTTAGGAAAGGAATCTATCATGTTAATTGATAAGAAGCCTACCTCGATTTTTGCCGCTATGGTGTTGCAAGATGATTACGATTTTGGTCTACCATCGATGCCAGTAGTTTCAAAATTTATCGATGTTATTCCGGAATAACTTCATGGACTCCCTTCAATTTAGGAAGTAGAATTCGGAATTGACATTCATCCTGGAACTAATCTGGTGTCAATTACACCATATCCAATGGCCCCAATTGAGTTGAAAGAATTGAACAAGCAAATTGAAGAGTTGCAAGACAAGGGTTTTATCCGAACGTGCACTTCTTCTTGGGATGCTCCGGTTTTGTTCGTAAAGAAAAAAGATGGTTCGATGCGGCTGTGTATCGACTATCGAAGGCTGAATCAGATAACAATTAAGAATAAATATCCTTTGCCGAGAATTGAAGATCTGTTTGATCAACTTCGTTCTGCAGTTGTTTTCTCTAAGATCAATTTAAGGTCGGGTTACTATCAGATGAGAGTAAAGGAGAATGATGTGCCCAAAACAGCTTTCCAAACTCGTTACGACCACTTTGAGTTCCTGTAATGCCATTCGGGCTAACCAACAGCCCGATATCCTTTATGGACCTTATGAATCAAGTGTTCAAGCCGTTTCTTAATAAGTTTGTGGTCGTATCTATTGACGACATTCTTGTTTACTCCCAAAGCAAAGAAAAACACTTTGATCATCTTAGAATTCTATTGCAAACTCCGAGGGAGCATCAAATCTTTGCCAAATTCTCTAAATGTTAATTTTGGCTTTCGGAAGTGTCATTCCTCGGTCACATTATCTTGGCCGGTGGAATCCAAGTTGATCCTAAGAAGATACAAACTGTAATAGATTGGCAACCTTCGAGGAATGTTAGTGAGGTCCGCAGTTTTTTCGGTTTAGCGGGTTATTATCGAAGATTTGATAAAGGTTTATCTACGATTGCTTTGCCACTAACCAAACTCCTCATAAAGGATCATCCCTTTTCTTAGTCCGAAAATCAGCAACGAAGTTTCGACCAGTTGAAACAAGCTCTAACTCATGCTCCTGTACTGACCCAACCTGAATCGGGCAAAGAATTTTTCGTTTATTGTGATGCATCCCATTCGGGTCTAGGTTGTGTGTTGATGCAAGGAGAAAAGGTTATAGCATATGCATCTCGACAATTGAAGCCACATGAGCTTAATTACCCGACAAATGATCTTGAGTTAGCTGAAACCGTCTTTGCACTCAAGATCTGGAGACATTACTTATAGGGTGAGCAGTGTCATCTATTCACGGATCACAAAAGCCTCAAATACCTTCTCACCCAAAAAGAATTAAATCTGAGACAACGAAGGTTAATGGAGTTACTAAAGGATTATGATCTAGTAATTGATTACCATCCCGGGAAGGCTAATTTAGTAGCAGATGCACTAAGTAGAAAACCGACTCCCGGTAAGTTTTATAAAAATTTCTTAAATTTGTTTAAGCCTTTATTTAAATTCTTGAGAGAAAAATTTGAACCTTTCTTGTTTTCCAAGAAAGAGTTCGGTCACTTCCTTGTTAGACAAGGAAGTCAAGTGAAATCTTCAATCTCGACAGTAACGTGTTTAAATTGACTACTTGTAGCTCCAACGGCTATCAATGCCCATTTTCGACTTGCAAAAGCTCAAAACTATCTATCATAACTCCAAATTCAATCTAGTCTAATCACAATGATTAAAGAGATTCAACAACTTGATCTCGAACTTCAGAAAATCATCTCTAAGCTTGAACCTAATTCTGACTTCTCGGTTAAGTCGAATGGTCTAATCTATTTCCGAGATAGAATTTGTATTCCCGATAATAAGGAATTCCAAGAGAAGATCCTCAGCGAGGCTCACCAAAGTCCCTTCTCTGTTTATCTGGGATCAGTAAAGATGTACAAGGATTTCAAGCCCTTGTACTGGTGGTCGGGTATGAAGGCTGCTATCAACGATTATGTGTCTAGGTGCTTGAATTGTCAACGTGTGAAGGCTGAACATCGAGTTCCAACTGGTTTGTTACAACCAATCAAATTTCCGCAATGGAAGTGGGAAAAAAATCACCATGGATTTCGTATCTGGACTTCCTTGTACACCAAGAAAAAATTATGCAATTTGGGTGATAGTTGATAGATTCACCAAATCAGCTCATTTCATTCCTGTCAGAATGAGCATGAAACTAGAAGCTTTAGCTGAGTTGTATAGTCGAGAAGTCATCCGTTTTCATGGTGTTCCTGTTTCCATTATATCAGACCGAGATCCTCATTTCAATGCATGATTTTGGAACTCGCTACAACAAGCTCTTGGTACCAAACACAATCTCAGTACAACTTTTCATCCTAAGAGTGATGGTCAATCTGAAAGAGTAATTCAAGTCTTGGAAGACATGCTTCGAGCATGTATTTTCGATTTCGGGAAGAATTGGGAGAATTCGTTGCCTCTGGTAGAATTCGCTTACAATAATAGCTACCAATCTTCGATACAAATGGCTCCTTTTGAAGCGCTCTATGGAAGAAGGTGTCAAACTCCATTATGTTGGTCCGAGTTGGGAGATAATAAGGTGTTAGGTCCTCAAATTCTCCAGGAAACAAAAGAACAAGTTCAGATTATTCATTCCCGATTGAAGCAGGCCTTTAATAGGCAGAAATCATATGCCGATCAGAAACGGAGGGACATTCAATATGAAATTGGAGACATGGTTTTCTTGAAGGTTTCCCCATGGAAGAAAGTCTTTCGTTTTGGCAAGAAAGTAAAACTTAGTCCTCGATTTATTGGGCCTTTCGAAGTGACTGAGAAGATTGGTCTAGTAGCTTATCGACTCGCTCTTCCTCCTAAGTTCAATAAGATACATAATGTTTTCCATGTATCAATACTTAGACGCTACAGTTCTGATCCATCTCACCTATTAGAGCCAGAAGAAGTGGAATTGAATCTCGATCTTTCATACGAGGAAGAAACTATTCAGATTCTTGATCGAGAGGTTAAAAGGCTCAGAAATAAGAACGTTCCTCTCGTAAAAGTTCTCTGGAGAAATCATAGTGTGGAAGAAGCTACATGGGAACTAGAGGATATGATGCATAAGTAATATCCTCATCTCTTTGATTCAGGTAAGAATTTGAGGGCGAATTCTTATTTTAAGGGGGGGGGGGAATTGTAATATCCTCGATGTACCATAGAAGAAAATAAGTTAAGTTGATTAATTAACTGAATTAATTGATCACAAATTAAATATAATTATACGATTTAGTGGCTAATTAGATGAAATTGAAAATATGATACCTAAATTAAGATGACCTAACTAGAACTAAGCTTAAATAAAAAGATTGCATGCAAAAGTTTTAAATAGACTAAGTCTACCCCTTGTAAAAAGTTAATTCTAGAAGAGTGTTGAGGGGTAAAATTGAGCTTTCCCAGCCCCTAATCATTTCTTTGGCCGGCCACATGAGAGAGAAGGGATATTAGACATATCCCACTATCCAACAAAATTTTCTCTTCTCCTTCTTCCTTTCTCCTTCTTGTCGTGAGTTTTAGAGTGAAAAGAGAGAGAATTGTTGCTGGTTTTGCTGGCGGTGGAGGGGTGTTGAAGCTCAATTTGAGATTAGAATTGAGAGGAATTAGAGATTTTGCAAAGTAAGTAGCCTCATTGTCACCATTTTGTTAACCGATTAAGTTGGTGCATTTGCATGAGTTCTATCATGAATTTATGGATGAAAATGATAGTATCATACATGCATGTGTTTGTCATGATCTTAGAATAGAAATTTGATGAAGGGTTGTGCTTGAAATCTAATTTTTTGCTTGAATTAGAGAACCGATTAACCGAAGGACAAATTTGAAGATAATGTTAATGCTTGGGACTAATATGTAAAATTGAAAGAATTAGGGTTTGAATTGGAAATTTTCCATTAGGAATGAATTTAAGATTATGGTTTTAATTATAAGATGTAGGCTTTGGATTGGCTTAAAGGTGATTAAAATGAAGTTAGATTGAAGGAATTATGAAATTGGTTCAGTAAATTATGTAAACTAAAATTGTGGGACTGTTTTGTAATAATTAGAAAATGCTAGGATTGAAATTGGTTAAATTATGATTCTGGAAATTGATTTAAAAATCAAGGGGATAATGTTAGAAAATTTTTAGTAACTCGAATTAAACTTAAAATGGCTCAATTCGATAAATTAAGCAAATTAGTGGAATCTGTCCAAGAACAACCCTGTTCCGACATCAAATTTGAAAATTCACTTTAAATTGCATATAAGGAATTTGAAGCTGAAATTTTGATGGATTAAATTCTCATATGTCTATTTTAGTTGAGAAAAAACAGAGCTCAATTTGGAGCTATGTGCTAAAATATGGAAATGAATTAAGTTAGGCACTTCAAAATTATTTTAAATCCGGAATACCTGTAAAGAAGTAATAAACTGTATTCATCTAGAAATGATACAAATGTAAGGCCAATTTGGTTAAATAGGAGATTGAATTAAATTTCTACACATGTATGATAATTGATTTTTAGAATTGTGTAGAGAAAGTTATGACCAATTTAGTGACTGGTGCTCAAGTCTACCAGATTAGGACAACCTTGAGAAATTGAAACGAGCATTTGCATATTGGTGGTCTAATGCATGATTTAGATACTAATATGTCTTTTATATGTATGTGTATGATCAAAAAGACCAAGGGATTGACAACTTGGAGGAGGAAGCCAAGATTGGGTCATCCCAAAGAAGGAGCAAGGGGATTACTATCAAGGAACAAGAGTAGCTTGGGAGTTTGTGAGTGTAGTTACCCTAGTGTTGGGATTAGTGTCCTAACCACCATTTGTTTTTATTTAATTTCAGTTATGTTACATGCATGAAAATGACTTAAATTAATGCTGGAAATTTAGTAAGGGAGTGAGGCTAAATAATCAAACATGAAAGTTGGCTCGAGTGAATTGTTGGTATGATGAATTATGTGTATTATTGGACTGCTTTGTGTGTTGTTATGAATGATTGAATGACGCATGAAAATTCTTGTATGCTACTGAATTTGGAATGCACTTAAAGGTCGATACATGCTTGTTTTCCATGGCTGATTGTTACATGTATAAATTGAATCTGGATGCTCTTGATTTAGACGATTGAATGATATGAAAATCCATATGATAGCTTGCTAGAAATTATCATGACATGGTTTGATCAAATAACCTCTTGTTGTACCATGATTTATCTTCTATGACATGAAATATAACGAATATGCTAATTTAAAAGCTACAAGTCCTTGGTTTGCTAGATGGCTTAGGTAAAAGGGCATGCCTTAGGGTCTAGAGCTCTCTTGATTCGTGTATTGACATACCTTCTCGTATTGGTGATTATACACCTTCTTGATTAGCACCTTGTGTGCCTTGTTAAATGGTACTATATGTACTAGTGGATTTGGTGTCTTAGTACCCACCTGTGATACTATCTAGTATCTTCTTGATTTGGTACAAATGTACGAACTTGTGACTCAATTACCTAGACCAATCTAATAACCAGTGCAACTTAATTACAAGGTTGAACATAACTTGACTTGACTTGCATGGATTGTTCTTATGATAATTGTTATTGTGACTTATCTTGCAAGCATTGATTATTGTTATATAACTATTATGATTGTATATGATTGAATATGCCATGAGACTAGCTAGGTCTTCTTAGTAAAAGCTTATGTAGGAAATCTTGGTGCAACATTGAATAAGATCTAACTTGTTTTAAAATTGAATAATAAATGCTACCTCACTAAGTGCAACTTTGTACTTATCATCTCTTGTTTCCTTCTTCCCAACCTAACAGATTGAACATGGTTCGATAGCTAATATTCCCTTGATCGAGAGCAAAGACTACAAGCATATTAATCATGTATGACTTGATCCCTTCTTTTTCGACTTCTGGATGGTGGCATAGAGTTAGTTTTTGTATTGGTTATGTCAAGCATTTTGTGTGTAAATTATGTGGTTAATGATGCTTGCAAGTTGATTTTGGGCTTGTAATGAATTAAAGAAATGTTTGTAAATACAATCTTAGCATGTAATGTTTTGAGACCTTGCTCATAAATATGTTAGTATGGTTTTAGGAACGATAGTTTGATCTTTTTTTGAAATCTTGAATGAAATATATGGTTGAATGAGTTGTTAATGAGTATGTTTGGCCATTTGTTCTTAGCATACCAATCGATTAAACCCTTGCCTTGTAATCAATCGAACGGAATTATATTTTATCTATGTATAAGATTGATGTTCGAATAAGTCAATAAAGTTTAGGATACCTTGTTTACTTGTATGGTTCAAATACTTAAGTCTTAATTTGTACATGATCAAAATATTATATATAGGTTGAGTAAGATGATAACATTAGCAAATTTAATATTGTAGACAAGTTATAGGTTTGAATAAACTTTAATCTCTTCTAACTTGGAAGTGTTTTGGTTGATCGTTGCTTTGGAATGAGTTGCGAAAAGTTTTAAATTTTTCGCGTTTTCGCGACGCCTCCCGACCGATTTACTGCTAAGCCGGGAGGGAGGTGTAACAAAATCCATGTTTAATGATTGTTTAGAAATTAATGGAGAATGATTTGAAGAAGAGTAGATTAGGAAATCAATAAATCTATGTGTTTGGAAGAAAATGAGAGAAAGTTGAGAGAAAACTTTTGAGAAAATTATCTTACAATAGAAAAATGATTAACCGTAATTAGTTTAGAAAATAAGAGGGAAATAGATATCAAAACATAAGAAGGGTGAATAACTTTTTAAGGATTCTTAGTTTAAGCATCCTTTTAATTTAGTTACCAAAAATTCATTTATGTAATATTAATAAAATAATCATTTCCTAATTAAAATCAAATTAACTTTATCAAAAGCTTTCTAAGAAATATCTCATTATTTAACATTTCATTAAATAACCTTTAGTATAACTAAATTTATCAAAAGATCTATTTATTAAGAACCAATTAATTTCCCAGAATTAATTAATTAGTCAAATTCCTCAATTAATCCTAACCGAAGTACATTCATCATTCCAAACTTCTAACCTGGTTTTCGGGATGTTATAAGGTTACATATTAATGTTTGCTGGCGGAGCTATATCTTAGAGAAGTGATAAGCAGACATTGAGTGCCACTTCCATTATGAAAGTCAAGTTCATTTTGTGTTTTGACGCTACCTCAAATAGAGTATGGTTAAATAGTTTTATTTCTGGGCTTAGACTTGTGGATTCGATTTCTAGGCCATTAAGGATATATTGTGACAGTTTAGTCATTCAATAAAAGTAGAAGTCGAAGAAAACACTTCGACAATAAGTATCTAGCCATAAGGGAACATGTTAAAGAAAAGAAAGTGGCCATTGAGCACATTAACACTAAGCAGATTCTAGCAGATCCTTTAACTAAAGGTATGTCACCAAATAAATTTAAGAATCATGTTGTCACTATGGGACATGTTCCCACTTTGTAAATTTTATTTGTAAGAACGATTCTATTGAAACTCTAAAAAAGTTTGGTATTTTCATATCTATTGTGTACACATTAAGTTAATTATTTTGAGAAATTTTTCTAAAGTTTAGACCTAGAATAAACATTGGGTTTATTCATTAGATAATATGGGCTAAAGCGTTAAGACTTAATGTATTGTGGTGCATGAAAGATACTACTCAAATTATATGGAAAACAACGCCATGATTCGTGAATTATGTTTCAACTTAAAGTATTCGTGAACAATATGAACCAAGTGGGAGAATGTTGGATAACTATTTAGGTGGTTCGTTGTTATTGGTAACATGGGCAAAAGAGTGAGGTTATGAAACCACCATACATGTAAACGTGGGAAAACAACCCATCACCCACTTTCCATGATCTCAAATTATGGCAGTGAGTGGGAGGTTTCAGATGGAAAAACCTCCTATAAATACCC
This sequence comes from Hibiscus trionum, assembly GCA_030270665.1. Lineage (NCBI taxonomy): Eukaryota > Viridiplantae > Streptophyta > Magnoliopsida > Malvales > Malvaceae > Hibiscus > Hibiscus trionum. The sequence goes on from BSYR01000021.1 coordinate 34,541,434, forward strand.
ATGATAGAAGGTCATTAAGAACCAAATCACCAAGTATTTCGTATTCCATCTAGAGTGAGATTTTGAGTGCTTAAAAGATCCTTAACAATTAGTGTATTCGTGTAGCCGTGTTCGATATATTCGACGGTAGTTCGAGACATTCGGCGTGCTTGACAGTGGTACAACCACACCTCAAATTTAATATACAATCTTAGCAATGGCTGAAGGTATTTATGATTTCGATCTTTCCATTGTGCTTTTGCTCGATTTATGTTACATAATTATCTTATCTTAAATTACCTTGTGGCCAATGCATGCTGTCCGAGTGTGGAACCGCATGTGGGGGTGAATTTTCAATGGAAAATCGGAAATGGACAGCTTGTGTTATTTTGGTTTGATTTATGGGTTACACAACAACCATTGAAGGATGTATTCCCGCGATTGTTTGCTTTGGCACTGAACAAATTGGCATGGGTACGTGACTATGCAGTGGATAGCCGTTTTAATCATGGTCAATGGGAGGGATTTTTTAGGAGGCGATTGTGGATATTCGAGCAAGAGCAGTTGCGAGCATTGTGCGAGTTGGCGTGTGGTGTTCGCCTATGGGAGGCTAGTATGGATACGCTGATTTGGATTCCGGATGAACATGGTGAGTTTTTGGTTCAGGCTATGTCTAAGGCGTTATTGTTGGATAGGGTAGGGGATAGCGAGTTTGGGGGCTGTTTCGCGTGGCGTGTGCTTGTCCCACCCAAGGTGCAAGTATTCTTATGGTTCATTTGGTTGAAACGGTTGTCGACAGCGAATTTTTTGCGCATTAGAGGGGTTCCTTTGTCGGAGGGGCAAGGTTTGTGTCCGTGGTATGTAAGGGTGGAGGAATCAATAGCTCATTTATTTTATGATTGCCCTTGTATACAACAGATTTGGGATTGGTTGCGCGGTTGTTGGGACATCGCGTTACCTTTACCGGCGAGTTTCACGGAATTCTTTGTGGTGATTTTTCACAGTTCATTCTATGGTTGTAAATTGAAGTGGTGGGTGGCTGGTGTTAGTGCAATGTTATGGTCCCTATGGCTAGCCCGAAACGATTTTATTTTTCGGGGAAAACGCTCGACATTGGCGGAAATTTGTTTCCTTGTTAAACTTCGCTCTTTTTATTGGATAAAGGTAGATGCCGCGAGTAAGGTTATGATTGAATCAGTGTGGTGGTCGTGCCCATCTACATGTGTCGTTAGTCCACGGCCAAGTAAGGTGCGTGCTGGAATTTCGTGGCAGCCACCTATAGCGGGGACATTGAAGTTCAATGTGGACGGATCCACCAGGGGTAAGCCCAGGCCTGCGGGTATTGGGGGTGTGTTGCGCGACGCAGACAGTCGCATTTTGGGGATTTTTTCCGGACCAGTGGGGCGTTTGGACTCCAATGTGACGGAGGTGTGAGCTATTGAGTTGGCAGTAAGATTGATGGCGGAAGGGAATTGCCGTGACCAGTGTGTGGTGATTGAGTCTGATTCTCAAGTAGCGTTGAGTTGGGTTACGCGTTCGGCTAAATGACCGTGGCGGCTATGGGAGTCTTTTGTGACAATTGATCGAGCATGCCAAGTCATTTCAGAGATACAGTTTCAGTACGTGCCGCGTGAGGCGAATGGCTTCGCAGATGTGTTAGCTAAGGAAGGAGTGGATAGGTGTTCATTATTTCTAGCATGTATGTAGGTGTTATTGCATGTTTTGACGGGCCATTACGTACTCTTTTCCTCTATTAGGTTAGGGAGGCTTTTAACGAGGCGTATGGTTGTGTCGTGCTGTATGTTTTTCTTCATGAATAATATACATACAGTTTCTGATAAAAAAAAAATTACCTCTGAATTTTTTTTTATTAATTTTGAAAATCTGAGTACAATGGATTGATTACAATATTTTTATATTTGATTCTTTGTTTACATGAGTAAGCAAGCATTAAATTGATGAAAGAATTTCTGACTACTATTTGTTTTTTTTTTTGTTTTTTGCGCTCTCATGTTGGTTGGGGGAGCCGGTGGGAGTATAACGAGATGGCGGCCCTTGGTTCGTGAAGAACGGGCGGTCATTGATGAAGACACGCGAAAACATCAGAGCAAAGGAGATGAAAAGTCTTTCCCGGTCAGATTTAATTATGGCCATTGGATCAGATCTGATCCAACGACTGAGATTGCTTGAAGATGGACGGTCCATATAACGTCTGAGTGATGATGTGGTGGCACTTGATGATGACACGTGGTGATTGGGAGTTGAAGAGCCATGGGCGTGCATCACAAGTGCGTGTGAAAGGGACTCTCAGGCTTGATATTGGTCGTTGGATCTGGCTTGATCCAACGACTCTTCTTTGGCTGTATAGGAAAGGATATAGCGTAGTAGGGTTTTGGTATATTGTTGGGTCCAAATGAGCCATATGTAATAATATTATTTTTGGGTTTGTAAATAATATTGGACTTGAACATTAATAAACTAATTGGGCTTATTATATCATATCTATTTTTTTAACAACAATATAATAATAATAATATAAAAACCAGATAAAAATTAGTGATTACAGTTTCCCCTTTTTGTTTGTTCTTGTGAAATGATATCAAAACAAAGATCATAAGCACTCATTTTTATCCATTTTTTGTTCAAAGCTTTGGAATCGCGAGTTCTTCTGGAACTTTTCATTTTTCCTCGACCAATTCATCAACCTGCAAGTGCCCAGCTCTTAGTCTTGAGACAACATCTTTAGGGAAGGACCAAATCAAAACATCTTTATGAAAGGATCAAAATAAGAAAATCTGGTTTTAAGGAAAACATCATTTTGGAAGGATTAAATTGATTTTAAGAAAAGCATCATTGTGGAAGAATTCAGAAATCAAGAAATTGATTTTAAGAAAACCTTCCTTATTGAAGGATTTGGACATTAAGACATTTAAGTTTTAAGAAAAATATCCTTATGGAAGGGTTTAGAAATTTTGGAATTTTGGTTTTAAGGAAAACGTGTGGCACCTCCCTCCCGGTTTAGTAGTAAACTGGTCGAGAGGCGTCGCACAAACACGGAAAATTTAAAACTTTTCGCAACTCATTCCTAAAGAATGAGTTGCTTGGCTAGTAAGCAATGATCAACCATAACACTTAGCAAACAAATCCAACATGTTCAGATACATGACATTCAATCACATACACAAACAACCAAATTAGGGAAGACATTAACTTAACTCCCAAGTTAGGTGAGATTAAAGTTTATTCTTACATATAACTTAACTACCATATTAAAATTTACTAATGTTACCATCTTAATCAACCTATATATAAAATTTTAATCATATACAAATTAAGACTTAACTATTTGAACCATACAAGTAAACAATGTATCCTAATCTTTATTGACCTATTCGAAACATCAACCCCAATACATAGAAAAATAATAATCCCATTCGATTGATTACAAGGCAAGGATTTATTCGAATGGAATGCTAAGAACAATTGGTCAAACATACTCATTTAACATTTCAATCAACCATATATTTAATTCAAGATTTCAAAACAAATCATGCTTTCATTCGTTAAACCAAAATGACATATTTACAAACAAAGTCTCAAAACATTACATGTCAAGTTTGTATTTACAAACATGTCTTCAATTCATTACAAGCCAAGATCAAACTAGCAAAAACATCATTTGTTCAAAATTCTCAAAACCCACATCATCATCCATATCATCTAGACCTATTATGCATGACATAACCAACTCAAAAACAACTCCTATGCCACCATTCAGAAGTCGAACAAGAAAGATAACTTCATGCATGATTACTATGCTTGTATTCTTTGACCTCGATCAAGAAAGCATTAGCTATCGAACCATGATCAATCTATTATGTTGGGAAGAAGGAAACAAAAGGGGTGATAAGTATAAAGTTTTACTTAGTGAGGTAGCATTTACATTATTAAATTTTAAAATTAATTTTGGATCCTATCTAAGGTTTGCACAAAGTTTACTAAACTAAGCTTTTAATAACAATTATAGGTAATATCATGGCATATTCAAGCATATAATCTCATACATATCATATAACAACAATCATTTTTCACTCAATCATTGCTTGCAAAACAAGTAACATCACACAATTATCATAAAGGCAAACAATTCAGGACAAGTCATGGGTAATTTAATCTTGTAATTAAGTTGCCTTTGTTATTAGTTTGGTCTAGGTAATCGAGTCACAAGTTGGTACATATGTACCTAATCAAGAAGGTACTAAATAGTATCACAAGTAGGTGCTAAGACACCAATTCAATTAGTACTTAAAGTACTATTTCACAAGGCACACAAGGTGCTAATCAAGAAGGTGTATAAACACAATACAAGAAGGTATATCAAAACCCAAATCAAGAGAGCTCTAGACTCTAAGGCATGCCCTTCTACCTAAGGCCAACTAGAAAACCAAGGTTTTTAATTTATTAAGTTAAATATTTTACAATTCAATAGTTAATCGAGCTTGTAATATATCATAGGTAACAATAATGATACAAGTAGAAGCTAATCTTATTCTATCAAAAATATCATAATTTCCAGCAAGCATTATATTCATTTTAAGCATCATGTGATCATTTAAATAAATAGGAAACAAGTTCAATCCATATATGTAGCAGCCAACAATAACAAACAAACATGTAGCAAACATGAATAACATACTAGGCAACCAACAATTCCTAGTGTTTCTACCATTTAATTCACTTCTTCCCTTATCTAATTTTTACCAATCCATAATTAATTCATGTTCATATAATCAAGAAAGCATGACAAATCAAATAATAAACATTGGTTAGGACACTAGTCCTAACCCTAAAATAAACTACACTCACAAACTTCCAAGCTACTCTTGTTCCTTGATAGTAATTCCCTTGCTCCTCCTTTGGGATGACCCAATCTTGGCTTCCTCCTCCATGTTCTCAATCCCTTGGTCTTTTTTATTATACACATACATATAAAAGACATATTAGTATCTAAATCATATATTAGACAACCAATATGCAAATGCTAAATTCAATTTCTCAAGGCTGTCCTAATCTGGCAGACTTGAGCACCAGTCACTAAACTGATCATAACTTTTTCTATACAATTCCAAAAATCAATTATCATACATGCGTAGAAAGGTAATTCAATAATATATTTAACCAAATTGGCACCACATTTTATCACTTCTAGATTTATACAGTTTATTACTTCTTTACATGTATTCCAGATTCGAAACAGTTTTGAAGTGCCTAAATTAATTTATTTCCAGATTTTAGCACATAGCTCCAAATTGAGATCCGTTTTCTCTCAACTAAAATAGACATATGAAAGTTTAATACATAAAAATTTCAGCTTAAAATTCCTTATATAAAATTTATAGTGAATTTTCAAAGTTGTTGTCCAGAATAGGACTGTTCTGGACATATTTCACTAACTTTGTTTTGTCTTACAATTTATCACATATCTCAACATTTTCACTAATTCAACCCCAACACTTTATTTCACCATCTATTAACATCATTTTCAAGTCCTCACCAATTCTTTTAACCACCAGTTTAGTCCTCAATTTTACCAAAATATCAGATTAGCCCAATTTCATGTTCTATTTCACTAATTTGCTCAATTTACTAAATTGAGCCATTCTAATGCTCAATTCAAGTCACTAAAATTTTTCTAACATAATCCCCTGATTTTTAAGTAAATTTCCAGCATAGACCTCCAGTCAAATTCATTTCTAAGCTCATAAACATTACATGCATGCATGATACTATAATTTTCATTCATGAATTCAAGATAAAATTTAAGCAAATGCAGCATAACACAATCGGTTAGCAAGATGGTGACAAGGATGACTACTTACATTGCAATATCTCTAATTCCTCTTGAATCTAATCTTAAATTTAAGCTTCAACACTCCTCAATGGCCAGCAAAACCGCAACAAATCCTCTCCCATTCCTCTCTAAAGTTCACGACAAGAAGGAGAAGATAAATTTGGTTTGGTAGTGAGATTTGTCTAATCCCACTTTCTCTCAAAGTGGCCGGCCAAGGAGATAATTAGGGATGGAAATTCCTATTTTATCCCTCACATCTCTTCTAAAATTAGCTAATTACAAGGGTTAGGCTTGGTCCATTTGAATTTTAGCATGCAACATTATCATTCAAGCTTAATTTGGTTTTTAATCATCTTAATTTAACTCTCATATTTTCAATTTCATTCAATTAGCTACTAAACCGTCTAATTATAATTAAATTGTGATCAATTAATTCATTTAATTAATCAATTTAATGTATATTCCTTCTAAGGTACATTGAGGATATTACAAAACGTCCTTATGAAAGGATTTGCAAATTTTGGAATTTTGGTTTTAAGGAAAACGTCCTTACAGAAGGATTTAGAAATTTAGGAATTTTGGTTTTAAGGAAAACATCCTTTAAGGAAGGATTTAGAAATTAATGAATTTAGGTTTTAAGGAAAACGTCCTTATGGAAGGATTTAGAAATTAAGAAATTTGAGTTTTAAGGAAAACATCTTCATGGAAAGATTAAATTAAAAAATTTGGGTTTTAAGGAAAACGTCCTTATGAAAAGATTAACTATGAAATTTGTTATAAGCATAACATTCTTATGGAATGATTAAATTAAGAAGTCTGTGTTTTAATAAATGCGGTATCTCGCTTTGAGACTACCAGAAGGAGAAAATATCCTTATAGAAGGATTTGATTAAAATCTTGTTTTACGGAAAACAAATCCTAATGGGATGATCAAATGAAGAAAAACATCCTTAGGAAAGGATCGAAGTTAAAATCTCATTTTATGAAAAATGAATCCTTATGAATTAAGGATAACATCCTTAGGGAAGGATCAAATGCTCAGAAATTTGATTTTAATAAAAATGGTAACTCGCTTTGAGACTACCTAAAGAAATCCTTGGATTGCATTGTAACAACGCAAGCGACACTAAAGCGCGTGTCTCCTTGGTCTATGCAAAGGTGCACAAAGTCCTTTTCGAAGTTGTCTTTTCAGAAACTACACGTCCGACCTCCTATTTAAATGCTTTATGAGAATATCTTAATTATACATGGGCACATTTTATGATGCAAAGGTGCAACATATTCATGTAGACTTATATTCTCATTAAGGATTCAAAGAAACATGCAATTCTTGTTAAGTTTTTCTTTTTCTTTTTTTCTTTTTCTCTCTTTTTTGCTTCTTCTCTTCTTTTTTTTCTTTTTTGTCAGGGTGGGTAGGCTTCATCTTGGGACTACAACCATTCCTCATTCTTATGCGCTAATAAAATTTGCCCTTAAAATTTTATTGTCGATTCTCTGATCGAACCTTCTAGCCAAGTGACCTCGATCGATATAAACTCTTCGCTTAAGAAAAACCCTTTGACTTCTTTATTAGTCAAATTCTATCATCTCCGTTCCATTTTTGGTCTATTCTTATTTGAACTCCTATGCGTAAGAGATCTTTGTTGTTTCACGGGCAATGATGCCCCGCTCGACTTGTATTCAACTCATTTCTTGTTTTTGATCCAACATGCAGAGTCTTCATCTATATTCACATCAGGCCAAGCAAAATGCCTCAACTCCCGAACTCATCTTTAAGTTAAATCTTCTTTGTTTGAACTTATTCGAAGCATTTGGAGGAACCAACTCTAAGTCCCTATGCTTTAAATCTCAGTACAAAGTAACGTAAAAGGGCATTTTACTTGTGTCTGTTTCAATACAAGATAAATAATGACAATGTTTGAAAATTGGTAGTCATTTTTATTGAAATCAGAATTTGGAGAGAGTGTCAAACATTTAAAAAAATGTTTGGAAAATGGTAAGCATTTTTTGAATCAAAATTTGGAGAAAATGCCAAACATTTTTGAAAACTAATGTTTGAATCAAAATGGTAAACATTTTAAGAATAAAAATTTAGGGAAAATGCCAAACATTTTTTAACACTAATGTTTGGCCCCAAAATATCAAATGCAATGACAAATTTTCCTTTAGTTGACAAAGATCAACCTAAATGAAAAGTATGTTTAAAAAATTTTTGTGGCGGTGTATGTACATGTCTAGCCAGATTAAATGCCCCGAATATCAAGTGCAAGAGAGACACTAAGGTAACTTACCGATGATTACCCCAAAGCATATCATGTGTTTATGGGACCTCGAAATCTGAATTGATATATGAGGATGTGAAATACCTTCCAAGTTATTTTGGTTTTTCACCAGTTTAGAACTACACTTTGTTAGGTTTCACCTTTAAATTATTATTTCTTTATCTCATTTCTTTCTCGTTTGTGGAATTCAAGTCATCACATTCTTTTGGCTCGAGAATAATGATGGAGAAAACAACAATACCCCGAGCTACTCGGCATTATCATGAGTTGAAAATGTTATCATCACTCATTAAGATTAGGGTTTAAACTTGAATGGTGCATTGCAACCTTATTTTCCCATTGCTTTAGCGGAATGCCCCAAAGTTGTCACACTCTTATCCGAAAATGCCTCTTTACCAGGATTCGAACATTGGAGTGCCTTTTTTATATCTCGGGATTACATCTCCTTAATTGTTCAACTTTGTCAAGATTTGGAAATTACCCATGAAGCCAAGATACAAAGTAGATAGAGCATACCTTCCTTATTAGATACTCAATCTTACAGCCATAGCGGAGTGTTCCCTGAGATTTCGTTTCTTTTTCCTTTTTCTCTTATCTTTGTTTTTCTTTTTTCCCTATTTTTAATTGTGGAAGTATTTTCATTATTCTCCCAAGTACATTAAGTTATTTTCACATGTGGTCATTACTGACTAACCAAGTTAACTTAGAATATAAGCACATATTCATCATCTCCGCAACTTTCAATTTCTGCTAGAAACTAGCCACTCAAAATCCCTGTCAGGGTCAAAATCAATGTTCCTTATGCAATTGATATACGGGGACCCAATAGGAAAATATATACATGTGCATCTCATTTTCAAAAAAAAATATGTGTATGGGAGAACAAAAACTACCCCATAAAATTGAATGAGGTGTTTTGAAGAATCAAAGATTACAAATTGTTTGTAAGTGATAACAAAACAATATTTAAAACAAATATCATTTAACAAAATATATGCCCTTATAAAATGTCTTCACTACTTTTTGGGCCTAACGTAGTGAAGATAATTTTGCATTACTTCAAAACAAAATGCATGAAATCAGCAAATGAACATCAAATTGGGAAATCTACACCTCCCCAAAAATCATATCCATCCTCTCTTTTTTTTTCAAAATTTCAATAGGCCGACCTCAATAAAACCTTGGACCTTATTCTTCAGGACTCCGCAATTCTCTATCGTATGGCTCGTACTTCCTACATGGTAGCTACATGCGACATTAACATCGTAACCCTAAGGGTAAGGAGGTTCCTTTGGCTTTGACTAGACTAGGGTCAACAGTTTCTTCTCAACAAGGGTTGGGAGCAACTCGGTGTAGGTCGTAGGAATCGAATGAAGCACCCTTTTGTGCTTTTAGACCATGAGGTTGATTATAGGGACGAAATTGGGGCTGGTCGGTTGGGTGAGCACCGACCATATGAACGTGAGAACCTTGTCCCCGCTGGGTGGTTGTGCTGTAGGGATCTATTATTTTCCCTTTCTTAATGGCATCCTCGATGCGTTCTCCAGTCACGACCATGTCCGCAAATCTAACGACAAGGTAGCTTATCAAGCGATCATATAATACTCCCCTTAGAGTGTCCACAAACATTGGAGTAACTTTGTCTTCTCGAATCGAGGGTTGTACTTGAGGTGCCATATCGGCCATTTTTGAGTGTATTGATGGAAACCCTCGTTAAGCTTTTGTTCCAAACTTTGTAGTAGGAACCTATTGAGTTGATCAAACAATGCAATTGGCAAAGAGGGGTGAAATGATAATTAAAATTTTGAATGGAGGGAAATGGATGAATAAAAAAATTGCACAAAATATTTATAGTGGTTCAAGTTCTCCAATGCACTCTACATCGACTACCTTAGCTCCCGCTAAGGATTTTCAACCAATCCACTATTGATTCTTCCCCTTTTCTTGGATGAGGAGGAAACCTTACAAGGAAATTAAGCTTTCTACCCAAAGATTAATTTGAAACACTCTTTACAATTTGAGAAAATGGCATACCTTACGAATTCCTCTAAAAGGATGAATTATTTACCCAAATACAATTTATCACTCCCCAAACTCACAATACAAATAAGAATGAAACACTAAATAGAGTTGGGTACAAGGATTTGACAATAAAAGGCACAAGGGTTTGGATTTGATGCTTGGATGATTCTTGTAGGTTCAATAGTTGTTGATGGTGCTCAAAATGCTTGCTTTTATACCTTCTCATTGATTTCTAGCCGTTTGGGTGGTTGACATCATAAATATAGCCGTTGGGACTTCATCTTCCCACCATTAATGTTGTTCTGCAACTACTCATACCGAAACGACATCACCTGTATCGAAACAGAGCAAAAATAGAAAGAGCCATTGGGAGCATTTAAGAGACCGTACCAAAACGATCGCAGTTGTTCCGATACTGAAAGAGCATGTTTCGAAACGGGACAAGGTCGTATCAAAACATTTTGTAACTGTGAAAACTCGTATCGAAACGCACCTAAACCGTATCGATATGCTTAACTAATTTTCAATAAAACGGTTATGACAAAGCAACGACCATATTTTTAAACCAACTTTTAAAACTCGTATCGAAACGATTGAGGCTGTTTTGATACTCCCGTATCAATAGGAGTTCTCTCATTTCGAGCCCACACTTGGCAGTTTCAAATAGTTTCGAAACACCTAAGGGGCGTATCAAAACGGCTAGTCAAAATCACTTTATAGTTTCAAATCGTTTCACAAAATCTAAGGGGTGTTTCGAAACGGTTAGTCGAAAATCACTATTTTGGCTTGGTAAACACTTAGAAAAAATTATGGGAACTTGATTTTTGACTTAAACATTTTGCTTGTCAATTTTGGGAAGTTTGAGGACTTTAAAATTTTATCTTCTTTTCAAATTAGTCCTTGAAATATTTGTTATATCAAAATCAAAGTTTTTGTTTTACAATCCCCCTATTTGATATAACAAAACCAAATATAATTTTTTAAAGTTGTGAGAACTTTGTAAAACTTACTCCCCCTCAATTTAAGATAGGTTTTTAAAATTAAGTTGCAAATTTTCAAAATTTTCTCTACTTCTCCCCCTTTTTGTTAGATCAAAATAGGCATAATTCAATGACAAATAAAAGGGTAATTAAATCAAAGAAAACAACATAATATACTAAGTTCATAAATCCAAAGCATAGAACATAAATCCAAATTGAATTCCTAAAGGCATGACATAGGAAAAACATAGTTCAAAATCTAAAATAGGTGCATAAAAAAGCTAGATAATATGATATTCTATGAGATGCAACCTAGTCTAAGGATCCATATTGTCACCATCCTCATTATCCTCATCATCTCCATGATCGCCATCTTCGTCTTTATCTTCTTCTTGTCTTCTTCTAAAGTGTTTCCATTCTCCATAGAAATCGGTGAAGGAGAGATCCATCGAAGCATATTGATTTTCAAAAGAAGTGAGACGATTTTCCACATTAAGAACACGTTCATCCAAAGCAGTGAAACATGTGTCGATGGTAGTAAATCCGGAAGAGATGTCGGTCTGCAAGTCGGTGAATTGCGTGTTGAGATAAGCCATAAGCGCATCATTTTTTTGAGAAGCAATATGAGCTTGAGGTGGAAGATCAACCAGAGGATCTCTTGCCCCTCTATCCACACCAACCCATTCACCTAGAACGTAGTGAAATCCAGACCTTAAGAAGGTGCTTTCATCGAGCTTTTTCTTGAGAGACTCTGGATAGTCACACGAACAATCAATCGCGGACTTGAAAAAAAATGTAGCTCAATGCAATCCCATAGGTGAAGGATTGGATGGAGTCAGAACCACAATGCCTAACCAAATGCACCATCTTGGAAAACATGATCTTCACGAGGTTCGGTCGCTTTTCTTGACGAAAGCACTCTAGCAAAAAATTGTCAACTTGGCGGATGTGAGCAAACTTGCCTCCGGAGGGACGGAACCACCAAGAGATTATGAGATGCAAGAACTGATCATGAACATCTAAGGAGAGAACCGAGCCGGTCCTAGAGCCCAAAGTGGTCTCATCTTCAATGCCTTCATCGACAAGGCCTAGGATATTGACCAAAGTCGATGGCTCAATTCGGACCTTTTCCCCATAAGATAGGACTCTATGGCAATAACTTCGGAATGGTCTTGGTTACTCACTAACCGGGCATTAGCATGAAACAACAAAACAAGGTTATGATAAAGAATGTCGGGTATAGTCATGAAAAATAAGAACCCCCAACGCTGTAAAAGAGGTAGATATTTGAAGTAAAAGCGTTCAGAGTCAAGGAAGGTTATATCAACCATACGCTCACGACGAATAATGGTGTCTTGATAGAGCTTGAAGTTTGTGTGAGTGTCGTTGTTTTTTAGACTCTTTGTGAAAAGAAGAGTTAAGTTAGGATGAGAAGAATCGTCAACAACGGCTTTAGATCCTTCGCTCGTATCTTCGGTCTTTTGCTTCTTGTGAGCCATTGAAAAAGCCTAAAAACGTTTTAAGCAAGCAAAATAATGTATGCATTAAAATTCACATTCAATCCAATAGATATCCTATAATCAAGTTTTAAATATATAAAAAATATAAAAAAAATTAATAAGATAATTTGACAAGCTGAGATGAAAAAAAGAAAAAATATACGATTAAAAAAAATTATATTCGAATAAAAAAATTGTATTTTGAAGAAACTTTTGCAAAAACTTTGAAACCCATAGTATAAATATGTAATATATACAAAAGAAATAATTTTAAATCAAAGAATTAAAACGAAAATTGAAAAGAACAAGAAAATAGAAAAATACCTTGCTTTGGGATCTTTTGGAGGAATAGATGAATGTATATGCACAAACTTGATGAATCTTGCTTAGATTGGAGTTGAAGACTAAAAACCCTCAAGATTTGAGTGAAAAACGTTTAGGATTGATGGATATTTAAAGGAAAATTAGGGTTAGGGTTGATGAAAAGTTGTTTTAAATATGGAAACCCTTTAAATAGAGACTTTTCCGGATACATGTTTCGATACAGGTAGAGTCGTATCGAAACAAGCGTATCGAAACAAATTCGACCGTTCCGAAACCTTATGACCGTTTCGATACAGGTTTGATTATATCAATTCTCACAAAGATGCCCGTATCGAAACAGATGGAGGGTGTTTCGATACAGATTATTCCAGAACCAAAACGTTTCGAAACGTTTGTGTCCGTTCCGATACAGTTTGGTTCAATGATCTCTTTTATGGTAGCCCGTATTGAAACAAGGGTACCCATTTTGATACACATATTCCATAATGTGCAGTTTGGGCACAAAGTTGCAGAAAAATCGTTTTTTAATCGATTCAAAATGCATGATTAAGATGAATGAGCAAAGACTATAGGCAAAAACATTAACATATTCCCCCTAGCTACAATTATAGAAGCAAATTTATGCAAATTAACATATGCATGAATATCAATTAATTTCAAGTAAGATTTTTACCATTTGGGACCTAAAAAGGTCAAGAAAGGCTAGTTAAACCTAACTCTCTCCTAAGGGTCCAAAAAACGCTCTTTATCTAAAGGTTTGGTAAAAATATCCGCTGATTGGTTTAAGGTGTCAACATATTCTAGAACTACATCATTTTTCGCAACATGATCTCTAATAAAATGATGTCTAATTTCTATGTGTTTAGTTCTAGAGTATTGGATGGGATTCTTAGTGAGACAAATGGCACTAGTGTTGTCACAGTTAAGGGGTATGGTGTCTACTTGGATATCATAATCTAAGAGTTTTTGTTTCATCCAAAGGACTTGAGCACAACAACTCCCTAAGGATATGTACTCCGCTTCGATGGTAGATAAGGCTACACTATTTTTGTTTCTTAGAGAACCAAGATACGAGCATACTACCTAAAAATTGACATGTTCCGGAGGTACTTTTCCTATCTGTTTTGCATCCCCCATAATCTGCATCCGAAAAGGCATGAAGGTTAAAGGAAGAATCCTTAGGATACTAAAGGCCTAAGTTTGGTGTGTCTCTAAGGTATCTAAAAATTCTCTTTATGTCTACTAAGTGTGATTCCTTAGGGCTAGCTTGGAACCTAGCACACAAGTAAACACTAAACACAATATTCGGTCTACTTGCATTAAGGTAAAGCAAAGAACCTATCAGAGATCTATAAAGCTTAGAATCAACGCACTTACCTCCTTCATCTTTGTCAAGCTTTAAAGAAGAGTTCATAGGAGTAGCTTGAGGTTTCACATTCTCCAAGCCAAACTTCTTGAGCATGTTATTCACGTACTTTGCTTCATTGATGAAGATGCCCTCTTTCCTTTGCTTGATTTGGAGCCCCAAAAAGAATGAGAGCTCTCCCATCATGCTCATTTCGAACTCACCTTGCATTAGCTTAGAAAATTCTTTCCAATACCACCCATTAGTAGACCCAAAAATAATATCATCAATATAAATCTGTACTACTAAGATGTCATTACAATATCTTTTTGTGAAGAGTGTAGCATCCACCTTACCTTTTTCAAAACCTTTTTCAATTAAAAAGTTTGAAATTTATTCACACCAAGCTCTAGGAGCTTGTTTTAAACCATAAAGAGCTTTGGTTAGGTTAAAAATATGATTTGGAAAATTAGGATCCTCAAAACTCGGTGGTTGTTCAACATACACTTTTTCATTTATAAAACCATTTAGAAAAGCACTTTTTACATCCATTTGAAAAAGTTTGAAATCATGGTAACATGCAAATGCAAGAAGCATCCTAATAGCTTTCAGTCTAGCAACGAGTGCATAAGTTTCATCAAAATCAATTCTCTCTTCTTGAGTGTAACCTTGAGCAACAAGACTAGCCTTGTTTCTCACTATGTTACCACTCTCATCTAGTTTATTCCTAAAAACCCATTTAGTTCCTATGGTAGATTGATTACTAGGCCTTTCAACTAACGTCCATACTTTACTTCTCTCAAATTGATTAAGTTCTTCTTTGATATTCTTAGTCTCTATGCATGAAATAAATGCAACATGATTCATTAGTTTGAAAGAAGATCTAGTAGTTACCCCCTTGGATGGATCACTCAATATTTCACCACCTTTGACATAGTTGAACTCCCTTGGGTATGTCATCTCCTTTTCCTCAAGAGTCAAATCTTTCAATGCTTCAAGAGGTGGATCTTGAACATCAGCTTCTTTGGTTGGAATCTCATCCACCTTTGATGTTTTTCCTCCATCAATGGCTTCAATGTTCCCTATATCATCATCATCACAAAAATCTTTCCTCGGAAAGAGGTTATCATCAAAAACAACATATATAGACTCTTCAACAACTAAAGTTTTTTTATTAAATACTCGGTAGGCTTTAGAGTTTATGAATAACCCAAAAATATTTCTTCATCACTTTTAGCATAAAATTTACCTAAATTGTATTTTCCATTGTTCAAAACAAAACATTTACAACCAAAAGGGTGGAAATAGCTAATGTTAGGCTTTTTGGATTTTAAAATCTCATAAGGTGTTTTCTTTAAAATATGCTTAATCATTACTCTATTTATAATGTAACAAGCCGTATTAGTCGCTTCCGCCCAAAAATACTTAGGTATGTTATTTTCACAAAGCATGGTCCTAGCCATTTTTTCTAATGTTATATTTTTCCTCTCAACTACCCCATTTTGTTGAGGAGTACGAGGAGCCAAAAAATCATGGCTAATGTGTGCAAGTTTATGATCAAGATCATTTTGGGTAATTTTTGTAAAAGTAATAAAATTCTCTAAAGCCTCATCTTTAGTACTTAAGAATAGAACTAAAGTGTATCTAGAAAGTCATCTACCAAAATAAAAGTATATGACGTACCATCCAAGCTCATAGTTCTAATAGGCCCAAATAAATCCATGTGAACTAGTTTTAATACCCTACTAGTCGAAACATCATTAATGGGTTTAAATGAGGTTCTCTTTTGTTTACACTTAGCACAAGCATCACATATTTTATCTAATGAAAATTTTAGTTTGGATAAACCTCTAACTAGATTTTGGGAAGCTAATTTTTCTAAAACACTTATGCTAGCATGCCCAAGTTTTCTATGCCACAACCATGCATCATTCTCATCATGTGCAACTAAACATACATGGGATGAATGTATGTCATCTAAATGCACCATGTAGATATTTCCTATCCTATGCCCTATGAGCATCAATTGATTTGTTTTAATGTTCATTATTTTGCAACCATTTTTATCAACGAGAACATTAAAACCTTTATCACATAATTAACTAATGTTCAATAAATTATGCTTAAGACCGTTGACACATAAAACATTTTCAATGAAAATAGAAGAGTGATTACCAATGAAGCCAATTCCTTCAATGTGGCCTTTGGAGTTGTCACCGAAAGTCACTACTCCACCACTATTTGGCTTCAATTCTATGAACCTACTCTTGTCACCGGTCATGTGTCTTTAGCATCCACTATCAAGGTATCATGAGTTTTGACATGAAGCTTTGGCCTTGTAGCAATGCTCCCCCTACAAACAAAGAAAATAGGCTTTGGTTTTTGGTACCCGAATCATTTTGGGTCCATGTTTGTTAACCCTTAAAACCTTGGTTCCCTTAGGAATCCAAGAAGCAATAGCATTCACATTATTAGAAACAATGAGTTCCTTGGGAACCCAAACACTCCTAATTCTTTTATTTTTAGATTGCTTTGAAAATTTTCTTTGTTTAGGATAAAAAGGTTTTCTTTTTACATATTGCGTTTTAGAAGAATTTTCTTTCTCAAAATTATTTCTCCCAATAGTAATAGAAGTTTTAAGATTATCCACCTCCTTTGTGTGATAATCTTAAAAATCGGAAAGAAGTTTTTCTAAATCAACATTTTTCTTTTTGAGATCATTTGAAAGATTTATCAAATATAAAACTTTTTTTCTAATTCGGAGTTAGTTTTTGAAAGAGTCTCATTTTGATTTTTCAAATCGGAAATATTTTTCTTATTTCTCAAAATTGACTCTTTATATTTTTCAACTAACTCATCATAGACCTCTTGCAACTCATCATATGCATCATGAAGTTCATCATAGGTAAAATCGAAATTTGATGATTTGAGGTTTACCTTTGGATCATCATTAATGGCCATGAGGCAAAGGTTATCCACTTCCTCCTCCTCCTCGGATGACTCCTCATCACTCCAAGTTGCCATTTGAGCTTTAAGCTTGTTCTTCATCCCCAAACTCTTCTTTTTCAATTGAGGGCACTCAGATCGGATGTGGTCGGATTTCTTGTACTGATAATAAATGATTTGGTCCTTCTCCTCTTCTTTACTCTTGTTCTTGAAGTCCCCTTTTCTATTGAACTTTCTCCCTCGGTTGGACTTCATGAAACGAGTGAATCGTTTGGCCAACATGGCCATCTCCTCATCTTCATCCTCACTAGAATCGCTATCATGGTATGAATATTTAAGTGCGATTCTAATATTCTTTTTCTCAACTTCCTTCTTCTCAACATTCTTCTCCTCCATCTTCTTTTCATTTTCTCTTCCTTTTTTCGTGATCTCATGGGTAAGTAGAGATCCAACAAGATCATCAACCTTGAGAGTATTCAAATCTCTAGCTTCAATTATGGTCGTTCTCTTACTATCCTAAGATTTCGGAATGATTTTACTGAAATCCTTTAATCCATTGACGATGACCGAGAATCGATCAAACGTCTTGGAGACACTTTCGTTGGGATCCATCTTGAAGTTTTCATAGCTTAGATTGTGTAGCCCGATCTTTGTCTCATTGACATTGCTAGTTCCCTCATATGTTGTCTCGAGGGTATCCCAAACTTCCTTGGCATTCTCGATTGAAGACACCTTAGAGTAGATATCCGGACCAAGAGCACAAAAGATGACATGCAAGGTTTTATCGTTGACTTGCATCCTTCTTCTATCATCTTCGGTCGTTTCGGCTTTCACCTTTGGGACAAGTCTTCCTTCACCATCTCTCTTCATAGGAATGTATGGCCCTTCTTCAACTACATCCCATACCATGTAGTCGGTAGATTTGAGAAGAGTCGCATCCTATTCTTCCAATATGGGTAGTTATCCCCATTGAAGAATGGTGGTTTGGTGGTGGATTGAGACTCATGGAGGTTGGAAATGGAGGTGGATGTCATTGCTTGACTTGTTGTTGATCAAAACTCTCTTAGAATAAACTCAAGTGGGTTGTAATCCTTCCAATGAGTGTGGCTCTAATATCAATTGTTGAGTTGATCAAACAATGCAATTGGCCAAGAGGGGGGTGAATTGGCAATTAAAATTTTGAATGGAGGGAAATGAATGAATAAAAAAATTGCACAAGAGATTTATAGTGGTTCAAGTTCTCCAATGAACTCTACATCCACTACATTAGCTCCCACATAGGATTTTCAACCAATTCACTATTGATTCTTCCCCTTTTCTTGGATGAGGAGGAAACCTTACAAGGAAATTAAGCTTTCTACCCAAATCTTAATTTGAAACACTCTTTACAATTTGAGAAAATTGTAAACCTTACAAATTCCTATGAAAGGATGAATTGTTTACCCAAACACAAATCATCACTCCCCAAACTCACAATACAAATAAGAATGAAACACTAAATAGAGTTGGGTATAATGATTTGACAATAAAAGACACAAGGGTTTGGATTTGATGCTTGGATGATTCATGTAGGTTCAATGGTTGTTGTTGGTGCTCAAAATGCTTGCTTTTATACCTTCTCATTGATTTCTAGCCGTTTGGGTTGTTGACATCATAAATATAGCCATTGGGACTTCATCTTCCCACCATTAATACTGTTCTGCAACTACCCGTACCAAAACGACACCACTGTATCGAAACAGAGCAAAAATAGAAAGAGCCGTTGGGAGCATTTAAGAGACCGTATCGAAACGACCACGATCGTTTCGATACTGAAAGTGCCTGTTTCGAAATGGGACAAGGTCGTATCGAAACATTGTGAAACTGTGAAAACCCATATCGAAACGTACCTAAAACGTATCGATACGCTTAACTAATTTTCAATAAAATAGTTATGACAAAGCAACGGTCTTATTTTTAAACCATGTTTTAAAACTCGTATCGAAACGATTGAGGCCATTTCGATATTCCCGTATCGATACGAGTTCTCTCGTTTCAAGCCCACGCTTGACAGTTTCAAACCGTTTTGAATCACCTAAGTGGTGTATCGAAACGACTAGTCAAAAATCACTTCACAGTTTCAAATCGTTTCGAAACACCTAAGGGTGTATTGAAATGTTTAGTCAAAAATCATTGTTTTTGCCTTGTAAACACTTAGAAAAATTTATGGGAACTTGAGTTTTGACTTAAACAAATTGCTTGTCAATTTGGGAAGTTTGAGGACTTTAAAATTTTATCTTCTTTTCAAAATAGTCCTTGAAATATTTGTTATATCAAAATCAAAGTTTTGGTTTTACAGAACCGGTTTGGGATCATATATGTTACATGGTTGTATTGATCCAAGAAGTCCCTTGAGATGTCTCTCCATGGTTTAATGTTAGCCCGACTGAGCTGAGTATACCAGTGAATTGCTGACCCTATCAAGATATTGTAAAAATAATGGATGAGTAGCTTTTCATTCTTTATGAAGGCTGTCATTTTTTGGCAATACATGGTGATGTGAGTAGAGGGACAAGTAGTCCCATTGTATTTGTCAAAGTCAGGTACTTTGAATTTTGGCAGGGGGGGGGGGGGCTAGATCCGACACGAGGCTCAAGTGACTAGCCTCACTTCCCTGTTCATTCATCCCTTTCATGGCCTTAAACCTTTCTTCCAAAGAAAAAACTTTTCCTTGTACACTTCTCCCACATCGGCCTTGATCATCTTCTCTACTTTGTCTATCAAACTTAGATTAGGTAGTTCACCCTCACAATTTGCCCCTAAATCAACAGGCTGACTTGCAGATGCCCCAGTGGTGTCGATGTAGATTTTCCCTTTAGGGTTCATCATTTCTATTTGGACCTTAATGTGAGTTGTGGTCCCCTCTTGTTCTTCGGAGGGACCATCGGAAACATTCACTTTGTCTTCTCTTTTTGCAAGCAGAGTAGTCATTTGAGCAATAATCGCAGCCTGCAATTGTGCAATCTTATCATTGACACTCTGTTCGACTCTATCGAAACGGGTCTCTAGGTCCCCCTAACCTTGTTCCAAAATAGCGACTATATCTTCCATCACTCTTGTAAATGGGTACGTAATGGTGTAGAATGATTGTTGTTCGAAGTTAAATTTTCTACCATCACATTTCCCCCAATTAATTCATTATTTTAGTAATTAATGCATGGTATATGATGCAAAATTCATGGAATCATTGGTAAAATAATTATTGTAATGAATGCAGAAGCGTTGATTCTCAATCATTCCTTAGAAAGACTTTCGTTTTACGGAGAAGATGTCTGATCACAAGAACCCAAAATAACAAATTACATATAACGATTGACTTCTTTTCTCAACATCTTGACTTTGTAAAGTAAGGCTCGCACTCCATGTCTTAACTCCACTTCTGGACTGAGGGGAAATCTAGTCGTTTTCTTCTTCTATTGCTCAAAAAGGTCTACGATAGTAAAATCTATGTACCCTAGAGCATTTAGGGAGATCGCTAGCTTGTGCAGGAAAAACATAGGCAATGGTCTCTTCCTTGGTAGATATGGGTGCAAACGAATCAAACTTTGAAAAAAGTGTCCAAGATATTCCGTCTGAGGGTCCTACGGCAAAGCTGGCATCAGGGGAATTTTGTGAGACCATACAGGTAGATCACTGATAAAATTCTCTAAATCTGTTGGAGTCTCAAATATCATGAACGCTGAACTGCAGGCCATTTTCGAAGCTTGTTGCTTGTTCAAATCACCATGTTGGCACGACTAATGTTGCTTGACCATTGAATCGGACGGCTTGTTATCCGTGAATTGGATTAACCAGGTCAGCACGGTGCCTATACCTTTTGAAGAATTAGTGGGAAAATGTAGGCTACTAGTGAATCAACATTGTTACAAACTGGACTTTTTGTTTAGGGAAGGGAGTGTTGAAGCGCACTGGTTAGCAAAGGATGGTGTCAATAGGCCTACAAATTTTGTATGGTTTGCAAACTCTGATATAGGAGAGATTTGAGAATTATAAGTTGTGTTGAGAGATAAAAGATTGCCAATGTAATGTACAACTGTGGACGTATATTGTAAGATGTTTTAACCCTCTTGTAATTTCCGTATACGTGAAATAAACAAGGGCACTCTTTATAGAATAGCTTAATTGAAGGGGTAAACGACCTCAAAAAGATATGAAAATTTGTATGTGCATTTTTATCGGCTCAATTTCATTTTAGTAAGTCTAATTTCTATAAGGACCCTAATTTACTGAATTTTACATATTAGTACCTAAAACTTGTAGAAGTGTAAAATTGGCCCTAAAACTCAATGTTATAATGTCATAACGAATTATTGCCTTATTGTATAGACTTAGCTTCGCTATGAGACACTAGAATATACATTGCATTGTTTCTATTTCCCTAGAAACGTCGATTAATGCTTAATTTACTGTACCAATCATCGTATTGACCTTCGGTGACATACTCCAACCCGTTCTCGACCAGGCCGAGAAGGGGGTGTTACATCTCATGCATGAATGACAAATATAACAAACACCATGCAAATAAATCGGTAAACAAACAAGGTTATCGTTTAAAAATTAAATCGTATTATGATTTTTCATAATAAATACAATAAGAACCCAAGTAAGGCTTGACTCTCATTTTTTGCTTTTGAAAACAAAAATTTGTCCCCAGTGGAGTCGCCACGCTGTAGCGACTAAAAATTACCAAAGGATCCCACTTTTTTTAAAAAATTGATGAAAGGTGGAAAATTGAAAAAAAGCTCGTGTTTTTAAATAAAACTAAAGGAGTCACCATCGATCATTTGGATTAGGTAGACCAAACAACGGTAAAACTAAAATCAGAGATGAATTGGATTTTGGAGTCGATTACGAGTGGAAAAGGGTTCGTGCTCCCACCACGCCCAAAAATTGGTACCTAAGGCTTTGTATCATGCTACTAAAAGAAATTAAAATTTTTGTTTAATTTAAAGTCGAATCCCTATAAATGTATGCATGCATGATAATATAAAAAAATTACCTTGGTACTCACGGTACCAAAGGAGATGACACCCAGAGGTCGGGATGACACTCCCACTAGAATACTGGAACAAAGAAGCTTAAAACTATACGACCAATATATGTATGAACAAAATAATATGTGTAAATTAAAAGACGTAAACGCAAACAAAAGGTAAGCATTAAAGTTGCCTAATAAAAGTTAGAGTCTTTTTACATTTTGTTATGAATGATAATTCATATAATTTATCAAAATGTAGCTTAAAAGTTGCATAGAATGAGGAATGTTTATAAAACCAAAGCAACTTTAAATCCTTTATGCATAGAATTAGGTGTTACGTAGCAACCTTATGTAGCTCCAATCTTCTTCTAGAATTCTGTAATATGAGCCTTGTGATCCATGAAACTGTTATTTTATTTTCTATTTCTTTCTTTCCTTTTTGATCTGCTTGTAAAAGATGGATAAATAAGCTATGGTTGCAAACTGAATCAACCAATCAAGAACCAAAATTAGGTTCTCACATTTAGTTCCAGCAACCACTAGACAGATGGGTGTTTTGTCTCGACATGTCCCTACAATATTTTGCTTAGTTTTTATTTTGAATTATATTATTTTATTTTATATAATTGATCTTTATATTTGATTAGTAATCTAGAATGTCTACTACTGGATTGGGAATATCAAATGGCCATTTAAATCCTATTGTAGAGGAATTTGGGGTAAATTTAGATGATGAAAATAAATGAATGAAGATGAAATTAATCTAAAAAATGTAGAAGTGTTTGTTCCTAAACTAATGCCACAAATAATAATAGTGAGGTTCGTAATACTGAAGCTGAATCTACATCATATCCGTTTAAGAGAGTAAAAAATTCTATTGTTTGGAAGGAATTTGGGGAACCTCAACGTGTAAGAAACTCTAAAGTTTGGAAATTTCCTTGTCTGTATTGTTAGACTCTTCTAACTATTTCTAGAAGTGGTCCTACAAGTCATTTAAAGGGTCATTTGGATAAATATACACAAAGAAAAAATACACATATGAGTACAAAAGTTGATGAACCTTTTACCATCTAATTCTTCAGGGGAAATGGAAACTTGAGGATTTTGTTTGTGGTATTGTGGCATTATATGCTCCTTGTGGGGTTGCTGGTCAGTGTGTGTTATGGGATGTGTTGTTGGCTCGTATGAGTACGTTTCAGGGGCCGTGGTGTGTTGCAGGGGATTTCAATGCTATTTTACAAGATTCAGATCAGATAGGGGTTTCGGATAGGGGAGATGAGATGGAGGCATTTGCAAATTTTGTCGATGGTGCGGGTTTAGTGGACTTGCCTTTGTTGGGTAAACGGTTCACTTGGTTTGGCCCCGGGAATCGGTGTAGCCGCATAGATCGTTTTATGATTGCTGCTGCTTGGTTGGATTGTTTCAGCAGTATGCAACATGAAGCTTTGTCGAGGGGGGTTTCTGACCATACTCCTCTGGTTCTTACGTGTGATGATTGCGATTGGGGGCCTCGACCGTTTCATTTCTTTAATTGCTGGATGGAGGGGCGGTCTAATGTGCTGCAAATTGCAAATGAATGGTGTAGGCTGACAGGTTTGGGGGTTGGGAATGAGAATCTTGTGGTGAAGTTGTGACATTTGAAACTCTTTCTGAAACAATGGAACATGAATTGCTTTGGCGATGTTAATAAGATCATCGAAGAAATGCAACAGAAAATTGATAATACGGATGAATCTATGGTTGAGAATGGTGGGGTTGAGGAGGTGGAGATCGAACGTCGTAGGTGGATGCAAGCGTTATGGCGTGCCATGTGCAATAAAGAGGCGATGTGGCGTCAGAAAGCATGGGTAACATGGTTGCGCCTAGGAGATCGCAACACGGCTTTTTTCCACAGAGCTGCTAAGCTACGCACGGCTAGAAATTTCATTCCAGGTTTATTGATTGATGGAAAGTGGAATACATCGCCGGTGACATTACGTAAGTTTGTGGTATCCGCGTTTAATGCTCACTTTGCTTGCGATGTTCGGGTGGGTAATTGGCATTTTGAGGGAGTGTTTCGGCAATTACAAGAGGTTGATAGATCATGCTTGGTTTCGCCTTTCACGGTAGGGGAAATTAAGCGAGTGTTATGGGATTGTGACGGATCGAAGGCACCAGGCCCGGACGGTTTCACACTAGAGTTTTACAAAAAGAGTTGGGATGTGGTGATGGATGATGTGTTACGGTTCTTTACTCAGTTCCACGATAGCGGGGTGTTGCCGAAAGGAGCTAATTGTGCTTTTATTGTGTTGTTACCAAAGGTAGCGGCACCTCAGTTGCTAGGTGAGTATCGCCCTATTTGTTTGTTGAACTCGATGTATAAGCTGTTGGCTAAGTGTTTGGCGACTCGATCACAATCCATGATGAGTGGTTTAATTAGCGACACACAATCGGATTTTGTTAAAGGGCGACAACTTGTAGATGGTGTTTTATTGGCTACTGAGGTAATTCATTCTCTTCTGCAACGTGGAGCTCATGATTTTCTCTTAAAATTGGATTTTGCTAAGGCTTACGATTGTGTAAGTTGGTCTTTCCTAGATTAAGTGTTATTTCGGATGGGGTTTTGTGAAGTTTGGCAAAATTGGATAAGAGAATGTATTGGCTCTACCCGTTTGTCAGTTTTGTTGAATGGGAGCGCGACAAAAGAGTTCAGGATGGGACGTGGGTTGCGGCAAGGATGTCTGTTGTCACCGTTATTGTTTGTCGTAGTCGCGGAGGCGTTACATATGATGTTAGTCAATGCTGAAACATCCGGTTTGATTCGCGGGGTGGAGGTAGTGTCGGATGTATGATTGTCACACTTACAGTTCGCTGACGATACGATCCTATTTTTGATGCAACTATAGACATTTCTCGGAAAATTAAGAGGATTTTGCATTGTTTTCAAGTTTGTTCCGGTTTGCAGATCAATTTTGCCAAGAGCTCTCTATATGCGATCGGTGTGGAGGGAGAGTTGGGCGCATCAGTGGCTAACTTGTTGGGATGTCGTCTGGGGGAATTCCCATTTGTTTATCTTGGTTTTCCATGGGGGGCCAATCCGAGACTTTTATCTGTTTGGGATCCGGCCATTGCTAACTTCAGGCGCAAATTAGCGGGGTGGAAGCGATCTTCTTTGTCATTTGCTGCTAGAGTGACTTTGGTAAATTCTGTTCTCTCATCTCTACCTATTTTCTACTTTGGATTGTTTGTAGCTCCAAAAGGGGTGATAACGCAGCTGGATCGTATTCGTCGAGTATTTTTGTGGGGTGGTGTTGGACTTGAACGACAGATGTGTAGAGTGGGTTGGGAAATAGTGTGTAGACTGCGACATTTGGGAGGTTTGAGGGTGGCGGATCTTTGGGTGAAAAACATGGCATTGTTATCCAAGTGGGTGTGGCGATATGCCTGTGATCGGGATTCGCTTTAGCGCCATTTGATTACGACTAAATATGGCGAACATACTCAATGGTAGAGGTTTAATACGGAGAATTTGTCGTCCATGTCTATTGTATGGCGTCAGATTGTGGCCAATTCATGCTGTTCGAGCGTAGATTTTCATGTGGGGAGGTCGAGTTTCCAATGGAAGATTGGTGATGGGCAGTTAGTGTTGTTTTGGTTTGATCCATGGATTATGCAGCAGCCGTTGAAGGATGTGTTTCCGCGTCTGTTTTCTTTGGCACTGAATAAATTAGCATGGGTCCGTGACTACTCAGTGAATGGGCGTTTCAATCATGGGCAGTGGGCGGGTTATTTTCGGCGACAATTATGGCTGTTCGAGCAGGACCAAGTGCGGGTTTTGTGTGGTTTGGTTCGAGAAGTCTGTCTTTGGGAGTCTCGCATTGATACTCTCATTTGGCTCCCAGATGAGCATGGTGAGTTTTCGGTTCGTGCTATGTCAAAATCGTTGTTGATGGATAAGGTTGGGGACAATGATTTTGGGGATTGCTTTGCGTGGCGCGTGCTAGTCCTGCCTAAAGTTCAGGCGTTTCTATGGTTCAGTTGGTTGAAACGGTTGCCGACGGCGGATTTTATGAGAACTCGTGGGGTCCCGTTGTCTGACGGGCAAGGCTTGTGTCCGTGGTGTGTAACAGTGGAGGAATCGATTGCACATTTGTTCTATGAATGTCCTTGTTTGAAGTAGGTTTGGGATTGGTTACGCGGATGGTGGGGAGTATCATTACCTTTACGTGTGAGTTTTGCTGACTTTTTTATTGTGGGTTTTCATTGTTCGTTTTATGGTTGTAAGTTGAAATGGTGGGTGGCTGGTGTTAGTGCATAGCTATGGTCCTTATGGTTAGCTCATAATGAGTTTATTTTTCGGGGCAAACGGTTGTCGATGGCGGAATTGTGTTTCCTTGTCAAACTGCGATCTTTTTACTAGATTAAGGTTGATGATGCGAGTGAGATGATGACCGAACCTGTTTGGTGGTCTTGTCCGTCTGCATTTGTTGTTAGTCGCTCGCCGCGGAAGGTACGTGTTGGGATTTGTTGGCAGCCTCTGGTTCAGGGGGTACTCAAATTTAATGTTGACAGTTTAGCACTCGGTAAGCCAGGTCCTGCGGGTATTGGGGGTGTTCTGCGAGATGAGGAGAGTCGCATTTTGGGGGTGTTTTCCGCGCCATTGAGACGGATGGATTCCAATGAGGCTGAAGTGCGAGCTATAGAGCTGGCGGTAAGGTTGATCGCTGAAGGAGATTGGCGCGAGCGTTGTGTGGTTATTGAGTCAGACTCTCAGGTTGAGTTGAGTTAGGTTATGAGATCGGCGAAACGACCCTGGCGTTTGTGGGAGATATTTACTGCGATTGATCAGGCTTGTCAAGGCATTTCTGAGATTCATTTCCGTTATGTGCCTCGTGAGGCGAATGGTTTCGCTGATGTATTAGCCAAGGAAGGTGTCGATATATGTTCTCTTTTTCTAGCTTGTATGTATGTGTTGTTTTGGGTGTTGGCGGGCCATTTTGTACTCTTTTCCTCCACTAGGGAGGTTTTTAACGAGGGGTATGGTTTCGTCGCGCTGTATGTATGTTTTTTTCTTTCCGAATAAAATTCATACAATTGCCGATAAAAAAAACTATGGGTTCTCCAAGTTATGAATTTGTTAGTGCTCTGAATGATGGTAAGTTTGATCCATTGAAAATGAGAGAAGGAATTGCATATTGGATTGTTATGCATGAGCATGTTTTTTCTATTGTGAAGAAGAAAGTTTTAATATGATGTTGAAGATGGGAATACCACTATGGAAAAGTGTGTTACGCCATACTATAAGAAAAGATTCTTTTAAATTTTATGAGATTGAGAAGAATAGGTTGAAGGAAAAGTTGCAAAATGCGAACAAAATTTCTTTCATCACTGACCTATGGTGTTCCAGACCTCAAAAGATAGAATATGTGGTTCTTATGGCTCATTTCTTGGACCATAACTGAAAACTTCAAAAGCGAGTACTGAATTTTTTCCACATACCTCCTCCTCAGAAAGGCAAAGACATAGCTAATTGCATTTTCAAATGCTTAAAGGAGTGGGTCATCGAGAACAATGTAAGTTAAATACTTTTAAGGTTTTACTCATATTGACCTATTACCAAATTATCGCTAATCAATATTTTATTTTTGTATGTATTCACATTTTTTTGTGGATAATGCCTCTGCAATTGATTCTTGCATAAAAATATCAAAGACACTTTCTCACTCACTAAGAGATTGATTTGTGGTGGCAAATTGTTTCATGTTCATTGTTGTGCCCACATTTTAAACATTATGATTCAGCACCGTCTAAAACAAGACAAAACCATCACAAAGAATGTTCATGATATAGTTAATTATATAAATGGAAGTGAACAACGATTGC
Organism: Hibiscus trionum; assembly: GCA_030270665.1. NCBI lineage: Eukaryota > Viridiplantae > Streptophyta > Magnoliopsida > Malvales > Malvaceae > Hibiscus > Hibiscus trionum. The sequence goes on from BSYR01000021.1 coordinate 34,569,541, forward strand.
AGAAGTTTTTCGTACTTGCTCAAAAATTGTAACACCCCTACCCGGTCTAGGAAATGAACTAACTTAGGACGTGTTACAAAACAAACATACTTACTTTAGAAATTATCCAAAAATTATAAATATTTGAATCTTCTAACAAATCATGCGTATAGGCATTTTATTAAGCATATCTGTAACCCCCTCGACCCGGCCAGACTGATAGACCAAACCGAACAGATCACACAAGGAATATTGATGTAAACCGAGAAGGTTTATCTCAATAAACGACCCTATTTTTTTCCTTTTTATCTTGTATAGATGTAACTTACATTCCTAGGTGGTCAACGAGCAGCGGATTGAAAACATCACGAGCATACATCGATTATCGTTCATTTCGGGTTTAGGGACCATTTTGTAAATTTGACAATTTGTAAGGGTTATTACCAAATTCGGGTTACTAATCTTTAATTAGGTTCACTATATGCTTCTCAGTAAAAACTCAGCTCAAGAACACCTTTGGAACACATTTGTTGAGTGCATAAATGTTCTATATTTTAACCCTCATTTATCCATATTTTTGATGCACTCAAGCATGTTTAGTTACATTTTAGGGTAGAATTTGCATAAACATCACAGATAGATAATTTTGCACAGATACTGCTGATTTCGGTTAATTCTTATAGGTACCTGTCGTGGCAGCATCCAGGGCAGCAGAGGAACAGAAGATAACTGCAGAGCAAGAGTGAAGAGTTGAAGAAAACTGCCTCATACATCACTTTCGTGACAGCTGCCGTGACAAAAGTGGCGACAGTGAAGACAATAGTTGTATTTCGACAAGGGAGGTAGAACCTAGCTCCCAATCGTCTTCCATCATAAACCCTAGCTTTTATCTTCTTTATTATGTTCTAAACCTTCCCCAGGGCTAAGGGTTGATCTTGTAAAGTAGTTGTAAGGGTTGAATTGTTTCTTAGATTTTTTTGTTCAATCAATAAAACTTCAAGTTTATTTACTCTGGTTTCAACATCTCATAAGAGTATCGGGAGAGAATTGTGAGGTTATCTATTTACTTAATATCGGGAGAGTTAAGTATAATAAGGGAGTAAATATAGTTTTCCAGTTTATGGTTAAACTATCTTGGCCTAGGGATAGGTACAAGGTTAAGTGGATGAAGAAGAATTCACAACATCGGTGTTCATCCTTCGATTCACGCCGGGAGGTATCATCCAAGACGTGTTCGCCGGCAGAACTTGGACCTAAGGATAGGACAAGTCACACCAGGGGTTCTTGCCGAACTTGAAGTAACGGAGTTGTTGATCGCTGCCGCGACAACAATAGACCTCTGTCGCGATAGGTGCTGCAGCGACAGGCTCGACAGCATAAGCAACAAAAGCCTTCTAAACAGTGCAACACTTGCACTACTGAACAAATCAATACCATCCTACTTTATCAATCTGATTTCCTTCTCTATTTTAGATTATATTCTAGAATTCTCAAAACACTTTATTAAATCCATCTCTTTTCTTGTGTAGAGTTTTAAAGTTAGATGTATTTCTAGTCCCTGTAGAGACGATATATGATACTTCATATCACTATATTAATGGTGTCGTGTATACTTTCACTCAATTGCGATAGTCTTATTTACACGCAACAAGCTTTTGGCGCCGTTGCCGGGGATTGGCAACATACCTTTACCTTTAATTACTGCACTTTTTATTTTTATTTCTTTTCTATCTCTGGTTGTTATATTTCCCTGTGCTTCTCACAATGTTTTCTTCTCTTGCTTATGCGCAGATCGAGACGCGGTACAGATCCTGAATACAAACTAGACCCAGAAATTGATCGTACGTACCATCTCAGGAACCAAGCCCGACTCCTGATAGAGAGAAATCATTATCTTGAGGAGAGAATTGAAGCAATGGAAAATGAAGGACAAGGTGTTGGGGCAAATAACAACAACAACAACTCCGAGGTTGATGTTATTCCTCCTGCTAATGCTCAAGACAACCGACAAGTTCATGCTGCACTAGCAGCACGACAGACATGTCGAGAGTATATGGACAATGATCAAGTTGAACTGCAAACTATATTACCAGATTTGGAAGCTAAACACTTCGAACTAAAACTTGTGATGTTCAGCATGATATATTCAGCCGGACAATTTCGCAGTTCTGCTACAGAGGATGCACGTGAGCATTTGAAAACCTTCCTGGAGATCTGTGGATCATTTAGGCTACCAGGAATATAGAAAAAAACCCAGTGGAATAAGTTAACGTCGGGTTCAATAAGAACTTGGGCAGATCTTTGTCGTGAATTCCTTTCTCGTTTTAATCATCTATTTTTAACTGAAAGATTGCATAACGAAATTGCTACTTTTCAACATGAAGATGATGAACCAATGCATGAGGCATGGGACCGTTTTACAACTCTCTTACGAAACTGCCCGATGCACGAATTCATGTGTCGAACCATGTCGTCAAATTCTACAATGCTGCCAATGCACCCACTCGAGTGAAGATAGATTCAGCAGCTAATGGTTTGTTACTAGACAAAGAGCCGGAAGATGCAATGCTTGTGTTGAAAAGGTTGGCAAAGAAGGACGAACAGTTCCCCACGAATTGAAGATGAGGAAGACAAGGCGTATCTATCAAGGAACACAAATCTGACAACTCGGTAAAAACCCAATTAGCATACATCACCAAGGTAGTTGAACACCTGTAGCGGAAGAACGAATCTGAGGCGGTATTTTAGGCCGAGGAGATGTGTGAAACTTGCAGCAGAAACCACAATATAGAGGAGTGTCCCCTACAGCTGGAAACGAGAATGTATGTTGGAAACTACAACAAGAATAAAGGCTACGACTCCAACAATTACAACCCGAATTGGAGGAAGAACCCTAAATTATCCTAGAGTAACCCAGAAAATGCTTTGAATCCTCCAGTCCAGAATAATCAGAATCAAGGAGTTCCCAGAATACTGTCACGATAGCAGCCACAACAGCAGCCACAACAACACTCGTCATCATCCACAAGTACATTAGAACAGACCCTAGTAACTTTCATGTCTCAAACTGGAGCATATATGGCCAACATGGATCACTTTGTCAAGAAGACTGAAACATTCATGGATAAAACAGAGATGAGAATGCCAAACCATTAGGCTACTTTAAAGTCTCTAGAGACACAGATGGGTCAGGTTGCCCAGTTCATCAACACCAGACATAATGGAGGATTCCCTAGTGATACTGATGTCATTAGAAAACCAACACATAAGCAGTGTAAAGCTATAACAACGAGAAGTGGGAAATAGATACAAGGGCCGAAAATCAAAGAGACACCTAGTGAGGAACCGACCTTACAGACACCTGCCGAAAACACTACCCCGGCAGACGTGAAACAATATGTTGTCGCCAGCCCTGCCACGACAGCAGAAGAATCAGATGAGGCAACAAAAGAAGTTGAAGAATGTGACCCCCTTCAGATCCGAATCCCATGTGAAGGACGTCTCGAAGATTTCTGTCCTCCACCCCTTTTCACAGCGTTTGAAGAAACAGAAACAGGAGTACCAGCTTAAGAAGATCTATGATTTTTTTAAGCAAGTACATATTAATATTCCGTTGTTGAAAGCCATTAAGCAGATGCCTGATTATGCCAAGTTCCTTAAAGATGCAATGTCCAGGAAATCTAGACTTGGGGAGTTTGAAACTGTAGCCATGACAGAAGGTTGCATGGAAATCCTACATAATCGTACACCCCCAAAGAAGAAGGATCCTGGGAGTTTCATTATACCATGCATAATCGGTGATCAGTATGTGGGTAAGGCACTTCTCATTTTGGAGCTAGTATTAATCTAATACCCAAATATGTTTTTCAGAAATTAGGTATTGGACAAGCAAGACCCACAACAGTCATGCTTCAATTGGCAGACCGCTCTTACGTATAGCCGGAAGGAATAATTGAAGACATCCTGGTAAGAGTGGATAAATTCATATTTCCCGCTGACTTCCTTGTTCTAGACTGTAAAGAAGACAAGAATGCATCGATCATCCTAGGGTGACCCTTACTAGCCACATGTAGAATAGTGATCGATGTAGAGAAGGGAGAACTAATTATGAGAGTCAACAACCAGCAAATAAAACTAAATGTTCTCTAGGCCATTAAACAAGCTGATGTACAGGAAGAATGTAAGTCAATATAAGAGGTAATTGTAGACCAACCCTGCATCAGATCAAGCTGTCGCGACAGACAAATCGGTCATTGTCACCACAGCCACCTAGAAGACTGCCACGACAGTACTGGTTACAGCAACTCCTCAGACAATGACATATCTGACATTGAAGACCTGGGAAGGTAATTTGGATAGACATGCGTCCAGGTAAGTTCTTCGAACCTCTGAACTATACCTCTAAGAAACATGTAATTCAAAAGCCTTCTATAGATCAGCCACATGCTTTAGATCTTAAACCCCTGCCAGGGCAACTTAAATAGGTTTTTCTTGGTCTCAATGATACGTTGCCCGTGATCATCTCTTCTAAGTTGATGCAGGAATAGGAAAAACAACTGATTGGTATGCTACAACATCATAAGAAGGCAATTGGATGGACCATTGTCGATATTCAGGCATCAGTCCGGCAATTTGCATGCATAAGATCCTCTTGGAGGATGATCATAAGCCGACGATAGATGCCTAGATAAACTAAACCACGATAGAGAAGGAGTTGCTAGCAGTGGTATTCTCCTTTAACAAGTTCAGACCATACATACTTGGAACAAAAGTGGTAGTTCACACAGATCATTCAGCACTAAAATACATGTTCACCAAGAAGGATGCACGACCACGATTGATACGTTGGATTCTGCTATTACAAGAGTTTGATATAGAAATCAAAGACAGAAAGGGAACAGAAAACCAAGTAGCCGATCACTTGTCAAGACTGGAGTTGGGAAATGATCAAGATAAAAACAAGGTTAACATTCAGGTGACTTTCCCTGATTAGCAGTTATTAACTTCCATGGAAGTACACACAAGCGCTGCCACGACAGCCACGACGACAGGTAAGTTTTCTGATGTTCCTTGCTATGTCGACATAGTGAACTACCTCGTTAGTGGTTTGTTACCTCCTGAACTTAACTATCAAGCAAGGAAGAGTTTCCAAAATAATGCAAAACATTATTATTGGGACGAACCTCTTTTGTTCAAACATTATGCAGATCAGATTATCGGGAGATGCATACCGAAGGAAGAACAAGAAGAAGTACTCCACCACTGTCATGGTGCTCCTTATGGAGGACACTTTGGAGGAAACAAAATTGCTGCCAAGGTTCTGCAGTTCAGTTTATTTCGGCCTACATTGTTCAAAGATGCACAAGCTTTTTACAAGCGTTGTGACAAGTGCCAAAGGACAGGAAATATCTCTAGAAGGCATGAGATGCCCCTGTAGAACATTCTCGAAGTCGATATTTTCGATGTTTGGGGAATCGACTTCATGGGACCATTCCCAGCTTCTTGTGGGAACCTGTATATACTGATGGCAGTAGATTATGTGTCCAAGTGGGTAGAAGCCATCGCCACACAAAAGAATGATGCCAAAACCGTCCAAAGATTTTTACACAAACACATCTTCACCATGTTTGGTATCCTAGGGGCAATCATTAGTGATGAAGGTAGGCATTTTGACAATAGGGTGATTGCCAACGCATTGAAGAAGCATGGAGTGAACCACATAATCTCAACAGCATATCACCCTCAGACCAATGGGCAGGCCAAAATCTCCAATAGAGAAGTGAAGAACATTCTGGAAAAGATGGTTAAGTCATCTAGGAAGGACTGGTCTCTCCACTTGAATGATGCATTATGGGCTTACATGACTGCTTTCAAAACACCATTGGGAATGTCACCTTACTGACTCATCTATGGAAAAAGTTGCGACCTACCTGTCGAGATAGAAGATAAAGCATATTGGGCTATTAAGACAGTTAACATGGATTGGGATAGAGCAGGGCAGAAAAGGCTCTTGGATTTAAACGAAATTGAAGAAATTTGAGTCATGACGTACTACAACGCCAGAATCTACAAGGACAAGACAAAAAGGTGGCACGCAGAAAACTTCTGCGATGACAGTTCACACCAGGCCAAAAGGAGTTGTTGTTGAACTCTCGGCTAAAGCTCTTCCCAGGGAAGTTAAAGTCTAGATGGTCTGGACCCTTTTAGGTAGTTCAAGTTTTCCCCATGGTGCCATCACAATAAGATCTATCAAGGATGGGCACCAGATCAAAGTCAATGGACAGAGACTCAAGCACTATCAGGGGATTGAATCCCCAATAGAACATGAAGTGGTTACTTTAGGAGATGCCCCTCAAGGCATCCCTACTTTAACTTAATTTATTTTTATTTTATGTTATTTCTTTTATTTTTATTTCTTTTGGAAGTAGGAATTTAATATTAGTTTATTTTAGTTTTCAGGCAAATAAAAGAAACAGAGGAAAGAAAAGGGATGAACCAGCCCATCACACTCACCTCAGCCCAAGAAGCCCAAGAGAGAGAGAGCTCAATGGTAACAAGGCTATCGTGACAGACTGTCACCAGCTATCGCGGCAGACACGTAGTAGACGCGGGAAAAACACGGAAACATGTAACAGACGCGTCTAGAAACACCATGACAATTGGCTCTGTTTTCTATGCCAACCGTTACAGCTTCAACAGGCATAAATCCCATTCTATATAAACTCTCACTCCCATTTCATTTTTCACCTTCATTCTACTCTCTCTACTCAGTTTTAGAATATTTTTTAGCTTTCAATTTTTCTTTCGTTCATTTTTCCACAGTACCCTTACAATGACGATAAGATCAACCCGCAGAAGCTCTGCCTCCACCTCTTCCGCAGCAGTCTCAAGTCCCACACACAGCAGAATCCGAAGAAGGTTCGACTGTGCAGCAATAGAGAAATGATAGTACGACTCTTTTCAAAAGAGAGAAATGTGGGAAGAGAGGGGTTTTACTTACCAAAAGAAGAGAAGAGATCTGGGTTTAGAAGGGTTCATCGCAAAACGAATCATCAGTTGAAATGGCAGATGTTTGTCGAACAACCAGAGGAAATGAATGTCACCCTCGTTCATGAGTTCTATGCTGCAAATCCCACCAAGGACACATCTCAAGTCACCATGAGGTGTAAGACAATTGAGTTAGAACCAGCTTATATCAATTCCATGTATGGTATTTGCGTGGGCAGGCAAAAGGACAAGCACAGACAATTCATTGAAAATCTGTCGCCAGCAGACTACGACAGCATCATGGCAGACCTCACCACAGAAGGCACTAGATTGAATGATGATCCTAAACATCGGTGGGCTCTTGGAAGGACTCAACTCACACCTACTGCCAAGCTATAGAACCACTTCGTGAAGAAACGCTTCATGCCTACATCACACAACACGACAGTGGATAGACAAAGGTTGGCCCTCGTTCATTCCATTATAAATGAACGACAAATCAACGTGGGGAAGTACATTCTCGATGGAATTTTCGAGTGCGCACAAAAAGATAAAGGTCCCCTTTTCTTCCCTTATTTGATCATAGCCCTATGTAAAGCAATGAACTTCCCCGAGATTGAAGAGGGTGTAAAGATCCAAGACAAGGGTTGGACACATCAAAACCTTTAAAGCCTGATGGAGCTCAAGGCAGCCACACCAATGGCATAAATCGACCCTTCTGCCACGGCAGAGCCACGATAGAACCTGACTCAACAGAACCTGCCACAGAAGAGCCTGATCAGACAGAACCTGACATACCAGCAGGCACTTCCCCCAGCCACATCCACCCGCTGCAATGAATGGAGGCACAATAGCAAGGATTTATGAAGTATATGAGGGATTTCCACACTACAGCGGTAAATTTTATTAAAGTTGAACTTAATTTCCCCAATGTGTAGTTTCCTCCTTTTCCAGAAAACCTTGTTTCTATCCCATCACCTGTCACCTCTCCCAAGAAGGCCACACCGACAACTGCTTCAGCCTCGCCATCTGCCGCGACAGAACCATGCGACAGAAGGTCTGCATCACCCTTGGTTACTCCTACCTCCCCCAAGGAGAAAGACCAACCCTCTCGAGGAGCCAAGAGAAAGGAACTAGTGCTAGAAATCGATCCAAAATATTTTAAGGACTTCTCCTCTTCTTCAGTCTGGCAAGACAATTCAAACTCTGAACCTTCTGTTGTACGCTAAATAGCAAAGGACTTCCCTCCTACGAAGAAAAAGAAGCTTGACATGGATGTAGAGGGACCCTGCCACAACAGTGGAGACTGCAGCAAAAGTGACAGTGAGCTCGAGATTCTGGACAAAGCTCCAAAAAATTCATCTACAAGAATCCAGCCACCTCGAGAGGCCAAGAAAAAGGTAGCCTCATCCACTCCAACCACGAAGGCAACACTCACACTCCCCAAGAAGAACTCAAACATAACTACCCACCGATATCTCCGCATAGACGACAGTAGTGACAATAGCAATGTTGGCACTTCAACTTAAGTTTCTTACTCTTTCTGTCTTTTGTGTTTCTATTTTCTATTTGTGATGTTTTTATCTTTCTGTTTTTGTTTGTCATGCATTGAGGACAATGCAACCCTCGAGTTTGGGGGTAGGCAGTCATCTTATTATTAATAGACTACTTATATTTATTTTTTATAACAATTTATTTTTGTGTTAAAAAAATTGGCTTAAGTTTTTTGAACTTCTCTTACATGCCGCGGCCTTCACTGTCGTGACAGTAGCTTTACAATGTTTTAGGAAGTATTTAGAGCCTTACTATAGTTCTGAACTCTTAAAACACTTTTGTGACTTATATGTTGTTAATACTTCTGTTAGTAAACATAGAATAGGAAGCTTAGCCACTTGAGTTAGAAAAAAAAACTTAGACTCAGTTTACTCCTAGAGGTGCCTAACACTGGCTCTAAGAAGATAACTAGAGGTACTCCTAGAGGTGCCTAACATTGGCTCTAGGAAGATAACTAGAGGTGCCCGAAACCGGCTCTAGTAGAAACAGAAAGACTTCAACCTAAGTTAGGAAGTAAACTAGAGGTGCCCGAAATTAGCTCTAGTTAAGAATTATTTTAAAGTAAAACTCAAGTGAGTTGAATAAATATTCTGGTTGATAAAGAGTCTAAGCTCATATTTGTTCACAAAACCTACACACACTCACACGAGAGTTATAGTATTGCTCTAGATAAGTTCGTAAACATATGAAAAGGTATTGATCTTGATGGCGAAGGTGCTATAGGTAATGGTTGTTCATTGAGTTAAGCCAAAGCCAAAAAGTTTCATTCTTAGTTAGATTGCATTTACTTGAGGACAAGCAATAATTTGAGTTTGGGGGTGTGTTGAGTGCATAAATGTTCTATATTTTAACCCTCATTTATTCGTATTATTGATGCACTCAAGCATGTTTAGTTGCATTTTAGGATAGAATTTGCATAAACATCAAAGATAGATAATTTTGTACAGATACTGCTGATTTCAGTTAATTCTTACAGGTACCTGTCGTGGCAGCATCCAGGGCAGCAGAGGAACAGAAGATAACTGCAGAGCATGAGTGTAGAGTTGAAAAAAAACTGCCTCATACATCACTGTCGTGACAGCTGCCGTGACAGAAGTGGCGACAATGAAGACAACATAGATGGAAAATGCGAAGTGGAGTTCGACTGATAGAGGATTTCAAGCCTGATTTTTGTAAACCATTCACGTAATATTTGGAGCCCAGAAGCACAAGGAAGGCCTTGCCCAAAAGTTTGAGGAGAAAGTCAAAGCAAAAAGATAGGGCGAACTAAGGGACGTTTACTCATAGATTTAATCTTTAAATAAATTGTACTTTAATTCAAACTAGTATTCTTGACCATTAAGAAAGCTTACACCCAAGGCCTATATATATGCTTATATTTCGACAAGGGAAGGAAGAACTTAGCTCCTAGCCGTCTTCCATCATAAACCCTACCTTTTCTCTTCTTCATCATGTTCTAAATCTTCTTCAGGGCTAAGGGTTGATCTTGTAAAGTAGTTGTAATGGTTAAACTGTTTCTTAGGTTTTTCTATTCAATCAATAAAACTTCAAGTTTATTTACTATGGTTTCCACATCTCATAAGAGTATCGGGAGAGCATTGTGAGGTTACCTAATTACTTAATATCGGGAGAGTTAAGTATAAGAAGGGAGTAAATATAGTTTTCCAGTTTATGGTTAAACTATCTTGGCCTAGGGATAGGTAGAAGGTTAAGCGGATAAAGAAGAATTCACGCCGGGAGGTATCATCTAAGACTTGTTCACCGACAGAACTTGGACCTAGGGATAGGACAAGTCACACCAGGGGTTCTTGCCGAACTTGAAGTAACGGAGTTGTTTATCGCTGCCATGACAACAACAGACCTCTGTTGCGACAGGTTCTACCGCGACAGGCTCAACGACATAAGCAACATAAGCCTTCTAAACAGTGCAACATCTGCACTACGGAACAACTCAATACCAGCTTACTTTATCAATATGATTTCCTTCTCTATTTTAGTTTATATTCAAGAATTCTCAAAACACTTTATTATATCCATCTCTTTTCTTGTGCAGAGTTTTAAAGTTAGAAGTATTTCCAGTCCCTGTGGAGACGATATTCGATACTTCGTATCACTATCTTACTTGTGTCGTGTATACTTGCACTCAATTGCGATAGTCTTATTTACACGCAAAAACATTCACTTGCATACATAGCAAACAGTGACCAAAATGTAAGAAATCAGAAACTCAGATTATTCCAAAAACTGTATTAACTTCCAACCGTTTCGTAACAGTGAGCCCTGTATCGGAACGGGCGTATCGAAACATTGATATCCGTTTCAAAACGCGGGACTGTTTCGAAACCATTTTAGATCCGTTTCGAAACAAGGTTTCACAGAGGAAAAATGTATCGAAACAGACCTACCCGTTTTGAAGCCCCAAGGCATTTTCAAGCCCCCGTTTCTAAACATGCAAGGGTGTTTTGAAACACCTGGGCCTGCAATGTTTGAAAATGCTGGTTTAACTCGATTTAATTCATCTGAAACCAATTTAACATATGCCTAAACGTGCTTGCAACTCAAATATACATCAACCACCAAGAGTACATGGCAAAGGCATCATCATTGCATCGTTATCATGAACAATGAGACTAAGGGCATGCTCCCTAGGGGAAATATGTACCAAAAGGTCGAATCTCATTTCCAAACATAAACCTAAACTTAAAGGTCATTTACACAACCAAATATGCATATCAAACTTGCACCAAATCAGAAAATACCAAACCACCAATGTTCATAGCATTGGACACCCCATTGCCTTTATTACACTAGTTCAAAAACTCAACATACTTTTAGAGAGTCTTTTGGAAGGATCCCTTGTAGTTGCTGCCTCCAAACACCTAATTGTTTGCATTGATGAACAAAGAGAGCATAAGCATACAAGCTTAGTGAGGATTGCTCAAAACCAAAAACATCATCAATGCACAAAACCAGTTTTCACTCTTTTCAAAACCATCATGCATTCTTTAATAAACCATGCACTTTATCATCAAAATCATCATACTAAACATCATGCAACATGATTCATATAAATTTCAGCAATTAAACCATTGCTACACAAATTTCAAGCTTTCCAAGCATAAACACCATTATGCTAAGCATAAGACAAAACATGCATCTTTCATAATATGCATCATCAACATTTTACATAACATTTCATTCCATTAGATTGGCCTACAAGTGATAACAACATTCTCAAAAACATATCGGATACACGAATTACTAAGGGTTGTCCCACATCCTTCATAAACTCTACCGGCATCTCAAGGCTCACACACGGGAGCAACCGTCCACCGTTGTGACACCCATGGTGGAGTATTCGGTACAATTACAACCCTCAACACCACTCATCGGTAGATGTATAACCCACTAACGATAGACGGGACACACAAGGTTCACACCCGGTAGTTACCCTCAACCGTTGCAACCTTAAACAATTCTCAATCGTTATGGTACTTGAATGGAGTTTCGGTATCATTACAACCCCTCAACATCCAAGGTAACTTGTTTATAGTGCCCTCAATCCTATAGTCAGCTAACTATATCTGATGTCATTTATAAAACACCTTAATCAACATCACTTGCCAATATAATCTACATTTCATGCATACTTCATTGTTTTTACAGAGCATTCATGATAAGCCATAACTCAAGCATTATACCATGCTTCAAACCTCATGCATCAACACATGTATACAAGGATCACTTACCTAGTGCATCCTTAAACCACATGGCATCATCAAACACACTTTACATACTCATCACATGCATTAAAACGGTAGGTAAATGCAATTAAAACCAAGTGCAACCAAAGGCTCAAACTAGCACGATCCGGGAGAGAAATTCGCTTTACTTACTTCCGAACTTAGTAAAGCGTTTCAAGCTCTTACTAAGTTCCCAAAACATTTTCTAAAATGTTTCCACGCTGGAAACCAAGTTCCACTCACCGACTTGCGAAACCATACTTGCCGACACAACTATCGATCGTTCGAAGCCTCCAAAATCACTTTGTTTGCTTCCAGAATGCTATCCCATGTTTTCAACACATTAAAAACAGAGATTCAATGCATCATAATGCCTTCAAACTCCAGCACTCAAAAGAAAACCCGCAGCCCTGCTCTATAGCATCAATTTACCCATCGAAACAACCAAAAATTCAATCGATTGATCTCCAAACTCAGCCAAGCCATTTACCAACACACCTAACACATTTTAAGCATCAATCAATATCCAAAAACAACCTAAAACCATCTTTATACCTCCAGCAACTCGGATCTCACCTAATACCCCAAAAACCCAACCAAGAACACTTCAAAAACCAAGGATCCCAAGGATTTCGGGATCACTATGATTAAGACTCCATTTCAACACCAAAAACCTTTCAAAACTCATTTAGAAATCATCTCAAACAAGCCAAATCATCACATCTCCGAAAATCAATTTAAAACATCTTTTTCAACAAGATTTCAATATTTTATCAAACTAATAACAAAACCTCAATCAAAAACATGAATAAAGAGTCAAATATCTTTGGAATTTCATTAAAGAACCTTGATTAGAGGGTTAGAATGAATTTTACCTCCAATCCTTGCTTCTCTTCTAATTTGGCAAGTTTAGCTTCAAAGAATCTTGAAGAAAATTGAGAGAAACCACAAAGATGATGTTGGAAATCAATAGAGAATTTGAGAGTGAAGAAAATCTAGAATTTGAGAGAAAATGAAAAGTGTTTGGCTGAAGTGTAAAAGAGAGAATGAAAAGATCGTCAAATTTCTTTTAACCAAAATAACCAACTCATTCATTAAATCATTAAAAGCCTTTTAATTATTTAATAAACTATTTAAACCACATGCCAAATTAGAGAAAAAGGCTTAATTGCCAAATAGCCCCCTAAAGTTTTAAATATTTTGAATCCTTTTTGAAAAACACACACTTTCCACAACTTTAAAACTTTACATTTTGGTCATTGCCCAAAATGTATACCTTCAAAAACCCGTTTTGCAAAATTGATTTAACCAACCTCTTAAATATCATTTTAGAGGATTTTAGAAATATTTATCATATTTTTATCCCATCCCGAACCTTGATTTCCCTAAACCACCTTTTGACGATTCGAACAACCGATACTCGTTCCACCGGCCCAACCCAACTCGCAAAACACCTAGGCCCAAAATCGGGGTGTTACAACACTCCCCCACTTAGGAAATTTCGTCTTCGAAATTTTATCTGAAGGAAAAAGATGCGGAAATTGCCTCAGCATGTCTGCCTTGCTTTCCCACGTGGCCTCCTCAACTCCTAGGTGTCGCCACAACACCTTCACAAGCTCAATCGTCTTGCGACGAAGAACTTTGCTGCTTGAATCCAGAATTCTCACTAGTTCCTCATCATAGGACAAATCTAGATTCAACTCAATTTCCTCAACTGGCATCACATGCGATGGATCCGATCTATACCTCCACAACATAGAAACATGAAACAAAACATAGATCTTTTCCAACTCGGGAGGCAACCTCAACCGATAAGCCACAAGACCAACTCGCTCCACAACCTCATAAGGTCCAATAAACCTCGGACTGAGCTTTCCCTTACGTCTGAAACTCATCACCTTCTTCCAAGGCGATACCTTAAGGAATACGCAATCTCCAACCGCAAACTCAATCTCCCTACGCTTTAAATCTGCGTAAGACTTGTCATGATCCAATGCAGCCTTCAACCGCTCACATATGAGCTTCACTTTCTCAGTTGTTCCCTTGAGCATATTCGGCAAGGAAAGCAACTTCTGCCCCGCCTCATCCCAGTAAAAAGGCGTTCTACACTTCCTCCCATACAAGGCCTAATACAGAGCCATTTGTATACTTGCTGAAACTGTTATTATAGGAAAATTCAACCAAAGGTAGATGCTTTTCCCAAGAACCTTGGAAATCAATCACACAGCATTGAAACATGTCCTCGAGCCCCTGGATAGCTCGCTCTAACTGTCCATCCGTTTGAGGATGATATGAAGTGCTGAAATTCAACCGCGTACCCAACGCCTAATGTAAACATTCCCAAAACCTCGCTGTAAACCTCGGATCTCTATCCGACACTATAGATTTAGGTACACTATGAAAACGCACAATCTCAGCAATATATAGCTCTGCCAACTTATCCAACGTATATGTAGAATGCACAGCCAAGAAATGTGCACACTTCGTAAGACGGTCCACAATAACCCATACGGAGTTCTTCTTAGATGGTGTCAAAGGCAAATCAGACACAAAATCCATCGTAATCCTTTCCTATTTCCTCTTCGGTATCCTTAAAGTCGGTAACAACCCAGAAGGAAACTGATGCTCTACCTTCACACACTGACAAACCATACACTTGCTTACAAAATCAGCAACATCATTTTTCAACCCCACCCAATAGTACTCATTCTTCAAGCCACGATACATCTTAGTACTACCAGGGTGCATAAAAAAAGGACTGCTATGAGCCTCAGTCAAAATAGTGCGCCTCAACTCAACATCTTCCGGCACAACTATTCGAATTTTCAAACATAGAACTCCATCATCTTTAAAACAGAAGTCTATTGCATTACCATCAGCTATATCTTGAACATGAGGCACCAATGAATCAACAAGCAACTGGTTCTCCTTGATTAGCTGAATCAAGGAGGGTTTCACCTACAACTCGGCTACCAACCCACCATCACGCGATAAACTCAACCAAGCAAACATCGGTCTCAGCTCAAATGCTACCTTCCTACTCAAAGCATCGGCCACAACATTGGCCTTTCCAAGATGATACTCAATGGTCAAATCATAATTCTTAAGCAACTCCAACCACCTTCGTTGCCTAAGATTCAACTCCTTCTGAGACATAAGATACTTCATAGTCTTATGGCCGGTATAAACCACACACCTTTCACCATAAAGTTAGTGTCTCCAAATCTACAAAGCAAACACCACCGCAACTTGCTCCAGATTATGAGTAGGGTAGTTGCGCTCAAGCACCTTCAATTGTCTAGACGCATAAGCTACAACCTTCCCACCTTGCATCAACACACAACCCAAACCAACATACGAGGCATCACTATAAACCACAAACTCCTTACCGGATTCTTGTTGAATCAAGATAGGAGCTTGTGTCAAAGCTTCCTTCAACTTCTTGAAAGTTTGTTGCCTGACATCCATCCACTCAAAGCGAACATTCTTTTGCAACAACTTGGTCAAAGAAGCAGCAATCCTAGAAAAACCCTCGACAAACCTTCGGTAGTAACCAGTGAACCCACGGAAACACGCACCTCCGTAACCGATTTAGGCGTTTTCCAACTCATCATCGCCTCAACCTTATGTGGATCAACCCGAATACCTTCGGCTGACACCACATGTCCAAGAAAAACCACTTCTTTGAGCCAAAATTCACACTTGCTCAGCTTAGCATAAAGTTGATTCTCCAACAGCACTTGCAACACAATTCTCAAATGCTTATCATGATCCTCCTCGATATGCGAGTACATGAGAATATCATCGATAAACACCACCATGAACTGATCCAAAAACTCATGAAATACCCTATTCATCATATCCATGAATGCAACAAGTGCATTTGTATATCCAAAAGACATCACCAAAAACTCATAATGGCCATACCTAGTCCGAAAAGCTATCTTAGGTACATCCACATCATTAACCTTTAGCTTATAGTACCTAGACCTCAAATCTATCTTCAAAAATACTGAAGCACCACGAAACTTATCAAACAAATCATCAATCATCGGTAAAGGGTACTTGTTCTTAATCGTCAGCTTGTTTAGCTGCCGATAATCTATGCACATCCGCATCGTACCATCCTTTTTATTCACAAACAAGACCGATGCACCCCAAGGTGAAATACTCAGCCTTATGAATACTCGGTCAAGCAAAGCTTGAAGTTGCGTCTTCAACTCCTTAGGTGCCATACGATAAGGAGCAATAGACATCGGAGTCGTATTCTCATACAACTCAATGCTAAACTCATATATGGTTTGTATGTCTTGCACCCGCACTTTCTTCGTACCAGGATTCATCACATACTGCAAGAAAGCTTTGCATCCCAACTCCAACATCCGACTTGCTTCAAGAGCTAAAATTGCGTTATACAAGAACTTCACGTTCTCGCCTACGATTACTACCTCGTAATCATCTGCAAGCTTCAGGATAACTCGATTAACATCAAAATCTACCACAGCTCGATGCTTAACCAACCAGTCCATTCCAAGAATCACATCAAAACCATAAAAAGGTAGTTCCATCAAATCAACTGAAAATCCATGACCTTGAACAGATAATGGACATATCCTATACAATTTCCTTGTAACAACAGTCACACCAAAAGAACTCATTACTTGTATCCCTACGTCCAGCATCTCAACAGGAATATCAAGAAAATGTGCATGCTCACTCAAGATGTATGAATGCGTAGATCCAGAATCAATCAATGCTAACCAAGACAAGGATTGCAAGGTGAAGGTACCTGCAATCACGTTGGTGTCGTTACGTTCCTCGCGATGTGCATACACCCTCGCAGGACCACCTCCCTCTGTCTAAACAGCAACAACATGGACCACACTTCCCTGTCCATCCTCCCACCTCTGGAAGTTGCCACGGTCGTGCCCACGGCATCTCTGCTGTGCAGCAACTGGTGCATGACCCTGACCATCTCCTGCCAATAGGGGACACTCACGTCTCATGTGATCAGTAGATCCGCAGTTCCAACACGAATTAGCTCTAGCTACAGGAGCATGCACCTCACAAGCCGCACGAGGACAATCCCGCCTCAAGTGCTCACGCGAACCACAAGACCAACATGTATTCTGCTAAAACCTCGGCATATTTCCCTGAGCTGGCGCACCTCACCCAAAGTTACCTAGCCTAGCCACAGGCTGATACCTACAGTCTCGGTTCCTCTTATTTTTCCCACCACTAGGGCCAACATCAGCAGCTCTCTTGCCTAAACTGGAACCACCCCACGCGATGTCAGACCAAAGCTCTGCTCTATGTCCTTGGCCCGAGTCACCAGCACATCGAAATATGTATAATCAGTCACGAGCATGAACGTCTTCACATCTTGCACTAGGCCATATCGGAAGCAGTCACAATGATGCCTGTCACTTGGCACAAACTCTTAAGCATATTGGCTCAATCGTACGAACTGGACCTCGTACTCAGCCACTATCAAGTTCCCTTAAACCAGAGACATGAACTCCCTCTTCTTATTGTCCAAGTATCTAACTCCAAGATAATTTCTCATAAAAGTAGACTAAAAGAACGTCCAATCCACCTCTTCCGGCTCCAATGTCGCGGTCGCAATCGTCCACCATGTATATGCATCACCATGCAATAACGAAACTGCACATCTAAGCTTATGTGCATCACTGCACCTCATCTGATCCAATATCCAAATTATACTGGCCATCGAAGCCTCGGGTGCCTCAGGAGATAATCCACGAAATTCCAATCCTCCCAAACTCCTCAAGCGCTCCAATAGCAATCCCACTTGCCCAGCAGTCGGCGCCTGTACAAGCACTCCGGAAACAGCAGCCTGGAATGCTCCTGTCATCACATGTACCAAAGGCGTCAAGTCTCCCAACACCAGACCAGCTTGTCCGTGTTTCCCTTGCTCCGCACCCACATGTGGTGGTGGCGGTGGAGGAGGTAGATTTCCACTAGGAAGAACCTTGTTCCCCTGGTCATGTTGCCCATCAGCAGGAGCAACTGCTCTAGAACGTAACTCTTGTCTCGGTCCCATTGTGCTAGTAATAGTAAGGCATGAACATAAAACAAACAAATGATCAGGCCAGCTCCTAACAAGGATCCAAGACTTCAAAACCAATTTAAAACATTTCACTAGGTAATAAGGCAATGGGCATCCCAATTTCCCCCCAACATAACATAAAGCATACTACATACATGTCACAACCATCATGCGACTCAAGCATCAAGATTCAGCCCAATCAAACATTATATACAACTCACATTTATATTCAATCATCCTATCTAGCATCACCATCACCTACTCATCATTAACATGCCTAAAACATTCATCGGACAAAGAAAACATCACCAAAAACACATATTCATATCACATTTACTTACCAACAACTTACCATCATCCCAACCTTTCGTAACATGGCTTTGATACCACCAAATGTAACCCCATCGACCTGGCCTAGCTGAAAGACCGAACCGAACGGATCACACGGGGAATATTAACGTAAACCGGGAAAGTTTACCTCAATAAACGACCCTATTTTTTTTCCTTTTTATCTTGTCTAGATGCAACTTACATTCCTAAGTGGTCAACGAGCAGCAGATTGAAGACATAATGAGCATACATCGATTATCGTTCATTTCAGGTTTAGGGACCATTTTGTAAATTTGACAATTTGTAAGGGTTATTACCAAATTCGGGTTACCAACCTTTAATTAGGTTAATTACATGCTTCTCAGTAAAAACTCAGCTCAAGACAACCTTTAGAACACATTCACTTACATACATAGCAAATAGGGACCAAAATGTAAGAAATCAAAAACTCATATTATTCCAAAAACTGTATTAACTGCCAACCGTTTCGGAACAGTGAGCCATGTATCGGAACGGGCATATCGAAACATTGATACTCGTTTCGAAACGCGGGACCATTTCGAAACCATTTTAGATCAGTTTCAGAACAGGGTTTTACAGAGGCAAAATGTATCGAAATAGGCCTTACCGTTTCAAAACCCCAAGACATTTTCAAGCCCCCATTTCGAAATAGGCAAGGGTGTTTCGAAACACCTGGGCCTGCAATGTTTGAAAATTATGGTTTAACTCGATTTAATTCATCCGAAACCAATTCAACATATGCCTAAACATGCTTGCAACTCAAATATACATCAACCACCAAGAGTATATGGCAAAGGCATCATCATAGAGCATCGTTATCATGAACAAGGAGACTAAGGGCATGCTCCCTAGGGGAAATATGTACCAAAAGGTCAAATCTCAATTCCAAGAATAAACATAAACATAAAGTTCATTTACACAACCAAATATGCATATCAAACTTGCACCAAATCAGAAAATACCAAACCACCAACGTTTATAGCATTGGATACCCTCATTGCCTTTATTACACTAGTTCAAAAACTCAACATACTTTTAAAGAGTCTTTTGGAAGGATCCCTTGTAGTTGCTGCCTCCAAACACCTAATTGTCTACATTGATGAACAAAGAGAGCATAAGCATACAAGCTTAGTGAGGATCGCTCAAAACAAAAAACATCATCAATGCACAAAACCATTTTTCACTCTTTTCAAAACCATCATGCCTTCTTTAATAAACCATGCACTTTATCATCAAAATCATCATACTAGACATCATACAATATGATTCATATAACTTTCAGCAATTAAACCATTGCTACACAAATTTCAAGCCTTCCAAGCATAAACATCATTATGCTAAGCTTAAAACAAAACATGCATCTTTCATAATATGCATCATCAACATTTTCCATAACATTTCATTCCATTATATTGGCCCACAAGTGATAACAACATTCTCAAGAACATATTGGATACACAGATTACCAAGGGTTGTCCCACACCTTTCATACACTCTACCGGCATCTCAAGGCCCACACACAGGAGCAACCCTCCACCGTTGTGACACCCGTGGTGGAATATTCGGTACAATTACAACCCCTTAACACCACTCATCGGAAGATGTATAACCCAATAACGAGAGACAGGACACACATAAGGTTCACACCCGAGAGCTACTCTCAATCGTTGCAATCTTAAACAATCCTCAATTGTTAGGGTACTTGAATGGAGTTTTCGGTACCATCACAACCCCTCAACATCCAATGTAACTTGTTTATAGTGCACTCAATCCTATAGTCAGCTAACTATATCTAATTTCATTTATAAAACACATTAATCAACATCACTTGCCAATATAATCTACATTTCATGCATACTTCATTGTTTTTACAAAGCATTCATGATAAGCTATAACTCAAGCATTATACCATGCTTCAAAACTCATGCATCAACACATGTATACAAGGATCACTTACCTAATGCATCCTTAAACCACATGGCATCATCAAACACATTTTTCATACTCGTAACACGCTTTAAAACAGTAGGTAGATACAATTAAAACCAAGTGCAACCAAAGGCTCAAACTAGCAAAGTCTGGAAACCAAGTTCGAACTTAGTAAATTGTTTCAAGCTCTTACTAAGTTCCCAAAACATTTTCTAAAACGTTTCCACACTGGAAACCAAGTTCCACTCACTTACTTGCGAAACCACACTTGCCGACGCAACTATCGATCATCCGAAGCCTCCAAAACTACTTCGTTTTCTTTCAGAATGCTATCCCTTTTTTCAACACATTAAAAACAAAAATTCAATGCATCATAATGCCTTCAAACTCCAGCATCAAAAGAAAACCCGCAGCCCTGCTCTATAGCATCAATTTACCCAATCGAAACAACCGAAAACTCAATCGATTGATCTCCAAACCCAGCCCAACCATTTACCAACACATCTAACACATTTTAAGCAACAGTCAACATCCAAAAACAACCTAAAATCATCCTTATACATCCAGCAACTCGGATCTCACCTAATACCCCAAAAACCCAACCAAGAACACTTCAAAAACCAAGGATCTCAAGGATTTCGGGATCACTATGATTCAGACTCCATTTCAACACCAAAAACCTTTCAAAACTCATTTAGAAATCATGTCAAACAAGCCAAATCATCACAACTCCGAAAATCACTTTAAAACATCTTTTTCAACAAGATTTCAATATTTTATCAAACTAATAACAAAACATGAATAAAGAGTCAAATATCTTTGAAATTCCATTAAAGAACCTTGATTAGAGGGTTAGCATGAATTGTACCTCCACTCCTTGCTTCTCTTCTAATTTGGCAAGTTTAGCTTCAAATAATCTTGAAGAAAATTGAGAGAAACCACAAAGATGAAGTTGAAAATCAATAGAGAATTTGAGAGTGAAGAAAATTTGGAATTTGAGAGCAAATGAAAAGCGTTTGGCTGAAGTGAAAAAAAGGAAATGAAAAGATCGTCAAATTTCTTTTAACCAAAATAACCAACTCATTCATTAAATCATCAAAAGCCTTTTAATTATTTAATAAACCATTTAAACCACATGCCAAATTAGAGAAAATGCTTAATTTCCAAATAGCTCCCTAAAGGTTCTAAGATTTTGACTCCTTTTTGAAAAAACACACACTTTCCACAACTTTAAAACATTACATTTTTGGTCATTGCCCAAAATGTATACCTTCAAAAACCCGTTTTGCAAAATTGATTTAACCAACCTCTTAAATATCATTTCAGAGGATTTTAGGAATTTTTATCCCATCCCGAACCTTTATTTCCCTAAACCACCTTTTAACGGTTCGAACAACCGATACTCGTTCCACCAGCCCAACCCGACTCGTAAAATACCTAGGCCCAAAAACGAGGTGTTACAATATCTAATCTCACAAAGAACATATAATAAGTTAAGATTCTCTTACTTGCTATCCAAGCATGTATACTAATTCATTATTTAACTTAAAAACTCTCTTGGTTTCTTTCAACATAAACTTGTGGTTCAAGCAACCTATTCAACTAGTACATCTTTTGTTTAAAACATCCATTGTACCTTTAATTCATAAGTAGACATTTATATATAAGTCGGTTCAAAAAGTACTTGTTTATATATATATATATATATGTATATATATATTCAAAATAGTCCATAAAACTTGTTTAAACATTTATAGATTCAAAACAGTCCAAAACATAGTTGTTTTCATTCAAAGCAGTCCATTAATCTTGTGTGAACATTTATAGATTCAAAACAGTCCAAGACATAGTTGTTTCCATTCAAAACAATCCATAAATCTTGTGTAAACATTTATGGGTTCAAAACAGTCCAAAAGATAGTTGTTTTCATTCAAAACAGTCCATAAATCTTGTGTAAACATTTATAGATTCAAAACAGTCCAAGACATAGTTATTTTCATTCAAAACAGTACATAAATCTTGTGTAAACATTTATAGATTCAAAACAGTCAAAAACATAGTTGTTTTCATTCAAAACAGTCCATAAATCTTGTGTAAACATTTATAGATTCAAAACAGTCCAAGACATAATTGTTTTCATTCAAAACAGTCCATAAATCTTGTGTAAACATTTATAGATTCAAAACAGTCCAAGACATAATTGTTTTCATTCAAAACAAACCATAAATCTTTTGTAAACATTTATAGATTCAAACAGTCCAAGACATAATTGTTTCAATTCAAAACAGTCCATCAATCTTGTGTCTTATTCAAAACTGCCCATAATATGATTAGACTTAGTCAAAAATAATCCTTATTCTTTTCGAGCATAGCATTTCATATATATATATATATATGTGTGTGTGTGTGTGTGTGTGTGTGTGTGTGTGTGTGTGTGTGTGTGTGTGTGTGTGTGTGTGTGTGTGTGTGTGTGTATAAGTAGGTACTATTTATCATGTAAGTTATCAAACATGGCACATTTGAAACTTAAATTTACTTATCATTTAAAACGTTTGACAAAACATATTTTTAGACATGACCTATTTGTCACCTAATGTACCAAACATAGGCATAAGTTACTTGTCCTAGAAGATAACAAGTATAACATATTGTAAGCGTGAGCTACTTATTACTAAAGCCGCATAACATATCATCTCATGATCACATGTTACTTATCACTAAAGGTACATAACATATCATCTCATAATATCTTGTTACTTATCACTAAAGGCATATAACATATCATCTTATAATCTCTTGTTACTTATCATGTAAAATATTAAGCATGTCATAACATAAACATGGATTATTTATCACCCAAGGTTCAAACAAAACATATTATCTCATAATCACATTTTACTTATCATGTAGGATGTCAGTCATAGCATACCATAAACATGGTTCATTGGTCACAAGTAGTATTTATATAATTATTTAATTTGGTTTACCAACTTCATTATTTGTATTTAACATAGCCTTGAGAATCAAGTAACAGCCTAGGTACACGAATTCCCAAATAATGGTACTCACGATACCGGTCAATCCCACCTACTGTCACCAAGTGACCACAAAACTTCCCTCATACTGTTACCAAATAAGGGCCGTAGTCTCGGATTGTAGTCCACCCCAAACCTAAGCTCTATGGACTCTATGGAATGCCAACTATACCTATGGCTGACTCAAAACCAAGGCTTTTCACATAATCTTATCTTAACTGAAACAAGATTGAGGTTAGCTTCGTATTCGTATAGTCTTGTAACATCTCATTATCTTGTCAAAGATGAGCATTGCTCCATAATGTAGTCATCATGTGTCTAGTGTGTAAAAGTTCTATATTTTACCCCCTATTTAACCCATATTTCTGCTGCATTCAAGCATATTTCATTCCATTTAGGATAGATTTTAATTATACATCACAATTATACAAAAAGGCACAGTTGCTGCTGATTTTGGTTACTTTCGCAGGTAGTTACTGTAGCAGATTCATGGCAGCAGAGAAGCAGAGCTGGAATACTGGACTGCAGCCGAGAAGACGGATGCTGCCAAGACCGCTGCCGTGGCAGCCAAGGACGACAGCAATGGTGAAGGGAAAAAGTGAAATGGAGCTCGACAGAAAGAGGAAATTAAGCTGGTCTGTCATGGAGCATTTCTATATTTTTCCGAGCCCTAGATCAGAATGAAGGCCAAGCCCAAAGTTCAAGGAAGAAACTCCAAGAAAGAAGAGAAGACGAATTAAAGACATCTACTTTGAAGATTTAGTCTTTAATAGAGTTGTACTTTAATTTAAAGTTGTATTCTTGCCATATTAGAAAATTTGAACCCAAGGCCTATATAAAGGCATGTAATTCGACCTAGGGAAGAACATCATCATCTTCTCTAGCCGTCTTTCCCTAAACCCTAGTCGTTTTCCCCTTCTCATCATGTTCTAAACTTCCCCTAGGGCTAAGGGTTGATTCTGTAAAGTAGTTGCAAGGATTGCTTTGTTTTAGGAATTTTTTCTGTTCAATAAAATAGACTTCAAATTTGCTTATTCTGGTTTTCAACATCTTACAAGAGTATCGGGAGAGCATTGTGAGATTACACATTTACTTAATATCGAGAGAGTTAAGTATACGAAGGGAATAAGTACGGGTTCTCCAGTTTATGGTTGAACTATCTCGGACCTAGGGATAGGAAAGGGTTAAGTGGCTAAGGAAGAATTCAACAACATCGGTGTTCATCCTTCAATTCACGCCATGAGGTATCATCAAAGACGTGTTCATCGACAGACTTGGACCTAGGGATAGGCCAAGGAACAGCAGGGATTCTTGCCAAGCTTGAAGTACTGAGTTGTGTGTTCGCTGCCGCGAAAACAATAGACCGCTGTCGCAGCAGGTGCTGCCGCGACAGGCGCTACGATAGAACAGAGAAATCCTAGACAGTGCAAACACCTGCACTACAGAGCAAATCAATATCGGCCCATTATCTCTATCTTGATTTCCTTACTCTTTATTTTCAGTACTCTTTATTATTTCGTGACAAACAATTAAACTATTTCTTTTCCCTTTCGTGCAGAAAACCAAGGTTAAGGCTATTAGCTCAGTCCCTGTGGAGACGATATCCGATACTTACGTATCACTTTACTACTTGCTTCGTGTACACTTGCACTACATTGCGATAGACTCTTTTACACGCAACAAGTTTTTGGTGCCGTTGCCGGGGACTGGCAACATAACTTTACCCTACTTTTACTGCACTTTTAATTTTTATGTTTTTACTTAGATTGTTCACCTTGTGATTTTCACAAGGTTTTTGGTTTGCTTATGCGCAGATCGAGACGAGGAAAGGAACCTGAGTATCAGATAGATCCTGAAATTGAACGTTCGTGCAATCTTAGGAACCGACTCCAACTCGTGTTAGCCAGAAACGAGTACCTTGAAGAACAGTTAGAGGCCATGAACAACTAAGGGAATCCCCAAGGTCCTGAAGATCCTATCGGAGATGGAAGAAACAGACTGCCTATGGATCCTCCTCCTGCTGCCGCACACCGGACCTGCCGTGATTTCATGATCAATGATCATGTGGAACTAGAAACCACCCTGCCAGACGTAGAAGCTGAAAACTTCGAGCTGAAACCTGTGATGTTCAGCATGATTAATTCCGCTGGCCAATTTAGTGGTGCTGCTACAGAGGATGCTAGGGAACATCTGAAAACGTTCCAAGAAATATGTGGTTCGTTTAGACTACCATGAGTAAATCCGGAGATACTGAGGCTTCGGCTATTTCCTCATTCATTGAGGGACAAAGCTAAAACTTGGTGGAACAAACTAACGCCGAGTTCAATACGAACTTGGGCAAATTTAACTCGTGAATTTTTGTCTCGTTTTAATCCTTCCCATTTATCTGAGCGATTACGTAACGAAATTGCTGCTTTTCAACATGAAGACGACGAGCCAATGCACGAGGCATGGGACAGATTTACTACTCTTCTGAGGAATTGCCCGATGCATGGATTCCCTGTTTGGAATCAAGTAATCAAATTCTACAATGCTGCCAACCTACAGACTCGTATGAGAATTGATTCAGCAGCCAATGGGTTGTTGTTAGATAAAGATCCGGATAAAGCCATGGTAGTATTAAAGAATTTGGCGAAGAATGAAGAACAATTCCCCACATCAAGGAGAGGTAAATGTGTACTAGCTGTGAAGGATTACGAAGCCGATAATTCCTTAAAGACACAAGTTGCATATTGTTGAGTGTGTAAAAGTTCTATATTTTACCCCCTATTTAACCCATATTTTTGCTGCATTCAAGCATAATTCATTGAATTTAGGTTAGATTTCAGTTATACATCATAAATATATCAAATGGCACAGTTTCTACTGAAATTGGTTGCTTTTGCAGGTAGCTGTTGTAGCAGATGAAGGGCAGTAGAGAAGCAGACGCTGGGCAGTGAAAGAGCAGAGCAGGAACTGGATGAGCAGACGCTAGAGGACGATGCTGCCATGGCCGCTGCCGTGGCAGCCAAGGGCGACAGCGATAGTGAAGGGAAGAAGTGAAGTGGGCCTCGACAGAAAGAGAGAATTAAGCCCATATGTCGTGGAGCATCCTTATATTTTTCCAAGCCCTAGATTAGAATTAAGGCCAAGCCCAAAGTTCAAGGAAGAAACTCCAAGCAAGAAGGAAGGAGGAATTAAAGACTTATGCTCTGAAGATTTAGTCTTTAATAGAGTTGTACTTTAATTTAAACTTGTATTCTTGCCATATTAGAAAACTTGAACCCAAGGCCTATATAAAGGCATGTAATTCGACCTAAGAGAGGATATCATAATATCATCATACTCTCTAGCTTTCTTCCCAAAAACCCTAGTCCTTTTCCCTTCCTCGTCATGTTCTAAACTTCCCCTAGGGCTAAGGTTTGATTTGTAAAGTAGTTGCAAGGATTGCATTTGTTTTAGGAATTTTTCTGTTCAATAAAATAACTTCAAGTTTGCTTATTCTAGTTTTCAACATCTTGCAAGAGTATCGGGAGAGCATTGTGAGATTACACATTTACTTAATATCGGGAGAGTTAAGTATACGAAAGGAATAAGTACGGGTTCTCCAGTTTATGGTTGAACTATCTCGGACCTAGGGATAGGATGAGGTTAAGTGGATAAGGAAGAATTCAACAACATCGATGTTCATCCTTCGATTCACGCCGGGAGGTATCATCAAAGACGTGTTCATCGACAGACTTGGACCTAGGGATTGGCCAAGGCACAACAGGGATTCTTGCGAAGCTTGAAGTACAGAGTTGTGTGATCGCTGCCGCGACTAACAACAGACCGCTGCCGCGACAGGTGCTGCCGCGACAAGAGCTACGACAGAACAGAGATTCCTAGACTTTGCAACACCTACACTACTGAGCAATTCAATACCGGCCCATTCTCTCTATCCTGATTTCAATACTCTTTTATTATCATTATTCTTTATATTCTCTTGACAAACATTTAAACTATCTCTTTTCCTCTCGTGCAGTAACCCAAGGTGACGCTATTAGCCCAGTCCATGTGGAGACGATATCTGATACTTACGTATCACTTTACTACTTGCATCGTGTACACTTGCACTACATTGCGATAGACACTTTTACATGCAAGTTTTTGGCGCCGTTGCCGGGGACTGGAAACATATCTTTACCCTACCGTCTTACTGCATATTCTTTTTATTTTTCTGTTTTTACTTGGATTGTTCCACATATACCTTTCACAAGGTCTTTTGTTTACTTATGCGCAGATCTCAACGAGGAAAAGAACCTGAGCACCAGTTAGATCCTAAAATCGAACGTACGTGCAATCTCAGAAAGAGAGTTCGGTACCTTGTAGAGAGAAATGATTACCTGGAGGGACAATTAGAAGCAATGGTGAACGAAAGGCACGAAGAAAGAAGGAACAACCAAGGAAATCCCCAGGATAATGGCAATCCTGCCGGAGATGGAAGGAACGGTCAACCTGCCGATCCTCCTGTCGCTGCCACACGCCGGTCATGCCGAGACTACATGCTCAATGATCATGTAGAACTGGAAACAACCCTGCCAGACGTGGACGTTGACAATTTTGAGCTGAAACCTGTTATGTTTAGCATGATTAACAACGCTGGCCAATTTAGTGGTGCTGCTACAGAGGATTCTAGGGAGCATTTGAAAACGTTCCAGGAGATCTGTGGTTCGTTTAGACTACCAGGAGTTAATCCGGAGATACTGAGGCTTCGGTTATTTCCTCATTCATTGAGGGACAGGGCGAAAACTTGGTGGAATAAACTAACGTCGGGTTCAATACGAACTTGGGCAGATCTAACTCATGAATTTTTGTCTCGTTTTAATCCTTCACATTTATCTGAGCGATTACATAACGAAATTGCTACTTTTCAACAGGAAGATGACGAGCCAATGCACGAGGCCTGGGAAAGATTTACCACTCTTCTGAGAAACTGCCCTATGCATTGATTCCCCGTTTGGAACTAGGTAACTAAATTTTATAATGCTGCCAACTTACAGACTCGTATGAGAATTGATTCAGCAGCGAATGGATTGTTGTTGGACAAAGATCCAGAAGATGCAATGCCAGTATTAAAAAATCTCGTGAAGAACGAGGAACAGTTTCCTACATCAAGAAGAGGGGGTAAAAGAGTACTAGCTGTGAAAGATTATGAGGCCGACAGTTCTCTAAAACCACAAGTGTCATATCTCACTAAGGCGATGAAAAAGCTTCTGAAAGAAGATTCACAACCTGTCTACTCAGCTGAAGAGGTATGCGAGACTTGCGATGGGAATCACAGTTCGGAAGATTGTCCGATACAGCTAGAGGAAGGGATGTATGTTGGGAACTACAATAACCAGAATTATAATTCCAACAACTACAATCCCAACTGGAGAAAGGATCCCAAGTTCTCCTGGAGCAACACTAATAATGCCCTGAATCCCCAAGCACAGAACATTCAGAATCAAGGGGGACCTAGATTAATGACTCGGTAGCAACCGCAGCAGCAGCAGCAACAGCCACAACCTGCCACGACTAGTATATTGGAGCAGACCCTGGCTAAGTTTATGTCTCAAACAGGAACCTACATTGAGAACATGAATCACTTCATCAAGAAGACTGAGACATTCATGGATACAACAGAGATGCGGATGACTAACCATGAAGCTACTCTGAAATCACTAGAGACACATATGGGTCAGATTTCCCAGCATATTAAACCGAGGTAGAATGGCGGATTTCCTAGCGATGCTGAAAATGCTAGACAACCCACACATGAGCAGTGTAAAGCCATCACTACTAGAAGTGGGAAGAAATTACCAGGGCCAGCAAAGGAAGCTGAATCAGTTAAGGAACCAGCCTTGGAGTCTGCTGCCGAGAAAGCTGCCCCAGCAGACGACACACAGCCTGCTGCCGATGAACCTATCACGACAGTAGAAGGGACAGAGGAGAAAGATGAAGACCCAAAACCTCCTCAGATCCGAATGCAGTGGGAAGGACGCATTGCTGATTACCGTCCCCCACCTCCTTTTCCTCAGCGGTTACAGAAATTGAAACAGGAATCTCAGCTTAAGAAGATTTATGATATTTTTAAGCAGGTCCATATCAATATTCCACTGCTAGATGCCGTTAGGGAAATGCCCGGTTATGTCAAATTCCTCAAGGAGGCCATGTCGAAGAAATCCAGGCTTATGGAATTTGAAACGGTTAAAATGATAGAAGGATGCATGACTATTCTGCACAAGCATCCACCCTAGAAAAAGAAGGATCCTGGGAGCTTCATCATACCATTCATAATTGGAGATAAATTTGTGGGTAAGGCACTTTGTGATCTTGGTGCTAGTATAAATTTAATGCCCAAATCTGTTTTTCAGAAATTAGGTATTGGAAAAGCTCGGCCCACAACAGTAGTATTACAGCTGGCAGACTGCTCTTACGTTCATCCAGAATGAAAAATTGAAGATATTCTGGTAAGAGTGGACAAATTTATTTTTCCTGCTGACTTTCTTGTCTTTGATTGTGAAGCAGATGAGAATGCACCAATCATCCTACGGCGACCCTTCTTAGCCACATGAAGATCACTGATTGATGTAGAAAAGGGAGAACTCACTATGAGAGTGAATGATCAAGAAATCAAGCTGAATGTTATCCAAGCAATTAAGCACGCTGATGTAGAGGAAGAGTGCAAGGCTATCACTGAAGTTATCCTTGATCAACCCTGCATCAGGTCGGACTGCCATGACATCAAATTTGGCCACTGCCCCAGCAGCCATTTAGATACCTGTCACGGAAGCGACAACGACAACAGCTCCTCAGAATCTGATACATCTGATACTGAAGATCAAGAGGAGGTAAAATGGATAGGCAATCGTCCAGGTAAGTTATTCGAGCCATTAAACTATACCTCGAATGAACATATTGTCCAAAAGCCATCAACTGTAGAGCCACCTGTTCTAGATCTTAAGCCCCTGCCAGGGCAGCTAAAATATGTTTCCCTTGGTTTAAATGATACGTTGCCCGTAATCATCTCTTCCAAGTTGATGCAGGAACAGGAACAGTAGCTGATAGGGATGCTGCAGCAGCACAAAAAGGCTATTGGATGGACGATAGCTGATATCCAAGGCATCAGTCTTGCATTATCCATGCATAAAATCCTCCTTGAGGATGATCATAAGCCGACTATTGATGCACAGAGACGTTTGAACGATGCTATGCGAGAGGTGGTGTGTAAAGAGATCATAAAATGGCTAGATGCTGGAATAATCTATGCCATCTCGGATAGCAAGTGGGTGAGCCCGGTGCTGTGCATTCCCAAGAAAGGAGGAATAACCGTGGTAACCAATGAAGAAAACGAGCTAATCCCAACCAGGACTGTGACCGGTTGGAGGGTTTGTATGGACTACCGGAAGCTTAAAAAAGTTACCCGGAAGGACCACTTTCCCCTGCCTTGTATTGATCAAATGCTTGATAGATTAGTGGGAAAACCTTACTATTGTTTTCTTGATGGATACTCAGGTTATAATCAAATAGCCATCGCACCGGAAGATCAAGAAAAAACGACGCTCACTTGACCATACGGTACTTACGCTTTTCGGAGGATGCCATTTGGACTTTGCAACGCACCAGCTACTTTTCAGAGGTGCATGATGGCAATATTCTCCGATATGGTGGAGGATTTCCTGGAGATATTCATGGATGATTTCTCTGTCTTTGGAGACAATTTTGAGAGTTGTCTTGGCAACCTACAGAAAGTGCTCGAAAGATGTGAGAAAGCAAACTTGGTATTAAACTGGGAAAAATGTCACTTCATGGTGGATGAAGGGATAGTCCTAGGTCATAAAGTGAGCTGTCGCGGCATAGAAGTCGGCAGAGCTAAGATCGAGGTAATCGAAAAGTTGCCGCCACCCACCACAGTCAAGGGAATCAGGAGTTTTTTAGGGCATGCTGGTTTTTTTTCGAAGGTTTATTGCAAACTTTTCAAAGATCACCAAACCTTTATGCCATCTTCTGGAGCAGAACCATCCCTTCGACTTCAACACTGAATGTACAGAGGTATTCAAGATTCTGAAAGAAAAGCTGGTAACAGCCCCAATAGTACAACCACTAGATTGGAAACTACCATTTGAGATCATGTATGATGCTAGTGACTATGTTGTCGGGGCAGCACTTGGGCAGAGGATAGACAAGCTCTTTCATGTCATATACTATGCCAGCAAAACATTGAATGACGCCCAAATAAATTACACCACAACAGAGAAGGAACCGCTAGCTGTGGTGTTTTCGATTGACAAGTTTCATTCATATATACTTGGAACGAAGGTCATAGTCCACACAGACCACTCTGCATTGAAGTATCTATTCGCCAAAAAGGATGCAAAGCCTCGACTGATACGTTGGATTCTGCTGCTACAAGAGTTCGACCTAGAGATCAAGGACAAAAAGGAGACAGAGAATCAAGTTGTAGATCACTTGTCAAGACTAGAGAAGGGAAAGAGTCTCCCAGCAGACGAGACACTCATACTGGAGACCTTCCCTGATGAGCAGTTGTTCGCTGCCACAAGCACTACTGCGACAGCCATGGCGGCAGGTAAGTTTTCTAAACTCCCCTGGTATGCTAATTTCATTAATTATTTAGTTAGCGGAATAACTCTTCCTGACCTTAATTATCAAGCTAGGAAGAGGTTCCAAAATGATGTAAAGCATTATTATTGGGACGAACCTCTTCTTTTCAAATATTGTGCAGGTCAGGTTATTACGAGATGCATACCACAGGATGAACAGGAAGTTGTGCTGCATCACTGCCATGCTTCACAATATGGAGGACATTTAGGTGGTAACAAAACTGCAGCCAAGGTTTTGCAGTCGGGATTTTATTGGCCGTCACTATTCAAGGATGCCCAAACATTCTACAAAAATTGTGTAAGTGTCAACGGACTGGAAATATCTCAAGGAGACATGAGATGCCACTACAAAACATTCTAGAAGTCGAGATCTTCGACGTTTGGGGGATAGATTTTATGGGGCCATTCCCAACTTCAGGTGGGAACTTATACATCCTCCTGGCAGTAGATTATGTGTCCAAATGGGTTGAAGCCGTTGCTACTCAGAAGAACGATGCCAAGACGGTTCAGAGGTTTTTACATAAAAACATATTTTCCAGATTTGGCATCCCCAAGGCGATCATCAGTGATTAAGGGAGGCATTTCGACAATAGGGTTATAGCTGCTGCCTTGAAAAAATATGGTGTCAAACATCGTATCGCAACAGCATACCACCCTCAGACCAATGGAGAGGCTAAAATATCGAATAGAGAGGTTAAGAACATCCTTAAAAAGATGGTTAAGCCAACTCGAAAGGACTGGTCTCTACACCTCAACGATGTATTATGGGCCTACAGAACAGCATTCAAAACTCCATTGGGAATGTCACCCTACCGGTTGATTTATGGAAAAACCTGCCATCTACCTGTCGAGATTGAGCACAGAGCATACTGGGCCATCAAGGCAATGAATATGGACTTGGAAAAGGCAGGACAGAAAAGGCTACTTGATTTGAATGAGATTGAAGAAATTCTAGCAATGGCCTATGACAACGCAAGAATCTATAAAGACAAGACAAAAAAGTGGCATGATAAGAAGTTGCTGCCATGACAGTTCTGCCCAGGGCAGCTTGTGTTATTGTTCAACTCTAGGTTGAAGCTCTTCCCAAGAAAGCTAAAATCTAGGTGGTCCGGCCCATTCCAAGTGGTGCAAGTTTTCCCCTGTGGTGCTATCACGATTAGATCTTTAAAAGTGGGCACCAATTTAAAGTCAATGGACAAAGACTGAAGCATTATCAGGGGACTGAAGCCCCACGAATGCAGGAAGTGGTTACTTTAGGAGATGCCCCTCCTGGTATCCCTAATTTAACCTAATTTTTATTTCTATTTTTATTATTATTATTATTTATATATATTAGGTAATTAGAATTATTTTATTTTTAGGAACTCAAGTTTTTTATTTTTATTATTTTCAGGAAATAAAGGAGACAAGGAGAAGTGTATCCAGCCCACCATCTTTCCATCAGCCCAAAAAGCCCAACTTAGGAGCCTACCGTTACAGATGCTGCGACAGACATGGAAAATCGAGCCTGTCAACACGTTGTCGCGGAAGACACGCAAACGCGTAACAGATGCTCAGTAGACACGGAAATGTGTGACAGACGCGTCAGAAACCGCATAATAGTAGGCCCCGTTATTCGTGCCTGCCGTTACAGCTCCAACGGGTAGCAAACTTCCCCTATATATAAACCTCGTTTTACTATTGTAACCCCCTCGTCCCGGTCTGGCCGGATGACCGGTCCGAGTAGGCTACACGGGGAAAACCGAAGCGAAACCCGTGAGGGTTCTCCCTCGGCTAGCGACCCTAATTTTTTTTCCATTTAAATTACATCTTTACTATAGGCAAGATTGTTCCTTAAGTGATCACTACAACGGAAACAAGACTCCTGAGAAGCCCTACAGCAAAACCGGGCCTAACCCAAATGTTAAGACCCCTTTAGAAAGCCCAAAAGCCCATTTTTAAGCTAGTGTTTCGAAACAGGTATTGCCCGTTTCAAAACACGGGCTCCAGGTAAAAAGCAAGACACTCGTACCGAAACGCCTCCTCCCCGTTTCGGAACAGGGTCACGATTTTGCCTTGACGTTTCGAAACTTGTTTCGAAACAGGCATGGACAATGTCAAAAACGTTCCGATACTTGTTTCGAAACAGGGGCTCACAGTAGCCAAACCGTACCGAAACGAGTTTCGATACGGGGGGCCTGGAACCATACCCGTTTCGAAATAGATCCAACTGTTTCGAAACACGGGCTGCGAAAAGACAGATTTTTGCTATTTAAGGACACAAGACAGCCCCAAAACATCACCAAAACACTCAAGACTCAACATACAACTAATCTAGATGGTAGGCAGCCTAATAACACATGCTTAGCACACAATAAACATGTAAAGCCAAACATCAACGATCCATTTGCATGACAAAGATTCTTGCATCACATTCAAATGACATTCAAGGCACACTTAAACATTTATAGCCCATAAGGCACATGTCTCCACACATAGAGTTAACATGCATCAACAACACATGTACTCATCCAAAAGCATAGCATCTCCAAACAAGCATTCAACAAGGCTAGACATGGTTTACAAATCCAAACAAAGCATAAACATGGCCAACATCTATGAGTCATACAACGCTCATACAAAACACATAAATGCCTCATTGCTAAGCTACCACATTAATTACTAGTTCATACTTGAGCAACTACAACTTGGAAAAGCCCTTCGCCTTGCTCCTTGCTAACACCACGCTAATGATCTGCATTGTTGAAATTGAGAGCGTAAGCTAGAAGCTTAGTGAGGATGCTCTAAAATCAAAAACAACAACAATGCAGGGTCCAAGCATGCAATCCTTAACATCACACACAACATGCATAGGCATCAACAAGGCAACCTAGTTAGTCTTCCAAGAGTCATGAATATGGCATCTTACATCATATTAAGCTCATCAATATAAAACAAATGTCTCAGCATCATAATCATAAGAGCAATTTCATTGGCAACTATTAGTTTACTCAGATGTGCGGATTTACTCTCAACAACAACATTACCTCGGTGGGATTACACTCATCACCGGATCTCGCATGGGTAAGTTAATTAGTGCCAATTTCTTTAACCACATCACATCAACCATCAATCATTGCACATATTCAATACATACACATAACAAGGTATGCACATACCAACCAATTCATATTTCGCAAGATCAAAAATAGGCAATGGCATATATATAGACAACATTAGAAATCAAGGAGTTAAGCTACCAATTTAACTTCCACCCCGGAATGGCCTACCAAGCTCATTCCAACACTTCCACTGCTCACACTTGAACCAACTTTAAAACATAATTAAAGTTTTACTCACCACCCTTCCTTGGCAAACCAAGCAAGCAAGCAAGCCTCCTAATTTCCCGGGTTCAGTCCCGAAGCTTCTCCGACGTCTTCTCTTGTTTCTAGCCAATCAAAACACAGCCATTACTCACAAATTCGATGCTAAATTCAGTCAAGAACTCCAACCCATAAACACAAGCCAAAATCCACTAATTTCAAACTCAACTAGTCACAAAATCTCCATTTTCGTGCCCCTCCAAAACCCAGCTAAAAACCATGATTTCAAACACTCAAATGACATCTAAAAGGTCCTAAAACACTTCCTTAATATCCCTAAACCATCAGCCCTTCAACCCAACCCTAAAACTCACCAAAAATTCAATTTTAGACACCTCAAAAATGGCCCCAAAAACCCACTTCGGGTTTTCACCCAAAATCAACCATTTCAAGATATTAAGTGTATTTTTTTGAGGTTAAAACAAAATCCAACTCAACAATTCAAAAACAACTGAAAAACCCCTTAAAAATTAAAACTTTCCCAAAACTTGGAATTCTAAAAAGACGGTAGTTTTCAAATCCAAGACAATGTAAATGAAGAGGATGATGAGGAGAGTTTAAATATGACATTACCTTTGAAAATGTCTTTGAATCAATGGAGAGATTTAATGGAATAGTAATTTGGGGGTTTTGGGAGGGTTTAGTGGTGTTTCACGTTGGGTAGGATAAAGGGGGAAGACAACTTTGTTTTATTTTTTTGTTCCTTTTTTATTCAAAAAGTGGTCTTCCACCTTTTCCACTTTATTTACAAAATGGCCACCCTTTTTAATTTAAATCCCAATTAAATCAAGACTAAGGTCAATTTGATTAAAATTGATTTTACCGACCCGAACCAACTCACACGACTAACTCCTAATCCTAAAACATGGGTGTTACAACTCTCTCCCACTTAAGGAATTTCGTCCCCGAAATTACCTAACTGAAAGAGATACGGAAACTGCCTTTCCATATCCTCCTTCCTCTCCCAAGTGGCCTCGTCCACCCCTCAACGTTGCCACCGCACTTTCACTAACTCAATCGATCTACCTCGTAACTCCTTACTGTCAGAAGCTAGGATCTCAACTGGTTCTTTCTTGTAAGTCAAATTCGGATTCAATTCAATCTCTTCTACAGGCATAACATGTGATGGATCGGACCTATACTTACGGAGCATCGAAACATGAAACACATCGTGTATCTTCTCTAGCTCGGATGGTAAACGCAACTGATAAGCAACTGGACCAACCCTCTTCACAATCTCATACGGCCCTATGTACCTCAGACTCTACTTCCCCTTTCGGCCAAATCTCATCACTTTCTTCCACGGAGACACTTTCAAGAACACCTTCTCACCCACTGAGAACTCAACTTCTTTCCTCTTCAAGTCGGCATAGGATTTCTGTCTATCCAAAGCAGCCTTTAATCGGTCGCAAATCAATTTCACCTTGTCGGTTGTCCCCTTAAGCAAATCTGGCATAGGTAACAACTTCTGTCCCACTTCGGCCCAACAAACTGGAGTTCTACACTTCCTACCATACAAGGCCTCATACGGAGCCATCTGAATGCTCGACTGATAACTATTATTGTACGCGAACTCAACAAGAGGCAACTACTTCTCCCAAGTACCCTGAAAATCAATGATGCAACAACGCAACATATCCTCTAAAATTTGTATAACTATCTCTGACTGACCATCTGACTGAGGATGATAAGACGTGCTGAAATTCAAACGGGTACCTAAAGCTGTATGTAGACACTCCCAAAATCGAGCTGTAAACCTCGGATCTCTATCGGACACAATAGACTTCGGCATACCATGCAGTCTGACAATCTCACCAATGTACAGATCGGCCAACCTATCTAATGTATAAGTTGTATTGACATCTAAGAAGTGAGCACACTTCGTGAAACGATCTACTATAACCCAAACTAAGTTCTTCTTTGTAGGAGTCAAAGGCAAGCCCGAAACAAAGTCCATGGTAATATTCTCCCATTTCCATTCCGGAATTCTCAACGGTTGTAACAAACCTGAGGGAACCTGATGCTCCGCCTTCACCCTCTGACACACCATACACTTGCTCACGAAGTCGGCCACATCTCTCTTCAAACCAACCCAAAAGTACTCATTCTTCAAATCACGATACATCTTCGTACTTTCAGGATGCATAGCAAACGGACTATTGTGCGCTTCAGTCAAGATCGTACGTCTCAAGTCACTGTCCTCTGGCACAACTATTCTATCTTTGAAACACAAGACTCCATTGGTACTGAAACTGTAGTCTGAAGGTCTACCCTCGGCCACATCTTGCACGTGAGGTGCCAAAGATCTATCTAGGAGCTGTTTCTCCCTAATCAACTGACCTAGAGTAGGTCTAACCTGAAGCTCGGCTACCAAGCCACCATCTCCGGACAAGCTCAATCTATCAAACATGGCTCTCAAATCTATAACTACCTTCCTACTCAAAGCATCGGCCACTACATTGGCCTTACCTGGATGGTACTCAATCGTAAGATCATAATCTTTTAGCAACTCTAACCACCTACGTTGTCTGAGATTCAAATCTCGCTGAGTCATGATGTACTTCAAACTCTTGTGATCCGTGTACACTGTGCATTTCTCACCGTACAGGTAATGTCTCCAAATCTTCAGAGCAAACACAACTACAGCTAACTCTATGTCATAGTCGAATAGTTGCACTCGTGAGTCTTCAACTGTCTTGAGGCGTAAGCCACTACTCTCTTGTCTTGCATGAGGACACAACCTAGACCTACATAGGATGCATCACTGTAAACTACATAGTCTTTCCCAGACTCTGGCTGAATCAAGATCGGTGCTTGGGTCAAAGCTTCTTTCAACTTCTCAAAGGCTCTCTATCTTGCATCTGTCCACTCAAACTGAACACTCTTCTGATGTAACTGTGTCAAAGGAGCGGCTAACTTATAGAAACCTTCTACGAATCTTCTACAGTATCCAGCTAAGCCTAGAAAGCTACGTACCTCTGTCACTGACTTCAGTTGCTTCCATTCAACAATGGCCTCTATTTTCTTCGGATCAACTCTAATCCCATCTGCTGACACTACATGCCCTAGGAAAACTACCTCTCGGATCAATAACTCACACTTGCTCAACTTTGCATACAATTGATTATCTAGCAAAGTCTTCAAAAGTAATCTCAAGTGTCGGTCATGGTCTTCTTCAGTTCGCGAATACACCAAGATGTCATCTATAAAAACAACTACAAACTGATCTAAGTACTGATGAAAAATCCTATTCATCATATCCATGAATGCAGCCGGTGCGTTAGTCAACCCAAAAGGCATGACTAAAAACTCATAGTGACCATATCTAGTTCTAAAGGTCGTCTTCGGTACATCAACCTCTTTTACCTTTAGCTGATAGTAACCTGATCTCAAGTCAATCTTTGAAAAGACTGATGCCCCTCTCAACTGGTTAAACAAATCATCAATTCTCGGCAACGGATACTTGTTCTTCACTGTCAACTGATTCAACCGTCTGTAGTCTATACACATTCTCATGCTTCCATCTTTCTTCTTCACAAACAAAACTGGTGCACCCCAAGGTGAAGAACTAGGTCGAATGAAGCCTCTATCTGTCAACTCTTGCAATTGAGTCTTCAACTCTTTCAGTTCTTTTGGTGCCATACGATACGGAGCAATCGAAACAGGAGCTGGATCAGAATAAGTCTCAATAGTAAACTCTACTTCTCTATCCGGTGGTAAACCTGGTAACTCTTCCGGAAACACAATAGGAAAGTCACATACTGTCCGGATGTCTTAAGATCTAACCTCACTCATGTTCGGATTCATCACATAGGCCAAGTATGCTTCACAACCCATCTCAACTAACCTCTTACCCTCTAGAACTGAAACCACATTGGATAAGAACTTCACGTTCTCACCACCACTACAATCTCATAATCATCTGTGAGTCTCAAAGAAATCCTCTTAGTTTCAAAATCTATCCTAGCTCTATGCTCAGTGAGCCAGTCCATACCCAGAATCACATCAAAGCCATAGAAGGGTAGCTCCATCATATCTACTGGAAACACATGTCCTTGAACCATCAACGGACACCTTCGGTACATCTTTCTAACTACTACCGTGTCCCCAAAGGAACTAGTAACACTAACTCCTACCTCTAATATTTCACAAGGCAAATTCAACGACTGTGCATGCTCACTCAATATATAGTAATGTGTAGACCCAGAGTCAATCAAAGAAAGCAAACCCAAAGACTGTATCGAGAAGTTACCTACGATCACATCTGTGTCATGCTGATCCCCACGCTGAGCGTAAACTCTGGCCTGACCTCTGCCCTCTGGCTGGACTGCAACAACATGCGCTAAGTTCCTCTGGCCATCATTCCTCGGCTGGAAGTTACCTCTACCGCCCCCGCGGCCTCTCTAAAAATCATTGGCCCTAGCAGGAGCCTGAACTGGTTCTTGTCCCACCTGATGTGGACAGTCACGCCTAATATGGTCTCTAGCCCCACAACTCCAACACGAGTGGAACTTCCCCCAACACTCACCAGTGTGGTTCCTCCCGCAAGTAGCACATGTGGGCAACTTCCCACCAGTCCTCTGGCCCTGTTGGCCCCTACCGTGGTTACCTCCACCACGCCTATGATCATAGTGATGCCGGTTGTCTCGATGCCTCTTGGCATCACCTCTATCAAAGTCACTAGATCTCTTGCTAGAACTCGAACCACCAGATCGTTTGGTCAAGCCCAAACTGTGCTCCAAGTCCTTGGCCCTAGCGACCAATACATCAAAATCAGTGTAGTCCGAAGCTAGAGTGTACCTCTTGATTTCTTCGTTCAACCCATAACGGAAACGGTTACAACATTCCACCTCAGAAGGAACAAGCTCGGACGCGTACTGACTCAGTCTAACAAATCGAATCTCATAGTCGGTCACAGACATACTCCCCTGAAGCAAAGCCATAAATTCCCTCTTCTTCTCATCGAGATATCGAGGACCCAGATACTTCTTACGGAATGCTGACTCAAAGAAATCCCAAGTGATCTCAGCCTCATCCATACCCGTAGTGATGGCGACCCACCAAGTGTAGGCATCACCCTGAAGCAAGGACTCAACACACCCTAACTTGCGTCCCCCGGTACATCCCATCTGAGACAAGATACGAACAGTCTTCTCTAACCACATCTCAGACCTCTCTGGTGTCGATTCCCTGAACTTTTCACCTCCCAAACTGCGGAGTCTCTCCAAAGGCAAACCAGTACCCTCTCCCTGAGGCTGTGCCGCTGCCTGACCCCCGGCCACTGCAGCCTGGAAAGCCCCGGCTATCGCCTAAACTAAGGGAGCTAAGTCAATTCCGGCCGGTCCTTGGCCCACTTGAGGTCCTACACCCTCGGCTCCCGCCTCACCTCCCTCTTGCTGATGAGGAGGTGGAGGAGGTTGAGGAGCTTGTGCCCTTCCGATCTGCTCAATCCCCAGAGCTTGTGCCCTTGGTTCCGGCTGAACCATCCTAGGCCTCCCACGTGGTCTCATGATACCGCTAACAAGATAATAACTACAACAAACAAAACATAGAAGGATTACGTTAGCAAAGGCAAGGGTCCAACAGTGCTCAAGTACTTTCCTTTACAAAACCGTTTCAAATTAAGCAATAGTAGCAATGGGCACTAGACACTACACCTAACGCAATAAGCATGCTTCCAAACACCATATGAGCGACCAAACAACAAGATTTCATGGCATAGCATACACCAAGACATATCAAAAGCTTAATACATCAACTTACCTCACTTACCTGACCGAGGTCTCGGTAACCTCAGGCTCTGATACCAAGAAATGTAACCCCATCGTCCCGGTCTGGCCGGATGACCAGTCCGAGTAAGCTACACAGGGAAAACCGAAGCAAAACCCGTGAGGGTTCCCCCTCGGTTAGCGACCCTAATTTCTTTTCCATTTAAATTACATCTTTACTATAGGCAAGATTGTTCCTTAAGTGATCACTACAGCGGAAACAAGACACCCGAGAAGCCCTATAGCAAAATCGGGCCTAACCCAAACGTTAAGACCCCTTTAGAAAGCCCAAAAGCCTATTTTCAAGCCAATGTTTCGAAACAGGTGTTGCCCGTTTCGAAACACGGGCTCCAGGTAAAAAGCAAGACACTCGTACCGAAACGCCTACTCCCCGTTTCGGAACAGGGTCACGATTTTGCCTTGACGTTTCGAAACTTGTTTCGAAACAGGCATGGACAATGTCAAAAACGTTCCGATACTTGTTTCAAAACAGGGGCTCACACTAGCCAAACCGTACCGAAACGAGTTTCGATAGGGGCCTGGAACCATACCCGTTTCGAAACAGATCCAACCATTTCGAAACACGGTCTGCGAAAAGACAGATTTTTGCTGTTTAAGGACACAAGGCAGCCCCAAAACATCACCAAAATACTCAAGACTCAACATACAACTAATCTAGATGGTAGGCAGCCTAATAACACATGCTTAGCACACAATAAACATTTAAAGCCAAACATCAACGATCCATTTGCATGAAAAAGATTCTTGCATCACATTCAAATGACATTCAAGGCACACTTAAACATTTATAGCCCATAAGCCACATGTCTCCACACATAGAGTTAACATGCATCAACAACACATGTACTC
This sequence comes from Hibiscus trionum, assembly GCA_030270665.1. NCBI lineage: Eukaryota > Viridiplantae > Streptophyta > Magnoliopsida > Malvales > Malvaceae > Hibiscus > Hibiscus trionum. The sequence continues at coordinate 34,611,813 of BSYR01000021.1, forward strand.
ATCCAAAAGCATAGCATCTCCAAACAAGCATTCAACAAGGCTAGACATGGTTTACAAATCCAAACAAAAAATAAACATGCCTAACATCTATGAGTCATACAACGCTCATACAAAACACATAAATGCCCCATTGCTAAGCTACCAAATTAATTACTAGTTCATACTTGAGCAACTACAACTTGGAAAAGCCCTTCGCCTTGCTCCTTGCTAACATCACGCTAATTATCTGCATTGTTGAAAATGAGAGCGTAAGCTAGAAGCTTAGTGAGGATGCTCTAAAATCAAAAACAACAACAATGCAGGGTCCAAGCATGCAATCTTTAACATCACACACAACATGCATAGGCATCAACAATGCAACCTAGCTAGTCTTTCAAGAGTCATGAATATGGCATCTTACATCATATTAAGCTCATCAATATAAAACAAATGTCTCAGCATCATAATCATAAGAGCAATTTCATTGGCCACTATTAACTTACTCAGATGTGCGGATTTACTCTCAACAACATTACCTCGGTGGGATTACACTCATCACCGGATCTCGTATGGGTGGGATTCCACTCATCACCACATGCCCTACGGATGGGATTCCACTTATCATCACATATAAAATAAATAAATTTCCGGTGGAATGTTACATCACCATACTCCTCCTTGATGACTCAACGCCATCAAGGCCACGCGCTTTTGACTCAATCGTGTGCACACTAATTCTAATGATCGATCATTTACACCCGGTAAGTTAATTAGTGCCAATTTCTTTAACCACATCACATCAACCATCAATCATTGCACATATTCAATACATACACATAACAAGGTATGCACATACCAACAAATTCATATTTCGCAAGATCAAAAATAGGCAATGGCATATATATATATGCAACATTAGAAATCAAGGAGTTAAGCTACCAATTTAACTTCCACCCCGGAATGGCCTACCAAGCTCATTCCAACACTTCCACTACTCACACTTGAACCAACTTTAAAACATAAGTAAAGTTTTACTCACCACCCTTCCTTAGCAAACCAAGCAAGCAAGCAAGCCTCCTAATTTCCCGGGTTCGGTTATGAAGCTTCTCCGACGTCTCCTCTTGTTTCTAGCCAATCAAAACACAACCATTACTCACAAATTCGATGCTAAATTCAGTCACGAACTCCAACCCATAAACACAAGCCAAAATCCACCAATTTTAAACTCAACTAGTCACAAAATCCCCATTTTCGTGCTCCTCCAAACCCCAGCCGAAAACCATGATTTCAAACACTCAAATGGCATCTAAAAGGTCCTAAAACACTTCCCTAATATCCCTAAACCATCAGCCCTTCAACCCAACCCTAAAACTCACCAAAAATTCAATTTCAGACGCCTCAGAAATGGCCCCAAAAACCCACTTCGGGTTTTCACCCAAAATCAACCATTTCAAGATATTAAGTGTATTTTTATGAGGTTAAAACAAAACCCAACTCAATAATTCAAAAACAACTGAAAACCCCTTTAAAAATTCAAACTTTCCCAAAACTTGAAATTCTAAAAAGATGGTAGTTTTCAAATCCAAGACAATGTAAATGAAGAGGATGAGGATGAGAGTTTAAATATGGCATTACCTTTGAAAATGCCTTTGAATCAATGGAGAGATTTAATGGAATAGTAATTTGGGGGTTTTGGGAGGGTTTAGTGGTGTTTCACGTTGGGTAGGAGAAAGGGGGAAAACAACTTTATTTTAATTTTTTGTTCCTTTTTTATTCAAAAAGTGGTCTTCCACATTTTCCACTTTATTTACAAAATTGCCACCCTTTTAATTTAAATCCCAATTAAATCAAGACTAAGGTCAATTTGATTAAAATTGATTTTACCGACCCGAACCAACTCACACGACTAACTCCTAACATCAAAACACAGGTGTTACAACTATTCGTTTTTCACTCACTTTCACTCTCTCTACTTGTTTCCTCTAAGATTTTTACTTACTTTCATTTTCTTTCCACAGTCCTTGCAACATGAGCACAAGAAACACCCGCCGAAGCTCTGCCTCAGGATCTGCCCCGGCAGCATCCACTCCAAGCTCCTTCCAGATTCGTGATATGTGGGAGGAAAGAGGCTTCATTTACACTTCCAAAATGGGTAACCTGGGGCTGCAGCCGTTTATAGCCCAAAAAATCAGAGCCCTGCAGTGGCAGATATTCGCAGAACAACCGGAGGAGATGAACGTATCTCTCGTCCGAGAATTTTATGCTGCCATCGGCAGCAGGAACGCGACAGCAGTTACAGTCTGAGGGAAAGAGGTACCCTTCGAGCCCGAATATATCAACACACTCTACGGGTTCTATGTGGGACAAAGAGAAGATGGCCACCAAAGATTCCTCGAGAGTTTAGAGCCTACCGACTACGATGATGTGATGACAGAACTCACAGATGAAGGTACCGAGTGGAACACCGATCCGAAGCACCTGAGAACAGTGAAAAGAGTCCAACTCACCCCGGAGGCACAACTGTGGAATGCGTTCATCAAGAAACGGATTATGCCCTCCTTGCACAACACAATCGTCGACCAACCAAGGTTAGCCCTCATCCATTCAATTTAAGTTGAGAGGCCAATTAACGTTGGCAGATACGTCCGGGAGGGTATATTGGAATGTGCGTACCGGCCGTCAGGACCAATCTTTTACCCCTACCTCATCACTGCCCTCTTCCACAGCCACAACTTACCAGAGGCGACCGAAGATTTAAGAGTTCGAGGGAAAGGTTGGACCGACAGAAACATACTAAGCCTGATGGAACTCAAAGCTGCCACGCCCCTGTCATCTTTTGATCCTACTACCACAGCAGCTGAGCCGACAGAGCCCACCGATACCGAGCCTACTGCCACAGAACCCAGGCAGCCTACTGCAACAGCTCCTCCAGCTGACACCTCCTCACAAATCCTCGCTGCCATTCAAAAAATGGAGGAACGACAGCTCGGCCTCATGAGTTTCATCCGAGACTTCACCACTGCCACGGTACATTTCATCCACACTTCTCTTAGTTTCCCCGTTGCACTGTTTCCCACCTTCCCAAATCATTTTTTTGCTACCCATACCCCTACACCTACTGCCACACCAAAAACGCCATCTACGGCGTCCACCCCAACCCCTGCCACAATAGCTATAGGCAGCAGCCCCACATCCGACACATCTGCTGGAGGAACCAAGAGAAAGGAGCCTGAAGACGACCTCGATAGGTATATTGCTGGTTTCTCTTCATCTGAAATCTGGGCAGCATCCGACAACGAGTCCTCTGTCAAGAGGAACTTTTCCAAGGAGTTCACACCAGAAAAACGGCTGAAAACATTAGCCGATAAAGAAAAATCTGACAGCGGCAGTAGCAGTAGCAGTAGCAGTAGCAGCAGCGAGAGCAGCAGCAGCTCCGAGGTTCAGGTAGTGGAGAAACCACCTCATATCTCCCCTACCCAAATTCAACCTTCACGGGAAGCCAAAACTAAGAATACTTCTGCCTCTACCATCCGTCTACCAGCCAAGAAAGTCACTGCCCATCGGCAGATCCAACTCAGCAGCAGCAGTGGAGACGACAACGCTTGAAATTTTAAGTTTCTTATCTTATATTGTTGTCTGCCTTTTATATATTTTGTGATGTAGTTTTTATTTTTCTTATCTGTCATTTGCATTGAGGGCTATGCAACCCTCGAGTTTGGGGGTGTCATCCCTCCAGTAATGGAGTCTTTTAAGTTTAAAAATTGTGTCTTTTACTTAGTTTATTTTTGATCAAAAAAATGATGAAAATTTGGCTTAAGTGTTTGAACTGAACTTACCTGCCGTGACAGCCTCTGTCGTGACAGTGCCTTTAGGATAGTTTTAGGAGCAGTTTAGAGCCTTACTATATTTCTGAAATCTCAAAACACCATTTGTGACTTTTATACTGTCTACAACTTTACTGGTAAACTAGAATAGGGAAAAGCTTAATACTTGAGTAGCCCCTAGAGGTGCCTAACACTGTCTCTAGAAAAAGAAGTTCGGAAAAATAGACTCTTACACCTAGAGGTGCCCGAAACCGGCTCTAGGAAGATAGCTAGAGGTGCCCGAAACCGGCTCTAGTCAAACTTAAGCTTGAGAAATAGAATCGAGTCTGCATAAAAACTAAAGGAGCCTAAGAATTGCCTCCAAAAAGATGAAAATTGGCATAAAAATTCAAGTTAGAAGTTCCAGCTATTCTAGTAAACTAAGTGATTCTAGGCATATAATTGTTCACAAAGCATGCACACACTACACGAGAATTATAGCATGGTTCCGAATGAATCTTGAATTATCCGACAAGGTGTTGCTTACAATAGGGAATGAAATGGTAGGTAAGGGAAGGTTCACTGTTTTAAGCCCAAAAAAAAATTATTTCTTTTTAGGTCTGAATTGCTTGAGGGCAAGCAAAAACTTGAGCTTGGGGGTGTGTTGAGTGTGTAAAAGTTCTATATTTTACCCCCTATTTAACCCATATTTATGCTGCATTCAAGCATAATTCATTGCATTTAGGTTATATTTCAGTTATACATCACAAATATATCAAATGGCACAGTTTCTACTGAAATTGGTTGCTTTTGCATGTAGCTGCTGTAGCAGATGGAGGGCAGTAGAGAAGCAGACGCTGGGCAGTGAAGGAGCAGAGCAGGAACTGGATGAGCAAACGCTAGAGGACGATGCTGCCATGGCCGTGGCAGCCAAGGACGACAGCGATAGTGAAGGGAAGAAGTGAAGTGGGCCTCGACAGAAAGAGAAAATTAAGCCCATCTGTCATGGAGCATCCTTATACTTTTCCAAGCCCTAGATCAGAATGAAAGCCAAGCCCAAAGTTCAAGTAAGAAACTCCAAGCAAGAAGGAAGGGCGAATTAAAGACTTATGCTCTGAAGATTTAGTCTTTAATAGAGTTGTACTTTAATTTAAACTTGTATTCTTGCCATATTAGAAAACTTGAACCCAAGGCCTATATAAAGGCATGTAATTCGACCTAGGAGAGGATATCATCAGATCATCATACTCTCTAGCCTTCTTCCCAAAAACCCTAGCCGTTTTCCCTTCCTCATCATGTTCTAAACTTCCCCTAGGGCTAAGGGTTGATTTGTAAAGTAGTTGCAAGGATTGCATTTGTTTTAGGAATTTTTATGTTCAATAAAATAACTTCAAGTTTGCTTATTCTGGTTTTCAACATCTTGCAAGAGTATCGGGTGAGCATTGTGAGATTACACATTTACTTAATATCGGGAGAGTTAAGTATACGAAAGGAATAAGTACGAGTTCTCCAGTTTATGGTTGAACTATCTCGGACCTAGGGATAGGACGAGGTTAAGTGGATAAGGAAGAATTCAACAACATCGGTGTTCATCCTTCGATTCACGTCGGGAGGTATCATCAAAGACGTGTTCATCGACAGACTTGGACCTAGGGATAGGCCAAGGCACAACAAGGATTCTTGCCAAGCTTGAAGTACAGAGTTGTGTGATCGATGCAGCGACTAACAACAGACCATTGTCGCGACAGGTGCTGCCGCGACAGTCGCTACGACAGAACAGAGATTCCTAGATTTTGCAACACCTACACTAGAGGAAGGGATGTATGTTGGGAACTATAACAAGCAAAACTATAATTCCAACAATTACAATCCCAACTGGAGGAAAGACCCTAAGTTCTCTTGGAGCAACCCTAACAATGCCCTAAACCCTCAAGCACAGAACACTCAAAATCAGGGGACACCTAGAATTCTGACACGGCAGCAAGTGCAACAGCAGCCGCAACCACCACAGGCAGCCACACCTAGCATACTGGAACAAACCCTGGCCACATTTATGTCACAGACAGGAACTTACATGGCAAACATAGATCACTTCGTCAAGAAGACTGAGTCGTTTATGGATAAAACAGAGATGCGGATGGCCAATCATGAAGCTACTCTAAAGTCATTGGAGACACAGATGGGTCAGGTTTCCCAACATATTATGCCAAGGCAAAACGGAGGATTCCCTAGCGATACTGAAATCGCTAGAAAACCCACACATGAGCAGTGCAAAGCGATCACAACTAGGAGTGGGAAGAAATTACCAGGGCCAGAGAAGGAAGTTGAACCAGTTAAACAACCAGCCCTAGAATCGACTACCGAGAACACTGCCCTGGCAGACGACAAACAACTTGCTGCCGCTACACCTGTCACGACAGCAGACGAGACAGAGGAGAAGGATGAAGAACCTAAACCTCCTCAGATCCGAATGCAATGAGAAGGACGCATTGTAGACTATCGTCCTCCACCCCCTTTTTCCACAGCGGCTATAGAAGTTGAAACAGGAATCCCAGCTCAAAAAGATCTATGATATTTTTAAGCAGGTTCACATTAATATTCCACTATTAGATGTCGTTAAGGAAATGCCTGGTTATGCCAAATTTCTCAATGAGGCTATGTCGAAGAAATCCAGACTAGTGGAATTTGAGACGGTTAAAATGACAGAAGGATGCATGACTATTCTGCACAGGAATCCACCCCAAAAAAAGAAGGATCCCGGGAGTTTCATAATACCGTGGATAATCGGAGACAAATTCGTGGGTAAGGCACTTTGTGATCTAGGTGCTAGTATTAATTTAATGCCAAAATCTGTATTTCATAAATTAGGTATTGGACGAGCACGGCCCACGACAGTTATGCTGCAGCTGGCAGACCGCTCTTACATGCAACCATAAGGAAAAATTGAAGATATTCTGGTAAGAGTGGATAAATTTATTTTTCCTGCTGACTTCCTTGTTTTAGATTGTGAAGTAGATGAGAATGCACCAATCATTCTGGGGAGACCCTTCTTAGCCACAGGCAGATCACTGATTGATGTAGAAAAGGGAGAACTCACTATGAGAGTGAATGATCAAGAGATCAAGCTAAATGTTCTCCAAGCAATGAAACATCCTGATGCAGAAGAAGAATGCAAAGCTATCACTGAAGTAGTCCTTGAACATCCCTACATCAGGTCGAGCTGTCATGACATCAAGTTTAGTCACTGCCCCAGTAGCCATTTAGAAGACTGTCACGGCAGCGACGACGACAGTAGCTCCTCAGATTCTGACACATCTAATACTGAAGGTCATGAGGAGGTAAACTGGATAGGCAATCGTCCAGGTAAGTTATTTGAGCCCTTAAATTATACCTCGAATGAACATATCATCCAAAAGCCATCAACTGTAGAGCCACCTATTCTAGATCTTAAGCCCCTGCAAGGGCAGCTCAAATATGTTTTTCTTGGATTAAATGATACGTTGCCCGTAATCATCTCTTCCAAGTTGATGCAGGAACAGGAATAGCAGCTAATAGGGATGTTGCAGTAGCACAAAAAGGGTATTGGATGGACGATAGCTGATATCCAAGGCATCAGTCCGGCACTATGCATGCACAAAATCCTCTTAGAGGATGATCATAAGCCGACCATTGATGCCCAGAGACGTTTGAATGATGCTATGCGAGAAGTGGTCCGGAAAGAAATTATCAAATGGTTGGACGCTGGGATAATTTATGCCATCTCGGATAGTAAGTGGGTGAGCCCGGTTCAGTGCGTTCCTAAGAAGGGAGGAATAACTGTGGTGACCAACGAAGAAAACGAGTAAATCCCAACCAGGACTGTGACCGGTTGGAGGGTTTGTATGGACTACCAGAAGCTTAACAAAGCTACCTGGAAGGACCACTTTCCCCTGCCTTTTATTGATCAAATGCTTGATAGATTACCGGGAAAACCTTATTACTGTTTTCTTGAAGGTTACTCAGGTTACAACCAAATAGTCATCGCACCGGAGGATCAAGAAAAAACGACCTTCACTTGCTCGTACGGTACTTACGCTTTTCGGAGGATGCCATTTGGACTTTGCAACGCACCAGCAACCTTTCAGAGGTGTATGATGGCAATATTCTCCGATATGGTGGAGGATTTCCTGGAGATATTCATGGACGATTTCTCAGTCTTTGGAGACAATTTTGAAAGTTGCTTAGGCAACCTGCAGAAAGTGCTCGAGAGATGCGAGAAAGCGAACTTGGTATTAAACTGGGAGAAATGTCACTTCATGGTGGATGAAGGGATAGTCCTAGGCCACAAAGTAAGCTGCCGCGGCATAGAGGTCGACATGGCAAAAATTGAGGTAATTGAAAAGCTGCCACCACCCACCACAGTCAAGGGAATTCGAAGTTTTTTAGAGCGTGCTGGTTTCTATCGAAGGTTTATAGCCAACTTTTTGAAAATCACCAAGCCGTTATGCCACCTATTAGAGCAGAATCGTCCCTTCGACTTCAACACTGAATGTACTGAGGCATTCAGAATTCTGAAAGAGAAGCTAGTGACAGCCCCGATCGTACAACCATCGGACTGGAAGTTGCCATTCGAGATTATGTGTGATGCCAGTGATTACGCTGTAGGGGCAGCACTTGGGCAGAGGAAGGACAAGCTATTCCATGTAATTTACTACGCTAGCAAAACACTCAACGATGCCCAAGTGAATTACACCACAACAGAGAAGGAATTGTTAGCTGTGGTGTTTTCAATTGACAAGTTCCGATCCTACATACTTGGAACGAAAGTGGTGGTTCACACAGACCACTCTGCACTGAAATATCTGTTTGCTAAGAAAGACGCAAAGCCCAGACTGATTCGTTGGATTCTGCTTTTGCAAGAGTTCGACATTGAAATCAAAGATAAAAAGGGGACAGAGAACCAAGTTGCAGATCACTTGTCCAGATTAGAGAGGGGAAAGAGTCTACCAATAGACAAGACACACATACTGCAGACCTTCCCTGACGAGCAGTTGTTTGCTGCCACTAGCACTGCCGCGACAGCCATGGCGGTAGGTAAGTTTTCTGAACTCGCCTAGTATGCTGATTTCGTTAATTATTTAGTTAGCGGAATAATTCCTCCTGACCTTAACTATCAAGCTAGGAAGATGTTCCAAAATGATGTTAAGCATTATTATTGGGACGAACCTCTTCTTTTCAAAATATGTGCAGATCAGATCATCAGGAGGTGTGTACCACAGGATGAGCAGGAAGTTATGCTTCATCACTGTCATGCTTCACAATATGGAGGACACATAGGTGTTAACAAAACTGCTGCCAAGGTTTTGTAGTCTGGTTTTTATTGGCCTTCACTGTTCAAGGATGCCCAAGCATTCTACAAAAATTGTGACAAATGTCAACGGACTGGAAACATCTCAATGAGACATGAGATGCCGTTGCAAAACATTCTTGAAGTCGAAATCTTCGACGTTTGGGGGATTGATTTCATGGGACCATTCCCAGCATCATGTGGGAATCTATATATCCTCCTGGCAGTGGACTATGTGTCCAAATGGGTAGAAGCAATCGCCACACAGAAAAACGATGCCAAGACTATTCAGAGGTTTTTGCACAAGAACATTTTTTTCCAGATTTGGCATCCCTAAGGCAATAATCAGTGATGAAGGGAGGCATTTTGATAATAGGGTAATAGCTGCTGCCTTAAAGAAATATAGTGTTAAACATCGGATTGCAACAGCTTATCACCCTCAGACCAATGGATAGGCTGAAATATCCAATAGAGAGGTAAAGAACATTCTCGAGAAGATGGTTAAACCAACTTGAAAAGACTGATCCCTACACCTCAATGATGTAATATGGGCCTACAGAACAACATTTAAAACTCCATTGGGAATGTCACCCTACCGGCTGATTTATGGAAAAACATGCCATCTACCTGTTGAGATTGAGCACAGAGCATAATGGGCCATCAAAGCAGTGACCATGGACTTGGAAAAGGCAGGACAGAAAAGGTTGCTTGACTTGATGAGATTGATGAAATTCGAGCAATGGCCTATGACAACGCAAAGATTTACAAGGACAAGACAAAGAAGTGGAATGACAAGAAGCTGCTGCCACGACAGTTTTGCCCAGGGCAGCTTGTGTTGTTATTCAACTCTAGGTTGAAACTCTTCCCAGGGAAGCTGAAATCTAGGTGGTCCGGCCCATTCCAAGTGGTGCAAGTTTTTCTCCATGGTGTCATCACGATCAAATCTTTAAAAGACGGGCACCAATTTAAAGTCAACGGACAGAGATTGAAGCATTATCAGGGGACTGAAGCCCCAAGAATGCAGGAAGTGGTTACTTTAGGAGATGCCCCACCTGGCATCCCTAATTTAACCTAATTTCATTTATTATTATTATTATTATTATTATTATTATTATTATTATTATTATTATTATTATTATTATTATTATTATTATTATTATTATTATTATTATTATTATTACTATTACTATTATTATTAATATATATATATATATATTAGGTAATTAGAATTATTTTATTTTTAGGAACTAAGTTTTTTATTTTAATTGATTTTAGGAAATAAAGGAGACAAGGAGAAGATAAGAAGTGAACTCAGCCCACCATCTCACCATCAGCCCAAAAATAGGACCCTGTCGTTACAGCTGTCGCGACAGACGCGGAAAATCCAGCCTGTCAACACGCTGTCGCGGCACACATGCAAACGCGTAACAGACGCGCAGCAGACACGAAAACGCATGACAGACGCGTCAAAAACCGCGTAACAGCTGGCCCCGTTATTCGCGCCTATCGTTACAGCCCAACGGGCAACAAACTCTTCATCTATATAAACCTCATTTCACTATTCATTTTTCACTTTACTTTTACTCTCTCTACTTGCTTCCTCTTTATATTTTCATTTGCTTTCATTTATTTTCTACAGTCTCTTGCAACTATGAGTACCAAAAACACCAAACGCAGTGCTACCTCAGGATCTGCCCCAGCAGCAGTCACTCACAGCTCCTTCCAGGGCAGAGACATGTGGGAGGAAAGAGGGTTCATTTACAGCCAACGAACGGAGAATCTCGGGCTCAAACCATTTATAGCCCGTAAAATTAGAGCACTTCAGTGGCAGATGTTTGCTGAGCAACCAGAGGAGATGAACGTGACCCTGGTCAGAGAATTTTATGCTGCCGTCGATAGCAGAGACGCGACAACAGTAACCGTTCGTGGGAAGGAAGTCCCCTTTGAGCCAGAATACATCAACACCCTCTATGGACTCTACGTCGGCAGGAAGGAAGACGGGCATCAGAGATTCGTAGAGAGCCTGGAGGCAGCAGATTATGATGTTGTCATGGCAGAGCTCACCGAGGAAGGAACCTAGTGGAATACCGATCCAAAACACCCAATGACGGTGAAACGAGTTCAACTCACTCCCGAGGCAAAACTGTGGAACGCCTTCGTGAAAAAGAGGATCATGACGTCCTCACACAATAGCACAGTAGATCAGCCCATGTTAGCTCTTGTTCATTCTAATTTAAACGAGAGACCCATAAACGTTGGCCGCTACATTCGGGAGGGGATTTTGGATTGTGCATTTCGGCCATCGGGACCACTTGTCTTCCCCTACCTCATAATAGCCCTCTGTCGTGGCCACAATGTCCCTGAAGTTGCTGAGGATTTGAGAATCCGAGAAAAAGGATGGACGGAGAGGAACATCCTTAGCTTGATGGAGCTGAAAGTTGCAACGCCAATCTCCAGCTTCAACCCGTCTGCCGCGGCAGGTGAGCCGACAGAGCCCACCCAGACAGAGCCTGCTACCACAGAGCAGAGGCAGCCCACAGCAGCAGCTCCCCCAGCCGACTCTTCCACCCAAATCCTTGCCACCCTGCAGAAAATGGAGGAACGACAGCTGCCCCTGATGAGCTTTATCCGAGACTTCACAACAGCAACGGTACATTTAATTAAAAGCATTTTAAATTTTCCAGATGTACTGTTTCCTGCTTTCCCCGATCACTATTTTGCTACCCCCACCCCTGCCCATACCCCTACCCCTGCTGCCACACCGAGAACACCGTCTGCCGCGTCCACCCCAACCCCGGCCACGACAGCTGCAGGCGGCAGCCACACTGTCACAGCATCTGCCAGGAGGAAAAGAGAAAAGAACCCATGTCTGACCTTGACGAGTTCATTGTTGGTTTCTCCTCTTCCTCAATTTGGGAGGAATCCGATGGCGAGCCCTCTGTCAAGAGGAACCTGTCGAAAGAGTTCACCCAGATGAAGCGGCAGAAACCCAACACCGGTGACGGACCATCTGGCCAAGGGAAATCCAGCAGCAGTGGCAACAGCAGCAGCAGCTCTTCCGAGGAGGTTCAGATGCTGGAGAAACCACCCCAAATCTCACCTACCCGCATCCAGCCTCCGAGGGAAGCCAAGAAAAAGATTGCCTCTGCATCTCCAAGCCATCTGTCGGCACCAACGAGGAAAGTCACATCCTGCCGGCAAATTCAGATCAACAGCAGCAGCAGCGACGACAACGCTTAAGATTTTAATTTTATTTCCTTATATTTGTTGTCTGCTATTTTGTTATAATTGTGATGTTTTTATTTTCTGTTTTTATCATTTTGTCTTCATGCATTGAGGGCAATGCAACCCTTGAGTTTGGGGGTGGCATCCCTCCATTAATGAAGTGTCTTTAGGTTCAAAATTGTGTCTAAGTGTTAGTTTATTTTTGCTTAAAAAAATTTTGAAAATTTGTCTTAAGTCTTTGAACTGAACTTACCTACCGTGACAGCCTCTGTCGTGGCAGTGCCTCTAGGATAGTTTTAGGAATAGTTTAGAGCCTTACTATAGTTCTGATTCTTAAACACCCTTTATGACTTTTATACTGTCTAGAACTCTACTGGTAAACTAGAATAGGGAAAAGCTTAAACACTTGAGTTGCCCCTAGAGGTGCCTAACACTGGCTCTAGGAAAAGAAGTTAAAAAAAGACTCAATACACCTAGAGGTGCCCGAAACCGGTTCTAGGAAGTTAGCTAGAGGTGCCCGAAACCGGCTCTAGTCAAACTTAAATTAAGAAAAGAGAATCGAGTCTAAGTAAAAACTAAAAGAGCCTAAGAATTGCCTCCAAAAAGCTGAAAGTTGGCATAAAAATTCAAGTGAGAAGCTTAGCTATTCTAGTAAACTAAGTGAGTCTAGGCATATAATTGTTCACAAAACATGCACAGACTACATGAGAATTATAGCAAGGTTCTGAACGAATCCTGAATTATCCGACAGGGTGTTGCTCACAATAGGGAATGCATGGTAGGTAATGAAAAGTTCACTGTTTTAAGCCAAACAAAAAATGTTTATTTCTTTTTTAGGTTTTAATTGCTTGAGGACAAGCAAAAACTTGAGTTTGGGGTGTGTTGAGTGTGTAAAAGTTCTATATTTTACCCCCTATTTAACCCATATTTCTGCTGCATTCAAGCATATTTCATTGCATTTAGGATAGATTTTAATTATACATCACAATTATACAAAAAGGCACAGTTGCTGCTGATTTTGGTTACTTTCGCAGGTAGCTGTTGTAGCAGACTCATGGCAGCAGAGAAGAAGAGCTTGAATACTGGACTGCAGCCGAGAAGAAGGATGCTGCCAAGGCCGCTGCCGTGGCAGCCAAGGACGACAGCAATGGTGAAGGGAAAAAGTAAAATGGAGCTCGAAAGAAAGAGGAAATTAAGCTGGTCTGTCGTGGAGCACTCCTATATTTTTCCGACCCCTAGATCAGAATGAAGGCCAAGCCTAAAGTTCAAGGAAGAAACTCCAAGCAAGAAGAGGAGACGAATTAAAGACATTTACTTTGAAGATTTAGTCTTTAATAGAGTTGTACTTTAATTTAAAGTTGTATTCTTGCCATATTAGAAAACTTGAACCCAAGGCCTATATAAAGGCATGTAATTCGACCTAGGGAAGAACGCCATCATCTTCTCTAGCCGTCTTTCCCTAAACCCTAGTCGTTTTCCCCCTTCTCATAATGTTCTAAACTTCCCCTAGGGCTAAGGGTTGATTCTGTAAAGTAGTTGCAAGGATTGCTTTGTTTTAGGAATTTTTTCTGTTCAATAAAATAGACTTCAAGTTTGCTTATTCTGAATTTCAACATCTTACAAGAGTATCGGGAGAGCATTGTGAGATTATACATTTTCTTAATATCGGGAGAGTTAAGTATACGAAGGGAATAAGTACGGGTTCCCCAGTTTATGATTGAACTATCTCGGACCTAGGGATAGGACGAGGTTAAGTGGCTAAGGAAGAATTCAACAACATCGGTGTTCATCCTTCGATTCACGCCGGGAGGTATCATCAAAGACGTGTTCATCGACAGACTTGGACCTAGGGATAGGATAAGGCACAGCAGGGATTCTTGCCAAGCTTGAAGTACTGAGTTGTGTGTTCGCTGCCGCGACAACAACAGACCGCTGCCGCAGCAGGTGCTTCCGCGACATGCACTACGACAGAACAGAGAAATCTTAGACAGTACAAACACCTGCACTACAGAGTAAATCAATACCGGCCCATTCTCTCTATCCTGATTTCTTTACTCTTTATTTTCAGTACTCTTTATTATTTTGTGACAAACAATTAAACTCTTTCTTTTCCCTTTCGTGCAGAAAACCAAGGTTAAGGCTATTAGCTCAGTCTCTGTGGAGACGATATCCGATACTTACGTATCACTTTACTACTTGCACCGTGTACACTTGCACTACATTGCGATAGACTCTTTTACACGCAACATCATGCATTCAATGTTAGATTCATATCTTATCCACAAGTTTAATTACATGTAACTTTCAATACTAGCAAGCATGGCATAATATCTTAAACATATTCTTGTCACATAGTACTTGAAATTTAGTACATACCTTGAAATCCAAGCTTAGTAGCACAAGCATAGTATAACTTAATAAAAGCAAAGTAATACATAACAATTAGCATGCTCGGGATAGTTTCAATCTATCCCGAGACTTTTACACTCATCGATCGATCCAAGCTATGTATACTCTCGAATCATAATCCCCTTTTTTGCTTATCTATCACTTGATCCCCCTTGAATCTTACTTTCTCAATTCTTTCTTAGTCTAAGTGTCATCACTGTTTTAGGTCCGGGCCGAAATTGGTTGGGCCTTAATAGGCTCGTCATTATTTGGAGCCGCCATCGATCATTTTGGATTGGGTATGACCGAAAACTTGTATAACCGGTCTGCGTCTGAACCAAAGTCAGGTTGGGCTCGGGAGTCGGTTATGTGTGGGGAAGGTTATAGCACCCCCACGACGCCCAAGATTGATACCTAAAGGGGTTGTGTTGTCTAAAAGGCTTCAAAGATAAGGTTAATAGCACTATTATACACGACGAAAATATACAAATAAATCGAATAAATTAAAAAAACTTAACATGCTAAAAAATTATATATAAAATAACAAATAGAAAATTAATATTTTAATTGAAGACCATAACCTTAAGTCAAATCATAATTTATCTCAAATTAAGCGAATTATTAATCGAACATTTTTAGGACCAAATCACATTATTCGCACAATTTTAAGACTAATTTATAATTAAACTCAAATTTAAGTCCAATTAAATAATTAATCGTCCACTTTAAAAGGGGGGAAAATAAATTAACCAAGACAACCTAAGTAAATTTTTTGTTATTTAATCGTCTAACTAATTATGGGAATTAAGGGCCTAATTAAAAGAATTTAAATATTAAAGCTCATACAAAAAAAAACTAACTAAACCTAAAATATAAAAGAACCTAAAATAAAGGAAGGACCTAGGGCATAATTATCCCCCTAAATTGAAACCAAATAGTGAGTTTTCTAGGCCAGTTCACGTGCACTCCCTTCAATGGGAGGACTAACATGTAATTTCCTCTAAAATCTAAATTGAATCACAAATGGCAGAGAGCTTGCGTGCTGCAATTCTTAATTTCCGTCAATTATCGAGGCTCAACATTAGCTGTAAAGTAATCTTTCCCCAATATTATCGTTGGCCTTTAATATAAAAAATTATTCTTTTATTCATACGAGGACAATTCTCAAAGCAGGTATAAGGGGGTTATTATTTATTTGTTTCATTTTATTATTAACACCCAGAATTCGAAGCATCTCCTCCCCCCCTCCAATTATATTTTTTTTCTAAACCCAAATCTTAGGTTTGTTTCAGCAAGAAAACAAACAAATCAGGCTTGATTAAAAAAATACAAATTTTTACCTCTTTCCAACTCTTGAACTCGTCGTTGGATCAGATTATTCTTGAGGTATGTTGAATCCGACAGTATTGGAGGCTCTTCCACCGTTCCGATCTTGCCGACAATGCTCTGACCACCGTTAATCGTAAGGTAACCACTTGAATACCTTCCCCTTGATTTCTCGATCTCACTCAATATTTCCTCGCTAGATTCGCTAACACCTTTGCTCTGGTTTTCCTTAATTTTTCTTCGTGTTCTCTAAGGTTTTCGGGGTCGGTATTTATAGGCCGAATAATAGGGTTTTTCGAGCTCTCTCACCACCGGAAATTTCGGGGATAGTTGGGATAAACTTAGACTACATCTTGGGGCGCAAGAATCGGAGATGACTCAGAGTCCTCTTGGCAATAGATCTCTTGACGCTGGCGAAAGGCAGATCTAGGGTTTTTATTTTTTGTATTTCGGATTTTTTCTGCTTTTCTGAATTTTTTTTTATTTTTTTAATTTTTCTGATTTTTTTGTATATTTTTTTATTTTATCACGTCCATTGGACTGGACTCGGGTCGTATATTAGGCCCTAAAAAAATTTAGTGTGTACAATAAGAATATCAACAAAAAATATAGAATGTATTAAAGACCACTCCACCATAACATGATCACAGTCATTCTTCAATACTATGCAACAAGGTTCTATTCTGTTTAACATATCATTCATTTGAGTAAAACAAATTTTCAGCTCACATGAACATTTCCATTTTGCAAAGACACAAAACAGTCCTTAATTCTTTTACAAAAACAATCCTCTTATTGAAGGTATAAAACAGCCCCTGATACTGTAAAACTGTCTCTGGTTTTAATACAAAACAGCCTGTTTATTTAAAGTACAAAGCAGTCCCCCATGTTTTGAAGTTAAAAACTATTTGTTCTTTTCCCTTGAAAAATAGTCCCGGAATTTATTTAAATCCACAAATAGCTCACATATAGTTTATCGAACCTTTATGCATTCTAAACTAACAATTTAATCCTCAATTTGTTTTTCTTAAAACAGTCCTTAACTAGGATTATAAAGCAGTCCAAATTGTTTAAAACAGAGCAAAATCTTAATATCATTGGTTTGCCTCAATTCAAATCATGCTATTTGTCTAGACATAATTCCAGCTCATTAAAAATTAAAATCAAGATTTTAATTCTTTCTTCAATTCCACAAGGGACTTCAAAAACAGCTCCTAATCTACATTTCTTTAAGCAATGTAATCACCTTTCAAGTTTCAAGCATAGATTCATATTCTAATTATTTAATTAATCCAATCAAACCACTCTAATTGTTTCTACGACATAAGGATTCCAAAACAAACCACTCAACTTTTCAAAACTACATTACATAAATCATGAAATCAAAACAATTATATAAGTGCACGTTTCGAACAGTTTAGCAATTCATAACATAACTTCATTTCCTCAACTAGTTCTTTAACCGCATAGCATACAAAGGATTTATAATTAAAATCATGATCTAAATCTTGAATCAAAAGAAAAGAAGAGGATTTCTTACTTTTTCTCTTTAGGCTAATCAAATAGAAACCCCAAAATAGGCCAAGATGAAGCATTCAACGTTAGCTTTCCAAGAAACTTTCACTCTCTTTCTCTCTCTCATCTAAGGAACTCAACTTTAGTGAAGAAGGAAGATAACAATAATGGCTTGATTATCTTTCTCCAAGCCAATCCCCTCCATATATGCCTCCACACAAGGGTGACATGTGTGTAAATCCTTAAGCAAATCCATATTTAGCATGCAAACTCTAGCTTTCACATGTCATTCAGTTTAGTCCCTTCTTATTTTGGCTAGAATATATTCCATGTTTCACATTTGGTCCTTAATACAATGAACATCCTTTTTTTCATTTCTTTCTTTGTAGTCCTAAACACTTAATATAACTATCATGGTACACATTAGATTAATTGACTTGGAATCAAGATAGTAACATTCTTCTAAGCCTAGTTTTGGGTATTACAAAAATATAACCTAAAGGAGAGGATATGGTTTTGAAATACAAGACTCGATGGAATTAATTCTACTTATGAGATGCTTGCTTGCGCAATCAAGTTCAAAGTCGTGTTTGCTAGACTTGCTTTGGAAGATAGAGAATATGTTTATTATCCTAGTTTTGAGGATTGGGGCAAAATTGAGAAATTACTTGAAATCTTGAATGTGTTCTATGATGCTACAAATGTTATTTCAGGATCCGAGTGTCTCACTTCCAATTTGTTTCTAGTGAGATTTACAGAATTAAATTGTGTTTGGATACTAATTCTAAGTCTTTCGATGATTTTGTTAAAAGTATGGTAACAAACATGAAAGAAATGTTTGATAAATATTAGGGTGAATGTAATCTACTCATGGTTATAGATACAATGTTGGACCTTCGATTGAAAATGAAGGTTATTGAGATTACTTTTCCAAAAATATTTTCTCTTGATGTGGTTAGGGAGAATATACATAAAGTTAGAGGAACTTTGTATGAACTTTATGATGTGTATGTGAATTTGTATTCTCTTTGTCTAATGGAGCAAATGGGTGAATGTGGAACTAGTATAAATGTTTGTGGTGTAGGAACAAGAAGTACTCCATGATTATTGGAAATTTTACAAGCCGTGAGAAGTGAGGAATTGACTGAGAATGGACAATCTAAAGTTGATCTATATCTTGAAGAAGGGTGTTATATTCCTCAAGAGAGTAAGTTTGATGTTTTATTGTGGTGGAATGAAGGAATTGTAAGATTTTGTATTTTGTCACGGTTGGCCATAGATGTCTTGGGTGTTCCCATTATTATTGCGGCTTTAGAGGTCACATTTAGTGCCAGAAGCTGTGTAATTGATCCTTATAAATCATCAAGTCCTGAAACCGTACAAATGTTAATTTGCACAGAAAATTGGTGATGATCTCTCCTTAAATTGAAGAGAAAGGATAAAGTAAGGATTAGTAATGTATATCTACAATTTTTTTTCATTTTTTTAGAATTTATTTTTTACTAATGGCTTTATGATTTTTTTATAAAAAAAATTGATAAAGATCAATAGAAGGAAATCATTTTGTCTGCTCTTTAGGTTTGTTAATAAAATTTTATGATGCTTCACAATATTTTTACATAATAATAAGTTGAATTGTTTTAATTACTTTATAATAAATATGCTCAAAAAAATCAGGGGAAGAGCAAAGAAGGGAGTTCTTGGAGCCTTGGACTAGGAAAATAGAAGACAGAAGTAACTAATGGATTTCTTTTAGAGATATTTTTGTTTTATGAAGAGTGTTGCATGTTTGTGGTTTCATTTTCCTAAGCTGGTTGTTGTTTGATTTTGTATTTTATTTGATTATATATTTGTATTGTAAGAATATTTCTTAGTTATTTGGATTAGTCTAGTTTTTTGGCACTCTTTTTTCCTTTTCGTTTTCCGACATTGAATCTCGTTTCAGTGTTAGTTATGAAATGGGTTTTTAACAAATCTCCATCTTTTATAAAAAAGAATTATAGCAAAATTGTCCATTTCAAGCAGAGCCGAGCACAAACTGTCTACTTCAAGATCGAGCTCGATGAGCTTCAAGCCCGAGTCGAGCCCTATAATATTGTTTCTGAGCTGAGCTCGAGCCTAAAATTTTGATCTCGACAAGCTTCGAGCCCGAGCTGAGACCAATAGCATTGTTTTCGAGCCGAGCCTGCTCATGCTCTGCTTGTCTTGTTATCACCCCTAGCCATACCATATTAAAAATCTATCTTATAGGTTTTGATCCGAGATCCAAACTTTGGCAGTGAAAAGAGAAAAAAAAATACCTCGAACTCTTATCGATAAGCAAAAGGTGTCTATACATATAGACATGTTTGGTAAACAACGTTTTGAGTTAATATTAAAGGTATGATTAGTTAAATCTGATAATTTGAGTATTTGATAAGGTTTGTAACATCAGATTGGGATGAAACATCTCAAATTGAAAAAAAAAAATACTTTTATGAGTTTTTTGGGTTAGAGGATTGGATATAAGAGATGTAAAAACTTTTTTGTCCTTGACAATAATTACAAAGAAGATTCTCCAAATAACCTAAATTTGAATAATTAATAAAACTAAAAAGATAATTTTATAAATAAAAAAGTTAATATATATATATATATATTTAAATTTAGTAATTAATAAAATTAGATTAAAAATAATTTCATAAATAAAAAAATAATATATATATATATCAAAATTTAATAATTAATAAAATTATATATATATATATATATATTGGTTCAATATCGTATGATTTTATTAAAACGAAAATCATGCCTCATTAAAAACCACCCTAGCCTAAGATGGAGGAAAAGAGTACACCACGATGATATTAGGAAGCAAGAAACCACGACACCACACTCATCAAAAGGTCACGATAAACATAACCGAAACACTACCCAGCCAAGAATTAAGCTGTCACTCGAAGCCAAAACACTCGATCCACTCCACCCTTCGCTAAGGCATCCACCATAGCATTTGCCTCTCGAAGCACATTTTGGAAACACACTCATGACAGAATGTGACACACTTCGTCAATACGCCTAAAAGAATTCCAAAGTACCTATGGACGACGAACCTAGTGAAACACCCAAGCTACGGCAACCGTCGAGTCTGACTCTATAACAAGTGAAGGTCCATCACGCCATTGACAATGCACCAACATATCTAAAGCGTACTCAATCGAGCAAAGCTCCACTACGTTGGAATTCAATTCCCCCATCGGACCCGGGAACATTGCCAAATTCTATCCACTCGAGTCACGCAGTACTTCCCCACACCTAGCAACCCCAGTTTTCTCCTTGTCGATACATCCACGTTAAATTTCAGCGTACCTACTGCTGGTGGGCACCTCTCAACTCGCAGTCGCGTTGTTCGAGCTGATACTTGCGGAATTCAAAGCCTCAGACAAATGTATAATAAAATTATATTAAAAAGGTAGTTTCATAAATAATAAATTAATAAATACAATCTTCATATATTCTTCTAACATATATTTGAAGGTTCTTATAACATATATATATATATACCAAATATTAATAACCAATAAATTTTTCAAACAATAATTGAATATAATCATATTCTTGTATGTCATTTTGCTTGTTTAAATAAACAAACAACGATTAATTAATTTTACCAAACATTTTTATAGAATTAACTAATGCAATTAACCAATCAAATTAACTAATACAATCAACAGATTGTTTTATAACCTTTAATAAAATCAGACAATCTTTACCACTCTTATCATTCAATTCATAAACTAGTACTCATTTAACATAGATTGAAACCGTCACCCATGGCCGCTATCAAATTAGCATAGTACAGCAACGCGATTCACTGCCTCTAGTTTGCACTTGGAGACTACGAAACCTCGTGTATCAACGCTTGCATTCATCTTTTGCATGAGAAGTGAAAATGGATTGGATTTGATGTGTGCACACCATGTGTTTGTGAATATTTCTGAATAAAACTGTGTGCACAATTGAAATTTCAAGTAAGAATTAGAGGCGCGCACCCAACCTTAATGGTGAGGAAAGCGAGCTCGGGAAATCAGATTCAAAGAGTTTGGACGGTTTTTGTATCAAACTTGCCGGAGAAACTACACTGGCAAGGCGTTTGGCAAGTTTTCGACATACATGGAGTGGTTGTGGATGTGTTTGTAGCAAGAAAGAGAGCGAGAGATGGAACCAGATTCGGATTTGTACGTTTGGGGTCAAAGGCGGATGCGGATCGAATCATAGAGCGTTTTCATGGGTTTCGACTTTATTGATACAAATTAAAGGTAATGATGGCGCAAAAGGAGACTAGGGATACGTTTTGGAGAAGAAAACGTGATAAAACTGATTCAAGGACGAACAAGGAGATCACAGCGAAAGAGCAATCTAGAGTGGAAGAGAAACGCAAATGCGTGGATGGGGTTGTTGATGCCGATAAATGGGAAATTTTACAGAATTGCGCTTTGGGTTTTTGTCGTCAACCCAGCCAAATAGCAGATCTTGCAAATGAGATTACAAAGGCGAAATTGACATGTTTTACGTTGATACGAGTTGCGGGCTCTCTTGTATCATGTTTGAAGATAAAGAATCGAGGAAGAGAATTTTGGAGACTAAGCGTCTAGAAACATGGTTTGAAAATTTAATTGAATAGCCACCTACATCATTTTTTCCGAATCGAAGGGTATGGCTTTCAGTAAGTGGAATTCCTATTCATGGATGGTCTGAAGAAACATTTCAAAATATTGCAGCGATTTGGGGCAAACTCGTACGGATTAACTTTGAGACTTTGGCGCCTTCGACGTTTGAACGATGTCGAATTCAGATAGAAATCGACTGGATTTCACACATAGATGAAGTGATGGACTTGCGCATTAACGATAACATCTTCACAATTTGCGTTACAGAAATCGAGGAAGCGATTGGCCCTAAGTGTGATTGTAGTTGTGAGGCGGCAAACTGCTCGGAAGATACAGTGAGTACTGGGAATTTGAACATGGATATGTCCAGCCCGGTTAAGGTGTCTATAAGTGGCAGGTCAGCAAATGATACAGTGGTACCCAATTCTTTCTCTTATTTGGCTCTGGGATCGAGCCAAATTGATCGTATGTGGAATGATAACAAGAGGGAGGATTGAAGTGTCAAGAGCACTAAAAGTTGGATGGCGGATGAAGCTGTAAGCTTTGTCCATCGTGAAAGGGAAAGTCAGCGAATTCTGGATGTTTTGCGGAGTGATGTTGTGGTGGATGTTTTTCCAAACAATGTGGGAGTACCGTGTGCTGAACTAGTTCCTGAAGAACTAGTAGCTGATGAATTGAGCCCACGTATTGATGGGTCAATGATAGAAATTCCTACGACTAATAAGGCTCAAACAATTGAATACAATGGCGAGTTTAGAAGGTTACAGCAGGTTTCAGAAATCAAACTGAGTTTTTTATCGCTTGGTGAGTGAGGTGAGGCTGAAGCAAAGCTGGTAAAAAAAGGCAGAGGTCGTCCGAAGAAAAACCAAAAATCATCAGAGGTAATTGCTAATGGCTCTTTGTCAGATTCGGACTTCTATAATCGGAAACAGACTATTTTAAGAGAAGTAGAGGAAACATTGAAATTGGGTAAACTGATTGGGGTGAAAACAATTGGAAACGAACAAGAAATTGTAAAGGATATCGCGTGTATGATTGAAGCGCGAGAACGACAATAATTGCGAAGAGCGTTGAGTTTGTGGTCGTGGAATGTGAAAGGGATTGGTTCAGCATTGAAGCGTAAATTGGTTCAATGCTTTTTGAGACAACAAAGGTGTGCGATGGTCATTTTATATGTGACTAAATTAAAGACATCAAGTGATGGTATGGTGAATAAGATATGGTTTACGAATGATTTTGTTTATGTGTTTACGCCTTCTTCGGATGTTTTTGACATTCGAGAGAGGAGACGGATTTGCTCAGTTCTTAGATGTCTGTTTTTGTGGTATAGTAGGAGTATACGTACCGTGTGTGGGAGGGGATCAAGCGAGTTTGTTAGGCAATACGTGGTGTGGTAATCTACAACGAGGTATGGTGGAATTATTCATTGGTTGTGGTGCGTGATTTCCTTTGTGTCGATAGAGTGGCGTGGTGTGATATTTTTTTGTTGGTGCTTGACGACATCTTTTGGCCTAGAAATTGCATCCGATGGGGATTATTATTGAGCTCATGTATTCATGTTTTTATCGAGAAGAGAATTGCTTGGATGACTCTTTGGCGAGGGGTGGTGTTGATCGCACATCTTGGTTTTGCATGCTAGCGCGAATATTTTGTGTTTTGGCTTCTTACTTTAGTTTTTTCGTGTTTGTTCGGTTGTTTTTAGCGTTTGTTCTTTATCTTATACTCCTCGGTACTTTTTTCCTCCATTTAGGTGTAAGGAAGATTTTAATGAGGCCATAGAGTATAATGACACTGTATGATACTTATTAATAAAATTATACTCGATAAAAAAAATAAAATCAGACATATTTCACAAGCGCATTAGCCACGTTATTAACAGTTGCTTAGAATTGCTTCTCCCAATAATACTCTTATCAATTCTCTTATGAGTTGTGAAATTGATTGCAGAATTAAATCCCCACTTACAAATTGGTCGGGTAACCAACTGGGACCATTTATTTCGTTTATTGACAGCTTATCTAACTGACTGATAAAACAAAACTTCTTTTATATAATACAATATTGTGTTACCCGATGCGAATGCTAAGAGTTGATGCTAAAGGTCAACAAGCAGCATAAACAAAATACTTGGTACTCTCCACTTATTCAAAAGTGTCATTTTAATCTCAAATCAAATCAATATATATGTACCACAAACGGATAGAACATTCAGCTATGAGATTAAGCAATTTTATACTAATTTCGGAACCCAAACCCATGACAAATAGGAGTTACACCTAAGAGAAAGCCATATGTAAAGAATATCATTCTAACGGTTCCGTTTATGACTAATTTCTTAACCACGATGGAAGACAACTTAACGATTCAGGAGAATTTACAAGTGGATAAAACCAAAACCAAGACAATAAGAGAGGACTGTAGACTCTGCTCACTAAAGCTCATATTTGTGGGTAAAATTAAAAAGACATTACTTGCTACAAACTCATATATGGTCGATATAGAACTCACTGTTAGGAACCGATAACGAGACCTTCCCGAGCAAGGTTTGAAGTCACACGAAGAACTGCTTGTGCACTCAAAGGAGAGAGCTTTGACAGACAAAAGTTCTCCCAAGAACCCATCTCAGGATGCTCAGATACTGTTGTTGACAGATCCTGGGATTTCTCGTATACATTTTGCAGCCCCAAAAGAAGGCTTCGAGCGGCCTCCCGAGACTCCGGAAGCTGGTCGCTTAGTTGGGATGCAGCTACTTGTATCAGTTTGTCAATTCCATATTCTTTAATTCCTTCAATTCCCTGATAAAATCAAATGAATCCATCAAACTTAACAGAAAACGGAGAAAATACTTGATAAAGGGAAAAACGAAAAGTCTGTCAGCCAAGAAGAAAAAGAAAGTATATGACAGCACATCTATCAGATCTTATATAGCTACACACTAACTACTTTAAATGAACTTAGTTAATAGAAATTAAAATGCTTTATGTTGCTGAAAATAATGTAAACAAGGGTACCATCAAAATCAACAGCTATAATAGAACATGATCAAGACAGGGAAAAACACTCCCTTCTGTACAAATAAAAGAGCAGTAAGCATATAGGATATCAGTTGCCTACCAGACGTGGAACGCTACGACTAAAACACATTGATGCCTTTGCTCGAATTCGTGGATTTCTGTTCTTAAGATAGGGTTGCAACTTGGGCAACAACAGAATGGGAGAAACTGAAGTAGTCATTGCCTCTAAAGTTCTCACAGCTGCTTCACATACGAACCTTTTGTCTTGTGAAGACTTAAGAAGAAGCTGCACAAGCTGTATTATTCATATTTGAACATCAGAAAACCCAAAATTTGTTCACCTATATTCCAAGATGAAGAAGCATTCATAAACAAAAATAACAACAAAGATGGAAGTGCTCCATCCGGAAAGGCACAGTAGCAACTTGATTAACAAGGCAATAAATCATAGAGAATATGGAAGTACCAGGGGATCCAAAGAATCAATCAAATCATCGTTATATGCATTGAAAATATCAGTAGATGCCATAATTGCAGTTTTACAAACAGCACTTCTTGGATTCTTCAAGGACTTAACAACAAGGGGGATCAAATCACTCCTGCACATTAAAACAAGGAAACAAATACACCAGTCAAATTAAATCTAAGGCAACAATAACTGATGGAGATGTTATATGAAAACCCCATCCTCTAGTCTTTCAGATAACCAAGTTAGAATTTGAGACTTACAACATACTATGCATTCTTTCTTTATGGAATATTGATAATCGGCGAACATTATTGAGTGCTTCAACAACCAGAATCCAGTCTTTAGAGTCAAGTCCAGGTAAGAGGTTCTGGTATAGGTAAGTATGCATATCAGAAACAGTAAACAAAATATCAGAAACTGAAATGTCGAATAACAGTAAATTATACCTCAAGACATGTATCAAAATCTTCTAGATCACTCAAGTTCTCAGATTCAATGTATTCTACTTCCGAATTAGCTACCTCTACTCCAACGTTTATGGTTTCACCTCCATTTATTTGAACAGAAGCAAGGATTTTCTTCAGCTGCACATTTTCAGTTTCACCTCCATTTATTTGAACAGAAGCAGGGATTTTCTTCAGCTGCACATTTTCAGTTTCACCTCCATTTATTTGAAAAGATGCAAGGCTTTTACTCTGATGCTCTTCAACATTTTCAATTGTGTTCCCATTGCAAGGCTTAGTAAAATTCACTTTACTAGAGCGGTCATTCTTCCTCTCAGGTGTAGGTAAAGTATTAAGATCTCTTAACGCATTCCCCGACATCATAGAAAATAAAGTCTGAAACTGAAAGGCAAAGAATAGAAAAGCAATGACATAATCTGATATGATAGTGATCAACGGCATAAAACCTTACTAACGAACTTACAATGAAATTAAATTAATTGTTTAGGTAGTTGGTTTAGACTTGGAGAACTACAAAGCTGAAAACAGTAAAATAAAGTTTCCTGCTTACTCAATGACTACCAATCATTCACCTTCTCAGGTTGACACAGCAAAACAAAGTAACTCTAAGCCAAGCAATCTAAAATTCTTAAGCAGTAATCATATTTTTAATGCTTGCATGTTTAATTCCGCAGATTTCATCTCATTTGTACAGTTCGTTCCTATAATGCCTACATCATGGCCCAACTACCAACATTTTAACACAGATTTCACAAATTAGGCAATAATGAGACAGACAACTGCCTACTTCCACTTCAAATTATCTTTCTGTACAACACCATACCACTGCCATAATCTGAAATACATTGTAACAATTAAGGACTCTGAAGGCCTCAGTTCAACCAAATTTAGCATAAAAAACAAATACACGCCAAAATATTATTTGATTAAAGCATTTTATATAAATTTGCATTCACATTGAAGGTATAATCAACGAAAACGAACACATCTAAGCAAATCTAAATTAACTTTGATTAAATACAGATCAAAACCCGCGAATTAGCACAAATTATGAACTTCCCTAACAAAATTGAAAAAAAGAAAGTCAAAACAATCGCAAACAGAGATCTAGATGTCGAACATGTCATAACATAAAATTTTAAAAAGAATAAAATTAAAACTAAATTAAATTTGTATATGTGCTTAAAGATCTTGCATAGAAATATGCATAATTTTTCACCGAGATTTAAATTTTTGCAAAACAAAAATCAAAATTTTAATTTTCAAAAAAAAATTATATATAAATATATAGAGAGACTAGAGAGAGAGAATACCAAAGAGGGAGACGAAACGATCAGCGGACAGTGTGACTTGCCTTAAGACCTCCCCAGTGAAAATGGTGACTCTCTTATGTATATATAAAAGGAAAGATACTGATCCAAAACGATGTAGTTTTTAGAGTATTTTGCGAAGAAAATCCGACCGAGGCCGGCAGGCACGGGTCTATTGCCTGTGACTCTGAAAGACGGCCTTTCTCCTTCTCTCTCCGTTGAAATCAATATTTACTTTCTAAAACCCCTTCGTCTAGCTTTAAATAGCGAAAATGCCACTTTTTCATTTATTTATTTACTATCATTAATAATCAGTTTTTTTTTAAAAGAAAGGTATAGGCAAGTTTTGTTTCGAACTTGACGCTCCAACATTAGAAAAGGAAAGTTTGATTTTTGAAATGATGCTCCATCGTCTGAAAATGCTTAGCTCCATTCATTTGGATTTAATAGTAGATTTTATTATAACTATCGATAGCTGATTATTAATAAATTAATTTGGATAAATTTTACAGAGACTTATTATAAAAATTATTTAGAGTATATTCCTCTTATTTGTGTACATTGTCTAATTATTTCAAAGCTTTACTAAACTAGTACGTATATATTTTAGTTCCATTAGGTTAATTTAAATTAAATTAGCTAAGAGATAAATATTCTTTGTAATCTTTCACATTAATTATTATTTAAATATTAAAAATTATTATTTATTAAATCTTAACTTAATTAATATTGTTGACGTTACAACATATACAAGTATGTGAGATACATGCTTTAAGTGCTCAATATTTTCTAGCTTACGAGTAAGAAAAAATTCAGATAATATTAACATTATATCAAATAATAATATAATATAATAAAAAATAGTTTATTTAAATTAAAATAATCTAATGTAGTGTAGGAGATTAGAACCACTAATCTAATTTATTTAAACCCAATATTTAACACATTAATTGTGTAGGAGATCATACAAAATCAATGATACTTATTAGTAAATTTATTTAATTTAATTTTTTTTATTATATATAAGATTCTGATGGGTGATTTATTGTTATTGGTAATAAATTTATACACCGACTATGTAATTTTTATTTTAAAAAATATATTCATATCATGGATTATTTTTTTACCTTTTTAAAATAGTTTCTTTAAGGAAAATTTTATCATATTCGACGAGCACCGATGAGCACCTTAACGACGAGCACCGAAAAGTATCATTAATTCAATTTATAAAGACTAAAAATTTAAAGGACTCAATGTATAATTATAAATTATTTTAAAATTAAAAGGTAAATTAATTAAAATATTTTATTTTATTTTTAATTTTCTTTTAAACATAGATCAAAATACCTATTTACCCCTAAATTACAAAAATTTATTTTTTATTCATTTGAAATTCATTTTTCGAAAAAAAGCCTAATTACCTTTCATTTTAGGTGGCAGATCTTGATATATCCCTATTAGGGTTCCTTTTTAACTTTTATTTTGTTATTTTTTTCAGTTCTTTATCTTCAGCTTTCTTCGGTGCTTATCAATCCTTCAGGTGAAGACCCTCTGCCTCACAAAGGATACAGCGGTGGTCTTGCACGCATGGTGATTTGATTCGTGAGTGAAACCCTTAATAGGCTTTTTTTTGAAATTACAAAACCTTAACTTAGTTATGAACAAAATAATTTCAAATGAATAAAAATTAGAGTTTTGTAATTTAGGGGTAGATAGGTATTTTGATCTATGTTTAAAAGAAAATTAAAAATAAAATAATATATTTTAATTAATTTACCTTTTGATTTTTAAATAATTTATAATTATACGGTAAGTCGTTTAGATGTTTAATTTTTATAAATTGAATTAATGGTGTTCGTTGGTACTCGTCGTTAGTGGTGCTCTTTATTTCATCTATTCCATGACCAGGACAGTGGGGGATACACGTTACACCACGATTTTGAATCAGAAGAGAGATTTCAAGAAATGGCAGATATATTCACTCTATCAATAACCGAGCCGGATCTGGTGTATCATAAGGGATTTGCCTTTTCTATTGATTCCTACGGATTGGATCAAAAACAATTCTTGAATGAGGTATTCAACTCTAGGGATGAATCGAAAAATAAATCTTTATCGGTTCTACCTCTTATTTTTTATGAAGAAAATGAACCTTTTTATCGAAGGATCATAAAAAAATGGGTCTGGATATCCTGCGGGAATGATTTGGAAGATCCAAAACAAAAAATAGTGGTATTTGCTAGCAACAACATAATGGAGGTAGTCAATCAAGATAAATTGATCCGAAATCTGATTCAAATCCAATATAGCACCTATGGGTATGAAAGAATTTTTTTGTAATGAAAAACTTAACTCTTATTACAAGTGAATTTATGAAAAAAAATCGATTTCTAGAAATTCTAGAAATCACTTTATTTCTTGGTGTCAAAATCAAAACTAAAATAGGATATGTGGTATAAAAACGGGGAATCTATTCTCTTCTTTTCCAAAAAAAATGATCTTGGAAATTGTGTAATGCTTACTCTTAAACTCTTTGTTTACACCGTAGTGATATTCTTTGTTTCTCTCTTCATCTTCGAATTTCTATCTAATGATCCGGGACGTAATCCTGGGCGCGAAGAATAAAAAAAGGAGAGTTCCTTGCTTCATTTTAAGAAATGGTATTAGGATTTGATCTATTACACTGTCAAAAACTGAAACGGAAAGAGAGGAATTCGAACCCTCGGTACAAATAACTCGTACAACGGATTAGCAATCTGACGCTTTAGTCCACTCAGCCATCTCTCCTAATTGAGAAAAGATAATTACTATGTTACAGCACGCAAAAAGAAATGCTTGAAAAAAGTTCTTTTTGACTTTGTTATATAGGTTATAGGTTATTTTTTTTACTTTGTTATATAAGTTATATAGATTATTATTTATTTATAGAGAGTATTATTAATCTATAAATAGATAAATTCTAACTTTTATTATTATTATATAGATATAGATTGATTATATAGAATATAGATATATCCAACTATTCTATAAATATATAGAACTTTTATCAGTAATTCCATTTCATTATATTCTATATCATTTATATTCTTAAATAAAACTAGGGCTCTAAAGAAAGAAATATTTCAACTCAAATAAAAAAAGAAAGAATATCACTTTGATTTTGCCAAAAAGGGACTTTTTTATTTCCAATTTCCACGACCGGCCCGGTTAGTACACGGCCGGGCTCATTTTTTTATTTTTAACTCAAATAACTCATTTTTTCTATGATTCTGCGATCTGACTCGTTGCAACAAAAAAATCTTGTTATTGGATTAAATCAACAATCAGAAGCAGAAGAAGTCATATTTTCATTCCTATGATATAGAATCTGTAACACCCGGGTTTGGGGGCCGAGAGAAAATAATATTTAAATAATATTTGAGTCTCGGTTTTCTAATTAAATAAATAAAATAATGTCTCGATTTTGTTCAGCAAAATTTAATTGAAGAGTTGGACCAAATTTGGATAACAAAGCCCAATAGCCATTTTGATTGCATTTTTGTAAATGGGTAATCTTTTCAAATAGGCCCATTTCCTTTTATTAAATTTCAAACAAACAAGAAAAAATGTCATCTTCTTCTTCAAAACACAAAACCAACGACAATGGAGAGCATTTCTCTCCATCTCACCATTTCTTCCCATTTCTCCTTCATTTTTGGAGCATTTTGAAAGGTAATTACGTTTTCATTTTGCTCTCAACTTCCTCTCTTCAAAACTACCATTTGTTTTCATTTTCATCCATGTTTTAAGAATTTGGGTTTTCATGGAAAATGATTAAAGGTAGTGACTTTATGATTCTTTATCAAAGCTTTTGATTTATTATGGTTAGATATGTTGTTTATAAACCATAAGGTCCAACATATGTAATTTTTAAAGTGTTTTATGAGGATTCCCGAACTTGGGTTTTGGTGGGGTTTTAGGAGGGTTTTTGGTTGAGTTTTGGGTGTGTTCTATGTTGGAATTTGAGGGTTGATGTTAGGGTAATAGTTGAGGGCTGTTTTGGAAGCAATTGAGGGAGCTAAAAAGGTTGAAATCATGAGTTTTGGACTGGGTATAAGGGCTGCTCGGGTTTAGTGTTTTTGGGGGTTGTTCATGGCTTGAATATTAGTGTTTGATGCTTGAATGGTGTTTCGGGTTTGCTACATTGATGTGTGGTCTGATTTGAAGTTGTTTTGGTTGTGTTGAGGTGATTAGAAGCGAGATTATGTGTTGGTAGAGCCTCGGGAACAAATCTAAAAACTTTAAGACGTTGGTTGCTTGGTAATTGAGCTTGGAGGTGGAGGTGAGTGGTTAATGTTTTCAAATTGGTTTTTAAGTGGTTGGTTCAAGCATGTGGACTAGGTTGGGCTTGGTAGACCCACTTAGAGTTAGGATTAGGGTGGTAGCCTAATCCTAAGCTTTAGTTAGAGACATTGGATGAACTCTTTAATTGATGTTATGCCTCATGATGGTTTGTGCTATGATGATTATGTATAATGTTATACACATGTATGTTAGGGCAAGGCTTAATGCTTTGTTACATGCATGTTGATGAAAAATGTAATGTGGATATACGTATGTTTGAAATATGATGCGATACTTGTTTGGACGATATACATGTAGTGTTGGCTTGTGAAATGAGGTTATGAGGTGGTTGCATGATTTTGAGGATCATGGTGAGTACGTGCTAAGCACGGAATTTATATTGAAATTGATGTTGTGAAAGATTGTGGATTATATTTAATATTGGCACTAGTATGCTTGGGTAAAATGATCGATGATTAGGATGAGTGTGCACACGAGAGTCAAAGTCGCGCGTAGCCTTGGTGGCGTTAAGGCACCAAGGAGGAGTACGGGTACACCCGGAAATCTATATATTAGTCGGTGATGAGTGGAATCCCATCGACGGGGCGTGAGGATGAGTGGAACCCCCTCCGCGAGAACCGGTGATGGGTGTAATCCCACCGAAGGTAATGGTTATGTTGGAAATGCGTTCCAACATGTTATCCGCGTATTCGAGTCATAGCTAGGTGCCAATATGAGATTATACATATATGTCTATATGTTATGAAATGTGAATTCCATTGTGAAGCGATTTATGATGTGGTTAATACATTGAGTTATGTAACCTTGTATGATGAGCTTATGAGTTGTTGAGCATGGCATAATGTTGATTATATGTTCATGCATCATGTGTAATTTGGCTCTTGTGGATCAGAGGTAAGATCATGCATTCCATCATGGTAGTTGCTCGTGCTTGGACCCTGCATTGTCGAAGGTTTGTTTTATGAGCTTACCCTCACTAAGCTTTTATGCTTACGCTCCTTTTTGTTCGACAATGCAGATCAGTAGCTTGTGGGTGGCAAGGGCAAGGAAAGGTCTCCAAGTGTTGCTTTTGGTTAGCTCAATGTATGATCTTTAATTTGTGGATTGTAATAGTCAAGCAATGGGATAGGTGTTGTTGATTTGAGCTTTGACGTATGTTGATTTGGTTTGGCCTTTGGATGCTTGTTTGAATTGTAAACCTTGTTTATATTGCTTGTGATGCATGTCTTGAATGTTTGTATGTTTTGGTTGCTAAGACATGAACCTTAAAATGCTTGTTGCCTTCTTTTTGAATAAATCCATGATTTCCATGATTGAATGATGTATGTCCATGTTGAGTGCCTCGTATGATTAGATTTGGTTGATAAGTGTTGTATACATGGTTGGGTGTGATTAGGGTAGTCTTAAAATGCATTTAGAGTTGAGTTTCGTGTCGTTTTGCTGCAGTTTTGTGTCTATCAGTGCAGGGCGTATCGGTACGCCTAAGGGCCGTATCGATATGGTCCTACACTTTGGGACACAGAATCGGCAAGGGGTATCGATACTCGGGGGTGTATCGATACGCTCTTTGCTCACTGGAATTCTGAGAATTTGATGAGTGATTGGCGTATCGGTACGGTGTCTTAGCGTATCGGTACGGGTGTATCTCGTTGACCACGAGATGTTGACTAAGGAGGGCGTATCGATACGCTCAAAGGTTGTATCGATACGGTCTCCCTGTGTTGATTGAAGGGGTTGACCTTGGTCAAGGCGTATCAATACCCTCTCTTAGAGTATCGATACGGCCTGCTTTAAAATGATAAAATGGACCCTGTAACTTGTGGTGTTGGTTTCGATTGTGTTTCTTCTTTGTTGTTTTTCCGCTGCCATGATCACTTAAGTAACAATATGCCTTTAGAAAAGATTAATTTTAAAGGGAAAAAATAGGGTTGCTAACCGAAGGGGAGCCTTAACGGGTTTCGCTTCGGTTTTCCCCGTGTAACCTACTCGAACCGGTCAGCCGACCAGACCGGGGCGAGGGGGTTACATTTGTTGGTATCAGAGCCTAAGGTTTCCGAGACCTTGGGCAGGTAAGTGAGGTAAGTTTAATTCTTGTATTGAAATCGCACGGTGGTTGCTTGCCATGTAAGCATGTTGCTTGTTATTCGAGTATGCTGTAATGAATGATTGTTTGATTGTGAACGTATGTTGCTTGAAGCATGATGAGTAGAGTTCCATTGCTTCTATTACATCAGAAAAAGAGGTTTTAAGTGAGAGAAATCATACTTGAGCCACTTGGACCTTTTTCTTTGCTAACCCAGTTTGTATGTTAATGTGTTGTTGTTGTTAGTTTATTGCTTTTTAGTAAGTTTGAGGCCAAGGGTGAGTCGTGAATCGGTAAGTAGAAGTTGTGGTTTCTGAGAATGTGGATGATGTTGAGGGAGTTCATCACTGTAGTTAGGGAAGTATGGTTGTACCGGAGTTGAGGTACAATTTGGTTGTTGGAGTCAGGGTGTATGCGGGGTGGTTCCGGTTGATAAGGAGCGATGAGACCGATTCTGGTATTAGTTGGTAAAAAGAAGTGAAGACCTATGAGTGGGAGTCTGAGTGTTATCGATGTTGTAGCAGATAAGCCCTTGGTACAATTTTGAGTTTGTTCCCCCCGGTTGATTCTGAGTCTGTACTTCTGTATATTGTTAGCAAGTATGCAAGGTTTGAATGTGCCGATGAGGTGTTAGAGGTAGGTGTGAGCACCTTAGTTCTTTAGGCGAGATCAAGGTAAGGGTCTCGTGTGAGTAATCTGAAACTCAGAAATGTTAGTTAGTGATCGTTGGGGTTCAGCTTATGGTTTTAATACAAGACAGCCGGACAGTATCCGTGAGTGGGAATCAATTTGTGTGGTTGGGCCTGTGTGCGTCTGAGTTGTCTTCCAGTAAGAAGGAGAGACGAAGTCGCTTCCGATATAGTTGAACCGAGAAGGAAGTCTTGAGCTTGGACTCCAGATTGTTAGGTAGTGGGATGTTTTGAGTCGTGAGAACCGATGTCATAGAACACGTTTGAGTATGATTGTTTGTGTGTGATCCGAACGAAATTTTGAAGTTTTGAGATGCTCTAAGAATGGTTTTGAAGAGTTAGGTTATGTTGAAGAATCAGCCTGAAAACAAGAGGATCGAAGACTATCAGTTGTATATATGTGAAGATGTAATTTCTACGGAATCGTCCTTTTCGTGTGAGCATGCAAAGAAATTTGATATACCTGATGAGACCTTAGATGTAGGGACACATGTGACTAGACCTTTTGGTGAGATAGTGGTGGTCAGAAAGATGTATGAAAGACGTTTGTTGATAGTTCAGGGTTACGTGATTCTAGTAGATGTGAAGTAATTGTCTTTTTACGGTTTCGATGTACCTTTTGACATGGTTTGACTTGTAGAACACAAAGCTAGGGTATACACTGAGACAAAGAGAGAGTTGCCTTGAAGCTGCAGATCTCTGTGAGACTATAGTGGTAAGTGAGGATGTGAACTTCTTATCGAATGTTGATCCAGCTTTAGAGGTCGAAGATTGATTGAGTTTAGTTGACAGGCTTGCCTAGCAAATGTGATGAATTTGATCTTTGAATGAAGATTAGACCGCAGAATGTTAAAATGGTTTGTGATTTTCCTAGAAGTATTTGCAAGAATTGCCCGGTTTGTCCCTTGACAGGGAAGAAGAGCTTGCTATCGAGGCCGTCTCCGAGTTCGCTCCCGATTTGATTGCTCTATATCTTATGGTTCCCCGAAAGAATTGAGAGTGTTGAAGAATCGACTTCGAGATTTGTTAGACCGTAGATTCATTAGGCCTAGTGCATCATCTTAGAGTTTGACAGTGCAGTTTGGGGAGAAGAGGGAAGACAATACAAGAATGTGTTTAGATTACAGACGATTGAAACAATTGATAGTGAATAGTTAGTATCTGTTTCCCAGCATCAGTGATTTGTCGATCAGTTAGAGTGTGCTCCAGTCCTTTCGAAGATTAATTTGAGATCCAGTTGTTATCAGTCGAAAGTGAGAGAAGTTGAAGTACCGAAGATAGTTTTCGGGGCAAGATGTGATCACCTTGAGTTCCGAGTTATGCTGCTTTGTTTGACTAGTGTGTTAGTTACCTTTCTAGAGATGTTGAGCGGAATACTTCCTGAGTTCCTTGATCAGTTTGTAGTAGTTCTCATAGATGATATATGTGTATGTTCATGTACCAAAGAAGACCGTGACAAGCTTCGAAGTTAGTGTTGTAGATCCCATTAGGGAATCAGTTGTATGCCAAGTTGAGAAAACGTGAACTACGAGTTAAGGAAGATGTTCTCCTAGGACATGTAGCTTAGCCGAGTATATTAGAGTAAATCCTATGTAGACAGAAGAAGATGTGAGTTGGAAGAAATCGAAGATAGTGACAGGTATCTTTAGTTCCTAGGCCTAGCATTGTTACTATCGAAGGTTTGTAAATAGTCTCTCGAAGATAGCTGCTCCTTTGACAGATTGCTACAGAAGAATGTTCAGTTGTGTGGCCAGATGCGAGACAATGAGCCCTTGAGAAACCGAAAGAAACCTTGAAGAGAACTTCGACCTTGATTCAGCTTATATCAGAGAAAGAATTTGTGAACCATAGTGATGCGTTACATGTAGGGTTAGGTTGTGTGCTTATGCAAGACATAGGTTTTGTGGCATACTCATTGGGATAGTTGAAAGACCTTGAAAAGAATTATCCGACACTAGACATAGAGTTAATTACAGTTAAATTTGCTTCGAAGACTTAGAGACACAGCTGTGCAGTAAGAAATGCACAGTATATACTTATCATCAGAACTTGAAATATTAGATGACTTAGGAAGGGTTGAAACTTGAATAGCATAAGTTGTTAGAACTACTTGAAGATCGTAATCTCAAGATTGAGTATCATCCGAAGAGAGTTAACGTAGTAACCGATGCTTCGAGTTGTATTTGTTGTTAGATTAGTAGATGAGTTGCGAGATGTATTTGCCAGATTCAGTTTACCGAATGATAGTAGTTTTGTGGCCGAGTTTCGTGTTAAGCCTACCTTGAGTCAGATACTTAAAGAGAAACAGTTGCAAGACATGTTCTTGGCACCTCACGTGCAAGACATAGCAGAAGGAAGACCTTCAGAATACAGTTTCAGAGATGATGGAGTTTTGCGTTTTAGAGACATAATAGTTGCATCGTTTGACACAGTGTTTTGAGACGTATTGTTTTGGCAGAAGCACACGGAAGATCATTTGTATTGCATCAGAGTAGTATGAAGACGTATTGTGGGTTGAAGATGAATACTTCTGGATTGAGCTGATGAATGATGTAGTTCAGTATGAGAGTAAGTGTATAGCTTATCAACATGTCAAGACCGAGCATCAGTTTTCTTCTAGTTTGTTACATTTGTGGAAGATTCTTAATGAAAGTGGGTAATAGAGATTCGAGATTTCAACTAGATTTTTGAAGACGTCTGCATAGTGTTTGGTTACCTGTTGAAGTCTGATGATCAGTCAGAGGAAGTTATCAGTCAGGGTTTTAAACAGTGATGTATGAGATTGTGAATCGGGCTAGTTCTGTTGTTTATTTGTTGCGGCTACCACCAGAGTTAGAAAGAGGTTTGTGATGTGTTATGTGTGTCTTGGATTCGGAAATGTGAGTCAGATCTGTCCTATGCTATGTTTGTTGAAGAGATAGAGTTGAGTTTTAGATTGACATGCCTTGAAGGAGCCAGTTGAGATCTTAGCATCAGATAGCTATTGTTGCGTGGTAAGTCTATCGGTTGGTTAGTATGTTGTGGTGAGAAGGTAAGTGTGGAGGAGTAGATTTCGTAGCATTTCCTATTCGATGAATTTCGGGGACGAAATTCCTTAAGTGGGGGAGAGTTGTAACACCCGGGTTTGGGTGTAACACTCGGGTTTAGGGGTCGGGTGAAAATAATATTTTAATTTTATTCTGGGCTCAGTTTTACAATTAAAATAATCTTTTAAATTCGGGTTTCAAAAATAAATATTTGACCTTGGACCAAATTGAAGGAATTGCAAAGTGGAGAGTTTTTTTAAAGAATAAAGGAGATAGCCATTCATTAATGGCCATTTTGTAATTTGCCCAACTTTTGATTTTAAATCCCCCTTTTCTATCAAATAGTCACAATTCACTCTCTTCTTCATCAAACTTAACGTGAAATAGAGCTCTCTACTCTCCACCACTATTCCATCTCATTTCTCCTTCGTTCCAACTCGTTTTTAAAGGTAACATCATTTTTGACTTCTCCTCATCATCCTCTCTTCAAAAGTACACTTAGTTTTCATTTTTGTTAAGGTTTTGGAAAATGGGGTTTTTGAAGATTTTGATTAAAAAGGGTAACTTTATGTTGCTAAGCTTAATGTTTTGATTTAATATGGTTAGTTATGAAGTCTAGGAGCTAAATGGTTCAATATATATGAATTTTTCTTGGTTTTGAGCAATTCCCGAATTTGGGTTTAAATGGGGGGTTTATGGAGGGTTTTGGGTGAGTTTTGGGGGTTGTTTTAGGTTGGAATTGATGTTCCAATGTTAGTACTATGGTTAGGGGTTGATTTGGGATCATTTTTGGATGTAAAAGGTGTTGGAAACATGGGTTTTGGATAAGGTTTTCGGGCTGCCCGAGTTTGCTAAATGTGGGGTTTGTTCATGGCTTGAAACATTGTGAATTGTGTTTGATTTGTATTCTGGGTTAGTACTTTGATGCTTGGACTGATTTGGATGTTGTTTGAATTGTATTGAGGTTGTTTAGAGGCGAGAACTTGTGTCGGTGAAGCATCGGGAAGAAATCCGGAAGCTTGAGGGTGTTTGCTTGCTTGGCTTTGAGCTTGGGAGTTAGGTGAGTGGTTAATGTTTTAAAGTGTTTTAAATGGTTGGTTCGAGCACATGGACTAGGTCGGGCTTGGTAGACCCACCTAGAGTTAGGATTGGGGTGGTAGCCTAATCCTAAACTTAAACTAGAGCCATTGGTTGAACTTGTATTTGATGAATATGTCTCGTGATATTTGTGATGTGATGGTTTATGTATAATGTGTTATACATGTGAAATGAGGCATGATTTGTGATGCATTATGGTATGCATGTGGATGGTTCATGATTGTGATCGTGGTGAGTACGTGCTAAGCACGGAATTGGTTGAAATGAATATTGTGGATTGCGTTAAATGTTGGCACTAGTATGCTTGAGTACAAACGATCGATCATTAGGATGTTAGTGTGCACACATGAGTCTATATTCGCGCGTGGCCTTGGTAGCGTTGAGTCACCAAGGAGGAGTACGGGTTCGCCCGGAAATTGTTATTTATATAGTCGATGATGAGTGGAATCCCATCGACGGGGCGTGAGGATGAGTGGAATCCCCTCCGCGAGACCGATGATGAGTGTAATCCCACCGTGAGGTAAAGTGGTTGTTGGATGTGAGTTCCAACGGGTTTATCCGCGTATTCGGGTCATAGCTAGGTGCCAATGTTGATTGATATGTGTATCAATGTGTTGTAGAATGTGATTTCTACTTGGATGTTTATATGTGTATACATATGTTGTGAAATAGAGCTTGTGAGCATGGTATATAATTGAATATTGTTCATGCATCATTAACTCTTGGCTCTTGTGGATCAATGGTATATTTATGCATTACCTTGGTTGAGATCGTGCTTGGACCCCGCTTTGTCGAGGTTTGATTTTAAAGAGCTTACCCTCACTAAGCTTATTGCTTACGCTCTCTCTTTGTTCGACAATGCAGATCCTTAGTTTGTGGGTTGCTAAGTGCAAGAAGGGGGCCTCCAAGTGTGCTTCGTGGTGCTTGTTTAGCTACCATGTATGAACATTTTAGTTATGATGTAATGGTCAAGCAATGGGACATGTAATCCTGTTATGATGCATTTGACTTATGTTGTTGTTGATGTTGTTTAGGAGCATGTTAGACTCCTCGTTTGTGCTTGTTAATTTGGCTTTTGGGATGTATGCCATGCTTGTAACCATGTTAGTATTTTGCTACCTAGAATTGTCTAAGTGTTGGCTATGTGATGTATGTTTTTGGAAATGCCTTGTTTTGACGTTTATCTATACGCCTTGGGGTGTTTTAAGCATGCTTGATATGTCGGTTTGCCTTAGGATTGATGTTAGTGTGATGTTTGAGGTTTTAGAAGGGTTTAGGGACATCCTTGTGCCATAAATCAGCTAAAACCAGTCTGCAGACAGAGGGCATTTCGAAACGGGCTAACCTGTTTCGATACGGTCCCTTTGCTTTTGGCCGGGCGTTTCGAAACGCGTAGAGTCCGTTTCAGTACATTTTCGCTACTGGAATTTTGAGAAATTGACGAGATGAAGGTGTTCCGAAACGGGTCTAAGGAGTTTCGAAATGGTCAAAATCTCGTTGACCACGAGAAGTTGACCAGGGAGGGTGTTTCGGAACGGTTGACCTCCGTTCCGACATGACCTCTTCGTGTAGGCTTAGAACCGTTGACCAGGTCAAGGCGTTTCGATACACCTTGAGGGTGTTTCGAAACGGCCTGCTTAATCACATAAATATGGACTGTTTTGTATAGGTTGTTCGAGTTATTATTTTATGAATGCTTGTCCTTCCGCTGCTTTGATCACATAGGATTCAAATGAGCCTTTAGAAAAGATTAAATTAAAAAGAAATTTTCTGGGTCGTTAACCGAGGAGGAACCTTAACGGGTTTCGCTTCGGTTTTCCCCGTGTGGCCCACTCAGACCGGTCAAGCGTCCGGACCGGAACGAGGGGGTTACACTTGTTGGTATCAGAGCCTAAGGTTACCGAGACCTTGGGCAGGTAAGTGAGGTAAGTTCAAGTTTTGTATTGATATGCACGGTGTTTACTTGCCTTATAAGTATGATTGCTTGTGTGACAAGTATGTTGATTGTTTTGTTTAAAAACATGTTGTTTGGGAGTCCCATTGCTACTATTACATCGGAAAGAAATTTTTAAGTGAGGGAAAGGTACTTGAGCACTTGGAAGCCTTGCCTTGCTAACCCAATCTTGTGTATTTTGTTGTTG
Organism: Hibiscus trionum; assembly: GCA_030270665.1. Lineage (NCBI taxonomy): Eukaryota > Viridiplantae > Streptophyta > Magnoliopsida > Malvales > Malvaceae > Hibiscus > Hibiscus trionum. Next base: position 34,652,665 of record BSYR01000021.1, read on the forward strand.
TGGTTGTAGTTATCGTTTGTGAGCGATGTCTAGGCCGAGGGTGGTTCGTCAGGAACCACGTGTTGCGGCTCCTGTTGAGCCGGTGATTGGTGTGGAGGCTCATATAGAAGGGCCTACGGCTGATGGAGTTGGAGCTCCTCCACCACCTCCACCACCACCACCTCCTCCACCTAGAGCTGGAGGCGAGGATGGAGCTGAAGGAGAGGGACCTCAAGGTGGCCAAGGTTGCCATGGTCCGGCCGGAATCGATATGACTCCGCTAGTGCAAGCTATAGAGGGAGCATTTCAGGCTGTAGTTGCGGGAGCTCAGGCTGCAACTCAGCCTAGGTGTGACGATGCTAGTCTACATTTGGAGAGGCTCCATAGCTTGGGGGCCGAAGAGTTCAGGGGATCCACTCCGGAGAGGTCGGAGTTATGGTTGGAGAAGACAGTTCGTATCTTAGCTCAGATGGGTTGTGTGGGCGCACGTAGATTGGGCTGTGTGATTTCCTTGCTTTAGGGTGATGCCTACACCTGGTGGGTCACCATTACTACTGGAGTTCCAGAGGCAGAGATTGATTGGGATTTCTTTGAGTCTGCTTTTAGAAAAAGGTACTTGGGACCGAGGTATTTAGATGAGAAGAAGCGAGAGTTTATGGCCCTTACTCAGGGAGATGCTTCTGTGACTGACTATGAAATCCGTTTTGTTCACTTGAGTCAGTACGCTCCAGAGTTGGTTCCTACTAAAGTCGAATGCTGTAACCGTTTCCGCTACGGGTTGAGCGAGGAGATCAAGAGGTACACGTTAGCTTCTGACTATTCAGACTTTGATGTATTGGTCGCGAGGGCCAAGGACTTAGAGAACAGTTTGGGTTCGACCAAACGATCTGGTGGATCTAGTTCTGGTAAGAGGCACAACCACTTTGATAGTAGAGATGCCAAGAGGCATAGAGGTGGCAGACATCAGTTTGACCATAGACGTGGTGGCGGCCATCATGGTAGGGGCCATCAGGGCTATAGAGGAGGAGGGCGATTGCCCGAGTGCACCCGATGTGGGAGACAGCACACTGGTGAGTGTTGGGGTAACTTCCATGCTTGTTGGAACTGTGGTTCGAGGGACCACTTTAGGAGGGATTGTCCGCATCAGGCGGCACAAGCACCGAACATTGCTCAGGCTCCTGCGAGAGTGAATGATTTTCAGAGAGGCTGTGGGCGCGGTCGTGGCTACTTCCAGCCTAGGGCTGATGCACCTAGGGTAGATGCTCAGAGGAACCTTGCTCATGTTGTGGCAGTGCAGCCAGAGGCAGGAGGACCAGCGAGGGTTTATGCTCAGAGGGAGGCCGGGAACGACACTAATGTGATAGCAGGTAATTTTGAGTTACAGTCTATGTCTTTGCTTTCCTTGGTTGATTCGGGTTCTACACATTCCTACATTTTGAGTGAGCATGCACAGAAGTTAGATATACCTGTTGAGATCTTAGATGTAGGTATGCATGTGACTAGTTCTTTTGGTGAGACAGTTGTGGTTAGACGTATGTATAGGAGATGTCCACTGAAGATTCAGGGTCATGTGTTCTCTGTTGACATGATGGAACTTCATTTCTATGGCTTTGATATTATTTTAGGTATGGACTGGTTAGTTGAGCATCGGGCTAGTGTGGATTTTGAGACGAAGAGGATTTCCTTGAAACTTTCCGATGACTAGGAGGTAGTGGTAGTAGGCGAGAACATTAAGTTCTTGTCTAATGTTGTATCAGCTTTAGAGGCTCATAGGTTGATGGACTCCGGATGTGGGGCTTACTTAGCTTATGTTATGAATCCAAATATGAGTGAAGCAAGACCGAAAGATATTAGGACAGTGTGTGACTTTCCGGATGTGTTTCCTGAAGAGTTGCCGGGTTTGCCTCCTGATAGAGATGTTGAGTTTATGATTTAGACTGTTTCAGGGTCTAATCCAGTTTCGATAGCTATGTATCGTATGGCCCCGAAAGAGTTGAAAGAATTGAAGAGTCAGTTGCAAGAATTATTAGACCGTGGTTTCATTAGGCCTAGTGGTTCTCCTTGGGGTGCTCCTGTGTTTTTTGTGAAAAAGAAAGATGGTAGTATGCGCATGTGCATTGATTACAGGCAGTTGAATAAGTTGACTGTGAAGAACAAGTATCCGTTGCCTCGCATAGATGATTTGTTTGATCAGTTGAGAGGCACTTCAGTGTTCTCGAAGATAGATTTGAGATCCGGGTACTACCAGTTGAAAGTGAAAGAGTGTGATGTTCCGAAGACAACTTTTAGGACTAGATATGGTCACTATGAGTTTCTTGTGATGCCATTTGGGCTCACAAATGCACTTGCAACATTCATGGACATGATGAACAGAATTTTTAGAGACTATCTAGACCGTTTTATAGTTGTTTTCATTGATGATATACTTGTGTACTCGAAGACAGAAGAAGAGCATGATGAGCACTTAAGATTTGTTTTACAGAGATTGTTGAGCAATCAGTTGTATGCGAAGCTTAGTAAATGTGAGTTCTGGATTCGAGAGGTTGTATTTCTTGGCCATGTTGTTTCGGCCGAAGGTATCCGTGTTGATCCGTCGAATATTGAGGCTATTGTTGAGTGGAAACAACCTAAGTCTGTGACCGAGATTAGGAGTTTCCTAGGATTAGCCGGTTACTATAGGAGATTCGTTGATGGTTTTTCTAGAGTAGTTGCTCCTTTGACTAAATTGTTGCAAAAAGGAGTTAAGTTTGAATGTTCAGATACAAGACAGAAGGCCTTTGAGAAATTGAAAGAAGCTTTGACAAATGCTCCAGTGTTAGTGCAACCTGTTTCAGGTAAGGAATTTTTGATTTACAGTGATGCTTCCTACCTAGGTTTAGGATGTGTTTTGATGCAAGAAAGAAGAGTTGTTGCTTATGCTTCTAGACAGTTGAAAGTTCATGAGAAAACTATCCTACTCATGATATAGAGTTGGCCGCAGTTGTTTTTGCATTGAAGATTTGGTGTCATTACTTGTATGGTGAGAAGTGTATAGTTTACACCGATCACAAAAGCTTGAAGTATTTGATGTCACAGAAAGAGTTGAACTTGAGACAAAAGAGATGGCTTGAGTTGTTAAAAGATTATGATTTGACCATTGAGTACCATCCGGGTAAGGCAAATGTGGTAGCCGATGCTTTGAGTAGAAAAGTGGCCGTTGAGTTGAGAGCCATGTTTGCTAGATTGAGTGTATCTGAGGATGGTGGTTTGATCACCGAGTTGCAAGTGAAACCTTCTTTGATTCAGTTGATTAGAGAGAAGCAGTTGCAAGATGTGACTTTAGTTCCTCATGTTCAGGATATAGCTGAAGGAAGACCGACCAAGTATAGTTTTAGTGGTGAGAGCTTGTTGTGCTTTAGAGATAGAATTGTTGTACCAGAAGATGTCGAGTTGAGACGTCAGATTCTGAGTGAAGCACATTCAAGCCCCTTTTCTATGCATCCGGGTAGCACCAAGATGTATCGTGACTTGAAGAATTATTACTTCTGGGTTGGTTTGAAGAAAGATGTAGCCGAGTATGTGAACCGTTGTATGGTTTGTTAGAGAGTGAAAGCAGAACATCAGGTTCCTTCAGGTTTGTTACAGCCTTTGAAGATTCCGGAATGGAAATGGGAGAGAATCACCATGGATTTTGTGTCGGGGTTGCCTTTGTCTCCTTCGAAGAAGAATTCCAAGTGGGTGATTGTTGATAGGTTCACTAAGTATGCTCACTTCTTAGCAGTGAACACTACAGATTCCTTAGACAAGTTGGCAAACTTGTACATCCGTGAGATTGTGAGACTTCATGGAGTTCCGAAGTCTATTGTTTCTGATAGGGATCCTAGGTTTACTTCGAGGTTCTGGGGTTGCTTGCATAGTGCTCTAGGTAGCCGTTTGCATTTTAGCATGTCTTATCATCCGCAGTCCGATGGGCAGTCAGAGCGAGTGATACAGATTCTAGAGGATATGCTTCGTTGTTGTGTGATTGACTTCCAGGGTTCTTGGGAGAAACACCTACCTTTAGTTGAGTTTGCTTACAACAACAGTTATCAGTCTAGTATTCAGATGGCTCCCTATGAGGCTTTGTATGGTAGACGATGTAGGACTCCGATTTGTTGGGCTGAAACAGGTCAGAGATTGTTACCTATGCCGGATTTGCTTAAGGGGACTACCGACAAGGTGAAGTTGATTTGTGACAATTTGAAAGCAGCTTACGATCGTCAGAAGTCTTATGCGGATTTGAAGAGGAAAGAGATTGAGTTCTCCGTGGGTGAGAAAGTGTTTCTGAAAGTATCTCCGTGGAAGAAGGTAATGAGATTTGGCCGGAAGGGCAAGTTGAGTCCGAGGTTCATTGGTCCGTATGAGATAGTTGAGCGGATTGGGCCTGTAGCTTACCGTTTGAGGTTACCTTCTGAGTTAGAGAAGATCCATGATGTCTTTCATGTGTCTATGCTTAGGAGATATAGGTCAGACCCTTCTCATGTTATACCCGTTGAGGAGATAGAGTTGAATCCAGATTTGTCTTACAATGAAGAGCCCGTTGAGATACTTGCTTCTGATAGCAAGGTGTTGCGTGGTAAGACCATAGAGTTGGTCAAGGTGTTGTGGAGACATAGAGGTGTGGAAGAGGCCACGTGGGAGAGGAAAGCTGATATGGTTGAGCAGTTTCCGTATTTGTTCCCGTTAGGTAATTTCGGGGACGAAATTCCTTAAGTGGGGGAGAGTTGTAACACCCAGGTTTAGGGGTCGGGTGAAAATAATATTTTAATATTATTATGGGCTCGGTTTTACAATTAAAATAATCTTTTAAATTCGGGTTTCAAAAATAAATATTTGACCTTGGACCAAATTGAAGGAATTGCAAAGTGGAGAGTTTTTTTTAAAGAATAAAGGAGATAGCCATTCATTAATGGCCATTTTGTAATTTGCCCAACTTTTGATTTTAAATCCCCCTTTTCTATCAAATAGTCACTATTCATTCTCTTCTTCATCAAACTTAACGTGAAATAGAGCTCTCTCCTCTCCACCACTATTCCATCTCATTTCTCCTTCGTTCCAACTCGTTTTTGAAAGATAACATCATTTTGACTTCTCCTCATCATCCTCTCTTCAAAACTACACTTAGTTTTCATTTTCGTTAAGGTTTTGGAAAATGGGGTTTTTGAAGATTTTGATTAAAAAGGGTAACTTTATGTTGCTAAGCTTAATGTTTTGATTTAATATGGTTAGTTATGAAGTCTAGGAGCTAAATGGTTCAATATATATGAATTTTTCTTGGTTTTGAGCAATTCCCGAATTTGGGTTTAAATGGGGGGTTTATGGAGGGTTTTGGGTGAGTTTTGGGGGTTGTTTTAGGTTGGAATTGATGTTCCAATGCTAGTACTATGGTTAGGGGTTGATTTGGGATCATTTTTGGATGTAAAAGGTGTTGGAAACATGGGTTTTGGATAAGCTTTTGGGGCTGCCCGAGTTTGCTAAATGTGGGGTTTGTTCATGGTTTGAAACATTGTGAATTGTGTTTGATTTGTATTATGGGTTAGTACTTTGATGCTTGGACTGATTTGGATGTTGTTTGAATTGTATTGAGGTTGTTTAGAGGCGAGAACTTGTGTCGGTGAAGCATCGGGAAGAAATCCGGAAGCTTGAGGGTGTTTGCTTGCTTGGCTTTGAGCTTGGGAGTTAGGTGAGTGGTTAATGTTTTAAAGTGTTTTAAATGGTTGGTTCGAGCACATGGACTAGGTCGGGCTTGGTAGAACCACCTAGAGTTAGGATTGGGGTGGTAGCCTAATCCTAAACTTAAACTAGAGCCATTGGTTGAACTTGTATTTGATGAATATGTCTCGTGATATTTGTGATGTGATGGTTTATGTATAATGTGTTATACATGAGAAATGAGGCATGATTTGTGATGCATTAGGGTATGCATGTGGATGGTTCATGATTGTGATCATGGTGAGTACGTGCTAAGCACGTAATTGGTTGAAATGAATATTGTGGATTGAGTTAAATGTTGGCACTAGTATGCTTGAGTACAAATGATCGATAATTAGGATGTTAGTGTGCACACATGAGTCTAAATTCGCGCGTGGCCTTGGTGGCGTTGAGTCACCAAGGAGGAGTACGGGTTCACCCGGAAATTGTTATTTATATAGTCGATGATGAGTGGAATCCCATCGACAGGGCGTGAGAATGAGTGGAATCCCCTCCGCGAGACCGATGATGAGTGTAATCCCACCGTGAGGTAAAGTGGTTGTTGGATGTGAGTTCCAACGGGTTTATCCGCGTATTCGGGTCATAGCTAGGTGCCAATGTTGATTGATATGTGTATCAATGTGTTGTAGAATGTGATTTCTACTTGGATGTTTATATGTGTATACATATGTTGTGAAATAGAGCTTGTTGAGCATGGTATATAATTGAATATTGTTCATGCATCATTAACTCTTGGCTCTTGTGGATCAATGGTATATTTATGAATTACCTTGGTTGAGATCGTGCTTGGACCCTGCGTTGTCGAGGTTTGATTTTAAAGAGCTTACCTTCACTAAGCTTATTGCTTACACTCTCTCTTTGTTCGACAATGCAGATCCTTAGTTCGTGGGTTGCTAAGTGCAAGAAGGGGGCCTCCAAGTGTGCTTCGTGGTGCTTGTTTAGCTACCAAGTATGAACATTTCAGTTATGATGTAATGGTCATGCAATGAGACATGTAATCGTGTTATGATGCATTTGACTTATGTTGTTGTTGATGTTGTTTAGGAGCATGTTAGACTCCTTGTTTGTGCTTGTTAATTTGGCTTTTGGGATGTATGCCATGCTTGTAACCATGTTAGTATTTTGCTACCTAGAATTGTCTAAGTGTTGGCTATGTTGATGTATGTTTTTGGAAATGCCTTGTTTTGACGTTTATCTATATGCCTTGGGGTGTTTTAAGCATGCTTGATATGTCGGTTTGCCTTAGGGTTATTGTTAGTGTGATGTTTGAGGTTTTAGAAGGGTTTAGGGACATCCTTGTGCCATAAATCAGCTAAAACCAGTCTGCAGACAGAGGGCGTTTCGAAACGGGCTACCCTGTTTCGATACGGTCCTTTTGCTTTTCGCGTGGCGTTTCGATACGCGTAGAGGCCGTTTCGGTACATTTTTGCTACTGGAATTTTGAGAAATTGACTAGATGAAGGTGTTCCGAAACGGGTCAAGGGAGTTTCGAAACGGTCAAAATCTCGTTGACCACGAGAAGTTGACCAGGGAGGGTGTTTCGGAACGGTTGACCTCCGTTCCGATACAGCCTCTTCGTGTAGGCTTAGAACCGTTGACCAGGTCAAGGCGTTTCGATACACCTTGAGGGTGTTTCGAAACGGCCTGCTTAATCACATAAAAATGGACTGTTTTGTATAGGTTGTTCGAGTTATTGTTTTATGAATGTTTGTCCTTCCGCTGCTTTGATCACATAGGATTCAAATGAGCCTTTAGAAAAGATTAAATTAAAACGAAATTTTCTGGGTCGTTAACCGAGGAGGAACCTTAACGGGTTTCGCTTCGGTTTTCCCCGTGTGGCCCACTCGGACCGGTCAAGCGTCCGGACCGGGACGAGGGGGTTACATTGGGGGCCGGGAGAAAATAATATTTTTTTTTTGAAGAAAAGGCCTCATTAAAACCCCTACTACTGTCCTTCAAGCAGAGCTAGAGGACCCTAAAAAGGGGAAAAGAGTGCCTAAGTTTTATTATAACATAGAGAAAATTGTTACAAGGTGATTGATACATGTAGGAATGTCAGAATTAAATGACATAAAAGATATAGAGCTCAACGAATAAGTAGCAGAAGAAGTCATATTTTCATTCCTATGATATAGAATCTGTAACACCCGGGTTTGGGGGCCGGGAGAAAATAATATTTAAATAATATTTGAGTCTCAGTTTTCTAATTAAATAAATAAAATAATGTCTCGATTTTGTTTAGCAAAATTTAATTGAAGAGTTGGACCAAATTTGGATGACAAAGCCCAATAGCCATTTTAATGGCATTTTTGTAAATGGGTAATCTTTTCAAATAAGCCCATTTCCTTTTATTATATTTCAAACAAACAAAAAAAATGTCATATTCTTCTTCAAAACACAAAACCAACGACAATGGAAAGCCTTTCTCTCCATCTCACCATTTCATCCCATTTCTCCTTCATTTTTAGAGCATTTTGAAAGGTAATTACGTTTTCATTTTGCTCTCAACTTCCTCTCTTCAAAAGTACAATTTGTTTTCATTTTCATCCATGTTTTAAGAATTTGGGTTTTCATGGAAAAAGATTAAATGTAGTGACTTTATGATTCTTTATCAAAGCTTTTGATTTATTATGGTTAGATATGTTGTTCATGAACCATAAGGTCCAACATATGTAATTTTAAAGTGTTTTATGAGGATTCCCAAACTTGGGTTTGGTGGGGTTTTAGGAGGGTTTTTGGTTGAGTTTTGGGTGTGTTCTATGTTGGAATTTGAGGGTTGATGTTAGGGTAATAGTTGGGGGCTATTTTGGAAGCAATTGAGGGTGCTAAAAAGGTTGAAATCATGAGTTTTGGACTGGGTATAAGGGCTGCTCGGGTTTAGTGTTTTGGGGGTTGTTCATGGCTTGAATATTTGTGTTTGATGCTTGAATGGTGTTCCGGGTTTGCTACATTGATGTGTGGTCTGATTTGAAGTTGTTTTGCTTGTGTTGAGGTGATTAGAAGCGAGATTATGTGTTGGTGAAGCCTCGGGAACAAATTCGGAAACTTGAAGACCTTGGTTGCTTGGTAATTGAGCTTGGAGGTGGAGGTGAGTGGTTAATGTTTTCAAATTGGTTTTTAAGTGGTTGGTTCAAGCATATGGACTAGGTTGGGCTTGGTAGACCCACCTAGAGTTAGGATTAGGGTGGTAGCCTAATCCTAAGCTTTAGTTAGAGACATTGGATGAACTCTTTAATTGATGTTATGCCTCATGATGATTTGTGCTATGATGATTATGTATAATGTGATATACATGTATGTTAGGGCAAGGCTTAATACTTTGTTATATGCATGTTGATGACAAATGTAATGTGGATATACGTATGTGTGAAATATGATGTGATACTTGTTTGGACGATATACATGTAGTGTTGGCTTGTGAAATGAGGTTATGAGGTGGTTGCATGATTTTGAGGATCATGGTGAGTACGTGCTAAGCACGAAATTTATATTGAAATTGATGTTGTGAAAGATTGTGGATTATATTTAATATTGGCACTAGTATGCTTGGGTACAATGATCGATCATTAGGATGAGTGTGCACACGAGAGTCAAAGTCGCGCGTGGCCTTGGTGGCGTTAAGGCACCAAGGAGGAGTACGGGTACGCCCGGAAATCTATATATTAGTCGGTGATGAGTGGAATCTCATCGACGGGGCGTGAGGATGAGTGGAATCCCCTCCGCGAGAACCGGTGTTGGGTGTAATCCCATCGAAGGTAATGGTTATGTTGGAAATGCATTCCAACATGTTATCCGCGTATTCGAGTCATAGCTAGGTGCCAATATGAGATTATACATATATGTCTATATGTTATGAAATGTGAATTCCATTGTGAAGCGATTTATGATGTGGTTAATACATTGAGTTATGTAACCTTGTATGATGAGCTTATGAGTTGTTGAGCATGGCATAATGTTGATTATATGTTCATGCATCATGTGTAATTTGGCCCTTGTGGATCGGAGGTAAGATCATACATTCCATCATGGTAGTTGCTCGTGCTTGGAACCTGCATTGTCGAAGGTTTGTTTTATGAGCTTACCCTCACTAAGCTTTTATGCTTACGCTCCTTTTTGTTCGACAATGCAGATCAGTAGCTTGTGGGTGGCAAGGGCAAGGAAAGGTCTCCAAGTGTTACTTTTGGTTAGCTCAATGTATGATATTTAATTTGTAGATTGTAATAGTCAAGTAATGGGATAGGTGTTGTTGATTTGAGCTTTGACGTATGTTGATTTGGTTTGGCCTTTGGATGCTTGTTTGAATTGTAAACCTTGTTTATATTGCTTGTGATGCATGTCTTGAATGCTTGTATATTTTGGTTGCTAAGACATGAACCTTAAAATGCTTGTTGCCTTCTTTTTGAATAAATCCATGATTTCCATGATTGAATGATGTATGTCCATGTTGAGTGCCTCGTATGATTAGATTTGGTTGATAAGTGTTGTATGTATGGTTGTGTGTGATTAGGGTAGTCTTAAAATGCATTTAGAGTTGAGTTTCGTGTCGTTTTGCTGCAGTTTTGTGTCTATCAGTGCAGGGCGTATCGGTACGCCTAAGGGCCGTATCGATATGGTCCTACACTTTGGGACACAGAACCGGCAAGGGGTATCGATACTCGGGGGTGTATCGATACGCTCTTTGCTCACTGGAATTCTGAGAATTTGATGAGTGATTGGCGTATCGGTACGGTGTCTTAGCGTATCGGTACGGGTGTATCTCGTTGACCACGAGATGTTGACTAAGGAGGGCGTATCGATACGCTCAAAGGCTGTATCGATACGGTCTCCCTGTGTTGATTGAAGGGGTTGACCTTGGTCAAGGCGTATCGATACCCTCTCTTAGAGTATCGATACGGCCTACTTTAAAATGATAAAATGGACCTTGTAACTTGTGGTGTTGGTTTCGATTGTGTTTCTTCTTTGTTGTTTTTCCGCTGCCATGATCACTTAAGTAACAATATGCCTTTAGACTGTAACGCCCCGGTTTTGGGCTTGGAAGTTTTAGGTTTGGACCGGACCGGTCGGGTTGCGGTTCGAATATATAAAGGTGATTTTTAGGAAAGCCTAGTTCGGGTTGCATTAAAAATATGGAAAAATGTTCTAAAATCCTCTTTTAATATACATAAGTGAACTGTGAAATCAATTTTGCAAAATGAGGTTTGGAAGGGTGACATTTTGGCTAGTGACCAAAATGTAATTTTTGAAAACTGTGAGACTGTTTTAAAAAGGATTGAAACTTTGAATCTTTAAGGAGCTATTTACCCAATGGGAGTTTCTCCAGATTTTCTAAATATATTAAATGATTAATTAAAAGGTTTTTAATATAAACAAAGTGGAGGGAAGATATTTTAGTTTTAACTAACTTTTCTCTCAACTATTTTCTCTCATTTTCTCTCAAGCCAAACATCTCTCTCCAGAGCTTTTCTCTCTGATTTTGTCACCTAAATTCATCTTTTCAATTACCTATTGATTGCTAATCATCTCTACAACAAAACCTCATCATTTGCTAAGTGGATTTTCATGAAAACTTGATTCTAAAAGGGAGAAACTCAAGTTTGGAGGTAAGAACGTCCTTCTCCTCTAAACTCTCAGTTCTTTACTGAAATTCCCAAGTTCTCAATCCTTGATTTATGATTTATTAAAGGTTTTACAATTGGAATCTTGATTTTGGCTTTAAAATGCAAGATTTGCTTGATTTTGGTGAAATTTTCGTATGATCTGTTTGGGCAGTGTGTTGAGGTGTTAAATTGATGTTAATTGAATGTTAATTTGATTAGAAATTGAGGCTTAATCAATGCAATCCCGAATAGGTTGAATTTCCTAAGTTTTGCTTGAGTTTTTGGTTGTTTTTGGAGTGATCTTGGTGATCTGTTATAGCTGGAGGTATAAGGAAGAGTTTGAGATCATTTTGGATGTTAATTGATGTTTAAAAATGGTTAGAAGTGATGGATCTTGGCTGGGTTAAGTTTCGGAAGTGTTTGGTGGTGATTTCGGTTGTTTTTGGTAGCCGAATTGATGATTTTGTGATGAGCAGCGAGTTTAGTTGTGTTGCTGGAGTTTTTAGTGCATTATGATGCATTAATCCTCTGATGTTATGTGCTTGAAACAGGGGAAGAAGATCCGTGAGCATTTGAGGTGGTGTGGAGGGTTTCGGATGCTTGGAAGGCTTGTTGGCTAGCCTTGTTTTGTGTATCGGTGAGTGAAGTTGGGTTTTCAGCTTTTAAACCAAGGTTTGAAGGTTTTGGGAGCTTAGTTTAAGTCTAAACAACTTTGCTAAGCTCAAGAGTAAGTAAATGGATTTTCGCTCTTGGTTGTGTTGTGAATTGGCTTTTTAAGCAATTGTGATTGATGGTTGCAATGCATATGATTTGCATGTTTTAAATTCTGTTTTGAAAGCATATTTTAGCATGGTTTAATGCTGGTTTCGAAAGCCATATGTGAAGGATGCTCGAGGTAAGAGATCCTTGGTTTTGTACATTGAAATTGTGGAATTGATGCATAGTGTTGCATGTTGTTTAATGGCTTTGTGTGATGCTTTAAAACAGTGGAATATTGTTGTTAATAATGCATTTTGGTAAGTGATGGTTAAGGTTACAAAGGTGGTTGAAAGTCCTTGTGTAAGCCTTGTTTATTTAAGAACAACATGGTGTTTAAAAGTCCATGGTTGGTTCTTGGTTAAAGTTCATGGTGGTTATTGCATTTTGATTATGCTTGTGAATTAATGGATTAATGTGGTAAGATGGTTATATTGGCAAGTGATGTAAGTGGTTCTTGGTTTCTTTGATCGGATATAGTTAGCCGACTATAGGATTGGGTGCACCGTGAATTAAGTCGCCTTGGATGTGGAGTGGTTAAGAGTGAACCGGTAAACTCCATCCAAGTTTCCTAACGAGATGGTTAAGGTCATAATGGTTGATGGGATCCCATTCGAGGACCTTGGTTAAGCAAATGTAATAATGGTGGTTAAAATTCCATTTGAGGACCTTGTGCTTGGTAAGATCACAATGGTGGTGTAAAGTCCATGTGTGGATCTTGTATAGGGTGTCCCGGATCTCGTTAGTGATGTTATACAACTACCAATCGGTGATGCTAAGGTTATATGGTGTTTAAAAGTCCATATATGGGAACCTTGTGCATGTTAAGGTTGTATGGTGGTTAAAAGTCCATACATGGGAACCTTGTGAAAGTTAAGGTTGTATGGTGGTTAAAAGTCCATACATGGGAACCTTGTGAAAGTTAAGGTTGTATGGTGTTTAAAAGTCCATACATGGGAACCTTGTTAAAGTTAAGGTTGTATGGTGTTTAAAAGTCCATACATGGGAACCTTGTGAATGGTAAGGTCAAATGGTGTTTAAAAGTCCATTTGGGGACCTTGGATTGGTAGGGTGTATGAAGCGTGGGGACAACGCTTGTGATCCGCGTATCCGATCGGGTGTTGAGTTGAAAAGTGGATTTGGTTATCACTTGGAGGCCAATATGATGTTCTTGAATATAATGAAGCATGAGATGCTTGAAATGATGCATGGTTGCATGAAAAGTGTAAAATGTATTATGAATGCATGTTGACTTGTTGGTTTGAACAAGTGTTGATTATCTATTGAGAATGGTGCATGTGTGCATGAAATCTCTTTAGTGCATTGAAGTCTTGTGGAGACTTGTTTTAAAAGGGCATGTGATGCAATTGTTAACGATGTGGTTCATATGTTGCATTTGTTTAATGCATGTGTTGGATTGTTTGAGTAAATGGTTTAAAAAGGGTTTCTTGCTTTGAAATGACATTCAAGTATGAGAATGGTAAGATGTAAAGTGGAAGTGTTTTCCAAGGTTTGAAATTAGCTTTGCATATGGTGTTTTTGCATGGAATGGCTAATTTGATGGTTTTGCAAGTTTATGTTTTGAAAAGGTTTACTTAGCTTCCTAAGCTAAGGGTTGGTTTTCATGTTTGTGCAAGGCATGATTTTTTTAAGCATGTTGTTGAAAAAGGGTTTTCAAATATTGCTTTGGTTTGTCGAATCGAGTTTGCTTTTAAAAGTGGTTTATGATTCGCTGCATTGATGGTGTTTTGGTTTTGAGCATTCCTCACTAAGCATTATGTGCTTACGCTCTTTTTTGTCCATCAATGCAGATATTTGAAGTTTGGACAACGAGAAGCAAGGGATTCAAGGAGGACTCCATTAGAGATGTATGTCTCGGTTAATAGCTATAGTTAATAAAGGCAATGGGGGTAGAATCTCTTATGTTGTTGTTAAAGGAGATTGTGTATGTTGGACAAGTTTGGGTTATGGTTTTGAATCATGTGGATTAATGTTGCAACGTTTGAATCTCCCTATGCTTAAGTTGTATTGCTATGCTTCTTGTTTAAAAGCATGATTGAGCCTTGAATGTGTTTAATGAGTTTGTGCACCTAGGGGTGGTTTTGTATCTAGTTTTGATGCATTTATGTTCCCTATATGTTGAATGACTTGCTGGTGTGATTTGGTGGCTTTTGGAGCATGTTTGGTGGGTCAAAAGTATGTTTAACCAGCAGGGTTGCTGCAATCTGGGCAGGTCGTTTCGGAACGATCGTTACCATTTCGGAACAGGGGCCTGTTATGGCCAGGGCGTTTCGAAACGGGAGGAACCGTTCCGAAACGGATATGCTACTGGCAGTCCCCGTTTCGGAACACGTTGCGGAACGGCCCCGCGTTTCGAAACAGGTTCTCCCTGTTTCGGAACACCTGACCGTTGGGGGCTGACACTGGCGGTTATGTGTTTCGAAATGTTTGCGTTTTGGTCCTGAATCTTGTTTTTGCAATTGTATGAGTTCTGGATGTCCGTTTGAGCTGAAATTTGGCAGTGAAGCATGAAACATGACTAATTTTATATTGGTAACTTTTAATTGGGTGAAGTCCCTGTAATTTTCAGAATTTACAGTTTGGTCCCTAAAGTTGTGTTTTGTACAATTAGGTCCCTGAATGTTCTCTGATGGTTGTGATCTTTGAGTATGATGTTTGTGTGAACACATCTAGGGTTAATGAGCATTTAGACAAGATTAAAAAGGAAAAAAAAGCGTCGTTAATCAAGGTTGACTTTCGGGTTGACTTTGGTTTTCCCCGTGTGATCTTCTTAATTCGGGTCGAACGTCTAGGCCGGGTTAAGGGGGTTACATAGATAAGATTAATTTTAAAGGGAAAAAAATAGGGTTGCTAACCGAAGGGGAGCCTTAACGGGTTTCGCTTCGGTTTTCCCCGTGTAACCTACTCGAACCGGTCAGCCGACCAGACCGGGGCGAGGGGGTTACAGAATCCAACTATTATTTCTATTCTTTTTTTCTTCCTATTTCTTTTTATTTCCATTTATTTTACTAGAATAACTAGAATAAATAAAAAAAACTATGGATTTTTGCACAATCCATTTTTATGTTATGACTACGTCCTTTTGTCGAACCCTATCTATCAAAACTCCTATAACACAAGCCTTCTGACGAAAGGCGGCAAGGCTCTAATTTTCAGGATTTTTTATGCTCCTATCTTGTAATCCTATCTTGATTACGCCCAATTCCCCTGTTCGAAAAAGGGTCCCTTTATATACAATAATCGCATTGTAGCGGGTATAATTTAGTGGTAAAAATGTGATTCGTTCTATTAATCCCCTTAAGAGTTAAGGGGTCCCTCGGTTTGATTCATATTCCGAGAAAAAACTTTATTTCTTAAAAGGATTCAATCCTTTCCCTCTCAACGAAATATTTGAGGAAGAACATACATTCTCGTGATTTGTATCCAAGGGCCAATTCAATTATATTTAAAATTAGATTATATATAATTTTAGAATTATATTATAAATTAAAATTGAAAAATTGGATTATGAAGTTACGAAACATATTTTTTTTTGAATTGGATCAATACTTCCAATTGAATAAGTACGAGAAAAAGATTCATGGATAAAGATAGAAAAGTTTATTTCTAATCGTAATCGAGCGTGGCAGGCTAATCCTTTCTTAATATAAAATATGTTTGATATTAAAGAGGTCTGGAGAGCAGAAGAACGTGTGGGAGCTGCCAACATGTCAGTTGCGAGTGAAGTTAATAAAGCGGATGTGGGCATTCTGAATGGCACGGGTAAACATATCGTAGTTTCTCTTGGACACAAGAATAGGTGTCTGAAAAGGAATTTATAGGAGATGTAGATGGACCGTTCACCCTTGGTTAATAAAAAGCTCAAAGATGGCGAGTGTGTCGGGGATGACTCATCGAGTAAGGTTGCAGCAGCAACAACTACGGTGGCGGAGTTTGGTTCCCAGTCCCGCCAAGAGCCATGATCACTTTATGTTGGAACTGTTGAGGGCTTGGGAATCCTACGGCAGTTCACGCCCTAGTGAGGTATATTACCTCTAAGGCCCATCATATCGTCTAAATTTTTGAGTCGAGACTTCCGAAAATAAGGGTGGAGAATTTAAGACGATGGTATGGTATGTCAGAGTGTATAACAGAAGGCGGTTATTCTGGGTCTAGGGGTTTGTTTGTGATGTGAAGGGAAGAGGTTGTTTCTAGCTTGATAGCATTTTTGAACATCCACATTGAGGTCGAGTTAGGAGATGAAAGGATTAGGTTTACTGGCATACATGGATTCAGTGATAGACAAAGAAAAAGAGAAACATGGCAGTTATTGGACCAGATTAAAAGTGTATCTTGGCTCATCAGAGGGGATTTGAATGAGGTGCTCACACTTAGCGAGAAATCGGGTTGTAATACCCCACCTGGTCTGGAAAAAAATCGGATTAAAAGTGTCACCAGAAATAAATCAGAGAAACGAACATTCAAATCAAAGATGAACAATGCAAATATATACTTAATAACAAACATATCCTAAATCATCAGAGATCCTATTCTAAATTATTTCGACTTTTAGTCATTAAGGATCAATTTGCAAAATTTTTAAAGTTCAAGGGCTAAAGTATAGAGTTTACAAAGTTCAAGAATTTATCTAAAATTATCTTTTAAATTTTTTCTTTTACTGATTCTAAGCCTTTTCACATGAGAATCATGTATATTATTAACGTAAATAAAATTCATGTCAAAGCATACTTACTTTTCAAATATTAGCTCATTTGGGCATTTCTAATTCATACAATTAATACTTACATTGTTTAGGACTGAAATGCAAAGAAATTGAAACTGAGTTAAGTTATAAATAACTTAACTGCCTACCGTACCGGTACTCAAGGAGCTGTACCGTACCAATTCAATTTTCAAATTTCAGTAGCATAAATTTGTATCGGTACTGGCATCCGTACCAGTACTGATCAGTATCGTATCGGTACCCAAAAATATTGTATCGGTACGCCATGATCAATTTTTTGCCTTAACCGTGCCGATACGCTACAGATGTTATACCATTACGCTCTTCACCATATTGCAAATTTACAAATGAATTTCAATTTTAATCTATTTTAAGGCATTAAAGGGTCATTTAATCATATTTCTATGAAGCATACTTGATAAGACTGTGCACACATGCAATCCTTCTCAAATTTCCATCTTCTCAACTTAGAGATTCAAAGTCCAAGATTTATATCGACAAACATACTTCTTAAAAGTGCTTATCAACTTTTAACTTAAAAACTCATAATTTAAACATGCTATTTTATCTACATATCATATGCACCACACATAGCATAACTTAACACCAAGGCATAGTCAAACCAAATCTTTTATATGAAGGTTCATTTCATCTTCTTGTTCTAAAGCTGGTTACTTTACCTTCTTTTGCATATCAACCAAACAAATATTCGAATCATAACATAATATCAATCAAAAACACATTCATCACAATGCCTTAAGGGTGACTTGCAACCTCCAGATATGATTTCGAGCACTTACGAAGATATATTTCCTTAAATGTATACAAAAAAACGAAGTAAGCTTAAATAGCTTAGTGAGGTAGTTAGACATGAATGTAAATGATATACCATGCTTTGATCAATGTATACAAAAGAAATTACAATCAGATTGTGGCAACAAATATACATAGCTTAACAATTATAACTTTTCTATTCATATCTTGCTTATATACGTACTTATATCCATATTGTAAAACTAATGAATTGATTTTGATATAACAAAGTCTTTAAGGACTAAATTGAAAAGGAGAAAATTGATTTTTAAGTCCTCAAAACATCCCAATGTCTCCAAGAAAATTGTCCATATCAAAACCTAAGATTATTCAAATTTCTCTAAGTGATTTTCGAGTCACCGTTTCGGAATGGCCCTTAGGCGTTTCGGAACGTTTTGAAACTATTAACCTCTGTTTCAGAACTAGTCTTCATGTTTCAATATGGGTGTATCAAAACAGGTCTTCATGTTTCGAAACAGATGAAGAACAACAGAACGATTTGAACTACAGCAGTATCGAAACGACATCAAACCTTTCGAAACGATTTTCAAACTTGGTTTCAAAATATGACCGTTGCAATTTAAATAACTAATTTTCAAAGAGACAGTTAGAGCGTATCGAAATGCTTTAAGCCGTTTCGATACAGGTTTTGGTAGTGGCAAAATGTTTCGAAATGGGCTTTAGCACGTTTCGGGACATGCTCTTAGCGTATCGAAATGTTCGTGTCCGTTTCGGTACGATCTATTAATTACACCCCAACGACTATTTCTATTTTGGTCTATTTCGAAACAGGGTTGAGCATTTTGGAACGGGTAGTTGCAGACTGCATTTATGGTGGGAAGATTGTATCCCAACGGCTATAATTATGAAGGCAACAACCCCAACGGCTAGAATTCAATGAGAAGATATAAAAATGAGTCCTAAAAGCACCAGCAACAACTATTGATCCTAAGAGAAACATCCAAACACCAAATTCAAGCTCTTATGCAAAATTCTCATATTTTCTTGTAAATCCCAATTGTGGTTCTTTGTATTTCCCATTTTATTTGAATCAATTAGGTTGAGTGCTTGTAATAGGGATACATTTGTATTGAGAGATACTAGTCATTAGCCTTAAACTTCTTTGTAAACCTTGTGGGAGGATTGGGTCAATTTTTGGGTAGAAAAATTGGCCATTGTGTAAAGGTTTCCTCCTAAGCCTAAAAAGGGGGGAGATCAACTAGTGGAGTTGTTGCAAAACCCTTAGTGAAGCTAAGGTAGTGGATGTAGAGTTCAATTGGAACTTGAACCACTCTAAATTCATTGTCTTGATAATTTTATTTTCCCAGTTCACCACCAAACTTTCTAAAAATCCAATTCACACCTCATCTTGGCTTAAATCGATTCAACGATGCACTTAACAATTGGTATCAGAACCTACCTCTTTTGAAGGATTAACAACCACATGAGGAGTTTCTACAAGAGTGTGGTTTATTTCAAAGACAAGCCATGTCATCTACTTCAACCTCCAACCTTTACGAGTCACAATCCACCACAAAACCACATTTCTTCAATGGTGACAACTACCCATATTGGAAGAATCGGATGCATCTCTTCCTCAAGTCAACGGATTATATGGTTTGTGATGTTGTGGAAGAAGGTCCTTACATTCCGGTTAAAAGAAACGATGAAGGTAGACTTGTTCTGAAGGTGAAGTCGGAGATGACCGAGAAAGATAGACGAAGGATGCAAGTCAACGAGAAAGCTCTACATATTATATTTTGTGCACTTGGTCCGGATATCTACTTGAAGGTTTCATCTATCGAAAGCGCGAAAGAAGTGTGGGACACTTTGGAGACGACTTATGAAGGCACTAGCGATGTGAAGGAGACGAAGATTTGGTTGCTAAATTTGAGCTATGAAAATTTTAAGATGGACCCCGATGAGAGCGTCTCAAAGATGTTTGATCGGTTTTCGATCATCGTCAACGACCTTAAAGGTTTCGGTGAAGTAATTCCGAAGATAAGCTAGTGAGGAAGCTTCTATACTCTCTCCCAGAGTCTTGGGATGGTAAAAGGACGACCATCATTGAAGCAAAGAATTTAAAAACATTGAAGCTTGATGAGCTTGTTGGGTCTCTTCTTACACACGAGATCATGAAGCAAGGAAGAGAAGAAGAGAAGAATAGAGAAGCATGAGGTGGAAAAGAAGAAGAAGCTAGGAGTTCCTCTCAAAGCCTCTCTACAAGAGCAGAGCTCTTCTAGTGAGGAGGAAGACTTTGAGGAGTTGGCTATGATAGCCAAACGGTTCTCACGGTTCATGAAGTCTAACCGAGGGAGAAAATTTCAAAGAAAGATGGACTTTAAGAACAAAGGCAAAGAAGAAGAAATGGATCTGATCATTTGCTTTGAGTGCAAGAAGCCGGGTCACATACGTTCTGATTGCCCTCAACTCAAGAAGAAGGGCTTTGAGAAGAAGAAAAAGCTCAAAGCCAAGCTTGCTACTTGGAGTGATGAGGAGTTATCCGAGGATAAGGTGGCCAACCTTTGCCTCATTGCTCTTGAGGATGATTCGATGGTAACCTCTAACTCATCTTGTGTTGATTTTACATTTGATGAATTGCATGATGCATATGATGAGTTGCAAGAGGTATATGATGAGTTAGTTGAAACATATAAGGAGTCAATTTTGAAGAACAAGAAAAATATTTCCGATTTAAAAAATCAAAATGAGTCTCTTTCAAAAACTAACTCGGAATTGGAAAAGAAGGTTTTGTACTTAATAAATCTTTCTAATGATCTTAAAAAGAAAAATCTTGATCTTGAAAAACTTCTTTCTGATTTTCAAGATTATCACACAAAGGAAGTGATTAATCTTAAAACTTCTATTACTATTGGGAAAAATAATTTTGAAAAGGGAAATTCTTCTAAAATCCAATATGTAAAAAGAAAAACTTTTCATCCTAAACAAAGAAATTTTTCTAAGCAAACTAAAAGTCAAAGAATTAGGAGTGTTTGGGTTCCTAAGGAACTCATTATTTCTAATAACATGAATGCTATTCCTTCTTGGATTCCTAAGGGAACCAAGGTTTTGAGAGCTAACACACATGAACCCAAAATGATTTGGGTACCAAAAACCAAAGCCTAATTTCTTTGTTTGTAGGGGGAGCATTGCTACAAGGCCAAAGCACAAAGTCAAAATTTGTGGTACCTTGATAGTGGATGCTCGAGGTATATGACCAGAGACAAGAGTCGATTCATGGAATTAAAGCCAAAAAGTGGAGGAGTAGTAACATTTTGTGATAACTCCAAAGGCCACATTGAAGGTATTAGCTCCATAGGTAATCACTCTTCCATACTCATTGAAAATGGTTTGTATGTCAATGGTCTAAAACATAACTTATTGAGCATAAATCAACTTTGTGATAAAGGATTTAATGTCATGTTTGATAAAAATGGGTGTAGAATAGTTGACATTAATTCTAATAAAACAATGCTCATCGCATAGGGTAATATATATATGGTGCATCTAGATGACATTCATACATCTCATGCATGCTTAGTTGCACAAAATGAAAATGATGCATGGTTGTGGCATAGGAAACTAGGACATGCTAGCATTAGTGTTTTGGAAAAATTAGTTCCCCTTAATCTAGTTAGAGGCCTACCTAATGTCACAACCCACCATTTTTCCCGAAAATCCAAACCGAGGTTCTCACCACTCCTTGGGCACTTTTGAGGCTAGCAAGCACCAAGGAGGGCTCTATAAAGGCCTAAGACAGACATGAAGCATCTAGAGACATGCCGCAACGTTCTAGAAAGGTCCGGGACGTTCTATTCAAGTCTAGACACACCTAGGAGGACCCAGAAGGCTCGAGAAAGCTCGGGACTACTCTAAAAGACCCTAGAGCTCTCTAGAACCTTTTGGATATATGTAGATATGTATACACATATGTAGAATTCTCTAGAAAAGTGTAGGTCCATAGAAGATATTTTAGGAGGCAACATATGGACCGTTGGATCAAAACGATCTCAACCGTCCATTGAGGAGGTAGGAGCCTATAAATAGGGCCACCCCTTCATTTTGTACTCACTCAAGAGTTGTATACTCATAAGAATCCTTGTAAAGCTCACTTGTAAGCTCTCTTCTTTAGCTTAATACAAGCTACATTACTTGTAAACTCTCTTGCCTTCTCTTGTGTTCCTTGTTTAGCCATTGCGTTGCGTGAGAGTTCAAGGCTGGTTAGCATTATCGAGGCTTGCTAATACGCACGAATAGTTTGAGAGAATAAGTCCATGACAGTTGGTATCAGAGCGTGTTCAAGACCCAGGATAATGGCCAAGATTGGGAAAAACCAAATGGCTAGCTCAACCGAGGCAGAAGTCACACAGGAAGAACAAGGGCGCGAGGAGGTGGCCGGTCCTAATGTGACTAGGCCAAGGGCCAAGTCCAAGGACGTGATCTATAGCTTCCAAAGGAGGTACCACCAAGAAGGGAGGTAGACCACAAGATCGAGTTGGAACCCGACACCAAGCCACCAGCCATGGGGCCCTACCGCATGGCACCCCCATAGTTGGAGGAACTAAGGAGACAACTCAAAGAGTTACTTGATGCAGGGTTCATCCGACCATCCAAGGCACCATTTGAAGCACCAGTCCTTTTCCAAAAGAAGAAGGATGGTTCATTAAGAATGTGCATCGACTACCGAGCACTAAATAAGATCACCATAAAAAACAAGTATCTGATCCCTCTAATCTCGGATCTATTCGACCAGCTCGGGCATGCACAATACTTCTCCAAGTTAGATCTTCGATCGGGGTACTACCAAGTACGCATAGCGGAAAGGGGATGAGCCCAAGACCACATGCGTCACGAGGTACGGTTCTTATGAATTCCTAGTCATGCCATTCAGACTAACGAATTCCCCAGCAACCTTTTGTATTTTTATGAACAAGCTTTTCCATCCATACCTTGATCGGTTCGTGGTCGTCTATCTCGACAACATCGTGGTTTATAGCAAGACCCTAGAAGAACATGTTGAACACCTAAGAGAAATGTTCAAGGTTCTGCGAGAGAACCAACTATTCATCAAGAAGGAGAAATGCTCCTTTGCCAAGCCCAAAGTCATGTTCCTAGGGCATCGGATCAAGGATAGGAAGCTCATGATGGAAGATGGCAAGGTACGTGCTATCCGAGAGTGGGAGCCACCCACCAAAGTGCATGAACTACGATCCTTCCTTGGATTGGTGAACTACTACCGTCGCTTCATCAAGGGCTATTCAGCGAGAGCTACACCTTTAACAGAGCTCTTGAAGAAGAATAAGCCGTGGGTGTGGTCACCAACTTGCCAAGAAGCCTTTGAAGACTTAAAGAAGGTCGTTTGTGTGGAGCCCGCACTAAGCTTGCCCGACAACACCAAGCCCTATGAGTTGCACCCCGATGCATCAGATTTTGCCATAGGAGGAGTTCTTATGCAAGATGGGCATCCGATCGCCTATGAGAGTCAAAAGCTCAACGATACAGAGAAGCGCTACATCGTACAAGAGAAAGAGATGACTGCCATCATCCATTTCCTTAGGGTGTGGCGACATTATCTCCTCGGGGCTAAGTTCTTGATCTTAAGAGATAACGTAGCGACTAGCTACTTCCAAACTCAAAAGAAACTTAGCCCAAAGCAAGCTAGGTGGCAAGTCTTCCTAGCCGAGTTTGACTACATTCTACAATACAAGCCGAGTAAAGCGAATGTAGTCGACGATGCGTTGAGTCGGAAGGCAGAGCTAGCAACGCTAAGCCAAGTCACTGGTCCACTTTTTGATAGGATCAAGGAAGGTCTACACCAGACGCTCCTTGCCAAGAGTATCATTTCCCTAGCCAATGAGGGCAAGACACGACGCTTTTGGGTGAGTGATGGACTACTCTACACCAAAGGCAACCGTCTATACGTACCAAATTGGGGCAATCTACGAAAGGAATTGATCAAGGAGTGTCACGACACCTTATGGGTCGGTCATCCAAGTATGCGTCGTACACTTGCCCTTTTAAAGTCCAATTACTATTGGCCTCGGATGCACGACGGCGTGGAGGAATATGTGAGGACTTGTCTTGTGTGTCAACAAGATATGGTTGTTCAACAACAACCATGAGGGCTCCTAGACCCTTTGCCTGTACCCGACAAGCCTGGGGAAAGTGTCTCTATGGACTTTATCACTTGCCTACCCAAGTCTGACGGGTTTGGAAGCATAATGGTCGTGGTGGACCGATTCAGTAAGTATGCCACCTTCATTTCGGCATCACCTGATTGTACAGCAGATGATGCAACAAGGCTTTTTCTCCACAACGTAGTCAAGTTGTGGGGTGTACCAGACAACATTGTTAGCGATCAGGATCCGAGGTTCACGGGGAGGTTTTGGACCGAATTCTTCAAGATGCTAGGGTCTGACCTTAACTTCTCAACAAGCTTCCATCCCCAGAGTGACGGGCAAACAGAACGCATCAACACTCTCTTGGAGCTTTACTTAAGGCACTACGTTAGTGCCAATCAAAGAGATTAGGCCAAGCTCCTCGATGTTGCGCAGTTCTCCTACAACCTATAAAGGAGCGAGGCCACCAACCGAAGCCCCTTTGAGATTGTCTTGGGACACCAACCTATTACACCGCTCTCCCTTGCCACACGCTATGAAGGGAAGAGCCCCGCAGCCTACAAGATTGCCAAGTCGTGGCATGAGCAGAACGAGCTCGCTCGAGCCTCCTTACACAAGGCTGCTAAGAGGATGAAGAAGTGGGAGGACAAGAAAAGAAGGCCCCTAGAGTTCAAGGAAGGAGACCATGTCATGCTCAAGCTCCTACCCCAGCAATTCAAGACCCTACGAAGGGTACACAAGGGACTAGTCCGCAAGTATGAAGGACCATTCCCGGTGATCAAACGAGTAGGCAAGGTGTCCTACCAACTTCAGCTCCCGCCGAGACTTAAGATTCATCCAGTCTTTCATGTGAGTTTGTTGAAGTCTTATCATGAAGACTTGGAAGATCCATCGAGGGGAGTCTCCACTAGAGCACCCATAGCCGTAGTCACTTCCTTCGACAAAGAAGTTGAAGAGGTGCTAGCCGATCGAGTGATTAAGCGAAGGGGCGTGCCAGCATATAAGGAACACTTCATCAAGTGGAAAGGTCTGCCCATTGCCGAGGCGAGTTGGGAAACTGAAGAAGCCCTTTGGCAATTCAAGGACCAACTCTGAGAGTTCAACAAAGGCGCTACGAGAGCGTCGCGAGCTTAGGTGGGGGAGAATGTCACAACCCACCATTTTTCCCGAAAATACAAACCGAGGTTCTCACCACTCCTTGGGCACTTTTGAGGCTAGAAAGCACCAAGGAAGGCTCTATAAAGGCCTAGGACGGCCATAAAGCATCTAGAGACATGCCGCAACGTTCTAGAAAGGTCTGGGACGTTCTATCCAAGTCTAGACACACCTGGGAGGCCACAGAAGGCTCGAGAAGACTCGGAAAAGCTCGGGACTACTCCGGAAGACCCTAGAGCTCTCTAGAACCTTTTGGATATATGTAGATATGTATACACATATGTAGAATTCTCTAGAAAAGTGTAGGTCCTTAGAAGATATTTTAGGAGGCAACATGGACCGTTGGATCAAAACGATCTCAACCGTCCATTGAGGAGGTGGGAGCCTATAAATAGGGCCACCCCTTCATTTTGTACTCACTCAAGAGTTGTATACTCATAAGCATCCTTGTAAAGCTCACTTGTAAGCTCTCTTCTTTAGCTTAATACAAGCTACATTACTTGTAAACTCTCTTGCCTTCTCTTGTGTTCCTTGTTTAGCCATTGCGTTGCGTGAGAGTTCAAGGCTGGTTAGCATTATCGAGGCTTGCTAACGTCGCACAGATAGTTTGAGAGAATAAGTCCGTGACACTAAGTTCAAGTTCTCATTAGATAAAATTTGTGATGCATGTGCTAAAGGTAAACAACATAGAGCCTCGTTTAAGTCCATTAATGATGTTTCTACAAGTAGGTGTTTGCAATTAATTCATATGGATATCTTTGGGCCAATTACGACTACTAGCTTGGGTGGAAAATCATATGCTTTTGTGCTTGTTGATGATTACTCTAGATATACTTGGGTTCTCTTTTTAAGCACCAAGGATGAGGCTTTAGAAAAATTTATCACATTTTCAAAAATAACCCAAAATGATCTTGATCTTAAAATTTCACGTATTAGAAGTGATCATGGAACGAAATTTCAAAATATGGGTTTTGATGAGTTTTGTAATGAAAATGGGATTAGCCATAATTTTTCAGCTCCTCAAACTCCTCAACAAAACGGGGTAGTTGAGAGGAAAAATAGAACTTTAGAAGAAATGGCTAGAACTATGCTTTGTTAAAACAATTTACCTAAGTATTTTTGGGCGGAAGCCACTAACACCGCTTGCTATATTATAAACCGAGTAATGATTAGGCATATTTAAAAGAAAACACCTTATGAGATTTTAAAATCTAAAAATCCTAACATTAGATATTTTCATCCTTTTGGTTGCAAGTGTTTTGTTTTAAATAATGGAAAAGACAATTTAGGTAAATTTGATGCAAAAAGTGATGAAGATATTTTTCTAGGTTACCCTTTAAACTCTAAATCCTATCGTGTGTTTAACAAAAGAACTTTAGTTGTAGAGGAATCTATTCATGTGGTTTTCGATTATAACCTCATTCCGAGGAAGGATTCTTGTGATGATGATGATGTAGGGATCATTGAAGCCAATGATGGTGGAGAATCATCAAAGGTGAATGAGATTCAAACCAAAGAGGAAGAAGCACAAGAACCGCCTCTAGAAGCATTGCAAGACATGTCTCTTGAGGAAAAGAAAATGAGCTACCCAGGGGAGTGCAACTATGTCAAGGGTGGTGAGATCTTAAGTGATCAATCCAATGGGTTAACTACTCGCTCTTCTCTTAAAATGCTTAATCATGTTGCATTTATCTCATGCATTGAGCCTAAAAATGTTAAAGAAACATTAAAAGATGACTTTTGGATTATGGTCATGCAAGATGAGTTAAATCAATTTGAGAGAAGTAAAGTGCGGACATTAGTTGATAGGCCTAGAAATAAATCTACTATAGGAACTAAATGGGTCTTTAGAAACAAACTAGATAAGAGTGGTAACATAGTGAGAAACAAGACTAGGCTCGTTGCTCAAGGTTACACTCAAGAAGATGGAATTGATTTTGATGAAACTTATGCACCCGTAGCTAGAATGGAAGCCATTAGGATGCTACTTGCATTTGCATGTTATCGTGATTTCAAGCTTTTTCAAATGGATTTCAAAAGTGCGTTTTTAAATGGTTTTATAAATGAAGAAGTGTATGTGGAACAACCACCGGTTTTGAAGATCCTATTTTTCCAAACCATGTCTTTAAATTGTCAAAAACTTTGTATGGTTTAAAACAAGCTCCTAGAGCTTGGTATGAAAGACTTTCAAGTTTTCTAGTTGGAAAAGGTTTTGAGAAAGGAAAGGTGGACACACCATTTTTTATTAAAAACAATGGCAAAGATATCTTAGTAGTTCAAATTTATGTTGATGATATTATATTTGGTTCTACTAATGAATTGCTTTGTCAAGATTTTTCTAAGTTGATGCAAGGTGAATTTGAAATGAGCATGATGGGGGCTCTCATTCTTTTTGGGACTCCAAATCAAACAAATGAAGGATGACATCTTCATCAATCAAGCTAAGTACATCAAGGATATGCTCAAGAAGTTTGTCTTGGAGCAAGCAAAGCCCCAAGCTACACCAATGAGTTCATCTACAAAGCTTGACAAAGATGAAGGAGGTAACTGTGTTGACTCTAAGCTTTATCGCTCTATGATTGGATCTTTTCTTTACTTTACCTTACCGCAAGTAGACCTGATATATTGTTTAGTGTTTGCTTGTGTGCTAGGTTTCAAGCTAGTTCTAGAGAGTCTCACCTTATAGCCATTAAAAGGATCTTTAGGTACCTTAGAGATACTCCTTGTTTAAGTCTTTGGTACCCTAGGGACTTAACCTTTAACCTTCATGCTTTTTCGGATGCAGATTATGGAGGTTGAAAAATAGATAGTAAAAGTACTTCCGGCACTTCCCAATTCTTAGGTAGTATGCTCATATCTTGGTTCTCAAAGAAACAAAATAGTGTAGCTTTATCTACCACCGAAGCCGAGTACATATCCTTAGGGAGTTGTTGTGCTCAAGTCTTTTGGATGAAACAACAACTCTTAGACTATGGTATTAAGGTAGACAGCATACCCCTTAAGTGTGATAACACTAGTGCTATATGTCTTACCAAAAATCCCATCCAGCACTCTAGAACAAAGCACATAGAAATAAGGCATCATTTCATTAGAGATCATGTCCTTAAGGAAGATGTTGTTTTAGAGTATGTAGACACCTTAAATCAATTATCGGACATGTTTACCAAACCTCTAGATAAGGAGCGTTTTTGGTCCCTTAGGAGAGAGTTAGGTCTAATTAGCCTATCTTGACCTTGTAGGACTTTTTGTGCTTAAATTGATTAATTTCTTGTAAAATGCCATGCTTATGTGTTTCTGATCCTAATTTCATCCATGCTTATAGTTAGGGGATTATGTTTATGTTTTAACACGTTTCTATTGCTCATTCATATCATTTATGCATCTAGGACTCATTAAAATTTAGTTTTTCTGAAATTTCGAGCCTCATCTGCACCTCTAGGCATAGGTGCGTCGAAACGGGTCACTATGTTTCGATACGGGTTCCTTAAAAGAATGCAATGTTACTAGGGTGTTTCGAAACATTTTGGCTCTACCAAGACATGTATCGAAACGGTCCAAAAGCGTTTCGATACGGGATATCTCATGGGATTCGATACGGTCAAATCATTATCAGAATTGTCAGTAGGTTTCAGAACGATCATAGAAGTTTCGGTACGAATGTTTCGAAACGGTCGTGCCTGTTTCGAAACACGTATCTGGAAAGCCTTTTTAAGGGGTTTTAATTGCTCAACTTCACTTTTTATTCAAACTCCTAAAACCTTAACTCAATTTTCCTCTATAAAAACCCTCCAAACCTCATTGTTTTTCATCAAATCTTGAGGGCTTTTACTCCCAAACTAAAATCCAAGCAAGCTTCAACAACTTGTTGCAATTTCATCCATCCATTCTTCCAAAACCCCTTCTTAAGGTATTTTCTAACTTTTTCTTTTTCCTTTGATTTCATTCGAATCTTAGGTTAGAAAATATTAGTTTTGTATTGAATATAAGTTTTTCATCTTGGGTTTTCCAAAACTTGTAAAAAAAATTCAAAATCTCAAAATTTTTTATTCGGATATATTTGATTTTCAAATTTTGTTTTCTTTAAAAAATGTATATGTATATACGTTTTAAAGTGTTTTTAAAACCTTAATGGGATTTTCATTGGATTGAATTAAGGATTTAGGTGCATACACTCAAATTTTCTTATTGCTTGCTTTGTGTTTTTAGGAATTTCTAATGGAAAACATTAACAAGAAAAGAAAGACTCAAGCGGGTGAAGGTTCGAACCAAGAACGCATTCGTCCAAACCTTACCCTCCTTTTTCAAAGAAGTCTTAGAAATCAAGAAGCTAAGGACCGACTCAAAATCATTCATGATTTAGCCGTTCGACGAGAGCGAGTTGTGGATATAGAGTTCCTTGACTCCGAGCATTTTGAATTCCGTTGTCTACCTCTCTTGCAAGAATGAAGTTTCTTAGCCTTTTTGAGCATTCTGGACATCATTTACAAGAACATGGTCTTGCTCTTCTACTCCAATGTCGTTATCATCGACAATGAAGATCTTACCGAGGTCATTGGCATTGAGTCGTATCTTTTGGGCAAGAAGTTCCTTATTGATATATCCGTTTTAGAGAACACTCTTATGCTCAAAGATGAAGGTATTGAGGATGAGAATCACTTTGGTGCTCACACCGGATCTGTTCTCACATTGGATGCTCATGACCGATTCCTTCATTTGATGATCTCTTGGTTCATTCGCCCTTCAGGAGGTAAATTTTCCCACATCCGACAAGTTGATTACTTTTGGTTAGAGTGTTTTCGCCAAGCACAATGACCGAACCTAGTTAAAATCATGTTCGTCGAGATGGTCCATCAAGTGAAGATTTGCACAACCGACTATCTTACATCCTTCACTTATGGGACAATGTTGAGCTATATCTTTGGTATCCATTGTTATGATTGCTCCTATGATTATCCGGAACCCCGAAAGAAAAAGATTGGTGAATCTTCTCTTATTAAGTCCGGGTTTCGTTACACACTTGGGCAATGGGTTCGTGTTGATAAGAGATCCCTGACACCTCAAGTAGAGCCTCTGCCTCAAGCTCCGGTTCCTAACAATGATGCTCTTATGGCTTTCCTTACCGAGTGGTTCAACTCCATAGACACGAAAATAGCTTCGGGTTTTAGTGCTCTCAACACTCGCATTCAATCCTTGGAGGAACGTGTCTCTATTCTTGAGAATCAACAAACATTTATGGATATCTCTTTCTCCACCTTCTATGGTGATTAGAGGAGCTATCGTCGTGCTCAAGCTAAGGACAATGATGATTCTCTTGATGATGGTGGCGACGATGATGACGAGACCTAGGATTTATATTGCATAACATATTAGTATGTCATATTAGGATTAAGTTTGCATCTATTTATGTTTTTATGTTTTAAAGACCTATGCTTTGATTATGTGTTTTTAGGATTGAGCTTGAACTTCAATACTTTGAATATTTATGTTTTTGATAATGTTTCTTGAACTATAATGAAATCTATTATAATTATGTTGTTTGGTTTATTGTTTATGACTCCGTTTATTCTCTTGATTAGCCTTGATTATCTATTTTTTGATCTAACGAAAAGGGGAAGAAGTAATCCTAGAGCCTAAATGTTTTTAAAGTTGGTTTTGAGTTTCAAACACTTGAATTTTAAATCTTTCAAAACTTTAAAAACTACCTTACATTGAGGGGGAGTTAAAACTTTTTCAAAGATTTCAAATTACTTAAAAATTCATACTTGGTTTTGTAATATCAAAAAGGGGGAGATTGTAAAACTAATGAATTGATTTTGATATAACAAAGGCTTTAAGGACTAAATTGAAAAAGATAAAATTGATTTTTAAGTCCTAAAAACTTCCCAATGTCTCCAAGTCCAAGTCAAAACCTAAGATTATTTAAATTTCTCTAAGTGATTTCCAAGTCAAAAAAGTGAATTCGAGTCACCGTTTCGGAACGACCCTTAGGCGTTTCGAAATGTTTTGAAACTGTTAACCTCTGTTTCGGAACTAGCCTTTCCATTTCGATACAGGTGTAACGAAATAGGTCTTCATGTTTCGAAACAGATGAAGAACAACATAACGGTTTGAACCGTTTCGATACGACAATATCGAAACGACCTCAAACGTTTCAAAGTGATTTTCAAACTTGGTTTCAAAATATGACTGTTGCAATTTAAATAACTTATTTTCAGAGAGACAATTAGAGTGTATCGAAACGCTTTAAGCCGTTTCGATATAGGTTTTGATAGTGGCAAAATGTTTCGAAACGGGCTTTAGCACGTTTCGGAACAAGCTCTTAGCGTATCGAAACGTTCGTGTCCGTTTCGGTACGGTCTATTAATTACACCCCAACGACTATTTCTATTTTGGTCTATTTTGAAACATGGTCGAGCATTTCGGAACGGGTAGTTACAGATTGCATTTATGGTGGGAAGATTACATCCCAACGGCTATAATTATGAAGGCAACAACCCCAACGGCTAGAATTCAATGAGAGGGTATAAAAGGGAGCCTAAAAGCATCAGAAACAACTATTGATCCTAAGAGAAACATCCAAACATTAAATTCAAGCTCTTGTGTAAAATTCCCATATTTTCTTTTAAACCCCAATTTTGGTTCTTTGTATTTCCCATTTTATTTGAATCAATTGGGTTGAGTGCTTGTAATAGGGCTACATTTGTATTGAGAGATACTATTCATTAGCCTTAAACTTCTTTGTAAACATTGTGTGAGGATTGGGTCAATTTTTGGGTAGAAAAATTGGCCATTGTGTAAAGGTTTCCTCCTAAGCCTAAAAAATGGCAAGATCAACTAGTGGAGTTGTTGGAAAATCCTTAGTGAAGCTAAGGTAGTGGATGTAGAGTTCAATTGGAACTTGAACCACTCTAAATCCCTTGTCTTGCAAATTTTATTTTCCCACTTCATCACCAAACTTTATAAAAATCCAATTCACCCCCCTCTTGGCTTAAATTGATTCAAGGATCCACTCAACACATATTCATACAGAGTTTCATAATATTAACAAAGGGTTCCATTACTTTCCTTCTACAAAGTTATTTTTACAAGTTTGTAGTCATAATCATAGACTTTTAATTATTTTCTCTTGGATCACAAGTAATGCATGGATACACGAAACCCTAACCAACTGTCGCTAACATGACTAGAATGGCCAAACCCTCCAACTATCGCCAATGACCAAAATAACATTCCTCCTACTATCGCCAATAAGGATCGTAATCTATTGGGTCGTAACCCACCCTACACGTGAGCTCAATGAACTCTATGGCATGCCAATTGTACCCAAAATTAACTTGTATCCAAGGTATTCATTTAATTACATTTTGATTCATAATTGAGTATGTAGCTCCAAAGTGCCTTATCATAGTTCCATAGTTTAGGGTTTTAAGCTTTCTCTCTTTAGAAATAAGGTTCGGAAGGTTGAAGATGATTCAACTATGTTTCTTTTCACTTTCCTATTGCTTTTCTAATACAAATCATGACAACATTTCCTTCCCATGAAGAAAATTACACATGTCATAGCTAAATTAATATTAAAGGATCATTTTGTAACAAAATGACTTATAGGTGCTTGCTTCACCAATTTGGAAAATGGGTAAACCATGTTTCAAGTCCTTCAACTATATTTCCCATTGCATGAAGAAATCCCATAGTCTCATTAATCATAAGCCATTAATCTTTTCCTTTTTTGCACTTTTAGCCACTTAACTTTACATTTTTACAATTTAGTCACTAAATAGCTTTTAACTTAATTACACACTTAATCACTCCATTTTCTATAATTTATTCTTATGAAATTATATCTTGTGTCCTTACAAATTGATCATTATCTTCTCAAGTCCCCAAAACTGGACTTAATTAATTAAAATTAATCGTATCAAATATTTCGAGGAACTAGATTTAACTATCAGAAAATAAATTTCTGATCATTGGAAATAAGAATTCTACTGAGCCGGTTTTTGGGGTGTTACACATGCATTAGAAGGAGGTCGTATGTTGAAATGAAGCACTTCCGAAACGCTTGTATCTGAAATGGCCTGGACAACATTAAGCCTTTTAAGAGCTGGTATACTTGGTATAACGGTGAGCATGGGAATCCAATTCTTGAGCGTCTTTACATGTTTATTGTTGATACAATGAGGATGAGAATTTTTTATCAACATCGGGTTATCACAGAATACTCGATTTTTCGGATCATTGTGTGATGTTGTTGGATACAATGAGAGTTTTTCATAAAGGAGGATGAAACATTGGTATTGTTAACTCCTCAAAAGATGTACTTTCCATGCATATATTTCCATGTTATTGCTTGACTTTAGGTACATATTAGTCTAGTTTTCCAGTAGTTTCATGCATTTTCATCTAGGAGTTGAGGAATGTATAGTTTTTATTGCCAGATTGAAGGGTGTCTTCTTGTTGTGGTGTACAGAATCGGCAGGACTGGAGTAAGTGGACGTAGGAAGGAAATTATGAGCGCAGTTTGCAAATGCAAGAGGAATATGAAAACTTGGTTGGCAAAAGAATGGAGAAGAATGCCAAGCTTGGTTAGCAAAATGCATGAGAAGAATTCCAAGCTCGGTTGGCAAAAGAAGAAAGTTTGATGCCCGGTCAAACAACCTTGAGTCAGAGCTAGGCCAGCCCTAATTCTTTGAGGAGGAAATGCACTGAGAATGGTGGTAACAAACCCTCAAAATCATAACCCTAATTAGGGTTTCTATGAGCGCCAATATAAAGGAGTCCAATGAATGAGCAAAGGGAGGGTTACGCCGTGAGAAAGAAAGAGAGGGTAGAGGCAAACCAAGGTTCAACCAAGCAGTTTTGCCAAGAGCTTTGGATCCATTGAAGGAATGCATCGACATATCTCCTTCTTTAGTTCATTTCTCTTAAAAACATTCTGCTTTTGAGATGATGTTTGAAAACGATGTTGTGTTATTGGTTTCCCCAACCATGAACTAATCTTTTAAGTTGGCTAGGAGTGTTTGCAATGAACGCTTAGTTTTTAGGTTTTTAACAATTGAATGTTGTAGCTTTACTGTCTATTTTTCATATGCTTAACAGTACCATATTTTATGTCATACGACAGTTGGTATTAAATGCTTATTATCTCTCAATATCTTAACAGACTTAGGAGATAAAGAATAATTGCAAAATACTAAGAAGAAAAACTTCGATAGAAGAAATTTACGTAGATGAACTTACACTTGAAGTGAATCTACCCCTTAGGAGTAAAGATTGAATTTTCACCAAGTTAATTGTTTTAAAACTCACTATAGACATATAGGTGTTAAAAGTAATTAACTTAGGGCATTGCCATCAACTGAGGCGATACTAACTTTAATTCTGCTCGGCAATAAAACCAAGGTTTAACGTTATTAATTTCTGCTTCCGCTAGCGTAAAATCCAAACATCCCTTGCCAAGCCTATCAATAATCTTGACACGTTTGTTTGCCAATTTGCCTGAATCTTTGCTTATTTTCCTTTAATCATTTTCTTAATTAAATCCAAAAAAATCCATCTTATTTGTTTCAATTCACAAGTATTTCTCGTGGCTTTTAATTCATGGACAATCCCTGTGGATACTCAACTCAACTCACTATTATATTACTTGTTGACCGTGTATACTTGCACGTAAAAAGACTTATTCTTGACATTATTTACTTGCATTATTACACTGAATCATCAACCTTTTTCCAAGCATTAG
Organism: Hibiscus trionum; assembly: GCA_030270665.1. NCBI lineage: Eukaryota > Viridiplantae > Streptophyta > Magnoliopsida > Malvales > Malvaceae > Hibiscus > Hibiscus trionum. The sequence goes on from BSYR01000021.1 coordinate 34,687,300, forward strand.
TTTGTCGACATGTACCGACTATTTCAAGTTTGATACGTGTTGGGCAAATGAGCCAAAGTGCTTGCAAACGGTTGAAGCATGTTGGCATGGCTTTTTCGATGATACAACAAAGAAGCTCAAGGCCATGGCAACTGGGTTGGAAGCATGTCAAAAAGAAAAAGAAAAAAGAAAAAAAAAGGTTACATACCAACATAAAGTGCAGCTTGAAAAAGACATTGAAAAATCGTTGTAGGACCTTTGACAGAAGAGCAAGGACGAGAATTGTATGGCATGAAACATGAGCTAAAATTAGTTTTAGATAGAGAGGAAACTTTTTGGTTGCAACGATCGAGTTGCATGGTTAAAAGATGGTGACAGAAATATGAGATTTTTTATGCATGGGACGGTTGGTGAAGGAATAAGAATTCGATTTTTGGGATAAAAACAATAGTGGTAAGTGGGTGGAAGAGAAAGAAGAAATTTTTGGGTAGCACTAGATTATTTTTCCAACCAATATTGATCCTCACAGTGAATAAATCTGGATGAAATCTTAAATGCTATTGAGACACGCGTAACATAAGAGATGAATGCAAACTTGTGTAAGGAATTCACCGGAGATGAATGAAAATAATATATGGTATGCCAACTTGTTTTTATCGTAAGTTTTGGTCTTTAGTTGGGTTTAATTTTATTTTTTCTCCCTTTATTTATTAAGTGGTAGTGTCAGTTTGGAGTTTATTAATTCAACCGTTATTGTCTTAATTCCTAAGGTTGAAGTTTCAAATCAATAAAACATTTCAGGCCTATTATCCTTTGTTCTATGGTTAATAAAATCGTGTCCAAAGTGTTGGTGAATAGATTAAAACACATTATGTCTGGTTGTATCTGTGAGACAACCAATGTGCTTTTATTCCTGGAGGCTTATTTCGAATAACATTTTAAATGTGCATGAATTATTCCATTATCTTAAGGGTTCACCTAATAGTTCTAATAAAGGGGCTGCTTTGAAATTATATTTGGAGAAAGCATATGATAAAGTGGAATGTAATTTTTTGTGCAATGTGATTTTTAAACTTGGTCTTGATGTTTCTATGGTTAAACGAATCATGATGTGTATCTCAATTATCTCATATTGTATTCGTATTAATGGGGAATTATTCGAGACTTTTAGGCTAGAGCAAGGACTACGACAAGGGATCCTTTATCAAGTATTTATTCCCTTTTGTTATATAGACACTTTCAACACTATTTATCAAAGATTAACAAGAGCGGCGATTGTGTGGTATTAAAGTTAGCAGATATGACCCTCGAGTTAACCGTTTGTTTTATGCAAATGATAGTCTAATTTTCATTAAAAATTCTACAACGGAGGCTAGACGTTTAAAGGATATTTTGAAGATTTATGAAGAGGCATCGGGACAAAAGGTGATTTTTTTATAAATCAAGTGTGTTAGTATGAGTGTGAGCAGTATACATCGAGATCACCTTCAAGCTATCATTGATGTTAGAGAGGTACATGACCCTGTGATCTATCTTGGTATTCCTTTAATTGTGGGGAAAATAGGACTGAAGCTTTTGGATATTTGCGTGATAATTTCTTGAAGCGCATCATGGGTTGGACCAAGAAGTTATCTTACAATGGTGGAGAAGTTCTCTTAAAATCCGTCGTGCAAGCTCTACCGACATACATCATGTCATTCTATGCTCTACTGGATGTTCTAATTGACGATATGATTTTGGTTGTGAGATCATTTTGGTGGACTAGTTTATCGAATGAAAGAGGTTGTCCTCTTGTGGCATGGTCGAAGATTTTTCAGCCAAAAAAATTAGGTGGTTTAGGTTTTTGAGATCTTGTAACCCTCTTGACCCGGTCTTGTCGCTAGACCCGAACCAAGTGGACCACATTAGGTTTGCCGAAGCAAACCCAGACTAGCTAACTCAATTACATTCATTTTTTTCTTTTTATCTTTTCTAAATGCATTATTAGAACCTATGGTGTACATACATGCAACGGTTAAAATCTAATCTGAATCGGAGATCGAATTGACATCCAATTGAGTGATTACGCGTTTTAGGGATCAAATTGAAATTTTGAAAAATTATAGGGAATTAGTTCAATTTAAAGTTACCGATCCACTATTAGTCAGGTTACATGCATGCATGTGAATTTTCAGCTTAAACGGACCATTCGAACACTTTTAATTGACATACAGATAAATAAGGACCAAAATGAAAAGAATTTGAAACATCTGATTAAAATAACTGACATAACCGCTAGGGGTACCAGTACTTGGGATTCGTGTATCGGTACTGGATAGCATACCGATACTCCAGCCCCGTGTACCGATTCTAAATTTTCTAGAATGATGAACTCGTTCGGTACCGCGTATTGTACCGATACTGTCTGTCCTGAAATGTCTAATTTTTCTAATTTTTCAACTTTAAACCCATTTAAACATAACCCAATCAACCTAATAGGCTCCCTAATCGCCAACCACATATAAAACATGCTTCAAAGAATCCACAAACCAAATTTCATGCATTTCCATACACAATTGCATAAACTAGAGGCATGATTCCTAATAACTCAAGAACTAGCATACCTGAATTGTAGTCTAAGGCTTAGAATCAATCAAACATGCCACACAACATTCATACATGTCATTTATGACTTGCTCAAGCATCTAGAGCCTAGAAATAAGCATCCAAGCACAATATGTATATCAAGGCTCTTTTAAGCACATAGTTAACATGTAGTATAATTAATATATATATATATATATAATTATTTAAAGTTGGAAAAATAATAACCTTAGCAAAAGACACGAAATTCCTCTTCCCATAAGCTTTCTTCTTCACATCTTTTCCTTATCTTTGGTGTTAGATGCTTCCCCCACCTCCCTCACTAATCAATAAGTGTAAAAACAAGTTGTTACACTACTATATGTAGGGGTGTACATAATTAACCGTAATCGCTAACAGTAATCGTTAACCGATATAACCGTAGCATTTTATAGGTTAATTAACCGAACCGTTAAAGTTAAACGACTTCGGTTAACCGAACCACTACAAATAATGATTAATGGTTACAGTTGTGGTTACGAATTTTGACTAATGGTTAACCTATAGGTTAACCGGTATTAAATTATTTATATATGTATAATAAATTTAAAAAATTAACTCACGGATATAATACACGCCCCCTTTTTTTATTCTAAATTCTATTTCTAAAGTTATCAAACTTTGATGGTGTGTTGCTACAATGTTATGTGTTGCAAACATTTGAAACTTAAAGTTTAAAGTATTATAAAGCTTGTGTGTTTTGTCATGTGTTGAAACTTTATAGTAGGTAAGTATTTTTTAATTATGCAGTAAGTGAATAGAATATCTTTATTTAAGTATTTTTTATGAATATTTTATTATAACATTTATCGAAGAAATAATTAAATTATTCTCTAAAAAAATAGTAACATGTGAGAAAAAATTATAATATGTTATAGGTTAACCTATAACCAAACCGTCGGCTAACTGCATCTTAATAGTTAACCGTTTCTTGATGGTTAGGCTATGGTTAACAAAATTTAATAACTGCTATAACAGTTAACTGACCGTTTAAACTAAACGGTACGGTTAACCTACCATGAGCACCCCTGACTATATGATTAGAAAGGAGCTTCAAAACGAATTTCCAACATAAAATTCGTCCTAAGACACTCTCCAACAAAACACCCCTTCAAAAAACCATTTTCTCACCACCACCATTCTCATGGATATTCTTGCAAGAGAGAGAGAATGTTTGTTGAGAAGACGATGAGTAAACGAGGATGATGTAAATGGGGTAGCTTTTGGTCTCTAGGGGACAAGGGAGAACATCATCCAACAAATGGTAAAATCACTTACTTAGTCCCTCCTCATCTTCAATCAAGCTAAAGGTGTCCATTTTAAGCCCAATTATCATCACTCGAGGCCCAAATAAGTTATCACTCACCTCAAACCTAAAGCTCAAGATTCAGATCAACGCTAACCCATTGACTAAAAAATTTGGGTTGTTACGGCGATTGTCGGTGGTCTTTCAATAGTTTGATCCTCTTTTGTTATTCGTTTGTAAATGTAGTCAGGTCTTTTCGTATGTATCTTTTGTTTGAGTCTTTTGGCTAGATTTTTTAACCTTCTCATTGTATGGTCCTTGTATGATCTCAAGTGGCTAGTTTCTTTTGGGTTATAGAAAATGTCCAAATTATATATTTAGTTTACGATTATGCTTGTAATCTTGAATATTTCCTCTTTTTAATAAAACTAGCGGCTTCTATAAAAAAAATATTGTATAGACTTGGTCATTTTTTTACATCCATCCATTGTATTTTAATTTTGAAACATTAGATGAAAATATTTTATATAAAATTATATTGTATTTAAATTTACAAGTCATGTGTTTAACTTTTATGTGATGGTTCTGGTTCTTTTATTTTTTGAATATATATAATAGTATAAAATGTTATTAATAACCTTATAATAATACTAATTACATGGCTTTTCGGTTCCTGTGTACTTCTTGTGTTTAAGGATACTGAATTATACCGTCAAACTATGGACAATGAATTGATGAGATTGTCGAGCTAAAAGTACAGGGACAAGTGTTTAAGGTTAGGGTGACAGAAGCGAAGATCTATTTTCGACATAATTGTGATTGTTGCTATGTGGATGGGGATGACAAATTCATGAGTGTGAGGATGATGATCACGAAGAGGTGAGGGCAGTGGGAACGCATGTGCATCACAAAGCACCTAGTGATGAGGGGATAAGGTCGAAGGTAGGGATGTTCGAGGAGGAGGGCTGAGAGTGAGAACCGTGAGGAGACAAGGGCGTGTAAGGAGGTTGATCGAATTCATGACTCTTCGATGGGCTTAGGATTGAGTCTAGAACCTTTAGTTACGAGGGCTCCAGGTTTGGATTTGATTTTTATCACGGACGATGCACATCATGTAACACAGGTTTTGGAGCCGAGCCTTATTGGATTGGGTAGTGGTGATCACAAGTTTTTGGCAAGTCTGGTAATACTGGTGAGCGACTAATGACTGTGAAAAGGGGCAAGGGGGAATCGGTGATTAAGGAGAGTGTTTTAGATTCGGATAGTAAGGTGAGATAAGAGAATTTGTTACGGGATGCATAATCAAATCGTCACTTGTGCAAGCTGGTTGGTGTTGGATTAAAGTCCGTAATTGTGGGCACATATGTAAAATGTATGTTGCTATTATAAAGTATGACACAAAAAAAATAAAGTGACCAATTAAGTTAAGCGTGTCATAGGTATTAAAATGTCATGGAAATAAAAGTGTAGATACCATAAGATATATTTATAATTCAATGAGGGGCAGAGTTATAAATATTTAATAGTTTGATTTAATAATCAACTATATAAAGAGGTAGTGGTCCCCAAGAAATAAGTTAACTTGTTTTTCTATCCTTCCCCGTCAGAGAGTTTTACTTTAAGAGATAACCTATCTTCTTGGAAGATCAATACCAAAGGTTTGAGATTTCAACATCAAGATTAAAGATTTTTAGTTTATCGATTAATTCAGGTACGCTTCCGCATTCAGTTTATTCAATTTATTGTTCTTGATGATTTAACATGATAGATCATGGGGTTTAGATTTCATATTAATTTATGATTTGATTCTATCAGTTGGAATTTCAACTTTAGGTAGAGAAGAAGAGATCATTAAAGATATTTTACGCATTATGGTGGATTGCCAAAAGGCGAACTGAAGTATGAAGATAAGACAATGTTGGGTGGCATGTGTTGCTTTGATTTTGTGGTTTCTTTAGTTGGCTCGAAATTTTATTTATTTGTTGGCTTCCGATGGCGTGACGAGGTTCGTTTGATTGTCGAATAGGAATCGGTTGTGGTATTGAGTTGGATTTCTCACAAGGATTGTCGCTCTTGGAAATTTTGGGATATCTTGGTGTTGATTGATGCTCATGTGGAGGCCTTGTTTTGTGTGTGTTTTGCACATGTTTTTTACGAGGAAATGGTCTGGCTGATGCGCTTGCTACAATGGTGGTGGATCGTGCGGATTTGTTTTGTGATGGTTGGTAGTGTGGTCCTGTTGGATCGTTTGGGCCATTGGCCTAGCATATGTGCGGTGAGGACGAGGCAATTGCCACGTCATACATGGCATGTTTTGGTGTTGAGCGTTGCAAGGGATCGGTCCTGCTGGGTCATTTTGGGATATTGCCCTAGCGTGTGTGCGGTGAGGAAGGGGGCAATTGCCCTGGCATACATGACATGTTTTGGTGTTGAGCGGTGCAAGGGATCGGGCGATTTTGATGGTCGGTTTTTGTTTAGGTGTTGAGGCTCGGTGTTTGGTTTATGGTTCTTTATGTTTATATTCATGTAGGTACTCTTTTCTTCTGATAGGTTGAGGGATGTTTTTAATGAGGCCTATGCGAATATTTACTCTTGTATGATTCCCTCAAAATAAAATCGTACAAGTTTGTTATCAAAAAATAATACTAATTATCAATTATAAAAATAAATTTTCAGTAATTTTTTATTGATTGAGGAGTAATTAATCTGTAACACTATTTCAATCCGACTTACATATATTATTGTTTTTTCCTTTGATCAAAGCACGTATTTTTTTGGTAATTATGAACCTAATTTTGAAGGTCTTTTAAAAAAAAAACGTTTTTAAAAAACAAATGTTTGATTTTGAAGATTGCGGGAGCATTATTTCTATTGCTATAAAATTCGGGGTAAGTATACATTTTGGTAGATTAATATGGTTGTAAAGTTTTTGGTATTTATTTTTTTGGCAAAAAGTTAAAAGTAGCCCCCAACGTTTGATCTTTTGGTCATTTTAGCTCATATTCTCTTTTTTTGGTGCAAACAACCACCTAACATTTCAGTTTCGTTCAATTTTCACTCCGTTGGATGGAAACCATTAGTCAACTAACAGTAAATGGCTAAGGCTAACGTGGCATGTCTGCATGGCATGAGGAGATGACGTAGCGATGCCACATGTTATTTTTTAAAAATTAAAAAATCTAAAATTATTTTTTAAAATATTTTAACCAATCAGACGATGTCACATGGCACTTTGCTGACGTGGCATCATCTCATTGGTTAAAAATATATATTTTAAAAATATTTAAAAATATATTTTTAAAAAAATAGTCCCAAATTATCTAGATTTCACAAAATAGCCCCTAAATTTCAAAATCCCTAACTCCCCAAACTCAAATCCTGATTTAAGCCGATTCCGCCGCCGATTGCCACGCCACCGCCCACCATATCAGCCGTTGGACCATCACGATCATTTACCCCACCATCCCCTCGCCGAAAGTCGGTCAACGCCGTGCGAATCGTCGGATCATTCAAAGAAATCTTTTTTGGAATAATAAGATTGATATTTTAAAACAAATTAATGATGATATTGAAAACTAATAAAATATAAAGGACTAATTTTGTTATTCTATTAGGAGAATGTAAAAAATAAAAAAGGTATGTTTGCAAAATTTTGACACAATCAAGTTGGAATTTAAAAAATCAAGGGCGAAATTATAAACCGGTAAAACATTGAGAACTAATTTTGCTATTATTTGAATTGAAAAACCTTAAAAAGCTAAATAAATTTAATTTAACCGAAGTTTAATATATATATATATATATATAATTTATGTTAGTAATTTAACAAAATATAACTCGTCTTGGTAGTTAAATATAAGTTTTCTACTCCAAAGATTCCAAGTTCAAACCCTGTAAGAGTATTTTTTTTTAAAAAAAAAGAATTCATCCATAAAAGTGACGTTGTTTTGTTTTGACCTCCACGTCATAGATTGTTTGTCATGTCATTGATCTGTTAAGAATTAACAACAGAGTAATATAAAAGAGACGAAAATTATAGTTTCATGTTAAATTTAGACAATTAAAAGTTCAGCGACAAAAAAGTCAATGCATATAGTTTGATGGTATCTCGTGTAGTTTACTCTTATTTTTATTTGGTTTATTGGGTTATATATAAAATTAACAAATTGTTTAAAATAAAAAGCCACAAAAGTTTCTAATATGCATGAATTTTTTTTTGCCGAAAAAAGTAATTCAAATATATTTTTTGAAGTAAAATTTAATTCAAACATATATGTGTGTATATTGTATTTTTACTATATTTTATATTTTTATTATATAATTACTGTTGTAAATAAAATAAGGAAGAACAACGAACAAGATTAAAAGAACAAAAAGATGAGAGAAAGAGGGAGATTTGTATTATTCTAAAATATAGACTTATGTGTACAATGCCTTAATCAAATCATCTACGTATAGGCATAAAAAGTACATAATACACTGAACTCTAATTAATGAACATAATATTCCTAATAATAAAGTAAATCAAATCTCCTAGATAAAGTTCTCATCATGATAGACATCCACATAGATAAATATTCAAAATACTCCCCCTTGGATGTCTATGAAGATAATGTGCCTCATTAAAACCTTACTAAGATCAAAACCCAGTGGGAAAAAAGTTTTCTTTAGTGAAGGAAAAAGAGTACACATATCTTTGATATGCATAACATGTTGCCTCATTAAAAATTTTACCAGGAAAACCCATTGGGACAAAACCTCGGTTAAGGGATAAAGAGTGTGTAACCCCCTAGACTTGCCTATGCGTTAATACGGATCCTAGGAAGTCACATTAGGGTCACCAGAGCGGCCCACGTTAAAATTTTAAATAAACAAATTGCTAAACCATTTACAGTCGTAAATCAAGTTTGAATTAAAATACAATTTCAGAAAACATTCAGAAAATGAAACAAAATTGTGATAAAAGTTGTTAATACAAGTTTCATACTCGAATTTAAAACAATATGTGACATACATGCCCCCTAATTATACAGGTGCCGTACTCCGCAAGCAAAGCTGAGGAAACTCCCGTACCGACGTTGATAGCTGCAACATGGTTGATCTTTTAACCTGTGATGGTAAAAACAACGTGAGCTTCGGAAAGCTCAATAATACAAACTACCAGGAGATGCTAAAGGTACAAGTAGGTATATGACAACTTAACATTGTCATGAAGAATTGGGCAACGGTAAGCTCAAATTACGATTCGATAATTCAGTGAAGCATTATTAGGAGGTCACAGAGTTGTTCTTTATTTGATCACCCGGACCTTAAGAGGTGAGTCTAAAGCCAGAGATTTAAAAGAGATTCAGATTTCAGAAGTTGAATCAAGGAGTTCAGGTGGTCCATTAAGCGTGAATTGTAAGTTTACTAAGAGTTCAACATTTATACATTAATTTAGTAGGGTATGTTTCAGAAGAGGTCAGAAAGTTTTATTAATTTACTTAACTACCCTCCAACCAAACTCAAAAATGCAATTCCCCCTAAACTGCATTCAGAAGGTCTTACCCTAGGCCTGAGGCGTAAGAGCATACCTAAGGGAATGCCTTATGTCCAGAAAGACTTACCCTAGGCCCGTCAGGCATAGGAGCTTACCTAAGGGAATGCCTTAGGTACAGAAAGACTTACCCTAGGCCCATTGGGCGTAGTAGCTTAGGTCCAGAAGGGCTTACTAGTGCTGAGCTTACAGATCTTCACTTAAATCCTAGATAATATACCCAGATGAAATTTAGTTTATATTCAGAAAACAGATATCATATATATTTTTATATCAGAAGACATATATCAGATTTATTTCTGTATCAAAAGACGGATATCAGATATATTTATGTATCAGAAGACAAAAGCTAAGAGTTGAGCTTTCATTACAGGTAACAGAGTCAATACTTTTAATTCAGAGCAGATAATCTTAGTTTAAAGCAAGGTTTATTCATGGACATAGGGTACACATTTTATAGTTCAATATATTTCTCAGAGACGCTTGATAATTATAAAAAAGGGAGCATAGAACGCCTGAAAATTTTGGACTGATTTCATAACGAGGTCCCTAAGCGAGGGAGCTCGGTACTAACAGTTCAAACAAACATTCGAAAGTTGACACATTGAGAACATTGAGATTTCAGATGTATCGAGAGTGATCCAATCATTTAAGCTTACGAGGGTATATTGGTCATTTTGACCTTCAGGGGTAGTTTGGTAATTAGACTATCAGGTAAAAGTAGTGATGTACAGAGTTCAGAAGTTCTAGTTACTTATCAGGTTTCTGAGTCCTTTTGAACAGATCACAAACCATCATTTCAGTGTTTAATATTTAGCCAGATCGGTACCCTCAAGTACTCACTTCTTAAAACGACTACCTTGTATAACAAAAGCTCTTTTTCACTAAGCAACCATTGAACGTAAAACGGGGAAAATCGAACATGTATTCAATTGGTATTCTTCAAGTATTCGAACATGTGTATTATACCTAAACTCGATCCGTAACATCGAATACACGCGAAGAATAGGTTGATTTTACCATTAACTTAAGCACTTCCTCCAAATAACTCTGACATGTTTTTATATGGTATTCTTCCAACATCACAATAGTTCATGAAATGACCAACCAACATGGGTCGTGTATTACCACTTTCAGAGTCATTATCTTCGCTTGTCTTTATTGATATTTCTCATTTCAAGTTTTAGAGGTATTTTCAGTCACCTCGATGTCCGAAGGCGTTTCAATTATTCGGAGCCTTTCGGCTCTTCCGACTATTTATTCATTTCATATTTCGAGAGTATATCCATCATTTCAGATAATTTGACAATTAGTACCCGATGATATTTCAGTCTCCCGGTCATTACGTTCATCCCGATCAACTCAGCCTAATCGATGTTTTCAATCCTTTTTGGTCATGTCAATCAGTCTGGTATCTTACGCCACTTTGTTTAGTTCGGATATACGAATATTTTCCATAAATTATCTTCAGAGATTTATTCAGAATCATAGAAAATCCGAGTACCTTACAAAATCGAAGATTTAAGTCTTGATACTAGAACGTTCCAAGAGATTTTGAAATTTTCAGATGAATCGGTTGTTTTACCAGATCCATTGTATGTTTCTATGTTACTTTCATTGCCATGGTTATTTTAGTCCTTTTTAAACATTTAGGGAATTTTCGTAATTTTATACCAGAATTTTTGACGTTGAATCCTTCTAACTCTATTAAAACTTAAATCTAGTTGTATTTCATCTCTAACTTTCCTTACTGCATCCAAAAGTTATGGTGTTGTGTTCTCATACTGCAACAAAAAATTGCGAAGAGTTGCTGCTGCAATGAGTGCTTCCTTTCGCGTAATTGGTTGCAAAGGCATTGTATCGTCTTCAGTTTCATCCTCAATAGGATTTTCAATAACACTAGTTACCATTTCTTCTAAACTTTGGACCTTTGAACATGTATTATTTTCACTCGGGCAATCCAATAGGTGAATGACATACATACATGAACTTGCATTATGTTTTAACTAGAACTACGTACTACAATGAAATTTATTTTTTAGGGGTATGTATTGTATTTAATTAGTCACATTGTACATGAACATCATTCAATTAGTCAATACAATGCATATCTTTTATTCATGAAAAATAATGTAGGTTCGTTTAATCAGAAATATCTCATTAAATTAATAAATTATTGATTTATTGATTAATTAATACCTCTTTGAATTAATAAAATTACGTAGTCGCGACATTGTTAATTTATTAGTAAATTGAATCAACTGACATGTGAAAAGCAACGAACAACTAAGCTAACGCCAACTATTTGAACTTTTTTACTTAAAATATTAAATCAAATATTTTTAAAAAATAAGAATATTGCATATTGTATATATTTTTAATATTGTTAAATTTCACACAAAAGAAAAAATAACAACAACATTGGTAAAAGACAAAATAACTGACATCAATTTAATGAAGAATTATTTTTTCAGTTGGTTTAATTTGACAAAAGGAAATACAAATTCAAGACTAAAAGAAACGAAAAAGTCTACGGACTAAAATAATTTTTTTTTAAATAATCGAGAGCCAAAACTGTTAGTAGACAAGGACAATGATAATCAAGATAATATATTTCATATTTTGATGATCAAAATAAAATTTTATGGCAGTTAATAGGTGGTCGATCATACAATTTACTCATGTATCAGTGCATTTTCTCAAACTTTATTATTGGACCTAATACCAACTAAAATTTGTTAAATTGTGGAATGCTTTTGTTATTTATAAAAATGATTGCTTTAAGCAAAAGTGACCTCATATTAATAATATGTCAATAACTTTATGAAAGAAGTAATTGTCATGAATATTTATTTATGTGGATGTCTATCATGATGAGAACTTTATTTAAGAGGTTTTATTTACTTTACTATTAGGAATATTATCTCTATTAATTAGAGTTCAATGTATTATGCACTTTTTATGTCTATAAGTTGATGGTTTGATTAAGGCGTTGTACACATAAGTCTATATTTGAGAATAATACAAATCTCCCTCTTTCTCTCATCTCTTTGTTCTTTTATTCTTGTTCGTTGTTTTTCGTTATTTTATTCACAACACGTTATCAGCACAAGACTCTAATCAACTGAGGTTTTCACCGTTCGAATCCAAAAGAAGTTATTGGAAAGAATTCGATTCTAGGATTAACCGAAGATAAGTTCTTCTCCATATATATATATATATATATATATATATATATATATATATATATTCGTTTACTAATTACCTATGTTATGATCTCTTATTAGTATTGTAACCCCCTAGACCCGCCTATGCGTTACAACGGATCCTAGGAAGTCACATTAGGGTCACAAGAGCGACCCACAATGAAAATACACATGAAAACATTTTTCTTTCTCAAAACACCTATTAAACTGTAAAATCAACTTCTGTTTAAAATACTATTTCAGAAAATCATTTAAACACATAACAAGAATCTCAGAAAATAATTTACAGACTCTATCATAAAACAATACGTGACATACATGCCCACTAACTATACAGTACCGTACTCCAGAGACAACGCCGAGGGAACTCCGAACACTGATGTCAAACATTATACCATGCTATAATCTTTTAACCTGCGATAGTAAAAATAACGTGTGCTCGGAAAAGCTCATTAATACAGAACTACCAAAAGATGCTATAAGCTCATGCGGATATATGGCAAGCATAACATTTTTATGATGATCCAGGCAATACATGTCTCCATTTATGTTTCACTAATTTAGTGAAGCACTATTCTTGAGGACAACAAGGTTTGTTCTTTCTATGTTACTCAGTATTAAAAGAGAGCTTATTGTTCAGAGAATCAACAGAGTGGCGGGTTGGAGAAGTTAAACCACGAAGCCTAGTGTGTTTTAATAAGTTGCAAGTCAAACATACATAAGTACTTAACATCATATCATATGAGCACATAACAGATTAAATGCAAATGTTCAATAATCATACAAAAGTTTACAAGAACTTCCCTCCAACCTTACACCAATATACAGTCCCCCAGAACTGCATACAGAAGGTCTTACCCTAGGCCTGAGGCGTAGGAGCCTACCTAAGGGAATGCCTTAGGTCCAGAAAGACTTACCCTAGGCCCGTGGGCGTAGGAGCTTAACAGAAGGGTTTACCAGCTGGATCAGGGCTGTACCTGCAGACACTTAAAATCATATCCCCAGAATGTACCCCCAAGCAGTACAGTTTTGTTCGATATACATAGGCATCAGAATTCAGATGGCAGACATATGTTTAATCACATCAACCAGAATCAGATATTTCAATTCCAGATCAGACACGGGGCATGCTATCAGATGTAACACATCTATGTTCTCAAACAACAATCATGCTTTCAACAGAATAGTCATGCTTTCAACAGAATAGTCATGCTTTCAACAGAATATTCATGCTTTCATTAGTAATATAATCATGCTTTAACAAAAAGGGTAGTCATGTCCTTAGTTCAGAAATTATCTCATAGATCATACATTTTCATATCTATGATCAAATAAGTGCATTCAAGTAAACAATCAAAAACAGAAATGTAGCACACACGGAACACACTAGGTGGGACAGATCATTTCTTGGAGATACTTAGCATTTACGGAAGGGGACATATTGAACTTTTGACAATTTGAACGGATTTTTGAAACATGGCCTCTATTAGAAGGGGTTCATACTAACGGTTTAACCCAAATATTCAGGATGTGATACATCAAGATCTTTGAGAGTTTAGACGCATCATGAGTTATTTAGTCATTTAAGCCTACAAGGGCATTATGGTCATTTTATCACATATGGACATTTTGGTAACTTATACCAACAAAGCATAAACAGTTGCTCAGAAAATTTTATTTGCTTATTAGGCTTCCAATCAGGCATTGAGAGATTTCTATGTCAAGGTCTGTCACGATATCGGATACATTCAGGGCTATCTTAATTATTTTGGCCAACGAGGGCATTTTAGTCTTTTAATTATCAGGGGTGATTAACATACATGAGTGCGCTTCCTAACACTTAGGGGCACTTTAGCCCTTAAAGTCTTATTAGAGATCCCAGAATTTCATCAAATGCATAACTGCCTGTTTAACTTAAGAGGGCATTTCAGTCATTTTAGAAATTGGGATAAATCCACCATTTTCGTCAAATTTTACTATTTAGCACCTCCATCGTTTACGTACCCGATAGAGATTAAGTCGTCCTAACTCTTCGGCCCTTTACAGACGATTCATTCTTTACAGAACTTGAGGGTATAACGTCATTCAAATTAATCAGATATTTCAGTGCTCGAGGGCATTCCCGTCTTTTTGGTCATTACGAACATTCTCATTTAATTCACGCATTACTGTCATAAGGATCAACTTAGGATTTCAACAATATTTCCAGGGAATTCTCATTCATGTGTTATACAGAGTTTGAGGGATTATCCAAGTTTGTATCACACGTATTGCATAATGATGCCGAAGTCTTTCCATTAAAACATACATCTTGGGTAGTGTAAATTGCATAATCAGGTCGAATGCAGATTTTAGGTCATTTCCTTTATTAGAGGGGTAGTAATGTATTACCTTAACTCCGAGCTACACCAGTCGATTCATAATACTTTATTCGACCGTACTCGAATCCCAAAATGGACGTCCCACGACATCTCGAACACCAAGGTATAAGGGTACCTTCAATTACACAGGTTAACATTTTAGTCCTTGTTCACAGAGCCCTAAATAGGATTAAACACATAAACACTTTTGGGTTCAAGGTCAGATTCGGAGGCTTTCGGATCAGAATTTTGCAAAACGGGCTTCGAAAACGGGCTTAGGACGTCGAAAAACATAAAACGTGAGTTTTTGAAAAATTTGACTATTTGGTTAACGGTCAAAGTCAACGCTGACGTCAGCAGGTCAACGGTCAACACTGACGTCAGCAGGTCAACGGGGTCAGAGTTAACTGGTCAAAGTCAATGCTGACATCAACATGACGTCAACAGTTAACATGGGTCAACTGAGTTGACTCGGGCTGACTCGGATGAGTTGACTCGGCTGACTCGGGTTGACTCGGTTCGGATTTTCGGATCGGGCAGACGGGTTGGGTTAACGGGTCAGGTTCGGGTACGGTTTGGGTCAGACTCGGGTTGGCCGGTTTGGGTCTGGTTCATGGGCCGACCGGTCTAGCCGGTTCAGGCCGGCTCACTTACCCAAACGGAAACGTCGGACGACCACCAGAAACTCGCCGGAGAGCTCGTACGGTCACAATCCTGCTGAAAAAATGAAGCCCACAACACGTTCAGTTCAACCAAGCCGGAATTTTTTCAAAGAAAAGCTGGAAACACGCCAGAACTTACCCAAAATAAGACAAAGTGGCCGGAAAAAGATGGCGGCTCCGACAAAGCTTCTATCGGTGTCGGACGAGACATCTGCTAGCTGGGTTTTGCTCAACACGGTCTGGGGAGCTGGGATCTGGAGTCCGATTCTCGAACAAACGTCGAGGGTGGTCCGAATCGCGGAAAAACAGGGGCGGCCGTTTAGATTTAAGGTCAGACTTCAAACGTGATTTTGCCGATGAAAGACGGCTTGGTTGCGCGCGTGGAAGCCAGAGGCGAGGTCGCAACATCGTTGCGTTTCGGATGATGCCGGCGGTGACTCTCACGGTGGCTCGGTGGGTGAGGTCAGACGGAGACAGAGAGATGTCGATTAGGTTTCAGAACTCTCTGGAAACTCACCTTATCGATTCCATCAAAAGAATGGGTTAGGTGGACAGACACATTTTTTTCTTTTTTAATAGATCTTATTCAGTAGGCCTCCCAGACTTAACTCAAATATTAGAGCAGTCAAACCCTTGACTAAAAAGGGCACTTGGCTCAATGGTTAAACCTACATGGCTGAAGGACGGGGTGAGGTCGTGGGTTCAAAACCCCACAACTGCAAATCCCTCTTCTTTTTATTTTAAAGCATTTTCTTCTCTCTCTTTTTTTGAGTGTTACAAGTATTATTCATTAATTACCTTAATATGTTCAACTACTTAATATCTTATTCGTCATCTCAAAACCGGATGTGTTTAAGAGCCCAACATTAGATACCTACGTAATATTTGGAGAGGCCAAGATTGTGGACTTAAGCTATTAACTACATACTCAATCAACCGAGAAATTCAAGGCTCCGGATCTAAGCAATGTGATATTGAATCCTGAAACATCGACCAATGTCCAGGACGATGAAGTGGATGAGACAGGTGTTGAGCCCAGGGACATTGAATTGGTTATGACACAAGCATGGGTGAGGTCAAAGGCTGCCAATGCACTCAAGGCTACCGATTTCCCTAGGCTAATAAACCCTAACAACTTTATTTTTCCTTTTACATTTGTTATATATTTAAAATTAGTTTTCATTATAATTATTATTATTAGTTTGAATTAGTGTTTTGATTTTTAAGGTCCTTGTAGAACAAGAAGATCGTGATGAAAAGCTACGGTTATTTCATGGGTGACCAAGAATAAACTAAGTTCATGTGCGGTTCTTTATTGAGGACACACGACATAAAAAGATTATGAGAAGTTGTCTTGGTCATTTGCTATGTCTCCATTGTCCTCAAGAGAAAAATTAATATCGGTAAATTCTACTTTTATTTTTATTCTTTTAAATACGATTTTAAAGTGCGATAAATCACACTGATTTTGAATCTACAAGAAGACTATTATAAAGTCTATATTTTCTCAAAAGCAATAATTCTCATGTGTTGAACTCGACTATTGACTTCTCCCAAGTTCAAGTTAAGAAAATTTGTCTTGATCCAAAAAGTTCTATGGGAGGCATTCCCTGAAGTGAATGCAAGCATGATGTTTATTTCATGCGATTATTGGATCTATTCCGTTCACTGAAGTGAATTCAAACATGGTAAATCACTATTCAATTGGTAACATAATTTCGATATAACCCAAGTATATTGACTGGACATCCCATTATGCGAGGCTACTGGTCTCAAAGGAGGTTTTTAAAGGACCTTGTGAATTGGTTTAACAATGTAGTGTACGAGGAATAAATCTTTGTTCTCTGTGATGAGGATATGTTGTCCACTTTAACTGGTTTAAAGGACCTTCTAATGTGGTTTAACAATTGATAACATACTCCACTTTTCACAACAAATAATGTTGTTCTCAGACACAATATCATGAAAAAGGTTTCAAAGGCCAATTGGCTCTACTCCATTCCCTAAAGTGAATGTGAGATTATATTATGGAAAGATTAATAACCACATTAGAAGTTGTGGTCATGGTCGATGCCATGAATATAGACATGAATAATATGATCATTTTAAGAATGTTTATATCCATCAGAAGTGAGGTCATAAGGATGACAAGAGTGATAAAAGATCATTCTAAGGAAGTAAAATCATATTTATTACCAATGTGATGTACTAAATCATTGGTCTCGTACTTGTCGTACGCTGAAAAATCAAGAATCATTGAATGATAAAGGAAAAAATAGAAGCAAATTTTGTTTGCAAAAAATGAAGAAGATGATATTAGTCCAACTTATTTGGACATTGTTGGTCCAACTCATTTTGTCGTTGTCGATTTCCATATAACTCTCGAAGGGAATAAATCATATTCTAATTATTCTCATAACTTTGAAGAGAATTATTTATCTTTTTATTTATTTTGCTTTATGTTTATGTACTTTACACATTAATTATTTGCATTTTATATTTATATATTATGATATTTATTTATTTTGTTTCACATGATTACTTATCAAATACAATATATGATGACGTTTTATGCTTAGTATAAGCATAAGATATATTTTCCATTTAATGCAAAGGATAATGTGAGTACTATATCTCAAAGTACTAAAAATATTGATGCTCTAGAAGAGAAATAAGTTTTTGAAAAAAAGCACATTATGAAAAGTACATAATTGCGAATATTGTAATAATTACCACTAACGGTTATAATATCGTCACCACTAGAAGTGAAAATTTTAAGAGAACAATATGAGTTCGCAAAATATTCCTTTGGGAATTATAGATAACATATGTTATCAAATGACATTTGAAATAAGCAAATGTGGATATAAGTTGTTGTAGCCAAAAAGTCAGTTGCAAGCTCTAGAAGAGCTATATATTGTTACCAAAAGATAATTTTCATTGAAAGCTCCAAAAGTGCTAAATATATTCTTATTCAAAGGAACAATTTTGATGGTCGTACTAGACATGTACGAGTGAGATTGAATCACATGTTATGCTAAATCAGAAGTTTACCAAGTTCAAAATGTATATACACACTTGTATATAGTTCGCATGATCGGTTAGACCATCCTGATCAATAATGATGAGAAAGCTATTGAGATTTATATGCACATTTATTAAAATAACCTAAAGTTCTTGTGGTGCTTGTTCTTAAAGGAACTAACTAAATTCCACTTATTAAAAGAACACAAAGTTCTTGTGTTGCTTGTTCTCAAAGGAAATGATTAAGATCCCACTTACCAAAAGAACTTGCAGTTCTTGTACTAAAGTTGAGACTATATGTCTTGCATAACTGAATTAAATATGGGTCCACATATCCACAAATGTAGAAAGATTTATGTGAATTTAGTAGATGCATCTACATTGTTTTATCAACTTACAACCAGAAGTTTGTGAGATTGATTCTAAAAGGATTAAGATTATGCTATTAGACTATTCGCCTTGCAAAAGCTTGTGGGTTTATATTTTAGGCTATATCAGTTGAAATAACTATTACAAAACCTATTGATTATGAACAAAACAGTTTAGCAAAATTTTAATTGGATGCCTCCTCTTTAATAGCTAAATAATGAGAACAAAATTATCTATATGGTATTTCCATATAGCAACACTTATATGCATCAAGCCAACGAGTTATAATAAACTATTCGTCATGATTGGTTTTGTAACGCCCCGAGTTTAAGGCCGGGAGATAATCGGATTAGTTAAACGAATTCGGGTTAAAATTTAAATAGGAGAAAAACAATTTTTGACACACCTAAAGTATTTTAAAAGAGAAAAGGGTAAGAAGGGGATTTTGAAATTAAAGAAAAAAGATTTTGAAAATACCCTCATCTCCCTAAAGTTGTCTTTCAAGTTACTTTTCAAAGGAAACCCATTTTCACTATTCCATTGGTTTCAACACTTCATCCAAGCGATTTCTTCAAGGTAATTTCTTCCTTATTATGATTTGACTTATTTGAGTTATTTTCATTGAAACCTTTCCTTTAAACCCATAAAAATGCATTTTTTGGTTTGGGTTGGAAAAATGGGTATTTTTCATGGGATTTTCGTGGGTTTGTTTTTCCATGGTTAAACATGTACTTTAATTTAAGCTTTGAGTAGTAAAACATGTTGGGGTGATGGTTGGATTTGGGGAAACCCGAAATGGGTCTAAAATAGGATTTTTGGGTTGAAAAGGGTGAGTTTTTGGCTTGGTTTTGGGGAGAAATCGTGACTGATGGTTCCCTTGTTGTTGGTGGAAGTTTTTAGATGATATTTGGTGTGTTTTGATGTTTATAACAGGTGGGTTCAGCTTGAGGTTTCATTAGAACGAATTTGGTTGAAGTTTGGGCTTGAATCGATGTTTGTTGATGCAAGATTGTTCAGTTCTGGGTTTTTGTTGTGTTTGTGAGTGTATTGGTGTTCTAACGTTCAGTTTTGGGTTGCTTACAACAGAGGAATCAGATTCGAGCTTTGTGAACGGAAATCCGGGTAGTTCGGAGGCTTGATTCGACATCTTAGACATCATTTGTGTGTTGGCTGGTGAGTAGATCGATTTTAAAAGCCTTAACGTTGTTAAGAGAATGTTTTGGGAGTTTGGATTGAGCTTGCAAGGCCAATCCAAGCTCAAGAGTAAGTTTTAAAGGTTTTATGCAATTAATCTGTGTTTTATGATTCTTGATGCAATGTGAACATGTCATGTTGATAATGTGTTAGTTTGCATTGTTGTACATGTTGAGACTTATGACTTGTGTTTATACTTGCATCGTGAGTACATGCCTTGCATGGAAGTTCAGACATGGTAAGTGGTTCAAGCATCGGTAATGCTTGTGGTTGTGAATGAGTATATTGACACGTGTTGAGTTGTTACCGGATATAATTGATCGATCAATAGGATTAGAGTGCACTCAAGGTGAAAGTCGCGCGTGGCCTTAGTAATGTTAGATTCCACTAAGGAGGAGTACGGTGATGTGAGATTCCACCGGAAGTTATGTTTTTACTAGACGGGTGAGTACGATGATGTGAGATTCCACCAGAAGTGTCTAGTGGGTTTGAGAAACTATACGCATATCTGAGTAAAAACGATGAATGCCAATATACTCATGATGCTTTAATTCTCATGTTAAGCATGTTGTTGATTCCTTCTTTTAGGCTTATGCATTGTTGGTTACTTTGCTTGCGTTATGGGAATGAGCATGTGGTGGTAAGCCTATGGCTTGTGGTTGCATTCGGTAAATGCACGTGAAGGTAAATGCATGTTGTTATGAGTTCAAGCATAGGTAGATGATTTGGAAATGGTTTCTGTTTTCAAGCAAACTAATGTTTTAAAACTGCATTGTTGTAGCTACCATTTTTAGCACCGCTCACTAAGCTTAAACGCTTACGTTCTCTTTTCCAACAATGCAGTCCCTTAGACCTTTGGAGCAGCTCGGGGAACAAGGAAGAATCCAATAGAGTTGGTTTGCTCAAGTATGAATTTAGACTTCAATAATTACTATTAAGCAATGGGATATGACCTTTATGTTTTGAGGTGTTGTTGGCATGTCTCTTGCTTTAGACAAGTTTGCTTACTTGTTTTGAGCTTGCATTGCCTTATGCCTTGATGGTTTATGGTTTGGTTTAGCTTTTGGCTATGTTGGTGAATGCTATGTATGCTTGTTTTCTTTAAGAATCTTGTATGGTTGGTTGTTGCATCGTTAAGTGTTTAAATTGCTTTATATGTTTATCCATAGATGCCTTGAGTCATATGTGTGTTTGTATATTGCTTAACTCTTGTTAAATGCCTCTAGTGTTGAGTCATTTGTGCTTTTAACAGTTAAAACATGTTTTGCAGGGCAGGGCGTATCGATACGCTCAAGGGCGATATCGATACGGTCCCTTGTTTTGGGCAAGGCGTACCAGTACGTGAGGGCGTATCGATACACAAAATGCTCTCTGGAAATCTAAGAAATTGACCAAGGGGAAACTGACCGTTAAGGGCGTATCGATACTAGCCTTGAGGGTATTGATACGGTTTCCCTAGGTTTGACTTGGGGTGTTGACCAAGTACAGGCGTACCTATACGATCCTTTAGCGTATCGATATGACCTGTTGTAAAATTTAAAAAAGGGTTATCATAATTGCCTGTTATGCGTGTTTTGTATCCATGTGTGTTTTCCGCTGCGTGTCCTCTCACATAGGATATAATTAATGCATCTAGACAAGATAAATTTAAAAGAAATTTTCTAGGGTTGCTAATCGGAGTGGAGCCTTTGCGGGTTTCGCTTCGGTTTTCCCCTTGTAGCTCGTTTGATGCGATTTGGCGGCTAGGCCGGGTCGAGGGGGTTACAGGTTTTTGGTCAGAAGTCATACATTTCCCATTTTATAATATTTGAATGTGCGATATATTGTTGAATTGCTCCACCACAACGCAAAAAAGGGTAAATAAAAAGAGTTGAGAATTTATATTGAGTATGAGTCTCCTTTTATGTTTACCATTAATTGGAGAATCATTTATGACATGATTTTTCTCAACATCATGGGGAGATAATAATCAGATGGATAAAAAAAAATGAATTATATTTATCTAGATCCTTGTATATGAACTAGAAGTTCATAAGATAATTCATGTTATTACATGTCAACTGCAAAACATATTTACTGACCTAATGAGAGTAACTAAGACTCATATACCAGCTTAAATGCTCTAAATTTGAATTACATGTTAGAGCGAATGGATGTAAATCATGCATGAAGCATGAAAATTGGTTCCAATGATCGAAATTCTCGTAAATAGAAATTAGTATAAGATGGTCATATATTGGAGGCGGGTGCTCCTAAAGATACCCAAGACATAACTAATAATAAAACTCTAGAAGAGTTTCAGGTTCCTGAAATAATGATTGAAATCTTGAAGAGATCTCGGCGAGTTATGTCACTACGAGAATGGAACCAGAAAATTGAAAAGTTGTCGACAACGATTTTACAAACAATTTTACACAGAAAACTTCTATAGAAGTAAAGAAAGAAAACGAGGATCTTGTATAAGAATCTATAGATGTTGAAATGATTGGCCAATATAGAAAGACGCTATAAACTTCCAAAGAAGAAATATTTGGACCAGCAGTCCAAACACCTAAAGGTGTAATACAAGTGAGACACAAATAAGTAGTCGTAAATACGACTTGAATTATGATTTATGAAGTGTTTTAATTATTTCCTGGTGGATGCAATTACTTTGGCAGTTATGAAATATTTTATATGCGTCGAATTACTTTATGGATCCATATTTATCCTTGAAGGATTTAAAATGCTAGACACATTTGAAAATTTCTGAGGAAATTTATTTAAACATGTCTCATTCGATATTTAGATTTTGGTGCAATTGGTATAATCGCCTTAGTGAGTACTAAATGAGGAAATGCTATAAGAATGATTAGATTTCCTTATGTATTTTATAAATGAGTTTGGATCAAGATTCATTATGATAATTTGAATATCATTAGAACTTCTGCAGAGCTTCAAATTGGAAACTCATGAAGCGCTTTCAATGTGTTAATGAAGTTATCTGAGAAAAAGAATATTGACATCAAGTTTTATCTCGACCTGAAGATCAAGCATTTAAATATCTTTTTGTCTATGAATAGACATCAACTAAAAGAATCTTAAAGAATATTCAATATGGATAAAACATATCTATTGAGTATCTTTATATTTGCAAGATTATTGAGTGTGAATAAATTTATCTTCGAGAGAAAGATAAATAAATAATTCGCTTGGAAGCACCATACATTAGTTGGTCAAGAAATATCCATAGATATACAAAGATTAACCTTTATATCTTCAAACATTCGTCGATGCCTCCTCAAATCTTGTAGAAATGATTGTTATGCACGAGGCAAGCCAAAAATGTGTTTGGCTAAGACCATTGACCCAACATATAAAGAAGATATATGAATTTACTTTCACAAGATATGATACAAATGTCATCTTGTGTAGATATAATGAAAGGTGGATACATCATGGAACATATTACTCAAAAGTTTTGTCCCCCGAGATCTTTAGAAAAATATTCAAGATTGAATTATGAAGATTCAAAGATCTTATGTGGTGTTTTTATAATGGGGAGTAAATACGCGATGCACTCTGTAATACCCTGATTTCAATAGATAATAATAATAATAATAATAATAATAATAATAATAATAATAATAATAATAATAATAATAATAATAATAATAATAATAATAATAATAATAGAGAAGCGGAATGAGATAAGAAGGGAGAAACAAAAAAATAAAAAGGGCCTACAAGTAAGGGGTTTGGAACCTGCAACCTTGGCTTTGGGTGTAACAGATTTAGCCATCCACACTAAGGCAATCTTTAGTTAAGGCCTGCCTTGATATTTATTTAAAGTGTTTGCATGTCCAATAATAATAATAGAATTTGATTCGACTCTCTAGCTACCCCCGAATGCCCCTTTCTTGATCCACAAAAAAACTGATCTAGATAATTCTCAAAACCTTTCTCCTTCCCCCCAACTCTCGGATGGTCTCCGATCTCCCTCACCGTGCCGTCGTGGTCGCCACCGCCCCCGCTGTTCGGAGCACCTCAACGTCCCGACCAAACCCTAGCCACCACTCGCGCGTTAGCACCGCTGTCCGTCGTGAAGCTTGGTTCGAAAATTTTGTAGAAACCCTAAGTTCGACCCTTCTATTTTCTAACGATTACGTGGTCGTCCGCCTTCCGTTCATCGCGCTACCACCAGTAGGTTCCTCACGCTATGATGAACAAAACCCCTCCGACGGTTCACCCATCTGACACTGGGAGAGGCCTCATCGGAGCTACGCTTGTCTGGTTACCATTTTCGCATTTCAGGTAAAATTGGTGGTTTTCGACCAACTTTCGGCGTTTGAATGTTATCGTGGAAATGTGGTTTTGATGATCTTCGTTTTTTCGGTTGTTTTGGCGCGAAAAGAGTTTCCAGCGACTTTTCTTGCGGCCACCCGAAAACCCAGGGTGAGTATACTGTGTTAATTTCGGTCCAACCCAAACCCAACCTATATCTAACCCGACCCGAACCCGTATCCGACCCGAATCGATCTAACCCGACTCATATCCAAGCCCAACTCGTCTGCCGAGTCAACTCAGCCCGAGTCAGCTCAGTGAGTCAGCCGAGTCAACTCAGTTGACCTCTACCTGTTGACTGTTGATGTCAGCGTTGACCTGGTGCCGCCAGCGTTGACTTTGACCCCGTTGACTGTTGACATGTTGACGTCAGCGTTGATCGTTGACCAACAAGTCAACTTTTCCAAAAACTCCCATTTTATGTTTTGCGACGCCCTGAGTCCGTTTTTGAAGCCTGTTTCGCAAAATCCTGACCTGAAAGCCTCCGAATCTGACCTCGAAACCCAATCATGTTTATGTGTTTCATGATTCAATTTTAAGGCAATGTGAATAAGAGATTGATTAATAATTTTTGTTTAATTGAAGGTATCCCTGCATCTTCGCATTTCTGAGATAAAGGATGTCTGAAGAACTAAGTGTTTTGATATAATATTTGAAAAATGTTTTGGACTAAATTGAAAAGAATATAAAATATGTTTTTAGTCGAAAACAACTTGAAACTTGTTAAAGGGTTTTGCAAGGCTTTGGAATGATTTAAAATGCATTCAAAGTAGTCAAAACCGTGATATTCAAGTACACATACCGATACGGTCTGGTATCGCACCAATACGCCCTAGGGTTTCAACTACAAAAATTTTCCAGTAGCCAAAACCTGTACCGATACGCTTAGCCGTATCGATACTATGTGATTTAAAACAGCCCAACGGCTAGTCGTGTACCAATACGGTTGTATCGCGTACCGATACGCCTAACTACCCCAACGGTCAAATTTCCCAACGGTCTTTTAAACTGCAGGACCGTACTGATATGCTAGGCAAGCATATCGATACGTACCAGTTGAAGTGCACAACGACTACTTCCTTATTGGGACCGTATCGATACGATTTGAAGGGTATCGATACACCAAGCTACAAAACTGCATTTATGGTGGGTAATAAAGGCTCTAACGACTCTAATCCAACCCCAGCGGTCCTCAACGACTACAAACTCAATTAGGAGTATAAAATGGACCTCCAAGCATCAAGAGATGGTTAATGCTTCAATTGTCAACAACACTATGATCAAAAATTTTGTCTAGAGCTTTAATTGTACATTTCTTGCTTAGACAACACTAGTGAGCTAAATATTGTTAAATTTGCTCAAGTGTTTAGGTTTTGGGCGAGAGCTTTATAGTGCAAACAATTACCTATTAGAGGGATTTCAAGTTTGCTTTAAGAGTTTCTCTTGTAAGAGAGTGTTTGATTAAGCTAAGGGTAGTTAGCTTAATCGTTGTAACGATTTCCTCCTAAGCCAGGAAAAGGAGACGAAATTCAAAGAGTGAATTTGTTGAAATCCTTAGTTGGAAGCTAAGGTAGTGGATGTAGACCTTGGTTAGAAGGTTGAACCACTATAAATCCTTATGTCAATTGCCTATCTTTCTATTCCCACAAAACACCCAATTATCCAACTTCTCCACACTTGGCGAGCAAGAACGATTGAAGGAATCGAGCACCATAAAACCTAACAATTGGTATCAGAACTTGGCTCAATTGAAGAGAATTAACATCCTATTGAAGCAATCCGGCAAGCTCGATCAACACTTCAAACAACCGACTCAATGGCGCAATCCATCGACAAACTTCCCTTCTTCGACAGGACCAATTATGCTTATTGAAAGACGAGGATGATGTTCTTTGTCAAATCCAAAGACTACAAGCTTTGGGATATCATACAAGATGGCTCGTTCGTACCATAAGGAAGCAAGGCGGAGTGGAGTCCCGACAATCATAAGAAGATGGAGCTAAATTGCAAGGCTTTGCACTTTATATTTTCTGCACTTAGCCTCAACATATACGAGAAGATGTCTTCTTGCGAGAGTTCCAAGGAGGTATGGGACAAGCATGAAGTCACATACGAAGGAACCAACGAAGTAAAGGAGACCAAGATTGGACTCCTCAACCTAGAGTATGAAAACTTCAAGATGGACCCGGAAGAGGACATTGAGAAGATGTTCCATCGATTCAACACCATCACCAATGGACTCAAAGGTTATGGAGAAGTCATTCCGGAGGAGAAGCTTGTCCGAAATCTTATCTATTCCCTTCCCGAGTCATGAGACTCAAAGAGGACCACCATCATCGAAGCTAAGAATTTGAAGACCTTGAAGCTTGATGAACTCATGGGGTCACTTCTCACTCACCAAATTATGAAGAAAGACAAAGAAGAGGAGAAGAAGAAGGAAGAGATAAGAAAGATGGGGAAGAAGAAGATCATGGATCTAGACATCAACGCAAGTGTCGCTGGTCTCAAATCCTCCACATGCCATCATGTAGAACTAAGTGAGGAGGAAAGCGAAGATGAAGAGATGGCCTATCTCTTCAAGAAATTCACTCGGTTCATGAATAGCAAAATGGATAAATCCAAGCATGAATCGAAGCAGAAGATGAAGGATTCCCATAAGTCCAACAAAAATGGATCATCTTCAAAGAAAGCATATGTGGTGACATGGAGTGATGAATACTCCACCGATGATGAGGTAGCCCACCTATGCTTCATGGCCCTCAATGAGGGGGAGATAACTTCTAACTCATCTAGTTCAAATTCATATTCTTTTGATGAGTTACAAGAAGCCTATGATGAATTGGTTTTTGAGTTCAAGGCTTCATTTTCGAAAAACAAGAAATTGATTTCAAAGTTAAAAACTGAAAATGATTTGCATTATAAAACCAATTTAGAGTTTGAAGCAAAAATTAATGATTTTGAGCTTAAAGTTTTAGACTTACAAAACTTGCTTCAAACGATGGAAAAAGATCATGAAAAAGAAGTTGATGATCTTAAGAAGGAAAAAGATTTAATTTCCAATGAACTTCAAAAGAAAATTGATTTTGGAAAATCACTTTTATGTAAGACAATCTAGTGCCCCTAGATTTGTAAATGGTAAAGGTTTTAGAAGTATTTAGGTCCAAAAAGGACTAAGTACTTCAACTAAAAAGAATGAAATTGAAAAATTGATTCCTAAGGGGACTAAGTTTTGTGCGACTAACGTCTATGGATCCAAAGAAATTTTGATACCAAAAATTACTTGATTGTCTTATGATAGGTGTGATGGAGATTGATCAACAAGTCAAATATTGGGGGGAGCTCCATGCACACAAAGAAAGACACTTGAAGAGGAAGGCTTCACATCCTCCCTTGGATTTAAGTGTTGGTAAAATCTAGTTGCTATTGTTTGTTTAATTTGATTTATTTTAATTCAACTAGATTATCATGTGTTAGACTAACATTGTTTGATGCTTTGAGTAAGGAGGAGCCAATTTTAAAACCAAATTTTTAATGGTGTCAATTTTCTTTTTACCTCCTAAGTTATTTTGAGCCCAATATCATTTTAAATTGTTTTTGATATAACAAAAAAGGGAGAAATGGTTTGGAAATTTGATTTTTCAAGTTTTTCAACAGAATAAGGGGAGCTTTAATCTAATTCAAAATTTAAGTCTCTTATTCAAATTTTAAAATACAAAGGGGGGGAGAATCCCAAATAATTTTTCAAGTTGATTTTATTATATCAAAAAGGGGGAGATTGAAGAACTAAGTGTTTTGATATAATATTTGAAAAATGTTTTGGACTAAATTGAAAAGAATTTAAAATATGTTTTTAGTCAAAAACAACTTGAAAACATGTTTAAGCGGTTTACAAGGCTTTGGAATGTTTTAAAATACATTCAAAGTAGTCAAAACCATGATTTTCAAGTATCAGTACCGGTACGGTCTGGTACCGTACCGATATGCCCTAGAGTTTCAACTATAGAAATTTTCCAGTAGCCAAAACCCGTACCGATACGCTTAGCCGTGTCGATACGGTGTGATTTAAAACAGCCCAACGGCTAGTCGCGTACCAATACAGTTGTATCGCGTACCGATACGCCTAACTACCCTCAACGGTCAAATTTCCCAATTGTCTTTTAAACTGCAGGACCGTACCGATACGCTAGGCAAGTGTATCGATACGCACCAGCTGAAGTGCACAACGGCTACTTCCTTATCGGGACCGTATCGATACGGTTTGAAGGGTATCGATACGCCAAGCTGCAGAACTGCATTTATGGTGGGAAATAAAGGCTCCAACGGATCTAATCCAACCCAACGGTCCTCAACGTCTACAAACTCAATTAGGAGTATAAAAGGGACCTCCAAGCATAAAGAGATGTTAATGCTTCAATTGTGAACAACAATATGATAAAAAATTGTGTCTAGAGCTTTAATTGTACATTCCTTGCTTAGACAAAACTAGTGAGCTAAATATTGTTAAATTTGCTCAAGTGTTTAGGTTTCGAGTGAGAGCTTTATAGTGCAAACAATTACCTATTAGAGGGATTTCAAGTTTGCTTTAAGAATTTCTCTTGTAAGAGAGTGTTTGATTAAGCTAAGGGTAGTTAGCTTAATCGTTGTAACGGTTTCCTCTTAAGCCGGGAAAAGGGGACGAAATTGAAAGAGTGAATTTGTTGAAATCCTTAGTGGGAAGCTAAGGTAGTGGATGTAGACCTTGGTTAGAAAGTTGAACCAATATAAATCCTTGTGTCAATTGCCTATCTTTCTATTTCCACAAAAACACCCAATTATCCAACTTCTCCACACTTGGCGAGCAAAAACAGATGAAGGAATCGAGCACCATAAAACCCAACAATGTCATATTCAAAATTGAGAGTGTTCAAATTTCGTTTCAAGGGTCAACCGATATAGCTCGGAATTGAGGTAATACATTTCTACCTCTTGCATGCTTTATGAAACATGTTGGTATTCGGTTAAAGTATGTGTGTTTTTTATTAAGTGTACTTCCAACTCTGCTAAGTCAACTCGCTTATGAAACAAAAGGATGGAAATCTGAATAAGACCGAGTTATTTGGAAGAGAAGTTTAGTATATATATATATATATATATATATATATATATATATATATATATATATATATAGTTTATGTTAGTAATTTAACCAAATATAACTTGTCTTGGTAGTTAAATATATGTTTTCTACTCCAAAGATCCCAAGTTCAAACCCTGCAAGAGGATTTTTTAAAAAGAATTGATCCATCAAAGTGACGTTGTTTTGGCTTGACCTCCATGTAATATATTGTTTATCATGTCATTGCTCTGTTAAGAGTTAACAGCAGAGTAGTATAAAAGAGACGAAAACTATAGTTTCGTGTTAAATTTGGACAATTAAAAGTTTAGTGACAAAAAAGTCAATGCATATAGTTTGATGGTATCTCATGTAGTTTACTCTTATTTTTATTTGGTTTATTGGGTTATATTTTAAATATTTCACATATTAATAAAAATATTTAAAATTAACAAACTGTTTAAAATAAAAAGCCACAAAATTTTCTAATATGCATGATTTTTTTGCCGAAAAATTTAATTCAAATATATTTTTGAAGTAAAACTTAATTCAAATATATATGTGTGTATATTGTATTTTTACTATATTTTATGTTTTTACTATATAATTACTATTGTGAATAAAATAACGAAGAACAACGAACAATATTAAAAGAACAAAAAGATGAGAGAAAGAGGGAGATTTGTATTATTCTAAAATATAGGCTTATGTGTACAATGCCTTAATCAAATCATCTACGTATAGGCATAAGAAGTACATAATACACTGAACTCTAATTAATGAAGATAATATTCCTAATGATAAAGTAAATCAATTCTCCTAGATAAAGTTCTAATCATGATAGACATCCACATAGATAAATATTCAAAACACTCCCCCATTGGATGCATATGAAGATAATGTACCCCATTAAAACCTTACTAAGATCAAAACTCAATGGGAAAAAAGTTTTCTTTAGTGAAGGAAAAAGAGTACACACTTCTTTGATATTCATAACATGTTGCCTCAATAAAAACCTTACCAGGAAAACCCATTGGGACAAAACCTCGGTTAAGGGATAAAGACTGTGTAACCCCCTAAACCCGCCTATGCGTTAATACGGATCCTAGGAAGTCACATTAGGGTCACCGGAGCGACCCACGTTAAAATTTCAAATAAACAAATTGCTAAATCATTTAAAATCGTAAATCAAGTTTGAATTAAAATACAATTTCAGAAAACATTCAAACAATGAAACAAATTTGTGATAAAAGTTGTTAATACAAGTTTTATACTCGAATATAAAACAACACGTGACATACATGCCCCCTAATTACACAAGTGTCGTACTCCGCAAGCAAAGCCGAGGAAAGTCCCGTACCGACGTTGATAACTACAACATGGTTGATCTTTTAACCTATGATGGTAAAAACAACGTGAGCTTCGGAAAGCTCAATAATACAAACTATCAGGAGATGCTAAAGGTACAAGTAGGTATATGGAAACTTAATAGTGTCATGAAGAATTGGGCAAAGGTAAGCTCAAATTACGATTCGATAATTAAGTGAAGCATTATTAGGAGGTCACAAAGTTATTCTTTATTTGATCACCCGGACCTTAAGAGGTGAGTCTAAAGCTAGCGATTCAAAAGAGATTCAGATTTCAGAAGTTGAATCAAGGAGTTCATAGTGGTCCATTAAGCGTGAATTGTAAGTTTACTAAGAGTTCAACATTGATATATTCATTTATTAGGTTATGTTTCAGAAGAGGTCATAAAGTTTTATTAATTTACTTAACTACCCTCTAACCGAACTCAAAAATGCAATTCCCCCTGAACTGCATTCAGAAGGTCTTACCCTAGGCCTGAGGCATAGGAGCCTACCTAAGGGAATGCCTTAGGTCCAGAAAGACTTACCCTAGGCCCGTCAGGCGTATGAGCTTACCTAAGGGAATGCCTTAGGTCTAGAAAGACTTACCCTAGGCCCATTGGGCATAGGAGCTTAGGTCCATAAGGGCTTACCAACGCTGAGCCTACAGATCTTCATTTAAGTCCCAGATAATATACCCCAGATGAAATTTAGTTTATATTCAGAAGACAGTAATATCAGAAAACAGATATCAGATATATTTTTATATCAGAAGACATATATCATATTTATTTTTGTATCAAAAGACGGATATCAGATATATTTCTGTATCAGAAAACAAAAGCCAAGAGTTGAGCTTTCATTACGGGTAACTGAGTCATACTTTTAATTCAGAGTAGATAATCTTAGTTTAAAGCAAAGTGTATTCATGGACATAGGGTACACACTTTATGGTTCAATATATTTCTCAAAGACGCTTGATAATTATCAGAAAGGAAGCATTTAACGTCTGAAAATTTTGGACTGATTTCAGAATGAGGTCCTTAGGCGAGGGAGCTCGGTACTAACAGTTCAAACAAACATTCGGAAGTTAACACATTGAGATTTCCGATGTATCGAGAGTTATCCAATCATTTAAGCTAACAAGGGCACTTTGGTCATTTCGACCTTTAGGGGTAATTTGGTAATTAGACTATAAGGTAAAAGCAGTGATGTACGGAGTTCAGAAGTTCTAGTCACTTATCAGTTTTCCGAGTCCTTTTGAACTGATCGCAAACCATCATTTCAATGTTTAATATTTAGCCGAATCGGTACCCTTAAGTACTCACTTCTTAAAATCGACTACCTTGTATAAAAAAGCTCTTTTTCACTAAACAACCATTGAACGTACACTGAGGAAAATCGAACATGTGTTCAATTGGTATTCTTCAAGTATTCGAACATGTGTATTGTACCTGAACTCGATCCGTAACATCGAATACACGCGAAGAACATACTGCATTTACGATTGACTTAAGTACTTCCATAAATTATCTTCAGAGATTTATTCAGAATCTTAGAAAATCCGAGTACCTTACAAAACCGAAGATTTAAGTCTTGATACTAGAACGTTCCAAGAAATTCTGAAATTTTCATATGAATCGGTTGTTTTATCAGATCCATTGTATGTTTATATGTTACTTTCATTGCCATGGTTATTTTAGTCCTTTTTAAACATTTAGGGAATTTCCGTAATTTTATACCAGAATATTTGACGTTGAATCCTTCTAACTCTATTAATCGAGTTTCAAGATTAACTACCTTATTAATCACCGAGTGAACTCAATTCTTTTGGTCTACTAAACTTCTCTTCCAAATAAATCAGTCTTATTCAGATTGCCATCCTTTTGTTTCGTAAGCGAGTTGACTTAGCAGAGTTGGAAGTACACTTAATCAAAAACATACATACTTTAACTGAATACCTCAATTCCGAGCTACACCGGGTGACCCTTGAAACGACATTCGAACACTCTCGATTTTGAATATGACATCCTATATCTCGGGAATGCGAAGATGCACAGATACCTTCAATTAGACAAAAATTCTTAATCAATCCCTTATTCACATTGCCTTAAAATTTAATCATGAAACACATAAACATGATTGGGTTTCAGGGTTAGATTCGGAGGCTTTCGGGTTAGAATTTTTCGAAACGGGATTCAAAAACAGACTCGGGGCATTGAAAAACATAAAATGGGAGTTTCCAAAAAAGTTGAATTTTTGGTCAACGTCAACGCTGACGTCAGCAATCAACGGACAGAGGTCAACTGAGTTGACTCGGCTGACTCATTGAGCTAACTCGGGCTGAGTTAACTCGGTGACTAACTCGGGCTGAGTTGACTCAGTAGACGAGTTGGGCTTGGATACAGGTCGGGTTAGATTTATTCGGGTCGGATACAGGTCTGGGTCGGGTACGAGTTAGACCAAAATTAACCCAGTATACTCACCCTGGGTTTCCGATCACCGAACGGCCGCCGAAAAATTCATCAGAGACTCCTTTCACGCCAAAACTGCTAAAAAAATAAAGATCATCAAAAACACATTTCCACGATAACATTCAAACGCCGAAAGTTGGTCGGAAACCACAAGTTTTACCTTAAATGCGAAAATGGCAACCGGACAAGCGTAGCTCCGATGAGGCCTCTCCCGGTGTCGGATGGGTGAACGGTTGGAGGGGTTTTGTTCGTCGTGGCGTGAGGAACCTACTAGTGGTGGTAGCGCGATGAACGGAAGGCGGACGGTGACGTAATCGCCAGAAAATAGAAGGGTTGAACTTAGGGTTTCTACAAAATTTTTGAACCAAGCTTCACGACGGACGGCGGCGCTAACGCACGAGTGGTGGCTAGGGTTTGGTCGAGACGTTGAGGCGCTCCGAACGGTGGGGGCGGTTAGGGATGTAAAAAGCTGACCCGACCTGAAAACCCGACTGAAACCTGCTCGAGTTAGAACCTGATTTGACCTGAAAATTTAATGACCCGAACCCGATCTGTAACCGACTGTTGTTGACTCGAACCTGAATTCGACATGTTACTGTAGTGACCGAACCCGACCTGCATCTATGTAACGCCCCGGTTTTGGGCTTAGAAGTTTTGGGCGTTGACCGGTTTGGTCAAAGTGCTGTTCGAATCTAAAGAGGTGAAATTAGGAAAGCCTAGTTCGGGTTGCATTAAAAATATGGAAAAATGTTCTAAAATCATCTTTTAATATAATTAAGTGAACTGTGAAATCAATTTTGAAAAATGGGTTTTGGAAGAGTGACATTTTGGCTAGTGACCAAAATGTAATTTTTGAAAGTTTTGTGACTGTTTTATAAAGAGTTGAAACTTTGAATCTTTAAGGAGCTATTATTCCAAAAGTAGTTTCTCCAGATTTTTCTAAGATATTTTGAGATTTATTCTGATTTTAAAACATATCAAAAGTGGAGGGAAAGGCCATTTGGCTATTTTCTTAACTAACTTCTCTATTTTCTTTCTCTCATTTTCTCTCAATCCAAACACTTGTTTTCCAGAGAGTTGTTTCTGATTTTCTCACCTAAAATCCCCCTTTCAATATTCTTTTGATTCCTAATCAACATATCTTCAAAACCTCATCATTTGCTAGTTGATTCAACAAGGTTTTTGATTCCAAAAAGTGGAGAAACACAAGTTTGGAGGTAAGAACGTCCTTCTCCTCTAAACTATCAGTTCTTTACTGAAATTCCCAAGTTCTCAACTCTTAATTGAAGTTTTATTAAAGGATTTTAAGTGGTGAAATGGATCTTGGCTTATAATGCAAGATTTGGTGATTTTTGATGATTTTCGTTAGATATGATTAATCTGTGATTTGAGGTGTGTTTTTGATGTTAAATGAACTCTAAATTGATAAGGAAATGAGTTTTGATTAATGCAATCCCGGATAGGTTGTGTTTCCTAAGTTTAGCTTGTGATTCTTGGATGTTTTTGTGGTGATCTTGTGGATCTGATGTTGCTGGAGGTATAAGGATGTTTATAGGTTGTTTTTAGATGTTAAATGGTGTTAATGGATGTTAGGTTTTGCTGGTTTATGGCTGGGCTTTGTTGAGAAGTGGTTTTGATGTCATTTCGGTTGTGTTTGGTGGCCGAAATTGGAGTGTGAATGAGAGCAGCGAGTTTGAGTGCTTTCATTGAAGCTTTTGATGCATGATGATGCATTAAATCTCTGCTTTAATGTGTTTAATCAGGGGAGGCATCTTTGGATCCAAGAGTTGTTGATCTAGAGGCTTGTTTTGGTGCTTTGGCTTGAGGCGAAGTGGAATCAGTGAGTGAAATTGGGTTTTCGGCTTTGAAACCAATGTCTTGGGAGCTTAGTTTAAGTCTAAACAACTTTGCTAAGCTCGAGTGTAAGTTTTTCGGAAATTCTCTCTAGTGGTGGCCATGATTTTGTTGTGATGCAATGTGGTTTATTGCATGTTTTGATTACTGTTTTGAAAGCATGATTTAGCATGGTATTTGCTGTTTTGATAAGCCATATGTTAAAGGAAGCTCAAGGTAAGAGTTCCTTGTTTTTGAACATTGATTAAATGTGGTTTGATGCTTTTAGATGCATGATGAATATGGCTTGGTTTAATGCTTTAAAACAGTGGATAAATTGATGATAATGATGTATATTGGCAAGTGATGTTTTGAAAAGGTTAAGGTCACTAAGGTGGTTAAAAGTCCTTGAGTGAGCCTTGTTACTTAAGAACATCAAGGTGGTTAAAAGTCCTTGGATGATTCTTGTTACGGACACAAAGGTGTTTAAAAGTCCTTGTGTGGTCCTTTCTATGGTGTTTAAAAGTCCATAGGCCAAGGTGTTTAAAAGTCCTTGGGGTCAAGGTGTTTAAAAGTCCTTGAGGTGATCTAATTCACGGTGTTTAAAAGTCCATGGCCAAGGTGTTTAAAAGTCCTTGGGGTCCAAGGTGTTTAAAAGTCCTTGGGGTGAAAGTTGATGAACTTGTTTTCAAAGAAATGAAATGTATCACTTGTGGCCAATATGACATGTAATGAAATGAAGCATGAGATGCTTGTTTTAAGTATGCTTTTGAGCATGTGTAAATGATGTTTGAAGCATGTTTTATAAGTGTTTTATAAATGCATTATTGGATGGTTTTATTGAGCATTCCTCACTAAGCTTTTGCTTACGCTCTCTTCCGTTTTCTTAATTCAATAATGCAGAGCATTAGAGTACTTGAGGGCAGCAAGGAGGGTAGGCATCCAAGTGGAAACAAAGCTCTAAGTATGGAAGGTTTTCTAAATACATTTTAGCTTTTGGTAATTTGGCAATGGGGGACCAATGTACATGTTTTGGGAGATGTTTTGAACTCCCTAAGTATGTTAAATGTTGTTGAGAATGCTGGTTATTGTGGTTGGCCTTTATATGCTTGAATTGGAAGTTTATGCTTGAATGGCTTACTTGTGTAGGAAGCATGCCTATAGATTTGGGGCTTTTCATATATGTGGATGTTTTGATGAATTGTTGATGCAAGTATGTCTCATATATGTTGAATTGCATGTTGGCAAAGTTTGGTGGCATTTGGAGCATGATTGGTTGGTCAATTGCATGTTTAAGTATGCATTTTTGGGCAATCTGTGCAGGGTGTTTCGGAACAGCACCTACCGTTTCGGAACGGGTGTCTTATTTGTGCCCAGGCGTTCGAAACGGGAGGGGCCGTTCCGAAAAGGAAAGGCCACTGCCAGACCCCCGTTTCGGTACGCGTTGCGGAACGGCACCGAGTTTCGAAACAGGCTATGCCTGTTTCGGAACGGGTGACCGTTGGGGGCTAACATTGGCAGTTATATGTTTTGGAATGTTTGCGTTTTGGTCCTGAAACTTGTTTGTGCAATTGTATGAGTTTGGGAAGTCCTTTTGAGCTGAAATTTTACAGAGAAGCATGAAACATGATTAATTTGAAGATGGTAACTTCAATTTGGGTTAAGTCCTTATAATTATCAGAATTTACAATTTGGTCCCTAAAGTTGTAAATTGTTCAATTAAGTCCCTGTTTGATCTCTGATGTTTGTGATCTTTTGGTATGATGTTTGTGTGATCACAATTAGGTCTAAAGTGCATCTAGACAAGGTTGAAAAGAAAAAAAAAGGGTCGTTAATCAAGGTTGACTTTCGGGTTGACTTTGGTTTTCCCCGTGTGACTTTCTTAATTCGGGTCAACCGTCTAGGCCGGGTTAAGGGGGTTACATTTGGTGGTATCAGAGCTGAGTTCTCGAGTAATTGGGAATGTATGTATGCATGATTGAAGTATGTGCTGTGATGTAGCATGTTGTGGGTACCCATTGCCAAATCAAAGCTAAAGGAAAGATGTTGTTTTGAAATGAAATTGAGCTTGAATACTTGGATTGCTTACCTTGCTGGGCCTGACTTTGTTTTATTTGTGTTGTGATTGCATGGTAAAAGTATGGCACCACGTAGAGAGTTACGAGGTAATGTGCGAGCTACGACTCCTAATGAGAATGAGAATGAGGAAAACACGGGTAGTGCGGTGTTACCTCCTCCTCCACCTGGTGGTGGTGGTGCTGGGGCTGAGGAAGCTGGAGCTGCAGCTGGCGCTGGAGCTGCTGGACCTGGGGCTGGTCAGGGGCAAGCTATGCCTGATATGACGATGTTAGTGCAAGCTATTGCTGGTGCTTTTCAAGCAGCAGTAGCTGGGGCTCGTGGAGCTGGTCATCAGGAAGATGCTGGTGTCAGACTACCTTTGGAGCGTTTGTGCAGTCTTGGTGGGACTGAGTTCAGGGGTATGTCTGCTGAGAGTTCTGAAGCTTGGCTAGAGAGTACCAAGCGAATCTTGGGCCAGATGAGTTGCACTGATGTGCAGAAGCTGGGTTGTGTTGTGTCCTTGCTGCAGAAGGATGCGTATACGTGGTGGACAACCACTATTGCTGGGATGGCAGAAGCTGATGTGACTTGGACATTCTTTCAGAATGTGTTCAAGCGGAGATATCTTGGTGTGAGATATCTAGATGAGAAGAAGCGTGAATTCATGTCCCTTACCCAAGGGAGCATGAGTGTGGCTGAGTATGAGGTGCAGTTTGTGCGACTCAGTCAGTATGCACCGGAGCTGGTACCTGATGAGCGGGCAAGGTGCGAGAGGTTCCGTTATGGTTTAGAGACGGATGTGAAAATGTATTTGCTGGCCGCCGAGTATGATGATTTCGACGTGTTGGTGGGCCGAGCCAAGGATGTTGAGATGAACTTGGGTTTATCTGTGAGAGGTGCTGGAGCAAGTGCTGGGAAGCGACCAGCTGAGTTTAGTTTCGGAGGTGGACGGAACAAGAGGGGACGTGATCAGAAGTATCAGTCTTCAGCTAAGAGAGGTGGTGGTGCACCTGCTAGAGGAGGCAATGCTAGAACTGATCCGAGTGTTTGTTGGATCTGTGGTTCACGTGGTCACATGAAGCGTGACTGTCCTCGTGCCGAGAGAGTGGTGCAAGCTCCTGTTGCGGCTGCTGGTAACGGGTGCTGGAGTTGTGGTTCTGCAGACCACTTGAGGCGGGATTGTCCGAGGTTGGCTGGTGATCAGGTGCGTGCTCCTGTTGTTGCGGCACCGCAGAGAGGTCGTGGGCGCGGCCGTGGTAATTTCCAGAGGAGAGAGGAAGGTGGTCGTGGAGTGGCTCATGTTGTGGCTATTCAGCCTGAGGGTGGAGGCCAAGCGAGGGTGTATGCTCAGCGAGAGGGCAGGAATGATGCGGATGTGATTGCAGGTACCTTTACTTTGCAGTCCTTGTCATTGCTTTCTTTGATTGATTCTGGATCTACGCATTCATACATTTTGCGTGAGCATGCTGAATTGCTTGGTTTGCCTGTTGAGTCTTTGGATGTTGGTGTTCGAGTCACTAGTTCTTTTGGTGAGACTGTTGTGACTAGGAAGCTTTATAGAAGGTGTCCCTTGGTCGTTCAAGAGCATGTTTTCCATGTTGATCTTATGGAGTTGCCCTTCTATGGTTTCGATGTGATCCTTGGTATGGATTGGCTTGCTGAGCATCGTGCTGTTGTGGATTGTGAGAACAAGCGGGTTTCGCTTAAGCTTGTGGATGATTATGAAGTTGTTGTGGTTGGTGAGAATGTGAAGTTTCTTGCCAATGTGGTGTCTACCTTGGAGGCGAGCAGGATGCTGAGGCAAGGTTGCGAAGCTTATCTAGCTTTTGTGATGAATCCTAGCTCTAAAGAGTTGAGGGTGCAAGATATCAGAGTTGTGAAGGAGTTTCCTGGTGTTTTTCCTGAGGAGTTGCCTGGTTTACCTCCTAACCGCGAGGTGGAGTTTGGAATTGAGCTGTATGAGAATACAACTCCTGTGTCCATTACTCCCTATAGAATGGCACCTAAGGAGCTGAAGGAGCTGAAGACGCAGTTGCAAGAGTTGCTTGATCGTGGGTTCATCCGGCCGAGTGTGTCACCTTGGGGAGCACCGATCTTGTTTGTGAAGAAGAAGGATGGCACTATGAGAATGTGCATTGATTACCGTCAGCTGAACAAGTTGACTATAAAGAATCGGTATCCTTTGCCGAGGATTGATGATCTTTTTGATCAATTTCGGGGAGCTGCTGTGTTCTCTAAGATTGACTTGAGGTCAGGGTATTATCAGTTGAAGGTGAAGGATGTGGATGTGCCTAAGACAGCTTTCAGGACAAGGTATGGGCATTATGAGTTTCTTGTGATGCCGTTTGGATTGACAAATGCTCCTGCTGCTTTCATGGACATGATGAATCGTGTGTTTCATGAATACCTGGACAAGTTTGTTGTGGTGTTCATTGATGATATCCTCGTGTACTCGCGTACTGAGGAGGAGCATGAAGAGCATTTGAGGATTGTTTTGCAAGCTTTGTTGGAGAATCAGCTTTATGCTAAGCTGAGTAAGTGTGAGTTCTGGTTAAGGGAGGTGGTGTTTCTTGGGCATGTGGTTTCAGCGGAGGGGATTCGTGTTGATCCTCAGAAGATTGAGGCGGTGATGAATTGGAAAGTTCCTAAGTCTGTTCATGAGGTCCGTAGTTTCCTTGGTTTGGCGGGATACTACCGAAGGTTTATGGATGGTTTTTCCAAGATTGCTGCTCCTTTGACGAAGCTGTTGCAAAAGGATGTTAAGTATGAGTGGACGGAAGCGAGACAGCAGGCTTTTGAGAAGCTTAAGGCGGCTTTGACGCAAGCTCCTATCTTGATTCAGCCTGAATCAGGGAAAGAGTTTGTGGTTTACAGTGATGCATCCTATGTTGGTTTGGGGTGTGTGCTGATGCAGGAGGGTAAGGTGGTGGCTTATGCATCACGGCAGTTGAAAGTGCATGAGCGCAATTACCCTACGCATGATATTGAGCTGGCTGCAGTGGTTTTTGCTCTGAAGATCTGGAGACATTATCTGTATGGTGAGAAGTGTACTGTGTACACAGATCACAAGAGTTTGAGGTATCTGATGTCTCAGAAGGAGTTGAATCTTAGGCAGCGGCGTTGGTTAGAGTTGCTCAAGGATTATGATCTGACGATTGAGTATCATCCTGGAAAAGCTAATGTTGTTGCGGATGCCTTGAGTAGGAAGGTAGCTGTTGAGCTGAGAGCCATGTTTGCTAGCTTGAGCATATCGCAAGATGGTGGTCTCGTTGCTGAGTTGCAAGTGAAACCCTCTTTGGTTCAGTTGATCAAGGATAAGCAGTTGTTGGATGATTCCTTGGTGTCTCATGTTCAGGATATCGCGGAGGGTAGACCTTCGGATTTCTGTTTCAATGATGATGGTGTGCTGTGTTTTGGGAGTCGGATAGTAGTGCCTGCTGATGCAGAGTTGAGGCGTGCTATTCTGACTGAAGGTCATAGTAGTCCTTTTGCTATGCACCCTGGTAGTACTAAGATGTACCGTGATCTTCGTGATGAGTACTATTGGGTGGGTTTAAAGAAGGATGTTGCGGAGTTTGTGAGCAAGTGTTTGGTGTGTCAGCGAGTTAAGGCTGAGCATCAGTTTCCTTCAGGGTTGTTGCAACCGTTGAAAATCCCTGAGTGGAAGTGGGAGAGGGTTACCATGGATTTTGTATCTGGTTTACCTTTGTCTCCATCGAAGAAGAATTCGGTCTGGGTGATTGTGGATCGCCTGACGAAGTGTGCGCATTTCTTGCCTGTGCATACTACGTTTTCTTTGGATAAGCTGGCAGAGCTGTACATTGCTGAGATTGTGCGGCTGCATGGTGTGCCTAAGTCGATTGTGTCGGATAGGGATCCGAGGTTCACATCGCGGTTCTGGCAGTGTTTGCATCAAGCTCTGGGTACAAGGTTGCATTTCAGTACATCCTATCATCCTCAGTCGGATGGTCAGTCTGAGCGAGTTATCCAGATTTTGGAGGATATGTTGAGGTGCTGCGTGATTGAGTTCCAAGGTTCTTGGGAGAAGCATCTGCCTTTGGTTGAGTTTGCTTATAACAACAGTTATCAGGCAAGTATACAGATGGCACCTTATGAGGCTTTGTACGGGAGGAAGTGTAGGACTCCTCTTTGTTGGGCTGAGACTGGTCAAAAGTTGGTTTCAATGCCGGCTTTGTTAAAAGGGACCACAGAGAAGGTAAAGCTCATTTGTGAGCGGTTGAAGGCTGCTTCTGATCGGCAGAAGTCTTACGCGGATTTGAAGCGTAAGGAGATAGAGTATGCGGTGGGTGACCGTGTGTTCTTGAAGGTTTCGCCTTGGAAGAAGGTGATGCGGTTTGGCCGAAAGGGTAAGTTGAGCCCTAGGTACATTGGACCATATGAGGTGGTTGAGCGTGTGGGTCCTGTTGCGTATCGGTTGAGGTTACCTCAGGAGTTGGAGAAGATTCATGATGTGTTCCATGTCTCTATGCTCCGGAGGTATAGATCTGATCCTTCGCATGTGATGTCTGTGGAGGAAGTGGTTTTGAATCCGGATTTGACCTATGATGAGGAACCGGTGAAGGTTCTGGATTCGGATAGCAAGGTTCTTCGTGGCAAGACCATTGAGTTGGTGAAGGTGCTGTGGAAGCATCGCGGTGTTGAGGAAGCCACGTGGGAGCGGAAGGAAGACATGCTGAAGCAGTTTTCTTA
This sequence comes from Hibiscus trionum, assembly GCA_030270665.1. Lineage (NCBI taxonomy): Eukaryota > Viridiplantae > Streptophyta > Magnoliopsida > Malvales > Malvaceae > Hibiscus > Hibiscus trionum. The sequence continues at coordinate 34,729,334 of BSYR01000021.1, forward strand.
TCTCTTTCCTTCAGGTAAATTTCGAGGACGAAATTTCTTAAGGGGGGGAGAGTTGTAACGCCCCGGTTTTGGGCTTAGAAGTTTTGGGCGTTGACCGGTTTGGTCAAAGTGCTGTTCGAATCTAAAGAGGTTAAATTAGGAAAGCCTAGTTCGGGTTGCATTAAAAATATGGAAAAATGTTCTAAAATCATCTTTTAATATAATTAAGTGAACTGTGAAATCAATTTTGAAAAATGGGTTTTGGAAGAGTGACATTTTGGCTAGTGACCAAAATGTAATTTTTGAAAGTTTTGTGACTGTTTTATAAAGAGTTGAAACTTTGAATCTTTAAGGAGCTATTATTCCAAAAGTAGTTTCTCCAGATTTTTCTAAGATATTTTGAGATTTATTCTGATTTTAAAACATATCAAAAGTGGAGGGAAAGGCCATTTGGCTATTTTCTTAACTAACTTCTCTATTTTCTTTCTCTCATTTTCTCTCAATCCAAACACTTGTTTTCCAGAGAGTTGTTTCTGATTTTCTCACCTAAAATCCTCCTTTCAATATTCTTTTGATTCCTAATCAACATATCTTCAAAACCTCATCATTTGCTAGTTGATTCAACAAGGTTTTTGATTCCAAAAAGTGGAGAAACACAAGTTTGGAGGTAAGAACGTCCTTCTCCTCTAAACTATCAGTTCTTTACTGAAATTCCCAAGTTCTCAACTCTTAATTGAAGTTTTATTAAAGGATTTTAAGTGGTGAAATGGATCTTGGCTTATAATGCAAGATTTGGTGATTTTTGATGATTTTCGTTAGATATGATTAATCTGTGATTTGAGGTGTGTTTTTGATGTTAAATGAACTCTAAATTGATAAGGAAATGAGTTTTGATTAATGCAATCCCGGATAGGTTGTGTTTCCTAAGTTTAGCTTGTGATTCTTGGATGTTTTTGTGGTGATCTTGTGGATCTGATGTTGCTGGAGGTATAAGGATGTTTATAGGTTGTTTTTAGATGTTAAATGGTGTTAATGGATGTTAGGTTTTGCTGGTTTATGGCTGGGCTTTGTTGAGAAGTGGTTTTGATGTCATTTCGGTTGTGTTTGGTGGCCGAAATTGGAGTGTGAATGAGAGCAGCGAGTTTGAGTGCTTTCATTGAAGCTTTTGATGCATGATGATGCATTAAATCTCTGCTTTAATGTGTTTAATCAGGGGAGGCATCTTTGGATCCAAGAGTTGTTGATCCGGAGGCTTGTTTTGGTGCTTTGGCTTGAGGCGAAGTGGAATCGGTGAGTGAAATTGGGTTTTCGGCTTTGAAACCAATGTCTTGGGAGCTTAGTTTAAGTCTAAACAACTTTGCTAAGCTCGAGTGTAAGTTTTTCGGAAATTCTCTCTAGTGGTGGCCATGATTTTGTTGTGATGCAATGTGGTTTATTGCATGTTTTGATTACTGTTTTGAAAGCATGATTTAGCATGGTATTTGCTGTTTTGATAAGCCATATGTTAAAGGAAGCTCAAGGTAAGAGTTCCTTGTTTTTGAACATTGATTAAATGTGGTTTGATGCTTTTAGATGCATGATGAATATGGCTTGGTTTAATGCTTTAAAACAGTGGATAAATTGATGATAATGATGTATATTGGCAAGTGATGTTTTGAAAAGGTTAAGGTCACTAAGGTGGTTAAAAGTCCTTGAGTGAGCCTTGTTACTTAAGAACATCAAGGTGGTTAAAAGTCCTTGGATGATTCTTGTTACGGACACAAAGGTGTTTAAAAGTCCTTGTGTGGTCCTTTCTATGGTGTTTAAAAGTCCATAGGCCAAGGTGTTTAAAAGTCCTTGGGGTCAAGGTGTTTAAAAGTCCTTGAGGTGATCTAATTCATGGTGTTTAAAAGTCCATGGCCAAGGTGTTTAAAAGTCCTTGGGGTCCAAGGTGTTTAAAAGTCCTTGGGGTGAAAGTTGATGAACTTGTTTTCAAAGAAATGAAATGTATCACTTGTGGCCAATATGACATGTAATGAAATGAAGCATGAGATGCTTGTTTTAAGTATGCTTTTGAGCATGTGTAAATGATGTTTGAAGCATGTTTTATAAGTGTTTTATAAATGCATTATTGGATGGTTTTATTGAGCATTCCTCACTAAGCTTTTGCTTACGCTCTCTTCCGTTTTCTTAATTCAATAATGCAGAGCATTAGAGTACTTGAGGGCAGCAAGGAGGGCAGGCATCCAAGTGGAAACAAAGCTCTAAGTATGGAAGGTTTTCTAAATACATTTTAGCTTTTGGTAATTTGGCAATGGGGGACCAATGTACATGTTTTGGGAGATGTTTTGAACTCCCTAAGTATGTTAAATGTTGTTGAGAATGCTGGTTATTGTGGTTGGCCTTTATATGCTTGAATTGGAAGTTTATGCTTGAATGGCTTACTTGTGTAGGAAGCATGCCTATAGATTTGGGGCTTTTCATATATGTGGATGTTTTGATGAATTGTTGATGCAAGTATGTCTCATATATGTTGAATTGCATGTTGGCAAAGTTTGGTGGCATTTGGAGCATGATTGGTTGGTCAATTGCATGTTTAAGTATGCATTTTTGGGCAATCTGTGCAGGGTGTTTCGGAACAGCACCTACCGTTTCGGAACGGGTGCCTTATTTGTGCCCAGGCGTTCGAAACGGGAGGGGCCGTTCCTGGGCAATCTGTGCAGGGTGTTTCGGAACATCAACTCAACTATGAGTCCCAATCCACCACCAAGCCACCATTCTTCAATGGGGACAACTACCCATATTGGAAGAATAGGATGAGGCTTTTTCATCAAGTCTACCGACTACATGGTGTGGGATGTGGTTGAAGAAGGACCATACATTCCCATGAAGAGAGATGTAGAAAGACTCGTCCCAAAGGTAAAAGCCGAGATGACGGATGATGAAAGAAGATGGATGCAAGTGAATGACAAAGCCCTCCATATGATATTTTGTGCACTTGGTCCGGATATCTACTCCAAGGTGTCTTCAATCGAAAATTCCAAGGAGGTTTGGGACACCCTCGAAACAACATATGAGGGGACTAGTGATGTAAAGGAGACAAAGATTGGGCTACTCAATCTAAGCTATGAAAACTTCAAGATGGATCCCAATGAAAGCGTCTCCAAGATGTTTGATCGATTCTCGGTCATTGTCAACGGTTTGAAGGGGTTCGGTGAAATCATCCCCGAAGACAAACTAGTGAGGAAATTGTTGTACTCTCTTCTGGAGTCTTGGGATGGCAAGAGAACGGCTATTATTGAAGCTAGAGATTTGAAAAATCTCAAGCTTGATGCTCTTGTTGGTTCTCCACTCACCCATGAGATTATGAGAAAGGGAAGTGTTGGGTTTTTCAACGCTCGATTCGATCAACCGTTCTTGCTCGCCAAGTGGTGGAGAGGTGGATTTTTGGGTGGAAGGGTTTTGGAAGCTAAAAGAAAAAAGACACAATGATTTATAGTGGTTCAACCTTCTAACCAAGGTCTACATCCACTACCTTAGCTTCCTACTAAGGATTTCACAATCAATCCACTAATTGATTCGTCCCCTTTTCTAGGCTTAGGAGGAAACCCTTTACAACCCTCGAAGCTTTCTACCCAAAGCTTGAAGGAAAATCCTCTTTACAAAGAGAAACAATAAGCAAACTTGAAACCCTCTAATAGGTGTTTGTTTGCACAATTACGCACTCACCCAAAACCTAAAACACTTGAGCAATTTTAACAATGTAAGCTCACAAGTGTTGTCTAAGCAAGAAATGAACGATTTAAGCTCTAGACAAGTTTTTCACTCATAATGTTGTAACAATTGAAGCTCTTATTAATCTTGATGCTTGGAGGTCCCTTTTATACTCCAAATTGAGTTTCTAGCCGTTTATGGCCGTTGGGGATGAGTTATAGCCGTTGGGGATACAAAATAGCCGTTTATTTCCCACAAAATGCAGTTCAGCAGCTTAGTGTATCGATACACTCTCCCCTGTATCGATACGGTCTTGAAATCAATATAGCCGTTGAGCTCTTCAGCTGTTGCGTATCGATACGCTTGCCTGGCGTATCGGTACGGTCCTGCAAATTCAAATGACCGTTGGGAATGACCGTTGGGTGTATCGGTACGCGATACCACCGTATCGGTACGCGACTAGCCGTTGGGCTATTTAAAACATACCGTATCGATACGGGTAAGCGTATCGGTACGGGTTTTAGACACCGTATCGATACGCGTAGCCGTATCGATACGGGTTTTAGCTACTGGAATTCTAGTTGCCTGAAAATCTCAAGGCGTATCGATACACTTAGATACAGTATCGATACGGTCACTTGGAATGCATGGTTTTGACCACTTTAAATGTATTTTAAGTCCATTCCAGAGCTTTAAAAACCCTTAAACATATTTTCAAGTTGTTTTTGACTAAAACATATTTTAAATTCTTTTCAATTTAGTCCAAAACATTTTTCAAATATTATATCAAAACCTTAGTTCTACAATCTCCCCCTTTTTGATATAATAAAACCAACTTGAAAAATTGTTTGGGATTGTCCCCCTTTAATTTTAAAAATGTGAATAAGAGATTAAGGATATGAAATCAAAATAAAGCTCCCCCTTATTCATTTGAAAATTCAATTTTTCAAACCATTTCTCCCCCTTTTTGTTATATCAAAAAGAATTTAAAATGACATTTAAGTTCAAGATAACATAGGAGGCAAAAAAAAAAAATTTTGACACTTAAAATTTTGGTTAAAAAAAAATTGGCTCCCCCTTACTCAAAGCATCATTAAAATGTTAGTTCAACATTTATGAATATCTAGTTGACATAAAATAAAATAAATCAATAAACACTAAAACAACTAGATTTTACCACACTTGAACTCAAGGGAGGATGTGAAGCCTTCCTTCTTCAAGTGTTCTTCCTTGTGTGCATGGAGCTCCCCCTTAATGTTTGACTTGTTGAACACTCTCCATCACACTTAGCAAAAAACAATCAAGTAATTTTTGGTATCCAAATTGCTTTGGATCCATAGACGTTAGTAGCACAAAATTTAGTCCCCTTAGGAATCCATTTTTTAATTTCATCCTTTTTAGTTGAAGTGATTAGTCCTTCTGGGACCCAAACACTTCTAAAACATTTTCCATTTAAAAATCTAGGGGCACTAGATTGTCTTACATAAAAATTTGATTTTCCAAAATTGTTTTTCTTTTCAAGCTTTTTGGAAATCAAATCTTTTTCCTTTTTGAGATCATAAACTTCCTTTTGATGATCTCTTTCCATCGTTTGAAGCAAGTTTTGTAGGTTTAAAACTTTAAGCTCAAAATCTTTAATTTTTGCTTCAAACTCTAAATTGGTTTTAGAAAGCAAATCATTTTCGGTTTTCAACTTTGAAATCAATTTTTTATTTTTCGAAAATGAAGCCTTGAATTCAAAAACCAATTCATCGTAGGCTTCTTGTAACTCATCAAATGTATAAGAATTTGAAATAGATGAGTTAGAAGTTACCTCCCCCTCATTGAGGGCCATCATGCATAGGTGGGCTACTTCATTATCGGTGGAGTCTTCATCACTCTAAGTGGCCACATATGCTTGTTTAGAAGATGATCCCTTCTTTTTGGATTTGTGGGAATCCTTCATCTTCTTCCTCGATTCATGCTTGGATTTTTCCATTTTGTTCTTCATGAACCGGGTGAATTTGTTGAAGAGATAGGACATCTCTTCATCTTCACTATCCTCCTCACTTGAATCTTCATGATGACATGTGGAGGTTTTGAGAGCCATGGCATTTACATTGATGCCAATACTCTTGAGTTTCTTCTCTCCCATAGCTCTAATTTCTTCCCTCCTTTTCTCATCTTCTTTGTTCTTCTTCATGATTTGATGAGTAAGAAGTGACCCCATGAGTTCATCAAGCTTCAAAGTCTTCAAATTTTTGGCTTCGATGATGGCGGTCCTTTTTGAGTCCCAAGACTCGGGAAGTGAGTAGATGAGCTTTCTGACAAGTTTTTCTTCCGGGATGGCTTCTCCATAACCTTTAAGACCATTGATGATGGTGGAGAATCTATCAAACATCTTCTCGATGTTCTCTTCCGGATCCATCTTGAAGTTCTCATACTCTAAGGTGAGGAGCCCAATCTTGGTCTCCTTGACTTCATTGGTCCCCTCGTATGTGACTTCAAGCTTGTCCCATACTTCCTTGGCATTCTCACAAGAAGACATCTTCTCATAGATAGTTGGGCCAAAAGCACAAAAGAGCATGTGCAAGGCTCTACAATTAAGCTCTATCTTCTTGCGATCGTCGGCACTCCATTCCGCTTTGCTTCCTTGAGGCACGAACGGACCATCTTCAACTATGTCCCATAGCTTGTAATCTCTTGACTTCAAGAAGAATTTCATCTTTGTCTTCCAATGGGCATAGTGATCTCCGTCGAAGAAAGGCGGTATGTTGATGGATTGCGACATTTGAGCCGGTTGGTGAAATGTTGATCGAGCTTGCCGGATCTTCTCAATAGGATGTGAATCCCCTTTGATTGAGCCAAGCTCTGATACCAATTGTTGGGTTTTTCGACGCTCGATTCGATCAACCGTTCTTGCTCGCCAAGTGGTGGAGAGGTGGATTTTTGGGTGGAAGGGTTTTGGAAGCTAAAAGAAAAAAGACACAATGATTTATAGTGGTTCAACCTTCTAACCAAGGTCTACATCCACTACCTTAGCTTCCTACTAAGGATTTCACAATCAATCCACTAATTGATTCGTCCCCTTTTCTAGGCTTAGGAGGAAACCCTTTACAACCCTCGAAGCTTTCTACCCAAAGCTTGAAGGAAAATCCTCTTTACAAAGAGAAACAATAAGCAAACTTGAAACCCTCTAATAGGTGTTTGTTTGCACAATTACGCACTCACCCAAAACCTAAAACACTTGAGCAATTTTAACAATGTAAGCTCACAAGTGTTGTCTAAGCAAGAAATGAACGATTTAAGCTCTAGACAAGTTTTTCACTCATAATGTTGTAACAATTGAAGCTCTTATTAATCTTGATGCTTGGAGGTCCCTTTTATACTCCAAATTGAGTTTCTAGCCGTTTATGGCCGTTGGGGATGAGTTATAGCCGTTGGGGATACAAAATAGCTGTTTATTTCCCACAAAATGCAGTTCAGCAGCTTAGTGTATCGATACACTCTCCCCTGTATCGATACGGTCTTGAAATCAATATAGCCGTTGAGCTCTTCAGCTGTTGCGTATCGATACGCTTGCCTGGCGTATCGGTACGGTCCTGCAAATTCAAATGACCGTTGGGAATGACCGTTGGGCGTATCGGTACGCGATACCACCGTATCGGTACGCGACTAGCCGTTGGGCTATTTAAAACATACCGTATCGATACGGGTAAGCGTATCGGTACGGGTTTTAGACACCGTATCGATACGCGTAGCCGTATCGATACGGGTTTTAGCTACTGGAATTCTAGTTGCCTGAAAATCTCAAGGCGTATCGATACACTTAGATACAGTATCGATACGGTCACTTGGAATGCATGGTTTTGACCACTTTAAATGTATTTTAAGTCCATTCCAGAGCTTTAAAAACCCTTAAACATATTTTCAAGTTGTTTTTGACTAAAACATATTTTAAATTCTTTTCAATTTAGTCCAAAACATTTTTCAAATATTATATCAAAACCTTAGTTCTACAGGAAGAGAAGAAGAGAAGAAAATAGTTGAGAAGAAGGAGGTTGAGAAGAAGAAAGTGGGAATTGCTCTAAAAGCTTCACATCAAGAAAGCGATTCTAGTGAGGATGAAGATGAGGAGATGGCCATGTTGGCCAAACGGTTTACTCGGTTCACGAAGTCAAATCGTGGAAGAAAGTTTATTAGAAAGGGAGACTTCAAGAGTAAGAGCAAGGAAGAGGAGAAGGACCAAATCACTTGTTGTGAATGCAAGAAACCGGGTCACATCCGTTCCGAATGTCCTCAATTGAAGAGGAAGAGCTTTGGGAAGAAGAACAAGCTCAAAGCTCAAATAGCAACTTAGAGTGATGATGAGTCATCCGAGGAAGAGGAGGAAGTGGCCAATCTATGTCTCATGGCCATTGATGATGAACCAAAGGTAAATTCTAACTTATCCAATTTCGATTTTACTTTTGATGAACTTCAAGATGCTTATGATGAATTGCAAGAGGTGTATGATGAGTTAGTAGGAAAATACAAAGAACCCATTTTGAAAAACAAGAAAACCATTTCCGATTTGAAAAATCAAATTGAGACATTTTCTAAAGCTAACTCCGAATTGGAAAAGAAAGTTTTGTTTTTAGTAAATCTTTCAAATGATCTTAAAACAAAAAATCTTGAACTTGAAAAACTTCTTTCCGGTTTTCAAGATTATCACACAAAGGAAGTGGATAATCTTAAAACATCTATTGCTATTGGGAAAAACCATTTTGAAAAAGGAAATCATTCTAAATCCCAATATGTAAAAAGGAAACCTTTTATTCCTAAACAAAGAAATTTTAATATGCAATCTAGAGGACAAAGAGTTAGGAATGTTTGGGTTCCTAAGGAACTCGTTATTTCTAATGATATGAATGCTATTGCTTCTTGGATTCCTAAGGGAACCAAAATGTTGAAGGCTAACACTCATGGACCCAAAATGATTTGGGTACCAAAAATCAAGGCCTAATTTCTTTGTTTGTAGGGGGAGCATTGCTACAAGGCTAAAGCTTCAAGCAAAAATTCTTGGTACCTTGATAGTGGATGCTCAAGACACATGACCGGTGACAAGAGTAGATTTGTGGAACTAAAGCCAAAGAGTGGTGGAGTGGTAACTTTCAGTGACAACTCCAAAGGCCACATTGAAGGAATAGGCTCCATTGGTAATCACTCTTCTATTTTCATTGAAAATGTCTTGTATTTCAACGGTCTTAAGCATAACTTGTTGAGTATTAGTCAATTATGCGACAAGGGTTTTAATGTCTTATTTGATAAAAGTGGTTGCAAAATTGTAAACATTAAAACAAATCAACTAATGCTCATTGGTCATTGCATAGGGAACATTTACATGGTGCATCTATATGACATTCATTCATCTCATACATGCTTAGTTGCACATGATGAACATGACTCATGGCTTTGGCATAGAAAATTAGGACATGCTAGCATGAGTGTCTTAGAAAAATTAATTTCCCTTAATCTAGTTAGAGGTTTACCCAAACTTAAATTTTCTAATGATAAAATTTGTGATGCATGTTCAAAGGGTAAACAACATAGAACTTCTTTTAAATCCATAAATGATGTCTCTACTAGTAGATGTTTACAATTGATTCATATGGATCTTTTTGGGCCTATTAGAACAATGAGCTTGGGTGGAAAATCATATGCTTTTGTGCTTGTAGATGACTATTCTAGGTTTACTTGGGTTCTATTCTTAAGTACAAAGGATGAGGCTTTAGAAAAATTCATCACATTTTCTAAAATAACTCAAAATGATCTTGAACTTAAAATTTCTCACATTAGAAGTGATCATGGAACAGAATTTCAAAATCTAGGTTTCGATGAGTTTTTAAATGAAAATGGGATTAGCCACAATTTTTCCGCACCTCGCACTCCTCAACAAAATGGGGTAGTTGAGAGGAAAATCGAACTTTAGAAGAAATGGCTAGAACCATGCTTTGCGAAAATAATTTACCTAAATATTTTTGGGCGGAAGCCACAAATACCGCTTGCTATATTATAAATCGAGTAATGATTAGGCCAATTTTGAAGAAAACACCTTATGAGATTTTAAAATCTAAGAAGCCTAACATTAGCTATTTCCATCCTTTTGGTTGAAAGTGTTTTGTTTTAAATAATGGTAAAGAAAACTTAGGTAAATTTGATGCCAAAAGTGATGAAGCTATTTTCTTAGGGTACTCTTTAAACTCTAAAGCCTATCGTGTATTTAATAAAAGAACTCTAGTAGTTGAAGAGTCTATACATGTTGTTTTCGATGATAACCTCCTTCCGAGGAAGGAATCTTGTGATGAATATGATGTAGGAATCCTTGATGCCATTGATGGAGGACAAACATCAAAAGTGGATGAGGTTCCATCTAAAGATGAGGATGCACAAGATCCACCTCTTGAAGCCTTGAAGGACTTGGCTCTTGAGGAAAGGGAGGTGTCTTACCCAAGGGAGTTAAACTATGTCAAAGGTGGTGAAATCTTGGGTGATCCATCCAAGGGGGTAACCACTCGATCTTCTCTTAGATTAATGAATCATGTTGCATTTATATCATGCATAGAGCCTAAGAATATAAAAGAAGCATTGAAAGATGATTTTTGGATTATGGCTATGCAAGAAGAGTTAAATCAATTTGAGAGAAGTAACGTTTGGACATTAGTTGATAGGCCTAGTAATCAATCTACCATAGGAACTAAATGGGTCTTTAGGAACAAGCTAGATGAGAGTGGTAACATTGTGAGAAATAAAGCTAGACTTGTAGCACAATGTTACACTCAAGAAGAGGGAATAGATTTTGATGAAACCTATGCACCCGTAGCTAGGGATGTAAAAACAGGTCAACAGTTGGGTTTCAGGTCGGGCTCTGTCAGGTCGGGTCAAATCGGTTATAGGTCATTTCAGGTCATTTTTTGTTTTGACTTGATTCAGTTCGGGTTCGGGTTCATTTCGGGTCGGGTTCATTTCAGGTCGGGTTCATTTCAGGTCGGGTTCAATTCAGGTCGGGTTCATTTCGGGTCGGATTCATTTCAGGTCGGTTCATTTCAGGTCGGGCTAAAACGGTTAATTGACAGGTTAATTTCAGTTCGGGTTGATTTCAGGTCAGTTTCGTTTCAGGTCGGTCTCGTTTCAGGTCGGGTTCATTTCAGGTCGGTCTCGTTTCAGGTCGGGTTCATTTCAGTTCGGGTAATTTCAGGTCGGGTTCATTCGGGTTTAGGGTTTATTGTGTAGGGATTAGAATTTAACATACATAATATTAATAGATTATACGTACATACATATATGAATTATGGTTTAGTGTTTTGGGGTTTAAGGTTTATGGTTTAGGGGTATAGGTAGGGTTTAGGGTTTATACATTGGTACATATGTACATATATACTTACGTACATTATATATATGTTTACATGGTTTATGGTTTAGTGGTTAGGGTTTAGGGTTTGGGGATTAGGGTTAAGGGTTTAGTGTTTCATGTTCCTACATACATACATACATTATACATATATAACATAAAAGGAATTAGGGTTAGGGTTTAGGATTTAGGGTTTAGACTTTAGGGTTTATACATTCATACATACATACTTTCAATCATTATACATATATACAAACATATATGGATTAGGGTTTAGGGTTTAAGGTTCATAAATTGATACATACATACTTACACGCATTATACATATATACATACATATATGGATTATGGTTTAGGGTTTAGGGTTTAGGGTTCATAAATTGATACATACATATTTACATGCATTATATATATATATAGATTAGGGTTTTTATTTTTAGGGTTCAGGGTTCATAAATTGATACATACATCTATACATACATACTTACATGCATTATATATATATATACATACATATATGGATTATGGTTTTTATCTTTATGGTTTAGGGTTTAGGGTTCATAAATTGATACATACATCTATATATACATACTTACATGCATTATATATATACATATATGGATTAGGGGTTTTATTTTTAGGGTTTAGGGTTCATAAATTAATACATACATATATATACATACTTACATGCATTAAATATATACATATATGGATTAGGGTTTTTATTTTTAGGGTTTATGGTTTATGGTCAAGTGTTTAGGGTTTAAAGCTTATGGCTTAGGGTTTAGTGTTTAGGGTTTATACATACATAAATACATTTTACATACATATATATAATATACTAATATATTATATATATTCTAAAATAAAACCCTAATCAAAACCTTGAACCCTAAACCAAAAATAAACCTAAACCCATAACCCTAATTCGAAACACTAAACTAAAACAAAACTATAAAAAAGAAACCCTAAACACTAGACCCATAAAAGAAACCCTAAACCCTAAACCCATAACATGAAAACTCAAAATAAAGTCAATGAAAAGTAAACCCCTAATCTATAAGCACTAAACCCTAAAAGTAAGCTTAGTTCGCTAATAATGAAACCTGGACACCAAACCCTAATTCAAAACACTAAAGTAAAACAAAAATCCTAAACCCATAAAAATAAACCCTAAACCCATAAAAAGAAAACCCAAAATAAAAGCAATTAAAAATAAACTACTAAACCCTAACAGTAAACCATAAACACTGAACCCTAAAGGTAAGCTTAGTTCACTAATAGTGAAACATAATCTCTAAACCCTAATTCAAAACACTAAACTAAAATAAAAACCCCAAACTAATAAAAAGAAACCATAAATCCTAAACCATAAAAAAGATACTTGAACATAACCCTAAACCCTAAAATAGAATATTTAAATTTAAATATTGAAAAGGAAAACCTTAAACATTTAAAACAAAACCCTAATTTAAAATCATATAACAATAAACCTTTAAACCTTAAACCCTAGATCACTAAACTTTAAAAACCTTAACCCTAAACCTTTTAAATAAAACCATTAATATATATATTAATACATTAATATATATATATGTACATTAATATATATATATAAAATCTATGACCTGAAACCTAAGAACCTAAACAAAGGAGGACCTAAAGAGTGAATAACTCCTAAACCTAAAAGAGCGGGCAGATTCCCTCCATGCTTCAATCAAACGGGAGATTAATTTTTTTTTTAATTTATTACAGTCGGTGTTTTATAATTATACACCCTTTCCCTTTGCTTTTAGATTCATTTCAACCTAAACTTAAAAAAATCCTCCCCATTACTCTCTCTGTCGTTTGACCAAAAGAAAAAAAACAAAAACCAGAAACGAAAACAAGAGTTATATGCTGCTTTTCTGTCTCGCTCCCTTGCGAAAATTTCCCATTCCCCCTCTATTTCCCAATTCCTTCACATGATCCGGAGGTAAGCTCTTTGTTTCTCATTTATTCCTCTTTTTTTTGTAAAAATATGTATTAATCTAATGATTAGCGGTTAATTACCAACAGATTAAGATGACACAACCGTCGGTAATACTAGCAACCGCCAGCTATGATCACACCATTCGATTTTGGGAGGCAAAAAGCGGCCGCTGTTACCGTACTATTCAATACCCTGACTCGGTCAGTTCCTTTGTTTCCCCCCAAATCTGTTGTTTTGGTTTCATATTACTTATAAAATATTTAAGGTTTTTGGTTGTTGGAAATTCTGATTTTGAAGTGAAACAATCGGTTATCATTTTTATGTTATTCTAATTGTTACAAATATTGTAGTCTGTTCTTCATTCATGTAATGATGTAATCCTCTAGTGGGATGCAATAAGGTTTGTTATGGATTAATGCTCTCGGGCCTATTCCGTGCATTATAATTAATTACTTCTTTGTTCAAATTGAAGGCCGTGATTTGAACATGTCTCCTAACTTAATTATAAAAGAGAAAGCTAGAATAACGATTTTCTGCAACTGAGCGATTGTCTATTTTTATATAGGAATGACATTATGTTTGTGAATGGGAAATAACACTCATGTTCATAACTCTTATCTGCTTGAGATGATTGGTGTAGCTGATTCTGAGTTTGCATTTTTTTTCAGGGCAGCTGAAATTTTAATAATAATTTGCTGAAATTTTATGGATCAAGAGAATTCAGAGATTGTGTACTCTGTACTCTGTACTAATAGAAATAGTGTGGTGCTGGAGTTGGAATTGGACACAGTACAAGGTTTACTTTTGTATCAACCACCATTGCTGTATGTGGTCCTGTAGGGCAGCTTCAAATGAATGTTGAACAGAAAGAAAGGAAAGGAATTGCTTTGGCTTCATAAGTATTGCTGCACCAGAAATACCTATTTCATGACACCATGAATCATGGGTTTCGGGTTGTTTTTTATTTGGACAATGATCATAAGGTGTTTGTTTGATTTGCAAATCAAACTTTTGGTGTGGTTGGTGCAGACAGTGATGCTGCATAACAATATGTTTATGGGGGGAAGACTACATTCACGAGATCGATTTAGCAACTGGAGGCTCGATATCGACAACATGTCATACAAGGTAATGTTATGTACGAGTGTCGAAAATGAAGAATCCAAGTAACATAAGACATTCGGGTTTAAATATTTCTGTACTGATGTAAAATAGGAATTACTGGAGCTTGGAGATAAAATTGGTTATGTGAACACAGGATTTGAAAGAAGATGAAATAAGTGGATGCATCAGTAAAATTAAGGGCTCAATGAAGAACGATGTAGCACCAAACGTACCCATGCATGTGGATAACAAGTGCAGCATTTGCCATGTGAGTTTTTCTTTTCGTCTTTCGAACACGACTCATACGTTAACCGATTCTCGGATACATGTATAGGAGGAATATGAAGCGGATGAAGAGATGGGGAAGCTTTGCTGTGGACACGGTTTTCACATCCAATGTATAAAGCAATGGCTGCTGCAGAAGAATGCTTGCCCTGTTTGTAAGACCGAGGCAAAAGATAGATGCTAGCAGCCATGGATTCATGTTTAACCCTCTTGTTGGTGTTTCATTACAATTCTTGTTTAGTTTCTGAAAAAAATGGGATATTTGATCATTGTTTATATGGATGGAAACTTGTTGCAACTTTGCCCGAAATCCAATATGATGATTGTGTTGCTTTCAATCTGGTGTATAAAAATGTTGAGGTGCCGTGATAGGAAAACTAAGCTACATATGAAGAACAACAACCGAGTCCTGTTGCCTCCGCCTAAACCCGAGGAAGGTCAACCAATTCGAAAGACACACTGAGAAACATCGATCTCAACTTATAGTAGTTTATATAGATGACTTCATTGTGTTGTAACTTTAGTTATACCTTTTAGTGATTACAGGCACACAAATTTTGACTATTGTTGTTAGGCATTTTTATACTTATATCAATATGTTTTTTTTCTGTAACTAATCTGTTACAATTGAATGATTTGATTTCCCCCCTTTTCATGTAAGTTTAATCCTTAACTTGATTTTTTCATCTTCTTAATGAGACCTTGTTAGTTAGTTTTGGCAAATAAAGTACTCTGTAAGTAGAGGTGTTCACGGATCGAATTAGAATGACTCTGATTTTGAATGTGAAGTTTAAACTCGAGCTTAACTTGTAATTAGAGCGGGTTTTTGGGTTCAATATTTTATCATGGTAACTTTGGGTGAGTTTGCTGTACAACAACATAATTTAAGGCTAAAAAACGGCACAATCCAAATGTTACAAAAACATATAACATTTTCGGTCGGTACAGTTAACAACTTAGGTTGCAATTGATATATTAAAAATCACATAACCTAACTCTTTGTCGTTTGTATTTTAGGGTTTAGGGTTCATATATTGATACATACATATATACATACAAGGTTTAGGGTTGAGAATTCATAAATTAAAGATAATTTATTACCACTTGATATTTATTCATTCAATTTATCTTTTAATTAAATTTAAGTTAGTTAATTTATTAATTCTTGACATTATTACTAAAAATAAAAAATTACTTATTATTTTTAATTGATTTTAAAATTTTAAATTCATTAAATATAACTTCTTCAAATGTCAGATAATTATCATTATCAGTAAATCAAATAACAATATCAATTCAGGTTAATATCAGTTCAGATCAAGAACAATTCAGTTCAATATCAGTTCAGGTCAAGAACAGTTCAGGTCAATATAGGGTCGGGTTTAAAACAGGCCGGGTTCAAAACAGGTCGGGTTCAAAACAGATCGGGTTCAAAACAGGTCGGTTTCAAAACAGGTCGGGTCCAAACAAGTCGGGTTAAATCGGTTATCTGGCAGGTCAGTCTCGGGTTCAGGTTCGTTTCGGTCGGGTGCAGGTCGGGTTCGGTTACTACAGTAACAAGTCAAATTCGGGTTCGGGTTCACTTCGGTCGGGTACAGTTCGGGTTCGGTTTCTACAGTTACAGGTCAAATTCGGGTTCGGGTTCGTTTCGGTCGGGTGCAGGTCGGGTTCGGTCATTAAATTCTCGGGTTAAACCAGGTTCTGACTCGATCGGGTTTCAGGCAGGTTACCAGGTCGGGTCAGTTTTTTACACCCCTACCCGTAGCTAGAATGGAAGCCATTAGGATGTTGCTTGCATATGCATGTTATCATAATTTAAAGCTTTTTCAAATGGATGTTAAAAGCGTGTTTTTAAATGGTTTTATAAATGAGGAAGTGTATGTGGAACAACCACCGGGTTTTGAAGATTCAAAATTTCCAAATCATGTTTTCAAACTCACTAAAGCTCTTTATGGTTTAAAGCAAGCTCCTAGAGCTTGGTATGAAAGACTTTCAAACTTTTTAATTGAAAAATGTTTTGAAAAAGGTAAGGTGGACACTACACTTTTTATAAAAATGTATAAAAATGACATCTTAGTAGTTCAAATTTATGTTGATGATATTATTTTTGGGTCTACTAATGAATGCCATTGTCAAGAGTTTGCTAAGATAATGCAAGGTGAATTTGAAATGAGCATGATGGGGGAGCTCTCTTTCTTTTTGGGACTCCAAATCAAGCAAAAGAAGGATGACACCTTCATCAATCAAGCAAAGTACATAAAGGATATGCTCAAGAAGTTTGGCTTGGAGAATGCAAAGCCTCAAGCCACACCTATGAGCTCATCTACAAAGCTTGACAAAGATGAAGGAGGTAAGTGTGTTGACTCTAAACTTTACCGTTCTATGATTCGATCATTGCTTTACCTTACCGCAAGTAGACCGGATATCTTGTTTAGTGTTTGCTTGTGTGCTAGGTTTCAAGCTAGTCCTAGAGAGTCTCACCTTATAGCCGTTAAGAGAATCTTTAGGTACCATAGAGATACTCCTTGTTTAGGTCTGTGGTACCCTAGAGACTCCACCTTCAACCTTCATGCTTATTCGGATGCGGATTATGGGGGTTGCAAAATCGATAGGGAGAGTACTTCGGGAACTTGTCAATTCCTAGGTAGTATGCTCATATCTTGGTTCTCTAAGAAACAAAATAGTGTAGCCTTATCTACCACCGAAGTCGAGTACATTTCCTTAGGGAGTTGTTGTGCTCAAGTCCTTTGGATGAAGCAACAACTCTTAGATTATGGAATTAAAGTTGAAACCATACCCCTAAAATATGACAACACTAGTGCAATATGTCTAACAAAAAATCTCATCCAACACTCTAGAACCAAACACATAGAAAAAAGGCATCATTTCATTAGAGATCATGTCCTTAAAGAAGATGTTGTTATAGAGTATGTAGACACCTTAAATCAATTAGCATACATATTTACAAAACCTTTAGATAAAGAGCGTTTTTGGTCCCTTAGGAGAGAGTTAGGTCTAGCTAGCCTATCTTGACCTTTTAGGACCTCTTTTGTGCTTAAAATTGCTTGATTTTTTGAAATTGCATGTTTGTGTGTTGTAACTCTTGAAAATATCCATGCCTATAGTTAGGGGGTATGTCTCTATTCAAATATGTTTAGAACTGTTCATTCATCATTTGCATTCCTTTAGGAGATGTTAAAATCGAGCCTATGGTTGTTCTTTAGGCTAAAGATGTATTTCTGGGCATAGGGTATCGATACAGATATACGCGTATCGATACGAGTACTTCATTAATCTTCCCAGACCTCTTTTTGCCTCAAACGGGTATCGATACGGTTAAACTCGTATCGATACGAGCTTCAATCATTTCGATACGGATCTCATCCGTTTCGATACGATTCTCCAACGGGCATTTTTAAGGAAATGACGTTTTTACCCCCGTATCGATACACCCTCAGGCGTATCGATACTCGATCGCGCAGATAGCTTTTAATTTGGCATTTAAAGTCTTCAACTTTTACCAAAACTAAAATTCCTCAAACCCTAAAAACCCTAGCCGTTTTTGCCTATAAAAAGGCTCTTCCTCCCTCATATTTTCACACACAACTCAAAAATCTTAAAGAGAGTTTCCATCAAGCAAATTCTTAAGATCTTTCTCTTCAAATTGGTGCTAGAACTTTTCTTCACTCTTCTCTAATCCCAATCAAGGTAAATCACTTCTTTTTCTTTTCTTTGTTCTGTTTTTATATTTGTTTTCTTAACAAATCCTTTTTGTTTTTCAAAATTTTCATCTTCTTGACAAAACTTTGTTTCCTAAAATCTCTTTTTCAAATTTTTTTTTAATATTTTTTACCTTGATCCTTAACTTTATTGAAGAAAACTAAATGCATATTTTTTTCCTACTTCATGGCACCCAAGGAATATAGGAAGAGGGCACGGGTTTCTCAAACCGGTGAATCATCAAATCCCGGAGAGGTTGCACGTCCAAACTACACCCAAATCTATGAACATTCCTTTGAAACCCCCAGAGCTCTCACATATTTTCGCCAATTCGAAAACTACAAGATTCGTGCGAAAAGGGTAATATCTATTCCTTTTCTTGATTCGGAGCGTTTCAAGTTTGAATATCTTCCTTTGCTTCGTCTTTGGAATTTTATAGATTTTCTCTCCATTCCTGGTTTTTATTACCGTCTTTTGGTTTTGATCTTCTACACTAATGCCAAATGTCTTGTTAATCGTAATGGGGTTGTTACCGGAGTTAGTTCTTATCTAATGGGTAAGAGAATCATCCTTGATGTCAAATCTCTTTGTGAAGTTTTCAATTTGGAGGATGAAGGCCTTGATGATGAGAATGCTTTAGGTCATGTTCTTAGTGGCTCCATCACCGCCCTAAATGCTCAAGATCGGATCCTCCATTTGATGGTTTCTTGGTGGTTTAGGCCCTCCGGAGGAAAGTATTCCACCATCCGTCAAGTGGATGATTTTTGGATCCGTTGCTACCGTGAGTGAAAGCATCCAAACCTTGCTCGAATCATGTTTGCGGAGATTGTCTATCTTGTGCAACATCGCCACACCTCTCTCGTCACCTCATTCGCCTATGGTACGACCCTAAGCTATTACTTTGTGAAAAAGGATATTGATTGCTCGTTTGACTTCCCAACTCCCCTCACCGATCCTATTGATGAACGATCTCTTGCACGGGGTAAGTTCCATTATTTTAATGGAAATTGGTTACGTCTTTCCGAGCTACCACCCGAGGCCGCAGCCGAATTGGAAAATCCTCAAGGTGATCAAGCTCCTCAAGCTCCTCCACCTCCTCCTCCTCAACCTTCCATGGATACTCTTATGATCTTCCTTAATGAGAAATTCACGGGGTTGCGTACGGACATGGGGAATCGGTTTACCGCTCTTGAAACATCTTTTGACACAAGGATGACGAGCATGGAGAATCGCCTAACCTCTCTTGAAAGCGGTCATAATTCTTTGAATATTTCCCTCTCCGCTTTCCATGATGAGTGTCGCAATAGCATGAGGAATGATGATCCCATTGGAGTTGACGATGAAGATGATGGAGAAGGCGATGATGATGCCTAGTAGCTTCTCCTTGCATCTCATGCATATCATCTAGGATATTTCTATTTATGCACTTTTATTTCATGTTCTTAGGAATAAGTTTGTTTTAGTTTTTAAACCTATGCTTTGATTTTCTGTTTTTTGTTGGATTTTTAAGTTGATGTTATGCTTTATCTTTGAACTTAATAATATTTATGTTGCCTATTTATACCTTTGCCTATGCTATGCACTTTACTTGTCTCAATATTTTTGATCTAACAAAAAGGGGGAGAGAAGCTAGCTCACAACACTTTAAAAATTTTGATTTCAATTTAAAAGTTACCTAGCTTATATTAAGGGGGAGCCAATTTTGCAAAGTTTTTCAAAGTATCAAAAATTTTAAGTTTTAGTTTTGTTATATCAAAAAGGGGGAGATTGTGAAACCTATGTTTGATTTTGATATAATTAAATCTTTAAGGATCAAATTGAAAAACTTAAAATTGTTTTATAAGTCCCTTAATATGCTTTAAATCACCAACACTTTAAAACTGATTTGAAAAACTCAAACTCAAAATATTTTCTAAGTGTTCCAAGGCCAAACTACTGAAAACCGTCCAGGTGTATCGATACGCTTCAAGCCGTATCGATACCTTTTTTACAAAGTTGTCCACTGTCGAAACTCGTTTCGATACGCACTTAACCGTATCGAAACACCGTATCGAAACAGATTCAATCTGTATCGATACGCTCCTTCGTAAAAATCCAAAAGAGTTTGAATGGCGTACCGATACGTGTTCACCCGTATCGATACGGTTTTAACGAATTTTTAAATTCAAGTCGGTTTAAATATTTCGACCGTTGGTGTCAGTTGGTTAGGTAACCAAATTTTAAAATGGTAGTTGACCCGTATCGATACGGTAAACCCCCGTATCGAAATGGAAATCGACAGTGAGCTATGTCGAGAAAAAGGTATCGATACGGTCTTAGCAGTTTCGATCCCCCGTATCGATATGCATACGTGCGTTTCGATACCCCCTATTTATTGTGCATAACGGCTCTTTCTTTTCTGAGACAGGTATCGATACGGCTCCCCGATACCGATACGAGTAGCTGCAGAAGTGCATTTATGGTGGTGAGAGAGGGTCCCAACGACTCTATTCAAGTTCCCAACCACCCAAACGACTAGAATTAATAGAGGAGGTATAAATTGAAGTCCTTTGAAGGCCATCAACAACTATTAAACACACAAGCATCATCAAAGCAAAAATAAAAACCCTTGAGCTATTCAAAGTCAAATTCTTGTACCCAACTCTAGTGTCTTTCAATTATCTATTTGTATTCTGAGTTTGGGGTGATTGAAATTGTAATTGGGTAGACAATTATCCTTTGAGAGGAATCATTTGAGTTTACCACAACTTCTCTTTGTAATTTGAGTGGATTAAGCTTTGGGTAGAAAGCTTAATCAAATTTGTAAGGTTACCTCCTCATCCAAGAAAAGGGGAAGAATTCAAGTAGTGAATTGGTTGAAAATCCTTAGTGGAACTAAGGTAGTGGATGTAGAGTTCATTTGGAGAACTTGAACCACTCTAACTACTTGTGTCAATTTTTCTTTCACTCATTTCATTCCAACAAAATTTTAAATTGCCAATTCACCCCCCTCTTGGCCATTTGCAATTGTTCGATCAACTCAACATAGCCCTTAAATCTTCATTTCTATTCCAAATTGACCCCTACTAATTGTTTTTTTAATTAGTCCAATAATATATAATTTTACTTTGACATTTTGTTCATTCTAGTCCCTAAACTTTATTTGTATTCCAAATTGACCACTTTTTATTTATTTTTAATTAGTCCGATGTTTTATAATTTTAATTTGATATTTTGTTCATTATAGTCCCTTAACTTTATTTTAATTAGTCCGATGTTTTATAATTTTAATTTGATATTTTGTTCATTCTAGTCCCCTAAACTTTAGTTTAATTCCAAATTGACCCCTATTTATTGTTTTTTTATAATTTTAATTTGGTACTTTGTTCATTATAGTCCCTTAACTTTATTTCAATTCCAAATTAACCCCTATTCATTGTTTTTTTAATTCGTCCAATGTTTTATAATTTTAATTTGATATTTTCATCATTCTAGACCCTAAAACTTTATTTTTATTCCAAATTGACCCACATTTATTTTTTTTTAATTTGTCCAATGTTTTATTATTTTAATTTGATATTTTTTTGCATTCTAGTCCCTTAACTTTATTTTAATTCTATATTGAGCCATATATATATATAAATTAATTCATCATGTTTTATAATTTTAATTTAAAATTTTGTTCATTCTAGACCCTAAAACTTTATTTTTATTCTAAATTGACCTCTACTTATTGTTTTTTAATTACTCTAATTTTTATACTTTTAATTTGATATTTTTGTTCGTTATAGTCCCCAAAACTTTATTTTTATTCCAAATCGACCCCTTTTCATTGTTTTATTTTAAATTTGTCTAATGTTTTATAATTTTAATTTGATATTTTTGTTCATTATAATCCTTGAAACTTTATTTTTAATCCTAATTGATCCATTTTCAGTCCAAATTGACCCATTTTCATTATTTTTTAATTACTCCAATGTTTTATAATTTTACTTTGATATGACTTTAAATAATTAACTCCAAATCAATGACGATTGACGAAGGCCAACCTAAAGTCTATCGACTACTTATACAGTTGTACCGAACTCAAACTCAATACGAATTCCAATCTCGAAAATACCCCGACCTGAATTACCCGACCTGAAACTACCCGACCTGAAATTACCCGACTTGAAATGCACCCGACCTGAAATGAACCCGACCTAAAGTGTATCCGAACCCGAATTAACCTGTCAATTATCTGCTTCGGACCCGACCCATTTTGACCCGACCTGAAATGGACCCGACCTGAAATAGACCCGACCTGAAATGGACCCGCACCCGACCCGAGTTGAGTCAAAACAGAAAAATGACCTGAAATGACATGTACCCGATTTTACCCGACCTGACAGTACCCGACCTGAAACCCATCCGATTACCTGTTTTTACATCCCTAGGGGCGGTGGCGACCACGACGGCACGGTGAGGGAGATCGGAGACCGTCTGAGAGTTGGGGGAAGGAGAAAGGTTTTGAGAATTATCTAGATCTTTTTTAGTGGATCAAGAAAAGGGCATTCGGGGGTAGTTAGAGAGTCGAATCAAATATTATTATTATTATTGGACATGCAAACACTTCAAATAAATATCAAGGCAGGCCTTGACTAAGAATTGCCTTAGTCTCGATGGCTAAAGTTGTTATACCCAAAGCCAAGGTCACGGGTTTGAAACCCCTTACTTGCAGACCCTATTTATTTTTTTGTTTCTCCCTTCTTATCTCATCCCGCTTCTCTATTATTATTATTATTATTATTATTATTATTATTATTATTATTTTCTATTTAAATCAGGGTATTACAGAGTGCATCGTGTATATACTCCCCCTCATAAAAACGCCACAGAAGATCTTTGAATCTTCATAATTCAATCTTGAATATTTTTCTAGAGATCGCAAGGGACAAAACTTTTGAGTAATATGTTCCATGATGTATCCACCTTTCATTATATCTACACAGGATAGCATTTGTATCACATCTTGTGAAAGTAAATCCATATATCTTCTTGATATGTTGGGTCAATGGTCTTAGCCAAACACATTTTTGGCTTGCCTCGTCCATAACAATTATTTCTACAAGATTTGAGGAGGCATCGACAAATGTTTGAAGATCTAAAGGTTGATCTTTGTATATCCATGGATATTTCTTGACCAACTAATGTATGGTGCTTCCAAACGAATTATTTATTTATCTTTCTCTCGAAGATAAATTTATTTACACTCAATAATCTTGCAATCATAAGGAAACCCAATAGATATGTTTTATCCATATTGAATCTTCTTTAAGATTCTTTTAGTTGATGTCCATTCATAGACAAAAAGATATTTAAATGCTCGATCTCCAAGTCGAGATAAAACTTGATGTCAAGATTCTTTTTCTCAAATACCTTCATTAAACACATTGAAAGCACTTCATGAGTTTCCAATTTGAAGCTCTTTAGAAGTTCTGATGATATTGAAATTATCATAATGAATCTTGATCCAAACTCCTTTATAAAATACATAAGGAAATCTAATCATTCTTATAGTATTTCTTCAATTAGTACTCACTAAGGCGATTATACCTATTGCACCAAAATCTAAATATCGAATGAGACATATTTAAATAAATTTCATCAGAAATTTACAAATGCGTCTAGCATTTTAAATCCTTCAAGGATAAATTTGGATCCACAAAATAATCCGACGCATATAAAATATTTCATAACTGCCAAAGTAATTGCATCCACCAGAAAAAAATTAAAACACTTCATAAATAATAATTCAAGTCATATTTACGACTACTTATTTGTGCCTCACTTGTATTACACCTTTAGGTGTTTGGAATGTTGGTCCAAATACTTCTTCTTTGGAAGTTCAGAGTGTCTTTCTATATTGGCCAATCATTTCAACATCTATAGATTCTTATACAAGATCCTCGTTTTCTTTCTTTACTTCTATAGAAGTTTTCTATGTAAAATTGTTTGTAAAATCATTGTCGACAACTTTTCAATTTTCTGGTTCCATTCTCGTAGTGACATAACTCGCCGAGATCTCTTCAAGATTTCAATCTTTATTTCAGGCACCTGAAACTCTTCTAGAGTTTTATTATTAGTTATGTCTTGGATCTCTTTAGGAGCACTCGCCTCCAATATATGACAATCTCATACTATTTTCTATTTACGAGAATTTCGATCATTGGAAACAATTTTCATGCTTCATGCATGATTTACATTCATTCACTCTAACATGTAATTAAAATTTAGAGCATTTCAGCTGGTATATGAGACTTAGTTACTCTCATTAGGTCAGTAAATACTTCTGGCAGTTGACATGTAAGAACTTGAATTATCTTATGAACTTCTAGTTCATATACAAGGATCTAGATAACAATAATTCATTTTCTTTTATCCAGCTGATTATTATCTCCCCATGATGTTGAGAAAAATCATGTCATAAATGATTCTCCAATTAATGTTAAACATAGAAGGAGACTCATACTCAATATAAATTCTCAACCCTTTTTATTTACCCATTGTTTGCGTTGTGGTGGAGAAATTCAACAATATATCGCACATTCAAAAATTATAAAATGGGAAATGTATGACTTCTGACCAAAAATCAATCATGACGAAGAGTTTATTATAACTCGTTGGCTTGATGCATATAAGTGTTGCTATATGGAAATACTATATAGATAATTTTGTTCTTATTGTTTAGCTATTAAGGAATAAGCATCCAATTAAAATTTTGCTAAATTGTTTTGTTCATAATCAATAGACTTTGTAATAGTTATTTCAACTGATATATAGCCTAAAATATAAACCCACAAGCTTTTGCAAGGCGAATAGTCTAATAGCATAATCTCAATCCTTTTAGAATCAATCTCACAAACTTCTGGTTGTAAGTTGATAAAACAATGTAGATGCATCTACTAAATTCATATAAAACTTTCTACATTTGTGGATATGTGGACCCATATTTCATTCAGATATGCAAGACATACAGTCTCAACTTTAGTACAAGAACTGCAAGCTCTTTTGGTAAGTGGGATCTTAATCATTTCCTTTGAGAACAAGCAACACAAGAACTTTGTGTTCTTTTAATAAGTGAAATTTAGTTAGTTCCTTTAAGAACAAGCACCACAAGAACTTTAGGTTCTTTTAATAAATGTGCATATAAATCTCAATAGCTTTCGCATCATTATTGATCAGGATGGTCTAACCGATCATGCCAACTATATACAAGTGTCTATATACATTTTGAATTTGGTAAACTTCTGATTTACCATAACATGTGATTCAATCTCACTCGTACATGTCTAGTATGACCATCAAAATTGTTCCTTTGAATAGGAATATATTTAGCTCTTTTGGAACTTTCAATGAAAATTATCTTTTGGTAGCAATATATAGCTCTTCTAGAGCTTACAACTGACTTTTTGGCTACCATAACTTATATCCACATTTTCTTATTTCAAATGCCAATTGATAACATATGTTATCTATAATTCCCAAAGTAATATTTTGTGAACTCATATTGCTCTTTTAAAATTTTCACTTCTAGTGGTGACGATATTATTACCGTTAGTGGTAATTATTACAATATTCGCAATTCTGTACTTTTCATAATGTGTTTTTTCTCAGAAACTTATTTCTCTTCTAGTGCATCAATATTTTTAGTACTTTGAGATATAGTACTCACATTATCCTTTGCATTAAATGGAAAATATATCTATATCTTATGCTTATGCTAAGCATAAAACGTCACCATAGATTGTATTTGATAAGTAATCATGTGAAAAAAATATCATAATATATAAATAGAAAATGCAAATAATTAATGTGTAAAGTAAATAAACATAAAACAAAATAAATAAAAAGATAAATAATTCTCTTCAAAGTTATGAGAATAATTAGAAGATGATTTATTCCCTTCGAGAGTTATAAGGAAATCAACAACGACAAAATGAGTTGGACCAACAATGTCCAAATAAGTTGGACCAATATCATCTTCGTCATTTTTTGCAAACAAAATTTGCTTCTATTTTTTTCCTTTATCATTAAATGGTTCTTGATTTTTCAGCGTACGACAAGTACGTGACCAATGATTTATTACATCGCATTGGTAATAATTATGATTTTACTTCCTTAGAATGATCTTTTATCACTCTTGTCATCCTTATGACCTCACTTCTGATGGATATAAACATTCTTAAAATGATCATATTATTCATGTCTATATTCATGGCCTCGACCATGACCACAACTTCTAATGTGGTTTTTAATCTTTCCATAATATAATATCATGTTCACTTTAGGGAATGGAGTACAGCCAATGGGCCTTTGAAACCTTTTTCACGATGTTGTGTATGAGTACAACATTATTTGTCGTGAAAAGTGGAGTATGTTATCAATTGTTAAACCACATTAGAAGGTCCTTTAAACCAATTAAAGTGGACAACATATCTTCATCACAGAGAACAAAGATTTAATCCTAGTAACGCTACATTGTTAAACCAGTTCACAAGGTCCTTTAAAAACCTCCTTTGAGACCAATAGCCTCACAGAATGGGATGTCCAGTCAATATACTTGGGTTATATCGAAATTATGTTACCAATTGAATAGTGATTTACCATGTTTGAATTCACTTTAGGGAATGAAATAGATCCAATAATCGCATCAAATAAACATCATGCTTGCATTCACTTCAGGGAATGCCTCCCATAAAACTTTTTGGATCAAGACAAATTTTTGTAACTTGAACTTGGGAGAAGTCAATAGTCGAGTTCAACACATGAGAATTATTGCTTTTGAGAAAATAGACTTTATAACAGTCTTCTTGTAGATTCAAAATCACTGTGATTTATCGCACTTTAAATTTGTATTTAAAAGAATAAAAATATAAGTAGAATTTACCGATATTGATTTTTCTCTTGAGGACAATGGAGATATAGCAAATGACCAAGACAACTTTCCATAATCTTTTTATGTCGTGTGTCCTAAATAAAGAACCGCAGAGGAACTTAGTTTATTCTTGGTCACCCATGAAATAACCGTAGCTTTTCATCACGGTCTTCTTGTTCTACATGGACCATAAAAATCAAAGCACTAATTCAAACTAATAATAATAATTATAATGAAAACTAATTTTAAATATATAACAAATGTAAAAGGAAAAAGAAAGTTGTTAGGGTTTATTACAGCCTAGGGAAATCGGTAGCCTTGAGTGCATTGGCAAACTTTGACCTCACTCATGCTTGTGTCATAACCAATTCAATGTCCTTGGGCTCAACACCTGTCTCATCCACTTCATCGTCCTGGACATTGGTCGATGTTTCAGGATTCAATATCACATTGCTTAGATCCGGAGCCTTGAATTGCTCGGTTGATTGAGTATGTAGTTAATAGCTTAAGTCCTCAATCTTGGCCTCTCCAAATATTACGTAGGTATCTAATGTTGGGCTCTTAAACACATCCGGTTTTGAGATGACGAATAAGATATTAAGTAGTTGAACATATTAAGGTAATTAGTGGATAATACTAATAAGAGATCATAACATAGGTAATTAGTAAATGAATATATATATATAAGAACTTATCTTTGGTTAATCCTAGAATCGAATTCTTTCCAATAACTTCTTTTGGATTCGAACGATGAAGACCTCAGTTGATTAGAGTCTCGTGCTGATAACATGTTGTGAATAGAATAACAAAGAACAACGAACAAGAATAAAAGAACAAAGAGATGAGAGAAAGAGTGAGATTTGTATTATTCTCAAATATAGACTTATGTGTAAAACGCCTTAATCAAACCATCTACTTTAGGCATAAGAAGTGCATAATACATTGAACTCTAATTAATAGAGATAATATTCCTAATAGTAAAGTAAATAAAATCTCTTAGATAAAGTTCTCATCATGATAGACATCCACATAAATAAATATTCATAACAATTACTTCTTTCTTTCATAAAGTTATTGACATATTATTAATATGAGGTCACTTTTTCTTAAAGCAATCATTTTTATAAATAACAAAAGCATTCCACAATTTAACAAATTTTAGTTGGTATTAGGTCCAATAATAAAGTTTGAGAAAATGCATTGATACATGAGTAAATATTGAGATTTCTTAATGTTGAAATCTTGATTCTAAGGTTAGGAAGAAAAGGGGGAAAACAAAGAATACGAGAATGAAGAAAGAGAAAGAAGGTTTTTATTATTTAATCTGATTAATAGAAATATACAACACATATTATATATATATACTAATAATAAAATAAAGAAGTCTGCTGATCTGTCACTTAGCCACCTAACTAACCTATTAACAATCAATAACTAACTTCTAATACCCCCCTCAAGTTGGAGCATACAAATTCTGAATGCCCAACTTGAGTATTGAACTCTGAAAAATAGATAAAGGTAGAGCTTTTGTAAAGCAATCTGCAAGCTGGTTCAAACTGGAAACTGACAGTAAATTGATTGTGCCATTGTGAATCTTCTCCCTGATGATGTGGCAGTCAATCTCTATGTGCTTGGTGCGTTCATGGTGCACTGGATTTTCTGCAAGTTTCACAGCAGAAAGATTGTCACAATATAAGTTGGTAGGGGAAATATTAATATGAAAATCTTGAAGTAAATAATGCAGCCACTGTATTTCACAAACAGTTGTGGCCAAAGCACGATATTCTGCTTCACTGGAAGAACGAGACACTGTAGCATGCTTCTTTGACTTCCAAGAAACTAGTGCTGAGCCAAGGAAAATGCAAAAACCAGTGGTGGATCTCCTCGAATCAGAACAAGAAGCCCAATCAGAATCTGAGAAGGCATTGAACTTAATTTGATTCGAAGCAGGGAAAAAAAGACCCTGTCCAGGTGTAGCTTTAAGATACCTCAATACCCTATGAACAGCAGCTAAATGAGCATTAGTAGGAGCAGACATAAACTGAGATAGCTGCTGAACAGCAAAGGATATATCAGGACGAGTGTTTGTTAGATACAAC
This sequence comes from Hibiscus trionum, assembly GCA_030270665.1. Classification (NCBI taxonomy): domain Eukaryota; kingdom Viridiplantae; phylum Streptophyta; class Magnoliopsida; order Malvales; family Malvaceae; genus Hibiscus; species Hibiscus trionum. Next base: position 34,758,451 of record BSYR01000021.1, read on the forward strand.
AATTTCCCAATGAGTTTTCTATAAGAAGTGACATCTACCAAAGTATCACCATCATCCTTAGAAAGAGTTTTGACCATTGGAGTAAAACAAGGCTTAGATTCAGAAAAACCAGAATCATTTAAAAGATCCAAAGTGTACTTCCTCTGACAGAGATTAATGCCTTGACTATTCCTAGCAACTTCAAGACCAAGAAAGAACTTTAAATTTCCCAAATCCTTAATTTTAAAAAGATCATGAAGACATTTCTTTATTTCATTAATGGGAGCTAAACTAGGCCCAGCAAGAATGATATCATCAACATAGATGATTAAGGCAATAAAATCAGAGTTTGTTCCTTTTGTAAACAAAGAAAAATCAGCTGAAGATTGTTTAAAACCTTGTTTTATTAAAACAGATGTTAACCTTTCATTCCACTGACGACACTACAAGAAAATGCATTTTTAGTGACATTGAAAATGGTCACTAAAAGTATTAAATTTAGTCACTGAAATTTTTAGTGACTATTTTTCTGAGTCGTCACCAGTCGTCACTAATAACTCCGTCACTATTATATTAGTGACAACTTGTATGCATTTCATCACAATTAGTTATATTTTTTATGACTACATTTTTTGACACAAAAGATTAATAATAGTGACTAAAATTTAGACACTAATGTTATTCTTATTAGTGACAAACATTTTATCACAAATACATATTGAAATAGTGTCTAAAATATGTTGTCACTTTCAATAATAAAAATTAATTATATTTTTAGTTGGAACCATCTTATTTATGTCCTTGGCATCACTTTTAGCATTTCATTTGGCCATTGAACTTTTAATTATAAATGATATGGCACCTTCATATTTCAATTTTTAATAAACAAATACAATGCATGGCTTCATGGAGGATCGAAACTGGAACCTTTAGGGGGGGAGTGCAATGTCTATCCACTAGGCTAGGTAAGAAATTTAACATTATTTTGAAATAAAAATATTATTTAGGTTAAATTGTAATTAAAATTAATTTTATTTATTCCAAAGTATGTATTAATTATAAACTAATTAATATAATAATAATTTAATTAATTTTCTATGGTTTCTTATGCGAAATACGTTTGTTGAAGAAAATATATAAAAATAATTGAGTTGGTTTTAAAATGTAAACATATGAATATTAATTGAGTTGGTTTTAAATATTAATATTTACACCTAAAATATTAAATATTAGATATTAAATATTATATTTTAATTAATTACATAAATTAATTTAATTCAAATTATTGATTGAATTATCCTTTTTGTGATAATTATTTAGTATACTAACAATGCAAATTTTAACTCCACAAGTAAAGTTAAAACAAATATCAAGTATAAAATTTTTCACAAGGTAAAATTTGCTATCACATATTATGCCAAGATTCTATATTAGTCTTTTTACTTTAATTTGGTCACTTTAAGTTTCTGTACTTTTTAAGTTTTGAAATTTCGATCTTGACATGAATGGTAGTCTTCAAATATGTTAAGTAAAATTTTGTTTTTAGCCCATTTGTTATACATAAGTTGCATATTTGATTTTTATTTTTTTATTTCATCAGTTTTTGTCATTGTAATTTATTCATATTGTCGTTGTCCCATTTGGATTAGGATTAAAATTTTAAAATTTAAAAAATATAGGGACTAAAATTGATCAAAATAGAATGACTAAAACAACAATTTACACATAGTATAGAGACTAATATAATTATTTTACCTTTTGACAAACTAATTTATAGTAACTTCAATTTTTTATAATTGTTATTATTACTATTATTATAAAAATAAATTTATTATTGTGACAACATCTAATTTGTCATTAATTTTAGGGTAAAATATTCAAATCATCACTCAACTTTGCCTCTTAGACCTATTTTAGTCACTAAACTTTAAAAATGCTCAATTTGCTCACTAAACTTTATTTTTTGACCTATTTTAATCACTATAAATTATTTTATTAATATTTTGGTATGACATGGCTTATTTTATTATTATTAAATATAAACATATAATAAAATAAAAATAAATTATATTTTATTTATTAATAAATAAAAATAATAATTTAAAATAAATTTCCTAACCCCCAAACACCCCAAATATCCTAAATCCCTATCACCCAAACCCACAAACCCTTGCCGGCGGCCACTACCCCTTTGCCGCCAGCAACAACACCACCTGTTGCCGCTGTTTTCGCAGCATCCAAATCGCTTTCCCACACTTTCCCAGCATCCAAACACCAAAAATAGCTAATTAAAAAACCTAAAATATTATCTTACCCGCTCAATTTCCTCTCATTTTCCCACACTTTCCCATCATCCAAACACCAAAAACAAACCCGCCGAGAACTTTCGTAAGAGTTTTGATATAGCAATCAATCATTTATTGCTTAGTAGCTCCTTCTCCACCAGGCTTATCCATAACAATAAGCCAATGCTTATAATCGCACCCAGGAAGCAGCAGGGCCATTTCGGTGGGTGGCCGATCACTGAAGTTCGACCCCGAGTCGAGTATATTTCGGTTTGCTTGAACAATAACACAAGTTGATGATGCGAAAGTGGCGGCAGCAGGTAGTGTTGTTGCCGACGGCAAAGGAGTAGTGGCCGCCGGCAAGGGTTTGAGGGTTTGGGTGTTAGGGATTTGGGATATTTAGGGTGTTTTGGGGTTAGGGTTTTTATTTTAAATTATTATTTTTATTTATTTATTCATAAATAAAATATAATTTATTTTTATTTTATTATATTTTTATATTTATTAATAATAAAATAAGCCACGTCATACCAAAATATTAATAAAATAATTTATAGTGATTAAAATAGGTCAAAAAGTAAAATTTAGTGAGCAAATTGAGCGGTTTTAAAGTTTAGTGACCAAAATAAGTCTAAGAGGCAAAGTTGAGTGATGATTTGAGTATTTTACCCTTAATTTTATTTTTCATTGGTGACAAAATTTATCGCAACAAAAACTAAAATTTTAAGTGACAAACAATTTTATTGTCACAATAAATATCAAATAATAGTGACCACTTTATATATCATCACTATCATGAGTCAAAATTTTAGTGACAATAAAATTTGTGTCACAATTATAGACTTATAGTGATAATTTAATTGTGAAAAATATAATCGTCACAATTACTACTATAATAGTGACCAAATTAAAATACATCACAATTATTAATACTAATAGTGTCGCACAAAAAATTTGTCACAAAAGTTTAATATTTGTGACAAAAATACTCCTAGTCACTAGCAATTTGTCACTAAAAGTCTATATTGTTGTAGTGCGACTAGCCTGTTTTAAACCATAAAGGCTCTTCTTTAACTTACAAACTAAATCAGAGGAAGTAGATTTAAACCCAGGTGGTAATTGCATATACACCTCTTCATCTAAAAAGCCATGTAAAAACGCATTATTTATATCAAGTTGATGATGGAACCAATTCTGGGCAGCAGCTAGAGCAAGAACAAGTCTAACAATAGTTAATTTTGCTACAGGACTAAAAGTGTTAAGGTAGTCAATCCCTGGTTGTTGGGTATAGCCCTTAGCTACTAACCTAGCTTTGTATCTCTCAAGACTACCATCAGAATTAAGTTTAGTTTTATACACCCACTTACACCCTATGGCTATCTTTCCACGAGGAAGGGGAACAAGATACCAAATTTGATTCCTTTCTAAAGCAGATATTTCATCATTCATAGCAGATTTCCAGCATTCATGTTTAACAGCTTCAGCATAATTCTTAGGTTCAGTAAGAATTTCAGTGGAACAAATATAAGACAAATGAGCTGGAGAAAGATTATGGTAAGATATTACCTGGGCAATTGTATGAGGAGAAGTCCTCTGTTTTGGCAGATTTACATGGAAATCTTTAAGATGAGAGGGCAACTGCCTGTTCCTTGTTGGCCTTGTAGAAATAAACTGTTGCTTATCTAGGTCTAGAGAACCAGAAGGAATAGAACTAGGAACAATATCTTCAGAAACATGTGATTCAACTTGAGTATTATTAGAATTAGTTAAAGATTTCTGTTCAGAAGAAGCAGAATGTAAAGAATTAGTTTGTTGTTTAGCCTTAAAAATAATATCTTCAGCATCAATGTTTGGACATTGAGGCAAAACACCCTTTCTTTATTAACATTATCAATCTTAAAAGGAAAAATAGTTTTTGAAAAAGAAACATCTCTAGAAATAAACACAGTTTTACTCTGAAGATCATATAGCCTATATCCTTTGATGTTTTTAGGAATTCCAAGAAAAACACATCTGGTTGCACGAGCATGAAACTTTGTCTTAAGTTTAGGAAGAACACTAGCAAAAACAAGACAACCAAAGGATTTCAGATTATTAGTTTGAGGAGCTTTATTATAAAGTAACTCAAAAGGTGTTTTGTTATTTAAAACAGGAGTAGGGGTGATGTTTATCAGAAAAACAGCATGCAGGATGCAATCAGTCCAGAACATAAGAGGCAAATTAGACTGTAACCTTAAGGACCTTGCAACATTCAAAAGGTGTTGATGTTTCCTCTCAACAATACTATTTTGTTGAGGTGTGTAAACACAAGACTGTTGATGAATTATTCCTTTAGAACTAAAAAACTCAGTCATGTTAAATTCTTTGGCATTGTCAGTCCTTATGCATTTAATTTTAAGAGAGAATTGGGTATGAATTAACTCATAAAAGGAAACCAGTAAAGACCTAACCTCAGACTTAGATTTCATAGGATAAACCCATAAAAACCTGCTTCTATCATCAACAATGGTCAAAAAATAAAAGTGACCATATATACTAGCAACAGGGAAAGGCCCCCAGACATCCACATGAATTAAATCAAAAATATTTGCAGAAGAAGAAGAACTGACAGGAAAAGGAAGTCTTTTATGTTTAGACAAAACACAAACTTCACATTTATTTGCACACTTATTGTCAACAGAATCATTTACAGGAATATCAGGAAATTGTATGATCGACCACCTATTAACTGCTATAAAATTTTATTTTGATCATCGAAATATGAAATATATTATCTTGAGTATCATTGTCCTTGTCTACTAACAGTTTTGGCTCTCGATTATTTTAAAAAAAATCATTTTAGTCCGTAGACTTTTTCGTTTCTTTTAGTCTTGAATTTGTATTTCCTTTTGTCAAATTAAACCAACTGAAAAAATAATTCTTCATTAAATTGATGTCAGTTATTTTGTGTTTTACCAATGTTGTTGTTATTTTTTCTTTTGTGTGAAAATTAAAAATATTAAAAATATATACAATATGCAATATTCTTATTTTTAAAAAATGTTTGATTTGATATTTTAAGTAAAAAAATTTAAATAGTTGACGTTAGCTTAGTTGTTCGTTGCTTTTCACATGTCAATTGATTCAATTTACTAACAAATTAACAATGTCCGAACACGTAATTTTATTAATTCAAAGATGTATTAATTAATCGGTAAATTAATAATTTATTAATTTAAAGAATTTTTTTTGATTCAACGAACTTACATTATTTTTCATGAATAAAAGATATACATTGTATTGACTATTTGAATGATGTTCATGTACAATGTGACTAATTAAATACAATACATACCCCTAAAAAATAAAGTTCATTGTAGTACGTAATTCTAGTTAAAACTTAATGCAAGTTCATGTATGGATGTCAATCACCTATTGGATTGCCCGAGTGAAAATAATACATGTTCAAAGGTCCAAAGTTTAGAAGAAATAGTAACTAGTGTTATTGAAAATCCTATTGAGGATGAAACTGAAGATGATACAATGCCTTTGCAACCAATTACGCGAAAGGAAGCACTCATAGCGGCAACAACTCTTCGCAATTTTTTGTTGCAGTATGAGAACACAACACCATAACTTTTGGATGCAATAAGGAAAGTTAGAGATGAAACATAACTAGATTTAAGTTTTAAGAAGAAGCAAACAGCAATATAATCATATTTTACTAAGTTGTCCTAGTTATATTTGTAATTCTATAGAATTATTAATTTATAATATTGAATGAACCATAAATTTATATTAGGGTCTTCCGAAAATTATTATCTTATTAATTTATCGAAATCACTAATTTAAACCTTGAAATCCAGGCCAAGACAAAAAAATTATTATTTTAAGGAGATTATTAATTTATCAAGTATTAATTTATAGAGGTTCTACTATATATATGATCTCCAAAATTGTTTCAAATTTGGATCTTGTTTTAGTTTTAAGATAGGATAATTTTACACTAATCTAAAGATTTTGGTTAAAAAATATCAGGCCAACATATTCATCGATATTTCTAAATAGTTGTCACAGTCGATAATGTTACATACCATTTTTCGAGAAAGTTTGGAAACAAACATAAAAATATGAATCCAAATTGTTACATTACCATTAATAATGTAATATCCTCTAATCAAACACTCTCTAAAAAATTTAAATTTAAACATCAATTTATAAAAATACTAAAATTAAAACCCAAATAATTAATGTGATTCATTAACGTTCGCTCAAAACAAGTATTATTACGATTGACAAATTACACTACAATAATTAAGATGGTATATTAATGTTCGGAGGGAGATAATTGAACTTAACATTAGCCAAAAATCTAAAAAATTAAAATTAACATTAGTTAAAAATAATCTTGCATATGTTTTACTCGCAACTAAGGGTGTTTATGGTCGGTTAACTATACCATTTAGCATAAATGGTAGGTTAACCGTTATAGTGGTTATTGAATTTAACTAACCGTAATTTAACTATTAAAAATCGGTTAACCGTTAAGACACGATTAACTGACGGTTATATTATAGGTTAACCAGTAACCTATTACAATTTTTTTCACATGTTCACTACTTCCACGAGTTAGTATCACAAGCCAAAAAAATTTAACTCTATGATCAAATCACCTGAAGTCCTTCATCTACTTCCTCTAAAATGAAAAATGAGTCATCAATCATAGTTGTTTGTTGATTGTGTTAAATTCTTCCTTCCTATATTTCAAAACATAAAACAAGTTAGTATAAGAAATATAATGTAATACTAACAAATCAAAGATAAAAAATAATTATGAATTAATTACAAAATAGGATTTACAAATTAGAAAATGGGGCGTATGAGTTGAACTTTTAGTTGAAGACAATTTATTTTAAATTTATATATATATATATATATATATATATATATATATATATATATATATATATATATATATAATTTAATAACGGTTAACCTATACCTATAGGTTAACCATTTGTCAAAATTCATAATCGTAACCATTAATCATCGCTTTTAGCGGTTTAGTTAACTGTAACCGTTTAACTTTAATGATTAGGTTAATTAACCTGTAAAATGTAACTGTTATATCAGTTATCGGTTACTGTTAATTATGCACACCCCTACTCGCAACTGATTAGAAAGTTAAAGATTTTTTTGTAGTTCTTTAAAAAAATTTAATGTAAATGAGTTGAATACATGTTGTTAAACAAAAAATATTAATGTGATTATTGTATAAAATTATGGGTAGAGTCTTCAATGATCTAACTATATCAAGATAATTATAATTAATTTGTACACCGTATGAGTATGTAAACTAGTATATATAATATAACAAGGTAGACAAACGAAAATCCTATGTGGTGCTTTGAATTTTAAATAAGTGATACATTTTATTTTCTAAACGTAAAAATATTATCAATTTCCTTTTTTAAAATCTTACTTAAATGCTCATCCCCTTGTGTCCTGGTGGCAAAGATAGATGTTTATCATCTCTTAGGACTCGGGTTCGAGCACCAGTATTGCATGATGTGTGTGCCGTCTTTGAAAAGACTAAGAAAGTTGAACAGATGCTACCCTTGCATCACACCAGCATATTAAAAAAATCTTACTTAAATTTCAAATATTACTTTTGAAAGATAATTTTTATTTTAAATATTATAAATGCTTTGCGAATTTTAGGGTTAAATTCGTTCAAAATCTGTAAAATGTTACATTAACAATAAAATATGTGGGAATAACATTTCAATTGATATTTTTAAGGGTGAGTATGTCACGCTCGACGAGCATCGATGAGTGCCACTAACAACGAGCACCGATGAGCACCATTAATTCAATTTATAAAGATTAAAAATTTAAAGGATTTACCGTATAATTTCTTTTTTGCTCAATAAGTATGATTTTATTAACACGAAAATCATACAATGCATCCAACCCGGGCCTCATTAAAAACCTCCCTATACCTAAATGGAGGAAAATAGTACCCGAGAAGGACAACTGAGGACCAAACAGCAACCCGTACACAGCAAAAACCCCCACCCAGCCATACCCCAACAGCTCGATCCGCCCAAGTCACAACCGACCAAGGCGTCACGCCCACAGGTCACCCGATCTAACCGCGCCAAAGCATAAGGCCCTCACCCCACCCAACGTTAATCCCTCCCCAGCACGCCCCAAGCACCGCCATCCCGCACACCCCCAACATCGCCCTCTAGGCTAAAGTCCCACACGCATCTAGACACGTCGGTCCACTCCACCTTTAGCCAATGTATCGGCTAGTCCATTTGCCTCGCGGCCAACATGATGAAACACACAATTCACCGCTAAACTTGCTTCATCGATACGCCTAAATAAAGAAAAATACCTCCAAGGTTGTCCCTCAACGTTAAGAATCCATGAAATAGCAACCAAGGAATCTGATTCAAATATACAAGGCCAAGCACACCATTGTGATGCCCGAAACGACTCAATCGCATAGCAAATCGCATGTAATTCAGCCTCGTTCGAATCCAACACACCCAATGACCCTGAAAATAAAGCCAACACCTGGCCTCGAGCATTTCTTAACACTCTACCACACCCCACTGGACCAGATTTCCCCCGCACCGAGCCATCGACATTAAATTTCACTATGTCGGGTAGCGGTGGATTCCATGTAATACTCGCACGAGGCACACTTAGCCGCACATCCCCCTCACACCATAGAGGGCAATCCCACCAAACTAATTCAACTAGGAGTGAATGCGAATCCAAAGCTCTCACCCAATAGAAAGCGCGCAGCTTAATCAAGAAAAATAACTCAAAATCGGACAGCCTCTTACCATTAAAAATCAGGTCGTTACGAGCTAACCACATGGACCATAATACCGCAACACACCCCGCCAACCACCACTGCCTCACTGACCCCCGGAAGAAACTATCCAACGCCACGTACACGAACTCAACCACCGATGCTGGGCGCACCACCTTAACACGCCACCATGCAAAAAACATTGACCAAATCACCCACATATACGGACATCGGAAAAGAATGTGGTCCGCTTCCTCATCCCCTTCACCACACCAACAACATAAGAAATTTTGAACATCTAATCGCATCCCTCGGTCCCTCAGAAAACACAACGTGGGCAAACGTCGCAGCAACACAAACCACACAAAGCATTGTATCTACAGTGGAATTTGGAACGACCAAATCCCAGAAATTTCTGAGTTCATTTCCAATCCAAATGACGCCATTAATCGAGACAGCATTGCCACGGAAAAATTTCCCGCCGTCGTATGTTTCCAAACCAATCTATCCTCTAATTTCTCCGATAAAACCATCGACCCTACTACGCACCTCAGCTCCCGCAACTGGGCCAATTCAAAAGATCGCAACGTTCTCGAGAAGTACTCCCACCAAACCGCATGCCCCAGCGAATTCCTCCAGGCATAATCCTTAACCAATGCCCATTTATCCGTAGCAATGCGAAAAAGGCGAGAAAAAACCACACATAAGGGCTCGTCCGAGCACCAACGATCTGGCCAAAATAACACCTTCCTCCCATTACCAACTAACCAAGTAAAATTCGATAGCCCCATAAATTAATTAACACAAGCGTCATCTTGTACTTCTACAATTTGTCGCCAAACCGTCGACATAGCCCGTCTCCGCCCACTCGGTACCCGCCGGATCAACACATCATCACCATACTTCGCAGCCAAAATCAAACGCCACAGTGACGCCCCTTCCATTGCAAAACGCCACCTCCATTTCGCCAAAAGGGCCAAATTACGCTGGTGTAAGTCAACCACCCCCAAACTTCCTCGGTCTACATACCACCCTCCAACTCTCCCGGCTCAACTTGCGTTGCTCCTCGGAACCACCCCATAGAAATGTTCTCCATATTCGGTCAATTCTTCAGATAATACCCTTAGGCACCAAGAAAATGCCCATATAATAAATCGGAAGAGCAGCCAACACCGAATTAAGCAAGGTCAGGCGAGCCGCGAACGAGAGAGAGTCCCTTTTCCAACCTGCCAAACTTTTACGAAAACGCTGCAATAACGGCTCCCACATGCTTAAGCTATGAGGATTAACTCCAAGTGGTCGTCCTAGGTACACCATCGGTAATGTGCCCCTATTACATCCCATAATCCCCGCCATAGACCTCAACACCTCCTCCTCGATTCCCACTCCATACAAACATGATTTAGCGTAATTAATTTTCAATCCCGAGAAATACTCAAAACAAGTCAGCACCCTCTTCAAATTAGTTGCGAAACAAGGCTCGCCTTGTAAAAATATCACAGTGTCGTCCGCGAACTGAAGATGTGACACAAAGAAATTATTCACAACTCGAACACCCTTGAGCAGCCCTTTCCTTTCCGCTTCACTCAATAATTGGTGCAACAATTCAGCCACAATAACAAACAATAAAGGCGAAAGTGGATCGCCTTGCCGTAAACCACACAACATCGGAAATTCTCGAGTCGAGCACCCATTAAGTAAAACCGAAAGCCTCACTGTTTGAGTAGAAACTCGCATCCAAGTCCTCCAAACCGCCCTAAATCCCATTCGACACTGAATTTTTTCAAGGCACTCCCACTTGACGCAATCATATGCTTTCACGAAATCCAATTTCAAAATCACCCCCTCACTAAAAGATTGCTGGTGCATAGAGTGAATCACTTCATTGGCCAGCATAATACCATCCACGATCTGACGTCCCTTAACAAAAGCCGATTGGACATCGTTGATAAGAACAGGTAGAACCCGTTGCAATCTCTTCGCCAAACATTTGGCAACAATTTTGTACAGCGAATTCAGCAAACAAATAGGCAGGTAATCTCCCATCATTCGAGGATTTTCCTTCTTCGGAATTAAAGCCACAAAAACCGAATAAACTCCCTTCTGCAATGCACTCGTCGCATAAAATTGTTGCATCATGTTCGCATGTCACCCTTCAAGAAATCCCATCCATTCTTATAAAATTCAAAAGTAAAACCGTCTAGACCCGGTGCCTTAGCCCCCTTACAACCCCAAAAAACTGATCGCACCTCATCCTCACCAAACGTTGCTTCTAGAGTCGTCGCCATTTCCCTCGGTAACTGATTAAAACTCACCGCCATATCCATCTCCCCCAAGCATGATTGTGGAGAGAAATGCTTTCGAAACTCATTAAACACTGCCTGTCGAAGCCGTTCCAGATTCGACTCCCACACCCCATTAACCAGCAAGCCGGATAGACAATTACGCATCGATCTCAACTTAGCTGATCTATGAAAAAAAGCCGTGTTATCATCTCCTTCTCGCAACCAGCGCACCCTCACCTTTTGCCTCCAAATCGACTCTCATAGTCGTGTTAAATTCCACAATTCATGCTGAAAGTTACGTTTATTCTCCACTTGTGAATCGGACACAATGCCCTCACCTACAGCCTCATCAATCGCAGCAATGGCATTTGTTGCCATCTCAATTCTATGATCAATATTACCAAACACTGACTTATTCCAACCATGCAAGAAAGCTTTCAACAGACGCAGCTTCTCAACCATACCCCCAGTCCGCAGTAACAAAGTAATTCTCAACCATTCCGCTTCCAAATCCCGCACATACTTTCGCTCCCCCACCCAAGCATTAAGGAACCTAAACGGCCTTGGGCCCAATCCAAATTATCACTCACAAGCAACAATGTCGTATGATCAGATAGGCCTCGCGGCAACGAAGATAATCTCAAATTCTCAAACCGATCCAACCAAAGCATTGATACTAAACACCTATAATATGACTACATCTTTTCTCAGGTCCAAACCACGTGAAAGATTGCCCACATAAATCCATATCACATAAACCATTTGCCTGAATAAAATCGATAAAAGCATCCATACCTCGAGACGTAGAAATGCACCCCTGCCTCTCTGATAGAGAAGTGATCATATTAAAATCTCCAATCAAACACCATGGAATTTCGTGGGAAAGCACAACGGCTGAAAGTTCCTGCCACAAGACCCCATGTTGTTCCACCTCACACGATGCATATATTCCAATCAGACCACACATCCAATTGTCGAGTACCTAGCACCATTCAATGGCCTCAAATCTTTCCCCTATAACCGTCCTGCACACTTGAAAACGATCTTTATCCCAACAAACAAGAATTCCTCCGGACATTCCTATCGATGGTGCAAAAGCAAACTCAAACTTATCCGACACCCAAATATTTCGCACCATAAAATCAGAAATCAATTCCAGCTTAGTTTCCACGAGAACAACACACTCACCTCGATGTTGTCGTATCAGATTGTGGACCTCTCTTTTCTTCGTCGCCGCTCCCAAACCCCGCACATTCCACGACAACACCCACATAGCTCCTTTAATTGTGATGCAGATCCCTCGCCTCAATGAGCCGAGTGATACCCGTAATAATGTTCTCCTCGTTCCCTATTGTTTCAGCACCCAAAAACTTCCCCAATTCCAACGTCTCGTGTGCTTCCTTTATAATACTCCTCTTCCTTGTAGAAAATCAGAGTCCGACAAAGACTCGTTCGCTAAAGCTGTCGATTCTGACATACAATTTTTCCGAGGTCGACCCCACCCTCTCTTCACCGCTACTGGCGCACTCTCCCCTGTGTTTACTTTCAGACCTGATGAACGAAGTAATTCTAATAGATGCCAGACTCGGTGTTGACGGCCTTTATACTCAATTAACGCGGCAATCCCAGCTTTATTTACTTCGGACTGAGGCCCAACCTCATCTGCACCACAAAACACAATTCTGACACCCCTCTCATCCTCACAACAGTTCACATTTCTGACGCCCCTCTCATACTCACTCATGTCCATACTTTGGTGCTCAGTCACCTCCCTATCCACCACGCCAACATCTTCATCCGCAACTCCAGGATGAGTACGTTCAGTATGCAAACATCCATCTGCATGGACAAGGAATCCACCACGCGATCATTGGTCCTCCGATTATCATCCCATAATTTATTGATCGTCCAACTATTTCGTGAAGTCGCACTCAACGAATTCGGAACAACTGTATCATCCGCTGCCTCTTTCACACAAAATAATGGTATTTGATCTGCCACCTCTACATCGTTAACAAGATCAACCGTCCGACTTACCCCTTCTGATTCCTCATCAGTCGAGTAAACCTCTCCTTCCACATCCTCCCCCTTTCTTTCGAAAGGACTTCACCAATTTCATGTACCCGGACGTGATACTGTTTATTGCGGATCAATATGTCTAGCATTTCCTCAATTAGCAAGAACCAATCCGTCTCAATTAGGAATCGTGCTCTTTCAAACAAAGTAGGTGCCGCCGTTACTTCCTCAATACTCACTAGTTCCCCCCACATAGCTACAATATTCCGAAACGTCCCTTCGGACCAGGCGTGAATCGGTATGCCACACGCCAATAACCACACTCTCCGATTCGGTATATCACATTCCGGCGTCCATGCCATCACGTTCTCCAGCCATGGTGAAAAACAACCCGATTCGACACACTTATTTCTTGTTTCCTGATTTGGGAACATTAATAGAATTAAAGAACCCACCACCCTCATTAAGGATACCTCATTAATACTTGCTTTCTTAAAATCCATCACCAATTCCAATATCGATCTCGTTTGTCGACAATAACCCACTGCACAATTCTTCAAAACCTCAAATTTTTCCTCATCGATAACCCCTTCCACCTTGCAATATTCAATTGGTTCTCCATTCAAACCAGCCCTTGTGTCGCCTTTCACTACGCTTCTTTGTCTCACCGTCCGATTAGAAGCTGCCTTACTCGGCTTCATGCTTTCAATCACATCCGATCCAGCAGTGAAATCCTCCCTCCGACGGCGCCAAAAGGAATTACGGGTATCTCTCTGTGCCATCTGAACTTTGAGTTTTGATCCGTATAGCCGAAAGCCGTCGAATCGCTCAATAACCCTATCAGCCTCCACTTTTGTTTTCATCCTAACAAATCCAAACCTTGACCTATCTCGACCCTCTCTGTCGGTACAAAAACGTCGACCACGACCTCATGTCTATAAAAAATCTGCCAAATTCCTTTCTAATGTAATTGTGATGGCAGATTTCCGATGAACAACGTCCAACATCGTCGCCCATCAGCCCATTTCGCCCATCGCCTCCTTTTGCTGCTTGGGAATTTTACTTACCGTATAATCATAAATTATTTAAAAATCAAAAGGTAAATTAATTAAAAACATATTATTTTATTTTAAATTTTCTTTTAAACATGGATCAAAATACCTATCTACCCCAAAATACAAACCATAATTTTTATTCATTTGAAATTTAAGTCGTCGTTGTCGTCGTCACTGCCATGCCGCGGGGAATGGCAACCATTTATATGCTTTTTACCAGATTGAAAAATCCATGCTTTTAAAATTCTACTTATTCTTAAAACCAAAAACCAAAAACCCATTGGAAAGAAAAATCTCCTGCCCTGCCGCCAGGGCGGAGCCAGGATCGAATATTGGCAGGGGCCAAAATATTGAATTTTAAAAATGCAAGGGCTTATAACGTATTTCAACTCAAAATTCATGAGGCATGGCCTAATTTGTCTAATATTTAAATGTATAAGGACCTAAATTGACTAAAAATTGTGAGGATACATGTAACCCCAGAACCTGCTTATGTGTTTCACTTGAATTTCAAGGGGTCACAATATATACTACAACATTTCAAAATAGCAATTCACATCAAAGCCACATAATGGGTGTTAATCACGCACCACATGATAAAGTTTCAAGTAGTAGTTTAGAACTATATCAAGATTTAGTACAAAATGGTGCCACGTCGGGCAATTTAGTAAAATATATCGCATCAAAATATAGGCTCATGTCACCCAATATAGACAGTATGGTGGATAGAAACAATACATCAAAAGACAAGTAATAATGTGTCGATCCTCCTAGTGTCGAGTCCCAAAGTAGCCTATCCAAAAGTATCCGAAAGGGAAAATGTTTGGAGGCGTGAGCTAGGGAGCTCAGTGTGTTCCAATAAGTGCAAGAAAACATATATATATATATATATACAGTTCAGATATGCATAAGACATCTCAAACATGTCATAAGTGCAACCAAAGTTCCATTTTAACCTATCTACCCTCCAACCGAACACCAAAATTGTAACGCCCTGGTTTCGGGCCTAGATGTTTTAGACATCGGATCGGACAGATCGAGAACGGTTCGAATCGCGTAAGGTGATTTAAGGAAATCAAGGATCGAGATAGGATAAAAATGTGGTAAAAATTGCTAAAATCCTCTAAAAATATGTTTAAGAGGTTGGTCAAGTCAATTTTACAAAACAGATTTTGGAAATGGGACATTTTGAGTAGTGACCAAATTGTAAAGTTTCAAAACTGGGAAAATGTGATTTTTAATGTAGAGGCCAAATCTTAGAATCTTTAGGGGGCTTTAAGGCAATTTTACCTTTCCTCAATATGACATGTGTTTTAAAAGGCTTTTAATTAAATGACTTTAATTGGATTTATATTAATTAATTAAAATAGGTAGTTAATGTGAGATTTTCAATTACGTAACTACCAACTCTTTCTCATTTTCAGCCAAAAACCATTTCACTCATCTTTCTCCATAATTCTTTCTCCCAAAAACTCTCTCAATATTTCCTAAACCATTTTCAAGAAATCTTTCCTAGTTCTTCAAGATTTTGCTAAGGAAAACTTGTCATTCATTGAGGGAAGCAAGGATTAGAGGTAAATCTCGTTCTCAACCTCTAATCAAAGTTCTTTATTGAAATTCCAAAGATATTTGGCTTCTAAATACTATTTTTGGTTGAGTTTTCACTATAGTGTTGATTGGAGATCAAAATCTTGTGAAATTGTGGTTGAAATCTTAATTTTCGGACTTAATGAGTTAAGCTATGTTTTGTGTTGATTTTAATTGAGTTCTAAGTTGATTAATATATTAAAATGAAGTGTTGATAACATAGATCCCGAAATCCTTGAGATCCTTGAGATTCTTGGTTGATTTAAGTGAGTTTTTGAGGTGAAATGGTGGAATCTTAATTGCTGGAGGTATAAGGTTGGGTTAGGTTGTTTGTTAGATGTGTTTTGGTGTTTATAATGGATTGGAAGTGGTGTATAATGGCTGGGCTTGGTTTAGGAAGCAATCGATTGAGTTTTTGGTTATTTTGGATGGGTATTTTGGTGTAGTTTGGGTGAGCAACGAGTTTGTGAATTGTTGATGGTGTTGGAATGCATTTTAACGCATTTAGATCTCGGTTTTGATGATGTGAAAACAGAGGATCTTGATCCGGAAGCAAACGAGGTGTTGTTGGAGGCTCCAGAAGAGTGATTTTCGTGTCGACGAGCAAGGCTTCGCATATCGGTTAATGGAAATGCAATTTCCTGCTTTGTAACGCTTTGAGCGTGGTCTTGGGAGCTTAGTGTAAGTTTGATACACTTAGCTAAGCTCAAGAGTAAGTGATTCGAAAATCCCTCTCTTGGAAATGTGCTATGTTTGATGAAAATGAACTTGAGTTAAGTGTGGATTTGTTTATTGTTTTAAGCATGTTTTACGCATGAATGTTGCCGGATTTTAATGTCATTATGTTAAGGATGCACTAGGTAAGTGATCATTGGTTTTCATGTGTTGAATGCATGTGATGTTAAGCATAATATGCTTGTGGAAATGGCATTGTGTTTATGCTTGTAAAACAGTGGATTAATGAGGTTAAATGATTATATTGGCAAGTGATGGAAATGGTTTTTGGTTGTGTTAATTGGATATAGTTAGCCGGCTATAGGATTGGGTGCACCGTGAATAAAGTCGCCTTGGATGTCGAGGTTGTGATAGTGCCGTAATCTCCATCCAAGTACCCTAACGATTGAGGTTAAGACCACAACGGTGAATGGTTTAATTCCGTGTGTGAGTTTTGTGTATGAGTCTCGTACTCTCGTTAGTGGAATTATACAACTACCGATGAGTGATGTTGAGGGGTTGTGATTGTGCCATTAATCTCAATCACGGGTGTTGAGGGTTTGTGATTATGCCATTGATCTCCACCTTGTGTAGTCTGGTAGTATGTATGAAGCGTGTGGGACAACGCTTGTAATCCACGTATCCGATTGTGTCTTGTGTTGATATGGTTTATGGATTATTACTTGCAAGCCAATATAATGTAAATGATTAATGTTAAGCATGGGATGCTTGTAAATGATGCAAGGATGCATGAGATGCTTGGTTAAGCATGAGCAAAGGTTTATTTGCTGATTTAAATGTTGCATATTAGCATGTTTTAGAAAGTGCATTGATGTTCTTGAATGGACATGTTTTATGTAAAGGCATGAGATATGAAATGGTGGTTTTTCCAATGGTGTGAAATGCATTGATGAATGTTGCATAGCGGTCCTCACTAAGCTTTGTGCTTACGCTCTTTTGTTTCATTAATGCAAAAAACTAGGCATTCAAGGCAGCAAGTAAGCAAGGGAATCCAATCTTTTAATCTTGCAAAGTATGTGGCTTTACTTCGGTGTAATAAAAGGCAATGTGTGGGATTTATAATTTTGAATGGTTGAGGATGTTTCCCTTTACTTTGAGCATGTTTGGTGGTTTATTCTTGAGTTGTAATTGGCCATTATGGTTTGATTTTGGATGTGAATGTTGGTTGTAGCTTGTTATGGATTTGGTGGACTAGGGAGCATGCCTTTAGTATCTATGTTTGCATGTTGGATGCCATGTCGTAGCTAATGCCTCAAAATGATGACCGTTGGTGTGTATCTATGTTGTATGCATGTTGTGGCATGTTTCGAATATGAAAAGACGTGAAAAACCAGTAAAATATGTTGTTGCAGGGCAAGGCGTATCGGAATGCCCTTGCCTGTTTTGGAACATAGGCCTGAAATGGCCATGAGGTTTCGGAACGGGTAGGGACGTACCGAAACGGTTTTGCTACTAGAAAGGGGTGTTTCGATACGGGTCTCGGAACGCACCCGAGTACCGAAACGGTCAACCAAGTTTCGAAACGACCGTTTCGGTACAGGGCCATCCATTTCGAAACACCTGGCCGTTTAGTTTGAATTTGAATTGTATCAGGTTTCTGTTTCTTACATTTTGGTCCCTGAGTTTTGGTTGCTTAATTTAATGAGTTTGAATGATCTGTTTGAGATGAAATTTCACATGATGGCATGTTATATGATTAATTACGGATCGGTAACATTAAAACTTGTTTAGTTCTTATAATTCTGTAAATTTACATTTTAGTCCCTAAAAGACATTTCTATGCAATTGAACGCATGTTTGGGTTCCGTTCGCTGTGTCACTTCCGCTGAAATGATTTGCTAATCATATAGGCTAATAATGAGCATCTAGAAAAGATAAAAGGAAAAAAATATTCGTTAATCAAGGTTGACTTTCGGGTTGACTTTGGTTTTCCCTGTGTAATCTTCGTAGTTCGGGTCGAGCGTCTAGGTCGGGCTAAAGGGGTTACAAAAATGCAATTCCCCATGAACTGCATATTGAAGGACTTATCCTAGGCCCGTGGGTGTAGGAGTCTACCCAGAAAGTCTTACCCTTGGTCCATTGGGCGTAGAAGCTTAATTGAAGGTTTTACTAGCTGGATCAGGGTTGTACTTGCAGACATTTCAATCATATCCCAAGAGTATACCCCAAGCAGAGCAATTCAGTTTAACAAACACCATCAACAGAGTTCAGACAACAGACATGTAATATTTCTATCATCTAGAAACCAGATATCTCTAGTTGAGATCAGATGTGAGGTATACTTTCCAACATAAGTAATCATGCTTTCAAGTAGTCATGCTTTTCAAGTAAAAGAACATTCTATTGTGCATTCAGAGAGTCATTACAAAATCCACATATATATATATATAACAAAAATGTAGCACACATAGAACACACCTCAAAAAGCTGGTCAGAGAATCTATCGAGCACCTGCCTCACTACGCTCTGCCACAGTGCTAGATCTTAGATCAATAACGGATTATGGTTGCAACAAGAATAAGTGATAGCTTTAATAGCTTACAGAGTTTACGAGTTCATACTAGTGATTATCGGGACGCGCGGAGGAGCGGATCGGGAAGAACTAGGCCGAGCAGACGATCGGTCGGGGGAGTCTTGAGTACCTTCAGGCAAACAAGGGTTTACATTAGTCCTTTATTTAATATAACTCCTTTTCGAAGCAATAGTTCATTAATTAAGCATATTAATGATTAAGGTCAGATTCGGAGGCTTTCGGGTTAAAATTTCATGAAACGAGCTTAAAAAATGGACTCAGGACGTCGAAAAACATAAAATGGGAGTTTTCGGAAAAATTGACTTTTTGGTCAATGGTCAAAGTCAACGCTGACGTCAGCAGGTTAACGGGGTCAGAGTCAACGCTAACGTCAACAATTCAACGCTGACATCAGAAAGTCAATGCTGATGTCAGCAATCAACTGGTAAAGGTCAACTGAGTTAACTCGGCTGACTCGGATTGACTGGTTCGGTCCGGGTTGACCGGGTTAGGTTTAGATTCGGGCTGAGTAGTGTCGACTGGTTTGGGCTTGAGCTGAAATGGGTTTGGGTCTAAAGGGATGGTTCACTCACCCAATTATTCCAATCAACGGGCGGCCGCCAGAAAAGTCATCGGAGACGCGAATGACCACATTTTGGTCGGAAACAAGTTGGAAATGACCGCCCAAAACAATCTGTTACAAAATCTAACCGAAAACACGTCAGAAATGCATTGGATCTTACCCAAAGTGCAATGATGTAACCGGAAACACGTAACTCCGATGAGGGGTGTAATGGTGGCAAAACGGAGTCTGACAACTTGGATTTTGGTCGGACTTACGTGTGGAGCAAATATCTGACGACTGTTGCTCGGACGGACATCGAGGTTGGCCAGATATCACCGAAATCTGAAGGGGAAGGGGTATTTGGTTCGATGGACCTTCAAGCCACGGTTTGCGGCTAACGGTGGTGCTTCCCCGCGAGTGGTGGCCAAGGGCGTGACCAAGGTGAGGCAACAATTCGAAACGCGGGGGCGGTGACTCCCACGGCGCGGCGGTGAGGGAGGACGACGATGGTCAAACGGGGGTTGGTAAGAGCGTCTCGGAGAAGGTTCTTGTAACCCTCTTAACCCGGCCTAGACGTCCGACCCAAATTAAGAAGATTACACGGGGAAAATCAAAGTTAACTCGTGAAAGTCAACCTTGATTGACGACCCTTTTTTTCTTTTTAACTTTTCTAGATGCATATTATTAACCTATATGATTAGAAAAACATTTTAGCGGAAGAGACACAGCGAACGGAGCTCATTTAGGGGTTCGATTGCATACGACCGTCTTTTAGGGGCTAATTTGTAAATTTCCAGAAATTGGAGGACTAAACAAGTTTTAAAGTTATCAAACCAAAATTTAACATATAAAAAAACCAATATGTCAAATTTCATCTTAAACGGACCATTCCAACTCATTTAATTAAGCATACAAGATTCCGGGATCAAAATGTAAGAAATAGAAACCTGAAACAATTCAAATTCAAACTCAACGGTCGGGTGTTTCGAAACCAGGTTGACCGTTTTGATACTCGGGTGCGTTCCGAAACCCGTATCGAAAGACCCCTTTCCAGTAGCAAAATTGTTCTGAAACGTTCCTACCCGTTCCGGAACCACATGGCCTTTTCAGGCCTCTGTTCCGAAACATGTAAGGGCGTTCCGATACGCCTTGCCATGCAACAACAGATTTTGCTGGTTTTTCACATCTTTCCACATCCAAAAACATTCCAATTCATGCCACAACGTACATACAACATGTTTAAGCATCAAAAATCATCCTTATGAAGCATAAACTAAAACATGGCATCAATCATGCAAACATTGGAACTATAGGCATGCTCCCTAGTCCACCAAAGCCATACAAAGCTAAAATCAACATTCAAACCAAAAATCAATCCTCAAAGGCCATTTACAACCCAAAGGTAAAAAACCAAACATGCTCAAGGTAATTAGCAGCATTCTCAACCAACCAAAAGTATAAATCCCACCCATTGCCTCTTATTACACCGAAGTAAAGCCACATACTTTGCTAAACCGAAAAGCTTGGATTCCCTTGCTTGCGTGTTGCCTCAAACACCTAATTCTCTATATTGATCAAATGAATTAGCGTAAGCACAAAGCTTAGTGAGGATCGCTAAACAACATTCAACAATGCATTTCACACAATTTGCAAAACCACCACTTTTCAACACATGCCTTTACACAAAACATGTCCTTTCAGAACACCAAAGCATTTTCTAAAAAAATGCTCATATGCATCATTCTAAAACAACAATAAACCTTTGCTCATGCTTTACCAAGCGTCTCATGCATTCTAACATCACTTACAAGCATCTCATGCTTAACATTAATCATTTACATTATATTGGCTCGCAAGTGATAATCCATAAACCATACCAACAAAAGACACAATCGGATACGCAGATTACAAGCATTGTCCCACACGCTTCATACATACTACCGGACTACACAAGGTGGAGATCAATGGCACAATCACAACCCCTCAACACCCGTGATGGAGATTAATGGCACAATCACAACCCCTCAACATCACTCATCGGTAGTTGTATAATTCCACTAACGAGAGTACGGGACACATACACAAGACTCACACACGGGATTACACCATTCACCGTTGTGATCTTAGCCTCAATCGTTAGGGTACTTGGATGGAGATTATGGCACAACCACAACCCCTCGACATCCAAGGCGACTTTATTCACGGTGCACCCAATCCTATAGCCGGCTAACTATATCCGATTAACGCAACCAAAAACCATTTCCATCACTTGTCAATATAATCATTTAACCTCATTAATCCACTGTTTTACAAGCATAAACACAATGCCATTTCCACAAGCATGACATGCTTAACATCATATGCATTTATCACATGAAAACCAAGGATCACTTACCTAGTGCATCCTTAACATAATGACATTAAAATCCAGCAACAATCATGCGTAAAACATGCTTTAAAACAGTAATCAAATCCACAATTAACTCAAGTGCATTTTCATCAAAACATAGCACATTTCCGAGAGAGACTTTCGAACCACTTACTCTTGAGCTTAGCTAAGTGTTTCAAACTTACACTAAGCGCTCAAGACCACGCTCAAAGCGTTACAAAGCTGGAAAATCCATTTCCACTCACCGATACGCGAAGCCTCGTTCGCCGACACGAAAATTACTCTTCCGGAGCCTCCAACAACGCCTCGTATGCTTTCGGATCAAGATCCCTTGTTTTCACATCATCAAAACAGAGATCTAAATGCATTACAATGCATTTCAACACCAGCAACAATTCACAAACTCGTTGCTCATCCAAACTACACCAATTTTCCCAACCGAAACAACCGAAAACTCAATCGATTGCTTCCTAAACCAAGGCCAGCCAACATACATCACTTCCAATCCATTGTAAGCATCAAAACACATCTAATAAACAACCTAACCCATCCTTATTCCTCTAGCAAGCAAGATTCCACCATTCCACCTCAAAAACTCACTTAAACTAACAAGAAACTCAATGATCTCAATGATTTCGGGATCTATGTTATAAAAACTTCATTTCAACATAATAATAAACTTAGAACTCAATTAAAATCAATCCAAAACAGAGCTTAACACAACAAGTCCGAAAATTAAGATTTTAACCACATTTTTACAAGATTTTGATCACCAATCAAAACTATAATGAAAACTCAACCAAAATCATTAATTATAAGCCAAATATCTTGGGAATTTCAATAAAGAACTTTGATTAGAGGTTGAGAATGGGATTTACCTCCAATCCTTGCTTTCCTTAATGGATGACAAGTTTCCTTTGCAAAAATCTTGAAGAATTTGATAGGTTTTCTTGAAAATTGTTTAAGAAATATTGAGAGAGTGTTTAGGAGAAAACAATTCTGGAGAAGGATGAATGAAAATAGTGTTTGGCTGAAAATGAGGAGAAATTGGTAGTTACGTAATTGAATCTCACATTAACCACCATTTTAATTAATTAAAATAACAAAAACCATTTTAATGCTATTTAATTAAAACCATTTTAAACACATGTCACATTAAGGAAAGGTTAAATTGCCATAAAGCCCCCTATAGATTCTAAGAATTTGGCTTCTTCTTTAAACATCACATTTTCCACAGTTTTGAAACTTTACAATTTGGTCACTACTCAAAATGTCCCACTACCGAAACTCTTTTTTTGTAAAATTGACTTGACCAATCCCTTAAACATATTTTTAGAGGATTTTAGCAATTTTTACCATATTTTTATCCTATCCCGATCCTTGATTTCCTCAAATCACCTTACGCGACTCGAACCGTTCTCGACCGGTCCGGTCCGATGTCTAAAACATCTAGGCCCAAAACCAGGGCGTTATAGTTCTGGAAAGGGAGAACCATGCATTCAATTTTGGGTAGGTGGAGGGGCAAATCAGACTATTAATTATTCTTGGCAAGCAACAAATTATGGTTCAAAAGGAAACTAAGGAACCTCAAACACTAAGAGCTATTTAGCTTAGATGGTTGGGTCACGGCTTGGCTACCATTAGTTGTGGGTTTGATTCCCTCAACCAACAATTTTCTTCCCCCCTTTTTGTGGGTGTTACATTACATGCTCATTCTTCTTTAGTTCAACCTAGTGGTATAAATGAACAAAGCGTTCGACAAATTGTTAGTGATATGTTCCTATAACGTTCGCTTATTAAGCTGAATAAACAAGTATGAACAATTTTTTATGTCCGTTTAATAAATGAACGGACATGAATTGAGGAGTGTAAGCACTAAATTTTGACCAGACCCAATTACCATGCCCATATTTAATTGCCCAAAACCAAATCTAAACCCGCACTCATTTGTACCCGTTCCAACCAAATACCCAAAAATTCTTCCATCAAATCCCCTAACAACCAATGACCCCAATTCTTGGTCAAGCCCCCAACTAACACCCCCTAAAATTTCTCAACACCTCACGTATACAAAAGAAATCTTCCCATGATCCCATGAATGGAGGAGATGTGGATCTTCATTTCAATTATAAAAGGCAACAAATGAGCAAGGGGATAAAAGAGGGAGGGGAGGGGAGATACCTGCAAAATAAAACAAAAAAAAATACAGTCTTGAAACTAGTTTGAAAGAAAAAGATAAGGTTGAAAAGCTTTCTCAAATTTTCCGGCGAAGGAGACATCAGCCGTCGAATCCGAACGGTCAAAGTGTAGAGGAGGTCGAAAGAAACTGCATATCGAAAAACGGTGACGATCTGACGGTCAGAGTCAGAGATCAAAGAAGAAAGGACCTAAACGGTTTTTGCTTGATTCGTGAGCATCTGAGCCTTATCTAACGAAACGGTCACCAGATCTGAGTTCAGCGCGTCGAGACGAGTCCTCTGGTGTAGTTTGAAGTTGAATGGCCGCCATCGACGGCGGCCGACGACGGTGACCGATGTGGTGGCCGGAGATGATGGCTCACAATGGCCGGCAGTATACATTGAGAGAGATGGCAGAGCATGCTTTTTTTTAAATAAATAAAAGAATGAAAATGAATAATAAATGATCTGCCTTGAAAATGTGAAAACATGCTGTCAGAGAATTAAAGCATGCGCAATTTTTTTGTTTAAGGGTTAATTCCGCCTTAGGTCCCTTTTCTTTTAGGAGCTTTGCAGTTAGTCCTTTTCTTTATCTTATGTTTTATTTTGTTTCATTTTAGTCATGTTTTTAGTTTAGTTTAATTAGATTTTGGCCTTTAGGTTTAGGTTTTTTTAATTAGATCCTTTTCATAAAATTGATTAATAATTAAGCCTTTTGATTTGTTCTTTAATTTGATTTGGTCCTTGTATTAAGATTTGGTAATTGATTGGCTTTAAGAAATTAATTAATTTGTGATTTGGTCTCTAATTAAAATTGTTCTAGTTTAATTAGGTGTCTGATTTGGGTTTGATTAATAATTTAACAGGTTTTATTTGATTAAGTTTGAATTTGTCTTTTTTTATGATTTGATTAATTTTGTTTGTTTGATTTAGTTTATGTATTTGCATTTTTTAGTATATTACATTATTTTAGTAGTGCTATTAATCCTTTTTTTGAGTTTCCTTTTTTTTAGACAACCAAAACCCTTGGGTACCAATTTTGGGCGTAGTGGGGGTGCTTTAACCTTCCTCACTCGTAACCGACTCCCGAACCTGACGACGATCTCGGTGTTGACGCAGACCAAATTTCACAGGATTTTGGTCGTACCCAATCCAAAACGACCGATGGCGACTCCAAGTGTTTGATGGGCTTTTGAAGGCCCAATTCATTCCGACCCGGACGAAAAATGGTGTCTACAGCTTGGCGACTCTGCTGGGGACATTAGAGAGTCAAGCCACAAAAGGGTAAATGTTGTCTCAAAAAAAAGGAAAAAGGAATATGAAATATTGGTGATCGTAAAAATTGAAGGTTTTTGTATTTTTACGAAGATTGTTCAATATTGGTCACCTCGTGTTCAATGTCCCTTTGCGCATGAGCATATCATAAGCTCTCAACCCGAGCTTCGTCCTGCTTAAGTGGTTGCAATCGCTACCCTTCGAGAGGTTAATCCTCCGTAAAAGAATGCGTGTTGCTTTCGGGTTTTACATACTTTTTGTCTTCGAGAGGTCAATCCTCCGTACAAGCTTAAAGGAGTGAGCCCCCCTAAACTGAACTCGGTCCATAAGAGCCTATAATGGGTGAGGATCGAGGTCTTTGTTGACCTTCGTAGGTCAGTAAGGACAGTTTGGGTACCCTTTTAGAACCTTGAACCACATGTAGTGAGCCGTAAGAGCCCACCCGATTAGAGCCATGATGAATCTTAATTGTTAGTGGTCACCTACATATGTACACTCACACACTTTTACAATGCATAAAATTTATGTTTGTACATATTTATTTTTTTATGATGTACTAACCATGTTTTTTTGTTGTTTTTCTCACACACATCATGTTTAGAATGTCTAATAAAGGGATGCTGATATACGATTAGCCGTTTAAAATAGAAAGTTTTCGTAATCGAAATTTTAAAGATTGTTTTATGAATGGTTAATTCTAAAGCAGCACCTTTTATGCATTTAATCAATCGCATTGCATTTGCATGCATTCATAATTCATATGGGTAGATAATCGAGAAGCGATGTGTGGTGAAGAATAAAAAAATTCAAGAGGAAGATTTTTCGGTGCCCACACGAAGGAGACACTTGTCATTTTTTTTATTAAAATTTTTTTTGAGAAATCATTTTTATAAATAAATTTTGAGCAGTGAATGAATGATGATATTTTTGAAAATGAGCTTTCAAACAATAGGCTACGAACAATGAACCAGATTTATAAATTTTGAAGTTCTTTGAAAATCGAATGAATGAAATACTTTTTTGAGAATTGAGATTATAGAGCTTTGACATATGATAAGATTAACCTTTCATATTCCACTTGAAACCTAAAAACAAGATTCCTTGATCTTTTATCCTAAATTCCTCATGTTCAATACTGGAAAAGCCAAAGCCAAACATTCCGAGGAAGACGACATCCAAGCCACGCCTTTGTTTTTGAAAGTTCGACCTACTGTCAACTTTTTTTCTGACCAATACCTCAAAAACATGAAAATTAAAATGTTCACTGGTGTACGAATCTTCCAACAAGAAGATAAGGTGGGGCATCCTGTGTTGATTCTGCGAATGAGATCAAATAGTTGGGGCATGTATGAAGAAAAAAAAGAAAAAAAAGGAGAAGAAAGATTAATTTTATCATTCATTATTTGTTTTTAGATGATTCTGTGAATAAATGAGTTAATTCTGGATACCTCTTATTCTAATGGTAACTCTTTTGCGAAAATATCTATGTATGAAATGACATTTGGCATTCCTTCATCATCCCTTCACAAAAAGAGAAAATTATCATTTGTTGTCCCCGTTTGAGCCTTATAATTTTCTTTGACTTGAACCCTAACCAAGGATCACCCTCCACACTGGGGGGCAAAGGTGAAGAAACATCTGCTTACATGAATAAATTGACGATTCTGATCATACTACGAGGATGAAGCCTTATAGACCAGGGGTCAAGAACAAAAAGACGTGTTTCAACCACAAGAAGTGACTTGTGCTCAAATCAAAATAAAGTTCTGAATTCATGAAAAAAGAGAACAAAAAAAGAGAGAAAAGAAAACAAAAGAAAACAAAAAAGAAAACAAAAGGATATGAATGAATAGAACAAAACGAGGAGCACGCATTTGGGGTCCCTCTTCAAAAATGATTATCTTGAGTCCAATTATCTTCAAGATGAAGCGTGCGACACAATATTGTTCGAAGTTTTGGTTCCAACATTCGTGGAAATATCATGAATCCTTGAAGATAAAAATGAAATAAAGGAAATGAACTCTGGGGTGAAAACCCAAAAATGGGCAGTCTAGAGTGATCCGAAAAAGAAAATATGTGGAAGCAGATTCAAGTCGAGCAAAGTGAGATTCCAACGAAAACAATTGATCCTTCGTTATTGACCCTTAAACACTTGTTTGAGCCTATGTATCCTTTCTTTTATGACTCTGAACCATAGCCTACGTTACATGCCTATAAAGTCCATTTTGATCATACATGGATATTTGAGTTGAAGAGTCTATTTTTAGAATTGATACCTCCTCTTGGGGTTAACTCGTTTGTTCGCAGAAGATTTCTAAACCTTATAGTGCATGATGAATAATCAAAAAAAAGAAAAAAAAGGAAAAAAATAAAAAGAGGGTTCCGAATGAAAACCCGCAAAGGGCATTTTGAACCAATGGTGAATTTGAGTCGAAACCTGAAACGGCGGTTCGAATATGAAGTCAAATATACATGACTAGCATGCGAGAGATGATCCCCTAGAAGTTCAATGAAGTTCCACACACCCTAAAATCATGAGAAAGGGTTTGAAGTTAGTAAACAGTTCCAGAAGTCGCACACGAAGCTCCCAAGATCATTCGATCATTTCTAAACAAATCAATGAACATTTGAAGAACCATGTCTCATTCAAAACAACCGATCCCAAAACACATTGTACTCCAAACAGACTCGTACCTTGAAATCACCAATAGTCTTGACACATGTTAAAGAGCTATAATTTTGAAAGATTGAAAGAGTAATTGATTTGTTTGATCTTCAACGAACTTAAATTTTTATGAAAAGTTTCAGTTGTGAGCCTTGAGTGTGGGGTACATTTTCCTTTTGCAAAAATATTTTGGAAAGCTCTTTATGATTTGAAAAATATTTTAAACTCTCTTGAGAATGAAAAAGATTCTTTTGACAAGGTTCACTCAGATTTGAAAAGCCTAGAATCAAGAATGAGGCAAGGAAAAGAAAAGACGAAAGTTTAGAAGACAAATTTGTTGGGGTAAAACTGAATTGTCACATTCTGGAATTGATGAATTTACGCCCAATTGGAGGAAAAAGGAAGTCGAGGTGATCAAGCTTGGTTCGAGAAGGAAGACTTCCCAAGCATCTTTGAATCACCATTAACTATGAGATCATGCATTTACATCATTGATATACATGTTTCCGTATGCATTTTCTGCACATTGATTATCAAACAGGTACAAACAAAACCTTGACTCAAGAACGAATGAGTGCATCTTCATTTATC
This sequence comes from Hibiscus trionum, assembly GCA_030270665.1. NCBI lineage: Eukaryota > Viridiplantae > Streptophyta > Magnoliopsida > Malvales > Malvaceae > Hibiscus > Hibiscus trionum. The sequence continues at coordinate 34,787,375 of BSYR01000021.1, forward strand.
GAACCTTGCCCTAATCATGAGTAAGCGGTTTTAAATCAAATCCCGCTTCAAACACGAATGATCAGATGAAGTGCTGCCCTAAAGCCTCCAAGATGGAGTGCCACATTTTCCTTCAAGAAAAAGTGCCACTATTTGTCTCGAAGATGGAGTGCCAGCATCAAGCTTCCAAGATGAAGTGTCATCATTTGCCTCCAAGAGGGAGTGCCACCATTTGCCTTCAAGATGAAGTGCCATCAATACCACCAAGATAGAGTGTCATCATTACCCCCAAGATGGAGTGTCATCAAATTACCTGTGAGATGAAGTGTCAACATTACCTCAAAGATGAGTGTTACCATATCTACTTACTTCAAAGATGAGTAAATGAAGATGTCATAACCATCGCCGATAAGGGAGTGGAGTCTTACAACCAAATTAGAATTCGACCCAGCATCCTTAGGTTTGGAAGAGTGGAGTCAGATTTGGCATCCTCGGGTTTGAAGGAGCTAATCAAATTTTCAACTCAGTATCCTTGGTTTTGAAGGATCAGAGTTTTCGACACAATGTCCTCGAGTTGAGGAATATAGTTTTACATTGAGAATTGAGTTCTGGATTCCAATGCCCTTGAGACAAGCGGGGTACACCATACAGCGCCCTTGAGACGAGCGGGGTGCATCTTACATCGAGAAATGAATTCTCGAATCCTAGTACCCTTGTGACGAGCGAGGTACATCTTACAGCGCCCTTGAGATGAGCGGGGTGCACCTTACACCAAGAGATGATTTTTTTCAATGCCCTTGAGACGAGCGGGGTTCATTGAGTTCTTGAATCCTAGTACCCTTGTGACGAGCGGGGTACATCTTACAGTGCCCTTAAGACGAGCAGGGAGCATTTTACATCAAGAAATGAATTCTTGAATCCCAGTGCCCTTGAGACGAGCGGGGTACACCTTACAGCGCCCTTGAGACGAGCGGGGTGCATTTTACATCAAGAAATGAATTCTTGAATTCCAGTGCCCTTGAGACGAGCGGGGTACACCTTTCAGTGCCTTTGAGATGAGCGAGGTACATCTTACAACACCCTTGAGACGAGCGGGGTGCATTTTACATCAAGAAATGAATTCTTGAATTCCAGTGCCCTTGAGACGAGCGGGGTACACCTTTCAGTTCCTTTGAGATGAGCGAGGTACACCTTACAGCGCCCTTGAGACGAGCGGGGTGCATTTTACATCGAGAAATAAGTTCTTGAGTCCCAGTGCCCTTGAGACGAGCGGGGTACACCTTATAGCGCCCTTGAGACGACGAGGTGCATTTTACATCAAGAAATGAATTCTTGAATCCTAGTGCCCTTGGGACGAACGGGGTACACCTTACAGCGCCCTTGAGACGAGCGGGGTGCATTTTACGTTGAAGAAATGAATTCTTGAATCCGAGTACCCTCGAGACGAGAGGGGTACACCTTATAGCGCCTTTGAGACGAGCGAGGTGCATTTTACATCGAGGAAATGAATTCTTGAATCCCAGTACCCTTGAGACGAGCGGGGTGCATTTTACATCAAGAAATGAATTCTTGAATCCCAGTGCCCTTGAGACGAGCGGGGTACATCTTACAGTGACCTTGAGACGAGCAGGGTGCATTTTACATCAAGAAATGAATTCTTGAATCCCAGTGCCCTTGAGACAAGCGGGGTACACCTTACAGCGCCCTTGAGACGAGCCGGGTGCATTTTACATCGAGAAATGAATTCTTGAATTCCAGTTCCCTTCAGACGAGCGGGGTACACCTTTCAGTGCCTTTGAGATGAGCGAGGTACATCTTACAACACCCTTGAGACGAGCGGGTGCATTTTACATCAAGAAATGAATTCTTGAATTCCAGTGCCCTTGAGACGAGCGAGGTACACCTTTCAGTGCCTTTGAGATGAGCGAGGTACACCTTACAGTGCCCTTGAGACGAGCGGGGTGCATTTTACATCGAGAAATAAGTTCTTGAGTCCCAGTGCCATTGAGTCGAGCGGGGTACACCTTATAGCGCCCTTGAGACGACGGGGTGCATTTTACATCAAGAAATGAATTCTTGAATCCTAGTGCCCTTGGGACGAGCGGGGTATACCTTACAGCGCCCTTGAGACGAGCGGGGTGCATTTTACGTCGAAGAAATGAATTCTTGAATCCGAGTACCCTCGAGACGAGAGGGGTACACCTTATAGCGCCTTTGAGACGAGCGAGGTGCATTTTACATCAACGAAATGAATTCTTGAATCCCAGTACCCTTGAGACGAGCGGGGTGCATTTTATATCAAGAAATGAATTCTTGAATCCAAGTGCCCTTGAGACGAGCGGGGTACACCTTACAGCGCCCTTGAGACGAGCGGGGTGCATTTTACATTAAGAAATGAATTCTTGAATTTCAGTGCCCTTGAGACGAGCGGGGCACACCTTTCAGTGCCTTTGAGATGAGCGAGGTACATCTTACAACACCCTTGAGACGAGAGGGGTGCATTTTACATCAAGAAATGAATTATTGAATTCCAGTGCCCTTGAGACGAGCGGGGTACACCTTTCAGTGCCTTTGAGACGAGCGAGGTACACCTTACAGCTCCCTTGAGACGAGCGGGGTGCATTTTACATCGAGAAATAAGTTCTTGAGTCCCAGTGCCCTTGAGACGAGCGGGGTACACCTTATAGTGCCCTTGAGACGACGGGGTGCATTTTACATCAAGAAATGAATTCTTGAATCCCAGTGCCCTTGGGACGAGCGGGGTACACCTTACAGCGCCCTTGAGACGAGCGGGGTGCATTTTACATCGAGAAATGAATTCTTGAATTCCAGTGCCCTTGAGATGAGCGGGGTACACCTTTCAGTGCCTTTGAGATGAGCGAGGTACATCTTACAACACCCTTGAGACGAGCGGGGTGCATTTTACATCAAGAAATGAATTCTTGAATTCCAGTGCCCTTGAGACGAGCGGGGTACACCTTTCAGTGCCTTTGAGATGAGCGAGGTACACCTTACAGTGCCCTTGAAACGAGCGGGGTGCATTTTACATCGAGAAATAAGTTCTTGAGTCCCAGTGCCATTGAGACGAGCGGGGTACACCTTATAGCGCCCTTGAGACGACGGGGTGCATTTTACATCAAGAAATGAATTCTTGAATCCTAGTGCCATTGGGACGAGCGGGGTACACCTTACAGCGCCCTTGAGACGAGCGGGGTGCATTTTACGTCGAAGAAATGAATTCTTGAATCCGAGTACCCTCGAGACGAGAGGGGTACACCTTATAGCGCCTTTGAGACGAGCGAGGTGCATTTTACATCGAGGAAATGAATTCTTGAATCCCAGTACCCTTGAGACGAGCGGGGTGCATTTTATATCAAGAAATGAATTCTTGAATCCCAGTGCCCTTGAGACGAGCGGGGTACACCTTACAGCGCCCTTGAGACGAGCGGGGTGCATTTTACATCAAGAAATGAATTCTTGAATTCCAGTGCCCTTGAGACGGGCGGGGTACACCTTTTAGTGCCTTTGAGATGAGCGAGGTACATCTTACAACACCCTTGAGACGAGCGGGGTGCATTTTACATCGGGAAATAAGTTCTTGAGTCCCAGAGCCCTTGAGACGAGCGGGGTACACCTTTCAGTGCCTTTGAGATGAGCGAGGTACACCTTACAGCGCCCTTGAGACGAGCGGGGTGCATTTTACATCGAGAAATAAGTTCTTGAGTCCCAGAGCCCTTGAGACGAGCGAGGTACACCTTATAGTGCCCTTGAGACGACGGGGTGCATTTTACATCAAGAAATGAATTCTTGAATCCTAATGCCCTTGGGACGAGCGGGGTACACCTTACAGCGCCCTTGAGACGAGCGGGGTGCATTTTACGTCGAAGAAATGAATTCTTGAATCCGAGTACCCTCGAGACGAGAGGGGTACACCTTATAGCGCCTTTGAGACGAGCGAGGTGCATTTTACATCGAGGAAATGAATTCTTGAATCCCAGTACCCTTGAGACGAGCGGGATACACCTTTACAGTGCCCTTGAGACGAGCAGGGTGCATTTTATATCAAGAAATGAGTTCTTGAATTCCAGTGCCTTTAAGATGAGCGGGGTACAACGAGACCTTGAGACGAGCGGGGTACATCTTACACCGAGAAATGAGTTCACGAATTTCAGCACCCTCGAGACGAGCGAGGTGCATTATCAACGCAAATGCATTTCTCACCGAACAAAATTTGTTGCTTTTTTGTCTTTGCCCTATTCCTCTTACTCGAGCAATGGACAAAGAGGGGCAGCTGTAAGCACTAAATTTTGACCAGACCCAATTACCATGCCCATATTTAATTGCCCAAAACCAAATCTAAACCCGCACTCATTTGTACCCGTTCAAACCAAATACCCAAAAATTCTTCCATCAAATCCCCTAACAACCAATGACCCCAATTCTTGGTCAAGCCCCCAACTAACACCCCCTAAAATTTCTCAACACCTCACGTATACAAAAGAAATCTTCCCATGATCCCATGAATGGAGGAGATGTGGATCTTCATTTCAATTATAAAAGGCAACAAATGAGCAAGGGGATAAAAGAGGGAGAGGAGGGGAGATGCCTGCAAAATAAAACAAAAAAAATACAGTCTTGAAACTAGTTTGAAAGAAAAAGATAAGGTTGAAAAGCTTTCTCAAATTTTCCGGCGAAGGAGACATAAGCCGTCGAATCCGAACGGTCAAAGTGTAGAGGAGGTTGAAAGAAACTGCATATCGAAAAACGGTGACGATCTGACGGTCAGAGTCAGAGATCAAAGAAGAAAGGACCTAAACGGTTTTTTCTTGATTCGTGAGCATCTGAGCCTTATCTAACGAAATGGTCACCGGATCCGAGTTCAGCGCGTCGAGACGAGTCCTCTGGTGTAGTTTGAAGTTAAACAACCGCCATCGACGGCGGCCGACGACGGTGACCGATGTGGTGGCCGGAGATGATGGCTCACAATGGCCGGCAGTATACAATGAGAGAAATGGCAGAGCATGTTTTTTTTTAAAATAAATAAAAGAATGAAAATGAATAATAAATAATCTGCCTTGAAAATGTGAAAACATGCTGTCAGAGAATTAAAGCATGCGCAATTTTTTTGTTTAAGGGTTAATTCCGCCTTAGGTCCCTTTTCTTTTAGGAGCTTTGCAGTTAGTCTTTTTTTTTATCTTATGTTTTATTTTGTTTCATTTTAGTCATGTTTTTAGTTTAGTTTAATTAGATTTTGGCATTTAGGTTTAGGTTTTTTTTTAATTAGATCCTTTTCATAAAATTGATTAATAATTAAGCCTTTTGATTTGTTCTTTAATTTGATTTGGTCCTTGTATTAAGATTTGGTAATTGATTGGCTTTAAGAAATTAATTAATTTGTGATTTGGTCTCTAATTAAAATTGTTCTAGTTTAATTAGGTGTCTGATTTGGGGTTGATTAATAATTTAACAGGTTTTATTTGATTAAGTTTGAATTTGTCTTTTTTTATGATTTGATTAATTTTGTTTGTTTGATTTAGTTTATGTATTTGCATTTTTGAGTATATTACATTATTTTAGTAGTGCTATTAATCCCTTTTTTGAGTTTCCTTTTTTTTAGACAACCAAAACCCTTGGGTACCAATTTTGGGCGTAGTGGGGGCGCTTTAACCTTCCTCACTCGTAACCGACTCCCGAACCTGACGACGATCTCGGTGTTGACGCATACCAAATTTCACAGGTTTTCGGTCGTACCCAATCCAAAACGACCGATGGCGACTCCAAGTGTTTGATGGGCTTTTGAAGGCCCAATTCATTCCGACCCGGACGAAAAATAGTGTCTACAGCTTGGCGACTCTGCTGGGGACATTAGAGAGTCAAGCCACAAAAGGGTAAATGTTGTCTCAAAAAAAGGAAAAAGGAATATGAAATATTGGTGATCGTAAAAATTGAAGGTTTTTATATTTTTACGAAGATTGTTCAATATTGGTCACCTCGTGTTCAATGTTCCTTTGCGCATGAGCATATCATAAGCTCTCAACCCGAGCTTCGTCCCGCTTAAGTGGTTGCAATCGCTACCCTTCGAGAGCTTCCACCATTAGGCGAACATATAAATGAACATGTTAGCGGTCATATAAATGAACATGTTCGCGAACATTACATGAAAATGTTCACGAACGTTAGACGAACATGTTCATGGACGTTAAACAAGCGAACACGAACACCATCAAAGACAAATAAACGAACACAAACATGATTTTAAAAATTTAAACGAACCGAAAATGAACACGTTCAAATATAAATAAACGAACACGAACAAAACCTTATTCATTCAAGCTCGGTTCATTAACACTCCTAGTTCAACCCCTACTTGATTATATATTTAATAAACTCTCGTATTTTCATTTTTAATAATTATTTTTATAGAGACCAAATTATTATTAAACTAAAATTATCAAATAATAAAATCTACTTCTTTTACAAATGATTTTTCATTTTTGTATACTAAAAGCAGGATGGTGCTTAAAATCTATTTCCAGCGGGGAACGACAACCATTTATATGCTGTTAATTCGAATGGATTTTTTTTTTCAATCTACCCCAACCTTAGTGTATATAGTAAGTTAATTGGATTTTAAATGGATTAAATCCATGAATTAATTCACGCTATTTAAAATGTTGTTCATCGGTGGGGAACGACAGCGACAGTGACGGCTTGAATTTCAAATGAAAAAAAATTAAAGTTTTATAATTTAGGGGTAGATAGATATTTTGATCTATGTTTAAAAGAAAATTAAAAATAAAATAATATATTTTAATTTATTTATTTTTTAATTTTTAAATAATTTATAATTATCCGGTGAGTCATTTAAATTTTTAATATTTATAAATTAAATTAATAGTGTTCATCAGTGCTCCTTGTTAGTGGTACTCATTGATGCTCATTAAGCGTGACAGAATTTTTCAATTTCTAAATAGTTATCATAGTTGATAATGTTACATTTTCGTCTTCCGAGAATGTTTGGAAACTAAATAAAAAATGTGAATCTGAAATGTTACATTACAATTGGTAATATAAGATTTCTCCAATCAAATACTTTCTAAAAATTTTACATTTAAAGATCAAATCGAAAGAATACTAAATTTAAAACTTAAATAATTATTGTGAATCATTAACGTGCGCTCAAAGAAATTAATATTACGATTAACAAATTACACTACAATAATTAATATGGTATATTAATGTTCGGATCGAGATATTGAACTTATCTTAGCGCAAAACAGCAATAAGTATGGTAAAAACATGCTCAATCCAGCCTCGATCAAAAGGCGTGTTTAAAATATTAATACAAACATATATATATATATATAATGACATTTTTCAGATTTTATTTGATTTAAAATAATATTATATTATGTCAACCATCTTTAGAGCATGTGTTTAAAGTTTTCAGTTGACACTCTCCCTTTCTTTTAGGTTGTGGGTTCAAGACTCATTAGAGTAAAATTTCCCTTCCCCTCCCCTAGGTAAAAATTAGGGGTGGGCAAGACCGAGTAGCCGACCAATTTGTCTAGAATTGGTCCCGGTCCTGTTAATCACCGGTTCTTGAAAATTAGAACCAGTCCCGGTCCCAGTTAGATCGAGTCCAAAATTTAAGGAATCGGTCTCGGTACTAGTAGAAACCGGTACCAATATCGGGTACCCGGTCAATTAGTCTATTATTAATAAAATTTGAGCAGTAGGGGAAAAAATTCCAACCATCAATAATAATATTAAATAACAAAGTAAGAATATTGTAGGCTTGAAGGCTGAAGTCTTAAAACGAGTCATACTTATAATATTTATACATAAAGAGAAATAAAAGAGCGTCTTTAGTTGTTTTTAACCTCTTCAACGCCATTCGGTACCAGACCAGTGCCGGGTACCTAGTACTGGTCCCGTTCCCATTGGGTACCCACCGAGTACTGGATCCAATAAAACAAGATCCAGCCCCGGTTCTGATTGCAATCGGGACCTAAATTTTGGATTCAGTCCCAATCCCATCGGAACCAATTCCGGATAAAAATCCACCGAATTTGACAGAGTTCGAGACTAAGACCGGGTAATCGAATTTTTTGCTCACCCCTAGTAGAAATTGTTAAAAGAATAATATTATTATATGTGGACTTTACCTGAAAAATATTTAATTCAATTTCTATAACTAAGCCTACTTATTTGGGATTGTATATGAGTAAAATTTTGATGCACAGACTACGTAAATTTTACACAATTCTGCACATTTTCACTATAAAACATAAATTTTAAATTATTAATGTTAAACTCTAAAAAATTAAACCTTAAATTATAAACAGTACCCATAAATTTTAAGCATTAAATCTTTTAATTTTAAACCCTAAACTAGACTCATAAATCCTAAATTTAAAAAAATTGTGTAAATTAAAATTTACATGCCCGTGTAACAAAGTTTTTTTAATATATTTAATAAATAAATGCTTTCAAAAGTTAATGAAAGGCTTTCAAAAAGTTAATTGAATAAAAATGCTTTTAATTTTAAAAATACTAATTCAAAGATATATTCATCGGTTACTGGATGGGATATCCATAATTTTAGATTATAATTAAAAAAAAAAGAGATTGTAAGTGGACTAATTTTCAAGATCTTATCGGATGGAATTGCTGACATGGAAAATGGAACTTTGAAAGACGAAATCTTCTCTGATGGAATAAATCTTTTTGCTCCCATAATAGGAATTCCGGTAATGGCAATATCCGTAATTTTGAACAACACCGGCAGCGATTTGAAATCTTCAAACAACAAACAACGAACACTCGAACGAATTAAACGCCGCGTTTCACTGTCCCCAATTATGCAAAGCCACCAGGCCATGCATTTTGCATGCACAGAAAATAAAAAAAATGATTAACAATAAATAGAATTTGAATTAGGAATGGATAAATAAAATCTCGTGGTTTTGAAAAGGAAATTTAGTTTAAAAGGGTAAAATCTTATCTCCCAGGATTTCGACTCCAACTAACTCTCACTCTTTATATACGACTTCTATATCTATTTTCAGCATCCCTCACACTTTCTGCTGTGTATTCTTCTCTCGCTGACTCAAGCTTTTAACATGGGACTTGCTCGCAATGTCGTCGGCATTATCGGTAATCAATGCTTCTTCTTCGGTTGTATGGTTTTCACTTGATTTTTCGATCATGATTAAGTTTTTCCTTTCCTTTTTGCTTCGGTAAACCTAAAAATTGTATTATTTCTACATTTTATATCCTTTCTTTTTAGTATTCTTGTTAAGTAAATATGAGCTGAAAACATTTATATTTATTTATTTATTTGTCCTTTCCTTTTAACTTTTATCAATGAATATTTCGTTTTTCCTTTCTTTTTTAGTTTTTTCATGAAAATTTAAATTTTTACGTTAGTTAATAAAATTTATGTAGATTGAAGACCGTAGACATTTTCTTACGCTTTATATTATTTATCTAATGACTTTTTTTTTTTTTTGTTTATTTATGTGTTTTGTTTATAGGAAATGTCATCTCCTTTGGCCTTTTTCTATCGCCAATGTAATTACACTTTCTCTCACCTTTTGTTTACTTTCTGACTACCTATATAATTTATGCTCCTTTTTTTATTTTCCGTAGTACAATTTATTACTATAATTTCAAAAGTATTATAGATTAAACTCTTGTGATTCCTTTTTTCAAGCGATAATCATTATTAATAATTTTTAATTTATGAATAATTACGTGTATGATACGATTTTAATTATGATTGATAAGTGATTATATAGTTTGTATGGGTAAAAAAAATTATTTGATTTAAATACTAAAAAATTAATTGATTTAATTTCATGAATTTATGTGTATATGTAATTATCATAATTATAGTTATTGATTAACTGTATCGGTTATATAGTTTAGTTTTTTAATATGGTTTTTAAACTTATTTATCATCCTGTTAGTTTTAAAATTCTTACTAAGGATTTGTTTTTTGAATCAATGAAAATAGGCCAACATTTTACCAAATCTATAAGAAAAAGGCAGTGGAGGAGTTTCAGTCATTCCCATACCTATGCACAGTTATGAACTGTATTATTTGGTGTTTCTATGGTCTCCCCATCGTGAAAAAGGACAACTTTCTAGTGTTGACCATCAACGCTATCGGCCTTGTCATTGAATTATTCTACCTAACCGTCTACGTTATTTACGCCAATGATCGGAAGAAAAGGGTACGCATATCTGTAATTACGAGTATATTTTGTTTGATCATTCTGTGATTTATTATAATTTAACTTATGTTTCAATATTTCAGCTTCATGTAGGATTTGTTCTTCTTGGGGAAGCAATCCTGACCGTAATCATTGTTTTGTTGGCCATATTTGCCTTAGGCAGCCACAGAACTCTTTTTGTTGGAATTGTGGCTGACGTTTTCAACATTGTGATGTATGCCTCACCTCTAGCCATCTGGGTAAAATCTCCCAACGATAATGTTCCTGCACATGGACTATTTTATTTTATTATATGTAGATATTAATAATCTTGTTTAAACAGAAAAAAGTTATCAAAACTAAGAGTGTGGAGTACATGCCATTTTGGCTCTCAGTTGCTGGATTCTCTAATGGCATTTGTTGGACCATTTATGGTCTCCTTCCAGTTGACATCTTTATTCTGGTAAAAATTTCACTATATTGGATATTATAACATTTTTTTACAATAACAATAATAATAATGTGAATAATTGCAGTTCTCGAATGGGCTAGGAGCATTCTTTGGGTTCATTCAGCTGGGTCTATATGGTTACTTCTACTTCAATGGAAAGGATAAAACTAAAGAAGACAAAAGGGCATCGGAGGTTCAGCTCTCTAATCAGCCTGGTGGAGCAGCCTGAATTTTTTATTTTAATTTTCAAAGGGAACAAAAACTCTACTCTCAATTTTCTTTTACTGTTAGGACACAGATTTCTTAGTTTTTGGTTTGCTTACTTTGCCTATTGGCAATGGATTGGTTTAAATTCTTTGTTTGTTTCCTCTATTTGGATATTTTGAATATAAAATCCATCCTTTTTCATATTTTTATGTTTATCTTTTTTTTAATAAAAAAATCATGTTTATTTTTGTACTTAATTCCCTGTTACCAAACCATTACTAAAATTCTAGAATAACAAAAGAAAATAGCAAATCTTAAGATTAAAATTTATGACACGTTTTATTATTATTATTATTATTATGATGATGATGATAAATTCTAATCTTACCTAGAGGGGAGGGGAAGAGGAGACTCTAGGAGAAGGAGAGTGTGCTCTTAATGGGTCTAGAACTCATAATTTAAGAGAATATGTGGAACAAATATGAACAACTTAACTAACTAGCCAAATGTGTTTATTCCTTTTTTTATTATTTGAAATTAAATTATTTACTAATTGCATCTTCTTGTGTTGTATGTCCTCTTTGGTGAAGCATTTATGAGAGTAGCGATTTTATTTGTATTTTTTTTCTTTTTGTAGTTAGTTATTATAATTCTCCAAGAATCGGAAAGGTCGTGATTTTATATTATTATAAAGCGTTTCACAATTTGTTATCTAAATTTATGATTATCGAACAAGTTTTTACAAAATCAATTTAAAGATCAAATTAGATCTTTATTTCATAGCTTAAATTGTTTTAAGTGGAAACAAATAAACGAGCCTTATTGGTAAAAACTTTCAATTGTCTCCTGTATTGATTTACACATGGATGTTTACATTGGTAAAGACTTTCAATCTTTTATCAAGTTCAATGTGATTGAACTTTATTGCATCCTCCAAGTATCATACCTAGTTAGGTGGTGTAGGGAAGCCCAAAACATTACAAAGAACCTTATGCATATGTGTCTCAAGCCCGAACTCGCGATCTGTGACAATAATCAACGTTGTGTTAGGGGGCACCGGATTCAAAGAATTAGTGCACAAGTCACGGCAACATAACATCATTCTATTGAAAACAAAAAATAATAATTTCTTCGGGGGAGAAATGAGAGATATTTTCTTCCACCACAGAAAATTATTTGACTCTTGCATTCCAAACAATTTAAATGATACATCATGCCCTCTTTTATAGGTATAAAATTTAATGTTTCGATAAAAGGAGTAGAGTCGGCCTTATACTCATTATGCCTAGCATTGAATAGGACTGGGGTATTCACCCTATTAATATCGGATAAAACAAATTCATACTACTCTTAATCAAAGGAGAAAACATATTGGCTCACTTGCCATGGTATGTTTCAAGTCCTCAAAGGCCTGTTGGCAGTCTTGGTTCCAATCCCACGCCTTGTCCTTTTTCAGCAACTCGATCAAGGGGTGACGATTTTGGAGTAGTCTTTGACGAACCTTCGATAGTAATTGACTAGCCCCAAGAAGGACCTCAACTCCGTTACCTTGGTTGGCGGCTCCCAATCTACAATTGCTTGAATTTTGGCCCCATCTATCTGGATCTTGCCACCTCCTACAATGTGGCCGAGGAACGAAACCTCCTCTTGGGCAAATGAGCACTTCTCTTCACATTGACATCTTACCAATTCAATGAAATATGAATGAATTGGACTATTACTTACCTCCGAAAGCATAATAAATTAAACGGGTATCAATATTAAGGTCCGCGATATCTCCGAAAACACAAACAACCAGGAGGTTGATCCAGCGGGATCATGCCTCCACCTTTTGATGTGTCAATGGCCTCCAACATCGACACCACTTCATCAATCTCCGGCCGTTTGTCAGGGTTTGCATCCCAGCATCACTTCATTACATTTGAAAGATAACTCGAACAACATCGATCGAGGCATCTTCGGCCTCATTACAATCCATCCGGAATCATCGCAGCCAATATCGCTTCATTACATTTGTGCCTATTACCAATTCATATTCAATTAATAAAAAGTAATAATAAAAATGAATACATTTGTTAAATTGATTCAACGGAATTTGTATAAAGAATCATCAATTCATAAAGTCATGTTTCTACTTCTACTATCAATTAATTTAATCTCTAACTCAAAATCTAAAGTTAGAAAAGCAAAAGGTAAACATAAATTCACTAAATAATTAATTATTATATGGAAAATACTTTGATACATAAGGTTACACAAGACTTTTAATTTTAGAGTTTAGGAATTTAGGTTTATGTTTAGGGTTTTATGGGTTTAGTGTGTAGTGTGTAAAACTTAAGGTTTATGGCTAGAATTTAGAGTTAGAGTTTAGGGTTCAAGGTTTATGTTTTACGGTGTTAGGGCTAGGGATTTAGGTTTTAGATTTTATAGTTTAAATATGAAGGATTGTGTAATTTTTTTACACAGCTTGTGTATGAAAATATAACCCTTATTATATCCCTATTTATATTTCTACAGTTGTAAGAGAAAGAACAAAGGCAAATTTAGGGGGATAATTCATTCCAAAAATAAAATTTAGAATATAGGTACGCTCACCTATATTTTGGATTCTAGACCATTTCTTACAATACCCGTTGGCAGAACGCCATGTGCAAATGGCGCTACCCTTTAAATATGCATTTGCTGGATAAAGCCAGCCTTGGCTCAGCCTTGAGCCACTGCAAGCTACCATGCAGCTTTAGTGGATCAGGACAGAACGCCATGTGCAAATGGCGTTTTCCTCTGTCCTGTAGCTCATGCATACAGACCAACTTTCATGTGAAAGCTGGTCAGGTGAGTTGTTTTTCTTTTTCTTAAATGTTATATATATATATATATATATGATATTAAGGAGAAAGGGAGAGTGTATGGGATTTGAGGGAAAAAATTAAGAGAGTTTGAGTTGAAAATTTGAGTGATATTTTTATTAAAATTATATTCGAAGACGGTGAAGAAAGAAACAAGTATATTTGTTTGCAAATCTTCTCGGTTTCTCAGAATTAAGTAAGTAACTTGTTTGTTTAAATATGTTGTTTTTTTAAATTAGAGGGTTTGTAGATTTTTTTGTGTGATTGAAGATATATTCGATTGATAATTACTTTTTATTGTTGAAGGATTTAGAGCACATTTACACAGTTTCTCGTATAATTCAGTAAGTTTTTGTATTTTTTAAATTTTAATTAATTTATTATTTTTTTAATAGTTGTTTACATATATGTTGTATTTAAAAAACTAATAAGAAAAATTTTAATCTATGCTTATGACTGTTTTTTTAATATGTAGATAGGATGAGCTCCTCATTATATTGTGACACTGAAAACATAATTGGTCGTTGGGGCAAATCGCTTGATGATTTTAGTGAGGATGAAGAAAATATTGTGCCTATTACGGAAGATGATGGTGTTCATTTACTCGATGCTGATGATGTTAAGGCTGTTATGATAGATGCGACTGAGGGTAATGGTCGGGATGTTGAAGATGATGTTTGGACCGCGACTATCGCTAAGCTTGGGTTGGGAAATGAGCAGCATGTTTAGGGTGATGTTGAACTAGAGACCGATCAGCCGGAACCCATTTATCCAATTTATGAACCTCCAGCCCACATGTATGAGGTGAACTATACTGCAATGCAAGATCCGGAACATGAAGCCCGCCTATTTGGCTCTACATCATCTTCCAACTATGGAGAATTGGTACTGAAGGCTCAATTCTTAACAAAAAATATGCCTAGCTGGCAGTTAAGGAGTACTACATCAAAGCCATACGAGACCATGTGTTGTTAAGTTTAATACGTAAATCTATTGCGTAAGGTGTATTAATTGGTAAAGAAAATGTTCTTGGTGGGTAAGAATTACATAGAAGCAGACGAGTCAGATGTGAGAGGTGACGCTGTTCATTGAGCAACACATATGTTCAAATATATCATTATCACATGACCACATTAATTAAAACTCTGATCTAATATGTGCCTACACTAGATTATTGGTTGAAAAGGAACAAAGGATTTCGATTGCAATGTTAGTAGCATCCATCCAGAATAAGCTTGGATATATTCCATCTTAGTACAATGCATGTATGGCAAAGAAAAAGGCGATGGCGTAGGTGTATGGTGATTGAGATAAATCGTATAATGAGCTACCAGCTCTTTTATGAGCAATGCAAATATTCATCCCAGGAACCATGGTAAAATACGAAACAAAATCGGCGTGCAACTTACAAGGTGAACTAATTCATGGTAAAAGGATATTTAGTAAGTAATTTTAGGTGTTCAATGTGTGCATTGAAGGGTTCCCATTCTGCAAACGCATGATTCAAGTGGATGATACCTAGCTGTATGAGAAGTACAGTCATATATTACTCGTGGCTGTTGCACAAGATGGAGACAATAATATATTCCAAAATTGCCTTTGCCATAGTTGAAAAGAATGACGCAGATGGATGGGAATTCTTTTTAAAGCAATTACGCAACCGTGTAGTAAAAGAAGACGAAGTTTGTATGATTTCTGATAGAGGGACTGCACTCTTATAGATAATTGACAGATGGGGGAGTTTATGGAAGCCTTCGCATGCATGTCCAACATATTGTGTACGCCATATTGCGGCAAATGCGGAGACGTATTTCTGAACAATCAGATCTAGAAAGAGATTTTAGGCGCTGGTAAATTGTATTTATTGTTTATAAAAATTAGTAATTTATTTTTGAGTTGATTTTTTCTTATTTGATTTAACTTATTTTTTTAAATAGGGTATGAACTAGTTCAACCAAAATTTGACGCGAGGATAAGAAGGTTGAGGCGGCACAGTCAACATGTATTTGATTTTGCAAATGACATCCCTAGGGAAATATGGTCACAAGCCTATGACGAAGGTCGACATTATGGCTATATGAAAACTAATCTTGTTGAGGCTACAAACTCGGTGCTTAAAGGAACATTCCATCTCCCAATTTTGCAAATATTGTGTGGGAGACTTACTTCAGATTGGGTAAAGTTTGTCAGACAAAGGGCAGGAAGTTAACGCCTGGATAAACAACCGACAAAATTGGTCTCAAACCCTGAGGATAGAATGATCACTCTTCAAGCGGATGCCACCTTTATGAGAGTCAGAACATTCGACCCAAATGGTTTTGAATTTTCTATCGAAGCTAAGGTTCGAGGTGAACAAAGAATGTTCACTGTAAACCTTAATCAGAGATGGTGTGATTGTGGTGAATTTCAAGCATTTAGATACCATTGCTCTCACGCACACGCCACATGTATGCATATTCGTATGGACCCTTACATATTTGCAGATGAGTGTTATAACCTGCAGACTACAGCAAATGTATACATAATTCGGTTCATCACGATCCCGAACCAAGATTATTGGCTTGTAGAGCCAATATACGAAGAATGGTTACCAAATCTAGAGGTTCATAGAAAGATGAAGGGTCGACCGAGTTCCACTCACATTCATACGAATATAGATGATCCAGATGACAAAGAGGGGGAAGTTCAAGTTAAGCATTGTACATTTTGCAGGGGACCAGGTCACACAAGAAACAAGTGTCCGAACAAATCCAATCTTTCCAAATACCGTGCCGGACCATCAACCTAAATTTTGTGTTAATGCGAATTCGCACTTCTTTCATCATACGATTGGGCCCATCTTTCCCTCTTGATATCGTTTCCCACCTCCAAGCGTGATCATCGTACTTCTTTCAATTCTCCATCTTCCTTTCAAAATCTGGCCGTAGTAGTTCGTATCCCGTGTCATAATATATGTTGATAGTATCGAGAAAAATCAAAACACAAAAATGGATACATATATATATATATAATAGAGTTTGAAAAAATGATACTTACTCGTGCTTAAAACCTCACGACGAAAGTATTGGTTTTTGAACTGTTCGTAATTGTTCTTACCAATGTGACGAACACAATATGTGGGATATGCGTCTTGAGGTGTCCAACAACTTCCATCTAGATTAATTGTTGATTTGATAACTGTCCCTCGATCGGATATAATGCACACCACATCTTTTCAAAAGACATGCTCACATAAATTTCTCAAAAAGAAATTCCAACATTCCTTCGTCTCCTGCTCAACAATTGCAAATGCAATAGGGAAGATATTGTTTTCACCATCTTATGCAACGACATTCAACAGTACATCAGAGTATCTCCTGTAAACCCACGTGCCATCAACTCAGACCATACGTTTGCAAAAGGAAAAGCCTTCAATGCATAGCTTGAATGCCCATAATAGTCGATGTAAAATTTATGCCCTTCTGCAAGTTGGCCTTCTCGGTCGCATGCATCCAAGGTTTGATACCTCACTATGGTGCCTGGGATGAAAAGTTTCATTGCTTGTAATAAAGCCCGTAGGTCATTGTACGACTTATCGTAATCTCCATACACCAACTTCATTGCATTATCCGTTGCACGCTAACCCCTGTTATATCTTATCTAATATCCAAACAGTTGCGCAATGGTTGCCTGAATAACTGAAATGAGAACCCTTGGATATTCTACAACCAACTTCATCACGTGATGACTTATTACATTCGAGTCCAATTTGTGATGGTCATGGTCGATGGAAGTTCGTAAACATGTCTGATCGTCATTATACTTTGTGGCCTCTCAAGCATTTTTCCTCTGAATCTTTGATGCTCGGATCTTCCAATTGCACTCTTGTCCATATTTCACACATTTGGCAAAGAAAGTCCTCAGGCTGGATTTTACAACAACGAAGTTGTTATCTCCTCAAAAGTATTGATTTTTATGCCATCCTTACAATGCTTTTGCTTGCTTTTGAATACATTTAGTTTCACTTAGATGTTAAATTCATGCATTTGCATAAGGAGTTTAGATTTTTTTGTCTATGCCAGTGTGAAGGGTTATTTTGTTGGCAATTTTGCAGGTTTGGCATAACAATTAGTAGAAAAGAGCAGCGCATGAAGGAATGCTAGAGAGAATATCGAGATGTTGTTAGCACAAATGGACCAAACAATGCCAAGCACCGGTGGCAGAGAAGAGGAATTTATGCCAGGCCAAGTAACTGTTGAGCTCGAAAATATAAGACCAGATCATGTTGCGAGAAAATAGCAATTGGACCAAACTCTGAAAAAATAGCGGAAAAGTAGTGCCAAGCTTGGTTGGCAGAATGATGCCAAGTTTGGTTGCGAAGCGGCAACAGCAGATGACGTCACCCCTAACTTGATCAGCTTATCACTTCAAATCTAGATAAAGGTGATCACAAGCCTCATCCCTTGCGCATTCAAATTTCCAATGCAATGGCTTATCCTAGTCTTCCTTGCACGCCTATTTAAAGATCGATTGAGCAAACAATTGAGGAAGGACTTTTGGAGAGTGATCCATCGGCGACCGGTTGCACCAAAGAGATGTGGTTCAACCTACTTGACCGAGAGCCTTGATCTTTAAGGGTTGCATCGAGAGACCCCTTCTCGCCCCATTCTCTTTGTTTAGTCATTTTATCTTCTTTCAAATGATGATGTGTTCTCAAAACGTTGAAGGTTTTTTGGTTGATACCCTCACCATGAACTAATTTAATAGTTGGTGGGGGATGTTTGCGTTGAATGCTATTTTTATGTTAAGTTTTTATAATGAAAATGCTTCGACATTATTTTTTCTATCTGACATACTTTATTGTTTCCTAAATACTATGCTAAGCGAGAGCTGGCACTATTGGCATATTGCTCCTTAATATCTTAACAGACTTGGGTGGCAACAATCAAGTTGCTGGATACTAAGGCGAGATGCTTTGAGAGAAGATGTTTAAGTAGATGAAATTACTTTGGAAGTGAAATCTACACCTTAAGAGTATAGATTGGATCTTAATCAAATTGATTTTTGAAAAAACATTCACTATAGAGATATAGGGGTTTTTACACAATCAATTTAGGGAAATGACCATCAAGAGAGGCTTTGCTAATTTGAATATGCTCGGCAAATAATGCCAAGGCATGACATTATTAGAAGCTCGCATGACATGAATAGCGTGAAAATCGGGCATCCCTTGCCAACGCTCATCATTCATTTGACACTCTCCTTGCCAACGCTAGTGTATTTTACTTTTCTTGTCTTCACTTTATTTTCAAATCCACTCTTAACTTAAAAAATATTTTCTTCAACAAGTAAACATTCAAAGCAATCGAATTCCAAGTCAATCTCTGTGGGATCGATACTCAGCTAACTATGTATTACTTGCCGACCGTGTATACTTGCACGCAAAAGACTCAATCTTTGGCTCTATTTTTATTACATTTCCAATATATTTTTTGCCCCTTTTGCCAACACTCACACGAGTCAAAATGTTTTTGGCGCCATTGCCGGGTATTGCAGTGAAATTTTATTGTTTTTATTTTATTTTACTTATCTGTTTTGTTTGTGTCGCGACCATTTTTAAAACCGAGCGTGTAAAAATAGCCTGGCGATTATTTTTTTTAAATTAGGATTTTTTTCGTTTTAAATTGAGTTTCCCTTTATTTATTCTTGAAAATCAATTTGGAGTCGCCACCGATCACTTGGTAGACCGAACACCATAAAAACAACCTTACTTTCTTTTTTCTTAAAATTTGGGTTCGGGAGTCGGTTATGTGTGGGGAAGGATTTGCACCCCACAAACGCCGTTATCGGTACCTTGTTAATTCCACGTGACATTTTGGCATTTCAAACAACAATTTGAATTTAATTGAATCCTTAATCGTTAAATGAATTTCATTCTGAATGGAGGTATCCTTTTGTAAGAAAATATATTTTTACTGAATATAATTTTTGAAACATCCAGTTACTTTAGGATACTTCAATTTATATTAAAAAATGTATCTCAACACAAAAGATTTTTAATGCATGTTCATTTATTTTCATGTTAATTTTTAAGTTCAAACCTAATTAGGGCTCCAATTGATTAAATTAATTAAGAATCTATGAATATTATCGAATTTAGGGTTTATGTGATAACACCCAAACAATTGGGGGCACTGTCCACATTAGGCCCTAAATCAACAATATTCCTAATGATTTAATGACTCTAACTATTTAAGCATAATCCTATTTATTTTAATTAAAATTGTTAGCTATAGTGCCCTAGGGCCTATTATATGGACATTGTATTTTGATTATTGAATTTATAAATTTGCATGCTTTTGTTTCCTTGAATATTATTATTCAAAATATCCCTAATCAGTTATTATTGTGGGAACAATAATAAAGATTAATATGAAGTTTGATAGATATTCATTAGATGAATATGTGAATGAGATTCAAATCAAATTCATATATGTATTTGTTGAGAACAAATATTAGGACCGACTCATCTTAAGATTAATGCATGGATTAAAGTTATATATTAATATTAAAACAATTGTAACATTTAATCCTTAGACCTGAAATTACTATAGTTCTCAACATTTATGTTTTGACATAATCTAACATCATTATTTAACCAGACGATTATAATGGTTATGCTTGAACATAATAAAGAATCATGTAGTGAGATGTGAATAATTAAGATGAGATTTATCCCTCTTAACATAAGAGAGATATCTCTAGGCCCCTCGATTTTTGAGATTGAGAAATACATGGACGTGCTCAAATGAATTTATAGAGATCAATGTCACTTGTTTAGTCAGTTCAATTGGGCATCGAGAAACTAAAGATATAACGATATAAGGTTAACATTTTCCATGCCTTATATTCTAAAAGATATCGTGAGATAAAAGGATTATGACCTAAACTAAATTAAAGGTTGTCTCAGATTATGAGCATTTTCATTTAACTTGGTTAATCATAATCTCTTGCTAGAGACCACTTATGACTTGTAGAATAAAATGTGATTTTATCTACTGCCAACGTTAATTGAACCTATAGGGTCGCACACCAATAATGGATAAAATGGTTGTGGCTATTACTTTCAATAATAAATTTAAGATAATACGATTATTTTAAATTATACTATTAGAGATTATTTATTCGAATTTAAAGAAGTTAAATTCGTATAGAATATTTATTTGTTTTAATATTTTTCAAAAATATTATTAAATAATCTTATTATCTAGATTTGATTAAATTTAAATTCCTTATTTGATAAAGAATTTGTTTTAAAATATATTATTTATTTATCTTAAATAAATAATATTATTATTAACTAAATCACATCATCTAGATTTAGATTTAATTTGAATTTCTTATAAGATAAAGAAATTTATTTAAATTATAATTTATTTAAAATAAATTTATTTAAATTATAATGGTGAACTCAATCTAACTATAACCAAGTGGTATATATATATATATATATATACATGTGATTTTCGAAAACACCTAAAAACCACATAAACTCAGTTTTTCGAAAACTAGAAGGGAACTAGCATTCCGATAGCCGTTCGTCGTCCATTTGCATGTGGATACTTGTAGAGGGCGGTCGTCTTTTAGAAAGACAGCGCCTCAGCACAACGTGATTATAGAATCTTTTATCGAGGTAACCTTTATAATTATGTCTATCATCCGTTAATATGATTGCATGAGATCTTGAAAATTTTCGTAAGATTCTTTTCCACTGCGTTTTTCTACATGATTAGATCTTTTTGATTTCCTATGAAACCATTCAAAACTAACTATGTGTGATTACAATGTTCTATGTTTAAATGAATTATCAAATATTCAACTAAAATGTCCCCTTGATTAACATCTCATTACAATGAGACACTAACCAACTTAGAATATTAAAGTTTCTATTTAATATTCATTTATTTTCTACAATTTCTTCCTATTTAAATTAGTTAATTACTTAAAGTACTTAAGCTAAAAGGCTCTTATTTATTCTAAGTGAATTAGTTACCTAAGCAAATATACTACATGCTCATTTAAAAATATGCACACCTACGTATAATTTAAAGCAATTAAAATTAAATTAATAGTGAAATTAAAGGCGTAATTGAAAGAATTTAAACTTGAACTTCTGATTTTATTCGAATTAAGGACTGAATTGAAGGAAAAACAAAGTTTTCAGCACAAAACATGAAAGCCCAAAAGAAGGGCGCGAACCCTTCCTACCTGACCCAGCACCAAAACGGTGCCATTTAACTCGAGCTATAAAAGCCCTATTTCGAGTTGACTCATTCATTTGTGATAATTCCCTCTCTCTAACTATATCACTCCCTTAAAATCCTCTGAACTTGAACACCTTATTCCTAGAAAAATTAACCGGAACAAATCAAAATGCATTGTTCTTCCTTAAATGCATGCATGTTCTTTCATATTTTATCATTTGATCTAACTCCTCCCTTCATCGATCGAGTTTAGGTGTTGCCGGCCGCCATAGGCGATATCGGCTGTCACTGTCCTATCTTCGGTCATCCCTTCCCTACTCTGGCCACCATGCTCTGCCGCCGTCCGAACCTAAAATACCAAAAAAAAATCCATTTTTAATCCTAGACCTTAGATCTAATCTCGGCTCAATCGAGCCACCCATCTCCGCCGCCTAAAATCTACCTACCCTTCATGGCCTCTTCAACTCCGCCATATTCGAAGCATCTCTGGCCGTCGACCTAACTCTCTAAACAGAAATGAACTCCGACGAAATTCATCTCTTTTTTTAACTACAATTTTTATGCCTAAAAGACCATATCTAATGTTTACTTTGAGTTGATTTTACAAGAAATGAAAAAAATGAAAGAATTATACCTTTCGATGAGGAAACTGGTCTTTTCCTGCGACTCTTCGGCTTTCGGCGCTTTAGCTTTAGGCGGCCAGCGTCTTTTCCACTTCTATGGTGACGACTGACTTTCTCCGGCAACAGTTCGGCTTCTCGTGGAGGTTCGAATCCCCAAGTATGGTAACTTTCTCTCTCCCACTTATTATGGCTTTTAATTATGGTAATTATGTGTAATTAATGGCTGACACATTCTCTCTCTCCCTATTTATAGGGTGATGCAGACGCTGATGTCATCACAAGCTTGATCCAAGTGAAGGGGAAATGATCCAACCGGGAACTGCCACGTGTCCATTTGATAGCAAATTTGGGCGGGAGATTTGTTTTTTTTCTTGGGCATATTTTTTTTTGTTTGGGTTTGAAGAATTGGGACATATTTTTGAATTGGGCCTTGTATTTGAGAATGGGCCTTAAAGCTTGTAGAGGGACATTTGTATTGGATTTTGTAAAGGGTTTTGGGTATTTAGGGATACCTATTTCATGTACAATGGATTTTATAATGGAAATTGGACCTTTCATTTATTTATTATTTGGGCTTTATTTATATATGGGTACCCGATAAAATTCGGGTCTTACAGCTTCCCCTCTTTACTCATTACTGTAGAACAAGAATTAGGCAAAGACTGAAAAGACACGAATTTTGTCTGAACTTGTCGGTTGTTTCTCTGAGCAACAAGATCTTCTTATTTCAAACTTTCACTTCTTCCTCTTTAGAAAGCTTGAACAAGTCCTTATTACGAACATCGCAATCCTTCTGCCAAGGTTGAACTGAAGTCTGAACTAACTCTTCTGAAAATTGTTGATCCACTTTTCTCTGCAAAAAAGTTGATCCTCATCCACTGTTGAAAATGTTGACCCACCTTTCTACAAAGGCGTTGAACAACCGCATTGTTCCTGAATCTTCCTTGAAAGTGTTGACCCACCTCTCTGTAAAGGCGTTGAATCAAGCAAGTTTTTATATGATGTCGATCAACTTTTCTCTTCAAAAAATTGATCCCCATTCACTGTGGGGAATGTTGATGAAGTCTAAAAAAGTTGGACTATCCATTATTCTGAAACGCTGCGAAGCTTGGATCAGAATACACTCTTCATTTTTCTAAAATGTTTATCCACCTTTCTGTAAATGTGTTGAACAAGTGAGCTCTTCTCATTTAGAACTATGGACTCTTTGCTGGGGGAACTCTTCCTATTAGGAGCTTTGTCTTTGATGAGCGAACTTTTCACATTAGGATCTCTCTAACTTTGTTGTGCGAACTATTCCCATTAGGAACTCTATCTTTGTTGTGCGAACTCTTCACATTAGGAGCTTTGTCTTTGCTAGGAATTTCGATTCACCCCATCCTCTAGGGAAGAATTAAACCTGCAAAAAGAAATATCATCAGTTAATAAGAATTCAAATTGAAGTGGTATGGAATTCCCTCAATTTTTAGGTTGAAGCGTTGAGATCTTTAGAGTCACTGCTTTTCTGTCTATGGTGTCATGATCTTCCAATCTAAAACTCGCATCAGATCTCTTGTTGCTTCCTTTATTGGTCTATCTCTTTATATACTTGGAAATTACATGGTGATATGACCATCAAGAACAAGGACCCAAAGAAGTGCCCAAGTGGCCCCATTACACGTGCACGGGCCAATGAGTTTCAATCAGCTATAGAAAGCTTGTTTACAACAAGCCATGAACGTGGGAAAGAAGAAATAATAAGGGAGGAATGCCTTACCTTGCTCATGCATGCATTTGCATGAGAATTTAAGTATTTCAAACTTCCATTGCACTGATAAAGTGTGCTGGTCATTAAAGCATGCACTTCATTTATAGTTTTAGTTCATTTAGGGAAGTAGTTTAATTATGTATCTTAAATCATTCGTTAAACTACTTCATTCATGCATTTAGTTAAATTCAATAAAGTTAGTTCTTTAATTAAACTAGTTCATTCATTTAACTAGTTCACTCAATTAACTAACTCTTTAATTGTTTCATGCATCTATTATTTTAAGTTTGAATAAATCCTTTGTGTGTGTCTAGATTCATGTGACGTGTGGATTAAAGAAGAGAATTTTCAACTTCAGCTTGGAAACAAGTCATTGATGACCATCTTTACTCATGCAAACAAGGCAATTGAAGGCAATTCAAGGCTGAATTCTTTTCATCTTTTCAAGGTTGTTCATCTTCTTAGAGTAAGAAAGCATTTAAGCTTCATAATTCACATATTCAAGGTTGAAATTATGAACCAATGAAGGCCATTCACGTTCAAGAGAAGGGACATGCAATAATCAGCATTCAAATTATGCATTCAAGGCCTTTATTTATCATTTTTTGAAGGCTAATCATATTACACAAATGGGCAAGCAATGAAGGCTGGTTTAATGTCATTTAATCATCAAATTAAGTGATAAAATCAGCAAGGAATTCAAAGCGACAAGCTGATTTGGACGTATGGGATGTCTACATTCATCCTATGTTCACATTCATTCCCTTTTATCCATTTGCAAGCAAAATGAAGCAGCCCAAGAGTCACCACTCCTTTTGGACGAATTTAAGGCTAAATTCATCTCAATTTAAAGCAAAATTAATCCATCAAAAGGATAAGAAAGAAACGTTTCATTTATTTGTATTCAATAGCATTTAGATGAGCATTCATCTCTCTTTTGTGTGACTTTTCATATGGTGCCTAGCCACACTATAAATAGGCACCTTAGGTTCATTTGTAAGGACTTTTATTTTTTTCTTTGGAGAATATAAACCTTTGAAAGATTGCTTTCATCTTGTTCTTGCGAGAACTCTATCGGCTTCAAGTTGTGCTTGTAGTCTTCTATCCATTTCATTTTACTATAGCGTTGGTTCCAAGCTCTCTTATAGCTTGTGGGTCACGTTCCACACTCCTCCACCTCGACTCCATCAAAGTATATTGCTGGTTCCTAGCTCGTTATAGTTAGCGGGTCACAATTCGCTATCCTTCCAACCATACAAATCCACGCCGCCTTTGGCATCTCCCATCACTCCTTCTTTGATTTACACCTTTCCACGATTATCATCCTCCATCCTTAGCCACCATACTATCCAAATTACCTATCCAATTCCTTTCTTCATTAATTTTTTATTATATTGCTATTCATCTCACATGTATGTTTTATGATATCTCAGAGTTCAAAGCGCAGCGAAGAATATTTCTTACTAGAATCACGATCGGGCACATCTATATGACTCGGGTCACATTACCGGGTTCATATCAATTGGCATCAGAGCAAGGTTGATTTAGTAAGATAGTCGCTGTCTCTCTTCTGAAAAAAAGAGAAAAAAAAGAAAAAAAATCGAAAAAAAATTTAGAGAAAGTTAAAGAGGGAGGGGGCATCATATTCTCTATTCTTCTTTAAAAAAATCTTACATCATTTTTTCTTTTGCTACTATTTTGTCATCTTTACCAACTCTCACAATTGACCTTTTTTTTGTTGTTGCCACTTTTCTTATCCTACTTTCCAAATTCTTTTCACCAAGTTTTGTTTTTTCAGCCGAATTCTACAAGCCATATGCAAGCCTTGAGGGAGTTCTTAAAAGGACTTGATTGAGAGCAAGAGTGGAAAAAGGCAAGAGTGCACATCAAGGGTAAAAGCCATCCCGAGTGAAACACGAGTGTGAGTGCATTTTCTTGGAGTGGAATAGGTGAGGTTTTGTGTTTGTGAGGTTTTAATTTTTTTTTATTTTTGTTACTAATAATGTCTCAAAATTCCGTGAGAAACTCCGTTGGAGGAAGTAATAATGTTAACGTAGATGCAACTAACTCCAATCTTCAAGATGTTATCTGAGAGATGGACAAGTTGTTGCAACAAAGGTTGGGGCCGATGCAAGAATGATTAGATCATTTGGAGGAAAGATCTCAACGAAGGCATAATTCAGATCACGAGGAAGAGTATGAGGGAGAGGTGGACGAAGAACTCATAGACGAGCGAGTCTCCCAACAAAGTTTGAGGCGTCGAGAACCTAGGTTCCAAAGAGCTCGGCCAAGAGTTGATGATAATCTTAGCAACATCAAAATAACCATTCCTTCTTTCCAAGGAAGAACGAATCCTGAAGCTTATCTTTCATGGGAAAAAAGTTGAGCACATCTTTGAGTGCCACAACTACTCCGAGCTTAAGAAGGTAAAACTTGCAGCCATTGAATTTACAGATTATGCACTAATATGGTGGGATCGGTTGACATCTAGCAGGAGACGCAATAGAGAGCATCCAATTTCTACTTGGAATGAGATGAAGGCTGTTATGCGTAGGAGGTTTGTTCCAACTCACTATCATAGGGAGTTGTTCAACAAGCTTCAAAATCTAATCCAAGGCAACCGTAGTGTTGAGGATTACTTTAAAGAGATGGAAGTAGCCATGATCCGAGCCAACATTGATGAGGATCGAGAAGCCACCATGGCCAGATTTCTATCCGGCCTTGATCCTAATATTGCGGCCACTGTTGAGTTGAAACATTATGTGGAGATCGAAGACATGGTTCATATGGCCATGAAGGTCGAGAGGCAACTCAAAAGGAAGGGCACAACTCGTGCCTATGGAGGCTCTTCTCCTAAATGAGGGCAGGGTACCTACAAACAGAAGGCATCCTTTACGCCTAAAGAACGAAGCGTTCCAACAAAGAGTGCCAAACCCATTGCCGAAACTAGCAAAGGTAAGGCTCCAAATGTTCCAAACCGTTCCCGAGATATACAATGCTTCAAGTGCTTGGGAAGAGGGCATATTGCAAGCCAATGCCCAAATCGCAACACCATGCTTCTTCGTGAGGATGGAGAGGTTGAATCGGAACAAGAGGAGGAAGATGAAGTTGCTGCCATACAAGAAGATGAAGATGATGATATAGAGTATGCAACAGAAGGAGAGGCCCTTATTGTGAAAATGAGCCTAAGTGTGCAAGCGAATGAAGGGAATGAGCAACGCGAGAATATCTTTCATACTCGCTGCCATGTTAATGGAAAGGTATGCTTGTCATTATTGATGGAGGTAGTTGTACTAATGTTGCTAGTACTCTTATGGTAGAAAAACTTGGATTAGCAACCACAAAGCATCCACATCCCTACAAGCTGCAGTGGCTTAATGACGGAGGAGAACTCAAGGTTACCAAGCAAGTTCTTGTTGCTTTCTCCATTGGAAAGTATAAGGATGAAGTTCTTTGCGATATTGTTCCGATGCACGCTGGCCATTTACTACTTGGGAGGCCATGGCAATTCGATAAACGAGTCATACATGATGGATATACCAATCGGTATACACTCACCAATGGAGTAAGAAAGATTACCTTAGCCCCTCTTTCACCAAAACAAATTCACAAAGACCAAATACATTTGAGAGAAAGTATTGAAAGAGCCAAAGAGAGAGAATAAAAAATGGAGGTAAAAGCAAGTGAGAGTGAGCAAAGTGAGGGTGCGAAAATGAGTGTTTTTACCAAAGAAGGAGAGTTGAGAAAGTGTTTGCTATCGGGAAAGGAATTACTTGTACTTGTGTACGAGGAAAGTTTATTGAACACTAACCAACTTGATCACACTTTGCCTTCTTCTATTGTATCTTTGTTGCAGGAATTTGACGAATTATTTCTGGAGGAGATACCAAGTGGGCTGCCACCAATCCGTGGCATTGAACATCAAATAGATTTCATTCCCGGTACCGTCATTCCTAACCGTCCAGCTTACCGAAGCAATCCTGAGGAAACCAAGGAGTTGCAAAGGCAAGTGGCTGAACTGATGGCCAAAGGCTACGTAAGGGAGAGCCTTAGCCCATGTGCCGTTCCGGTATTACTTGTGCCAAAGAAGGATGGAACTTGGCACATGTGTGTAGATTGTCGAGCGGTAAACAAAATTACGGTAAAATATCGTCACCCTATTCTTCGTTTAGATGATATGTTAGATGAGCTTAGTGGTTCTAACCTTTTCTCTAAGATTGATCTTAAGAGTGGTTATCACCAAATAAGGATGCGGGAAGGTGATGAATGGAAAACAACATTTAAAACAAAGCAAGGACTCTATGAATGGTTGGTTATGCCTTTTGGCTTAACTAATGCACCAAGTACTTTCATGAGGTTAATGAACCATGTTCTTAGACCATTTTTGGGTAAATTTTGTGTGGTTTATTTTGATGACATCTTAATCTATAGTAAATCAATGGAAGAACATGTTCAACACTTGAGGTCAGTTTTGTTGGTTTTAAGAAAGGAGAAGTTATATGCTAATTTAGACAAGTGTACATTTTGTACTGACAAAGTTGTCTTTCTTGGTTTTGTTGTCAGTTCTAAAGGCTTAGAGGTTGACAAAGAGAAGGTTAAAGCCATTGAAGAATGGCCATAACCAGCAAGCATTTCCCAAGTTAGAAGTTTCCATGGACTTGCAAGCTTTTACCGGAGATTTGTGCCAAACTTCAACACCATTGCCGCCCCTTTAACTAGTGTCATCAAGAAGAATGCTAACTTTTTCTGGGGGGGAGATCAAGAGAAATCTTTTAACGACATTAAAGAATGTTTAATTCATGCCTCTTTGCTTACCTTACCTGATTTTAACAAAACGTTTGAAATTGAATGTGATGCATCAGGTGTGGGAATTAGAGCGGTATTATCTCAAGGTGGACGTCCTATAGCATATTTCAGTGAGAAATTAAGTGAAGCTGCGTTGAATTATCCAACATATGATAAGGAGATGTATGCCCTTGTTCGCGCAATGGAAACATGGAAACACTATATATGGCCTAAGGAGTTCATTATTCACACCGATCATGAGGCATTGAAGCATATTCGGGGGCAACATAAACTTAACAAACAACATGCCAAATGGGTGGAGTTTCTTGAATCTTTTCCCTATATGATCAAATATAAGAAAGGTAAGGAGAATATAGTTGCCGATGCATTGTCTCGGAGGTACGCTCTTCTAAACACCTTAGAATCTAAGTTGCTGGGTTTTGTTTTCATTAAGGATTTATACGAATCTGATTCTGATTTTAAAAAAATTTACAAAGCTTGGGAGAAAGGAACATTTGAAAACTATTATAGGGACAATGGGTTCCTATTAAAGGAAGGAGGACTTTGTATTGCACAAGGTTCCACACGTGAATTACTTCTCAAAGAAGCCCATGGAGGAGGCTTAATGGGACATTTTAGAATAGCAAAGACTTTGGCCATACTTCAAGAGCATTTATATTGGCCAAAGATGAGACGAGATGTAGAGAGGTTATGTGAACGTTGCATCACTTGCAAGAAGGCTAAGTCTAAAGCCATGCCACATGGACTCTACACGCCACTACCTATTCTAGAAGCACCATGGATGGACATTTCAATGGATTTTGTGCTAGGGCTTCCACGCACAAAGAATAACAAAGACTCCATCTTTTTAGTAGTGGATAGATTTTCCAAAATGGCTCATTTTATTCCTTGCAACAAGACTAATGATGCCTTACATATTGCTAACTTGTTTTTCAGGGAAGTCTTGAGATTACATGGTGTGCCAAGAACTATCGTTTCCGATCGAGATGTGAAGTTCTTAAGCCACTTCTGGAGAGCCCTATGGAGTAAGATTGGAACTAAGCTGCTATTTTCCACCACTTGTCACCCTCAAACGAATGGCCAAACCGAAGTGGTGAATCGAGTACTCTCCGCGTTGCTTAGGAGCATTATTAAGAAGAATCTAAAGACATGGGAAGAGTGCTTACCACATGTGGAGTTTGCATAAAACCGATCAGTCCATACCACCTTGGGACACACCCCTTTTGAAGTTGTGTATGGGTTCAATCCATTAACTCCGATGGACTTATTGCCATTACCCGCTAATCAAATTGTGAATAAAGATGGACTTAACAAAGCTGAATTTGTTAAGAAACTTCATCAACAAGTGCATGATAATATTGAAAAGAAAACCAAGCAATATGAGCAGCAAGCAAACAAGGGTCGAATGAGAGTTGTCTTTGAGCCGGGAGATTGGGTGTGGTTGCACATGAGAAAAGAAAGGTTTCCATCCCAACGGAAATCTAAACTGATGCCTCGAGGAGATGGGCCATTTCAAGTAGTTAAGAGGATCAATGATAATGCTTATCAACTAGACCTCCCAGGTGAGTTTAATGTTAGTGCAACCTTTAATGTTGCTGATTTATCTCCTTTTGATGTAAGTGACGATTTTGGGACAAATCGCTTTAAAGAGGGAGGGACTGATATGAACATCAAGAACAAGGACCCGGAGAAGTACCCAAGTGGCCCCATTACACATGCACGGGCCAAGGAGTTTCAATCAGCCATGGAAAACTTGTTTACAACAAGCCATGAACGTGGGAAAGAAGAAATAATAAGGGAGGAATGCCTTACCTTGCTCATGCATGCATTTGCATGAGAATTTAAGTATTTCAAACTTCCATTGCATTGATAAAGTGTGCTGGTCATTAAAGCATACACTTCATTTATAGTTTTAGTTCATTTAGGGAAGTAGTTTAATTATGTATCTTAAATCATTCGTTAAACTACTTCATTCATGCATTTAGTTAAATTCAATAAAGTTAGTTCTTTAATTAAACTAGTTCATTCATTTAACTAGTTCACTCAATTAACTAACTCTTTAATTGTTTCATGCATCTATTATTTTAAGTTTGAATAAATCCTTTGTGTGTGTCTAGGTTCATGTGACGTGTGGATTAAAGAAGAGACTTTTCAACTTCAGCTTGGAAACAAGTCGTTGATGACCATCTTTACTCATGCAAACAAGGCAATTGAAGGCAATTCAAGGCTGAATTCTTTTCATCTTTTCAAGGATGTTCATCTTCTTAGAGTAACAAAGCATTTAAGCTTCATAATTCACCTATTCAAGGTTGAAATTATGATACAATGAAGGCCATTCACGTTAAAGAGAAGGGACATGCAATAATCAGCATTCAGATTATGCATTCAAGGCCTTTATTTATCATTTTTTGAAGGCTGATCATATTACACAAATGGGCAAGCAATGAAGGCTGGTTTAATGTCATTTAATCATCAAATTAAGTGATAAAATCAGCAAGGAATTCAAAGCGACAAGCTGATTTGGACGTATGGGATGTCTACATTCATCCTATGTTCACATTCATTCCTTTTTATCCATTTGCAAGCAAAATGAAGCAGCCCAAGAGTCACCACTCCTTTTGGACGAATTTAAGGCTAAATTCATCTCAATTTAAAGAAAAAATCATCCATCAAAAGGATAAGAAAGAAACGTTTCATTTATTTGTATTCAATAGCATTTAGATGAGCATTCATCTCTCTTTTGTCTGACTTTTCATATGGTGCCTAGCCACACTATAAATAGGCACCTTAGGTTCATTTGTAAGGACTTTTATTTTTTTCTTTGGAGAATATAAACCTTTGAAAGATTGCTTTCATCTTGTTCTTGCGAGAACTCTATCGGCTTCAAGTTGTTCTTGTAGTCTTCTATCCATTTCATTTTACTATAGCGTTGGTTCCAAGCTCTCTTATAGCTTGTGGGGCACGTTCCACACTCCTCCACCTCGACTCCATCAAAGTATATTGCTGGTTCCTAGCTCGTCATAGCTAGCGGGTCACAATTCGCTATCCTTCCAACCATACAAATCCACGCCGCCTTTGGCATCTCCCATCACTTCTTCTTTGATTTACACCTTTCCACGATTATCATCCTCCATCCTTAGCCACCATACTATCCAAATTACCTATCCAATTCCTTTTTTCATTAATTTTTTATTTTATTGCTATTCATCTCACATGTATGTTTTATGATATCTCAGAGTTCAAAGCGTAGCGAAGAATATTTCTTACTAGAATCACGATCAGACACATCTATATGACTCGGGTCACATTACCGGGTTCATATCACATGGCATGCAAAAGTCAAATCCATCATTAAATTTCCAACATAACTGTAAAGAAAATGTACAACTTGGGTATATCATTAAGAAACTTCAAGTGTTTCAATGAGAAATGTTGAGATTGGTCTTCTCAAATCTTTGCTCAATTTAATCTTCTCGAGATTTTTCATAAGCTCTCACTACTCTTCATGCTTCAACAAAATTTGCCCCTAAAATTTATTGTTGAGTTCGTTTTATTCTTCTTGTCTCTTTAGATTGTTCTTATCAGATCTTGCTCAACTTGATCTTCTTAAGATTTGTCTAAAGCTCTTACTATCTTCATGCTCTGACAACATTTGCCCCAAAATTTTGTTGTTGGGCTCATTTTCTTCTTGAGCAAATTCTGACTTTATTAATAATCAAAATATTTCAGGCTCTTACTATCTTCATGCTCTGATTTGGACTCTTATGCCCAAAAAGTCTCATCTTCACAGTCAATGATGCCTCTGATCTCTTTATTTTTTTCCTCATCATGTAGAATTTGCCCCTCTTTCATCATTTAGGGCGAAGAAAAGCCCCAAGTCCCTGAACTTTCTTCTAGCCCCAGAACTTTCTTTAGGTTCATTCTTTAATTTTAAAAACCAACCAAAGAGGAATCACTCGCTTTAAGTCTCTGAACTACCTCCAACTCTCTGAACTTTATCGAATTCCATGTACTTTCTCCAGGTTTTCGAACTTTATCGAAGTCCCTGTATTTTCTTCAAGTTCATTCTATAGACTCAATCAAAAACCCAAGGCAGAAACACACTTCAGGTCTTTTATCTTTCTGATATATGCATTCTTGTCATTGTCCTCATCACGACCCTGATGAGTGATTCCTCTTTCTTGATCAAAAGACTGTCGAACAGATGAGCGTCTCATACTCAGCCATATCTTTACCATGTCAAGTTGACCATTTGCATCCATGGTCTTGTATACTGAAGTTTATCTCCAAAGCAATACAAGGAAGTCTTTTTGTTTTTGAAAAAAAATGTTAGCTTGCCGATCATCATTTCAATGGAGGGCACCTTATTAGGCCCGAGAAATCATGATCTTAATAAAAAAGAAAACAAAATAGGATGCCCTGGATACCAAGTGCAAGAGTGTCCTAGATTCAACCCTCTCGTGATTAGCATAACTTGTGAATGTTGTGGCGAGTCAAGAAATCTTCCAGATCTCTCGGTTCACACCTTATGATTACCGCGTTGCTCGATCCAGTAAAAAATGAATACTTTTCTATTCTCTTCATCCTTTTCCATTCATAAATGTGTTCAAGTTTCTCGGACTTGTTTAACCAGTAGAGTGAAAAAATATCATTCTAAGAATAAACTTTTAAAGGTGCATGTGTGTTCTTTTGATTGTTACTAGATATTATTATATTATTACTATACACATGTCTTCAAAGATACATCTCTGATGCTTGGGTATTGGACAGGAGCATAGCTCCTTATTAGATTTGTCGACATCCCGCATAGCTCAATCGGGATGCTCCGAGACTTATTTTTCGATAGTTTATTATTTCTCACCCTTTCTTTTTCTTTTCTTTTTTCTCCTTCTTTTCTTTTTCTTTTTTTCCTTTCTCCCTTTTCCTTCTTTTTCTTTCTTTTTTCTTTTTTCCACTCTTTTTCTTCTATTTTTGTTTTTTTCTCTTATTGTGTTTTTAAGGTATAAATGACTACGCTTAGAACTTCAATTTCAAGCAACTCTACTTGGTTAAAATCGCCTAGCCCAGTTCATTGTTTATGAATTTCAAGGATTTGTCATCGAACATCATCAAAGGAATAGTACTCTACCCTTTTCCTACTTTGCTGACCAGAGTAAATTGAGAAATAAATTTCACTTTATCGTTTTCACAATATCCAAATGATCTTTGTACCAGAATCAATATCACATCTTGCATTTGGAATCAGGGGCCTATAAGGGTAAGAAGAGGTATACATATATTCATGAAAAAACATCCTTTCATTCAAATGAAAACCATCAAACATGACATATGCCCCTAGAAAATGGTCTCTACTATTTTTGGGCCAAAAGTAACAAAATTATTTCCATGTATTGTTTCTAAAAGAAAACTCAGAATGTGAGAAAATTTGAACAATTCAACTTCTAACATGAAAGACATGGACACAAAAAAAAATCTTGTGCATCCAAACTTTAGGCCATCTTAAAAGTAAAAAAATCATTCTCTCCGACTTTTCAACTGTTGCGACAACTTGTCCGATAGTTTTTCAATCCATTGCTTCACCACTTCATGGATCAATGTTCCATTAGCAATCAGCTTCTCCATTTCCTCTTTTAAAGCCTAACATCTCCTAGTAGGGTGCCCTGTTGCTCCCATGTGGAAATCACAAACACTATTTAGATTGTAATTAAAAAGCAATGGATCTGACATTTCCTCCATCACCCTAGGGACAAGATATTGCCCTTGTATCAGATAGGGAAGTAAGATTGAGATAGACACGTGGAAAACCTCGAGATGTGCCTTCTCTTGAAGCTTTTCTTGTTGTAGACACTTCCTTTCAACTAATCTTGCTCTATGTCGGGCCCCCTTGGAAAAACTCATCTTCTACTTGTCCTTTTTACTTTGATCTTTGTCCGATTTCACAGGGTTGATTATACTTGGATAATTGATCTTCAGATCTGGAACTGTCATATCAAACTCCAATACCTTGAGATCCAAGAGATGCTGAATTTTTGGCCTAAAACTTAAACATTTCTCAATGGAATGGCCCTAAATACCAGCGTGAAAGTCACAACAATCCTCTTCTTTGAACCATCTTGGATATGGAGGTGATGGTGGTTTGACGAAGCATGATACAACCAGTCGAGCTTGTAGCAACTTGGAAAAAAATTCTTGGTATGTGAAAGGAGTAGTACTAAATTGGAAGTCCTTCGATTTCAGTTTCCTCTTTTGAGAACCTGAAGCTTGATAAACCAGTAACTGAAAAGGTTTTGAAATTGTTAACGTTAAAGGATTATCCTTTGTTGAATGAGGTAACGATTCAGACGTCAAAGCAATCGACATCTTCATCTTCTTGTTGCATTCTACATTCTCCTCAACTAGCAGATTAATTTTATCCAAGTCTTTGCTCACCGGAGAAGATAAAAATTTTCAAGAGAGAGTCCTCGATTTTGTCCAATATCAGTTCAGTGGGACATTTTAAAGCAGTGCAAACTATCTCATACTGGTTGATGATAGCTTGGTCTCAAACAGGGTCTTTTCTGCTACAAAGTCGTTCCAATTATCACTTGTATTTCCAATGTCTTTTTGCATAAAAGAATCTTCTACCAAACCCTTTTCTTTGGTTGTGGTAATTATCATACCCATCGACTAATTAATCTGCCACTTTGTTTCATCTTGATACTTCCTCACATACTCTATCATTTCTTTCTGAATTTGAATTAACTGTTATTGGAATTCTTCAAGCTTATCCACTCTAACCACTAGATCATTCATGTTTCCAAAGCTATACTGACGAGAAATAATTTTCTTGGATTTGAACTAACTTCTTCCTTTAAGGATGCAAATTCTTCTCCATCAGCAACATGTATGATGAATATGAAATATGAAATATGTTAAAATGCAAGATGTATGAATGCAAGAATGCAAAAAGGAATCAAATTCAAGAACTAGTCTTTTGGAAACATTCATTTGCCAGAAGTTAAAAATACAAGGAAAATACAATTTCTTCCACAGAAAGCAGCTAGCCCTAACTCTTAAATTGACTAATTCATGTAGCAGACAAGTAATGACTTCTCTATGATCCAGTTCGATGTCCGATCGTTCCAATAGGCTCGTGGCATGCCTCAACTATATCTTCACATACGAAACAATGCTCATGGCTTGTTTCTTAAAGCTTACCAATTCATCATTTTGGTTTTGGATGGTGCGTTGTGCTGCTCCATATTTACCCTTCCATGCTCCACTTTATTGGTATAACGCTCCTTCATATCTTGCGAGCTTCTCTTTCAAATCTTGCACTACATTTTCCAACTCTGATATCTTTTTCTGTTCCATTTGGACCTTGTCTTCATTATGGTATTTCATGATCAACTGCTCTAACTATGACACTTGATTTGTAAAGTCAAAGTTTCTGGCTTGTTCTTCCTCTACTTTCTTCTTTGCCTTGTTGCTTGATTCTTTTCTTTCACGGGATTTCCTATCGTACATCTTTTGTAATCATCCATTTATTTTGTCATGGCGTCCAATTTCTCTGACAAGTTTTTCACCACCTTACTTGTCCCTCCCTTTTGCTTCGCCTTGTAACTGTCATGAATTTCTTGCAGCTCCTTCAGATCCTGACTGATCTTTTTGTTTTGCTCCATTAACTCTTTTTCCTCTCCTTCGTGCATATTCACTTTGTAGCTTTGCCACGGTTAGTTCTTCAGTAAGGTCATTGATTCCTTTCTCATATTTCTTCAAGTCCAACTCTCGATCATGCCTAAGTTTTTCCAGTGCAGAAGGTGCTTCTCTAACGGGCTGACCAGACGAGCTGGAATTCACCTGATTTCCTTGAAACATATTATCATTAATCCTTTGTGTCCTCCACTCCTCATATCTTGCCATCGCTTCCAAATCCTGATACGGTTGAACACTCGTTGGCTTTTCCCATGCTCTCGTACTTTGAGTTACTATCCCTTTATAATCATTCGTATTGTGTGCATATTCGAATTTCGCCATACCTGCAGTGGCTGGTACAAACTACCTTGAACCGAACTGTCTGGACGCCAATAGAGGGCAATAGGTTGTTCCTCCCCAAATTCCAAGTAATGGGACCCGATCTCTGTCTCCACAACGATATAAAAAGGTTGTCCCCTTGTTCAACCAAGGGCCCCTCCACACAACATCGACATCCTTCATATTTGACACGGGTCGTTTACGCGTCAAAAATAATTCCTTCTTCCCTGATAATAAATAAAGGAAATAATACGTAGTAAAAGAGAAGTAAGGGTCGATCCCACGAGAACTGAGAAAACTTCCTGATTTATGTTCGCTTGATCGGTGAGCCAAGAAGATAGTTGAATGATGTTTAAGTAGAAAAGAGGGTGATTTGTAGAATTTAAGTAAAAATAAAAATCGTAGAGAATATAAAAAAGAAGTGAATTCAATATAATAAAGACTAGCTTCGGGCTTTTGCTTTGACTCAATTTCATCGGATCATCGGAAAAGGTTTTTACTTCAGGATTCACGTCGGTTACTGGCCTACAAGGATCAATCCTTGAGACTTGTTTTTTCTCTCTCCGATAAACCGATAATCTAAAATCAATTTTTAGATTCCAGTTTTCTTGTTAGATTAACCGCGGCTATCGCTGTTAAAAATAAACAATTTTAAAGTTCTGGAAAAACCCAACTCAAATTCTGTTGTTTCAATAACAACGGTTCTGATCTCAATTTTCTTTTAGTAATAAATTTACTAAGTGTGTTCCTAGGAAGTCGAATGTGCTTCAATAGCCGATCCTTCCTCCCACATATTTAACAAAAAACAACATCCTGACCAAAGTCAATCTTTAGTTTTGAAATTGTTTTGATTTTTGAAATTAAGCTTAGAAAACTGAGAGAGAAAACCTGAAGTTATTTAAGTACTTTTCATTCCTCACGTTGGAATCGAGTCATCACTTTAGCTCTTGGCTATGGAAAAATAAAATTTTATTAAAGTAAAATTTCCTAAGAACAAATAAAAACTAAGAACAAGAGATGATTTTTAAGTTCACCCCAAAGGGGTATTTATACTAATCTAAAAACCCTAAAATTAACCTAAAATGATAATAGATAAAAGATAAAAGATTCAAAATAAATACAAAAGATAAATCTCAAGTTTAAAATTTAAATCTTGTTGATAAGCTATTAGAATGGACTTGATAAGCTATCACCGTCCCTGCTGATGTCATCCTCCCACTCTGTTGTTGCTGACGTCATCCTTTGTCAATGCTGATGTCATCTTCTGACGTGTCGTCCAGTCGCCACTTTTATGACCTAATTCATGCCCACTAATCCAGCCATGAATCCAAGAAAATAAAAACTTGCAGAAACCGTCCTTTTTAACACAGTTTCCAGAATATATTGTCATGCACAGAAATCATGTAAAAATGCCCAAATCAGCAACAATAATGAACAACCAAGGAGTATTTAAACAAAAGACATAGCACAAAATAAACACTAGTAAATATTCTTGAAATATTCTTCCCATTGTCTCTCGTTCTTTTTCTCCAATTGGCAGCTTGTTAAATGTTCTTCTATTGGCGAGTATGTATCAAGATACCTGGTACCTTTATAAGGAGTGTTCCACCTATGACCTCTGAACCAAATCTCAAGCAGCTGTGCACATCCCCAAAATCGTCCTTCCCCTGATTTCTTGCACGCGATCAATGATCTATAAGTTTCAGTTAAGATGGCAGGAACTAGATATATGTGCCCCAATGTTGATAGATCTATGTGCCCCGGAGTCCTTGGAATCAAAACTAACCCATATATGCATAGGGCATACAAGCTTCTCATCCTAGTTGGTTCATCATTGCTTGCCAATATTAACTCTTTAAGAACTCTCCAATTGATACGCTGTTTATCCTCATTTTGGTCAGTACTATCACTATTGGCCATCTTCCCGTCCAATCATTTCTTTGTCTTTCCCGTAGTCGGCATCAATTTCTTCTTGAAACCTGAGTTGTTGTTGGGTCTAATGTAAATCTTATCACTTTGAATTCTAGAACAATTAACTAGTGCCTCGTACTCCTCGAGTATGGGTGTCATGTCTACTCGGCCATAGGTGAAACAATTATATGCAAGATTCCAGAATCGTGCCATTGCCCTAAGCAATCCCTGATCTATTTGTACACTCAACAGTAAAGCTATATGTTCAAATTCCTTTCTGAATAACTCTTTCATGTCATTTCCCCACTGATCCCATATTGCTTTGACTTCTGGCAAAAAAACATTCTGATTAGTATTTAACTTGACTTGATTCTTCATCCGTGACAAGTCATCCCTACTAAGGTTGTCTCATTTCTCATGCTGAGTCTGCTTTGACCAAGTCCAGACTGCCATATTGTCTTCTCCTATTTTAAACCCTTTGACATTTTGAGCACTTCCAAATCAACTGACTCCTGAACGATGCCAAAACATATGCAATATGACATAGTTCATTTAAAACAACAAAGTAAAACGAAACAAACAAAACAAAAAGAAATATGTGTCAATATTGTGAATTAAAATGAAAAGCAAATAAACAAAATTCAAACACATGAAAACATGATATATTTAACAAAAAAATTAACCAAAGAAAAGTTTTTAAACCGGCAACACTTGTCCTAGGTTCCTGTCTAGCTCTAGCGGGGTAGGTTTTTAAAAACAACATGTGGGTGTTGTTCTAGACTCTGAGTTCCTAAACTTTGCTTAATAGGTCACTTATAACAGAAGCGTGGGCTCCATGGTGCATAAGGTTAGTATACCGGAAGAAGACAAAAATCCAAACTCGGAGCTGGAGAGTATCACGTAGGATAATGTCTTTCTCCCACTTCAAGGGTGAAAAGCCTGGGTCGAGGGCTTATGCATGAATGACAGATATATCATGCAAAAGCTACCTCCATATTCCCTAAAAATCCATCCAACAATTCTTAGAAAAAATTAAATACAAATTATTTCTCAAAATGCCAAACTGCCATGTGAAATTAATTAATTAGGCCTGACTCTCAATTATGTCCCCAGCAGAGTCGCCAAGCTGTCGCGACCATTTTTTAAAACCGAGTGTGTAAAAATAGCCTAACGATTATTCTTTTTTTAAAATTGGGTTTTTTTTCGTTTTAAATCGAGTTTCCCTTTATTTATTCTTGAAAATCAATTTGGAGTCGCCACCGATCACTTTGATAGATCGGAAACCATAAAAACAACTAGAGATTCTTTTTTCTTAAAATTTGGGTTCGGGAGTCGGTTATGTGTGGAGAAGGATTAACACCCCCACAAACTCCCATTATCGGTACCTTATTAATTCCACGTGGCATTTTGGCATTTCGAACAATAATTTGAATTTAATTGAATCCTTAATCGTTAAATGAATTTCATTCTGAATAGAGGTATCCTTTTGTAAGAAAATACATTTTTACTGAATATAAGTTTTGAAACATCCAATTACTT
The DNA here is from genome assembly GCA_030270665.1 of Hibiscus trionum. Classification (NCBI taxonomy): domain Eukaryota; kingdom Viridiplantae; phylum Streptophyta; class Magnoliopsida; order Malvales; family Malvaceae; genus Hibiscus; species Hibiscus trionum. The sequence continues at coordinate 34,827,960 of BSYR01000021.1, forward strand.
TAGGATACTTCAATTTATATTCAAAAATGTATCTCAACACAGAAGGTTTTTAATGCATGTCCATTTATTTTCTTGTCAATTTTTAAGTTCAAACCTAATTAGGGCTCCAATTGATTAAATTAATTAAGAATCTATGAATATTATCGAATTTAGGGTTTATGTGACAACACCCAAACAATTGGGCACTATCCATATTAGGCCGTAAATCAACATTATTCCTAATTATTAAATGATTTGAACTATTTAAGCCTAATCCTATTTAGTTTAATTAGATTATGTGTGATTATAATGTTCTAGGTTTAAATGAAATATCAAATATTCAACTAAAATGCCCCCTTGATTAACATCTCATTACAATGAGGCACTAACCAATTTAGAACATTAAAATTTCTATTTAATATTCATTTATTTTCTACAATTTTCTCCCTATTTAAATTAGTTAATTACTTACAGTACTTAAGCTAAAAGGCTCTAACTATTTATTCTAAGTGAATTACTTACCTAAACAAATATACTACATGCCCATTTAAAAATATGCACACATACATATAAATTAAAGCAATTAAAATTAAATTAATAATGAAATTAAGGACGTAATTGAAAGAATTTAAACTTAAACTTCTGATTTTATTCGAATTAAGGACTGAATCGAAGGAAAAATAAAGTTTTTAGCACAAAACATGAAAGCCCAAAAGAAGGGCTTAGACCCTTCCTACCTGACCCAGCTCGGGTTCGCGGGTCGAGGTAACCTGGTACCAAAACGGTGCCGTTTAACTTGGGCTATAAAAGTACTATTCCGAGTCGACTCGTTCATTTGTGATAATCCCCTCTCTCTAACCATCTCGCTCTCTTAAAATCCTCTGAACTCGAACACGTTATTCCTAGAGAAATTAACCGAAACATATCAAAATGCATTGTTCTTCCTTAAACGCATGCGTGTTCTTTCATATTTCATCATTTGATCTAACTCCTCCCCTCACCGATCGAGTTTAGGTGTTTTCCGGTCGCCATAGGTGATACTAGCCGTCACTATTCTACCTCCAGTCATCTCCTTCCCTGCTCCGGCTACCATGCTCTACCGCCGTCTGAATGTAAAATACCTAAAAAATCCCCTTTTTAATCCTAGACCCTAGATCTAAGCCTGGCTGAACTGAGCCACCCATCTCCGCCGCCTAAAATCTATCTAGCCTTCCTAGCCTCTTCAACTACGTCATATTAGAAGCATCTCCGGCCGTCGCCCTAACTCTCTAAAAGGAAATGAACTGTGGCGAAACTCATCTATTTTTTAGCTACTGTTTTTATGCGTAAAAGACCAAATCTAATGTTTACTTTGTGTTGATTTTATAAGAAATGAAAAAAAATGAAAGAATTATACCTTTCGGTGAGGAAAATGGTCTTTTCTAGTGACTTTCCAGCTTTTGGCGGTTCGACTTCAGGCGGCCGGCGTCTTTTCCACTTCCACAGTGACGACTGACTTTCTTCAGCAATAGTTAGACTTCCCTCCGCGGTTTGAATTGAACGAGCCTATCACAGATTGAAGAAGAAAATTAGAGAGATGGCTCTAAACGGTAACAGAGGAGTAGAAGGTGTCCTACAAAATCAAGGGAATCCACCTTTACACAAAGGAAATCCTACTGCACTCGTAGTGGACGATGCCATAGAAAGACCAATACAAAAACACTCGGAACCAAATATTGATAACTTGATGCCAGGAGTGATTGGCACCAAGGTAAATGCATCAAACTTTGAACTAAAGAAGTAATGATTCAAACTCTTTTGAATGTAGGTCAATTTGATGGAGCACTTAATGGAGACCCAAGGCAAAACTTGAAGCAATACATGGAGATTTTACAGCTATTTTAGCAACCCCGAGTATCAAGAGATACTATGAAGCTGAAATTATTTACTTTTTCCTTGAGAGACAGAGCCAAGACTTGGTTCAATTCCTTGCCACATGCCTCAGTCACCTCAAGGGGAGACCTATGCCAGAATTTTCTGACACGTTTTCAGCCGCCAACACTCATTGCCAAGCTACAGGGTGAGATCATTACATTCAGGCAGGCTGAGGATAAGACCATATATGATGCTTGGGGAAGATTTAAGGATCTCTTGAGAAGGTGTCCTGTGCATGGATTCCCGAATTGGACTCAAATGCAAACCTTCTACAACGGATCGATTGCACAAACGAGGACTGTCGTTGATGCTTCGGCAGCAGGTTCATTGCTTGACAAGAACTACACAGAGGCTGTTGGCATCCTTGAGAGGATTTCAATCAACGATTTTGAATAGTTTGTTGCTAGACTAGGGACCGAAACCAAAACCAGTGGGAAATTTAAGGTTGATGAACTAATGTCCATTCTTGCCGAGATTTCCAACCTCACTAGTATGGTGAGAACATTGCAAAAGAATAACGAGTTTCAAGAAGTGAAGGCATTAGAAGCATTCTGCACCATCTGTGGAGAGAACCACCATGTGGATGATTGCCCTGCCAACCCTGAGTCGGAAAATTATGTTGGCAGCACAAATCACACTTTTAATACTAACTCAAATGCTTATAATGTGAGATGGAGGCAGCACCCGAACCTTGCTTGTGGAAATCAAGGATCCAACCACAACAATGCCCAGTGTCAATATAATGCCCAACGTCAGAACAATGCCATGCCAGGAGTCAATCAGAATGATGTGCCACAACGGGCACAAAATAATTTTTAGCAAGGGCAGAGACTTAAATATGGAGGCACTCTCATGGAGTACATGGAGAGGAATGATGCCATTCTTGCTGACATTTCCAACCTCACTAGTATGGTGAGAACATTGCAAAAGAATAATGAGTTTCAAGAAGTGAAGGCATTAGAAGCATTCTGCACCAATTGTGGAGAGAACCACCATGTGGATGATTGCCCTACCAACCCTGAGTCGGAAAATTATGTTGGCAGCACAAATCACACTTTTAATACTAACTCAAATGCTTATAATGTGAGATGGAGGCAGCACCCGAACCTTGCTTGTGGAAATCAAAGATCCAACCACAACAATGCCCAGTGTCAATATAATGCCCAACGTCAGAACAATGCCATGCCAGGAGTCAATGAGAATGATGTGCCACAGCGGGCACAAAATAATTTTTAGCAAGGGCAGAGACTTAAATATGGAGGCACTCTCATGGAGTACATGGAGAGGAATGATGCCATAGTCCTGAGTTTGGAAGCTTCGATGCGGAATTTGGAAGTTTAGATTGGGCAGATTGCTAATGCACTACACAATCGACCCCAAGGAACATTGCCAAGTGATACGGAGGATGCTCGGCACAAAGACAATGAGCAATGTAAAGTTGTAACTCTTCTGAGTGGTAAGCAATGCGAGATGGAAAAGGCTACAAAGCAGCCAACAAATTATCAAATTGAAAAGCCCGTGCCAGCAGATGCTCCTAAAGAAGCAGAGAAAGAGGAAACAAAAATAGACGATGCCAGATCTGATGCTAGGCAGACTGATGCCAGCACCACCTTGGCAAAGCTAGTGGAGTCGGCATTTGCTTATACGCTACCACCATTTCCAGCAGGGCTTCGAAAGCATAAGCAAGATCAGCAATTTAACGCTTCTTGGAAGTTCTTAAGCAGCTGTAAATCAACATACCATTGGTAGAAGCTCTTGAGAAAATGCCCAACTATGTCAAATTCATAAAGGACGTCTTGTCCAAAAAGAGGAAGTTGGGAGACTTTGAAATTGTAGCTCTCACCGAGGGATGTAGTGCCATGATCTTAAATCGATTGTCACCTAAGTTGAATGATCCGAGAAGTTTCACCATCCCATGAACCATTGGCAACAAATTTATGGGCAAGGCACTGTGTGACTTAGGAGCTAGCATTAACTTGATGCCACTGTCCATTTTCAAAAAGCATGGCATTGAATCAAGGCCCACCACTGTGACACTTCATTTGGCAGATCGATCTTTCGCACATCCCAAAGGTAAGATTGAGGATGTGTTGGTATGTGTAGATAAATTTATTTTTCCAGCTGGTTTCATCATTTTGGATTATGAGGCTGATGTTAATGTCCCAATTATTTTGGGTAGACCATTCCTTGCCACGGGTACGACTTTAATTGATGTACATAAATGTGAACTCACAATGCGCATGAATGATCAACATGTTACATTTAATGCGTTTCAAGCTCTTAAATGCGCAAATGAACTCGAGGAATGCCAAGTTGGGGAAATGATGGAGTCCATTTTTACTTTGGACATGGCACAATTATGCCAGGATGCAGATTCCGATGCCAGCGAATTGATTGGCATTGGAGAGACGAGTGAAGAATCTGAAGAACCAACCTTGGAGGCTGAAGAAGTGAGTTATTTTGAACCATTAGAGTTGGCCGACAGGGAGTTCAAGACACCTAAACCATCAATTTAGGAGCCACTAGAGTTGGAGTTGAAACCATTTCCAGGCCATCTAAAGTATGCTTATCTAGGTAAACACTCAACTCTGCCAATAATCATTGTTGCTGATCTCACTAACGATAAGAAGGAAGGATTGTTGAATATTCTAAGTGAATATAAGCAAGCTTTGGGTTGGACCTTGGCCGATATCCGAGGTATTAGCCCAACCATTTGCATGCACAAGATTATCTTGGAGAAGTACCATGGAAGGACCATTGAAGGCCAGAGAAGGCTGAATCCGAGCATGAAAGAGGTAGTCAAGAAAGAGATCATAAAATGGTTTGATGCTGAGATCATTTATCCCATATCCGATAGCTCGTGGGCCAGCCCGGTGTAGTGCGTGCCAAAGAAGGGTGGCATGACCGTGGTACAAAACAGTAAAGCTGAATTGATTCCCACCAAAACAATCATAGGATGAAGAGTGTTCATGGATTAAAGAAGGTTGAACAATGCCACAAGGAAGGACCACTTCCCATTGCCTTTCATCGATCAAATGTTAGACAGGTTGGCAGGTAAAGCCTTCTATTATTTTTTGGATGGTTATTTAGTTTACAACCAAATTGCCATCGCCCTTGATGATCAAGAGAAGACCACGTTCACGTGTCCATATGGGACATTCACCTTTAGAAGGATGCCATTTGAGTTGTGTAATGCCCTGGAAACGTTTCAATGTTGCATGATGTCCATTTTTTTGACATGATAGAGCATAACATGGAAGTATTCATGGATGATTTCTCAGTGTTTGGAAAAACATTTGAGGAATGTCTTTAGAGTTTAGACGAGTGTTGAGGAGATGCATTGAGACAAACCTAGTGTAGAATTGGGAAAAATACCACTTCATGGTGAAGGAGGGCATTGTTCTTGGGCACAAGGTAACCAAAAGAGGACTGGAGGTTGATCAAGCAAAAGTGGAGGTGATCAAGCAACTACCACCACCTAAGAGAGTGAAAGGCATAAGAAGTTTTGTAGGACATGCAAGTTTTTATCAGCGTTTTATTAAAGACTTTTCTAAAATTTGTAAATCTTTATGTTTGTTAATAGAACAAAATGTCGCTTTTGCATTTGATGAATCTTGTTTAAGAGTGTTTGAGGAAATTAAAAATAAGCTAATTAATGCCCCTATAGTTGTGGCACCGGATTGGAATGAGCCCTTCGAGCTCATGTTCGATGCCATCGACTATGCCAACGGAGCAGTATTGGACAATGACATGATAAATTTTTCCATGCCATATACTATGCTAGTCGAACACTTAGTGAAGCACAGTGGAATTACTCCACAACAGAGAAAGAATTTCTTGCAGTTGTATTTGCTTTTGATAAATTCACATCTTATTTAGTTGGTAGTAAAGTTGTGGTGTATACAAATCATTCAGCATTGAAGTATCTCTTGGAAAAGAAGGATGCCAAGCCCAGACTAATCCAATGGACGCTTCTCTTACAAGAATTTGATCTTGAGATCCGAGACAAGAAGGGCATTGAAAACTTGGTAGCTGACCACCTCTCACGACTAGAACATCACCTTAAAGATGGTAAGACCACTGTCATAAGAGATGAGTTTCCTGACGAGTATTTGCTTGTAGTTAATGCCATGCCATGGTACGCTGACATAGTCAACTACCTGGTAAGCAACATTCTACCACCAGACTTGGAATACAATGCTAGGAAAAGATTCCTACGAGAAGTGAGGCAATACTATTGGGATGAGCCAATATTGTTCAAATAGTGTGCTGATCAAGTGATCCGCTGGTGTGTGTCATAGGATGAGCAACATAACATATTGCATTTATGCCATGCCGCACCATATGGAGATCACTTTGCTGGGATGAAGACTGCTACCAAGGTATTGCAGTCAGGATTCTTTTGGCCCACGCTATATAAAGATTCTCACAACTATGCCAAGGCATGTGATCGGTGCCAGCAGACTGTAAACATCTCTGGCAGACACCAATTGCCGCTCCAAAACATTATGCTTGTGGATTTATTTGATGTATGGGGGATAAAGTTTATAGGTCCATTTCCTCCATCATTTTGTAATGTATACATTCTCCTGACTGTTGACTATGTATCGAAGTGGGTAGAGGTTGTTGCCCTGCCAACAAATGATGCCAAGCCTGTTGCCAAGTTCTTGCACAAGCACATTTTTACTCGATTTGTTTCCCCTAGAGTGATTATTCAGGATGAGGGTACCCATTTTAAATGCAATCTAATTTCTAAAACTTTGTGCAAGTATGGAATTAAGAAGAGGATTGCCACAGCGTACCATCTACAAACAGACTGGCAAGCCGAGATTTCAAACAAGGAGATCAAAAGCATTCTAGAGAAAACTGTCAATCCAGCAAGGAAAGACTGGTCTATGCAACTAGATGAGTCCTTGTGCGATTACAAGACTGCCTTTAAAACTCCTTTGGGTACTTCACCATTTAGACTTGTTTTTGGAAAATGTAAAGTGTCCACAAGTTCTATATTTCATGCACATTCCATCTCATATTATTGCTGTTTTTCAGCACATCTTAGGCATAAATAGGACCATGCATTGCATTTTACAGTATTTCTTTGCTTTGCCATGTTTTTATAGATTATCTTTTATTTGGTGAAGAAAAGATATTGTTTTAGTGTACTTTTGGTTTTAGGTACTAAAGGCTGACAGGGGAGAGAGGAGCTGAGGATGTGATGCTGAGGCAGCTAACCAGAGAGTTGTACTAATGCAGTTCCAGACAAGAACAATAGCTGGCAAGTATTGCCGCCGCCCACCTTGCTGCCCACGACAGCAGACTATGAAGTTGGAGAACCAGAGTGCGATTTGTAGAGCAGAAAACCCTGATTCTATCGATGTTGTCCACTCAATTTTTTGACGTATGTAGCAGAAGGCGGAGCCATCGAAGCAAAATCTCGAGATTGCTTGCGGAACAAGGCAAACGTGATAAAGTCCACATTCAACTCAAAGAAGCCAGAGTTTAAAGTCACATTTAATGTGGAAAGCTACTTTGAAGACTTCTACTTCAAGAAGGACTAGACCTAGCAAATGTCTATAAATACTCATTGTAATTCTAATTCAAAACATCTTAGGTTTTCTTGCCGCCGACATGTTCTAAATTTCTCTTGGGTTTGGGTTATGTTGTAATTAGTTGTGAGAACGGTTGTTTAGGTTTTCAAGTTTTGTTTTTGCAATAAAACACTGTAAGTTTTCTTAATTCATGTGCTTCACTTCTTCAATTAGTTCCAAAAGTCCAGTTGAAGAAATCCATTTGTCGGGCACGAGAGTGTCAAACTCACGAAAGAATTAAGTACGGTCTCATCATGACGAGGTGTTGACTAATTCGGCTTAGACATAAGTTAGAATTTCAGCGGCTAAAAGGAGCAACCAAACGTTGACTACCTGTGTTAGGTTTACGCTGAGATTTCTAGGTATTGCCTACATCATGCAGTGACAGAATCCTAGTCCAAACATAGGTAGGATCACTTCAGAATTGCTTCGCCGAACTTGGAGTATCTGCCAGAATTGCCACCGAGACTTCTCTCCATCTCACCTATAGGGACAATGAAAGTTGCAAGAGTAGAGTTCTGCGTCACAGCCTCAATCTGCCATTACCCGCCAAGGCAGCCGATCGTGACAACGCAAAACAACATGGCCTATTCAACGCAGTTTCACACTAAATAGCAACATAACCATGCCCTCTCTATCAATCCGATCACTTCCTCTTTTACTTGTGTTTTTATTTTACTTTTGTTCTCAACAATCATCTTACTTGTGCCTTTACTTTTCTTGTGCAAGAATAAAAATTCGAACAATGCTGTCCAATCGTTGTGGGAGACGATATCTTATATACTATAACTTGACAGAAGTGTGCACTTGCGCTCACAAATAGAGTACACCTTAATAGCTCTACAAGTTTTTTTGGCGCCGTTGTCGGGGATTGGTAACAGCGAAATTCGTCTTTAATTTCCGCACTTTTATTTCTTTAATTTTTATTTAAAAAAAGAAAAAAAGAATTTTTTACAGTTTCCTTTTGCTAGTGTATGACTAGGGCAAATCCAAAAGGAGAAATTTTTTTTACGACGATATCGAACGTAGAGAAAGAGAGCTCAAGAAGGAGATCAGAGTAACCTTAGGGAAAACCAAAGAGGAAAAAGAAAAAGCAAAGGTAAACATGGACCCACTCAACGATGCCGCCAACAGCAGAGAATGGTAGCGCGATTTGGCGCACATAGATCAGCAAGTTCCACTAAGGCAGCAACCCCCTCTTCTTCCCAGGCCACCCCAAAATGTTCGAACCACTAGAGATTATTTGGAACATGACTTCAGAGGGTTTGATCCGATGGTGACAGAACCTGAAATTGAGGCAGACCACTTCGAGCTAAAGCCCGTTATGTTTAACACGATCAACACGTTGGGACAATTTGGAGGGACTACCATAGAAGATGCTCAGCAACACTTGAGAGGATTCCTGGACATCTGCATAGCATTCGAAATACACGGGGTCCATCATGACGTACTAAGGCTGAGACTATTTCCCTATTCACTGAGGGATAGGGCAAAACAATGGTTAAACAACCAGCCAACAGGGTCGTTCAACACATGGACAGAGCTGTGTAAAGATTTTCTGGATTGATTCAGCTCGTCCAATGTCATAGACAGACTACGTAACGAGATAACAACCTTCCGACAAGGGGAAGATGAGCCGATGTATGAAGCATGGGAGCGGTACCAATAGATGCTAAACAATTCCCCTCTACATAGTCTTCCGACTTGGACACAAGTATCCATATTCTACAACAGGGTGACCTACCCAACACAAATGATGATTGATGCCTCAGCCAATGGAATCATCCTTGACAGACTACCAGAGGAGGCACTGCGAATTCTGAATCAAGCCGCCAAGAATGACTACAAGCATCCAACAGCACGCCGAGGCGGCATTAGGCGACCAACCACTGTGAACGAGGTAGAAGCCTCAGAATCTGTCAACGCCCGCCTTGACAAGCTGACAGAGCTGGTCATGAGCATCGTAAAACATGCTGGGAAAGTCTATGAGGCAAAGGCTGTAGATCCATTCTGTGATGAGTGTGGGGGTAACCATGATTCCTCTAACTACACCGCATCTGCCAACTTTATGAGAGGATACGAGAGGAACAACAGACCTGCCCAGAACACATACAACCCTGGATGCCAACTTCTCCTGGAGGAACCCAAAGACTGTTGCAAACCCACAACAGTAACAGAGAGGCTACCATCAAAACCTGTCCAGGCAGCAGGCTCAACAGCCGCAAAATAATAATTCACTAGAAGCAACTCTTCATTCTTTTATGTCTAGAACTAGTGATTTTATTGATCACACTAATAAATTCATTGATAAAACTGAGTCTTTCATGGACAGGACGAAGACGAAGATGAACAACCAGGAGGCTGCTATAAAAAAACCTGGAGACCCAATTTAGGCAGTTCACAGAGATCTTCAACAACAGAACAATGGGAGCAGCATCCAGCAGCACAGAGGCATCAACCAAACCCACTTACGAGCAGTGTAAAACTATATCTACCAGAAGTGGGAAGCAGTTGGATGAACCCAGGGTGGAAAAGCAACCAGAAACACAACCAGCACAGAGAGAACAGCCTGTCGCGGCAGCAACAACACCAGCCGCCCCGACAGCTGAACATAACAACAGTCCTGAAGCAGATGATCCTCCATAGATTAAGTTCCCATGCAAGGAGCGTATAGAGCACATCCGCCTGCCATCACCTTTCCCCTAGAGACTAAAGCAACAAAAGCAAAAGCACCAATTCAGAAGATTCTTGGATATTCTAAAATAGGTGCACATAAACATACCTCTAATAGAAGCTATTCAAAATATGCCCAACTATGCAAAATATCTCAGGGACATGGTTTCTAGAAGGAAGAGGATTGGGGAGTTTGAAACTGTTGCTGTAACAGAAGCGTGCATGGTAATGCTGCACAACAAACTGCTGCCCAAGCAAACAGACCCGGGCTGCTTTGTTATCCCATGCAAGATAGGCAACAAACATGAAACAAAAGCCTTGTGCGACTTGGGAGCCAGCATAAACCTAATGCCCAAAGCAGTCTTCGATAAATTAGGAATTGGGCCAACCAAACCTACCTTCGTCATGCTAAAACTTGCCGATCATTCGTTTGTACAACCGGAGGGTAAAATCTAAGACATACTAGTGAAGGTGGGCAACCTAATTCTTCCAGCTGATTTCCTCATCCTTGACTGTGAGGCTGATGAAAAACCCCAATCATTCTTGGGCGACCATTCTTGGCCACAGACAGAACGTTAATAGATGTGGAACATGGGGAGTTGACCATGAGGGTAGACGACCAGAGCATAAAGTTAAATGTGCTACAACACTCAAGAAAAGAAGATAAAGGATGCCTAGATGCAAAAGCTGCCAAAATCAGCATAGAGACATGCCAGGGCACCCGCTGTCGCAACAGACCAAAGGGCAGGCTAAAGGAACCAACAACACAGAACCGGAAGGAACAAGAGGACCCCCCAGGAGGGAAGGCAAAGCCAAATTACCCCATGAAGTGGTTATGTCTGGAGATGCACCCAAATGCACTCCCAACATAACTTAATTTTTTATATAATTTCTTTATTTTTATTTTTATGCATTAGGATTAGAGTTTAATTTTTATTTTAAAGATTAGATTTTTATTTTTCAGAAGTTATTTAATTACTTTAATTTTTATTTTTATTTCAGGTTTAGGAATAAAAGAGCCGGATAAAGAAGGAGGCCCAGCAAGGAACCCGCCCACCATCCTGCTGAGACAGCCCAGGGCAGAAAAGCGTAACGGCTAGTTGACCGCTAATGGCTAGCTGCCAACGGCTCCAAAAATAACGGGCAGAAAATCCCGTAACGTGCGCGAAGCAATTGGATCGTTAGACATTTAATGCCTCCACGGCACCTCTCGACAACCTCTATTTAAACCCTTCTCACTTCATTCATTTACTTTACCTTCACCTTCTTGCTATCTATTTCTTGCATCCACTGCTCTCACAAATTTTTCTTTCAGAATTTCAGTAAACATCAACCATCTCACAAGGCTTCCTCATCGACACCCAAACCCAACATCTAACGCTTCTTCTCCCACGCAGCTGAAACGAGATACCGAACTCAGTTCACAAAGCAGAACATATGGGAGGAGTAAGGCTTTCATTATACTCTACAGACATGAGACTTTGGCTTAGAGTCTGCCCTGTTCGAGACCATCCACAGCAAGGGATGAGAGATGTTCGCACAGCAGCCAGAGATAGCCAACATCACCATGTTCAGGGAGTTCTATGCCCTCCATCCCCGCCCAGAGATGTTGTTTGTTTATGTTCGAGGGGAGCCTGTCAAGCTCAACGCTGCCGTCATCAACAATTTCTATGGCCTGGATATGCACGACAACCCTCACAAGGAGTGGAGGCAGTCACTGACGGCTGCTGATTATAAGAAAATCAAGGCTAAACTCTACAAGCCCAACACGCCGTGGTTGGCAGGAAAACATGGAGGATCTGTCCAACGCCACCACATGCTGCCAGAGGCAATGCTGTGGAAAACATTCGACAAGAGGCACGTACTGCCCACCTCCGACAACTCTACCGTAGACCGGCCGCGCCTTGCCCTAATCCACAACATCATGATGAACCAGCCCATCAATGTTGGGGAAATTATCTGCAATGAGATCCACACTTGCTTCTGGAAGACGAAGGGCATGTTGTTCTTCCTGTCCCTCATCACAGGACTTTGCTCCAACTTTGGTGTTCCGACCGACCCAAAAGATAAGATGACAACAACCAAAGAAGGGTGGACTAGAAAAGTCCGCATACAGATGATTCAGGCCCCGGAGATAGAGCCTATAATGCCCAACCTGCCCTCCTCCGCCCAACCTGACACTCGCCCACGGCAGTACTGAAGCTGCCCCAGACAACGAAGTCCTCACGCTGCAGCACAACCTTATCAACAACATCAAACGCATAGAGCAACAACAGATGACCTTCATGAGATACGTGAGGGAAGTTCAAGAAGCATTTGTGGCTTATCTCCTACAGAAGTTCCCTGATGACGGACCCATCTTGCCTCCATATCCTGCAGAACTTGCAGCAGCAGCCCCAACACAAGGGATACCATCCGCCGCCGCTACCTGCCATACTGCCCGCCAGGTGCCCGATCCAACGCACTACCTATCTTACTCAGCCACTACCGAATCCAATATAGTGGAAGACTCCCCCGAGAGGCATCAACAACACCATTCACCTGCTTGCATAGCAACAACATTGGCTTAGTACGATGAGATAGAGTCAGAGGGTCAATCGCTTGTTATTATTTTTTCTGTTTTAATTTTGTGCATTGAGGGAAATGCCCATCTCGAGTTTTGGGAGATAGCTCTCGCATCTTTTGTCTAGGCATACTTAGTAGCATATAGGTTGCATTATACTTGCCTTATTAATAACCAGAACAAAAAAAATTGTTATATAACTTGTGCCTATGATAGTTAGACGATTACTTATTTTCATACCAATAATAAATTGAACTTAATATGGGAAAAGCATGAAAATGACTTAGATTTTTTTTAATTTGCCAAATCTGTCAAACACTATTGTTACTTGCTGGATTTGTTAGAATATCTAATGAACACTGCCTGCTTGTTTTTAGAATTCTTTGCAAAGTTCTAACAATGGTTGCAGGTAGCCGCCGAGGCAGGCAAGAGAAAGAGAAAAATACAGCACTACCACTGCAGCAGAAGTAAAAACAAAGAACATTGTTGTTTTACCCTAGAGGTGCCCGCAACATGCTCTAGGAAGAATCATGTGCGATGACACTTTGCTGCTATCAAAGTCCATGAATCCGAAAGTTTTGAAGTGACGGACAAATTAACATGAGTGAATGAAATTATTCATGGGATGACTCTACTCCACGGGTTTGGGGTTTTGTAGTTTGCTCCTATCTTAATTTCAAACCTAGAAGAGTAGTTGTGATAAGCTGAAGCCCTCATTGCCATGGTTAAAATATTGTGCTTAACTGTGCTGCCTCGTCAACAATCTTATACGTCGTAACAACAACTTTGTTTATTTAGTTATTCTGCATATTCAACATGTATACAGTCCTGCACACACTGCACTGACATTAACAATTAATTTCTGAGTTATTTTATTGCTAAGTTCCCTTCACTAATCTAATATAGGTGCCACGACCTTGAGGTATGAAATCAAGTTGAAAACATGATTTTCTTTCTGATTAGTATAAGGGCAAGTATGTTAGTTTGCATTACTTGAGGACAAGCAATAGTTCGAATTTGGGGGTGTGTAAAGTGTCCACAAGTTCTATATTTCATGCACATTCCATCTCATATTATTGCTGTTTTTAAGCACATCTTAGGCATAATTAGGACCATGCGTTGCATTTTACAGTATTTCTTTGCATTGCCATGTTTTTATAGATTATCTTTTATTTGGTGAAGGAAAGATATTGTTTTAGTGTACTTTTGGTTTTAGGTACTAAAGACTAACAGGGGAAAGAGGAGCTGAGGATGTGATGCTGAGGCAGCGAACCGAGGAGTTGTACTGATGCAGTTACAAACAAAAACAACAGCTGCCGAGTGCTGCCGCCACCCACCTTGCTACCCACGACAGCAGACTATGAAGTTGGAGAACCAGAGTTTGATTTGTAGAGTAGAAAACCCTGATTCTAAAGATGTTGTCTACTCGATTTTCTAACATATGTAGTAGCGGGCAGAGTCGTCGAAGCGAAATCTCGAGATTGCTTGCGGAACAAGGAAAACATGATAAAGTTCACATTCAACTCAAAGAAGTCAGAGTTTAAAGTCACATTTAAATATGGAAAGCTACTTTGAAGACTTCTACTTCAAGAAGGACTAGACCTCGCAAATGTCTATAAATACTCATTGTAATTCTAATTCAAAACATCTTAGGTTTTCTTTAGGCATAGCTTAGGTTTTCTCGCCGCCGACATGTTCTAAATTTCTCTTTGGTTTGAGTTATGTTGTAATTAGTTGTGAGAACGATTGTTTAGGTTTTCAAGTTTTGTTTTTGCAATAAAATACTCTAAGTTTTCTTAATTCATGTGCTTCACTTCTTCAATTAGTTCCAAAAGTCCATTTGAAGAAATCCATTTTTCGGGCACGAGAGTGTCGAACTCACAATAGAATTAAGTACGATCTCATCATGACGAGGTGTTGACTAATTCGGCTTAGACATAAGTTAGAATTTCAGCTGCTAAAAGGAGCAACCAAACGTCGACTGCATGTGGTAGGTTTACGCTGAGATTGCTAGGTATTGTCTACATCACGCAGTGACAGAATCCTAGCCTAGACATAGGTAGGATCACTTCAGAATTGCTTCGCCGAACTTGGAGTATCTACCAGACTTGCCGCCGGGACTTCTCTCCATCTCACCTGCCGGGACATCGAAAGTTGCAAGAGTAGAGTTCCGTCGTGGCAGCGAAAGTTGCCGCAGCCTCGATCCACCATTACCCACCAAGGCAGCAGATCGTGGTAGCGCAAAACAACTTGGCCTATTCAACGCAGTTTCACACTAAGCAGCAGCATAACCCTGCCCTCTCTATCAATCTAATTACTTCCTCCTTTACTTGTGTTTTTATTTTACTTTTCTTCTCAACAATCATCTTACTAGTGCCTTTACTTTTCTTGTGCAGGAATAACAATTCGAACCAAGCTGTCCAATCCCTGTGGGAGACGATATCTTATATACTATAACTTGACAGGAGTGTGCACTTGCGCTCATAAATAGAGTACACCTTAATCGCTCTACAGAAAACCATGGCATCTGTCAATTGAGCTCGAACATAAGGCCTACTGGGTTATTAGAACACTTGATATGGTACGGAGAGTTGTTGGAGAAAAGTGGTTACTAGACGTAAACGAGTGAGAAGAATTCAGAACACAAGCCTATGAGAATGCCAGAATCTACAAGGAGAAGGCCAAGCACTGACATGATAGTAGGATAATGACAAGACAAATTGAGGTAGGCCAACGTGTTTTATTATTTAACTCACGACTTAAATTGTTTCAAGGAAAACTCTGATCAAGATGGACGGGCCCTTTTGAAGTTGCCAAGCCCTATATCCATGGAGTTGTGGACATCAAGAATTTGAAGACGGGAGAAATTTTTAAGGTGAATGGTTAACATTTGAAGCACTATTTGGAAGGTAATCAGTACAATGCCAAGGAGGTTATCTTCTTGGCAGAGGTACCATAACACCATCATCATGGTTTTGAATCTGTGTAAATATTAGGATTAGATATTTTCCTTTTAGATTTTTCTTTCTTTCTTTATTTATTTATTTTTCTTTTACCTTTTAATTTTCCTTTGCTGCGTTGAAAGGTTTTCTTTGAGTTTGTACAGATTTGGTATGCTAGGAATAATGCCAAGGCGAGGCTTGACATGAGATGATGACACACTGAGCGAATGTTGTGTGCCAAGTAGAATGCCAGCACTGAGGCTTGGCATGCGACTGATTGGAATATTGGAAGAAGAGATTCATCATAGCTTGATTAAATTCGGCCCATTAAGGAGAGAGATTATTTTTCTTTGAGTTTTAACCTAGCCACCCAAAAATTAGGTTGAATTTAAATTCAACTTAATCACCTTATCACTCCACTCTTTAAACATATCTTTTCACTTATCAGATCCACCTTATCACTTTATCCCTTATCAAATCAAGACTTTTTATTTTCCATCATTATCCTCATTAAAATTCGGCCACATTTATTACACCCATTAAAACACTCAAACTCTGTACTTTCCACCTACCCTAGCCGTTTGAAGAACCAAATATCTCTCACCTTTTCTCTTTCTTTTTCAAGCAAGAAACCAAGAATCTTATTTTCCTTTCTTCTTTTTCCTTTGTCTAAATCGTTCCAAGTTTTCTTTTCGCTCCAATGGCTTCCTATTGTCTACTTTCAAGAGGTTTTTCAACGAGGAGATCCAAGAGAAGTTTGAAGGAAACTTTGCTTCGAGAAGCACTTCAAATTTGAGACTGAGGCAACCGTTGAATTTCCTCCCGAGTTCATGGCTTTAGTCGACCAACACAAGTGGAACAAGTTCTGCCAGCAGAAAGGGGAGATTTATGCCACCCTAGTTGTTGCGCGTATTAGAGTGCTTCGCAATTGGTGCAAGTGTACACGTTACATGTTATAGTATAGAATAGATATCGACTCCACATTGATTAGTGCTACTTCAGGAATCTAATTTCTCGCAAGTCGGCCGGATTATTGTGGGTCGTGATGTGATAATTGAATGAATCGTCTAAATATTGAATGCAAGAGCAACTCAATTGTCTTGACAACTAGCAACATTCGGATTGCCTGGGCAACTAGGAATGGTGCGATTGCCTGGGCAACTGGGCCACTTCCTTCAAGGTTCGGTGAATCATTTTTTAATGGTTACTCCTTATCCCTAATTCGAAACACTAGTTAATTATGCATGCCTTGGTGATACATTTCTGTGTTAACCATGGGTGAACATCAACCGATCTTGCGCTCCTTTTAGCCGTTGAAATTCATAACTTATCCCTAAGTCGAATTAGTCTTCACCAACATACTTTGAATGAAAACCATGTTCATTCGTTTCTTGAGTCTAACTCTTCCGATATTATATAAATGGATGAATTCACGAGATCCTCTCCCAATTCACTCGCAAACAAAATTAAGAATCAAGAATTAACAAACCTTGAAACTAAATTGCAATCAAAATACTTAAAACAAATCCAATCGTTTCTCACAACCACTAAAACACAATAACCCTAGCCAAGGTAGTTTAGTTCATAGTTGGTTTTAAAAGAAAAACAAAGTACATGTCTCCCAACATGAATTAAATCAAACAAGAAGGAGCAAGAAGAAGATGATGTCGAGTAGCTCTCTCTCTTGAATTCTCTCTCTATCGAACATGTAGAGGCTGCAGTTGAGTCTTCTATTTATAGGAGATGGTTAGGTCGAAAGTTCTGGAAGATAAGGATGAGTTTGAGTTAGAATAAAATAGGATAAAAGAGATAAATCTCTTTTATCTATTTATTCCTCCAAAAACTCCTCCTAAAGTCTTGGGGTTTTGATTTCCTTTTGATCTCCACGCAAGACTCCAATTCTTCTAGGATTAATCCTTGAATTTCTCATGATTATCTTGAATTAAATGGATTTATCCTTCTAAAATTGACAACTCCTTTTCTCTTATCCTCAATTGCTTCCGCAATCCCAACTTGCTTAGGAAACTAAATCCTGCATGCACAAAAACACATACCAGAAACACCTTGTCCACCAAAATCAACCGAATTATGTGATCAAGCATGGAACTGAAGAAAGCAATGTAATTATGCATGAATGACTAAAAATGCAGCTAGAATGAGCCTAAGTCTAACAATAATTAAGAGTAAAAAGGTAGAAATATGGTACTTTTGAACACTAAACAACCCCCAAACTCGAACTATTGCTTGTCCTCATGCAATGCAAAACTAAAAGTTACATGCGAAGACTTCGATTATCAAAAATTACTTTGTACATGACTTTCAATCCTCGGAATCGTGGCACGTAGTATGATCGCCTTTCAAATTTTCGGATGGCATAGAGTTTACTCAGAACTACACTATAATGCTCGTGACAATGTGTGTGCATAGTTGTGTACAAGTCGATAGTCAGGATTCCATGTGGACAATAGGTTTTTATGAAGTTAATTACCGTGGTATTTGTTTATTTATTATTTTTTACTAGAGCCAATTTCGGGAACCTCTAGAAAAACATGAAATTTCTTAATTTTTAGTCGACTAGAGCCAATTTTGGGCACCTTTAGTAATTTTTGAATGTGTACCAACTAGAGCCGGTTTCGGGACCCTCTAGTGAGAAATTTTCATTTTTTAATTTACCCAAATTGTAAGGAACCTAAGTTCACTAAGTCTCCTTTATTCGTCAAGTCACATATGTGTCAATTAATGTTCATCATTATAGTAGAATTCTAAGTGTTTTCCATGAAAATCCTAAAACCAAAAGTTCTATCAATTAGGTGCAGTGGCAAAATTCATCATAGGATATTTGACAAGTTTAGGCAAATTAAATCCAATAAAAGGTGTGGCAAGTAATATATGCAACCTATATGAGATAACTATGGACGAATGCAACTAAACAAGAAACAAACACCCCCAAACTTGAGTAAGGTATTGTCTTCAATGTATGTAAAAAAGAAAAGAAAATATGATGAAAGATGACTTACTCCGAAAGTTAGTCAACATGAATGAGGAATTTCCTTCGGACTGTTTGCTTGCTTTGCTTGCTGGCGCGTGGTGGCTGGTGGTGCATTAGGAGCCGTAGTTGCTGTGAACTCCTTGCTTAGTGCACTGTTTTGAGCTTCCTGGGCATTGTGGTTGTATCCTAAAATAATATGAAAAGATAAAGATTAAAACTAAAAAGAAAAATGAGAATAATAAAACATAAATGTGGGAAATAAAAATAATTCCTAAACAAACAAATAAAATAAAACTCTTAGAAAGAACATATTCATGCATCTTCTAAAGGTATGGCCTCCTTATCGCGGGTCAGATGTACATCAGTATAGTGCTTCAACCGTTTTCTGTTATCTTGTCTTGGCAAAATCTACCTTTCGCTTGCCGTGGCAAGTGGTGGTAGGTTTTTATATAGAAATTCATCATGGATCTTCGGGTTCATGCCTTTCTTGAGTCGTTCCAAGGTGTCGATCAACCTATTTGCCTGCTCAGATTGCAAATCAATGGACAATGTCACGATCAAGGTGTTATCCGTTCGTAAATAAGCATAACTCAATTTCCCTGGTGGTAGATTTAACTCGAGAATGGGATGTTGCTCAATTGAGGGTTTTCCAAGTTTACCTTCCTTACCTAAATAATCCAATGGTTCAAAATATTTACCCGGTCGACTTACTGTCCAATTTTCTTTTTCTTGCTCTTCGTTGATCGGTTCTTCAAGTTCCTCCAGTTTGGCAAGGCAATTCTCTTCCACGTCAAATTTGAATTCGGCTGTGGCGTGGATGAATTTGCATTCTTCTGGATCGTCGACATGCTTCAAGGTTTGGAACACATTTAGCTTAACTTGCTTGTCATTCACACGCATTGTGAGTTCTCCTTTTTGACATCAATCAATGTTCTATCCGTTGCTAAGAATGGTCTTCCAAGAATGATAGGTGCGAACTCATTTGCTTCACAATCTACAACAATGAAGTCAGGGGGAAAAATAAATTTATCTACTCTTACCAAAATATCTTCGATCTTCCCCTCAAGTTGAATGTAGGATCTGTCGGCAAGCTATAGCATGACTGTTGTAGGTTTTGCCTTCCCGATTCCCAATTTTTGGAAGACCGATTTGGGCATCAAATTTATGGTTACCCCAAGATCGCACAATACTTTCTCAACATAGTGGTTTCCAATCGAACACGGTAATGTGAAACTACCGAGGTCTTTAAGCTTAGGTGGCATGCGATTATGCAACATGGCCATGCATCCTTCTGTCGCAGCAATTGTTTCAAATTCTCCTAGCCTAGTTCTCTTAGAGACGATGTCTTTAAGGAATTTAGTATAGTTCGACATTTGTTCTATTGCTTCAACCAATGTCAAGTTGATGTGGACTTGCTTCAAGATGTCAAGGAACTTCTTGAACTGGTATTCTTGCTTTTGACGTTTCAACCTCTATGGGAATGGTGGTTGAAGCCAAATGTCCTCATTCTTTTCATCGGTTTGGAACTTAATTGATGGCATTGCCGAGGCACCAAGGCTTGCCGAGGTATGTGTAGTTGCCAAAGCATCGAGATTTGCTGTGCATTATTCGATTCATCAGATTTAGCAGAGGTTTTTTTACCGGACTCATATTTTTGGACTAGGGGCTGCTCCTTTATTTGAGTGTTCTCCATTGTATGAGCTTGGGCTTCCTTAAGTTGTCAGCCACTTCAGGTGGTGATTGCTTTACATTGCTTGTGGTTTACTTCTTTTACGACTTCAGCATCGCTAGGTAAACCACCTAGTGGTCTCGTATTCAGAATCTGAGCGAATTGCCTGACTTGTTTCTCCAATGACTTTAGAGCTGCTTCCTGGTTTTGCAATCTCGTTTCAGCCCTGTTAATTAAAGCATCGGTTCTTTGCATGAAATTACTATTCTCAGCCATATAAGAGTCAGTTTTTAACATGAAAGCATTGAGATTATTTTCCAAAGAACTAGGTGGTGTTGATTGTTGTTGTGGCATTCATTGCCATGGCATGTTATGCTGGAATCCCGATGCTTGTGCATTCTGATGATCCTGATTGAGTGCTTTGTTCAGATTACTCCATGAAAAATTGGGATGCTTCTTCCAGGTTGGATTGTACGTGTTAGACATCACATTGTTGTTCATGTTGTAATTTCCAACATAGAAGCTAGTTTCCGGATTCTGCGGACATCCAGAAGAGTCATGGTTACCATTACATAATTCACAAAAATGAACCAACTACCTTGATATCATATGTGTTGCTTGGTCGACTCATGTTTTTAACCAAATTGGTTAGAGTTGCAAATTGCGCGGAAATAGATTCTGATGAATCGAGCTCATTGATTGTGGCATTCCTTTTAACTATTCCCCTTCTAGTAGTTGGGAACTGATAATAATTCTTGGCAAGCATGTTCAGAATTTCTATCACTTCCTCCGGTGACTTGTCTAGGAGTATGCCATTTACCGAGGTATCTAGCATCATCCTTGTCGGTGTGTTTACTGAGTTGTAGAACATCGTCACTTGTGTCCATTCCAGGAATCTGTACATGGGACATTTGTATAAAAGCACATTGTAATGCTCCCAAGCCTCGTACATGGATTCATCATAAGCCTGCCAAAAAGAAGTAATATCGTTACGCAAATTATCATCCATATAAGTATAACTAAATCTAGAAAGGAAATTGATAAGTGCCCAAAAGTCTTATATTTCGACCCCTTATCATGGCAATAATCACTCAACCTACACCCATTTGAGCTGCATTATAGCCTTTCATGCATAGATTTCATCATTTATACCTTTGATCTTATTCTTCTGTTTATTCTATGAAAAAGGTACTATTTAATGCATGATTTGTATTCTTGCTGATTTGCACTGTTGGAGCATAAAGATGCCACCACAACACAGAAAGTAGGAGGGATGATGAGGCCGAAGTAGCAGAAAACATACCCTGATTCGAGACAAGCCACATGACAACTTCTACTAAGGGAACCTGAGAAAGCCTTGCTGAGCAGAGCAGACCGATTCCGAGGCAGCAAAAGCTAGGTTGCGGCAGCATTTCACTAGAGGGAAAAATGAGCAAAGTGGTAGCCGACTTGTAGAGCTTTTAATGCTGGATTTTTCTACAAACTTTGTATGGCAACTGGAGCTCGAGAAGAGGAGGAAAACATGGAAGGAAGTATAAAGTTAGACTCTTGGACAAAAGTGTATATTGTAATAAACTAAAGAGATTTACTTCTTTAATAAAGTCTAGTCCAAGTCAAACCTAACTTCCTCTCCAAGAAGGATTTGTGCCTACACCTTCCCCTATATAAAGGTTTGCCGCCATGAAGAGAAGGGATAGAACATTCGATCGGAAAAGAGAGAGAGAGAGATTGAGCTTAGGATTAGTTTCATTATGTTCTAAACTTGTTAGGGTTAGGATTAGTTTGTTTTGTAGTAGTGTGAAAACCCTTTGTACTTAATTCTTGTTCTTAATGCAATAAAAGTTAAGGTTTGCTTATTCTTGCTTTAATTATTTTTTTCATTCTACTCGGGAGAGGGTTTGTGAGATCATCCATTTGTTCAATATCGGGAGAGTTGAGCTCACGAAAGGAATAAGTACGGTTTTCGCCCCACGTGGTGTTAACTAACTCAGCCTAGGGATAGTTTAGAGTTTTAGCGGCTAAAAGAAGTGTATGAACAGTTGGTGTTTTGCCCTTTGATTCACGCCGGGAGGTATCATTAGAGTTCAATCATCAACCAGTGTTCCATGCTTCGGGATATGGTGGAACCAACCACGGACATTTTGCCGAGCCTTAACTGTATCTTCCAATGAACAAGGGATTGCTGTGGCAGGACATCAACCATTGCGGCCGCGACAGGGATTTAGGTCACTACCACAGAAGTAGTGCGTTGCTGCCTTTAAGAACAGAAACAAAGTAAAGAGGATTTAACACTACGACACACTATAATTCGGCCTATCTTCTTATCTTAATCTCTTCTCTATTTTATTTACTGGATTTCATTAGTTTAGTTATTTTTAGATTATCTCAAATCACCAAACTAAATTGTGTTTTTAGTTTATTTTTTTTGCAGTGCGAGGGAGTAGAACCGAAGGTTGTGTACCAATCCCTATGGAGATGATACTCTTATACTTATCCCTATATTAGTTGCATAGTGTATACTTGCACAATTACGAAGCACTATTTACACGCAACAAGTTTTTGGCACCGTTGCCGGGGATTGACAACATTTTTTTTCTTGCACTTTCTATTTTATTTAGTTTATTTATTTTATTTTTATTTTAGTATTAATAAAACTTGGTTTTATCTTGATGCATGACCAGAGCTAACCCAGGTAGCCCATTACGTGATCCTGATCCAGAAATCGAACGCACTTATCGCTGGCATAGACAGAGAACGAAGCCACAATGCATCAACCTGAGAACCCACCTCGAGGTCACGGCCGTGGCATCAGCCAAGTGGCCCTGACACACAATGTAATAGGGCAGCACCCTGCCGATGGGCAGCCACATGTTGATGAGTAGCAGATCCCGACAGGAGATGAAGCAAATCTGCGAGCTCCATTCGTACCAGTTCCACACCCCATAGTCCGAGACTACCTTGAAGAGGACCTGAACGAACTAAACCCTGGAGTTGTTACCCCAGAGATTGAGGCTGCCCACTTTGAGCAGAAGCCCGTGATGTTTAACATGATTAAGACGATGGGGCAATTTGGCGGCTCTGCAACTGAAGATGCCAAACAGCACCTCATGTAGTATCGGTGATAAAAAAATTTCACATCGATAAAGTCTATCTGTAGTATCGGCTAGTTAATTATTGATATTGGATTCTAATCGAGTTAAGTCATTGTTATTGGATCATATTGAATAATATCGAAACCTAATTTGTGATCAAATTATGTAAATTGGGAATTTTGGAGTCAAAACCATAGATAGTAGAGAGTTGAGGGACTAACCTTGCGATTATCCCCTCCTAAAATTTTAATATCCCAACGTGGGATAATCTGGTGAAGTAGCTTCACCTAAAGAAAAGCTTAATATATTGAGAAATAAAAGAAAGCTTCACCTAAAGGGGGATAGTAAAGGACTTACCTGATTTCAAGTAAGCTAGCACCACCTTTCCATCATCTTCTTCTTCTTGGAAGAACACACCTCCATTGAAGCTAGGGTTGTTTGAGTATGCCCAAAGACCAATCATATGATGATTGAATAGACATACTATTTTACTAGATTTATCAAGTAATGGCATTGCCGTTATTATCATTTGGTATGTTTCTGTGCATCAAACTAACCATTGGATAATAATGTCCATACAATAATACGATTATTGTTAAATAGGATCCTTAGTCGAATATTATTACGGGTATGGACAGTGATAATATATATAAAGACTAATATGTGGTTGATGACAAGCCTTGTCATTGGCATAAAGAAGTCAAAATCAACACATAAGTATTTGTTATAGAACAACATACTGGATTGACCCGCTATGAGCATGTTTCTTGGGTAATTATGTGACAGTCACAACATTGCTCATGATAAATATATGTATAATCCTCAGACTTGAGATCAACATGATTTCAACATAAAGATTTACATATTTTGACATAGTCAAACGTGTGTCGTAACTGACTACATTATAAAGACTGATGATTGGATACATGATGACCTATGTAGTGAAATATGGTTGATCAAGAAAGGATTTGTCCCTCCTACATAATGGGTGAAATATCTTCGACCACTTGATTGAGTGAGATTAGAAAATGCATGGCCATGCTCGAATATTATGATATGAGATATCATAGAGATTCGTTTATCATAATCTACTCAAGACACCAAGAAACACTAGATGGACAACGCAAGTGTGACTAACCCATGACTTGTGTTCATCTAAGATATAAAGGACAAAAGGATGAAATACATAAAGGAAGTTTATTCAGGAATTAGGAAAGTCAAACCATGACTTCATGCAACTTAGGTAGCAATGATGTATTGCTAGATGCCACTCATTGTTTGTAAAAATTAGAACAATTCGAATTTATTGCTAACGTTGCATGAACCTACAACGGTCACACCCTTCGAATGAAACGAACAAAAATTGGAAACCATACTCCCTATTTTAGGGAGGTTGCCGAAAAACCCCTATGGGATAGGGGAAATCGACAACTACCTTAAATGGGAATAGTATTGGATAAATATTGTATTTATCTAATATTATTTAGAGTATGGAAAATATTTAGAGACTTAAATATTATAGAATAAGGTTCTATATAAGATAGAATGAGGTTCTATATAAGAAATATATATATATGGATTAAATATAATGTAGGTTTAAATCCATGTTTTATGTAGAATAAGATTCTACATAATTAAATATATATATTTCATTTAATATTATTAAATATAATGTATATTTAATATAAACCAATTTCAAGTAGAATTAGATTCTATGAATTTTGGTTGAACTTGGATTTAAGGAATTCAACTAGAATTAAGCCTCTGAATACTATTTAAAGGGACAAGGGCTAGCAACCAAATCATCCCTATTCCTCCTTGCAAATTTTGACATATCCCTGGGAATTCCCCTTTGGAATTTTCGACAAGTCCCAGATTTCTTCTAAGAAGCTGTTCGATATTTTTCTGGTGTTCCTCTTGCCCCCTGGCAAATTCCTGGCGATTTCCTAGTTCGAATCCAAGTCCCGGTAGAACCTCTGGTCGATTTCAGACTCCCTCAAGAATCCCTGGAGGGATTTCGACTTCTCCCTGAAAGGTGTTCAAACCTGTCGAAATTTATCCTTAAGTGTTAGGGAGGCAGAAACTTTGTTCGTTTTGTTCGGGTGGACTCCGTAGAGGTCGTTGCGAACCTGTGCCGATTCCGGTTTTACTTGACGTGGTTATTCCGACCTACCGTCAGCTTCTAGTTTCTAGAGTTTTAAAAGGTAACTTTTCATCTTTTCACCCCGAATTCGTTCCTGTACATGGATCTTGGCTGGATTACGTCGGATTAATTTTTCCGCTGCGCCACGGGGCGTGCCGGCGTGACCCTACAGTGGTATCAGAGCCACTTGTATCATACGGATTCGGACTTAAATTCTTGAGTGATGTTTATGTATGAGATGCATGTTGTTTGATTCGATTTAGATATTTATCGTTTATCGTATCACACCTAATAAAGACTTATTTCGATTATCACTGAATGATTAAGAGTTAATCATAACTATGTTAGGCTGCTTCAAGGTTAAACGTTAACATGTTGAGACTAATAGTTAGTCTAGAGAACAAGTAGTTGTTCGTAGTTTCATAGATTTATGAAATCTCTAAAAGGGCTTCTAATTTGATAAAAGTTATCAAACTATCTTTCACGATGAATCCATAAGAGTTATGGTTAGACGTTATGAAAAATGCATGTCTAGGACTGACACCATCAAAGGCCTGGTACTTAAGTGTGCCTAGTGCGCCACCTCTCTTTCACGTTGACCTACCTGGTGCATTTGTTCGTTAACGCAAATGGTTTATGAAACCTCGTGATCCTTATTTGGCCCATTAACCGCAACATAGGGATAATCAGTTTAAAACTCCGTAAACATGTCGTTACTTTGTTCGCACGATGTTTGAAATGCATCTTAGATTGCACGGTGTTTGTTTTTGCATGGTTATAGCCCATAGCCTTTATAGTTTTGGTTTTTATAAATATGGCCTGTGTGTCGTGCCTTTCTCTATCTTCTATTGTACTTCTCTTCTCACTCCCTCGCATGTAACGCGAGTTTCTGAAAATTGTAAATACTCATGGAGATAAAGCAAGGACCAACATAGCAGCGTGGTGGGCCTTCCCTGGTGGACCAGGCGTTTCAGAAGCAGATTCTATCTTCAGTAGAATGGTCCTCCCATTGGCTTGGGACGGGTCGCCTTAGGTTAAGAAGGGCTATAATCATTGTATATTTATTTACCGCTTATATTTACCTTATATGTGATGGAATGGATGTTTTATAAGCATGATTAAACATAGTTCTATTGATAGGATCAATGTTAAAATGATGAGATAATTAAGTAAAGGGTAAACTATCTGTTTGACCACCAATCTATTGGGAAAGTTTTAAAATGACCACAATAGAAAAAAACGCGTCATTTGACTACCCAAACTATTAAAATGGGATCAATTTGGCCACCTGCCGTTAAGAGGCTAACGGAAGGTGACGTGGCAGTTAAAAAATTAAAGGTATAATTACACATTTCGTCCTTACTATTTACACATTTTTTTTCAATTTAGTCTTAATTTTAATCTAATAAAATAAATTAATTAGGTGGTGACACGTGTCAACACCTTATTGGAAGAATTTAATTATTTATATTTGATTAATAAATTTATTTTCATCCCCCAATCAGGTGGTGACACGTGTCACCACCTAATTAGAGGAGAAAAACAAAGTTAAGCACAAATGCCATCTAGGGGAATCGAACCTGGGTGGTGTAGGTGCAAAAGCAGTGGCTAATCCACTGCACCAAGCACAATTTTGTGCTTTAAAACACCAAATTTAATATATATCTTTTTTCCAATCGGGTTCTAAATGCAAAACCAAAGCTAAAATTGTTGAAAGTGAAGCTACTACATAAACCAGAAAAGCTGCCAACATAAACATGCGAGAAAGAACAATAATCAATGACTCGTGATGAGTTTAGCAACAAAGAAGAAAAAAATATAAAGAGCCAAACCCGGTTGTGTTGCTAGAGTAATTATGTGTTCTCTGCTCTCAACTTGTAGTGGTTTTTCCCTTCACTTGCAGTTCCACAATCTGCTTGTATTCCCTTGGGTTTCAAGGTAAATCCTTAAATGAACCTAAAATATCATCAAAGAATTCATTAAGATTATCTTAATCTTTGAATTTTGAACCTAAACATGTAGTCTTCGTTAACTCAGTTTTCAAACAACATACTTACCATTGAAGGTTATCTTAATCTTTGTGCTCGTTCTGCAGTTCCGTTATCGATAATTGTTTGGAACACGTATTACAGGTCGGTATATCCTCCGGTGCTGCTGCAATTAAGATAGCCAAGAAGCCAGAGAATGCTGGGAAACTCATTGTTATAAGTCTTTATTTGTTTATTTTTTAAGTTAATCCTGCATTATTTTATCTTAGCATGCCATTGAAGGCAAATACCACGACAGGTAAATACTGTCATCAAATTCATAGGTTATGGTAACATTCCGACTTCACCGTCCTGGCACATACATTAAATTATGACTTGATATGATGCTTTCTTAGTCTTTTATATTTGGAACCTAAACAGGTGGTCTTCCCTAGCTTCGGAGAGCGTTATCTTTCTGCGCTGTTCGAGTCTGTAAAACGTGAACCAGAAAACATGGTTTTCAAGCCTTGAAATGTACCCAATTACATATACGGTATAAAAGAGATGGGAAGTTGGTTATCAAGCGGCATGATAATCTTTCATATGGATGGATTCTCAAAATTACTGTAGTCCAGTGCTTAAATGAATGTCAAAATAAGAACAAAATTAAACTAAAAATTACATTCAAAATTACTGATTGGAAAAAGATATATATTGAATTTGGTGTTTTAAAGCACAAAATTGTGCTTGGTGTAGTGGCATAGCCACTGCTTTTGCACCTACACCACCCAGGTTCGATTCCCCTGGATGGCATTTGTGCTTAACTTTGTTTTTCTCCTCTAATTAGGTGGTGACACGTGTCACCACCTGATTGGGGGATGAAAATAAATTTATTAATCAAATATAAATAATTAAATTCCTCCAATAAGGTGTTGACACGTGTCACCACCTAATTATTTTATTTTATTAGATTAAAATTAGGACTAAATTGAAAAAATGTGTAAATAATAAGGACCAAATGTGTGATTATACCTTTAATTTTTTAACTGCCACGTCACCTTCCGTTAGCCTCTTAACGGCCGGTGGCCAAATTGATCCCATTTTAATAGTTTGGGTAGTCAAATGACGCGTTTTTTTCTATGGTGGTCATTTTAAAACTTTCCCAATAGATTGGTGGTCAAACAGATAGTTTACCCTTAAGTAAATCCCTCACTATAATTCTAAGTCTGTTTTAACCATCCAATATTTACCCTCGTTAAAGCTTCGATCGATATAATGCGAGCTTTGCCAAAGCAATGTCACATTTATCTATCTTAGTTAAACGCGAAGAATAAGCTAGTGATATTCGCCGGTTGAGATATTGGTATTGACTTAGCTGGGTTGTTCTAATAAGATTAGAAAACCTAGTGGTTAAAAGTTTTGGTTAATCATAAGATGATTTAAAGAACAAGAGTTGTTCGCCAAAAGATGAGGAATTACATGAGATGTAATTAGTAAGGTGTTACTTACCTAAATAACCATTTCCTAAAAGACTGACCAAAGTTGATTTATGAATGGTGAAATACGGATCCTCACTCACTAGAAAAACTATCGAAATGTTTTTCCGAATTTAAAACTAGAGGGTTTTTAATTTTGAAGAAAATTGTGGGAGTAAAACTTATAGTTAAGACCTATTATAAGTTTGAAATTTGGTAAAACTTACTTAGAATATTTCATTGTTATAGAATTAAAGACAAACAACACATTATCATTGCGATCAAATATTAAGGAAGGACAAACTCAAAGGCTTAGGCTTCTTTAACTAGTTTCGAAGTTTGAGAATGGTTCACAAACGAAGAACTATATATTGTGTCACTAAAGAAGTAAAAGAGGCAAATAAAACGCCCATTCCAGATATCTTTGTGATTGATGTTAATTTATCAACATCTTCGTCTTGGGTATTAGATACCAGTTGTGGTTCAAACATTTGTACTTCGGTACTTGGACTACAAAAGAAAAGAAATCTGGCTAAAGGAGATGTAGACCTACGGGTTGGAAATGGAGCAAGAGTTGTTGCATTGTCCATAGGGACATACGTTTTATCTTTGCCTAGTGGACATGTTTTAAATCGAGAAGATTGTTACTTTGTGCCTAGTTTGACTAAGAACATAATTTCTCTATCTTGTTTGGACAAGGTAGGTTTTGAGATTATCATCAAGAACAATTGTTGTTCTCTCTATCTCAAAAGTATCTTTTATGGTTCGACACAATTGGTTAATGGTCTTTACATTTTAAATCAAGATAATTCCATGTATAATATAAATACGAAAAGATCCAAGACAAATGACTCAAATCAAACTTTCCTATAGCATTGTCGTTTGGGCCATATAAGTGAAAAACGCATATTAAAGCTACATAAAGATGGGATTTTAGATTCATTTGTTTTCGAACAATTTGATGTATGCGAACCTTGCTTATTGGGAAAAATGACTAAAACTCCCTTTAATGGTAAAGGTGAAAGAGCAAGTGACTTATTGGAACTAATACATACAGATGTATGCGGACCAATAACCACACTAGCTAGAGGAGGATTTCAATACTTCATTACTTTCACTAATGATTTCAGTCGGTATGGGTATATTTACCTTATGCACCGTAAGTCTGAATCACTTGAAAAGTTCAAGGAATTCAAGAATGAAGTAGAGAATCAAACCGGTAAAAGGATTAAAGCACTTCGATCTGATCGAGGTGGAGAATACTTGAGCATAGAGTTTGATGAGCTCCTAAAAGAGTGTGGGATTGTCTCACAGCTTACTCCACCTGGTACGCCACAGTGGAATGGAATTTCAGAAAGAAGGAATCGAACCTTGTTAGACATGGTTCGATCAATGTTGAGTCATAGCGATCTTCCAACTTCCTTTTGGGGACATGCACTAGAAACAATTGCTTTCACATTAAATCGTGTTCCTACTAAATTGGTTCAGAAGACACCATATGAGATATGGACAGGGAGGCGTCCTAGTATGTCATTTATGAAAATTTAGGGTTGTGAAGTTTATGTTAAACATCAGATGTCTACAAAGCTGGAACCTAAATCTCATAAATGTATTTTTGTTGGATATCCAAAAGAGACTAAAGGATATTATTTCTTCAATCCTCTAGAGAACAAAGTGTTTGTTGCTCGAACAAGAGTATTTCTCGAAAGAGAATCCCTCTCGAAAGGGAAGATTAAGAATATTAAACTTGAAGAAATACAACAAATTAACGAACCAGAGGTTGAAACCATTCCTCAAACATTTGAGGAACAACCAACAGATTTAGTTACACAACCATTGCGTAGATCTACAAGAGAACGCCACGTGCCTGAGAGATATGGATTTCTCATAACCACACATGGAGACATTCTCTTGTTAGATCAAGATGAGCCTAGGACTTATCAAGAAGTAGTATCTAGCCCAGATTCTAAGAAATGGCTTGAGGCCATGAGATCTGAAATGGACTCCATGTCTGAGAACCAAGTATGGACTTTGGTTGAAACACCCGAAGGGATAAAACCCATAGGGTGCAAATGGGTTTTCAAGAAGAAAACTGACATGGATGGTAATGTACAAACATACAAAGGGAGATTAGTCACGAAAGGCTTCCGACAGATTCATGGTATAGACTATGATGAAACTTTTTCTCCCGTAGCTATGTTTAAATCCATTCAGATCTTGCTTGTAATAGCTGCATACCATGATTATGAAATTTGGCAAATGGATGTCAAAACCGCTTTCCTCAATGGAAAGCTTGAAGAGGATGTGTATATGACACAAACAGAAGGTTTTGTAACACCTGAAAATTCTGGAAAGGTTTGTAAGCTACAAAGGTCCATTAATGGATTAAAGCAGGCTTCAAGAAGCTGGAATCTTCGTTTTAATGAAACCATCCAAGAGTTTGGTTTTATTAGAAACGAGGATGAGCCTTGCGTATACAAGAAGGCTAGTGGGAGCATTGTTTCTTTCCTAATCTTGTATGTAGATAACATACTCATCATAGGAAATGATATACCAACCTTACAGTCTATTAAGACTTGGTTAAGTAATTGTTTCTCTATGAAAGATTTAGGTGAAGCAGCGTATATTCTAGGAGTCAAGATCTATAGAGATAGAACAAGACGACTCCGAGGTCTGAGTCAAAGTACATACATAGACAAGGTACTGAAAAGGTTTAGTATGGAAGATTCTAAGAAAGGATTCTTACCTATGAGGCATGGCATTTCTCTTACAAAATATATGTGTCCTTCAACGCCACAAGAAAGAGAAAGAATGAGTAAGATTCCATGTGCCTCGACTATTAGATCTATCATGTATGCAATGATATGTACACGACCGGATGTTTCATACGCCTTAAGCATGACGAGTCGATATCAAGTAAATCCTGGTGAAAGTCACTGGGTGGCAGTTAAGAACATCCTTAAGTACTTGAAAAGAACTAAGGATATTTTCCTTGTCTACAGTGGTGAAGAAAAGCTCAGTGTAATAGGTTATACTGATGCTAGTTTCCAAACAGACAAGGATGATTCCCGATCGCAATCTGGTTTTGTGTTTTGTCTTAATGGTGGTGCTGTAAGCTAGAAAAGTTCAAAGCAAGATACAGTAGCAGATTCTACAACAGAGGCTGAATATATAGCATCTAGTGAAGCAGCTAAAGAAGCAGTTTGGATCAAAAAGTTCGTAACTGAACTCGGAGTAGTTCCTAGCATATTAGATGCTATAGAACTTCGTTGTGATAACAATGGAGCCATTGCGCAAGCAAAGGAACCTAGACTCATCAACGATCCAAACACATTCTTAGACGTTTTCATCTCATTCGAGAAATCATAGATCAAGGAGATGTTGAAATATGCAAAGTATACACAGATGATAACATTGTTGATCCCCTAACGAAAGCATTTGACACATCTTAAGCATGTCAGTTACACTAAGCCATATCGTATTAGATACGAGAATGATTGGTCTTAGTTCTAGTGGGAGATTGTTGGAGTACGCCCAAAGACCAATCTTATGGTGATTGAATAGACATACTATTTTACTAGATTTATCAAGTAATGGCATTGCCGTTATTATCATTTGGTATGTTTCTGTGCATCAAACTAACCATTGGATAATAATGTCCATACAATAATACGATTATTGTTAAATAAGATCCTTAGTCGAATATTATTACGGGTATGGACAATGATAATATATATAAAGACTAATATGTAACGCCCCGGTTTTGGGCTTAGAAGTTTTGGGCGTTGACCGGTTCGGTCAAAGTGCGGTTCGAATATATAAGAGTGAATTTAGGAAAACCTAGTTTGGGTTGCATTAAAAATATGGAAAAATGTTCTAAAATCCTCTTTTAATATATATAAGTGAACTGTGAAATCAATTTTGCAAAATGAGGTTTGGAAGGGTGACATTTTGGGTTAGTGACCAAAATGTAATTTTTGAAAACTGCGTGACTGTTTTAAAAAGGATTGAAACTTTGAATCTTTAAGGAGCTATTTACCCAATGGGAATTTCTCCAGATTTTCTAAATATATTAAATGATTAATTAAAAGGTTTTAAATATAAACAAAGTGGAGGGAAGATATTTTAGTTTTAACTAACTTTTCTCTCAACTATTTTCTCTCATTTTCTCTCAAGCCAAACATCTTTCTCCAGAGCTTTTCTCTTTGATTTTGTCACCTAAATTCATCTTTTCAATTACCTATTGATTGCTAATCATCTCTACAACAAAACCTCACCATTTGCTAAGTGGATTTTCATGAAAACTTGATTCTAAAAGGGAGAAATTCAAGTTTGGAGGTAAGAACGTCCTTCTCCTCTGAACTTCAAGTTCTTTACTGAAATTCCTAAGTTCTCAATCCTTAATTGATGATTTATAAATGGTTTTTAAAGTTGTGTAATGGATCTTGGCTTAAAATGCAAGATTTGATGATTTTTGATGAATTTTCGTTGGATCTGTTAAAGCAGTGATTTGAGGTGTATATTTGATGATAAATGAATGTTAAATTGATTGGAAATTGAGTTTTAATTAATGCAATCCCGGGTAGGTTGAATTTCCTAAGTTTAGCTTGTGATTCTTGGTTGTTTTTGGGTGATCTTGTGGATCTGTTGTTGCTGGAGGTATAAGGATGTTGTTAGGTCCTTTTTAGATGTTAAATGATGTTTATGGATGCTTAGTTTTGATGGTTTATGGCTGGGCTTTGTTGAGGAGTTGTTTGGATGCATTTTCTGTTGTGTTTGGTGGCCGAAAATGGAGTGTGGATGAGAGCAGCGAGTTTAGGTGCTTTCATTGAAGCTATTAATGCATGATGATGCATTAATCTACTGTTTTGATGTGTTTAAAACAGGGGAGTCTTCTTTGGATCCAAGTGGTGGTGATCCGGAAGCTTGATTTTGTGTTTCGGCAAGAGGCGAAACGGAATCGGTGAGTGGATTTTGGTTTTCGGCTTTGAAACCAATGTTTTGGAGGTTTGGGAGCTTAGTCTAAGTCTAAACAACTTTGCTAAGCTCAAGAGTAAGTTTTCGGAAAAACTCTCTTGTTGAGGAACCATGTGATGGTTGGGTGCAATGTGTTTGTTGCATGTTTAAATTCTGTTTTTAAAGCATATCTAGCATGTTTGTTTGCTGAGATTATAAGCCATGTGTTTAAGGAAGCTCAAGGTTGGAGTTCCTTGTTTTTGAACATTGTTTAAATGTGGTTAATGCTTAAAGTTGCACGATGTTTATGGCTTGGTTAAATGCTTTAAAACAGTGGATTATTGATGATAAATGATGTATATTGGCAAGTGATGTTTTGAAAAGGTTAAGGTCACTAAGGTGGTTAAAAGTCCTTGAGTGAGCCTTGTTTACTTAAGAACATCAAGGTGGTTAAAAGTCCTTGGATGATTCTTGTTACGGACACAAAGGTGTTTAAAAGTCCTTGTGTGGTCCTTTCCAAGGTGTTTAAAAGTCCTTGGGGCCAAGGTGTTTAAAAGTCCTTGGGGTGATTCATGTCATGGTGGTTAAAAGTCCATGGGCCAAGGTGTTTAAAAGTCCTTGGGGTCAAGGTGTTTAAAAGTCCTTGAGGTGAAACTTGTTAAGGACACAAAGGTGTTTAAAAGTCCTTGTGTGGTCCTTGCCATGGTGTTTAAAAGTCCATGGGCCAAGGTGTTTAAAAGTCCTTGGGGTCAAGGTGTTTAAAAGTCCTTGAGGTGAAACTTGTTAAGGAAACAAAGGTGTTTAAAAGTCCTTGTGTGGTCCTTGCCATGGTGTTTAAAAGTCCATGGGCCATGGTGTTTAAAAGTCTATGGGCCATGGTGTTTAAAAGTCCATGGGGATAAGATCACAATGGTGTTTAAAAGTCCATGTGTGAGTCTTATGTTGATCTTGTTAAAAGATGGTAATTATCACTTGTGGCCAATATGACATGTTATGATATGAAGCATGAAATGCTTGTTTAAGATTGCTTGTGAGCATGTCTAAATGTATTTTGAAGTGTGATTTATAAATGAGTTTTATAAATGCATTATTGTGTGATTTTAATGAGCATTCCTCACTAAGCTTTTGCTTACGCTCTCTCTTTTTTCTTAAACCAATAATGCAGAACATTAAGGTGCATTGAGGGCAGCAAGGAAGGCAAGCAATCAAGTGAAAGATAAGCTCAAGTATGGGAAGGTTTTCTTAAACACCTTTAGCTTTTGGTTTTTGGCAATGGGGGACCTATGTTGTTGTTTTGGGAGATGTTTTGGACTCCCTATTTTTGGATTTATGTTGTTGTTAATGTTGGTTTATGTAATTGGCCATTATGTGTTGGTTTGGAGGTTTTAGTGCATGAATGGTTTGCTTGTGTAGGAAGCATGCCTTTAGATTTGGGGCTTTTCTTATATGATGATATAATGATAATTGGTTGATGCAAATATGTGTCTTGTATGTTGTATGAGTTGCTGGTAAAGTTTGATAGCAATTGGAGCATGATTGGTTGGTCAATTGTGTGTTTAAGCAAGCAATTTTCTGCATTTTGTGCAGGCCGTATCGGAACAGTGACTACCGTTTCAGAACGGGTGCCTCGAAGCAGCCCAGGCATCCGAAACGGGAGACACCGTTTCGAAACGGAGAGGCCACTGCCAGTCCTCGTTTCGGTACGCGTTGCAGAACGGCCCCGCGTTTCGAAACAGGTCCTTCCTGTTTCGGAACGCATGACCGTTGGGGGCTGACATTGGCAGTTATATGTTTCAAAATGTTTGCATTTTGGTCCTGAAACTTGTTAGTGCAATTGTGTGAGTTTGGGATGTCCATTTGAGCTGAAATTTAGCCGAGATGCATGAAACATGATTAATTTCAAGTTGGTAACTCTAATTTGGGTTAAGTTCCTTAATTTATCAGAATTTACAATTTGGTCCTTAAAGTTGTATTTTGTTCAATTGGGTCCCTGTTTGATCTCTGATGTTCATGATCTTTGAGTATGTTGTTTGAATGACCATAACTAGGGTTAATGTACATCTAGACAAGTTTAAAAAGAAAAAAAAAGGGTCGTTAATCAAGGTTGACTTTCGGGTTGACTTTGGTTTTCCCCGTGTGACTTTCTTAATTCGGGTCAACCGTCTAGGCCGGGTTAATGGGGTTACAAATATGTGGTTGATGACAAGCGTTGTCATTGACATAGAGATGTCAAAATCAACACATAAGTATTTGTTAGAGAACAACATACTGGATTGACCCGCTATGAGCATGTTTCTTGGGTAATTATGTGACAGCCACAACATTGCTCATGATAAACATATGTATAATCCTCAGACTTGAGATCAACATGATTTCAACATAAATATTTACGTATTTTGACATAGTCAAACGTGTGTCGTAATTGACTACATTATGAAGACTGATGATTGGATACGTGATGACCTATGTAGTGAAATATGGTTGATCAAGAAAGGATTTGTCCCTCCTACATAACGGGAGAAATATCTTCAGCCACTTGATTGAGTGAGATTAGAAAATGCATGGCCATGCTCGAATATTATGATATGAGATATCATAGAGATTCGTTTATCATAATCTACTCAAGACATCAAGAAACACTAGATGGACAACGCAAGTGTGACTAACCCATGACTTGTGTTCATCTAAGATATAAAAGACAAAATGATGAAATACATAAAGGAAGTTTATTCAGGAATTAGGAAAGTCAAACCATGACTTCATGCAACTTAGGTAGCAATGATGTATTGCTAGATGCCACTCATTGTTTGTAAAATTAGAACAATTCTAATTTTGCTGCTAACGTTGCATAAACCTACAAGGGTCACACCCTTCGAATGAAACGAACAAAAAATGGAAACCATACTCCCTATTTTAGGGAGGTTGCCGAAAAACCCCTATGGGATAGGGGAAATCGGCAACTCCCTTAAATGGGAATAATATTGGATAAATATTGTATTTATCAAATATTATTTAGAGTATGGAAAATATTTAAAGACTTAAATATTATAGAATAAGATTTTAGAAATTTAAATATATATTTGGAATTTATATAATGTATATTTAATTCCAAGTTTAAGTAGAATTAGATTCCACATAAATAAAAATATATATTTAAATATATTTAAATCCAAGTAAAGATAGAATGAGATTCTATATAATAAAAAATATATATATTTGGATTAAATATAATGTATATTTAAATCCATGTTTTATGTAGAATAAGATTCTACATAATTAAATATATATATTTCATTTAATATTATTAAATATAATGTATATTTAATATAAACCAATTTCAAGTAGAATTAGATTCTATGAATTTTGGTTGAACTTGGATTTAAGGAATTCAACTAGAATTAAGTCTCTGAATACTATTTAAAGAGACAAGGGCTAGCAACCATATCATCCTTATTCCTCCTTGCAAATTTTGACATATCCCTGGGAATTCCCCTCTGGAATTTTCGACAAGTTTCAGATTTCTTCTGAGAAGCTGTTCGATATTTTTCTGGTGTTCCTCTTTCCCCCTGGCAAATTCCTGGCGATTTCCTAGTTCGAATCCTAGACCCGGTAGAATCCCTGGTCGATTTCAGACTCCCTCAAGAATCCTTGGAGGGATTTCGACTTCTCCTTGGAAGGTGTTCAAACCTTTCGAAATTTATCCCTAAGTGTTAGGGATGCGGAAACTTTGTTCGTTTTGTTCGGGTGGACTACGTAGAGGTCGTTGCGAACCTGTGACGATTCCGGTTTTACTTGACGTGGTTATTCCGACATACCGTCGGTTTTCCAGTTTCCAGAGTTTTAAAAGGCAACTATTCATCTTTTCACCCCGGATTCGTTCCTGTACATGGATCCTGGCTGGATTACGTCGGATTAATTTTTCCGCTGCGCCACAGGGCGTGCCGACGTGACCCTACAAGGGTTCAAGTTTTGTCTTTCTTCAAGTTATTGTTATCGAATAGTTGCTATCTTTCAAGTAAGAAATAATCCTCAAACAATCGTTGAATTCCATGGATGTGTCAAGCTTAATCTCAAGCTAGGGTTTTAGCCATCCATGGACAATTCATCGTTGATGCTTATATTGAATTTGGATATCGATTTTGGTATCATTGTATTGATTTTGATATCGTATTATCGATCCTAATAGTCTCCCTATTGATTTCTTAGCTCAAGACAACGAAAAGGAACATCCATCAAATTCACCGAAGGCTAAGAACAAGGGACTTGTCATCCGAGAGCCATAAGAGCATCAGATTCTAAGGTGAGTGTAGTCGGAGTCTCAGGATTAGGCGAGGAGCCTTCCCAAACCATTTATTTTTGTTTTCGATCATATCGTTAACAATATCATTGAAGAAGTTGCATTTGATTGTTAATCGGATTCATTGGTAAGTGTCGGTAAGTTGTTATTGAATATCAGACATTGATATTGACATTGTAACATGACATATTGATAATGAAACATGTTTACTATTGATAATATTGAAGTCATTGGTCATCGAAATTCTCATTGAACATTGAATATGGATATGGACATTGAAACCTTGGATTTGAATGGACGATGGATACAATTGGCATGCCATAGAATTCACGAGCTTAGTGTACGCGTGGAATACGGTCCTAAGGCTACGTCCTATATTGATTTGGCGAGGCGGAGGGATTAGACGATTCATTAATTTGGTGAGGCGTAGGAATACACGTTTCCACTATCTTGATTCAATCCTAGAGTTAATGATGAAATTGATATATTAAACCTTGCATATTGATGTATAGTATTGACATTAATGAGCATGAGAATATATATATATATATATATATATACTTGCTACATTGTTGTTCATATTGTTTATGACTACCTCACTAGGCAATGTATGCCTAACGTATCTTATCTCATGCATTTCGGGTTGAAAGATCGAGTGATTGAAGATCGGTTAGTCAAGGCAGGACAAGTCACTACATGCCCTAGAGTAATGTATTTTGACCTTATGAACTCCTAGGAAGGTGGCAAAGTAGTCAAACTAGTCATTTATGCCCATTTTGGATATGTTGTGAAATGTCAATGTTGTAATGTGGTTGATGGCCCTAAATGGCCTTTTGTTTTGGCTTAAAGTGGTCTAAAGTTGAATATTTAGTTCATAAAGGTTAAAACATAGAAACTTTTTCGTATGGTCATGAAATTTGGCATGGTAGTAATTTATATCATTGAAATGTTGTGTGTAAAGTTTCATTGCATTTGAACATCGTTTGGTAGGTCGATTCGATTAAAAACTAGCAAAAATCTGTCATTACAGGTCAAGCCGTATCGATACGGAAGATGGCGTATCGATACAGGTAAGCATAATTGAACCAATGAAACAGGGCGTATCGATACAGCCTATAGCCATATCAGAATGTTTTGCTACTGGAACACATTGTTTCGATATGGGTCTATAGCGTATCGAAAAGGGTCAAGGTCAAAGGTAGTCAACCCGTACTGATACAGGGCTTACCCGTATCGATACGATTTAAAGAGAAAAGTCAACTTAGGTTGACCATCATACACCCGTTTCGAAACAACCCTAAGATGTTTCGATACAGGGTTAGTTAAGTTAGTTAAATGCATAATTTGATAGTTTGTAATGTTCACAGATTAGTCACTGAATTTTGAAAGATTAAATTGAATAAAAAAATGAACTTCGAGTTGTATGAAACTTTGCAGGCATGTTAATATAGTATTGGATTTCATTGTGGTATAATTAATTGCACCGAAGGATCCCCAATTTATCAAATTTACATTTGGTCCCTAAAACTAGTAATAGTTAAGAATTAGCCTTAATTGATTAACTATTGCTTCATAAGGATTAATTGGACTATGATGCATTGTGGTAATGTATTATTGTATATTATTGTTTTAAATGTTGATAATAAAATGAAATTTTATTTTACCAATCAATGTATTGATC
Organism: Hibiscus trionum; assembly: GCA_030270665.1. Classification (NCBI taxonomy): domain Eukaryota; kingdom Viridiplantae; phylum Streptophyta; class Magnoliopsida; order Malvales; family Malvaceae; genus Hibiscus; species Hibiscus trionum. The sequence goes on from BSYR01000021.1 coordinate 34,867,885, forward strand.
ATCGGTATCACCTTCTGACCCGGTTCTCTACCAGACCACGAAGGGGGTGTTACACCTCAACTCCTCTATCCAGATTTGTAACTCATTTAAAATTCAGGGGGTACATGAGGATATTCTAAGATTGAAGCTATTCACCTATTCACTGAGGGATAGAGCAAATGTTAGAGTATGCTCAAAGACCAATCATATGATGATTGTATTGACATACTATCTTTACTGATTTTATCAAATAAAGGCATTGCCGTTATTTTCTTTTTTTATATTTCTGTGCATCAAATTAACAAAAGAAATTAATGTCCATATAATAATATGGTTATTATTAAAAGATCCTTAGTTCAATATTATTATGGGCATGGATAATAATAATACGTTTAAAGCTAACATGTTGTTGATTGATGAAAATTAGTTGTCATTGACCTGGTGATGTCAAAAATCAAAGCATGAATATGATGTTGGATAACAACATATTGGATTGACCTGCTATGAGCATATGTCTTGGATTATTATGTAATTGTCACGATATTGCTCATAACGATAACTATATGTATGATCCTTTGACTTGAGATCATTACTATCTTAACATATATTGTTGTGTGCTTTGATGCAGTTAAACGTGCACCGTAAATGGTTACACTATAAAGACTGACATTGAGCATATCATGATATGTGTAGTGGGGTATGAATGTTCGAGATAGGATTTGTCCTTCCTACATAATAGGAAACATATCACAGGCTGCTTGATTGAGTAAGACTAGAAATGCATGGCCATGCTCGAATAAGTTGATATGAGATATCACATATTATTTGCATGTTGTCTACTCTAGATATCAAGAAACAATATATAGGCAAAACAAATGTGACTATTCCAAGACTTGTGCCTATTCTAGATATGAAGGACAAAGGGATATAATACATTAGAATAGTTGATCACGAAGATGTTATGCTGAATCTTTACTTCCTGTAATTTAGGTGACAATGATACATTGCTAGATGTCACTCATTGTTTGTGATATTGGAATAGTTCTGATAATTGCTACTAATGTTAGTGGAACCTACAGGGTCACATATGTACAATTTACTTGTACGTATATAACATGTATAATTAATATTAAGACATATATATTTGATATATATGCTAAAGTATTTTATTATACATAGAATTCTAAATTTAAATAATTATAGTAATTATAGTTCAGAATTAATTAAAAATCCTATGCAGTTAGGGTAACATACTATAAAAGGGGTTAATGGTCTAGCAGCCGTCTAACCCTTTTGAAACGTATTTTTCTCAAAAACATTTTGTGAAAAAGAAAATTGCTCTCAACTTTTCAACTAGGTGAACTGAGTAGAGGTTGAGACGATCTATTCGTGGAGGCTAAGATTCGTATCGTTCGTGAGATCGTTAGATGTTTTTGTTCTTGCTATTTATCAAGGAACTCAATGTAAGTAAACCTATCTCTTCCTCTTGAATTCTGATTAAACGTACATGGATTACTGGTGAGATCGTTGTGTTTGTTTTTCGCTACGCCATGGGGTGCGCCGATAATCTAACACTGGCATCAGAGCCACTTGTACGATCAGTATTCAGGTTAAATACTTGGGTGATGCGATATGTTTATGATGTATGTTCAGTTTTATCATTTTCGGCGTATATGTATGATATATTTTTTCTTTTCGATAACTGGAATGATTAAGATGTTAATCTGTTTTAATGAATTTTGCAATCAATGGTTAAGAGTTAATCATGAATACGTTGCTAGAAGGGTTTATATGTTAATTGTTATCATATAGATCAATGGGTATGCGATAGTAGATCGCATTCAGCGGTAGAACAATGGTTATTCCAATATGGAAAAACCTACGAGACTGCAAATCCGAAAAACACAATTTTGTTGATAAAAGTGATCAAATCGTGAGGTTTTACAACAGAAACAATAGGTGTTGTATTTCTCTTCTCATCTTACTCCCTCGTATGTAAAACAGGTTTCTAAAAATTGTAATCATATGAAGATTCGAAGGAGCAGACGAATGGACCGGTTAAAGACGAAAATATGCTTGAGAGTTCTTTTTCTTCTAGGGTTCTTGGTTCTCCCATTGTCTTGGGATGGGCCACCTTAATTTTTTTATATGGGCTATAACCATTGCATCTTATTTACTGCTTATATCTATCATGTATGTGATGCCATGAATGTTGTGTCTGCAAATTTTATTATTATGCACTTTGATGAGATCAATAAGGGCCTAATGTTAAAATGAACAATGATGAGATAATTATGAAATCCCATCACTACAATCTAAGTTAATTTAACCGTCCAATATTTACCCTCATTAAGGCTTCGATCGATATCATGTGAGTTTTGCCAAAGCAATATTACATGAGTCTATCTTGGTTAAACGCGAAGAATAAGTAAGTGATATTCGCATGTTGAAATATTGGTGATAACTTGGCTAGGTTATTCGCATGTTGAAATTTTTTGATAAATCATGAGATGATTTGAACAAGAGTTGTTCACCGAATGGAGGAGTTACATTGGATGTAATTAGTAAGTCGTTACTTACCTAAATAACCTTTTTCCTAAAAGAAAAGCCAAAGCTGATTTAGGAAGAAGATGAAATATGGATCCTCACTCACTAGAAAAACTGTGGATATGTTTTTTCGAAATTAAAACTTGAGGGTTTTTTAATTTTGAATAAAATGGTGGGAGTAATTTATTAATGAAGACCTATTTATAAATTTCAAACTCGGTAAATAAACTTACATTACATATTTCCATTGTTGTAGTCTTAATGGCAAACAACACACTTTCACTGCGATCAATCCTTGAGAGGGATAAACTCAATGGCTTGAATTTCCTTGACTGGTTCCGAAATTTGAGAATTGTTCTCAAACAGGAAAAAAAGGAATATGTCATTGAAGAACATGTTCCTGATGAACCGGCTGCTAATGCTCCTAGAGCTGAAAAAGACAAGTTTAAGAAACACATGAATGACATGTTAAATGTCGGATGTCTTATGCTTGCCAGCATGACCCCTGAGCTTCAGAAGCAACATGAGTACATGGTAGCCTATGAGATGATTCAACTCCTCAAAGAAATATATGAGGGGCAAGCGCGTCAAGAGATGTATGAGACCTCTAAAGCTCTATTTCAATGCAAAAGGAGTGAGGGATCTCTTGTAGGAGCTCATGACATTAAAATGATGGGCTATATCCAAACGTTGGAGAAGCTAGGATTTCCACTCAAAGATGAATTGGCCACTGATGTCATCATGCAATTGTTGCCGGAAAGTTTCAACCAATTTTTCCTTAATTTTAACATGAATGAAATTAATAAGACTTTTTACCACAGTTACTTGGCATGTTACGAACTGCTGAACACAACCTGAAAAAGGCTGGACCTAAGCCCATTCTGATGGTCCGCAAGGACAAAAGGAAGTGAAAGACTGTAGCAAAGCCTAAGGGTAATGGCAAGGCCAATCCCAATGGAAAGGATGCATTGAAACTCAAAGGGGGAGTTAGCAAGGAAGGAAAATGTTTCCATTGCGGCAAGACAAGACACTGGAAGAGAAACTATCCTGCTTATCTTGAAGAAGTCAAAAAGGCAAAAGCAAACGAAGCGTCTACTTCAGGTATTTATGTCATAGATGTTAATTTGTCAACATCTACTTCTTGGGTATTAGATACCGGATGTGGTTCTCATATTTGTACTTCTGTACAGGGACTAAAAAAGAGAAAGAATCTGGCTAAAGGAGACGTGGACCTACGAGTAGGAAATGGAGCAAGAGTTACGACATTAGCTATAGGAACATATGTTTTGTCTTTACATAGTGGACTTGATTTGAATTTAGAAGATTATTATTTTGTGCCTAGTTTAACTAAGAACATTATTTCTATTTCTTGTTTCGACAAGATATGTTTTGAGATTATTATTAAGAATAATTATTGTTCCTTTTATCTCGATAATGTTTTTTATGGTTCGACACAATTAATTAACGGTCTTTACATTTTGGATCAAGATAATACTTGTAACGCCCCGGTTTTGGGCTCAGAAGTTTTGGGCGTTGACCGGTTCGGTCAAAGTGCTGATCGAATGTATAAGAGTGAATTTAGGAAAGCCTAGTTCGGGTTGCATTAAAAATATGGAAAAATGTTCTAAAATCATCTTTTAATATATAAAAGTGAACTGTGAAATCAATTTTGGAAAATGAGGTTCGGAAGGTTGACATTTTGGCTAGTGACCAAAATGTAATTTTTGAAAGTTCGGTGACAGTTTTATAAAGGATTGAAACTTTGAATCTTTAAGGAGCTATTATTCCAAAAGAGTTTCTCCAGATTTTTCTAAGATATTTTAGGGTTTTATTATGATTTTAAAACATAAAGAAAGTGGAGGGAAATCATTTTTTTACTATTTTATAACTAACTTTCCATTTTCTCTCAATTTTCCTTTTCTCTCATTTTCTCTCAACCCAAACACATTTCTCCAGATTTCCTCCTCTGATTTTGTCACTCAAATCACTCATTTCAACTCTCATTTGATTCCTAATCATCTCATCAACAAAACCTCTCAATTTGCAAGTTGTTTCATCAAGCTTTTTGGCTCTAAAAAGGAGAAACTCAAGTTTGGAGGTAAGAACGTCCTTCTCCTCTGAACTTCAAGTTCTTTATTGAAATTCCCAAGTTCTCAATCCTTGATTTGTGTTTTGTTAAAGGCTTTTCAATTGAAATCTTGATTTTGGCTTAAAATGCAAGATTTGGCGATTTTGGTGAAATTTTCATGTGATCTGTTGGGCAGTGTTTTGAAGTGTCAAAATGATGTTAAATGAATGCTAAATTGATTAGAAGTTGAGGTTTAATTAATGCAATCCTGGATAGGTTGAATTTCCTAAGTTTGGCTTGAGTTTTTGGTTGTTTTTGGAGTGTTTTTGGTGATCTGTTGTACCTGGAAGTATAAGGACGTGTTTGTGATCATTTTGGATGTTGTTTGATGTTTAAAAATGGTTAGAAGTGATGGATCTTGGCTGGGTTAAGTTTTGGTAGTGTTTGGAGGTGATTTCGGTTGTGTTTGGTAGCCGAATTGTTGGTTGTGTGGCTGCTGTTCTTAATGCATAATGATGCATTAATGTGCTGTTTTTGTGTGCTTGAAACAGGGGAGTTTGATCCGTGAGCTTTAGAGGTGTTGCGGAAGGTTTCGGATGCTTGGAAGGCTTGGTGGCTAGCCTTGTTTTGTGTATCGGTGAGTGAAGTTGGGTTTTCAGCTTTTAAACCAAGGTTTGAAGGTTTTGGGAGCTTAGTTTAAGTCTAAACAACTTTGCTAAGCTCAAGAGTAAGTAAATGCATTTCTTTCTTGATTTGTGATATGAATTGGCTTTTTAAGCAATTGTGGTTGTTGATTGAGATGCATATGTTTTGCATGGTTTAATTCTGTTTTGAAAGCATATTTTAGCATGGTTTAATGCTGGTTTTGAAAGCCATATGTGAAGGATGCTCAAGGTAAGAGATCCTTGGTTTTATACATTGAAAATGTGGTTTTGATGCATGGTGTTGCATGTTGTTCAATGGCTTTGTTTAATGCTTTTAAACAGTGAATTAATGTTGGTAAATGATGGTTTTTGCATTATGGTTATGCATGTGAAACATTGGACTAATGTGGTGAGGTGGTTATATTGGCAAGTGATGTAAGTGGCTCTTGGTTCTTTGATCGGATATAGTTAGCCGGCTATAGGATTGGGTGCACCTAATTAAGTCGCCTTGGAGGTGGAGTGGTCAAGAGTGGACCGGTAAACTCCCTTCAAGTATCCTAACGAGATGGTTGAGGTCATAATGGAGGTGTTGCCCATTCGAGGACCTTGGTTGAGCAAAGGTTATATGGTGTTTAAAAGTCCATATGTGGGAACCTTGTGCTTGTTGAGATCACAATGGCGGTGTTAAGTCCATGTGTGGATCTTGTGTAGGGTGTCCCGGATCTCGTTAGTGATGTTATACAACTACCGATCGGTGAATGCAAAGGTTGTATGGTGTTTGAAAGTCCATACATGGGAACCTTGTGCATGTCAAGGTTGTATGGTGTTTGAAAGTCCATACATGGGAACCTTGGGGAAAAGTTGAGGTTGTATGGTGTTTGAAAGTCCATACAAGGGAACCTCGGGAAAGCTAAGGTTGTATGGTGTTTAAAAGTCCATACATGGGAACCTTAGGATGTTGAGGTCAAATGGTGTTTGAAAGTCCATTTGGGAGACCTTGGATTGGTAGGGTGTATGGAGCGTAGGGACAACGCTCGGAATCCGCGTATCCGATTGGGTGTTGAGTTGAAAAGTGAATGTGGTTGATCACTTGAAGGCCAATATGATGTTCTTGATTGTGATGAAGCATGGGATGCTTGACATGATGCATAATTGCATGTGAAGCATTAGATGCATGAAAAGATGCATGGTTGCATGGAAAGTGTATAATGCTTGTGAATGCATGTTTACTTGTTAAGTTGAACAAGTGTTGATTATCATTTGGAAAATGATGCATGTGAGCATGAAATATCTTTAGTGCATTGGAGTCTTGTTAAGACTTGTTTTTAAAGGCATGTGATGTTGATGTTGTGGTACATATATGTTGCCTTGGTTTAATGCATGTGTTGGTTGGTTTGTGAAATGGTTTTAAAAGATTCTTGCTTAAATTGGCTTTCAAGTTTAAGAAAGGTATGTTGTGAAATGGGAGTGTTTTCCAAGGTTTTGTTTTAGCTTGCATATGGTGTTTATGCATGGTTTGGCTAAATGGTTGATTTTGCAAGTTGTGCTTTGAAAAGGGTTTTCTTAGTTTGCTAAACTAAGGGTTGGTTTTCATGTATATGCAATGCATGGTTTTAAGCATGTTGTTGAAAAGGGTTTTTCCAACTTTGCTTGCTAATCAAATCGGGTTGCTTTTCAAAGAGGTTTTTATGGCTCGCTGCATTGATGGAGTTTTGGTTTTGAGCATTCCTCACTAAGCATTATATGCTTACGCTCCTTTTTGTCCATCAATGCAGATTCTTGAAGTTTGGACAGCGAGGAGCAAGGGATTCAAGAAGGACTCCACTTGAGATGTATGTCTCGGTTAATAGCTATAGTTAATAAAGGCAATGGGGTAGAATCTCTTGGGTTGATGTATGTGTTTGTATATGTTCGGACAAGTATGGTTTTGCGTTGTTGATGTTTTTGGAAAATGGTTTGGCTTATGAGTTTGAATTGGAAGTATGTTGTTTAAATGGTTGCTTGTGTTGGAAGCTTAACCTTGAAATTGGGGTTTTTCGTGTATGTTGACATGTTGTTGAATTGTTGATGCAAGTATGCCTCTTTTATGTTGAATTGCATGTTGGCAAAGTTTGGTGGCTTTTGGAGCATGATTGGATGTTTAATTGCATGTTTAAGAATGCATTTTGAGGCTTGCTGTGCAGGGTGTTTCGGAACAGCCAATACCGTTTCGGAACGGGTGCCTTAAACAAGCCCAGGCGTCCGAAACGGGAGGGACCGTTCCGAAACGGAAAGGCTACTGCCAGACCCCCGTTTCGGTACGCGTTGCGGAACGGCCCCGCGTTTCGGAACGGGATAAGCCTGTTTCGGAACGGGTGACCGTTGGGGGCTGATATTGGCAGTTAAATGTTTTGAAAAGTTTGCATTTTGGTCCTGAATCTTGTTTGTGCAATTGTATGAGTTTGGGATGTCCGTTTGAGCTGAAATTTGGCAGTGAAGCATGAAACCTGACTAATTGCAATATGGTAACTTTAATTTGGGTTAAGTCCTCATATTTATTAGAAATTACAATTTGGTCCCTAAAATTGTAATTTGTTCAATTGGGTCCCCGTTTGATCTCTGATGTTTGTGATCTTTGAGTATGGCGTTTGAGTGATCACATATAGGACTAATGTGCATCTAGACGAGATTAAAAAGTAAAAAAAAGGGTCGTTAATCAAGGTTGACTTTCGGGTTGACTTTGGTTTTCCCCGTGTGACCTTCTTAATTCGGGTCAACCGTCTGGGCCGGGTTGAGGGGGTTACAATTGGTGGTATCAGAGCTGAGTTGCGAATGCTTGGGGAAAATGGTAAGTTGTTGTGATGTGTGTTGATGTTTACCTTGTTGTGTGGATGAAAGTTGGTTGAATGTTGGTTGAAACACGTGTTTCTGGGCATGATGCTGATGTTTCTGAGCAAATTGTTGTTGTTTTCTGAACAAGTTGCTGATGTTTTCAAGCATGCTTTGTGTTTATGAATCATCGTTGAATTAATGTGGATATGTGCTGATGTTGTGAGCTGGTGTTATGCTTGATGATTGTGTAATGAGTATGTTATGCTGATAATATGCTGATACAAATGGATGCTGTTGGATGTAAGCATGATCGAGTATGTTGATTGATATGCTTGATGTTGTGATATCCATGTTGTGTTGACTGTTATGTCATGTAAAGGGGAGGATTCGGGATACCCATTGCCTTATTAATATAGCTATTGTGTTATTTTGGAGTTGGAGTTTGAATCCTTGCTTAATGCTGGTCTAACTGGTTTGTTTGTTTGTTGTGATTGTATGCTTGTTGTTGTTAGTAGTATGGCTAAGTCGATGGAAGAATGGCAGTTGGGTGAGATGGTTGCTGCCTTGGGGCAGGTTGTTAACGCGTGGAATTCACCCTTTAGTAGAGGTGTTTTGTCTCAGCTTTCTGTGCCTGGGGTTGAGGTGATAAGGCAAGGGAAAGAAGCTGGTTCTGTGGTGAAGAGTTCATCATCTGATGTTCAGGAGGTGTTGGGAACATCTAAGGCTGTGGTAAAGGTAAAGTCAGTGGATGTGCTGGCTGTGGGATGTGTGGGTTTGCCGAAGCAGCGTTTGCTTGATTTGGGTGCTGTGGAATATCATGGTTCTACACCGGAGATGTTTGAGGCCTGGTTGGCCAGTGTGGTTCTGATCTTGGATCAGGAAGGCTGTGATCTTGCTTGTAAGCTGGGGAGTGTTGTGATGTGAGCACATTTTCACCTACACTTGATGTTGATCCGGAGGTCTTGCCGTTAGGACCGATTACGCGATCTAGGGCGCAACGTTTCAGGGAAGTTCTTTTCCTTACTTGTGCTAACATTTCAGAATCATTTGATAATGTTTGTGCCTTAGATAGTAAGCCTTTTAATGTTTTGTATGTTGATATGTGACATTTATATTATATTAATTATTAGGTGTGTTTGAGTATGACTTATAATGTTTTGTTTTGGCTTAATTTTAAATTAATATAAGGTGACTTATTATTATTATATATTTGTTTGACAGTACCAAGTGTACGTGTGTGATGAGTGTGCATGGCCCCATGCGTGATCCGTCTCATATGCGCGTAATAAACAAGCAGGCGAACCATGTTGATGTGCGGCAATCAGAGAATTAAACAGCGCGGCAGAATGGATAAGTGCAACCAGTTTCTCCATTTTGAAATTCCAAATTCAAACATACACACATTTAACATGTGCATAAATCAAAGGATGGCGTCACTCCTATTTGGATCGCATGGCTGATATTCAAAATCTGCTTTGGAAGTTAATTATAATTTTTAACTTGAATTTCAAGTGGCAGAATATTAGCCACATTTTCAATTTCGGTGAATTTCTTTGTAGCCTATATATATGTAAACCGAATGCTTGTGTAAGGGTTACCAACTTTGAAATAAAATCACATTTGAGAGAATTTTCTCTTTTCGGTTCTTTTTAGAACTATTCGACACTCAAACTTGTTTGTTTGTCATTGATACTTCGGGTTCCTAAATTGTTATTTAGCGGGTCCAAGTCCTTTCGACGTTAAACAGATTCGATTCGGGTTTGCTCAGTAGATTGTGCAGGTTCTTTCGAGTTTAGCGTTTCCAACATCGGTCGTTTTTGAAGCCTTCTTCACCATCGTTGAAGTTCTTTCCAAAACGCCAAAATTATCATATTACTCTATATTATTTTTATTTTTATTTTGTTCATCTTTAAGTCCCTATTTAAAAATAAATATGTCATATAATTTGTGTTGTTTCCTTGTTGTTTTTATTGCAGGAACGTGCCTACAACACTCCTAGATCCGTAACAAACGAGGATAGTCCGTTTCGGCAGACTACCCCTTATTATGTGGTAATCAGAGCCTAGGTTGTTGGATTCGTTGTAAGTTTCTGCAAATTCGAGTCAAAAAAAAAAGAGAAAAAAAAAACATTCGAATTAAACAAAAAAAAAATTCAGCATTCGAATATAAAAAAAAAACAGAATTTCGAAGAAAAAAAAAACAAAAACAGATTCGAACAAAAAAAAAACAGATTCAAAAAAAAAACAGATTCGAACAAAAAAAAACAGATTCGAACAAAAAAAAACAGATTCAAAAAAAAAAAACAGATTCGAAAGTGTTTATATATGTATGTATTATTATTGTTGTGTTCCTATTGTAAATGATGAAATTTGTACGAGTTTGTTATGTAACTTTGATGTGCTCGGAAATCAACCGAAGTGAACTATGCTTGTTTGTTCGGTAATAGGAAGGTTGTAAGCACGTCTTCGCAGTAAGGTTCTCTAAACTCTTCATTTTTCATCTTTTGGTTCCTTTTTTTTCGTGTCATTATCCTTTTCATCTTTTCTTTAATTTTTAATCTTATTTCCTTTCTTTTTGTGTCACTTTTTTTTCTTTTCTTTATTTCCTTAACCGTTGTTTCCTTGTAGCCAACACCGTTGTAACAAGTTTCGAGACGTTGGATTAGTTCTTTAAAGAGCTGATTACGAGAAAGTGTAAGGGAAAAAGGCATTGAGCGTTGTGAGAACAGAAGGGGAGACAAAAAGAGCCATTCAAGTATTCTCCTGAGTGAAACACGAGTGCTGAGTGTTAATTTTTGAGTGCACTGTTCTTTGGAGTGAAATCTGCGAGACTTTGATTGTGTGTGCTGTGAGGTCCTTTTTATTTGTTTTTTTTTACTAACCTATAATAGTGTTTTCTTTTGTTTGTTTGTTTTGTTGTTGATTATGGTAGGTTCCGATGATCACACGGTTGAACAGGATCCACTGATTCCTCAAATGCAAGCCTTAGAGAGAATGATGCAACGAGTAGTGGCTACCGCCTTAGAGCCATTACAGTCGAGGATGGATAGGTTTGATGGAGGATCCAACTCTGTTAATGATGTGTTGAACGAAAATGAAGACGAACGGTCACCGAGGCAGCATATTCCTAGACAAGGACGTGTGCAACAGGTAGACGATAATTTGACTAACATTAAGATTGCTATTCCTTCATTTCAGGGACGCTCAGATCCTGATGCATACTTGGCTTGGGAAAGCAAAGTGGAGCACATTTTCGAGTGTTATAATTACTCGGAACAGAAGAAGGTTCGATTAGCAGCAACAGAGTTTGTTGATTATGCCTTGATATGGTGGGACCAGTTATTGCTTAATCGTAGACGTACCGGTGATGATCCAGTTGCAACATGGATCGAGATGAAACGACTAATGCGTAAAAGGTTTGTTCCTATTCATTATCATCGTGATTTGTTTCAAAAATTGCAAAACTTGAAACAGGGAAGTAGGAGTGTTGAAGATTATTTCAAGGATATGGAAATGGCTATGATGCGTGCGAATATCGAGGAAGATCGAGAAGCTACCATGGCACGTTTTCTAGCAGGGTTGAACACCGAGATTGCCAATGCTGTTGAGTTACAGCATTATGTCGAGGTTGATGACATGGTGCAGATGGCAATAAAGATTGAACGACAACAGCGCAGGAAGTCTTCAAATCGAGGTAACCCTTCTTTTAAATCTTTTTCAAATCCTTTATATACTCCTAACAATTCCAGGAAGCAAGCACCACAACAACCACTTCGGATTCGTGAGCAAGGCGAAACCAGCAAACCAAAGGCCCCCGTTGCTGATAATGGGCGTGGTAAGCATCAAGTGGTGGCGCAAGAGCGAGCGCGAGATATCCAGTGTTTCAAGTGCCTTGGGAGAGGACATGTTGCTAGTCAATGTCCTAACCGGAGGGCTATGTTGATGCGAGATGATGGTGAGATTGAGTCAGATTCCGAGGAGGAAGTGCATGATGTCCCTACTGAAGAGGAAGACGAGACCGACCTAGAGGTTCCTGAATCTGGTAAGTTAATGGAACTTTTGGTTATTAAAAGAAGTCTGAATGTGCAACAGGTACCGGATGATCTACAGCGTGAGAATATCTTTCACACACGATGCAAGGTGCAAGACAAGGTATGTGTTATGATTATTGATAGCGGTAGTTGTACTAATGTTGCCAGTTCAGTGATGGTTGACAGGTTAGGTCTAAAAACGACAAAGCATCCTCATCCATATAAGTTACAATGGTTGAATGATGGTGGCGAGCTTAAAGTGACCAAACAGACTATTATACCATTTTCGATCGGAAACTACAAGGACAAGGTCCTTTGTGATGTTGTTTCCATGGATGCTACTCACCTACTATTGGGACGCCCTTGGCAGTATGATAAAAGGGCAATGCATGATGGTTATACAAATCGTTACTCTTTTATGCATGCAGGTAAGAAGATCACATTGGCTCCTTTGACACCGAGTCAAGTGTTTGAAGATCAGGCAAGCTTGAAAAAGAGTAAAGAGACTGCAAAAGAGAAGAAGAAGATGTCTGTATATGCGAGCAGTAGCGAAATCAGGAAATGTCTTTCCTCTCAACAATCTGTTCTTATTTTGATGTTTAAAGATTATTGTTTATTGACAGATTTTCCTACTGATCTACCTTCACCGATTTTGACACTTTTGCAGGAGTTTGAGGACGTGTTTCCAGCTGAAACACCGAAGGGATTGCCACCTCTTCGTGGCATTGAGCACCAGATTGATTTCATTCCAGGTGCTACTATTCCGAACCGGCCAGCTTATCGAACCAACCCTGAAGAGACGAAAGAGCTTCAAAGGCAAATTACTGAGTTGATGGACAAGGGTTACATTCGAGAGAGCTTGAGTCCGTGTGCTGTTCCGGTGCTGTTAGTGCCGAAGAAAGATGGTTCTTGGAGGATGTGCGTAGATTGTCGAGCTGTGAACCAGATCACAATTAAGTATCGTCATCCCATTCCAAGACTTGATGACATGTTGGACGAGCTTTGCGGAGCCGTCATCTTCTCCAAAATTGACTTAAGGAGCGGCTATCATCAGATTCGCATGCGAGAAGGCGATGAGTGGAAAACAGCCTTCAAGACAAAGCTAGGTTTGTACGAATGGTTAGTAATGCCTTTTGGTTTAACTAATGCACCTAGTACTTTTATGCGTTTGATGAATCATGTTCTACGATCTTTCATTGGTAAATTCTGTGTTGTATACTTTGATGATATTTTGATTTATAGCAAGTCTTTACAGGATCATGTAGGACATTTGCGAGCTGTTCTGCAGGTTTTGCGAGAAGAAAGATTGTTTGGTAACATGGAGAAGTGTGTATTTTGTACTGACAAACTCACATTTCTTGGTTACATTGTTAGTTCTCAGGGAGTTGAAGTTGATCCTGAAAAGATCAAGGCAATTCAGGAATGGCCACGACCGACATCGATTACTCAGGTTAGATCGTTTCATGGTTTAGCGAGTTTTTATCGACGGTTTGTTCCTAACTTCAGTTCTATTACCGCCCCCTTAACTGGGATTATAAAGAAGAACTCAGTCTTCTCATGGGGTAAAGAACAAGAAGATGCCTTTTTGAAAATTAAAGATTGTTTGACTAGAGCACCTGTGTTAGCGTTACCTGATTTTGATAAAACGTTTGAAATTGAATGTGATGCTTCTGGAATTGGTATAGGTGCTGTTTTGATGCAGGAAAAGAGGCCCATTGCTTACTTTAGCGAGAAATTGAGTGGTGCTACATTGAACTATCCGGTTTATGATAAAGAGATGTATGCACTGATTCGGGCATTGGAGACATGGCAGCATTATTTGTTGCCTAAGGAGTTTGTGATCCACACCGACCACGAGGCCTTACGTTACATCACAGGTCAGCATAAATTGAATAAACGACATGCTAAGTGGGTTGAATTCTTAGAATCTTTTCCTTATGTCATTCGTTACAAAAAAGGGAAAGAAAATGTCGTTGCTGATGCATTGTCACGTAGGTATGCACTTTTGAGTTATCTTGATTCACATCTGATTGGTTTTGCATATATTCGTGATTTATACCCTGATGATCCTGATTTTAGAGATAAGTTTAATGCTTGTTCGAAAGGTGCAGATGGAAAGTTTTACAGGCATGATGGCTATCTTTTCAAGGAAAACAGGATTTGCATTCCCCAGGGTTCGATGCGTGATATTCTGATCCGTGAGGCGCACGAAGGTGGATTGATGGGTCATTTTGGAGTCACCAAGACGTTACATACCTTGAAAGAACATTTGTTTTGGCCGAAGATGCGTAGAGATGTTGAAAGGTATTGTGAACGTTGTGTGACTTGTAGAAAAGCGAAATCGAAGGTTTCACCACATGGTATGTACTTACCTTTACCTATTCCTGATTCCCCTTGGACTGATATATCGATGGATTTTGTTTTGGGATTGCCTCGAACTAGGACAGGTAGAGATAGTATATTTGTTGTGGTTGATAGGTTCTCGAAAATGGCACATTTTATTGCTTGCCATAAGACTGATGATGCTGTTAATGTGGCTAACTTATTCTTTAGGGATGTTGTACGTTTACATGGTATTCCTAGGTCGATTGTTTCTGACAGGGATGTGAAGTTTTTGAGTCACTTTTGGAGGACTCTTTGGAGCAAATTAGGTACGAAACTTATGTTTTCTACTACTTGCCATCCCCAGACTGATGGACAAACTGAAGTTGTTAACAGGGTTTTATCTACTTTACTTCGTTCCATCATTAAAAAGAATATTAAGACTTGGGAAGATTGTTTGCCACATGTTGAGTTTGCTTATAATCATGTTGTACATTCTGCTACTAAAATGTCACCTTTTGAGGTTGTTTATGGTTTTAATCCTATTACGCCTCTAGATATGTTGCCTTTGCCACAGGAACAGGTGACGAACAGGGACGGTCAAGAAAAAGCAGAATACGTAAAAAAGTTGCATCAACAGGTGAAGGAGAACCTTGAACGAAGGACTCAGCAGTATGAAAAGCAAGCAAACAAAGGAAGGAAGCGAGTCACCTTCGATGTTGGTGATTGGGTTTGGGTTCATTTCCGAAAGGAAAGATTTCCGGCCCAAAGGCGGTCCAAGCTGTTACCGCGAGGAGATGGTCCTTTTCAGGTGTTGGAGAAAGTGAATGACAACGCCTACAAGTTAGATCTACCCGGAGAATACAATGTAAGTGCCACATTTAATGTTTCTGACTTAACCCCTTATGGTGATTGTACAGATTTGAGGACAAATCCTTTTCAAGAAGGGGGGGATGATGTGAGCACATTTTCACCTACACTTGATGTTGATCCGGAGGTCTTGCCGTTAGGACCGATGTGAGCACATTTTCACCTACACTTGGTGTTGATCCGGAGGTCTTGCCGTTAGGACCGATTACGCGATCTAGGGCGCAACGTTTCAGGGAAGTTCTTTTCCTTACTTGTGCTAACATTTCAGAATCATTTGATAATGTTTGTGCCTTAGATAGTAAGCCTTTTAATGTTTTGTATGTTGATATGTGACATTTATATTATATTAATTATTAGGTGTGTTTGAGTATGACTTATAATGTTTTGTTTTGGCTTAATTTTAAATTAATATAAGGTGACTTATTATTATTATATATTTGTTTGACAGTACCAAGTGTACGTGTGTGATGAGTGTGCATGGCCCCATGCGTGATCCGTCTCATATGCGCGTAATAAACAAGCAGGCGAACCATGTTGATGTGCAGCAATCAGAGAATTAAACAGCGCGGCAGAATGGATAAGTGCAACCAGTTTCTCCATTTTGAAATTCCAAATTCAAACATACACACATTTAACATGTGCATAAATCAAAGGATGGCGTCACTCCTATTTGGATCGCATGGCTGATATTCAAAATCTGCTTTGGAAGTTAATTATAATTTTTAACTTGAATTTCAAGTGGCAGAATATTAGCCACATTTTCAATTTCGGTGAATTTCTTTGTAGCCTATATATATGTAAACCGAATGCTTGTGTAAGGGTTACCAACTTTGAAATAAAATCACATTTGAGAGAATTTTCTCTTTTCGGTTCTTTTTAGAACTATTCGACACTCAAACTTGTTTGTTTGTCATTGATACTTCGGGTTCCTAAATTGTTATTTAGCGGGTCCAAGTCCTTTCGACGTTAAACAGATTCGATTCGGGTTTGCTCAGTAGATTGTGCAGGTTCTTTCGAGTTTAGCGTTTCCAACATCGGTCGTTTTTGAAGCCTTCTTCACCATCGTTGAAGTTCTTTCCAAAACGCCAAAATTATCATATTACTCTATATTATTTTTATTTTTATTTTGTTCATCTTTAAGTCCCTATTTAAAAATAAATATGTCATATAATTTGTGTTGTTTCCTTGTTGTTTTTATTGCAGGAACGTGCCTACAACACTCCTAGATCCGTAACAAACGAGGATAGTCCGTTTCGGCAGACTACCCCTTATTATGTTGTTTCTCTGATGTTGGAGGATGCATGTGTCTGGTGGACATCTGTGGCAGTGGCGTCACATATTCATGACATTGATTGGGATTTCTTTGTATCTGCCTTTTATGAAAGGTATCTTGGAGGGAAGTTTCCAAGGGTTGAGCAATGTGACGGTGGTGTTGTTGTAGAGCAAGTGTTGCTTGGGCAAGGAGTGGAAGTTCAGCCACCGGTGTGTGACCGTTGTGAAAGGCGCCATGTTGGAGGTTGTTGGGGCGCGGGTGCTTGCTGGAACTGTGGTTCCAAAGTGCATGTTAAGCGTGATTGTCCTCTTGAAGTGAAGTCAGTTTTGGTGTTAGCCAAAGGGTCTCAGAAAGGTCGTGGGCACGGCCGAGGCAAGGTTCAGAAGTGGCAGAAAGAGCAGAAAGTTGTGAAGAGTGTGGGAAAGGAGAATTGCTGGAAATGTGGGCCTGCTGGACACATGAGACGTGATTGTTTGATGTTGGCTCGGAACAGCCAAGGTCCCTTATCGCAAGGAGTTGGTGGTGACCCTGGTGTGTTAGCTGGTGCTGCAGTGGTGCGGCAGGAGGATGATGGTTCCGCGAGGAAGAGAGTTCGTCTGATGAAGCTTCAGGGTGGTGTGGTGCTTTCAGGTAACCTTGTTTAGTAATCTTTGCTCTAGTTACCTTAGTTTGGTTTCTGTTGGTTTTCCTTGCGTGGTAAGTTTAGTCTTGTTGCTAGCATGTTTGGGGTAATAGTTGTAGTTTGGAAACATCTTTTGAGTGAAGAAGGCTTAGTGAGAATCTTGTGGTTAATGATTGTTGGTATGATGGAGTTAGATAAGTTAGAAGTGAGGTAGGAGGTTGTTCTTAGACGGATTCTGAGGATGTTATTGGAGGGTGTGAACTGGCATTCATGCACAGATAAAATCATTGTTATATGCTATATTATATATGTTGGTCCATGCATACATGTGGCATGACATTAGAGGTTTTGCATACATGTACGTCAGGCATTGATAGGGCATGTTGGTGATCATGCATATGATGTTCACACTCGCTAATAATTAATCGAATCTGTTAGTGTGGTGGTTGGGTTAGGTTGGATGATGGGTTCTTAGAGGTTGTTTTGGTGCTGAATGAGGGTTAGAAGTAATATTAAGCTAGTTGCTTGTAATAGCGAGGGTGGCATAGCATGTTGGTGGAAGGATAGTGTTTGTTGCTTAAGGAGTTTAGTGGTTTGGTGGTGAGGAGTACCGGTTGAAGTAGGATCGGTCAAGTGGTTTGAATAGCTAAGTGGGAGCGGTAGTTCCTTTGTGTTAAGTGTTGTTGTAGGTTAGCGGTTGTGTTTTCAGGTGCTGAGGTAGCTTAGCATTTAAGTTGTTGTGGAAGGGTTGTGTTTGTAAGTGTTGGTTCTTAGCAACCTTGGGGAGTTGAGGAGTTGATATGTATGTTTAGGTTGGGCGATGTTCTGGCAAGGTAAGTGTTGCGGTCAAGCTTGTGGTGGTTAAGCAATGAAAGATCGAGGGTCAGTGTTGTTTGAAAGGTTTCTTGTGAAAGGTGGCTGGCTGGTTGTGGTTAAGGAAGTTCCGTCTGAAGTCAGTTGGTGGTGTGTGGAACGACTGACGAAGTTAAGTTGGAGTTGTAATGTAAATTTTGGTTTGTGGGTGAGTAGACCTGGAGAGTCGTTTTGGTAATGTTAGCAACAGTTGTGAGGGTTTATCAGCATACATTGGGGAGTTTGGGTAAGCAGTTTATGTTTAAGGATTTTTGCTTGTTGGGAAATTCTTGGAAGGGGTTTGAGAGTTGCAAGAGTTTTGGAAGCAGAGAAGTTTGCAGAGTGGTTGAATTGGATTGGTTAAAGTCCCTGTGTAAACCAGTCTTGGAAGTTGTGTTACAGTAATGTGTGCTGTGAGAGTTAAAGTTCTTCATGATTGAAGTTGGGGCTGTGTACAGTCCGGATATGTGGAAGGTTAAGTTGTGGCTATCTTTGAGTGTTCTGGGTTTGTGAACAGCATGTGGTGGTGTTGGGTTCAGTAGAGTTTTGTGTGGAAAGTGTTCAGTGTTGGTTGAGGTTTTTGTGTTGCCTTGTGTGTGTTTTGAGAAAGTTGTTGTTCTCTTTTCGCCGGTTAAATTTCGAGGACGAAATTTCCTAAGGGGGGGAGAGTTGTAACGCCCCGGTTTTGGGCTCAGAAGTTTTGGGCGTTGACCGGTTCGGTCAAAGTGCTGATCGAATGTATAAGAGTGAATTTAGGAAAGCCTAGTTCGGGTTGCATTAAAAATATGGAAAAATTTTCTAAAATCATCTTTTAATATATAAAAGTGAACTGTGAAATCAATTTTGGAAAATGAGGTTCGGAAGGTTGACATTTTGGCTAGTGACCAAAATGTAATTTTTGAAAGTTCGGTGACAGTTTTATAAAGGATTGAAACTTTGAATCTTTAAGGAGCTATTATTCCAAAAGAGTTTCTCCAGATTTTTCTAAGATATTTTAAGGTTTTATTCTGATTTTAAAACATAAAGAAAGTGGAGGGAAATCATTTTTTTACTATTTTATAACTAACTTTCCATTTTCTCTCAATTTTCCTTTTCTCTCATTTTCTCTCAACCCAAACACATTTCTCCAGATTTCCTCCTCTGATTTTGTCACTCAAATCACTCATTTCAACTCTCATTTGATTCCTAATCATCTCATCAACAAAACCTCTCAATTTGCAAGTTGTTTCATCAAGCTTTTTGGCTCTAAAAAGGAGAAACTCAAGTTTGGAGGTAAGAACGTCCTTCTCCTCTGAACTTCAAGTTCTTTATTGAAATTCCCAAGTTCTCAATCCTTGATTTGTGTTTTGTTAAAGGCTTTTCAATTGAAATCTTGATTTTGGCTTAAAATGCAAGATTAGGCGATTTTGGTGAAATTTTCATGTGATATGTTGGGCAGTGTTTTGAAGTGTCAAAATGATGTTAAATGAATGCTAAATTGATTAGAAGTTGAGGTTTAATTAATGCAATCCCGGATAGGTTGAATTTCCTAAGTTTGGCTTGAGTTTTTGGTTGTTTTTGGAGTGTTTTTGGTGATCTGTTGTACCTGGAAGTATAAGGACGTGTTTGTGATCATTTTGGATGTTGTTTGATGTTTAAAAATGGTTAGAAGTGATGGATCTTGGCTGGGTTAAGTTTTGGTAGTGCTTGGAGGTGATTTCGGTTGTGTTTGGTAGCCGAATTGTTGGTTGTGTGATGAGCAGCGAGTTTGGTTGTGTGGCTGCTGTTCTTAATGCATAATGATGCATTAATGTGCTGTTTTTGTGTGCTTGAAACAGGGGAGTTTGATCCGTGAGCTTTAGAGGTGTTGCGGAAGGTTTCGGATGCTTGGAAGGCTTGGTGGCTAGCCTTGTTTTGTGTATCGGTGAGTGAAGTTGGGTTTTCAGCTTTTAAACCAAGGTTTGAAGGTTTTGGGAGCTTAGTTTAAGTCTAAACAACTTTGCTAAGCTCAAGAGTAAGTAAATGCATTTCTTTCTTGATTTGTGATATGAATTGGCTTTTTAAGCAATTGTGGTTGTTGATTGAGATGCATATGTTTTGCATGGTTTAATTCTGTTTTGAAAGCATATTTTAGCATGGTTTAATGCTGGTTTTGAAAGCCATATGTGAAGGATGCTCAAGGTAAGAGATCCTTGGTTTTATACATTGAAAATGTGGTTTTGATGCATGGTGTTGCATGTTGTTCAATGGCTTTGTTTAATGCTTTTAAACAGTGAATTAATGTTGGTAAATGATGGTTTTTGCATTATGGTTATGCATGTGAAACATTGGACTAATGTGGTGAGGTGGTTATATTGGCAAGTGATGTAAGTGGCTCTTGGTTCTTTGATCGGATATAGTTAGCCGGCTATAGGATTGGGTGCACCGTGAATTAAGTCGCCTTGGAGGTGGAGTGGTCAAGAGTGGACCGGTAAACTCCCTTCAAGTATCCTAACGAGATGGTTGAGGTCATAATGGAGGTGTTGCCCATTCGAGGACCTTGGTTGAGCAAAGGTTATATGGTGTTTAAAAGTCCATATGTGGGAACCTTGTGCTTGTTGAGATCACAATGGCGGTGTTAAGTCCATGTGTGGATCTTGTGTAGGGTGTCCCGGATCTCGTTAGTGATGTTATACAACTACCGATCGGTGAATGCAAAGGTTGTATGGTGTTTGAAAGTCCATACATGGGAACCTTGTGCATGTCAAGGTTGTATGGTGTTTGAAAGTCCATACATGGGAACCTTGGGGAAAAGTTGAGGTTGTATGGTGTTTGAAAGTCCATACAAGGGAACCTCGGGAAAGCTAAGGTTGTATGGTGTTTAAAAGTTCATACATGGGAACCTTAGGATGTTGAGGTCAAATGGTGTTTGAAAGTCCATTTGGGAGACCTTGGATTGGTAGGGTGTATGGAGCGTAGGGACAACGCTCGGAATCCGCGTATCCGATTGGGTGTTGAGTTGAAAAGTGAATGTGGTTGATCACTTGAAGGCCAATATGATGTTCTTGATTGTGATGAAGCATGGGATGCTTGAAATGATGCATAATTGCATGTGAAGCATTAGATGCTTGAAAAGATGCATGGTTGCATGGAAAGTGTATAATGCTTGTGAATGCATGTTTACTTGTTAAGTTGAACAAGTGTTGATTATCATTTGGAAAATGATGCAGGTGAGCATGAAATATCTTTAGTGCATTGGAGTCTTGTTAAGACTTGTTTTTAAAGGCATGTG
The DNA here is from genome assembly GCA_030270665.1 of Hibiscus trionum. Lineage (NCBI taxonomy): Eukaryota > Viridiplantae > Streptophyta > Magnoliopsida > Malvales > Malvaceae > Hibiscus > Hibiscus trionum. Next base: position 34,889,153 of record BSYR01000021.1, read on the forward strand.
ATGTTGATGTTGTGGTACATATATGTTGCCTTGGTTTAATGCATGTGTTGGTTGGTTTGTGAAATGGTTTTAAAAGATTCTTGCTTAAATTGGCTTTCAAGTTTAAGAAAGGTATGTTGTGAAATGGGAGTGTTTTCCAAGGTTTTGTTTTAGCTTGCATATGGTGTTTATGCATGGTTTGGCTAAATGGTTGATTTTGCAAGTTGTGCTTTGAAAAGGGTTTTCTTAGTTTGCTAAACTAAGGGTTGGTTTTCATGTATATGCAATGCATGGTTTTAAGCATGTTGTTGAAAAGGGTTTTTCCAACTTTGCTTGCTAATCAAATCGGGTTACTTTTCAAAGAGGTTTTTATGGCTCGCTGCATTGATGGAGTTTTGGTTTTGAGCATTCCTCACTAAGCATTATGTGCTTACGCTCCTTTTTGTCCATCAATGCAGATTCTTGAAGTTTGGACAGCGAGGAGCAAGGGATTCAAGAAGGACTCCACTTGAGATGTATGTCTCGGTTAATAGCTATAGTTAATAAAGGCAATGGGGTAGAATCTCTTGGGTTGATGTATGTGTTTGTATATGTTCGGACAAGTATGGTTTTGCGTTGTTGATGTTTTTGGAAAATGGTTTGGCTTATGAGTTTGAATTGGAAGTATGTTGTTTAAATGGTTGCTTGTGTTGGAAGCTTAACCTTGAAATTGGGGTTTTTCGTGTATGTTGACATGTTGTTGAATTGTTGATGCAAGTATGCCTCTTTTATGTTGAATTGCATGTTGGCAAAGTTTGGTGGCTTTTGGAGCATGATTGGATGTTTAATTGCATGTTTAAGAATGCATTTTGAGGCTTGCTGTGCAGGGTGTTTCGGAACAGCCAATACCGTTTCGGAACGGGTGCCTTAAACAAGCCCAGGCGTCCGAAACGGGAGGGACCGTTCCGAAACGGAAAGGCTACTGCCAGACCCCCGTTTCGGTACGCGTTGCGGAACGGCCCCGCGTTTCGGAACGGGATAAGCCTGTTTCGGAACGGGTGACCGTTGGGGGCTGATATTGGCAGTTAAATGTTTTGAAAAGTTTGCATTTTGGTCCTGAATCTTGTTTGTGCAATTGTATGAGTTTGGGATGTCCGTTTGAGCTGAAATTTGGCAGTGAAGCATGAAACCTGACTAATTGCAATATGGTAACTTTAATTTGGGTTAAGTCCTCATATTTATTAGAAATTACAATTTGGTCCCTAAAATTGTAATTTGTTCAATTGGGTCCCCGTTTGATCTCTGATGTTTGTGATCTTTGAGTATGGCGTTTGAGTGATCACATATAGGACTAATGTGCATCTAGACGAGATTAAAAAGTAAAAAAAAGGGTCGTTAATCAAGGTTGACTTTCGGGTTGACTTTGGTTTTCCCCGTGTGACCTTCTTAATTCGGGTCAACCGTCTGGGCCGGGTTGAGGGGGTTACAATACTATTCTAAACATAAATACGAAAAGATCAAAGACAAATGACTCAAATCAAACCTACCTTTGGCACTGTCATTTAGGTCACATAAGTGAGAAATGTATATCAAAACTCCACAAAGATGGACTTTTAGATTCATTTGTTTTCGAACAATATGATGTATGTGAATCTTGCTTATTGGAAAAAAATGACTAAGGCTCCCTTTAACGGTAAAGGTGAAAGAGTAAGTGATTTATTGGGATTAATACATACTGATGTATGTGGGCCAATAAATACGCAAGCTAGAGGATGATTCCAGTACTTCATTACATTCACTGATGATTTTAGTCGGTATGGGTATATCTACCTTATGCGCCATAAATCTGAAGCACTTGAAAAGTTCAAGGAGTTAAAAAATGAAGTATAGAATCAAACATGTAAGAGTATTAAGGCACTTTGATCGGATCGAGGTGGAGAATACTTAAGCATTGAGTGTGATGAACTTCTAAAAGAGTGTGGGATTGTCTCACAACTTATCCCACCTGGTACACCACAGTTGAATGGAGTTTCCGAGAGAAGGAATCGAACATTGTTAGAGATGTTTCTATCCATGATGAGTCATAGTGATCTTCCGACTTCTTTTTGGGGACATGCACTTGAAGCAACTGCTTTCACACTAAATCGTGTTCCAACCAAATCGGATCAAAAGACACCATATGAGATATGGACTGGGAAGCTTCCTAGTATGTCTTTTATGAAGATATGGGGTTGTGAGGCTTATGTTAAACATCATATGTCTACAAAGGTTGAACCTAAATCTCACAAATGTATATTTGTTGGATATCCTAAGGAAACCAAGGGATATTATTTCTTTAACCCTAACAAGAACAAAATGTTTGTTGCTCGAACGAGAGTTTTTCTCGAAAGAGAATTCCTCTCAAAAAATGGAAGAGTAGAAATATTGAACTTGGAGAAGTTCAAGATCAACAGAATAATGAGCCAGAGGTTGAGCATGATCCACAAGTTGTTGAGGAACAATCAACAGTTCTAGAAACACGATCACTGCGTAGATCCACAAGAGAACGCCATGTACATGAGAAATATGAATTTCTCGTTACTACACATGGAGACGTTCTTCTGTTGGATCAAGATGAGCCAAGGACTTATCAAGAGGTGGTGGCGAACCAAGACTCTAAGAAATGGCTTGAAGCCATGAGATATGAAATGGATTCCATATCTGAAAACCAAGTATGGACTTTGGTTGAACCACTTGAAGGGGTCAAACCAATAGGGTGTAAATGTGTTTTCATGAAGAAAACCGACATGGATGGTAATATACAAACATATAAGGGGCGATTAGTTGCTAAAGGTTTTCGAAAATTTCATGGTATAGACTATGACAAAACCTTCTTCCCTGTAGCTATGTTTAAATCCATCTGGATCTTGCTTGCAATAGCTGCATTCCATGATTATGAAATCTTTTAAATGGACGTCAAAACCACTTTCCTTAATGGAAAACTTGAAGAGGATGTGTATATCACACAACTAGAAGGTTTTGTTGCTCCTGAAAATGCTAGAAAGGTTTGTAAGCTACAAAGGTCCATTTATGGATTAAAGCAGGCTTCTCGAAGCTGGAATCTTCGTTTCAACGATGCAATCCAAGAGTTTGGATTTATAAGAATTGAAGATGAGCCTTGTGTTTACGAAAGGGCTAGTGGGAGCATTGTTTCTTTCCTAATCTTGTATGTAGATGACATACTTATCATAGGAAATGATATACCTACTCTACAATCTGTTAAGACATGGTTAGGTAGTTGTTTTTCTGTGAAAGATTTGGGTGAGGCAGCATATATCTTAGGAGTTAAGATCTATAGAGATAGACCAAGACGACTCCTAGGTCTGAGTCAAAATACATACATAGACAAAGTGCTGAAAAGGTTCAGTATGGAAGAATCTAAGAAAGGGGTTCTTGCCAATGAGACATGGTATTTCTCTTTTGAAGGATATGTGCCCTTCAACTTCACAAGAAAGAGAAAGGATGAATAAAATTCCATATGCTTTGGCTATTGGTTCCATCATATATGCCATGATATGTAATCGACCAGATGTATCGTATGCCTTAAGCATGATGAGTCAATATCAGGTAAACCCTGGTGAATGTCACTGGGTTGGAGTTAAAAACATCCTCAAGTACTTAAGAAGAACTAAGGATACATTTCTTCTCTATGGAGGTGAAGAAGAGCATAGTGTAAAAGGTTACACTGACGCTAGCTTCCAAACAGACAAGGATGACTTGCGATCGCAATCTGGTTTTCTGTTTTGTCTTAATGGAGGTGCTGTGAGCTGAAAAAGTTCAGAACAAGACACAGAAGCTGACTCTACAACGGAGGCTGAGTACATTGCAGCCAACGAAGTGGCAAAAGAGGCTGTTTGGATCAAGAAGTTCGTAAGTGAACTTGGGGTTGTTCCCAGCATATCAGATGCTATAGAACTTCATTGTGACAACAATGGAGCCATTGCACAAGCAAAGGAACCCAGATATCATCAACGATCCAAACACATTCTGAGGCGTTTTCATATCATTCGAGAGATCATTGATCGAGGAGATGTGGAAATATGCAAAGTAAACACAAATGGTAACATTGTTGATCCCCTAACGAAGCCTTTGGCACAACAAAAGCATGATCGTCACACTGAGTCACTTGATATTAGATATGTGAGTGATTGGTCTTAGTGCTAGTGGGAGATTGTTAGAGTATGCCCAAAGACCAATCATATGATGATTTTATTGACTTACTATCTTTACCGATTTTATCAAATAAAGGCATTGTCGTTATTTTCTTTTGTTATATTTATGTGCATCAAATTAATAAAAGACAATAATATCAATATAATAATACGATTATTATTAAAAGATCCTTAGTTCAGTAATATTATGGACATGGATAATAATAATACGTTTAAAGCTAACATGTTGTTGATTGATGACAATGTGTTGTCATTGACATAGTGATGTCAAAATCAAAGCATGAATATGATGTTGGATAACAACATATTGGATACACCCGCTATGAGCATATGTCTTGTATTATTATGCAATTGTCACGATATTTCTCAAAATGATAACTATATGTATGATCCTTTGACTTGAGATCATTGCTATCTTAACATATATTATTGTGTGCTTTGGTGCAGTTAACGTTCACCGTAAATGGTTACACTATAAATACTGACATTGAGCATATCATGATATGTGTAGTGGGGTATGAATGGTCGAGATAGGATTTGTTCCTCCTACATAATAGGAAACATATCACATGCCACTTGGTTGAGTAAGACTAGAAATGCATGGCCATGCTCGAATAAGTTGATATGAGATATCACATATTATTCGTCTGTTGCCTACTCTAGATATCAAGAAATAATAGATAGGCAAAAAAAGTGTGACTATTCCAAGACTTGTGCCTATTCTAGATATAAAGGACAAAGGGATATAATACATTAGAATAGTTGATCACGAAGATGTTATGCTGAATATTTAGTTCCTGTAATTTAGGTGACAATGATACATTGCTAGATGTCACTCATTGTTTGTGATATTGGAACAGTTCTGATATTTGCTACTAATGTTACTGGAACCTACAGGGTCACACCCATGGTTGAAAAGAGCAATCAATAAATAAGTTACATAGGTAATATAGTTGTACGTATATAACATGTATAATTAATATTAAGACATATATATTTGATATATATGCTAACGTATTTTATTATACTTAGAATTCTGAATTTAAAATAATTAAAGTAATTATAGTTTGGAATTAATTAAAAGTCATATGCAGTTAGGGTAACATACTATAAAAAGGGGTTAATGGTCTAGCAGCCGTTTAACCCTTTTGAAACATATTTTTTCAAAAGCATTTTGTGAAAAAGAAAATTGCTCTCAAATTTTCAACCGGGGGAACTGAGTAGAGGCTGAGACGATCTATTCATGGAGTCTAAGATTTGTATCGTTCGTGAGATCGTTAGACGTTTCTGCTCTTGCTGTTTATCAAGGAACTCAATGTAAGTAAACCTATCTCTTCCTTCTGAATTCGGATTAAACGTACATGGATCGCTGGTGAGATCGTCGTGTTTGTTTTCCGCTACGCCATGGGGTGCGCCGATGATCTAACAGCAAAAACCCGGCTCAATAGTATCTCAACACGATCAATTGGATCCTGGAGTGATCTTTGTCGTGATTTCTTAGCTCGTTTTAATCCTACAAATCTAACTGACAAATTATGTAACGAGATCACTTCTTTTCGACAGGCTGATGACGAGTCCATGCATGAGGCTTGGGAGTGATATCGAGAACTCTTACACAAATGCCCCTTTCTCGGATTCCCAGTATGGACGTAGGTGACCATGTTCTACAATGCGGTTAACACGGGGACTAGAATGATGCTCGTTGCCTCGGCAAACGGCATATTCTTAGATAAGGATTCGAAAGAAGCCATGGAGATCCTAAACAAGACGACCAAGAATGATTATCAGTTCCCCACGGCCTGAAGAGGAGGAGTCCGTCGTCAACCCACAGTAAATGAAATAGGGGCCTCAGACTCAATTTCATCTCAAATCGTCACCTTAACAAAGCTGGTTCTGAACTTGTAGTCTTAAAACAATCAACAGGAAGTCAAGGTAATTGATTTATTTTGCAAAAATTGTAGAGGTAACCATGCTTTTTCTGAATGCCCGCAGAACCCCGAGTCAGCCTACTATGTTGGAAACTTCAATCACAACAACAACCAGATGTCCAACAATTACAATCCAGCCTGGAAAAAGCACCGTAACTTCTCCTGGAGAAACCCTAATAATTCCATGAACCCTCAAAATCAGAATGCTCTAGCCGCAAGATTCCAACAACCCATGCCGCCACCGCAGCACATGCAAGCCCAACAGCCAATGCAGTTTAGTTCTCTTGAAAACACTCTGCATGCTTTTATGAATCAAACTAGTGTATACATGGCTAACATTGACAGGTTCATTAAAAAGACAGAAACCTTTATGGACATGACTGAAATGCGGCTACAGAATAATGAGGCAACGTTGAAATCCATGGAAACGCAGGTGGGGCAGATTGCTCAAATCCTGAACAACAGGCAAGTTGGAGGATTCCCTAGTGACAATGAAGATGCCAAGGGAATGTCATACGAGAAGTGCAAGGCTGTAACAACCAGGAGTGACATCCAACTAAAACAGCCACAGACCAAACAACCAACAAAAGAGACATCACAGGAGCCCATTGTCCTTACACAGTCTAAAGACAAGGATGCCGCGGCACCAGTGAAGACAAATCCTGACGCCGCAGACCCTATGGCATCACACACAAAGCTCATAGATTGCCCACCATGTCCACCATTCCCACATAGGCTGAAACAACAAAAGCAGAAGTACCAGTTTAAGAAGTTCGTGGACATCCTTAAACATGTACATATAAATATACCTTTGGTGGAAGCAATCAAAGAGATCCCAAAATATGCCAAGTTCCTCAAGGACATAATGTCAAAACGAAGAAGAATTGGGGAATTTGAAACGGTGGCTGTAACGGAGGAATGTATGGCCACATTACACAATTTAGCACCACCCAAGCTCAAGGATCCCGGAAGCTTTCTCATACCATGCGCGATCGGGAACACATATGAGGGGAGAGCACTATGTGATTTAGGTGCAAGAATTAATATCATTCCTAAGTCCGTCTTTCAAAAATTGGGGATTGGGACGGCACAACCAACCACAGTGATGCTACAGCTTGTCGATGGATCACATGTGCAACCAGAAGGGAAAATCGGAGATATCCTGGTAAAAGTGAATAAGTTTATTTTCCCTATTGATTTCCTCATCTTAGATTGCGATGTAGATGAAGGAGCTCCGTTTATACTTGGACGGCCATTCCTCTTAACTGGGAGGACTGTAATCAATGTGGAGAAAGGAGAACTGACAATGAGGATTAATGATGAGCATGTTACAATTCATGTCCTGAACAGTAGGAAACATGCCAACGATACAACAACTTGTCAGGCACTACAGGCCACTCAGCAACAAGGTAGCAGTAAGGAACCAAAAGGCCCCAACACTGAAGCGGTAGAATGTCGCGACAAACATATTGGACCATGCTAGGACACATGTCGCGGCACACAAGGGGGAGGACATAGACAAAGGCTGCTACCACATACATGAGCTCACGTTGTGAGGGATAAGGAAGTATACATGTTAGGCACACTTAATTTTCATTTTTATTTTTAGGTTCAGTTTTTTTAGAATAAAATTTTATTTATCTATACTTATTTATCGCATTTTTTAGAATAGTTTTTGTTCGTTTGTTTTAGGAGGGAGATCAAGAAAGAAAAAAAGAGAGGAACCAACGGCTTGGAGAACAGAGTGTTCGTTGCCGCGACATCATACGCTCAATGCGCTGCGAGAGCCGCAACGGCTAGTTTTCCAACGAGCAAAGTCGCAACGAGCTGTAACGGCTAGTAACGGCCGCGACCGCGAATTGTGCTCCAACTGCACAATGAGCCAAGACACTATAAAAGGGCCACTATTCTCCTTTTTTCACTTCCTACTTTCTTTTACTTTCTTGAATCTCACAGTTATTCTCGCTTTATTTTGCTCTCAATTTTTTTTGCTCTATCTCAAATTCTCTCACCACTCTTATAAAATTCAGATGGCAGCCAGAGGAGCATCTTCCTGCACTGCCGCGACATCAGCCTATACTCGCTTCGCACCGACATCGGTGGAAGAAAGGTTCAAAATGTACTACCTCTCGCGGTAGGTATGGGAAGAGCAAGGGTTCCATGCCTCAAGTGAGCAAAAAATTATGGCATCGAGAACTTCATTTTTTAACAAGATCATCCACCAGAAGTAGCAAGTTTTCTGCCTCCAGTCAGCTTAGGCCAATCTCACGATAGTTTGAGAGTTCTATGCTCATAGGCCGAGTGTCGATGCATTTTTCGTGCATGTGAGGGGAAAAGCCATTCGTATCGATTCCGACACCATCAATAGTTTCTACAGCATGCAAATTGAAAGACATGAGCATGCCGAGGTTTTGGAGGCCCTAACAGAAGATGATGTCTTGTACATAAAGGAGGAACTTTGCTTCGCTGGCACACCATGGGAGGCCGGATCACACAGAGGCTCGGTGCAGCGGCGATATCTACGGTCGGAAGCCAAACTATGGAACAAGTTCATCTGCCACCGCCTTCTATCGACTTCCCACAGCACAGCCGTTGATCGGCCCAGGCTTGCTCTTATCCATTCTATTATGCAAAATCATAAAATTAATGTAGGTAATTTTATTGTGTAGGAAATCTACAAATGTGGAGTAAAGGAGAAGGGGCCGCTCTATTTCCAGTCACTCATCACTGGTCTCTATATGGAGAATGAAGTCCCATTCGATAGAACCGATGAACTCACAAAAGAAAGACAAGGATGGGACAAGGTGACCTGCCATAGAATAATGGCGATCTCAAACACCGAACCTCTGCATGCCAGACCGATGTAGAGTATTTTCGGGGCAGCAACCTCAGCATCCGTCCCGATGACACCTTAGACACATGCCCCTACCGACGTAAACCTCCAGCAGATTCTAAGCAAACTGGAGGCAGTAGACCAATGCCAGCAGCTATTCACGGCGTATACCAAGGAATTCCACACCGTAACAACTCAGTGGATCCAAAGGAGGTTCCCTGATCCAACGGTCCAATTCCCAATCTTCCCTGTCGCCGTCTTCTCTGTCGCCGCTGCAGCCTAGCACAGAGCCCAAGAGACCCCTGCCGCCGCTTCTACTAGGCAACACCAGTCCCAGCCCGTCGCAGCCTCGACACACTTTCTGCCGCAGCAAGGAGAGGCAAGCGAAAGGCTGGCTTAGACACACCTACCGAATCCGTACCCCACACCACCTCAGATAGTGACCACTCTGTTAGCCGGATGTTTGACTTGATCAACTGCAAAGGGCTGAACATGGACAACGTCGACCTTGATTCCCTTAAAAGGTGGATGCCCCAACAACAAAGCCCACCCACCATCACACATCTACCCACCCCGAGAATCCAAACGAATCAAGCAAACAACTTCTAAGCCAACGATGAGCCTAATTTTGCAGTCCAACAGTGACGAGTAGGATGATTCTGCCACCTCTAAATCTATTTAAATTCATCTTCATTTTTTTTGCTTCTTATCTGTTTATGCCCTCCTATTTTGTGATATTATTTTTTTTCTATCTTATGTATGAAATGTAAGCTTTGAGGGAAATTCTTGGTTCGAGTTTGGGGGTGTAGTTTGAGAGACTAAGGCACTACCATGTTGTAACAGTAAAATATAATTGCCATGCTATTTCGTGCTTTTACTTGTTAAAACTGTTTTTAATTGCATTTCCTTACTTGAATTTCGCTTATGCCTAGGCAGTACTTTCTATCAATTGCATTAGTTTAGTTTTCATTAAATCCTCTTTCTTGGCAATAGAACTCTCTCTTCTTACCATTGTTTAGAACTGCTTAGAGCCTTTATTTTTAGGATGCTTAAAGGAAGATAACTTAGGATCACACTATGGGATTAAAACTTAAACACCATTGTGACTTGCATGATTTAAGGAATTCTAGTACACTTAGGACATAGACTAGCTTAGAAAGAAACTTGGGTAAAAGTTAGAGGTGCCCACCACTGGCTCTAGCTTAAGAAAGCCCTAGAGGTGCCTGAAACCTGCTCTAGGTTAATCACTATATGTGCCCGAAACTGGCTCTAGTAGGTTAGGCTGCTTTAAAAAACCCCAAGTTGAGTAGTTTAATGCTTAAGTGTTTACATAGAATCCTTGTAATCATTTTTTTTCACAATACATGCACACACTCACAAATCTTATAGTTTGATTCTAGGGAATTCCTAGGGCATCCAAAGACTTAAGTGTCGAAGCGTTCTTCACCATGGTTTGGAGAGAGAAGGAAAAGTAAGACCAAGGATACAGTTTATAAAAATCAAGGTTTGGCAATTGATGGTTTGCATTGCTTGAGGAGAAGCAATAGTTCGAGTTTGGGGGTGTGATAAGTGCCCAAAAGTCATATATTTTGACCCCTTATCATGACAATTATCACTCAACCTACACCCATTTGAGCTGCATTATGGCTTTTCATGCATATATTTCATCATTTATAACTTTGATCTTATTATTCTATTTATTCTATGAAAAAGGTACTATTTAATGCATGATTGGTATTCTTGCAGATTTGCACTGTTGGAGCAGAAAGATGCCGCCACAACATAAAAAGAATGAGGGAAGATGAGGAAGCCTTGCTGAGCAGACAACAAACCTTGATCGAGACAAGCCACATGACAACTTCTACTGAGGGAAGCTGAGGAAGCCTTGTTGAGCAGAGCAGACCGATGCCGAGACAACAAAAGCTAGGCTGTGGCAGCATTTTGCTTGAGGAAAAATGAGCAAAGTGGTAGCCGACTTGTAGAGCTTTTAACGCTGGATTTTTCTACACATTTTGCGTGGCAACTGGAGCTCGAGAAGAGGAGGAAAACATGGAAGGAAGTATAAAGTTGGACTCTTGGACAAAAGTGTATATTGTAATAAATTAAAGAGATTTACTTCTTTAATAAAGTCTAGTCCAAGTCCAACTTAACTTCCTCTCCAAGAAGGATTTGTGCCTACACCTTCCCCTATATAAAGGCTTGCCGCCATGAAGAGAAGGGAGAGGACATTGGATCGGAAAAAGAGAGAGATAGATTGAGCTTAGTATTAGTTTCATTATGTTTTAAATTTCTTAGGGTTAGGATTAGTTTGTTTAGTAGTTGTGTGAAAACTCTTTGTACTTAGTTCTTGTTCTTAATGCAATAAAAGTTAAGGTTTGCTTATTCTGGCTTTAATTATTTTTGCATTCTACTCAGGAGAGGGTTAGTGAGATCATCCATTTGTTCAATATCGGGAGAGTTGAGCTCACAAAAGGAATAAGTACGGTTTTCGCCCCATGTGGTGTTAACTAACTCAGCCTAGGGATAGGTTAGAGTTTCAGCGGCTAAAAGAAGTGTATGAATAGTTGGTGTTTTGCCCTTTGATCCACGTCGGGAGGTATCATCAGAGTTTAGTCATCAACCAGCATTCCATGCTTAGGGATAAGGCGGAACCATCCAAGGAGACTTTGCCGAGCCTTAGCTGTATCTGCCCACGAGCAAGGGATTGTTGCGGCAGGACATCAGCCATTGCGGCCACGGCAGGGATTTAGGTAACTGCCCTGGAAGTTGTGCATTGTTGCATTCAAGAATAGAAACAAAGTCAAGAGGATTCCACACTAAGACACACTCTAATCCGGCCTATCTTGTCATATTGATTTCTTTTCTATTTTATTTACTAGATTTCATTAGTTTAGTTATTTTTAGATTATCTCAAATCACCCGACTAAATTGTTTTTTTACTTTATTTATTTTGCAGTGCGAGAGAGTAGAACCGGAGGTTGAGTACCAATCCCTGTGGAGACGATACTCTTATACTTATCCATATATTACTTGCGTCGTGTATACTTACACAATTGCAAAGCACTATTTACACACAACATAAATCACAACATAAGTCCGTCCAGGATTCAAGAGATCTGGATGGAATACTATTCAACCACAATTTCGCCCTATCCCTTAGTGAATCAAGAAATAATTTTAGTCTCAGAACATCTGCAGGAACTCCTTGTAGCTTGAATGAATTGCGTATTTCCAGGAATGATTTGAGATGTTGTCTGGCATCTTCAGTTTCCGAACCGCCAAATTAACCAATCGTATTGATCATATTGCACATCACTGGTTTTAATTCAAAATGGTCGGCTTTAATTTCAGGTGCGACAACTCTTGGAGTGAGACCGACAAGATCCTTCTCTACGTAGTCTCTGATGGGTTTGTTCCTTACTTGAACAAGTTGTACAACGATAGCTCCCCCTTCGACTCCAACATTCTGGTTGTCGTTGGCATTATGATCTCTGTAAACTGGATCTGCCATTGCTGCTCTTTGCTCACATAGTCGTCTACTGGATATGTCATTGCTGCTCTTTCCGTCTACTGGATCTCATGTTCAAGTGGGTAATCTTGTGCTGTCGGATTTGCCCTGTTCATACACGAGAGCATAACCAAAAATTGTTAGCCCTTTGAAACCAACAAACAAAAACAAAAATAAAATGTGAAAATAAAAGAAAACAAAGGTGCAAGAAAATAAAAACAAAGTTAGTATTGCCAATCCCCAGCAATGACGCCAAAAACTTGTTGCAGGTATTAGAGTGCTTCGCAATTGGTGCAAGTGTACACATTGCAAGTTATAGTATAGAATAGATATCGTCTCTACAGGGATTGGTGCTACTTCGGGAATCTAATTTCTCGCACTGAAAAAAGAACACAAATTGGTGATTGCAGGAGTTCTAATTAACAAGTAAAATAAAAGAGCAATTAAAAGAAATATGTAATCGAATAAGAGAGAGTAGGCCGGAATATTGTGGGTCATGATGTGATAATTGAATGAATCGTCTAGGTATTGAATGCAAGAGCAACTCAATTGTCTTGACAACTAGCAACAGTAGGATTGCCTAGGCAAGTGCAATTGCATGGGCAACTGGGAATGGTGTGATTGCCTGGGAAAATGGGCAATTTCCTTCAAGGTTCGGCGAAGCGTTCTTCACTGGTTTCTCCTTATCCCTAATTCAAAACACTAGTTAATTGTGCATGCCTTGGTGATACATTTCTTCGTTAACCATGGTTGAATATCAACTGATCTTTCGCTCCTTTTAGCCGTTGAAATTCGTAACTTATCCCTAAGTCGAATTAGTCTTCACCAACATACGTTTGAATGAAAACCATGTTCATTCATTTCTTGAATCTAACTCTTCTGATATTATATAAATGGATGAATTCACCAGATCCTCTCCCAATTCACTCGCAAACAAAATTAAGAATCAAGAATGAACAAACCTTGAAATTAAATTGCAATTCAACTACCTAAAATCATTTCTCGCAACCACTAAAACACAATAACCCTAGCCAATGTATTTTAGTTCATAGTTGGGTTTAAAAGAAAAATAAAGTAAAGGTCTCCCAACATGAATTAAATTGAACAAGGAGGTAGAAGACGATGATGCCGAGTAGCTCTCTCTCTTGAATTCTCTCTCTATCAAATATGTGGAGGCTATGGTTGAGTCTCCCAACATGAAATAAATCTCTTTTATTTATTTATTCCTCCAAAAACTCCTCGTAAACTCTTGAGATTTAATATCATTTTGATCTCCACGTGGGACTCCAATTCTTCCAGGATTAATCCTTGAATTTCTCATGATTATCTTGAATTAAATGGATTTATCCTTCTAAAATCGAGAGCTCCTTTTCTCTTATCCTCAATTGCTTCGGCAACCCCAACTTGCTTGGGCAACTAAATCCTGCATGCAGAAAAACACATACCAGCAGCACCTTGCACACCAAAATCAACTGAATTATGTGAACAAGCATGGCAGTGAAGAAAATAGTGTAATTATGCATGAATGACTAAAAATGCAGCTAGAATGAGCCTATGTCTAACAATAATTAAGAGTGAAAAGGGTAGAAATATGGTACTTTTAAACACTTAACACTAGTTCAAGAATTCTACGTTCATCGTGTGACTAAAGATTCACCCTTCTTGATGATTCGTGTACGTGTGTGCGTTTTGATGAAGGGTATATTAACATAATGTTTGAGTTGGAAGGTGCAGGGGATGAACATTTTGAGTTCGCCGAATTGTTGAGTGCTTCCAAGAGAAAGAAATTGTTGACTGATTTGTGCGAACCTGGCACGGCTTGGATCGTATCATCAAAGGGACACCGAGCGATGAAACGACTGGCATTGAAGCCTCAGCCGAGGGGTTGGAACCACTTTTTAAAGGCAAATCTGATGCTAACATCGGACAACGAAACTGTATCGGAGGAGAGGCTGGCATTGTTGCACTCAATCATTGTCGGTCGGAAAATCAATATTGGCTGGCTCATCATTGAAGAAACCTATAAATGTGCGGCGATAGGTAATGGTAGTTTGTTTTCCCCTCTTTTAATTTCTATCATTTGCATGCAACATGGTGTGCCTAAGCTTGATACATATAAGGGCCAAACGATCAAAGGAACTACAATTACATCTGCTATTTGGAAAAACCTCACCACTACCGAGGCCAAGGGAAGGAAAAAGTGCATACGCCAAAGCCCAAGGTGCTGAAGGTAGAGCCAGCTCCCATGCCAACTAATGCAATGGCATTGCTCTTCCAGATCTACCAGCGCCAGGAGATTATTCTCCAAAAATTGGAGACAGTTGAGGAGCGAAATCTCAAGTTCTAGCGTTATGCTCATGTTAGGGATGTTGCCACCAAAAAAACTCTTGAAGGCATGCCTCCAAGTGTCTTGCTAGACTTCCCAGATTCCCCTGCCGAGATCTTTGCCTGCCAGCCCTCAATCAGTTCATACCCCATCTGATGCCACAGTTTTGTTGTCTGCAGTTCAAGTTGAATCCACCAGTTATGAGTCCCCAATTGAGTCGAAGGAACCCAAAACCATGTCTACCAAAGCTAACTCTGCTAGAAAGCCTGCCACTACACCTAGTGCACCTACTCAATCCGATGGGACCGCTATTCTTGCCGCATCGGACCCTGTCAAGATTGTGGAGGAAGTTCTCCAAGTTGTTGGAGCCTCCACTGCCACCGCAAAGCCAAGCATGAAGGGAAGGAAAAGGATGGCCCCTGATCGTGGGACCTTTGTGAAGAGAAAGACCCGTGTCACACGTGAAATATCATTCGAAAGGGAGTCCTCCTCTTCCTAAACTCCTTTGCATTCCATTGCATTTTCATGATCATGCATTTTTATTATTTTTCTATTTTATTGTATATATGTGTTTTTTTTCATACAATGCGGATAATGCACATCTTGGGTTTGGGGGTGTGCATTTTCTCTCATTTATGCCATGCATTCCATGTTTAAATTTTTGTTGTCATGTCGTGTAGTTCATATAGTTTAGTTGCATACCGAACCATTAAGAAAAAGTGAAAAATAAAATTTTGTCTCAGCTGAATTTTGAAGATTGTTAACAATTGGTTAGGCAAACTTAATTTGATCTAGTTGTCTGCCCGATGAGGAAATTTAAATATTAGTTTACCATGCCAACATAATAGTTATGCCAGGTTTGCTTGACAATTGATCTCTAGTTTAGGGAAATGAACTTTCACTTAACACGTAGTATGCATCTAGTTCCCTAGAAAACTTCAAATTTTTTAAGCTAAACTTAGATTTCTAAAAAATAAATTTGATGCCAGGGTAAAAACAAACTAATATGGCAGCAATGTTCTTCCATGGCAATGGAAAAAATAACCTCTCCTCTACCTTAGGGTTAAAAAGTTACTTGGGGCTTCGTGGTTTGCACCCTCTTAGTTTTCAAGTCCAAAACCTTAGGGTATGAGTTGAAGAGAAAGCCTAGTGATATTTTGATTAACGTGGGGGCTTGTGGTATGCTTCCTCTTACTTCTCACCTCAAACAATTTCACGAAGCAAGCTTAAATTAATGCCAATAAAAACACCTTGGCAAGAAAAAAGAGAAATATGTGTTTTAGTAATAAAATTGACTAAGGGAGTAAAAAGATACTTGATGCATATTGCCTACACAAAATGCACTTTTCATACCCTTAGACTAGAGTTATATTGATGCACTTGAATTACTACCTGCTTGGCATTGTTGCATTGAGATACCTAAAGGCAGAAATAGAGCCAACTTCTGCTTGCCAGCACTTGTTGGCATTCTGACCAAAATTTTGCTGAGGTACTATTTTCGTAATTTTTGTTTTTCTTTGCATTACTTGAGGACAAGCAATGAGCTGGGTTTGGGGGTGTGTTATCTCCTCAAAAGTACCAATTTTTATGCCATCCTTACAATGCTTTTTCTTGCTTTTGAGTACATTTAGTTGCACTTAGATGTAAAATTCATGCATTTGCATAAGGCGTTTAGATTTTTTGTCTATGCCAGTGTGAAGGGTTGTTTTGTTGGCAATTTTATAGGTTTGGCATAGCAATTGGCAGAAAAGAGCAACACATGAAGGAATGCCAAAGAGAATGCCAAGATGTTGTTGGCACAGATGGACCAAAAAATGCCAAGCACCGGTGGCAAAGAAGTGGAATTTGATGCCAAGCCAAGTAGCTGTTGAACCCGAAAAAATATGACCAGATCAGGTTGCGAGAAAATAGCAATTGGACCAAACTCTGAAAAAATAACAGAAAATTAGTGCCAAGCTTGGTTGGCAGAATGATGACAAGTTTGGTTGCCAAATGGCGAAGACAGATGATGTCACGCCTAGCTTGATCAGCTTATCACCTTATCAACTTATCACTTCAAATCTGGATAAAGGTGATCACAAGCCTCATCCCTTGCACATTCAAATTTCAAATGCAAGGGCTTAACCCAGTTTACCTTTCACGCCTATTTAAAGACCAATGGAGCAAACAATTGAGGAAGGACTTTTGGAGAATGATCCATCGACGATCGGCTGCACCAAGGAGACGTGGTTCTACCCACTTGAATGAGAGCCTGGATCTTGAAGGGCTGCATCGAGAGACCCCTTCTCGCCATATTCTCTTTGTTTAGTTGTTTTCATTTTCTTTCAAAAGATGATGTGTTCTCAAAATGTTGAAGGTTTTATGGTTGATACCCTCACCATGAACTAATTTAATAGTTGGTGGGGGATGTTTGCGTTGAACGTTGTTTTTATGTTATGTTTTTAATAATAAAAATCCTTTGACATTGTTTTTTCTATCTAGCATACTTTACCATTTTCTAAATACTATGCCAAGTGAGAGCTGGCACTGTTGGCCTATTGCACCTCAATATCTTAACAAACTTGGGTGGCAACGATCAAGTTATTGTATACTAAGGCGAGATGCTTCGAGAGAAGATGTTCAAGTAGATGAACTTACTTCGGAATTGAAATCTACCCCTTAGGAGTATAGATTGGATCTTAATCAAGTTGGTTTCTGAAAAACACATTCAATATAGAGATATAGAAGTTTTTACACAGTCAATTTAGGGCAATGATCATCGAGAGAGGCTTTGACAATTTGAATTTGCTCGGTAAAAAATTCCAAGGCATGACATTATTAGAAGCTGGCATGGCATGAATAGCGTGAAAACTGGGCATCCCTTGCCAACGCTCACCGTTCATTTGACACTCTCCTTACCAACGCTAGTTTATTTAGCTTTTCTTGTCTTTACTTTATTTTCAAATCCACTCTTATCTTAAACAATATTTTTCTTCAACAAGTAAACATTCAAAGCAATCGAATTCCAAGTCAATCTCTGTGGGATTGATACTCAGCTTATTGTTGTATTACTTGTTGGTCGTGTATACTTGCACGCAAAAGACTCAATCTTTGTCACTGTTTTTACTACATATCTAATACATTTTCTAACCCTTTTGCCAATACTTAAGAGAGTCAACAAGTTTTTGGCACCGTTGCCGGGGATTGCAACGAAATTTTATTGTTTTTGTTTTATCTTACTTATTTGTTTTTTTTTGGTGTATGACCAGGAGCCGCCCTACGAACTATCAACCATTTGACCTTGAAATTGAACGAACCTACCACAAAATGAAGAAGAAAATTAAAGAGATAGATCTAAACAGTAAAGGAGGAGTAGAAGGTGTCTCATAGAATCAAGGGAATCCACCTATACACGGAGGAAATCCTGCCGCACCCGTAGTGGAAGATGCCATAGAAAGACCAATTCGAGAAAACTCGGCACCAAATATTGATAACCTGATGCCAGAAGTGATTGGCACTGAGGTAAATGCATCAAAATTTGAACTTAAACTAATAATGATTCAAACTCTTTTGAATGTAGGTCAATTTGATGGAGCACTTACTAGAGACCCAAGGCAACACTTGAAGCAATTCATGGAGATTTGCCTGCTATTTTAGCAGCCTGGAGTATCAGAGGATACTGTGAAGCTAAAATTATTCAACTTTTCCTCGAGAGACAGCCAAGACTTGGCTTAATTCCTTACCACCTGGCTAAGTCACCTCATGGGGAGACCTATGCCAGAAGTTTGTGACACGTTTTCAGCTGCCAACACTCACTGCCAGTGTAGCTTTATTTTTTTCATTAAATTGTTTCCCAATCGATAATTCATCACATTGGCTCATAGTTAATTATGGCATATCCAGGAATTGAGGCGCCCCTGTCACATCAAAATCTACTGAGTTCATGTGAGTAGGAGGTTTATACCATGTAATGTCATCCCCGGTCGAAACGAATTCTCCAACACCGAAATCAGGGTCATCACCAACATCATCAGGGACCAAATCTAGATCCCAATATCTTCATCTTTACTCGAATCTTCAAGTGTTTCTCCCCATCGACCTCAAAAGGTTTTCCGCATCAACATCAACTGTCGGATCAATAGTTGATTCTTGTAATGTATGCTCATCGATCCATATTATGCTGCATATGTTGAAGGCCCAGCTGGACAAAATGTACTTGATGTCCCACTTGCCAACATTGCGACAAAATTGCCTCGGGACATATCAATCTCATTACCTAAACCCATTTGAGTAGATTCTCCAACTACATTTCTAGATGGGTCGGGAACATCATGCACCTCAGCAAACAACTCGATATTTCGAATATGCCTAGATTCATGCTCTGCAATCATTATTCCATCATCAGTATTATCTTGGAAAGTTATTGCAGAATATCTAACTGGATTGTTACATGTCAGCCACCGGCACCACAAAACATGAATCACAGCTCCAATTTTCTCGGATAACTCCTCCTTCATTTCTCGAAGCGAATTTCTGTCGCGACCGTTTTTGAAACACGTTTGTGTAAAAACATCCAGACCATTAGGGTTTTGGAAATCGGGGTTTTCATTTTAAATTGACCTTGAAATTAGGGGTTTTCCATTTTTAATCAAATTTCCTTTATTTCCATAAAAAATGTTTTGGAGTCACCATCGGTCACTTTGGTAGACCAGACACCATAAAAAGCGGACCATAGATTTTTTTAATAAAATTCGGGTTCAGGAGTCAGTTACGTGTAGGGAAGGGTTAGAACCCGTACAAACGCTCTTTATCGGTACCTTATTAATTTCATGTGGCGTGTTGGCATTTTGAACATTATTCTGAAATTAATTAAATATTTTAATTGTTAAATTGATTCCATTTCGAATAGGGATATCCTTTTGTAAGAAAATACATTTAGGACGAATATAAATTTTGAAACGTCCGAATACATTAAGACTCTTCAATTTATATTCAAAATGTATCTCAATACAAAAGTTTTAATTCATGTCCAATTATGTTGTTGTTCATTTTAAGTAAAACCTAATTAAGGCTCCATTAATTAATTAATTAATTAATTAATTAATTAAGACTCTATGAATATTATTGATTTTGGGCTTTTATGGTAACACCCAAATAATTGGACACTACACATATTAGGCCCAAAAGTAATAATATTTCTAACTTTAGTGTAACGAATTATTTAATCATATTTTCAATTTATTTAAACTAATTATATGTGATTTTCATTTTCTATGTTCAAATGAAGTATTAAATCTCTTATCTAAATATACCCTTGATTAACATCACATTGCAATGTGATACTAATCAACTTAGAACATTTAGACTTTCATTAAATATTCATTTATTTTCTATAATGCCCTCTCCTAGCAAATTAATTGAATTTAATTAGAGAACTTAGTCCTAAAAGGCTCTATTTTAATTACACTAGATGAATTAAAGTCTCCTAAACAAGTATACTATATGCTTAATTAAAAATATGCATAAAAGATAAATAAACAAATAAATTATAATAATTAAACAAAGGCAATTAAACTAATTCCAGAACTAAATTGCATTAAGTACAAAGTTATAGAGCCAAATTACAAGGAATTAGTGACCATTCTACAAGAAAGGGTAAACTCAAGAGCCCAAGTCTAATTCCCTTAAAAGGATAACCAAAGCCCGATTTAAATTCGACCCAAAACCACCAACCCAACTCGAACTCGGCCCAAAGCACCAAGGCCATACTCCACCAGCTGACAGACCTGTATTTGAATCCGCTTAGAAACGCGTGGATCCTCTCACGAACCAGTACCAAAACGGTGCCTTGTCGACTCGCGTATAAGAGGAGAGTGACCGGGCCAACTAGGCCATTTCTCATGAACCACTCTCTCTCTCTCTTGTCACACTCTCTATCTCTAAACTCTCTCAATTCAAACACATCGAACCCAGAAATCCTCACCTTATCTTGATCAAAACCCTAGTTCTCCCTTCAAATTCATCCTAGTTCTTCATCTTTTCTATGTTCAATACTCAAAAGAACTTAACACCTTCCTTTTCCTTGTTTTTTTTTTCGGATCAAAACTCATTTTTCTTCACTCGTTCTTGCCCAATTCTTCATTTTTCACCCGTTAATTCAACTCTTACACCTAATCCGCTCTGACACATGTTTTCCTTTGATCAAAGCCAGAATTTCCTTAAGATCACAAACCGTCTTTCCAAATATTTCCCATTTGATCTTCGTTCAACTCCAAAACCCTAGCCTGACATGTTTCTCAGCCACCGGAGGCGACACCGATCACCGGCCGTCGTCTCCGGTTATCCCTAACCTTTTTCCGATGACTGAAACTTCTCCAATCATCTTCTTCGGCCAGCCTGCAACTTCCGATCATCTTCTCCAGCAAAACCTGCAACTCCGGCCACCGTGCTTCGCCTCCGGAGCGATTCCCGGCCACCGTCCGCTGTCGTGCCAAAACCCTAAAAGCTCCATTTTCCTCGATTTTTGCTCCTAAACCTAAATCTACAACACGTTTCATCAGAAACACCCATCTTCCCCTCCTAAACTAACTACTCGAACAAAAAATCATCCTCTCTATCATTTGACTCTAGCCGAACCTAACTCTCCACTCTCGGACTCTGACGATAGACAAAAGAAAGCTAAGTGACCGAAACTCTCTTGTTTTTTTCATTTTAGAGTTTTAGATCTAGGTTTTGCTTATGTTTTTCTAGCTTTTAGCTTAGGTTTGACTTATTTTTGTGATTTCAATGCAGGAATATGAAAGAAGGAAAGAGGAGCTACCTTCTAATGAACTCAGGCGACGATACAATGCTCTGATCAAAGGCGATGGCGTCTAATTTCGGTGTCTCTTCTGATTCTAGTGAGACCTTTCGATTTCTTCTCTCTCTCTCTAATTATTGCCGTAATTATTGTTGTAATGATTAGCCCATTAATGTTTTCTCTCTTCTTTTTTATATCTGATAGTGGAGCGTGATGTCACACTGATGTGAACGAAGCCAGCTGCCTCCAGCTAGGCTCAATCTGCGTGATCACGGGAAGGAGGAATGAGAGTGCGACACGCGTCCCTTGGGTCTCGGTTTTGGGCGGGAAATAAAAGCACATATGGGTTTTGTGTTTCTTTGCCCGATTTACATATGTTTGTTGGGCTGGCAGATATATATGTATTGTCAATGGGTTGGCAAATTATGTATTTCGGGCCTAATACTTGTATTTGGGCTTTGTATAATAAAAATGGGTATTGGATATGTAAAATGAACTCTATATTGTATATTTTGGAATATTTATTTATTTCTTATTCGAATATTATATATGCCCACTTGGACAAAATGTTGGTATTACAATTGCCCCTCTTGTCTCATTGCTGTGGAACATGAATAAGGCAAAGACTAAAAAGACACGAATTTTGTCCGAACCATCCACTCATGAAATCTTGAAGTTCTTCTTCTCATTATGAAATTCTTCAATCTTCCTTTATCTCCGTCTTTAGCTGGGGATGAACTCTTCTCATTAGAAATTCTTCCCTCGCTGATCGAACTCTTCTTCCTTGCAGGACGAACTCTTCTCATTAGGAGTTCTTCTTTGCTGGGGCAGACTCTTCTCATTAGGAATCCTTCTTTGCTGGGCGAACTCATTTCATTAGGAGCTCTGTCTTTGCTTGTAACCCCCTTAGCCCGGCCTAGACGCCCGACCCGAACTAAGAAGATCATATGGGGAAAACCAAAGTCAACTCGTTAAAACCGACTTCGATTAACGACCCTTTTTTCTTTTATTTTTATCTTCCTCAGATGCACATTAAATTCTATATGTTAAACAAAGCATTTTAAAAGAAACGGCACAGCGATCGGAGTTCGATTAGAGGTTCAATTGCTTAAATTAGATATTTAGGGACTAAACTGTAATTTCTGAAAACCACAGGGACTAATTAAATTTTATGATTACCAATCCTTGATTAGTCATCTCACATGCTTCCATGTAAAATTTCATCACAAATGGATCATCCAAACTCAACCAATTGAACATACAACATCCAGGGACCAATATGCAACATTTCAGAACTTTAAAAGACACTTTCAACTAAAAATAATGGTCGGGTATCGGTACACTTAAGCCTGTATCGATACGCGGGAAGGTAGTAGCCAAAGTTGGGAAAAAGGTATCGATACACTTCCCCGCGTATCGGTATGGCCTTCAGATTTTGCACAGGCGTATCGATACACTTCCCCGCGTATCGGTACGACCTTCAAACTTTGCACAGGCGTATCGATACGGGGGCAATTCGTACCGATACCCTTGTGTTGATTTTCCTGAGAAAAGCCTTCGAGTATCGATACTCAATCCCAAGTATCGATACGCATACCAGAAAAAAAACTATAACAGCCCTCAAAACGCAGTTGACAACAACTATACATGTCCAAAACATCCCTAAAAGGTATAACAAACATTTCCAACATATAGGCATAAAAAAACTAGCCACAATGCAAGTATTAGGCACAACATCTCATATAGCATATGCAACTAGAATGAACATGCCTTTAACCATAAGTCATAGCAAAACTAAGATGCAAAATGAGGATCCAAAGACCACATAAAGGTTGTTCACAAGACTCCAAGCGCAACTAAATATGCTCAAGGTGTTACACATCACCAAACAATTCATGAGTGGAAATCCCTCCCATTGCCTCTTATTACACTAAAGTAAAACTACATAATTTGCTTAGCCAAAACACTTGGATATCATTTGTTAGCTTGCTGCCAAAAATGTTCAATTCTCTGCATTGATGAAACAAATGAGCGTAAGCATAAAGCTTAGTGAGGACCGCTATAAAATCAAAACAATCATCAATGCATTTTCAAAACAAAAACATCAATCTTTGTAAAACACATGGCTTCCTTTAAAAAAATGAAGTTTTAAAACACATTTTCTCTTTCAAATCCACATGCTCATAGCATCATTAATTACAACAACAAAACCTTTGCTCATGCTTAAACCAAGCATCACATGCACTCTAGCATAAGTCTCAAGCATCGCATGCTTTCTCATAATAAAGCATCCCAAAATAATACGTTATAACATCATCATTATATTAGCTCACAAGTGATCTTTAACAAGAACCATATCAAAACACAACACAATTGACACAATCGACACAATCGGATACGCGGATTACAAGCATTGTCCCAAACGCTTCATACACACTACCGGACACTCAAGGCTAACACACGATATTAGACCATCAACCGTTGTGACCCCGTGGTGGAGTTTAACGGTACAATCACAACCCTCAACACCACTCATCGGTAGTTGTGTGATTCCACTAACACGAGCATGGGACACAAAACACAAGATTCACCCACGAGATTAGACCATCAACCGTTGTGACCTTAATCTCAATCGTTAGGGTACTTGGATGGAGTGTACGGTACAATCACAACCCCTCGACATCCAAGGTGACTTTATTCATGGTGCACCCAATCCTATAGCCAGCTAACTATATCTGATTAAAGTAACCAAAACCATTTACCATCACTTGGCAATATAATAATCAATCATCATTTACTTACTGTTTTACAAGCATAAACCACTATGCCATTTTCACAAGCATTAACATGCTTAAAACCAATTTCATAGATCATATAAACTCAAGGATCACCTACCTTGTGCATCCTTAACAAAATGGAATTCAAAACCAGCAACATCATTGCTTAAAACATGCTTTAAAACAATAATCAAAACACATTTAAATCAAGTGCATTTTAAACCAAAACATAGCACAATCTGGGAGAGACTTCCGATTCACTTACTCTTGAGCTTAGCTAAGTGTTTCAAACTTACACTAAGCTCCAAAAACCATGTCCAAAACGTTTCAAAGCTGGAAAACTCTTTTCCACTCACTGATACACGAAACTTCGCTTGCCAATGCGAATATCACTCGTTCGAAGCTTCCAAAATCGCTTCGCTACCTTCCAGATCAACACCCCCTGTTTTTAGAGCATCAAAAATAGAGATCCAATGCATTAAAGTGCATTCCAACACCAGCAACTAAACACAAACTCGTTGCCCAGCAAAACCACATCAATATACCCATCCGAAACAACCGAAAACTCATTCGATTGCCTCCTAAACCAAGCACAGCCAACAATAATCACTTCCAACCATTAATATTCATCAAAACACCTCCAAAAACAACATAAACCCTTGCTTATACCTCCAGCAAACATAACACCATCAAAACACTTCAAAAACTCAACTAAAACTATCATAAAACTCAAGGATCTCAAGGAATTCGGGATCTATATCATTGAAACACTTTTTCAACAACATAATCATCCCAAAACTCAATTAGAATCCATATAAAACAGAGATCATCAACAACACTCCGAAAATAAAGAATTAAACCTTTATTTTGCAAGATTTTGATCTTAAATCAAAATTATAGTCAAAACTCAGTTAAAAACAACAATTAGGAGTCAATAATCTTGGGAATTTCAATAAAGAACTTAGATTACAGGTTGAGAACGGGATTTACCTCCAATCCTTGCTTTCCTTAATGTTTGACAAGTTTTTGCTTCACAAATCTTGAAGAAATTGCAGAGAATTCTTGGAGAGGGATAAGAAATCAAAGAGAGAGTGTTTGGGAGAAAGGAAATCTCGAGGAAAAAGGTTTTAGAAATGTGTTTGGCTGAAATGAGGATTGAGAAGTTAGTTACATAAAATGAAACCTCCCAATTTTACTATTTTAATAATTAAAATAAAATCCATTTTTAATCCATTATTTTAAAACTCTTTTAGAACACATGTAAAATTAAGGAAAGGTGTAATTGCACAAAAGCTCCCAAAATATTCTAAGATTTTGACTCCTCTTTTGAAATTTGCATTTTCCACAGTTTTTAAAATTTTACATTTTGGTCACTACACGAAATGTACCTTTTCCAAAGCTAATTTTATAAAATTGATTTGACCAACCTCTTAAACATGATTTTAGAGTATTTTAGCAATTTTTTTCATATTTTTATCCTATCCCAAACCTTGATTTCCCTGAACCACCTAATACAATTCGAATTGTCCCCAACCGGTTCACTTAACCCGATCCGATGTCTAAAACAACTAGGCCCAAAATCGGGGCGTTACAACTCTCCCCCACTTAGGAAATTTCGTCCCCGAAATTTTTCCTAAAGGAAAAAGATGCGGAAACCGCTTCAACATGTCTGCTTTGCTTTCCCACGTGGCTTCCTCAACCCCTCGTTGTCGCCACAACACCTTCACAAGATCTATCGTTTTGCCACGAAGAACTTTGCTGTTCGAGTCAAGGATATTCACTGATCCCTTATCGAAGGACAAATCCAGGTTCAACTCTATTTCCTCGATAGGCACAACATGCGAAGGATTCGATCTATACCTCTACAACATCGAAACATGAAACACATCAAGAATCTTGTCTAACTCGGGAGACAACCTCAACTGATAAGCCACAAGACCAACACGATCCACAACCTCATAAGGACCAATAAACCTCGGGCTAAGCTTACCCTTATGCCCCAAATCTCATCACCTTCTTCCAAGGCGATACTTTCAAGAACACACGTTCGCCAACCGCGAACTCAACCTCCTTACGCTTCAGATCTGCATAAGACTTTTTCCAATCCGATGCTGCCTTCAAGCGCTCACAAATGAGCTTCACCTTCTAGGTGGTCCTTTTTAACATATACGTCATTGAAACCAACTTTTGCCTTATTTCCGCCCAACAAAGTGGCGTTCTACACTTTCTCCAATACAAAGCCTCGTACAGAGCCATTTGTATGCTTGCCTGCCAATTAATGTTACAAGCAAACTCAAACAAGCGTAAATACTTTTCCCAAGAACCTTGGAAATCTATAACGTAACATCTCAACATGTCCTCAAGCACATGGATAACACGCTCCGACTGCCCATCCGTCTGAGGATGATAAGAAGTACCGAAACTCAACCGTGTACCAAAGGCTTGACGCAAGCATTCCCAAAACCTCGATGTAAACCACGGATCTTTATCCGACACAATAGACCCTGACACTCCGTGCAAATGCACAATCTCAACAATAAACAATTCAGCCAACTTATCCAACGTATACGTAGTATGCACTTCCAAGAAAACTGCACACTTTGCAAGACGGTCAACAAACACCCAAACAGAATCCCTCTTTGACAGTGTCAAAGGTAATCCCAACACGAATCCATGGTAATCTTTTCCCATTTCCATTATGGGATCCTCAACAGTTGCAACAACTTAGAAGGAAACCAATGCTCAACTTTCACCCGCTAACAAACCATACATTTCCTTACAAACTTGGCAACATCCTTTTTCACCTCAACCGGTGTCACCCAACTCTCAGACCACGATACACCTTCGTACCACCAGGGTGCACAACAAAAGAACCACTATGGGCTTCAACCAGAATAGAGCATCTCAATTCAACATCATTTGGCACCACTATTCAATTCCCAAAACTCAAAACACCATCATCATTGAAACAAAAGTCCAAAGACTTCCCATTAACAATGTCCTGAACATGCGTTACTACACATATCCGATCGACTGAACTAAGGAAGGCTTCACTTGTAACTTGGCTATAAGCCTCTCATCATGCAATATGCTCAACCAAGCAAACCTCGCTCCCAACTTCACAGCCACCTTCATGCTCGACACTTCGGCCCAAACATTGGCATTTCCAACATGATACCTCATCATCAGACCATACTCCTTAAGCAACTCCAACCACCTTTATTGCCTAAGATTCGACTCTTTTTGAAACATTAGATACTAGAAACTTTTGTGATCTGTGTACACCACACACTTCTCAACATGAAAACCAAAGTCCACCCACTCACCATTCGAAAATCCTCGTCACGAGACTCTAACACCGTCTCCAACAGTTGCTTCACTTACATCCACTATCTCAAGAAGGTGTACTTACACTCATCAAACAGACCACCCTCTCACGAAGACCCAGCCAAATCAACATGGCTTTTGAGCTTACATTACTTTTCCCACACAAACTTTGGCTACGACACTGATCTTACATGGACGCTACCCAACGACAAATCTTAATCCTCACACAAAAGCAACTGCAACAAGCCACGCATAAAGCTCATTCTCCAAGCACTTACAACCGTCTGAAAGCATACGCTACAACCTTCCCAACCTGCTTAACAACTCATCCTATCAACATACGATACATACTAGAACCATGAATCCTCCACTCAACTCAAGCTAAACCTCGATTAGAACTATCGTCGGAACTTCCTTCCAACTTCTCTAAGGTCACTGTCGAACCTTCATCCACCTAATAGAACCATCCCACTGCAACAACTTAAGCAAGCCAACAATGCTTCAAAAACACATTTGCAAACCTACAACAACCGTCCAACTCAGAGAAACAACAACACCTAACTGCTATTTCAAATTGCTTCTAACTACACATCAAACAACCTCGACTGATTCTATCCGAAACGATCACCTAGAAAACTTAACCTCCTGCCTACAGAGCTAGATGAAACTCACTCCTAACGGTAAACTTATTCACTTCCTAACCTCACACCCAGCATGTACATTGCACCAAAACAACATTTTAAACCCACAAATTACCATAATCATAACACATCGCTATCAAATCCAATTAACTATTCGTAAGTGTGAACATTCGTATGCATGATCACCTACATGCCCTTACAAATGCCTATGCACATGTATGCAAACTTCTAATGTCATGCCAATTGTATGCATGTACCAATATATGTAATATATATATATATATACACAAATGATTTTAACTATGTATGTATGTCTGTTCACACTTACTAATAACATCCTCGAACCAAACCACTGACAACCTCTTATCCCATTTTCAAACGTTTCCTGCTCCACCACTCTTACAACTCATTACAACAATCTACTCTAACTATTATTCCTCTTCACCAATGTTATTCTCAAAGAAACATCGATTACTATCCAAGACTCACTAACTATAGGACCTTAACCGCCACACAAGAGGATGCAAAACCAAAACTAAGCAAAGATAACAATAATAGAGGTTGCATAGTAAAGATACCTGCAATCACATCATTGTTCTGGAACTCCAAGCAATGAGCACTCTCTTCCACAGAACCACCATTCTCCGACTGCACCACCACAGCATCGACCAACACCCTGAGGTCACCATCGTCTCCTTGCTGTAAGGAACCATGACTGCACTCGCGATCATGACGAGCTTCAACAGACATCCCACCTTGACCACCCCGAGCTAACACTGGACAATCTCGCCTCAAATGTCCAACAGACCCACAATTCCAACAAGATCCAACCACCATACACATTGCGCCTCTCTGCCCTTCTTGCCACCTCCGAACCTTGTCTCGGCCGTGCTCACGGCCCCTTTGAGACTCAACTACACATGTTGGAGCTGGTCTCGCTACATGAGGACAATTACTATAACGCCCCGATTTTGGGCTTAGAAGTTTTGGGCGTTGACCGGTTTGGTCAAACTGCTGTTCGAATCTAAAGAGGTGAAATTAGGAAAGCCTAGTTCGGGTTGCATTAAAAATATGGAAAAGTGTTCTAAAATCATCTTTTAATATAATTAAGTGAACTGTGAAATCAATTTTGAAAAATGGGTTTTGGAAGAGTGACATTTTGGCTAGTGACCAAAATGTAATTTTTGAAAGTTTTGTGACTGTTTTATAAAGAGTTGAAACTTTGAATCTTTAAGGAGCTATTATTCCAAAAGTAGTTTCTCCAGATTTTTCTAAGATATTTTGAGATTTATTCTGATTTTAAAACATATCAAAAGTGGAGGGAAAGGCCATTTGGCTATTTTCTTAACTAACTTTTCTATTTTCTTTCTCTCATTTTCTCTCAATCCAAACACTTGTTTTCCAGAGAGTTGTTTCTGATTTTCTCACCTAAAATCCTCCTTTCAACATTCTTTTGATTCCTAATCAACATATCTTCAAAACCTCATCATTTGCTAGTTGATTCAACAAGGTTTTTGATTCCAAAAAGTGGAGAAACACAAGTTTGGAGGTAAGAACGTCCTTCTCCTCTAAACTATCAGTTCTTTACTGAAATTCCCAAGTTCTCAACTCTTAATTGAAGTTTTATTAAAGGATTTTAAGTGGTGAAATGGATCTTGGCTTATAATGCAAGATTTGGTGATTTTTGATGATTTTCGTTAGATATGATTAATCTGTGATTTGAGGTGTGTTTTTGATGTTAAATGAACTCTAAATTGATAAGGAAATGAGTTGTGATTAATGCAATCCCGGATAGGTTGTGTTTCCTAAGTTTAGCTTGTGATTCTTGGATGTTTTTGTGGTGATCTTGTGGATCTGATGTTGCTGGAGATATAAGGATGTTTATAGGTTGTTTTTAGATGTTAAATGGTGTTAATGGATGTTAGGTTTTGCTGGTTTATGGCTGGGCTTTGTTGAGAAGTGGTTTTGATGCAATTTCGGTTGTGTTTGGTGGCCGAAATTGGAGTGTGAATGAGAGCAGCGAGTTTGAGTGCTTTCATTGAAGCTTTTGATGCATGATGATGCATTAAATCTCTGCTTTAATGTGTTTAATCAGGGGAGGCATCTTTGGATCCAAGTGGTGGTGATCCGGAGGCTTGATTTGGTGCTTTGGCAAGAGGCGAAGTGGAATCGGTGAGTGAAATTGGGTTTTCGGCTTTGAAACCAATGTCTTGGGAGCTTAGTTTAAGTCTAAACAACTTTGCTAAGCTCGAGTGTAAGTTTTCGGAAATTCTCTCTAGTGGTGACCATGACTATGTGTGATGCAAAGTGGTTTATTGCATGTTTTAATTACTGTTTTGAAAGCATGGTTTAGCATGGTATTTGCTGTTGTTGTAAGCCATATGTTGAAGGAAACTCAAGGTAATAGTTCCTTGATTTTGGGCATTGTTTAAATGTGGTTAAATGCTTTTAAATGCATGATGAGTATGGCTTGGTTTAATGCTTTAAAACAGTGGATTAAATGATGTTAATGATGTATATTGGCAAGTGATGTTTTGAAAAGGTTAAGGTCACTAAGGTGGTTAAAAGTCCTTGAGTGAGCCTTGTTTTCTTAAGAACATCAAGGTGGTTAAAAGTCCTTGGATGATTCTTGTTACGGACACAAAGGTGTTTAAAAGTCCTTGTGTGGTCCTTTCTATGGTGTTTAAAAGTCCATAGGCCAAGGTGTTTAAAAGTCCTTGGGGTCAAGGTGTTTAAAAGTCCTTGAGGTGATTTAATTCATGGTGTTTAAAAGTCCATGGCCAAGGTGTTTAAAAGTCCTTGGGGTCAAGGTGTTTAAAAGTCCTTGAGGTAATTTATATCATGGTGTTTAAAAGTCCATGGCCAAGGTGTTTAAAAGTCCTTGGGGTCCAAGGTGTTTAAAAGTCCTTGGGGTGAAAGTTGCTGAACTTGTTTTCAAAGAAATGAATTGTATCACTTGTGGCCAATATGACATGAAATGAAATGAAGCATGAGATGCTTGTTTAAAGATGCTTTTGAGCATGTGTAAATGATGATTTGAAGCATGATTTATAAGTGTTTTATAAATGCATTATTGGATGGTTTTACGAGCATTCCTCACTAAGCTTTTGCTTACGCTCTCTTCCGTTTTCTTAATTCAATAATGCAGAACATTAGAGTACTTGAGGGCAGCAAGGAGGGCAAGCATCCAAGTGGAAACAAAGCTCTAAGTATGGAAGGTTTTCTAAGTACATTTTAGCTTTTGGTAATTTGGCAATGGGGGACCAATGTATATGTTTTGGGAGATGTTTAGTACTCCCTAAGTATGTTGTTTGATGTTGAGAAGGTTGGTTTTGGTGTTGGATCTTTACATGCTTGTTTTGGAAGTTTATGCTTGAATGGCTTACTTGTGTAGGAAGCATGCCTATAGATTTGGGGCTTTTTGCTTATGATGTTATTTTGTTGAATTGAAGATGCTTATATGTCCCTTCTATGTTTAATTGCATGATGGTAAAGTTTGGTGGCGTTTGGATGTTTAATTGCATGTTTAATAATGCTTTTTGAGGCAATTTGTGCAGGGTGTTTCGGAACAGCACCTACCGTTTCGGAACGGGTGCCTTAATTGTGCCCAGGCGTCCGAAACGGGAGGGGTCGTTCCGAAACGGAAAGGCTACTGCCAGACCCCCGTTTCGGTACACGTTGCGGAACGGCCCCGAGTTTCGAAACGGGCTATGCCTGTTTCGGAACGGGTGACCGTTGGGGGCTGACATTGGCAGTTATATGTTTTGGAATGTTTGCGTTTTGGTCCTGAAACTTGTTTGTGCAATTGTATGAGTTTGGGAAGTCCTTTTGAGCTGAAATTTTACGGAGAAGCACGAAACCTGATTAATTTCAAGTTGGTAACTTTAATTTGGATTAAGTCCTCATATTTATCAGAATTTACATTTTGGTCCCTAAAGTTGTAATTTGTTCAATTGAGTCCCTGTTTGATCTCTGATGTTTGTGATCTTTTGGTATGATGTTTGTGTGATCACAATTAGGTCTAAAGTGCATCTAGACAAGGTTAAAAAGGAAAAAAAAGGGTCGTTAATCAAGGTTGACTTTCGGGTTGACTTTGGTTTTCCCCGTGTGACTTTCTTAATTCGGGTCAACCGTCTAGGCCGGGTTAAGGGAGTTACATTTGGTGGTATCAGAGCTGAGTTCTCGAGTAATTGGGAATGTATGTATGCATGATTGAAGTATGTATGCCTTGTATGCTTGTTGAGTGAAAGCATGTTTAATGGCTTGTGATTTTGATGCAATTGAAGTATGTGCTGTGATGTAGCATGTAGTGGGTACCCATTGCCAAATCAAAGCTAAAGGAAAGATGTTGATTTGAAATGAAATTGAGCTTGAACACTTGGATTGCTTACCTTGCTGGGCCTGACTTTGTTTTATTTGTGTTGTGATTGCATGGTAAAAGTATGGCACCACGTAGAGAGTTACGAGGTAATGTGCGAGCTACGGCTCCTAATGAGAACGAGAATGAGGAAAACACGGGTAGTGCGGTGTTACCTCCTCCTCCACCTGGTGGTGGTGGTGCTGGGGCTGAGGAAGCTGGAGCTGCAGCTGGCGCTGGAGCTGCTGGACCTGGGGCTGGTCAGGGGCAAGCTATGCCTGATATGACGATGTTAGTGCAAGCTATTGCTGGTGCTTTTCAAGCAGCAGTAGCTGGGGCTCGTGGAGCGGGGCATCAGGAAGATGCTGGAGTTAGACTACCTTTGGAGCGTCTGCGCAGTCTTCGTGGGACTGAGTTCAGGGGTATGTCTGCTAAGAGTTCTGAAGCTTGGCTAGAGAGTACCAAGCGAATCTTGGGCCAGATGAGTTGCACTGATGTGCAGAAGCTGGGTTGTGTTGTGTCCTTGCTGCAGAAGGATGCGTATACGTGGTGGATAACCACTATTGCTGGGATGGCAGAAGCTGATGTGACTTGGACATTCTTTCAGAGTGTGTTCAAAAGGAGATATCTGGGTGTAAGATATCTAGATGAGAAGAAGCGTGAATTCATGTCTCTTACCCAAGGGAGCATGAGTGTGGCTGAGTATGAAGTGCAGTTTGTGCGACTCAGTCAGTATGCACCGGAGCTGGTACCTGATGAGCGGGCAAGGTGCGAGAGGTTCCGTTATGGTTTAGAGACGGATGTGAAAATGTATTTGCTGGCCGCCGAGTATGATGATTTTGATGTGTTGGTGGGCCGAGCCAAGGACGTTGAGATGAACTTGAGTTTATCTGCTAAGGGTGCTGGCAAGCGAGCTGCTGAGTATAGTTCTGGAGGTGGACGGAACAAGAGGGGACGTGATCAGAAGTATCAGTCTTCAACTAAGAGAGGTGGTGGTGCACCTGCTAGAGGAGGCAATGCTAGAGCTGATCCGAGTGCTTGTTGGATCTGTGGTTCACGTGGTCACATGAAACGTGACTGTCCTCGTGCTGTGAGAGAGGTGCAAGCTCCTGTTGCGGCAGCTGGTAATGGGTGCTGGAATTGTGGATCCGTAGACCATTTGAGGCGTGATTGTCCTAGGTTGGCTGGTGATCAGGTGCGTGCTCCTGTTGTTGCTGCACCGCAGAGAGGTCGTGGGCGCGACCGTGGTAATTTCCAGAGGAGAGAGGAAGGTGGTTGTGGAGTGGCCCATGTTGTGGCTATTCAGCCTGAGGGTGGAGGCCAAGCGAGGGTGTATGCTCAGCGAGAGGGCAGGAATGATGCGGATGTGATTGCAGGTACCTTTACTTTGCAGTCCTTGTCATTGCTTTCTTTGATAGATTCTGGATCTACGCATTCATACATTTTGCGTGAGCATGCTGAATTGCTTGGTTTGCCTGTTGAGTCTTTCGATGTTGGTGTTCGTGTCACTAGTTCTTTTGGTGAGACTGTTGTGACTAGGAAGCTTTATAGAAGGTGTCCCTTGGTTGTTCAAGAGCATGTTTTCCATGTTGATCTTATGGAGTTGCCCTTCTATGGTTTCGATGTGATCCTTGGTATGGATTGGCTTGCTGAGCATCGTGCTGTTGTGGATTGTGAGAACAAGCGGGTTTCGCTTCAGCTTGCGGATGATTATGAGGTTGTTGTGGTGGGCGAGAATGTGAAGTTTCTTGTCAATGTGGTGTCTACCTTGGAGGCGAGTAGGATGCTGAGGCAAGGTTGCGAAGCTTATCTAGCCTTTGTGATGAATCCTAGCTCTAAGGAGTTGGGGGTGCAAGATATCCGTGTTGTGAAGGAGTTCCCTGGTGTTTTTCCTGAGGAGTTGCCTGGTTTACCTCCTAACCGCGAGGTGGAGTTTGGAATTGAGCTGTATGAGAATACAACTCCTGTGTCCATTACTCCCTATAGAATGGCACCTAAGGAGCTGAAGGAGCTGAAGACGCAGTTGCAAGAGCTGCTTGATCGTGGGTTCATCCGGCCGAGTGTGTCACCTTGGGGAGCACCAGTCTTGTTTGTGAAGAAGAAGGATGGCACTATGAGAATGTGCATTGATTACCGTCAGCTGAACAAGTTGACTATCAAGAATCGATATCCTTTGCCGAGGATTGATGATCTCTTTGATCAATTTCGGGGAGCAGCTGTGTTCTCTAAGATTGACTTGAGGTCAGGGTATTATCAGCTGAAGGTGAAAGATGTGGATGTGCCTAAGACAGCTTTCAGGACAAGGTATGGGCATTATGAGTTCCTTGTGATGCCGTTTGGTTTGACAAATGCTCCTGCTGCTTTCATGGATATGATGAATCGTGTGTTTCATGAATACCTGGACAAGTTCGTTGTGGTGTTCATTGATGATATCCTCGTGTACTCGCGTACTGAGGAGGAGCATGAAGAGCATTTGAGGATTGTTTTTCAAGCTTTGTTGGAGAATCAGCTTTATGCTAAGCTGAGCAAGTGTGAGTTCTGGTTAAGGGAGGTGGTGTTTCTTGGGCATGTGGTCTCAGCTGAGGGGATTCGTGTTGATCCTCAGAAGATTGAGGCGGTGATGAATTGGAAAGTTCCTAAGTCTGTTCATGAGATCCGTAGTTTCCTTGGTTTGGCGGGATACTACCGAAGGTTTGTGGATGGTTTTTCCAAGATTGCTGCTCCTTTGACGAAGCTGTTGCAAAAGGATGTTAAGTATGAGTGGACGGAAGCGAGACAGCAGGCTTTTGAGAAGCTTAAGGCGGCTTTGACGCAAGCTCCTATCTTGATTCAGCCTGCATCAGGGAAAGAGTTTGTGGTTTACAGTGATGCATCCTATGTTGGTTTGGGGTGTGTGCTGATGCAGAAGGGTAAGGTGGTGGCTTATGCATCGCGGCAGTTGAAAGTGCATGAGCGCAATTACCCTACGCATGATATTGAGCTGGCTGCAGTGGTTTTTGCTCTGAAGATCTGGAGACATTATCTGTATGGTGAGAAGTGTACTGTGTACACAGATCACAAGAGTTTGAGGTATCTGATGTCTCAGAAGGAGTTGAATCTTAGGCAGCGGCGTTGGTTGGAGTTGCTCAAGGATTATGATATGACGATTGAGTATCATCCTGGAAAAGCTAATGTTGTAGCGGATGCCTTGAGTAGGAAAGTAGCTGTTGAGCTGAGGGCTATGTTTGCTAGCTTGAGCATATCGCAAGATGGTGGTCTCGTTGCTGAGTTGCAAGTGAAACCCTCTTTGGTTCAGTTGATCAAGGATAAGCAGTTGCTGGATGATTCCTTGGTGTCGCATGTTCAGGATATCGCGGAGGGTAGACCTTCGGATTTCTGTTTTAATAATGATGGTGTGTTGTGTTTTGGGAGTCGGATAGTAGTGCCTGCTGATGCTGAGTTGAGGCGTGCTATTCTGACTGAAGGTCATAGTAGTCCTTTTGCTATGCACCCTGGTAGTACTAAGATGTACCGTGATCTTCGTGATGAGTACTATTGGGTGGGTTTGAAGAAAGATGTTGCGGAGTTTGTTAGCAAGTGTTTGGTATGTCAGCGAGTTAAGGCTGAGCATCAGTTTCCTTCAGGGTTGTTGCAACCGTTGAAAATCCCTGAATGGAAGTAGGAGAGGGTTACCATGGATTTTGTATCTGGTTTACCTTTGTCTCCATCGAAGAAGAATTCGGTCTGGGTGATTGTGGATCGCCTGACGAAGTGTGCGCATTTCTTGCCTGTGCATACTACGTTTTCTTTGGATAAGCTGGCAGAGCTGTACATTGCTGAGATTGTGCGGCTGCATGGTGTACCTAAGTCGATTGTGTCAGATAGGGATCCGAGGTTCACATCGCGTTTCTGGCAGTGTTTACATCAAGCTCTGGGTACAAGGTTGCATTTCAGTACATCCTATCATCCTCAGTCGGATGGTCAGTCTGAGCGAGTTATCCAGATTTTGGAGGATATGTTGAGGTGCTGCGTGATTGAGTTCCAAGGTTCTTGGGAGAAGCATCTGCCCTTGGTTGAGTTTGCTTATAACAACAGTTATCAGGCAAGTATACAGATGGCACCTTATGAGGCTTTGTACGGGAGGAAGTGTAGGACTCCTCTTTGTTGGGCTGAAACTGGTCAAAAGTTGGTTTCGATGCCTGCTTTGTTGAAAGGGACCACTGAGAAGGTGAAGCTCATTTGTGAGCGGTTGAAGGCGGCCTCTGATCGGCAGAAGTCTTACGCGGATTTGAAGCGTAAGGAGATAGAGTATGCGGTGGGTGACCGTGTGTTCTTGAAGGTTTCGCCTTGGAAGAAGGTGATGCGGTTTGGCCGAAAGGGTAAGTTGAGCCCTAGGTACATTGGACCATATGAGGTGGTTGAGCGTGTGGGTCCTGTTGCGTATCGGTTGAGGTTACCTCAGGAGCTGGAGAAGATTCATGATGTGTTCCATGTCTCTATGCTCCGGAGGTATAGATCTGATCCTTCGCATGTGATGCCTGTGGAGGAAGTGGAACTGAATCCGGATTTGACCTATGATGAGGAACCGGTGAAGGTTCTGGATTCGGATAGCAAGGTTCTTCGTGGCAAGACCATTGAGTTGGTGAAGGTGCTGTGGAAGCATCGCGGTGTTGAGGAAGCCACGTGGGAGCGGAAGGAAGACATGCTGAAGCAGTTTCCTTATCTCTTTCCTTCAGGTAAATTTCGAGGACGAAATTTCTTAAGGGGGGAGAGTTGTAACGCCCCGGTTTTGGGCTTAGAAGTTTTGGGCGTTGACCGGTTTGGTCAAAGTGCTGTTCGAATCTAAAGAGGTGAAATTAGGAAAGCCTAGTTCGGGTTGCATTAAAAATATGGGAAAATGTTCTAAAATCATCTTTTAATATAATTAAGTGAACTGTGAAATCAATTTTGAAAAATGGGTTTTGGAAGAGTGACATTTTGGCTAGTGACCAAAATGTAATTTTTGAAAGTTTTGTGACTGTTTTATAAAGAGTTGAAACTTTGAATCTTTAAGGAGCTATTATTCCAAAAGTAGTTTCTCCAGATTTTTCTAAGATATTTTGAGATTTATTCTGATTTTAAAACATATCAAAAGTGGAGGGAAATGCCATTTGGCTATTTTCTTAACTAACTTTTCTATTTTCTTTCTCTCATTTTCTCTCAATCCAAACACTTGTTTTCCAGAGAGTTGTTTCTGATTTTCTCACCTAAAATCCTCCTTTCAACATTCTTTTGATTCCTAATCAACATATCTTCAAAACCTCATCATTTGCTAGTTGATTCAACAAGGTTTTTGATTCCAAAAAGTGGAGAAATACAAGTTTGGAGGTAAGAACGTCCTTCTCCTCTAAACTATCAGTTCTTTACTGAAATTCCCAAGTTCTCAACTCTTAATTGAAGTTTTATTAAAGGATTTTAAGTGGTTAAATGGATCTTGGCTTATAATGCAAGATTTGGTGATTTTTGATGATTTTCGTTAGATATGATTAATCTGTGATTTGAGGTGTGTTTTTGATGTTAAATGAACTCTAAATTGATAAGGAAATGAGTTTTGATTAATGCAATCCCGGATAGGTTGTGTTTCCTAAGTTTAGCTTGTGATTCTTGGATGTTTTTGTGGTGATCTTGTGGATCTGATGTTGCTGGAGGTATAAGGATGTTTATAGGTTGTTTTTAGATGTTAAATGGTGTTAATGGATGTTAGGTTTTGCTGGTTTATGGCTGGGCTTTGTTGAGAAGTGGTTTTGATGCAATTTTGGTTGTGTTTGGTGGCCGAAATTGGAGTGTGAATGAGAGCAGCGAGTTTGAGTGCTTTCATTGAAGCTTTTGATGCATGATGATGCATTAAATCTCTGCTTTAATGTGTTTAATCAGGGGAGGCATCTTTGGATCCAAGTGGTGGTGATCAGGAGGCTTGATTTGGTGCTTCGGCAAGAGGCGAAGTGGAATCGGTGAGTGAAATTGGGTTTTCGGCTTTGAAACCAATGTCTTGGGAGCTTAGTTTAAGTCTAAACAACTTTGCTAAGCTCGAGTGTAAGTTTTCGGAAATTGTCTCTAGTGGTGACCATGACTATGTGTGATGCAAAGTGGTTTATTGCATGTTTTAATTACTGTTTTGAAAGCATGGTTTAGCATGGTATTTGTTGTTGTTGTAAGCCATATGTTGAAGGAAACTCAAGGTAAGAGTTCCTTGATTTTGGGCATTGATTAAATGTGGTTAAATGCTTTTAAATGCATGATGAGTATGGCTTGGTTTAATGCTTTAAAACAGTGGATTAAATGATGTTAATGATGTATATTGGCAAGTGATGTTTTGAAAAGGTTAAGGTCACTAAGGTGGTTAAAAGTCCTTGAGTGAGCCTTGTTTACTTAAGAACATCAAGGTGGTTAAAAGTCCTTGGATGATTCTTGTTACGGACACAAAGGTGTTTAAAAGTCCTTGTGTGGTCCTTTCTATGGTGTTTAAAAGTCCATAGGCCAAGGTGTTTAAAAGTCCTTGGGGTCAAGGTGTTTAAAAGTCCTTGAGGTGATTTAATTCATGGTGTTTAAAAGTCCATGGCCAAGGTGTTTAAAAGTCCTTGGGGTCAAGGTGTTTAAAAGTCCTTGAGGTAATTTATATCATGGTGTTTAAAAGTCCATGGCCAAGGTGTTTAAGAGTCCTTGGGGTCCAAGGTGTTTAAAAGTCCTTGGGGTGAAAGTTGATGAACTTGTTTTCAAAGAAATGAATTGTATCACTTGTGGCCAATATGACATGAAATGAAATGAAGCATGAGATGCTTGTTTAAAGATGCTTTTGAGCATGTGTAAATGATGATTTGAAGCATGATTTATAAGTGTTTTATAAATGCATTATTGGATGGTTTTACGAGCATTCCTCACTAAGCTTTTGCTTACGCTCTCTTCCGTTTTCTTAATTCAATAATGCAGAACATTAGAGTACTTGAGGGCAGCAAGGAGGGCAAGCATCCAAGTGGAAACAAAGCTCTAAGTATGGAAGGTTTTCTAAGTACATTTTAGCTTTTGGTAATTTGGCAATGGGGGACCAATGTATATGTTTTGGGAGATGTTTAGTACTCCCTAAGTATGTTGTTTGATGTTGAGAAGGTTGGTTTTGGTGTTGGATCTTTACATGCTTGTTTTGGAAGTTTATGCTTGAATGGCTTACTTGTGTAGGAAGCATGCCTATAGATTTGGGGCTTTTTGCTTATGATGTTATTTTGTTGAATTGAAGATGCTTATATGTCCCTTCTATGTTTAATTGCATGCTGGTAAAGTTTGGTGGCGTTTGGTGCATGATTGGATGTTTAATTGCGTGTTTAATAATGCTTTTTGAGGCAATTTGTGCAGGGTGTTTCGGAACAGCACCTACCGTTTCAGAACGGGTGCCTTAATTGTGCCCAGGCGTCCGAAACGGGAGGGGCCGTTCCGAAACGGAAAGGCTACTGCCAGACCCCCGTTTCGGTACGCGTTGCGGAACGGCCCCGAGTTTCGAAACGGGCTATGCCTGTTTCGGAACGGGTGACCGTTGGGGGCTGACATTGGCAGTTATATGTTTTGGAATGTTTGCGTTTTGGTCCTGAAACTTGTTTGTGCAATTGTATGAGTTTGGGAAGTCCTTTTGAGCTGAAATTTTACGGAGAAGCACGAAACCTGATTAATTTCAAGTTGGTAACTTTAATTTGGATTAAGTCCTCATATTTATCAGAATTTACATTTTGGTCCCTAAAGTTGTAATTTGTTCAATTGAGTCCCTGTTTGATCTCTGATGTTTGTGATCTTTTGGTATGATGTTTGTGTGATCACAATTAGGTCTAAAGTGCATCTAGACAAGGTTAAAAAGGAAAAAAAAAAGGGTCGTTAATTAAGGTTGACTTTCGGGTTGACTTTGGTTTTCCCCGTGTGACTTTCTTAATTCGGGTCAACCGTCTAGGCCGGGTTAAGGGGGTTACAATTACGCTTCACATTCCCCATTGCACCACAGCTCCAACAACCTCCAACATCCCAACAAACACCAGTGTGTCGCCTTCCACAACGACCACACTCCGGTAGATGAACCACCGGTCTCTGACCTTGATGTATTTGATCCACACCACCACCATAACTATGGTTCTAGCAAAACCTTCTACCACGAGGACTCTTATGCTGCCCACTATCGGACCAGAACTAGCAGCTGTTTTGCTCTCATTCTGCTCACCAACATAAACTAAAGCCATACTCTCGCGCTTCTGGTTATCCGAAGACTTATCTCCAAGATATCTCCTTCTAAAGGCTACTTGAAAGAATTCCCAATCCACTTCATGGATATTTAGCGCTGCCACCACAATTGTTCAACAACTACAAACATCATCCAGCATTAACGAGACATTGCTTCCCAACTTACATGCATTGTCACACCCTTCCTGATGCAGGATTGGGATTGTACTGGCTAACCAAGCCTCGAACGCCTCAGGCGTCGATCCATGATACTCAACAACTCCTAAATCATACAGACGCTGCTTTGGCAAACTAGTTTGCCTGACAGCCGGCACATGCGCGGGCCTTTCATTCACTACGGCCTGAGATGCTCCAGATATCTCCTGAACCACGAATGATAAAACTTTCATCACAGGGCCACCCCCCCCCCATGATGCCCCATCACCTCAACTCCAAGTAAGAACGACCGAACATGCACATTCTCAACAGACGGAACATCGTTCCCTTGGTTACCCTGCTCACCCCCAAGTACGATCGTATTCGATCTCAACTCTCTCCTCGGACTCATTGTGCTATTTTTAACAAGGCATAATAACAAAACAAATCAAATCATTATTTAGGCCAGCCTCAAGCAAGGATCCAAGTTTACAAATCCAATTTAAAACATTTATCTAGTGTAATATGGCAATGGGCATCCTGATTTCCCTCAAGCATGAAATAGCATACAATATCATATCATAATCATCATGCTTTATATCATCCACAATCAGCACACAACTTCATCACATCATCAAGATGCAATCATATAACTCACATATGATTCATAACAACCGAGCATAGCATAAACACCAACATTCAACCAAAAACATGATTTTCAAACGACATGCCACTTAACATTGAATCGAACATCAAAACATACCAGTTTCACTTAACATCATCCCCAATTCTTTCGAAACCTGTCTCTAATACAACCAAATGTTTCCCCCTTAACCCGACCTAGACACCCGACCCGAACTAAGAAGATAACACGGGGAAAACTGAAGTCATCTCGTTAAAGCCGACTTCGATTAACGACCCTTTTTTTCTTTTTTTATCGTCCTCAGATGCAATTTAAATCCTATATGTTAAACAAAGGATTCTAGAAGAAACGACACAACGATCGGAGTTCAATTAGAGGTTAAATTGCTTAAAGTAGACATTTAGGTACTAAACTACAATTTCAGAAAAAACATAGGGACTAATTCAATTTTAAGATTACCAATCCATGATTAGTCATGT
The DNA here is from genome assembly GCA_030270665.1 of Hibiscus trionum. Classification (NCBI taxonomy): domain Eukaryota; kingdom Viridiplantae; phylum Streptophyta; class Magnoliopsida; order Malvales; family Malvaceae; genus Hibiscus; species Hibiscus trionum. The sequence continues at coordinate 34,931,286 of BSYR01000021.1, forward strand.
CACATGCTTCCATGTCAAAGTTCATCACAAATGGATCATCCAAACTCGACCAATTGAACATACAACATCGAGGGACCAATATGCAACATTTCAAAACATTAAAAGATACTTTCAATTAAAAATAATGGTCGGGTATCGGTACACTTAAGCTTGTATCGATACGCGGGAAGGCAGTAGCCAAAGTTGGGAAAAAGGTATCAATACACTTCCCCGCATATCGGTACAACCTTCATATTTTGCACAGACATATCGATACACTTCCCATGTATCGGTACGACCTTCAAACTTTTCAAAGGCGTATCGATACGGTGGCAATTCATACGGATACCCTGTGTTGATTTTCCTGAGAAAAGCCTTCGAGTATCGATACTCAATCCCGAGTATCGATACGCATACCAGAAAAGCACCTCCAACAGCCCTTAAAACGCATTTAACAACAACTATACATGTACAAAACAACCCTAAAAGGTATAACAAACATTTCCAACATATAAGCACCAAAAACTAGCCACAATGCAAGTATTAGGCACATCATCTCATATAGCATATGCAACTAGAATGATAATGCCTTTAACCATAAGTCATAGCAAAACTAAGATGCAAAATGAGGATCAAAATACCACATAAAAGGCTGTTTACAAGACTCCAAGCGCAACTAAACATGCTCAAGGTGTTTCACATCACCAAACAATTCATGGGTGCAAATCCCTCCCATTGCCTCTTATCACACTAAAGTAAAACCACATACTTTCCTTAGCCAAAACACTTGGATATCCTTTACTTTCTTGCTGCAAAAAATGCTCAATTCTCTGCATTGATGAAACAAATGAGCGTAAGCATAAAGCTTAGTGAGGACCGCTATAAAACCAAAACAATCATCAATGCATTTTAAAAAAAACATCAATCTTTGTAAACACGTGCCTTCCTTTAAAACGTGCACTTTTAAAACACATTTCCTCTTTCAAATCCACATGCTCATAGCATCATATATTACAACAACAAAACCTTTTCTGATGCTTAAACCAAGCATCACATGCTTTCTCATAATAAAGCATCCCACAAAAATACATTATAACATCATCATTATATTGGTTCACAAGTGATCTTTAACAAGAACCATATCAAAACACAACACAATTGACACAATCGACACAATTTGATACGCGGATTACAAGCGTTGTCCCAAACGCTTCATACACCCTACCGGACCCTCAAGGCTCACACACGAGATTAGACCATCAACCGTTTGTGGCACCTGTGGTGGAGTTTAACGGTACAATCATAACCCCTCAACACCACTCATCGGTAGTTGTATAATTCCACTAATGCGAGAATGGGACACAAACAACAAGATTCACCCACGAGATTAGACCATCAACCATTATGACCTTAATCTCAATCGTTAGGGTACTTGGATGGAGTGTACGGTACAATCACAACCCCTCGACATCAAAGTTGACTTTATTCACGATGCACCCAATCATATAGCTTGAAAACTATATCCGATTAAAGTAACCAAAATCATTTACCATCACTTGCCAGTATAATCATCAATCATCATTAACTTACTGTTTTACAAGCATAAACCATAATGCCATTTTCACGAGCATTAACATGATTAAAACCAATTGCATAGATCATATAAACTCAAGGATCACTTACCTTGTGCATCCTTAACAAAATGGCATTTAAAACCAGCAACATCATTGCTTAAAACATGCTTTAAAACAACAATCAAAACACATTTAAATCAAGTGCATTATAAACCAAAACATAGCACAATCTGGGAGAGACTTCCGATTCACTTACTCTTGAGCTTAGCTAAGTGTTTCAAACTTACACTAAGCTCCCAAAACCATGTTCAAAACGTTTCAAAGCTGGAAAACTCTTTTCCACTCAGTGATACGCGAAACATTGCTTGCCGACGCGAAAATCACTCGTCTGAAGCATCCAAAATCGCTTTGCTAGCTTATAGATCAATACCCCCTGTTTTTAGAGCATCAAAAAAAAGAGATCCAATGCATTAAAATGCATTCCAACACCAGCAACTAAACACAAACTCGTTGCCCAGCAAAACCACATCAATATACCCATCCGAAACAACCGAAAACTCATTCGATTGCCTCCTAAACCAAGCCCAGCCAACAATCATCACTTCCAACCATTAATATTCATCAAAATACCTCCAAAACAACCTAAACCCTTCCTTATACCTGCAGCAAACATAACACCATCAAAACACTTCAAAAACTCAATTACAATCCATCTAAAATAGAGATCATCAACAACACTATGAAAATCAAGAATTAAACCTTTATTTTGAATGATTTTGATCTTAAATCTAAACTATAGTCAAAACTCAGTTAAAAACAACAATTAGGAGTCAATAATCTTGGGAATTTCAATAAAGAACCTAGATTAGAGGTTGAGAATGGGATTTACCTCCAACCCTTGCTTTCCTTAATGTTTGACAAGTTTTTGCTTCACAAATCTTGAAGAAATTGAAGATAATTCTTGGAGAGGGATAAGAAATCAAAGAGAGAGTGTTTGGGAGAAAAGAAATTTGGAGGAAAAAGGTTTTAGAAATGTGTTTGGCTGAAATGAGGATTGAGAAGTTAGTTATGTAAAATGAAACCTCCCAATTTTACAATTTTAATAATTAAAATAAAATCCCTTTTTAATCCATTATTTTAAAACTCATTTAAAGCACATGTCAAATTAGGGAAAGGTGTATTTGCACAAAAGCTCCCTAAATATTCTAAGATTTTGACTCCTCTTTTGAAATTTGCATTTTTCCATAGTTTTTAAAACTTTACATTTTGGTCACTACCCAAAATGTACCTCTTCCAAAACTCTTTTTGTAAAATTGATTTGACCAAACTCTTAAACATGATTTGAGAGAATTTTACAAATTTTGTCATGTTTTTATCCTATCCCGAACCTTGATTTCCCTGAACCACCTAATACGATTCGAACCGTCCCAACCGGTTCACTTAACTCGATCCGATGTCTAAAACAACTAGGACCAAAATCGGGGCATTACATTGTTGGGGTGGACTCTTCTCTTTAGGAATCCTTCTTTGCTGGGCGAACTCTTCTTCCTTACTGGACGAACTCTTCTCATTAGGAGTTCTTCTTTGCTGGGTCAGGCTCTTCTCGTTAGGAATCCTTCTTTGCTGGGCGAACTCTTCTCATTAGGAGCTCTGTCTTTGCTGGGGCGGACTCTTCTCATTAGGAATCCTCTTTGTTGGGCAAACTTTTCTCATTAGGAGCTTTATCTTTGCTGGGGCGGACTCTTCTCATTAGGAATCCTTTTTTGCTTGGCGAACTTTTCTCATTAGGAGTTATATTTTTCATCCACTTCTTGTCAAAACAATTAAAATATAAGGGTTAGCATGACCCTAATTTCCTACATGATGCATGAACCATGACTTGTTGAGATTAATCAATCGGCTTCTACCCTTTTAAGACCCTGTTAATGCTCATTTCTAATTCCCATCTCACATTCAGAATTAGTCATCACAATCTCCTTTCAACGTTTTTGGCCCTTCTCTCTAAAGAGCCCTTTCGGGTTTTTACTTTGGTTTTTTTTCTTTTTCTGATTGTGTTTTCAAAGGTGCATTTTTAGGTTTTCACCTCGATTTTCTCTTTCTTTTTTCTTTTTTTTCTTATTTTTTAATTTTTTTTCTTTTTTTATAGAGAATAAAGGAGAGGTAATATAGCTGACGAAATCTTGTCCCAGCCCAATCATATGTCACCTTGTTTTGGAAACATTGCAAATACCCAATCCTTCAATGTTAAAGTTTTGCTAAATCCAAGAGTCTTTACAAAATGATGGTTCTCAACAGTAGATCATGGGGCTACATACATTCTTCTTCATTCTCAAACTTCATAAACTGTCTCAACTGAGATGCTGATTCAAAATAACATGATAATGTGCTGGCCTTGTAGTTCTGATCATCTCAGCATGAACAAAAAGATAAAAATCATTGTTCTTCGGATGGCAAACTCTGTTGACATCTTTGTAGTCTATCCTCAAGTTCACGCCATCTTGTCCTGTACACTCTTCTTCAATATCCCAGAGTGATAAGGTTCACATGCACTTAAAAAACATAGTAATACCAGGAAATTATCTGCTTTTATTCATTATATTATCCATTTTATGATGCTTTTGGAACTGAAACAACAAAATAAAAAAATAGGATTAGATCTCCATGCATCCAAGGCATGAAGGATACAACCACCCCATCGACCAAATATATAGCTGAACTTGCACTCATGTCCAACAGTCCTCAAACGTTACGGAGATGCTTATAGATGTGAAATCTCTTCCAAAATACCAGGTGTCCGAGAGATTTTGTCTGTCGGATGCCTAACCTCATTCTTCTGAGCCTCCATTTACGTGTTTCAACTCAGATCCTCCATTGGTTTCAGGGCGCCCTTTACGGATTTTCACCTTGAACCCCCTTTTATTTTCTCTTTTTTTGTCATATCTAAGGCGCCCTTTCTGGGTTTTCACCATAGATATTTTCATTTTGCGAAAGCGCCCTTTCGGGTTTTCACTATGTTTTTTTCTCTTTTTTCTTTGTTTTCATTATCTTTTTGAATTCTTCAAGCATAATACTTCTTGAATGAATCAGAATTTACTGGCTTATGCAACTCCTTGTCATCCATTTCAGCCAAGATCAATGCTCCTCTAGAGAAGGCCTTTTTGACAACATAAGGTCCTTCCCAGTTAGGCATCCATTTTCCACGGTCATCTCGATGTATTTGCTGGACCTTTTTCAACACAAGATCCCCCTCTCAGAATTCTCTTGGGCGCACATTTTTGTCATATGGCCACATCATTCTTTTCTAGTACATTTGACTGTGACAGATTGCCTTCAACCTCTTTTCCTCAATAAGATTCAACTGGTCAAATCGAATTCGTAACCACTTTGCATCATCTAACTTCACTTCGGACAAAACACAAAGAGATGGAATTTCAACCTCAATGGAAAGTACAGCTTCTGACCCGTAGACCAAAGAGTAAGGTGTTACCCCAGTTGAGGTTCGTATTGAAGTTCGATATGCAAACAATGCAAAGGGTAGTTTCTCAAGCCAATCTTTGTAAGTTTCTGTCGTCTTTGATATGATCTTCTTGATGTTCTTATTGGCTGTCTCCACTGCCCTATTCATCTTAGGGCGGTAAGTCAAAGAATTGTGATGAATGATTTTGAATTGCTCACATGCTTCTGTTATCACTTTATTGTTGAAATTGGTGGCATTATCTGTGATGATCCTTTTTGGAAAACCATACCGACAAATTATCTCTTTCTTCATGAACTTGCAAACTATTGTTCTTGTGATGTTGGCATGAGAAGTTGTTTCTACCCTCTTGGTAAAATAGTTTATGGCTATAAGAATGAAATGGTATTCATTAGAAGCTTTAGGGTGGATCTGCCCGATAACATCCATGCCCCAAACAATAAAAGGACACGGTGAATTCATTATATGAAGAGGTACTGATGGAGAATTAATTTGTCAGCATATATCTGATATGTATGACACTTCTTGGCATATTCAATGCAATCTCCTTCCATGGTTATCCAATAATAGTCGTACCTCATGATTTTTCTGGTTATCGAGAATCCATTGGCATGTGTTCCACATATTCTGTCATGCACTTCTGCCATGATGTTCTTTGCTTCATTGGCATTGAAACATCTTAACAAGATCTGATCTTTTCCCTTTTTATAAAGGATCTCTCCATAGAGCACGTATCTTGAAGCCATCCTTCTAACAGTTCTTTTGTCATTGTCATTTGCCCCCAGGGGATAAGTATGATGTTTTAGATATTGTAGAATGTAATAATACCATGGATACTTATCGACTTCTTCTATGATGCAACAATGGGCATAGGTTTCAGACTTTGCATGTGAATCGGCATCATATCTCCTATTTTTTTTGCTAGGAATACCGAAGCCAATGTAGCTAAGGCATCCGCCATTTGGTTGTCTTCCCTAGGGATGAATGTAAAGGTGATTTCTTCAAATTCTTTCATTAACTCCAGGATTAATTTTTGGTACTCGATCAACTTTACATCCTTTGTTTCCCATTCTCCACGAACTTGGTAGATCACCAACACTGAATCCCCATATACTTTCAAAATTTCTATTCTCCTTTCAATAGTAGCTCGCAGGCCCATGACACAAGCTTCGTACTCTGCCATATTGTTGGTGCAAAGAAATTCTAACTTGCTCATGAACGAGTAGTGTACATTATTTGGTGAGATCAATGCCGCTCCAATTCCACGTCCAAGGGCATTAGGTGCTCCATCAAAATATAACTTCCAAGTTTCATTATCTGGGATTCTAGTTTCTGTTGTGGAGACATTCATCGCATCTTTATCTTGGAAATCAAAGTTCAGGGGCTCATAATCTTCCGATGCACGATTGGCTAAGGAATCTGCTATGTCACTTCCTTTTATTGCATTTTGGCTTACATACATAATATCAAATTTTGACAACAACATTTATCAACATGCTAACCTTCCTGTCAATGCAGGCACTTCCATCATAAATTTCAATAGATCAAGACGAGATATTAGCCATGTAGTGTGGTATAACATATAATGTCTGAGCCTACGAGTTACCCAGACCAAAGCACAACATAACATTTGGATTGGTGGGTATCGTACTTCACATTTGGTGAACTTTTTGCTCAGACAATAGATAGCTCTTTCCTTCTTTCCTGTATCATCATGTTGCCCCAACACACATCCCATTGAGTTCTCATATGCCGTCAAGTACATTATTAGCGGTCTACCAAGAACTGGAGCGACTAATATTGCAGCATTCGTCAAATACTTCTTGATTTTATCAAATGTCTCTTGTCATTCTTCATTCCACTCTCCAGGGTTATTCTTTTTAAGCAGCTTAAAGATTGGATCACATTTATTGGTCAATTGTGAAATGAACCGAGAAACATAATTCAACCTGTCAAGGAATCCATGAACTTCTTTCCGCGAACTGGGTGGTGGCAAATTCTAAATGGCCTTCACCTTGTCTGGATATATTCGATTCTTTTTCTGCTAACCACAAACCCCAGAAGTTTTCCAGATGTTACTCCAAAAGTTCACTTGTTGGGATTGAGTTTTTACTGATACTTCCTCAATCTCAAGAACAATTTCCTCAAAATTTGAATATGCTCTTCCTCAGTATGGGATTTAGCAATCATGTCATCTACGTACACCTCAACTTCTTTGTGCATCATGTCGTGGAACAAGGTAAACATTGCCCGTTGATACGTTTTCCCGACATTCTTCAACCCGAAAGGCGTCACTTTGTAGCATTATGTGCCCGCATAAAGTTATGAATGTTGTTTTGACCTTGTCCTCCGGATTCATCTTTATCTGGTTATACCCCGAGAAACCATCCATGAGGGAAAACCATGAATGCCCCAACATGTTGTTAACTAGAATATCTATGTGTGGCAGGGGAAAATTATCCTTCGGACTGGCTTTATTCAAGTCTTTGTAGTCTACACACACTCGTACCTTTCCATCTTTCTTCGGTACAAGGACTATGTTTGCCACCCATTCTGGATACTGTGACACTGCAAGAAAACTAGCATCCACTTGCTTTTGTACCTCTTCCTTTATCTTTAATACAATTTTCGGTATCAATCTTCTTAGCTTTTGTTGAACCGGTTTACATTATGGCTTTATGGGGAACTTGTGTACCACTATGTCAGTATTCAGTCCTGGCATATATTGATAAGGCCAAGCAAAGACATCTTTGGACTCTCGTAGCAAATCATTCAGCTTTTGCTTCTCCTTTAATGAGAATGATCTTCCTATTTTTACCTCTCTTCTGATTTCATCTGTCCCCAAGTTGAGAACTTCTAACTCTTCCTTATGAGATAAAATCTGCTTGCCTTCTTTTTTCCACCAACCTTAGTAATTCTTTAGGGATTTCACATTCTGTTTCATCCTCGACTTCATTGACTTCCACTGAACACACTGGCGATTTAGAACCTACTCAAGGATTAGGTTTAGCATCATTCATGTAGTCAATAATTGGAAACATGCAAAGAAAATAATAATATATTTTGGAAATGATGTGAAAAATTAAAGAAACGTGTTTTCCATTTGTGAATTAGCATGAAAAGCATCTTTATTAAAATGGATAGGTATAACGACCCTTTACAGACAATCCCTTATACTTGTGGGCAAAATTATAAGGTGGTTCCTGGCATTTACTCCGTTTTATTCTTAGCTACAAGAAAGAAGCCTTCGATGGTCCAGTTCTTCAACGTCTCGCCTGGGAGACAGGGGAGGAACTATTCAAAAAATTCTCCATGTAGAACCCCCTCGAAAATTCTGCCAATGACGAGCCCATCCAAATTATTGCCGAAAATTTCCTCTTCGTGTAGCTTTGCGGTCTTTCGATTGACTTCCTCCAGCTGTCTCTCAACATTTGCAATCTCACGAGACTTGAAAATCTTCGTCATGTCAAAGGAAGTTACCAGTATAGAAGAAGTTTCAGTCCCCAGTAAACGAGCCCTCCTCTGTTCCTTTCTTTTCTTTAGTTCTCTCAGCTAGTCTTGCATGTTTGGACCGAACCCTAGCCCGAAATGGTTCTTCTTTATGATGATAGGCCTCGGCCGTAAGTTTCCTTGCAAGTGTTTCCCAAGTCCTTTTCCCGTCTTCGCGTCCCTTCGTAGTGTTTCATGCATAGTCATTTTAGTGCAATTTGATAACCTTGGTCGCGAGATCAACGGCTTGCCCTCAGCAACAAAGGTAGCATTTACAAACTCCAAATCCTGAAAAGAACACTCAAGGGCATTTTCATATACTTGGATGTATGGGACGTTAGTGGTTATTGAGGCAATAATGTCTTCCTCTGCACCGACACTAACCAGCTTCCCTTCATTACAAGTTTGAGCTTCTGGTGTAAGGACGACGAGACTGCTCCAGCTGAGTGAATCCAGGGTCATCCCAACAAACAGTTGTATGTAGGCTTAATTTTTATTACCACACAATCTATGTTATAAACTATCGGTCCGATCAACAGGGGTACTTCAATCCTTCCCAACACATCTCATGTTGTTCCATCAAAGGCTGTTGCAGTATTCTGGTATGTCTTCATGTGAGAGTCATCAATGGGCAACTTTTGCAGAGTTACCATTGACATAATATTCAACGCCGATCTGTTATCAATTAGGACTCCTGGTAACACATACCCTTTGCAATGTGCAGTAATGTTCAAAGCCTTCACCGACCCTATCCCACCGTTGGGAATTTCATCATCAGTGAATGTCATGTAGTTGTCCGCAGTGATATGATTTCTGATTCTATCTAATTTGTCCACAGATATATCATTTGGTACAAATGTCTGGTTTAGCACCCTCATCAAAGCATTGTCTTGCCCTTTGGAGCTCAACAGTAACTCCAAGACTGTATTAAGTGTCTAGAAGTCTTGTTTTATTTACCTTTTGTAATCATATTATTGTCAGACTTAAGCACATTTTAGTTGCATAATTAGGCATTCATGCATATTCTCATAATTTCCTTCACCATGAAGCTTGATTAAATATTCTAGTGTATTTTGTGGAAAAGATGTTGTTTTGGTATGTATTTTGGTGCATGTAGGAGAATTGCCCGCTGTAAAGTGTTTAAAAGTCCTATATTTTATGCCCATTTTAGCTCATATTGTTACTGTTCTTAAGCTCATTTTAGTTCATATTTAGGTTTTCATGAATATTTTACAATATCTTTCCTTCACTCAGCTTATTATAGTGTTTATGATTATTTGTGGAGAAAAGACACTATTTTTGGTTGCATTTGCATTACAGGTTACATGAGACTGCCGCCGGAACCCGCCGCGGTAGCAAGACAGAAGAATGCTCAAAGAGGAGGAGGAAACAGAATGATCACATCCAACAACACATGACCAACCATGATTGCAGAGAAGAACTGTACTGACGTAGTTCAAAGAATAGCCCGCCGAGACAGCACTGTCGTTGCAGTGGCACATTGGAGAATGACCAAAAGGGAGTGCGATATAAAGAGGAGAATTCCATGAATTAGTAGAACCGAGCCACATGAAGAATAGAGTCCAGGAGCACCCAGAGATGACGTGAGAAGACCCAAACAAGGGAGAAGCTTGCGGCCCAAGAAAGCCCAAAAGAGGAGTTATTTTGGAATAAAACACTCACACGTTTAATAGCATTTAATTCCAACTCAACTTCCTCCCAAAGAGAGACTTCTTCCTTAAATAGAGTTTTCCCATGTAACCGCCTATATAAAGGCAAAGCTTGACCTATTTGGAGATAAGAAGAGTAATTAGGGTTTAGAATTTATTTTTGTGTTTTCTCCTTTACATTATGTTCTAAACTTTCCTTAGGGTTAAGATTGTTTTGTTTAGTAGTTGTGAGAACGGTTGTAATTAGTTAAATTTTTATGCAATTCAATTCAAGGTTTGTTTATCCTATGTTCTTAACATTTGTTTGCAATAGAATCGAGAGATCTTTGTGATCACATCTATTTGTTTCAATTCGAGAGAGTTAAAACTAAAGAAAGAGATAAACATGATTCCCATCAACTAAGGTGAGAATCAACTTAGCTTAGAGATAAGTCTAGGTTTAAGGCGGATAAGAAGGAACGAGGGAAAGTTGTTGTTCAACCTAGGTTTACGCCGAGAGGTATTATCAAAGAGTGGGCATCAACAGTATTCAAACTTAGAGATAAGTTGGAATCAGATTAGGACGTTCTGCTGAACCTTGAAGGAGCGTCGAGTTCCCCGCCGTGGCAATGTTCTATCTATCACCCATCGTGGCAGAGATATCAACTTTGCAGTACAAGACTTTTACGAGTTCAACGTGGTTTCACACTACGACACAGTTCAATCTAACCCATCTTCTTATTCTGATTTCTCAATCCTTTCATTATTTGTTTTCTTTAAGTTTATGCAACTTTCTCAAACGAATCAAATTCAATTGTGTTTTTACTTTTCCTTGTGCAGGAATTTAATCACTAAAGCAGCTTCCAATCCCTGTGGAGACGATATCTTAAATACTATAACTTGATAGAAGTGTGCACTTACACTCGAATTAGAGAACACCTATATTCTCTACAACTTTTTGGCGCTGTTGCTGGGGATTGGCAACAGGAACTTCGTCTTTACTTTCTTGCACTTTTCCTTTATTGCATTTAATTTCCAGTTTAGTTTTTCTTTATTATCATAAAAAAAATTCACAGCTTATTTGTTCTTGTTTATGACCAAAGAAAATCCGTCATCTATATAGATGTTTATTGACGAGATCGAACGAGAAGCAAGAAAAATATGAAGAGAGGCACGTGAGGCATTAGCAGCAGCGAAAGAAGCAGAAGTAGAAATGCATAACGGAAATGATGCCAATAATGCCGACGTGGCAGACCCTGCAGCAGATGGTAGGCGGCAAGATCAGCAACCACCACTTCTTCCTCTTGGCCAGCAAAGACGAGTCTGTACCACTTGAGACTACATGGATGAAGACATAGACAACTTTGACTCTACAGTCATAGAACCGGACATCAATACCAATCATTTTCAACTCAAGCCAGTCATATTCAATATGATTGATAAATTGGGACAATTTGGGGCCACATGAAGTGAGGATGCTCGGCAGCACATGAAGTCATTCTTAGAGAATTGCAAATCTTTTAGAATTCAAGGATTACCCCCGGAAGTTTTGAAATTGCAGTTATTCCCCTATTCACTGAGGGAAACGACAAAAACTTAGTTAAATAGCTAGACTGATGGTTCTATTGAGTCATGGAAAGACCTGTGTCGAGATTTTCTATCTCGTTTCAGTCCTTCAAATGCCCGCTCCATAGACTACCGCTGTGGATGCAAGTATCTCTGTTCTACAATGGTGTCAATCAACCCACCAAGATGATGCTAGACGCATCAGCAAATGGCATACTCCTTGATAAGGCACCAGAGGAGGGAATGAGGATTCTGAACCAGGTTGCCAAAAATGACTACTAGTTTCCATCCTGTGAACGAGTTGGAAGCATCAGAGTTCGTTAATACCCGTATAGAGAAGCTAACCAGATTGGTTGAGAACATGATCAAACCAACAGGAAGATCATATGAGGTAAAAGAAGTGGAAGCCTCTTCTGATGAATGTGGTGGAGACCATGACTCTACTAAATGTACAAAATATGGAAATTTCATAGGAATCTACAACCGGAATAGTACCCCCAACATGAACAGATACAATCCAGGCTAGAGGAAACATCCATACTTCTCATGGAGTCACCCTAACACTGCAGAAAACCCAACCAATTAGTGTAGGGGCTATCAAAGGAACCCGCTTTGGCAGCAGAAGCAATAGCAGCATCCTACAACAAACAATTCTGTAGGGGCCACTTTGAACACTTTTATGTCTCATACTAGTGCTTATATTGCTAATTCTGATAAGTTTGTTAATAAGGTTAATGCTTTCATGGACATGACTGAAGTGTGGATGCAAAACCATAAGGCAACTTTAAAGTCACTAGAAACTCATACGGACAGTTCGCACAAGTTCTGAAAACTATACCCATGGGAGGACTGCCCAGCGATACTGAAATCGCAAGGGGATCCACTTATGAGAAATTTAAAGCAATCACTACCAGAAATGGCAAACAGCTCAAGGAGACCCGTCTACAAAATCCTAAGGAGAAACAGCCAACCAAGCTCGCCGCTGAGGCAGAAGCAGACAAACCGACCTCGACAGATCCAGGTCCCTCCGCCTCAGCAGTCCCTACTGATGCCCCAGCAGAGTCTGATGATAGAACCATAGAACCCGAAGCTCATTCACTTCCGCAGATTAGATTCCCTTGCAAGTACGGTATAGAAGACATCCGCTTACCCCCACCTTTCCCACAACGGCTGAAGCGGTAGAAGCAGGAATATCAGTTTAAAATGTTCATTGATATTCTTAAATATGTGCACATTAACATACATGTTGCGTGTAAAAATTGTTTATCGCAATGTAGTGCAAGTGTACACGACGCAAGTAGTAAAGTGATACGTAAGTATCAGATATCGTCTCCACAGGGACTGGGCTAATAGCTTTAACCATAGATTGCTGCACAAGAGAGAAAAGAAATAGTTTAATTGTTTGTCACAAAATAATAAAGAAGACTGAAAATAAAGAGTAAAGAATTCAGGATAGAGAGAATGGGCCGGTATTGATTTCCTCAGTAGTGTAGGTGTTGCAAAGTCTAGGAATCTTTGTTCTGTCGTTGCGCCTATCGCGGCAGCGGTCTGTTGTTTGTCGCGGCAGCAATCACACAACTCTGTACTTCAAGCTTGGCAAGAATACCTGCTATGCCTTGGCCTATCCCTAGGTCCAAGTCTGTCGATGAACACGTCTTTGATGATACCTCCCGGCGTGACTCGAAGGATGAACGCCGATGTTGTTGAATTCTTCCTTAGCCACTTAACCTCGTCCTATCCCTAGGTCCGAGATAGTTCAACCATAAACTGGAGAACCCGTAATTATTCCTTCCGTATACTTAACTCTCCCGATATTCAGTAAATGTATAATCTCACAATGCTCTCCCGAAACTCTTGTAAGATGTTGAAAACCAGAATAAGTAAACTTGAAGTCTATTTTATTGAACAAAAAAAATCCTAAAACAATGCAATCCATGCAACTACTTTACAGAATCAACCCTTATCCCTAGGGGAAGTTTAGAACATGATGAGAAGAGGGGAAACGACTAGGGTTTAGGGGAAGACGGCTAGAGAATAAGATATTCTTTCCTAGGTCAAATTACATGCCTTTATATAGGCCTTGGGTTCAAGTTTTCTAATATGGCAAGAATACAAGTTTAAATTAAAGTGATCGAAGTAGAGCTATGGAGGGGAAGGGTTTATGGAATCGCCTAAATCGTGAACAAGGAGATGAAGGGGAGACTCGTTCACAACAGCACCCAGCCGCCGGCGATATACAGGAATCACAACGGGTGTGGACCTTGTACGTGGGCGGGATTTCAGAGTCGCTTCACTGGAAGGGTTTATGGCATGTATTTGATCGTCATGGGATTGTCAGAGATGTGTTTACACTGAAGAAGATGGCTAGAGATGGGGCACGATTCGGGTTCGTTCGGATGGCATCGAAGACGGATGCCGATAGGGTGATAGAACGGATCCATGGGAAATGGATATACGGTGAACGGATGCGAGTGGATTTGGCCTGGAATGGCATTACCAATTTAAAGAAGGCGAGTAAGGGAAGGGAAAAAAAGCCGACGAAGGATATTGTAGCGGATTAAACAGAGGATCCACACAAAGTTTCAAAGCAGGGTGGAATTAATAGTGGAGCAAATCAACAAGTAATTGAGGGCGTGTTGGATGAGGATAAATGGGCGATCCTTCAATGGTGCGCGATTGGGTGGTGCACTAGGCCATGGAATTTAAAAACTCTAGCGGATCGTTTGGAGGTGGAGAAAAACGATGGTTTTTCGATTATGAGGCTTTCGGGATCCATGATTCTGTTGATGTGCACATCGGCAAAAGTTGGGGAACAGGTGATGAAGATAGATTGCGTGAAGGAGTGTTTCACAAGATTTGAAGCGTGGTCGCCGTCAATTACAGCAGAGTCTCGCCGTGTTTGGTTATCCGTTGTGGGGTTACCGATTCACCTATGGCACAAACAAACGTTCAGGAACATTGCGAAACTATGGGGATCATTGATATGTATAGATGATGAAACGGAAACCCTACATCATTTGATTGTGGTCGTATGCTAGTGGAAACAATAATGGTGGATCGCATTGAGGAGAGCATTATAGTCAGATTGGCGGCTGAAGAACACTTGGTGCGTGTGTTTGAGACAGATGGGCAAGGACCAGCGATTGAATGCGGCTGCTATGAGGGCATTAATTCACAAACTGCTGGCCCTCACGAGGGTAGCAGTACTGGACATAGGGCTGATGAGCGATCTAGGATGGAGGGGTTGCATAATGGATCAGAGGAAACTCCCGATCAGGCAGCGAAAAATGCATTGGATGATAAAATAGGCGGTAACGACGCATACGGTTGAGCAACAAACTGCGTTGGATGTGGAGCAGGAGAATATATGTCCGAGGGCGGTCGAGGGGTCTGAAACGGGGATGGAAGTGGTGGTGCCGGTGCAACACTCGAATTCACCGACCGGTTCCGATAGCCTGGGTGGGGAGAAGGAGTGTCAGAGTAGGACTCTAGTGGAGAGTCCTGAAATAGCAGGGATAGTAAATTCAAACTCAAATTCAGTGGATAATATGGGGCCAGCATCTTTATGTGTTGATAGTGTTAATTCAAAGTTAATTATTTTGGACAAAACGTTTTCACAGGCAGGATCGACAATATAAGGATTGGGACAAACAGAGATGATACGTGTGGGGAATTCGTTTTGTAAGGTTACGAAATTGGTGGGAGGGGAGGTCACTGGTACGGCTGGTCGTTCACGAGTTGGGGTTGGTCGGGCTGCAGGGAAGAAGGGGACAGTAGCAGAAAAATTTCAGAAGGGAAACGGCTATAGTGGGGAACATATCGCGCAGCAGAATATTGCAACCGAGGCTGAGGCGATGCTGAAATTAGGGGCTCTGATTGGCGTGAAGTCAAGTGGGCGGGAAGAGGATATTATTAAAGACATCTATCGGGTTATTTATGGGGAGTGTCATGGTTTTTGACTAATGAAGCTGTTATCATAGAATGTAAGGGGTTTGGACGGGAGTGCGAAAAGGCGTAGTGTTCGTGAGGTGATTCAGAAAAATTAATGTGATATGGTGTTATTACAGGAGACGCAATTGGACGAGATTCCGACGATGTTGGGGGAGAATTTGTGGTATTCGGATAGCTTCAAAATGGTGTCTACGCCATCGATTGGGGCATCCGGCGGCATACTAGTCATTTGGGAAGGTAATAGATTTACTTTGGAGTCAATACGTGTTGATCGTTATTATGTTCTAATTCAAGGGAAATGGAATGTAGAAGATTTGGTTTGTGGTATCGTGGTGATTTATGCTCCATGTGAGTTAGCTGGTCAAATTATGTTATGGGATAAACTGTTGGCTAGCATATGTACGTTTCAGGGGCCGTGGTGTGTTGTAGGGGATTTTAACGCCATTTTGAAAGATACAGATATGATTGGGGTATCGGATAGAGGGGCTGAGATGGAAGTTTTCACGAATTTTGTCAGCAATGCAGGTTTGGTGGATTTGCCATTGATAGGTAAACGATTCACATGGTTTGGCCCTGGTAATAGGTGTAGCCGGATAGACCGTTTTTTAATTTTAGCAAATTGGTTAGATGTTTTCAGCAGTGTGCAGCAGGTAGCCTTGTCGAGGGGGGTATCCGATCATACTCCTCTAATTTTAGCTTGTGATGACTGCGATTGGGGACCACAGCAATTTCGGTTTTTCAATTGCTGGATGGAGGGGAAAGCGAATGTGCTGGACATTGCAAATGAATTGTGTCGGCTAACTAGTGTTGGAATGGGAAATGAAAATATCATGGTGAAGTTGCGACATTTGAAGTTATTTCTAAAAAGATGGAATAAGGATACTTTTGGAGATGTTGATAAGATTATTGAGGACAAGCAACAGAAGATTGATAGAACGGATGATGAGTTGATCGAGAATGGTGGGGATGAGGAGGTAGAGATTGTTCGTCGCAGGTGGATGCAGGCGTTATGGCGGGCTATGCGTAATAAAGAGGCGATGTGGCGTCAGAAAGCTTGGGTAACATGGTTGAGGTTAGGAGATCGGAACACAGCTTTTTTCCACAGAACGGCTAAATTACGCACGGCTAGAAATTTTATCTTGGGCTTATTGATTGATGGGAAATGGAATACATCACCGACGATACTACGTACATTTGTAGTCAAGGCGTTCACTGCCCATTTTGCTTGTGATACTCGGGTGGGAAAGTGGGAGATCGATGGAGAGTTTCGACAAGTGCAATTGGATGCAGTTTCATGGTTGGTTGCACCTTTCACAGTTGGGGAAATTAAACGCATATTATGGAAATGCGACGGTTCGAAGGCACCAGGTCCGGATGATTTTACGTTTGAATTCTACAAGAAGAGTTGGGAGGTGGTGAAGGATGATGTACAACAATTTTTTACTCAATTCCATGAGCGAGGGTATTGCCGAAGGGTGCTAATTGCACTTTTATTGTGTTATTACCAAAGGTGGCGGCACCAAAATTGCTAGGTGAGTATCGCCCTATTTGCTTGGTAAATTCGATGTACAAATTGTTGGCTAAGTGTTTGGCGAACTGGTTGCAAGCAGTGCTGAATACTCTTGTTAGTGACACACAGTCGGCGTTTGTAAAAGGCCGACAACTTGTAGATGGCGTGTTGTTAGCTATGGAGGTGATACATTCACTTCGGAAAAGTGGGGCTAGTGGCTTCATTTTAAAGTTAGACTTTGCGAAGGCGTATGACTGTGTGAGCTGGGTTTTTTCTAGATTCAGTGCTATTTCGGATGGGATTTTGTGCAGTGTGGCGACAATGGATAAAATAGTGTATTAGTTCTGCTCGTCTGTTAGTGTTGTTGAATGGGAGCGCGACTAAAGAATTCAAGATGGGCCCTGGTTTGAGACAAGGTTGTCCACTATCACCGTTGTTATTTGTGATAGTGGCAGAGGCACTACATTTGATGTTGATTAAAGCGGAAACGGGAGGTTTGATTCGGGGGGTGGAGGTGGTATCGAACATACGACTGACTCATTTACAGTTCACCGATGATACGATTTTGTTTTTTGATGCCAATATTGAGTTTGCTCGGAATTTAAAGAGGATTTTGCATTGTTTCCAAGTGTTTTCAGGTTTACAGATTAATTTCGCTAAGAGCTCCTTATATGCGATTGGAGTGGGGGGTGAGCTCAACGCATCCGTGGCTAGTGTGTTGGGCTGCCGCTTGGGGGATTTCCCGTTTGTGTACCTTGGTTTTCCTTTGGGGGCTGATCCGAGACGAATATCAGTATGGGATCCGGTTATCGCTAATTTCAGACGCAAGTTAGCGGGGTGGAAGCGTAGTTCTTTGTTGTTTGCAGCTAGAGTGACAATAGTTAACTCGGTCCTATCATCATTGCCGATATTTTATTTGGGTCTATTTGTAGCACTGAAAGGAGTAATTGAGAAGCTGGATCGTATTCGTTGTGCTTTTCTTTTGGGTGGTGTTAGTCTTGAGCGACGGATGAGTAGAGTAGGATGGGAAACGGTGTGTCAACCACGACATCTAGGGGGTTTGGGGGTGGCGGATCTTCGGGTGAACAATATGGCGCTGCTGTCCAAATGGGTATTGCAGTATGCTTGCGATCGGGATTCGCTTTGGCGTCGTTTGATCACGGCTAAATATGGTGAAAACATTCAATGGTGGCGATTTAATACTGAGAATTTGTCGGACATGTCCATTTTTTGGCGTCAAATTGTTGCTAATGCGTGCTTTCCGTGTGTCGAACCGCATGTGGGGGGGGCGAATTTTCAGTGGAAAATCGGAAACGGACAGCTTGTGCTATTTTGGTTTGATTTATGGATTACACAACAACCATTGAAGGATGTATTCCCACGTTTGTTCGCTTTGGCATTGAATAAATTAGCGAGGGTATATGACTATGCAGTGGATAGTTGTTTCACTCATGGACAGTGGGCGGGATATTTTCGGAGGCGTTTGTGGATTTTTGAACAAGAGCAGTTGCGCACTTTGTGCGAGTTAGCTTATGGTGTTTGCCTTTGGGAGTCTAGTATTGATACGCTGATTTGGCTCCCGGATGAGCATGGTGAGTTTTCGATTCATGCTATGTCTAAGGCGTTATTGTTGGATAGAGTAGGGGATAGCGATTTTGGGGGCTGTTTCGCGTGGCGCGCGCTTGTCCCGCCTAAAATGCAAGCATTCTTATGGTTCATTTGGTTGAAACGGTTGCCGACAGCGGATTTTTTGCGAACTAGAGGGGTTCTTTTCTTGGAGGGGCAAGGTATGTGTCCGTGGTGTGTAAGGGTGGAGGAATCGATTGCTCATTTATTTTATGATTGTCCGTTTATACATCAGATTAGGGATTGGTTACGCGGTTGGTGGGACATCGCGTTACCTTTACCGGCGAGCTTTTCGGAATTCTTTGTGGTGAATTTTCATAGTTCATTCCATGGTTGTAAATTGAAGTGGTGGGTGGCTGGTGTTAGTGCAATGTTATGGTCTTTATGGCTAGCCCGAAACGAGTTTATCTTTAAGGGAAAACGTTCGACATTGGCGGAAATATGTTTCCTCGTCAAACTTCGTTCTTTTTATTGTATAAAGGTTGATGCCGCGAGTGAGGTTATGGCTGAATCAGTGTGGTGGACTTGTCCATCTACATGTGTCGTTAGTCCACGGCCAAGAAAGGTGCGTGCTGGGATTTATCGGCAGCCGCCTATAACGGGGACATTGAATTTCAATGTGGACGGATCCGCACGTGGTAAGCCCGGGCCGGCGGGTATAGGGGGTGTGCTGCGCGATGCGGACAGTCGCATATTAGGGATTTTTTCCGGACCGGTGGGGAGGTTAGACTCCAATGTGGCGGAGGTGCGAGCTATTAAGTTGGCAGTAAAGTTGATTGCGAAAGGTAAATGGCGCGAACGATGTGTGGTGATTTGAGTCCGATTCACAAGTTACGTTGAGTTGGGTTACGCGATCTGCGAAACGACCGTGGTGTTTATGAGAGTCTTTTGTGACAATTGATCGGTCATGTCAAGTCATTTCAGAGATACATTTTCAGTACGTGCCGCATGAGGCAAATAGCTTCGCCGATGCGTTAGCTAAGGAAGGGGTGGATAGGTGTTCTTTATTTTTAGCTTGTATGTAGGTGTTGTCCTATTTTTTGACGGGCCATTACGTACTATTTTCCTCCATTAGGTTAGGGAGGTTTTCAACGAGGCGTATGGTTGCGTCGCGCTGTATGTTTTTCTTCATGAATAATAAGCATACAGTTGCCGATAAAAAACAAGTTTAAATTAAAGTACAACTCTATTAAAGACTAAATCTTCAGAGCATATGTCTTTAATTCGTCCTTCCTTCTTGCTTGGAGTTTCTTCCTTGAACTTTGGGCTTGGCCTTCATTCTGATCTAGGGCTTGGAAAAATATAAGAGTGCTCCACGACAGACCGGCTTGATTTCCTCTTTCTGTCGAGGTCCACTTCACTTCTTCCCTTCACCATTGCTGTCGTCCTTAGCTGCCACGGCAGTGGCCATGGCAGCATACTTCTTCTCAGCTGCAGTCCAGTGTTCCAGCTCTGCTTCTCCACTGCCCTTCATCTGCTACAACAGCTACCTGCAAAGGCAACCAATTTCAGTAGAAACTGTGCCATTTGATATAATTGTGATGTATGAATGAAATCTATCCTAAATGCAATGAATTATGCTTGAATGCAGCAGAAATATGGGTTAAATAGGGGGTAAAATATAGAACTTTTACACACTCAACACACCCTCAAACTCAAGTTTTTGCTTGCCCTCAAGCAATTATTACCTAACTTCATAAAAAAAATTTCTTTGGCTTAAATCAGTGAACTCTACATTATCTACCACTTGTATTCTATCAAGAGTAGTACCTTGTCGGGCATTTCTGACTTACTCGAAACCAGGCTATAATTCTTGTGAGGTGTATGCAGCTTTTTTGTGAACACTTATGCATCTAGACTATCTTAGTATACCGGAATAGTTATGTCTACAAACTTGAGGTTATGCCATTTCAATTTTTTCCGGAGGCAATTCTTTGGCTCCTTTAGTTTTTTTCTCTGACTCTTTATTTAACTGCATCTTTTCTGGAGGCAATTCTTAGGCTCCTTTAGTTTTTTCTGACTAAGCTTAAGAAGAAATCTCCTAAAATAAGTGCAAGGCAGTTTTGCAAGCAATTGAGTCTGAATTTTTTTCTTTCTTTGTTTTCCTAGAGCCAGTGGTGGGTACCTCTAGGGGCAGCTTCAAATGAGTAAACATTCCTATTCCAGTGTACTAAAGTAATCTAAACAACATAAGTGTCACGAAGAGTGTTTTACAGGGTACAATCATAGCAAGGCTCTAAACAGATCCTAAAATTTCCTAAAGGCACTGTCACGACAGCATATGTCGTGGCAGGTAAGTGAAGTTCAAATACTTAAGCCAAATTTTTCTTTCATTTTTTTAGCAAAAATAAACTAACTAAAAGACACAATTTTTAAACTTAAAGATACTTCATTAATGGAGGGATGCCACCCCCAAACTCAAGGGTTGCATTGCCCTCAGTGCAAATGACAAAATGAAAAAGAAAAAGAAAAACCAGATCACAAATATAACAAAATGGCAAACAACAGGTATGAGAAAAGAAACTTAAATTTTCAATCGCTGTCGTCGCCGTCAGTACTGCTGCTACTGATTCGAATCTGCCGGCGGGCAGTGACCTTTCTAGTTGGTGCCAACAGGTGGCTGGGAGAGGCAGAGGTGGTCTTGTTCTTCGCTTCCCTTGGAGGCTGGATGCGGGTAGGTGAGATATGAGGTGGTTTCTCCAGCACCTGAATCTCATCGAAAGAGCTGTTGCTGCTACTGTTGTTGCCGCTGCCAGATTTTCCTTGGTCGGATGGTCCGACGCTGGTGTTTGTTTTCTGCCGTTTCACCGGGGTGAATTCCTAGGACATGTTTCTCTTCACCGAGGGCTCGTCATCGGATTCCCCCTAAATAGAGGAGGAGGAGAAGCCAACTATATACATGTCGAGGTCGGACATGGGCTCTTTTCTATTCTCTCCCCTGGCAGAGGCTGGTGTGGTGTGGCTGCCGCCAGCTGCTGTTGTGGCCGGGGTCAGAGTGGACGCGGAAGACGGTGTTCTTGGTGTAGCAGCAGGGGTAGGGGTATGGGCAGGGGTGGGGGCAGCAAAATAATGGTCGGGGAATGCAGGGAACAGTACATCAGGAAAATTAAGATTAGTTTTTATAAAGTGTACCGTTGCTGTGGTGAAGTCTCGGATGAAACTCATCAGGCCCAGTTGCCGTTCCTCCATTTTCTGTAGGGCAGCAA
The DNA here is from genome assembly GCA_030270665.1 of Hibiscus trionum. Classification (NCBI taxonomy): domain Eukaryota; kingdom Viridiplantae; phylum Streptophyta; class Magnoliopsida; order Malvales; family Malvaceae; genus Hibiscus; species Hibiscus trionum. Next base: position 34,953,311 of record BSYR01000021.1, read on the forward strand.
GGATTCATGTTGAGGAGTCTGTTGGGGAGCTGCTGCGGTGGGCTGCCTGGGTTCTGTGGCGGCAGGCTATGTTTGGGTGGGCTCTGTCGGCTCACCTACCGCGGTAGTGGGGTTGAAGGATGACAGGGGCGTGGCAGCTTTCAGCTCCATCAGGCTGAAGATGTCCTTTCCGTCCACCCTTTCCCTCGGACTCTCAAATCTTCGGCAGCTTCTGGTAAGTTGTGGCCGCGGCCGAGGGTAGTGATGAGGTATGGGAAGAAGAGTGGTCCTGACGGCCGGTACGCACAATCCAATATTCCCTCCCGAATGTATCTGCCAACGTTAATTGGCTTCTCATTTAAAATGGAATGGATGAGGGCTAACCTTGGTTGTTCTACCGTTGTGTTGTGCGAGGATGGCATAATCCTTTTCTTGATGAAAGCGTTCCAAAGCTTGGCTTCCGGAGTGAGTTGAACTCTTTTAACCGTCCTTGGATGTTTAGGATCAGTATTCCACTCGGTTCCTTCGTCTATGAGTTATGCCATAATAGCATCGTAATCTACCGGTTCCAAGCTATCCACAAATCTCTTGTGACCGTCTTCCTTTCTCCCAACATAGAACCCATAGAGGGTGTTGACGTATTCAGGCTCAAAAGGTACCTTCTTTCCTCGAACTGTCACTGATGTCGCCTCCTTACTGTCGATGGCAGCATAGAACTCTCGGACTAAGGTGACGTTCATTTCTTCCGGCTGCTCTGTGAACATCTTCCACTACAGGGCTCTGATCTTGCGGGCTATAAATGGTTTAAGCCCGAGATTCCCCGTTCTTTGGCTGTATATGAATCCTCTTTCCTCCCACATATCTCTGACCTGGAAGGAGCTGGGAGTAGATGCTGCTGGGGCAGAACCTGAGGCAGCACTGCGGCGGGTATTTTTGGTACTCATATTGCAAGGACTATAGAAAAGAAAATGAAGCAAATGAAATTCTAGAGGAAACAAGTAGAGAGAGTAAAGTGAGTGAAAAATGAATAGTAAAATGAGGTTTATATAGAGGGAGAGTTTGCTACCCGTTGGAGCTGTAACGGCAGGCGCGAATAACGGGGCCAGCTGTTACGCAGTTTCTGACGCGTCTGTCATGCATTTCCGTGTCTGCTGCGCGTCTGTTGCATGTTTGCGTGTCTGTCGTGACAGCGTGTTGACAGGCTGGATTTTCCGTGTCTTTCGCGGCAGCTGTAACGGCAGGCTCCTAATTTGGGCTTTTTGGGCTGATGGAAAGATGGTGGGCTGAATTCACTTCTCCTCTTCTCCTTGTCTCCTTTATTTCCTAAAATAATAAAAATAAAAACTTAGTTCCTAAAAATAAAATAACTCTAATTACCTAATATATATAAATAAATAATAAATAAGAAATAAAATAAATTAGGTTAAATTAGGGATGCCAGGAGGGGCATCTCCTAAAGTAACCAGTTCATGCATTCTTGGGGCTTCAGTCCCCTGATAATGCTTCAATCTTTGTCCGTTGACTTTGAATTGGTGTCCGTCTTTTAAAGATCTGATTGTGATGGCACCATGGGGAAAACTTTGCACTACTTGGAATGGGCCGGACCACCTAGATTTCAGCTTCCCTGGGAAGAGTTTCAACCTAGAATTGAATAAGAACACAAGCTGCCCTGGGCAGAACTGTCGTGGCAGCAACTTCTTGTCATGCCACTTCTTTGTCTTGTCTTTGTAGATCCTTGCGTTGTCATAGGCCATTGCCTGAATTTCTTCTATCTCATTCAAATCAAGTAGCCTTTTCTGTCCTGCTTTTTCCAAGTCCATATTCACTGCCTTGATGGCCCAGTATGCTCTGTTCTCAATTTCAATAGGTAGATGGCATGTTTATCCATAAATCAGCTGGTAGGGTGACATTCCCAATGGAGTTTTGAATGCTGTTCTGTAAGCCCATAATGCATCATTGAGGTGTAAAGACCAGTCCTTCCGAGTTGGCTTAACCATCTTTTCAAGAATGTTCTTAACTTCTCTGTTCGATATTTCAACCTGTCCATTAGTCTGAGGGTGGTAAGCTGTTGCGATCCGATGGTTGACACCACATTTCTTTAAGGCAATAGCTATAACCCTATTATCAAAATGCCTCCCTTCATCACTGATGATCTCCTTGGGGATGCCAAATCTGGAAAATATGTTTTTATGCAAAAACCTCTGAACCGTCTTGGCATCGTTTTTCTTAGTAGCGATCGCTTCAACCCATTTGGACACATAGTCCACTGCCATGAGGATATATAAGTTCCCACATGATGCTGGGAATGGTCCAATAAAATCTATCCCCCAAACGTCGAAGATTTCGACTTCAAGAATGTTTTGCAGAGGCATCTCATGTCTCCTTGAGATGTTTCCAGTCCGTTGACATTTGTCACAGTTTTTGTAGAATGTCTAGGCATCATTGAACAGTGACGGCCAATAAAATCCCGACTACAAAACCTTGGCAGCAGTTTTGTTACCACCTAAGTGTCCTCCATATTGTGAAGCATGGCAGTGATGAAGCACAACTTCATGTTCATCCTGTGGTACGCATCTCCTAATAACCTGATCTGCACAATATTTGAAAAGAAGAGGTTCGTCCTAATAATAATGCTTAACATCATTTTGGAACCTCTTCCTAGCTTGATTGTTAAGGCCAGGAGGAGTTATTCCGCTAACTAAATAATTAACGAAATCAGCATACCAGGGGAGTTCATAAAACTTACCTGCCGTCGCGGCTGTGCTTATGGTAGCGAACAGCTGCTCGTTAGGGAAGGTCTCTAGTATGTGTGTCTCATCTGTTGGGAGACTCTTTCCCTTCTCTAACCATGACAAGTGATCTGCAACTTGTTTTTCTGTCCCCTTTTTGTCCTTGATCTCCATGTCGAACTCTTGCAGTAGCATAATCCAACGTATCAATCTAGGCTTTGCATCCTTTTTGGCGAACAGATACTTTACTGCAGAGTGGTCTGTGTGGATTATGACCTTCGTTCCTAGTATATATGAACGAAACTTGTAAATCGAGAACACCACAGCTAATAGTTCCTTCTCCGTTGTGGTGTAGTTTACTTGGGCGTCGTTCAGTGTTTTGCTGGCATAGTATATAACATGAAAGAGCTTGTCTTTCCTCTACCCAAGTGCTGCCCCGACAGAATAGTCACTAGCATCACACATGATCTCAAATGGTAGTTTCCAATCTGGTGGCTGTACTATTGAGGCTGTTACCAGCTTTTCTTTTAGAACCTTGAATGCCTCAGTACATTTAGTGTTGAAGTCGAAGGGACGGTTCTGCTCTAGAAGATGGCACATGGGTTTGGTGATCTTTGAAAATTTTGCGATAAACCTCCGATAAAAACCAACATGCCCTAAGAAACTCATGATTCCCATGACTGTGGTGGGTGGTGGCAGCTTTTCGATTACCTCGATCTTAGCTCTGTCGACTTCTATGCCGCGACAGCTTACTTTATGGCCTAGGACTATCCCTTCATCCACCAAGAAGTGACATTTCTCCTAGTTCAATACCAAGTTTGCTTTCTCGCATCTCTCGAGCACTTTCTGTAGGTTGCCTAGGCAGCTTTCAAAATTGTCTCCAAAAACTGAGAAATCGTCCATGAATATCTCCAGGAAATCCTCCACCATGTCGGAGAATATTGCCATCATACACCTCTGAAAGGTTGCTGGTGCGTTACAAAGTCCAAATGGCATCCTCCGAAAAGCGTAAGTACCGTATGGGCAAGTGAACGTCGTCTTTTCTTGATCCTCCGGTGCGATGGCTATTTGGTTATAACCTGAGTATCCATCAAGAAAACAATAGTAAGGCTTTCCCGCTAATCTATCAAGCATTTGATCAATAAAAGGTAGGGGAAAGTGGTCCTTCCGGGTAGCTTTGTTAAGCTTCCGGTAGTCCATACAAACCGTCCGACCGGTCACAGTCCTGGTTGGGATTAACTCGATTTCTTCGTTGGTTACCACTATTATTCCTCCTTTCTAAGGAACGCACTGCACCGGGCTCACCCACTTGCTATCCCAGATGGCATAAATTATTCCAGCATCTAGCCATTTGATGATCTCCTTTCGAACCACCTCTCGCATAGCATCGTTTAGACGTCTCTGGGCATCAATTGTCGGCTTGTGGTCATCCTCTAAAAGGATTTTATGCATGCATAGTGCCGGACTGATGCCTTGGATATCAGCTATCGTCCATCCAATAGCCTTTTTGTGTTGTTGTAGCATCTCTATCAGCCGATGTTCCTGTTATTGCATCAACTTGGAAGAGATAATTACGGGCAACATATCATTTAATCCAATAAAAACATATTTAAGCTGCCCTGGCAGGGGCTTAAGATCTAGAACAGGTGGCTCTACAGTTGATGGCTTTTGGACTATATGTTCATTCGAGGTGTAGTTTAAGGGCTCGAATAACTTACCTGGATGATTACCTATCCAGTTTACCTCCTCACGATCTTCAGTATCAGATATGTCAGAGTCTGAGGAGCTAATGTCGTCGTCGCTGTCGTGACAGGCATCTAAATGGCAGTTGGGGCAGTGGCCAAATTTGATGTCATGGAAATCCGACCTGATGCATGGTTGGTCAAGGATAACTTCAGTGATACCTTGCATTCTTCTTCTGCATCAGCATGTTTCATTTCTTGGAGAACATTCAGTTTGATCTCTTGATCATTCACTCTCATAGTGAGTTCTCCCTTCTCTACATCAATAAGGGATCTTCCTGTGGCTACGAAAAGTCGCCCCAGGATGATTGATGCATTCTCATCTGCTTCACAATCTAAGACAAGAAAGTCAGCAGGAAAAATAAATTTATCCACTCTTACCAGAATATCTTCTATCTTCCCTTCTGGATGTACATAAGAGCGGTCTGCCAGCTGCAGTACGACTGTTGTGGGCCGTGCTTTTCCAATACCTAACTTCTGAAAAACAGATTTGGGCATTAAATTAATACTAGCACCTAGATCACAAAGTGCCTTACCCACAAATTTATCTCCGATTATGCACGGTATTATGAAGCTCCCAGGATCCTTCTTTTTCTAGGGTGGATGCTTGTGCAGAATAATCATGCACCCTTATGTCATCTTAACCGTCTCAAATTCCACAAGTCTGGATTTCTTTGACATGGCCTCCTTGAGAAATTTGGCATAACCGGGCATTTCCCTAACAGCATCTAACAGTGGAATATTGATGTGAACCTGCTTAAAAATATCATAGATTTTCTTAAGCTGGGATTCATGTTTCAATTTCTATAACCACTGAGGAAAAGGAGGTGGGGGACGATAATCTCAATGCGTCCTTCCCACTGCATTCGGATCTGAGGAGGCTTAGTTTCTTCATCCTTCTCCTCTGTCCCTTCTGCTATCGTGATAGGTTCATTGGCAGTAGGCTGTTTGTTGTCTGCCGGGGCAGCGTTCTCGGCAGTTGAATCGGGGGCTGATTTCTAAACTATTTCAGCTTCTTTCTCTGGCCCAGGTAACTTCTTCCCACTTCTAGTTGTGATCACTTTGCACTGCTCATGTGTGGGTTGTCTAGCGTTTTCAGTATCGCTAGGAAATCCTCCATTCTGCCTCGGTTTAATATGCTGGGAAACCTGACCCATCTGTGTCTCTAGTGATTTCAGAGTAGCTTCATGTTTAGTTATCCGCATCTCTGTTTTATCCATGAAGGACTCAGTCTTTTTGACGAAGTGATCCATGTTTGCCATGTAAGTTCATGTCTGGGACATAAACGTAGCCAAGGTCTGTTCCAATATACTAGTCGTGGCAGCTGGTGGATGTTGTTGCTGCTGTTGCGGTTGCTGCCGAGTCAGTAATCTAGCCCCCCCTGATTTTGAGTATTCTGTGCTTGAGGATTCAGGGCATTGTTAGGGTTGCTCCAAGAGAATTTGGGATCCTTTCTCCAGTTGGGATTGTAGCTGTTGGAATTGTAGTTGTGTGTGTTGTAGTTCCCAACATGCATCCCTTCCTCTAACTGTAGCGGACAGTCTTCCGAACTATGATTCCCATCACAAGTTTCACATACCTCTTCAGCAGAGTAGACATGTTTTGAATCTTTCTACAAGAGCTTTTCCACTGCCTTTGTGAGATATACCACCTTTGTTTTTAGGGAGTCGTCGACCTCATAATCTTTCACAGCTAGTACTGGTTTACCCCCTCTTCTTGCTGTAAGAATCTGTTCCTCATTCTTTGCCAGGTTTTTCAATACTACCATTGCTTCATCTGGATCTTTCTCCAACATCAATCCATTCGCTGCTGAATCAATTCTCATACGAGTCTGTAAGTTGACAGCATTATAAAATTTAATTACCTGGTTCCAAACGGGGAATCCATGCATTGGGCAGTTCCTCAGTAGAGTGGTAAATCTGTCCCAAGCCTCGTGCATTGGCTCGTCGTCTTCCTGTTGAAAAGTAGCAATTTCATTACGTAATCGCTCAGATAAATGTGAAGGATTAAAATGAGACAAAAATTCACGAGTTAAATCTGCCCAAGTTCGTATTAAACCCAGCGTTAGTTTATTCCACCAAGTTTTCGCCCTGTCCCTCAATGAATGAGGAAATAACCGAAGCCTCAGTATCTCCGGATTTACTCCTGGTAGTCTAAACGAACCACAGATTTCCTGGAACGTTTTCAGATGCTCCCTAGCATCCTCTGTAGCAGCACCACTAAATTGGCCAGCGTTATTAATCATGCTGAACATGACAGGTTTAACCTCGAAATTTTCAGCTTCTACGTCTGGCAGGGTGGTCTCTAGTTCCACATGATCGTTGATCATGTAATCGCGTCAGGTCCGGCGTGCGGCAGCAGCAGGAGGAACGATAGGTCGTTCGTTTCCTCCATCTCCGAGGGGGTCTTCAGGACCTCGGGGATTCCCTTGGTTGTTCATAGCCTCTAACTGTTCTTCAAGGTACTCGTTTCTGGCTAATACGAGTCGGAGTAGGTTCCGAAGATTGCACGAGCGTTCGATTTCAGGATCTATCTGGTACTCAGGTTTCTTTCCTCGTCTCGATCTGCGCATAAATAGAAAACCTTGTGAAAGCACATGTTGAACAATCCAAGAAAGAAAACAGAAAAATAAAAAGAATGTGCAGTAAAAGGGTAGGGTAAAGATATGTTGCCAATCCCCGGCAATGGCGCCAAAAACTTGTTGCGTGTAAAATTGTCTATCGCAATGTAGTGCAAGTGTACACGACACAAGTAGTAAAGTGATACGTAAGTATTGGATATCGTCTCCACATGGACTGGGCTAATAGCTTTAACCTTAGATTGCTGCACAAGAGAGAGAAGAAATAGTTTAATTGTTTGTCACGAAATAATAAAGAAGACTAAAAATAAAGAGTAAAGAATTCAAGATAGAGAGAATGGGCCGGTATTGATTTGCTCAGTAGTGTAGGTGTTGCAAAGTCTAGGAATCTATGTTCTGTCGTTGCGGCTGTCGCGGCAGCGGTCTGTTGTTTGTCGCGGCAGCGATCACACAACTCTGTACTTCAAGCTTCGCAAGAATCCCTGCTATGCCTTGGCCTATCCCTAGGTCCAAGTCTGTCGATGAACACATCTTTGATGATACCTCCCGGCATGAATCGAACGATGAACACCGATGTTGTTGAATTCATCCTTTGCCACTTAACCTCGTCCTATCCCTAGGTCCGAGATAGTTCAACCATAAAGTGGAGAACCCGTACTATTCCTTCTATATACTTAACTCTCCCGATATTCAGTAAATGTATAAATCTCACAATGCTCGCCTGAAACTCTTGTAAGATGTTAAAAACCAGAATAAGCAAACTTGAAGTCTATTTTATTGAACAGAAAAAATCCTAAAACAATGCAATCCTTGCAACTACTTTACAGAATCAACCCTTAGCCCTAGGGGAAGTTTAGAACATGATGAGAAGGGGGGGAAACGACTAGGGTTTAGGGAAGACGGCTAGAGAATAAGATATTCTTTCCAAGGTCGAATTACAGGCCTTTATATAGGCCTTGGGTTCAAGTTTTCTAATATGGCAAGAATACAAGTTTAAATTAAAGTACAACTCTATTAAAGACTAAATCTTCAGAGCATATGTCTTTAATTCGTCCTTCCTTCTTGCTTGGAGTTTCTTCCTTGAACTTTGGGCTTGGCCTTCATTCTGATCTAGGGCTTGGAAAAATATAAGAGTGCTCCACGACTGACCAGATTGATTTCCTCTTTCTGTCGAGGTCCACTTCACTTCTTCCCTTCACCATTGTTGTCGTCCTTAGCTGCCATGGCAGCATACTTCTTCTCAGCTGCAGTCCAGTGTTCCAGCTCTACTTCTCCACTGCCCTTCATTTGCTACAGCAGCTAACTGCAAAAGCAACCAATTTCGGTAGAAACTGTGTCATTTGATATAATTGTGATGTATGAATGAAATCTATCCTAAATGCAATGAATTATGCTTGAATGCAGCAGAAATATGGGTTAAATATGGGGTAAAATATACAACCTTTACACACTCAACAATACGCTTGGTGGAATACATTGAACATATGTCGAATTATGCCAAATTTATGAAGGACGTGGTCTCTAAACGAACAAGAATAGGGGAGTTTGAAACTGTTGCCATGACAGAAGGATGTATGGCCATGTTGCACAACCGAGAACCGCCTAAACTAAAAGATCCTAAGAGCTTCACCAAACCATGCACAATAGGGAATCACTACGAGGGAAAAGCCTTGTGTGATCTTGGAGAAAGCATATACTTGATGCCCAAATCAGTCTTCCAAAAATTGGGTATCGGGAAGGCAAAACCAACCAGTGTCATGCTACAGCTTGTCGACATATCATATGTGCAACTGGAGGGAAAAATTGAAGACATACTGGTAAGAGTTGATAAGTTTATTTTCCCTGTTGATTTCCTCGTTTTGGACTCTAAAGAAGATGAGAATGCACCCATCATCCTTGGGAGACCATTCTTAGCCACCGAGAGGACCTTGATATATGTGGAAAAAGGGGAGCTAACAATGAGGGGGAATGACCAACAAATCAAGTTGAACGTCCTACAAGCTTTTAAAAGAGCTGACGACCCAGAGGAATGTCAAGTCATCCATGCCTCGGCAAAAATTGACCCTAACACAACAACAGATCGCTTCAGCAATACCCGCCACGGCAGGCATCCCGAAAATAACCCAGATTCGAAGGAACAAAAGGACCACGATAGGCTCGCACATGAGGGAGCCAACTGGATAGCTAGCTGTCTAGAAATTAATTACCCATTGCCCGTAACCATCTCTTCTAAGATGCAGCATGAACAGGAATAGCCAGAACAAAGGCACATCAAGATGCTATCGCCTCGCCAGCACCCGCTCGGGCAGGTAGCCCTCCTCGCCAATACTCGATGGAATATGTACCCAAGAAAGCTCAAATAAAGATGGCTCGGCCCGTTCGAAGTAGTTAGAGCCTTCATTCATGGTGCAGTCACAATTAAATCACCAAAAGATGGCCACGAATTCAAAGTCAATGGGCAGTGCTTGAAGCACTACACTACAGCCCATGTTATGAGGGATAAGGCCATGGTTACTTTAGGGGATGCAATCTGATGCACTCCCTTAGTAGCTGAATTTTATTTATTTTCCACATGTTTCTTGCTTTTATTAGGATTGTATTTTCAATTTCAGCATTTATTTCATACATATATTAATTTTAGTTTTATTTTAGTTCAGTTGATTAATAATTTCTTTTTTATATTGTTTTTAGGTTTAGGAAGAGATTCATAATTTAAAGAAGCATGCCCATTCACCCAGTCAAATAGCCGCCCCAACGGCTATAATCTGCCAACGACTATAACTTGCCCCAACGGCTATAAATTGCCAACGGCTAGAATCTTCCCGTTACGCCAACCGTCACGCCCGTTGGAAATCAGACCGTTGGGCATTAAAGGCCACCTCGACAGCATTCCCACCCCCTATATAAACCTTTATACAACATCTCAAGAATGTCGACCTCTGAAACCACACCCCCGTTCAAAAGATTCTTCTCACCAAAAGACTCCACCCGCTACAACAAGAAGTTGTCTTCCTGGCAGGTTCTGGAAGAACAAGGATTTTACTACCCCGCCGACACGGGCGATTTTGGCCTTCTCGCCTTTGTCTACAAAGTAATCAGGGATCACGGCTGGCAACTCTTTGCCTGCCAACCTGAAGAAGGGAACATCACAATGGTCCGTGAGTTCTACGCCCATAACCCACAATGGAGAATCCCTTTTTTATATGTTTGTGGCAGCGACGTTCGTCTAGATGCTAACACCATCAACAGTTACTACGGGCTCACTAATGAGGCAAACGACCATGCTGACTTTGAAGCCGCCCTCACCGCCACCGACTACGACTCCCTGAAGGACGAGTACTGTGTGCCCGACACCACATAGAATACAGGTAAGCACACTGGATCTGTACCCCGCCGTGCGCTATTACCAAACGCCAAACTTTGGAACACATTCATTAAGCGTCGGTTGCTGCCCACTTCCCACAACTCTACCGTCGACCGCCCATGACTGGCAATGATTGATTTCATTCTGAAATGGCGAAAAATCAATGTGGGTGCCGTCATCTGTCAAGAAATATATGTCTGCCATCCAAGGCCCAAGGGCCGCCTTTTCTTTCCAAACCTCATCACTGGGTTATGTACTAACTTCAAGGTGCCTGTCGACGAAGCAGATTTGATGACACCTCACAGGCAGGGGTGAACAAAGGAATTTATATACAAGATGATGGAACTGACAAAAACGACTCTGGAAAATGAGTATGATCCCACTGCCGCCGCGGCGGGTACTTCATCCCAGGGCAGGAGTAGAGATCAGCCCTTCATCGACCCCACCAAGATGCTCCAGGATATCTACAGAAAGCTACAACGGATGGAGCACAAAAACTTTAAATTCACGGAGTAGGTGCGTAACTACAATAAATGGTTTGAGTTGTTCCTCAACGAGAAATTCTCAGGGTATGAATTCCATTTTCCTGCCTTCCCTGCTGAAATCATGGATGTCGCCATGGCAAGCCAGCCTATCCCGGAATCCCCCACTGCGACATCATAGCAAGGCTCCTCCTCAGCCGCCAACACCCCACCTACTTCTCCAATAAATAGGGGATAACTCCGCAGGGCCACCGCTCTCCGTCTAACGACTCTTTCGATGATTTTGATGACGACTCCCCACCTGTCACGGCAGAACCACCTTCGGTCGCAGAAACATCCAGGAAACATAAGTATCATTACATCTCAGCTGATTCAGACGAAGAAGAGTCCGATGATAATGTTCCAGTAACAAGAAACACACCGCCCTCCAGAATCCAAACACGAAGGACTTCAAAACTTGTCCAACCATCCCCTTACAAAGGCGGCGGCTGGACCTATCCGATGGCAAAGACGAAGTGGCACAAAATTCATTCTCATTTTTCTAAATGTAAAATGTTTCTTTTACCTTTTACATTTTATTTTCTAATTTTCTGTTGTTATATTCACGTGTTGCATTGAGGGCAATTCCGACCTCGAGTTTGGGGGAGGGAGAGTCCACCTTAGTATAGTTCATATGCAGTTGCATATTTGTTAACCATCTTAGTTGCATTATACTTATCTCTTCTTTAATGAAAAGAACTTGTTAAACAACTTGTGCCTATGATAGAATAGCCGACATCTCGCACCATTAAAATGTACTTTTAATTCTTGGGTAGCATGAAGATGACTTAGAAATATACTATAGAGCTATTTATCCTTAACACAATTGTAGTAGGTTGATTGATATAATGAAGTAGTGAACATAGATGTAGAGCGTTTAGGTGTTCTCTAAATATGAGCGCAAGTGCACACTCATGCCAAAGTTATAGTATAAAAGATATCGTCTCCCACATGGATTGGACAACTTACTCGAATTGTAATTCTTGCACGAAGAAAAGTAAATGCACAAAAAAAATTAGTTTATGAAAGAATTAAAAATAAATAAAACACAAATAATTGAAGAAAAGATTAGGGTGATAGGATGGGTCAGATTATGCCGTTCCCTAGTGTGAAATTGCGTTAAATAGGTTAAGATGCTTCGCGCTGCCAGACTTTGCTGCCTCGGTGGAGGATGACATATTGGCTACTTTGACGCTTTCGCTGCCTCAGCAGTGGAACGGATGATTGGCTCGACGACAAACTCGGCAGACCTTCAAGGCTCGACAGAACAATTCGATATTGTTCCTGCTTATGTCTAAGTCAGAATACTGTTGTTGCCCACTACAAGTAATACCTGTCACGACGTGAATCTTGCAAAGACAACAACCTTGGTTTGTCCTCTTATAGCCGCCTTAAACTCGTACCTATGTCTAGGCCGAATTGATCAACACCTGATTAGGATGAGTATCGTACTTATCCCTTTCGTGAGTTCGACTCTCTCGATACCAAACAAATGGATAGTTAACAACTAATCTTTCGAACTTAATTGAAAACTATGAAGAGCATGGAATAAGCAAACCTCGAAAGTTTTATTGCAAAAAAAAAACTTGATACCTAAACCATTCTCACACTAGTTTACAACATAACCCAAACCCGAAAGAGAATTTAGAACATAATGGCGACAAGAAAATGTAGAGCGTTTAGTGTTCTTAAATATGAGTGCAAGTGCACACTGCTGTCAAGTAATAGTATAAAAGATATCATCTCCCACAGGGATTGCGCAGCTCGACTCGAATCGTAACTCCTTCACAACGGAAAATTAAATGCACAAATAAGTTGAAGTGTTTTAAGAAGAAAATAAAATAAAACACAAGTAAATAAAAGGAAGAGTTTAGATTGATGGAATATGTTGGGTTATGCTGTTGTTCAGTGTGAAACTGCGTTGAATAGGATAAGTTGCTTTGCGCTGCCAGACTATGCTGCCTCAGCGGGGGATGGCAGTTAGGCTGCTAAGACGCTCTCACTGCCTCGGCAAGGGAATGGACTTGTGTCTCGGCAGAACTACAAGGTTCAACAGAACTACAAGGTTTGACAGAATGCTTCAAAAGTGTTCCCGCTTATGTCTAATTCAGAATGCTATTGATGCCCACTACAGATAATACCAGTCGCGGCGTGAATCGTGCAAAGACAACAATGTTTGTTCGTCCTCTTTTAGCTGCCTTAAACGCTAACCTATGTCTAGGCTAGATTGATTAAAATCATCTATAGATGAGATCGTGCTTACTCGTTTCATGAGTTCGACTCTCTCGATACCGAAAAAATGGATAGTAATCAACTAATCTTTCGTCTTAATTGAGAACTATGAAGGACATGGAATAAGCAAACCTTGAAGCTTTATTGCAAAAACAAACTTAAAATCCTAAACAATCATTCTCACACTAATTACAACATAACTCAAACCCAAAGAGAATTTTAGAACATAATGGCGGCAAGAAAACCTAAACTATGCCTAAGGGAAAACCTAAGTTGTTTTGAAGTAAAAGTACAATGGGTATATATAGGCATTAGCTAGGTCTAGTCCTTCTTGAAGTAGAAGTCTGCAAAGTAGCTTTTGCATTAAATGCAACCTTAAATTCTAACTTCTTTGAGTTGAATATGGACTTCTTCACATTGCCTTGCTTCGCAAGTAATCTCGAATTCCTTCTTCGGCGTCTCTGCCTACTGCTATAGTCATCGGAAATATGAGTGGAGAGCATCATTAAGACCAGGATTTTCTACTCTACATATCACACTCTAGTTCTCCAATTCCTCAGCTTGCTGTCTTCGGCACCAGGCAGCTACTTGGCAGCTGATGTCTCTGTCTGGAACTGCATCAGTACAGCTCCTTGATCTGCTGCCTCAGCATCATGTCCTCGACTCCTCTCTCCTTCTATCAACCTCTAGTACCCGAAACTAAAACTAAACTAAAACAGTACATTTTCTTTAACAAATAAAAGATAATAAATAAAAAGCATGGCAAAGTAAAGAATACTGTAAAATGCAATGCATGATCCTAATTATGCCTAAAATGTACTTAAAAACATCAATAATATGAGATGGAATGTGCATGAAATGTAGAACTTATGGACACTTTACACACTGTAGAGTGTCCACGAGTTCTATATTTTGTACACATTCATGCCCTTATTATTTCTATTCTTAAGCTTATTTATGCATATTTAGGTGCTTTGCATGCATAATAACAATATTTTCTGTAACCCCCTTAGCCCGACCTAGACGCTTGACCCGAACTACGAAGATTACACAGGGAAAACCAAAGTCAATACAAAAGTCAACCTTGATTAACGACCCTTTTTTTCATTTTAATCTTGTCTAAATACATATTGAACCTAAGTGAGTACTCACTTATCAGGAACGAGAAAGTCATAGCGGTCGAATACCAATTAGGGACTCAATTGCACTTCATACAAAATTAGGGAACAAATTGTAATTTTTATTATTTAGAAGGACCATGTTGATTTTAGGATTACCAAATTGAAATTAATCATGTTACATGCTACTCTGCCAAATTTCAGCCTAAAAGGACTTATCAAGCTCAAGCAATTGCAAACACATCATTTAGGACCAAACTGTAAAGCATGCAAACTTCAAACAATTCAAATATGTGCCCAACGGTCACCCATTTCGGAACACCTACCTACCGTACTGAAACGCTGTATCGATACGGTGTTGACCGTTTCAGTACGTAGGTATGTTCTGAGACCAGTCCCGAAACATGGCATTCTAGTAGCTAAACTGTATTGAAACAGCCCCATCCGTTTCGAAACGTCAAGACCATTTCAGGCCCCCGTTCCGAAACACCATAGGGTGTTTCGATACACCCTGCCCAGAAACAGCAGCGAATGCTGGTTTTTCATACATTAACACACTCAAACATGCTTCAAAGACTCCCAAACCATACCATCAATTCATCATACATATAAGGAACACATTTGGGACATTTAAACACGAACATAGAATCAAACACAAATTCTCATTAGTCTAGAGGCATGCTTCCTAATCACAAAACCAAAATAAACAATGCAACCCCAAACCAAACAATTTAAGCCATTTACAACTCCAACAAGCTAACACAAACATGCCACAACCTTAGGGAGTTCCAACACATCTCCCAAATACAACGCTTTGTTTCCCATTGCCATTATATCAAAACTAAAGTGTGTGAAAACTTCACCATACATGAGCTTGGATTCCCTTGGATGAACTTAACTCCCTTGATGCCCAAAAATACCTCAATTATCTGCATTATTGGTAAAAGAGAGAGCGTAAGAAAAAATGCTTAGTGAGGCATGCTCATTCTATCTCATGCTTGAAAATCTTTCAAAGCAAACACCCATTGAAAACACATGTACCTTCACTTCTCATGCATTTAAACCAATGCAAAACTCATGGCAAAGCCATTCACATGCTTGTAACACCAAAGCATTTCTAATACAAATCTCATATGCATTTCTCATAGCATAAATCATTTCTTCAAAGGTACATGTGAATCAAGAATCATTACATATTTTATATTGGCATTTCTGGTGGCATCTCTCATCACCGTACTCACTCGTCTAGCAACATAGTTTCCTGTGGAATCTCACATCACCGTACTCACATGGCGGAATCTCTCATCGCCACAAAGATTGGGTATTTCACCAAGTCCTACTCGATGGAATGCCCATCATCGGTTCTCTCCCTTTGGCTTAACCAAAGAGCACGTACGAATTTTTAGTTTATAGTGCACTCTCATCTTATTGATCGATCAATTATATCTGGTAAGTATCTCAACATCTATGCCAATATATTATGTCAAATCATCATGTCACCTACTGTTTTTCATGCATTAAATCTCAAACATTCTCATCTCATTTCAAAATCATAACGTTTGCTATGCTTTAACATAAAAACTCAAATCTCAACAATGCAACATGTTACTTTATGAAATCATTTCAAGCATCATCTCATGCTATACTTCATGCATAAAAACAATAGGAATTTATCAATCTAAAACCATGAGCATGTAAAAGCATTTTAGGGGCAATCACCAAATTCAAGAGAGCAATCTAGCCAATACTTACTTCCGGAATTAGGAAGGCGTTTCAAACCTTTCCTAAATCTCCAAACCTTGATTCTTTGTCCCTCAAGGACTTCGAAAACCATATGCACTCACCGATTACGTTTCGCTTGCTCGCCGAAACGCTATCTAAGCTTCCGGATCAACTCCAAAGGTGTCCGAAGATGTCTCCCCTGTTTTAAATACATAAGAGCAGAGGATTAATGTGTAACGCCCCGGTTTTGGGCTTAGAAGTTTTGGGCGTTGACCGGTTTGGTCAAAGTGCTGTTCGAATCTAAAGAGGTGAAATTAGGAAAGCCTAGTTCGGGTTGCATTAAAAATATGGAAAAATGTTCTAAAATCATCTTTTAATATAATTAAGTGAACTGTAAAATCAATTTTGAAAAATGGGTTTTGGGAGAGTGACATTTTGGCTAGTGACCAAAATGTAATTTTTGAAAGTTTTGTGACTGTTTTATAAAGAGTTGAAACTTTGAATCTTTAAGGAGCTATTATTCCAAAAGTAGTTTCTCCAGATTTTTCTAAGATATTTTGAGATTTATTCTGATTTTAAAACATATCAAAAGTGGAGGGAAAGGCCATTTGGCTATTTTCTTAACTAACTTCTCTATTTTCTTTCTCTCATTTTCTCTCAATCCAAACACTTGTTTTCCAGAGAGTTGTTTCTGATTTTCTCACCTAAAATCCTCCTTTCAACATTCTTTTGATTCCTAATCTACATATCTTCAAAACCTCATCATTTGCTAGTTGATTCAACAAGGTTTTTGATTCCAAAAAGTGGAGAAACACAAGTTTGGAGGTAAGAACGTCCTTCTCCTCTAAACTATCAGTTCTTTACTGAAATTCCCAAGTTCTCAACTCTTAATTGAAGTTTTATTAAAGGATTTTAAGTGGTGAAATGGATCTTGGCTTATAATGCAAGATTTGGTGATTTTTGATGATTTTCGTTAGATATGATTAATCTGTGATTTGAGGTGTATTTTTGATGTTAAATGAACTCTAAATTGATAAGGAAATGAGTTTTGATTAATGCAATCCCGGATAGGTTGTGTTTCCT
The DNA here is from genome assembly GCA_030270665.1 of Hibiscus trionum. NCBI lineage: Eukaryota > Viridiplantae > Streptophyta > Magnoliopsida > Malvales > Malvaceae > Hibiscus > Hibiscus trionum. The sequence goes on from BSYR01000021.1 coordinate 34,970,379, forward strand.
AAGTTTAGCTTGTGATTCTTGGATGTTTTTGTGGTGATCTTGTGGATCTGATGTTGCTGGAGGTATAAGGATGTTTATAGGTTGTTTTTAGATGTTAGATGGTGTTAATGGATGTTAGGTTTTGCTGGTTTATGGCTGGGCTTTGTTGAGAAGTGGTTTTGATGCCATTTCGGTTGTGTTTGGTGGCCAAAATTGGAGTGTGAATGAGAGCAGCGAATTTGAGTGCTTTCATTGAAGCTTTTGATGCATGATGATGCATTAAATCTCTGCTTTAATGTGTTTAATCAGGGGAGGCATCTTTGGATCCAAGTGGTGGTGATTCGGAGGCTTGATTTGGTGCTTCGGCAAGGGGCGAAGTGGAATCGGTGAGTGAAATTGGGTTTTCGGCTTTGAAACCAATGTCTTGGGAGCTTAGTTTAAGTCTAAACAACTTTGCTAAGCTCTAGTGTAAGTTTTCGGAAATTCTCTCTAGTGGTGGCCATGATTTTGTTGTGATGCAATGTGGTTATTTGCATGTTTTGATTATTGTTTTGAAAGCATGATTTAGCATGGTATTTGCTGTTTTGATAAGCCATATGTTAAAGGAAGCTCAAGGTAAGAGTTCCTTGTTTTTGAACATTGATTAAATGTGGTTTGATGCTTTTAAGTGCATGGTGAATATGGCTTGGTTTAATGCTTTAAAACAATGGATTAATTGATGAAAATGATGTATATTGGCAAGTGATGTTTTAAAAAGGTTGAGGTCACTAAGGTGGTTAAAAGTCCTTGAGTGAGCCTTGTTACTTAAGAACATCAAGGTGGTTAAAAGTCCTTGGATGATTCTTGTTACGGACACAAAGGTGTTTAAAAGTCCTTGTGTGGTCCTTTCTATGGTGTTTAAAAGTCCATAGGCCAAGGTGTTTAAAAGTCCTTGGGCTCAAGGTGTTTAAAAGTCCTTGAGGTGATTCAATTCATGGTGTTTAAAAGTCCATGGCCAAGGTGTTTAAAAGTCCTTGGGGTCAAGGTGTTTAAAAGTCCTTGAGGTGATTCAATTCATGGTGTTTAAAAGTCCATGGCCAAGGTGTTTAAAAGTCCTTGGGGTCCAAGGTGTTTAAAAGTCCTTGGGGTGAAAGTTGATGAACTTGTTTTCAAAGAAATGAATTGTATCACTTGTGGCCAATATGACATGTAATGAAATGAAGCATGAGATGCTTGTTTAAGTATGCTTTTGAGCATGTGTAAATGATGATTTGAAGCATGATTTATAAGTGTTTTATAAATGCATTATTGAATGGTTTTACGAGCATTCCTCACTAAGCTTTTGCTTACGCTCTCTTTCGTTTTCTTAATTCAATAATGCAGAACATTAGAGTACTTGAGGGCAGCAAGGAGGGCAAGCATCCAAGTGGAAACAAAGCTCTAAGTATGGAAGGTTTTCTAAGTACATTTTAGCTTTTGGTAATTTGGCAATGGGGGACCTATGTGTATGTTTTGGGAGATGTTTTGAACTCCCTAAGTATGTTGAATGTTGTTGAGAATGCTGGTTTTTGTGGTTGGCCTTTATATGCTTGAATTGGAAGTTTATGCTTGAATGGCTTACTTGTGTAGGAAGCATGCCTATAGATTTGGGGCTTTTCATATATGTGGATGTTTTGATGAATTGTTGATGCAAGTATGTCTCATATATGTTGAACTGCATGTTGGCAAAGTTTGGTGGCATTTGGAGCATGATTGGTTGGTCAATTGCATGTTTAAGTATGCATTTTTGGGCAATCTGTGCAGGGTGTTTCGGAACAGCACCTACCGTTTCGGAACGTGTGCCTTATTTGTGCCCAGGCGTCCGAAACGGGAGGGGCCGTTCCGAAACGGAAAGGCTACTGCCAGACCCCCGTTTCGGTACGCGTTGCGGAACGGCCCCGAGTTTCGAAACGGGCTATGCCTGTTTCGGAACGGGTGACCGTTGGGGGCTGACATTGGCAGTTATATGTTTTGGAATGTTTGCGTTTTGGTCCTGAAACTTGTTTGTGCAATTGTATGAGTTTGGGAAGTCCTTTTGAGCTGAAATTTTACAGAGAAGCATGAAACATGATTAATTTCAAGATGGTAACTTCAATTTGGGTTAAGTCCTTATAATTATCAGAATTTACAATTTGGTCCCTAAAGTTGTATTTTGTTCAATTGGGTCCCTGTTTGATCTCTGATGTTTGTGATCTTTTGGTATGATGGTTGTGTGATCACAATTAGGTCTAAAGTGCATCTAGACAAGATTAAAAGAAAAAAAAGGGTCGTTAATCAAGGTTGACTTTCGGGTTGACTTTGGTTTTCCCCGTGTGACTTTCTTAATTCGGGTCAACCGTCTGGGCCGGGTTAAGGGGGTTACATAATGCATCATCATGCATTGAAATCATCAGCCACACATCTAATCTCGCTGCTCTACTCAAAAACCACATTTCGGCTACCAAACACTACCGGAATCACCTCCAAACTCTTCCAAAACCAAACCCAGCCAAGATCTATCACTTCTAATCATTTCTAAACATCAATTAACATAAAAAACCAACACAACCACGTCCTTATACCTCCAGCTATAACAGAACACCAAAATCACCCCAAAAACCATCATTCTAACAAGCAAAACTTAGGAAAACAAACCTATTCGGGATTTGATTGATAAAACCTCATTTGTAACATCAATTAACATCCAAAATACATTAGAAAATCATCTCAAAACAGAGCCCAATCAATCACCAGGAAAATCTTCAAGATCTCTTCCAAAGTCTTGAGTTTTAAGACAATTTCTTGTTTCTAACATTAAACCCACTTAAAAATCATTAATAAAGGATTGATAACTTGGAAATTTCAGTAAATAACTGATCCTTAGAGGAGAAGGAAGAAGCTTACCTCTAATGGATGATTTCTCCTTGATTTGGGCAAGTCTTCATGGAAATTCAATGTAGAAATCAAGATGATTTGATGAGGAATTGATTAGGAATCAAAGAGTGATTGAAATTTCATCAAATGAAGTGAAAATCAAAGTGAATTTGCTGGAGAGAAAGTGTTTGGTTGAAAGGAAATTTAGAGAAAATAAAATGAGGGAAAATTTGTGAAAAGTAGTTATGAAAAGTCAAAGGTGGTTTTCTAATTTAATCCACCTTCATTTTCTTTAATTAAAACATTAATTAAATCACCCAAATTAAGGAAAAATTGGATGAAAATATTTTGGTAAAATTAGCTCCTTAAAGATTCAAAGTTTCAATCCTTTACAAAACAGTCACTATTTAACTTTGCAAAAACTGCGATTTGGTCACTACACCGAAATGTAGTATTTCCAAACCTTATTTTGTAAAATTGATTCCACCATTGTCTTTCTTATATTAAATAAGAATTTTTAGATATTTATATATATATATTTTAAAGCATCCCAAACTAGGTGTTCCCTAAAACTCCCTTTTAGATTCGAACCGTTTTTCAGACCGATCCGGTTCAGACTCTAAACATCTAGGCCCAAATTTGTGGTGTTACAACTCTCCCCCTCTTAAGAAATTTCGTCCTCGAAATTTACCTGGAGGAAAAAGGCAAGGAAACTGCTTCTTCATATCATATTTTCTTTCCCACGTGGCTTCCTCAACACCACGATGCCTCCGCAACACCTTAACCAGCTCAATGGTCTTACCCCGGAGAACCTTACTGTCCGAATCCAGAATCTCGACCGGCTCCTCATCGTAAGTCAAATCTGGATTCAACTCAACTTCCTCCACATGCATAACATGCGAAGGATCCGATCTATACCTCCAAAGCATAGATACATGAAACACATTATGTATCCTCTATAGCTCTTGTGGTAGCCTCAGCTTATAAGCAACAGGTCCCACACGTTCTATCACCTCGTATGGTCCAATATATCTAGGGCTCAACTTGCCCTTCCGACCAAATCTCATCACCTTCTTCCAAGGTGAAACCTTTAAGAACACACGGTCACCCACCGCAAACTCTATCTCCTTACGCTTCAAATCCGCGTAAGACTTTTGCCGATCAGAGGCTGCCTTCAATCGCTCACAAACGAGCTTCACCTTCTCGATGGTTCCTTTCAACAAAGTCGGCATCGAGACCAACTTTTGTCCCTTTTCAGCCCAACAAAGAGGACTTCGACACTTCCTCCCATACAAGGCTTCATAAGGTGCCATTTGAATACTCGCCTGGTAGCTATTATTATAAGCAAACTCCACCAAAGGCAAGTGCTTCTCCCAAGAGCCTTGAAACTCAATCACGCAGCACCTCAACATATCCTCAAGCACTTGAATAACACGCTCAGACTGTCCATCCGTCTGAGGATAATAAGAAGTACTGAAGTTCAGCCGCGTACCCAACGCTTGATGTAAACACTCCCAAAACCTTGTCGTGAACCTCAAATCTATATCCGACACTATAGATTTTTGTACACCATGCAGACGTACAATCTCGACAATGTACAACTCTGGAAGCTTATCCAAGGTATACGTAGTATGCACATGTAAGAAATGTGCACACTTCGTAAGGCGATCCACAATCACCCACGTAGAATTCTTCTTCGATGGCGACAAAGGCAAACCAGACACAAAGTCCATGGTTATCCTCTCCCATTTCCACTCACGAATCCTCAACGGTTGCAACAACGCCGAAGGAAACTGATGCTCAGCCTTAACTCGCTGACAAACCATGCACTTACTCACATATTCCGCAACATCTTTCTTCAAACCCACCGAATAGTACTCATCCTTCAGATCACGGTACATCTTTGTACTACCAGGGTGCATAGCAAAAGGACTGCTATGTGCTTCGGTCAGAATAGTACGCCTCAACTCCACATCATTCAGCACTACTATCCGACTTCCAAAACATAGAACTCCATCATCATTAAAACAAAAATCCGATGGTCTATCCTCAGCAATATCCTGAACATGTGGCACCAAAGAATCATCCAACAACTGCTCATCCTTTATAAACTGAACTAGAGATGGTTTCACTTGCAATTCAGCAACAAGACCTCCATCTCGCGATATGCTCAAGCTAGCAAACATCGCCCTTAACTCCACCGCCACTTTTCTACTCAAGGCGTCATCCAGAACATTGGTCTTTCCCGGGTGATACTCGATCGTTAGATCGTAATCCTTAAGCAACTCCACCCATCGCCGTTGCCTAAGATTCAACTATTTCTGAGACATCAAATACTTCAAACTCTTGTGATTCGTGTACACAGTACACTTCTCACCATAAAGATAATGTCTCCAGATCTTCAAAGCAAAAACCACCGTAGCTAACTCAATATCATGCGTAGGATAATTGCGTTCATGCACCTTCAACTGGAGAGATGCATAAGCCACCACGTTACCCTCTTGCATTAACACACACCCCAAACCAACGTAGGATGCGTCATTGTACACCACAAACTCTTTTCCTAATTCATGTTGAACCAAGATAGGAGCTTGCGTCAAAGCTGCCTTAAGCTTCTCAAAAGCTTGATGTCTCGCTTCAGTCCACTCATACTTAACATCTTTTTCCAACAACTTCGATAAAGGAGCAGCAATCTTTGAAAATCCATCCACAAACCTACGGTACTATCCTGCCAACCCAAGGAAACTACGAACTTCATGAACAGACTTAGAAGGCTTCCAATTCATAACCGCCTCAACCTTCTGAGGATCAACTCGAATCCCTTCAGCCGAAAAAACATGACCAAGAAAAACAACTTCCTTCAGCCAAAACTCACACTTGATCAGCTTAGCATAAAGCTGATTTTCCAACAGCGCTTGCAAGACAATTCTCAAATGACCTTCATACTCCTCCTCAGTACGAGAGTACACAAGGATATCGTCAATGAACAACACAACGAACTTGTCCAAGAATTCATGAAAAACTCTATTCATCATGTCCATGAAAGCAGCAGGAGCATTCGTCAAACCAAACGGCATTACAAGGAACTCATAATGCCCATACCTCGTCCTAAATGCTGTTTTAGGCACATCCACATCTTTCACCTTTAGCTGATAGTAACATGACCTCAAGTCAATCTTTGAAAACACAGCCGCTCCCCGAAATTGATCAAAAAGGTCATCAATCCTCGGCAAAGGATACATGTTCTTGATGGTCAACTTGTTCAGCTGACAATAATCGATGCACATTCTCATCGTGCCATCTTTCTTCTTCACAAACAAGACCGGTGCACCCCAAGGTGACACACTAGGCCGAATGAAGCCACGGTCAAGTAACTCCTGAAGTTGCGTCTTCAAATCCTTCAGCTCCTTAGGTTCCATGTGATAGGGAGCAATGGACACCAGAGTTGTGTTCTCATACAACTCAATCCCAAACTCCACCTCTCGACTAGGCGGCAATCCAGGTAATTCCTCCGGAAACACTCTAGGAAACTCACGTACAGTTCTTATATCTTGTACTCGCAACTCCTTTGAACCAGGATTCATCACAAAGGCTAGGTAAGCCTCGCAACCCTGCCGCAACATTCGACTTGCTTCTAATGTAGACACCACATTGGCAAGAAACTTCATATTCTCGCCCACCATCACCACTTCATAATCATCCGCAAGTTTCAACGAAACTCGCTTGCTTTCGAAATCCACCACAGCTCTTTGCTCAATAAGCCAGTCCATGCCAAGGATTACATCAAAGCCATAAAATGGCATTTCCATGAGATCAACAGGAAAAACATGATTTTGCACTTTCAAGGGAAATCTCCTATACAACTTCCTTGTTACGACCATCTCACCAAAGGAACTAGTCACACGCATACCAACATCGAAAGACTCAACAGGAAAACCAAGCATTTGAGCATGTTCACGCAATATGTACGAGTGTATAGATCCAGAATCAATCAAAGAAAGTAATGACAAGGATTGCAAAGTAAAGGTACCTGCGATCACATCCGTATCATTCCTTCCCTCACGATGGGCGTACACTCGAGCTTGACCGCCACCCTCAGGTTGAATGGCCACCACATGTGCTACGTTCCTGCGACCATCATCCCTACGCTGAAAATTACCACGGCCGCGCCCATGACCTCTCTGTGGTTCAGCTGCTCTCACCAGAGCCTGTCCCTCTCTCAGTGGCTGAGGACAATCTTTCTTCAAATGCCCTCGGTTCCCATAGTTCAAGCAAGTCCCAAGGTTACCCCAACACTCGCCACCATGTCTTCTACCACAACGGTTACATTCAGGAGTCCTCAGAACAACATTAGGTCCCTGCTAACCTCTACTAGGGTTACCACCCCCAGGCCTAGCATTATAATGCGGCTTCCTATCCTTAAACATCTTGTTGCAATCTCTACCATAATTGTGTTCAGCCGCTCGTTTCTCTGAGCTAGATCCATCAGCTCGACTTGTCAAACCAAGATTCGATTCAATGTCCTTGGCTCTAGTGACCAAGACATCGAAATCCGTATAGTTAGCCGCAAGCATATAAGTCTTGACATCCGCTACCAGCCCATAACGGAATCGTTCGCACCTCTCCCGCTCACTAGGGATTAGCTCAGGCGTATACTGACTGAGGCGAACAAACTGAATTTCATATTCAGCTACTAACATGTTGCCTTGCACGAGAGACATAAACTCTCTTTTCTTCTCATCGAGGTAACGTAACCCCAGGTACTTCCACTTGAACGCACTCAAGAAAAACGTCCAAGTCACCTCGTCATCCTCCATCCCAGAGATAGTGGTCGTCCTCCACGTATAAGCATCACCATGCAGCAGTGACACAACACAACCCAACTTCTGTACATTGTTGCAACTCATCTGACCCAGAATCCTCTTGGTGCTCTCCAATCAAGACTCAGATCCTTCCGGAGATAAACCTCTGAACTCAATCCCTCCCAGACTGCGAAGACGTTCTAGAGGCAATCTCACATTAGCATCGTCCTGATGCGCAACTGCATAAGCTCTAGCTACTGTTCCTGAAAGGCTCCAGCAATAGACTGGATCTACAAGGTCATGTCAGGAGCAGCTTGCCCCTGTACACCCTCGGGTCCAGCAACCCCAGCACCAGCACCAGCATTACCAGCTCCAGGACCACCACCACCGGGTGGTCCACCAGGAGGAGGAGGAGGAGGAGGTAAATCCTCAGCATTCTCAGCTTTTTCATTCTCAGCCATCGATCTTGTATTGATTCTTAGCTCTCTACGTGGCCCCATATAAAGAAAACAATGCACTGACAAAATGCAATAAACACAATTAGGCACAATAAGGTAAGTAATCCAGATACTCAAGCTCATTATCGAAAATAATCCTTCTCATTAGTTTTGATATGGCAATGGGATCCCCAACCACACTCCAATCACAACATAGCATCACAAAATCATTTCAATTCGATCATACATCACTATTCACACATCATTCTTCCACCAAAAGGACTCATCATGCATAAACACATACAACAAACACATACCAAACCCCAATTATTCGATAACCTGGCTCTAATACCAACAAATGTAACCCCCTTAGCCCGACCTAGACGCTTGACCCGAACTACGAAGATTACACGGGGAAAACCAAAGTCAACCCAAAAGTCAACCTTGATTAACGACCTTTTTTTCATTTTAATCTTGTCTAAATACATATTAAACCTAAGTGAGTACTCACGTATCAGGAACGAGAAAGGCACGGCGGTCGAATACCAATTAGGGACTCAATTGCTCCTCAAACAAAATTAGAGACCAAATTGTAATTTTTAGGATTTAGAAGGACCATGTTGATTTTAGGATTACCAATTTGAAATTAATCATGTTACATGCTTCTCTGCCAAATTTCTGCCTAAAAGGACTTATCAAGCTCAAGCAATTGCAAACACATCATTTAGGACCAAAATGTAAAGCATGCAAACTTCAAACAATTCAAATATGTTCCCAACAGTGAACTTTCCCTTACCCTCCATTCCTTCTTTGTCGACGGAAGCACCTTGTTGGATAACTTAGGATTTGTTTGGAATCTCACTATAGTCCTCGTGCAGTGTGTGCATGCTTGTGAACAATTATACTCCAAGACTCCCTTAGTTTCACTAAAATATTTTAGCCTCTAACTTGAATTTTTATGCCAAAGTTTATCTTTTTGAAGGCACTTCTTATGCTCTTTTGATTTTTTTTGTTTTGACTCGATTTCATTATTTTTTAAGCTAAAGTTTCACTAGAGCCGGTTTCGGGCACCTCTAGCTAACTTCCTAGAGCCGGTTTCGGGCACCTCTAGGGCTATTGAGTCTCTTTTGCTAAACTTCTTTCCTAGAGCCATTGTTAGGCACCTCTTGGGGCTATTCAAGTGCTAAGCTTCCTATTCTAGTTAACTAGAAGAGTTCTAGGCAATATAACAGTCACAAATAGTGTTTAAGTTTCAGAACTATAGAAAGGCTCTAAACTGCTCCTAAAACTATCCTAAAGGCACTGCCACGACAGATCTGTCACGACAAGTGAGTTCAGTTCAAAGACTTCAGCCAAAATTTTCAATTTTTTAAGAGAAATAAACTAAGTAAAAGACACAATTTTAAAACTAAATTAGACTCCATTAATGGAGGGATGCCACCCCCAAATTCAAGGGTTGCATTGCCCTCAATGCAAAATGACAGATAAAAAAAGAAAATTAAAAGTACATCACAAAATATATAAAGGCAGACAACAAAATAAGTTAAGAAACTCAAATTTTATGCGCTGTCGTCACTGCTGCTGCTGACTCGGATCTGTCGGCGGGCCTTCTTAACTGGCTGGCGGCTGGGGGAGGCTGATGTGTTCTTGGATTTGGCATCCCTCGGAGGTTGAATTCTGGTAGGAGTTATGTGAGGAGGTTTCTCCGCTACCTGAGCATCAGAGCTGCTGCTGCTCTCATCTCTACTGTCGCTGCCGCTGATGCTGCCGCTATCCTTTTTATTCTCATCTGCCATCCTTTTCTGCCGTTTGACCGGTGTGAACTCCTTGGCTAGATTCCTCTTAACAGAGGGTTCATTGTCACTTTCCTTCCAAACAGAAGAAGAAGAAAAACCGGCAATGATTGCATCGAGTTCTTCCGAGGTCATTCTTCTCTTAGTTCCACGAGCAGAGGTATCAGCTGCACGGTTGCTGTCTGTAGCTGTCGTGGCAGGGGTAGGTGTGGATTCTGCAGACGGTGTCTTGGGTGTGGCAGCAGGTGTAGGGGTATGGGCATGGGTGGTAGCAGCAAAATAGTGGGAAGGAAAGGTAGGAAAGACAGCATCAGGGAAATTTAAAGAGTTTTGGATGAAGGTTACCATAGCTGTGGTGAAATCCCTGATGAAGCTCATAAGACCGAGCTGTCGTTCCTCCATTTTCTGTATGGCAGCGAGGATTTGGGAGGAGGAGTCGGTCGGGGCTGCTGCTGCTGGTTGTTGCCTGGCTTCCGTGGTAACATGTTCCGTGTCTGTTGGCTCTGTCGTGTCTGCTGCCGTGGTAGAGGGATCAAATGATGACAGAGGGGTGGCAGCAGTCAGCTCCATTAAGCTGAGTATGTTCTTGTCAGTCCATCCCTTCCCTTGAACTCGCAGATCGGTGGCAGCTTCAGGTACACCATGGCCACGGCAGAGGGTTGGGCTCGTCGACAGTGGTGTTGTGTGAGGACGGCATGATGCGCTTTTTGATAAAAGCGTTCCATAATTTGGCTTCCGGCAAGAGTTGAGTTCTCTTCACCGTCCTTCGGGTTCTTACGATTGGTATTCCACTGAGTTCCTTCATCAGTCAGCTCTGCCGTGACAGCATCATAGGCAGCAGGGTCGAGGCTGTTCAGAAATTGCTGATGACCGTCGTCGTTGCTGCCCACGTAAAATCCGTACATGGTGTTGATGTATTCAGCTTCAAATGGCACTTCCCTCCCTCGTACGGTAACTGCTGTCGTCGTTCTGCTGTTGATGGCAGCGTAGAAATCTCGAACTAGAGAGACGTTCATCTCCTCAGGTTGTTTGGCAAAGATCTGCCACTGTAGAGCCCTTATTTTGCGAGTAATGAACGGCTTTAGGCCCATATTTCCCTCCTTTAAAGTGTAGATGAATCCCCTTTCCTCCCACATGTATCTGATCTGGAAAGATCGTGGGGTGGATGCTGTCGGGTCGAGCCGGAGGCAGCACTCCTACGGGTATTTCTGGAAGACATTGTTGCAAGGGTTGAGATAATAAAAATGAAAGCAAATAAATTCTAGAGGAAGCAAGTGAGAAGAGTCGAAGTGAGTGAAAATGAAAAAATGAAACGGGGTTTATATAGAGAAGAATTTGCTGCCCGTTGGAGCTATAACGGCAGGCGTGAATAACGGGGCCAGCTTTTACGTGTTTGCGTGTCTGACGCGTCTGTGACGCATTTTCGTGTCTGCTGCGCGTCTGTTACGCGTTTGCGTGTCTGTCTCAACAACATGTTGACAACCTGTATTTTCCGCATCTGTCGCGGCAGCTGTAATGACAGGCTCCAAATTTTGGGCTTTTTGGGCTGAGTTCACTTCTCCTTTTCTTATTGTCTCCTTTATTTCCTAAAAAACAATAAAAATAAAAACATTATTTAAAAATAAAAACATTATTTAAAAATAAAATAAAACTAATTTCCTAATATAAATAATAATAAAACTAAAAATAAAATTTAGGTTAAATTAGGGATGCCATGTGGTGCATCTCCTAAGGTAACCACTTCCTGCATTTTTGGGGCTTCAGTCCCCTGATAATGCTTCAAGCGTTGTCCATTGACTTTGAATTGGTGCCCGTCTTTTAAAGATCTGATCGTGATGGCACCATGGGGGAAAACCTGTACAACTTGGAATGGGCCAGACCATCTAGATTTCAGCTTCCCTGGGAAGAGTTTCAACCTAGAGTTAAAAAGCAACATAGGCTGCCCTAGGCAGAACTGTCGTGGCAGCAACTTCTTGTCATGCCACTTCTTAGTTTTATCTTTGTAGATTCTTGCATTGTCATAGGCCATTGTCCGGATTTCTTCAATTTCGTTCAGATACAGTAGCCTTTTCTGCCCTGCCTTTTCCAAGTCCATATTTACTGCCTTGATTGCCCAGTATGCTCTGTGCTCTATCTCGACAGGTAGATGGCATATTTTCCTATAAATCAGTCGGTAAGGAGAAATTCCCAATGGGGTTTTGAAAGCTGTCCTATAAGCCCATAACGCATCATTAAGGTGTCCAATCTGGTGGTTGTACTATTGGGGCTGTTACCATCTTTTCTTTCAGAACCTTGAATGCTTCAGTACATTCAGCGTTAAAGTCGAAGGGTCGGTTCTGCTCTAGAAGATGGCATAGAGGCTTGGTTATCTTTGAAAAATTCGCAATGAACCTTCGATAAAAACCAGCATGTCCTAAGAAACTTCTGATTCCCTTGACTGTGGTGGGCGGCGGCAGCTTTTCGATCACTTCAATCTTAGCTCTGTCGACTTCTATGCCACGACAGCTAATCTTATGGCCAAGGACTATCCCTTCATCCACCATGAAGTGACATTTTTCCCAGTTCAAAACAAAGTTTGCTTTTTCACATCTCTCGAGCACCTTCTGTAGGTTGCCTAGGCAGCATTCAAAGTTGTCTCCAAAGACTGAAAAATCATCCATAAAAATCTCTAGGAAATCTTCCACCATATCGGAGAATATTGCCATCATGCACCTTTGAAAGGTGGCTGGTGCATTGCATAGTCCAAAAGGCATTCTCCTAAAAGCGTAAGTTCCGTAAGGGCATGTGATTGTCGTCTTTTCTTAATCTTCCGGTGCAATAGCTATTTGATTATAACCTGAATAACCATCAAGAAAACAATAATAAGGTTTACCCGCTAGTCTATCAAGCATTTGATCAATGAAAGGTAAAGGAAAGTGGTCCTTCCGGGTAGCTTTGTTAAGCTTCCGGTAGTCCATACAAACCCTCCAACCGGTCACAGTCCTGGTTGGGATTAGCTCATTGTCTTCATTGGTTACCACGGTTATTCCTCCTTTCTTGGGAACGCACTGCACCGGGCTCACCCATTTGCTGTCCGAGATGGCATAGATTATTCCAGCGTCTAGCCACTTGATTATCTCTTTACGCACCACCTCTCGCATAGCATCATTTAGTCGTCTCTGTGCATCAATGGTCGGCTTATGATCATCCTCTAGGAGGATTTTATGCATGCATAGTGCCGGACTGATACCTTGGATATCCGCTATCGTCCATCCAATTGCCTTTTGTGCTGCTGCAGCATCCCTATTAGCTGTTGTTCCTGTTCCTGCATCAACTTGGAAGAGATGATTACGGGCAACGTATCATTTAAACCAAGGAAAGCATATTTTAACTGCCATGGCAGGGGCTTAAGATCTAGAATAGGGGGCTCAACAGTTGATGGCTTTTGAATTATATGGTTATCCGAGGTATATTTTAAGGGCTCGAATAACTTACCTGGACGATTGCCTATCCAGTTTACCTCCTCTTGATCTTCAGTATCAGATGTATCAGATTCCGAGGAGCTACTGTCATCGGTGCTGTCGTGACAGTCTTCTAAATGGCTGCCGAGTCAGTTACCAATTTTAATGTCGTGGCAGCCCGACCTGATGCAGGGTTGGTCAAATGTAATTGCAGTGATGGCCTTGCACTCTTCTCCTGCACCAGCATGTTTCATTGCTTGGAGAACGTTTAGCTTGATCTCTTGATCGTTCACTCTCATAATGAGTTCTCCTCTTTCCTCATCAATCAGTGATCTTCCTGTGGCTAAGAAGGGCCGCCCCAGGATGATTGGTGCGTTCTCATCTGCTTCACAATCTGAGATAAGAAAGTCAGCAGGAAAAATAAACTTATCCACTCTTACCAGAATATCTTCAATTTTTCCTTCAGGGTGAACGTAAGCGGTCTGCCAGCTGCAATACTACTGTTATGGGCCGAGCTTTTCTAATACCTAATTTCTGAAAAACAGATTTGGGCATTAAATTTATACTAGCACCAAGATCACAAAGTGCCTTACCCACAAATTTGTCTCCGATTATGCATGGTATGCTGAAGCTCCCAGGATCCTTCTTCTTCTGGGGTGGATACTTGTGTAGAATATTCATGCATCCATGTGTCATGTTAACCGTTTCAAATTCCCCAAGTCTAGAATTCTTCGACATGGCATCCTTGAGAAATTTGGCATAACCAGGTATTTCCCTCAAAGTATATAACAGCGGAATGTTGATATGCACCTGCTTAAAAATATCATAAATTTTCTTAAGCTGTGATTCCTTTTTCAATTTCTGTAACCGCTGAGGGAAAGGTGGTGGGGGAAGATAATCAGCAATGTGTCCTTCCCACTGCATTCGGATCTGAGGAGGTTTAGGTTCATCATCTTTCTTCTCTGTCCCTTCTACTGTCGTGACAGGCTCATCGGCAGCAGGTTGCTTGTTACCTGTCGGGGCAGCTTCTTCGAGAGGAGACTCCAAGGCTGGTTTCTTAACTGTTTCAGCTTCTTTCTTTGGCCCTGGTAATTTCTTCCCACTCCTAGTAGTGATGGCTTTACACAGCTCATGTGTGGGCTGTCTAGCATTTTCAGTATTGCTAGGAAATCCGCCATTCTGCCTTGGTTTAACATGCTGGGAGATCTGACCCATCTGTGTCTCCAACGATTTTAGAGTAGCTTCATGATTGGTCATCCGCATCTCTGTTTTATCCATGAATGTTTCCGTCTTCTTGACAAAGTGATTCATGTTTTCAATGTAGGTACCTGTTTGTGACATAAATGTAGCCAGAGTCTGTTCCAGTATACTATTTGAGGCAGGTAGTGGCTGTTGTTGCTGCAGCTGCGGTTGCTGCCGAGTTAGCAATCTAGGTCCTCCCTGGTTCTGATTATTCTGTGCTTGAGGATTTAGAGCATTATTAGGATTGCTCCAAGAAAACTTGGGATCCTTTCTCAAATTGGAATTGTAGTTGTTGGAGTTATAATTCTGCTTATTGTAGTTTCCAACATACTTTCCCTCTTCTAACTGTATTGGACATTCCTCCGAACTGTGATTACCATCGCAAGTTTCGCATACCTCTTCAGCAGAATATACATGCTGTGAATCTTCTTTTAAGGGCTTTTTCATCGCCTTAGTGAGATATGCCACCTGTCATTTTAATGAACTGTCGGCCTCATAATCCTTTACAGCTAGAACTCGTTTACCCCCTCTTCTTGCTGTCGGAAACTGTTCCTCATTCTTCGCTAGATTTTTCAATATTGCCATTGCCTCATCTGGGTCTTTGTCCAGTAGTAATCCGCTTGCTGCTGAATCAATTCTAATACGAGTTTGTTAATTGGCAGCATTATAGAATTTTGTTACCTGGTTCCAAACGGGGAATCCATGCATTGGGCAGTTCCTT
This sequence comes from Hibiscus trionum, assembly GCA_030270665.1. Classification (NCBI taxonomy): domain Eukaryota; kingdom Viridiplantae; phylum Streptophyta; class Magnoliopsida; order Malvales; family Malvaceae; genus Hibiscus; species Hibiscus trionum. The sequence continues at coordinate 34,985,664 of BSYR01000021.1, forward strand.
AAGAGAGTGGTAAATCTGTCCCAGGCCTCGTGCATTGGCTTGTCTTCTTCCTGTTGAAAAGTAACAATTTCGTTACGTAATCGCTCAAATAAGTGTGAAGGATTAAAACGAGATAAGAATTCACGAGTTAAATCTGCCCAAGTTCTAATTGAACCCGGCGTAAGTTTATTCCACCAAGTCTTTGCCCTGTCTCTAAATGAATGAGGAAATAACCGAAGCCTCAGTATCTCTGGATTAACTCCTGGTAGTCTAAACGAACCATAGATTTCCTGGAACGTTTTCAGATGCTCCCTAGCATCCTCTGTAGCAGCACAACTAAATTGGCCAGCGTTGTTGATCATGCTAAACATAACAGGTTTCAGCTCAAAGTTGTCAACATCTACGTCTGGCAGGGTTGTTTCCAGTTCTACATGATCATTGAGCATGTAGTCTTGGCATGACCGGCGTGCGGCAGCGACAGGAGGATCGGTAGCAGGTGGATCGATCCCTCCATCTCCGACAGGATTGTTATTATCTTGGGGATTCCCTTGGTTGTCCCTTTTTTCTTCATGTCTTTCGTTCACCATTGCTTCGAGTTGTTCCTCTAGGTATTCGTTCCTTTCAACGAGGTAACAGACTCTTTTCTTGAGATTGAACGTTCATTCTGGTTCAGGATCTAACTGGTACTCCGGTTCCTTCCCCCGTTGAGATCTGCGCATACGGAAACAAAAGACCTTGTGAAAGGTATAGTTTGAACAATCCAAGTAAATAGAAAAATAAAACGAATGCAGTAAAAGGTAGGGTAAAGATATGTTGCCAGTCCCCGACAGCGGCGCCAAAAAGTTGTTGCGTGTAAAAGTGTCTATCGCAATGTAGTGCAAGTGTACAGGATGCAAGTAGTAAAGTGATACACAAGTATCAGATATCGTCTCCACAGGGACTAGGCTAATAGCTTCACCTTGGATTACTGCACGAAAGTAAAGAGAATAGTTAAGATGTTGTCACGAAAATAATAAAGAATACTGAAAGTAAAGAGGATTGAAATCAAGATAGAGAGAATGGGCTGGTATTGAATTGCTCAGTAGTGCAGGTATTGCTAAGTCTAGGAAAATCTGCTCTGTCGATGTCCCTGTCGCGGCAGCGGTCTGTTGGTTATCGCGGCAGCGATTACTCAACTCAGTACTTCAAGTTTGGCAAGAATCCCTGCTGTGCCTTGGCCTATCCCTAGGTCCAAGTCTGTCGATGAACACGTCTTTGATGATACCTCCCGGCGTGAATCGAAGGATGAGCACTGATGTTCTTGAATTCTTCTTTAGCCACTTAACCTCGTCCTATCCCTAGGTCCGAGATAGTTCAACTATAAACTAGAGAACTCGCACTTATTCCTATCCCCATGCAACTACTTTACAAATCAACCCGTGGCCCTAGGGGGAATTTAGAACATGATGAGGAAGGGAAAACGGCTAGGGTTTGGGAAGAAGGCTAGAGATAGATGATGTTGTATCCTAGGTCGAATTACATGCCTTTATATAGGCCTTGGGTTCAAGTTTTCTAATATGGAAGGAATACAACTTTAAATTAAAGTACAATTCTAATAGACTAAATCTTCAGAGAATATAGCTTTAATTCGTCCTTCCTTCTTGCTTGGATTTTCTCTCCTTGAACTTTGGGCTTGGCCTTTATTCTGATCTAGGGCTTCGAAAAATATAGTGGTATTACACGACAGACAGGCTAAATTTTCTCTTTCTTTCGATGTCCACTTTGCTTCTTCTCCTCAAAACTCCTGTCGTCCTCTACTGTCACGGCGGTAACCATGGTAGCATCGTCCTCCTCGAATGCTCATCCAGTTCAAGCTCTTATGCTTCACTGCCCAGCGCCTGCCTCTCCATCTGCTACAGCAGCAACCTGCAAAAGCAACCAATTTCAGTAAAAACTGTGCCTTTTAATATATTTGTGATGTCTAACTGTAATCTAGCCTAAATGCAATGAATTATGCTTGAATGCAGCAGAAATATGGGTTAAATAGGGTGTAAATAATAGAACTTTCACACACTCAACACATACGCACTCACCTATTACGTTTCGCTTGCTCGCCGAAACGCTATCTAAGCTTCCGGATCAACTCCAAAGGTGTCCGAAGATGTCTCCCTTGTTTTAAACACATAATAGAGGAGGATTAATGCAACATCATGCATTGAAATCATCAGCCACACACCTAATCTCGCTGCTCTACTCAAAAACCACATTTCGGCTACAAAACACTACCGAAATCACCTCCAAACTCTTCCAAATCCAAACCCAGCCAAGATCCATCACTTCTAATCATTTCTAAACATCAATTAACATCAAAATCCAACACAACCACATCCTTATACCTCCAGCTATAACAGAACACCAAAATCACCCCAAAAACCATCATTTTAACAAGCAAAACTTAGGAAAACAAACCTATTCGGGATTTGATTGATAAAACCTCATTTGTAACATCAATTAACATCCCAAATACATTATAAAATCTCATCAAATGAATTGAAAATCAAAGTGAATTTGCTGGAGAGAAAGTGTTTGGTTTTCTAATTTAATCCACCTTTATTTTCTTCAATTAAAACATTAATTAAATCACCCAGATTAAGGAAAAATCTGATGAAAATATTTTGGTAAAATTAGCTCCTTAAAGATTTAAAGTTTTAATCCTTTACAAAACAGTCACTATTTAACTTTGCAAAAACTGCGATTTGGTCACTACACCGAAATGTAGTATTTCCAAACCCTATTTTGTAAAATTGATTCCACCATTGTCTTTCTTATATTAAATAAGGATTTTTAGATATATTTCTATATTTTTAAAGCATCCCAAACTAGGTGTTCCCTAAAACTCCCTTTTAGATTCGAACCGTTTTCAGACCGATCCGGTTCAGACTCTAAACATCTAGGCCCAAATTTGGGGTGTTACATTTTATCTTTTACCATGCTTTCATTGAATATTTTATGTTTAATTAAGAAAATATACTATTTTAGTTTAGTTTTTATTTTCAAGTGCTGTAGTTTTGTAGGAGTAGAGGATATGAGAGGATAGGAAAGCTATGAACAAAAGGAGTCTTACTGAAACAGTTCTAGGTGCCGCCAAGGACGCTGCCATAGCAGCAATGCCGCCAAGTGCTGCCCAGGCAGGAGTTACACCGACTTAGTCAAAATGGGTTGCGATTGAAAGAGGGCAATTCCTTAAGCTCAATGAGCCCAGTGTTGCAATTTTCTAAAGCATGTAGCGGCCGGTAGAGCTAATCCAAGATTGATAAGTAAGAGTACTCATCTTTACTTGCTGAAGAAGGCAACATCCAAAAAGTCCATATTCAAGTCAAAAAGGAGTCAACATTTAATGTAAAGTTACTTTAAGAACTTCTACTCCAATGAGGACTCAAATTTTGGCCATGAGCCCTATATATACCCATGTATGTGAGGGTATAGGGGCATGGAGGGATGCACGGATGCATATATGCGTAGCGAAGAGGTAGATAGATAGATTGGAGGTGTTGGTGGTCGCGGCCCAATTCTCCTAGGGTTTAGGTTTTTGTATGTGAAGTAGTTGTGAGAAACGGTTGTAATAGTTTAAGTGTGATTTTAATAAAATATTCCAAGTTTGCTTAATTCATGTTCTTCACTTCTTCAATTAGTTCCAAAAGTCCAGTTGAATAAATCCATTTGTCGGGCACGAAAGTATAAGGCTCATTAAAGGATTAAGCACGGTCTTATCATGTCGAGGTGTTGACTAATTCGCCTTAGACAGAAGTTTGAGTTTAAGTGGCTAAAAGGAGCAACCAAACGTCAACTGCCTATGTTAGGATTACGCTAAGATTGCTAGGTATTGCCTACATCACGTGGTAACAGAATCCTTACCTAGATATAGGAAGGATCACTTAAGAATTGCTCTGACGAACTTGGAGTATCTGCCAGACTTGCCGCCAGGACTTATTTCCACTCCACCTGTCGAAATAGCGAAAGTTGCAGGGGCAGAGACTCGCTGCAACCACGTGACAGGGTCATAGCTGCCAACCACCATTACCCGCCGAGGCAGCAGATCATGGCAGCAAAACACACTTAGTCTTTACAATGCAGTTTGCACACTACTTGACTACAATTACCTTACCCAATCTATCGACCTTATCTCTCCCTATCATCCCTTTCATCACTATCTTTATTTTAATTGTGTTTTTATATTTCCACATTTAGAGATTTGATTGTGGAATTTACTAAATTCTTGTGCAGGAAACCATTCATAGAAGATGCTCCAATCCCTGTGGGAGACGATATCTTTTATACTATAACTTGACAAGAGTGTGCACTTGCGCTCATTAATAGAGAACACCCAAACGCTCTACAAGTTTTTGGCGCCGTTGCCAGGGATTGGTAACAACAACTACGTTTGAATTTCTGCACTTCAACTTTAGTTTTTGCACATTAATTTTTTGTTTATTTTATTTTATTTTATTTTTATATATATTTAAAAAAATTGCCTCTTTGTTTTCTTTGGTGTATGTCCCGCCAGGGAGGCAAAGATGGCAACCAACATCCACCTGAGGAGGGGAAGGACATGCCCGGACGAAAAGCTAAAAGCAGAGCCCTCGTGAAGTGGTTATGTTTGGGAAAAGTGCAACCCAACCCAACATAACATAACATGATTTTTATTTTTATTTTATGCATTGGGATTAGATTTAAGTTTTAGTTATTTAATTTTTTGCATTTAATCTATTTCAGGTTAGGAATGAAGGCAAGACCAAGAAGGATGAAAGAATAAAGGAGTAGCCCAATCCAGCGGCCAAGGCAGCCCAACGCGGATGAGCATAACGGCTAGCCGCAACGACTATATTTGCAACATCTAGCGGAACAAATATCTCAGCATAACAGCTAGAAGTGCGGAAATCGCGCTACAATCATTACCGCTCGTTGGCAGCGTGCCCGCCAAGGCAACAGAGAGAAGAGACTATATAAAGCCAACTATTATCCTCCTGTTCTTCACTTTGCTCTCTCCTTTACTCTCAATTCTTCTCTTCAATATTTGCTTTCAAGATTTCACTTGCTTTACCTTCTTGCAATTTCTTTTTCTTTCTTTAGGAAAACACAACCGATCTCACAGTTAAGGCCACATCAAAACAAATCGACTCCACCTCCAAGCCAACCTTTCAGAAGTTCTTAAACCCTGCTGTCACGGCAACTTACGAGCAGCACTTCACAAAGCGGCAACTCTGGGAGGAAATAGGGTTCCAATACACCAGGCCAGATAGAGATTTTGGCCTCAAACCCACCATATTCGAAAGCATACACAACTTGGGTTGGGACATTTTTGTACGGCGGCCAGAAGGGATAAACAACAATCAGGTGCGAGAGTTCTATGCCCACAAGCCTAACCCAGGAAATCCTTTTGTCTATGTTTGCAGCGAATGAGTCAAGCAGACAGCGGAAACCATCAACAACTTCTACAACATCGAAATCAGAGGGAATCCACATGAAGAATGGAAGTCCTACTTAACCACGACCGACTATATAAAGATCAAGAAAGACATCTGGCGACCCAACACCAAGTGGCTAACCGGTAAGAATAATGGTTCAGTCAACCGCCGCGATCTGCTGCCAGAGGCCGTACTTTGGAGCAACTTCATCCAACGCCGCCTGATGCCCACCTCGCACGGATCAACAGTCAACAAGCCGTGGCTGGCCCTTATTCACAACATTATGAAGGGGCGGCCAATCAACATCGGTGAAGTAATTCTAGAGGAGATTTATGCCCACACAGACAAGCCCAATGCCAAGGGACCTCTAATCTTCCATGCACTCATCACAGGCCTATGAGCCAACTTCCATGTGCCGCCACATCCCAAGGATACAATCATTCCTGTCAAGGAAGGGTGGACAAGAAAGGCGCGCCACCAGATGATGCAGAAGTCGGAGCCGGAAACACCTCCAACCGCCCAGCCACCGTCCCAACCTGCCGCCACCCCAGTCGCAGTGGGCAGTACTAAAGCTGGCCTCCCCTCCGCCGTGATCCCCCTACTGTGCAGCCTTGTCGAAAGCTGCCAAAAGATCAAGCACAAACAGGTGATCTTCACCAAATATATTGTGAAGGTGCAAGAGGACTTTGTGGCCTATTTGCTTGACAAATACCATGACGGCGGCCCACAGTTGCCTGCATTCCCATCGAAGTTAGCAGCGTCCAAACCGACCCAGATCACACCCAGACCAGCTGCTACTCCAGCCGCCGCCGACAGCGAGGGGCTGCACATCCGCCCTAAGAGAGACCTCACCCACTCCCATCCAGTTGTACGAACTCACCTTCTCGTCAAAGTCAGAGAAAAAGGACGAGACGACTGCCGCCTCCCCAGCAGCAAAGAAGGCAACTGCCAAAGAAGCCGAGGACTCAGACATGGAGATATATGACTCCTTAGATGATGAACCGACCGAGGCAGCAGGGAAGAGAAAGCGGGCAGCCGCAGCAACCGAGCCTCAGGGTGGAGGGTCTGAACCTAAGCCAGAATTACCGGCTAAACGACCCACACCCAGCCGAATCCAGCCGCTGCGTGGCATGAAGAAAAGCCATGCCTCCAGACCTTCTGCAACACACAGCCTAGTCCTGCCCGCCTCTTCAGAATCCTGCTCCGACGCAGCAGCAACATAGGGGAAATCCCCTAGTCCATAGCACCTTTTCTTTTTCTTTTATTTTTTTTCTATTTTTCTTTTTATGTTTTATTTCTTTTTGTTTTATTTCTTTTTTAAGGAATTGAGGACAATGCCAACCTTGAGTTTGGGGGGAATAGTCCTCTTTGTTTTAGGTTCATTTAGTAGCATATATGAGCATGTGTAAATTCTGCCCTAAACACTTAATGAAGTAGAAACTCTTAGTTCAAAAACTTGTGCCTATGATAGTTAGTCGACTACATATATTCAAAATCATACAAAAAATGACTTAACTATGGGAAGAAGCATGAAAAACACTTAGAAAGTTTTTCTTTTTTCCAATCATTCTTACACCATTTGTTAAATGCTGAATTTTGCTTCAGTTCTAAGTTTAACACTGCATGTTTTACTTAAAAATTTCTTAATTGAATACAGGTTTGCCACCACGGCAGCACAAGGCAGCAGCACAAAAATGATGAAAACCCTATAGGTGCTCGAAACAGGCTCTAGGTAGGATGTTCAAATACCCTAGAGGTGCCCGAAACGGGCTCTAGGAAAGATCATGAGCAAGGACACTCCACTGCTATCAAAGTCCAAGTATCTAAACCAAGTGACGGACAAAATAACAAGAGTGAATGAAAGCCTTTACGGGATGACTCTATTCGAAGAGTTTGGAGTTTCGTAGAGTGCACCTATCTTAGCTTCAAACCCAGAGAATAGTTGTGATGAGCTGAAGCCCTTAAAGCCATGATCAAAAAATAGGAAAGAAGTGTCTAACTGTGCTGCCAAGGCAACAACTCGTATCCTCTTTAGGAATTTAATTATTTTTAGCATTCTTTGTTAACTTAGTATACTCAGCATGTTTTAGCATGGACACAGACATGCACACACTGCATTGGCGCTAAGAAAATTAAAATCTAAGTTATTTCATGCCATTCCCTATCACTAACATTAAATAGGTGCCACGACCTTGAGGTATGAAATCAAGTTAAAGGCTAAGTTTCTACTAATTTTGTGCAAGGGGCAGGTTTACTAGTTAGGTTGCATTTCTTGAGGACAAGCAATAGTTCGAGTTTGGGGGTGTGTAGAGTGTCCACGAGTTCTATATTTTGTACACATTCCTGCCCTTATTTTTGCTATTCTTAAGCTCATTTAGGCATATTTAGGTGCATTGTATGCATAATAACAGTATTTTCTCATTTACCATGCTTTCATTGAATATTTTATGTTTGATTAAGAAAAGATATTGTTTTAGTTTAGTTTTTATTTTTAGGTGCTGTACTGAAGGACAGGATAGGATAGGAAAGCTAGGAACAAAAGGAGCTGTGCTGAAGCAGTTCCAAGTGCATCCAAGGACGCCGCCATAGCAGCAATGTCGCCAAGCATGCTATCATTGAATATTTTATGTTTGATTAAGAAAAGATATTGTTTTAGTTTAGTTTTAATATTCAAGTGTTATAGCTATGTAGAGGAACAGAGGATAGGAAAGCTGGTAACAAAAGGAGCTGTACTGAAGCAGTTCCTGGTGCCTCCAAGGACACTGCCATAGCAGCAATGCCGCCAAGTGCCGCCCAGGTAGGAGTTACACCGACTTAGTCAAAATGGGTTGCGATTGAAAGAGGGCAATTCCCTGAGCCCAATCTTGCAATTTTCTTAAGCATGTAGTGACCGATAGAGTTGATCCAAGATTGATAAGTAAGAGTATTTATCTTTACTTGCCGAAGAAGTCAACGTCCAAAGAGTCCATATTCAAGTCAAAAAGGAGTGACATTTAATATAAAGTTACTTTAAGAACTTCTACTCCAAGGAGGACTAAAATTTAGGCCATGAGCCATATATATACACATGTATGTGAGGGTATATGGGCATGGAGGGATGCACAGATGCATAGATTCATAACAGAGAGGTAGAAAGATAGATTAGAGGTGTTGGAGGTCGCGGCCCAACTCTCCTAGGGTTTATGTTTTTGTATGTAAAGTAGTTGTGAGAAACAATTGTAATCGTTTAAGTGTGATTTCAATAAAATATTCCAAGTTTGCTTAATTCTTGTTCTTCACTTCTTCAATTAGTTCCCAAAGTCCAGTTGAAGAAATCCATTTGTCAAGCACGAAAGTGTAAGGCTCACGAAAGGATTAAGCACAGTCTCATCATGTTGAGGTGTTGACTAATTCGGCTTAGACACACGTTCGAGTTTAAGCGGCTAAAAGGAGCAACCAAACGTCAACTACCTGTGTTAGATTTAAGTTGAGATTGCTAGGTATTGCCTACATCACGTGGTGACAGAATGATTGCCTAGACATAGGAAGGATCACTTAAGAATTGTTCTGCCGAACTTGGAGTATCTTCCAGACTTGCCGCCAGGACTTATTTCCACTCAACCTGTCGAGACAGTGAAAGTTGCAAGGGCAGAGACCCACTGCAACCGCGTGACAGGGCCGTAGCTGCCGTCCGTCAGTACCCTTCGAGGTAGCAGATCATGGCAGCACAACAAACTTAGGCTTTACAATGCAGTTTGCACACTACTTGACTACAATTACCTTAGCCAATCTATCGACCTTATCTCTCCCTATCATCCCTTTCATCACTATCTTTATTTTAATCGTGTTTTTATATTTCCACATTTAGAGATTTGATTGTGCAATTTACTAAATCCTTGTGCAAGAAACCATTCATAGAAGATGCTCCAATCCCTGTGGGAGATGATATCTTTTATACTATAACTTGACAAGAGTGTGGACTTGCGCTCATAAATAGAGAACACCTAAATGCTCTACACATACCTCCAAACTCGAACTATTGCTTGTCCTCAAGCAATGCAACCTAAACATACTTGCCCTTTAAACTTATCAAAAAGAAAAAAAATGTTTTAAACTTTATTTAACACCTCAAGGTCGTGGCACCTGTCATTAGATTAGTGAGAGGGATAACAAGAATTAACTTAGAATCAAACTATAATGCTAGTGAAGTGTTTTCATAACTGTGTACATGAAGAATCTGAAGAATATTCTAAATAAACAGAAATGTTGTCATGATATATAAGGTTGCTGCCGAGACAACATATTAAGGCACATTTTAAATAATCATGGCAATGAGGGCTTCAGCTCATCACAACTACTCTTCTAGGACTGAAATTAAGATAGGAGCAAACTACAAAACCCCGAACCCAAGGAGTAGAGTCATCCCGTGAAGACTTTCATTCACTCATGCTAATTTGTCCGTCACTTCAAAATTTTCAGATTCATGAATTTGATAGCAGTGGAGTGTCCTCACACATGATTCTTCCTAGAGCCTGTTTCGGGCACCTCTAGGGATAGAAAACATAAAAATTTCTTTTTCCTCCCTTGGTAGTGCTTTTGTTTTTTCTATTTGTTGCCTGTCGCGACAGCTTCCTACAACCATGTTAGAATTTTACAAATAATTCAACAGGAAATGTTTATCAGAAACTCAAACAAATTCAGCAAGTAACAGTAGTGTTTTAATTTTTGGAAACTATAGAAAAATCCTAAGTTTACCTCATGCTTTTCCCCCAAAATTAAGTTCATTTTAACTTGACGCGAAAATTTTAAAGTCGGTTATCCTATCATAGGCACAAGTTCTAAAAAAATATTTTCGATTAATTTTTCTAAGGGAATTACATTATGCAATATAATATGCACTAAAACATTCCTAACAAGATGAGTGCTACCCCCCCAACTTGAGACGAGCATTACCCTCAATGCACAAAATAAAATACAAAACAAAAGTTGAAAATACAATTAAGATAAAAATATAAAAATAAAATAAAGAAAAGAAAAGAAAAAAAGAACTCTAGAAATTAGCTGAGCGTTGAGAGGAGGCTTGGGTCTTGGCGGTAGAGGAGGAAGAGGAGGATTGGATGACAAGGCGGCGGCTGGCAGATGTCCGGGCGGCGGACTTGGCCAGTGAGACCTTTGTTTTCCGCAGCGGCTGGACTCTTTTAGGAGTAGGGTGAGGCTCTTCATGAGGTTCTTCTAGAGGGGCTTTGCTCTCCTCGGATTATGTCTCCTCATTCACTGGCTCGGCGACTATGATGTGCCGCTTCCTCTTCTTTGTTCCTTTCGTTGTTGGTGCTGTTGGAGGGTCTATCGCCATTGAGGATGCTGCTTCTGATGCTACTACGGTCGTTGCCGGCAGTTGCTCTACCTCATCGGAGGATGAGGTGTTATCCACCGTTACCACTGTGCAGATGGGAGAATGATGTTGCTGATGTCGCTCGGGGGAGTCTGCCACCGTGTTGGAAGATGGTGTGGCGGAATACAGTAGGTAATGCGTCAGAGACGACATCTGGCGGTAGAAGATGGTGTGGCGGCAGCTGCTTCTGATGGCGTGCCTTCTCTGGGTGCAGCTGCGGTAGCGAGGTCGGCAGGGAAGGTTGGTAGGGTCGGGCCGTCGTTTGGAAATTTCTGAAGGAGATATGCCACAAAGGCATCTTGTACCTCCACCACGTACTTCATGAAGGATAACTGCAGCTGCTCAATCCGTTTGTTGCTTTCAATGAGGGTGCGCAGCAGAGTGAGGACTTCATTGGTCGGGGCAGCTTCAGTACTGCCGAGGGCGGCTGGAGTGGCTGGCTGGTAGAGGGCTGACTGGGGGTGATGGGCTATGTCTCCAAGGCCTGCATCATCTGCAGGTGGACTTTCCTGGTCCATTCCTCCTTGGCGGTTGTCATCTCATCCTCGGGGTCGGTTGGGACGTTGAAGATGGCACAAAAGCTCACCCTTTGTCTTGCGGAAGCAATTGTGGATCTCCTTGCATATGATCTCCCTAACGTTGATGGGCCGGTTCACCATGATGTTGTGTATGAATGCAAGGAGCGGCCGGTCGACAGTGCAGTTGTGGGAGGTGGGCAGAAGACGTCGTTTGATAAAGGTGATCCAGAGCATAGGCTCAGGCAGCAGGTGGCGGCGTTGGACATGCCAACCACGGCGTGTTGGGCTTGCACAACTTGTCCTTGAGTCTGTCGTAGTGGCAGCCGTCAGTGACTGCCTCCATTCCTCGTGAGGGTTGTTGTCCATCTTTAAGCCATAGAAGTTGTTGATCACTGCAGCGTTCAGCTTGACAGGCTCCCCTTGGACATAGACGAACGACAGCTCTAGGCAGGGGTGATGGGCATAAAAATCTCTGACCATGGTGATGTTGGCCATCTCCGGCTGCCGTGCGAATATTTCCCATCCCTCGTTGTGGATGATCTCGAACAAGGAAGGCTCTAAGCCAAGGTCCCCTGTTTGCTTCGTGTAGTGGAAACTTTTCTCCTCCCAAATTGCTTACTTGGCAAACTGATTTTTGTATCTCTTCTCATCTGCCTTGGAGCAGAAGCGTTAAAAGGTGGGTTTGGGTGATGATGTTGATGCCATGTGTGAGACAGTTTAGATATAACTGAAACTTAAATAAAATATTGTGAGAAAAGAGAGCTATGGATTCAAGAAGAGTATATCAAAGAGGTGAAAGTAAAATTAATGAATGAGATGAGTGAGGTTTAAATAGAGGTTGTCGAGAGGTGCCGAGACGGCATTAAATGTCCAACGAGTAAGTTGTCTCGCACATGTTACGAGATTTTTGCCCGTTATTTCTGTAGCCGTTGGCAGCTAGCTGTTAGCGGGCAACTAGCTGTTACGCGCTGTCTACGCTGGGCCGCCCTTGGATGTCTTGGTAGGATGGTGGGTAGGCTCCTTGTTGGGCCTTATTTTTTATCCAACTCTTTTATTCCTAAAGCCTGAAAAAAAGGTAATTAAATAATAAAATAAATTCTGAAAATTTGAAAATGTGTAAAATAAATTCAACTAATATAAAATCTAAAAATAATAAATTGCAGAAAATTAAATTCTATTCCTAAAGCATAAAAATAAAAATAAAGTAGATAAAGATAAAAACAATAAATGGCAGGATGGAAGTGAATTTGAGTGGATTTCCCAGATATAACCATTTTTTAAGGTGGTGTTTCTTGTCTTTCCCTCCTGGGGCTCCTCTTGTTCTTTAAGGTGGTGTGCTGCTGGGTCCCTCAGCCTGCCCTTGGGTCTTCCGTGACAGCTGCTGTCTTGGCCTGTCTCTGTGCTGATTTTGGCGGCCTGAGGATCTGAGAATCCTTCCTTTTCCTTTTCTGAGGGTTGTAACACATTTAACTTGATGCTATGATTGCCTACCCTCATGATTAGCTCCCCATGCTCCAAATCTATTAGCGTTATTCTCGTGGCCAAGAATGGTCGCCCAAGGATGATTGGGGCGTTTTGATCGGCCTCACAGTCTAAAATGAGGAAGTCTGCTGGAAAAATAAGGTTGCCCACTCATACTAAGATGTCTTCAATCTTGCCCTCCAGTTGTACAAATGAATGATCAACGAGTTCCAGCATAATGGAGGTAGGTTTGGCTTGCCCAATTCATAGATTGTCGAAGACTACCTTAGGCATCAAGTTTATGATGGCTCCTAAATCGCATAGGGCTTTTGTTTCGTGCTTGCTGCCTATTCTGCATTGTATAAGAAAACTGCCCAGATCTGTTTGCTTGGGTGACAACTTGTGTGCAACATAGCCATGCACTCCTCTGTCACAGCAACTGCTTCAAACTCCCTAATTTTTTCCTCTTAGAAACCATATCCCTTAGGTATTTTGCATAGTTGGGCATGTTCTGAATGGCTTTTATGAGAGGAATATTTATGTGCTCCTGGTTTAGAATATCCAAGAATTTCCTGAACTGGTGCTCTTGCTTCTGTTGCTTAAGCCTTTGGGGGAAAAGTGTTGGCAGGCGGATGTCCTCTATACGTTCTTTGCATGGGAACTTTATCTGTGGAGGATCATCTGCCTCAGGGCTGCTTATAGGCTCATCTGCCAGGGAGGTTGGTGTGGATGTTGCCGCGACAGGTAGTTCTTTCTGTGCTGGTTGTTTCTCTGTTGGTTTTTTCATTCTGGCCTCATTCAACTGTTTCCCACTTCTGGTTGATATGGCTTTGCACTGCTCATATGTGGGTTTAGCTGCTGCCTCTGTACTGCTAGATGTTGCACCGATTGTCCTGCTGCTGAAGATCACAATGAACTGCCCAAATTGGGTCTCCAGGTTCTTTATCGCAGCCTCCTGGTTGTTCATCCTCATCTTGTCATGTCCATGAATAACTCAGTTTTATCAATAAACTTATTTGTACGAACAATAAACTCGTTAGTATTAGACATAAAAGTTTGAAGAGTTGCTTCTAGTGAATTATTGTTTTGTGGTTGCTGAGGTTGTTGTCTGGACTGGTTTTGCTAGTAGCCTCCATGTTGTTGTTGTTGATTGGTAGAAATTTTAGGATTGCTCTAGGAGAAGCTTGGATGATTCTTCCAACCAAGGTTATACGTATTCGTGTTGGGCCTTCTGTTCCTCATCGCAGAATGGCTCTACAGCCTTGGCCTCATAGACTTTTTCCAGTGGGCTTTACCATGTTCATAACCAGCTCTGTCATCTTGTCGAGGCGGGCATTGATAGATTCTGAGGCTTCCACTTCGTTCACAACTGTTGGCCGCCTAATGCAACCTCGACGGGCTGTTTGGTACTTATAGTCATTTTTGGAGGCTTGGTTCAGGATCCGCAGTGCCTCCTCTAGTTTCTGTTGAGGATGATTCCGTTGGCTGAGGCATCAATCATAATTCGAGTTGGGTAGTTTACCCCGTTGTAAAACATTGACACATGTGTCCAAGCCAGAAAACCATGAAGCGGGCAGCTATTGAGCATCTGTTGATACCGCTCCCATGCTTCATACATTGGCTCATCATCCCCTTGTCGGAAAGCTGTGATCTCATTTATCAATCTATCTGTGACATTAGATGGGCTGAAACAATCCAAAAAATCCTTGTACAGCTCTGTCCATGTGTTGAACGATCCTGTTAGCTGGTTGTTCAACCACTGTTTTGCCCTATTCGTCAGTGAATAGGGGAATAACCTCAGCTTTAGCACATCTTGATGGACTCCGTGTATTTTAAAGGCTCTGCATATGTCCAGGAATCCTCTTAAGTGCTGTCGAGCATCTTCCGTGGCAGACCCTCCAAATTGCCCCAACGTGTTGATCATGTTAAGCATCACAAGCTTCAGCTCAAAGTGATCCACCTCAATTTTAGGTTTTGTCACTGTAGGATCGAACCCTCTGAAGTCATGCTCCAAATAATCCCTGGTGGTTCGAACGTATTGTGGTTGCCTAGGCGGACTAGGGTGCGGCTGCCTTGGTGGAACTTGCTGCTGTCCTCTGGGCGGCGGGTCTTGCTACCCATCCCTGTCGTTCTGAGCATTGTTGGTAGGATTGTCGTTTATTACTTCCATGATTTCCTCTGCTTTTCTATCTTCTTTAATTTTCCCTAGGGTTGTTCTGATTTCCTTTTTTGAGTTCTCTTACTCTTCGTTTGATATCATCAACGTAAACGATTTCGCCTTTTGGGTTTGCCCTAGTCATGCACTTAGCAAAGGAACTGAAAAATATTTTTTTCTAAATATGAGCGCAAGTGCACACTCTTGTCAAGTAATAGTATAAAATATATCATCTCCCACAGGGATTGGATAGCTTGACTCGAATCGTAACTCATGTACAAAGGAAAATTAAATGGACAAATAAGTTGAAGTGTTTTAAGAAGAAAATAAAATAAAACATAAGTAAATAAAGGGAAGAGTTCAGATTGATGGAATGGGTTGGGTTATGCTGTTGATCAGTGTGAAACTGCGTTGAATAGGATTAGTTGCTTTGCGCTGCCAGACTCTGTTGCCTCGGCGGGGGGTGGCAGTTAGGCTGCTGAGACGCTCTCGCTGCCTCGGCAGGGGAATAGACTTGTGTCTCGGTGGAAAACTCGGCATAACTACAAGGTTCGACAGAACGCTTCAAAAGTGATCCCGATTATGTCTAAGTCAGAATGTTGTTGATGCCCACTGTAGATAATACCAGTCGCAACGTGAATCGTGCAAAGACAGCAGTGTTTGTTCATCCTCTATTAGCCGCCTTAAACCCTAACCTATGTCTAGGCTGGATTGATCAACACCGTCTATAGATGAGATTGTGCTTACTCCTTTTGTGAGTTCGACTCTCTCGATACCGAACAAATGGATAGTAAACAAGTAATCTTTCGCCTTAATTGAGATCTATGAAGAACATGGAATAAGCAAACCTTGAAGCTTTATTGCAAAAACAAATATAAAATCTTAAACAACCGTTATCACACTAATTACAACATATGTCAAACCTAAAGAGAATTTTAGAACATTATGGCGGCAAGAAAACCTAAACTATGCCTAAGGGAAAACCTAAGTTGTTTTGAAGTAAAAGTACTATGGGTATATATAGTCATTAGCTAGGTCTAGTCCTTCTTGAAGTAGAAGTCTTCAAAGTAGCTTTTGCATGAAATGCAACCTTAAAATCTGACTTCTTTAAGTTGAATATGGACTTCTTCAAGTTGCCTTGCTCTGCAAGTAATCTCGAATTCTTTCTTTAGCGGCTCTACCTGCTGCTAGAATCATCGGAAAATTGAGTGGACAACATCGTTAAGCCAGGATTTTCTACTCTACAGATCGCACTCCAGTTCTCCAATTCCTCAGCTTGCTGTCTTGGGCGACATAAGCTACTTGGCAGCTACTGTCTCTGTCTGGAACTGCATCGTTACAGCTCTTTGGTCTGCTGCCTCAGCATCATGTCCTCGGCTTCTTTCTCTTTCTAACAGCCTCTAGGACTTGAAACTAAAACTAAACTAAAACAGTACCTTTTCTTTACCAAATAAAAGATAATAAATAAAAAGCATGGCAAAGTAAAGAATACTGTAAAATGCAATGCATGATCCTAATTATGCCTAAAATGTACTTAAAAACAACAATATTATGAGATGGAATGTGCATGAAATATAGAACTTATGGACACTTTATAGAAAACCTAAACTATGCCCAAAGGAAAACCTAAGTTTTCTTCAATTACAAAATATGTCAAGTATATATAGGCATTAGCTAGGTCAAGTCCTCCTTGGAGTAGAAGTCTTCAAAGTAGATTTTGCATTAAATATAATCATTAATTCTAACTTCTCTGAGTTGAATGTGGACTCCTTCTCCTTGCCTTGCACCGTAAGTAATCTCATTTTCCTCCTTCGGCGGCTCTGTCCGTTGTTCCAGGCGTCAAAAAATTGAGTGGATGGCATCTTTAGAATCAGGATTTTCGTCTCAACAGACCACACTCCAATTCTCCAGTTCCTCAGCTAAATGCCTTGGGCGGCAGGTATGGCGGTGGCAGGTACTCGGCAGCATCATTCTCTACTTGGAATTGCATCAGTACAGCTCCTTGGTCTGCTACCTCAGCATCCTCTCCTCTGGTCTGTCCTACTCCTGACAACTTCTAGCCTTGAAATGCAAACTTAACTAAAACAATATCTTTTTTTCTTACCAAATAGAAGATAATCATGGCAAAGTAAAGAATACTGTAAATATGCAATGCATGAACCTAAATATGCGTAAAATGTACCTAAAAACAACAATAATATGAGATGGAATGCTTATAAAATATAGGACTAATGAGCACTTTACACACCCCCAAACTTGAACTATTGCTTGTCCTCAAGCAATGCAAACCTAAGCATACTTGCCCATTTAACTAATCATAAAGAAAAACATGTTTTAAAATTGATTTAGCACATCAAGGTTGTGGAACATATATTATATTAGTGAGAAGAGAATAGCATAAATTACCTCAGAATTAGACTACAATGCCAGTGCAGTGTGTGCGAAAACTGTGTACAGGCTAAATCTGAAGAACATTCTAAGTAAACAAAGATGATGTCATGGTATATAAGGTTGCTGTCGAGGCAGCATAAGTAAGCACATTTAATTAATCATGGCAATAAGGGCTTTATCTCATCACAACTACTCTCTAGGTCTGAAATTAAGATAAGAGCAAACTACAAAACCTCGAACCCATTGAGTAGAGTCATACCGTGAAGACTTTCATTCACTCATGCTAATTTGTCCATCACTTCAAGGATTTTCAGATTCATGGACTTTGATAGCAGCAGAGTGTCCTTGAACATGATTCTTCCTAGAGCCAGTTTCGGGCACCTCTAGGGAAAGACATCATTAAAATTTCTTTCCTGTCGTGGCAGTGCTTTTCTTTTTCTGTTTGTTGCCTGCCGCGACAGCTTCCTGCAACCAGTGTTGGAATTTTTCAAATAATTGAAGCAAGAAATGTTTACCAGAAATTCTAACAAACTCAGCAAGTAACAGTAGTGTTTTTAATTTTTGGCAATTATAGAAAAATTCTAAGTTTACTTCATGCTTTCCCCAAATTTAAAGACTTTTTAATTCG
The DNA here is from genome assembly GCA_030270665.1 of Hibiscus trionum. Taxonomy (NCBI): domain Eukaryota; kingdom Viridiplantae; phylum Streptophyta; class Magnoliopsida; order Malvales; family Malvaceae; genus Hibiscus; species Hibiscus trionum. The sequence continues at coordinate 35,003,611 of BSYR01000021.1, forward strand.
TGCGAAAATTTAAAGTCAGCTATCCTATCATAGTCACAAGTTCTAACAAATTTTTTCTTTTGATTAATTTTTAAGGCAAATACAGTATGCAATCTAATGTGAACTAGTTATGCCTAAACAAAATGAGTGCTAACCCCCACAAACTCGAGATGGGCAATGCCCTCAATGCACAAAATAAATTACAAATAAAAAATAGAAAATAAAATACAAAGAAAATAATTAAAACAGAAAAATAAGCAGGAAAATAACGAAAAGAAAAGAAGTAACGCTAGAAGTTGGCGGTGGGTTTAGAAGAAGCGAGGGTCTTCTCGGCAGATGAGGAAGAGGATGAAGACTGCATGACTACGCGGCGGCTGGCATGTGTCCGGGGGGAAGATTTGGCAGGTGAAATCTTTGCTGTCTGCGGTGGCTGGACTCTCATAGGAGTGCGGCGAGGAGTTGCACTTTAGTCTGGTTCTGATTCAGACTACTCTTTCTCTGGCTCGGCGGAGATGATGTGACGCTTTCTTTTCCTGGTTGCCTCTTTCATGGACTCTACCGGTGGATCCTCAATCACCATGGGTGATGCTGTTGATGTCGATTGTTGCTCAACCTCATTCGACTGGGAGCTATTGGCCACTGTTTCCGCTGTGTGGGATGGAGAGCAATGTTGTTGATGCCTCTCGGGAGTGTCTGCCACTGTGTTGGAGGTGGAGGTGGCGGAATAGGACGAGTAATGCGTCGGAGAGGGCATCTGGCGGCTTTTGATGGTGTTCCTTCTCTGGGCGCGGCTACGGCGACTAGATCTACATCGAATGTGCGCAGGGTGGGGCCATCATTGGGAAATTTTTGAAGGAGGTAGGCCGCAAAAGCCTCTTTGACCTCCCCTACATACTTCATTAATGTTAATTGCTGCTGCTCTATCCTTTTGTTGATGTCGTTGAGGGTGCACAGCAGGGCAAGGACTTCACTGGTCGGGGCAGCTTCAGTACTGCTTGGGGCAGCTGGTGTAGCTGGCTGGGCGGCAGAGGGCTGGCTCGGCGTGATTGGTTCTGTCTCTTGGGCGCGCATCATCTGCAGGAGGACTTTTCTGGTCCAGCCTTCTTTAGTGGCTGTTATCTCATCATTTGGATCTGAGGGAACATTGAAGTTGGCACATAATCCGGTGATGGGAGATGGGAAGTACAGCCGTCCCTTTGATGTTTTGAAGCAGTTGTGGATCTCCTTGCAAATGATTTCTCCAAAATTGATCGGCCGGTTTACCATGATGGAATGGAAGAGGGTGAGACGAGGCCTGTCCACTGTGGAGTTGTAGGAGGTGGGCAGCAGACGCCGTTTGATGAAAGTATTCCACAACATCAGCTCGGGCAGCAATCGGCGGCATTGAACTGAGCCGCCATGTTTTCCTGCCAACCAAGGAGTATTGGGTTCGCACAACCTGGCCTTGATTCTGTCGTAGTCGGTATCCGTCAGTGACTGCCTTCAGTATTCGTGAGGGTTGCCGTCTATCTCTAGTCCGTAGAAGATGTTGATGACGGCAGCGTTAAGCTTGACAGGTTCCTCGGACATACACGAACGAAACCTCTAGGCGTGTGTGGTAGGCATAGAATTCTCTAACCAACGTCAAGTTTGCCGCCTCTGGCTGCCATACAAATATTTCTTAATCTTTGTTGTGATTTTCTCGAACAGGGCGGGCTCAAGGCCGAGATCCTCTGTCTGCTAGGAGTAATGGAACACTTGTTCCTCCCATATTGCTTGTTTGGCGAACTAGGTTTTGTATATCTTTGCATCATCATGGGAGAAGAACCTTTGGAAGGTGGTTTAGATTGTGATGTTGACGTAATGTGTGAGACAGTTTTCTTCTAATCTGAAACTTAAGTAGAAGATAATAAGAAAGAGAGCAGTAGATTGAATAATATGATAACAAGGAGATGAAAGTAAAGTAAATGAATGGGAGAAGTGGGGTTTTTATAGATGGTGTCGAGAGACGTCATGACGGCATTAAATGTTTAGCGTGCAAATTGCTTCGCGCACATTACGAGATTTATATCTGTTACGTTTGTAGCTGTTTGCAGCTAGCCGTTAGCAGTCAACTAGCCGTTACGTTGTTTTTGCGCTGGGCAACCCTCAACTGTCTTGGCAGGAATGGTGGGCGGGCTCCTTGTTGGGCATTATTCTTGATCCAGCTCTTTTATTCCTAAAACCTGAAATATAAATAAAAATTAAAATAATTAAATACTAAAAATTAAATCTGAAAAAAAAATCTAGATAATAAATTTAACTTAATTAACAATCTAATCCTAAAAGAAAGAAAATAAATTGCAATAAATCAAATTATATTCCTAAAACAAGAAAATAAATAAAAATAAAAAATTAAAATTAACTAAGTTATGTTGGGAGTGCATTGTGGTGCATCTCCCAAACATAACCACTTCCTGAGGTGATGTGTTGTTCTCCCTCTTGGGGGGTCCTCTTGTTCTGTAAGGTGGTGTGCTGTTGGGTCCTTTATTCTGCCCTTTGGTCTGCCGCGACAGCTGCTGTCTTGCCCTGTCTCAGTGCTGATTTTGAAGGCCTGAGCATTCAGACATCCTTCCTTTTCCTTTACTGTGGGTTGTAACACATTTAACTTGATGTTTTGATTGTCTACCCTCATGATCAGCTCCCCATGTTCCGCATCAATTAGTGTTCTGCCCGTGGCCAGAAATGATCGCCCAAGGATGTTAGGGGCGTTTTCATCGGCCTCACAGTCTAAGATGAGGAAGTCTGCTGGAAAAATAAGGTTGCCCACGCGAAGCAATATGTCTTCGATCTTACCCTCCGGTTGTACGAATGAATGATCTACAAGTTTCAGCATAATTGAGGTAGGTTTGGCTTGCCCAATACATAGCTTTGCGAACACTGGCTTGGGCATCAGGTTGATGCTAGCTCCTAAGTCGCACAGGGCTCTCATGGCATGTTTATTGCCGATTCTACATGGTATAATGAAACTGCCCAGATCTGTTTGCTTTGGTGGCAGCTTGTTGTGCAGCATTGCCATACATTCCTCTCTGACAGCAACTGTTTCGAACTCCTCAATTCTCTTCCTCTTAGAAACCATGTCCCTTAAGTATTTTGCATAATTTGGCATGTTCTGGATGGCTTCGATGAGAGGGATATTTATGTGCACCTGTTTCAGAATGTCCAGGAATTTCTGGAACTGGTGCTCCTTCTCTTATTGCTTAAGTCTCTGGGGAAAAGGTAGGGGCAGGCGGATGTTCTCTATACGCTCCTTACATGGGAACTTGATCTGTGGAGAATCGTCTGGCTTAGGACTGCTGTCAGTCTCATTTGTCGGGGTAGATGGTATTGATGCTGCCGCGACAGGCAGTTCTTTTTGTGCTGGCTGTTCATCTGTTGGTTTTTCCATTCTGGGTTCATCCAACTGTTTCCCACTTCTGGTTTATATGGCTTTGCACTGTTCATAAGTGGGTTTGGCTGCTACTTTTGTGCTGCTAGATGCTGCACCCTTTGTCCTGTTGCCTATGATCTCCGTGAACTGCTCAAACTGGGTCTCCAGGTTCTTAATCGCAGCTTCTTGATTGTTCATCCTCATCTCAGTCCTGTCCATAAACGACTCAATCTTATCAATAAATTTATTAGTATGAACAATAAAATCATTGGTTCTAGACATAAAAGTATGTATAGTATTTTCTAATGAGTTATTGCTCGTATTCTGTTGCTGCTGAGGTGGTTGTCTGGACAGGTTCTGTTGGTATCGTCCTGGTTGCTGAGTTGGGTTGGTAGTTGTGTTTGGATTACTCTAGGAGAAGATCAGATGTTTCTTCTAGCTAGGGTTGTAAGTGTTGGTGTTGAGCCTGTTATTCCTCTCATAGGTCCCCACGAAGTTCGCAGATTCACTACATTAAGAGGAATCATGGTTGCCACCACACTCATCGCAAAAAGGCTCCACAACCTTGGCCTCATTTGTCTTTCCTTTGGCCATATTCATCAACAGCTTGGTCAGCTTATCCAGATGGGCATTGACATATTCTGTGGCCTCTACCTCATTCACAACAGCTGGCCGCCTTATGCCACTGCGGCGAGCTTTAGGGAACTTGTAGTCATTTTTAGCAATTTTGTTCAAAATCTGCAATGCCTTCTCAGGTGGTCTATCGAGGATTATCCCATTGGCGGACGCGTCGAGCATCATTCGAGTTGGGTAGTTCACCCCATTGTAAACCATCGATATCTGTGTCCAAGTCGTAAAACCATGAAGCGGGCACTTATTGAGCATATGTTGGTACTACTCCCATGCTTCATACATTGGCTCGACATCCCTTGTCGAAAGGTTGTGATCTCGTTTCTCAATCTATTTGTATTGTTAGATGGGCTGAAACGATCCAAGAAGTCTTTCCACAAATCTGTCCATGTGCTGAATGAACCTGTCGACTGGTTGTTCAACCACTGCTTCACCCTATCCCTTAGTGAATAGGGGAATAACCTTAGCTTTAACACATCTTGGTGGAATTTGTGTATCTTAAATGCTCTGCATATGTCTAGGAATCCTCTCAAGTGCTGTCGAGCATCTTCTGTGGCAGTTCCTCCAAATTGCCCCAATGTGTTGATCATGTTGAACATCACGAGCTTTAACTCAAAGTGATCCGCCTCGATTTTAGGCTCTGCAACAGGTGCATCAAATCCCCTGAAGTCATGCTCCAAGTAGTTCCTGGTGGTTCGTACATATTGTTGCTGCCTGGGAAAAATTGGGGGTTGATGTCTAGGTGGGACTTGCTGCTGCTGTCTGGGCAGCGGATCTTGCTGCCCATCCCTGCTGATACGGGTATCGATCGCAGGGTTATCGTCTTGGCCGTTAACCATTATTTATTTTGTTTCCCCACTTTTCCTTTGCTTTTCATAGGGCTTCTCTGACTTCTTTCTTAAGTTCTCTTGCTCTTCGTTCGATGTCGTCAAAGAAAATGATTTCTCCCTTTGGATTTGCTCTGGTCATGCACTAGCAAAGGAAACTGTAAAATTCTTTTTTTCGAAGAATAGCCCGCCGAGACAGCACTGTCGTTGCAGTGGCACATTGGAGAATGACCAAAAGAGAGTGCGATATAAAGAGGATAATTCCATGAATTAGTAGAACCGAGCCACATGAAGAACAGAGTCCAGGAGCACCCAAAGATGACGTGAGAAGACCCAAACAAGGAAGAAGCTTGCAGCCCAAGAAAGACCAAAAGAGGAGTTATTTTGGAATAAAACACTCATACGTTTAATAGCATTTAATTCCAACTGAACTTCCTCCCAAAGAGAGACTTCTTTGCCAAATAGGTTTTTCCCATGTAACTGCATATATAAAGGCAAGGCTTGACCGATTGGGAGATAAGGAGAGAGATTAGGGTTTAGAATTTATTTTTGTGTTTTCTCCTTTACATTATGTTCTAAACTTTCCTTAGGGTTAAGATTGTTTTGGTTAGTAGTTGTGAGAAGGGTTGTAATTAGTTAAAGTTTTTATGCAATTCAATTCAAGTTTTGTTTATCCTATGTTCTTCATCTTTATTTGCAATAGAATCGAGAGATCTTTGTGAGCACATCTATTTGTTTCAATTCGAGAGAGCTAAAACTCAAGAAAGGGATAAACACGATTCCCGTCAAATAAGGTGAAAATCAACTTAGCTTAGTGATAAGTCTAGGTTTAAGGCGGCTAAGAATGAAAGAGGGGAAGTTGTTGTTCAACCTAGGTTTACACCGAGAGGTGTTATCAAAGAGTGGGCATCAACATTATTCAAAATTAGAGATAAGTTTGAATAAGATCAAGATGTTCTGCCGAACCTTCAACGCCCACCGAGTTCCTGACCGTGGCAGTGTTCTATCCATCACCCGCCGTTGCATAGATATCGACTTTGCAGTACAAAACTTTTACGAGTTCAACGCAGTTTCACACAACGACACAGCTCAATCTGACCCATCTTCTTATTCTGATTTCTCAATCTTTTTGTTATTTGTTTTCTTTAAGTTTATGCAACTTTCTCAAACCAATCAAATTCAATTGTGTTTTTACTTTTACTTGTACATGAATTTAATCACTGAAGCAGCTTCCAATCCCTATGGAGACGATATCTTAAATACTATAACTTGACAGAAGTGTAAACTTGCACTCGAATTAGAGAACACCTATACTCTCTACACTTGTCGCGACAACCTGCCGCCGAGCCTAGTGCCAAGGCATCCTGCCGCCGAGCCTGATGCCCAGCAAACCTGTTGCCGAGCTGCCCGTTGCGGCAACCACAATCACGATGACAACTGAAGTGCGATAGAAAGAGGAGAATTTTCCAAAGCTGTAGAGACAAAGCACTTAAATATTGGAGGTTGCCAAAACTCGAAAAAGGCCAGAGAAATGGCAATTCTAGAAAAGAAGAAAGTAAGTTTCCATGAAGCTTAGTGTTAAATACCCGCCCAGACAGACCATGCTGAGGCAGCATGGTGTGCTAAAGGAAGGTGCTGGATAATCGATGGAAGATGCTGATGTACCTGCTGAAGAGATGATCAGACTAAGCTAATGAGGAAAAGCCCAGAATAAGGAGCCTTGCTAAGCCTCTCACAATGATACAGACTTCTGCCGAGGCAGCAGAAGGTGCGCTGCCGAGGCAGCATCCCAAGGAAGCTAAAAATATGCAAAGTGGAATGCGATTGGAAGAACACATCAAGTCCGATTTTTAGAGACCACCTACATGCAGATCGGAGCCCAAAAGCTCAAGAAAAGCCACGACCAAAGTTATGGTGGAAAAAGTCAAACGGGAATCTAGGAAGAATTAATGATAGAGATTTTTTCTTTTAATGAGTTGTAATCTGATTCTAACTAGTAGTCCTACCTTAAATCGACATTGACCTAGGCCATGCCCTATAAATATGTAACCTAGTCGACTATGAAAAGGGGGGAGAGTGATTTTTGAGAAACCCTAGGGCTCCATTCATCCATCATGTTCTAAACTTCTCCAAGGGTTAAGGGTTGCTTTTGTTGAGTAGTTGTGAGAGATTTCTTGTATTTTTTTTAGGTTTTTAGTGTTTGCAATAAAATTTCAAAGTTTGTTTACTCTTGGCATTTTTTTGTTTGCAATCAAATCGGGAGAGGAGAGAGCAATTATCGATTTGTCTAATATCGGGAGAGTTAGACTCATGAAACTAGTAAACATAGTTTTATCCAACTTGGGGTGAAACTACTTCGGCTTAGGAATAAGTTAGAAGTTCAGTGGCTAAATGAGGCTTTAGATTGGTTGGTGTTCATCCCTCGATTCATGCCGGTAGGTATTATCAAGAGGTGTTCGCCAATAGAACTTCGACTTAGGGATAAGGAGGAGTCATTGAAGGAAGCCTTGCCGAACTTTGAAGCATCACTCAGCCACCCGGGCATCACCTTGACAATTGCCAAGACAAATGAGTCGATTTTGCAGCACTTCATCTGAGACAAAACATTTAATATCCACACTACGACGCATTCCAATACCGCCCCATTCTCTCAAACTGAATTCTCAATCTTTTAATTTACTTACTCTTTTTTAATCAAACCAAATCCCAATCACTTGTGTTTTTACTTTTACTAGTGCAAAAAGATAAAATTTGAAGAATTTCTCAATCCCTGTGGAGACGATATCTTTTATATTACAACTAGGCATTAGTGTACACTTGCACTTAAAGCATGACTCTTTCACAAGCCTACAAGTTTTTGGCGTCGTTGCCGGGGATTGGCAATAGCGACTTCATTTTTTTTCTACACTTATCTTTATTTCCTTGAAATATTTTATTTAGTTTTTCTTTTGTTTAAAAAAATTCCAGGTGCAATACAAGTTCAAGGGCATCAACATGTCAGGAAAAACCGCTCGAGAGTTGATGTTGGAAAATTCTTGCAATTTTTGTGAAGGAAATCATGTGTTCGAAATTTGTTCTCGTCTTTTCGGTAAATACATGGACGAATCGAGGTGGATCCAACACCAAGATTCTTCATGGTACGATAAACAAGCTAAAAATTTGTCATACCATGACAATTTTGCTGCCACAGCAGCAGACAGGCCCTGGCAATGTAGTCCTCCTCAAAACCAATCAAAATCCTTGGAAGACACGTTTCAAGCTTTGATTATAGTCAATCAAGAATCGCCAAGCTGGACACACTTTTGAGCAATTTGATCCTCATTTATACCATGGATGAACCTGAACATGATGCCTTAGCAACCTCTACCTCGGCAACCATTGATCACCAACAAATACGTCCCATGGACATTGACATCCCAAGGCAAGAAGATGTGGAGCAATACGAAGAACACATTGATGAGCCTATGCAACAGATTACCCTATCAAGGACTGAGGAACCTGAACAGTGCTATACCTCGGCAACTGAGGAATCTGTAGATTGCTCTCATCTACCTTTGCTTGGTCAATTGAACGACCACATAAAGGAGAAACATGATGGAAATACTTTGCTAACGGAATATGAACCGGTAATAGCTGAATCCTTTGAATTCTTTGAAAAATCACACTTTCCATTGCAGGTATTTCTTAAGGAACCAACATCGATAGTGTTGATGCAAACAAAATCTTTACTGATGGAGATGGTTGAGAGGCCTAAAGAAAATGTTGTTCACAAAGCTCTTCATAAAATTGGGTTTTCCCTTGACCTGCACCGCATTAAGACAGAAGATTGCCACAACAACTGGTTGCCGCAGTAGTTGCCTTGGCAGCAAAGGCTACTTTCCACCATAACAAACTTTGACGAGAATAAGGTAAGTACATGGTTGGATATTGATATGTTTTCTTCCTAATCACATATTCGTGCCTCGAGGAAAAACAACAAGGTGGAAGGTACACATGGACTACAAGGGAACAAGGAGGAAAGGAACCTCTACCATGATAATGCAAAAGCAAGTAGTTGCAAACACAGTGGTCCACCCTTTTATGGGCAAAATAGTCACTCGATGGAGGGTGCGAGTGGATTACAAGAAGTATCGAAAACGACCCTCTCAAGCTCGAACAGACAAGAGAGTAGTTACTTTAGGAGATTCATTCCAATGCACTCCTAGAGTAACATATTTTTTTATTTTTATCTTCCACATTTTTTATGCTTTCGTAGACTTAGAATTTTTAAACTTCTAGTTTTTATTTCTTTCTGCATTTTATTATTTTGTTTTCTTTTTTTAGGAAGGAGTTCAAGAATCAAGAGTCCAAGGAGTGAACCCATCTACCCAAGCCCAACAACAGCCTAACAATAACCCGCCCACCAACCCGCCAATGGGCAGAAACACACCAACGAGCAGAATTTAATGTTGAGACGACAGCCTCTCCCAACAGCTATTCAAACTCTCCAATTCCATCCATCCACAACCACTTTCACCTCCTTGCTATTTCTTGAATTCTCTTTGATCTTGCAATCTTTCCAATTTTTTGGCTTTTTTTCTTCTTCTAGCAAATAAAATTCAACTGTCTCACAACCTATCAATGGCCACAACCAGCAACAAACCAGCCTTCCAGAGAATTTCGACAGAGGCGGTCGAGCAACATCATCGACGGAAGTTTGCCACCCGGTAGTACTGATGCTGCCACCCAGCTCTCGCCGCTTAGCAGTACTGAAGCTGCCAAACAGACCCCCAATACCTGCAGTACTCCTCCACCATCTCCAGAACCAGCTCAATATGATAGAAAGGCAGCATCTCCAATTTATGCAATACACCAGGGCCCTCCCCACTTCCATCATGGAAATCCACCTAGAGATGTTCCTTGACAGTGCAGTCTGGTTCCCCGTATTTCCTGCTGAAATACTTACCCACCATCACCCGCCCTGGCAACTCAGATCGACGCCACGGCAACTGCAACTACAACTGCCCAGGGATGCCAAGGTAACAACTGCCCGTGGTTCGACTAACAGATACACGCATTCAATAACCATACAAGCAAACATGGCTCGAAGGAAATTCATCAAGCAAGGTGAGGACCTTTCCGACTAACTCATTTGTATTTTTTTCTCATGCATTGAGGATAATGCACCTTTCGAGTTTGGGGGGATAGTCCTTAGTTTTAATTGTCTTAGTTTGTTAGATGCATTCTTCCTAGATTTTTCATATGTAAAAGCTTAAGTTGTTTATCCTTAATTGCATATGTAAGCCCCTATTTATTTACCCTTGATTTAAATCGAAGTAAAAATTTCTTTAGACTTGGTTAGTCTTTACCCGCCGCGGCAACTGTCTGCCGTGACATTGACTTTCGCATGACTTTATATGTACTTAGAGCTTTACTATGATGCTAAACTTAAAAACACCATTTGTAGCTTGAATGATTGAAGGAATTCAACGTTGAAACTAGGCTTTATCCAATAAAAAAATTGATTGATTATGTACTAGAGGTGCCCGAAACTGGCTCTAGTATACTTGCTTGAATTCTACAAATTTGATTGATTATGTACTAGAGGTGCCCTAAAACATAGACCTAGTAATCTTGTGAAAAAAGAAAGAAAAAAATTTGAAAGAAGAAAAGGAAAGAAGAATTCACTAGATGTGCCCAAAACTGGCTCTAGTTAAAAAAAAGGAATGAAAAAGTTACTAAAGCCTAGTGTATCACAAGAAATTCTGGAAAATCATTTGAGTATACAAAGCATGCACACACTCACTAACATTATAGTTTGGTTCCGAGTAAGTCTTTTGTCATTCGAAGGGTTGATGATCATACTTGCAAGTGCACGGTGGTTAAGGGTTAACTAAGTTATAAAGTTGTTTCTATGAGATTTAGAGATTTGGTGAATAATTATGAGTTTGCATTGCTTGAGGACAAGCAATAGTTCGAGTTTGGGGTGTGTTAAGTGTCTAAAAGTCTTATTTTATATACCCATTTTACTCATATTATTGTCAGACTTAGGAACATTTTAGTTGCAAAATTAGGCATTCATGCATATTCTTATAATTTCCTTCACCATTAAGCTTGATTACATATTTTAGTGTATTTTGTGGAAAAGGTGTTGTTTTGGTATGTATTTTGGTGCATGCAGGAAAATTGCCCACCGCAACAACCTGCCGCTGAGCCTGATTCCAAGGCAATCTACCGCCGAGCCTGATGCCCAGACAACCTGCTGCCGAGCTGCCCACCGCGGCAACCGCTGTCAAGATGACAACTGGAATGCAACTGAAAGAGGAGAATTTTCCAAAGCTGCAGAGACAAAGCACTTAAAGATTGGAGGTTGCAAACACTCGAAAAAAGCCAGAGAAAGGGCAATTCGAGAAAAGAAGAAAGTAAGTTTCAATGAAGCTTAGTGTTAAATACCTGCCCAGACAGACCATGTAGTGGCTACAAGGAGGGCAGAAGGAAGGAGCTGGAAAATTGATGGAAGATGTTGATGTACCTACTGAAGAGCTTATTAGACTAAGATATGGAGGAAAAGCCTAGAATAAGGAGCCCTACTGAGCCTCTCACACCGATACAGATCTTTGCAGAGGCAGTAGATGGTGTGTCGCCGAGGCATCGTCCCAAAGCAACTGAAAATATGCAAAGTTGTATGTGATTGGAAGAACACAACAAGCCTGATTTTTAGAGACAACTTGCATGCAGATCGGAGCCCAAAAGCTCAAGAAAAGCCACGGTCAAAGCTATGGTGGAAAAATTCAAAGAGGAATCTAGAAGTTTAATGATAGATATTTGTTCTTTTAATTAGTTGTAATCTGATTCTAACTAGTACTCCTACCCTAAACCAACTTTGACCTAGGCCATGCCCTATAAATATGTAACCTAGCTGACTAGGAAAAAGGGGGAGAGTAATTTTTGAGAAACCCTAGTGCTCCATGCATCCATCATGTTCTAAACTTCTCATAGGGCTAAGGGTTGGTTTTGTTGAGTAGTTGTGAGAGATTGCTTGTAATTATTTAGGTTTTTAGTGTTTGCAATAAAATTTCAAAGTTTGTTTACTCTTTGCATTATTTTTGTTTGCAATCAAATCGGGAGAGGAGAGAGCAATTATCAATTTGTCTAATATCGGGATAGTTAGACTCATGAAACGAGTAAACACAGTTTTATCCAACTTGGGGTGAAACTACTTCGGCTTATGAATAAGTTAGAAGTTCAGCGGCTAAAAGAGGCTTTAGATTGGTTGGTGTTCATCCCTCGATTCACGTCGGGAGGTATTATCAAGACGTGTTATCCAATAGTAATTCGACTTAGAGATAAGGAGGAGTCATTGAAGGAAGCCTTGTCGAACTTTGAAGCATCACTCAGCCGCCCGGGCAGCACATCATCCTCTGTCGTGGAGGGCATCAGCCAAGGCATCACCTTGACAACTGCCAAGACAGCTGAGTCGATTTCGCAGCACTTCAATCGAGTCAAAACATTCAATATCCACACTACGACACATTCCAATACCGGTACATTCTCTCAAACTGAATTCTCAATCTTTTAATTTACTTGCTCTTAGTTTTAATCAAATCAAATCTCAATCACTTGTGTTTTTACTTTTACTTGTGCAGAAAGATAAAATCTGAAGAATTTCCCAATCCCTGTGGAGACGATATCTTTTATATTACAACTAGGCATCAGTGTACACTTGTACTTAGAGCAACACTCTTTCACAGGCCTACAAGTTTTTGGTGTCGTTGTCGGGGGTTGGCAATATCGACTTCGTTTTTATTTTTCTACACTAATATTTATTTTCTTGCATTATTTTATTCTGTTTTTCTTTTGTTTAATATTTTTTAGGTGCAATACAAGATCAAGGGCATCAACATGTCAAGAAAAACTACACGAGAGTTGATGTTGGAAAATTTTTGCAATTTTTGTGAAGGAAATCATGTGTTTGAAAGTTGCCCTCATCTTTTCGGTGAATACATGGACGAACTGAGATGGAACCAACAGCAAGATTCTTCATGGTACGATAAGCAAGCTAAATATTTTTCCTACCATGACAATTTTCCTGCCGCAGCAGTAAAAATGCCCTGAAAATGTAGGCCTCCCCAAGAACTATCAAAATCCTTGGAAGACACGCTTCAAGCTTTCATTAAAGTCACTCAAGAATTGTCAGCTTCTACGGATGCAAGATTCGCCAAGGTGGACGCACTTTTGATCAATTTGGTCCTCATTAATGCCATGGATGAACCTGAACATGATGCCTTGGCAACCTCTGACTCGGCAACAATTGATCCCAAACAAATACGTCCCATAGACACTGACATCCGAAGGCAAGAAGACGTGGAGCAATACGAAGAACACATTGATGGGCCTATGCAACTGTAACACCCTAAAAATCGCCCTAGTAGGAATTATGGAAATCGACAGAACAACGTAAACATTCCTGATCTAACTAAGATTGAAATGAAACTAAATAAACTAGGTCCTATTAAGTTACTATTGGATTAAAAAAATAAGAGTGACTATATGTATATAAGTTTAATGGAATCAAATACGAAATGTATATATAATTATAAGTCACATTTCGGTGGCTATTTAAATGCATGTATATAAGTATATATATATATATATATATATATATATTTGTATAATATGATAAATTAATAATAGAGTAATATATTATATATGTATGAAATAGTGGCCGATAAATCAAACTTAAAATAGATTAAAATGCCTAGTGGAGATACATGGAGTTTAATCAAACCAAGTGTCTTTCCTAAGACCACAATCGGCCACTAGAGGAAAAAAAATGAAAACAAATGTAAACATGCAACTATTATCATCTTCTTCTTTCTTTCTTCATCCCAACCGAATCATTAGAAAACAAGAGAGAAAATTGAGCTTGGTTGCTGGAAATTAAAGGGAAAATACATGCATATTGATTCCATAGCTCAAGTAAGTGTTTGTTAGTCATTTGATGTTGTTCTTGAGATTTAGGGTTTATTTTGATGATTTTGATTATGAATGGTTGCTGGAAAAATACTTAGAAATGTGATATATTGTGTAAAGTTTGCTGGGTTCTTGAATTTAGGATGAATTTCTGGAAAAATAGCAAGAACATAGCTTAAAGGTGAATCTGCCCAGATTAGGTTCAATAAACTTCCTTGAATTAAACTGAAAGTTTGAATAGGTTAGGATTCGAATTAGAAAAAGTGTTATAGAAAAAAGTTGTAGAGCATGAAAAATACTATAAGATAGAGGTCTTGTAAGAATGAAAATGATATTAGAAGTGGCTGGAAATTTAGTTACAAACTGACTGCCCAGAAAAGAATAAAATTGGAACTAGGTAAACTATATTGAATAAAAGTAAAATTTGAGGATTGATTTGGTCATCCAAAAATTCCGGAAATGTGTTCTTGAAACAGGGGATACCTTAAATGAATAAAAACATATAGGTTCATAAGGAAAATTTTTTCTATATGAATGGTTAAAATGAACTAGAACATTTAGAAGTTAAACTGGACTAGTATGGAAAATGTAATAATTAAGGGACTTAAATGCCCTGTTTTTGAGGTTACTGGAACTTCAAAATAATGTTATGATATGTATGTAAATGTGGTTCAAAACTTAAAATTAAATGTGTAGTGAATTGTAGTTTAAATGTACACAAAAGTTGCAAGTTGAAATAAGTGGGCAGAATCGGTCACTGAAAATGCCCTGTTTTCAAACAATAGACTGTATTGATAGGGAAATGATAAAAATATGTGCTATACATGGTTGTAAAGGTGTGTGAATAATCTTTCTAGAATGGTAAAGAACTCCTAATTTAGAGTTGTGAGTAAAAATTTATGGATAGTTTAGTAAGTGTTACTCAAACTGCCAGTTTAGGCGGCAGATTCAAATGTTTAAGTAATTGTGATTAAGTTGATGTGTATATATGCTTGAATTAAGTTCTAATGTGTGTTATATATGTTATGTTATGAATCAAGAGCAAATTGGTGAAGATATATTAGAGGAATCAAGGGTGGAACAAGCTAAAAGAAGAGGCAAAGGCATCACCATCAAAGACACAAACTAGCTTGAGAGTATTTATAAGTGTAGCTTACTTAGGGTTGGGATTAGTATCCTAACCAATGTGATTTTGATTCCTTGATGATTTAAAATGAAGCATGGAATGAATTTAATAATGGTTTGGTAATTTTAAACATAAGGAAGAAGGATTAAAGGAAACAAATGATAGATATTGTTATGTTAGTACTAGTGTCTTGATATTGATCTATATGACTTGATATGTTTGAATGGCTATTGATGCTACTTGATAGGAATTTATATGAGATGTTTAGCTACTGTTTATTGATGATTGTTTGATCGAAATGATCAAGTATGCTTGCTGGAAATTCATGTGAATATGAACTCGAATAATGACTTGCAAAATTGATATGAAATAGTTACATGATCTTGTAATGTATTTGATAAACAAGTAATTGAACTTGTTGGAATTAAAGGATATAAGTTAAAGTCCTTGGTTGATTAGTGTCTATAGGTAGAAGGGCATGCCTTAGAGTCATTGAGCTCCTCTTTTTCTGATTCAGGATGGTGGTTAGTCACCTATGAACCTGTAAAGGTAGTTAGTCACCTTGTTAATTGAATGGTGGTAAGTCACCATTGATGCTTATGCATCCTCTGTTAGAAGTTGAATTGAGAAAATTGATACTTTGAGTATCTAAAGTTACATGTTACATGAAAGACTTGATTACCTAATTCATTAATCATCCATGGCATATACATGATTGATTCTAAGATATATGACTATGTAAACTCATTGGGTAATGGCCCTAATTGAATGATATGAAAATGTGAACGTTGATGTGATTAAATGATCAATGAAATGATGTATTTTCATGTATATTGCTTGCTTCCCATGTGTTGTGAATGATGGAATTCTTATATGATACAAGTATATGGCCTAGATTTGTATGTGAAACTAGCTAAGTTACTTGTACATGATGGACTAGCTAGGTGAACTTATATATCCTAAGCCTAGCTAAGTAACCTTGAAGATATGAATAAAACTTTAAAAGATTGAAATTAGTAATGTTTAGGACTGCCTCACTAAGTACATTATGTGTACTTATCACTCTCATGTTTCCTTCTTCCAAATAACAGGTCCTCTGATATCCGAAAGCCATTCGTTTTGTCTCGAGAGCTTCACAAGTCAAGAACAAGTATGATATAATCTTTCTTAGTCTCCTAGTTGGTGGCATAGTCTATGTTCTTTATCATATGCATTATGGAACTTGTATTTGATAAATTTTGGTTTGTATAAGACTAAGACATGTTATGTATGTAATGACTTGTTGAATGTTATGTACATATGGATTTGATGATATGAATGAGCTATGTTTGAAGTTAACTAAGCTTGGTTTGAATTTGAGTATCATTTAAATGGTTCGTGTTCTTGATGGATTCGAATCGTTGAGTATGTATAAGTATGATATCTATGTTTGAATTAGGACATTTGCATCTAGAGTTATTGTTGGTTGATATGATTCGAATGGTACTAATGTTATGGGAGATTTATTTGTTTCAATAACTTGAACATAGGTATACAAGTATCTAGTTGTTGATTTGATAAAAACATTTCATGTATATGACTTATGATGTTTTTGAATGGTGTATTGGTTTAGTTGAATCCTATGCTTATAAGTTAGATCTTTGTACAATGATGGTTATGCTTCTATATATACATGTTGCAATTCGAATTGATTATTGAATATGAAGGATAATATTGATTGGTTATAATGCTTGTAATGAGTTCATGTTGATATGTCTTGTTCGAATGAAACATAAGTATATAAGATTGTTAGTTGAATTCTTACATAGGCATATTAAACCGGTTGTTTGAATGCTAAAATGTATACATGAGTGAGTTACATGTTGGTCAAGTTATATGTTATGTTTATTAGTTAAGTTGCATGTTATGGAAAGTTTAAAATGGCCCACCTATTTGAAAAAAAAAATGATCTTGTGTTTATATGTGATTGAGTGATCTATTATTTGACCAAGCATATATGTATGATATGTTGTTGCTATGTTTGTGTGCTTGATTCATGTGCTTCTATGATTGATATATGATTCTGATTATTGTTCGAAGGTGACATCTCTCACTCGTAACCGGGCGAGGGGTGTTACATAAATTGGTATCAAAACTTTAGGTTATAGGTCCTAAAATTGTCTGAAACATGTCATGCATCATATAGGTTAAACTATGCCACCTAGGAGTCTTATATCGAACTGCTTGTGATTCCGCTCTCTAATTTCGCTCTTGTTTGAATTCTTAATAGAATGTCCACAACTAATCTAGCTCGGGACGATGAAAGTCCCAATGGATCTTCAAACAACGGGGATAGTGTCGGTATGCACCCCCCGGAACCTCCGGTTCAACCGAAACAACCTCAAGGATAACCTCGAGAACCAGTCGTACAACAACCTGAAAATCCGACCCTTCAATCTGCTCAACGCGAATGTCTCCTTAGCATGAAGGAGATGTTCGATCAGCTTGTAATGAACATCAGACGAGAACAACCAACACTTGTCGTTTCTCCCCCAAGTCGAGCCCCGATCGACAAGCTCGTGCAATACCGAGCATATACATTCACTGGCGAAAATGAGGAAAAGCCGGAAGAAGCTGAGAATTGGCTTGAAAGAACAGCACAAATCCTGACTAGACAACTTCAATGCTCGGACAAGCATAAGCTTGAATGTGCGATTGCACTCTTAGCCGACGAAACCCTAAGTTGGTGGGAAACCACATCTGACCGCCCCTGCCGAGTCAGTCACGTGGAAATTCTTTGTTGAAGAATTCAGAAAGAAGTACATTAGCGAGCAATATCTGGCGCATTGCTGAAAGAAGTTCCTGTATCTGAAATAGGCTAATCGGCCGATTGAACAATACGTTGCCGATTTCTGCAAATACTGCAAGTATGGCTCGGAATACATCAAAACCGAGAAAGATAAGTGTAAAATGTTCATTGATGGTCTGAGTGACGAACTGAGTCTAATGTTCACTGCACTCGACATTACGAACTTTCAAATCCTTGTGAATCGAGTCATCGCCATAGAATCTAAAATGAGAACAGCGGAGAAACGGAACAGTGGTTATCGGGCTGACAAGAAGCAAAAAGGCAATGTCAAGTTCCGGTGGTCAAAGAAGCCGAAACATCAGAAGGAATCATCCTCCACTTACATACCTGTTACTCGGAGTAATTATCAATCTCAACACTCAAATAAGATGGATGTCCCGGTTGTTTCTGTCAACAGTACGGGAAATGTGGAAAGACCTCCTACTTGCAAGTTCTGCCAGAAGCAACATTTCGGCCAATGTCGAGCCCAAGCTAATCTCTGTTTTGCTTGTGGCGCTGATGATCACTATATCCGGGATTGTCCAAAAAGAAATGATCAGTATTTTGTTCGAATTTCCAACCTGAGCTCTGTGCCACCTAGCCGAAACAAGAATCCGAGACAAACTCAGTCAGGTAATCTAGAGAAAGGCAAGGTTGCCCATTCGAAAGCTACTACTTATCAAGAATCCCGAGCCTGAGCTCGTGTCTACCACATTCGTGGAAAATAAGAAGAAGAGTCTCCCGATGTCATTGCGGGTACGGTTGAACTAAACCTTAAACATGTTTACGCTTTGATAGATTCGGGATCAACACATTCATTTCTTTGTTCATATATGTTAGATGAACTAAATTTGAAACCTGAAATTGTAAAATCAAGCGTTGTAGTTTCAAATCCAATAGGTCGAAACTTGCCGATTAACTTGATCTGTAGAAACTGCCAAATAACCATACGAAATGTACCATTCCCTTGTAATATATATGTATTGCCCAAATGTGAATTCAATCTAGTTTTAGGACTAGATTGGTTGGGAAAACATGAACCCTGGGTAGATTGTCAAAACTGTAGGTTATATTTACAGAGTTTAGGAAAAGAATCCATCCTATTGATAGACAAGAAACCAACCTCTATTTTCGCCGCTATGGCACTGCAAGACGAGCTTTATTTTAGTTTACTTGAAATGCATGTTGTATCTGAATTTTCTGATGTTTTTCCCGAGGAACTCCATGGCCTTCCTCCAACTCGGGAAGTTGAATTCAAGATCGAAGTTCAACCTGGAACTAACCCTGTGTCCATTACACCTTATCGGATGGCACCTATTGAACTCAAAGAACTAAAGAAACAAATTCAAGAACTCGAGGATAAGGGATTCATTCGACCTAGCATATCTCCCTGGGGTGCTCCTGTCTTGTTCGTGAAAAAGAAGGACGGTACGATGTGCCTTTGTATCGATTACCGACAACTTAATAAAGTAACCATCAAGAACAGGTATCCTTTGCCAAGGATCAAAGATTTATTCGATCAACTCAAAAACGTAGCAGTATTCTCCAAGATTGATCTTTGGTCCGGTTAATATCAAATGAGGGTGAAAGAAGAAGATGTGCCCAAAACAGCTTTTCGAACTCGATATGGACATTACGAGTTCCTAGTAATGCCATTCGGTTTAACGAATGCCCCTGCTGCGTTCATGGACCTGATGAATCGAGTATTCAAGCCTTATCTTGACAAGTTCGTGGTTATTTACATTGACAACATCCTTGTATACTCTCGGAACAAGGAAGAACATGATGACCATCTTCGGATTGTGCTTCAGACGCTTCGAGATCACCAATTGTTCGCCAAATTCACTAAGTGTGAGTTTTGGTTATCCGAAGTTTCATTCCTCGGACACGTCATTTCTGCCGAAGGAATCAAAGTCGACTCGAAGAAAATTCAAGATATTCTTGATTGGAGACCTCTGAGAAATGTGAGTGAAGTTCGAAGTTTCCTCGGTTTAGCCGGGTACTATAAAAGATTTGTGAAAGGGTTCTCTATGATTGTCGCGCCATAAACCAAACTTCTTCAAAAAATGAAGCCTTCGAGTGGTCGGAAAAGCAGCAACGAAGCTTCGACCAACTCAAGCAAGCTCTGACACATGCCTCGGTTCTTATTCAACTCGAATCGGGTAGAGAATTCGTGATGTACAGCGATGCATCACACTCGGGCCTAGGTTGTGTTCTGATGAAAGAAGGCAACGTGATTGCATACGCCTCCTGACAACTGAAGCCACACGAATTGAACTATCCTACACACGATCTCGAGCTTGCGGCTATTGTGTTTGCGCTCAAAATTTGGCGGCACTACTTGTACGGTGAAAGAAGCAAGTTGTTCACCGATCACAAAAGCCTGAAGTATTTACTCACTCAGAAAGATCTGAACCTTAGACAAAGAAGATGGTTAGAGTTTCTCAAAGACTACGACCTGACCATCGATTATCATCCTGGAAAAGCCAATGTCGTTGCCGACGCTCTGAGTCGAAAACCGAACCTCTATAAGTTACTCGAAATTCTCGAAAAATCGAAAACGTTCAATCTTCAAATTTAAAGTGATCATTCGAATTCCTTCTTGATAGTCAAGAAAGAATTTGAACACTTTCTTGTTTAGCAAGAAATCCTTCAAATGAAATTTTGTAACCTAAGTAATGTCTTCAATTTGTTTATTCGTAGCTACTTTGGCTATCAACGCTCATTTCCGGCTATGCAATATCCGGAATTATCTGAATGAACTTCAAGTTCAATCTACTCTGATCACCAGGACCAAAGAACTCCAAAAATTGATCCGAAACTTTAGAAAATCTATTCTAAGCTTGAGTCTAATCCTGACTTCTCTGTTAAGTCGAACATTCTTCTATTCTTCAAAGATCGTATCTGTGTCCCTAATAACAAAGAATTACAAGATGAAATCCTACAAGAAGTGCACCAAATTTCTTTTTCGATCCACCCTAGATCAGTTAAGAGGTACAAGGATCTCAAGCCCTTGTATTGGTGGCCGGGAATGAAAACGGTTATCAACGACTTTGTAGCAAAATGTCTGAACTACCAACGGATTAAAGTCGAGCACCAAGTCCCTACTGGTTTACTCCAACCTCTCAAATTTCCGCAATGGAAATGGGAACGAATCACAATGGATTTCGTAACCGGTCTTCCTCGTTCGCCAAGAAAGTGCGACGCTATCTGGGTGATCGTTGATTGTTTCACCAAGTCATCACACTTCATCCCGGTGAGAATGAATCTCAATCTTGAAGCTTTAGCCGAATTATACATTTGAGAAGTGATCCATTTACATGGAGTTCCAATCTCAATAGTGTCCGATCGAGATCCCTGATTCACAGCTCGATTTTGGAAGACTCTACATAAAGCTCTCGGAACCAAACTGAATCTTAGCACAGCTTTCCATCCGCAAAGCGATGGTCAATCCCAGAGAGTAATTCAAGTTCTCGAAGACATGCTCAGAGCTTGTATTATTGACTTCGGAAAGAATTGGGAGAAATTGTTGCCTCTGGATGAATTCGCCTACAACAACAGCTACCAATCATCTATTCAGATGGCTCCTTATGAAGCATTGTACGACCGAAAATGTAGAACTCTCTTATGATGGTCTGAACATAGAGATAATAAAGTTTTAGGACCACAATTGCTTCGGGAAACCGAAGAACAAGTGAAAATCATTCACTCTCGATTAAAGCAAGCCTTCGATCGTCAAAAGTCATACGCTGATCTGAAGCGTAGAGACATTCAACATCAAGTCGGAGATAAAGTGCTTCTTAAAGTCTCCCCGTGGAAGAAAGTGTTCCGTTTTGGCAAAAGTGGAAAGCTAAGTCCTCAGTTTATCGGACCATTTGAAGTAGTCGAAAGAATTGGTCATGTAGCTTATCGACTCGCACTTCCTTCCGAGTTTGATAAGATACACAATGTCTTCCACGTTTCAATGGTCAGAAGATATCGATCCGATCCAACTCAAGTTCTTGAACCTGAAGAGGTCAAACTCAATCCGGGTCTTTCGTACGATGAAGAGACTATTCAAATCCTTGATCGAGAAGTTAAAAGACTTTGCAACAAAAGTGTTCCTCTTGTCAAAGATCTTTGGAGAATTCACAAGGTCGAAGAAGTGACTTGGGAACCCGAGGATTCGATGCGAAAACAATATCCTCACCTATTCAATTCAGGTAAAATTCGAGGATGAATTTTCTTTAAGGGGGGGAATTGTAACACCCTAAAAATTGCCCTAGTACGAATTATAGAAATCGATATGAATAACGTAAACATTTACGATCTAACTAAGATTGAAAAACAAGAGTGACTATATGTATATAAGTTTAATGGAATCAAATATGAAATTTATATATAATTATAATTCACATTTTGTGGCTATTTAAATGTATGTATATAAGTATATATATATATATATATATATATATATATATATATATATATATATATTTGTGTATGTGTGCGTATAAATATATATATATATATATGTATGTATGTATATATGTATGTATGTATGTATGTATAGTATAATAAAATAATAATAGAGTAATATATTATATATGTATGAAATAGTGGCCGATAAATCAAACTTAAAATAGATTAAAATGCCTAGTGGAGATACATGGAGTATAATCTAACCATGTGGGATTCTCCCCCTTTAACTTTTAAAAAATGTGAATAAGAGATTAAAGATATGAAATCAAATAAAGCTCCCCCTTATTCAATTGAAAATTCAATTTTTCAAACCATTTCTCCCCCTTTTTGTTATATCAAAAAGAATTTAAAATGACATTTAGCTCAAAATAACATAGGAGGCAAAAAAAATGACACACTTAAAATTTTGGTTTAAAATTGGCTCCCCCTTTCTCAAAGCATCATTAAAAATGTTAGTCCAACATTTATGATCATCTAGTTGAATAAACTAAAATTAAAACAAATAAATGCTAAAATAACTAGATTTTACCAACACTTGAACCCAAGGGAGGATGTGAAGCCTTCCTTCTTCAAGTGTTCTTCCTTGTGTGCATGGAGCTCTTCCTCAATGTTTGACTTGTTGAACATCTCCATCACACCTAGCAATAGACAATCAAGTAATGTTTGGTATCCAAATTGCTTTGGATCCATGAACGTTAGTAGCACAAATTTTAGTCCCCTTCGGAATCCATTTTTCAATGTCATTCGTTTTAATTGAAGTACTAAGTCCTTTTGGGACCCAAACACTTCTAAAACATTTTCCTTTTATAAATCTAGGGGCACTAGATTGTCTAACATAAAAATTTGATTTTCCAAAATTGTTTTTCTTTTCAAGCTCTTTGGAAATCAAATCTTTTTCTTCTTGAACTTTTTGAAGCAATTTTTGTAAATCAAAACATTTTAATTCAAACTCTTCAAGTTTTGCTTCAAGTTCAAGTTTGGTTTTAGAAAGCAAATCATTTTGAATTTTTAACTTTGAAATCAATTTATTGTTTTTCAAAATGTGGCTTTTAAAATCTAAAACCAAATCGTCATAGGCATCTTGTAATTCATCAAAAGAGTAAGAACATGAAGTAGATGAATTAGAAGTTACTCTTGAATCATCTTCAATGGCCATAAGGCAAAGGTTGGCTTATTCATCGTCGGTGGAGTCCTCATCACTCCAAGTAGCCACATGTGCCTTCTTCTTATGGCTTGAAGTGCTTGTCCTCTCCTTTCTCTTGGGTTCTCGTTCAAGCTCTCTCAAAGCTTTCTTCATGAACGGGGCACACTTCTTGAAGAGATGAACTATCTCTTCATCTTCATCCTCCTCTTCACTTGAGTAGACATGATGACAAGTGGAGGATTTGAGAGCCATGGAACTTGCATTGATGTCAAGCCCTTTGATTTTCTTCTCTCCCATAGCTCTAATTTCTTCCCTCTTCTTCTCATCCTCTTTGTTCTTCTTCATGATTTGATGAGTAAGGAGTGACCCCATGAGTTCATCAAGCTTCAAGGTCTTCAAATTTTTGGCTTCGATGATGGCGGTCCTCTTTGAGTCCCATGACTCAGGAAGTGAGTAGATGAGCATTCGGACAAGCTTTTCTTCCGGGATGGCTTCTTCATAACCTTTAAGACCATTGGTGATGGTGGAGAACCTATCAAACATCTTCTCGATGTTCTCTTCCGAATTCATCTTGAAGTTCTCATACTCTAAGGTTAGGAGCCCAATTTTGGTCTCCTTGACTTCATCGGTTCCCTCGTATGTGACTTCAAGCTTGTCCCATACATCCTTGGCACTCTCACAAGAAGACATCTTTTCATAGATGGTTGGACCAAAAGCACAAAACAAGATGTGCAAGGCTTTGCAATTAAGCTCCATCTTCTTGCGATCGTCGGCACTCCACTCCGCTTTGCTTCTTTGAGGCACGAACGGACCATCTTCAACTATATAACATAGCTTGTAATCTCTAGATTTGATGAAGAACTTCATCTTTGTCTTCCAATGGGCATAGTGGGTTCCGTCAAAGAAAGGCGGTTTGTCCATTGATTGTGACATTTGAGCCGGTTGATGAAAAAGTGATCGAGCTTGCCGGATCGTCTCAATAGGATGTGAATCCTCCTCAATTGAGCCAAGCTCTGATACCAATTGTTTAGTTTTTAGGGGCTCGATTCGATCAACCAATGTTGCTCACCAAGTGGTGGAGAGGTGGAAATTTGGGTGTTAGGGTTTAGGAAGCTAAAAAGAAGATAGACACAATGATTTATAGTGGTCCAACCTTCTAACCAAGGTCTACATCCACTTCCTTAGCTCCCGACTAAAGATTTCTCAATCAATCCACTAATTGATTCGTCCCCTTTTCTAGGCTTAGGAGGAAACCCTTACAACCAATCAAGCTTTCTACCCAAAGCCTTGATTGAAACCCTCTTTACAAAGAGACACAAGAAGAAAACTTAAAACCCTCTAATAGGTGTTTGTTTGCACACTTAAGCACTCACCCAAAACCTAAAACACTTGAGCAAATTTGACAATTTTGGCTCACTAGTGTTTGTCTATACAAGAATTGACAATTTAGGCACTAAGACAATATTTGATCATTTGACGTTTGACAATATAAGCATTAACCTTTACTTGATTCTTGGAGGTCCCTTTTATACTCCCAATTGAGTTTATAGCCGTTACTAGCCGTTGGAGATGATTTGGAGCCATTGAGGACTTTATTTCCCTTCATTAATGCTGTTCTGCAGCTATCCGTATCGATACACGTGGAACCATATCGGTACGGCCTTCATGAGGAACTAGCCGTAGGGCTCTTGCCAGCCCAGGCGTATCGATACGCTTGAGGGCGTATCGGTACGGGTTCACATTTGAATGGTCGTTGAGAAATAGCCGTTGGGGTTGGTTGAAAGGGGATCGGTACGCTTACCTGGCGTATCGAAACGATCCCGATCCGTATCGAAACGGCAAAGGCCTGTATCAATATGAGTTTTGACAGTGGCCAAACTGGGGAAAAAAGGTATCGGTACGGGTACAACCGTATCGATACGGGTACGTTGAAAACACAAGTTTGGTTATTAAAAACATGAAAAATCTTTGTCAAAAACCTCTTAAAATACCTCAAACATAATTTCAAGTTTTTTGGACTTAAAAACAAGTTTTAAATTCTTTTCAAATTAGTCCAACACATTTTTCAATTATTATATCAAAACATTAGTTCTACATATATTCATGCCTCCAAGAAAAACAACAAGGTGGAAGGTACACATGGACTACAAGGGAACAAAGAAGAAAGGAACCTCTACCATGATAATGTAAAAGCAAGTAGCTGCAAACAGAGTGCTCCACCCTTTTATGGGCAAAATAGTCACTCGATGCAGGGTGCGGGTGGATTACAATAAGTATAAAAAACGACCCCCTCAAGCTTGAACAGACAAGGGAGTAGTTACTTTAGAAGATTCATGTCAATGCACTCCTAGAGTAACATAATTTTTATTTTTATCATCCACATTTTTTATACTTTTGTAGACTTAGAATTTTTAAATTTTTAGTTTTTATATCTTTATGCATTTTATTATTTTATTTTGTTTTTGTTTTAGGAAGGAGTTCAAGAATCAAGAGTCCAAGGAGTGAACCCATCTACCCAAGCCCAACAACAGCCTAACATTTACCCGCCAACAGGAAGAATTTAATGTTGAGACGACAACCTCTCCCAACAACTATTTAAACTCTCCAATTCCATCCATCCACAATCACTTTCACATCCTTGCGATTTCTTGAATTCTCTTTGAGCTTGCAATCTTTCCAATTTTTTTGGTTTTTTTCTTCTTCTTGCAAATAAAATTTAACCGTCTCACAGCCTATCAATGGCCACAATCACCAACCAACCAGCCTTCCAGAGAATTTCGACATATGCAGTCGAGCAACATCATCGACGGAAGTTTGCCTCCCGGTAGTACTAATGCTGCCGCCCAGCTCCCGCCGCTTGGCAGTACTGAAGCTTCCAAACAGACCCCAAGACCAGTAGTACTCCTCCATCATCTCCGGAACCAGCTCAATAGGATGGAAAGGCAGCAGCTCCAATTTATGCAATACACCAAGACCCTCCCCACTTCCATCATGGAAATCCACCTAGAGATGTTCCCTGATAGTGCAGTCCAGTTCCCCATATTTCCTGCTGAAATACTTACCCGCCATCACCCACCCTGGCAACCCAGATCAACGCCACGGCAACTGCAACTACAACTGCCCAGGGATGCCAAGGTAACGACTGTACGTGGTTCGACTAGTAGATACACACATTCAATAACCACACAAGAAATCATGGCTCGAAGGAAATTCATCATGCAAGGTGACGACCTTTCCGACTAACTCATTTGTATTTTTTTCTCATGCATTGAGGAGAATGCACCTTTCGAGTTTGGGGGGGGGAATAGTCCTTAGTTTTAATTGTCTTACTTTGTTAGATGCATTCATCCTAGATTTTGCCTATGTAAAAGCTTAAGTTGTTTATCCTTAATTGCATATGTAAGCCCCTATTTATTTACCCTTGATTTAAATCGAAGTAAAACTTTCTTTAGTCATGGTTAGTCTTTACCCGCCGCGACAACTGTCAGCTGTGACACCGACTTTAGCATGACTTTAGAAGTACTTAGAGCTTTACTATGATGCTAAACTTAAAAACACCATTTGTAGCTTGAATGATTGAAGGAATTCAATGTTGAACCTAGGCTTTATCCAAAAAATCGATTGATTATGTACTAGAGGTGCCCGAAACTGGCTCCAGTATACTTGCTTGAATTCTTCAAATTTGCTAGAGGAGCCTAAAACTTGGCCCTAGTAATCTTGTGAAAAAAAGAAAGAAAAAAAAGAATAAAAAAGAAAAGGAAAGAAGAATTCACTAGAGGTGCGCGAAACTGGCTCTAGTTAAAAAATTAACGAAAAACTTACTAAAGCCTAGTTGATCACAAGGAATTTTGGAATATCATTTGAGTTTACAAAGCTTGCAAACACTCATTAGCATTATATTTTGGTTCCGAGTAAGTCTTTTGTCATTCGAAGGGTTGATGATCATACTTGCAAGTGCACGATGGTTAATGGTTAACTAAGTTATAAAGTTGTTTTTATGAGATTTAGAGATTTGGTGAATAATTATGAGTTTGCCTTTCTTGAGGACAAGCAATAGTTTGAGTTTGGGGCGTGTTAAGTGTCTAAAAGTCTTATTTTATTTACTTTTTTACTCATATTATTGTCAGACTTAGGAACATTTTAGTTGCATAATTAGGCATTCATGTATATTCTCATAATTTCCTTCACCATGAAGCTTGATTACATATTTTAGTATATTTTGTGGAAAAGGTGTTGTTTTGGTATGTATTTTGGTGCATGTAGGAAAATTGCCCGCCGCGACAACCTGCCACTGAGCTTGATGCCATGGCAACCTGCCGCCGAGCCTGATGCGCGTACAATATGTTATCGAGCTGCCCACCGCGGCAACCACTATCAAGATGAAAACTGGAGTGCGAGTGAAAGAGGAGAATTTTCCAAAGCTGCAGAGACAAAGTACTTAAATATTGGAGGTTGCAAACACTCGAAAAAGGCCAGAGAAAGGACAATTCAGGAAAAGAGGAAAGTAAGTTTCCATGAAGCTTAGTGTTAAATACCCGCCCAGATAGACCATGTCGAGGCAACAAGGATGGCAGAAGGAATGAGCTGGACAATCGATGGAAGATGCTGATGTACTTGCTGAAGAGCTTATCAGACTAAGCTACGAAGGAAAAGCCTAGAATAAAGAGCCCTGCTGAGCCTCTCACACCGATACAAACCTATATCGAGGCAGCACATGGTGCGCCGCCTGTAACCCCCTTAACCCGGCCTAGACGGTTGACCCGAATTAAGAAGTTTACACGGGGAAAACCAAAGTCAACCCGAAAGTCAACCTTGATTAATGACCCTTTTTTTTCTTTTTAATCTTATCTAAATGCACATTAACCCTAGGTATGTTCATGCAATCGGCATACTCAAAGATCAGCGCATTCGGAAAACATTTAGGGACTTAATTGCACAACATACAAGTTTAGGGACCAAAATGTAAATTCTGGAAATTAGAAGGACTTAACCCACTTTTAAGTCACCATTATGAAATTAGTCATATTTCATGCTTCTCTGTCAAATTTCAACTCAAACGGACATCTCAAACTCATTCAATTGCATAAATAAGATTCAGGACCAAAACGCAAAGGTTTCAAAACATAAAACCGTCAATTTCAG
Organism: Hibiscus trionum; assembly: GCA_030270665.1. Taxonomy (NCBI): domain Eukaryota; kingdom Viridiplantae; phylum Streptophyta; class Magnoliopsida; order Malvales; family Malvaceae; genus Hibiscus; species Hibiscus trionum. The sequence continues at coordinate 35,032,087 of BSYR01000021.1, forward strand.
TGCCCAACGGTCGGGTGTTTCGGAACAGAGATGATCCGTTCCGAAACGCGGGACCGTCCCGAAACCCGTTGTGCAACATGGCCTGGCAGTGGCCAAACTGTTCCGGAACGGCTCTGCCCGTTTCGAAACGCCTAGGCCATTTTAGGCCCTCTGTTCCGAAACGGCAGCACCTGTTCCGAAACAGGCTGCCCAGATTGCAGAAATTTAGCTAGATTATCACACAATTGACCCATCAAGCATGCTCCAAAGGCAACCAAATTATATCAGCAAGACATTACATGCATAAGGAACATAATGGCATCAACAATTCATAAACATGGCATCAAACAAGGAAAGCCCCAATTATATAGGCATGCATCCTATATTGAAAGACCATTCAAACACCAAATCATCAAACGATCATCATAATGGTCATTTACATGTTCCATCATCAACAACAACATAAAACCAACTTAGGGAGTCCAAAACATCTCCCAAAACAACAACATAGGTTCCCCATTGCCAAATGCCAAAAGCTAAACAAGTTATGAAAATATTCACCATACATGAGCTTAGTTCTTCACTTGGATTCTTGACCTCTTGCTGCCCTTAAACGCACTTCAATGCTCTGCATTATTGGTTTAAGAAAAGAGAGAGCGTAAGCACATAGCTTAGTGAGGAATGCTCATTTAAAACAACACAATAATGCATTTATAAAACACTTTTATAAACCTTAATTCAAAACAACCTTTAACCACGCACATAAGCATTTAAAACAAGCATTTCATGCTTCAAATTATTAACATGTCATATTGGCCACAAGTGATAATCATAATCTTTCCATTTCGCAATTCAATCAACATAAGATCCACACATGGACTTTTAAACACCATTGTGATCTTACAATTCACAAGGACCACACATGGACTTTTAACCACCATTGTGTCCTTAGCACAAGAATCACCCATGGACTTTTAACCACCATGGTGTTCTTAAATACACAAGGCTCACACAAGGACTTTTAACCACCTTTGTGACCTTAACACAAGAATCACCCATGGACTTTTAACCTCCATGGTGTTCTTAAAATACACAAGGACTTTTAACCACCTTTGTGACCTTAACACAAGAACCAATCATGGACTTTTAACCACCATGTTGTTCTTAACACAAGAACCACCTATGGACTTTTAACCACCATAGTGTTCTTAACCTTTCTCGAAACATCACTTGCCAATATGCATCATTTAACAACAATAATCCACTGTTTTAAAGCATTTAACAAAGCCATTAATCATCATGCATCCTTATGCAACAAAACCACATTTTATCAAATGTTCAAAACAAGGATCTCTTACCTTGAGCATCCTTCAACACATGGCTTATAAAACCAGCAATAAACATGCTAAAGTATGCTTTCAAAACAGAATTAAAACATGCAAACAATCACATTGCACTCAACCAACTCATGGTTCATCAACAAGAGAGTTTTTCCGAAAACTTACTCTTGAGCTTAGCAAAGTTGTTTAGACTTAAACTAAGCTCCCAAACCTTCAAAACATTGGTTTCAAAGCTAAAAACCAAAATCCACTCACCGATTCCGTTTCGCCACTTGCCGAAACACCAATCAAGCTTCCGGATCAACACCACAAGGATCCGAAGATGTCTCCCCTGTTTTAAACACATCAAAACAGTAGATTAATGCACCATCATGCATTAATATCCTCAACCAAAACATCTAAACTCGCTGCTCACATCAACACTCACATTTCAGCTACTAAACACAACCGAAATCACATCCAAACATCTCCACAACACTACCCAGCCAAGATCCATCAATTCCAAACATTCATAAACCTCAATTAACATCCAAAATGGATCTCATCACGTCCTTATACCTCCATCTATAGCAGAACATCAAGATCACTCCAAAAACCACCAAAAACTTAAACAAAACTTAGGAAAATCAACCTATTCGGGATTGCATTGATTAAACCTCAATTTCTCATCAATTATACATCCATTTTACATCAAAAACACATCTCAAAAAAATGCCCAATCAGATCATACGAATTTCTTCAAAATTAAAGCAAATCTTGCATTTTAAAGCCAAGATCAAGAACTCAATTACAAAACCTTTAATAAAACATAATTCAAGGATTGAGAACTTGGGAATTTCAGTAAAGAACTGAGAATTTAGAGGAGAAGGACGTTCATTCCTCTAAACTTGAGTTTCTCCCTTTTTGGAACCAAGATTCTTGAAAATCCAATAAGCAAATGCTAAGGTTTTGTTGTAGAAATGATTAGAGATCAAAAGGAAGTTGAAATATCATCTTTGAATGTCAAAATCAGAGGGAAATTTGCTGGAGAAAAGTGTTTGGGTTGAGAGAAAAGTTGAGAGAAAAGAAAATGGAAAATTTGAGAAAGTTAGTTAAAATGACAAAATATCTTCTTCCCTCCTTTTTTTACCTTAATTAAAACCATTAATAAATTGATTAATATTAAGAAAAATCTGGAGAAACTCCTTTAGGTAAATAGCTCCTTAAAGATTCAAAGTTTCAATTCTTTTTAAAAGAGTCACCCAGTTTTCAAAAATTACATTTTGGTCACTAACCCAAAATGTCACTCTTCCAAACCTCATTTTGTAAAATTGATTTCACCTTTCTCTTATATATAATAAAAGAGGATTTTAAGACATTTTTCCATATTTTTAATGCAACCCGAACTAGGCTTTCCTAAATTCACCCTTTTATATTCGAACCGCAACCCGACCGGTCCGGTCCAAACCCAAAACTTCTAAGCCCAAAATTGGGGTGTTACAACTATCCCCCCCCCCTTAAGAATTTTCGTCCTCAAAATTTACCTGAAGGAAAGAGGTACGAAAACTGCTTCAACATGTCATCCTTCCGCTCCCACGTGGCTTCCTCAACACCACGATGTTTCCACAACACCTTTACCAACTCGATGGTCTTGCCACGAAGAACCTTACTATCCGAATCCAGAATCCTCATCGGTTCCTCATCATAGGTCAAATCTGGATTCAATTCCAGTTCTTCCACAGGCATCACATGTGAAGGATCCGATCTATACTTCCGAAGCATAGAAACATGAAACACATCATGGATCTTCTCCAACTCTTGTGGTAACCTCAACTTGTACGCAACATGACCCACACGCTCAATCACCTCGTATGGTCCAATGTACCTAGGGCTCAACTTACCCTTTCGACCAAACCTCATCACCTTTTTCCAAGGCGAAACCTTCAAAAACACACGGTCACCCACCGCGTACTCAATCTCCTTACGCTTCAAATCCGCGTATGACTTTTGCCGATCAGAAGCTGCTTTCAAACGCTCACAAATGAGCTTCACCTTCTCGGTGGTTCCTTTCAACATAGCTGGCATCGAAACCAACTTCTGACCCGTTTCAGCCCAACACAGAGGAGTCCTACACTTCCTCCCGTACAAAGCCTCATAAGGTGCCATTTGAATACTTGCCTGATAACTATTGTTATAGGCAAACTCCACCAAAGGCAAATGTTTCTCCCATGAGCCCTGAAACTCAATCACGCAGCACCTCAACATATCCTCCAAAACCTAGATAACACGCTCGGACTGACCATCCGACTGAGGATGATAAGATGTACTGAAATTCAACCGTGTACCCAAAGCTTGATGCAAACACTGCCAGAAATGCGATGTAAACCTCGGATCCCTATCCGACACAATCGACTTAGGCACACCATGCAGTCGCACAATCTCAGCAATGTACAGCTCCGCAAGCTTATCCAAAGAATACGTAGTATGCACATGCAAGAAATGCGCACACTTCGTTAGGCGATCCACAATCACCCACACCGAATTCTTCTTCGATGGCGACAAAGGTAAACCAGATACAAAATCCATGGTAATCCTTTCCCACTTCCACTCAGGAATTCTCAACGGTTGCAACAAACCTGACAGAAACTGATGCTCAGCCTTAACTCGCTGACACAATGCACTTGCTTACAAACTCAGCAACATCCTTCTTTAGACCCACCCAATAGCACTCATCACGAAGATCATGGTACATCTTAGTACTACCAGGGTGCATAGCAAAAGGACTACTATGACCTTCAGTCAGAATAGCACGCCTCAAATCAACATCATTGGGCACTACTATCCGACTCCCAAAACATAACACTCCATCATCATTAAAGCAGAAATCTAAAGGCCTACCCTCCGCAATATCCTGAACATGCGGTACCAAGGAATCATCCAACAACTGTTTTTCCTTGATCAACTGAACCAAAGATGGTTTCACTTGCAATTCAGCCACAAGACCACCATCACGCGAAATACTCAAACTGGCAAACATAGCCATCAACTCAACAGCTACCTTCCTACTCAAGGCATCCGCTACAACATTAGCTTTTCCAGGGTGATACTCAATCGTCAAATCATAATCCTTGAGCAACTCCACCCAACGTCGCTGTCTAAGATTCAACTCCTTCTGAGACATCAGATACTTCAAACTCTTGTGATCCGTGTACACAGTACACTTCTCACCATACAGATAATGTCTCTAGATCTTCAAAGCAAAAACCACCGCAGCCAACTCGATGTCATGCGTAGGATAATTGCGCTCATGCACCTTCAACTGCCGTGATGCATAAGCCACCACCTTACCCTCCTGCATCAACACACATCCCAAACCAACATAGGACGCATCACTATACACCACAAACTCTTTCCCTGATTCAGGTTGAACCAAGATAGGAGCTTGTGTTAAGGCTGCCTTAAGCTTCTCAAAAGCCTGCTGTCTCGCTTCCGTCCACTCGTACTTAACATCCTTCTGCAACAACTTTGTCAAAGGTGCAGCAATCTTCGAAAACCCATCCACAAACCTTCGGTAGTATCCTGCTAAGCCAAGGAAACTACGAACTTCATGAATAGACTTAGGAACCTTCCAATTCATCACCGCCTCAATCTTCTGAGGATCAACACGAATCCCTTCAGCAGAAACCACATGACCAAGAATCACTACTTCTCTAAGCCAGAACTCACACTTGCTCAGCTTAGCATAAAGCTGATTCTCCAACAAAGCTTGCAGCACAATTCTCAGATGCCCTTCATGCTCCTCCTCAGTACGCGAGTACACGAGGATATCATCAATGAACACCACAACAAACTTATCCAGGTATTCATGAAATACACGATTCATCATGTCCATGAAAGCTGCAGGAGCATTTGTCAAACCAAACGGCATCACAAGGAACTCATAATGCCCATACCTCATCCTGAAAGCTGTCTTTGGCACATCCACATCCTTCACCTTTAACTGGTAATACCCTAACCTTAAGTCAATCTTAGAGAACACAGCTGCTCCCCGAAATTGATCAAAAAGATCATCAATTCTCGGCAATGGATACCGATTCTTGATAGTCAACTTGTTAAGCTGACGGTAATCAATGCACATTCTCATAGTGCCATCCTTCTTCTTCACAAACAAGACCGGCGCACCCCAAGATGACACACTCGGCCGAATGAAACCACGATCAAGCAACTCTTGCAATTGCGTCTTCAGCTCTTTCAACTCTTTAGGTGCCATTCGATAAGGAGTAATGGACACTGGAGTTGTGTTTTCATACAGCTCAATCCCAAACTCCACCTCACGATTAGGAGGCAATCCAGGCAACTCCTCCGGAAACACACCAGGAAACTCTCGCATAGTCCTGATATCTTGCACACGCAACTCCTTAGAGCTAGGATTCATCACAAAGGCTAGGTAAGCTTCACAACCTTGCCTCAGCATCTGGCTCGCCTCCAATGTAGACACCACATTGGCAAGAAACTTCACATTCTCACCAACCACAACCACCTCATAACCATCCGCAAGTTTCAACGAAACTCGCTTATTCTCACAATCCATTACAGCATGATGCTCAGCAAGCCAATCCATACCAAGGATTACATCAAAACCATAGAAAGGCAATTCCATAAGATCAACATGAAAAACATGATCTTGCACAACCAAAGGACATCTCCTATAAAGCTTTCGAGTCACAACAGTCTCACCAAAAGAACTAGTGACACGCATACCAACATCCAAAGACTCAACAGGCAAACCAAGCAATTCAGCATGCTCACGCAAAATGTATGAGTGCGTAGATCCAAAATCAATCAAGGAAAGTAATGAAAAGGACTGCAAAGTAAAAGTACATGTAATCACATTCGCGTCATTCCTCCCCTCCCTCTGAGCAAACACTCTAGCCTGGCCACCACCCTCAGGCTGGACAGCAACAACATGAGCCACATTCCGCCCACCCTCTTCTCTCCGCTGGAAGTTACCACGGCCGCGCCCACGACCTCTCTGTGGTGCAACAACTACAGGAGCACGCCCTTGGCCACCAGCCAACATAGGACACTCTCTCCTCATGTGATCCGTAGATCCACAGTTCCAGCACGAATTACCAGCTGCCACAACAAGAGCTTGCACCTCCCTCACAGCTCGAGGACAATCACGTTTCATATGGCCACGTGATCCACATGTCCAACATGCGTTCGGTTCAGCTCTTGCCTTGCCTCCCTAAGCAGGCGCACCACCACCTCGCTTAGCCGAAGGCTGATACTTCTGATCACGTCCTCTCTTGTTTCGCCCACCACCGGAACTATACTCAGCAACTCGCTTACCAGCACCAGAACCAGCACCTTTAGATGATAAACCCAAATTCATCTCAATGTCCTTTGCTCTCCCAACCAGCACATCAAAATCATTATACTCAGCAGCTAGCATATACGTCTTTACTTCCGTCACCAAACCATAACGGAACCTTTCACACCTCTCCCGCTCATCAGGAACAAGCTCAGGTGCGTATTGACTGAGTCGGACAAACTGAACCTCGTACTCAGCTACAGACATGCTCCCTTGGGTAAGAGACATAAATTCTCTCTTCTTCTCATCTAGGTACCTCACACCCAGATATCTCCTCTTGAACGCTTTCTGAAAGAACGTCCAAGTTACATCAGCTTCCTCCATTCCAGAGATAGAGGTTGTCCACCAAGTGTAAGCATCGTCCTGCAACAACGATACCACACATCCCAGCTTCTGCACATCAGTGCAATTCATTTGCCCCAAGATTCTCTTGGTACTTTCCAGCCAAGACTCAGAACCTTCAGCAGACAAACCCCTGAACTCAGTCCCTCCCAGACTGCGCAAACGCTCCAGAGGTAGTCTTACTCCAGCATCTCCCTGATGCCCAGCTCCTTGAGCTCCAGCTACCACTGCTCGAAAAGCTCCAGCAATGGCTTGAACCAGCATTGTCATGTCAGGAATAGCTTGTCCCTGACCAGCTTCAGGTCCACCGACCCCAGCATCAGCACCAACAGCAGCTCCTTCACCCCCAGCACCACCACCACCAGGTGGAGGAGGTAAATCCACCATATTTTCAGCATTCTCTTCATTCTCATTTTGAGCCATAGCTCGCGTATTAACCCTCAATTCTCTACGAGGTGCCATTCACTAAACAATGCAATCACAATGCAATAAACAAAGTCAGGCTCAGCAAGGTAAGCAATCCAAGTACTCAAGCTCATTTCCAATTAAAAACAACATCATTTCATTAGCTTTGATTTGGCAATGGGTCCCCCTAACATGCTTCACCACAGCATACATCACAATTGTAACATACTTACAATTCACACAACATGCTTTCATTCAACAAACATTCAAAGCATACATACATTAATCACCCACATAATCATTCCTAATTACTCGAGAACTCAGCTCTGATACCACCAAATGTAACCCCCTTAACCCGGCCTAGACGGTTGACCTGAATTAAGAAGTTTACACGGGGAAAACCAAAGTCAACCCGAAAGTCAACCTTGATTAACGACCCTTTTTTTTCTTTTTAATCTTTTCTAAATGCACATTAACCCTAGGTATGTTCATGCAATCGGCATACTCAAAGATCAGCGCATTCAAAAAACATTTAGGGACTTAATTGCACAACATACAAGTTTAGGGACCAAAATGTAAATTCTGGAAATTAGAAGGACTTAACCCACTTTTAAGTTACCATTATGAAATTAGTCATATTTCATGCTTCTCTGTCAAATTTCAACTCAAACGAACATCTCAAACTCATTCAATTGCATAAACAAGATTCAGGACCAAAACACAAAGGTTTCAAAACATAAAACCGTCAATTTCAGTGCCCAACGGTCGGGTGTTTCGGAACAGGAATGATCTGTTCCGAAACGCGGGACCGTTCCGAAACCCGATGCGCAACATGGCCTGGCAGTGGCCAAATTGTTCCGGAACGGCTCTGCCCGTTTCGAAACGCCTAGGCCATTTCAGGCCCTCTGTTCCGAAACGGCAGCACCTGTTCCGAAACAGGCTGCCCAGATTGCAGAAATTTAGCTAGATTATCACACAATTGACCCATCAAGCATGCTCCAAAGGCAACCAAATTATATCAGCAAGACATTACATGCATAAGGAACATAATGGCATCAACAATTCATAAACATGGCATCAAACAAGGAAAGCCCCAATTCTATAGGCATGCATCCTATATTGAAAGACCATTCAAACACCAAATCATCAAACGATCCTCATAATGGCCATTTACATGTTCCATCATCAACAACAACATAAAACCAACTTAGGGAGTCCAAAACATCTCCCAAAACAACAACATAGGTTCCCCATTGCCAAATGCCAAAAGCTAAACAAGTTATGAAAATATTCACCATACATGAGCTTAGTTCTTCACTTGGATTATTGACCTCTTGCTGCCCTTAAACGCACTTCAATGCTCTGCATTATTGGTTTAAGAAAAGAGAGAGCGTAAGCACATAGCTTAGTGAGGAATGCTCATTTAAAACAACACAATAATGCATTTATAAAACACTTTTATAAACCTTAATTCAAAACAACCTTTAACCACGCACATAAGCATTTAAAACAAGCATTTCATGCTTCAAATTATTAACATGTCATATTGGCCACAAGTGATAATCATAATCTTTCCATTTCGCAATTCAATCAACATAAGATCCACATATGGACTTTTAAACACCATTGTGATCTTACAATTCACAAGGACCACACATGGACTTTTAACCACCATTGTGTCCTTAGCACAAGAATCACCCATGGACTTTTAACCACCATGGTGTTCTTAAATACACAAGGCTCACACAAGGACTTTTAACCACCTTTGTGACCTTAACACAAGAATCACCCATGGAGTTTTAACCACCATGGTGTTCTTAAAATACACAAGGCTCACACAAGGACTTTTAACCATCTTTGTGACCTTACAATACACAAGGCTCACACAAGGACTTTTAACCACCTTTGTGACCTTAACACAAGAACCAATCATGGACTTTTAACCACCATGTTGTTCTTAACACAAGAACCACCTATGGACTTTTAACCACCATAGTGTTCTTAACCTTTCTCGAAACATCACTTGCCAATATGCATCATTTAACAACAATAATCCACTGTTTTAAAGCATTTAACAAAGCCATTAATCATCATGCATCCTTATGCAACAAAACCACATTTTATCAAATGTTCAAAACAAGGATCTCTTACCTTGAGCATCCTTCAACACATGGCTTATAAAACCAGTAATAAACATGCTAAACTATGCTTTCAAAACAGAATTAAAACATGCAAACAATCACATTGCACTCAACCAACTCATGGTTCATCAACAAGAGAGTTTTTCCGAAAACTTACTCTTGAGCTTAGCAAAGTTGTTTAGACTTAAACTAAGCTCCCAAACCTTCAAAACATTGGTTTCAAAGCTAAAAACCAAAATCCACTCACCGATTCCGTTTCGCCACTTGCCGAAACACCAATCAAGCTTCCGGATCAACACCACAAGGATCCGAAGATGTCTCCCCTGTTTTAAACACATCAAAACAGTAGATTAATGCACCATCATGCATTAATATCCTCAACCAAGACATCTAAACTCGCTGCTCACATCAACACTCACATTTCGGCTACTAAACACAACCGAAATCACATCCAAACATCTCCACAACACTATCCAGCCAAGATCCATCAATTCCAAACATTCATAAACCTCAATTAACATCCAAAATGGATCTCATCACGTCCTTATACCTCCAGCTATAGCAGAACATCAAGATCACTCCAAAAACCACCAAAAACTTAAACAAAACTTAGGAAAATCAACCTATTCGGGATTGCATTGATTAAACCTCAATTTCTCATCAATTATACATCCATTTTACATCAAAAACACATCTCAAAACAATGCCCAATCAGATCACACGAATTTCATCAAAATTAAAGCAAATCTTGCATTTTAAAGCCAAGATCAAGAACTCAATTACAAAACCTTTAATAAAACATAATTCAAGGATTGAGAACTTGGGAATTTCAGTAAAGAACTGAGAATTTAGAGGAGAAGGACGTTCATACCTCTAAACTTGAGTTTCTCCCTTTTTGGAACCAAGATTCTTGAAAATCCAATAAGCAAATGCTAAGGTTTTGTTGTAGAAATGATTAGAGATCAAAAGGAAGTTGAAATCTCATCTTTGAATGTCAAAATCAGATGGAAATTTGCTGGAGAAAAGTGTTTGGGTTTAGAGAAAAGTTGAGAGAAAAGAAAATGGAAAATTTGAGAAAGTTAGTTAAAATGACAAAATATCTTCTTCCCTCCTTTTTTTACCTTAATTAAAACCATTAATAAATTGATTAATATTAAGAAAAATCTGGAGAAACTCCTTTGGGTAAATAGCTCCTTAAAGATTCAAAGTTTCAATCCTTTTTAAAACAGTCACCCAGTTTTCAAAAATTACATTTTGGTCACTAACCCAAAATGTCACTCTTCCAAACCTCATTTTGTAAAATTGATTTCACCTTTCTCTTATATATAATAAAAGAGGATTTTAAGACATTTTTCCATATTTTTAATGCAACCCGAACTAGGCTTTCCTAAATTCACCCTTTTATATTCGAACCGCAACCTGACCGGTCCGGTCCAAACCCAAAACTTCTAAGCCAAAAATTGGGGTGTTACAGGGGGGGAATAGTCCTTAGTTTTAATTGTCTTACTTTGTTAGATGCATTCATCCTAGATTTTGCCTATGTAAAAGCTTAAGTTGTTTATCCTTAATTGCATTTGTAAGCCCCTATTTATTTACCCTTGATTTAAATCGAAGTAAAACTTTCTTTAGTCATGGTTAGTCTTTACCCGCCGCGACAACTGTCAGCCGTGACACCGACTTTAGCATGACTTTAGAAGTACTTAGAGCTTTACTATGATGCTAAACTTAAAAACACCATTTGTAGCTTGAATGATTGAAGGAATTCAACGTTGAACCTAGGCTTTATCCAAAAAATTGATTGATTCTGTACTAGAGGTGCCCGAAACTGGCTCCAGTATACTTGCTTGAATTCTTCAAATTTGCTAGAGGAGCCTAAAACTTGGCCCTAGTAATCTTGTGAAAAAAAGAAAGAAAAAAAAGAATAAAAAAGAAAAGGAAAGAAGAATTCACTAGAGGTGCGCGAAACTGGCTCTAGTTAAAAAATTAACGAAAAACTTACTAAAGCCTAGTTGATCACAAGGAATTTTGGAATATCATTTGAGTTTACAAAGCTTGCAAACACTCACTAGCATTATATTTTGGTTCCGAGTAAGTCTTTTGTCATTCGAAGGGTTGATGATCATACTTGCAAGTGCACGATGGTTAATGGTTAACTAAGTTATAAAGTTGTTTTTATGAGATTTAGAGATTTGGTGAATAATTATGAGTTTGCGTTTTTTGAGGACAAGCAATAGTTCGAGTTTGGGGTGTGTTAAGTGTCTAAAAGTCTTATTTTATTTACTTTTTTACTCATATTATTGTCAGACTTAGGAACATTTTAGTTGCATAATTAGGCATTCATGTATATTCTCATAATTTCCTTCACCATTAAGCTTGATTACATATTTTAGTACATTTTGTGGAAAAGTTGTTGTTTTGGTATGTATTTTGGTGCATGTAGGAAAATTGCCCGCCGCGACAACCTGCCACTGAGCTTGATGCCATGGCAACTTGCCGCTAAACCTGATGCCCATACAATCTGCTATCGAGCTGCCCACCGCGGCAACCACTATCAAGATGAAAACTGGAGTGCGACTGAAAGAGGAGAATTTTCCAAAGCTGCAGAGACAAAGTACTTAAATATTGGAGGTTGCAAACACTCGAAAAAGGCCAGAGAAAGGACAATTCAAGAAAAGAGGAAAGTAAGTTTCCATGAAGCTTAGTGTTAAATACCCGCCCAGATAGACCATGTCGAGGCAACAAGGATGGCAGAAGGAAGGAGCTGGACAATCGATGGAAGATGCTGATGTACCTGCTGAAGAGCTTATCAGACTAAGCTACGAAGGAAAAGCCTAGAATAAAGAGCCCTGCTGAGCCTCTCACACCGATACAAACCTATGTCGAGGCAGCACATGGTGCGCCGCCGAGGCAGCATCCCAAGGCAGCTGAAAATATGCAAAGTGGTATACGACTGGAAGAACACATCAAGCCCGATTTTTAGAGACCACTTGCATGCAGATCGGAGCCCAAAAGCTCAAGAAAAGCCACGGTCAAAATTATAGTGGAAAAAGTCAAACGGGGATCTAGGAAGACTTAATGATAGAGATTTGTTCTTTTAATGAGTTATAATTTGATTCTAACTAGTACTCCTACCCTAAACCGACTTTGACCTAGGCCATGTCCTATAAATATGTAACCTAGCTGACTAGGAAAAAGGGGGAGACTGATTTTTGAGAAACCCTAGTGCTCCATTCATCCATCATGCTCTAAATTTCTCCTAGGGTTGAGGGTTGGTTTTGTTGAGTAGTTGTGATAGATTGCTTTTATTTGTTTAGGTTTTTAGTGTTTGCAATAAAATTTCAAAGTTTGTTTACACTTGGCATTATTTTCGTTTACAATCAAATCGGGAGAGGAGAGCTCAATTATAGATTTGTCTAATATCGGGAGATTTAGAGTCATGAAATGAGTAAACACGGTTTTATCCAACTTGGTGTGAAACTATTTCGGCTTAGGAATAAGTTAGAAGTTCAGCGGCTAAAGGAGGCTTTAGATTGGTTGGTGTTCATCACTGGATTCATGCCGGGAGGTATTATCAAGACGTGTTTGCCAATAGCGCTTCAACTTAGGGATAAGGATGATTCATTGAAGGAAGCCTTGCTGAAATTTGAAGTATCACTCAGCCGCCCGGGAAGCACATCATCCTCTGCTGCGGCGGGCCATCTACCAAGGCATCACCTTGACAACTGCCAAGACAGCTGAGTCGATTTTGCAGCACTTCAACTGAGACAAAACATTCAATAACCACACTACGATGCATTTCAATACCGGCGCATTCTCTCAAACTGAATTCTCAATCTTTTAATTTACTTGCTCTTAATTTTTAATCAAATCAAATTCCAATCACTTGTGTTTTTACTTTTACTTGTGCAGAAAGATAAAATCTGAAGAATTTCCCAATCCCTGTGGAGACGATATCTTTTATATTACAACTAGGCATCAGTGTACACTTCCACTTAAAGCAGGACTCTTTCAGAAGCCTACAACTGAAATCCTTGCTTGTTGTCTCTTTAACTGCTCTTCTATGTTGTATTCACAATGTTTCAGAAACCTCAAAAATTATTGTACGTACTCTTCTGTTACCGACTCGTTTATCTTTGGAGCAGAATCCTCTCTAAAAATCTTTTATGGTGTTACCGCAGCCTTCCCTTTAATCTTCTATGCTTCATTAAGTACTTCTAGAGAAGAATAACATCTACCACTTCAGGTAAACTGTCCCACTTCATTTACTACCCTTTATCAGGTTGCTTATCTATCTTTTCCTCTAACTCGTCTTTCTTTTCATCATTTGACTTTGTATCTTCTTTTCGTTTTTCTTTTCCTGGTATGGTAACAACGGTTGTATAATTCCAAGGAACTAGGTTGGTACTTTTGAAGGCAAATGGTGTAGGAGTTGAGATCACAATCTTCGGGGTTAGTGTCGGTTTCGCATTTGCAACCTTTGGTTTAACAGAGATAACTAAGGGCTTATGGACCCCGTATTTATCTCTGGAACGCTCAAAAGTGCACACCTCAACTTCTTTCCTCATTCTTGCTTTCTCAAAAAATTTGATCTCTTTGTTATCCATCATTTTCTGAATCAAGTCCCTAAACTCTTAACAATACTGAATCTCGTGACCACATTCTTGATTATACTCGCAATACACCTCAGGTTGTATCTCCATTTCCACTTTCATGCCCATTCCAATCATCCTGGCATTGTACAACTATTCAAACACTCATTTCAGCGGAGATCTAATTTCTGAGACATTATTCTTCAACCATTTTGCTTCATCATATTCATGAATAGCATTCACCCCTCGCCCACCATGACTTGGAAAATGGTTCGCTGCAATGCTCGGTTCATCAAACTTTAAAATCCCCGTGTTGATCAGATTTTGTACCACCTTCATGAATGTCGTGTATGTCTCGATCGAATGCCCCGGTATCCCCAGCATGAAATTCACAATGGGCATCAGATTTGTACCATGGAGAGTAAGGACGCTGCAAGGGCGTCAAATGATATTGGCCTCACCAAATCTGCTTCATGCAGTTGGGGATACAATTCGGCATATGTCATTGGAATGGGTGTAAAATTCGTCCTGTCATTTCTTGGTCCATGGGAATCTTTCTTGTTCAAATTATGTGAGTTTCCCGCTGCAGTTCTAGGTGAGGTAATGGTCACATTTTTCAGAGACTCGTATGTACTTGTATTGTTCACTTCACTATCCTTCCTCTTATAATTCCTTCGGGAGCTCTCTCCACTCTTAATCCGACAACTTTTGATCGTAGCTTCTATCAATTGTCCATTTATCACAATATCAGCAAAATTTTGAGTAGCATTACTTATCAGTCTCTCAAAAATTGGCCATCTCAGAGTTTGAACAAACATGTGGGAAACCTAATTTTCCATCAGTGGAGGTTGTACTTGAGCTGCGACATCTTTCCATCTTTGAGCATATTGTCGAAGCATTTCATCATTTTCTGCTCCATGCCTTGTAGCATAACTCAGCTAGGAACCATTTCTATCACATGCTTTTACTACTCTACAAAGGCCCCTAAAAGATCCTTTGCATGATCGAATGTTCACACGACTCAACTGTGTGTGTACCATCGGGCCGCTGAACCAGTTAAGCTATCTTAGAAGCAATGCATCAGCAACTTCACATCGTTCAAGTGGGGAGCCATTTTTCGGTAGTACATTGTGAGGAGGGGCCCTGGACAAGTAGTCCCACCATACTTTTGAATATCCGGGGCCTTAAATTTCGGAGGTAGTATCAAATCAGTCACTAAACTAATTTCAGCAGCGCTTGGCCCCAACTCATTTTCTTTCTATAACTTCAACAAGCGGTCTTCCAAGGCTTTTTCGTGCTCTTAGTACTTCCTTTCAATTTCAACGTGAACCTTTTCTATCTCATTCAAAGTATTTAGATCGGGGACTTCGTCGTCACTCCCAAAATTTGCCCTAACATGCACTAGATGACTGGGTGTCGCCCCTGCCAAGTTGATGTGGACCTTCTTCGCAGGAGGAGGTTTTTTAGGTTGCATTCTGATGTGAGATGTAGTTTCAGCTTAATCATTCACATTGTTTGAAGCACCTTCAGGCGCTTTAGCTTTTCCAGACTCCTTCGGTCCTAACAGGGCAGTTAGCTGACCAATAATCTCTATTTGTGTCTGGGAGAAATGGTCTTTAATAGATTGGTCCATTCTATCAAATTGATTATGTGTCTCCACCCGATCATTCTCCAGACTGGCAATTCTATCTTCAACAGACATGGCTTTAGAGTGCGGACGAGTCTCGTATGAATGCAGTATGATTGTGGCTTAAAAGCAAACTGCCATTAAATCTTTCTTCATTAAATTCCTTATTTTGCAATGTATATTACGAAACTTTAAATGCGTGAATGCATGAATGCATAAAAAGAAGGCATTGAATTTTAGGAACTAGTCACTTGGAAACATCCATTTGTCTGAAGGTTCAAATACAAAGAAAAGACAAATTTCCTACAGGAAACCGCTAGCCCTAATTCCTATGTTGACCAGCTCATATAGCAAGTGAGTGATAACTTCTACATGCTTTTGCTCAACGTTGGGTTGCTCCAACAAACTTGTAGCCTGCCTTGACAATATCTAGACGTACGAGGCAACAACCCTGACGTGTTTCTTAAAACTCGCCAATTCATCATTCTGGCTTTGAATGGTACGTTGTGCCGCTTCATACTTATCTTTCCACACTCCACTTTCTATAGTCAGCGCTCCTTCATAACCTGCAAGTTTATATTTCAGATCTTGTACAGGGCTCTCTAGCTCCATTATCTTTTTCCGTAACTCTTCCTTCTCTATTTCCATCTAAACTTTGTCCTCATTGTGGTACTTTGTGATTAGTTGTTCTAGCCGTGTTACTTGACTTGTTATATCGATGTTCCTAGCTTGTTCCTCTTCCAGCTTCTTTTTCACTTTACTGATTGATTCTTTGCTTGACCTAGACTTCTTTTCATACATTCTTTTATAATCATCTCTATCCTTGGTCATTGCATCCAGTTTCTCAAACAAGCTCTTTGCTACTTTGCCCATTCCTTTCTTTTTCTTTGCCTTGTAATCATTGTACAATTCCTGCAACTCTTTCAAATCACGACTAATCTTCTTGTTTTGTTCCACCAGCTCTTTTTCCTTTCCCTCATGCATGCTTACATGTAGTTTCACCATAGTCAGTTCTTTGGTGAGATCACTAATTCCCTTTTCGTACTTCTTTAAATCCAACTCGCAATCATGCTTGAGCTTCTCTAAAGACGAGGGTGCTTCCTTAGTTGTCTGAGTGGAGGAACTAGGATTTACTGACCTTTCTTGAAATGTGTTGTCGTTGATCTTTTGCGTTCTCCATTCATCGTATCTCTCCATCACTCCCGAGTCTTGATATGGTTGGACCCTTCTCGGTTTTTCCAATGCTCTTACAGTCTGAACTACTATCCCCTTGTAGTCATTTGTCTTGTGTGCGTACTCGAACGTTGTCATGCCTGCAGTAGCCGGTATAAACTATCTTGAACTGAATTGTCTAGATACTAGCAAAGGGCAGTAAGTCCTTCCTCCCCAATTTCCCGGCTATGGGACCCAATCTCTGTCTCCACACCGATATAAGAAAGTTGTTCCTCTATTCAACCATGGAGCTTTCCATACCACATCAGTATCTTTCAAGTCCTTGAAGTATTCTTCCAAGTTTTTTTCATTCTTTTCCTCTAAAGGATAGCTAGATATGTGTTCTTCAATCGGTGAATAGGTGTCAAGATACTTGATTCCTCTATAACATGTGTTCCACCTATAGACTCTAAACCATATTTCAAGTAGTTGTGCGCACCCCCAAAACTGTCCTTCTCTTGATCTCTTGCAAGCAGTCAACGATCTGTAAGTTTCTGTTAAGATAGCAGGCACCGAGTTGACTCCTTTCTCTAGTCGCTTAAATAGTCCCACAGTTAACGGTTCAATATGCCCCAAAGTCCTTGGAATTAAGACCAACTCGTAAATACACAAGGCGAAAAGGCTTCTCATCCTGACCGGCTCATCATTACTTGCCAATATAAGTTCTTTAAGGATCCTCCAATTGATTCGTTGTCTATCTTCATTTTGATCTATGATGTCATTATTTGCCATTTTTGTCCAACCACTCTATTGTTTTTCCTGTTAATGATATTAATTTCTTGATGAAACTTGAATTATTGACGGGTCTGGTATAAATCATATCACTTTTAATTCTTGGACAGTTGACCAGTATTTCATATTCCTCCAGTGTTGGTGTCATGTCTACTTGTCTGAAGGTGAAACAATTGTACGCTGGGTTCCAAAACTATGTCATGGCTCTAAGCAACTCTTGATCGACCTTTACACTTAATAGCAAGGTTATGTCCCCGAATTCTTTATTACATTGTTCCTTCATTTCATTATCCCACTGATCCCACATCTCTTTTACTTCTGGCAAGCTGGTATTCTAATTAGCGTTTATCTTTACATAACCCTTCATTTTGGACGCTTCACTCTTACCAAGGTTGTCTCCCTTCTCATGCAGAGTTTGCTCGGACTACATCCAGACTGTTGTATTGTTGTAGCGTGATTTGAATGTTTCGCAATTGGTGCAAGTATACACACCGCAAGTTATAGTATAGAAAGGTATCGTCTCCACAGGGATTGGTGCCACTCCAAGAATTCCTCTTCTTGCACTGAAAAATTAAAAACACAAGTAAAAATTTTAGGTTGAATAATCGACTAAAGTAAAATAAACGAATAAACAAAAGAATTGATTTGACAGAATGAGAGAATAGGACGGATTATATTGCGTCGTAGTGTGGAACTCGAGTGGAACAGTCTTGGTTTTGCATGTAAGAGGAAGCTTGATTACCTCGACAATGGGCAATACGATTGCCTGGGCAATGCACAAGGTGATTGCTTGGGCAATTGGTAAGGCAATTTCTTGGGCAATGAATAAAGCTACAGCCTGGCAATTTGGCGATAACCTTCAAGGTTCAGCAAAGCGTTCTTCAATGATTTCTCCTTATCCCTAAGTTGAAATTCTATTGATGTGCAATCCTTGATAATACCTTCCAACGTGAAACGAAAGTGAGCATCAACCTATCTTGCGCTTCTCTTAGCCGTTGAAATTTGTAACTTATTCCTAAGCCGAATTAATCTTCATCGAATTGGATAAAGTCCATGCTTATTAGTTTCTTGAATCCAACTCTCCCGATATTAGATAAATGGATGCAATTACAATTTCCTCTCCAGATTCAATTGCAAATAAAGATTAACACCAAGAATAAGCAAACCTTGAACTTAAGTTGCATAACAAAAACCTAAACAAAATCCAAATGTTTTCTCACAACTACTAAACAAAATAACCTAGTCAAGAAAGTTTAGTTCATAGTTGGGACTAGGAACAACACAAGATTAATTCCCAACAAGAACTTCAACCGAACAAGAAAGAAAAATAGAAGAAATCGAGCAGCCTTGGTCTTCAATTGATCTGATCTCTACCCTCTCGTCTCACTCATGTCGTCTCTCCTCTTGTTGACGGCTTGGCTTCTTTTTTATAGGAGATGGATAGGTCAAAGTCATTCTTGAGGAAGAAGTTAAGTTTGAATTAAATACAATAAAAGAAATAAATCTCTTCTATTCCTCCTAAAACTCTTCATATTTTCATGGAATTTAATCTCCTTTAACTCAGCTCATAGAACTTCAATTCCTTTTAGGATTCCTTGGAATTTTTTACTATTGATAGGGTTGAATCCATGGAGAAATCGACAGCTTCTTCTTGTGCTTAAATCGGCAACCTCATTCTTTCCTTCATTGTCAAGGCAATGCTTGCACGGGCAATTATCCTGCATGCATCAAAACACATACCAAGCAGCACCTTTTCCACTAAAATAAGCTAGTAATGATAATCAAGCATGGCGATGAAGAAAACAATGCAAATATGCATGAATGACTAATAATGCAACCTAAATGAGCCTAAGTCTAACAATAATTTAGATGAAAAAGGGTAGAAAATTAGTACTTTTACACACTTAACACACCCCCAAACTCGAAGTATTGCTTGTCCTCAAGCAATGCAAAATTAACAATTACTTGCCAAGATTTCAATCAAAAGAGACATGCTTTAGACTTGCCTTCAAACTTCAGAATCGTGGCACAAATTAGGATGGGTGTTCAGATAGCATGAATTTTCCCAGAACCAAACTATAATGCTCGTTATCATGTATGTGCGTAGTTGTATACAAGTTGATTTATCAAGAGTCTTATGTGAACAATAAGCTTAATTTAATTGTCGGGGCATTTATTAGTCCACAAACCATGGCGTTTTTAGGGCTTCAGCTCATCACAACTACTTTCCTAGGCTTGATGATAAGATTGGAGCAAACAACGAACTCCCGAGCCTATTGAGTAGAGTCATCCCACGAAGACTTTCATTTACTCATGCTAAATTTTCCTTCACATTTAATGTTTTCAATTTAAATGGACATGTTATAGCAGCGGAGTGTCCTAAGCACATGATTTTCATTTAATTTTACTAGAGCATGTTATTGGCACCTCTAGCTAGAAGCTTAATTCTTTTAATTTCCCCAATTTCTAAGAAACCTAAGTTCACTGAGTCTCTATCAATCAACATGCCACAACTGTGTCAATTAACTTTCAGCATCATAGTAAAATTCTAAGTCCTTTTCATGCAATCCTCAAATTAAATGTTCTTTCAATTACGTGTAGTGCCAAAATTCCTCATTAGAAATTCAACAAGTCCTAGCAATTAAATTCAATTAAAGGCATACCAAGTACATATGAAACCTATATGCAATTACTAAGGATGAATGCACTAAAATGATCTTAACTAAAAACAAGTACTCCCACCAAACTCAAGAGAAGCATTGTCCTCAATGCATGATTACATGAAAATCAACAAAATGAAAATTAAAGATAAAAACAAGTACTCTCGCGGTTTGCTTGATTCTTTTGCTTGCTCGTGGTGGTTGACGGCAAGTAAGACTGGGGAAGAGGAAGGGTTTACGGCTAGGTTAGATGTTATAGGGAGAAATTTTTGGTAAAAGATGGAGTCTATTTGGGATTAAAAATCCCTAAAAATCAGCCCGTGAATTCCCCCTTTTTAGGTGAGTTTTCAAGATTCTTTCCAATTCTTCTTCACATTGAACTTCTTTCCTAAAAACAAGCATAAAGTAAAAATAATATTAAAAATAAATATAATAGAAATTAAACTTAAAATGAACTCTTATCCTAAAAATATGGAAAATAAAAAAAATAAAAATACTAAAAGAGAGCATGGTTATGCATCTCCTAGAGTAACCATTTCCTTGTCACGCACGACATGTGTGCCGGAATAGTGCTTTAATCTTTGTCCATTAACCTTAAATTCATGATCGTCAATTGTGGACTTGATTATCACGGCACCGTGAGAGAAGGGTTTGACTACTTCGAATGGCCCGAACCATCTTGATCGCAATTTTCCCAAGAAGAGTTTTAACTGAGAATTGAAAAGGAGAACTAATTTCTCGGGCAAGAATTGCCTTGCCAATAGTGTCTTGTCATGCCAACGCTTAGTTTTCTCCTTGTAGATTCTTGCATTATCATAAGCTAAGGCACGAAACTCCTCTATTCCATTAAGGTCCAATACGCGTTTTTGTTCGAATCTTTCCCAATCCATGTTCACAGTTCTGATTGCCTAATACGCCTTATGCTCAATTTCCACCGGTAGATGACAAGTTTTTCCATAGACGAGTCTATAAGGAGACGTGCCTAATGGTGTTTTGAATGTTGTCCGATAAGCCCAAAGTGTATCATCAAGTCAAAAAGACCAATCCTTGCGAGAGGGGTTGACTACCTTCTCTAGGATATTTTTCAACCTCTGGTTAGAAATCTCGACATGTCCATTTGTTAGTGGGTGATATGCCCTGGAAATTTTGTGTGTTACTCCAAATCTTTGTAATGCCTTTGCAATAAGCTTGTTGTCGAAGTGTTTGCCTTCATCACTGATTTTTTTACGTATGAATATATTTTTCTACATGATTTTTTTTCACGGTTTTGGAATCATTATTCGGAGTTGCTATCGCCTCAACCCACTTGGACACATAGTCAACAACAAGTATGATATAAAGGTTCCCATATGAAGATGGGAAAGGCCCTGTAACCCCCTTAACCCGGCCTAGACGGTTGACCCGAATTAAGAAAGTCACACGGGGAAAACCAAAGTCAACCCGAAAGTCAACCTTGATTAACGACCCTTTTTTTTAAAAAAACTTGTCTAGATGCATATTAAGCCTTAGATATGTTCATACAACAGCATACTCAAAGATCATAAACATCAGAGATCTAACAGGGACCCAATTGAACAATTTACAACTTTAGGGACCAAATTGTAAATTCTAATAATTGTAAGGACTTAACCCAAATTAAAGTTACCAACTTGAAATTAATCATGTTTCATGCTTCTCTGTGAAATTTCAGCTCAAAAGGACTTCCCAAACTCATACAATTGCACAAACAAGATTCAGGACCAAAATGCAAACATTTCAAAACATTTAACTGCCAATGTCAGCCCCCAACGGTCACCCGTTCCGAAACGGGAGACAGCCCGTTTCGAAACACGGGGCCGTTCCGCAACGCGTACCGAAACGGGGGTCGGGCAGTAGCCTTTCCGTTTCGGAACGGTCCCTCCCGTTTCGGACGCCTGGGCTTGTTTAAGGCACCCGTTCCGAAACGGTAGGTGCTGTTCCGAAACACCCTACACATATTGCCCAAAAATGCATACTTAAACATGCAATTGACCAACCAATCATGCTCCAAATGCCATCAAACTTTGCCAACATGCAATTTAACATATATGAGACATACTTGCATCAACAATTCATCAAAACATCCACATATATGAAAAGCCCCAAATCTATAGGCATGCTTCCTACACAAGCAACCATTCAAACATAAACTTCCAATTCAAGCATATAAAGGCCAACCACAAAAACCAGCATTCTCAACAACATTCAACATACTTAGGGAGTTCAAAACATCTCCCAAAACATACACATAGGTCCCCCATTGCCAAATTACCAAAAGCTAAATGTACTTAAGAAAACCTTCCATACTTTGAGCTTTACTACCACTTGAATGCTTGCCTTCCTTGCTGCCCTCAAAGTACTTTAATGCTCTGCAATATTGGTTTGAGAAAACAAAGAGAGCGTAAGCAAAAGCTTAGTGAGGAATGCTCAATAAAACCATCCAATAATGCATTTATAAAACACTTATAAATCATGCTTCAAAACATCATTTACACATGCTCAAAAGCATCTTTAAACAAGCATCTCATGCTTCATATCATTACATGTCATATTGGCCACAAGTGATACATTTCATTTCTTTAAAAACAAGTTCATCAACTTTCACCCCAAGGACTTTTAAACACCTTGGACCCCAAGGACTTTTAAACACCTTGGCCATGGACTTTTAAACACCATGATATAAATTACCTCAAGGACTTTTAAACACCTTGACCCTAAGGACTTTTAAACACCTTGGCCTATGGACTTTTAAACACCATAGAAAGGACCACACAAGGACTTTTAAACACCTTTGTGTCCGTAACAAGAATCATCCAAGGACTTTTAACCACCTTGATGTTCTTAAGTAACAAGGCTCACTCAAGGACTTTTAACCACCTTAGTGACCTCAACCTTTTCAAAACATCACTTGCCAATATACATCATTATCATCAATTTATCCACTGTTCTAAAGCATTAAACCAAGCCATATTCATCATGCATTTAAAAGCATCAAACCACATTTAATCAATGATCAAAAACAAGGAGCTCTTACCTTGAGCTTCCTTCAACATATGGCTTACAAAAACAGCATTAACCATGCTAAATCATGCTTTCGAAACAGAATTTAAAACATGCAATAAACCACATTGCACAACAATCAAATCATGGCCACCACTAGAGAGTATTTCCGAAAACTTACACTTGAGCTTAGCAAAGTTGTTTAGACTTAAACTAAGATCCCAAGACATTGGTTTCAAAGCCGAAAACCCAATTTCACTCATCGATTCCACTTCGCCTCTTGCCGAAGCACCAAATCAAGCCTCCGGATCACCACCACTTGGATCCAAAGATGACTCCCCTGTTTTAACACATTAAAACAGTAGATTAATGCATCATCATGCATTAATAGCTTCAATGAAAGCACCTAAACTCGCTGCTCTCATCCACACTCCATTTTCGGCCACCAAACACAACCGAAAATGCATCCAAACCACTTCTCAACTAAGCCCAGCCATTAACCATCAAAACCTAACATCCTTTAACATCATTTAACATCCAAAAAGAACCTAACAACATCCTTATACCTCCAGCAACACCAGATCCACAAGATCACCTCAAAAACAACCAAGAATCATAAGCTAAACTTAGGAAATTCAACCTATCCGGGATTGCATTAATCAAAACTCAATTCCTTATCAAATTAACATTCATTAATCATCATTTTAACACCTTAAAACACTGCTTAAACAGATCCAACGAAATTTCATCAAAAACACACCAAATCTTGCATTTTAACCCAAGATCCATTAAACAATCTTAAAAGCCATTTATAAAAACATCAATTAAGGATTGAGAACTTAGGAATTTCATTAAAGAACTTGAAGTTCAGAGGAGAAGGACGTTCTTACCTCCAAACTTGAGTTTCTCCTCTTTTGGAACCTAAAAGCTTGATGAATCAAGTAGCAAATTGAGAGGTTTTGTAGATATGATGATTAGGAATCAAAATAGAGTTGAAAGGAGAGAAATGAGTGACAAAATCAGAAGGAAATCTCTGGAGAGAAAGTGTTTGGGTTGAGAGAAAATGAGAGAAAAGAGAAATTGGAAAATATGAGAAATTAGTTACAAAATAACCAAAATGATTTTCCCTCCACTTTTCTTTTGCTTGAAAATCAGAATTAATCATTAAAATATCTTAGAAAAATCTGGAGAAACTCCCTTTGGGTAAATAGCTCCTTAAAGATTCAAAGTTTCAATCCTTTCAAAAACAGTCACAAAACTTTCAAAAATTACATTTTGGTCACTAGCCAAAATGTCACCCTTCCGAAACTCATTTTCCAAAATTGATTCCACAGTTCACTTAAATATATTAAAAGATGATTTTAGAACATTTTTCCATATTTTTAATGCAACCCGAACTAAGCTTTCCTAAATTCACTCTCTTAGATTCGAACAGCACTTTGACCAAACCGGTCAACGCCCAAAACTTCTAAGCCCAAAACCGGGGTGTTACAACTCTCCCCCCCTTAAGAAATTTCGTCCCCGAAATTTACCTGAAGGAAAGAGATAAGGAAACTGCTTCAGCATGTCTTCCTTCCGCTCCCACGTGGCTTCCTCAACACCTCGATGCTTCCACAGCACCTTCACCAACTCAATGGTCTTGCCACGAAGAACCTTGCTATCCGAATCCAGAACCTTCACCGGTTCCTCATCATAGGTCAAATCCGGATTCAAAACCACCTCTTCCACAGGCATCACATGCGAAGGATCAGATCTATACCTCCGGAGCATAGAGACATGGAACACATCATGAATCTTCTCCAACTCCTGAGGTAACCTCAACCGATATGCAACAGGACCCACACGCTCAACCACCTCATATGGTCCAATGTACCTAGGGCTCAACTTGCCCTTCCGGCCAAACCGCATCACCTTCTTCCAAGGCGAAACCTTCAAGAACACACGGTCACCCACCGCATACTCTATCTCCTTACGCTTCAAATCCGCGTAAGACTTCTGCCGATCAGAAGCAGCCTTCAACCGCTCACAAATGAGCTTTACCTTCTCTGTGGTCCCTTTCAACAAAGCCGGCATCGAAACCAACTTTTGACCAGTTTCAGCCCAACAAAGAGGAGTCCTACACTTCCTCCCGTACAAAGCCTCATAAGGTGCCATCTGTATACTTGCCTGATAACTGTTGTTATAAGCAAACTCAACCAAAGGTAGATGCTTCTCCCAAGAACCTTGGAACTCAATCACGCAGCACCTCAACATATCCTCCAAAATCTGGATAACTCGCTCAGACTGACCATCCGACTGAGGATGATAGGATGTACTGAAATGCAACCTTGTACCCAGAGCTTGATGCAAACACTACCAGAACCGCGATGTGAACCTCGGATCCCTATCCGACACGATCGACTTTGGCACACCATGCAGCCGCACAATCTCAGCAATGTACAGCTCTGCCAACTTATCCAAAGAAAACGTGGTATGCACAGGCAAGAAATGCGCACACTTCGTTAGGCGATCCACAATCACCCACACCGAATTCTTCTTCGAGGGAGACAAAGGTAAACCAGATACAAAATCCATGGTAACCCGTTCCCACTTCCACTCAGGGATTTTCAACGGTTGCAACAACCCTGAAGGAAACTGATGCTCAGCCTTAACTCGCTGACATACCAAACACTTGCTAACAAACTCCGCAACATCTTTCCTCAAACCCACCCAATAGTACTCATCACGAAGATCACGGTACATCTTAGTACTACCAGGGTGCATAGCAAAAGGACTACTATGACCTTCAGTCAGAATAGCACGCCTCAACTCAGCATCAGCAGGCACTACTATCCGACTCCCAAAACACAACACACCATCATCATTAAAACAGAAATCCGAAGGTCTACCCTCCGCGATATCCTGAACATGCGGCACCAAGGAATCATCCCGCAACTGCTTATCCTTGATCAACTGAACCAAAGAGGGTTTCACTTGCAACTCAGCAACGAGACCACCATCTTGCGATATGCTCAAGCTAGCAAACATAGCCCTCAGCTCAACAGCTACTTTCCTACTCAAAGCATCCGCTACAACATTAGCTTTTCCAGGATGATACTCAATCGTCAGATCATAATCCTTGAGCAACTCCAACCAACGCCGCTGCCTAAGATTCAACTCCTTCTGAGACATCAGATACCTCAAACTCTTGTGATCTGTGTACACAGTACACTTCTCACCATACAGATAATGTCTCCAGATCTTCAGAGCAAAAACCACTGCAGCCAGCTCAATATCATGCGTAGGGTAATTGCGCTCATGCACTTTCAACTGCCGCGATGCATAAGCCACCACCTTACCCTCCTGCATCAGCACACACCCCAAACCAACATAGGATGCATCACTGTAAACCACAAACTCTTTCCCTGATTCAGGCTGAATCAAGATAGGAGTTTGCGTCAAAGCCGCCTTAAGCTTCTCAAAAGCCTGCTGTCTCGCTTCCGTCCACTCATACTTAACATCCTTTTGCAACAGCTTCGTCAAAGGAGCAGCAATCTTGGAAAAACCATCCACAAACCTTCGGTAGTATCCCGCCAAACCAAGGAAACTACGGATCTCATGAACAGACTTAGGAACTTTCCAATTCATCACCGCCTCAATCTTCTGAGGATCAACACGAATCCCCTCAGCTGAGACCACATGCCCAAGAAACACCACCTCCCTTAACCAGAACTCACACTTGCTCAGCTTAGCATAAAGCTGATTCTCCAACAAAGCTTGCAAAACAATCCTCAAATGCTCTTCATGCTCCTCCTCAGTACGCGAGTACACGAGGATATCATCAATGAACACCACAACAAACTTGTCCAGGTATTCATGAAACACACGATTCATCATGTCCATGAAAGCAGCAGGAGCATTTGTCAACCCAAACGGCATCACAAGGAACTCATAATGCCCATACCTTGTCCTGAAAGCTGTCTTAGGCACATCCACATCCTTCACCTTCAACTGATAATACCCTGACCTCAAGTCAATCTTAGAGAACACAGCAGCTCCCCGAAATTGATCAAAGAGATCATCAATCCTCGGCAAAGGATACCGATTCTTGATAGTCAACTTGTTCAGCTGACGGTAATCAATGCACATTCTCATAGTGCCATCCTTCTTCTTCACAAACAAGACCGGTGCTCCCCAGGGTGACACACTCGGTCGGATGAAACCACGATCAAGCAACTCTTGCAACTGCGTCTTCAGCTCCTTCAGCTCCTTAGGTGCCATTCTATAGGGAGTAATGGACACAGGAGTTGTATTCTCATACAGCTCAATTCCAAACTCCACCTCGCGGTTAGGAGGTAAACCAGGCAACTCCTCAGGAAAAACACCAGGAAACTCCTTCACAACTCTGATATCTTGCACCCTCAACTCTTTAGAGCTAGGATTCATCACAAAAGCTAGATAGGCTTCGCAACCTTGCCTCAGCATCCTGCTCGCCTCCAAGGTAGACACCACATTGGCAAGAAACTTCACATTCTCACCAACCACAACAACTTTGTAATCATCCGCAAGCTTAAGCGAAACTCGCTTGTTTTCACAATCCACAACAGCGCGATGCTCAGCAAGCCAATCCATACCAAGGATTACATCAAAACCATAAAAGGGCAACTCCATAAGATCAACATGAAAAACATGTTCTTGAACAACCAAGGGACACCTTCTATAAAGCTTACGAGTCACAACAGTCTCACCAAAAGAACTAGTGACACGAACACCAACATCCAAAGACTCAACAGGCAAACCAAGCAATTCAGCATGCTCACGTAAAATGTATGAATGCGTAGATCCAGAATCTATCAAAGAAAGCAATGACAAGGATTGCAAAGTAAAGGTACCTGCAATCACATCCGCATCATTCCTTCCCTCACGCTGAGCATACACCCTTGCTTGGCCTCCACCTTCAGGCTGAATAGCCACAACATGGGCCACTCCACGACCACCTTCCTCTCTCCTCTGGAAGTTACCACGGCCGCGCCCACGACCTCTCTGCGGTGTAGCAACAACAGGAGCACGCACCTGATCACCAGCCAACCTAGGACAATCACGCCTCAAATGGTCTGCGGATCCACAATTCCAGCACCCATTACCAGCTGCCGCAACAGGAGCTTGCACCTCTCTCACAGCACGAGGACAGTCACGTTTCATGTGACCACGTGAACCACAGATCCAACAAGCACTCGGATCAGCTCTAGCATTGCCTCCTCTAGCAGGTGCACCACCACCTCTCTTAGCTGAAGACTGATACTTCTGATCACGTCCCCTCTTGTTCCGTCCACCTCCAGAACTATACTCAGCAGCTCGCTTGCCAGCACCCTTAGCAGATAAACTCAAGTTCATCTCAACGTCCTTGGCTCGGCCCACCAACACATCAAAATCATCATACTCGGCGGCCAGCAAATACATTTTCACATCCGTCTCTAAACCATAACGGAACCTCTCGCACCTTGCCCGCTCATCAGGTACCAGCTCAGGTGCATACTGACTGAGTCGCACAAACTGCACTTCATACTCAGCCACACTCATGCTCCCTTGGGTAAGAGACATGAATTCACGCTTCTTCTCATCAAGATATCTCACACCAAGATATCTCCGCTTGAACACATTCTGAAAGAATGTCCAAGTCACATCAGCTTCTGCCATCCCAGCAATAGTGGTTGTCCACCACGTATACGCATCCTTCTGCAGCAAGGACACAACACAACCCAGCTTCTGCACATCAGTGCAACTCATCTGGCCCAAGATTCGTTTGGTACTCTCTAGCCAAGCTTCAGAACTCTCAGCAGACATACCCCTGAACTCAATCCCACCAAGACTGCGCAGACGCTCCAAAGGTAGTCTGACTCCAGCATCTTCCTGATGCCCCGCTCCACGAGCCCCAGCTACTGCTGCTTGAAAAGCACCAGCAATAGCTTGCACTAACATCGTCATATCAGGCATAGCTTGCCCCTGACCAGCCCCAGGTCCAGCAGCTCCAGCACCAGCTGCAGCTCCAGCTTCCTCAGCCCCAGCACCACCACCACCAGGTGGAGGAGGAGGTAACACCGCACTACCCGTGTTTTCCTCATTCTCGTTCTCATTAGGAGCCGTAGCTTGCACATTACCTCGTAACTCTCTACGTGGTGCCATACTTTTACCATGCAATCACAACACAAATAAAACAAAGTCAGGCCCAGCAAGGTAAGCAATCCAAGTATTCAAGCTCAATTTCATTCAAAATCAACACCATTTCATTAGCTTTTATTTGGCAATGGGTACCCACAACATGCTACATCACCACATACATCTCAAATGCAACATACATGCAATTCACTCAACATGCTTCCACTCAACAAGCATACAAAGCATACACACTTCAATCATGCACACATTCATTCCCAATTACTCGAGAACTCAACTCTGATACCACCAAATGTAACCCCCTTAACCCGGCCTAGACGGTTGACCCGAATTAAGAAAGTCACACGGGGAAAACCAAAGTCAACCCGAAAGTCAACCTTGATTAACGACCCTTTTTTTTAAAACTTGTCTAGATGCATATTAAGCTTTAGATATGTTCATACAACATCATACTCAAAGATCATAAACATCAGAGATCTAACAGGGACCCAATTGAACAATTTACAACTTTAGGGACCAAATTGTAAATTCTGATAATTGTAAGGACTTAACCCAAATTAAAGTTACCAACTTGAAATTAATCATGTTTCATGCTTCTCTGTGAAATTTCAGCTCAAAAAGACTTCCCAAACTCATACAATTGCACAAACAATATTCAGGACCAAAATGCAAACATTTCAAAACATTTAACTGCCAATGTCAGCCCCCAACGGTCACCCGTTCCGAAACGGGAGACAGCCCGTTTCGAAACACGGGGCCGTTCCGCAACGCGTATCGAAACGGGGGTAGGGCAGTAGCCTTTCCGTTTCGGAACGGTCCCTCCCGTTTCGGACGCCTGGGCTTGTTTAAGGCACCCGTTCCGAAACGGTAGGTGCTGTTCCGAAACACCCTGCACAGATTGCCCAAAAATGCATACTTAAACATGCAATTGACCAACCAATCATGCTCCAAATGCCATCAAACTTTGCCAACATGCAATTCAACATATATGAGACATACTTGCATCAACAATTCATCAAAACATCCACATATATGAAAAGCCCCAAATCTATAGGCATGCTTCCTACACAAGCAACCATTCAAGCATAAACTTCCAATTCAAGCATATAAAGGCCAACCACAAAAACCAGCATTCTCAACAACATTCAACATACTTAGGGAGTTCAAAACATCTCCCAAAACATACACATAGGTCCCCCATTGCCAAATTACCAAAAGCTAAATGTACTTAAGAAAACCTTCCATACTTTGAGCTTTACTACCACTTGAATGCTTGCCTTCCTTGCTGCCCTCAAAGTACTTTAATGCTCTGCAATATTGGTTTGAGAAAACAAAGAGAGCGTAAGCAAAAGCTTAGTGAGGAATGCTCAATAAAACCATCCAATAATGCATTTATAAAACACTTATAAATCATGCTTCAAAACATCATTTACACATGCTCAAAAGCATGTTTAAACAAGCATCTCATGCTTCATATCATTACATGTCATATTGGCCACAAGTGATACATTTCATTTCTTTAAAAACAAGTTCATCAACTTTCACCCCAAGGACTTTTAAACACCTTGGACCCAAGGACTTTTAAACACCTTGGCCATGGACTTTTAAACACCATGATATAAATTACCTCAAGGACTTTTAAACACCTTGACCCTAAGGACTTTTAAACACCTTGGCCTATGGACTTTTAAACACCATAGAAAGGACCACACAAGGACTTTTAAACACCTTTGTGTCCGTAACAAGAATCATCCAAGGACTTTTAACCACCTTGATGTTCTTAAGTAACAAGGCTCACTCAAGGACTTTTAACCACCTTAGTGACCTCAACCTTTTCAAAACATCACTTGCCAATATACATCATTATCATCAATTTATCCACTGTTCTAAAGCATTAAACCAAGCCATATTCATCATGCATTTAAAAGCATCAAACCACATTTAATCAATGATCAAAAACAATGAGCTCTTACCTTGAGCTTCCTTCAACATATGGCTTACAAAAACAGCATTAACCATGCTAAATCATGCTTTCGAAACAGAATTTAAAACATGCAATAAACCACATTGCACAACAATCAAATCCTGGCCACCACTAGAGAGTATTTCCGAAAACTTACACTTGAGCTTAGCAAAGTTGTTTAGACTTAAACTAAGCTCCCAAGACATTGGTTTCAAAGCCGAAAACCCAATTTCACTCACCGATTCCACTTTGCCTCTTGCCGAAGCACCAAATCAAGCCTCTGGATCACCACCACTTGGATCCAAAGATGACTCCCCTGTTTTAACACATTAAAACAGTAGATTAATGCATCATCATGCATTAATAGCTTCAATGAAAGCACCTAAACTCGCTGCTCTCATCCACACTCCATTTTCGGCCACCAAACACAACCGAAAATGCATCCAAACCACTTCTCAACTAAGCCCAGCCATTAACCATCAAAACCTAACATCCTTTAACATCATTTAACATCCAAAAAGAACCTAACAACATCCTTATACCTCCAGCAACACCAGATCCACAAGATCACCTCAAAAACAACCAAGAATCATAAGCTAAACTTAGGAAATTCAACCTATCCGGGATTGCATTAATCAAAACTCAATTCCTTATCAAATTAACATTCATTAATCATCATTTTAACACCTTAAAACACTGCTTAAACAGATCCAACGAAATTTCATCAAAAACACACCAAATCTTGCATTTTAAGCCAAGATCCATTAAACAATCTTAAAAGCCATTTATAAAACATCAATTAAGGATTGAGAACTTAGGAATTTCATTAAAGAACTTGAAGTTCAGAGGAGAAGGACGTTCTTACCTCCAAACTTGAGTTTCTCCTCTTTTGGAACCAAAAAACTTGATGAATCAAGTAGCAAATTGAGAGGTTTTGTAGATATGATGATTAGGAATCAAAAGAGAGTTGAAAGGAGAGAAATGAGTGACAAAATCAGAAGGAAATCTCTGGAGAGAAAGTGTTTGGGTTGAGAGAAAATGAGAGAAAAGAGAAATTGGAAAATATGAGAAATTAGTTACAAAATAACCAAAATGATTTTCCCTCCACTTTTCTTTTGCTTGAAAATCAGAATTAATCATTAAAATATCTTAGAAAAATCTGAAGAAACTCCCTCTGGGTAAATAGCTCCTTAAAGATTCAAAGTTTCAATCCTTTCTAAAACAGTCACAAAACTTTCAAAAATTACATTTTGGTCACTAGCCAAAATGTCACCCTTCCGAAACTCATTTTCCAAAATTGATTCCACAGTTCACTTAAATATATTAAAAGATGATTTTAGAACATTTTTCCATATTTTTAATGCAACCCGAACTAAGCTTTCCTAAATTCACTCTCTTAGATTCGAACAGCACTTTGACCAAACCGGTCAACGCCCAAAACTTCTAAGCCCAAAACCGGGGTGTTACAGGCCCCATGAAGTCAATTCCCCAAACGTCAAATAATTCGACTTCAAGGATGTTTTGTAAGGGCATCTCATGTCGCCTTGAAATATTGCTTGTTCATTGACAACGATCGCATTGCTTGTAGAATTCTTGGGCATCTTTGTAGACTGTGGGCCAATACAATCCTGATTGCAAGACCTTGGTCGTTGTTCGTCTCCCTCCAAAATGGCCTCCATAAGGTGAAGAATGGCACTGCTGGAGCACATCTTGTTTTTCTTCTTCCGGGACACATCTCCTTATAACCTGATCTGCACATTGTTTAAACAAAAGACGCTCATCCCAATAATAATGCTTAGCATCATGTTGGAACCACTTCTTCCCTTGATGAGTAAGGTTATAAGGTAGTATACCACTGACTAAAAAATTTACAAGATCGGCATACCATGGTGTTGTTGAGGCTAGATCCACAGTTGTTGCCGAGGGCATTGCCGAGGCAATCCCTATTGCCATTGCCGGGGCAGTATCAGTTGAGGTTGCCCAGGAAATGAATAACTTCTCATCGGGGAATGCTTCTTGGATTTTTGCATTTGTGGTGTCTTTTTCTCCTTGTTCCAGTCGTGACAAATGATCGGCAACTTGGTTCTCAGTACCTTTCCGGTCCTTAATTTCAATGTCAAACTCTTGTAAAAGTAAAATGCAACGAATTAAATGAGGTTTGGCATCTTTCTTGGAAAAGAGGTACTTAATTGCCGAATGGTCAGTATGAACAATTACCTTGGTTCCAATCAGGTATGAACGAAATTTATCAAAAGCGAACACTACGGCTAGTAACTCTTTCTCGATGGTGGTGTAGTTTACTTGCGCCTCATTAAGAGTTTCACTAGCGTAGTAGATCACATGAAAGATCTTACTTGCTCGTTGACCTAAGACTGCTCCTACCACAAAGTCACTTGCATCACACATAAGTTCAAAGGGCAATGTCCAATCTGGTGGAACTACTATTGGTGCGGTTACAAGTTTCTGTTTCAGGGTCTCGAATGCTTTGATGCATGAGTCATTGAAGTCAAAGGCTCTATCCTGTTCAAGAAAGTTACACAAAGGTTTAGTAATCTTAGAAAAATTTTCTATAAATCTTCTATAAAAGCCTGCA
Organism: Hibiscus trionum; assembly: GCA_030270665.1. Taxonomy (NCBI): domain Eukaryota; kingdom Viridiplantae; phylum Streptophyta; class Magnoliopsida; order Malvales; family Malvaceae; genus Hibiscus; species Hibiscus trionum. The sequence goes on from BSYR01000021.1 coordinate 35,066,194, forward strand.
TGTCCCAAGAAACTTCGAATTCCCTTGACTGAAGTTGGTGGGGGCAGTTTCTCGATCACATCCACTTTTGCTTTGTGGACATCAATTCCCTTAGATGAGATTTTGTGGCCGAGAACTATGCCTTCATCCACCATAAACTGACACTTCTCCCAATTTAGGACCAAGTCAGATTTCTCGCATCGTTTAAGTACTTTCTCCAAATTGCATAGGCAATTGTCGAAATCATCTCCAATACTGAGAAATCATCCATGAAGATTTCCAGGAAATCTTCTACCATGTCGGAGAAAATTGCCATCATGCATCGTTGGAAGGTTGTCGGGTGTAGAGCATTTTAGGTGTTCTCTTTTTATGAGCGCATGTAACCCCCTTAGCCCGGCCTAGACGGTTGACCCGAACTACGAAGATTACACGGGGAAAACCAAAGTCAACCCGAAAGTCAACCTTGATTAACGACCCTTTTTTTCTTTTTAATCTTGTCTAGATTCACATTAATCCTAAGCGAACACTTGAGAAACAGTTACGAGTAAAGCACAGCGATCGGATTGGAAAAAGGGACTCAATTGCACAATATACAAAGTCCAAGGACCAAAATGTAAATTCTGAAAATTTTAAGGTCTTAACTGATTTTTAAGTCGCCAATATTAAATTAGTCACATTACATGCATCTCTGTCAAATTACACCTTAATCGGACATATCAAACTCATACAATTGCAATTACCAATTTCAGGACTAAAACGTAAAGCTTGCAAACCTTAAAACCATTCAAATCAGTGCCCAACGGTCACCTGTTTCAGAACGGTGTTGATCGTTCCGAAACATGGGTTCGTTTTGAAGCTTTTTCTGAAACAGGGCTTGACAGTGGCCAAATCGTTCCGGAACGGCCTCCACCCGTTTCGAAACACCAAGGCCATTACAGGCCCCTGTTTCGAAACGATAGTGCCCGTTCCGATACGGTTTGCCCAGAAGCTGCAGATTTTGCTGATTTTTCATACACAAATCCATTCAATCACATCCTATTGACTTCCTAATCATGCCAACAAGTCATCATACATATAAGGTACATGTTTGCAACCTCAAAACACATTCATAGCATCAAACATGGAATTTCACAAGTCTATAGGCATGCTTCCCATTTTTCCAAAACCAAGCAACCAACCAATCACCAAAACAATCATTAAATGGCCATTTACAATCCAAAACACCAAAAGCAACATGCCACAAACCAGGGAGTCCAGAACATCTCCCAAAACACAACCTTAGGTTCCCATTGCCAAATTACCAAAACTAATAGTGTTTGAAAACATCACCATACATGAGCTTAGTTTCCCCTTGGACTCTTAGCTTCCTTCCTGCCCTCAAACACTTCAATTGTCTGCATTATTGGTACAAAAGAGAGAGCGTAAGCACAATAGCTTAGTGAGGCATGCTCTAAAGAAAATAACACAATAATGCCATTTTGAAAACACTATCCACAAGCTTTAAAACACAAGCTTAACTCTTTTCATGCAACCATGCATACTTTACAAGAATCTCATGCTTCATTACATCAATTCAACATATTGGCTTTCAAGTGATAATTCATAACCATTTTCAATCCAAAACACAATCGGATACGCGGATTACAAGCATTGTCCCACACGCTTCATACACACTACCGTACACAAAAGGTGGAGTTTTCGGTACAATCACAACCCCTCAACACCCCTCATCGGTAGTTGTATAACTTCCTAACGAGAGCACGGGACACATAACACAAGGACCACACACATGGACTTTTAACTACCGTTGTGACCTTAATAAGATCCACACACGGACTTTTAACCACCGTTGTGATCTTAACCCTCTCGTTAGGATACTTGGATGGAGTTTTCGGTACAATCACAACCCCTCAACATCCAAGGCGACTTTATTCACGGTGCACCCAATCCTATAGCTGGCTAACTATATCCGATTCAAGTACTTTTAAACCATAACATCAATTGCCAATATAGAACATATAACATCAACATTCCATTGTTTTAAAGCATTAAACAAAGCCATTTAACATCATGCATCACTATGCATCAAACCACATTTACAATATGTAAAACCAAGGATCTCTTACCTTGAGCATCCTTCGACATATGGCTTTCAAAACCAGCATTAACAATGCCAAAACATTCTTTCAAAACAGAATTTAAACATGCAAATTATATCCAAATGCACTCAACCACTTCATGGCTCATTCAAGAGAGTTTTTCCGAAAACTTACTCTTGAGCTTAGTTAAGTTGCTTAGACTTAAACTAAGCTCCCAAAACCTTAAAACATTTGTTTCAAAGTTGGAAACCCAACTTCACTCACCAATTTCGTTTCGCAAGCTTGCCGAAACGCCGATCAAGCCTCTGGATCAACTCCAAAGGTGTCCGAAGATTCCTCCCCTGTTTTAAACACATCAAAGCAGAGGATTAATGCATCATCATGCATTGAAATCGTCAGCCAACACACTTAAACCCGCTGCTCTTCCTAAAGCCAACATTTCGGCTAGCAAACACAACCGAAATCACCTCCAAACTCTTCCAAAACTTAACCCAGCCAAGATCCATCACTTCTAACCAATTCTAAACATCAATTAACAACCAAAAAGAACCTAAACTCGTCTTTATACCTCCAGCTATAACAGAACACCAAGATCACCCCAAAAACCACCATTTTCATAAGCAAAAACTTAGGAAACATAACCTATTCGGGATTACATTGATAAAAACTCATTTACACATCATTAGACATCCAAAATACATTTAAGAATCATCTCATAACAGAGCCCAAACAATCACAACGAAATTCTTCAAGATTTCCTCCAAATCTTGAGTTTTAAGCCAAAAATCAAGTTTCTATTAATAAAACCATTTACAAACTTAAATTAAGGATTGAAAACTTGGGAATTTCAATAAAGAACTGAATATTTAGAGGAGAAGAACAATATTACCTCTAAATGGTGATTTCTCCTTGATTAGAGCCAATTTTCTTGAAAATCCAATGAGCAAATCAAAAGGATTTGATGTAAGATGGATTAGAAACTAATTGATGATTGAAATCTCATCAATTGAAGTGGAAACCAATGAAAAAGTTGCTGGAGAAAAGTGTTTGGGTGATGGAATTTTGAGTGAAAATGAAATGAGAAAATTTTAGGAAAAGTTAGTTATGAAAATCTAAAAAGTGGTTTCTCTTTTTCATTTAATTAATTAAACATTAATTAAATCATCTAAATTAAGGAAAAATCTGGAGAAATCATTTTTGGGTAAATTAGCTCCTTAAAGATTCAAAGTTTCAATCCTTACAAAACAGTCACCACTGAACTTTTCAAAAATCGCATTTTAGTCACTATTCCAAAATGTTGTATTTCCAAACCTTATTTTGCAAAATTGATTTCACCACTCTCTTATATATATTAAAAGAGGATTTTTTGATATTTTTCCATATTTTAAAGCATCCCGAACTAGGTTTTCCCTAAAGCGTCCTTTTATATTCGAACCGAATAATCAGACCGGCCCGGTTCAGACCCTAAACTTCCAGGCCCAAAATTGGGGTGTTACAACTCTCCCCTTAAGAAATTTCGTCCTCGAAATTTACCTGGAGGAAAGAGGTACGGAAAATGCTTCTTCATATCATCCTTTCTTTCCTACGTGGCTTCCTCAACACCACGATGCCTCCACAACACCTTAACCAATTCAATGGTCTTGCCTCGAAGAACTTTACTGTCCGAATCCAGAATTTCAACCGGTTCTTCATCATAGGTCAAGTCTGGATTCAACTCCACTTCCTCCACAGGCATAACATGCGAAGGATCAGATCTATACCTCCGAAGCATAGAGACATGAAACACATCATGTATCTTTTCAAATTCTTGCGGCAACCTCAGCTTGTACGCAATAGGACCCACACGTTCAATCACCTCGTATGGTCCAATGTACCTAGGGCTCAACTGTAACGCCCCGGTTTTGGGCTTAGAAGTTCTGGGCGTTGACCGGTTTGGTCAAAGTGCTGTTCGAATCTAAAGAGGTGAAATTAGGAAAGCCTAGTTCGGGTTGCATTAAAAATATGGAAAAATGTTCTAAAATCATCTTTTAATATAATTAAGTGAACTGTGAAATCAAATTTGAAAAATGGGTTTTGGAAGTATGACATTTTGGCTAGTGACCAAAATGTAAATTTTGAAAGTTTGGTGACTGTTTTATAAAGAGTTGAAACTTTGAATCCTTAAGGAGCTATTAATCCAAAGATGATTTCTCCAGATTTTTCTAAGATATTTTAAGTCTAAAATCTGATTTTAAAGGTTATTAAAATTGGAGGGAAGCCATTTTGGCTATTTTTGGATGTTGTAACCAACTTTGCTAAACTTTCTTTCTCTCATTTTCTCTCAAACCAAACACTACTTTTCCAGAGAACTTGATCTGATTTCTTCACCTAAATCCCTCCATTCAACTCTCATTTGATTCCAAATCATTGTATCTTCAAATCTCTTCAATTGCTAAGTGTTTCAACAAGGATTTTCATTCCAAAAAGTGGAGAAACACAAGTTTGGAGGTAAGAACGTCCTTCTCCTCTAAACTATCAGTTCTTTACTGAAATTCCCAAGTTATCAACTCTTGATTGACGTTTAATTAAAGGCTTTTGAGTTTGGAATTGTATCTTGGCTTATAATGCAAGATTTGATGGTTTTTCATGATTTTTCGTTAGATCTGATTGATCTGTGATTTGAGATGTGTTTTTGATGTTAAATGAACTCTAAATTGATAAGGAAATGAGTTTTGATTAATGCAATCCCGGATAGGTTGAGTTTCCTAAGTTTAGCTTATGTTTTTTGGATGTTTTTGTGGTGATCTTGTGGATCTGTTGTTGCTGGAGGTATAAGGATGTTTGTAGGTTGTTTTTAGATGTTTTATGGTGTTAATGGATGTAAGGTTTTGCTGGTTTATGGCTGGGCTTTGTTGGGAGGTGGTTTTGGTGCAATTTCGGTTGTGTTTGGTGGCCGAAATTGGAGTGGGAATGAGAGCAGCGAGTTTGAGTGCTTTCATTGAAGCTTTTGATGCTTGATGATGCATTAAACCTCTGCTTTAATGTGTTTAATCAGGGGAGGCATCTTTGGATCCAAGAGTTGTTGATTCGGAAGCTTGATTTCGTGCTTCGGCAAGTGGCGAAGTGGAATCGGTGAGTGAAATTGGGTTTTCGGCTTTGAAACCAATGTCTTGGGAGCTTAGTTTAAGTCTAAACAACTTTGCTAAGCTCGAGCGTAAGTTTTCGGAATTTCTCTCTAGTGGTGGCCATGATTTTTGTTGTGTTGCAAAATGATTATTTGCATGTTTTACATACTGTTTGGAAGCATGTTTTAGCATGGTTTTTGCTGATGATGTAAGCCATATGTTGAAGGTAACTCTAGGTAGGAGTTCCTTGCTTTTGTACATTGAAATGATGTGGTTTAATGCTTTTAAATGCATGATGAATATGGCTTGGTTTTATGCTTTAAAACAGTGATGTAAGTGATGAAAATGATGTATATTGGCAAGTGAGGTTTTAAAATGTTAAGGTCACTAAGGTGGTTAAAAGTCCTTGAGTGAGCCTTGTTACTTATGAACATCAAGGTGGTTAAAAGTCCTTGGATGGTTCATGTTGTGGACACTAAGGTGGTTAAAAGTCCTTAGGTTATCCTTTTTCATGGTGTTTAAAAGTCCATGGCCAAGGTATTTAAAAGTCATTGGGATCAAGGTGTTTAAAAGTCCTTGATGTGATACATTCTATGGTGTTTAAAAGTCCATAGGCCAAGGTGTTTAAAAGTCCTTGGGGTGAAAGTTGATGAACTTGTTTTTAAAGAAATGGAATTTATCACTTGTGGCCAATATGACATGTTATGATTTGATGCATGAGATGCATGTTTAAGTAAGCTTTTGAGCATGTGTAAATGATGGTTTAAAGCATGTTTAATAAAGTGTTTTACAAATGCATTATTGGATGGTTTTATTGAGCATTCCTCACTAAGCTTTTGCTTACGCTCTCTTCGTTTTCCCTTGATTCAATAATGCAGAGCATTAGAGACCTTTTGAGGGCAGCAAGAAGGGCAAGAATTCAAGTGCAAGTAAAGCTCAATGTATGGAAGGTTTTTGTTAAACATTTTAGCTTTTGGGTGATTTGGCAATGGGGAAACCATGTGTATGTTTTGGGAGGTGTTTTGTACTCCCTAAGTATGTTTCTTGATGTTAAGATTGTTGGTCTTTGGATTGGATCTTTATATGCTTGTTTTGTAAGTTTGGTGCTTGAATATCTAGCTTGTGTAGGAAGCATGCCTATAGAATTGGGGCTTTTTGCATATGATGATGTTTGGTTGAATTGATGATGCTAATATGTTTTATATATGTTGAATCGCATGCTGGTAAAGTTTGGTGACATTTGGAGCATGTTTGATTGTGTAATTGCATGTTTAAAGTGGAGTTTTGGAGCAATCTGGGCAGGGTGTTTCGGAACAGCACCTACCGTTTCGGAACGGGTGCCTTAATCGTGCCCAGGCGTCCGAAACGGGAGGGGCCGTTCCGAAACGGAAAGGCCACTGCCAGACCCCCGTTTCGAAACGGGCTATGCCTGTTTTAGAACGGCCCCGCGTTTCGAAACGGGCTGTCTCCCGTTTCGGAACGGTTGACCGTTGGGGGCTGACATTGGCAGTTATGTGTTTTGGATTGTTTGCGTTTTGGTCCTGAAACTTGTTTGTGCAATTGTATGAGTTTGGGAAGTCCTTTCGAGCTGAAATTTCACAGAGAAGTATGAAACATGATTAATTTCAAGTTGGTAACTTCAATTTGGGTTAAGTCCTTATAATTATCAGAATTTACAATTTGGTCCCTAAAGTTGTAAATTGTTCAATTGAGTCCCTGTTTGATCTCTGATGTTTGTGATCTTTTGGTATGATGTTTGTGTGATCACAATTAGGCTTAATATGCATCTAGACAAGTTTTTAAGCAGTAAAAAAAGGGTCGTTAATCAAGGTTGACTTTCGGGTTGACTTTGGTTTTCCCCGTGTGACTTTCTTAATTCGGGTCAACCGTCTAGGCCGGGTTAAGGGGGTTACATTTGGTGGTATCAGAGCTGAGTTCTCGAGTAATTGGGAATGTTTGTATGCATGATTGAAGTATGTATGCTATGAATGCTTGTTGTTTGAAAGCATGTTCAGTGGTTTGAAATGTTGATGCAGTTGAGTTGTATGCTCTGATGTTGCATGTTGAGGGTACCCATTGCCAAACAAAAGCTAAAGGAAAGATGTTGTTTTGAAATGAAATTGAGCTTGAATACTTGGATTGCTTACCTTGCTGGGCCTGACTTTGTTTTATTTGTGTTGTGATTGCATGGTAAAAGTATGACACCACGTAGAGAGTTAAGAGGTAATGCGAGAGCTACGGCTCCTAACGAGAATGAGAATGAAGAGCACACTGGTAGTGCTGTGTTACCCCCTCCTCCGCCTGGTGGTGGTGCTGGAGGTGCGAGAGCTGAAGCTGCAGCTGATGCTGGTGCTGGAGCTACTGGACCAGAGGTTGGTCAGGGGCAAGCTATGCCTGATATGTCTGTTTTGGTACAAGCTATTGCGGGTGCTTTTCGAGCAGCAGTAGCTGGAGCTCAGGGAGCTGGGCATCAGGGAGATGCTGGAGTCAGATTGCCTTTGGAGCGTATGCGCAGTCTTGGAGGGACTGAGTTTAGAGGTTTGTTAGCCGAGAGTTCTGAGGCTTGGCTGGAAAGTACCAAGCGTATCTTGGGTCAGATGAGTTGCACGGATGTGCAAAAGCTGGGCTGTGTTGTGTCCTTGCTGCAGGACGATGCTTATACATGGTGGACGACTACCATTTCTGGAATGGCTGAAGCTGATGTTACCTGGACATTCTTTCAGAATGTGTTTAAAAGAAGATATCTGGGAGTGAGATATCTGGATGAGAAAAAGCGGGAATTCATGTCTCTTACCCAAGGGAGCATGAGTGTAGCTGAGTACGAGGTACAGTTTGTACGGCTCAGTCAGTATGCACCGGAGCTGATACCTGATGAGAGGGCAAGGTGCGAGAGGTTCCGTTACGGTCTTGTGACGGATGTTAAGATGTATTTGCTGGCCGCCGAGTATGAAGATTTTGATGTGTTGGTGGGCCGAGCAAAGGACGTTGAGATGAACCTGAGTTTGTCTGCTAAGGGTGCTGGCAAGCGAGCTGCTGAGTATAGCTCCGGAGGTGGACGGAACAAGAGGGGACGAGATCAGAAGTATCAGTCCTCAGCCAGGAGAGGTGGTGGTGCACCTGCTAGAGGAGGCAATGCTAGAGCTGATCCTAGTGCTTGTTGGATCTGTGGTTCCGGTGGTCACTTGAAGCGTGACTGTCCTCGTGCTGAGAGAGTGGCACAAGCTCCTGTTGCAACAGCTGGTAATGCTGGGAATGGGTGCTGGAATTGTGGTTCTGCGGACCACTTGAGGCGAGATTGTCCGAGGATGGCTGGTGAGCAGGTGCGTGCTCCTGTTGTTGCTGCACCACAGAGAGGTCGTGGGCGCGGCCGTGGTAATTTCCAGAGGAGAGAGGAAGGTGGCCGAGGGGTAGCTCATGTTGTAGCTATTCAGCCTGAAGGTGGAGGCCAAGCGAGGGTGTATGCTCAGAGAGAGGGCAGGAATGATGCGGATGTGATTGCAGTTACCTTTACTTTGCAGTCCTTGTCATTGCTTTCTTTGATTGATTCTGGATCTACGCATTCATATATTCTTCGTGAGCATGCTGAATTGCTTGGTTTGCCTGTTGAGTCTTTGGATGTTGGTGTTCGGGTCACTAGTTCTTTTGGTGAGACTGTTGTGACTCGAAAGTTGTATAGAAGGTGCCCTTTGGTTGTTCAAGAGCATGTCTTTCATGTTGATCTTATGGAGTTGCCCTTCTATGGTTTTGATGTGATCCTTGGTATGGATTGGCTTGCTGAGCATCGTGCTGTTGTGGATTGTGAGAATAAGCGTGTTTCGCTTAAGCTTGCGGATGATTATGAAGTTGTGGTGGTTGGTGAGAATGTGAAGTTTCTTGCCAATGTGGTATCTTCTTTGGAGGCGAGCAGGATGCTGAGGCAAGGTTGCGAAGCCTATCTAGCTTTTGTGATGAATCCTAGCTCTAAGGAGTTGAGGGTGCAAGATATCAGGGTTGTAAAGGAGTTTCCTGGTGTTTTTCCTGAGGAGTTGCCTGGTTTACCTCCTAACCGCGAGGTGGAGTTTGGAATTGAGCTGTATGAGAATACAATTCATGTGTCCATTACTCCCTATAGAATGGCACCTAAGGAGCTGAAGGAGCTGAAGACGCAGTTGCAAGAGTTTCTTGATCGTGGTTTCATCCGGCCGAGTGTGTCACCTTGGGGAGCACCGGTCTTGTTTGTGAAGAAGAAGGATGGCACTATGAGAATGTGCATTGATTACCGTCAGCTGAACAAGTTGACTATCAAGAATCGGTATCCTTTGCCGAGGATTGATGATCTCTTTGATCAATTTCGGGGAGCTGCTGTGTTCTCTAAGATTGACTTGAGGTCAGGGTATTATCAGTTGAAGGTGAAGGATGTGGATGTGCCTAAGACAGCTTTTCAGGACAAGGTATGGGCATTATGAGTTTCTTGTGATGCCGTTTGGGTTGACAAATGCTCCTGCTGCTTTCATGGACATGATGAATCGTGTGTTTCATGAATACCTGGACAAGTTTGTCGTGGTGTTCATTGATGATATCCTCGTGTACTCGCGTACTGAGGAGGAGCATGAAGAGCATTTGAGGATTGTTTTGCAAGCTTTGTTAGAGAATCAGCTTTATGCTAAGCTGAGCAAGTGTGAGTTCTGGTTGAGAGAGGTGGTTTTTCTTGGGCATGTGGTCTCAGCTGAGGGGATTCGTGTTGATCCTCAGAAGATTGAGGCGGTGATGAGCTGGAAGGTTCCTAAGTCTGTTCATGAGGTCCGTAGTTTCCTTGGTTTGGCGGGATACTACCGAAGGTTTGTGGATGGGTTTTCCAAGATTGCTGCTCCTTTGACAAAGCTGTTGCAGAAGGATGTTAAGTATGAGTGGACAGAAGCGAGACAGCAGGCTTTTGAGAAGCAGAAGGCGGCTTTGACGCAAGCTCCTATCTTGATTCAGCCTGAATTAGGGAAAGAGTTTGTGGTTTATAGTGATGCATCCTATGTTGGTTTGGGGTGTGTGCTAATGCAGGAGGGTAAGGTGGTGGCTTATGCATCGCGGCAGTTGAAAGTGCATGAGCGCAATTACCCTACGCACGATATTGAGCTGGCTGCAGTGGTTTTTGCTCTGAAGATCTGGAGGCATTATCTGTATGGAGAGAAGTGTACTGTGTACACAGATCACAAGAGTTTGAGGTATCTGATGTCTCAGAAGGAGTTGAATCTTAGGCAGCGGCGTTGGTTGGAGTTGCTCAAGGATTATGATCTGACGATTGAGTATCATCCTGGAAAAGCTAATGTTGTTGCTGATGCCTTGAGTAGGAAGGTAGCTGTTGAGTTGAGAGCCATGTTTGCTAGCTTGAGCATATCGTGTGATGGTGGTCTTGTGGCTGAGTTGCATGTGAAGCCGTCTATGGTTCAGTTGATCAAGGATAAGCAGTTGTTGGATGATTCCTTGGTGTCTCATGTTCAGGATATCGCGGAGGGTAGACCTTCGGATTTCTGTTTCAATGATGATGGTGTGCTGTGTTTTGGGAGTCGGATAGTAGTGCCCAATGATGCTGAGTTGAGGCGTGCTATTCTGACTGAAGGTCATAGTAGTCCTTTTGCTATGCACCCTGGTAGTACTAAGATGTATCGTGATCTTCGTGATGAGTACTATTGGGTTGGTTTGAAGAAGGACGTTGCGGAGTTCGTGAGCAAGTGTTTGGTGTGTCAGCGAGTTAAGGCTGAGCATCAGTTTCCTTCTGGTTTGTTGCAACCGTTGAAAATCCCTGAATGGAAGTGGGAGAGGGTTACCATGGATTTTGTATCTGGTTTACCTTTGTCTCCATCGAAGAAGAATTCGGTCTGGGTGATTGTGGATCGCCTGACGAAGTGTGCACATTTCTTGCCTGTGCATACTATGTTTTCTTTGGATAGGTTGGCAGAGCTGTACATTGCTGAGATTGTGCGGCTGCATGGTGTGCCTAAGTCGATTGTGTCGGATAGGGATCCGAGGTTCACATCGCGGTTCTGGCAGTGTTTGCATCAAGCTCTGGGTACAAAGTTGCATTTCAGTACATCCTATCATCCTCAGTCGGATGGTCAGTCTGAGCGAGTTATCCAGATTTTGGAGGATATGTTGAGGTGCTGCGTGATTGAGTTCCAAGGTTCTTGGGAGAAGCATCTGCCTTTGGTTGAGTTTGCTTATAACAACAGTTATCAGGCGAGCATACAGATGGCACCTTATGAGGCTTTGTACGGGAGGAAGTGTAGGACTCCTCTTTGTTGGGCTGAGACTGGTCAAAAGTTGGTTTCGATGCCGGCTTTGTTGAAAGGGACCACAGAGAAGGTGAAGCTCATTTGTGAGCGGTTAAAGGCTGCTTCTGATCGGCAGAAGTCTTACGCGGATTTGAAGCGTAAGGAGATAGAGTATGCGGTGGGTGACCGTGTGTTCTTGAAGGTTTCGCCTTGGAAGAAGGTGATGCGGTTTGGCCGGAAGGGCAAGTTGAGCCCTAGATACATTGGACCATATGAGGTGCTTGAGCGTGTGGGTCCTGTTGCGTATCGGTTGAGGTTACCTTAGGAGTTGGAGAAGATTCATGATGTGTTTCATGTTTCTATGCTCCGGAAGTATAGATCTGATCCTTCGCATGTGATGCCTGTGGAGGAAGTGGTTTTGAATCCGGATTTGACCTATGATGAGGAACCGGTGAAGGTTCTGGATTCGGATAGCAAGGTTCTTCGTGGCAAGACCATTGAGTTTGTGAAGGTGCTGTGGAAGCATCGCGGTGTTGAGGAAGCCACGTGGGAGCGGAAGGAAGACATGCTGAAGCAGTTTCCTTATCTCTTTCCTTCAGGTAAATTTCGAGGACGAAATTTCTTAAGGGGGGGAGAGTTGTAACGCCCCGGTTTTGGGCTTAGAAGTTCTGGGCGTTGACCGGTTTGGTCAAAGTGCTGTTCGAATCTAAAGAGGTGAAATTAGGAAAGCCTAGTTCGGGTTGCATTAAAAATATGGAAAAATGTTCTAAAATCATCTTTTAATATAATTAAGTGAACTGTGAAATCAATTTTGAAAAATGGGTTTTGGAAGTATGACATTTTGGCTAGTGACCAAAATGTAAATTTTGAAAGTTTGGTGACTGTTTTATAAAGAGTTGAAACTTTGAATCCTTAAGGAGCTATTAATCCAAAGATGATTTCTCCAGATTTTTCTAAGATATTTTAAGTCTAAAATCTGATTTTAAAGGTTATTAAAATTGGAGGGAAGCCATTTTGGCTATTTTTGGATGTTGTAACCAACTTTGCTAAACTTTCTTTCTCTCATTTTCTCTCAAACCAAACACTACTTTTCCAGAGAACTTGATCTGATTTCTTCACCTAAATCCCTCCATTCAACTCTCATTTGATTCCAAATCATTGTATCTTCAAATCTCTTCAATTGCTAAGTGTTTCAACAAGGATTTTCATTCCAAAAAGTGGAGAAACACAAGTTTGGAGGTAAGAACGTCCTTCTCCTCTAAACTATCAGTTCTTTACTGAAATTCCCAAGTTATCAACTCTTGATTGACGTTTAATTAAAGGCTTTTGAGTTTGGAATTGTATCTTGGCTTATAATGCAAGATTTGATGGTTTTTCATGATTTTTCGTTAGATCTGATTGATCTGTGATTTGAGATGTGTTTTTGATGTTAAATGAACTCTAAATTGATAAGGAAATGAGTTTTGATTAATGCAATCCCGGATAGGTTGAGTTTCCTAAGTTTAGCTTATGTTTTTTGGATGTTTTGTGGTGATCTTGTGGATCTGTTGTTGCTGGAGGTATAAGGATGTTTGTAGGTTGTTTTTAGATGTTTTATGGTGTTAATGGATGTAAGGTTTTGCTGGTTTATGGCTGGGCTTTGTTGGGAGGTGGTTTTGGTGCAATTTCGGTTGTGTTTGGTGGCCGAAATTGGAGTGGGAATGAGAGCAGCGAGTTTGAGTGCTTTCATTGAAGCTTTTGATGCTTGATGATGCATTAAACCTCTGCTTTAATGTGTTTAATCAGGGGAGGCATCTTTGGATCCAAGAGTTGTTGATTCGGAAGCTTGATTTCGTGCTTCGGCAAGTGGCGAAGTGGAATCGGTGAGTGAAATTGGGTTTTCGGCTTTGAAACCAATGTCTTGGGAGCTTAGTTTAAGTCTAAACAACTTTGCTAAGCTCGAGCGTAAGTTTTCGGAATTTCTCTCTAGTGGTGGCCATGATTTTTGTTGTGTTGCAAAATGATTATTTGCATGTTTTACATACTGTTTGGAAGCATGTTTTAGCATGGTTTTTGCTGATGATGTAAGCCATATGTTGAAGGTAACTCTAGGTAGGAGTTCCTTGCTTTTGTACATTGAAATGATGTGGTTTAATGCTTTTAAATGCATGATGAATATGGCTTGGTTTTATGCTTTAAAACAGTGATGTAAGTGATGAAAATGATGTATATTGGCAAGTGAGGTTTTAAAATGTTAAGGTCACTAAGGTGGTTAAAAGTCCTTGAGTGAGCCTTGTTACTTATGAACATCAAGGTGGTTAAAAGTCCTTGGATGGTTCATGTTGTGGACACTAAGGTGGTTAAAAGTCCTTAGGTGATCCTTTTTCATGGTGTTTAAAAGTCCATGGCCAAGGTATTTAAAAGTCCTTGGGATCAAGGTGTTTAAAAGTCCTTGATGTGATACATTCTATGGTGTTTAAAAGTCCATAGGCCAAGGTGTTTAAAAGTCCTTGGGGTGAAAGTTGATGAACTTGTTTTTAAAGAAATGGAATTTATCACTTGTGGCCAATATGACATGTTATGATTTGATGCATGAGATGCATGTTTAAGTAAGCTTTTGAGCATGTGTAAATGATGGTTTAAAGCATGTTTAATAAAGTGTTTTACAAATGCATTATTGGATGGTTTTATTGAGCATTCCTCACTAAGCTTTTGCTTACGCTCTCTTCGTTTTCCCTTGATTCAATAATGCAGAGCATTAGAGACCTTTTGAGGGCAGCACGAAGGGCAAGAATTCAAGTGCAAGTAAAGCTCAATGTATGGAAGGTTTTTGTTAAACATTTTAGCTTTTGGGTGATTTGGCAATGGGGAAACCATGTGTATGTTTTGGGAGGTGTTTTGTACTCCCTAAGTATGTTTCTTGATGTTAAGATTATTGGTCTTTGGATTGGATCTTTATATGCTTGTTTTGTAAGTTTGGTGCTTGAATATCTAGCTTGTGTAGGAAGCATGCCTATAGAATTGGGGCTTTTTGCATATGATGATGTTTGGTTGAATTGATGATGCTAATATGTTTTATATATGTTGAATCGCATGCTGGTAAAGTTTGGTGACATTTGGAGCATGTTTGGTTGTGTAATTGCATGTTTAAAGTGGAGTTTTGGAGCAATCTGGGCAGGGTGTTTCGGAACAGCACCTACCGTTTCGGAACGGGTGCCTTAATCGTGCCCAGGCGTCCGAAACGGGAGGGGCCGTTCCGAAACGGAAAGGCCACTGCCAGACCCCCGTTTCGAAAAGGGCTATGCCTGTTTCGGAACGGCCCCACGTTTCGAAACGGGCTGTCTCCCGTTTCGGAACGGTTGACCGTTGGGGGCTGACATTGGCAGTTATGTGTTTTGGATTGTTTGTGTTTTGGTCCTGAAACTTGTTTGTGCAATTGTATGAGTTTGGGAAGTCCTTCCGAGCTGAAATTTCACAGAGAAGTATGAAACATGATTAATTTCAAGTTGGTAACTTCAATTTGGGTTAAGTCCTTATAATTATCAGAATTTACAATTTGGTCCCTAAAGTTGTAAATTGTTCAATTGAGTCCCTGTTTGATCTCTGATGTTTGTGATCTTTTGGTATGATGTTTGTGTGATCACAATTAGGCTTAATATGCATCTAGACAAGTTTTTAAGCAGTAAAAAAAAGGGTCGTTAATCAAGGTTGACTTTCAGGTTGACTTTGGTTTTCCCCGTGTGACTTTCTTAATTCGGGTCAACCGTCTAGGCCGGGTTAAGGGGGTTACATCAACTTACCCTTACGACCAAACCTCATCACCTTCTTCCAAGGCGAAACCTTCAAGAACACACGATCGCCTACCGCAAACTCAATCTCCTTACGCTTCAAATCTGCGTAAGATTTCTGTCTATCAGTAGCTGCCTTCAAACGCTCACAAATGAGCTTCACCTTCTCGGTGGTTCCTTTCAACAAAGCTGGCATTGAAACCAACTTCTGACTTGTTTCAGCCCAATAAAGAGGAGTCATGCACTTCCTCCCATACAAGGCTTCATAAGGTGCCATTTGAATACTTGTCTGGTAGCTATTGTTATAAGCAAACTCCACCAAAGGCAAATGCTTCTCCCAAGAACCTTGGAACTCAATCACACAGCACCTCAACATATCCTCCAGCACTTGGATAACTCGCTCATACTGTCCATCCGACTGTGGATGATAAGAAGTACTGAAATTCAACCGTGTACCCAAAGCTTGATGCAAACATTCCCAGAAATGTGATGTAAACCTCGGTTCCCTATACGACACTATAGACTTTGGCGCACCATGCAGTCGCACAATCTCAGCAATGTACAACTCTACAAGCTTGTCTAAGGTATACGTAGTATGCACAAGTAAGAAATGCGCACACTTCGTAAGGCGATCCACAATCACCCACACCGAATTCTTCTTCGATGGCGACAAAGGAAAACCAGACACAAAGTCCATGGTAATCCTTTCCCACTTCCACTCAGGAATCCTCAACGGCTGCAACAACCCAGAAGGAAACTGATGCTCAGCCTTAACTCGCTGACAAACCATGCACTTACTCACATACTCCACAACATCTTTCTTTAAACCCACCCAATAGTACTCATCCTTAAGATCACGGTACATCTTAGTACTACCAGGGTGCATAGCAAAAGGACTACTATGAGCCTCAGTCAGAATAGTACGCCGCAACTCAGCATCATTCAGCACTACCATCTGACTCCCAAAACATAGAACCCCGTCATCATTAAAGCAAAAATCCGATGGTCTATCCTCAGCAATATCCTGAACATGTGGCACCAAGGAATCATCCAACAACTGCTTATCCTTAATCAACTGAACCAAGGAAGGTTTCACTTGCAATTCAGCCACAAGACCCCCATCTCGCGAAATACTCAAGCTGGCAAACATAGCCCTCAACTCCACTGCCACTTTTCTACTCAAAGCATCCGCTACAACATTAGCTTTTCCCGGATGATACTCGATCATCAGATCGTAATCTTTAAGCAACCCCACCCAACGTCGTTGCCTAAGATTCAACTCCCTCTTAGACATCAGATACTTCAAACTCTTGTGATCCATGTACACAGTACACTTCTCACCATACAGATAATGTCTCCAAATTTTCAAAGCAAAGACCACCGCAGCTAACTCAATATCATCCGTAGGATAATTGCGCTCATGCACCTTCAACTGACGCGATGCATAAGCCACCACCTTACCCTCCTACATCAACACACACCCCAAACCATCATATGATGCGTTGTACACCACAAACTCTTTACCTGATTCAGGTTGAACCAAGATAGGAGCTTGCGTCAAAGCTGCCTTACCCTTCTCAAAATCCTGTTGTCTTGCCTCAGTCCACTCATACTTGACATCCTTCTGCAACAACTTCATTAAAGGTGCAACAATCTTTGAAAATCCATCCACGAACCTCTGGTAGTATCCTGCCAACCCAAGGAAACTACGGACTTCATGAAAAGACTTAGGAGGCTTCCAATTCATCACCACCTCAATCTTCTGAGGATCAACTCGGATTCCCTCAGCACAAACCACATGACCAAGGAAACAACTTCCCTAAGCCAGAATTCACACTTACTCAGCTTAGCATAAAGCTGATTCTCCAACAACGCCTGCAACACAATCCGCAAATGCCCCTCATGCTCCTCCACAGTACGAGAGTACACAAGGATATCATCAATGAACACCACAACAAATTTGTCCAGGTATTCATGAAACACTCTATTCATCATGTCCATAAAAGCTGCAAGAGCATTCGTTAACCCAAACGGCATCACAAGAAACTCATAATGCTCATACCTCGTTCTGAAAGCTGTTTTTGGCACATCCGCATCCTTCACCTTAAGCTGATAATAACCTGACCTTAAGTCAATCTTAGAGAACACAACCGCTCCCCAAAATTGATCAAAAAGATCATCAATCCTCGGCAAAGGATACCGATTCTTGATAGTCAACTTATTCAGCTGACGATAATCGATGCACATTCTCATTGTGCCATCCTTCTTCTTCACAAATAAGACCGGTGCACCCCAAGGTGACACACTCGGCCGAATGAAACCACGATCAAGCAACTCCTGAAGTTGCGTCTTCAGCTTCTTCAACTCCTTAGGTGCCATTCGGTAGGGAGTAATGGACACTGGAGTTGTGTTTTCATACAACTCAATTCCAAACTCCACCTCTCGACTAGGAGGCAGTCCAGGCAACTCCTCCGGAAACACCCTAGGAAACTCTCGTACAGTCCTGATATCTTGAACCCGCAACTCCTTAGAGCTAGGATTCATAACAAAGGCCAGGTAAGCTTCACAACCTTGCCTCAGCATTCGACTTGCTTCCAAAGAAGACACCACATTGGCAAGAAACTTCACATTCTCACCAACCACCACTACCTCGTAGTCATCTGCAAGCTTCAACGAAACTCGCTTATTCTCAAAATCCACCACAGCTCGATGTTCAACAAGCCAATCTATACCAAGGATTACATCAAAACCATAGAAAGGCAATTCCATGATATCAACAAGAAAAACATGGTTTTGCACTTCCAAAGGACATCTTCGAAACAACTTTTGTGTCACAACGGTCTCACCAAAGGAACTAGTTACACACATACCAACATCCAAAGACTCAACAGGTAAACCAAGCAATTGAGCATGTTCACGCAATATGTATGAGTTTGTAGATCCAAAATCAATCAAGGAAAGTAATGATAAGAATTACAAAGTAAAAGTACCTGTGATCACATCCGTATCATTTCTCCCCTCACGCTGAGCATACACTCGAGCCTGGCCACCACCCTCAGGTTGAACAGCCACCACATGAGCCACATTCCTCCCACCATCCTCTCTGCGCTGGAAATTACCACGGCCGCGCCCACGACCTCTCTGTGGTGCAACTACCCCAGGAGCACATCCCTGACCACCACCGACCAACAAAGGACACTCTCCTCATGTGGTGTACCAAACCACAATTCCAGCATGAATTACCGGTCACTGCTACCGGAGCCTGAACCTCCCTCACTGTTCGAGGACAATCTCGCCTCATATGGCCACGAGATCTAGACGTCCAGCACGTGTTCTGATCAGCTTTCAACTTGTCTCCCTAAACAGGCGCACCATCTCCTCCACCACGCCTAGCAGTAGACTGATACCTCTTATCACGTCCTCTCTTGTTCCTTCAACCACCGGAACTATACTCAGCAGCTCTTTTGCCTGAGCTAGAACCAACGCCCCTGGTAGATAAACCCAAGTTCTGCTCAATGTCCTTCGCTCTACTCACCAGCACATCAAAATCCGTATACTCAGCAGCAAGCATGTAAGTCTTCACATCCATCACCAGACCGTAACGGAAACGTTCACACCTCTCCCGCTCATCAGGGATTATCTCAGGTGCGTACTGGCTAAGGCGGACAAACTGAACCTCATACTCCGCCACCGACATGCTTCCTTGCACAAGAGACATGAATTCTCTTTACTTTTCATCCAGGTATCGCACACCTAGATACTTTCTCTTGAACGCATTCAGAAAGAACGTCCAAGTCACATCATTATCCTCCATTCCGGAGACAGTGGTCGTCCACCACGTATACGCATCATCGTGCAACAGCAATACCACATAACCCAACTTCTGTACATTGTTGCAGTTCATTTGCCCCAAGATCCTATTGGTGCTTTCCAACCAAGATTCAGAACCTTCAGGAGATAAACCTCTGAACTCAGTCCCTCCCAGACTGCGAAGACGTTCCAAAGGCAATCTCAAATTAGCATCACCCTGAAGCGCAGCTCCTTGAGCTCCAGCTACTGCTGCCTGAAAGGCTCCAGCAATAGCCTGAATCAGAACAGTCGTATCAGGAGCAGCTTGCCCCTGAACACCTTCAGGTCCAGCGACCCCAGCACCAGCACCAACACCAGCATCATCACCTCCAGCACCACCACCGCCGGGTGGTCCGCCACCAGGGGAGGAGGTAAATCCACAACATTATTAGTGTTTTCCTCGTTCTCATTCTGAGCCATAGCTCTCGTATTCATCCTCATCTCCCTACGAGGCCCTATTTACAAAAACAATGTACTGACACAAATGCAATAAACATAATTAGGCACAACAAGGTAAGTAATCCAAGAACTCAAGCTCATTTTCCAAAAAAAAATTCCTTTCATTAGTTTTGATATGTCAATGGGTTCCCCTAACATGCTTCAACATAGCATAGCATCACAATTGCAATCATACATCCCAATTCAAACAACATTTTTTCATCCAAAAGGCATATCATGCAATTACGTATACATTAACCACACAGCAAAACCCAAAGACACGAGAACTCAGCTCTGATACCACCAAATGCAACCCCCTTAGCCTGGCCTAGACGGTTGACCCGAACTACGAAGATTACACGGGGAAAACCAAAGTCAACCCGAAAGTCAACCTTGATTAACGACCATTTTTTCTTTTTAATCTTGTCTAGATGCACATTAATCCTAAGCGAACACTTGAGAAACAGTTACGAGTAAAGCACAGCGATCGGATTGCAAAAAGGGACTCAATTGCACAATATACAAAGTCCAGGGACCAAAATGTAAATTCTGAAAATTTGAAGGTCTTAACTGATTTTTAAGTCACCAATATTAAATTAGTCACATTACATGCATCTCTGTCAAATTACACATTAATCGGACATATCAAACTCATACAATTGCAATTACCAATTTCAGGACTAAAACGTAAAGCTTGCAAACCTTAAAACCATTCAAATCAGTGCCCAACGGTCACCTGTTTCGGAACGGTGTTGACCGTTCCGAAACACGGGTTCGTTTCGAAGCTTGTTTCGAAATAGGGCTTGACAGTGGCCAAATCGTTCCGGAACGGCCTCCACCCGTTCCGAAACACCAAGGCCATTACAGGCCCCTGTTTCGAAACCCTAGTGCCCGTTCAGATACGGTTTGCCCAGAAGCTGCATATTTTGCTGGTTTTTCATACACAAATCCATTCAATCACATCCTATTGACTTCCTAATCATGCAAACAAGTCATCATACATATAAGGTACATGTTTGCAACCTCAAAACACATTCATAGCATCAAACATGAAATTTCACAAGTCTATAGGCATGCTTCCCATTTTTCCAAAACCAAGCAACCAACCAATTACCAAAACAATCATTAAATGGCCATTTACAATCCAAAACACCAAAAGAAACATGCCACGAACCAGGGAGTCCAGAACATCTCCCAAAACACAACCTTAGGTTCCCATTGCCAAATTACCAAAACTAATAGTGTTTGAAAACATCACCATACATGAGCTTAGTCTCCCCTTGGACTCTTAGCTTCCTTGTTGCCTTCAAACACTTCAATTGTCTGCATTATTGGTACAAAAGAGAGAGCGTAAGCACAATAGCTTAGTGAGGCATGCTCTAAAGAAAACAACACAATAATGCCATTTTGAAAACACTATCCACAAGCTTTAAAACACAAGCTTAACTCTTTTCATGCAACCATGCATACTTTACAAGCATCTCATGCTTCATTACATCAATTCAACATATTGGCTTTCAAGTGATAATTCATAAGCATTTTCAGTCCAAAACACAATCGGATACGCGGATTACAAGCGTTGTCCCACACGCTTCATACACACTACCGTACACAAAAGGTGGAGTTTTCGGTACAATCACAACCCCTCAACACCCCTCATCGGTAGTTGTATAACTTCCTAACGAGAGCATGGGACACATAACACAAGGTCTACACACACGGACTTTTAACCATCGTTGTGACCTTATCAAGATCCACACACAAACTTTTAACCACCGTTGTGATCTTAACCCTCTCGTTAGGATACTTGGATTGAGTTTTCGGTACAATCACAACCCCTCAACATCCAAGGCGACTTTATTCACGGTGCACCCAATCCTATAGCCGACTAACTATATCCGATTCAAGTACTTTTAAACCATAACATCACTTGCCAATATACAACATATAACATCAACATTCCACTATTTTAAAGCATTAAACAAAGCCATTTAACATCATGCATCACTATACATCAAACCACATTTACAATATGTAAAACCAAGGATCTCTTACCTTGAGCATCCTTCGACATATGGCTTTCAAAACCAGCATTAACAATGCCAAAACATGCTTTCAAAACAGAATTTAAACATGCAAATTATATCCAAATGCATTCAACCACTTCATGGCTCATTCAAGAGAGTTTTTCCGAAAACTTACTCTTGAGCTTAGTTAAGTTGCTTAGACTTAAACTAAGCTCCCAAAACCTTCAAACATTTGTTTCAAAGTTGGAAACCCAACTTCACTCACCAATTTCGTTTCGCAAGCTTGCCGAAATGCCGATCAAGCCTCCAGATCAACTCCAAAGGTGTCCGAAGATGCCTCCCCTGTTTTAAACACATCAAAGCAGAGGATTAATGCATCATCATGCATTGAAATCTTCAACCAACACACTTAAACCCGCTGCTCTTCCTAAAGCCAACATTTCGGCTACCAAACACAACCGAAATCACCTCCAAACTCTTCCAAAACTTAACCCAGCCAAGATCCATCACTTCTAACCAATTCTAAACATCAATCAACAACCAAAAAGAACCTAAACTCATCCTTATACCTCCAGCTATAACAGAACACCAAGATCACCCTAAAAACCACCATTTTCATAAGCAAAAACTTAGGAAACACAACCTATTCGGGGTTATATTGATAAAACCTCATTTACACATCATTGGACATCCAAAATACATTTAAGAATCATCTCATAACAGAGCCCAAACAATCACAACGAAATTCTTCAAGATTTCCTCCAAATCTTGAGTTTTAAGCCAAGAATCAAGTTTCTATTAATAAAACCATTTACAAACTTAAATTAAGGATTGACAACTTGGGAATTTCAATAAAAAACTGAATATTTAGAGGAGAAGAACAATCTTACCTCTAAATGGTGATTTCTCCTTGATTAGAGCCAATTTTCTTGAAAATCTAATGAGCAAATCAAAAGGATTTGATGTAAGATGGATTAGAAACTAATTGATGATTGAAATCTCATCAATTGAAGTGGAAACCAATGAAAAATTTTCTGGAGAAAAGTGTTTGGGTGATGGAATTTTGGCAGAAAATGAAATGAGAAAATTTTAGGAAAAGTTAGTTATGAAAATCTAAAAAGTGGTTTCTCTTTTTCATTTAATTAATTAAAAATTAATTAAATCATCTAAATTAAGGAAAAATCTGGACAAATCATTTTTGGGTAAATTAGCTCCTTAAAGATTCAAAGTTTCAATCCTTACAAAACAGTCACCACTGATCTTTTCAAAAATCGCATTTTAGTCACTATTCCAAAATATTGTATTTCCAAAACTTATTTTGCAAAATTGATTTCACCACTCTCTTATATATATTAAAAGAGGATTTTTAGATATTTTTCCATATTTTAAAAGCATCCCGAACTAGGTTTTCCCTAAAGCGTCCTTTTATATTCGAACCGAATAATCAGACCGACCCGGTTCAGACCCTAAACTTCCAGGCCCAAAATTGGGGTGTTACAGCGCAAGTGCACACTCTTGTCAACTTATAGTATAAAAGATATCATCTCCCACTGGGATTGGAACGGCTCCTATGAATGTTTTCCTGCACAAGGAAATTGTAATTTGCACAATTAAATTTCTGAATATTGAAAAGCATAAAAATAAAAACACAAGTAATTTAAGATAGAGAGAAAGAGAGAGAGATAAGGATGATAGATTGGGCCAGGCAGTTGTAGCTCAGTAGTGTGCAGACTGCGTTGTAAAGCTTAAGTGTGTTTTGCGCTGCCACGATCTGCTGCCTCGGCAGGTAATGGCGGATTGAGACGGGGGCAACTTTCGATGCCACAGCGAAATTCTACACTTGCAACTTCCGTTGTCTCGGCAGGTGAGATGGAGAGAAGTCCCAGCGGAAAATATGGCAGATACTCTAAGTTCGGCGAAGCAATTCTAAAGTGATCCTTCCTATGTCAAGGCAAGGATTCTGTCACCACGTGATGTAGGCAATACCTAGAAATCTTGAGAGTTTGACACTCTCGTGCCCGACAAATAAATTTCTTCAACTGGACTTTTGGAACTAATTGAATAAGTGAAGCACATGAACTAAGCAAACTTGAGAGTATTTTATTGCAAACACAACTTAAACTATTACAACCGTTTCTCACAACTACTTTACATGCAAAAACCTAAACCCTAATGTGATCTATCTATCTACCTCTCTGCTATGCCCCTATACCCTCACATACATGGGTATATATAAGGCTCATGGCCTAAGTTTGAGTCCTCCTTGGAGTAGTAGTCCATAAAGTAACTTTACATTAAATGTTGACTCCTTTTTTACTTGAATGTGGACTCTTTGGACGTTGCCATCTTCAGCAAGTAATGATAAGTACTCCTACTTATCAATCTTTAATCAGCTCTTCAGGCCGCTACAGGCTTCGAAAAAACTAAAAGACTAGGCTCATTGGACTGAGGTAATTGTCCTCTTTTAATCGCGACCCATCTTGGCTAAGTCGGTTTAACTCCTTCCTAGGCGGCAGTCGGTGGTAATGCTGTTGCGGCGGCGTCCTTGGCGGCAACTGAAACTACTTGAGTACAGTTCCTTTTGCTCCCTACTTTCTTGTCCTCTCCTCCTTTACATAGCCACAACACTCGAAAATGAAAACTAAACTAAAATAGTTTCTTTTCTTAACCAAACATAGAATATTCAATAAAAGCATGGTAAAAGAGCAAATATTGTTATTATGCATGCAATGCACCTAAATATGCCTAGATGAGCATAAAAACAGCAATAATAAGGGCGGGAATGTGTACAAAATATAGAACTTTTGGACACTCTACACACCCCCAAACTCGAACTATTGTTTGTCCTCAAGCAATGCAACCTAACTAGTAAACCTTCCCTTTTCAAAAAGTTTAACAGAAGCTTAGCCATTAACATGATTTCTTACCTCAAGGTCGTGGCACCTATTTTATGTTAGTGATAGGGAATGGCATGAAATAACTTAGGATTTAATTTTCTTAGTGCCAGTGCAGTGTGTGCAGGTATGTGTACATGCTAAATATGTTTAGTATACTAAGTAAAAAAGAATGCTAAAAATAATTATATTACGAAAAAGGATATGAGTTGATGCCTTGGCAGCACAGTTAAGCACTTCTTTTTCTCTTTTGTTTTTCCTGATCATGGCCTTAAGGGCTTCAGCTCATCACAATTATTCTTCGGGTCTGAAGCTAAGATAGGTGCACTCTACGAAACTCTGAACCCTTTGAATAGAGTCATCATGTGAAGGATTTCATTCACTCTTGCTAATTTGTCTGTCACTTCAATTAATTTCAGATACTTGGACTTTGATAGCAGCAGAGTGTCCTTGCACATGATCCTTCCTAGAGCCTGTTTCGGGCACCTCTAGGGTATTAAGCATCTTTCCTAGAGCATGTTTTGGGCACCTCTAGGGTATTGAACATTTTTATGCTGCTGCCCTACGCTGCCGCGGCGGCAAACCTGTATCCAATTAAGAAATTTTCATTAAATAAAGCATGCAATGTTAAACTTAGAACTCAAACAAAACTCAGCATTTAACAGACAATGTAAGAATCATTGGCAACTAAAATTTTTTTAAAGTATTTTCCATGCTTCATCCCATGGTTAGGTTAAATTTTAAGTATGGTGCGAATATAAGTAATCGGCTAACTATCATAGGCACAAGTTTTTAAACTAAGACTTTCTATTTCATTAAGTGCTAGGGTAGAATTTACATATGCTACTACATGCGGCTAAATGCAACTAAAGAAAATAAAGAGGACTAACCCCTCCCAAACTCAAGGCTGACATTGTCCTCAATGCCTTACACTAAATATAAAATAAAAATAGAAAACGATAAAACATAAAATTAAAAAAATATAAAAAGAAAGAAATAATAAAGAAAAAGGTGCTATAAACTAGGGGAGTTCCCCTCCGTTTCTACTACTGCATCGGATGAGGACTCAGAGGAGGCGGGGAGGACGAGGCGGCGTATGGCGAGAGACTTGGCGGCTGGGCTCTTCTTCTGGCCGTGTGGTGGCTGGATGCGGCTAGGAGTGGGTCTCTTAGGTGGTGCTTCTGGTTCGGTGCCAGACCCTTCACCTTGAAGTTCACTCGCACCGGTGGGCCGCTTTATTTTCCTTGCTGCCTCAGCCGGTTTGTCATTGGAGGAATCGGATATCTCCATGTCTTAGTCCTCGGCTTCTTTGGCAGCTGCCTCTATTGCTGCTGGGGAGGCGGCAGTCGTCTTATCCTCTTTTCAGAATCAGATGAGGAGGTGAGGTTGTATGGCTGGATGGGAGTGGGCGAGGTCCTTCTCTTGAGGCGGATGTGCGGCCCTTCGCTATTGGCGGCGGCTGGAGTGGCAGCTAGTCTTGGTGTGATCTGGGTTGGTTTAGAGGTTGCTAACTCCGACAGGAAGGCTAGCATATGTGGGGCGGCATCGTGGTATTTTTCTAGTAAGTAGGCCAGAAAGGCCTCTTGCACCTCCTCGATTCTCTGGCAGCTTTCTACGAGACGTCGCATCAGGGGTACCACGGCGGAAGAAAGGGCGGCATCAGTACTGCTCGCTGCGGCTGGGATGGCAGCAGGTTGGGACAGCGGCTGAGCGGTTTTCGGCATTTCGAGCTCTGGCTCCTGCATCATCTGGAGGCGCGCCTTCATTGTTCACCCTTCTTTGGCGGCTAGAATTGTATTTTTGGGGTGCGGCGGCACACGAAAGTTGGCATAGAGGCCCGTGATGAGTGCAGAGAAGACGAGGGGTCCCTTGGAGTTGGGTTTGGCTGCGTGGGCATAGATCTCTTCAAGAATTACTTCTCCAACGTTGATTGGCCGCCCCTTCATAATGTTATGGATAAGGGCCAGTCGCGATTTGTTGACTGTAGATCCGTGCGAAGTGGGCATTAGGCGGCGCTGGACGAAGTTACTCCAAAGAATTGCCTCTGGCAGCAGGTCATGGCCATTGACTAAACCGTTATTCTTACCTGTCAGCCATTTCGCAATTGGCAGGCAGATTTCTCTTTTAATCTTCTCGTAGCCGGCTGCTGTTAAACCCGAACTTCATTCTTCATGCAGGTTTCCTTTGATTTCTAACCCATAGAAGTTGTTTATTGTTGCCGCTGTGAGCTTGACACCTACACCGTGGACCTAGATGAAGGGGTTTCCCGGTGTAGGCTTGTGGGCATAAAATTCTCGCACTAGGTTGGTGTTTATCTACTCTGGCTATTGTGCGAAAATATGCCACCCTAGTGTCTGGACCCTTTCGAATACTGTAGGCTCAAGGCCAAGATCCCCATCTTGCCTGGTGTATTGGAAGCCTATCTCTTCCCATATCTGCCGCTCAGCGTAGTATTGCCGGCAGGTTGACGCTACGTAACCATTCAAGAACCTCTAGAAGGTTGTCTTTGAGGATGATGCGGTGGGTTTTGATGTTGTCATGGTTTTGAGAACGGTTGTGTTTCCTAAAAAGAAAGAAATTGCAAGAAAATAAAATAGATGAGATCTTGAAAGCAAAGATATCAAGAAGAATTGAGAGAAAAAGAGAGAGCAAAGTGAAGAATGAGGAAAAAGTAGTTGGCCTTATATAACCACTACTCTCTACTGCTTTGGCGGGCACGCTGCCAACGGGCGGCAATGATTGCGGTGCATTTTACGCGATTTTAGACGATACCCAGATAGCCATTCCGCTAGCTGTTGCAAATGTAGCCGTTGCAGCTAGCCGTTATGAAGCCGCTAGCTGTTATGCTAATCTGCCTTGGTCGTTGGGTTGGGCTTCTCCTTTATTCTTTATCCTTCTTGGTCTTGCCTTCATTCCTAACCTGAAATAAATTAAATGCAAAAATAAAAATAAAGAAAAATTAAATCTGATCCTAATGCATAATAATAAATAAAAAATAAAAGTTAGATTATCTTGGGTTGGGTTGCGCATCTCCCAAACATAACCACTTCCTGAGGGTTTTGCGTTTGTCTTTTCATCCAGGTAAGTCCTTCCCCTCCCCATGTGGGTGTTGGCTGCTATCTTTGTTGCCCTGGCGGGACATACACCAAAGACATAGGAGAGGCAAAAAAAAAATTGAAAAATAAAATAAACTGAAATTTAAATGTAAAAACTAAAGTAGAAGTGCAAGAATTCAAACGCAATTGCTATTGCCAATCCCCGGCAACGGCGCCAAAAACTTGTAGATCGTTTTACGTGTTCTCTTTTTATGAGTGCAAGTGCACACTCTTGTCAAGTTATAGTATAAAAGATATCGTCTCCCACAGGGATTGGAACGGCTCCTATGAATGTTTTCCTGCACAAGGAAATAGTAATTCTCACAATTAAATTTCTGAATATTGAAAAGCATAAAAATAAAAACACAAGTAATTTAAGATAGAGAGAAAGAGAGAGAGATAGAGAGAGAGAGATAAGGATGATTGATTGGGCCAGGTAGTTGTAGCTCAGTAGTGTGTAGACTGCGTTGTAAACCTTAAGTGTGTTTTGCACTACCATGATCTCCTGCCTTGGCGGATTGAGGCGGCAGCAACTTTCGATGCTACAGCGGAATTCTGCACTTGCAACTTTCACTGTCTCGACAGGTGAGATAGAGAGAAGTCCCGGCGGCAAATCTGGCAGATACTCCAAGTTCGGCGAAGGAATTCTGAAGTGATCCTTCCTATGTATAGGCAATGATTCTGTCACCACGTGATGTAGGCAATACCTAGCAATCTCAGTGTAAACCTAACACAGGCAGTCGACGTTTGGTTGCTCCTTTTAGCCGTTGAAGTGATCCTTCCTATGTATAGGCAATGATTCTGTCACCATGTGATGTAGGCAATACCTAGCAATCTCAATGTAAACCTAACACAGGCGGTCGACGTTTGGTTGCTCCTTTTAGCCGTTGAAATTCTAACTTATGTCCAAACTGAATTAGTCAACACCTCGACATGATGAGGTCGTGCTTAATTCTTTCGTGAGTTTGACACTCTCGTGCCCGACAAATAGATTTCTTCAACTAGACTTTTGGAGCTAATTGAAGAAGTGAAGCACATGAACTAAGCAAACTTGAGAGTATTTTATTGCAAACACAACTTAAACTATTACAATCGTTTCTCACAACTACTTTACATACAAAAACCTAAACCCTTATGTGATCTATATATCTACCTCTCCGCTATGCCCCTATACCCTCACATACATGGGTATATATAGGGCTCATGGCCTAAGTTTGAGTCCTCCTTGAAGTAGTAGTCCTTAAAGTAACTTTACATTAAATGTTGACTCCTTTTCGACTTGAATGTAGACTCTTTGGACATTGCCTTCTTCAGCAAGTAAAGATAAGTACTCCTACATATCAATCTTTAGTCAGCTCTTCAGGCCTCTACAGGCTTCAGAAAACTACAAGATTGGGCTCATTGGACTCAGGAAATTGTCCTCTTTTAATCGCAGCCCATCTTGGCTATGTCGGTTTAACTCCTGCCCGGGCGGCAGCCGGCGGTAATGCTGCTGCGGCGGTATCCTTCACGACAACTGAAACTACACCAGTACAGCTCCTTTTGCTCCCTGCTTTCTTGTCCTCTCCTCCTCTACATAGCTACAACACCTGAAAATGAAAAATAAACTAAAACAGTATCTTTTCTTAACCGGGGAATTACATAATCCAAATGGCATCCTTTGAATGGCATAAGTGTCGTATGGGCATGTAAAGGTGGTCTTTTCTTAGTCTTCTGGTGCTATGGCAATTTGGTTATAACTTGAACAACCATCTAGAAAATAATAGAAGGGTTTACCTACAAGATGGTCAAGCATTTGATCAATAAAGGGTAAAGGAAAGTGATCTTTCCTAGTATCTTTACTCAACTTACGGTAATCCATGAAAACCCTCCAACAGGTCACAGTCTTAGTTGGGATTAGTTCATTTTTTTCATTACTTACCACAGTTATACCTCATTTTTTCGGTACATATTGTATCAAACTTACCCATGTATTGTCAGAGACAGTATAGATGATACCTGCATCAAGCCATTCGATGATTTCTTTCCTTACCACCTCTTTCATGACTCGTTTAAGCCTCATTTGCGCCTCAATGGTTGGTTTATGATCATCCTCCAAAAGGATTTTGTGCATACAAACCGCTGGGCTAATTCCCTTTAAATGGGCAATTGTCGAGCCTATTGCCTTTTGTGCAGCTTTAGTGTGTTGATCAATCTTTGCTCATGTTCAAGCTGCAACTTAGAAAACATGATTACGGGCAATGTGTTATTGGTTCCCAAATAAACAAATTTCAATTGCCCTGCAGTGGTTTCAATTCAAGAACAGGAGGTTGCTCGATAGAAGGTTTTTCGATTCTTTTTTCCTCCCCTGAGTAATCTAGTGGTTCGAAATACTAACCTGGACGACTTGCTATCCAATTTGATGCATCTTGTTCATTGTCGGATGGTCCTTCATGCACTTCGGGGTTAAGGCAATTGTCGAAGCAATTGCCGAGTCAATTGTCACAGCAATTGTTAAAGCATTTGTCAAGGCATTCTTTCTCCACATCAAGATCGAACTCGGTTATGACATGGATAACTTGGCACTCTTTTGAGTCATTGGATTGCTTAAGGGTGTGGAAAACATTCAACTTGATTTGCTTAAGGTTTATGCTTGCTCCAAGATCGCATAATGCCTTCCCGACATAGTGATTACCTATCGCACATGGTATGCTAAAACTACCGAGATCTTTAAGCTTAGGTGGCATTCGGTTGTACAGCATGGCCATACATCCTTCCATTAAAGCAAATATTTCAAATTCTCCTATTCTTGTTCTCTTACAGACAATGTCTTTAAGGAACTTGGCGTACTTCGGCATTTGCTCGATTGCTTCTACCAAAGGCAAGTTGATGTTGACTTGCTTCAAGATGTTGACAAACTTCTTGAATTGGTATTCTTGTTTCTGTCGTTTCAACCTCTGTGGGAACTGTGGCAGAAGTTGAATGTCATAAATCCGTTCCTTGCATGGGAATTTGATTTGAGGCATTGAATCGGGAATTTCAGATACCTTCTCGTTTTCCGCAGTATCGTTGTCAGACATTGCCGAGGCAATGTTGTCGGTATTGCTGAGGCAATGTTATCGGGCATTGCCGAGGAAATCGGCTCCTTTGATTTTGTCTCCTTTGTTTCATGAGCTCGAGATTCCTTGAGTTGTTCACTACTTCGTGTGGTGATTTCCTTGCATTGCTCATGAGTTGTTCCCCTTTCGACCTCAGTATCGCTATGTAAACCACCCATCGGTCTCAAATTAAGGATCTGAGTGAATTTCCCAACTTGAGTTTCCAATGATTTCAAGGTTGCTTCGTGGTTCTACATTCTCATCTCAGTCCTGTCAATAAAAGCATCAGTTTTTTTAATGAATTTATCAGTGTTAGCCATATATGCACTAGTTTGTGACATGAAATCATTTAGAGAGTTTTCCAAACAACTGGACGGTATTGATTATTTTTGCGGCATCGGTTGTTGTGGCATCAGCTGATGCGGCATCGATTGTCGAGACATGTTTTGTTGGAATCCCAATGCTAGAGCATTCTGATTGTTCTTATTGAGGGCATTGTTGGGATTGCTCCATGAGAAATTTGGATGTTTCTTCCAGGCCGGATTGTAAGTGTTGGACATCACGTTGTTTTTCTGGTTGTACTTTCCAACATAAAAAGTGCACCCTGGGTTCTGTGGTCACTCAGAAGAATTATGGTTACCATTACATAAATCACAAAAGGAACTTACTACCTTGACCTCATGTGTGTTGTTTGGTCGTTGCATGTTCTTAAACATATTGGTTAAGGTAGCCTATTGCGTGAGAATCGAATCTGATGACTCAAGCTCGTTTATTGTAGCATGGTGTTTGACTCCTCCTCTTTTGGTAGTTGGGAACTGATAATCATTTTTAGCAAGCCTGTTCAAAATCTCCTTTGCTTCTTATGGTGGCTTGTCTAGGAGTATGTCATTTGCCGAGGCATCTAGCATCATCCTTGTCGGTGTGTTTACCGCGTTGTAGAAAAGAAGTGGTTTTGTTACGTTACTTATCAGTCATATTTGTAGGATTAAATAGAGCAAGGAAATCGCGTCATAAATCAGTCCAAGATCCTATTGATCCGGATGGAATACTATTCAACCATGTTTTAGCCATATCCCTTAGTGAATAGGGGAATAATTTTAGCCTCAGAATATCCTCATGGACTCCTTGTAGCTTGAATGAATTGCAAATCTCCAAGAAGGATTTGAGATGCTATCTGGCATCTTCAGTTGTCGATCCGCCAAATTGACCAATTGTGTTAATCATATTGAACATGACTGGCTTTAATTCGAAGTGGGTAGCTTCGATTTCTGGTGTGACAACTCTTGGGTTCAGGCCGTTGAGATCCTCCTCTAAATAGTCTTGAACGGTTTGATTCCTTGCTTGAGCGAGTTGAGCTAGCATATGCAGTCCATCTCCTCCCGCGACAATCTGATTGTTGTTGGCATTATTATTGCCGACTTGGTCTCCCATTGCTGCTCTTAGTTTTTGTCTGAGTCTACGGTAGGTACGTTCAATCTCTGGGTCAATGGGATATTCTAGAGCTGTTGGATTTGCCCTGGTCATACACCAATGCAAAACCAAATTTTGTTAACCCTTTAGAAACTGAACAATAAAAAGTAAAAATAAAAATGAAAGAAAATAAAAACAAAGTCGTTACTGTCAATCCCCAGCAACGGTGCTAAAAAATTGTAGCGTGATTTGAATGCTTCGCAATTGGTGAAAGTATACACGTCGCAAGTTATAGTATAGAAAGATATCATCTCCACAGGGATTGGTGTCACTTCAAGAATTCCTCTTCTTGCACTGAAAAAGTAAAAACACAAGTAAAAGTTTTGGGTTGAATAATCGACTAAAGTAAAATAAGCGAATAAACTAAAGAATTGAGTTGACAGAATGAGAGAATAGACCGGATTATATTGTGTCATAGTGTGGAATTCGAATAGAACAGTCTTGGTTTTGCATGCAAGAGGAAGCTTGATTGCCGAGAATAGTTGCCCTGGCAATGGGCAATACGATTGTCTGGCTAATGCACAAGGTGATTGCTTGGGCAATTGGTAAGGTTGTTTCCTGGGCAATGAATAAAGCTACAGCCTGGGCAATTTGGTGACAACCTTCAAAGTTCGGCAAAGCGCTCTTCAATGGTTTCTCCTTATCCCTAAGTTGAAATTCTATTGATGTGCAGTCCTCGATAATACCTCCTAGCGTGAAACGAGGGTGAGCATCAACCTATCTTGCGCTTCTCTTAACCTTTGAAATTCGAAACTTATTCCTAAGCTAAATTAATCTTCATCGAATTGGAAAAAGACCATGCTTATTTGTTTCTTGAATCTAACTCCCCCGATATTATATAAATTGATGCAATCACAATTTCCTCTCTCGATCCAATTGCAATTAAAGATTAACACCAAGAATAAGCAAACCTTTAACTTAAATTGCATAAAAAAAATCTAAACAAAATCCAAATGTTTTTTCACAACTACTAAACAAAATAATCCTAGCCAAGAAAGTTTAGTTCATAGTTGGGACTAGGAACAACACAAGATTAATTTCCAACAAGAACATCAACCGAACAAGAAAGAAAATTAGAAGAACTCGAGAACCATTAGTCTTCAATTGATTCAATCTCTACTCTCTCGTCTCACTCCTGTCGTCTCTCCTCTAGTTGATAGCTTGGCTTCTTATTTATAGGAGATTGATAGGTCAAAGTCATTCTTGAGGAAGAAGTTAAGTTGGAATTAAATACAATAAAAGAAAAAAATCTCTTTTATTTTATTATTTTATTCCTCCTAAAACTCTTCATATTTTCATGGAATTTAATCTCCTTTATCTCAGCTCATAGAACTTCAATTCCTCTTTGGATTCCTTGGTGAAATCGGCAGCCTCCTTCTTCCCCTCATTGTCACGGTAAAGCTTGACCGGGCAATTATCCTGCATGCATCAAAACACACACCAAGCAGCACCTTTTCCTCTAAAATAAGCTAGTAATGATAATCAAGCATGGCGATGAAGAAAACAATGTAAATATGCATGAATGACTAATAATGCAACCTAAATGAGCATATGTCCAACAATAATTGCGATGAAAAAGGGTAGAAAATTAGTACTTTTACACACTTAACAATTTTCTTCTCCTGTCTTAAACTCTCGGGACATATCAAATACTTCCAAATTGACTGACTCCCGATTCGATGCCAAAACAAATGCAATTATGACAGGATTTATTCAAAACAAAACAAAACAAAACACACAAAAAACAAACAAAACAAAAAAACTTGTGTTAGTACTTGTGAATTAATATGAAAAGCAAGTAAACAAATTATTAATCCAGAGACGCACATTATATGTAGCAAAGAAAATAACCAGAGAAATGTATTTAAACCGCCAACACCTGTCCTAGGTCCCTGTATGGCTCCAGCGGGGTGGGCTTCTAAAACAGAATGTGGACTTTGTTCTAGACTCTTGGATCTCGAACTGTCGTTACCGTCTACTACGACAATAAGACATCGATTCAGTAGTGTAGGTCTCTTATAACAGAGGCGTGGGCCCCACGACGCATAAGGTTAGTATATCAAAAGAAGACAAAAATCCAAACTCAGAGCTGGAGAGCATCACGTCGGATATTGTCTTTCTCCCACTTAAGGGTGAAACACCTGGGTCGAGGGTTTATGCATGAATGACAGATATATCATACACAAAAGCTACCCCCATTTTTCCTAAAAATCCATCCAACAATTCTCTTAGAAAAAATTAAATTCAAATTATTGTTTGAAATGCCAAAAAGCCACGTGGAATTAATTAATATGTATGACTCTCAATTTTGTCCCCAGTAGAGTCGCCAAGCTATTGTGACCGTTTTTGAAATCTGTTTGTGTAAAAGCAGCCTGATGATTAGGGTTTTGGAAATCAAGGTTTTTCATTTTAATTTGATCTTGAAATTAAGGGTTTTTCCTTTTTTTAATCAAATATCCTTTATTTCCTTAAAAATTGTTTTGGAGTCGCCACCGGTCACTTTGGTAGACCAGACACCATAAAAAGTGGACTAGAAATTATTTTAATAAAATTCGGTCTGGGAGTCGGTTACGTGTAGGGAAGGGTTAGCACCCCTACAAACTCCCGTTATCGGTACCTTATTAATTCCACGTGGCATTTTGAACATTATTCTGAATTTAATTAAATCTTCTAATTGTTAAATGGATTCCATTTTGAATAGGGATATCCTTTTGTAAGAAAATACATTTTGGACGAATATAAATTTTGAAACGTCCAAATACATTAGGACACTTTAATTTATATTCAAAATGTACCTCAACACAAAAGGTTAAATGCATGTCCAATTATGTTGTTCATTTTAAGTAAAACCTAATTAAGGCTCTATTAATTAATTAATTAATTAAGATTCTATGAATATTATTAACTTTTGGGCTTTTATGGTAACACCCAAATAATTGGACACTACACATATTAGGCCCAAAAGTAATAATATTCCTAACTTTAGTGTAACTAATTATTTAATCCTATTTTAAATTTATTTACACTAACTATATGTGCTTTTCATTTTCTATGTTCAAATGAAGTATTGAATCTCTTATTGATTAACATCACATTGCAATGTAATACTAATCAACTTAGAACATTTAGACTTTCATTCAATATTCATTTATTTTCTATAGTGCACTCTCCTAGCAAATTAATTGAATTTAATAAGAGAATTTAGTCCTAAAAGGCTCTAATTTAATTACACTAAATGAATTAAAGTCTCCTAAACAAGTATACTATATGTTTAATTAAAAATATGCATACAAGATAAATAAACAAATAAATTAGAACAATTAAACAAAGGCAATTAAACTAATTCCAGGACTAAATTGCATTAAGTTCAAAGTTATAGAGCCAAATTACAAGGAATTAGTGACCATTCTACAAGAAAGGGTAAACTCAAGAGCCCAAGTCTAATTCCCTTAAAAGTTTAACCCAAGTCCGATTTAAATTCGGCCAAAAGCCACCAACCCAACTCGAACTCGGCCCAAAACACCCAGCACATGCTCGACAGGGTCACGGACCCGTATTCGGACCTGCTTAGAGACGTACGAATCCTCTCACGACCTGGTAACAAAACGGTGTCGTTTTGACTCGCGTATAAGAGGGGAGTGACCGGGCCAACTCGGCCATTTCTCCCGAATCACTCTCTCTCCTCACCCTCTCTCTCTAAACTCTCTAGACTCAAACACACCGAACCCAGAAATCCTCACCTTATCTCGATCAAAACCCTACTTTTTCTTTCAAATTCATCCTAGTTCTTCATCTTTTCTATGTTCAATCCTCAAAAACACTTAACACCTTCCTTTTCCTTGTTTTTTTCGGATCAAAACTCATTTTTTATCACTCGTTCTTGTCGAATTCTTCATTTTTCACCCTTTGATTCAACTCTAACACCTAATTCGCTTTGACACATGTTTTCCTTCGATCAAAGCCCGAATTTCCTCAAGAACACAAACTGTCTTTCCAAATATTTCCCATTTGATCTTCGTCCGACTCCAAAAGCCTAGCATGACATGTTTCTCGGTCGCCGGAGGCGACGCCGATCACCAGTCGTCATCTCCGGCTATCCCTAACCTTTTTTCGATGACCGGAACTTCTCTAATCATCTTCTCCGGCCAGCCTGCAACTTTTGATCATCTTCTCCAGCTAAACCTGCAACTCTAGCCACCGTGCTTCGCCGCTAGAGTGACTCCCAACCACCATCCGCCGCCGTGATGAAACCCTAAAAGCTCAATTTTCCCTCAATTTTTGCTAATAAACCTAAATCTACAACCCGTTTCATCAAAAACACACGTCCTCCCCTCCTAAACTAACTACCCAAACTAAAAACCATCCCCTATCTACCATTTTCGACTCCGGCCGAACCTAACTCTCCACTCTTGGACTCCCGCGATGCACAAGAGAAAGCTAAGTGACCGAAACTCTTTTTTTCATTTTAGAGTTTTAGATCTAGGTTTTGCTTCTGCATTTTAGCTTTTAGCTTAGGTTTGACTTATTTTTGTGATTTCAATGCAGGAATATGAAAGAGGGAAAGAGGAGCTACCTTCTTATGAATTCTGGCGACAGTACAATGCTCCGATCAACGGTGACGGCGTCTGATTTCAGCGTCTTTTCCGATTCTAGTAAGACCTTTTGATTTCTCATCTCTCTCTCTCTCTCTCTAATTTGTAACCCCCTTAGCCCGGCCTAGACGGTTGACCCGAACTACGAAGATTACACGGGGAAAACCAAAGTCAACCTGAAAGTCAACCTTGATTAACGACCCTTTTTTTCTTTTTAACCTTATCTAAATGCATATTAACCCTAGGCGTACTCTTGAGATAAGCATATTCAAAAATCACATCAATCGGAAAACAATAAGGGACTCAATTGCACAACATACAAATTTAGGGACCAAAATGTAAAATCTGGAAATTAAGAGGACTTTACCAATTTTTAAGTTACCATTATGAAACTAGTCATGATTCATGCTTCTCTGCCAAATTTCATCTCAAACGGACATCCCAAACACAAACAATTGCACATACAAAAATCAGGAATAAAACGTAAAGCTTGCAAACCTCAAAACCATTCAAATCAGTGCCCAACGGTCAAGTGTTTCGGAACAGGAATAGACCGTTCAGAAACACGGCTTGGCAGTAGCCAAAGTGTTTCGAAACACCTCTGCCCGTTTCGAAACGCCCAGGCCAAAACATGCACCTGTTTCGAAACAGGCAAGGGTGTTTCGAAACACCCTGCCCAGAAACAGCAGAAAAACCTGATTTTACACACTTTCGACCCATCGAACACATTCATATCACCTCCTTATCATGCCAACAAATCATCAATCACTAAAGGAACATATTTGCATCTTCAAAACTCAATCATGGCATCATTTAGGAAAAACCACAAGTCTATAGGCATGCATCCTAAAATTGGAAATCAAACTATCATCAAATCTTCAAAACAAATACCAAATGGCCATTTACATACTCCAAACATCATATGCATCAAACCAAACATAGGGAGTCCAAAACACCTCCCAAAAACACAAACTAGGTTCCCATTGCCAATTACCAAAAGCTAATAGTGTTGTAAAAATAGTCACCATACAAGAGCTTAGACTTTCACTTGGATCCTTGACCTCCTTGCTGCCCTTTAAGCACTTCAATTCTCTGCATTAATGGTTCAAGAAAGAGAGCGTCAGCACAAATGCTTAGTGAGAAATGCTCTAATGAAACAACACAATAATGCACTTTGTAAAAACACCTTTCAAAGGCTTTTGATTCCATAAACAACATTTCTCATGCTACAATGCACATAAAACAAGCATCCCATGCTTCACTATATCAACATGTCATATTGGCTTTCAAGTGATAATTCATAACCATTTTACAACTCAAAAAACAATCAGATACGCGGATTACAAGAGTTGTCCCATACGCTTCATACACACTACCAAACACTCAAGGTGGAGTTTACCGGTACAATCACAACCCCTCAACACCCGTGATGGAGTCTACGGTACAATTACAACCCCTCCACATCACTCATTGGTAGTTGTATAACATCACTAACGAGAACACGGGACACATAACACAAGATCCTCACATGGCATTTTAACCACCATTATGATCTTAGACATCTCGTTAGTGTACTTGGATGGAGTTTACGGTACCATTACAACCCC
Source organism: Hibiscus trionum (assembly GCA_030270665.1). Classification (NCBI taxonomy): domain Eukaryota; kingdom Viridiplantae; phylum Streptophyta; class Magnoliopsida; order Malvales; family Malvaceae; genus Hibiscus; species Hibiscus trionum. The sequence continues at coordinate 35,104,434 of BSYR01000021.1, forward strand.
TCAACATCCAAGGCGACTTTATTCACGGTGCACCCAATCCTATAGCCGGCTAACTATATCCGATTCAAGTACTTTTAAACCAACACATCACTTGCCAATATACATCATTTATCATCATCAATCCACTGTTTTTAAGCATCAAACAAAGCCATTAAATAGTCATGCATCACTATGCATCAAACCACATTTATCAATGTCCAAATCAAGGATCTCTTACCTTGAGCATCCTTCAACACATGTTTTACAAAACCAGCATTAAAATGCTAAAATATGCTTTCAAAACAGAATTTAAACATGCAAATTAAATATATTGCATCCAACCATCTCTTGGTTCATCAAAAAGAGAGTTTCTCCGAAAACTTACTCTTGAGATTAGCTAAGTTGTTTAGACTTAAACTAAGCTCCCATAACCTTCAAACATTGGTTTCAAAGCTGAAAACCAAACTTCACTCACCAATTTCGTTTCGCAAACTTGCCGAAACGCCGATCAAGCCTCCGGATCAACACCACAAGGATCCGAAGATGTCTCCCCTATTTTAAACACATCAAAGCAGAGGATTAATGCATCAGCATGCATTAAAATCTTCAACCAAAACACCTAAACTCGCAGCTCTCATCAAAACTCAGATTTCGGCTACCAAACACAACTGAAATCATATCCAAACACCTCTACAACATTGCCCAGCCAAGATCCATCACTTCCAATCATTCTTAGACATCAATTAACATCCAAAAAGAGCCTAATCACGTCCTTATACCTCCAGCTATAGCAGAACATCAAAATCACCTCAAAAACCACCATTTTCACAAGTAAAAAACTTAGGAAACTCAACCTATTCGGGATTGCATTGATTAAACCTCCATTTCACATCATTTAAACATCCAAAATACATCAAAAAGACACCTCAAAACAGAGCCCAATCATCTATTACGAATTTCCTCAAAATTAAATCCAAATCTTGCACTTTAAGCCAAAATCAAGAACACAACATTAAAACCTTTAATAAAACTCAATTTAAGGATTGAGAACTTGGGAATTTTAGTAGTGAACTGAGTATTTAGAGGACAAGGACGTTCATACCTCTAAATGTGGATTTCTCCTTGTTTAGAGCCAAAATCCTTGAAAATTCAATAAGCAAATGATGAGGATTTGGTGTAGAAATGATTTGGAATCATTTAGGGATTGAAAACTCTTCTTTAGGTGTGAAAATCAAAAGGAAAGTTGCTGTGGAAATGTGTTTGGCTGAGGGAATTTTGAGAGAAAATGAAATGGGAAAATTTTGGTAAAAGTTAGTTATGAAACTAAAATATCACTTTTCCCTCTTTTCTTTTTATTAATTATCATTAAATGAGTCTTTAAAATTTAAGAAAAATCAGGAGAAATCCTCCCTTGGGCAAATTAGCTCCTTAAAGATTCAAAGTTTCAATCCCTTTAAAACAGTCACGAACTTTTCAAAAATTACATTTTAGTCACTAACTTGAAATGTCATATTTCCAAACCTCATTTTGTAAAATTGATTTCACCACTCTCTTATATATAATAAAAGAGGATTTTTAGATATTTTTCCATTTTTTTAATGCATCCCGAACTAGGCTTTCCCTAAAATCACCTTTTATATTCGAACCGAAATTTAAACCGGTCCGGTTCAGACCCTAAACTTCCAAGCCCAAAATTGGGGTGTTACAACTCTCCCCCCCTTAAGAAATTTCGTCCTCGAAATTTACCTGGAGGAAAAAGGTATGGAAACTGTTTCACCATGTCATCATTCCGTTCCCACGTGGCTTCCTCAGCACCACGATGCTTCCACAACACCTTTACCAACTCAATGGTCTTGCCTCGAAGAACTTTACTGTCCGAATCCAGAATCTCCACCGGTTCCTCATCATAGCTCAAATTCGGATTCAACTCCACTTCCTCCACAGGCATCACATGAGAATGATCTGATCTATACTTCAGAAGCATAGAAACATGAAACACATCATGAATCTTTTCTAACTCTTGGGTAACCTCAACTTGTACGCAACAGGACCCACACGCTCAATCACCTCGTATGGTCCAATGTACCTAAGGCTCAACTTACCCTTTCGGCCAAACCTCATCACCTTTTTCCAAGGCGAAACTTTCAAAAACACACGGTCACCCACCGCATACTCAATCTCCTTACGCTTCAAATCCGCGTAAGACTTCTGCCGATCAGAAGCTGCCTTCAATCGCTCACAAATGAGCTTCACCTTCTCGGTGGTTCCTTTCAACAAAGCTGGCATCGAAACCAACTTCTGACCTGTTGCAGCCCAACAAAGAGGAGTCTGACACTTCCTCCCGTACAAAGCTTCATAAGGTGCCATTTGAATACTTGCCTGATAACTATTATTATAGGCAAACTCCAACAAAGGCAAATGTTTCTCCCAAGAACCCTGAAACTCAATCACACAGCACCTTAACATATCCTCCAACACTTGGATAACACGATCAGACTGTCCATCCGACTATGGATGATAAGATGTACTGAAATTCAACCGTGTACCCAAAGCCTGATGCAAACACTGCCAAAAACGCGATGTAAACCTCGGATCTCTATCCGACACAATCGACTTTGGCACACCATGCAGCCGTACAACCTCAGCAATGTACAGCTCCGCAAGCTTATCCAAAGTGTACGTAGTATGCACAGGCAAGAAATGCGCACACTTCGTCAGGCGATCCACAATCACCCACACCGAATTCTTCTTCGATGGCGACAAAGGCAAACCAGACACGAAATCCATGGTAATCCTTTCCCACTTCCACTCAGGAATCCTCAACGGTTGCAACAACCCTGAAGGAAACTGATGCTCAGCCTTAACTCGCTGACATACCATGCACTTGCTTACAAACTCAGCAACATCTTTCTTTAAACCCACCCAATAGTACTCATCACGAAGATCACGATACATCTTAGTACTACCAGGGTGCATAGCAAAAGGAATATTATGAGCTTCAGTTAGAATAGCACGCCTCAACTCAGCATCATTGGGCACTACTATCCGACTCCCAAAGCATAAGACTCCATCATCATTAAAATAGAAATCTGATGGCCTATCCTCAGCAATATCCTGAACATGTGGCACCAAGGAATCATCCAACAACTGCTTATCTTTAATCAACTGAACCAAGGATGGTTTCACTTGAAACTCAGCCACAAGACCACCATCACGCGAAATGCTCAAACTGGCAAACATAACCCTCAACTCCACAGCTACCTTCCTACTCAAGGCATCCGCTACAACATTAGCTTTACCCGGATGGTACTCGATCGTCAAATCGTAATCCTGAAGCAACTCCACCCAACGTCGTTGCCTAAGATTCAACTCTTTCTGAGACATCAGATATTTCAAACTCTTGTGATCCGTGTACACAGTACACTTCTCACCATACAGGTAATGTCTCCAAATTTTCAAAGCGAAAACCACCGCAGCTAACTCAATGTCATGCGTAGGATAATTGCGCTCATGCACCTTCAACTGACGCGATGCATAAGCCACCACCTTACCCTCTTGCATCAACACACATCCCAAACCAACGTAGGACGCATCACTATACACCACAAATTCTTTCCCTGATTCAGGCTGAACCAAGATAGGAGCTTGCGTCAAAGCTGCCTTAAGCTTCTCAAAAGCCTGATGTCTCACCTCCGTCCACTCATACTTAACATCCTTCTGCAACAGCTTCGTCAAAGGTGCAGCAATCTTTGAAAACCCATCCACGAACCTCCGATAGTATCCCGCCAAACCAAGGAAACTACGGACTTCATGAACAGACTTAGGAGGCTTCCAGTTCATCACTGCCTCAATCTTCTGAGGATCAACACGAATTCCTTCAGTAGAGACCACATGACCAAGAAACACAACTTCTCTAAACCAGAACTCACACTTGCTCAGCTTGGCATAAAGATGATTCTCCAACAAATCCTGCAACACAATTCTCAAATGCCCCTCATGCTCCTCCTCAGTACGAGAGGACACGAGAATATCATCAATGAACACCACAACAAATTTATCCAAGTATTCATGGAACACTCTATTCATCATGTCCATGAAAGCTGCAGGAGCATTCGTCAAACCAAACGGCATCACAAGAAACTCATAATGCCCATACCTCGTTCTGAAGGCTGTCTTTGGCACATCCACATCCTTCACCTTCAACTGATAATACCCTGACCTCAAGTCCATTTTAGAGAACACAGTCGCTCCCCGAAATTGATCAAAAAGATCATCAATTCTCGGTAATGGATACCGATTCTTGATGGTCAACTTGTTAAGCTGACGGTAATCGATGCACATTCTCATAGTGCCATCCTTTTTCTTCACAAACAAAACCGGTGCACCCCAAGGTGACACACTCGGCCGAATGAAACCACGATCAAGCAACTCCTGAAGTTGCGTCTTCAACTCTTTCAACTCTTTAGGTGCCATTCGATAAGGAGTAATGGACACTGGAGTTGTGTTTTCATACAGCTCAATTCCAAACTCCACTTCGCGATTAGGAGGCAATCCCGGCAACTCCTCCGGAAACACACCAGGAAACTCTCGCACAGTCCTGATATCTTGCACTCGCAACTCTTTAGAGCTAGGATTCATCACAAAGGCTAGGTAGGCTTCACAACCTTGCCTCAGCATCCGGCTCGCTTCCAATGTAGACACCACATTGGCAAGAAACTTCACATTCTCACCCACCACCACTACCTCATAATCGTCTGCAAGCTTCAACGAAACTCGCTTATTCTCAAAATCCACCACAGCTCGATGCTCAACAAGCCAATCCATACCAAGGATCACATCGAACCCAAAGAAAGGCAATTCCATAAGATCAACATGAAAAACATTGTCTTGCACAACCAAGGGACATCTTCTATAAAGCTTCCGTGTCACAACAGTCTCACCAAAAGAACTAGTTACTCGTATACCAACATCCAAAGACTCAACAAGTAAACCAAGCAATTGAGCATGTTCACGCAATATGTATGAGTGTGTAGATCCAGAATCAATCAAGGAAAGTAATGACAAGGATTGCAAAGTGAAAGTACCTGCGATCACATTCGTGTCATTCCCCCTTCCCTCTAAGCATACACTCTGGCCTGGCCACCACCCTCAGGCTGAACAGCTACCACATGAGCCACATTCCTTCCACCATCTTCCCTGCGCTGGAAGTTACCACGGCCGCGCCCACGACCTCTCTGTGGTGCAACAACTCCAGGAGCACGTCCCTGACCACCACCGACCAACAGAGGACACTCCCTCCTCATGTGATCCGCCGATCCACAGTTCCAGCACGAATTACCGGTCACCACAATAGGAGCATGTACCTCCCTCGCTGCTCGAGGATAATCACGCCTCAGATGGCCACGTGATCCGCATGCCCAGCATGTGTTCTGATCAGCTCTCGCCCTGTCCCCCTGAACAGGCGCACCTTGCCCTCCACCACCACGCCTAGCCGAAGACTGATACCTCCGATCACGTCCTCTCTTGTTCCGTCCACCACCAGAACTATACTCAGCAGCCCGCTTGCCCGCACTAGAACCAGCACCTCTAGAAGATAAACTCAAATTCAACTCAATATCTTTCTCTCTACCAACCAGCACATCAAAGTCAGTGTACTCAGTAGCCAGCATATAGGTCTTCACTTCCGTCACCAAACCATAACGGAAACGTTCACACCTCTCCCGCTCATCAGGGATAAGCTCAGGTGCGTACTGACTGAGTCGGACAAACTGAACCTCGTACTCAGCCACTGACATGCTCCCTTGAGTAAGAGACATGAATTCCCTTTTCTTTTTATCCAGGTACCGCACACCTAGATACCTCCTCTTGAACGCGTTCAGAAAGAACGTCCAAGTCACATCAGCATCCTCCATTCCGGAGATAGTGGTCATCCACCAGGTATACGCATTGTCATGCAACAGCGATACTACACAGCCCAGCTTCTGCACCTCATTGCAGTTCATTTGTCCCAAAATTCTATTGGTACTTTCCAACCAAGACTCGGAACCTTCAGCAGACAATCCCCTGAAATCAGTCCCTCCCAGACTGCGCAAGTGTTCTAGAGGTAGTCTAGCATTAGCATCTCCTTGATGCCCAGCTCCATGAGCTCCAGCTACCGCCGCCTGAAAGGCTCCAGCAATAGCCTGAATCAGCACTGTCATGTCAGGAACAGCTTGCCCCTTCCCAGCTTCAAGTCCAGCGACCCCAGCACCAGCACCAGCACCAGCTCCCTCACTCCCATCACCACCACTACCGGGTGGAGGAGGTAAATCCACTACATTTTCAGCATTCTCTTTGTTCTCATTTTGAGCCATAGCTCGCGTATTAATCCTCGTCTCTCTACGAGGTCCCATTCACTATACAATGCAATCACAAATGCAATAAACATAGTCAGGCTCAGCAAGGTAAGCAATCCAAGTATCCAAGTACTCAGCAAGGTAATCAAATGAGAGTTGAATGGAGGGATTTAGGTGAAGAAATCAGATCCAATTCTCTGGAAAAGTAGTGTTTGGTTTGAGAGAAAATGAGAGAAAGAAAGTTTAGCAAAGTTGGTTACAAAATCCAAAAATAGCCAAAATGGCTTCCCTCCAATTTTAATGACCTTTAAAATCAGATTTTAGACTTAAAATATCTTAGAAAAATCTGGAGAAATCATCTTTGGATTAATAGCTCCTTAAGGATTCAAAGTTTCAACTCTTTATAAAACAGTCACCAAACTTTCAAAATTTACATTTTGGTCACTAGCCAAAATGTCATACTTCCAAAACCCATTTTTCAAAATTGATTTCACAGTTCCCTTAATTATATTAAAAGATGATTTTAGAACATTTTTCCATATTTTTAATGCAACCCGAACTAGGCTTTCCTAATTTCACCTCTTTAGATTCGAACAGCACTTTGACCAAACCGGTCAACGCCCAGAACTTCTAAGCCCAAAACCGGGGCGTTACAGATACCACCAAATGTAACCCCCTTAGCCCGGCCTAGACGGTTGACCCGAACTACGAAGATTACATGGGGAAAACCAAAGTCAACCCAAAAGTCAACCTTGATTAACGACCTTTTTTTCTTTTTAACATTATCTAAATGCATATTAACTCTAGACGTACTCTTGAGATAAGCATATTCAAAAATCACAGCAATCGGAAAACAATAAGGGACTCAATTACACAACATACAAATTTAGGGACCAAAATGTAAAATCTAGAAATTAAGAGGACTTTACCAATTTTTAAGTTACCATTATGAAACTAGTCATGATTCATTCTTCTCTGCCAAATTTCATCTCAAACGGACATCCCAAACACAAACAATTGCACATACAAAAATCAGGAATAAAACGTAAAGCTTGCAAACCTCAAAACCATTCAAATCAGTGCCCAACGGTCAAGTGTTTCGAAACGGGAATAGACCGTTCAGAAACACGGCTTGGCAGTAGCCAAAGTGTTTCAAAACACCTCTGCCCGTTTCGAAACGCCCAGGCAAAAACATGCACCTGTTTCGAAATAGGCAAGGGTGTTTCGAAACACCCTGCCCAGAAACAGCAAAAAAACCTGATTTTACACACTTTCGACCCATCGAACACATTCATATGACCTCCTTATCATGCCAACAAATCATCAATCACTAAAGGAACATATTTGCATCTTCAAAACTCAATCATGGCATCATTTAGGAAAAACCACAAGTCTATAGGCATGCATCCTAAAATTGGAAATCAAACTATCATCAAATCTTCAAAACAAATACCAAATGGCCATTTACATACTCCAAACATCATATGCATCAAACCAAACTTAGGGAGTCCAAAACACCTCCCAAAAACACAAACTAGGTTCCCATTGCCAATTACCAAAAGCTAATAGTGTTATAAAAATAGTCACCATACAAGAGCTTAGACTTTCACTGGGATCCTTGACCTCCTTGCTGCCCTTTAAGCACTTTAATTCTTTGCATTAATGGCTCAAGAAAGAGAGCGTAAGCACAAATGCTTAGTGAGAAATGCTCTAATGAAATAACACAATAATGCACTTTGTAAAAACACCTTTCAAAGGCTTTTGATTCCATAAACAACATTTCTCATTCTACAATGCACATAAAACAAGCATCCCATGCTTCACTATATCAACATGTCATATTGGCTTTCAAGTGATAATTCATAACCATTTTACAACTCAAAACACAATCGGATACGCGAATTACAAGCGTTGTCCCATACGCTTCATACACACTACCAAACACTCAAGGTGGAGTTTACCGGTACAATCACAACCCCTCAACACTCGTGATGGAGTCTACGGTACAATTACAACCCCTCCACATCACTCATTGGTAGTTGTATAACATCACTAACGAGAACACGGGACACACAACACAAGATCCTCACATGGCATTTTAACCACCATTATGATCTTAGACATCTCGTTAGTGTACTTGGATGGAGTTTACGGTACCATTACAACCCCTCAACATCCAAGGCGACTTTATTCACGGTGCACCCAATCCTATAGCCGGCTAACTATATCCGATTCAAGTACTTTTAAACCAACACATCACTTGCCAATATACATCATTTATCATCATCAATCCACTGTTTTTAAGCATCAAACAAAGCCATTAAATAGTCATGCATCACTATGCATCAAACCACATTTATCAATGTCCAATTCAAGGATCTCTTACCTTGAGCATCCTTCAACACATGGCTTACAAAACCAGCAATAAACATGCTAAAATATGCTTTCAAAACAGAATTTAAACATGCAAATTAAACATATTGCATCCAACCATCTCATGGTTCATCAAAAAGAGAGTTTCTCCGAAAACTTACCCTTGAGCTTAGCTAAGTTGTTTAAACTTAAACTAAGCTCCCATAACCTTCAAACATTGGTTTCAAAGCTGAAAACCAAACTTCACTCACCAATTCTGTTTCGCAAACTTGCCGAAACGCCGATCAAGCCTCCGGATCAACACCACAAGGATCCGAAGATGTCTCCCCTGTTTTAAACACATCAAAGCAGAGGATTAATGCATCATCATGCATTAAAATCTTCAACCAAAACACCTAAACTCGCTGCTCTCATCAAAACTCACATTTCGGCTACCAAACACAATCGAAATCACATCCAAACACCTCTACAACATTACCCAGCCAAGATCCATCACTTCCAATCATTCTTAGACATCAATTAACATCCAAAAAGAGCCTAATCACGTCCTTATACCTCCAGCTATAGCAGAACATCAAAATCACCCCAAAAACCATCATTTTTACAAGTAAAAACTTAGGAAAATCAACCTATTCGGGATTGCATTGATTAAACCTCCATTTCACATCATTTAAACATCCAAAATACATCAAAAAGACACCTCAAAACAGAGCCCAATAATCTATTACGAATTTCCTCAAAATTAAATCCAAATCTTGCATTTTAAGCCAAAATCAAGAACACAACATTAAAACATTTAATAAAACTCAATTTAAGGATTGAGAACTTGGGAATTTCAGTAAAGAACTGAGTATTTAGAGGAGAAGGACGTTCATACCTCTAAATGTGGATTTCCCCTTGTTTAGAGCCAAAATCCTTGAAAATTCAATAAGCAAATGATGAGGATTTGGTGTAGAAATGATTTGGAATCATTTAGGGATTGAAAACTCTTCTTTAGGTGTGAAAATCAAAAGGAAAGTTGTTGTGGAAATGTGTGTTGGCTGAGGGAATTTTGAGAGAAAATGAAATGGGAAAATTTTGGTAAAAGTTAGTTATGAAACTAAAATATCACTTTTCCATCTTTTCTTTTTATTAATTATCATTAAACGAGTCTTTAAAATTTAAGAAAAATCTGGAGAAATCCTCCCTTGGGCAAATTAGCTCCTTAAAGATTCAAAGTTTCAATCCCTTTAAAACAGTCACGAACTTTTCAAAAATTACATTTTAGTCACTAACTTGAAATGTCATATTTCGAAACCTCATTTTGTAAAATTGATTTCACCACTCTCTTATATATAATAAAATAGGATTTTTAGATATTTTCCCATATTTTTAATGCATCCCGAACTAGGATTTCCCTAAAATCACCTTTTATATTCGAACCGAAATTTAAACCGGTCCGGTTCAGACCCTAAACTTCCAAGCCCAAAATTGGGGTGTTACATAATTATTGCCGCAATTATTATTGTAATGATTAGCCCATTAATGATTTCTTTCTCCTTATATATATCTAATAGTGGAGGATGACATCACGCTAATATGGGCGAAGCCAATTGGCTCCAACTGGGCTCAATCTGTGTGATCATGGGACAGACGAATGAGAGTGCGACACATGTCCCATGGGTCTATGTTTTGGGCGGGAAATAAAAGCACAGATGGGCTTTGTGTTTCTTTGCTCGGTTTACATATGTTTGTTGGTTTGGCAGATATATATGTATTTTAAATGGATTGGCAAAATATGTATTTCGGGCCTAATACTTGTATTTGGGCTTTGTATAATAAAAATGAGTATTGGATATGTAAAATGGACTCTATATTGTATATTTTGAGCTATTTATTTGGATTATTTATTTATTTGGTATTCGAATATTATATATGCACACCTAGACAAAATACAGGTATTACAATTTCCTTTTCAAATCTCTTCTTCGTAGTGCTTTCAGATTCAAATATAACCCTAACATTAGTTTTCACAATGTGTCCATTATAATGGACAATCGTCATAAATATGTTGTTGCTCATTTTCTTTGCATGTTCAAAACAATACTCCCTACGTCTCATTAATTTTATCCCTTGTTGACTTTTTAAAAGTCAATTTTTTAAACTTTGACCTAGATTATTTTAAATATTTTAAACAATTAAATTGTATAAAAATATATTTTAAAACTACTTGATTGAAGGTTTCTAAAATATTTTTTTCATATTTTTATCAGTAATAAATTTTAAATAATAATGAGTCAAAGTTAAAAATATTTGACCAAAAAAATTAAGTAAGAGACAAATTTAATAGGACAAGGAGAGTATATATTTTCAATCAGAATACAAAAATTAAAGCTAACGTTCTAAAATTTAAATTAATGACACTAATCCTAATTTTAACCAATAAATAACAATAAATTTAAAACATACTACTTACTTACGCAATTATTTTTCTTCAATTACCATATACTATAAAAATAGACTAATTATTTCAAATATATATTTTTAAATATACTTTCTAAAATTATAATAATTTATCAAAAATACTATAATACAATTATTACGAAATTTTATCTACATGAAAACCACTAAAATCCTAAACAAAAATAAGCCATACATAGATCTAACATAAATTTTAAAGAACTTAAAATGTTAGATGTAAAATATAAAAATTAAAAACTAAATAAACTTACATCAATACAAAATAAAACGAATTATATAAAATAAAATAAAACTTAAAAACAAAACTAAGAAATTAATATTAAGTTCTAAAAAATTAAAATTTCGAATCTACTTGCAATATTTTCTCCACAACTTTCTTCTACTTCTTCTAAAGTTCTCCTTCTTTACTCAAATTTTTACTCAAAATTTTCTCTAACAACTTGCCTTTAACATCACCTATATAACACAACGAATCATAAATTTTTCCCTTACCTACCCCTACCACTCTTTTAATAACACTAATAAATTTTTAATCCAAAACTTTTCTCTACCCCTCTATAATTTAATATAATTTTATAATCCCAACTTACTAACACCCTAACATTTTACATTCTCGAAACCTATATCCCTACACCACCTTTCACCCCTTACATGCACGCAACCCTATATGCAAAGCGGTATTTTTTGAGTAAACGCCGCTAGTTTTGTACATCTCGCGGTGTTTATAGAAAATTGCAATAAAAGGGCAAACCTCGCGGCGTTTGTTGGAATCGTTGTAATATTTATGTACATATAGTAGCGTTTTTCAAATAAACGCCGCAATAAATTGATATATGATGGTGTTTTTAAGGAAACGCAACTAAAAACACGTACTTTAGTGACATTTTTTAAGCAAACTCCGCAATAGGTATAACATTTAGTGGTGTTTTGTTTCAAACGCCGCAATAGCCCCCCAATTTTCTTTTCGTTCACGATTGAATTTTTAATTGCACGCCAACTTAATATCTTCGCCGTTCTGCCTCCACTCTCTCAACTCACCCCTCAATTCTCTTTCCCTCTCTCTTTTTGCCCCAACCCTATGTCACCAACCAAGTATTTTCTCATCGTTTTCCCACAATTTTTATCGTTTTTCAATGAATCCCTTTTATTTTTCACTGAATGAGGTTTTGATTTGTAGGATTCAACATGAATGGAGGAAATTTCAAGTCAGAGACGAAGAGCATCAAGTAAGTTTTTGTTTCTTTTTTCGTTTTGGTATTTTTTTCAATGCCCCTTGCTAAACTAAAATAGAAAAGGAAAAAAAGAAGAGAAAAAAAATCTCGAGCTCACTTTGGCGTATTGTTTTAGTTTTGGAGCGGTGAAACGGGATAATGGTAGAGACTTTGGCTCGTGAAAGCGGCAAAGAGCTCTCGTTGTTGCCACAACAGACCAATGGTGACCGGTCATGGCGGTTGAACTTCGATGGTTTGTAGTTATCTCCTGAACACAAAGACAAAAATCATAGACGAATAGCTCTCTTTAGATTTCTCGATTTGTTTTGTCAGTTTATTTGAATATAATTTAATTTATTGTTTCTTGATAATTTTTTAGTTTTTTAAGTCTTCGATTTACGTTGTTAGCATAGACAGACCTCATAGTTAGCAAGTTATATAAGCATTTTACACTGATCATTTCTGTAATTGCACTGTAAAGATTTAATTTTTATGCTTCTATGGATGAATATGAAACTGAGTTTTCTTTGAAATTATTGAAATCATTGGCAAACCGCAAATGTGTTGTTAGGTGATTGCAGAAAGCGTAAATCAAAGAAGGAAAGATGTTGGGAAAAGTAAGGCAAAAGGTTATTTTCTGGAAACTCATCTGCTCCCTTATATATGAATATGACAGGTTTTTTATTTTTTTGTTCTAATTTTATGACTTGTGTAACACTCGTATTTTGTCCGGATACTCATATATATTACTAATTCGATATAAATAAAGCCAAAATATATAAACATAATAATAAAGCCCAATATTGATAAATAGAAATAGTCCAAAATACCAAAAACATTAATAAATAAATGTCCATTTACATGCAAGGCTCATTTACAAATCTTAAAGTCCAATACAAATTGCCAAAACTACATGAGAATCTGCCCAAGAAACACAAGTGGCCTAACTGTGTTTTCTCATCCCGCCAAAATGGCCACGTGGCACACTGCCATTGGCCAAAACCCTCTTAAGACGAATTCCCATCTCCACTAACATCAGCCGTGCGGATACTATAAATAGTGGAGAGAGAGAGTAATTAAAGAATAATAATTACATAATTATTGGGAGACATAATTGAAGATAGAGGAAAGAGAGGAATCTGGAAGGTCTTACTAGAAGTCGAGGAGACGCCGAAAGCCGAATCGAACGTCGTCAACTATGACCGAAACCGTCATGCCATCACCTGAGCTCGTCAGAAGGTAGCACTTCTCCTCTTTTTCATCTTCTGCATCAAACACTAAATTGAGTTAGATCTAAGCTCTAAAAAAAGAGTGTCTCAAATATTAGCAAACAATAGATCTAAAACCGAAATAAAATCAGTGTTTACAAAAAGATTTCGGTCACTTATCTGAAAATGGAGCTAGTTCGAGTGTCGCCAGAGTGTTGCAGGTTTAGGATTTTGCCGGAGTCAAAAATGATAGAGGATTTTGGTTCGGGTAGATAGTCAAGGATGGGGAAGATGAGAGTTTCTGACGAAACGGACACTAGAATAGGCTTTAGGACTGAAAATGGGCTTTTTGGGAGTTTTTAGGGTTTTGGCATGGTGGCCAGAAATCGCTTCGGGGTTGTAGAGGCGGCCGGAAGTTGCAGGGTTAGTCAGAGAATGTGACCAGAAAGTTCCGGTGACTAGAAAAAGGACAGGGATGACTGGAGACGACGGCCGATGACCGGCGTCACCTCCGGCGGCCGGGAAACATGTCGAAATTAGGGATTCATGGTGGATGAGGATCAAATGAAGAATGTGTAAGAGCATGGTGTGAGTTTTTGAGGAAATAGTAGGTTTGATCGAAGGGAAACATAGGATGATGAGGTTTAGATGTTTGTAGCGGATTAAAGATGAAAAAAATGAAGAAATGAAAAAGAACAAGGGGGCAAAATTGAATTTTGATCCGAAAAAATAGGAAATAAAAGTGTTTTGGTGTTTATGATCGATCAAAACATGGAAAAATGAAGAACACATGAAGAACAAGGGTGAAATAGACGTGTTTGATCGAAAATGGGGGAGATATCTGGAATTTTGGTGTTGTAGTTGAGAGAATTTAGAGAGAGGAGGGGATGAAGAGAGAGAGAGAGTTTTTGAGGATATGACCGAGTCGGCTCTGTTTTCCCTTCTTATACCGAGTGTGGTGCGACGCCGTTTTGGGAGCGGGTTAAGAGTAGATCCACGCCACTTGAAACAGGTTTGGGTGCGGGGCTGCAATCCGACCCAAGGATCCGGTCATGGTTTAGGTTTGTCGAGTTTGGGCCGTGTCTAAAGGGTTTGGGCCAAGAGTAAATGGGTTTAGGTCAAATCATTTAGCCGTTTTTTAGTTGGGCTCTTTAGTTTTCAATTTCTCCCGTTTTAGTCACCTGGGCCTTGTAATTTGATCACTTAGCTTTCAATTGAACGCAATTTAGTCCCAAAATCAATTTAATTGCCCATGTTTAATAATTTTAATTTAATTGTTTAATTTATCTTGTGTGCATGCTTTTAAAATATCCATGTTGTATACTTGTCTAGGAAATTTTAATTCACTTAGTATAATAGAATTAGAGCCTCTTAGATTTAAGTTCTTTGATTAAATTCAATTAACTTGTTAAGAGAGGACACTATAGAAAATAAATGAATATTGAATGAAAGCTTAAATATCCTAAGTTGATTTGTATTACATTGCAATGTGATGTGATGTTAACCAATGGGGTATTTAGGTAAGAGATTCAATATTTCATTTGAACATAGAAAATGGAAATCACTTGTAGTTAGTTTAAATAAAATTGAGATTAGGAATATTGTTAATTTAGGGCAAGTATGGGTAGTGCCCAAATTTCTTGGGTGTTATCACATAAGTCCTAAACTTGGTAATATTCGTAGATTTTAATTAATTAAATCAATGGAGCCCTAATTAGGTTTTGACTTAAAAATGACAAGACAATAATTGAACATGCATTAAACCTTTTGTGTTGAGATACATTTTGAATATAAATTGAAGTGTCCTAATGTATTTTGACGTTTCAAAACATATATTCGACCAAAATGTATTTTCTTACAAAAGGATATCCTCATTCAAAATGGAATCCATTTAACGATTAAAGATTTAATTAAATCCCGATTAATGTTCGAAATGCCAAAATGTCATGTGGAATTAATAAGCCTATCTCTTCCCATATCTGCCGCTCAGCGTAGTATTGTCGGTAGGTTGACGCTACGTCACCATTCAAGAACCTCTGGAAGGTTGGCTTTGTGGATGAGGCGGTGGGTTTTGATGTTGTCATGGTTGTGAGAACGATTGTGTTTCCTAAAAAGAAAGAAATTGCAAGAAAATAAAATAGATGAGATCTTTAAAGCAAAGATGACAAGAAGAATTGAGAGAAAAAGATAGAGCAAAGTGAAGAATGAGGAAAGAATAGTTAGCCTTATATAGCCACTACTCTCTGCTGCTTTAGCGGGCACGCTGCCAACGGACGGTAATGATTGCGGCATGTTTTACGCGATTCTAGACGTTACGCAGATAGCCCTTCCGCTAGTTGTTGCAAATGTAGCCGTTGCGGCTAGCTGTTGCGTTATTTGTTGCTCGATTCCTTCAACCGTTCTTGCTGGCCAAGTGGTGGAGAAGTGGAATTTTGGGTGTAAGAGGTGTGGATGCTAAAATTGATAAAGACAAGATGATTTATAGTGGTTCAACCTTCTAACCAAGGTCTACATCCACTACCTTAGCTTCACACTAAGGATTTCCAATCAATCCACTATTGATTCGTCCCTTTTTCTAGGCTTAGGAGGAAACCCTTACAAACCGATCAAGCTTTCTACCCAAAGCCTTGATCAAACCCTATTTACAAAGAGATAAAGATAAGCAAACTCAAATCCCTCTAATAGGTATTTTTTTTGCACAATTAAGCTCTCACCCAATCCTAAAACACTTGAGCAAATCTAACAATTTTGGCTCACTAGTGTTTGTCTATGCAATAAATGACAATAAAGCACTAAGACACATTTTGATCATATGTTGTATTACAATTGAAGCATTAACCATTACTAGATGCTTGGAGGTCCCTTTTATACTCCTCTTTGAGTTTGTAGTCGTTACTAGCCGTTAGGGTTGAATTGGAGCCGTTGGAGACTTCATTTCCCACCATAAATGCAGTTCTGCAGCTCCCCGATTCAAAACGCTCGACCTCGTTTCGAAACGCTCTTGAAATAGAAAGAGCTGTTGTAGCACCCGTATCGAAACGCCCTTGGCCGTATTGAAACGGCGTAATTGAAACACTTGTTCCCGTATCGAAACACTTTGCATTTAAAAGGTAGTTGGGAAATAGCCGTTGGGGGGTTTATGACCGTTAAGGTGGATGCCACATAGGCGTATCGAAATGGCAGAGGCCGCATCGAAACGCTATGCAAAATCTCACCCAGATTCAAGCCCGTTTCGAAACACATTTCAAAACGTTTTTCCACTGTAAAGACCCGTATCGAAACACCTAGGGGCGTTTCGAAACGCCTTGGATGGTTTTGTTGAATTTGGCTTTGAAAACACTTAAAACCCTTTTGAAATATCCCATAAACATGGTTTCAAGTTGTTTAGACTTAGAAATGGTTTTGAATTCTTTTTAACTTTGTCCAAAACATTTTTCAATTATTATATAAAAACATTAGTTCTACAATCTCCCCCCTTTTGATATAATAAAACCAACTTGAAAAATTGTTTGGGATTCTCCCCCTTTAAGTTTAAAAATGTGAATAAGAGATGAAAAATTAAAAATAAAGTAAAGCTCCCCCTTATTCATTTGAAAATGCAATTTTTCAAACCAAACTCTCCCCCTTTTTGTTATATCAAAAAGAATTCAAAAGACATTAAGTTCAAAATAACTTAGGAGGTTTGAAAAGATGACAAAAAATTTAGAATTTTGGTTTTAAAATGGCTCCCCCTTTGTAACACCCCCTTCTCGGTCTAGAAGAAGATTGAGTCGAAGAGTATTACCAGAAGACAAAGCAACAAATAGTGATGTAAAATTTTCATTTTTAACTCGGAAAATGTCCAATAAATAATGTCCATCATATGGCCAAAGTATCTCTCGTTTCGTAATTATCATGAAAATACACGAATATCAATTAAGAATCGTTTTACGACTATTATAAACATTGAGGGCTCATTTGTAAATTTTGAAAACATGAGGTCCCTTATCGAATTGACTCTACCAAAGAGAAATTCAATATTAACAGGTTATACTTACCAAATTTCACTAAATTCAGAAACCCTTATCACTATCAATTTGACTCCTCAAGAATCGGTGACTCGAATGCAAAACAATTAAAGATGTCCCATAAGACATAACAAACTTACCTAACCCCATTTCGAAACGCCTTAAACTGTTTCGAAACGGGTACACGAGAATCAACCCTAATGTCCCAACTCTTTAGACCGTTTCGATACAGGCATGACATGTATCAGAACAGATTGACCGACAATGACTTTGACTTGACCGTTCTGAAACATGTATTGGAACAGGGGTCATCAGATGCAAACCGTTTCGAAACTTGTATCGAAACAGGGACCTCCAGTGGCCAAAGTGTTCCGAAATGACATCACTTCGTTCTGGAACGCCCTTAATCTCAGGTTCAAAGTTAGGGTGCCCGTATCGAAACGTCATCACCCGTTTCGATACAGAGAGACTTGTAATGACAGATTTTATCTGGTTTTTATACAAATTACCCTACCAAACGATGTCCAATTACAATGAAACTTCATAAACAACATTCCATTGTTATAAACTACTAGCATGCAAATTTTCAAGACTATATGAGTACGTTTACTACGATTTTACCTTTTTGGCTAAACATGCATATTTAGGGCCATATTAGCAAAACCAAAATTGGCATTTAGGGCCATAGACCTCAATACAAAATAAGCAAGCCACTAACACAACAAAACGAGCATATTAGACTAGTCTAACTACTTTGCCAGCTCCCTAGGAGTTTGAAAACACAAATACATTACTTGTATCTTAGTAGTGACTTGTCTTCGTGGCCGATCTGATCCTCCAACGAACAATTCTTTAACCTGAAAATGAATGAAGGAAGACACAATAGGCACACTTTGCCTAGTGAGGTGGACGTTGTTAACATAAATAATGGAATACCATGGCTACAATGATACATAAATTCATGTTAACATAATCAATGCCATGTAACAATGCAATAAGTAATAAACATGTTCTCTTTCATTCATAATTCCTTGGATTGACTTAAGATCGTGGATACGCGAATTCCTACGCCTCACCAAAACAATGAATGATCTAGTCCCTCCGCCTCACCAAAATGACCAACACAATACACATCCCTCCGCCTCGCCAAATCAATGAAGGTCGTAGCCTTAGGATCGTAGTCCACCCGTACACTGAGCTCATAAATTCTATGGCATGCCAATTGTATCCCGAATCCCTTCTAATCCAAGGTCATAGTATACTTATACATTTCAATGATCAATGATATGCTAATGATCCACAATTACAATGTAGTCGATGCTTTATATACACATATTTCAACATCAATACCTTATAGATTGTTGTCGATTTCAATGTTCAATGATTTAATACAATAATCTCATGACAATACTTATATCAATGACAATGCACAATGAACATAATCCATGCCAATGGTAACTTACCGACACTTACCAAAGTGTCCGATTTATCATCCGATGTATTTGCTTCACAACAAAGTTAGTGAAATAATCTAACACAACAAATAATGATCCGGGAAGACCTTTGGCCTTAACTCGAGGCTCCGACTACACTCACCTAACAATCCGAAGCTTCAAGGCTCTCGGATAGCGATTCCTTTATTCCTAGCTTGTGATGGAGACAGCGATACCTCTTTCTCCCCTTCTTGAGCTAGAAAAATGAATAGGAACTTATTAGAATTGATGTTTTAACATCAAAATCAACATAGGGATATCGAAATCAATATTCAACTTCAATAAAGATGGAAACAAGGAAATATCCATGGATAGTCAAAACCCTACCTTAGGTTACACCTAAAATATCCATGGAATCCCTTAATCAAATAGGGAATATAGCTTACCCGGTCGATAACAACGTTTCGATATCATTAAAGTGAAGAAGCAACAAGCTTGAACTTTTCACCAATGGAGGTGTGTGCTTAGGTGAAGAAGATGATGAGAAAGAGGTGCTTGCTTCCTATATTTTCGGGTAAGCTTTCTTTGCTTCTTGATTTCTATTTTCAATTCAAGGCTTTCCTTCATTTGAAGGAAAGTTATCTGATGACTCCACGTGGTGGAGATTTTAATTCAAAGTGGGCTAATCGCATGGTTTGCCCCCCCCCCCCACTTTTCATACCTTTATAACTCTGCCCTCCAACTTATAATTCTTCCATTTTAGCCATTAAAATGGAAGAATTCTTCTATTTTAGCCACTAAAAGGTTAATATTACTTAATAGAGTTCAAATTCGATGTTTAAAGCCTATTTAGGGTTCGATAACAATAATTAACTAGTCGGTGAAATCTTTAAGTTTCATAATTGTGGAAATTTCCGATCATCGGAAATAAATTCCGACTAGGCCGGATTTCAGGGTGTTACAATTATCCCCCCCCCTTAAGAAAATCCATCCTCGAATTTTACCTGAATCGAAGAGATGCGGATATTGTTATCTCATAGTTTCTTCAGGTTCCCAAGTGGCTTCTTAAACAATGTGACTTCTCCAAAGGACTTTTACTAAGGGTACAGTTTTGTTACGAAGCTTTTTGACTTCCTTAGCAAGAATCTCAGCTGGTTCTTCTTCATAGGATAGGTTTGGCTGTAGTTCTACAGTTTCGGGTTCCACAATGTGTGAGGGGTCAGACTGATACTTCCGAAGCATCGATACATGAAAGACATCGTGGATTTTGCTCAATTCTGGGAGTAGATGGAGTCGATATGCCACTGAGCCAATCTTTTCAATAATTTCAAAGGGTCTAATGAACCGAGAGCTCAACTTTCCCTTCTTGCCAAACCTCAAGACTTTCTTCCACGGTGACACTTTAAGAAAAGCTTTCTCACCGACTTCATATTGAATGTCTCTCATTTTAAGATCAACATAAGCTTTTTGCCGATCAAAGGCAGCCTTGAGACGATCATGAATGATGGTAACTCGTTCTTCAGTTTCACGAAGCAAGTCAAGCCCTAACACTCTGCCCTCACCCAGCTCCGACCAAGACAACAGAGTTCTGCATCGTCTACCATATAATGCTTCATACGGGGCCATTTGGATGGATGCTTGAAAACTGTTATTATAAGCAAATTTAACAAGAGGTATAGATTTCTCCCAAGTCCCGCCAAAGTCAATAATACAAGCCCGAAGAATATCTTCCAGAATCTGAATTACTCTTTCTAACTGACCGTCAGTTTGAGGGTGGAAGGTTGTGCTAAGATTGACTCTGGTGCCCAGAGCTCCTTGTAAGGTTCTCCAAAATCGAGATGCAAACCGAGGATCTCAATCAGAAATGATAGATTCAGGCACTCCGTGAAGTCGGATCACTTACTTGATGTACAAGCCAGCTAGCTTAGGGAGACCGTAATCCATTCTAACATGTATGAAGTGAGCTGACTTCGTAAACCGATCTACAATAACCCAAATAGCATCATGCTTCATAGGGGTTAACGGTAGACCACTAACAAAGTCCATGGTTATCTTTTCCCATTTCCATTTCGGTGGATCAATAGGTTGCAAGAGTCTTGTAGAAGCACAATGTTCTGCCTTAAAACGTTGACACATGAGGCACTTGGAAATATAATCAATAATGGCCTACTTCATTCCTAGCCACCAGTATAGATCACGTAGATCTTTGTACATTTTCACTGACCCAGGGTGAACGGAAAAAGAACTCGAATGAGCTTCTGCAAGATTGTCGGTACAGAGAATTTCATTGTTAGGCACGCAAACTCGATCGTGAAAACATAGAAGTCCTTCAGAATTAATTTTGAAGTCTGGACTATCTGATAGTCTATAGACAATGGCTTGGAGTTCGGGATCTTGTTCTTGCAAGTTCTTAATTCGAGAAATGATGGTAGACTGAACTTGAAGTTCAGCTACAAGGCATTGATGCTTCCGAAGCCAGAAATGAGCGTTAATTGCTCGAGGGGATACAAGAGAGTTATGCAACGATGAGTTAGCATACTTCACTACACTTATAACTTTAATTTCATAATCAAAGCTTACCAGGCCGAGATTTGCGACTGAGTGCATCACCTACAACATTAGCCTTTCCCCGATGATAATCAATGATTAAATCATAATCCTTAAGGAGTTCCATCCACCTCCGTTGTCGTAAATTCAATTCCTTTTGGGTCAACAGGTATTTAAGGATTTTTTGATCAGTGAAAAGATATAATTTCTCCCCGTAGAGATAATGCCTCCAGATTTTCAATGCAAAGACAACTGCAGCCAATTCTAGGTCATGGGTGGGGTAGTTCATCTCATGTGGCTTAAGTTGCCTTGAAGAGTAAGTAATAACCTTACCTTAGATCAATCTTGGAGAACACAGAAGCGTCTTTTAATTGATCGAACAAGTCGTCTATCCTGGGCAAAGGATACTTTTTCTTGATGGTGACTTTGTTCAGTTGTCTATAATCAATGCATAAGCGCATCGAACCATCCTTCTTTTTGACAAACAGAACCGGAGCGCCCCAGGGTGAAGAGCTCGGTCGGATAAAACCCTTATTCATAAGGTCTTGAATTTGAGCTTTTAACTCCTTCAACTCCACAACCTCCATCCTATATGGTGCAATGGATACTGGAGTAGTCCCTGGTTGCACCTCAATACCAAATTCCACTTCACGTGTTGGGGGCAATCCCGGAAGCTCGTCAGGAAAAACATCTGGGAATTCAATTACCATATCAATGTCATAGATCTGAGGTTCCTTCTTTGATTCAGTGGACAATGTGCACAACATGAAGTTCCGAGATTCCATCAACATTATCCTTTCCTTGCCAAGGCCTCGAAGATACAATTTCCGCTTACTGCAGTCTACCCACGCTTGATTATTACTAAGCCAATCCATGCCTAGGATCACATCAAACTCGTTGATTGGTAAAACTAGGAAGTCCTTAAGGAACGAGATTCCCTGAATCATGATTGGGCAATTCTTACATACAAGACTTAGAATGACACAATCACCTAATGGATTTGTCACAGAGACCTTCGTTGCTAAAGGTTCACTAAACATCCTATGTCTTTTAACCAATTCCAGGCTTATAAAAGAGTGTGTAGAACCAGGGTCAATCAATACATACAATGAGTGTGCATATAACATAAAGGTACCTGCTATAACATCAGGCTCGTCATCTTCCTTGCGGCTTCTCACGTGATACAACTGAGCAGAGGCCTTCAATTCTTGATTATTGCCTTGCTTTCCAGATCCGCCTGGCCTACCTGAAGCTCCCGATGGTACTTTCCTTGGTCCCTTCCCTCAAAAGGATTGAGCCAGTGAAGAGATATCCCCGTGTACAGGCACTGACTTAGTGGGATTCTGAGGGCAATCCCTGATAAAATGTCCTTGTTCACCATAGAAGAAACATGTCCCTGTCTACTTGCGACATTGTCCTGATGGGTGCCATTTCTGACAGAAGTTACAGACTGGATGTTGAACACTCCGATTCGATCCTTCAGAACTCTCCACTGAGGCTGCCTTAGACCAGGACTGGGTGATAGTTTGTGGTCTCTCAATATTCCCGGTGCGGGAAGGCTGTGAGAAAGAAGTTTGCTTGGAACCCTGATACTTGCCTTTCTTGTTCCATTTGGTAGGTCGGGAGTCGCTCCATGTTCTTTTCTCAGATCGGTTAGACATATTTCCTCTCTGAGCTGCTTCTGTTGCCTTAACTCGGTTCACCAAATCCTAGAAATTGGTGATACCCAGGGTAGTAAACATAGGTCGCAGCTCGTCGCTCAACCCAGCAATAAACATTCGACACTTTTCTTCTTCTCTCTTTATAAACTCAGCTCTATATCGGCAATACTTACAGAAATCATGGATATACTGCTCGATTGGTTTCCCACCTTGTCTCAAATGAAGAAAAGTGTTCCGCCTTTCTGCGAGATAGTACTCGCTGATGTACTTGTTCCGGAATTCATTAAGAAAGAATTCCCAAGTGACCGATTCTTCAGGAACTGTAAGAATGGTAGTCTCCCACCACATCAAGGCTTCATCGGTCAACAAAGCAATAGCATATTCTAGCGTGTGTTCGTCAGAACACATCAGCTGTTTATTCAGAATGCAAAGAGTGCTATCCAACCAGTATTCATCTATTTCTGGGTTGTCATCATCCTGTCTAGTGAAAGAATAGGCTCGAAGTGAAGCCAGTTTGTCCACAGGGCTCGGACGTACTGAGCAATAGGAGGAGTATGCTGAACTGGTGGTGTCACTTGCATTGCAGTCATAAACTGCTTAAACATATTGGCCATATTTTGATAACATTCAGCCTGAGCAGTAGGTGCCGCAGGCTCAGCACCCTGTACAGAAGGGTCCTGTGGTTGCGGTGGGTTTGGAGGATTCCCTCCCCTAACCTCCTCGCCATGAGTTGAGGAGCCAGTAGATTGCTCATCTACATGAGCTTCAATACCACAAATGTAACACAATAACAATACAATAGACTTTGGTTTAGTCCTAGAATCGACAAAACTCCAGCTTCAATACCACAAATGTAACACCCCCTTCCCGGTATTGAAGAAGACCGAGTCGAAGAGTATTACCAGAAGACAAAGCAACAAATAGTGATGTAAATTTTTCATTTTTAACTCGGAAAATGTCCAATAAATAATGTCCATCATATGACCAAAGTATCTCTCGTTTCGTAATTATCATGAACATGCATGAATATCAATTCAGAATCGTTTACGACTATTATAAACATTGAAGGCTCATTTGTAAATTTTGACAACTTAAGGTACCTTATCGAATTGACTCTACCAAAGAGAAATTCAATATTAACAGGTTATACTTACCAAATTTCACTCAATTCTGAAACCCTTATCACTATCAATTTGACTCCTCAAGAAATGGTGACTCGAATGCAAAACAATTAAAGATGTCCCATAACACATAACAAACTTACCTAACCCCGTTTCGAAACGCCTTAAACTGTTTCAAAACGGGTACACGAGAATCAACCCTAATGTCCCAACTCTTTAGACCGTTTTGATACAGGCATGACATGTATCAGAACAGATTGACCGACAATGACTTTGACTTGACCGTTCTGAAACCTGTATTGGAACAGGGGTCATCAGATGCAAACCGTTTCGAAACTTGTATCGAAACAGGGACCTCCAGTGGCCAAAGTGTTCCGAAACGACATCACTTCGTTCTGGAACACCCTTAATCTCAGGTTCAAAGTTAGGGTGCCCGTATCGAAACGTCATCACCCGTTTCGATACGGAGAGACCTGTAATGACAGATTTTATCTGGTTTTTATACAAATTACCCTACCAAACGATGTCCAATTACAATGAAACTTCATACACAACATTCCATTGTTATAAACTACTAGCATGCAAATTTTCAAGACTATATGAGTACGTTTACTACGATTTTACCTTTTTGGCTAAACATGCATATTTAGGGCCATATTAGCAAAACCAAAATTGGCATTTAGGTCCATAGACCTCAATACAAAATAAGCAAGCCACTAACACAACAAAACGAGCATATTAGACTAGTCTAACTACTTTGCCAGCTCCCTAGGAGTTTGAAAACACAAATACATTACTTGTATCTTAGTAGTGACTTGTCTTCGTGGCCGATCTGATCCTCCAACGAACAATTCTTTAACTTGAAAATGCATGAAGGAAGACACAATAGGCACACTTTGCCTAGTGAGGTGGACGTTGTTAACATAAATAATGGAATACCATGGCTACAATGATACATAAATTCATGTTAACATAATCAATGTCATGTAACAATGCAATAAGTAATAAACATGTTCTCTTTCATTCATAATTCCTTGGATTGACTTAAGATTGTGGATACGCGAATTCCTACGCCTCACCAAAACAATGAATGGTCTAGTCCCTCTGCCTCGCCAAAATGACCAACACAATACACATCCCTCCGCCTCGCCAAATTAATGAAGGCCGTAGCCTTAGGACCGTAGTCCACCCGTACACTGATCTCATGAATTCTATGGCATGCCAATTGTATCCCGAATCCCTTCCAATCCAAGGTCATAGTATACTTATACATTTCAATGATCAATGATATGCCAATGTTCCACAATTACAATGTAGTCGATGCTTGATATACATATATTTCAACATCATTACCTTATAGATTGTTGTCGATTTCAATGTTCGATGATTCAATACAATAATCTCATGACAATACATATATCAATGACAATGCACAATGAACATAATCCATGTCAATGGTAACTTACCGACACTTACCAAAGTGTCCGATTTATCATCCGATGTATTTGCTTCACAACAAAGTTAGCGAAATAAACTAACACAACATATAATGATCCGGGAAGACCTTTCGCCTTAACCCGAGACTCAAACTGTACTCACCTAACAATTTGAAGCTTCAAGGCTCTCGGATAGTGATTCCTT
Source organism: Hibiscus trionum (assembly GCA_030270665.1). NCBI lineage: Eukaryota > Viridiplantae > Streptophyta > Magnoliopsida > Malvales > Malvaceae > Hibiscus > Hibiscus trionum. Next base: position 35,130,410 of record BSYR01000021.1, read on the forward strand.
TATTCCTAGCTTATGACGGAGATAGCGATACCTCTTTCTCCTCTTCTTGAGCTAGAAAAAGTAATAGGAACTTATTAGAATTGATGTTTCAACATCAAAATCAACATAGGGATATCGAAATCAATATTCAACTTCAATAAAGATGGCAACAAGGAAATATCCATGGATAGTCAAAACCCTAGCTTAGGTTACACCCAAAATTTCCATGGAATCCCTTAATCAAATAGGGAATGTAGCTTACCCGATCGATAACAACGTTTCGATATCATTAAAGTGAAGAAACAACAAGCTTGAACTTTTCACCAATGGAGGTGTGTGCTTAGGTGAAGAAGATGATGAGAGAGAGGTGCTTGCTTCCTATATTTTTTGGTAAGCTTTCTTTGCTTCTTGATTTCTATTTTCAATTCAAGGCTTTCCTTCATTTGAAGGAAAGTTATCTGATGACTCCATGTGGTGGAGATTTTAATTCAAAGTGGGCTAATCGCATGGTTAGCCCCCCCCCCCCCACTTTTCATACCTTTATAACTCTGCCCTCCAACTTATAATTCTTCCATTTTATCCACTAAAAGGTTAATATTACTTAATAGAGTTCAAATTTGATGTTTAAAGCCTATTTAGGGTTCGATAGCAATAATTAACTAGTCGGTGAAATATTTAAGTTTCATAATTGTGGAAATTTCCGATCATCAGAAATTTATTCCGACTAGACCGGATTTCGGGGTATTACACCCTTACTCAAAGCATCATCACAATGTTAGTCAAACATATGTCATAATCTAGTTGAAATAAAAAATAAATTAAATTTAACAAATAAAGCAACTAGATTTTTACCACACTTGAACACAAGGGAGGATGTGAAGCCTTCCTTCTTCAAGTGTCTTTCTTTGTGTGCATGGAGCTCCCCTTTAATGTTTGACTTGTTGATCACTCTCCATCACACCTACCAAAAGACAATCAAGTAATTTTTGGTATCGAAATTGCTTTGGATCCATAGACGTTAGTAGCACAAAACTTAGTCCCCTTAGGAATCCATTTTTCAATTTCATGCTTTTTAGTTGAAGTGGTTAGTCCTTTTGGGACTCAAACACTTATAAAACATTTACCATTTACAAATCTAGGGGCACTAGATTGTCTTACATAAAAGTTTGATTTTCCAAAATTATTTTCTTTTCTAGCTCTTTGGAAATCAAATCTTTTTCTTCTTGAACTTTATGAAGCAAATTTTGTAAATCAAAACACTTTTGTTCAAACTCTTCGAGTTTTGCTTCAAGTTCAAGTTTTGTTTTAGAAATCAAATCATTTTGAATTTTCAACTTTGAAATCATTTTATTGTTTTTCAAAATGTGATTTTTGAACTCTAAAACCAAATCATCATAGGCATCTTGTAACTCATCAAAAGAATATGAACATGAAGTAGATGAATTAGAAGTTACCCTTGAATCTTCTTCAATGGCCATAAGGCAAAGGTTGGCTTGTTCATTGTCGGTGGAGTCCTCATCACTCCAAGTAGCCACATATGCCTTCTTCTTATGGCTTGAAGTGCTTGCCCTCTTCTTTTTTCATGGATTCTCATTCAAGCTCTTTCAAGGCTTTCTTCATGTAAGGGGCACACTTCTTGAAGAGATGAACTATCTCTTCTTCTTCATACTCCTCCTCACTAGAATCAACATGATGGCATGTGGAGGATTTGAGAGCAATGGCATTTGTGTTGATGTCAAGCCCTTTGAGCTTCTTTCTCCCCCATAGCTTTAATTTCTTCCCTCTTCTTCTCCTCTTCTTTGTTTTTCTTCATGATTTGGTTTGTGAGAAATGACCCTATGAGCTCATCAAGCTTCAAAGTCTTGAGATTCTTAGCTTCGATGATGGCGGTCCTCTTTGAGTCCCATGACTCGGAAGGGAGTAGATGAGCTTTCGGACAAGTTCTGCTTCCGGGACGGCTTCTCCATAACCTTTAAGTCCATTGGTGATGGTGGAGAACCTACCGAACATCTTATTAGTGTCCTCTTCTGGATCCATCTTGAAGTTTTCATACGCTAGGTTGAGGAGCCCAATCTTGGTCTCCTTTACTTCGTTTGTCCCCTCGTATGTAACTTCGAGCTTGTCCCAAACTTCTTTGGCACTCTCACAAGAAAACATATTCTCATATATGTTGGGGCAAAATGCACAAAATAGGATGTGCAAGGCTTCGCAATTAAGCTCCATCTTCTTGCGATCTTCGGCACTCCAATCCGACTTGCTTTGTTGAGGCACGAACGGACCATCTTCTACTATATCCCAAAGCTTGTAGCCCTTTGAGTTTATGAAGAACTTCATCTTTGTCTTCCAATGGGCATAGTGTGTTCCGTCGAGGAAGGGCGATTTGGCGATGGATTGCGCCATTGAGCCGGTTGAGTGAAATGATGATAGAGCTTGCCGGATCTTCTCAATAGGATGTTAATCCTCTTCGATTGAGCCAAGCTCTAATACCAATTTTTGGGTTATTCGTTGCTCGATTCCTTCAACCGTTCTTGCTCACCAAGTGGTGGAGAAGTGGAATTTTGGGTGTAAGAGGTGTGGAAGCTAAAATTGATAAAGACAAAATGATTTATAGTGGTTCAACCCTCTAACCAAGGTCTACATCCACTACCTTAGCTTCCCACTAAGGATTTCCAATCAATCCACTATTGATTCGTCCCCTTTTCTAGGCTTAGGAGGAAACCCTTATAAACCGATCAAGCTTTCTACCCAAAGCCTTGATCAAACCCTCTTTACAAAGAGATAAAGATAAGCAAACTCAAATCCCTCTAATAGGTATTTGTTTTCACAATTAAGCTATCACCCAATCCTAAAACACTTGAGCAAATCTAACAATTTTGGCTCACTGGAGTTTGTCCATACAATAAATGACAATTAAGCACTAAGACGCATTTTGATCATATGTTGTATTACAATTGAAGCATTAACCATTACTAGATGCTTGGAGGTCCCTTTTATACTCCTCTTTGAGTTTGTAGCCGTTACTAGCCGTTGGGATTGAATTGGAGCCGTTGGAGACTTCATTTCCCACTATAAATGTAGTTCTGCAGCTCCCCGTTTCGAAACGCTCTTGAAAAAGAAAGAGTCGTTGCAGCACCCGTATCAAAACGACATATCGAAAAACTTGTTACTGTATCGAAACGCTCTGTATTTAAAAGGTAGTTGGGAAATAGCCATTGGGGGTTTATGACCGTTGAGGTCGATGCCACAGAGGCGTACCGAAACGACAGAGGCCGTATCGAAACGCTATGCAAAATCTCACCCAGATTTAAGCCTGTTTCGAAACACATTTCGAAACGTTTTACCACTGTAAAGACCTGTATCGAAACACCTAGTGGCGTTTTGAAATGCCTGGATGGTTTTGTTGAATTTGGCTTTGAAAACACTTAAAACCCTTTTGAAATATCCCATAAACATAGTTTCAAGTTGTTTGGACTTAGAATGGTTTTGAATTCTTTTTAACTTTGTCCAAAACATTTTCAATTATTATATCAAAACATTAGTTCTACACTAGCCGTTATGAAGCCGCTAGCCGTTATGCTAATCTGCCTTGACCGTTGGGTTGGGCTTATCCTTTATTCTTTATCCTTCTTGGTCTTGCCTTCATTCCTAACCTGAAATAAATTAAATGCAAAAATAAAAATAACTGAAAATTAAATCTGATCCTAATGCATAAAAATAAATTAAAAAATAAAAAATAAAAGTTAGGTTATGTTGGGTTGGGTTGCGCATCTCCCAAACATAACCACTTTCTGAGGGTTTTGCGTTTGTCTTTTCGTCTAGGTAAGTCCTTCCCCTCCTCATGTGGGTGCTGGTTGCCATCTTTGCTGCCCTGGCGGGACATACACCAAAGATAAACAAGAGGCAAAAAAATTTGAAAAATAAAATAAATAGAAATTTAAAGGCAAAAACTAAAGTAGAAGTGCAGGAATTCAAACGCTGTTGCTATTGCCAATCCCCGGCAACAGCGCCAAAAACTTGTAGAGCGTTTTACGTGTTCTCTTTTTATGAGTGCAAGTGCACACTCTTGTCAAGTTATAGTATAAAATATATCATCTCCCACAGGGATTGAAACAGCTCCTATGAATGTTTTCCTGCACAAGGAAATAGTAATTCGCACAGTTAAATTTTTGAATATTGAAAAACATAAAAATAAAAGCACAAGTAATTTAAGATAGAGAGAGAGAGATAAGGATAATAGATTGGGCAAGGTAGTTGTAGCTCAGTAGTGTGTAGACTACATTGTAAACCTTAAGTGTGTTTTGCGCTGCCACGATCTGCTGCCTCGGTGGATTGAGGCAGCAGCAACTTTCGATGCCACAGCAGAATTATACACTTGCAACTTTCGTTGTCTCGGCAGGTGAGATGGAGAGAAGTCCCGGCGGCAAATCTGGCAGATACTCCAAGTTCGACGAAGCAATTTTGAAGTGATCCTTCCTATGTCTAGGCAAGGATTCTGTCACCACGTGATGTAGACAATACCTAGAAATCTCAGCATAAACCTAACACAGGCAGTCGACGTTTGGATGCTCCTTTTAGCCGCTGAAATTCTAACTTATGTCCAAACCAAATTAGTCAACACCTCCACATGATGAGACCGTGCTTAATTCTTTCGTGAGTTTGACACTCTCGTGCCCGACAAATAGATTTCTTCAATTGGACTTTTGGAACTAATTGAAGAAGTGAAGCACATGAACTAAGCAAACTTGAGAGTATTTTATTTCAAACACAACTTAAACTATTACAATTGTTTCTCGCAACTACTTTACATACAAAAACCTAAACCCTAATATGATCTATCTATCTACCTCTCCGCTATGCCTCTATACCCTCACACACATGGGTATATATAGGGCTCATGGCCTAAGTTTGAGTCCTCCTTGGAGTAGTAGTCCTTAAAGTAACTTTACATTAAATGTTTACTCCTTTTGGACTTGAATGTGGACTCTTTGGACGTTGCCTTCTTCAGCAAGTAAAGATAAGTACTCCTACATATCAAGCTTTAGTCAGCTCTTCTGGCCGCTACAAGCTTCAGAAAACTGCAAGACTAGGCTCATTGGACTCAGGAAATTGTCCTTTTTTAATCGCAATCCATCTTGGCTAAGTCGATTTAACTCCTGCATGGGCGGTAGTCGGTGGTAATGCTGCTGCGGCGGAATCCTTGGCGACAACTAAAACTACTTGAGTACAGCTCCTTTTGCTCCCTGCTTTCCTGTCCTCTCCTCCTCTACATAGCTACAGCACCTAAAAATGAAAACTAAACTAAAACAGTATCTTTTCTTAACCAAACATAGAATATTCAATAAAAGCATGGTAAAAGAGCAAATATTGTTATTATGCATGCAATGCACCTAAATATGCCTTGATGAGCTTAAAAATAGCAACAATAAGGGCGGGAATGTGTACAAAATATAGAACTTGTGGACACTCTACATCGGGGCATTGGATAATCTAAATGGCATGCTTTGAAAGGCATAAGTGTCATATGGGCATGTAAAGGTTGTCTTTTCTTAGTCTTCAGGTGCTATGGCAATTTGGTTATAACCTAAATAACCATCTAGAAAACAATAGAAGGGTTTACCTACAAGATGGTCAAGCATTTGATCAATAAAGGGTAAAGGAAAGTGATCTTTCCTAGTATCTTTACTCAAATAAACATATTTCAATTGCCTTGGAGTGGTTTCAATTCAAGAACAAGAGGTTGCTCGATAGAAGGTTTTTCGATTCTTCTTTCCTCCCATGAGTAATCTAGTGGGTTGAAATACTAACCTGGACAACTTGCTATCCAATTGGCTTCATCTTGTTCATTGTCGTCTGGTCCTTCATGCTCTTCGGGGTTAAGGCAATTGTCAAAGCAATTGCCGAGTCAATTGTCACAGCAATTGCTGAGGCATTTGTCAAGGCATTCTTTCTCCATATCAAGATCGAACTTGGTTATGACATGGATAACTTGGCACTCTTTTGAGTCATTGGATTGCTTAAGGGTGTGGAAAACATTCAACTTGATTTGCTGATCATTTACCCTCATAGTGAGTTCTCCTCTCTCAACGTCGGTCAAGGTCCTTCCCGTAGCTAGGAATGGCCTCCCAAGGATAATAGGTGTGAACTCATCTGCTTCACAATCCAAAACAATAAAGTCAGTAGGGAAAATAAATTTATCAACTCTTACCAGGATATCCTCAATTTTTCCCTCTGTATGAACATAAGATCTATCAGCAAGCTGTAGCATCACTGTAGTAGGTCTCACCTTCCCTATTCCCAATCGTTGGAAGACTGACTTCGTCATAAGGTTTATGCTTGCTCCAAGATCGCATAATGCCTTCCCGACATAGTGATTACCTATCGCACATGGTATGCTAAAACTGCTGAGATGTTTAAGCTTAGGTTGCATTCGGTTGTGCAGCATGGCCATACATCCTTCCATTACAGCAACTGTTTCAAATACTCCTATTCTTGTTCTCTTAGAGACAATGTCTTTAAGGAACTTGGCGTAGTTCGGCATTTGCTCGATTGCTTCTACCAAAGGCAAGTTGATGTTGACTTGCTTCAAGATGTCGAGGAACTTCTTGAATTGGTATTCTTGTTTCTGCCGTTTCAACCTCTGTGGGAACTGTGGTGGAAGTTGAATGTCATCAATCCGTTCCTTGCATGAGAATTTGATTTGAGGCATTGAATCGGGATTTCAGAAGCCTTCATGTTTTTCGTAGTATCGTTGTCGGGCATTGCCAAGGCAATGTTGTCGGTATTGCCGAGGCAATGTTACCGGGCATTTCCGAGGCAATCGGCTCCTTTGATTTTGTCTCCTTTGTTTCATGAGCTCGAGATTCCTTAAGTTGTTCACTACTTCGTGTGGTGATTGCCTTGCATTGCTCATGAGTTGCTCCCCTTGCAACCTCAGTATCGCTAGGTAAACCACCCATCGGTCTCGAATTAAGGATCTGAGTGAATTGCCCAACTTGAGTTTCCAATGATTTCAAGGTTGCTTCGTGGTTCTACATTCTCATCTCAGTCATGTCAATAAAAGCATCAGTTTTTTCAATGAATTTATCAGTGTTAGCCATATATGCACTAGTTTGTGACATGAAATCATTTAGAGAGTTTTCCAAAGAACTGGACGGTATTGATTGTTGTTGCGGCACCGGTTGTTGTGGCATCAGTTGATACGGCATCGATTGCCGAGGCATGTTCTGTTGGAATCCCAATGCTAGAGCATTCTGATTGTTCTGATTGAGGGCATTGTTGGGATTTCTCCATGAGAAATTTGGATGTTTCTTCCAGGCCAGATTATAAGTGTTGGACATCACATTGTTGTTCTAGTTGTAGTTTCCAACATAAAAAGTGCACTCTGGGTTCTGTGGTCACTCAGAAGAATCATGGTTACCATTACATAAATCACAAAAGGAACCTACTAACTTGACCTCATGTGTGCTGCTTGGTCGTTTCATGTTCTTAAACAAATTGGTTAAGGTAGCCAATTGCGTGAGAATCGAATCTAATGACTCAAGCTCGTTTATTGTAGCATGGCGTTTGACTCCTCCTCTTCTGGAAGTTGGGAACTGATAATCATTTTTAGCAAGCCTGTTCAAAATCTCCATTGCTTCTTATGGTGGCTTGTCTAAGAGTATGCCATTTGCCGAGGCATCTAGCATCATCCTTGTCGGTGTGTTTACCGCATTGTACAACATCGTCACGTGTGTCCATATAGGAAATTCGTGTATGGGACATTTGTATAACATTTTTCTATATCACTCTCAGGCCTCGTACATGGATTCATCATTTACCTATAGAAAAGAAGTGATTTTGTTACGTTACTTATCAGTCATATTTGTAGGATTAAATCGAGCAAGGAAATCACGTCATAAATCAGTCCAAGATCCTATTGATCCGGATGGAATACTATTCAACCATGTTTTCGCCCTATCCCTTAGTGAATAGGGGAATAATTTTAGCCTCAGAATATTCTCATGGACTCCTTGTAGCTTGAATGAATTGCAAATCTCCAGGAAGGATTTGAGATGCTATCTCGCATCTTCAGTTGTCGATCCGCCAAATTGACCAATTGTGTTAATCATATTGAACATGACTGGCTTTAATTCGAAGTGGGTAGCTTCGATTTCTGGTGTGACAACTCCTGGGTTCAGGTCGTTGAGATCCTTCTCTAAATAGTCTTGAACGATTTGATTCCTTGCTTGAGCAAGTTGAGCTAGCAGATTCAGTCTATCTCCTGCCGCGACAATCTGATTGTCGTTGGCATTATTATTGCCGATTGATCTCCCATTGCTGCTCTCAGTTTTTATCTGAGTCTACGGTAGGAACGTTCAATCTCTGGGTCAAGGGGATATTCTAGAGCTGTTGGATTTGCCCTGGTCATACACCAATGCAAAACCAAAATTTGTTAACCCTTTAGAAACTGAACAATAAAAAGTAAAAATAAAAATGCAAGAAAATAAAAACAAAGTCGCTACTGTCAATCCCCGGCAACGGTGCCAAAAAATTGTAGCGTGATTTGAATGCTTCGTAATTGGTGAAAGTATACACGTCGAAAGTTATAGTATAGAAAGATATCATCTCCACAGGGATTGGTGCCACTTCAAGAATTCCTCTTCTTGCACTAAAAAAGTAAAAACACAAGTAAAAGTTTTGGGTTGAATAATCGACTAAAGTAAAATAAACAAATAAAATAAAGAATTGAGTTGACAAAATGAGAGAATAGACCGGATTATATTGTGTCATAGTGTGGAATTCGAATAGAACAATCTTGGTTTTGCATGCAAGAGTAAGCTTGATTGCTTCGGCAATAGGCAGAATAGTTGCCCTGCCAATGGGCAATACGATTGTCTGGCTAATGCACAAGGTGATTGCTTGGGCAATTTGTAAGGGTGTTGCATGGGCAATTAATAAAGCTACAGCCTGGGCAATTTGGTGACAACCTTCAAAGTTCGGCAAAGCGTTCTTCAATAGTTTCTCTTTATCCCTAAGTTGAAAATATATTGATGTGCAGTCCTCGATAATACCTCCCAGCGTGAAACGAGGGTGAGCATCAAACTATCTTGCGCTTCTCTTAGCCTTTGAAATTCATAACTTATTCCTAAGCTGAATTAATCTTCATCGAATTGGAAAAAAGACCATGCTTTTTCGTTTCTTGAATCTAACTCTCCCGATATTATATAAATGGATGAAATCACAATTTCATCTCCCAATTCAATTGCAATTAAAGATTAACACCAAGAATAAGCAAACCTTTAACTTAAATTGCATAACAAAAATCTAAACAAAATCCAAACGTTTTCTCACAACTACTAAACAAAATAATCCTAGCCAAGCAAATTTAGTTCATAGTTGGGACTAGGAACAACACAAGATTAATTCACAACAAGAACATCAACCGAACAAGAAAGAAAATTAGAAGAACTCGAGCACCATTGGTCTTCAATTGATTCGATCTATAATCTCTCGTCTCACTCCTATCGTCTCTCCTCTAGTTGACGGCTTGGCTTCTTATTTATAGGAGATGGATAGGTCAAAGTCATTCTTGAGGAAGAAGTTAAGTTGAAATTGTTGCGACTAATTTTTAGGAAATACCTCGGTGTCACTTAGAAGAACCGGGTTTTAATGGGTGTTGAAAATTTAGTCGGATTTGTAAAAAAGGAGGAGTCGCCACCGGCCATTTAAAAATGGTAGACCGGACACCGAAAATTAAACCAGAGATTTTTCTTTTGAAAACGGGTTCGGGAGTCGGTTACACGCGGGGAAGGATGAGCACCCCCGTCGTGCCCGAAAATCGGTACCAAAAACATTACCGCTTAATAAATATTAAATTTTACGAATTAAAGTGACGAATCGTATCGAAATTTGGTTATACGGGCGAGTGAATTTTAAAAGCCTTAATATTCGAGAGAGAACGTCCGAACCACCACCACTACGACTGGTAGTGGTCTCGTTCACTCCCGAATAAAAAGGTGCTCGCATTGCAATTTAAATGCCAAATGCAACTTAACACGACTTACACTAAACGATAAACAGGGGACGAGCTAAAAAGATAGATTAGCGAAACATACAAAATATAAACGAGCATACGAAAGAAAGACAATATACAAAGCGAATATATAGAACGTATGAATAAAGGCAATAATGGAAAAACAAATGCGAGACGCGAGCACACGAAGGCATGGATTAGATTACCACACGAAAACGAACAAACAACTAAACACATATTAAACATAATATTTGAAAAGCCAAAATAAATAGACATACATAGTACAACAAAAACAAATTTTATAAATAAATAAAAACAAATAAAGAAAAACTAAATTGTAAGGCATTTTGAAAGTTCGCGGACCATGGGAATGATTTGAAAATAGGGGATGACTAAGAAATTTCACCAAAAACATGGGGATCAAGTTGTAATAAACCCAATCTGTATTAACAGATTAGGCCGAAAACAAGGGCAAAATTGAAAGAATCGCAAAACCTGCAGGGACCTAAATGGTTATTAAACCGTTCGGCATCGATTAAAACTGAATTAGGGACGAGATTGAAAATGCTTAAAATATTTGAGGGACCTGGTAAGGGTTTTAAAAACGCGGAGACCCCTGAGGGGTGAATAATAAAGTGCAGACAGACTGAAGGGAAATTAACCCATTTTTAAAAGTTTAAATCTCTATAAAAGGGTCCTAAAATCATTCGGCCTCCTCTTTTGGCATTTCATTTTCTCGAACCCGAAACCCAATAGCCCATCCCCTCTCGGACGGGACTGCAACCCTTCGCCGGCCACCATAAACCCGACACCGGCGAAGACCAACATTCTTTTTGAACCCCAAAACAGATCCCCAAAAAAACCTTTTTTTAAAACAAGATCCTGAACTCAAAAGCAAAACCATTTCCTTTAGATCTGAAAGATCACAGCCCCTTCGGAACGTTTATGGCGGTTCACCATTCATGGCTTCCGAACGAAAACCCGACGGCTTGTTACCGGTGAAGAACCGAAGGGACGCGAGAAACGAACGGTCGACTGAGGTAGACCCAAGACCCCCTTTTCGTTGCTTTATATTTGTTTGCATGCAATGAATGAAAACTGGAAAAAAGGATACCTCTGAAGGTTTTCTTTTTTATTGATTTTTCTCTCTGTAAAAAAAAAGCTCTCTTACAATCGTATTTTGGTTCGGATTTATACCCGAAATATTACATTCGATTCTGAAAAAAAGAAAAGAAAACGGTTGACTTTGTGCTCGATTTATTGTTTTTTGTTTTGCTCTCTGCCATTTTGATCTCTGATATTTTGGCTGATTTTGGTTTCGTGTTTGTTTGATTGCCTTTTTTGGTATTCTGATCTTCTGTTTTCTTCTGTGGTTTGCCGGATCAGCCCAATCGGGAGGGACACGGCGTGGTTGCAGGCGTACGACTGCGGCAGAGGGGTCAGACGAGGGGTCACGGGCGTGGCTCGGCACGCGCGCGTCGGGCAACGGACAGCCGCGCGTGGAGACTCCAAGGGGCACGCGTGGATCGTGTGTGGGTTCCGCGTCGATCTGGGACCGTTGGATCACGCCTGGATCCAACGGTGATGGGTGCTTGCGGCACGAGGCAAAGAGGCGTTCTGTTAGGGTTTCTCTTTGAAGTCGATCTGGACCGTTAATCGTGTCCCTAATCCGAAGGCTAGGAGCTGGTGCGGCGCGAGACTGAAGAGGCTCTTCCCCTAGGGTTTCTCCTACCCGGGTCGATCTGGTCCATACGATCACCAGCCAGATCCAATGGTCCAGATTTGGCTGCGCATAACAGAGACAAACATTAGTTTTTGATTATTTGGGCTTACGTGCTGTTTGGGCTGAATATGTAATATTAGATATATTTTTTTGGGTTTTGTATATGTGGACTTTAGTTTAAATGATAAACTTGGGCTCTCATTATTTATCAATGTCTTTTATTTATACTTTATGTTTTATTTCCATTTTCGTCATAATAATAATAATAATAATAATAATAATAATAAACGGTTAATAGATAATATTAATAATAAAAATAATGCTATATAATAATAATAATAATGAATGATAGTAATGATATCTACATAACTAATAATAATAATAATAAAGTTTTCATAAACATGATGATGATAATAATACTACAATAATACTAAAAGAGTAATAATAATATAAGGTAAAAAATAGTATTATTTATACCTACATACATATATATGTATATATTTTTTTTCTTTTTTCCATTTTCTTTTTTCTTTTAATTACCTAATAGCCCTAATAAGCCCAAGGTAAACACAAACTAAAGGGGGTTCAAGGTCCGGACAAAATTAGTGATTACAGCTGCCCCTCTTTGCTTATACTTGTGGAACAAGAATAAAGCAAAGACCATAAGCACTAATTTTGTCCTACTTCCCTGTTGGACGGTTTACTCCCAACGCAGCCACACGATTCCAAGTAATTCCTCTTCCCAAAGCCTTTCGATCGTGGATTCTCCCTTAGATGCCCCGAACAGATAGACAGAGAGTTTTTCAGATTTTTTTTTCTTTTAGATTTCTATTCTCCAAGTGCCCGAACGGATAGGCGGGTTTCAAATACATTTGTCTTCCCTTTTTGTAAGAACAAGCTAGTCATCCAAACAACTTTGCCTTCCCTTCGCGGTCTAAAAGCAAACTGGTCATAACTAAATATGTCCAACTTCTCTGTTGGACGATTTACTCTTCTGGAGCTGCAACACGCTGGACCGAGTATTTTCTCTCTGAAGCTTTGAGAATATGAGTTCTCTCTCCATAGAATTCATTTCCTTGGCATATTCCTCGAGTGGCAGTTCTTCCTATATAGAACTCTCGTCCTCGTATTTCTGAAATCAAAGATCTCCAAGTCCTCTCTCTGTGGGACCCTCCGCTTTCGAGATCTTGAAGCCTTAGGATTCTGAGTTTTTTTTTCTCCACTAAACTCCTCTTCCTTAGCATTTTTTTCGAGTAGTCGTTCCTTCTCTATTGAACTACTCTCTGAAATCAAGGATCTACAAGTCCCCTCTCCGTAGGACCCTCCACTTTTGAGATCCTAAAGTCGCAATTTCCTCCTATATAGGGCTTGTTTGGACCCTTTCTCTGTAGGGTACTTCATCTTGAAATCTGTCGGCAAGCTTGAAAGCTTTCATTTGAAATCCTTGAGTGGCGAACATGAAGACTTCGCCTGACATTCTGGAGCGGCGATCATGAAAGATTTCTCCCGAAGTCCTTGAGCTTTGAGTATCTGCCTCGTTTGCTCCGAAATCTTGGGCTTTAAGTTTCTATCCCCTTTGCCCTAAAATCACGACGTGGCGAGTCTGAAATTCTTCGCCCGAAATCCTTGAGGAAGGGATAAAATTGAGAAATTTTGATCTTTTTAAGAAAAGTATCATTTAGAGAGGGTAAAATTGGGGAATTGAGTTTTGGGGAAAAAAATCTTTTTGAAATGGGTAAAATTGAGAAATTTTGACTTTTAAGAATAGTATCCTTTGGGGAAGGTGAGATTGAGAAATTGAGTTTTGAGAAAACATCCTTTTGGAATGATAAAATTGAGAAATTAAGTTTTGAGGAAAACATCCTTTTGGAAGGATAAAATTAAGAATTGAGTTTTGAGAAAAACGTTCTTTTGGAAGGATAAAAATTGAGAAATTTTGAGTTTTAAGAAAAACATCTTTTTAGAAGGATAAAATTAAGAAATTGAGTTTTGAGGAAAACTTACTTTTGGAAGGATAAAAATTGAGAAATTTTGAGTTTTAAGAAAAACATCCTTTTGGAAGGATAAAATTAAAAAATTCGAGTTTTAAGAAAAACAATCTTCAAGGAAGATTAAAACTAGGGGTTGGAAGGATTTTAGAAATCCGAATTACACAAGTCGAAGGACTCTTGATTCTTGTGAGATCCGTTTCTCCTCTCGTGAAGCTGTAGATCTATTCTTTTACCAATCTTCAAATATCTGTTTAGAGAAAACAAAATGCTATGATATGATTTAGCATGATCATAGCATGGGTGATATCTAACTATCGATGATGCATGAGCATATTTCTGGATGCAAAGATGCATGTGTTTACGAGAATGCAAAGATGCATGTGTTTACGAGAATGCAAAGATGCATGAATTTAGTTTGTCTTCATTTCTTAGGGTTAGTGGTCGTTTGTCTTGGGACAACAACCATTCATCAATCTTGTGTCTTAAGAAATCTGGCCCCCAAACTTTTGCCGCTCGTTCTTCGTTCAAATATTCGAGTCGAGTGACCTCGGTCGCATTCTAAATCCTTTCTGGCCTTGTGCTGTCTTTCACATAGTTCGGTTTGAACCCCTCTACGTGAAAACCTTAGTTCCTCCACGGACAATGGTGCCCCACCACGGCAATTTAGCCTCACTGACTCTTCGTCGTTCCACCTCGCGTCGTGCCCCTCATCCTTTGGGCCTTTGTTTCTCTAAATTTATGGTTGAAAGCGCCTCTTCTGAATTTCGCTCCTTTGCCCCAAAGTGCCTTTTGGGTTTTCGACTCGGCTTCACTTCTTCTTCTTTTCTATATCCCTTCTTTTCTTAGGCGTACTTCTGTCTTCATCGCCTTTTGTCGAGTTGATTTCAGATCACTTACTGTCTCATCTTGGTGCGCGGCACACACGGTCCTTCTCAGGACATTCCTTCCGGCAAGATGCTTAGGCTCCGAGGGTAACTTCTGTTCCCAGACTCTCAATGTCAAATTTTCTACCATCATGTTCTATTCCAACACTTCTTAGCGAAGGTTGATTTCATAACTTGTCATTCCACCGAAGACGGTCTTGATATTTCAACTGGAGGTATTAGTAATGTTTGAACCTCCGGGGATGCCCCTCCGGGCACTGATGGCTTTACCTCGAGCCACGGTCAGTCCGCTTGTTCATTCCCATGTAGAAGACTTATTCAAGTGATTGGGTAAAAATAATTTTATTATGTAAATATACATTTTAAAGAATCATGTCAAGTGAAAATCAAGTTTGGGGTCTTTGAAAAAGGTTGACCCGAGTGAAATTTTCCGAATGTTGCAGGGATGCACATATGAAATCTTTTCTAGGCTATTAGGCTTCCGAGAGGAGCGACTCCCATACTTAGTTTCTACCCAATTTAAAGGTGGCTCTCTTTAACTCACTAACTCACCTTGCCCCATCCTTCCCTCTTTTCTGATCTCAATCAGGCATTAGAAGTGTGGCAATCCTTGAAGAAAGGTTAACCCCGATAGGCGGGATGTGATCTGAAGACAAAATTATCTGTCTGTGTACGGTCCAAGTGGTCTTTTATGGCTTGTAATGTAGGCTAAGGCTCACGGCTACGAAAGAAAGGGTAAAAAGGCCCAAACAAGTGTTTAAGGGTGGTGAAACCAAGGATAAATTTTTCCAATTAGAAGTCTCAATTATGCTCTGATGAAATGCTATTTCCTCTCTTACTTCTTTGGATCGCTCTAGACTGCCCCTTCTTGTTGGGGTTTTCACCCTAGAGTTCATTTCCTTTCATCAAGTGTAGTTTTGGATCAATTTGCACCTTCGCATTGTATTAGTGCATACTTTTGATCAAATGCGAACAATCTTTCGAGGCTCATCTAAGCAGAGATTCATTTGGATAGGGAATCATCTTGTCCCTTTTCTTTATCCGCTTCTCTCTCTTTTCAAAATTGCACTTTTCACTTTAGTGCCTTTGCTTTTGATTTCTTCAACTTTTATGTCAGTAACTTTTGACTTGATTTGGGTAGCTCTTTGAGCACCTACTTTTCTTTCGTTGTTTCCTTTTGATGCTTTTGCTGCTGAAACTGAAAATGTATTCAATGTATCTATTCTCTTTTATTTCCCCTCAAGGCCTCATCTTCATAGCCTAATCAGAATCCAATGTCAATTATTTGTCCATAGACTTCTATAATTTCTTTGCCCCCGGTGTAGGGGTGATCCTTGGTTTGGGTTCATTTTGGAAGAAAAAGGGGAAGGGTTTTCTTTTTTTTCGATTGCTTTTAAAAGGTTTCGGTTTTTCAAAAGGTAGAAGAACCGGGTTTTAATGGGTGTGGAAAATTTAGTCGGATTTGTAAAAAAGGAGGAGTCGCCACCGGCCATTTAAAAATGGTAGACCGAACACCGAAAACTAAACCAGAGATTTTTCTTTTGAAAACGGGTTCGGGAGTCGGTTACACGCGGGGAAGGATGAGCACCCCCGTCGTGCCCGAAAATCGGTACCAAAAACATTACCGCTTAATTAATATTAAATTTTACGAATTAAAGTGACGAATCGTATCGAAATTTGGTTATACGGGCGAGTGAATTTTAAAAGCCTTAATATTCGAGAGAGAACGTCCGAACCACCACCACTACGACTGGTACTGGTCTCGTTCACTCCCGAACAAAAAGGTGCTCGCATTGCAATTTAAATGCCAAATGCAACTTAACACGACTTACACTAAACGATAAACAGGGGACGAGCTAAAAAGATATATTAGCGAAACATACAAAATATAAACGAGCATACGAAAGAAAGACAATATACAAAGCGAATATATAGAACGTATGAATAAAGGCAATAATGGAAAAACAAATGCGAGACGCGAGCACATGAAGGCATGGATTAGATTACCACACGAAAACGAACAAACAATTAAACACATATTAAACATAATATTTGAAAAGCTAAAATAAATAGGCATACATAGTACAACAAAAACAAATTATATAAATAAATAAAAACAAATAAAGAAAAACTAAATTGTAAGGCATTTTGAAATTTCGCGGACCATGGGAATGATTTGAAAAGAGGGGATGACTAAGAAATTTCACCAAAAACATGGGGATCAAGTTGTAATAAACCCAATTTGCATTAACAGATTAGGCCGAAAACAAGGGCAAATTTGAAAGAATCACAAAACCTGCAGGGACCTAAATGGTTATTAAACCGTTCGGCATCGATTAAAACTGAATTAGGGACGAGATTGAAAATGCTTAAAATATTTGAGGGACCTGGTAAGGGTTTTAAAAACGCGGAGACCCCTGAGGGGTGAATAATAAAGTGCGGACAGACTGAAGGGGAGTTAACCAATTTTTAAAAGTTTAAATCTCTATAAAAGGGTCCTAAAATCATTCGGCCTCCTCTTTTGGCATTTCATTTTCTCGAACCTGAAACCCAATAGCCCATCCCCTCTCGGACGGGACTGCAACCCTTCGCCGGTCACCACAAACCCGACACCGGCGAAGACCAACATTCTTTTTGAACCCCAAAACAGATCCCCAAAAAAACCTTTTTTTAAAACAAGATCCTGAACTCAAAAGCAAAACCATTTCCTTTAGATCTGAAAGACCACAGCCCCTTCGGAACGTTTATGGAGGTTCACCATTCATGGCTTTCGAACGAAAACCCGACGGCTTGTTACCGGTGAAGAACCGAAGGGACGCGAGAAACGAACGGTCGACTGAGGTAGACCCGAGACCCCCTTTTCGTTGCTTTATATTTGTTTGCATGCAATGAATGAAAACTGGAAAAAAAGGATACCTCTGAAGGTTTTCTTTTTTATTGATTTTTCTCTCTGTAAAAAAAAGCTCTCTTACAATCGTATTTTGGTTCGGATTTATACCCGAAATATTACATTCGATTCTGAAAAAAAGAAAAGAAAACGGTTGACTTTGTGCTCGATTTATTGTTTTTTGTTTTGCTCTCTGTCATTCTGATCTCTAATATTTTGGCTGATTTTGGTTTCGTGTTTGTTTGATTGTCTTTTTTGGTATTCTAATCTTCTGTTTTCTTTTGTGGTTTGCCGGATGAGCCTAATCGGGAGGGACACGGCGTGGTTGCAGGCGTACGACTGCGGCAGAGGGGTCAGACGAGGGGTCACGGGCATGGCTCGGCACGCGCGTGTCGGGCAACGGACAGCCGCGCGTAGAGACTCCAAGGGGCGCGCGTGGATCGTGTGTGGGTTCCGCGTCTATCTGGGACCGTTGGATCGCGCCTGGATCCAACGGTGTTGGGTGCTTGCGGTGCGAGGCAAAGAGGCGTTCTGTTAGGGTTTCTCTTTGAAGTTGATCTGGACCGTTAATCGTGTCCCTAATCCGACGGCTAGGAGCTGGTGCGGCGCGAGACTGAAGAGGCTTTTCCCCTAGGGTTTCTCCTACCCGGGTCGATCTGGTCCATACGATCACCAGCCTGATCCAATGGTCCAGATTTGGCTGCGCATAACAGAGACAAACATTAGTTTTTGATTATTTGGGCTTACGGGCTGTTTGGGCTGAATATGTAATATTAGATATATTTTTTTAGGTTTTGTATATGTGGACTTTAGTTTAAATGATAAACTTGGGCTCTCATTATTTATCAATGTCTTTTATTTATACTTTATGTTTTATTTCCATTTTCGTCATAATAATAATAATAATAATAATAATAATAATAATAATAATAAACGGTTAATAGATAATATTAATAATAAAAATAATGCTATATAATAATAATAATGAATGATAGTAATGATATCTACATAACTAATAATAATAATAATAAAGTATTCATAAACATGATGATGATAATAATACTACAATAATACTAAAAGAGTAATAATAATATAAGGTAAAAAAATAGTATTATTTATACCTACATACATATATGTGTATATATATTTTTTTCTTTTTTCCATTTTCTTTTTTCTTTTAATTACCTAATAGCCCTAATAAGCCCAAGGTAAACACAAACTAAAGGGGTTCAAGGTCCGGACAAAATTAGTGATTACAGAAATTAAATACAATAAAAGAAATAAATCTATTTTATTTTATTCTTTTATTCCTCCTAAAACTCTTCCTATTTTCATGGAATTTAATCTCCTTTATCTCAGCTCATAGAACTTCAATTCCTCTTAGGATTCCTTGGAATTTTCAACTATGGATAGGGCTGAATCCATGGTGAAATCGGCAGCCTCCTTCTTCCCTTCATTGTCACGGTAATGCTTGCCCGAGCAATTATCCTGCATGCATCAAAACACATACCAAGCAACACCTTTTCCTCTAAAATAAGCTAGTAATGATAATCATGCATGACGATGAAGAAAACAATGCAAATATGCATGAATGACTAATAATGCAACCTAAATGAGCTTAAGTTTAACAATAATTGCGATGAAAAAGGGTAGAAAATTAGTACTTTTACACACTTAACAATTTTCTTCTCCTATCTTAAACTCTCGGGACATATCGAATACTTCCAAATTGACTGACTCTCGATTCGATGCCAAAACAAATGCAATTATGACAGGATTTATTCAAAACAAAACAAAACAAAAAAACTTGTGTTAGTACTTGTGAATTAATATGAAAAGCAAGTAAACAAATTATTAATCCAGAGATGCACATTATATGTAGCAAAGAAAATAACTAGAGAAATGTATTTAAACCGGCAACACATGTCCTAGATCCTTGTTTGGCTCCAGCAGGGTGGGCTTCTAAAACAGAATGTGGACTTTGTTCTAGACTCTTGGTTCTCGAACTGTCGTTACCGTCTACTGCGACAGTAAGACATCGATTCGATAGTGTAGGTCCCTTATAACAGAGGCGTGGCCCCCACGACGCATAAGGTTAGTATATCGGAAGAAGACAAAAATCCAAACTCAGAGCTGGAGAGCATCATGTCGGATATTGTCTTTCTCCCACTTAAGGGTGAAAACCTGGGTCGAGGGTTTATGCATGAATGACATATATATCATACACAAAAGCTACCCCCATTTTTCCTAAGAATCCATCCAACAATTCTCTTAGAAAAAATTAAATTCAAATTATTGTTTAAAATGCTAAAATGCCACGTGGAATTAATTAATAGGCATGACTCTCAATTTTTTCCCCAGCGGAGTCACCAAGCTGTCGTGACCGTTTTTGAAATCTGTTTGTGTACAAATAGCCTGACGATTAGGGTTTCGAAAATCTAGGTTTTTCATTTTAATTTGATCTTGAAATTAAGGGTTTTTCCATTTTTAATCAAATTTCCTTTATTTCCTTAAAAAATGTTTTGGAGTCGCCACCGGTCACTTTTGTAGACCGGACACCATAAAAAGCGGACTAGAAATTCTTTTAATAAAATTCGGGTTCAGAAGTTGATTACGTGTAGGGAAGGGTTAGCACCCCTACAAACGCCCGTTATCGGTACCTTATTAATTCCACGTGGCATTTTGGCATTTTGAACATTATTCTGAATTTAATTAAATCTTTTAATTGCTAAATGGATTCCATTTTGAATAGGGATATACTTTTGTAGGAAAATACATTTTGGACGAATATAAATTTTGAAACGTCTAAATACATTAGGACACTTTAATTTATATTCAAAATGTACCTCAAGACAAAAGGTTAAATGCATGTCCAATTATGTTGTTGTTCATTTTAAGTAAAACCTAATTAAGGCTCTATTAATTAATTAATTAAGATTCTATGGATATTATTAACTTTTGGGCTTTTATGGTAACACCCAAATAATTGGACACTACACATATTAGGCCCAAAAGTAATAATATTCCTAACTTTAGTGTAACTAGTTAGTTAATCCTATTTTAAATTTATTTACACTAACTATATGTGATTTTCATTTTCTATGTTCAAATGAAGTGTTGAATCTCTTATTGATTAACATCACATTACAATGTGATACTAATCAACTTAGAACATTTAGACTTTCATTCAATATTCATTTATTTTCTATAGTGCACTCCCCTAGCAAATTAATTGAATTTAATAAGAGAATTTAGTCCTAAAAGGCTCTAATTTAATTACACTAGATGAATTAAAGTCTCCTAAACAAGTATACTATATGTTTAATTAAAAATATGCATACAAGATAAATAAACAAATAAATTAGGCCAATTAAACAAAGGCAATTAAACTGATTCCAGGACTAAATTGCATTAAGTTCAAAGTTATAAAGCCAAATTACAAGGAATTAGTGACCATTCTGCAAAAAAGGGTAAACTCAAGAGCCCAAGTCTAATTCCCTTAAAATTTTAACCCAAGTCCGATTTAAATTCGGCCAAAAACCACCAACCCAACTCGAACTCGTCCCAAAACACCCAGCACATGCTCGACAGGGTCACGAACCCGTATTCGGACCCGCTTAGAGACGCACGGATCCTCTCACGACCCGGTAACAAAACGGTGTCGTGTTGATTCGCGTATAAGAGGGGCGTGACCGGGCCAACTCGGCCATTTCTCCTGAATCACTCTCTCTCCTCACCCTCTCTCTCTAAACTCTCTCGACTCAAACACATCAAACCCATAAATCCTCACCTTATATCGATCAAAACCCTACTTTTTCCTTCAAATTCATCCTAGTTCTTCATCTTTTCTATGTTCAATCCTCAAAAACACTTAACACCTTCCTTTTCCTTGTTTTTTTTCAGATCAAAACTCATTTTTTATCACTCGTTCTTGCCCAATTCTTCATTTTTCACCCTTTGATTCAACTCTAACACCTAATTCGCTCTGACAAATGTTTTCCTTCGATCAAAGACTGAATTTCCTCAAGAACACAAACTGTCTTTCCAAATATTTCCCATTTGATCTTTGTCCAACTCCAAAACCCTAGCATGACATGTTTCTCGGTCGCTGGAGGTGACGCCGATCACCAGCTGTCATCTCCGGTTATCCCTAACTTTTTCTCGATGACTGGAACTTCTCTGATCATCTTCTCCGGCCAGCCTGCAACTTTTGATCATCTTCTCAGGCTAAACCTGCAACTCCGGCCACCGTGCTCTGCCGCCGTGATGAAACCCTAAAAGCTCCATTTTTCCTCAATTTTTGCTCATAAACCTAAATCTACAACCCGTTTCATTTGAAACACCAATCTTCCCCTCCTAAACTAACTACCCGAACCAAAAACCATAATCTCTCTACCATTTTCGACTCGGGCCGAACCTAACTCTCCACTCTTGGACTCCCGTGATGCACAACAGAAAGCTAAGTGACCGAAACTTTCTTTTTTTCATTTTAGAGTTTTGGATCTAGGTTATGCTTCTGCTTTTTAGCTTTTAGCTTAGGTTTGACTTATTTTTGTGATTTTAGTGGAGGAATATGAAAGAGGGAAAGAGGAGCTACCTTCTTATGAACTCAGGTGACAGTACAGTGCTTCGATCAACGGTGACGACGTCTTATTCTGGCGTCTCTTCTGATTCTGGTAAGACCTTTCGATTTCTTCTCTCTCTCTGTCTCTCACTCTAATTATTGCCGCAATTATTATTGTAATGATTAGCCCATTAATGATTTCTTTCTCCTTATTTATATCTGATAGTGGAGGATGACATCACGCTAATATGGGCGAAGCCAATTGGCTCCAACTGGGCTCAATCTGTGTGATCACGGGACGAACGAATGAGAGTGCGACGCATGTCCATTGGGTCTTGGTTTTGGGAAGGGAAATAAAAGCACAGATGGGCTTTGTGTTTCTTTTCCCAGTTTACATATGTTTGTTGGGCTGGCAGATATATATGTATTGTAAATGGGTTGGCAAAATATATATTTCGGGCCTAATACTTGTATTTGGGCTTTGTATAATAATAATGAGCATTGGATATGTAAAATGGACTCTATATTGTATATTTTGAACTATTTATTTGGATTATTTATTTATTTGGTATTCGAATATTATATATGTACACCCGGACAAAATACAGGTATTACAATTTCCTTTTCAAATCTCTTCTTCGTAGTGATGTCAGATTCAAATATAACTCTAACATTAGTTTTCACAATATGTCCATTATAATGGACAATCGTCATAAATATATTGTTGCTCATTTTCTCTGCATGTTCAAAACAATACTCCCTACGTCCCATTAATTTTATCCCTTATTGACTTTTTAAAAGTCAATTTTTTAAACTTTGACCTAGATTATTTTAAATATTTTAAACAATTAAATTGTATAAAAATATTTTTTAAAACTACTTGTTGAAGGTTTCTAAAATATGCTTTTTCATATTTTTATCAATAATAAATTTTAAATGATAATGAGTCAAAGTTAAAAATATTTGACCAAAAAAATTAAGAGACAAATTTAATAGGACAAGGAGAGTATATATTTTCAATCAGAATACACAAATTAAAGTTAACGTACTAAAATTTTAATTAATGACACTAATCCTAATTTTAACCAATAAATAACAATAAATTTATAACATACTACTTACTTACGCAATTATTTTTCTTTAATTACCATATACTATAAAAATAGACTAATTATTTCAAATATATATTTTTAAATATACTTTCTAAAATTATAATAATTTATCAAAAATACTATAATGTTGTGAATAAAATAAAGAAGAACAATAATAAGAACAAAGAACAAGAATGAAAGAACAAAGAGATGAGAGGAAGAGGAACATTTATATTATTCTCAAATATAGACTTATGTACAATGCCTTCATCAAGTACATATTACATTGAACTCTAATTAAATGAGATAATATTCCTAATGATAAAGTAAATCAATCTCCTTAGATAAAGTTCTAATCATGATAGACATCCACATAGATAAATAAATATTCATAACACTCCCCCTTAGATGTCTATGTAGATAATGTGCCTCGTTAAAACCTTACTAAGATAAAAACCCAGTGGGAAAAAATTCTTTAGTGAAGGAAAAAGAGTACACACATCTTTGATACGCATAACATGTTGCCTCATTAAAAACCTTGCCAGGAAAACCCATTGGGACAAAACCTCGTTCAAGGGAAAAAGAGTGCAACGCGTAATTACTCCCCCTCGTGAAAACACTACAAAAGATCTTTGAATGTTCATAATTCAACCTTGAATACTATTTTCTAAAGATAGCGGGGGATGAAACGTTGGAGTAATATTTTCCATGATGTATCCATCTTCCATTATCTCTACACAAGATAGCATTTGTTTCATATCTTGTGAAAGTAAATCACATATCTTCTGGATATGTTGGGTCAATGGTCTTAGCCAAACACATTTTTGGTTTGCCTTGTGCATAACAATTATTTCTACAAGATTTGAGGAGGCATCGACGAATGTTTCAAGATCTAAATGTAATGATCTTTGTATATTTATAGATATTTCTTGACCAACTAATATATAGTGCTTCAAGACCAAGAAAAGATATAATTATCTTTATTCACATCCAACAATCTTACAACTATTGGGATACTCAATAGATATGCTCTATTCATATTGAATCTTCTTTAAGATTCTTTCAGCTTATGTCTATTCATAGACAAAAAGAAATATATAAAAATGCTCGATCTTCAGGTCGAGATAAACTTGATGTCAAGATTCAAGTACTTGTATTGAAAGTACTTCATGAGTTTCCAATTTGAAGCTCTTTAGGAGTTCTAAAATTATCATAATGGATTTTGATCCAAACTCCTTTATAAAATACATAAGGAAATCTGATCATTCTTATAGTATTTTCTCAATTAGTATTCACTGAGGCGATTATACCAAATGCGCCAAAATATTCATGAGACATGTCTAAATAAATTTCCTCGGAAATTTCCAAATGCTTCTAGCATTTTAAATCCTTCAAGAATAAATATGGATCCACAAATAATTAGACGCATGCAAAAAAAAATTTCATAACTGCCAAAGTAATTGCATCCACCATGAAGTAATTAAAACTTTTCATAAATCATAGTTCAAGTCGTATTTACGACTACTTATTTGTGCCTCACTTGCATTACACCTTTAGGTGTTTGGACTGCTGGTCCAAATACTTCTATTTTAGAAGTTCAAAGCGTCTTTCAACATCGGCCAATTCAATATCTATACTTCTGGATAGATTTTATACAAGATCCTCGATTTCTTTCTTTACTTCTATAGAAGTATTTTATGTAAAATTGTTTGTAAAATCGTTGTCGACAACTTTCCAATTTTCTGGTTCCATTCTCGTAATGACATAACTCATCGAGATCTCTTCAAGATTTCAATCTTTATTTCAGGTACCTAAAACTCTTCAAGAGTTTTATTATTAGTTATGTCTTGGGTCTCTTCAGGAGCACCCGCCTCTAATATATGACCATCTCATAATACTTTTCATTTACAAGAATTTTGATCATTTGGAACCATTTCAACTATCATGCTTCAAGCATGATTTACATCCACTTGCTCTAACATGTAATTTAAACTTAGAGCATTTCAGCTGATATATAAGACTTAATTACTCTCATTGGGTTAGTAAATATGTCTGGCAGTTGACATGAAATAACATGAATTATCTTATGAACTTTTAGTTCATATTCGAGGATCTAGATAATGATAATTCATTTCCTTCTTTATCCAGCTAATTATTCTCTCCCCTGATGTTGAGAAAAATCATCTAATAAATGATTCTCCAATTAATGTTTAGAATTTAAACATAAAACGAGACTCGTACTCAATATATATTCTCAACCCTTTTTACTTGCCCATTTTGTGCGTTATGGTAGAGCAATTCAAGTATATATCGCACATTCAAATATTCAAAATGGGAAATATGACTTCTGACCAAAAGTTAAATCATAATGGGGAGTTTATTATAAGTCGTTGGCTTGATGCGTATAAGTGTTGCTATATGGAAATACCATAGAAATAATAGATGTTTTATTCTCATAGTTTAGCTATTAAATAGGAGGTATCCAATTAAAAATTTGTTAAACCGTATTTTTCATAATCAATAGGCTTTGTAACAACCGATATAGCCTAAAATATAACCCACAAGCTTTTGCAAAACGAATAGTCTAATTGCATAATCTGAATCCTTTTAGAATCAATCTCACAAACTTCTAGTTGTAAGTTGATAAAACAATGTAGATGCATCTACTAAAATCATATAAAACTTTTCACATTTGTGGATATATGGGCCCATATTTCGTTCAGATATGCAAGACATGCAGTCTCAACTTCAGCACAAGAACTTCAAGTTCTAATTCTTTTGGTAAATGGGATCAACTATATCTTTTGAGAACAAACAACACTAGAACTTCAAGTTCTTTTAGTAAGTGGTATTTAATCAATTCCATTAAGCAACACAAGAACTTCATGTTCTTTAATAAGTGGAATTTAATCAATTCCTTTGAGAATAAGCAACACAAGAACTATATGTTCTTTTAATACATGTGCATGTAAATCTCAATAATTTTTGCACCATTATTGATCAGGATGGTCTAACCGATCATTCCAACTATATATATGTGTGTATATATCTCTGAATTTGTAAACTTCTTGTTTACCATAACATGTAATTCAATCTCACTCGTACATGTCTAGTACGACCATCAAAATTGTTCCTTTAAATAGGAATATATTTAGCTCTTTCGGAGCTTTCAGTTGAAATTATCTTTTGGTAGCAATATATAGCTCTTCTAGAGCTTTCAACTAACTTTTTGTCTACCAAAACTTATATCCATATTGGCTTATTTCAAATGTCAATTGATAACATATGTTATCTATAATTCCAAAAAGAATATTTTGCAAACTCATATTGCTCTCTTAAAATTTCCACTTCTAGTGGTGACGATATTATTACCATTAGCGGTCATTATTGCAATATTCGCAATTATGCACTTTTCATAATGTGCTTTCTCTCAAGAACTTATTGCTCTTCTGGAGCATCAATACTTTTAATACTTTGAGATATAGTACTCACATTTTTTCCTTGCATTTAAATGAGAAAATATATCTTATGCTTATGTTGAGCATAAATCGTCACCATATATTGTATTTGACAAGTAATCATACTAAACAAAATAAATAAATATGATAATATATAAATATAAATATTAACATGAATATAAATATAAAATGTAAATAATTAATGTATAAAGTAAATAAACATAAAGCAAAATAAATAAAAAGATAATCAATTTTCTTCAAAGTTATGAGAATAATTAGGAGATGATTTATTCCATTCGAGAGTTATAAAGAAATCAACAACGTCCAAATGAGTTGGACTAACAATGTCCAAATAAGTTGGACCAATATCATCTTTGTCATTTTTCGCAAACAAAATTTGCTTTTATTTTCTTTCCATTATCATTCAATCAT
Source organism: Hibiscus trionum (assembly GCA_030270665.1). NCBI lineage: Eukaryota > Viridiplantae > Streptophyta > Magnoliopsida > Malvales > Malvaceae > Hibiscus > Hibiscus trionum. The sequence goes on from BSYR01000021.1 coordinate 35,157,431, forward strand.
TGTTGATTTTTTTTCAACGTGCAATAAGTACGAGACCAATGGTTTATAACATCACATTGGTAATAAAAAAGATACAACTTTCTTAGAATGATCTTTATCGCTCTTATCATCCTTATAACCTCACTACCAGTGGGTAAAAGTATTCTTAAAATGACCATATTTTTCATGTCTATATTCATAGCCTCGACCACGACCACAACTTCTAATGTGGTTTTTATTCCTTCCATAATATAATCTCACATTCACTTCAGGGAATGGAGTAGAGCTAGTGGGCCCTTGAAATCTTTTTCACATATCCTTATCACAGAGAACAAATATTTAATCCTCGTACGCGGCACTGTTAAACTTGTCCACAAGGTCCTTTAAAAACCTCCTTTGAGACCAGTAGCCTCGCAGAACGGGATGTCCAGCCAATATACTTGGATTATATCGAAATTGTGTCTCTAATTGAATAATGATTTACCATGTTTGCATTCACTTCAGGGAATGAAACAGTTCCAATAATCGCATGGAATAAACATCATGCTTGCATTCACTTCAGGGAATGCCCCATCATTGATAATCGCATGGAATAAACATCATGCTTTGCATTCACTTCAGGGAATGCCTCCTATAAAACTTTTTGGATCAAGACGAATTTTCGTAACTTGAAATTGGGAGAAGTCTATGGTCGAGTTTTTTGACGAAAAAGAAATATTGCTTTCGAGCAAATATAGACTTTATAATAATCTTCTTGTAAATTCAAAATCATCATGATTTATCACACTTTAAAACCATATTTTAAAGGATAAAAATAAAAATAGAGTTTACCAATATTGTGGACGATGGAGACATAGCAAAGGCCAAGACAGGTTCTCATAATCTCTTTATATCATGCTTCTTTCCAACTCATTTAAAGACATGTAAAACTCAAAACATGGTTAAAAATATTAAATCTCATCATTAGAATAAAATATTGGTATAAAAAATAACCAAATAATGGGTTGAAATACATTAGAGATGAATAACCAATCATTTTTTAAGTTCAATCATTATATCAATATATATAAATAGAAAAAGAAATAAACTTACAAACTCATTTGCAGAAAACCACTTGGAAAAGGTTTGGCTTCCCGACTGATTTGCACCCAAATAGATTCAACGAACCATCACTCGTCCCTACGTCCTATCGTTGGGCCTTCACGTTTCAAAAATAATAGTGATTGAGCGCAATCGTGCTGATAACGTGTTGTGAATAAAATAAAGAAGAACAATAATAGGAACAAAGAACAAGAATGGAAGAACAAAGAGATGAGAGGAAGAGGAAGATTTATATTATTCTCAAATATAGACTTATGTACAATGCATTTATCAAGTACATATTACATTGAACTCTAATTAAATGAGATAATATTCCTAATGATAAAGTAAATCAATCTCCTTAGATAAAGTTCTAATCATGATAGACATCCACATAGATAAATATTCAAAACATATAATACAATTATTACGAAATTTTATCTACATGAAAACCACTAAAATCCTAAACAAAAATAAACCATACATAGATCTAACATAAATTTTAAATTTTAAAGAACTTAAAATGTTAGATGGAAAATATAAAAATTAAAAACTAAATAAACTTACATCAATACAAAATAAAACGAATTATATAAAATAAAATAAAACTTAAAAACAAAACTAAGAAATTAATACTAAGTTCTAAAAAATTAAAATTTCGAATCTACTTGCAATATTTTCTCCACAACTTTCTTCTACTTCTTCTAAAGTTCTCCTTCTTTACTCAAATTTTTACTCAAAATATTCTCTAACAACTTGCCTTTAACATCACCTATATAACACAACGAATCATAAATTTTTCCCTTACCTACCTCTACCACTCTTTTAATAACACTAATAAATTTTTAATCAAAAACTTTTCTCTACCCCTATATAATTTAAAATAATTTTATAATCCCAACTTATTAACACCCTAACATTTTACATTCTCAAAACCTATATCCCTACACCACCTTTCACCCCTTACATGCACGTAACCCTATATGCAAAGCTGCCCCCTACGGACTGCACCCCTACCAATGACATACCACTACAACAAAATAAGTTTTTAGCGGCATTTTTTTAGTAAACACCGCTAGTTTTGTACATCTCGCGGCGTTTACAGAAAAAACGCCACAAAAGGGAAAACATCGCGGCGTTTGTGGGAAGCGCTGTAATATTTATGTACATATAGTAGCATTTTTCAAATAAATTCCGCAATAGATTGATATATGGTGGTGTTTTTAAGGAAACGCAACTAAAAACACGTACTTTAGTGGCATTTTTTTAAGCAAACTCCGTAATAGGTATAACATTTAGTGGTGTTTTGTTTCAAACGCCGCAATGGCCCCCCAATTTTCATTTCATTCACGATTGAATATTTAATTGCACGCCAACTTAATATCTTCGTCGTTCTGCCTGTTGCATGTAAAAGAGTCTATCGCAATAGACTGCAAGTGTACACGACGCAAGTAGTAAAGTGATACGTAAGTATCGGATATCGTCTCCACAAGGACTGGGCTAATAGCTTTAACATTGGATTGCTGCACGAGAGTAAAAAGAAAGAGTTTAATTGTTTGTCACGAAACAATAAAGAGTACATAAAATAAAGAGTAAGGAAATCAGGATAGAGAGAATAGGCCAGTATTGATTTGCTCAGTAGTGCAGGTGTTGCACTGTCCAGGTCTTCTCTGTTCTGTCGTGCGCCTGTCGCGGCAGCACCTGCTGCGGTAGCGGTCTGTTGTTGTCGCGGCAGAGAACACACAACTCAGCACTTCAAGCTTGACAAGAATCCCTATTGTACCTTGGCCTATCCCTAGGTCCAAGTTTGTCGATGAACACGTCTTTGATGATACCTCCCGACGTGAATCGAAGGATGAACACCGATGTTGTTGAATTCTTCCTTAGCCACTTAACCTCGTCCTATCCCTAGGTTCGAGATAGTTCAACCATAAACTGGAGAACACGTACTTATTCCTATCGTATACTTAACTCTCTCGATATTAAGTAAATGTATAATCTCACAATGCTCTCCCGATACTCTTGTAAGATGTTGAAAAACCAAAATAAGCAAACTTGAAGTCTATTTTATTGAACAGAAAAAAAATCCTAAAACAAAGCAATCCTTGCAACTACTTTACAGAATCAACCCTTAGCCCTAGGGGAGGTTTAGAACATGATGAGAAGGGGGAAAACGACTAGGGTTTAGGGGAAAACGGTTGGAGAATAAGATGATGTCCTCTAGGTCGAATTACATGCCTTTATATAGGCCTTGGGTTCAAGTTTTCTAATATGGCAAGAATACAAGTTTAAATTAAAGTGCAACTTTATCAAAGACTAAATCTTCAGAATAGATACCTTTAATTCGTCCTCTCTTCTTGCTTGGAGTTTCTTCCTTGAACTTTGGGCTTGGCCTTCATTCTGATCTAGGGCTTGGAAAAATATAGGAGTGCTCCATGACAGACCAGCTTAAATTCCTCTTTCTGTCGAGCTTCATTTTACTTTTTTCCTTCACGATTGCTATCGTCCTTTGCTGCCACGGCAGCGGCCTTGGCAGCATCCTTCTTCTCGGCTGCAGTCCAGTATTCCAGCTCTGCTTCTCTCCTGCCATGAGTCTACTGCAGCAGCTACCTGCAAGAGTAACCAAAATCAGCAGCAACTGTGCCTTTTTGTATAATTGTGATGTATAATTAAAATCTATCCTAAAAGCAATGAAATATGCTTGAATGCAGCAGAAATATGGGTTAAACAGGGGGTAGAATATAGAACTTTTACACACTCAACACACCCCCAAACTCAATTTCTTGCTTGCCCTCAAGCAATTAAAACCTAAAAAAAGAAAAAAAATTGTTTGGCTTAAAACAGTGAACTTTTCATTACCTACCATGCATTCCCTATTGTGAGCAACACCCTGTCGGATAATTCAGGATTCATTCGGAACCTTGCTATCATTCTCGTGTAGTTTGTGCATGTTTTGTGAATAATTATATGCCTAGACTCACTTAGTATACTAGAATAGCTAAGCTTCTAACTTGAATTTTTATGCCAACTTTTCATCTTTTTGGAGGTAATTCTTAGGCTCCTTTAGTTGTTACTTAGAATCGATTCTCTTTTCTTAATTTAAGTTTGACTAGAGCTGGTTTCGGGCACCTCTAGCTAACTTCCTAGAGCCAGTTTCGGGCACCTCTAGGTGTATTGAGTCTATTTTTTTTAACTTCTTTGCCTAGAGCCAGTGTTAGGCACCTCTAGGGGCAATTCAAGTGTTAAGCTTTTCCTATTCTAGTTTACTAGTCGAGTTCTAGACAGTATAAGAGTCACAAAGGGTGTTTAAGAGTCAGAACTATAGTAAGGCTCTAAACTGCTCCTAAAATTGTCCTAAAGGCACTGCCACGGCAGAGGCTGTCACGGTAGATAAGTTCAGTTCCAAGACTTAAGCCAAATTTTTTTAAGCAAAAATAAACTAACACTTAGACACAATTTTTGAACCTAAAAACACTTCATTAATGGAGGGATGCCACCCCCAAACTCAAAGGTTGCATTGCCCTCAATGCATGATGACAAAATAAAAGCAGAAAATAAAAACGACATCACAATTATAACAAAATAGTAGACAGTAGATATAAGAAAAGAAACTTAAATTTTAAGCGCCGTCGTCACTGCTGCTGCTGATGCTGCTGTTGATCTGAATCTGCCGGCGGGCAGTGACTTTTCTCGTTAGATTTGGGGTGGTTTCGCCAGCACCTGAACCTCCTCGGATGAGCTGCTGCTGCTGCCATTGCTGCTGCTACTGGATTTCCCTTGGCTGGATGGTCCATCACCGGTGTTGGGTTTCTGCCACTTCATTTGCGTGAACTCTTTGGAAAGGTTCCTCTTGACAAAGGGCTCGCCATCGGATTCCTTCCAAATTGAGGAAGAGGAGAAACCAACAATGAACTCGTCAAGGTCGGACAAGGGCTCTTTTCTCTTTGTTCCCCTGGCAGAAGTTGTGGCCATGTGGCTATCGCCTGCAGCTGTCATGGCCGGGGTTGGGGTGGACGCGGCAGATGGTGTTCTCGGTGTGGCAGCAGGGGTAGAGGTGGTGGCAGCAAAATAATGATCGGGGAAAGAAGGAAACAGTACATCTAGAAAATTTAAATTGGTTTTAATGAACTGTATCGTTGCTGTTGTGAAGTCTCGAATATCAAGCCTAGCTGATGTTCCTCCATTTTCTGCAGGGTGGCAAGGATTTGGGTAGAGGAGTCGACTAGGGGCGCTGCTGCTGTGGGCTGCCTTGGTTCTGTTGCGGCAGGCTCTGTTTGGGTGGGCTCTGTCGGCTCACCTGTCGCAGCAGACGGGTTGAAGCTAGATATTGGCGTTGCAGCTTTCAGCTCCATCAAGCTAAGGATGTTCCTCTCCGTCCATCCTTTTCCTCGGATTCTTAAATCCTTAGCAACTTCAGGAACGTTGTGGCCACGGCAGAGGGCTGTTATGAGGTAGGGGAAGACAAGTGGTCCCGATGGCCGGAATGCACAATCCAAAATCGCCTCTCGAGCATATCTACCAACATTAATAGGCCTCTCGTTTAGAATGGAATGGACGAGGGCTAACCTTGGTTGATCTACCTTGCTGTTGTGTGAGGAGGGCATAATCCTCTTTTTGACGAATGCGTTCCACAGCTTGGCTTCGGGGGTGAGTTGAACTCATTTCACCATCCTTGGGTGTTTGGGATCGGTGTTCCATTGGGTTCCTTCCTCGGTGAGCTCTGCCATGACAGCATCATAGTCTGCTGCCTCCAAGCTCTCTATGAATCTCTGATGCTCGTCTTCCTTCCTGCCGACGTAGAGTCCATAGATGATGTTGATGTATTCTAGCTCAAATGGGTCTTCCTTCCCACGAACGGTAATTAATGTCGCGTCTCCGCTGTCGACAGCATCATAAAATTCTCTAACCAGGGTCACATTCATTTCCTTTGGTTGCTCAGCAAACATCTGCCACCGAAGTGCTCTAATTTTATGGGCTATAAATGGTTTGAGCCCGAGATTCTCCGTTCGTTGGCTGTAAATGAACCCTCTTTCCTCCTACATATCTCTGCCTTGGAAGGAGGGAGTTGCTGCTGCTGGAGCAGATCCTGAGGCAGCATTGCGTCTGGTGTTTCTGGTACTCATAGTTGCAAGATACTGTAGAAAAGAAATGAAAGCAAATGAAAATCTAAAGAGGAAGCAAGTAGAGAGAGTAAAAGTGAAGTGAAAATGAATAGTGAAACGAGGTTTATATATATGAGGAGTTTGATGCCCGTTGGAGCTATAACGGCAGGCGCAAATAACGAGGCCAGCTGTTACGCGGTTTCTGACGCGTTTGTCACGCGTTTCTGTGTCTGCTGCGCGTCTGTTACGCATTTGCGTGTCTGTCGCGACAGCTGGAACGACAGGCTCCTATTTTGGGCTGTTTGGGCTGATGGTGAGATGGTGGGCTGAGTTCACTTCTTCTCTTCTCCTTGTCTCCTTTATTTCCTAAAATCAATTAAAATAAAAACTTAGTTCCTAAAATAAAATAATTCTAATTACCTAATAAATAAGTATATATATATATATATAATGAAAATAAAATTAGGTTAAATTAGGGATGCCAGGAGGGGCATCTCCTAAAGTAACCACTTCCTGCATTCTTGGGGCTTCAGTCCCCTGATAATGCTTCAATCTCTATCCGTTGACTTTATATTGGTGCCCGTCTTTTAAAGATTTGATCGTGATGGCACCATGGGGAAAAACTTTCCCTACTCGGAATGGGCCGGACCACGTAGATTTCAGCTTCCCTGGGAAGAGTTTCAACCTAGAGTTGAACAACAACACAAGCTGCCCTGGGCAGAACTGTCGTGGCAGCAGCTTCTTGTCATGCCACTTCTTTGTCTTGTCCTTGTAAATCCTTGCATTGTCGTAGGCCATTGCTCGAATTTCTTCGATCTCATTCAAGTCAAGTAGCCTTTTCTGTCCTGCCTTTTCCAAGTCCATATTCACTGCCTTGATGGCCCAGTATGCTCTGTGCTCAATCTCAACAGGTAAAGCGCATGTTTTTCCATAAATCAACTGGTAGGGTGACATTCCCAATGGAGTTTTAAATGCTGTTCTGTAGGCCCATAGTGCATCATTGAGGTGTAAGGACCAGTCCTTCCGAGTTGGTTTAACCATCTTCTTGAGAATGTTCTTTACCTCTTTGTTGGATATTTCGACATTTCCATTGGTCTGAGGGTGATAAGCTGTTACAATCCGATGTTTGACACCATATTTCTTTAAGGCAGCAGCTATTACCCTATTATCAAAATGCCTCCCTTCATCACTGATGATTGCCTTGGGGATGCCAAATCTGGAAAAAATATTCTTATGTAGAAATCTCTGAACAGTCTTGGCATCATTCTTATGTGTGGCTATTACTTCAACCCATTTAGACACATAGTCTACTACCATGAGGATATAAAGATTCTCACATGATGCTGGAAACGGTCCCATGAAATCAATCCCCCAAACATCGAAGATTTCGACTTCAAGAATGTTTTGCAGCGGCATCTCATGTCTCCTTGAGATGTTTCCAGTCCGTTGACATTTATCACAGCTTTTGTAGAATGCTTGGGCATCCTTGAACAGTGAAGGCCAATAAAAACCAGACTGCAAAACCTTGGCAGCAATTTTATTACCACCTAAGTGTCCTTCATATTGTGAAGCATGGCAGTGATGAAGCACAGCTTCCTGCTCATCCTGTGGTACACACCTCATGATGATCTGATCTACACACATTTTGAAAAGAAGAGGTTCGTCCCAATAATAATTCCTTACATCATTTTGGAACCTCTTCCTAGCTTGATAGTTAAGGTCAGGAGGAATTATTCCGCTAACTAAATAATTAACGAAATCAGCATATCGGGGGAGTTCAGAAAACTTACCTGCCGCCATGGATGTCGCGGCAGTGCTTGTAGCAGCGAACTGCTGCTCGTCAGGGAAGGTCTCCAGTATGTGTGTCTCGTCTGTTGGGAGATTCTTTCCCTTTTCTAATCTTGACAAGTGATCTGCAACTTGGTTCTTTGTCCCCCTTTTTATCCTTGATTTCTATGTCGAACTCTTGCAGCAGCAGAATCCAATGAATCAATCTAGGCTTTGCATCTTTCTTAGCAAACAGATATTTCAGTGCAGAGTGGTCTGTGTGGACCACCACTTTCGTTCCAAGTATGTAGAATTGGAACTTGTCAATTGAGAACACCACATCTAACAATTCCTTCTCTGTTGTGGTGTAATTTACTTGGGCATCGTTGAGTGTTTTTCTAGCATAGTAAATTACATGGAATAGCTTGTCCTTCCTCTGCCCAAGTGCTGCCCCTACAGCGTAATCACTGGCATCACACATAATCTCGAATGGCAGCTTCCAGTCCGGTGGCTGTACGATCGGGGCTGTCACTAGCTTCTCTTTCAGAATTCTAAATGCCTCAGTACATTCGGCATTGAAGTCGAAGGGACGATTCTGCTCTAATAGGTGCCATAACGGCTTGGTGATCTTCTAAAAGTTTTCTATAAACCTTCTATAAAACCCAGCATGCCCTAAGAAACTTCAAATTCCCTTGACTGTGGTGGGTGGTGGCAGTTTTTCAATTACCTCAATTTTTGCCATGTCAATCTCAATGCCGCGGCAGCTTACTTTGTGGCCTAGGACTATCCCTTCATCCACCATGAAGTGACATTTTTCCCAGTTTAATACCAAGTTCGCTTTCTCGCATCTCTCGAGCACTTTCTACAGGTTGCTTAAGCAGCTTTCAAAGTTGTCTCCAAAGACTGAGAAATAGTCCATGCATATATCCAGGAAATCCTCCACCATGTCGGAGAATATTGCCATCATACACCTCTGGAAAGTTGATGGTGCGTTGCAAAGTCCAAATGGCATCCTCCGAAAAGCGTAAGTACCGTATGGGCAAGTGAAGGTCGTTTTCTCTTGATCCTCCGGTGCGATGGCTATTTGGTTGTAACCTGAGTAACCATCAAGAAAACAGTAATAAGGCTTTCCCGCTAATCTATCAAGTATTTGATCAATAAAAGGCAGGGGAAAGTGGTCCTTCCGGGTAGCTTTGTTAAGCTTCCGGTAGTCCATACAAACCCTCCAACCGGTCACAGTCCTGGTTGGGATTAACTCGTTTTCTTCGTTGGTCACCACGGTTATTCCTCCTTTCTTAGGAACACACTGCACCGGGCTCACCCACTTACTATCCGAGATGGCATAAATTATCCCAGCGTCTAGCCATTTGATAATTTCTTTTCGAACCACTTCTCGTATAGCATCATTCAAACGTCTCTGGGCATCAATGGTCGGCTTGTGATATCCTCTAAGAGGATTTTTTTGCATACATAGTGCTGGACTGATGCCTTGGATATCAGCTAACGTCCATCCAATAGCCTTTTTGTGCTGCTGCAACATCTTTATCAGCTGATGTTCATGTTCCTGCACCAACTTGGAAGAGATGATTACGGGCAACGTATCATTTGATCCAAGAAAAACATATTTGAGCTACCCTGGCAGGGGCTTAAGATCTAGAACAGGCGGCTCTACAGTTGATGGCTTTTGGATGATATGTTCATTCAAGGTATAATTTAATGGCTCGAATAACTTACCTGGACGATTGCCTATCCAATTTACCTCCTCATGACCTTCAGTGTCAGATGGGTCAAAATCTGAGGAGCTACTGTCGTCGTTGCTGCCGTGACAGTCTTCTAAATGGCTGCTGGAGTAGTGGCCGAATTTGATGTCATGGCAGTCCGACCTGATGCAGGGTTGATCAAGGATTACTTCAGTGATGGCCTTGCATTCTTCTTCTACATCAGCGTGTTTCATTGCTTGGAGAACATTCAGCGTGATCTCTTGATCATTCACTCTCATAGTGAGTTCTCCTTTTTCTACGTCAATCAGTTATCTTCCTGTGGCTAAGAAGGGTCGCCCCAGGATGATTGGTGCATTCTCATCTGCTTCACAATATAAAACAAGAAAGTCAGCAGGAAAAATAAATTTATCTACTCTTACCAGAATATCTTCAATTTTCCCTTTTGGTTGCACGTAAGAGCGGTCTGCCGGCTGCAGCATAACTGTTGTGGGTCGTGCTCGTCCAATACCTAATTTCTGAAATACAGATTTTGGCATTAAATTGATACTAGCACCTAGATCACAAAGTGCTTTACCCACAAATTTATCGCCGATTATGCACGGTATTATGAAGCTCCCATGATCCTTCTTTTTCTGGGGTGGATGCTTATGCAGAATAGTCATGCATCGTTCTGTCAGTTTAACCGTCTCAAATTCCTCAAGTATTGATTTCTTCGACATAGCATCCTTGAGAAATTTGGCATAACCGGGCATCTCCTTAACAGCATCTAACAGTGGAATATTGATGTGGACCTGCTTAAAAATATCATAGATCTTTTTAAGCTGGGATTCCTGTTTCAACTTTTGTAGTCGCTGTGGAAAAGGAGGTGGAGGACGATAGTCTGCAATACGTCCTTCCCGCTGCATTCGGATCTGAGGAGGTTTAGGTTCTTCATCCTTCTCCTATGTCTCGTTTGCTGTCGTTACAGGTGTAGCGGCAGCAGGTTGTTTGTCGTCTGCCAGGGCAGCGTTCTCGGCAGTCAATTCTAGGGCTGGTTCTTTAACTGGTTCAGCATCCTTTTCTAGCCCTGGTAGTTTCTTCCCACTTCTAGTTGTGATCGCTTTACACTGCTCATGTGTGGGTTTTCTAGCGATTTCAGTATCGCTAGGGAATCCTCCGTTCTGTCTTGGCATAATATGTTGGGAAACCTGACCCATCTGTGTCTCCAATGACTTTAGAGTAGCTTAATGATTTGCTATCCGCATCTCTGTTTTATCCATGAACGACTCAGTCTTATTGACGAAGTGATCCATGTTTGCCATGTAAGTTCTTGTCTGTGACATAAATGTGGCCAAGGTTTGTTCCAGTATGCTGGGTGTTGCTGTCGTGTCAGAATTCTAGGTGCCCCCTGATTTTGAGTGTTTTGTGCTTGAGGGTTCAGGGCATTGTTAAGGTTGCTTTAAGAGAACTTGGGGTCATTCCTCCAGTTGGGATTGTAATTGTTGGAATTATAGTTTTGCTTGTTATAATTTCCAACATACATCCCTTCCTTTAGCTGTAGCGGGCAGTCTTCCGAACTATGATTCCCACTACAAGTTCCACATACCTCTTCTGCAGCATAGACCGGTTGAGAATCTTTCTTCAGCAAGTTTTCTACTGCCTTTGTGAGGTATGCAACTTGTGTCTTTAAAGAATTATCGGTTTCGTAATCCTTCACAGCTAGTACTCGTTTACCTCTCTTTGATGTAGGGAATTGCTCTTCATTCTTCGTCAAATTCTTTAATACTACCATGGCTTCATCCGAATCTTTATCCAACAATAACCCATTGGCTGCTGAATCGATTCTCATGCGAGTCTGTAGGTTGGCAGCATTGTAGAATTTGATTACTTGATTCCAAACAGGGAATCCATGCATCGGGCAATTCCTCAGAAGAGTAGTAAACATGTCCCATGCCTCGTGCATTGGCTCGTCGTCTTCCTGTTGAAAAGTAGCAATTTCGTTACGTAATCGCTCAGATAAATGGGAAGGATTAAAATGAGACAAAAATTCAAGAGTTAAATCTGCCCAAGTTCGTATTGAACCCGGCGTTAGTTTGTTCCACCAAGTTTTAGCTCTGTCCCTCAATGAATGAGGAAATAATCGAAGCCTCAGTATCTCTAGATTTACTCCTGGTAGTCTAAACGAACCACAGATTTCCTGGAACATTTTCAGATGTTCCCTAGCATCCTCTGTAGCAGCACCACTAAATTGGCCAGCGGAATTAATCATGCTGAACATCACTAGTTTCAGCTCGAAATTTTCAGCTTCCACGTCTGCAAGGGTGGTCTCTAGTTCCACATGATCATTGATCATGAAATCACGGCAGGTCCGGCGTGCGGCAGCAGCAGGAGGATCGACAGGCTGTTCGTTTCCTCTATCACCGATAGGATCATTAGGATCTTGGGGATTCCTTTGGTTGTTCCTCCCATCTTCTTGCCTTTCGTTTACCATTGCTTCTAACTATTCCTCCAAGTACTCGTTTCTTGCTACTAGGAGGCGGACTCGGTTCCTGAGGTTGCACGTTCGTTCGATTTCAGGGTCTAATTTGTGCTCAGGTTCTTTGCCCCGTTGAGATCTGCGCATAAAGCAAACAAAAAGACCTTGTGAAAAGCACAGGGTGAACAATCCAAGTAAAAACAGAAAAATAAAAGAAAGTGCAGTAAAAGTAGGGTAAATATATGTTGTCAGTCCCCGGTAACGGCGCCAAAAACTTGTTGCGTGTAAAAGAGTCTATCGTAATAGAGTGCAAGTGAACACGACGCAAGTAGTAAAGTGATACGTAAGTATCGGATATCGTCTCCACAGGGACTGGGCTAATAGCTTTAACCTTGGATTGTTGCACGAGAGTAAAAAGAAAGAGTTTAATTGTTTGTCACGAAACAAAAGAGTACTTAAAATAAAGAGTAAGGAAATCAGGATAGAGAGAATAGGCTGGTATTGATTTGCTCAGTAGTGCAGGTGTTGCACTGTCTAGGTCTTCTCTGTTCTATCGTAGCGCCTGTCGCGGCAGCACCTGCTGCGGTAGCGGTCTGTTGTTGTCGCGGCAGCGAACACACAACTCAGCACTTCAAGCTTGGCAAGAATCCCTGCTGTGCCTTGGCCTATCCCTAGGTCCAAGTTTGTCGATGAACACGTCTTTGATGATACCTCCCGGCGTGAATCAAAGGATGAACATCGATGTTGTTGAATTCTTCCTTAGCCACTTAACCTCGTCCTATCCCTAGGTCCGAGATAGTTCAACCATAAACTAGAGAACTCGTACTTATTCCTTTCGTATACTTAACTCTCCCGATATTAAGTAAATGTATAATCTCACAATGCTCTCCCGATACTCTTGTAAGATGTTGAAAAACCAGAATAAGCAAACTTAAAGTCTATTTTATTGAACAGAAAAAAATCCTAAAACAAAGCAATCCTTGCAACTACTTTACAAAATCAACCCTTAGCCCTAGGGGAGGTTTAGAACATGATGAGAAGGGGGGAAACGACTAGGGTTTAGGGGAAAACGGCTGGAGAATAAGATGATGTCCTCTAGGTCGAATTACATGCCTTTATATAGGCCTTGGGTTCAAGTTTTCTAATATGGCAAGAATACAAGTTTAAATTAAAGTGCAACTTTATCAAAGACTAAATCTTCAGAATAGATGCCTTTAATTCGTCCTCTCTTCTTGTTTGGAGCTTCTTCCTTGAACTTTGGGCTTGACCTTCATTCTGATCTAGGGCTCGGAAAAATATAGGAGTGCTCTACGACAGACCAGCTTAAATTCCTCTTTCTATCGAGCTCCATTTTACTTTTTTTCTTCACCATTGTTGTCGTCCTTAGCTGCCACGGTAGCGGCCTTGGCAGCATCCTTCTTCTCGGCTGCAGTCCAGTATTCCAGCTCTGCTTCTCTCCTGCCATGAGTGTGCTGCAGCAGCTACCTGCAAGAGTAACCAAAATCAGCAGCAACTGTGATGTATAATTAAAATCTAACTTAAATACAATGAAATATGCTTGAATGCAGTAGAAATATGGATTAAACAGAGGTAGAATATAGAACTTTTACACACTCAACACTGCCTCCACTCTCTCAACTCACCCCTCAATTCTCTTTCCCACTCTCTTTTTGCCCCAACCCTATGTCACCAACCAAGTATTTTCTCATCGATTTTCCACAATTTTTATCGTTTTTCAATGAATCCCTTCGATTTTTCACTGATATGAAGTTTTGATTTGTAGGATTCAACATGAATGGAGGAAATTTCAAGTCAGAGACGAAGAGCATCAAGTAAGTTTTTGTTTCCTTTTCCGTTTTGGTATTTTTTTTTCAATGCCCCTTGCTAAACTGAAATAGAAAAGGAAAAAAAAGAACAAAAAAAATCTCGAGCTCACTTTGGCGTATTGTTTTAGTTTTGGAGCGGTGAAACGGGATAATGGTAGAGACTTTGGCTCGTGAAAGCGGGAAAGAGCTCTCGTTGTTGCCACAACAGACCAATGGTGACCGGTCATGGCGGTTGAACTTCGATGGTTTGTAGTTATCTCCTGAACACAAAGACAAAAATCATAGACGAATAGCTCTCTTTAGATTTCTCAATTTGTTTTGTCAGTTTATTTGAATATAATTTAATTCATTGTTTCTTGATAATTTTTTAGTTTTTTAAGTCTTCGATTTACGTTGTTAGCATAGACAGACCTCATAGTTAGCAAGTTATATAAGCATTTTACACTGATCATTTCTGTAATTGCACTGTAAAGATTTAATTTTTATGCTTCTATGGATGAATATGAAACTGAGTTTTCTTTGAAATTATTGAAATCATTGGCAAACCGCAAATGTGTTGTTAGGTGATTGCAGAAAGCGTAAATCAAAGAAGGAAAGATGTTGGGAAAAGTAAGGCAAAAGGTTATTTTCTGGAAACTCATCTGCTCCCTTATATATGAATATGACAGGTTTTTTATTTTTTTGTTCTAATTTTATGACTTGTGTAACACTCGTATTTTGTCTGGATACTCATATATATTACTAATTCAATATAAATAAAGCCAAAATATATAAACATAATAATAAAGCCCAATATTGATAAATAGAAATAGTCCAAAATACCAAAAACATTAATAAATAAATGTCCATTTACATGCAAGGCTCATTTACAAATCTTAAAGTCCAATACAAATTGCCCAAACTACATGAGAATCTGCCCAAGAAACACAAGTGAACTAATTGTGTTTTCTCATCCCGCCAAAATGGCCACGTGGCACACTGCCATTGGCCAAAACCCTCTTCAGACGAATTCCCGTCTCCGCTAACATCAGCCGTGCGGATACTATAAATAGTGGAGAGAGAGTAATTAAAGAATAATAATTACATAATTATTGGGAGACATAATTGAAGAGAGAGGAAAGAGAGGAATCTGGAAGGTCTTACTAGAAGTCGAGGATACGCCGGAAGCCGAATCGAACGTCGTCAACTATGACCGAAACCGTCATGCCATCACCTGAGCTCGTCAGAAGGTAGTACTTCTTCTCCTCTTTTTCATCTTCTGCATCAAACACTAAATTGAGTTAGATCTAAGCTCTAAAAAAAGAGTGTCTCAAATATTAGCAAACAATAGATCTAAAACCGAAATAAAATCAGTGTTTACAAAAGGATTTCGGTCACTTATCTGAAAATGGAGCTAGTTCGAGTGTCGCCGGAGTGTTGCAGGTTTAGGATTTTGGCCGGAGTCAAAAATGATAGAGGATTTTGGTTCGGGTAGATAGTCAAGGATGGGGAAGATGAGAGTTTCTGACGAAACGGACACTAGAATAGGCTTTAGGACTAAAAATGGGCTTTTTGGGAGTTTTTAAGGTTTTGCCATGGTGGCCAGAAATCGCTTCGGGGTTGTAGAGGCGGCCGGAAGTTGCAGGGTTAGTCAGAGAAGGTGACCAGAAAGTTCTGGTGACTAGAAAAAGGACAGGGATGACTAGAGACGACGGCCGATGACCGACGTCACCTCCGGCGGTCGAGAAACAAGTCGAAATTAGGGTTTCATGGTGGATGAGGATCAAATGAAGAAAGTGTAAGAACATGGTGTGAGTTTTTGAGAAAATAGTAGGTTTGATCGAAGGGAAACATAGGATGATGAGGTTTAGATGTTTGTAGCGGATTAAAGATGAAAAAAATGAAGAAATGAGAAAGAACAAGGGGGCAAAATTGAATTTTGATCCGAAAAAATAGGAAATAAAAGTGTTTTGGTGTTTATGATCGATCAAAACATGGAAAAATGAAGAACACGGGAAGAACAAGGGTGAAATAGACGTGTGTTGATCGAAAATGAGGGAGATATCTGGAATTTTGGTGTTGTAGTCGAGAGAATTTAGAGAGGGGGAGAGATGAAGAGAGAGAGAGATTTTTGTAGGATATGACCGAGTCGGCTCTGTTTTCCCTTCTTATACCGAGTGTGGTGCGACGCCGTTTTGGGAGCGGGTTAAGAGTAGATCCACGCCACTTGAAACAGGTTTGGGTGCGGGGCTGCAATCCGACCCAAGGATCCGGTCATGGTTTAGGTTTGTCGAGTTTGGGCCGTGTCTAAAGGGTTTGGGCCAAGAGTAAATGAGTTTAGGTCAAATCATTTAGCCGTTTTTTAGTTGGGCTCTTTAGTTTTTAATTTCTCCCGTTTTAGTCACTTGGGCCTTGTAATTTGATCACTTAGCTTTCAATTTAACGGAATTTAGTCTCGAAATCAGTTTAATTGCTCATGTTTAATAATTTTAATTTAATTGTTTAATTTATCTTGTGTGCATGCTTTTAAAATATCCATGTAGTATACTTGTCTAGGAAAATTTAATTCACTTAGTATAATAGAATTAAAGCCTCTTAGTTTAAGTTCTTTGATTAAATTCAATTAACTTGCTAAGAGAGGACACTATAGAAAATAAATGAATATTGAATGAAATCTTAAATATCCTAAGTTGATTTGTATTACATTGCAATGTGATGTTAACCAATGAGGTATTTAGGTAAGAGATTCAATATTTCATTTGAACATAGAAAATGGAAATCACTTGTAGTTAGTTTAAATAAAATTGAGATTAGGATTAAATAATTAGAGACATTAATGATAGGAATATTGTTAATTTAGGGCAAGTATGGGCAGTGCCAAATTTCTTGGGTGTTATCACATAAGTCCTAAACTTGGTAATATTCGTGGATTTTAATTAATTAAATCAATTGAGCCCTAATTAGGTTTTGACTTAAAAATGACAATACAATAATTGAACATGCATTAAACCTTTTGTGTTAAGATACATTTTGAATATAAATTGAAGTGTCCTAATGTATTTGGACGTTTCAAAACTTATATTCGGCCAAAATGTATTTTCTTACAAAAGGATATCCTCATTCAAAATGGAATCCTTTTAACGATTAAAAATTTAATTAAATCCCGATTAATGTTCGAAATGCCAAAATGTCATGTGAAATTAATAAGGTGTCGATAACGGGCGTTGTAGGGGTGCTAACCCTTCCCTACACGTAACCGACTTCCGAACCCAAATTTTATTAAAAGAATGATCTACGGTCCGTTTTTATGATGTCCGGTCTATCAAAGTGATCGGTGGCGACTCCAAAATAATTTTAAAGAATAAGTAAAAAAAATTCGAATTAAAATTGAAAACCCCAATTTGAAGACTAAATTAAAAATGATGAAATCCCAATTTCAAAACTATAATCGTCAAGCTATTTTTACACGCGGTTTTAAAAATGGCCGCGACAACTTGTTTTCTTTGTTTCAAATGTTGGAGTAGTCATCGAAGATGATTCGGCCCGTGGTGTCGGTGTTGAGAAGTTACTTATCTGCTACAAAACAGGTAAACAAATTCACTTGTTTTTTAGGTGCAGTTCTTTAAATATTTTGATTTTAAAGCTATTAGATGTGGAATTGTGTATTTTGAGTGTTAATCCATTCAAAATGGAGTGGATGTCTCCTGGAGGAAAGGCTTAGCTTTTTCCTCTAATGACAATTATGTGCAGATGACTGTGAAAGTAGCGTTAAACTCTGCTTTTGACGAGGAGATGTCAGTTGATTCAAAAGTCTTTTTGATGGGTGAAGAGGTGAAAAATGTTAACGAGGATCATATTTTTATTATTCTAACCATATTTTCAGCTATTATTTTTTTTGCTTTTATTCCCATTCTTATGGGGTTTTTTTAATTATAAAATGCAGGTTGGAGAATATCAGGATGCATACAAGGTTGACATTTATTGTGCAAGAATGAAATTCTTATTTCACCATCTTTAAAAGAGGCCATAGAAGAATATTTGCATGTCTCTGAGGATTGGCTTTTGTTTCCATCTTTTTTAGATAACCAAGGGGCTGCTGGACAAATATGGACCCGAGAGGGTTCTCGACACTCCAATCACTAAGGTTATTTTGTGCTACCTTGCATCTACTGATGCATTTTGGTTTCTTATTGTAATTTTCTTTTCTCACCACAATTTTTTTATATCTTGTTTCATAGGCTGGTTTTACTGGGATAGCGGTTGGGGTGGCTTACTATGGTCTAAAGCCTGTCGTGGAGTTTATGACATTTAACTTCTCGATGCAGGTTCGGGGGTTCTGTCTCGAATCTCTGCTTATGTACACTTTTCTTAGTATTTTTTTACCATATGCATGTTGTGAAAAAGAAAAAAAGATATAATACATTATCACATGTTTTGTTGAAGACGATGATGTTAACAATTGGTATCCCTCTAAGTATGTATGAATGAATATGCATATTTATGTATGCTGAAGTTTTACGATTTTTTCCGACATTGTTAACATCCCTTCAAAACTGGATCAATGGCCTTATTTAAAAGGGTTCATTTTTTCAGTTTTTATTAACTTTTTTGTTAAATGCATGCTCGAAGAGAGGTAGAAAAGTGGCAATGCCTGCCAAGAAGAAACAATGATTATTTTCTTTAAACTTAAACTCCAAATAACTTGATTGTAGTCTCACTTTTCATTTGTTATTTTTGATTTTTTTGATGTTTGTGGAGCATGAGTTTGGGGACATGAATTTGTAATGTTGGAAGTTATTTTAAATGTATAATTCTGACCATTCTCGCGATTAATTATTTATTTGAGAAAATTATGAATGTAGATTGGAATAGTAAAAATTGGTGAATGTATTTTTAATTATTATATAATTTTATGCTTTTTATTTGAGTTTTTTTTTTGAAAACATTGAGTTATTGGCGTCGTTTGTAAAAACAAACGCCACTAAAGAGCATTTATTTGCGGCGTTTGTAAAAACAAACACCACTAAAGAGTATTTATTCGCGGCATTTCTAAAACCAAATGCCACCAAAAATAGGTTTTTCGCGGCGTTTTTAAACACAAACACCACTAAAGAACAGTTATCTGCGACGTTTATAAACACAAACGCCACTAAAGAACATGTTTTTTGTGACGTTTGTCCACACGCGCAGCTAGCCCATAACTTTTGACGGTGTTTGGATAATCAAACGCCGCGAACTGTTGCGGCGCTGCTTTCAGTGACACTTTTTGCGGCGCTTTTCTTAGCGTTGAAAGAGTTTTTAGCGGAACTTTAAAACGCCGCTAAAAACCTATTTTACTGCCCGCTGCAAGCCCTGCCACCCCAGCTGAGCAGAAGACAGAGAATTAGCTTCCGTTTTTGACTAGTTGACCAGCTTGCTTGCGTGCCACGTGACCTTGATGACCAACCTATTCACATCATCTTCAATAGTTCACTTTTCATAGACGGAGCCTATTTCCATCATCTTCAAATGAATAGATGGAGCCTATTCCCATCATCTACAATATTTCACTTTTCATAGACGGAGTCCTATATATCTGACTTTAAATTTTTTTATTTAAAATATCAAAACACTGTTTATAGATGATGAAAATTCTTATCATCTTTATTTTTACTGTTTAAAGTGTAATATTTATGAAAATAATTTGATTTCTGCCATATTTGTGAAAAACAAAAATTTGAGTGCAATATTTAGTTAAATGGTATGTGTCCTGTTTTTTTTTGCTTTATTTTTATTTTAAAAAACCTACAATTTCGTAGTTTTTCACAAAACTTCTTAAAATTCTCTAATTTTTCACAAAACCCTAAACTCCTTTCCATCGCCTCTTTCCCCTCCATTGGAAAACGCGTCGCCTGCCAACCCTCCACGCCACACCTTGTTAGCGACAAACACTCACCCCATTTTGATAATTCATTTCACCCTACCGTCGGACACTCATCCCCTAAAATCGAAATGTACTCCAAAAGTCGGATGTTCAACCCCTTTGCACCACCAATCGCCTTTCCGCATGTACAAGTAATTTGTTAAATTAGGGATGTAAAAATTAGGAATTTATGGGGTTTTAGAAACTACTAATAATAAAATTGTTAAATAAAAATAAATTACTCACCAAAAAATAAATTAGAAAAAATTAAAACTAATAATAATATTGAGTAGCACATTTTTAATAAAAGTTGAAGGTTTGACCTTAAAATAATAACAAAGTAATTTGTTATTTTAGCAAAAAATTAATTAAACATGTAAAACAAAAAATGTATAATTTAAATATATAATTTATTATCAAGCATCCGAATGTTGAAGCGGAAGCTCTCATCAAAGTGTTTTTGTAAGGTCTAAAGGTGATTACAAGGTATTATCTGTTCATATATATTCTTAACCGTTTGACAATGCGTATACACCTTGTAGACAAAACAATTTAAACTCGTATTTTTTAAGATAATCATCATCCCTCATCATTAAAGTTTTTTTTAAATCCGATTAAGATTATAATGTTTCACCTAATGGACCATTGATTGAAAGCTACATGTCTTTTTTTTGTGGTGAAAAAATAATGCAACTATGTCTTATTTATCTTACAAATGGTTTTGACATTAACATGTCTCATTTCTCAAGGAATATCAAAAGTTACATTGGTTACCAGCTGCAAGTGGACCACAATTAATACAATATCTTCTCAAGTTTTAGTTGTTAAATATATGTATCGTAATGATTGATTTTCAAATATTAGTTAAAATAAGTGGTGTAAATTCATCCCACAGGACCAAAAGATATCATAAGCACAGAGCCCCAACTTATCCAACATTTTCATAAGCTCAAATATCAGGCTGTCCCAGATTTCTTCATCAAAACAAAGATTGTTTCTAATGGCTTCAACTGCAACCCTTCCATCTAAAATGAAAGCTTGGACTTATGCTGAATATGGAAAATCATCTGATGTTCTGAAACTAGACACCGACGTTGCTGTTCCCCAAATAAACGATGATCAAGTTCTTGTCAAAGTTGCAGCAGCTGGGATCAATCCCATTGATTTCAAAAGAATGGCTGGAATGTTCAAAGCCACCGATTCCCCTTTACCTGTAAGTCTTCATCATATTGGTCAAAAAAAAAAGTAAGTCTTCATCATATCCGACACGTATTCGAACTTGGAAAAAATTGAACATACCCCGTACTTGCATATGTTGCTGATCTGAACAATTTGCTTTGTTTTTGTGAAGATTATTCCAGGATATGATGTTGCAGGTGTGGTGGTAAAAGTGGGGAGCCGAGTTGAGAAATTCAAGGAAGGGGATGAAGTGTATGGGGATATTAATGAGAAGGCCTTGGATCACCCTACACAATTTGGAACCATAGCTGAATATACTGTTGCCGCAGAGAAGCTGTTGGCTTTGAAACCCAAAAATCTCAGCTTCATTGAATCTGCAGGGCTGCCTTTGGCCATGGAGACTGCCTATGAAGGCCTTGAGCGATGCCACTTTTCTGCAGGCAATTCTATCCTTGTCTTGGGTGGCGCCGGTGGCGTCGGCACCATGATTATTCAGGTTAATTCTGAGTCTCCGACTTCATTTCCTCTAAAATATTCAATACTAGGACAAAAGTTGAACATATTCATGCCGGATACCTATGTTTTAAAACTCGAATTAATGTTCAATTTTCTCCTGGATTAGCTTGCTAAGCAAGTGTATGGAGCGTCCAAAATAGCAGCCACCTCAAGTACAGGAAAACTAGAATTGCTGAAGAGCTTGGGTGCTGATTTGCCCATTGATTACACTAAGCAAAAGTTTGAAGACCTGCCTGAAAAATTCGACGTGGTATATGATGCAGTCGGTAATATCGAATACCATTCTTAAAACACGATATAAATAGTGGCCACTCTTTTTTCCCTACCTAGGTTTAGAGGGGGTTTTAATGAGGCCCTTCTACCTTTAAAAAAAAAACACCATATAAATACATAAATGTATTGGAATTTTTATCATATAACACGAATATTTCGTATATTTGGGATGTAAATAAACAGGGGAATGTGAGAGGGCGGTGAAGGCAGTGAAAGAAGGTGGGCATGTTGTGACGATATATGGTGCAGTGGTTCCACCGGCAACTTCATTTCTTCTTACTTCAGATGGAACAATTTTAGAGAAATTGGAGCCCTACTTGGAGAGTGGTAAAGTGAAACCCATTATTGATCCCAAAGGAATATTTTCTTTTACCCAGACTCCCCAAGCATTTGCTTATCTTGAAACTGGCCGAGTTATTGGAAAGGTGGTCATTGCTATGACCCAATGATTATCAAGATTATTTTATATATTATAATAATAGAATCATACGAGTGTATTAACAGGTTGTGCTATTGGATAGTAAATAATGTTACCTTCTTTAAATAAATGTCTAAATTCTATCAACAGGTTGGTCCAATAGTAAGTAATTTTATATTGTTCAAGTAGATTTCGAATTCGATGCGTTGTGTTTGCAGAAAATCTCTTTGGGAAACTTGCCCACCAAAATTAGGTGGGTGATGCTAGTCGTCGGTCCGGATTAATCAGGGCAAAGCCCTGAAAACCGAAAGGACACCGCAAAGTCAACTCGAAATATTCGACGAGTCTGCAAATATCACATCGGATCACCCATGCGAACCCAAACTATACCCCAAATCATTTTACAAATTAAATCGTACAAAAATCATATACGACATTTCTTGATCGATTGCCAAGATACTAAATGAGGGATTATAGGTTCCAAAACAAGGAGTATGGGTACTAAATTAGTGAGTACAAATACTAAACCATCGATAATTTACCTTGATTATCGATAACAATGAGTATTATACTCAAATATAGGTATCAGCACTAAAATGGCATTCGATGTTTTCATAAATTGATATCTATACTAACTTGTGTGTATCAAATATTGTATGAACGATATTGATACCGAAAGAATAGATACCAATACTCAACCTTAAAAATGCCCAATTTAAAGGGGTATTGGTACTCACTCATCGAGTATTAATACTCAAATCCACAAAATCCATAAAAAGCATGAAAGAAAGTCTAAACTCATCGAAACAACCATATTTAATCTTTACAACATCCCACATTAACACATGATCAACTTCAAACATCTAGGCATCATTTTAACATAACATCTTTTCATAATAGTACACACATCATTTTCAAGCCAATCACCCTTAACAACAAACATGCTTACTTTAGATAATAGTACACACATCATCATTTTCAAGCCAACCACCCTAAACACCAAACATGCTTACTTTCGATAAACAAAGCATCATGCTTATGAAAATCATGAACCATTTCAGAGTTTGATGTAACACTTCAAAAATTTCTTTGAGGATTCAATTGGAAAATTTAATTATTTAAAGAAGTAGTTGGGTGATTTATATTAATTGGAGGATCAAAATAAATAATTGGACAATAATTTATCATGAGAATTCTTAATTATGGAAGAGTAAGGACTAAAATTGAAGAAAGGAAAATATGAGTCCAGAGTGAAAAGGGGAAAGATGTGTGTTTATTATTATAGGATTTACCAAAAATGTTACTCCCTCCGTCTCACCAAATTTGTCTAATATTGACTTTTAAAAAGTTAAATATTTTATACTTTGACCTTAAATGTTTTAATTGATTAAGTATTATAAAATATATATGTTTAAACTACTTGATTGAAGGTTTTTAAAACATGTGTTTTATATTTCTATCATTAATAAACTTAAAGCAATAAGAAGACAAAGTTAAAAAAAATTGACAAAGAAAAAAGTCAATATTGGACATGTTCAGTGAGACGGAGGGAGTGTGAGATATTTTCGTTG
The DNA here is from genome assembly GCA_030270665.1 of Hibiscus trionum. Lineage (NCBI taxonomy): Eukaryota > Viridiplantae > Streptophyta > Magnoliopsida > Malvales > Malvaceae > Hibiscus > Hibiscus trionum. The sequence goes on from BSYR01000021.1 coordinate 35,181,199, forward strand.
AGGAATATTAGCTATTGGATTTAAGTGGGAGTTGCTATGTCTATTTTGAGCCATTCGATTCGAGACGATTTATGAAATAATTTTAAAATGGAAAATGAGGTTTATAATATTTGAATAAGGGAGAGAAAATGAAGAAAAATGTTCATATCTTATAATCCAAGAAGCTTCCAACCAGGGATAGATAGAAAGAGGTAAGCTTTCTTTCTCCTCCAATACTGTAACACCCGGGTTTAGGGGTCGGGTGAAAATAATATTTTAATATGATTTCGGGTTCGGTTTTGCAATTTAAATAATAAAATATTTTTATGGACCTCGGGATTTCAAAATATTTACAACTATGTTGGGCCTATCTCTTGGGTCCAAAATCCATGGACTCTAAGAGATGTGAGTTTTGGACTTTCATTAAGGGCATAATGGTAAACACTATTTTTGGGGGATTTTAAAATAAAGCAAAAGATGAGCATGTGCTCATCTTCATCCTCCTCCCCATTTTCCCATTTCTAACGTGAAAAGAGAGCTTGTCTCTACCTCACTCTTCCACCTCCCTTCTTCCTCATCCTTTGAGCTTTTTGAAAGGTAAATATAGTTTTGACTTGGCCTTGCTATCCTCTACATTTTAGTATTTTTAGATTTCATAAAAACCATGTATTTTACATTTGGGTTTTTCAAAGTCTTAGGCTAAAGGTTAAGGCTTTATGAGTTTTTACTAAAGCTTTTGATTTGTTATTGTTAGATATGTTATCTATGAATCAAATGGTCCAACATATATAATTTTTAGAGTGTTTTAGCTTGATTTCCGAATTTGGGTTTTGGTGGGTTTTTAGGAGGGTTTTTAGATGAATTTTGGGTATGGTTTGTTTTGGAATTTGAGGGTTGATGTTAGGGTAATAGTTGGGGGTTGTTTTGGAAGCAATTGGAGGTGTTAAATGTGTTGAAATCACAAGTTTCGGGCTGGATATAAGGGCTGCTCGGATTTGGTATTTTGGGGGTTGTTCATGGTTTGAACTATTGTGTTGATTGCTTGAATAGTGTTCCGGGTTTGCTACCTTAATTGGTGAATTGATTTGAGGTTGTTTTGATTGTGTTGAGATGATTAGATGCAAGATCTTGTGTTGGTGAAGCTTCGAGAAGAAATCCGGAAACTTGAAGGTGATGCTTGCTTGGTAGTTGAGCTTGGAGGTAGAGGTGAGTGGTTAAATGTTTTTAAAATGGTTTTGAGTTTTTGGTTCAAGCATGTGAACCTAGGATGGGCTTGGTAAACCCACCTAGAGTTGGGATTAGAGTGGTAGCCTAATCCCAAGCTATGATTAGAGACTTTGGTTGCACTATTTAATGGTTGTATATGCCTCGTGTTAAATCGTGATGGTGTTGGTTATATATATGTTGTATACATGTATGTTGAGGCATGTTGGATGCATTGTTGTATGTATGTTGATGATAGATATGATATGGTTATTCATGTGTGCAAAATATGATGTGATACGGTTGTTAATGATGTTCATGTGTGTTGTCATGTGAAATGAGATTATGAGGTGATTGCTTGATCCGAGGATCATGGTGAGTACATGCTAGGCATGGAAATGTGGTTTGTGCATGATAGTAAGTCATGGTGAGTACGTGCTAAGCACGTAAGTTGTTAATAAATGGTATTGTGGAATGTATTAGTATTGGCACTAGTATGCTTGGGTACAAATGATCAATCATTAGGATGTTAGTGTGTACACATGAGTCAAAAGTCGCGCGTGGCCTTGGTGGCGTTGAGTCACCAAGGAGGAGTACGGGTACGCCCGGAAATTGTAATTACATTAGTCGGTGATGAGTGGAATCCCATCGACGGGCGTGAGGATGAGTGGAATCCCCTCCGCGTGAACGGTGATGAGTGGAATCCCACCGTCAGGTAATGGTTGTGTTATTGGATGTGAGTTCCAACGGTTATCCGCGTATTCGAGTCATAGCTAGGTGCCAATACGGATTGTGGTTTATGTTGCCAATATGTGATTAATTGTGAGCCAATGTGATTTGGGGTGCGTTGCTAACATGGTTATATATATGTTGTTTCATATGTTGTGGATTTAAACATGTTGAGCATGACATGATATTGAATATATGTTCATGCATCATCTATAATAATGGCTCGTGTGGATCGGAGGTAAGATCATGCATTTGATCTTGGTTGTAGCTCGTGCTTGGACCCTGCATTGTCGAAGGTTTGTTTTATGAGCTTACCCTCACTAAGCTTTTATGCTTACGCTCTATTTTGTTCGACAATGCAGATCAATAGCTCGAGGGTAGCAAGGGCAAGGAAGGGTCTCCAAATGTTGCTTTGGCGAGCTCAATGTATGAATTTTAAGTGATAGAATGTAATAGTTAAGCAATGGGATAGGTGTTGTTGATTGGTGCTATTGTTGGATGTTTAGGAGCATGTTTAGACCCCTTAATTATGTTGTTTTGATTGACTTGTTGATGCCATGTTTGGATTGTAAACCATGTCTATATTGCTTACCTTGTGTGTTGGTCCAGTGCCTTTTGAGGTTGTCTCTATGTTTGAATGTTGAAGTATGAGTCTTTGGATGCTTGAATGTCATCTTTGATTCAATTGCATGTTCCCTTGATGAATGTACATGTTGGGTGCTTGTATGGCTAAATAGTGATCTGTAAATGTTGTATGAATGATTGGTTGGGGTTAGGAAAGTCTTGAATTGCATCTAGGTTCGAGTCTTGTATGTTTTGGCTGAGTTTGGGAGTTTTGGCTGTGTAGGGGTATCGATACGGTTGGTCCAGTATCGATACCGCCTTCTTGTTTCAGGCCTCGTGTATCGATACGCGAGGGAGGCGTATCGATACCTTTTTGGTCACTGGAGCTACTGTCCATTTTGGTATCGATACAGGCCTCTGGGGTATCGATACCGTCATCTTAGCGTTGACCGTGGAAAGTCAACCGTTGGGGAGGGTATCGATACACTCCTTGGGCGTATCGATACGGTCTCTACTGGTTGACTCTGACCAGTTGACCTAGTCAAGGGGTATCGATACACCCCTTAGGTGTATCGATACCGCCTGCAGTTTAAGTTTAAAATTGGGCTGTAACATGATTGTTTGAGTTCGTTTGATTGTTTTGTATATGCTGTTCCGTTGTATGATCACATAGGGTTTAATGTCCATTTAGACAAGTTTTTAATGAGAAGAAAAAAATAGGGTTGCTAACCGAGGGGGAAATCCTTAGGGGTTTTCACTCGGTTTTCCCCGTGTAGCTCACTCGGACCGGTCATCCGGCCAGACCGGGACGAGGGGTTACATTTGTTGGTATCAGAGCCTAAGGTTACCGAGACCTTGGGCAGGTAAGTGAGGTAAGTTTCAGTTTTGAATTGATATGCACGGTGTTTGCTTGCTTTGTAAGTATGATTGCTTATGTGACAAGTATGTTGATTGTTTGTTTGAAAGCATGTTGCTTGTTATCCGTGTATGCTGTGATGTGTGATTGTTTGATTGAGAATGTATGTTGTTTGATCGTACGCATGTGTTGCTTGTTTAGCAAGTATGCCTTGTTATATGCTTGGTTGAGCATGTATGTGTGCTGATTCGTTTGAGACATGTTGAGTAGAGTCCCATTGCTACTATTACATTGAAAAAGAGATTTTAAGTGAGGGAAACATACTTGAGCCACTTGGAAACCTTGCCTTGCTAACCCAATCTTGTATGTTTTACTGTTGATGTTGTTGTTTATTTAAATTGCTTTTCGGTAAGTAGAAGTTGTAGTTTCTGAAAAGGGTGGACTATGTTGAGGGAGTCCATCACCTTAGTTAGGGAGGTATGGTCGTACCGGGATTGAGGTACAACTCGTTCGTTTGATACGGTGTATGTGGTTGATTCTTGTGGATGAGGGACGATGTGATCGTTTCTGGTGTTAGTTGGTAAAAAGGGAAGTGAAGACTTGTGAGTGAGGGTCAGAGTAGTATTGATGTTACATTATATAAGCCCTTGGTGCAGTGTTAAGTTGCTTCCTCCAGTTAATTCTCAATCCGTGCTTTTGTATATCGTTAGCAAGTATGCAAGTTGAACATGCCTGGTGAAGTGTTAGTTGGTGACCGTTGGGGTTTGGCCTATGATTTTAATACAAGACAACCGGTCAGTGTCCGTGAGTGGGAGCTAGTTTGTGTGATTGGGTCAGTGTACGTTGAGTTGTTTTCCAGCAAGCGGAAGAGATGAAGTCACTTCCGATATAGTTGAGCCGAGAAGGGAGCCTTGAGCTTTGACTTCAGGATTGTTTGGTAGGGGTAGAACAAGTCCAGCTAGACTGTTTGTGTGCGATCAGAATTGAGTCTTGAAGTTACGAGATGCTCTAAGAACAGTTTAGAAGAGTCAGATTCTGTTGAAGAACCAGTCTGAAAACAAGAGGACCGAAGACTATCAGTTGTGTACATGTGAAGTTGCAATTTCTGCGAATACCTCCTTTTGCGTGAGCATGTAAGAAATTAGATAAGTTTGTTGAGACCTTAGATGTAGGGACACATGTGACTAGCCTCTTTGGGAGACAGTAGTGATCAGAAAGATGTACAGAAGATGTTTGTTGGTGGTTTAGAGTTACTAGTTCTAGCAGATGTGAAATAATCGTCTTCCTACAGTTTTGATGTATCTTTTGACAAGGTTCAGCTTGAAGAGCACATAGTTAGTGTGTACATTGAGACAAAGAGAGAGTTGCCTTGAAATTGTAGATTTTTGTGTGACTGTAGTGGTAGGTGAAGATGTGAGCTTCTTATTGAATGTTGATCCAGTTTTAGAGATCAAAGGTTGATTGAGTTTAGTTGTTAGGCTTGGTTAGCAAGTGTGATGAATTTGATTTTGAATGAAGAGTGGACCGCAAAATGCTAGAATAGTTTGTGATTCTTCCTAGAAGTGTTTAGAAGAAACGCCCGGTTTGTCTCCTAACAGAGAAGAAGAGTTTATTATTGATGTCGTCTCCGAGTTGCTCGTGTTTTAGTTTGCTCTGTATCTTATGGTTTCCGACAGAATTGAGAATGTTGAAGAATTAGCTTCGAGACTTGTTAGACCTTAGATTCATTAGGCCTAGTGCATCATCTCAGAGTTCTACAGTGTAATTTGTGAAGAAGAAAGAGTGACCGTATGAGAATGTGTTCAGATTACATACAGTCGAAACAAGTGACAGTGGATGATTAGTATCTGTTTCTGAGTGCCAGTGATTTGTTGATCAGTTAGTGTGTGCTTCAGTCTATTTGAAGATTAATTTGAGATCCGTTTCTACCAGATGAAGGTGAGAAATTTGAAGTACCAAAGACAGCTTTAGGGGCAAGATGTAATCGCCTTGAGCTCTGAGTTATGCCGCTTTGTTTGACCAGTGTATTAGTTACCTTCATAGAGATGTTGAGCAGAATAATTTTCTGAGTTTCATGATCAGTGGTAGTAGCTCTTCTAGATGTCACGTGAGTATATTCAAGTACCGAGGAAGATCATGACAAGTTTTGAAGTTAGTGTGGTAGGTTCTATTAGAGAATTAATTGTATACCAAGTTGTACAACGTGAACTTCGAGTTAATGAAGATGTTCTCTTAGGACATGAAAATTAGCCGAGTGTAGTAGAACAAATCTTGAACAGACAAAAGAAGATGTGAGTTTTAAGAAATTGAAGACTGTGACAGAAACCTATAGTACTAAGTCTAGCAGTGTTACTACTGGAAGTTTGTAAATAGCCGTTCGAAGATAACTGCTCTTTTGTCAGATTGATACCGAAGAATGTTCAGTTGTGTGGTTAGATGCGAGACAATGAGCCCTTGAGAAACCGAAAGAAACTTTGAAGAGAGCTTCGACCTTGAATCAGCTTATATTAGAGAAAGAGTTTGCGAACCATAGTGATGAGATACATGCAGAGTTAGGTTGTGTGCTTATGCAAGACAGAAGATTGTGGCTTGTTCATCGAGATAGTTGAAAGACCGTGAGAAGAGTTATCTGGTATGAGGCATAGAGTTAATTACAATTGTGTTTGCTTCGAAGACTTAGAGACAAAGCTTGTATAGCAAGAATGCACAGTGTGTATGTACATATTATCAGAACTTGAATTGTTAGACAACTTAAGAAGGGTTGAAGCTTGAAGATCATAAGTGCTAGAACTGCTTGAAGATTGAAATATCAAGATTGAATACCATCCGAAGGTAGTCAACGTAGTAACCGATGTTTCGAGTTGTAATTGTTGTTAGATTGGTAGTTGAGTTGCGAGTTGTATTTGCCAAATTCAGTTACCGAATGACAGTGTTCTTGTGGCCGCGTTGCATGTTGAATCTACACTGAGTCAGAATGTTTGAAGAGAAACAGTTGCAAGACAGATTCTTGGCACCTCACGTGCGAGGCATAGTAGAAGGAAGACCTTCAGAATACAGTTTCAGAGATGGTAGAGTTTTGTGTTTCAGAGACAGAATAGTTGTACAGATTGACATAGCGTTTTGAGACGTATTGTTTTGGCCGAAGCACACGGTAGTTCATGTATATTGCTTCTGAGTAGTATGAAGACGTATTGTGGGTTGAAGATGAGTGTTTCTAGATTGAGTGGATGAATGATGTGGTTCAGTATAAGAGTCAATGTATAGTTTGCCAGTGTGTCAAGATCGAAGATCAGTTTTCTCCTAAATTGTTTTGAAGACGTCTGCGCAGTGTTTGGTTAATTGATGAAGTCGGATGATCAGTTAGAGAGAGTCATCGGTCAATTTTGAACAGTGCTGCATGAGTGTGTGAACTGGGCTGGTTCTGTTGTTTATTTGTTGCGGTTACCACCAGAGTTAGAAAGAGGTTTGTAAAGGGGTTCTGTGTATCTATGACTCAGGAGTGTGAGTTGAATTTGTTTCATGCTTTGTTGTAGAAGAGATTGAGTTGAGTTTGAAATTGTGTGCAACGAAGAATCAGTTGAGATCTTAGCATCAGATATCTATTGTTGTGTGGTAAGTCCACCGAGATTGGTTAGTGTGTTATGGTGTGAAAGAAAGTGGGTTCCTGTCCGATAAATTTCGAGGACGAAATTTCCTTAAGTGGGGGAGAGTTGTAACACCCGGGTTTAGGGGTCGGGTGAAAATAATATTTTAATATTATTTCGGGTTCGGTTTTGCAATTTAAATAATAAAATATTTTTATGGGCCTCGGGATTTCAAAATATTTACAACTATGTTGGGCCTATCTCTTGGGTCCAAAATCCATGGACTCTAAGAGATGTGAGTTTTGGACTTTCATTAAGGGCATAATGGTAAACACTATTTTTGGGGGATTTTAAAATAAAGCAAATGATGAGCATGTGCTCATCTTCATCCTCCTCCCCATTTTCCCATTTCTAACGTGAAAAGAGAGCTTGTCTCTACCTCACTCTTCCACCTCCCTTCTTCCTCATCCTTTGAGCTTTTTGAAAGGTAAATATAGTTTTGACTTGGCCTTGCTATCCTCTACATTTTAATATTTTTAGATTTCATAAAAACCATGTATTTTACATTTGGGTTTTTCAAAGTCTTAGGCTAAAGGTTAAGGCTTTATGAGTTTTTACTAAAGCTTTTGATTTGTTATTGTTAGATATGTTATCTATGAATCAAATGGTCCAACATATATAATTTTTAGAGTGTTTTAGCTTGATTTCCGAATTTGGGTTTTGGTGGGTTTTAGGAGGGTTTTTAGATGAATTTTGGGTATGGTTTGTGTTGGAATTTGAGGGTTGATGTTAGGGTAATAGTTGGGGGTTGTTTTGGAAGCAATTGGAGGTGTTAAATGTGTTGAAATCACAAGTTTCGGGCTGGGTATAAGGGCTGCTCGGATTTGGTATTTTTGGGGGTTGTTCATGGTTTGAACTATTGTGTTGATTGCTTGAATAGTGTTCAGGGTTTGCTACCTTAATTGGTGAATTGATTTGAGGTTGTTTTGATTGTGTTGAGATGATTAGATGCAAGATCTTGTGTTGGTGAAGCTTCGGGAAGAAATCCGGAAACTTGAAGGTGATGCTTGCTTGGTAGTTGAGCTTGGAGGTAGAGGTGAGTGGTTAAATGTTTTTAAAATGGTTTTGAGTTTTTGGTTCAAGCATGTGAACCTAGGATGGGCTTGGTAAACCCACCTAGAGTTGGGATTAGAGTGGTAGCCTAATCCCAAGCTTTGATTAGAGACTTTGGTTGCACTCTTTAATGGTTGTATATGCCTCGTGTTAAATCGTGATGGTGTTGGTTATATATATGTTGTATACATGTATGTTGAGGCATGTTGGATGCATTGTTGTATGTATGTTGATGATAGATATGATATGGTTATTCATGTGTGCAAAATATGATGTGATACGGTTGTTAATGATGTTCATGTGTGTTGTCATGTGAAATGAGATTATGAGGTGATTGCTTGATCCGAGGATCATGGTGAGTACATGCTAGGCATGGAAATGTGGTTTGTGCATGATAGTAAGTCATGGTGAGTACGTGCTAAGCACGGAAGTTGTTAATAAATGGTATTGTGGAATGTATTAGTATTGGCACTAGTATGCTTGAGTACAAATGATCGATCATTAGGATGTTAGTGTGTACACATGAGTCAAAAGTCGCGCGTGGCCTTGGTGGCGTTGAGTCACCAAGGAGGAGTACGGGTACGCCCAGAAATTGTAATTACATTAGTCGGTGATGAGTGGAATCCCATCGACGGGCGTGAGGATGAGTGGAATCCCCTCCGCGTGAGATGAGGCGTGAGGATGAGTGGAATCCCCTCCGCGTGAACGGCGATGAGTGGAATCCCACCGTCAGGTAATGGTTGTGTTATTGGATGTGAGTTCCAACGATTATCCGCGTATTCGAGTCATAGCTAGGTGCCAATACGGATTGTGGTTTATGTTGCCAATATGTGATTAATTGTGAGCCAATGTGATTTGGGGTGCGTTGCTAACATGGTTATATATACGTGGTTTCATATGTTGTGGATTTAAACATGTTGAGCATGACATGATATTGAATATATGTTCATGCATCATCTATAATTATGGCTCGTGTGGATCGGAGGTAAGATCATGCATTTGATCTTGGTTGTAGCTCGTGCTTGGACCCTGCATTGTCGAAGGTTTGTTTTATGAGCTTACCCTCACTAAGCTTTTATGCTTACGCTCTCTTTTGTTCGACAATGCAGATCAATAGCTCGAGGGTAGCAAGGGCAAGGAAGGGTCTCCAAATGTTGCTTTGGCGAGCTCAATGTATGAATTTTAAGTGATAGAATGTAATAGTTAAGCAATGGGATAGGTGTTGTTGATTGGTGCTATTGTTGGATGTTTAGGAGCATGTTTAGACCCCTTAATTATGTTGTTTTGATTGACTTGTTGATGCCATGTTTGGATTGTAAACCATGTCTATATTGCTTACCTTGTGTGTTGGTCCAGTGCCTTTTGAGGTTGTCTCTATGTTTGAATGTTGAAGTATGAGTCTTTGGATGCTTGAATGTCATCTTTGATTCAATTGCATGTTCCCTTGATGAATGTACATGTTGGGTGCTTGTATGGCTAAATAGTGATCTGTAAATGTTGTATGAATGATTGGTTGGGGTTAGGGAAGTCTTGAATTGCATCTAGGTTCGAGTCTTGTATGTTTTGGCTGAGTTTGGGAGTTTTGGCTGTGTAGGGGTATCGATACGGTTGGTCCAGTATTGATACCGCCTTCTTGTTTCAGGCCTCGTGTATCGATACGCGAGGGAGGCGTATCGATACCTTTTTGGTCACTGGAGCTACTGTCCATTTCGGTATCGATACAGGCCTCTGGGGTATCGATACCGTCATCTTAGCGTTGACCGTGGAAAGTCAACCGTTGGGGAGGGTATCGATACACTCCTTGGGCGTATCGATACGGTCTCTACTGGTTGACTCTGACCAGTTGACCTAGTCAAGGGGTATCGATACACCCCTTAGGTGTATCGATACCGCCTGCATTTTAAGTTTAAAATTGGGTTGTAACATGATTGTTTGAGTTCGTTTGATTGTTTTGTATATGCTGTTCTGCTGTATGATCACATAGGGTTTAATGTCCATTTAGACAAGTTTTTAATGAGAAGAAAAAAATAGGGTTGCTAACCGAGGGGGAAATCCTTAGGGGTTTTCACTCGGTTTTCCCCGTGTAGCTCACTCGGACCGGTCATCCGGCCAGACCGGGACGAGGGGGTTACATTTGTTGGTATTAGAGCCTAAGGTTACCGAGACCTTGGGCAGGTAAGTGAGGTAAGTTTCAGTTTTGAATTGATATGCACGGTGTTTGCTTGCTTTGTAAGTATGATTGCTTATGTGACAAGTATGTTGATTGTTTGTTTGAAAGCATGTTGCTTGTTATCCGTGTATGCTGTGATGTGTGATTGTTTGATTGAGAATGTATGTTGTTTGATCGTACGCATGTGTTGCTTGTTTAGCAAGTATGCCTTGTTATATGCTTGGTTGAGCATGTATGTGTGCTGATTTGTTTGAGACATGTTGAGTAGAGTCCCATTGCTACTATTACATTGAAAAAGAGATTTTAAGTGAGGGAAACATACTTGAGCCACTTGGAAACCTTGCCTTGCTAACCCAATCTTGTATGTTTTACTGTTGATGTTGTTGTTTATTTAAATTGCTTTTCGGTAAGTAGAAGTTGTAGTTTCTGAAAAGGGTGGACTATGTTGAGGGAGTCCATCACCTTAGTTAGGGAGGTATGGTCGTACCGGGATTGAGGTACAACTCGTTCGTTTGAGACGGTGTATGTGGTTGATTCTTGTGGATGAGGGACGATGTGATCGTTTCTGGTGTTAGTTGGTAAAAAGGGAAGTGAAGACTTGTGAGTGAGGGTCAGAGTAGTATTGATGTTACATTATATAAGCCCTTGGTGCAGTGTTAAGTTGCTTCCTCCAGTTGATTCTGAATCCGTGCTTTTGTATATCGTTAGCAAGTATGCAAGTTGAACATGCCTGGTGAAGTGTTAGTTGGTGACCGTTGGGGTTTGGCCTATGATTTTAATACAAGACAACCGGTCAGTGTCCGTGAGTGGGAGCTAGTTTGTGTGATTGGGTCAGTGTACGTTGAGTTGTTTTCCAGCAAGCGGAAGAGATGAAGTCACTTCCGATATAGTTGAGCCGAGAAGGGAGCCTTGAGCTTTGACTTCAGGATTGTTTGGTAGGGGTAGAACAAGTCCAGCTAGACTGTTTGTGTGCGATCAGAATTGAGTCTTGAAGTTACGAGATGCTCTAAGAACAGTTTAGAAGAGTCAGATTCTGTTGAAGAACCAGTCTGAAAATAAGAGGACCGAAGACTATCAGTTGTGTACATGTGAAGTTGCAATTTCTGCGAATACCTCCTTTTGCGTGAGCATGTAAGAAATTAGATAAGTTTGTTGAGACCTTAGATGTAGGGACACATGTGACTAGCCTCTTTGGGAGACAGTAGTGATCAGAAAGATGTACAGAAGATGTTTGTTGGTGGTTTAGAGTTACTAGTTCTAGCAGATGTGAAATAATTGTCTTCCTACAGTTTTGATGTATCTTTTGACAAGGTTCAGCTTGAAGAGCACATAGTTAGTGTGTACATTGAGACAAAGAGAGAGTTGCCTTGAAATTGTAGATTTTTGTGTGACTGTAGTGGTAGGTGAAGATGTGAGCTTCTTATTGAATGTTGATCCAGTTTTAGAGATCAAAGGTTGATTGAGTTTAGTTGTTAGGCTTGGTTAGCAAGTGTGATGAATTTGATTTTGAATGAAGAGTGGACCGCAAAATGCTAGAATAGTTTGTGATTCTTCCTAGAAGTGTTTAGAAGAAACGCCCGGTTTGTCTCCTAACAGAGAAGAAGAGTTTATTATTGATGTCGTCTCCGAGTTGCTCGTGTTTTAGTTTGCTCTGTATCTTATGGTTTCCGACAGAATTGAGAATGTTGAAGAATTAGCTTCGAGACTTGTTAGACCTTAGATTCATTAGGCCTAGTGCATCATCTCAGAGTTCTACAGTGTAATTTGTGAAGAAGAAAGAGTGACCGTATGAGAATGTGTTCAGATTACATACAGTCGAAACAAGTGACAGTGGATGATTAGTATCTGTTTCTGAGTGCCAGTGATTTGTTGATCAGTTAGTGTGTGCTTCAGTCTATTTGAAGATTAATTTGAGATCCGTTTCTACCAGATGAAGGTGAGAAATTTGAAGTACCAAAGACAGCTTTAGGGGCAAGATGTAATCGCCTTGAGCTCTGAGTTATGCCGCTTTGTTTGACCAGTGTATTAGTTACCTTCATAGAGATGTTGAGCAGAATAATTTTCTGAGTTTCATGATCAGTGGTAGTAGCTCTTCTAGATGTCACGTGAGTATATTCAAGTACCGAGGAAGATCATGACAAGTTTTGAAGTTAGTGTGGTAGGTTCTATTAGAGAATTAATTGTATACCAAGTTGTACAACGTGAACTTCGAGTTAATGAAGATGTTCTCTTAGGACATGAAAATTAGCCGAGTGTAGTAGAACAAATCTTGAACAGACAAAAGAAGATGTGAGTTTTAAGAAATTGAAGACTGTGACAGAAACCTATAGTACTAAGTCTAGCAGTGTTACTACTGGAAGTTTGTAAATAGCCGTTCGAAGATAACTGCTCTTTTGTCAGATTGATACCGAAGAATGTTCAGTTGTGTGGTTAGATGCGAGACAATGAGCCCTTGAGAAACCGAAAGAAACTTTGAAGAGAGCTTCGACCTTGAATCAGCTTATATTAGAGAAAGAGTTTGCGAACCATAGTGATGAGATACATGCAGAGTTAGGTTGTGTGCTTATGCAAGACAGAAGATTGTGGCTTGTTCATCGAGATAGTTGAAAGACCGTGAGAAGAGTTATCTGGTATGAGGCATAGAGTTAATTACAATTGTGTTTGCTTCGAAGACTTAGAGACAAAGCTTGTATAGCAAGAATGCACAGTGTGTATGTACATATTATCAGAACTTGAATTGTTAGACAACTTAAGAAGGGTTGAAGCTTGAAGATCATAAGTGCTAGAACTGCTTGAAGATTGAAATATCAAGATTGAATACCATCCGAAGGTAGTCAACGTAGTAACCGATGTTTCGAGTTGTAATTGTTGTTAGATTGGTAGTTGAGTTGCGAGTTGTATTTGCCAAATTCAGTTACCGAATGACAGTGTTCTTGTGGCCGCGTTGCATGTTGAATCTACACTGAGTCAGAATGTTTGAAGAGAAACAGTTGCAAGACAGATTCTTGGCACCTCACGTGCGAGGCATAGTAGAAGGAAGACCTTCAGAATACAGTTTCAGAGATGGTAGAGTTTTGTGTTTCAGAGACAGAATAGTTGTACAGATTGACATAGCGTTTTGAGACGTATTGTTTTGGCCGAAGCACACGGTAGTTCATGTATATTGCTTCTGAGTAGTATGAAGACGTATTGTGGGTTGAAGATGAGTGTTTCTAGATTGAGTGGATGAATGATGTGGTTCAGTATAAGAGTCAATGTATAGTTTGCCAGTGTGTCAAGATCGAAGATCAGTTTTCTCCTAAATTGTTTTGAAGACGTCTGCGCAGTGTTTGGTTAATTGATGAAGTCGGATGATCAGTTAGAGAGAGTCATCGGTCAATTTTGAACAGTGCTGCATGAGTGTGTGAATTGGGCTGGTTCTGTTGTTTATTTGTTGCGGTTACCACCAGAGTTAGAAAGAGGTTTGTAAAGGGGTTCTGTGTATCTATGACTCAGGAGTGTGAGTTGGATTTGTTTCATGCTTTGTTGTAGAAGAGATTGAGTTGAGTTTGAAATTGTGTGCAACGAAGAATCAGTTGAGATCTTAGCATCAGATATCTATTGTTGTGTGGTAAGTCCACCGAGATTGGTTAGTGTGTTATGGTGTGAAAGAAAGTGGGTTCCTGTCCGATAAATTTCGAGGACGAAATTTCCTTAAGTGGGGGAGAGTTGTAACACCCGGGTTTAGGGGTCGGGTGAAAATAATATTTTAATATTATTTCGGGTTCGGTTTTGCAATTTAAATAATAAAATATTTTTATGGGCCTCGGGATTTCAAAATATTTACAACTATGTTGGGCCTATCTCTTGGGTCCAAAATCTATGGACTCTAAGAGATGTGAGTTTTGGACTTTCATTAAGGGCGTAATGGTAAACACTATTTTTGGGGGATTTTAAAATAAAGCAAAAGATGAGCATGTGCTCATCTTCATCCTCTTCCCCATTTTCCCATTTCTAACGTGAAAAGAGAGCTTGTCTCTACCTCACTCTTCCACCTCCCTTCTTCCTCATCCTTTGAGCTTTTTGAAAGGTAAATATAGTTTTGACTTGGCCTTGCTATCCTCTACATTTTAGTATTTTTAGATTTCATAAAAACCATGTATTTTACATTTGTGTTTTTTAAAGTCTTAGGCTAAAGGTTAAGGCTTTATGAGTTTTTACTAAAGCTTTTGATTTGTTATTGTTAGATATGTTATCTATGAATCAAATGGTCCAACATATATAACTTTTAGAGTGTTTTAGCTTGATTTCCGAATTTGGGTTTTGGTGGGTTTTTAAGAGGGTTTTTAGATGAATTTTGGGTATGGTTTGTGTTGGAATTTGAGGGTTGATGTTAGGGTAATAGTTGGGGGTTGTTTTGGAAGCAATTGGAGGTGTTAAATGTGTTGAAATCACAAGTTTCGGGCTGGGTATAAGGGCTGCTCGGATTTGGTATTTTTTGGGGTTGTTCATGGTTTGAACTATTGTGTTGATTGCTTGAATAGTGTTCCGGGTTTGCTACCTTAATTGGTGAATTGATTTGAGGTTGTTTTGATTGTGTTGAGATGATTAGATGCAAGATCTTGTGTTGGTGAAGCTTCTGGAAGAAATCCGGAAACTTGAAGGTGATGCTTGCTTGGTAGTTGAGCTTGGAGGTAGAGATGAGTGGTTAAATGTTTTTAAAATGGTTTTGAGTTTTTGGTTCAAGCATGTGAACCTAGGATGGGCTTGGTAAACCCACGTAGAGTTGGGATTAGAGTGGTAGCCTAATCCCAAGCTTTGATTAGAGACTTTGGTTGCACTCTTTAATGGTTGTATATGCCTCGTGTTAAATCGTGATGGTGTTGGTTATATATATGTTGTATACATGTATGTTGAGGCATGTTGGATGCATTGTTGTATGTATGTTGATGATAGATATGATATGGTTATTCATGTGTGCAAAATATGATGTGATACGGTTGTTAATGATGTTCATGTGTGTTGTCATGTGAATTGAGATTATGAGGTGATTGCTTGATCCGAGGATCATGGTGAGTACATGCTAGGAATGGAAATGTGGTTTGTGCATGATAGTAAGTCATGGTGAGTACGTGCTAAGCACGGAAGTTGTTAATAAATGGTATTGTGGAATGTATTAGTATTGGCACTAGTATGCTTGGGTACAAATGATCGATCATTAGTATGTTAGTGTGTACACATGAGTCAAAAGTCGCGCGTGGCCTTGGTGGCGTTGAGTCACCAAGGAGGAGTACGGGTACGCCCAGAAATTGTAATTACATTAGTCGGTGATGAGTGGAATCCCATCGACGGGCGTGAGGATGAGTGGAATCCCCTCCGCGTGAGATGAGGCGTGAGGATGAGTGGAATCCCCTCCGCGTGAACGGTGATGAGTGGAATCCCACCGTCAGGTAATGGTTGTGTTATTGGATGTGAGTTCCAACGGTTATCCGCGTATTCGAGTCATAGCTAGGTGCCAATACGGATTGTGGTTTATGTTGCCAATATGTGATTAATTGTGAGCCAATGTGATTTGGGGTGCGTTGCTAACATGGTTATATATATGTGGTTTCATATGTTGTGGATTTAAACATGTTGAGCATGACATGATATTGAATATATGTTCATGCATCATCTATAATTATGGCTCGTGTGGATCGGAGGTAAGATCATGCATTTGATCTTGGTTGTAGCTCGTGCTTGGACCCTGCATTGTCGAAGGTTTGTTTTATGAGCTTACCCTTACTAAGCTTTTATGCTTACGCTCTCTTTTGTTCGATAATGCAGATCAATAGCTCGAGGGTAGCAAGGGCAAGGAAGGGTCTCCAAATGTTGCTTTGGCGAGCTCAATGTATGAATTTTAAGTGATAGAATGTAATAGTTAAGCAATGGGATAGGTGTTGTTGATTGGTGCTATTGTTGGATGTTTAGGAGCATGTTTAGACCCCTTAATTATGTTGTTTTGATTGACTTGTTGATGCCATGTTTGGATTGTAAACCATGTCTATATTGCTTACTTTGTGTGTTGGTCTAGTGCCTATTGAGGTTGTCTCTATGTTTGAATGTTGAAGTATGAGTCTTTGGATGCTTGAATGTCATCTTTGATTCAATTGCATGTTCCCTTGATGAATGTACATGTTGGGTGCTTGTATGGCTAAATAGTGATCTGTAAATGTTGTATGAATGATTGGTTGGGGTTAGGGAAGTCTTGAATTGCATCTAGGTTCGAGTCTTGTATGTTTTGGCTGAGTTTGGGAGTTTTGGCTGTGTAGGGGTATCGATACGGTTGGTCCAGTATCGATACCGCCTTCTTGTTTCAGGCCTCGTGTATCGATACGCGAGGGAGGCGTATCGATACCTTTTTGGTCACTGGAGCTACTGTCCATTTCGGTATCGATACAGGCCTCTGGGGTATCGATACCGTCATCTTAGCGTTTACCGTGGAAAGTCAACCGTTGGGGAGGGTATCGATACACTCCTTGGGCGTATCGATACGGTCTCTACTGGTTGACTCTGACCAGTTGACCTAGTCAAGGGGTATCGATACACCCCTTAGGTGTATCGATACCGCCTGCAGTTTAAGTTTAAAATTGGGCTGTAACATGATTGTTTGAGTTCGTTTGATTGTTTTGTATATGCTGTTCCGCTGTATGATCACATAGGGTTTAATGTCCATTTAGACAAGTTTTTAATGAGAAGAAAAAAATAGGGTTGCTAACCGAGGGGGAAATCCTTAGGGGTTTTCACTCGGTTTTCCCCGTGTAGCTCACTCGGACCGGTCATCCGGCCAGACCGGGACGAGGGGGTTACAAATAATCTTCTAATCTCCGTGGATTTTAGCTTAGCACATGAAATATTAACATGATGTTCACATCTTAAGCTTTTTTTGAGCTCAACAATGAACATTTTAGTTGGGTTTTGGATAAAACCTAAAAAGTTGCATGGATTTATAAAATGATAAAGGTAGGGGTTCGAGTTTTATATCAAAGGTTACATGCTTCATGTATTATATCAAAGGTACGAGTTTTCATGTTCTTTGTGGTATGGAATCAATACAAAGTCATGTAGAGTAAATGAGCATTTAATGCTCCTACTTAATGTAAAGTGTGACTTGCCTATCGCAAATTTCATTCCCCAACTTTTATAGCTTTAATTGAGTCATTCTTTTCTCTTGTTTTATATTCCATTGGTGTCGGTGAGACATGTTGAAACCTAGTTCTAGGTTTTGAGATTTGGGAATTTGGTAAAGAAGAAACGAATAAAGGTTTTCTTTATTATCTTGAAAACTAAAGAGTTTATTATTTCTCACTTATTTAATAAATAAACAAGGAATGTATATATAGGAAAAAGAATAAATTAACTGCCTAACTAACAAAGTCAACATAAGAAGACCCTAAGACTAATTGATAATCCTAACAGCCACCCCTCAAGTTGGAGCATATATACTTTGAATGCCCAACTTGATTATAAACTCCTTGAACACAGTTGGTGAAAGTGGCTTTGTAAAACAATCTGCAAGTTGATTTGATGAAGATACAGGTAACAATCTTAAGAGTCCTTGCTGGATTTTTTCTCGGATCAAGTGACAGTCGATTTCAATGTGTTTAGTCCTCTCATGTTGAACTGAATTTTCTGCAATTTTAATTGCAGATAAATTGTCACAATAGAGATTAACAGATGATGAAGAAAGCTGTAAATCAGACATTAAATATACAAGCCATTGAAGTTCACATGCTACAACAGCCAAGGCTCTATATTCAGCCTCAGTAGAAGATCTAGAAATTGTGAGTTGTTTTTTAAACTTCCAGGATATCAAGGCAGAACCAATAAAAACACAAAATCCTGTTGTAGACTTTCTAGAGTCAGGGCAAAAGGCCCAATCTGAATCAGAAAAAGCATGCAACTTAAGTTCATTATTGGCAGGAAAAAACAAACCTTGACCTGGATTACCTTTTAAGTATCTCAAAACTCTATGAACAGCGGCTAAATGAATATCAGTAGGTGCGGCTAAGAACTGAGACAATTGATGCACAACAAAGGTAATGTCAGGTCTAGTGTTTGTTAAGTAAAGATGTTTACCTATTAATCTTCGATATGAAGTAATATCATATAAGGGAATGTCATCTACTTTAGAAAGCTTTTGTTTATCATTAAAAGGAGTAGTGATAGGTTTAGATCCTGAAAAACCCGTCTCTTCTAAAAGATCAAGAGTATATTTTCATTGACATAAATTGATCCCATGTTTAGATCTTGCAACTTCTAATCCTAAATTTTTTTTCAATTCTCCTAGATCTTTAATTTTGAAAGTAGCATTCAGAAAGTGTTTTATCTGATTTATGGCAGCCATATTGGGACTAAGAAGAAGAATATCATCAACATATACAACTAAAGCAATAAGATCAGATTCCTTGCCTTTCAAAAATAAAGAAGTATCAGATGAAGCTTGATGAAAACCTTGTTCTTTTAAGGCAAGAGTTAGCCTTTCATTCCATTGCCTACTGGCCTGTTTGAGACCATACAAACTCTTCTGCAACTTACAAACTAATCCAGGTTTGCTAGGAACAAAACTAGGTGGAAGATCCATATAAACTTCCTCATGCAATAAACCATGTAAGAAAGCATTGTTAACATCTAATTGGTGTAAATACCAATTTTTTGCAGCAGCTACAGAAATAAGTGTTCGAATAGTAGTCATGCGAGCTACAGGACTAAAACTGTCAAAAAATCCAAACCAGGTTGTTGTGTGTGTCCCTTGGCAACAAGCCTGGCTTTGTACCTTTCTAAAGTTCCATCAGATTTAAGTTTAGTCCTATAGACCCATTTACATCCTATGGTTTGTTTACCACTAGGTAAAGGAACTAAATCCCAAGTATGGTTTCTTTCTAAAGTAGATATTTCCTCATTCATGGCTTGTTTCCAACACTCAAGTTTAACTGCTTGTTTATAACTAGTAGGTTCTTTCGGTAAGTCAACATTATTAACAAAGCTTTGATGTTTAAAGGAAATATTATCATAAGAAAGAACCTGAGAGATGTGATGAGGAGTAGTATGTGAAGAAATTTTACTCTCTGGTAGATTCACTTGATAACTATCATATTTTGCAGGTAATCGAATGACCCTGAAAGGTCTTGCAGGAGGAGCATGGGCTGCATTATCATGATGAGCAGAATCAGGACACTGCCCCTGGACATTCGAGCTTTCTACTGGTGTAGCAGCAGAATCATAATTGAAGGCAATATCTTCTGGTTGTTCAGGAGAAGCTGAATGCTGATCATTTAGTTCTGAAAGCACAAAATCCTCAAGAGAATTGTTAGTATCACAAAGAGGAAAAATGGGATCATTAAATGAACTGGACTTACCTTTGTAAAAGGGAAACTGAGATTCTGAAAATGTAACTTCTCTTGAAACAAAAATTCTTTTATTATCAATGTCATATAATCTGTATCCTTTAATGGTTTTAGGAATTCCAAGAAATACACACTTAAGAGCACGAGGATGTCATTTAGTTGAAGGTTTTGGAAGGACAGAGGCAAATGCTAAACAACCAAAAACTCTAATGTTATCTAATATAGGTTTAGAACCAAATAAGATTTCAAAAGGAGTTTTATGTTGAAGAACAGGAGTGGGAGTAACATTGATTAGATAAGCTGCATGTAAAACACAATCCAACCAAAAATGTAAAGGTAAGTGAGCTTGGATATTTAAAGCCCTTGCAATAGCAAGAAGGTGCTGATGCTTCCTTTCTACTATATTATTTTGCTGTGGAGTGTGTGTACAAGAGTTTTGTTGTACAATACCTTTTGAATGAAAGAAATCAGCCATACAAAATTCTTTTGCATTATCTATGCGAATACACTTAATTTTGGAACCAAACTGAGTAACAACCATCTCATAAAACTCAATTATCACTTTCCTAACTTCAGATTTTAGTTTTAAAGGAAAAATCCAAGTGTACCTACTTTTATCATCTACCACAGTTAAGAAAAAAACATAACCATAGACACTCTTAACAGGCAAAGGTCCCCAAATGTCCATATGTAAGAGATCAAAAATAGAACTAGAAACTGAAGAACTAACATGAAATGGCAACCTCTTTTGTTTTGCCAAACGACAAACTTCACAGTCAACAGTAAAGGAACTAACATGAATTTTATTAGACAATTGAGAAAAAAAATTCATCCTCCCTTGAGAAGGATGACCAAGCCGAGCATGCCAAAGCTTGAAGTCATCAGAAACAGAATTACAAACATTCTGAACAGAATCACAGTTTACTGAAATAGAGTTTGAAACAAAAGAAGTAAAATTCAAGTGATATAGACCATGAACCTTATTAGCTATACCAATCATCCTCCACTGAGCTACATCCTGTATGCAACAAAAATTAGAGGAGAAAATTAATGCAACCTTATCATCTTTAGTTAATTGGCTAACAGAAAGAATGTTAAAATTGAAATTGGGAATGCAAAAAACATCTTTCAAAATAAAAGAATCAGAGATTCTAATATCACCTATGTGACTAACCCTAACAAGCTCACCACTGGGCAACTTAACGAACTTATTGGAAATTGGAGAACAATGTTCAAAAAATTTTAAGGAACTACAGATGATATCTGTAGCTCCAGAATCCAATATCCAAGGAACACTTGAAAAATTAGAAAAGGTACAAGTAAAAGCCATACCTGTAGCATCATGAGGAGCAACATCAAATGCAGATGAAAGCATGCTAACTTTCGAGGAATCCTGATTGACAGAATTAGTAGCAGCAAAAGAAGACCCTTTCTCATTCAACAAACGCAAGAGACTATTATATTGATCTTTAGTAAAGGTCATAGGAACAACCTATCGAGGCTCAGATTCAGAAACTGTAATATCAGTAGAAGACCCTATATGGTTCGATTTACTAGGATGATTATGAGCCCTATATCCAGGAGGAAAACCGTGTTTCCTATAACATCTATCTATAGTATGACCATAAATCCCACAATGAATGCATATAAGATGTTTAGACCTAGAAACACACTTCTTGAAATTAGAATTTCTGGCATCCTTAGAGTCAGAACCAGAACCATAATATCGACCAGCCATCAAAACATTCGAATCAGGAAAATATCGACCAGCCATCAAAACATTCGAATTAGGCAAAGAAACGCTAGATACAATAGATCTTTCATAATGTATAATGATTGAGAAAATTTCATTTATGCTAGGTAAAGGTTTCATCATTAAAATATGGGTTTTCGGAACTGAAAAACTATCATTAAGCCCTCAAAGAAAACGAAATATAAAATCTTGCTTCCGATATTTAGAAGCTTGACAATCACAAGATGGTAAGGGCCTCAAATTACAGACTTCATCCCACACAATCTTCAACTGAGTATAAAACGAAGAAACCGAAAGATTACCTTAACTTAAACTGAAAAAATCCTGAAGCAAGTTCGAGATTCGAAGTAAATCTCCTTGACTGAAGCGATCATACAAATCATCCCATAATTCCAAAGCGTTATCGATCCAGATCACGCTCTGGGCAATCTCAGGGACTAAAGCTCTCTGAAGCCAGGATAACACTAGGTTATTACATTTAACCCAGGCAGGAAACTGAGAATCCTCTTTCTTCGGTTCTTTGAGCGACCCATCAACAAAAGAAAGCTTATTCTTCGAAATAAGCGCCATACGCATGGTTCGAGCCCATACATGGTAATTCTTGCCATCCAACAGCTACGACGTCAAGACGAGAGCCGGATTTTCATTCGGGTGGATGTAATAAGCGTCAGTCGGATCATCATTATTGAATCCAACACGAGTAGCGTCAGCGAAACGGGAACGAGAGTCAGTCGAATCAACTGATACCATGTTGAAACCTAGTTCTAGGTTTTGAGATTTGGGAATTTGGTAAAGAAGAAACGAATAAAGGTTTTCTTTATTATCTTGAAAACTAAAGAGGTTATTATTTCTCACTTATTTAATAAATAAACAAGGAATGTATATATAGAAAAAAGAATAAATTAACTGCCTAACTAACAAAGTCAACTTAGGAAGACCCTAAGACTAATTGATAATCCTAACAAGACATCCAAGCTTATAAAAGAAGGGTACTCTATAAAGATTATTGAGAAGCTTTATGTTTTGCTTGGAAGTAAAGTAATACCTTACTACCTTATATAAATTGTATAAACCATGTTTGAATGCTTGGTTGATGATAAATGTGAAGTATGTGTTATTGTGTGTAGTTAAATTCTTTAATGGTGAAATCCATTTTTGTAAGGGCCATCTCTGATATGAATTCTAAAGCCTGGATAGTTGACTTCGTTCTTATTCGTCGTGAGACAAATTTTGCCACCGATTCTATTGTTAAAATGGCTCCTAAACTTGACGGTTCGACGTGCACTCTGTCGTATCCCCCGGCGGATGTTGTTGATTACTTGAATCGGGACCTTCATGGCCCCCTTATCTAAGATAACAATCTCTTTGTAATGGCCTTTGGCCTCATTTCATTAAAAAAAAGGAGTAAATTATCACCAAGAGTTACACTAGCAAAAGTGAGCTGACACTAAAGGGGCACGAATTTATCGACTGATGGGTATTTTATGCATATAAAATAATACCAGGATGGCAATGGATCAGACTTGGATCGGGCTTTATAAATTCCAACTCCAATCCAGTTAATAATCAGACATCCAAAAAATTCAAGTCCGAATATGAGTCTGATTATATAAATTCGAGTATGATCCAATAAAATATCTAAAATTCAAATTTAAATCTGAAAGTCCAAATTCAATTGATTTTTTCATTTTTCTAAAGTAACAACTCAAACAAATATCTTTAAATAAAAATACCAAATAATTTTCATCAAACGAATCGGGGTGATTAAGGGTGAAGAATTATCTATTTAAAATCTGAAATTCTAAATTTGGAGAAGATAGATATCCAATCACGATTCCACGATGTCGATTCCTAAATTGCAACGATAACGCTCCGATCTCTACGTAGTTCACCCAGTTGAAACGAGCATATAAAACTCTCTAAACTATTTAGAGAGTTTTTCAATTTCAATATATATATATATAATTCTAATTCAACTTAATTAGGTTTTCAACATATATCTTTATTAATATACATAATCCCAATTCAACTTAATTAGGATTTCAATATATATTTATATTTTTTAAATTTAAGAATATTAAATGTTTTTTATTCGGATTCATATATGAATCGGACTCAGATCAAATATAGATTTGGATCGGATTCGGATTGGATCATGGCAATATCCATATTCGATCCAACTCCTATTAGGACTTTAACCTTTTTTCGGATTCGGGTTCGAATTTTTTCGATCGAATTTGGATCGAATTTTTTCCTTCGAATTCAGATTATATTGTAATCCCTAAATAGTATGAGTTAAATTATAAATAGTGGTGGTTCTAGACATGTGCAAGTGGAGCGACCGCACAGGGCCCCCGAAAAACCGGGGCCTAAAAAATAAGGAACATATATAAATTAGATAGTTATACATTTTTAACAAAGATAAATTATAAAGTTTTATATTTAATAATTAACAACTTTCGAAAAACTTATACCGTCCTTCAAAATAATTGTAAAATACGAACATTAATATTTCTTAAGTTTAGAACTGAATGTTTCTTGTATATTGTCGATCAAGCCATTATTTCTTTGGATAAGACGTTCGAACAACATCAATTATATGAGAATACTTTTGCCTTCTTGTTTCATTATGATAAATCACTTTTACTAATAATTTTGAAAATGCTCTTAAGAAGGATGAGTTATCTGATGTTGATGGAAATACATCATATAATGGGCTGAAATTATTTAAAAAACTTTTACCTAAGGAGAAAAATGAGAGCACTGGATTTATTAAGATTTTTAAAACGATTTAATTGTTACACAAATGCAACAATTTCTCATAGAATTTATTGACAATTCTTATTATTGTTGCTTCTACATAACAAAATTTTCAAATTGAAGATGATGAAGCCATACTTACAAACAATTATGTCACAAGAAAGATGTAACACCCGGGTTTAGGGGTCGCATGTTAAGTGTGTGAATCGTGTTCGAGTCGTGGGCTCGTTTTAATTTAATTTGGGCTTGGTTTTAATTAAAAAGGGCCATGAGTTTTCATTAAGAGCAAAAAGGTAATTTTTAAAATAAAGGAAAAAGATGAGTAAAAAGGGGACTTTTGAAAAGTCTTCATCTTCTTCCCTTTATCCAATTTCACGACAAAACCCCCCTTCAACCTTTAGTTACTGTTCCATTCTTTCCTTCATCAAATTCAAGTGTTTTCATGAAGGTAAGATCATTTTTGACTTCTCCTCATCATTCCAAATGTTTACAGGGTTTTAGATTTTCATAAGCTTCATTTTTGGGTTGTTCATGTTTTCAAAATTTTAAGTAAAAGGTGGGGGCTTTAATGGTTTTTCGTTTAGCTTTTGATTTGTAAAGTTAATTTATGTTTTAATCTTGCCCTAAAGAGTATTATATGTGAAAATGGTGGGGTTTTGATGAAAATTCCGAAATGGGTTTTTGTGGATGTTTTAAAGGGGTGAAAACTTGGGTTTTTGGGGTAGTTTGGTGTAGGAGAGTTGGGGTGATGATAAAGTAATGCTTGAGGGTTGTTTTGAAGGTGTTTAATGATGATTTGGGTGTTGGATTCGATAGTTTTCTGCTGGGTTGTGTGTGAGTCCGAAAATAAGGATTTTTGGGTTAGCTCATGGCTTGGAAATGTAGGGAATGGTCTTGTGGTTGAAATCTGTTATGTGACAGTGGTTTTGTGGATGCTTTGTGTAGTAATATGTTGTTTTTGATTGATTAGAATCAAGGGAAATCGTTGGAGAAGCTTCGGGCTCAATTCCGGGAAATTTGGAGGCTTGATCGGCTATCTCGGTTTGCTTAAGGGTGTTCGGTGAGTGGATTATTCAAGATGGTTTTAAATTGGTTCAAATGTGTGGTTGAGGTGTTAGATTGTGCTTGGTAGGCCAATCTAATGAAGATATTAAGTTGGTAGCTTAATCTCCTATTTGGCTTTATGAATTTCTTGTTAATTGCGTAAATGTGGTTTGTGTGATACATGTTTGTTTATGCATGTTGTTATATATTGATGATGTATATGGTGATGATATGTTGTGTGCATGATTGTTAAATCATGATGAGACTTGTTAGTATGTTGGCACTAGTTATAATTACTGGGTATAAATGATCGATCATTAGGATGAGTGTGCACATGGTAAGAGTCAAATTCGCGCGTGTCATCAAGGAGGAGTATGGTGAGGTAATATTTCACTGAAAAATGTTAGCATGTGAAGATGAGTGTAATCCCATCTATGAGTGAAAACGGTGATGAGTGTAATCCCACCGGAAGGTAATTATTGTTGAGTACGTTGGGGCAAAAATCCCAACGGAAGTATCTGCATATCCGAGTAAGCTATATAGTTGCCAATATACTTGTCTACGTGTGGTGGTTGTGATAAGTTGTTACGATACATTCTTGTTTAGCATAACATGAGGTAAGATGCCATGTTCATGCATTCTTGTAACGTTTGGCTATGTTACTATGTTGGTGTATATATATGCTTTGTGAATGTCTTAAGGATATCATGCTTGAACCCTGCATTGTCGATGTTTTGTTTTGAGCTCCCTCACTAAGCTTCTAGCTTACGCTCTCATTTTTTCGACAATACAGATCATTAGTGTGGAGTTAGCAAGGAGCAAGGAAAGGGCATCCAAACGCGTTTGTGGTTGCTCAAGTATGGTTTTAGTAAATAATGTAGTAGTTAGTAATGGGGATGCTACATGTTATAGGGGCATGTGTTAGACTCCTATGTGTTTTGCTTTCATGTTGTTAAATACCAATGTTGTTAATGCTTTTGTGTTGATGGATTGTAAACCATGTTTTATGAATGCTTATGTGTTGCTTGAAAGCATGTAACCTTGTTTTATGCTATGTGACGTGGAAGTTTGTTCCTATGAATGAAATGGCCTTGTCATGTATGCTTATATGTTTGATCATGTTTGTAGTAGGATAAAATGCCTTTAGATTATGTGAATGTTTGTTGTTTCTTGATTCTTGTTGATTTGGGGTATGTTTGGGAACATTTGGAGATGCAGAAAACTGTTTTCAGGGTCACATAGAGTGCAGGCGTTTCGAAACGCTCGTGGTTGTTTTAGAACGGGTGTAGCTCCAGGGATACTCGTATCGAAACGGGGGTGGTGCCGTTTCGATACAATTTGACACTGTGAGTGCCTGTTTCGGTACGCATTTCGATACGGTTTGCCTTTGTGAGTGCCCGTTTCGGAACCTGTTCCGGAACGTTTTGTTACTGGAGACCCCCGTACCGAAACGGAGTGGACTGTATCAGTACGGCTTGGTCTGGCTTTTGAACTGGAGCCCGCGTATCGAAACGGGCAAGTTTGTTTCGAAACGCAGGCTTGTATTTGGGCTTTTTGGCATCTTCAAAGGTTCTCGGATCTCGGGTTTTAGTCACGTAGTTTGTATGCTTCCTTGTTAAGTTTATATGCATCGTTTAGGTATGGTTTGGTTTCGTATGCAAGGAATCGAACTAATATGTCACCGGTAAATTTAAAATTACCTTACGTTCCGCTTGCATTGTCTCGTTATCGTTTTCCGCCGTCGTTTTCACCCTTAGGACTAAATGATACATTTAGACAAGATAATTAATGAAAAATTTTCTAGGGTTGCTAATCGGAGTGGAACCTTAACGGGTTTCGCTCTGGTTTTCCCCGTGTAACCTGTTCGGACCGGCCTCGCCTAGACCGGGACGAGGGGGTTACAAAAGATTAAATGAACTTGCTTTGATGGCAACTGAGAGTGGTCTTCTGGAAGACGTTGATATTGAAAATGTTCTAAATGATTTTGCTCAAAACATGCAAAAAGAGTGACACTTTTTAAGTGAAAATATTAGATTTTTAGTTGTTTGTGTGTGAATTTTTGTTGTTCAAAAGAATAATTAAACAATATTTTGTATTAAGATAAAAAAATTTTGAAAAAATTTATTTGGACTATATAAATTAAAGGTCATATTTTAATAAATTGAACATGACCCATAAATCTTTGAACCGCCCCTGATTATAAAATACTTTATTTATGCAAACCGTCTCGTGTTGTAGCCTTTTTCAGTGTAATTTATTTATTTATTTTTGAAATCGTAAGTGACTAACGATTCAATTAAAAGGAATGAAAATGAATAAGCCAGGTCAGAAACTATAATAATACTCCAAAAATAAAGTGGCAACACGAGGCGATTTGAAAAATATATTTAACAATATCTGATTTTTCTATCCAATTATCTCCACAAAGTAATTAGAAAAACAAAAGTCTATACATTATTCTATTTTTCATTTAGTTTCTTTTTATGTGATACTCAATACCTAGTTGAGACAACTTGACATGAATAGTGAATCAATAAACCTACAATATAGAAAATAAATCCAGGGACTGAAACTACAACCATTATGGGAGGCGTTGTGCCCCCCAGCACCCAATTTTTTTTTCCTTTAATTTATATAGAAAATTTAAAAATTTATGAGATAGTTATAAATTATCTTCTACTTTCAAAATAATTATAATTGGTCTCTCGAGCTAAAATCCCGACTCCATTCATGTAAATAATGTCTTCACTAAATTAACGGCATAAAAGGATAATAATGAAAAACCCTTATCTGAAACAATAATTCGAGACGACTGATTTACACATCTCACCTTTGACATAGTTAAGTAATTGTTAGAAGCGTTTATTCAAAAATAAAATAATAAACAATAAAATTAAATATTAATATTATTATTAATAGTAAATAACATAATATAGATGCAACATATCTAAAACCAAACAGATTGAGAAACGAGTTGAGGCTTATAGTTACACAGTTTCTTTAAACATATCAAGCATAAAAAAAACAATAATTCATTTTTGTAATCAAATTTTCAATCAATACAAAAAAATTCAGAAGGTATTCTCTCAATTCATCTTGCATATCAAGCTTAAAAAACAAGGGTAAGCTACATAAATGACCACCATACTATTAGAAAAGTCGCGATTTTACTTTTTTTCCGAAGCAATTAAACCACCGTACTATTAAATTGGATGCAATGTGACCACCAACCGTTAGAGGTTAACGGCAGGATGACATGGCAGTTAAAAAATAGGGGTATAATTACACATTTAGTCCTCGTTACTTATACACTCTATCAATTTAGTCCTAATTTTAATTTAATAAAATAAATTAATTATTTAATTAGGTGGTGACACATGTCGCCATCTTATTGGAGGAAGAAAATAAAAGCAAAGAGTATCTTGCTCCTAGTAGGATTCAACTAGGATTACCTTGGATGAAGGCATGTAAGCAAACCACTAGGCCAAGTGGATCTTTGTAATGTATGATACAAAACCTAAACTTTAACAGATAAAAGACTCCAATGGAAGAGATATGCAATTTTCCCTCTCCCCAAACACCAATCTGAACTCACCCAATTTTTTACAGTATCATGAAAAGGTATTCAGGTTCAAGTTTGCGTTCAAATGGAGAAACATGTAGTCTACAAATAGCAGCAATGAAGTATGACTTGTAGTATCCTGTTATGTTATTCACGCTCTTCATTTTTTAACTATGTTCAAAAGGTAATTTAGATTGAGCATAAACCTGGAAAGTGTCTGGGGAAGAACAATCTCAAAACGACAGCGATGAATGCGATCCATTTTCTAACATCTCCCCTGAATGCACTTAAACATGATTAACAAATAACTGCACAGATCATACATAATAAGTATTTTCTGCAATTTAACCATCCTTGTTATATATATATATGAGGTTTTATGAACCTCATGAAGTTCAATTCTCACAGAAAAAATGGAGAATTAGGTTAGAAATGAAGCATAGTCATTTCAAAGAACTCACATAAGAAGCAAATTTATGATGTTTACAGGCATCTTCCACCAGAGCTTCAGGTTCCTTCCTCACCTTTTTTTGTCTAAGTTTGCTTTTTTTCTTTGTTATTTAGCCTTCTTGCTATCCTTCCAAAGGAACCCCAAATGTTGAAAGTCCCTGTTTGTGTTGCTTACGGTTTTCATGCTCGATTTTGAAATTCATGAGTTGAATTTGAGTTGTGATCTTTTTGAGTCTTGCTGGTGGTGTGTATGCAGTATAGCCACAAGTCGTCTTTGTTGATCCTTATCCAGTTTGTTTATGTTGTTGACATTGCTTTGTTTCTCTTTAATGAATTATGGCCAAGTTTGTTTAATATCTGCTACACTCCTTCATGAAATCTCGGAAATGACGAGCAAATTTATGACTGATCCTATAAGGATCCTTGTGAAGCGTGATGAGTTGACAATGGAGGTAATTCAAAAGCTGTTATGCTAATGAAATTTCCACAAATTCTACTTTGCAATTCGATACAAGCTTTTGTTCTGTTTTCATGATTGCAGGGAATTAAGCAGTTTTTCGTGGCTGTTGAAAGAGAGGAGAGGGAAAATTGTATATCTCTTTCATTGGAGTGTTGGAGTCTTTTATCTGTTAAAGTTTAGGTTTTGTACCATGCATCACAAACATCTACTTGACCTAGTGGTAAACTTACATGCTTTCATCCAAGGCAACCCTAGTTTTAAATTAATTTAAAATATTTAGGTTTTAGGGTTTATATATGTGAAATTAATTTGAAATATTTACTGTGAAATTAATTTAAAATAGTTAGGATTCATGGTTTATATATTTTAAATTAATTTGAAATATATAGTGTGAAATTAATTTTAAATATTTAGGGTTTATGGTTATAAATTAGTGAACTTAATGTTTAGGGTTTAGGGTTTAAGCTTATAAATGTAAAAACTAAGAAGAGATATATACAAAGTCTGGTGATTTAAGGCACAAAGATGTGCTTGGTGTAGTGGCTAAGCCATTGCCATTCTTCCTAAATCACGCAGGTTCAAATCCCCTCTTAAGCAAATGTTTGGATTTCATTTTTCTCCTTTAAACAGGTGGTGACACGTGTCACCACCTGATTGGAGGAGGAAAATAAATTAATAAAATCAAATATAAATAATTAAAGTCACCCAATAAGGTGTTGACACGGGTTATTACTTAATTAAATAATTTATTTATTTTATTAATTTAAAAGTATGACTAAATTAAAAGAATGTGTAATTAATTTGATGGTTTAATTGCTTCGAAAAAAAGTAATGTGGTTGTATCGCTACTTTTTGCAAAGTAAGGTGACTATTTAAGTAGTTTACCCTTCAAAATAACTAAAAGGGTATGATTTTTTACCGAAACTTGTATTTATAGTTTTCAAAAATTTAAAAATGGGATAATACCCACATAAACCCTTCTGCTCTAAAATAATTACCTCCACAGTCCTTCCACTTTCTTAAATCACTCCCTGAAGTTTTTGAATTGTTTTCAATGTCGTCCCTAATTTCGATTTGATTCCGATTTCCAATGTGTTAATACCTCTTTTGGCCCCTTAAACTTCAGTTTCTTTTAATTTGGTCCAAATCCAGTGGGTCATTCCCTCTTCTATCCTCTATTTTCTTTGGTTTATTTAATTTTGGCCCCTATTTTCACGCATTATTTAATTTCCAGCACTGTATTTTGATTTATTTTAATTGCAGTCCTCTTTGTACATATTTGTTGTAATCAAATGCTTATATTGCTTGTTTATTCATGATAATGGTTCATCGTGTTTGATCTGTTTTAATTTCATATTATATTTGTTTTGGTTGCCATATTTATTTTTGTACATGCATATTTATGTTAGCATATATAAATTGTTCATGCATCAATTTGTTGTATTAGTTCTCAAAACCTCGATACACTATTGGGAGTGTCGTCCCGGGTCTCAAGGCGTCATCTTCTTTGGATATCATAGATTGCGATGTTGTTATTCTTATATTCGAATGATATGATCATGCATTCATGCATTAGGGATTAGTTATTAAATTAGGTCAAATTTATGTTTTTCTTTTTAAATACGATATGATCCCTTAAGGTACTGATTTTCGGGCGTGGTGGGGTGTGAACCCTTCCTCACTCGTAAACGACTCCCGAACCTAATTAATATCTGGCTTTATTTTTGGTGTCCGGTTTACCTTATCCAA
Organism: Hibiscus trionum; assembly: GCA_030270665.1. NCBI lineage: Eukaryota > Viridiplantae > Streptophyta > Magnoliopsida > Malvales > Malvaceae > Hibiscus > Hibiscus trionum. The sequence continues at coordinate 35,212,540 of BSYR01000021.1, forward strand.
GTGACCAGTGGCGACTCCAAGTCTTATTTTAAAATATGAGCTTTTTCCAAATTCCCTCTAAATCAATTTTTTTTCAAAGCGAGGGAACACTTCAAATTTTTTAAATTAGTCGCTACAACATGGCGATTCCGTTCGGGACAAACTTTTATTTTCGAAAACAAAAAAATGAGTCAAGTCTTAGTTGGGTTCATATCATATTTATTAAAAAATTTGGAATTCGATTTAATTTAATTTTTAATCCCTAACCTTGATTGTTTACCTCTTTTATCCGCACAATGTTTTATATAAATTGTCAGTTTACATTAGTTTTAAAACTGTTAAGTGAGAGTGGTCACTTTCTTTCATGGGGTGTTCACCTCTGTATAAGATTGTGATCCGCTTTCGGGATTCGACCCTTATATTTCGTGGGTCACGCCTCCGTATGGTATAAGGGCTCGTATCCTCCTGAATCAATTTCCTAGCGACAGTTAGTTTGGGTACCCTTTACTTTAGAACCTAACCACATAGTGAATCATATAGCTCACCTTTTAAAGCCATGTCGGAACTATGTCCGTTTAGCGGTAACCCTTTTAGGCCTTGTTTGATATATATATGCATTTGTTTGCTATATATGCCATGTATGTGCTTTTAATTTTCTTAATTTATTGATTTATTTATCGTTCAACATTTAATTTATTTATTCGATTATTACACCATAATGACTTGTTTTTTTGTTGGTGTTTGTCTTTGTTTTCTTTCCTTTTTCCGCATTCAATTTTCATGCCATACCATACATAGGTGTTGATTCGAGAACAGTTCACTTTATGAGGCATTCAACATGGAAGAAAGGCTCTGTAATGCCAAGAGCTAGGGCTGAGCATGGTTAACCGCAAAATCGAAAACCGATCCGAACCGAGGCGTTTTGGCGGTTTATGGTTCATAAGTTTGCAAACCGTGGTTAACCGATTCGAACCGAATTGAACCGAATTTGATATTTTATTTAATTTATAATTGTTTTTTTAATGTAAATATATGTATTTTATACTTAAAATATTATAAATGCATTTTTAATTATTATTATTCACTTAAAAAATTAAGTTTTTAATAAATATTTATGAAAAAACTTTAAAACTTTAACTCTTATTGTTTAAAAGTCATCAAATAAAGTTATTTTGTCAAAATAAAATACAAAATTTTAAAAACTAACGTTAATATTGAAAAACCAAAAACTGATGGTTACTAAAATAGCTTACCAAATTAAACCGAAATCGAACCGTATACACCCCTACCAAGAGCTATAATGCTACAATATGGGGTTGGTCCGAGCAAATACAGATGGAGAAGGGGACAACCTAACAGTAAGACACGTGTCAAATATTACTGGGCCCACTCCGATCATTTCCAAGCAAAATAATCTACACGAGTTGAAAGAGATATGGTTATGCTAGGGTTCAGTTATGAAGCAAGTCTTCTAACAAGAGTTCGGTGACATAGCTCTTCTGCTAGATGTTCAGGGTGACATGCATTTTTTCAGGGCTCTAACAAAATTTTGGAACCTAAGATATTGTTGCTTCACTTTCGGGAAGGTGGACATGACTCCCACAATCGAAGAATATACGGTGTTGCTCCGTTGCCCGAAATTCAAGGAAGGGAAAGTTTACACCAAACCTAAAGATCTACCGTCTTTCTTAGAGAACCTAACTGATATCACCAAGATGAGCGAAGAATGGTTTTAGGGTAAGATCGTGAAAAAAGGAAACACCGATTGCATAGCTTGGGCACATATTCGAGACTTGATCTATCTGCATCCTAACCCACCAAACAAGAGATACTTGTTTGCTTTCTGCATCTATGGGCTGGTTGTCTTCCCTAAGGTCTTGGGACACATATATTATGCTACGGTAGATTTATTTGAAAAGCTCAAAAAAGGGATTAATCCGGTGCCAACCACCATAATGGAGACTTTTGTTCGCTAAATACGTGCAAGAAAATGGGTGGAGGCAGATTCATAGGCTGCATTCCATTATTGGATATTTGGATCCATTGTCACTTTTGGGATTTGAAGTTATTCCATCGGATGTGTCTTACCACCTTTTCTCCTATAAAAGTTTTTTTTGGAAGAAAGTCCCGTCGAGTAGATAAAAAAACTTAATGGTTTACGCATACATGTATTACCAGTCGCTATAACATTGACTTAGGTAATCAAGCATATATCCTTACCAATAATCCCAACCTCCATAATTATCTGTTAAGTCGTTGCAACTGTTTGTCTTCATCATAAATACCTTTAGATTAATTAACTTAGTTTTAATCAAATAAAAAATCACCAATACTTGCAAACGCATTCTTAGGCATAATAACTTCGTAGTTATTGATCCAATCCTTGTGTGTTCGACATTCCACTCTTCACTTTATTACTTGATATGACGAGTATACTTGCTCTAAAGTGCCTCACTATTCAACAAGCATCAAGTTTTTGGCGTTGTTGCCGGGGATTGGAAATTGATAATTACGTTGTAATTGCGCTTAGGACTTTTATTTTTATTGCATTTAATATTTGTTTTTGTTTTTTTATTCTCAAGTATGTTCCAGTGCATGACTATAAGGTCCAATACACAACCTCTCTTTCCATACGATCGAGAGCTCGAAATAACTTTGAGGAAACCACAACAAGAAAAAAAATAATATGGACCTACCTATGGACAACCCTGAGAATGCGCTTAACCAAAGCATACCTCTAGTCGATGGACAGAGAGTTGTTGGAGCGGGAAATAATGGCCAGGAGGATCCAACCCCTGCCAGTGTTAAAAGGCCCATTAGATACATCATTGAGCCCTTTTTCAACAATCTCAACCCACCGATTGTTGTGCCTGATCTAGGGACAACCTACTTTAAGGTAAAGCTCGTTATGTTCAACATGCTCAACAACATCATACAATTTGGAGGATCAGCAAGAGAAGATGCCTGTGAACACATCCTAGCTTTCTTGAAAGTCTATGATTGTTTTAGGCAACCAGATATTCCTACCGATGCTTTGCGACTCAAGCTATTCCTCTTCTCTCTACGAGATCGAGCCAGAGCATGGTTGAAGACTTGTTCCGCATGATCAATTACATCCTGGGATAACTTGTGCAGTAAGTTTCTGCACCAATATGACCCACCGAACGTGCACAAACAAAAGCGAAGTGACATCATCTCTTTCTAGCAACACGATGATGAATCCATGTATGAAGCATGTGGTAGATACAAAGACCTGCTTTGCAAGTGCTCGATCCTTGGATTCACCGATTGGCTACAATTCACGACATTTTACAATAGTGTCAATGCACCAACAAGGATGATGATCAACTCGTCGGCTAATGGTACCTTGCTCGACATAGAACCAGACGAGGCCTTCAAGATACTTGACCAGATAGCCAACACTGACTACCAGTTCCCAATAGGGAGATTGAGGCCAAGACCCAAAGCAGCTGGAACACCCCAATTGGATGATTTCCAGACTGTAGCAGCCCAACTCACTACCATCACTAATCTGCTCAAGAACATGCATCCAATGTCCGAGAGGCTAAGCTAGTGCAATACACTTGTGAACACTGTGATGGAGAACATCAGTGGAGTGAGCGCCCTTAGCATAAAAAATCTGGATGATATGTGGGGAACACCAATCGCAGAAACAACCCCTACTCCAACACCTACAACCCAAGGTGGCGGCAACATCTAAATTTTGGTTGGGGAGGTAGCAAGGGAAATTCAAGGGCACAAAAAACTACATAAACTGAACCTCCTAGATTTCAATAAAAGAATCATAGTGAAATGCTCACAATGCAGGTTGCCTTTTTATGAATCCATTGATTCTAAAATTGTTGTTGTGTTGATCATGATTTCCTATGATTAACATATGCTTAATGTTTTGCAATGTGTTAAGAGCTTTCATGTTTTCAACTTAGTGTTGAATCTGTTGTAGCCCTTAAAACATATGTTGCATGCCTTCTAAAAGCTTAAGAAACCTTAGCGAAATTTAAGGTCGACTCTCTGATGCCAAAGCATGAATTAATGTAAATAAAATGAATGCCCAATGTAGTAAAATAAAGGCTTAAAACTCCCTAAAAAATTTAGAAAACAATGAAAATTAATTGAAAACTCGATAATATAAACAAAACTGTTGAGGGACACTCTTCTATGCATCTTGCTATCTTAGTACACTAGGTGAGTTGTGTTTGCTCCATTTAACTTTCCCTGGTAGGAATGATACTGCTAGCATAAGAATGTATGAAATACTTCACATGATGACTTTACTCGTAAGGCTTGGGGATGGGCTATTTGCTCCACTCAATCTTCAGGTCTGAAGAGTAGTTGTATAAGATGAAGCCCCAATGATATAGTATTTAAGCTTAAAAAGAATAAAGGGGAGTAAAACAATGTGCTTAAAAAGAAAAGAAAATGTTGAGACAGTAATAGAGAGAAATAATTAAATTTTTCTAAGGCCATTAAGTGATGAATCCATGCAACATTGTACCCAATTCACCTACAATAGAATTGATCCTTGGAACAGAACTATAAGCTCTAATGCATTGCATCTCATTAATATAGTCGAGGAATATATTACTGTTGCAGCATGTCTTGGAATCCTTGTAATCATAGTTTAGTGGAAACTTGGGAACTATGGGCTGTTTACTGTTTTTATATTTCTTGCTCTCATTTTGCATTGCATGGGGACAAGCAATAGTTCAAGTCTGGGGTATTCGATGACTACATATATATCCTATTTTGCGTACTCTTTTTACTTGACTTTTGCATGTTTTCATGCTCATTTAGTTGCATTTAGGTTAGATTGCATATAGTTTGCATGTAGATAGGGAGTTACACTGCTTGCGCTTAAATGTTATATATTATGGTGCTTTGGTGGGAAAGGTGGTGTTTTGTGGTGTATGTGTAGGATGCTGGAGGATTGCTGGAGCGAATGAGTAGCAGATCTCATGGCTAGAGTTGACGAGGCATAAAGAGTTGAATATGAATCTACTTTTATCCATGTGGACTTTCTCCAAGATACAGAACATTAAACATAGCAGGAAATCAATGGCCTTCTTTAATGAAGCTATGCACACTTTAGGGTTCTTAAACCCTAGATTCACTGCCTATATAAGAGAGACTTGGACGATAATTCGAGGGGGGTGCGATTTTGGACAACAATCCTAGTATGGAGCTTTCGAAGAACCACCAGAGGTTAAAGCTAGAGAAATCTCCTCATGAAAGACGCCATCGAGAAAGGCCGAAGGAGTGAGAGACCTGCAACAGTTGGACAGCACAGAGGAAGATCGTCGAGGAAGCTCGGCTCTTTTCTATCCCTTGCTTGATAAATTGCCGTATTTTTATGTTTTTATTATGGATATTAGGCTCAGACATGAGCTAAATACTTTATTTCGGTTTATTGCTTCCCAGGATTTTATGTTTTGATTATATTATTTTAATGATATAGTTTGTTTCCCTTTATCTATTTTATTTATCGTTCTTCATGCGTAGTTATTGTAAGAGCTATCGAGAGAGGGCTTTTAATTATAGATTTGTGGCTTAACATCGAGAGAGTTAGGTTAAACAAACATGAATAGTGAAGCTAAGCAATTAACTTAGTCTTAATCTAGCTTAGACATAACTTTAGGGTTTCAACGACTAAAAGGGAGTTTTTAAACAAATAATAGAGTTGCTAGGATTCACATAGACATGTATCACCTTAGCTTCAATATTATTAACTTCTAGGCATTGAGAGAGTCAGAAGTTCTTTAGAAAATGATGTCAAGTAGATAAAGATCATAATGGTTTACACAGACATGTATTTTCCACCGCTATAGCATTGAAATAAGTAATGAAGCATCTTTCCTTAGCAATAAACCAAGCTTCCATAATTATCTGTTATTTGTAGCAACATCTGTTCGTTTTAATCATAGCTATCTTTATTTTAATTGTTTTTAGTTTTGATAATTCAACAACCACCAATACTTGCAAACACATTCTTAAGTTTCATAACTTCGTAGTTATTGATCCAATCCTCGTGGGTTCGGCACTCTACTCTATCACTTTATTACTTGATTCGATGAGTATACTTGCTCTAAAGTGCATAACTATTACACAAGTGTAACACCCTCAATTTTGGCCTAGAATTAACTAGATCAATTGGCTAAACAATTGATTCTATTAAACCGATTAACCCCTAATTAGATAGTTAAAGACCTAATCAAAAGAATAAACAAATTGAGACACCAATTAGCAATGACCATTTCGATTTAAATGAAAAACCTTGGGATTTGCATGCTGAAGTTTTTGATTTCCCAATTTTCCCTTGGGCTGATTTAATGGATGGTTTTAATCCAAGGATAAAATGCACAACTCCTAATTCCACTAATTAGAATAGTCATCATCTTTCTCCATACTCTTCTCCTTACCAGCCGAGTGAGAGAGAGAACTTTAGAGAGAAGTTTTGAGAGAAAATCTAAGAGAAATCAAAGGATTCAAGCTTGCATGTTGATCATCCACCCATAGGATTAAAGCTAGGAAGCAAAGTAAGTGTTCTTGTACACTAGTGAACCGATTGACGTGTTTAATTTATGTATATGTGCTGTTTTGATATGTTTAGCTGTTGTTGATGTTTATTTGATCGCTGAAATTGTGTTACATGTTGATAGATTAGATGGATTTAGCATGGGTTATAAGATAGAAAGTGTAAACAAATCATTAAGAGGTGTTATATGCTAGCCGATTATACTACGTGACTATTTTGATAAATTTGATAATTTGAGGGACTAGAAATTGTTGTCAGCTAAAATTTACCTAAGGAAAATTGTCGAAAACTAATGTATTGAATTATAATCAAATTGGTGATAAAATGACTAGATAATGTGTTAAAATGAAAACTAGTCACCTGGATATTCAAAACTGCCATAGGGACTGTTTTGGTGATATTGAGAGTTTTAGGTACTAAATTGCTCTGAATTGAATTCTGGAAATGATGAGTAAAAACAAGGGAATGGTTATAATGAATAAATGATAAATTGAACTGGTTGATAAGTAGCTTAAATTGAATGTTTAAAGTGGTTAAAGTGCTAAATAAGTGAATCTGGTCTAATATGGAAACTTGGTAAATTAAGGGACTGTATTGTTTTTTAGGGACCATAATGGACTTGAATGAAAAGAGTAATCTCTGGTGTAAAGGGTTAAAATGAACTAGTAAGGGACCTAGTTTTAAAAGTGCACTAAATTGGCTTAAAGTGTAAACCGACAATTTAGTCCCTAAAAAATGCTCTGTCTTTAAATGCAAAACTGTATTGATCTAGAAATAGGAAAAATATGAGCCTTATATGGTTAAAAAGGTAATTGAATAAGCTTTCTAACAAGGTAAATTAATTGAAATTTCGATGTATAGGTTAAAATGTATGATCAGATTAGTAAGAGGTATTCAAGCTGCAAGAATTGGAAAACAATTTTGAATGAATTGTGTTTGTGCTTGTTTGAATAAGTCTATATGATTGATGTGGATGCTAATATGCTTTGTTTGTTTATATGTGAATGATTAGACCAAGAACATGAGGAAAACCTGGAAGTGGCAAGGCCTTATCATTCAAATAGAAAGAACACGAGCATCTTCATCAAAGAGCAAGTTTAGTAGAAATGAACCTAATCTGAATTTTGGTAATTATCTTAAGTGAAGAAGGTTAAAAGGGAAGATGATAACATGATCCTTGTTACTAGCTAGTTGCCCTTAATTGATGCTTGTTGTGGTTGCTATTGTTTGATGGCTATATGATTGTTGATATGTGCATGAAATGTATGTTTTGCTACTATTTTTGAGTGCTACATGATGCTTGAAATTGTTTACAAGACTATTATATGTTGGAAACGAAGTAAATATGAACAATGGATAAGTAATACTCACTAATAACATGAAATATGCTATGTGATCTTGCAATGTTTGATTGCTATACACTTGAATTGTGTTTGCTAAACTTAAAAGATAATGAAAGCCCTTTGTTGACTAGTTGGTCTTAGGTTGGAAGGCATGCCTTAGAGTCTAGAGCTCCTCTGTTTTAGTACTTTGTGTACTCTCTATTTTGGTGTTGATGGCAACTAATGATCTTGATGCTTTGTGCATCCTCTATTGGCACTTTGGTTACCCTATGTTGATGTAGAAGACACCTTGATACAATTGTGCATCCCCTGATTTGGTACTTTGTACCCATTGAGACTTGATTACCTAATCCCACTATTCTACCAAGGCATAACTTAAAAGATCTTGAAATAAATCATGTTACATGCTCAATAGAAATCTTGATATGCTATCTTAATGAAGTGGCATTGAGATGTGCTTATATGCTATGGAAAAATTATGTGCCAATCTTACATGTTAAGTTGGTAAAAATTATACAAGGGTAAGAGACCCTATTCGAATGAATTAAGAAGAAATGAACCTTGCTTGAAACTTGATTGATAAATGTGCTTAATGTTTAGCAAAGTTGGCTATTCTAATGCATTATATGATTACATGCTTTAGTTCACCTTTGACATATTTGTATCTACTTGCTTACAAGATGTTAAGATGATATTGAGACTAGCTAAGTGCTACTTAATCATGCTTGAGACTAGCTAAGTGCTACTTAATCATGCTTGAGACTAGCTAGGTCTACTAAATTGGAATGAAGCCTAGCCAAGTAGTCTTTACCAAATGTGATAATACATCTAATGAACAAAATGAAGCTTAATAGTTATAGGAACTACCTCACTAACTACTTGTAACACCCCAATTTTGGGCTTAGAAGTTTTGGGTTTGGACCGGACCGGTCGGGTTGCGGTTCGAATATAAAAGGGTGAATTTAGGAAAGCCTAGTTCGGGTTGCATTAAAAATATGGAAAAATGTCTTAAAATCCTCTTTTATTATATATAAGAGAAAGGTGAAATCAATTTAGAAAACGAGGTTTGGAAGAGTGACATTTTGGGTTAGTGACCAAAATGTAATTTTTGAAAACTGGGTGACTGTTTTAAAAAGGATTGAAACTTTGAATCTTTAAGGAGCTATTTACCCAAAGGAGTTTCTCCAGATTTTTCTTAATATTAATCAATTTATTAATGGTTTTAATTAAGGTAAAAAGGGAGGGAAGAAGATATTTTGTCATTTTTAACTAACTTTCTCAAATTTTCCATTTTCTTTTCTCTCAACTTTTCTCTCAACCCAAACACTTTTCTCCAGCAAATTTCCCTCTGATTTTGACATTCAATGATGAGATTTCAACTTCCTTTTGATCTCTAATCATTTCTACAACAAAACCTTAGCATTTGCTTATTGGATTTTCAAGAATCTTGGTTCCAAAAAGGGAGAAACTCAAGTTTAGAGGTATGAACGTCCTTCTCCTCTAAATTCTCAGTTCTTTACTGAAATTCCCAAGTTCTCAATCCTTGAATTATGTTTTATTAAAGGTTTTGCAATTGAGTTCTTGATCTTGGCTTTAAAATGCAAGATTTGCTTTAATTTTGATGAAATTCGTATGATTTGATTGGGCATTGTTTTGAGATGTGTTTAGTAGCCGAAATGTGAGTGTTGATGTGAGCAGCGAGTTTAGATGTCTTGGTTGAGGATATTAATGCATGATGGTGCATTAATCTACTGTTTTGATGTGTTTAAAACAGGGGAGACATCTTCGGATCCTTGTGGTGTTGATCTGGAAGCTTGATTGGTGTTTCGGCAAGTGGCGAAACAGAATCGGTGAGTGGATTTTGGTTTTCAGCTTTGAAACCAATGTTTTGAAGGTTTGGGAGCTTAGTTTAAATCTAAACAACTTTGCTAAGTTCAAGAGTAAGTTTTCGGAAAAACTCTCTTGTTGATGAACCATGAGTTGGTTGAGTGCAATGTGATTGTTTGCATGTTTCAAATTCTGTTTTGAAAGCATACTTTAGCATGTTTATTTGCTGGTTTTATAAGCCATGTGTTGAAGGATGCTCAAGGTAAGAGATCCTTGTTTTGAACATTTGATAAAATGTGGTTTTGTTGTATAAGGATGCATGATGATTAATGGCTTTGTTAAATGCTTTAAAACAGTGGATTATTGTTGTTAAATGATGCATATTGGCAAGTGATGTTCCGAGAAAGGTTAAGAACACTATGGTGGTTAAAAGTCCATAGGTGGTTCTTGTGTTAAGAACAACATGGTGGTTAAAAGTCCATGATTGGTTCTTGTGCTAAGGTCACAAAGGTGGTTAAAAGTCCTTGTGTGAGCCTTGTGTATTGTAAGGTCACAAAGGTGGTTAAAAGTCCTTGTGTGAGCCTTGTGTATTTTAAGAACACCATGGTGGTTAAATGTAACCCCCTTAACCCGGCCTAGACGGTTGACCCGAATTAAGAAAGTCACACGGGGAAAACCAAAGTCAACCCGAAAGTCAACCTTGATTAACGACCCCTTTTTTTTTCTTTTTAATCTTATCTAGATGCGCATTACACCTATGTGTGATCATACAAACAACATACTAAAAGATCACAAACAACAGAGATCAAACAGGGACCCAATTGAACAAATTACAACTTTAGGGACCAAATTGTAATTTCTGATAATTATAAGGACTTAACCCAAATTTGAAGTTACCATCTTGAAATTAAATAGATTTCATGCTTCTCTGTGAAATTTCAGCTCAAAAGGACTTCCCAAACTCATACAATTGCACAAACAAATTTCAGGACCAAAATGTAAACAAAACAAAACATAAAAGATACTTTCAACCAAATTAACGGTCGTGTATCGATACGCCTGGAGTCGTATCGATACACGGGGAAAACAGAAACTTGGACGAGTATCGATACCCAACCCGTATCGATACGCATGGCCAGAAATCTGCAGATTTGGCTCTTGCGTATCGATACGCAAGCTCGAGTATCGATACTCCTGCCAGAAATCGACATAAAACAGCAACAAACATGCTTCAAACTTCAATTAAACAACACCAAATCATACCACATAGTCTACCAACATGCAAGGACCATAAAAGCAGTACCAATTCAACATATAACCAACACATATGAAAAGCCCCAAATACTAATGGCATGCTTCCTAACAAGCTAGCTATTCAACACCAAATTTCCAAACAAGCATATAAGGTTCCAATGCAAAAACCAGCAAACACATCAACATTCAACATACTTAGGGAGCCTCAAACACCTCCCAAAACATACACATTGGTCCCCCATTGCCAAAACATACAAAAGCTAAATTGCACTTATAAAACCTTCATACTTTGAGCTTCACTTGAACTTGATTGCTTGCCCTTTCTTGCTGCCCTTACGGTACTCTAATGATCTGCATTATTGAATTAAGAAAACGTAGAGAGCGTAAGCAAAAGCTTAGTGAGGCATGCTCATTAAAAACAATTCAATAATGCAATTAAAACCATTTATAAATCATGCTTAAAATCAACCTTTGCACATGCTCAAAGCGCACTTTAAAACAAGCAATCTCATGCTTCATATTATATATCAAAACAAGCATCTCATGCTTCTTACTTACTTAACATGTCATATTGGCATAAGTGACAAATTCCATTTCATAAAACAAGTTCAACAACTTCCCAAGGACTTTTAAACACCTTGGCCCCAAGGACTTTTAAACACCTTGGCCTATGGACTTTTAAACACCATAGAGAGTAACACATCAAGGACTTTTAAACACCTTGATCCCAAGGACTTTTAAACACCTTGGCCATGGACTTTTAAACACCATGAATTGAATCTCATCAAGGACTTTTAAACACCTTGATCCCAAGGACTTTTAAACACCTTGGCCTATGGACTTTTAAACACCATAGAAAGGATCACCTAAGGACTTTTAAACACCTTAGTGTCCGCAACATGAACCATCCAAGGACTTTTAACCACCTTGATGTTCATAAGTAACAAGGCTCACTCAAGGACTTTTAACCACCTTAGTGACCTTAACATTTAAAAACATCACTTGCCAATATACATCATTTTCATCATTTAATCCACTGTTCTAAAGCATTAAATCAAGCCATTTCATCATGCATCTCAAAGCATCAAACCATAGCATCTCAATGTACAAAATCAAGGAACTCCTACCTAGAGTTACCTTTAACATATGGCTTACATCATCAGCAAAAACCATGCTAAAACATGCTTTCAAAACAGTAATTAAAACATGCAAATCATCATTTTGCATCACATCAAAATCATGGCCACCACTAGAGAGAAAATCCGAAAACTTACACTTGAGCTTAGCAAAGTTGTTTAGACTTAAACTAAGCTCCCACAACCTTCAAACCTTGGTTTAAAAAGCTGAAATCCAATTTCCAAAATTGCACTCACCGATTTCCACTTCGCCACTTGCCGAAGCACGAAATCAAGCTTCCGGATCAACCAAACTTGGATCCAAAGATGCCTCCCCTGTTTCAACACATCAAAGCAGTAAATTAATGCATCACCATGCATCAATTACTTCAATGAAAGCACCTAAACTCGCTGCTCTCATCCAACCTCCATTTTCGGCCACCAAAAACAACCGAAAATGCATCTAAACCACTTCTAAACAAAGCCCAGCCATAACCCAGCAAAACCCAACATCCATCATCACCATTTAACATCTAAAAACAACCTACAACCATCCTTATACCTCCAGCAACATCAGATCACCAAGATCACCTCAAAAACCACCTTAAAACACAAGCTAAACTTAGGAAACTCAACCTATCCGGGATTGCATTGATCAAAACTCATTTCCTTATCAATTTAGAGTTCATTTAACATCAAAAACACCTCTTAAAATCCAGATTACTCAGATCTAACGAAAATCAAGTGAAAACATCAAAATCTTGCATAATTAGCCAAGATCCACAAATCTACTTGAAAACCTTTAATTAAACATAAATTTAGGATTGAAAACTTTAGGAATTTCATTAAAGAACTTAAAGTTCAGAGGAGAAATCGTTCATACCTCCAAACTTGTGATTCTCCACCTTTTTGGAATGAAAACCTTGTTGAAACTTGTAGCAATTGAGTAGGTTTTGATGACACAATGATTTGCTATCAATTGTGAGTTGAAAGGATGATTTTAGATGAAGAAATCAGATCAAAATCTCTGGAAAAAGAAATGTTTGGTTGGAGAGAAAATGAGAGAAGAAAATAGGAAGTTAGGAAAGAAAATAGTAAAAATGAGTTTCCCTCCTTTTATGAAACCTTTAAAATCAGAATTTAGGATTAAAATATCTTAGAAAAATCTGGAGAATTCACTTTTGGGCAAATAGCTCCTTAAAGATTCAAAGTTTCAATCCTTTTAAAAACAGCCACCAAATTTGCGAAATTTACATTTTGGTCACTAGCCAAAATGTCAACCTTCCAAACCTCATTTTCCAAAATTGTTTTCACAGTTCATCTAATTATATTAAAAGATGATTTTAGAACATTTTTCCATATTTTTAATGCAACCCGAACTAGGCTTTCCTAATTTAACCTCTTTAGATTCGAACAGGACTTTGACCAAACCGGTCAACGCCCAAAACTTCTAAGCCCAAAACCGGGGCGTTACATTAAAAGTCCATGGGTGATTCTTGTGTTAAGGTCACAAAGGTGGTTAAAAGTCCTTGTGTGAGCCTTGTGTATTTTAAGAACACCATGGTGGTTAAAAGTCCATGGGTGATTCTTGTGCTAAGGACACAATGGTGGTTAAAAGTCCATGTGTGAGTCTTATGTTGATTGTATTATGAAATGGAAAGATTATGATTATCACTTGTGGCCAATATGACATGTTAATAATTTGAAGCATGTATGCTTGTTTTAAATGCTTTTGTGCATGGTTAAAGGTTGTTTTGAATTGAGGTTTATAAAAGTGTTTATAAATGCATTATTGTGTTGTTTTAAATGAGCATTCCTCACTAAGCTATGTGCTTACGCTCTCTCTTTTCTTAAACCAATAATGCAGAGCATTGAAGTGCTTAAGGGCAGCAAGGGGGTCAAGAATCCAAGTGAAGAACTAAGCCCATGTATGGTGAAAGTTTCTTTACACTATTAGCTTTTGGCATTTGGCAATGGGGAACCTATGTTGTTGTTTTGGGGGATGTTTTGGACTCCCTAAGTTGGTTTTATGTTGTTGTTGATGATGGAACTTGTAAATGGCCTTTAAGAGGATTGTTTGGTGATTTGGTATTTGAATGGTTTACAATATAGGATGCATGCCTATAGAATTGGGGCTTTCCTTGTTTGATGCCATGTTTATGAATTGTTGATGCCATTATGTTCCTTATGCATGTAATGTCTTGCTGATATAATTTGGTTGCCTTTGGAGCATGTTTGATGGGTCAATTGTGTTTTTAACTAGCTAAAATTCTGCAATCTGGGCAGCCTGTTTCAGAACAGGTGCTGCCGTTTCGGAACAGAGGGCCTGAAATGGCCTAGGCGTTTCGAAACGGGCAGAGCCGTTCCGGAACAGTTTGGCCACTGCCAGGCCATGTTGCGCAACGGGTTTTGGAATGGTCCCGCGTTTCGGAACGGATCATCCCTGTTCCGAAACACCCGACCATTGGGCACTGAAATTGACAGTTTTATGTTCTGAAATCTTTGCGTTTTGGTCCTGAATCTTGTTTATGCAATTGATTGAGTTTGAGATGTCCGTTTGAGTTGAAATTTGGCAGGGAAGCACGAAGTATGACTAATTTCATAATGGTAACTTAAAAGTGGGTTAAGTCCTTCTAATTTCCAGAATTTACATTTTGGTCCCTAAACTTGTATGTTGTGCAATTAGGTCCCTGAATGTTTTCCGAATGCGCTGATCTTTGAGTGTGCTGTTGTTATGAACATATCTAGGGTTAATGTGCATTTAGATAAGATTAAAAAAAGAAAAAAAGGGTCGTTAATCAAGGATGACTTTCAGGTTGACTTTGGTTTTCCCCGTGTAAACTTCTTAATTCGGGTCAACCGTCTAGGCCGGGTTAAGGGGTTTACATTTGGTGGTATCAGAGCCGAGTTCTCGGGTAATTGGGAATGATTATGTGGGTGATTAATGTATGTATGCTTTGTATGCTTGTTGAATGAAAGCATGTTGTGTGAATTGTAAGTATGTTACAATTGTGGTTTATGCTGTGGTGAAGCATGTTAGGGGGACCCATTGCCAAATCAAAGCTAATGAAATGATGTTGTTTTTAATTGGAAATGAGCTTGAGTACTTGGATTGCTTACCTTGCTGAGCCTGACTTTGTTTATTGCATTGTGATTGCATTGTTAGTGAATGGCACCTCGTAGAGAATTGAGGGTTAATA
Organism: Hibiscus trionum; assembly: GCA_030270665.1. Classification (NCBI taxonomy): domain Eukaryota; kingdom Viridiplantae; phylum Streptophyta; class Magnoliopsida; order Malvales; family Malvaceae; genus Hibiscus; species Hibiscus trionum. Next base: position 35,227,811 of record BSYR01000021.1, read on the forward strand.
CGCGAGCTATGGCTCAAAATGAGAATGAGGAGAATGCTGAAAATATGGTGGATTTACCTCCTCCGCCTGGTGGTGGTGGTGCTGGGGGTGAAAGAGCTGCTGCTGGTGCTGATGCTGGGGTCGCTGGACCTGAAGCTGTTCAGGGACAAGCTATTCCTGACATGACAATGCTGGTTCAAGCCATTGCTGGAGCTTTTCGAGCAGCGGTAGCTGGAGCTCAAGGAGCAGGGCATCAGGGAGATGCTGGAGTTAGACTACCTTTGGAGCATTTGCGCAGTCTGGGAGGGACTGAGTTCAGGGGTTTGTCTGCTGAAGGTTCTGAGTCTTGGCTGGAAAGTACCAAGAGAATCTTGGGGCAAATGAATTGCACTGATGTGCAGAAGCTGGGCTGTGTGGTATCGTTGTTGCAGGACGATGCTTACACTTGGTGGACAACCTCTATCTCTGGAATGGAGGAAGCTGATGTAACTTGGACGTTCTTTCAGAACGCGTTCAAGAGGAGATATCTGGGTGTGAGGTACCTAGATGAGAAGAAGAGAGAATTTATGTCTCTTACCCAAGGGAGCATGTCTGTAGCTGAGTACGAGGCTCAGTTTGTCCGACTCAGTCAATACGCACCTGAACTTGTTCCCGATGAGCGGGAGAGGTGTGAAAGGTTCCGTTATGGTTTGGTGACGGAAGTAAAGACGTATATGCTAGCTGCTGAGTATAATGATTTTGATGTGTTGGTTGGGAGAGCAAAGGACATTGAGATGAATTTGGGTTTATCATCTAAAGGTGCTGGTTTTGGTGCTGGTAAGCGAGTTGCTGAGTATAGTTCCGGTGGTGGACGGAACAAGAGGGGACGTGATCAGAAGTATCAGCCTGCGGCTAAGCGAGGTGGTGGTGCGCCTGCTCAGGGAGGCAAGGCAAGAGCTGAACCGAACGCATGTTGGACATGTGGATCGCGTGGCCATATGAAACGTGATTGTCCTCGAGCTGTGAGGGAGGTGCAAGCTCCTGTTGTGGCAGCTGGTAATTCGTGCTGGAACTGTGGATCTACGGATCACATGAGGAGAGAATGTCCTATGTTGGCTGGTGGCCAAGGGCGTGCTCCTGTAGTTGTTGCACCACAGAGAGGTCGTGGGCGCGGCCGTGGTAACTTCCAGCGGAGAGAAGAGGGTGGACGGAATATGGCTCATGTTGTGGCTGTTCAGCCTGAGGGTGGTGGCCAGGCTAGAGTGTTTGCTCAGAGGGAGGGGAGGAATGACGCGGATGTGATTGCAGGTACTTTTACTTTGCAGTCCTTGTCATTACTTTCCTTGATTGATTCTGGATCTACGCACTCATACATTTTGCGTGAGCATGCTGAATTGCTTGGTCTGCCTGTTGAGTCTTTGGATGTTGGTATGCGTGTCACTAGTTCTTTTGGTGAGACTGTTGTGACTCGAAAGCTTTATAGAAGATGTCCTTTGGTTGTGCAAGATCATGTTTTTCATGTTGATCTTATGGAATTGCCTTTCTATGGTTTTGATGTAATCCTTGGTATGGATTGGCTTGCTGAGCATCGTACTGTAGTGGATTGTGAGAATAAGCGAGTTTCGTTGAAACTTGCGGATGATTATGAGGTGGTTGTGGTTGGTGAGAATGTGAAGTTTCTTGCCAATGTGGTGTCTACATTGGAGGCGAGCCGGATGCTGAGGCAAGGTTGTGAAGCTTATCTAGCCTTTGTGATGAATCCTAGCTCTAAGGAGTTGCGTGTGCAAGATATCAGGACTGTGCGAGAGTTTCCTGGTGTGTTTCCGAGGAGTTGCCTGGATTGCCTCCTAGTCGTGAGGTGGAGTTTGGGATTGAGCTGTATGAAAACACAACTCCAGTGTCCATTACTCCTTATCGAATGGCACCTAAAGAGTTGAAAGAGCTGAAGATGCAATTGCAAGAGTTGCTTGATCGTAGTTTCATTCGGCCGAGTGTGTCACCTTGGGGTGCGCCGGTCTTGTTTGTGAAGAAGAAGGATGGCACTATGAGAATGTGCATTGATTACCGTCAGCTTAACAAGTTGACTATCAAGAATCGGTATCCATTGCCGAGAATTGATGATCTTTTTGATCAATTTCGGGGAGCAGCTGTGTTCTCTAAGATTGACTTAAGGTCAGGGTATTATCAGTTGAAGGTGAAGGATGTGGATGTGCCAAAGACAGCTTTCAGGACGAGGTATAGGCATTATGAGTTCCTTGTGATGCCGTTTGGTTTGACAAATGCTCCTGCAGCTTTCATGGACATGATGAATCGTGTGTTTCATGAATACCTGGATAATTTTGTGGTGGTATTCATTGATGATATCCTCGTGTACTCACGTACTGAGGAGGAGCATGAAGGGCATCTGAGAATTGTGTTGCAAGCTTTGTTGGAGAATCAGCTTTATGCTAAGCTGAGCAAGTGTGAGTTCTGGCTTAGAGAAGTGGTGTTTCTTGGTCATGTGGTTTCTGCTGAAGGGATTCGTGTTGATCCTCAGAAGATTGAGGCGGTGATGAATTGGAAGGTTCCTAAGTCTGTTCATAAAGTTCGTAGTTTCCTTGGTTTGGCAGGATACTACCGAAGGTTTGTGGATGGGTTTTCGAAGATTGCTGCACCTTTGACAAAGTTGTTGCAGAAGGATGTTAAGTATGAGTGGACAGAAGCGAGACAGCAGGCTTTTGAGAAGCTTAAGGCAGCCTTGACACAAGCTCCTATCTTGGTTCAACCTGAATCAGGGAAAGAGTTTGTGGTGTATAGTGATGCGTCCTATGTTGGTTTGGGATGTGTGTTGATGCAGGAGGGTAAGGTGGTGGCTTATGCATCACGAAAGTTGAAGGTGCATGAGCGCAATTATCCTACGCATGACATTGAGTTGGCTGCGGTGGTTTTTGCTTTGAAGATCTGGAGACATTATCTGTATGGTGAGAAGTGTACTGTGTACACGGATCACAAGAGTTTGAAGTATCTGATGTCCCAGAAGGAGTTGAATCTTAGGCAGCGACATTGGGTGGAGTTGCTCAAGGATTATGATTTGACGATTGAGTATCACCCTGGAAAAGCTAATGTTGTAGCGGATGCCTTGAGTAGGAAGGTAGCTGTTGAGTTGAGGGCTATGTTTGCCAGTTTGAGTATTTCGCGTTATGGTGGTCTTGTGGCTGAATTGCAAGTGAAACCATCTTTGGTTCAGTTGATCAAGGAAAAGCAGTTGTTGGATGATTCCTTGGTACCGCATGTTCAGGATATAGCGGAGGGTAGGCCTTCGGATTTCTGTTTTAGTGATGATAGAGTGTTGTGTTTTGGGAGTCGGATAGTAGTGCCCAATGATGTAGGTTTGAGGCGTGCTATTCTGACTGAAGGTCATAGTAGTCCTTTTGCTATGCACCATGGTAGTACTAAGATGTACCGTGATCTTCGTGATGAGTACTATTGGGTGGGTCTAAAGAAGGATGTTGCTGAGTTTGTAAGCAAGTACATGGTGTGTCAGCGAGTTAAGGCTGAGCATCAGTTTCCGTCAGGTTTGTTGCAACCGTTGAGAATTCCTGAGTGGAAGTGGGAGAGGATTACCATGGATTTTGTATCTGGTTTACCTTTTTCGCCATCGAAGAAGAATTCAGTGTGGGTGATTGTGGATCGCTTGACGAAGTGTGCGCATTTCTTGCCTGTGCATACTACGTATTCTTTGGATAAGCTTGCGGAGCTGTACATTGCTGAGATTGTGCGGCTGCATGGTGTGCCTAAGTCGATTGTGTCGGATAGGGATCCGAGGTTTACATCGCGTTTCTGGCAGTGTTTGCATCAAGCTTTGGGTACACGGTTGAATTTCAGTACATCTTATCATCCTCAGTCGGATGGTCAGTCCGAGCGTGTTATCCAGGTTTTGGAGGATGTGTTGAGGTGCTGCGTGATTGAGTTTCAGGGCTCATGGGAGAAGCATTTGCCTTTGGTGGAGTTTGCTTATAACAATAGTTATCAGGCAAGTATTCAAATGGCACCTTATGAGGCTTTGTACGGGAGGAAGTGTAGGACTCCTCTGTGTTGGGCTGAAACGGGTCAGAAGTTGGTTTCGATGCCAGCTATGTTGAAAGGAACCACCGAGAAGGTGAAGCTCATTTGTGAGCGCTTGAAGGCAGCTTCTGATCGGCAAAAGTCTTACGCGGATTTGAAGCGTAAGGAGTTTGAGTACGCGGTGGGTGACCGTGTGTTTTTGAAGGTTTCGCCTTGGAAAAAGGTGATGAGGTTTGGTCGAAAGGGTAAGTTGAGCCCTAGGTACATTGGACCATACGAGGTGGTTAAGCGTGTGGGTCTTGTTGCGTATAAGTTGAGGTTACCACAAGAGTTGGAGAAGATCCATGATGTGTTTCATGTTTCTATGCTTCGGAAGTATAGATCGGATCCTTCACATGTGATGCCTGTGGAAGAAGTGGAATTGAATCCAGATTTGACCTATGATGAGGAACCGATGAAGATTCTAGATTCGGATAGTAAGGTTCTTCGTGGCAAGACCATCGAGTTGGTAAAGGTGTTGTGGAAACATCGTGGTGTTGAAGAAGCTACGTGGGAGCGGAAGGATGACATGTTGAAGCAGTTTCCGTACCTCTTTCCTTCAAGTAAATTTCGAGGACGAAATTTCTTAAGGGGGGGAGAGTTGTAACACCCCAATTTTGGGCTTAGAAGTTTTGGGTTTGGAGCGGACCGGTCGGGTTGCGGTTCGAATATAAAAGGGTGAATTTAGGAAAGCCTAGTTCGGGTTGCATTAGAAATATGGAAAAATGTCTTAAAATCCTCTTTTATTATATATAAGAGAAAGGTGAAATCAATTTTAGAAAATGAGGTTTGGAAGAGTGACATTTTGGGTTAGTGACCAAAATGTAATTTTTGAAAACTGGGTGACTGTTTTAAAAAAGGATTGAAACTTTGAATCTTTAAGGAGCTATTTACCCAAAGGAGTTTCTCCAGATTTTTCTTAATATTAATCAATTTATTAATGGTTTTAATTAAGGTAAAAAGGGAGGGAAGAAGATATTTTGTCATTTTTAACTAACTTTCTCAAATTTTCCATTTTCTTTTCTCTCAACTTTTCTCTCAACCCAAACACTTTTCTCCAGCAAATTTCCCTCTGATTTTGACATTCAAAGATGAGATTTCAACTTCCTTTTGATCTCTAATCATTTCTACAACAAAACCTTAGCATTTGCTTATTGGATTTTCAAGAATCTTGGTTCCAAAAAGGGAGAAACTCAAGTTTAGAGGTATGAACGTCCTTCTCCTCTAAATTCTCAGTTCTTTACTGAAATTCCCAAGTTCTCAATCCTTGAATTATGTTTTATTAAAGGTTTTGCAATTGAGTTCTTGATCTTGGCTTTAAAATGCAAGATTTGCTTTAATTTTGATGAAATTCGTATGATCTGATTGGGCATTGTTTTGAGATGTGTTTTTGATGTAAAATGGATGTATAATTGATGAGAAATTGAGGTTTAATCAATGCAATCCCGAATAGGTTGATTTTCCTAAGTTTTGTTTAAGTTTTTGGTGGTTTTTGGAGTGATCTTGATGATCTGCTATAGCTGGAGGTATAAGGACGTGATGAGATCCATTTTGGATGTTAATTGAGGTTTATGAATGTTTGGAATTGGTGGATCTTGGCTGGGTAGTGTTGTGGAGATGTTTGGATGTGATTTCGGTTGTGTTTAGTAGCCGAAATGTGAGTGTTGATGTGAGCAGCGAGTTTAGATGTCTTGGTTGAGGATATTAATGCATGATGGTGCATTAATCTACTGTTTTGATGTGTTTAAAACAGGGGAGACATCTTCGGATCCTTGTGGTGTTGATCCGGAAGCTTGATTGGTGTTTCGGCAAGTGGCGAAACGGAATCGGTGAGTGGATTTTGGTTTTCAGCTTTGAAACCAATGTTTTGAAGGTTTGGGAGCTTAGTTTAAGTCTAAACAACTTTGCTAAGCTCAAGAGTAAGTTTTCGGAAAAACTCTCTTGTTGATGAACCATGAGTTGGTTGAGTGCAATGTGATTGTTTGCATGTTTCAAATTCTGTTTTGAAAGCATACTTTAGCATGTTTATTTGCTGGTTTTATAAGCCATGTGTTGAAGGATGCTCAAGGTAAGAGATCCTTGTTTTGAACATTTGATAAAATGTGGTTTTGTAGCATAAGGATGCATGATGATTAATGGCTTTGTTAAATGCTTTAAAACAGTGGATTATTGTTGTTAAATGATGCATATTGGCAAGTGATGTTCCGAGAAAGGTTAAGAACACTATGGTGGTTAAAAGTCCATAGGTGGTTCTTGTGTTAAGAACAACATGGTGGTTAAAAGTCCATGATTGGTTCTTGTGCTAAGGTCACAAAGGTGGTTAAAAGTCCTTGTGTGAGCCTTGTGTATTGTAAGGTCACAAAGGTGGTTAAAAGTCCTTGTGTGAGCCTTGTGTATTTTAAGAACACCATGGTGGTTAAAAGTCCATGGGTGATTCTTGTGTTAAGGTCACAAAGGTGGTTAAAAGTCCTTGTGTGAGCCTTGTGTATTTTAAGAACACCATGGTGGTTAAAAGTCCTTGTGTGAGCCTTGTGTATTTTAAGAACACCATGGTGGTTAAAAGTCCATGGGTGATTCTTGTGCTAAGGACACAATGGTGGTTAAAAGTCCATGTGTGAGTCTTATGTTGATTGTATTATGAAATGGAAAGATTATGATTATCACTTGTGGCCAATATGACATGTTAATAATTTGAAGCATGTATGCTTGTTTTAAATGCTTTTGTGCATGGTTAAAGGTTGTTTTGAATTGAGGTTTATAAAAGTGTTTATAAATGCATTATTGTGTTGTTTTAAATGAGCATTCCTCACTAAGCTATGTGCTTACGCTCTCTCTTTTCTTAAACCAATAATGCAGAGCATTGAAGTGCTTAAGGGCAGCAAGGGGGTCAAGAATCCAAGTGAAGAACTAAGCTCATGTATGGTGAAAGTTTCTTTACACTATTAGCTTTTGGCATTTGGCAATGGGGAACCTATGTTGTTGTTTTGGGGGATGTTTTGGACTCCCTAAGTTGGTTTTATGTTGTTGTTGATGATGGAACTTGTAACCCCCTTAACCCGGCCTAGACGGTTGACCCGAATTAAGAAAGTCACACGGGGAAAACCAAAGTCAACCCGAAAGTCAACCTTGATTAACGACCCTTTTTTTTCTTTTAAAACTTGTCTAGATGCAAATTAATCCTTAGATATGATCATAAAACAACATACTCAAAGATCATAAACATCAGAGATCAAACAGGGACTCAATTGAACAAAATACAACTTTAGGGACCAAATTGTAAATTCTGATAATTATAAGGACTTAACCCAAATTGAAGTTACCATCTTGAAATTAATCATGTTTCATGCTTCTCTGTAAAATTTCAGCTCAAAAGGACTTCCCAAACTCATACATTTGCACAAACAAGTTTCAGGACCAAAACGCAAACATTCCAAAACATATAACTGCCAATGTCAGCCCCCAACGGTCACCCGTTCCGAAACAGGCATAGCCCGTTTCGAAACTCGGGGCCGTTCCGCAACGTGTACCGAAATGGGGGTCTGGCAGTAGCCTTTCCGTTTCGGAACGGTCCCTCCCGTTTCGGACGCCTGGGCTTGTTTAAGGCACCCGTTCCGAAACGGTAGGTGCTGTTCCGAAACACCCTGCATAGATTGCCCAAAAATGCATACTTAAACATGCAATTGACCAACCAATCATGCTCCAAATGCCACCAAACTTTGCCAACATGCAATTCAACATATATGAGACATACTTGCATCAACAATTTATCAAAACATCCACATATATGAAAAGCCCCAAATCTATAGGCATGCTTCCTACACAAGTAAGCCATTCAAGCATAAACTTCCAATTCAAGCATATAAAGGCCAACCACAAAAACCAGCATTCTCAACAACATTCAACATACTTAGGGAGTTCAAAACATCTCCCAAAACATACACATAGGTCCCCCATTGCCAAATTACCAAAAGCTAAAATGTACTTAGAAAACCTTCCATACTTAGAGCTTTGTTTCCACTTGGATGCTTGCCCTCCTTGCTGCCCTCAAGTACTCTAGTGTTCTGCATTATTGAATTAAGAAAACGGAAGAGAGCGTAAGCAAAAGCTTAGTGAGGAATGCTCAATAAAACCATCCAATAATGCATTAACAAAACATTTATAAATCATGCTTCAAATCATCATTTACACATGCTCAAAAGCATACTTTAACAAGCATCTCATGCTTCATTTCATTACATGTCATATTGGCCACAAGTGATACAATTCATTTCTTTGAAAACAAGTTCATCAACTTTCACCCCAAGGACTTTTAAACACCTTGGACCCCAAGGACTTTTAAACACCTTGGCCATGGACTTTTAAACACCATGAATTAAATTACCTCAAGGACTTTTAAACACCTTGACCCCAAGGACTTTTAAACACCTTGGCCATGGACTTTTAAACACCATGAATTAAATTACCTCAAGGACTTTTAAACACCTTGAACCCCAAGGACTTTTAAACACCTTGGCCTATGGACTTTTAAACATCATAGAATGGACCACACAAGGACTTTTAACCACCTTTGTGTCCGTAACAAGAACCATCCAAGGACTTTTAACCACCTTGATGTTCTTAAGTAAACAAGGCTCACTCAAGGACTTTTAACCACCTTAGTGACCTTAACCTTTTCAAAACATCACTTGCCAATATACATCATTTATCATCAATATTTCACTGTTTTAAAGCATTTAACCAAGCCATAAACATCATGCATTTAAAAGCATCAAACCACATTTAATCAATGTTCAAAAACAAGGAACTCTTACCATGAGCTTTCTTCAACATATGGCTTACAAAAACAGCATTAACCATGCTAAATCATGGTTTCAAAATAGAATTTAAAACATGCAATAAACCACATTGCACATCAATCAAATCATGGCCACCACTAGAGAGTATTTCCGAAAACTTACACTTGAGCTTAGCAAAGTTGTTTAGACTTAAACTAAGCTCCCAAGACATTGGTTTCAAAGCCGAAAACCCAATTTCACTCACCGATTCCACTTCGCCTCAAGCCAAAGCACCAAATCAAGCCTCCGGATCACCACCACTTGGATCCAAAGATGCCTCCCCTGATTAAACACATTAAAGCAGAGATTTAATGCATCATCATGCATCAAAAGCTTCAATGAAAGCACTCAAACTCGCTGCTCTCATTCACACTCCAATTTCGGCCACCAAACACAACCGAAATTGCATCAAAACCACTTCTCAACAAATCCCAGCCATAAACCACCAAAACCTAACATCCATTAACACCATCTAACATCTAAAAACAACCTATAAACATCCTTATACCTCCAGCAACATCAGATCCACAAGATCACCACAAAAACATCCAAGAATCACAAGCTAAACTTAGGAAACACAACCTATCCGGGATTGCATTAATCAAAACTCATTTCCTTATCAATTTAGAGTTCATTTAACATCAAAAACACACCTCAAATCACAGATTAATCATATCTAACGAAAATCACCAAAAATCACCAAATCTTGCATTATAAGCCAAGATCCATTTCACCACTTAAAATCCTTTAATAAAACTTCAATTAAGAGTTGAGAACTTGGGAATTTCAGTAAAGAACTGATAGTTTAGAGGAGAAGGACGTTCTTACCTCCAAACTTGTGTTTCTCCACTTTTTGGAATCAAAAACCTTGTTGAATCAACTAGCAAATGATGAGGTTTTGAAGATATGTTGATTAGGAATCAAAAGAATGTTGAAAGGAGGATTTTAGGTGAGAAAATCAGAAACAACTCTCTGGAAAACAAGTGTTTGGATTGAGAGAAAATGAGAGAAAGAAAATAGAAAAGTTAGTTAAGAAAATAGCCAAATGGCCTTTCCCTCCACTTTTGATATGTTTTAAAATCAGAATAAATCTCAAAATATCTTAGAAAAATCTGGAGAAACTACTTTTGGAATAATAGCTCCTTAAAGATTCAAAGTTTCAACTCTTTATAAAACAGTCACAAAACTTTCAAAAATTACATTTTGGTCACTAACCAAAATGTCACTCTTCCAAAACCCATTTTTCAAAATTGATTTCACAGTTCACTTAATTATATTAAAAGATGATTTTAGAACATTTTTCCATATTTTTAATGCAACCCGAACTAGGCTTTCCTAATTTCACCTCTTTAGATTCGAACAACACTTTGACCAAACCAGTCAACGCCCAAAACTTCTAAGCCCAAAACCGGGGCGTTACAACTCTCCCCCCCTTAAGAAATTTCGTCCTCGAAATTTACCTGAAGGAAAGAGATAAGGAAACTGCTTCAGCATGTCTTCCTTCCGCTCCCACGTGGCTTCCTCAACACCACGATGCTTCCACATCACCTTCACCAACTCAATGGTCTTGCCACGAAGAACCTTGCTATCCGAATCCAGAACCTTCACCGGTTCCTCATCATAGGTCAAATCCGGATTCAAAACCACTTCCTCCACAGGCATCACATGCGAAGGATCAGATCTATACCTCCGGAGCATAGAGACATGGAACACATCATGAATCTTCTCCAGCTCCTGAGGTAACCTCAACCGATACGCAACAGGACCCACACGCTCAACCACCTCATATGGTCCAATGTACCTAGGGCTCAACTTACCCTTTCGGCCAAACCGCATCACCTTCTTCCAAGGCGAAACCTTCAAGAACACACGGTCACCCACCGCATACTCTATCTCCTTACGCTTCAAATCCGCGTAAGACTTCTGCCGATCAGAAGCAGCCTTCAACCGCTCACAAATGAGCTTTACCTTCTCTGTGGTCCCTTTCAACAAAGCCGACATCGAAACCAACTTTTGACCAGTTTAAGCCCAACAAAGAGGAGTCCTACACTTCCTCCCGTACAAAGCCTCATAAGGTGCCATCTGTATACTTGCCTGATAACTGTTGTTATAAGCAAACTCAACCAAAGGCAGATGCTTCTCCCAAGAACCTTGGAACTCAATCACGCAGCACCTCAACATATCCTCCAAAATCTGGATAACTCGCTCAGACTGACCATCCGACTGAGGATGATAGGACGTACTGAAATGCAACCTTGTACCCAGAGCTTGATGCAAACACTGCCAGAACCGCGATGTGAACCTCGGATCCCTATCCGACACAATCGACTTAGGCACACCATGCAGCCGCACAATCTCAGCAATGTACAGCTCTGCCAACTTATCCAAAGAAAACGTGGTATGCACAGGCAAGAAATGCGCACACTTCGTCAGGCGATCCACAATCACCCAGACCGAATTCTTCTTCGATGGAGACAAAGGTAAACCAGATACAAAATCCATGGTAACCCTCTCCCACTTCCATTCAGGGATTTTCAACGGTTGCAACAACCCTGAAGGAAACTGATGCTCAGCCTTAACTCGCTGACACACCAAACACTTGCTCACAAACTCCGCAACATCTTTCTTCAAACCCACCCAATAGTACTCATCACGAAGATCACGGTACATCTTAGTACTACCAGGGTGCATAGCAAAAGGACTACTATGACCTTCAGTCAGAATATCACGCCTCAACTCAGCATCATTGGGCACTACTATCCGACTCCCAAAACACAACACACCATCATCTTTGAAACAGAAATCCGAAGGTCTACCCTCCGCGATATCCTGAACATGAGACACCAAGGAATCATCCAACAACTGCTTATCCTTGATCAACTGAACCATAGACGGCTTCACTTGCAACTCAGCAACGAGACCACCATCTTGCGATATGCTCAAGCTAGCAAACATAGCCCTCAGCTCAACAGCTACCTTCCTACTCAAGGCATCCGCAACAACATTAGCCTTCCCAGGATGGTACTCAATCGTCAGATCATAATCCTTGAGCAACTCCAACCAACGCCGCTGCCTAAGATTCAACTCCTTCTGAGACATCAGATACCTCAAACTCTTGTGATCTGTGTACACAGTACACTTCTCACCATACATATAATGTCTCCAGATCTTCAGAGCAAAAACCACTGCAGCCAGCTCAATATCATGCGTAGGGTAATTGCGCTCATGCACTTTCAACTGCCGCGATGCATAAGCCACCACCTTACCCTCCTGCATCAGCACACACCCCAAACCAACATAGGATGCATCACTGTAAACCACAAACTCTTTCCCTGATTCAGGCTGAATCAAGATAGGAGCTTGCGTCAAAGCCGCCTTAAGCTTCTCAAAAGCCTGTTGTCTCGCTTCCCTCCACTCATACCTAACATCCTTTTGCAACAGCTTCGTCAAAGGAGCATCAATCTTGGAAAAACCATCCACAAACCTTCGGTAGTATCCCGCCAAACCAAGGAAACTACGGATCTCATGAACAGACTTAGGAACTTTCCAATTCATCACTGCCTCAATCTTCTGAGGATCAACACGAATCCCCTCCGCTGAAACCACATGCCCAAGAAACACCACCTCCCTTAACCAGAACTCACACTTGCTCACCTTAGCATAAAGCTGATTCTCCAACAAAGCTTGCAAAACAATCCTCAAATGCTCTTCATGCTCCTCCTCGGTACGCGAGTACACGAGGATATCATCAATGAACACCACAACAAACTTGTCCAGGTATTCATGAAACACACGATTCATCATGTCCATGAAAGCAACAGGAGCATTTGTCAACCCAAACGGCATCACAAGAAACTCATAATGCCCATACCTTGTCCTGAAAGCTGTCTTAGGCACATCCACATCCTTCACCTTCAACTGATAATACCCTGACCTCAAGTCAATCTTAGAGAACACAGCAGCTCCCCGAAATTGATCAAAAAGATCATCAATCCTCGGCAAAGGATACCGATTCTTGATAGTCAACTTGTTCAGCTGACGGTAATCAATGCACATTCTCATAGTGCCATCCTTCTTCTTCACAAACAAGACCGGTGCTCCCCAGGGTGACACACTCGGCCGGATGAACCCACGGTCAAGCAACTCTTGCAACTGCGTCTTCAGCTCCTTCAGCTCCTTAGGTGCCATTCTATAGGGAGTAATGGACACAGGAGTTGTATTCTCATACAGCTCAATTCCAAACTCCACCTCGCGGTTAGGAGGTAAACCAGGCAACTCCTCAGGAAAAACACCAGGAAACTCCTTCACAACTCTGATATCTTGTACCCTCAACTCTTTAGAGCTAGGATTCATCACAAAAGCTAGATAGGCTTCGCAACCTTGCCTCAGCATCCTGCTCGCCTCCAAGGTAGACACCACATTGGCAAGAAACTTCACATTCTCGCCAACCACAACAACTTCATAATCATCCGCAAGCTTAAGCGAAACCCGCTTGTTCTCACAATCCACAACAGCACGATGCTCAGCAAGCCAATCCATACCAAGGATCACATCGAAACCATAAAAAGGTAACTCCATAAGATCAACATGAAAAACATGCTCTTGAACAACCAAGGGACACCTTCTATAAAGCTTCCTAGTCACAACAGTCTCACCAAAAGAACTAGTGACTCGAACACCAACATCCAAAGACTCAACAGGCAACCCAAGCAATTCAGCATGCTCACGCAAAATGTATGAATGCGTAGATCCAGAATCTATCAATGAAAGCAATGACAAGGATTGCAAAGTAAAGGTACCTGCAATCACATCCGCATCATTCCTGCCCTCTCGCTGAGCATACACCCTCGCTTGGCCTCCACCCTCAGGCTGAATAGCCACAACATGGGCCACTACACGACCACCTTCCTCTCTCCTCTGGAAATTACCACGGCCGCGCCCACGACCTCTCTGCGGTGCAGCAACAACAGGAGCACGCACCTGATCACCAGCCAACCTCGGACAATCTCGCCTCAAGTGGTCTGCAGAACCACAACTCCAGCACCCGCAACAGGAGCTTGCACCACTCTCTCAGCACGAGGACAGTCACGCTTCATGTGACCACGTGAACCACAGATCCAACAAGCACTAGGATCAACTCCAGCACTGCCACCCCTAGTAGGTGCACCACCACCCCTCTTAGCTGAAGACTGATACTTCTGATCACGTCCCCTCTTGTTCCGTCCACCTCCGGAACTAAACTCAGCTGATCGCTTCCCATCACTTGCTCCAGCACCTCTCACAGATAAACCCAAGTTCATCTCTATATCCTTGGCTCGACCCACCAACACATCAAAATCATCATATTCAGTGGCCAGCACATACATCTTCACTTCCGTCACAAGACCATAACGGAACCTCTCGCACCTTGCCCGCTCATCAGGTACCAGCTCCGGTGCATACTGACTGAGCCGCACAAACTGCACCTCATACTCAGCCACACTCATGCTCCCTTGGGTAAGAGACATGAATTCACGCTTCTTCTCATCTAGATATCTCACACCAAGATATCTCCGCTTGAACACATTCTGAAAGAATGTCCAAGTAACATCAGCTTCTGCCATCCCAGCAATAGTGGTTGTCCACCACGTATACGCATCCTTCTGCAGCAAGGACATAACACAACCCAGCTTCTGCACATCAGTGCAACTCATCTGGCCCAAGATTCGCTTGGTACTCTCTAGCCAAGCTTCAGAACTCTCAGCAGACATACCCCTGAACTCAGTCCCACCAAGACTGCGCAAACGCTCCAAAGGTAGTCTAACACCAGCATCTTCCTGATGCCCCGCTCCACGAGCCCCAGCTACTGCTGCTTGAAAAGCACCAGCAATAGCTTGCACTAACATCGTCATATCAGGCATAGCTTGCCCCAGACCAGCCCCAGGTCTAGCAGCTCCAGCGCCAGCTGCAGCTCCAGCTTCCTCAGCCCCAGCACCACCACCACCAGGTGGAGGAGGAGGTAACACCGCACTACCCGTGTTTTCCTCATTCTCGTTCTCATTAGGAGCCGTAGCTCGCACATTACCTCGTAACTCTCTACGTGGTGCCATACTTTTACCATGCAATCACAACACAAATAAAACAAAGTCAGGCCCAGCAAGGTAAGCAATCCAAGTATTCAAGCTCAATTTCATTTCAAAACAACATCTTTCCTTTAGCTTTGATTTGGCAATGGGTACCCACAACATGCTACATCACAGCACATACTTCAATTGCATCAAAATCACAAGCCATTAAACATGCTTTCACTCAACAAGCATACAAGGCATACATACTTCAATCATGCATACATACATTCCCAATTACTCGAGAACTCAGCTCTGATACCACCAAATGTAACCCCCTTAACCCGGCCTAGACGGTTGACCCGAATTAAGAAAGTCACACGGGGAAAACCAAAGTCAACCCGAAAGTCAACCTTGATTAACGACCCTTTTTTTTCTTTTAAAACTTGTCTAGATGCAAATTAATCCTTAGATATGATCATACAACAGCATACTCAAAGATCATAAACATCAGAGATCAAACAGGGACTCAATTGAACAAAATACAACTTTAGGGACCAAATTGTAAATTCTGATAATTATAAGGACTTAACCCAATTTGAAGTTACCATCTTGAAATTAATCATGTTTCATGCTTCTCTGTAAAATTTCAGCTCAAAAGGACTTCCCAAACTCATACATTTGCACAAACAAGTTTCAGGACCAAAACGCAAACATTCCAAAACATATAACTGCCAATGTCAGCCCCCAACGGTCACCCGTTCCGAAACAGGCATAGCCCGTTTCGAAACTCGGGGCCGTTCCGCAACGCGTACCGAAACGGGAGTCTGGCAGTAGCCTTTCCGTTTCGGAACGGTCCCTCCCGTTTCGGACGCCTGGGCTTGTTTAAGGCACCCGTTCCGAAACGGTAGGTGTTGTTCTGAAACACCCTGCACAGATTGCCCAAAAATGCATACTTAAACATGCAATTGACCAACCAATCATGCTCCAAATGCCACCAAACTTTGCCGACATGCAATTCAACATATATGAGACATACTTGCATCAACAATTTATCAAAACATCCACATATATGAAAAGCCCCAAATCTATAGGCATGCTTCCTACACAAGTAAGCCATTCAAGCATAAACTTCCAATTCAAGCATATAAAGGCCAACCACAAAACCAGCATTCTCAACAACATTCAACATACTTAGGGAGTTCAAAACATCTCCCAAAACATACACATAGGTCCCCCATTGCCAAATTACCAAAAGCTAAAATGTACTTAGAAAACCTTCCATACTTAGAGCTTTGTTTCCACTTGGATGCTTGCCCTCCTTGCTGCCCTCAAGTACTCTAGTGTTCTGCATTATTGAATTAAGAAAACGGAAGAGAGCGTAAGCAAAAGCTTAGTGAGGAATGCTCAATAAAACCATCCAATAATGCATTAACAAAACATTTATAAATCATGCTTCAAATCATCATTTACACATGCTCAAAAGCATACTTTAACAAGCATCTCATGCTTCATTTCATTACATGTCATATTGGCCACAAGTGATACAATTCATTTCTTTGAAAACAAGTTCATCAACTTTCACCCCAAGGACTTTTAAACACCTTGGCCATGGACTTTTAAACACCATGAATTAAATTACCTCAAGGACTTTTAAACACCTTGACCCCAAGGACTTTTAAACACCTTGGCCATGGACTTTTAAATACCATGAATTAAATTACCTCAAGGACTTTTAAACACCTTGAACCCCAAGGACTTTTAAACACCTTGGCCTATGGACTTTTAAACACCATAGAATGGACCACACAAGGACTTTTAACCACCTTTGTGTCCGTAACAAGAACCATCCAAGGACTTTTAACCACCTTGATGTTCTTAAGTAAACAAGGCTCACTCAAGGACTTTTAACCACCTTAGTGACCTTAACCTTTTCAAAACATCACTTGCCAATATACATCATTTATCATCAATATTTCACTGTTTTAAAGCATTTAACCAAGCCATAAACATCATGCATTTAAAAGCATCAAACCACATTTAATCAATGTTCAAAAACAAGGAACTCTTACCATGAGCTTCCTTCAACATATGGCTTACAAAAACAGCATTAACCATGCTAAATCATGCTTTCAAAACAGAATTTAAAACATGCAATAAACCACATTGCACATCAATCAAATCATGGCCACCACTAGAGAGTATTTCCGAAAACTTACACTTGAGCTTAGCAAAGTTGTTTAGACTTAAACTAAGCTCCCAAGACATTGGTTTCAAAGCCGAAAACCCAATTTCACTCACCGATTCCACTTCACCTCAAGCCAAAGCACCAAATCAAGCCTCCGGATCACCACCACTTGGATCCAAAGATGCCTCCCCTGATTAAACACATTAAAGCAGAGATTTAATGCATCATCATGCATCAAAAGCTTCAATGAAAGCACTCAAACTCGCTGCTCTCATTCACACTCCAATTTCGGCCACCAAACACAACCGAAATTGCATCAAAACCACTTCTCAACAAAGCCCGGCCATAAACCAGCAAAACCTAACATCCATTAACACCATCTAACATCTAAAAACAACCTATAAACATCCTTATACCTCCAGCAACATCAGATCCACAAGATCAACACAAAAACATCCAAGAATCACAAGCTAAACTTAGGAAACACAACCTATCCGGGATTGCATTAATCAAAACTCATTTCCTTATCAATTTAGAGTTTATTTAACATCAAAAACACACCTCAAATCACAGATTAATCATATCTAACGAAAATCACCAAAAATCACCAAATCTTGCATTATAAGCCAAGATCCATTTCACCACTTAAAATCCTTTAATAAAACTTCAATTAAGAGTTGAGAACTTGGGAATTTCAGTAAAGAATTGATAGTTTAGAGGAGAAGGACGTTCTTACCTCCAAACTTGTGTTTCTTCACTTTTTGGAATCAAAAACCTTGTTGAATCAACTAGCAAATGATGAGGTTTTGAAGATATGTTGATTAGGAATCAAAAGAATGTTGAAAGGAGGATTTTAGGTGAGAAAATCAGAAACAACTCTCTGGAAAACAAGTGTTTGGATTGAGAGAAAGAAAATAGAAAAGTTAGTTAAGAAAATAGCCAAATGGCCTTTCCCTCCACTTTTGATATGTTTTAAAATCAGAATAAATCTCAAAATATCTTAGAAAAATCTGGAGAAACTACTTTTGGAATAATAGCTCCTTAAAGATTCAAAGTTTCAACTCTTTATAAAACAGTCACAAAACTTTCAAAAATTACATTTTGGTCACTAACCAAAATGTCACTCTTCCAAAACCCATTTTTCAAAATTGATTTCACAGTTCACTTAATTATATTAAAAGATGATTTTAGAACATTTTTCCATATTTTTAATGCAACCCGAGCTAGGCTTTCCTAATTTCACCTCTTTAGATTCGAACAGCACTTTGACCAAACCAGTCAACGCCCAAAACTTCTAAGCCCAAAACCGGGGCGTTACAGAACTTGTAAATGGCCTTTAAGAGGATTGTTTGGTGATTTGGTATTTGAATGGTTTACAATATAGGATGCATGCCTATAGAATTGGGGCTTTCCTTGTTTGATGCCATGTTTATGAATTGTTGATGTCATTATGTTCCTTATGCATGTAATGTCTTGCTGATATAATTTGGTTGCCTTTGGAGCATGTTTGATGGGTCAATTGTGTTTTTAACTAGCTAAAATTTTGCAATCTGGGCAGCCTGTTTCGGAACAGGTGCTGCCGTTTCGGAACAGAGGGCCTGAAATGGCCTAGGCGTTTCGAAACGGGCAGAGCTGTTCTGGAACAGTTTGGCCACTGCCAGGCCATGTTGCGCAACGGGTTTCGGAACGGTCCCGCGTTTCGGAACGGATCATTCCTGTTCCGAAACACCCGACCGTTGGGCACTGAAATTGACGGTTTTATGTTTTGAAATCTTTGCGTTTTGGTCTTGAATCTTGTTTATGCAATTGATTGAGTTTGAGATGTCCGTTTGAGTTGAAATTTGGCAGGGAAGCACGAAGTATGACTAATTTCATAATGGTAACTTAAAAGTGGGTTAAGTCCTTCTAATTTCTAGAATTTACATTTTGGTCCCTAAACTTGTATGTTGTGCAATTAGGTCCCTGAATGTTTTCCGAATGCGCTGATCTTTGAGTATGCTATTGTTATGAACATATCTAGGGTTAATGTGCATTTAGATAAGATTAAAAAAAGAAAAAAAAAGGGTCGTTAATCAAGGTTGACTTTGGTTTTCCCCGTGTAAACTTCTTAATTCGGGTCAACCGTCTAGGCCGGGTTAAGGGGTTACACTACTTATTGTACTTATCACTCTTGTTTCCTTCTTCCCAAATCACATGTTAGATTGTTCAAAGTATATATCCTTGAGCCGAGTCTGTACAAGTGAAGATCACAAGTATGCCTTGTTTTGTTTTGTTACCACTCCTGGTTGGTGGCCTAGTTTCGTGTCTATTCATTCAGGTTGCATGCATATGGCTTATCATAAGTATGTATATAAGATGTATGTAAAATCTCTTGGTATGGATTGAATTGTAGAGAACTTTGGTATGTAAATAAATATGAACCTATGAATGATAACCCTTTTTTGTTGTATATATGTTAGCATTGGTTGAACCAATTGCTTGTTATGATTCTTGCAAATATCATGTGTTGTCTATATGCCTTGCTATTCGAATGATTAATGTTGGACGTGTATGGAATGGTAGCAAATGTAAGATGATAAGTTAGTTATAATGACATTAGAAGGACACATATGTATCTTGCTCTAGCTTGAATTGTATGAATAACAATTGTATCTAGATTATTGGATTAAAATGAATCAAAATGACTTAATATGTATATGTATAGATCGAATGAAACTTGTATAAGCTATCTTGGATTAAATGCATGATTCGAATTATGACTAATGAATAGGATGATTGCATCTAGTGTATGGTTGATATATGTTTGAATAAGTTATGATAGTAAGGATGTATGCTTAAATGTCTTGTAAAAGTTTTTGGTTAGTCCCCCTTTTGATAAGTATGTTTTAAATGATTCAATGTTTGTATGTTATAAGCCTGTCTCGAATCAATCTGTTGCGTGTCATAACGCTCTTTGCTCCTAACCCGGGTGGAGGGTGTTACATAAAGTGGTAATCAGAGCTTTAGGTTAGTTCCTAAAGTTTAATCAAGTCAGCATGTATCATATAGGTTCGGACTATGCCACCTAGGAGTCATGTCTTGAAATTCTTGTGTTATTGCTCAGCTAATTCCTTCCCTTTTCCCAATCGTAGTATGTCCGAGACAAGAGTAGCTCTGGACAATGGAAGTCCCCGAGAATACTCTAGCGAGGGCAATAGTGTAAGGCTCGATCAGAAACTTCGAAGACAAACGAAACATTAAGAGACTGATAAACCGCAAGCTCAAGCTCAGCCTCAGCAGGAAGCTCTTGACATCAAGGGTTAAAGAGAATGTCTCCTTAGTATGAAGGAGATGTTCGATCAGCTCATGTCAAGCCTTAAGCAAGATCATCCCGTTGCTCTTGCTGGTACTGCACCAAGCAGAGCACCGATAAATAAGCTTGCTCAACACCGAGCCTACACCTTCACTGGTGCGAAAGAAGATAAGTCCGAGGAGGCTGAGTATAGGCTAGAACGCACCACTTAAATTCTGACTAAGCAACTACAATGCTCGGAAGAACATAAGCTCGAATGTGTTGTCGCTCTGTTAGCAGATGAAGCGCTAAGTTGGTGGAAAACCACGACCTCAACTGCCCCAGCTGAGTCGGTAACGTGGAAGTTCTTTCTGGAAGAATTCAACAAGAGGTTTATGAGTGAACAATATCTAACCGATCGAAGAAAGCGTTTCTTATATTTGAAGCAAGCTAACTGACCTATTGAATAGTACGTTGCAGACTTTTGCAAGTATTGTAAATATGGTTCGGAGTATATCAAGACCGAGAAGGATAAATGCCGAATGTTCATTGACAGCTTAAATGACGAGCTGAGTCTGATATTTACCGCCCTGAGTATCATAGACTTCCAGACTCTTGTAAACCAAGCCATTGCTACTGAGTCTAAGATGAAAGCAGCAGAAGAAAATGAAAGGTATTTATCGAAGCGATAAGAAGCAAAAAAGTGATGACATGTCTGATTGGCAATCAAAGAAGGCCAAAAGTCAGAAAAAAGGGTCTTCTACTTACACTCCTGCACTCAGAAGCAACTACACACTGAGACCCCAATCGGTGAACAAGTTGGCTGTCCATGTTGTGTCCGTTAACATCACAGGAAATTCTGAAAAAGCTCTGATCTGCAAGCACTTTCAGAAGCAGCACTTTGTCCAATGCCGACTTCAATCCAACCTTTGTTTTTCTTGTGGTGGTGATGATCATTACATTAGGGATTGTCCAAGAAAGTTCGACAAGGCTCCTACTCAAAATTCTACTAATCCGAGCCTTGCACCTTGTAACCAAAACAAGAATCTGAGACAAGCTCAGTCTGGAAACCAGGGGAGGGGAAGAAGCTCCCATTCGAAAGCCACCACACACCAAGAATCCCGAGCCCCATCTCATGTTTATCACCTCTGTGGTAAAGAATCTGAGACAAGCTCAATCATTGCGGGTATGGTTGAACTGAACCTTAAACCTGTTTATGCTTTGATAGATTCGGGATTAACCCATTCATTCATATGCTCTTCCTTTCTTGATAAGTTAAATATGAAACCTGAAGTTGTTAAAACGAGCCTTGTAGTATCAAACCTTATAGGGGAAACATGCCAATCAATTTGCTCTGTAGAACTTGTCCTATAGCTATTCGAAACATACCCTTTCTCATTGATCTTTATGTCTTGCCCAATTGTGAATTTGACTTAGTATTAGGCTTAGATTGGTTGAGTAAACATCAAGCCTGGATCGATTGTCAAAATAAGAGATTGTACCTTCGGGGTTTAGGAAAAGAATCCATACTTCTTATAGATTAAAAACCGACTTCAATTTTTGCTTCTATGGTGCTAGAAGATGAATATGATTTTTGCTTACCTTCTGTTCATGTTGTTTTCGAATTCATCGACGTCTTTCCCGAGGAACTCCATGGCCTTCCTCTAACTCGTGAAATGGAGTTTAGAATTGACGTTCAACCTGGAACCAACTCGGTGTCCATTACACCACACCGAATGGCACAAGTGGAGTTGATGGAGCTTAAGAAACAACTTCACGAGTTATAAGACAAGGGCTTCATTCGACCTAGCACGTCTCCCTGGGGTCCACCTGTCTTGTTTGTGAAGAAAAAAGATGGTTCGATGCGGCTTTGTATCAACTATCAACAGTTGAATCGGGTAACTATAAAAAACAAGTACCCTCTACTGAGAATAGAAGATCTCTTTGATCAATTACGGGATGCTTCAGATTTCTCTAAGATCGATCTCCTATCGGGATACTATCAGATGAAAGTGAAGGTTTAAAATCAACAAGGCTTTGTTCTAGTTTGAAAAACTCAAACTCCAAAATATTTTCTATGTTCAAAGGCCAAATTGCTCAAAATCGTCAATACGTATCGATACGCTTCTTACCACATCGATACCTTTTTTACAAACTTGGCCACTGGAGAAAACCGTTTCAATACACCCTTTACCATATCGAAATAGGGTATCAAAACAGATTGCATCTGTACCGATACGCTCTCTCTATAAAATCACACGGAGTTTGAATGGTGTACCGATAGGGTCTCACCCGTATCGATACGGTTTTAAAGGTAATTTTAAATTCAGAGCCTTAAATATTTCGACTGTTGTTTGTCATTTAGTAGGTAATTTATTTTTAAACAGCGTATCCATACGCTTTAACTCGTATCGATACGAATTCCTCCAGTGAGCTATGTTGGAAAAATTGCATCGATACGGTCTTGCCCGTAGGGGTGATAATGAGCCTGACCGGCTCGCGAGCTACTCGGGCTCGGCTCGGTCAAAGCTCGGTCAAAGCTCGGCTCGAGTGAGCTCGACTTGGGCTCGGGCTTGGCTCGAAACCTTAACAAGCCGAGCCCAGGCTCGGCTCGAAAAGCTCGTGAACAGGCTCGGAATCTACATATGCACTAAAATAAATTATGTGTTTGTATTTTCTTTCATTAGTTGATTGTTGTTTGATTTTGTATTTTTTTTAATTATGTGTTTGTATTATAAGAATATTTATTGATTATTTGGATTAATCTAATTTTTGTCACTTTTTCCCCCTTTCCGGTCATTGAATTTCGTTTTAGTGTTGGTTATGAAAGGGATTTTTAACGAATATTTTATATAAAAAAACTATACCAAACTTTTTCATTTCGAGCCGAGCCGAGCCTAACGAGCCCGAGCCAAGCCTGACGAGCTTCGAGCCTGAGCCGAGCCCAATAGAATTGTTTTCGAGCCGAGCTCGAGCCGAGCCTGGCCAGGCTCGGGCTCTGCTCGGCTCGTTATCACCCCTACTTGCCCGTATTAAAACGGTCGCCTAACCCGTACCGATACGCCTGTACGCGTATCGATACACCCATCTTGTAATTGTGCAACGACTCTTTCTTTTTTGAGACAGGTATCGATACGCCTCTTCGAGTACCAATACGGTAGGCTGCATGAGTGCATTTATGGTGGTGAGAGAGGGTTCCAACGGCTATAATCAATTCCCTAACCACCCAAACGACTAGAATTAATGGAGAAGGTATAAAAACAAGTAATTTGAAGACCAACAACAACTATTGCATCCAAGAGAAACATCTATACAAAAAATCCAAACTCAAGTGCAAAAATTCTTATTCTTGTAAAAATCCAAAATTGTATTGAGTGTAATTCTTATCTTGTCTTTCAATTTGGGTTGAGTGCTTGTATTCAAAGGGGCAAATTTGTATTGTGAGATATCCTACTTACCTTCAATTTCTTCTTTGTAACCAAGTAAGGGTTTGGTCAATTTTGGGTAGAAAATTGACCAGTATTGTAAAGGTTTCCTCCTAAGCCTAGAAAAGGGGAAGATCAATTAGTGAATTGTTGGAAAATCCTTAGTGGGAGCTAAGGTAGTGGATGTAGAGTTCACTTGGAACTTGAACCACTATAATTGCCTTGTTCTTCATTTTTATTCATACCACTTCCCCTACAAAATTTTAAAAACCCAATTCATCCACCCTCTTGGCTTTAATCAATCCCTTGATCCACTAAACAATTGGTATCAGAGTCTATCTCTTTGAAGGATTAACAACCGAAAGAGGAGATTCTAGGAAGAGTGTGATCATCAACAAAGCAAGCCATGGCATCTACCTCTGGCTCTAGCATGTACGAGTCACAATCGGTCACCAAACCGTCTTTCTTCAATGGTGACAACTATCCTTTCTGAAAGAACCAGATGCGTCTCTTCATAAAGTCTAATGATTACCTTGTCTGGGATGCTATAGAGGATGGTCCCATCATTCCGATGAAGAGAGACAATGAAGGAAGACTTGTGCCGAAAAGAAAAATAGAAATGAGTGAAGACGATCGAAAGAAGATTCAAATCAACGACAATGCTCTTCACATGTTATTTTGTGCTTTTGGACCGGATGTCTACTCCAAAGTTTCTTCCATCGAAAGTGCTAAAGAAGTGTGGGATACACTTGAGACAACCTATGAAGGGACAAGCGATGTGAAGGAAACAAAGATTGGAATTCTCAATCTTAGTTATGAGAATTTCAAGATGGAGCCCGACGAAACCGTATCAAAGATGTTTGATCATTTTTCAACAATCGTAAATGGGCTAAAGGGTTTTGGAGAGATCATCTCGGAGGACAAGCTAGTCCGGAAGCTACTCTACTCTCTTTCCGAGTCTTGGAATGGGAAAAGAACCGCTATCATCGAGGAAAAGAATTTGAAGACATTAAAGCTTGATGAGCTAGTTGGTTCTCTCCGAACTCATGAAATCATGAAGCAAGGAAGGGAAGATGAAAAGAAGAAGGAAGAAAGAAGAAAGAAGAGTGGAGAAGCTTGAGGTAGACAAAAAGAAGAAGCCAGGAGTGGCTCTCAAAGCTTCTCTACATGAGGAGAGCACTTCTAGTGAGGAGGAAGATCTTGAAGAATTGACTATGATAGCCAAAATATTCTCATGGTTTCTGAGGTCCAACCGGGGTAGAAAATTTCAAAGAATGATGGACTTCAAAACCAAGAACAATGAAGAATAAAATGATCCGATCATATGTTATGAGTGTAAGAAACCGGGTCATATTCGTTCCGAGTGTCCTCAACTCAAGAATAAGAGCTTTGAGAAGAAGAAGAAGCTCAAAGCAAAGCTTCCTACTTGGAGTGATGAGGAATCATCCGAGGATGAGGAACAAGAAGTGGCCAACCTTTGCGTCATGGCTCTTGAGGAGGATTCTTCTATGGTAACCTCTAACTCATCTGCTTTTGATTTTACATATGATGAATTGCATAAAGCTTATGATGAGTTACAAGAGGTGTATGACGAGTTAGTTGAGAAGTATAAGGAGTCCATTTTGAAAAATAAAAAAGTCATTTCGGATTTGCATGCTAAAAATGATTTAATTTCTCAAGCTAACTTGGAATTTGAGAAAAAAAAAATTAGGTCTACAAGATGAACTTGAATACTTTCAAAATGAAAATGTAGATTTAAATAATCTTATTTCTCAATGTAACATTGAACACCAAAAGGTGTTAGATGAGCTAATTAAGCTCAAAAAGTCTTTCAAGAGTGTTGGTACTTTGAAAAATGAAATAGGTGAATCATCTAGAACAAACCAACCTAAAAGAAAGAACTTTAACTACAAACAAAATGGCTCCTATAGGCATACTAAAACTAAAAGAATTAGAAGTGTATGGGTTCCTGAGGAACTTGTCAAATCTAATAATGTTGATGCCATGTCACCTTGGATTCCTAATGTAACCCCCTTAACCCGGCCTAGACGGTTGACCCGAATTAAGAAAGTCACACGGGGAAAACCAAAGTCAACCCGAAAGTCAACCTTGATTAACGACCTTTTTTTTTCCTTTTTAACCTTGTCTAGATGCACTTTAGACCTAATTGTGATCACACAAACATCATACCAAAAGATCACAAACATCAGAGATCAAACAGGGACTCAATTGAACAAATTACAACTTTAGGGACCAAAATGTAAATTCTGATAAATATGAGGACTTAATCCAAATTAAAGTTACCAACTTGAAATTAATCAGGTTTCGAGCTTCTCCGTAAAATTTCAGCTCAAAAGGACTTCCCAAACTCATACAATTGCACAAACAAGTTTCAGGACCAAAACGCAAACATTCCAAAACATATAACTGCCAATGTCAGCCCCCAACGGTCACCCGTTCCGAAACAGGCATAGCCCGTTTCGAAACTCGGGGCCGTTCCGCAACGCGTACCGAAACGGGGGTCTGGCAGTAGCCTTTCCGTTTCGGAACGGCCCCTCCCGTTTCGGACGCCTGGGCACAATTAAGGCACCCGTTCCGAAACGGTAGGTGCTGTTCCGAAACACCCTGCACAAATTGCCTCAAAAAGCATTATTAAACATGCAATTAAACATCCAATCATGCACCAAACGCCACCAAACTTTACCAGCATGCAATTAAACATAGAAGGGACATATAAGCATCTTCAATTCAACAAAATAACATCATAAGCAAAAAGCCCCAAATCTATAGGCATGCTTCCTACACAAGTAAGCCATTCAAGCATAAACTTCCAAAACAAGCATGTAAAGATCCAACACCAAAACCAACCTTCTCAACATCAAACAACATACTTAGGGAGTACTAGACATCTCCCAAAACATATACATTGGTCCCCCATTGCCAAATTACCAAAAGCTAAAATGTACTTAGAAAACCTTCCATACTTAGAGCTTTGTTTCCACTTGGATGCTTGCCCTACTTGCTGCCCTCAAGTACTCTAATGTTCTGCATTATTGAATTAAGAAAACGGAAGAGAGCGTAAGCAAAATCTTAGTGAGGAATGCTCGTAAAACCATTCAATAATGCTTTAACAAAACATTTATAAATCATGCTTCAAAACATCAATTGTACATGCTTAAAAGCTTACTTAAAACAAGCATCTCATGTTTCATGTCATAACATGTCATATTGGCAACAAGTGATAAATTTCATTCCTTTTAACAAGTTCATCATAACTTTCACCCCAAGGACTTTTAAACACCTTGGACCCCAAGGACTTTTAAACACCTTGGCCATGGACTTTTAAACACCATGATATAAATTACCTCAAGGACTTTTAAACACCTTGACCCCAAGGACTTTTAAACACCTTGGCCATGGACTTTTAAACACCATGAATTAAATCACCTCAAGGACTTTTAAACACCTTGACCCCAAGGACTTTTAAACACCTTGGCCTATGGACTTTTAAACACCATAGAAAGGACCACACAAGGACTTTTAAACACCTTTGTGTCCGTAACAAGAATCATCCAAGGACTTTTAACCACCTTGATGTTCTTAAGTAAACAAGGCTCACTCAAGGACTTTTAACCACCTTAGTGACCTTAACCTTTTCAAAACATCACTTACCAATATACATCATTAACATCATTTAATCCACTGTTTTAAAGCATTAAACCAAGCCATACTCATCATGCATTTAACAGCATTTTACCACATTTAATCAATGCCCAAAATCAAGGAACTCTTACCTTGAGTTTCCTTCAACATATGGCTTACAACAACAGCAAATACCATGCTAAACCATGCTTTCAAAACAGTAATTAAAACATGCAATAAACCACTTTGCATCACACATAGTCATGGCCACCACTAGAGAGAATTTCCGAAAACTTACACTCGAGCTTAGCAAAGTTGTTTAGACTTAAACTAAGCTCCCAAGACATTGGTTTCAAAGCCGAAAACCCAATTTCACTCACCGATTCCACTTCGCCTCTTGCCGAAGCACCAAATCAAGCCTCCGGATCACCACCACTTGGATCCAAAGATGCCTCCCCTCCAAACTTGTGTTTCTCCACTTTTTGGAATCAAAAACCTTGTTGAATCAACTAGCAAATGATGAGGTTTTGAAGATATGTTGATTAGGAATCAAAAGAATGTTGAAAGGAGGATTTTAGGTGAGAAAATCAGAAACAACTCTCTGGAAAACAAGTGTTTGGATTGAGAGAAAATGAGAGAAAGAAAATAGAAAAGTTAGTTAAGAAAATAGCCAAATGGCCTTTCCCTCCACTTTTGATATGTTTTAAAATCAGAATAAATCTCAAAATATCTTAGAAAAATCTGGAGAAACTACTTTTGGAATAATAGCTCCTTAAAGATTCAAAGTTTCAACTCTTTATAAAACAGTCACAAAACTTTCAAAAATTACATTTTGGTCACTAGCCAAAATGTCACTCTTCCAAAACCCATTTTTCAAAATTGATTTCATAGTTCACTTAATTATATTAAAAGATGATTTTAGAACATTTTTCCATATTTTTAATGCAACCCGAACTAGGCTTTCCTAATTTCACCTCTTTAGATTCGAACAACACTTTGACCAAACCGGTCAACGCCCAAAACTTCTAAGCCCAAAACCGGGGAGTTACAACTCTCCCCCCCTTAAGAAATTTCGTCCTTGAAATTTACCTGAAGGAAAGAGATAAGGAAACTGCTTTAGCATGTCTTCCTTCCGCTCCCACGTGGCTTCCTCAACACCGCGATGCTTCCACAGCACCTTCACCAACTCAATGGTCTTGCCACGAATAACCTTGCTATCCGAATCCAGAACCTTCACCGGTTCCTCATCATAGGTCAAATCCGGATTCAGTTCCACTTCCTCCACAGGCATCACATGCGAAGGATCAGATCTATACCTCCGGAGCATAGAGACATGGAACAAATCATGAATCTTCTCCAGCTCCTGAGGTAACCTCAACCGATACGCAACAGGACCCACACGCTCAACCACCTCATATGGTCCAATGTACCTAGGGCTCAACTTACCCTTTCGGCCAAACCGCATCACCTTCTTCCAAGGCGAAACCTTCAAGAACACACGGTCACCCACCGCATACTCTATCTCCTTACGCTTCAAATCCGCGTAAGACTTCTGCCGATCAGAGGCCGCCTTCAACCGCTCACAAATGAGCTTCACCTTCTCAGTGGTCCCTTTCAACAAAGCAGGCATCGAAACCAACTTTTGACCAGTTTCAGCCCAACAAAGAGGAGTCCTACACTTCCTCCCGTACAAAGCCTCAAAAGGTGCCATCTGTATACTTGCCTGATAACTGTTGTTATAAGAAAACTCAACCAAGGGCAGATGCTTCTCCCAAGAACCTTGGAACTCAATCACGCAGCACCTCAACATATCCTCTAAAATCTGGATAACTCGCTCAGACTGACCATCCGACTGAGGATGATAGGATGTACTGAAATGCAACCTTGTACCCAGAGCTTGATGTAAACACTGCCAGAAACGCGATGTGAACCTCGGATCCCTATATGACACAATCGACTTAGGTACACCATGCAGCCGCACAATCTCAGCAATGTACAGCTCTGCCAGCTTATCCAAAGAAAACGTAGTATGCACAGGCAAGAAATGCGCACACTTTGTCAGGCGATCCACAATCACCCAGACCGAATTCTTCTTCGATGGAGACAAAGGTAAACCAGATACAAAATCCATGGTAACCCTCTCCCACTTCCATTCAGGGATTTTCAACGGTTGCAACAACCCTGAAGGAACCTGATGTTCAGCCTTAACTCGCCGACACACCAAACACTTGCTCACAAACTCCGCAACATCCTTCTTCAAACCCACCCAATAGTACTCATCACGAAGATCACGATACATCTTAGTACTACCAGGGTGCATAGCAAAAGGACTACTATGACCTTCAGTCAGAATAGCACGCCTCAACTCAGCATCATTGGGCACTACTATTCGACTCCCAAAACACAGCACACCATCATCATTGAAACAGAAATCTGAAGGTCTACCCTCCGCGATATCCTGAACATGAGACACCAAGGAATCATCCAACAACTGCTTATCCTTGATCAACTGAACCATAGACGGCTTCACTTGTAACTCAGCCACAAGACCACCATCTCGCGATATGCTCAAGCTAGCAAACATGGCTCTCAGCTCAACAGCTACCTTCCTACTCAAGGCATCCGCAACAACATTAGCCTTCCCAGGATGGTACTCAATCGTCAGATCATAATCCTTGAGCAACTCCAACCAACGCCGCTGCCTAAGATTCAACTCCTTCTGAGACATCAGATACCTCAAACTCTTGTGATATGTGTACACAGTACACTTCTCACCATACAGATAATGTCTCCAGATCTTCAGAGCAAAAACCACTGCAGCCAGCTCAATATCATGCGTAGGATAATTGCGCTCATGCACCTTCAACTGCCGCGATGCATAAGCCACCACCTTACCCTCTTGAATCAGCACACATCCCAAACCAACATAGGATGCATCACTATAGACCACAAACTCTTTCCCTGATTCAGGCTGAATCAAGATAGGAGCTTGCGTCAAAGCCACCTTCAGCTTCTCAAAAGCCTGCTGTCTCACTTCTGTCCACTCATACTTAACATCCTTCTGCAACAGCTTTGTCAAAGGAGCAGCAATCTTGGAAAAACCATCCACAAACCTTCGGTAGTATCCCGCCAAACCAAGGAAACTACGGACCTCATGAACAGACTTAGGAACTTTCCAATTCATCACCGCCTCAATCTTCTGAGGATCAACACGAATCCCCTCAGCTGAGACCACATGTCCAAGAAACACCACCTCCCTTAACCAGAACTCACACTTACTCAGCTTAGCATAAAGCTGATTCTCCAACAAAGCTTGCAGCACAATCCTCAAATGCTCTTCATGCTCCTCCTCAGTACGCGAGTACACGAGGATATCATCAATGAACACCACAACAAACTTGTCCAGATATTCATGAAACACACGATTCATCATGTCCATGAAAGCAGCAGGAGCATTTGTCAACCCAAACGGCATCACAAGAAACTCATAATGCCCATACCTTGTCCTAAAAGCTGTCTTAGGCACATCCACATCCTTCACCTTCAACTGATAATACCCTGACCTCAAGTCAATCTTATAGAACACAGCAGCTCCCCGAAATTGATCAAAAAGATCATCAATCCTCGGCAAAGGATACCGATTCTTGATAGTCAACTTGTTCAGCTGACGGTAATCAATGCACATTCTTATAGTGCCATCCTTCTTCTTCACAAACAAGACCGGTGCTCCCCAAGGTGACACACTCGGCCGGATGAAACCACGATCAAGCAGCTCTTGCAACTGCGTCTTCAGCTCCTTCAGCTCCTTAGGTGCCATTCTATAGGGAGTAATGGACACAGGAGTTGTATTCTCATACAGCTCAATTCCAAACTCCACCTCGCGGTTAGGAGGTAAACCAGGCAACTCCTCAGGAAAAACACCAGGGAACTCCTTCACAACACGGATATCTTGCACACCCAACTCCTTAGAGCTAGGATTCATCACAAAGGCTAGATAAGCTTCGCAACCTTGCCTCAGCATCCTACTCGCCTCCAAGGTAGACACCACATTGACAAGAAACTTCACATTCTCGCCCACCACAACAACCTCATAATCATCCGCAAGCTTAAGCGAAACCCGCTTGTTCTCACAATCCACAACAGCACGATGCTCAGCAAGCCAATCCATACCAAGGATCACATCGAAACCATAGAAGGGCAACTCCATATGATCAACATGGAAAACATGCTCTTGAACAACCAAGGGACACCTTCTATAAAGCTTCCTAGTCACAACAGTCTCACCAAAAGAACTAGTGACTCGAACACCAACATCCAAAGACTCAACAGGCAAACCAAGCAATTCAGCATGCTCACGCAAAATGCATGAATGCGTAGATCCAGAATCAATCAATGAAAGCAATGACAAGGACTGCAAAGTAAAGGTACCTGCAATCACATCCGCATCATTCATGCCCTCTCGCTGAGCATACACCCTCGGTTGGCCTCCACCCTCAGGCTGAATAGCCACAACATGGGCCACTCCACGACCACCTTCCTCTCTCCTCTGGAAATTACCACGGCCGCGCCCACGACCTCTCTGCGGTGCCGCAACAACAGGAGCACGCACCTGATCACCAGCCAACCTAGGACAATCACGCCTCAAATGGTCTGCGGATCCACAATTCAAACACCCATTACCAGCTGCCGCAACAGGAGCTTGCACCTCTCTCACAGCACGGGGACAGTCATGTTTCATGTGACCACGGGAACCACAGATCCAACAAGCACTAGGATCAACTCTAGCACTGCCACCCCTAGCAGGTGCACCACCACCTCTCTTGGCTGAGGGCTGATACATCTGATCACGTCCCCTCTTGTTCCGTCCACCTCCAGAACTATACTCAGCAGCTCGCTTGCCAGCACCCTTAGCAGATAAACTCAAGTTCATCTCAACGTCCTTGGCTCGACCCACCAACACGTCAAAATCATCATACTCGGCGGCCAGCAAATACATTTTCACATCCGTCTCTAAACCATAACGGAACCTCTCGCACCTTGCCCGCTCATCAGGTACCAGCTCCGGTGCATACTGACTGAGTCGCACAAACTGCACCTCATACTCAGCCACACTCATGCTCCCTTGGGTAAGAGACATGAATTCGCGCTTCTTCTCATCTAGATATCTTACACCCGAATATCTCCTTTTGAACACACTCTGAAAGAATGTCCAAGTCACATCAGCTTCTGCCATCCCAGCAATAGTGGTTGTCCACCACGTATACGCATCCTTCTGCAGCAAGGACACAACACAACCCAGCTTCTGCACATCAGTGCAACTCATCTGGCCCAAGATTCGCTTGGTACTCTCTAGCCAAGCTTCAGAACTCTCAGCAGACATACCCCTGAACTCAGTCCCACCAACACTGCGCAGACGCTCCAAAGGTAGTCTGACACCAGCATCTTCCTGATGCCCCGCTCCACGAGCCCCAGCTACTGCTGCTTGAAAAGCACCAGCAATAGCTTGCACTAACATCGTCATATCAGGCATAGCTTGCCCCTGACCAGCCCCAGGTCCAGCAGCTCCAGCGCCAGCTGCAGCTCCAGCTTCCTCAGCCCCAGCACCACCACCACCAGGTGGAGGAGGAGGTAACACCGCACTACCCGTGTTTTCCTCATTCTCGTTCTCATTAGGAGCCGTAGCTCGCACATTACCTCGTAACTTTCTACGTGGTGCCATACTTTTACCATGCAATCACAACACAAATAAAACAAAGTCAGGCCCAGCAAGGTAAGCAATCCAAGTATTCAAGCTCAATTTCATTTCAAAACAACATCTTTCCTTTAGCTTTGATTTGGCAATGGGTACCCACTACATGCTACATCACATCACATACTTCAATTGCATCAAAATCACAAGCCATTAAACATGCTTTCACTCAACAATCATACAAGGCATACATACTTCAATCATGCATACATACATTCCCAATTACTCGAGAACTCAGCTCTGATACCACCAAATGTAACCCCCTTAACCCGGCCTAGACGGTTGACCCGAATTAAGAAAGTCACACGGGGAAAACCAAAGTCAACCCGAAAGTCAACCTTGATTAACGACCCTTTTTTTTCCTTTTTAACCTTGTCTAGATGCACTTTAGACCTAATTGTGATCACACAAACATCATACCAAAAGATCACAAACATCAGAGATCAAACAGGGACTCAATTGAACAAATTACAACTTTAGGGACCAAAATGTAAATTCTGATAAATATGAGGACTTAATCCAAATTAAAGTTACCAACTTGAAATTAATCAGGTTTCGTGCTTCTCCGTAAAATTTCAGCTCAAAAGGACTTCCCAAACTCATACAATTGCACAAACAAGTTTCAGGACCAAAACGCAAACATTCCAAAACATATAACTGCCAATGTCAGCCCCCAACGGTCACCCGTTCCGAAACAGGCATAGCCCGTTTCGAAACTCGGGGCCGTTCCGCAACGCGTACCGAAACGGGGGTCTGGCAGTAGCCTTTCCGTTTCGGAACGGCCCCTCCCGTTTCGGACGCCTGGGCACAATTAAGGCACCCGTTCCGAAACGGTAGGTGCTGTTCCGAAACACCCTGCACAAATTGCCTCAAAAAGCATTATTAAACATGCAATTAAACATCCAATCATGCACCAAACGCCACCAAACTTTACCAGCATGCAATTAAACATAGAAGGGACATATAAGCATCTTCAATTCAACAAAATAACATCATAAGCAAAAAGCCCCAAATCTATAGGCATGCTTCCTACACAAGTAAGCCATTCAAGCATAAATTTCCAAAACAAGCATGTAAAGATCCAACACCAAAACCAACCTTCTCAACATCAAACAACATACTTAGGGAGTACTAGACATCTCCCAAAACATATACATTGGTCCCCCATTGCCAAATTACCAAAAGCTAAAATGTACTTAGAAAACCTTCCATACTTAGAGCTTTGTTTCCACTTGGATGCTTGCCCTCCTTGCTGCCCTCAAGTACTCTAATGTTCTGCATTATTGAATTAAGAAAACGGAAGAGAGCGTAAGCAAAAGCTTAGTGAGGAATGCTCGTAAAACCATTCAATAATGCTTTAACAAAACATTTATAAATCATGCTTCAAAACATCAATTGTACATGCTTAAAAGCTTACTTAAAACAAGCATCTCATGTTTCATGTCATAACATGTCATATTGGCAACAAGTGATAAATTTCATTCCTTTTAACAAGTTCATCATAACTTTCACCCCAAGGACTTTTAAACACCTTGGACCCCAAGGACTTTTAAACACCTTGGCCATGGACTGTTAAACACCATGATATAAATTACCTCAAGGACTTTTAAACACCTTGACCCCAAGGACTTTTAAACACCTTGGCCATGGACTTTTAAACACCATGAATTAAATCACCTCAAGGACTTTTAAACACCTTGACCCCAAGGACTTTTAAACACCTTGGCCTATGGACTTTTAAACACCATAGAAAGGACCACACAAGGACTTTTAAACACCTTTGTGTCCGTAACAAGAATCATCCAAGGACTTTTAACCACCTTGATGTTCTTAAGTAAACAAGGCTCACTCAAGGACTTTTAACCACCTTAGTGACCTTAACCTTTTCAAAACATCACTTGCCAATATACATCATTAACATCATTTAATCCACTATTTTAAAGCATTAAACCAAGCCATACTCATCATGCATTTAAAAGCATTTAACCACATTTAATCAATGCCCAAAATCAAGGAACTCTTACCTTGAGTTTCCTTCAACATATGGCTTACAACAACAGCAAATACCATGCTAAACCATGCTTTCAAAACAGTAATTAAAACATGCAATAAACCACTTTGCATCACACATAGTCATGGCCACCACTAGAGAGAATTTCCGAAAACTTACACTCGAGCTTAGCAAAGTTGTTTAGACTTAAACTAAGCTCCCAAGACATTGGTTTCAAAGCCGAAAACCCAATTTCACTCACCGATTCCACTTCGCCTCTTGCCGAAGCACCAAATCAAGCCTCCGGATCACCACCACTTGGATCCAAAGATGCCTCCCCTCCAAACTTGTGTTTCTCCACTTTTTGGAATCAAAAACCTTGTTGAATCAACTAGCAAATGATGAGGTTTTGAAGATATGTTGATTAGGAATCAAAAGAATGTTGAAAGGAGGATTTTAGGTGAGAAAATCAGAAACAACTCTCTGGAAAACAAGTGTTTGGATTGAGAGAAAATGAGAGAAAGAAAATAGAAAAGTTAGTTAAGAAAATAGCCAAATGGCCTTTCCCTCCACTTTTGATATGTTTTAAAATCAGAATAAATCTCAAAATATCTTAGAAAAATCTGGAGAAACTACTTTTGGAATAATAGCTCCTTAAAGATTCAAAGTTTCAACTCTTTATAAAACAGTCACAAAACTTTCAAAAATTACATTTTGGTCACTAGCCAAAATGTCACTCTTCCAAAACCCATTTTTCAAAATTGATTTCACATTTCACTTAATTATATTAAAAGATGATTTTAGAACATTTTTCCATATTTTTAATGCAACCCGAACTAGGCTTTCCTAATTTCACCTCTTTAGATTCGAACAACACTTTGACCAAAACGGTCAACGCCCAAAACTTCTAAGCCCAAAACCGGGGCGTTACACCTAAGGGAACCAAGGTTTTGGGAGCAAACACTCGTGGACCCAAAATGATTTGGGTACCAAAAATCAAAGCTTAATCCCTTTGCTTGTAGGGGGAGCATTGCAACAAGGCCAAAGCACAAAGCCAAAACTCATGGTACCTTAATAGTGGATGCTCGAGGCACATGACCGGAGACAAGAGTCGATTCATGGATTTAAAGTCAAAAAATGGAGGAGTAGTAACATTTGGTGACAACTCCAAAGGCCACATTGAAGGTATTGGCTCCATAGGTAATCACTCTACTATACTTTTTGAAAATGTGTTGTATGTCAATGGTCTAAAGCATAATTTATTGAGCATTAGTCAATTGTGCAATAAAGAGTTTAATGTCTTATTTGATAAAAATGGATGTAAAATTGTTGACATTAAATCTAATAGAACAATGTCCATTGGTCATCGCATAGGAAACATATATATGGTGCATTTAGATGACATTCATACATCCCATGCATGTTTTGTTGCACAAAATGAAAATGATGCATGGTTATGGCATAAGAAAATAGGATATGCTAGCATTAGTGTTTTAGAAAAATTAGTTTCCCTAAATCTAGTTAGAGGTTTACCCAAGATTAAGTTCTCAAATGATAAAATATGCGATGCATGCTCTAAGGGTAAACAACATAAATCATCCATTAAATCCATTAATAATGTCTCTACTAGTAGATGTTTACAATTAATTCATATGGATCTATTTGGGCCAATTAGAACTACTAGCTTGGGTGGAAAATCATATGCTTTTGTGCTTGTTGACGATTACTCTAGATATACTTGGTTTCTCTTTTTAAGCACCAAGGATGAGGCTTTAGAAAACTTCATCACATTTTAAAAAATAACTCAAAATGATCTTGAGCTTAAGATTTCTCACATTAGAAGTGATCATGGAACCGAGTTTCAAAATCTAGGTTTTGAAGAGTTTTTAAATGAAAATGGTATTAACCACAATTTTTTGGCACCTCGAACTCCTCAACAAAATGGGGTAGTTGAGAGGAAAAATAGGACTTTACAAGAAATGGCTAGAACCATGCTTTGTGAACACAATTTACCTAAATATTTTTGGGCGGAAGCCACTAACACCGCTTGCTATACTATTAACCGAGTAATGATTAGGCCTATTTTAAAGAAAACTCCTTATGAGATTTTAAAATCTAAAAAGTGTTGAGTGTACAAAAGTTCTACTTTTTACCCCCTATTTAACCCATATTTCTGCTGCATTCAAGCATAATTCATTGCATTTATGATAGATTTCACATATGCATCACAATTATATAAAATGGCACAGTTGCTACTGATTTTGGCTGATTTTGCAAAAAGATGCTATGGCAGACTCAGGGCAGTGACGAAGCAAAGCTGGAACACAGGACTGAAGTCGAGAAGGAAGACGATGTCGTGGCTGCCAATGACGACAGTAATGGTGAAGGGAAAAATGAAGTGGAGCTCGACAGATAGAGGAAATTAAGCCGGTCTGTCGTGGGCCACTCTTATATTTTTCTGAGCCCTAGATCAGAATGAAGGCCAAGCCCAAAGTTCAAGGAAGAAACCCAAAGCAAGAAAAGAGAACGAATTAAAGGCATCTACTCAGAAGATTTAATCTTAATTAGAGTTGTACTTTAGTTTGAACTTTTATTCTTACCTTATTAGAAAACTTGAACCCAAGGCCTATATAAAGGCTTGTAATTTGACCTAGGGAAGGATATCTCCTCTCTAGCCGTCTTCCCCCAAACCCTAGTCGTCTTCCCCCTTCTCATCATGTTCTAAACTTCCCCTAGGGCTAAGGGTTGATTCTGTAAAGTAGTTGCGAGGATTGTACTATTTTTAGGAATTTTCTGTTCAATAAAATAAACTTCAAGTTTGCTTATTCTGGTTTTCAACATCTTACAAGAGTATCGAGAGAGCATTGTGAGATTATTCATTTACTTAATATCAAGAGAGTTAAGTATACGAAAGGAATAAGTGCGGGTTCTCCAGTTTATGGTTGAACTATCTCGGACCTAGGGATAGGACGAGGTTAAGTGGCTAAGGAAGAATTCAACAACATCGGTGCTCATCCTTCGATTCACGACGGGAGGTATCATCAAAGACGTTTTCATCGACAGACTTGGACCTAGGGATAGGACAAGTCACAGCAGAGATTTTTGCCAAGCTTGAAGTACAGAGTTGTGTGATCGCTGCCGCGACAACAACAGACTGCTGCCGCGACAGAACATGAATTTCTTATACAATGCAACATCTGCACTACCAAGCAGATCAATACCAGCCTATTTCTTAACCTTGAAAACGCCGTTATTTTATATTCAGTATTCTTCAATATTCGTCTACAATCAATTAAACTCTCTTCTTTCTCTCTTGTGCAGCAATCCAAGGATAAAGCTATTTCCATTCCCTGTGGATTCGACATCAGATACTTCGTGTATCACTTTACTACTTGCGTCGTGTACACTTGCACTATATTGCAACAGACTATTTTACACGCAACAAGTTTTTGGCGCCGTTACCGGGGACTGGCAACATATCTTTACCCTACTTTTACTGCACTTTCTTTTTCTTTCTTTTTTTAATTTTTCTGTTTTTATTGGGACTGGTCACCCTGTGCTTTTCACAAGGTTTTTCGTTTGCTTATGCGCAGATCTAGACGTGGCAAAGAACCTGAGTACAAACTAGATCCTAAAATCGAACGCTTGTGCAATCTCAGGAACCGAGTCCGTCTTTTGATAGCCAGAAACGATTATCTTGAGGAACATTTAGAAGCAATGCATAACGGGAGAAACAATCCAAGGAATCCCGAAGATCCTCTCGTCGATGACGGGAATGGACAGCCTACTGCCGTGGCCGCACGCCGGTCGTGCCGTGATTACATGATCAATGATCATGTGGAACTTGAGACCACCTTGCCAGACGTGGAAGCTGAAAATTTTGAGCTGAAACCTGTGATGTTCAGCATGATCAATTCCGCTGGCCAATTTAGTGGTGCTGCTACAGAGGATGCCCGGGAACATCTGAAAACGTTCCAGGAAATCTGTGGATCGTTCAGATTACCAGGAGTAAATCCAGAGATACTGAGGCTTCGATTATTTCCTCATTCACTGAGGGATAGAGCGAAGAGTTGGTGGAATAAACTAACGCCGGGTTCAATACAAACTTGGGCGGATCTCACTCGTGAATTTTTATCTCGTTTTAATCCTTCCCATTTATCTGAGCGATTACGTAATGAAATTACTACTTTTCAACAGGAAGATGACGAGCCAATGCACGAGGCATGGGACATGTTTACCACTCTTCTGAGGAATTGCCCGATGCACGGATTCCCCGTTTGGAATCAAGTCATCAAGTTCTACAATGCTGCCAACACACACACCCGGATGAGAATAGATTCAGCAACAAATGGATTGTTGTTGGACAAAGATCCAGACGAAGCCATGGTAGTATTGAAAAAACTAGCAAAGAATGAAGAGCATTTTCCCACAGTGAGAAGAGGTAAACGAGTACTAGCTGTGAAAGATTATGAGGCTGACAATTCCCTAAAGACACAGGTTGCGTACCTTACAAAGGCAGTAGAAAATTTGCTAAAGAAAGATTCAAAACCTGTCTACTCTGTAGAAGAGGTATGTGAAACTTGTAGTGGGAATCACAGTTCGGAAGACTGCCCGCTACAGCTAGAGGAAGGGATGTATGTTGGAAACTATAACAAGCAAAGAAATTATGACTCCAACAATTACAATCCCAACTAGAGGAAAGGCCCCAAGTTCTCCTGGAGTAACCCAAACAACGCATTAAATCCTCAAGTGCAGAACACTCAAAATCAGGGGGCATCCAGAATCCTGACACGGCAGCAACCGCAACAGCAGCCGACAACCGCACTTAGTATACTAGAGCAAACTTTGGCCACATTCATGTCACAGACAGGAGCTTACATGGCAAACATGGATCAATTTGTCAAGAAGACTGAGTCGTTCATGGACAAAATAGAGATGAGAATGACTAACCATGAAGCTACACTGAAATAACTGGAGACACAAATGGGTCAGGTTTCCCAGCATATTAAGCCAAGGCAGAACGGAGGATTCCCTAGTGATACTGAGGTCGCTAGACAACCCACACATGAGCAGTGCAAAGCTATTACAACTAGAAGTGAGAAACAACTGCCAGGGCCGGAGATGAAAACCAGACCGATCGAGGAACCAGCCCTAGATACAGCTGCCGCGAACACTGCCCCGACAGACGATAAACAACCTGCTGCCGCCACACCTACCACGACAACAGAAGGGACAGAGGAGAAAGACATAGATCTTGAAGAACCTAAGCCTTTTCAGATCCGAATACCATGTGAAGGACGAATTGAAGATTACCGTACTCCACCTCTTTTTCCACAGCGGTTACAAAAGCAGAAACATGAGTACCAACTCAAAAAGATCTATGATATTTTTAAGCAGGTTCACATTAACATACCGTTGTTAGACGCCATCAAGCAGATGCCCGGTTATGCGAAATTTCTCAAGGATGCTATTTCAAAAAGATCTAGACTTGGGGAATTCGAAACGGTAAAAATGATAGAAGGATGAATGACGATCTTGCACAGGCATCCACCCTAGAAAAAGAAGGATCCTGGGAGCTTCATCATACCGTGCATAATTGGTGACAAATTCGTGGGTAAGGCACTTTGTGATCTAGGTGATAGTATTAATTTAATGCCAAAATCTGTATTTCAAAAATTAGGTATTGGACGAGCACGGCCCATAACAGTCAGGCTGCAGCTGGCAGACTGCTCTTACGTACAACCAAAAGGGAAGATCGAAGATATTCTGGTAAGAGTGGATAAGTTCATTTTTCCTGCTGACTTTCTTGTTTTAGACTGTGAAGCAGATGAGAACGCACCAATCATCCTGGGGCAACCCTTCCTAGCCACATGCAGATCACTAATTGATGTAGAGAAGGGAGAGCTTACAATGAGAGTAAATGATCAAGAGATCAAGATCAACGTTCTCCAGGCAATTAAACATGCTGATGCATAAGAAGAATGCAAGGCCATCACTGAAGTAATCCTTGACCAACCCTGCATCAGTTCGAGCTGCCATGACATTAAATTTGGTCACTGCCACAACAGCCATCTGGAAGACTGTCATGACAGCAACTCCTCGGAATCAGACACATCTGACACTGAAGGTCATGAGGAGGTAAATTGGATAGGTAATCATCCAGGTAAGTTACTCGAGCCCTTAAATTATACCTCGAATGAACACATAATCCAAAAGCCTTCAACTCGAGAACCACTTGTTTTAGATCTTAAGCCCCTGCCAGGGCAGCTTAAATATGTTTTTCTTGGTTTAAATGATACATTGCCCGTAATCATCCCTTCCAAGTTAATGCAGAAACAGGAACAACAGCTGATAGGGATGCTGCAGCAGCATAAAAAGGCTATTGGGTGGACGATAGTTGATATCCAAGGCATCAGTCCGGCAATATGTATGCACAAAATTCTCCTAGAGGATGATCATAAGCCAACCATTGATGCACAGAGACGCTTAAATGACGCTATGCGAGAAGTGGTGAGAAAAGAAATTATCAAATGGCTTGATGCTGGGTGTTGAGTGTGTAAAAGTTCTATTATTTACACCCTTTTTAACCCATATTTCTGCTGCATTCAAGCATCATTGCATTGCATTTAGGTTAGTTTTCAGAAAAACATCACAAAAGGATTAAAAGCACGGATTCTACTAAAAGATGGCTATTTTTGCAGGTATCTGCCATAGTAGACGTTGAAGGCAGGCGCAGGGCAGAGAAGCAGGAAAGCTGAACTGGACAAGCAGACGAAGAAGACGAAGCTGCCATGGACCTGTCGTGACAGCAAGGTGTCAGCAGACTTACGAAGAGGAAAAATGAAGTGGACCTCGATAGATAGAGAAAAATCTGCTCGTCTGTCGTGTGAAAGCCAAATATTTTTCCTAGCCCCGGATCAAAAGATATGTCAAGCCAAAGCTCAAGGAGAGGAAATCCCATGAAACAAGGAGGCGGCTGAAAAGTAGGATCCTTAGAGATTAAGTCTTTATTAGAATCTTACTTTTAATTAAAGTTGTAATCCTTGTTAACTTAGAATTCTTGAGCCCAAAGCTTATATAAGGGCATAGATTTTAACCTAGGGGAAACAATAACCGATAACCAAAACCCCATAACCGAAACCTAAACCCCCCTGTCGTCCATCCGTCACCGACATGTTCTAAATCCCCCCTAGGGCCACGGGTTGTTTTGTAAAGTAGTTGCAAGGGTTGTTTTGTTTTAGGATTTTCCAAGTTCAATAAAATAAACTTCAAGTTCTCTTATTTTGGTTATTAACATCTTGCAAGAGCATCGGGAGAGCATTGTGAGGTTATCTATTTACTTAGCATCGGGAGAGTTAAGTATACGAAAGAAATAAGAGCAAGTTCTCTAGTTTATAGTTGAACTATCTCGTGCCTAGGGATAGGGCGAGGTTAAATGGCTAAAGAAGAATTCATACACATCGGTGTTCATCCTTCGATTCACGCCGGGAGGTATCATCAAAGACGTGATCATCGACAGACTTGGACCTAGGGATAGGCCAAGGCAGATCTGGGACTCTTGCCAAACTTGAAGAACAGAGTTGGTGTGTTCGCTGCCGAGACAGCCAACGGACAGCTGCCGCGACAGGTGCTGTCGGCGACAGGCGCGACGACAGAACTGGAGTTCCTAAACTCTGCAATACCTGCACTACTGAGCAATTCAATACCAGCCCATTCTCTCTATCTTGATTTCTCTACTTTTATTTTCCAGTATTCCTTATTATTTTCGTGACAATATCTTAATCTATTCTTTTCCCCTTGTGCAGATAGCGAAGGAAAGGGTTAGCCCAGTCCTTGTGGAGACGATATCCGATACTCTAGTATCACTTTACTACTTGCGTCGTGTACACTTGCACTACATTGTGATAGACACTTTTACACGCAACAAGTTTT
The DNA here is from genome assembly GCA_030270665.1 of Hibiscus trionum. Classification (NCBI taxonomy): domain Eukaryota; kingdom Viridiplantae; phylum Streptophyta; class Magnoliopsida; order Malvales; family Malvaceae; genus Hibiscus; species Hibiscus trionum. The sequence goes on from BSYR01000021.1 coordinate 35,270,928, forward strand.
TGGCGCCGTTGCCGGGGATTGGCAACATAACTACATCTTTCTTTTATTGCACTTTTTGTTTTTACTTTTATTTTTTGTTTTCGTTTTTATTTTAATTTTTCTTTATTTTCTTTACTCTCGCTTTTCACGAGGTTTACTTGTTTATGCGCAGATCTAAAAGAGGTGAAGATCCTGAATATCAATTAGATCCGGAAATCGAACGATCTTTCAACCTCAAGAAACAACTTTGTCACTTACTAGCAAGGAACGAATACCTTGAGGAACAGCTAGAGAAGATGGCCCACAATGGAAACAACCCACCTAATGGAGCTGTTATACCGCCTGTCGGCAACCCGCCTGCAGCAGCCGGACGACGGACATGTCGTGACTACATGTTGAACGATCATGTAGAGCTGGAAACCACACTGCCGGATATTGAAGTTGATAACTTCGAGCTTAAACCTGTCATGTTTAGTATGATCAACAACGCCGGGCAGTTTAGTGGTGCTGTGACAGAAGATGCTAGGGAGCATCTCAAAACGTTCCAGGAAATCTGTGGTTCGTTTAGACTGCCAGTAGTTAATCCGGAGATACTGAGGCTTCGGTTATTTCCTCACTCATTGAGGGACAGAGCTAAAACTTGGTGGAATAAACTTACGCCGGGTTCAATCATAACTTGGGCAGATTTATCTCGTGAATTTTTATCTCGTTTTAATCCTTCGCATTTATCTGAGCGATTACGTAATGAAATTGCTACTTTTCAACAGGAAGATGACGAGCCGATGCACGAAGCCTGGGACAGATTTACTACTCTTCTACGGAACTGCCCAATGCATGGATTCCCCGTCTGGAATCAGGTTACAAAGTTCTATAACGCTGCCAACCTTCAAACTCGTATTCGAATTGATTCTGCAGCAAATGGACTATTATTGGATAAAGATCCAGACGAGGCTTTGCAAGTTTTGAAAAATCTGGCTAAGAATGAGGAGCAGTTTCCGACTGCAAGAAGAGGGGGTAAACGGGTACTTGCTGTCAAGGATTACGAGGCCGACAGCACGATGAAATCACAGGTAGCATTCCTTACTAAAGCAATGAAAAGGTTATTGAATGATGATGGTTTACAAGGATTTGCTGTTGAGGAAGTATGCGATATCTGTGAGGGAAATCATAGTCGGGATGAGTGCCCAATAAATGTAGAAGAGGGAAAATATGTTGGAAATTACAAGCCAAACTACAATTCCAACAATTATAACCCCAATTGGAGCAAGGATCCCAAATTTTCTTGGAGTAATCCTAACAATGCTCTGAATCCTCAAGCACACAATCAGAATCAGGGAGGACCTAGACTGCTGACACGACAGCAACTGCCGCAACACCTGCCGCAGAACCTGCCGCCGCCGCAGCAACAGCAGCCACCGCCTGAAACGAGCAGTATATTGGAACAGACTCTGGCCACCTTTATGTCTCAGGCCGGAACTTATATTGAGAATATGAATCAGTTTGTTAAGAAGACAGAGAACTTCATGGATAAAACCGAGATGAGGATGACAAATCATGAAGCTACTTTGAAATCTTTGGAGACACAAATGGGTCAGGTTTCTCAGCATATTAAGCCAAGGCAGATCTGGGATTCTTGCCAAACTTGAAGAACAGAGTTGGTGTGTCTGCTGCCGCGACAGCTAACGGACAGCCGCCGCGACAGGTGCTGTCGGCGACGGGAGCGACGACAGAACTGGAGTTCCTAAGCAATCCAATACCTGCACTACCAAGCAATTCAATACCAGCCCATTCTCTCTATCTTGATAACTCAATTCTTTTATTTGTGTTTTTATCTTATTATTCTCGTGACAACTCTCAAATATTTCTTTTACTTTCGTGCAGTAAATCAAGGTGAAGCTATTAGCCCAATCCCTGTGGAGACGATATCCGATACTTCGTATCACTTTACTACTTGCGTCGTGTACACTTGCACTACAATTGCGATAGACACTTTTACACGCAACAAGTTTTTGGCGCCGTTGCCGGGGACTGGCAACACACTCTTACCCTAGCTTCTGCACTTTTCTTTTTCTTTTTATTTTTTATTTTTTTCTTTTTCTATAAAAAAAATCAGGTGAAATACAGGTTTAAGGAGCATCAACATGCCAGGAAAAACCATTCGAGAGCTGATGTGGGAAAGTTCTTGCAATTACCGTAAAGGTAATCATGCATTCGAAAGTCGTCCCTATTTTTCCGGTGAATATATGGACAACCAACGAGGGAACCAACAAGAACAAGATATGCCGCCACGACAGCAACAGGGGCAGCAAATGTCGATGCCGCAGCAGCAAAATTTTTTATGGTACGATCAAAACCCACAAAATTTTTTATACCATAACAGTTTTGCTGCAGAACCCGACCTGCCCTGGCAATGTCATCATCCTCAAGAGCAGTCAAAATCCTTAGAAGACACACTGCAAGCCTTCATGGCACTCACTCAAGAAGTGTCGGTTTCTATAGATGCAAGTATCGCCAAGATGGATGCACTCTTGAGCAGACCGGTCCTCATTCATGCCACGACTGAACCTGAAATCCCGAGGCAAGATGACGAGGATGCCCATGTGAAGGAATACCAAACATATGATGAGTCTGAGCAACAACTTGCCATGGCAATGATCGAGGAGCCGGAATGGAGCAACACCGCGACAACGCTGAGTGAAATTCAAGAGAATGTCACGGCAGCAACCACTTCCGAGGCAGAAACCCCAGTCAAAGCGGAAACTGCCGCCTCGACAGAAACTGCCGCCTCGGCAGAAACTGCCGCCTCGACAGCAACTGATGCTGAAGCAGCAACCACATCAGAGGCAAATTCTCAACCCACTACCTCGATTATGCCTGACCAAGATTGCACACATCCATCCCTGTCATAGCACTCGCACGACCACCTAGAAGAGCTACCCACTGACAATGCCTCGCCGATGGAATATGAGCAGGTAATAAACGAACCTTTTGAATTCTTTGAAAACTCACAAATTTCATTGCAGGTATTAGAGGAACCAAAGCCGGTGGACATAGAATCATCAAAGTCTCTACTGACGGAGATCTACGAGTGGTCAACAAAATTTAGTATAGAGAGTGATGGCACTTACCAATGTCCCATTGACCTGCAAAGTAACCTGACAACGAACTGTCAAAATAACTGGCTGCCGCAGCAGCAGACACGACAGCAAGGGCTACATTCAACCACAACAACATTCAACGAAAACAAGGTAAGTTTGTGGCCGAATGTCAATTTGATTTTTTCTAATCATATATTCATGCCCTCAGAAACATTACCAAGAAGGGAGGACTTCATGGACTACAAAGGGAAGAGAAAGAAAGGAGCCTCCACCATGAGAATAATCACCAGATAGAGGGTACGGATGGACTTCAAGAAGTACCGGAAACGACCCCTCAAGCATCAATAGAACAGGGAGTAGTTACTTTAGGAGATGCCCCTCAAGGCACTCCTAATTTAACTTATTTTATTTTATTTTATCTTTATTATTTTAGGAATTAGAAATTTGATATTAGTTTTTAGTTTGATTTTGTTATTAGGTAAACAAAGAAAAACCCTTGCAATGACGATACAAGCAACCCGAGGAAGCTCTGCCTCCACCCCTGCCGCGGCAGCACTCATACTCTCAGGGCAGCATCCACAGCTCCTCCGACAAAGTCCAAAGAGACTGCCCGCCGACAGCTCCTCTTCCAAAGCTCCAGCAGCAGCGACGACAGCCGCACAACTTAAGTTTTCTTTTTCTTTTTCTCTGTCGCCTGCTATATATATTATCTTTTTTTGATGTTTAACTTTTTTGTCATCTTTTTCTTTCTGTTTTTCATCTTTTGTGTCATGCATTGAGGACAATGCAACCCTTGAGTTTGGGGGTAGGCAGTCCTCCTAATTATTAATATAATATTGCATTTAGTTTTAATTGTGTCGCATTTATTTTATGCAAAAAAAAACTGAAAATATTGGAAATTTTGGCTGAAAACTTAAAACTGAACTTACCTGTCGTGGCAGCAACTTTAGGATAGTCTTTAGGAGAAGTTTAGAGCCTTTCTATAGTTCTGAAAATTTAAACACCATTGTGACTGTTATAATGCTTAGACTTCTTTTAGCCAAACTAGAATAGAAAACTTAGCACTTAGAGTAGAAAAGATACTAGAATCTCAGGAAACCTAGAGGTACCTACCACTGGCTCTAGGCAGATAACCAGAGAAAAACTTCTAGAGGTGCCTATCACCGGCTCTAGACAGTTAACTAGAGGTGCCTGAAATACTGGCTCTAGTAGAAAAGAGAAGAAATTAGAAAAAAGGGAAATAACTAGAGGTGCCCGATTCTGGCTCTAGTAAGAAAAAGAAAGAAAACAGTCTCGTAAGAAAAACTCTAAACAAGCTAAAGAATAATATTCTAGTGAAACTAAGAGAGTCTTGGCATATAACTGTTCACAAGCATGCACACACTGCACGAGGACTATAGAGAGATTCCGGACAGATCCTAGATCATCCGACAGGGTGCTGCCGTCACAGGGAACGAACGACGGGTAAGGGAAAGTTCACTGTTTGAAAGCCAAAACAAAAATATTTCATTTTTCTTTTAGGTCTGAATTGCTTGAGGACAAGCAAAGATTTGAGTTTGGGGGTGTGATCAGTGCTTAAAAGTTCTATGTTTTACCCATCATTTATCCTTATTTTTGCTGCACTCAAGCATGTTTAACTGCATTTTAGGTTAAGTTTTGCATAAATATCACATTTAGATAAAACTGCGCAGATACTGCTAAATTTGGTTACTTTTGCAGGTATCTGCCGTGGCAGCAGTCGTGACAGCACCCAGGGCAGCAATCGTGGCAGGCACTGGGCAGCGATACATAAAATCTGGAATGAGCAGTCAAGGAGGACGTTGCTGCCATGGTTGCCACCGTAGCAGACGGTGAAGGCGGGCGAAGGGCAGAGAAGCAGAAGAGCTGAACTGGACAAGCAGACAAAGAGGACGATGCTGCCATGGAGCTGCCGTGACAGCAATAGGACAGCAGTTTTACGGAGAGGAAAAGCAAAGTGGACCTCGATAGATAGAGAAAATTATGCTCGTCTGTCGTGTGAAAACCATATATTTTTCCAAGCCCCGGATCAAAAGATATGTCAAGCCAAAGCTCAAGGAGAGGAAATCCCATGAAACAAGGAGGCGGCTAGAAAGTATATTCCTTGAAGATTTAGTCTTTATTAGAATCATACTTTTAATTAAAGTTGTAATCCTTGTTAAATTAGATAACTTGAGCCCAAAGCTTATATAAGGGCATGTATTTTAACCTAGGGCAGATCTCAACCTCCACATCCCATAACCCATAGCCGATTTCTCTTTAAACCAACAACCAAAAACCCTCCGCCGTCTACCCGTCGTCTACCCGCCGTCGACATGTTCTAAAACCCCCCTAGGGCCACGGGTTGATTTGTAAAGTAGTTGCAAGGGTTGTTTTGTTTTAGGAATTTTCAGTCCAATAAAATAAACTTCAAATTCTCTTATTTTGGTTATTAATATCTTGCAAGAGCATCGGGAGAGCATTGTGAGGTTATCTATTTACTTAGCATTGGGAGAGTTAAGTATACGAAAGAAATAAGAGCAAGTTCTCTAGTTTATAGTTGAACTATCTCGTGCCTAGGGATAGGGCGAGGTTAAGTGGCTAAAGAAGAATCCATACACATCGGTGTTCATCCTTCGATTCACGCCGGGAGGTATCATCAAGACGTGATCATCGACAGACTTGGACCTAGGGATAGGCCAAGGCAGATCTGGGATTCTTGCCAAACTTGAAAGTACTGAGTTGGTGTGTTTGCTGCCGCGACGACCAACGGACAGCTGCCGCGACAGGTGCTGCCAGCGACAGGCGCGACGACAGAACTGGAGTTCCTAAGCAATACAATATCTGCACTACTGAGCAATTCAATACCATCCCATTCTCTCTATCTTGATTTTTCTACTTTTATTTTCCAGTATTCTTTATTATTTTCGTGACAATATCTTAATCTATTCTTTTCCCCTTGTGCAGATAGCGAAGGAAAGGGTTAGCCCAGTCCCTGTGGAGACGATATCCGATACTCTTGTATCACTTTATTACTTGCGACGTGTACACTTGCACTCAATTGCGATAGACACTTTTACACGCAACAAGTTTTTGGCGCCGTTGCCGGGGATTGGCAACATAACTACACCTTTCTTTTATTGCACTTTTTGTTTTTGTTTTTGTTTTTTTCTTTTAATTTTTCTTTTTCTATTTTTCGTTAGTACTTTAAACTCTTGCTTTTCACAAGGTTATCTTGTTTATGCACAGATCTAAAAGAGGCGAAGATCCTGAGTATAAATTAGATTCGGAAATCGAACGTTCCTTCAATCTCAAGAAACAACTTCGCCACCTTTTAGACAGGAACGAGTACCTTGAGGAACAGCTCGAGAAGATGGCCCGTAATCCGCCCGCTAGTGATGGTGTACCGCCTGTCGGTGACCCGCCCGCAGCAGCTGGACGACGGTCATGTCGTGACTACATGCTGAACGATCATGTAGAGCTAGAGACCACACTGCCGGATATTGATGTTGATAACTTCGAACTCAAGCCTGTCATGTTTAGTATGATCAACAACGCCGGGCAGTTTAGTGGTTCTGCGATAGAAGATGCTAGGGAGCATCTCAAAACGTTCTAGGAGATCTGTGGTTCGTTTAGACTACCAGGAGTTAATCCGGAGATACTGAGGCTTCGGTTATTTCCCCATTCATTAAGGGACAGAGCTAAGACTTGGTGGAATAAACTAACACCGGGTTCAATCGTAACTTGGGCAGATTTGTCTCGTGAATTCTTATCTCATTTTAATCATTCGCATTTATCTGAGCGATTACGTAATGAAATTGCTACTTTTCAACAGGAAGATGACGAGCCAATGCACGAGGCCTGGGACATGTTTACTACTCTTCTTCGAAACTGCCCAATGCATGGATTTCCCGTCTGGAATCAGGTAACTAAGTTTTATATTGCTGCTAACTTACAAACTCGCATTCGAATTGATTCTGCAGCAAATGGACTATTATTGGATAAAGATCCGGACGAGGCATTGCAAGTTCTGAAAAATCTAGCTAAGAATGAGGAGCAGTTTCCGACAGTTAGAAGAGGGGGTAAACGGGTACTTGCTGTCAAGGACTATGAGGCCGACAGCACTATGAAATCACAGGTAGCATTCCTTACTAAAGCAATGAAACGGTTATTAAATGAAGATGAATTACAAGGATTTGCTGTCGAGGAAGTTTGTACTATCTGTGAGGGAAATCATAGTAGGGATGAGTGCCCTATAAATGTAGAAGAGGGAAAATATGTTGGAAATTACAAGCCGAACTACAATTCCAACAACTACAACCCTAATTGGAGGAAGGATCCCAAAATTTCCTGGAGTAATCCTAACAATGCTCTGAATCCGCAAGCATATAATCAGAATCAGGGGGTCCTAGATTGTTGACGCGACAGCAACTGCCGCCGCAAAACCTGCCGCAGCAGCAGCAACAGCAGCCACCACCTGCCACGAGTAGTATATTGGAGCAGACTCTGGCCACCTTTATGTCTCAGACCGGTACGTATATGGAGAACATGAATCAGTTTGTCAAGAAGACGGAAACCTTTATGGATAAAACCGAGATGAGAATGACAAACCATGAAGCTACATTGAAATCTCTAGAGACACAAATGGGTCAGGTTTTGCAACATATTAAGCCAAGGCAGAATGGAGGATTTCCTAGCAATACTGAAAATGCTAGACCGCCCCCACATGAACAATGTAAGGCGATTACTACTAGGAGTGGGAAGAAACTACCAGGGCCGAAAAAAGAAGCTGAAACAGAAAAGGAACCTGCCTTGGATAAACCTGCCGAGGAAGCTACCCCAACAGGTGATAAACAGACTGCTGCCGATGAGCCTGTCACGACAGCAGAAGCGACAGAGGAGGAAAAAGATGATTATCGTCCTCAGATTCGCATGCAGTGGGAAGGACGTATTGCTGATTATCGTCCTCCACCACCTTTTCCTCAACGGATACAGCAAGCTAAGCATGAATCTCAACTTAAAATGATTTATGATATTTTTAAACAGGTTCATATTAATATTCCGTTGTTAGATGCTGTTAGGGAGATGCCCGGTTATGCTAAATTTCTCAAGGATGTTATGTCGAAAAAATCTAAACTTGGGGAATTTGAAACGGTAAGGATGCAAGAAGGTTGCATGAGTATTCTTCATCGGCAGCCACCCCAGAAAAAGAAGGATCCGGGGAGCTTCATCATACCTTGTGTAATCGGCGACAAATTTGTGGGTAAGGCACTTTGTGATCTTGGAGCTAGTGTTAATCTAATGCCCAAATCTGTTTTTCAGAAATTAGGTATTGGCAAGGCGCGACCCACGACAGTTACCCTACAGCTAGCCGACCGCTCTTACGTTCACCCCGAGGGAAAAATTGAAGATATTTTGGTAAGAGTGGATAAGCTTATTTTTCCTGCTGACTTTCTTATTTTAGATTGTGAGGCAGATGAGAACGCACCAGTCATCCTTGGGCGACCCTTCTTAGCCACGGGAAGATCATTGATTGATGTGGAGAAAAGAGAACTCACCATGCGCGTAAACGATCAAGAAATTAAGTTGAATGTTCTCCAAGCAATGAAACATGCTGATGTGGACGAGGAATGCAAGGCCATGATTGAGGTGACCTTTGATTACCCCTGCATCAGGTCGGGCTGCCGTGATATAAAATTTGGTCACTGCTGCGACAGCCACCTACAGGCCTGTCACGACAGCGATGACGACAGCACCGACGACAGCAACTCCTCTAAATCCGATACATCTGATACTGAAAGTCATGAGGAGGTAAACTGGTTAGACCATCGTCCAGGTAAGTTATTCGAACCCTTGAATTACACTTCGGATAACCATTTAATCCAAAAGCCCTCTACTGTTGAACCACCTATCTTAGAACTTAAGCCCCTGCCAGGGCAGCTTAAATATGCTTATCTTGGTTGTGATGACACACTGCCCGTAATCATCTCTGCTAAGCTGCCGCAGGAACAGGAACGACAGCTGATCGACATGCTAAGGCATCACAAAAAGGCGATTGGATGGACGATAGCAGACATTCAGGGCATTAGTCCGGCAATATGCATGCACAAAATCCTCCTAGAGGAAGATCATAAGCCGACCATTGATGCCCAAAGGCGGTTAAACCTTGTGATGAAGGAGGTAGTGCGTAAAGAGATAATTAAATGGTTAGATGCTGGTATTATTTACGCCATCTCTGACAGCAAATGGGTAAGCCCGGTGCAATGTGTTCCCAAGAAAGGAGGCATGACTATAATAACCAACGAAAACAATGAGTTAATCCCAACCAGGACTGTGACTGGTTGGAGGGTTTGTATGGACTATCGGAAGCTTAACAAAGCTACCCGAAAAGACCACTTTCCTTTACCCTTTATTGATCAAATGCTTGATAGATTAGCGAGTAAGCCTTACTATTGTTTTCTTGATGGTTACTCAGGTTATAACCAAATTGCTATTGCACCAGAGGATCAAGAGAAAACGACTTTCACATGCCCCTACGGAACGTACGCATTTAGGAAGATGCCGTTCGGCCTATGTAACGCACCTGCCACCTTCCAAAGTTGCATGATGGCTATATTCTCCGACATGGTAGAGGACTTCCTTGAGATTTTCATGGATGATTTTTCCGTCTTTGGAGACGATTTTGAGAGCTGCCTCGGCAACCTTCAAAAGGTTCTTGAAAGATGTGAAAAAGCTAATCTTGTTCTAAATTGGGAAAAGTGTCATTTTATGGTGGACGAAGGGATAGTCCTTGGCCATAAGATTAGCTGCCGTGGGATAGAAGTCGACAGGGCTAAGATTGAAGTCATAGAGAAGCTGCCGCCGCCAACAACAGTCAAGGGCATTAGAAGTTTTTTAGGGCATGCGGGTTTTTATCGGAGATTCATCGCAAATTTCTCGAAAATCACGAAGCCCCTATGCCACCTCTTAGAGCAGAACCGACCCTTTGACTTTAATGAAGAATGTACTGAAGCATTCAAGGTTCTGAAGGAAAAGTTAGTGACAGCCCCCATAGTACAGCCACCAGACTGGACACAGCCATTCGAGATCATGTGTGATGCTAGTGACTATGCTGTCGGGGCAGCACTTGGGCAGCGCAGAGATAAGCTGTTTCACGTCATATACTATGCCAGCAAGACATTGAATGACGCCCAAGTGAACTACACCACCACAGAAAAGGAGCTGTTAGCTGTGGTGTTCTCCATCGACAAGTTTCGTTCTTACATACTTGGAACGAAAGTAATAATACACACCGACCATTCTGCCCTCAAGTATTTGTTCGCAAAGAAGGACGCAAAACCTAGGTTGATACGATGGATATTGCTATTACAAGAGTTCGACCTTGAAATTAAGGACAAAAAGGGGACAGAAAATTAGGTGGCAGACCACTTGTCGAGGTTGGAGATGGGACAGAGTCTACCGTTAGATGAGACACACATACTGGAGACCTTCCCAGATGAGCAGCTCTTTGCTGCCGCAATCGCTGTCGCGACAGCCATGGCGGCAGGTAAGTCTTCTAACCTTCCCTGGTATGCTGATTTCGTTAATTTTATAGTTAGCGGAATATTACCTTCTGATCTTAATTATCAAGCAAGGAAGAGGTTCCAAAATGATGTTAAACATTATTATTGGGACGAACCTCTTCTTTTCAAAATGTGCGCAGATCAGGTTATAAGGAGGTGTGTACCACAAGAAGAGCAAGAAGACATTCTCCATCACTGCCATGCTTCACAATATGGAGGTCACTTAGGAGGCAATAAAACTGCTGCCAAGGTGCTGCAGTCAGGGTTCTACTGGCCGACACTATATAAAGATGCACAGGAATTTTACAAAAATTGTGACAGGTGCCAGCGGACAGGTAACATCTCGAGGAGAAACGAGATGCCACTGCAGAATATTCTAGAAGTCAAGATCTTCGACGTTTGGGGGATTGATTTTATGGGACCATTCCCATCTTCATGTGGAAATTTGTACATCCTCCTAGCAGTGGATTATGTCTCCAAGTGGGTTGAAGCAATCGCAACTCAAAAGAATGATGCCAAGACGGTCCAAAAGTTTTTGCATAAAAACATTTTTTCTAGATTTGGCATCCCTAGGGCGATTATCAGTGATGAAGGGAGACATTTCGATAATAGGGTAATTGCTGCCGCCTTAAAGAAATATGGTGTCAAGCACAGGATCGCGACAACATACCACCCACAGACCAATGGACAGGCTGAGATATCCAATAGGGAAGTGAAGAACATTCTTGAAAAGATGGTTAAACCAACGAGGAAAGATTGGTCTTTACTTCTAAATGATGCATAATGGGCATACATGACAGCTTTCAAGACTCCATTGGGCATGTCTCCATACCGACTGATTTATGGGAAAACCTGTCACTTGCCTGTCGAGATCGAGCACAAGGCATATTGGGCAATCAAGGCAGTGAATATGGACTTGGACAAGGCCGGCCAGAAAAGATTATTAGATCTGAACGAGATGGAAGAATTACGGACAATGGCCTACGACAACGCAAGGATCTACAAGGAAAAGACTAAGAGGTGGCACGACAAGAAACTGCTGCCACGACAGTTCTGCCCAGGGCAGCTTGTGTTGTTATTTAATTCTAGACTTAAACTCTTCCCAGGAAAGCTAAAGTCTAGATGGTCTGGCCCGTTCCAAGTGGTTCAAGTTTTTCCCCATGGTGCCATCACAATTCAATCATTAAAAGACGGGCACCAATTCAAAGTCAATGGACAACGCCTCAAGCACTATCAGGGGACTGAAGCCCCAGGAATACAGGAAGTGGTTACTTTGGGAGACGCCCCACAAGGCATCCCTAATTTAACCTAAGTTTTATTTTTATTTTTATTATTTTTATTATTTTATTAGGAATTAGGTTTATTTTATTCGAATAATGTTTTATTTTTCTAATTTCCGTTTTTAGGTAATAAAGGAGTCAAGAAGAAAAGGAGAAGTGACCCAAGCCCACCGCCCATCCATCAGCCCAATAAAGCCCATTTATGGAGACCTGTCGTTTCGGCTGCCGCCGCGGACGGATTTGACAGGCTGCCAACAGACTGACATGGCAGACGCAGAAGCGTGCGGCAGACGCATAACAGACGCATAAATGCGTGTCAGACGCGTCAGACACGCTAAATCCAATCTACCGCTCCGTTATTCCCGCCTGCCGTTGCAGCATTAAATGGGCAGCTACTCGACCGCTATAAAACTCCATTCTCATTTTCATTTTTTCTCACTTCTGCTTATTCTTCGTTGTTTTCTCCTCTAGTTTTCTTTGCTTTCTTCAGATTTCACAACCCTTGCAACCAACATGTCTACTAGACAGACCCGTCGTGGTGCTGCCTCAGCATCCTCCTCAGCAGCAGCAACGCCCTTTGCCAACAAGGAGCTATGGGAAGAACGTGGGTTCGTTTACATCCAGCAGGCGCCCAACATGGGACTCCGGCCGTTCATTGTAAAGGCCATCACGGCTCAATTATGGGAATACTTTGCTGAACAACCGGCAGAGCTAAACGACACATTAGTCAGGGAGTTCTACGCAGCCATAGACAGCAGAACAGCGACATCTGTAACCGTTCGAGGAGTGCAAGTGCCCTTCACTGCCGACAGCATCAATCACATGTTTGGCCTCTTCTTTGGCCCCGATGATGATGCTCACCAGAAATTCCTTGGCACCCTTATGATGCTTATGATGCTGTCATGGTAGAGTTGACAGAGGCGGGAACATCATGGTCAACCAACAAGAAGAACCCCCACTCCGTCAACAGGGGGTGGCTCCTTCCCGAAGCAAAACTTTGGAACGCTTTCATCAAAAAGCGTATCCGCCCTCTTCCCACCATACGACAGTCAACCGGTAGCGGCTTGCCCTTATTCACTCCATCATGCACGACAGGCCCATCAATGTGGGCAGATATATGAGGGACAACATCCTGGACTGTGCCTTCCGCTCCGACTCACGCCTCTGCCTGCCGTTCACCATAACTTCCCTCTGTCGATGTGCTGCTGTGCCCGAGGATCCCTCCGACAAAATCAGGAAGGGCAGAGGTTGGACAGACAATAACATCAACAGCCTCATGGAGCTGATCGCGGCTACACCTGTCTCCTCCTTCAACCCTGCCGGCTCCCCCGCAGAATCATCAGAGGAGCCTGCCCCGGAACATGCTGCCGCCACCGCTCCGACAGACCAGTCTGCCCTCCTCCTTGCTACGTTACAACGGGTAGAGGAACGCCAAATGGGATTGATGACATTTATTCGGGACTTCACGAACTCAACGGTAAATTTTATTACCCAAACTTTAAATTTTCCCGATATTCAATTCCCTACTTTTCCTGCCCATTATTTCCGTATCTCCACTCCTGTCCACACCCCTGTTCACACACCCACCCCACCCGGCTCTCCACATTCCCACTCTACCGCTTCCACAACATCACCTGCCCCGACGGTAGCAGACAGCCCACCGGAGGACACCTCTCCTAGAGGAACAAAGCGACCTGCCTCCGATGACAGCCCGCTAATTCGGAGAAATTTGGAGAGGGACTTTACGAGGGTCAAGAGGATTAAACACGTGGCAGACAAGAAAAGGCTGCCCAAGGCTAGCACCACCACCACCAGCTCTTGGGACAGTGGCAGCAGTTCCGATGTCCAGCTTGTGGAGCAACCTGCCCCTACATCTGCCCCTGCCTCCTCCGCAGCCCAGACGCCGCCGTCAGATCCGTGTTAGCAGCAGCAGTGAGGACAGCGACTAAAAATTTAAGTTTTTATTTTCCCTTTACTGATGCCTGCCTTTATCTTTTGTGATGTACTTTTCTTATTATTTTTGTCTTTATTTTTCATGTCATTTTGCATTGAGGGCAATGCAACCCTTGAGTTTGGGGGTGGCAACCCTCCATCATTAATGGAGTCTTAAGTACATTTTTTTTCATTAATTATTGTGTCTATTTATTTATTTAAGTTCTCTTAAAAAAATATCAGAAAATATAAAACTGTTGGCTTAAAACTGTGAAGTTAACTTACCTGTCATGACGGCTCTGTCGTGGCAGCATCTTTAGGACAGGTTAAGGAGAAGTTTAGAGCCTTTATATAGTTCTGAAAACTTAAACACTTTTGTGACTGTTATATTGCTTAGATTTCTTTTAGCCAAACTAGAATAGGAAGCTTAGAACTTGAATAGCCCCTAGAGGTGCCTAACACTGGCTCTAGGAAAGAAGTTTAGCAAAAAGAAAATCAAAAAACCTAGAGGTGCCCGAAACCGGCTCTAGGAAGCTAACTAGAGGTGCCCGAAACTGGCTCTAGAAAAATTTAGCTTGAAAATAGAAGAAAAAGAAGCATGAAAATGTGCCTTCTAAAAAAATAAACTTTGGCATAAAAATTCGAGTGAAGAAGTTGAATATTCTAGTGAAACTAAGAGAGTCTTAGCATATAACTGTTCACAAGCATGCACACACTGCACGAGAGCTATAGGGAGATTCCGGACAGATCCTAACCTTTCCGACAGGTTGCTGCCGCCATAGAGAATGAGCGACGGGTAAGGGACAGTTCACTGTTTGAAGGCCAACACAAAAAATTTTCATTTTTCTTTCTTCATTGCTTGAGGGCAAGCAAAAACTTGAGTTTGGGGGTGTGTTGAGTGTGTAAAAGTTCTATTATTTACACCTTTTTTAACCCATATTTTTGCTGCATTCAAGCATCATTGCATTGCATTTAGGTTAGTTTTCAGTAAAACATCACAAAGGGACTAAAAGCACGGATTCTACTAAAAGATGGTTATTTTTGCAGGTATCTGCCATAGTAGACGTTGAAGGCAGGCGCAATGCAGAGAAGCAGGAGAGCTGAACTGGACAAGCAGACGAAGAAGACGAAGCTGCCATGGACCTGTCGTGACAGCATGGGGACAACAGACTTATGAAGAGGAAAAGCAAAGTGGACCTCGATAGATAGAGAAAAATCTGCTCGTCTGTCGTGTGAAAGCCACATATTTTTCCAAGCCCCGGATCAAAATATATGTCAAGCCAAAGCTCAAGAAGAGGAAATTCCTAGAAACAAGGATGCGGCTGGAAAGTAGGAGTCTTTAGAGATTTAGTCTTTATTAGAATCTTACTTTTAATTAAAGTTGTAATCCTTGTTACCTTAGAGGACTTGAGCCCAAAGCTTATATAAGGGCATGGATTTAACCTAGGAGATACCCCCGATTACCCCATAACCGAAACCTAAACCCCCCTGTCGTCCATCCGTCACCGACATGTTCTAAATCCCCCCTAGGGCTACGGGTTGTTTTGTAAAGTAGTTGCAAGGGTTGTTTTGTTTTAGGATTTTTCAGTTCAATAAAATAAACTTCAAGTTCTCTTATTTTGGTTTTAACATCTTGCAAGAGCATCGGGAGAGCATTGTGAGGTTATCCATTTACTTAGCATCGGGAGAGTTAAGTATACGAAATAAATAAGAGCAAGTTCTCTAGTTTATAGTTGAACTATCTTGTGCCTAGGGATAGGGCAAGGTTAAGTGGCTAAAGAAGAATTCATACACATCGGTGTTCATCCTTCGATTCACGCCGGGAGGTATCATCAAAGACGTGATCATCGACATACTTGGACCTAGGGATAGGCCAAGGCAGATCTGGGATTTTTGCCAAACTTGAAAAACAGAGTTGGTGTGTCTGCTGCCGCGACAGCTAACGGACAGCCGCCGCGACAGGTGCTGTCGGCGACGGGAGCGACGACAGAACTGGAGTTCCTAAGCAATCCAATACCTGCACTACCGAGCAATTCAATACCAGCCCATTCTCTCTATCTTGATAACTCAATTCTTTTATTTGCGTTTTTATCTTATTATTCTCGTGACAACTCTCAAATATTTCTTTTACTTTTGTGCAGTAAATCAAGGTGAAGCTATTAGCCCAATCCCTGTGGAGACGATATCCGATACTTCGTATCACTTTACTACTTACGTCGTGTACACTTGCACTACAATTGCGATAGACACTTTTACTTTTGCCGTGACCAGCTCCATGAGGCTGTTGAGGTTGTTGTCTGTCCAGCCTCTGCCTTTCCTTATTTTGTCGGAGGGTTCCTCGGGGACAGCGGCACAGCGGCAGAGGGAGGTGATTGTAAACGGCAGGCAGAGGCGAGAGTCGGCACGGAAGGCGCAGTCCAGGATGCTATCCCTCATATATCGGCCCACATTGATAGGCCTGTCGTGCATGATGGAATGAATGAGGGCGAGCCGCTGCCGGTTGACTGTCGTGTGGTGGGAAGACGGCAGGATACGCTTTTTGATGAAAGCGTTCCAAAGTTTGGCTTCCGGGAGGAGTTGCCCCCTGTTAACGGAGTGGGGGTTCTTCTTGCTGGTTGTCCATGATGTTCCCGCTTCTGTCAACTCCACCATGATAGCATCATAAGCGGCAGCGTCGAGGGAGTCGAGGAATTTCTGGTGAGCATCATCATCTGGGCCAAAGAAAAGGCCAAACATGTGGTTGATGCTGTCGGCAGTGAAAGGCACTTGCACTCCTCGAACGGTGACAGATGTCGCCGTTCTGCTGTCTATGGCTGCGTAGAACTCCCGGACTAAGGTGTCGTTTAGCTCTGCCGGTTGTTCAGCAAAGTACTCCCATAGTTGAGCCGTGCTGGCCTTTACAATGAACGGCCGGAGTCCCATGTTGGGCGCCTGTCGGATGTACACGAAGCCACGTTCCTCCCATAACTCCTTGTTGGCAAAGGGCGTTGCTGCTGCTGAAGAAGATGCTGAGGCAGCACTACGACGGGTTTGTCTAGTGGACATGTTAGTTGCAAGGGTTGAGAGAAATGAAGAAAGCAAATAAAACTAGAGGAGAAAACAAGAGAGAATAAGCAGAAGTGGTGAAAAATGAAAGTGAAAACGGGGTTTTATAGCGGTCGAGTTGCTGCCCATTTAATGCTGTAACGGCAGGCGTGAATAACGGGGTGACGGATAGGATTTAGCGTGTCTGACGCGTCTGACACGTAATTATACGTCTGTTAGGCGTCTTCCGCACGCTTCTGCTTCTGCCGTGTCAGTCTGTTGACAGCCTGTCATATCCGTCCGCGGCGGCAGCCGAAACGACAGGTTTCAATAAATGGGCTCTGTTGGGCTGATGGATGGATGTTGGGCTTGGGTCACTTCTCCCTTTCTTCTTGACTCCTTTATTTCCTAAAAGCAGAAAATGAAAAATAAAACATTATTCAAATAAAATAATCTAATTTCCTAATAAATAATAATAAAAATAAATAAATAAAAATTAGGTTAAATTAGGGGGCATCTCCTAAAGTAACCACTTCCTGTATTCCTGGGGCTTCAGTCCCCTGATAATGCTTGAGACGTTGTCCGTTGACTTTGAATTGGTACCCGTATTTTAATGATTGGATCGTGATGGCACCATGGGGAAAACTTGTACGACTTGGAACGGGCCAGACCATCTAGATTTAAGCTTTCATGGGAAGAGTTTCAACCTATAATTGAACAACAACACAAGCTGCCCTGGGCAGAACTGTCGTGGCAGCAACTTCTTGTCATGCCACTTCTTAGTCTTTTCCTTGTAAATTCTTGCATTGTTGTAGGCCATTGTCCGTATTTCTTCGATCTCATTCAAATCTAACAGCCTTTTCTGGCATGCCTTGTCCAAGTCCATATTCACTGCCTTGATTGCCCAATATGCTTTATGCTCGATCTCGACAGGCAAGTGACAGGTTTTCCCATAAATCAGTCGGTATGGAGACATGCCCAATGGAGTCTTGAAAGCTGTTCTATATGCCCATAATGCATCATTCAGAAGTAAAGACCAATCTTTCCTAGTTGGCTTAACCATCTTCTCAAGAATGTTCTTCACTTCCCTATTGGATATCTCAGCCTGTCCATTGGTCTGTGGGTGGTATGCTGTCGCAATCCTGTGCTTGACACCATATTTCTTCAAGGCGGCATGTAACGCCCCGGTTTTGGGCTTGGAAGTTTTGGGCGTTGACCGGTTCGGTCAAAGTGCGGTTCGAATCTATAAGGGTGAAATTAGGAAAGCCTAGTTCGGGTTGCATTAAAAATATGGAAAAATGTTCTAAAATCATATTTTAATATATATAAGTGAACTGTGAAATCAATTTTGAAAAATGAGGTTTGGAAGGGTGACATTTTGGCTAGTGACCAAAATGTAATTTTTGAAAGTTGCGTGACTGTTTTATAAAGGATTGAAACTTTGAATCTTTAAGGAGCTATTATTCCAAAATGAGTTTCTCCAGATTTTTCTAAGATATTTTAATGTTTAATTCTGATTTTAAAGCTAAAGAAAAGTGGAGGGAAATCATTTTGGCTATTTTGTAACTAATTTTCCTATTTTCCCAATTTTCCTTTTTCTCTCATTTTCTCTCAATCCAAACACTTTCTCTCCAGAGATTTCTTTCTGATTTTGTCACTCAAATCTATCTTTTCAATTCTCTTTGGATTCCTAATCATCTCTACAACAAAACCTTGCAATTTGCTATTTGGATTTTCAAGCTTTTTGGTTCTAAAAGAGAGAAAACTCAAGTTTGGAGGTAAGAACGTCCTTCTCCTCTAAACTCTCAGTTCTTTACTGAAATTCCCAAGTTCTCAATCCTTAATTGATGTTTTATTAAAGGCTTTTAAAGTTGTGAAATGGATCTTGGCTTTAAATGCAAGATTTGGTGATTTTTGATAGATTTTCGTTAGATCTGTTAAAGCTGTGATTTGAGATGTGTTTTTGATGATAAATGAACATTAATTTGATAAGGAATTGAGTTTTGATTAATGCAATCCCGGATAGGTTGAATTTCCTAAGTTTAGCTTATGATTCTTGGTTGTTTTTGGGTGATCTTGTGGATCTGTTGTTGCTGGAGGTATAAGGATGTTGTTAGGTCCTTTTTAGATGTTAAATGATGTTAATGGATGTTTAGTCTTGATGGTTTATGGCTGGGCTTTGTTGAGGAGTTGTTTGGAGGCATTTTCGGTTGTGTTTGATGGCCGAAAATGGAGTGTGATGAGAGCAGCGAGTTTAGGTGCTTTCATTGAAGCTATTAATGCATGATGATGCATTAATCTACTGTTTTAATGTGTTAAAACAGGGGAGTCATCTTTGGATCCAAGTGGTGGTGATCCGGAAGCTTGATTTGGTGTTTCGGCAAGAGGCGAAATGGAATCGGTGAGTGGATTTTGGTTTTCGGCTTTGAAACCAATGTTTTGGAGGTTTGGGAGCTTAGTCTAAGTCTAAACAACTTTGCTAAGCTCAAGAGTAAGTTTTCGGAAACACTCTCTTGTTGAGGAACCATGTGATGGTTGGGTGCAATGTGTTTGTTGCATGTTGAAATTCTGTTTTTAAAGCATATCTAGCATGTGTGTTTGCTGAGATTATAAGCCATGTGTTTAAGGAAGCTCAAGGTTAGAGTTCCTTGTTTTTGAACATTGTATAAATGTTGTTTGATGCTTAAAGATGCATGATGTTTATGGCTTGGTTAAATGCTTTAAAACAGTGGATTATTGATGATATATGATGTATATTGGTAAGTGATGTTTTTGAAAAGGTTAAGGTCACTAAGGTGGTTAAAAGTCCTTGAGTGAGCCTTGTTTACTTAAGAACATCAAGGTGGTTAAAAGTCCTTGGATGGTTCTTGTTACGGACACAAAGGTGTTTAAAAGTCCTTGTGTGGTCCTTTCCAAGGTGTTTAAAAGTCCTTGGGGCCAAGGTGTTTAAAAGTCCTTGGGGTGGTTTATATCATGGTGTTTAAAAGTCCATGGCCAAGGTGTTTAAAAGTCCTGGGGGCCAAGGTGTTTAAAAGTCCTTGGGGTGATTTATATCATGGTGTTTAAAAGTCCATGGCCAGGGTGTTTAAAAGTCCTTGGGGTCAAGGTGTTTAAAAGTCCTTGAGGTGAAACTTGTTAAGGACACAAAGGTGTTTAAAAGTCCTTGTGTGGTCCTTGCCATGGTGTTTAAAAGTCCATGGGCCAAGGTGTTTAAAAGTCCTTGGGGATAAGATCACAATGGTGTTTAAAAGTCCATGTGGGAGTCTTATGTTGATCTTGTTTTAAAGATGGTAATTATCACTTGTGGCCAATATGACATGTTATGATGTGAAGCATGAGATGCTTGTTTGAGATTGCTTGTGAGCATGTCTAAATGTATTTTGAAGTATGATTTATAAATGAGTTTTATAAATGCATTATTGTGTAGTTCTAAGGAGCTTTCCTCACTAAGCTTTTGCTTACGCTCTCTCTCTTTTCTTAAACCAATAATGCAGATCATTAAAGTGCATTGAGGGCAGCAAGGAGGGCAAGCAATCAAGTGGAAGTTAAGCTCATGTATGAGAAGGTTTTCTGAAACACTTTTAGCTTTTGGCATTTGGCAATGGGGGACCTATGTTGATGTTTTGGGAGATGTTTGGAACTCCCTATATTGGATTTATGTTGTTGTTAATGTTGGTTTTTGTAATTGGCCATTATGTGTTGGTTTGAAGGCTTTTGTGCATGGATGGTTGCTTGTGTAGGAAGCATGCCTTTAGATTTGGGGCTTTTCATATATGTTGATCTAATGATGATTGGTTGATGCAAATATGTCTCTTGGATGTTGTATGAGTTGCTGGTAAAGTTTGATAGCATTTGGAGCATGATTGGTTGGTCAATTGCATGTTTAAGCAAGCATTTTTCTGCATTTTGTGCAGACCGTATCGGAACAGTGCCTACCGTTTCGGAACGGGTGCCTCGAAGCAGCCCAGGCGTCCGAAACGGGTGACACCGTTCCGAAACGGAAAGGTACTGTCAGCCCTCGTTTCGGTACGCGTTGCGGAACGGCCCCGCGTTTCGAAACGGGCTGTCTCCCGTTTCGAAACGCATGACCGTTGGGGGCTGACATGGGCAGTTATGTGTTTTAAAATGTTTGCATTTTGGTCCTGAAACTTGTATGTGCAATTGTATGAGTTTGAAATGTCCGTTTGAGCTGAATTTTGGCCGAGATGCATGAAACATGATTAATTTCAAGTTGGTAACTTTAATTTAGGTGAAGTCCTTATAATTATCAGAATTTACAAATTGGTCCCTAAAGTTGTAGTTTGTTCAATTGGGTCCCTGTTCGATCTCTGATGCTTATGATCTTTGAGTATGTTGTTTGAATGATCATAACTAGGGTTAATGTGCATCTAGACAAGTTAAAAAAAGAAAAAAAAGGGTCGTTAATCAAGGTTGACTTTCGGGTTGACTTTGGTTTTCCCCGTGTGGCTTTCTTAATTCAGGTCAACCGTCTAGGCCGGGTTAAGGGGGTTACATTTGGTGGTATCAGAGCTGAGTTCTCGAGTAAATGGGAATGTGTATGTGAATGTCTAAAGTGTGTATGCTTTGTATGCTTGTTGAGTGAAAGCATGTTGAGTGGATTGCATGTATGTTGCAATTGAGATGTATGCTGTGATGAAGCATGTTGTGGGTACCCATTGCCAAATCAAAGCTAATGAAATAATGTTGTTTTTAATTGGAAATGAGCTTGAGTACTTGGATTGCTTACCTTGTTGGGCCTGACTTTGTTTATTTTGCATTGTGATTGCATAATTAGAGTATGGCACCTCGTAGAGAGTTGAGGAGTAATGTGCGAGCTACGGCTCAGAATGAGAATGAAAATGAGGAGAACGTTGAGAGTGCGGTTTTACCTCCTCCACCTGGTGGTGGTGGTGCTAGGGCTGAGGAAGCTGGAGCTGCAGCTGGTGCTGAGGCTGCAGGACCTGAGGCTGGTCAGGGGCAAGCTGTTCCTGACATGACGGTGTTAATTCAAGCTATAGCTGGTGCTTTTCAAGCAGCGGTAGCTGGAGCTCGAGGAGCTGGGCATCAGAAAGATGCTGGAGTTAGACTACCTTTGGAGCGTTTGCGCAGTCTGGGAGGGACTGAGTTCAGGGGTATGTCTGCTGAGGGTTCTGAGGCTTAGTTAGAGAGTACCAAGAGGATCTTGGGTCAGATGAGTTGCACTGATGTGCAGAAGCTTGGCTGTGTTGTGTCCTTGCTGCAGAAGGATGCATATACGTGGTGGACAACCACTATTGCTGGGATGGCAGAAGTTGATGTGACTTGGACATTCTTTCAGAATGTGTTCAAGAGAAGGTATCTGGGTGTGAGGTACCTAGATGAAAAGAAGCGTGAGTTCATGTCTCTTACTCAAGGGAGCATGACGGTGGCTGAGTATGAAGTACAGTTTGTTCGACTCAGTCAATATGCACCTGAGCTTGTCCCGGATGAGCGGGCGAGGTGTGAAAGGTTCCGTTATGGCTTAGTGACGGATGTGAAGATGTATGTGCTGGCTACCGAGTATGATGATTTTGATGTGCTGGTGGGCCGAGCAAAGGACATAGAGATGAACTTGGGTTTATCTGCTAAAGGTGCTGGTAAGCGAGCAGCTGAGTATAGTTCCGGTGGTGGACGGAACAAGAGGGGACGTGATCAGAAGTATCAGTCCTCGGCTAAGCGAGGTGGTGGAGCACCTGCTCGGGGAGGCAACGCTAGAGCTGATCCGAGTACCTGTTGGATTTGTGGTTCTCATGGTCACATAAAACGTGATTGTCCTCGTGCTGTGAGGGAGGTGCAAGCTCCTGTTGCGGCAGCTGGGAATGGTTGCTGGAGCTGTGGATCTTTGGATCATTTGAGGCGTGATTGTCCTATGTTGGCTGGTGGCCAAGTTCGTGCTCCTGTTGTTGCAGCACCGCAGAGAGGTCGTGGGCGCGGCCGTGGTAATTTCCAGCGGAGAGAGGAAGGTGGCCGAGGTGTGGCTCATGTTGTAGCTGTGCAGCCAGAGGGTGGCGGGCAGGCTAGAGTGTTTGCTCAGCGAGAGGGGAGGAATGACGCGGATGTGATCGCAGGTACTTTTACTCTGCAATCCTTGTCATTACTTTCCTTGATTGATTCTAGATCTACGCACTCTTACATATTGCGTGAGCATGCTGAATTGCTTGGTTTTCCTGTTGAGTCTTTGGATGTTGGTATGCGTGTCACTAGTTCTTTTGGTGAGACTGTTGTGACTCGAAAGCTGTATAGAAGGTGTCCTTTGGTTGTTCAAGATCATGTTTTTCATGTTGACCTCATGGAGTTACCTTTCTATGGTTTTGATGTAATCCTTGGTATGGATTGGCTTGCTAAGCATCGTGCTGTGGTGGATTGTGAAAATAAGCGAGTTTCGCTGAAGCTTGCGGATGATTATGAAGTTGTTGTAGTCGGTGAGAATGTGAAGTTTCTTGCCAATGTGGTGTCTACGTTGGAGGCGAGCCGGATGCTGAGGCAAGGCTGTGAAGCTTACCTAGCTTTTGTGATGAATCCTAGCTCTAAGGAGTTGCGGGTGCAAGATATCAGGGTTGTGCGAGAGTTTCCTGGTGTGTTTCCTGAGGAGTTGCCTGGTTTACCTCCTAATCGCGAGGTGGAGTTTGGAATTGAGCTGTATGAGAATACAACTCCTGTGTCCATTACTTCCTATAGGATGGCACCTAAGGAGCTGAAAGAGCTGAAGACGCAGTTGCAAGAGTTACTTGAGCGTGGTTTCATACGGCCGAGTGTGTCGCCTTGGGGTGCACCGGTCTTGTTCGTGAAGAAGAAGGATGGCACTATGAGAATGTGCATTGATTACCGTCAGCTGAACAAGTTGACTATCAAAAATCGGTATCCTTTGCCGAGGATTGATGATCTCTTTGATCAATTTCGGGGAGCTGCTGTGTTCTCTAAGATTGACTTGAGGTCAGGGTATTACCAGTTGAAGGTGAAAGATGTGGATGTGCCTAAGACAGCTTTCAGAACAAGGTACGGGCATTATGAGTTCCTTGTGATGCCGTTTGGGTTGACAAATGCTCCTGCTGCTTTCATGGACATGATGAATCGTGTGTTTCATGAATACCTAGACAAGTTTGTTGTGGTGTTCATCGATGATATCCTCGTGTACTCCCGTACTGAGGAGGAGCACAAAGAGCATTTGAGGATTGTTTTGCAGGCTTTGTTGGAGAATCGGCTTTATGCTAAGCTGAGCAAGTGCGAGTTCTGGTTAAGTGAGGTGGTGTTTCTTGGGCATGTGGTTTCTGCTAAGGGGATTCGGGTTGATCCTCAGAAGGTTGAGGCGGTGATGAATTGGAAGGTTCCTAAGTCTGTTCACGAGGTTCGTAGTTTCCTCGGTTTGGCATGATACTATCGGAGGTTTGTGGATGGGTTTTCTAAGATTGCTGCACCTTTGACAAAGTTGTTGCAGAAAGATGTTAAGTATGAGTGGATGGAGGCGAGGCAGCAGGCTTTTGAGAAGCTTAAAGCAGCTTTGACGCAAGCTCCTATCTTGGTTCAACCTGAATAAGGGAAAGAGTTTGTTGTGTATAGTGATGCATCCTATGTTGGTTTGGGATGTGTGTTGATGCAAGAGGGTAAGGTGGTGGCTTATGCATCGCGGCAGTTGAAGGTGCATGAGCGCAATTATCCTACGCATGACATTGAGCTGGCTGCAGTGGTTTTTGCTTTGAAGATCTGGAGACATTACCTGTATGGTGAGAAGTGTACTGTGTACACGGATCACAAGAGTTTGAGGTATCTGATGTCTCAGAAGGAGTTGAATCTCAGGCAGCGACGTTGGGTGGAGTTGCTCAAGGATTATGATTTGACGATTGAGTATCACCCTGGGAAGGCTAATGTTGTAGCGGATGCCTTGAGTAGGAAGGTAGCTGTTGAGCTGAGGGCTATGTTTGCCAGTTTGAGTATTTCGCGTGATGGTGGTCTTGTGGCTGAGTTGCAAGTGAAACCATCTTTGGTTCAGTTGATCAAGGAAAAGCAGTTGCTGGATGATTCCTTGGTGCCGCATGTTCAGGATATCGCGGAGGGTAGACCTTCGGATTTCTGTTTTAACGATGATGGAGTGTTGTGTTTTGGGAGTCGGATAGTGGTGCCTAATGATGCTGAGCTGAGGCGTGCTATTCTGACTGAAGGTCATAGTAGTCCTTTTGCTATGCACCCAGGTAGTACTAAGATGTATCGAGATCTTCGTGATGAGTACTATTGGGTGGGTTTGAAAAAGGATGTTGCGGAGTTTGTCAGCAGGTGTATGGTGTGTCAGCGAGTTAAGGCTGAGCATCAGTTTCCTTCAGGGTTGTTGCAACCGTTGAGAATCCCTGAGTGGAAGTGGGAAAGGGTTACCATGGATTTTGTATCTGGTTTACCTTTGTCACCATCGAAGAAGAATTCGGTGTGGGTGATTGTGGATCGCCTGACGAAGTGTGCGCATTTCTTGCCTGTGCATACTACGTTCTCTTTGGATAAGCTTGCGGAGCTGTACATTGCGGAGATTGTGCGGCTGCATGGTGTGCCTAAGTCGATTGTGTCGGATAGGGATCCGAGGTTCACATCGCGGTTCTAGCAGTGTTTGCATCAAGCTCTGGGTACGAGGTTGAATTTCAGTACATCCTATCATCCTCAGTCGGATGGTCAGTCTGAGCGTGTTATCCAGATTTTGGAGGATATGTTGAGGTGCTGCGTGATTGAGTTTCAGGGCTCTTGGGAGAAGCTTTTGCCTTTGGTTGAGTTTGCTTATAACAATAGTTATCAGGCGAGCATTCAAATGGCACCTTATGAGGCTTTGTATGGGAGGAAGTGTAGGACTCCTCTTTGTTGGGCTGAAACGGGTCAGAAGTTGGTTTCGATGCCGGTTTTGTTGAAAGGAACCACCGAGAAGGTGAAGCTCATTTGTGAGCGGTTGAAGGCAGCTTCTGATCGGCAGAATTCTTACGCGGATTTGAAGCGTAAGGAGATTGAGTATGCGGTTGGTGACCGTGTGTTCTTGAAGGTTTCGCCTTGGAAGAAGGTGATGAGGTTTGGCCGTAAGAGTAAGTTGAGCCCTAGGTACATTGGACCATACGAGGTGGTTGAGCGTGTGGGTCCTGTTGCGTATAAGTTGAGGCTACCTCAAGAGTTGGAGAAGATTCATGATTTGTTCCATGTTTCTATGCTCCGGAAGTATAGATCTGATCCTTCGCATGTGATGCCTGTGGAGGAAGTGGAATTGAATCCGGATTTGACCTATGATGAGGAACCGGTGAAGGTTCTGGATTCGGATAGCAAGGTTCTTCGTGGCAAGACCATTGAGTTGGTGAAGGTGTTGTGGAAGCACCGCGGTGTTGAGGAAGCCACGTGGGAGCGGAAGGATGACATGCTGAAGCAGTTTCCTTATCTCTTTCCTTCAGGTAAATTTCGAGGACGAAATTTCTTAAGGGGGGGAGAGTTGTAACGCCCCGGTTTTGGGCTTGGAAGTTTTGGGCGTTGACCGGTTCGGTTAAAGTGCGGTTCGAATCTATAAGGGTGAAATTAGGAAAGCCTAGTTCGGGTTGCATTAAAAATATGGAAAAATGTTCTAAAATCATATTTTAATATATATAAGTGAACTGTGAAATCAATTTTGAAAAATGAGGTTTGGAAGGGTGACATTTTGGCTAGTGACCAAAATGTAATTTTTGAAAGTTGCGTGACTGTTTTATAAAGGATTGAAACTTTGAATCTTTAAGGAGCTATTATTCCAAAAGGAGTTTCTCCAGATTTTTTTAAGTATTTTAATGTTTAATTCTGATTTTAAAGCTAAAGAAAAGTGGAGGGAAATCATTTTGGCTATTTTGTAACTAATTTTCCTATTTTCCCAATTTTCCTTTTTCTCTCAATCCAAACACTTTCTCTCCAGAGATTTCTTTCTGATTTTGTCACTCAAATCTATCTTTTCAATTCTCTTTGGATTCCTAATCATCTCTACAACAAAACCTTGCAATTTGCTATTTGGATTTTCAAGCTTTTTGGTTCTAAAAGGGAGAAAACTCAAGTTTGGAGGTAAGAACGTCCTTCTCCTCTAAACTCTCAGTTCTTTACTGAAATTCCCAAGTTCTCAATCCTTAATTGATGTTTTATTAAAGGCTTTTAAAGTTGTGAAATGGATCTTGGCTTTAAATGCAAGATTTGGTGATTTTTGATAGATTTTCGTTAGATCTGTTAAAGCTGTGATTTGAGATGTGTTTTTGATGATAAATGAACATTAATTTGATAAGGAATTGAGTTTTGATTAATGCAATCCCGGATAGGTTGAATTTCCTAAGTTTAGCTTATGATTCTTGGTTGTTTTTGGGTGATCTTGTGGATCTGTTGTTGCTGGAGGTATAAGGATGTTGTTAGGTCCTTTTTAGATGTTAAATGATGTTAATGGATGTTTAGTCTTGATGGTTTATGGCTGGGCTTTGTTGAGGAGTTGTTTGGAGGCATTTTCGGTTGTGTTTGATGGCCGAAAATGGAGTGTGATGAGAGCAGCGAGTTTAGGTGCTTTCATTGAAGCTATTAATGCATGATGATGCATTAATCTACTATTTTAATGTGTTAAAACATGGGAGTCATCTTTGGATCCAAGTGGTGGTGATCCGGAAGCTTGATTTGGTGTTTCGGCAAGAGGCGAAACGGAATCGGTGAGTGGATTTTGGTTTTCGGCTTTGAAACCAATGTTTTGGAGGTTTGGGAGCTTAGTCTAAGTCTAAACAACTTTGCTAAGCTCAAGAGTAAGTTTTCGGAAACACTCTCTTGTTGAGGAACCATGTGATGGTTGGGTGCAATGTGTTTGTTGCATGTTTAAATTCTGTTTTTAAAGCATATCTAGCATGTGTGTTTGCTGAGATTATAAGCCATGTGTTTAAGGAAGCTCAAGGTTAGAGTTCATTGTTTTTGAACATTGTATAAATGTTGTTTGATGCTTAAAGATGCATGATGTTTATGGCTTGGTTAAATGCTTTAAAATAGTGGATTATTGATGATATATGATGTATATTGGCAAGTGATGTTTTTGAAAAGGTTAAGGTCACTAAGGTGGTTAAAAGTCCTTGAGTGAGCCTTGTTTACTTAAGAACATCAAGGTGGTTAAAAGTCCTTGGATGGTTCTTGTTACGGACACAAAGGTGTTTAAAAGTCCTTGTGTGGTCCTTTCCAAGGTGTTTAAAAGTACTTGGGGCCAAGGTGTTTAAAAGTCCTTGGGGTGGTTTATATCATGGTGTTTAAAAGTCCATGGCCAAGGTGTTTAAAAGTCCTTGGGGCCAAGGTGTTTAAAAGTCCTTGGGGTGATTTATATCATGGTGTTTAAAAGTCCATGGCCAGGGTGTTTAAAAGTCCTTGGGGTCAAGGTGTTTAAAAGTCCTTGAGGTGAAACTTGTTAAGGACACAAAGGTGTTTAAAAGTCCTTGTGTGGTCCTTGCCATGGTGTTTAAAAGTCCATGGGCCAAGGTGTTTAAAAGTCCTTGGGGATAAGATCACAATGGTGTTTAAAAGTCCATGTGTGAGTCTTATGTTGATCTTGTTTTAAAGATGGTAATTATCACTTGTGGCCAATATGACATGTTATGATGTGAAGCATGAGATGCTTGTTTGAGATTGCTTGTGAGCATGTCTAAATGTATTTTGAAGTATGATTTATAAATGAGTTTTATAAATGCATTATTGTGTAGTTCTAAGGAGCTTTCCTCACTAAGCTTTTGCTTACGCTCTCTCTCTTTTCTTAAACCAATAATGCAGAGCATTAAAGTGCATTGAGGGCAGCAAGGAGGGCAAGCAATCAAGTGGAAGTTAAGCTCATGTATGAGAAGGTTTTCTTAAACACTTTTAGCTTTTGGCATTTGGCAATGGGGGAGCTATGTTGATGTTTTGGGAGATGTTTGGAACTCCCTATATTGGATTTATGTTGTTGTTAATGTTGGTTTTTGTAATTGGCCATTATGTGTTGGTTTGAAGGCTTTTGTGCATGGATGGTTGCTTGTGTAGGAAGCATGCCTTTAGATTTGGGGCTTTTCATATATGTTGATCTAATGATGATTGGTTGATGCAAATATGTCTCTTGGATGTTGTATGAGTTGCTGGTAAAGTTTGATAGCATTTGGAGCATGATTGGTTGGTCAATTGCATGTTTAAGCAAGCATTTTTCTGCATTTTGTGCAGGCCGTATCGGAACAGTGCCTACCGTTTTGGAACGGGTGCCTCGAAGCAGCCCAGGCGTCCGAAACGGAAAGGCTACTGTCAGCCCTCGTTTCGGTACGCGTTGCGGAACGGCCCCGCGTTTCGAAACGGGCTGTCTCCCGTTTCGGAACGCATGACCGTTGGGGGCTGACATGGGCAGTTATGTGTTTCAAAATGTTTGCATTTTGGTCCTGAAACTTGTATGTGCAATTGTAAGAGTTTGAAATGTTCGTTTGAGCTGAATTTTGGCCGAGATGCATGAAACATGATTAATTTCAAGTTGGTAACTTTAATTTGGGTGAAGTCCTTATAATTATCAGAATTTACAAATTGGTCCCTAAAGTTGTAGTTTGTTCAATTTGGTCCCTGTTCGATCTCTGATGCTTATGATCGTTGAGTATGTTGTTTGAATGATCATAACTAGGGTTAATGTGCATCTAGACAAGTTAAAAAAAGAAAAAAAAGGGTCGTTAATCAAGGTTGACTTTCGGGTTGACTTTGGTTTTCCCCGTGTGGCTTTCTTAGTTCGGGTCAACCGTCTAGGCCGGGTTAAGGGGGTTACACGGCAGCAATTACCCTATTATCAAAATGTCTCCCTTCATCACTGATAATTGCCTTAGGGATGCCAAACCTCGAAAAAATGTTTTTGTGTAAAAACTTTTGGACCGTCTTGGCATCATTCTTTTGTGTGGCGATAGCTTCAACCCACTTAGAGACATAATCCACTGCTAGGAGGATGTATAAATTTCCACATGAAGATGGAAAAGGTCCCATAAAATCAATCCCCCAAACGTCGAAGATCTCGACCTCTAAAATGTTTTGCAGTGGCATCTCATTTCTCCTCGAGATGTTACCTGTCAGCTGGCACCTGTCACAGTTCTTGTAAAAGTCTTATGCGTCTTTATACAGTGTCGGCCAGTAGAACCCTGACTGCAGCACCTTGGCAGCAGTTTTGTTGCCTCCTAAGTGACCTCCATATTGTGAAGCATGTCAGTGATGGAGAATGTCTTCTTGCTCTTCTTGTGGTACACACCTCCTTATAACCTGACCTGCACATAATTTGAAAAGAAGAGGTTCGTCCCAATAATAATGCTTGACATCATTTGGGAACCTCTTCCTGGCTTGATAATTAAGATCAGAAGGGAATATTCCGCTAACTATAAAATTAACGAAATCAGCATACCAGGGGAGTTCAGAAGACTTACTTGCCGCCATGGCTGTCGCGGCAGCAAAGAGCTGCTCATATTGGAAGGTCTCCAGTATGTTCGTCTCGTCGATTGGTAGACTCTGTCCCTTCTCCAACCTTGACAAGTGGTCTGCCACCTGATTTTCTGTCCCCTTTTTGTCTTTGATCTCAAGGTCGAATTCTTGTAATAGCAAGATCCACCGTATCAATCTAGGTTTTGCGTCCTTCTTTGCGAACAAATACTTGAGGGCAGAATGGTCGGTGTGTATTATTACTTTCGTTCCAAGTATGTAAGAACGAAACTTGTCGATGGAGAACACCACAGCTAACAGCTCCTTTTCTGTGGTGGTGTAGTTCACTTGGGCGTCATTCAACGTTTTGCTGGCATAGTATATGACGTGAAACAGCTTATCTCTGCGCTGCCCAAGTGCTGCCCCGACAGCATAGTCACTAGCATCACACATGATCTCGAATGGTTGTGTCCAGTCTGGTGGCTGTACTATGGGGGCTGTCACTAACTTTTCCTTCAGAACCTTGAATGCTTCAGTACATTCTTCATTAAAGTCAAAGGGTCGGTTCTGCTCTAAGAGATGGCATAGGGGCTTCGTGATTTTCGAGAAATTTGCGATGAATCTCCGATAAAAACCCACATGCCCTAAAAAACTTCTAATGCCCTTGGCTGTTGTTGGCGGCGGCAACTTCTCTATGACTTCAATCTTAGCCCTGTCGACTTCTATCCCACGGAAGCTAATCTTATGGCCAAGGACTATCCCTTCGTCCACCATAAAATGACACTTTTCCCAATTTAGAACAAGATTAGCTTTTTCACATCTTTCAAGAACCTTTTGAAGGTTGCCGAGGCAGCTCTCAAAATCGTCTCCAAAGACGGAAAAATCATCCATGAAAATCTCAAGGAAGTCCTCTACCATGTCGGAGAATATAGCCATCATGCACCTTTGGAAGGTGGCAGGTGCGTTACATAGGCCGAACGGCATCCTCCTAAATGCGTACGTTCCGTAGGGGCATGTGAAAGTCGTTTTCTCTTGATCCTCTGGTGCAATAGCAATTTGGTTATAACCTGAGTAACCATCAAGAAAACAATAGTAAGGCTTACCCGCTAATCTATCAAGCATTTGATCAATAAAGGGTAAAGGAAAGTGGTCTTTTCGGGTAGCTTTGTTAAGCTTCTGATAGTCCATACAAACCCTCCAACCAGTCACAGTCCTGGTTGGGATTAACTCATTGTTTTCGTTGGTTATTACGGTCATGCCTCCTTTCTTGGGAACACATTGCACCGGGCTTACCCATTTGCTGTCGGAGATGGCGTAAATAATACCAGCATCTAACCATTTAATTATCTCTTTACGATGGTCTAACCAGTTTACCTCCTCATGACTTTCAGTATCAGATGTATCGGATTCAGAGGAGTTGCTGTCGTCGGTGCTGTCGTCGTTGCTGTCATCATCACTGTCGTGACAGGCCTGTAGGTGGCTGTCGTAGCAGTGACCAAATTTTATATCACGGCAGCCCGACCTGATGCAGGGGTAATCAAAGGTCACCTCAATGAGGGCCTTGCATTCCTCGTCCACATCAGCATGTTTCATTGCTTGGAGAACATTCAACTTAATTTCTTGATCGTTTACGCGCATGGTGAGTTCTCCTTTCTCCACATCAATCAATGATCTTCCCGTGGCTAAGAAGGGTCGCCCAAGGATGACTGGTGCGTTCTCATCTGCCTCACAATCTAAAATAAGAAAGTCAGCAGGAAAAATAAGCTTATCCACTCTTACCAAAATATCTTCAATTTTTCCCTCGGGGTGAACGTAAGAGCGGTCGGCTAGCTGTAGGGTAACTGTCGTGGGCCGCGCCTTGCCAATACCTAATTTCTGAAAAACAGATTTGGGCATTAGATTAACACTAGCTCCAAGATCACAAAGTGCCTTACCCACGAATTTGTCGCCGATTACACAAGGTATGATGAAGCTCCCCGGATCCTTCTTTTTCTGGGGTGGCTGCCGATGAAGAATACTCATGCAACCTTCTTGCATCCTTACCGTTTCAAATTCCCCAAGTTTAGATTTTTTCGACATAACATCCTTGAGAAATTTAGCATAACCGGGCATCTCCCTAACAGCATCTAACAACGGAATATTAATATGAACCTGTTTAAAAATATCATAAATCTTTTTAAGTTGAGATTCATGCTTAGCTTGCTGTATCCGTTGAGGAAAAGGTGGTGGGGGACGGTAATCAGCAATACGTCCTTCCCACTGCATACGAATCTGAGGACGATGTTCTTCATTTTTCTCCTCTGTCGCTTCTGCTGTCGTGACAGGCTCTTCGGCAGCAGTCTGTTTGTTACCTGTCGGGGCAGCTTCCTCGGCAGGTTTATCCAAGGCAGGTTCCTTCTCTGTTTCAGCTTCTTGTTCCGGCCCTGGTAGTTTCTTCCCACTCCTAGTAGTAATTGCCTTACATTGCTCATGTGTGGGTGGTCTAGCATTTTCAGTATTGCTAGGGATAGGCCAAGGCAGATCTGGGACTCTTGCCAAACTTGAAGAATAGAGTTGGTGTGTTCGCTGCCGCGACAGCCAACGGACAGCTGCCGCGACAGGTGCTGTCGGCGACAGGCGCGACGACAGAACTGGAGTTCCTAAACTCTGCAATACCTGCACTACTGAGCAATTCAATACCAGCCCATTGTCTCTATCTTGATTTCTCTACTTTTATTTTCCAGTATTCCTTATTATTTTCGTGACAATATCTTAATCTATTCTTTTCCCCTTGTGCAGATAGCGAAGGAAAGGGTTAGCCCAGTCCCTGTGGAGACGATATCCGATACTCTAGTATCACTTTACTACTTGCGTCGTGTACACTTGCACTACATTGCGATAGACACTTTTACACGCAACAAGTTTTTGGCACCGTTGCCGGGGACTGGCAACACACTCTTACCCTAGCTTCTGCACTTTTCTTTTATTTTTTTTATTTTTTTTATTTTTTAACAAAAAAAAAATTCAGGTGAAAATACAGGTTCAAGGGCATCAACATGCCAGGAAAAACCATTCGAGAGTTGATGTGGGAAAGTTCTTGCAATTACCGTAAAGATATGCTGCCAGGGCAGCAGCCGTGGCAGGAACAGGGGCAGCAATTGCCGACGCCAAAAACTTGGTGAGAAAAAAAAAACTGTTGGCTTAAAACTGTGAAGTTAACCTACCTGTCATGACGGCTCTGTCGTGGCAGCATGTTTAGGACAGTTTAAGGAGAAGTTTAGAGCCTTTCTATAGTTCTGAAAACTTAAACACCATTGTGACTGTTATATTGCTTAGATTTCTTTTAGCCAAACTAGAATAGGAAGCTTAGTACTTGAATAGCCCCTAGAGGTGCCTAACACTGGCTCTAGGAAAGAAGTTTAGCAAAAAATCAAAAACCTAGAGGTGCCCGAAATCGGCTCTAGGAAGCTAACTAGAGGTGCCCGAAACTGGCTCTAGAAAAATTTAGCTTGAAAATAGAAGAAAATGAAGCATGAAAATGTGCCTTCTAAATAAACTTTGGCATAAAAATTCGAGTTAAGAAGTTGAATATTCTAGTGAAACTAAGATAATCTTAGCATATAACTGTTCACAAGCATGCACACACTGCACAAGGACTATAGGGAGATTCCGGACAGATCCTAATCTTTCCAACAGGTTACTGCCGCCATAGAGAATGAGCGACGGGTAAGGGACAGTTCACTGTTTGAAGGCCAACACAAAAATTTTCATTTTTCTTTAAGTCTTAATTGCTTGAGGACAAGCAAAAACTTGAGTTTGGGGGTGTGTTGAGTGTCTAAAAGTTCTATTATTTACACCCTTTTTAACCCATATTTCTGCTGCATTCAAGCATCATTTCATTGCATTTAGGTTAGTTTTCAGCAAAACATCACAAATATATAAAAGACACAGATTCTACTAAAAATGGCTGTTTTTGGCAGGTTGCTGCCGTCGTAGACGGTGAAGGCAGGCGCAGGGCAGAGAAGCAGGAAAGCTGAACTGGACAAGCAGACGAAGAAGACGAAGCTGTCATGGACCTGTCGCGACAGCAAGGTGACAACAACTTTATGGAGAGGAAAAACAAAGTGGACCTCGATAGATAGAGAAAATTATGCTCGTCTGTCGTGTGAAAACCATATATTTTTCCAAGCCCCGGATTAAAAGATATGACAAGCCAAAGCTCAAGGAGAAGAAATCCCAAGAAACAAGGAGGCGGCTGAAAAGTAGGATACTTGGAGATTAAGTCTTTATTAGAATCTTACTTTTAATTAAAGTTGTAATCCTTGTTACCTTAGAATACTTGAGCCCAAAGCTTATATAAGGGCATAGATTTTAACCTAGGAGATGATCCAACACCCAATACCCCATAACCGATAACCAAATCCCTCCGCCGTTTACCCGTCGTTTACCCGTCACCGACATGTTCTAAATTCCCCCTAGGGCCACGGGTTGTTTTGTAAAGTAGTTGCAAGGGTTGTTTTGTTTTAGGATTTTCCAAGTTCAATAAAATAAACTTCAAGTTCTCTTATTTTGGTTATTAACATCTTGCAAGAGCATCGGGAGAGCATTGTGAGGTTATCTATTTACTTAGCATCGGGAGAGTTAAGTATACGAAAGAAATAAGAGCAAGTTCTCTAGTTTATAGTTGAACTATCTCGTGCCTAGGGATAGGGCGAGGTTAAGTGGCTAAAGAAGAATTCATACACATCGGTGTTCATCCTTCGATTCACGCCGGGAGGTATCATCAAAGACGTGATCATCGACAGACTTGGACCTAGGGATAGGCCAAGGCAGATCTGGGATTCTTGCCAAACTTGAAGAACAGAGTTGGTGTGTTCGCTGCCGCGACAGCCAACGTACAGCTGCCGCGACAGGTGCTGCCTGCGACAGGCGCGACGACAGAACTGAAGTTCCTAAGCAATACAATACATGCACTACTGAGCAATTCAATACCAGCCCATTCTCTCTATCCTAATTTCTTTACTCTTTATTTCCAGTTCTCTTTATTATTTCGGGACAAATAATTTAAACTATTTCTTTTCCCCTTGTGCAGATAGCAAAGGAAAGGGTTAGCCCAGTCCCTGTGGAGAGGATATCCGATACTCTAGTATCACTTTACTACTTGCGTCGTGTACACTTGCACTACATTGCGATAGACACTTTTACACGCAACAAGTTTTTGAGACGCTTAAATGACGCTATGCGAGAAGTGGTGAGAAAAGAAATTATCAAATGGCTTGATGCTGGGATAATTTATGCCATCTCGGATAGTAAGTGGGTGAGCCCGGTGCAGTGTGTCCCTAAAAAGGGAGGAATAATCGTGGTTACCAATGAATAAAACGAACTAATCCCAACCAGGACTGTGACCGGTTGGAGGGTTTGTATGGATTACCGGAAGCTTAACAAAGCTACCCGGAAAGACCATTTTCCCCTACCTTTTATTGATCAAATGCTTGATAGATTAGCGGGGAAACCTTATTACTGTTTTCTTGATGGTTACTCAGGTTATAACCAGATAGCGATCGCACCGAAAGATCAAGAAAAAACGACCTTCACTTGCCCATACGACACTTATGCTTTCTGGAGAATGCCATTTGGACTCTGCAATGCACCAGCAACATTCCAAAGGTGTATGATGGCAATCTTTTCCGACATGGTGGAGGACTTCCTGGAAATATTCATGGATGATTTTTCCATCTTTGGAGACAGTTTTGAAGGCTGTTTAAGTAACCTACAGAAGGTGCTCGAAAGATGCGAGAAAGTGAACTTGGTATTAAACTGGGAAAAATGTCACTTCATGGTAAGCTGCCGCGGCATAGAGGTCGACAGAGAAAAGATAGAAGTGCTTGAAAAGCTGCCACCACTCACCACAGTCAAGGGAATTTGGAGTTTCTTAGGGCACACTGGGTTTTATCGAGGGTTTATTGCAAATTTTTCGAAGATTACCAAGCCTTTATGCCACCTGCTGGAGCAGAATCGTCCCTTTGACTTCAATACTGAATGTACTAAGGCATTCATAGTCTTGAAAGAAAAGCTGGTAACAGCCCCAATTGTACAGCCACCAGACTGGAGTCTGCCATTTGAAATTATGTGTGATGCCAGTGACTGCGCTGTAGGGGCAGCACTTGGGCAAATGAAGGACAAGCTGTTCCACGTAATTTATTACGCCAGCAAAACACTAAACGATGCTCAAGTGAATTACACCACAAAAGAAAAAGAACTGTTAGCAGTGGTGTTCTCGATTGACAAGTTCCGTTCGTACATACTTGGGACGAAGGTTGTGGTCCATACAGACCACTCAGCACTGTTATCTATTCGCTAAAAAGATGCAAAACTTAGACTGATACGTTGGATTCTGCTACTACAAGAATTTGACATTGAAATCAAGGATAAAAAGGGGACAGAGAACCAAGTTGCAGACCACTTTTCAAGATTAGAGATGGGAAAAAGTATACCGACAGACAAGACCCACATACTGGAGACTTTCCCTGACGAGCAGCTGTTTGCTGCCACAAGCACTGCCGCAACAGCCATGTCGGCAGGTAAGTTTTCTGAACTTCCTTGGTACGCTGATTTTGTTAATTACATAGTTAGCGGAGTATTACCTCATGAACTTAATTATCAAGCACGGAAGAGGTTCCAAAATGATGCAAAACATTATTATTGGGACGAACAACTTCTTTTCAAACTTTGTGCATATCAAATTATCAGGAGGTGTATACCACATGATGAGTAGGAAGCTGTGCTTCGCCACTGTCATGCTTCACCATATGGAGGACACTTAGGTGGGAACAAAACCGCTGCCAAGGTTTTGCTATCTGGTTTTTATTGGCCTTCACTATTCAAGGATGCCCAAGCATTTTACAAAGGTTGTGATAAGTGCCAACGAACTGGGAACATCTCAAGAAGACATGAGATGCCACTGCAAAACATCCTAGAAGTCGAAATCTTCGATGTATGGGGGATTGATTTCATGGGACCATTCCCAGCATCATGTGGAAATCTATATATCCTACTGGCAGTGGACTATGCATCCAAATGGGTTGAAGCGATTGCCACACAGAAAAACGATGCCAAGACTGTTCAGAGATTTCTGCACAAAAACATTTTCTCCAGATTTGGCATACCTAAGGCGATCATCAGTGATAAGGGGAGACATTTCGATAATAGGGTAATTTCCGCTGCCTTAAGAAAATACGGCGTAAAGCACCGGATTGCAACAACATATCACCCTCAAACCAATGGACAA
Organism: Hibiscus trionum; assembly: GCA_030270665.1. Taxonomy (NCBI): domain Eukaryota; kingdom Viridiplantae; phylum Streptophyta; class Magnoliopsida; order Malvales; family Malvaceae; genus Hibiscus; species Hibiscus trionum. The sequence continues at coordinate 35,308,474 of BSYR01000021.1, forward strand.
GCCGAAATATCCAACAAGGAAGTAAAGAACATTCTTGAAAAGATGGTTAAACCTACTCGGAAGGACTGGTCTTTACACCTCAATGATGCACTCTGGGCCTATAGAACAACATTCAAGACACCATTGGGAATGTCACCCTACAAGCTGATATATGGAAAAACATGCCATTTACCTGTTGAGATAGAGCACAGAGCTTACTGGGCTATCAAGGCAATGAACATGGACTTAGACAAGGCAGGACAAAAGAGGCTACTTGACTTGAATGAAATTGAAGAAATTCGAGCAATGGCCTACGACAACGCAAGGATTTACAAGGACAAGACCAAGAGGTGGTAGGACAAGAAGTTGCTGCCACGACAGTTCTGCCCAGGGCAGCTTGTGTTGTTGTTTAATTCTAGGTTGAAACTTTTCCCAGGAAAGCTTAAATCTAGATGGTCCGGCCCATTCCAAGTTGTGCAGGTTTTTCCTCATGGTGCCATCACAATCAAATCCTTTAAAGACGGGCACCAATTTAAAGTCAACGGACAAAGACTAAAGCATTATCAGGGGACTGAAGCCCCAAGGATGCAGGAAGTGGTTACTTTAGGAGATGCCCATCAAGGCATCCCTAATTTAACTTAATTTTAATTTTCTTATTATCTTACTTTTATTATTTATGTATTTTATTTATTAGGAATTAAGAATTATTTTATTTTTAGGAACTAAAGTTTGATTTTAATTATTTTTAGGAAATAAGGGAAACAAGGAGAGGAGAAGAAGTGAACCAGTCCACCATCTCAACAGCAGCCCAAAAAGCCCAATGGAGGAGTCTATCGTCATAGCCTGTCATTAGCTGTCGCGATAGACGCGGAAAATACAGCCTGTCACCACGCTGTTGCGGCAGACACGCAAACGCATAACATACGCGCAGCAGACACAGAAATGTGTGACAGACGCGTCAGAAACCGCGTAACAGCTGGCCCTGTTATTCGCGCCTGCCGTTGCAGCTCCAACGGGCAGAAAACCACTCATCTATATAAACCTCATTTACTATTCATTTTTCACATCACTTTTACTCTCTCAACTTGTTTTCTCTCTAGATCTCAAATTTCTTTCATTTTCCACAGCCTTACAACTATGAGTACCAGACAGACACGACGAAGTGCTGCCTCCAGCTCTGCCGCAGCAGTCGACACACCCAGCCATGATACCATCCCTAACCGCTTCGCCTCTACTGATTCTGCCGACATATATTACCGCTCCTTCCAAATGAGGGAGATGTGGGAAGAAAGAGGGTTCCTTTACACCAAACGCACAGAAGACCTCAGGCTCGAAATGTTCATAGCACGAAAAATCAAGGCCCTCAATTGGCAGATGTTTGCTGCCAGCCCGAAGAGATGAATGTCACACTGGTCTGGGAATTTTACGCTGCCGTCGACAGCAAAGATACGAAGACCGTGACAATGCGAGTTAAAGAAGTTACTTTCGAGCCTGCTTACATTAATACCCTCTATGTGATCTATGTCAGCAAAAGGGAGAACAAACACAAGAGGTTCGTCGAAAGTCTGTCGCCGGCAGACTACGATGCTGTGATGGCAGAGGTAGCGGAGGAAGGAACATAATGGAATACTGACCCAAGCATCGGTGGACGGTGAAACGCACTCAACTCACTCCCGAGGCCGAACTATGGAACCATTTTGTAAAGAAGAGGATAATGCCTTCTTCCCATAACAGCACGGTCGACCGACCCAGGTTAGCTCTCGTTCATTCAATTTTAAATAAGAGACCCATAAATGTCGGCAAGTACATAAGAGACGGGATTTTGGAATGTTCCCTCCAACCGTCGGGACCCCTTGTCTTCCCGTACCTCATCATCGAGATCTACCGAGGCCAGAACGTACCAGAAATCCCCAAAGACTTCAAAGTCCGAAGGAAGGGATGGACGGAGCGTAACATTTTCAGCCTTATAGAGCTGAAGGCAGCCACACCACTCTCCTTCTTCAACCCGTCTGCCGCAGTAGAGGAGCCGGCAGACCCCACTCAGCCAGAATCTGTTGCAGCAGAACAACAGCAGCCAATGGCAGCAGCCCCTCCAGCAGACACCTCCACTCAAATTCTGGCTACACTAAAAAAGATAGAGGAACGACAGCTTGTTCTGATGAGTTTTGTCAGAGACTTCATGACAGCCACGGTATATTTTTTTCAAAAAAAATTTTAAATTTTGCAAATGTACAATTTCCTGCCTTCCCAGAGCAATACATTGTTGCCCCTACCCCTACACCTACTCCCACTCCTGCTGCCACACCAAAAACTCCATCGCTACATCTACTCCAATGCCGGCCGCGATAGCTGAAGGCGGCAGCCACACTGCCACTGCCTCTGCCAGAGGTGAGAAACGAAAGGAGCCGCTGCCAGAACTCGATGATGACTACTTTGCAGGGTTCATCATCCTCTATCTGGCAAGAATCTGATGGGGAACCCTCTGTCGCTAGAAACCTTTCAAAGGAGTTCACTCCTATGAAAAGGCAGAAGCCCAACCAAGCTGGTGAAGGATCATCAGGCAAGGGAAAGTCTGCCTGTAGCCGCAGCAGCAGTAGCAGCAGCAAAAACTCATTAGATGAGGTACAAGTGCTGGAAAAGCCACCCAAGATCTCACCCACTCGTATCCAGCCCCCAAGGGAGCCAAGAAGAAAACTACCTCCGCCTCTCCTAGCACTCTGCCAGCACCTACAATGAAGGTCACTGCCCACCGGCAGCTCCAGATTAGCAGCAGCAGCACTGATGACAGCTCCTGAAATTAAGTTCCTATCTTATTTTGCTGTCTTGTTGTTTTATTATTATTGTGATGTACTTTGTTTTTATTTTTCTATTTTCATCTTTGTCATCATGCATTGAGGGCAATGCAACCCTCGAGTTTGGGGGTGACATCCCTCTAGTAATGAAGTGTATTTTAGGTTTAAAATTATGTCTAAGTGTTAATTATTATTTAAGTTTATTTAAGTCAAAAAAATGGCTCAAGTCTTTGAACTGAACTTACCTACCGTGACAGACACTGTCGTGGCAGTGCCTTTAGGATATTTTAGGACAGTTTAGAGCCTTACTATAGTACTGATCTTAAAACACCCTTTGTGACTCTTATACTATCTAGAACTCTACTGGTAAACTAGAATAGGAAAAAGCTTAAACACTTGGGTTGCCCCTAGAGGTGCCTAACACTGGCTCTAGGAAAAGAAGTTAAGAAAAGTTAGACGCAATACACCTAGAGGTGCCCAAAACCGGCTCTAGGAAGTTAGCTAGAGGTGCCCGAAACAGGCTCTAGTCAAACTTTAATTAAGCCTAAGAAAATCGAGTCTAAGAAAAAAACTAAAGGAGCCTAAGAACTCTACGGCATGATGCGCTTTTTCACAAATTGATTCCACAATTTGGCTTCTGGAGTCAACTGAGTTCTTTTCACCGTCCATCGGTGTTTTGGGTCGGTGTTCCATTCTGTCCCTTCCTCGGTCAGCTCTGCCATCACCATGTCGTAGTCTGCCGACGACAGACTATTGGCGAATCTCCTGTGGGAATCCTCCTTCTTACTCATATATAGGCCGTAGAGGGTGTTGATGTAAGAAGGCTCGAAAGAAAGCTGTTTACCTCAAACTGTCATTGTTGTAGTATCTTTACTGTCGAAGGCAGCATAGAATTCCCTTACGAGTGTGACGTTCATCTCTTCCGGTTGGGTAGCAAATTGCTCCCATTTGAGGGCATGGATCTTTCTTGCGATTAAGGGTTCAAGCCCTAGGTCTCATGTGGGTTCGGTGTAGAGAAACCCCCGTTCTTCCCACATCTCCCTCTTTTGAAAAGAACGATAGTATCTTGCGGCAAGTCGGTGGAGGTGAAGCGGTCTGGGATGGAACTATGACTTGGAGTGCTTACTGCTGCGGCAGAACTGGAGGCAGCACTTCTACGGGTTTGTCTGCTAGTAATTTTTGCAAGGAATGTGGAAAATTTAAGAAAAATATTAAATATCTTAAACCGAGGAAACACGTGTAGAAAATGAGAATGAGGTGATAAATGGATAGTGAATGGGGGTTTATATAGATGAGTGATTTTCTGCCCGTTGGAGCTGTAACGGTAGGTGCGAATAACGAGGCCAGCTGTTACGCGGTTTATAGCGCGTCTGTCAAGCGTTTCCATGTCTGCTGCGCGTTTGTTACGCGTTTGCATGTTTGTCGCGACAGCTTGATGATAGGCTGTATTTTCCGCGTCTGTCGTGACAGCTGATGACAGGTTGTGACGACAGATTCGTCCGTTGGGCTTTTTGGGCTGCTAGGGGTATGGTGGGCTTGTTCATTCCTTCTCCTTGGCATGTTTCCTTTGTTTCCTAAAAATAAATAAAACAAAATAATAATTCCTAAAATAAAATAATTAAATCTAAATTCCTAATAAATAAATAAACAAATAAATACTAAGTTAAATTAGGGATGCCTTGAGGGGCATCTCCTAAAGTAACTACTTCTTGCATCCTTGGGGCTTCAGTCCCCTGATAATGCTTTAGTCTCTGTACGTTGACTTTGAATTGGTGCCCGTCCTTTAGGGATTTGATTGTGATGGCACCATGAGGGAAAACCTAGACAACTTGAAAAGGACCAGACCATCTAGATTTAAGCTTTCTTGGGAAAATTTTTAACCTAGAGTTAAACAACAACACCTGCTACCCTGGGCAAAACTGTCGTGGCAACTGTTTCCTGTCGTGCCACCTTTTGGTTTTATCTTTGTATATCCTGGCATTGTCGTATGCCATTGCTTGAATTTCTTCAATTTCATTTAAGTGTAGCCTCTTTTGTCCTGCTTTATCCAAGTCCATATTTACTGCCTTGATAGCCCAATAAGCTCTATGCTCTATCTCAACAGGTAAATGGCATGTTTTGCCATAGATAAGCTTGTAGGGTGACATTCCCAATGGTGTTTTAAATGTTGTTCTATAGGCCCAGAGTGCATCATTCAGGTGTAAAGACCAATCTTTTCGAGTAGGTTTAACCATCTTCTCAAGTATGTTCTTTACTTCCCGGTTGGATATTTCGGCCTGTCCATTGGTTTGAGGGTGGTATGCTGTTGCAATTCGGTGCTTTACTCCGTATTTTCTCAAGGCAGTAGCAATTACCCTATTATCAAAATGTCTCCCTTCGTCACTGATGATCGCCTTCGGTATGCGAAATCTGGAGAAAATATTTTTGTGCAGAAATCTCTGAACAGTTTTGGCATCATTTTTCTGGGTGGCGATCGCTTCTACCCACTTAGACACATAATCCACTACCAGTAGGATGTAAAGGTTCCCACTAGATGCTGGGAACGGTCCCATGAAGTCGATTCCCCATACATTAAAGATCTCGACCTCTAGAATGTTCTGTAGTGGCATCACATGCCTTCTCGAGATGTTCCCAGCCCTTTGGCATTTGTCACAGCCCTTGTAAAAGGCTTGTGCATCCTTGAACAATGTGGGCCAATAGAGACCGGATTGCAGAACCTTGACAGCGGTTTTGTTTCCACCTAGGTGTCCTCCATATGGTGAAGCACAGCTTCCTGTTCATCCTGTGGTACGCATTTCCTGATAATTTAATCTGCACAATGTTTGAAAAGAAGAGGTTTGTCCCAATAACAATGTTTTGCATCATTTTGGAACCTCTTCCTTGCTTGGTAATTAAGTTCAGGAGGTAGTACTCCGCTAACAATGTAATTAACAAAATCAGAGTACCAAGGGGTTTCAGAAAACTTACCTGCCGCCATGGATGTCGCGGCAGTGCTTGTGGCAGCAAATAGCTGTTCGTTCGGGAAGGTCTCCAGTATGTTGGTCCTCTCTGTCGGTAGACTCTTTCCTATCTCTAATCTCGACAAGTGGTCTGCTACTTGGTTTTCTGTCCCCTTTTTATCCTTGATGTCAATTTTGAACTCTTGCAGCAGCAAAATCCAACGTATCAGTCTCGGTTTTGCATCCTTTTTATGAACAGATACTTCAGTGCTGAATGGTCTGTATGGACCACCACCTCCAAGTATGTATGGACGGAACTTGTCGATTGAGAACACCACTGCTAATAGTTCCTTTTCCGTTGTGGTGTAGTTTACTTGGGCATCATTCAGTGTTTTGCTGGCATAGTAAATCACATGGAAGAGTTTATCCTTCCTTTGCCCTAATGCTGCCCCGACAGCGTATTCACTGGCATCACACATTATCTCGAATGGCAAACTCCAGTCTGGTGGCTATACGATAGGGGCTGTTACCAGCTTCTCCTTCAAAATTCTGAATGCTTCAGTACGTTCAGTATTAAAGTCAAAGGGACGATTCTGCTCCAATAAGTAGCATAATGGCTTGGTAATCTTCGAGAAATTAGCAATAAATCTTCGATAAAACCCAGCATGCCCTAAGAAACTTCGAATCCCCTTGACTATGGTGGGTGGCGGCAGCTTTTCGATGACTTCTATTTTCGCTCTGTCCACCTCTATGTCGCGGCAGCTTACCTTGTGGCCTAGGACTATCCCTTCATCCACCATGAAGTGGCATTTTTCCCAGTTTAAGACCAAGTTCGCTTTTTCGCATCTTTCAAGCACCTTCTGTAGGTTGCCTAAACAACCTTCAAAATTGTCTCCAAAGACGGAAAAATCGTCCATGAAAATTTCCAGGAAGTCTTCTACCATGTCGGAGAATATCGCCATCATGCACCTTTGGAAAGTTGCTGGTGCATTGCAGAGTCCAAATGGCATTCTCCTAAAAGCATAAGTGTCGTATGGGCATGTGAAAGTCGTTTTCTCTTAATCCTCCGGTGCAATAGCTATCTGGTTGTAACCTGAATAACCATCAAGAAAACAATAGTAAGGTTTTCCCGCTAATCTATCAAGCATTTGATCAATAAAAAGTAGGGGGGAAATGGTCCTTCCGGGTAACTTTGTTAAGCTTCCGGTAATCCCTACAAACCCTCCAACCGGTCACAGTCCTGGTTGGGATTAGTTCGTTCTCTTCGTTGGTCACCACGGTTATTCCTCCCTTTTTAGGTACACACTGCACCGGGCTCACACACTTACTATCCGAGATGGCATAAATTATTCCGGCATCAAGCCATTTGATAATTTCTTTTCTCACCACTTCTCGCATAGCGTCGTTTAAGCGTCTCTGAGCATCAATAGTCAGCTTATGATCATCTTCCAAGAGAATTTTGTGCATACATAATGCCGGACTGATGCCTTGGATATCAGCTATCGTCCATCCAATGGCCTTCTTATGCTGCTGCTCCTATTTCTGCATTAACTTGGAAGAGATGATTATGGGTAACATATCATTTAAACCAAGAAAAACGTATTTAAGCTGCCCTGGCAAGGGCTTAAGATCTAAAACAGGTGGTTCTTCAATTGAAGGCTTTTGGATTATGTGTTCATTCGAGGTATAGTTTAGGGGCTCGAATAACTTACTTGGACGATTGCCTATCCAATTTACCTCCTCATGACCTTTAGTGTCAGATATGTCTGAATCGGAGGAGTCACTGTCGTCGGTGTTGCCGTGACAATCTTCCAGATGACTGCTGTAGCAGTGACCAAATTTTATGTCATGGCAGCTCGACCTGATGCAGGGTTGGTCAAGGATTACTTCAGTGATGGCCTTGCACTCTTCTTCTGCATCAGCATGTTTGATTGCTTGGAGAACATTGAGTTTGATTTCTTGATCATTTACTCTCATTGTCAGTTCTCCTTTCTCTACATCAATCACGTATCTGCATGTGGCTACGAAGGGTTGCCCCAGGATGATTGGTGCGTTTTCATCTGCTTCACAGTCTAAAACAAGAAAGTCAGCAGAAAAAAAAACTTATCCACTCTTACCAGAATATCTTCGATCTTCCCTTCTGGTTGTACGTAAGAGCGGTCTGCCAGCTGCAGCATGACTGTCATGGGCCGTGCTCGTCCAATACCTAATTTGTGAAACACATATTTTGGCATTAAATTTATACTAGCACCTAGATCACAAAGTGCCTTACCCACGAATTTGTCACCAATTATGCACGGTATGATGAAGCTCCCAGGATCCTTCTTCTTTTGGGTGGATGCCTGTGCAAGATAGTCATGCATCCTTCTGTCATTTTTACCGTTTCTAATTCCCCAAGTCTGGATCTTTTTGACATGGCATTCTTGAGAAATTTCGCATAACTGGGCATCTGCTTGATGGCCTCCAACAGCGGTATATAATGTGCACCTGCTTAAAAATATCATAAATCTTTTTGAACTGGTACTCCTGTTTCTATTTTTGTAACCGCCGTGGAAAAGGAAGTAGAGGACGGTAACCTTCAAGGCGTCCTTCACATGGTATTCAGATCTGAGGAGACTTAGGTTCTTCAGCATTCTTTTCTTGCTCCTCTGTCCCTTCTGCTGCCGTGACAGGCGTGTCGGCAGCAGGTTGCTCTTTTTCTGCCGGGGCAGTGTTCACGGTAGGTGTATCTAGGGTTAGTTCCTCAATTGGTATGGTTTTCATCTCTGGCCCTTGCAGTTGTTTCCCAATCCTAGTTGCAATTCCTTTACACTGCTCATGTGTGGGTTTTCTAGCGACCTCAGTATCACTAGGCAATCCTCCATTTTGCCTTGGCTTAATATGTTGGGAAACCTAGCCCATCTGTGTCTGCAATGATTTCAAGGTGGCCTCATGGTTAGTCATCCTCATCTCTGTCTTGTCCATGAATGACTCAGTTTTCTTGACAAAGTGATCAATGTTTCGCATGTAAGCTCCTGTCTGTGACATGAATGTGGCCAAAGTCTGCTCCAGTATACTAGGTGCGGCTACCGGCTACTGTTGCGGCTGCTGTTGTGGTTGCTGCCGTGACAGGATTCTGGGTGCCCCTTGGTTTTTGTTGTTCTGCACCTGAGGATTCAGTGCGTTATTTGGATTGCTCTAGTAAAACTTGGAGTCGTTCCTCCAGTTTGGATTGTAATTGTTGGAATCATAATTTCTTGGCTTGTTGTAATTTCCAACATACATCCCTTCTTCTAGTTGTAACGGACAGTCTTTCGAACTGTGGTTCCCACTGCAAGTCTCACATACCTCTTCGGCAGAGTATATAGGTTTAGAATCTTTTTTCAACAGATTTTCCACTGCCTTTGTGAGGTATGCAACTTGTGTCTTCAGGGAATTGTCGGCTTCATAATATTTTACAGCTATCCCTCGTTTACCTCTCCTTGCTGTAGGGAATTGCTCGTCATTCTTTGCTAGATTTTTCAACACCACCATGGCTTCGTCTGGATCTTTATCCAACAATAGTCCATTTGCTGTTAAATCTATTCTCATTCGAGTGTGTGCGTTGGCAGCATTGTAGAATTTAATGACTTGATTCCACACGAGGAATCCATGCATCGGGCAGTTCCTTAGAAGAGTTGTAAACCTGTCCCATGCCTTGTGCAATGGTTCGTCATCTTCATGTTGAAAAGTTGCAATTTCAGTATGCAATCGCACATATAAGTGAGAAGGATTAAAACGAGACAAAAATTCACGAGAGAGATCTGCCCAAGTTCGTATTGAACCCGACGTTAGTTTATTCCACCAAGTTTTAGCTCTGTCTCTCAATGAATGAGGAAATAACCGGAGCCTCAGTATTTCCGGATTTATTCCTGGTAATCTAAACGACCCACAGATTTCTTGGAACATTTTCAGGTGTTCTCGGGCATCCTCTGTTGCAGCACCACTAAACTGGCCAGCGGAATTTATCATACTGAACATAACAGGTTTCAGCTCGAAATTCTCAGCTTCCACATCTGGCAAGGTGGTCTCCAGTTCCACATGATCATTGATCATGTAGTCACGGTAGGACTGTCGTGCGGCAACGGCAGTGGCATGTCGTCCATTCTGGTTATCGAGGGGAGGATCTTCATCATTCCTCTGGTTATTATTTACCCCGTTATGCATTGCTTCTAACTGTTCCTCAAGATAATCGTTTCTTGCTATCAAGAGGCAGACTCGGTTCTTGAGGTTGCACGTACGTTCGATTTCAGGGTCTAGTTTGTACTCAAGTTCTTTGCCTCGTCTTGATCTGCGCATAAGCAAATGAAAGACCTTGTGAAAAGCACAGGGTAAACAATCCCAATAAAAATAGAAAAATTAAAAAGTGCAATAAAAGTAAGGGTAAAGATATGTTGCCAGTCCCCGGAAACGGCGCCAAAAACTTGTTGCGTGTCAAAAGTCCTATCGCAATGTAGTGCAAGTGTACACGACACAAGTAGTAAAGTGATACTTGGAGTATCGGATATCGTCTCCACATGGACTGGAAATAGCTTTATCCTATAGTTGTTGCACGAGAAAGAGAAAGAGTTTAAATTGTTTGGAAGATAATATTGAAGAAATAAAATTTAGGAAACCTATGTTTTAGAGAAAATATTAACCATCTGTAGTAGTTTTTTTAAGTAAAAAAACTTGACTTTGTTAAAATACAAAGGGTGCAATTGCTCCCTAAAGATTCTTAGCTTGTGTCCCTTTTTTATTTAATTAACAAAAACCACTTTTAAAACTAAATTGTCTTTTCCTTTTTTCTTAAATTATCAAAAACATAATTCTTGTTATTTGATAAACCAATTAATTAACCTTCCAAAACATTTGTCATGTACAATTGTCATATTCCTTTGAAAACACATTCGATTATTAATCTGAAACTAATTAGCTAACTAAACCTACACTACGATCCCAATTGAAACCTAACAAATCATCCAATTCAACATAACATCTCTTGCCGCAACTTCACTAATGGTGCAACAATCTCATAAGATTCTTCCACAAACTTTGATAATTATCAACCGATTCTCGAAAGATCACGTACTTCTGACACCAAACTTGGTTGCTTCAAATCTCAAACAACTCCAACTCCCGAGAATCAATCTTTAACTCCTTCTAAAAACTTTAAAACCCAAAAGAACATCTTCGCTAGAGATAACTTACATAAATTACCTCGCTTGCACCATCACTTCATCAGCCTCCGAAAAGTCATTCGTAAGTGTGAACATATGTATGTATGATTACTTATATGCCCTCATAGATGTCTATGTGTATGTATGTAAAACCTCTAATGTTATGCCCAAATGTATGCATGTACTGACATATTTAAATATAGGGTTAACTACTGGAATGGTCACTTATGTTTCCCCTAGTACAGAGTTGGTCACCTGTTCTAAAAAACGACCAGTAAGGCCACTTACGTTTTCGGGGTGTAAAATTTTGGCCACTCATCCGTTTGTTCCCGTTAAACGTTGACGACTTGCTGATCTTGTAGCAGAAAAATTAGGGTAACATACTGCAATGGCCACTTACGTTTATCCAATGTACATTTTTAGTCCCTGATTTTAAAAACTAAACGTTATGGTCACTACTAAAAAGGTTTATTTCTAATTTCACCCTTAAATTATTAAAAATTCATTTTCAACCCTAAATTTAGTCTAAATTCTAATTTTCATTCTTCCCCTTTTGTCTTCTTCAAAATCTGATCTTTCCCCCCCAAATTTAGTCTAAATTCTAATTTTCCTTCTATTTACAATACCTTGATTTCATAATGAGTAGCTTGAAGCCTTGAATTAGATCATTGAAAGCTAATTTCATCAAATTATTCCCCCCAAAATCCATTTTTTCACCAAAAAAACACATATAATTTCACGGATCCATCTCCATATAATTCCAATTGCCTTCTAATTTTCAAAACCCAGTTTTCCCCCATCAAAATAAAGATACCCAAATCCTTAAACACCAAAAAAATGGAAATCAATTTGAGATTCTTCACGACTGGGCTAGTTACAACCTTAAGGTTCATGTCGGTGAGTTTTAACCAAGCCATCGGCGTTACGACTCTGTTCTTCACGGCGGTTTTCGCTTACTTGATGACGTTGACGAGGGAGGCCTGGCTTACTTATTTTACCCTCATCACTGTTGTTACTAGGGTCATCATTGCCAGTGGGGTATGTATTTTGGCTAATTTATGTTTATTTATTTGTTTAAATCAAAATCTTTGGCTTTATTCATTTTGGGGTTAGAAATTGAAAAAGGGTTGCTGGGTTGCTTTTATTCTTTTTGTTTGATTAAATTTTAATTGAATTTTACTTTAATTTTGTTGAAATTTGTGTACTAAAAATGGTATATTTTTAGGGGATTTATTAAGGATTTGGTTGTAATTTGGAAATTGATTTGCTTTAGCTTATTCAAGATTCTAATTTTGTTCATATAAAAAAAGATTATAATTTTTTATGTTTTTTATATTCTATTGGAAACTAGCTCCTTTTCTTTGTGTGTGTGTTTATGGAGAATTTGAATGGAATGTGAAAATGATTTGCTTTGGTTTTAGGGTTCAAAATGAATTTTTAAAAATTCAAGGGTGAAATTAGAAATAAACCTTTTTAGTAGTGACAATAACGTTTAATTTTTAAAATCAGGGACCAAAAATGTACATGGGATAAACATGAGTGGCTATTGCAGTAGTTTACCCTTATTTTTTCATGTTGTCAGACCAACAAGCTATCAACGTTTAACGACAATAAATGGCAAAGTGACCAAAAGTTTACACCCCAAAAATGTAGGTGATCTTACTGGTCGTTTTTTAGAATCGGTGACTTGTACTAGGGGAAACATAAGTGACCATTCTAATAGTTTACCCTTAAATATATACATATAAGTGTTTATGCACTATTCATGTTCAACTGTTCACACTTACTAATAACATTCTCAGACCCATTATTCATTTTCACCAACCCGAAACTCGCACTTACCTAATAAGGAGCAAACATCCGTTTCACTACAAAAGCCTGCTAAATCATTCATGATTGTCAACAAAGATCCTTCTCGGTACCATTGTACATGAGAATACCACCACTCTTACTACTTACGAAACCAAGTATTCACAGAATACTCAACTCATCGCAACCTCGAATGCTACTAGCGCATTCGTCATCAACACAACATAACTTTAAACGCATACCAACTAAACGGTCTTAAAAACCATTGTCGTTAACAACCACACTAAAGCTTCCAAAACTAAAACTTTTGATCAAACCTATCCGTAAACTAACCATTATTACCATTACATTCTCCACTCACACATTTCTTTAAGCTCGTCAACATGACACAAAAAATATTTCGGGCGCCGCACCAAGGTACGTCTCAAAACCAACCTCAACTTCGCAAACATAGGAAAATATGGAAAAACTCCCTCAGAAGAACTTCAGGAAGAATGCCTGAACAACACAAACATTTCGAACTCGAATATCTTCCGACCTTGGGTTACCACATAAGCCAAAACTTGTCAAACATACTTCGGCTCATTCCTGCACAATCTCCATCACAAAAATAAACTTCCATCTTCAAAACATTAACACGCTAATAAACAACCACCTTCAATTAATATGCATAATTGCTTAAAACCAGAATCCACCTAAAAATGCAACCGGGAAAGATAAACAGATTACACAATCTTTCCTTAATCAACATACAAATTCCATAATTTCGGTGCGTACTTTGATTTCCAAAGATGGAAATCAATCCAACGCCTTATGCATACCCATACCATGACCATACCCATGAAAAAGACGTTAGAGGCACTATAAAGTTCCCCTTAACAATCAACATCATTGGTCAGGTTTCGATCCTGAACATCAACTTCCTTGCCTGATGCGTACATCATCACCTTATCAACTTGAACACTCCATAGTACTCATTAGAATCTCAATCTGCGCTTTCTCGAGCATACTTTACAGAAATTGATATCACTATCAAGAATACGGCACTTTACGGCGTGCTCATTTCCATATGCACCACTTCACTGACCTCTTGTCTTCAAAATCCATATCATTGACATAGATGGTAATAACCACCTTGAACCTTCAAAATAGTGGACCAACGCCACCCAAAAACTCACGAACGAGGACAACGTCACTCAAGTTCGAAGACCATTTTTAACTACTTTCGGTCGAGGACCAAGTCTACTCAAGATCGTAAACCACTTTTCTTACACCATCGTTAAACCAGACTATGCTTACTAAGCTCGGAGGTAATTAATGAATAAATTATCTCCCATACAAAATCAGATTCATTAACGGTGTTTAAACCTGATGATTGGGGTGTAGGTTCGACAAGTGATCCAAGACAAACCTACAAAAACTTTCTCAGCAACTTTTTTAATAGGCAATATGTTCCCGATTATCCCCAACAAAAGCAATTAACAACATGAACACATAGGAAACATTTCTATCAATTTCATAAAATAACCAAATTAATCTCCATCTGTTCGAGGTTTTGTAACCTGACTCTGATACCACCAAATGTAACCCCCTTCACCCAGCTTAGTCGTTAGACCCGAACCAAGAAGATCACATTAGGTTTGTCGAAGCAAACACGAACATTCTTATTTGAATTATGGACCATTTTTTTCTTGTAACTTGTCTAGATGCATTATTAAGACCTAATGTGTGCATACCAGCAATGGTTCAATTTTCGTTTGATTCGAACATCAATAAGGCACTCAATTGCAAAACGAGTACTTTAGGGACCAAAATGTAAATCCGAAAAATTACAGTGGTTTATTCAATTTTCAAGTTACCAATACTTAATTAATCATGTTTCATGGAAGCATGTCGAATTTCGGCTTCAACGGATAACAAATAGTCATCTAATTTAGCAAAATACGAAATTAAGGACTAAATAATAAAATGGCAAAAATACAGGAACTAACACGTTTTTAACAGCTTCTCACAGAAATTAGATATATTTAAACATGCTTGCAAAAACTCAAATCAAATGGACATCATTTACCTATTCAATTGATGCAATAACATAGGGTGACTAAATTGCAAAGAAACCAAACTCGTTAAAATCCATTAATCGAATTAACCACCAGCCATTACAATATAGGGGCTGCATCTAATGTATTTATGGGAATTCCAACACGACTTATCCTAAAACTTACGAACAACATTGTCATGCTTCTAATATTAAATCATCGTCAAACACATAGGCTCAAATAGTTACATACCAATTAATCAACACAATTCATATCTATACAAGTATCCTAGAGGCGTGCTTTCTAACAAGATAAATTATTATCCAACAAGCACCAAATGATCAAGATATCAACTGTAACGCCCCGGTTTTGGGCTTAGAAGTTTCGAGTTTGGTTTAGATGGTTCAAGAGAACCAGATTAGTGGAGTCTAAATGATTTCGGGTTTTTAATATGATTAAATGTTTTTTAGAGAGATAAAAATATGGTAAATGTTCCTAAAATCTTTAATAAATGTATTAAAGGACTTGGTGAAAGCCATTTTAAAAATGGGGATTTGAAAAGGTGACATTTTCGACTTAGTGACTAATGTGTAATTTTTGAAAATTTGGTGACCAAAGGGTAAGAGCTTAAAATCTTTAAGGAGCACTTTAATTTCAGATTCTTTTAATTGGATGGGATTTTATGTAAATGTATTAAATGAATGAAAAGGGTTTTAATAAAAAAAAAAGGGAAAATGTTTTTCATCTTATTTTCAAACTATCGTCATTTTACTTCTCCCATATTTTCTCTTTAGCCAAACACTATTTCCCAGCAAGAAACCTTGTGATTAAACACCTTTGTAATAAGAGATTTTATCACCTAAATGCTTTCCTCAAAGGATCTTTCCGAATCTTTTTAGCTATCTTGAAGATTTGAAGAAAAGGCATCCAATTACAGGAATCTTGAATCATTGAAGGTAGATTCTGAAATCCTCCTTTGATGATAGTTCTTTATTGACATTTATAAGCTATTTACTCTTTGTTTGTGTTGTATTATTTTGATTAGAAGTTTAATGGAAGCAAAAATGGTGTTTTAAAGTTAAATGGATTAAATCATTGGATTTTCGTAATAAATGTTTAATGTTGAGTTTATGATTGTTAATAATCATGTTTTGGACACTAAATGATGCAGAGTTAATGATTTTAAGTGGGAAACCCAAAATCCTAAGATTCCCTAATTGTTAGAGTGGGTAGTGGTGGATTTTTGGAGTAGTTTGTTAGATTTAGGGTTTCTGGAAGTTTAGGAATGCTTGTAAATGGTTTTTAGATGTGTTTTGATGTAAATGAAAGGTTGGAATCTTGATTTGGTGGCTAGGCTTTTGTTGGCCCAAGTTTGAGTGTCTTTTCGGTCTTTTCGGGGTTGTTTCAGCTTGTCGTCGGTTTGGATTATCGGAATTTGAAGTTTCTTGGTTTAGGAATGCATTTTAATGCATTTTTGCCTCTGGTTTTTTGTGGCTAAAACAGTGGAGATCGATCGTGAGGAAACCGTGGAAGTGTGAGAAGCTTCGGGGGGAAATTCTTGCGTCGGCAAGAGTTGTTTCGCTTTCCGGTGAGTAAATGAATGAGAAAAGCATGGTTGCTGATTTATTAAAGGTTTGAAAGTGTTTTGGGAACATAGGATGAGTTGGATAAACTATCCTAAGTTCGAAAGTAAGTATATGTGTTATTCTCCTTCGTTCTCGGATGGCTAAAATGTGATTCTCATGCACTTGTTGATAAATGTTTTTACCTACTTTACATGCATGTTTGGAGTGTTTTATACATTGGTTGTATCATGAGATGATGTTGGATGCATGAGTTATGTATTCCATGTAAGTAGATGGGATTATACTTAATGATTAAAGCATGAAATGTTGCTTTGGTTTAATGTTGTTGAAAATGCATGTAAAACAATGAGGTATGATGGAAAATGATCTAATATTGGCCTAGTGATTGGTTTTATAAAATGGTTAATCAGATATAATAGACCGGCCTTAGGATTGAGTGCACTGTAACAAGTCGCCATGAACGTGGAAGATTGCTCCGTTCATGAACCACAGTGGTCGAGGAGATGTCGTTGCCTCTGAAGGATTGGTATCCTTGAGTCCCACGCTCCCACTGGAGGATTAAGCATTTAACCGAGGTTGAGGGTGCTCCTGTGTGGTTTTCGGTTGAGATGGCTTGAAGGTTTGGGACGCCCTTGTAATCCACGTATCCCATTGTTATTCTGAAATGGAATTAAATTGTTAATCACTTGGGAAAGCCAATATTGATGTTAATGTATCATGATTAAATGTTAATGCATACATGGTTATGGTATGTCATGTTCTCCTAAAGCTTTGCATAAGGTTGTATGCATGTAAAGACTTAAGTTGAGGGTAGCAAAAGGATTTGCTGTAATGAACTAGATTCATGTGCATTTTGGTTATAAGTTGTTTGTAATGATATTTTAAGTGCATGGTTTATGGTAAACATGGTTTGTAAAAGTTCGAAATATGGTTTGATTTAAATGATTTAACTTGCATTGATGGATGTTGATTTGAAACCTCCTCACTAAGCATTATGTGCTTACACTCTCCTTTATCCATCAATGCAGATAACTGAGTTCTTGGGCAGCGAGGACAAGTGTGGAAGGATCCAAGTGTTTATACAAGTATGGTTTTTAAAGCTAGACTATGTAATAAAGGCAATGGGGGTGTCCATTGTTTTGGAATTGGTTGTTTTGGTCTTTTCTGTTTTGGTATAAGTTTGGTATGCCTATATTGACTTGTATATGGCCTTTAACATTTGGATTGTTTGGGTTTATGGTTTTTGATGTCTTAAGTAATTCGAAACTAGGAAGCATGCCTATAGGATTTTCATATGTTGCTATGATTGATGTTAAATACTATGGTTGGTGCCTATGATGAGTTATGAAGTACCTTTGTTGCTCCATGATATTATCTTGCTTTTATATGATGAATCGAACCATGTTTGGATGCTCTATAACGCTGTAGTTAGCCTTTTTCTGGTACGTGTTTGGAAATATCTACTGCCATTTCGATACACTATGAATATTTTGGCTTAAGTGATTCGAAACGCGTAAGGGTCGTTTCGAGACCCCAAGGCTATTTTCAAGCATGTATCGAAACACGGGGCTGTTTTGATACGCCTCTGTTTTATCTGAGGCAGGGGAATCGTCCCTTGTATGCTTGGTCTCGAAACAGGTAAGGCCTGTTTCGGTACGTTTTGCAACGGTAATTCATGGTTTTCGAAACGGGCTTGGTTTGTTTCAAAATGGGGGTCGTTATGTTAGTTACTTGGCATCTTTTAGCTATTTGGAAGTTTGCTTTTTAGTCCTTAAATAGTAGCTTGTGTAACTAAAGGACCTATTGATGTCGACTTGGTGTGAAATTTTATCCGATGCATGCTTAAACTATTTAGGAACTAATGATACATTTAGACTAGTGAAAACGAAAGGAAAAAAATTAGGGTCGTCTATTAGATGAACCTTCGCGTGTTTGTTCGATATTCCCCGTGTAATTCTCTTAATCTGGGTAAAACGGTTAGACTGGGTTATGGGGGGTTACATTGGTTGGTATCAGAGCCAGGTTAGACTGGGTTTGTTCGGTGTTACAATATTGTTTTGAAATGATTCTTGATGTTTGATGTGCACGGTTGGTGATTATGAAATGTTTGGTCGTGAGTTGATGATGTAAATTGTACGGTGATTGAATATAAGTTGTGGTGCATATGTTTATGTCTTGAGATGATATGTTGAAGTATGTATTCATGCCATTGAATGGTTAATGTTGATTACCTTGTTACTAGAGTTTAAAGTGTTTTGTTTTGAAAAGAAGCCTTGGACCCTTGCTTGAGCTGGCCTAATTATTGTTATGTTTTAAAATCATGCTTTTAGATTTATTGAGTATAATGCCACCGAGATGAGAGTTGAGGGCGGACGCAGGTGTTGCCGCGGGGCAAGGTAATAGGGAGAATGTAGTACCTCCAGGAGATTTGCTGCCTCCTCCCCCTAATCCTTCCGAGAATGTTGGGCAAGTAGTGCACCGGGGCCGAATGGACCAATTTTGGGAGACATGACACCTTTGATTTAAGCTATGACCGGAGTGTTTTAGGCTGTTGTCGCCGGAGTACATGTGGCTGCACAGACTATTGGGCAAACGGGTTTGCCGCTTGAGAGGTTGCGTAGTTTGGGCGGGGTTGAGTATCGTGGGTTGGCGCCCGAGGCATCCGACGAGTGGATGACCAGAACGATCCGTATTTTGGATCAAATAGGTTGTAATGATACGCGGAAGCTTGGATGTGTTGTGTCCTTGTTGCAAGGAGATGCGTGCAGTTGGTGGACAACTGTGACGGTATGTATGGAGCCCGATGATGTGACGTGGGAATTCTTTCATTCGGGTTTTAAAAAGAAGTATCTTGGTGTTAGATTCTTGGATGAAAAGAAGAGGGAATTCATGTATTTGGTGCAAGGCAACATGTCTGTGACCGAGTACGAGGAGCAGTTTGTAAGGTTGAGCCAGTATGCTCCCGAGTTAGTACCGGATGAGAGGAAATGTTGTGATCGTTTCCGTTATGGGTTGGTGCAAAAGGTTAAGACCTTTATGCTAGCTGCAGATTATACAGACTTCGACGTGTTGGTTACACGGGCGAAGGATATCAAGTAAAGTTTGGGTTTGTCTGTACGAGCTAGTGGCTTCAGATTGGGGAAGAGAGCCGCGAAGACCAGTGCCGGTGGTGGTCAGCACAAGAGGCACCATGATAGGAAACACCGTCCCGAGATGAGACCGGTGGTGGTACGGGCTACGGGCGGCAAGGCCGAGGTGGCCAGGCTAGGAGCGAGCTAAATGCTTGTTGGAATTGTGGATCGAGGGATCATATGAGATGGGATTGTCCTCGTGCTGCTCAAGAGGAGCAAGCACCTGTGGCCAGAGCTATTAATTCTTGTTGGAGCTGTGGGTCTAGTGACCACATGAGACGTGATTGTCATTTGCTAGCCGGTGGAGGTCAGGCTAGAGCACCAGTTGTAGCACCTCAGAGAGGCTGTGGGCGCGGCCGTGGTAACTTTCAACGTCATGATGAGGGTCAGAGGATGGTTGCTCATGTTGTCGCCCTTCAGCCGGAGGGTGGTGGTCCCGCGAGGGTGTATGCACATTGCGAGGGACGCAATGACACCGATGTGATTGCAGGTACTTTTATGTTGAAATATTTGCATATGTTTTCCTTGGTTGATTCTGGTTCTTCGCATTCTTATATCTTGCGTGAGCATGCTCTTTTTCTTGGTTTGCCTGTTGAGACGCTTGATGTTGGTATGCGTGTGACTAGTTCTTTTGGTGAGATGGTTGTCACGAGGAAGTTGTATAGGAGATGTCCTTTGATGGTTCAAGGACATGAGTTTGTGGTTGATATTATGGAGCTACCGTTCCATGGTTTTGATGTCATCTTGGGTATTGATTGGTTGTTCGAGCATAAGGCGATAGTTGATTGTGAGGTTAAACGAGTTTCTTTAAGGCTTGCCGATGATTATGAAGTGGTAGTTGTGGGCGAGAATGTGAAGTTCTTGTCTAACGTTGTTTCAGCCTTGGAGGCGAGTCGGATGTTGAGGTCCGGGTGTCAAGCTTATCTTGCTTAAGTTATGAATTCGGAATCAAAAGAAGAGTGGGTTCAGGATATCCGTACTGTTTGCGAATTTCTCAGTGTTTTTCTAGAAGAGTTTCATGGTTTGCCGCCTAAATGTGAGGTCGAATTTGGCATTGAGTTGTTTGAGAACACAACTCCCTGGTCCATTGCACTTTATCGCATGGCACCTAAGGAGTTGAAGGAGTTGAAGACTCAGCATCAGGAGTTGCTTGATCGAGGTTTCATTAGGCCTAGTGTTTCACCTTGGGGTGCACCAGTTTTTTTTGTGAATAAGAAGGATGGCTCGATGAGAATGTGCATAGATTACCGGCAATTGAACAAATTGGCGATAAAGAACAAGTATCCCCTACCGCGGATTGATGATCTTTTTGATCAGTTTCGTGGTGCTACGGTGTTTTCAAAGATTGATCTAAGGTCGGGATACTATCAGTTGAGGGTGAAGGATGTGGATGTCCCTAAGATAGCTTTTCGTATGAGGTACGAGCATTACAAGTTTTTAGTGATGCCTTTTGGGCTAACAAATGCGCCGACTGCATTTATGGACTTGATGAATAGAAGTGTTCCATGAGTATCTAGATCAGTTTGTAGTGGTGTTCATGGATGACATCCTTTTGTACTCTCGCACCGACGAGGATCATGACCGACGTTTGCGGATGGTGTTGCAAACCTTGTTGGAGAATCAGTTGTATGCCAAGTTGAGTAAATGTGAGTTCTAGATTGGGGAAGTAGTCTTTCTTGGGCACGTGGTGTCAGCCGAGGGTATCTATGTGGATCCTAAGAAGATTGAGGCAATTTTGGGTTGGAAACAACCAAAATCAGTTACCGAGATTCATAGTTTCCTTGGCTTGGTGGGTTACTACTGTAGATTTTTGTAAGGGTTTTCCAAGATTGCCGCTTCATTGACCAAGTTATTGAAAAAGAATGTTCGTTTTGAGTTGTCCGAGGAACGTCAGAAAGCTTTCGAGAGGTTGAAGGAAAATTTGACGCAAGCTCCTGTTCTAATTTATCCGGAGTCGGGTAAGGAGTTTGTCGTGTATAGTGATGCTTCATATGTTGGTTTGGGATGTGTTCTGATGCAAAATGGGAAGGTAGTGGCTTATGCATCTAGGCAATTGAAGGTGCACAAGCGTAACTACCCCACTCACGATCTCGAGTTGGCTGCGGTAGTGTTCGCCGTGAAGATTTGGATGCATTACCTCTATGGGGAGAGATTTATCGTGTACACCGACCATAAAAGTCTCAAGTATTCGATGTCTCAAAAGGAGTTGAACCTTAGGCAGCGAAGGTGGGTGGAATTGTTAAAGGATTACAATCTTTCTATTGAGTATCGTGTTAAGTGTGTAAAAGTCCTACATTTTAGCCCTAGTTTAGCTCAATTATTGTTGAACTTAAGCATGTTTTAGTTGCATTTATTAGGTAACCATACACAAAATTGAATAGATTAGATAATATGCACCGTTTGATTAATTTCACTATTTTTCTCTATAAAAGATACTGCTCATGTATGTGTTTTACTGTGCGCAGGTACCAACCCATACAGAAAATGTCGAGGCAGTAAGGAGGGCAGAAGGAAGGAGCTGAACAATCGATGGAAGCTGTTGATGGACCTAATGAAGAGTTGATCAGACTATGCCACAGAGGATAAGCCCAGAGTAAGGAGCCATGCTGGGTTACTCACACAAACACAGACCTCTGCCGAGGCAGCAGACTGTATGCCGCTGAGGTAGCAGCCCAAGGAAACTGGAAAAATGCAAAGTGGTATGCGATTGAAAGAACACATCAATCCTAATTTTTAGAGACCACTTGCATGAGGATCGGAGCCCAAAAGCTAGAGAAAAGCCACGGTCAAAGTTATGGTGGAAAAAGTCAAACGGGAATCTAGGAAGAATTAATGATAGAGATTTGTTCTTTTAATGAGTTGTAATATGATTCTAACTAGTACTCCTACCCTAAACCGAATTTGACCTAGACCAAGCCCTATAAATACATACTCTAGCTGACTAAGGGAGGGAGATCGAGTGATTTTTGAGAAACCCTAGAGCTTCCATTCGTCTATCATGTTCTAAACTTCTCCTATGGCTAAGGGTTGGTTTTGTTGAGTAGTTGTGAGAGATTGTTTGTATTCGTTTAGGTTAAAGTTATTGCAATAAAATTCGAAGTTTGTTTACTCTTGGTTTTCAATTGTTTGCAATCAAATCGGGAGAGGAAGTTGCAATTTATCTATTTGTTCAATTTCGGGAGAGTTGAACTCAAGAACGAGTAAACACGGTTTTATCAAATCTAGGGTAAAACTACTTTGGCTTAGGAATAAGTTGGAAGTTCAGCGGCTAAATGAGGCTTAGCATTGGTTGGTGTTCATCCTTTGATTCACGTCGGGAGGTATTATCAAGACGTGTTCGCCAATAACACTTCGACTTAGGGATAAGAAAGATTCACTGAAGGAAGCCTTGCCGAACTTTGAATTGTCGCTTAGCCGCCCGGGCAGCTACATAGTCTCTACCGAGGCGGGCATCTTGCAAGGTAGTTTTCTGTCAAAACTCTCCATACTGTTAAGACGATTCTGCAATACTTTGCTGAGACAGAGCATTCAAAATCCACACTACAACGCATACCAATACCAGCCTATTTTCTCAATCTAATTTATTGACTCTTTATTTTAATTTCTTTTAGTTTAACCGATTCAAACAAAACGTCAATTTACTTGTGTTTTTATTTTTACTTGTGTAGGAAGATAAATTCTGAAGGGTTTCCCAATCCCTGTGGAGACGATATCTTTTATATTACAACTAGGTATCAATGTACACTTGCACTTAAATCAGGACTATTCGACAACCTAAAATTTTTTGGTGCAGTTGCCGGGGAATGGCATTAAATATCTTTTTTTTTATTTTCTTTCATGTTAATTTTATTTTTAATCTCGTGGTTTTCTTTGGTTTATGACCAGAGCGAACCCAACATCACCACTACGAAAACTTGATCCTGAAATTGAAAGGACCGCATGCAGACGTCGACAAGGAATCATCATAATAATGGAGCAGCTTGGAGAAGGCAATGCCTACGACAACCAACCCACTGAAGGCATTCAGTCGCCCGACAACAATAGAGAAAATCCACATGCCCTTCGACCGAAAGCCCGTGATTACTTGGAAGAGGACCTTAGGAAGTTGAACACCGGTGTTGTCGATCTTGAGATAGATGCGGACCATTTTGAACTCAAACTTGTCATGTTCAACATGCTTAACACACTTGGACAGTTTGGAGGATCCGCCACTGAGGATGCCCGACAACATATGAAATCCTTCCTAGACATCAGTAAATCATTCAAGATACATGAAGTCCAACCAGATGTGTTGAGACTCAGACTATTTCCCTATTCACTGAGGGATAGGGAAAAATCTTTGTTTAATAGTCTACCATCTGAGTCCGTTGAGTCTTGGACAGAATTATGTCGTGATTTTCTAGCCAGATTTAATCTTGTTAATTTAACTAATAAATTGCGAACTGAAATCACTACTTTTTGACAGGCTGATGATGAAACGATGTATGAGGCATGGGAACGATTTCGCGATTTGCTAAACAAATGCCCATTTCATGGATTCCTACAGTGGACACAAGTCATGATGTTCTACAATGGTGTCAACACTCTGTAATCACTAATTTTGTCTGGGGTTGACCTGCTTTATTTTTTTAATAATGATCTTTGTTTACTAATCTTAACTATATAATATGATTAAAAAGTCTAAAATAAACAAAAATATTATTAGTGATATATATGATTATAAAAATGATGTTATTGATTATTATGTTTGGTTATTGTTATTCGATTGAAAAACCCTAAACATTACTAATATATTATATTATCTTCCTATCTTTTTCATTATTAATATTATCTAATTATTATTAGTATTACTAATATCTTATTATTGTTATTATTATTACTATTTATTATTATTATTATTATTACTGTTATTACTATTGTTATTATTGTTTCAGCTATTGAATTAAAATTAGAAAAGGAAGAAGAATTATAAAGTATATTAATCTCAATAAAACCCAATAATAAATAAATCGATCCATACATATATTATAGAGCCCATTTATACATTTACATAAAACCAAAAATAATACATATTATACTACATGGCCCAATAAGCCCGTATTATTAATACCCTAGAAACCCTAAGCCTAATCTGGTTTTCTTTCTTTGTGCAACCTCCACATCTGAGCCATTAGATCGATATCGCCATCAACGGCCCATGATCGAGGCCATGAAGCTTCTAGATCCCCCACGCGCCAACGCGCGACCCCTGGAGTCGCTCACGCGCGTGTTCAATCGGCACACCCACCTTCTCAGCTTCCCAACGCGCGCGTGGAGCTCGCGCATGACACTCCAGCTCCCTCACGCGCGCCTTTTCAGATCCCTGACAACTGTCCAGATCCCCTCATCAGCGATTGAGATCACTCCACGTCCTCCGGCTGGTCCCCTCCTCCTCCCATTCAACCACGACAGTAGCTCTCATTGTCCCCTCATCGATTCCAAACGGCCAGCACATGCAAGAAAACAAAAATAGAGAATGTCAGAATAGGGACGATATATCCCAACAAACATTTTAAGGATTTCAGAGGAATGAAAACAAATAATAGCAGCAGCCAATAGCATATTTCAGAAAATTTTCTATGTAATTCAAAATTTGTAATATTCGGCTTATAAAAACTTAAACGAACATTTGTAACCCCAAGTTGAAACGGGGGAAATTTTAGAGAATCAATAGAAGCAAAAGCCTCAGGTTTCAGAGGTGTATCTCCTCTCTTTTTTTTCGTTTCGAAGCATAAACACAAAAAAGAGTTAGGGTTTCTTTTACATTTTGCGGTCATTCGTCTCCTTGCCATTTTGAATCCCATCGGCAACAAACTTCTCGGTCTTCATTTAAGGGGTCGTGCATGGTGATCTGTTTGGATTTCAGAGGTAAAAAAAATGGGGAGTCTTGTTTTCGATTCTAAAAAAAGTTAGTTTCGAATCTATTTTGTTTTTAAAAGGGAAGGGGGAATGGTTTTTTTTGAAAAATCATTTCAGACTTGGATTTGGGAGAGAAAGGAGGGCGTTTTTAGCTTTTTCTTGGGTTCACCGATGGCTACCGACACGGTTTTCAGGCGGTCGTTTTCTAGGTTTTGGGCGATAGTTTCAGAGGATTTCGGTAAAGGGGGAGAGCTCATTTCGAAACAAAAGGGGAAAAAGAAATGTTTTGAAAAAAATTGGTTTATATACTCGAACCTCTTTTTAAAATTGGTTTATTCGCACATTAGACCATTTCGCCTTAGGTTATTTGTGATCGCTTCCCTTCCGCATTTTGAAATCCCATTCCCGGCCCCTCCAGTTTTGAGTCGCTTTACAATTTATCCCTTTTTTAATTATGGCCCGACTTCAAATGTTAAAATCCCCTTTTGGTCTATAAAGTTTTGCTTTTGTTCATTTTAGCTCTTTTTCTAGTATTAGAGTATTTTTTTCTTTTTAATCATGCATATTTTAATTTCTGCCTCGTATTTACATTTCTTTGATTTCATTTCTTTTTATGCATCTTGCCATGTTGATATGTGTTTAGCATATGTGATTGCCATGTTGATATGTGATATGTGGATGGACATGTATATGATTGTGGTTGTTGTAGATATGTATATGTTATGTGGTTGCTTCTTTTTTTTAGTCTTGTTTGACAACTTATGTTCGCTTATATAATATTTTTTTATAACATATAGTTTATACATAATATAAGGCTTTTATAAATAGCATAATTTATACATAATATAAGCTTTTTATATATATAGTTTCTTATATAATATATAGTTTATATAATATGATTTACACATAATACGTTTTTATATATAACATATAGTTTTATATATAATATATATCATGTATGTAATATATAGTTATATATATATAGTATGGTTTCAATATAATATAATATATATATATATATCTATATATATTGATGATTTTTTTAACATAATAAAGTAAAACTTCTATAAATTAATACCATTAGGACCATGAAATTTTATTAATTTAGAGAGATATTATTAAATCGATAAATTAATAATTTATTAATTAAAAGAAAATTTCTCAATTCAACAAATATTTTAAAAAGAATCTTGAATTGAGACCTCAACGCCAGAACTTGTGGGTGCAATTAGAAAAGTTAGAGATGAAATTGAATTAGATTTGAATTTTAAAAAGAAACATATTACAATAGATTCATATTTTAGCAAGTTACCAAAGTAGTAATTGTAATATTTATGAATTATTAATTTATAGTTTTGATGAGACCTTTATATTTATAAAGAGGATCTCCAAAAAATTATTATATTATTATCTTATCGAATTTGATGATTTTTTACATTGGACCAAGTCGGGACCGGAGAAATTTATTATTTAATAGAGTTTATTAATTTAAAGAGTATTAATTTATAGAGGTTTTACTGTATATATAATGATGATTACCCGCATAATATATATATTACCTTAGTATAATGTAACGTTTTTACGTATAGTAATGTTCATATAATATTTGAGATATCATTCGTATTTGCCCTGTTTTATTTCATGTGACATTTATTTGGCATGTATTTTTAAACTGTCATTCATGTGGCCTCTAATACTTCGATTTCATGGTAATTAACTTTAACTTTAAAAATGAGGTATCTATTAATTCCGATATTTGCGTCGTAACAATTCTGCTTTAATGGATGTTGGCCAAATATTCGAATTATTCTCATCGTTCAAAGGTAAACATTAATTTAAAATCGACAATACCATGACATCATATCTAAATGTTTGCATCATGCATAAAGGTGACGTACGAAAGTCGAACCATAAATTAACACTGCAGTCGGGCTTATTTAGTGTCGGTTTAATCTGTGGTCCGATGTATCTTCATCCTTCTTAATTAAATGTCTGATTAATTTGAACTCACCAATTTGATAAAACCCGTACAATTAGGGTTAATTTTTAATTAAGAACCCCTAATTAAATTCATTTTAAATTTCATCAATTTCCATCAATTAAAAGAAACAAATATTTTGGTACTGATTTCCGGACGTGATGGGGGTGCTAACCCTTCCCCACACGTAACCAACTCCCAAACCCTTTCAAATGAATCTCTGGTTTTTGTGGTGTCTAGCCTACCATAGTGGCTGGTGGCGACTCCAAGTCTTTATTATTTCCAACACAATTTTTCGAAAGAAATTCCCCATTTAATCGATTTTCTAAAAATGTGAGATACTTTAAAATTAGTAATTTCAAAAACGTCGTTACAGCTTGGCGACTCTACTGGAGATCGAATTTTATTTTTACAAAACAAAGAGAGAGTTAAGCCAAGAAAATAATTGTTGCTTTTAATGATTGAAATTTTTGAAATTTAATTTGACTTTAATGAGGCTGATTCTTTCTTGAAAATGTGACTTAGATTGTACGAGCTTTGATAATTGGTGGTCTTTGAATTAATTTTTCATTTAATTTCTAAGGAATCACCGACATGTGTTGCATCATGATCATTAAGCTCCATACCCGAGCTTCATCCCTTAAGTGGGAGTGAAACACCACATACCCACGTGAGCATCTCTCCACATGTCGGTAATTTACTTTCGGAATCCACACCTTTGACACGTGAGCAGCCCTCCACGTCACTAGGTCGTGCTTTCCCTCGAACCGAAACCAATTCGCAACCTTGTAATGGGCCAGAATTGAGGTTCTTGTTACCTTAGTAGGTAATAAGATAGGTTCGAGTACCCTTGTTTAGAACCATACCCACATGCGTGAGAATCTAGGGATCCGACCCTGATTAGAGCCACACAGACAACCATAGTAAATTAGAATTCAGTATTCATTATATTTGTTACTGATCCATTTTTTTCCTCTTGTTTTGTTTGATTATTTTTGCACGTTCATGGCATTTTCATACGAAGTGTTGATTCGAGAAAAATATAAAATTGAAAACTGTCATAATGGGAGAAAGAGTCTATAACAACGAGTTGAAGAATTTTGGAGCTCAAGAGCGATTAGGGAATGAACAATGAACAATGAAGCCAAATTAGTTGGCTTGGGCCAAGTTGATGTGCTACCATGTTTAAAGATCCAAGTTGATCTCGAGCCTCTAGAAATCAAGTCTTTTGATCGCCAAAGGAAATAGTACCT
The DNA here is from genome assembly GCA_030270665.1 of Hibiscus trionum. Classification (NCBI taxonomy): domain Eukaryota; kingdom Viridiplantae; phylum Streptophyta; class Magnoliopsida; order Malvales; family Malvaceae; genus Hibiscus; species Hibiscus trionum. The sequence continues at coordinate 35,337,055 of BSYR01000021.1, forward strand.
CATTGTATTCAAGCCTTAGCACGGATAGCAATGGAGTTTCCAGAACGCGCTAATTTAGAGGGAGGAGACGAGCAAAACTTATTGAAAATCGTACCCTATGTACCTATTTTCTTATCTCGTTGTAATGAGACTTGATCTTCTTTATGAAAAGTTGTTTAATGAGGATGTTCGTCGAATCAACACTTTTTTTGCATTCGATTGTGTTTTTTTAATTTATTATCTTTAATCATCTGTTTTTGTTATGCATACGACACATTGCATACATTAAATCATAAAACACATAAAATTAATTGTTTGGGGTCATGGCAGTATCCTTGACTATTGAAGATTCTGCATCCACACTTTACTCACCATCAAAAAGAAGAAAATGGAGGAGAGTTTTGCTAAATTGGAAGCCGATTTGAGGGGTCATTTGGAGCGAACTCAGCAAGAATTGAGGGACACCATCATCAAGTCCTAACAAGATATGATGAAAGAGATATCTCAGTTGATACAATACAATCTAAGAGGAAAGGGTGCTGTTGAAAACCCTAGTCAAGAGATGGGAGACCCCTCGTATTCCCCCATTTTTGCCGCTGACACCCCTAAGCCCTCGTAAGGAGCGGCTACTCAAGGAGATGGGACAACATCACATCAAGCGGGCGCCTCTACCCATGCTCCATTAGGTTTGATTTTTATTCATGGGGAAAATGTTGGGGATAGTGTCCCGGATTTGGTTGAGAATGAAAAATTGAACAAGGTCAAGGCGGAGTTCTTGAAACAACTAGAAGAGACACTGAAGGACCTCGAGGAGAAATTCTGAACAAAGGAGGACAAAGAATGACCATATAGGATGAATGCTAGAGATCTCAGTTTGGTTCCAGACTTGGTAATTCCACCCAAGTTCAAGACGCCAGAGTTTGAAAAGTTTGACGGGACAACGTGCCCTACTGCCCACATAACCATGTTATGTGGAAAGATGACATGTTTCATCGACAATGAGAGGTTTCTAATTCAATGGTTTCAAGATAGCTTAGCGGGGCCCGCGGTGATGTGGTACAATCAGTTAACCCGTGCTCAGATTAGGTCATGGAAGGATTTGGCCAAGGCTTTCACGGATCAGTATAAGCATATAACTTATATGGTCCCAAACCGACTCATGCTACAAGGTTTGGAGTAAAGGCACAATGAGAGCCTCCGTGAATACACCCATCGTTGGTGAGATGTGGCGGCGCAAGTCCAACCTCCACTCCGCGAAAATGAGATCTCTTCTAAGTTTTTCGATACTTTGAAGGAAACCCTCTCTGACCGCATGATAAGCAACCCTATCGGTAATTTCTCGGATATGGTTATGACCGGTGAACGTATTGAGGCAACTATCAAGAGTGGTAGAATTGATGAAGGAGAAAATGCTCGGAAGCAATTCAAGAAGAGAAATCATGAGGTGAACAACACCAGTACCTACGAGGCTCCTAAGCACCTCACAATCTGTAACCCCCTTAACCCGGCCTAGACGGTTGACCCGAATTAAGAAGATTACACGGGGAAAACCAAAGTCAACCCGAAAGTCAACCTTGATTAACGACCCTTTTTTTTCCTTATTAATCTTGTCTAGATGCTCATTAACCCTATATGTGATCACACAAACTTCATACTCAAAGACCACAAACATGAGAGATCAAACAGGGACCCAATTGAACAATTTACAACTTTAGGGACCAAATTGTAAATTCTGAAAACCTTAAGGACTTAACCAGATTTTAAGTTACCAACTTAAAATTAATCATGTTTCATGCTTCTCTGCCAAATTTCAGCTCAAACGGACAACCCAAACTCATACAATTGCACAAACAAGTTTCAGGACCAAAATGCAAACATTCTGAAACATTTAACCGCCCATGTCAGTCCCCAACGGTCACCCGTTCCGAAACAGGCAGAGCCCGTTTCGAAACACGGGGTCGTTCCGCAACGCGTACCGCAACGGGGGACTGGCAGTAGCCAACCTGTTCTGGAACGGTGGCACCCGTTTCGGACGCCTGGGTTTATGCAGGGCACACGTTCCGAAACGGTGTCAACTGTTCCGAAACGCCTTGCCCAGATTGCTGCATTTTGCTTACACAAACACATAATTGGCCATCCAAACATACTCCTAAAGCCTCCAAACTTTACCAACATGCAACTCAACATAAATGGGACATACTTGCATCAACAATTCATCAATATAACATCATACATGAAAAGCCCCAATTCTAAAGGCATACTTCCTACACAAGCAACCATTTAGGCACAAACCTTCCAAATCAATCTCATTAAAACCGAAACATGATCCAACAACATCATCAACATAAAAACATCCTTGTCCAAACATAAACGAACACATACACAAAAACCCGAGAGATTCTACCCCATTGCCTTTATTAATTATAACTATTCACCGAGACATACATCTCAAGTGGAGTCCACCTTGAATCCCTTGCTCCTTGCTGTCCAAACTTCAAGAATCTGCATTGACGGACAAAAAGGAGCGTAAGCACATAATGCTTAGTGAGGTATGCTCAAAACCAAAACACCATCAATGCAGCGGGTCATAAATCACTTTTAAAACAAACTTGATTTGTTTACCAAAGCCATGTTTGAAAACCCCTTTTCAACAACAAGCTCAAAACCATGCATTGCACATACATGAAAACCAACCCTTAGCTTAGCATGCTAAGAAAACCTTTTCAAAGCACAACTTACAAAATCATCCATTTAGCCAAACCATGCATAAACACCATATGCAAGCTAAAACAAAACCTTGGAAAACACTCCCATTTCACAACATACCTTTCTTAAACTTGAAAGCCAATTCAAGCAAGAATCTTTTAAAACCATTTCACAAACCAACCAACACATGCATTAAACCAAAGGCAACATATATGAACCACAACATCATCATCACATGCCTTTAAAAACAAGTCTTAACAAGACTCCAATGCACTAAATATATTTCATGCTCGCATGCATCATTTTCCAAATGATAATCAACACTTGTTCAACTTAACAAGTAAACATGCATTCACAAGCATTATACACTTTCCATGCAACCATGCATCTATTCAAGCATCTCATGCTTCTCATGCAATTATGCATCATTTCAAGCATCCCATGCTTCATCACAATCAAGAACATCATATTGGCCTTCAAGTGATCAACCACATTCACTTTTCAACTCAACACCCAATCGGATACGCGGATTCCGAGCGTTGTCCCTACGCTCCATACACCCTACCAATCCAAGGTCTCCCAAATGGACTTTTAAACACCATTTGACCTCAACATCCTAAGGTTCCCATGTATGGACTTTTAAACACCATACAACCTTAGCTTTCCCGAGGTTCCCATGTATGGACTTTCAAACACCATACAACCTCAACTTTTCCCCAAGGTTCCCATGTATGGACTTTCAAACACCATACAACCTTTGCATTCACCGATTGGTAGTTGTATAACATCACTAACGAGATCCGGGACACCCTACACAAGATCCACACATGGACTTAACACCGCCATTGTGATCTCAACAAGCACAAGGTTTCCACATATGGACTTTTAAACACCATATAACCTTTGCTCAACCAAGGTCCTCGAATGGGCAACACCTCCATTATGACCTCAACCATCTCGTTAGGATACTTGAAGGGAGTTTACCGGTCCACTCTTGACCACTCCACCTCCAAGGCGACTTAATTCACGGTGCACCCAATCCTATAGCCGGCTAACTATATCCGATCAAAGAACCAAGGACCACTTACATCACTTGCCAATATAACCACCTTACCACATTAGTCCAATGTTTCACATGCATAACCATAATGCAAAAACCATCATTTACCAACATTAATTCACTGTTTTAAAGCATTAAACAAAGCCATTGAACAACATGCAGCACCATGCATCAAAACCACATTTTCAATGTATAAAACCAAGGATCTCTTACCTTGAGCATCCTTCACATATGGCTTTCAAAACCAGCATTAAACCATGCTAAAATATGCTTTCAAAACAGATTTAAACCATGCAAAACACATGCATTTCAATCATCAACCACAATTGCTTAAAAGCCAATTTCACAATCATAATTCAAGAGCGAAAACCCATTCACTTACTCTTGAGCTTAGCAAAGTTGTTTAGACTTACACTAAGCTCCCAAAAACCTTCAAACCTTGGTTTAAAAGCTGAAAACCCAACTTCACTCACCGATAACCAAAACAAGGCTAGCCAACAAGCCTTCCAAGCATCCGAAACCTTCCGCAACACCTCTAAAGCTCACGGATCAAACTCCCCTGTTTCAAGCACACAACAACAGAAGATCAATGCATCATTATGCATTAAAAACACCAGCAACACAACACAACTCGCTGCTCATCACAAATCCAACAATTCGGCTACCAAACACAACCGAAATCACCTCCAAACACTTCCAAAACTTAACCCAGCCAAGATCCATCACTTCTAACCACTTTTAAACATCAATTAACATCCAAAATAATCACAAACACGTCCTTATACCTCCAGGTATAACAGATCACCAAAACACTCCAAAAACAACCAAAAACTCAAGCAAAACTTAGGAAATTCAACCTATCCAGGATTGCATTAATTAAACCTCAACTTCTAATCAATTTAGCATTCATTTAACAACATTTTGACACTTCAAAACCCTGCTTAAACAGATCCTACGAAAATTCCACCAAAATCACCAAATCTTGCATTTTAGCCAAAATCAAGATTTCAATTGAAAAGCCTTTAACAAATCATAAATCAAGGATTGAGAACTTGGGAATTTCAATAAAGAACTTGAAGTTCAGAGGAGAAGGACGTTCTTACCTCCAAACTTGAGTTTCTCCTTTTTAGAGCCAAAAAGCTTGATGAAACAACTTGCAAATTGAGAGGTTTTGTTGATGAGATGATTAGGAATCAAATGAGAGTTGAAATGAGTGATTTAGATTGACAAAATCAAAGAAGAAAATCTGGAGAATGTGTTTGGGTTGAGAGAAAATGAGAGAAAAGGAAAATTGAGAGAAAATAGAAAAGTTAGTTATAAAATGATAAAATGATTTCCCTCCACATTTCATAAACTTTAAAATCAGAATAAAGCCTTAAAATATCTTAGAAAAATCTGGAGAAACTCTTTTTGGAATATTAGCTCCTTAAAGATTCAAAGTTTCAATCCTTTATAAAACTGTCACCGAACTTTCAAAAATTACATTTTGGTCACTAGCCAAAATGTCAACCTTACGAACCTCATTTTCCAAAATTGATTTCACAGTTCACTTAATTATATTAAAAGATGATTTTAGGACATTTTTCCATATTTTTAATGCAACCCGAACTAGGCTTTCCTAAATTCACTCTTATATATTCGATCAGCACTTTGACCGAACCGGTCAACGCCCAAAACTTTTGAGCCCAAAACCGGGGCGTTACAACTCTCCCCCCCTTAGGAAATTTCGTCCTCGAAATTTCAACCGGCGAAAAGAGAACCACAACCTTCTCAAATCACACACAAGGCAACACAAAAGCCTCAACCATCACTGGACACTTTCCACACAAAACTCCACCAACTTAGCACCACCACATGCTGTTCACAAAATCCAGAGCACACAAAGATAACCACAACTTAACCTTTCACATAACCGGACTGTACACAACCCCAATATCAACCTGAAGAACTTCAGCTCTTACAGCACACATCACTTCAACACACAACTCCCAAGACCTGTTTACACAGAGACAACAACCAATCCAATTCAGCCACTATTCAACCTTCTCTGCTTCTAAAACTCTTGCAAACTCCCAAACCTCTTCCAAGAATTTCCCAACAAGCAAAAATCCTTAAACATCAACTGCTTACCCAAACTCCTCAACGAATGCTGATAAACCCTCACAACTGTTGCTAACATTACCACCACATCTCACCAGGATCACTCACCCATATTCCAAAAATCACATCGCAACCCCAACTCGACTCCGCCAGCTGTTCCATACACCACCAGCTGACCTCAAAAGAAATTCACATACACACAACCAGCCAACCACTTCTCACAAGAACCCAAATAACCAACAAAAGCCTTCGATCTTTCATAACCCTTCCACTTCAAACTTCAACCATAACACTTGTCTTACCAGGACATCGCCCAACCTACCATACATACCAACTCCTCAAAGGTTGCTAAGAACCAGCACTTACAAACACAACCCTTCCACAACAACCCAAATGCTAAGCTACCCCAGCACCTGGAAACACAACCGTTAAACTACAACATCACTTAGCATCAAGGTGCTACCCCTTTCACTTAGCTATCCAAACCACTAAACTCTCTTTAAGCAACAAACACTATCCTTCTACCATCAGACCATACCACTCTCACTATTACTAGCAACTAGCCTAATATACTCCATTACGTCTAACTCTCACCCAGCACCAAAACAACCTCTAAAAACCCATCATCCAACCTAACCCAACCACCACTCTAACAGATTCGACTAGTTATTAGCGAGTGTGAACATCGTATGCATGATCACCAACATGCCCTATCAATGCCTGATGTACATGTATGCAAAACCTCTAATGTCATGCCACATGTATGCATGGACCAACATATATAATATAGCATATAACAATGATTTTAACTGTGCATGAATGCCAGTTCACACCCTCCAATAACATCCTCAAATCCGTCTAAGAACAACCTCCTACCTCACTTCTAACTTATCTAACTCCATTATACCAACAATCATTAACCACAAGATTCTCACCTAAGCCTCTTCACACCAAAGATGTTTCCAAACTACAACTATTACACCAACAACTAGCAACAAGACTAAACTTACCACGCAAGGAAAACCAACAGAAACCAAACTAAGGTAACTAGAGCAAAGATTACTAAACAAGGTTACCTGAAAGCACAACACCACCCTGAAGCTTCATCAGACGAACTCTCTTCCTCGCGGAACCATCCTCCTCCTGCCGCACCACTGCAGCACCAGCTAACACACCAGGGTCACCACCAACTCCTTGCGGTAAGGGACCTTGGCTGTTCCGAGCCAACATCAAACAATCACATCTCATGTGTCCAGCAGACCCACATTTCCAGCAATTCTCCTTTCCCACACTCTTCACAACTTTCTGCTCTTTCTGCCACTTCTGAACCTTGCCTCGACCGTGCCCACGACCTTTCTGAAACCCTTTGGCTAACACCAAAGCTGACTTCACTCCAAGAGGACAATCACGCTTAACATGCACTTTGGAACCACAGTTCCAGCAAGCACCCGCGCCCCAACAACCTCCAACATGGCGCCTTTCACAACGGTCACACACCGGTGGCTGAACTTCCACTCCTTGCCCAAGCAACACTTGCTCTACAACAACACCACCGTCACATTGCTCAACCCTTGGAAACTTTCCTCCAAGATACCTTTCATAAAAGGCATATACAAAGAAATCCCAATCAATATCAGGAATATGTGACGCCACAGCCACAGATGTCCACCAGACACAGGCATCCTCCAACATCAAAGAAACAACACTCCCCAGCTTACAAGCAAGATCACAGCCTTCCTGATCCAAGATCAGAACCACACTGGCCAACCAGGCCTCAAACATCTCCGGTGTAGAACCATGATATTCCACAGCACCCAAATCAAGCAAACGCTGCTTCGGCAAATCCACACATCCCACAGCCAGCACATCCACTGACTTTACCTTTACCACAGCCTGAGATGTTCCCAACACCTCCTGAACATCAGATGATGAACTCTTCACCACAGAACCAGCTTCTTTCCCTTGCCTTATCACCTCAACCCCAGGCACAGAAAACTGAGACAAAACACCTCTACCAAAGGGTGAATTCCACGCCTTAACAACCTGCCCCAAGGCAGCAACCATCTCACCCAACTGCCATTCTTTCATCGACTTAGCCATACTACTAACAACAACAAACATACAATCACAACAAACAAACAAACCAGTTAGACCAGCATTAAGCAAGGATTCAAACTCCAACTCCAAAATAACACAATAGCTATATTAACAAGGCAATGGGTATCCCGAATCCTCCCCTTTACATGACATAACAGTCAACACAACATGGATATCACAACATCAAGCATATCAATCAACATACTCGATCATGCTTACATCCAACAGCATCCATTTGCATCAGCATATTATCAACATAACATACTCATTACACTATCATCAAGCATAACACCAGCTCACAACATCAGCACATATCCACATTAATTCAACAATGATTCATAAACACAAAGCATGCTCGAAAACATCAGCAACTTGATCAGAAACATCAACGATTTGCTCAAAAACATCAGCATCATGCCCAGAAACACGTGTTTCAACCAACTTTCATCCACACAACAAGGTAAACATCAACACACATCACAACAACTTACCGTTTTGCCCAAGCATTCGCAACTCAGCTCTGATACCACCAAATGTAACCCCCTTAACCCGGCCTAGACGGTTGACCCGAATTAAGAAGATTATACAGGGAAAACCAAAGTCAACCCGAAAGTCAACCTTGATTAATGACCCTTTTTTTTCCTTATTAATCTTGTCTAGATGCTCATTAACCCTAGATTTGATCACACAAACTTCATACTCAAAGACCACAAACATCAGAGATCAAACAGGGACCCAATTGAACAATTTACAACTTTAGGGACCAAATTGTAAATTCTGAAAACCTTAAGGACTTAACCAGATTTTAAGTTACCAACTTAAAATTAATCATGTTTCATGCTTCTCTGCCAAATTTCAGCTCAAACGGACAACCCAAACTCATACAATTGCACAAACAAGTTTCAGGACCAAAATGCAAACATTCTGAAACATTTAACCGCCCATGTCAGTCCCCAACGGTCACCCGTTCCGAAACAGGCAGAGCCCGTTTCGAAACACGGGGCCGTTCCGCAACGCGTACCGCAACGGGGGACTGGCAGTAGCCAACCTGTTCCGGAACAGTGGCACCCGTTTCGGACGCCTGGGTTTATACAGGGCACCCGTTCCGAAACGGTGTCAACTGTTCCGAAACGCCTTGCCCAGATTGCTGCATTTTGCTTACACAAACACATAATTGGCCATCCAAACATACTCCTAAAGCCTCCAAACTTTACCAACATGCAACTCAACATAAATGGGACATACTTGCATCAACAATTCATCAATATAACATCATACATGAAAAGCCCCAATTCTAAAGGCATACTTCCTACACAAGCAACCATTTAGGCACAAACCTTCCAAATCAATCTCATTAAAACCGAAACATGATCCAACAACATCATCAACATAAAAACATCCTTGTCCAAACATAAACGAACATATACACAAAAACCCGAGAGATTCTACCCCATTACCTTTATTAACTATAACTATTCACCGAGACATACATCTCAAGTGGAGTCCACCTTGAATCCCTTGCTCCTTGCTGTCCAAACTTCAAGAATCTGCATTGACGGGCAAAAAGGAGCGTAAGCACATAATGCTTAGTGAGGTATGCTCAAAACCAAAACACCATCAATGCAGCGGGTCATAAATCACTTTTAAAACAAACTCGATTTGTTTACCAAAGCCATGTTTGAAAACCCCTTTTCAACAACAAGCTCAAAACCATGCATTGCACATACATGAAAACCAACCCTTAGCTTAGCATGCTAAGAAAACCTTTTCAAAGCACAACTTACAAAATCATCCATTTAGCCAAACCATGCATAAACACCATATGCAAGCTAAAACAAAACCTTGGAAAACACTCCCATTTCACAACATACCTTTCTTAAACTTGAAAGCCAATTCAAGCAAGAATCTTTTAAAACCATTTCACAAACCAACCAACACATGCATTAAACCAAAGGCAACATATATGAACCACAACATCATCATCACATGCCTTTAAAAACAAGTCTTAACAAGACTCCAATGCACTAAAGATATTTCATGCTCCCATGCATCATTTTCCAAATGATAATCAACACTTGTTCAACTTAACAAGTAAACATGCATTCACAAGCATTATACACTTTCCATGCAACCATGCATCTATTCAAGCATCTCATGCTTCTCATGCAATTATGCATCATTTCAAGCATCCCATGCTTCATCACAATCAAGAAAATCATATTGGCCTTCAAGTGATCAACCACATTCACTTTTCAACTCAACACCCAATCGGATACGCGGATTCTGAGCGTTGTCCCTACGCTCCATACACCCTACCAATCCAAGGTCTCCCAAATGGACTTTTAAACACCATTTGACCTCAACATCCTAAGGTTCCCATGTATGGACTTTTAAACACCATACAACCTTAGCTTTCCCGAGGTTCCCATGTATGGACTTTCAAACACCATACAACCTCAACTTTTCCCCAAGGTTCCCATGTATGGACTTTCAAACACCATACAACCTTTGCATTCACCGATTGGTAGTTGTATAACATCACTAACGAGATCCGGGACACCCTACACAAGATCCACACATGGACTTAACACCGCCATTGTGATCTCAACAAGCACAAGGTTTCCACATATGGACTTTTAAACACCATATAACCTTTGCTCAACCAAGGTCCTCGAATGGGCAACACCTCCATTATGACCTCAACCATCTCGTTAGGATACTTGAAGGGAGTTTACCGGTCCACTCTTGACCACTCCCCCTCCAAGGTGACTTAATTCACGGTGCACCCAATCCTATAGCCGGCTAACTATATCCGATCAAAGAACCAAGGACCACTTACATCACTTGCCAATATAACCACCTTACCACATTAGTCCAATGTTTCACATGCATAACCATAATGCAAAAACCATCATTTACCAACATTAATTCACTGTTTTAAAGCATTAAACAAAGCCATTGAACAACATGCAGCACCATGCATCAAAACCACATTTTCAATGTATAAAACCAAGGATCTCTTACCTTGAGCATCCTTCACATATGGCTTTCAAAACCAGCATTAAACCATGCTAAAATATGCTTTCAAAACAGATTTAAACCATGCAAAACACATGCATTTCAATCATCAACCACAATTGCTTAAAAGCCAATTTCACAATCATAATTCAAGAGCGAAAACCCATTCACTTACTCTTGAGCTTAGCAAAGTTGTTTAGACTTACACTAAGCTCCCAAAAACCTTCAAACCTTGGTTTAAAAGCTGAAAACCCAACTTCACTCACCGATAACCAAAACAAGGCTAGCCAACAAGCCTTCCAAGCATCCGAAACCTTCCGCAACACCTCTAAAGCTCACGGATCAAACTCCCTTGTTTCAAGCACACAACAACAGAAGATCAATGCATCATTATGCATTAAAAACACCAGCAACACAACACAACTCGCTGCTCATCACAAATCCAACAATTCGGCTACCAAACACAACCGAAATCACCTCCAAACACTTCCAAAACTTAACCCAGCCAAGATCCATCACTTCTAACCACTTTTAAACATCAATTAACATCCAAAATAATCACAAACACGTCCTTATACCTCCAGGTATAACAGATCACCAAAACACTCCAAAAACAACCAAAAACTCAAGCAAAACTTAGGAAATTCAACCTATCCGGGATTGCATTAATTAAACCTCAACTTCTAATCAATTTAGCATTCATTTAACAACATTTTGACACTTCAAAACCCTGCTTAAACAGATCCTACGAAAATTCCACCAAAATCACCAAATCTTGCATTTTAGCCAAAATCAAGATTTCAATTGAAAAGCCTTTAACAAATCATAAATCAAGGATTGAGAACTTGGGAATTTCAATAAAGAACTTGAAGTTCAGAGGAGAAGGACGTTCTTACCTCCAAACTTGAGTTTCTCCTTTTTAGAGCCAAAAAGCTTGATGAAACAACTTGCAAATTGAGAGGTTTTGTTGATGAGATGATTAGGAATCAAATGAGAGTTGAAATGAGTGATTTAGATTGACAAAATAAAAGAAGAAAATCTGGAGAATGTGTTTGGGTTGAGAGAAAATGAGAGAAAAGGAAAATTGAGAGAAAATAGAAAAGTTAGTTATAAAATGATAAAATGATTTCCCTCCACATTTCATAAACTTTAAAATCAGAATAAAGCCTTAAAATATCTTAGAAAAAATCTGGAGAAACTCTTTTTGGAATATTAGCTCCTTAAAGATTCAAAGTTTCAATCCTTTATAAAACTGTCACCGAACTTTCAAAAAATACATTTTGGTCACTAGCCAAAATGTCAACCTTCCGAACCTCATTTTCCAAAATTGATTTCACAGTTCACTTAATTATATTAAAAGATGATTTTAGGACATTTTTCCATATTTTTAATGCAACCCGAACTAGGCTTTCCTAAATTCACTCTTATATATTCGATCAGCACTTTGACCGAACCGGTCAACGCCCAAAACTTCTGAGCCCAAAACCGGGGCGTTACACAATCTCACCGCCTCAAGCCACAATCGGGAATCAGAAAGCTCAAATAGAAGAGAAAATATGGCTCCTAAGAGGGAAAAGGAGAAGATTTCTTTCACCCCTCTATCCATTCAATACAAGAAGGTGTACGAACACCGATACGAGGCCGATTTGGTCCGTCCGTATCATGTTACTCCCTTCCAGCCGCCTTAACCTCCATGGTATGACGAGAAAGCACATTGTGAGTACCAAGGTGGAGTACCGGGGCACACAATAGAAAATTGCACAGCGTTTAAGAAACTCGTGCAAAACATGATCACCAATGGGGACATCGAATGTGAGGGACCCAATGTGGCGGCCAACCCACTTCCAAACCATGGAAGTCAAGGCGTGAATTCCCTTGAAGAGGTAGATGCGAAGAAAGTAAGGATAGAAGTGTCAGAAATCAAGTCCCCTCTAAGTTGGGTGTTCAAACAGTTGTGCACGGTAGGCTTGATTGAGAATGGTACGAAGGGAGTGTATTGTGCCCATGAATCATTTTGTAAGTACCATCAGACTGCGGGGCATGAGATCCAGTGTTGTCCGAAATTCAAGCAGTTGGTTCAAGAACTGATGGAAAACAAGTAGATTGAGTTCTTCAAGGAAGCTTAAGGAGTTGTGATGAATGGCCAGTCTAACGGTGGTCAAGAGTTTTAATGCATCCAAGTTTGCTTTTCTGTTTAGTGTTGACTTGTTTTCATTTCATTGCATTTTAATCTTTCCCTTGAAGTAACGTGTGGAATCAACTTTGCTACCCTTTGCCCGAAGGTAGCAAAGATCTTTTTGTAAGTGCCTAAGACTGCATGTTTTGAATTTCAATGAAAGGATGCATTATATTTTGTGTTTCAATTATCTCTTCATTCTGTGTATATATTTTTCTATTGGATCCCCGAATATCAATTGCACGAGGGACATTGATTTTGGCCCAAAGTTTGATTTCGAGTAGCCTGTGTCTAGTGGAAATCGGAGGTTGTGAAGATAATGAATGTGTGACTTACACTCCAATTTAATTTGGTCATTTATTGAGTAAATGGGGCATTAAGGCGTTCGGGAGAACAAGAAGAAATCTGATGCACTAAAAAAAGAAGAAAAATTTGAGGATAAAAAAAGGCATAACAAAAACACTCCAATGTTCGAAATCTAGTAATATGCATCTTCGGATAAGAGAGTGGAAATTTTAGGGCACTCCGTTGTAGCAGAAGGACCTATAAGGTTGCTACGTACCATCCAAATCGAACCTTAGCTACATGAGTGATGGTAATATTCTCAAATCATGACAATGCCGAGTAGCTCGAGGTTTTGTTGTTTGATCCATCATTTATTTTGAGCTAAAGGAATGCGTTGAGTTGACTTCCCCAAAACCAGAAAGAAATGAGACAAAACAATAGTGATAAAGGCGAAGCCTAAAGAAGGTAAATCTAATTGATTAAAAACTGAAATAACTCAGAGGGTATTTCACATCTTCAGACATCAGCTCAGCTTTCGAGGTCTCCTAGACATATGATGCTTGAGGCAATCCTTGTTAAGCCATCTTAGTGTTTCTCGTGCACATGATATTCGGGGTATTTAATTTAGCTTGATATATCCATAATTTGAAAAAAAAAGTCTAGGTTTTTGAAAATGCATATTAGACTGAAATTAGAGGATGTAGTCTAAGATTTATAATGGACACAAAAATATTTCTTTCCATTCTTTCAAGGATAAAGTTTAGAATGCCAGTTCATGAATACAAATGATAGCTCGTCAGCAGCCATGGTAAGGGTAGCAATAAAATTCTACATGCTACAATTCAGGGACTTGATGCAGGTTTATGGTGAAATGCTTTGATTGGTTCAGAAAATGAAAAATTGACCTTTTTTAACTTCAAAGAAAAGTTTAAGTACTTGTGGGCATGTGCTTCCCCTAATTTCGAGAAAGAGGAAAGCTCGCCATGATGAGACAAGGCAAAGAGAATAGTTGAACCCTAGGTTGAGTGGGGGAGTGTTACAAGAATGTACGCTACGAGGAATGTTACATTCTGTTTTGACCAGTGAAAATCAGCGGTCCACTTTCAAGACGAGACAAAAAATGAAAATTTGTCAATGAAAGAAAGTTAAAAGAGATTCAGAAGAAGAAAAACAAGAAGAGGGTCAAGGTTGTTCGACCCGAAAAGTGAAAGCGTCTGAGCAATTTTGACATCGCAATTCATGCATCATATGTAGTTAGACATCCCTAGGTTAGGAGAATGCTAACACATACATCAAATCATTCTGCCTATTGTGACAGGAATTCAAGATTAGAAAAGATTCCAAACCACGACTCCATTTTTGAAGGAGCAGATCCCAGCGAAGAACTAGGAGTGCCTAATGAGAAGAACTCGCCTAATGAAGATTGAAGAGTTCATAATGAGAAGAACTCTTCTGGGAGAATGAATAGTTTGTGATGAGAAAAATTGTTGGCCTCCACAAGAAGTCGAGAAGTTCAAAATGAGAAGAACTTGCTCGTGTTTTTCAGAAGAGAAACAAAGAATTCTAATTGTTTAGATTTCAACATTTCCGGAGGATGAAGAATTTCGTAATGAGAAGAACAACTTCAAACTCCACATTTTTTTAGAAGATTAAAGAAATTTGAAATGAGAAGAACAACTTCAAGCTTCGACAACTTTGGTAAAGGGATGAAGAATTTCGTAATGAGAAGAACAACTTCAGACCTCAAACCTGTATATCCGTTCGGGCATTAGAAGAATGGAACCCGCCTATCCGTTCAGGCATGAGGAGAATGGAACCTGCCTATTCGTTCAGGCAAAAGGAGAATGGAACCCGCCTATATGTTCAGGAATGAGGAAAATGGAATCCCGCCTATTTTTTCGGGCACTTTGACAATGGAATCCGCCTATGCGTTCGGGCGCAAGGAGAATGGAGCTTTTATTGTCTATCCGTTCAGACCTCGAAGGGTTAAAGAATGTCGAAATGAGAAGAGCAGCTTCAAGCCTTTGTGACAGTTATGTTTCCTGTGCCGACTTCCGGACCGCCAATAGTTCAAGTGCATGGTGATTCGGGATTTAAACAAGGAAGTTGGACAAAATTAGTGCTTATGGTGTTTACTTTATTCTTGTTGTACAAATATAAGCAAAGAGGGACAGCTGTAATCACTAATTTTGTCTGGGGTTGACCCATTTTATTTTTTTAATAATGGGCTTTGTTTACGTATCTTAAATATATAGTATGATCAAAAAGTCAAAAAAAAAACAAAAATATTATTAGTGATATATATGTTTATATATATGATGCTATTGATTATCATGTTTGGTTATTGTTATTCGATTGAAAAACCCTAAACATTACTAATATATTATGTTAGCTTCCTATCTTTTTCATTATTAATATTATCTTATTATTATTAGCATTACTGATATCTTATTATTATTATTATATTATTATTAATGTTATTACTGTTGTTATTATTATTTCGGTTATTAAATTAAAATTAGAAAAGAAAGAAGAATTATAAAGTATATTAATCTAAATGAAACCCAATAATAAATAAATCAGCCCATACATATATTATAAAGTCCATTTATACATTTACATAAAACTAAAAATAATACATATTATACTACATGGCCCAATAAGCCCAAATTATTAAAACCCTAGAAACCCTAAGCCTAATCCAGTTTTCTTTCTTTGTGCAGCCCCCACATTTGAGCCGTTAGATCGAGATTGCCATCAACGGCTCAGGATCAAGGCATGGAAGCTTCTAGATCCCCCACATGCCCACGCGCGACCCCTGGAGTCGCTCACGCGTGCGTTCAATCCGCGCGCCCACCTACTCAGCTTCCCAACGCTCACGTGGAGCTCGCGCACGACACTCCAACTCCCTCATGCGCACCTTTTCAGATCCCTCAAAAACGTCCAAATCCCCTCATCAGCGGCTGCGATAACTCCATGTCATCTGGCCAGTCCCCTCCTCTTCCCGTTCAACCACGACAGTTGCTCTCATGGTCCACTCATCGATTTCAAACGGCCAGCACATGCAAGAAAACAAAAATAGAGAATGTCTGAAGAGGGACGATATATCCCAACAAACATTTCAAGGATTCCAGAGGAATGAAAACAAATAATAGCAGCATCCAATAGCTTATTTTGGAAAATTTTCTATATAATTCAAAAATTGTAATATTCGGCTTATAAAAACCGAAACTAACATTTGTAACCCCAAGTTGAAACAGGGGAAATTTCAGAGAATCAATAGAAGCAAAAGCCTCAAGTTTCAGAGGTATATCTCCTCTTTTTTTCGTTTCGAAGCATAAACATTAAAAAACATTTAGGGTTTCTTTTACCTTTCGCGGTCGTTCGTCTCCTCGCCATTTCGAATCCCGTCGGCAACAAACCTCTCGGTCTTCATTTATGGGGGTCGTGCATGGTGAGCCGTTTGGATTTCAGAGGTCAAAAAAGGGGGTGCCTTGTTTTTGGTTCTAAAAAAAGGCGGTTTCGAATCTGTTTTGTTTTTTAAAGGGGAAGGAGGAATGGATTTTTTTAAAATCGTTTCGGACTTGGATTTGGGAGAGAAATGCGGGCGTTTTTGGATTTTTTTGGGTTCGTCGGTGGCAGCCGACACGGTTTTCAGGCGGCCATTTTCTATGTTTTGGGCGATAGTTTCAGAGGATTTCGATTAAAAAGGGGGATAGCTCATTTTGAAAAAAAGGGGAAAATGAAATGTTTTAAAAAAAATTGGTTTATATACTCGAACCTCTTTTTAAAATTGGTTTATTCGCACATTAAACCATTTTGCCTCAGGTTATTTGTGATCGATACCCCTCCATGTTTTGAAATCCCATATCCAGTCCCTCCAGTTTTGAGTCGCTTTACAATTTAGCCCCTTTTTTTCAATTATGGCCTGACTTCAAATGGTAAAATCCCCTTTTGGTCTCTAAAGTTTTGCTTTTGTTCATTTTAGCTCTTTTTCTAGTATTGAATTTTTTTTTCTTTTTAATCATGCATATTTTAATTTCTGCCTCGTATTTACATTTCTTTGATTTCAGTCCTTTTATGCATCTTGCCTTGTTGATATGTTTTTACCATATGTGATTGCCATGTTGATTTGTGATATGTGGATGGACATGTATATGATTTGTGGTTGTTGTAGATATGTATATGTTATGTGGTTGCTTTTTTTAGTCTTGGTTGACATCTTATGTTCGTTTATATAATGTTTTTTGTAATATATTGTTTATACATAATATAATGTTTTTATAAAGTGCATAGTTTATACATAATATGAACTTTATATATATAGTTTCATATATAATATATAGTTTAAATAATATGGTTTACACATAATACATTTTTGTACATAACATATAGTTTTATATATAATATATAGTATGCATGTAATATATATATATAATATGGTTTCAATAATATATATATATATATATATATATATTGATGATTTTTAACATAATATATATAATGATGATTACCCGCATAATATATATATTACCTTAGTATAATGTAACGGTTTTACGTATAGTAATGTTCATATAATATTTGAGATACCATTCGTATTTTCCCTGTTTTATTTCATGTGACATTTATTTGGCATGGATTTTTTAACTGTCATTCGTGTGGCCTCTAATATTTCGATTGCATTGTAATTAACTTTAACTTTAAAAAGGAGGTATCTATTAAATCCGATATTTGCGTCGTAATAGTCCTGCTTTAATGGATGTTGGTCAAATATTCGAATAATTTCTCATCGTCCAAAGGTAAACATTAATTTAAAATCGACAATACAATAGCATCATACCTAAATGTTTGCATCATGCATAAAGGTGACGTACGAAAGTCGAACCATAAATTAACACGACAGTCGGGATTATTTAGTGTCGGTTTAATCTGTGGTCCTTTGTATCGTCATCCTTCTTAATTAAATTTCCGATTAATTTGAACTCACCAATTTGATAAAACACGTACAATTAGGGTTAATTTTCAATTAAGAACCCCTAATTAAATTTATTTTAAATCTCAGCAATTTCCATCAATTAAAAGAAACAAATATTTTGGTATCGATTTCCATGTGTAACCCCCTTAACCCGGCCTAGACGGTTGACCCGAATTAAGAAAGTCACACGGGGAAAACCAAAGTCAACCCGAAAGTCAACCTTGATTAACGACCCTTTTTTTTCTTTTAAAACTTGTCTAGATGCAAATTAATCCTTAGATATGATCATACAACAGCATACTCAAAGATCATAAACATCAGAGATCAAACAGGGACTCAATTGAACAAAATACAACTTTAGGGACCAAATTGTAAATGCTGATAATTATAAGGACTTAACCCAAATTGAAGTTACCATCTTGAAATGAATCATGTTTTCATGCTTCTCTGTAAAATTTCAGCTCAAAAGGACTTCCCAAACTCATACAATTGCACAAACAAGTTTCAGGACCAAAACGCAAACATTCCAAAACATATAACTGCCAATGTCAGCCCCCAACGGTCACCCGTTCCGAAACAGGCATAGCCCGTTTCGAAACTCGGGGCCGTTCCGCAACGCGTACCGAAACGGGGGTCTGGCAGTAGCCTTTCCGTTTCGGAACGGTCCCTCCCGTTTCGGACGCCTGGGCTTGTTTAAGGCACCCGTTCCGAAACGGTAGGTGCTGTTCCGAAACACCCTGCACAGATTGCCCAAAAATGCATACTTAAACATGCAATTGACCAACCAATCATGCTCCAAATGCCACCAAACTTTGCCAACATGCAATTCAACATATATGAGACATACTTGCATCAACAATTTATCAAAACATCCACATATATGAAAAGCCCCAAATCTATAGGCATGCTTCCTACACAAGTAAGCCATTCAAGCATAAACTTCCAATTCAAGCATATAAAGGCCAACCACAAAAACCAGCATTCTCAACAACATTCAACATACTTAGGGAGTTCAAAACATCTCCCAAAACATACACATAGGTCCCCCATTGCCAAATTACCAAAAGCTAAAATGTACTTAGAAAACCTTCCATACTTAGAGCTTTGTTTCCACTTGGATGCTTGCCCTCCTTGCTGCCCTCAAGTACTCTAGTGTTCTGCATTATTGAATTAAGAAAACGGAAGAGAGCGTAAGCAAAAGCTTAGTGAGGAATGCTCAATAAAACCATCCAATAATGCATTAACAAAACATTTATAAATCATGCTTCAAATCATCATTTACACATGCTCAAAAGCATACTTTAACAAGCATCTCATGCTTCATTTCATTACATGTCATATTGGCCACAAGTGATACAATTCATTTCTTTGAAAACAAGTTCATCAACTTTCACCCCAAGGACTTTTAAACACCTTGGACCCCAAGGACTTTTAAACACCTTGGCCATGGACTTTTAAACACCATGAATTAAATTACCTCAAGGACTTTTAAACACCTTGATCCCAAGGACTTTTAAACACCTTGGCCATGGACTTTTAAACACCATGAATTAAATTACCTCAAGGACTTTTAAACACCTTGAACCCCAAGGACTTTTAAACACCTTGGCCATGGACTTTTAAACACCATGAATTAAATTACCTCAAGGACTTTTAAACACCTTGAACCCCAAGGACTTTTAAACACCTTGGCCTATGGACTTTTAAACACCATAGAATGGACCACACAAGGACTTTTAACCACCTTTGTGTCCGTAACAAGAACCATCCAAGGACTTTTAACCACCTTGATGTTCTTAAGTAAACAAGGCTCACTCAAGGACTTTTAACCACCTTAGTGACCTTAACCTTTTCAAAACATCACTTGCCAATATACATCATTATCATCAATTTATCCACTGTTTCAAAGCATTCAACCAAGCCATATTCATCATGCATTTAAAAGCATCAAACCACATTTAATCAATTGATGTGAGCACGTTCATGCCACCCAACGATGCAACTTTAAATTTTCAGGGAAGTTTACTTTTTCATTTGTTACATACTGATGTGTAACATTTCTTATACTTATATTATTTATATTAGTATGTTTGGTGTGTTTTAGCTTAGTTGATATAAATTATGGCGTGTTTATATTTGTTTGTAAGTTAATAAATAAGGTTGCAAGTTGATGTGAGCACATCATCACCAGCACATGTTGTCGATCCGCGGGTCTTACCGTTAGGACCAATCACGCGATCTAGGGCGCAACGTTTCAGGGAAGCTCTTTTCCTTATTTGTGCTAATATTTCTGAATCATTTGATAATACTTGTGCCTTAGACGATAGGACATTTAATGTGTTACATATAATTATGTGACATGTTTAGGTTATATTACGTATTAGGTATATTTAAGTATGTGTTTAAAAAATGTTTGGAATAATGTTTATTTTCTTAAGGACTGTGCAGCCCACTTACGTATGTTCATGCCTTTAATAATGTTTCTTTATATATGTGTGCAGTCATACATTTCGGCATTGTGGATAAACTCCATTTGAATTTCAAAATCAATTGGCCAATTCAAATTGTCCACTCACACGGCTATGAAATGGAAACACAATGGCCGGCCAATCCACCAAACAACAACCACTTGCCGTCCCCATGCTCCCACCCACCATTTGACTATTGAATTTTAAAATTCAATTCTCATTTTCATGCTCAAATGCCGCCCATGCTGCTGCCCCACTTATCAAGAAACTCAATTCAATTTGACAACACTATTGTCGTCCAATTTGCAGCCCATGAAAGTCAATATACACGGCTGGAAACATAGTGGAATTGCCGCACGTTGAAGACCAATTGCACGGCTAGTGGAGGAATCCAAATTGCCATCCCATGTTGATTGTAAAATAATACCCACTCAAGTCTCCAATTGCTGCCGAATCATCCATGAACTTTTACTATAAATATGTGATGTAATTTCATTTGAAAATAAGACTTTGATGAATGAAAATTTGTGAGATTTTATCTCAATTTTAGTTCTTTTTAGAACTATTTTCCTTGATACTTCGGGTTCCCAATTGTTAGATAATTGACGGGTCCAAGTACTTTATTCGAATAAATTCAAGATAAGGTTCGGGTTCGTTCAACAGATTGTTCGAGTTCTTCCTTGGAGTTTGTTCATCTATCGACTACGAAGAACAGATTTGATTCGGGTTTGCATAACAGATTATGCAGGTTCTTTCGAGTTCGTCGTGTCAAGTCCAAGAACGTTGCTGCTATTGTTGAATGTTTGAAGATATCATCTTCATCTTTAAATTATTTCAGCAATATTCTTCTTTTCCTCATTTCTGATTTATTTTCTTATTTTCTTTATTTTTAACACCTAAATAAAAATCTATGTTTGTTTCTACTGCAGAGAAAATACGTGCTATTATCCTAGATCCGTGAATGAACGAGAAATGTTGATTTCACCAGCAACACCCTTGTATCATATGGTAATCAGAGCTTTGGTCGGATTCTAGCACCTTCTGCACTACCAGACAAAATATATATATATATATATATCCAAAAGACAAAAAAAAGTCAAAAAAAAAACAATTCAGAATTATATATATATATATCCAAAAGACAAAAAAAAAGTCAAAAAAAATTCAGAATTATATATATATATATACGAAAATTCAAAAAAAAAGAGTGATGAGTTGTGAAAAAAAAAAACAACAAAAAATTTTTTTTTTTGAAAGGTTTTGATATGTTGGAGGATGTATCTATCTTACCTTGAAATGCCTTGTAATCACCCGAAATCAACTTTTCTTGTTTGTTCCGGAAATAAGATGGTGGTAAGCATTTCTACTGCGTAAGTTGCTAAATTCTTGTTCTTTTAGCATCCTTTCTTTCATGTCATATTATTAATTTTTTTTCTTCTTTCAGCCCAATTCTCAACTTTCATTTTTTTATTATTATTTATTTCTCTTTTCTCCTAACCCTTATCTTTGTTCTAACAATATTCACCCGTCACCCGTTATTTCAATTTGACAACACTTAAAGAATCTGAACATCGAAATCAGTTCCTTTAAAGAACTAAATACGAGAGATCGAGGGAAAAGGCAAACAGAGCGTGTGAGAACAGAAGGGGAGACAAAAAGAGCCATTCGAGTATTCTCCCGAGTGAAACACGAGTGCCGAGTGTTAATTCCTTATTTTCTTGAGTGCAAATTCTTTGGAGTGACTAGTAAAGATTTTTGTTGTGTGATTGGTGAGGACTATTTTTTTATTTCTAACCTTTAACTCGTTTGTTTGTTTGTTTGTTTGTTTTCTTTGTGTGAAAATGACAATTTCTGATAAACAACAACCACCGAATCTTCAGATGCAAGCCTTAGAGCGTATGATGCAACGAGTGATGGCAAATGTATTGAAACCTATACATTCTAAATTGGATAGATTAGATGGGGGTGGTTCCCATTCTATCCACGAAGAGATAAATGATGACAATATGCAGACATTTGCTACTGATGAAAAACTTGTTGACGATAGAAGTCTGAATGATCAACCACCACAGGATGAACCGCAACGAAACAACCTCTTCCATACGAGATGCAATGTGAATGGCAAGATATGTATTGTGATTATTGATAGTGGTAGTTTTGCTAACATTGCTAGTACTCTCATGGTTGACAAGTTAGGACTGAAGACGACCCCACATCCCAATCCGTACAAGTTACAAGGGTTGAATGATGGTGTTGAAATCAAAGTTACCGAACAAGTTGTTATATCATTTTTCATTGGTAAATACAAGGATGAGGTAACTTGTGATGTGTGCTCTATGGATACTTGTCATTTGTTGTTAGGAAGACCGTGGCAGTATGATAAGAGAGTTTTGCACGATTGTTACACCATTCGATACTCTTTTACTCATGAGGGCAAAAAGGTAACTTTGGCACCTATGACTCCAAGCGAAGTATATGAAGACGAAATTCATTTAAAAGCAAGTACTGCAGCTTGGAAGGCCAATAAAGAGAAGAATGAATGTGAAAAGAAGAAAGCAATTTCACAGGTATTATCTGATTCGACATCTTCTTCTATTTCTTCTTCTAACTTGCAGGTTAATAAGGTGATGCCATGTGAAGTTCCCAATGTTGCTACTGTTGGTATGTCTAGTGCGTTTAAATTCTGTCCAGAAATTCAGCAACCTTCTTTACCACGGTTTGACATTCCTTCCCATTGTACTATTAATTTTTCATTTTTATATGCTGACTTATTTGGTTGTACATTGGATTGTGAACAACCTTATGTTGTTATTTTTGATGATCATCGAGATTCTTGTTGTTCTTTGGAGTTGCCTTTGTATGTCATTGTTTGTAGGATTACGAATGTGCAACGAGCATTGTCTAACTTTATGTTGTGCATTATTCGGAGAAGTACAAGAAAGAAGGCATTTTCATTTGTGTTCTTTGTAAAAGAACTTGGTTCGAAACGATGGCATATGTGCCGAGCAAGACGACTGAAGAAGTTCCCTACCAAGCGAAAGTCGAAATTGTTCCCTTTTGTAATGAAGGTCGATTTGGGGACAAATCGCATTAAAGAAGGGGGAGATGATGTGAGCACGTTCATGCCACCCAACGATGCAACTTTAAATTTTCAGGGAAGTTTACTTTTTCATTTGTTACATACTGATGTGTAACATTTCTTATACTTATATTATTTATATTAGTATGTTTGGTGTGTTTTAGCTTAGTTGATATAAATTATGGCGTGTTTATATTTGTTTGTAAGTTAATAAATAAGGTTGCAAGTTGATGTGAGCACATCATCACCAGCACATGTTGTCGATCCGCGGGTCTTACCGTTAGGACCAATCACGCGATCTAGGGCGCAACGTTTCAGGGAAGCTCTTTTCCTTATTTGTGCTAATATTTCTGAATCATTTGATAATACTTGTGCCTTAGACGATAGGACATTTAATGTGTTACATATAATTATGTGACATGTTTAGGTTATATTACGTATTAGGTATATTTAAGTATGTGTTTAAAAATGTTTGGAATAATGTTTATTTTCTTAAGGACTGTGCAGCCCACTTACGTATGTTCATGCCTTTAATAATGTTTCTTTATATATGTGTGCAGTCATACATTTCGGCATTGTGGATAAACTCCATTTGAATTTCAAAATCAATTGGCCAATTCAAATTGTCCACTCACACGGCTATGAAATGGAAACACAATGGCCGGCCAATCCACCAAACAACAACCACTTGCCGTCCCCATGCTCCCACCCACCATTTGACTATTGAATTTTAAAATTCAATTCTCATTTTCATGCTCAAATGCCGCCCATGCTGCTGCCCCACTTATCAAGAAACTCAATTCAATTTGACAACACTATTGTCGTCCAATTTGTAGCCCATGAAAGTCAATATACACGGCTGGAAACATAGTGGAATTGCCGCACGTTGAAGACCAATTGCACGGCTAGTGGAGGAATCCAAATTGCCATCCCATGTTGATTGTAAAATAATACCCACTCAAGTCTCCAATTGCTGCCGAATCATCCATGAACTTTTACTATAAATATGTGATGTAATTTCATTTGAAAATAAGACTTTGATGAATGAAAATTTGTGAGATTTTATCTCAATTTTAGTTCTTTTTAGAACTATTTTCCTTGATACTTCGGGTTCCCAATTGTTAGATAATTGACGGGTCCAAGTACTTTATTCGAATAAATTCAAGATAAGGTTCGGGTTCGTTCAACAGATTGTTCGAGTTCTTCCTTGGAGTTTGTTCATCTATCGACTACGAAGAACAGATTTGATTCGGGTTTGCATAACAGATTATGCAGGTTCTTTCGAGTTCGTCGTGTCAAGTCCAAGAACGTTGCTGCTATTGTTGAATGTTTGAAGATATCATCTTCATCTTTAAATTATTTCAGCAATATTCTTCTTTTCCTCATTTCTGATTTATTTTCTTATTTTCTTTATTTTTAACACCTAAATAAAAATCTATGTTTGTTTCTACTGCAGAGAAAATACGTGCTATTATCCTAGATCCGTGAATGAACGAGAAATGTTGATTTCACCAGCAACACCCTTGTATCATCAATGTTCAAAAACAAGGAACTCTTACCATGAGCTTCCTTCAACATATGGCTTACAAAAATAGCATTAACCATGCTAAATCATGCTTTCAAAACAGAATTTAAAACATGCAATAAACCACATTGCACATCAATCAAATCATGGCCACCACTAGAGAGTATTTCCGAAAACTTACACTTGAGCTTAGCAAAGTTGTTTAGACTTAAACTAAGCTCCCAAGACATTGGTTTCAAAGCCGAAAACCCAATTTCACTCACCGATTCCACTTCGCCTCAAGCCAAAGCACCAAATCAAGCCTCCGGATCACCACCACTTGGATCCAAAGATGCCTCCCCTGATTAAACACATTAAAGCAGAGATTTAATGCATCATCATGCATCAAAAGCTTCAATGAAAGCACTCAAACTCGCTGCTCTCATTCACACTCCAATTTCGGCCACCAAACACAACCGAAATTGCATCAAAACCACTTCTCAACAAAGCCCAGCCATAAACCAGCAAAACCTAACATCCATTAACACCATCTAACATCTAAAAACAACCTATAAACATCCTTATACCTCCAGCAACATCAGATCCACAAGATCACCACAAAAACATCCAAGAATCACAAGCTAAACTTAGGAAACACAACCTATCCGGGATTGCATTAATCAAAACTCATTTCCTTATCAATTTAGAGTTCATTTAACATCAAAAACACACCTCAAATCACAGATTAATCATATCTAACGAAAATCACCAAAAATCACAAAATCTTACATTATAAGCCAAGATCCATTTCACCACTTAAAATCCTTTAATAAAACTTCAATTAAGAGTTGAGAACTTGGGAATTTCAGTAAAGAACTGATAGTTTAGAGGAGAAGGACGTTCTTACCTCCAAACTTGTGTTTCTCCACTTTTTGGAATCAAAAACCTTGTTGAATCAACTAGCAAATGATGAGGTTTTGAAGATATGTTGATTAGGAATCAAAAGAATGTTGAAAGGAGGATTTTAGGTGAGAAAATCAGAAACAACTCTCTGGAAAACAAGTGTTTGGATTGAGAGAAAATGAGAGAAAGAAAATAGAAAAGTTAGTTAAGAAAATAGCTAAATGGCCTTTCCCTCCACTTTTGATATGTTTTAAAATCAGAATAAATCTCAAAATATCTTAGAAAAATCTGGAGAAACTACTTTTGGAATAATAGCTCCTTAAAGATTCAAAGTTTCAACTCTTTATAATACAGTCACAAAACTTTCAAAAATTACATTTTGGTCACTAACCAAAATGTCACTCTTCCAAAACCCATTTTTCAAAATTGATTTCACAGTTCACTTAATTATATTAAAAGATGATTTTAGAACATTTTTCCATATTTTTAATGCAACCCGAACTAGGCTTTCCTAATTTCACCTCTTTAGATTCGAACAGCACTTTGACCAAACCAGTCAACGCCCAAAACTTCTAAGCCCAAAACCGGGGCGTTACAACTCTCCCCCCCTTAAGAAATTTCGTCCTCGAAATTTACCTGAAGGAAAGAGATAAGGAAACTGCTTCAGCATGTCTTCCTTCCGCTCCCACGTGGCTTCCTCAACACCACGATGCTTCCACAGCACCTTCACCAACTCAATGGTCTTGCCACGAAGAACCTTGCTATCCGAATCCAGAACCTTCACCGGTTCCTCATCATAGGTCAAATCCGGATTCAAAACCACTTCCTCCACAGGCATCACATGCGAAGGATCAGATCTATACCTCCGGAGCATAGAGACATGGAACACATCATGAATCTTCTCCAGCTCCTGAGGTAACCTCAACCGATACGCAACAGGACCCACACGCTCAACCACCTCATATGGTCCAATGTACCTAGGGCTCAACTTACCCTTTCGGCCAAACCACATCACCTTCTTCCAAGGCGAAACCTTCAAGAACACACGGTCACCCACCGCATACTCTATCTCCTTACGCTTCAAATCCACGTAAGACTTCTGCCGATCAGAAGCAGCCTTCAACCGCTCACAAATGAGCTTTACCTTCTCTGTGGTCCCTTTCAACAAAGCCGGCATCGAAACCAACTTTTGACCAGTTTCAGCCCAACAAAGAGGAGTCCTACACTTCCTCCCGTACAAAGCCTCATAAGGTGCCATCTGTATACTTGCCTGATAACTGTTGTTATAAGCAAACTCAACCAAAGGCAGATGCTTCTCCCAAGAACCTTGGAACTCAATCACGCAGCACCTCAACATATCCTCCAAAATCTGGATAACTCGCTCAGACTGACCATCCGACTGAGGATGATAGGACGTACTGAAATGCAACCTTGTACCCAGAGCTTGATGCAAACACTGCCAGAACCGCGATGTGAACCTCGGATCCCTATCCGACACAATCGACTTAGGCACACCATGCAGCCGCACAATCTCAGCAATGTACAGCTCTGCCAACTTATCCAAAGAAAACGTGGTATGCACAGGCAAGAAATGCGCACACTTCGTCAGGCGATCCACAATCACCCAGACCGAATTCTTCTTCGATGGAGACAAAGGTAAACCAGATACAAAATCCATGGTAACCCTCTCCCACTTCCATTCAGGGACTTTCAACGGTTGCAACAACCCTGAAGGAAACTGATGCTCAGTCTTAACTCGCTGACACACCAAACACTTGCTCACAAACTCCGCAACATCTTTCTTCAAACCCACCCAATAGTACTCATCACGAAGATCACGGTACATCTTAGTACTACCAGGGTGCATAGCAAAAGGACTACTATGACCTTCAGTCAGAATAGCACGCCTCAACTCAGCATCATTGGGCACTACTATCTGACTCCCAAAACACAACACACCATCATCATTGAAACAGAAATCTGAAGGTCTACCCTCCGCGATATCCTGAACATGAGACACCAAGGAATCATCCAACAACTGCTTATCCTTGATCAACTGAACTATAGACGGCTTCACTTGCAACTCAGCAACGAGACCACCATCTTGCGATATGCTCAAGCTAGCAAACATAGCCCTCAGCTCAACAGCTACCTTCCTACTCAAGGCATCCGCAACAACATTAGCCTTCCCAGGATGGTACTCAATCGTCAGATCATAATCCTTGAGCAACTCCAACCAACGCCGCTGCCTAAGATTCAACTCCTTCTGAGACATCAGATACCTCAAACTCTTGTGATCTGTGTACACAGTACACTTCTCACCATACAGATAATGTCTCCAGATCTTCAGAGCAAAAACCACTGCAGCCAGCTCAATATCATGCGTAGGGTAATTGCGCTCATGCACTTTCAACTGCCGCGATGCATAAGCCACCACCTTACCCTCCTGCATCAGCACACACCCCAAACCAACATAGGATGCATCACTGTAAACCACAAACTCTTTCCCTGATTCAGGCTGAATCAAGATAGGAGCTTGCGTCAAAGCCGCCTTAAGCTTCTCAAAAGCCTGCTGTCTCGCTTCCGTCCACTCATACCTAACATCCTTTTGCAACAGCTTCGTCAAAGGAGCAGCAATCTTGGAAAAACCATCCACAAACCTTCGGTAGTATCCCGCCAAACCAAGGAAACTACGGATCTCATGAACAGACTTAGGAACTTTCCAATTCATCACCGCCTCAATCTTCTGAGGATCAACACGAATCCCCTCCGCTGAAACCACATGCCCAAGAAACACCACCTCCCTTAACCAGAACTCACACTTGCTTAGCATAAAGCTGATTCTCCAACAAAGCTTGCAAAACAATCCTCAAATGCTCTTCATGCTCCTCCTCGGTACGCGAGTACACGAGGATATCATCAATGAACACCACAACAAACTTGTCCAGGTATTCATGAAACACACGATTCATCATGTCCATGAAAGCAGCAGGAGCATTTGTCAACCCAAACGGCATCACAAGAAACTCATAATGCCCATACCTTGTCCTGAAAGCTGTCTTAGGCACATCCACATCCTTCACCTTCAACTGATAATACCCTGACCTCAAGTCAATCTTAGAGAACGCAGCAGCTCCCCGAAATTGATCAAAAAGATCATCAATCCTCGGCAAAGGATACCGATTCTTGATAGTCAACTTGTTCAGCTGACGGTAATCAATGCACATTCTCATAGTGCCATCCTTCTTCTTCACAAACAAGACCGGTGCTCCCCAAGGTGACACACTCGGCCGGATGAACCCACGGTCAAGCAACTCTTGCAACTGCGTCTTCAGCTCCTTAGGTGCCATTCTATAGGGAGTAATGGACACAGGAGTTGTATTCTCATACAGCTCAATTCCAAACTCCACCTCGCGGTTAGGAGGTAAACCAGGCAACTCCTCAGGAAAAACACCAGGAAACTCCTTCACAACTCTGATATCTTGCACCCTCAACTCTTTAGAGCTAGGATTCATCACAAAAGCTAGATAGGCTTCGCAACCTTGCCTCAGCATCCTGCTCGCCTCCAAGGTAGACACCACATTGGCAAGAAACTTCACATTCTCGCCAACCACAACAACTTCATAATCATCCGCAAGCTTAAGCGAAACCCGCTTGTTCTCACAATCCACAACAACACGATGCTCAGCAAGCCAATCCATACCAAGGATCACATCGAAACCATAAAAAGGTAACTCCATAAGATCAACATGAAAAACATGCTCTTGAACTACCAAGGGACACCTTCTATAAAGCTTCCTAGTCACAACAGTCTCACCAAAAGAACTAGTGACTCGAACACCAACATCCAAAGACTCAACAGGCAACCCAAGCAATTCAGCATGCTCACGCAAAATGTATGAATGCGTAGATCCAGAATCTATCAATGAAAGCAATGACAAGGATTGCAAAGTAAAGGTACCTGCAATCACATCCGCATCATTTCTGCCCTCTCGCTGAGCATACACCCTCGCTTGGCCTCCACCCTCAGGCTGAATAGCCACAACATGGGCCACTCCACGACCACCTTCCTCTCTCCTCTGGAAATTACCACGGCCGCGCCCACGACCTCTCTGCGGTGCAGCAGCAACAGGAGCTTACACCACTCTCTCAGCACGAGGACAGTCACGCTTCATGTGACCACGTGAACCACAGATCCAACAAGCACTAGGATCAACTCCAGCACTGCCACCCCTAGCAGGTGCACCACCACCCCTCTTAGCTGAAGACTGATACTTCTGATCACATCCCCTCTTGTTCCGTCCACATCCGGAACTAAACTCAGCTGATCGCTTCCCAGCACTTGCTCCAGCACCTCTCACAGATAAACCCAAGTTCATCTCTATATCCTTGGCTCGACCCACCAACACATCAAAATTATCATATTCAGTGGCCAGCACATACATCTTCACTTCCGTCACAAGACCATAACGGAACCTCTCGCACCTTGCCCGCTCATCAGGTACCAGCTCCGGTGCATACTGACTGAGTCGCACAAACTGCACCTCATACTCAGCCACACTCATGCTCCCTTGGGTAAGAGACATGAATTCACGCTTCTTCTCATCTAGATATCTCACACCAAGATATCTCCGCTTGAACACATTCTGAAAGAATGTCCAAGTCACATCAGCTTCTGCCATCCCAGCAATAGTGGTTGTCCACCACGTATACGCATCCTTCTGCAGCAAGGACACAACACAACCCAGCTTCTGCACATCAGTGCAACTCATCTGGCCCAAGATTCGCTTGGTACTCTCTAGCCAAGCTTCAGAACTCTCAGCAGACATACCCCTGAACTCAGTCCCACCAAGACTGCGCAAACGCTCCAAAGGTAGTCTAACACCAGCATCTTCCTGATGCCCCGCTCCACGAGCCCCAGCTACTGCTGCTTGAAAAGCACCAGCAATAGCTTGCACTAACATCGTCATATCAGGCATAGCTTGCCCCTGACCAGCCCCAGGTCCAGCAGCTCCAGCTTCCTCAGCCCCAACACCACCACCACCAAGTGGAGGAGGAGGTAACACCGCACTACCCGTGTTTTCCTCATTCTCGTTCTCATTAGGAGCCGTAGCTCGCACATTACCTCGTAACTCTCTACGTGGTGCCATACTTTTACCATGCAATCACAACACAAATAAAACAAAGTCAGGCCCAGCAAGGTAAGCAATCCAAGTATTCAAGCTCAATTTCATTTCAAAACAACATCTTTCCTTTAGCTTTGATTTGGCAATGGGTACCCACAACATGCTACATCACAGCACATACTTCAATTGCATCAAAATCACAAGCCATTAAACATGCTTTCACTCAACAAGCATACAAGGCATACATACTTCAATCATGCATACATACATTCCCAATTACTCGAGAACTCAGCTCTGATACCACCAAATGTAACCCCCTTAACCCGGCCTAGACGGTTGACCCGAATTAAGAAAGTCACACGGGGAAAACCAAAGTCAACCCGAAAGTCAACCTTGATTAACGACCCTTTTTTTTCTTTTAAAACTTGTCTAGATGCAAATTAATCCTTAGATATGATCATACAACAGCATACTCAAAGATCATAAACATCAGAGATCAAACAGGGACTCAATTGAACAAAATACAACTTTAGGGACCAAATTGTAAATTCTGATAATTATAAGGACTTAACCCAAATTGAAGATACCATCTTGAAATTAATCATGTTTCATGCTTCTCTGTAAAATTTCAGCTCAAAAGGACTTTCCAAACTCATACAATTGCACAAACAAGTTTCAGGACCAAAACGCAAACATTCCAAAACATATAACTGCCAATGTCAGCCCCCAACGGTCACCCGTTCCGAAACAGGCATAGCCCGTTTCGAAACTCGGGGCCGTTCCGCAACGCGTACCGAAACGTGGGTCTGGCAGTAGCCTTTCCGTTTCGGAACGGTCCCTCCCGTTTCGGACGCCTGGGCTTGTTTAAGGCACCCGTTCCGAAACGGTAGGTGCTGTTCCGAAACACCCTGCACATATTGCCCAAAAATGCATACTTAAACATGCAATTGACCAACCAATCATGCTCCAAATGCCACCAAACTTTGCCAACATGCAATTCAACATATATGAGACATACTTGCATCAACAATTTATCAAAACATCCACATATATGAAAAGCCCCAAATCTATAGGCATGCTTCCTACACAAGTAAGCCATTCAAGCATAAACTTCCAATTCAAGCATATAAAGGCCAACCACAAAAACCAGCATTCTCAACAACATTCAACATACTTAGGGAGTTCAAAACATCTCCCAAAACATACACATAGGTCCCCCATTGCCAAATTACCAAAAGCTAAAATGTACTTAGAAAACCTTCCATACTTAGAGCTTTGTTTCCACTTGGATGCTTGCCCTCCTTGCTGCCCTCAAGTACTCTAGTGTTCTGCATTATTGAATTAAGAAAACGGAAGAGAGCGTAAGCAAAAGCTTAGTGAGGAATGCTCAATAAAACCATCCAATAATGCATTAACAAAACATTTATAAATCATGCTTCAAATCATCATTTACACATGCTCAAAAGCATACTTTAACAAGCATCTCATGCTTCATTTCATTACATGTCATATTGGCCACAAGTGATACAATTCATTTCTTTGAAAACAAGTTCATCAACTTTCACCCCAAGGACTTTTAAACACCTTGGACCCCAAGGACTTTTAAACACCTTGGCCATGGACTTTTAAACACCATGAATTAAATTACCTCAAGGACTTTTAAACACCTTGACCCCAAGGACTTTTAAACACCTTGGCCATGGACTTTTAAACACCATGAATTAAATTACCTCAAGGACTTTTAAACACCTTGAACCCCAAGGACTTTTAAACACCTTGGCCATGGACTTTTAAACACCATGAATTAAATTACCTCAAGGACTTTTAAACACCTTGAACCCCAAGGACTTTTAAACACCTTGGCCTATGGACTTTTAAACACCATAGAATGGACCACACAAGGACTTTTAACCACCTTTGTGTCCGTAACAAGAACCATCCAAGGACTTTTAACCACCTTGAAGTTCTTAAGTAAACAAGGCTCACTCAAGGACTTTTAACCACCTTAGTGACCTTAACCTTTTCAAAACATCACTTGCCAATATACATCATTATCATCAATTTATCCACTGTTTTAAAGCATTCAACCAAGCCATATTCATCATGCATTTAAAAGCATCAAACCACATTTAATCAATGTTCAAAAACAAGGAACTCTTACCATGAGCTTCCTTCAACATATGGCTTACAAAAACAGCATTAACCATGCTAAATCATGCTTTCAAAACAGAATTTAAAACATGCAATAAACCACATTGCACATCAATCAAATCATGGCCACCACTAGAGAGTATTTCCGAAAACTTACACTTGAGCTTAGCAAAGTTGTTTAGACTTAAACTAAGCTCCCAAGACATTGGTTTCAAAGCCGAAAACCCAATTTCACTCACCGATTCCACTTCGCCTCAAGCCAAAGCACCAAATCAAGCCTCCGGATCACCACCACTTGGATCCAAAGATGCCTCCCCTGATTAAACACATTAAAGCAGAGATTTAATGCATCATCATGCATCAAAAGCTTCAATGAAAGCACTCAAACTCGCTGCTCTCATTCACACTCCAATTTCGGCCACCAAACACAACCGAAATTGCATCAAAACCACTTCTCAACAAAGCCCAGCCATAAACCAGCAAAACCTAACATCCATTAACACCATCTAACTTCTAAAAACAACCTATAAACATCCTTATACCTCCAGCAACATCAGATCCACAAGATCACCACAAAAACATCCAAGAATCACAATCTAAACTTAGGAAACACAACCTATCCGGGATTGCATTAATCAAAACTCATTTCCTTATCAATTTAGAGTTCATTTAACATCAAAAACACACCTCAAATCACAGATTAATCATATCTAACGAAAATCACCAAAAATCACAAAATATTGCATTATAAGCCAAGATCCATTTCACCACTTAAAATCCTTTAATAAAACTTCAATTAAGAGTTGAGAACTTGGGAATTTCAGTAAAGAACTGATAGTTTAGAGGAGAAGGACGTTCTTACCTCCAAACTTGTGTTTCTCCACTTTTTGGAATCAAAAACCTTGTTGAATCAACTAGCAAATGATGAGGTTTTGAAGATATGTTGATTAGGAATCAAAAGAATGTTGAAAGGAGGATTTTAGGTGAGAAAATCAGAAACAACTCTCTGGAAAACAAGTGTTTGGATTGAGAGAAAATGAGAGAAAGAAAATAGAAAAGTTAGTTAAGAAAATAGCCAAATGGCCTTTCCCTCCACTTTTGATATGTTTTAAAATCAGAATAAATCTCAAAATATCTTAGAAAAATCTGGAGAAACTACTTTTGGAATAATAGCTCCTTAAAGATTCAAAGTTTCAACTCTTTATAATACAGTCACAAAACTTTCAAAAATTACATTTTGGTCACTAACCAAAATGTCACTCTTCCAAAACCCATTTTTCAAAATTGATTTCACAGTTCACTTAATTATATTAAAAGATGATTTTAGAACATTTTTCCATATTTTTAATGCAACCCGAACTAGGCTTTCCTAATTTCACCTCTTTAGATTCGAACAGCACTTTGACCAAACCAGTCAACGGCCAAAACTTCTAAGCCCAAAACCGGGGCGTTACACCATGTGTGATGGGGGTGCTAACCCTTCCCCACACGTAACCAACTCCCGAACCCTTTCAAATGAATCTTTAGTTTTTGTGGTGTCCGGCCTACCTTAGTGGCCGGTGGTAACTCTAAGTCTTTATTATTTCTAAAACACGATTTTTTCGAAAGAAATTCCCCATTTAATCGATTTTCTAAAAATATGAGATACTTTAAAGTTAGTAATTTCAAACACTTTGCTACACACTCCAACAAGAATGATGTTGGATGCCTTAGCAAACGGCACACTTCTTGATAAAAAGCCTGCTGAAGTAATTCAGATATTGAACAGGACGACCAAAAATGACTACCAGTTCCCTACCTCCCGCCGAGGCGGAGAAAGGTGACAGGCCAATGTCATTGAGCTAGGAACATCCGACGCAGTCACAACACAGTTGACCCATCTAACAAAAATGGTGGAAGCTATGCAAAGGCAGAACAACACCCAACACGTTAAATCTGTTGGTGCCTTTTGTGAACAATGTGGGGGAGACCATGACTCCTTAGAATGCCAGCAATTCCAAGAAACTAGCTGCTTTGTAGGAAACTATAATAGAAGAAATAACACAGCATCAAACACATACAATCTTGGTTGGAAGAGGCATCCGAACTTTTCTTGGAGCAACCCCAATAATGCCCTGAATCCGCCCAACCAGACAAATCAACTCCAAGGATTCCAGCAGAATCTACCGCGGCAGCAGCCGCCACAGCAGCAACTAGCAGCACCCAGTTCTCTAGAACATACTTTAAATGCTTTTATGTCTCTGACGGGTACATATATGTCTAACATGGATTCATTTGTTAAAAAATTGATACTTTCATGGACAGGACATAGATGAGGATGCAAAACAATGAGGCGACTCTAAAGTCACTATAAATTCAGGTGGGACAGTTTGCACAACGAATGAACACTCAACCAACAGGAGGACGGCCCAGCGATACTGAAGTCGCAAGGAGACCCACTTATGAGCAGTGCAAAGCAATCACAACTAGAAGTGGGAAACAACTCGAATTAATCGGCGCCGATGAACCAAAAGAGAAAAACCAAAGGAGCCAACCGCCTTGGCAGATGCTGATGCTACTACCTCGGCAGAACCAGGGCCCTCTGTTTCGGCAACCAAACCTACTGATACCCCTGACAGAATCAATGAAAAAGTAGAAAAACCTGAACATCATACTCTCCCTCATATCAGGTTTCAATGCAAAGAGGGTAGAGAAAATATCCGGCCGCCCCCTCCATTCCCACAACGGGTGAAGCAGCAGAAGAAGGAGTACCAGTTTAAGAAGTTCCTAGATATTCTTAAACAAGTACACATAAACAAACCCCTTGTTGAGGCCATAGAGCAAAGGCCAAACTATGCTAAGTTCCTAAAGGACATGGTATCAAAACGATCAAGGATAGGGGAATTCAAAACCGTGTCCATGACAGAAGGTTGCATGGCAATGTTGCACAACCGAGCACCACCTAAGTTGAAAGACCCAAGCAGCTTCCTCATTCCATGTGCCATTGGAAATCATTATGTGGGGAAGGCATTATGCGATCTTGGGGCAAGCATCAATTTAATGCCCAAATCAGTGTTCGAAAAGCTGGGCATTGGGAAAGCTCGGCCCACCACTGTCATGCTCCAGCTGGCTAACTGCTCTTACATACACCCTGAAGGAAAAATCGAAGACATCTTGGTAAGAGTGTATAAGTTTATATTCCCTACTTACTTCCTTATTTTGGATTGTGAGGTAGATGAGCATGCATTGATCATACTGAGGAGACCATTCCTAGCCACAGGCAAAACTCTAATTGACGTGGAGAAGGGAGAATTAATCATGACGGTAAACGACCAGCACAAAAAGCTCAATGTACTTCAGACACTCGAGCAAGCTGATAACAAAGAGGAGTGCCAGCCGATCCAGGCAACCATGTAAGTAAATCTCACATCGGATGCCCCCTGCCTCAGCAGCCACTGCCCGGGCAGAGATTCTAGGCACTGCCTCGATAGCTACTTAGAAGACTGCCTAGACACCTGCCTCGACAGCCAGCCTGAAGAGGTAAACTGGACTGGTACTCGTCCAGGTGAGTGTTTTGAACCTCTTAAATACACAACAAAAGAGAGTACCGCTGAAAAACATCTACTAAGCAACCACCCAAACTGGAAGTTAAACCACTTCCCGAGCAGCTTAAATACATTTATTTTGGAAATAATGACACTTTGCCCATAATTATTTCTTCCAAGTTGACACAGGAACAGAAATAACAGTTGGTTGAGATGCTCGGGCGGCACAAACAAGCCATTGGATGGACTATTGTTGATCTAGAAGGAATCAGTCCAACATGTTGTATGCATAAGATCCTCCTAGAGGAAAATCATAAGTTGACAGTCGATGCCCAAAGGCGGCTAAATGAGGCCATGAAGGATGTGGTGAGAAAAGAAGTAATCAAGTGGCTTGATGTCGGTATTATTTACCCCATATCCGACAGGACATGGGTAAGCCCAGTCCAATGTGTGCCTAAGAAATGAGGGATAACAATCATCACAAACGATGACAACGAGTTAATCCCAACCTGGACTGTGACCGGTTGGAGGGTTTGTATGGACTATCAAAAACTGAATAAAGCAACTAGAAAGGACCACTTCCTCTTACCTTTCTTAGATCAAATGTTAGATAGATTGGCCGAAAAACCTTACTATTATTTTCTTGATGGTTACTCAGGTTAAAATCAGATTGCAATCACTCTAGAGGATTAAGAGAAAACGACCTTCACCTGCCCGTACGGAACATACGCATTCAGAAGGATGCCGTTAGGACTTTGCAATGCACTGACAACCTTCCAAAGATGTATGATGGCCATTTTCTACGATATGGTAGAAGATTTCTTGGAAATCTTCATGGATGATTTTTGAGTTTTTGGAGACAGCTTTGAAAAATGCCTCAGCAATCTGGAA
Organism: Hibiscus trionum; assembly: GCA_030270665.1. Lineage (NCBI taxonomy): Eukaryota > Viridiplantae > Streptophyta > Magnoliopsida > Malvales > Malvaceae > Hibiscus > Hibiscus trionum. Next base: position 35,375,097 of record BSYR01000021.1, read on the forward strand.
AATGTACTCGAAAGATGTGAAGAACCTAATCTGGTCTTAAACTGGGAGAAATGCCACTTTATGGTAGACAAGGTCATTGTGTTGGGCCATAAAATCTCCTGCCTCGGCATCGAGGTTGACAGAGCCAAAATCGATGTTATCGAAAAACTGTCGCCACTTACCACTATTAAAGGGATCATGAGTTTTCGGGGACACGCTGGTTTTTATAGATGTTTCATTGAAAACTTTTCGAAAATAACTAAACCATTGTGTTCTTTTCTTGAACATGATAAACCCTTTAACTTTGATGACAAATGCACTGAGTCATTTGAAACCCTGAAGAAGAAACTTGTAGCCACTCTTATTGTTGTACCACAAGACTGGACGCTGTCCTTTGAGATAATGTGTGATGCTAGTGACTACGCCGTCAGGGCAGTGCTAGGGCAAAGGAATAGCAAGGCGCTCAACGAGGCCCAAGTTAATTATACAACCACTGAGAAGGAGCTGTTGGCGGTAGTTTTTGCTTTTGATAAGTTTTGAGCCTATCTCATCAGAACAAAGGTGACAGTGCACACAAACCATTCGGCCATAAAATACATTTTCTCCTAGAAAGATGCAAAACCAAGATTGATATGCTGGATTCTTCTCCTGCAAGAATTCGACGTAGAAATCAAGGACAGAAAAGGGATAGAGAACCAAGCGACTGATTGTAGAGTGTCCATAAGTTCTATATTTTGTACACATTCCTGCCCTTATTATTGTTGTTCTTAAGCTCATTTAGGCATATTTAGGTGCATTGCATGCATAATAACAATATTTTCTCTTTTACTATGCTTTTATTGAATATTTTATATTTGGTTAAAAAAAGATACTGTTTTAGTGTAGTTTTCATTTTCAGGTGATGTAGCTGTGTAGAGGAGGAGAGGACAGGAAAGCAGGGAGAGAAAAGAGTTGTACTGAAGCAGTTCCAAAGTGCCGCCAAGGACGCCGCTGCCACAACATTGCCGCCGACTGTCGCCCAGGTAGAAGTTAAACCGACTTAGTCAAGATAGGTTACGATTGAAAGAGCACAATTTCCTGAGTCCAATGAGCCAAGTCTTGCAATTTTCTGAAGCATGTAGTGGCCTGAGAAGCTGATTAAAGATTGATAAGTAGGAGGACTTATCTTTACTTGCTGGAGAAGGCAACGTCCAAAGAGTCCACATTCAAGTCAAAAGGAGTCAACATTTAATGTAAAGTAACTTTAAGGACTCTACTCCAAGGAGGACTCAACTTAGGCCAAGCCCTATATATACCCATACTTGTAAGGGTATAAGGGTATATAGAGAGACAACATATCAGTAGAGAGATTACGCATTTAGATAACGAGGGTTTAGGTTTTTGTATGCAAAGTAGTTGTGAGAAACGGTTGTAATAGTTTAAGTTTTTTTTTGCAATAAAATACTCTAAGTTTGCTTAATTCATGTGCTTTACTTCTTCAATTAGTTCCAAAAGTCCAGTTGAGGAAATCCATTTGTCGGGCACGAGAGTGTCAAACTCACGAAAGAATTAAGCACGATCTCATCATGACGAGGTTTTGACTAATTCAGCTTAGACATAAGTTAGAATTTCAGCGGCTAAAAGGAGCAACCAAACATCGACTGCCTGTGTTAGGTTTACGCTGAGATTGCTAGGTATTGCCTACATCACGTAGTGACAGAATGCTAGCCTAGAAATAGGTAGGATCACTTTAGAATTGCTTCGTCGAACATGGAGTATCTGCCAGACTTGCCGCTGGGACTTCTCTCCATCTCACCTGCCGAGACAACAAAAGTTGTAAGAGTAGAGTTCCACTGTGGCGGCGAAAGTTGTCGTCGCCTCAATCCGCCATTACCCGCCAAGGCAGCAAATCGTGGCAGCGTAAAACACACTTAATCTTTACAACGCAGTCTACACACTACTGAGCTACAACTACCTGGCCCAATCTATCACCATGATCTCTCTCTTTATCTTAAATTACTTGTTTTTTTATGCTTTTCAATATTTAGAAATTTAATTGTGCAATTTACTATTTCCTTGTGTAGAAAAACACTCATTGAAGCTATTCCAATCCCTGTGGGAGACGATATATTATATACTATAACTTGACAGGAGTGTGCACTTGCGCTCATAAAAAGAGAACACCAAATCGTTCTACAAGTTTTTGGCGCCGTTGTCGGGGATTGGCAACAGCAACCGCGTTTGAATTCATGCACTGCTACTTTTAGTTTTTGCATTTAAATTTCTGTTTATTTTATTTTTCGAAAAAAATACGCCTCTTGTTGGTCTTTGGTATGGCCAGGTGAACACAGGACCAGCACTTAGCCGCCAGGGCGACAAAGACGGCAAACAACACCCACCTGAGGAGAAGAAGGACATACCTAGAAGAAGAGCCAAACACAAAACCCTCAGGAAGTGGTTATGTTCGGGAGATGCCCAACCTATCATAACCTAATTTTTTATTTTTATGCATTAGGATTAGATTTAATTTTTATTTAATTTCCACATCTTTATTATTCTTGAAATTTATTTAATTTTAGTTATTTTTATTTAATTTTTGCATTTAATTTATTTCAGGTTAGGAATGAAGGCAAGACCAAGAAGGATAAAGAATAAAGGACAGGCCCAACCCTTCGGCCAAGGCAGCCCAAAGCATATTAGAATAACGACTAGCGGCTTCATAACGGCTAGCCGCAACAACTACATTTGCAACAGCTGGTGGCAACTGCTATCTGTGTAACGGCTAGATTCCCGTAAAACACGCCGCAATTATTGCCGCCTGTTGGCAGTGTGCCCGCCAAGGCAACATAGAGTAGCGGTTATATAAGACCAACTATTATCTTCTCATTCTTCACTTTGCTCTCTCTTTTTCTCTCAATTCTTCTTGTCTTCTTTGCTTTCAAGATCTCGTCTGCGTTATTTTATTGCATTTTCTTTATTTTCTTTAGGAAACACAGTCGTTCTCACAACTATGACAACATCAAAACCCACAGCCTCATCCTCTAAGCCAACCTTCCAGAGGTTCTTGAATGCTGGCGTAGCGGCAACCTATCGGTAGCACTTCGCTGAGCGACAAATTTGGGAAGAGATAGGTTTCCAATACACAAGCGAAGAAGGGGATCTTGGCCTTGAACCCAACGTATTTGAAAGGGTCCACACACAGAGTTGACATATTTTTGCAAAACAGCTAGAGGAGATAAACACCAACTTGGTTAGAGAATTTTATGCCTACAAACCTACCTCGGAAAACCCATTCGTCTACGTTCGCGGCGAGGGTGTCAAGCTCACGGCGAAAACAATAAACAGCTTCTATGGGATAGCTATCAAAGGGAATCCGCACGAAAGATGGAGCTTGGGTTCAACAGCATCAGACTATGAAAAGATCAAAAGAGAAATCTGCCAGCCCAACACCTAGTGGCTCACCGGCAAAAATAACGACTCAGTGACTTGCTGGCAGAGGCCATTTTTTGGAGTAACTTCGTCCAGCGCCGCCTAATGCCCACTTCGCATGGTTCCACAGTCAACAGGTTGCGGCTGGCCCTAATCCATAGCATAATGAAGGGGAAGCCAATCAACGTTGGAGAAGTTATACTTGAAGAAATCTATGCCCACGCAGCCAAACCCAACACCAAGGGACCCCTCGTTTTCCCCTCATTCATCACCGGCCTCTGCGCCAACTTCCGTGTGCCACCGCATCCCAAGGATACTATCATTGCCGCCAAGGAAGGGTGGAAAAAGAAGGCTCGCCTCCAATTTATGAAAGAGCAAGAGCCTAAAATGCCAATAACCGCCCAGCCGTCGTCCAATCCTGCCGCCACCCAGGCTGCGACGGGCAGTACTGATGCTGCCCTTTCTTCCGCTGTGGTTCCTCTTCTTCGAAGGCTCGTAGAGAGTTGCCATAGAATTAAGCACAAACAAGTAATCTTTACGAGATACATTGCGGAGGTGCAAGAGGCCTTTGTGGCCTACTTGCTGGATAAATATCACGACGCCGGCCCAAGGTTGACAGCCTTCTCATCGGAGTTAGCAGCTTCTAAACCAACCCATATCACACCTCAACATGATGCCACTCAAGCCGCCGCAAACAGTGAGGGACCACACATCCTCTCCAAAAGAAGGACCTCTCCCACTCCTATCCAGCCATACAACCTTACCTCTTCCTCTGATTCTGAAGAAGAGGAGATCCAGGCAGAAAAAAAGGATGAGACTACAGCCGCCTCCCCAGCAGCAAAGGAGGTAGCTCCCAAAGAGACAGTTGAGGCCTCGGATTCATTGGACATGGAGGTATCTGATTCCTCCGACAACGAACCGGCCGAAGCAACAAGGAAAAGAAGCGACCCACCAGTGCGACTAAGCCTCAAGGCAAAGGGTATGAAACCGATCCAGAAGCACCACCTAAAAGACCCACTCCCTGCTGCATCCAGCCACCACGTGGCCAGAAGAAGAGCCCAGCCGCAAAATCTCCCGCCACACGCCGCCTCGTCCTCCCCGCCTGCTCAGAGTCCTCCTCCGAGGCAGCAGGAGAAACGGAGGGGAACTCCCCTAGTCTATAACACCTTTTTCTTTACTTTTCTTTCTTTTTAAATTTTCTTTTAATTTTCTATTTTCTCTTTCTTTTTATGTTTTATTTGTTTTATTTGTTTGTATTTTATATTTTGTGTAAGGAATTGAGGACAATGGCAACCTTGAGTTTGGGGGGGGGGGGGGGGTAGTCCTCTTTGTTTTCTTTAGTTACATTTAGCCGCATGTAGTAGCATATGTAAATTCTGCCCTAGCACATAATGAAATAGAAAAACTTATCTTAAAAACTTGTGCCTATGATAGTTAGCCAATTACTTATTTTCGCACTATACTCAAAATTTAACTTAACCATGGGGAGAAGCATAAAAAATACATAGAATTTTTTTTTGCCAATTATTCTTACATTGTCTATTCAGTTTTGAGTTGTGCTTGAGTTCTAAGTTTAACACTGCCTACTTTATTTAATGAAAATTTCTTAATTGGATGCAGGATTGCTATCGCGGCAGCACAGGGCAGCTAAGTACCCTAGAGGTGCCCGAAACAGGCTCTAGGAAGGATGTTTGAATACACTAGAGGTGCCCGAAATAGGCTCTAGGAAGGATCATGAGAAAGGACACTCCGCTGTTATCAAAGTCCAATAGTCTAAAATTAATTGAAGTGACGGATAAATTAGCAAGAGTGAATGAAAGCCTTCACGTGATGACTCTATTCAAAGGGTTCGGAGTTTCGTAGTATGCTTCTATCTTAGCTTCAGACCCGGAGAAAAGTTGTGATGAGCTGAAGCCCTTAAGGCCATGATAAAAAAGGAAATAAGTGCTTAACTATGTTGCCATGACAGCAGCTCATATCCTTTTTCGTATTTCATTATTTTTAGCATTCTCTGTTTACTTAGTATACTTAGCATGTTTAGCATGGACACAGACCGGCACACACTGCACTGGTGATAACTGCATGAATATCCTTGTTTCCATACCTTTTAACTATAGCATTTTCCTGTTCTTGAGCCCATATCATAGCATTTAGACTGCATTTAGGTTGCAGTTTCTTCTTATGGGTGCATATTTATTTTTGCTGGTTATTAGTCCATGTTGAGGGGTACTGCTAGGAAGGTTGGTTTGAGGTTTGATGATGCGTGGGAAAGGAGTATAGCGAGAGAAAGCTGGCGCCGGGAATTGCTATAGCATAGTGGAAGTGGATATTGGCCAACACGTGAGCTGCAGAAGCACGTGAAGATGCAGAAAAGGACAACCTGACATGTGCAACAGTCGGTACCCACCTGCAGACTGTCCTCCTTGTCCCCTCGTGGCAGAGCTTGTCGGTGGATATTCCTTGGGATTATCAGGGAATCTTTAGGGCACAAAACCCTAGAGCCTCTACTATATAAAGAGGGAGAGAAGTGTGAAAAGATGGGAGGTAGAAGAGAGTAAAGAGAGAGAAAGTAGCAAGGAAAGAGAAGCGTTCATCTTCATCTTCTCTACTTGGTGTCCTCCATCGTTGAAGCTCCAAGGAGTGGCCTCGCCGGCCTCGAGAGAGGCGGTGGGCCTAAGACAGTCGGGCAGTCTATGGCGGAAAGGGAGTTAACATTTCTTTTTGTCGCTTTAGCATTTCCATTTCATATCTTTTCTTTGGGGATGTTATCTCAATGATACGTTGGATGATATTTCCTAGCCACGAACTGTTTTAGGTGGCTTGGGTTTGATGGATGATTTTATTTTGAGTTCTTTTTAATGCATGCTATAGCTTTTTCAGTGTTTATCATGTTCTATGCTTTGCTTATGCGTTTTATTTCCTTAAAGTTGTAAGAGGCCTCGAGAGTTGGCCGTTCTTTAAGTTTTTGTTGAGGTTAGTAATCGAGAGAGCTAGCCTTAGAACCCCCATAAGCAATGGAGTGGCTGTCGAGAGGTAGACTCTAACCTACCTTAGAGATAAGTGATAGGTTTCAATGGCTAAAAAGGATAGTTCGTGAAGGGTAGGGGAGTGTTAAGAGTTTACACCGAGAGGTATTGCTGTAGCATTTCTGACTTCCAGTTTCCTGGCTAGAGATAGTTTAGGAACCATTTTAGCAAATCCCGCCTAGCATAGAAGATAGCTAAAGAGCCTTAGTATCGTTAAGAAGCTTAGGTTAGATTGTCCATCTTTCCCAGCCAGTCATTCCGTAGTGAGTTTCGTATACGAAAGGGGACCTGTTCATCATATTGCTATCTCATCTTTCTTTGCACTGTTTTGCTACTGCATTACTTTACATCATCTCTTTTACTATAGCATTGTCATTTGCAAAAAGTTCAATCAATATTGTTACAGCAAACCGTGAATACCTCCAATCCATGTGGAGACGATACTCACTCACTCAGTCACTCACTTTATTACTTATTCAACGTGTATACTTGCACAATATTTGCGTATCATTTATAGTACACTACACACAAGCAACAAGTTTTTGGCGTCGTTGCTGGGGATTGGCAATTGGTTGTTTACGGTTTTTTGTTTATATCGCTTGTTCTTTTTGTTTTTGTACATATTTATTTAGGATTTTTCATTTTTCTTTTCAGGCGTCCTGCTAGTGCATAACCAGAAGACGACCTAGAGGACCACTGTAATCACCTATTTCTGAAATCGAGCATTTCTTGCGACTCAGGAGACGTGTTCGAAGAGAAGAGACTAGAAACATGAACGGAGAGGTACCACCACCTCCAGGTAACAGAGATGCTATGGCAAATGGCCAAGGAGAAGTGGCTCGACCTCGAGCAATTAGAGATCATTTGACTCCTATCTTGGATGATCTCTATCCCGGAATAGTAGCTCCAGAAATTTAGGCAACCCAGTTCGAGCTTAAACCTGTTATGTTCAACATGTTGAACACTATTGGTCAATTTGGAGGTATGCCTCACAAAGATGCAAGACAACATATTCGTGCTTTCTTGGAAGTTTGTGACTCGTTCAGATAGCAAGGAGTGCACGAGGATGTGCTAAAGCTTAAATTGTTTCCATATTCTTTACGTGATCGTGCTAGAGCATAGCTAAGTGGAATGCCAGATTGATCAATAGAGACTTGGACATATTTATACAAAATGTTTTCTGCTACGGTATAATACACCCAATAGAAACACTCAGTTGAGAAATGATATTGCTTTTTTCGTCAAGTTGATGACGAATCCATGTACGAGTGTTGGGATCGAATCAAGGGATTATTGAGGAAGTGCACAAAATCATGGTTTTCATGATTGGACACAAGTGATTATGTTCTATAATGGAGTGAATGCTCTTACAAGGATGATTTTTAAGAATTACAGGGACTTTCCAGATTTTAAAGTTACCAATCCATAATTAGATATGTAACATGCCACTAGGTCAAATTTCATCTCAAACGGATCATCCAAACTCAACCAATTGAACATACATTAACTAGGGATCAAAATGCAACAACTCAAAACTTGAAAAGATTCCAATAACTGAAATTAACGACCCCGTATCGATACAACTTAGCCCGTATCGATACGCGGGTTGATAGTAGCAAAAGATGGGAAGAGCGTATCGATACGCGTCCACGTGTATCGGTTCGACCTTCAAACTTGGCCTAGGTGTATCGATACGCGGGCGATCCATACCGATACCACTGTACCGAAATGCCTGAGCAAATGGGACCTTGTTAGACAAATCACAGAAGGAAGCATTCGACATTCTTGATAGGGTAGCCAACAATGACTACCAGTTTCTGACCATAAGGCTTGGAACGGGGAGGAGAACCCAAGTTGTTCGAGAGATTGATGTTGATGACTCGGTAGCCACCCAGTTAGCTGCTATCACCAATATTCTAAAGAACCTCCAACTTCCCAGCAAAATCAAGGAAGTGAAGTCCACAACCTCATATCTCAGATGCGACGGCAATCACCATTTGAGTGAATGCCCTGACAATCAAGAATCAGCCAACTATGTGGGGAATTATAACCGCAACAACAATCCATATTCTAATACCTACAACCTAGGATGACGTCAACATCCAAAATTCAGTTGGGGTAATCAAGGGCACATCAATTCTGCACAACTAGTGCCACAACAAAATCAGATCGAAGCACCATCTTCTAACCAGATGATGCCATGGCAAGGTCACAAGGGAGCAGCATCTTCATCAACCAGTTCGTTGGAGACTACATTCAAAGAATTTATGCCTATGACAAGATTTTATGGGAACCACGAAATTTTTGCTACAGGACCATGCAGCAAACATTAAGATTCAAGAAGCCTTATTGCAAAGCCATAGTTCTTCTCTCAGAGCCTTAGAAACACAAGTTGGTCAGATAACTCAAACCTTGCATGCGCGACCACAAGGAAGTCTGCCTAGTGACATTGAAGCCATTAAGAACCATAGCAAGGAGCAATGCAGTGCACTCACATTGAGGAGTGGAAAGGAAATTAACAAAGAAGACAAGTTTGGGGGAAATGAGAAGGAGGAATCTCAGCCCAACCCACCTCACGAAGAAGATAACTCACAAGACTCTCCAACTGAAGAGAAGGATGAGGAGGAAGTCATGGCAAAAGAAACACCAGAGGAGGAGCCTGCTTTCGCTACAGCAAAAGATGCAACTCCACCAGGCCAGATAAATGAAGTTAGACCCCCACCTCCTTTTTCTCAACGACTCAAGAAGCAGAAAGAAGACCTTCAATTCCAGAAATTCGTAGATATCCTAGACAAATTACATATCAATGTCCCATTTCTGGAGGCCATTGATCAGATGCCAACATATGCCAAGTTCCTTAAGGATATAGTTACAAAAAGAGGAAGGTCGAGAAGCAAGAAATTGTCGCTAGCAAAATAATGCTATTCTATATGGAGTAAGCTGCCACCTCAGAGGAAGGACCCAGTTAGCTTTGCTATCCCATGCTCTATTGGCGATAAGTTTGTTGGAAGAGCATTTTGCGATTTGGGATCAAATGTTAACTTGATGCCTAAGTCGATTTTTCTGAAACTGGGAATACAAGAGGCACAACCCACCAAGGTTGTGCTACAGCTAGCAGATCACTCCCATGTTCGCCTAGAAGGAAGTATTGAAGATGTCGTGGTAAAAGTGGACCAATTTATCTTTCCAGTCGACTTCTTAATCATCGACTGTGAAGTTGACAGCAAAACACCCATTATCTTGGGTAGGCCATTTTTAGCCACCGGACGAGCTTTAATCGATTGTGAGAATGGTGAATTCATGATGCGAGTGGCTGATCAGACGATCACAATCAATATTCATGACACCCTCAAGTATGCGTACAATCCAGGAGTATGCCAATATATAGATGCTACAACACAGAATGGAACTGCTGAGTTTTGCTGTAGCAATGAGATGCAAATGGAAGAGTTTGAAGCACTCTGCAAAGATGATGATTTATACCTAGAAGAATTCTCAAGGGAAGTAGAGCAGTCTAGTCGACTCGAAGCTAGACCAGGTACGCACTTTGAACCTCTTGATTTTTTAGAATTTGTACCTCCTAAACCTTCCCTTGAGCATGCACCTACTCTAGAACTGAAACCTTTGCCATCACATTTTAAATATGTTTACTTAGAGAGCAATAAAACTTTGCCTGTGATAATCTCATCTAGTCTCACACCTAAGCAAGAAACTAGCTTAGTAAACCAGGTAGCTGATCATCTATCTAGGCTAGAAAATGCTATCGCATAAGGTAGTGAGTCTAAAATTAAGGAGGAATTCCCCGATGAGAAACTATTGTCTGCTACGGCAATTCCGTGGTATGCTAATATGGTTAATTACCTTGTTAGTGGCATTTTGCCTCCTAATTTATCTAGTCAGAGACTCAAGAAATTCAGACATGATGCAAGATTCTACTATTGGGATGAACCCTACTAGTTCAAGCAATGTCCTGATCAAATCATAAGGAGATGTGTTCCAGAGGAAGAATACCATAGCATTTTGCCCCATTGTCATTAATCACCGTGTGGAGGGCATTTTGGTGGTGCTACGACTGCAGCAAAAATTCTTCAAGCAGGATTCTATTGCCTACACTTTTCAAGGATGCACATGAGTTCTACAAGACTTGTGATAGATGCCAAAGAACATGGAACATCTCTAGGCGGAATGAAATGCCACTGCAAAATATTTTGGAGGTTGAAATCTTTGACGTGTGGGGAATTGACTTCATGGGTCTGTTTCCCGCATCATATGGAGATTTATACATTTTGCTAGCAGTCGACTACGTGTCAAAATAGGTGGAGGCTGTTGCCACCCCGAGGAACGACTCCAAGACGGTCATGAAGTTCCTTCACAAGAACATCTTCACGAATTTTGGAGCACCCCGACCCCTCATCAGTGATGAAGGAACTCACTTTGACAACAAACTCATTGCTAAAGCATTACATCGATATGGAGTCAGGCACAAGATTGCTACAGCATATCATCCGCAGACAAACAGACATGCTGAAATTTCCAACCGTGAAATCAAGCAAATCTTGGAGAAGGTGGTCAACCCTAGGAGAAAAGACTGGTCCCCCAAGTTGGATGAAGCACTATGGGCGTATAGAACAACCTTCAAGACACCTTTGGGCATGTCACCCTTCAAGCTCGTATTTGGCAAGGAATGACATCTACTCGTTGAGCTTGAACAGAAGGCTTATTGGGAAATTAAGAAACTCAACATGGATGCCCAACTAGCTGGTGAAAGAAGGTTCCTAGAGCTTAATGAGCTGGAAGAATTTCGAGCCCAAGCATATGAGAATGCCCGCATTTACAAAGAAAAACCAAGAAGTGGCATGACAAACATATTTTGCCAAGGTATTTCTCAGAAGGCCAACAAGTGCTTCTCTACAACTCTAGGCTAAAGCTTTTTCCTGGAAAGCTGAAATCAAGGTGGTCAGGATCATTCATCATACTCAAGGTGTACACTCATGGCGTGGTTGATATCAAAAAGTTGGACGATGGTGAAGCAGAGACAAGTCACGCCTGGATCTACATGATCCTTGAGAGTTTGCTTCACTAAACTTTATCCTTTATGCTATAGCAAGTTCGTAAATAAATCTTTTCTTTTAGTTTAGTTTTTGTGTTATGTTTGACTTTATTTTCTTTATCTTTTCACGTGACCCTCGTACAAGCTTTCTTTTTCATAGTACCATGTCAGGTACAGAGGCAGGAGAGCATGGTCGTCTACAGGGTTGGTAGCAAAAAAGCAAAGGACATGGAGTTTTATTTTTATCTACTTTAGGGAGTACAAAAAAAGAAAAGGATGAGAGGTTTTATCTGAAAAGTGGGGGAGGATGAATAAAAAAGTGAGAAAAAACAAAAAGTGAGAGAGTGGATATTCATCCAATTAATGTGGTAAAACGCTAGCCACAAAACCTATTTATTCTCTCTCCAACCGTCATCCATCACATTAACTCCTAGCTTTTTCTCTCTCCCTTAGAGCTGACACATGTCCCCATCACTCCCATCTTCCATTTAATTCGTCTGTTTCCCCTCACCATTTTCAACTCCCCACACTTTCTCATCATCACCAGTCCCTTCATCTTCTTCATCTTCTTCAACACTCAACCCTTTTCTTCTTCCATTTCATCTTTACTATTTTCTCCAAACACAGAAAAATTTTCATCACTTTCCCTTCACATATTCACTCCTCCCTAGTTTCATAAAGATCTCCATGGCACGTTGCAAGAATGCCCCAAAAACTTCTGACCGCCCTAAAAAACCCCCAGTCCTGGAGATTACTAAGTTTGTCGACAATGCTACAAAGGAACGGTGGAAGAAATTGAAGGATAGAAATGTTCTTTCGGATTTAGAGTTCAAATACCCTAAGGAGGGGGAAGACCAGTTCGACCAAGCAGTCATGGACATCATTGGTAGGCATGAATGGAAGTCATTCGCTGCCCACCCTGAGGAAATTTGCATTTCACTGGTAAAGGAGTTCTATGCCCATCTCATAAGCCCTACTCGGTCTAATGTCTACGTGCGAGGCGAGCAGATCAAGTTCAGCGCTGCAGCAATCAACAAGTACTACCGGCTGAAGCAAACTGTGGACCATCACACCACATTCGTGATGACTATGGACGCGCAAACGCAACGCGGGGTGTTAGAGGACATCTGTTTTGAGGGCACATTGCTGGAATGTAGCAGATCAGTAGAAAGAGGCCGCCTCAAGCCAAAGGCTAAGGTATGGAATAACATCTTGCGACACAAGATAATGCCCACATTGCACATAGCCACTGTCGATATCTCTAGGCTATTTCTTCTCCACTCTATACTGCATGGTAGACATGTTGATATAGGAAAAATTATTGTGGATGAAGTCTATGCTTGTTTAAAAAGGCCTCGTAGTCCTTTAGTGTTTCCTAACCTGATAACAGCCTTGTGTAAGAGGGAGGACATCTTTGTAGACGATCTTGTGGATGCAAAAATTTCAGGAAAAACATGTCTCACACCAGCCCTAGTCACTGAGCTCCGAGGATTCAACGAGGATGTACCTCAGCAGACGATAGAGAGAGGTGCTAAAAGTTTTGATATAACAAGGGTAGCTGCATTGGTTGCCACAACAAAAGAATTGAGCGCTAAGCTCAACCTGATGAAAGCACATCAGCTGGCGTACTTTAAGTATGCCCACCATCGTGATGGTGCTATAGCATCGTCCTTCACCAAACTCCTCTTAGACTAGAACATTTCATTCCCTCTATTTCCCCTGGAGTTATTGCAAGCCCCCACCCCTGTCACAACAAGCCCAATGCCTTCCAGTCAAAGCAAAGTTGATCCTAGCTCAGTCCTGCCCGATGCTAAGAAAAAGACTACAAGAAAGAAGACGCCTGCGACTCCTACTGCCCAACCAGAAAAAGAAACTCCCTTGGTTACACCTCCTGTCGAAGAAACCACCACTGCGCCCACCCTGACCAAAAAGAGAAAATGCAGCAGAAAGGCAACCAACCCTGCGTCTTCACGACAGGATAACCCACTACCAGAGTCGGACCATATATCGAGTGATCATGAGGACCCCCCTCAAAAGGAGACAACCCCAGTACCCACGCCTGAGCCGACCCCTACACAAAGAGATGATGCTACAACATCCATACCTAAAACATGCATCAAACCCTAGTCTCCTCCGAGCGTGTGGACGATATCGTAGATCCCCACCACTACTCGTCTTAAACTTCCATAGACAACACCAGCAGCACCACATAACCTCCACACCCATGAGGTAACTAACTAATTTTTCTTTTTCTTTTCATTTATTTCATTTTTCATCATTATTCATTGCATGTACTATAGATTAGTTCATGCATTGAGGACACTGCATCCCTTAAGTTTGGGGTGTTGGTGTTCATAGTTAGTATTTTGTTTTAGCATATGCATAGTAGGAAAGAACAAGATTTTTACTATGGCGTTCTGTTTAGTCTAGAGGTAGCTTATGAATATATCTATGATGTCTAATGACGAAAACTTAAAAGCTTAAACTAATTTAGAACAAACACAACTAGTTGAGATCTATGGAACTGACCTTAGGATTTAGTTGTTAAAAAAATTTTACACAACTGCTCTCTTTCTATAAGTAAGTTTGTTAGAAATAATTTTTTTAGGAAGAACCCTAGTGAACTCTGGTATGTAAACTCTAGAGAAATAAAAAAAAATTAGACGTCCCTGTGCTAAAACGAATGAATAAATGCTACGACATATCTGTAGAAGGACACTCCACTTTGCTATAGCATACTACAATGTTCTAAAAAAGGACAAATAAAGTTTTGCTATAGCATACGAGTGAATGAAAGTTGTCACGGGATGACTATACCTACTAGCTCGGGGGTGAGAGGTTTGCTCTCTGCTCATCTAGAGCTAAGGACAGTAGGTGTGATGAGCTGACACCCTTCGTAGCAAAAAACCTATATCTTTGGGAGTCTGGAAATTTGAAAAGAGCTAGAAAACATGGCTAGGGTATAACTAGGGAGCTTCCTGGAAAATTTGTCTTACTAGCTTAAGTATAGGAGGAAGGCAACCACGCACACACGCACACAGCTTAGTCTTAAGGAATGTTCTTAAGGATCTCACTTCTAGTTGTTTATATTTTAATTTCCTATGCCATTTCCAAGGATTGAGATATTGCAATAACAATTCTCTAGGTTAAATCTTTGCCATAGTATTTCTTTTCTTTTGTTCTACTCATTGCTTGAGGACAAGCAGTAGCTTAAGTTTGGGGGTGTGATAACTGTATGAATATCCTTGTTATCATACCTTTTTACTATATCATTTTCCTATTCTTGAGCCCATATCATAACATTTAGACTGTATTTAGGTTGCATTTTCTTCTTCTGGGTGCATCTTTATTTTTGCTTGTTATTAGTCCATGTTGAGAGGTACTGCTCGGAAGGTTGGTTTTGGGTTTGATGATGCGCATGAAAGGATTCTAGGGAGATAAAGCTGGTGCCGGGAATTGCTATAGCATAGTGGAAGTGGATATTGGCCAACACGTGAGCTGTGAAGACACATGAGCTGTAGAAGCACATGAAGATGCAAATAGGACAACCTGACATGTGCAGTAGTCGGTACCCACCTGCAGACTGTCTTTGTCCCCTCGTGGCAGAGCTTGTCGGTGGATATTCCTTAGGATTATCAGGGAATCTTTAGGGCACAAAACCCTAGAGCCTCCACTATATAAAGAGGGAGAGAAGTGTGAAAAAGAGAAGAGGTGGAAGAGAGCAAAGAGAGAGAGAAAGTAGCAATGAGAGAGAAGCGTTCATCTTCATCTTCTCCACTTGGTGTCCTCAATCGTTAAAGCTCCAAGGAGTGGCCTCACCGGCCTCGAGAGAGGCGGTGGGCCTAAGACAGTCGGGCAGTCCATGGTAGAGAGGGAGTTCACCTTTCTTTCTGTCGCTTTAGCATTTCCTTTTCATATCTTTATCTTTGGTGATGTTATCTCAATGATACGTTGGATGATATTGCCCAACCACAAACTGTTTTAGGTGGCTTGGGATTGATGGATGATTTTATTTTGAGTACTTTTTAATGCATGCTATAGCTTTTTCAGTGTTTATCATGTTTTATGCTTTGCTTATGCATTTTTTTCCTTAAAGTTGTAAGAGCCCTTGTAACCCCCTTAGCCCGGCCTAGATGCCCGACCTGAACAAAGAAGATTACACGGGGAAAACTGAAATCAACTCATTAAAGTCAACCTTGATTAATGACCCTTTTTTCTTTTATCTTCTCTAGATGCGCATTATTACCATATATGTTCAGCAAAACGATTAGGTGAAAGCGGCACAGCGATCGGAGTTCAATTAGGGGTTCAAATGCATACATTTGACTTTTAGGGTCTAAACTATAATTTCCATAAAATACAAGGACTTTTAAGATTTTAAAGTTACAAATCTTCAATTAGTCATGTAACATGCCAATATGCCAAAATTCAGCTCAAACAGATCATCCAAACTCATCCAATTGATCAAATAACATTCAAGGACCAAAACGTAACATTTCAAAACTTAAGAAGATAATTTTAACTGAATTTTAACTACCCGTATCGATACACCTGAGTCTGTATCGATACGCGGGAAGATAGTAGCAAAAGATGGGAAGAGCATACCGATACACTTCCTCGCGTATCGGTACGGCCTTCAAACATGGCTTGGGCGTATCGATACGCGGGCAATTCGTACCGATACCCCTGTACCGAAAAACAAGAAATTGGCCTTAGTGTATCGATACACTTCCCCGTTTATCGATACGCATACCAGAAAAGCTCATCCCAAAAGCATTTAAACATGCTTATCCATTGTAGAACTAATGTTTTGATATAATAATTGAAAAATATTTTGGACAAAATTAAAAAGTATTTAAAACATTTCCAAAGTCCAAACAACTTGAAATTATGTTTAGGGAAGCTTTTAAAAAGGTTTTTCATGTTTTTTAAAGCCAAACTTCACAAAACTGTCCAGGTGTTTCGAAACACCTTAGGGCGTTTCGAAACAAGGGATTCCAGTAGCAAAATCGTTTCGAAACGAGCTCACCCTGGATAAGGATTTTGCCCAGCGTTTCGAAACGGGCTATGCCTTTTCGATACGCCTACGTGGCATTGACCATAACGGTCATAAACCCCAACGGCTATTTTCTGAAATACCTTTTAAATGCAAGCGTTTAGATACGGGTTTTAACGTTTCGATACGGGTGTTCCGAAACGGCCAGTGGCGTTCCGAAACGGGTGCCCTGGCAGATTGCAACGGCGCTTTCTACTTAAAGGGTGTTTCGAAACGGGTTCGAGCGTTTCGAAATGGGGAGCTGCAGAACTGCATTTATGGTGGGAATTAAAGTCCTCAACGGCTGCAATTTGATCCCAACGGCTAGTAACGGCTACAAACTCAATTGGGAGTATAAAAGGGACCTCCAAGCATCAAGTAAAAGCTAATGCTCATATTGTAAAACATCAAATGATCAAATATTGTCTTAGTGCCTAAATTGTCAATTCTTGTATAGACAAACACTAGTGAGCCAAAATTGTCAAATTTGCTCAAGTGTTTTAGGTTTTGGGTGAGTGCTAAATTGTGCAAACAAATACCTATTAGAGGGATTTAAGTTTGCTTTTATTTGTCTCTTTGTAAAGAGGGTTTCAATCAAGGCTTTGGGTAGAAAGCTTGATTGGTGTATAAGGGTTACCTCCTAAGCCTAGAAAAGGGGAAGAGCAATTAGTGGAATTGTTGGAAATCCTTAGTGGGGAGCTAAGGTAGTGGATGTAGACCTTGGTTAGAAGGTTGAACCACTATAAATTATTCCGTCTATCTTTGTTTTAGCTTCCTAAACCCTAACACCCAAAAATCCACCTCTCCACCACTTGGTGAGCTACATTGGTTGATCGAATCGAGCTTCTCACAACTCAACAATTGGTATTAGAGCTTGGCTCAATTGAGGAGGATTCACATCCTATTGAGTAGATCCGGCAAGCTCGATCACTTTTTCATCAACCGGCTCAAATGGCACAATCAATCGACAAACCGCCTATCTTTGACGGAACTCACTATGCCCATTAGAAGACAAAGATGAAGTTCTTCATCAAATCAAGACACTACAAGCTATGGGATATAGTTGAAGATGGTCCGTTCGAGCCTCAAAGAAGCAAAGCGGAGTGGAGTGCCGACAATCGCAAGAAGATGGAACTTAATTGCAAGGCCTTGCACATCTTGTTTTGTGCTTTTGGCCCATCCATCTATGAGAAGATGTCTTCTTGTGAGAGTGCCAAGGAGGTATGGGACAAGCTTGAAGTCACATACGAGGGGACTGATGAAGTCAAGGAGACCAAGATTGGGCTCCTAACCTTAGAGTATGAGAACTTCAAGATGGATCCGGAAGAGAACATCGAGAAGATGTTTGATAGGTTCTCCACCATCACCAACGGTCTTAAAGGTTATGAAGAAGCCATCCCAAAAGAAAAGCTTTTCCGAAAGCTCATCTACTCACTTCCCGAGTCTTGGGACTCAAAGAGGACCACCATCATCGAAGCCAAAAATTTGAAGACTTTGAAGCTTGATGAACTCATGGGGTCACTCCTTACTCATCAAATCATGAAGAAGAACAAAGAGGATGAGAAGAAGAGGGAAGAAATTAGAGCTATGGGAGAGAAGAAAATCAAAGGGCTAGGCATCAATGCATGTGCCATGGCTCTCAAGTCTTCCACTTGCCATCATGCTTATTCTAGTGAGAAGGAGGATGAAGATGAAGAGATAGTTCATCTCTTCAAGAAGTGTGCCCCGTTCATGAAGAAAGGTTCGAGAGAGCTTGAACGAGATTCCAAGAAAAAGGAGAGGGCAAGCACTTCAAGCCATAAGAAGAAGGCACATGTGGCTACTTGGAGTGATGAGGACTCCACCGACGATGAACAAGCCAACCTTTGCCTTATGGCCATCGAAGAAGATTCAAGGGTAACTTCTAATTCATCTACTTTATGTTCTTACTCTTTTGATGAATTACATGATGCCTATGATGATTTGGTTTTAGACTTTAAAAATCACATTTTGAAGAACAATAAAGTGATTTCAAAGTTGAAAATTCAAAATGATTTGATTTCTAAAACCAAACTTGAACTTGAAGCAAAACTCAAGGAGTTTGAACTAAAATGTTTTGATTTACAAAAATTGCTTCAAAAAGTTCAAGAAGAAAATGATTTGATTTCCAAAGAGCTAGGAATGAAAAGCAATTTTGGAAAATCAAATTTCTATGTTAGACAATCTAGTGCCCCTAGATTTATTAAAGGAAAATGTTTTAGAAGTGTTTGGGTCCCAAAAGGACTAACCACTTCAATTAAAAAGGATGACATTGAAAAATGGATTCCTAAGGGGTCAAAAATTTGTGCTACTAACGTTCATGGATCCAAAACAATTTGGATACCAAAAATCACTTGATTGTCTTTTGCTAGGTGTGATGGAGATGTTCAACAAGTCAAACATTGAGGGGGAGCTCCATGCACACTAAGGAAGAACACTTGAAGAAGGAAGGCTTCACATCCTCCCTTGAGTTCAAGTGTGGTAAAATCTAGTTGTCTTTAATTTCATTTGATTTATTTTTTAGTTATGTCAACTAGATGATCATGTTTGTTGGACTAACATTTTAATGATGCTTTGAGTAAGGGGAGCCATTTTTAAAACCAAATTCTTACTTTTGTCAATTTTTTTTATCTCTATTGTTATTTTTGAACTTAATATTTTAAATTCTTTTTGATATAACAAAAAAGGGGGAGAAATGGAATGGTTTGAAAAATTGAAATTTCAAATGAATAAGGAGAAGCTTTATTTGTTTTCATATCTTTAATCTCTTATTCACATTTTTAAAGTTAAAGGGGGAGAATCCCAAACAAATTTTCAAGAAAGTTTTATTATATCAAAAAGGGGGAGATTGTAGAACTAATGTTTTGATATAATAATTGAAAAATATTTTGGACAAATTTAAAAAGTATTTAAAACATTTCCAAAGTCCAAACAACTTGAAATTATGTTTAGGGAAGCTTTTAAAAAGGTTTTTCATGTTTTTCAAAGCCAAACTTCACAAAACTGTCCAGGTGTTTCGAAACACCTTAGGGCGTTTCGAAACAGGGGATTCCAGTAGCAAAATCGTTTCGAAACGAGCTCACCCTGGATAAAGATTTTGCCCAGCGTTTTGAAATGGGCTATGCCGTTTCGATACGCCTACGTGGCATTGACCACAACGGTCATAAACCCCAACGGCTATTTTCCCAACTACCTTTTAAATGCAGGCGTTTCGATACGAGTTTTAACGTTTCGATACGGGTGTTCTGAAACGGCCAGAGGCGTTCCGAAACGGGTGCCCTGACAGACTGCAACGGCTCTTTCTACTTAAAGGGTGTTTCGAAACGGGTTCGAGCGTTTCGAAACGGGGAGCTGCAGAACTGCATTTATGGTGGGAATTAAAGTCCTCAACGGCTCCAATTTGATCCCAACGACTAGTAACGGCTACAAACTCAATTGAGAGTATAAAAGGGACCTCCAAGCATCAAGTAAAGGCTAATGCTCATATTGTAAAACATCAAATGATCAAATATTGTCATAGTGCCTAAATTGTCAATTCTTGTATAGACAAACACTAGTGAGCCAAAATTGTCAAATTTGCTCAAGTGTTTTAGGTTTTGGGTGAGTGCTAAATTGTGCAAACAAATACCTATTAGAGGTATTTAAGTTTGCTTTTATTTGTCTCTTTGTAAAGAGGGTTTCAATCAAGGCTTTGGGTAGAAAGCTTGATTGGTGTATAAGGGTTACCTCCTAAGCCTAGAAAAGGGGAAGAGCAATTAGTGGAATTGTGGAAATCCTTAGTGGGGAGCTAAGGTAGTGGATGTAGACCTTGGTTAGAAGGTTGAACCACTATAAATTATTGTGTCTATCTTTGTTTTAGCTTCCTAAACCCTAACACCCAAAAATCCACCTCTCCACCACTTGGTGAGCTACATTGGTTGATCGAATCGAGCTCCACACAACTCAACAATATCCAAATACGCTTAAATCATGCATACAAGTTATAATCAACCTACTAGGCATGCAGACATCAATAAACAGTAAATCATACTCATCAAACATATCAATCTGTGATGATATGTTAGCTACTCAAGCATGTTTAAGGAAACAATCCGAGAGAGACTTTCGATTTACTTACTCTTAAGCTTAGCTAACTGTTTCAAACTTACACTAAGCTCCCAAACCACGTTCAAAACGTTTCAAAGCTGGAAAACTCTTTTCCACTCACCGATACACGAAGCCTTACTCGCCGACACGAAAAGTACTCTTTCGGAGCCTCCAAAAACGTCTTGTTTGCTCCCGGATCAAGATCCATGTTTTCACATCATCAAAACAAAGATCCAAATGCATTAAAATGCATTTCAACACTAGCAACCAATCACAAACTCGTTTCTCACCCAAACTACACCAATTTACCCATCTGAAACAACCGAAAACTCAATCGATTGCTTCCTAAACCAAGCCCAGCCAAGATACATCACTTCCAAACAATTATAAACATCAAAATACATCTAAAAACAACCTAAACCCACCCTTATAACTCCAACAAGCATTACCTCATCATTTCACCTCAAAAACTCAACTAGAACTATCAAGAAACTCAAGGATCTTAAGGATTTCAGGATCTATATTAACAAAACCTCTTTTCAACATATTAATCACCTCAAAACTTAATTAAAAACAATCCAAAATAGAGCTTAACAAATCAAGTCCGAAAATCAAGAGTTTCATCACATTTTTGCAAGATTTCAATCTCAAATCAATTCTATAACGAAAACTCAACTAAACACATTGATTAGAAGCCAAAGATCTTGGGAATTTCAATAAAGAACCTAGATTGAAGGTTGAGAACGGGATTTACCTTCAATCCTTGCTTTCCTCAATGAATGACAAGTTTTCCTTAGCAAAAATCTTGAAGACTTTGAAAGAACTCTCGTAATTTGTTTAGAAAATGATGAGAGAGTGTTTAGGAGAAAAGAATTATGGAGAAAATGAATTAAACTGGTGTTTGGCTGAAAATGAGAAGAGAAAAGTAATTACGACAAATGAAATCTCATTTTTCTAATTTATTAATTTTAATTTAATAAAAATCCTTTTATTAAATCACTTTAAAATCCCTTTTAAAACACATGTCATATTAAGGAAAGGCTAATTTTCCATAAAGCTCCCTAAAGATTATAAGATTTTGGCTCCTCTATTAAAAATTGCATTTTCCACAGTTTTGAAACTTTACATTTTGGTCACTGCCAAAAATGTATTACTTCCGAAACTCTTTTTGTAAAATTGATTTGACCAACCTCTTAAACATGATATTAGATGATTTTAGCAATTTTTACCATATTTTTATCCTATCCTGATCCTTGATTTCCTTAAATCACCAAACTCGATTCGAACCGTTCCCGACCGGTCCGATCCGATGTCCAAAACATCTAGGCCCAAAACCAGGGCGTTACAACTCTCCCCCACTTAGGAAATTTCGTCCTCAAAATTTTACCCGAAAGGGAGAAGGTGCGAAAGCTGCTTCAGCATGCCCGCCTTGCTTTCCCCCAGTGGCCTCTTCAACTCCTCAGTATCGCCACAACACCTTCACAAGCTCTATCGTCATGCCACGAAGAACTTTATTATTCGCATCCAGAATCCTCACCGATTCTTGACTATAAGACAGACCCGGATTCAACTCTACCTCCTCAACAGCCATCACACACGAAGGATCCGATCTATACCTCTTCAACACCAAGACATGAAACACATCGTGAATCCTTTCCATCTCGGGAGGCAACCTCAACCGATAAGCCACAGAACCAAAACGCTCCTCAACCTCATATGATCCAATAAACCTTGAGCTAAGCTTACTCTAACGCCCAGATCTTATCACCTTCTTCCAAGGCGATAACTTTAAGATCACACGTTCGCCAACCGCGAACTCAATCTCCTTATGCTTCAGACCCGCGTAAGACTTTTACCGATCTGATGCTGCCTTCAGACGCTCACAAACGAGGTTCACCTTACTGGTGGTTCTTTTCGATATGTCCAGCATCGAACCAACTCTTGCTGTGTTTCCGCCCAACAAAGTGGCATTCTGCACTTTCTCCCATACAAAGCCTCGTATGGAGCCATTTGAATACTTGCCCGATAACTAATGTTACAAACAATCTCAACCAAGGGCAAATGCCTTTCCGAAGAACCTTGGAAATCTATACACATCATCTCAACATATCCTCAAGCACCTGGATAACACGCTCTGACCGCCCATCCGTCAAAGGATGATAAGAAGTATCGAAACCCAACCGCGTACCCCAAGCTTGACTCAACCATTCTCAAAACCTCGATGTGAACCTTGAATCTTTATCCGATACAACAGACTTCAGCACTCCATACAAACGCACAACCTTAGCAACAAACAACTCAGCCAACTTATCCAACGCATACGTAGTATGCACTGCCAAGGCATGTGCACTCTCGCAAAACGATCAACAATTACCCAAACAAAAATTCCCCTTTGATAGAGTCCAAGGTAATCCAACCACAAATCTACGGTAACCTTTCCCCCTCAACTCCCTTTCTAGAATCTTCAACAGTTACTACACCTAGAAGGAAACCAAAACTCAACTCCCACCCTCTAACGAACCAAACATTAGCCTACAAACTTGTTAACATTCTTTTTCACATTATCCGGTATCACCCACTCTCAAACCACGATACACTTTTGCACTACCAGGGTACACTACGAAAGAACCACTAAGGGCTTCATCCAAAATAGAGCACCTCAACCCAGCATCATTTGGCACCACTATTCAATTCCCAAAGCTCAAAACACCAACATCATTGAAACCAAATTCCTAAGGCTTTCCATCCACAATATCTTGAACACGCGATATAAGAGTATCATCAAGCAATTGCTTATCCCTGATCAACTGGTTCAGGGATGGTTTCACCAACAATTCGGTAACAAGACCACCATCCCGTGATACACTCAAGCGAGCAAACATTGCCCTCAACTCCACAACCACTTTCATGCTCAATGCATTGGCCACAACGTTGGCCTTTCCATCATAATACTTCATCATCAGTCCACACTCCTTAATCAACTCAAACCACCCTCATTTCCCAAGATGCAACTCTTTTTGAAACACTATGTGCTTTAAACCCTTGTGATCCATGAACCCTACACTTCTCAACACGAAAACCAAAATCCGCCCACTCACCAACTGAAAATCCTCATCACGAGACTCTAATACCGTCTCCAACTATTACTCCACTTATATCAACTATCTCAAGAAGGTTTACTTACACTCAGCCAA
This sequence comes from Hibiscus trionum, assembly GCA_030270665.1. Taxonomy (NCBI): domain Eukaryota; kingdom Viridiplantae; phylum Streptophyta; class Magnoliopsida; order Malvales; family Malvaceae; genus Hibiscus; species Hibiscus trionum. The sequence goes on from BSYR01000021.1 coordinate 35,398,893, forward strand.
CAGAACACCCTCTCACGAGGACCCAGCCCAAACAACATGGCTTTTGAGCTTACATAACCACGCATAAATCTCATTCTCCAAGCACTTGCATCCGACTGAAAGCATAAGCTACAACCTTCCCAACCTGCTTAACCACTCATCCTATAACTCATGCAAAAGCTAAGAACTCTCTACTCAACCAAGGCTAAACCTCGATTAGAACTATCGTCATAATTTCCTTCCAACTCCTCCAAGGTCACCGTCAAAACCTAATCCACCTAAAACAACCATCCTGCTATGACTATTCAAGCAAGAATACAACAACACTTCAAAACCACATCCGCAAACCTATGACAACCGTCCATCTCAGAGAAACTACAATACCCAACGACTACTTCAAAAAGCTTTTAACTACACACCAAACGACCTCAGCCGATTCCAACCAAAACGGTCTCCTCTTCGCCACCAAGCCGCCAAAGGCCCTTAAAACACCTAGAACTTTGCCTCCGGCCAACCAAGCTAGACCACACTCACTCCTAACGGTAAACTTATCCACTTCCTAAACTCACACCCACTCTTCAACTAGTACCAAAATAAAACTTTAAACCCACAAACTACCCCAATCATAACTCATCACTATCAAGTCTAATTAGCTATTAGTAAGTGTGAACATTCATATGCATGATTGCTTACATGCCCTTACGAATGTCTATGCACATGTACGCATACTTCTAATGTCATGACAAATGTATGCATGTACCAATATATGTAATATATGTATACAAATGATTTTAGCTGTGCATGTATGTCTGTTCACACGTACTAATAACGTCCTCGAACCAAACCAGAAACAACCTCTTATCCTAATCAAAACTTCACTAACAATAGGGCCTTAACCACCAAACAAAAAGATGCAAAACCAAAACTAAGCAAAGAACCATGACCGCACTCGCGACCACAAGGAGCTTCAACAAACAGCCCACCTTGACCACCCCGAGCTAACACTGGAGAATCTCGCCTCAAATGTCCAGCAGACCCACAATTCCAACAAAACTCAACTATCGCACGCCTCGCACCTCTCTACCCTTCTTGCCACCTCCGAACCCTGTCTCAGTCGCGCTCACAGCCTCTTTGAGACTCACTACACGCATTGGAGCTGGTCTCGCTATCTGAGGACAATTACGCTTCACATGTCTTGTCGCACCACAACTCCAACAAGCTCCATTATCACAACAAACCCCAGTGGGTCGCCTTCCACAACAACCACACTCTGGTTGACGAACCACCACTTTCTGACCTGGATATCCTTAATCCGCACCACCACCATTCACAAACCTCGAACCCGGACGAAACCTTCTATCATGGAGTCTCTTACGGCGCCCACTCTCGAGGCCATAACTCACATCTCTTTTGCCCCCATTCAGGTCACCGTCGCCATTTGTAACCATGCTCACACGTTGCTTATCCCCCGAGAACTTATCTCCCAGATATCTCCTTTTAAAGGTAGATAAAAAGAACTCCCAATCCACATCATGGATATACGATGCAACCGACACAGATGTCCACCAAACACAAGCATCATCCAGTATTAACGAGACAACGCTTCCCAACTTACAGGCGCTGTCACACCCTTCCTGATCCAGGTTTTGAATTGTACTGGCTAACCAAGCCTCGAACGCCTCAGGCGTCGACCCATGATACTCAACAGCTCCCAAATCATGCAGACGCTGTTTTGACAAACTAGTATGTCCGACAGACGGTACAAGCGCAGGCTTTTCATTCACTGCGACCTGAGATGCTCTAGACATCTCCTGAGCCACTGGTGATAAAACTTTTTCCACAGGGCCAGCCCATTCATGCTACCCTATCGCCTCAACTCCAGATAAGAACGGCCAAACAGGCACATTCTCAACAGATGGAACATCGTTCCCCTGATTACCCTGCTCACCCGCAGGTACGATCATATTCGATCCCAACTCTCTCCTCATACTCATTGTGCTATTTTTAACAAGGCATAATAACAAAAACAAATCTAACCATGATTTAGGCCAGCCTCAACCAAGGATCCAAGTTTACAAATCCAGTTTAAAACATTTATCTAATGTAATAAGGCAATGGGTACCCTGATTTCCCTCAAGCATAACATAGCATACAAGAGCATATCAAACTCATCATGCTTTCCATCATCCACAATCAGCACATGTCAATATCACATCATCACCATAAAATTATATTCATCTCACATGCGAATCGCATCAATCAAGCATGTCATGATCTCACGACCCACCAGGGTGCATCGAAGCCAACCGAGGAGCACACCCTCCAGGGTGCACCGAGAAGCACCGAGGTGCCCTACCTAGGTGCGCAACGCACGCCCGAGGAGCCCCACCCAGGTGCACTCGGGCCAAAAAGGGAAAATGAGAAGCCATGGGCATTTTAAGGCCAAAGATGATCCAAGGAAGAATCTAGAACGGCCTAGAGAGCCCCACACGTCTCCACACTCATCCGAGGGGTTCAGGAATGTTCCACAACCATCTAGGCTCATCCGGAGGAACCTAGAAGACTCGGGACAAGTCGGGAAGGCTCGGGATAAGTCCGGAAAGCTCAGAACAACTCCGGACATCTACGAAATATTCTAGAATACCTTAGAATATTGTAGAGCTTTTAGACCATTTAGGATATAACTAGATAAGTATGGAATTATCTAGAGATATCTAGGTGTAGTAGATATTTTGGGAGGCGAAACCGTAGTCGTTGGATCAAATAGATCATAGTCGTTCATTGAGGAGGTGGGAGCCTATAAATAGGGCCACCCCTCTCATTTGTAAATCACTCAAGTAGTAACTAACTTAACCATACTTGTAAAGCTCTGTTGTAAGCTTCCTTTGTTAATACAAGACTCTTTCCTTGTAAAACTCTCTTGCTCCTTGTGTTTTGCCATAACGTTGCGCGATTAAGGCTTGCTAACATTGTGCCGAGAGTGTTAGCGCCGTACGGATCGAGTTTGGAAGAATAAGTCTGTGACAGTTGGTATCAGAGCGTGTTACGATCGTTGGGAGCATGGCCAAGACAAGCAAGAACCAAGTTGCTAGCCCGTCGGAGACTGAGGTCAGGCATGACCAAGGTGGGCATAAAGTAAAGGCCGACCTTACGGAGACAAGGCCTCGTGCCAAATCCAAAGACATGATCTCTAGCTTGGAGTCACGCTTGACTCGCGTGGAGGAAAGTGTTTCGGGTATGGGTGCCCACGTGGACGACCTTCAAGAGCGGGGATTGAAGGCCTTGAGGCGGAGGATGCTGAGATCCACACGGCCGTGAGGGCCATGAAGATCAAGCTAGAGGAGACCTTGCGTGCGAAAATAGGGGAAGTCCGCGACACACTCATCGGAGAGCTCACAAAGGTACGTGAGTCAATCCAACGTGAACTTGCCAACATGCATGCCCAACTAGAGGCGTTGCAAGGCGACCTAGCCTTGTGTAAACGTGCTATGGCAGCCAGGCCAAGCACCACCGAGGAGGCTAGAAGGGTCGAGGTGCCCAAGCCACAAACCTTTTCAGGGTCACGCAACGCCAAAGAAGTAGACAACTTCTTGTATGGCTTCAAGCAATATTTAGAAGCTGTTGGCATCAGGGAGGATGCCTCCAAGGTCCAAACCGCGACCTTATACCTCACCGACACCGCCATGCTTTGGTGGAGGAGGAGGCGTCTCGATGTTGAGAGAGGTATGTGCACCATCTCTAACTTTGACGATTTAAAAAAGGAGCTCAAACGGCAATTCTATCCGGAGAATGCCAAGGAGGAAGCAAGGGCACGATTGCGAAGGCTCAAGCAATCGGGCAGCATCCATGACTATGTGAAGGAGTTCACTAGCTTCATGCTCAAGATCCTCGATCTCTCAGAGAATGACTCACTTTTTAACTTTATAGATGGACTCCAAAGCTGGGCCAAGCCCGAGCTAAGGTGAAGGGGAGTGCAAACCCTTGCCGATGCTATTGTCGTAGCCGAAAGCCTCATTGACTATTCTACCCGCAAGGAGTCCACCAACGAGCCAAGTGATAAGAAGAGTGGTTACTCCAATGGGGGAAGAGATAGGAGCCCACACAAAGAGAGTCGCAAGGACGAGGACACACCGAAGCACAAGGGCTCGTCCTCATGGAGGGACAAAGACCGAGGTAGGTCTAAAGACTCTCATGGTGCCAAGAAATCACCGCCTAGCAGTTGCTTCATCTGTGATGGCGATCATTGGGTTCGGGAGTGCCCACAACGCCAAGCCCTTAGTTCGCTCCTTGCAAGGCATCAAGAGGGAAGCGATGCCGACGAAGGTAGTGATGCCGAAGGGGGCCAAGGTGCGCAAATGGGATCACTACAGCTCTAGAATTGAATCCAGTCCGACCCAAAGACCCAAGCCAAGGGGTTTCTATGCATGGACGTCACCGTTAATGGAAAGGCATCCAGGGCCATGCTCGACACAGGTGCGTCCCATAACTTTGTCTCTTTAGAGGAAGCAAAGAGGCTTGGTCTTAGCATTGTGAAACGGGGACGATCCGTCAAGGCAATGAACTCTACTGCCCAACCCATCCATGGGTTCGCTCGAGGAGTCAAGACCAATGTTGGGACATGGTCAGGGCACATGGACTTCTCGATTGTGCCAATAAACGACTACCTGATCATCCTAGGGCTTGATTTCTTCGAGCAAGCCAAGGCAATCCCAATGCCATTTGCCAATAGCATGTGCATCACGGAGGGTGCACCATCATGTGTGGTACCAACCCTAAGGGCCACCAAGCAAGGGACCAAAGTACTCTCAACATTACAACTTGAAAAGGTCGTACATATGACCAAATCGTCCAAGGGACTGAACGAACACAAAGGGGTGACCGTGTCCGGGGAGGCCACCAAGCATTTTCAAGGGGAGAACATCGCTTCGAAGACCACAAAGGGTCAAGGGACAAAGGGAAGGCCTTCCAATGATGTCGACAAGCTAATGGTATGGGAAAGGCAAGCTAGGAGTCGAGGGAAGCACTCCATCAATACCCCAATTCGACAAAGATGCGATGAGGGCGTCGCGAGATCGAGTGGGGGAGGATGTCATGCCCCACCAGGGCGCACCGAAGCCAACCGAGAGGCACACCCTCCAGGGTGCACTGAGAAGCACCAAGGTGCCCCACCTAGGTGCGCAACGCGCACCCGAGGAGCCCCACCCAGGTGCACTCGGGCCAACAAGGGAAAAATGAGAAGCCTTGGGCATTTTAAGGCCAAAGATGATCCAAGGAAGAATCTAAAACGGCCTAGAGAGCCCCACACGTCTCCACACTCATCCGAGGGGTTCAAGAATGTTCCACAACCATCTAGGCTCATCCGGAGGAACCTAGAAGACTCGGGACAAGTCGGGAAGGCTCGGGATAAGTCTGGAAGGCTCGAGACAACTCTTGACATCTCCGGAATACTCTAGAATACCTTAGAATATTGTAGAGCTTTTAGACCATTTAGGATATAACTAGATAAGTATGGAATTATCTAGAGATATCTAGGTGTAGTAGATATTTTGGGAGGCAAAACCGTAGTCGTTGGATCAAATAGATCCTAGCCGTTCATTGAGGAGGTGGGAGCTTATAAATAGGGCCACCCCTCTCATTTGTAAATCACTCAAGTAGTCACTCACTTAAGCATACTTATAAAGCTCTCTTGTAAGCTTCATTTGGTAATACATGGCTTTTTCCTTGTAAAACTCTCTTGCTCCATGTGTTTTGCCATATCGTTGCGCGATTAAGGCTTGCTAACATTGTGCCGAGAGTGTTGGCGCCGCATGGATCGAGTTTGGAAGAATAAGTCTGTGACATTAAGCTCCAATATTCAACCAAAATCATGCTTTTCAAACAAAATACATCAATACATACCAACATCCCCAATTCTTTCGAAACCTGGCTCTGATACCAATAAATGTAACCCTCTTAGCCCGGCCTAGATGCCCAACCCGAACTAAGAAGATTACACGGGGAAAATCGAAGTTAACTCGTTAAAGTCAACCTCGATTAACGACCCTTTTTTCTTTTATCTTCTCTAGATGCACATTATTACCCTATATGTTCAGCAAATCGACTAGGCGAAAGCGGCACATCGATCGAAGTTCAATTAGGGGTTCAAATGCATGCATTTGACTTTTAGGGACTTAACTATAATTTCCATAAAATACAAGGACTTTCAAGATTTAAAAGTTATCAATCTTCAATTAGTCATGTAATTGGTCAAATAACATTCAAGGACCAAAACGTAACATTTCAAAACTTAAGAAGATACTTTTAACTGAATTTTAACTACCCGTATCGATACACCTGAGCCTGTATCGATACGCGGGAAGATAGTAGTGAAAGATGGGAAGAGTGTATCGATACGCTTCCTCGCGTATCGGTACGACCTTCAAACTTGGCTTGGGTGTATCGATACACGGGAAATCCGTACCGATACCCATGTACCGAAAAGCTTGAAATTGGCCTTAGTGTATCGATACACTTCCCCGTGTATCGATACGCATAATAGAAAAGCTCATTCCAAAAGCATTTAAACATACTTATCCATATCCAAACACGCTTAAATCATGAATACAAGTTATAATCAACCTACTAGACAAGTAGACATCAACAAACAGTAAATCATACTCGTCAACATCAATCCATGATGATACATTAGCTACTCAAGCATGTTTAAGGAAACAAGCTAAAGCATAGGCAAAACACCATAGGCAAACCAAGAAACCAATTATTGGCCGATTACAAGTCCAAAATCAGAAACCAACCATGCTTAAGATAGCAAACATCACCAACAAATCCAGAAATTAAGAATTCCCACCCATTGCTTCTTATTACACTAAGGGTGAACCACATTCATTGCTTAACCAAAACTCTAGGAATCCCCTTGCTATTGGACTGCCTTGAATGCTCAATTCTCTGCATTGATGAAACAAATGAGCGTAACCATATAGCTTAGTAAGGATCGCTAAAACAACATTCATCAATGTAGTTCTTAAAACCATTGCATCATGCCTTTCTTTAAAACATGCCCATTTAAGCATCAATGCACTTCTAAATTCACAAACGTATAGCATCATTTTAAACAACAACAAATTCCTTTACTCATGATTAAATCAAGCATCACATGCATTCTTGCATCATTCACAAGCATCTCATGCTTAATCATAATCATCAACATTATATTGGCTCGCAAGTGATAATTCTCAAACCATACCAAAACAAATGACACAATCAGATACGCGAATCACAAGCGTTGTCCCACACACTTCATACATACTACCGGACTACACAAGGTGGAGATCAATGGCACAATCACAACCCCTCAAAACCCGTGATAGAGTTAAATGGCACGATCACAACCCCTCAACACCCATGGTGGAGTTAATGGCACAATCACAACCCCTCAACACCCGTGGTGGAGTTAATAGCACAATCACAACCCCTCAACATCACTCACCGGTAGTTGTATAACCCACTAGCGAGCGCCGGGACACAAAACAAGGCTTACACATGGGAGCTACCTCAACCATTGTAATCACCTTAACCAAGCTCACACACGGTAGCATTCCTCCACCGTTGTAATGCTTAACTAAGTCTACCCACGAGAGTCATCCTCCATCGTGGTGACGCTCATTCCTCAATCGCTAGGGTACTTGGATGGAGATTACGACACAATTACAACTCCTCGACATCCAAGGCGACTTTATTCACGGTGCACCCAATCCTATAGCTGGCTAACTATATCCGATTAAAATAACCAATACCATTTACCATCACTTGCCAATATAATCATCAATCATCATTAATTCACTGTTTTACAAGCATAAACCACAATGCCACTTTCACAAGCATTAACATGCTTAAAACCAATTGCATAAATCATATAAACTCAAGGATCACTTACCATGTGCATCCTTAACAAAATGGCATCTAAAACCAGCAACATCATTGCTCAAAACATGCTTTAAAACAGTAATCAAAACACATTTAAAACAAGTGCATTTTAAACCAAAACATAGCACAATCCGAGAGAGACTTTCGATTTACTTACTATTGAGCTTAGGTAAGTGTTTCAAACTTACACTAAGCTCCCAAAACCACGTTCAAAATGTTTCAAAGCTGGAAAACTCTTTTCCACTCACCGATACGTGAAGCCTTGCTTGCCGACACGAAAATAACTCGTTCGGAGCCTCCAAAAACGTCTCGTTTGCTCCTGGATCAAGATCCCCTGTTTTCACATCATCAAAACAAAGATCCAAATGCATTAAAATGCATTTCAACACCAGCAACCAATCACAAACTCGTTGCTCATCCAAACTACACCAATTTACCCATCTGAAACAACCGAAAACTCAATCGATTGCTTCCTAAACCAAGCCCAGCCAACATACATCACTTCCAAACAATTATAAACATCAAAACACATCTAAAAACAACCTAAACCCACCCTTATACCTCCACCAAGCATTACCTCATCATTTCACCTCAAAAACTCAACTAGAACTATCAGGAAACTCAAGGATCTCAAGGATTTCGGGGTCTATATCAATAAAACCTCTTTTCAACATATTAATCACCTCAAAACTTAATTAAAAACAATCCAAAATAGAGCTTAACAAATCAAGTCCGAAAATCAAGAGTTTCATCACATTTTTGTAAGATTTCAATCTTAAATCAATTCTATAATGAAAACTGTAACGCCCCGGTTTTGGGCTTAGAAGTTTTGGGCGTTGACTGGTTTGGTCAAAGTGCTGTTCGAATCTAAAGAGGTGAAATTAGGAAAGCCTAGTTCGGGTTGCATTAAAAATATGGAAAAATGTTCTAAAATCATCTTTTAATATAATTAAGTGAACTGTGAAATCAATTTTGAAAAATGGGTTTTGGAAGAGTGACATTTTGGTTAGTGACCAAAATGTAATTTTTGAAAGTTTTGTGACTGTTTTATAAAGAGTTGAAACTTTGAATCTTTAAGGAGCTATTATTCCAAAAGTAGTTTCTCCAGATTTTTCTAAGATATTTTGAGATTTATTCTGATTTTAAAACATATCAAAAGTGGAGGGAAAGGCCATTTGGCTATTTTCTTAACTAACTTTTCTATTTTCTTTCTCTCATTTTCTCTCAACCCAAACACTTGTTTTCCAGAGAGTTGTTTCTGATTTTCTCACTTCAAATCCTCCTTTCAACATTCTTTTGATTCCTAATCAACATATCTTCAAAACCTCATCATTTGCTAGTTGATTCAACAAGGTTTTTGATTCCAAAAAGTGGAGAAACACAAGTTTGGAGGTAAGAACGTCCTTCTCCTCTAAACTATCAGTTCTTTACTGAAATTCCCAAGTTCTCAACTCTTAATTGAAGTTTTATTAAAGGATTTTAAGTGGTGAAATGGATCTTGGCTTATAATGCAAGATTTGGTGATTTTTGGTGATTTTCGTTAGATATGATTAATCTGTGATTTGAGGTGTGTTTTTGATGTTAAATGAACTCTAAATTGATAAGGAAATGAGTTTTGATTAATGCAATCCCGGATAGGTTGTGTTTCCTAAGTTTAGCTTGTGATTCTTGGATGTTTTTGTGGTGATCTTGTGGATCTGATGTTGCTGGAGGTATAAGGATGTTTATAGGTTGTTTTTAGATGTTAGATGGTGTTAATGGATGTTAGGTTTTGCTGGTTTATGGCTGGGCTTTGTTGAGAAGTGGTTTTGATGCAATTTCGGTTGTGTTTGGTGGCCGAAATTGGAGTGTGAATGAGAGCAGCGAGTTTGAGTGCTTTCATTGAAGCTTTTGATGCATGATGATGCATTAAATCTCTGCTTTAATGTGTTTAATCAGGGGAGGCATCTTTGGATCCAAGTGGTGGTGATCCGGAGGCTTGATTTGGTGCTTTGGCTTGAGGCGAAGTGGAATCGGTGAGTGAAATTGGGTTTCGGCTTTGAAACCAATGTCTTGGGAGCTTAGTTTAAGTCTAAACAACTTTGCTAAGCTCAAGTGTAAGTTTTCGGAAATACTCTCTAGTGGTGGCCATGATTTGATTGATGTGCAATGTGGTTTATTGCATGTTTTAAATTCTGTTTTGAAAGCATGATTTAGCATGGTTAATGCTGTTTTTGTAAGCCATATGTTGAAGGAAGCTCATGGTAAGAGTTCCTTGTTTTTGAACATTGATTAAATGTGGTTTGATGCTTTTAAATGCATGATGTTTATGGCTTGGTTAAATGCTTTAAAACAGTGAAATATTGATGATAAATGATGTATATTGGCGAGTGATGTTTTGAAAAGGTTAAGGTCACTAAGGTGGTTAAAAGTCCTTGAGTGAGCCTTGTTTACTTAAGAACATCAAGGTGGTTAAAAGTCCTTGGATGGTTCTTGTTACGGACACAAAAGTGGTTAAAAGTCCTTGTGTGGTCCATTCTATGGTGTTTAAAAGTCCATAGGCCAAGGTGTTTAAAAGTCCTTGGGGTTCAAGGTGTTTAAAAGTCCTTGAGGTAATTTAATTCATGGTGTTTAAAAGTCCATGGCCAAGGTGTTTAAAAGTCATTGGGGTCAAGGTGTTTAAAAGTCCTTGAGGTAATTTAATTCATGGTGTTTAAAAGTCCATGGCCAAGGTGTTTAAAAGTCCTTGGGGTCCAAGGTGTTTAAACGTCCTTGGGGTGAAAGTTGATGAACTTGTTTTCAAAGAAATGAATTGTATCACTTGTGGCCAATATGACATGTAATGAAATGAAGCATGAGATGCTTGTTAAAGTATGCTTTTGAGCATGTGTAAATGATGATTTGAAGCATGATTTATAAATGTTTTGTTAATGCATTATTGGATGGTTTTATTGAGCATTCCTCACTAAGCTTTTGCTTACGCTCTCTTTCGTTTTCTTAATTCAATAATGCAGAACACTAGAGTACTTGAGGGCAGCAAGGAGGGCAAGCATCCAAGTGGAAACAAAGCTCTAAGTATGGAAGGTTTTCTAAGTACATTTTAGCTTTTGGTAATTTGGCAATGGGGGACCTATGTGTATGTTTTGGGAGATGTTTTGAACTCCTTAAGTATGTTGAATGTTGTTGAGAATGCTGGTTTTTGTGGTTGGCCTTTATATGCTTGAATTGGAAGTTTATGCTTGAATGGCTTACTTGTGTAGGAAGCATGCCTATAGATTTGGGGCTTTTCATATATGTGGATGTTTTGATAAATTGTTGATGCAAGTATGTCTCATATATGTTGAATTGCATGTTGGCAAAGTTTGGTGGCATTTGGAGCATGATTGGTTGGTCAATTGCATGTTTAAGTATGCATTTTTGGGCAATCTGTGCAGGGTGTTTCGGAACAGCACCTACCGTTTCGGAACGGGTGCCTTAAACAAGCCCAGGCGTCCAAAACGGGAGGGACCGTTCCGAAACGGAAAGGCTACTGCCAGACCCCCGTTTCGGTACACGTTGTGGAACGGCCCCGAGTTTCGAAACGGGCTATGCCTGTTTCGGAACGGGTGACCGTTGGGGGCTGACATTGGCAGTTATATGTTTTGGAATGTTTGCGTTTTGGTCTTGAAACTTGTTTGTGCAATTGTATGAGTTTGGGAAGTCCTTTTGAGCTGAAATTTTACAGAGAAGCATGAAACATGATTAATTTCAAGATGGTAACTTCAATTTGGGTTAAGTCCTTATAATTATCAGAATTTACAATTTGGTCCCTAAAGTTGTATTTTGTTCAATTGAGTCCCTGTTTGATCTCTGATGTTTATGATCTTTGAGTATGTTGTTGTATGATCATATCTAAGGATTAATTTGCATCTAGACAAGTTTTAAAAGAAAAAAAAAGGGTCGTTAATCAAGGTTGACTTTCGGGTTGACTTTGGTTTTCCCCGTGTGACTTTCTTAATTCGGGTCAACCGTCTAGGCCGGGTTAAGGGGGTTACATTTGGTGGTATCAGAGCTGAGTTCTCGAGTAATTGGGAATGTATGTATGCATGATTGAAGTATGTATGCCTTGTATGCTTGTTGAGTGAAAGCATGTTTAATGGCTTGTGATTTTGATGCAATTGAAGTATGTGCTGTGATGTAGCATGTTGTGGGTACCCATTGCCAAATCAAAGCTAAAGGAAAGATGTTGTTTTGAAATGAAATTGAGCTTGAATACTTGGATTGCTTACCTTGCTGGGCCTGACTTTGTTTTATTTGTGTTGTGATTGCATGGTAAAAGTATGACACCACGTAGAGAGTTACGAGGTAATGTGCGAGCTACGGCTCCTAATGAGAACGAGAATGAGGAAAACACGGGTAGTGCGGTGTTACCTCCTCCTCCACCTGGTGGTGGTGGTGCTGGGGCTGAGGAAGCTGGAGCTGCAGCTGGCGCTGGAGCTGCTGGACCTGGGGCTGGTCAGGGGCAAGCTATGCCTGATATGACAATGTTAGTGCAAGCTATTGCTGGTGCTTTTCAAGCAGCAGTAGCTGGGGCTCGTGGAGCGGGGCATCAGGAAGATGCTGGTGTTAGACTACCTTTGGAGCGTTTGCGCAGTCTTGGTGGGACTGAGTTCAGGGGTATGTCTGCTGAGAGTTCTGAAGCTTGGCTAGAGAGTACCAAGCGAATCTTGGGCCAGATGAGTTGCACTGATGTGCAGAAGCTGGGTTGTGTTGTGTCCTTGCTGCAGAAGGATGCGTATACGTGGTGGACAACCACTATTGCTGGGATGGCAGAAGCTGATGTGACTTGGACATTCTTTCAGAATGTGTTCAAGCGGAGATATCTTGGTGTGAGATATCTAGATGAGAAGAAGCATGAATTCATGTCTCTTACCCAAGGGAGCATGAGTGTGGCTGAGTATGAGGTGCAGTTTGTGCGACTCAGTCAGTATGCACCGGAGCTGGTACCTGATGAGCGGGCAAGGTGCGAGAGGTTCCGTTATGGTCTTGTGACGGAAGTGAAGATGTATGTGCTGGCCACTGAATATGATGATTTTGATGTGTTGGTGGGTCGAGCCAAGGATATAGAGATGAACTTGGGTTTATCTGTGAGAGGTGCTGGAGCAAGTGCTGGGAAGCGATCAGCTGAGTTTAGTTCCGGAGGTGGACGGAACAAGAGGGGACGTGATCAGAAGTATCAGTCTTCAGCTAAGAGGGGTGGTGGTGCACCTGCTAGGGGTGGCAGTGCTGGAGTTGATCCTAGTGCTTGTTGGATCTGTGGTTCACGTGGTCACATGAAGCGTGACTGTCCTCGTGCTGAGAGAGTGGTGCAAGCTCCTGTTGCGGCTGCTGGTAGCGGGTGCTGGAGTTGTGGTTCTGCAGACCACTTGAGGCGAGATTGTCCGAGGTTGGCTGGTGATCAGGTGCGTGCTCCTGTTGTTGCTGCACCGCAGAGAGGTCGTGGGCGCGGCCGTGGTAATTTCCAGAGGAGAGAGGAAGGTGGTCGTGGAGTGGCCCATGTTGTGGCTATTCAGCCTGAGGGTGGAGGCCAAGCGAGGGTGTATGCTCAGCGAGAGGGCAGGAATGATGCGGATGTGATTGCAGGTACCTTTACTTTGCAATCCTTGTCATTGCTTTCATTGATAGATTCTGGATCTACGCATTCATACATTTTGCGTGAGCATGCTGAATTGCTTGGGTTGCCTGTTGAGTCTTTGGATGTTGGTGTTCGAGTCACTAGTTCTTTTGGTGAGACTATTGTGACTAGGAAGCTTTATAGAAGGTGTCCCTTGGTCGTTCAAGAGCATGTTTTTCATGTTGATCTTATGGAGTTACCTTTTTATGGTTTCGATGTGATCCTTGGTATGGATTGGCTTGCTGAGCATCGTGCTGATGTGGATTGTGAGAACAAGCGGGTTTCGCTTAAGCTTGCGGATGATTATGAAGTTGTTGTGGTTGGCGAGAATGTGAAGTTTCTTGCCAATGTGGTGTCTACCTTGGAGGCGAGCAGGATGCTGAGGCAAGGTTGCGAAGCCTATCTAGCTTTTGTGATGAATCCTAGCTCTAAAGAGTTGAGGGTGCAAGATATCAGAGTTGTGAAGGAGTTTCCTGGTGTTTTTCCTGAGGAGTTGCCTGGTTTACCTCCTAACCGCGAGGTGGAGTTTGGAATTGAGCTGTATGAGAATACAACTCCTGTGTCCATTACTCCCTATAGAATGGCACCTAAGGAGCTGAAGGAGCTGAAGACGCAGTTGCAAGAGTTGCTTGACCGTGGGTTCATCCGGCCGAGTGTGTCACCTTGGGGAGCACTGGTCTTGTTTGTGAAGAAGAAGGATGGCACTATGAGAATGTGCATTGATTACCGTCAGCTGAACAAGTTGACTATCAAGAATCGGTATCCTTTGCCGAGGATTGATGATCTTTTTGATCAATTTCGGGGAGCTGCTGTGTTCTCTAAGATTGACTTGAGGTCAGGGTATTATCAGTTGAGGGTGAAGGATGTGGATGTGCCTAAGACAGCTTTCAGGACAAGGTATGGGCATTATGAGTTTCTTGTGATGCCGTTTGGGTTGACAAATGCTCCTGCTGCTTTCATGGACATGATGAATCGTGTGTTTCATGAATACCTGGACAAGTTTGTTGTGGTGTTCATTGATGATATCCTCGTGTACTCGCGTACCGAGGAGGAGCATGAAGAGCATTTGAGGATTGTTTTGCAAGCTTTGTTGGAGAATCAGCTTTATGCTAAGCTGAGCAAGTGTGAGTTCTGGTTAAGGGAGGTGGTGTTTCTTGGGCATGTGGTTTCAGCGGAGGGGATTTGTGTTGATCCTCAGAAGATTGAGGCGGTGATGAATTGGAAAGTTCCTAAGTCTGTTCATGAGATCCGTAGTTTCCTTGGTTTGGCGGGATACTACCGAAGGTTTGTGGATGGTTTTTCCAAGATTGCTGCTCCTTTGACGAAGCTGTTGCAAAAGGATGTTAGGTATGAGTGGACGGAAGCGAGACAGCAGGCTTTTGAGAAGCTTAAGACGGCTTTGACGCAAGCTCCTATCTTGATTCAGCCTGAATCAGGGAAAGAGTTTGTGGTTTACAGTGATGCATCCTATGTTGGTTTGGGTTGTGTGCTGATGCAGGAGGGTAAGGTGGTGGCTTATGCATCGCGGCAGTTGAAAGTGCATGAGCGCAATTACCCTACGCATGATATTGAGCTGGCTGCAGTGGTTTTTGCTCTGAAGATCTGGAGACATTATCTGTATGGTGAGAAGTGTACTGTGTACACAGATCACAAGAGTTTGAGGTATCTGATGTCTCAGAAGGAGTTGAATCTTAGGCAGCGGCGTTGGTTGGAGTTGCTCAAGGATTATGATCTGACGATTGAGTACCATCCTGGGAAGGCTAATGTTGTTGCGGATGCCTTGAGTAGGAAGGTAGCTGTTGAGCTGAGGGCTATGTTTGCTAGCTTGAGCATATCGCAAGATGGTGGTCTCGTTGCTGAGTTGCAAGTGAAGCCGTCTATGGTTCAGTTGATCAAGGATAAGCAGTTGTTGGATGATTCCTTGGTGTCTCATGTTCAGGATATCGCGGAGGGTAGACCTTCGGATTTCTGTTTCAATGATGATGGTGTGTTGTGTTTTGGGAGTCGGATAGTAGTGCCCAATGATGCTGAGTTGAGGCGTGCTATTCTGACTGAAGGTCATAGTAGTCCTTTTGCTATGCACCCTAGTAGTACTAAGATGTACCGTGATCTTCGTGATGAGTACTATTGGGTGGGTTTGAAGAAAGATGTTGCGGAGTTTGTGAGCAAGTGTTTGGTGTGTCAGCGAGTTAAGGCTGAGCATCAGTTTCCTTTAGGGTTGTTGCAACCGTTGAAAATCCCTGAATGGAAGTGGGAGAGGGTTACCATGGATTTTGTATCTGGTTTACCTTTGTCTCCATCGAAGAAGAATTCGGTCTGGGTGATTGTGGATCGCCTGACGAAGTGTGCGCATTTCTTGCCTGTGCATACCACGTTTTCTTTGGATAAGTTGGCAGAGCTGTACATTGCTGAGATTGTGCGGCTGCATGGTGTGCCTAAGTCGATTGTGTCGGATAGGGATCCGAGGTTCACATCGCGGTTCTGGCAGTGTTTGCATCAAGCTCTGGGTACAAGGTTGCATTTCAATACGTCCTATCATCCTCAGTCGGATGGTCAGTCTGAGCGAGTTATCCAGATTTTGGAGGATATGTTGAGGTGCTGCGTGATTGAGTTCCAAGGTTCTTGGGAGAAGCATCTGCCTTTGGTTGAGTTTGCTTATAACAACAGTTATCAGGCAAGTATACAGATGGCACCTTATGAGGCTTTGTACGGGAGGAAGTGTAGGACTCCTCTTTGTTGGGCTGAAACTGGTCAAAAGTTGGTTTCGATGCCGGCTTTGTTGAAAGGGACCACAGAGAAGGTAAAGCTCATTTGTGAGCGGTTGAAGGCTGCTTCTGATCGGCAGAAGTCTTACGCGGATTTGAAGCGTAAGGAGATAGAGTATGCGGTGGGTGACCGTGTGTTCTTGAAGGTTTCGCCTTGGAAGAAGGTGATGCGGTTTGGCCGAAAGGGTAAGTTGAGCCCTAGGTACATTGGACCATATGAGGTGGTTGAGCGTGTGGGTCCTGTTGCGTATCGGTTGAGGTTACCTCAGGAGCTGGAGAAGATTCATGATGTGTTCCATGTCTCTATGCTCCGGAGGTATAGATCTGATCCTTCGCATGTGATGCCTGTGGAGGAAGTGGTTTTGAATCCGGATTTGACCTATGATGAGGAACCGGTGAAGGTTCTGGATTCGGATAGCAAGGTTCTTCGTGGCAAGACCATTGAGTTGGTGAAGGTGCTGTGGAAGCATCGTGGTGTTGAGGAAGCCACGTGGGAGCGGAAGGAAGACATGCTGAAGCAGTTTCCTTATCTCTTTCCTTCAGGTAAATTTCGAGGACGAAATTTCTTAAGGGGGGGAGAGTTGTAACGCCCCGGTTTTGGGCTTAGAAGTTTTGGGCGTTGACTGGTTTGGTCAAAGTGCTGTTCGAATCTAAAGAGGTGAAATTAGGAAAGCCTAGTTCGGGTTGCATTAAAAATATGGAAAAATGTTCTAAAATCATCTTTTAATATAATTAAGTGAACTGTGAAATCAATTTTGAAAAATGGGATTTGGAAGAGTGACATTTTGGTTAGTGACCAAAATGTAATTTTTGAAAGTTTTGTGACTGTTTTATAAAGAGTTGAAACTTTGAATCTTTAAGGAGCTATTATTCCAAAAGTAGTTTCTCCAGATTTTTCTAAGATATTTTGAGATTTATTCTGATTTTAAAACATATCAAAAGTGGAGGGAAAGGCCATTTGGCTATTTTCTTAACTAACTTTTCTATTTTCTTTCTCTCATTTTCTCTCAACCCAAACACTTGTTTTCCAGAGAGTTGTTTCTGATTTTCTCACCTAAAATCCTCCTTTCAACATTCTTTTGATTCCTAATCAACATATCTTCAAAACCTCATCATTTGCTAGTTGATTCAACAAGGTTTTTGATTCCAAAAAGTGGAGAAACACAAGTTTGGAGGTAAGAACGTCCTTCTCCTCTAAACTATCAGTTCTTTACTGAAATTCCCAAGTTCTCAACTCTTAATTGAAGTTTTATTAAAGGATTTTAAGTGGTGAAATGGATCTTGGCTTATAATGCAAGATTTGGTGATTTTTGGTGATTTTCGTTAGATATGATTAATCTGTGATTTGAGGTGTGTTTTTGATGTTAAATGAACTCTAAATTGATAAGGAAATGAGTTTTGATTAATGCAATCCCGGATAGGTTGTGTTTCCTAAGTTTAGCTTGTGATTCTTGGATGTTTTTGTGGTGATCTTGTGGATCTGATGTTGCTGGAGGTATAAGGATGTTTTTAGATGTTAGATGGTGTTAATGGATGTTAGGTTTTGCTGGTTTATGGCTGGGCTTTGTTGAGAAGTGGTTTTGATGCAATTTCGGTTGTGTTTGGTGGCCGAAATTGGAGTGTGAATGAGAGCAGCGAGTTTGAGTGCTTTCATTGAAGCTTTTGATGCATGATGATGCATTAAATCTCTGCTTTAATGTGTTTAATCAGGGGAGGCATCTTTGGATCCAAGTGGTGGTGATCTGGAGGCTTGATTTGGTGCTTTGGCTTGAGGCGAAGTGGAATCGGTGAGTGAAATTGGGTTTCGGCTTTGAAACCAATGTCTTGGGAGCTTAGTTTAAGTCTAAACAACTTTGCTAAGCTCAATTGTAAGTTTTCAGAAATACTCTCTAGTGGTGGCCATGATTTGATTGATGTGCAATGTGGTTTATTGCATGTTTTAAATTCTGTTTTGAAAGCATGATTTAGCATGGTTAATGCTGTTTTTGTAAGCCATATGTTGAAGGAAGCTCATGGTAAGAGTTCCTTGTTTTTGAACATTGATTAAATGTGGTTTGATGCTTTTAAATGCATGATGTTTATGGCTTGGTTAAATGCTTTAAAATAGTGAAATATTGATGATAAATGATGTATATTGGCAAGTGATGTTTTGAAAAGGTTAAGGTCACTAAGGTGGTTAAAAGTCCTTGAGTGAGCCTTGTTTACTTAAGAACATCAAGGTGGTTAAAAGTCCTTGGATGGTTCTTGTTACGGACACAAAGGTGGTTAAAAGTCCTTGTGTGGTCCATTCTATGGTGTTTAAAAGTCCATAGGCCAAGGTGTTTAAAAGTCCTTGGGGTTCAAGGTGTTTAAAAGTCCTTGAGGTAATTTAATTCATGGTGTTTAAAAGTCCATGGCCAAGGTGTTTAAAAGTCCTTGGGGTCAAGGTGTTTAAAAGTCCTTGAGGTAATTTAATTCATGGTGTTTAAAAGTCCATGGCCAAGGTGTTTAAAAGTCCTTGGGGTCCAAGGTGTTTAAAAGTCCTTGGGTGAAAGTTGATGAACTTGTTTTCAAAGAAATGAATTGTATCACTTGTGGCCAATATGACATGTAATGAAATGAAGCATGAGATGCTTGTTAAAGTATGCTTTTGAGCATGTGTAAATGATGATTTGAAGTATGATTTACAAATGTTTTGTTAATGCATTATTGGATGGTTTTATTGAGCATTCCTCACTAAGCTTTTGCTTACGCTCTCTTCCGTTTTCTTAATTCAATAATGCAGAACACTAGAGTACTTGAGGGCAGCAAGGAGGGCAAGCATCCAAGTGGAAACAAAGCTCTAAGTATGGAAGGTTTTCTAAGTACATTTTAGCTTTTGGTAATTTGGCAATGGGGGACCTATGTGTATGTTTTGGGAGATGTTTTGAACTCCCTAAGTATGTTGAATGTTGTTGAGAATGCTGGTTTTTGTGGTTGGCCTTTATATGCTTGAATTGGAAGTTTATGCTTGAATGGCTTACTTGTGTAGGAAGCATGCCTATAGATTTGGGGCTTTTCATATATGTGGATGTTTTGATAAATTGTTGATGCAAGTATGTCTCATATATGTTGAATTGCATGTTGGCAAAGTTTGGTGGCATTTGGAGCATGATTGGTTGGTCAATTGCATGTTTAAGTATGCATTTTTGGGCAATCTGTGCAGGGTGTTTCGGAACAGCACCTACCGTTTCGGAACGGGTGCCTTAAACAAGCCCAGGCGTCCGAAACGGGAGGGACCGTTCCGAAACAGAAAGGCTACTGCCAGACCCCCGTTTCGGTACGCGTTGCAGAACGGCCTCGAGTTTCGAAACGGGCTATGCCTGTTTCGGAACGGGTGACCGTTGGGGGCTGACATTGGCAGTTATATGTTTTGGAATGTTTGCGTTTTGGTCCTGAAACTTGTTTGTGCAATTGTATGAGTTTGGGAAGTCCTTTTGAGCTGAAATTTTACAGAGAAGCATGAAACATGATTAATTTCAAGATGGTAACTTCAATTTGGGTTAAGTCCTTATAATTATCAGAATTTACAATTTGGTCCCTAAAGTTGTATTTTGTTCAATTGAGTCCCTGTTTGATCTCTGATGTTTATGATCTTTGAGTATGCTGTTGTATGATCATATCTAAGGATTAATTTGCATCTAGACAAGTTTTAAAAGAAAAAAAAAGGGTCGTTAATCAAGGTTGACTTTCGGGTTGACTTTGGTTTTCCCCGTGTGACTTTCTTAATTCGGGTCAACCGTCTAGGCCGGGTTAAGGGGGTTACAAAAACTCAACTAAAAACATTGATTAGAAGCCAAAGATCTTGGGAACTACAATAAAGAACCTAGATTGAAGGTTGAGAACGTGATTTACCTTCAATCCTTGCTTTCCTCAATGAATGACAAGTTTTCCTTAGCAAAAATCTTGAAGAACTTGAAAGAACTCTTGTAATTTGTTTAGAAAATGATGAGAGAGTGTTTGGGAGAAAAAAATTCTGGAGAAAATGAATTAAAATGGTGTTTGGCTAAAAATGAGAAGAGAAAAGTAGTTACGTCAAATGAAATCTCATTTTTCTAATTTTTTTAATTTTAATTTAATAAAAATCCTTTTAATAAATCACTTTAAAATCCCTTTTAAAACACGTGTCATACTAAGGAAAGGATAAATTGCCGTAAAGCTCCGTAAAGATTCTAAGATTTTGGCTCCTCTTATAAAAATTGCATTTTTTCCACAGTTTTGAAACTTTACATTTTGGTCACTGCCCAAAATGTATTACTTCCGAAATTCTTTTTGCAAAATTGATTTGACCAACCTCTTAAAAATGATTTTAGAGGATTTTAGCAATGTTTACCATATTTTTATCCTATCCCGATCCTTAATTTCCTTAAATCACCAAACTCGATTCGAACTGTTCCCGACCGGTCCGATCTGATGTCCAAAACATCTAGGCCCAAAACCAGGGCGTTACAGCCCTCGAGAGTTGGTCGTTCTTTAAGTGTTTGTTGAGGTTAGTAATCGAGAGAGCTGGCCTTAGAACCCTCGTAAGCAATGGAGTGGCTGTCGAGAGTCGGACTCTAACCTACCTTAGAGATAAGTGATAGGTTTCAAGGGCTAAAAATGATAGTTTGTGAAGGGTTGGGGAGTGTTAAGAGTTTACGCCGAGAGGTATTGTTGTAGCATTTCTAACTCCCAGTTTCCTGGCTAGAGATAGTTTAGGAACACTTTTAGCAAATCCCGCCTAGCATAGAAGATAGCTAAAGAGACTTAGTATCATTAAGAAGCTTAGGTTAGGTTCTCCATCATTCCCAGCCAATCATTTTGTAGTGTGTTTCGCATACGAAAGGGGACATGTTCATCATATTGATATCTCATCTTTCTTTGCACTGTTTTGCTACTGCATTACTTTACATCATCTCTTTCACTATAGCATTGTCATATGCAAAAAGTTCAATTAATATTGTTACAGCAAACCGTTAATACCTCCAATCCATGTGGAGACGATACTCACTCACTCACTTTATTACTCGTTCGACGTGTATACTTGCACCATATTTGCGTATCATTTATAGTGCACTACACGCAAGCAACAACTGGCACTAAAAAAACTTTAATCTAAGTTATTTCATGCCATACCCCATCATTAACATAAAATAGGTGCCACAGCCTTGAGGTAAGAAATCAAGTTAAAGGCTAAGTTTATGTTAATTTTTGTGCAAAGGGCATGTTTACTAGTTAGGTTGCATTGCTTGAGGACAAGCAATAGTTCGAGTTTGGGGGGTGTACAGTGTTCATAAGTTCTATATTTTGTACACATTCCCGCCCTTATTATTGTTGTTCTTAAGCTCATTTAGGCATATTTAGGTGCATTGCTTGCATAATAACAATATTTGCTCTTTTACCATGCTTTTATTGAATATTCTATATTTGGTTAAGAAAAGATAATGTTTTAGTGTAGTTTTCTTTTTCAGGTGTTGTAGCTGTGTAGAGGAGGAGATGACATGAAAGTAGGGAGAGAAAGGAGCTGTACTGAAGCAGTTCCAAAGTGCCGCCAAGGACGTCGCTGTCGCAGCATTGCCGCCCAGGTAGAAGTTAAACCGACTTAGTCAAGATGGGTTGCGATTGAAAGAGGACAATTTCCTGAGTCCAATGAGCCAGTCTTGCAATTTTCTGAAGCCTATAGTGGCCTGAAGAGCTGATTAAAGATTGATAAGTAGGAGGACTTATCTTTACTTGCCGGAGAAGGCAACGTCCAAAGAGTCCACATTCAAGTCAAAAAGTAGTCAACATTTAATGTAAAGTTATTTTAAGGACTTCTACTCCAAGGAGGACTCAACTTAGGCCAAGCCCTATATACCCATGCTTGTAAGGGTATACTGGAATATAGAGAGACAACATAGCGATAGAGAGATTACGCTTTTAGATAACGAGGGTTTAGGTTTTTGTGTGCAAAGTAGTTGTGAGAAATGGTTTTAATAGTTTAAGTTGTTTTTGCAATAAAATACTCTAAGTTTGCTTAATTCATGTGCTTCACTTCTTCAATTAGTTCCAAAAGTCCAGTTGAGGAAATCCATTTGTCGGGCCCGAGAGTGTCAAACTCACGAAAGAATTAAGCACGGTCTCATCATGACGAGGTGTTGACTAATTCAGCTTTGACATAAGTTATAATTTCAACAGCTAAAAGGAGCAACCAAACGTCGACTGCATGTATTAGGTTTACACTGAGATTGCTAGGTATTGCCTACATCACGCAGTGACAGAATCCTAGCCTAGACATAGGTAGGATCAATTTAGAATTGCTTCGCCGAACTTGGAGTATCTGCCATACTTGCTGCTGGGACTTCTCTCCATTTCACCTGCCGGGACAACTAAAGTTGCAAGAGCAGAGTTCCGGCGTGGCAGTGAAAGTTGCCACCGCTTCAATCCGCCATTACACGCCAAGGCAGCAGATCGTGGCAGCGCAAAACACACTTAGTGTTTACAACGCAGTCTACACACTACTGAGCTACAACTACCTGGCCCAATCTATCACCTTGATCTCTCTCTTTATCTTAAATTACTTGTGTTTTTATTTTTATGCTTTTCAATATTCAAAAGTTTAATTGTGCAATTTACTATTTCCTTTTGTAGGAAAACACTCATAGAAGATGTTCCAATCCCTGTGGGAGACGATATCTTATATACTATAACTTGACAGGAGTGTGCACTTGGGCTCATAAATAGAGAACACCAAATCGCTCTACACTGATCATTTGTCACGACTAGAGGGAAGACCCAAAGACACGACTGAAATTCAAGAAAACTTCCAAGATGAGCAGATCCTAGCCACCTTAGCAGTAGACCTCGCAGCTGCCCAGGCGGCATATACCATAATCGCCGCGACAGAACCTCTAGCAGCCATGACAACCTTCACCATACCCTGGTATGCTAATCTTGTAAACTTCTTGGTTAGTGGTATTTTTTCTCATAACATGAATTACCAAGGGAAAAGAGGTTCCAAAATGATGCAAAACATTATTGTTGGGACGAAACTCTTTTGTTTAAGCAATGTGCAGACCAGGTGATTCGGAGATTGTACTAGAGGAAGAACAACAAGAAGTCATCCACCATTGCCATAACTCACCATATGGGTGACATTTTAGAGGAACCATAACTGATGCCAAGGTTCTCCAATCGGGACTCTACTGGCCGACACTATATAGAGATGCCCAGGCATACTACAAACAGTGTATTCTAGAAGGAACGAGATGCCACTACAGAATATTCTAGAAGTTGAACTGTTCGATGTACAGGGAATCTACTTCATGAGCCCACTTCCATCATCTTGTGGGAACTTATACATACTGCTAGCAGTGGATTATGTGTCGAAGTGGGTGGAAGCCATTGCTACACCAAAGGATGATTCCAAAATCGTTCTGAAATTTCTCCAAAAGCATATCTTTACACGATTTTGAATCCCTAGAGTCATCATAAGTGACGAGAGGAGACACTTTGACAACAAACTGATTGCCACAACATTGATGAAATTTTGTGTCACACACAAAGTTGCCATGGCATACCACCCTCAGACCAATGGGCAGGCTGAAATATCAAACAAGGAACTGAAGAGCATTCTCGAAAAGGTGGTTAATCTATTTAAGAAAGACTAGTCTCTTCGAACCCATGATGCATTATGGGCATATAGAACAACCTATAAGACCCTATTGGGCATGTCACCCTATCGGCTCGTGTATGGAAAATGCGGCCACCTACCCGTCGAGATTGAACATAAGGCATATTGGGCCATCAAGGCAGTAAACCTAGATTGGGACAAAGTCGGGTAAAAGAGACTCATGGACCTGAATGAGATCGAAGAATTCAGAGCCTTGGCATATGACAATGCGAGAATATACAAGGAGAAAACCAAAAAATGGCATGAAAAGAATTTGCTACCAAGGCAGTTTATGCCCGGGCATCAGGTACTCCTCTTCAATTCTCGATTGAAACTATTCCCAAGGAAGTTGAAGTCAAGATGGTTTGGCCCGTTCGAGGTAGTTAAAGCATTCCCACATGGTGCAGTCATGATCAAATCTACGAAGGATGGGCATGAATTTAAAGTGAATGGGCAGAGGTTAAAGCACTACACAGGAACTCATGTTGCACGAGACAAGGAAGTGGTCATGTTAGGAGATGCATCCAAATGCACTCCTAATACAGCCTAATTTTTTTTATTTTTCTGTTTTTTAGGAATTAGATTTAAATTTCTTGCATTTATTTTATTTTTGAAACACATTATTTTTAATTTTCTATTTTTAGGCATTAGATTTAATTTTAGCATGCATTTTATTTTTCAAGCACTAATAATTTTATTTCAGTTTATTTTAGGAGAAACAAAACACAAAGGAAGAGAGAAGAATCAAGCCCAACCCATCAACCATTCAAGCCCGCCCGTGAAGACTGTCGCGACATTACACAGTTGCAGATGTTGCTTCCAACCAAAACTAGTCGTTGCAGATAAAGTCGTTCCGTTCCAACGGCTCTCTGCCCATGCAACGGATGCATAGGCAGACGAAACAACAGCAACTCTTCACCCAGCCACTTTCACTCCTATTTAACCCCTCCATTTTTTTACTATTCATTCTTCTTTACTTTCTCTTGCATTTTGTTTTACTAGATTTCCCTTTGATTTCATATTACTCTCAAGGCTCTCCCAACTCTCTCAACTTTCAAACCCTACTCCCAATCAAAAGATGGCAAGAACACCCCGCCGCCAAGCCGCCCAGGCAGACTCTGATACTTCCCTTAATAGATTTGCCACACCTGAAGTAAAGGCACACCACATTTAGAAGTTCAAAGAGCGATCCGTGTGGGAAGAAGAATGGTTCTTCTATGAGACGGCGGAACAAAACTTCGTGCTTGACCATGATGGCAAATTTTTGCCCAGCAACCCAAACAGGCGAAACATACCATAGTTCACGAATTCTATATCCGTGGGCCGACAGCCGAAGACCCATCAGTAAATGTCTAAGAGCGGCGAGTTAAGATTGATGCCAACAGAATCAACACTCTCTACAGCATCCACATCGCCCATGATGAGCACCAGGAGTTTGTTGACTCCTTGACAACAAACAACTACGAGGCCATTAAACAAGAGCTTTGCATCCTGGGCACCGTATGGAACGTGGGGAAAAATCAGGGAACAGTCAACAGAAGAAACCTACTCTCGGGGGACAAGTTATGTAATACATTCTTCAAGAGACAAATTCTACCCACGTCACATAATTCGATAGTGGACAAGCCCTGTCTACCACTCATCCATTCTATACACCACAACCGCATCATTAATATTGGTGAGATAATTGCTTATGAAATTTATATTTATGGACAGAAATGTAACACCCCCTACCCAGCCTAGTCGAGAACCAATTAGTGCCTAAGCAATATATTAAAAGAAAACATTAAGGTCCTGAGTGTAAATCCTTTTAAACTAATAAACATGTCTCAACAGAATTCAATATCTCATAAGCTCACATTCATTTGGTGTTTCATGCAGTTCATTAATAGCTGGGTTCACCAATTAAAAGATAAGGATCAATCATAATCCATGCCAATTTCGTCTCACTACAAGTAATTAACTAAGCAGCCTACCCGTATCGATACACCCTTGGGTTTTATCGATACAGGTGATCAATGGTCAACACATGTTATTATGGCTTAAGGTCTGTATCGACACAGGTAAGACCCTTATCGATACGGGTTGAATCAACACAAATATTGACTTGACTTGGGTTGACCCGTATCGATACAGGCTAGGCGTGTATCGGTACGAGGGTTCAAAGTGGCAAAAGTGGCGAAAATTGCATTGATACGACACCGACCGTATCGATATGATGGTTGACAGTGGCAAAAATGGTATCGGTACGGCTCAAACCGTATTGATACCCCCTTTGATTTCCTTAATTCCCAGAACAAGGGCGTATCGATACACCATCACCCGTATCGATACCCTGTTCTGTAATGTCAAGATTTTATCTGTTTTTTCATCGATTTACCCTATCAAGCCTTATCCAAAAGCTATGAAATTTTACCAGCAATCCATAAAACATGTAATCTAACGGCATGCAGGATTTCATGATCATATGATTACGTTTGCTATGTTTTGACCCTTAAGCACCATATATGACAACTTTGGCAACTTATACAAAACCAAAGTACCATTTTGGACTATAGAGCAAAACACACTACAAGCACTTTACATACACAACAAAATGGGTATAAAGGACTAGTTCGACTACTCTACCACCTTTCTACGAGTTCAAAAGATCAAAACACATTACTTGTAGCTCAAAGGTGACTTCTTCCTCGACTAATCCCCGATCTTGGTACGAACAACTTCTTAACCTGAAATGCATAAGATGAATGCATTACGCATATTTTGCCTAAGTGAGGTAGTCGTTACCATGCAAATAAATAAGAGAAGCAACACAAATCATGCTTAACAATGATGCAATAACGATAACAATAATAATAGGCATGGTAGGTCTATAATCATGATTCCATATCAATTATCATAATCTCATATCAGTACTCCTTGGATTGATTCTGAACTGTGGATAGGTGAATTCCTACGCCTCGCCAAACAATGATTGGTATGTACCCTCCACCTCGCCTGTATGACCAAAATCAAACACATCACTCCGCCTCGCCAATCAATATAGGTCATAGCCCTAAGATCGTAGTCCACCCATACACTGAGCTCATGAATTCTATGGCATGCCAATTGTATCCCTAATCCATCGAATCCAAGGTCCATAACAATGACAATAATTGGTAATTAAAATCAATATTTCAATGGCAATATTTACACAACTTGTCTGATGTTCATATCAATATCAAAATCAATAATTCCTTAACATAAACAAGGTCGATAGCAATATTTGATGACAATGACAGTAACATTATCAATGTCTGATGCTTACCATGTCTTACCTACATGATCGACATGAATTCCGATGCAATAAAACCTTACCATATAAGGTTAGTAACAAGAAAATCATGAACAATGGACTCGGGCTAGGTACCTTGCCTAGTCCTGAGACTCTGACTGCACTCACCTTAAAATCTAATGCTTTTACTGCTCTCGGATAACAACGCCCTTATTTCTAGCTTTGGTGGATGATGATGGATTGTCAGAATCCTCTTCTTGAGCTAGAAATCCAATAGGAAAATGTTAGAATCGATATTACGATATCGAAATCGATAAAACAATATCAAAATTGATATCTAACTTAATAAAATCATTAACTATGAATTCTTCCATGGATGAGAAAACCTAACTTTTGATTATCCATCTAATCTTCATGGGTTCCAACAATCGACTAGGGGAAATAGCTTACACGGACGATGGATTTGATTTACTTTCAATATTCTGAAGAAACTAAAGCTTGGATTCTCCTTCAATGGAGGTGCTTGCTTGATATCTAAAGGAAGAAGATGGAGGTAGAGGTGTTTGCTTCTAATTTTTGGTAAGCTTTCCAATAACTATTCACCTTTGTTTTGTATAAGAAACATGTATTCACCTAAATTAGCTTTCCTTTGGGTGAAGCTTTCTCACCAGATTATCCCACGTATACAAATATAAATTGAAGAGGGGCTAATGTAGAGTGTCCAGAAGTTCTATATTATATGCACATTTCTTCCCTTATTATTGTTGTTCTTAAGCTTAGTTAGGCATAATTAGCTGCATGTAATGCATTATAACAATATTTCTTCTTTTACCATGCTTTAATTGAATATGTTATATTTGGTAGAGAAAGGGTATTGTTTTAGTTACTTTTCTATTTCAGGTGTTGGTTGCTGATCAGAGGAAGAGAGGACAGGAAAGTAGGGAGCAGAAGGAGCTGTACTGAAGCAGTTCCAGTTGCCGCTGCAGAATGCCGCCGCCAAGGACGTCGCTGCCGCAGAATGTCGTCCAGATGGCAATACGCCGACATAGTCAAGATGGGTCTCGTTTAATAGAGGGCATTTTTTTGAGTCCATAGAGCCCAATCTTGTATTTTTCAGAGGCCTGGAGCGGTGTATAGAGCTAATTGAAGATAGATAAGCAAGGTGGCTTATATTTACTTGCTGAACAAGTAAACATCCAAAGGAGTCCATATTTAAGTCATAATTGAATGAAACATTAAATGTAAAAGCTATTTTATCATCAATGAAGACTTCTACTCCAAGAAGGACTTAACCTTAGGCCAAGCCTTATATATACCCATGTATGTGAGGGTATAAGGGCAGAGAGATAGATAAAGATAGAGAGAGGGAGTCGGCTATGTTCTAAACTCCTTAGGGTTTAGGTTTTTGCATGTAAAGTAGTTGTGAGAAATGATTGTATTAGGTTAAGTTGTTTTGCAATAAATATTCCAAGTTTGCTTAATCTATGCACTTCATTCTTTCAATTATTCTACACCAGTCAGTTGAGAGAATCCATTTGTCGGGCACGAAAGTGCAAGGCTCACGAAAGAGTTAAGTATGGTCACAACGTGCTGAGGCGTGACTAACTTGGTTCTACACAAGTCCACAAGTTTCAGCGGCTAAGAGTGATTACAAACCGAGATGACTAGCATGTGTTAGGTTTATGCTGAGATTGCTAGGTATTGCCTACGTCACGTTAGCTCTCGAGCATCCTTACCTAGAAATAGGTGGGATCACTGTCGACTATCCCGTCGAACTTGGAGTATCTGCTAGACTTGCCGCCAGGACTTATTTCTGTTCCACCTGCCAAGACAGCGAAAGTTGCAGTGGTAGTGACCCGCTGCAGCCGCGTGAAAGGGTCGTAGCTGCCACCCGCCATACCCGTAGAGGCAGCATGTCCTGGTAGCGTAATCCAACCTTAACCTATGTAATGCAGTCTACACACTACTGAGCAGCAATTACCTGACCCATTCTATCACTCTGATCTCCCCTACTTTAATTAATTACGTTTTTAGTTTTATTCCTTTAAACAAACTTGAAATTAATTGTGCATTTAAATTTCTTGTGCAGATATACACTCGAATGAACTATACCAATCCTCGTGGGATTTGACATCTTATATACTATAACTTGGAAGGAGTGTGCACTTGCGCTCTCACAAAAAGGGAACACCTACACACCCTACAAGTTTTTGGCGCCGTTGCCGGGGATTGGCAATAGCGATTTCGTTTTGTTTTCTGCACTCTTTCTTTAATTGCATTTAAAATTTAGGTTTTTAACTTTTCTTTTTCTTTTGTATATATATAAAAAAAATTAGGTACGCTACAAGTCCATGGGCATCACAATGTCGAGAAAAACTATACGGGAGCTGATGTTTGAACATGAATAGCAGATGCTGCAGCAGCAGTTGCCGTCGTGGCAACAGACAAGACAGCAAATGTCACTGCCGCAACAGCAAAATTTTTCATGGTATGATCAAAATTGTCAAAAGAATATTTACCATAACAATTTTGCTACAGAAACAAACATGCTAGGGCAAGGTGGTCATTTTCAAGAGCAGTCAAGAGAAACCACTCGAGAGCTGATGTTGGAAAATTCTTACAATCTATGTGAGGGAAATCATGTGTTCGAAAATTACCTTTTACTTATTGGAGAAGACATATGGGACCAACAACAAGAGAAGCCACAGCAGCAACTGGGACAGCATATGCACCTGCCGTAGTATCTGCCACCGCAGCAGACTTTTTCATGGTATGATCAACAAAACCAAAAAAAAATTACCATGACAATTGTGTTACCGCAGCGGCAAATATACCCTGGCAGTGTAGTCCTCTGTAAGAACAATCACAAACCTTGGAGGACATGCTTCAAGTTTTCATGGCTAGTATTGTATACTTTATTGAATCCACTCAAAGGCTTTCACAGAAAATGGATACAAGGATGGCCCAGTGGGATTCAACCTTATGGGATACAACAGATCGATTGAACACATCCCCATATGCTATGAACGAAGAAAATGTCCCAGCAACTTCTGCCCTGGCAACCATTGATCACCAACAAGTCAGCCCTAGGGATATTGATGTCCCAAGGCAAGAGGACGAAGAAATATGCAAAGAAAGTTCTCCGATGTGTGAGGAACAACTAGAGGATGAAGAACACTGCCCAACACATGATAAGCTTATGCGAGAAATTGCCCTAGCAAGGATTGAGGAAACTTCACAGAGCAGTTTTACAAC
Organism: Hibiscus trionum; assembly: GCA_030270665.1. Taxonomy (NCBI): domain Eukaryota; kingdom Viridiplantae; phylum Streptophyta; class Magnoliopsida; order Malvales; family Malvaceae; genus Hibiscus; species Hibiscus trionum. The sequence goes on from BSYR01000021.1 coordinate 35,429,369, forward strand.
AACACCTAGTTTTGCGACAACCTTGCACGCCTCAGAAGCAGTCTCGGTACCTATGCCCGCCACGACAGATGCCTTAGCAGCGTTGCCCGCCTCGGCAGAAATCTCGGAAACTATGGAATATGTATATCAAGAGGAGCCGATGCTGGCAGATTTAAAGCCATCACAATCTCTACTGATGGAGATGTTCGAGAGAACCTAAAGAACACAATGTTATGGATGATGAAGCCCTTCAATGTGCCGAGTTTTTCCTTGACCTGAACTACATTACGACAGACTACTGCCCCGACAGTTGGCCGCCTTGGCAACAAAAGCCATCCTCCACCATAACAAATCAGGACAAAGATAAGGTAAGTACATGGTTTGATAGTGGTATAATTTTTACTAATCGCATGTTCATGCCTTCAGCAAAAGAAACAAGGTGGAGGATTCGCATGGATTACAAGGGAACGAGGAAGAAAGACTTCCCCATAATAATAGTCACTCGATGGAGGGTGCGAGTGGACTTTAAGAAGTATCGGAAACGAACCCACTGTAACATAATTTTAGTTTTTCCGCATCTTTAATGTAATTCCCTTAGCCCGGCCTAGACGCTTGACCCGAACTACGAAGATTACACGGGGAAAACCAAAGTCAACCCGAAAGTCAACCTTGATTAACGACCCTTTTTTCTTTTTATCTTTTCTAGATGCATATTTAACCTATATGATTACTCAAGAATCATAGGAGAGAAAAGCACTGCGATCGGAAAACATTTAAGGACTCAATTGTAAGAATCACACATTTAGGGACCAAAACGTAAATTTTGGAAAATATAAGGACTTTGTAGATTTTAAGCTTACCAATATGTAATTAGTCATATTACATGCCTTTCTGTCAAATTTCAACTTAAAAGGATATTCCAAGCTCAATCAATTACATGCACAACATCCAGGACCAAAATGTAAAATATGAGAGCTTGAAACAATTCAAAACACAGCCCAACGGTCAACCGTTTCGGAACGCTGACCTTCGTATCGAAACGCCCGTATCGAAACCGGGCTGGTCATTTCGGTACTTGGGCCCGTTCCGAAACCTGTGTCGGAACATGGCTTTCCAGTAGCCAAAGTGTTTCGAAACACCTTCAGCCGTTCCGAAACACCATGGCCATTTCAGGCCCCTATTTCGAAACAGTTAAGGGTGTTTTGATACACCCTGCCCTGCAACAGAAGAAATTATTGGTTATTCAACTACTTTTCTCATTCAAACATGCCCCAAATCATACCATAACATACCAACAACATGATTAGACATAGAAGAACATATTAAGGAAGCTTAAACTAGAACATGGCATCAATACATGAACATTTAGTCTAAAGGCATGCTTCTTAACCACATGAACCAAATATGGACCTCAAACCTCAAACTAAACCATATAAGACCATTTACAAACTTCAAAACCATAGCAAACTTGCTACAAACATAAGGAGTTCAAAACACATCTCCCAAATACAAACTTGAAGCCCATTGCCAAATATCAATACTAAAGTATGTAAAAACATCACCATACATGAGCTTTACACTTCCTTTGATGTCATCAACCTTCTTGCTGCCCAAAAACACTTCAATTATCTGCATTGTTGGTAAAAGAGAGCGTAAGCATGTTTGCTTAGTGAGGCAAGCTCTAAAGAAAACCAACACAACAATGCATTATTCAAACCCTTTCTCAAAAGCCAATTTCTACAAAATGCTCATTCTATCTCATGCTGGAAAACAATTTCAAAGCAAATCTTCATTTGAAAACACATGTACCTCTATTCTATCTCATGCATTTAAACCAATGCAAATCTCATGGCAAGGCCATACACATGCTTGTGAAAACTAAAACATTTCATATACAAATCTCATATGCATTTCTCATAGCATAAATCATCTCAACAATTGGTACATGTGAATCAAATACATTTTCTTATATTATATTGGCATTTCACATTTCATCTTTACTCGGATATGCGGATTAGCTTGACTCAAGGTCAAGTCCTACCCCGGTGGAAACTCTCATCACCGGACTCTCATGGCGGTATCTCTCATCGCCACAAAGCCTGGGTATTTCACCAAGTCTTACCCCGATGGTATCTCTCATCATCGGATTCTCACTTTGGATCGGGATGGCACTACCCCCATTGCCCGACTCCAAAGAGCACGTACGAATTTTAGTTTATAGTGCACTCTCATCCTATTGATCGATCAATTATATCCGGTAAGTATCTTATCTTCTATGCCAACATATTATGTCAAAACATCATCTCACCTACTGATTTTAATGCAACAATTCTCAAATCATTCTCATCTCATTTCAAAATCGTAACACATGCCTTGCATTAAATCAAAATCTCAAAACTCTTCAATGCAACATGCTATCTCATGAAATCTCTTCAAAGCATCATCTCATGCTACAAATCATGCATAAAACAGTAGGAATTTGTCTATCTCAAAACAAGAGCATGTAAAAGCATTTTAGGGGCAACAACCACATATTTGAGAGCCATTCTAGCCATACTTACTTCCGGACTTAGGATGGTGTTTCAAACCAACCCTAAATCCCCAAACCTTGTTTCTTTGTCCCTCAAGGACTTCTAAAACCATTCGCACTCACCAATTACGTTTCGCTTGCTCGCCGAAACGATATCTAAGCTCCCGACACTTCTGGATCAACACCAAAGGCGTCCAAAGATCTCTCCCCTGTTTATTACACATAAGAGCAGAGGATTAATGCATCATCATGCATTGAAATCACCAGACAACTAATCAAACTCGCTGCTCTACCCAAAAGCATCATTTCGGCCACCAAAAACAACCGAAATCATCTCCAAACTCTTTCAAAACAAAGCCCAACCAAGATCTATCACTTCTAATCATTTCTAAACCTCAATAAACACCAAAAAATCACCATAAACTCGTCCTTATACCTCCAGCTACAGCAGAACACCAAAACCACCCCAAAAACCACCAATCTAGCATGCAAAACTTAGGAATCCAAGCCTATTCGGGATTTGTTTGATAAAACCTCATTTATAACATCAATTACCATCCAAAATACATTAGAAATCAACCTCAAAACAGAGCCTAACCAATAGTTACGAAAATCATCAAGATCTCACCAAGAACCTTGAGTTTTGACACAATTTCACGTTTCTAACATTAAAGCAACTCAAAAATCATTAACAAAGGATTGATAACTTGGGGATTTCAGTAAAGAACTGATCATTAGAGAAGAAGGATGAAGCTGAACTCTAATGGTTGATTTCTCCTTATTTTGGGCAAGTTTCCTTGAAAATCCAAAGTGAAAACAAGAGGATTTAATGAGGAAAAGATTAGGAATCAAAAGGAGATTGAAATCTCATCAAAAGGAATGAAAATCAGAGGCTAATTGATGGAGGAAATGTGTTTGGCTGAGTGGAAGTTGAGAGAAAATGAAAAGAGGGAAAAAGATCGTAAAGTTAGTTATGAAAGTCAAAATAGATTTTTATATTTTAATTCCCTTCATTAAATCATTATTAAAACACCCAAAATAAAGAGAAATTTTATTAAAAAAAATTTGTTAAAATTTGCTCCTTAAAGATTCAAAGTTTCAATCCTTTACAAAATAGTCACTAGTCAACTTTTGCAAACACTGCGATTTGGTCACTACACCAAAATGTAGTAATTCCAAACCTTATTTTGTAAAATTGTTTTTACCATAATCATTCATATAATTAATGAGGATTTTTAGATATTTCTCCATAATTTTAAAGCATCCCGAACTAGGTGTTCCCTAAATCTCCCTTAAAGGTTCGAACCGTTCTCGACCGGTTCGATTCGAACTCTAAAACTTCTAGGCCCAAAATTAGGGCGTTACATTTAACGTTTTCTTTAGGAATAGATCTTAATAAGCTTAGGACCATATTTTATTTTCAGTTACATTGTTTTTATTTAGTGTGTCTCACAACTACTTATCTAGATTCAGACCCTACTATAAAAGGCAAGCCGCCAAGAAATATGAGGAGTAAACAAGGACAGCCGCCCAAACGGCAAAGATGGCAACAGAGGAGATAGCCCAGGCCACCAATTCCCTTAACGAGGAGGTGTCTGATTCCTCCAATAATGCAGAGTCGATCGAGGCAAAAAAGAAAAGAAAAGAGGCACGTGATAGCGGCCGAACCAGAGGATAAAAGGCCATAGACCGAGCTGGAGCAGCAACCAAAGAGACCCAATCCAATCAGAGTCCAGCCAGCTCGCGCCCAGAAGCAGAGCCTTGCCGCCAAAACACCTGCCATCTGCCGCCTAGTCCTCTCATCTTCCTCCAAGTCCACCGAGTTAAAAGACAACTCGGGCAGCTTCTAGCACCATTATTTTCTTTATTTTTTATTTCTTTTTCCTGCTTTTATTTTATGTTTTTCTGTTTAGATTTTATTTTGTCTAAGGCATTGAGGGCAATGCCCGCCTTGAGTTTGGGGGGGTTAGTCCTCATCTTATTTTGTTAAGCATGTAGCTGCATATAGTTGCATTGTAAATCCTGCCTAGTACTTAATGAAAAATGGAAATCTGGGTTAAATAATTTGTGCCTATGATAGTTAGCCGATTCTATTTTCGTACAACACTTAAAATTGAACTTAATCTTTGGAAGAAGCATGAAAAACACCTTAGAAATTTTTTTTAGTTGCCAAACTTTTATTACACTTCTGTCAAGTGTTAAATATTGTTTGTGTTCTAAGTGTACATTGCCTACTTAAACTTAATGAAAATTCTTATATTGGATGCATGTATGCCGCCTCGGCAGCACAGGGCAGTAAAATAAAATAAAAAGTAATGTTGCCACGGTCGCAAAACAAAGAAAAGGTTGAATGCCCTAGAGGTGCCCGAAACAGGCTCTAGGAAGGATCATGAGCAAGGACACTCCGCTGCTATCAAATTCCATGTATCTGAAATTCTTTGAAGTGACAGAAAAATTAGCATGAGTGAATGAAAGCCTTTACGGGATGACTCTACTCAATGGGTTCGAAGTTTCTTAGTATGCTCCTATCTTAGCTTCAGACCTAGAGAGTAGTTGTGATGAGCTGAAGCCCTTGAAGCCATGATCAGAAAAAGGAAGAAAGACATGCTAAACTGTGCTGCCAATGCAGCAACCTTATATCCTTTTTCCTTTACTTTTTATAGCATTCTTTGTTTACTTAGCATACTCAGCATATTCAGCATGTACACAGACCTGCACACACTACACTGGCACTAAAATTAAAATCTAAGTTATCTCATGTTATTCCCTCTCACTAACATTAAAATAGGTGCCACGACCTTGAGGTAAGAAACCAAGTTAAAAACTAGGTTTTCTTTTTTATTTATGTACAAGGGCAGGTTTACTAGTTAGGTTGCATTGCTTGAGGACAAGCAATAGTTCAAGTTTGGGGGTGTGTAGCGTGTCTAGAAGTTATATATTTTATGCGCATTCCCGCCCTTATTATTGCTGTTCTTAAGCTTAGTTAGGCATAATTAGCTGCACGTCATGCATTATAACAACATTTCTTCTTTTACCATGCTTTTATTGAATATCTTATATTTGGTAGAGAAAAGGTACTATTTTAGTTAGTTTTCTATTTCAGGTGCTGGTTGTTGATCAGAGGAAGAGAGGACAGGAAAGCAGGGAGCAGAAGGAGCTGTAGTAAAGCAGTTCCAGTTGCCACCAAAGACGCCGCTGCTGTAGAATGCTGCCGCCAAGGACGCCGCCGCCGCAGAATGCTGCCCAGAAGGCAATACACCGACATAGTCAAGATGGGTCTCGTTTGATAGAGGACATTTTCTAAGTCCATAGAGCCCAATCTTGCATTTTTCATAGGCCTAGAGCGGTGTATAGAGCTGATTGAAGATCGATAAGCAAGGTGGCTTATATTTACTTGTTGAACAAGTAAACATCCAAAGGAGTCCATATTTAAGTCATAATTGAATGAAACATTAAATGTAAAAGCTATTTTATCATCAACGAAGACTTCTGCTCCAAGGAGGACTTAACCTTAGGCCAAGCCCTATATATACCCATGTATGTGAGGGTATATGGGCAGAAAGATAGATAGAGATAGAGAGAGGGAGTCGGGTATGTTCTAACCTCCTTAGGGTTTAGGTTTTTTCTTGTAAAGTAGTTGTGAGAAACGATTGTATTAGGTTAAGTTGTTTTGCAATAAATATTCGAAGTTTGCTTAATCTATGCACTTAATTCTTTCAATTATTCTACACCAGTCAGTTGAAAGAATCCATTTGTCGGGCACGAAAGTACAAGGCTCAGGAAAGGGTTAAGTACCGTCACGACGCGCTGAGGCGTGACTAACTTGGTTCTACACCAGTCCACAAGTTTCAGCGGCTAAGAGGGATTACAAACCGAGTTGACTAGCCTGTGTTAGGTTTATGCTGAGATTGCTAGGTATTGCCTACGTCACATTAGCTCTCAAGCATCCTTACCTAGAAATAGGAGGGATCACTGTCGACTATCCTACTGAACTTGGAGTATCTGCTAGACTTGTCGCCAGGACTTATATTCGTTCCACATGTCGAGACAGTGAAATTTGCAGTGGTAGTGACCCGCTGCGGCCGTATGACAGAGTCGGAGCTGCTGCCTGCCATAATCGTCGAGGCAGCAGATCGTGGCAGCGCAATCCAACCTTAACATAAGCAATGCAGTCTACACACTACTGAGCAGCAATTACCTGACCCATTCTATCACTCTGATCTCCCATACTTTAATAAATTATGTTTTTAGTTTTATTCCTTTAAACAAACTTGAAATTAATTGTGCATTTAAATTTCTTGTGTAGATATACACTCGAAGGAACTATACCAATCCTCTTGGGATTCAACATCTTATATACTATAACTTGGAAGTAGTGTGCACTTGTGCTCTCACAAAAAGGGAACACCTACACGCCCTGTAGCTAATCGCAAGGTTAGTCCCTTACTTCTCACTACATTATGGTTTTGCCCTCTAAATTACACTTTCTTCAATTTAGTCACGAATAGGTTCAATATTATTCAATAGAGTTTAGTGGCGATGTTTTGAGCACATTTAGGGTTTGATATAAACAATCAACTAGACGATACAATATTTAGGCTTCGTCGATGTAGGATTTCCGGTTATCGGAACTTAATTCCGACTAAACCGGATTTCAGGGTGTTACAAGAATGGTATGGGCCAGCTTTACTTTCCCAACTTGATCATAGAATTGTGCGACAAAGTGTTTGTCTCGACTGATCCCAACGACAGCATGATCCCGGAGCTTACAGGGTGGACGAGGGATATAATCTTAAGAAAGATGGAGATACAAGAAGCAACCACAGAGAACTATACTGAGGTATTAGAGAGGGGCAGCCAGCAACCGTACCACCAGGCCGCCTCGGCAACCACGATCGGCGGCATTGTAGCACAGTTGGATCAGATGGAAAGATGCCAGCTCACATTTATGGCATACATCAGAGATTTCCATGCTGCCACAATTGCGGTCCTCAATGAGAAATTCTCGACGCACACTGGGCAGTTCCCAGATTTCCCCGCCGAAACTCATGCCTAGGTTGCACTAGCCGCCTCTGTCGTACCCTCTGCCTGGGCTTCACTCAATGCCGTTGACTCTGCCACTCCAACCACCCAACTCTCGACCACACCTCAAGCCACCTCTAATTCTCATGTAGCAGCAGACACAGTAACTGCAATCCTCTCCAGCTCAAAAGATCGTGTTGACACCACAGGCGCCCCAATACGAGAAGAAGGACAATCATCACGGGCAGCGAAAGATAAAGCCCTCGCGCCAAAACCATTCGAATTTGCCTTCTTCAACTCATGGTCATCAGATTCGGTGTGGCAAGACACGGTCCGGTCAATTACAAAGAAGCTCAAGTCCGCATACTCCCCAACCACAAAGAGGAAAGTACCAAACACCGAGGAGATATGCCCAGACAGCGAAGACGGCAACAAACGGGAAGTCACAAAGACAGACCAACCAACACAAACATCTCGCAAGCAGCCGTCAAAGGCAGCCAAAAGACTTAAAGTATCAGTTCAACGACGGATGATACTTAGCGATGACGAAGAAGAAGACACCTCCTCCGATTCGCCATCATTCTAAGCTATCATCTTCCTTCTTTATCTAATCTATGTTTTATTTTGAGTATGTAGGCATGCATTGAGGACAATGCTCCTCTCGAGTTTGGGGGGAAATTAGTTCTAATTTTTTTATTTTATTCTCTTTTATTTTTATTTGTTTCATGTTAGAATGTATATTTAGGATTCATATACAATGCATTTGGAAGTATTTAGGAGTTCTAGTGAGTTAAGGTTAGATAATTACTTGGATTTAAAATTGAAAAATTTTATGTACTAGAGGTGCCTATCATTGGCTCTAGTATAGAGTAAAAGATATTGCTAGAAATGTTTGCCTTTAATTCTAGTAATGAGAAATCACTAGAGGTGCCTGAAACTGGCTCTAGTTGATTAAGTTATGGAGGAAAGGATTGGTTGATAAACTAGAGGTGCCCGAAACTGGCTCTAGTTGATTAAGTTTTGGTGGAAAGGATTGGTTGATAAACTAGAGGTGCCCGAAACTGATTTTAGTAAGAAAAGTTAAGAAACCCAAGAATTGAATTGATTACCTTTATGCTTACATAGAATCCGAAGAATCATACTTGTTCATAAAACATGTACACACTCACGAGCATCATAGTATTATTCCAGGTAAGTCCATTTTCAGTCGAAGGGTTGCTGCCCACGCAGGTGATCACATGGAGGTTAGGGATTACTCAATATATGAAGCCACACTTTCTAGAGATAAAAGTAACTACTATGTTGCATTTGTTTGAGGACAAGCAATAGTTCGAGTTTGGGGGCGTGTTGAGTGTGTACAAGTTCTACATTTTAGCCCTAGTTTAGCTCAATTATTGTTGCACTTAAGCATGTTTTAATTTCATTTATTAGGTAACCATACACAAAATTGCATAGACTAGATAATCTGCCATGTTTGATGAATTTCACTGTTTTTCTCTATAAAAGATACTGCTCAGGTATGTGTTTTACTGTGCGCAGGTACCCGCCCAGATAGACAATGCCGAGGTAGCAAGGAGGGCAGAAGGAAGGTGCTAAACAATCAATGGAAGATGCTGATGAACCTGATGAAGAGCTGATCAGACTATGCCACAGAGGATAAGCCCAGAGTAAGGAGTTGTATAGTGTCCATAAGTTCTATATTTTGTGCACATTCCATCTTATATTATTGATGTTTTTTAGTATATTTTAGGCATAATTAGGATCATGCAATGCATTTTAATTTATTTTTTACTTTGCCATACTTCTTATTGATTATCCTTTATTTGGTAAAGAAAAGGTATTGTTTTAGTTTAGTTTTAGTTTCAAGTATTAGAAGCTGGTAGAAGGAGAGAGGAGCTGAAGATATGATGTTGAGGCAGTAGATCCAGGAGCTGTACTGACGCAGTTCCAGATAGAGACAGACGCTGCCGAGTAGCTGTTGCCACCCTACCTGCCGCCCAAGATAGCAAGCTGAGTAATTGGAGAACTAGAGTGCGATCTGTAGAGAATAAAATCATGATTCTAATGATGTTATCCACTCAATTTTCCGATGAATGTAGCAGCGGGCAGAGCCGCCGAAAGAGGAGTTCGAGATTACATACGAAGCAAGGCAAACGTGAAGAAGTCCACATTCAGCTCAAAGAAGTCAAAATTTAAGGATGCATTTAATGCAAAAGCTACTTTGAAGACTTCTACTCCAAGAAGGACTAGACCTAGCTAATGTCTATATATACTCAATGTATTTTTACTTCAAAACTACTTAGGTTTTCCCTTAGGCATAGTTTAGGTTTTCTTGCCATCAGTTACGTTCTAATTCTTCTTTTGGTTTGGGTTATGTTGTAATTAGTGTGAGAACGGTTGTTTAAGATTTTAAGTTTGTTTTTGCAATAAAGCTTCAAAGTTTGCTTATTCCATGTTCTTCATAGTTTTTAATTAAGGCGAAAGATTAGTTGATTACTATCCATTTGTTCCTTTGCTAGTGCATAACCAAGACAAATCCAAAAGGCGAAATCGTTTATTGTGACGATATCGTACGAAAAGTAAGAGAACTCAAAAAGGAAATCAGAACAGCCCTAGAGAAAGCTAAAGAAGAGAGAAAAGCAGAGGAAATCATGAAAGAAATAAATGACAACCCTACCAACAATGCTTAGAACGGCAGGGATGGGCAGCAAGACCCGCTGCCCATAGAACAGCAACAAGTTCCACCTAGGCAGCAACCCCCTATTTTGCCCAGGTAGCTACAGTACGTTCGAGCCACCAGGAATTATTTGGATCATGACTTCTGAGGGTTCGATCCTACAGTGATAGAACCTAAATTTGAGGCGGATCAGTTTGAGCTAATGCTCGTGATGTTCAACATGATCAACACTTTGGGACAATTTGGAGGGACTGCCACAGAAGATGCTCGGCAACACTTAAGAGGATTCCTGGACATATGCAGAGCTTTCAAAATACATGGAGTCCACCAAGATTTACTAAGGCTGAGATTATTCCCCTTTTCACTGAGGGATAGGGCAAAACAATGGTTGAACAACCAGCCAGCATGGTCATTTAACACATGGACAGAGCTGTGTAAGGATTTCTTGGATCGTTCCAGCCCATCTAATGTCACAGACAGATTGAGAAACGAGATCACAGCTTTCCGACAATGGAATGATGAGAAAATGTATGAAGCATGGGAACGGTACCAACAAATGCTAAATAACTGCCCGCTTCATGGTTTTCCGGCTTGGACACATGTGTCAATGTTTTATAACGGGGTGAACTACCCAACTTGAATGATGATTGATGCCTCAGCCAATGGAATCATCCTCGACAGACCAACAGAGGAGGCACTACGGATCCTTAACCAAGCCGCCAAAAACAACTATAAGTAACCAACAGCCCGCCGAGGCAGCATTAGGCGGCCATCAGTTGTGAACGAAGTGGAAGCCTCAGAATCTGTCAATGCCCGCCTCGACAAACTAACAGAGCTGGTTATGAACATGGTAAAACCCATTGGGAAAGTCTGTGAGGACAAGGCTGTAGAGCCATTCTGTGGTGAGTGTGGGGGCAACCACAAATTCCTCCGAATATGTTGTATCTTCCAATTTCATAGAAGGATACGAGAGGAACAACAGGCCTTCCACGAACACATACAACCCGGGGTGGAGGAATCATCCAAACTTCGTCTGGGGTAATCCAAAACTGCTGCCAATCCACAACAGTAACAGGGAGGTTACCAGCAGAACCAATCCAGACAGCAAGCTCATCAACCACAGAACAATTCACAAGAAGCAACTTTACAAACCTTTATGTCTAATACTAGTGAATTTATTGTTCGTACTAATAAGTTTATTGATAAAACTGAATCTTTCATGGATAGGACTGAAATTAGGATGAATAACCACAAGGCAGCCATAAAGAATCTTGAGACCAAGTTCGGAAGGTTCGCCCAGATTGTTAACACTAGGCCAATGGGTGGATTACCCAGTGATACGGAAACTACGAAAGGGAAATCCCATGAGCAGGGCAAAGCTATAACAACCAGAAGTGGGAAAACACTACAAGAGCCATCCATTCCTGCTGCAAGAGAAACAACACTTGCCAAACCAGTTCAAGCCGCCGGACACCCTACCGCGGAAGCACCTGAGAAAACAACGTGGAACCAGAAAAACAGCCGACAGATGAAACTATGAATGAACAGACAAACTCTAAACCAGTTACTACCCCCTAGAATAAGACTCTCCCCAAGGCAAAAATTGTAGACACTGCACCTTCACCACCATTCCCACATCGATTGAAAAAACAGAAACAAGATATGCAGTTTAAATAATTCCTAGATGTTATGAAGCAAGTTAAAATCAATCTTCCACTGGTAGAGTTGATCGAATTGATGCCCAGCTATGCCAAGTTCCTAAAGGATATGGTATCCAAAAGAACAAGGATTGGGGAATTTGAGACAGTGGCAGTGACAGAGGGATGCATGGCAATGTTGCACAATAAGGCACCACCTAAACAGAAAGATCTGGGCAGCTTCATAATTCCTTGTAAAATAGGCAGCAACCACTCCGTACAAGCCCTATGTGACTTAGGGGCAAGCATCAAATTAATGCCCAAGTCTATTTTCCAGAAACTGGGGATAGGAGATGTCTGCCCAATGACAGTAATGCTACAACTAGCCGACAGAACATATGTACAACCGGAAGGAAAAATTGAGGACATCTTAGTGAAGGTGGATAAATTCATTTTCCCTACCGACTTCCTGGTACTAGGATGTGATGCAGATGAAAGGGCACCGATAATCCTAGTGCGACCATTCCTAGCTATGGGCAGAATGTTGATCGATGTCAAAAAAGGCGAACTTACAATGTGGGTCAACGATCAGCAAGTAAAGTTGAATGTCTTCCAAACCATGAGACAGGTTGATGATCCGAAAGAATGCCAGCTAATGGAGGCCATCTCAGAGTTCAATTTCGAAGCTAACAGACCCTGCCTACAACACGACGCCAGGGCAGCATCCTCGATAGCTGTCTCGGTAGCCATTTAGATAATTTCCCAGAAGATGAACAAAGCAGTGAGTGGACAGAAAAGCAACTGGAGGAGAAAGAAGAAGCATACTAGATAGCAAACATGCCAGGTAAGTATTTCGAACCGTTGAATTATACAGAAAAGGGTGGCAAAATGTTCAAACCATCTATCGATCAACCCCTTACTCTTGAATTAAAAGCTTTACCTGCACAACTTAAGTATGTTTACATGGGAACAAATGACACACTACCTGTAATAATTTCCTCCAAGTTGCAGCCTACAAAGGTTTCCATACCTCTGAGTAAGGTTTGGAAACCTTGGCACAAAGGTTTCCATACCTTAGTAAGGTTTGGAAACCTTGGCACAAAGGTTTCCATACCTCTGAGTAAGGTTTGGAAACCTTGGCTCAAAGGTTTCGAAACCTTTACAAGGTTTCGAAACTTTGGCCCTGTAACGGCTCCAAACGGCTATAAAACGGCTAGTTTTTCAAATCCCCTCTTAAGGTTTCGAAACCTCTTCAAAGGTTTCGAAACTATAGTGCAGGAGAGCATTTAAAGCTCGACTTTAATGGCTTCCAACGGCTCCAAAACATCCCCAACGGCCATAAACGGCTAGATACTCATTCCACACTATAAATACAGCCCAAGGACACTTGAAGAATGCAAGAAACAAGATCCAAGCTTCATGATCAAGAGAAATCAAGCTTAAGTCTTCATTTCCTTCATTTCTCTTGTATATATTGTATAGAGAGTGTTTTTCATTGTTTTTATTCTTTACACTCTTGTGAGCTTAATTCTCGTAAACACCCACCTTGTGAGGTATATTTGTTTACATCTTTTCTACCCTTGTATAAGGAGAGGTTCTAGTTTAGCCTTGAGAGAAAAACTAGAGTGGTTCTATCTTAGCCATTGAAAAGATAGGGTTGTAAGGTTACCCTTTGTCCTCAAAAGGAAGAATTCATTGTTGAGTGAATTGGGAAATCCTTAGTGGTGTGCTAAGGTAGTGGATGTAGACTTGGTTGAGTAGTCGAACCACTCTAAAATCATCGTGCAAAAATTGTCTACCTTTTTTCGGTTTTAGCCAATTCAACCACCAAGCAATTACAACCCTCCTTGACGGTTTCGGTGATCGATTCGAGCGTGCCTAAAAACCCAACAATTGGTATCAGAGCCTCGTCTCCATCGAAGGACTAACATCCAGGAGCAAAGATCCAACGCTCGTAGTCCACCGTACAAGAAAATGGCAAGCGGTTCTACAATGATTTCATTTGAAGAAGGCCGCTCTATCATGTGTCCTCCTCTCTTCAAAGGAGAAGGTTACTTCCAATGGAGCAATATCATGAAATATTTCATCCAAGGATTCAACCTTGACATTTGGAAGATTATCATAAATGGACATTCGGAAGCTCCTAAGAAGAAGAAGAAAAGGAGTGTCAATGACACAAAGAAGGACCATCTCAATGCAAAGGCTATGCACATTCTTCTCTGTGCCCTAAGTGAAGAGATTTCCAAGAAGGTCTCCCCATCCAAAAGTGCCAAAGAAATCTGGGAGAAGCTTGAGAAATTCTATGGGAAAGAAGAGAAGAAAGATGATGCTTCATCATGTGCAATCTTCCCCTCAACACCTAAGGTGGATGGTGTTTTGGCTCTCGATGAGCCAGAGGTATCTTCTAACTCAGATGAATTAAATTCACATTCTTTTGATGAGTTACAAGATGCATTTAATGAATTATATTTGGAATTTGAGACCATGAATTCCAAATTTAGGAAAATGATTTCAAAACTCGAAACTGAAAATGATTTTCTTTTAAAAACAAAAATGGATTTTGAAAATCAAAATGAAACTTTGAAAAATGATTTAGAATTTTCAAAAACAAACAAAGATGTTTTAGAAAAAGAAAATCTTAATTTAAAGGTTAAGCTTGAAAGCTTAACAAAAGAAAAAGAAATCATTTTTAATAATTCATTTCATCCCATAATGACAAAATGCTCACATTGTCATTATCATGGTCATTCTTTGCATACTTGTCCTATAAAAAAGAGAAAATCTTATAGGATTAGACAAGTATGGGTTCCTAAGGGAACTAGAGACATTGAAATTAATGTTAATGGATCCAAAGCAATTTGGATACCAAAATCGAAGTAAATGTCTCTTGTAGGTGTGTTGGAGCAAAGGCAAGAAAAGCAAGAATTTTATATGCTCTAGTCACACAAGTGAAGAAGATAGGTAACCTCTAAGCTTAATGCTTTTATTTTTCATTTGGTTATCTAATTTCTGTTTTGACTAATGTTCATGCATTTGAGCTTTTATTCAAATATCTAAACAAGCATGACATTATTTGAAAATTTTATGCATATGAGTCTAATGGTTTCATTCATATGTTTGCATAAAATTTTTTAAGACTTGGATAAATTGAATTTCAAATGCTCTTAATTTGATTTTATTTTGAAATTCAATGCCTTTAAGTGTCAAGTTTTGTGCTAAAAACTTAATGGAATGCTTGAGTAAGGGGGAGCCAAATTTTAAAACAAAATTTTAACTGAATCAAATTTTTTTTTTAACCTCCATTGTTATTTTGAACTTAAAATATTTTAAATTCATTTTGATATAACAAAAAGGGGGAGAATTTGGTTTGAAAAATTGTATTTTCAAAAGAATAAGAGGGAGCTACTTACTTTTCAGATTTTCATCTCTTATTCACATTTTTAAACGTTTTAAACTTGAAGGGGGAGAATCCCAAACAATTTTTCAAGTTGGTTTTATTATATCAAAAAGGGGGAGATTGAAGAACTAATGTTTTGATATAATAATTGAAAAATGTGTTGGACTAATCTAAAAAGAATTTAAAACATTTCTAAAGTCCTTAACAACTTGAAATTATGTTTAGGGAAGTTTTCAAACCGTTTTCGATACTCCCACGTGGCATTGACCACAATGGTCATAAACCCCATTGTTATTATGTACTATAAAGATTTGAATTATTTTTGATATAACAAAAAGGGGGAGAAGTAAATGAAAAATTAAGGGGGAGCTTTTTGTCAAAAACAATTTTTCAAAGAAGTTTTGTTATATCAAAAAGGGGGAGATTGTTGAGAAATATTTTGATATAACAATTATGTGAAAAATGTTTTGGACTTGTTTAAAGATTTCAAAAATAATTCAAAAGTCCTTATAGTACATAATAACAATGGGGTTTATGACCATTGTGGTCAATGCCACGTGGGAGTATCGAAAACGGTTTGAAAACTTCCCTAAACATAATTTCAAGTTGTTAAGGACTTTAGAAATGTTTTAAATTCTTTTTAGATTAGTCCAACACATTTTTCAATTATTATATCAAAACATTAGTTCTTCAAGGTCAAACATGATCAAAATCCAATTGTGGATGCCAAGAGGAGACTAAACGATGCCATGAGAGAAGTTGTCAAAAAAGAGATCATCAAATAGTTAAATGCTGGTATCACATATCCTATCTCTGACAGCGAATGGGTAAGCTCGATACAATGTGTACCAAAGAAAGGTGACACAATTATGGTAAGCAATGAAAATAATGAGTTAATTCCAACTAGAACAGTAACTGGTTGGAGAATATGCATGGATTATCGCAAGTTAAATAAAGCAACAAAAAAGATCATTTCTCGTTACCTTTTATTGATCAAATGCTTGACCGCCTTGCTAGCAAATCTTTCTATTTTTTTTGGATGGATACTCAGGTTATAACCAAATTTCCATTGCACCGAAGGATCAGGCTAAAACAACATTCACATGCCCATATGGCATTTATGCCTTCCGAAGAATGTCATTGGGATTATGCAACTCCCCTACCACATTCCAGTGCTGCATGATGGCTATTTTCTCCGACATGATAGAAGACTTCATGGAGATATTTATGGACGACTTCTTTGTCTTCGGCAACAGCTTTGACAGCTGCCTCGGCAACCTTGAGAAAGTACTCACCAGATGCGAGGAAACAGACTCGGTACTCAATTGGGAAAAATGCCACTTTATGGTCGATGAAGGCATAGTCCTGGGGCATAAAAATCTCTGTACAGGGAATAGAAGTAGACAATGCCAATATCAAAGTGATCGCCAACTTGCCGCCGCCGACCGCTGTCAAGGGCATTCAGAGTTTCCTAGGACATGTAGGTTTTTATCGCCGATTCATTGAAAATTTTTCTAAAATTTCTAAACCACTTTGTACCTTGCTGGAACAAGATAAACCATTCAACTTCGATGAGGCGTGCCTGGAAGCATTCAAAACCTTAAAGGAAAAGCAAGTGACAGCACATGTGGTAGTTCCCCCTGATTGGAGCCATCCCTTTGAAGTAATGTGTGACTCTAGTGATACTACTGTCGGTGCTGCCCTAGGAAAGCGCAGAGACAAAATTTTCCATGTCATCTATTACGCCAGCAAAACATCGAATCCTGCCCAAACCAACTACACCACTATAGAGAAAGAATTATTGGCAGTAGTGTTCGCCTTTAATAAGTTTTGGCCCTATCTAATTGGAACAAAGGTGATAGTTCACAAAGATCATTCTGCCTTGAGGTACTTGTTTGCAAAGAAGGATACAAAACCTCGCATGATCCGTTGGATTCTACTACTACAAGAGTTTGATCTGGAAATCCGAGACAGAAAGGGCACAGAAAATCATGTGGCGGACCATCTATCTCGACTTGAGAATGGACAAGAAAAGACACCCACTAGCGAAATCCAGTTGCATTCTCTGATGAACAGTTGTTGCTAGCCTCCGCCCTAGTAGTTTCCCTGGAAGCTGAAGGCATCTCACTAGCTACCAATGAAGAGGCCGCGGCAGCAACAACGACAGCCACACCCTGTTACGCAGACATCGTGAATTACTTGGTAACTGGTGCTTTACCTTATGAACTTAACTTCCAAGGAAAGAAACTATTCCAACATGATGCTAAGCATTATTTTTGGGATGAGCCTTTCTTGTTTAAAAACTATGCAGATCAGGTCATTAGACGGTGCGTCTCGAATGATGAACAACAAGCCATACTGTCACAGTGCCACATGGCACCATATGGAGGCCATTTTGCAGGGCAGCGCACGGCAGCAAAAGTACTCCAATCAGGTTTTTTTTTGCCAACATTGCATAAAGACGCCCAAGCCTTCTACAAACAATGCGACAGTTGCTAAAGAACAAGAAAAATATCAAGAAGGAACGAAATGCCCTTACAAACCATCCTAGAAGTTGAATTGTTTGATGTTTGGGGGATAGATTTTATAGGACCATTCCCATCTTCTTGTGGCAACATGTACATTCTCCTGGCAGTTGACTATGTCTCCAAGTGGGTAGAAACCATTACCACCCCTCACAATGATGCAAAGACCATCCATATATTCCTACGCAAGAACATATTCATAAGGTTTAGGATGCCAAGAGCCATCATTAGTGACGAGGGCACCCATTTTGATAACAAGCTAATTGCCAAGGCAGTCTAAAAAGTTGGTGTCAAGCACAAGATTGCCGCGGCATACCATCCACAAACAAATGTGCAGGTAGAAATATCAAACAGAGAGGTTAAAACCATCTTAGAAAAAGTTGTCAATCCAAGCAGGAAAGATTGGTCGTTGAAATTAGACGATGCTCTTTGAATGTACCGGAGAGCCTACAAAATGCCACTCGGAATGTCCCCTTATCGAAAAGTATACAGCAAGGCCTGCAACCTCCCTGTCGAAATAGAACACAAAGCATATTGGGCAGTCAAGGCAGTGAACATGGATTGGAAACAGTCTGGCAAAAAGAGATTACTCGATCTGACAGAAATGGAAGAATTTCGGCGGAAGGCATACGAGAACGCCAAGTTGTACAAGGAAAAAGTCAAAAAATGGCACGATAGCAAGATCCAACAAAGGCAGTTCCTGTCCGGGCAGCAAGTGCTGCTGTTCAACTCCCGCCTCAAGTTGTTTCCTGGGAAGTTAAAATCCAGATGGTTAGGACCGTTCGAAGTAGTCCAAGCTTTCCCACATGGTGTCGTGACAATAAAACCAGTAAATGGAGGGGCAGAATTCAAATTTAATGGGCAGCGATTGAAGCACTATGTAGGAGATTCAGTCCCGAGAGAACAAGAAGTATTCACATTGGGGGATGCCCACCCCACTGTGACATAATTTTATCTTTCCACATCTTTACCGCTTTATTTAATTAGGAGTAGATTTTTAGGACTAGATTTTATTTTTATTTTTTTCTTTACCATTTATTCCTGTCTCACAACTAATTATACAGATCGAGACCCTTAAGAATCGAGCCGCCGCGCACAATAGAGGGTAGCATTACTAAGCCTAAGTCTTTTCCCCTTTTCTTATATTTATCTTTCAGTTATTTTGTTTGTATTTTCTGTTTTATTTTGTGCATTAAGGGTAATGCCCATCTCGATTTTGGGGGGTTAGCACTCATTAATTTTTGTTTAGGCATATTTTAGGGCATATTAGGTTGCATTATGTACTTTCCTTAGAAAATTATTTTTTTGTTAGAACTTGTGCCTATAATAGGATAGTCGATCTTATTTTTTTTGCACCAAGTTAAAATGAAATCAATTTTGGAGAAAAACATGAAGTAAACTTAGGATTTTTCTATAGTTGCCAAAAAAAATAAAAACACTATTTTTACTTGATGAATTTGTTTGAGTTTTTGATAAACATTGCCTGTTGAATTATTTGTAAAATTCTAACATGGTTGCAGGAAGCTGCCGCGGCAGGCAACAAACAGGAAAAACAAAAGCACTGCCAAGGCATGAAAAGAAATTTTTTTATGATGTCTATCGCTAGAGGTGCCCGAAACAGGCTCTAGGAAGAATCATGTGCAAGGACACTCCACTGCTATCAAAGTCCATGAATCTAAAAATCTTGAAGTGACGGACAAATTAGCATGAGTGAATGAAAGTCTTCACGGGATGACTCTACTCCATGGGTTCGAGGTTTTTTAGTTTACTCCTATCTTAATTTCAGACCTAGAAGAGTAGTTGTGATAAGCTGAAGCCCTTATTACCATGATTATTTAATTGTGCTTAACTATGATGTCTCGGCAGCAACCTTATATATCATGACAACATCTTTGTTTACTTAGAACAATCATCAGATTCATCTTGTACACAGTTCTGCACACACATCACTGGCATATTATAGTTTAATTCTGAGGTAATTCATGTTATTCCCCTCTCACTAATCTAATAACAGGAGCCACGACCTTGAGGTGTTAAATCAAGTTTAAAATAGAAATTTTTCTTTCTGGTTAGTTTAAAGGGCAAGTATATTTAGGTTGCATTGCTTGAGGACAAGCAATAGTTCGAGTTTGGGGGTGTGTAAAGTGTCCATAAGTTCTATATTTTGTGCACATTACATCTTATATTATTGCTATTTTTAGTACATTTTAGGCATAATTAGGATCATGCATTGCATTTTACAGTATTCTTTACTTTGTCATACTTCTTATTGGTTATCCTTTATTTGGTAAAGAAAAGGTATTGTTTTAGTTTAGTTTTAGTTTCAGGTACTAGAAGCTGGTAGAAGGAGAGAGGAGCTGAAGACATGATGTTGAGGCAGCTTATCCAGGAGCTGTACTGACGCAGTTCCAAACAGAGACAGACGCTGCCGAGTAGCTGTCGTCGTCCTACCTGCCGCCCAAGACAGCAAGCTGAGGAATTGGAGAACTGGAGTGCGACCTGTAGAGCAAAAAATCATGATTCTAACGATGCTATCCACTCAATTTTCTGATGACTGTAGCAGCGGGCAGAGCCGCTGAAAGAGGAGTTCGAGATTACTTGCGGAGCTAGGAAAACGTGAAGAAGTCCACATTCAACTCAAAGAAGTCAGAATTTAACGTTGCATTTAATGCAAAAGCTACTTTGAAGACTTCTACTCCAAGAAGGACTAGACCTAGCTAATACCTATATATACTCAATGTATTTTTACTTCAAAACAACTTAGGTTTCCCTTAGGCATAGTTTAGGTTTTCTTGCCGTCAATTATGTTCTAATTCTTCTTTGGGTTTGGGTTATGTTGTAATTAGTGTGAGAACGGTTGTTTAGGATTTTAAGTTTATTTTTGCAATAAAGCTTCAAGGTTTGCTTACTCCACGTTCTTCATTGTTTTCAATTAAGGAGAAAGATTAGTTGATTACTATCCATTTGTTCGGTATCGAGAGAGTCGAACTCACGAAAGGAATAAGTACGGTCCTCACCTTAATCAAGTGTTGATCAATCTAGCCTAGACATAGGTTAGGGTTTAAGGCGGCTAAAAGAGAACAAACCAAACATTGCTGTCTTTGCACGATTCACGCCGCGAATGATATTATCTGCAGTGGACATCAATAGCATTCTGACTTAGACATAAGCGGGATCACTTTTGAAGCGTTCTGCCGAGCCTTGTAGTTCTGCCGAGTTCGCTGCTGAGACACACATCTATTCCACTGTCGAGGTAGCGAGAGCGTTACAGTATCCAATCTGCCATCTCTCGCTGAGGTACTGGAGTCTGGCAGCGCAAAGCAACTTGTCCTATTCAATGCAGTTTCACACTAAGCAGCAGCATAACCCGGCCCATTCCATCAATCTAATCTCTTCCCTTTTATTTACTTGTGTTTTATTTTCTTTTCTTCTTAAACAATTCAACTTATTTGTGCATTTAATTTTCCCTTGTGCAGGAGTTACGATTCGAGTCAAGCTGTCCAATCCCTATGGGAGATGATATATTATATACTATTACTTGACAGGAGTGTGCACTTGCGCTCATATTTAGAGAACACTAAAACACTCTATAGAAGCCATGCTGAGTTACTCACACCAACACAGACCTTTTCCGAGGTAGCAGACTGTATTCCTCTGAGGCAACAGCCCAAGGAAACTGGAAAAATGCAAAGTGGTATGCGATTGAAAGAACACATCAAGCCTGATTTTTAGAGACCACTTGCATGAGGATCGGAGCCCAAAAGCTCAAGAAAAGCCATAATCAAAGTTATGGTGGAAAAAGTCAAACACGAATCTAGGAAGAATTAATGATAGAGATTTGTTCTTTTACTGAGTTGTAATCTGATTCTAACTAGTACTCTTACCCTAAACCGACTTTGACCTAGGCCAAGCCCTATAAATACATATCATAGCTGACTAAGAGAGGGAGATCGAGTGATTTTTGAGAAACCCTAGAGCTTCCATTCGTCCATCATGTTCTAAAGTTCTCCTAGGGCTAAGGGTTGGTTTTGTTGAGTAGTTGTGAGAGATTGTTTGTATTCGTTTAGGTTAAAGTTATTGCAATAAAATTCAAAGTTTGTTTACTCTTGGTTTTCAATTGTTTGCAATCAAATCGGGAGAGAAAGTTGCAATTTATCTATTTGTTCAATTTCGGGAGAGTTGAACTCAAGAACGAGTAAACACGGTTTTATCAAATCTAGGGTAAAACTACTTTGGCTTAGGAATAAGTTGGAAGTTCAGCAGCTAAAGGAGGCTTAGCATTGGTCGGTGTTCATCCTTTGATTCACGCCGGGAGGTATTATCAAGATGTGTTCACCAATAGCACTTCGACTTAGGGATAAAAAGGAGTCACTGAAGGAAGCCTTACCGAACTTTGAATTGTCGCTTAGCCACCCGGGAAACTACGTAGTCTCTACCGAGGCGGGCATCTGCCAAGGCAGTTTTCTGTCCAGACTGTTCTAGCGATTTTGTAATACTTTGCCGAGATGGAGCATTCAAAATCCACACTATAACGCATGCCAATACCGACCTATTTTCTCAATCTAATTTCTCGACTCTTTATTTTAATTGCTTCTAGTTTAATCGATTCAAATAAAACCTCAATTTACTTGTGTTTTTGTTTTTACTTGTGCAGGAAGATAAATTCTGAAGGGTTTCCCAATCCCTGTGGAGACGATATCTTTTATATTATAACTAGGCATTAGTGTACACTTGCACTTAAAGCATGACTATTCGACAGCCTACATACCACCTGGGTAAGGCCAACGTGGTAGCCTATGCTTTAAGTAGAAAAGTGGTCGTTGAGTTGAGAGCTATGTTTTCTCGTTTGAGTTTATCACGTGACAGTGGTTTGGTAGCCGAGTTTCATGTGAAACCATCGATGGTGCAGTTGATCAAGGAGAAACAGTTGTTAGATGATTCCTTCGTTCCTCATGTTTCTGATATTGCTGAAGGAAATCCTATAGATTTTGAGTTCAATGGAGATGGTGTTTTGTGCTTTAAGGGCCGAATAGTGGTGCCATATGATATTTATTTGAGGCGCATTATTTTGACTGAAGCACATAACAGTCCGTTTGCTATGCACCTTGGTAGTACCAAGATGTATCGAGGGTTAAAGGATGAGTAATATTGGGTTGGTTTGAAAAAGGATGTAGCGGAGTATGTGAGCAAATGTATGGTTTGTCAACGAGTTAAGGACAAGCATAAGTTTCCTTCTGGTTTGTCGCAACCATTGAAGATTCCAGAATAGAAGTGGGAAAGGATCACGATGGATTTTGTTTTGGGATTGTCGTTGACTCCTTCCAAGAAGAATTCTATTTGGGTAATAGTGGATCGGTTGACGAAGTGTGCACATTTCTTGCCTGTGCATACTACGTTTACCTTGGATAGATTGGCCGAGTTGTATGTTGCAGAGATTGTACAGCTTCATGGAGTGCCTAAGTCCATTGTGTCAGATAGAGATTCGAGGTTCACATCGAGGTCTTGAGAGTGTTTGCATCAAGCCTTGGGTACGAGGTTGAGCTTTAGTACCTCGTATCATCCTCAGACGAATGGGCAATCCGAGAGTGTTATCCAGGTTTTGGAGGATATGTTGCGTTGTTGTGTGGTCGAGTTTCAGGGTTCTTAGGATAAGATGCTACTGTTGGTTGAGTTTTCTTACAACAACAGTTATCAAGCTAGTATCCAAATGGCACCTTACGAGGCCTTGTATAGGCGGAGGTTTCGTACGCCCTTGTGTTGGGCTGAAGCGGGGCAAAAGTTGATTGCTTTACCGGACATGCTCAAGGGTACAACCGATAAAGTGAAGCTTATTTGCGATCGCTTGAGAGAAGCTTCTGATCGCCAGAAATCTTACGTGGACTTGAAGCATAAGGAAATTGAGTTCGAGGTTGGTGAGAAGGTGTTCTTGAAAGTTTCACCTTGGAAGAAGGTGATGAGGTTCGGGCGGAAGGGCAAGTTGAGCCTGAGGTTTATTGGACCTTATGAGGTACTAGAGCGGGTTGGCCCTGTCACGTATAAGTTGAGGTTACCACCAAAATTAGAGAAGATACATGATGTTTTTCATGTATCTATGCTTCGAAGGTTTCGTTCAGATCTGTCGCATGTGTTGCCTGTTGAGGAAGTGGAATTAAATCTGGACTTGTCTTATGACGAGGAACCGGTGGAAATTTTGGATACGGATAACAAAGTGCTTCGTAGAAAGACCATCGAGTTGGTAAAGGTGCTTTGAAGACATTGTGGTGTTGAGGAAGCAAGTGGGAAAGAAAGGCGGACATGAAGAAGCAGTCCCCTTACCTTTTTCCGTCAGATAAATTTCGAGGACGAAATTTCTTAAGTGGGGGAGAGTTGTAACGCCCTGGTTTTGGGCTTAGAAGTTTCAGGTTTGGTTTAGACGGTTCGGGAGAACCGAATTAGTGGAGTCTAATTGATTTTGAGTTTTTAATATGATTAAATGTTTTGTTAGAGAGATAAAAATATGGTAAAGGTTCCTAAAATCCTTAATAAATGTATTAAAGGACTTGGTGACTAAAGTGTAATTTTCGAAAATTTGGTGACCAAAGGGTAAGAGCTTCAAATCTTAAAGGAGCACTTTAATTTCAGATTCTTTTAATTCAATGGGCTTTTTGGTAAATGTATTAAATGAATGAAAAGGGTTTTAATAAAAAAAGGGAAAAGACTTTTCATCTTATTTTCAAACTATCGTCATTTTACTTCTCCCATATTTTCTACCACTTTTCTCTTTAGCCAAATACTATTTCTCATAAAGGAACCTTGTGATTAAACACCTTTGTAATAAGAGATTTTATCACCTAAATGCTTTCCCCAAAGGATCTTTCCAAATATTTTTATCTATCTTGAAGTTTTGAAGAAAAGGCATCCAATTAGAGGAATCTTGAATCATTGAAGGTAGATTCTGAAATTGTAACCCCTTAGCCCGGCCTAGACGCCCGACCCGAACTAAGAAGATTACACGGGGAAAACTGAAGTCAACTTGTTAAAGTCAACCTCGATTAACGACCCTCCTTTTTTATTCTATCTTCTCTAGATGCACATTATTACCCTATGTGTTCAGCAAAGCGATTAGGTGAAAACGGCACAGCTATTGGAGTTCAATTAGGGGTTCAATTGCATACATTTGACTTTTAGGGACTAAACTATAATTTCCATAAAATACAAGGACTTTCAAGATTTTAAAGTTAACAATCTTCAATTAGTCATGTAACATGCCAACTTGCCAAATTTCAGCTCAAACCGATCATCCAAACTCATCCAATTGATCAAATAACATTCAAGGACCAAAACGTAACATCTCAAGACTTAAGAATATACTTTTAACCGAATTTTAACTACTCGTATCGATACACCTGAGCCTGTATCGATACGCGGGAAGACAGTAGCAAAAGATGGGAAGAGCGTATCGATACGCTTCCCCGCGTATCGGTATGGCCTTCAAACTTGGCTTGGGTGTATCGATACGCGAGCAATCCGTACCAATACCCTTGTACCTAAAAGCCTGAAATTGGCCTTAGCGTATCGATACACTTCCTCGTGTATCGATACGCATACCAGAAAAGTTGTAACACCCCGAAACCTGATCTAGTCGGAATTAAATTTCGATGATCAAGTATTTTATATTAGTATATATTTTACTTGAATTTTATAAAAATTATTCGGGTCAATTTATAAATTCGGGGTTAAGTTCTGGCGGTCGAATATTTTTGTTTCGATTAAAGGTTGGTTCGATCTTGTACCCAAATAGATTATATGGCTTAAGTATACCGGTTTATTATTATTATTATTATTATTATTATTATTATTAAAGGAAAAACACGTGGCAGCCAAATAATTGGCCACCACAAATGGCCATGTGGCCAAAAGGCCTAAAATGTGGCAGTTGCCACCAAATCGTGGCACAAGCAAGTTAATGTGGCAAATTGCCACTACTTATGAAAAACAAAAAGGGGATTTAAGCCCCAAAGGTGCCACGTTGCCAAGCATGCGTGGAGCATAAGGATTGGACCATGAGACGGTAATTTGGGGGTATAAAAGGGGAGGGGTAAACGGCAAGAAGCAAAAATCAAAGTGAGAGAAAAGGAAATTAGTGAAAGGAACAGAAAATAAAAATATACGGTCCAGTGTTCGATTGGTGATCCGATAATTTTGATAGAGCGATATCGAATCTCTGTAACGTTGGGGTAAGCTCAGACCCTTTGTTAGTTTAAGTTTAAGTATCGAATTTAAATAATATTTCTATATTAATTCGATACTGTCTTATTGATTCTAATCAATTTTTATTAATTGATTAACGTAGTTCATAGAGTCGACCAAGAGCAACCGCCAACCTTTTTGGAAACCATAAATAAAGGCATTATTCGAGAATCTTAAAAATATCAAATCATCGAGGTGAGTGTAGTCAGAGTCTCGTGATTAAGCTAGGTGTTTCTCACGGTTTCAATGATATCAAAATTTTGTTACTAATCCTTTGGGAAAGGAACCATCGTTGAGTCTTTCAATGCACATTTTGGTAGGCACTGGTATTATTGGTAAGCATTGTATTGAACATTTATATAAGACATGAACATAAATATTGGTCATTCACAAATTGAACATGGTCATTGTGTTACATAAATATAGAACCATCGTAGGTGCATCATCGGACATCACCATTGTCATTATAAAATCATTGAATATTAATATTAATATTAAAATTATAAGCATGCATATTAGAATACTGGATATTGGTAAAAAAAACATGGATATGGTTGAACCACTGATCATTAATCATTGTCATTGAACCATGGATCATTGCTATTGTTATTAAATATGGATTATTGAAACTATCACTCGACCTTGGATTCGAAGGACATTGGATATAGTTGGCATGACATAGAATTCATGAGCTCAGTGTACGGATGGACTATGGTCCTTGGGCTACGGCCTATATTGATTTGGCGCGACGGAGGTTCAATTTGTGGTATTGGTCATTTGGCGAGGCGGAGGGATTAGACCATTTATTGTTTTGGCGAGGCGTAGGGAATTCGCGTATCCACTATCCAAAATCGATTCAAGGGATTATTGTCAAAATATGAAAATAATGCTAAAGAACATGAACATTGCATACCTATCATTAATTATTGCATAGTTATTGTTTACAAGATTGTGCATACAATTGTTATTATCATGTTTATGACTACCTCACTAGGCAATATATGCCTAATGCATTTGTCTCATGCATTTCAGGTTAAGCTAATTGTTCGGTCAGGATCGGTAAAGTCGGAGCGCTACTGAAGTCACAAACAGGTTTATAGTAGTATATGTCAAACCTATAGACTCCTAGAAAAGTGGCAAAGTACTTGAATTAATTTAATATGCCTTTTGATATATCATGCTTAGTGCTTGAATGATATAGTTCGTATGCCCTATAGTGCTCTAAAATTTTCTTAGAAATGTTTAAAATGACATGCGTTGGCATATTAGGTAAAAGCCTATTAAGTAAAAAAAAATTACCCTAAAATTTGGCATGCAGGTGAAATATGGCATGAAAATGTATAGGCATAATAATAATATTGTATTTGAATCACAGTATAGTTCAGTTAATTATGGACAAGGACCCTTACTTTTGAAAGACCTACAGTTCAACCTTAAAACTTAGAAAAGTTTAAAATTGACCCCAAATTGAGTAAATTACTAATAGGGTTAAATTGTTAAGTCTCAGAAGAGATTAATGATGTAACACCCCAATTTTGGGCTTGGAAGTTTAGGGTCTGAACCGGACCGGTTTAAATTACGGTTCGAATATAAAAGGTGGTCTTTAGGGAAAGCCTAGTTCGGGATGCATTAAAATTATGGAAAAATATCTAAAAATCCTCTTTTATTATATATAAGAGAGTGGTGAAATCAATTTTACAAAATGGGGTTTGGAACTATGACATTTCAAGTTAGTGACTAAAATGTAATTTTTGAAAAGTTGGTGACTGTTTTAAAAGGATTGAAACTTTGAATCTTTAAGGAGCTAATTTACCCAAGGGAGAGTTTCTCCAGATTTTTCTTAAATTTTAAAGACTCATTTAATGTAATTTAATAAAAAGAAAAGAGGGAAAAGAGATATTTTAGTTTCCTAACTAACTTTTGCCAAATTTTTCCCATTTCATTTTCTCTCAATTTTCCTTCAGCCAAACACATTTCCACAGCCACTTTTCCTTTGATTTTCACACCTAAAGTTGAGATTTCAATCTCTAAATGATATCTAATCATTTCTACACCAAATCCTCATCTTTTGCTTATTGAATTTTCAAGGATTTTGGCTCTAAACAAGGAGAAACTCACATTTAGAGGTATGAACGTCCTTCTCCTCTAAATACTCAGTTTTTTACTGAAATTCCCAAGTTCTCAATCCTTAAATTGAGTTTTATTAAAGGTTTTAATGTTGTGTTCTTGATTTTGGCTTAAAATGCAAGATTTGGATTTAATTTTGAAGAAATTCGTAATAGATGATTGGGATATGTTTTGATATGTCTTTTTGATGTATTTTGGATGTCTAAATGATATGTAATTGAGATTTAATCAATGCAATCCCGAATGGGTTGATTTTCCTAAGTTTTTACTTGAGAAAATGGTGGTTTTGGGGTGATTTTGATGTTTTTCTATAGCTGGAGGTATAAGGACGTGATTAGGTCCTTTTTAGATGTTAATTGATGTTTAAGAATGATTGGATTTGATGGATCTTGGCTGGGTATTGTTGTAGAGATGTTTGGATGTGATTTCGGTTGTGTTTGGTGGCCGAAATGTGAGTTTTGATGATGGCAGCGAGTTTAGGTGTTTTGGTTGTAGATTTTAATGCATGATGATGCATTAATCTTCTGCTTTGATGTGTTTAAAACAGGGGAGACATCTTCGGACCCTTGTGGTGTTGATCCGGAGGCTTGATCGGCGTTTCGGCAAGCTTGCGAAACGGAATCGGTGAGTGAAGTTTGGTTTTCTGCTTTGAAACCAGTCTTGGAAGGTTATGGGAGTTTAGTTTAAGTCTAAACAACTTAGCTAAGCTCAAGAGTAAGTTTTTCGGAGAAACTCTCTTTTTAATGAACCATGAGATGGTTGAATGCAATGTGTTTATTTTGCATGTTTAAATTCTGTTTTGAAAGCATATTTTAGCATGTTTAATGCTGGTTTTGTAAGCCATGTGTTGAGGGATGCTCAAGGTAAGAGATCCTTGTTTTGAACATTGATAAATGTGGTTTGATGCATAGTGATGCATGATTATGTAATGGCTTTGTTTAATGCTTAAAAACAGTGGATTGATGATGGTAAATGATGTATATTGGCAAGTGATGTGTTGGTTTAAAAGTACTTGAATCGGATATAGTTAGCCGGCTATAGGATTGGGTGCACCGTGAATAAAGTCGCCTTGGATGTTGAGGGGTTGTGATTGTGCCGTAAACTCCATCCAAGAACACTAACGAGATGTCTAAGGTCATAATGGTGGTTAAAAGGCCATGTGAGGACCTTGTGTTGTGTGTCCCGTGTTCTCGTTAGTGATGTTATACAACTACCAATGAGTGATGTGGAGGGGTTGTAATTGTACCGTAGACTCCATCACGGGTGTTGAGGGGTTGTGATTGTACCGGTAAACTTCACCTTGAGTGTTTGGTAGTGTGTATGGAGCGTATGGGACAACGCTTGTAATCCGCGTATCCGATTGTGTTTTGAGTTGAAAAATGGTTATGGACTATCACTTGAAAGCCAATATGACATGTTGATGTATTGAAGCATGAGATGCTTGGTTTGTATGCATAGATGCATGATAAATGATGTTTTGAAATTAAAGGCCTTGGAAAGGTGTTTTTACAAAGTGCATTATTGTGTTGTTTCATTAGAGCATTTCTCACTAAGCATGTGTGCTTACGCTCTCTCTTTCTTGAACCAATAATGCAGAGCATTGAAGTGCTTTAAGGGCAGCAAGGAGGTCAAGGATCCAAGTGAAAGTCTAAGCTCATGTATGGTGACTATTTTCACAACACTATTAGCTTTTGGTATTTGGCAATGGGAACCTAGATTGTGTTTTTGGGAGATGTTATGGACTCCCTAAGTTGGTTTAATGCCTATGTTGATGTTTGGAACATGTAATGGCCATTTGGTAGTTGTTTTGGAGATTTGATGATTGCTTGCTTTTCATTTTAGGATGCATGCCTATAGACTTGTGGTTTTTCCTAAATGATGTTATGATTGAGCTTTGATGATGCAAATATGTTCCTTTAATTTTTGATGACTTGTTGGAATGATGTGGAGGTCTTATGAGCATGTGAGGTGGGTCGAAAGAGTGTAAAAGCAGACTTTTCTGCTGTTTCTGGGCAGGGTGTTTCGAAACACCCTTGCCTGTTTCGAAACAGGTGCATATTTTGGCCTGGGTGTTTCGAAACGGGCAGAGGCGTTTCGAAACACTTTGGCTACTGCCAGCCTGTGTTTCTGAATGGCCTAGACCCGTTTCGAAACACTTGACCGTTGGGCGCAGTTTTGAATGGTTTTGAGGTTTGCAAGCTTTACGTTTTAGTCCTGATTTTTGTATGTGCAATTGGTTGAGTTTGAGATGTCCGTTTGAGGTGAAATTTGGCAGAGAGGTATGAAACATGACTAATTTCATAATGGTAACTTAAAAATTGGTAAAATCTTCCTAATTTCTAGATTTTACATTTTGGTCCCTAAATTTGTATAATGTGCAATTGAGTCCTTTATTGTTTTCTGATTGCTGTGATTTTTGAGTATGCTTATCTCAAGAGTACACCTAGGGTTAATATTCATTTAGACAAAGTTAAAAAGAAAAAAAGGGTCGTTAATCAAGGTTGACTTTCGGGTTGACTTTGGTTTTCCCCGTGTAATCTTCGTAATTCGGGTCAACCGTCTAGGCCGGGCTAAGGGGGTTACAAATGAAACGTTAAAAATATGATTTTGAACATCAAAATAAGTTTCGATCTCTAAATATGTCTCCCGATAACACTGTCCGACACAGTTCTCTACCGGGCCAGGAAGAGGGTGTTACATTTGTGGTATTAGAGCTAGAGTTTTGTCGGTTCTAGGACTAAACCGAAGATTATTGTATTGTTATTGTGTTACTTTGCCACCTAGGAGTTATATAGTGTATATTGTGACTTGTCCACTGACCCGGTCCTTTTGTATTATAAATATGGCTGAGACTAACGAAGTTCATACATATGAACACGCTTCTGGTTCCTCGACCCATGGCGAGGAAATGAGGGGGAGAATCACAGAACCCACACAATTCCCCACCTCGCGTACCGAGCATGCAGTACCTGATGTGCAGGCGAAATGTTATCGGAACATGGCAGACATGTTTCGACAATTTATGACTTCCATGAGAGTAGAGCCACCTGCGCAGCCTACTTCTACTGTTGTCCAGTATGCTTGAGCTCCTGTTGACAAGTTGGCTTCACTTCGAGCTTACTAATTTTCTAGGCAAGATGATGACCAACCAGAAATAGTTGAATATTGGTTGGGGAACACACTGAGAATTCTGAAGAAGCAGCTACAATGTTTCGACGAACACAAGTTGGAGTGTGCCCTTGCACTGCTGACTGATGAAGCCCTCAAATGATGGGAGACCACCATTCTCATCGTCCTTGAAGAATTTATTACGTGGGAATTTTTCTTCCGAGAATTTCGAAACAAGATAATCAGTGAGTACTATCTTGCTGAGAGACGAAGCACATCCTCCACTTGAAACAAGGAGGAGGACCTATTGAGCAGTATATTCATGATTTCGGTAAGTATTGCTGCAATGGAGCTAAGTACATTAAGGAGGAAGAAAACTGTCGGATGTTCATTGCAAGGCTTAAATGATGAACTACGCCCTATGTTCACTACATTAAGCATTTATGAGTCTCAAGACCTTGTGAATCGAGTTAAGGCCACTAAAGCTGCATAGAAAGCTCAACGAGCCGGTGGGTCTAGAAAGTCTGAGAAGAGGTCCAAGGATGATTCTCGACCTCTGAGATGGAACAAGAAAGGGAGATATCAAGGTCTTAAACAGAATGTCTATCCACAGTCCTCCCGTTCTGGAAACATTGAGAGGCCTCAGTCTGTGACGTAGTCTTTTGCTAAAGCAGCGCCCGTTGATAGCATTGGAGGTTCGAATCGAGGCAACTAGCATTAACTTTGCAATTATTTTCAGAATAGACATCCAGCGGGTCAATACCGTAAGCAGACTGGAGCCTGTTACTACTGTGGTGAGCAGGGTCACTTCATATGTGACTATCCTTTGAATGCAACTAAATTTATTGCTACACTGACTACTGTTGTTTCCCCTACTCAATCCTTTTGAGGTAAAAGATCGAAGCACGGATCATCAGGAACTTTTGGACAATCAAGTGGCCCAGGGAAACCATTTAATAAGCAAGATTCAAAAGCCCCTACCCAAATGTATCACGTGAGGAGCAGAGAAGAAGAGGATGAACCTGACGCCATTACAAGTACCATCAAGTTATATTCACATTCCTTATATGCATTGATTGACCCTATTTCTACTCATTCTTTTATAAGTACCATTGTATTTAAGAAGTATAATATGTCTTCTGAACCAATAGCATCAAGGATTTCTATAACCAATCCATTTGGAGATTATGTCATTGTAAGGGTAGTGTGTAAGAACTGCCCCTTAATGATCCAAGGGATTCCTTTTTCGGCCAATTTGTTTTCTTTATCGATCCATGAATTCGATGTCATCCTAGGTTTAGATTGGCTTAGTGAGCATCAAGCCTGGGTAGATTGTTGTGAAAGAAAATTGTACCTTCGAGGTTTAGGTAAGGAAAGTGTCGTACTGATGAACGCGAAGAATCCATCATTGTATGCTTTGACGTTGGAAACCAAAGGCGAATCACAACTACAAGACATTGACATTGTGTGTGAATTTCCCGATGTCTTCCCTGATGAACTTCTGGGATTGCCCCCAACCCATGAAGTGGAGTTTGGCATCGAGGTGCAACCTAGGACTACTTCAGTTTCCATTGCACCATATGGCATGGCAGCCGTGGAATTAAAAGAATTAAAGGTTCAGATTCAGGAATTATTGAGCGAAGGTTTCATCCGACCGAGCTCTTCACCTTGGGAAGCATCGGTTCTTTTTGTAAAGAAGAAAGATGGGTCTATGCTATTGTGTCTTGACTACCGACAGTTGAATAAAGTAACCATCGAGAATAGGTATCTATTGCCTAGAATAGACGGCATGTTCGATCAACTAAAGGATGCCTCCGTGTTTTCCAAGATTTATTTAAGGTCAGGATGTTATCAAATGAGAGTTAAGGAGTGTGATGTACCGAAGATTGTCTTTCGTACAAGATGTGGACACTACGAATTCTTGGTGATGCCCTTTGGAATAACCAATGCACCGACAGCCTTCATGGATTTGATGAATCGGGTTTTTAGAAATTTGTAGTGGTGTTTATAGATGACATATTGATTTACTCTAAGAATGAAGCGGAACACCGAGATCATCTTCGTATTGTGCTTCAGACCTTAAGAAAGAAGAAGTTGTACACGAAGTTCTCCAAGTGTGAGTTTTGGCTCATCGAAGTTGCCTTCCGAGGACATATTGTGTCAGCTTAGAGTATTCAAGTGGACCCGAAGAAAATTCAAGCTATTGTAGATTGGCACTCACCAAAGAACATTGGTGAAGTCAGAAGCTTCCTTGGGCTTGATAGCTATTATCGTAGATTCGTGAAAGGATTTTCTATGATAGCCGCTCCTTTAACCATGTTATTGAGGAAAGAAGCTCCTTTTGTTTGGACCGAGATTCAACAACGAAGTTTCGATCAGTTGAAATAAGTATTGACTCATGCACCAGTCCTAACCCAACCCGAGTCCGGAAAGGACTACACAGTTTACAATGATACATCGCACCTCGGGTTAGGATGTGTATTGATACAAGAAGGCAAAGTCATCGCTTATGCTTCGAGGTAACTTAAGCCGCACGAAATGAATTACCCAACCCATGACCTTGAATTTGCTGCAATTGTCTTTGCATTGAAAACCTGGAGACATTACCTCTACGGAGAAAAATGTTATCTCTTCACCGACCATAAAAACCTTAAGCATCTATTGACTCAAAAGAAGTTGAACCTTCGGCAACAGAGGTGGATGGAACTCCATAAAGATTATGATCTTTTCATTGATTACCATCCGGGCAAGGCCAACGTTGTAGCTGATGCACTCAGCCGCAAACCTTTGCCTGGTAAGCATTGTCAATAAATTTGGAGTTATATGTATTATATAGTACATTAACTCATCGTAATATTGCTATATTGTAGCCCCTCGAGCAATTAACGCTCACTTTCGACTTCGGGAACATCATTGTCTTGTAGCTGAACTTCAAGTTTAGTCTACTATCGTTTCGCGAATCAAGAGTTTGCAAGAGCAAGACTTTGAGCTTCAATCCATTGTCTTTAAGCTATCGGACAACCCCAACTTTAGAATTAATTCTGAAGGGCTCTTGTGTTTTCACGACCGGTTCTGTGTACCTAATGATAAATCTCTTCGCACCAATATTCTCTCTGAAGCTCATTCGAGTTCTTTTTCTGTTCACCTCGGGTCTGTGAAGATGTATAAGGACCTACGCGAACTCTTTTGGTGGCCAAGCATGAAGCAGGCCATAGTTGATTTCATTTCCAAATGTCTCACGTGCCAACGTGTTAAGGCATAACATTGTGCTCCCACCGAATTATTGCAGCCTATCAATCCACCGAAATGGAAATGAGAAAAGATCACTATTGATTTTGTTAGTGGTCTGTCGTTAATTCCCGCGAAGCATGATGCCATATGGGTCATTGTAGATCGTTTCAGGAAGTCAGCTCATTTTATATCGGTTAGAATGGACTACGGTCTTCCTAAACTAGCTGACTTGTATATCAATGAAGTAATTCGACTCCATGGAGTACCTAAGTCTATTATCTCTAATCGAGATCCCTGATTTGCATCTCGGTTTTGGAGAATCTTACAAGGAACTTTGGGTACCAGAGTTAATCTTAGCACATCCTTTCACCCTCAATCTGACGGCCAGTTAGAAAGGGTAATCCAGGTAAATCATCAAAAACCTTGTCCATTGAAACCTTAGAAATTTGTATTGTTGTTGAACCTTCCTATACAGATCTTGAAAGACATGCTTCGAGCATGCATTATTGGCTTTGGTGGAACTTGGGAGAAATCTCTACCCCTTGTTGAATTCGCCTACAATAATAGTTACCAAACATCAATCCAAATGGCCCCGTATGAAGTATTGTATGCTAGGCAATGTAGAACTCCATTGTGTTGGTCGGAGCTTGGCGAGGGCAATATGTTAGGCTCTAACCTGC
Organism: Hibiscus trionum; assembly: GCA_030270665.1. NCBI lineage: Eukaryota > Viridiplantae > Streptophyta > Magnoliopsida > Malvales > Malvaceae > Hibiscus > Hibiscus trionum. Next base: position 35,464,511 of record BSYR01000021.1, read on the forward strand.
TTCGAGAGACTGAAGAGCGAGTCACCATTATTCATGATCGTTTAAAGGCTGCTTTTGATCGATAAAAGGCTTATGTTGATCTCAAGAGAAGAGACATCAAATACAAAGTTGGTGAAAAAGCCTTCCTCAAGGTATCACTGTGGAAGAAGGTTTTAAGATTTGGTAAGAAGAGAAAATTGAGTCCTCATTTTATTGGACCCTTTGAAGTCATAAAAAGAGTTGGCCCCGTGGCATATCAATTGTTGTTGCCCTCTGAATTGAGTAAAATCCACGATGTTTTTCATGTACCGATGCTCGGAAATATCGTTCTGATCCTTCGCACATTGTGGAACCTGAATCTGTAGAAATTTGACCAAATCTGTCCTACGAGGAGAAATCGATTCAAATTCTAGCAAGAGAAGTCAAGAGGCTTCGCAATAAAACTGTACCGTTAGTTAAAGTGCTCTAGAGGAGCCACACTTTTGAGAAAGCCACTTGGGAACCTGAAGAGAACATGAAGCAACAGTATCCACATCTCTTCGGTTAAGGTGAAAATTCGAGGACAATTTTTTCTTAAGGGGGGAGAGTTGTAACACCCAGAAACTCGGTCTAGTCAGAATTAAATTTCGATGATCGAGTATTTTATTTTAGTATATATTTTACTCAAATTTTATAAAAATTATTCGGGTCAATTTATAAATTCGGGGTTAAGTTCTGGCGGTCAAATATTTTCGTTTCGATTAAAGGTTGGTTCGATCTTGTACCCAAATAGATTATACGGCTTATGTATACCGATTTATTATTATTATTATTATTATTAAAAAAGGAAAAACACGTGGCAGCGAAATAATTGGCCACCACAAATGGCCATGTGGCCGAAAGGCCTAAAATGTGGCAGTTGACACCAAATCGTGGCACAAGCAAGTTAATGTGGCAAATTGACACTACTTGTGGCAAAACAAAAAAGGGAATTAAGCCCCAAAGGTGCCACGATACCAAGCATGCGTGGAGCATAAGGATTGGACCATGGGACGGTAATTTGGGGTATAAAAAGGGGAGGGGTAAATGGCAAGAAGCAAAAAATCAAAGTAAGAGAAAAGGAAATTAGTGAAAGGAACAGAATTAAAAATATACGGTCCAATGTTCGATTGGTGATCCGATAGTTCTGATATAGCGATATTGAATCTCTGCTAACATTGGGGTAAGCTCAGACCCTTCGTTAGTTTAAGTTTAAGTATCGAATTTAAATAATATTTTTGTATTAATTCGATATTGTCTTATTGATTCTAATCATTTTTTATTAATTGATTAACGTAGTTCACGGGGTCGACGAGGAGCAACCGCCAACCTTTTCGGAAACTAGAAATAAAGGCGTTATTATTCGAGAATCTTAAAAACATCAAATCATCGAGGTGAGTGTAGTCAGAGTCTCGTGATTAAGCTAGGTGCTTCTCACGATTTCAGTGATATCAAAATTTTGTTACTAATTCTTTGTGAAAGGAACCATCGTTGAGTCTTTCAATGCACATTTTGGTAGGCACTGGTATTATTGGTAAGCATTGTATTGAACATTGGTATAAGACATGAACGTAAATATTGGTCCTTCACAAATTGAACATGGTCATTGTGTTACATAAATATAGAACCATCGTAGGTGCATCATCATACATCACCATTATCATTGATAAAATCATTGAATATTGATATTAATATTAAAATTATAAGCATGCATATTAGAATTCCGGATATTGGTAGTAAAATATAGATATGGTTGAACCACTGATCATCAATCATTGTGATTGAACCATTGCATATTGGGTAATGAACCATTGATCATTGCTATTGTTATTAAATATGGATTATTGAAACTATCACTCGACCTTAGATTCGAAGGACACTAGATACAATTGGCATGCCATAGAATTCATGAGCTCAGTGTACGAGTGGACTATGGTCCTTGGGCTACGGCCTATATTGATTTGGTGAGGTGGAGGTTTGATTTGTGGTATTGGTCATTTGCCTAGGCGGAAGGATTAGACCATTTATTGTTTTGGCGAGGCGTAGGGAATTCGCGTATCCACTATCCGAAATCGATCCAATGGATTATTGTCAAAATATGAAAATAATGCTAAAGAACATGAACATTGCATAGCTATCATTAATTATTTCATAGTCATTGTTATTGTTTACAAGCTTGTGCATACAATTGTTATTATCATGTTTATGACTACCTCACTAGGCAATATATGCCTAATGCATTCGTCACATGCATTTCAAGTTAAGTTAATTGTTCGATCAGAATCGGGAAAGTCAGAGCGCTACTAAAGTCACAAACAGGTTTATAGTAGTATATGGCAAACCTATAGACTCCTAGCAAAGTGGCAAAGTACTTGTATCAATTTAATATGTCTTTTGATATATCATGCTTAGTGCTTGAATGATATAGTTGGTATGCCCTATAGTGCTCTAAAATTTACTTAGAAATGTTTAAAATGACATGCGTTGGCATATTAGGTAAAATCCTATTAAGTGGATTTTTTTGACCCTAAAATTTGGTATGCAAGTAAAATATGGCATGAAAATGTATAGGCATAATAATAATATTGTATTTGAATCACAATATAGTTTAGTTAATTATGGACAAGGACCCTTACTTTTGAAAGACCTACAATTCAACCTTAAAACTTAGAAAAGTTTAAAATTGACCCCAAATTGAGTAAATTACTAATAGGGTTAAATTGTTAAGTCTCATAAGAGATTAATGAAACGTTACAAATATGATTTTGAACATCAAAATAAGTTTCGATCTCTAAATATATCTCCCGATAACATTGTCCGACTCGGTTCTCTACCAGGCCGGGAAGGGGGTGTTACAAGCACATTCCAAAGGCAGTTAAACATACTTAACCATATCCAAACAAGCTTAAATCATGCATACAAGTTATAATCAACCTATTAGACATGCACGCATCAACAAACAGTAAATCATACTCATCGAACACATCAATCCATGATGATACGTTAGCTACTCAAGCATGTTTAAGAAAACAAGCTAAAGCATACGCAAAACACCACAGGCAAACCAAGAAACCAATTATATGCCGATTACAAGTCCAAAATCAGAAACCAAACATGCTTAAGATAGTAAACATCACGAACAAATCTAGAAAGTACGAGTTCCCACCCATTGCCTCTTATTACACTAAGGGTGAACGACATACATTTCTTAACCAAAACTCTTGGAATCCCCTTGCTATTGGCTGCCTTGATTGCTCAATTCTCTGCATTGATAAAACAAATGAGCGTAAGCATATAGCTTAGTGAGGATCGCTAAAAAACATTCATCAATGCATTTCTTAAAGCCATTGCATCATCATTTGCAAACTCATGCCTTTCTTTAAAACATGTCCATTTAAGCATCAATACACTTTTAAATTCACAAACGTATAGCATCATTTTAAACAACAGCAAATGCCTTTATCCATGCTTAAACCAAGCATCACATGCATTCTTGCATCATTCACAAGTATCTCATGCTTAATCATAATCTTCAATGGCTCGCAAGTGATAATTCTCAAACCATACCAAAACAAATGACACAATCAGATACGCGGATCACAAGCGTTGTCCCACACGCTTCATACATACTACCGGACTTCACAAGGTGAAGATCAATGGCACGATCAGAACCCCTCAACACCCGTGATGGAGTTAAATGGCACAATCACAACCCCTCAACACCCGTGGTGGAGTTAATGGCACAATCACAACCCCTCAACATCACTCATCGGTAGTTGTATAACCCACTAGTGAGAGTCGGGACACAAAACAAGGCTTACACATGGGAGCTACCTCAAGCATTGTAATCACCTTAACCAACCTCACACACGGGATCATTCCTCCACTGTTGTGACGCTTAACTAAGTCTACCCACGAGAGTCATCCTCCATCATGGTGACGCTCATTCCTCAATCGCTAGGGTACTTGGATGGAGATTACGGCACAATCACAACCCCTCGACATCCAAGGCGACTTTATTCACGGTGCACCCAATCCTATAGCCGGCTAACTATATCCGATTAAAATAACCAAGACCATTTACCATCACTTGCCAATATAATCATCAATTATCTTTACAAGCATAAACCACAATGCCACTTTCACAAGCATTAACATGCTTAAAACCAATTGCATAAATCATATAAATCCAATGATCACTTACCATGTGAATCCTTAACAAAATGGCATCTAAAACCATCAACATCATTGCTCAAAACATGCTTTAAAACAGTAATCAAAACACATTTAAATCAAGTGCATTTTAAACCAAAACATAGCACAATCTGAGGGAGACTTTCGATTTACTTACTCTTGAGCTTAGCTAAGTGTTTCAAACTTACACTAAGCTCCCAAAACCACGTTCAAAACGTTTCAAAGCTGGAAAACTCTTTTCCACTCACTGATACGCGAAGCCTTGCTCGCCGACACGAAAATCACTCCTTCGGAGCCTCCAAAAACGTCTCGTTTGCTCCCAGATCAAGATTCCTTGTTTTCACATCATCAAAATAGAGATCCAAAAGCATTAAAATGCATTTCAACACCAGAAACCAATCACAAACTCGTTGCTCACCCAAACTACACCAATTTGTCCATCCGAAACAACCGAAAACTCAATTGATTGCTTCCTAAACCAAGCCCAGCCAACATACATCACTTTCAATCAATTATAAACATCAAAACACATCTAAAATCAACCTAAACCTATCCTTATATTCCCAGCAAGCATTACCTCATCATTTCACCTCAAAAACTCAACTAGAACTATCAAGAAACTCAAGGATCTCAAGGATTTCGGAATCTATATCAACAAAACCTCTTTTCAACATATTAATCACCTCAAAACTTAATTAAAAATAATCCAAAACATAGCTTAACAAATCAAGTCCGAAAATCAAGAGTTTCATCACATTTTCAATCTCAAATCAATACTATAATGAAAAATCAACTAAAAACATTGATTAGAAGCCAAAGATCTTGGGAATTTCAATAAAGAACCTAGATTGAAGGTTGAGAACGAGATTTACCTTCAATCCTTGCTTTCCTCAATGAATAACAAGTTTTCCTTAGCAAAAATCTTGAAGAACTTGAAAGAAATCTTGTAATTTGTTTAGAAAATGATGAGAGAGTGTTTGGGAGAAAAGATTTCTTGAGAAAATGAATTAAAATGGTGTTTGGCTGAAAATGAGAAGAGAAAAGTAGTTACGTCAAATGAAATCTCATTTTTCTAATTTATTAATTTTAATTTAATAAAAATCCTTTTATTAAATCACTTTAAAATCCCTTTTAAAACACATGTCATATTAAGGAAATGCTAAATTGCCATAAAGCTCCCTGAAGATTCTAAGATTTTGGCTCCTCTTTTAAAAATTGCATTTTTCCATAGTTTTGAAACTTTACATTTTGGTCACTGCCCAAAATGTGTTACTTCCGAAACTCTTTTTTGAAAAATTGATTTTACCAACCTCTTAAACATGATTTTAGAGCATTTTAGCAATTTTTACCATATTTTTATCCTATCCCGATCCTTGATTTCCTTAAATCACCGAACTCGAGTCGAATTGTTCCCGACCGGTCCGATCCGATGTCCAAAACATCTAGGCCCAAAACCAAGGCGTTACAACTCTCCCCCACTTAGGAAATTTCATCCTCGAAATTTTTCCTGTAGGAAAAAGGTGCGGAAACTGCTTCAGCATGTCCGCATTGCTTTCCCACGTAGCCTCCTTAACTCCCCGGTGTCGCCACAACACCTTCACAAGCTCTATCGTCTTGCCACGAAGAACTTTACTACTCACATCTAGAATCCTCATTGGTTCCTCATCATAAGACAGATCCGGATTTAGCTCTACCTCCTCAACAGGCATCACATACGAAGGATCCGATCTATACCTTCGTAACACCAAGACATGAAACACATCGTGAATCTTTTCCAACTCGGGAGGTAGCCTCAACCAATAAGCCACAGAACCAAAACGCTCCTCAACCTCATATGGTCCAATAAACCTCAGGCTAAGCTTACTCTAACGCCCAAATCTCATCACCTTTTTCCAAGGCGATACCTTCAAGAACACACGTTCGCCAACCGCGAACTCAATCTCTTTACGCTTCGGGTCCGCGTAAGGCTTTTGACGATCCGATGCTGCCTTTAAACGCTCACAAATGAGCTTCACCTTCTTGGTGGTTCCTCTTAACATAGATGGCATCGAAATCAACTTTAGCCCAACTTCAGCCCAACAAAGAGGGGTCCTACATCTTCTCCCATACAAAGCCTCGTATTGAGCCATTTGAATACTTGCCTGGTAACTATTATTGTAAGCAAACTTAACCAGCGGCAAGTGCTTCTCCCAAGAACCCTGAAAATCTATCACGCAGCATCTCAACATGTCCTCAAGTACCTAGATCACACGTTCCGACTTTCCATCCATCTGAGGATGATAGGAAGTATTGAAATTCAACCGTGTACCCAAGGCTTGATGCAAACATTCACAAAACCTCGATATGAAACTTGGATCTCTATCTGATACAACAGACTTCAGCACTTTGTGCAAACGCACAATCTCGACAACGTACAACTCGGCCAAGTTATCCAACATACACATAGTCTGCAATGCCAAGAAGTGTTCACACTTCACAAGATGGTCAACAACCACCCAACCAAAAATTCCTCTTTGACAGTGTCAAAGGTAATCCAAACATGAATCCACGGTAATCTTCCCCCATTTCCCACTCTGGGATCCCCAAGGGTTATTACACCTAGAAGGAAACCAAAGCTCAGCTTCCAATCGCTAAAAACCAAACATTTGCTTACAAACTTGTCAACACCCTTTTTCACTTTATCTGGCATCACCCACTCCCAAACCACGATACACCTTCGTACTACCAGGTTACACTACGAAAGAACCACTAAGGGCTTCATCCAGAATAGAGCACCTCAACTCAACATCATTTGGCACCACTATTCAATTCCCAAAGCTCAAAACACCAACATCATTGAAACCAAAATCTTAAGGCTTTCCATCCACGATATCTTAAACACACGGTATAAGAGTATCGTCAAGTAATTGCTTATCCTTGATCAACTAGTTCATGGATGGTTTCACCCACAATTCGGCAACAAGACCATCATCCTGTGATACGCTCAAGCGAGCAAACATCGCCTTCAACTCCACAACCACTTTCTTGCTCAAAGCATTGGCCACAACGTTGGTCTTTCCATCATAATACTTCATCACCAGGCCACACTCCTTAATCAACTCCAACCACCCTCATTTCCCAAGATTCAACTCTTTTTGAAACACTGGGTACTTTAAACCCTTGTGATCCGTGAACCCTATACTTCTCAACACGAAAACCCAAAATCCGCCCACTCACCAACCAAAAATCCTCATCACGAGACTCTAACACCGCCTTCAACTATTACTTCACTTATATCAACTATCTTAAGAAGGTTTACTTACACTCAGCCAACAGAACACCCTCTCACGAGGACCCGGCCAAAACAACATGGCTTTTGAGCTTACATAACCACGCATAAAGCTCATTCCCAAGCACTTACATTCGAATGAAAGCATACGCTACAACCTTCCCAGCCTGCTTAACCACTCATCCTACAACTCATGCAAGAGCTAAGAACTCTCTACTCAACCCAAGCTAAACCTCGATTAGAACTATCGTTGGGACTTCCTTCCAACTCCTCCAAGGTCATCGTCAAAACCTCATCCACCTAAAACAACCATCCTGCTATGACTATTCAAGCAAGAATACAATAACACTTCAAAACCACATCCGCAAACCTACGACAACCGTCCATCTCAGAGAAACTACAATACCCAACGACTACTTCAAATAGCTTTTAACTACACACCAAACGACCTCAGCCAATTCCAACCAAAACGGTCTCCTCTTCTCTACCAAGCCGCCAAAGGCCCTTAAAACACCTAGAACTTTGCCTTCGGCCAACCAAGCTAGACCACACTCACTTCTAACGGTAAACTTATCCACTTCCTAAACTCACACCCACTCTTCAACTAGTACCAAAAGAAAACTTTAAACCCACAAACAACCCCAATCATAACTCATCACTATCAGGTCCAATTAGCTATTAGTAAGTGTGAACATTCATATGCATGATTGCTTACATGCCCTTACGAATGCCTATGCACATGTATGAATACTTCTAATGTCATGAAAAATGTATGCATGTACCTATATATGTAATATATGTATACAAATGATTTTAATTGTGTATGTATGTCTGTTTACACGTACTAATAACGTCCTCGAACCAAACCAAAAACAACCTCTTATCCTAATCTCAACTTTTCCCTGCTTCACCATTCTTACAATTCATACAGCAAACTACTCTAACTATTATATTTTATTCACCAATGTTGTTCTCAAAACAACACCGATTACTAACCAAAACTTCACTAACAATAGGGCCTTAACCACCACACGAAAAGATGTAAAACCAAAGCTGAGCAAAGAACCATGACTGCACTCGCAACCACAAGGAGCTTCAACAAACAGCCCACCTTGACCACCCCGAGCTAACACTGGACAATCTCGCCTCAACTGTCCAGCAGACCCACAATTCCAACAAAACTCAACCATCGCACGCCTCGCACCTCTCTGCCCTTCTTGCCACCTTCGAACCCTGTCTCAGCCGCGCTCACAGCCTCTCTAAGACTCAACTACACGCGCTGGACCTGGTCTCGCTATTTGAGGTCAATTATGCTTCACATGTCTTGTCGCACCACAGCTCCAACAAGCTCCATTATCACAACAAACCCCAGTGGGTTGCCTTCCTCAGGCGTCGACCCATGATACACTACAGCTCTCAAATTATGCATACGTTGTTTTGACAAACTAGTCTGTCCGACAGACGGTACATGCACAGGCTTTTCATTCACTGCGACCTGAGATGATCCAGACATCTCCTGAACCACTGATGATAAAACTTTCATCACAGAGCCAGCCCCTTCATACTTCCCTTTCACCTCAACCCCAGATAAAAACGGCCAAACAGGCACATTCTCAACAGATGGAACATCGTTCCCCTTATTACCCTGCTCACCCGCATGTACGACCATATTCGATCTCAACTCTCTCCTCGTACTCATTGTGCTATTTTTAACAAGGCATAATAACAAAAACAATTCAACCCATGATTTAGGCCAGCCTCAAGCAAGGATCCAAGTTTACAAATCCAGTTTAAAACATTTATCTAGTGTAATAAGGCAATGGGTACCCTGATTTCCCTCAAGCATAACATAGCATACAAGAGAATATCAAACTCATCATGCTTTCCATCATCCACAATCAGCACATATCAATAACACATCATCATCATACAATCATATTCATTTCACATGCGATTCACATCAATCAAGCATAGCATACGTTCCAATATTCAACCAAAATCATGCTTTTCAATCAACATACATCAATAAATACCAATTCATATACCAACATCCCCAATTCTTTCGAAACCTGGCTCTGATATCAACAAATGTAACTCTCTTAGCCCGGCCTAGACGCCCGACGAACTAAAAAGATTACACAGGGAAAACTGAAGTCAACTCGTTAAAGTCAACCTCAATTAATGACCCGTCTTTTTTTTCTTCTATCTTCACCAGATGCACATTATTACCCTATGTGTTGAGCAAAGCGATTAGGCGAAAACGGCACAGCGATCGGAGTTCAATTAGGGGTTCAATTGCATACATTTGACTTTTAAGGACTAAATTGTAATTTCTATAAAATACAAGGACTTTCAAGATTTTAAAGTTACCAATCTTCAATTAGTCATGTAACATGCCAACTTGCCAAATTTCAGCTCAAACCAATCATCCAAACTCATCCAATTGATCAAATAACATTCAAGGACCAAAACGTAACATTTCAAGACTTAAGAAGATACTTTTAACTGAATTTTAACTACCTGTATCAATACACCTGAGCATGTATCGATACGTGGGAAGACAATATCAAAAGATGGGAAGAGCGTATCGATACGCTTCCCCACGTATCGATACGGCCTTCAACTTGGCTTGGGCATATCGATACGCGAGCAATCCGTACTGATACCCCTGTACCGAAAAGCCTGAATTGGCCTTAGTGTATCGATACACTTCCTCGTGTATCGATACGCTTACCAGAAAAGCACATTCCAAAGGCAGATAAACATACTTAACCATATCCAAACAAGCTTAAATCATGCATACAAGTTATAATCAACATATTAGACATGCAGTCATCAAAAAAACAGTAAATCATACTCATCGAACACATCAATCCATGATGATACGTTAGCTACTCAAGCATGTTTAAGGAAACAAGCTAAAGCATAAGCAAAACACCACAGTCAAACCAAGAAACCAATTATAGGCCGATTACAAGTCCAAAATCAGAAACCAAACATGCCTAAGATAGTAAACATCACCAACAAATCCAGAAAGTACGAATTCACACCCATTGCCTCTTATTACACTAAGGGCGAACCACATACATTGCTTAACCAAAACTCTTGGAATCCCCTTGCGATTGGATTCTTTGAATGCTCTCATGTGTAAGCTTGGTTAAGGTGATTACAATGGTTGAGGTAGCTCCCTTGTGTAAGCCTTGTTTTGTGTCCCGACTCTCGCTAGTGGGTTATACAACTACCGATGAGTGATGTTGAGGGGTTGTGATTGTGCCATTAACTTCACCACGGGTGTTGAGGGGTTGTGATTGTATCGTAATCTCCATCCAAGTACCCTAGCAATTGAGGAATGAGCGTCACCACGATGGAGGATGACTCTCGTGGGTAGACTTAGTTCAGCGTCACAACGGTGGAGGAATGCTCCCATGTGTGAGCTTGGTTAAGGTGATTACAATGGTTGAGGTAGCTCCCATGTGTAAGCCTTGTTTTGTGTCCTGACTCTCGCTAGTGGGTTATACAACTATCGATGAGTGATGTTGAGGGGTTGTGATTGTGCCATTAACTCCACCACGGGTGTTTAGGGGTTGTGATTGTGCCATTAACTCCACCACGGGTGTTAAGGGGTTGTGATTGTGCCATTTAACTCCATCATGTGTGTTGAGGGGTCGTGATCGTGCCATTGATCTCTATCTTGTGAAGTCCAGTAGTATGTATGAAGCGTGTGGGACAACGCTTGTGATCCGTGTATCCGATTGTGTCATTTGTTTTGGTATGGTTTGAGAATTATCACTTGCGAGCCAATATAATGTTGATGATTATGATTAAGCATGAGATGCTTGTGAATGATGCAAGAATGCATGTGATGCTTGGTTTACGCATGAATAAAGGAATTTGTTGTTGTTTAAAATGATGTTATATGTTTGTGAATTTAAAAGAAAGGCAGCCAATAGCAAGGGGATTCTAAGAGTTTTGGTTAAGTAATGTATGTGGTTCGCCCTTAGTGTAATAAGAGGCAATGGATGGGAATTCGTACTTTCTGGATTTGTTGGTGATGTTTACTATCTTAAGCATGTTTGGTTTCTGATTTTGGACTTGTAATCGGCCTATAATTGGTTTCTTGGTTTGCATGTGGTGTTTTGCCTATGCTTTAGCTTGTTTCCTTAAACATGCTTGAGTAGCTGACGTATCATCATGGATTGATGTGTTCGGTGAGTATGATTTATTGTTTGTTGATGTTTACTATCTTAAGCATGTTTGATGATAGTTCTTTATTGACATTTATAATCTATTTACTCTTTGTTTGTGTTGTATTATTTTGATTAGAAGTTTAATGGATGCAAAAATGGTGTTTTTAAGTTAAATGGATTATATCATTAGATTTTCATAATAAATGTTTAATATTGAGTTTATGATTGTTAATAATCATGTTTTGGCACTAAATGATGTGGAGTTAATGATTTTAAGTGGGAAACCTGAAACCCTAAGATTCCCCAATTGTTAGAGTGGGTAGTGGTGGATTTTTGGAGTAGTTTGTTAGTTTTAGGGTTTCTGGAAGTTTAGGAATGCTTGGAATTGGTTTTTAGATGTGTTTTGATGTAAATGAATGATTTGAATCTTGATTTGGTGGCATGCCTTTGGTTGGCCCGAGTTTGAGTGTGTTTTCGGTCTTTTCGGGTTTGTTTCGGCTTGTCGTTGGTTTGGATTGTTGGAATATGAAGTTGTTGGGTTTAGGGATGCATTTTAATACATGTTTGCCTCTGGTTTTATGTGGCTAAAATAGGGGAGATCAATCGTGAGGAAACCGTGGAAGTGTGAGAAGTTTCGGTGGGAAATTCTTGCATCGGCAAGAGTTGTTTCGCTTTCCTGTGAGTAAATGACTGAGCAAAGCATGGTTGCTGGATTATTAAAGGTTTGAAAGTGTTTTGGGAACTTAGCATGAGTTGGATAAACTATTCTAAGCTCAGAAGTAAGTATATGTGTTATTCTCCTTCGTTCTCGGATGGCTAAAATGTGATTCTCATGCACTTGTTGATAAATGTTATTACCTACTGTACATGCATGTTTTGGAGTATTTTATACACTGGTTGTATCATGAGATGATGTTGGATGCATAAGTTATGTAGTCCATGTAAGTAGATGGGATTATACTTGTTGATTAAAGCATGAAATGTTGTTTTGGTTTAATGTTGTTGCAAATGCATGTAAAACAATGAGGTATGATGGAAAATGATCTAATATTAGCCTAGTGATTAGTTTTATAAAATGGTTAATCGGATATAATAGGCCGGTCTTAGGATTGAATGCACTGTAAAAAGACGCCATGAACATGGAGGATTGCTCCGTTCATGAACTGCAGCGGTCGAGGAGAGGTCGTTGCCTCTAAAGGATTGGTATCCTTGAGTCACACGCTCTCGCTAGAGGATTAAGCATTTAACCGAGGTTGAGGTTGCTCCCATGTGGTTTTCGGTTGAGATGGCTTGAAAGGTTGGGACGCCCTTGTAATCTGTGTATCTGATTGTTATTCTGAAATAGAATTAAATTGTTAATCACTTCGGAAAGCCAATATTGATGTTAATGTATCATGATTAAATGTTAATGCATACATGGTTATGGTATGGCATGTTCTCCTTAAGCTTTGCATAAGGTTGTATGCATGTAAAGACTTAAGTTGGGGGTAGCAAAAGGATTTGCTGTAATGAACTAAATTCATGTGCATTTTGGTTATAAGTTGTTCGTAATGATGTTTTTAAGTGCATGGTTTATGGTAAGCATTATTTGTAAAAGTTGGAAATATGGTTTGATGTAAATGATTTAACTTGCATTGATGGATGTTGATTTGAAACCTCCTCACTAAGCATTATGTGCTTACGCTCTCCTTTATCCATCAATGCAGATAACTGAGTTCTTGGGCAGTGAGGACAAGCGTGGAAGGATCCAAGTGTTTATACAAGTATGGTTTTTAAAGCTAGTCTAAGTAATAAATGCAATGGGGTGTCCATTGTTTTGGAATTTGTTGTTTTGATATTTTCTGTTTTGGTATAAGATCGGTATGCCTATATTGACTTGTATATGGCCTTTAACTTTTGGATTGTTTGGGTTTATGGTTTTTGATGTCTTAAGTAATTCGAAACTAGGAAGCATGCCTATAGGATTTTCATATGTTGCTATGCTTGATGTTAAATGCTATGGTTGGTGCCTATGATGAGTTATGAAGTACCTTTGTTGCTCTATGATATTATCTTATTTTTATATGATGAATCGAACCATGTTTGAATGCTCTATAATGCTGTAGTGAGCCTTTTTCTGGTACGTGTTTCGAAACACATGTTGTCGTTTCGATGTGGTATGCATATTTGGCTTAAGTGATTTGAAATGCGTAAGGGTCGTTCCGAGACCCCAAGGCTATTTTCAAACATGTATCAAAACACGGGGTCATTTCGATACGCCTCTATTTTATCTGAGGCAGGGAAATCGTTCTAGGTATGCTTGGTCTCGAAACGTGTAAGACCTGTTTCGGTACGTTTTGCTACTGTAATTTGTGGTTTCGAAACGGGGGTCGTTATGTTAGTTACTTGGCACCTTTTAGTTGTTTGGAAGTTTGCTTTTTAGTTCTTAAATCGTAGCTTGTGTAACTGAAGGACCTATTGATGTCGGTTTGGTGTGAAATTTTATCCGCTGCATGCTTAAACTATTTAGGACCTAATGATGCATTTAGACAAGTGAAAATGAAAGGAAAAAAATTATGGTCGTCTATCAGACGAACCTTCGCGGGTTTGTTCGGTATTCCCCGTGTAATTCTCTTAATCTGGGTAAAACGGTTAGACCGGGTTATGGAGGGTTACATTAACCTAGGCCATAGAATGATGAAGGGATTAAAGCATGTGACCATAAGCACTCATTGAACACAAGTAATCAATCTAATCATTATTTAAACCATTAAAATCATTTGATCATAATTACCAAGTATACAAAGCATTAAAATAAAACCAACATATTAATCATTTCATACAATCGTCGTCTAACATAATATAAAATCAATCAAGTTATCATTTCCTAAATAAACAATCCATCCCAATATTCTATCAACATTGCCTTATTACAAAAAATTATTAATATCGTAACCATACCCTTTTAATACGTTTATTTTAGAATCCACCTTGCCTCGGACCACGACCCAAAACTTGCTTTATTCACTACATTGACGGGAGAAAAGAGAGCGTAAGCATATAATGCCTAGTGAGTGCGCTCAAAACGGGTAAAACATCAATGCAGTTTTAAAACCAATGCACTTGTTTACTTCTTTTGAAAGCAAGACATGCATAACCACCATATGCATTCAAAATACTTTTTCTCAAGTCTCATGCTTAATCAAACCTAAGCATTTCTCATTTGTTTCTAAAACAAATCATGCACTTAACCTTTCCAAAAATATACATATTAAACCATATGCAACATGTATCATAGATTAGCAACAAAATTTCATTTGCAACCCTCAACTTAAGCTTTCTCATGCATAACAACCCATATGCAAGGCTTAAGAAGTAAACATGTATAAACCAACATTATAAAACACAATCCATTACACATGATACATCATCAATTATGTTGGCTTTCAAGTGATCATAAACCAAGTTCTACTTTACAAAATATTACATCGGATACACGGATTCAACACGTGTTCACACAACACTTCATACATTCTCTCCGACAACTCACAAGGTTCACACACAAGAATTTTCAGTACACATAAACCCCTCCACCGTTGTGACACCCGTGGTGAAGTATTCGATACATCGTATAAACCCCTCGACACCACTCATCGTAGATGTATAATCTACTAACGGGGGTTTTTGGTACCCATAAACTCCCTCTACCGTTAGGGTACTTGGATGGAATATTCGGTACGCCTTATAACCCTCTCTACATCGAAGGCGACTTTTTATAGTGCACTAACAATCCTATGGTCGACCAACTATATCCGGTAACATTTTAAACCACGTCACTTGCCAATATAATTCATTATAACCATGCATCTCACTGTTTTCATATGCATCAACACAAAACCATTTTTCCAAAGCAACAAACCATGCTTTTAAAAAAGTATAAAACACATACTTACATGGATCACTTACCACATGCATCCATCACCATTTCATGGTTAAAAACAGTATATAACATACTTAAAACATGCATAACCAATAGGTAAATCATTCTATGTTTTTAAACCAAAACATGTAAATCAAGTCTCATATCAAACCGATATTCAAAAGGCAAAAATAGGGAAAACTTACTTCCGAGCTTAGCTAAGCTTTCTAAGCTTTAACTAAACTCCCAAAGCCATAATTCAAACCTCTTTATAGTACCAAAACACATTTGCACTCACCGACTTGATATCGCCTCAACACCAGCGACTCGATGTCAACCCTCGACACCTAATTCGAAAAACTTCCAAACACTTACCATCTTTCACAAAAATATACAAGGGTCACTATAAATTTGACCACGCTAAAATAACTAATTAATTAAAGTACCCCATGACCCAATTGCACCACAACATTCGAACCACTCAAATTTCCTAACAACATCACGCCATTGTAAAAACCAATTCCCATTTCCCCTTTCAAAATTTCACACTCCTGTTCCAATTCCCCGTAACCTCCTTTAATTTTTCCACCACAAATATGAAATAAAAAGGAACAGTAATAGTGGCCACGCCACGCACTCCCTGCACCTTCGCAGGGGACAGTGCACTGCCCTGCTCACGTCCCGATCGCCCACACAAATTCCCCTGATTTTCATCGAATACAAAAGGTGCAACCTAATATATGATCCAGCAATTAAATCAACCATTCCACTACTCACCTCATTCAAGAATTTAAATTTAAATTTAAATATTTAGATTAATTTCTAAATCAATTTCACAAAATTGATATTAGATTATATCTAACCCACAAAAATAATACATAATCCAATTAAACATTTAAATTTCATCAAATCATAATTCACTCTTTAGCATCTAGAAATTAAATTAATCAATTAAAATTTATTTTAACATCAAAATACAATAGAATTGATAGAGAATCGATACAAAATACTTAGGAGATCATTAGAAAAATCAAAGCTTACCCAAATAAATTGGGAATTGAAAATGAAGATTACTCCTCCAATCTTCCAACGTGAAATCCATTCTCTTGTGTGGCTATTGATTAGAAATGATTTAGAAAGAAAATAAATTAAAATTTGATAAGAAAATCCAAAAAAAATAAAATGGTGTTTGGGAGAATCTCTTGAAAAAAAGAGAGATAAGTTTAGACATAGCTTTCTTTCTTGAGAAAATGATAATCGTAGTCAAATTCTAATTGGAAATAATAGAAATTATTATTTAATAAATAGGTCAAATAATCCCATAAAACCACAACTTTAATTATTTTTATAAAAATGTCATTAATAATATTTTACAACCTTTTGTAAAATAGTCACCATTTAATTAATATTAAAACAACCCAACTAAAATTATTCAAACTGAATTTCATCCTTTATGAAACTTATTAAATATACTTTCACAAATACTCATCACGACAAATTTCTCGAAAATTAATTTAATTATCTAAATTATTTTTCAGAATCAATTAATTAGCTAAAGTCTAACCCAAAACTTATTTCTGGGGCGTTACAACTAGACTTATAATCGCATTGGACATTTGATTTATATTCGTCACACTTTCATTTACTGTAATTGTATCCACATTAGTCACGGGCGAACCCTCCAAGCCCAATTGTAACTTATATAGCCCAATTGCATCCGTTTATATATCCCAAAACTTCTCTTTTCTGTTTATATAGCCCAATTGTGACATTCTGACCCACTCAACCTCGTGACACCTTCGTCACGAGCTTCCGCTTTCGTGATTGGCCAATTGTCATGGTTGTCCACCCTGCCTACCTTGCTCACGAGCGCTCGGCGCGCCCTCGTCACGAGCTTCCGCTCTCGTGATTGGCCAATTGTCACGGTTGTCCACCCTGCCTACCTTGCTCACGAGCGCTCGGCGCGCCCTCATCACGAGCTTCTGCTCTCGTGATTGGCCAATTGTCACGGTTGTCCACCCTGCCTACCTTGCTCACGGGTGCTCGGCGTGAAATCAGGCAGTCAAAAGGTTGCTCTGATACCACTTGTCACGGAGCCATTACCCTCTTTCCAAAAGACATGTCTGATAGGATGTGCAGGGCCACCGTTTATATATTCCAAGACCTCCCTTTTCCTTTCCGATGTGGGATTAATAACTCGGCCTCATCTCAGACGTGACAAAATGCACATTCTCAGTAGCAGCACGTCGTGAATCCTCTCACAACACTACTTGATTGTTGTGCATATTCATTGATTCGTGATTACCTTCATTTCCTGTCATCTCCATTCCATTCATCCCAATTTCGTTACCCTCATGCTCTCGACCAACATGTTCATACTGATAATTATATTCAATTTCAGCCTCTTTGTTCGAATTATCATCCTCGGATTCGTCACTCGACATCTAATCGCATCCGTTTTCTCATCACCATCCTGATTCATCCACGTGCAATCACAATTTGGTCGGAAATATATTTCCGCTTCCATCACTCTAATCTCAAATCTTTGCCTTTGAACACATAAATCTAAGGTCTCCTCTATCTTCTCCAAATGCCTAGTTGTAATTAGCATCCCCCCGCCCCGCTCTCGAAATTTGATGGTTCCAATGTCTCCTTTTCGACACGCATTAGAGTCCCTCATAATGTCGCCACATTTGTGAAAGTCTGTTGTAACCAAGACAGCGTCGACACTCCATATACCGATAACCAAACTTGTCTATTTTCCAATCCTAATTCAGGTATCCACATTGAAATCTTTTTAAACCATGTCCTCATAGCCTCATTTTCCATTACCTTCCGCCTTGTTGCGACATCAGCAAACACTAATAACACTCGAGATCCATTCAATCGCATCAGTGAAAATCCTTTTAAGTTTGCATGATTCAATTCCTCGGCCAAATCTGCAATTTTCATGGGACGACGACACCAACCAATTGCACAGCCTTGTAATACCTCAATATTTGATTCATCAATCACTCCCACAACTGATCTTCGTCGAGTCCCCTGATCCCTGTCACTCCCTACCAAAATCTCAGGCCCTGTCAAATCCTTTTTCTCCTTCGACTCACCCCGTTTACGACGCCAAAATTTATTATGTACCTCCCTTTGCACCATCGATACTCATATCTTCAATCCATATATCAACAAACCATTTAGCCTATCCTTCACTCGGATCGCATCACGCTCCCATCGCATTCGCACAAATCCAAAGCGCAATCCCTCTCGCGATCTCTTGTTTGGGATAATCACGTCAACAACCTCACCATGTCTATCAAATACCTGCCATAATCCTTTCCAATGAATATTATCCGAAAAATTTGTCACGAAAAGGGTCCATACACCTCAGCCAGACTCCGGTCGCTTCTTCTCTGCTTCCAAATGACGGCGGCCTGATCTTCCATCCATATTTTTTGTGTCAGCTAATTGTTGTGAATCAAGAGTTGAGTCAGCAACAACTAATACTCAACGACTGCATGACAGGGTCGGCCCTGGGCAAGGGCAGCAAGGGCGCCTGCCCAGGGCCCATTGATCAAGAAAATTAAATATTGTATATTTTTGAATTATATTTAAAGATTTAGTTCGTTTTAATATTTGTTATTAGAGTCTATTTTTTTAATATTTATTAATAGGGGTTAAGATTTTTCCAACATTTATTATTAAAGATCTACTCTTAATATTTTTTTTCTAATACTTGTTATTAGGGGCTTGTTTTTTATATTTGTTATTAGAGGTTGAGTATTTTTCAATATTTATTAGTATGAGTCTACTCTTAATATTCAATTTTTTCTAATACTTGTTATTAAGGGCCCGTTTTTTAATACTTTTATTAGGGGCTGAGTTTTTCTCGATATTTATTATTAGGAATTTACTCTTAATATTCAATTTTTTCTAGTACTTGTTACTAGGGCTCCAGTTTTTTCCAATATTTGTTATTATGGGCATAGTTTTCAGGTAAAGTTTTGATATACATGTTGGTAAAACTAATTTTACACAAGCCTACATATTTATATTATAAAACTCAAATCCTAAATTCCAACCCTAACCCTACAAAACTAAACCATAAACCTTAAACCCTATACCCTAAATTCTCAACACTAATCTTAAATTCTAAACCCTACAACATAAACCCCTACATTTTAAACCCTAAACTAAAACCCTAACCCCCTAAACTAAAACCATAACCCCTAAAACTAAAAGGCATATGTAAACTAGAGTTTACACGACATGTGTACCAAAGTTTTTTTAATAGTTTTAAAATTTAATTTTTTCAATACTTGTTATTAGGGGAGCAATTTTTTCAATACTTGTTACGATGGACCAACTCTTAAAATTTAATTTCTTTCATTACTTGCTATTAGGGACAAAGGTTTAAATAGCGGCATGCAACCACAACAACGATCATTATATGACGGTAGTGGCATCATCTAAAACCGCATTATATGGAACCATTATGTCCACAATAGCATATGTTACTAAAAAAATTCATAACCGCGATACTCGCAATAAACAAAATAACATCTATTATATCTACAATCATGATAAACACAACACAACAGAAAATACGACTGTAACTATAATTATAATTTAAATCCTCAATTTAAGGCCCATTTTTTAAGTTCGCCCCGAGCCTCCAAAAACTCAGGACCGGCCCTGCTGCATGAAAGTAGGGAGTCCTATAATTTGGCATACATGTTTTGTAAGATTAGTAAATCTTCATCTTACGCTGTAAACTAGGATAATTTCTTCTAAGAATAAAATCATCTCTCTGGTAGACCGTCAACAATATAACCCTTCAAATACATTGGAAAAAAAAGGTTCTGCTCTTATTTTATATTGGATTGAAACACCCCATATGAATTTCTCCTATTGAATTAATCTTTTTAAATTAGCTTGATTTTTCTTTTTTCTCGTTATACTAATCATATAATATTATTATGGGAAGTAATTTTGGATAAACCAATAATATGAAATTCACTCTTACGCGATTAAAATATCTAATTTGCTTTGTTAAGAATGCCTTAAAATATCAAATAGAGTCAGCTCAGTTGGTTCCGTAAAGTCGTTGAGTAGAGGAGGGCAAACAGCCTTTCAAAATAGAGTATAAACAATAGGCGGTCTAAAATTTATTTAAATCAAAATCGTTACCTATGCACCGGATCATGGTTTAGGTTGTACTCATATTCTTAATCGCCTATTCAAATAAAGGGAAAATGAAATATGTTAGTTGACCAGGGTAGTGAAAGCCTTACCTGTACGGTTAATATTATATACAATATGTTATTTAAACATGGGTTCCCTCATAAGATAAAGGCCCATATCCATTTAGTAACATAAGGCTGATATTGTTCATAGAGGGAAGTTCTGCTATAAGTCAGATTAAGATGAGGCTGATCATTTGTATCGGTATCAAGTTTTAACATAAAATTTTACGAGGCTGTAAAATAAATGCTTACCGTAATAATAAGAAAAACGATAGCTACACAAATACATATCATGGTAAGAAATTGTGTGATAACATAGACGGTTACCTGATAATATTAATTCTTACAAAACGCATAAGATTTTGGGTTGCTACATAAGTTCTTACAGAACATACTTAAATTATTAGAGTAATTGTTAGAAAACAATGTTATAAGTTATAACACAAATTCTTACCCAAGATCGCCAAATCCAAAACTCTTTCAACTTATGGTAACAAATTGTGTTATAACCTAAACTCTTAGAGGATAACATTATTTCTTACCCAACTCACTAGTTTTTGGGTAAGTACACAAATTCTTATGGAACCAACATAAACCCTACATAAATGGTAATAAAATGTGTGATAACACAATTTCTTACCCGTGTAAGAAATTCTGTTATGACATAAAATCGTAGAAGATAACATCTTTGATACTCAACTCATAAAAAGTAGGGTAGCTACACAAATTGTCACAACGCCTACAATAATTATTACAAAACTCGTAACAAAAAACGGTAAGAACACAAATTCTTACCTCATATCATCAAATCTAAAACTAGCGAAACTTATGGGAGGAAATTGTGCTATAACATAAACTTAAAGGGTGACTTTATATCTTACCAAACTCATAAGAAATATGGTACCTACACAAATTGTTACGAAACCTACATAAATTATTATATAACCGGTAAGAAAAAGGGTAATAGCATAAATTCTTACACCATATCAGCAAATCTAAAACCAACAAAACTTATGGTAGAAAATTGTATTATAACATAAACTCTTAAACTCTTTAAAGATAACTTTATATCTTACCAAACTGATAAGATATAGGATACCTACAGGAATTGTTACGAAACCTACCTAAATTATTATAGAACTGGTAAGAAAAAAGGTAATAACACATATTCTACCCCATATCACCTAATTTAAAAACAACGAAACTTGTGGTAGAAAATTGTGTTATAACATAAACTATTAAAGGATAACTTTATATCTTACCAAACTCATAAGAAATAGGGTACTTACACAACTTGTTACGAAACCTACATAAATTATCATAGAACCGATAAAAATGTAATAACACAAATTCTTACCTCATATCACCAAATTTAAAACCAGAGAAACTTATGTCAGGAAATTGTGTTAGACTTGTAGCATGCTGGAATTGATCTTCCAAAATCGTCAAGAGGATTGAAATTGCTTCCTGAATGAATTTGTAACCCCCTCGTCCTGGTTTGGCCGGATGACCGGCCCGAGTAGGCTACACGGGGAAAACCGAAGCGAAACCCGTTAAGGTTTCCCCTCGGTTAGCAACCCTAGAAAATTTCTTTTCTTTTAATCTTGTCTAAAGGCAAATTAATTCCTAAGTGATCACGTCAGCGGAAACATCAATAAAGAAGCACATTCGGACCACAACCACACCCCAAACAGTCCATTCTACACTTACAGAGCAGACTGTATCGATACACCAATCAAGGGTATCGATACGCCTTGACTAGGTCAACCCAAACAGTCAACTCAGAGAAGACCGTATCGATACAGCCCTTGAGCGTATCGATACGCCCTTCCCGATCAACATCTCGTGGTCAACGAGATGAAACCGTACCGATACGCCCCAACACCATACCGATACGCCAAAAACTCACCAAAATCTCAAAATTCCAGAGAGTTTTGGGCGTATCGATACACCCCCGCGTATCGATACACCAAGCCAAAACCGAGTCCTGCAAGTAAGACTGTATCGATACGGCCCTTAGGCGTATCGATACGCCCTGCACTGCAAGTCACCAATTTTTAGCAAAACAAGACCCTACTCTAAATGCTTTCTTGGACTTCCCTAATCGCATCAAGTAAACATTCAACATTCATCCACCAAGATTTCAGCATACAAGGCATTCGATACGATCAAGAGTCATACAAACAAGAGATCCATGCAATCACTCAAGGAGACATGCTTAACATTCATAAGGTATCATGCATATGACAACCATACTTTAAGCATCCATAGGCCAAGTTCATACATTCTTAGGCACATACAGTTTAAGCAGCAAAATAGGCATGGTCCACAATCCATGAGGCTAAACCATAACACATCCATGATTTAACATGCTTAACTAACCAAACTACCTAAGGAGTTTGACACCAACTCCTACAAGTCTATACCCCATCGTTTAGACATTATTACAAAACGTGAATCATACTTGAGCTAGTTTGAGAACTCCAAAGGCTTCTCCCTTGCCCACTTGCCTCCCGAACTCTAACGATCTGCATGTTGGAAACAAAGAGAGCGTAAGCTAACTAGCTTAGTGAGAGGAGCTCCACAATTCAACAAACATGCAGTTTTCAAAATATTTTTCATAATTCACAATGAAATCAATGAATGCACGAATGATCATTGCAACAAGACCACACATGGCTCGCACTAACGCGACCAACTTACACACGGTAGGACCACACATCACCGTTTGACTAGTAGTTTTCCGATGGGAACACTCATCATCTTACTCTACTACTAGCCACTACCGGTGGGACCACTCATCACCGTAGTTTAGACAAACCATCACGTGAGGCTCAACTTCTACACGACTACACAACAACAATGCAAACAACTCGAAATGCACAAGACCACATCATTCGACCATTCATTAACAACAAGAAGATGTAAAAGGATTAACTTACACTTGGGTTTAAGTGGACCTCAAGGTCCCACCCAAACCCCCAAGAGTTCCCATTTGCAACAAAATCAAGGTTCGACATTTTACTCACCGTTCTACCCAAGAGTGAGCCGAAATCCAAGCTAAAATCACTGAATTCTCCGGATTCGCTCCCGAGGCTTCACCAACAAGATTTCTTGCTTCTAAACAACCTCAACACAATCCAAACAACCTCAAATCAGCTCAAACATCAAAGTAGCTAACCCAGAATACAATTCAAACATCAAACACAACATTTCAAGCCATGAACAACCCCCAAAATTACCAAACTCGAGCAGCCCATAAGCCTCAACCAAAACTCATGTTTCCAACATTTTTACTACATCCAAATGATTCTAAAACGACCCCCAACCATAGTACTAACCTCAGCCCACAATTTCCAACCTAAAACAACCCCAAAAACCACTCTAAAACCCTTCGAAACCCCCTTGGAAACCCAAATCCGGGAATGTTTGCAAAACCATGTAAAAATTATATATGTTGGACCATTTGACTCATAGACTTCACATCTAACACTATTAAATCAAAACTTTAAGTTAAACACAATAAAGCTATCATTTTTATTCAAATCCTCTAAAAACTCAAATTCCAAAACCTTGATGAAAATGAAAACTACTTGTACTTTTGAAGAGAGGAAGATGAGGACAAGTTGGAAATGTATTTACCTTTCAAAAACGAGCTAAAACGAGGAAGCCAAGTGATGGAATAGTGAAATATGGTGAGAGCTCTCCTTGGTCGTTGGTTTTAGGCAAGAAGAAGAAGAAGATGGGATTTTTGGTCTATTTGAAATATAAGGAAATAAAACTAAAATGGTTTTTTTTTAAAGAAATCCCCTTTATTATAAAAATGCCATTAAAATGGCTATTGGGCTTTGTCATCCAAATTTGGTCCAATACTTCAATCAATTTTTGCAAAACAAAACTGAGGCATTATTTTATTTATTTAAATAGAAAACCGAGACTCAATTATTATTTAAATATTATTTTCACCCGACCCCCAAACCCGGGTGTTACAACTCTTCCCCACTTAAGGAATTTCGTCCCCGAAATTTCCTGACGGAAATAAGTACGGAAACTAATCAAGCATATATGTTTTCCTTTCCCACGTGGCCTCTTCAACTCCTCTATGTCTCCATAATACCTTGACCAACTCTATGGTCTTGCCACGCAATACCTTGCTATCAGAAGCAAGTATCTTAATTGGTTCCTCGTTGTAAGACAAGTTCGGATTCAACTCTATTTCCTCCACTGGCATAACATGGGACGGATCCGATCTATACCTCCTAAGCATCGACACATGAAAGACATTATGAATCTTCTCTAGTTCAGTCGGGAGCCTCAATCTATACGCAATAGGACCAATTCTCTCAACTATCTCATACGGTCCGATGAATCTTGGGCTTAACTTGCCCTTCCTCCCAAACCTCATCACCTTCTTCCAAGGTGAGACTTTCAAAAACACTTTATCCCCCACGGAATACTCTACCTCTTTCCTCTTTAAGTCGGCATAGGACTTCTATCGATCTGAAGCTGCTTTCAAGCGATCACATATCAACTTTACCTTCTCGGTGGTGCCCTTAAGCAACTCAGGCATCGGTACTAGTTTTTGTCCGGCTTCGGCCCAACAAATCGGGGTTCTACACTTCCTACCACACAAGGCCTCATAAGGAGCCATCTGAATGCTCGACTGAAAGTTGTTGTTATACGCAAACTCCACTAATGGTAGATGTTTCTCCCATGACCCCTGGAAGTCAATGATACAACACCTCAACATGTCTTCCAACACCTGAATCACTCTCTCAGACTGACCATCTAACTGCGGATGATACGAAGTGCTGAAGTTCAACCAGGTACCCAAGGCTCGATGCAAACTCTCCCAAAATCTAGCGGTAAACCTCGGATCTCGGTCTGACACAATCGACTACGGTACCCCATGTAGTCTCACTATCTTACAGATATACAGATCGGCCAACTTGTCTAACGTATAGGTAGTATGAACTGGTATAAAGTGGGCACACTTAGTGAATCTATCCACAATCACCCACACTGAATTCTTCTTCGAAGGAGTCAACGGTAGCCCTGACACAAAGTTCATGGTGATGCGTTCCCACTTCCATTCCGGAATCTTCAACGGCTGTAACAATCTTGAGGGAAACTGGTACTCTGCCTTGACTCTCTGACAAACCATACATCTACTTACAAACTCGGCCACGTCCTTTTTCAAACCAACCCAATAGTACTCTTCTTTTAACCCTCTTTACATCTTTGTGCTACCCGGATGCATAGCAAAAGGGGTACTGTGAGCCTCATTCAAGATCGTACGCCTCAACTCGGCATCCTCCGGAACCACTATCCTATCCTTGAAACATAAGATCCCATTCTCTCCAAAACAATACTCGGTAGGTCTATCTTCAGCTATGTCTTGCATGTAAGGTGCCAAAGACTCATCTCGCAACTGTTTCTCTCGGATTAACTGGACTAATGAAGGCTTAACCTGAAGCTTGGCTATTAATCCACCATCCTTAGACACACTCAACTTTGCAAACATAGCTCGTAACTCAACGGCCACTTTTCTACTCAAGGCATCGGCCACTATGTTTGCTTTACCCGGATGGTACTCTATGGTGAGGTCATAATCCTTAAGAAGCTCTAACCACCTACGTTGTTTGAGGTTCAACTCCCTTTGAGACATCAAATACTTCAAAATCTTGTGGTCGATGTACACGGTGCACTTCTCACCATAAAGATGGTGTCTCCAAATCTTCAGTGCGAACACTACTGCAGCCAACTCTATGTCATGTGTGGGGTAATTCTTCTCATGAACTTTCAGCTGTCGCGAAGCATACGCTACTACCTTACCTTCTTGCATAAGCACACAACCTAGCCCTATGTAAGACGCATCACTGTAAAT
The DNA here is from genome assembly GCA_030270665.1 of Hibiscus trionum. NCBI lineage: Eukaryota > Viridiplantae > Streptophyta > Magnoliopsida > Malvales > Malvaceae > Hibiscus > Hibiscus trionum. Next base: position 35,491,182 of record BSYR01000021.1, read on the forward strand.
CACAAACTCTCTCCCCGGTTCCGGTTGGATCAAGATAGGAGCCTCGGTCAAAGCTTTCTTCAATTTCTCAAATGTTGCTTGTCTTGCATCTGACCACTCATACGGAACATTTTTCTGTAGCAACTTGGTCAACGGGTCCGCTATTCTCGAGAACCCCTCAACAAACCTTCTATGGTATCCCGCCAAACCTAGGAAACTGTGGATTTCTGTCACTAACTTCGGTTGTTTCCAATTAACTATAGCTTCTATCTTCTTGGGATCTACACTAATCCCACTAGCCGAAATCACGTGACCTAGGAAGACTACCTCCCTAATCCAAAACTCACATTTGCTTAGCTTGGCATATAACTGATTCTCAAGTAGGGTCTGAAGTACTAACCGCAGATGCTCATCGTGCTCCTCTTCGGTCCTAGAGTATACTAGGATGTCATCTATAAACACTACTACAAACTTGTCCAAGAACTCATGAAACACTCGGTTCATCATATCCATGAAGGCTGCTGGAGCGTTAGTCAACCCAAAGGGCATCACCAAAAACTCATAATGCCCATAACGTGTACGAAAGGCTATCTTCGGTATGTCCACATCCTTTACCTTCAACTGATAGTATCCAGACCTCAAGTCAATCTTCAAAAACACAGAAGCACCCCTCAACTGGTCTAGCAAATCATCTATCCTAGGTAAGGGATATTTGTTTTTCACTGTCACCTTATTCAACTGCCTATAATCTATACACATCATCATGCTACCATCATTCTTTTTACAAACAAGACCGGAGCACCCCACGGGGATACACTAGGCCTAATGAAGCCTCTATCAGTCAACTCCTGAAGCTGTGTCTTCAGCTCTTTCAACTCTTTCGATGTCATTCTATACGGAGCAATCGACACCGGTGCAGAATCAGAATATGTCTCAATAGCAAACTCAACTGCTCTGTCTAGAGGCAAGCCTGGTAGCTCTTCCGAAAAAACACTCGGAAACTCACACACTGTTCTGATGTCCTAAGGTCTCACCTCACTCGTATACGAATTCATTACATAAGCCAAGTAAGCCCGACACCCTGAACTCAACAACCTCTGAGCTTCCAAAGCCGAAACCACATTGGACAAAAATTTGACATTCTCCCCAACTACCACAACCTCAAAATCATCGGTAAGCCTCAAGGAGACTCTCTTGGTCTCGAAGTCAACCCTAGCTCTATGCTCTACAAGCCAATCCATGCCCAAAATCACATCAAAACCATAGAAGGGTAACTCCATCATATCGACCGGAAATATATGGCCCTGAACTGTCAAAGGACACCTCCTATACACTTTCCTAACTACCACTGTATCACCAAAAGAGCTAGTGACATTTACACCTACCTCTAACCAATCACATGGTAGTCCTAATGACTTTGCGTGCTCACCAAAAATATATGAATGTGTCGACCCCGAATCTATCAAAGAAAGCAAACTCAAAGACTGTAATGAGAAGTTACCTGCAATGACATCAGTGTCATTCCTAGCCTTTCGCTGAGCGTACACCCTAGCCGGTCCTCCTCCCTCGGGCTGGACTGCCACAACATGAGCCAAGTTCCTCTGACCCTCATTCCTTGGCTGGAAGTTCCCACGACCGCGCCCACGGTCTCTCTGATGCTCAAAGCCCCTAGTTGGAGCTGGTCCGCCCCTAACTGGGTGTGGGCAATTACGCCTCATGTGGTCTCGAGATCCACAGTTCCAACAAGGCCCAAAGGCACCCGCACACTCGCCCTGATGGCGTCTCCCACACCTATTACACTCTGGTGTGTGCATAACAGATCCTTGGCCCTATTGGCTCTGACCATAGTTACCACCCCTATACCTCGTATCCAGCTGGTGCCTCCTATCTCTATGCCTCTTGGCATGATCTCTATCCCAGTTCGCATGTCTCTTTCCGGAGTCAGACCCACTAGCACGTGCTCTAGAGCTTAGGTTTTGCTCTATATCCTTGGCCCTAGAGACTAAGACATCGAACTCAGTGTAGTCGAAGGCTAGCATGTAGGTCTTCACATATGTAGTCAACCCATATCTAAAACGCTCACACCGCTCCTTCTCATCCGGGACCAACTCGGGTGCGTACTGGCTCAACCTCACAAACTGGACTTCATATTCAGACACGGTCCTATTACCTTGAACCAAAGCCATAAACTCTCTTTTCTTTTCATCCAAGTACCGAACTCCAAGGTACTTCCTCTTGAAGGCATTTATGAAGAACTCCCATGTGACATCCGCCTCGGCCATACCGGAAATAACAGTGGTCTACCAAGTGTAAGCATCTCCCTGAAGCAAGGAGACGATGCATCCCAACTTACGGGCATCCGAACACTCCATCTGACCCAAGATACAAGTAGTACTCTCAAGCCACCCCTCTGAACCCTCCGGAGACAACCCACGAAACTCAACTGCCCCTAAGTTACGAAGCCTCTCTAGGGGTAATCCTGTCCCCGCACCCTGAGGTGGTGTTGCAGCTTGCATACCGGCCAAAGCTGTCTGAAAAGCTCCCGCTATGGTCTAAATCAAGTGGGCCACATCTGGACCTGCCTGACCTTGGCCCTCTTGAGCCCCATTACCTCCCACATTAGCCTCAACCTGAGGCCCATTACCATCGCCTCCAACATTTTCTCCATTACCATCGGGAGCATGAAGAGCAGGAGGCACATCTTCGGGTGCCTGGTCACCCGCTCTAGGCCGTCCCCTCGGTCTCACCATAGTAAAACAAGATCTAAAGTAATAAACACACAACAAACGAGGAAAACGTTAGGTTAGCAAAGGGCAAGGACTCCGGTTCTCAAGCTCGTTAAACCAAAACAATTTTCCTTTTTGACAACAACACCTAACAATGGGGACATTCGACTACCCTTACCCAACCAGAGAAAGCCTCTGAAACATGCTTACAAACACCGTGCTAGCAAGCAACATTTAAGCATACATGATAAAACACTCATTAATACAAAGCGACTTCATAACACAACAACTTACCTCACTTACCTACCCGAGGTCTCGAAAACCTCAGGATCTGATACCACTAAATGTAACCCCCTCGTCCCGGTCTGGCCGGATGACCGGTCCGAGTAGGCTACACGGGGAAAACTGAAGCGAAACCCGTTAAGGTTTCCCCTCAGTTAGCAACCCTAGAAAATTTCTTTTCTTTTAATCTTGTCTAAAGGAAAATTAATTCCTAAGTGATCACGTCAGCGGAAACATAAATAAAGAAGTACATTCGGACCACAACCACACCCCAAACAGTCCATTTTACACTTACAGGGCAGACCGTATCGATACACAAATCAAGGGTATCGATACGCCTTGACTAGGTCAACCCAAACAGTCAACTCAGAGAAGATCGTATCGGTACAGCCCTTGAGCGTATCGATACGCCCTTCCCGGTCAACATCTCGTGGTCAACGGGATGAAACCGTACCGATACGCCCCAACACCGTACCGATACGCCAAAAACTCACCAAAATCTCAAAAATCCAAAGAGTTTTGGGCGTATCGATACACCCCCACGTATCGATACACCAAACCAAAACTGAGTCCTGTAAGCAAGACCGTATCGATACGGCCCTTAGGCGTATCGATACGCCCTGAACTGCAAGTCACCAATTTTCAGCAAAACAAAACAAGACCCAACTCTAAATGCATTCTTAGACTTCACTAATCGCATCAAGTAAACATTCAACATTCATCCACCAAGATTTCAGCATACAAGGCATTCGAAACGATCAAGAGTCATACAAACAAGAGATCCATGCAATCACTCAAGGAGACATGCTTAACATTCATAAGGTATCATGTATATGACAACCATACTTTGAGCATCCATAGGCCAAGTTCATACATTCTTAGGCACATACAGTTTAAGCAGCAAAATAGGCATGGTCCACAATCCACGAGGCTAAACCATAACACATCCATAATTTAACATGCTTAACTAACCAAACTACCTAAGGAGTTTGACACCAACTCCTACAAGTCTATACCCCATCGTTTAGGCATTATTACAAAACGCAAATCATACTTGAGCTAGTTTGAGAACTCCAAAGGCTTCTCCCTTGCCCACTTGCCTCCCGAACTCTAACGATCTGCATGTTGGAAACAAAGAGAGCGTAAGCTAACTAGCTTAGTGAGAGGCGCTCCACAATTCAACAAGCATGCAGTTTTCAAAATACTTTTCATAATTCACAATGAAATCAATGAATGCACGAATGATCATCGCAACAAGAACACACATGGCTCGCACTAACGCAACCAACTTACACACGGTGGGACCACACATCACCGTTCGACTAGTAGTTTTCCGATAGGACCACTCATCATCTTACTCTACTACTAGCCACTACCGGTGGGACCACTCATCACCGTAGTTTAGACAAACCATCACGTGAGGCTCAAGTTCTACACGACTACACAACAACAATGCAAACAACTCGAAATGCACAAGACCACATCATTCGACCATTCATTAACAACAACAAGATGTAAAAGGATCAACTTACACTTGGGTTTAAGTGGACCTCAAGGTCCCACCCAAACCCCCAAGAGTTCCCATTTGCAACAAAATAAAGGTTCGACATTTTACTCACCGTTCTACCCAAGAGTGAGCCAAAATCAAAGCTCAAATCACCGAATTCTCCGGATTCGCTCCCGAGGCTTCACCAACAAGATTTCTTGCTTCTAAACAACCTCAACACAATCTAAACAACCTCAAATCAGCTCAAACATCAAATTAGCTAACCCGGAATACAATTCAAACATCAAACACAACATTTCAAGCCATGAACAACCCCCAAAATTACCAAACTCGAGCAGCCCATAAGCCTCAACCAAAACTCATGTTTCCAACATTTTTACTACATCCAAATGATTCTAAAATGACCCCCAACCATAGTACTAACCTCAGCCCACAATTTCCAACCTAAAACAACCCCAAAAACCACTCTAAAACCCTTCAAAAACCCCCTGGAAACCCAAATCCGAGAATGTTTGCAAAACCATGTAAAAATTATATATGTTGGACCATTTGACTCATAGACTTCACATCTAACACTATTAAATCAAAACTTTATGTTAAACACAATAAAGCTACCATTTTTATTCAAATCCTCTAAAAACTCAAATTCCAAAACCTTGATGAAAATGAAAACTACTTGTACTTTTGAAGAGAGGAAGATGAGGACAAGTTGGAAATGTTTTTACCTTTCAAAAACGAGCTAAAACGAGGAAGCCAAGTGATAGAATAGTGAAATATGGTGAGAGCTCTCCTTGGTAGTTGGTTTTAGGCAAGAAGAAGAAGAAGATGGGATTTTTGGTCTATTTGAAATATAAGGAAATAAAACTAAAATGGGTTTTTTTTAAAGAAATCCCTTTTATTACAAAAATGCCATTAAAATGGCTATTGGGCTTTGTCATCCAAATTTGGTCCAACACTTCAATCAATTTTTGCAAAACAAAACCGATGCATTATTTTATTTATTTAATTAGAAAACCGAGACTCAATTATTATTTAAATATTATTTTCACCCGACCTCCAAACCCGGGTGTTACAACTCTCCCCCACTTAAGGAATTTCGTCCCCGAAATTACCTGACGGAAATAAGTACGGAAACTGCTCAAGCATATCTGCTTTCCTTTCCCACGTGGCCTCTTCCACTCCTCTATGTCTCCATAATACCTTGACCAACTCTATGGTCTTGCCACGCAATACCTTGCTATCAGAAGCAAGTATCTCGATTGGTTCCTCGTTCTAAGACAAGTTTAGATTCAACTTTATTTCCTCCACTGGCATAACATGGGACGGATCTGATCTATACCTCCTAAGCATCGACACATGAAAGACATTATGAATCTTCTCTAGTTCAGTCGGGAGCCTCAATCTATAAGCAACGGGACCAATTCTCTCAACTATCTCATACGCTCCGATGAATCTTGGGCTAAACTTGCCCTTCCTCCCAAACCTCATCACCTTCTTCCAAGGTGAGACTTTCAAAAACACTTTATCCCCCACGGAATACTCTACCTCTTTCCTCTTTAAGTTGGCATAGGACTTCTGTCGATCTGAAGCTGCTTTCAAGCGATCACATATCAACTTTACCTTCTCGGTGGTGCCCTTAAGCAATTCGGGCATCGGTACTAGTTTCTGTCCGGCTTCGGCCCAACAAACCGGGGTTCTACACTTCCTACCATACAAGGCCTCATAAGGAGCCATCTGAATGCTCGACTGAAAGCTGTTGTTATACGTAAACTCCACTAACGGTAGATATTTCTCCCATGACCCCTGGAAGTCAATGATACAACACCTCAACATGTCTTCCAACACCTGAATCACTCTCTCAGACTGACCATCTGACTGCGAATGATATGAAGTGCTGAAGTTCAACCAGATACCCAAGGCTCGATGCAAACACTCCCAAAATCTAGCGGTAAACCTCGGATCTCGGTCTGACACAATCGACTTCGGTACCCCATGTAGTCTTATTATCTCACAGATATATAGATCGGCCAACTTTTCTAACGTATAGGTAGTATGAACTGGTATAAAGTGGGCACACTTAGTGAATCTATCCACAATCACCCACACTAAATTCTTCTTCGAAGGAGTCAACGGTAGCCCTGACACAAAGTCCATGGTGATGCGTTCCCACTTCCATTCCGGAATCTTCAACGGCTGTAACAATCCTGAAGGAAACTGGTGCTCCGCCTTGACTCTCTGACAAACCATACATCTACTTACAAACTCGGCCATGTCCTTTTTCAAACCAACCCAATAGTACTCTTCTTTTAACCCTCGATACATCTTTGTGCTACCCAGATGCATAGCAAAAGGGCTACTGTGAGCCTCATTCAAGATCGTACGCCTCAACTCGGCATCCTCCGGAACCAGTATCCTATCCTTGAAACATAAGATCCCATTCTCTCCAAAACAATACTCGGTAGGTCTATCTTCGGCTATATCTTGCACGTGAGGTGCCAAAGACTCATCTCGCAACTGTTTCTCTCAAATTAACTGGACTAATGAAGGCTTAACCTGAAGCTCGGCTATTAACCCACCATCCTTAGACACACTCAACTTTGCAAACATATCTCGTAACTCAACGGCCACTTTTCTCTAGTTCAGTCGGGAGCCTCAATCTATACACAACGGGACCAATTCTCTTAACTATCTCATACGGTTCGACTACTCAACTGAGTCTACATCCACTACCTTAGCACACCACTAAGTATTTCCCAATTCACTACTATGAAATATTCCTTTTGAGGCCAAAGGGATAACCTTACAACCCTATCTTTTTAATGGCTAAGATAGAACCACTCTAGTTTTTCACTAAGGCTAAACTAGAACCTCTCCTTTTACAAGGGATTTGTTTGGTAAACTAAGTACCTCACAAGGTGGGTGTTTACACAATTTAAGCTCACTAGAAAGAGTAAAAGATTTACAATTTAAGCACTCACTTAAACTATGTACAAGAGAAATGAAGAAAAGTGATTTAGACTCAAATTCTCTTGATCATCTTGCTTGGATGTGTTCTCTAACCATCTTCAAGTGTCCCAAGGTTGCTTTTATAGTGTGGAATGATATTCTAGCCGTTGGGATGTTTTGGAGCCGTTGGAAAGTCATAAAGTCGAGCTTTAAATTCCCACCTGCACAGAGGTTTCGAAACCTTTACCAGAGGTTTCGAAACCTTAAGAAGGGAATTGTATAAACTAGCTATTACAAGGCCAAGGTTTCGAAACCTTTGCTAAGGTTTCAAAAACAGTGGCATTCTGCCCAGAAAGGTTTCGAAACCTTATAGGGATGGTTTCGAAACTTTCACTTAAAAACTCAAATTTGGCTAGTTTTTAACTTTTAAATGTATATTCGATATAGGTGCAAAGTCAAAACATTTTAAACATATTTTTCAGGTTTTAAGGAATTTTGAATTATTTTTGAAATCTTTAAACAAGTCCAAAACATTTTTCACATAATTGTTATATCAAAATATTTCTCAACAAATTGTGTTATAACATAAACTCTTAAAAGATAACTTTATATCTTACGAAACTCATAAGAAATAGGCTACATACACAAATTGTTACGAAACCTACATAAAATATTATAGAATCGATGAGAAAAAAAGGTAATAACACAAATTCTTACCTTATAACCAAATCTAAAACCAGCGAAACTTATGGAAGAAAATTGTTTTATAACATAAACTCTTAGAGGATAACAATATATATCTTACCAAACTCATAAGAAATAGGGTACCTACACAAATTGTTACAAAATTTACGTAAATTATTATAGAACCGATAAGAAAGAAAGGTAATAACACAAATTTTTACCTCATATCACCAAATCTAAAACTAGCGAAACTTATGGTAAGAAATTGTGTTATAACATAAACTCTTAAAAGGGTAACTTTATATTTTATCAAACTCATAAGAAATAGGGTACCTACACAAATTGTTACGAGACCTACAAAAAATTTTATAGAACCGATAAGAAAAAAAGTAATAATACAAATACTTACCCTATATCACCAAATCGAAAACCCTTCAAACTGTAATGCCCCGGGTTTAGGGGTCGAAAGTTACTCGGGTAAATTGGGTTCGAGTCGTGGGTTCGTTTAAAAAAAAATTAAACTAAGCCTTGGGTTTAATTAAAAGGGTTTGATTTCATTAAGGGCATGTTGGTAATTTTGAAAATAAAGAAAAGATGAGTAAAAGGGCATTTTAGTAACTTTTCTCTTCTTCTTCCTCACTTTAATAATTTCACGTCAAAACGTCCCTAAACCCTGTTGTTATTATTCCATCAAATCCTTTCACCATTCCAAGTGTTTTCATCAAGGTAAGACTATTTTTGACTTGTCCTCTTCATTCCTAACACATTGATGGTTTTAGTTTTTGAAAAACACCATTGTTGAGATTTCCTAGTTTTCAAGGTTTTAAAGAAAATGAAGGAGCTTTAGTGTGTTTTATTGGGTTTTCATTTTTTAAAGCTTATTTATGTTGAACCCTTGCCCTTAGATGCAATATATTTCAAAATGGAAAGGTTTTAACAAGAATCCCGAAATGGGTCTTGTGGGTGTTTTAAAAGGGGTGAAAATTAGTGTTTTGGTGTGGTTTTGTGAAAGGGAGTTGGGCTGGGGTTATAGTGATATTAGAAGGATGATTTAAAGGTGTTTAAAGGTGTTTTGGGTGTTGGAATCAAAGGTTTTCTGCTGGGTAATTTGGGAGTACGAAAATGGGGATTGTTGGTATTGGCATTGGGTTGAAATTGTGAGAATTTGACTTGTAGTTGTAGTTTGGGGTTGTGACAGTGTTTTGTGATGTTTTGGCTGAGAAATGTATTGTTTTTGATTTGTTAGAATCAAGGGAAAACGTTGGAGAGGCTTCGGGCACTAATCCGGAGAATTTGGAGACTTGAGATCGGTGTTCGGCTTCCGTTTGGGTTGCAACGGTGAGTGAAAATGGTTTGAACTTGTTTTGCTTTCGAAATGGGTTCTTGGGGGTTTGGGTGGAGCCTTGTGGGCTAACCTAAACCCAAATGTAATTTACTAATCCTACATTGGTGGTTAAGTGTTGATGTACGGTTAATTGTTGTGATATCATATGCATTGTGGATTGTTTTTACATCAGTTGTTGTTGTTGTGTAGTCGTTGTTGGGTCGAGCCTCACGTGATGGTTGTTATAACTACGGTGATGTGTAGTCCCACCGGTAGTGACTAGTAGAAGAGTACTTTGATGTGTAGTCCCATCGAAAAACTACTAGTCGAAACGGTGATGTGTAGTCCCACCGTGTATTGCGTCGTGCTTGTGCAAACCTCGTAATTGTGTTGTTGTGCCTCATTTTTGTGCATATAAATGGTTTACTTATCTTTTAAGAAATGTGTTTTGAAAACTGCATTGTTGATGAGTTTTTAGAGCTTCGCTCACTAAGCTGTCAAGCTTACGCTCTCCTCTTTTTCCAACATGCAGATCGTTAGAGTTCGGAAGGAAAGTGAGCGAGGGAGGAGCTTTTTGGAGTTCTCGAGTAGCTCAAGTATGCTTTAAGTATTTGTAATAATGCCTAGATGATGGGGGTATTAGACTTGTATGGAGTTGGTGCCAAACTCCCTAGTTTGATTTTGTTGATGTTCTAGCATGTTGAGTTGTTGACGCTATGTTGGATATGTCTATGCTTTTATGTCGTGGAGTGTAAATCATGTCTACCTTGTTGCTTAATGCCTTGTGCTTGATGGATTATGACCTATTCCCATGAATGCTATATGTTGTTTTGTGAGCATGTGAAACCTTGCCATGGAATGCTAATTGTGTGTTTATTGCCTTTGAATGAAATGGTTTAGTTATGCATGCTTTATGCAAGTTTTCTACCTAAATGCCTATCTTGAGATGTATGTCTTGTTGGTTCAGCTAAGTAGCCTTGTATGCCTAATTTGGGTTGCTAAATGATGTATGAGTGTTGATATGATACTAGGCAAGTCGTAAATTGCATCTAGAGTCGAGTCTTTGTGCCTTTTCTGCTAATTTAAGTCTTAAAGTGTAGGGTGTATCGGTACGCCCAAGGGTCGTATCGATACGGTCCTACGCTTTGGGACTCAGATTTGGCTTAGCGTATCGGTACATGGGGGCATATCGATATGCCAAAACCTCTATGGAAATATGAGATTTTGACCAGATTTTGGTGTATCGGTACGGGTCTAGGGTGTATCGGTACGGTCATATCTCGTTGACCGTGAGAAGTTGACCATTGAGGGCGTATCGGTACGGTCAACCAGTGTACCGATATGGTCTCCCTAGGTTGACTATGGGTAGTTGACATGGTCAAGGCGTATCGGTACCCTCTCCTAGCGTATCGATACGACCTGTTGTAAAGTCTAAAATGGGATGTTCAATTGCTTGTTTTAATTGCTTCGTATCGTTTCATTGTCTTTCCGCTGTCGTATAACACATAGGATGTATTAAAGCATTTAGACAAGATAATAATTAAAAGAAATTTTCTAGGGTTGCTAACCGAAGGGGAGCCTTAATGGGTTTCACTTCGGTTTTCCCCGTGTAGCGTACTCGGACCGGTCAGTCGTCCAGACCGGGACGAGGGGTTTACATTTGGTGGTATCAGAGCCTGAGGTTTCTGAGACCTCGGGTAGGTAAGTGAGGTAAGTTTGATGTGTTATGTTGTTGCTATGTATCGGTGAGTGTTTTACCATGTGTGCTTGAAGTTACTTGCTAGTACGGTGTTTGAAAGCATGTTTCGGTGACCTTGTTGTTGGTTAAGGGTTAGTCAGATGCCCCCATTGTTAGGTGTTGTTGTCAAAAAAATGGTTTTTGGTTAAACGAGCTTGAGAACCGGAGTCCTTGCTTTTTTGCTAACCTAACATTTTTCTTGTTTGTTGTGTGTTTGTTGTTTTAGATTCTATCTTGTTATGGTGAGACCGAGGGGGCGGCCTAGAGCGGGTGACCAGGCACCCGTGGGTGAGCCTTCTGTTCCTTCTGCTCCCGGTGGTAATGGAGTGGGTGGCGAAGGTAATGTGTCTCATGCTGGTGCGCAAGTCGGAGGCGATGGTAATGGGCCTCAGGCCGATGCTAATGTTGGGGGTGTTGGAGCTCAGGGGAGTCTGGGTCCAACGGGCGCGGACATGACCCATTTGATTCAGATCATAGCCGGAGCTTTTCAGACAGCTTTGGCCGGTATGCAAGCTGCAGCACCACCTCAGGGTGCGGGGACAGGTCTACCCTTAGAGAGGCTTCGTAACTTGGGAGTAGTTGAGTTTCGTGGGTTGACTCCCGAGGGTTCAGAGGCGTGGCTTGAGAGTACTACACGCATCTTGGGTCAGATGGAGTGCTCAGACGCCCGTAAGTTGGGTTGCATTGTCTCCTTGCTTCAGGGGGACACTTATACTTGGTGGACCACTGTTACTTCGGGCATGGCCGAAGCGTATATCACGTGGGAGTTCTTCAGAAATGCCTTCAAGAGGAAGTACCTCGGGATTCGATACTTGGATGAGAAGAAGAGGGAGTTTATGGCTTTGGTTCAGGGTAACAGAATCGTGTCCGAGTACGAGGTTCAGTTTGTGAGGTTGAGCCAGTATGCACCTGAGTTGGTTCCTAATGAGAGGGAACGGTGTGAGCGTTTCCGATATGGGTTGACTAGAGATGTGAAGACCTACATGCTTGCCTCTGACTACACTGAGTTCGATGTCTTGGTCTCTAGGGCCAAGGACATTGAGCAGAACTTATGCTCCAGTTCCCGTGCTAGTGGGTCCGATTCCGGGAAGAGACACGCGAATTGGGATAGAGACTATGCCAAGAGGCATAGGGATAAGAGATATCAGCCCAATTCGAGGCATAGGGGTGGTAACTATGGTCAGTGCCGTCAGGGCCAAGGAGCTGTTGTTCACATTCCGGAGTGCACTAGGTGCGAGAGATGCCATCAGGGTGAGTTTATAGGTATCTACGGAGCGTGTTGGAACTATAGTTCCCGAGACTATTTGAGGCGTGACTGTCCACACCCGGCTAGGGGCGGACTGACTCCAGCTAGGGGTTTTGAGCATCAGAGAGGCCGTGGGCGCGGTCGTGGAAACTTTCAGCCGAGGAACGAGGGTCAGAGGAACCTAGCTCACGTAGTGGCAGTTCAGCCCGAGGGAGGAGGACCGGCTAGGGTGTATTCTCAGCGAGAGGTAGGGAATGACATTGATGTCATTGCAGGTAATTTCTCGTTACAGTCTTTGAGTTTGCTTTCTTTGATAGATTCGGGGTCGACACATTCATAGATTTTTGGTGAGCACGCAAGATCATTAGGGTTACCATGTTAGTGGTTAGAGATAGGTGTAAATGTTACTAGCTCTTTTGGTGATACAATGGTAGTTAGGAAAATGTTAGGAGGTGCCCTTTGATGGTTCAGGGCTACGTGTTTCTGGTTGATATGACAGAGTTACCGTTCTACGGGTTTGACGTGATTTTGGGCATGGATTGGCTCGTAGAGCATAGAGCTAGGGTTGACTTCGAGACCAAGAGAGTCTCCTTGAGGCTTACCGATGACTTTGAGGTTGTGGTAGTTGGTGAGAACGTTAGGTTCTTGTCCAATGTGGTTTCGACTTTGGAAGCTCAGAAGTTGTTGAGTTCGGGTTGTCATGCTTACTTAGCTTATGTAATGAATCCGAATATGAGTGAGGTGAGACCTCAAGACATCAGAACAGTATGTGATTTTCCGAGTGTCTTTCCGGAAGAGTTGTCGGGTTTGCCTCCAGATAGAGCAGTTGAGTTTGCTATTGAGACGTATTTCGATTCTGCACCAGTGTCTGTTGCTACGTATAGAATGGCACCGAAGGAGTTGAAAGAGTTGAAGACACAACTTCAGGAGTTGTCCGATAGAGGCTTCATTAGACCTAGTGTTTCTCCATCGGGTGCTCCGGTTTTGTTTTTGAAAAAGAAAGATGGTAGCATGAGGATGTGTATAGATTATAGGCAGTTGGACAAGGTGACAGTGAAGAACAAGTACCCCTTGCCTAGGATAGATGACTTGCTTGATCAGTTGAGAGGTGCTTCTATGTTTTCAAAGATTTACTTGAGGTCTTGATACTATCAGTTGAAAGTGAAAGATGTAGACATACTGAAGACAGCCTTTCGTACACGTTATAGGCACTATGAGTTCTTAGTGATGCCTTTTGGGTTGACCACGCTCCAGCAGCTTTTATGGATATGATGAACCGTGTGTTTCACGAGTTTTTAGACAGATTTGTGGTAGTATTCATAGATGACATCCTAGTGTACTCTAGGACCGAAGAAGAGCGTGATGAGCATTTGAGGTTAGTGCTTCAGACCTTGCTTAAGAATCAGTTGTGTGCCAAGCTAAGCAAATGTGAGTTTTGGATTAGGGAGGTAGTCTTCCTAGGTCATGTGATCTTGGCTAATAGGATTAGTGTGGATCCCAAGAAGATAGAAGCAATAGTGAATTGGAAACAACCGAAGTTAGTGACAGAAATCCGCAGTTTCCTAGGTTTGGCAGGATATTATAGAAGGTTTGTTGAGGGATTTTCTAGGATAACGGCTCTTTTGACTAAGTTGCTCCAGAAGAATGTCCCCTATGAGTGGTCAGATGCAAGACAAGAAGCGTTTGAGAAGTTGATGAAAGCTTTGACCGAGCTCCTATCTTAATACAGCCTGAACCGGGGAGAGAATTTGTGGTTTATAGTGATGCATCATGCGTAGGTTTAGGTTGTGTGCTTATGCAAGAAGGTAAGGTGGTATCTTATGCTTCGAGGCAGTTGAAAGTTCATGAGAAGAACTATCCCACCCATGACATAGAGCTAGCCGCAGTAGTGTTCGCTTTGAAGATCTGGAGACACCATCTTTATGGTGAGAAGTGTACGGTGTATACCGACCACAAGAGCTTGAAGTACTTGATGTCTCAGAGGGAGTTGAACCTTAGGCAGTGTAGGTGGTTAGAGCTTCTTAAAGACTATGACCTTAAGATAGAATACCATCCGGGTAAGGCAAACGTAGTGGCCGATGTTTTGAGTAGAAAAGTGGCAGTTGAGTTACAAGCTATGTTTGCGAGATTAAGTGTGTCCAAAGATGGTGGGTTGATAGCCGAACTTCAGGTTAAGCCTTCGCTAGCCGAGTTGATTCGAGAGAAGCAGTTGCGAGACGAGTCTTTGGCACCTCACGTGCAAGATATAGCCGAAGATAAGCCTACTGATTATTGTTTTGGTGAGAATGGGATCCTATGTTTCAAGGATAGGATAGTGGTTCCGGAAGATGCCGAGTTGAGACGTACGATCTTGAATGAAGCTCACAACAGTCCTTTTGCTATGCATATGGGTAGTACGAAGATGTACCGAGGGTTAAAAGAAGAGTACTATTGGGTTGGATTGAAGAGGGACGTGGCCGAGTTTGTGAGTAAGTGTATGGTTTTTCAGCGAGTCAAGGCCGAGCATCAGTTTCCTTCAGGGTTTTTACAGCCGTTGAAGATTCCGAAATGGAAGTGGGAACGTATCACCATGGACTTTGTGTCAGGGTTACCGTTGACTCCTTCGAGGAAGAATTCAGTATGGGTGATAGCTGATAGATTCACTAAGTGTGCTCACTTCATACCTGTCCATACCACTTATACTTTAGATAAGTTGGTCGATATGTACATCTGTGAGATAGTGAGACTACATGGGGTACCGAAATCGATTGTGTCAGACCGAGATCCGAGGTTCACAGCTAGATTTTGGGAGTGTTTGCATCGTGCCTTGGGTACTTGGTTGAACTTCAGTACTTTGTATCATCCGCAGTCCGATGGTCAGTCTGAGAGAGTGATTCAGGTGTTAGAAGATATGTTGAGATGTTGTATCATCGATTTTCAGGGGTCGTGGGAGAAACATCTACCGTTAGTAGAGTTTGCATACAACAACAGTTATCGGGGTAGTATTCAGATGGCACCGTACGAAGCTCTATATGGTAGGAGGTGTAGGACTCCGATTTGTTGGGCCGAAGCCAGACAAAAGCTTGTACTGATGCCCGATTTGCTTAAGGGTACTACCGAGAAGGTAAAGTTGATATGTGATCGTTTGAAGGCAGCTTCAGACCGACAGAAGTCGTATGCCGATTTGAAGAGAAAGGAGATAGAGTATGCCGTGGGTGAGAAAGTGTTTCTGAAAGTCTCACCTTGGAAGAAGGTGATGAGGTTTGGTAGGAAAGGTAAGTTAAGTCTGAGGTTCATTGGACCTTACGAGGTAGTTGAGAGGATTGGTCCTGTTGCATATAGGTTCAAACTCTCGGCCGAGCTAGAGAAGATTCATGATGTATTCCACATGTCGATGCTCCGCAAATATAGATCGGATCCGTCTCACGTAATGCCAGTGGAAGAAATTGAATTGAATCCGAATTTGACATATGATGAGGAACCGGTAGAGATCTTAGCCTTAGACAACAATGTGTTGCGTGGAAGATCAATTGAGTTAGTCAAAGTGAGGTGGCAACGTCGAGGGGTAGACGAGGCCACTTGGGAAAGGAAAGGGGATATGGAAAGGCAGTTTCCCTATCTCTTCCAGTCGGGTAATTTTAGGGACGAAATTCCTTAAGTGAGTGAGAGTTGTAACGCCTTGGATTTAGGGGTCGGAAGTTACTCGGGTAAATTGGGTTCGAGTCGTGGGTTCGTTTAAAAAAAATAAACTAAGCCTTGGGTTTAATTAAAAGGGTTTGATTTCATTAAGGGCATGTTGGTAATTTTGAAAATAAAGAAAAGATGAGTAAAAGGGGATTTTAGAAACTTTTCTCTTCTTCTTCCTCACATCAAAAATTTCACGTCAAAACCTCCCTAAACCTTGTTGTTACAATTCCATCAAATCCTTTCACAATTCCAAGTGTTTTCATCAAGGTAAGACTATTTTTGACTTGTCCTCTTCATTCCTAACACATTGATGGTTTTAGTTTTTGAAAAACATCATTGTTGAGATTTCCTAGTTTTCAAGGTTTTAAAGAAAATGAAGGAGCTTTAGTGTGTTTTTGTTGGGTTTTCGTTTTGTAAAGCTTATTTATGTTGAACCCTTGCCCTTAGATGCAATATATTTCAAAATGGAAAGGTTTTAACAAGAATCCCAAAATGGGTCTTGTGGGTGTTTTAAAAGGGGTGAAAATTAGTGTTTTGGTGTGGTTTTGTGAAAGGGAGTTGGTCTGGGGTTATAGTGATATTAGAAGGATGATTTGAAGGTGTTTAAAGGTGTTTTGGGTGTTGGAATCAAAGGTTTTCTGCTGGGTAATTTGGGAGTACGAAAATGGGGATTGTTGGTATTGGTTTTGGGTTGAAATTGTGAGAATTTGACTTGTAGTTGTAGTTTGGGGTTGTGACAGTGTTTTGTGATGTTTTGGCTAAGCAATGTATTGTTTTTGATTTGTTAGAATCAAGGGAAAACGTTGGAGAGGCTTCGGGCACTAATCCGGAGAATTTAGAGACTTGAGATCGGTGTTCGGCTTCTGTTTGGGTTGTAACGGTGAGTGAAAATGGTTTGAACTTGTTTTGCTTTCGAAATGGGTTCTTGGGGGTTTGGGTGGAGCCTTGTGGGCTAACCTAAACCCAAGTGTAAGTTACTAATCCTACCTTGGTGGTTAAGTGTTGATGTACGGTTAATTGTTGCGATATCATATGCATTGTGGATTGTTTTTACATCCGTTGTTGTTGTGTAGACGTTGTTGGGTCGAGCCTCACGTGATGGTTGTAATAACTATGGTGATGTGTAGTCCCACCGGTAGTGACTAGTAGAAGTTACTAATCCTAATTTGGGTTGCTAAATGATGTATGAGTGTTGATATGATACTAGGCAAGTCGTAAATTGCATCTAGAGTCGAGTTTTTGTGCCTTTTGCTGCTAATTTGAGTCTTACAGTGCAGGGCGTATCGATACGGTCCTACGCTTTTGATTTGCAGTCAAACTTACTAAAATATTTAGCTTGTTTAGCTTGATTAATTAATACATCCTTTCTTGGGATAAAATAACCGTTAAATATAATATTTTGGTTTAGTCTTTTGTAATTAATAATCATTCTAGCTTTTCCTGTTTTTATTTCTGCATGATTTCTTACCATGAATGTTGGACTAGAATGCGGACTATTAGTATGTTCTATTAATCCTTTGTCTAATAATTCTTTTATTTGAATATCAAATTCATCTATATCCTGTTTGGTATAGATCATGGGTTTTACTCTTATGATTTTATTAAGATTTTCTAATTTTATACTACAGTATCTTGGACTTATTTCCCATAATTTTAATGGTTCTTCACTAAAATTATTTTCTAATATTTTGAACAACCAATGATTAGTGTCTATTTGATTGATGCTTTCTAATTTTGGAGGTCTAAATTTGTCATCACATATAAACCTATGATTTTTTATTAAAGAAATTTCTATCGGTATTTTTTCTACAGATAGAGTGATCCTATTATTATCTATTGAGAATGGTAAATATTTATGGATAAAATTATTTCCTTATAATATATCCCCATGCATGTGAGGAAAACATAAAAGCTTAGGAACTATGAATTTAGTTCCATTTATGTAAATAGGCACATTTTTGGCTTTGTACTCAATAATGGTTTCATTTCTATTTATTCCTATGGCTTTAACTGGATTTTTCATTAATTGCCATTTTTGGCTAGGGATTGCATTTTTTCTACAGCTACTTGTTGTAGCTCCAGTGTCAAGTAGGGCATGTAAAGAATATTTTTTATATTCTTTAAAATAGAATATAATTTCTACATATGTATAATATTTTCTATGCTGAGAATTAAAAAAAGTAATTATATCGTTTCTTAATTTTAATTGTTGTATTATTGTAGAAGTTTGCATTTCCTCCATTCTAGTGTTTCTAAAATTAACAGAATTTATACTTGATTCTGTAGGGAAAATAGGAATATGAACTGTTTTCATTCCTATTGGTGTCAAATTATTTTCTTCGATTTCCTCTACCGGTTCTTCATTAGAGGTTGATGGTAATAGTAAATTTTTACTATCATTATTAATAGGTGTATTCCTAAAGTATAATTTATCACCTGACACAACATATTCTATTGTGAGTACCGGTTTGGAACTACTTGCATCAGTAATCTTTTCTATCATCCAATCTTTAGGAATGGATAGATCTTTTAAGTGTAATAAAGTTGGTTGTATTTCCGTAGTAAATTTATTCGGTTCAAAAAGTTCAATAATTTTGTTATTGACTTCTTTTATTTCTACCTCAGTCGTATTTGTATATTCATTGAAAGAGGTCCAACTAATTGCTAAGTCTTCTGCTAGGTCTTTAATATCAGAATTTTTGTCTGAATTCTTAAACATAAACATTCTTCTATTAAAGGATCTGTTATGGATATAAAGTAGTTTGGTTTAACTTTAAATCCTATTCCTCCTGCATGCAGATTTGATTGGAGTCCTCCAATAAGTGATTTTACTGGGTTTTCAAATCTTTTATCTAAGAGTACGGCTATGATTGGTATATCATGTCCTCTCCTAAATAAAGGTTTTATTGTTATCATTATTACTCCTAAATGTATATATCTAACTTGAAGATATTTATGTCTTATTCTTTTAATTTTTTCTTTAGTAAATAGAGGAATTTATGTTAATCCCCCTCTAGTATCCTTAGCTACGGTATTGCCACTAATTTTTTCTATATGTCTTTGAGTCCAGATTTTAAATTTTGATATCTTATAAATTTCTTCCTTAGAAATATGATTTTTATTAATTTTTTCTAATATATCATTGGAGAGATCTTTTTCTTCTCCTATAATATTTCCTAGTTTTATTTCTTGTTGTTCATTATTAGGAATTTCTTCCATCTGGGTTTTGGAATTATCCTTTATTTTTAACATGAATATGTAGTCTTCACTATTCCTATCTGTATCTGTCTCTGATTCTGATATTAATTCGTATAATATTTCTTCAGGATTTATTTCCTCTTTAAAACATACTTCTAATTCTTGTTCTTCAAGAGTTTTAATCATTTTCCTAACATTTTTTCCTTTGTTAGGACATTCGAATGCTAAATGACCTTCTTCATCACAGATAAAACACCTACATTTATTTTTATTGATTTTAAAGTTGTTAGTAGTTTTTCTTCTAACGAATCTTTTTCTTTTATTATTATTATAAGGATACCTAGATTGTTTCCAAGGTTTCCATCTATATAGCCTATATCTTTTGTTTTTCCTTTTTGGGTACTTTTTAGGATTTGAACGTATTTGTTTACACCCAAATTCCCACTCATTTTGTAAGATTTTTGTACAATGCCTATCACTTAGCTTGTTCTTCACTTGTTTAGAGGCTTTTGTTTGAAGACAATGTTTTGTTATTCTTTCTTTTGCAAAGCTGATTCTATTGCCTATAGAATCTATAAATTTTGCTTCAATTCCTGCTAGGCTACTATGTTTTTCAAGATAGGAATCATATTTGTTTATACAAATCTCATCCCATGACGGTGGTAGCTTATGGAAATATTGTTTTTTCCAGAATTCTACCTTATCATTTTTTAACTTTTGATACTCATGAAGGAATTTTTTAGAAAATTCTTCTAAGTACCTAATATCACATAACTTTATTTTTGATAAAATATAATTAGCTTGACCGTCTTGATCTTGTTTATCAGTATAACCACAAAATTCTATTTTTAGAATTTTTGTTAAACCTTTTAGTACATCTTTGGGCATTTGAATTTGGTTAATTATTTGCCCTTTTTGCTCTCTACCTATATCAGATTCTTCCCACCTACAAGGAATTGTAAAACATCTCCTTGAAAAGTTCCAACAAAGTAATTTAAAAAATTTTCTTTTGTCCAATTATTGTTATTTACAACAATTGTCATTGACTGAGCCCAATCATCTATAATTTTTTCATAGTCTGATATGGGTACATTAGTTAGATCTAAATATACTCCTCCTTGAGCAACATATCTTTTATTAAGACTATCTATTATGTAAGGGACTGGTTGTGATGTTTCACCTGTTTGTTCAATTTTGACTTCGTTGGTAGCTATATTTTCATCTATAATTCGGGTTGTGTTTTCAACCTGTTATGTATTTTTATTAAAAGATCTTAATTGATCATCTTCAAAAAGGTCAGGGTATAATTTTCTTTTTCTTTTAGGATCTGGATCTGGTGGTTCAATATCCATATGATCTGGAATTTCAATATTTTCATCAACTTCTGAGGAAGTGTTTTCTTCATCAGATATTTCATGGCTAGTTGTTTTTATTATTTCTAAGTCATCTGAACTACTACTGCTGCTACTTTCAGTAGTATCATATTTTAACATATAATGATATTTAAAAAGTGCAAACAAATCTTTATGTTCTTCATAAAGTTGTTCAATTAATTTTAAATATTTTATTTTTTCATTTTTGTCCTTAGAATTCAGAAATTTAACTTTCCAATGCTCTATAAGTTCTTTATAGGATTGAAAATCATATTTTTGTTGAGATTTATACCTTTTTGATTTTTTCTTTTTCTTACTATTATCGGATGTTTCTTTATCTGATAAGGCGAATATAGTAGTACTATTACCGTAATATAAAGGTCCTAAATCTTCTTGTTTAGAAGATACAACAACTTGTTCCAATATATTGTTCATATCGGATAATATTTTTTTAGACTCATTGTTTAGGTCTAATTCGGTTACTGCTCCTAAAGTAGTAACTTGTTGTTCTACCTTATTTATCTTGTTATACATTTTATTAAAATATACGGAAGTAAGATCTATTAGACTATTTAAACTTTTACTAACAGCTGATATATTGTTTTCATTTTTAGAGTCTATATGCATAATATGATTGTAGTCTTTATCACCGTAAAGGCAATCTGATTCTTCCATGATATTTTCTAAGGTACCTAAAACCGTCTGTTACTGTAAAGAACACAAGCTTAACTAAGATAGCCAAAAGTCTTAATTACAGACAGGGCTAAACGTAAGCAAAACAACAGATATATGGGTTTCAAGAAAATTACCAGTGGAATTTCAGCAGAGTTTCAGGTTGAAAAACTTGCAATATATTATGACTTTTAGCCCTCCAGAAACGAAACGCTAGGTCCTCTGATACCAGTGTATTAATGTTATATTTCCTTTTCTTCCACCTTGCTTGATAACAACATCAATATATTATGTTTATTAATGTTATATTAAAAATTATTTTTTATAATCTAATTAATATTAATAGATACAAAATATTAATAACTAATAAACTATTCAAATAAGTATCGAATATATTCATGTCCTTATATGTCATTTTGCTTGTTTAAATAATCAAACAGCTGTCAGATATCAGTTAATTTTACCAAACACTTTTATACAACCAGCTAATACAATCCACTAGTCAAATCAGCTAATGCAATCAGCTATCCGCTAATTGCCAAACAGAACCACTATATTCATAATACCAATATACTTAAAATAATTTTTGAAATTTCTCTTTTAGTCCACGTCATTTCATTTACTTTCATTTTAATCTCTAAAATGCAAATAGAAAACACGTTTCAATAATTAGGGGGGAAATTGGGGGAATATTTCCCCTTAAAATTAATTTTAAAGAAATAGAGGTTTATGAGTTTTATTTTCGAAACTAGGCAAATTGAACAATTAGGGTGAAGACGTCACCGGTAGGTGGCGTCATGGTGCTTTTTATAATTTTTTAACATAAAGTATTCACGTGCATGACAGCTTTTGAGGAAAAATTATTAAAAAGCGAAGAACGTCACCAGGTGGCGTCTTTGGAAAAAAAATTATTAAAAAATAAAAGACGCCACCTCAGTTGGCGTCTTTCTCCTGCACTATAGAATTTGCCATAAATCCTAAATATATTCTATTTTTCTCCCTAAACACCCAACAAAACTGGAAAACATTGTTCAAATAAAAAGGAAAAACATACATTTTGGTTTAAGTATTTCTAAAAAAAAATTATTTTTGTCCCAAAATGAAAAAAATTGACCCAAAGTCGCCGGCACTCATAGTAGTCTTAAATGACCATTTCCCTAAATAAATTAATTCATTTCATATTAGGAAGACGACTCCCTTTTGGTACAGTAGAAAAGGCTATTTCCCTAAATATTTTTTTGGTATGGACTATTATCCATTTTTTTAGAATAGTAGCCTTCTTCCCTAATAAACCATGTATTTACGATATAAATAAACAATACGAAAATTTTCAACCAACAAAAGGATAATTAAAGAAAAAAGAGTGAAATTATTGATATAATTAAAAAAATGGCAGCTCATTCACTCTTTTCAATTCGATCCTCATCTCTTCCTTCCCTCCCATTTTCTCGCTTCCCAAAGAGAGCCCAAAAATTCCTTTCCACCCCGAAACCCTCCTGTGCGCTCTTTTAATTCTTGTGAATAAGTTAAAAGATATGAATTTTCAAGCGGAGGTTAAAAAACAGCTTAATAATAACTCGATCAGTAACTTTAGAAATTCGCTATAAATTGTACAAGTCAAATTAAAAGTACCACCTCATATGCAATGGCAGAACTTGGAGTAAAAGTTTGAGGGGGCAACTTAAATTATTAAAAAAAAATTGAGGATTAAACGAAAATTTTCACAAAAAAAGGGTTTAACTAAAAATTTTAATAATTTTAAGAGATTTAACAAAAAATAAAAATTTAAGAGGAAATTTAATTAAAAATATTTAAAATTTTAAAGCTTAATAATATTTTTTAAAAATCTTGAGGGGCCAATTAAAAATTTTAAAAAGTTTAGGGGCAAAATTCAAATTTCTCAAATTGGGGGCATCGGTCTCTTAAAACATCTCTGCCCTTGCTCATATGGTTAAAAAAACATTCGAGTCTAATTTCTTTTAAGAATGTAAAATCTTCCCGTCCCATTGCCACCCCGCAGATAACCATGGATTTATTCCAAAAATTCTTTTAAGCTTTTGATTCTATCACCTAGGGATGTAAAAACAGGTAATCGGACGGGTTTCAGGTCAGGTACTGTCAGGTCGGGTAAAATCGGATACAGGTCATTTCAGGTTATTTTTCTGTTTTGACTCGACTCGGGTCGGGTGCAGGTCCATTTCAGGTCGGGTCTATTTCAGGTCGGGTCCATTTCAGGTCGGGTCTATTTCAGGTCGGGTCTATTTCAGGTCGGGTCCATTTCAGGTCGGGTCAAAACGGGTCGGGTCCGAAGCAGATAATTGACAGGTTAATTCGGGTTCGGATACACTTCAGGTCGGGTCCATTTCAGGTCGGGTCCATTTCAGGTCGGGTCCATTTCAGGTCGGGTTCATTTCAGGTCGGGTTCATTTCAGGTCGGTTGCATTTCAGGTCGGGTGCATTTCAGGTCAGATAATTTCAGGTCGGGTAGTTTCAGGTCGGGTAATTCAGGTCGAGGTATTTTCGGAATTGGAATTTGTATTGAGTTTGAGTTCGGTACAATCGTATAAGTAGTTGATAGACTTTAGGTCGGCATTCGTCAATCGTCATTGATTTTGAGTTAATTATTTAAAGTCATATCAAATTAAAATTATAAAACATTGAAGTAATTAAAAAAATGAAAAGAGGTCAATTTGGACTGAAAATGGGTCAATTTGGATTAAAAATAAACTTTCACAAATTATAATGAACAAAAATATCAAATTAAAATTATAAAACATTAGACAAATTTAAAAGAAAACAAGGAAAATGGGTCAATTTGGAACAAAAATAAAGTTTTGGGGACTATAATGAATAAAAATATCAAATTAAAAGTATAAAAATTAGTAATTAAAAAACAATAAGTAGAAGTCAATTTAGAATAAAAATTAAAGTTTTAGGGTCTAGAATGAACAAAATATCAAATTAAAATTATAAAACATTATACTAATCAGAGGTGGTTTAAAATATATGTATGTACATGTATATGTATATATATGCATGTGTATTAGGGTTTAGGGTTTAGTATGTATATATATATATATATGTATATGTATATGTACATGTATATACAATATGCATGTATTATGGTTTAGGGTTTAGTATGTATATATACATACATATACGTATATGTATATGTACATGTATATGTAGTATGCATGTATTATGGTTTAGGGTTTAATATGTATATGAATATATATTATATATACATATATGTTTATGTATGTACATGTGTATGTATATATATGTATGTGTATAATGTATTAGGGTTTAGTATGTATATGTATATATACATATATGTATATGTATATATATATGTATGTGTATTAGGGTTTAAGGTTTAGTATGTATATGTATATGTACATGTATATGTAGTATGTACGTATTATGGTTTAGGGTTTAATATGTATGTGTTATGTGTGTGTATATATATATATATATATGTTTATGTATGTACATATATGTATATGTATATGTATATGTATATGTATGTATATAGTATGTAGTATGTACGTATTAGTGTTTAGGTTTTAGTATGTATATGTATATATACATGTATATGTAGTATGTATGTATTATGGTTTATGGTTTAATATGTATATATATATGTGTGTGTGTGTGTGTGTGTGTGTGTGTTTATGTATGTACATATAAATATATATTCGTATGTAAGTAAGTTTTAGGATGTATGTATGCATGTTATGTATGTATTACCTTTACCCCTAAACTATGTATGTATGTATGTATTCCCCTAAGCTATACCTATGAACCTCAAATCTTAACCCCTAAACTATGTATATTTGTTATCCATGTATTACTATTAATATATCATGTATGTATATCCCTAAACTATACCCATAAACCTCAAACCTTAACCCCTAAAATTAGACCTAAATGCAAAACACCTAAAATGTGAGGTGGCCTAAGGGTGATTTAGCCTAAAGCTAAAAAAGGCGCGAATTTTACCTCCCAAATATACCGACTCACGTGAATAACAAACAAAAAAAAGGAAAAAAGGCGCGGCGCGAGTTTTCCCTCCCAAATGTATTAATGCTTTAATTGAGAACCACATGTCCCCATTTTTAAAGATTAATTTTATTAGCTAATTTTAACTTTACTTTGAACCAAACAATAGAGTGCCATATCTCCTCTCAACGCTCCCCACTGGCCGCCGCTACTCTCAATCACCGGCGAAGGCCAAAGTTTAAAAGGAATGAGCTTTCCTACTCGCCTCTTCTCCCTATACTTAAAAATTAGGTTAGTTTAAACGAAATCGACACAAAACGACGCGAATTTAAGAAAAATAGTCTGAGGTTTACCTTGCTTGATATCGGAAATCCACCGTTGGATCGGGGTGTTTTCCGAATATATCATTTCTGGTGCCGCTGTGCAAGTGCCCACCGTTCGAAATTGCGACCGAGAACTTCAATTGCCGAAAAATGTAAGAAATGCTTCGGTTGCTTGCTTGCTTTCTCACTGTTTTCAGAACTGATATTTTCCTTTTGTTTTGTAGGTATTTTTCGAATTCTTTTTCTTTGAATCTGTGTGGATTCATCTTGTCTCTGTTCTTTTTAATTTCATCTCATATGTTTTTATAGGATTGTTAATGGACCGTTTGAGAGGTGGTGGCTAGATTTTTAGGGATATGGGTGAGGGGTATGTGGAGGAAGGTGTGGTGGCTAGCATCTCTCCACCGACGACGACGGTAATTATTTCCATTCATCTTCTTTTCGATTCTCTTCGCCTACTCTGCTTACCCCTTTTCACTTGCCCTCGAATTCTTCACACTCGTCTCTTGTACCCATCAATCAGAATTTGGATAAAATTATTTTCATTGGTTCTGCTCGACTTGCTTGTATTTTCGGGAGGCCATCGCTCTCTTTCAAGGTAATTGCATTCTTCCCTTTTCTGATTTTGAATTTCGTTTTTGAATTTTTAGTTAAAAATTTGGATACATGATGTAAAAATGTTTGACTTTTCTGACATATTCTTGTTTAAAAGGTGAAGTTCCTTAGTTGATGGCTTTATGTGTTAATTTGCTGACCATTTGCTTTTTTTGGCTGCTGTTTTCAAGTTCATCTCAGAACTGTAAAACAACTGCGGATCTTCAAAAGGGTATAGTTCATGGTGGTATGATAAGGTAATTAGGTAGATATATTTCAGGATCCTATCATAGTTAATTGTCTTCTACTTCATTTATCAGCCATTTCTTGTTCTCTTTAGGGAATTGCTTATGGCTTTTTGCAAGTCAACCAATCGAATACTTGAAAGGATTATTTTTACAAGTGAATTGTGTTTCTGACCATCCAGATTCTGCATGCTTTTCTAACATTATTGTTGATAATTGTTACTTAATCAGACAGAGATGGTGTAAGTGAAGGTCAATTCAGTCAAATTCTACTAAATGAAATGGATGTTATCCGAAAGGTATTCGAAGGGGTTATCTTTTGTGGGATTTTGTAGCACTCTGCTATTTTATTGACAAAAACAACTTCGTTTATTTTGAATAGATTCTATCTAGCTTTCTTATACAATAAACATTTTTATACCTATTTTCATATTCTTGTATTTTCTTAATTTGTTTTTTTTTGGTGTAGGAAACCAGCATGCCTACCCATTATCATGTTCTGTACGATGAAAACAGGTTCAATGCAGACGTCTTGCAAATGCTCACTAACAATTTATGCTACATGTATGTATTTAATTACTTTCTCTGTAATTTTTCAAGTACTTTAAATAAATATTGCACTCACATTAGACCTAAGCTACCTAACTACATAATTGTTTCACCCTTATGTAGCTATGCAAGGTGTACCAAATCTTTTTCTATAGGTTAGTGGTATTTTATGTTCTTAAATTTTGGTTTTAGCTTTCAAGTTAAAGTTCAAACTGTGTACAAATAAAATTTTTCCAATTGTAAAGCTCTTGTCAAGAGGTTGTTTTTGTTCAATTAAGTCCATCATGTTTAGTTTTAGCTAACAAAAAAAGAGCAGCCTTTCTTTAAGTATCTTTTATTTTACTTATAGCTTAGATTCCAAGGTTATTTGTCATCACTCTACTACAATTTGCTTAATTGTCAACTTTTATCTGAATTAATTATATGTATTAGAATGAAGTATCAAAATACACTGAAATTTAAAATGTTTTAAAATTTCATGTTAATATAGTCAGTGATTGCAATGTGATGAGTATATTAATATCAGTGTTTATAAAATTCGAATGGTATAATGTAAGCTTGGTGTACTTTCATGCAGAGCATTATTTTCCAATGTAAGTTCCTTGACTTTTTTCATAGTTGTGTAACATCTGGTTAGGCATAATCTCAAGAGCATTATTATCACATCTCCTTTTACTGCCATATCTTGTAGTGTATATGGATAAGAAATACTTAACATTAGGAACACATGTTCTTGAACAATGATGAGGCTGAGATGGAAAAGATGGTTCCCACCAATCTTTTAGTTTTGAGACTCTAATTACTCATCTCTTGGACTTTTTCTGTTAAAGATATGTTTCAGGCAATGGTTGTTGGCGTTGAGAGCGTTAAGAAGGTCGCTAAATCTAATACCAAGAAGAAATGAGATTGCATTCGAGATAGAAAACACTTATCATAATCATTACAGATGTCTTAACTTTAATTTTTTTCATGTAGTATTTACCAAATCATTAGATTTGTACATAAATTGTTTATATATAAGACGCTATTATGAATGTTGTTAAAGAGGAGATTTAAGAATTTTTATTATTTATTTCTTTTACGTGAGCAATAAAATGTTTTTTATGATACGATGAATTAGCTTATTTTACAATGGTCAATATGTATGTAGAAAAGAAAATAATTTTGCTTATTTCATTAAAAAATAAAATATTGTAATATGTGCTTGTTTTCCTTAAAACAAATTTCAAAAAACATTTTTATGAAAATTTACATAACATCATTCAAACATCGGAAAATGGTTTTTGTAGTTCAAATTATTAAAGGTTAGATAAGAAAAATATTAGTAAAAATAGACTTTAAATTGTATAGTCAGAAAAATATGTTTCAAGCTGATAATAGTAAATATTTGTTTATGTAGTTCAAATTACTAAAGGTTAGATAAGAATAATCAATAACTCTACAATTTTGTTCGATTAATAAGAAAACAATTATCCTGAATCTGTTATAATTTAACATATATTTTGTTATAATTTGTAAATCTAAAATTTTATTTAAGTTATTGAGAAAAAAAAATCAATCTAATTTATTTTATAAGTAACGTAAATATTTTTTTTGAATATGGTAAGTAACGTAAATATTAGTTAAAAATAATTAATAAATTATTAATTACTTAATATTTTTAATAATTGAGAAAAAATAAATATGTTTAATGTATTAGATTGGAAGTATAATATATTGTCTAATTTAATATTTCTTAATTTCATAAATTATTTGTATTACTTAGCTCAATATTTTTATATTTTAGTATTCACTCTTCATTAAGTTTTTGTAATTAATAAATTATCAATTACTTAGTTTTTTTTTCAATTTTAGTACTTAATATATATATATATATATAACCTTTGTCTTGTAATAAGACTTAAACATTAATTAACATTAAAGAGTTAGGCAAATTAATATTTTTTATGTAAGAAAATCTTATTTAAAGAAGTGGGTTAGTGAAAGTCATGGGTCCATCAAGCAAATAAAAATATTGTTGCCGTTTCATCGAAATAAAATGCGAATAAAGTATGGATTTTTTATGAAATAAAGTGCAGAATTTTAATGTTTAAGTGTGGAGGATGAGATTCTGAGTATTGAATCTTTGAATTTGCTACTTAAGGTTATACAGCTGTTATTTTTTTTTATAATTTGTAAGTCTACAATTTTATTCAAGTTAATGAGAAAACTTATAAATTAAAAACAACTCTTCATTAAATTTTTGTAGTTCATAAATTATCAATTACTTATTTTTTTTCAATTTTAGTACTCTCTCTCTCTATATATATATATATATATGTATGCGCGCATATACATCATGTACATCAATATATGTAGGTGTATATGTATATACATTATATATGTATATGATATATCAACTTATAAAAGTTTTTAATTCATCATGTCATAGATTTCGGGTTAATTTCAGTTCAGGTCAACAACAGGTCGGGTCACTTAACAGGTCGGGTTTAAAACAGGTCGGGTTCAAAACAGGTCGGGTCTATTTCAGGTCGGGTCCATTTCAGGTCGGGTCCATTTCAGGTCGGGTCCGTTTCAGGTCGGGTCTATTTCAGGTCGGGTTCATTTCAGGTCGGGTAAAATCGGATATCGGGTCAATTCAGTCGGGTAAATTCGGTTATTTGCCAGGTCGGCTTCGGGTTCGGGTTCGTTTCAGTCGGACGCAGGTCGGGTTTCAGGTCCACAGTAACAGGTCCAATTCGGGTTCGGGTCGTTTTCAGTCGGACGCAGATCGGGTTCGGTTACTACAGTAACAGGTCAAATTCGGGTTCGGATCAACAACAGTCGGTTACAGATCGGGTTCGGGTCATCAAATTCTCGGGTCAAATCAGGTTCTGACTCGAGCAGGTTTCAGTCGGGTTTCCAGGTTCTGACTTGTTTTTACATCCCTACTATCACCAAACAAAAATCAAATTGAAGTCTGTCTGTTTCAGCCTACTTTCATTGCAAAAATTCTAACAAATTTCTTTAATATTCAATAAACCAAACAAATTTCACAGCTGTACAACATGTAGAGTCAACAGTAACCATGTCAAAAAGACAAAACCCATATTTATTCCTTACAACCCCAGCAACAGCTACGGCCATTTGAACGTGAAGAAGAAGAAATGAATGGCTTCCTTTTCTTTGTATGTCAACTTCAGATTAAAAGGCAAATTTGTATCTCACTTTGATTCGACGCAAATTAAATGAGCATTTATGTCTGGTATTGTATGATTTAATGCATCTAGTAATTGTTGGGTTAATCTCCCGTGGGTTTAGTAGATTACTTTGCCTTATTTTTAGGATATGAAATTAGGTAATCGTTAAGGTTTCAAGTCGTCAGATTAAATTAGATATAGGTTATGTCAGGTCAATTTAATGGTTTGATTCGGATTAGGTCGGGTTCAGGTCGACTCAGATTCAGGTCATTATCAGGTTGAAGTCAAATCAGATGGAGTTCGGGTTCAGATCGGGTTAATTTCAGGTCGGGTAAGTTTCAGTTCAAGCCAAAACGGTTCGGGTCAGAATCAGTTAATTAGCGGGTTAATTTAGGTTCGGATGGACTTCAAGTCGGGCCATGTTCAAGTCGGGTCACGTCGTTGACGGATAAAATTCAAGTCGGGGAATATCAATTTCTGTTGAAGTTCAAGTTGGGTCTTACCATGTACAAATAGACTTCGGTATGTGATGAGTGGCTAGATTGGTTATGGTTTTAGTTCTAATTTTAATTAAATGGATGAGTTTAGATGCTGAAATGTGCGTTGTTCTGTACTTTTTCGTGCAGGAACTATGTGGCTGTAAATCATACTGGAAAAGGCCGAAATCTGCAGAAGTTCTGGATACATGGGTGGATTCATAAGCATGAACTGGGGCATGAATGATGACTGGACGCCACGTCAGCGCCTTCTAGAAGCTGACATCAGCAGCGGTGATAACCTATCAGCCGCGTATCAGATAGCCTATCAGCGGATTTTAAATTTCAAACTTTGATATTATCTTATGTAATTTGAATTATTTTTGGATTTATCTTTTTAGGGTTTTAGTTTTTTCTAGATGCTATAAATACCCAACTTTGGGGTGAGATTAAATCATCACTTGCTCATTGTTTTCTTCTACTTTTGAGTTGAATATATTTCTCTTCCTCCATTTTCTTTTTATTCCCTTCGTGAAAAAAACTAAGTATGATTTCATTACAAACTATGCTTAACTAAATCATCATAGCCAACAACAACACCAAAACCCAACTTACCTCGTGAGATTAGAAACGTTCTTCAAAGCTTCAACATCTTTCTTGATTCTTAGAAAAATAGGTTAGATAATCGGCTTAACCTTTAAGCATCACGTTTGCTTCATCCCGAAAAGTGCACGTCATGGTGAAGTCATCTTGATCTACCGTTGGGGACGAGAAAATGCTTGTAGCTGATTCAATTCCCTAATGAACAAACTTAGTGGCGGTCCACTAAGGGGAATTAATATCGGACTTGATTCTCTTTGAGACAACTGTCCGAGCACAGGCTTCTTCAGCACTAAGCACAACGTTTATTAGCATCGATTTCCGTGGCTAATCAACTCAACACTGTGAACCGAGTTTACCTTAGAGAAGCAAGTTACAAGGGTTGGGCCTTGTAGACTGTAATCGGCATGATATTGAAGTAAAAATCACTTCAGTGATCGAGAGAAGTTGTGGCAAAGCGGAGCTTGAGACTAACTTAATTCATAATTATCTTCAATCATTTCTTGCTTTACTTATTTATTTTAGTCATTCGATTTAATTCTTACAAACCCCTTTTTGGTTACTTGCAGATTACCTGGTTAAAGGTTAGAAGCGATCAATATTGGAAACTACCTAGTCCCAGTGGATCGACCCTTACTCTCTCTCTATACTATTTATTTTAATTATTTCTTTGAGTTTAAGGAAATTATTTTGACAGTATGGTAATTATGGGTAATTTTCAGATAAAAATAAAATTTTAGGGATTAATGTGAACCAAAATATCCCTTAGGATGCCGAAATATTTTACGATTTAAAATATATATATATATATATATATATATAATTATGACTAAATTGAATTAAACTAAAATTTAAAAGTGAATGTTAAGACTAAAAAGAAAATTTTAAACAAGTGGGGGCCTAAAAGGTAATTAATCACTAAGCAAAACAATTAGCAGAAAAATGTCAAATGGCAATTAATTATTGAATCAAATTTAAAAAAAAATCCATTTGGATTTTGGAGGGAAATAACCTAAAAATTAGGGGCTTAATTCCCTCCAAATTTTTGTCCTTCCCCTACCAATTATTTCTGTCATGATTTTAATTAAAGTGAAATGGTGGGAGGGAAAGTTTCCCACCCGTGTGGGTTTTTAGGTTAAGATAAATTATTTTTTAGCCATTCCAACTTAAGGTGACTTTCATTTAAGTCCCAAATTTTCACTTTTAGGTTTTAATTTAATTCAATTGAGTCTTAATTTAAATTAATTTAATTGAAATTCCACATTTAGTTTTAGAATTCTTTTAATTATGTCCGTGATTTATGCTTATAATTTTTAATTTAGCTCAATTAGATCCTAAGTTTAATAAGTTAATTAAATTCGAACATTATTATTATACCATATAAATTTTGATTTAATATAATTATACACAAATTTTTTATTCGATCTGTATTTGTGTGGCGATGGAAAGAAAACTCAATTTTAGAGCGACGTATGGATAGGAAAAACACCCGTAATGCTTGCTTTCCCTAGAATTTGCGCCTTATCCAGCCGTAAATCTGGGGTTATAGAAAATTTCGACAAGGCCGTAAATGGTACGTGGCAATGGCAGATTTCTCTAAGAATAAATGTTTTCGACTGGGAGAAAGAGATTTGGGCTAGTTTCCTCAACACCATCAACAACTTCAAATACAATCCTTCTTATCCTGATAACATTATATGGACAGCTAACTCAAATGGTGCATTCATCGTGAAATCTTGTTGCGAAATCAGATTAAACTCCCCATTGCCCAAAGATGAAATTTGGAACATGGTATGGTTCAGGCTTGCTCCCCCAAAGGTGGAAGCTTTCGTGTGGAAATTCATCCATGAAAGGCTACCAACTAAGGTAGAATTATCCAAAAGAGGATGTCTATCGCAAACCTCCATTCTTCACCCTCTATGCAACCTTGCTCCGGAATCAGTTAATCATATTCTCTGTCATTGCTAGGTGTGTAATAACTTATTTTGTCCGGGTGTTAAACCTGTTTTCTTTTCTTTTTAGTAATGGGCTTTGATACTTATATAATTTATATATGTTGTGGTAAATATTAAAAACAAAAAAAAGGAAAAAGAGAAAAACAAAAAAACAAAAAAACAAAATATATATTAATATATTATTATTTTATCCTCATATATTTATTATCATCTTTATTTATATTACTATCATAAATGTTATTATTAGTATTATTACCGTATTATCATACTTATCATCCATCATTTATTACCTATTACTATTATTACTATTATATTTATTATAGTTATATTTTTTTAGCATCAATATCATATATTATGCTATTAATACTATTTGTCACTATCATCGCATACCATTATAGTTATCTACTATATTATTATTATTATTATTATTATTATTATTATTATTATTATTATTATTGTTATTATTATTATTATTATTAAATCTAGAAAACAAAACATTAATATAAATAAGCTCAATTTATAATAATAAGTAAAGCCTAAAGTTTATTTAAAGTTAAAGTCCATTTACATACTAAAACTCAAAAAAATTATTATTTACATATCAGAGTACAAAGCCCGTTTGACCCAAATAATCTAAAGCCCTAATCTGATCTGGAAAAAAAAACCTAACCCTAGCTTTGTTTTGCGCAGCCGGCTCCCATCCGTTAGATCTAGATGGATCTAACGGCTCAGATGATCTCTGATGAAGAAACCCTAGAGGCCTCTCTCAAGCCTCAGCGCCGCACAATCTCCACCATTGGATCAAGGACGGATCGGATGGCAAGGAACGAGTCCTCCAGGCGCGTGTGATCTACGCGCGACGTTCTAGTCTCCAGACGCGCGCGTGTAGTCCACCCTAGCCCCTCCAGTTTCCCCGACGGTCAGGATCGCTCCACGACGTCGATCCGTCAAGCCGTGCCTCTCTGGTCCCTTCCTCAGCCGTCACATGCACACCAAAAACAAACGAACGTCAGAAGATGCATGGAGCCAAAAAAACACAACGAAAATGCAGAAAATTCAGAGACAACCAAAATCGAATTTGTACGAAGCAACAAACAAATTTCAGAAATCAGCAACCAATAGGGTTTTTCATTTTAATTTATGTAATTCGAAATTGTAATATTTCGGGCTTATAAAAGCCGGAATCAACATGCAAAGTGGATGAGGTTTTTCGAAGGGGAGTTTTTCAGAGAGAAATTGTAAACGAGCATTCGAGAGCAAAGTTGTAATCAGAAATTCTAGAGAGCAATACAAAGAGAAATTTACAGAGGTATATCAATATCTTCATCTTCGTTTTCAGTTTCGAAACAAGAAAATAAAAAAGAAAGATAAAGTTTTTTTACCGTTGCGTTGAGCCATATCCCCTTTGTCTTCTGCCTTTTCTTTACCGGCGATAAGCCTCGTGGCCCTTTTTTGGGGCCATGCATGGTGAGCCGTTGAGGCCAGTAGCACGAAGGGGTAGAGGTTCTTCTTCTTTTTGGTTTCGGTTTCTGGGTTTTAAAATAATATCGGTTTCGAAAAGGTTCTTTTTGGGGCTTTGATTTCGTAAACGAAAAGGCTCTTCTGGTTTGTAGGGTTTCAGAGGATCGGAAAAGTTTTGTTTAGGTTTCCGGCGCCGGAAACGGCGACAGAGTGGGTGGCGGCTAGGGTTACTGAAAACCAGAGGGAGAAGGCCTCCCGAGTTTTAGGTTTGAGTTTGGATAGAAAAACAAAAAAAGATTAAAATGTGTTTAGGGTGGTTTATATAACGTTTTTTATTTTAAAATTGGTTTAATGGCATTATAAGCCCCTCCGCGTCATTTTAATTGCGCGAGGGAGGGCTTTCGTGTTTTACAATTCTCTCCGAAGTCCCTTCAGTTCTTCAGGCGTTTTTAATTTGATCCCTAATTTGGTTTCAATCGATTTGCGAGTGGGGAAATTGCTGTTTTGGTCCTTAGGGCCTTCCGTTGACTTTTAATTTGGTCCCAAATTTCACGTTTTAATTAGTTTTTTAATGGGTAATTTACATCTGTGGTCTCTGTTAGTTTGCATTTAATTTATCTTGCATTTTATTTTTGTTATATGTTGTTATTCATGCCCTTTTAATACATGCTAGTATCGAATATATGTTTTTGCCATGTTGTTATGTTCATTTGATGTAAATATATGATATGTGGTTAATGTTTTTTTTAATATGTGGTCGTATGCTTTTATGTTTAGCATTTAAATTTATGCATATAATGTAGCTTTGTCATATATTGCATGCTTGTTCTTTATGTGTGTTTTTAGCTAGTTTTCATGTCGTTCGAATATATATTTGTTATATGTTTTTTTAATGTCGTTTGAATTTGCATTTTTGACATGCATTTTAATTGTCATCCATGTGACTCTTAATGTTTGCATTTACATGTTAATTAATTTTAATTATAAAACGGAGATACTTATTAATTCGCGTATTCGGGTCGACTGGCCTAGCTTATTGGATACTCCTCGAATATTCGGATTAATTCGAATCGTCTAAAGGTAAATCCGTAGTTAAAACAGACAAGGCCATTACATCATTCTTTAGTTGCTTGCATCATGCATAAAGGTGACGTACGGGATCCGAACCCTAAACTAATACGGAAGTCAGTCTTATATGATGTCGGTTTAGTCTTTGGTCCGGTGTACCGTCATCCTTTTAATTAAATGTTTAATTAATTCGAAACTACCAATTTGAAAAAACTCGTACGATTAAAGTCCGGTTTTCAATCAAGAACCCCTAATTAAAGTCGTTTTAAATTTCGAATAATTTCCATCAATTTAAAGGCAACAATTGTTTTGGTACCGATTTCCGGGCGTGATGGGGGTGCTAACTCTTCCCCACACGTAACCAACTCCCGAACCCTTTCAAATGAATCTCTGGTTTTGTTTTTACGGTGTTCGGCCTACCTTAGTGGCCGGTGGCGACTCCAACCAAGAAAAAAAGATTTTTTAAAAGGTTTTTTCCCAAAACTCGAATCGAATATTTAAAATCCCCCTTTTCAGTTAAATGTTGTTTTCAAAATATGGGGACTCCTTTTAGAAAGAAAAAAAAACCTTTTTACAGTATGGCGACTCCGCTCGGGAGAATTTTGTTTTTCAAAACAAAAGAGAGTTAAGCCAAGAAAATAATTGTTGCTTTTAATGATGAAAATTTTTGAAATTTAATTTGACTTTAGCGAGGTGGTTCTTCCTTGAAAATGGAACTTTAATTATACGAGCTTTGATAATTGGTGGTCTTAAATTAATTTTTCATTTAATTTCAAAAGGATCACCGACATGTGTTGCATCACGCATTAAGCTCTATACCCGAGCTTCGTCCCTTAAGTGGGAGTGAAATGCCCATACCCACGTGAGCATCCCTCTACGGGTCGGTAATTCACTTCCAGAATCCACGCCTTTGACATGTGAGCAGCCCTCCACGTCACTAGGTTGTGCTTTCCCTCGAACCGAAACCAATTCGCAAGCTTGTAATGGGCCAGAATTGGGGTTCTTGTTACCATAGTAGGTAATAAGATAGGTTCAGGTACCCTTGTTAGAACCGAACCACATGTGTGAGAATTTAAGAAGCCCACCCCGATTAGAGCCATACGGATAACCATAGAATTAGAATTCATGCTATTAGGTCTTGCATCATTAATTTGCTTTGATGTGTTTCCTTTTGCTTGTATTTATTCAGTATTCATTATTGTTGATACTAACCCAGTTGCCTTCTTGTCTTGTTTTTCTTTTTTTGCATACTCGTCGCATTCTCATACGAGGTGTTGATTCGAGAACAGTCTAAAGTTGAAAACTTTCGCAACGGGAGAAAAGAGTCCATAGCAACGGAGTTTCCGGAATACCCTAGTTTAAAAGGAAGGGACAAAAAAATTTATTGAAAATCGTACCCTATGTATTTATTTTCTTGCCTCGTTGTATCAGGGCTTGATCTCTGTTATGGAAAGTTGTTTAATGAGGATGTTCGTCGAATCAACATTTCATTGCATTCGATTTTGTGTTTTTTAATTTGTTGCCTTCAATCATTTGTTTCAGTTATGCATACGACATTACATGCATTACATCATTAAGTCATGAGATTAATTGTTCGGGGGTCATGGCAGCATTCGTGACTACCGAAGATTCCGCACCCACACTTTACTCGCCATCAAAGGAGGCAAATGGAGGAAAGTTTTGCTAAGTTAGAAGCCGACTTGAGAAGGGTCCAAATGAGGCATATGATGACCATGAATCTTTTTGTGAGTACCATCAGACTGTGGGGCACGAGATTCAGATTCTTCCAGAATTTAAGCATTTGGTTCAAGAATTGATGGACAATAAGGAGGTTGAGTTCCTCGAAGAAGCTTAAAGGGTGGGATGGATGGCCAGCCTAGCAATCAAGAGTTTTGTGCATCCGAGTTTGCTTGTTTTCATTTCGTTGCATTTTAATCTTTTCCTTGAAGTGATGTGTGGAGTCCACTTTGATACCTTTTGCCCGAAGGTAGCAAAGATCTTCTTGTATGGGCAATAGACTGCATGTTTGAATTTCAATGAAAGGATGCATTATGTTTCAATTGCCTTTTCATTTTGTGTGTATATATTTGTCTATTGAGTCCCAGTATATCAATTGCACAAGGGACATTGACCTTGACCCAAAAGGTTGACTTCGAGCCGCCTTTGTCTAGTGGAAATTGAAAGCTTTGAAGATGATGAATATGTGGTTTACACTCTGAGTTAATTTGGTCATCTAAATAAGTACACATAGAATTAGGGCCTTCGGGAGAATAACCGAAAATCTTCTGTGCTAAAAGAAGAAAAAAAGAGAAGAAAAAGAAAAAAAAAAGAGAAAAAGAAAATGAAAAAGAAAGAGTAAAAGAGAAAGAAAAAAAGAAAAAGAAAAAGAAACAAAAAAAAGAAGAAACAAAAAAAAGAAAGAAGAGAAAGAAAAAGAGAAGACAAGAGAGAGAGAATGATAAAAGTGTAACAAAAGCACTCTAATGTTCGAAGCCTGGTAATAGGCATTTTCAGATACGAGTGTGGAATTTTGGGGGCACCCAGCTGTAGCAAAAAACCAATAAGGTTGCTATGCACCATTCACTTTAGCTACATGAGTGATGGTAATATTTTCAAATCATGACAATGCCGAGTAGCTCGGGGTTTTGTTGTTTGCTCCATCATTTATTTTGAGCCAAAGGAATGTGATGAGTTGACTTCCCCAAAATTATAAAGAAATGATAAAGGCGAATCCTACAGAAGATAAGCCTAAATGATTAAAAGACTGAAATAACTCGGAGAGTATGTCACATTTTCAGACATCAGCTCAGCCTTCGAGGTCTCCTAGACACATGATGCTTGAGGCAATCCTTGGTAAGTCATAGTAGTGTCGTTCGTGCACTTGATATTCGGGGTATTTGATCTAGCTTAATATATCCATGTCTTGAAAAGAAAGTCTAGTTTTGAAATTAAAAGATGCAATCTAAATCTTTTTGTGAACACAATAATTTTTTCCCATTGCTCCGGGGATAACGTTTAGAATACAATGCCATGAATACAAATGACAGCTTGTCAGTGGCTATGGTGAAGACTATAATAAGTTCCTACATACTACAGTTCAGAGACTTGAAGCGAATTTCTTTCGCAATACCTTGATGGGTTCAAAAAATGAAAATGGACCTTGAGGAACTTAAGAGAAAAGTTCAAGGACTTGGGGGCATGTGCTTCCCCTATTGTTGAGAAGAGAAAAAAAATCGTCGTGTTGAGTAAAGACAAAGAGAATGGTTGAGCACCCGGTTTGAATAGGGGGCAATGCTTTGAGAACGAGCACCACAAGATGTGCTATGTCTAGTCTGACTAGTGAAAGTCAGCAGTTGCCTTTCGAGAGGAGACCG
Source organism: Hibiscus trionum (assembly GCA_030270665.1). Lineage (NCBI taxonomy): Eukaryota > Viridiplantae > Streptophyta > Magnoliopsida > Malvales > Malvaceae > Hibiscus > Hibiscus trionum. The sequence continues at coordinate 35,530,349 of BSYR01000021.1, forward strand.
AGAGTGAGATTTGGCAGAGATGAGAAATCCCGAAGAAATTGAAAAAGAAGAAAAGAAAAGGAAGGTCGAGATTGACCGATCCGGAGAGTGGAAGCGTCCGAGCAGTTTTGATGTCATAATTCATGCATCATTTGTAGTTAAGCATCCCTAGGATTAGGGGCATGCTAACTAACATCATCATATCATTTTTACCTACTTTCGACAGGTACTTTAAAGCTTTTCCCGTAAAAGGAAACTCGTCTATCCGTTCAGGCATAAAGAGAATGGAACTTTTATTTTTCGAAACCCGCATATCCGTTCAGGCTCTTGGAGAATGGAACTCGCCTATCCGTTCAGGCTCTTGGAGAATGGAACCTGCCTATCTATTCGGGCTCTTGGAGAATAGAACCCGCCTATCCGTTCAGGCTATTGGAGAATGGAACCCGCCTATCTATTTAGGCTCTTAGAGAATAGAACCCGCCTATCTATTCAGGCTCTTGGAGAATAGAACTTGCCTATCTATTCAGGCTCTTGGAGAATAGAACCCGCCTATCCGTTCAGACTCTTGGAGAATGGAACTCGCCTATCCGTTCAGGCTCCTGGAGAATGGAACCCGCCTATCTATTCAGGCTCTTGGAGAATAGAACCTGCCTATCTATTCAGGCTCTTGGAGAATGGAACCCGCCTATCCGTTCGGGCTTTTGGAGAATGGAACCCGCCTATCTATTCGGGCTTTTGGAGAATGAAACCCGCCTATTCGTTCGGGCTTTTGGAGAATGGAACCCGCCTATCTATTCGGGCTTTTGGAGAATGGAACCTGCCTATCTATTCGGGCTTTTGGAGAATAGAACCCGCCTATCTATTCGGGCTTTTGGAGAATAGAACCCGCCTATATGTTCGGGCTTTTGGAGAATGGAACCCGCCTATCCGTTCGGGCTTTTGGAGAATGGAATCCGCCTATCCGTTCGGGCACTTTGAGAATGGAGCTCTTACTAATTGTCTTTATTCGGACCTCGAAGGGTTGAAGAATGTTAAAATGAGAATGACAGCTTCAAGCCTCCGCGACCGTCGCATTTTCCCGTACAGACTTCCGAAGCGCTAGTAGTCCAAGTGCATGGTGACTCGGAATCCAAAAAGGGAAGTCGAACAAAATTGGTGCTTATGGCCTTTGCTTTATCCTTGTTCTACAAGTATAAGCAAAGGGGGGCAACTATAATCACCTATTTTGTCCGGGGTGTTAAACCCGTTTTCTTTTCTTTTTAGTAATGGGATTTGATACTTATATCAATTATATATGTTGTGGTAGATATTAAAAACAAAAAAAAGAAGGAAAAAGAGAAAAAGAAAAAACAGTATATATATATTAATATATTATTATCTTATCCTCATATATTTATTATCATCTTTATTTATATTACTATCATAAATGTTATTATTAGTATTATTACCGTATTACCATACTTATCATCCATCATTTATTACCTATTACTATTATTACTATTATATTTATTATATTTATATTTTTTAGCATCATTATCATATATTATGTTATTAATACTATTTGTCACTATCATCGCATACCATTATAGTTATCTACTATATTATTATTATTATTATTATTATTATTATTATTATTATTATTATTATTATTATTATTATTATTATATTATTATTATTATTATTATTATTATTATTATTATTATTATTATTAAATCTAGAAAACAAAACATTAATATAAATAAGCCCAATTTATAATAATAAATAAAGCCTAAAGTTTATTTAAAGTTAAAGTCCATTTACATACTAAAACCCAAAAAATTATTATTTACATATCAGAGTACAAAGCCCGTTTGACCCAAATAATCTAAAGCTCTAATCTGATCTGGAAAAAAAACCTAACCCTAGCTTTGTTTTGCGCAGCCGGCTCCTATCCGTTAGATCTGGGATGGATCTAACGGCTCAGATCATCTCTAATGAAGAAACCCTAGAGGCCTCTCTCAAGCCTCAACGCCGCACAATCTCCACCATTGGATCAAGGACGGATCGGATGGCCAGGAACGAGTCCTACAGGCGCGTGTGATCTACGCGCGACGTTCCAGTCTCCAGACGCGTGCGTGTAGTCCACCCGAGCCCCTCTAGTTTCCCCGACGATCAGGATCGCTCCACGACGTCGATCCGTCAAGCCGTGCCTCTCTGGTCCCCTCCTCAGCCGTCACATGCACACCAAAAACAAACGAACGTCAGAAGATGCATGGAGCCAAAAAACACAACGAAAATGCAGAAAATTCAGAGGCAACCAAAACCGAATTTGTACGAACCAACAAACAAATTTCAGAAATCAGAAACCAATAGGGCTTTTCATTTTAATTTATGTAATGCGAAATTGTAATATTCCGGGCTTATAAAAGCCGGAATCAACATGCAATGTGGAAGAGGTTTTTCGAAGGGGAGTTTTTTAGAGAGAAATTGTAAACGAGCATTCGAGAGCAAAATTGTAATCAGAAATTCCAGAGAGCAATACAAATAGAAATTTACAGAGGTATATCAGTATCTTCATCTTCGTTTTCAATTTTGAAACAAGAAAATAAAAAAGAAAGATACAGTTTTTTTTACCTTTGCGTTGAGCCATATCCCCTTTGTCTTCTGCCTTTTCTTTACCGGAGATAAGCCTCGTGGCCCTTTTTTGGGGCCATGCATGGTGAGCCGTTGAGGCCAGTATCACGAAGGGGTAGAGGTTCTTTTTCTTTTTGGTTTCGGTTTTCGGGTTTTAAAATAAAATCGGTTTCGAAGGGGTTCTTTTTGGGGCTTTGATTTTGTAAACGACGGGGTTCTTCTGGTTTGTAGGGTTTCAGAGGATCGGAAAAGTTTTTTTTAGATTTCCGACGCCGGCAACGATGCCGGAGTGGGCGGCGGCTAGGGTCACTGAAAACCAGAGGGAGGAGGCCTCTCGGGTTTTAGGTTTGAGTTTTGGATAAAAAAACAAAAAAAAGATTAAAATGTGTTTAGGGTGGTTTATATAACGTTTTTTATTTTAAAATTGGTTTAATGGCATTATAAGCCCCTCCGCGTCATTTTAATTGCGCGAGGGAGGGCTTCCGTGTTTTACAATTCTCTCCGAAGTCCCTCCAGTTCTTCAAGCGTTTTTAATTTGATCCCTAATTTGGTTTCAATCGATTTGCGAGTGGGGAAATTGTTGTTCTGGTCCTTAGGGCCTTCCGTTGACTTTTAATTTGGTCCCAAATTTCGCGTTTTAATTAGTTTTTTAATGGGTAATTTACATCTGTGGTCCCTGTTAGTTTGCATTTAATTTATCTTGCATTTTATTTTTGTTATATGTTGTTATTCATGCCCTTTTAATACATGCTAGTATCGAATATATGTTTTTGCCATGTTGTTATGTTCATTTGATGTAAATATTTGATATGTGGTTAATGTTTTTTTTAATATGTGGTCGTATGCTTTTATGTTTAGCATTTAAATTTATGCATATAATGTAGCTTTGTCATATATTGCATGCTTGTTCTTTATGTGTGTTTTAGCTAGTTTTCATGCCATTCGAATATATATTTGTTATATGCTTTTTTAATGTCGTTTGAATTTGCATTTTTGACATGCATTTTAATTTTCATCCATGTGACTCTTAATGTTTGCATTTACATGTTAATTAATTTTAATTATAAAACGGAGATACTTATTCATTCGCGTATTCGGGTCGACTAGCCTAGCTTATTGGATACTCCTCGAATATTCGGATTAATTCGAATCGTCTAATGGTAAATCCTTAGTTAAAACAGACAAGACCATGACATCATTCTTTAGTTGCTTGCATCATGCATAAAGGTGACGTACGGGATCTGAACCCTAAACTAATACGGCAGTCAGTCTTATATGATGTCGGTTTAGTCTTTGGTCCGGTGTACCGTCATCCTTTTAATTAAATGTTTAATTAATTCAAAACTACCAATTTGAAAAAGCTCGTACGATTAAAGTCTGGTTTTCAATCAAGAACCCCTAATTAAAATCGTTTTAAATTTCGAATAATTTCCATCAATTTAAAGGCAACAATTATTTTGGTACCGATTTCCGGGCGTGATGGGGGTGCTAACCCTTCCCCACACGTAACCAACTCCCGAACCCTTTCAAATGAATCTCTGGTTTTGTTTTTACGGTGTCCGGCTTACTTTAGTGGCCGATGGCGACTCCAACCAAGAAAAAAAAGATTTTTTAAAAGGTTTTTTTTCCCAAAACTCTAATCGAATTTTTAAAATCCCCCTTTCAATTAAATGTTGTTTTCAAAAAAAAGTGGGGACTCCTTTTAGAAAGAAAAAAAACCTTGTCACATGGTGGTATGGGCTAATTGGCAAAAATGGTGCCACCTATGGGGTGTGCACCTGGTGATCCCAAAATCAATTCGTGAGTAGCTGCTAATGTGGTTTTCTAATTCTCCAGTTATACTTCACTCCAAGGTATGAAAACTTAGCTTTTATTGTTTTATTTGGTCATCTTGGCTATACAGAAATGAGATTCTGTTCAAAGGGTCTCACAAGAATGCTGAGCATTTATTTGACCTATGTTTGCTACGTTTATGCCACTGGTGTACTGCTATCTGGCCCGATATTGCCCTCTTCCTCTCTGATTTAATTAGTAACCCAACAAACTTCACATATATCGTTTCTAGAAGAGCTAATGATTCAGAGTTCTTGGACACCACCTCCTTCGAATGCCTTAAAATTCAACACGGATGGTGCGGTTATCGGTAGTTTCGGTGAAGCAGGCATTGGAGGCTGCCTTCGAAATGACCAAACTAGATGCTTAATCTCATTTTCAAAGTCCATAGGCATTACCGATGCCACTTCAGCTGAGATTGCTGCCATTTTAGAGGCATGTTCATTGTTTAGAAAATCGAAGTGGGTCAACTCCTTTAAGCTGATAATTGAGAATGATAATAAGCTTGTGGTGGATTGGATCAAGCAACCCCAAAACTGCCCTAATGTATTTAAACCCCAAATCACTCTCTGTCGAAATTTGTGCAAAGATATTGATTGGAGTATTCAGTTCGTGCTGAGAGAATTCAACACTACGAACGACAAATTAGCGAAGAAAGGAATCTGGCGAGTAAAAGATCACTGTTTCTTCGAGCAGTCTTAAGTTCTGGTATGTGAAATTTGTTCAAAGCTTTGTCTTGACTGTAGCTGGTTTTTAGCAATATTTCAGATGTGATAATGTGGGGCTTAAGCGTCCGGATAGTGAGAGTCAGATTAAAAGTGCGGTAGTGTTCCTTCTATTACATGTAAGCAATGTAAAGACACATTTTTCCCGTCTAGGATTAGGGGTTTTAACGAGGCTCGTAACTTTACTCCGCTATTTTTTTAATAATAATAAATTTCTCCTTTAAAAAATATGTAATTGTACACATGAAAGTTGAAATTTTAATTTAGTTCAATTGTACACATAAAAGTTTTGATTTAAATATTTAGTCAAATTCAAATGCATAAATTAGTAAGTTGAATCAAAATTAATCTCGTAAATCAATAACCCTATGCTAAATCATAAGCCATTAATACTAACCCAAAACTATAAACTTTAAAGAATCAAAATTAAACTCGTAAACCAATAACCATAAGCTAAATCATAAACCATTGATACTAAACCCTAAACTTTAAGGAATCCAACTTAATCACATAAACCAATAACCCTAAACTAAATATTAAACTAAACCATAAATCTTAAGAATCAGAATTAATCTCATAAACCAATAACACTAAACTAAACCATAAACTGTTAATATTAAACCATAAATCATAAAGCTTAAGGAATTACGTTGACAACATTCTATATTTAATAAAACTTTTATATATTTTTATATACTATAATTTATAAATATAAAAAGTTAATATATTAATTTAATGATCATAGTTAATCATGTACCTTAAATTGTGAAGATGCATTTTGTCACACTATAATATAATAAATCTATAACATCACAAATTCATCAATTGTAACTTATTAGTTATTACAAGTCAGATAAATACCAAGTCAGGTAAATATCAGATCAGTTCAATAACAAGTCAGGTCATTTACAGGTTGAGTCAATTACAGATTAGGTTCATAACAGGTTAGGTTGATAACAGGTTGGGTAATATGTTATGTACCAGGTTAATCTCGGTTCAGGTTCATATCAGGTCGGATGCATGTCTGGTTCGGTTATCACATTATCACGTTGAATTCGGGTTCAGTTCGTTCTCAAGTCAGGTTCAGATCTAAAAGTTCTAGGTCCAACTCGGGTTCAAGTCAACACTAGTTCAGATTCGAATCGATTTCGGATCACCACAACCTCGGGTCACAAGCAGTTCTGACTCAAGTAAGTTTTAGTCAATTTTGCAGGTTAGTCAGCTTTTTACATCCCTACCTATTTTAAGGCAATAGTAAGAATATAAAGGAGTTGTACTTCTTATTAGAGTACAATTTTCATGCATTAGCTTCTTCCTTTCTAGGATATCTAGCCATGAATTAAAAGTAAAGAGAAATCTAAAGGTTGTAGAAGATTCAGTCATAAAAGAAGAGAGCAAAGCAAGAGAAAAAAGAGAGGAATAAAAAAAAATATAATACACACGCTAGTGTTTTTTAACAATAGTTAACGATAGTGACTTTAATGAAAGCGAATTAAAAGTTTAGCTACTATATCACAAGTTTCAAAAGTTTAGTGACCAAATTACAAGCACCCTAAATAATTTTGAGAAAACTACACGGGTGGTCACCCAATTACCACCCTTTTCTTGTTTTAGGCACTCAACTAATTTTTTCGTCAAAATCGTCCTTTTAATTATATACCTTTCCTATTTCGGCTCCCTTCCGTTAAAAACCTAACGAACTCGCTGACATGGTATTTTTATATATTTTTAATCATTTCTCTCTTGTAACAACCCAAATTCCTTGGATTGGTAAATCGAGTCCCGGACTCAAGTTTTGAATATTTTAGGGTGGCAATTAAAATAAAGAATTAATTTAATTTTCAACGAATGCTTTTGAGATTGATTCTAACATCTATCAAGCTGAGTCTGGAGATATAAAATAAAGGGAAAACTTGTGTTATTTTATTGGGATGTGGTTTTTGGATTTAAATATATGTGGGTGGTTGATAAAGGGGATGTTTTATGAATAGAGAAAAAGGAAAAAGGCGGGGTTATGTTGGAGAAAGGGAAAATGAGAGAAAAGTAGGGGGAAAGTCTTGAAGCTACGATCTACTGCTGATCGCGCCGTCGTCGCCGTCATCGGGTAGAGCTTGTCGAGACGTATTTGCCAGTGGTCGCCCCGTCGCCGCCGCCACTCGTCGGGGTGGGAAGAATAAAGATTTGAATAAGCTCAAACATAACGAACCGCCATCCACCACCGCAAACCGAGGGCACTATTGGATTCACCAGCCGGAGAAGAACGGATCTGGAGCTCGACTCTGCCTTCCAGCCACGAGAGGCCGCCGCCTGCATTTTAATTCATTTTCACTAAAATATATATTTAACACATATTAAGTTAACAACAACAAAAAATAAAAATATTAAAGCTAGGGGAGCGACTCGAACACAATGCCTCATTGATAAAAATTTAAATATTTAACCACCAAGTTAAACTAATAAATTGCAATACTTTTAAATTAAATAATATATAACTAAATTGGGATTAAAATTAAAAATCAAACTATATTTATTTTTTCTTCACTTTGTTCGATAATAACAAAACTAACTAATTAATCATTTATTATTTTTATAAAATTAATAATATTTATTTATTATAGAACATAAAATTTTAAATTATATTTAATAATTATTTTGAATGAGTTAAAATTTTGATCTAAATAATTATTTTTAAATAATATTTATTTATTATAGAATGTGAATTATAAATTATTTAAAAATAATTATTTAGATTTTAATTTAAAATTTAAATAATTCATATTTGATATATAAATAATTATTTAAAATAATATTGATTAATTATAGCATAAAAAATTTAAATATTTAAAATTAATTATTTAGATCCTAATTTTAAATCATTTAAAAATGAATAAATAAATATAATTTAAAATTTTATATTCTATCATAAATAAATATTATTAATTAAAATTTTAAAACAATTTAATATTAATTTTCTAAAATTAATTAAATGATTATTCAATTAATTTTGTGATTAACAAAGTAAAAAAATTAAATCTAGTTTGATTTTTAATTTTAATAACAATTTAATTAAATATAATTTAATAACTTCTTAGTTTAACTTGATGTTTAAATATTTAAATTTTATCAATGAGGTCTTATGCTCGAGTCACTCCTCTAACTTTAATATTTTATTTTGTGTTGTTGTTAACTTAATATGCGTTATATATATATATATATATATATATATATATATTGTTGAAATGTGTTAAAATCTTGGCTTAGCACTGTTGGTTTGTGCGTTGCCCTTTTTTGGTTATAAATTTTCATTGATTTTCTTCCTTCAATTTGGTGGAGACACGTGTCACCACCTAATTAGTCGAATAAAATTAAACGAAAATAATGAAGGGGAGAGGGAAATGATTAAAAATATTTAAAAAAATGCCATATCAGTGAATCCGTTAAGTTTTTAACGGAGGAGACCAAAACAAAAAAGTATCTAACGGGAGGGACGTTTTCGACGAAAAAATTAGTCGGATGACCAAAATAAGAAAATTATGATAGTTGGGTGACCACAACTGTGTAGTTTTCCCAATAATTTTTAGTATGGACTATTTTCAATTTTTTTTAGTGCAATGACCTTCTTCCCAAAATAAACCATAAATTTACGCTATAAATATAAAAATACGAAAATTTTCCACAAACAAAAATATAATATGTAAAGTACATTGGAGGTAACTCATTATTAGTAGGGTTGCATTTAGATTACCCAATTATTAAAAGTTATAATTGGGTCACTTAATTAAAGTTTTAGTTACGATCGGTCACTCCTCCGTTAAAATGCAAACGAACATCCAAAAAAGTTTGATATAAGAATATCTTTAGTCCTCAAAACTTATATATTCTACCAATTTAGTCATAATTCAATAAATTTAACCTTTCATATTTTAAAAAATATATCAATTTAGTCTGTTTCTTCTCTCAAATTGTTCGTTTTCACCATTAATCATCATTACTACTCGGATACTTGCAGTAACACGAGTTATATCAAACTTGATATTTTCAAATATGTTTAATAACAAAAATTCAATAACTTAAAAATGTAAATAATGAAGTGATTCAAAAATATGAAACTACTAAAAAAGTTGTAATGAAGTCATTCCAAAATATAAAATTACTAAAAAATAAATTTAATTGAGTGATCAAATTATAACTTTTAATATGATAATAAATTATAACTTTAATAATTGGGTGACCAAATACAATTTTACTAATAATTGAGTGATCTTTAATGTAGTTTATCCAAGATAATTAAAGAAAAAGTGAGAGTGAAATTACTGATATAATTCCTGTGAGTTGTCCAAGCCAACAGAAAAAAATGGCAGCTCATTCACTCCTTTCCACTCTTTTCATTCGATCCTCATCTCTTCCCTCCCCATTTTCTCGCTTCCCAAACAGAACCCAAAAGCTCCTTTCCACTTCGAAACCCTCCTTTCTCTTCCCAACGAACAAACTCTCTATATCTCCCCTCCACGGTCTTATTTTGAATCAAACCAAAAACAGTAGGCACATTAAATCTGATCACGATACTCTTTTTTCTTCAGCTTTAGATTCCTTATTTCTACTCTGCACCTCCCTTGCTCTATCTTTCTCCTTGTTCGTAACCGATGTGGGATCCGCCTCTGCCTTCGTGGTAACCACTCCCCGAAAATTACAGACGGATGAGTTGGCTACGGTTCGTCTTTTTCAAGAGAACACTCCATCTGTTGTTTACATCACCAATCTCGCCGTCAGGTTCATTCAAATTTTGCTCTTCATTTTTTGGGTAGTTTCTACTTTTTTCTGTTTTTAAGGATTTTCTTGGGTATCTGGATTTGTTTAGGCAGGATGCTTTTACATTGGATGTGCTGGAGGTACCACAAGGATCCGGATCGGGTTTCGTTTGGGATAAAGATGGTCACGTTGTCACCAATTATCATGTGATTCGTGGTGCTTCTGATCTCAAGTTCGTTTTTTTAATTTAATTTAATTGTTCCTGTTTTCTGTGATTGCTGTAAATGATTAGGATTGAATTATTGTAGAATGATAATGAATATGTTATGTTCTTGTTTGGAGAATAAAGATTTAGATTAGAAGTTTGGAAAGTTTTAGAGAGATTTTTCATGCCTTTCTCATACAACTCACAACATTATTTATAACTCTCATTTAGAAACGGACAAAGTCGGTTAAATTCTCGAGCGCCCTTTTCTCCATGCGGCTTCTACGTGGCTCCTCATTTCCTGGGCTGGACGTTGCATAGCTGTCAACTGATGTATCATTCCTTGGTGCAGAAACAAATGGGTCATTCATGACAGTACCCCCTCCTGAAAGATGAACCTTGTCCTCAAGGTTGACATTGGTGGAAGGCGAAGTAACATCCTCACGCAACAAAGGCAGAGATGTGATCTGTTGCTGTGGTTGGCCAATGTCAAGGCTTGAGTTGGGAGATATGAAACACCGGATGAATACGTGTCGAGGCAGGTAAGTCGAGCTTGTAAGCAACAGGGCCGATGCGTTGGAGAACACAATAAGGTTCGAAATATCGAGGTCCCAACTTCTGATGCCTTTGTAGACGCAAAGAGACCTGTTGATAAGGTTGTAAACGAACAAAAGCCCAACTACCCTCGGACAAAGTCAATTCCTGACGTGTTTGTCAGCCTGGAGCTTCATATGTTGTTGTGCTCGCTGCAAGTTGATCTTCAACACTCGAAGTAACTCATCTCTCTCTAATAGATGCTGAGCCAATTGAGTGTTACGAGAGCTACCTTCCAAGTAAGTCAAGATAGTAGGCGGGTCGCGACCTTACATACAATGCACGAAAGGGAGTCATACCGGATGAGGATTGAAAGGATGTGTTGTACCAATATTCTGCCCACGCAAGATATTGTTCCCACTTGCTCGGATCATCACCGGTCATGCAACGTAAGTACATTTCGAGATAACAATTCAAGGCTTTGGTTTGGCCGTCCGACTGTGGGTGATGCGCTGAACTAAAACATAACTCCGTCCCCTGTAATCGAGCCAGCTCCGTCCATACTTCACTAAAAAACAACCGATCACGATCACTAACAATGCTACGAAGAATCCCATGAAGCTTGATCACCCCTTGGACCAAAATGTGAGCCACAGCAGCGCTGTCAAAATGGCAAGGAAGGCTGAAAAAATGGCCATACTTAGGCGATCAACAACCACTAGTATAGCTTCTTTACCATTCGATTTAGGTAAGCCCACAATAAAATCAAGAGAAATATCCTCGAACACTTGAGTAGGAATGGGTAGGGGTTGAAGCAAACCAGCCGGTGTCAAACTATCGCTCTTCATGTGCTGACATACTTGGCAGTCCGCAACAAATCGACGAACATCCTTGCGCATTCTGGACCAGTAAAAATTTGCTGTCAAACGGTGAAATGTGCGCATCACTCATGCACGGGCCCCTACAACAGAATTGTGAAATTCCTGCAGCAATAGTGTGCGAAGCACAGTCTTCGCGGGTACCATGATCCTATTGCGTAGCAAAAGCAATACATTATGGATCTCATACTAGGATAAGCAAGAGGGTCAGACCGAATGTTATCTCAAAGCTGTTGAAACTGAGGATCAGTTGTCGACGCAGCACGAAGTGATACATGCATGGGAGGGCTAAAGCAGTGCATATTAGACAAGAAGCTGAATCTGTTTGTGAAGTCCGGAAAGTCAGCCAACTTGCGACGACTTTTCGAATGGAATCCGAGCATTTCTGGGCAGAGTTGTCTTCTAACAAATTGACCGTCATTCAGTTACCTTTCCAACGCATCTTGAAACGTATCAATCGGACATCGGGAACTCAAGATACACCCATTTTACTAAAGACTGCGCATGTAGAAAACTAGATACAGGATTATTACGGGATTTTGTAAAATTCAGCCCAAAAGCTATTATATAAAACTTTTGTATGAATTAGACTTAGCCCAACTTAATTATTAACATTAAATTATGTTTTTAGGGTTTTATATACTTTAGGAACTAGCCACTATTTTCCCAAGCAGCACTTATCAGCTTATCAATTGCACTTATCAGCTTATCACTTGCAGCCCAAGCACAAGGAGATTAAAAGCTGTTTTTCTTTTATTTATTTTTAATAAAATTAGAGTTTTCTTGTTTTAGAAGAAGTTAAATTACTTTGGCTATCATTCACCTATAAAAGAATGAAGCCTCCACTATTGTAATTCAGATTATTCAGGTTTTCTTTGATTAATGAAATATTTAGTGAGTTCGTTTTTGCAAGTGCTGATTACTTGTGTCTTAGAAGTCTTTTTCAACATAAGTTCGACGAGTTCTTGTGAGGGAGATCATCTTCACACTCTAGCTTGCCTAGGTAATTGCGTCTAGAAGGGTGGGCTAGAGCCGCTTGAGGTTGCTTGCTTAGATAATTGCGTCTAAGAGGGTGCTGAGGACAAAACAACAACAAATCGCAAGCCATCTTCATCTTCAATCTTCACGCCATCTCCCATAATTCCATAAACAAAACAGGAAATTTCAGATTTGTTTTACCTATTCTTCTCTTCATCTTTTTTAATTTTTTTCGTTATATTCTTATTATTCATCTTCTAATCTTCCTTATTGTCTTCTTTTCTTTAAATTTCCAGACTTGAATCTGAAATTTTCAAGAAAAGTCCTCTTTTCTATTGAATTTTTAGATCTGCCCATAGCTTTCTTAATTGAGTTTAGAGCTTTTAGTTCTTGCAATAACTTGATTGAAGGTTTCCAAATCTATAATTCCATAAACATGCAGAGCTTGTGTTAATCTATAGCTGCCTGAGCGGCGGGTGTTCATTCAAACTGGAGCCTTTTACGGAGCAAATCCGCGATGGGGGAAGCAATCGAAGCGAAGCCTCGAATAAACTTACGATAATAGCTGGCAATACCCAAGAAGCCGCGAACTTCCTTAAGATTTGTAGGAATCGGCCAATTGGTAATAGCTTCGACCTTCAAAGGATCCACGACCAAACCTTGCCCCGAGATGACATGACCAAGATAATCGATCTTCGTTTGCCCAAAAGAACATTTGCTTCATTTCGCCACAAAGCCGTGCTGTTGTAAACAATGCAATACGTGACGTACGTGGTCCAAATGGTCCTGCCAAGACACATTATACACAAGAATGGCATCCAAAAAAATCAACACGAATTTACACAAAAATGGCCGAAAAACCTCATTCATGGTAGCTTGAAAAGTAGAGGGAGCGTTAGTCAAACCGAAGGGCATGACTAGAAACTCGTAATGACCATCATGTGTTTGAAATGCTGTCTTGTGAACATCACTCTCCTTCACTCGAATTTGATGATACCCGGCAAAAAGATCGAGCTTAGAAGAGAACGTAGACGTGCCTAATTCATCAAACAACTCCTCAGTCGTGGGAATAGGAAACTTGTCCCGCACGGTAACGGCATTCAAGGCACGATAATCCACACAAAAACGCTACGTGCCATCCTTTTTTTTAACAAGCAACACCTGGGAAGATAACGAGCTTGTGCTTCAGTGAATTAAGTTGCGATCCAACATATGTTGAACCTGTCGTTAAACCTCAAATTTCTAAAAATATGGGTAACGGTAAGGGAGGACGTTCATATGCGAGGCATGAGGCTGTAAAGGAATTGCATGGTCATTGTCCCGAACAGGTGGTAGGCCTTGAGAAGGCTCAAAAACTCCTGGGAATTCTATGAGAATTGCCTTCAAATCGGGTGAAAAAACCAATGAGCCCGCGTCCACCTGCGATTGACATTGCAAGAAATAACACTCAGCCACAACATGAGTAGTAGCAAGACGGCAGAGAGACTGAAATTGAACCGGCTGAGGATTGGAATCAGAAATTCCCTACCAACGATGGATGCGATTGTCCTGAGAAAACTGAAATTGCAGCTGAAAAAAATCCATCGTTATCGGACCGAGTGTTGCTGAACATGAACAAGCAAGTTGCGCACACAACCCTCGTTTGGAAGCTTGTCCCCATTGCCTACCATCACACGAAAGTTAGGAGCAGCCGTGACGTGTAAAACAAGATGCTTGGCCACCCGAGATTGCACAAAATTGTGCGTGCTACCACCGTCGATCAATATACGAACTAACTGTCCATGAACCTTGCCCAGAACACGGATAATATTAGGGTGGGAATAACCGGCCAATGCATTGAAGGATACTAAGGATTGTTCTTGTTCTGTACCCAAATCCGTCGGCATAGCACAAGGCGGAGAAGGAAACACTGAAGGCAGGTTATCGTTGATATCATTAGGAGTTTCATCATCGAGCAGGAATAGCTGTGGATGTTTACATTTATGACTGGGCAGATATTTCTCATCACAATAGAAGCAAAGTTCGCGCTCTCGCTGTGCTTGTGCTTCTGCGGAGGAGATACGCCGAGGTTGAAGAGCAGTCGCGGAGCTGGGAGAAATATCAAGTGAAGGCGGACGTCCCGGTTGAACTTTTGGACCTGCGTTGGCAAAAGTGTAGGCAAGCGGGAACCAGAACTCCGACCAAACTGCCGTCTCTCAGCAATCTTAGCCTTACGAAAACACCGAAACCTCAATCATGGATAAGGAATGGTGACCCAAAACCTCATTTTTGATATCGGCCCGAAGACTCAAGACAAAACACTAAGTTAAAAACTCATCGGACAAGTTGGAGGGTCACAGAGTCAAATCCTCGAATCGGGACTGGTAATCGGCAACCGACGATGTCTGTACAAGCTTGGAAAGTTGACCTTGCGGCGATTCAATCTCCATCACCGTGAAAAGCTTGCGGATTGCATCCGCCAAATGATTCCAACCAATCAACTGTTGTTGGTTTTGCATGCAGCGAAACCATTTGCGTGCCATGCCATCCATATGGAATGAAGCCATGGTCACACGGTGGTGATTAGCCGTACCGTACAAATCGAAAAAATCCTGCGCCGCAGCAAGCCATTCTTCAGGATCCTTACCCGTAAACAAGGGTAACTCGACTTGAACAGACTTCGGGGCGAAGGGGAATGCATCGTCAGAATCAGCTCGAACCTTCGCTTTACCCCGGACGACTGCACTATCGTTGGTCATGTCCCACCCCAGACGATGCGGCAGAAATACCCAAGTGCTCGGAGATGGTTTGCAAGTTCCGGGCCATCTCGTTTAACGTAGTTTGGGTGGATGCGTTCCAAAGCTTCTGGTCGTCGGCGAAAGCCTGGAGAGAAGTCAATGTCTGGTCATGGCGGCTGGAAGTATCTTGGAGAGCTTTAATGGAGTCCGAATGATTTACCACGGTGGTAAGAGCAATGAAAGCACCAAATGTTATGTTCTTATTTGGGAGAATAGAAGTTTAGACTGGGTGAGGAAGAAAAGAAGATTTAGATTAGAAGTTTGGAAAGTTTTACAGGGATTTTTCATGCCTTTCTCATACAACTCAACATTATTTATAACCCTCTTTTGGAAACGGACAAAGTCGGTTAAATTCTTGGGTGCCCTTTTTGTCCCTGCGGCTTCTACGTGGCTCCTCATTTCCTGGGCTGGACGTTGCATAGCTGTCAACTGCTGTATCATTCCTTGGCGTAGAAACAAATGGGTCATTCATGACAGAATATATAAATTGTACATTGGCAATGTAGGTTGCCACTTTGGAATAGGGGAAGGGGATGCGGACTCTGAAATTTGAATCTCAAACAATGTCACTTCTAAGATATGGTTGCTTGAACCAACTGAGTTGGTCTCCGGTTTCAGATTTGTATATATTGTTGGAATTAGACATTGTCTTTGTTTGAAATGCTAGGGATGGGTTGGAAAAACATGGAATTTTGTAATCTATTTGATTCTCTAAGCATTTTATCTTGAAGGAAAAGTATGAAAGGCAATATGGAATCTTCTTTTTTTGGTTGGGGGAAGGGGCGATTTAGGCATTAGAATCCGGTCTATGACATGATCTTGATGGTGGCATTGATTTTTCTCGATCGAGCAATGGAAGGGTGCATTCTATAATTGGGATGAAGTTCATGACTACTTTTGGAGGTTTAAGATTTGCGTTAGGTTGCTGTTAACATTGATTCTAAGTCTCCAAAGTAGTTTTATTCGGAAAACTGTGAGCTAACCTTGGAAACTACCTGGCCTCCTACCCCGGGGTTGTACTAGATAAAGATTTCTTTAAATTTTTTGCCCGTGACGTGTTCATTTTATTTATTTATTGAGGTTGGGAGATAAGGGGGTTATTCAGGCCTATTTGGCATAAGAGCAAAATGGGGCTTGTGACATGTTCTTGATGGTATCTGTGTTTTGTTCTTGTTTGAGCAATGGAAGGTTGCCTTCTATCGTTTGGATGAAATACTTGATTGATTTTGCAGGTTTTGCACTTACTTTAGGCATCTATTTACATTGGTTTTATGCCGCTAAAGTAATGTTGTACTGAAAACTGTGTGCTAACCTTGGAAATTATGGGCCCTGGTCCCTGGGATATAATGGATAAAAAATGTTTTTAAATTTTTCGTGAATGTTTAAAATTTTAAGTTGGTGCTAATCACTTGCAGGGTTACTCTTGCTGATCAGACAACTTATGATGCAAAAGTCGTTGGATTCGACCAAGACAAGGATGTCGCTGTATTGCGCGTTGATGCACCCAAAGACAAACTAAGACCTATACCTGTTGGTGTCTCGGCAGATTTGCTTGTGGGCCAGAAAGTATATGCTATTGGTAATCCGGTGAGTATGTGTTTATTATGTTACACTGAATTATGACCTATAGCCACCAATATTTCATTTGTTTCATTTCATTGGAAATTTTCTATGCTGATGCCAGATATGAACATATTTATCTAGTAACTTTAGAAAATAATATAATTTCTAATTTCCTAGCAATGAACGGTTAGTTTTCTACCCTTTGTCCATCGTATATCTTATGTTTTGCTTTCTGATACATCATATGAAACAGATTGCTTTCTCCCAACATGTTTGTTATGATGTTTAAAAGGATTGTCATAGAAAAGAAAGTAGCTTTGAATTTGTGTATATACTAGATTAAAGCCTAGAAGTTGTATGGATTTTATGACTAAAAAGTTGTCCTCGCGAGTAATACAGTTTGTAAGTGTCTGATGAAGGCTTCAGTGATCATGTTCTTTTACTGTTAGTATTGGAGCTCTTTGATGGCTTCTTCAAGTGGGTTTCCTAATGTTCTTTTTATATATTTTTGCAGTTCGGACTTGATCATACTCTTACAACAGGCGTTATCAGGTTCCAAAGACCAAGGATTGTGGTCAATATGTCTGATTTTAATTGCCTCCTATTTTTTCTGGTTTTTATGTGAATTAGGGTTTTGCTGATGCGCCTTTTATTTTACATATAGTGGGCTTCGTAGAGAAATCAGTTCTGCTGCCACTGGTCGCCCGATTCAGGATGTTATACAGACAGATGCTGCCATTAATCCTGGTAACAGTGGAGGGCCACTCCTAGATAGTTCTGGAAACCTTATTGGGATAAATACGGCTATATATTCTCCCTCTGGTGCATCTTCTGGTGTCGGATTTTCGATTCCAGTTGACACAGTGAGTATTAGTACCGCAGACCTTGTATTTCATTTGATCCAATGTGTGTGCGCTGAGATGCAAGTATATATTTGTTTCTTTTTTCTTTGCTTATAATAATTCATCCACTCATTCGTACATTTCCAGGTCAGTGGCATTGTTAATCAGTTGGTGAAGTTTGGGAAGGTGACGAGACCTATTTTAGGCATTAAATTTGCACCGGATCAATCTGTCGAACAGTTGGGAGTAAGTGGTGTACTTGTCTTAGACGCTCCTGCAAATGGTCCGGCTGGCAAGGCGGTATGCTTCCTATTTTTCTGCATCCGACTTTAAACCCTTTTTTTGAAATTTACTACAGTGTTCATATCCAAAACTCTTTGATCATTGTGCTTCAATGGAATGAAGATTTTTTTTTGTTTCTATTTGCACAGCTGATCTTTTAGTATATTACAGGGTCTGCAACCGACAAAGCGTGATGCTTATGGTAGACTGGTTTTGGGTGATATAATAACATCCGTTAACGGGAAGAAGGTCACTAATGGCAGTGATTTGTACAGAATTCTTGATCAATGCAAAGTTGGCGAAACGGTACATCGTTGAATAATACCTATATCCGTTTTTCTCCCTCTTATATAAGTTAAAATAATTTTTGATGTACAAACTTCTCCATAATCTTATTTCTTAGGTTACTGTGGAGGTGTTGCGTGGAGATCACAAGGAGAAGATCCCTGTTCTACTTGAGCCAAAGCCAGATGAGTCGTGAAATCTCTTTTGGTATGTTGTGTAACCTTCAGTACAGTAGATATACCAGGAAATGTCATTATTAGCTATTTTATTGGAAAGGACCCGATTGTACATATGCCACCAACTTGTATCAAATTTGACACATTGTGAAGAAGATTGTAAAAAAGGCATACATCCCAATCTATTCTTGTTAATTAACTGGAGTAGAAGTGCAAAACCTATGTTACTGTAACTCTGCCGTGAGTGTCAGAAATATGTGTTCTATATTGTATATGTTAATTTTCAAAAAAAAAAAAAATTCTACGTATTTGAAGTGGTTTTGGAGGATCATATTAGAAAAGTTGTCGAGCACAAGTGTTGAACACTGATACTTGAAGAAAAATGAGTTGTCAATACAAAAGTCGAAAACAAGTTCACGGATAATGGCACAAATGCTTCCTGTATTTTGGTAAATTTGTCAATGTAGGTCTAAAGTTTGTCAACGTTCAATATGCCACCTGAAGTATGCTTCTGCCATTTAAAGTGCTACTCACTCCTAACGTTGTTATCTTGTGACATGTAAGGCCATGTGGACCTTTAAGAACAAGATACGTGACACTCTCAGTTAGAAAAAAATTCAAAAAATATATATAGAAGGGCACCATTGTAAATTTTCCATTTCTTTAAAAAAAATAAAAATAGCTGATATAAAACAATTATTTTCTCCACTTAACGTCTTGAGTTTCTGATTGTTTTTGAAATTTAGAAAAACTCCTCCAGCTCTATTTTTTGTTCTTCAAATCTGGAAAAATATTCTCCTTTCGAAAACTTCTTAAAGCCAATAGTTTCATATCCCTCTTTGTACTTTTTGAGAAATAGATGAAAGAAAATATGGGCATGAATACCCTAGTAAGAAATTGAGTTTTTAAGCTCCCATTTAAACACGAATAGTAAATCCAAAGAAATGGAATGCCTGTGTGGCGTTAAAGCTCCTATTTGTGTTTCGAAAACGCAGAAGAATCCCAGACGATTGCTCTATGGTTGCGGTAAATTTAGAGAGGTAAGTGGATCAATTGTGATTTTTTGTTTAGGTTGAAAGGTTTAACGTGTCATGGTAATCCTTTTTCTGCAGGGGAAGAAACGTGATTTTTTTTGAATGGGCTGCTTTATCTAAATCTTCTGAAATTCATTCTAGAAATGGCTTTGAAGAAATGAAGATGTGGAACAAATTTTTAGTAGCTGGAATAAGAGAATTAAGGTCTGAAATCACATGGTTGAAGGAAAATGGATGTACTGAAGTGATGAACAACCTAATGAAAGAGGTTGAAAGATTGGAAAGTCAGAAAAAAATTGTACAAGGAACTGTTGAACCAAAAAGCTAGGTTAATTACATTATACCAATATGGTTTAGGTTCTGTTTTCATCGTTTTTTTGCTGTAATAGTTTATGTCTTATGTTTGGTGTGAAAGTGAAAATTGTAACAAGTTTGATCAATGAATGTGTTTCCCCCACGTTTACCTTTGTTGCAATGTGAAGTTTACAAGTTGATTCATGTTTATCTTTGTTGCAATGTAAATTTTACCTACAAAATGTACCTTTTTAACCAGTTAGTGTAGACAAAAAATAGTTTACACTTAAATTACAACAAAACAATGATCCAGTAGCATAAATTCAGAAAAGATTCAAGTTCACATAAGACACAAGTTCACAAAAGACTGGAGTTCACGTAAGACTCAAGTTTAAAACAAACTCGACTTCACATAAGACTCAAGTTCAAAACATACTCAACTTCACAAAAGACTCAAGTTCACAACAGATTGAAGTTTGCAAAAGACTCGAGTTTACATAAGACTCAAGTTCACAACAGACTCAACTTCACATAAGTTTATTTGTTTTTGTTGGAGTTCGAGCTAGTCATATATTGTCTCCCTTTCTTTAACTTCTTTGCACCAGTTTTTCTTTCTTGTGTGTTGAGGAGATCATCACCATCCATTAAAGATCTTTTCCTTTCCAAATCCAGTAAGTAATCCCTTAATTCCTGCAAGCAATTAAAAAAGAGGTTCAAACACCATATGCATTGTGAATATGATAAAGCTTGGAAAAAAAGAACACGGACCTATAACTCACATCACATTAATGAGGTGGTTGAATTGATGTTGCTACTAGGACAGTTTCTGCTCTTGGTGTTGTGCTTATTTGGGGAGTAGATCTTGTTGCTTGCTGACTTGCTCTTGGTGTTGTGCATATCGTGTAACCCCCTTAGCCCGGCCTAGACGCTTGACCCGAACTACGAAGATTACACGGGGAAAACCAAAGTCAACCCGAAAGTCAACCTTGATTAACGACCCTTTTTTTCCTTTTTATCTTCTCTAGATGCACATTAAGCCTATGTGATTACTCAAGTATCATAGGAGAGAAAGGCACATCGATCGGAAAACAAATAGGGATTCAATTGTAAGAATTACACTTTAAGGACCAAAGTGTAAATTTTGGAAAAATATAAGGACTTTGCAGATTTTAAGCTTACCAATATGTAATTAGTCATTTTACATGCATCCCCGTCAAATATCAGCTTAAAAAGACATTCCAAGCTCAATCAATTGCACCCACAATATCCAGGACTAAAATGTAAGATATGAGAACTTGAAACAATTCAAAAATGCAGTCCAACGATCAAATGTTTCGAAATGTTGACCTTCGTATCGAAACGCCCGTTTCGAAACTAGGCTTTTCATTTCGGTACTCGGGCCCGTTCCGAAATTCGTATCGGAACATGGCTCACCAGTAGCTAAAGTGTTCCGAAACACCTTCACCCGTTCCGAAACACTATGGCCATTTCAGGCCCCTGTTTCAAAACAGACAAGGGTGTTTCGATACACCCTGCCCTGCAACCTTACACTTTTCTGGTTTTCACAACTTTTCACATTCAAACATATCCCAAATCATACCGTAACATATTCACAACATGTTTAAGCATCAACTCTATCATATTTGCATCAAAGCTAGACACATGGCAAGCACTAAGCACATCAACTCATTTATCTTATGCAACTAGAATGAACATACTTTTAACCATAAAGCATAGCAATACCATGATACAAAAAGAGGATCCAAACACCACATAATGGCCATAAACAAGTAACAAACCATAAACCGGATTTGCTCACGGTAATCAACCTCATCACACAACACATTAAAGGATTTCCCCCCATTGCCTTTATTATCTATAGCTATAAAACATAACATACTTCCCAAGTGGAGTTCTTCTTGAATCCCTTGCTTCTTGATGTCCCAAAATCAATTATCTGCATTGATGGACAAAAAGGAGTGTAAGCACATAATGCTTAGTGAGGAATGCTCAAAACCAAAACACCGTCAATGCAGCAAAACCATAAAACACCTTTATTTGCAATCACACCTCTATAAACCAATGTATTGTTTGAAAACTTCATTTGACACATCATTGCCTTAAATCATACATCGCTCGACATATAAACCAACATTAAACTCAAATGCAATAAGCATCACAATCTCAAACAACATTCTTATAAATGCTTCCATTTAAACCTTCTCATGCATAAACGCTTCATGCAAAGTTTAAACCATTTTTCTAGGAAACCAATTCCACTTCACACTCTTTCTTTCTCATGATTGAAAATCATTTCAAAGCAGGTCACCACTCGAAAACCACATGTTCCATCTATCTATCTCATGCATTCAACCAATGCAAAACTCATGGCAAGGCCACACATGCTTGTTACTCAAAAGCATTTCATAATCTCAAAATCTCATATGCATAAGCAAATCTCTATTTGAAAACCACATGTACCATCTATCTATCTCATGCATTCAACCAATGCAAAACTCATGGCAAGGCCACACATGCTTGATACACAAAAGCATTTCATAATCTCAATACCTCATATGCATTTCTCATAGCATAAAAACATTTTCAAGTATTGGTACATGTGAAACACACTTCATTCTCATTTATTGGCATTCCCATATTCTATTTACACGGATATGCGGACAGCTTGACTCGAGGTCAAGTCCTACCCCGGTGGGATCTCGCCACCGGACTCTCATGGCGGTATCTACCTTCGCCACAAAGCTTGGGTATTTCACCAAGTCCTACTCTGATGGAATGCCCATCATCGGTTTCTCATGGCGATAACATTTGTTGCCATAATGCTTGGGTCTTTCACCAAGTCCTATTCGATGGAATGCCCATCATCGGTCTCTCATGGCGGTACCATTCAATGCCATTAAGCTTGGATCTTTCACCAAGTCCTATCCGATGGAATGCCCATCATCGGTCTCTCTCTTTGGAACGAATCCCAAGAGCACGTACGAATTTTTAGTTTATAGTGCACTCTACATCCTATTGGTCGACCAATTATATCCGGTAATGTTCTCATCATCTATGCCAATATATCATATTAAAATCATTAACACATCTACTGTTTTCAAAGCATGCGACACCATCTAGGCCAAAATGTTAAACCATGCCTTTAAAACACAAATTAACACCACATACTCTCAAGGAACATTAGTTTCATGCTTCCTTCACCAAACCAAGTTTGATAACCAACTCTCATGCTTAAAAACCATGCTCAAACAGCAAATCAAACCATATTGCCAAACCAAGCACATCAAAACCAATTTTAATACTTTCAAAACAATAATAACACAAATCGAGAGAGAAATCTACTTCACTTACTTCCGAACTTAAACCGGCGTTTCAAGCCTAGATTTAAGTTCCCAAACCTCTTTTCAAAATTATTCCAAAGCTGGAAAACACGTTCTCACTCACCGATATGCAACACTATGCTAGCCGATGAGCCAACCAAGCGTCCGAAACCTCCAACGCTACCTCGATTGCTTCCAGATCACTCTCCCATATTTTTAACACATAAGAGCAGAGGATTAATGCATCACCATGCATTAAAATCACCAGCCATTCATTCTAACCCGCTGCTCCCCTCAAAACAAGCATTTCGGCTATCCGAAATAACCGAAAACATCACCAAACATTCACCAAACAAAGCCCAGCCAAGATCAATCAATTCTAACCTTTTCTAAACATCAATTAACATCAAAAAGCAACATAAACATGACCTTATACCTCCAGCAACGACAGATCATCAAAAACACCCAAAAAACCACAAATCTAGCATCTCAAACTTAAAAACTCAAACCTATTCGGGATTTATTTGTTAAAACCTCATTCTAAACATCAAATAACATCCAAAATACATTATAAATCAACCTCAAAATAGAGCCTAACCAAGAATTACGAAAATCATCAAGATCTCTCTAAATATCTTGAGTTTTACCACAATTTCATGTTTCCAACATTAAAGCAACTAAAAAATCATTAACAAAGGATTGAGAACTTGGGAATTTCAATAAAGAACTGATCATTAGAGGAGAAGGATGAAGCTTACCTCTAATGGCTGATTTCTCCTTAATTTGGGCAAGTTTTTTTGAAAATCCTTAGTGAAAACAAAAGGATTTGACGAGGAAAAGATTAGGAATCTATGGGAGAATAAAATCTCATCAAAAGGGATGAAAATCAGAGGCTAATTGATTAAGGGAATGTGTTTGGCTGAGTGAAAGTTGTGAGAAAATAAAAAGAGAGAAAAAGATCGTAAAATATTTATGAAAGTCAAAATATGATTTTCTCTTTTAATTCCCTTTATTAAATCATTATTAAAACACCCAAAATTAGAGAGAAATCTGATAAAAACATTTTAGTAAAATTAGCTTCTTAAAGATTCAAAGTTTCAATCCTTTACAAAACAATCACTAGTCAACTTTGCAAAAACTGCAATTTGGTCACTACACCGAAATGTAGTATTTCCAAATCTTATTTTGTAAAATTGTTTTCACCATAATCATTCATATATTAAACGAGGATTTTTAGATATTTTTCCATATTTTAAAACATCCCGAACTAGGTGTTCCCTAAACCAACCTTAAGGATCCGAACCGTTCCCAACTGGCCCGATTCAACCTCTAAACTCCTAGGCCCAAAACCAGAATGTTACATATCGTGTAGCCAATTACGTTCCACGTGAATTTTTTTTAACTATTGATGTATAACATGGTACTGCTTTATTTTGCATTAACCACTATTCTTGTAAGATTGGCCTCAATAGAAAGATTACCCTTATCTTATTCCGAACTTAATATACAATATTAGAACGTCATGCCAACCTTTGTTAATTTGGAAATGACGAAACCTTTGTCGGTACTGATAAACGGCTTGGCTTAAATAACAAATTAAAATTCTTCATGGGTTCCGTGTAACACCCCAAAATCCGGTCTAGTCGGAATTAGGTTCCGGTGATCGGAAACCTCATATTGATAAAATCAAAATATTGTATCGGCTAGTTAATTATGGATATTGGACTCTAATCGAGTTAAGTCATTGTTATTGGATCCTATTGAATAATATCGAAACCTAATTTGTGATCAAATTGAGGTAAATGCAAGCTGAAGGACAAAATTATAGTATAGAGAGAGTTGAGGGACTAATCTTACGATTAGCCCCTCCTCAATTAAATTTCCACTTACGTGGATCAAATTGGGAGCTTTCCTTCAAGTGAAGAAAAACCATCAGTGGCTTTATAATAAAAAAAGAAAAGAATTAGAAAAGATAGAAAGCTTACCTGAGAACATTGAAATCAAACATCTCTCCAAACTCTTCATCTTCATCGTCTCCTACCTAAGCAAGCACCTCTATTGGAGCTAGTTTCAAGCTTCAATTTTCTTCGATTTATTGTTATCAAATCATTGCTATCGATTGGGTAAGCTATATTCCTTAATTGGTTATTGGATTCCATGGATATATTGAGTTAATCTTAAGATAGGGTTTTGACTATCCATGTATATCTCATCATTGTCATCTATATTGAAATCGAATATCAATTTTGATATTGTTATGTTGTTTTTGATATCGTATTATCAATCCTAATAGTCTTTCTATTGATTTCCTAGGTCAAGACAACGAAAAGGAACATCCATCAAATTCACCGAAGGCTAAGAACAAGGGAGTTGTCATCCGAGAGCCGTAGGAGCATCAGATTCTAAGGTGAGTGTAGTCGGAGTCTCGGGATTAGGCGTGGAGCCTTCCCGAACCATTTATTGTTGTTTTCGATCATATCACTAACAATATCATTGAAGAAGTTGCATTGGATTGTTAATCGGATTCATTGGTAAGTGTCGGTAAGTTGTTATTGAATACCGGACATAGTTATTGACATCACTATCATGCATTGTTATTGATATGATTAGTGTTATTGAAATATTGTAAAGAAATCATCGGATATTGATATTGACATTGACATTGAAACATGGTATATTGATAATGAAAAATGGTTGCTATTGATAATATTGAAGTAATTGGTCATTGAAATTCTCATTGAACATTGATTATGGATACAGACATTGAAACCTTGGATTTGAATGGACAATGGATACAATTGACATGTCATAGAATTCATGAGCTCAGTGTACGAGTGGACTACGGTCCTAAGGCTACGGCCTATATTGATTTGGCGAGGCGGAGGGATGTGTATTAATCTTGGTAATATTGGCGAGGCGGAGGGATTAGACCATTCATTGATTTGGTGAGGCGTAGGAATTCTCGTATCCACTATCTTGATTCAATCCAAGGGTTAATGATGAAATTACTATGTTAAACATTGTATTTGGATGAATAAGTATTGACATTGATGAGAATTAGATCATATATACATATATGCTTCACACATTGATGTTCATGTTGTTTATGACTATCTCACTAGGTGATGTATGCCTAACGTGTCTCATCTCATACATTTCAGTTGAAAGGTCACAACATTTGAAGATCGGATAGTCGAGGCGAGACAAGTCACTACAAGTAAAGAGTAATGTATTTTGTCCTTATGAACTCCTAGTATGGTGGCAAAGTAGTTAAATCGACTTTAGTTATTTTGATATGTGTATATCGGTTGTAATGACATATTTGGCACTAAAATATTGATTAAAAATTTAAGATTTATGTCTTCGATCTCCGTTTTGTTTTTTGGCAACACACTACGACCCGGTTCTCTATCAGGCCCGGAAGGGGGTGTTACATTCCGAAACCCCCTTCTAGTAGCTTCAAAACCGGTAAATCAGATTGGCCAAAAAATGTAAATTCCAGTAGAGGTTTCGAAACCCTCTGTACTGGTTTCGGTACTAGAGAGGCAGATTGCCAAGAAAATACAAAGATCAATAGGGGTTTCGAAACCCCATATAATGGTTTCGGAATCGCTAAGGTAGATTGGCCAAAAAATTAAATTCCATTTTAGGTTTCAAAACCTACTAGTGTGGTTTCGATGCTGAAGTAGATTGCCTAGAAAATGATGGGCTATATGGGGTTTCGAAACCCCATATAAAGGTTTCGAAACCGGTAAGGCAGATTGGCCAAAAAAAATTAAATTCTAGTTTTTGTTTCGAAACCCTCGTGGCTGTTTTTGATACTGAGGTAGGTTGGAAATGAAATTTAATAGGGGGTTTCGAAACCCTTTAGGGTGGTTTCGATACTAGTGAGGCAAATTACCTAGAAAATGATATCATTCACAGGTTTCGAATCCCTATATAATGGTTTTGAAACTGATTTGGCAGATTGGATAGAAATTGGGTCGACTTAGGGGTTTCGAAACCCCCTAGAAAGGTTTTGAAACCCCTTTAAATTTCTGTATTTTTGTGCAACCAACCTATTTATTGCTATAATGAATGCACCCACCAACCAATTTTTTGGTTATACATACATCAATCCTTGAGTTAGAGGTAAAAACAACTTCTCTTCATCACTTGGCATTCAACGTATAAGTGGGAAAAAGCACAAGGATTTTCACAAAATCTTGATGTCGTGGTTCTTACACGACCACAAGTAAAATCAATAGGTACGTTGAATGTTTACTCCTTTATTTCCTTCATAGTAAACCTTATATTTGCTTTTAGTATCAAACGTCATGTCATGATTTCTATTTGCGTAGGGTTTAGGGAATCGTCAATTTCTTACATGGCTGACACAGTTGGTGAAAACTATGTGGTTGATGACTGTACACCAAAGGAAACTGCCACTCCTAAGAATTTACTAGGTATGGTGTTTAACTCTCGTGATGATGCATGGGAATTTTATAAGGATCATGTAAAAAATAGTGGGTTCAATGTGTGTCGCTCAACAACTAGGCATGATGGGCTCGGTCATGTCAAAGCACAAGGATTTTGTTGTACACGAGGAGGCATACGGAGAAAGGGTGTTAATGATTCTGAACGGAAACGTGCGCCCCGCGCAATCACACGCATCAGGTGCAAGGCAAAAGTTATTGTTAAGTGTATCGATTCTAGTAAGTGACAGATATCATTTTGTCATAGTGAACATAATCACCCCCTGTGCCCACCTATAATGCAACTGGTTCTTCAGTCGAGTAGACAAGTCGATTCTGCAGCTATCGTTGAGGCACGAGCATTAAAAAAGTGGGGGTTAGAACAACACAAGTAATGAATTATTTTACGCAACATTCACGTGGTTTCCATAATGTTGATTTCATAAGGAAAGACCTGTACAACTCACTACAAAAGACCGAGGCGGCTGAAATTCATGATGGTGAAGTAAATGCCCTACTCGCTTACTTTGACTTCAAGAAAGAGCAAGATACATGGTTGTACATTCAGTACAGTGTTGATGAATCAGGGAGATTGCATAATCTATTTTGGTGTGATTCAACGTCAAGGTACGACTACGCATGCTTCGCTGATGTCATTACATTTGATACAACATACAAGGGAAATGTCTATGAGCGACCTCTAATGCCTGTAGTTGGTGTGAATCACCACCATCAAACCATTGTTTTCGGTGTTGCAATTCTAGCTGACGAGACTGTCGATACTTTTGAATAGGTACTGAGGGAATTTTTATAGGCTGTGTGTAACAAGGCTCCTATCTTAGTGTGACAGATGGTGATAGGGCCATGCAGAGGGCTATAAAAACGGTGTTCCCACTTGCTCGACACCGCCTATGTTCGTGGCATCTGTCCCAAAATGCTCAGGAAAACATAGGTGATAAAAGCTTTACTTCTGCATTTTTAGATGCATGTCATCTTGGTGGACAATTGACGAATTTGATCGGGAGTAGAGATAAGTTGTTCAACAGTTCAACGTCGAAGACCATTCGTGGGTTGTAGAGAAGGATCAGGCCAAAAGTATGTGGGCACAAGCATATCTTACGAGACATTTATTCACCAATGTTCGATCAACACAAAGGTGTGAAGTTGTGAATGTTGCGCTCGTTATTGTGCTCAATATAAGAAGACATATTTAGATATTGTCCGTGCCATTGAGAATTTGTTACATCAGATGCGAATTAATGAGCTCAATGAAGACGTAACTTAAACATGAGACATTGTATCGCCCTATACATCCGATTGTTAAAGTAGGAGGATCGCGGACATATCATTTAACCAAGTATAAAGATCCTGAGAAAATGTATACGGTGGTGGTTGATGTCGCAACGCATACCCTAACATGTTCCTGTAGGAAATTTAGGACAGTCGGCCTTCCATGTCGCCATCAACTGCAAGTTCTTAAGTTAGAAGACTTCTCAGAGATCCCAAAATATTTAATACTACCCCGGTGAACGAAAGATGCAAAGCTTTCAGTTCCGTCATTTGTAGACGACAATGTGCCTCCCGAATTGAAACAAATGTCTCAATTCGCTTCTCTTCGATCACTGTCTTCGCGGTTGTGCTACCTTGCATCAGAAACTGACGAAACTTTTCGAAGCACGAAAGATGATATACTTAGATTAACTGCTGAATTTGATCATTCCACTACGTTGCAGGGATCATCATCTAAGAAGGAAAGCAAATGCAACATTCGGGACCCGCAAAAGAAAGAGTGAAACGGAAACAGAATCTCAAAAAGCAAGTCTCAATGTCAAGAACATATCACTGTTCGTTTTGTAATATTGAGGAACATAATAAAAAAACATGTCCTCGTATGAAGCTGCAACTCCCAACCCCGACATTTAGGACAACTTCAACTTTTTTCCAGGACAACGTTGAAATTGCGAATGACCTCAACATGTTTGAACCTGAACCAAATGTGAGTCAATTTTCCTTTACTGTTATATGTGTCCAAAAATAAAAGTTGACGCGTGTTTGCTTCTGTGATTCAATTAGGACCGACCACATATTTGCAATGCACCCGAGAATGTTTTCAATTATTCTCCGACCGCGACATCCATGGTAATATTTAATTTAACATCTGTTTATTACCCGATTATTGATATATTCAGTACGAATTCCTTCATAAACCCTCCGTACAGTAAATAACTTAATGTGATGCAGATTACCAAGTTATGGAGTTAGAACATCTTCACGCATTACGTACAGACCAAAATAGAGAGTTCATAACTGTAAGTGTTACTCCCAACGTCCCCTCTCCCCTTTGATGTTTTTTGAAGGTCGCATTTTGTTTGTCAATTAATGGCCTACAATAGGTACGGTACTTCCATTACTTACAATTACTGAATTTACACTTTCTACATGAATGATTTATATACCAACCAACATCGTTCCAAAGCAACAAATTTCGAAATCAATAGCGAGTAACACATATGTCCAATGAATTTTTCACAGTATTGGTATCACATAACATATGTCGATAAAGTATTCCAAAGCATTATTTTAACCAGCAAAATATAATATACAACTTGGACACTGCATTCAATATGATTTTCAGCATATATTGCAACTTTTTAATACACTTCCAGTACTTACATAACCCGTTTCAGATGGTAAAACCCTGTAATGTATAAATTGCTCAACCTGTACAGAAAATGATATTTATCCTAGATAACATTTTCTTCCTATTCTTGCCCATTCAAAAAAAGAGCAATGGCATTACACGTGTTACCAAAAAATATTAGCATAGATACATACATGGGTACGACCCGTACAAAAAAAGGGTCAAAAAAACCTCATGCTACGTTCATACAAAAAAAATAGCATTGCCAGAGATCCAACTCCAACTTGAATCTGTTTATTACCAACAAAGATTTCGCAAACTTGAACGTAATAATGACTTCATTAATATAAGGAACAAATCCTACGTAATTGCTCACTTACCATTTCGGACGACGAATGCTTGCACGGTTTACGAATGGACGTGACTGCAGCTGTACAAGATGTGCCTTAACAGCATCTGAAATTTGCTGCCTTATCGTATTCCGATCATGACTCACAAGATCATACAAAACAATCATTCGGTCCTAATCCCCAACAATCTACTAATAGAAATTTTAACAAATCAACATTACTTAAAGATTGTTTATTTCTCGACTATATGTATCGGTAATTAACGTGGTATGAAAAACGGATGCACGTACCACATCCTCTACACGCTTCCTATGCCAATGTTGCATCCATGTAAAGTTTTCAGAAGTTCTATATTTCATGCACATTCCATCTCACATTATTGCTGTTTTTAAGCACATCTTAGACATAAATAGGATCATGCATAGCATTTTACAGCATTTCTTCGCTTTACCTTGTTTCTATAAGATTATCTTTTATTTGGTGAAGAAGATACTGTTTTAGTGTATTTTTGGTTTTAGGTACTAACGACTGACAGAGGGAAAGAGGAGCTGAGGATGCAATGCTAAGGCAGCAGACCATGGAGCTGTACTGAAGTAATTCCAGCTGAAGACAATAGTTGTCGAGTAGCTGCCGAGTGTTGCCGCCGCCGACCTTGCTACCAACGACAGCAAGCTATAGAGTTAGAGAATCGGAGTGCGATCCGTAGAGCCAAAACGCTGATCCTATCGATGCCGACCACTTGATTTTTCAACTTCTGTAGTAGCGGGCAGAGCCGTCGAAGTAAAATCTCAAGATTGCTCACGGGACAAGGCAAACATGATAAAGTCCACATTCAACTCAAAGAAGTCAGAGTTTAAAGTCACATTAAATGTGGAAAGCTACTTTTGAGGACTTCTACTTTAAAGAGGACTTGCCCTAGCTATTTGTCTATAAATACTCATTGTACTCCTAGTTCAAATCATCTTTGGTTTTCTTTAGGCTTAGCTAGGGTTTCCCGCCACCTCCATGTTCTAAACTTCCCTTGGGTTTGGGGTTATGATGTAATTTAGTTGTGAAAACGGTTGTTTAGGTTTCAAGTTTGTTTTCAATAAAATATTTCAAGTTTACTTAATTCATGTTCTTCACTTCTTCAATTAGTTCCAAAAGTCCAGTTGAAGAAATCCATTTGTCGGGCACGGGAGTGTCAAACTCACGAAATAATTAAGTACGATCTCATCAAGTCGAGGTGTTGACTAATTCGGCCTAGATATAAGTTCGAGTTTCAGCGGCTAAAAGGAGCAACCAAACGTCGACTACCTGTGTTAGGTTTACGATGAGATTGCTAGGTATTGCCTACATCACGTGGAGACATAATCCTTGCCTAGACATAGGAAGGATCACTTAAGAATTGCTCTGCCGAACTTGGAGTATCTGCCAGACTTGCCGCCGGGACTTATCTCCATTCTACCTGCCGAGACAACGAAAGTTGCAAGAGCAGAGTTCCGCCATGGCAGCGAAAGTTGTCGCAACCTCAATCCGCCATTACCCGCCGAGGCAGCATATCGTGGCAGCGCAAAACAACTTGACCTTTTCAACGCAGTTTCACACTAAGGAGCAACATAACTCTGCCCGCTCTATCAATCTGATCACTTCCTTTATTACTTGTGTTTTAATTTACTTTTCTTCTCAACAATCACTTTACTTGTGCAATTTACTTTTCCTTGTGCAGGAACGACAATTCGAAACAAGCTATCCAATCCTCGTAAGATTCGACATCTTTTATACTATAACTTGGCAGGAATTTGCACTTGCACTCTTACAAAAAAGGAACACCTACACGCTGTACAAGTTTTTGGCGCCATTGCCGGGGATTGGTAACATTGAATTTTGTTTTTAATTTCTGCACTATTTTCTTACGTTTTATTTTAATTTTAATCGAATTTTTTTACAGTTTCCTTTGCTAGTGCATGACCAGGGCAAACCCAAAAGCAGAACTCCTCCTTTTACGAAGATATCGAGTGTCAAGCGAGAGAACTTAAGAAGGAGATCAGGGTAGTCCTAGCGAAAAACAAAGAAGAAAAGGGTAAAGCGAAGGTAAACATGGTAAACGAGGACCCACCTAATGGTGCCGCAAACGGTAGGGACGGACATCAAGACTTGCCGCCCAGAGGTCCGCAAGATCCACCGAGGCAGGACCCTTCTTTTCCACCCAGGCAGCCTCAGCCAGTTCGAACCACTAGAGACTATCTCGAACATGACTTCAGAGGGTTCGATCCAACAGTGACGAAACCTTATATTGAGGCGGACCACTTCGAGCTGAAGCCGATCATGTTTAACATGATAAATACATTAGGGCACTTTGGAGGGACTGCAACTGAAGATGCTTGGCAACACTTGAGAGGATTCATAGACATCTGCAGAGCATTTAAAATACACGGGGTCCATCAAGACGTGCTGAGGCTGTTTCCATATTCACTGAGGGATAGGGCTAAATAGTGGTTGAATAACTAGCCAGCGGGGTCGTTCAACACATGAAGGGAGCTTTGTAAAGACTTCCTGGACCGATTCAGCCTGTCCAACGTCAAAGATAGACTGCAGAACGAGATAACAACCTTCAGGTAAGGGGATAACGAGACGATGTATGAAGCATGGGAGCGGTACAAACAGATGCTGAATAATTGCCCGCTGCATGGTCTTCCGGCTTGGACTCAGGTATCAATATTCTACAACGGGGTGAACTACCCAACGAGGATGATGATTGATGCCTCAGCCAATGGGATCATCCTTGACAGACCACCAGTGGAAGCACTGAGGCTTCTGAATCAGGCCGCCAAGAACGACTACAAGTATCCAACAGCCCGCTGAGGCGGCATTAGGCGGCCAGCCACGGTGAACAAGGTAGAAGCCCCAGACTCTGTTAATGCCCGCCTTGACACCCTGACGGATCTGGTATGAGCATCGTGAAACCCGCTGGGAAGGTTCATGAGGTAAAAGCCGTGGAACCGTTTTGTGGCGAGTGTAGCGGCAACCATGATTCCTCTGACTGCACTACATCTGCTAATTATATGAGAAGATGTGAGAGGAACAACAGATCTGCCCATAACACCTACAACCCTGGATGGAAGAACCATCCTAACTTCTCTTGGAGCAACCCAAAGACTGTTGCAAACCCACAACAGCTACAAGGAGGCTACCAACAGAACATGTCCAGACAGTAGACTCAACAGCCACAAAACAATAATTCACTAGAAGCAACCCTTCACACTTTCATGTCTAGAACTAGTGACTTTATTGTTCGAACAAATAAATTTATTGATAAAACTGAGTCTTTTATGGACAGAACGGAGATGAGGATGAACAACCAGGAGGCTGCTATAAAAAACCTAGAGACCCAATTTCGGCAGTTCACAGAGATATACAGCAGCCAAACAATGGGAGCAACATCCAGCAGCTCGGAGGCAGCAGCCAAACCCACTTACGAACAATGCAAGGCCATATCTACAAGAAGTGGCAAGTATTTGGATGAAACCAGGGTGGAGAAACATCCAGAAACTCAGCCAGACCAGAAAGAAAAGCCTGCCGTGGCAGCACCAACACCAGCCGCCCCAATAGCTGAACGGGACAGCGGCCCTGAAGCAGATGATCCTCCCCAGATTAAATTCCAATGCAAGGAACACATAGAGGAAATCCACCGTCCAGCACCTTTCCCCCAAAGGCTTAAGCAGCAAAAGTAAGAGCAAAAGTTCAGAAGACTCCTGGATATTCCGAAGCAGGTGCACATAAACATACCTCTAATAGAAGCCATCCAGAATATGCCAAACTATGCCAAACATCTCAGAGACATGGTTTCTAAAAAGAAGAGGATTGGGGAATTTGAGACAGTGGCTGTCACTGAAGAGTGCATGGCAATGCTGCACAATAAGCTGCCTCCAAAGCAAACAGATCCAGACAGCTTTGTTATCCCATACAGGATAGGTAACAGACATCAAACAAAAGCACTGTGCGACTTGGGAGCCAGCATCAACCTTATGCCCAAGGCAGTCTTCGATAAACTAGGAATTGGGCCTGCCAAACCTACTTCCGTCATGCTAAAACTTACGAACCATTTGTTTGTACAACCAGAGGGAAAAATCGAAGACATCCTGGTAAAGGTGGGCAACCTGATTCTGCCATTCGATTTCCTCATCCTGAACTGTGAGGCCGATGAAAAAGCCCTTATAATCCTTGGGCGACCATACTTGGCCACAGGCAATACGCTAATAGATGTGGATCTTGGGGAGCTGACAATGAGGGTAGACGACTAGAGCATCAAGATGAATGTGCTACAACCCTCAAAAAAGGGAAAGGAAGGATGCCTGGATGCAAGAGCTGCTAGCATCATCATAGAAATAGGCCAGAGCAGCAGCTGTCGTGACAGACCAAGGGGCAGGCTGAAGGAACGAACAATATAGAACCTAAAGGAACAAGAGGAGCCACCTGAGGAGAGGAAGGACATACCTGGACAAAAAGCCAAACACAAAACCATCAGGAAGTGGTTATGTTTAGGAGATGCACCTCCCAACATAACCTAATTTTCATTTTCATTTTATTTTTATTTTTATGCATTAGGATTAGAGTTTTATTTTTTAGGATTAGATTTGTTTTCAGATTTTTATTTTTCAGAATTTATTTAATTACTTTTATTTTTGTCTTTATTTTTATTTCAGGTTTAAGAATAAAAGAGCCAGACCAAGAAGAAGGCCCAACAAGGAGCCCACCACCATGCCGTCGAGACAGCCCAGGGCAGCCCAGCCCAGCAACACGTAATGACTAGTTGGCCACCAACGTCTTCAAAAATAACGGGCAGAAATCTCGGAACGTGCGTAAGATAACCGGACCATTGGGCATTTAATGCCGCCACGACACCTCTTGGCAACCCCTATTTAAACCCCTCCCACTCCATTCATTTACTTTACTTTCATCTCCTTACTATCTCACTCTTGCATCCACTGCTCTTACCTATTTTTTTTTCTAGTTTCAGTTGCATACAACCGTTTCACATGGCATCCGCATCACAGCCCAAACCCACCTACAAAAGATTTTGCTCCAAGGCGGACAAGGAGAGATACAGAGACCAGTTCTCTAAGCAGGCAATATGGGAGGATCATGGGTTCCATTACACAAAGCAAACGGGAGACCTTGCTTTAGATCCTGCCCTATTCGAAACCATCCACAGCAATGGATGGGAGATGTTCGCTCGGCAGCCAGAGATAACCAACATCACCATGGTCAGGGAATTCTACTCCCACCACCCCTGCCCAGAGCAGCCATTTGTCTATTTCTGCGGGGAGCCAGTCAAGCTGAACGTCGCTTTCATCAATAGATACTATGGCATAGATATACACGACAACCCTCATGAGGAATGGAGGCAGTCACTAACGGCTGCCGACTATGAGAAAATCAAGGCCAAACTCTGTAAGCCCAACACGCCGTGGTTGGCAGGCAAACATGTGGGATCTGTCCAGCGCCTCCACCTTCTGCTCGAGGCCATGTTGTGGAACACCTTTGTAAAGAGGCGCCTGCTGCCCACCTTCCACAACTCTATCGTTGATCGGCCGCGCCTCACCCTCATTCATAGTATTCTGATGAACCGACCAATAAACATTGGGGAAATCATATGCATGGAGATCCACAATTGCTTCAAAAAGAAGAAGGGCAGATTGTACTTCCCGTCCCACATCACAGGCCTTTACGCCAACTTTGGTGTTCCGGCAGAGCCTAAAGATGAGTTGACGACTACCAAAGAAGGGTGGACCAGAAAAGTCCGCCTGCAGATGATGCAGGACTCGGGGAAAGAGCCAACAAAGCCCAGCCAGCCATCTGCCGCTCAGCCTGACACTTCTGCCGCCCCCGACAGTACTGAAGCTACCCCGGAAAATGAAGTCCTCACACTGCTGCACACACTTATAGACAACACAAAGAGCATAGAGTAGCATCAACTGACCTTCATAAAATTTGCGGGGAGGTCCAAGAAGCCTTAGTGGCTTATCTCCTGCAGAAATTACCTAGTGAGGGACCCGTCCTTCCCCCATTCCATGCAGAGCTTGCAGCAGCAGCCCCAGCACAAGGAATACCAACCGCCACCATTGCTCGCCCTACTGCCCGCCAGGTGCCCTCTCCAACGCACTATCCAACTTACTCAGCCACCACTCTATCCAACACAGTGGCAGACTCCCCCGAGAGGCACCAACATCACCATTCACCTGCTTGCAGAGCAGCGACAGTTGCAGACACCTCCTCATTAGAGGAGATTGAGCAGAAGCCGCCAGAACCAAAAACAGCAGTGGTAGTAGCAGTAGTAGCTATTCCAACGGCAATTGTCCCTCCGACAGCACCCACGGAGGAAGGTACTAGGAAGAGAAAGCAGTACATCATAGCCGCCGAGCCTGTGGACTTCGAGACGGAGTCAGAAGAGAGCGA
Source organism: Hibiscus trionum (assembly GCA_030270665.1). Taxonomy (NCBI): domain Eukaryota; kingdom Viridiplantae; phylum Streptophyta; class Magnoliopsida; order Malvales; family Malvaceae; genus Hibiscus; species Hibiscus trionum. Next base: position 35,567,320 of record BSYR01000021.1, read on the forward strand.
AGCACCTCCTGCCGCTCCCCCTACCGAACCTCAAGAAGAGCCACATCCTATGCCAAAAAGAGTTCAGCCGCCGCGGAAAGCAAAAACTTCCCCGGCTAAGGCTGCCGCCAAGACATCTGCCGGCCGCCGCTTCATCATCCACACCTCTTCCTCCTCTTCATCAGAAAAGACTCAAGCCCCCTCTCAACCCTCAGCCAACTTTTAGTTATTTCTTTTCTTTATTTTATTTTTATTCTTTTTCTGTTTTCTTTTATTTATCTCCTGTATTTATTTTCTTTTATTAATTTTCTTTTTATATTTTGTGCATTGAGGGCAATGGCCATCTCAAGTTTGGGGGGGGGGGGGGAATAGCTCTCGCATCTTTTGTCTGGGCATACTTAGTTGCATGTAGGTTGCATTGTACTTGCCTTAGTAATAATCGGAAAACAAAAATTTGTTATATAACTTGTGCCTATGATAGGATAGCCGATTAATTATTTTCACACCAAATTAAAATTGAACTGAATTTTGGGAAAAGCATGAAAAATGACTTAGAATTTTTTTCTTTTTGCCTAAAACTGTCAAACACCTCTGTTACTTGCTGAATGTGTTAGAATATCTGATGAACACTGCTTGCTTATTTTTAGAATTCTTTGCAAAGTTCTAACGATGATTGCAGGTAGCCGCCGAGGCAGGCAAAAGAAACAAAAAAATACAGTACTGCCACGATAGTAAAAGCAAAAACAAAGAAATTGTTGTTTTACCCTAGAGGTGCCCGCAACAGGCTCTAGGAAGAATCATGTGCGAGGACACTTCGTTGCTATCAAAGTCCATGAATCTAAAAGCTTTGAAGTGACAGACAAATTAGCATGAGTGAATGAAAGTTTTCACGAGATTACTCTACTCCAAGGGTTTGGGGTTTTGTAGTTTGCTTCTATCTTAACTTCAGACCTAGAAGAGTAGTTGTGGTAAGCTGAAGCTCTCACTGCCATGATTAAAATATTATGCTTAACTATGCTGCCTCGACAACAACCTTATATCGTAACAACATCTTTGTTTATTTAGTTATTCTGCATATTCAGCATGTATACAGTCATGCACACACTACACTGGCATTAGAAACTAATTCCGAGTTATTTTCTTGCTTAATTCCCTTCACTAATTTAATATAGGTGCCACGACCTTGAGGCATGAATTCAAGTTGAAAACAAGTTTTTCTTTCTGATTATTATTAGAGCAAGTATGTTAGGTTGCATTGCTCGAGGACAAGTAATAGCTCGAGTTTGGGAGTGGGCAAAGTGTCCACAAGTTCTATATTTCAAGCACATTCCATCTCACATTATTGTTGTTTTTAAGCACATCTTAGGCATAAATAGGATCAAGCATAGCATTTTACATTATTTCTTTGCTTTACCTTGTTTCTATAAGATTATCTTTTATTTGGTGAAGAAGATACTGTTTTAGTGTATTTTTGGTTATAGGTACTAACGACTGACAGAGGGAAAGGGGAGCTGAGGATGCAATGCTAAGGTAGCGGACCATAGAGCTGTACTGAAGCAGTTCTAGCTGAAGATAATAGCTTCCAAGTGTTGCCGCTGTCGAATTTGCTACCCACAGCGGCAAACTATGGAGTTGGATAATCAAAATGTGATCTGTAGAGCCAAAAATCCCGATCCTATCGATGCCGACCACTTGATTTTCTAACGTCTGTAGCAACGGGCAGAACCGTCGAAGTAAAATTTCAAGATTGCTTGCGAGACAAGGCAAATGTGATAAAGTCCACATTCAACTCAAAGAAGTCAGAGTTTAAAGTCACATTAAATGTGGAAAACTACTTTTGAGGACTTCTACTTTAAGGAGGACTTGCCCTAGCTATTTGTCTATAAATACTCATTGTGGTGAGTGTCAAACTTACTTAATTCATGTTCTTCACTTCTTCAATTAGTTCCAAAAGTCCAATTGAAGAAATCCATTTTTCGGGCACGAGAGTATCAAACTCACGAAAGAATTAAGTACGGTCTCATCATGTCGAGGTGTTGACTAATTCGGTTTAGACATAAGTTCAAGTTTCAATGGCTAAAAATAGCAACCAAACGTTGACTGCTTGTGTTAGGTTTACGCTGAGATTGCTAGGTATTCCCTACATCACGTGGTGATAGAATCCTTGCCTAGACATAGGAAGGATCACTTAAGAATTGCTCTGCTAAACTTGGAGTATCTGCCAGACTTGCCGCCAGGACTTATCTCCATTCCACCTGCCGAGACATCGAAAGTTGCAAGAGCAGAGTTCCGTCGTGGCAGCGAAAGTTGCCGCAGCCTCAATCCGCCATTACCCACCGAGGCAGCATATCGTGGCAGCGCAAAACAACTTGACCTTTTCAACGCAGTTTTACACTAAGGAGCAGCATAACCCTGCCCGCTCTATCAACATGATCACTTCCTTTATTACTTGTGTTTTAATTTACTTTTCTTCTCAACAATCACTTTACTTGTGCAATTTACTTTTCCTTGTGCAGAAACGACAATTCGAAACAAGCTGTCAAATCTTGGTGGGATTCGACATCTTTTATACTATAACTTGGCAGGACACTTGCACTCTTACAAAAAGGGAACACCTACACGCCCTACAATCCCCATAATGCAAAACATCCCACAATCATCTTTGTTAGAAGACATATTTTTTTAAACATCAAATTATTAGTAATCCAATGCAAATGGTAGTAGCAAAATAACACATATATATAATTTAACAACTATATACCCATTGTCTTGATGTTTGACTTTAGCCACCATCACGCGGAGTTCGGTCAATGGCCTAGATGGTGAGCCAAACATTTCAACAAACTTTTCATCCAAAAACATTCACCTAACGTTTTAATCTAGATGCACAAACACTAAGATTTTTATGTATTGTACAACATCGGTAAAGATTGTTGAATGGTTCAAAGTTTACGCTTATTACCAACTTCTTAACAGCAACCACTCTAGCAGCATTGCATCGAGTTGAGGGCAAGCTGTCTTTTATCTTCGCTTCCCTACGCTCAATATCCAACACACACACACACACAAATACCAATGATGTCCATTGTCATTAATGGGAATAAAGATCTGCATAAAATATTTCACCATAGTCCTTCAATAAACGATACCCATGGAATATACATATGTAATAAATTGCAAATGCTTTGTACAAAATTTCAGTTTCTTACATACCGTTTTCCAGTCGGTAACTGTACCTTATGGTTTGAAATTGAAACGCAAATACTCAACAATCATCGCACCTTCCAATAGCCCTCACAGAAGCTGATCCTACAAGGCGATCATTATTATTCATCATGTTTCTAAAATTGAATATGTTTATTCTTAATATACACTAACTTTTTTCAATATTTAACATACACTTAATCTGCAAGGTAGATACCCTCTCTTTGCTTTACATTCTGTCCTACTATCTTCAACAATAACCGCCCACCCAATAACATCAATAACTTAAATTTTACACAAAACATATATGAACTATTTGACTACATTTCATTAATTAACTTAATATGACTTCATTTTTTACGGGAGAATGTAAACTATACTAACCATTTAACCGACCCAACTGCCTGCTCGTAACGTATCAACATCACCTACAGTCATGTACGCGTGGCCAAAATCTAGGACGATTTCACTGCACACATACAAATACTTGAAAGTTTTATTCAACCGAACTACATTGCAACATCATTATGGATTTCTTACCCTTCGCACAAAGGCGTATTCCATATATAGTCACACGTGCCTTTGGCTAACGCCCCTACTGCTTTGGGTATTTCAACATACGTCAGTACCTGCAACACTTAAACAATTGATGTGAAATATTTAATAACATTAAAGAATTACAATATTTAATCACTTAAGTATTACACCTTCTACCAATTTATATATAATGTGAAACATATGTAATTAAAGAACCCATACAAACACAAATTACAAACGATTTACGTTCTAAACGAACATCTATCGTTTTAATCCATCAACATCATGTTCTAATCAAATGGCTAAGGACATTCAAAGTAAATCACCGAGTTCATATTACAACCAATCAAGTTTTTTTCTCCCTAATTAAACCAAAAGATGCTCCACATGACACTTCTTTGAAACGATGACTTATTTCTTGTTTCGAGTTTTCATTCCTACTCGAATCCCTTTGCCACTAACCTTTGACACAGCTTCCAAAGTTGGCTGACCCAACAAGTTAACATCAACTTTGTTAACAACAAAAATCTCGTACACTACTGTAATGAAACGTTGAACAAATTCAAAAAGTTATACTGATTGTACCTTTTTCTTTTTCCCGCCCACGACAACGTTGTCTTCTTTCAACAAGGTGACATCCTCTATCAACGCTTCATCATCAATAATAAGTCCATCTTTCCGGTTGGATTGTTCGACATCTGTTGTATGTACCGTTGCTTTCCCTTCCTCGAGGCCAATGCCAAATTTTGCATCGATTACACGCAAAGCCTTCTTCATGAACATCATGTTTCCACCCAACCCCGCAACCTGTTCAACAACCTTCTTAGATTCCTTCTTCAGCGTGTCCAAACTTTATTCTATTTTATTTTCCTTTTGGACACGAGCTTCGAGATTCTCTTTGATTTCACCCAAGTTTGAAATTACATTCTCCAACAGCTCCATAATAACGTCATTACTACCATTCGTCTTTCCACCTTCTTTCCCTTCATAGAATTCATCACCAGAACCAAGTACCTGCAAACATCATCATTAATCCATTTCATGTCATTACAACCCCTATAGAATACAAAATTTATTAACTACTTACTTTATGTTTTTTGGCAGGTCGTTCTCCCTTTAGGCTAGTTACAATATTGCCTACATCCTTCTTCCCCCATGCATGAATGCGAGCACGTCCGTCAGCGGAAGCATAGTCTTTGCTAGGAATTCCACTCCAATAATCGAATAATCTCACCTAAATGTTCATATTAATTTGTTACATTAGTTGTACAAATACAACTTGAGTGAATAAAGTACTATGTTGGAATGAAACATAGTTTTAACAATACATTAACTCGCGGATAGCAATGCATCCAGTCATGTAAGCCAACCCAACACGATTTTGCAATTCAGCTACTCCATCAATTAGCCTCTCGTATGCATATTTACACCAGTTAAGTTTTCCACTCAACCCTGCTGAGCATAATAACTTGAAATGTTCTACGGAAGACACCCTATTGGCGTTTGGACATAAGAAAAAACCAACAATGTACAACATTATGTGTGCTTTCAACTCATCCCCCTCAAAAGCACCACTTACTATCTCCCGCTCAAGTTGTTGATATGTACCATTCGTATTGATTTTATGCTTCTTCGCTAGCTCTTTCCCATCAAATTTTCTCGTGGCCTCTTCAACATCTTGTCCTTCGTTTTTTAGACCCAGAACAGCTTTCACATCTTCTACCAGTACTAGAATTTTGTGTCCACTAAATTCCATCATCAAGCTTTCCACATCAAACTTCTCCGCTAACTCGTGACATAGGTCGTGATGAATTGCTCACAGTTTCATTCCAAATAAAGGGATAAACCCTAGTTCTTTAACAACACTGTCAATCTTCAGCTTCTGCATCTCTTTAAACATATTAGACAGCTTCTTCATGCTACATCTTGATGTTTTCTCCTGCAACGTTTAATACAACAATAATAACTGTAATGTTACGCTTCAATATATTATGATACGACATGTTTGAACCCTAAACACTTTCTCTATCAAGAAATATACACTTTCACTTACCTTTTTTACTTCTTCCTTCTTCACTATTTCCTCCACCATGTCTTTTGATATCCATTCGACTTCAGTCTGCTTCTGCTCCTCGGACATATCAATATAAGGCTTTTTTTCTTCAGCAGTCATTTGAGCTCATCTCAAACCTAGTACTTTTCTCGCCTGTATCACTCCCACAATTATTAATTTTTTATAATATGTACACGTTACAAAGTAATACATAACACACAATCGTATTTTCTTCTTCTCACTTACACTATTGTTCATTTTCTTTTTACCACCCTTTAGCTTCACTCCTTTACATTCAGTTACACTGTAAAAACATCATTTCAGAGTTACACTACGTAATACATTTCGCTAACCAACAAACAATTTCAACAGTGCTATATACATTCAACTTTAACTTACTAGAAGTTCATATATGGTGTCAATGTTTTAGGTGCCTTATGCACCGCTTCACCGTCCACCTCGCTAACATGCTCCATTGTAAACTACTTCAATCTGAATGGAATAAATGATGACAAAAGATATTTATTACATTAACAAAATTTCCATTCTTAAAAGGGATGATTTGAACAAAAGTTTGACTATACGTGAAACTAAAAATTTCATGTCATTATTATAGCATTGATTCCATTACTAAGGTTATTATAATTACATAAACCAATTTAACCTACACTCTCACTATCATACTCTAGGATACAATCTCATGATCAAATTTCTAATTAACCTTTAACTTACTCACGTAATTAATTCATAAGATTATAATTAACCTTTAACTTATATGAGATAAGCTTATTACAACCATTCGAATAGAAGGAACAAAAATCATATACCTATTTCCTACGAGTTTTCCGCACCCCAACATCTTAACCGAAAACAAATCCGTTCACAAACATAGAAGCATAACATGTTGTTCCAATCATATACCAAAGAAGCATATCACGCTAATTCAGCCACATTCAAAGATGCATAACAAATTACCGTGCTCACTTAAATCTTTTAGTTAATTTACAATAAGTAAAACTGAAGAATATAGCCATCTCAGATTGCCTACTGTTTCAATCCTAAATACACAATTTAAGCGCTAAATATTCAAAGATACATAAACTTTCTTGGGTTCTTACCAAGTGACTTTATTTTAAGAGCTAAATATTCAATTTAGCAAATTGAAATTAGAGGCCGTTCAAACCTATAAAGACACATCATTCGTTTATTCTTTCGAAAGAGTAATATACAATCATCTAGTACAAGCCATGTCGGTTACGATCCCTTTTCTACATGTAACAATTTATATGAAAGGATACATAAAGGCCATGCTTACATAACATTATAAGATTTTTACTCGGTAAAGCTCATACATGCAAGGCTTTAAGCATATAACAATGGTTATTCTAAGCCTTTCTTCACCTACTCAAGTATGCCCTAAGAATCCCTATTTGACCGTTCACAACAACCATACTAAGGAACTTATATATTCCAAACATGCATGTATAAATTGACAATCACATAATCCATAGCAAACTTTCATTGATCATCTTCATTTGCAAACACCAACATATCAAACCATAATCTGAGTCATAAGTGCACATAAAAGCAAGCATCATATATATATACACAAACATCGATAACACCATATTTACAGCCCCAAAACTCTTATACTCATGAGTCTAATACCTAGTCTAGTGTAATACTTAGTCTACTGCCACCTTCTAGGAGTTAGCTTAACAAAACTACACATACTTTAATTGCTTGCCTTAGTGACCTTGCAAAATCCCCCTCCTCAAGCTCAAATCAACAAACAGTCCTTTTGGTAAGGTAACAAGGTGAGCAGTTAATAGTCAGACTCATAATGTCATTGCATATACATAAATTTGGAATAATTAAGCAAGCTCATTGTAACTTTCTAATCAAGCAATCATCCATGATTGAATCAATTCACAATTAAACAATCAAATGTATCCATTTGATCTATTAAATCAACATGAAGCTACTAAGCTTATCATTTTATATCTTATATACTTTCAAGCATCATAAGTGCCAAATTTGAAAATCCATTTATACAGAATAAAACACTCCCTTGAAATAATTCAAAGTTTCAAACATACTAAATCTCATCTTAAGCTACACTTCCACAATAGCATTTTACAACATTATTCAAGTTGTAACCTATTGATAATATTAACATGCTTGAACTAAGAATCATGAATCTAAAACCATACATACACGTTTAATTCACCACCACGTGGGTAAACAGAAAAGAACAGAATTGACAAATGTACAACATAAATCCATTGAAACATATTAAATTATGCATCATGATCCTTACACTGATTGATCTCAAACCTTCCCCTCTTCAATTGAAATTTTGTGCTATTTCTCAAAAAAGATGTCACATTTTATAGTGACAAATGTACAACATAGAAAAAATCTAATACTACCAAGTAATAATTTATTTAAATCAAAAGTACAATAAGAGGGATTCAGTTAACAGAGAAATCCCCTAAAACTATTTTCACTCCAAAAAAATGAATGAATTAAGAGAAAACTCAGACCTTCTGCAGAATTTTCCAAAGAAAAAGGAAGAGCAAAGAAAAAATCTTTCTTCTTTCACTTTTCCTTGTGTTTTCTTTTATAATATCTCAAACATCCCTTCAACCCGAAACATACAATTGCTAAAATCCAACAATGTTGTTTCTACAAAGATAAAAACCTTCAACCAAGTAGCAGGAACAAGTATTTATACTCCAATAAAATCATATAATCAGAAATCAGAAATGCTCTATCAATGGGAAAACCTTCAAACACTCAAATAATTGGAAAGCAACAATAACTAACTAAAATACACAAAAACACCAACTTAACCCATCGAAAATATCTGATCTAAAAAGAAATTTGCGTATTATTACAAAACAAAGAGAACCCATCACTTACTTGAGACGAAAATCTGAGAGACCTACAGTCGGCTTCTTCCTAATTCTCCTTGCTTTCTACTTGAGACAAAATTTCCTGGGATGCTGAAAGTGGTTTTAGAGTTTCGAAACCCTAAGATTTTTTCCCACTCGAAGATATGGCTTTCGACTTGATTTTTACCTTATGAATAAGGTAAGGTAAGTTGAGGTAACCGGGTTAAACCTTTTTTCTTTCAATCTAATAGTATATACAAATCCGGCTTGATCCAATAGATAGAAAAAAGGGGCCTTTTTAGTCTCTAATTAAGCTACTGACCTTTAGAATTCTCCTGAAATTGTCTTAGACTTTGATTTTGTGTTTATTGCATGTGGGCGTTCGAGAGAAGGGACCAGAGGGGACAGAAGGGGCAACCAAGGAGTCAGGCGCGTGGAGCCACTCGAGCGAGTGGTAATCCAAGTGACCTGGATGTGGCCTAATCCGAGCCACACGATCACCCTCCTAATCCGACGGTCCAAAACAGACTGCGAGGAAGAGAACAAAAGATTAGGGCTAGAGTTTAATTAAGGCTTATTAGATTTGGATCTGGGCCCATGACGGGCCTCATGTAATGTAAATATATTTTTCTGGGTTTAAGTATGTTTAAATGGGTTGATGATATATATAAATGGATTGGGCTTGATTATTTAATTATCTATTAATGTTTTTTTGTTTAATAATAATAATAATAATAATATCAATAATAAATAATGATAATAATATAATAATAATATAATAGAAAATGATATAATAAGAATAATAAACATAGATATAAAATATCATATAATAATAATAGTAACAACACTAAATAAATAATAGAAAAATCGAGTCAAAAGACCTAGATAAAATTAATGATAACAAGAATGTATGGTTATAGCCCAATAGCCCATTTAATTTGATTGATAAGGTTTTATAAATACGGCCTGCGTGTTTTGCCTTTCTCTACTTCTATTACATTTCCCTTCTCATCTTACTCCCTCGTATGTAAAACGAGTTTTTGAAATTACAATCTATACGAAGAAGCATGGACCAGAGGAACAAAAGGATGGGCCGGCAGAAAGATGCTTGAGAAGTGATTTTATCCTTAGAAAATTTTGGTTCTCCCGTTGTCTTGGGATGGGCCACCTTAGGATATAGGCTTTAACTATTGTATTTATATTTACTGTTTTTCATATATGTGATAAAATGAATGTATGAGATGCATGCTAGTTAATTGATAAGATCAAATGTTAAATGTTGAGATAATATTCACAAACCCTTCAATAAATATTAAGTCACTTATTGCCTCCCAATGTTAACCCTCGTTAAAGTCCGGATCGATACAATTTAGGTTCTGTTGAAGCGAGATACTTGTATCTATCTTGGCCAAACGCAAATGGTTGAAATACTGGTTAAAGACTTAACTAGGTTACTCTAATAGGATTAGAAACCTAAAGGCCAATTATTTGGATGATCATAAGATGATTATGAACAAGAGTTGTTCACCAAATGAAAGAGTTACATGAGACATAATTAGCAAATGTTGCTTACCTAAATAAACCATAATCTTAAGAGAAAAACCAAAGCTAACTTAAGAGAATGTAGAATTTCGATACCCACTAGAAAAACTTTACAAAAAGTATTTTTGACAATAATATTTGAGAGTTATTATTTTTCATAAAAGTAGTGGGAGTATAAAGTCCTTTTATAAACAAACTTGGTAAATGTACTCAAAATTCATATTTTATTGTTGTAGACTTATTATGGCAAATAAAAATGTGTTATCACTGTGATCAGTCCTTGAGAAGGACAAGTTGAATGACATGAACTTCCTTGACTGGTCACTAGAAGGAAAATGTTTCCATTGTAATAAGACATATCTTTGGAAGAAGAAATGCCCTATTTATCTTGAAAAAAATCAAGAAGGGAAATGAAAGAGGAGCGTCTGCCTCAGATATTTATGTTATTGATAATTTATCAACACCTACTTCTTGGGTATTGTATACCGGTTGTGGTTCTCATATTTTTACATCTGTACAAGGACTACAAAAGAGTAGAAATCTGAGAAAAGGAGATATGGACCTACATGTTGGTAATGGAGCAAGAGTTTCTACATTAGCTATAAGAACATATGCTTTATCATTGCCTAGTGGACTTAATTTATGTTTAGAGGATTATTATTTTGTGCCTAGTTTGACTAAAAACATTGTTTTGATTTCTTGTTTAGACAAGATTGGTTTTGAGATAATTATTAAGAATAATTTTTATCATTTTTATCTCGATAATGTTTTCTATGGTGAGGCACAATTAATAAACGACCTCTATATATTTTATCAAGATAATTCCATTTACAACATAAATACGAAAAGATAAAAAAATAAATGACTCTAATCAAACTTATATTTGACATTTTCGCTTGGGTCACATAAGTGAAAAACACATTTCAAAACTTCATAAAGATAGAATTTTGGATTCAGTTGTTTTCGAACAACTTGATGTATGCAATCCTTGCTTACTGAGAAAAATGACCAAAGCTCATTCTAATGGTAAAAGTGAGTGAGCAAGTGATTTATTAGGATTAATACATAGTGATGTATGTGGACCAATGAATACACAAGACAGAAGAGAGTTTCAATACTTCATTAGTTTCACTGATGACTTCAGTAGATATGAGTACATTTACCTAATGCATCATAAATATGAAGTCTTTGAAAAGTTCAAGGAATTTAAAAATGATGTACAAAACCAACTAGGAAAAAGCATTAAGGCTTTTAGACCAGATCGAGGTAGAGAATACTTAAGCATAGAGTTTGATGACCTTCTTAATGAATATGAGATTGTCTTACAACTTACACCTTTTGGTACTCCACTATGGAATGTAGTTTTCAAAAAGAGAAATCGAACATTGTTAGACATGGTTAGATCAATGATGAGTCACGCTGATATCAGTTTTGTTTTGGGGATATGCGTTAGAAACGACTGCTTTCACACTATATCGTGTTCTATCTAAATCGGTTCAAAAGACACAATATGTGATATGGACTGGGAAACGTCCTAGAATGTCTTTTATGAAATTTTGGGGATGCGGAACTTATGTTAAATATCAGATGTCTGCAAAGCTCGAACCCAAATCTCATGAATGTAATTTTGTAGGTAATCCTAAATAAAGTAAAGGATATTATTTGTAACACCCCTCGCCCGGGTTAGGATCGAGGAGTGTCGGGGCTTATAACCAATCATCGTCATGTAAATTTAGGGGCCAATTTTAACTTTTCTTATAATTTACTTAGTAAATAAGTTACCAAATTCAATTCATTCAAAACAATATCATCTCCCATTCGAATTACCCCTTATCAAACAAGAAAACCATACATTAGTTTTCTATAATAATTTCAATCGAACACTTCATGTAACTTAGGACCCGCTTCATTTAATTCTTATTAAATTAGTCGAGTAGTGTAACCCCCTCGTCCCGGTCCAGGCATCTGACCAGTCCGAGTGGGCTACACGGGGATAACCGAGGCGAAACCCGTTAAGGCTCCACTTCGATTACCGACCCTAGAAAACTTTTTCCTTTTTTTATCTTGTCTAGATGCGTTAATTAAACCTATGTGTGAAGCGACATCGGAAAACAAGGCTCACGAGAAGCCTAACAGCAAACAGGGCCTAAGCCCAACCCTTGAGACCCTTTAGAGATGTCGAAAAGCCCATTTTCAGGCATGTGTTTCGAAACAGACATTGCCCGTTTCGAAACATGGGCTCCAGTTTAAAAAGCCAGACACCCATACCGAAACGCATCCACCACGTTTCGGAACAGGGTCCAATTTCGCCTAGGCGTTCCGAAACTCGTTTCGGAACAGGCTCTCACAGTAGCCAAACTGTTTCAAAACTCGTATCAGAACAGGGGCTCACAGTAGCCAAACCGTACCGGAACACATTCCGATACATGTATCCCTGGAGCCACACCCGTTCAGAAACAGCCTGAACCGTTCCGAAACACCTGCAGTCTGTGAGTTTCCAAATTCAGTTTTAAACATCTCTAAACGATCCCAAACGCCCTTAACGACTACAAGCAGCAAACATAACATGTAGACATAGACTCTAGAGGCATACACCCTATTATAAGCACGCTCAAAACACATTACGTACATATAAAGGTTAGACATTGAAAGGAACCCTCAACTCAACAAAAGAGCATACATAACATTCAAGATTCATGCCTTAGGCAAACATACATAAGAGCACTCATGAAAGGGCACAAGGCCAACATACTAGGCAAAAGCAAGCCTTAAACAAAGCCTCCACAAAACATAGGAGTCTAAACATGCTCCTAACACATAACATCAACATGCAACAAAAGCTCAAACCCCATTGCTTGTCTATTACATCCATAACTTAAAAAGCCATACTTGATAAATTCAAAACCCCAACTAGCACACTTGGAGGCCCTCTCCTTGCACAAGCAACCCACGAACTATGGATCTGCATTGTCGAACAAAAGAGAGCGTAAGCAATAAGCTTAGTGAGGGTAAGCTCATAAAACAAACCAAAAAATGCAGGGTCCAAGCACGAGCCCACGACCAAGGTAGAATGCATGTTCTTACCTTCAAACCACATGAGCCAAGATATAAATGATGCATGAACACAATATCAATATCATGCCATGCTCAACAAGTCATAAACTCAATACATGGGAAACACATATATCCAACATATTAGCAACACATTCCACAATCCGTATTAGCACCTAGCTATGACCCGAATACGCGGATAACCGTTGGAACTCACATCCAACCACAACCATTACCTTACGGTGGGATTGCACTCATCACCGTTTCACGCGGAGGGGATTCCACTCATCCTCACGCCCCGTCAATGGGATTCCACTCATCACCGACTAACATATATATGAAGATTTCTGGGCGAACCCGTACTCCATCTTGATGACTACCATCACCAAGACCACGCGCGCATTTAGACTCTCGTGTGCACACTAAACATCCTAATGATCGATCATTGTACCCAAGCATACTAGTGCCAATACTAACACATTTCATTAATCAACCTCACAACTTTCTTACCAATTTCCGTGCTTAGCACGTACTCACCATGATTCGCCATCATGCACAACCACATTCCATAACCACATGCATATAACAATGCATCAAATATCATGCCTCAACACACATGTATAACACATTATACACAACCACAATAACCACAATTAAAACATGAGGGATACTCAACATTTAAAGTTCAACCAAAGTCTCTAACTAAAGCTTGGGATTAGACTACCAATCTAATCCCAACTCTAGGTGGATTTACCAAGTCCAACCTATGTCCACAAGCTTGAACCAACGTTTGAAAACCAATTTAAACCAAGTTGAAATCATTAACCACTCACCGACTATTCCAAGCTCAACCACTCTAGCCGATCAAGCTCCCAATGGTTCCAGATTCGATCCTGAGGCTTCACCAACACAATTCCTTGCTTCTAACCGTCCCAACACAAACAAAACAACTACAAATCAGTCCACAAATCAATGTAGCAACCCGGAACACAAACCAAGCACAAAACACATGATTTCAAGCTAAAGACAACCCCAAAATCCTCATTCCCGAGCAACCCTAAAGCACAGCCAAAAACCATTGATTCAAACACCTTTAACACTCCCAAAAGCTTCCAAAAAAACCCTTAACTAACAACCAACCATCAGCAAACAATTTCCCACATCAAACACTCCCAAAACTCAACCTTTGAACTCTCTAAAACCTCCCTAAAACCCAAATTCGGGAATCTTTGTAAAACCTTGTAAAAATCAAGTATGTTGGACCTTTTAGGTAACAAATAACTTATACAACATAAACAATTCAAAATCTTAAGTTAAAGTTGATAAAGATGACATTTTTAATCTAAACCCCCAAAATATCAAAATGTAAAAACCATGAGCTTTTACGAAAATAAAGGTATGAACTTGTAGAGAATGATAAGGACAAGTCAAAAATGGGTTTACCTTTGAAAAATCTCCAACAACAAGCAAGAAGGATGATGGAATAGTAACTCCAATGGGGAAGGGGTTTTTGTCGTGGGAAAAGTTTGAAGAGGGGGAAGAAGTGGGTTAAATGGGTGTTTTAAATAAAAATGAGTTTTATTTTTCAAAGGCCTTGAAATTACAAGAATGCCATTAATGAGATGACCATCTTCCACTATTCCAAAATCCATGGAAAATTTGGGTTTCAAATTAAAATTGGATCCAACATATTAAATGAATTTTTAAGACGAAAAAAGAAAACCCAAAACATTATTTTAATATTATTTTCACTCGACCCCCAAACCCGGGTGTTACAAGTAGTCTCCTAATGGCATTCGAATAGGTTACTTCTTTATCAAGAAGGTTCACAAGCATTTGAGTTCTTATAATTTACAAGGCTAGTTCCACTCATCCATTATGACATTTAAAACAAGCATTACTTAAGAACTTTGCATATTTATTTACATATATAAATATATCAAAAGATGGCTATCAAGCCATTTAAGTTCATACAACCATCCTAGTTATATTTACATAGCCACAATACCAACAAAACATGACATCCTAAGCCTTAAGTCTTTACATACATTTCATATACATTTTCATTATAAGCCAAATGCATGATATTTGGACCACTAAACATAAGACTAGGCCACCAATTAGGAGTAACATAAGCACAAAACAAGGCATACTTGGATTCTTCACTTGTGAATTGTTCGAAACAAGGTTTTGGAAAACTTTGATCCACCTAAACATGTGTTTTGGGAAGAAGGAAAAACAAGAGTGATAAGTACTTAAAGTACTTAGTGAGGTAGCTCCTATAACTAAAAAGTTTTCAAGGTTATTAGCCTTATAATTCTTATTTTCACTTTAAACAAGTTTCACCTAGCTAGTCTTTAACTAAGGAAAAGTCAAGATCTAACTAGTTTACCATGTACCAATCGAATATGCAAGCTTAACCACTCAAGGATTTATTTCAAGAAAGTAAATTGAACAATCAAGCAAATAGCCAATTCACAATTTCAAGTAGTCAAGCAAGCAATAGTAGGCATGTATAAAAAAATCAAGCTATATCTCATTCGAATAGGATCACTTTAATCATGTAACTTATCATTTAAACAATGTGCAATATAAGATAGTCTTTCCATCATTTGAATCATATAATTTCATTTCATACCAGTTCAATTGCTAGTATCACCTTGTTCACTCATTGTTCATGTAACATGTCTTATTCAAACTTAATAGTTTGTTTTGCCTTTGTAGATAGTAGGGCTAGGTAATCAAGTCTCAGTAGGGTAGTCAAAGTACCAAAATAGAAGGGTGTATTCAACACCAATCAGTAGGGTACATACGTACCAAATCAATCCGATACTCAAAGTATCTAACAGTAGGGTGTCTACAACACCAATCAGTAGGGTACACTAATGTACCATAACAATCGAGCTCTAGACTCTAAGGCATGCTGTTCTACCTAAGACCAACTAGTCAACCAAGGGCTTTCCATGCCTTTTAGATTAAGCAAACACAATACAAGTGATTAAGCAATCAAACCTAGTGTTTTCATTTCACACTTCATGTCTCTAGTAAACAGTCCACATTTCATATTCATGCTTTCATAATTCCTAAAAATCAACATTCAACATGCTTAAGCATCATTCACATCCATTGGCAGTATCATATTATTCATTTCATCATTCACATAATCATCAAACCAATGGCAATCCACAACAAGTTCATGTAAAGCTAACTAGCTATCAACCATTGTTTACACTAATTCATTTAATTTTAATCCTTTCTTCCATTAGGATAATTTACAAACATGAATTATATTCTTTCATGCTTTCATTTATAATATAATTTTAATCATATAACAATGGTTAAGATACTAATCCCAACCCTAAGATTAACTACACTCACAAAACTCCAGCAATTAGCTATTCTTGTTCCTTGATGTATATCCCCTTGTTCTTCCTAGATGCTTGGACGGTCCTTGCTTCTTCCAAGGTATCCTCAATTTCTTGGTCTAACAATCCACATATGAACACATAGAGAACATATTGTTAGAAAAATGATATGGTATATGGACATTTTTGAGCTTGAATTTGAGTAGGTTCCATTAGTCAAATTATTTGAGACTAAGTGGATTATTAATCTACTACAAGAGTAGATGAAATGTGTATATTTATATGCTCAAAATGTTTAATGGGTGAATGAGAAATTGTTGCTCAAAGTAACACCCATAATGTTGGAAAAAATGAGATGGAAAGAAAAATGTCCCAAACTTGTTGGGAATATAGATTTGGAAAGCTTTATATGTAGAAGCTCTTCATGTTATTATTGGAAACAAGACAAAGGCTTGGACTAGATACTTTGGGCTAGTCATAGTTAAATTATATAAAAATCAAAGATGGGCCTTGGGCCTTGGACTTGGATTTCAAGATAATATATTTTTTTAAAAACCCTCTAGCCAGATTGTTAATAGTGTTCTGCTTCTGTAAAGTTCGCCGTTGCAGTCAAGGTTGCATTGCTCCTTTGGGGGACGAATATGTTTTAAGGACACTGTGATAGCACAGGCCTCGGTCTAAGTTTTGATTGGTTACTGGTTTTTTTCCTTTGGTTTTTATTATCTTTGTTTTTCCAGTTTATTTCAATTTCATTTACAGAAATTGTTTTTAATATATATATATTTTGTTGTTCCTCTTTTTTAACTTGCTTCGTTTGTTGAATAACACATATTAGCTATCAATTCAATCACATAACTTCAGTCAAACAAGTGTAACCACAGTCCAATGCAATTCTATTTCAAGTTATGGCAGTTTGCACCCTAGTCAGTAATCTGTTCATATCTTTTAATTTACACGTTGGAATTTCAATTAATTTGCCTTGTTAAAAAGCTAATTTGTTAAGTATGTAAAAGTCCTACATTTTAGCCCTAGTTTAGCTCAATTATTGTTGCAATTAAGCATGTTTTAGTTCCATTTATGAGGTAACCATACACAAAATTGCATGGATTAGATAATCTACCATGTTAGATGAATTTCACTGTTTTTCTCAATAAAAGAGACTGCTCAGGTATGTGTTTTACTGTGCGCAGGAACCCACCTAGACAGACAATGCTGAGGCAGCAAGGAGGGTAGAAGGAATGAGTTGAACAATCGATGGAAGATGCTAATGAACCTGATAAAGAGCTGATCAAACTATGCCACAGAGGATAAGCCCAGAGTAAGGAGCCCTGCTGAGCCACTCACACCGATATAGACCTCTGTCGAGGTAGCAGATGGCGCATCACCGAGGCAGTACCCCAAGGCAGATTAAAATATGCAAAGTGGTATGCGATTGGAAGAACACATCAAGCCCGATTTTTAGAGACCACTTGCAAGAGGATCGGATTCCAAAAGCTCAAGAAAAGCCACGGTCAAATTTATGGTGTAAAAAGTCAAACAGGAATTTAGGAAGAATTAATGATAGAGATTTGTTCTTTTAATGAGTTGTAATATGATTCTAACTAGTATTCCTACACTAAACCGACTTTGACCTAGGTAATGCCCTAGAAATATGTAACCTAGCCGACTAGGAGGGGGATCGAGTGATTTTTGAGAAACCCTAGTGCTTCTATTCACCCATCATGTTCTAAAGTTTTCCTAGGGCTAAGGGTTGGTTTTGTTAAGTATTTATGAGAGATTGCTTGTATTTGTTTAGGTTTTTAGTGTTTGCAATAAAATTTCAAAGTTTGTTTACTCATGGCATTATTTTTGTTTGCAATCAAATCAGGAGAGGATAGAGCAATTATCGATTTGTCCAAAATCGGGAGAGTTAGACTCATGAAATGAGTAAACACGGTTTTATCCAACTTGGGGTGAAACTACTTCGGCTTAGGAATAAGTTAGAAGTTCAGCGGCTAAAAAAGGCTTACGATTGGCTGGTGTTCATCCCTTGATTCACGCTGAGAGGTATTATCGAGACGTGTTCGCCAATAGCACTTCGACTTAGGGATAAGAAGGAGTCATTGAAAGAAGCCTTGCCGAACTTTAAAGCATGACTCAGCTGCCCAGGCAGCACATCATTCTCTGTCGCGGCGGGTCATCTATCGAGGCATCACCTTGACAACTGCCAAGACAACTTAGTCGATTTTGCAGCACTTGAACCAAGACAAAATATTCAATATCCACACTACGACGCATTCCAATAACGACCCATTCTCTAAATCTAGTTTCTCAACCTTTTAATATACTTGCTCTTAGTTTTAGTCAAATCAAATCAAATCTCAATCACTAGTGTTTTTACTTTTACTTGTGCAGGAAGATAAATTTTGAAGAATTTCCCAATCCCTGTGGAGACGATATCTTTTATATTACAACTAGGCATCAGTGTAAACTTGCACTTAAAGCAGGACTATTCTACAGCCTACAAGTTTTTTGGCGCCGTTGGCGGGGATTGGCGTTAAATCTATATATATTTTTTATTTTCTTGCATTTTAATTTTATTTTTAATCTCGTGGTTTTCTTTGGTTTATGACCAGAGCAAACCCAACATCATCACTACGAGAGCTTGATCCTGAAATTGAAAGGACCGCACGCAGACTTTGTCAAGGAATCATCAGAATAATGGATCATCTTGGAGAAGGCAATTCCCTCGACAACCAACACGCTGGAGGCATTCAGCCGCCCGGCGACAATAGAGAAAATCCACCTGCCCCCCGACCGAAAGTCCGTGATTACTTTGAAGAGGACCTTAGGAAGTTGAACACTGGTGTTGTCCATCCTAAGATAGAGGCAGACCATTTTGAACTCAAACATGTCATGTTCAACATGCTTAACACCCTTGGACAGTTTGGAAGATCCGCCACTGAGGATGTCAGACAGCATATGAAATCCTTCCTAGACATCAGTAAATCCTTCAAGATACAAGGAGTTCGACCAGATGTGCTAAGACTCAGACTATTTCCATATTCACTGAGGGATAGGGACAAATCTTGGTTTAATAGTCCACCATATTAGTTAATTGAGGCTTGGGCGGAATTATGCCGTGATTTTCTAGCCAGATTTAATCATGTTAATTTAACTGATACATTGCGAACTGAAATCACTACTTTTTGACAGGCTGATGATGAATCGATGTATGAGGCATGGGAACGATTTTGCGACTTGCTAAACAAATGCCCACTCCATGGATTCCCGGAGTGGACACAAGTCATGATGTTCTACAATGGTGTCAACACTCCAACAAGACTGATGTTGGATGCCTCAGCAAACAACACACTTCTTGATAAAGAACCTACAGAAGCAATTCAGATATTGAGCAGGACGGCCAAAAATAACTACCAGTTCCCTACCGCCCGCCGAGGCAAAGTAAGGCGACATGCCACTCTCAATTATCTAGGAACATCCAACGCAGTCACAACGCAGTTGGCTCATCTAACAAAAATGGTGGAATCAATGCAAATGTAGAAAAACACCCAACACGTTAAAGCCGTTGATGCCTTTTGTGAACAATATGAGGGAGACCATGACTCCTCAGAATGCCAGCAATTCCAAGAAACTAGCTGCTTTATAGGAAACTACAATAGTAACACGGTATCAAACAAATACAGTCCTGGTTGGAAGAGGCATCTGAACTTTTCTTGGAGCAACCCCAATAATGCCCTGAATCCGCCCAACCAGACGAATCAACCCCAAGGATTCCAACAAAATCTACCGCGGCAGCATCAACTAGCAGCACCCAGTTCTCTAGAACAGACATTAAATGCTTTTATGTCTTAGACTGGTACATATATGTCTAACATGGATTCATTTGTTAAAAAACTGATGCCATCATGGACAAGACAGAGATGAGGATGCAAAATCATGAGGCGACTCCAAAGTCACTAGAAACTCAGGTGGGGCAGTTTGCACAACTAATGAACATTCGACCAACAGGAGGACTGCCCAGCGATACTGAAGTCGCAATGAGACCCACTCATGAGCAGTGCAAATCAATCACAACTAGAAGTGGGAAACAACTCGAAGAAATAGGTGCCGATAAATCAAAAGAGAAACAACCAAGGAAGCTAGTCGCCTCGGCAGACGCTGATGCTACTGTCTCGGCAGAACCAGAGCCCTCTATTTCGACAACCAAACCTGCTGATGCCCCTGACATAATCAATGAAAAAGAAGACAAGCCGGAACATCTTACTCTCCCTCAGATCAGGTTTCAATGCAAAAAGGGTATAGAAAA
The DNA here is from genome assembly GCA_030270665.1 of Hibiscus trionum. Lineage (NCBI taxonomy): Eukaryota > Viridiplantae > Streptophyta > Magnoliopsida > Malvales > Malvaceae > Hibiscus > Hibiscus trionum. The sequence continues at coordinate 35,588,257 of BSYR01000021.1, forward strand.
CATCCGGCCGCCCCCTCCATTTCCACAACATCTAAAACAGTAGAAGCATGAGTATCAGTTTAAGAAGTTCCTTGATATTCTTAAACAACTACACATAAACATACCACTTGTTGAGGCCATAGAACAAATGCCAAATTATGCTAAGTTCCTCAAGGAGATGGTATCAAAACGAACAAGGATAGGGGACAAAACTGTTTCCATGATAGAAGGTTGCATGGAAAGGTTGTACAACCGAGCCCCACATAAGCTGAAAGATCTAGGCAACTTCCTCATTCCATGTACCATCGGAAATCATTACGTGGGAAAGGCTTTATGTGATCTTAGGGCAAGCATCAACTTAATGCCCAAATCAGTGTTCGAGAAGCTGGGCATTGGAAAAGCTCAGCCTACAACTGTCATGCTCCAGCTGGCTGATCGCTCTTACGTACACTCTGAAGGAAAAATTGAAGATATCCTGGTAAGAGTGTATTAATTTATATTCCCTGCAGATGAGCATGCACCAATCATACTGGGAAGACCATTCCTAGCCACGGGCAGAACTCTGATCGACGTCGAGAAGGGAGAATTAACCATGAGGGTAAATGACCAGCACATAAAGCTCAATATACTTCAGACCCTCAAGCAAGCTGATAGCAAAGAGGAGTGCCAGCTGATCCAAGCAACCACAGAGGTAAATCTCACACAGGATGCCCCCTGCCTCAGCAGCCACTTCCCGGGTAGAGATTCTGGGCACTACCTCGACAGCTACTTAGACGACTGCCTAGGCACCTACCTCGGCAGCCAGCCTGAAGACGGCCCTGATGATCCTGAAGAGGTAAACTGGACTAGTACTCCTCCAGGTAAGTATTTTGAACCTCTTCAATACACAACAAAAGAGAGTACCGTTGAAAAACCATCTATTGAGCAACCACCCAAACTGGAAGTTAAACCACTGTCCGAGCATCTTAAATACGTTTATCTTGGAGAGAATGACACTTTGCCCATAATTATTTCTTCCAAGTTGAAGCAGGAACATGAACAACAGTTGGTTGAGATGCTCGAGTGGCACAAATAAGCCATTAGATGGACCATTGTTGATCTGAAAGGAATCAGCCCGGCAGTTTGTATGCAGAAGATCCTCCTAGAGAACGACCTTAAACCAACCATTAACGCCCAAAGACGGCTAAATGAGGCCATGAGGGATGTGGTAAGAAAAGAAGTGATCAAGTGGCTTAACTCCGAGATCATTTACCCCATATCCGACAACACATGGGTGAGCCCGATCCAATATGTTCCTAAGAAAGGAGGGATGACAGTCATCACGAACGAAGACAACGAGTTTATCCCAACCCGGACTGTGATCGGTTGGAGGGTTTGTATGGACTATCTAAAGCTGAATAAAGCAACTTGAAAGGACCACTTCCCCTTACCTTTCTTAGATCAAATGTTAGATAGATTGGCCAGAAAACCTTACTATTGTTTTCTTGATGGATACTCAGGTTACAATAAGATTGCAATCGCTACGAAGGACCAAGAGAAAACTACCTTCACCTGCCCGTACGGAACATATACATTCAGAAGGATGCCGTTTGGACTTTGCAATGCGGTGACAACCTTCCAATGATGTATGATGACCATTTTCTTCGATATGGTAGAAGAATTCCTAAAAATCTTCATGGATGATTTTTTCAATTTTTGGAGATAGCTTCGATAGATGCCTTGGCAACCTGGAAAAAGTACTCGAAAGATGTGAAGAATCTAACCTGGTCTTAAACTGGGAGAAATGTCACTTTATGGTAGACGACGGCATTGTGCTGGGCCATAAAATCTTCTACCTCGACATCGAGGTTGACAGAGCCAAAATCGATGTTATCGAAAAACTGCTGCCACCTACCACTGTTAAAGGGATCTAGAGTTTTCTGGGACACACTAGTTTTTATAGACGTTTCATTGAAAACTTTTCAAAAATAACTAAACCATTGTGATCAGGATAAACCTTTTAACATTGATGACAAATGCACTGAGGCATTTGAAACCCTGAAGAAGAAACTTGTAGCTGCACCTGTTGTAGTACTACCAGACTGGACGTTACCCTTTGAGATAATGTGTGATGCAATTGACTATGTCGTCGGGGCAGTGCTAGGGTAGAGGAAAAACAAAATCTTCCATGTCATCTACTATGCCAGCAAGACGCTCAACGAGACCTAAGTTAATTATACCACCACTGAGAAGGAGATGTTGGCAGTAGTTTTTGCTTTTGATAAGTTCTAAGCCTACCTCATCGGAACAAAGGTGACAGTGCACACATACCATTCAGCCATAAAATACCTTTTCTCCAAGAATGATTCAAAACCAAGATTGATACGATGGATTCTTCTCCTACAAGAATTTGTAAAGTGTCCACAAGTTTTATATTTCATGCACATTCCATCTCACATTATTGCTGTTTTTAAGCACATCTTATGTATAAATAGGATCATGCATAGCATTTTATAATATTTCTTCGCTTTACCTTGTTTCTATAAGATTATCTTTTATTTGGTGAAGAAGATACTATTTTAGTGTATTTTTGGTTTTAGGAACTAACGACTAACAGAGGGAAAGAGGAGCTAAGGATGCGGACCATGGAGCTGTACTGAAGGAGTTCCAACTGAAGACAAAAGTTGTCGAGTAGTTGCCGAGTGTTACCGCCGTCGACCTTGCTGCCCAACGACAACAAACTATGGAGTTAGAGAATCAGAGTGCGATATGTAGAGCCAAAAAACTTGATCCTATCGATGCCAACCACTTGATTTTTCGACGTCTGTAGTAGCAGGCAGAGCCGCCGAAGTAAAATCTCAAGATTGCTTGCGAAACAAGGCAAACGTGATAAAGTCCACATTCAACTCAAAGAAGTCAGATTCTAAAGTCACATTAAATGTGGAAAGCTACTTTTGAGGACTTCTACTTTAAAGAGGACTTGCCCTAGCTATTTGTCTATAAATACGCATTGTACTCCCAGTTCAAATCATTTTGGGTTTTCTTTAGGCTTAGCTAGGGTTTCTGTAGAGCGTCTGGGTGTTCTCTATTTATGAGCGCAAGTGCACACTCTTGTCAAGTTATAGTATAAAAGATATCACCTCCCACAGGGATTGGAGCAGCTCCTATGAGTGGTTTCCCACACAAAGATTTAGTAAATGCACAATTAAATCTCATGATGTGGAAATATAAAAACACAAATAAAATAAGGATAGTGATGAGAGGGATGATAGGGAGAGGTTTGGTCGATAGACTGGGTAAGACAATTGTAGCTCAGTAGCATGAAGATTGCATTGTAAAGCTTGAGTATGTTTTGCGCTGCCATGAATTGCTGCCTCGGCGGGTATGGCGGGCGGCAGGCTACGACCCCATCACGCGGCCGTAGCGGGTCACTACCTCTGCAACTTTCGCTGTCTCTGCAGGTGGAATGGAAATAGGTCCTGGCGGCAAGTCTGGCAGACATTCCAAGTTTGGCGGGATAGTCGACAGTGATCCTCCCTATTTGTAGGCAAGGATGCTCGAACACTCACGTGATGTAGGCAATACCTAGCAATCTCAGCGTAAACCTAGCATAGGCAAGTCCATTCGATTGGTGATCCCTTTTAGCCGCTGAAACTCGTGAACTTGTTAGGAACCAAGTTAGTCACGCCCCAACATGTTGTGATTGTGCTTAACCCTTTCGTGAGCCTTACACTCTCGTGCCCGACAAATGGATTCTCTCAAATGACTGATGTAGTCTAATCGAAAGAATAAAGTGCATAGATTAAGAAAACTTTGGAATTTTATTGAAAACAACTCAAAACTATTACAATCGTTTCTCACATACTACTTTACATACAAACGCCTAAACCCTAGGAGAGTTGGGCCGCAACCCCCAACAACTCCCATCTATCTAGCTACATCTCTGTTGTGCGGCTACTCAGGCATGCATCCCCACATACCTCGTCATGCCCCTATACCCTTACATACATTGGGTATATATAGGGCTCATTGCCTAAGTTTGAGTCCTCCTTGAAGTAGAAGTTCTTAAAGTATTTTTACATTAAATACAGACTCATTTTTGACTTAAATGTGGTCTCTTTGGATGTTGGCTTCATTCGCAAGTAAGGATAAGTACTCCTACTTATCGGTCTTGGATTAGCTCTACCGGCTGCTACAGGCTTCAGAAAATAGCAGGACTAGGCTCGTTGGGCTAAGGGAATTTCCCTCTTTCAATCGCGACCCATATTGGCGAAGTTGGTGTAATTCCTGCATGGGCGGCACTTGGCGGTAATGCTGCTTCGGCAGCATCCTTGGCGACATCTGGGGCTGCTTCAGTACAGCTCCTTTTGTTCCAACTTTCCTGCCTTCTCATGTCCTCTCCTCTCCTCTCCTTGCTATAGCACCTGAAAATAAAAACTAAACTAAAATAGTAACTTTTCTTTACCAAACATAACATATTCAATAAAAGCACGATGAAAGAGAAAATATTGTTATTATGCATGCAATGCACCTAAATATGCCTAAATGAGCTTAAGAAGAGCAATAATAAGGGCAGGAATGTGTATAAAATATAGAACTCGTGGACACTCTACACACCCCCAAACACGAACTATTTCTTGTCCTCAAGCAATTCAACCTAGCTAGTAAATCTGCTTCTTGCACAAAATTAATAGAAACATTAGCCTTTAACTTGATTCTTACCTCAAATTCGTGACACCTATTTTATGTTAGTGATAGGGAATGACATGAAATAACTTAGGTTTAATTTTCTTAATGCCAGCATAGTGTGTGTATGTCTGTGTCCATGCTAAACATGCTGAGATAATTAAGTTAACAAAGAATGCCTAAAATAATTAAATTACTAAAAAGGATACTAGTTGCTGCCTTGGCAGCACAATTGGGCACTTTCGTCTTCTTTTTCTGATCATGGATTTAAGGGCTTCAGCTCATCACAACTATTCTCTGGGTCTGAAGCTAAGATAGGTGCACTCTACGAAACTCCGAACCCTTTGAATAGAGTCATCCCGTGAAGGCTTTCATTCACTCTTGCTAATTTGTCCGTCAGTTGGTTTAGATACGTGGACTTTGATAGCAGCAGAGTGTCCTTGCTTATGATCCTTCCTAGAGCCTGTTTTGGGCACCTCTAGGGTATTTAAATTTCTTGCCTAGAGCCTGTTTCGGGCACCTCTAGGGTTTCCATCATCTTAGTTTTGTTGCCCTGTGCTACCGTGGCGGCAAACCTGTATTCAATCAAGGAATATTTATTAAGTAAGGCAGGTAATGTTAAACTTAGAACTCATGCAAAAATTCAGCATTTATCAGACAAGTGTAAAGATAATTGGCAGAAAGAAAAATTTTCTAAATATTTTTCATGCTTCTTCCCAAAGTTAGGTTAATTTTTTTTACTATGGTGCGAATATAAGTAATCGATTGATCTATCATAGGCACAAGTTTTTAAACTAAAAATTTATACTTCATTATGGGCTAGGGGGCAGAATTTACATATGTTCCTATATGCTACTAAATTAATCTAAAAACAAAGAGGACTATTCCCCTCAAACTCAAGTTTGGCATTGGCCTCAATGCCTCTATACAAAATAAAAATTAAAAACATAAAAAGAAAAATAAAAAATAAAACATAAAAAGAAAAATAGAAAAATGAAATAAAACATAAAAATTAAAGAGAAAGGAAAAGAAAATGGTGCTATAGACTAGTTGAGTTCCCCTCTGTTGCTGTTGCGTCAGAGGAGGATGCTGAAGAGGCGGGCAAGACTAGGCGGCGCGTGGAAGATGGTCTGGCGGCAGGGCTCTTTTTCTTGCTACGCAGCGGATGGATGCAGCTAGGGGTGGCTTTCTTAGATGGTCCTTCAGGTCCTCCACCCTGGGGCCCTATTGCTGGCCGCTTTCTCTTTCTTACTGCCTCTGCCGGTTCATCATCGAGGGAGTCTGAGATCTCCATATCTTAATCGTCAGCATCTTTGGCAGCGACCTCTTTTGCTACTGGGAGGTAGCAGTGGTCTCCTCCTCCTTTTCTGATTCAAATGAGGAGGTGAGCTCATATGGCTGGATGTGAGTTGGAGAGGTCCTTCTTTTGGGGCGGATGTGCGGCCCCTCGCTGTCGGCAACGGCAGGAGTAGCAGCTGGTCTTGGTGTGATATGAACTGGCTTGGATGCTGCTAACTCCGCTAGGAACGCGGGCAACTGTGGGCCACCGTCTTGGTACTTGTCAAGCAAGTAGGCCACAAAGGCCTCTTACTCGTCCGCCACATATTTGGTGAAGATCACCTGTTGGTGCTCGATCCTTTGGCAACTTTCAACTAGGCTGCGCAACAGGGGGATCACGGCGGACGGGAGGGCAGCTTCAGTACTGCCTGCTGCGGCTGGGGTTGCGGCAGCTTGGGACGGCGTCTATGCGGTTGAAGGTTTGTCTGGCTCCGGTTCATGCACCATCAGCTGGCCTGCCCTTCTTGTCCATCCTTCCTTGGGAGGAAGAATTTTGTCCTTTGGGTGTGGCCGCACGTGGAAATTGGCGCACAGACCTGTGATGAGTGCAGGGAAGAAGAGAGGTCCCTTAGCGTTTGGCTTTTTTCTGCATGGGCATAGATCTCCCTTAGGATCACTTCGCCAACATTAATTTGTCGTCACTTTATGATGCTATAGATAAGGGCGAGCCGCAGCCTGTTGACTGTCGATCCGTGTGCGGTGGGCATCAGGCGGCGTTGGAAAAAGTTACTCCAAAGGGATGCCTCCGATAGCAGGTCGCGGCGGTTGACTGACCCATTGTTCTTGCCTATTTGCCACTTTGTGTTTGGCTTACAAATCTCTTTTTTGATCTTGTTGTAGTCAGTCGCCATCAGATAGGACTCCCATTCTTCATGTGGGTTGCCGCAGACTTCTATGTTGTAGAAGCTGTTGATCATATCTGATGTAAATTTGACACCTTTACCGCGGACATACACGAAAGGATTTCCCGGTGTCGGTCTGTGGGCGTTGTAACCCCCTTAGCCCGGCCTAGACGGTTGACCCGAACAACGAAGATTACACGGGGAAAACCAAAGTCAACCCGAAAGTCAACCTTGATTAACGACCCTTTTTATTTTTAAACTTGTCTAAATGCATATTTTTCCTAGGTGAACTCTTGAGAAGAACATACTCAAAAATCACAGCAATCGGAAAACATTTAGGGACTCGCTTGCACAACATACAAATTTAGGGACCAAATTGCAAATTCTGGAAATTAAGAGGACTTAACATGTTTTAAAGTTAGCATTATAAAATTAATCATATTCCATGCCTTTCTGTCAAATTTCATCCCAAACGGACGTCACAAACTCAACCAATTGCATATAAAAAGTTTGGGACCAAAATGTAAGAGTTTCAAAACATATAACCATCAAATTCAGTGCCCAACGGTCGAGTGTTCCGAAACGGGGATCATCCGTTCCGAAACGCGGGACCGTTCCGAAACTTGTTGCGGAACAGGGCTTGGCAGTGGCAAAACCGTTTCGGAACAGCTCTACCTGTTTCGAAACGCCAAGGCCATTTCAGGCCACCTGTTCCGAAACAGTAGCACCCGTTCCAAAACGAGATGCCCAGAATTGCAGAATTTTGCTGGTTTAACAAGCAATTGACCCATCAAACACATTCCGATGACACTCAAATCGTACCAGCAAGTCATCAAGCACTTAAGGAACATATTAGCATCAACTAAACACAATCATGGCATCATTCAAGGAAAATCCCAATTCTATAGGCATGCATCCTATAAAAAAAACCATGCAACCATCAATTCATCAAAACCAAATACCAAAAGGCCATTTACATGTTCCAACATCATCAAGAGCATTAACCAAACTTAGGGAGTCCAAAACATCTCCCAAAAACACAATCTAGGTTCCCATTGCCAAATGCCAAAAGCTAATAGTGTTAGGAAAACATTCACCATACATGAGCTTAATCTTCCACTTGGATTCTTGACCTCCTTGCTGCCCTTAATGCACTTCAATGCTCTGCATTATTGGTTTAAGAAAGAGAGAGCGTAAGCACATAGCTTAGTGAGGAAATGCTCAAATAAAACATCACAATAATGCATTTGCAATAACACCTTTTCAAGGCCTTTAGTTTCAAAACAATATTTACCATGCAATCATGCATACAAACCAAGCATCTCATGCTTCAAATCATCAACATGTCATATTGGCTTACAAGTGATAATCAATAACATTTTATAAATCAAAACACAATCGGATACGCGAATTACAAGCGTTGTCTCATACGCTTCATACACACTACCAATATCAAGGTGGAGCATGGTATAATCACAACCCCTCAACACCCGTGATGGAGACTATGGTACAATCATAACCCCTCAACATCACTCATTGGTAGTTGTATAACATCACTAACGAGAACACGGGACACACAACACAAGATCCACACATGGACTTTTAACCACCATTGTGATCTTAACACAAGATCCACTCATAAACTTTTAACCACCATGATGATCTTAACCATCTCGTTAGTGTACTTGGATGGAGTTTACGGTACAATCACAACCCCTCAACATCCAAGGCGACTTTATTCACGGTGCACCCAATCCTATAGCCGGCTAACTATATCCAATTCAAGTACTTTAAAACCAACACATCACTTGCCAATATACATCATATAACATCATTAATCCACTGTTTTAAAGCATTTAACAAAGCCATTAAATCATCATGCATTACAATGCATCAAACCACATTTATCAATGTTCAAAACAAGGATCCCTTACCATGAGCATCCTTCAACACATGGCTCATAAAACCAGCATCAAACATGCTAAAATATGCTTCCAAAACAGAATTTAAACATGCAAACAAAACACATTGCATTCAACCATCTCATGGTTCATCAAGAGGAGAGTTTTTCCCGAAAACTTACTCTTGAGCTTAGCTAAGTTGTTTAGACTTAAACTAAGCTCCCATAACCTTCCAACATTAGTTTCAAAGCTGAAAACCAAACTTCACTCACCGATTCCGTTTCGCAAGCTTGCCGAAACACCGATCAAGCCTCCGGATCAACACCACAAGGATCCGATGATGTCTCCCCTGTTTTAAACACATCAAAACAGTGGATTAATGCATCATCATGCATTAATATCTTCAACCAAGACACCTAAACTCACTGCTCACATCAACACTCACATTTCGGCTACCAAACACAACCGAAATCACATCCAAACACCTCTACAACCTTACCCAGCCAAGATCCATCAATTCCAATCACACTTATACATCAATTAACATCCAAAAAGGATCTAATCACGTCCTTATACCTCCAGCTATAGCAGAACATCAAAATCACTCGAAAAACCACCATTAACTCAATCAAAAACTTAGGAAAATTAACCTATCCGGGATTGCATTGATTAAACCTCAATTTCACATCATTTATACATTCAATAAACATCAAAAAGACATCTCAAATCACAGCCCAATCACTTAGTACGAATTTAATCAAAATTAAATACAAATCTTGCATTTTAAGCCAAAATCAAGAACACAACATAAAAACCTTTATTAAAACTTAAATCAAGGATTGAGAACTTGGGAATTTCAGTAAATAACTGAGTATTTAGAGGAGAAGGACGTTCATACCTCTAAATGTGAGTTTCTCCTTGTTTAAAGCCAAGATTCTTGAAAATTCAATAAGCAAATGGTAATGATTTGATGTAGGAATGATTAGAAACCAATTGGAGATTGAAATCTCATCTTTAGGTGTTAAAATCAGAGAAAAAATGGCTGGGGAAAATTTGTTTGGCTGAGAGAAAAGGGAGAGAAAATGAAGAGGGAAAATTTTGAGAAAAGTTAGTTATGAACTCAAAATATCTATTTCCCCTTTTTCCTTTTATTAAATATCATTTAATAAATGTTTAATATTAAGAAAAATCTGGAGAAAACTCTTCTTGGGTAAATTAGCTCCTTAAAGATTCAAAGTTTCAATCCTTTTAAAACAGTCACCAACTTTTCAAAAATTACATTTTAGTCACTAACTTGAAATGTCACATTTCGAAACCTCATTTTGTAAAATTGATTTCACCACTCTCTTATATATAATAAAAGAGGATTTTAAGATATTTTTCCATATTTTTAATGCATCCCGAACTAGGCTTTCCCTAAAAACCACCTTTTATATTCGAACCGAAATTTGACCGGTCCGATTCAAACCCAAAACCTCTAAGCCCAAAATTGGGGTGTTACAACTCTCCCCCCCTTAAGAAATTTCGTCCTCGAAATTTACCTGAAGGAAAGAGATACGAAAACTGCTTCAACATGTCATCCTTCCGTTCCCAAGTGGCTTCCTCAACACCACGATGCTTCCACAACACCTTTACCAACTCAATGGTCTTGCCTCGAAGAACTTTACAATCCGAATCCAGAATCTTCACCGGTTCCTCATCATAGGTCAAATCCGGATTCAATTCCACTTCCTCCACAGGCATCACATGCGAAGGATCCGATCTATACTTTCGAAGCATAGAAACATGAAACACATCATGGATCTTTTCTAACTCTTGCGGTAACCTCAACTTGTACGCAACAGGACCCACACGCTCAATCACCTCGTATGGTCCAATGTACCTAGGGCTCAACTTACCCTTCCGGCCAAACCTCATCACCTTTTTCCAAGGTGAAACTTTCAAAAACACACGGTCACCCACCGCATACTCAATCTCCTTACGCTTCAAATCCGCGTAAGACTTTTGCCGATCGGAAGCTGCCTTCAAACGCTCACAAATGAGCTTCACCTTCTCAGTGGTTCCCTTCAACAAAGCTGGCATCGAAACCAACTTCTGACCCGTTTCAGCCCAACAAAGAGGAGTCCTACACTTCCTCCCGACAAAGCTTCATAAGGTGCCATTTGAATACTTGCCTGATAACTGTTATTATAGGCAAACTCCACCAAAGGCAGATGTTTCTCCCAAGAACCCTGAAACTCAATCACACAGCACCGCAACATATCCTCCAACACCTGGATAACACGCTCAGATTGTCCATCCGACTGTGGATGATAAGAAGTGCTGAAATTCAACCGTGTACCCAAAGCCTGATGCAAACACTGCCAGAAACGCGATGTAAACCTCGGATCCCTATCCGACACAATCGACTTTGGCACACCATGCAGCCGCACAATCTCAGCAATGTACAGCTCTGCAAGCTTATCCAAGGTATACGTAGTATGCACAGGCAAGAAATGCGCACACTTCGTTAGGCGATCCACAATCACCCACACCGAATTCCTCTTCGATGGCGACAAAGGCAAACCAGACACAAAGTCCATGGTAACCCTTTCCCACTTCCACTCAGGAATCCTCAACGGTTGCAACAACCCTGAAGGAAACTGATGCTCAGCTTTAACTCACTGGCATACCATGCACTTGCTTACAAACTCAGCAACATCCTTCTTTAAACCCACCCAATAGTACTCATCACGAAGATCATGATACATCTTAGTACTACCAGGGTGCATAGCAAAAGGACTACTATGACCTTCAGTCAGAATAGCACGCCTCAACTCAGCATCATTGGGCACTACTATCCGACTCCCAAAACATAAAACTCCATCATCATTAAAGCAAAAATCCGATGGCCTACCCTCTGCAATATCCTGAACATGTGGCACCAAGGAATCATCCAACAACTGCTTTTCCTTAATCAACTGAACCAAGGATGGTTTCACTTGCAACTCAGCCACAAGACCACCATCACGCGAAATGCTCAAACTGGCAAACATAGCCCTCAACTCCACAGCTACCTTCCTGCTCAAGGCATCCGCTACAACATTAGCTTTACCCGGATGGTACTCGATCGTCAAATCGTAATCCTTAAGCAACTCCACCCAACGTTGCTGCCTAAGATTCAACTCCTTCTGAGACATCAGATACTTCAAACTCTTGTGATCCGTATACACCGTACACTTCTCACCATACAGGTAATGTCTCCAGATTTTCAAAGCAAAAACCACCGCGGCTAACTCAATGTCACGCGTAGGGTAATTGCGCTCATGCACCTTCAATTGTCGTGATGCATAAGCCACCACCTTACCCTCTTGCATCAACACACATCCCAAACCAACGTAGGACGCATCACTATACACCACAAACGCTTTCCCTGATTCAGGTTGAACCAAGATAGGAGCTTGCGTCAAAGCTGCCTTAAGCTTCTCAAAAGCCTACTGTCTCGCTTCCGTCCACTCATACTTAACATCCTTTCGCAACAACTTCGTCAAAGGTGCAGCAATCTTGGAAAACCCATCCACGAACCTCCGATAGTATCCTGCCAGACCAAGGAAACTACAGACTTCATGAACAGACTTAGGAGGCTTCCAATTCATCACTGCCTCAATCTTTTGAGGATCAACACGAATCCCCTCCGCAGAAACCACATGACCAAGAAACACCACTTCTCTAAGCCAAAACTCACACTTGCTCAGCTTAGCATAAAGCTGATTCTCCAACAAAGCTTGTAACACAATTCTCAAATGCCCTTCATGCTCCTACTCAGTACGTGAGTACACGAGAATATCATCAATGAACACCACGACAAATTTATCCAAGTATTCATGGAATACTCTATTCATCATGTCCATGAAAGCTGCAGGAGCATTCGTCAAACCAAACGGCATCACCATGAACTCATAATGCCCATACCTCGTTATGTAGGATGTCTTTGGCACATCCACATCCTTCACCTTCAACTGGTAATACCCTGACCTTAGGTCAATTTTAGAGAACACAGCCGCTCCCCGAAATTGATCAAAAAGATCATCAATTCTCGGCAATGGATACCGATTCTTGATAGTCAACTTGTTAAGCTGACGGTAATCAATGTACATTCTCATAGTGCCATCCTTCTTCTTCACAAACAAGACCGGTGCACCCCAAGGTGACACACTCGGCCGAATGAAACCACGATCAAGCAACTCCTGAAGTTGCGTCTTCAGCTCTTTCAACTCTTTAGGTGTCATTCGATAAGGAGTAATGGACACTGGAGTTGTATTTTCATACAGCTCAATCCCAAACTCCACTTCTCGATTAGGAGGTAACCCAGGCAACTCCTCTGGAAACACACCAGGAAACTCTCGCACAGTCCTGATATCTTGCACACGCAACTCCTTAGAGCTAGGATTCATCACGAAGGCTAGATAAGCTTCACACCCTTGCCTCAGCATCCGGCTCGCTTCCAAGGTAGACACCACATTGGCAAGAAACTTCACATTCTCACCAACCACCACTACCTCATAATCATCCGCAAGCTTCAACGAAACTCGCTTGTTCTCAAAATCCACAACAGCTCGATGCTCAACAAGCCAATCCATACCAAGGATTACATCAAAGCCATAGAAAGGCAATTCCATAAGATCAACATGGAAAACATGATCTTGCACAACCAAGGGACATCTTCTATAAAGCTTTCGTGTCACAACAGTCTCACCAAAAGAACTAGTTACACGCATACCAACATCCAAAGACTCAACAGGCAAACCAAGCAATTGAGCATGCTCACGCAATATGTATGAGTGTGTAGATCCAGAATCAATCAAGGAAAGTAATGACAAGGATTGCAAAGTAAAATTACCTGCGATCACATCCGTGTCATTCCTCCCCTCCCTCTGAGCATACACTCTGGCCTGGCCACCACCCTCAGGCTGAACAGCTACAACATGAGCCACATTCCTTCCACCATCCTCTCTACGCTGGAAGTTACCACGGCCGTGCCCACGACCTCTCTGTGGTGCAACAACTCCAGGAGCACGTCCCTGGCCGCCACCAGCCAACATAGGACACTCCCTTCTCATATGATCTGCCGAACCACAATTCCAGCACGAGTTACCGGCCACCACAACAGGAGCCTGAACCTCCCTCACTGCTCGAGGACAATCACGCCTCAGGTGTCCACGCGATCCACATGTCCAACATGTGTTCGGATCAGCTCTTGCCCTCTCTCCATGAACAGGCGCACCTTGCCCTCCGCCACCTCGCCTAGCCGAAGACTGATACTTCCGATCACGTCCTCTCTTGTTCCGTCCACCACCGGAACTATACTCAGCAGCTCGCTTGCCCACACTAGGACCAGCACCTCTAGAAGATAAACTCAAATTCAACTCGATGTCCTTTGCCCTTCCAACCAGCACATCAAAATCAGTGTACTCAGCAGCCAGCATATAAGTCTTCACCTCCGTCACCAGACCATAACGGAAACGTTCACACCTCTCCCGCCCATCAGGAACAAGCTCAGGTGCGTACTGACTGAGTCGGACAAACTGAACCTCGTACTCAGCCACAGTCATACTCCCTTGAGAAAGAGACATGAATTCCCTTTTCTTCTCATCCAGGTATCGCACACCCAGATACCTCCTCTTGAACGCGTTCAGAAAGAACGTCCAAGTTACATCAGCTTCCTCCATTCCGGAGATAGTGGTCGTCCACCAGGTATACGCATCGTCATGCAACAGTGATATCACACAACCCAGCTTCTACACATCATTGCAGTTCATTTGACCCAAGATTCTCTTGTGACTTCCAACCAAGATTCAGAACCCTCAGCAGTCAAACCCCTGAACTCAGTCCCTCCCAGACTGCGCAAACGTTCCAGAGGTAGTCTTACATTAGCATCTCCCTGATGCCCAGCTCCTTGAGCTCCAACTACCGCCGCCCGAAAGGCTCCAGCAATAGCTTGTATCAGCATTGTCATGTCAGGAGCAGCTTGCCCCTGCCCAACTTCAGGTCCAGCGACCCCAGCACCAGCAGCAACACCAGCCCCTTCACCCCCAGCACCACCACCGCCAGGTGGAGGAGGTAAATCCACTACATTCACAGCGTTCTCCTCATTCTCATTTTGAGCCATAGCTCGCGTATTAATCCTCGTCTCTCTACGAGGTCCCATTCACTAAACAATGCAATCACAATGCAATAAACAAAGTCAGGCTCAGCAAGGTAAGCAATCCAAGTACTCAAGCTCATTTCCAACTAAAAACAATTCATTTCATTAGCTTTGATTTGGCAATGGGTCCCTCTAACATGCTTCACCACAGCATACACCACAATTGCAACATACTTACAATTTATACATCATACTTTCACTCATCAAGCATACAAAACAATCATACACATATCACCCACATAATCATTCCCAATTACTCGAGAACTCATCTCTGATACAACCAAATGTAACCCCCTTAGCCCGGCCTAGACGGTCGACCCGAACTACAAAGATTATACGGGGAAAACCAAAGTCAACCCGAAAGTCAACCTTGATTAACGACCCTTTTTTATTTTTAAAATTGTCTAAATGCATATTATTCCTAGGTGAACTCTTGAGAAGAACATACTCAAAAATCACAGCAATCGGAAAACATTTAGGGACTCGCTTGCACAACATACAAATTTAGGGACCAAATTGCAAATTCTGGAAATTAAGAGGACTTAACATGTTTTAAAGTTACCATTATAAAATTAATCATATTCCATGCCTTTCTGTCAAATTTCATCCCAAACGGACGTCACAAACTCAACCAATTGCATATACAAAGTTTGGGACCAAAACGTAAGAATTTCAAAACATATAACCATCAAATTCAGTGCCCAACGGTCGAGTGTTCCGAAACGGGGATCATCCGTTCCAAAACGCGGGACCGTTCCGAAACTTGTTGCGGAACAGGGCTTGGATGTGGCAAAACCGTTTCGGAACAGCTCTACCTGTTTCGAAACGCCAAGGCCATTTCAGGCCACCTGTTCCGAAACAGTAGCACCCGTTCCGAAACGAGATGCCCAGAATTGCAGAATTTTGCTGGTTTAACAAGCAATTGACCCATCAAGCACATTCCGATGACACTCAAATCGTACCAGCAAGTCATCAAGCACTTAAGGAACATATTAGCATCAACTAAACACAATCATGGCATCATTCAAGGAAAATCCCAATTCTATAGGCATGCATCCTATAAAAAAAACCATGCAACCATCAATTCATCAAAACCAAATACCAAAAGGTCATTTACATGTTTCAACATCATCAAGAGCATTAACCAAACTTAGGGAGTCCAAAACATCTCCCAAAAACACAATCTAGGTTCCCATTGCCAAATGCCAAAAGCTAATAGTGTTAGGAAAACATTCACCATACATGAGCTTAATCTTCCACTTGGATTCTTGACCTCCTTGCTGCCCTTAATGCACTTCAATGCTCTGCATTATTGGTTTAAGAAAGAGAGAGCGTAAGCACATAGCTTAGTGAGGAAATGCTCAAATAAAACATCACAATAATGCATTTGCAATAACACCTTTTCAAGGCCTTTAGTTTCAAAACAACATTTACCATGCAATCATGCATACAAACCAAGCATCTCATGCTTCAAATCGTCAACATGTCATATTGGCTTACAAGTGATAATCAATAACATTTTATAACTCAAAACACAATCGGATACGCGGATTACAAGCGTTGTCCCATACGCTTCATACACACTACCAATATCAAGGTGGAGCATGGTACAATCACAACCCCTCAACACCCGTGATGGAGACTATGGTACAATCACAACCCCTCAACATCACTCATTGGTAGTTGTATAACATCACTAACGAGAACACGGGACACACAACACAAGATCCACACATGGACTTTTAACCACCATTGTGATCTTAACACAAGATCCACTCATGGACTTTTAACCACCATGATGATCTTAACCATCTCGTTAGTGTACTTGGATGAAGTTTACGGTACAATCACAACCCCTCAACATCCAAGGCGAATTTATTCACGGTGCACCCAATCCTATAGCCGGCTAACTATATCCGATTCAAGTACTTTAAAACCAACACATCACTTGCCAATATACATCATATAACATCATTAATCCACTGTTTTAAAGCATTTAACAAAGCCATTAAATCATCATGCATTACAATGCATCAAACCACATTTATCAATGTTCAAAACAATGATCCCTTACCATGAGCATCCTTCAACACATGGCTCATAAAACCAGCATCAAACATGCTAAAATATGCTTCCAAAACAGAATTTAAACATGCAAACAAAACACATTGCATTCAACCATCTCATGGTTCATCAAGAGGAGAGTTTTTCCCGAAAACTTACTCTTGAGCTTAGCTAAGTTGTTTAGACTTAAACTAAGCTCCCATAACCTTCCAACATTAGTTTCAAAGCTGAAAACCAAACTTCACTCACCGATTCCGTTTCGCAAGCTTGCTGAAACACCGATCAAGCCTCCGGATCAACACCACAAGGATCCGATGATGTCTCCCCTGTTTTAAACACATCAAAGCAGTGGATTAATGCATCATCATGCATTAATATCTTCAACCAAGACACCTAAACTCACTGCTCACATCAACACTCACATTTCGGCTACCAAACACAACCAAAATCATATCCAAACACCTCTAAAACCTTACCCAGCCAAGATCCATCAATTCCAATCACACTTATACATCAATTAACATCCAAAAAGGATCTAATCATGTCCTTATACCTCCAGCTATAGCAGAACATCAAAATCACTCCAAAAACCACCATTAACTCAATCAAAAACTTAGGAAAATTAACCTATCCGGGATTGCATTGATTAAACCTCAATTTCACATCATTTACTTTAAAAAGACATCTCAAATCACAGCCCAATCACTTAGTACAAATTTAATCAAAATTAAATCCAAATCTTGCATTTTAAGCCAAAATCAAGAACACAACATAAAAACCTTTATTAAAACTTAAATCAAGGATTGAGAACTTGGGAATTTCAGTAAAGAACTGAGTATTTAGAGGAGAAGGACGTTCATACCTCTAAATGTGAGTTTCTCCTCGTTTAAAGTCAAGATTCTTGAAAATTCAATAAGCAAATGGTAATGATTTGATGTAGGAATGATTAGAAACCAATTGGAGATTGAAATCTCATCTTTAGGTGTTAAAATCAGAGGAAAATGGCTGGGGAAAATGTGTTTGGCTGAGAGAAAAGGGAGAGAAAATGAAGAGGGAAAATTTTGAGAAAAGTTAGTTATGAACTCAAAATATCTATTTCCCCTTTTTCCTTTTATTAAATATCATTTAATAAATGTTTAATATTAAGAAAAATCTGGAGAAAACTCTTCTTGGGTAAATTGGCTCCTTAAAGATTCAAAGTTTCAATCCTTTTAAAACAGTCACCAACTTTTCAAAAATTACATTTTAGTCACTAACTTGAAATGTCACATTTCGAAACCTCATTTTGTAAAATTGATTTCACCACTCTCTTATATATAATAAAATAGGATTTTAAGATATTTTTGCATATTTTTAATGCATCCCGAACTAGGCTTTCCCTAAAAACCACCTTTTATATTCGAACCGAAATTCGACCGGTCCGATTCAAACCCAAAACCTCTAAGCCCAATATTGGGGTGTTACAGGCATTGAATTCTCGCACATGGTTGCTGTTGATTCCTTCTGACTGTCGTGCGAACTGGTCCAAGCCCAAGTTATTTATCCTTTCGAATAGGGAGGGCTCGAGGCCAAAATCTCCATCAGGCTGGGTATATTGGAACCCCATTTCCCCTATAGTTGCCGCTCTCTGTAGTATTCCTTATAGGTTGCCTCGACAGCTGGGTTTAAGAACCTCTTGAAAAGGGGTTTGGAGGTGGCGGCAGTTTGCTGCGATGTGGCCATAGCTGTGAGACGGTTGTATTTCCTAAAGAATGGAAAAAGAACGTGAAAGAAAGTAAAGCAAGAGAAATCTTGAAAGCAAAGATAGCAAAAAGAATTGAGAGTAAATGAGAAAGCAAAGTGAAGAACGGGGAGAGAATAGTTGGCCTTATATAGCCGCTTCTCTCTACTAACTTGGCGGGCACACTGTCAACGGGCGGCAATTATTGCGGTGTGAATAACGGGATTCTAGCCGTTACGCAGATATTCGTTCCGCTCGCTGTGGAAAATGTAGCAGTTGCGGCTAGCCGTTATACTCATTTGCCCTGGGCTGCCTTGGCCACTGGTTGGGCTTCTCCTTTTTTTCCTTTCATCTTTCTTGGTCTTTCCTTCATTCCTAACCTGAAATAAATCAAATACAAATATTAAATAAAAATTAAATCTAATAAAAATCAATTAAAAATAAAAATTAGGTTATGTTGGGTTGTGCTTTTCCCAAGCATAACCACTTCCTGAGGGCTTTGTGTTTGGCTATTCATCTGGGCATGTCCTTCCCCTCCTTAGGTGGATGTTACTGCCATCCTTGCCACCCTGGCGAGACATACATCAAAGAAACAAAGAGGCTTTTTTTGCAATAAAATAAACAGAGATTTAATGTGCAAAAACTAAAATAGACGTGCAGAAATTCAAACGTAGTTGATGATGCCAGTCCTCGGCAACGGCGCTAAAAACTTGTAGAGCGTCTGGGTGTTCTCTATTTATGAGCGCAAGTGCACACTCTTGTCAAGTTATAGTATAAAAGATATCGTCTCCCACAGGGATTGGAGCAGCTCCTATGAGTGGTTTCCTGCACAAAGATTTAGTAAATGTGCAATTAAATCTCGTGATGTGGAAATATAAAAACACAAATAAAATAAGGATAGTGATAAGAGGGATGATAGGGAGAGATTTGGTCGATAGACTGGGTAAGACAATTGCAGCTCAGTAGCATGAAGACTGCATTGTAAAGCTTGAGTATGTTTTGCGCTGCCATGAATTGCTGCCTCGGCGGGTATGGCGGGCGGCAGGCTACGGCCCTATCATGCGGCCGCAGCGGGTCACTACCCCTGCAACTTTCGTTGTCTCGGCAGGTGGAACGGAAATAGGTCCTAGCGGCAAGTCTGGCAGACATTCCAAGTTCGACGGGATAGTCGACAGTGATCCTCCCTATTTTCAGGCAAGGATGCTTGAACACTCACGTGATGTAGAAAATACCTAGCAATCTCAGCTTAAACCTAACACATGTAAGTCCATTCAATTGGTGATCCCTTTTAGCCGCTAAAACTCGTGAACTTGTTACGAACCAAGTTAGTCACGCCCCAACATGTTGTGACCGTGCTTAACCCTTTCGTGAGCCTTACACTTTCGTGCCTAAAAAATGGATTCTCTCAACAAACTGGTGTAGACTAATCGAAAGAATGAAGTGCATAGATTAAGAAAACTTTGGAATTTTATTGAAAACAACTCAAAACTATTACAATCGTTTCTCACATACTACTTTACATACAAGCGCCTAAACCCTAGGAGAGTTGGGTCGCGACCCCCAACAACTCCCATCTATCTAGCTACATCTTCGTTGTGCGGCTACTCCAGCACGCATCCCCTCATACCTCGTCATGCCCCGATACCCTTACAAACATTGGGAATATATAGGGCTCATGGCCTAAGTTTGAGTCCTCCTTGAAGTAGAAGTTCTTAAAGTATTTTTACATTAAATATAGACTCCTTTTTGACTTAAATGTGGACTCTTTGGGTGTTGCCTTCTTCCGCAAGTAAGGATAAGTACTCCTACTTATCGATCTTGGATTAGCTCTACCGACCGCTACAGGCTTCAGAAAATAGCAAGACTGGGTTCGTTGGGCTCAGAGAATTACCCCCTTTCAATCACGACCCATCTTGTCTAAGTTGGTGTAATTCCTGCCTGGGCAGCACTTGGCGGTAATGCTGCTTCTGCATCGTCCTTGGTGGCATCTGGGGCTCCTTTAGTACAACTCCTTTTGTTATAGCTTTCCTGTCCTCTCCTTGCTATAGCACCTGAAAATAAAAACTAAACTAAAACAATAACTTTCCTTTACCAAACATAACATATTCAATAAAAGCATGATGAAAGAGAAAATATTGTTACTATGCATGCAATGCAACTAAATATGCCTAAATTAGCTTAACAACAACAATAATAAGGGCAGGAATGTGTACAAAATATAGAACTCACGGACACTCTACAGTTTCCTACCGCCGTCATGTTCTAAACTTCCCTTGGGTTTGGGGTTATGTTGTAATTTAGTTGTGAAAACGGTTGTTTAGGTTTCAAGTTTGTTTTTAATAAAATATTCCAATTTTACTTAATTCATGTTCTTCTCCTCTTCAATTAGTTCCAAAAGTCCAGTTGAAGAAATCCATTTGTCGGGCACGAGAGTGTCAAACTAACGAAAGAATTAAGTGCGGTCTCATCATGTCAAGGTGTTTACTAATTCGACTTAGACATAAGTTTGAGTTTTAGTGGCTAAAAGGAGCAACCAAACGTCGACTGCCTGTCTTAGGTTTACGCTGAGATTGCTAGTTATTGCCTACATCACGTGGTGACAGAATCCTTGCCTAGACATAGGAAGGATCACTTAAGAATTGCTCTGTCGAACTTGGTGCCAAGACAACAAAAGTTGCAAAAGCAGAGTTCTGCCGTGGCAGCGAAAGTTACCGCAGCCTCAATCCGTCATGACCCGCCGAGGCAGCATATCGTGGCAGCGCAAAACAACTTTACCTTTTCAACACAGTTTCACATTAAGGAGCAGCATAACCCTGCCCGCTCTATCGACCTGATCACTTCCTTTATTACTTGTGTTTTAATTTACTTTTCTTCTCAACAATCACTTTACTTGTGCAATTTACTTTTCCTTGTACAGGAACGACAATTCGAAACAAGCTGTCCAATCCTCGTGGGATTCGACATCTTTTATACTATAACTTGCTAGGAGTGTGCACTTGCACTCATACAAAAAGGGAACACCTACACGCCCTACAAGTTTTTGGCGCCGTTGCCAGGGATTGGTAACATCAAATTTTATTTTTAATTTCTACACTTTTCCTT
Source organism: Hibiscus trionum (assembly GCA_030270665.1). Classification (NCBI taxonomy): domain Eukaryota; kingdom Viridiplantae; phylum Streptophyta; class Magnoliopsida; order Malvales; family Malvaceae; genus Hibiscus; species Hibiscus trionum. The sequence continues at coordinate 35,610,052 of BSYR01000021.1, forward strand.
ACATTTTATTTTAATTTTAATCGAATTTTTTTACACTTTCCTTTGCTATTGTATGACCAGGGCAAACCCAAAAGCAGAACTCCTCCTTTTACGAAGATATCGAGTGTCAAGCGAGAGAACTTAAGAAGGAGATTAGGGTAGTCCTACCGAAAAACAAAGCAGAAAAGGGTAAAGCGAATGTAAACATGGTAAATGAGGACCCACCTAATGGTGCCGCAAACGGTAGGGACGGGCATCAAGACTTGCCGCCCAGAGGTCCGCAAGATCCACCGAGGCAGGACCCTCCTTTTCCACCCAGGCAGCCCCAGCCAGTTCGAACCACTAGAGACTATCTCGAACATGACTTCAGAGGGTTCGATCCAACAGTGACGAAACCTGATATTGAGGCGGACCACTTCGAGCTGAAGCCGGTCATGTTTAACATGATCAATAAATTAGGGTACTTTGGAGAGACTGCAACTGAAGATGCTCGGCAGCATTTGAGAGGATTCCTAGACATCTGCAGAGCATTTAAAATACACGGGGTCCATCAAGACGTGCTGAGGGTGAGTTTGTTTCCCTATTCACTGAGGGATAGGGCTAAACAGTGGTTGAATAACTAGCCATCGGGGTCGTTCAACACATGGACGGAGCTTTGTAAAGACTTCCTGGACCGATTCAGCCCGTCCAACGTCACAGACAGACTGCGGAACGAGATAACAGCCTTCAGGCAATGGGATGACGAGCCGATGTATGAAGCATGGGAGCGGTACCAACATATGCTGAATAATTGCCCGCTGCAAGAATGACAATTTGAAACAAGCTGTCCAATCCTCGTGGGATTCGATGTCGACTTGCACTTGCACTCTTACAAAAAAAGGAACACCTACACGCCCTACAAAATTTGATGTGGAAATTAAGGACAGAAAAGGGACATAGAACCAAGTGGATGATCATCTGTCACGACTAGAGGGAAGACCAACAAACACGACTAAAATTCAGGAAAACTTCCTAGATGAACATATCCTAGCCACCTCGGCAATAGACCTCGCAGCCGCCCAGGCAGCATATACCATAGCCTCCGCGATAGAACCTCTGGCAGCCATGACGACCTCCACCACACCCTGGTACGCCGATCTTGTAAACTTCTTGGTTAGTGGTATTTTTCCCCATAACATGAATTACCAAGGGAAAAAGAGGTTCCAAAATGATGCAAAACATTATTATTCGGACAAACCTCTTTTGTTTAAGCAATGTGTAGACCAAGTGATTCAGAGATGTGTACCAGAGGAAGAACAACAAGAAGTCCTCCAGCAATGCCACAACTCACCATATGGGGGACATTTTGGAGGAACCAGAACTGCTACCAAGGTTCTCCAATCAAGATTCTATTGTCTGACACTATATAAAATGCCCATGCATACTACAAACAACGTGATAGATGCCAACTGATGGGCAACATCTCAAGGAGGAACGAGATACCACTGCATAATATTCTAGAAGTCGAACTGTTCGATGTATGGAGAATCGACTTCATGGGCCCGTTTCCATCATCTCGTGGGAACTTATACATACTGCTAGCAGTGGATTATGTGTTCAAGTGGGTGGAAGCCATTGCCACACTAAAGGATGATTCCAAAACTGTTATGAAATTTCTCCAAAAGCATATCTTTACGAGGCTTGGAATCCCTAGAGCCATCATAAGTGACGAGGGGAGACACTTTGACAACAAATTGATTGCCATGACATTGAAGAAATTTGGTGTCACACGCAAAGTTGTCATGACATACCACCCTTAGACCAATGGGCAGGCTGAAATATCAAACAAGGAACTGAAGAGCATTCTCGAAAAGGTGGTTAATCCATCTAGAAAGGGCTGGTCTCTTCGAATCCATGATGCATTATGGGCATATAGAACAGCCTATAAGGCCCCATTGGGAATGTCACCCTATTAGCTCATGTATGGAAAAACCTGCCACCTGCCCGTTGATATTGAACATAAGGCATATTGGGCCATCAAGGCAGTAAACCTAGACTGGGACAAAGCCAGGCAAAAGAGACTTGTAGAGTGTCCACGAGTTCTATATTTTGTACACATTCTTGCCCTTATTATTGTTATTCTTAAGCTCATTTATGCATATTTAGGTTCATTGCATGCATAATAACAATATTTTCTCTTTTACCATGCTTTTGTTGAATATTTTATGTTTGGTTAAAAAAGGTAATGTTTTAGTTTAGTTTCTATTTTTAGGTGTTGTAGCTGTGTAGAGGAGCAGAGGACAAGAGAGGATAGGAAAGCTGGAAACAAAAGGAGCTGTACTGAAGCAGTTCCAGGTGGCGCTGAGGATGCCGCCATAGCAGCAATGCCGACAAGTGCCGCCCAGGCAGGAGTTACACCGACTTAGTCAAGATGGGTTGCAATTGAATGAGGGCAATTCCCTGAGCCCAATGAGCCCAGTCTTGCGATTTTCTGAAGCCTGTAGCGGCTGGTAGAGCTGATCCAAGATTGATAAGTAAGAGTACTTATCTTTACTGGCTGAAGAAGGCAACGTCCAAAGAGTCCATATTCAAGTCAAAAAGGAGTCGTCATTTAATGTAAAGTTACTTTAAGAACTTCTAATCTAAAGAGGACTCAAATTTAGGCTATGAGCCCTATATATACCCATGTATGTGAGGGTATAGGGGCATGGAGGGATGTACAGATGCATAGATGCATAGCAGAGAGGTAGATAGATAGATTGGAGGTGTTGGAGGTCGCAGCCCAACACTCCTAGGGTTTAGGTTTTTTTATGTAAAGTAGTTCTGAGAAATGGTTGTAATCGTTTAAGTGTGTTTTCAATAAAATATTTCAAGTTTGCTTAATTCATGTTCTTCACTTCTTCAATTAGTTCCAAAAGTCCAGTTGAAGAAATCCATTTGTCGAGCACGAAAGTGTAAGGCTCACAAAAGGATTAAGCATGGTCTCATCATGTCGAGCTGTTGACTAATTCGGCTTAGACATAATTTCGAGTTTAAGCGGCTAAAAGGAGCAACCAAACGTCGACTGCCTGTGTTAGGTTTACGCTGAGATTGCAAGGTATTGCCTATATCACGTGGTGATAGAATCCTTGCCTAGACATAGGAAGGATCACTTAAGAATTTCACTGCCGAACTTGGAATATCAGCTAGACTTGCTGCCAGGACTTATTTACATTCCCCCTGCCGAGACAATGAAAGTTGCAGGGGCAGAGACCCGTTGCGGCCGCATGACAGGGTCATAGCTGCCGTCTGCCATTACCCGCCGAGGCAGCAGATCATGGCAGCACAACACACTTAGGCTTTACAATGCACTTTGCACACTACTTAACTACAATTACCTTACCCAACCTATCGACCTTATCTCTCCCTATCAACCATACCATCACTATCTTTATTTTATTTGTGTTTTTATATTTCCATAATTAGAGATCTAATTGTGTATTTACTAAATCCTTGTGGTGGAAACCATTCATAGAAGCTACTTCAATCCCTGTGGGAGACGATATCTTTTATACTATAACTTGACAAGAGTGTGCACTTGCGCTCATAAATAGAGAACACACAAACGCTCTACAAGACTCATGGACCTGAATGAGATTGAAGAATTCAGAGCCTTGGCATATGACAATGCGAGAATATACAAGGAGAAAACCAAAAAATGGCATGACAAAAAGTTGTTGCCAAGGCAGTTTATGCCCGGGCAGCAGGTACTCCTCTTCAATTCTCGATTGAAACTATTCTCAGGGAAGTTGAAGTCAAGATGGTATGGCCCGTTCGAGGTAGTTAAAGCATTCCTACATGGTGCAGTCACGATCAAATCTACCAAGGATGGGCATGAATTTAAAGTGAATGGGCAGAGGTTAAAGCACTACACAAGAACTCATGTTGCAAGAGACAAGGAAGTGATCATGTTAGGAGATGCATCCAAATGCACTCCTAATACAACTGTAACCCCCGTAGCCCGGCCTAGACGGTTGACCCGAACTACGAAGATTACACGGGGAAAACCAAAGTCAACCCGAAAGTCAACCTTGATTAACGACCCTTTTTTTTCTTTTTAATCTTATATAGATGCACATTAGACCTATGTGTGATCACACAAGCAACATACTCAAAGATCACAGCCATCAGAGATCATTCAGGGACTCAATTGCACAAAACACAACTTTAGGGACCAAATTGTAAATTTTGAAAACTTTGAGGCCTTAACCAGATTTTAAGTTACCAACTTAAAATTAATCATGTTTCATGCATCTCGGCCAAATTTCAGCTCAAACGGACATCTCAAACTCATACAATTGCACAAACAAGATTCAGGACCAAAATGCAAACATTTGAAACACATAACTGCCACTGACAGCCCCCAACGGTCAACCGTTCCGAAACGGGAGACAGCCCGTTCCGAAACGCGGGGCCGTTCCGAAACAGGCATAGCCCGTTTCGAAACGGGGGTCGGGCAGTAGCTAAACCGTTCCGAAACGGTAGCACCCGTTTCGAACGCCTGGGTTCATGCAGGGCACCCGTTCCGAAACGGTGCAACCTGTTCCGAAACGCCTAGCCCAGAAAGCTGCATTTTGCTCACTCAAACACACAATTGACCATCCAAACATGCTCCAAAAGCCACCAAACTTTACCAGCATGCAATTCAACATAAATGAGACATGCTTGCATCAACAATTCATCAGAAACACATCATATACAAAAAGCCCCAAATCTATAGGCATGCTTCCTACACAAGCAACCATTTAGGCACAAACCTTCCAAAACAAACTCAAATAAGCCAAATCATGTTCCAACAACTTTAACAACATTAAAACAATCTTGAACAACATAAACGATCACAAACACAATAATCTCAAGAGATTCTAGCCCCATTGCCTTTATTAACTATAGCTATTCACCGAGACATACATCTCACTTGGAGTCCACCTTGAATCCCTTGCTCCTTGCTGTCCAAACTTCAAAGATCTGCATTGATGGACAAAGAGAGCGTAAGCACATAATGCTTAGTGAGGAATGCTCAAAACCAAAACACCATCAATGCAGCGGGTCATAAAACACTTGTAAAACAAACCCGATTTGTTTACCAAAACCATGTTTGAAATCCTTTTCAACCACAAGCATCCACCATGCATAATTACCATATGCAAAGCTAAAACAAAACCATGGAAACACTTCCATTTCACAACATACCTTTCATAAACTTGAAAGCCATTTCAAACAAGAAACCTTTAAAACCATTTCACAAGCCAACCAACACTTGCATTACACCAAGGCAACATATATACCATACAAACATATTCACATGCCTTTCAAAACAAGTCCTACAAGACTTCAATGCATTAAAGATATTCATGCTCACATACATCATTTACCAAATGATAAACAACACTTGTTCAACCTAACAAGTAAACATGCATTCACATGCATCATACACCTTTCATGCAACAATGCATCTTTCCAAGCAACTCATGCTTCACATGCAACCATGCATCATTTCAAGCATCTCATGCTTCACATGCAACCATGCATCATTTCAAGCATCTCATGCTTCACATGCAACCATGCATCATTTCAAGCATCTCATGCTTCACATGCAACCATGCATCATTTCGAGCATCTCATGCTTCTTTATATTTAAGAACATCATATTGGCCTTCAAGTAATCAATCACATCCACTTTCCAACTCAACACCCGATCGGATACGCGGATTCCGAGCGTTGTCCCTACGCTCCCTACACCCTACCCAATCCAAGGTCCTCGAATGGGCAACACCTCCATTATGACCTTACAAGCCTAAAGTTCCCATGCATGGACTTTTAAACACCATACAACCTTAGCTTTTCCCGAGGTTCCCATGTATGGACAACCATACAACCTCAACATGCACAAGGTTCTCCCGTATGGACTTTTAACCACCATACAACCTTTGCATAACCGATTGGTAGTTGTAGAAATCACTAACGAGATCCGGGACACCCTATACAAGATCCACACATAGACTTAACACCGCCATTGTGATCTCAACAAGCACAAGGTCCTCACATATGGACTTTTAAACACCATATAACCTTTGCTTAACCAAGGTCCTCGAATGGGCAACACCTCCATTATGACCTCAAATAACCAAGGTCCTCGAGTGGGCAACACCTCCACTATGACCTCATCTCGTTAGGATACTTGAAGGGAGCTTATCCGGTCCACTCTTGACCACTCCACCTCCAAGGCGACTTTATTCACGGTGCACCCAATCCTATAGCCGGCTAACTATATCCGATCAAAGAACCAAGAACCACTTACATCACTTGCCAATATAACTATCTTGCCACATTAATCCAATGTTTCACATGCATAGCCAATATGCAAAACCATTTCATTATAAACCAATGATTCACATGCATAACCAATATGCAAAACCATTACCACATTAATCAAATGATTCACATGCATAACCAATATGCAAAACCATTACCACATTAATCAAATGATTCACATGCATAACCAATATGCAAAAACCATCATTTATCATCATCAACCCACTGTTTTAAAGCATTAAACAAAGCCATTGAACAACATGCAACATCATGCATCAAAACCACATCTTCAATGTATAAAACCAAGGATCTCCTACCTAGAGCATCCTTCACATATGGCTTTCAAAACCAGCACTAAACCATGCTAAAATATGCTTTCAAAACAGAACTAAACCATGCAAAACACATGCATTTCAATCATCAACCACAATTGCCTAAAAACCACTTCATATCACAAATCAAGTAAGAAATCCATTTACTTACTCTTGAGCTTAGCAAAGTTGTTTAGACTTAAACTAAGCTCCCAAAACCTTCAAACCTTTGTTAAAAAGCCGAAACCCAACTTCACTCACCGATAACCAAACAAGACTAGCCGACAAGCCTTCCAAGCTTCCGAAACCTTCCGCAAACACCTTCAAAGCTCAAGGATCAAACTCCCCTGTTTCAAGCACACAAAAACAGCACATTAATGCATCATTATGCATTAAGAACAGCAGCCACACAACCAAACTCGCTGCTCAACACAAAACCAACAATTCGGCTACCAAACCCAACCGAAATCACCTCCAAACACTACCAAAACTTAACCCAGCCAAGATCCATCACTTCTAACCATTTTTATACATCAATTAACATCCAAAATGAATACAAACACATCCTTATACCTCCAAGTATAACAGATCACCAAAAACACTCCAAAAACAACCAAAAACTCAAGCGAAACTTAGGAAATTCAACCTATCCGGGATTGCATTCATTAAACATCAATTTCTAATCAACTCAGCATTCATTTAACATCATTTTGACACTTCAAAACACTGCCCAAACAGATCACACGAAAATTCCACCAAAATCACCAAATCTTGCATTTTAGCCAAAAATCAAGATCTCATTTGAAAAACCATTAACAAATCACAAATCAAGGATTGAATACTTGGGAATTTCAGTAAAGAACTGATAGTTTAGAGGAGAGAGACGTTCTTACCTCCAAACTTGAATTTCTCCTTTTTAGAGCCAAAAAGCATGATGAAACAACTTGCAAATTGAGAGGTTTTGTTGATGAGATGATTAGGAATCAAATGAGAGTTGAAATGAGAGATTTAGATGCCAAAATCAGAGAAAGAAATCTGGAGAATTTTGTTTGGGTTGAGAGAAAATAAGAGAAAAGGAAAATGGAGAGAAAATGAAAAAGTAGTTAGGAAATTGGTTAAAATGATTTCCCTCCTTTTCTTAATCTTTAAAATCAGAATAAAGCCTTAAAATATCTTAGAAAAATCTGGAGAAATCCTTTTTGGAACAATAGCTCCTTAAAGATTCAAAGTTTCAATCCTTTATAAAACTGTCCCGCAACTTTCAAAAAATTACATTTTGGTCACTAGCCAAAATGTCAACCTTCCAAACCTCATTTTCCAAAATTGATTTCACAGTTCACTTTTATATAATAAAATATGATTTTAGAACATTTTTCCATATTTTTAATGCAACCCGAACTAGGCTTTCCTAAATTCACTCTTATATATTCGATCAGCACTTTGACCGAACCGGTCAACGCCCAAAACTTCTAAGCCCAAAACCGGGGTGTTACAACTCTCCCCTCCTTAGGAAATTTCGTCCTCGAAATTTAACCGGCGAAAGAAAACCACAACCTTCCCAAACCAACACACAAGGCAACACAAAAGCCTCGACCAACACTGAACACTTTCCACACAAAACCTCCACCAAACCTAGCACCATCACATGCTGTTCACAGAATCCAGAAAACACAAAGATAGCCACAACTTAACCTTTCACATAACCGGACTGTACACAGTCCCAACACCATCCCGAAGAACTTCAGCTCTTACAGCAGACATCACCACAATACACCATACCCAAAACCTGTTTACACAAAAACAACAGCCAACCCAAACCAGCCACGAAGCAACCTTCTCTGCTTCTAAAACCCTCGCCAACTCCCAAACCTCTTTCAAGAATCTTCCCAACAAGCAAAAATCATTAAGCATCAACTGCTTACTCAAACCTCTCAACGAAAACTGATAAACCCTCACAACTGTTGCTAACATTACCATAACAGCTCATCAGGAATACTCACCCAGATTCCAAGAATCACATCACAATCCCAACTTGACTCCGTCAGCCATTCCACACACCACCAACCAATTATCACAAGCACCCAACAACCAACAAAAACTTCAATCTTTCATTGACCTTCCACTTCAACTTCAACCATAACACTTACCATACTAAAACATCGCCCAGCTTAAACATACAAACCATCTTCTTAACTCCCCAAAGGTCACTAAGAACCAGCACTTACAAACACAACTCTTCCACAACAACTTAAAAGCTAAGCTACTTCAGCACTTGGGAACACAACCGCTAAGCTGCAACATCACTTAGCACCAAGGAACTACCCCTTCCACTTAGCTATTCAAACCACTAAACCGATTCTAAACTCAACCGTACCGTCCAACACCAAACCACTAAACTCCTTGAGCATCGAACACTATCCTTCTACCAGCAGCTACACCACTCTCACTTCCACTAGCAACTAACTCGATATACTCCATTACTAACTCTCACCCAGCACCAAAACAACCTCTAAAAACCCATCATCCAACCTAATCCAACACACTAACAGATTCGATTAGTTATTAGCGAGTGTGAACCTCGTATGCATGATCACCAACATGCCCTATCAATGCCTGATGTACATGTATGCAAAACCTCTAATGTCATGCCACATGTATGCATGGACCAACATATATAATATAGTATATAACAATGATTTTAACTGTGCATGAATGCCAATTCACACCCTCCAATAACATCCTCAAATCCGTCTAAGAACAACCTCCCACCTCACTTCTAACTCATCTAACTCCACCATACCAACAACCATTAACCACAAGATACTTACCAAGCCTTCTTCACACCCAAGACATTTCCAAACTACAACTATTACCCCAACATGCTATCAACAAGACTAAACTTACCACGCAAGGAAAACCAACAGAAACCAAACTAAGGCAACTAGAGCAAAGATTACTAAACAAGATTACCTGAAAGCACAACACCACCCTCAGGCTTCATCAGACGAGCTCTCTTCCTAGCGGAACCACCACCCTCCTGCCACACCACTGCAGCACCAGCTAACACACTAGGGTCACCACCAACTCCTTGCGATAAAGAACCTTGACTATTCCGAGCCAACATCAAACAATCACGCCTCTTGTGTCCAGCAGACCCACATTTCCAGCAATTCTCCTTTCCCACACTCTTCACAACTTTCTGCTCTTTCTGCCACCTCTGAACCTTGCCTCGGCCATGCCCACGACCTTTCTGAGACTCTTTGGCTAACACCAAAGCTAACTTCGCTCCATGAGGACAATCACGCTTAACATGTACTTTGGAACCACAATTCCAACAAACACCTGCGCCCCAACAACTTCCAACATGTTGCCTTTCGCAACGGTCACACACAGATGACTGAGCTTCCACTCCTTGCTCAAGCAATACTTGCTCAACAACAGCACTACCCGCGCCTTGCTTAACCCTTAGGAACTTCCTTCCAAGATACCTTTCATAAAAAGCAGATACAAAGAAATCCCAATCAATATCATGGATATGTGACGCAACTGCCACAGATGTCCACCAGGCACACGCATCCTCCAACATCAGAGAAACAACACTCCCCAGCTTACAAGCAGGATCACAGCCTTCCTGATCCAAGATCAGAACCACACTGGCCAACCAGGCCTCAAACATCTCCGGGGAAGTACCATGATACTCCACAGCACCCAAATCAAGCAAACACTGCTTTGGCAAACCCTCACATCCCACAGCCAGCACATCTACTGACTTTACCTCAACCATAGCCTGCGATGTTCCCAACACCTCCTGCTCAACAGGTGATGAACTCTTCACCACAGAACCAGCTTCTTCCCCTTGCCTTACCACCTCAACACTAGGCACAGAAGACTGAGACAAAACTCCACTACCAAAGGGTGAATTCCTTGCCTTAACAACCTGCCCCAAGGCAGCAACCATCTCCCTCAACCGCCAATCCTCCATTGACTTTGCCATACCACTAACAACAACAAACATACAATCACAACAAACAAACAAACCAGTTAGACCAGCATTAGCAAGGATTCAAATTCCAACTCCAAAGTAACACAATAGCTATATTAATAAGGCAATGGGTATCCCGAATCCTCCCCTTTACATGACATAACAGTCAACACAACATGGATATCACAACATCAAGCATATCAACAACATACTTTGATCATGCTTACATCAAACAGCACCCACTTGCCACAGCATACTAGCAACATAACATACAACTTACACTTCCATCAAGCATAACACAAGCATAAGACCAGCTCACAACATCAGCACATATCCACATTAGCTCAATCCAAGATTCATAACCATGAAACATGCTTGAAAACATCATCAACATGTTCAGAAACATCAACACCATGCCCAGAAACACGTGTTTCAACCAACATTCAACCACACATCAGGGTAACCAACAAGCACACATTACAACGACTTACCGTTTTCCCCAAGCATTCGCAACACAGCTCTGATACCACCAAATGTAACCCCCGTAGCCCGGCCTAGACGGTTGACCCGAACTACGAAGATTACACGGGGAAAACCAAAGTCAACCCGAAAGTCAACCTTGATTAACGACCCTTTTTTTTCTTTTTAATCTTATATAGATGCACATTAGACCTATGTGTGATCACACAAGCAACATACTCAAAGATCACAGCCATCAGAGATCATTCAGGGACTCAATTGCACAAAACACAACTTTAGGGACCAAATTGTAAATTTTGAAAACTTTGAGGCCTTAACCAGATTTTAAGTTACCAACTTAAAATTAATCATGTTTCATGCATCTCGGCCAAATTTCAGCTCAAACGGACATCTCAAACTCATACAATTGCACAAACAAGATTCAGGACCAAAATGCAAACATTTGAAACACATAACTGCCACTGACAGCCCCCAACGGTCAACCGTTCCGAAACGGGAGACAGCCCGTTCCGAAACGCGGGGCCGTTCCGAAACAGGCATAGCCCGTTTCGAAACGGGGGTCGGGCAGTAGCTAAACCGTTCCGAAACGGTAGCACCCGTTTCGAACGCCTGGGTTCATGCAGGGCACCCGTTCCGAAACGGTGCAACCTGTTCCGAAACGCCTAGCCCAGAAAGCTGCATTTTGCTCACTCAAACACACAATTGACCATCCAAACATGCTCCAAAAGCCACCAAACTTTACCAGCATGCAATTCAACATAAATGAGACATGCTTGCATCAACAATTCATCAGAAACACATCATATACAAAAAGCCCCAAATCTATAGGCATGCTTCCTACACAAGCAACCATTTAGGCACAAACCTTCCAAAACAAACTCAAATAAGCCAAATCATGTTCCAACAACTTTAACAACATTAAAACAATCTTGAACAACATAAACGATCACAAACACAATAATCTCAAGAGATTCTAGCCCCATTGCCTTTATTAACTATAGCTATTCACCGAGACATACATCTCACTTGGAGTCCACCTTGAATCCCTTGCTCCTTGCTGTCCAAACTTCAAAGATCTGCATTGATGGACAAAGAGAGCGTAAGCACATAATGCTTAGTGAGGAATGCTCAAAACCAAAACACCATCAATGCAGCGGGTCATAAAACACTTGTAAAACAAACCCGATTTGTTTACCAAAACCATGTTTGAAATCCTTTTCAACCACAAGCATCCACCATGCATAATTACCATATGCAAAGCTAAAACAAAACCATGGAAACACTTCCATTTCACAACATACCTTTCATAAACTTGAAAGCCATTTCAAACAAGAAACCTTTAAAACCATTTCACAAGCCAACCAACACTTGCATTACACCAAGGCAACATATATACCATACAAACATATTCACATGCCTTTCAAAACAAGTCCTACAAGACTTCAATGCATTAAAGATATTCATGCTCACATACATCATTTACCAAATGATAAACAACACTTGTTCAACCTAACAAGTAAACATGCATTCACATGCATCATACACCTTTCATGCAACAATGCATCTTTCCAAGCAACTCATGCTTCACATGCAACCATGCATCATTTCAAGCATCTCATGCTTCACATGCAACCATGCATCATTTCAAGCATCTCATGCTTCACATGCAACCATGCATCATTTCAAGCATCTCATGCTTCACATGCAACCATGCATCATTTCGAGCATCTCATGCTTCTTTATATTTAAGAACATCATATTGGCCTTCAAGTAATCAATCACATCCACTTTCCAACTCAACACCCGATCGGATACGCGGATTCCGAGCGTTGTCCCTACGCTCCCTACACCCTACCCAATCCAAGGTCCTCGAATGGGCAACACCTCCATTATGACCTTACAAGCCTAAAGTTCCCATGCATGGACTTTTAAACACCATACAACCTTAGCTTTTCCCGAGGTTCCCATGTATGGACAACCATACAACCTCAACATGCACAAGGTTCTCCCGTATGGACTTTTAACCACCATACAACCTTTGCATAACCGATTGGTAGTTGTAGAAATCACTAACGAGATCCGGGACACCCTATACAAGATCCACACATGGACTTAACACCGCCATTGTGATCTCAACAAGCACAAGGTCCTCACATATGGACTTTTAAACACCATATAACCTTTGCTTAACCAAGGTCCTCGAATGGGCAACACCTCCATTATGACCTCAAATAACCAAGGTCCTCGAGTGGGCAACACCTCCACTATGACCTCATCTCGTTAGGATACTTGAAGGGAGCTTATCCGGTCCACTCTTGACCACTCCACCTCCAAGGCGACTTTATTCACGGTGCACCCAATCCTATAGCCGGCTAACTATATCCGATCAAAGAACCAAGAACCACTTACATCACTTGCCAATATAACTATCTTGCCACATTAATCCAATGTTTCACATGCATAGCCAATATGCAAAACCATTTCATTATAAACCAATGATTCACATGCATAACCAATATGCAAAACCATTACCACATTAATCAAATGATTCACATGCATAACCAATATGCAAAACCATTACCACATTAATCAAATGATTCACATGCATAACCAATATGCAAAAACCATCATTTATCATCATCAACCCACTGTTTTAAAGCATTAAACAAAGCCATTGAACAACATGCAACATCATGCATCAAAACCACATCTTCAATGTATAAAACCAAGGATCTCCTACCTAGAGCATCCTTCACATATGGCTTTCAAAACCAGCACTAAACCATGCTAAAATATGCTTTCAAAACAGAACTAAACCATGCAAAACACATGCATTTCAATCATCAACCACAATTGCCTAAAAACCACTTCATATCACAAATCAAGTAAGAAATCCATTTACTTACTCTTGAGCTTAGCAAAGTTGTTTAGACTTAAACTAAGCTCCCAAAACCTTCAAACCTTTGTTAAAAAGCCGAAACCCAACTTCACTCACCGATAACCAAACAAGACTAGCCGACAAGCCTTCCAAGCTTCCGAAACCTTCCGCAAACACCTTCAAAGCTCAAGGATCAAACTCCCCTGTTTCAAGCACACAAAAACAGCACATTAATGCATCATTATGCATTAAGAACAGCAGCCACACAACCAAACTCGCTGCTCAACACAAAACCAACAATTCGGCTACCAAACCCAACCGAAATCACCTCCAAACACTACCAAAACTTAACCCAGCCAAGATCCATCACTTCTAACCATTTTTATACATCAATTAACATCCAAAATGAATACAAACACATCCTTATACCTCCAGGTATAACAGATCACCAAAAACACTCCAAAAACAACCAAAAACTCAAGCGAAACTTAGGAAATTCAACCTATCCGGGATTGCATTCATTAAACATCAATTTCTAATCAACTCAGCATTCATTTAACATCATTTTGACACTTCAAAACACTGCCCAAACAGATCACACGAAAATTCCACCAAAATCACCAAATCTTGCATTTTAGCCAAAAATCAAGATCTCATTTGAAAAACCATTAACAAATCACAAATCAAGGATTGAATACTTGGGAATTTCAGTAAAGAACTGATAGTTTAGAGGAGAGAGACGTTCTTACCTCCAAACTTGAATTTCTCCTTTTTAGAGCCAAAAAGCATGATGAAACAACTTGCAAATTGAGAGGTTTTGTTGATGAGATGATTAGGAATCAAATGAGAGTTGAAATGAGAGATTTAGATGCCAAAATCAGAGAAAGAAATCTGGAGAATTTTGTTTGGGTTGAGAGAAAATAAGAGAAAAGGAAAATGGAGAGAAAATGAAAAAGTAGTTAGGAAATTGGTTAAAATGATTTCCCTCCTTTTCTTAATCTTTAAAATCAGAATAAAGCCTTAAAATATCTTAGAAAAATCTGGAGAAATCCTTTTTGGAACAATAGCTCCTTAAAGATTCAAAGTTTCAATCCTTTATAAAACTGTCCCGCAACTTTCAAAAAATTACATTTTGGTCACTAGCCAAAATGTCAACCTTCCAAACCTCATTTTCCAAAATTGATTTCACAGTTCACTTTTATATAATAAAATATGATTTTAGAACATTTTTCCATATTTTTAATGCAACCCGAACTAGGCTTTCCTAAATTCACTCTTATATATTCGATCAGCACTTTGACCGAACCGGTCAACGCCCAAAACTTCTAAGCCCAAAACCGGGGTGTTACAACAACCTAATTTTTTTCTATTCTTAATTTTTTGTTTTTAGGAATTAGATTTAATTTTAGCATGCATTTTATTTTTCAAGCACTAATAATTTTATTTCAGTTTATTTTAGGAGAAACAAAACCTAAGGGAAGAGAGAGGAATCAAGCCCAACCCATCAACCATTCAAGTCTACCCGTGAAGACTGCCGCGGCATTACACAGCCGCAAACGTTGCTTCCCGCCAAAACTAGTCGTTGCAGATAAAGTCGTTCCGTTCAAATGGCTCTCTGCCTAGGCAACGGATGCCTCGACAGATGAAACGGCAACAACTCTTCACCCTTCCACTTTCACTCCTATTTAACCCCCTCATTTTTTTACTATTCACTCTTCTTTACTTTCTCTTGTGTTTTGTTTTACTAGATTTCCATTTGCTTTCAGATTACTCTCAAGGTTTTCCCAACGCTCTTAACTTTCAAACCCTACTCCCAAACAAAAGATGGCAAGAACACCCCACCGCCAAGCCGCCCAAGCAGACTCTGATACTTCCCTTCATAGATTTGCCACACCCGAAGTAAAGGCATGCCACAATCAGAAGTTCAAAGAGCGATCCGTGTGGGAAGAACAAGGGTTCTTCTATGAGACGACGAAACGAAACTTTGCGCTTGACCACTTCATCTTCAGCAAGATTGAACACCAGCGATGGCAAATTTTTGCCCAGCAACCCAAACAGGCGAACCAAACTATACTTCGCAAATTCTATGCCCATGGGCTGACAGCCGAAAACCCATCAGTAAATATCCGAAGGTGACGAGTTGAGATTGACGCCGATAGAATCAACCTCTTCTACGACATCCACATCAAATAAGATGATCATGAGGAGTTTGTTGACTCCCTAACGACGGAAAAGTATGAGGCCATTAAAGAAGAGCTATGCATTCTAGGCACGGTGTGGAACGTAAGAAAGAATAGGGGAACTGTCAACAGAGGAAATCTATTGCCGGATGACAAGTTGTGGAATACGTTCGTCAAGAGAAGAATTATTCCCACTTCGCATTATTCAACAGTGGACAAGCCCCGACCGATCCCAACGACAACATGACCCCGGAGCGTACAGGGTGGACGAGGGATATAATCTTAAGAAAGATGGAGATACAATAAGACACCCTGGAGAACTATGTCGAGGCATCAGAGAGGGGCAGCCAGCAACCGTACCACCAGCCTGCCTCGACAACCACGATCGGCGGCATTGCAGCACAGTTAGATCGGATGGAAAGACACCAGCTCACGTTTATGGCATACATCAGGGATTTCCACGCTGCCACAATTTCGGTCCTCAAGGAGAAATTCCCGACGCACACTGCCTAGTTCCTACAATTCTCGACTGACATCCATGCCCAGGCCGCACCAGCCGCCTCTACTGTACCCTCTGCCTCGGCTTCACTCAATGTTGTTGACTTCGACACCCTAACCGCCAGAGTCTCAACCACACTACGAGCCGCCTCTGACCCCAGGGTAGCCTCAGACACAACAAAGGAAGTCCTCTCCATCTCGGACGACCGTGTTGACCTACCAGCCGCCCTAATCCGAGAAGAAGGACAATCACCATGGGCAGCAAAAGATAAAGCCCCCGCGCCAGAAGCATCCGAATCTGCCTTCTTCAACTCATTGTCATCGGATTCGGTGTGGCAAGACACCGCCCGTTCCATTACAAAGAAACTCGAGACCGCATACTCTCCAGCCAAAAAGAGGAAAGCATCCGACACTGAGGAGATATGCCTGGATAGTGAAGACGGCAGTGAACGGGAAGTCACAAAGCCAAACCAACCAACACCAGCATCATGCAAGCAGCCGCCGAGGGCAGCCAAAAGATTTAAAGTACCAGCTCAATGGCGGATGATACTTAGCAATGGCGAAGAAGACGACACCTCCTCCGATTCGCCAGCATTCTAAGCTATCATTTTCTTTCTTTCTCTATCTGTGTTTTATTTTGAGTATGTAAGTATGCATTGAGGACAATGCTCCTCTTGAGTTTGGGGGTGTAGGTTCCACTGCCAATGCATTACCATGCCGCATCACGAAAATGCAGTTTTGTTTAATAATTGTCAAATTTTTACTACATGCATTGCCTTAACCGAATGAAGCTTATGCCTCGGCAATACTTTCTATCAATTGCCTTAGTTTAGTTTTAATTAAATCCTCTTTCTTGGCAATATAACTCTCTCTTCTTATCATTGTTTAGGATTGTTTAGAGCCTTTATTTTTAGGATGCTTAAAGGAATATAACCTAGGATCACACTATGTGATTAGAGCTTTAAACACATTTCTGACTTGCATGATTTAAGGAATTCTAGTACACTTAGGACATAGACTAGCTTAGAAAGAAAATTGGGTAAAAAGTTAGAGGTGCCCACCACTGGCTCTTGCTTAAGGAAGCCCTAGAGGTGCCCAAAACTGGCTCTAGGTTAATCACTAGAGGTGCCCGAAACCGGCTCTAGGCTAATCACTAGAGGTGCCCGAAATTGGCTCTAGTTGGTTAGGTTTCTTTAAAAAATTAAATGTACTGGAGTTAAGTAGGTTAATGCTTAAGTGTTTATTTAGAATCATTATAATCATCTTGTTCACAATGCATGCATACACTCACAAATCTTATAGTTTGATTCCATGGAATTCCTAGGGCATCCAAAGACTTAAGGGCCGAAGCGTTCTTCGCCATGGTTTGGAGAGAGAAGAAAAATTAAGACCAAGGAGACAGTTTGTAAAAACTAAGGTTTGACAATTGATGGTTTGCATTGCTTGAGGACAAGCAATAGTTCGAGTTTGGGGGCGTGTTAAGTATGTAAAAGTCCTACATTTTAGCCCTAGTTTAGCTCAATTATTGTTGCACTTAAGCATGTTTTAGTTGCATTCATTAGGTAACCATACACAAAATTGCATAGATTAGATAATCTGCTCTATTTGATGAATTTCACTATTTTTCTCTATAAAAGATATTACTCAGGTATGTGTTTTATTGTGCACAGGAACTCGCCCAGACAGACAATGCCGAGGCAGCAAGGAGGGCAGAAGGAAGGAGCTGAAAAATTGATGGAAGATGCTGATGAACCTGATGAAGAGCTAATCAGACTATGCCACAGAGGATAAGCCCAGAGTGCTGAGCCACTCACACCGATATAGACCTCTATCGAGGCAACAGATGGTGCGGCGTCGAGGCAGATGAAAATATGCAAAATGGTATGCAATTGGAAGAACACATCAAGCCTAATTTTTAGAGACCACTTGCATATGGACCAGAGTCCAAAAGCTCAAGAAAAGCCACGGTCAAAGTTATGGTGGAAAAGTCAAACGGGAATCTAGGAAGAATTAATGATAGATATTTGTTCTTTTAATGAGTTGTAATCTGATTCTAACTAGTACTCCTACACTAAACCAACTTTGACCTAGGCCATGCCTATAAATATGTAACCTAGCCGACTAGGAGGGGGATCGAGTGATTTTTGAGAAACCCTAGTGCTTCCATTCATCCATCATGTTCTAAACTTTTCCTAGGGCTAAGGGTTGGTTTTGATGAGTAGTTGTGAGAGATTGCTTGTATTTGTTTAGGTTTTTAGTGTTTGCAATAAATTTTCAAAGTTTGTTTACTCTTGGCACTATTTTTGTTTACAATCAAATCGGGAGAGGGGAGAGCAATTATCAATTTGTCTAATATCGATAGAGTTAGACTCATGAAACGAGTAAACACGGTTTTATCCATAATGGGGTGAAACTACCTTGGCTTAGGAAAAAGTTAGAAGTTCAGCGGATAAAGGAGGCTTAAGATTGGTTGGTGTTCATCCCTCGATTCACGCCGAAAGGTATTATCAAGACGTGTTCGCCAATAGCACTTCGACTTAGGGATAAGGAGAAGTCACTGAAGGAAGCCTTGCCGAACTTTGAAGCATCACTCAGCCACCCAGGAAGCACATCATTCTCTGTCGCGGTGGGTCATCTGCCGAGGCATCACCTTGACAACTGCCAAGATAGCTGAGTCGATTTTGCAGCACTTGAATCAAGACAAAACATTCAATATCCACACTACAACACATTACAATATCAGCCCATTCTCTCAATCTAATTTTTCAACCTTTTAATTTACTTGCTCTTAGTTTTAGTCAAATCAAATCAAATCTCAATCACTTGTGTTTTTTCTTTTACTCATGCAAGAAGATAAATTCTGAAGAATTTCCCAATCCATGTGGAGACGATATCTTTTATATTACAACTAGGCATCAATGTACACTTGCACTTAAAGCAGGACTATAATTCGATTATCGTTTCAACTATATAAGGCTCATATTTTTCTCATTTCTAGATCAATACAGATTTGCATTCAAAGTCAGGTCAAATTACAGTCTTGAAACTGCCCATATTTCATCTCAGTCCACTTTTAGGGGTTAATTCACCTAAGAATTTTACTAGTTCATTTTATCCCTTTAAACCCTTAATTCCCCCGTTTCCCCCTGTTTTTACAAGCTGAGTTTGGTCCCTGAAAAGTTCATTTAGGTCCTCAATTTTAACATTAATCCAGAACAGTCCCATTTCACCTATTCTACCATTATTCTCATTAAAGCTATTCATTTAACCTTAATTCATGCCAACATAAGTATCTAAAATTTACCTTAAAGCTTTCCCTGTATTTTACTAAATTTTCCAATCCCTTAATTACTATAAATTAGTACCAAATTCATCAGTTTGTTCAAAATAGTCCCTAATTTATCAATTAAGTTTTCTATGTGACCAGTTTCATCCTAAGGTCAGATTTCATCAAATTAATAGTACTTTCACTTGTTTAAACACTTCAAGTCACTAGTAAACCGAATTTCCAGCAACTTTCTCCTACACTAAATTTTCCAGATTTCATTATAACATCATCTATTTCACCAATTTTATGAACACATTACTAGAGTGACCCTAGGCATGTTCTTATGATTCGGTTAAGCTGATTTCTACCTTAATTTCATTATCCATTTCATAATCTAATATGGTTATAGTCTATAAATCACTTAAATAAATTTTCCAGCATCATACCCAAATTAAAACAACATGAAAGAAATCAACATTCAAGAATTTAAAACTACAATTCAATTCGGCTAAGAGTGTTGAGCTTACCAAGCTTCTCAAACTAAATTTCCAAGCTCAGATTCCTAATCATGCATGAGAAATCAAGCTTTCCATGGCTGTTTTTTTTCAATCTCTCCCTCTCTATAAGTTAGTTTGGCTGGCTAATTGAACTGAAGGAGATGACTTAGTGTCTTCCTATTCTAGACATGTAAACGTCCAAATTACCTTTCTAATTATGTCTTAAGCATGAGATAGTGGAGGGACAATTATTGGAATTCAATTAATTAGCATGCAATCTCTTTGTTTCACCCTTATTCAAATTGGTCACTTGAAATTGGTTCTCCAATTTCATTCTTTCTTTCAATTAAATCCTTAATTAATCGAATTGGCTCATATTCAAGTTTAATTGAGATAACAATTTAAGTAATTTGGTTCTAATATATCTAGGCTAAGATTTAGGGTGTCACATTATTTCTTCAATCCTACCGAGAACAAAGTGTTTGTTGCCAGAACAAGAATCTTCCTAGAAAGAGAATTTGTTTTTCAGAAAATGAAGTGGGAGAAATATGAAACTTCATGAAATTCGATATCAACCACAAATCACTTAACCAGAGATTGGACAAAAATAAGTTCCACAACTTGTTGAGGAACATTCAACTATTTTGGAAACAATACCACTGCAAAGATCTTTGAGAGAACGCAATGCGCCTGAGAAACATGGATTTCTTGTCACATTGCATGGTGATGTTCTCCTAATGGATCAATATGAGCCTAAGTCTTATCAAGAAGCAGTGACGAGCCCAGACTCTGAGAAATATCTAGAGGCCATGAAATTCGATATGAATTCTATGTCAGAAAACCAAGTTTAGACCTTGGTTGACCCACCTGAATGGGTTAAGCCCATAGGGTACAAGTGAGTTTTCAAAAAGAAAATCGACATGCATGGTAATGTACAAACATACAAAGGGCGATTAGTCGCTAAGGGTTTTTCTAAAATCCATAGTATAGACTATGATGAAACCTTTTCTCATTTTGCTATGTTTAAATCCATACGGATCTTACACGCAATTGTTGCATTTTATGATTATGAGATCTGACAAATGGATCTTAAAACTGCTCTCCTTAATAGAAACTAGTTGAGGATGTGTACATGACAGAACTTGAAGGTTTTGTCGATCAAAAGATGCCGAAAAAATGCAAGCTAAAATGGTCCATTTATTGATTGAAGCAAGCTTCTCAAAGTTGGAATCTTTGTTTTAACGATGCAATCAAAGAGTTTGGTTTTATAAAAAATGAAGATGAGCCATGTGTTCTCAAGAAAATTAGTGGGAGCACTGTCATATTCTTGGTACTGTAAGTGGATGACATATTGATAATAGGAAATGACATACCTAGCTTACAGTCCGTAAAGACTTGGTTAGAAAAATGTTTTTCCATGAAAGACTTGGGTGAGGTTACATACATATTAGGAGTCAAGATCTATAGAGATAGATCGAGACAACTCCTAGGACTGAGTCAAAATACATACATAGATAAAGTATTGAAAAGATTCAATATGGAAAAATCGAAAAGGGGGTTCTTACCTATGAGACAAGGAATTTCACTCTCGAAGGAAATGTGTCCTTCAACACCTCAAGAAAGAGAGCGCATGAGTAAGATTCCATATGCTTCAGCAATTGGATCTATCATGTATGCCATGTACTCGTCCAGATGTATCATACGCTTTAAGTATGACAAGTCGGTACCAGATAGATCCCGTTGAAGGTGACTGGGTCGTAGTTAAAAACATTCTTATGAACTTAAGAAAAACTAAGAATACATTCCTTACATATGCAGGTGAGGAACAAATAAGTATAAAAGGTTATATTGATTCCAGCATTCAAACCGATAAGGATTATTCACGATCGTAATTAGGTTTTGTGTTCTGCCTTAATGGAGGCGTTGTGAGCTGGAATAGTTTAAAGCAAGATATAGTAGCTGATTCTACAACAGAATCTGAGTTAAGGGTTGTGCCTAGCATGTCGAATACTATAGATCCATGTTGTGTTAACAAATGGAGCCATTGCACAAGCAAAAGAACTCAGATCTCACCAACGATCTAAACACATACTTAGGCATTGCCATCTCATTCGAGAAATCATAGATAGAGGAGATGTGGAAATATGTAGAGTACCAACAGATGATAACATTGCTGATCCACTAACAAAGCCTCTGACGCAACAGAAGCATCACTACAGTAAAATAGGGTTTTAGCGGCGTTTTTAAGCGTCGCTAAAAACTCTCCCGGCGCTAAAGAAAGCGCCGCAAGAAGTGTCGCTAAATCGAGCGCCGTAAAAAGTAGCAGCATTTTGGACGACAAACGCCACTAAAAACCATGACTTTTAGCGGCATTTTAAAAGACACACCACTAAATGTCAATATACAACGGTGTTTTATTTTCCAAATGTCACTAAAAACCATGACTTTTAGCGGCATTTTAAAAGACAAACACCACTAAATGTCAATATATAACGGCATTTTATTTTCGAAACGCCACTAAATGTGTTGGATGGACAACATATTTGTAATATTTAATGGCGTTTTCTAATTGAAACGCCGCAAAATGAGCATGACTTTCAATGGCATTCTTGTTTGTAAAAACGTCGCTAAACTTACTGATTTACAAATATAATTTTCTACACTGTACTAACCAAAATTAACCTGTAACATTATTTAATAACATAAAACTTGAAATTTAATTATGATACAAATCAAGTAGAAATACTTATCAATAAAAATAATCAAAGTCTATAAACAATAAAGTGAAATGTAATGTAATTCAACATTGCTCACTAGAATAAACAAAGCATGAACCTACAAATCATCTAAGATGGCAGATTCAATGAATCTTCAAATTTGAACTTAGCAATCAGAAGCTTGCTTTTGTTACTTTTCCCAGCCCGAAGTTGTGCCAATTTATTGTAGTCCTGCAGAAAATCTTAGATGTCAATTCACCAGAGCTGTTTTTATGAACAAAAATAGATTGACCATTAATTAATCCACCACAATCGATAATTTTATTAGAATTTGATGGTTTAAACTAGCAATAAAAAATGTCTAAAGCATCACCTATTGTTACCTGCTCCAAGTTCCAACGGTCGTGACAATACTGGAGACATGATACTGTTGTCTACCAACACAAGGGCCTCATTAGCATGAGCAATTTCTGATATTCTCTGGAGACAAGAAAAAGAAGATTTTTCTATTAAAGGGAGCACATTTGATAATGATCTTAGCAAGAAAGAACAAACTTAAGTAGAAAGGTGTGCAAGCATAAGACCACAATAAAAACAGCTAAAAGAACAAAATGGTGTAAAAGATTTTATGCCAAGAATTTGCTTGGCTATCAATCGCAGCTGAGTTGGCCTGAGTTGACCTAATAACTACAAAGTAATATAAAAAAATACCTATATATATAATGATGTGTATGCGATTAGGTGTGTTTTTATTTTGATTTTTCAAATGCAAAAAAATAAAAATAAAACAAGATACTGTTAAATGCTAATGAATATAAAAAGAAAATGGGCACCCAAGACATAAACTTCCCACCTAAACTATATGATGTTATCAGACAAGTCAAGATGAAAAACAAGAAGTAGAAGAAAGATGCATTTAGTTCCAATGTTTCTGTCATGTCCCCAACACCAACCTAGTTCTGTTGTAATCCATGTACTAATTAACTTAAGTGGATAAAATGATGTCTTAATTCCATGTTTTTTTGCTACCCTAAAGCACGTGAGAAATGCAGCAAAAATGAAAAACAGAGTTGCAGTTAAAATACCTGCGATTCGCTATCCAGTCTCAGCTTTGTATTGGGGCCAATAGCTGCAGCAACTTCATCTAGATCACTGGTGTTTACTCGTCTAAACATTTTAAGCAATTTATATCAGATTTCTAGAGCAGTAGGATTGCAATGAAAGAAAATAATAGAATATACTAACTTCACCAGAATGCCAGATTTTGGAGTAACATGAGATAACAAACGATCAGAACCACCATAGATGTCATCTCCGGCAACAATTTCTTGGCCTAAAAGAAGAAAAATATTTATTATTAAGGTTTGGTTAAGGTGCACGAAAGGAGTGAAAAACTTCTACAGAAACTACAAACTTGCATAACTGTAGAAAAATGTGCACAAAGCAATAGATATGAGCAGAAATGAAAAAAAGAATGAATTTTTTAACTACATGAAAATAGAAACAAGTGGATTGAAATATTGAAACTCAGATGAGGAAATAGCATAATAAGCCAGTCTCAATTGGTAGTAAGATATTATAAGCGTTATAAAACACAAATGAAATATACTCTAGAAGGAAACAAGAGTAATAAAAAAAGTACCACTTCCTACAAGATTAGCAACAGCTGACAAAGTAGCCACTCCACTGGTAAAGCAAAATGCTCGATCTGCCTTCTCAAGATTTGCCAAGAACCTATGGGATATGAATTCAAACAAATTAAAACACCAGAATAGTACATGAAAGAAGGTAAAATGTTTTGTGTCGCTGATGACGGATAAAAGCCCTTTCAACTATGCAAAGAATGGAAAATCTAAAATCAAACCTTTCCAAAGTATCTCGTGTAGGATTTCCACTTCTAGTATAATCATAGAGCCCATTATCAATCGCTGAAGGCTTCAAAAACAAAGCATAAGAAACAGTAATCAAAGTCTCAGCCAACTGAAATACCACATATAAGTCAAAAATAGCTAATAAGCACTCATGTCTTGCTGTATATATGAGCATATGTCTCTGTTTGTGTGAACAAGAGAGAAAGAGAGAGAGAGATCAGGCATATATTTCTTAGATTTTCAGTCGAACATCATCGTTTTCATCGTTATTTTCACTTGTTGTCAACATTGTCAGCATCAACTTGAAGGTCAAATTATACATATATAAAAGAGAAGAGAAAGCAATCATGGAAAGGGAAATCAGATACGAATGTAGATTAAAGAGGGAAAGGAAAATTGGAATGAAGCATACCTAGATTTGAATGAATTGAAGATGAAAGGGGGAAAAGGAAGGAAGTCGATGTCTACTTTCCCCAGTTTATCTTTGGGCAGAGAGTGACGATGAAGAGTTGGACGGAATATCATCGACGAATAGGCCGTATAACCAATCGAGACAAGAGAGACGATCGGAGGGGGTTAGGAGTTTCAATCTGCTTGGTTTGATTTGGGGATCGGGGTGTGAGTCACAGAGTGAGCTGAGTGGTCTCTCTAATGAGTTTATTCAAAACATTGTGTTTTGCCTAAACCTTATTGTCGCCTGAACAATGGTGGCGTTTTGCCAGCAACGTCACTCAAAGTGACACTTTTCCGGCATTTTTTTCACAAACGCTACTAAATTACGGGTATTTGTGGCATTTGTCCAACAAAACGCCACTAAAGTACACATTC
Organism: Hibiscus trionum; assembly: GCA_030270665.1. Taxonomy (NCBI): domain Eukaryota; kingdom Viridiplantae; phylum Streptophyta; class Magnoliopsida; order Malvales; family Malvaceae; genus Hibiscus; species Hibiscus trionum. The sequence continues at coordinate 35,635,874 of BSYR01000021.1, forward strand.
CTAGCTATTTTGTGGCATTTTTATATAAACCCCGTGATATGCATAAATTTAGTGGCGTTTATTCCAAAAACGCCGCTATATACCAAGTTTGGTGTAGTGCATGATCGTTACACCAAGTCACTTAGTATTAGATACATGAGTGATTGGTCTTAGTGCTAGTGGGAGATTGTTAGAGTATGCCCAAAGAACAATCATAAGATGATTGCAAATGACATTTGTTTTTCTTTTTTTATTAATACAGAGGCATTGCCATTATTATTTTCAGTTACTATTTTACGTGCATAAATAAACTGAATTATAATAAAGTCCTTAGGACAATATGATTATTCTTAAATGTCCTTAGTCGAGTATTATCGTGGGCATGAACAACAATAATGCATTAAAACTAATATGTAGTTGTGTAGAACTAACATTTTGATATAATAATTGAAAAATATTTTAGACTGATTTAAAAAGTATTTGAAACATTTCCAAAGTCCAAACAACTTGAAATTATGTTTAGGGAAGCTTTTAAAAAGGTTTTTCATGTTTTTCAAAGCCAAATTTCACAAAACTGTCCAGGTGTTTCGAACACCTTAGGGCGTTTCGAAACAGGGGATTCCAGTAGCAAAATCATTTCGAAACGAGCTCACCCTAGATAAGGATTTTGCCCATCGTTTCGAAATGGGCTATGCCGTTTCGATACGCCTACGTGGCATTGACCACAACGGTCATAAACCCCAACGACTATTTTCCCAACTACCTTTCAAATGCAGGCGTTTCGATACGAGTTTTAACGTTTCGATACGGGCGTTCCGAAACAGTCAGAGGCGTTCCGAAACGGGTGCCCTGACAGACTGCAACGACTCTTTCTACTTAAAGGGTGTTTCGAAACGGGTTCGAGCGTTTCGAAACGGGGAGCTGCAGAACTGCATTTATGCTGGGAATTGAAGTCCTGAACGGCTCCAATTTGATCCCAATGGCTAGTAACGGCTACAAACTCATTTGGGAGTATAAAAGAGACCTCCAAGAATCAAGAGAAGGCTAATGCTCATATTGTCAAACATCAAATGATCAAGAATTGTCTTAGAGCTTAATTTGTCATTTATTGTATAGACAAACACTAGTGAGCCAAAATTGTCAAATTTGCTCAAGTGTTTTAGGTTTTGGGTGAGTGCTTAATTGTGCAAACAAACACCTATTAGAGGGTTTTAAGTTTTCTTTTATTTGTCTCTTTGTAAGAGAGGGTTTCAATCAAGGCTTTGGGTAGAAAGCTTGATTGTGTGTAAGGGTTACCTCCTAAGCCTAGAAAAGGGGAAGAGCAATTAGTGGAATTGTTTGGAAATCCTTAGTGGGGAGCTAAGGTAGTGGATGTAGACCTCTGCTAGAAGGTTGAACCACTATAAATCATTGTGTTAATCTTTATTTTAGCTTCCTAAACCCTAACACCCAAAAATCCACCTCTCCACCACTTGGTGAGCTACATTGGTTGATCGAATCGAGCACCTCACAACCCAACAATTGGTATCAGAGCTTGACTCAATCGAAGGGGATTCACATCCTATTGAGAAGATCCGGCAAGCTCGATCACTATTTCATCAACTGACTCAAATGGTACAATCTATCGACAAACCGCCTTTCTTTGACGGAACCCACTATGCCCATTGGAAGACAAAGATGAAGTTCTTCATCAAATATAGAGATTACAAGCTATGGGATATAGTTGAAGATGGTCCGTTCGTGCCTCAAAGAAGCAAAGCGGAGTGGAGTGCCGCCGATCGCAAGAAAATGGAGCTTAATTGCAAAGCCTTGCACATCTTGTTTTGTGCTTTTGGCCCAACCATCTATGAGAAGATGTCTTCTTGTGAGAGTGCCAAGGAGGTATGGGACAAGCTTGAAGTCACATACGAGGGGACCGATGAAGTCAAGGAGACCAAGATTGGGCTCCTAACCTTAGAGTATGAGAACTTCAAAATGGATCCGGAAGAGAACATCGAGAAGATGTTTGATAGGTTTTCCACTATCACCAATGGTCTCAAAGGCTATGGAGAAGCCATCCCGGAAGAAAAGCTTGTCTGAAAGCTCATCTACTCTCTTCCCGAGTCATGGGACTCAAAGAGGACCGCCATCATCGAAGCAAAAAATTTAAAGACTTTGAAGCTTGATGAACTCATGGGGTCTCTTCTCACTCATCAAATCATGAAGAGGAACAAGGAAGAGGAGAAGAAAAGGGAAGAAATTAGAGCTATGGGAGAGAAGAAAATCAAAGGGCTTGGCATCAATGCTAGTGCCATGGCTCTCAAATCCTCCACTTGCCATCATGTCTACTCAAGTGAAGAGGAGGATGAAGATGAAGAGATAGTTCATCTCTTCAAGAAGTGTGCCCCGTTCATGAAGAAAGCTTTGAGAGAGCTTGAACGAGAACCTAAAAGAAAGGAGAGGGCAAGCACTTCAAGCCATAAGAAGAAGGCACACGTGGCTACTTGGAGTGATGAGGACTCCACCGACGATGAACAAGCCAATCTTTGCCTTATGGCCATCGAAGAAGATTCAAGGGTAACTTCTAATTCATCTACTTCATGTTCATATTCCTTTGATGAATTACAAGATGCCTATGATGATTTGGTTTTAGATTTTAAAAGCCACATTTTGAAAAACAATAAATTGATTTCAAAGTTAAAAATTCAAAATGATTTGCTTTCTAAAACCAAACTTGAACTTGAAGAAAAACTTGAAGAGTTTGAATTAAAATGTTTTGATTTACAAAAATTTCTTCAAAAAGTTCAAGAAGAAAAAGATTTGATTTCAAAAGAGCTTGAAAAGAAAAACAATTTTGGAAAATCAAATTTTTATGTTAGACAATCTAGTGCCCCTAGATTTACAAAAGGTAAATGTTTTAGAAGTGTTTGGGTCCCAAAAGGACTAACCACTTCAATTAAAAAGGATGACATTGAAAAATGGATTCCTAAGTGGACTAAAATTTGTGCTACTAATGTTCATGGATCCAAAGCAATTTGGATACCAAAAATTACTTGATTGTCTATTGCTAGGTGTGATGGAGATGTTCAACAAGTCAAACATTGAGGGGGAGCTCCATGCACACAAGGAAGAACACTTGAAGAAGGAAGGTTCCACATCCTACCTTGAGTTCAAGTGTTGGTATAAATCTAGTTCTCTTTAATTTTATTTGATTTATTTTTTATTTAAGTCAACTAGATGATCATGTTTTTTAGACTAACACTTTTAATGATGCCTTGAGTAAGGGGGAGCCATTTTTAAAACCAAATTTTTACTTTTGTCAATTTTTTTTACCTCTATTGTTATTTTTGAACTTAATGTTTTAAATTCTTTTTGATATAACAAAAAGGGGGAGAAATGGAATGGTTTGAAAAATTGAATTTTCAAAATTTTCAAATGAATAAGGGGGAGCTTTTTTTTTCATATCTTTAATCTCTTATTCATATTTTTAAAGTTAAAGGGGGAGAATCCCAAACAATTTTTCAAGAGAGTTTTATAATATCAAAAGGGGGAGATTGTAGAACTAACGTTTTGATATTATAATTGAAATTTTTTTTCGACTGATTTAAAAAGTATTTGAAACATTTCCAAAGTCCAAACAACTTGAAATTATGTTTAGGGAAGCTTTTAAAAAGGTTTTTCATGTTTTTCAAAGCCAAACTTCACAAAATTGTCCAGGTGTTTCGAAACACCTTAGGGCGTTTCGAAACAGGGGATTCCACTAGCAAAATCGTTTCGAAACGAGCTCACCCTGGATAAGGATTTTGCCCAGCGTTTCGAAACGGGCTATGCCGTTTCGATACGCCTACGTGGCATTAACCACAACGGTCATAAACCCCAACGACTATTTTCCCAACTACCTTTCAAATGCAGGCGTTTCGATACGAGATTTAAAATTTTGATACGGGCGTTCCAAAACGGCCAGAGGCGTTCCGAAACGGGTGCCTTGACAGACAGCAACGACTCTTTCTACTTAAAGGGCATTTCGAAACGGGATCGAGCGTTTCGAAACGGGGAGCTGCAGAACTGCATTTATGGTGGGAATTAAAGTCCTCAACGACTCGAATTTGATCCCAACGGCTAGTAACGGCTACAAACTCATTTGGGAGTATAAAAGGGACCTCCAAGCATCAAGAGAAGGCTAATGCTCATATTGTCAAACATCAAATGATCAAGAATTGTCTTAGAGCTTAAATTGTCATTTATTGTATAGACAAACACTAGTGAGCCAAAATTGTCAAATTTGCTCAAGTGTTTTAGGTTTTGGGTGAGTGCTTAATTGTGCAAACAAACACCTATTAGAGGGTTTTAAGTTTGCTTTTATTTGTCTCTTTGTAAGAGAGGGTTTCAATCAAGGCTTTTGGTAGAAAGCTTGATTGTGTGTAAGGGTTACCTCCTAAGCCTAGAAAAGGGGAAGAGCAATTAGTGGAATTGTTTGGAAATCCTTAGTGGGGAGCTAAGGTAGTGGATGTAGACCTTGGTTAGAAGGTTGGACCACTATAAATCATTGTGTCAATCTTTATTTTAGCTTCATAAACCCTATCACCCAAAAATCCACCTCTCCACCACTTGGTGAGCTACATTGGTTGATCGAATCGAGCACCTCACAACCCAACAAGTTGATTGATCAAAGTGTTGTCATTAACATTGAGATGTCAAAATTAATACATAAGTATGTGTTAGAGAACGACATACTAGACTGACTCGTTATGAGCATGTTTCTTGGATCATTATGTAATAGTCATAACATGACTCATAGTGATAACTACATGTATGATCACGAGACTTGAGATCATCATTATTTTAACATCATAAGTGACATAGTTTGATATAATCAAATGTGTGTCGTAACTGACTACACTATAAAGATTGATTTTGGATATTTCACAATCTATATAGTAAGATATGGTTGATCAAGATAAGATTTGTCCCTCATACATAATAGGAATAATATCGTAGGCCCGTGATTGAGTGAGACTAAAAATGCATGGCCATGCTCGTATAAGTTGATATGAGGTATCATAGTTACTTGTTTATATTAGTCTACTCAAGATATTAAGAAATATTAGATGGACTATACAAGTGTGACTGTTCTATGACTAGTTTCCAATCTAGATATAAAGGACAAAAGGATATAGTACATGAAAAGATTTAATCACGAAGAGGTTATGTCGAATCATGATTTCCTATAACTTAGGTGACAATGACATATTGCTAGATGTCACTCATTGTTTGTAACATTAGAAATGTTCTAATATTTACTACTAATGTTACAAGAACCAACCGGGTCGCACATACGTTTGAAATGAACATATATTAAACGAATTATATATGTACAAATTTTTTGTGCACAAATTTAGTTAAATTAATATATATTTGATATATATATATATATATAATTTAACTACTAGATAGTATTAAAAGAAAATAATTGTTGTAGTTATGAATTTGCCTACGCGGGTTTGTCTGAGAGCTTTCCTTCAATTAAAGGAAAGTTAAATAGCCTAAATTATAATTTAGAAACAAAGGAAATAAGGGAATACAAAACTTACCGAGCTTTGAAAAGGAAACACCTCCATAGCTATCTTCATCTTCTACTAAGAAAGAACCTCCATTGGAGATAATTTTAAGCTTTGCTCTTTCTTCGTTCTATAGATATCGAATCGTTGCTATCGATCGGGTAAGCTAAATTACTCAAACGGTTATTGAATTCCATGGATAAAACATGCTTAATCTTAACTTAGGGTTTTGGTCATCCATGGATATTTCATCGTTGTTTTTTATATAGGAATCAAATATCGATTTTGATGTCGTTGTATTGATTTTGATATCGTAATATCGATCATAATAGTCTCCTATTGATTTTCGAGCTCAAGAAGTGGAGAAAGAGGTTTCACCATCTCCATCGAAAGCTAGAAGCAAGGGTATTATTATTCGAGAGCCGTAAGAGCATCGGATTTTAAGGTGAGTGTAGTCGGAGCCTCGGGATTAGGTGAAAAGCCTTCCCGAATATTTATTTGATGATTTAGATTATATCGCTAATATTGTCATTGAAGAAATTGCATTGGATGGTTAGTCGGACACCTTGGTAAGTGTCGGTAAGTTTGTCATTGAACATCGGTCATAGTTATTGGTATCGTCATTGAGCATTGTCTTTGTATAGATATTGTTATTGAAACATTGCTAAGAAATCATTGATTATTGTTATTGACATCGAACCATGAAACATTGATTATAAGACATATTGGCTATCGATAATATTAAAATCATTAGTCATCGGAATACTCGTTGATTATTGAAATGGATATGAACATTGGAACCTTGGATTTGAATAGACATTGGATACAATTGGCATGTCATAGAATTCATGAGCTAAGTGTATGGGTGGACTACGGTCCTAAGGCTACGACCTATATTGATTCGGCGAGGCGGAGGGATGTGTATTGATATTGGTCATATTGGCGAGGGAGAGGGACTAGATCATTCATTGATTTGGCGAGGCGTAGGAATTCACGTATCCACTATCTTGATTCAATCCAAGGATTAATGATGAATTAAATATGTTGAACATTGTATATTGATGCATAGCATTGGCATTAATGAGCATGAGATCACGTATATATATGTATTGTTGTTTATATGGTTTATAACTACCTCACTAGGCAATGTATGCCTAACCTGTCTCATCTCATACATTTCAGGTTGAAAGATCTAGTGTCGGAAGATCGGATTGTCAAGGTAAGACAAGTCACTACAAGACTTAAAGTAATGTATTTTGATCTTAAGAACTCCTAGGAAGGTGGCAAAGTAGTTGAACTAGTCATTTATGTCCATTTTGTTATGTTTATGATATGCATATGTTGTAATATGGCTAATGGCCCTAAATGGCCTTTTTGGTTGGCTTAAAATGGTTTAAAAGTGCATACTTGGCTCATAAAGGTCAAAACATAGTAAACGTATTTGTATGATCACAAAATTTGGCATGCTAGTAGTTTATACCATTGAAATATTGTGTGTGAAGTTTTGTTCCATTTGGACATAGTTTAGTAGGTCAAATTGAATAAAAACCAGCAAAAATCTGTCATTATAGGTCAGACCGTATCGAAACGGGTGATGGCATTTCGATACGGGTAAGCAAAATTGAGCCTGAGGAATAGGGCGTATCGAAATGGTCCATGGTTGTTTTGAAACATTTTGCCTCTGGAATCCTTTGTTTCGATACGAGTTTATGGCGAATCGAAATGAGTCAAAGTCAAATGAAGTCAACCTATTTCGATACGAGGCATGCACCTATCGATACGGTCTAAAGGGTAAAGTCAACCAAGAGTTGACCATCGTTCACCCGTTTCGAAACAACACTAGGGTGTTTCGATACGGGGTTAGTTAAGTTGGTTAAAGGCTTATTAAACAGATTACAATGTTCACAATTTAGTCACTGGTTCTTGAAAGATTAAATTGAATGAGCTAATGGACTCCAAATTGTATGAAAATTTACATGTATGTTGTTATTGTAGTGAATTTCATTGAGGCATGATCAGTTGCATCATGGGACCCCTAATTTATTAAATTTAAAATTTGGTCCCTAAAACTTGTAATGGTTAATATTTAGTCCTTATTGATTAGTTATTGATTAGTATGGACTAATTGGACTGAGTTTCATAGAAGCAATGTGTTATTGGATGTTGTTGTTGTTGTAAATATTAAGATTAAATTGAAATTTTATTACACCATTTACTGTATTGGTCATCGACATCACCTTCCGACCCGGTTCTCGACCAGACCGGGAAGGGGTGTTACATTTGTGGTATCATAACTAGACTTTAGTCAGTTCTAGGACTAAACCGAAGCTTGTTGCATTGTTATTGTGTTTCTTTGCCACCTACGAGTTACATATTGTGTATATTGTGACTTGTCAACTAATCCAATCTTTCATATAGATATGTCTGAGACTAACGAAGCTCACATAGACAAGCTTGCTACCGATTGCTCGACGCAAGGCAAGGAGATTAGAGGAGGAAATCCTCAGAACCCACCCCAACCGCAAGACCCTCATGTTCAGGGTACTGAGCCTGTAGCACCTACTTCTCAGGCCGAATGTTATAATAACATGGCTGACATGTTCAAGCAGTTTATGACTGCTATGAGGACCGAACAGACTGTGCAACCTATCGCCCCTATCGTTCAATACAATCGAGAACCTATTGATAAGCTCTCACAATACCAAGCTTATACTTTTACCGGGTAAGATGATGACAACCTAGAAGTTATCGAATATTGGTTGGACAACACCTTACAGATTCTGAATAAGCAACTTCAGTGCTCGGACGAGCACAAACTTGAGTGCGCTATCGCATTGCTGGCTGATGAGGCACTCCATTGGTGGGAAACTACCATTTGGACAGTTTCGAAGGATGTAGTGACTTGGGAGTTATTCCTTAAAGAATTCCGCAAGAAATATGTCAGTGAATTTTACATTGTTGAACGACGAAGCATCTTCCTTAATCTCAAACAAGGTGGACGACTCATCGAACAATACATACATGATTTCTGCAAGTACTGTCGATGTGGTGCAGAATATATAAAGAAGTAGGAAGAAAAGTGCAGTATGTTCATTGCAGGGCTTAACGATGAACTACGCCTTATGTTCACTGCGCTAAGCATTTCTGATTTCTAGGATTTGGTGAATTTGGTTAAAGCCACCGAAGTTGCACAGAGAGCTCAACGAGCTGGTGGGTCTGGAAAGTACGAGCAGAGGTTCAAGGATGATTCTCGTCCTCCGAGATGGAACAAGAAAAGAAGGTATCAAGGCCCCAAACAGAATATTTATCCACAACCTTCCCTTTCTGGGAACATCGAGAGACCTCCGTTTGTGACACAGTCTTTTGCTAAAGCCACGTCCGTTGATAGCACTGGAGGTTCGAATCGAGGCAACCAACATCCAATCTGCAATTATTGTCAGAATAGGCATCCAGCGGATCAATGCCGTAAGCAGACTGGACCCTTTTACTACTGTGGTGAGCAGGTCCACTTTATACGTGATTGTCCTTCGAATGCAACTAAATCTATTGCTACACCAACTAATACTGCTTCTCCTGCTCAATCCTTTCGAGGTAAAGGATTGAGGCAAGGATCATCGGGAAATTTTGGGCGATCGAGTGGTCCAGGGAAACTCTTTAATAAACAAGATTCGAAAGCTCCTACCCAAATGTATCATGTGATGAGCAGAGAAGAAGAGGATGGATGTGATGTTATTGCAGGTACCATCGAGTTATATTCGCATTCTTTATATGCATTGATTGACCCTGGTTCTACTCATTCTTTTATAAGTACCAGTGTAGTCAAGAATTATAATATGTCTTCGGAACCAATAGCATCGAAGATTTCTGTAACCAATCCCCTAGGAGATTGTGTCAGCGTGAGTGTAATGTGTAAGAACTGCCCCTTAATGATCCAAGGAATTCCTTTTTCGGCCAATTTGTTGGCTTTACCGATCCATGAATTTGATGTCCTCCTAGGCTTAGATTTGTTTAGTAAGCATCAAGCCTGGGTAGATTGTTGTAAAAGGAAATTGTATCTCTAGGGTCTGGGTAAGGAGAGTGTTGCAATGATGAACGTGAGAAATCCATCATTGTACGCTTTGGCGTTGGAGTCTAGAGACGAGCCACAATTGCGAGACATTGACACCATATGCGAATTCCCTGATGTCTTCCTTGATGAACTTCTAGGATTGCTCCCAACCCGTGAAATGGAGTTTGGCATCGAAGTGCAACCCGTGACTGCTCTAGTTTCCATTTCACCATATCGTATGGCAGCTGTGGAATTAAAAGAATTAAAGACTCATATTCAAGACCTATTGAGCAAAGGTTTCATTCAACCGAGCTCTTCTCCCTGGGGAGCTCCGGTTCTCTCTGTTAAAAAGAAAGATGGTTCTATGCGACTGTGTATTGACTACAAACAATTGAACAAAGTAATCATAAAGAATAAATATCCATTACCTAGAATAGACCTGTTCGATCAACTAAAAGATGCCTCTATGTTTTCCAAGATCGACTTAAGGTCGGGCTACTATTAAATGGGAGTTAAGGAGTGTGATGTACCAAAGACCACCTTCCGTACAAGATATGAACACTACAAATTTTTGGTGATGCCCTTTGGGTTAACCAATGCACCAACAGCTTTTATAGATTTGATGAATCGAGTCTTTCGACCCTATCTTGATAAGTTCGTAGTAGTGTTTATAGATGATATATTGATCTATTCCAAGAATGAAGCGGAACACCGAGATCATCTTCGTATTGTGATTCAGACCTTGAGAGAAAAGCAGTTGTACGCGAAGTTCTCTAAGTGTGAGTTTTGGCTCACCGAAGTTGCCTTTCTGGGACATATCGTGTCAGCTTCGGGCATTGAAGTGGACCCGAAGAAAATCCAAGCTATCGTTGATTGGCATCCACCGAAGAATATTAGAGAAGTCAGAAGCTTCCTTGGGCATGCTGGCTACTATCAAAGTTTTCTGAAAAGATTTTCTATGATAGCTGCTCCTTTGACTAAATTATTGAGGAAAGAAGCTCATTTTGTTTGGACCGAGGTTCAACAACAAAGTTTCGATCACTTGAAACAAGTATTGACCCATGCACATGTCCTAACCCAACTCGAGTCTAGAAAAGACTACACAGTTTATAGTGATGCTTCGCATCTTGGGTTGGGATGTGTTTTGATGCAAGAAGGTAAAGTCATCGCTTATGCTTCAAGACAACTTAAGCCACACGATATGAACTACCCCACCCACGACCTTGAATTGGCTGCAGTTGTCTTTGTATTAAAGTCAACCCCCTTAGCTCGGCCATAAAATCCTTAAGTACCTATTGACTCAAAAAGTGAAAGCCCCTTAGCCCGGCCTACACACCCGACCCGAACTAAGAAGATTACACGGGGAAAACCGTATTCAACTCATTAGAGTCAACCTCGATTAACGACCCTTTTTTTCTTTTTAACTTCTCTAGATGCAAATAATTATCCCATATGTTCAGCAAAGGGATTAGGCGAAAACGGCACAACGATCGGAGTTCGATTAGGGATTCAATTGCATATATTTGACTTTTAGGGATTAAATTGAAATTTCTAAGAATTACAGGGACTTTCCAGATTTTAAAGTTACCAATCCTTACTCAGACGGATCATCCAAACTCAACAAATTTAACATACAAAAACAAGGGACCAAAATGCAACAATTCAAAACTTAAAAAGATTCCATTAACTGAAATTAACAACCCCGTATCGGTACACCTTAGCCCGTATCGATACGCGGGTTGACAGAAGCAAAAGATGGGAAGAGCGTATCGATAAGCTTCCACGAGTATTGGTACGACTTTCAAACTTGGCTTAGGTGTATCGATACGCGGGCAATCCGTACCAATACCCCTGTACCGAAAAGCCTGAAATCTGCCTTAGCGTACATATACTCAACCCCGAGTATCGATACGCTTACCAAAATTGCATTTCCAACAGCCCGTAAAACACATTCAACAACATCTAAGCAAGTCCTAATCAATCATACATGTTATAAACAACTTACCAAACACCTATGTATCAACAAACAACTTAACATAAGCAACAAGCATGATAATTCAAGGTGAGGTAAAAGCTACTCAAGCATGCTTTTAGACTTAAAACATAGCATAGCCAAAAACCAAGTTATAAGACCATAAACCAAAATAAGCCCAATTACAAATCCAAAACATAAACCGAACATGCTCAAGGGGTTCAACACCGCCAAACAACACATGAGTGAAAATCCCTCCCATTGCCTCTTATTACACTAAAGTAAAACCACATACATTGCTTAGCAAAATACTTGGATTTCCCGCTTGCTCTCTTACTTCCTCAAATGCTTAATTCTTTGCATTGATGAAACAAATAAGCGCAAGTATAAAGCTTAGTGAGGACCGATAATACCAAACATTCATTAATACATTTTATAAAACAAAAACATCATCATTTACCAACATATGCCTTCTTTTAAAAGATGCACTTTTAAACAATCAATGCACTTTCAAAACCACATGCTCATAGTATCATTAAAATTAACAGTAAAAACCTTTGCTCATGCTTAAACCAAGCATTACATGCATTCAAGCATACATTCCAAGCACCACATGCTTAATTCATTTCTCAACATCATTATATTGGCTCCCAAGTGATCATTAACAATCCATATCAAAACCAACAATTTACACAATCAGATACGCGGATTACAAGCGTTGTCCCACACGCTTCATACACACTACCAGACCCTCAAGGCTCACACACGGGATTAAACCATCAACCGTTGTGATACCCGTGGTGGAGTTTAACGGTACAATCACAACCCCTCAACACCACTCATCAGTAGTTGTATAATTCCACTAACGAGAGGAGGAGACACATACCACAAGATCCACACACGGGATTAAACCATCCACGGTTGTGATCTTAACCTCAATCGTTAGGGTACTTGGATGGAGTGTACGGTACAATTACAACCCCTCGACATCCAAGGCGACTTTATTCACGGTGCACGCAATCCTATAGCCGGCTAACTATATCCGATTAAAGTAACCAAAAACCATTTCCATCACTTGCCAATATAATCATTTTACATCATTATTTCACTGTTTTACGAGCATAAATAACAATGCCATTTACACAAGCATAAACATGCTTAAACCAAATGCATTAACCTCATATATCCAAGGATCACTTACCATCTGCATCCTCAACAAAATGGCATTAAAAACCAGCATTATCAATGCTCAAAACATGCTTTCAAACAGTAATCAATCCACATTTAATTCAAGTACATTTCCAACAAAAACATAGCACAATCCAAGAGAGACTTTCGATTTACTTACTCTTGAGCTTAGCTAAGTGTTTCAAACTTACACTAAGCACCCAACACTATGATCAAAGCGTTACAAAGCTGGAAAATCCATTTCCACTCACCGATACGCGAAACCTCGCTTGCCGACACGAAGATCACCCTTCCGAAGCCTCCAAAAAAGTTTCGCTTGCTTCCGGATCAAGATCCCCTGTTTTTAGAGCATCAAAATAGAGATCCAAATGCATTAAAATGCATTTCTACACCAGCAACTAAACACAAACTCGTTACTCACCAAAACTACACCAATTTACCCATATAAAACAACCGAAAACTCAATCGATTGCTTCCTAAAAAAAGCCCAGCCAACATACATCACTTCCAACCATTATTAAACATCAAAACACATCTAAAAACAACATAAACCCTACCTTATACCTCTAACAAACATAACACCATCAAACCACCTCAAAAACCCAACTAAAACCGTCAAGAAACTCAAGGATCTCAAGGATTTCGGGATCTATTTTATCAAAACTGTTTTTCAACATAATAATCAACTGGAAACACAATTAAAATCAATAAAAAAAAGCTATCAACAACACTCCAGAAATCAAGATTTAAACTATAATATTGCGAGATTTGGATCTTAAATCAAAACTATAACCAAAACTCAGCCAAAAACAACATTTAGGAGCCAAAGATCTTGGGAATTTCGGTAAAGAACCTAGATTGAAGGTTGAGAACGAGATTTACCTCCAATCCTTGCATTCCTTAAAGAGTGACAAGTTTTTCCTTCACAAATCTTGAAAATCTTGAAGAGAATCCTTAAAAAATGATGAAAACTAAAGAGAGAGTGTTTGAGAGAAAAGAAATCTGGAAAAAAGTCTTTTAGAAAGGTGTTTGGCTGAAATGAAGATTGAAAATTAGTTACGTAAAATGAAATCTCTCAAATAACCATTTAATTAATTAATATAATTAAAAAACCATTTTAATCAATTAAAATAAACTTATTTAAAACACATGTCAATTTAAGGAAGTTGTAATTACACCAAAGCTCCCTAAAGATTCTAAGATGTTCGACTCCTCTTTGAAATTTTGCAATTTTCCATGGTTTTAAAAGTTTACATTTTGGTCACCACCCAAAATGTACCTCTTCCAAATCTCTTTTTGTAAAATTGATTTGACCAACCTCTTAAACATGATTTTAGAGGATTTTATCAATTTTTGTCATATTTTTATCCTTACCAGATCCTTGATTTCCCTAAACCACCTAATACGATTCGATCTGTTTCTAACCGGCCCGATCCGATGTCTAAAACATCTAGGCCCAAAACCAGGGCGTTACAACTCTCCCACTTAGGAAATTTCATACTCGAAATTTTACCTAAAGGAAAAAGGTGCGGAAACTGCTTCAGCATGTCCGCCTTGATTTCCCAAGTGGCCTCATCAACTCCTCGGTGTCGCCACAACACCTTCACAAGCTCTATCGTCTTGCCACGAAGAACTTTGCTGCTCGAATCCAGGATCTTCATCGGTTCCTCATCATAAGACAAATCCAGATTCAACTCTATTTCCTCGACATGCATCACATGCGAAGGATCCGATCTATACCTCCGCAACATCGAAACATGAAACACGTCATGAATCCTTTCCAACTCGGGAGGCAACCTCAACCGATAAGCCACAGGACCAATACACTCCAAAACCTCATAAGGTCCAATAAACCTCGGGCTAAGCTTACCCTTACGCCCAAATCTCATCACCTTCTTCCAAGGCGATACCTTCAAGAACAAACGTTCGCCAACCGCGAACTCAATCTCCTTAAGCGTTAGATCCGCGTAAGACTTTTGCCGATCCGATGCTACCTTCAAACGCTCACAAATGAGCTTAACCTTCTCGGTGGTTCCTTTCAACATAGCCGGCATCAAAATCAACTTTTGCCCCGTTTCTGCCCAACAAAGGGGCGTTCTGCACTTTCTCCCATACAAAGCCTCGTATGGAGCCATTTGAATACTTGCTTGATAACTATTGTTATAAGAAAACTCAACCAACGGCAGATGCTTCTCCCAAGAACACTGAAAATCAATAACGCAGCATCTCAACATGTCCTCAAGCACCTGGATAACACGTTCTAACTGTCCATCCGTCTGGGGATGATAAGAAGTACTGAAATTCAACCGTGTACCCAAGGCCTGATGCAAACATTCCCAAAACCTTGATGTGAACCTCGGATCTCTATCCGAAACTATAGATTTTGGCACACCATGCAACCGCACTATCTTAGCAATATACAGCTCTGCCAGCTTATCCAAGGTATACGTAGTATGCACAGGCAAGAAATGTGCACACTTCGTAAGACGATCAACCACCCAAACAAAATTCTTCTTCGATGGAGACAAAGGCAACCCAGACACGAAATCCATGGTAATCCTTTCCCATTTCCACTCTGGAATTATCAAAGGTTGCAACAACCCAGAAGGAACCTGATGTTCAGCCTTCACTCGCTGACACACCATACACTTGCTAACGAACTCGGAAACATCATTTTTCAACCCCACCCAATAGTACTCATCCTTCAAATCACGATACATCTTCGTACTACCAGGGTGCATAGCGAAAGGACTACTATGAGCTTCAGTCAGAATAATACGCCTCAACTCAACATCATTTGGAACCACTATTCGACTCCTAAAACACAGAACTCCATCATCATTAAAGCTGAAATCCGAAGGCTTTCCATCAACAATATTCTGAACGTGAGGAACAAGAGAATAATCAAGCAACTGCTTATCCTTAATCAACTGGATCAGGGATGGTTTCACTTGCAATTCAGCAACAAGACCGCCATCTCGCGATATGCTCAAGCGAGCAAACATCACCCTCAACTCCACAACCACTTTCCTACTCAAAGCATCGGCCACAACATTGGCCTTTCCCAGATGATACTCGATCGACAGATCATAATCCTTAAGCAACTCCACCCATCGACATTGCCTAAGATTCAACTCCTTCTAAGACATAAGATACTTTAAACTCTTACGATCTGTGAATACCACACACTTCTCGCCATACAGATAATGCCTCCAGATCTTCAAGGCAAAAACAACAGCCGCAAGCTCAAGATCGTGAGTAGGGTAGTTACGCTCAGGCACTTTCAACTGCCTAGATGCATATGCTACTACCTTACCCTCCTGCATCAACACACAACCCAAACCAATGTAGGACGCATCACTAAAGACCACAAACTCCTTACCAGACTCAGGTTGAATCAGAACAGGAGCTCGCGTCAAAGCTTTCTTCAGCTTCTCAAAAGCTTGTTGCCTCACATCTGTCCACTCAAAGCGAACAT
Source organism: Hibiscus trionum (assembly GCA_030270665.1). Lineage (NCBI taxonomy): Eukaryota > Viridiplantae > Streptophyta > Magnoliopsida > Malvales > Malvaceae > Hibiscus > Hibiscus trionum. Next base: position 35,652,076 of record BSYR01000021.1, read on the forward strand.
TCTTCTGCAACAACTTGGTCAAAGGTGCATCAATTTCTGAGAAACTCTCGACAAACCTACGATAATATCCAGCCAAGCCAAGAAAACTTTGGACTTCTGTCACTGACTTAGGCACCTTCCAACTCATTACCGCCTCTACCTTATGCGGATCAACACGGATACCCTCAATCGACACAACATGCCCAAGGAAAACCACCCCTCTAAGCCAAAACTCACACTTGCTCAGCTTAGCATACAACTGGTTCTCCAACAACACTTGCAAAACTATCCTTAAGTGTCTATTATGATCCTCCTCGGTACGAGAGTACACAAGGATATCATCGATGAACACCACCACAACCTAATCCAACAACTCATGGAACACACGATTCATCATGTCCATGAAAGCAACAGGCACATTGGTCAAACCAAACAGCATCACTAGGAACTCATAATGCCCGTACCTTGTCCAAAAATTTGTCTTAGGTACGTCTACATCTTTCACCTTCAACTGGTAATACCCTGACCTCAAGTTTATCTTAGAAAACACCGAGGCCCCTCGAAACTGATCAAAGAGATCATCAATCCCTGGCAAGGGATACTTGTTCTTGATCGTCAACTTGTTCAGCTGCCGATAATCTATACACATCCGCATTGCCCCATCTTTCTTCTTTACAAACAGTACTGGCGCACCCAAGGTGAAATACTCACCCGGATGAACCCTCGATCAAGCAACTCCTGAAGTTGCATCTTCAACTCTTTCAACTCTTTAGGTTCCATGCGATAAGAGCAATGGACATCGGAGTCGTATTCTCATACAACTCGATACCAAACTCTACTTCTCTGTTTGGCGGCAACCCAGACAATTCTTCTGAAAAGACTCCCGGAAAATTGCAAACGGTTCTGATGTCCTACACACGTACATCCTTTGTACCAGGGTTCATCACATAAGCAAGATAAGCATCACAACCCATCCTTAGCATACGGCTTGCTTCCATAGCCGAAACCACATTAGACAAGAATTTCAAATTCTCGCATACTATCACTACTTCATAATCATCATCAAGCTTTAAGGTGACTCACTTAACCTCAAAGTCAACCACTGCTCTATGCTCAGACAACCAATCCATACCAAGGATCACATCAAATCCATTAAAGGGTAACTCCATCAAATCCACAAGAAAAACATGACCTTGAACATATAAGGGACACCTTCGATACAACTTCATAGTGACCGTAGTCTCACCAAAAGAACTAGTCACTTGCATCCCTACTTCAAGCAACTCAACATGTATATCAAGAAAATGCGCATGCTCACTCAAGATATAAAAACACGTGGATCCAGAATTAATCAAAGCCAATAATGATAAAGACTGTAGAACAAAGGTATCTGCAATGACAACAGTGTTGTTGCGCCCCTCGCGCTGAGAAGAGACCCTCGCAGGACCGCCTCCCTTAGGCTGAACTGCCACCATATGAGCGATACCATACTGACCCTCATCTCTCATCTGAAAATTGCCTCGGTCGCGCCCACAGCCTCTCTAAGGTCTAGTAACAACATGCGCACGTCCTTGGCCTCCACCGGCCAATAGAGGACACTCACGCCTCAAATGATCTGTTGAACCACAGTTCCAGCAAGAATTCCCTGTCACCACAACATGAGCTTGTGCATCTCTAGCCGCACATGGACAATCTCGCCTCAGATGGTCCCTCGATCCACACGTCAAGCACGTGTTCTGTTCCGCCCTCATTCCATTTCCCTGAACCGATACACCATGTCCAACATTACCTCGCCTAGCAGCAGGCTGATATCTCTTATCCCAGCCTCTCTTATTCCGTCCACCACCGGAACTAAACTCAGTTGCTCTCTTACCAGAGCTAGAACCACCGCCACGAGATGCCAGACCCAAATTTTGTTCGACGTCCTTAGCCCGACTTACGAGCACATCGAAATCCATGTAGTCTGTAGCCAACATATAGGTCTTCATTTCCTGCACCAACCCGTATCAGAAGCGATCACAACGATGCCTCTCACTTGGCATCAACTCAGGTGCATACTGGCTTAAACGTACGAACTGAACCTCGTACTCAGCCACATAAAGATTTCCCTGAACAAGTGACATGAACTCGCGCTTCTTCTCATCCAAGTATCTCACACCAAGATACTTCCTCTTAAAGGCACTTCTGAAGGACTCCCAATTTACCTCAACGAGTTCCATTCCAGCAGTGATAGTCATCGACCAACTATAAGCGTCACCCTGGAGCAAAGAAACTACGCATCCCAAGTTGAGCACATCGCTACATCCCATCTGATCCATAATTACGGATCTTACTTGCTAACCATACCTCCGATGCCTCAAGAGACATACCATGGAACTCAACAGCTCCTAAATTCCTCAGCCTTTCCAAAGGCAAACCCATCTGCCCATCAGCAAGTGGCTGGACTTGCGCTCCAGCTACCGCAGCCTGAAACGCTCCGGTGATCTCCTGAACCAGTGGTGCTAGATCACCCAATCCTAGACCAGCATGTCCACGTTACTCTGGCTCTCCACCTCCAGGTGGGGGTGGCGGAGGTAGAGTCTCATCAGCTGGGTTCTCAACCCCCTGATTACCCTGCTTAGGCGTAGGCACGATCGTATTTGACCTAAGCTCTCTCCTCGGACCCATTGTGCTATTTTTAACAAGGCATAACAACAAAAACAAATCAAACCATGATTTAGGCCAGCCTCAAGCAAGGATCCAAATTCACAAAAAACATTTAACTAGTGTAATAAGGCAATGGCCACCCTGATTTCTCTCAAGCATAACATAGCATACAATAGCATATCATATTCAATATGTTTTTCATCATCCTAAATTAACACACATCCTCAGCATATCATCATCACACAATCATATTTTACTCACATATGATTCATAACAACCAAGCATGGCATAAACACCAATATTCAACCAAAAACATACCTTTTCAAACAACATGTCGTTTAACACTGAATCAAACATCAAAACATACAAATTTCACTAACCATCACCCCCAATTCTTTCGTAACCTGGCTCTGATACCAACAAATGTAACCCCTTTAGCTCGGCCTAGACGCCCGACCCAAACTAAGAAGATTACACGGGAAAAGCCGAAGTCAACTCGTTAGAGTCAACCTTGATTAACGACCACTTTTTTCTTTTTAACCTATGTAGATGCACATTATTATCCCATATGTTTAGCAAAGGGATTAGGCAAAAACGACACATCAATCAGAGTTCGATTAGGGGTTCAATTGCATACATTTGACTTTTAGGGACTAAATTGTAATTTCTAACAATTACAGAGACTTTCCAAATTTTAAAGTTACCAAACCTTACTCAGATATGTAACATGCCAATAGGTCAAATTTCATCTCAAACGGATAATCCAAACTCAACCAATTGAACATACAACAACCAGGGACCAAAATGCAACAATTCAAAACTTAAAAAGATTCCATTGACTAAAATTAACGACCCCGTATTGGTACACCTTAGCCCCTATCGATATGCGGGTTGACAGAAGCAAAGATGGGAAGAGCGTATCGATACATTTCCACGCATATCGGTATGGCCTTCAAACTTGTCCTAGGTGTATCGATACGCGGGCAATCCGTACCGATACCCCTGTACCGAAAAGCCTGAAATCTGCCTTAGCGTACCGATAATCAACCCCAAGTATCGATATGCTTACCAGAATTGTATTTCCAAGAGTCGCAAAACACATTCAACAATATCTAAGCAAGTCCTAATCAATGATACATGTTATAAACAACTTACCAAACACCTAAGCATCAACAAACAGCTTAACATAAGCAACAAGCATGATAATTCAAGGTGAGGTAAAAGCTACTCAAGCATGCTTTTAAACTTAAAACATAGCATAGCCAAAAACCAAGTTATAAGACCATAAACCAAAATAAGGCCAATTACAAATCCAAAACATAAACCAAACATGCTCAAGGGGTTTAACATCGCCAAACAACACATGAGTGGAAATCCCTCCCATTGCCTCTTATTATACTAAAGTAAAACCACATACATTGCTTAGCCAAATACTTGGATTTCCCCTTGCTCTCTTGCTGCCTTAAATGCTTAATTCTCTGCATTGATGAAACAAATGAGCGTAAGCATAAAGCTTAGTGAGGACCGCTAGTACCAAACATTCATCAATGCATTTTACAGAACAAAATATCATCATTTACCGACATATGCCTTCCTTTAAAACATGCACTTTTAAAGCATCAATGCACTTTCAAAACCACATGCTCATAGCATCATTAAAATTAACAGCAAAAACCTTTGCTCATGCTTAAACCAAGCATTACATGCATTCAAGCATACATTCCAAGCACCACATGCTTAGTTTATTTCTCAACATCATTATATTGGCTCCCAAGTGATCATTAACAATCCATATCAAAACCAACAATTTACACAATCAGATACGCGGATTACAAGCATTGTCCCACATGCTTCTTACACACTTCCAGACCCTCAAGGCTCACACACGAGATTAAACCATCAACTATTGTGACACCCGTGGTGGAGTTTAACGGTACAATCACAACCCCTCAACACCACTCATCGGTAGTTGTATAATTCCACTAACGAGAGCACGAGACACATACCACAAGATCCACACACGAGATTAAACCATCCACTGTTGTGATCTTAACCTCAATCGTTAGGGTACTTGGATAGAGTGTACGGTACAATTACAACCCCTCGACATCAAAGGTGACTTTATTCATGGTGCACCCAATCCTATAGCCGACTAACTATATCCAATTAAAGTAACCAAAAACCATTTCCATCACTTGCCAATATAATCATTTAACATCATTATATTACTATTTTACAAGCATAAATCACAATGCCATTTACACAAGCATAAACATGCTTAAACCAAATATATTTACCTCATATATCCAAGGATCACTTACCATCTGCATCCTCAACAAAATGGCATTAAAAAGCAACATCATCAATGCTCAAAACATGCTTTAAAACAGTAATCAATCCACATTTAATTCAAGTGCATTTCCAACAAAAATATAGCACAATCCAAGAGAGACTTTCGATTTACTTACTCTTAAGCTTAGCTAAGTGTTTCAAACTTACACTAAGCACCCAACACCACGCTCAAAGCATTACAAAGCTGGAAAATCCATTTCCACTCACCGATACGCGAAACCTCGCTCGCCGACGCGAAGATCACCCTTCTGAAGCCTCCAAAAAAGTTTCGCTTGCTTCCGGATCAAGATTCCCTATTTTTAGAGCATCAAAATAGAGATCCAAATGCATTTCTACACTAGCAACTAAACACAAACTCGTTGCTCACCAAAACTAGACCAATTTACCCATCCGAAACAACCGAAAACTCAATCGATTGCTTCCTAAACCAAGCCCAACAAACATACATCACTTCCAACCATTATTAAACGTCAAAACACATCTAAAAACCATATAAACCCTTCCTTATACCTCCAGCAAACATAACACCATCAAACCACCTCAGAAACCCAACTAAAACCATCAAGAAACTTAAGGATCTCAAGGATTTCGGTATCTATATTATCAAAACTCTTTTTCAACATAATAATCAACTCAAAACTCAATTAAAATCAATCCAAAATAGAGCTCATCAGTAACACTCCGAAAATCAAGATTTAAACTATAATATTGCAAGATTTTGATCTTAAATCAAAACTATAACCGAAACTCAGCCAAAAACAACATTTAGGAGCCAAAGATCTTGGGAATTTTGATAAATAACCTAGATTGAAGGTTGAGAACGAGATTTACCTCCAATCCTTGCCTTCCTTAAAGAGTGACAAGTTTTTCCTTCACAAAACTTGAAAATCTTGAAGAGAATCCTTAGAAAATGATGAAAACTAAAGAGAGAGTTTTTGAGAGAAAAGAAATTTGGAGAAAAGTCTTTTAGAAAGGTGTTTGGCTTAAATGAGGATTGAAAATTAGTTACGTAAAATGAAATCTCTCAAATAACCATTTAATTAATTAATATAATTAAAAATCCATTTTAATCAATTAAAATAAACTCATTTAAAACACATGTCAATTTAAGGATGGTTTAATTACACCAAAGCTCCCTAAAGATTCTAAGATGTTTGACCCTTCTTTGAAATTTGCAATTTTCCACAGTTTTAAAACTTTACATTTTGGTCACTACCCAAAATGTACCTCTTCCAAAACACTTTTTGTAAAATTGATTTGACCAAACTCTTAAACATGATTTTAGAGGATTTTAGCAATTTTTTTCATATTTTTATCCTTTCCCGATCCTTGATTTCCCTAAACCACCTAATACGATTCGATTCGTTTCCGACCAGTCCGATACAATGTCTAAAACATCTAGGCCCAAAACTAGGGTGTTACAAAAAGAATTAAACCTTCGGCAACGGAGGTGGATGGAACTCCTTAAAGATTACGGTCTTGTTATTGGTTACCACCTGGGCAAGGCCAACGTTGTAGTTGATCCACTCAGCCGCAAACCTCTACTTAGTAAGCATTGAAAATAAATTTGGAGTCATACGTATTGTATAGTACGTTAACTTATTGTAACATTTCTATATTGTAGCCCCTCGAGCAATTAACGCCCACTTCTGACTTCAGAAGCATCGTTGCCTTGTAGCTGAACTTCAAGTTCAGTCTATCATCGTTTGACGAATCAAGGATTTGCAAGAAAAAGATCCCGAGCTTTAATCCATTGTCTCTAAGCTATCTAACAACCCTGACTTCAAAATTATTTCAAAAGGACTCTTGTGTTTTCATGACCGAGTCTGTGTACCTAATGATTAATCTCTTCGTACCGATATTCTTTCTGAAGCTCATTCGAATTCTTTTTCTGTCTACCCCGGGTCTGTAAAGATGTACAAGGACATGTGGGAACTTTATTGGTGGTCAGGCATGAAGCAAGCCATAGTTGATTTCATTTCCAAATGCCTCACGTGCCAATGTGTTAAGGTAGAATATTGTGCTCCTACCGGACTTTTGCAACCTATTGATCCACTGAAATGGAAGTGGGAAAATATCACTATGTATTTTGTTAGTGGTTTACCGTTAACTCCCGCGAAGCATGATGCCATATGGGTCATTGTAGATCGTTTCACAAAGTTAGCTCATTTTATACCGGTCAGAATGGACTACGATCTCCCTAAACTAGCTGACTTGTATATCAAAGAAGTAATCCGACTCCACGGAGTACCTAAGTCTATTATCTCCGATTGAGATCCCCGATTTGCATCTCGGTTTTGGAGAACCTTGCAAGGAGCTCTGGGCACCAGATTTAATCTTATCACAACCTTTCACCCTTAATCTGACGGTCAGTAAGAAAGGGTAATCCAGGTAAATCATCGAAAATCTGTCCATTGAAATCTTAGAAACTTGCATCGTTATTGAACCTTTCTATACAGATCTTAGAAGACATGCTTCGGGCATGCATTATTGACTTTGGTGGAACTTGGGAGAAATCTCTACCCCTTGTTGAATTTTCCTACAATAACAGTTACCAAGCATCAATCCAAATGGCCCCGTATGAAGCATTGTATGGCAGGCGATGTAGAACTCCATTGTGTTGGTCGGAGCTTTGTGAGGGCAAGATGTTAGGCCCTGACTTGCTTCGAGAAACTAAAGAGTGGGTCACCATTATCCATGATCGTTTAAAGGTTGCCTTTGATCGACAAAAGGCGTATGCTGATCTTAAGAGAAGAGATATCGAGTTTGAAGTTGGATAAAAAGCCTTCCTCAAGGTATCACCGTGGAAGAAGGTTTTAAGGTTTTGCAAGAAGGGAAAACTGAGTCCCCGATTCATTTGACCCTTTGAAGTCATTGAAAGAGTTGGCCCCGTAGCATATTGACTATTGTTATCCTCAGAATTGAGTAAGATCCACGATGTTTCCACGTATCAATACTTCAGAAGTATCATTTTGATCCTTCGCACATTGTGGAAGCTGAATCCGTAGAACTTCGACCAAATTTATCCTACGAGGAGGAATCGATTCAAATTCTAGCAAGGGAAGTCAAAAGGCTTCACAACAAAACAATACCGCTTCTTAAAGAGCTTTGGAGGAGCCACACCGTTTAGGAAGCCACTTGGGAACCTGGAGAGACCATGAGACAACAGTATCCACATCTCTTCGGTTCAGGTAAAATTCGAGGACGAATTTTTCTTAAGGGGGGGGGAGAGTTGTAACACTCTGAAATTCGGTCTAGTCGGAATTAGGTTCCGGTGAACGGAATTTTTTACATTGATGAAGTGTAAATATTGTATCGGTTATTTAATTACTGATATCAGACCCTAATTAAGTTAAAATATTATCATCAGATTCTATTGAATAGTATTGAAACCTATATAGTGACTAAATTGAAGAAAATGCAAATTTGGGAGCAAAATCATAGTATGGTGTGAGTTGAGGGACTAATATTACGATTAGCCCCTCCTCAATTAGAATTTGCCTACGTAGGTTTGTCTGAGAGCTTTCCTTCAATTGAAAGAAAGCTAAATAGCCTAAATTATAATTTAGAAACAAAGGAAATAAGGGAATAGAAAACTTGCCGAGCTTTGAAAAGGAAACACATCCATAGCTATCTTCATCTTCTACTAAGAGAGCACCTCCATTGGAGATAATTTTAAACTTTGCTCTTTCTTAGTTCTATAGATATCGAATCATTTCTATCGATCGGGTAAGCTAAATTCCTCAACCGATTATTGAATTCCATAGATAAAACATGTTTAATCTCAAGTTAAGGTTTTGATCATCCGTGGATATTTCATCGTTGTTGTTTATATAGGAATCATATATCAATTTTGGTGTTGTTGTATTGATTTTGATATCGTAATATTGATCCTAATAGTCTCCTATTGATTTTCTAGCTCAAGAAGTGGAGAATGAGGTTTCACCATCTCCATCGAAAGCTAGAAGCAAGTGTATTATGATCCGAGAGACGTAAGAGCATCAGATTTTAAGGTGAGTGTAGTCGGAGTATCAGGATTAGGCGAAAAGCCTTCCCAAATCTTGAGCATTGTCATTGTATAGATATTGTTATTGAAGAAATTGAAGAAATCGAAAAGCCTTCCCAGGATTAGTCGGAGTATAATGATTTAGATTATATCGCTAATATAGTCATTGAAGAAATTGCATTGGATGGTTAGTCGGATACCTTGGTATGTGTCGGTAAGTTTGTCATTGAACATCGGTCATAGTTATTGGTATCGTCATTGAGCATTGTCATTGTATAGATATTGTTATTGAAACATTGCTAAGAAATCATTGATTATTGTTACTGACATCGAACCATGAAACATCGATTATAAGACATATTGGATATCGATAATATTGAAATCATTGGTCATCAGAATACTCATTGATTATTGAAATGGATATGATCATTGGAACCTTGAATTTGAATAGACATTGGATACAATTGGCGTGCCATAGAATTCATGAGCTCAGTGTACGGGTGGACTACGGTCCTAAGGCTACGACCTATATTGATTTGGCGAGGTGGAGGGATGTGTATTGATATTGGTCATATTGGCGAGGTGGAGGGACTAGACCATTCATTGATTTGGCGAGGCGGAGGAATACGCGTATACACTATCTTGATTCAATCCAAGGATTAATGATGAATTAAATATGTTGAACATTGTATATTGATGCATATCATTGGCATTAATGAGCATGAGATCATGTATATATATGTATTGCTGTTTATATGGTTTATAACTACATCACTAGGCAATGTATGCCTAACGTGTCTCATCTCATGCATTTTAGGTTGAAAGATCTAATGTCGGAAGATTGGATTGTCAAGGCAAGACAAGTCACTACAAGCCTTAAAGTAATGTATTTTGATCTTAAGAACTCCTCGAAAGGTGGCAAAGTAGTTGAACTAGTCACTTATGCCCATTTTGTCATGTTTGTGATATGCATATGTTGTAATATGGCTAATGGCCCTAAAAGGCTTTTTTTTGTTGGCTTAAAATGGTTTAAAAGTGCATACTTGGCTCATAAAGGTCAAAACATAGTAAATGTATTCGTATGATCATGAAATTTGGCATGCTAGTAGTTTATACCATTGAAATATTGTGTGTGAAGTTTCGTTGCATTTGGATATCATTTACTAGGTCAAATTGAATAAAAACCAGCAAAAATCTATCATTACATGTCATACCATATCAAAATGGGTGATGGCGTTTCGATACGGGTAAACATAATTGAGCCAGAGGAATAGGGCGAATCGGAATGGTCCATGGTTGTTTTGAAACATTTTGCCTCTGGAATCCCTTTTTCGATACGAGTTTATGGCATATCGAAACGAGTCAAAGTCAATGTCAAATGAAGTCAACCCGTTTCGATATGATGCATGCCCGTATCGATACGGTCTAAAGGGTAAAGTCAACAAGAGTTGACCATCGTTCACTCGTTTCGAAACAACACTAGGGTTTTTCGATACGTGGTTAGTTAAGTTGGTTAAAGGCTTATTAAACAGATTACAATGTTCACAGTTTAGTCACTGGTTATTGAAAGATTAAATTGAATGAGCTAATGGACTCCAAATTGTATGAAAATTTACCGGTATGTTGTTATTGTAGTGAATTTCATTGAGGCATGATCAATTGCATCATGGGACCCCTAATGTATTGAATTTAAAATTTGGTCCCTAAAACTTGTAATGGTTCATATTTAGTCCTAATTGATTATTTATTGATTCGTATGGATTAATTGGACTGAGTTTCGTAGAAGCAATGTGTTATTGTAAATATTAAGATTAAATTGAAATTTTATTGCACCGTTTACTGTATTGGTCATCGGTATCACCTTTCGACCCTGTTCTCGACCAAACCGGGAAGGGGGTGTTACACTCACATTAGAAGTGATTATGGAACCGATATTCAAAATCTAGTTTTTGAGGAGTTTTATAACTCAAATGGTATTAGTTAAAATTTTTCGCTTCTCACACACCTCAACAAAATGGGGTTGTTGAGAGGAAAAATCGAACTTTAGAAGAAATTGCTAGAACCATGCTTTGTGAAAGTAATTTGCCTAAATATTTTTAGGTGGAAGCCACTAATAGGACATGCTATATTGTCAATCGGGTAATTATTAGGCCTATTTTAAAGAAAACACCTTATGAACTTTTCAAAAATAAAAAGCCTAACATTAACTATTTTCATCCATTTGATTGTAAATGTTTTATTTTAAACAATGGAAAATGAAAATTTAGGCAAATTTGATGCTAAAAGTGATGAAACTATTTTTCTAGGATATTCTTTGAACTCTAAAGCCTATCGAGTATTTAACAAGAGAAGTTTTGTAGTAGAAGAGTCTACACATGTGTTTTTCGATGATAACCTCCTTTCGAGGAAGAATTCTTGTGATGAGAATGATGTAGGGATTTTTGATGCCAATGTTGATGGAGGAAAATCATCAAAGGTAGACGAAGCTCCATTAAATAAAGAACCACAAGATCCACCTCTAGAAGCCTTGAAGGACATGACTCTAGAGGAAAAGAAGGTCACCTGCCCAAGAGAGTTCAACTATGTCAAAGGTGGTGAGATTTTTGGTGATCCATCCAAAGGGGTAACCACTAGATCTTCTCTTAGAAATACTTGTAACATTGTTTCATTTATCTCATGCATTGATCCTAAAAATATCAAAGAAGCATTAAATGATGATTATTGGATATTGGCCATGCAAGAAGAGTTAAATCAATTTGAGAGAAGTAAAGTATGAACATTAGTTGATAGGCCTAGTAATAAATATACCATAGGAACTAAATGGGTTTTTAGAAACAAACTAGATGAGAGTGTTAACATAGTGAGAAATAAGGCTAGGCTTGTTGCTCAATGTTACACTTAAGAAGAAGGAATTGATTTTTATGAAACTTTTGCACCCGTAGCTAGAATGGAAGTCATTAGGATGTTGCTTGCATTTTCATGTTATCATGAATTCAAGCTTTTTCAAATGGTTGTGAAAAGTGCTTTTCTAAATGGTTTTATAAGTGAAGAAGTGTGTGTAGAATAACCACCCAGTTTTGAAGATCCAAAATACCCAAAACCATGTTTTTAAACTTTCAAAAGCTTTATATGGTTTGAAACACGCTCCTAGAGCTTGGTCTGAAATATTGACAAACTTTTAGGTTGAAAAAGGTTTTCACAAAGGAAAGGTCGATACTACACTATTTACTAAGAGAAAGGCGAAGACATTTTAGTAGAGCAAATTTATGTTGATGAAATTATTTTTGGTGCTACTAATGAATTACTTTTCCAAGATTTTGCTAAGTTGATGCAAGGTGAATTTGAGATGAGCATGATGGTGGAACTCTCATTCTTTTTGGGATTCTAAATCAAAGAAAGGAAAGATGACATCTTCATCAATCAAGCTAAGTACATCAATGTCATGCTCAAGAAGTTTGGCTTGGAGAATGTGAAGCCTCAAGCCACACCAATGAGCTCTTCTAAAAAGCTTGACAAAGATGAAGAAGATAAGTGTCCTGATTTAAAGCTTTATAGATCAATGATAGGATCTTTTCTTTATCTTACCGCAAGTAGACCGTATATTATGTTTAGCGTCTGCTTGTGTGCTAGATTTGAAGCTAGTCCTAGAGAATCACACCTACAAGCCATTAAGAGAATCTTTAGATACCTTAGAGACACACCTTGTTTAGGTCTTTGGTATCCTAAGTATTCTTCCTTTAGTTTGCATGCTTACTCGGATGCGGATTATAAAGGTTTTAAGATAGATAGAAATAGTTACTCCGGTACTTGTCAATTCCTAGGTAGTATGCTTATATCGTGGTTTTCTAGAAGCAAAATAGTGTAGCATTATCTACCACCAAGGTAGAGTATATCTCGGGCGATAGTTGTTGTGCTCAAGTCCTTTGGATGAAGCAATAACTCTTAGATTATGGAATTGATGTAGGTACCATTACTTTAAAGTGTGACACTACTAGTGTCATTATCCAACATTCTAGAACCAAGCACATAGAGATAAGACATCATTTCATTAGAGATCATGTCCTGAAAAATGATGCAATTCTAGAATATGTAGACATCTTGAACCAATTAGCGAATACCTTTACCAATTCTAGAATATGTAGACTCTTAGGAAATAATTGGGGCTTACTAGCCTTTCTTGAACCTTAGAGCCTTGTTTTGGTCTTAATCTTGCTTGAATTTGGTTGATTTCCATGATTATGTATTTTTGCTCTTATATGCATCTATTCATGTTGTTAGGGGGAGTATGCATTTGTTTTTGCCCTTTAATGATGATCTCATATCATATACATGCATATCGATTCGATTAAGTTTGAATTTTTGGGTCCCTTGCAGCCAAATCTCTCAATTTGGCCAGGGGGTACCAATACGGGGTATCATGTATCGATACGAGTTTTAAGGGCATCATTTTAGTATAGGTGAACCTTTACCAGTAAGGATCAGGGATCGGTACCATTAAAACTCATACCAGTACGCAGTTTCGGTACGCGTATATAGTGTATCAATACGCGTAGCCGCTGAAGCCTTAAATAGGTCTTTAAAGGGGGGGGGGGGTTTCCTATTTTAAATCAATATCTTATTTTCCCTAAAAACCCTAGGTCAAAAACACTCTATTTAAACCCTTCAAATCCTTTGTTTTTCTCACAAATCTTCAAAATTTCTTTGGGGGCTTTTGGTTTTAACATCAAACCCAAGCAATCTCATTAAGCATTGTGCACAATCTTCTCTTCATTCATCCATAATCCATATTCTCAAGGTATATACTCTTTTTCTTTTCTTTTCGATTTACTTTATACTTGTATATTGTTTTTTTCATCAAAATTCGTATATTTTGTATGTAATCCACACTGTTTTCATCAAAATTGAATTTTTTTTGTTCGAATATAAAAATTATACTAGTATATTTTAAAATTCTTTTCACCAAAATTTTTCTTATACTTATATATAATTTTTAAACTATACAATATATTTTTTCACAATACCTTGATCATTGGATTAATTTATTGGATCGAATGTGATGTTTATGCATACATTGTTTTTGTGGTTTGAAATTGTTTTTCAGGATTTTATCATGGGTCCTAAGAAGAGAGCAAGAAAAAAGATCGCATCTAGCTCCACCAATCCTAATCCTAATGACCCTAATTCCGAAAACAATGGTACAAAATAAAACTTAGCCTACATTTTCAACATTGTTTTAATGAGCCTCAATATCTTCACTCCATGGGTCGTTTTAATCAATACCAAAATTTCAAAATTCGTCGTGAGCAAGTGGTTTCTTTACCTTTCATGATGGTTTTAATTTTCGATATCTTGATTTGATGATAGAATGGAAGTTCATGACTTTTTTAATTATACGCAACATAGTTTACAAAAATCTTGTCCTTGCTTTTTTATTCTAATTCCCGGTGTGTTTATAATCGAGAGAAAACCGAGGTCGTTTCTTTAGAATCTTACCTTATTGGTCAAAAGTTTTTACTTTATTCTACCAAAATAGCATATCTCTTGGATTTAGAAGATGCTGGTTTAGATGATGACGAGTCTTATCCTCACCTCTATAGTGGCTCTGTAACCGTACTTGATCCTCATGAACGTTTCATTCACCTCCTCCATCACTTGGTGGTTTCGACCATCCGGTGGTAAGTGGTCTACCATTTGCCAAGTCGGTGATTTTTGTCTCTATTATTTCCGTAAGGATAAGTGATAACTTGTCAAAATGCTTATATTTTACACCTTTTAGCTTAAGTATTTGTTTGTTCTCGAGGTCATTTCATAGCATGTAGGTGCATTTAGAGCATATAGTTGCATGTATCTTTATTTGTTGGTGGTTTGGCTTTATTTCATGAGATTAGATGCTGCTTGAAGGTTATTTGTTGGTATGGTTTTGTGCATGCTAATGCTGAAGCAAGTCAAGGAAGGAAAATGCTATAGCAAATTGGACAACAATTCTCGGTTCAGAAAACAACAAAGTAACGCGCACAAGCTGATCGCCCACATGTGTGAACCCCCTTTTGTCTGTTTGTGCCCCACATGCATAGGGAATATTCCCAGGACTCTGAAGAATCATTAGGGCTCAAAACCCTAGGAGCCCCCGATATATAAAGGATATAAGACCCTCATTTAAAAAAGAGCGTGAAAAGGTTACAAAAAGGGCTAGGGAGAGAAAGCTGAAGGCGTCTCCTTTCTTTTTCTTCCTCCACCACCACTTGGTGTCCTCCATCATAGAAGTTCCAAGGGTCCGACCTTGCTGATCTTGAGAGAAGGCAGCAAGCCTAGGGCGGTTTGTGGCGCTGCAAGTCCAACACGGATTGGGAGTTCTTCTTTTCCCTTTCTGTTGCTTTAGCATTTATTTTATATCTGGAAAAATGGGTTGTATGAACGAAGATACTTCGAATATTTGCCCAGCCATGAACTGATTTAGGTGGCTAGGGCTGTTGGATGAACTATGTTTTATTCTCTTTTATGAATGTTTATTTATCTCTTGCTCGTATCTATGTTTTGTCTATGTTGTTATGTGCTTAGGGTTGTAAGAGCCCTCGAGAGTTGGCCTTTCCTTAGGTGTTAGTTGAGGTTAGTGGTTGAGAGAGCTTTCCTTAACCTACAAAGACAATGGAGTTGGATGCTGAGAGGCACAACTCTAATCCACCTTAGAGATAAGTGTTGGTTTCAAAGGCTAAGAGGGATAGACCTTTAAGGGAAAGGGGAGTGTTAGAGTTCACGTTGAGAGGTATTGCTGTAGCATTTCCTGCTCCCAGTTCTTTGCTAGCGATAGCTTAGGACACCTTAAGTAAATCCTGCCAAGCATAGACTAAGTTAGAGAGGTAAACCCTAGTAGAGAGGTAAAACATAGGTAAACCTGATAGCCCAGCCAGTCATTCCCAAGAGAGTTTCACACGCGTAAGAGGACCTGTTTGTCTATTTGATTCTAGCTCGCTATCTTTTATCTTTAATTGCCATCGCATTCATATCTCTGCTTTGATTTGCTACAACATTCATCTCTTTGACTTAAATTGCCACACCATTCCTCATTTACATTTCGTGACACTTGAGTGCTTAAGCTTGCCTAAAAACACCTCCAATCCATGTGGAGACGATACTCACTTATCACTTTATTACTTGTTCGACGTGTATACTTGCACTATTTGCGTATCATTTATAGTACAACGCACCCACAAACAAGTTTTTGGCGCCGTTGTTGGGGATCGGTAATTGGTTATTTTAGGTTTAGTCTTTGCACTAGTTTATTTTGTTTTTGTTTCTATTTTTGTATATATTTTCTTAGCTTGTTTTTGTCTGTCTTTTTAGGTATTGTTCTATTGCATGCGTCGAAGGAGACATCGTGAGCTTATATTACCTTATATTCCTGAAATTGAACATCTATTTCGTCAGCGGAGACGTATATAAGAAGCTATTAGAATCATGAACGGAGCTTAGCATCAAGGGGAACCTGCTGCAATAGTTGGAGACCAAGGTCAAGATGCTCCAAAAAGACCCAGAGCTATTAGAGATCACCTAAATCTTGTTTTGGATTATCTTAATCCAGGGATTGTTGCTCCCGATATTCAGGCAGCCCACTTTGAGCTTAAACCTGTCATGTTCAACGTGTTGAACTCAATTGGTCAGTTTGGAGGCTCGCCTCATAAAGATGCTAGTCAGCACATCCGTCCTTTCTTGGAAGTATGTGACTCTTTCCGTCAATAAGGGGTGCATGAAGATGTGTTGAAACTCAAACTCTTTCCTTATTCTTTGTGTGATCGAGCACGAGAGTGGTTTAGTGGTGTGCCAGCCGGATCATTGGAAACATGGACATATTTGTGCAAGAGCTTTTTGCTGCGGTATAATCCACGAAATAGGAACACTCAGTTGAGGAACGATATTGCATCCTTTCGCCAGTCTGATGACGGATCAATGTATGAGTGTTGGGACAGATTTAAGGGTTTATTGCGCAAGTGCACTAATCACAGTTTTCATGATTGGACACAAGTGGTTATGTTCTACAATGGTGTTAATGCTCCCACCAGAACGTTGCTAGATGCCTCAGCAAATGTGTAACCCCCTTAACCCGGCCTAGACGGTTGACCCGAATTAAGAAGTTTACACGGGGAAAACCAAAGTCAACCCGAAAGTCAACCTTGATTAACGACTCTTTTTTTCTTTTTAATCTTATCTAAATGCACATTAACCCTAGAGATGTTCATACAATCGGCATACTCAAAGATCAGCGCATTCGGAAAACATTTAGGGACTTAATTGCACAACATACAAGTTTAGGGACCAAAATGTAAATTCTGGAAATTATAAGGACTTAACCAACTTTTGAGTTACCATTATGAAATTAGTCATGTTTCATGCTTCTCTGCCAAATTTCAACTCAAACGGACATCTCAAACTCATTCAATTGCATACACAAAATTCAGGACCAAAACGCAAAGGTTTCAAAACATATAACCGTCAATTTCAGTGCCCAACGGTCGGGTGTTTCGGAACAGGGATGATCCGTTCCGAAACGCGGGACCGTTTCGAAACCCGTTGCGCAACATGGCCTGGCAGTGGCAAAACTATTCCGGAACGGCTCTGCCCGTTGCGAAACGCTTAGGCCATTTCAGGCCCTCTGTTCCGTAACGGCAGCACCTGTTCCGAAACAGGCTGCCCAGATTGCAGAATTTTAGCTGGTTTAAAACACAATTGACCCATCAAACATGCTCCAAAGGCAACCAAATTATATCAGCAAGACATTACATGCATAAGGAACATAATGGCATCAACAATTCATAAACATGGCATCAAACAAGGAAAGCCCCAAATCTATAGGCATGCATCCTATATTGAAAACCATTCAAACACCAAATCACCAAACAATCCTCTTAAAGGCCATTTACAAGTTCCAACAATATCAAAAGCATAAAACCAACTTAAGGAGTCCAAAACATCTCCCAAAACAACAACATAGGTTCCCCATTGCCAAATGCCAAAAGCTAATAGTGTAAAGAAACTTTCACCATACATGAGCTTAGTTCTTCACTTGGATTCTTGACCCCCTTGCTGCCCTTAAGTACTTCAATGCTCTGCATTATTGGTTTAAGAAAAGAGAGACCGTAAGCACATAGCTTAGTGAGGAATGCTCATTTAAAACAACACAATAATGCATTTATAAACACCTTTATAACCTTAGTTCAAAACAACCTTTATCCATGCACAAAAGCATTTAAAACAAGCATACATGCTTCAAATTATTAACATGTCATATTGGCCACAAGTGATAATCATAATCTTTCCATTTCACAATACAATCAACATAAGATCCACACATGGACTTTTAACCACCATTGTGATCTTACAATTCACAAGGACCACACATGGACTTTCAAAACCACCATTGTGTCCTTAGCACAAGAATCACCCATGGACTTTTAACCACCATGGTGTTCTTACAATACACAAGGTCCACACAAGGACTTTTAACCACCTTGTGACCTTAACACAAGAATCACCCATGAACTTTTAACCACCATGGTGTTCTTAAAATACACAAGGCTCACACAAGGACTTTTAACCACCTTTGTGACCTTAACACAAGAACCAATCATGGACTTTTAACCACCATGTTGTTCTTAACACAAGAACTGTAACCCCCTTAACCCGGCCTAGACGGTTGACCCGAATTAAGAAAGTCACACGGGGAAAACCAAAGTCAACCCGAAAGTCAACCTTGATTAACGACCCCTTTTTTTTTTCTTTTTAATCTTATCTAGATGCGCATTACACCTATGTGTGATCATACAAACAACATACTAAAAGATCACAAACAACAGAGATCAAACAGGGACCCAATTGAACAAATTACAACTTTAGGGACCAAAATGTAAACAAAACAAAACATAAAAGATACTTTCAACCAAATTAACGGTCGTGTATCGATACGCCTGGAGTCGTATCGATACACGGGGAAAACAGAAACTTGGACGAGTATCGATACCCAACCCGTATCGATACGCATGGCCAGAAATCTGCAGATTTGGCTCTTGCGTATCGATACGCAAGCTCGAGTATCGATACTCCTGCCAGAAATCGACATAAAACGGCAACAAACATGCTTCAAACTTCAATTAAACAACACCAAATCATACCACATAGTCTACCAACATGCAAGGACCATAAAAGCAGTACCAATTCAACATATAACCAACACATATGAAAAGCCCCAAATACTAATGGCATGCTTCCTAACAAGCTAGCTATTCAACACCAAATTTCCAAACAAGCATATAAGGTTCCAATGCAAAAACCAGCAAACACATCAACATTCAACATACTTAGGGAGCCTCAAACACCTCCCAAAACATACACATTGGTCCCCCATTGCCAAAACATACAAAAGCTAAATTGCACTTATAAAACCTTCATACTTTGAGCTTCACTTGAACTTGATTGCTTGCCCTTTCTTGCTGCCCTTACGGTACTCTAATGATCTGCATTATTGAATTAAGAAAACGTAGAGAGCGTAAGCAAAAGCTTAGTGATGCATGCTCATTAAAAACAATTCAATAATGCAATTAAAACCATTTATAAATCATGCTTAAAATCAACCTTTGCACATGCTCAAAGCACACTTTAAAACAAGCAATCTCATGCTTCATATTATATATCAAAACAAGCATCTCATGCTTCTTACTTACTTAACATGTCATATTGGCATAAGTGACAAATTCCATTTCATAAAACAAGTTCAACAACTTCCCAAGGACTTTTAAACACCTTGGCCCCAAGGACTTTTAAACACCTTGGCCTATGGACTTTTAAACACCATAGAGAGTAACACATCAAGGACTTTTAAACACCTTGATCCCAAGGACTTTTAAACACCTTGGCCATGGACTTTTAAACACCATGAATTGAATCTCATCAAGGACTTTTAAACACCTTGATCCCAAGGACTTTTAAACACCTTGGCCTATGGACTTTTAAACACCATAGAAAGGATCACCTAAGGACTTTTAAACACCTTAGTGTCCGCAACATGAACCATCCAAGGACTTTTAACCACCTTGATGTTCATAAGTAACAAGGCTCACTCAAGGACTTTTAACCACCTTAGTGACCTTAACATTTAAAAACATCACTTGCCAATATACATCATTTTCATCATTTAATCCACTGTTCTAAAGCATTAAATCAAGCCATTTCATCATGCATCTCAAAGCATCAAACCATATCATCTCAATGTACAAAATCAAGGAACTCCTACCTAGAGTTACCTTTAACATATGGCTTACATCATCAGCAAAAACCATGCTAAAACATGCTTTCAAAACAGTAATTAAAACATGCAAATCATCATTTTGCATCACATCAAAATCATGGCCACCACTAGAGAGAAAATCCGAAAACTTACACTTGAGCTTAGCAAAGTTGTTTAGACTTAAACTAAGCTCCCACAACCTTCAAACCTTGGTTTAAAAAGCTGAAATCCAATTTCCAAAATTGCACTCACCGATTTCCACTTCGCCACTTGCCGAAGCACGAAATCAAGCTTCCGGATCAACCAAACTTGGATCCAAAGATGCCTCCCCTGTTTCAACACATCAAAGCAGTAAATTAATGCATCACCATGCATCAATTACTTCAATGAAAGCACCTAAACTCGCTGCTCTCATCCAACCTCCATTTTCGGCCACCAAAAACAACCGAAAATGCATCTAAACCACTTCTAAACAAAGCCCAGCCATAACCCAGCAAAACCCAACATCCATCATCACCATTTAACATCTAAAAACAACCTACAACCATCCTTATACCTCCAGCAACATCAGATCACCAAGATCACCTCAAAAACCACCTTAAAACACAAGCTAAACTTAGGAAACTCAACCTATCCGGGATTGCATTGATCAAAACTCATTTCCTTATCAATTTAGAGTTCATTTAACATCAAAAACACCTCTTAAAATCCAGATTACTCAGATCTAACGAAAATCAAGTGAAAACATCAAAATCTTGCATAATTAGCCAAGATCCACAAATCTACTTGAAAACCTTTAATTAAACATAAATTTAGGATTGAAAACTTTAGGAATTTCATTAAAGAACTTAAAGTTCAGAGGAGAAATCGTTCATACCTCCAAACTTGTGATTCTCCACCTTTTTGGAATGAAAACCTTGTTGAAACTTGTAGCAATTGAGTAGGTTTTGATGACACAATGATTTGCTATCAATTGTGAGTTGAAAGGATGATTTTAGATGAAGAAATCAGATCAAAATCTCTGGAAAAAGAAATGTTTGGTTGGAGAGAAAATGAGAGAAGAAAATAGGAAGTTAGGAAAGAAAATAGTAAAAATGAGTTTCCCTCCTTTTATGAAACCTTTAAAATCAGAATTTAGGATTAAAATATCTTAGAAAAATCTGGAGAATTCACTTTTGGGCAAATAGCTCCTTAAAGATTCAAAGTTTCAATCCTTTTTAAAACAGCCACCAAATTTGCGAAATTTACATTTTGGTCACTAGCCAAAATGTCAACCTTCCAAACCTCATTTTCCAAAATTGTTTTCACAGTTCATCTAATTATATTAAAAGATGATTTTAGAACATTTTTCCATATTTTTAATGCAACCCGAACTAGGCTTTCCTAATTTAACCTCTTTAGATTCGAACAGGACTTTGACCAAACCGGTCAACGCCCAAAACTTCTAAGCCCAAAACCGGGGCGTTACAACTCTCCCCCCCTTAAGAAATTTCGTCCTCGAAATTTACCTGAAGGAAAGAGATAAGGAAACTGCTTCAGCATGTCTTCCTTCCGCTCCCACGTGGCTTCCTCAACACCGCGATGCTTCCACAGCACCTTCACCAACTCAATGGTCTTGCCACGAAGAACCTTGCTATCCGAATCCAGAACCTTCACCGGTTCCTCATCATAGGTCAAATCCGGATTCAAAACCACATCCTCAACAGGCATCACATGTGAAGGATCAGATCTATACTTCCGGAGCATAGAAACATGGAACACATCATGAATCTTCTCCAACTCCTGAGGTAACCTCAACCGATACGCAACAGGACCCACACGCTCAACCACCTCATACGGTCCAATGTATCTAGGGCTCAGCTTACCCTTCCGGCCAAACCTCATCACCTTCTTCCAAGGCGAAACCTTCAAGAACACACGATCACCCACCGCATACTCTATCTCTTTACGCTTCAAATCCGCGTAAGACTTCTGCCGATCAGAGGCAGCCTTCAACCGCTCACAAATGAGCTTCACCTTCTCGGTGGTCCCTTTCAACAAAGCAGGCATCGAAACCAACTTTTGACCAGTTTCAGCCCAACAAAGAGGAGTCCTACACTTCCTCCCGTACAAAGCCTCATAAGGTGCCATCTGTATACTTGCCTGATAACTATTGTTATAAGCGAACTCAACCAAAGGCAGATGCTTCTCCCAAGAACCTTGGAACTCAATCACGCAGCATCTCAACATATCCTCCAAAATCTGAATAACTCGCTCAGACTGACCATCCGACTGAGGATGATAGGATGTACTGAAATGCAACCTTGTACCCAAAGCTTGATGCAAACACTGCCAAAAACGCGATGTGAACCTCGGATCCCGATCCGACACAATCGACTTAGGCACACCATGCAGCCTCACCACCTCAGCAATGTACAGCTCTGCCAGCTTATCCAAAGAGAACGTAGTATGCACAGGCAAGAAATGTGCACACTTCGTCAGGCGATCCACAATCACCCAGACCGAATTCTTCTTTGATGGAGACAAAGGTAAACCAGATACAAAATCCATGGTAACCCTCTCCCACTTCCATTCAGGGATTTTCAACGGTTGCAACAAACCAGAAGGAAACTGATGCTCAGCCTTAACTCGCTGACACACCAAACACTTGCTCACGAACTCCGCAACATCCTTCTTCAAACCAACCCAAAAATACTCATCACGAAGATCACGATACATCTTAGTACTACCAGGGTGCATAGCAAAAGGACTACTATGACCCTCAGTCAGAATAGCACGCCTCAACTCAGCATCAGCAGGCACTACTATTCGACTCCCAAAACACAGCACACCATCATCATTGAAACAGAAATCCGAAGGTCTACCCTCCGCGATATCCTGAACATGAGACACCAAGGAATCATCCAACAACTGCTTATCCTTGATCAACTGAACCAAAGATGGCTTCACTTGCAACTCAGCCACAAGACCACCATCACGCGATATGCTCAAGCTAGCAAACATCGCCCTCAGCTCAACAGCTACCTTCCTACTCAAGGCATCCGCAACAACATTGGCCTTTCTAGGATGGTACTCAATCGTCAGATCATAATCCTTGAGCAACTCCAACCAACGCCGCTGCCTTAGATTCAACTCCTTCTGAGACATCAGATACCTCAAACTCTTGTGATCCGTGTACACAGTACACTTCTCACCATACAGATAATGTCTCCAGATCTTCAGAGCAAAAACCACTGCAGCCAGCTCAATATCATGCGTAGGATAATTGCGCTCATGCACCTTCAACTGCCGCGACGCATAAGCCACAACCTTACCCTCTTGCATCAGCACACATCCCAAACCAACATAGGACGCATCACTGTAAACCACAAACTCTTTCCCCGATTCAGGCTGAATCAAGATAGGAGCTTGCGTCAAAGCCAACTTAAGTTTCTCAAAAGCCTGCTGTCTCGCTTCCGTCCATTCATACTTAACATCCTTCTGTAACAGCTTCGTCAAAGGAGCAGCAACCTTGGAAAAACCATCCACAAACCTTCGGTAGTATCCCGCCAAACCAAGGAAACTACGGACCTCATGAACAAACTTAGGAACCTTCCAGCTCATCACCGCCTCAATCTTCTGAGGATCAACACGAATCCCCTCAGCAGAAACCACATGCCCAAGAAAAACCACCTCTCTTAGCCAAAACTCACACTTGCTCAGCTTAGCATAAAGCTGATTCTCCAACAAAGCTTGCAAAACAATCCTCAGATGCTCTTCATGCTCCTCCTCAGTACGCGAGTACACGAGGATATCATCAATGAACACCACAACGAACTTGTCCAGGTATTCATGAAAAACACGATTCATCATGTCCATGAAAGCAGCAGGAGCATTTGTCAGACCAAACGGCATCACAAGGAACTCATAATGCCCATACCTTGTCCTGAAAGCTGTCTTAGGCACATCCACATCCTTCACCTTCAACTGGTAATACCCTGACCTCAAGTCAATCTTAGAGAACACCGCAGCTCCCCGAAATTGATCAAAGAGATCATCAATCCTCGGCAAAGGATACCGATTCTTGATAGTCAACTTGTTCAGCTGACGGTAATCAATGCACATTCTCATCGTGCCATCTTTCTTCTTCACAAACAAGACAGGAGCACCCCAAGGCGACACACTCGGCCGGATAAACCACGATCAAGCAGCTCTTGCAACTGCGTCTTCAACTCCTTCAGCTCCTTAGGTGCCATTCTATATGGAGTAATGGACACAGGAGTTGTATTCTCATACAGCTCAATTCCAAACTCCACCTCGCGGTTAGGAGGTAAACCAGGCAACTCCTCAGGAAAAACACCAGGAAACTCCTTTACAACCCTGATATCTTGCACCCTCAACTCCTTTGAGCTAGGATTCATCACAAAAGCTAGATAAGCTTCGCAACCTTGCCTCAGCATCCTGCTCGCCTCCAAAGAAGACACCACATTGGCAAGAAACTTCACATTCTCACCAACCACAACAACTTCATAATCATCCGCAAGCTTAAGCGAAACACGCTTATTCTCACAATCCACAACAGCACGATGCTCAGCAAGCCAATCCATACCAAGGATCACATCAAAACCATAAAAGGGCAACTCCATAAGATCAACATGAAAGACATGCTCTTGAACAACCAAAGGGCACCTTCTATACAACTTTCGAGTCACAACAGTCTCACCAAAAGAACTAGTGACCCGAACACCAACATCCAAAGACTCAACAGGCAAACCAAGCAATTCAGCATGCTCACGAAGAATATATGAATGCGTAGATCCAGAATCAATCAAAGAAAGCAATGACAAGGACTGCAAAGTAAAGGTACCTGCAATCACATCAGCATCATTCCTGCCCTCTCTCTGAGCATACACCCTCGCTTGGCCTCCACCTTCTGGCTGAATAGCTACAACATGAGCTACCCCTCGGCCACCTTCCTCTCTCCTCTGGAAATTACCACGGCCGCGCCCACGGCCTCTCTGCGGTGCAGCAACAACAGGAGCACGCACCTGCTCACCAGCCAACCTCGGACAATCTCGCCTGATGTGGTCCGCAGAACCACAATTCCAGCACCCATTTCCACCAGCATTACCAGCTGTCACAACAGGAGCTTGTGCCACTCTCTCAGCACGAGGACAATCACGCTTCAAGTGACCACGTGAACCACAGATCCAACAAGCACTAGGATCAGCTCTAGCATAACCTCCTCTAGCAGGTGCACCGCCACCTCTCTTGGCTGAGGACTGATACTTCTGATCGCGTCCCCTCTTATTCCGTCCACCTCCGGAACTATACTCAGCAACTCGCTTGCCAGCACCCTTAGCAGACAAACTCAGGTTCATCTCAACATCCTTTGCTCGGCCCACCAACACATCAAAATCAACATACTCGGTGGCCAGCAAATACATCTTAACATCCGTCACAAGACCGTAACGAAACCTCTCGCACCTAGCCCTCTCATCAGGTATCAGCTCCGGTGCATACTGACTGAGCCGTACAAACTGTACCTCGTACTCAGCTACACTCATGCTCCCTTGGGTAAGAGACATGAATTCCCGCTTTTTCTCATCCAGATATCTCACCCCCAGATATCTTCTTTTAAACACATTCTGAAAGAATGTCCAGGTAACATCAGCTTCAGCCATACCAGAAATGGTAGTCGTCCACCATGTATAAGCATCGTCCTGCAGCAAGGACACAACACAACCCAGCTTTTGCACGTCCGTGCAGCTCATCTGACCCAAGATACGCTTGGTACTCTCAAGCCAAGCCTCAGAACTCTCAGCTGATAAACCTCTAAACTCAGTCCCTCCCAGACTGCGCAGACGCTCCAAAGGCAATCTGACTCCAGCATCTCCCTGATGCCCAGCTCCCTGAGCTCCAGCTACTGCTGCTCGAAAAGCACCCGCAATAGCTTGAACCAACATCGTCATGTCAGGCATAGCTTGCCCCTGACCAGCCTCAGGTCCTGCAGCTCCAGCATCAGCCGCTGCTTCAGCTCCACCTCCCTCAGCTCCACCACCACCAGGTGGAGGAGGTAGAACCGCACTTTCCTCGTTCTCGTTCTCATTAGGAGCCGTAGCTCTCACGTTACTCTTTAACTCTCTACGTGGTGCCATACTTTTACCATGCAACAACAATACGAAATAAAACAAGTCAGGCCCAGCAAGGTAAGCAATCCAAGTATTCAAGCTCAATTTCATTCAAAATCAATTTCATTTCATTAGCTTTTGTTTGGCAATGGGTACCCTCAGCATACAACATCACAACATACAACTCAACTGCATCAACATCTCAAGTCACTGAACATGCTTTCAAACAACAAGCATTCATAGCATACATACTTCAATCATGCATACAAACATTCCCAATTACTCGCAAACTCAGCTCTGATACCACCAAATGTAACCCCCTTAACCCGGCCTAGACGGTTGACCCGAATTAAGAAAGTCACACGGGGAAAACCAAAGTCAACCCGAAAGTCAACCTTGATTAACGACCCCTTTTTTTTTCTTTTTAATCTTATCTAGATGCGCATTACACCTATGTGTGATCATACAAACAACATACTAAAAGATCACAAACAACAGAGATCAAACAGGGACCCAATTGAACAAATTACAACTTTAGGGACCAAAATGTAAACAAAACAAAACATAAAAGATACTTTCAACCAAATTAACGGTCGTGTATCGATACGCCTGGAGTCGTATCGATACACGGGGAAAACAGAAACTTGGACGAGTATCGATACCCAACCCGTATCGATACGCATGGCCAGAAATCTGCAGATTTGGCTCTTGCGTATCGATACGCAAGCTCGAGTATCGATACTCCTGCCAGAAATCGACATAAAACGGCAACAAACATGCTTCAAACTTCAATTAAACAACACCAAATCATACCACATAGTCTACCAACATGCAAGGACCATAAAAGCAGTACCAATTCAACATATAACCAACACATATGAAAAGCCCCAAATACTAATGGCATGCTTCCTAACAAGCTAGCTATTCAACACCAAATTTCCAAACAAGCATATAAGGTTCCAATGCAAAAACCAGCAAACACATCAACATTCAACATACTTAGGGAGCCTCAAACACCTCCCAAAACATACACATTGGTCCCCCATTGCCAAAACATACAAAAGCTAAATTGCACTTATAAAACCTTCATACTTTGAGCTTCACTTGAACTTGATTGCTTGCCCTTTCTTGCTGCCCTTACGGTACTCTAATGATCTGCATTATTGAATTAAGAAAACGTAGAGAGCGTAAGCAAAAGCTTAGTGAGGCATGCTCATTAAAAACAATTCAATAATGCAATTAAAACCATTTATAAATCATGCTTAAAATCAACCTTTGCACATGCTCAAAGCACACTTTAAAACAAGCAATCTCATGCTTCATATTATATATCAAAACAAGCATCTCATGCTTCTTACTTACTTAACATGTCATATTGGCATAAGTGACAAATTCCATTTCATAAAACAAGTTCAACAACTTCCCAAGGACTTTTAAACACCTTGGCCCCAAGGACTTTTAAACACCTTGGCCTATGGACTTTTAAACACCATAGAGAGTAACACATCAAGGACTTTTAAACACCTTGATCCCAAGGACTTTTAAACACCTTGGCCATGGACTTTTAAACACCATGAATTGAATCTCATCAAGGACTTTTAAACACCTTGATCCCAAGGACTTTTAAACACCTTGGCCTATGGACTTTTAAACACCATAGAAAGGATCACCTAAGGACTTTTAAACACCTTAGTGTCCGCAACATGAACCATCCAAGGACTTTTAACCACCTTGATGTTCATAAGTAACAAGGCTCACTCAAGGACTTTTAACCACCTTAGTGACCTTAACATTTAAAAACATCACTTGCCAATATACATCATTTTCATCATTTAATCCACTGTTCTAAAGCATTAAATCAAGCCATTTCATCATGCATCTCAAAGCATCAAACCATATCATCTCAATGTACAAAATCAAGGAACTCCTACCTAGAGTTACCTTTAACATATGGCTTACATCATCAGCAAAAACCATGCTAAAACATGCTTTCAAAACAGTAATTAAAACATGCAAATCATCATTTTGCATCACATCAAAATCATGGCCACCACTAGAGAGAAAATCCGAAAACTTACACTTGAGCTTAGCAAAGTTGTTTAGACTTAAACTAAGCTCCCACAACCTTCAAACCTTGGTTTAAAAAGCTGAAATCCAATTTCCAAAATTGCACTCACCGATTTCCACTTCGCCACTTGCCGAAGCACGAAATCAAGCTTCCGGATCAACCAAACTTGGATCCAAAGATGCCTCCCCTGTTTCAACACATCAAAGCAGTAAATTAATGCATCACCATGCATCAATTACTTCAATGAAAGCACCTAAACTCGCTGCTCTCATCCAACCTCCATTTTCGGCCACCAAAAACAACCGAAAATGCATCTAAACCACTTCTAAACAAAGCCCAGCCATAACCCAGCAAAACCCAACATCCATCATCACCATTTAACATCTAAAAACAACCTACAACCATCCTTATACCTCCAGCAACATCAGATCACCAAGATCACCTCAAAAACCACCTTAAAACACAAGCTAAACTTAGGAAACTCAACCTATCCGGGATTGCATTGATCAAAACTCATTTCCTTATCAATTTAGAGTTCATTTAACATCAAAAACACCTCTTAAAATCCAGATTACTCAGATCTAACGAAAATCAAGTGAAAACATCAAAATCTTGCATAATTAGCCAAGATCCACAAATCTACTTGAAAACCTTTAATTAAACATAAATTTAGGATTGAAAACTTTAGGAATTTCATTAAAGAACTTAAAGTTCAGAGGAGAAATCGTTCATACCTCCAAACTTGTGATTCTCCACCTTTTTGGAATGAAAACCTTGTTGAAACTTGTAGCAATTGAGTAGGTTTTGATGACACAATGATTTGCTATCAATTGTGAGTTGAAAGGATGATTTTAGATGAAGAAATCAGATCAAAATCTCTGGAAAAAGAAATGTTTGGTTGGAGAGAAAATGAGAGAAGAAAATAGGAAGTTAGGAAAGAAAATAGTAAAAATGAGTTTCCCTCCTTTTATGAAACCTTTAAAATCAGAATTTAGGATTAAAATATCTTAGAAAAATCTGGAGAATTCACTTTTGGGCAAATAGCTCCTTAAAGATTCAAAGTTTCAATCCTTTTTAAAACAGCCACCAAATTTGCGAAATTTACATTTTGGTCACTAGCCAAAATGTCAACCTTCCAAACCTCATTTTCCAAAATTGTTTTCACAGTTCATCTAATTATATTAAAAGATGATTTTAGAACATTTTCCATATTTTTAATGCAACCCGAACTAGGCTTTCCTAATTTAACCTCTTTAGATTCGAACAGGACTTTGACCAAACCGGTCAACGCCCAAAACTTCTAAGCCCAAAACCGGGGCGTTACAAGAACCACCTATGGACTTTTAACCACCATAGTGTTCTTAACCTTTCTCGAAACATCACTTGCCAATATGCATCATTTAACAACAATAATCCACTGTTTTAAAGCATTTAACAATGCCATTAATCATCATGCATCCTTATGCAACAAAACCACATTTTATCAAATGTTCAAAACAAGGATCTCTTACCTTGAGCATCCTTCAACGCATGGCTTATAAAACCAGCAATAAACATGCTAAAGTATGCTTTCAAACAGAATTAAAACGTGCAAAGAATCACATTGCACTCAACCAACTCATGGTTCATCAACAAGAGAGTTTTTCCGAAAACTTACTCTTGAGCTTAGAAAAGTTGTTTAGACTTAAACTAAGCTCCCAAACCTTCAAAACATTGGTTTCAAAGCTAAAAACCAAAATCCACTCACCGATTCCGTTTCGCCACTTGCCGAACACCAATCAAGCTTCCGGATCAACACCACAAGGATCCGAAGATGTCTCCCCTGTTTTAAACACATCAAAACAGTAGATTAATGCACCATCATGCATTAATATCCTCAACCAAGACATCTAAACTCGCTGCTCACATCAACACTCACATTTCGGCTACCAAACACAACCGAAATCACATCCAAACATCTCCACAACACTACCCAGCCAAGATCCATCAATTCCAAACATTCATAAACCTCAATTAACATCCAAAATGGATCTCATCACGTCCTTATACCTCCAGCTATAGCAGAACATAAAGATCACCCCAAAAACCACCAAAAACTTAAACAAAACTTAGGAAAATCAACCTATTCGGGATTGCATTGATTAAACCTCAATTTCTCATCAATTATACATCCATTTTACATCAAAAACACATCTCAAAACAATGCCCAATCAGATCATACGAATTTCATCAAAATTAAAGCAAATTTTGCATTTTAAAGCCAAGATCAAGAACTCAATTGCAAAACCTTTAATAAAACATAATTCAAGGATTGAGAACTTGGGAATTTCAGTAAAGAACTGAGAATTTAGAGGAAAAGGACGTTCATACCTCTAAACTTGAGTTTCTCCCTTTTTGGAACCAAGATTCTTGAAAATCCAATAAGCAAATGCTAAGGTTTTGTTGTAGAA
The DNA here is from genome assembly GCA_030270665.1 of Hibiscus trionum. Classification (NCBI taxonomy): domain Eukaryota; kingdom Viridiplantae; phylum Streptophyta; class Magnoliopsida; order Malvales; family Malvaceae; genus Hibiscus; species Hibiscus trionum. Next base: position 35,682,962 of record BSYR01000021.1, read on the forward strand.
ATGATTAGAGATCAAAAGGAAGTTGAAATCTCATCTTTGAATGTCAAAATCAGAGGGAAATTTGCTGGAGAAAAGTGTTTGGATTGAGAGAAAAGTTGAGAGAAAAGAAAATGGAAAATTTGAGAAAGTTTGTTAAAATGACAAAATATCTTCTTCCCTCCCTTTTTACCTTAATTAAAACCATTAATAAAATTGATTAATATTCAGAAAAATCTGGAGAAACTCTTTTGGGTAAATAGCTCCTTAAAGATTCAAAGTTTCAATCCTTTTTAAAACAGTCACCCAGTTTTTAAAAATTACATTTTGGTCACTAACCCAAAATGTCACTCTTCCAAACCTCATTTTGTAAAATTGATTTCACCTTTCCCTTATATATAATAAAAGAGGATTTTAAGACATTTTTCCATATTTTTAATGCAACCCAAACCAGGCTTTCCTAAATTCACCCTTTTATATTTGAACCGCAACCCGACCGGTCCGGTCCAAACCGAAAACTTCTAAGCCCAAAATTGGGGTGTTACAAAATGGGACATTGCTAGACAAGTCACCTGAGGAAGCCTTTGAAATCCTTGATAGAATAGCCAACAACGATTATCAATTTCCCTCATCAAGACTTGGAATGGGGAGGAAAACTCAAGTATCACGTGATACGGGTGTGGATGCCTCAGTAGCAGCCCAATTGACCGCTATCAAAACCATGCTAAAGAATCTCCAAAAGCCTAGTGAGGTGAAGGAAGTAAGAGTGGCATCAACTTTCCTTCGTTGCAATGGAGACCACCACTTGAGCGAGTGCCCGGACAACCAAGAATCTGCTAACTATGTAGGGAATTCCAATCAGAATAACAATCCCTACTCAAACACCTATAATGCTGGATGGCGTCAGAATCCTAATCTCTCTTAGGGAAATCAAGGAAATAGCAGTTATGGGAACGAAAATCAGCATAATCTGGGAGAATCACACGGACCACAACAAAATATGCCGTAAAAAAACAAAGAGGGTTTTGCATCTTCATCAAACAACAATTCATTGGAAGCTACACTCAAGGAATTCATGACATCCATGAAGGAATTTATAGCATCTACTAATACATTGCTTCAAGAACACTCCATGACCATAAAAAATCAAGGAGCCTTGTTGCAAAGTCACAGTTCATCCTTGTGATCGTTGGAAACACAAGTTGGTCAAATTGCTCAAGCATTACATGTGCAACCTCAAGGAAATCTTCCTAGTGATACTGAAGTCACTAGAAAGCATGGAAAAGAGCAATGCAGTGCTCTCACATTGAGGAGTGATACCCAGCTTAACACTGAAGATAAGTTTGGGGGAAACAAGAAGGAAGACTCTGCTCCTAAAGAAGTGCAAGAGGAACCAGATTTGCAAGCTGAAACATCCTCTGGGAAGGAAAAGGACATGGATTTGGTGAATGAAACTATCGATGAAAGGGAAAATGCTACAACAAAAGAGAAACATGCATCGATAGAGGAAGATATTAGACCACCACCTCCCTTTCCTCAACGATTGAAGAAACAAAATGAGAATCTCCAATTTAGGAAATTCGTGGATGTTCTAGACTAGCTGCATATTATGGTCCCATTCTTAGAAGTTTTTGATCAGATGCCCACTTACGCTAAGTTTCTCAAGTACATCATCACCAAGAAAAGAAAGGTTGAGTGGTATGTGTCAGTTGCTACAACAAATGAATGCTATTCTGTGTGGAGCAAATTACCTCCTAAGAAATAGGATCCTGGCAGCTTTATTATATCGTGTTCAATAGGTGATAACTATGTGGGAAAAGCCTTGTGTGACCATGGATCTAGTGTAAATCTCATGCCAAAGTCAGTCTTCATGAAGCTCGGCATAGGAGGTGTAAGGCCAACTACGGTTATCTTGCAATTGGCCGACCGATCTCATGTACGCTCGGAAGGAAGAGTAGAAGATGTGGTAGTAAAGGTGGACATGTTCATCTTTCTAGTTGACTTCCTTATTCTTGATTGTGAGGCGGATGATAACGCACCCATTATTTTGGGGCGACCATTCCTAGCAACCGGTAGAATTTTGATAGACTGTGAAAAGGGTGAATTTACCATGAGGGTGACTGGTAAGGAGGTGATAATCAATGTCTTCAACACTCTCAAATATGTGGATGAATACGAAGAGTGTCAATACATGGATGTTACAACAAAAAGGGAGACTGCAGACTTTTGCTTCAGCAATATTTTAGAAATGGATGAATATGATCATATCCAAGATGAAGACAATATGGAGTATTGTGAGATCGAGTATGAGGAATTCGAGGAATTATCTGAGAAGGTGAAGTAATCGAGCTTGCTCGAAGCCAAACCAAGTACGCACTTTGAACCTCTTGATTTTTCAGAATTTATCTCTCCTAAACCTTTACTTGAGCATGCTCCAACATTAGAGTTAAAGCCCTTACCATCTCATCTTAAATATGCTTATTTGGGTAGTAATGAAACTTTGCCTGTGATAATTTCATCTAGTCTTACACCTAAGCAAGAAGCTAGTTTGATAAAATGCTATCGCAACATAAAAGAGCTTTAGGTTGGACTATGGCTGACTTAAATGGGATTAGCCCTAATATTTGCATGCACAAAATTCTGCTTGATGATTGTCACATCAATTTCATTGAACCCCAAAGAAGGCTCAACCCCATCATGAAAAAGGTGACGATGAAGGAGATAATCAAGTGGTTTGACGTTGGTGTAGTCTACCTCATATCCAACAACTCATGGGTTAATCCAGTCCAATATGTGCCTAAGAAGGGAGGCATCACCGTGGTGAGTAATGATGAGAATGAATTGTTACCAACAAGGACGATAACAGGACGGAGGATTTGTATGGACTATAGGAAGCTCAACAAAGCGACCAAGAATGACCATTTCCCTCTCCCATTCATCGATCAAATGCTAGATAGATTGACAGGAAAAGCATTATATTGTTTCCTTGACAGATACTCATGATACAATCAAAAATGCTATAGCACTTGAGGACCAAGAAAAGACAACATTCACATGTCCCTATGGAACCTATGCTTTCAGAAGAATGCCTTTTGGGCTCTGCAATGTCCCTTTTGAATTGATGTGTGACGCAAGTGACTACGCAATAGGAGCAACTCTTGGACAACGGCGAGGTAAACTCTTTCATGTTATTTATTATGCTAGTCGCACATTGAATGATGCACAAATTAATTACACCACGACTGAAAAGGAATTGTTGACTGTTGTATTTGCCTTTGATAAGTTTAGGTCACATCTAATAGGCACTAAAGTCATTGTTCACACCGATCACTCGGCTATTAAATACTTAGTGACCAAAAAGGATGCTAAACCTAGACTAATTAGGTGGATATTACTCTTGCAAGAATTTGACTTGGAAGTTATGGATCGAAAATGGTGTGAAAACCAAGTAGCCGACCATCTTTCTAGGCTAGAAAACAAGAGTGAAAAGCATGATGAAATGTAAATTAAGGAGGAATTCCCTGATGAGAAAAAATTATATGCTGTAGCAATTCCATGGTATGCTTATATTGTTAACTTTCTCGTTAGTGGTATTTTGCCTCCTGATTTGAATAGACAAGGACAAAGAAAATTCAGGCATGACGCGAGATCTTATTTTTGGGATGAACCATATTTGTTCAAGCAAAGTGAGGACTAGATCATTAGAAGGTGTGTCCCCGAAGAAGAGCACAAGGAGATACTTTTCCAATGTCATTCATCTCCTTGTGGTGGAAATTTTGGAGGAGCTAGGACTGCTGCAAAGGTCCTACAGTCGGGATTCTATTGGCCCACTCTCTTCAAGGATGCACAAGAATTTTGTCAATCATGTGATCGTCGCCAAAGGACGGGTAACATTTCTAGGAGGCATGAAATGCCTTTGCAAGGAATCTCGGAAGTTGAACTCTTTGATGTATGGGAATAGACTTCATGGGACCATTTCCCTCATCTTATGGAGATTTATACATCCTCTTAGATGTGGATTACGTCTCTAAATGGGTTGAAGCAGTTGCCACTACAAGGAATGACTCCAAGACTGTCACGAAGTTCCTTCACAAGATTTGGAGCACCAAGAGCAATAATCAGTGATGAAGGAACCCACTTTGACAACAAGCTAATTGCTAAAGCATTACAGAGGTATGGTGTGAGGCATAGGATTGCTACAACATATCATCCTCAAACTAATGGTCAAGCTAAAGTCCCGAATAGAGAAATCAAGCAAATTCTTAAGAAAATGGTTATCCCAAAAAGGAAAGATTGGTCTCCTAAGCTTGATGAAGCTGTTTGGGCCTACCGTACTGCCTAAAAAACACCGTTGGGAATGTCACCATTCAAGCTTGTTTATGGGAAAGCTTGTCATCTACCCGTGGAACTTGAGCACAAAGCTTATTGGGCTATTAAGAAGCTTAACATGGATGCACAACTGACTGGAGAAAGAAGGTTGTTAGAGTTGAATGAGATGGAAGAGTTCAGACCGCACGCCTATGAGAATGCCCTCTTATACAAGGAGAAAACAAAGAAATGACACGACAAACATCTTTTGCCGCGACATTTCTCAGAAGGGGAACAAGTGCTCCTTTATAACTCCAGACTTAAGCTCTTCGCAGGCAAACTGATGTCACGATGGTCAGGACCTTTCCTATTTCACAAGGTCTATGCCCATGGTGCGATAGACATTAAAAAGCTTGATGATGACACGGTAATTAAAGTCAGTGGACAACGTCTGAAGCTGTACAATAGAGCCCCAGTCCTGCGCGACAAATCATCCTTCATCCTCCAGGATGCTTAAGCGTTTGCACCACCTCCTTTTCTTTTATATTTTGCTACAACATTTTATGTTTTCATGTTCATAAATAACGTAGTTTAATCTTTATTTTTTATTTCATACTCTAGGTTTTTAATCCCATTTTTCCGTTTGTTCCATTATGCCTTAATGTTAGGTTTGTTTGTTTGCATTTGAGCACCCTAAGGACACAGATGGCAGGTCAGGGTGCAACGACACATAAGTCCTTTGTTTTATAAGGGTATAAGGAATAAGCAATTAATGTTTTCCAACATCAAAGGAAGCCGGCTGAAAAAGGGAAAAAAGAGGGGGAATTAATTAACCTCTTCACCTTTTCATTTAAAGAAAACCCTAACAATTATTGCCCAGGTCTTTTATCTTTCTTACTTTTTACCTTTTCATTTAAAACCCCTTTTGTCCTTACCTCTTACATGCCGCCCAAAACCCCAAAAATCTCTCTTTCAATTCATGTCAGTTACCTCCCATCAACTCCCACTTCATCTTCTCCAACCCGCTCAAAACTTAAAAACCCTAACCAAAACTTTTCTCCAATTTTACCCTTCTTTTCCCCTTTTTGCCTAACAATGGTGCTTTGCAAGCAAGTAGAAGGTGCAAGGCTTCAAGTTCCCCAGTGAAGGAGAACAAGGGTTCGACAAGGACATCTTGGATGACGTAGCAAACCATAAATGGGCTACCTTTATTCCTCATCCCGACAACTTTTGCATACCCATTGTTCAAGAGTTCTATGTCCATCTATCCAGTCTTACACAGTCTGATGTATATGTGCGTGGAGACAAAATCAAGTTCACTGCAGCCAAGATCAACAAGTTCTTTGGCTTAAAAAATTCAGAGGATCACCACACACCCTTCGCCGAGAACACCGACCCACAAACTGTGAAGGAAGTGCTCAAATACTTGTGCTTCGAAGGCACCAACTTAGACACATCAAGCAATGCAGTGCAGCGTGCACGACTCAAGCCAGATTCAAAACTTTGGATCCACTTTGTCAAGAATAGGCTTATGCCCACTTCTCACACGAAAACAGTGAACATTCCAAGGCTCCTACTCCGCCATTCTATTCTCAATGGCCGGTCCATCGACATAGGAAAGATCATTGTGGATGAGGTTTATGCTTGTTTGAAAAGGAAGTCCAGCCCACTCATATTTCCCAACCTCATCACGGCCCTCTGTCGAGAGAAAGAAGTGTTTGAAGACCTTATTGCTGGTGCGAGAAACTCAGGGAAATGTCCTATCACACCCGAAATGGTCCCCTCTATCAAGGGATACGATGAGGATGCTCCAGTAGAGACACTAGCTGGAGGTGTGAAAACATTTGATGCAGCAAGAACTATTGCCCTAGTTGCCTCAACAAATCGTCTCCGAGAGGATGTGGACAAGATGCGTGAAGACCAGGCCGTTTTCTATGGGTATGTTAAGAAGAGAGATGCTGTTATGAATGACTACTTCAACGAGATCCTACCCCATATTAGAATAGACTTCCCAACCTTTCCAAAATCTCTAAAAGCCCACGTGAAGGAACCTCCTCCCAGCACACAAAAGACGCCAGTCCCTAACAAGTGCCCCACTACTACTCAGCTTTCCTCACAGAATCGGGACATTGATGCTACAACAAGCCCGCTACCCAGGAAAAGATAGAGAACAACAAAACCTACCAAAGTTGCCCCAGCAAAAGAACCATCCGTTGAGCCTGTCAACCCAGTGACAGTTGAATCAGAGGATGATGAGCCTACACATTCTATGCCAGTGAAATCACCAGCCCAAACTCAGAGCGCTACCTCATCGATGAGAACAAGAAGCAAGCAAACTACCAGACGAGTTTGGAGTACACCACTCGAGGGAAACGAATCCGACACAAGTTCCACCAACCAAGGAACACCAACTGAACAAGAACAGACCCCTCCACCGGAGCAAGCCGAGGCTGAACCGCCAATCGCCTCCTTTAAGTCTTCCGGAGTCAAGCACAAAGCTATAAAGACCGCCACCACCAAGAAGTGAGGTACTTCTTAACCTTGCATTGCATTTAGTTAGTTGCATATCATTTTATTTTATTGCATTGAGGACACTGCACTCTTTAAGTTTGGGGGTGTTAGTACCCTTTAGTTAGGCATTTGCATTTCATTAATAGGTAGAAACAAATATTTTTCTATGCCATTTTGTTTAGCTCCATGACAGTTGTATGAATAAGTTAATGATACCCAATGATGAACATATTTTCATGGCTATGGATTGATGTATGACTATTGAGATTGCTAGAATAAATTCTAGGGTTTGATGCTTAATCCTTGTTCTGATACACGATTGTATGCTTTTTAGGTTTGAAAATGTTAGAGAATTTTTTTTAGAACATATGCTTATCTTTGTGAAATTGAACTAAAATGAGCTTAATAAAAAAGAGCTTAGCTAATCTCCCTTGTGCCTAATAGAATATAGAAAAATGTGAATAAATGCTACGACATATTTTAGAGGGACACTCCGCTTTGAGTTGCACTGCCTGGAAATCAAACTTAAATAAATGGCAGCAACATCAAACAAGTGAATGGAAGTTGTCACGGGATGACTCTACCTACTAGCTCGGGGATGAGAGGTTTGCTCCCTACTCATCTAGAGTGAGGGATGGTAGTTGTGATGAGCTGACACCCTTTTAAAAAAACAGTTCACTTATGGGACTAAAATTTTAAGCTAAAGTAGTTCAAACACTAGGATGAACTTGGGTTCTATTAAGAAAATTTTCTAGCACTGTTAAGCCTAAATTGTATGCAATCACGCACACACTAACAAAAGATCTCACCCTGGGAAATCATTCTTAAAATCTCAATTGTATCTTAAATATTAAAGCCTTACTTTTCTGAGGGTTGAAATTTTGCCATAGCATCTGTCTCAAGCTAAACTTTTGCCACAACATTTTCCTTGTTTCTTTCTATTCATTGCTTGAGGACATGAAATAGCTTAAGTTTGGGGGTGTGATGACTTGTCAAAATGCTTATATTTTACACCTTTTAGCTTAAGTATTTGTTTGTTCTCGAGGTCATTTCATAGCATGCAGGTGCATTTAGAGCATATAGTTGCATGTATCTTTATTTGTTGGCGGTTTGGCTTTATTTCATGAGATTAGATGCTGCTTGAAGGGTACTTTCTCGTTTGGTGTTGTGCAGGCTAATGCTGAAGTAAGTCAAGGAAGGAAAATGGTATAGCAAATTGGACAGCAATTCTGGGCGCAAAAAATGACAAAGTAAGGCACACAAGCTGATTGCCCACATGTGTGAACCCCCTTTTGTCTGGTTGTGCCCCACATGCATAGGGAATATTTCTAGGACTCCAAAGAATCATTAGGGTAAAAAACCCTAGGAGCCCTCACTATATAAAGGACACAAGACCCTCATATAAAAAGAGCGTGAAAAGGTAACAAAAAGGGCTAGGGAGAGAAAGCTAAAGACATCTCCTTTTTTCTTCTTCCTCCACCACCACTTGGCGTCCTCCATCGTAGAAGCTCCAAGGGTCTGACCTTGCTGACCTTGAGACGAGGCGGCAAGCCTAGGGCGGTTCGTGGCGCTGCAAGTCCAACACAGATTGGGAGTTCTTCTTTTCCCTTTCTGTTGCTTTAGCATTTATTTTATGTCTAGAAAAATGGGTTGTATGAATGAAGATACTTTGAATATTTGACCAGCCATGAAATGATTTAGGTGGCTAGGGCTATTGGATGAACTATGTTTTATTCTCTTTTATGAATGTTTATTTATCTCTTGCTCGTATCTATGTTTTGTCTATGTTGTTATATGCTTAGGGTTGTAAGAGCCCTCGAGAGTTGGCCTTTCCTTAGGTGTTAATTGAGGTTAGTGGTCGAGAGAGCTTTCCTTAACCTGCATAGACAATGGATTTGGATGCTGAGAGGCACAACTCTAATTCATGTTAGAGATAAGTGTTGGGTTTCAACGACTAAGAGGGATAGACCTTTAAGGGTAGGGGGAGTGTTAGAGTTCACGCTGCGAGGTATTGTTGTAGCATTTCTTGCTCACAGTTCCTGGCTAGAGATAGCTTAGGACACCTTAAGTAAATCCTGCCAAGCATAGACTAAGTTAGAGAGGTAAACCCTAGTAGAGAAGTAAAACATAGGTAAACTTGATAGCCCAGCCAGTCATTCCCAAGAGAGTTTCACACGCGTAAGAGGACCTGTTTGTCTATCTGATTCTAGCTCGTTATGTTTTATCTTTAATTGCCATCACATTCATATCTCCACTCTGATTTGCTACAACATTCATCTTTTTGACTTAAATTGCCACAACATTCCTCATTTACATTTCGTGACACTTGAGTGCTTAAGCTTGCCTAAAAACACCTTCAATCCCTGTGGAGACGATACACACTCATCACTTTATTACTTAATCAACGTGTATACTTGCACTATTTGTGTATCATTTATAGTACAACGCACCCGCAAATACTAAGCGTCTAAACCTAGCCCAAATTATATTTTTCGAGCTTGTCTTTCTTGTTTAAAACCGTCATACCACCCTTGTCACATCTTTCACCTATGTCACCGCTTTGAGTTAAATGTTCCACAAGCTTGGGATTGATTGCACTTATGATCCTGGATTGCCTTTCACTGACCCCATCGATGAACAAGTTTACCATCTAAAATGGAGAATGGATTCATGTTACGAATCTTCTCGGTGATGCTCAACCCGATCTAGTGGAGAATGTGCTCATTTCTCCGGTTGCACCCGTTGCTCAACCTTCTCTTGATGCTATCATGGCCTATCTTGATGGGAAGTTTGCTACCATGGATACTCGCTTTACCAAGATGAACACAAGGTTTGATTCTCTTGATGCTCGTTTCAATTCCTTAGATGCTCGAGTGACCTCCATTGAGAATCGTCAAGCTTCGATGGACAAAACTCTTACCGCATTCCATGGTGAATGGTGTGGTCACTCTCTTAGTGATAATGGCATGAAAGATGAAGATGAATATGCTCCTTCAGCTCTTGCATATTTTAGACTCTCGGCGTGGATGAATAATTGCTGGCAATAGGGCTTAAAATGTGTAGAAAATGTAGTATCAAGAAAGTCTATTGCGTGTAAGTATACACGGTCTGCAAGTAATACAACGGTTATGCTAAATGTCGGTCCCACAAAGATTGCGTTTGAGATTTGATCGCTTTGATAATTACTTGTCTTGAGAAAAAGATGTATTTGATGTAAGGTGGTTTTGAAAGAAAATAAAAAGATAATGAAAGTACGAAAAGTAATTTAAAACGTTGGCAAGGAAGGTGTCTTAGCAAATGACGAGCGTTGGCAAGGAGTGCCTGGTTTTCACGCTACTCATGTCATGCCAACCTTTAATAAAACATGTCTTGGCATTGTTTTCCGAGAAGATTCAAATCTAGTAATGCCTCTGTCGATAACATTACCCTAAATTAATCATGGAAAAACCCCTATATGTCTATAGTGAATGTTTTTTCATAAATCAATTCAATTAAGTGTCAATCTTTACTCATGAGGGGTATATTTCACTCCCGAAGTAAGTTCATCTACTTGAACATCTTCTCTCGAAGTATCTCGCCTCAGTATCTAGCATCTGATCGTCACTACTCAAGTCAATTATGATATTGAGTTGCAATAGGCTAAATTTCCCAGCCATCGGTTGGCATAGTATTTTAAGAAAGGAGTGTCAGTTGTCACTTGGTAACACACTTAAAAATAGTAAACATTCCAGATAGGAAAAACAGTGCCAAGGCAGTGTTGATTTATTAGAAACTAAACAAAACATAGCGTTCAAATGCAACCACCCCTCACCAACTATGAAATTAGTTCATGGTGAGAGTATCAACCAAAATTCCATTATCGTTTTTAACATCCATCATCATTAAAACTAACTAAAAATAAAATAAAAACAAAGAGGATTGGCTAGAAGAGGGTCTCTCGATGCAACTCCTCAAAGCCATGCTCTTGGTCAAATTTTGAACCTTGTCACCGATAACTCTCGTTCCCTGTTCACCCTTCAATATTGATTTGATCGGTTTTAAATAGGACTCCATGGATAGCCGAGGATTAGCTTGGATTTGAATTTGAACGTGTAGGGATAAGGGAAGTGATCATCTTTTCCAGCGTTTGAATCTTTAGACCGATTAGATTAGGGCTAATGTCATCGTGCCATTGCTCTTCTGGCATCATAAGTCGGTATGGTACTGCCAACCGTGCTTCGCACTGCTTGTCTGCTATTTTTTTTGGAGATTGATCAAATCCCTATTTTCTCGCAGCCTGATCTGGTCCTATTTTTTCGGGGTCAACATCTTCTTGGCCCGGCATCAAATGTTCTTCTCTGCCAATCAGTGCTTCGCATTAAAGGTCCTTTTGTGCCAATGACTACTCGACATCCTCCTTGGCGTGGTCTCTTTCCTGGGCTAATATGCTCCTGCTCTACCAGCTGTTGTGCCATCAGCTATGCCAACCTGCAAAAAGGTTCCAAAAACAACCCTTCACACTGGTATAACACCGAATCCTTACTCTTTATGCAATGCATGATTTTGTGACCTAAATGCAACTAAATGTGCTTAAAAGACAAGGAAGACATGTGAAATAAGCATTAAAATTTATACTTTTGGAGTGTCAACACTCCCCCACACCTAGCCCATTCCTTGTCCTCAAGTAATGAAAAATAAAATTAAAATGATGAAAGTGATACATCGGCAAAGTTTTGGTTGGCATGTCAACTGATGCTGGCAAGTAAATGTTTGCATAGATCTGTCCTCAGTTATCTTAGTGCAGTAATGCCAAATAGGTAGTAATTCAAGAGTAGCAATATAAATCTAGTCTAAGGTCATGAAGAGTGCATGATGTACGAGCAATATGCATCAAATATCCTTTCACTCATTTAGCAAATTTTACTTCCTAAACTCAGATTATTTTATTTTATTATTACTGGCATTAGATTAGGGTAGCATCATGCATTGTTTGACGTGAGATATAAGAGGGAGCATACCGCGAATACCCACGTTAGTCTAGATCACATCACTTACTAACCTATTACACTCATAGCTTAAGTAATTTGGCTTGAGAACTAAAAGGGAGCAAACCACGAAGCCCCAAGTTAATAAATTTTCCTAGGCAGAGGAGTGTTCTAAAGTTCTTCAGCATTTGGCACACATTGGTGCACTATCCTTGGCGTTCTCTTTTATTATTAGAATCCGAGCATAGTTTCAAACAGTCTATGTTTTCTAGGGAACTAGATACATATCACGTGTTAAATGTAAATTCAATTCCCTAAACTAGAGATCAATTGCCAAGCAATCTTGGCATACTATCCTGCTGGCATAAACATATAAAGATTTTAAATTTCCTCATCGGATAGACACCTAGGTCAAATTAAACTTGAATAAAAAATTTAATGTGCTTCAAAAATCGGCCGAGACAAAATTTTCTTTTTCACTTTTATATTAATGGTTCAGTATGTAACTAAACTATATGAATTGCATGGCACGGCAACAAAAAGTTAAACATAGAATGTATGACATAATGCAAGAAAATGCACACCCCCAAACCCAAGATGTGCATTGTCCTCAATGCATGAAACAACACATATATACAACAAAAACAGAAAAAATGCATGAACATGTGAATGCAAATGAAATGTAAAGAGTTAGGAAGAAGAAGACTCCCCTTCAGAAGAGACTCCTCCTTGGGCAGCACGGGCTTCAGCTGCTAACTTGGCTCGGGTCTTTCTCTAGGATAAGCTTCTACAGTCATGAGCCATCCTCTTCTTTCTACTCCACCCTTTGGTGGTAGTGGAGGCAGAGGTGTCTTTCACAACCTTCATCGGCTCAGATGAAGTTGGTGTAGCAGCAGACTCGACAGGGGCAGTAGGTTTCTTCTCACTTTCATCATCAGATTCTTGTGGCATAGCAGATTTGACAGTTTCATCTTTGATTGCACTGTCATCGGCTAACATTACCCTAAATTAATGCTGGTGATATATCTGGGAAAGCAATGCTGTCGTCTCTGCTGGCATTGAGGTTGTTGGCTTTGCCTTTGGTTCTTTGGCCTTTGGTGTTGGCGTGGCAGCCTTGCCCTTACCCTTGTTCCTGTCCTTCACATTAATGCCTGTGAGGTTCCTCCAGCCGGTTGGCGTAATTGTGTAGCCATTTACCTCGAGGGAAATGGCTTCCTCTGTCGTGGGCACATTGTATCGTAGACAAATATTACAAATCAAAAGAAGAAATAACAAACCTCCAATTGGCTTGAGGGAACAATTGTATACCCCATCAAATATAATCCGATCAACATTAATTTTCTTGCCCATCATAATAGAATGCAACAAAATCAGTCGGCTTCCGGAACGATCTCATTGTGGGTCGTCAGCATCAAACTTGCCTTGAGAAAATGGTTCCAACCCTTTTTCTTGTGGTTTAAGGGCCACTCTTTTGACCATTCGCTGTCCTTTGGAGGATACGATCCACTTCGTGCCTGATTCACACAAATCTTCCAATAGCGTCTTACATTTGGCAGCGGTCATGTTGGCAGCAAACGCGGCATGCTCATCCTCCCCATCCAACTTGAGCAGTATATTGATAGACCCTTCATCAAATCGCACACATTCTCCTCCAATCATCAAAAATGGGTTTGTTTTAGTAGTTAAATGTAACGCCCTGATTTTGGGCCTAGATGTTTTGGACATCGGATCGGACCGGTCGGAAATGGTTCGAATTGCGATAGGTGGTTTAAGGAAATCAAGGATCGGGATAGGATAAAAATATGGTAAAAATTGCTAAAATTCTCTAAAATCATGTTTAAGAGGTTGGTCAAATCAATTTTACAAAAAGAGTTTCGGAAGTGGTACATTTTGGATAGTGACCAAAATGTAAAGTTTCAAAACTGTGGAAAATGTAATTTTGAAAGAGGAGCCAAAATCTTAGAATCTTTAGGGAGCTTTATGGTAATTTAGCCTTTCCTTAATATGACATGTGTTTTAGAAGGATTTTAAAGTGATTAAATAAAAGGGTTTTTATTTAATTAAAATTAATAAAATAAGAAAAGTGAGATTTCATTTGACGTAACTACCTTTCTCTTCTCATTTTCAGTCAAACACCATTCTAACTCATTTTCTCCAGAATTCTTTTCTCCCAAACACTCTCTCATTAATTTCCAAATCAATTTCAAGATTTCTCTTCAAGGTTTTCAAGTTTTAAGAAACTAAAACTTGTCATTCATTGAAGAAAGCAAGGATTGGAGGTAAATCTCGTTCTCAACCTTCAATCTAGGTTCTTTATTGAAATTCTAAAGATCTTTGGCTTCTAATTAATGTTTTTGGTTGAGTTTTCATTATAGTTGTGATTTGAGATCAAAATATTACAAGAATATGATTAAAATCTTGATTTTCGGAATTGTTTTGATAGGCTCTGTTTTGGATTGATTTTAATTGAGTTTTGTGTTGATTAATATGTTGAAAAAAGGTTTTGTTGATAAAGATCCCGAAATCCTTGAGATCCTTGAGTTTCTTGATGGTTTTAGTTGGGTTTTGTAGTGAAATGATTTTGTAATGCTTGCTAGAGGTATAAGGATGGGTTTAGGTTGGTTTTAGATGTGTTTTGATGTTTATAAATGGTTGAAAGTGATGTATGTTGGCTGGGCTTGGTTTAGGAAGCAATCAGATTGAGTTTTCTGTTTTGGTGATCAAAATAGGGGATCTTGATCCGGGAGCAAACGATATGTTTTTGGAAGCTCCGAAAGGGTAATTTTCGTGTCGACGAGCAAGGCTTTGTGTATCGGTGAGTGGGAATGGATTTTCCAGCTTTGTAACGCTTTGAGCGTGGTCTTGAGAGCTTAGTGTAAGTTTGAAACACTTAGTTAAGCTCAAAAGTAAGTGATTCGAAAGTCTCTCTCGGAATGTGCTATGTTTTTGTCGAAAAATGCACTTGATGTAAATGTGGTTTTATTTACTGTTTTAAAGCATGTTTTGAGCATTGATAATGATGGTGTTTATTGCCATGTTTTTAAGGATGCATTTGGTAGATGATCCTTGGATTTGTGAAATGTATGTGTTTTAGATTTAGCATGTTATGCTTGTGAACATGACATTGTGTTTATGCTTGTAAAACAGTAGAATATTGATGTGAGTTGATTATATTGGCAAGTGATGGAAATGGTTTTTGATGACTTTAATCGGATATAGTTAGCCGGCTATAGAATTGGGTGCACCGTGAATAAACTAGCCTTGGATGTCGAGGGGTTGTAATTGTACCGTAAACTCCATCCAAGTACCCTAACGATTGAGGCTAAGATCACAACGGTTGATGGTTTAATTCCATGTTTGGATCTCATGATATGTGTCTGTAGCACTAATGTTTTGATATAATAATTGAAAAATGTTTTTGGACTTATCTAAAAAGTATTTAAAACAATTTCCAAAGTCCACATATCTTGAAACTATGTTTAGGGATGTTTTTAAATGAGTTTAATATGTTTTCAAAGGCCAAACTACTCAAAATTGTCCAGGTGTTTCGAAACACCTTAGGGCGTTTCGAAACAGGGGATTGCAGTAGCAAAATCGTTTCGAAACTTGTTTCGAAACGGGCTTACCCTAGACTGAATTTTTGCCCAGCGTTTCGAAACGGGCTAGGCCGTTTCGATACGCCCACGTGGCAATGACCCCAACGGTCATAAACCCCAACGGCTATTTTCCCAACCAACTTTTAAATGCAGGCGTTTCGATACGGGACTGTAGCGTTTCGATACGAGTTTCGAAACGGCCAGGAGGCGTTCCGAAACGGACATGAGGCGTTCCGAAACGGCCAGGAGGTGTTCCGAAACGGATGCCCTGACAGACTGCAACGGCTCTTTCTACATTAAGAGTGTTTCGAAACGGCTTTGAGCGTTTCGAAACGGGGAGCTGCAGAATGCATTTATGGTGGGAATTAAAGTCCTCAACGGCTCCAATTTGATCCCAACGGCTAGTAACGGCTACAAACTCAATTGGGAGTATAAAAGGGACCTCCAAGCATCAAGAGAAGGCTAATGCTTCAATTGTCAATCAACAAATGATCAAAGATTGTCTTTGCACTTAAATTGTCATTTATTGTATACACAAACACTAGTGAGCCAAAATTGTCAAATTTGCTCAAGTGTTTTAGGATTTGGGTGAGAGCTTCATTGTGCAAACAAACACCTATTAGAGGGTTTAAGTTTGCTTTATTTATCTCTTTATAAAAGAGGGTTTTGATCAAGGCTTTGGGTAGAAGCTTGATCGGTTGTAAGGGTTTCCTCCTAATCCTAGAAAAGGGGACGAATCAATTAGTGGATTGATTGTGAAATCCTTAGTGGGAAGCTAAGGTAGTGGATGTAGGTGCTTGTTAGAAGACCGAACCACTCTAAAATCATTGTGTCTTATTCTTTTTAGCTTCCTTAACCCTTCCACCCAAATATCCACCTCTCCACCACTTGGTGAGCATAATTGGTTGATCGAATCGAGCACCACACAACTCAACAATTGGTATTAGAGCTTGGCTCAATCGAAGAGGATTCACATCCTATTGAGAAGATCCGGCAAGCTCGATCACTAGTTCATCAACCGGCTCAAATGGCACAATCAATCGACAAACCGCCTTTCTTTGACGGAGACCACTATGCCCATTGGAAGACAAAGATGAAATTCTTCTTGAAGTCAAGAGATTACAAGCTATGGGACATAGTTGAAGATGGTCCGTTCGTGCCTCAAAGAAGTAAAACGGAGTGGAGTGCCGACGATCGCAAGAAGATGGAGCTCAATTGCAAGGCCTTGCACATCTTGTTTTGTGCTTTTGGCCCATCCATCTATGAGAAGATGTCTTCTTGTGAGAGTGCCAAGGAGGTATGGGACAAGCTTGAAGTCACATACGAGGGAACCAATGAAGTCAAGGAGACCAAGATTGGGCTCCTAACCTTAGAGTATGAGAACTTCAAAATGGATCCGGAAGAGAACATCGAGAAGATGTTTGATAGGTTCTCCACCATCACCAACGGTCTTAAAGGTTATGGAGAAGCCATCCCGGAAGAGAAGCTTGTCCGAAAGCTCATCTACTCACTTCCCGAGTCTTGGGACTCAAAGAGGACCGCCATCATCGAAGCCAAAAATTTGAAGACTTTGAAGCTTGATGAACTTATGGGGTCTCTTCTCACTCATCAAATTATGAAGAAAAACAAGGAAGAGGAGAAGAAAAGGGAAGAAATTAGAGCTATGGGAGAGAAGAAAATCAAAGGGCTTGGCATCAATGCTAGTGCCATGGCTCTCAAATCCTCCACTTGCCATCATGTCTACTCAAGTGAAGAGGAGGATGAAGAAGAAGAGATAGTTCATCTCTTCAAGAAGTGTGCCCCGTTCATGAAGAAAGCCTTGAGAGAGCTTGAACGAGAACCTAAGAGAAAGGAGAGGGCAAGCACTTCAAGCCATAAGAAGAAGGCACAATTGGCTACTTGGAGTGATGAAGACTCCACCGACGATGAACAAGCCAACCTTTGCCTTATGGCCATCGAAGAAGATTCAAGGGTAACTTCTAATTCATCTACTTCATGTTCTTACACTTTTGATGAATTACAAGATGCCTATGATGAATTGGTTTTAGATTTTAAAAGCCACATTTTGAAAAACAATAAATTGATTTCAAAGTTAAAAATTCAAAATGATTTGCTTTCTAAAACCAAACTTGAACTTGAAGCAAAACTTGAAGAGTTTGAATTAAAATGTTTTGATTTACAAAAATTGCTTCAAAATGTTCAAGTAGAAAAAGATTTGATTTCCAAAGAGCTTGATAAGAAAAACAATTTTGGAAAATCAAATTTTTATGTTAGACAATCTAGTGCCCCTAGATTTAAAAATGGTAAATGTTTTAGAAGTGTTTGGGTCCCAAAAGGACTAACCACTTCAACTAAAAAGGATGAAATTGAAAAATGGATTCCTAAGGGGACTAAATTTTGTGCAACTAACGTTTATGGATCCAAAGCAATTTGGATACCAAAAGTTACTTGATTGTCTATTGTAGGTGTGATGGAGATGTTCAACAAGTCAAACATTGAGGGGGAGCTCCATACACACAAGGAAGAACACTTGAAGAAGGAAGGCTTCACATCCTCCCTTGGATTCAAGTGTGGGTAAAATTTCTAGTTGTTTTGTGCTTTCATTTGTTTATTTCTTAGTTTAAATTCAACTAGATGATCATTTATGATGGACTAACATTTCAATGATGCCTTGAGTAAGGGGGAGCCATTTTTAAACCAAATTTTTATTTTTGTCAAAGTTTTTACCTCCATTGTTATTTTGAACTTAATGTTTTAAATTCTTTTTGATATAACAAAAAGGGGGAGAAATGGTTTGAAAAATTGAATTTTCAAATGAATAAGGGGGAGCTTTATTTGATTTCATATCTTTAGTCTCTTATTCACATTTTTAAAGTTAAAGGGGGAGAATCCCAAACAATTTTTCAAGTGAGTTTTATTATATCAAAAAGGAGGAGATTGTAGAACTAATGTTTTGATATAATAATTGAAAAATGTTTTTGGACTTATCTAAAAAGTATTTAAAACAATTTCCAAAGTCCACATATCTTGAAACTATGTTTAGGGATGTTTTTAAATGAGTTTAATATGTTTTCAAAGGCCAAACTACTCAAAACTGTCCAGGTGTTTCGAAACACCTTAGGGCGTTTCGAAACAGGGGATTGCAGTAGCAAAATCGTTTCGAAACTTGTTTCGAAACGGGCTTACCCTGGACTGAATTTTTGCCCAGCGTTTCGAAACGGGCTAGGCCGTTTCGATACGCCCACGTGGCAATGACCCCAACGGTCATAAACCCCAACGACTATTTTTCCAACCAACTTTTAAATGCAGGCGTTTCGATACGGGACTGTAGCGTTTCGATACGAGTTTCGAAACGGCCAGGAGGCATTCCGAAACGGACATGAGGCGTTCCGAAACGGCCAGGAGGTGTTCCGAAACGGATGCCCTGACAGACTGCAACGGCTCTTTCTACATTAAGAGTGTTTCGAAACGGCTTTGAGCGTTTCGAAACGGGGAGCTGCAGAATGCATTTATGGTGGGAATTAAAGTCCTCAACGGCTCCAATTTGATCCCAACGGCTAGTAACGGCTACAAACTCAATTGGGAGTATAAAAGGGACCTCCAAGCATCAAGAGAAGGCTAATGCTTCAATTGTCAATCAACAAATGATCAAAGATTGTCTTTGCACTTAAATTGTCATTTATTGTATACACAAACACTAGTGAGCCAAAATTGTCAAATTTGCTCAAGTGTTTTAGGATTTGGGTGAGAGCTTCATTGTGCAAACAAACACCTATTAGAGGGTTTAAGTTTGCTTTATTTATCTCTTTGTAAAAGAGGGTTTTGATCAAGGCTTTGGGTAGAAGCTTGATCGGTTGTAAGGGTTTCCTCCTAATCCTAGAAAAGGGGACGAATCAATTAGTGGATTGATTGTGAAATCCTTAGTGGGAAGCTAAGGTAGTGGATGTAGGTGCTTGTTAGAAGACCGAACCACTCTAAAATCATTGTGTCTTATTCTTTTTAGCTTCCTTAACCCTTCCACCCAAATATCCACCTCTCCACCACTTGGTGAGCATAATTGGTTGATCGAATCGAGCACCACACAACTCAACAGTGTCCCGTACTCTTGTTAGGGGAATTATACAACCACCGATGAGTGGTGTTGAGGGTTGTGATTGTACTGTTATACTCCACCACGGGTGTCACAACGATATAAGGTTGCTCTCGTGTGTGAGTCTTGTGTAGTCCGGTAGTGTGTATGAAGCGTGTGGGACAACGCTTGTAATCTGCATACCCGATTGTGTCATTTGTGTTGGTTTTTATATGGTTTGAGAATTGATCACTTGTGAGCCAGTATAATGTTGCTAGTTAATGGTTTAAGCATGAGATGCTTTTGGTTAATGCTAGAATGCATGAGATGCTTGGTTTAAGCATGAGTAAAAGGTTACTTGCTGTTATTTTGATAATGCTATAAGCATGTGGTTTAAAAAGTGCATTGATGCTTGTAAAGCATGTTTTAAGGAAAGGCATGAAATAAAAATTGATGATATTTTCGGTTTTATAAAATGCATTGATGAATGTTAGTTTAGCGATCCTCACTAAGCTTTATGCTTACGCTCTTTTGTTTCATCAATGCAAAGAATTAGGCTTTTGTGGCAGCAAGAAGGCAAGTGGAATCCAAGCTTTTTGACTAAACAAAGTAGGTGGTTTTACCTAAGTGTAATAAGAGGCGGGTGGGATTTCTACCGTTGGTTTTATTTGGTGATGTTGAACACCTTGAGCATGTTTGATTTCCTTATATTGGTTTGTAAGTGGCCTTTGAATGTTGATTTAAGCTTGAATGTGGTTTTTAGCCTTTCTCTAGTTTTGACATCTAGGAAGCATGCCTATAGTTCTTAAGCTTGAAAGTTTGATGCAATGTGTTAGCTTGTGCTTTTTATTGGTGATCTTTGATGTGTATTCATATTGTATGTGTGATGTGGCATGTATTGGGATGATTTCGGAAGTGAATAGTTGGGTAAAACCATCAATTTGGGAAATTACAGGGCAAGGCGTTTCGGAACGCCCTTACCTGTTTCGGAACGATGGCCTGGAATGGTCATGGTGTTTCGGAACGGGTAGGCACGTTCTGGAACATTTCCCCACTCGAATGCATTGTTTCGAAACGGGTTTCGGAACGCACCCGCGTATCGAAACGGTTAATCTGGTTTCAAAACGGTTGTTCCGATACGAGGTCTTGTGGTTCGAAACACTTGACCGTTGGATGTTGAATTTGAATTGTTTCAAGTTTCTCTTTCTTGCGTTTTGGTCCCTGAATATAGAGTGTTTAATTAAATGAGTCTAGATGATCCGTTTGAGATGAAACTTGACATGCTGTCATGTTATATGACTAATTTTGGATTGGTAACATTAAATTCTGAATAGACCTTGTAATTTTGGGAATTTACAATTTAGTCCCTAAAAGACATTTGTATGCAATTGAACCCCTAATTGAGCTCTGTTCGCTCTGTCGCTTTCGCTAAATCAAAATGCTAATCATATAGGATAATAATGTATATCTAGGAAAGATAAAATGAAAAAAGGGTCGTTTATCGAAGTTGACTTTAACGAGTTGACTTTGGTTTTCCCCGTGTAATTTTCATAGTTCAGGTCGGGCGTTTAGGCCGGGCGAAGGGGGTTACATTTGTTGGTATCAGAGCCAGGTTACGAAAGAATTGGGGATGATGGTAAGTGAAATTGGTATGTTTTGATGTATGTTGATTGAAAAAGCATGTTTGGATTGTATGTCAGAGTTTATGCCATGCTTGATTGAAGTAAATCAAATGCGAGGTGAACATGATTGTATGTTGATGATGTGATATTGATATGTGCTGATTTTGGATGATGGAAAGCATGATGAGCATGATATGCTATTGTATG
Organism: Hibiscus trionum; assembly: GCA_030270665.1. Classification (NCBI taxonomy): domain Eukaryota; kingdom Viridiplantae; phylum Streptophyta; class Magnoliopsida; order Malvales; family Malvaceae; genus Hibiscus; species Hibiscus trionum. Next base: position 35,704,215 of record BSYR01000021.1, read on the forward strand.
CTATGTTATGTTTGAGGGAAATCAGGGTGCCCATTGCCTTATTACACTGATTAAATGTTTTTGTGAACATGGATCCTTGCTTGAGGCTGGCCTAAATGGTTTGTTTTGTTTTATTGTTATGCCTTGTTAAAAATAGCACCATGGGTCCGAGGAGAGAGCTATGGTTGAACACAGTAGTGCCTGCGGCTGAGCATGGTGTCCAGGTGAGCAAGGGGCTGATGTCCCTCCTGGTGGAAACTTACCTCCTCCGCCACCACCTAGAGGTGGGGATCAGGAGCAACAAGGATATGCTGGTTCGGGTTTGGGTGATCTGACACTGTTGGTTCAAGCGATCACCGGGGCGTTTCAGGCTGCAGTAGCTGGAGCGTATGTACAAGCCCCTGCAGCTCGGCATGCATGTTTACCCTTGGAGAGGTTGAGGAGTCTAGGAGCTGTTGAGTTCTTTGGAATGTCTCCTGAGGCGTCAGAAGCTTGGTTGGCAAGCACGATTCGTATAATGGATCAAATGGGATGCAACGATGTGCACAAGTTGGGATTCGCAGTTTCCTTGCTTCAGGGCGGCGCATATAGTTGGTGGACAACTACCACTGCGTGAATGGAACCCAACGAAGTAGATTGTGGGTTTTTCAAGGGTGCCTTTAAGAGGAAGTATCTAGGAGTGAGATACTTGGATGAAAAGAAGCGTGAATTTATGTCGCTTGTTCAGGGAAACCTTTCTGTGGCCGAGTACGAGGTCCAGTTCATACGTTTGAGCCAGTATGCCCCTGAGCTGATACCTAGTGAGAGGCATCGTAATGAGCGCTTCTAGTACGGGCTGGTGCAGGAAGTCAAGACATACATGTTGGTTTCAGATTACACTGATTTCGATGTGGTTGTGTGTCGAGCCAAAGACATTGAACATAGCTTGGGTTTGGAATCCCGAGGAGTTGGTTCTAGCTCTGGGAAGAGAGCAGCTAAGTCTAGTTCCGGTGGTGAATGGAACAAGAGAGGCCGAGATAAGAGATATCAGCCAGCTACGAGGTGAGGTAATGTGGGACATGGTGCACCGGTTCAAGGAGATCGGATGAGAGCGAAACATAACACATGCTAGACGTGTGGATCTTGGGGTCGTCTGAGGCGAGATTGTCCCCGAACGGCTAGGGAGGTTCAGGCTCCTGTGGTGTAATAGGGAATTCGTGCTGGAATTGTGGTTCAACGGATCACATGAGGAGAGAGTGTCCTTTGTTGGCTGGTGGAGGCCAAGGATGTGCACATGCTGTGGCTGCACCTCAGGGAGGTCGTGGGCGCGGCCGAGGGAACTTTCAGAGGATAGATGATGGGCATCAGGGCATTGCTCATGTTGTAGCAGTTCGACCTGAGGGAGGCGGTCCTGCGAGGGTCTATTCTCAGCGCGAGGAGCGTAATGATACTGATGTCATCGCAGGTACCTTTGCTCTTCAGTCTTTATCATTGTTGGCTTTGATTGATTCTGGATCCACGCATTCTTATATCTTGAGTGAGCATGCGCATTTGCTTGATATACCTATTGAGTTGCTCGAAGTAGGATTGTAAGTGACTAGTTCTTTTGGTGAGACTCTAGTCACTAGGAAGTTGTATAGGATATGCCCTTTATCTGTGCAAGGTCATGTTTTTCTTGTGGATTTGATGGAGTTACCCTTCTATAGTTTTGATGTGATCCTTGGTATGGATTGGTTGACTGAGCATAGATCGGTGGTTGATTTTGATATCAAGCGGGTCACCTTAAAGCTTGCCGATGATTATGAAGTGGTGATAGTAGGCGAGAATGTGAAGTTCTTGTTGAATGTGATTTCGGCTTTGGAAGCAAATCGTATGCTGAGGTTGGGTTGTGAGGCTTACCTTGCCTATATGATGAATCCCGGCACAAAGGATATTCGTGTGCAGGACATCAGAACCGTTTACGATTTTCTGGATGAATTGCCTGGGTTGCCACCAAACAGAGAGGTTGAGTTTGGTCTCGAGTTGTATGAGAATACGACTCTGTTGTCCATTTCTCCTTATTGCATGGCACCTAAAGAGCTAAAGGAGTTGAAAATGCAGCTTCAGGAGTTGTTGGATCGAGGGTTCATTCGGCCGAGTGTGTCACCTTGGGGTGCACCGGTCTTGTTTGTAAAGAAGAAATATGGGACGATGTGGATGTGCATAGATTATCAGCAACTGAACAAGTTGACGATCAAGAATAAGTATCCATTGCCTAGGATTGATGATCTCTTTGATCAGTGTCGAGGAGCTTCGGTGTTTTCTAGGATAGACCTGAGGTCAGGATATTACCAGCTGAAGGTGAAGGATGTGGACGTACCTAAGATAGCTTTTCATACAAGGTACGGGCAATACGAGTTCTTAGTCATGTCGTTTGGTTTGACCAATGCCCCCGCCGCTTTCATGGACATGATGAATCGTGTGTTCCATGAGTTCTTGGATCAGTTTATGGTGGTGTTCATCGTTGATATCCTTGTGTATTTGCATACCGAGGAGGATCATGATAGACACTTGAGAATAGTTTTGCAAGTGTTGTTGGAGAACCAGTTGTATGGCAAGCTAAGTAAGTGTGAGTTTTGGCTTAAGGAGGTGGTCTTCCTTGGGCATGTTGTATCAGTTGAGGGTATTCGCGTTGATCCGCTAAAAATAGAGGCTGTGATGAGCTGGAAGGTGCCAAAGTCGGTGACAGAGGTACGAAGTTTTCTTGGTTTGGCTGGGTATTACCGTAGACTCGTCGAAGGTTTCTCGAGGATAGTTGCACCTTTGACCAAGTTGTTGCAGAAGAATGTTCGCTTTGAATGGACAGATGTGAGGCATCAAGCTTTTGAGAAGCTGAAGGAAGCTTTGACGCAAGCTCCTTTCATGATTCAACCTGAGTCTAGTAAGGAGTTTATGGTCTATAGTGATGCATCCATTGTTGGTTTTGGCTGTGTGTTGATGCAAGAGGGTAAGGTGGTAGTCTATGCATATAGACAATCGAAGGTGCATGAGCGTACCTACCCTACTCACGATCTTGAGCTTGCGGCTGATGTGTTTGCCATGAAGATCTGGAGGCATTACCTGTACGACGAGAAGTGTGTTGTGTTCACGGATCATAACAGCTTGAAGTATCTTATGTCTCAGAAGGAGTTGAATCTTAGGCAACATTGTTGTGGAGTTGCTTAAGGATTATGATCTGTCGATTGAGTATAACCAGGGTAAAGCTAATGTTGTGGCCGATGCTTTGAGCAGGAAAGTGGCCGTGGAGTTGAGGGTGATGTTTGCTCGCTTGAGCATATCGCGTGAAGGTGGTCTTATCGCTGAATTGCAAGTGAAACCATCTCTGATTAAGTTGATCAAAGATAAGCAGTTGCTTGATGATTCCCTTGTTCCTCATTTCAGGACATTGCGGAGGCTAAGCCTTCGAATTTCAGTTTTAATGATGATGGTGTTCTGTGTTTTGGAAGTCGAATAGTGGTGCAAGATGATGTTGAGTTGAGGCGCACTATTTTGACTGAAGCTCATAGTAGTCCCTTTGCTATGCATCCTGGTAGTACGAAGATGTATCATGATTTGAAGGATGAGTACTATTGGGTGGGGTTGAAAAAGGATGTTGCTGAGTTTGTTAGTAAATGCATGGTGTGTCAACGAGTGAAAGCTGAACATCAGGTTCCTTCGGGGTTGTTGCAGCCTTTGAGAATCCCAGAATGGAAGTGGGAGAGAATTACTATGGATTTTGTGTCAGGTTTTTCGTTGTCACCGTCGAAGAAGAATTCAGTTTGGGTGATTGTGGATCACCTTACGAAGTGTGCACATTTCTTGCCTGTGCATACTATGTATACGTTGGATAAGTTGGCGGAGCTGTATATTGCTGAGATTGTACGGTTGCACGGTGTGCCAAGGTCCATAGTGTCGGATAGGGATCCGAGGTTTACATCGCTATTTTGGGAATGTTTGCATCAATCCTTGGGTACACGGTTGAATTTCAGTACTTCGTATCATCCTCAAACGGATGGACAGTTGGAACGTGTGATCCAGGTGCTTGAGGACATATTGAGGTGCTGCATAATAGATTTCCAGGGTTCTTGGGAGAAGCACTTGTCGTTGTTTGAGTTTTCGTAGAACAATAGTTACCAGGCGAGTATTCAAATGGCTCCATACGAGGCTTTGTATGGGAGAAGATGTAGAACCCCTCTCTGTTGGGCAGAAGCTGGGCAAAAGTTTATTTCGATGCCAGCTATGTTGAAAGGAACCACCGATAAGGTGAAGCTCATTTGTGAGCGCTTGAAGGCAGCATCGGATCGGCAAAAGTCTTACGCGGATCTAAAGCTTAAGGTGATTAAGTTCGCGATGGGCGAACGTGTGTTTTTTAAAGTATCGCCTTGGAAGAAGGTGATGAGATTTGGGCGTAAGGGTAAGCTTAGCCCGAGGTTTATTGGACCTTATGAGGTTTTGGAGTGTATTGGTCCTGTGGCTTATCGATTAAGGTTGCCTCCCGAGTTGGAAAGGATTCATGACGTGTTTCATGTTTCGATGTTGCGGAGGTATAGATCGGATCCTTCACATGTGATGTCGAGGAAATAGAGTTGAATCCAGATTTGTCTTATGATGAGGAACCGGTGAAAATCCTGGATTTGAGCAGCAAATTTCTTCATGGCAAGACGATAGAGCTTGTGAAGGTGTTGTGGCGACACCGAGTAGTTGATGAGGCCACTTGGGAAATCAAGGCGGGCATGCTGAAGCAGTTTTCGCACCTTTTTCCTTCAAGTAAAATTTTGAGGACGAAATTTCTGAAGTGGGGGAGAGTTGTAACGCCCTGATTTTGGGCCTAGATGTTTTGGACATCGGATCGGACCAGTCAGAAACAGTTCGAATCACGTTAGGTGGTTTAAGGAAATCAAGGATCGAGATAGGATAAAAATATGGTAAAAATTTGCTAAAATGCTCTAAAATCATGTTTAAGAGGTTTCTCAAATCAATTTTATAAAAAGAGTTTCGGAAGTGGAACATTTTGGGTAGTGACCAAAATGTAAATTTTCAAAACTGTGGAAAAATGTAATTTTAAAAGAGGAGCCAAAATCTTAGAATCTTCAGGGAGCTTTATGGCAATTTAGCCTTTTCTTAATATGACATGTGTTTTAAAAGGAATTTAAAGTGATTAAATAAAAGGGTTTTTATTTAATTAAAATTAATAAAATAAGAAAAGTGAGATTTCATTTGACGTAACTACCTTTATCTTCTCATTTTTAGCCAAACGCCATTCTAACTCATTTTGTCCATAATTATTTTTCTCCCAAACACTCTCTCATTAATTTCCAAATCAATTTCAAGATTTCTCTTCAAGGTTTTCAAGTTTTACGAAGCTAAAACTTGTCATTCATTGAGGAAGGCAAGGATTGGAGGTAAATCCCGTTCTCAACCTTCAATCTAGGTTCTTTATTGAAATTCCAAAGATCTTTGGCTTCTAATTAATGTTTTTGGTTGAGTTTTCATTATAGTTGTGATTTGAGATCAAAATATTACAAGAATATGATTAAAATCTTAATTTTCGGAATTGTTTTGATAGGCTCTGTTTTGGATTGATTTAAATTGAGTTTTGTGTTGATTAATATGTTGAAAAGAGGTTTTGTTGATATAGATCCCGAAATCCTTGAGATCCTTGAGTTTCTTGATGGTTTTAGTTGGGTTTTGTGGTGAAATGATGTTGTAATGCTTGCTGGAGGTATAAGGATGGGTTTAGGTTGTTTTTGGATGTGTTTTGATGTTTATAAATGGTTGAAAGTGATGTATGTTGGCTGGGCTTGGTTTAGGAAGCAATCGATTGAGTTTTCGGTTGTTTCGGATGGGTAATTGGTGTAGTTTGGGTGAGCAACGAGTTTGTGTTTAGTTGCTGTTGTTGAAATGCATTTTAATGCATTCGGATCTCTGTTTTGGTTATCAAAAATAGGGGATCTTGATCTGGGAGCAAAGGAGACGTTTCTGGAGGCTTCAGAAGGGTGATGTTCGTGTCGGCGAGCAAGGCTTCGCGTATCGGTGAGTGGGAATGGATTTTTCCAGCTTTGTAACGCTTTGAGCGTGGTCTTGGGAGCTTAGTGTAAGTTTGAAACTTTTAGCTAAGCTCAAGAGTAAGTGATTTGAAAGTCTTTCTCAGAATGTGTTATGTTTTTGTCGGAAAATGCACTTGATGTAAATGTGGTTTTATTTACTGTTTTAAAGCATGTTTTGAGCATTGACAATGCTGGTGTTTAATGCCATGTTATTAAGGATGCATTTGGTAGATGATCCTTGGATTTGTGAAATGTATGTATTTGAGATTTAGCATGTTATGCTTGTGAACATGACATTGTGTTTATGCTTGTAAAACAGTGGAATATTGATGTGAATTGATTATATTGGCAAGTGATGGAAATGGTTTTTGGTTACTTTAATCGGATATAGTTAGCCGGCTATAGGATTGGGTGCACCGTGAATAAAGTCACCTTGGCTGTCGAGGGGTTGTAATTGTACCGTAAACTCCATCCAAGTACCCTAATGATTGAGGCTAAGATCACAACGGTTGATGGTTTAATTTCGTGTGTGGGTCTTGTGATATGTGTAACACCCTTAAGCAGGGCTTAGAATAAGTATTAACTAATTAGATCATTGTTCAATTAAAGAGAATCAAGAAATTAATTGTAGTAATTAAAAGAAATCAAATTAAGGACTAAAATGAAAGATATGCAAATTGAGAGCCAAATTAAAAAGGACCTAATCGACTTAGAAGCGAAATGTAGGGGAATGCATGTAAAGAACTTTTTTGTCACATGACACAATTAGGTGTCATGCTCTCACCCTTGGAGAGTGGCATGTCCAGCCACTAAGGAGATGGTTATAAGATGAATCATCTTCATCTCCTTCATTTTTTTCTTTTATCGTTTCACACAAAAAAGAGAGAGAAAGCTTAAAAATAAAAATTCTGGAGATTTATGGAACCAAAATGCATGCATGTCAATGGATTTTAAGCTAGGAAAAACATAAGTTCTTACATCCACAAACAATTCATGTAAGTGTTCTAGCTAAAATTCTGCTCATGTTTTTTGTTTAAATGTTCTTGATGAATTGATGTGTTTCTTGAATTGTTTATGCTGTGAATTTGATTTGAGAATGATTGTTGATGTGTTGATAGGTTGTATGTTACATTAGGTTGCTTAAAATGCTAGAAAATTAATATGTATGAAGCTTGAATAATGAATATGCCCAGAATTGTTAGTTTTAGACACCTTTCGGAAATCTGGAAAATTGAGCATGTTAGAGTTGTTTCTGGAAAAAGTGTCCTTGAACAAAGTCGTAGAGGACAAAAAGTTTACATAAGATAGAGCTAATAATTGCACGAAAATGTTAAGTATGGGTCTCTTAATTGTTATTAGAAGTTACTGGACTGAAACTGGATGAATCTGGAATCTGCTGTACTAAATTGTAAAATTCGAAAATTTTAGGGGCTTCCATAATGTCAATAAAATTCTGAAATTTTTTTCTTGAAACAAGGGATTCATTAAATGAATGAAATTAAATGGCCAAGCTTGAATTAAGTCTCAATTGATAGGTTAAATGCATTTAGATCACATGTAGGATTATTAAAGGATTAAAGGGGACTGTTTTGTGGAAATTGATAAATTGAGGACTTGAATGCTTTGATTTTGAATATGTTAGAACTTCATTATTATGCTAATACATGTAAGTTAATATGGTTAAAATATCAGAACCAAATAAATTGTGAAACATATAATTTATATGCATTAAATCCACTAAGTTTAGCTTGGACAAATTCGATCTTGAAATTGACCTGTTTACAAATGCAAAACATATAATTGTGCCATACTTGATTTTAATGGTGTATTTATAAGCTTTTCAGAATGGTATGATATGATTTATTTGGATTTAGGAATAAAGAGTTATGAACAGATTAATGGACACTGCTCAAAACTCCCATGTTAGGGACAGCTTGTGTGTTTATTGTTGTTTGCTTGATTTGGTTGAATTTATATGCTAAGGTTGGTACTAATGAATGATATATGTGTTTTAATGGTTCAAGAGCCTATTGAGGAAGAGGCCATAGAGGATACAAGGAGTGTAACCCCCGTAGCCCGGCCTAGACGGTTGACCCGAACTACGAAGATTACACGGGGAAAACCAAAGTCAACCCGAAAGTCAACCTTGATTAACGACCCTTTTTTTTCTTTTTAAACTTGTCTAGATGCACATTTAACCTAGGAATACTCTTGAGATAAGCATACTCAAAAATCACAGCAATCGGAAAACGATAAGGGACCCAATTGCACAAAATACGAAATTAGGGACCAAATTGTAAATTCTGAAAATTAAGAGGACTTTACCAATTTTTAAGTTACCATTATGAAATTAGTCATGTTTCACGCCTCGATGCAAAATTTCATCTCAAACGGACATCTCAAACTCAAGCAATTGCACAATCAAGAATCAGGACCAAAACGTAAAGCTTGCAAACCTCAAAACCATTCAAATTTTATGCCCAACGGTCAGGTGTTCCGAAACGGGTCTAGGCCGTTCAGGAACACCCCTTGGCAGTAGCCAAAGTGTTCAGAAACGGGCTAGGCCGTTCAGGAACACCCTAGCCAAAACAAGGGCCTGTTTCGAAACAGGCAAGGGTGTTTCGAAACACCCTGCCCAGAAACAGCAGTTTGGCCTGTTTTAACACCTTTAAACCCCATCAAACATGCTCCAAACCATTCCACAATAAATCAACAACATGCCAAACATCAAACCTAGATGCACAAAACCACCCCTAGATGCACCAACTCATTCAACACATCCAACACTCAATCATGCTTTTCAAACAAGAAGCATAGCATAACAACTTAAGCATAAGAAGATTCAAACGTTGCAACCTTACACCACATAGTTCAAAATCATAAACCAAACTTGTCCAACATACAAATCCTCTTTAAACAACAATATAAGAGATTCTTCCCCCATTGCCTTTATTATCTATAGCTATTAACCGAGACATACATCTCAAGTGGAGTTCCCCCTTGAATCCCTTGCTTCTCGCTGCTCCAACTTCAAATGTCTGCATTGATGGACAAAAAGGAGCGTAAGCACATAATGCTTAGTGAGGAATGCTCAAAACCAAAACACCATCAATGCAGCGAGTCATAAAACTACTTTTAAAAGCAAACTCGATTCAATAAACCAAAGCAAGTTTGAAAACCCTTTTTAACAACATGCATAACATCTTGCATTGCTCAAACATGAAAAACAAACCCTTAGCTTAGAAGAGCTAAGAAAACCCTTTCAAAGCACAACTTGCAAAATAAACAATTTAACCAATCCAAGCATAAACATCACATGCAAGGTTAAATTCAAAACTTTGGAAAACACTTCCACTTCACATCATACCTTGCTCATACTTGAATATCATTTTAAAGCATGGATATCACAACATCGAGCATATCAATCCACATACCTTGATCATGCTCTCAACAAACAACATTCACTCGCAACAGCATAATATCAACATATCATACCCATCACACTTTCATCATACATAAAATCAGCTCACATCACCAGCATGAATCCACACTAACTCAACAAAGATTCATAACCAGAAAGCATGTTAAAAACATCAACAATTCGCTCACAGACACACATGTTTCAACCGGCTTTCATCCACACATTGGGATAACATCAAACACATTTTACAACAATTTAACGTTTTCCCCAATCATTCGCAACTCAGCTCTGATACCACCAAATGTAACCCCCGTAGCCCGGCCTAGACGGTTGACCCGAACTACGAAGATTACACGGGGAAAACCAAAGTCAACCCGAAAGTCAACCTTGATTAACGACCCTTTTTTTCTTTTTAAACTTGTCTAGATGCACATTTAACCTAGGCATACTCTTGAGATAAGCATACTCAAAAATCACATCAATCGGAAAACGATAAGGGACCCAATTGCACAAAATACGAAATTAGGGACCAAATTGTAAATTCTGAAAATTAAGAGGACTTTACCAATTTTTAAGTTACCATTATGAAATTAGTCTTGTTTCATGCCTCTCTGCAAAATTTCATCTCAAACGGACATCTCAAACTCAAGCAATTGCACAATCAAGAATCAGGACCAAAACGTAAAGCTTGCAAACCTCAAAACCATTCAAATTTTATGCCCAACGGTCAGGTGTTCCGAAACGGGTCTAGGCCATTCAGGAACACCCCTTGGCAGTAGCCAAAGTGTTCAGAAACGGGCTAGGCCGTTCAGGAACACCCTAGCCAAAACAAGGGCCTGTTTCGAAACAGGCAAGGGTGTTTCGAAACACCCTGCCCAGAAACAGCAGTTTGGCCTGTTTTAACACCTTTAAACCCCATCAAACATGCTCCAAACCATTCCACAACAAATCAACAACATGCCAAACATCAAACCTACCAATTTCCATCAAAATCTAGATACAAAACCACCCCTAGATGCACCAACTCATTCAACACATCCAACACTCAATCATGCTTTTCAAACAAGAAGCATAGCATAACAACTTAAGCATAAGAAGATTCAAACGTTGCAACCTTACACCACATAGTTCAAAATCATAAACCAAACTTGTCCAACATACAAATCCTCTTTAAACAACAATATAAGAGATTCTTCCCCCATTGCCTTTATTATCTATAGCTATTAACCGAGACATACATCTCAAGTGGAGTTCCCCCTTGAATCCCTTGCTTCTCGCTGCTCCAACTTCAAATGTCTGCATTGATGGACAAAAAGGAGCGTAAGCACATAATGCTTAGTGAGGAATGCTCAAAACCAAAACACCATCAATGCAGCGAGTCATAAAACCACTTTTAAAAGCAAACTCGATTCAATAAACCAAAGCAAGTTTGAAAACCCTTTTTAACAACATGCATAACATCATGCATTGCTCAAACATGAAAAACAAACCCTTAGCTTAGAAGAGCTAAGAAAACCCTTTCAAAGCACAACTTGCAAAATCAACAATTTAACCAATCCAAGCATAAACATCACATGCAAGGTTAAATTCAAAACTTTGGAAAACACTTCCACTTCACATCATACCTTGCTCATACTTGAATATCATTTTAAAGCAAGAAACCCTTAAAAACAAATGCAACATATGAACCACATCATACCTTGCTCATACTTCACATCATACCTTACTCATTCAATTTACCATATGCATTAAACAAATGCAACATATGAACCACATCACCAACCTTTGCATCACATGCCTTAAAAACAAGTCTTCACAAGACTTCAATGCACTAAAGAGATTTCATACACACATGCACCATTCTCAATAGATAACCAACACTTGTTCAAACTAACAAGTAAGCATGCATTCATAATACATTAAACATGTCTCATGCAACCATGCATCATTTCAAGCATCTCATGCTTCATTATATTCAAGAACATATATTGGCTTTCAAGTGATAAACCAAATCCACTTTTCAACTCAACATCCAATCGGATACGCGGATCACAAGCGTTGTCCCCTACGCTTCATACACACTACCAACCCAAGGTCCCCAAATGGAATTTTAACCACCATTTGACCTTACCACACACAAGGTCCTCATATGGAATTTTAACCACCATATGACCTCAACATTCACAAGGTTCCCATATATGGAATTTTAACCACCATATAACCTTAACATTCACAAGGTTCCCATATATGGAATTTTAACCACCATATAACCTTAACATTCCCAAGGTTCCCATATATGGAATTTTAACCACCATATAACCTTGACATTCCCAAGGTTCTCATATATGGAATTTTAACCACCATATAACCTTGACATATTCCGTTGGTAGTTGTATAACATCACTAACGAGATCCGGGACACCCTACACAAGATCCACACATGGACTTTACACCACCATTGTGATCTTAACAAGCACAAGGTCCTCAAATGGAATTTTAACCACCATTATTACCTTTGCTTACACAAGACCCACCCATGGAATTTCAACCACCATGGTGTTCTTGACCATCTCGTTAGGATACTTGGATGGAGTTACCGGTTCACTCATAACCACTCCACATCCAAGGCGACTTTATTCACGGTGCACCCAATCCTATAGCCGGCTAACTATATCCGATTAAAGTAACCAAGAACCACTTTCATCACTTTCCAATATAACCATCTTACCACATAAATCCATTGATTTACAAGCATAAACATAATGCAAAAACCATCATTTACCATCATCAATCCACTGTTTTTGAAGCATTAAACAAAGCCATTAAACAACATGCAACACCATGCATCAATTCCACAATTTTCAATGTACAAAACCAAGGATCTCTTACCTTGAGCATCCTTCTCTCACGGCTTTCATAACCAGCATAAAACCATGCTAAAATATGCTTTCAAAACAGAATTTAAGACATGCAAACCACATGCATTGCATCCAACAATCACAAATACTTTAAAAGCCAATTCACAACACAAACCAAGAGAGAAATCCATTTACTTACTCTTGAGCTTAGCAAAGTTGTTTAGACTTAAACTAAGCTCCCAAAACCATCAAACCTTGGTTTAAAAGCTGAAAACCCAATTTCACTCACCGATACACAAAACAAGGCTAGCCAACAAGCCTTCCAAGCATCCGAAACCTTCCACACCACCTCTAATGCTCACGGATCTTCCTCCCCTGTTTCAAGCACATAACATCAGAGGATTAATGCATCATAATGCACTAAAAACACCAGCAACACAACTAAACTCGCTGCTCATCACAAATCCAACATTTCGGCTACCAAACACAACCGAAATCACCACCAAACACTTCCGAAACTTAACCCAGCCAAGATCCATCACTTCTAACCATTTTTAATCATCAATTAACATCCAAAATGATCACAAACACGTCCTTATACCTCCAGCTATAACAGATCACCAAGATCACTCCAAAAACAACCAAAAACTCAAGCAAAACTTAGGAAATTCAACCTATTCGGGATTGCATTGATAAAACCTCAATTTCTCGTCAATTTAACATTCATTTAACATCAATTTGACACCTCAAAACACAGCCCAATCAGATCATACGAAATTTCAACAAAATCAAGCAAATCTTGCATTTAAAAGCCAAGATCAAGAACAAATCAATAAATCCTTTTATAAAACACAAATTAAGGATTGAGAACTTGGGAATTTCAATAAAGAACCTAAAGTTCAGAGGAGAAGGACGTTCTTACATCCAAACTTGAGTTTTCTCCCTTTTTGGAACCAAAATCTTGAAAATCCAAATAGCAAATGGTGAGGTTTTGTTGAAGAGATGATTAGAGATCAAAAGAGAATTGAAATGTGATATTTAGGGGACAAAATCAGAGGAAAAGCTCTGGAGAAAAATGTGTTTGGTTTGAGAGAAAAGATGAGAGAAAAAGGAAAAAGGAAAATGGAAAAGTTAGTTGGAAATGGCAAAATATCTTCCCTCCACTTTCTTTTATTTAAAAACCTTTAATAAATCATTTAATATTTTAGAAAAATCTGGAGAAACTCCCATTGGGTAAATAGCTCCTTAAAGATTCAAAGTTTCAATCCTTTTTAAAACAGTCACACAGTTTTCAAAAATTACATTTTGGTCACTAACCCAAAATGTCACTCTTCCAAACCTCATTTTGCAAAATTGATTTCACCTTTCTCTTATATATAATAAAAGAGGATTTTAGAACATTTTCCATATTTTTAATGCAACCCGAACTAGGCTTTTCTAAAAATCACCTTTTATATTCGAACCGCAACACGACCGGTCCGGTCCAAAACCCAAAACTTCTAAGCCCAAAACCGGGGCGTTACAAGGAGTGAACAATCTAGAAGAAGGGACAAGGGCATTGCGATAAAGGACAACAAGTAGCTTGGAGTATTGTGAGTGTAGTATTGTTTCAAGTGTTAGGATTAGTATCCTAAACTTATTATTTTTGTTTATTAGATAACCTAATGAAGTATGAAATGAATTTAAATTAATGGTTGGTAACTTAACTTGATAAGGAAGAAGGATTAAAGACTTGACTTATGACCTAAGATATTCTTACTTGCTAGATAAGCATGCTTAGCTTAGGTATTATGTTGCTACAATTTGTGGATTGATTAAGCTATGTAAAATGAGACTTTATGGATGATTTAGCTACTGTTTTGGATGGTTATATGCTTGAAATAATGTTATATGATTGCTGGAAACTTGATTGAGCATGACTTGAATGATTCACCTTGTAAACATGATAGAAATGGTTACTTGACTTGGTGAAATTATTGAATAACAAACCAATGACCTTGTTGGATATAAATGATAAGATCAAGACTTTGGTTGATTAGTGTCTATAGGTAGAAGGGCATGCCTTAGAGTCATAGAGCTCCTCTGAATACTGTTCCAAGTTGGTGGTTAGTCACCAATTTATCTTTAGGGTGGTAAGTCACCCTGATACTATTGCATCCTCTGATAAATGTTACAAGATGTATAATGTGGAATTGATACCTTTGGGCATCTAATGTTATATGTCAAATGTAGACTCGAATACCTTGTTCATTAATCACCCAAGGAGACTTAATTAAAAGTTACTTGATTTGAGAGATAAGTACCTAAATGATAGGTATTAATGAAATGTTACTTATATGCCTATTTGCCTTGTATGTGTTAAAACTTTTTAATGTTTTTTGATGTGGAATATGCTAAGGTTTTAAATGATTCTTGCTGTTTGAATGATTATGAAATTATGTTAATTATGTTGTATCAATTGGTGACTTGAAGTGGTTACAAGATTAGCTAAGTCTACTTATGTATGATGGACTAACTAGGTGAACTTTGATTAAAGCCTAGCTAGGTAATCTTAAAGATTAAATAATGCTTTAAAAGATAGAAATTAGTAAAGTTTAGGGCTGCCTAGCTAAGTACCATTTGTGTACTTACCACTCTTATGTTCCCTTTTTCCAAAAATTTCAGGTTCTAGTCTCGAAAGCTAGTCGATTGTCTTAGAGAGCAGATATTGAAGTTCAAGCACAAATATGACTCTTTTCGTTATCCTAGTTCGTGGCATAGATGTATATAAGTGTCACATGCATATGATACAAGTATTTTGGTTGCTTGACATGTAATTGTTATGTTTAAGACTTGGTTTGGTTATGTATATATATGTAAGCATAAGCTTGTTTTGTAATAACTTTATATTGACATGTAATAGTTGAATTGTATATATGTGTTTGATGTAAAGTGGCTATGTCTTGAGATTGTATTTATATATATATATATATGGTTTGTGTTTGATTAAAGTGTTGATATGAAATTGCAAATACTATGTGTTATTTAGATGTATGATATTCGAATGGATGGATGTGAACATGTATGATCTTGCTTGATTGATATGTTGATTGAACTATGGAAATTGTATCTAGAGTTTCTATTGGTTACATGATTAAGTTTGAATAAATTGTGACATTAGAGAATTATATATGTGTATATGTTATGAAAGTTTTAAAATAACCCACATATTTGTATACGTTTTGGTAACACGTTTCTAGTTCATAAGTTAAGTTTGATAATATACAAGCTGCATGACTTTGATTGACATTGTTACATGTTTTGTTTCGATTGTTTATTCGTTCTAAATCATGCGTTATAAGTCGTGACATCCCTCGCTCCTAACCCAGGCGAGGGGTGTTACAGTAATTAGCATCAGAGCTCAGGTTATAGATCCTAAAATTTGTTCGAACAAGTCATGCATCATACATGATTACACTATGCCACCTAGGAGTCTTATATTGAATTATTTGTGACTTCGCTCTCTAATTCCGAACTTTCCTCTGAATTCCTTATAGAATGTCTGCTACCAACTTAGCTCGGGACGATGAGAGTCCCCGAGGATCTTCTACTATGGACGGGGATAGCGTTGCTATGCGACCCCCAGTTGAACCTGAACAACCTCGAGTAGAAGTCCCTCCTCCTTTGGACAATGCGACCATCGAAACTGTTCGTCGGGAATGTTTTATCAGTGTCAAAGAAATATTCGATCACATTGCAACGGGAGTACAAGCAGCCCCGGTTGCTGTTGCACCATCTCCAGCCCCGATCGACAAGCTCACTTCACACCGAGCTACTCCTTTTAGTGGCATTGATATCAAGAAACTGGAAAAAGGTGAGCAGTGGCTCGATAAAACTATCCAAATCTTGACTAAGCAACTCAAATGTTTCGATGATCATAAACTCGAGTGTGCAGTCTCCTTATTAACAGAAGACGCCTTAAGCTGGTGGGAAACCACGATCCTGACTACCCATGCTGAGTTAGTGACTTGGGACTTCTTCGTTGATGAGTTTAAGAAGAAGTTCATTAGCGAGCATTATCTGGCCGACTGCAGAAATAAATTCCTCTACTTGAAGCAGGCCAATCGGCCGATTGAACAATATGTTGTTGATTTCTGCAAATACTGCAAATACGGAGCTGCTTACATTAAGACTGAAGAAGAGAAATGTCGTAAGTTCGTCGGTGGTCTGAACGACGAGCTAAAACCGATGTTCACTGCCCTTGGTCTCACAAACTTTCAAACTCTTGTGAACCGAGCTATTTCTACTGAAGCTACGATGAGTGTCACAGAAAAGCGAAAGAGTAGTTATCATCCGGACAAGGGTAAGAAAGGTGACAGTAAGTCCCGGTGGTCGAAGAGGTCAAAGCACCAAAATGAGTCCTTCTCTACTTATTCACCTGTCACTCAGAATGATTATCGACCTCCGCCCTCAAACAAGATGGCAATTCCGGTGGTTTCTGTTAACAACACCGGAAAATCAGAAAGGACACCTACTTGCAAATTCTGTCAAAAACAGCACTTCAGCCAATGCCGATTTCAATCTAATCTCTGTTTCACCTCTGGAGGCAATGATCATTATATTCGTGACTGCCCGAAGAAGAATGACCAAACTTCTACTCGTCACTCTAATTCGAGCCCGACACCTTCTGGTCGGAACAAAAATCTGAGGCAGGCTCAATCTAATAATTCGGGAAGAAGCAAGGCTGCCCAATCTAGAGCTCCTGCTCATCAGGAATCCCGAGCGCCATCTCATGTTTATCATATCTGCGGCCGAGAGGAAGAAGAATCTCCTGATGTTATTGCGGGTACGATTGAGCTAAACCTTAAATCTATTTATGCTTTAATAGATTCGGGGTCAGCCCATTCTTTTATCGCTTCCTACTTAATTAATGAACTTAAATTGCAACCCGAACATGTTCAAACTGGGTTAATTTTTTCAAACCATATAGGGGGTATTATGTCTATAAATTTGCTTTGTAAGGATTGTCAGATAACAATCCGAAATGTACCCTTTTCTTGTAACCTTATGTTCTAGCTAAATGTGAATTCGATTTAGTCCTATGACTAGATTGGTTGGGAAAACATGAAGCCTGGATAGATTGACAAAACCGTAGGCTATATTTAAAGGGTTTAGGAAAAGAATCCATTCTGTTAATAGATAAGAAACCAGCCTCCATTTTTGCCGCTATGGCATTAGAATTTGATCATGACTTCGGTTTACCTAAAATGCCGATTGTATCTGAATTTTCTAATGTCTTTCCCGAGGAACTCCCTGGTCTTCCTCCAACTCGGAAAGTTGAATTCAAGATTGAAGTTCAACCCGGAACCAATCCTGTGTCCATTACGCCTTATCGTATGGCACCGGTTGAACTGAAAGAATTGAAGAAGCAAATCCAAGAACTCGAAGACAAAGGATTCATTCGACCCAGTATGTCTCCCTGGGGTGCTCCTGTTTTGTTCGTGAAGAAGAATGACGGTACGATGCGACTCTGTATCGATTACCGACAACTTAACAAAGTAACCATGAAGAACAAGTATCCACTACGAAGGATCGAGGATCTATTCGATCAACTTAAACACGCAGTCGTATTCTCTAAAATTGATCTCTGGTCCGGTTACTATCAAATGAGGGTAAAAGAAGAGGATGTGCCCAAAACAGCCTTTAGAACTCGATACAGACATTACGAATTCTTAGTAATGCCGTTCGGTCTAACAAATGCCCCTGCTGCATTCATGGATCTGATGAATCAGGTATTCAAGCCTTATATCGATAAGTTCGTTGTCGTATTCATCGACGACATCCTTGTTTACTCCCGGAACAAGGAAGAACATGCTGATCATCTTCGAATTGTACTTCAGACACTTCGTGAACACCAACTATTCGCCAAGTTCTCTAAGTGCGAATTTTGGTTGTATGAAATTTCCTTCCTCGGACATGTCATTTCGTCCGATGGAATCGAAGTAGACTCTAAGAAAGTACAAGCTATTCTTGATTGGAGACCTCCGAGAAATGCGAGTGAGATCCGAAGTTTTCTTGGCTTAGCCGGTTATTACCGAAGATTTGTGAAGGGATTCTCAGTGATTGCTACACCGTTAACTAAACTTCTCCGAAAGGATGTAACCTTCGAATGGTCGGAAAAGCAGCAACGAAGCTTCGACCAACTAAAACAAGCTCTGACACATGCTCCAGTCCTTATTCAACCTGAATCGGGTAAAGAATTAGTTGTGTACAGTGATGCATCACACTCGGCCCTAGGTTGTGTTCTGATGCAAGAAGGCAACGTAATTGCATATGCCTCTCGACAACTGAAACCATGCGAATTGAATTATCCTACGCATGACCTCGAGCTTGCAGCCATTGTGTTTGCACTCAAAATTTGGCGGCACTATCTGTACGGTGAAAGATGCAAGTTGTTCACCGATCACAAAAGCCTGAAGTATTTACTCACTCAAAAGGATTTGAACCTTAGGCAAAGAAGATGGTTAAAGTTACTCAAAGACTACGATTTGATCATAGATTATCATCCCGGAAAAGCCAACGTCGTTGCCGACGCTCTAAGTCAAAAATCGAATCTTGGTATGTTATTCAAATCCGAGAACAATCCATTCTTATGATTTAAGCACTTGTTCGAATTCTTTCTTAATAGTTAAGGAAGAAATTCGAACTCTTCTTACCCATTAAGTAACAATTGGAAAACCTCCTTAATCATTAAGTAAAAGTTTGGAATCATACCTTGAATTGTAAGTAACATCTCTAATTTTGTTATTCGTAGCTACCTTGGCTATCAACGCTCATTTCCGGCTATGCAAAGCTCGAAATTATCTGAATGAACTTCAAGTTCAATCTACTCTGATCACTAGGATCAAAGAACTCCAACAAATTGATCCGGAACTTCAGAAAATCAATTCTAAGCTTGAGTCTAATCCTGACTTCTTTGTTAAGTCGAATGGTCTTCTATACTTCAAAGATCATATCTGTATTCCCAACAACAAAGAGTTACAAGATGAAATTCTGCAAGAAGCACACCAAAGTTCTTTTTCGATTCACCCTGGACCGGTTAAGATGTACAAGGATCTCAAGCCCTTTATTGGTGGGCCGGAATGAATGCTGCCATCAATGACTTCGTAGCAAAGTGTCTAAATTGTCAACGAGTAAAAGCCGAGCACCGTGTCCCTACTGGTTTGCTACAACCTATTGAATTTCCGCAATGGAATGGGAACGGATCACCATGGATTTCGTGACCGGTTTACCTTGTACACCAAGAAAGAATGATGCCATCTAGGTGATCGTGGATAGATTCACCAAGTCAGCACACTTCATTCCAGTGCGAATGAATCTTAGTCTTGAAGCTTTGGCTAAATTGTACATTCGGGAAGTAATTCGTCTACACGGAGTTCCAATTTCTATAATCTCTGATCGAGATCCCCGATTCACAACTAGATTTTGGAAGACTCTACACAAATCCCATGGAACTAAACTGAATCTTAGCACAGCCTTCCATCCGCAAAGTGATGGTCAATCAGAACGAGTAATTCAAGTTCTCAAAGACATGCTCAGAGCTTGTATCATTGACTTCGGAAAGAATTGGGAGAAATCGCTACCTTTGGTAGAATTCGCCTACAACAATAGCTTCCAATCTTCGATTCAAATGGCTCCTTTCGAAGCGTTGTATGGCAGAAGATGTCGAACACCTCTGTGTTGGTCTGAACTCGGTGATAATAAAGTTTTGGGACCACAATTGCTTCGGGAAACCAAAGAACAAGTTCAAATCATTCATTCTTGATTGAAGCAAGCTTTCAATCGCAAAAAGTCTTACATCGATCTGAAACGCAGAGACATTCAACATCAAGTCGGAGATAAAGTGTTTCTAAAAGTCTCCCCGTGGAAGAAAGTATTCCGATTCGGCAAAAGAGGCAAGCTAAGTCCTCAGTTTATCGGACAATTTGAAGTAGTTGAAAGAATTGGTCCTGTAGCTTATCGACTCGCTCTTCCTCCCGAGTTCGATAAAATACACTATGTCTTCCACGTCTTATTGCTCAGAAGATATCAATCTGATCCGTCTCACGTTCTTGAGCCTGAAGAAGTTGAACTCAATCCTGATCTTTCATATGAAGAAGAGCCTGCTCAAATCCTTGATCGAGAAGTCAAAAGACTTCGAAATAAAAGTGTTCCTCTTGTCAAAGTTCTTTGGATGAATCACAACGTCGAAGAAGCGACGTGGGAACCTGAGGACACGATGAAGATGCAATATCCCCATCTGTTCAATTCAGGTAAAATTCGAGGACGAATTTTCTTTAAGGAAGGAGGAATTGTAACACCCTTAAACAGGGCTTAGAATAAGTATTAACTAATTAGATCATGGTTCAATTAAAGAGAATCAAGAAATTAATTGTAGGATTTAAAAGAAATCAAATTAAGGACTAAAATGAAAGATATGCAAATTGAGAGCCAAATTAAAAAGGACCTAATCGATGTAGAAGCGAAATGTAGGGGAATGCATGCAAAGAAAATTGTTGTCACATGACACAATTAGGTGTCATGCTCTCACCCTTGGAGAGTGGCATGTCCGGCCACTAAGGAGATGGTGGAAAGATGAATCATCTTCATCTCCTTCATTTTTTTTCTTTTACCGTTTCACACAAACAAAGAGAGAGAAAGCTTAAACATAAAAATTCTGGAGATTTATGGAACCAAAATGCATACATGTCAATGGATTTAAGCTAGAAAAAACATAGGTTCTTACATCCACAAACAATTCATGTAAGTGTTCTAGCTAAAATTATGCTCATGTTTTTGTTTAAATGTTCTTCATGAATTGATGTGTTTCTTGAATTGTTTGTGCTATGAATTTGATTTGAGAATGATTATTGATGTGTTGATAGTTTGTATGTTACATTACGTTGCTTAAAATACTAGAAAATTAATATGTATGAAGCTTGAATAATGAATCTACCCAGAATTGTTAGTTTTAGACACCTTTCGGAAATCTGGAAAAATTAGCATGTTAGAGTTGTTTCTGGAAAACATGTCCTTGAATAAAGTTGTAGAGGACAAAACTTTACATGAGATAGAGCTAATAATTGCACGAAAATGTTAAGTATGAGTCTCTGAATTGTTATTAGAAGTTACTGGACTGAAACTGGATGAATCTGGAATCTGTTGTACTAAATTGTAAAATTCGAAAATTTTAGGGGCTTCCATAATGTCAATAAAATTCTGAAATTTTTTTCTTGAAACAAGGGATTCATGAAATGAATGAAATTAAATTTCCAAGCTTGAATTAAGTCTCAATTGGTAGGTTAAATGCATTTAGATCACATGTAGGATTATTAAAGGATTAAAGGGGACTGTTTTGTGGAAATTGATAAATTGAGGACTTGAATGCTTTGATTTTGAATATGTTAGAACTTAATTATTATGATAATACATGTAAGTTAATATGGTTAAAATATCAGAACCAAATGAATTGTGAAACACATAACTTTTATGCATTAAATCCACTAAGTTTAGCTTGGACAGATTCGATCCTGAAATTGACCTGTTTTCAAATGCAAAACTGTACGGATTTAGAAATGCTAAAAATATGTGCCATACATGATTTTAATGGTGTGTTTATAAGCTTTCCAGAATGGTATGATATGCTTTATTTGGATTTAGGAATAAAGAGTTATGAACAGATTAATGGACACTGCTCAAAACTACCATGTTAGGGATAACTTGTGTGTTTATTGTTGTTTGCTTGATTTGGTTGAATTTATATGCTAAGGTTGGTACTAATGAATGATATATGTGTTGTAATGGTTCAAGAGCCTATTGAGGAAGAGGCCATAGAGGATACAAGGAGTGAACAATCTAGAAGAAGGGACAAGAGCATTGTCATAAAGGACAACAAGTAGCTTGGAGTATTGTGAGTGTAATATTGTTTAAAGTGTTAGGATTAGTATCCTAACCTTATTATTTTTGTTTATTAGATAACCTAATGAAGCATGAAATGAATTTAAATTAATGGTTGGTAACTTAACTTGATAAGGAAGAAGGATTAAAGACTTGACTTATGACCTAAGATATTCTTACTTGCTAGATAAGCATGCTTAGCTTAGGTATTATGTTGCTACAATTTGTAGATTGATTAAGCTATGTAAAATGAGACTTTATGGATGATTTAGCTACTTTTTTGGATGGTTATATGCTTGAAATAATGTTATATGATTGCTGGAAACTTGATTGAGCATGACTTGAATGATTCACCTTGTAAACATGATAGAAATGGATACTTGACTTGGTGAAATTATTGAATAACAAACCAATGACCATGTTGGATATAAATGATAAGATCAAGATCTTGGTTGATTAGTGTCTATAGGTAGAAGGGCATGCCTTAGAGTCATAGAGCTCCTCTGAATACTGTTGCAAGTTGGTGGTTAGTCACCAATTTATCTTTAGGGTGGTAAGTCACCCTGATGCTATTGCATCCTCTAATAAATGTTACAAGTTGTATAATGTGGAATTGATACATTTGGGTATCTAATTTTATATGTCAAATGTAGACTCGAATACGTTGTTCATTAATCACCCAAGGCGACTTAATTAAAAGTTACTTGATTTGAGAGATAAGTACCTAAATGATAGGTATTAATGAAATGTTACTTATATGCCTATTTGCCTTGTATGAGTTAAAACTTTTTAATGTTTTTTGATGTGGAATATGCTAAGGTTTTAAATGATGCTTGCTGTTTGAATGATTATGAAATTATGTTAATTATGTTGTATCAATTGGTGACTTGAAGTGGTTACAAGATTAGCTAAGTCTACTTATGTATGATGGACTAGCTAGGTGAACTTTGATTAAAGCCTAGCTAGGTAATCTCAAAGATTAAATAATGCTTTAAAAGATGGAAATTAGTAAAGTTTAGGGCTGCCTCGCTAAGTACCATTTGTGTACTTACCACTCTTTTGTTCTCTTCTTCCAAAAATTTCAGGTTCTAGTCTCGAAAGCTAGTCGATTGTCTTAGAGAGCAGATATTGAAGTTCAAGCACAAGTATGACTCTTTTGGTTATCCTAGTTGGTGGCATAGATGTATATAAGTGTCACATGCATATGATACAAGTATTTTGCTTGCTTGACATGTAATTTTTATGTTTAAGACTTAGTTTGGTTATGTATATATGTAAGCATAAGCTTGTTTTGTAATAACCTGATACTGGCATGTAATGGTTGAATTGTATATATGTGTTATTTAGACGTATGATATTCGAATGGATGGATGTGAACATGTATGATCTTGCTTGATTGATATGTTGATTGAACTAGGGAAATTGTATCTAGAGTTTCTATTGGTTACATGATTAAGTTTGAATAAATTGTGACATTAGTGAATTATATATGTGTATATGTTATGAAAGTTTTAAAATAACCCACATATTTGTATACGTTTTGGTAACATGTTTCTAGTTCATAAGTTAATATGTTAACTTTGATAATATACAAGCTGCATGACTTTGATTGACATTGTTACATGTTTTGTTTCGATTGTTTATTTGTTCTAAATCCTGCGTTATAAGTCGTGACATCCCTCGCTCCTAACCCGGGCGAGGGGTGTTACAATATGTGTCCCGTACTCTTGTTAGAGGAATTATACAACTACCGATGAGTGGTGTTGGGGGGTTGTGATTATACCATTATACTCCACCACGGGTGTCACAACGATAGAGGTTTGCTCTCGTGTGTGAGCCTTGTGTAGTCCAGTAGTGTGTAAGAAGCGTGTGGGACAACGCTTGTAATCCGCGTATCCGATTGTGTCATTTGTGTTGGTTTTGGTATGGTTTGAGAATTGATCACTTGCGAGCCAATATAATGTTGTTAATTAATGGTTTAAGCATGAGATGCTTGTGTTTAATGCTAGAATGCATGAGATGCTTGGTTTAAGCATGAGTAAAAGGTTACTTGTTGTTATTTTGATAATGCTATGAGCATGTGGTTTAAAAAGTGCATTGATGCTTGTAAAGCATGTTTTACGGAAAGGCATGAAATGACAATTGATGATATTTCCGATTTTATAAAATGCTTTGATGAATGTTAGTTTAGCGATCCTCACTAAGCTTTACGCTTACGCTCTTTTGTTTCATCAATGCAGAGAATTAGGCTTTTGTGGCAGCAAGAAGGCAAGTGGAATCCAAGCTTTTTGACTAAACAAAGTAGGTGGTTTTACATAAGTGTAATAAGAGGCAATGGGTGGGATTTCTACTCTTGGTTTTATTTGGTGATGTTGAACACCTTGAGCATGTTTGATTTGCTTATATTTGTTTGTAAGTGACCTTTGAATGTTGATTTAAGCTTGAATGTGGTTTTTAGCCTTTGTATGGTTTTGACATCTAGGAAGCATGCCTATTGTTCTTAAGCTTGAAAGTTTGATGCTATGTGTTAGCTTGAGCTTCTTATTGGTGATCTTTGATGTGTATTCATATTGTATGTATGATGTTGCATGTATTAGGATGATTTCGGAAGTGAATAGTTGGGAAAAAACACCAAATTTGGGAAATTGGGGGACACGGCGTTTCGGAATGCCCTTACCTGTTTCGGAACGATGGCCTGGAATGGTCATGGTGTTTCGGAATGGGTAGGCACGTTCTGGAACATTTCGCCACTCGAATGTATTTTTTCGAAACGGGTTTCGGAACGCACCCGCATATCGAAACAGTCAACCTGGTTTCGAAACGGCTATTCTGATACGGGGTCTAGTGTTTCGAAACACTTGACCATTGGATGTTGAATTTGAATTGTTTCAGGTTTCTTTTTCTTGCGTTTTGGTCCCTAAATATAGTCTGGATGATCCATTTTAGATGAAACTTGACATGCTGGCATGTTATATGACTAATTTTGGATTGGTAAATTTAAAATCTGAATAGATGTTATATATTTGGGAATTTACAATTTAGTCCCTAAAAGACATTTGTATGCAATTGAACCCCTAATTGAGCTCCGTACGCTGTGTCGCTTTCGCTAAATCAAAATGCTAATCATATAGGATAATAATACATATCTAGGAAAGATAAAATGAAAAAAGGGTCGTTTATCAAAGTTGACTTTAACGAGTTGACTTCGGTTTTCCCCGTGTAATCTTTATAGTTCGGGTCGGGCGTCTAGGCTAGGCTAAGGGGGTTACATTAAATGTCCATAAACTTCTCGAACAAGATTTGGAAAGATCTCACCCATTTGTTGGCAAAATGTCTTTCACTTCTGTTTGGTGACGATATTGTAGGGTGTTTAGGTGTTCTCTTTTTTATGAGCGCAAGTGCACACTCCTGTCAAGTTATAGTATAAAAGATGTCGAATCCCACGAGGATTGGAATAGTTCCTTCGAGTGTGTATCTGCACAAGAAATTTATATGCACAATTAATTTCAGGTTTGGTTAAAGGAATAAAACTAAAAACACAATCAAATAAAGAAGGAGAGATCAGAGTGATAGAATGGGCCAGGTTATTGCTGCTCAGTAGTGTATTGACTGCGTTGTGAAGAATTTAAGTTATTTCTGCGCTGCCTAGATTGCAGCCTCGGCGGGTATGGAAGGCGGCAGGTACGACCCTATCACGCGGTCGCAGTGGGTCACTGCCCCTGCAACTTTTGTTGTCTCAGCAGGTGGAACGGAAATAAGTCATGGCAGCAAGTCTGGCAAATATTCCAAGTTCAGCGGGATAGTCGACAATGATCCTCCCTATTTCTAGGCAAGTTTGCTCGAAAGCTAGCGTGACGTAGGCAATACCTAGCAATCTCAGCGTAAACCTAACACATGCTAGTCAAATCGGTTTGTGATCCCTTTTAGCCCTTGGAACTTGTGAACTTTTGGAACCAAGTTAGTCATGCCTAAGCACGTTGTGACTATTCTTAACCCTTTCGTGAAGTTGACACTTTCGTACCCCCTAAATGGATTCTCTCAACTGACGGTTAGGACTAATTGAAAGAATGAAGTGCATAGATTAAGCAAACTTAGAATATTTACTGCGAAAATAAACTCACAAGCTTTACAACTGTTTCTCACAACTAATTTAAAAGCTAAAACCTAAACCCTAGGAAGTTTAGAACATAGCTGACTCCCTCTCTATATTTCTCTCTATCTCTTTATCTCTCTATGCCCTTATACCCTCATATACATGGGTATACATAGGGCATGGCCTAAGGTTAAGTCCTCTTCGGAGTAGAAGTCTTTATTAATGATAAAATAGCTTTAAAATTTAATACTTCATTCAATTCTGACTTGAATATGGACTCCTTTGGATGTTTACTTGTTCAGCAAGTAAGTATAAGCCACCTTGCTTATCGATTTTCAATCAGTTCTATACACCACTCCAGGCCTCAGAAGAATGCAAGATTGGGCTTAATAGACTCAGAAAATGTCCTCTATCAAACGAGACCCATCTTGACTATGTCGGTGAATTGCCGTCTGGGCGGCATTATGCGGCGACGGCATCCTTGGCGATGACATTCTGCAGTTGCAGCGTCTTTGGCGACAAATGGAACTGCTTCAGTACAGCTTCTTCTACTCTCTGCTTTCCTGTCCTCTCTTCCTCTGATCAGCAACCAGCACCTGAAATAGAAAACTTACTAAACATTATCTTTTCTTAGCCAAAACGTAAAATATTCAATAAAAGCATGATAGAAGAGAAAATACTGTATAATGCATGATATGCAACTAAATATAACTAAATGAGCTTGAGAACGGTAATAATATGAGCAGGAATGTGCATAAAATATAGGACATCTAGACACTCTACACACCCCCAAACTCAAACTATTGCTTGTCCTCAAGCAATGCAACCTAAACTAGTAAATATGTCCTTGTACATAAATAAAAAAGAAAACCTAGTTTTTAACTTGGTTTCATACCTCAAGGCCGTGGCACCTATATTAGTTTAGTGAGAGGGAATAACATGAAATAACTTGGAATTTTAATTCTAGTGCCAGTGTAGTGTGTGCAGGTCTGTGTACATGCCAAGTATGCTAAGTATACTAAGTAAACAAAGAATGTTGTAAAAGTTAAAGAAAAAGGATATAGAGTTGCTGCTTTGGCAGCACAGTTAAGCACTTCTTTTCTTCCTTTTTCTGATCATGGCTTTTAAGGACTTCAGCTCATCACAACTACTATCTAGGTCTGAAGCTAAGATAGGAGCATACTACGAAACTCTGAACCCTTTGATTAGAGTCATCTCGTGAAGGCTTTCATTCACTCATGCTAATTTGTCCGTCACTTCAAAGAATTTCAGATACATGGGCTTTGATAGCAGCGAAGTGTCCTTGCTCATGATCCTTCCTAGAGCCTGTTTCGGGCACCTCTAGGGCATTCAGCCTTTTCTTTGTTTCGCGGCCGTGGCGACATTGCTTTTTATCTTACTTTACTCTCCTGTGTTGCCGCAACGGCACACCTGCATCCAATATAAGAATTTTCATTAAGTTTAAGCAGGCAATGTACACTTAGAACTCAAACAATATTCAGCACTTAACAGAAGTGTAATAAAAGTTTTGCAACTAAAAAAATTTCAAAGGTGTTTTTCATGCTTCTTCCCAGATTTCCAATTTTCATTAAGTACTAGGCAGGATTTACAATGCAACTACATGCTTAACAAAATAACATGAGGACTAACCCCCCAAACTCAAGGCGGGCATTGCCCTCAATGCCTTAGACAAAATAAAATATAAATAGAAAAACATAAAATAAAGCAAAAAAATAAAGAAAATAATGGTGCTAGAAGCTGCCCGAGTTGTCTTTTAACTCGGTGGACTTGGAGGAAGATGAGAGGACTAGGCGGCGGGTGGCGGGTGATTTGGCGGCGAGGCTCTGCTTCTATCCGCGAGTTGGCTGGACTCTAATTGGAGTGGGTGTCTTTGGTTGCTGCTCTAGCTCAGTCTCTGGCGTTTCATCCTCTAGTTCGGTCGCTATCACGTGCCTCTTTTCTTTTCTTTGTTACCTCGGTCGGCTCTGCATCATCGGAGGAATCAGACACCTCCTCGTCAAGGGAATCGGTGGCCTGGGTTGTCTCTTTTTCTGTCGTCTCTGCCGCTTGGGCAGCTGTACTTTCTCTGCCCCTCATCTTTCTTGGCGGCTTGCCTTTTATAGTAGGGTCTGAATCTAGATAAGTAGTTGTGAGACGAACTAAATAAAAATAATATAACTGAAAATAAAATCTAGTCCTAAGCTTATTAAGATCTATTCCTAAAGAAAACGGTAAAGATGTGGAAAAACTAAAATTATGTTACAGTGGGTTCGTTTTCGATACTTCTTATAGTCCACCCGCACCCTCCATCGAGTGACTATTCTTATGGGGAAGTCTTTCTTCCTCGTTCCCTTGTAATCCATGCGAATCCTCCACCTTGTTTCTTTTTTTGAAGGCATGTACATGTGATTAGTAAAAATTATACAACTATAAAACCATGTACTTACCTTATCTTTGTCCTGATTTGTTATGGTGGAGGATGGCTTTTGCTGCCAAGGCAGCTGTTCAGGCGGCCAACTGTCAGGGCAATAGTCTGTCATAATGTGGTTCAGGTCAAGTAAAAACTCGGGAGATTGAATGGCTTCATCATCCATAACAATGTGTTCTTCAGGTCCCTCGAACATCTCCATCAGTAGAGATTGTGATGGCTTTAGATCTGCCAGCATCGACTCCTCTTGATATAAATATTCCATAGTTGCCAAGATTTCTGCCGAGGTGGGCATAGGTACCGAGACTACTGCTGAGGCGTGCAAGGTTGCTAAGGCTTCAGACGTGACATCATCAATTTTTCTATCGGCCTCACTAGGTGTTAGCGCAAAATTGCTCTATGCAGTTTCCTCAATCCTTGCTAGGGCAATTTCTCGCATAGGCTTATCATGTGTTGGGTAGTGTTCTTCATCCTCTGGTTGTTCCTCACACATCGGAGAAATTTCTTCGCATATTTCTTCATATTGTTGCCTTGGGACATCAGTATCCCTAGGACTGACTTGTTGGTGATCAATGGTTGCCAAGGCAGAAGTTGCTGGGACATTTTCTTCGTTCATGGAATATGTTGATTTGTTCAATCGTTCTGCTGTATCCCATAAGGTTGAATTCCACTGGGCCATCCCTGTATCCATTTTCTATGAAATCCTTTGAGTGGATTCAATAAAGGATGTAATACTAGCCATGAAAACATGAAGCATGTCCTCCAAGGTTTGTGATTGTTCTTGCAGAGGACTACACTTCCAGGGAAAATTTGCCACTGCGGTAACACAATTGTCATGGTAAATTTTTTTTAAGGTTATTGATCATACCATAAAAAATTCTGCTGGGACGACAGATACTGTAGCAGGTGCATCTGCTGTCCGAGTTGCTGTTGTGGCTTTTCCTACTGTTGGTCCCATATGTCTTCTCCGATAAGTAAAGGGCAATTTTCGAACACATGATTTCCCTCACATAGATTGCAAGAATTTTCTAACATTAGCTCTCGAGTGGTTTCTCTTGATTACATTTGAAGCTGACCACCTTGCCCTAGCATGTTTGTTTTTGCAGCAAAATTAATATGGTGATTTTTTTTTACGATTTTGATCATACCATGAAAAATTTTGTTGTTGCGTCAGCGGCGTTTGTTCTCTTGTCTGCTGCCACGGCGGCAACTACTGGTCCAGCATCAGTTTTTCATGTTCAAACATCAGCTCCCGTATAGTTTTCCTCGACATTATGATGCCCTTGGACTCGTAGAGTACCCAATTTTTTTATATACAAAAAAAGAAAGTTAAAAACCTGAAATTTAAATGCAATTAAATACAAAGTACAAAAAACAAAACGAAGTTGCTATTGCCAATCCCCGGCAACGGCGCCAAAAAATTGTAGGGTGTTTAGGTGTTTTCTTTTTATAGGGCGTCCTTGGCGGCATCATTCTGTAGTGGCGGCGTCTTTGGCGGCAACAGAAACTGGTTCAGTAAAGCTCCTTCTACTCCCTGCTTTCCTGTCCTCTCTTCCTCTGATTAGCAACCAGCACCTGAAATAGAAAACTAACTAAAACAATATCTTTTCTTAGCCAAATCGTAAAATATTGAATAAAAGCATGGCATAAGAGAAAATACTATATAATGCATGATATGTAGCTAAATCTGACTAAATGAGCTTGAGAACAGTAATAATATGAGCATGAATGTGCATAAAATATAGTACTTCTAGACACTCTATAGATATTCATGAACTCAAACGGAAAACCCTAATTTTTCTCAGGCTCGAAGCTGAAGTTTCTCTCAAAGCAAAAAGTTTTCGAAGTAAAGTGATCTTCATACTTCTTTAGGATCTCATTGTTGAAAAAGTTCTTGGAGGGTTTAGATGATGATGCCATGGAAGGGTTTGAAAAGAAAAGAAACAAAAGCTTGAGTTTCTTGGGTGGAAAGAGAGAGAGAATTAACCGGCTAGGTAAAGAAGATGAAGTGAAAAAGAAAAGAAAAGAAAAATGAATGGGTTGAAAGATGGAAAGGTTGAGTGTTAGAGTAAATGTAATTATGACGGGTTTAAATAAGGTAATGATGAAATGTTGTGTGTTTTGAGGAGAGGAAAAGGGATGATGTGATAGTTTATTGAAATGATAAGTGATAAGGATAGGATTTAAAGTGATAAGATATGGAGTGATAAGGTAATTAAATTGAATTTAAATTACCTTAATTTTTGGGCGGCTAGGGTTTGATGTATATTTTTTCTCCCATGGTGTAAATTAAATCAAGCTAGGGTAATTCCTTTTCTCCAAGTTACTCCTGTTGCATGTCAGGCTCAGCTACTGGAACCACTTTTGGGCGCGACATCATTTAATCCTGCCACTCGTTGAAAATTAATATATCTATCTGGCACCAAATCTGCATCCACTCAAATGAAACCTTTCAACCTAGCAAAAGAAAATCTAAAAATAAAGACTAAAAGAAAAAGAAAAACTGATGAAAAATTCTAAATCCTAAAATCAAAGAAAAACAACTAACCTAATATTTACAAAGATCCAAACTTGTCGATGGTGTTATGGTATTTCTGCCAAGAGAACAGTCTCCTTGGCATTTCTCTATTGTCCCTCAAAATAGTGCTTTAAGCACTGGCCATTTACCTTAAAAATTTCTCCGGTTTTCAAATTCTTGATGTCCACAGTACTATAGGTATATGGTTGTACTACTTCCAAAGAGCCCGACCATCTTGACTTAAGCTTGCCTTGAAACAATTTAAGCTGTGAGTTAAAAAGAAGAACAAGTTGACCTACCTCGAAATGTCTTGGCATAATTTTCTTGTCATGTCAACGTTTGGTTCTTTCCTTATATAGTTTGGCATTCTCATAGGCGAGTGCTCGGAATTCGCCCAACACATTGAGGCCTAGCTTCATTTTTTTCTCCCGCTGCGACCCATGCCATGTCAAGTGTTCTGATTGCCCAATAGGCTTTATGTTCAAGCTCTACTGGCAGATGGCATGGTTTACCATATACAAGCTTAAAAGGTGAAGTGCCCAACAAAGTTTTGAAGGCAGTTCTATAGGCCCACAAAGTCTCACCTAGTCTCAAAGACCAATCCTTTCTCAAAGGACTCACATTCTTTTCTAGGATATTCTTGATCTGCTTGTTAGAAATCTAAGCTTGCCCATTTGTTTGTGGATGATAGGCCGTGGCTATCCTTTGTTGTATCCCAAACCTGCATAAAACTTTAGAAATTAGACTGCATTTAAAATGGGTGCCCTCATCATGAATGATCACTCGAGGGGCACCAAAACGAGTAAAGATATGCTTGTGAAAAAACTTGGCAATGGCCTTGGCATTATTTTTTGGTAGTGCAATAGCCTTTACCCACATGGAAAAATAATCGACTGCCTCAAGGATATATATATTGCCAAAAGATGGGGGGAAATGGACCCATAAAGTCTATCCCTCAAATATCAAATAAGTCCACCAGCATGATGTTTTGGAGTAGAAGTTGATGTCTGCCAGAGATATTCCTAGTCCATTGGTATGGATCACATGCCTTGGTGTAGTCATGACCATCCTTATAAAGTGTAGGCCAATAAAAACTTGACTGCATCACCTTTGCAGCAGTCTTTAATCCAGCAAAGTGTCCACCAAATGGCGCGACATGGCATGATTGCAAAATAGCATGCTGCTCATTCTCTGGCACACAACGGCGGATCACTTGATCGGCACATTTCTTAAATAGGAAAGGCTCATCCCAATAGTACTGTCGAACATAACGCAAAAAAAAGCTTCTTGGTATTGTACTCTAAATCTGGTGGCATGACATTGCTCATCAAATAATTAATGATGTTTCCATACCATAGCACGACATCTACTGCGAGTAAATATTCGTCTGGGAACTCATCTCTGATAGATTTAACCTTGTCATCCTCACGGTGATGCTCTAGTCGTGATAGGTGGTCAGCTACTAAGTTTTCACTGCCCTTCTTGTCCCGGATCTCGAGATCAAATTCTTGTAGTAGGAGCCTCCATCGGATCAATCTTGGCTTGGCATCCTTTTTTTCCAAAAGGTATTTTAGCACTGAGTGATATGTAAAAACAACTTTATTACCTATCAAATAAGATCTAAATTTATCAAATGCAAAAACAACTGCAAGAAATTCTTTCTCAGTTGTGGTGTAATTAAGTTGTTTTTCATTAAGTGTCCTGTTGACATAGTATATGGCGTGAAAAACTCTACCACATCATTGTCCATGCACTGCTCTGATGGCATAGTCGCTGGCATTGCACATGAGCTTGAAGGGCTCATTCCAGTGTGGTTCCACGACTATAGGGACATTAACTAGTTTCTCTTTAAGAACCTAAAAAGCTCTCAAAGAAGAATCATCAAATGCAAAGGCGACATCCTTTTCTAATAACAAGCATAAAGGTTTATAAATTTTAGAAAAGTCTCTAATGAATCATCGATAAAAACCTGCATGACCTAAAAAAGTTCTTACACCTTTAACACTTGTGGGAGGTGGTAACTGCTTGATTACTTCGACTTTCGCTGGATCAACCTCTAGTCCATTCTTGGTCACCATGTACCCAAGAACAATGTCATCCTTCAGCATGAAGTGGCATTTTTCTCAGTTCAAGACTAAATTTGTCTCATTGCATCTCCTCAAAACTTTCTCCAAGCTCATAATGCATTCCTTAAATGTGTTACCAAACACTAAGAAATCGTCCATAAACACTTCCATGTTGTGCTCAATCAAATCAGAAAAAATAGACATCATACAACGTTGAAACGTTGTCGGCGCATTACACAACCTGAATGGCATCCTTCTGAAGGCAAATGTCCCATATGGACAGGTGAATGTGGTCTTTTCTTGGTCGTCGGGGGCTATTGCAATATGGTTATAACCTAAATAACCATCTAAGAA
The DNA here is from genome assembly GCA_030270665.1 of Hibiscus trionum. Lineage (NCBI taxonomy): Eukaryota > Viridiplantae > Streptophyta > Magnoliopsida > Malvales > Malvaceae > Hibiscus > Hibiscus trionum. The sequence continues at coordinate 35,737,891 of BSYR01000021.1, forward strand.
ACAATAGAAAGTTGTGCCTGCCAGTTTGTCTAACATCTGATCAATGAAAGGCAAAGGGAAATGGTCCTTCCTCGTGACTTTATTTAGCTTCCTATAATCCATGCTCACTCTCCATCTTGTGATTGTTCTGGAGGGGATCAACTCATCCTTGCTATTATGTACAACAGTCATGCCACCCTTCTTTGGCACTCACTGCACCGAGCAAACCCAAGAGCTATCAGATATAGGGTAGATTATTATGGCATCAAGCCATTTGATTATCTCTTTTTTTTACAACTTCTTTCATGCTATGGTTCAGCCTCCTTTGACCTTCAATAGTCCTGCCATGATATTCCTCCAAAATAATCTTGTGCATGCAAATGGTTGAGCTTATACCTCGGATATTTGCCAAAGTCCAGCCTAACGCTTCTTATAGGTCTTTAGTATTGCCAACAATCTTGCCTCATGATTATTAGTAAGATCAGCGGCAATAATCACTTGCAGTGTTGAGTGCTCACCTAGATAGGCATACTTACAGTGTTTTGGCAGTGGCTTAAGCTCCAACTCTTGTGGTTCCTCGATTGATGGTTTCTGTTTCTTTATCTCTCTACTAGCCAACTAGAGTGGCTCAAAGTAACTCGCATCTTCAGCCTCCAATGGTGGTTCCTGAAATAGTTCAGATATTCCGTCAAGCATGTTGGCATCAAATTCTGCATCCTGGCACAATTGTACCATTTCCAAAGTATAAATGGCCTCCACCGTCTCCTCGGCTTGACATTCATCTGATTCATATGCACATATCAAAACTCGAAACACGTTAAAAGTAACATGTTGGTCATTCATTCGCATGGTTAGTTCCCCTTTATTAACATCAATAAGCACCCTACCTATGGCAAGGAATGGCCTACCCAAAATAATTGGCACATTAATGTCAGCTTCATAATTCAAAATGATAAAATTAGCTGGAAATATAAATTTGTCTACCTTTACCAACACATCCTCAATCTTACCCTTGGGATGTGCATAGGATCGGTCTGCCAACTGGAGTGTCACTGTGGTAGGTCTTGCTTCTATGCCATGCTTCTTGAAAACAGATAGTGGCATTAAATTGATGTTGGCTCCTAAATCACAAAATGCCTTACCCATGAATTTATTGCAATTTGTACAAGAGATATTAAAACTCACCAGATCTTTAAGCTTTGGTGGCAATCGATTCAAGATCATGGCGTTGCATTCTTGTCTGAGGGCGATAGTCTCGAACTCTCCCAACTTCCTCTTTTTAGACAAGATGTCCTTTATGAATTTTACATAGTTGGGCATTTGCTCAAGGGCCTTTACAAATGGAATGTTAATTTGCAATTCCTTAAGCCTTCCAAGAAGCGCTTAAATTGCTGGTCTTGTTTGTGCTTTTGAAGTCTGGCCGGAAATGGTGGTGGTGGATACACATATGCTGACACTGTCGGCTTCGCTGAGGTAGTGTTGGCATCCACTTTAGCATCAGTATGCTTTTTGTCCTGAGTCTGCTTGTCATCATTGTTAACATCATCGTTGGCACTAGAACTGGCACCCTGTTGAGAACTGGAACTTGCATGAGTGTTGGCATCATTGTGGGCATCACCACTGCATTATCTACTTTGCCTTTTTCCTTCTTTGATTCCCTAGTCTCATCTGCTGGCACTGGTTTTCCAACTTGGCAGTCGACCGACTGCTTGGCAATTGTTTCTGCCTCACAATGTTTACCACTTAAAAATGTTATGGCCTTACACTGCTCATTACCTTTGTGTCGAGCATCTTCAGTGTCACTTGGAAAAGCTCCTTGTGGACAATTTTTGAGTGCATTCGCAATCTGTCCCATCTGAATCTCCAAATTCTGTATTGAGGCTGCTAGACTATGAACTGTGACATCATTCTGCTTTGTGTACCATGTAAGCTTGACTCCTTGATTGAGACTTTGCCCTTTGCTGGAAATTATTTTGAACTCTCTGCGGCATGGTATTTTGACAGAATGCTGGCATGGCATTTTGGTTTTGCCTTTGGGCATTCTGGCTTTGTGCATTGTACTGGGTTCCCCTTTGATTTCCTCAAGCTAAGTTAGGGTGTTGCATCCAACCTGCATTATAAGTGTTGGAGTTAGAATTATAATAACGTCCATAATTGCCAATGAAATTTACCGACTCAGGATTGGCAGAGCATTCATCCACATGGTGGTTCTCTCCACAGATAGTGCAAAATGGCTCCAATGCTTTAACTGCTTGGGACTCGTTGATTTTTTGTAAAGTTCCCACCATGCTGGTGAGGTTGGAAATCTCGACATGGATGGAAGTTAGCTCATCCAACTGTAGTTTACCGCTAGCTTTCCTTCCAGTCCCAAGTCTAGCAACAGGATATTCAAAATCATTGATTGCTATCCTTTCAAGGATGCCAACAGCTTCTATATAATTTTTGTCAAGCAATGATCCGGCTGCTGAAGCATCAACAATAGTCTTTGTCTGTGTGTTCAATCCGTTGTAGAAGGTTTGTATCTGGGTCCAATTTGGGAACCCGTGCGTAGGACACCTTCTCAACAAGTCTTTGAATCTTTCCCAAGCATCATACAAGGTCTCATCCTCAGCTTGCCTGAAGGTAATGATCTTACCACACAGATTGGCAATGAGCGTTGGCGGCTGAAATTGCGTTAGAAACTTTTGGCATAGATATGCCCATGAAGTGACTATGCTATGTGGCAAGGAATTGAGCCACGTCTTCGCTCTGTCTCTTCAAGAAAAAGTAAACAGTTTCAGCTTCTTGGTATCCTTAGATACTCCTGGATGCTGAAATAATTGGCATGTCTCCATGAATTACTTTAAATGATGCATTGGGTCTCCAGTTAGTGCTCCATCGAACTGTCCTACATTCAAAAGTATTGAGACTATTACAGGTTTGAGTTCGAAATTTGATGCATTTACCTTATTGCCAATAACTCATGGCATTAAGCTTGTGATGTCATGTGTTGATTGCTCTCGAATGGGTCTCTCTTCTTTGGCATGATGAGTGTAGAGCGTTAGGGTGTACTCTATTTATGAGCACAAGTGCACACTCTTGTCAAGTTATAGTATATAAGATATCGTCTCCCACAGGGATTGGATAGCTTGGTTCGAATTGTTGTTCCTACACAAGAAAAGTAAATTGCACAAGTAAGATAGTTGTTGAGAAGAAAAGTAAAAGAAAACACAAGTAAAAGAGGAAGTAATCAGATTGATAGAGAGGGCATGGTTATGTTGCTGCTTAGTGTGAAACGGTGTTGAATAGGCCAAGTTATTTTGCACTGCCACGATCTACTGCCTTGGCGGGTAATGGCGGATTGAGGATGCGGCAACTTTCGCTGCCACGGCGGAACTATGCTCTTGCAACTTTCATTGTCTCAGCAGGTGAGATGGAGAGAAGTCCTGGCCCCAAGTCTGGCACATACTCCAAGTTTGGTGAAGCAATTCTGAAGTGATCCTTCCTATGTATAGGCAAGGATTTTGTCACTACGTGATGTAGGCAATACCTAGCAATCTCAGCGTAAACCTAACACAGGCAATCGACGTTTGGTTGCTCCTTTTAGCCACTGAAATTCTAACTTATGTCTAAGCCAAATTAGTCAACACCTCGTCATGATGAGACCGTGCTTAATTCTTTTGTGAGTTTGACACTCTCGTGCCCGACAAATGGATATCTTCAACTGGACTTTTGGAACTAATTGAAGAAGTGAAGTACATGAATTAAGCAAACTTAGTGTATTTTATTGCAAAACAAACTTTGAAACCTAAACAACCATTCTCATAACTAATTACAACATAACCCCAAACCCAAGAGAGAATTAGAACATGTCGGCGGCGAGAAAACCTAAGCTATGCCTAAAGAAAACCTAAGATGATTTGAATTAGAATTACAATAAGTATTTATAGACAATAGCTAGGTCTAGTCCTTCTTGAAGTAGAAGTCTTCAAAATTAGCTTTCCACATTAAATGTGACATTAAACTCTGACTTCTTTGAGTTGAATGTGGACTTTATCACATTGCCTTGTTCCGCAAGCAATCTCGAGGTTTCGCTTTGACGTCTCTACACGCTGTTACAGATGTCGGAAAATCAAGTGGACAACACCAGTAGACACAGGATTTTTGGCTTTACAAATCGCACTCCGGTTCTCCAACTCCATAGTTTATTGTCGTGGGCAGCAAGGTCAGCGGCGGCAGTACTCGGCAGCTATTGTCTCTGTCTGGAACTGCATCAGTACAGCTCCCTGGTTCGCTGCCTCAGCATCACATCCTCAGCTCCTCTTTCTTTCTGTCAGCCTTTATTACCTAAAACCAAAAATACACTAAAACAATACCTTTTCTTCACCAACTTAAAGATAGTCAATACAAGCAAGGCAAGTAAAGAAATACTGTAAAATGAAATGCTTGATCCTAATTATGCCTAAGATGTACTTAAAAATAACAATAATATGAGATGGAATGCTCATAAAATATAGGAATTGTGGACACTTTACAAGGAGCGACATGGTTACTATTCTCTTGTGGGTTCTTATTGTTGTAACACCATTTGCTCCTGCGTTTCCTTGATTTCCGTGATTCATCTCTCGAATTCTCTTTTTCAATCTAGCAAAGTGCATTCAATCTTAGGGTCTAATGGACAAGCTTCCCTCTTAGTACAGTTCCTAGTCATACACTGGTAAAAACTGTAACACCCCGATTTTGGGCCTAGAAGCATTTCGAGGTTCGTAAGGCGTAGACTAGAGATCCGAGTTTTCGGGAGCGGTTCAGGGGAATTAAGGTTCGAGTTATGATAAAAATATGAGAAAATGCTTAAAATCAGTATTAATTATATAAATGATTTTGGTAAAAACAATTTTAAGAAAAGGACTTTGGAAGTGGGACATTTTGAATTAGTGACCAAAATGCAATTTTTACAAAGTTGTTTTAGTGACTATTTTGTAAAGGGATTGAAACTTTGAATCTTTAAGGAGCTATTTGACCTACTTGTTTTTATCAGATTTTTCTCTCAATTAGGAGCATTTCAAAAGGTTTTAATTAAAGATTAAAAGGGTTTAATAAAAGGAGAGTTAATTATTTCATTAAAACTCATTTTACGTCATTTTCTCTCAAAGATTTCTTTCAGCCAAACGCTCTCAATTTTCAAGAAACTTGAGGTAATGCTCATGATTTACTGAGTTTTCGATTTCTAAAATATTCTTTAATCTTGATTTCCAAAACCTTATTGTTTTTCCTTTGATTTTCAAGAAAAACACATCCAATTAAGAGAGATTTCATCCATTTGAGGTAATGTTTGTTATTCTCCTCTAATGATCAGTTCTTTACTGAAATTCCCAAGTTATCAATCCTTTACATATGTTTTCTAAGTTGTTTTGATGAATTAATCATAGAATTTTGGTTAAATTGAAGATTATTGATTGAAATCTATGATTTTCGGAATGCTACTGTTTTAATTAATTTGAGGCTAATATTAATCATGATTTGGATGTTAAATGATGTTGAAATAAAGATTTTATCATATTAATCTCGAATTTGTTTGGATCTCTAGTTTCTAGATTGTTAGATTTGGGGTTTTTGTGTTGTTTGTATGAAATTTGAGTTACTAGAGGTATAAGGATGAAATTAGGTTGATTTTGGATGTTGATTGATGATTAAAAATGGATGAAAGTGATAGGTTTTGGCTGGGCTGAGTTTGTAGTGAAATCGAAGATGTTTTTGGTTGTTTCGGATAGGCATTTTGGTGTTTTTGGGCAAAGCACCAGGGTAGCTTTGCTTGCTGGAGATTTTAATGCATTATGATGCATTAATCCTCTATTCTTGTGTGGTATAAACAGAGGAGAACGTATCGGAAACAATCGATGAAGGTTCATGAGTTTTGGTTGCTTGGATTCGCGCCAACTAGTATAGTTTGCGCATGTCGATGAGTGAGAACGTGATTTTCGGATTTGAAAGCTTTAAAAAGGTGATTTGGGAACTTAGTGGTAAGCTTGAAACTCTTAACTAAGTTCAGAAGTAAGTAAAAGGGTTTTCTCTCTCGGTTGTGCTATTATGTAATGATTTATGCACTGTTTGAATTAATGGTTTTACCTACTGTTAAAGCATGATTTATGAATATGGTTACTATTTTTAATGATGTAAAGTTGAAGAATGCACGAGGTAAGTGATCCTTGAAGTATATGAATTATACTTGTGATTTTAAGCATGGTTTAATGCTTGGAAATGTGATTTATTGATGATGCTTTGAAAACAGTGAGATATGAGTTAAATGTGAATTATATTGGCAAGTGATATTGTGAAAATGGTTTATAAATGAAATCGAATATAGTTAGCCGGATATAGGATTAAGTGCACTATAAACAAGTCGCCTTGGATGTTGAGGGGTTTATACGGTGTACCGAATACTCCATCCAAGTACCCTAACGATTGAGTAAAGTGTATGGTGTCCCATCTCTCATTAGTGGGGTTATACATCTACCGATAAGTGGTGTTGAGGGGTTTATACGGTGTACCAAATACTCCACCACAAGTGTCACAACGGTGGAGGGTAGCTCTCGTGTGTGAACCTTAAGATGCCGGTGAGAATGTATGAAGTGTTGGGACAACACTTGTGAATTCGTATAACCGATGTGGTTTTGAGAAATGAACATGTTGATAATCACTTGTAAGCCAATATAATTGATGATGTGTTATGATATGGTTTATGATGCATAAAAATGAAAATGCATGTTTTACTCTTTAAGCTTTGCATATGGTAGCTATACATGGGAAGGCTTAAGTTGAGTGTTAGCAATGGATTTGTTGTTGGTTTTATAATACATGTTGCATGATGTTTAACATGCTGATTTGTTAAAGGAAAGTGCATGGTTTTAAAAAGGGCATGATGGTTTTCAAATGATGTTTAGAAAATTGAAATGAGATTTCAATGTGGACATGAAAATGGTTTTAATGCATTGATGGTGTTTTGGTTTTGAGTACTCCTCACTAAGCCTTGTGTGCTTACGCTCTCATTTGTCCAACATTGCAGATAATTGAAGTTGAGGAGGCAGCAAGAGGCAAGGGATTCCAAGAGACTTCGTTTAAGAATGTATGTTTCGATTTGGACTAGACTAATAAGGGCAATAGGAAATTCATAGTGTGTTTTGGTGATGTGTATGAACACCCTTTTTTAGCATGTTTGCTTTATGGTTTTAAACTTGTAAAAGACCGTAACCCCCTTAGTCCGGCATAGACGCCCGACCCGAACTACAAAGATTACACGGGTCATCATTATAAAGCCAAAGCTAAAGCATAGCATCAAATATGCAAATAATGAAACTATAGGCATGCTCCCTAGTCCACCAAAACCATACAAAGCTAGAATCAACATTTAAACATAAATCAATCCATAAAGGCCTTTTACAACTCAAAGATCAACAACCAAACATGCTCAAAGTAAAAAGAGATATCCTCAACCATCCAAGAGTAAAAATCCCACCCATTGCCTCTTATTACACCAAAATAAAACCACATACTTTGCCAAATCAAAATGCTTGGATTCCCTTGCTAGTGTGCTGCCTCAAACTCCTAATTCTCTGCATTGATGAAACAAATGAGTGTAAGCACAAAGCTTAGTGAGGATCGCTAAACAACATTCATCAATGCATGTCACATGACTTGTAAAACCACCACTTTTCAACACATGCCTTTTCATAAAACATGTCTTCTCAAGACATCAATGTACCTTATAAACACATGCTCATATGCAACATTTTAAGAAAGAAAATAAACCTTTGCCCATGCTTACCAAGCATTTCATGCATTCTTGCATCATTTACAAACATTTCATGCTTCACATTAATCATTAACATTATATTGGCTCACAAGTGATAATCTATAAACCATACCACAAAAGACACAATCGGATATGCGGATTACAAGCGTTGTCCCACGCGCTCCATACACACTACCAGACTACACAAGGCTTACACACGAGAGTAACCCTCCATCGTTGTGACACCCGTGGTGGAGTATAACGGTACAATCACAACCACTCAACACCACTCATCGGTAGTTGTATAATTCCACTAACAAGAGCACGGGACACATAACACAAGATCCACACATGGAATTAACATCCACCGTTGTGATCTTAACCTCAATCGTTAGGGTACTTGGATGGAGTATACGGTACAATCACAACCCCTCGACATCCAAGGCGACTTTATTCACGGTGCACCCAATCGTATAGCCGTCTAACTATATCCGATTAGCACAACCAAAACCATTTCCATCACTTGCCAATATAATCATTTAACCTCATTAATCCACTGTTTTACAAGCATAAACACAATGTCATTCCTCAAGCATATCATGATTAACATCACATGCATTTAACACTTGAAAACCAAGGATCACTTACCTAGTGCATCCTTAACATAATGGCATTAAAATTCAGCAACATTCATGTTTAAAACATGCTTAAAAACATTAATCAAAACCATATTAACTGAAGTACATTTTCTTCAAAACATAGCACATGCCCAAGAGAGTCTTTCGAAACACTTACTCTTGAGCTTAGCTAAGTGTTTCAAACATACACTAAGCTCCCAAGACCACGCTCAAAGCGTTACAAAGCATGAAATTCTATTTCCACTCATCGATACGCGAAGCCTCGCTCGCTGATACAGAAATTACTCTTCCGGAGCCTCCAAAAACACCTCGTTTGCTTCTAGATCAAGATCCCCTACTTCCACAACATCAAAACAGAGATCCAAATGCATTAAAATGCATATCAACACCAGCAACAATTCACAATCTCGTTGCTCACCCAAACTACACCAAATTTTCCATCTAAAACAACCGAAAACCCAATTGATTGCTTCCTAAACCAAGCCCAGCCAATATACATCACTTCCAAACCATTATAAACATCAAAACACATCTAACAAACAACCTAACCCAACCTTATACCTCCAGCAAGCAAGATTCCACCATTTCACCTCAAAAACTCACTTAAAACAACTAAGAAACTCAAGGATCTCAAAGATTTCGGGCTCTATGTTATCAACACTTCATTTTAACATAATAATCAACTTAGAACTCAATTAAAATCACTCCAAAACAGAGCTTAACACACCAAGTCCGAAAATTAAGATTTCAACCATAACTTCACAAGATTCTGATCTCCAATCAAAACTATAATGAAAACTCAACCAAAAATAGTATTTTGAAGCCAAATATCTTGGGAATTTCAATAAAGAACTTTGATTAGAGGTTGAGAATGTGATTTACCTCCAATCCTTTCTTTCCTCAATGAATGGCAAGTTTTCCTTAGCCAAATCTTGAAAAGCTTGAAAGGATTTCTTGAAAATTGATTAGGAAATGTTAGGAGAGTGTTTGGGAGAAAAGAATTCTGGAAAAAGATGAATGGAAATAATGTTTGGCTGAAAATGAAAAGAAGTTGGTAGTTACATAATTAGGAATCTCAAGATAACCACCTAATTTAATTAATTAAAATAAAACCATTTAATTTAAAACCATTTAAAGCACATGTCATATTAAGGAAAGGCTAAATTGCCATAAAGCCCCCTAAAGATTCTAAGAATTTGGCTTCTTCTTTAAAAATCACATTTTCCATAGTTTTGAAACTTTACAAATTGGTCACTACTCAAAATGTCCCATTTCCGAAATCCGTTTTGTAAAATTGACTTGACCAACCACTTAAACATATTTTTAGAGGATTTTAGCCATTCTTACCACATTTTTATCCTATCCCGATCCTTGATTTCCTTAAATCACTTTACACGATTCGAACCGTTCTCGACCGGTCCGGTTCGATGTTTAAAACATCCAAGCCCAAAACCAGGGCGTTACAACTCTCCCCCACTTAATAAATTTCGTCCTCGAAATTTTACCTGACGGAAAAAGGTGCGGAAACTGCTTCTGCATGTCCGCCTTGCTTTCCCACGTGGCCTCCTCAACTCCCCGGTGTCGCCACAACACCTTCACAAGCTCTATCGTTTTACCACGAAGAGGAGTTATACATCTTCTCCCATACAATGTAAGACTTTTACCTATCGATGCTGCTTTCAAACGCTCAGAAATGAGCTTCACCTTCTCGGCGGTTCCCTTTAGCATAGCTGGCATTGAGATCAACTTTTTCCCAGCTTATGCCCAACAGAGAGGAGTTATACATCTTCTCCCATACAATGCCTCGTATCGAGCCATTTGAATACTCGCCTGATAATTGTTATTATAAGCAAACTCAACCAACGGCAAGTGATTCTCCCAAGAACCCTGAAAATCTATCACGCAACATCTCAACAGGTATATCAAGCAAATGCGCATGCTCACTCAAGATATAAGAATGTGTGGATCCAAAATCAATCAAAGCCATCAAAGATAAAGACTGAAGAACAAAGGTACCTGCGATGACATATGTATCATTACGCTCCTCGCGCTGAGCATAAACCCTCGTTGGTCCACCTCCTTCAGGTCGAACAGCTACTACATGAGCAATACCTCGTTGCCCCTCGTCTCTCCTCTAGAAGTTCCCACAGCCGCGCCCACGGCCTCTCTGAGGTGCAGCTACCACAGAAGCACATTCTTAGCCTCCACCAGCCAACAAAGGACACTCCCTCCTCATGTGATCCACCAAACCACAATTCAAACATGAGTTCCCTGTCACCACAACAGGAGCCTGGACCTCTCTAGCTGCCTGAGGACAATATCGCCTCAAATGTCCCTGAGAACCACACGTCCAGCACGTGTTCTGTTCAGCCCTCATCCTATCTCCCTGAGCAGGTGCACCATGTCCACCATTACCCCAACTAGCAGCAGGTTGGTACCTCCTATCTCATCCCCTCTTGTTCCATCCACCACCGGAACTAGACTTAGCTACTCTCTTTCTAGAGCTAGAACCTACACCTCGATGTGACAAACCCAAATTCTGCGCGATGTCCTTCGCTCGACAAACAAGAACATCAAAATCAGTGTAATCCGCAACCAACATATATGTCTTAACTTCCTGTACCAGACTGTACTGGAAGCGATCACAACAGTGCCTCTCACTAGGTACCAGCTCAGGGGCATACTGACTCAAGCGTACGAACTGGACCTCGTACTCAGCCACAGAAAGGTTGCCCTAAAATAGCAACATAAACTCACGTTTCTTTTCGTCCAAGTATCTCACCCCCTAGATACTTCCTCTTAAAGCCACCTCTGAAAACTCTTAATCCACCTTATTGGGTTCCAAACTAGCAGTGGTAGTCGTCCACCAGATGTAGGCATCGCTTTGCAACAGAGAAACTACGCATCCCAGCTTGCACACATCATTACAGCCCATCTGATCCATGATACAGATCGTACTTTCTAACCAGGCTTCCGATGCCTCATGAGTCATACCATAGAACACCACAGCTCCTAAGCTCCTCAACCTTTCCAAAGGTAAGCCCGCCTGCCCAGCTGCAGGGGCCTGAACATGTGCTCCGGCAACAACGTCTTGAAACGCTCTGGTGATCGCCTGAACCAGTGGCGCCAAATCACCCAAACCCGGACGAGCATGTCCTTGTTGCACCTGCTCCCCACCTCCAGGTGGTGGCGAAGGAGGTAGATTTCCACCATGAGGGACATAGCCCCTTGCTCACCCTAGTCACCTTGCCCAGCCACAGGCAAAATCGTATTCGACCTTAGCTCTCTTCTCGTACCCATAGTGCTATTTTCAACAAGGCATAACAACAAAACAAGTCAAACCATTTAGGCCAGCTGCAAGCAAGAATCTTAGTTTACAAAAATATTTGATTAGTGTAATAAGGCAATGGGCACCCCAGATTCCATTAACATAGCATAGCATACAATAAAACACCATACAAAACATGCTTTCCACCATCCAAAATCAGCACATAACAGCATTGAACCACCATCACGTAATCATATTCATTTCACATGCGACTCACATCAATTTAGCATATCATAAGCTTCAAAATTCAACCAATTGCATGCTTTTCACAAAACATACGTCAACACATATCAATTTCTCATACCAACATCCCCAATTCTTTCGTAACATGGCTCTGATACCAACAAATGTAACCCCCTTAGTCCGGCCTAGACGCCCGACCCGAACTACGAAGATTACACGGGGAAAACCAAAGTCAACCCGAAAGTCAACCTTGATTAACGACCCTTTTTTTCTTTTATCTTATCTAGATGCACTTTATCAACCTATGTGATTTGTAACCCCCTTAACCCGGCCTAGACGTTCGACCCGAATTAAGAAGATCACACGGGGAAAACCAAAGTCAACCCGAAAGTCAACCTTGATTAACGACCCTTTTGTTTCCTTTTTAATCTTGTCTAGATGCTCATTAACCCTAGATGTGTTCACACAAACATCATACTCAAAGATCACAACCATCAGAGAACATTCAGGGACCTAATTGTACAAAACACAACTTTAGGGACCAAATTGTAAATTCTGAAAATTACAGGGACTTCACCCAATTAAAAGTTACCAATATAAAATTAGTCATGTTTCATACTTCACTGCCAAATTTCAGCTCAACCGGACATCTCAAACTCATCCAATTGCAAAAACAAGATTCAGGACCAAAACGCAAACATTTCAAAACACATAACCGCCAATGTCAGCCCCCAACGGTCAGGTGTTCCGAAACAGGGAGAACCTGTTTCGAAACGCGGGGCCGTTCCGCAACGCGTACCGAAACGAGGCTTGGCAGTAGCCAAACTGTTCCGAAACAGTGCCACCCGTTTCGGAACGCCCAGGCCATTTCAGGCACCCGTTCCGATACGGTAGCACCTGTTCCGAAACAGGTTGCCCAGACTGCAGCAACTTTGCTGGTTAAACATACTTTTGACCCACTAAACATGCTCCAAAAGCCACCAAATCACACCAGCAAGTCATTCAACATATAGGGAACATAAATGCATCAAAACCAGATACATAACCACCCCTAGGTGCAACAACACATTAAACTCATTCAAGGCTCAATCATGCTTTTAAATAAGAAGCATAGCAATACAACTTAAGCATAGGGAGATTCAAACGTTGCAACATTAATCCACATGATTCAAAACCATAACCCAAACTTGTCCAACATACACAATCTCCTTTAACAACAACATAAGAGATTCTACCCCCATTGCCTTTATTAACTATAGCTGTTAACCGAGACATACATCTCTAATGGAGTCCTCCTTGAATCCCTTGCTTCTCGCTGTCCAAACTTCAATTATCTGCATTGATGGACAAAAAGGAGCATAAGCACATAATGCTTAGTGAGGAATGCTCAAAACCAAAACACCATCAATGCAGCGAATCATAAAACCACTTTTAAAAGCAAGCTCGATTCGACAAACCAAAGCAATATTTGAAAACCCTTTTTCAACAACATGCTTTAAAATCATGCCTTGCACAACCATGAAAACCAACCCTTAGCTTAGGAAGCTAAGTAAACCATTTCAAAACATAAACTTGCAAAACCATCAAATTAGCCATTCCATGCAAAAACACCATATGCAAAGCTAATTTCAACCTTGGAAAACACTTCCACTTTACATCTTACCATTCTCATACTTGAATGTCATTTCAAAGCAAGAAACCCTTTTTAAACCATTTACTCAAACAATCCAACACATGCATTAAACAAATGCAACATATGAACCACATCATTAACAATTGCATCACATGCCCTTTTAAAACAAGTCTCCACAAGACTTCAATGCACTAAAGAGATTTCATGCACACATGCACCATTCTCAATAGATAATCAACACTTGTTCAAACCAACAAGTCAACATGCATTCATAATACATTTTACACTTTTCATGCAACCATGCATCATTTCAAGCATCTCATGCTTCATTATATTCAAGAACATCATATTGGCCTCCAAGTGATAACCAAATCCACTTTTCAACTCAACACCCGATCGGATACGCGGATCACAAGCGTTGTCCCCACGCTTCATACACACTACCAATCCAAGGTCTCCAAATGGACTTTTAACCACCATTTGACCTTACCACTCACAAGGTTCCCATGTATGGACTTTTAACCACCATACAACCTTAACTTTCACAAGGTTCCCATATATGGACTTTTAAACACCATATAACCTTAACATTCACAAGGTTCCCATGTATGGACTTTTAACCACCATACAACCTTAACATGCACAAGGTTCCCATGTATGGACTTTTAAACACCATACAACCTTTGCATCACCGATTGGTAGTTGTATAACATCACTAACGAGATCCGGGACACCCTATACAAGATCCACACATGGACTTTACACCACCATTGTGATCTTAACAAGCACAAGGTCCTCAAATGGAATTTTAACCACCATTATTACCTTTGCTTAACCAAGGTCCTCGAATGGGATCTCATCCACCATTATGACCTTAACCATCTCGTTAGGAAACTTGGATGGAGTTTACCGATTCACTCTTAACCACTCCACATCCAAGGCGACTTAATTCACGGTGCACCCAATCCTATAGCCGGCTAACTATATCCGATCAAAGAAACCAAGAACCACTTACATCACTTGCCAATATAACCATCTTACCACATTAATCCATTAATTCACAAGCATAATCAAAATGCAATAACCACCATGAACTTTAACCAAGAACCAACCATGGACTTTTAAACACCATGTTGTTCTTAAATACACAAGGCTCACACAAGGACTTTTAACCACCTTTGTGACCTCAACAACCACTTGCCAATATGCATCATTAACAACGTTAATCCACTGTTTTAAAGCATTACACAAAGCCATTTAACAACATGCAACACTATGCATCAATCCCACAATTTCAATGTACAAAACCAAGGATCTCTTACCTTGAGCATCCTTCACATATGGCTTTCAAAACCAGCATTAAACCATGCTAAAATATGCTTTCAAAACAGAATCTAAAACATGCAAAACATATGCATTGCAACCATCAATCACAATTGCTTTGAAAAGCCAATTCACAACACAACCAAGAGCGAAAATCCATTTACTTACTCTTGAGCTTAGCAAAGTTGTTTAGACTTAAACTAAGCTCCCAAAACCTTCAAACCTTGGTTTAAAAGCTGAAAACCCAACTTCACTCACCGATACACAAAACAAGGCTAGCCAACAATCCTTCCAAGCATCCGAAACCTTCCACAACACCTCTAATGCTCACGGATCAACTTCCCCTGTTTCAAGCACACAACATCAGAGGATTAATGCATCATAATGCACTAAAAACACCAGCAACACAACTCAACTCGCTGCTCATTGCAAATCCATCATTTCGGCTACCAAACACAACCGAAATCACCTCCAAACACTTCCAAAACTTAACCCAGCCAAGATCCATCACTTCAAACCATTTTTAAACATCAATTAACATTCAAAAAGGATCTAACCACGTCCTTAAACCTCTAGCTATAACAGATCACCAAGATCACTCCAAAAACAACCAAAAACTCAAGCAAAACTTAGGAAATTCAACCTATTCGGGATTGCATTGATTAAACCTCAATTATTCATCAATTTAACATTCAATTAACATCAATTTAACACCTCAACACACTGCCTAAACAGATCATACAAAAATTTCACCAAAATCAAGCAAATCTTGCATTTTAAAGCCAAAATCAAGATTCCAATTGTAAAACCTTTAATAAATCATAAATCAAGGATTGAGAACTTAGGAATTTCAGTAAAGAACTTAAATTTCAGAGGAGAAGGACGTTCTTACCTCCAAACTTGAATTTCTCCCTTTTTAGAACCAAAATCTTGAAAATCCACTTAGCAAATGGTGAGGTTTTGTTGTAGAGATGATTAGCAATCAATAGGTAATTGAAAAGATGAATTTAGATGACAAAATCAAAGAGAAAAGCTCTGGAGAAAGATGTTTGGCTTGAGAGAAAATGAGAGAAAATAGTTGAGAGAAAAGTTAGTTAAAACTAAAATATCTTCCCTCCACTTTGTTTATATTTAAAAACCTTTTAATTAATCATTTAATATATTTAGAAAATCTGGAGACCCTGTTTCAAGCACACAACATCAGAGGATTAATGCATCATAATGCACTAAAAACACCAGCAACACAACTCAACTCGCTGCTCATTGCAAATCCATCATTTCGGCTACCAAACACAACCGAAATCACCTCCAAACACTTCCAAAACTTAACCTAGCCAAGATCCATCACTTCAAACCATTTTTAAACATCAATTAACATTCAAAAAGGATCTAACCACATCCTTAAACCTCCAGCTATAACAGATCACCAAGATCACTCCAAAAACAACCAAAAACTCAAGCAAAACTTAGGAAATTCAACCTATTCGGGATTGCATTGATTAAACCTCAATTATTCATCAATTTAACATTCAATTAACATCAATTTAACACCTCAACACACTGCCCAAACAGATCATACGAAAATTTCACCAAAATCAAGCAAATCTTGCATTTTAAAGCCAAAATCAAGATTCCAATTGTAAAACCTTTAATAAATCATAAATCAAGGATTGAGAACTTAGGAATTTCAGTAAAGAACTTAAAGTTCAGAGGAGAAGGACGTTCTTACCTCCAAACTTGAATTTCTCCCTTTTTAGAACCAAAATCTTGAAAATCCACTTAGTAAATGGTGAGGTTTTGTTGTAGAGATGATTAGCAATCAATAGGTAATTGAAAAGATGAATTTAGATGACAAAATCAAAGAGAAAAGCTCTGGAGAAAGATGTTTGGCTTGAGAGAAAATGAGAGAAAATAGTTGAGAGAAAAGTTAGTTAAAACTAAAATATCTTCCCTCCACTTTGTTTATATTTAAAAACCTTTTAATTAATCATTTAATATATTTAGAAAATCTGGAGAAACTCCCATTGGGTAAATAGCTCCTTAAAGATTCAAAGTTTCAATCCTTTTTAAAATAGTCACGCAGTTTTCAAAAATTACATTTTGGTCACTAACCCAAAATGTCACCCTTCCAAACCACGTTTTGCAAAATTGATTTCACAGTTCACTTATATATATTAAAAGAGGATTTTAGGACATTTTTCCATATTTTTAATGCAACCCGAACTAGGCTTTCCTAAAAATCACCTTTTATATTCGAACAACACTTTGACCGAACCGGTCAACGCCCAAAACTTCTAAGCCCAAAATCGGGGTGTTACATGATTAGCAAAACATTTCAGCGGAAGCGACACAGCGAACAGAACTCAAACAGGGGTTCGATTACATAGAAACGTCTTTTAAGGACTAAAACATAAATTTCCAGAATTTAGAGGACTTAACAAGATGAAAGATGACCAATCCAAAATTAGACTTATAATAAACCAACATGGTAAATTTCAACTTAAAAAGATCAACCAAACTCATTTAATTAAGCACGTAAGGTTCAGGGACCAAAATGCAAGAAACAGAAACCTGAAACAATTCAAATTTAAACTTCAACCGTCAAGTGTTCCCAAACGCAGAGACCTGTATCGGAACGGTCGTTTCGAAACCAGGTTGACCGTTTCGATACTCGGGTGCGTTTCGAGACCCGTATCGAAACACCCCTTTCCAGAAGCAAAACCGTTTCAGTACGTTCCCACATGTTCTGAAACCTCATGGCCATTTCAGGCCTCTGTTCCAAAACAAGCAAGGGCATTCCGATACGCCTTGCCCTGCAACAGGAGATTATGCTGGTTTTTCACATCTTTTCATATTCGAATACATTCCAAAACATGTCACAACATACATATAATGTATATATGCATCAAGGGTCATCATTATAAAGCCAAAGCTAAAGCATAGCATCAAACATGTAAATAATGAAACTATAGGCATGCTCCCTAGTCCACCAAAACCATACAAAGCTAGAATCAACATTTAAACATAAATCAATCCATAAAGGCCTTTTACAATCAAAGATCAAAAACCAAACATGCTCAAAGTAAAAAAGAGATATCCTCAACCATCCAAGAGTAAAAATCCCACCCATTGCCTCTTATTACACCAAAATAAAGCCACATACTTTGCCAAATCAAAATGCTTGGATTCCCTTGCTAGTGTGCTGCCTCAAACTCCTAATTCTCTACATTGATGAAACAAATGAGTGTAAGCACAAAGCTTAGTGAGGATCGCTAAACAACATTCATCAATGCATGTCACATGAATTGTAAAACCACCACTTTTCAACACATGCCTTTTCATAAAACATGTCTTCTCAAGACATCAATGTACCTTATAAACACATGCTCATATGCAACATTTTAAAACAGAAAATAAACCTTTTCTCGTGCTTACCAAGCATCTCATGCATTCTTGCATCATTTACAAGCATTTCATGCTTCACATTAATCATTAACATTATATTGGCTCACAAGTGATAATCCATAAACCATACCACAAAAGACACAATCAGATACGCGGTTTACAAGCGTTGTCCCACACGATTCATACACACTACCGGACTACAAAAGGCTCACACACGAGAGTAACCCTCCATCGTTGTGACACCCGTGGTGGAGTATAACGGTACAATCACAACCCCTCAACACCACTCGTCGATAGTTGTATAATTCCACTAACAAGAACATGAGACACGTAACACAAGATCCACACACGGAATTAACATCCTCTTTTGTGATCTTAACCTCAATCGTTAAGGTACTTGGATGGAGTATACGGTACAATCACAACCCCTCGACATCCAAGGCGACTTTATTCACGGTGCACCCAATCCTATAGTCGGCTAACTATATCCGGTTAACACAACCAAAATCATTTCCATCACTTGCCAATATAATCATTGATAAGCTCTCAAATGTGACACTTTTTAATTGCTATTTTTCTAGTTTTTACGATTTCTTGCTACCTAATCCATTTCATTTTGCTATATTTTGAGCAAGGGACCTAATTCTGGAAAACAGCAGCAAAAGAGGGCATTTCTGCAGTCTTTTTTATTATTCTGGTCATGACTGGCATCGTGGGCACGACACTGGGCATGATGCGTCTGACGTGGCAGATGCGTGGCGACTTCTGGAAGAGTCTGGAACGTTCTAGAAGACCTTATCAGCTTATCTGTTTCGATTTTTTGTATTTAAATTTCAAAAACATTTGATTTGTTTATCTTTCCTTTATTTTGAATTTTCTTATCCTTTATCTTTGTAAATCCAAACCTATAAATATCACTTCTTGGTAAAGGCTTAGGTATCGAATTTTAATCTTCATCTTTTAGCTTGAAACACTTGTTATTTCTAGTCTTTAATCAAAGTTCTCTTTTCTTTAATTTTATTCTTTTATGTTCTTTAATTATTTTTATAAAATCAAGTTAAGTATGATAGCTAATATCATGCTTAGCTAAATTTCTTGAGCCAAGAACTAGCCAAATCAATTCAAATCGTGAGAATTGAACATTGCCTAATTTCCTTCGGTAGTACATTTTTATCTTTCGGTTTAGATAGTTTGGCAATCGGTCTTACTAAAGTTTTTAATCGTTTTTCAAATTAGAAAGAGCTCGTTGGTCTGGAATCATTTAAAAACATAGTTGGGAGGAAGAATCGGCCTGTAGCAATTTCGACTTCCTGTGAACACTCTTAGCGGTGGTCCGCTAAGGAAATATAAAATCAGAAGCGATTCTTTTTAAGAAATTTTTTAAGTCGGGCTTTTCCTGTTTTCAAAACTAAATATTTTAACGGTGATAGACGTGGTTAATTTGTTTAAGAACCAACATTCAAAGATAGACTTGGGAGGATTGGTTACTCGAGAGAAAAGCAAGTTGCGACGGGTTGGGCCTCGCAGACTGTAACCGACATGATCCCCGGAGTAAAAATCCATTTCAATGATCGAAAGAATTGACAAGGCTAGCTCGAGGCTATTTTGCATATTTGGACTTTCTTATTATTTTCTTTACTTTTGCATTTAATTCTGCTATTTCATTTTCACTCAATATAAGATCACCCCCCTTTTTTACTTTTCATGTTTTCACAGATATTCCTGGAAGCAATTAATCAAAGTATCATTCAGTCAAGAATTCCGACTAATCTCCCTGTGGATCGACACTCTTTCCCTATAACTACTTAATTTCTTTATTTTATTATTTGTTGAAAGAGGTTAATTTATTTATTTATTTTGACGGGTAAAACGACGCTTGTCAATCATTTAACCTTTTTAATCCACTATTTTACAAGCATAAACACAATGCCATTCCTCAAGCATATCATGCTTAACATCATATGCATTTAACACATGAAAACCAAGGATCACTTACCTAGTGCATCCTTAACATAATGGCATTAAAATCCAGCAACATTCATGCTTAAAACATGCTTAAAAACAGTAATCAATACCATATTAACTCAAGTACATTATCTTCGAAACATAGCACATGTCCAAGAGAGTTTTTCGAAACACTTACTCTTGAGCTTAGCTAAGTGTTTCAAACTTAAACTAAGCTCCCAAGACCACGCTCAAAGCGTTACAAAGCAGGAAATTCCATTTCCACTCACCGATACGCGAAGCCTTGCTCACCGATGCAAAAATTACTCTTCCAGAGCCTCCAACAACACCTCGTTTGCTTTCGGATCAAGATCCCCTGCTTTCACAACATCAAAACAGAGATCCAAATGCATTAAAATGCATTTCAATACCAGAAACAATTCACAATCTCGTTGCTCACCCAAACTACACCAAATTTCCCATCCAAAACAACCGAAAACCCAATCGATTTCTTCCTAAACCAAGCCCAGCCAATATACATCACTTCCAAACCATTATAACCATCAAAACACATCTAACAAACAATCTAACCCAACCTTATATCTCCAGCAAGCAAGATTCCACCATTTCACCTCAAAAACTCACTTAAAACAACCAAGAAACTCAAGGATCTCAAGGATTTCGGGTTCTATGTTATCAACACTTCATTTTAACATAATAATCAACTTAGAACTCAATTAAAATCACTCCAAAATAGAGCTTAACACATGAAGTCCGAAAATTAAGATTTCAACCATAATTTCACAAGATTTTGATCTCCAATCAAAACTACAATGAAAACTCAACCAAAAATAGTATTTGGAAACCAAATATCTTGGGAATTTCAATAAAGAACTTTGATTAGAAGTTGACAACGGGATTTACCTCCAATCCTTGCTTTCCTCAATGAATGACAAGTTTTCCTTAGCCAAATCTTGAAAAGCTTGAAAGGATTTCTTGAAAATTGATTAGGAAATGTTAGGAGAGTGTTTGGGAGAAAAGAATTCTGGAAAAAGATGAATGGAAATAATGTTTGGCTGAAAATGAAAAGTAGTTGGTAGTTACGTAATTAGGAATCTCAAGATAACCACCTAATTTAATTAATTAAAATAAAACTAAATAAAACCATTTAAAGCACATGTCATGTTAAGGAAAGGCTAAATTTCCATAAAGCCCCCTAAAGATTCTAAGAATTTGGCTTCTTCTTTAAAAATCACATTTTCCACAGTTTTGAAACTTTACAATTTGGTCACTACTAAAAATGTCCCATTTTCAAAATCCGTTTTGTAAGATTGACTTGACCAACCACTTAAACATATTTTTAGAGGATTTTAGCCATTTTACCACATTTTTATCCTATCCCGATCCTTGATTTCCTTAAATCACTTTACACGATTCGAATCGTTCTCGACCGGTCCGGTCTGATGTCTAAAACATCCAGGCCTAAAACTAGGGCGTTACAAAGGCCTTTATTTGATGGATTGTACTTTGGTTTGAGTTTTGACTCTTGAGTGGCTTATTTGCATAGGAAGCATGCATATAGATTTAAATGATGCATATCTATATGCTAAGTTGATGATATTGATATGTTTGATTGAGGATGATGTTTAAATATGTTGTATGCATGTTGGAAGTACATTGGAATGCATTGGAATGGATTAAAGTATGAAAAAACAGCAAAAGAATTCATATTTGGTACAGGCGTACCGATACTCAAGAAACCGTATCGGTACGGCTAAGCCATTCTAGGCTTGGCGTACCGGTACGGGGAAGAGTACTGATACGGTCTCCATGGAAATAAAGGGGCATATTGATACACAGAGGCGTACCGATACGGGTCTTAGCTAATGGTTTTTGGTGTATCGGTACGGTTCGAAAGGGTATCGATGCGATCCTTTTATCTTTGAATCTTGGAGATGTGTTGTCGAGGGCGTATCGATACTGGCTCTAAGGGTATCGATACAACCAGCTGGTATGTTGGTTAAAAGTATCATTGAATGTTCTATTTCTTTACGTTTTAGTCCTCGAATGTTATAATTGTAATTAAATGAGTTTGGATGATCATTTGGAGCTGATTTTTTACAAAGTGTCATGTAACATGATTAACTAATAGTTGGTAACATAAAATTGGAAGAAAACCTTGTGATTTTATCAAATTTATAAAATGGTCTCTAAAATGTGTTGGTGTGCAATCGAGCCCCAAACATTGTATGATCGAGTTGCAAATTGTTCCGCTATGAAGTTTATCACATAGGATAGTAATGAGCATCTAAACAGGATAAAATAAAATAAAATTAGGATCGTTTATTGGAGTAAACTCTTCGTTTTACTTCAATATTCCCCGTGTGACCTGTTCGGTTTGGTCTAACATCCAGACCGGGTCGAGGGGGTTACATTTGGTGGTATCAGAGCTAGGTTTCAAAAGAATGGGATGATGGTAAGTTATTGGTAATTTGACGTGATGTAATTCTAAGTGAATGGTGATGTTTGCTTTGCACGATGATTGTTATAATTATTTTTTTGATGAATAAATGATATTGATGCCATGCATGATGGTTGTGATGTAGGTGTTAATTGTTATACATGTGTTGTGGAGGATTCAATGATTTTGATTGATATGCATGGTGATTGTTATATGCATGTTGGTTGAGATATGCTACGTGGAGTAAGTCTTTGAAAGATCGGATGTTGGTAAGCTGGTATAGTAATGTTGAGAAACAAAATATGTTGATTGTTATGCATGGTGTGTGTCGTATGTGCTATGATTGTTTCATGCTATGATTGGGGAAAGTCGGGATACCCATTGTCTTATTACTATAGCTAAAGTGTTTTAAATTGAGTTGGAAGTCTTGGATCCTTGCTCGAAGCTGGCCTGAATATTTTGTTTTTGTTAGTTTATTATCATGACTTAATTATAATAGCACAATAAACCAAGGAGAGAGTAGCAATCTGGTATGATTTTTGTTGCCGTTGGGCAAGGGGTACAAGAGTGTGTAAAGTCTCCTGGGGGTTTGATGCCCTGATGTAAGTACAACCTCTTTCGGTTGGGCCAATGTGGATGACCTGGCACCTGGGATATAGGCGATGTCCGGAGCTTGAGAAGTTGTTAATGCTGGAGTGCGTGAGACTACACTAGCTGTTGGACGACTGTGAGTTGCTGTTAGAACGCTTACATAATTTGGAAAAAAGTTGAGCTCGAGGGTTGTCACCTAAGGTATCTGTGAAGTGGATGGCATGTACTGATAGGATTGTGTAACAATGAGGTGTAATGATGCCCATAGATTGAAGATGAGTTGTATCTTTGTTGTAAGGAGATGTGTACAGTTGGTGGACAACTCTGGTTGTGGGCGTGGAACCCGATGTTGTGACTTGAGAATTCTTTCGAACTGTTTTTAAGAAGAAGTGTCTGAGGGTTAGATACTTGGTTGACAAGAAATGTTGGGCACATATTGTGTAGTTGAGCGAGTATGCTCCTAGACTGGAATTGGATGTGAGACATTGATGTGAATGTTTTTGTTATGATTCGGTCATGATGTTAGGCTATATATGTTGTTTTTATTGGCTACAGCATTTTCGACGTGTTGGTTACACGGGCGAGATACACTGAGCAAAATCTGGGTTTATTAATTTGTGTAAGAGGTTCTAGCTCTGGAAAGAGAGTTGTGAACTCTGATTTTAACGGTACCTAGTGTAAGAATAGTCATGGTAAAAGGTATCACCTGAGTTGAGACGAGATGGTAGTAATGTTGGGCAAGGACCATAGGGTCAGTGCGTCAAGGCTTGAGTAGTATTTGATACCTATTAGGTATGTGGAACGTGTGACCACGTGAGGTAAGATTTTCCACGTTTGATTGGTGGGGTATAGCTTTCTGCGCCTGTTGTTGCTAATGTTTTTGGGATTTGTGGCTTGAACGATTGTTTCAGAAATGTTAGATGTGTGAATGTATGTAACTAATTTCTTTGGTGAAACTATGGTTACGAGAAGGTTGTATAGGAGATGTCCTTTATCTGTTCAAGTTCATGTGTTTGCAGTTGATTTAATGGAGTTGCCTTTCTATGGTTTTGATGTAATCCTTAGGATGGATTGGTTGCCTTTCTATGCGAGTTACCTTGAAACTTGCTGATGATTACGAAGTGGTAATCGTGGGTGAGAATGTAAAAGTCTTGTTCAATGCAATTCCAGCTCTTGAAGCGAGTCTTATGATGGAGTTGGGTTGTGAAGCTTTCTTAGCTTATATGATGAATCCAGGATCGAAGGAAGTATGTGTACAGAACATACGTACGGTATGTGGGTTTTCGGGTGTATTTCCAGAAGAGTTGCATGGTTTGCCACCAAACAGAGAGGTTGAGTTTGGCATTGAGTTGTATGAAAATACGACTCTAGTGTCTATTGCTCCCTATCGAATGGCTCTAAAAGAGTTGAAGATACAACTTCAAGAGTTTATTGATTGAGGGTTTATTAGACCTAGTGTTTCGCCTTGGGGTGCATCGGTCTTGTTTGTGGAGAAGAAAGATGGCACGATGCGTATGTGTATAGATTATCGGTAACTGAACAAGTTGACGATTAAGAACAAATATCCTTTGCCACGGATTGATGATTTGTTTGATCAGTTTCGAGGTGCTTCAGTGTTTTCTAAAATTGATTTGAGGTCGGGATATTATCAGTTGAAGGTAAAGGATGTGGATGTACCTAAGACAACTTTTCGTACAAGGTACAGGCATTATGAGTTCTTGGTGATGTCGTTTGGCTTGACTAATGCACCGGCTGCATTCATGGACATGATCAATCGTGTGTTCCATGAGTTTTTGGATCAGTTTTTGTTTGTGTTCATTGATCATATTCTCGTGTATTCTCGAACCAGGGAGGATCATGATAAGCATTTCCGAATTTTGTTGCAAGTGTTGTTAGAAAATCAGCTATATGCCAAGTTGAGTAAGTGTGAGTTTTGGCTCAAGGAAGTTGTCTTTCTTGGACATCTGGTGTCGGCCAAAGGTATCCAGGTTGATCCACATAAGATTGAGGCGGTGATGAATTGGAAGACGCGTAAATCGGTGGCAGAAGTTCGTAGTTTCCTTGGTTTGGCGGGTTACTATCGAAGGTTTGTGGATGGGTTTTCTAATATTGCTGCTCCTTTGACAAAGTTGTTGCCAAAAAAATGTTCGTTTTGAGTGGACGGATGTTAGACATCAAGTTTTCGAGAGGTTGAAGGAAGCTTTGACGCAAGCTCCTATCTTGATTCAACCTGAATCGAGTAAGGAGTTTGTAGTTTATAGTGATGCATCGTATGTTGGTTTAGGATGTGTGTTGATGCAAGGTGGGAAGGTTATGGCGTATGCATCTAGGCAATTGAAGGTGCACGAGCACAACTATCCTACTCATGATCTAGAGCTTGCTACAGTTGTGTTTGCTTTAAAGATTTGGAGGAATTACCTTTATGTTGAGAAGTGTGTGGTTTATACGGATCATAAAGGTTTGAAATATCTAATGTCTCAGGAAGAGTTGAACCTTAGGCAACAAAGATGGTTGGAGTTGCTTAAAGATTATGACTTGACAATAAAGTATCACTCTGGAAAGGCCAATGTTGTGGCCGACGCCTTGAGCAGGTAGGTGGTTGCAGAGTTGAGGGCGATGTTTGCTCGGTTGAGTATATCACGTGATGGTGGATTAATAGCTGAGTAGCAAGTGAAACCTTTCTTGGTTCAGTTGATTAAGGAGAAGCAGTTGCTTGATGATTCTTTGGTGCCTCATGTCCAGGACATAGCGGATGGTAATGAAACAGATTTCTGTTTCAATAATGAGGGTGTTTTGTGTTTTAAAAATCGAATAGTTGTGCCAAAGGATGTTGAGCTGAGTTGCACTATCTTGACTGAGGCTCATAGCAGTCCTTTTCCTATGCATCCTGGTAGTACAAAGATGTATCGTGGGTTGAAAGACGAGTACTATTGGGTTGGGTTGAAGAAGGATGTTGCTGAATTTGTGAGTAAGTGTATGGTTTGTCAGCGCGTGAAAGCTAAACATTAATTTCCTTCCGGGTTGTTGCAACCTTTGAGGATACCAGAATGGAAATGTGAGAGGATTACGATGGATTTTGTGTCCGGTTTGCCTTTGACCTCGGCAAAGAAGAACTCGATTTGGGTAGTTGTGAATCGTCTTACGAAGTGTGCGCATTTCATAGCTGTGCATACAACGTATACGTTGGATAAGCTGGTAGAGTTATACATTGCTGAGATAGTGCGTTTACACAGTGTACCTAATTCCATAGTTTCAGATAGAGATCTGAGGTTTACAACAAGGTTTTGGGAGTGTTTGCGTAGAGCTTTGGGTACACGGCTAAATTTAAGTACCTCGTATCATCTTCAGAAGGATGGGCAGTCTGAGCGAGTTATCCAAGTACTTGAGGATATGTTGAGATCTTGTGTAATAAATTTCCAAGGTTCTTGGGAGAAACAGCTGCCATTGGTGGAGTTTGCTTATAATAATAGTTATCAAGCGAGTATACAAATGGTTATGTATGAAGCCTTGTATGGTAGGAAGTGTAGAACGCCTTTTTGTTAGGCGACAACAGGGCAAAAGTTGGTTTCCTTGCCGGATTTGCTTAAGGGAACGACAGAGAAAGTAAAGATTGTTAGTGAGAGGTTGGAAGCAGCATCAGATCGTCAAAAGTCTTGCGCGGATTTAAAGCGTAAGGAGATTGAGTTTGCGGTTGGAGATCGCGTGTTCTTGAAAGTGTTGCCTTGGAAGAAGGTGATGAGATTTGGACGTAAGGGTAAGCTTAGTCCAAGGTTTATTGGACTATATGAAGTAGTTGAGCGTGTTGGTCCTATTGCATATCGGTTGAGGTTGCCTCCCGAGTTGGAGAAAATTCATGATGTGTTTCATGTTTCGATGTTGCGAAGATATAGGTCAGATCCGTCTCATGTTATGCATGTTGAGGAGATTGAGTTGAATCCGGATTTGTCTTATGATGAGGAACCTGTTAGGATTCTTGATTCTAGTAGCAAAGTTCATCGTGGTAAGACGATTGAACTTGTGAAGGTGTTGTGGCGACACCGAGGGGTTGAGGCCACGTGCGAGAGTAAGATGGACATGATGCAGCAGTTTCCAAGCTTTTTTTTCTTCAGGTAAAATTTCGAGGATGAAATTTCCTAAACGGGGGAGAGTTGTAGCACCTCGATTTTGGGCCTAGAAGTATTTCGAGGTTCATAGGGCGTAGACTATTGATCCGAGTTTTCAAGATCGGTTCAGGGAAATTAAGGTTTGGGTTATGATAAAAATATGAGAAAATGCTTAAAATCATTTTTAATTATATAAATGATTTTGGTAAAAACAATTTTAAGAAAAGAACTTTGGAAGTGGGCGTTTCAATTAGTGACCAAAACGTGATTTTTACAAACTTGTTTTAGTGACTATTTTATTAAGGGATTGAAACTTTGAATCTTTAAGGAGCTATTTGTCCTACTTGTTTTTATCAGATTTTTCTCTCAATTAAGAGCATTTCAAAAGGTTTTAATTAAAGATTGAAATGGTTTAATAAAAGGAGAGTTAGTTATTTCATTAAAACTCATTTTACGTCATTTTCTCTCATTCTATTTTCTCTCAAAGATTTTTTTCAGCCAAACACTCTCCATTTTCAAGAAACTTGAGGTAATGCTCATGATTTACTGAGTTTTTTATTTCTAAAATATTCTTTAATCTTGATTTACAAAACCTTGTTGTTTTTCCTTTAATTTTTCAAGAAAAACACATCCAATTGAGAGAGATTTTATCCATTAGAGGTAAGGTTCGTTCTTCTCCACTAATGATTAGTTCTTTACTGAAATTCCCAAGTTATCAATCCTTTACATATGTTTTCTAATTTGTTTTGATGGATTAATCATGGAAATTTGGTTAATTTGAAGATTAGTGATTGAAATCTAAGATTTTCGAATAGCTACTCTTTTAATTGATTTGAGGCTGATATTAATCATGATTTGGATGTTAAAAGATGTTAAAATAAAGATTTTATCATATTAATCCCGAATTGGTTTGGATCTCTAGTTCTTAGATTGTTAGATTTGGGGATTTTGTGGTGTTTGTATGAAATCTAAGTTACTAAAGGTATAAGGATGAAATTAGGTTGATTTTGGATGTTGACTGATGATTAAAAATTGATGAAAGAGATAGGTTTTGGCTGGGCTCAGTTTGTAGTGAAATTGGAGGTGTTTTCAATTGTTTCAGACAGACGTTTTGGTGTTTTTGGGACGATGTACATTGCTCATTAGTCCTATATTTTATATGCATTCCATCTCATATTATTGATGTTCTTAAATATATTTTAGGCATATTTAGGTTCATGCATTGCATATTTACAATATTTTTTACTTTGCCATGATTTTATTGATTATCTTCTATTTGGTAAGAAAAATATATTGTTTTAGTTTAGTTTGCATTTCAGGCCTAGAAGTTGTCAGGAGAAGGACAGACCATAGGAGCTGATGCTTAGGCGGCAGACCAGGGAGCTGTATTGATGTAGTTCCAAGTAGAGGAAGCCGCTGCCAAGTACATGTCGCCGCCGTACCTGCCGCCCAGGGCAGCAAGCTGAGGAATTGGAGAATTGGAGTGCGATCTGTAGAGCAAATATCATAATTCTAACGATGTCATCCACTCAATTTTCTAACGCCTGGAACAGCGGGCAGAACCGCCGAAGGAGGAAAACGAGATAACTTGCGGTGCAAGGCAACGAGAAGGAGTCCACATTCAACTCAAAGAAGTCAGAATTAAAGGTTGCATTTAATGCAAAAGCTAATTTGAAGACTTCTACTCCAAAAAGGACTTGACCGAGCTAATGCCTATATATACTAGACATATTTTGTAATTCAAAACAACTTAGGTTTTCCCTTAGGCATAGTTTAGGTTTTCTTGCCGCCATTATGTTCTAAATTCTCTTTTGGGTTTGGGTTATGTTGTAAACTAGTGTGAGAACGGTTGTTTAGGTATTAAGTTTGTTTTTGCAATAAAACATTTAATGTTTGCTTATTCTATGCACTTCATAGTTTTTAATTAAGTTCGAAAGATTAGTTGTTAACTATCCATTTGTTCAGTATCGAAAGAGTCGAACTCACGAAAAGGATAAGTACGATCCTCATCCTAATCAGGTGTTGATCAATTCGGCCTAGACATAGGTACGAGTTTAAGGCGGCTAAAAGAGGACTAACCAAGCACTACACCAGACCTGTTCTATAGCGGCAGTTTTCGTGGCGTTTTTTAAATAAACGCCACTAATATTTAACTTATAACGGCGTTTTAGGGACAAGCGTCACAAACTGGCAACTATCGCGGCGTTTTAAAACCAAACGCCGCTGTAGAGCAATCAATAGTGGCGTTTGAGTACAAAAACGCTACAATAGATATATCATTTGCGGCGTTTTGATTTTTAAACGCCATAAAAGGTTTCTTTTACCGGCGTTTTGTTTTTTAAACGCGGCTAGGTTCAATATATCAGAGTTATCGTGCAAAATCTCCAAATCTATCTTGCAAAAATAAATCCCTAACACTCCTGCTCCTCCTTGCCGTGCTCCTCAACGCCGTCGACTGTCCCTCAGGCCGCCATCGTAAACCTACCCTTATCCCGGACCAAACAACCACCCTTCTCGGTTCGCGTCTCGGGTTTCTCCGCCAACGAGAGCCAGGGTTTCACCACCGCCAAGGAGGAAGTACCTTCTTGCATCTTCGTTGGCCCCATCGAAACCGCCAGTCAAGAAACCTTAGAAGCCCTCTATCGACAAGTAAGAAACCTTGTTCACTTTCTCTAATCTCAACGATTAAGCAATTTCTAACTGAACAATTTGAAAACTGTTGTTGGAAATAACTAGGCGCGAAATGCATATTACAGTGGGCAGCCTTCAATAGTTGATGACATGTTTGATAGAGTAGAGGTAATTAGCTTTGTGTAAATCTTGAATCTTTTACCAGAGAACTATTTTCCCCTAATTTAATTTCGACTGATACATAAGTAAATGTTAATCAAAACGCCTATTCCTCCGAGCATGGATCCACCTCCACTCTGAGCAGGGCGAGGGGCTGGGCGAGAAGCAGACCTTCTTGTAAAACATTAAGAGCAAATAAAACACGCAAAAAAATGAAATGACAAAGCTACTCTAAATAAAATACAAAATCCCATACATCGAAATGATATAAGAACAAGGGGAAATATATCAACCAAAAGATAAGCAGAAAGAAATAAATTCTTTCTTTTGACCTCTTTTGATTTGTTGGATAGGACTAGTATGAGATTTTTTTGGATCTTGTATTTAATTGACTGTCAAGTTTGAATAGTTTATTTAATTATGCTTACATGGAAGATTTCATGTCAATTTAGTTAGATGCTAATGATTTGAAAGCTCACAATTGTTGAATAGATGATCTTATATTATTACGATGAATTTTCTTCCATAATCTCGGTCTTTAAGTATTGATTATCTTTGATATCCTTTTCACGACTATTCAGCTTGATGAATGAAGTCAGATGATTTTTTTTATAACGTTCACTGTAGCGTGTTGTTTCAGTATGTGATTCTGTTTTTTACTCTTTTTAACCAGTGAAAACGGGATAGAGATCGGAATGATGATGGAAAACAAAAGGGGCCCTTGCTCTGTTGATCATAGTAGTTTTACTTCTTTTGCACCGAAATGACAGAAGTCCGAGTTATCGATCTCCACAAAGGTTTTTAGCCTTCTTCACTCCCCTTTATATATTTTCTTAAGAATATATACAGTTCTATATTCCTTTTATAGCTAAAGGAATCTCTCATACCAATACTTGAAGAATGACAGGATATTCAATTCTGTTCAGTTTGATTATCGCTCAATCTCCATTAACTTGGATTAGCTACATGTAACTTTCTATGTTTTTCAATGTTTCCCTTTAATTCGTAGATCAACTCATCCGTTTATCTTATCCAATTTTTAGTTTGTGCTGAAAACATATGCAATCTTTCATCCGAAACTAGTAAGATGTCTAATTTAATCTGCATGGCATAAACTACATTCTTTTAACTTATTGTAGGGGTTATATTCCTAAATATGGTTCTAAACGCATCTTCTGCTATTATTAATTTACATGCAATGCCGATTCAGTTTCTAAAAATGCAGAGTTTTCTCTTTTCATTTCTTCTCTCTGCATACTAAAACTAAGCACTATGTTGGATATGGTTTGTTTGTAGCTAAATATAATCCTAATTTACTCCTCTTCAAAATAGGATAAGAAAGATAAGGTTGATACGGTTGGCAATTAATTGTTGACATCAGAGTGGCAATACAATTATAGTGCCATTATGGACATTAATACGTACTTTAGTTGGTTGTTTCTGCCGGAGGTTGCATTGAAGGTCAAGCCTAACCTTTTTTTATCGGGTAGTGTTTACTATGGCTTGACTATTGACTAAAGTTATCTTTCAGCAAGAAGTTTCTGATCTTGCTATGGGTTTGAAGCTCTATTTGGTTCATTGCAGATAGATACATCTTCTGTTCTCTTGGAAGCATTGGAATACATACAGTTTCTTCACGAACAGGTTAAGGTCAGTTTTTCTTCTCCGTTTTACTTAAATTATTGCAGCATGCCTATCACTTGGTATTATTATTATTATTATGTATATGCACATTTCTATAATGAAAAGCAATGATGCATTTTGCAACAAAAAGCTTAATCTTGTTATCAATGATGCCAAGTAAGTGTATTGATCGAGCTTATTCGATGGCGATTTGTTTCAAATTTGTTATTGATTACTCGATGCTTCTTGTGTATAAAATGTTCAAGGGCTGAACTGGAGAAAGGAATGAGAAGTTTGATATCATAGTTGGAGATTTAGCAGGTTTTCAAGTGTAAGTTCCTTAAACCAAACTCCAAAATTATATACAAAATGATTGAATTCTAAAACTAAATCATGGTTTTTTTCTTTCATGTGTGTTTTTTTGCAGATGTGTTGGCATACACAGCTCACGTGGCATCTTTTGCTGATACATGAGGATGGGTTATGGTATGAAAATTAATGTTTCAAATTTGTGTAGTTAAATGGACTAAAAGTCTTGTCTTTTTATTATTTTATAGATTTCTTTTAACTTGTATTTGTTTCGATATAAGGCCTCAGATCAACCATTCTCCATTAGTGCTGAAGAAATTGACAAGAGGAATGTTGAAAGAGTTGAAGGTCTTCAGGCTAATGTTCAGGTGCAACTATGAAGAGAGCCAAGTTCTTTCTTTCCCCACTAGAAGTTGAAATTATAGGAATGTGGATAGATTTGTTTTGGACTATGATGTTATTCGCCTTTATTTTGTTTGAAAAATTACTCTTTTGTAATGTCTTTTTTGTTTAAATGTAATGCATTTTAGATTATTATACAATATATATGCTTTTTATTTGATTTTTTTTTTGAAATATGGTGTTATTCGCGGCGTTTTTTTGTTCAAACGCCACTAAAGACTAGTTATTTGCGGCGTTTGTAATAACAAACGCCACTAAGGACCAATTATTTGCGGCGTTTATTAAACCAAACGCCACTAAATATCAGATATTCGCGGCGTTTGTAAACACAAACGCCGCTACAGATCATGATTTTTTGCGGTGTTTATTAAACCAAACGCCACTAAAGATCAGTTATTCGCGGCGTTTGTGTTTACAAACGCCACTATAAATCCTGACTTTTTACGGCGTTTTTTTCTAAAAAACGCCGCGAACTATTGCGGCGCTGGTTTAAGCGGCACTTCTTGCGGCGCTTTGGAAAGCGCCGGGGGAGTTTTTAGCGGCGCTAAAAAACGCCGCCATAGGCTTAAAAAAACGCCGCTAAAGACCTATTTTGCTGTAGTGAAGGATGTTATCTTTGCAAGATTCATGCTGTGACGGGTATTATCTGCAGTGGGAAACAACATTATTCTGACTTAGACATAAGTAGGATCAATATCGAAGCGTTCTGCCAAGCCTTGAAGGTCTGCCGAGTTTTCCGCCGAGCCAATCGTCTGTTCCACTGCCGAGGCAGCGAAAGCATCAAAGCAGCCAATCTGCCATCTTCCGCCGAGTCAGCAAAGTCTAGCAGTGCAAAGCATCTTAACCTATTCAACGCAGTTTCACACTAGGGAGCAGCATAATCTGACCCAGCCTATCACCCTAATCTTTTCTTCAACTACTTGCATTTTATTTACTTTTAATTCTTTTATAAACTAAACTTACTTGTGCATTTAAATTTTCTTCATGCAGGAATTACAATTCGAGTCAGCTTTCCAATCCCTGTGGGAGAGTATATCTTTTATACTATAACTTGACAGGAGTGTGTACTTGCGCCCATATTTAGAGAACACCTAAACGCTCTACAAGTTTTTGGCACCGTTGCCGGGGATTGGCAACAGTAAATTCATTTTTATATTTCTGCACTTTTATTTATTTGCATTTAATTTTTAGTTTTTATTTTATTCGGAAAAAAAATTATAGTTTCCTTTGCTAGTGCATGACCAAAGCAAATCCAAAGGGCGAAATCGTTTTCTTTGACGACATCAAACGAAGAGCACGAGAACTTAAGAAATAAGTCAAAGAAGCCCTAGGAAAAGCAAAGGAAGAGGGGGAAAGCAAAAGAAAAAATGGTTAACGGCCAAGACAATAACCCTGCCAACGATGCCCATATCAGCAGGGATGGGTAGCAAGATCCGCCGCCCAGACAGCAGCAAGTCCCACCTAGATAGCAACCCCAAATTCTTCCCAGGCAACAACAGTACGTACGAACCACCAGGGACTACTTGGAGTATGACTTCAGGGGATTTGTGTAACCCCCTTAGCCTGATCTAGACGTTTAACCTGAACTACGAAGATTACACGGGGAAAACCAAAGTCAACCCGAAAGTCAACCTTGATTTACAACCCTTTTTTTCTTTTTTTCTTCATTAGATGCATATTATTAACATATGAGTTCAGCAAAGAGATTAGGAGAAAACGGCACATCGATCGGAGTTCAATTAGGGGTTCAATTGCATACATTTGACTTGTAAGGACTAAACTGTAAATTTCACAAATTGCAGGGACTTTCATGATTTTAATATTACCAACCCTCAATTAAACACATAAAATGCCATCATGTCAAAAATCAACTCAAACGGATCATTCAAACTCATTAATTTAAGCAGCCAACAATTAAGGACCAAAATGTAAGAATCAGAAACTCAGGACAGCTCAAAATTCAAATCCAACGGTCATCCGTTTCGGAACGCCTACCCTGGTATCGAAACTGAATTGACCATTTCGGTACTCGAGCTCGTTTCGGAACCCGTATCGAAACAGGGTCTTCCAGTAGCCAAAGTGTTCTGAAAACACCTTCATCCGTTCCGAAACACTATGGCCATTGCGTGCCCCTATTTTGAAACAGATAAGGGTGTTCCGATACACCCTGCCCTGCAACGGCAGATTTTGCTGGTTTTTCATGCTTTTACACATTCGAAACCTACCCGAAACCTACCACAACATACATACATCTCATATACATACCATAGACCATATTTATGAAGCTTGAACTAGATCACGACATCATTTATGCAATCATAGGTACTAAAGGCATGCTCCCTAGTTTACCAAAACCATAACAAGCTATAACATCATACAAACCAAAATCCAAACACCAAAGGCCATTTACAACTCAAGTGTAGGCAATCTAACATGCTCAAAGTAAAGGGAAACATCCTCAAACATTCCAAAGTATAAATCCCACTCATTGCCACTTATTACACTAAAGGTGAACAACATTCATCAATGCATTTAACATGACTTGCAAAGCTACCACTTTTATCACATCCTTTACATAAAACATGTCTCCTCAAGACATTAATGCATTTTAAAACACATGCACATATACAACGTCATAAACAACAATTAAACCATTGCTCATGCTTTACCAAGCATCTCATGCATTCTTGCATCATACACAACTATCTCAAGCAACCATGCATCAAATACAAGCATCTCATTCTTCACTTTATTCATTTACATTATATTGGCTTTCAAGTGATAGTCATAAATCATTTCAACACAAGACACAATCGGATACGTGGATTACAAGCACTGTCCCTCACGCTTCATACAAACTACCAGACTACACAAGGTGGAGAAAAATGCCACAATCACAACCCCTCAACACCCATGATGGAGATTAATGGCGCAATCACAACCCCTCAACATCACTCATCGGTAGTTGTATAATTCCACTAACGGGAGTATGGGACACATACACAAGACTCACACACGAGACTAACCATTCACCGTTGTGATCTTAACCTTAATCGTTAGGGTACTTGGATGGAGATTATGGCACAATCACAACCCCTCGACATCCAAGGCGACTTTATTCACGGTGTTCCCAATCCTATAGCTGGCTAACTATATCCGATTAAAGTAACAAAAAAACCATTTCATCACTTGCCAATATAATCATTTAACCACATTAATCCATTGTTTTACAAGCATAACCACAATGCCATTTCCACAAGCATCACATGATTAACATCATATGCATAGTCATATGAAAAACAAAGGATCACTTACCTAGTGCATCCTTAACATCATGGCATTAAAATCCAGCATTTAAATCATGCTTAAAATAGTAAACAAAACCACATTTTCATCAAATGCATTTTCATCCAAACATAGCACATTTCCAAGAGGGATTTCTGAACTACTTACTCCTGAGCTTAGCTAAGTGTATGAAACATACACTAAGCTCCCAAGATCACGCTCAAAGCGTTATAATGCATGAAATTGCATTTCCACTGACCGATACGCGAAGCCTCGTTCGCCGACACGGAAATTACACCTCCGGAGCCTTCAAAATCACCTCGGTTGTTTCCGGATCAAGATCCCCTATTTTCACATCATCAAAACAGAGATCTAAATGCATTAAAATGCATTCTAACACCAGCAACAATTCATAAACTCGTTGCCTACCCAAACTACACCAAAATACCCTTCCAAAACAACCGAAAACTCAATCGATTGCTTCCTAAACCAAGCTCGGCCATCATACATCACTTTCAAACAATTATCAATATCAAAACACATCTAATAAACATCCTAACTCATCCTTATACCTCCAGTAAGCAAGATTCCACCAAAACACCCCAAAATCTCACCTAAAACAACCAAGAAACTCAAGGATCTCAAGGATTTCGGGATCTAGGATATTAACACACCATTTTAACATCTAACCCAACTTAGGAATCAATTAAAATCAACACAAAATAGAGCCCACCTCATCAAGTCCGAAAATCAAGATTTCATCCACAATTT
Organism: Hibiscus trionum; assembly: GCA_030270665.1. NCBI lineage: Eukaryota > Viridiplantae > Streptophyta > Magnoliopsida > Malvales > Malvaceae > Hibiscus > Hibiscus trionum. The sequence continues at coordinate 35,774,427 of BSYR01000021.1, forward strand.
CACAAGATTTTGATCTCAAATCAAAACTATATTGAAAACTCAATCAAAAATAGTATTTAGAAGCCAAATATCTTGGGAATTTCAATAAAGAACTTAGATTAGAGGTTGAGAACGGGATTTACCTCCAATCTTTGCTTCCTTCAATAGATGACAAGTTTTCCTTGCAAAAATCTTGAAGAATTAAGGAAGATCTCTTGAAAATGATTTAGGAAATGTTGAAAGAAGTTTTGAGAGGAAGATTTCTAGAAAAAGATGAGAGAAAATGGTGTTTGGCTGAAAATGAGAGGGAATTGGTAGTTACGTAAATGAAAATCTCATTAACTACCTTTTAATTAATTAATATAAAAATCTAATTAAAAATCATTTAATTAAAACCCCTTTTAAACCACATGTCATATTGAAGAAAGGTCAAATTGACTTAAAGCCCCTAAAGATTCTAAGATTTTGGCTTCCACCTTAAAAATCACATTTTTTACAGTTTTGAAACTTTACAAATTGGTCACTACTCAAAATGTCCATTTCCCAAAACCCTCTTTGTAAAATTGACTTGACCAACCTCTTAATTATATTTTTAGAGGATTTTATCAATTTTTATCACAATTTTATCCTATCATGATCCTTGATTTCCTAAAATCACCTTACGCGATTCGAACCGTTCTCGACCGGTCTGATCCGATGTCTAAAACATCTAGGCCCAAAACCAGGGCGTTACAACTCTCCCCCACTTAGGAAATTTCATCCTCGAAATTCTTACCTGATGGAAAGAGATGCAGAAACTGCCTCAGCATGTCCGCCTTGCTTTCCCACGTGGCCTCCTCAACTCCTTGGCGTCGCCACAACACCTTCACAAGTTCTATCGTTTTGCCACGAAGAACTTTGCTACTTACGTCCAGAACCTTCACTGGTTCCCCATCATATGACAGATCCGAATTCAACTCTATCTCCTCAACAGGCATCACATACGAAGGATCCGATCTATACTTCTATAACATGGAGACATTAAACACATCATGTATCTTCTCCAACTCTGCAGGCAATCTCAACTGATATGCCATTGGACCAATACGCTCCAAAATCTCGTAAGGTCAAATAAACCTTGGGCTAAGCTTACCCTTACGCCCAAATCTCATCACCTTCTTCCAAGGCGATACTTTCAAGAACACACGTTCGCCAACCGCGAACTCAATTTCCTTACGCTTCAAGTCCGCCTAAGACTTTTTCCTATCCGATGCTGCTTTTAACCGCTCACAAATGAGCTTCACCTTCTCGGTGGTTCCCTTAAGCTTAGCTGGCATTGAAATCAACTTTTGCCCAGCTTCTGCCCAACAAAGAGGGGTTCTACATCTTCTCCTATACAAAGCCTCGTATAGAGCCATTTGGATACTTGCCTGGTAACTGTTGTTATACGCAAACTCAACCAACGACAAGTGCTTCTCCCAAGAACCCTGAAAATCTATCACACAAAATCTCAACATGTCCTCAAGCACTTGAATCACATGTTCTGACTGTCCATCCGTCTGCGGATGATAAGAAGTACTGAAATTCAACCGTGTACCCAAGGCTTGATGCAAACATTCCCAAAATTGCGCTGTAAACCTCGGATCTCTATACGACACAATGGACTTCGGCACACCGTGCAACCGCACAATCTCAGCTATGTACAGCTCAACCAACTTATCCAAGGTATAAGTAGTATGCACAGGCAGAAAATGCACACACTTCGTAAGCCGATCCACAATCACCCAAACTGAATTCTTCTTTGTCGGTGACAAAGGCAAACCAGACACAAAATCCATGGTGATTATATCCCACTTCCACTCTGAAATCCTCAAAGGCTGCAACAATCCCGAAGAACCTGATGCTCAGCCTTCACTCACTGACACACCATGCACTTACTAACAAACTCAGCCACATCCTTTTTCAACCCCACCCAATAGTACTCATCTTTCATGTCACGATACATCTTGGTATTGCTAGGGTGCATAGCAAAAGGACTACTATGAGCTTCAGTCAGAATAGTGTGCCTTCACTCAGCATCATCTGGCACCACTATTCGACTCCCAAAACACAGAACACCTTCATCACTAAAGCTGAAATCTGAAGGTATACCTTCCGCAATATCCTGAACATGCAAAACAAGAGAATCATCAAGCAACTACTTATCTTTAATCATCTATAACAAGCATGGTTTCACTTGCAACTCCACCACAAGACCACCATCACGCGATATGCTCAAAAGAGCAAACATCGCTCTCAATTCCATAGCCACTTTCCGGCTCAAAGCATCGGCTACAACATTAGCCTTACCCGGGTGATACTCAATCGTCAAATCATAATACTTAAGCAACTCCACCCAACGTCGTTGCCTAAGATTCAACTCCTTCTAAGACATAAGGTATTTCAAGCTCTTATGATCCGTGAACACAACACACTTTTCACCGTATAGGTAATGCCTCCAAATTTTCAAGACAAACACCACAGCCGCAAGCTCAAGGTCATGAGTAGGGTAGTTGCGCTCATGCACCTTCAACTGCCTAGATGCATAGGCCACCACCTTACCCCCTGCATCAACACGCAGCCCAAACCAATGATGGACGCATCACTATAGACCACAAACTCCTTACCAGACTCAGATTGAGTCAAAACAGGAGATTGCGTCAAAGCTTCTTTCAGCTTCTCAAAAGCTTGTTACCTCGCCTTCGTCCATTCAAAGCGAACATTCTTTTGCAACAACTTGGTCAAAGGTGTTGCTATCTTCGAGAAACCCTCGAAAAACCTACGGTAGTACCCAGCCAATCCAAGGAAACTTTGTACCTCTTTCACTGACTTAGACACTTTCCAACTCATCACAGCCTCTACCTTGTGCGGATCAACGCGAATACCCTCAGCCGATACAACATGTCCAAGGAAGACCACCTCCCTAAGCCAAAACTCACACTTACTCAGCTTGGCATACAACTGATTCTCTAGCAACGCTTGCAAAACAATCCTCAAGTGCCTATCATGATCCTCCTCAGTACGTGAATACACAAGGATATCAACGAATAACACCACCACAAACTGATCCAAGAATTCATGGAATACACGATTCATCATGTCCATGAAAGCAGCAGGCGCGTTGGTCAAACCAAACGGCATCACCAAAAATTCATAATGCCCGTACCTCGTCTGAAAAGCAGTTTTAGGTACGTCCACATCCTTCACCTTCAACTGATAATACCTTGATCTCAAATCTATCTTAGAAAACACTGAGGCTCCCTGGAACTGATCAAAGAGATCATCAATTCTAGGCAAGGGATACTTGTTCTTAATCGTCAACTTGTTCAGTTGTCGATGATCTATACACATTCTCATCGTCCCATCTTTCTTCTTCACAAACAAGACCAATGCACCCCAAGGTGACACACTCGGCCGAATGAAACCTCGATCCAACAACTCCTACAATTGTGTTTTCAACTCTTTTAACTCTTTAGGTGCCATGCGATAGGGAGCAATGGACACCGGAGTTGTGTTCTCGTACAACTCTATACCAAACTCAACTTCTCTGTTTGGTGGCAACCCAGACAATTCCTCCGGAAAGACACCCGGAAAATCACGAACAGTTCGAATGTCCTGCACACGCACATCCTTGGTGCCAGGATTCATCACGTAAGCAAGGTAAGCCTCACAACCCAACTTCATCATACAGTTTACCTCCAAAGCCGAAATCACATTCGACAAGAATTTCACATTCTCGCCTACGACTACAACCTCGTAATCATCGGCCAACCTTAAGGTAACTCGCTTAACATCAAAGTCAACCACTGCCATATGCTCCGTCAACCAATCCATACCAAGGATTACATCAAATCCGTAGAAAGGTAACTCCATCAAATCCACAAGGAAAACATGACCTTGCACAGACAAAGGGCATCTCTTATACAACATCCTAGTGACTACAGTCTCACCAAAAGAACTAGTCACTTGCATTCCTACCTCAAGCACCTCAATAGGTATATCAAGCAAATGTGCATGCTCACTCAAGATATAAGAATGCGTGGATCCAGAATCAATCAAAGCCAGCAAAGATAAAGACTGGAGAGCAAAGGTACATGGAATCACATCGGTATCGTTTTGCTCCTCGCGCTGAGCATACACCCTCGCTGGTCGACCTTCCTCGGGTCGAACGGCTACAACGTGAGCAATACATCGCTGCCCCTCATCCCTCCTCTGAAAGTTCCCATGGCCGCGCCCACGGCCTCTCTAAGGTGCAGCTACCGCATGAGCACGTCCTTGGCCACCACCAGCCAACAAAGGACACTCCCTCCTCATATGATCTACCGAACCACAATTCCAACAAGAGTTCCTTGTCACCACGACATGAGCCTAAACCTCTCTAGCTGCGCGAGGACAATCTCACCTCAAATGGTCCCTCGAACCAAATGTCCAGCATGTATGTTGCTCAGATCTCACACTTCCTCCCTGAGCCTGTCCACCTCGACCCGGAACACCATGCTAGAACCAACACCTACGGAACTATACTCAGTAGCTCTCTTCCCAAAGCTAGAACCAACACCTCTAGAAGACAGACCCAGGTTCTGCTCGATGTCCTTTGCCCGACAAACAAGCACGTCAAAATCAGTATAATCAGCAGCCAGCAAGTACGTCTTAAATTCCTTTACCAAAACGTACCGGAAGCGGTCACACCGATGCCTCTCACTAGGTACCAACTCAGGAGCATACTGGCTCAAGCGTACGAACTGGACCTCGTACTCAGCCACCGAAAGATTGCCCTGAACGAGCGACATAAACTCTCGTTTCTTCTCATCCAAGTATCTCACACCTAGATACTTTCTCCTGAAGGAACCTCTAAAGAACTCCCAATCAACTTCATTGGGTTCCATACCAGCTGTGGTAGTCGTCCAACAGCTGTAAGCATCACCTTGTAGGAAAGAAACCGTGCATCCCAGATTGCGCACCTCGTTACAGCCCATCTGATCCATAATGCGGATCGTGCTAGCTAACCAGGCCTCGGACGCCTCAGGTGACATACCATAAAACTCCATGGCTCCCAAAATCCTCAACCTTTCCAAAGGTAAGCCCACCTGCAGGGGCCTGTACATGCGCTCCGGCAACAGCAGCCTGAAACGCTCCGGTGATCGCCTCAACTAGTGGGGCCAAATCACCCAAACCAGGACCAGCTTGTCCTTGTTGCACCTGCTCCCCACCTTCAGGTTGTGGTAGAGGAGGTAGATCTCCACCAGGAGGGACTTCAGCCCCTTACTCAGCCTAGTTACCCTACTCAGCTACAGGCACTATCGTGTTGGACCTCAACTCCTTTCTAGGTCCCATGGTGCTATTTTAAACAAACACAACAACAAAAACAAATCAAACCATTTAAGCCAGCTGCAAGAAAGAAACCAAGTTTACAAAACATTTGATTAGTGTAATAAGGCAATGGGCACCCAATTTCCCCCCACAGAGCATAGCATACACAAAACATCATGCTCACATACATTTCATCATCCCAAAATCAGCACATATCCACATAACATCCTCATCTTACCATCATATTCATTCCACTTGCAATTCACATAATTCAAGCATGGCATAGAGTGCAAAATTCAACCGATATCATGCTTTTCAAACATCATACTTCGATACATATCAATTTCACATACCAACATTCCCAATTCTTTCGTAACCACGCTCTGATACCACCAAATGTAACCCTTTAGCCCGTTCTAGACGTTTAACCGGAACTACAAAGATTACACGAGGAAAAACAAAATTAACCCGCAAGTCAACCTTGATTAACGACCCTTTTTTTTCTTTTTATCTTCACTAGATGCATATTATTAACCTATGAGTTCAGCAAAACGATTAGGAGAAAACGGCACAGCGATCAGAGTTCAATTATGGGTTCAATTGCATATATTTGACTTTTACGAACTAAACTATAAATTTCACAACTTACAGGGACTTTCATGATTTTAATATTACCAACTCTCAATTAAACACATAACATGCCATCATGTCAAAAATCAACTCAAACGGATCCTTCAAACTCGTTAATTTAAGTAGCCAACAATTAAGGACCAAAATGTAAGAATCAGAAACTCAGGACAGCTCAAAATTCAAATCCAACGGTCATCCGTTTCGGAACGCCTACCCTGGTATCAAAACGGTCGTATCGAAACTGAATTGATTGTTTCGGTACTCAGGCTCGTTTCGGAACCCGTATCGAAACAGGGTATTCGAGTAGCCAAAGTGTTCTGAAACACCTTCATTCGTTCCGAAACACTATGGCCATTTCGAGCCCCTGTTTCAAAACATATAAGGGTGTTCCGATACACCCTGCCCTGCAACAGAAGATTTTGCTGGTTTTTCATGCTTTTACACATTCGAAACCTACCTGAAACATACCACAACATACATACATCTCATATACATACCATATACCATATTTATGAAGCTTGAACTAGATCATGGCATCATTTATGCAATCATTGGTACTAAAGGCATGCTCCCTCGTTTACCAAAACCATAACAAGCTATAACATCATACAAAACCAGAATCCAAACACCAAAGGCCGTTTACAACTCAAGTGTAGGCAATCTACAATGCTCAAAGTAAAGGGAAACATTCCAAAGTATAAATCCCACCCATTGCCACTTATTACACTAAAGGTGAACCACATACATCACTTAAACAAAGCCTTGGATTCCTCTTGCTTTTGGGCTGCCTCCAAAGGTTCACTTCTCTGCATTGATGAAACGAAAGAGCGTAAGCATAAAGCTTAGTGAGGATCGCTAAACAACATTCATCAATGCATTTAACATGACATGCAAAGCCACCACTTTTGTCACATCCTTTACATAAAACATGTCTCCTCAAGACATCAATGCATTTTAAAACACATGCACATATACAACGTCATAAACATCAATTAAACCATTGCTCATACTTTACCAAGCATCTCATGCATTCTTGCATCATACACAACTATCTCATGCAACATTGCATCAAATACAAGCATCCCATGCTTCACTTTATTCATTTACATTATATTGGCTTTCAAGTGATAGTCATAAACCATTTCAACACAAGACACAATCGGATACGTAGATTACAAGCGTTTTCCCTCAGGCTTCATACAAACTATCGGACTACACAAGGTGGAGACAAATGGCACAATCACAACCCCTCAACATCACTCATCGATTGTTGTATAATTCCACTAACGAGAGTATGGGACACATACACAAGACTCACACACGGGACTAACCATTCACCGTTGTGATCTTAACCTCAATCGTTAGGGTACTTGGACGGAGATTACGACACAATCACAACCCTCGACATCCAAGGCGACTTTATTCACGGTGCACCCAATCCTATAGCCGGCTAACTATATTTGATTAAAGTAGCCAAAACCATTTCATCACTTGCCAATATAATCATTTAACCACATTAATCCAATATTTTACAAGCATAACCACAATGCCATTTCCACAAGCATCACATGCTTAACATCATATGCATAGTCATATGAAAAACCAAGAATCACTAACCTAGTGCATCCTTAACATCATGGCCTTAAAATTCACCATTTAAATCATGCTTAAAACAGTAAACAAAACCACATTTTCATCAAATGCATTTTCATCCAAACATAATACATTTCCAAGAGGGATTTCCGAACTACTTACTCTTGAGCTTGGCTAAGTGTATCAAACTTACACTAAGCTCCCAAGATCACGCTCAAAGCGTTACAATGCAGGAAATTGCATTTCCACTCATTGATACGCGAAGCCTGGTTCGCCGACACGGAAATTACACCTCCGGAGCCTCCAAAATCACCTCGGTTGCTTTCGGATCAAGATCCCCTGTTTTCACATCATCAAAATAGAGATCTAAATGCATTAAAATGCATTCTAACACCAGCAACAATTCATAAACTCGTTGCCCACCCAAACTAAACCAAAATACCCTCCCAAAACAACCGAAAACTCAATCGATTGCTTCCTAAACCAAGCCCAGCCATCATACATCACTTCCAAACAATTATTAACATCAAAACACATCTAATAAACATCCTAACTCATCCCTATACCTCCAGTAAGCAAGATTCCACTAAAACACCCCAAAATCTCACATAAAACAACAAAGAAACTCAAATATCTCAAGGATTTTGGGATCTAGGATATTAACATATCATTTTAACATCCAAACCAACTTAGAAATCACTTAAAATCAACACACAATGGAGCCCAACTCATCAAGTCCGAAAATCAAGATTTCATCCATAATTTCACAAGATTTTGATCTCAAATCAAAACTATATTGAAAACTCAATCAAAAATAGTATTTATAAGCCAAATATCTTGGGAATTTCAATAAAGAACTTAGATTAGAGGTTTAGAACGGGATTTACCTCCAATCCTTGCTTCCTTCAATAGATGACAAGTTTTCCTTGCAAAAATCATGAAGAATTAGGGAAGATCTCTTGAAAAAGATTTAGGAAATGTTGAAAGAAGTTTTGAGAGGAAGATTTCTGGAAAAAGATGAGAGAAAATGGTGTTTGGCTGAAATGATAGGGAATTGGTAGTTACGTAAATGAAAATCCCATTAACTACCTTTTAGTTAATTAATATAAAAATCTAATTAAAAATCATTTAATTAAAAACTCATTTAAATCGCATGTTATATTGAAGAAAGGTCAAATTGACTTAAAGCCCCCTAAAGATTCTAAGATAATGGCTTCCACCTTCAAAATCACATTTTTCCCAGTTTTGAAAATTTACAATTTGGTCACTACTCAAAATGTCCATTTCCCAAAACCCTTTTTTGAAAATTGACTTGACCAACCTCTTAATTATATTTTTAGAGGATTTTAGCAATTTTTATCACAATTTTATCATATCCTAATCCTTGATTTCCTAAAATCACCTTACACGATTCGTATCGTTCTCGACTAGTCATCCGATGTCAAAAACATCTAGTCCCAAAACCAGGGCGTTACAATTTGACCCAACTGTTGCAGAACCTGAAATCGAGGAGGACCATTTTGAGCTAAAGCCCGTGATGTTCAACATGAGCAACACATTGGGGTAATTTGGTGGAACTGCCACAAAAGACGCCCGACAGCACTTGAGAGGATTCCTAGATTTATGCAGAGCATTCAAGATACACGAATTCCACCAAGATGTGCTAAAGCTGAGGTTATTTCCCTATTCACTGAAGGATAGGGCGAAGCAGTGGTTGAACATCCAGCCGGCAGGTTCATTCAGCACATGGACGGAGTTGTGCAAAGACTTCTTGGATCGTTTCAGCCCATCTAATGTCACAAACAGGCTACGAAACGAGATCACAACTTTCCAACAAGGGGATGACGAGCCGATGTATGAAGCATGGGAATGGTACCAACAGATGCTCAACAACTGTCTGCTTCATGGTTTTCCAACTTGGACGCAGGTATTGATGTTTTACAATGGGGTGAACTACCCAACTCGAATGATGCTCGACGCGTCCACCAACGGGATAATCCTCGATGGACCACCTAAGAAGGCATTACAAATTCTGAACAAAATTGCTAAAAAAGACTACAAGTTCCCTACAGCTCATTGCGGCGGCATAAGGCCGCCAGCTGTTGTGAATGAGGTAGAGGCCACATAATCTGTTAATGCCCGTCTGGATAAGCTGATCGAGCTGGTGATGAATATTGCAAAAGGAAAGACAAATGAGGCCAAGGCTGTAGAGCCTTTTTGCGATGAGTGTGGGGGCAACCATGATTCCTCTGAATGCAGTGAATCTGCAAACTTCATGGGGACCTATGAGAGGAATAGCAAGCCTAACAACAACACTTACAACCCTGGCTGGAAGAAACATCCGAACTTCTCCTAGAGTAATCCAAACACAGTTGACAACCCAACTCAGCAACCAGGAGGATACCAACAGAACCTGTCCAGACAGTCGCCTCAGCAGCAACAGAATACGAGCAATAACTCACTTGGAAATACTCTACATACTTTTATGTCTAGAACCAATGATTTTATTGTTCATACTAATAAATTTATTGATAAGACTGAGTCGTTATGGACAGGACTGAAATAAGGATGAACAATCAAGATGCTGCGATTAAGAACCTGGAGACCCAGTTTGGGCAGTTCACGGAGATCATAAGCAACATGAAAAAGGGTTCAGCGTCTAGCAGCACAAAGGTAGCCGCCAAACCCACTTATGAACAGTGCAAAGCCATATCAACCAGAAGTGAGAAACTGTTGGATGAACCCATAATAGAAAAGCCAGCAGATAAACAGCCAGCACAAAAAGAACTACCTGTCGCGGCAGCATCAATACCAGCTGCCCCGACAGATAAGACTGACAGCAGCCCTGAGGCAGATGATCATCCACAGATCAAGTTCCCATGTAAGGAGCGTATAGAGGATATCTGCCTGCTGCCACCTTTCCCCCAGAGGCTTAAGCAATAGAAGCAAGAGCACAAGTTCCGGAAATTCCTTGATATTCTAAAACAGGTGCACATAAATATCCCTCTCATCGAAGCCATCCAGAACATGCCCAATTATGCAAAATACTTAAGAGACAAGGTTTCTAAGAGGAAGAGAATTTGGGAGTTTGAAACAGTTGTTATCACAGAGGAATGTATGGCAATGCTGCACAACAAGCTGCCACCAAATCAAACAGATCCGGGTAGTTTCGTTATACCATGCAGAATCGGCAGCAACCATGCCATGAAAGCCCTATGCGACTTAGGAGCCATCGAGTGGGTAGCCTTATTTTTCAAGCAGACTTCCTCATCTTAGACATTGAGGCCGATGAAAATGCCCCTATCATCCTTAGGCGACCATTTCTGGCCACGGGCAGAACACTAAGTGATGTGGAACATGGGGAGCTGATCATGAGGGTAGACAATCAAAGCATCAAGTGAAATGTGTTACAGTCCCCAGTAAAGGAAAAGGAAGGACGCCCGAACGCTCGGGCCTTCAAAATCAACACTGAGACAGGGCAAGACAGCAGTTGTCACGGCAGACCAAAGGGCAGACTAAAGGACCCAACAGCACACTACCTTACAGAACAAGAGGACCCCCCATGAGGGAGAATAGCACATCACCTCAGGAAGTGGTTATGTCTGGGAGATGCACCCCAATGCACTCCCAACATAACTTAGTTAATTTTAATATTTTATTTTTATTTATTTTCTTGTTTTAGGAATAGAATTTGATTTATTGCAATTTATTTTCTTTCTTTTAGGATTAGATTTTAAATTAAGTTAAATTTATTTTCCATATATTTATTTTTCAGAATTTATTATTTAATTATTTTTATTTTTATTTTTAATTCAGGTTTTAGGAATAAAAGAGTCAGACCAAGAAGAAGACCCAACAAAGAGCCCGCCCACCATCCCGCCGAGACAGCTGAGCGTGGCCCAACGCAAAAATCCTGTAACGACTAGTTGGCCGCTAACGATTAGTTGCCAATGGATACAAAAGTCACGGGTAAAAATCCCGTAACGTGCGCGAAACAATCTGCCCGTTGGACATTTAATGTCGCCACGACAAATCTCAGCAACATCTATTTAAACCTCACTTCTCTCATTCATTTACTTTACTTTCATCTCCTTGTCATCCTATTCTTGAATCCACTGCTCTCTTTCTTATAATCTTCTCTTTAGTTTCAGATTATAACAAAACTCGTCTCACACATGGCATCAGCATTAGCATCCAAACCCACCTTCCAAAGGTTCTTCTCCCATGATGATGCAAAGAGCTACAAAAACCAGTTCGCCAAACAAGCCATCTGGGAAGAACAAGGGTTCCACTATTCAAAGCAGATAGGGGATCTTGGCCTTGAGCCCGCCCTATTCGAGAAAATCCACAGCAAATATTGGGAATATTTGCACGGCAGCCGAAGGCGGCAAACATCACGTTGATTAGAGAATTCTACGCACACCACCCCCGCCCAGAAGTTTCGTTCGTGTATGTCCGAGGGGAACCTGTCAAGCTCAACACTGCCATCATCAACAGCTTCTACGGACTAGAGATGGACGACAACCCACACGAAGACTGGAGGCAGTCACTGACGGCTGCCGACTACGACATAATTAAGGCCAGGCTATGCGAACCCAATACACCTTGGTTGGTATGAAAATATGGCGACTCCGTCCTACGCCGCCGATTGCTACCCGAGCCGATGTTCTGGAATAATTTCATCAAATGGCGTCTGCTGCCCACCTCCCACAACTCCACAGTGGACAAGCCTCGTCTCGACCTCATCCATTCCATCATGGTAAACCGGCCAATCAACGTTGGAGAAATCATTTGCAAGGAGATCCACAATTGTTTCCGTAAATCAAAGGGTCGGCTGTACTTCTCGTCTCTCATCACCGGCTTATATGCCAACTTCAACGTTCCCTCAGACCCAAATGATGAGATTATAGCCTCCAAAGAGGGCTGGACCAGAAAAGTCCCCCTGCAGATGATGCAGGCCCAAGAGACGGAACTAATCACGCTGAGCCAGCCCTCTGTCGCCCAGCCAGCTACACCAGCCGCCAAAGGCAGTACTGAAGCTGCCCCAAACAATGAAGTTATTACCCTGTTGCGCACTCTCGTCGACAGCAACAAAAGGATAGAGCAGCAACAATTAACGTTCATGAAGTACGTGGGGGAGGTCCAAGATGCCTTTGTAACCTATCTTCTTTAGGAGTTTCCAAATGACGGCCCCTCTCTGCCAACCTTCCCCGCTGACCTAGCCGCCGCAGCTGCACCTCACGAAGGAACACCATCAGAAGCAGCTTGATTTATGGATTGGTGCTTTTCACATTCTTGATTTACGGATTGGTACTTTTCCGGAATTTGGCTAGATGATTTCAAGGAACATAGTTTAGAGGGCTCCATGGCTGTCAGCAAGGAACATCCTTTATAGGTGTGGGGTATACTCTTGGGTACCGTTACTTGGTCTTTAGGGGGCATACAACTTACCCACCCCTCTTGGTTTTGAGACAATAGGGTTTGAAACAGTTTGTACCGGCCACGAAGGGTTTAAATGAGTTCAACGTGGACTACGAGAAGCAGAAGGGTTACAAAGGAATGGCATATAGTGCTTCATCAGCTTGGAATAACACTAGACAGGTTAGGATTTTGAATGCTCCCTACATGGTCACTCCTGAATATGAGGTGTGGAGGTTTAATCGCATTGATGATAATGTTCCTCAATTGAATCCGGATGGGAGAAGAACCATCGAAGAGAGGTTAGCCTCACTCCCCACCGAGGCAGATCTGATGAGAAAGCAACTCAAAGATGAGCAAAAGAAGTATGAGCAGCTCGAAGAGGGGGCCAAGAGGGAAAGGTTCGACTTTGAGTTGGAAAAGGTGGGATTTGAGGGGGATATCAAAGGCTTGCAAAGAAAAAATGATGAGTTGGAACTTGAACTCGGGTTAGAGAAAGAGGAGATCCAAAATCTGCAAAGACTAAACAAGAATAAGAGAGTTACGGATGATGGGCCAAGTAAAGGATTAGAGATTCGCCTCATTGAAGAAAGAGCAAGAGCCGAGAACTACAAAAGGGGTATCATGAGTATAAGAACCAAGTGCTTGCTTTGACGCAAGAAATGAAAAACTTACAGACCGATCACTCCAAACAGCTTGAGAGGGAACAACACCAAAACGGAACCTTGAAGGATCAAGTGATGAATTTGCAGAGGTCTTTTTTAAAACGCAAGGGTTCCACCAACAAACTGAATGCTAGTGGGTTAGAAAATCAAGCTTTGAAGGATCGTATTGATGAATTGGAAACCGAAGTCCAACAACTCAAGGACCGTATCGAGAGCCTTAGGGGGTGGTCCAAGTGCGCCCGATGTCGACTTTAGAACAACTGCATTTTGTCGCTTATATTATTTGGAGGCAAGAACAAGAATTAGCACAATGGATTGCTCGGATGCAAGAGGTTGCCGGGAAAATACAGTTTTTGGCCGAGGACGCTGTTGAGCTCGATGACTGTGTGGACAACACAACCGATGAGGGGGAGAAGGTTACTTGGATTTTGAGGGAGATTTTCGACTTAAGCACTAGTTTGGACCCGTACGTGTAAATGGAAAGATGAGGCATCCAAGAAAGGAAGAAGGATCATTAGGATTCTAAGGGAGATCCTCAACGTAGATTCTAGTTTAGGACAATATGAGTAGCTAGTTTTCTTCAGTTATTGTAACACGACAATGTTCTCATTAATGCAAGTCCTTTAATGATGATATTTTCCGAACTCAATGTTGCTCTTTGCATTCATAATAAAATTATTTCATAACAAATTTATTTTTGTTTTCTTGCTCAATTCTCTTTGTGCATATTCATAACACTTTTTGCATGAAATGTTGATTCGAGAACAATTCAAAATTTAAGACTTCTATAACGGGAGAAAGAGTCTGTAATGACGAGTTAAATAATCTCGAAGTTCAAGATTGATCAAAAGATGGATAGGGCCAACCCAGTTATTGGTGGAGAAGGAACTTAAGTTTCAGCCATACCCTACATGGAAGCTCTTACTCTTTACTCGTTGTAACATGACTTGATCTTCATTCTGAAAAGTTGCTTAATGAGAATGTTTGTTGAATCAGTGCACCTTTGCATTCAATTATACATTTTGATTGATTACCTTTAATCATATGTTGTACATATGACACATTGCATTCATAAAATTAATGTTCAATGCATCTTTGCGCTCGATTACACCTTTTTATTGATTACCTTTAATCATATGTTTCCATTGTACATACGATGCATTCATTCATTCATAAAACAAGTAAAATTAATGACCATCAAATCAATACATCTTTGCATTCAATTGTACATGTATGTTTGATTACCTTTAATCACTTGTTGTGCATACAACATATTACATGCATTCATTTTTTAGAATGAAGAAATTTAATCGATCGGGGGTTCGTGGAAGCATTCTTACCCATCAAATATTCCACATACGTATTTTACCTGGCACCAAAAACAAAAAAAAAGGAAAATGGAGGGAAGTTTTGCTAAGCTAGAGGCTGATTTGAGAGGTCAGATGGAACGAACTCAGCAACAATTAAGGGACACCATCATCAAGTCCCAACAAGATATGATGAAAGGAAAATCCCAACTACTATAGTCTAGTCTAGGAGGAAAGAATGTTGTTGAGAATCTTGCTCAAGGTTCGGGAGACCGCTCGGCCACCCCGATCTCTAAGAATCCTCTTGTTATCGGTCCCTCATCAAACCCACCCCAAGGGGCATCTTCTGCTCATCAAGACGACGCCTTTGCCCAAGCTCAACCTAGTATGACCTTCAGAAACAAGACTTTTAGGGTTTTGGTTCTCGATTTTGTTCTTTGAGAATTGGCGTGTTTAAGTCTTGCATGTTGCATTTTCTCTTGAAGTAATACATAGAACCAACATTGCTATCATTTGCCTGAAGATAGCAATGATCTTTTCGTGAGGGCACTTGTTATGTTTGCGGATTTTCTTTTTGATGAAAATGCATTTTTCTTAACATACAATGACCTTGAAATCATATATATGTATATCCCTCCTTACCTCTGTAGGTCCTCAGATATCACATGCATGATGTGGCATTGATTCTAATGAAAGAGATCGATCGAATGTTGTGATAACGGTAAAGTGTGATTTCCCGCTCCATCCGCTCTGGTCAGTAAAACGAGAGAAGCAAATTACTATTCCTTCGATGATGCTCGATGATAAGAAAATCTCCTAGGAAAGCCCAAATAGAGTTGCTTGAATGTGCCTAAAGAAAAGAGGAAAAAATAGACTGTTTCAAATAAAACAAAATGATTTTAACTTCAGAGCCTAGTAATAAGCAAAAAGCATTCCAATGTTCAAAACCTGGTAATAGGCATTGTCGAATACGAGTGTGGAATTCTTGGGGCACTCCATTGAAGCCCAAAATTCTTCGCTTCATGAGTGATGGTAATATTTTCAAAATCGTGACTCTGCCGAGTAACCCGGGGTATTGTTGTATGCTTTATCATTATCCTCGAGCCAAAGGACTGTGACGGGTTGAATTCCCTAGAAAAAAAGAAAATTAATGAACAAATTGAATATGTCCCGGAGATGAATCCTTGAGGACACTGACACAAAATCAATGGTAATCATAAGCACACACTTAAAGTCCTTAGAATGACATGTTACACGCTCCATGGGATAAACAAAAGTCAGAAGTTTAAACATACATATGAATGGAGAAACATGATGAGAACTAGAAGGAATAGTAATCGAACAGATCAAGCAAATACCATAATCATGAGGATGAGCCGAGCAATTTGAGAGGAGTTTCACAACTTCAAATATCGCCACAACATTCAAAGTCTTCGTAAACACAAGCTATGCTTGAAATGATCACCAGGAGGTTGAATCTAAGACGCTCTTGCATTCGATATTCGGGGCATGCTATTCTATTTTTCTTTCAATTAGAATTTTGATTTTAAGGTTCTGTATGTTAATATAAAAGGGCATTCTTCATTATAAAATGATCACCTGTAAATTGGTTTTTTTAAAAACCAAGAAATCTCTCTGTATTACTTCGAATAAATGCATTAGGAAGGCCCAAAGGTTGAGGAGCACTACGTGAGGTGGAATGATAAAGAGTCCTTCAGGTTAAATTGTCATAATGGCGCACCATTGTCTGTGGGGGAACTAAGGGTTTCACATGAAAAAGTTCAAACCGAAATAGATGAAAGATAGCACAATGCTAGAAAGAGTTTAGATAAAGACTCCGATTACGACCGAGGCCACCTGACTCAGAGAAAGAGCAACACAAGTTTGGGGGCATATTTTGTCAGGACACGATATTGATGAGTTGTTGTAGTCCCAAGATGACGACCACTAGTTCTAGAAAATAGACAAAATGGATTCACGAATCTTTGCATCATGCTCATGCATCATATTTAGTCAAATATCCCTAGGATTAGGAGCATGCTAACTCATAGCATCAAAGCATTTTTATTGTTTTAACATATTTTGTAGAATGCAAATGATTTTGACTTGAAACCCCTCGAGGATGAGTCCTTAACGAGAAGAACTCAGGTAACGAAGATTCGAAGAAGTTTCCAAGGAGATGGACTCGCTTAGCCGAGGAGAGGGAAAAGTTCACTAGAAAGAAGGAAAGAAAGAGAAAAAAGGGAAAGAAAAAGAAAGAGAGGTAAAGAGAAATAGAGAAAGAGAGCAAAAGAAAAGAGAAGAAAGAAAAAAGAGAGAAAAAGAAAATTGAAGAGAATGAGAGAAAAGAAAAAGAATGAGAGGAAAGAAGACGAGAGAAAGAGAAAAAGGAAGAAAGCAAAAGAGAGAGAGAGAGAAGAAGAAGAAGAAGAAAACAAAAAGGAAAAGAAAATGGGGAAAGAAGAAAAAAGAAAAGGAAAGGAAAAGAAGAAGAAATGAAAAGAAGAAGAAAGAAGGAAAAATAGAGAAATAAAAAAGAAAGAAAGAAAAAAGGAAAGAAAGAAGAAGAAGAAGAAAAAAAGAAGGAAGAAGAAAGGAAAACCAAAGTGAAAACCTAGAAAGGCACTTTGAGGGGAGATAGCTCAAGGCTAGAATCTGCAAAGGCATCCCAGAGTCAAAAGAACCCAGAATATCTGATGGTTAAACCCGAGTGTGAGACAAGCATCAGCATTGAGAAGAAGAAGGAAACAGATAAAGGATCAAGAGAGATCGACTAGAAGAGTCGTGGCACCGGACCTACATTTGGCATTCCCATTCATGCATCATGTTTAGCTAAGCATACTTATGTTAGGGTCATACTAACTCATAACATCATAGCGTTCTTCTTTTTTACAGATATTTGAAATCGTTTACTCCTGCGAAGAAAAACAAACAACAGAACGAAAAACAGACTTCGGGTGAAGGATTTCAGATTCGCCACATCAGATTTTCTAAGAAAGAGAGGCAAATACTCATAGCTCAAGGCGAAGGTTTCAGACTCGCCATATCAGATTTTTCGGGCAAGAGAGGCAGATACTCATAGTTCAAGACTTTGGGTGAAGGATTTCAGACTCGCCACATCAGATTTTCTAAGCAAGAGAGAAAGATACTCATAGCTCAAGGTGAAGAATTTCAGACTCACCACAATCAGGACTTCCGAGCAAAAGAGACAGATACTCATAGCTCAAGGGGAAGGATTTCAGAATCGCCATATCATATTTTTTGAGCAAGAGAGGCAGATACCCATAGCTCAAGACTTCGGGCGAAGGATTTCAGACTCGCCACATCAGATTTTCTGAGCAAGAGAGACAGATACTCATAGCTCAAGGTGAAGAATTTCATATCACCACAATCAAGACTTCTAAGCAAAAGAGACAGATACTCATAGCTCAAGGCGAAGGATTTCAGATTCGCCGCGTCATATTTTCCGTGCAAGAGAGACAGATACTCATAGCTCAAGGTTTTCAGAGCGAAGGAGGCAGATACTCAAAGCTCGAAGATTTCAGGCTAAGGATTTCGAATTCGCCATGTTATGGTTTTCTGAGCGAAGGAGGTAGATACTCATAAGCTCTAGGACTTTAAGGCACAAGGGGTGAATGCTCATCTCTCCGGTTGTCGAGGAAGGAGGGTGAATGGTTCCATATAGGAGGAACTCGCAGCTCAGAATCATCAAACAGGGAAGTGGTGGCAAAATTAGTGCTTATGGTCTTTGCTTTATTCTTGTTCCACAAGTATAAGCAAAGAGGGGCAGTTGCAATCACTAATTTTGTCCGGGTACTCTTTTTATTTCATTTTATAATAAGGAGCTTATATGGGCTATTGTTTAATCATTAACTATATATATATATATATATATATGCATTTTATATATGTGTCTTATATTATATGTATTTTAATGCGAGTGTGAATAGGTATATTTCATGTATTATGTATATCTATTAATGTTTATGTATGTGTAATATGTATACGTGCAGGAATATTACATTTAGTATTATTATTGTTATCAAGATTAAAAACAAACAAAAAAGATTATAAGTTATATAACTAAAGCCCAATAATTTATTATAAGTTCAAGTTCATTAAACATATATTACATGGCCCAAAAAGCCCGTATAATTAAAATAACAAGAAACCCTAGCCCTAATATGTTCTTCTATTTGTACAGCCCATCCTCCACCGTCAGATCTAATTTAGATCTGATGGCCCAGATTGAACCTCGGATGGAAACCCTAGAGAGGCCTTCTCTCGCGCCGTGCTCACCCCAACTGTTGGATTCATAGTGCAGCGTACGGCCCAGATTGATGCGGAGCCTTCTAGAAGCCACACGCGCCTCACGCGAGCCTCTTCAGCTCCTTCACATGTGACCTATCAGCGTCCTTATGCGCGTGTGCAGTTCACACAGTAGCCCTTTCGATTCCCCAAGAGCCACAATCATCACCACATGGGCAAAGGAAACCAGTGGCTCGACGCCACGTCGCCGTTTTGACTTGTCAACAGCCACGTCCGAGGCCGACTCGGCATCGATGCCTCTCCTCTTCTCCGCCGTACAAGCCATGCATACAAAAGAAAAATGAAATAATCAGAAATGAATACGAGGCAAAAGAAAAAACAACAAAATGGCAGAGAATAACAGAAATTCAGAGCAGAGCCGCGCATGAATCCGGCCAAAAACTAGTGTGAACCAATAGTGATTTTCGTTTTAATTTTCATGTAAAAACTAAATACATGTAATTTCGGCTATAAAGCCCGAATCGAAATGTAATGTGAGGAGGTTTTTTTGAATACGAAAAAGGAATACAATCAAAGAGAAGTTCAGAGGGAGACAAATAAAAGGTTTTTTATTTTGTTTCTTTCGATTCTAAAAAAAGGTTTTTTTGGCATCTATTTTCTTCAAAACGAAATGGGGGTTGTTTCGCGGAATTTTGGGTGTCGATTGAGTTTCAAAACATAAAAAGGTTATTTTTTGGGTTGTTTCAAGTCTGTCGGTCGGCGTCTTAGGGCGTCTAGATCTAGGGATATTTGGGGTCTGAGTTTTAGGGAGGCTAAAAGAGGTTCAAAATGGTTAAATGATGGGTTTTATAGTATTTTTAGGTTTTAGGATTTGGTCCAATTAGGTTTTAGTCCTTCTGTGTCACGTCGTTTGCGCGTTTAGGGGTTCCTCGATTCTAAATCACGCCTTATGTCCTTAGAGTTTTGAGGTTCTGTGCAATATCGTCCCAAGTGAGGTTCTCCAACGGTCTAATCCTGTGTATGTCCCCTTTTAGTTTCCATCTCTTTCATTTTGGTCCCAATTCCAGTGTTATTTAACCCCCTGTTTATCATGCACTTTAATTTCTTCCACTGTTTTTTTAAATTTCTTTAAATCCAGTCTTTGCTTGCCTTTTTTGTTGTGTGTTATGTGTTAAATGTGTGTTGTTGCTATGGATGTGGTGATGGTTAGTGGTTTGGTTGTGTGTAATTTCCATGTATGTAGTATTTGTCTTACTTGACCTCTTTGTAATGTATGATTTGAATGACATAACGGACACAAAATAAGGTTTTTTTGTATAATGTGTAAATTGGTGTAATGTAATATATGACCTTTTTCTTTTGGGTATGATTTGAAGTTTTAGTAAAGTGTAGGTTGTTGTTTTTTGCAATATGTTTGACGTATAGTTTTATAACATGAAATGTTTGTTTGGTAAAACATGTGGTATATGCTCATTTTCGTATCGTATGTTCCCTTCGTATAACGTATGCATATGTGTTGTAGGTAATTTCTTAAAAGGTGTGTAATTCATTTTGGTGAATGCATGGTATGTTGACATGCATGTTCGGTATGTTGCTAATGTGGAGTATTTTTTGTGTCTTTTTAGATTGGGCTTTGGGCTTTAGATTGCTAGAATTAGTTTGTGGCTTTGCTTAGTTTAGGTGGGCTTGGGATAGTTAGATTAGGCCTTTTTTGGTGAATAGATGTCGGTTCAATTGTTTCGAATCGTGTGCCCGCTTCATTGGGGCACGGTTCATACAATTAAGTCGTTTAGGGTTAGATATTCAATCGAATTTAAGGCTTTAACAAGTTTAATTCGCTTAAATTCATCCTTGACTTATTGGGATGAATATTAAGTTCGGTAAACCGGTTAAACTTTTCTTAATCTTTTTTAGGATAGAATTGACATTAAATTTAGATGGATATAATACAAGATAGTTCGTAATTTATTAGGTTCTTCTAGTTTTTTAGGACGTAATTAATTTAGGGTAATATTAGAATCACCTAATTAATAATTAGATCACTAATCGGATTCCCATAATGTGAGCCTTTTAGGATAGGACCTTGGGAGGACTTTTGTGTGTTTACCTTCAAGTTTTTCCGTGACATGCATTTATATTTGTCATTCATGAAACCATTAATGATTAGGTATGGTAATTAATTAATTTCAAATATACAAAAGAGAGGTATCTATTAACCCCGGTATTTGTGTCAAAACAGTCCGAGCTTAATGGATGTAGACCAAATATTTGGGTTAATTCTCACCGTCTCTAGGTAAGAAATAATTAAAATTGGAAATATCATGTCATCATCCCTAAATGCTTGCATCATGCATAAAGGTGACGTACGAGAGTCGAACAATAAATTAACACGGCAGTCAGACTTATATGATATCGGTTTAATCTATGGTCCGATGTATTGTCATTCTTATTAGTTAAATGCTCAATTAATTCTAAAGCAACGATTTGATAAAGCTCGTACCATTTAAGTCAAATTTTCAGTTAAGAACATCTAATTAAATTCACTTTGAATTTTAAATGATTTCTATCGATTAAAGGCAACGATTATTTTGGTACGATTTTCGGGCGGGATGGGGGTGCTAACCCTTCCCCCACACGTAACCAACTCCCAAACCCTTTTAAAATGAATCTCTGGTTTTTGTGGTGTCCGGCCTACCTTAGTGGCCGGTGGCGACTCCAAATTTTCATTATTTTCCAAAATTCGAATTTCTTAAGAAGACATTCCCCTTTTATCTTTGAATCTTGAAGATATGTTGTCCTGGGCTTATCGATATTGGCTCTAAGGGTATCGATACGACCAGCTGATAAGTTGGTTAAAAGTACCATTGAATGTTCTGTTTCTTTACGTTTTATTCCCTGAATGTTATAATTGTAATTAAATTGGTTTAGATGATCGTTTGGAGCTGATTTTTGACAGAGTGACATGTAACATGATTAAATAAAAGGTAGTAACCTAAAGTTGAAAGAAACCCTTGTAATTTTATCAAATTTGCAAAATGGTCCCTAAAATGTGTTGGTGTGCAATCGAGCCCCAAACGTTGTCTAATCGAGTTGCAAATTGTTCCTCTACAAAGTTTATCACATAAGATAATAATGAGCATCTAGACAAGATAAAATAAAATAAAAATTAAGATCGTTTATTAGAGTAAACTTCCCGGTTTACTTCAATATTCCCCGTGTGACCCGTTCAGTTCGGTTTAACGTCCAGACCGGGTCGAGTGGGTTACAAAAACAAAAATAAAACAAAAACAAAAATGAAACATGTAAAAATTTAAAAACAATCAGATTTGTTGCAATCCATGGCAACGACGCCAAAAACTTGTAGACTCCCAACGTGGATGAATAATTGCTGGCAATAGGGCTTAAAATGTGTAGAAAATGTAGTGCCAAGAAAGTCTATTGCGTGCAAGTATACTGGATCTGTAAGTAATTCAACAGTCAAGCTGAGTGTCGATCCCACGAAGATTGTGTTTGGGATTCGATCACTTTGCTAATTACTTGTCTTGTGAAAAAGATGTTTTTGATGTAAAGTGGTTTTGAAAGATAATGAAAGTACGAAAAGTAATTTAAAACGTTGGCAAGGAAGGTGTCTTAGCAAATGACGAGCGTTGGCAATGAGTGTCTGGTTTTCACGTTATTCATGTCATGCCAGCCTTTAATAAATCATGTCTTGGCATTGTTTGCCGAGCATATTCAAAGGTAGCAATGCCTCTATCGATAACATTACCCTAAATTAATCATGGAAAAACCCATATATGTCTATAGTGAATGTTTTTTTCATAAATCAATTCGATTAAGTGTCAATCTTTACTCCTGAGGGGTAGATTTCACTCCCGAAGTAAGTTCATCTACTTGAACATCTTCTCTCAAATCATCTCGGCTCAGTATCTAGCATTTGATCGTCGCTACTCAAGTCAGTTATGATATTGAGTTGCAATAGGCTAACTTTGCCAGCCATCACTTGGCATAGTATTTTAAGAAAGGAGTGGCAGTTGTTGCTTGGAAGCACACTTAAAAATAGTAAACATGATAGATAGGAAACACATTGTCGAGGCAGTGTCAATTTATTAAAAACTAAACAAAAACATAGTGTTCAAACACAACCTATAACACCCTTAACTCGGGTTAGGGATCGGGAGTGTTAACGCAAGAAAACAAGATGACATTCAAGAAATTTGGGGCCAATTTAAAACTTTTTCCTTACTTATAAAGTTCCCCCTAATTAAACGAGTGACTTAAGGTTCAAGTAACTATTACAATCAATCTTGGTTAGATTTAAAGGTTCATTATAGATTACCAAATCAATTTAAACACTTATACATTTTATTCAATAAGATTATCATTTAGGTCATGTAACCACCCTGGGCATTCGAAATCAATACAATACTAGCTTCAAATTCATTTCAAGATTATTGGACCAACATGTGCAATCCAATTCATGACACTAATTTATCATGCTTAAACCAATTATTAAGTCTTAACTCATATCTCATTTCATATTGAAAATTAAACAACCATACTAGGACTTAGCCTTATTCGAATGGGATCAAGAATAAATTACACTTATATAGAATCAATCTAGCAAGTTCGAATACTCTAATTTTTATAGCCATACTCGATTAATTCAAGCTTGTAAACATAGTTCAAGTTTTATATACAAGTTTCACAAATAATCAAAATGTGTGGCTTAATATGATCTAACCATAAGACTAGGATGCCACCATCTATGAGTACTACAAAAACATATGCCAAAACATACTTTTAAACTTTGCTTGAGTTTTGCCTCGGGCTCAAGGAAAGATAACTTTACGATCTCTTTACATGTGGTTTGGGAAGAAGGAAAACAAGAGTGGTAAGTACAAGAATGTACTTAGTGAGGTAGTGTTTAAGTAGAAGATTATCAAGTTTAATAGTTTTAGGAGTCTTTTACGCAAGTAACCCCTAACTAGACTTGAATCAATTTAGGACAAGACTTAGCTAGCTTATGTAACCCCCATAGCCCGGTCTAGACGGTTGACCCGAACCAAGGTGATTACACAGGGAAAACCAAAGCCAACTCGTTAAAGCCAACTCCGATTAATGACCCTTTTTTTCTTTTTATCTTTCCTAGATGTGAATTAGATCCTATGTGGTTAACAAAGAGTAAAGGAGAAAACGGCACAGCGATCAGATGTCGCTTAGGGGTTCAATTGCACAATTTAAGCTTTTAGGGACCAAAATGTAATTTTCATAAATTACAGGGACCTTTCAAATTTTTTAAGTTACAAATATGCAATTTATCATATTTCATGCTTCTCTGAAAAATTTCATCTCAATCGGATTATCCAAACTCATTCAATTGCATACATAACATTCAAGGACCAAACTGAAACATCTCAGACTTGTAAAGGCTCCATTTAACTAAATTAGCGGTCATGTATCGATACCCTGCTACCCCGTATCGTTACACGGGGAAGCAGTAGCCAAAGTTGAGCAAGGGTATCGATACACTTCCCCCATGTATCGATACACCCTACAAAGTTTGCACAGGCGTATCAATACACTTGATGCCCGTATCAATACACATGCACCATTTTAGCTTGAGGGTATCGATACACTTCCCTCGTGTATCGATACACCCTTCAAATTTTGCACAGGCGTATCAATACACCCGATGCTCGTATCAATACACATGCACCATTTTAGGTTGAGGGTATCGATACACTTACCCCGTGTATCGATACACCCTTCAAAGTTTACACATGTGTATCAATACACTTGATGCTCGTATCAATACACCTGCACCATTTTAGCTTAAGGGTATAGATGCACTTACCTGAGTATCGATACCCATACCAGAAATGCTCAAGGAATAATCCCAAAATTACATCATACTTCATCCAATCACATCCAAAACATATGGACATGTTTATAACACCATAACTAACACAAGAGCATTCAATTCTAAGCACATGGCAAGCATTTAATATAGCATCACAAGAACACAAGGTATACAAAAGAGCATGCTTTAACCAAAAACCATAAGCATCCCAAAAGGCAAGGTAAAGCAACAAAACAAGTGTAATGGCCTTCTACAAACCGGAAAGAGCACACATATCTTGCTACAACTCAAGGGAGTCCAAAACACATCTCCCTAAAACAATCCATTAAATCCCATTGTCATATACCATTACTAAAGGTAAATGTAAAACATCATACTTGAGCTTATCTACTCCTTGGATTCCTTTAAGCCTCCTTGCTGCCCAAGATGTCTCAATTGTCTGCATTGTTGGTAAAAGAGAGCGTAAGCACAATAGCTTAGTGAGGCATGCTCTAAAAACACCAACACAAAAATGCAAGTTTTTAAAACATTATCTTGAAATCCATTTCTAAAACCATGCTCTTTCTATCTCATGCTTGAAATTCATTTCAAAGCAAATCACCATTTGAAACCACATGTACCATTTATCTATCTCATGCATTCAACCAATGCAAAACTAATGGCAAGGCCACACATGCTTGATATACAAAAGCATTTCATAATCTCAAAATCTCATATACATTTCTCAAAGCATAAAAACATTTCAACCATTGGTATATGTGAATCATAGCTCATTCTCATATATTGTCATTTCATTTTCTATCTTTACTCGGATATACGGATTAGCTTGACATAAGTCAAGTCCTACCCCGGTGGAATCTCAAATCACCGGACTCTCATGGCGATATTTGTCTTCGGAACAAAGCTTGGGTGTTTCACCAAGACCTACCCCAATGGAATCTATCATCATCAGACTCTCACTTTGGATCAGGATGGCACTACCCCCATTTCCCGACTCCAAAGAGCACGTACGAATTTTAGTTTAGAATGCACTTTACATCCTATTGGTCGTCCAATTATATCCGGTAACATCTCATCAATTATGCCAATATATTACATTAAAAATGTCATCTCACCTACTGTTTTGATGCAACATTTCTAAACCAATCTCATCCCATTTCAAAATCAAATTTCATGCATAGCATTTGATCAAAATCTCAAAACTCTTTGCCACATTGCTCAATCTCATGGGATCAATATAGCATATCATATCATGTCATAAATCATGCATAAAACAGTATAAATTTTCTATCTCAAATCAAGAGCATATCAAAAGCATTTAGGGGCATCATCCACATTTCGAGAGCGAATCTAAAATACTTACTTCTGGACTTAGGATGGTGTTTCAAACCAATCCTAAATCCCAAAACTCGTTCCCTTGTCCTTCAAGGACTTCTAAAATCATTTTCACTCACCGAAGACGTTTCGCTTGTTTGCCGAAACGATTTTAAGCTTCCGATGCCTCCGGATCAACACCAAATGTTTCCGATGAAGTCTCCCATGTTCAACACACATAAGAGCAGAGGATTAATGCATCACCATGCATTAAAATCAATAGCCACTCATTCCAACCCGCTGCCCCGCTCAAAACTAGCATTTCGGCTACCCGAAACAACAGAAAACACTTCCAAACTTCCACCAATCAAAACCCAGCCAAGATCTATCAATTCTAACCTTTTCTAAACCTCAATAATCATAAAAACAGTATAAACTCAACCTTATACCTTCAGCAATAGCAGAACATCAAAAACACCTCAAAAACCACAAATCTAACATCTTAAAATTAGAGACCCAAGCCTATTCAGGATTTATTTCTTAAAACCTCATTCTCAACATAAAATAACATCCAAAATATGTTGAAAATCAATCTCAATTCAGATCATCACATAGAAATATGAAAATCACAAAGATTTCACCAAGAATCTTGAATTTAACAACTCTTTCTTGTTTATAACATTAAAACAACTCAAAAACCATTAACAAAGGATTAATAACTTGGGAATTTCAGTAAAGAACTGATCATTAGAGGAGAAGAGCGAAGCTTACCTCTAATGGTTGATCTCTCTTCAATTTGGGCAAGTTTTCTTGAAAAATCCATAGCAAAATCAATGTGATTTGATGAAACAAAGTTGAAGAATCAATTAGAGAATGAAATCTCAGCAATCAAGGTGAAAATCAAAGGTTTTTTGATGAGGGAAAAGTGTTTGGCTGAAAAGAAGTTAAGAGAAATGAGGATAGACAAAACTAAAGTAAATTTTGTTATGAATAGTCAACTTTTAGTTTTCTTTTTAATTCCTTTATTATATTGCAAAATCATTTATTAAAAGCTCCCAAATTAAAGAGAAATCTGATGGAAATAAATGGTAAAATATCTCCTTAAAGATTCAAAGTTTCAATCCTTTACAAAATAGTCACTAGCCAACTTTTGCAAAAACTGCATTTTGGTCACTATACCAAAATGTAATATTTCCAAAACTCATTTTGTAAAATTGTTTTTTCCATTATCATTTAAATAATAAATAGAGATTTTTAGACATTTTTCCTTATTTTTAAAACATCTCGAACTAGGTTTTCCCTGAACCGGCCTCAAGGATTCGAATCTCTAATTTGCAGTCGATAACCTATCAAATCGTTCCCTAAACTTCTAGACCCAAAGCCAGGGCATTACAACTCTCCTCCACTTAAGAAATTTCATCCTCGAAATTTACCTGGTGGCAAAAGGTAAGGAAACTGCTTCTTCATGTCATCCTTCCTTTCCCACGTAGCTTTCTTGACTCCACGATGTCGCCATAAGACCTTGACCAACTCGATGGTCTTACCCCGGAGAACCTTGCTATCTGAATCCAGGATCTCAACAGGCTCGTCATCATATGTTAAGTCTGGATTCAACTCAACCTCTTCTATAGGCATAACATGCGACAGGTCCGATCTATACTTCTGAAGCATGGATACATGGAACACATTATGTATCTTTTCTAACTCTGAAGGCAACCTCAACTTTTAAGCAACAGGGCCTACACGCTCTATCACCTCATATGGTTCAATGAACCTCGAACTCAGTTTGCCCTTCCGGCCAAATCTCAACACCTTTTTCCAAGGTGAAACTTTCAAAAACAGATGTTCGCCAACTGCGAACTTAATCTCCTTACGCTTCAAATCCGCGTAAGACTTTTTCCGGTCTGATACTGCCTTCAAGCGCTCACCAATGAGCTTCACCTTCTCGGTGGTTCCTTTTAACAAGGCCGGCATCGAAATCAGCTTTTTCCCTATTTCAGCCCAACAAAGAGGAGTTCTACACTTTCTCCAATACAAAGCCTCGTATGGTGCCATTTGAATGCTTGCCTGGTAACAATTATTGTAAGCAAACTCAACCAAAGGCAAGTTCTTCGCCCAGGAAACTTGGAAATCAGTAACGCAGTATCTCAACATGTCCTTAAGCACTTGAATAACACACTCCAACTGTCCATCCGTCTGAGGATGATAAGAAGTACTAAAATTCAACTGTGTACCTAAGGCTTGATGCAAACATTCCCAAAACCTCGATGTGAACTTCGAATCACGATCCGACACTATAGACTTCGGCACCCCGTGAAAACGCACAATCTTAGCAATATACATCTCAGCTAGCTTATCCAATGTATACGTAGTATGCACAGGCAAGAAGTGTGCACACTTCGTAAGGCAATCAACAATCACCCAAACTGAATTCTTCTTTGATGGTGACAAAGGAAAACCACACACAAAATCCACGGTAATTCTCTCCCACTTCCATTCTGTGATTTTCAATGGTTGCAACAACCCAGAAGGAACCTGATGTTCTGCCTTCACTCACTGACAAACCATGCATTTGCTAACAAATTCGGCAACATCCTTCTTCAACCCCACCCAATAGTACTCATCCCTCAAACCACGATACATCTTCGTACTACCAGGGTGCATAGTAAAAGGACTACTATGTGCTTCAGTCTGAATAGTGCGCCTCAACTCAACATCTGTAACGCCCCGGTTTTGGGCTCAGAAGTTTTGGGCGTTGACCGGTTCGGTCAAAGTGCTGATCGAATATATAAGAGTGAATTTAGGAAAGCCTAGTTCGGGTTGCATTAAAAATATGGAAAAATGTCCTAAAATCATCTTTTAATATATATAAGTGAACTGTGAAATCAATTTTGGAAAATGAGGTTTGGAAGGGTGACATTTTGGCTAGTGACCAAAATGTAATTTTTGAAAGTTCGGTGACAGTTTTATAAAGGATTGAAACTTTGAATCTTTAAGGAGCTATTATTCCAAAAAGAGTTTCTCCAGATTTTTCTAAGATATTTTAAGGTTTTATTCTGATTTTAAAGTTTATGAAAAGTGGAGGGAAATCATTTTGACTATTTCATAACTAACTTTCCATTTTCTCTCAATTTTCCTTTTCTCTCAACCCAAACACATTTCTCCAGATTTTCTCCTCTGATTTTGTCACTCAAATCTTCCTTTTCAACTCTCTTTTGATTCCTAATCATCACATCAATAAAACCTCTCAATTTGCAAGTTGTTTCATCAAGCTTTTTGGTTCCAAAAAGGGAGAAACTCAAGTTTGGAGGTAAGAACGTCCTTCTCCTCTAAACTATCAGTTCTTTACTGAAATTCCCAAGTTCTCAATCCTTGATTTATGATTTGGTAAAGGTTTTATGGATGTGATCTTGATTTTTGGCTTAAAATGCAAGATTTGCTTGATTTTGGTGGAATTTTCGTGTGATCTGTTTGGGCAGTGTTTTGAAGTGTCAAAATGATGTTAAATGAATGCTAAATTGATTAGAAGTTGAGGTTTAATTAATGCAATCCCGGATAGGTTGAATTTCCTAAGTTTAGCTTGAGTTTTTGGTTGTTTTTGGAGTGTTTTTGGTGATCTGTTATACCTGGAGGTATAAGGACGTGTTTGTGATCATTTTGGATGTTAATGGATGTTTAAAAATGGTTAGAAGTGATGGATCTTGGCTGGGTTAAGTTTTGGTAGTGTTTGGAGGTGGTTTCGGTTGTGTTTGGTAGCCGAATTGTTGGTTTTGTGATGAGCAGCGAGTTTGGTTGTGTTGCTGGTGTTTTTAATGCATAATGATGCATTAATCTTCTGTTGTTATGTGCTTGAAACAGGGGAGGAAGATCCGTGAGCATTTGAGATGGTGTGGAAGGTTTCGGATGCTTGGAAGGCTTGTTGGCTAGCCTTGTTTTGTGTATCGGTGAGTGAAGTTGGGTTTTCAGCTTTTAAACCAAGGTTTGAAGGTTTTGGGAGCTTAGTTTAAGTCTAAACAACTTTGCTAAGCTCAAGAGTAAGTAAATGGATTTTCGCTCTTGAATTGTGTTGTGATTTGGCTTTAAAAGCAATTGTGTTTAATGGTTCCAATGCATGTGTTTTGCATGGTTTAATTCTGTTTTGAAAGCATATTTTAGCATGGTTTAATGCTGGTTTTGAAAGCCATATGTGAAGGATGCTCAAGGTAAGAGATCCTTGGTTTTATACATTGAAAATGTAGTTTTGATGCATGGTGTTGCATGATGTTTAATGGCTTTGTGTAATGCTTTAAAACAGTGGATTGATGATGGTAAATGATGGTTTTTGCATATTGGTTATGCATGTGAATCATTGGACTAATGTGGTAAGATGGTTATATTGGCAAGTGATGTAAGTGGTTCTTGGTTCGTTGATCGGATATAGTTAGCCGGCTATAGGATTGGGTGCACCGTGAATTAAGTCGCCTTGGAGGTGGAGTGGTTAAGTGTGAAACGGTAAACTCCCTTCAAGTATCCTAACGAGATGGTTAAGGTCATAATGAAGGATGAATGCCCATTCGAGGACCTTGGTTAAGCAAAGGTTATATGGTGGTTAAAAGTCCATATATGGGAACCTTGTGCTTGTTGAGATCACAATGGCGGTGTTAAGTCCATGTGTGGATCTTGTGTAGGATGTCCCGGATCTCGTTAGTGATGTTGTACAACTACCAATCGGTGAATGCAAAGGTTGTATGGCGTTTGGAAGTCCATACATGGGAACCTTGTGCAAGTCAAGGTTGTATGGTGTTTGAAAGTCCATACATGGGAACCTTGGGAAAAGTTGAGGTTGTATGGTGTTTGAAAGTCCATACATGGGAACCTCGGGAAAGCTAAGGTTGTATGGTGTTTAAAAGTCCATACATGGGAACCTTAGGATGGTGAGGTCAAATGGTGTTTAAAAGTCCATTTGGAGACCTTGGATTGGTAGTGTGTATGAAGCGTGGGGGACAACGCTTGGGATCCGCGTATCCGATTGGATGTTGAGTTGAAAAGTGGATGTGGTTGATCACTTGAAAGCCAATATGATGTTCTTGATTATAAAGAAGCATGAGATGCTTGAAAAGATGCATGGTTGCATGATAAGAGTTAAATGCTTGTGAATGCATGTTTACTTGTTAAGTTGAGCAAGTGTTGATTATCATTTGGTAAATGATGCATATGTGCATGAAATCTCCTTAATGCATTGGAGTCTTGTTGAGACTTGTTTTGAAAGGCATGTGAAGATGATGTTGTGGTTCATATGTTGCCTTTGTTTAATGCATGTGTTGGATTTCTTGAGTAGATGATTTTAAAGGGTTTCTTGCTTGGAATGGTTTTCCAAGGTTTGTATTTAACTTTGCATATGGTGTTTATGCATGGGATGGTTAAATGGTTGATTTTGCAGGTTGTGCTTTGAAAAGGGTTTTCTTAGTTTGCTACACTAAGGGTTGGTTTTCATGTATGTGTAATGCATGGTTTTATGCGTGATGTTGAAAAGAGTTTTCAAACTTTGCTTGGTAAACAAGTCGAATTGCTTTTCAAAGAGGTTTTATGGCTCGCTGCATTGATGGTGTTTTGGTTTTGAGCTTTCCTCACTAAGCATTATGTGCTTACGCTCCTTTTTGTCCATCAATGCAGATTCTTGAAGTTTGGACAGCGAGGAGCAAGGGATTCAAGAAGGACTCCACTTGAGATGTATGTCTCGGTTAATAGCTATAGTTAATAAAGGCAATGGGGTAGAATCTCTCGGGTTGATGTTTGTGTATTCGTATATGTTCGGACAAGTATGGTTTTATGTTGTTGATGTTGTTGGAACATGTTTTGGCCTTTATGAGATTGAATTGGAAGTATGGTGTTTAAATGGTTGCTTGTGTAGGAAGCATATCCTTTGAATTGGGGCTTTTCATGTATGTTGATATTTTGTTGAATTGTTGATGCAAGTATGCCTTTTACATGTTGAATTGCATGTTGGTAAAGTTTGGTGGCTTTTGGAGCATGATTGGATGATCAATTGCAAGTTTAAGTATGCATATGGTGGCTTTCTGTGCAGGGTGTTTCGGAACAGTCCATACCGTTTCGGAACGGGTGCCCCAAACTAGCCCAGGCGTCCGAAACGGGAGAGACCGTTCCGAAACGGAAAGGCTACTGCCAGACCCTCGTTTCGGTACGCGTTGCGGAACGGCCCCGCGTTTCGAAACGGGATCTGCCTGTTTCGGAACGGGTGACCGTTGGGGGCTGACATTGGCAATTAAATGTTTTGAAAAGTTTACATTTTGGTCCTGAAACTTGTTTGTGCAATTGTATGAGTTTGGGATGCCCGTTTGAGCTGAAATTTGGCAGTGAAGCATGAAACATGATTAATTTTAAGTTGGTAACTTAAAATCTGGTTAAGTCCTTAAGTCTTCAGAATTTACAATTTGGTCCCTAAAGTTGTAATTTATTCAATTGGGTCCCTGTATGATCTCTGATGTTTATGATCTTGGAGTATGCTGTTGTATGATCATATCTAAGGATTAATATGCATCTAGACAAGTTTTAAAAGAAAAAAAAAGGGTCGTTAATCAAGGTTGACTTTCAGGTTGACTTTGGTTTTCCCCGTGTGACTTTCTTAATTCGGGTCAACCGTCTAGGCCGGGTTAAGGGGGTTACATTTGGTGGTATCAGAGCTGAGTTGTGAATGCTTGGGGAAAACGGTAAGTTGTTGTGATGTGTGTTGATGTTTACCTTGTTGCGTGGATGAAAGTTGGTTGAATGTTGGTTGAGACACATGTTTCTGAGCAAGTTGTTGATGTTTTCAAGCATGCTTTATGGTTATGAATCTTGGTTGAGCTTATGTGGATATGTGCTGATGTTGTGAGCTGGTGTTATGCACGTTGAAAGTGCTGTGAGTAAGTTATGTTGATAATATGCTGTTGCAAGTGGATGTTGTTTGATGTAAGCATGATCAAAGTATGTTGTTTGATATGCTTGATGTTGTGATATCCATGTTTGTGATGCCTGTTATGTCATATAAAGGGGAGGATTCGGGATACCCATTGCCTTATTATTATAGCTATTGTGTTATTTTGGAGTTGGAGTTTGAATCCTTGCTTTAAGCTGGTCTAACTGGTTTGTTTGTTTTGTTGTGAATGTTGTTGTTGTTAGTAGTATGGCGAAGTTGATGAAAGAATGGCAGTTGGGTGAGATGGTTGCTGCTTTAGAGCAGGTTGTTAAGGCGTGGAATTCACCTTTTAGTGGAGGTGTTTCGTCTCAGTCTTCAGTGCCTGGAGTTGAGGTAGTAAGGCAGGAGGAAGAAGTTGGTTCTGTGATGAAAAGTTCATCACCTGTTGTTCAGGAGGTGTTGGGAACATCTCAGGCTGTGGCAAAAGTGAAGTCGGTAGACGTGCTGGTGGTGGGATGTGTGGGTTTGTCGAAACAGCGTTTACAGGATTTGGGAGCTGTGGAGTATCATGGTTCGTCACCTGAGACGTTTGAGGCCTGGTTGGTCAGTGTGATTCTGATTTTGGATCAGGAAGGCTGTGATTATGCCTGTAAGCTGGGAAGTGTTGTCTCTTTGATGTTGGAGGATGCATGTGCCTGGTGGACATCTGTGGCGGTGGAATCGCACATCCACGATATTGATTGGGATTTCTTTGTGTCTGCCTTTTATGAAAGGTATCTTGGGGAAAAATTCCCAAGGGTTAAGCAAGTCGAAGGTAGAGCAGATCTGGGGCAAGTGTTGCTTGATCAAGGAGTGGAGGCTCAGCTACCAGTGTGTGACCGTTGTGGAAGGCGCCATGTTGGAGGTTGTTGGGGCGCAGGTGCTTGTTGGAACTGTGGTTCTAAAGAGCATGTGAAGCGAAATTGTTCTCTTGGGGTGAAGTCAGCTTCAGTGGTAGCCAAGGGGTCTCTGAAGGGTCGTGGGCACGGCCGAGGCAAGGTTCGGAGGTGGCAGAAAGAGCAGAAAGTTGTGAAGAGTTTGAAAGAGGAAATCTGTTGGAAATGTGGGTCTGTTGGACACATGAGACGTGATTGTTTGATGTTGGCTAGGAACCGCCAGGGTTCTTTACCGCAGGGAGATGGTGGTGATCTTAGTGTGCTAGCTGATGCTGCGGCGGTGCAGCTGGAGGATGATGGTTCCGCAAGGAAGAGAGCTCGTCTGGTGAAGCTTCAGGGTGGTGTTGTGTTTTCAGGTAACCTTGCTAAGTAATCTTTGTTCTAGTTACCTTGGTTGGTTTCTGTTGGTTTTCCTTGCGTGGTAAGTTTAGTCTTGTTGCTAGCATGTTTGGGGTAATGGTTGTAGTTTGGAAATGTCTTTGGTGTGAAGAAGGGGTTTAGTGAGAATCTTGTGGTTAGTGGTTGTTGGTATGGTGGAGTTAGTTAAGTTAGAAGTGAGTTGGGAGGTTGTTCTTAGACGGATTCTGAGGATGTTATTGGAGTGTGTGAACTGGCATTCATGCACAGTTAAAATCATTGCTATATGCTATATTATATATGTACTGGTCCATGCATACATGTGGCATGACATTAGAGGTTTTGCATACATGTACATCAGACATGATAGGGCATGTTGGTAATCATGCATACAACGTTCACACTCACTAATAATTAATCGAATCTGTTAGTGTTGTGGTTGGGTTGGGTTGGATGATGGGTTTTTAAAGGTTGTTTTGGTGTTGAGTGAGGGTTAGAAGTAATATTAAGCTAGTTGCTAGTATTGGTGAGGGTGGTATAGCATGTTGGTAGAAGGATAGTGCTTGATGCTTAAAGAGTTTAGTGGTTTGGTGGTGAGGAGTACCGGTTGAAGTAGGATCGGTCAAGTGGTTTGAATAGCTAAGTGGAAGTGGTAGTTCCTTGGTGCTAGGTGATGTCGCAGTTTGGTGGTTGTGTTTCCAAGTGCTGAGGTAGCTTAGCGGTTAAGTCGTTGTGAAAGGGTTGTGTTGGTAGGTGTTGGTTCTTAGCAACCTTTGAGGAGTTGAGGAGTTGTTATGCATGTTTAGGTTGGGCGATGTTCTGGCAAGGCAAGTGTTGTGGTCAAGCTTGTGGTGGTTAAGCAATGAAAGATCGAAGGCCAGTGTTGCTTGAAAGGATTCTTGTGAGAAGTGGTTGGCTGGTTGTGAGTATGTGAACTTCTTTTGTAGTCAGCTGGTGGTGTGTGAAACGGCTGACGGGGTTAAGTTGGAGTTGTGATGTAAATTTTGGATTGTGGGTGAGTAGACCTGGTGAGTCGTTATGGTAATGATAGCGGCAGATGTGAAGGAATGACAGCTTATGTTGAAGAGTCTAGGTAAGCAGTTGATGCTTAAGAATTTTTGCTTGTTGGGAAGATTCGTGGAAGAGGTTTGAGAGTTGCAAGAGTTTTGAAAGCAGAGAAGTTCTCATAGTGGTTGAATTGTATTGGTTGTTGTCACTGTGTAAACAAGTCTTGGGAGTTGTGTGTTACACTGGTGTGTGCTGTGAAAGTTGAAGTTCTTCATGGTTGAAGTTGGGGGCTGTGTACAGTCTGGAAGTGTGGAAGTTCAAGTTGTGGCTATCTTTGAGTGTTATGGATTTGTGAACAGCATGTGGTGGTGTTGGGTTTGGTGGAGTTTTGTGTGGAAAGTGTTCAGTGTTGGTTGGGGCTTAGTGTTGCCTTGCGTGTGATTTGAGAAGGTTGTTGTTCTCTTTTCGCCGGTTAAAATTTCGAGGACGAAATTTCCTAAGGGGGGGAGAGTTGTAACGCCCCGGTTTTGGGCTCAGAAGTTTTGGGCGTTGACCGGTTCGGTCAAAGTGCTGATCGAATATATAAGAGTGAATTTAGGAAAGCCTAGTTCGGGTTGCATTAAAAATATGGAAAAATGTCCTAAAATCATCTTTTAATATATATAAGTGAACTGTGAAATCAATTTTGGAAAATGAGGTTTGGAAGGGTGACATTTTGGCTAGTGACCAAAATGTAATTTTTGAAAGTTCGGTGACAGTTTTATAAAGGATTGAAACTTTGAATTTTTAAGGAGCTATTATTCCAAAAAGAGTTTCTCCAGATTTTTCTAAGATATTTTAAGGTTTTATTCTGATTTTAAAGTTTATGAAAAGTGGAGGGAAATCATTTTGACTATTTCATAACTAACTTTCCATTTTCTCTCAATTTTCCTTTTCTCTCAACGCAAACACATTTCTCCAGATTTTCTCCTCTGATTTTGTCACTCAAATCTTCCTTTTCAACTCTCTTTTGATTCCTAATCATCACATCAATAAAACCTCTCAATTTGCAAGTTGTTTCATCAAGCTTTTTGGTTCCAAAAAGGGAGAAACTCAAGTTTGGAGGTAAGAACGTCCTTCTCCTCTAAACTATCAGTTCTTTACTGAAATTCCCAAGTTCTCAATCCTTGATTTATGATTTGGTAAAGGTTTTATGGATGTGATCTTGATTTTTGGCTTAAAATGCAAGATTTGCTTGATTTTGGTGGAATTTTCGTGTGATCTGTTTGGGCAGTGTTTTGAAGTGTCAAAATGATGTTAAATGAATGCTAAATTGATTAGAAGTTGAGGTTTAATTAATGCAATCCCGGATAGGTTGAATTTCCTAAGTTTAGCTTGAGTTTTTGGTTGTTTTTGGAGTGTTTTTGGTGATCTGTTATACCTGGAGGTATAAGGACGTGTTTGTGATCATTTTGGATGTTAATGGATGTTTAAAAATGGTTAGAAGTGATGGATCTTGGCTGGGTTAAGTTTTGGTAGTGTTTGGAGGTGGTTTCTGTTGTGTTTGGTAGCCGAATTGTTGGTTTTGTGATGAGCAGCGAGTTATGTTGTGTTGCTGGTGTTTTTAATGCATAATGATGCATTAATCTTCTGTTGTTATGTGCTTGAAACAGGGGAGGAAGATCCGTGAGCATTTGAGGTGGTGTGGAAGGTTTCGGATGCTTGGAAGGCTTGTTGGCTAGCCTTGTTTTGTGTATCGGTGAGTGAAGTTGGGTTTTCAGCTTTTAAACCAAGGTTTGAAGGTTTTGGGAGCTTAGTTTAAGTCTAAACAACTTTGCTAAGCTCAAGAGTAAGTAAATGGATTTTCGCTCTTGAATTGTGTTGTGATTTGGCTTTAAAAGCAATTGTGTTTAATGGTTCCAATGCATGTGTTTTGCATGGTTTAATTCTGTTTTGAAAGCATATTTTAGCATGGTTTAATGCTGGTTTTGAAAGCCATATGTGAAGGATGCTCAAGGTAAGAGATCCTTGGTTTTATACATTGAAAATGTAGTTTTGATGCATGGTGTTGCATGATGTTTAATGGCTTTGTGTAATGCTTTAAAACAGTGGATTGATGATGGTAAATGATGGTTTTTGCATATTGGTTATGCATGTGAATCATTGGACTAATGTGGTAAGATGGTTATATTGGCAAGTGATGTAAGTGGTTCTTGGTTCGTTGATCGGATATAGTTAGCCGGCTATAGGATTGGGTGCACCGTGAATTAAGTCGCCTTGGAGGTGGAGTGGTTAAGTGTGAAACGGTAAACTCCCTTCAAGTATCCTAACGAGATGGTTAAGGTCATAATGAAGGATGAATGCCCATTCGAGGACCTTGGTTAAGCAAAGGTTATATGGTGGTTAAAAGTCCATATATGGGAACCTTGTGCTTGTTGAGATCACAATGGCGGTGTTAAGTCCATGTGTGGATCTTGTGTAGGGTGTCCCGGATCTCGTTAGTGATGTTGTACAACTACCAATCGGTGAATGCAAAGGTTGTATGGCGTTTGGAAGTCCATACATGGGAACCTTGTGCAAGTCAAGGTTGTATGGTGTTTGAAAGTCCATACATGGGAACCTTGGGAAAAGTTGAGGTTGTATGGTGTTTGAAAGTCCATACATGGGAACCTCGGGAAAGCTAAGGTTGTATGGTGTTTAAAAGTCCATACATGGGAACCTTAGGATGGTGAGGTCAAATGGTGTTTAAAAGTCCATTTGGAGACCTTGGATTGGTAGTGTGTATGAAGCGTGGGGGACAACGCTTGGGATCCGCGTATCCGATTGGATGTTGAGTTGAAAAGTGGATGTGGTTGATCACTTGAAAGCCAATATGATGTTCTTGATTATAAAGAAGCATGAGATGCTTGAAAAGATGCATGGTTGCATGATAAGAGTTAAATGCTTGTGAATGCATGTTTACTTGTTAAGTTGAGCAAGTGTTGATTATCATTTGGTAAATGATGCATATGTGCATGAAATCTCCTTAATGCATTGGAGTCTTGTTGAGACTTGTTTTGAAAGGCATGTGAAGATGATGTTGTGGTTCATATGTTGCCTTTGTTTAATGCATGTGTTGGATTTCTTGAGTAGATGATTTTAAAGGGTTTCTTGCTTGGAATGGTTTTCCAAGGTTTGTATTTAACTTTGCATATGGTGTTTATGCATGGGATGGTTAAATGGTTGATTTTGCAGGTTGTGCTTTGAAAAGGGTTTTCTTAGTTTGCTACACTAAGGGTTGGTTTTCATGTATGTGCAATGCATGGTTTTATGCGTGATGTTGAAAAGAGTTTTCAAACTTTGCTTGGTAAACAAGTCGAATTGCTTTTCAAAGAGGTTTTATGGCTCGCTGCATTGATGGTGTTTTGGTTTTGAGCTTTCCTCACTAAGCATTATGTGCTTACGCTCCTTTTTGTCCATCAATGCAGATTCTTGAAGTTTGGACAGCGAGGAGCAAGGGATTCAAGAAGGACTCCACTTGAGATGTATGTCTCGGTTAATAGCTATAGTTAATAAAGGCAATGGGGTAGAATCTCTCGGGTTGATGTTTGTGTATTCGTATATGTTCGGACAAGTATGGTTTTATGTTGTTGATGTTGTTGGAACATGTTTTGGCCTTTATGAGATTGAATTGGAAGTATGGTGTTTAAATGGTTGCTTGTGTAGGAAGCATATCCTTTGAATTGGGGCTTTTCATGTATGTTGATATTTTGTTGAATTGTTGATGCAAGTATGCCTTTTACATGTTGAATTGCATGTTGGTAAAGTTTGGTGGCTTTTGGAGCATGATTGGATGATCAATTGCAAGTTTAAGTATGCATATGGTGGCTTTCTGTGCAGGGTGTTTCGGAACAGTCCATACCGTTTCGGAACGGGTGCCCCAAACTAGCCCAGGCGTCCGAAACGGGAGAGACCGTTCCGAAACGGAAAGGCTACTGCCAGACCCTCGTTTCGGTACGCGTTGCGGAACGGCCCCGCGTTTCGAAACGGGATCTGCCTGTTTCGGAACGGGTGACCGTTGGGGGCTGACATTGGCAGTTAAATGTTTTGAAAAGTTTACATTTTGGTCCTGAAACTTGTTTTTGCAATTGTATGAGTTTGGGATGCCCGTTTGAGCTGAAATTTGGCAGTGAAGCATGAAACATGATTAATTTTAAGTTGGTAACTTAAAATCTGGTTAAGTCCTTAAGTCTTCAGAATTTACAATTTGGTCCCTAAAGTTGTAATTTATTCAATTGGGTCCCTGTTTGATCTCTGATGTTTATGATCTTGGAGTATGCTGTTGTATGATCATATCTAAGGATTAATATGCATCTAGACAAGTTTTAAAAGAAAAAAAGGGTCGTTAATCAAGGTTGACTTTCGGGTTGACTTTGGTTTTCCCCGTGTGACTTTCTTAATTCGGGTCAACCGTCTAGGCCGGGTTAAGGGGGTTACAACATCATTCTGCACCACTATCCGACTCCTAAAGCATAGAACACCGTCAACATTGAAACTGAAATCTGAAGGCTTACCATCCGCAATATCCTAAACGTGAGGAATAAGAGAATCATCAAGCAAATGCTTATCCTTTATCAACTGAATCAAGGATGTAACCGCCTTAGCCCAGTTTAGACATTTGACCCGAACTACGAAGATTACATGAGGAAAACCAAAGTTAACCCGAAAGTCAACCTTGATTAACGACCCTTTTTTTCTTTTTTTCTTTTCTAGATGCATATAAGCCTAGGTGATTACTCATGAATCATATGAGAGAAGGACACAGCGTTCGGAAAACATTTAAGGACTCAATTGCGTGAATTACACTTTTAGGGACCAAATCATAATTTTTAGAAAATACAAAGACTTAATGGGTTTTAAGCTTAACATTAGGTAATTAGTCACATTACATGCTCCTCTGTCAAATTTCAATTAAAAAGGACATTCCAAGCTCAAGCAATTGCACTCACAACATTCAGGACCAAAATGTAAAGCATGCAATCTTAAAACAATTCAAACAACATCCAACGGTCAACTATATCGGAACACCCACCCACCGTACCGAAACGCCCGTATCGAAACGGGTTAACCGTTACTCGGGTGTGTTCCGAGACCAATATCGAAACAGGTCGCTCTAGTGGCCAAACTGTTTCGAAACAGCCTCAACTCGTTTCGAAACGTTATGACCATTACAGGCCCCCGTTTCGAAACTGTTGTAGGCGTTTCGATACACCTTACTCATTGACAGCAGAAATTGCTGGTTTTTCTTGCTTTTTCCCACTCGAAACCACCCCGGGACATACCATGACATGCATACATCAAGGATACATATCAACCATCAACATATTGAAGCTATAGCCTAACCATAGCAACATAAACATAGGCAAAGGCACTAAAGGCATGCTTCCTAGTTAGCAAAAACCATAGCAAGCCAAAACTCCAAATAAACCAAAATCCAACCTCCAAAGGCCATTTACAAATAAAATATAGTCAAACCAACATGCCCAAAGTAAAAGGAACATTCTCAAGCACTTCAAAGTATAAATTCCCACCCATTGCCTCTTATTACACTAAGGGTGAACCACATACATTTCTTTAGCAAAACCTTGGATTTCTCTTGCTTGTGAGCTACCTCCAAATGTTCAATTTTCTGCATTGTTGAAACAAACGAGCGTAAGCAATAAGCTTAGTGAGGATCGCTAAACACATTCATCAATGCATGACTCAAATTTACAAAATCACCACTTTGTAATACATGCCCTTTATAAAACAAGCCTTCTCAAGACTTCAATACACTTTTGCAACCTCATGCACATATGCATCAATTTACAACAGCAAATAAACCTTTGCTCATGCTTAGCAAGCATCACATGCACTCTTGCATCATACACATATTACTCATGCATTCTTGCATCATTTACAAGCATCTCATGCTTCATTATGTTCATTTACATTATATTGGCTTTCAAGCGATAGTCCACAAATCATTTCAACACAAGACACAATCGGATACACGGATTACAAGCGTTGTCTCACACGCTTCATACACACTACCGGACTACATAAGGCCCACACACAAGAGCAACCCTCCATTGTTGCGGCACCCGTGGTGGAGTATAACGGTACAATCTCAACCCCTCAACACCACTCATCGGTAGTTGTATAATTCCACTAACGAGAGCACGGGACACATAACACAAGATCCACACACGGAATTTACAACCACCGTTGTGATCTTACCTCAATCGTTAGGGTACTTGGATGGATTTTACGGTACAATCACAACCCCTCGACATCCAAGGCGACTTTATTCACGGTGCACCCAATCCTATAGCCGGCTAACTATATCCGATTAAAGTAACCAAAAACCATTTTCATCACTTGCCAATATAATCATTTATCCACATTAATCCATTGTTTTTCAAGCATAATCACAGTGTCATTTCCACAGGCACACATGCTTAACATCATATGCATTTTCATATGAAAACCAATGATCACTTACCTAGTGCATCCTTAACATAATGACATTAAAATCCAGCATTAAACCATGCTTAAACATGCTTTAAAACAATAAACAAATCCACTCTTACATCAAATGCATTTTCAACAAACTTAGCACATTTCCAAGAGAGGGATTTCTGAAACACTTACACTTGAGCTTAGTTAAGTGTATCAAACTTACACTAAGCTCCCAAGATCGCGCTCTAAGTGTTACAAAGCAGGAAATTGCATTTCCACTCACCGATTACGTTTCGCTTGCTCGCCGAAATGCTATCTAGGCTCCTGGCACTACCGGATCAACACCAAAGGTGTCTAAAGATGTCTCCCATGTTTATAACACATAAGAGCAGAGGATTAATGCATCATCATGCATTAAAATCATCAGCCACATATCTAATCTCGTTGCTCTACTCAAAATCCACATTTCGGCTACCAAACACAACCGAAATCATCTCCAAACACTCCCAAATCAAAGCCCAGCCATGATCTATCACTTCTAATCATTTCTAAACATAAATTAACATCAAAAACCATCACCAACTCGTCCTTATACCTCCATCTATGACAGAACACCAAAATCACCCCAAAAACCATCATTCTAGCAAACAAAACTTAGGAATCCAAGCCTATTCGGGATTTGATTGATAAAACATCATTTGTAACATCAATTAACATCCAAAATACATTAGAAAACCACCTCAAAACAGAGCCTAATCATTCACCACGAAAATCTTC
Organism: Hibiscus trionum; assembly: GCA_030270665.1. Classification (NCBI taxonomy): domain Eukaryota; kingdom Viridiplantae; phylum Streptophyta; class Magnoliopsida; order Malvales; family Malvaceae; genus Hibiscus; species Hibiscus trionum. The sequence continues at coordinate 35,817,221 of BSYR01000021.1, forward strand.
AAGATCCCTTCAAAAATCTTGAGTTTTAATACAATTTCTTGTTTCCAACATTGAAACCACTCAAAAACCATTAACAAAGGATTGATAACTTGGGAATTTCAGTAAAGTACTGATCATTAGAGGAGAAGGATGAAGCTTACCTCTAATGGATGATTTCTCCTTGAATTGGGCAAGTTTTCCTTGAAATTCCAATGTAAAAACAAGAGGATTTGGTGAGGAAACGATCAAGAATCAAAAGGAGATTAAAATCTCATCAAATGGAGTGAAAATCAAAGGATATTTGCTATAGAAAATGTGTTTGGCTGAAAAGAATTTGAGAGAAAATTGATGAAAAGTAGTTATGAAAAGTCAAAGGTAGTTTCCTTTTAATTAACCTTTATTTCCTTTAATTAAAACATTATTAAAATCACCCAAATTAAGGAAAAATCTGATGAAAAAACATTTAGGTAAAATTAGCTCCTTAAATATTCAAAGTTTCAATCCTTTACAAAACAGTCACTATCCACTTTTGCAAAAACTGCGATTTGGTCACTACACCGAAATGTAGTATTTACAAACCTTATTTTGTAAAATTGATTTCACCATAATCATTCATATATTAAATGAGAATTTTTAGGTATTTTTCCATATTTTTAAAACATCCCGAACTAGGTGTTCCCTAAGTCTCCCTTTAAGATTTGAACCGTTCTCAACCGGTCCGGTTCGAACTCTAAAACATCTAGGCCCAAAACCAGGGTATTACAAAGGATGGTTTCACTTGCAATTCTGCAACAAGACCACCATCTCGCGATATGCTCAAGCGAGCAAACATCTCCCTCAACTCCACAGCCACCTTCCTACTCAAAGCATCAGTCACAACATTGGCCTTCCTAGGATGATACTCGATCGACATATCATAATCCTTAAGAAACTCCACCCATCGTCATTACCTAAGATTCAACTCCTTTTGAGACATAAGATACTTCAAACTCTTGTAATCCGTATACACAGTACACTTCTCACCATAAAGGTAATGCCTCCAAATCTTCAAAGCGAACACCACCGCCGCTAGCTCGATATCATGCGTGGGATAGTTACACTCATGCACCTTCAACTGTCGCGATGCATAAGCTACTACCTTACCCTCTTGCATCAATACACAACCCAGACTGACATAGGACGCATCACTATAGACTACAAACTCCTTACCAGACTCAGGTTGAATCAAGACAGGAGCTTGCGTCAATGCCTCATTTAGCTTCTCAAAGGCTTGTTGTCTTGCTTCCGTCCAATCAAACTTAACATCCTTCTGCATTAACTTTGTCAAAGGTGCAGCAATCTTGGAAAATCCATCTACAAACCTTCGGTAGTAGCCCGTCAAACCAAGGAAACTACGAACTTCATGAACAGACCTAGGAGGCTTCCAGTTCACCACAGCCTCGATCTTCTGAGGATCAACACGAATTCCTTCGGCCGAAACCACATGGCCAAGGAAAACAACTTCCTTCAACCAAAACTCACATTTACTCAGCTTGGCATAAAGCTGATTTTCTAGCAAGACTAGCAAAACAACCCGCCAATGTTCCTCATGCTCCTCCTCAGTACGAGAATACACAAGGATGTAATCGATGAACACCACCACAAACTTATCCAAGAACTCATGAAACACCTTGTTCATCATATCCATGAATGCAGCATGAGCATTCGTCAAACCAAAAGGCATCACCAGGAACTCATAATGCCCATACCTAGTCTGAAAAATAGTTTTTGACACATCCACATCCTTAACTTTCAATTGATAGTACACGGACCTCAAATCAATCTTCGAGAACACAGCCACTCCATGAAATTGATCAAAAAGATCACCAATCCTTGGTAGAGGATACTTATTCTTTACAGTCAACCTATTCAACTTACAATAATCAATACACATCCTCATCGTGCCATTTTTCTTCTTTACAAACAAGACTGGTGCACCCCAAGGCGACACACTAGGCCGAATAAAGCCTCAGTCTAGCAACTCCTGAAGTTGCGTCTTCAGCTCCTTTAACTCTTTAGGTGCCATTCGATAGGGAGCGATAGACACCAGAGTCGTATTCTCATACAACTCAATTCCAAACTCAACCTCTCGACTAGGTGGCAAACCAGGTAACTCCTCTAGAAACACTCTAGGGAATTCACATACAGTCCTTATATCATGTACCTGAACATCCTTTGTGCTTAGATTCATTACGAAAGTTAAATAAGCTTCACCTCCCTAACGCAACAATCGACTCGCTTCAAGAGTCGAAACCACATTAGATAAGAACTTCACATTCTCTCCAACCACCACAACTTCATAGTCATCAGCGAGTTTCAACGAAACTCGCTAATTCTCAAAATCCACAACAACTCTGTGCTCAACTAACCAATCCATACCAAGGATTACATCAAATCCATAGAAAGGCAATTCTATGAGATCAACCATAAACACATGTTCTTGCACCATTAAGGGACATCTCCTATATAACTTCCTTGTTACAATCGTTTCACCAAAAGAACTAGTCACACCAAGGATTACATCAAATTCATAGAAAGGTAATTCCATGAGATCAACCATAAACACATGTTCTTGCACCATTAAGGGACATCTTATATATAACTTCCTTGTTTCAATTGTTTCACCAAAAGAACTAGTCACACGCATCCTAACATCCAAGGACTCAACAGGAAAACCAAGCATTTGAGCATGTTCACGCAATATGTATGAATGTGTAGACCCAGAATCAATCAGAGAAAGAAATGACAAAGACTGCAAAGTAAAGGTACCTGTGATCACGTATGTGTCATTCCTCCCCTCACGGTGTGCATAACTCTGGCCTGACCACCTCCCTCGGGCTGGACAGCTACCACGTGAGCTACATTCCTCGAACCATCATCTCTACGCTGAAAGTTGCCACGGCCGCGCCCACGGCCCCTCTGTGGCTCAACTACTCTCACCGGAGTCTGTCCCTCTCTCGCCGGCTGAGAATAATCTCGTTTCATGTGCCCACGAGAACCGAAATTCCAACATGTACCAACATTGCCCCAACACTCTCTCGTGTTACTTCTACCAAACCAGTTACATTCAGGTGTACAAACAAAAGCATTCGGTCCCTGCTTACCTCTCCCTGGGTTACCTCCCCCACGTCTAGGATCCGAATGAGACCTTCGATCCTTAGGCCTCTTAAAACAATCCCTCCCAGTATCATGATTTGCAGCTCACTTCCCTGAGTTAGATCCTTCTGCTCGACCCGCCAGACCAAGGTTCAGCTCAATATCCTTGGCTCGAGTGAGCAAAACATCAAAATCAGAGTAATCCGATGCAAGCATATACGTCTTCACCTCTGTCACCAATCCATACAAGAATCACTCGCACCGCTCCCGTTCATTAGGAGTCAACTCAGGTGCATACTGACTGAGATACACAAATTGTACTTCATATTCGGCCACGAACATGCTTCCTTGCACCAGGGACATAAATTCCCTCTTCTTCTCATCCAGGTAACGAACACCCATGTACTTCCTCTTGAATGCATTCAGAAAGAACGTCCATGTCACCTCATCAGCCTCCAATCCCGCAGTAGTGGTTGTCCACCACGTATAAGCATCACTGTGCAACAGGGATACAATGCATCCTAGCTTCTGGACATCATTACAATTCATTTGTCCAAGGATCCTCTTAGTGCTTTCCAACCAAGACTCAGAATTCTCAGGGGTCAGCCCTTTGAACTTAGTCTCACCAAGACTATGGAGTCACTCTAACGGCAAACTCGCACCAGCACCAGGCTAAGGTGCAGCCACTTGAGCACCAGCTACTGCTACCTGAAAGGCTCCAGCAATAGACTGAATCAGCACAGTCATATCATGAGCATCCTGCCCTCGTGGTCCTTCGGGCGCAACAACCCCTACTCCAGCTCTAGCCCCCGCTCCACCACCACCAGGTGGTCCACCAAGAGTAGGAGGAGGCAAACTCTCTACTTGCTCATCCATCTCATTCTCAACCGTGCTACGAGTGTTAATTCTAAACTCTTTTCATGGCCTCATTCGAAATAATGCAACTAAAAAAATGCAATAAAACTCAGTTAGACAATTCAAGGCAAGAAAATCCAAGGTGCTCAAGTCTCATTTTCAAAACATTTTCTTCCATTAGTAATGATATGGAAATGAGTTCCCAAATTACACCCCAATCATAGCATAGCAACACGATTTTAATCTCAATCAACAACTTGTATGCATTCCATCTCAATCAAGCTCAAACGTTGCACAAATACACAATATGCATTCATAGAATTCATCCCAACTCGTTTTTACACTTACCAACGCCCCAATTATTCACAAACCTGGCTCTGATACCAACAAATGTAACCCCTTTAGCCCGGTCTAGACGGTTAACCCGAACCAAGGTTATTACACGGGGAAAACCGAAGCCAACTCGTTAAAGCCGACTCTGATTAACGACCTTTTTTATCTTTCCTAGATGCAAATTAGATCCTATGTGGTCAACAAAGAGTAAAGGAGAAAACGGTGCAGCAAGCAGATGTCGCTTAGGGGTTCAATTGCACAATTTAAGTTTTTATGGACCAAAATGTAATTTTCATAAATTACAGGGACCATTCCAATTTATAAAGTTACCAATATGAAATTAATCATATTTCATGCTTCTTTGCAAAATTTCATCTCAATCGGATCATCCAAACTCATTCAATTACATACACAACATTCAGGGACCAAAATGTAACATTTTAGACTTGTAAAGGCTCCATTTAATTAAATTAACGGTCATGCATCGATACCCTGCTACCCCGTATCGATATGTGGGGAGGCAGTAGCCAAAGTTGAGCAAGGGTATCGAAACACTTCCCCTATGTATCGATACACCCTACAAAGTTTGCAGAGGCGTATCAATACACTTGATTCCCGTAATCGATACACTTCCCCCGTGTATCGATACACCCTTCAAAGTTTGCACAGGCGTATCGATACACATGATGCCCATATCAATACACTTGCACCATTTTAGCTTGAGGGTATCGATACACTTCCCCCGTGTATCGATACACTTCCCCCGTGTATCGATACACCCTTCAAAGTTTGCACAGGCGTATCAATACACCTGATGCCCGTATCAATACACGTGCACCATTTTAGCTTAAGGGTATCGATATACTTACCCGAGTATCGATACCCATACCAGAAATGCTCAAGAAATAATCCCAAAAATGCATCATACTTTATCCAATCATACCCAAAATATATGGACATGTTTATAACATCAAAACTAACGTAAGAGCATTCAACTCTAAGCACATGGCAAGCATTTGATATAGCATCACAAGAACACAAGGCATACAAAAGAGCATGCTTTAACCAAAAACCATTTGCATCCCAAAAGGCAAGGTAAAGCAACAAAACAAGTGTAATGGCCTTCTACAAACCGGAAAGAGCACACTTATCTTGCTACAACTCAAGGGAGTCCAAAACACATCTCCCTAAAACAATCCATTAAATCCCATTGCCATATATCGTTACTAAAGGTAAATGTAAAACATCGTACTTGAGCTTATCTACTCCTTGGATTCCTTTAAGCCTCCTTGTTGCCATTGTCGGTAAAAGAGAGCGTAAGCACAATAGCTTAGTGAGGCATGCTCTAAAAACACCAACACAAAAATGCAAGTTTTTAAAACATTATCTTGAAATCCATTTCTAAAACCATGCTCTTTCTATCTCATGCTTGAAATTCATTTCAAAGCAAACCACCATTTGAAAACCACATGTACCATCTATCTATCTCATGCATTCAACCAATGCAAAACTCATGGTAAGGCCACACACGCTTGATATACAAAAGCATTTCATAATCTCAAAATCTCATATGCATTTCTCAAAGCATAAAAACATTTCAACCATTGGTACATGTGAATCATAGCTCATTCTCATATATTGGCATTTCATTTTCTGTCTTTACTCGGATATACGGATTAGCTTGACATAAGCCAAGTCCTACCCTGGTGGAATCTCACATCATCGGACTCTCATGGTCATATCTATCTTCGCCACAAAGCTTGAGTGTTTCACCATGACCTACCCCGATGGAATCTATCATCATCGGACTCTCACTTTGGATCGGGATGGCACTACCCCCATTTCCCGACTCCAAAGAGCACGTACGAATTTTAGTTTAGAGTGCACTTTACATCCTATTGGTCAACCAATTATATTCGGTAACAACTCATCAATTATGCCAATTTATTACATTAAAAACATCATCTCACCTACTTTTTTGATGCAACATTTCTAAACCAATCTCATCCCATTTCAAAATCAAATTTCATGCATTGCATTTGATCAAAATCTCAAAACTCTGTGCAACATTGCTCAATCTCATGGGATCAATACAGCATCTCATATCATGTCATAAATCATGCATAAAACAGTAGAAATTTTCTATCTCAAATCAAGAGCATGTCCAAAGCTTTTAGGGGCATCATCCACATTTCGAGAGCAAATCTAAACATACTTACTTCCGAACTTAGGATGGTGTTTCAAACCAATCTTAAATCCCCAAAACTCGTTCCCTTGTCCTTCAAGGACTTCTAAAACAATTTTTCACTCACCGATGACGTTTTGCTTGTTTGCCGAAATGATTTCTAAGCTTTCGATGCCTCTGGATCACCACCAAACGCGTCCGATGAAGTCTCCCATGTTCAATACACATAAGAGCAGAGGATTAATGCATCACAATTCATTAAAATCACCAGCCACTCATTCCAACCCGTTGCCCCGCTCAAAACTAGCATTTTGGCTATCCAAAATAACCGAAAACACTTCCATACTTCCACCAATCAAAACTCAGCCAAGATCTATCAATTCTAACCTTTTCTAAACCTCAATAATCATCAAAAATCATCATAAACTCGACCTTATACCTCCATCAATAGCAGAACATCAAAAACACCTCAAAAACCACAAATCTAACATCTTAAAATTAGAGACCCCATCCTATTCGGGATTTATTTGTTAAAACCTCATTCTCAACATCAAATAACATCTAAAATATTTTGAAAATCAATCTCAATTCAGATCATCACATAGAAATACGAAAATCACCAAGATTTCACCAAGAATCTTGAATTTAACGACTCTTTCTTGTTTATAACATTAAAACAACTCAAAAATCATTAACAAAGGATTGATAACTTGGGAATTTCAGTAAAGAACTGATCATTAGAGGAGAAGAACGAAGCTTACCTCTAATGGTTGATCTCTCTTCAATTTAGGCAAGTTTTCTTGAAAAATCCAAAGCAAAATCGATGTGATTTGATGAAACAAAGTTGGAGAATCAATTAGAGAATGAAATCTCAGCAATCAAGGTAAAAATCAAAGGTTCTTTGATGAGGGTAAAGTGTTTGGCTGAAAAGAAGTTGAGAGAAATGAGGATAGACAAAACTAACGTGAATTTTGTTATGAAAAGTCAACTTTTAGTTTCCTTTTTAATTTCCTTTATTATATTACAAAATCATTTATTAAAAGCTCCCAAATTAAAGAGAAATCTGATGGAAATAAATGGTAAAAATAGATCCTTAAAGATTCAAAGTTTCAATCCTTTACAAAACAGTCACTAGCCAACTTTTGCAAAAACTACATTTTGGTCACTATACCCAAATGTAATATTTCCAAAACTCATTTTGTTAAATTGTTTTTACCATTATCATTTAAATAATAAATAGTTATTTTTAGAAAGTTTTCCTTATTTTTAAAACATCTCAACTAGGTTTTCCCCGAACCAACCTCAAGGATTCGAATCTCTAATTTGCGGTCGATAACCCATCAAACCGTTCGCTAAACTTCTAGACCCAAAGCTATGGTGTTACAGCTTATCTAGCTCTATTCGAACATACATGTTCCCAAGGATCAAGAAATCTTTTCAAAGGTTACATTCACAAATCAAGCAAGCATTTCTTTTATAAGAATCAAGCAAACCAAACAGGCAACCATAATCCCTTTCAAACAAGAACCAGTTATATTCATAACTATCTTTTAAGAAACAAGTCAATTCAAGTTGACCAGTTCATCAATTTATCCGTGTAAATTCATTACTATTACAATCCTACTTACAAGGGTCAAGTTTGTACATTCTTTAATTAAGTTTTAGCTTATCTTATCTCAAGCTTATTAGTATATTTTTACCTTCCCTCCAAGCTCTTTTGCTTGATTAGCAAGTAACATTATCATTCATTCAATTTGTCTTAGAATACAACTTAGGATATTCATTTGATTAAGCAATTGTATAGCTCATTCAAGGTTTTACATTACACAAGTCAAGCAAACAACACACATACACGAACTAGTTAATCCAAGCAAGTTGATCGTACATTTCATTCGAACAAGGGGACTCTTTACACTATAGCTTAAGTTTCAAGGAACAATAAATTCAAGAAGTCATGTTCACTATTTTTACTTAAGGTTCCAATATTTTTACAAGTTTAACCTAGGTTGTTGCTGTCAAGCAGCTTGTACACCGCTTACTTAAACATGTATAACTTTTATTTTGTACGTCGAAATTTCAATTAGTTTATACCGTTAGAAAGCTTATTTAACCCTCTTTACAAAAGTTTGGACCTTTCATTTTAATGTCTTTCCAATTACTACAGTTTTTAGTTCAAAGACATGGCAATTTCATTTCTGGACAGTTCGCACTGTCCAGAAGTTTTCATTTCCAGAATCCAGCTCAAAATTCATAATTCAATTCTGTTTTCTCTTAATGAAAATAGACATATTAGGGCTCAGTACATATAAATTTCAGCCCTTAATTCGACCTATATAATTTATAGTGTTTTTTCAAAGTTGCTGCCCAAAACAGAGTTTTCTGGGCAGATTACACTAGGTTAAGTTTTATGCTTCTTAATTCATTAGGACCTGACTCTGACATGATAATTTAGTTTATATGCATTTTCTTACAAGTTTAGGTTATTCCAACTTTGTATCTAACACGTAAAAACGGAGCATTATTTCTTAATAGGTTCGATTAATCCATTATCATTAGCAAGATTGATTAGCAAGTTACCATATAATCCATTCGGATAGCTTAGGGTTCATTTTAAGTTATTCCTTTAATTAGAGTACTTGTAGATTTCATTCATATAAGTTATCCTTTAGGTCAAGACTATTCAATTTTAGACTTCCATTTCGATTAGGTGCCACTAGAATCCATTATAAGATAAGTTTTAGGTAGCGTTACGATGTTCTACTTCATGTCATTCCATTAAATAGGTCAATCTATCATTTTACCCTTAAAACTAGTACTCGAATAGCCTAGTATTACAAATAACTAAGCTAGCAAACAAGAATCTTTTATTCGAACAAGATCAAGCAACCATGACTCAAGACAATTCAAACAAGCAATCTAAGTAGCATATTCAAGTATTGTGAATTAAATCTACTCATTTCTTTTCAAGTTTTTGGGTCCTTATTTCAATTATAACTTATCTAGGTCTTAATCAATTTGGATTGAGTCTTGGCTTAATTTTATCAAGAGTTATTCAATCACACAGACACATATTGATCAAGCAATTCGCTTCAAGAATTTACTTCAAGGTTCATATTATACACGCCAAACAAGTAATTTACAATCAAGCACAAGGCAAGTCAAGCATGTAAACATACAAGTCCATTCGAATAGCAACTCATTCCTACCGTGTTTCATATATCAAGGTTTAAGCAATTCAATCTCATTTCATGTATCAAATAAACAAGCATATGCAAGGTTTCAAGTCAAGTATTGTTCGAGTTTCAAGTCATGTCTTTATTTCTTGCTTATTTACTTTAGGTTAGGCCTTTAATAAATCTTGTTTACTTTCTCTAATTTGACCATTGATGATTAGATGTCTTTTTACTTGTTCGCCTTGGATCATAGATTCAATCATGAATGTCCTTGGTCCGAGTTTGACCATATAGGTCCAAGCAATAATTAGCTCAAAGCACAAAGCAGTGGCCAATATCGAGAGCATGTAAATCCTATCTTCACACTATCCAACCAATTGTCGCTAATCTCCGTACATCTCCCTTGTTACCTCCTAATGTCGCCAATATATCACATGTGATGGGGCATCCCCCTCGAGTCGTAGCTCATGGACCGTATTCCCAAGATGACCAAGTATCACACTTTAATATCCAAGGACTTCCATTGGAAGGCGACTTAGGTATCTTATCTCTTTTAAGTATTTTATGTTCAAGTCAAGGTCATGCAAGTATCAAGCTTTCGAATTCAAGTGTTCAATTATTAAGCATATCAAGATCAAGATCAATTTTAAGCCCTTAGGCCATTTGAACCGTAGTCCAATTATCAATTATTCATGTATTTCAAGTATATAGCCAACTCAAGTGTTCATTAGCCATCAAAAATGCCATACATGTTACAAGACATTTGAACAATCATCAATCAAGATCAAGCAATTGTTTCATTATCGAACCTTCATAATTTCCAAGTGTATATTCATTTCAAATGTTTATCACTTATCAAACAAGTTCAATATATTGTAGTACCATTCGAATAGTCATCATAAACAAATGAGTATCAATTCACACCCAAGGCAGCAAAAATTCAATTACATATGAGTATACATATCAAGTCTCAAGCAAAAACAATCCAAGAAAACACATTCTACTACCATTCAATTGGTTATCAAGAAAATCAAGCATTTGTTTCATTTCTCAATCTTAATATTAAGCCACATTGCAAGTTCGTTTGATTACAAAATCTTTATTAGGTCCATTCTTCCCTTATTATCAAGTTACCAAGTATATATTAAGCTCATTTCATAGCATAGTTTTCAAGCAAGAATTTAGCCATGCAACATTGGTTAGGACCTAAGTCCCAACCCTAAGTAAAACTACACTCAACTTGTATCTCGAAGTTACGGGATACCCGAATCCTCATTCACATCATGATATTTATCCATCTTTTCTATCGTTTTCTTAATCTAATATTCAAACAACACAATCATGCATTAGGATCAAAACCAAGCAATCAATTACACCAATCATTGAAGACAATTCTTTAAACTCAAGTAAACATTTCATTACTAGAATCTAAAACTGTTTCTGTTTCTGACAGTTTGCACACCTCTTAGTAATTTGCCTATATCTTTTAATCTATACGTCAGAATTTAAATTCGTTTACATCGTTAGAAAGCTAACTTAATTATCTTTCCAACCATATATGCCTCATATTTTTAGTCTTTATATATCAATACAGTTTTTAAGATAAAGACATGCCAATTTTCGATATCAAAACTGTCTGTTTGCAATTAGGTCCACTTTAGTGAGATAATTAGCCTATGATCCTTACATATTCAAACCAGCCCTTTTTACCTTAGTTTCCCCTGTTTATACCAGTCAAGTTTATCCCTTAAACAGTTCATTTCAGTCCCTAATTTCACTATTCTTCCATATTAGTCCCTGTTTCATTAATCTGCCAAATTATCACTTTAAACAATCAAATTCCTTATTAATCAAGCCATAAAATTTATTAAGCATTCATTTTGGGTTCTCCCCTGTTTCTAGCTAACTTTTTCAGCCCTTATTTCTATCCAATTTAGTCCCAAACTTACTGATTTATTCAAAAACAGTCCCTAGAGAATTCTAGCAAGCCATTGTGGCTAATTTTATTACGAGCTTAATTCTCATTATCTAATCATGATTTCCAATTGTTCAATCTTTCAAATCAGCTTATAACTCAATTTCCCAGTAAGGTTTTATATAAATTTTAAGTCACGATTTTACCAATTCTTTCAATTTAACCACTAGTTGGCCAATTAAGCAATCTAGTGACTAGTTTCATGACTAGCTCAATTTTTTTGTACCTAACCATTGTTTTCAGTTAATCACTAATCCAATTCATTTAATTATCGTGTTTTTCTAGCAAGCTTTCATTAAATTCATCATTAAATTCATGGAAGATTCGATTATACATTTAATTATATGGTTAATCAAGCAAGAGTCCCTATTCATGTAAACATTGTATTCGACCAACAAGCATTCTTTCACATATATTCTTCTACCTTCTCATCTAACATACATGCATTTCTAGTTTATACACAATAACCACTTGAATCAAGAAGGGAATAACAAAGATTTTACCTTCATAGCAAGACTCCTATTCGAACAAGGCTTGGATTTAGTCTATGGTGATTCAAGCATGAATTTTTCTCTCAACTCTCTCTCTCTCCATTCTTTCTCTCCATTTCAGCAAGTAAAGGAGATTGAAGAAGATGATATAACTTAGTGGATTTTTGAATTGTCTAATTTATCCCTTAATTAACCACTAATCAAAGGATTAATCAAGGGTATTTGGGAATTAAGGATTTTAGCATTCACTCTCTTAGTTTGCCAATTCATTTATTTTAGCCATCCTTATTTGGTCTCCAATATTTCATTTACTTACATTTAGGGCACTAAATATCCTAATTAATTTAGGACAAAGCTCAATTAAATTAATCTAACTTAGGTTACAAGCTTCAATTCTTTTAGGGTGCGTTTTAGGATATTACACAACCACCCCTCACCAACTATGAAATTAGTTATTGGTGAGGGTATCAACCAAAAAACCATTATCGTTTTAACATCCATCATCATTAAAACTATGTAAAAATAAAATAACAACAAAGAGGATGGGCTAGAAGAGGGTCTCTCGATGCAGCTCCTCATAGCCAGGCTCTTGGTCGAATGTTGAACCTTATCTCCGATCACTCTCCTTCCTTGTTCGCCCTTCAATTTTGCTTTGATCGAGTTTAAATAGGACTCCATGGATAGACTAGGATTAGCTTGGATTTGAATTTGAACGTGCGGGGATAAGGGAGGTGATCATCTTATCCAACGTTTGAATCCTAAGGCCGATCAAATTAGGGCCGACATCATCGTGTCATTGCTCTTCTGGCATCGCAGCTCGGCATGGTACTGCCAACCGCGCTTGGCACTACTTTTTCGCTATTTTTTCGAAGATTGATCCAATCACTATTTTCTCACAGTCTGATCTGATCCTATTTTTTCGGGGTCAACATCTTCTTGGCCTAGCATCAAATGTTCTTCTCTGCCAATCGGTGCTTGGCATTAAAGGTCCTTTTGTGCCAACGACTACTTGACATCCTCCTTGGTGTCATCTCCTTCCTGGGCTAATCTGCTCTTGCTCTGCCAGCTATTGTGCCATCAGCTATGCCAACCTGCAAAAAGGTGCCAAAAACAACCCTTCACACTAGCATAACACTGAATCCTTACTCTTTATGCAATGCATGATTTTGCGACCTAAATGCAACTAAATGTACTTAAAAGACAAGGAAGAGCATGTGAAATAAGCATAAAATTAATAATTTTGGAGTGTCAACACATATCATATCATTTTTAGGATTTGAGTTTATGCACTTATGTCATTTGTTTTTGAGCTCCTATGTCTTTATGCTTTTAGTTTGTTATGCTTTTGGATTATGTTTTTAGGATCTAAGTTGGATTTTAATGTTGCTTTTGAATTATACTTTTAATAATATTTATGTTGTTTTTATTATGGTTGGAGTTATTCATTGCCTATCTCTTGCATATATATTTGCCCTAGTGATTTTGATCTAACAAAAAGGGAAGAAGAATTGAGATTAATTTTTTCAAAATTTCATTTCAAAATAAACTATCTTTTAAACTTAAAGAAAGGGGAGTGTTTCTCAAAGACTTAAAAATTTACTTTGGTTTTGTTATATCAAAAAGGGGAGATTGTAAAACATATATTTGATTTTAATATAACAAATATTTTTAAGGACCAATTTGTAAAATTGGATAAATTTTTAAGTATTCAAAATGTCTCACATTTGACAAGGATTTGAACTTTAATTTGTTTCTAAGTCAAAAACTAAAACCCCAAATATTTTCTAAGTGTTTTTGTACTAGAATAGCCTGATTTAGTCCAGACGTATCGATACAGATTTTAGTAATTGAAAAACGTTTTTATACTTAATGGGTATTCGGTACCGATACGCTTGTAGCTGTATCGGTACACCATTCAACTTGGGAATCAAATTAGCCTATGAGTATTGGTACAACTTTATGCGTACCGATACAGGGTGTTAAGATTGTGTAAATCTTTTACATTTATTATTCGACCGTTGCCTTGTCAGTTTATTGGAATCATTTCTTTAAAATTTAGTTAATGCATATCGATACCCTTAAAACGTATCGATACAATTTTCCACTTACTTATTTCTCAAATTTCAGTGAGCAAAATTAGTACCAATACGGTACGGCCTGTACCGGTATGCCTTTGTAAAAATACACTTCTCGTATCGATACGACATCCTGCGTATCGATACGACATCCTGCGTATCGATACTCCTTTGCATAACGACTATTTTCTTCTTATGGAAAGTACCGATACCCAAGCCCGTGTACCGATACCCTATGCTGGCAGACTGCATTTATTACAAGAAAAATGGAATCCAACAGCTATACTTATGATCTCAGCTACCCAAACGGTTGAAAATCAATGAGGGGATATATAAATAAGTCTCCAAAGCTACAACAACAATTTTTCATCAAGTCTTAAGCATTCAAGCACAAATCTAACATTCTTGAGCTATTAGAGTCAAATTCTTGTAACCCACTTGAAAGAGTTAAATTGTAATCTTTTGATTCAAGTTTTGGGTTTGAGTGAGCTTTGTATTTGGGGTAAACATTTACCTTTGGGAAGATTTCTCAGTTTGCTATTTCTTTTCTTGTAAAAATGTGTTTTATCAAAGTTTTGGGTAGATGTTTTGATTGTGTGAAGGTTTCCTCTTAAGCCTAGAAAAGGAAAGAAATTCTTAGTGAATTTGAAAAAATCCTTAGTGGGAAGTTAAGGTAGTGGGTGTAAACCTTTTTAAAAGATTGAGCCACTATAAATCTCTCGTGTCCAAATTTTCTATCTTTCCAATTTGCTTCCACTCATTTTTAATTCGTTAATTCACCCCATCTTGGTCACACACCATCAATTTATCATCCTAACAAATGTTTTCGGTAAGTTACTCTCAATTGCTGAATCTAGATGGGATTTCAACACAAGATGGACGAGTTAAAAACATTGTAAAGGCAAATGATGCTATTGGTTATCTGAAGAACTATCCTAATGATTTTTTTTGATCATGCAACATGGACAACAATCATAGTCACCGTCACAAATTAAAAATTCAGTAAAATATTTTTTAAAATTAATTTGTCATGTCAGTTTTTTTAACAACAATGACCTTAATCATGGGTGGAACATAGGGGGTTTTGGGAGCGTGGGCCCTTGTCAATTTTTTTCCAATAATAATAGAATAATTTTTTTAAGAAAAGGGGTCAAATTAGTTCTATAATCCCTTTAATAGTTTTAAAATCTTATTATGACCCCCTTAATGATTTTAATTTCATTATGGTCGTCTTTATAAATTTCCAGCTCCACCCCTAACCTTAATGATAGCAAATTAAAAATTCATTAATTGTATTGCAAGTTTTAAAAGTTCGGTAGTCATATTGCCAACGCCTTAAAAGTGCAGGGACTATTACTGTAGTTTACTCTATATTTGAATATAAATTAAACAAGCAAAAAAAAGTCCACACTCTATCTATCACGTTTTTGTTGTTTATTTTAATTATTATTTTTATAAGGTTAAATTATACAAGTCATCACTGAACTTTATTCTCTAACCTATTTTGGTCACCGAACTTTCAAATCGACCAATTTACTCACTGAACTTTATTTTCTGACTTATTTTGGTCACTCTGTATTATTTTATTAATATTTTAATATGATTTGACATATTTTATTATAATTAAATATAAAAAATAATTTAAAATAAAAATAAATTATATTCTTATTTATTATTAAATACAAAAATAATTTAAAATAAAACCCAAATACCATTCCCACCCTCACTAGCCTTACCCTTATTGGCGTCACCCACCAGTCACCGACGTCGACCAGCCCCTCAGTAGGAAATCGCCTGATTTTTTTTTTTTTTTTTTGTATTAGCCAAACGCACAACCCAGATTATGTGTATAATTTAGCAGAAGAACCACCCTTTTTTGCAACAAGAAACCTCAGTTCATCCGTTATTTCATCACTAGTCACTGTATTTCCAATGAATTAAGCACTACAAAGTTTCATTTGCTTCCATTTTGTTCACTTAATTATTTATGGGTTTTATGATGATAACTACCACTGCTGAAATCTGAAAGAAAAAAAAAATGATTCCCGACAATTCTTATCTCTGTTGTTCGTCTCCTTTTGCATGTATAAAATTTAGCCCATTGGTTGGATACGAATTGTGACGCCGGAAGGATGACACCGGCGAGGGTATGAGTGGTTTGGGGTTTATTTTTGTATTTAATAATAAATAAAATATAATTTATTTTTTATTTTAAATTATTTTTATATTTAATAATAGTAAAATATGTCAAATCATACCAAAATATTAATAAAATAATTTAGAATAATCAAAATAGGTCAAAAAGTAATTAGAGATGTGCAGGGGCCGACCCTAGGCCGGGGCATCAGGGGCACTCGCCCAAAGCCCATAAATTTTAAAAAAATCCTAAGTATAATATATCTCTTATTTTTTTAGAATAAATTAAAAAAAATATTTAAATAAAATGATGGGCCCATAAATTTATTAACCTGTTAATTGACATTTTAAATTTTTATATTAACGACAATAATTATTCTAATTCTAAAGAAACACTCATTAAATATATCTTTTCAAAAATTCAAAAGAAAATTCAACTAAATTGTTAAACTATCGTCTTTCCAAATTTCCATCACCATCAATTTACCATATTTCTAGATTTTCCATATCAATGGAGAATTTTTTAACGTCAGTTTTTTCTCTTTGATACTTATTGGGTGGAGAAAATTTAAGTATAATTAACCAACATCTCTTCTTTTCTCTTCTATATTTTGCAACTCATCTGAAAATTATTATTCACTTTTTAATTTCTCAAATTTCTCACAAACACAAAATTACAATTGCTTATCATCAATCGTGATGCTTGAATCCTATTGAAACTTGTTCCTAAAATTTTTGGTAAGATCATGTTCCTATTTTTCTTCTTCTTATTTTTATATATTTCTAAATTATAGTTAAGATTGTTCGTTTATTTTTGTTTAATAAACTTGAATCTTTTAATATTTGACAGTTTTTAAGATGTGATTCAAATGCTTATTATCTTTTTCATATGTTTACATATGCTATTATTTTAAAGTTTAATCACCGCGGTGTTGCGGATTTAGGTATATAAATATTTCGATCGAGGATCTTCCCATTTCACAGGTGCTATTATTATAAGTATTTGTATGTTTAAATATATTTTTAATATTTTTAAGATCGTAATGAATTATTATTTGTTTAATTTAATAAATAGAAATTTTTTATTATATATTTCTTAAAAAAATTAAATTAGGGGCTCATTTTTTTAATTTCGCCCCGAGCCAAAAAAATAGTCAGGACCGACCCTAGAGATGTGGTGTGGTGGTTGCTCACCTCACCCGTGACGACGAGAGGATTAGTCACTGTTATCGGTAGGGGATAAGTAAAGTTCAGTGAATAAATTAATTGTTTTGAAAGTTTAATGACTAAAATAGGTTAGAGATTAAAATTTAGTGATTATTTGTGTAATTTACCATTTATGTTATTATAGTCACACAAGTCAAGCCAAGAGAAACAAGCCAAGTCTCTGTTTATATCATTACTCATTAGGCTGTTCTTCCGCAGCTCACGTCATTGTATTTTGTTAAATGAGCTATCCCATACGCAAGGGATACTCTTGCATGATTATCTCATTGGTTCCTCCCACTTTTGGGTTTGATCTCCATTTTTAGACAATTATAGCAATAAGAGCTTAAACTTTCTAACCTATCAGAGCTTGGAACTCCGTGATAATGGGGATTGCTAGGACCCAAGATGAAGAGAGTGAAAGAAGGGGGTTCGAAGACTTCAGGCAGACTTTGGCTGCTTTGGCCGCCATGGAAAGAAGCAAAGGAAATGAAGATTTCAAAAGCCTTTTTAGTTCTGATGTTGCCAGCGTTGATCTTCATGAAAAGCTTGTTTGTGTCACCAGTGGTGTTTCTTTCCTTGGGCTTGCCGTGGTTAACCGTCTCTTGCTCCATGGATACTCTGTTCGGATCCTCGTCGATAACCAAGGTAACAATTTCGTTGTTCGAAACAAAACCCTTGTCTGATTTAAGGTTCTTGTCAAATGCTTCACGTTTCCAAAAAAGGATATTAACTTGGGTTCTTTGGGTTTGATCCAAAAAAAATACTGCAGACGATGTAGAGAAGCTGAGGGAGATGCAGGTTTCAGGGGAGATGATGGTGGCTTGTAACAATAAAATATCTGTGGTAATGGCTAAGCCAACTGAAATCCAGGGGCTCATGGAGGCGTTTGATGGGTGTAGTGGAGTGTTTCACACCTCTGCTTTCGCTGACCCTGCTGGCATCTCTGGTTATTCAGTGAGTTCGTTTATCTCCCCCCTACTCTTTGACTGTGTTTACTTTAGCTATTTATGCACACCAAGTGACTATAATAATGTTACAAAGGTGATATACTGGAATATGTTTTAGTAGACCAGTAAACAGGTATGAAATCTGTGCATTGCAGAAATCACTTTTTTAAGTATTCGTGTCGTGTTTAAGCACATCCGGATTATGGATCGGACATTCCTACGGTTCCACCTAAATCCACCAGTATATTTCATAGGTAGATGCTTCTAATTCCGCCTAAATCCACCAGTATATTTCATAGGTAGATGCTTCTAATTAGCATCGGTATAGTTCGTAGGTAGATTCTTTTTTCTTTTTTGTGAAGATAAGTAGATTCTTGTTTTTAAGATGAAAGGAATAGGATGAATAAGTCAACGGAAAAGTCTTTCTGAAAATAAGCGTGCCACTCCAAATCAAGGCATGCCCTTCCCGACTTCATATTGGGTTGGCCTACTAGGTACAGGGCATCATAACTGCTGTTCCAATTATGTGGTCTGAATTCATGCCGCAATCATAACTTCATGATTTACCACCCTGTCCTTACATGATCTTCTTTTATGCATATGTTGCTTCAACTTTTCATTTTTTCATGTTTGATACCTATATCCGACGCATATTCAGACATATATGCAGGCAACATTCCTCATATATATATGAAAAATTTTAGAAAAAATTGAGATTGCTCGTATCGAATGTATACTCAGATATGAAGCTTCCCTAAGGAATACTTTAACAGAGTTATGTGCAACTTTTTCTTGTGTTTCTGTTAGAAATCCATGGCTGAAATAGAAGTAAATGCCAGTGAAAATGTGATGAAGGCATGTGCAAGAACAGCTTCTGTAAGGAATTGTGTGCTCACTTCTTCACTTTTGGCCTGCATATGGAGAGACATGTCCCAACATGATCTCCCCACTTTGGTTAATCATGATTGCTGGAGCAATGAATCACTATGCATGGACAAAAAGGTATATATTACATGCAAATTAGAAGTAGAAAATATTATTACTTTTGAGATAAATACATGGGATAGGTTTCTATGTCATCTCCGAGACATCATTTTGTTTTTTGGAAGTACCTATCTTGGACGCATATATGGACATCGATAAAGGATAATGGTCATAGATTGAACATACCATCGTCAATTACATACCGGATTCCGACACTTACACTCGAATGCACCTAAGATAGATTCCTCTCAAAATGTGGCAGTTATGGTTTGCATTGGGGAAGTTGAAAGCAGAAAAAGTTGCATGGAAAATAGCTGAAGAAATGAGCTTAAGATTGACCACAATCTGTCCGGGACTCATTACAGGCCCTGAATTCTCCTACAGAAATCCCACAGCAACAATAGCTTATCTTAAAGGTATTTCTTCAGAAGTTTTTTTTTTCTTTCCCTTTCACTCATTTTTTTATTTTGAAAAAGCTAGTTAGAAGGGTAATTTGTGAAACACAGGAGCTCAAGAAATGTATGCAAATGGATTATTAGCCACTGTTGATGTAATAAGATTGGCTGAGGCTCATGTATCGGTGTATGAGGCGATGAACCGAAGAGCATCCGGAAGGTACATTTGCTTTGATCGGATCATTGAAAGAGATGAAGAAGCTGAGAAGTTGGCAAGTGAAATAGGGATGCCCACACACAAGATTTTTGGGAATTCATTGGAATTTATTCCAACTCACTTTCAATTGTCAAACAAGAAACTTAATGATCTCATGCTAATAACACTCACAAATTGCTATGCCCAAAATTGACCCAAGTCAACTTTTCACTTTTGATTATGCTTTTAATCAGCTAAAAAAAAATGTTTCCACCATCCATTTTAATAATCGAGAAGGGAATGCTAGATTTTTATAAGTTCACCAATGTTATTGGGAGTAAGGCTTTGCTTGGGAGAGAGAAAAAAAAATTAGAAAGATGAAAAATTGAAGTGATGAAAAAATGAAAGTATGGAAAATATTTTTTTTCTTTTTATAAGGAAAATAAGTTTATTTCCTCTCTATTGCTTGCTACAATAGAAAAGTGAGGAAAGAAAATTAAGCTTTGAAAATTATAATTTATTTTTTATTTTTATAATTTAGTCGAATGTTTTTAATTTGATTATTTTTATTCAATTTAGTCTTTAAATTATTATTTCATCTAAAATTAACCCCTATTTGTTTATACTTTTTATCATTTAATCTAATATTTTTAATAAAGTTTTATTTTTGTTCAATTTAATCCCTAAAATTTTTTCTTTAATTCAAAATTGACCTATATGTATTTTTATTTTTTATAATTAAGTACAATATTGTTAATATGGTTTTATTTTTGTCTAGTTTACTCCATAAAAGACCTCTATTTATTTCTAATTTTTATAATTTAGTCTAATATTTTTATAATCCAATCTCGAGAGTTTTCACTGTCAATATAACACCTAATATGTAGTACAAGTGAATCCAATCCGAATATCGAATGCTACAAATGACCCATTATGGCCTAAAATAGATTTTAAAAAATAAGCATATTCGGAAACATGAAAGTAAACAACCAACAGGAATATAAAGAGAAAACAATTAACTAAAGTCACCAGAGAAAATAAACCTTTAAAAACTTTAGAAAAATAAACGATTTAACAAAAAATGTATTTTGGTAATTTTACAAGATTTAAACCCAAAAAAGTATTCCAAACTTAAATACAAGTTCAATATAAGTAGAAACATCTTATACCTCTGTTTTTTTAATAAAAAGAAGTTTAACTCGAAGTAAATTTAACCGAATCGAGGTTTAGAGACTAAAATGTAAATAATTCATAAGTTGGATTTTAAGTTAAAACTTCAGTTTCATATCTATTTTAGACTCATTAATTCCAATTAGACTTTGTGAAACTTATGTTTGATTTTGATATAATTAAGTCTTTAAGGATCAAATTGAAAAACTTAAAATTGTTTTATAAGTCCCTTAATAAGTTTTAAATCACCAACACTTTAAAAATTGATTTGAAAAACTCAAACTCAAAATATTTTCTAAGTGTTCCAAGGCCAAACTATTGAAAATCGTCCAGGTGTATCGATACGCTTTCAGCCGTATCAATACCTTTTTTTTGCAAAGTTGGCTACTGGAGGAATGCATTTCGATACGCCCTTAACCGTATCGAAACACCGTATCGAAACAGATTCAATCTGTATCGATACGCTCCTTTGTAAAATCTGAAAGAGTTTGAATGGTGTACCGATACGGTTCCACCCGTATAGATACGGTTTAAACGAATTTTTAATTCAGATCGTTTTAAATGCTTTCGACCGTTGGTGTCAGTTGTTAGGTAACCAAATTTTAAATTGGTAGTTAACCCGTATCGATACGGTAAACCCTCGTATCGAAACGGAAACTTCCAGTGAGCTAAGTCGAGAAAAAGGTATCGATACGGTCTCATCCGTTTCGATCCCCCGTATCGATACGCCTACGTGCGTTTCGATACCCCATATCTATTGTGTACAACGACTCTTTCTTTTTTGAGACAGGTATCGATACGGCTCCCCGTGTACCGATACGGATAGCTGCAGAAGTACATTTATGGTGGTAAGAGAGGGTTCCAACGGCTCTATTCAATTCTCCAACCACCCAAACGGCTAGAATTAATAGAGGATGTATAAATTGAAGCTCTTTGAAGACCAGCAACAACTATTGCATTAAAGACAAACATTCAAGCAAAAATCCAACCTCAAGTGTGCTAAATTTCCAATTTCTTGTAATTCCCAAATTGTGTTGTATTCAATTCTTATTCTATCTTCAAATTTGAGTTGAGTGTTGTTTTTCTAGGGACAAATTTGTATTTGAGAGATATACTTCTTGTCCAATTTCTTCTTTGATTATTGGTGAGGGTTTGGTCAAATTTTAGGTAGAAAATTTGACCGGTTGTGTAAAGGTTACCTCCTAAGCCTTGAAAATGGGAAGAACAAATAGTGAATTGTTGAAATCCTTAGTGGTAGCTAAGGTAGTGGATGTAGAGTTCATTTGGAACTTGAACCACTCTAAAATCTCTTGTTCTTCATTTTTAAATTGCCCTTTCATTCCACAAAGTTTTTAAATCTCAATTCACCCCCTCTTGGTCTTGATCATTCAATCGATCCACTCAACAATTGGTATCAGAGCCTACCTCTTTGAAGGATTCACAATCACAAGAGGAGTTCCTAGGAAGAGTGAGATCAACAAAAAATTAAGCCATGGCTTCTACCTCCGGTTCGGGCATGTATGAGTCTCAATCCACTACAAAGCTTCCCTTCTTCAATGGTGACAACTATTCTTTTTGGAAGAATAGAATGCGTCTCTTCATCAAGTCCAATGACTACTTAGATTGGGATGTCATTGAAGATGGCCCTTACATTCCATTGAAGCAAGATAGCGAAGGCAAGATGGTTTTGAAGAAAAAGGTGGAGATGAGTGAGGAAGAAAGGGGAAAGATTCAAGTAAATGACAAAGCTCTCCACACGCTCTTTTGTTTATTCGGTCCGGACATCTATTCTAAAGTGTCATCCATTGAGAGTGCCAAAGAAGTGTGGGACACTCTTGAGACTACCTATGAGGGAACCAATGATGTCAATTTCAAGATGGAGCCCGATGAGACGGTGTCCAAGATGTTTGATCGTTTCTCCACAATAGTCAATGGGCTCAAAGGATTTGGAGATCATACCGGAAGACAAGCTTGTCCGGAAGGTACTTTATTCACTTCCCGAATCTTGGGATGGGAAGAGAACCGCCATCATAGAGGCTAAAAATTTGAAGACTCTAAAGCTTGATGAGCTAGTGGGTTCTCTACTCACTCATGAGATTATGAAACAAAGAAGAGAAGAAGAATGAAGAGAAGAGAGTAGAGAAGTTAGAAGTTGAAAAGAAGAAGAAGATGAGAATAGCTCTTAAAGCTTCACTACTTGAGGAAAGCTCTTCTAGTGAGGAGGATGACCTTGAAGAATAACTAATGAAGAAGGGCTTTGAGAAGAAGAAGAAGCTCAAAGCCAAGCTTGCTACTTGGAGTGATGAGGAGTCATCGGAGGATGACGAACAAGAAGTGGCCAACCTTTGCCTCATGGCACTTGAGGAAGATTCCTCCATCGTAACCTCTAACTCATCATCTTTTGATTTTACTTATGATGAATTAAATGATGCATATGATGAGTTGCAAGAGGTCTATGATAAATTAGTTGAGAAATATAAAGAGTCGGTCATTAAGAATAAGAAAATCATTTTGGAGCTAAATGAGAAAAATGACTCACTCTCTCAAACTAATTCAAAATTTGAGAAAAAAATATTAGGGTTGAAAGATGAACTTAAATTTTTTCAAGATGAAAATGTTGATCTTAATAATCTTTTATCTCAATGCAATAGTGAACACCAAAAGGTGTTAGATGAGCTTAACAAGCTTAAGGAGTCTTTTAAAATGTTGGTAGTGTGAAGCATGAAATTGGTGAATCTTCTAAAACAAACCAACTTAAGAAAAGGACTAATAACTACAAACAAGGTAGTCTTCCTAGACATAGAAGAACTAAAAGAATTAGAAGTGTATGGGTTCCTAAGGAACTTGTAAAATCTAATAAAATTATTGCTATGTCATCTTAGATTCCTAAGGGAACCAAGGTTTTGGGAGCTAACACTCATGGACCCAAAATGATTTGGGTACCAAAAACAAAAGATTAATATCTTTGTTTGTAGGGGGAGCATTGCTACAAGGCCAAAGCACAAAGTCAAAACTCATGGTACCTTGATAGTGGATGCTTAAGGCATATGACCGGAGACAAGAGTAGATTCATGGATCTAAAGCCAAAAAGTGGAGGAGTGGTAACATTTGGTGACAACTCCAAAGGCCACATTAAAGGTATTGGCTCCATAGGTAATCACTCTACTATTCTCATTGAAAATGTCTTGTATGTCGATGGTCTTAAACATAACTTGTTGAGCATAAGTCAATTGTGTGATAAAGGATTTAATGTTTTATTTGATAAAAATGGATGCAAAGTTGTTGACATTAAATCTAATAATATTATGCTCATAGGTCATCGCATATGGAACATATACATGGTGCATCTAGATGACATTCATACATCTCATGCATGCTTAGTAGCACAAAATGAAAATGATGCATGGTTGTGGCATAGGAAACTAGGACATGCTAACATTAGTGTTTTAGAAAAAACTAGTTTCCCTTGATCTAGTTAGATGTTTACCCAAGATAAAATTTTCAAATGATAAAATTTGTGATGCATGCTCTAAGGGTAAACAACATAAGTCTTCCTTTAAGTCCATTAATGATGTTTCTACAAGTAGATGTTTACAACTAATCCATATGGATTTATTTGGGCCAATTAGGACTATGAGCTTGTGTGGTAAGTCTTATGCATTTGTACTTGTTGATGATTTTTCTAGATTTATTTGGGTTCTATTTTTAAGTACTAAAGATGAGGCTTTGGAAAAATTCATCACATTTTCAAAACTAACCCAAAATGATCTTGAACTTAGAATTTCACATATTAGAAGTGATCATGAAACCGAGTTTCAAAATTTAGGGTTTGAAGATTTTTTGAATGAAAATGATATTAGCCACAATTTTTTGACTCCTCGAACTCCTCAACAAAATGGGGTAGTTGAGAGGAAAAATAGAACTTTGCAAGAAATGGCTAGAACAATGCTTTGTGAAAATAATTTACCTAAATATTTTTGGACGGAAGCCACAAACACCGCTTGCTATATTGTTAACCGAGTAATAATTAGGCCAATTTTAAAAAAGACACCCTATGAGATTTTAAAATATAAAAAGCCTAACATTAGCTATTTTCACCATTTTGGTTGCAAGTGTTTTGTTTTAAATAATGGAAAAGACAACTTAGGTAAATTTGATGCAAAAAGTGATGAAGCTATTTTCATAGGATACTCTTTAACATCTAAAGCCCATCAAGTATTTAACAAAAGAACTTTAGTAGTAGAAGAATCTATACATGTTGTATTCGATGATAACCTCCTTCCAAGGAAAGATTCTTGTGATGATGATGATGTAGGAATCATAAATGCCTTTGATGGAGAACAAACTTCAAAGGAGGATGAGATTCCAAAAAAAGAAGAGGACACACAAGATCCACCTCTTGAAGCCTTGAAGGACTTAGCTCTTGAGGAAAAGAAAGTGAGCTACCCAAGGGAGTTCAACTATGTCAAAGATGGTGAATCTTTGGTGATCCATCCAAGGGGGTAACCACTCGATCTTCTCTTAGATTAATGAATCAAGTTGCATTTATCTCATGCATAGAGCCTAAGAATATAAAAGAAGCATTGAAAGATGATTTTTGGATTATAGCTATGCAAGAAGAGTTAAATCAAATTGAGAGAAGTAACGTTTGGACATTAGTTGATAGACCTAGTAATCAATCTACCATAGGAACTAAATGGGTCTTTGGGAACAAGCTAGATGAGAGTGGTAACATTGTGAGAAATAAAGCTAGACTTGTAGCACAAGGTTACACTCAAGAAGAGAGAATAGATTTTGATGAAACATATGCACCCGTAACTAGAATGGAAGCCATTAGGATGTTGCTGGCATATGCATGTTATCATAATTTCAAGCTTTTTCAAATAGATGTTAAAAGTGCGTTTTTAAATGGTTTTATAAATGAAGAAGTGTATGTAGAACAACCACCGGATTTTGAAGATTCAAAATTTTCAAATCATGTTTTCAAACTCACTAAAGCTCTTTATGGTTTAAAACAAGCTCCTAAAGCTTGGTATGAAAGACTTTCAAACTTTTTAATTGAAAAAGGTTTTGAAAAATGTAATGTGGACACTACACTCTTTATAAAAATGTATAAAAATGACTTAGTAGTTCAAATTTATGTTGATGACATTATTTTTGGTTCTACTAACGAATGTCATTGCCAAAAGTTTGCTAAGCTAATGCAAGGTGAATTCGAGATGAGCATGATGGGGGAGCTCTCATTCTTTTTGAGACTCCAAATCAAGCAAAAGAAGGATGGCACCTTCATCAATCAAGCAAAGTACATAAAGGATATGCTCAAGAAGTTTAGCTTGGAGAATGCAAAGCCTCAAGCCACACCTATGAGCTCATCTACAAAGCTTGACAAAGATGAAGGAGGTAAGTGTGTTGACTCTAAGCTTTACCGTTCAATGATTGGATCTTTGCTTTACCTTACCGCAAGTAGACCATATATCTTGTTTAGTGTTTGCTTGTGTGCTAGATTTCAAGCTAGTCCTAGAGAGTCCCACCTTATAGCCGTTAAGAGAATCTTTAGATACCTTAGAGATACTCCTTGTTTAGGTCTTTGGTACCTTAGAGACTCCACCTTCAACCTTCATGCTTATTCGGATGCGGATTATGGGGGATGCAAAATCGATAGGAAGAGTACTTCGTGAACTTGTCAATTCCTAGGTAGTATGCTCATATCTTGGTTCTCTAAGAAACAAAATAGTGTAGCCTTATCTACCACCGAAGCCGAGTACATATCCTTAGGGAGTTGTTGTGCTCAAGTCCTTTGGATGAAGCAACAACTCTTATATTATGGTATTAAAGTTGAAACCATACCCCTAAAATGTGACAACACTAGTGCTATATGTTTAACAAAAAATCTCATCCAACACTTTAGAACCAAACACATAGAAATAAGGTATCATTTCATTAGAGATCATGTCCTTAAAGAAGATGTGGTTATAGAGTATGTAGACACCTTAAATCAATTAGCGGACATATTTACAAAACCTTTAGACAAAGAGCGTTTTTGGTCCCTTAGGAAAGAGTTAGGTCTAGCTAGCCTATCTTGACCTTTTAGGACCTCTTTGTGCTTAAAATTGCTTGATCTTGTGAAATTGCATGTTTGTGTGTTGTAACTCTTGAAAATGTCCATGCCTATAGCTAGGGGAGTATGATTCTATTCAAATATGCTTAGAACTGTTCATTCATCATTTGCATTTCTTTAGGAGGTGTTAAAATCGAGCCTATGGTTGTTCTTTAGGCCTAAAATGAATTTCTGGGCATAGAGTATCGATACGGCCCTAAGTGTATCGATCCGTGTACTTCATTAGCTTCCCAGACTTCATTTTACCTTAAACGGATATCGATACGGTTAAACCCGTTTCGATACGAGCTTCAATCGTTTCGATACGGATTGCATCCGTTTCGATACAATTCTTCAACGGGCATTTTTAAGGGAATTATGCTTTTACCCCCGTATCGATACACCCTCAAGCGTATCGATACGTGATTGCGCAGACAGCTTTAATTTTGGCATTTAAAGTCTTTAACTTTTACCAAAACTAAAATTCTTAAAACCCTAAAAACCCTAGCCGTTTTTAGCCTATAAATAGGCTCTTCCTCCCTCATATTTTCACACCACAACTCAAAAACTTCAAGAGGGTTTCAAATCAAGCAAAGCTCTAAAGTTTTTCTCATCAAATTTGGTGCTAGGCTTTTCTTCATTCTTCTCTAATCCCTATCAAGGTAAAACACTTCCTTTTCTTTTTTAATTTTTCTTTTTTTTGTTTTGTTTTTATATTTATCTTCTTAACAAAATTCTGTTTTTCAAAATTTCTTCAAATTTTATTTTGCAAATTTTATTTTACCTTGATCTTTGATTTCTAAATGACTTGAATGAAGGAATCTAAATGCATACACTTGTTTTTCTAGTTCATGGCACCCAAGGAATCTAAGAAGAGACCCCTTGTTACTCAAACTGGTGAATCATCTAATTCCGGAGAGGGTGCCCGTCCAAATTACACCCAAATCTATGAACATTCCTTTAAAACCACCGGAGCTCTCACATATTTTCGTAAATTCGAAAACTACAAGATTCGTCCGGAAAGGGTAATATCTATTTCTTTTCTTAACTCGGAGCGATTCAAATTTGAATCTCCCTTTGCTTCAACTTTGGAAGTTTATGGATTTTCTCTCCATTCTCGGGTTTTATTTCCATCTTTTGGTTTTAATCTTTTATGCTAATGTCAAATGTCATGCTAATCGTAATGGGGTTGTTACCGGAGTTAGTTCCTATCTCATGGGCAAGAAAATCCTCATTGATGTAAAATCTATATGTGAAGTTTTCAAGTTGGAGGATGAAGGCCTTGATGATGAGAATGCTTTAGGCCATGTTCTTAGTGGATTCGTCACCGCCCTCAATGCACAAGATCGGATCCTCCATTTGATGGTTCTTGGTGGTTTAGGCCTTCCGGGGGAAAGTACTCTACCATCCGTCAAATGGATGACTTTTGGATTCGTTGCTTCCGTGAGAGAAAACGTACAAACCTTGCTCGTATCATGTTTGCGGAAATTGTTTATCTTGTGCAACATCGCCACACCTCTCTTGTCACCTCTTTCACCTATGGTACGGCCTTAAGCTATTTCTTTTTTAAAAAGGATATTGATTGCTCGTTTGACTTCCCAACTCACCTCACCGATCCTATTGATGAACGCTCTCTTGCACGGGATAAGTTCCATTATTTTAATGGTAGTTGGTTACGTCTTTCCGAGCTACCACCCGAGGCCGCGGTACAATTGGAAAATCAAGGTGATCAAGTTCCTCAAGCTCCTCCACCCCCTCCTCAACCTTCCATGGATACTCTTATGACCTTCCTTAATGAGCAATTCACGGGGTTGCGCACGGATATGGGGAATCGTGTAACCGCTCTTGAAACAAGCTTTGACACAAGGATGACGAACGTGGAGAATCGTCTAACTTCTCTTGAAGGCGGTCATAACTCCTTGAATATTGCTCTCTCCGCCTTCCATGATGAGTGGCGTAATAGCATGAGGAATGATGATCCAATTGTAGATGAAGATAAAGATGATGAAGAAGGCGATGATGATGCCTAGTAGCTTCTCCTTGCATCTCATGCATATCATCTAGGATTTCTATTTATGCATCTTTGCTTCATGTTCTTAGGACTAAGTTTGTTTTATTTTCAACCTATGCTTTGATTTTCTGTTTTAGTTGGATTTTTAAGTTAATGTTATGCTTTATTTTGAACTTAATGATATTTATGTTGCCTATTTATACCTTTGCCTATGTTATGCACTTTACTTTGTCTCAATTTTTTTGATCTAACAAAAAGGGGAGAGGGAAGCTCACAACACATAAAAATTTTGATTTTCAACTTAAAAGTTACCTAGCTCATATTAAGGGGAGTCAATTTATGCAAAGTTTTTCAAAGTGTCAAAAATTTTAGGTTTTAGTTTTGTTATATCAAAAAGGGGAGATTGTGAAACCTATGTTTGATTTTGATATAATTAAGTCTTTAAAGATCAAATTGAAAAACTTAAAATTGTTTTATAAGTCCCTTAATAAGTTTTAAATCACCAACACTTTAAAACTGATTTGAAAAACTCAAACTCAAAATATTTTCTAAGTGTTCCAAGGCCAAACTATTGAAAATTGTCCAGGTGTATCGATACGCTTCCAGCCGTATCGATACCTTTTTTGCAAAGTTAGCTACTGGAGGAATGCGTTTCGATACGCCCTTAACCGTATCGAAACACCGTATCGAAACAGATTCAATTTGTATCGATACGCTTCTTTGTAAAATCTGAAAGAGTTTAAATGGTGTACCGATACGGATCCACCCGTATCAATACGGTTTAAACGAATTTTTAATTCAGATCGTTTTAAATGCTTTCGACCGTTGGTGTCAGTTGTTAGGTAACCAAATTTTAAATTGGTAGTTGACCCGTATCGATACGGTAAACCCTCGTATCGAAACGGAAACTTCCAGTGAGCTAAGTCGATAAAAGGTATCGATACGGTCTCATCCGTTTCGATCCCCGTATCGATACGCCTACGTCAGTTTCGATACCCCCTATTTATTGTGTACAACGGCTCTTTCTTTTTTGAGACAGGTATCGATACGTCTCCCCGTGTACCGATATGGATAGCTGCAGAAGTGCATTTATGGTGGTAAGAGAAGGTTCCAACGGCTCTATTCAATTCCCCAACCACCCAAACGGCTAGAATTAATAGAATAGATATAAATTGAAGCTCTTTGAAGGCCAACAACAACTATTGCATTAAAGACAAACATTCAAGCAAAAATCCAACCTCAAGTGTGCTAAATTTCTAATTTCTTGTAATTCCCAAATTGTGTTGTATCCAATTCTTATTCTATCTTCAAATTTGGGTTGAGTGTTGTTTTTCTAGGGACAAATTTGTATTTGAGAGATATACTTCTTGTCCAATTTCTTCTTTGATTATTGGTGAGGGTTTGGTCAAATTTTAGGTAGAAAATTTGACCGGTTGTGTAAAGGTTACCTCCTAAGCCTTGAAAAGGGGAAGAACAAATAGTGAATTGTTAAAATCCTTAGTGATAGCTAAGATAGTGGATGTAGAGTTCATTTGGAACTTGAACCATTCTAAAATCTCTTGTTCTTCTTTTTAAATTGACCTTTCACTCCACAAAGTTTTTAAATCCCAATTCACCCCCCTTTTGGTCTTGATCATTCAATCGATCCACTCAACAGACTTAATGGTAAATTCTTGTTCAAATCAGATTTGAAATAGAGTGTTAATTGCAAAAATAAGTAGTTAATGGGCCATTTTGAAAACATTGATAAAATACAAGGGCCAATTTTTCGAAAAGTGAAATTAAACCTTCCTTTATGAAATTAATATCATCATTAACATATCGACAATGTTTTATGTTAATCAGAGCTAAAACGAGCCTTTTATTGCAATTATAAAATCGATGATTGAAACATAAAGTTTGAGGGATTAAATTAGAAAAATAAATAAAGGTATTGAATTAAATTATAAAATAGAAATAAATAAAGGTAAATTCCAAATTAAATAAAATTTGAGGGATTAAATTAGAAAAATAAAACAATGGTAAAAATTAGAAACAAATATGGGTCACTTTTTGATTAAATAAATATTTTAGGGACTAAATTGAACACAATAATTAAATTTAATAATAAAATTAAAAACAAACAAGGGTGAATTTTATATTAAATTTAATTTGATAATTTTATTATTAAATTAAGATAACATTCACTTTTTTTTCTTATTTTCCACCTTGCATAGGAACAAGGAAAACTATCTCTTTTCCTATTTTCTTTCCTTCGAATTTTCCACTCTACTAAGTAATTATTAAATTCATTTTCTTTCCAATTTTCTCTTCCTTCCGCCCTTTCACTTTTTCACCCAACTAAACAAAGTCTTACAGTATTGAACGATCCAATATTCCGATAATAATCAAAAAGGGTATATTATATTTTGTTCACTTATGTTATTTGGGTTTAGAGCATTGATCTATATGATATTTTGACAATAATCGAGAATGATGAGTTCACTCATGTTAATCGGCTGATTTAATCATGGCTTATATCATAAATAAGTATTTAAAGTATAGTAATTTTTTTATTTAGATACTTAAAGTATATTTTTAGTCAAAATAAGTACACGAAGTATATTTTTTAGTCAAATTAAGTACTTAAAGTATATTTTTTGGTCAAAATAGGTACCTAAAGTTTATTTTCGTCAAAGTAGGTACCGGAAGTTTTTTTTGTTAAAATAGGTACTTAAACTATTTTTTTGTTAAAATATATCAATGTCGCATGACAACTTTTAAGAACCTAGATTATATATATATATATATATATATATATATATATATATATATATATATATATATATATATATATAATTTAAGTACATATTTTGACCAAAAAATAATTTAGGTACCTATTTGAACAAAAAATATATACTTTAGGTACCTACTTTGATGAAAATATACTTTAAGTACCTATTTTTGACAAAAAATAATTTAGGTACTTATTTGAACAAAAAATATATACTTTACCTACTTTGATGAAAATATACTTTAAGTACCTATTTTGACCAAAATATATACTTTAGGTACTTAATTTAACCAAAAAATATATTATGTACTTATTTTAATTAAAAAATAATTTAAACACCTAAATAAAAAATTAGTATACCTAAATAAAATAGTTAGTACTTATTTGTAATATGTTTATTTATTACGATCATTTTTAATTTTTAAATAAATTACACTAGATATTATTGAATTTTAGAGTATGTACTATTTGTTCATATCACCACGCTATTAGAATTTAGAATATAAAGGTGGCTAACCTAAAGCTGCCACTTCCATTTTTAGGGATGTGAAGTCAGGTAATTGTTCAAGTTTCAAGTCATGTCATGTCAGATCAAATTAGATACGGGTTATGTTAAGTTAATTTAATGGTTCAATTTGGATCAGATCGAGTTCAGGTCGACTCAGATTCATGTCATTATCAGATTGATTTCAAATCAGACTGAATTCGGGTTCAGGTTGGGTTAATTTTAGGTTGGGTAAATTTCAGTTCAGGCCAAAACGATTTGGGTCAGAATCAGTTAATTAACGAGTTAATTCAGGTTCGGATGGACTTCAGGTCGGGTCACGTCGTTGACGGATAAAATTTAGGTCGGGGAATATCGATTTCAGTTGAAGTTCAAGTTGAGTCTTGACGTGTACAAATAGACTTCGATATGGTAATTGTGGGTAAATTTCAATAAAAATAAAATTTTAGGGATTAATATGAACCAAAATATCCCTTAAGATGCCTAAATATTTTACAATTTAATATATATATATATATATATATATAATTATAACTAAATTGAATTAAACTAAAATTTTAAAATGAATGTTAGGATTAAAATGAAAATTTTAAACAAGTGAGGACCTAAAAGGTAATTAAGCACTAAAAAAATTGGAGGCAAATGCCAAATGGGCAATTAATTATTGAATCAAATTTAAAAAGATTCTATTTGGATTTTGGAGGAAAAGAACTTAAAAATTAGAGGGCTTAATTCCGTTTAAATTTTTGTCTTTCCCCCTACGAATTATTTTTTTACTTAATACACTTCCCCCCTAAACTATACTTGTTTTCCCAACTTGCCCCTAAAGTTCATTTTGACCATTTTTGCCCCCTAACATTTTCGTCGTTACCCATATTGCCTCTCACCGTTAAAAAAATATGTCTTCACCAATCAGAACGTACCACGTTTCTCAATTTTCAATTTAATATATTAAAATATTCATTAAATTAGTTTTATTTTATCAAAATAGCCTCACCCCCAAACCCCACCCTCATCCTCTTCCCCCATCCCCTCCGTTCATTTATTCTAACGGATAATAAATCAAAACATCAGAACATCTCTTGAAATCAGAACATCAAACAGATAGTAAATCATAATTTTATCTACAAACTTCTCCACACTTTCACTTCAACAAATTTGGTGAATGAAATAAGCAATTTCGACTAAGAAGGCCAATAGTACTACCAAACAAATATAGGAAAAAGGGAGAAGCTGGTACCTTGGTTTTCTGATTGGAATTTTTGAGACGATGTGGCCTCTGAAAAGAAACCATCGCCATCAGACAGTGATCGAGAAGAAGTCAAAACTTGAGTAAAAACCCAGTCTCTAATAACCTTTCATCCTTCCTGAAAATTCACCAAAAAAACTCAGTTTACTTAAACAAAATGAAAGAACCATGGAAAGTGCACAACAGATATACTTAAACAAGATCACATTTTTGTTCCTTCTTTGAGATAATCAGCATTAAAACTTAAAATTACTCTGTATAACAATTAGGCCCAAACCATGAGTTATGTATCAATTACGGAATCCGTACTTCTCCCAGTAAGCTTTACATGATCAATATTCAAAATTTTCAATTCCAGTTTCCACCAGAAGATTTAAAATATAGAACTACACTCAATCTCTAAAGCTAGTTAATAGTTATATTTGTCCCACTAAGCTTTCCATGGTTTGCGGTTTTCAGATTCAGCAAAAGATTTAAGAAATAGAGCTCCACTCAAACTATTAAGCTAACTAATCATGATAATTTATAGATACTGAATCAAATAGCAAAAAAAAAAAAAAAAACCCAGAAAAAATAAACAAACAAAGATTAAATTTAGTACAGTAAATATGAAAAATAACTACTCAAAATCAAATCTGAAGCTGAAAGAAACCCAATACCTGAAAGTCTAAAAGATGGACGAAAAACCAAAAAAAACACTAACAACGGCCACTACGACAGCATAAGGGGAGCAATAGTGAGAATTAAAAATCTGGGTTTGAAGTTTTAGTTGCAGTTATAAATAATAAACCACACGAAAGCAAGTGGAGGAGTGGCAGAAAGAACAAAAATAATTAAAAGGTTATATATCAACTGGAAATTGGGGTTCGGGGAAGATGACGAGGGAGGGGGTGGGGTTTGGGGAAGAGGTGGGGGTGCGGGTGGTTTGGGGAAAGAAGACGATGAGATATTTTAGGTATTTTGAGAATATAATTAAATTAATAATTATTTTAATATTATTTTAAAATTTAAAAATTAATGAAGAAATTGAGGTGGCGCGTTCTGATTGGTCAAGACAAATTTTTTAACGGTAGAGGGTAATATGGGTAACGTCGAAAACGTTAGGGGCAAAAATTGTTAAAATAAACTTTAGGGGCAAGTTAAGAAAACGAATAAAGTTTATGGGGGAGAAAGTGTATTAAGCCTTATTTTTTTCATGATTTTAATTAAAGTGAAACGGTGGGAGGGAAAGTTTCCCACATGCGTGAGTTTTTAGGTTAGGATAAATTATTTTTTAGCCCTTCCAACTTTAGATGTTTTTTATTTAAGTCCAAAATTTTTACTTTTAGTTTTAGAATTCTTTTAATTGAGTCCTAATTTAAATTAATTTAATTGAAATTCCACATTTAGTTTTAGAATTCTTTTAATTATGTCCGTGATTTATGCTTCTAAGTTTTAACTTAGCTCAATTAGATTATAAGTTTAATAAGTTAATTCAATTCAAACATTATTAATATACCATATAAATTTTGATTTAATATAATTATACACAAATTTTTGATTTGGATGTAAATATGTAATTGTATACATGAAAGTTGAAACTGTAATTTTGTTAAATTGTACATATAAATCTTTGAGTTAAATATTTAGTCAAATTCAAATGCATAAATTAGCAAGTTAAATCAGAATTAATCTCGTAAATTAATAACCGTATAATAAACCATTATTACTAAACTCAAAACCATAAACCTTAAGGAATCAAAATTAATCTCATAAACCAATAACCATAAGCTAAATAAAAAACAATTGATATTAAACCCTAAACTTTAAGGAATCCAAATTAATCATGTACCACCCCGATTTTGAGCCTAGATGTTTTAGGCGTCAGTTTAGGTTAGTCGAACCTAGAATTGCAGATTCGTGCCTTTAGAAGCGGTTCGGGGAAAACGTAGTCTGGGATAGGATAAAATTATGAGAACATTGCTAAAATCTTTTAAAAATGTATATTAAACGTTGGTAAAATCAATTTTAGAAAATGAGTATTGGAAAAATCAAGATTTTGGAAACTGGCCATTTTGTAAAAAGTGCAAAGTTGGATTTTAAGGACTAAAATGAAATGAGGACAAGACTTAGAATCTTTAGGGAGCTTATATCTTTTTGTGGGCCTTTTCACTCAAATTGACCATTTTAATAATTTTTTTTATTAAGGTTTCAAATTAAAAGGGGGTTTTTAATTAAAACAAAAGAAAATTTTACGTAACTAACTTCTCTCATTTTGCACTTAGCCAAACACTCTTTCTTTTCTAAAAACATAGAGTTTTTCTATATTTTCTTATGCTTTTTGAATAGCTAAAGAGTTATTTGATTCTCCTATCGATTATCATTGAGTTTACTTGAAGATTTCATCAAAATCTTGTCATTTAAGGAGAAAAGGCAGGGTTAGAGGTATGATTTCGTTTAACTCCTCTAATCAGGGTTCTTTAATGAAATTCCCAAGTCTTGTGCCTCCTAAGTGTGTTTATTAACTTTGTTTTATGGTTGTTTAATGGGAAATTGGCTAAAAATGGCTTTATGTGGTGATTTTCCAAGATTTTCGTTTGGATACTATTTTGGTTGATTTTAGATTGATTTTAAAGTTGTTTTGGATATTTAATGATGTTGAAATAATGGCTCAATCATAATAATCCCAGATTAGGTTGGATCTCTAAAAGTTTAGGTTGTTAGTTATGAGTTTTTTGCTTGGAAATATGAATCTGATGTTGTTGGGCGTATTAGACGTAATTGGAGTGTTTTTGGATGTTAATTAATGGTTAAAAGTGAATGGAAGTGATAGATTGTGACTGGGTTAAGTTTGGAGTAAGATCGATTGGGTTTTCGGTGTTTTGGGTGTCTTGAACAGAGCAACGAGATTGTTTGATTCGTTGGTGTTTTTAATGCATTATGATATATTTATCCTCTGTTCTTATGTGGTATAAACAGGGGAGAATACTTTGGAAGAAAACGGTGAAGATCCGGGGGCTTCGGACGCTTCATTTTCGCGTCGACAATTGAGGTTTCACGAGTCGGTGAGTGGAAATGGGATTTCCAGCTTTGAAACACTTTTAAAGTCATTTTGGGAACTTAGTGTAAGCTTGAAACGCTTTGCTAAGTTTGGAAGTAAGTAAAGTGATTGTCTCTCTCGGATTGTGCTATTATGAGTTTGTTGATGCACTTGTTTTAAAAGGCATATTGTCACTGTTAAAGCATGATTTGAGGCAAATGAATTGTTGTTTTTGATGATATAATGATGAAGGATGCACGTGGTAAGTGATCCTTGTAAGTATACGTTTATACTTGTGATTTTAAGAATGATTTGATGCTTGAGAATAAGGTTGGTAATTGATGCTTTGAAAATAGTGAAATATGTGATGAAATGTGGTTCATATTGACAAGTGATGATATGAAAATACTTTTAAAAATGCTATCGAATATAGTTAGCCGGCTATAGGATTGAGTGCACTATAAACAAGCCGCCTTGGATGTTGAGGGGTTGAAATGGTAACGAATACTCCATCCATATACCCTAACGATCGAGGAATGTTTAAGGTATCACAACGGTGGAGGATAGCTCCTGCGTCTGAACCTTGTATAGTGTCACGTCTCTCATTAGTGGGCTATACATCTACCGATGAGTGGTGTTGAGGGGTTATAATTGTACCGAATACTCAACCACGGGTGTCACAACGGTGGAGGGTATCTCCCTGTGTGAGCCTTGGGATGCTGGTAGAGTGTATGAAGTGTTTGGGACAACACTTGGTAATCCGTGTATCCGATTTGGTTTTTGGGAAACGATCTTGATGCTAATTACTTGTGAGCCAATATGAGTAATGATGTAATTTGAAATGTGTTATGTTGCATAATATTGAAAATGCATATTTTTACTCTTTAAGCTTAGCATGTGTGGAAAATTCTTGGGAAGGCTAAAATTGAGTTTAGCAAATGAGATTTGCTGTTGGTTTGTTAACACATGTTGCATGAGGTTTTCATGCTGATTTTGAATGAGAAAAGTGCATGGTTTTTGGATGGCATGATGGATTTTAAATGATACTTGTGTTAATTGAAATGAGATTTCAATGTAGTTTGGAAACTGGTTTAAATGCATTAATGAGATTTTGGTTTTGAGCATTCCTCACTAAGCCTATTGTGCTTACTCCCTTTTTGTCCATCAATACAGGCAACTAATGCTTTGGAGCAAGCACTTGCAAGGGATCGGTGAAAGACTTCGATTGAATGTGTTTTTCATTTTTGGACTAGAGTAATAAGGGCAATGGGGGATCCATGGTTTTATTTGGGAGATGGGCTGAAACTCTCGATTTGAGCATGTTTGGTTTCTGGTTTTATGATTGTAAAAGGCCTCTTTATGTTGGTTTGAGTTTTGAGAATTTATGTTTACATGAGTTGTATGTATGTTAGCGGTTAGTTGGTATGCTTAGGAATGATTTAAAACGAGTTAAAACAACTAAATTTGACAGTACATGCCTTAGGGTATCGATACCTTCGTATGGGTATCGATACAGTATGTGTAAATTGAAAGGTGGTATCGATACACGGGGGCGTATCGGTACCAATTTTGGCTACTGGTTTTACCGATATCGATACCAGCCATAAGGGTATCTATACCATCCCTTTAGGGTATCGATACCGACCTTGAGGGTATCGATACCATCTTGTTGAATGTATCTATTGGGGGTTGGTCTTTGAGGGAGTATCGATACCCTCTCTAAGGGTATCGATACGGTGGAAGTTAAATTGGTTAAAATGTATTTTTGAATGTTCTGAATCTTTACGTTTTGGTATCTAATTGTTGTGGATGCAATAAAATGAGTTTGAATGATTATTTTAAGCTGAGTTTTGACAGAGATGCGTGTAACATGATTAATCTAAAGATGGTAATCTAAAATTGGGAAAAATCCTTGTAATTTTCCAAGTTTACAATTTAGTCCCTAAAAGTTGTTTATGCATGCAATTGATGTTTGATTGAGGTTATGTATGATCCGCTACAACATTAAACACTTAGGTTTGTAACGACCATCTAGATAAGATAAAAGAAAAAAATAGGGTCGTGGACGATTGTAAGACGGGCCAGTGTTGGATGACATGGCACATGGGATATAGGTGATGTCCGGAGCTTGTGAAGCTGTTAATGCTGGAGTGCATGTGACTGCACTAGCTAGTGGACGATTGTGAGCTGCGGTTAGAGCGCTTACGTATTTTGGAAGAAGTTGAGCTTGAGGGTTGTCACCGAATGTATCCATGGAGTGGATGACCTGTATGAATAGGATTATAGAATAAATGGGGTGTAATGATGCCCATAGTGTGAAGATGAGTTATATCTCAGTTATAAGGAGATGTGTATAGTTGGTGGACAACTGTGGTTGTGGACATGGGACCCGATGTTGTGTTTTGGGAGTTCTTTTAAACTGTTCTAAAAGAGAACTATCGAAGAGTTAATACTTGGATGACAAGAAATGTGAATGTGTGGTTTGGGTTCAAAATCATAAGTTTGTAGTCGAGTTAAGACACAGATTGTTTAGTTGAGCGAGTATGCTCCTTGATTGGAATTGGATGTGAGACATCGATGTGATTTACTCTTTTATAGATTGGTGTATGATTTTAAAACATACATGTTATTTATTTTGGCTACACCGTTCTCGAAGTGTTGGTAACACGGGCGAGGTACTTTGAGCAGAACTTGGGTTTAATAATTCATGCGAGAGGTTCTAGCTCTAGGAAGTGAGTTGCGGACTCTAGTTTTAGTTGTAGCCAATGTAAGAATGGTCATGCAAAAAGGGTATCGCCCGTGTTGAAGCGAGGTTGTAGTAATGTTGGTCAAGGATGATAGGGTTAGTGTGTCAAGGCTTGAGTAGCGTTTGATACCATTAAGTATATGGATCGTGTGACCACGTGTGGCGAGATTGGCCACGTTTGATCGGTGGGGTATAGCTTTTTGCACCTATTGTTGCTAATGCTTTTGAGAGTTATGGCTTGAACGCCCGTTTCAGAGGTGTTAGATGTGGGAATGTGAGTAACTAGTTTCTTTGGTGAAACTGTTGTTACGAGGAAATTGTATAAGAGATGTCCTTTATCTGTTCAAGGCCATGTGTTTTCAATTGATTTGATGGAGTTGTCTTTCTATGGTTTTGATGTAATCCTTAGGATGGATTGGTTGACCGAGCATAGAGCTGTGGTCGATTTTGATGTTAAACGAGTTACCTTGAAACTTGTTGATGATTATTAAGTGGTAATCGTGGGCAAGAACGTGAAATTCTTGTCCAATGCAATTTCGACTCCAGAAGCGAGTCGAAAAATGGAGTTGGGTTGTGAAGTTTTCCTAGCTTATGTGATGAACCCTGGTACAAAGGAGGTGCGAGTACAAGACGTACGAACGATATGTGAGTTTTCGGGTGTCTTTCCAGAAGAGTTGTCTGGTTTACCACCAAACAGAGAAGTTGAGTTTGGCATTGGGTTGTATGGAAATACGACTTCAGTGTCTATTGCTCCTTATTGGATGGCACCTAATGAGTTGAAAGAGTTGAATACGCAACTTCAGGAGTTGCTAGATCAAGGGATAATAAGGTCAAGTGTTGCACCTTGGGGTGCACCGATCTTGTTTGGGATGAAGAAAGATGGCACGATACGTATGTGTATAGATTATCGGCGACTGAACAAGTTGACGATTAAGAACAAGTACCCTTTTCAAAGGATTGATGAGTTTTTTAACTAGTTTCGAGGAGCTTTAGTGTTTCCTAAGATTAATTTGAGGTCTGGGAATTATCAATTGAAGGTAAAAGATGTATATGTTCCTAAGACAACTTTTCGAACAAGGTACAAGTATTATGAATTCATGGTGATGATGTTTGGTTAGACAAATGCACCAGTTGCATTCATGAATTAGATGAATCATGTGTCGCGAGTGTTGGTGGAGAGTTAGCTTATTGCTAAAATAAGCAAGTGCGAGTTTTGGCTCAGGAAAGTTGTCTTCCCTGGACATATAGTGTCGGCTGAGGGTATCCAAGTTGACCCACAAAAGATTGAGGCGGTGATGAATTGGAAAACGCCTAAATCGGTGACGGAAGTGCGTAGTTTCCTTGGTTTGGCTGGATATTATCGAAGGTTTGTTGAGGGTTTCTCTAAGATTGCTTCTCCGTTGATTAAATTGTTTTAAAAGAATGTTCGCTATGAATGGACGTATGTTAGACAACAAGCTTTCGAGAGGTTGATGGAAGCTTTGACGCAAGCTCCTGTCTTGATTCAACCAGAATCGGGTAAGGAGTTTGTGGTTTACAGTGATGCGTCGTATGTTGGTCTAGGTTGTGTGTTGATGCAAGGTTGGAAGGTTGTGGCGTATGCATCTAGGCAATTGAAAGTGTTTGAGCGCAACTATCTTATTAATGATCTAGAGCTTGCTGCAGTTGTGTTCGCTTGGAAGATTTGGAGGCCCTACCTTTACTGTAAGAAATGTGTGGTTTATACAGATCATAAAACTTTGAAGTATCTAATGTCTCGGAGAGAGTTGAATCTTAGGCAACGAAGGTGGTTGGAGTTGCTTAAGGATTATGACCTGACGATTGAGTATCATCCTGGAAAAGCCAATGTGATGGTCGATGCTTTGAGTAGGAAAGTGGCTGTTAAGTTAAGAGTGATGTTTGCTCGGTTGAGTATATCACGTGATGGTGGGTTGATAGCCGAGTTATAAGTGAAACCTTCCTTAATTCAGTTAATTAAGGATAAACAGTTGCTTGATGATTCTTTGGTGCTTCATGTTCAGGATATAGCTGATGGTAATGCAACAGATTTCTGTTTCAATGATGATGGTGCTTTATGCTTTAAAAGTCGGATAGTTGTGTCGGAAGATGTTGAGTTGAGGCGCACTATTTTGACTGAAGCTCATAGCAATCCTTTTACCATGCATCATGGTAGTACAAAGATGTATCGTGGTTTGAAATATGAGTACTATTGGGTTGGGTTGAAAAAAGGATGTTGTTGATTTTGTGGGCAAGTGTATGGTTTGTCAATGTGTGAAAGCTGAGAACCAGTTTCCTTCCAGTTTGTTGCATCCTTTAAGAATACAAGAATGGAAGTGGGAAAGGATTACGATGGATTTTGTGCATGGTTTGCCTCTAACACCATCAAAGAATAACTCCATTTGGGTGATTGTTTATCGTCTTACGAAGTGTGCACATTTCTTGGCTGTGCATACTACGTATACATTGGATAAACTAGCAGAATTGTATATTGCTGACATTGTGCGTTTGCATGGTGTGCCTAAATCTATAGTGTCGGATAGAGATCCGAGGTTTACAGCGAGATTTTGGGAGTTTTACACCAAGCGTTGGGTACGCGTTTGAATTTCAACACTTCATATCATCCTCAGACGAATGGACAGTTGGAACGAGTTATCCAGGTGCTGGAGGATATGTTGAGATGTTGCGTTATAGATTTCCAAGGGTCTTGGGAAAAGCAGTTGCCCTTAGTGGAGTTTGCCTATAATAACAGTTTCCAAGAAAGTATACAAATGGCTCCGTATGAGGCTTTGTATGAGAGAAAGTGTAGAACGCCTCTTTGTTGGGATGAGGCGGGGAAAAAGTTGGTTTCCTTGCCAGATTTTCCTAAGGGAACAACGGAGAAAGTGAGTCTCATATGTGAGCGGTTGAAGGTTGCATCAGATCGTCAAAAGTCCTACGCGGATTTAAAGCATAAGGAGGTTGAGTTTATGGTTGGAGATCGCGTGTTCTTGAAGGTATCACCTTGGAAGAAGGTGATGAGATTTAGATGTAAGGGTAAACTTAGTCCAAGGTTCATTGGACCTTATGAGGTTGTGGAACGTGTTGGTTCTGTTGCATACCGGTTGAGGTTGCCTCCTGAGTTGGAGAAAATCCATGATGTGTTTCACGTTTCAATGTTGCGAAGGTATAGATCAGATCCATCTCATGTGATTCATGTTGAGGAGATTGAGTTGAATCCAGATTTATCTTATGATGAGGAACCGGTGCGGATTCTTGATTCTAGTAGCAAAGTTCTTCATGCTAAGATGATTGAACTTTTGAAGGTGTTGCGGCGACATCAAGTAGTTGAGGAGGCTACGTAGGAAAGCAAGACCGACATGTTGAAGCAGTTTTTGCATTTTTTTTTCTTCAGGTAAAATTGCGGGGACGAAATTTCCTAATTGGGGGAGAGTTGTAACACCCCGGTTTTGGGCCTAGATGTTTTAGGCATCAGTTTAGATTAGTGGAACCTAGAATTAGAGATTCGAGCCTTTAGAAGCGGTTCAGGAAAAACGTAGTCTGCGATGGGATAAAATTATGAGAAAATTGCTAAAATCTTTTAAAATTGTATATTGAACTTTGGTAAAATCAATTTTAGAAAATGAGTATTGGATAATTCGAGATTTTGGAAAGTGACCGTATTGTAAAAATTGCAAAGTTGGATTTTAAGGACCAAAATGAAATGAGGACAAGACTTAGAATCTTTAGGGAGAGGTAAGGTGAGAGGTATGATTTCGTTTAACTCCTCTAATCAGGGTTCTTTAATAAAATTCCCAAGTCTTGTGCCTCCTAAGTGTGTTTATTAACTTTGTTTTATGATTGTTTAATGCGAAATTGGCTAAAAATGGCTTTATGTGGTGATTTTCCAAGATTTTCGTTTGGATACTGTTTTGGTTGATTTTAGACTGATTTTAAAGTTGTTTTGGATATTAAATGATGTTGAAATAATGGCTCAATCATAATAATCCCAGATTAGGTTGGATCTCTACAAGTATAGGTTGTTAGTTATGAGTTTTTGGCTTGGAAATGTGAATCTGATGTTGTTGGGCGTATTAGAAGTAATTGAGTGTTTTTGGATGTTAATTGATGGTTAAAACTGAATGGAAGTGATAGATTATGGCCAAGTTAAGTTTGGAGTAAGATTGATTGAGTTTTCGGTTGTTTTGGATAGGTATTTTGGGTGTCTTGAACAGAGCAGCGAGATTATTTGAGTCGCTTGTGTTTGGAATGCATTATGATGCATTTATCCTCTTTTCTTGTGTGGTATAAACATGGGAGAATAATTTGGAAGCAAACGGTGAAGATCCGGGG
This sequence comes from Hibiscus trionum, assembly GCA_030270665.1. Taxonomy (NCBI): domain Eukaryota; kingdom Viridiplantae; phylum Streptophyta; class Magnoliopsida; order Malvales; family Malvaceae; genus Hibiscus; species Hibiscus trionum. The sequence goes on from BSYR01000021.1 coordinate 35,861,188, forward strand.
GCTTCAGACGCTTGATTTTCGCGAGTCGGTGAGTGGAAATGGGATTTCCAACTTTGAAACACTTTTAAATTAGCTTATGGAACTTAGTGTAAGTTTGAAACGCTTTGCTAAGTACGGAAGTAAGTAAAGTGATTTTCTCTCTCGGATTGTGTTATTATGAGTTTGTTGATGCGCTTGTTTTAAAATGCATATTGTCACTGTTAAAGCATGATTTGAGGCAAATGAATTGCTGTTTTTGATGATATAATGATGAATGATGCACGTGGTAAGTGATCTTTGTAAGTATACGTTTATACTTGTGATTTTAAGCATGATTTGATGCTTGAGAATAAGGTTGGTAATTGATGCTTTGAAAATAGTGAAATATGTGATGAAATTTGGTTCATATTGGCAAGTGATGATATGAAAATACTTTTAAAAATGCTATCGGGTATAGTTAGCCGGCTATAGGATTGAGTGCACTATAAACAAGTTGCCTTAGATGTTGAGGGGTTGAAATGGTACCGGATACTCCATCCATGTACCCTAACGATCGATGAATGTTTAAGGTGTCGCAACGATGGAGGATAGCTCCCGTGTGTGAACCTTGTATAGTGTCCCGTCTCTCGTTAGTGGGCTATACATCTACCGATGAGTGGTGTTGAGGGGTTATGTTTGTACCTAATACTCCACCACGGGTGTCACAACGGTGGAGGGTAGCTCCCTGTGTGAGCCTTGGGATGCCGGTAGAGTGTATGAAGTGTTTGGGACAACACTTGGTAATCCGTGTATTCGATGTGGTTTTTGGGAAATGATCTTGATGCTAATCACTTGTGAGCCAATATGAGTAATGATGTAATTTGAAATGTGTTATGTTGCATAGTATTGAAAATGCATATTTTTACTCTTTAAGCTTAGCATGTGTGGAAAATGCTTGGGAAGGCTTAAATTGAGTTTAGCAAATGGGATTTGCTGTTGGTTTGTTAACACATGTTGCATGAGGTTTTCATGCTGATTTTGAATGAGAAAAGTTCATGGTTTTTTGATGGCATGATGGATTTTAAATGATACTTGTGTTAATTGAAAAGAGATTTCAATGTAGTTTGGAAACTAGTTTAAATGCATTGATGAGGTTTTGATTTTGAGCATTCCTCACTAAGCCTATTGTGCTTACTCTCTTTTTGTACATCAATGTAGGCAACTAAAGCTTTGGAGGTAGCACTTGCAAGGGATCAATGAAAGATTTCGATTGAATGTATGTTTCATTTTTGGACTAGAGTAATAAAGGCAATGGGGGATCCATGGTTTATTTGGGAGATGTGTTGAAACCCCTTATTTGAGCATGTTTGGTTTCTAATTTTATGATTGTAAATGGCCTCTTTATGTTTGTTTAAGCCTTGGTTTGAGTTTTGACTTTTGGATGCTTAAATTTCATAGGAAGCATGCCTCTAGAACATTTTGATGATGAATTCCATGTTATGATGTTATTGTTGCCATGTATACTTGAGAATTGATGTTTACATGAGTTGTATGTATGTTAAAGGTAAGTTGGTATGCTTAGGAATGATTTAAAACGAGTTTAAACAACCAAATTTGACATTACAAGCCTCAGGGTATCGATACCTTCATAAGGGTATCGATACAGTATGTGTAAATTGGAAGGTGTATCAATACACGTGGGCGTATCGATACCAATTTTGGCTACTAGTTTTACCGGTATCGATACCAGCCATAAGGGTATCGATACCATCCCTTTAGGGTATCGGTACCAGCCTTGAGGGTATCGATATCAACTTGTTAAATGTGTCTATTGCGAGTTTTGGCTCAGGGAAGTTGTTTTCCCTGGACATGTAGTGTCCGCTGAGGGTATCCGAGTTGACCCATGCAAGATTGAGGTGGTGATGATTTGGAAAACACCTAAATTGGTGATGGAAGTGCGTAGTTTCCTTGGTTTGGCTGGATATTATCGATTGTTTGTTGAGGGTTTCTCTAAGATTGCTGCTCCGTTGACTAAATTGTTACTAAAGAATGTTCGCTATGAATGGACGGATGTTAGACAACAAGCTTTCGAGAGGTTGAAGGAAGCTTTGACGCAAGCTCATGTCTTGATTCAACCAGAATCGCGTAAGAAGATTGTGGTTTACAGTGATACATCATATGTTGGTCTAGGTTGTGTGTTGATGCAAGGTGGGGAGGTTGTGGCATATGCATCTAGGCAATTGAAGGTGTTTGAGCGCAACTATCTTATTAAATATCTAGATCTAACCATAATTGTGTTCTCTTGGAAGATTTGGAGGCTCTACCTTTACGGTAAGAAGTGTGTGGTTTATACAAATCATAAAACTTTAAAGTATCTAATGTCCCGGAGAGAGTTGAATCTTAGGAAACGAAGGTGGATGGAGTTTCTTAAGGATTATGACCTGACGATTGAGTATCATCCTGGAAAAGCCAATGTGATGGCCGATGCTTTGAGTAGGAAAGTGGTTGTTGAGCTAAAAGTGATGTTTGCTCGGTTGAGTATATCGCGTGATGGTGGGTTGATAGCCAAGTTACAAGTGAAACCTTCCTTAATTTGGTTAATTAAGGATAAGCATTTTCTTGATGATTGTTGCATGTAAAAGAGTCTATCGCAAATAGGTGCAAGTGTACACGTCGCAAGTAATAAAGTGATACGAAGTATCGAATATTGTCTCCACAGGGACTGGAAATACTTCTGTCCTTAGATTGCTACACAAGAAAAGAATTAAGTTTAAATTAATGTTTGGAGAAATCTTGAGAATAAGCTAAAGTAATAGATAAGGTAACCAGATTTAGGAAATAGGCTGGTATTGATTTGCTCAGTAGTGCAGGTATTGCACTGTTCAGAAGGCTTTTTGTTGCGTCTGTCGTCGTGCCTGTCGCGGCAACACCTGTCACGGTAGAGGTCTGTTGATGTCGCGACAGTGATCAACAATTCTGTACTTCAAGTTCAGCAAGAATCCCATTTGTGACTCGTCCTATCCCTAGGTCCAAGTTCTGTCGATAAACATGTCTTAGATGATACCCCCGGCGTGAATCGAAGGATGAAAACCGATGTTTGTGAATTCTTCCTTAGCTGCTTAACCTTGTACCTATCCCTAGGCCAAGATGGTTTAACCATAAAATGGAAAACACATATTTACTCCTTTTGAATACTTAACTCCCCCGATATTAAGTAAATGGGTAACCTCACAATGCTCTCCCGACACTCTTATGAGATGTTGAAACCAGAGTAAATAAACTTGAAGTTTTTATTGAATTGAACAGAAAAATCCTAAAAACAGTATAATTCTTACAACTACTTTATAAGATCAACCCGAAGCCCTTGGGGAAGTTTAGAACATGATGGAGAAGAGAGACAACGAAGGGTTTTTGGGGAAGACGGCTAGTAGTAGGCTATCCTTTGCCTAGTCGAATTACAAGCATATATATAGGTCTTGGTCTTAAGTTTTCTTAATTGCCAAGAATACAAGTTTGAATTAAAGTACAACTATATTAAAGACTAAATCTCCGAGTAGATGTCTTTTAATTCGCCCTATCTTCTTGCTTTGACTTTTTCCTCAAACTTAGGACCATGCCTTCCTTGTGCTTCTGGGCTCAGAAAAATATAGGAGTAGTCCATGACATACCGACTTAAAATCCTCTATCTGTCAAGCTCCACTTTGCTTTTCCTCCTCAATTTTTCCACTGTCGTCATCGTTGCCACGTCAGATGTCACGGCAGGCGGTGTTCTACGTCCTTCCGCTCCTGCTCCGCAACTCGCCTATGCTCATTTGCTGCCCTGGATGCTGCCGTGGCAAATACCTTTAAACAGCAATCAAAATCAGCAGCATCTGTGCAGTTTTATCTAATTGTGATGTGTATGCAAAAATCTATCCTAAACTGCGACTAAACATGCTTGAGTGCAGCAAAAATGTAGATATATGAGGGTCAAAATATAGAAATTTTATGCACTCAACACACCCCCAAACTCAAATTATTTCTTGTCCTCAAGCAAATGCAACCTAACTAAGAATGAAAGACTTGGCTTAACTCAATGAACTGTCATTACCTTTAGCACCTTCACTATCAAGAGCAGTACCTTTTCGGGTGTTTATGGACTTATCTGGAACAATGCTATAATTCTTGTGCAAGTGTGTGCAGGTTTTGTGAACATATATGTGTCTAGACTCTTTAGCAACTAGAATAGTTATGCTACTCACTTGAGATTTAGTTTAAAGTGATTTTTAACTGGAGGCAATTCTTAGGCTCCTTTAGTTTTTTCTAACTTAGACCCAAGTTTTTTTTTCAACTAGAGCCGGTTTTGGGCACCTCTAGCTATCTTCCTAGAGCCGGTGTTAGGCGCCTCTAGGGGCAACTGAGTCTAAGTTTTCTCTTTTCTTTTTCCTAGAGCCGGTGTTAGGCACCTCTAGGAGAAACTCAAGTGGTTAAGCTTCCTATTCTAAGTTTACTAATAGTAGTCTAGACAACATTTAAGTCACAAAGGTGTTTTTAAAGTTCAGAATTATAGCAAGGCTCTAAATAGTTCCTAAAACATCCTAAAGATACTGTCACGACAGAATGTCGTGGTAGACAAGTTCAGTTTAAAGACTTAAGCCATTTTTTTAAACACAGAATTAACGAGAATTGAGACACAAAATAAAGTACATTAATTAAAGGAGAACAACACACCCCCAAACTCAAGGGTTGCATTGTCCTCAATGCTTGACACATAAACAGAATAAAAAAAAGAAACATCACAAATATAAAATAAAAGTAAAGACGACAGAAAAGTAAAAGAGCTTAAGTTGAAGAGCTGTCATCACTGCTGATGATGCAGAGTTGCCGGCGGGCAGTTACTTTGGTGGCAGAGGCTGGCTTGGGATTGGGAGATGGCGAGGCTACCTTCTTTTTGGCCTCTCGAGGTGGATGGACTCGGGTAGGTGAGATCTTTGGGGTCTTGTCGAGGACCTCGAGTTCACTGTCACTGGTGCTGCTGCTGCTGCTTCCGTCTGCTCTATCGTGGCAGGGTCCCTCAACAGTTACATTCAGCTTCTTCTTCTTCATTGGAGGGAAGTCTTGGCTAACTCTCGGACAACAGAGGGCTCCGAGTCAGAGTCATCCTGCTAGACTGAGGATGGGGAGAAACCTTTGAAGTACTTGGGATCAATCTATGGCAGTGGTTCCTTCCATTTGGTTCCTCGGGGAGTGGCAGATCGTCTGTCACCGTCTCCGACCGTGGCAGAGGGTGTAGTGGAGGCAATAGTTGGCATGGGCGTCTTAGGGCTAGCAGCAGGTGCTTGGGCAGGAAAAAGGTTTTCTAGAATGGAGGGAAACTGCACATTTGGATGATTAAGATAAACTTTAATGAAATTTACCATGGCAGTGGTGAAGTCCCTCATGAATTCCATGAACCCCAGCTATCGTTCCTCCATCTTTTTCAGTATTTGAATGATTTGGATGGAAGAGGTGTTTGCCGGTTATGATGGCTCAGTCTGCTCAGGCTCTGCCGCGACAGGTTCTGTGGAATCAGGTTCTGTCGTTGGATCTGTGGCGGCAGAGGGGTCCACATATGCCAAAGGGGTGGCAGGCTTTAACTTCATTAGGCTGAAGATGTTCTGCTGTGTCCATCCCTTTCCCCAGATCTTCACGTCCTCAGTAATCTCAAACACATTGTTGGCTCGGTAGAGGGTGGTGATTAAGTAGGGGAAGAAAAGTGGGCCCATTACTCGTGTTTCACACTCATGGATGCCATCGAGTATGCATTTACCAACGTTGATCTACTGCTCGTTGATAATGGAATGTACGAGGGTAAGTCTCTATCGGTCCACTGTCGTGTTGTGTGATGTTGGCATAAGACGCTTCTTCATGAAGTGGTTCCAAAGTTTGGAAGCCGATGTGAGCTGGGTCCTTCGTACCGTCCATCTATGCTTGGGATCATCATTCCAGGTGGTGCCTTCTTCCGTCAAGTCTGCCATGATGTTATCATAGTCTGCCGGCAACAAACTGTTGATAAACCTACTATGTGTATCCTCCTTTCTGCCCACATAAAGGTCATAAAGTGTGTTGATATAGGCTGGCTCAAGGGAGATTTCCTTACCCCTAACAGTTACTGTCGTGGCATCCTTCGATGAGATGGCAGCGTAAAATTCACGGACCAAGGTGACATTCATCTCTTCTGGTTGGACATCAAACATCTGCCATTTTAATGCGATGATCCTCTTAGAGATGAATGGTTCGAGCCCTAGGTCTCCCGTTTTCTTCGTATTGGTAAAACCTCATTCATCCCACATCTCTTGTTTCTGAAAAGAGTCGTAGTATCTCTTTTTAGAGTCTGCCGAGGCGAACCTCCGAGGGATTCTGCTATGGCTAGGTGTAGACACTGCTGCGGCAGAGGTAGAGGCAACACTCTTTCTGGTTGATCTTGTAGTCATTGTGAGGACTCTGTGGAAATAAAAGAAAATTTCTGAAAAGTTAAAATTCTTGAAAGCAAATTAGAGAGAAGAGAATGAGGTGAAAAATGAAATGGGAAGAGAGGTTTACATAGAATGGGATTTTTCTGTCTGTTGTACTGTAACGGGTGGTGTGAATAACGAAGCCAGCTGTCACACGGTTTCCTGACGCATCTGTCACGCGTTTCCCTATTTGCTGCGCGTTTGTTACGTGTTTCCGTGTCTGTCGCGATAGCTCCGTGACATGCTGTATTTTGCGCGTCTGCCGTGATAGTTGGTAACAGGCTGTCACGACAGCCTTGTTCCATTGGGCTTCGTGGGCTTTTGTGAGTGTGGTGGGCTGGTTCATTCCTTCTCTTAACTCTGCTTTATTTATCTGAAACTAAAATAAGTAAAATATTAAACTCTTATTTCCTAAAACAATAAAAATAAATAGAAATAAATAAATAAATAAAATAAATTAAGTTAAATTAGGGATGCCTTGAAGGGCATCTCCTAAAGTAACTACTTCCTGCACTCTTGGGGCTTTAGTCCCATGATAGTGCTTTAGCCTTTGTCCATTGAATTTGAATTGGTGCGCGTCCTTGATTGATCTGATTGTGATGACACCATGAGGAAAAACCTGGACTACTTGGAAGGGTGCAGACCATCCTGATTTTAGCTTTCCTGGAAAAAGCTTCAACCTAAAGTTGAATAACAACACCTTCTGCCCTGGGCTAAACTGTCGTGGCAGCTATTTTCTGTCGTGCCACTTCTTTGTTTTGTCCTTGTATATCATGGTGTTGTCATAGGCCAAGGCTCGAATTTCTTCAATTTTATTCAAGTCCAGCAGCCTCTTCTGCCCTGCTTTATTCTAGTCCATGTTAACTGTCTTGATAACCCAATATGCTTTATGTTCTATTTCGACAGGTAGGTGGCAGGTTTTTCCGTAGATGAGGCGGTAGGGCGACATTCCCAATGGTGTCTTAAATGTAGTCCTCTAAGCCCAGAGTGCATTATTCAGGTGAAGAGAGCAATCCTTTCTAGTTGGTTTAACCATCTTTTCTAGGATGTTCTTCACTTCTCTGTTTGAGATTTCAGCCTGCCCATTGGTTTGAGGGTGATATGCTGTTGCGATCTTGTGTGTAACTCCATATTTCTTTAGCGCGCTAGCAATTACCCTGTTGTCAAAGTGCCTACCCTCATCACTAATAATCGCCCTTGGGATGCAAAACCTTGAGAAGATATGTTTGTGGAGAAATCTTTGCACGATCTTGGTATCATTCTTTAATGTTGCGATAGCCTTTACCCACTTGGACACGTAGTCTACTGCCAATAGTATGTACAAATTCCCACAAGAGGTTGGGAATGGTCCCATGAAGTCGATTCCCCAGACATTGAAAATTTCAACTTCAAGAATGTTCTGCAGGGGCATCTCATGCCTTCTAGAAATGTTTCCAGTCCTTTTGCATTTATCACAGCTCTTGTAAAAAGCTTGTGCATCTTTAAACAATGTAGGACAGTAGAAACCAGATTGCAGAACTTTGGCAACAATTTTGTTTCCTCCAAAGTTTCCTCCATAAGACGCAGCATGCCAATGGTGAAGCACTTTTCCTGCTCTTCCTGTGGTATGCATCTCATGATGATCTGATCTGCACAGTGCTTAAATAGAGGAGGTTCTTCCCAATAATAATGTTTTGCATCATTTTGGAACCTCTTCCTAGCTTGGTAATTAAGTTCAGGAGGTAATAAACCACTCACAATGAAATTTACAATGTCAGCATACCAAGGGGTTTCAGGAAGCTTACCTGCCGTCATGGCTGTCGTGGCAGTGCTGGTGGTAGTGAATAACTGCTCGTCTGGGAAAGTTTCTAGTATGTTAGTCTTGTCTTTCTTTTGGTCCTTTCCCATCTCCAATCTTGACAAAGATCAGCTACATGGTTTTCTATTCCCTTTTTGTCCTTGATGTCAATATCGAATTCTTGTAGCAACAGAATCCAACGTATCAATCTTGGCTTAGCATCCTTCTTGGTGAATAGATATTTGAGTGCTGAGTGATCTTTATGGACCACCACTTTTGTTCCAAGTATATATGGTCGAAACTTGTCAATTGCAAACACCACTGCTAGCAATTCCCTTTCTGTTGTGGTGTAGTTTATTTGGGCATCATTTAAGGTCTTGCTGGCATAATATATAATATGGAAGAGTTTCTCCTTCCTCTGCCCTAGTGCTGCCCCGACAGCGTAGTCACTGGCGTCACACATGATCTCAAATGGTAAACTCTAGTCAGGTTATTGCACTATTGGGGCTGTTACCAGCTTCTCTTTCAATGTGCTGAATGCTTCAGTACATTCAGTGTTAAAGTCAAAGGCCCTATTCTGTTCCAACAAGAGACACAAGGGTTTAGTAATTTTAGAGAAATTGGAAATAAATCTACGATAAAACCTGGCGTGTACTAAGAAACTTCGTATGCCCTTGACTGTTGTGGATGGCGGCAGTTTTTTATTGACTTCTATTTTGGCTCTGTCTACTTCTATGCCACGACAGTAGACTTTGTGTCCCAGCACTATGCCCTCATCCACTATAAAGTGACATTTTCCTAGTTTAATACAAGGTTAGCCTCCTCGCATCTTTCAAGCATCTTCTTCAAATTGCCTAGGCAATCGTTGAAACTGTCTCCAAAGACAAAAAAGTCATCCATGAATATTTCCAGGAAATCTTCCACCATGTCCGAGAATATTGCCATCATACATCGCTGAAACATTCCTGGAGCATTGCATAGTCCAAATGGCATTATTCGGAAGGCGTATGTTCCGTATGGGCATGTGAAGGTTGTTTTCTCCTGGTCTTCTGGTGCAATTGCGATCTGGTTGTAACCTGAGTAGCCATCAAGAAAACAATAGTAAGGCTTCCCCGCTAATCTATCTAACATTTGGTCAATAAAGGGTAAGGGGAAATGGTCTTTCTAGGTATCTTTTTTAAGCTTCTGGTAGTCCATACAAACCCTCCAACCGGTCGCAGTCCTGGTTGAGATTAGCTCGTTGTCCTTGTTGGTTACTACTGTTATGCCTCCCTTATTGGGTACGCATTGCACAGGGCTCACCCACTTGCTATCCGAGATGGCGTAGATGATTCCAACATCAAGCCACTTGATGATCTCTTTTCGTACCACCTCTCGCATAGCCTCGTTCAGTCTTCTTTGAGCATCAATTGTCGGCTTATGATCATCCTCCAAGAGGATTTTATGCATGCATATTACCGGACTAATGCCTTGGATGTCAACAATGATCCGTCCAATTGCCTTTTTATGCTGCTGTAGCATCCTGATCAGCTGCTGTTCCTTTTCCTGCATCAACTTAGAAGAGATGATTACGGGCAACGTATCATTAATTCCAAGAAAAACATATTTAAGTTGCCCTGGCAGGGGTTTAAGATCTAAAACATGTGGCTTCTCAATGGAAGGCTTTTGGACCACATGTTCTTTCGAGGTATAATTCAAAGGTTCGAAGAACTTACCTGGACGTGTGCCTATCCAATTTACCTCCTCAGAACCATCAGTGTCAGATGCTTCATTGACTGAGAAGTTGATGTGTTAACGCTGTCGTGGCAGTCTTCTAGGTGACTGCGGTGGCAGTGATCAAATTGTCTGTCGTGACAGCTTGATCTGATGCAAGGTTGGTCTATAATTACTTCTGATATTGCTTTACATTCTTCCTCTGCATCAACTTGTTTAATAGCTTGGAGAACATTGAGCTTTATCTGCTGGTCATTGACTCTCATGGTCAGTTCTCCCTTCTCTACATCAATCACTATTCTCCTTGTGGCTAGGAAGGGTCGCCCAAGGATGATCGGTGCGTTTTCATCTACTTTACAGTCTAAGACAAGAAAGTCAGCAGAAAATATAAACTTATCCACTCTTACCAAAATATCTTCAATCTTTCCTTCCGGTTGTACGTAAGAGCGGTCTGCCAGTTGCAGCATGGCTGTTGTGGGTCTTGCTTGTCCAATACCTAGCTTATGAAATACAGATTTGGGCATTAGATTAATACTAGCACCTAGATCACAAAGCGCCTTACCCACAAATTTATCACCAATTATGCATGGTATTATGAAGCTCCCTGGATATTTCTTCTTTAGGGGTGGACGCTTATGAAGGATTGCCATGCATCCTTTTGTCATCATCACAGTTTCAAACTCGCCAAGTCTGGATCTCCTGGACATTGCATCCTTAAAGAAACTTTGCATAACCAGGCATCTGCTTAATAGCTTCTAACATCGGAATATTGATGTGTACTTGCTTAAAAACATCATAGATTAAGCTGGTACTCCTGTTTCTATTTTTTTAACCACTGCGGAAAAGGGGGTGGAGGACGGCAGTCTTCAAGGCGTCCTTCACATGGGAATTAGATTTGAGGAGGCTCACATTCTGTAGTTTCCTCTGTTCACTCCTCTGTTTCTTCTGCTGACGTGGCAGGTGTGGCGACATCAGGCTGTTTTGCTTCTGACAGGGTAGTGTTCTCGGCAGGTGTCTGTGGGGTCGATTCATTATCAGATGTTTCTTTAATTATCGACCCTTGTAATTGTTTCCCACTCCTCGTTGTAATAGCTTTTCACTGCTCATGTGTGGGTTTTCTAGTGACCTTAGTATCACTAGGGAATCCTCCATTCTACCTTGGGTTTATGAACTGTGAAACCTGACCCATATGTGTCTCTAGGGATTTTAGGGTAGCCTCATGGTTTGTCATTCTCATCTATGTCTTATCCATGAAGGATTCAGTTTTCTTGACAAAATGATCCATGTTTTCCATATATGCTCCTGTTTGAGACATGAAGGTCGCCAAGGTCTGTTCCAGTATGCTCGTTGTGGCTGCCGGCTGTTGTTGTGGCTGCTACTGTGGTGGCTGTCGTGACAGGATTCTGGGGCTGCCTTGGTTCTGGTTATTCTGGACTGGAGGGTTCAATGCATTGTTTGGGTTACTCTAGGAAAATTTGGGGTCCTTCCTCCAGTTTGAGTTGTAGTTGTTGGAATCATAGCTCCTGTTCTTATTATAATTTCCAACATACATCCATTCTTCCAGCTGTAAGGGACACTCATCTGTACCGTGGTTTCCGCTGCAAGTTTCACACACCTCTTCGGAAGAGAATACAACCTTAGATTCCTTCCGGTGCAAGTTTTCAACTATCTTAGTGAGGTATGCAATTTGCGTTTTGACCGAGTTGTTAGATTCGTATTCCTTTACCGATACTCCTCTTCTACCTCCTCTTTGAGCTGTGGGAAACTGATCGTCGTTCTTAGCTAACTTTTTCAACACCAGCATTGCATCCTCTGGTTCCTTGTGCAGTAGCAAGCCGTTTTTTGCTGAGTCTATCCTCATCCGAGTGTGTGCATTGGCAGCATTATAGAATTTGACAACCTGATTCCACACAGGGAATCCATGCATCGGGAAATTACGTAAGAGAGTTGTAAATCGGTCCCATGCCTCGTGCATTGGTTCGTCATCTTCCTGTTGAAAAGTAGCAATCTCGTTACGTAATCTTTCAGATAAGAGGGAAGGATTAAAATGAGAGAGAAATTCGCGACAAAGGTCTGCACAAGTTTTTATTGAACCCGACGTTAACTTGTTCCACCAGGTTTTTGCTCTATCCCTCAATGAATGAGGAAATAGTCGGAGCCTCAATACTTCCGGGCTTATTCTTGGCTGTCTGAATGATCCACAGATCTCCTGGAAAGTAATCAGATGTTCACGCGCATCCTCAGTAGCAGAACCACCAAATTGACCAACGGAATTTATCATGCTGAACATCAGAAGTTTCAGTTCAAAGTGTTCACCTTCCACATCTGGCAGCGTGGTTTCCAGTTCAACATGGTCGTTATCCATGTACTCTCGACAAGTTTTTCGTGCTGCTGGGGCAGCAGGCGGCGACCGATTATTTCGGGCATCATTAGGAGGATCAACATCACCCCTAGGGTTGTTGTTGTTGTTGTTGTCATCTTCCCCATTGCGTTGTCTTTCGTTCACCATTGCTTCTAGTCTTTCCTCAAGATAGTTGTTTCTTTCTATCAAGAGTCGGGATTGGTTCCTGAGTTGATATGTTCGTTCGATTTCTGGATCTAATTCGTACTCAGGTTCTTTACCACATCTCGATCTGCGCATAAGCAATAGAGAAACCTTGTGAAAAGCAGAGGAAAAATAAAACAACTAAAAACAAAAATAAAAAAGGTGCAGTAATAAAAGGTAAAGGTATGTTGCCAATCCCCGGCAACGGCGCCAAAAACTTGTTGCGTGTAAAAGAGTCTATCGCAAATAGGTGCAAGTGTACACGTCGCAAGAAATAAAGTGATACGAAGTATCGGATATCGTCTCCACAGTGACTGGAAATACTTCTATCCTTAGATTGCTGCACAAGAAAAGAATTAAGTTTAAATAAATGTTTGGAGAAATCTTGAGAATAAGCTAAAGTAATGGATAAGGTAATCAGATTTAGGAAATAGGCTGGTATTAATTTGCTCAGTAGTACAAGTATTGCACTGTTCAGAAGGCTTTCTGTTGCGTCTGTCGTCGTGCCTATCGCGACATAGGTCTATTGATGTCGTGGCAGCGATCAACAACTCTGTACTTCAAGTTCAGCAAAAATCCCAGTTGTGACTCGTCCTATCCCTAGGTCCATGTTCTGTCGATGAACACGTCTTAGATGATACCTCCCGGCGTGAATCGAACGATGAGCACCAATGTTTGTGAATTCTTCCTTAGCTGCTTAACCTTGTTCCTATCCCTAGGCCAAGATGGTTTAACCATAAACTGGAAAACACATATTTACTCTTTTTGAATACTTAACTCTCCCGATATTAAGTAAATGGATAACCTCACAATGCTCTCCCGATACTCTTATGAGATGTTGAAACCAGAGTAAATAAACTTGAAGTTTTTATTGAATTGAACATAAAAATCTTAAAAACAGTAGAATCCTTACAACTACTTTACAAGATCAACCCGTAGCCCTTGGGGAAATTTAGAACATGATGGAGAAGAGAGACAACGAAGGGTTTTTGGGGAAGACGGCTAGGACTAGGCTATCCTTTGCCTAGTCGAATTACAAGCATATATATAGGCCTTGGTCTTGAGTTTTCTTAATTACCAAGAATACAAGTTTGAATTAAAGTACAACTCTATTAAAGACTAAATCTCTGAGTAGATTTCTTTTAATTCGCCCTATATTCTTGCTTTGACTTTTTCCTCAAACTTAGGACTTGGCCTTCCTTGTGCTTCTGGGCTCAGAAAAATATGGGAGTAGTCCACGACAGACCGACTTAAAATCCTCTATATGTCGAGCTCCACTTTTTCCTCCTTAATGTTTCCACTGTCGTCATCGCTGCCACGGCAGATGTCACGACAGGCGATGTTCTACGTCCTTCCGCTCCAGCTCCGAAACTCGCCTCTGCTCCTTTGCTGCCCTGGATGTTGCCGTGGCAGATAACTGCAAAAAGCGACTGAAATCAACAACATCTGTGCAGTTTTATCTAATTGTGATGTGTATGCAAAAATCTATCCTAAACTGCGACTAAACATGCTTGAGTGCAGTAAAAATGTGGATATATGAGGGTCAAAATATAGAACTTTTATGCACTCAACAATGATTCTTTGGTGCCTAATGTTCATGATATAGCTGATGGTAATGCAACAGATTTATGTTTCAATGATGATGGTGTTTTATGCTTTAAAAGTCTGATAGTTGTGTCGGAGGATGTCGAGTTCATGCGCACTATTGGGTTGGGTTGAAAAAGGATGTGGCTGATTTTGTGGGCAAGTGTATGGTTTGTAACCGTGTGAAAGCTGAGCACTAGTTTCCTTCCGGTTTGTTACAGCCTTTGAGAATATCGGAATGGAAGTGGGAAAGGATTGCGATGGATTTTATGTTCGGTTTGCCTTTAACACCATCAAAGAAGAACTCCATTTAGGTGATTGTAGATCGTCTTACAAAGTGTGCGCATTTCTTGGCTGTGCACACTATGTATACGTTGGATAAACTAGCAGAATTGTATATTGCTAAGATTGTGCTTTTTCATGGTGTGCCTAAATCTATTGTGTCGGATAGAGATCCGAGGTTTACAACGAGATTTTGGGAGTGTCTACACCAAGCGTTGGGTACGCGTTTGAATTTCAGCACTTCATATCATCCTCAGACGGATGGATAGTCGGAGCGAGTTATCCAGGTGCTGGAGGATATGTTGAGATGTTGCATTATAGATTTCCAAGGGTCTTGGGAAAAGCAGTTGCCCTTAGTGGAGTTTTCCTATAATAATAGTTTCCAGGTAAGTATACAAATGGCTTCGTATGAGGCTTTGTAAGGGAGAAAGTGTAGAACGCCTCTTTGTTGGGCTGAGGCGGGGAAAAAGTTGGTTTCCTTGCCAGATTTGCATAAGGGAAAAACTAAGAAAGTGAAGCTCATATATGAGCGGTTGAAGGTTGCATCGGATCGTCAAAATTCCTACGTGGATTTAAAGCGTAAGGAGGTTGAGTTTGCGGTTGGAGATCGCTTGTTCTTGAAGGTATCTCATTGGGAGAAGGTGATGAGATTTGGACGCAAGGGTAAACTTAGTCCAATGTTTATTGGACCTTATGAGGTTGTGGAGCGTGTTGGTCCTGTTGCATACCGATTGAGGTTGCCTCCCGAGTTGGAGAAAATCCATGATGTGTTTCAAGTTTCAATGTTTCGAAGGTATAGATCGGATCCATCTCATGTGATGCCTGTTGTGGAGATTGAGTAGAATCCGGATTTATTTTATGATGAGGAACCGATGGGGATTCTTGTAGCAAAGTTCTTCGTGGCAAGACAATTGAACTTGTGAAAGTGTTGTGGCGACATCGAGGAGTTAAGGAGGCCACGTGAGAAAGCAAGGCGGACATTTTGAAGCAGTTTCCGCATCTTTTTCCTTTAGGTAAAATTTCGGGGATGAAATTTCCTAAGTGGGGGAGAGTTGTAACACCCCGATTTTGGGCCTAGATGTTTTAGGCACCGGTTTAGGTTAGTCGAACCTAGAATTGGAGATTCGAGCCTTTGGAAGCGGTTCAGGGAAAACGTAGTCCGGGATAGGATAAAATTATGAGAAAATTTGCTAAAATATTTTAAAAATGTATATTGAACGTTGGTAAAATCAATTTTAGAAAATGAGTTTTGAAAAAATCGAGATTTTAGAAAGTGACCATTTTGTAAAAAGTGCAAAGTTGGATTTTAAAGACTAAAATGAAATGAGGACAAGACTTAGAATCTTTAGGGAGCTTATATCTTTTAATGGGCCTTTTCTCTCAAATTGATCATTTTAATTATTTAAATAAAAAGATTTTATTAAGGTTTCAAATTAAAAGGGTATCAATACCGATTTTTGCTACTGATTTTATTAGTATCGATACCAGCCATAAGGGTATTGATATCATCCCTTTAGGGTATCGATACCAGCTTGTTGAATGTGTCTATTTGGGGCTGGTCATCGAGGGAGTATCGATACCCTCTCTCAGGGTATCGATACGGTGCTAGTTAAATTGATTAAAAGGTATCTTTAAATTTTTTAAATCTTTACGTTTTGGTCCCTGAATGTTGTGGATGCAATAAAATGAGTTTGAATGATTATTTTGAGCTGAGTTTTGACATAGATGCATTTAACATGATTAATCTAAAGATGGTAATCTAAAATTGGAAAAAAATCCTGGTAATTTTCCAAGTTTACAATTTATTCCCTAAAAGTTGTTTATGCATGCAATTGATGTTCGATTGAGGTTATGTATGATCCGCTGCAACATTAAACACTTAGGTTTGTAACGAGAATATAGATAAGATAAAAGAAAAAATAGGGTCGTTTATTGAGGTAAACCTCCCCGGTTTACTTCAATATTGCTTGTGTGACCCGTTCGATTCGGTCTCTCGCCTAGGCCGAGTTGAGGGGGTTACAAATCCCATAAACCAATAACCTTAAACTAAACCATAAACCTTAAAGAATCAAAATTAATCTCATAAACCAATAACACTAAACTAAACCATAAATTGTTAATATTAAACCATAAATCATAAAGCTTAAGGAATTATGTTGACAACATTTAGATATTTAATAAAACTTTTAAATATTTTTATATACTATAATTTATAAATATAAAAAAGTAAACATGTTAATTTAATGATCATAGTTAATCATGTACCTTAAATTGTGAAGATGCATTTTGTCACACTATAATATAATAAATTCATAATCTCACAAATTCATCAATTGTAACTTATTAGTTATTACAAGTCAGATAAATACCAAGTCAGGTAAATATCAGACCAGTTCAATAACAAGTCAGGTCATTTACAGGTTGAGTCAATTACAGATCAAGTTCATAACATGTCAGATTGATAACAGGTCGGGTAATATCAATTATTTACCAAGTTTATCTTGGTTCAGGTTCATATCAGGTCGGATGCAGGCTGGGTTCGGTTATCACATTATCATGTTGAATTCGGGTTCTTGTCGTTCTCAGGTCGGTTTTAGATCCAAAAGTTTCAGGTCCAACTCAGGTTCAGGTCAACATCCGTTCATTCTCAAATCGATTTCAGATCATTACCGCCCCGGGTCACAAGCAGTTCTGACTCAAGTCGGTTTCAGTCAGTTTTGCAGGTCGGGTCAGCTTTTTATATCCCTATCCATATCTCTTATACCTAAACCACTTTCATATCTTAGTTTTTGATTTGGTGTTAGGCTCTTGAATTTTTTTACAGTATATTTTGATTTTTTTAGCCGTATAAAAATAGCGAAATTTGGGGGATAAGACATTGGGATAATTTTACGTAAATAGGAATAAAACCAAGATTTTGTGTTAAATATAAATTAAATATATATATATTAGAAATTTAAGTGGGTAAAATTATTGGCAGATCAAACAAAGCAAAATGATGTCAATTGATTGTCAAAGTGTTCTAGAAACAGTTTTTCCCCATAAATTCTATACTAATAATAGACTTAAATGTCAAATTAGTTCTCAAAGAAAATTCAAATAAATGAATTAAGCCCTTATAAATTTTTACACCTAAACTAGCCTTTATAATTCAAATTGTACTTAATCTAGCTCTTCCGTAATGATGGACAAATTTTGACCACTAACTCATTTTTTATAGGAAAAGGGTATTTTACAGGCCTCATTAAAAAACCCCTAAACCTAAATGGGGAAAAGAGTACCCATAGAATACTTACATGATAACCAATCTCGTTTTAATCAAAAACCAAACGAAAATAACCAATTACAGCCCATATACTAGCCAAAACATCTAAAAACCCAAACAAAAATCCAACATATGAATCAAGACCCCTCCTCTTGCAACTACAAACATCGTTGTTGTTCCTCAAGCACCAAGATCACTAGCGAAGTAGGTGGAACCAGGAAACTCATTGAAGTTCGTGGCATCTCCCGACACATAGACGCCAAGCTATCCGCAATCTGGTTACGCTCACGATGAACATAATTGTATACCATATGCCAATCCCGCCTTGCTAACTCCATAATTGCCAAAACAAGTGCACTTCCCTCAAGGGCCCTCGATTTGCCTTGAAAGATACACACCGCCTCTAAATAGAATGATTCTAACTCCACGTCACGAAAACCCTTCGCCCAAGCCTGCACAAGACCATCATGTATTGCCCATAGTTCTCTCATCAACACCGAACATCGTCCAAAAAACCTCGAGACAACCAATGGCTTTGTGAATTCCTGATAATACCACTAATCGCGGCACGGCCATCCATGGTATTAACTGTTGCATCCACATTTAATTTAACCCACCCCATTGGTGGACTCATCTAGTGTTTCGCAATCGGTGTTATAGGCACTGGAGTCTTCAAATTATCCAGAGCATGGATACACTCCTCAACAAGATGATTCCCCCTCGACAAAAAATCCTCTCGTTTAACATACCCCGTCTCCAACTGTAGACTGCATCTATGTTTCCATAACAACCAACACAATATCACAAACTTCATTGGCCACTCCCCTTGATCCGAGATTCGACAGGACTCAAACAAGTTTCGGCATAACCAATCATCAAAATTCCCCTAGAAAAAACTACTAACCTAATCTGAGTGAAGGACCTTTTCCCACAGTCCTCGTGCCGTGACACAGGTCCGGAGCACATGTTCAACGTCCTCAGACCTGCCGTAACATATCACGTACGCATCTGAGACAACCATATACCGTCGAACCCATTTAACGTTTGTGAGTAAACGCTTATGAAGAGTTAACAACAAGAATACACGCACACGTTGCGACACCCTCAACCTCCAAACCTTTCGCCATCGACTCGTATTGTCAGAGGAATTACCAGTAATCAAGTATTTATATGTTGATCGAGATGAGAACTTCCTCTTATCCTCCCAATGCCACCCCGAAATACCCCTACCCAAGAGCGCATCTGAAGGCTTAACTGCTGCCACTCGTTCTAAAATCTGAGGCGGAAGTGAAACTTCAAATCTATCCCAATCCCAAGCGCCATTCCCATCTACGATGTCCTAGACTAGCCTAGGCTGAGGCGCCCCTTGCAATGTACATGCAAAAGCTAGCCGCTCATCCATGTCTAACCAATGGTCGTACCAAAAATCAATGGTATTCCCATCTCTAATGTTCCAACACACACATTCCTTTACCTCTTTGTCGCGACCATTTTTTGAAGACCCATTTGTTTATAAAAATATCCTAACCATTAGGGTTTTTATAATCAGTTTTTTCATTTAATTTGGTCTTGCAATTAATGAATTTTCTATTTTTAATCAAAATTCCTTTATTTGCTTAAAAAATCATTTTTGGAGTCGCCACCGGTCACTTTGGTAGACCGGACACCATAAAAAGCGTACCAAATATTCTTTTAAAATTCGAGTTCGGGACTCGGTTACATGTAGGGAAGGGTTAGCATCCCTACAAACGCCCATTATCGGTACCTCATTAATTACATGTGGCATTTTGGCATTTCGAACATTAATTTGGATTTAATTAATTCTTTTAACTATAAAATAAATTTAATTCCGAATGGAGGAATCATTTTGTAGGAAAATACATTTTGGAAGAATATAATTATGAAACGTCCAGTTACATTAGGAAACTTCAATTTATATTCAAAGTGTATCTCAACACAAAAGATTTAATGCATGTCAAATTATTGTCTTGCCATTTTAAAATAAACCCTAATTAGGCACCGTTAATTCATTTAATTCAGACATCTAAGAATATTATTAATTTTTAGACATAAATGGTAACATGCAAATAATATGGACACTACCTTTAATGGATCCAAAAGTAATAATATTCCTAATTAAGGTGTTACTAATTATTTATCAGATTTTAATTTTTATATAACTAGTTAAGTGCAATTTCCATTTTCTAAGTTAAAATGGAACATTAAAATTTTAATTTGAGTATTCATTGATTAACATCATTCTACAATGTGACACTAATCAATCTTGAATATTCAAACTTTATTTCAAATATCTATTTATTTGCTACAATGACCTTTCATATTCAATTTTGTAATTAAGTGGCCTATACTAAAGCTTCTAATTAATCATAAGCCAATTGATTAATTTTCCTAACAACTATACTATATGGTTTTAAAAAACGCAAGCATACATAAATGAAACAATTATTTTAATTAAATTAAAGCAATTAAAACAATAAGAACATTTTTAAGTGACTAAAATGTAAAAGAGAAGAAACTGGAAAGCCCAAGTCTAAATCTATTAAAATTCAAAGCTCTAACCCATTAATTCAGCCCAAATCCTTAAAACTAGTCTAGCCCAGTCGATTCAACTCAAACGGTTTGGCCCTAAACGGCCTGGACCTACTCAGAAACGCGCGAGTCATTTTGACCCGCCTCTCAAAACGATGTCGCATCCCTTGCTCTATAAATGCCCCATTCCGAGCTCACTCGTCCATTTTCACCATTTTTAACTCGTCCCAACTCAGTCACACAAAAAAATGTCTTCAAGATGCGATTCCCGACCACCATTTGGCGATTTACAGCCGCCACAGTGTGGGCTCTGACCACCACGTGGAGATTTCCGGCTACCACATAACAATTTCTAATCCCCATTTCTACCGTATTTCGAAACCCTAACCCCTAAAATTCCCAAATTTTCACCAGAAAACCCTAAATCTACCCTTACCTAAGCCTAAATCTACCCGGATTCGACTAAATCCACCCTTCTTCACCTTTTCCTAAGCCTAACTACCCTCTCTCAGAAAATCTCCCCCTTATTTTTGACTCCGACACTACGAAACCTCTCCGTTGCCAGTTCGACAACGCTCCATCTGGTCTCGAAAACATTCAAAAAATATGAGTCTCTCATTTTCTCTCTTTTTACGTTTCAGCTTATTTCACTTGTGGATTTATCTTTCTATTTCGACTCTTGAGACATGCAAAGTCAGATCTAGTGTTTTTACTATTTTTGTTTCCGATTTCCTTTACTGGATTTTTAGATATAAGCATATACTAACTTTGTTTGCATTTTGTGTGTAGGAACGAAAAAAGGTCGAGTTATACCTTTGTTGTGTAACTTCGGCTCAGCAAACTCTGGTGATGGTCAACGATGTCCGATCAGTATCCCGGCGACGTTTCCCCTTCTCTAGTAAAATTTATCGGCTTCCTCTCTCTTTCTTTTTAATTCTTTAATTATTGCGCATTTATTCCCTGTCTGACACTAACTCTCTCTCCTCTTTTATAGGTGACAGGTGAATGGCGTCATCATCCTCGTTGGCAAAGCCAGCTGGTTCCAGACGGGTAGCGATCCGCGTGAGAGCTTCTCGGGCGAATAGGGTAGTGCCACTTGTCTGTTTAGGCGGGAATTAAAAACACTAACTGGGTTTTTGTGTTTGTTTGGGCCAGCTAACATGTAATTTGGGCGGGAAGGTTGTAATATAAAAGATTTGGGCTTTATAAATGGGCTGTAGAGTATTTATATGTAAATGAACATTTTAAAGGATTTTTTAGACTTGTTTTTTGGTCTTATTTAATATTTAGCCTTATTATTTATTTATTTAATATTTTTGAGACTTCTTTAACCGGGGATGAACTCTTCTCATCAGAAACTCTGTGTTTATTTGAGCGTACTCTTCTCATTAGGAATCCTTCTTCTCAGGACGAACTCTTCTCATCAGAAACTTTTTCTTTATTTGAGCGGACTCTTCTCATTAGGAATCCTTCTTCTCGAGACGAACTCTTCTCATCAGAAACTTTGTCTTCATTTGAGCGGACTCTTCTCATTAGGAATCCTTCTTTATGGGACAAACTCTTCTCATTAGGAGTTCTTCTTTGTCGGAGCAGACTCTTCTCATTATGAATCCTTCTTTGTTGGACGAACTCTTCTCATTAGGAGTTCTTCTTTGCCAGAGCGGACTCTTCTCATTATGAATCATTCTTTGCTGGACGAACTCATCTCATTAGGAGTTCTTCTTTGCTAGGGCGGACTCTTCTCATTATGAATCCTTCTTTGCTGGACGAAATCTTCTCATTAGGAATTCTTCTTTGCTGGAGCAGACTCTTCTCATTATGAATCATTCTTTGCTGGACGAACTCTTCTCGTTAGGAGTTCTTCTTTGCTGGGGCAGAATTTTCTCATTATGAATCCTTCTTTGCTGGACGAAATCTTCTCATTAGGAGTTCTTCTTTGCTGGGGCGGGCTCTTCTCATTATGAATTCTTCTTTGTTGGACGAACTCTTCTCATTAGAAGTTCTTCTTTGCTGGGGCGGGATCTTTTCATTATGAATCCTTCTTTGTTGGACGAACTCTTCTCATTAGGAGTTCTTCTTTGCTGGGGCGGACTCTTCTCATTATGAATCCTTCTTGATCTTCTTCCTGTCAAAACAATTGAAATATGGCGGTGAACATGACCCTAATGTCCTATATGATGCATGAACCATGGTTTACTGAGATCTATCAATCGACCTCTATTCTTTTAGGACCATTCTTTGATACTTCTTGTCTAATTCCCATCTCACATTTAGAATTGACCGTCGCAACCTTCTTTCTACGTTTCTGGCCCTTTGCTCTAAAGCGCCCTTTTCGGGCTTTTACTTTGTCCCTTTTCTTTTTTTCTTTTTCAAAAGGCGCATTTTCAGGTTTTCACCTCCCTTTTCTCTTTCTCTTTTCTTCTTGTTGTCTTTTCATTTTCTTTTTTGATTTTTTTGATATATAATAAAGGAAAGGTGTTATAACTGACAAAATCTTGTCTTGGCCAATCATATGTTGTTTGGTCAACATTGCCAATACCTAATCTTTCAATGTTAAAGTTTTGCCAAATCCAATAGTCTTTACAAAATGATAGTCATCAACAGTAAATCATGGAGCTGCAGACATTTAACTGAGATGCTGACTCAGAGGAGCATGGTAATGTGTTGGTCTTGTGGTTCTGATCATCTCATCATAAACACAGAGAGAAAAATCATTGTTCTTCGGGTGGCAGACTCTGTTGTCATCTTTGTGGTCGGTCTTCAATTTTACATCGTCTTGTCATGTACACTCTTCTTCAATACCCAGAGCGACAAGGTTCACCCGCACTTTTAAAACATAGTAATACCAGGAAATCATCTTTTTTTTCATTCAACCATTTTAAGATGCTTTAGAATAAAAAGAAAGCTCAGAAGTTAATTCATGTATTTTATTGAAGCTTATACATCGAAATACAGCAGAGTTTGAAATAGTCATGGCAAACAATAAAATCAAGGAACAAAGTCGGATCTCTGGGCATCCAAGGCATGAAGGATACAACCACCCCATCTACTAGATATAGGGCTGAGCTTGCACTCACGTCCAACGGTCCTCAAATGTTGCCATAATGTTTTCAAATATGAAATCCCTTCTAAAATACCAAGTGTTCGAGAGGTCCTGATTATCAGATGCCTAACTTCATTCATCTGAGCTGCCTTAACAGGTTTTCAACTCAGATCCTCCTTTGGTTTCAAGACTCCCTTTGCGGATTTTCATCTTGAACACTCTTTTTATTTTTGTTTTCTTTTTTTATATATGTGAGGCCCCCTTTTGGTTTTCACTGTAGATATTTTCATTTTGCGAAAGCGCCCTTTCGGGTTTTCACTCCACTTTTTCTCTCTCTTTTTTTCTTTTTTCATTCTCTTTTTGAATTCTTCAGGCATAATACTTCTTGACTGAATCTGAGTTCATTGGCTTGTGTAACTCTTTGCCGTCCATTTTAGTCAGTATCAATGCTCCTCTAGAGAAAGCCTTTTTGACAACATATGGCCCCTCCCAGTTAGGCATCCATTTTCCATGACCATCTTGATGTATTTGTAGGACCTTTTTCAACACAAGATCCCCATCTCGGAATTCTCTCGGGCGCACCTTTTTGTCATATGCCCGCATCATCCTTTTTTGGTACATTTGGCTGTGACAGATTGCCCTCAACCTCTTTTCCTCAATGAGATTTAGCTGATCAAACCGAACCTGTAGCCATGCCGCATCATCCAGCTTTACTTCAGACAACACTCAAAGTGACGAAATTTTGACCTCAATGGGGAGTACTGCTTCTGTCCTATAGACAAGAGAGTAAGGTGTTGCCCCAGTTGAGGTTCGTATTGAGGTCCGATACGTGTTGCGTGTAAAAGAGTCTATCGCAATAGAGTGCAAGTGTACACGACACAAGTAGTAAAGTGATACACGAAGTATCGGATGTCGAATCCACAGGGACTGGAAATAGCCTTAACCTTGAATTGCTGCACAAGAAAGAAGATAATTTTAATTGTTTGCAAGGAAATACTAAAGAATACTAAAGATAAAGGATTAAAGAAATCAGGATAGAGAGAATAGGCCGGTATTGATTTGCTTAGTAGTGTAGGTGTTGCAATGTCTAGGACTTTCTGTTCTGTCGTTGCTCTTGTCGCGGTAGCACCTACGGCGGCAGCGGTCCGTTGTTGTCGCGGCAGCGATCACACAACTCTGTACTTCAAGCTTGACAAGAATCCATGTTGTGCCTTGTCCTATCCCTAGGTCCAAGTCTGTCGATGAACACGTCTTTGATGATACCTCCCGGTGTGAATCGAAGGATGAACACCGATGTTGTTGAATTCTTCCTTAGCCACTTAACCTCGTCCTATCCCTAGGTCCGAGATAGTTCAACCATAAACTGGAGAACCCGTACTTATTCCTTTCGTATACTTAACTCTCCCGATATTAAGTAAATGTATAATCTCACAATGCTCTCCTGATACTCTTGTAATATGTTGAAAACCAGAATAAGCAAACTTGAAGTCTATTTTATTGAACAGAAAAAATCCTAAAACAATGTAATCCTTGCAACTACTTTACAGAATCAACCCTTAGCCCTAGGGGAAGTTTAGAACATGATGAGAAGGGGAAAACGACTATGGTTTAGGGGAAGACGGCTAGAGAAGATATCCTTCCCTAGGTCGAATTACATGTCTTTATATAGGCCTTGGGTTCAAGTTTTCTAATATGGCAAGATTACAAGTTTAAATTAAAGTACAACTCTATTAAAGTCTAAATCTTCAGAGTATATGTCTTTAATTCGTCCTCTCTTCTTGCTTGGAGTTTCTCTCTTGAACTTTGGGCTTGGCCTTCATTCTGATCTAGGGCTCAGAAAAATATATGAGTGCTCCATGACAGACCGACTTAATTTCCTCTTTTTGTCGAGCTTCATTTTACTTTTTCCCTATGCCATTGCTGCCGTCCTTAGCTGCCACGGTAGCGGCCTCGGTAGCATCGTCCTTCTCGACTTCAGTCCTGTGTTCCAGCGCAGCTTCTCCACTGCCCAGAGTATGCTACAACAGCTACCTGCAAAAATAATCAAAATCAGTAGCAACTGTGCCATTTAATATAATTGTGATGTATAATTAAAATATATCCTAAATGCAATGAAATATGCTTGAATGCAACAAAAATATGGGTTAAATAAGGGGTCAAACATAGAACTTTTACACACTCAACACACCCCAAACTCAAGTTTTTGCTTGCCCTCAAGCAATTAAGACCTAAAAAGAAAAAAAAATTGTTTGGCTTAAAACAGTGAACTTTTCATTACATACCATGCATTCCATATTGTGAGCAACACCCTGTTGGATAATTCAGGATTCATTCGGAACTTTTCTATAATTCTTGTGTAGTGTGTGCATGTTTTGTGAACAATTATATGCTTAGACTCCCTTAGTTTACTAGAATAGATTAAGCTTCTAACTTGAATTTTATGCCAACTTTCATTTTTTGGAGGCAATTCTTAGGCTCCTTTAGTTTTTATTCAGACTCGATTCTCTTTTCTTAATTTAAGTTTGACTAGAGCCGGTTTCGGGCACCTCTAGCTAACTTCCTAGAGCCGGTTTCGGGCACCTCTAGGTATATTGAGTCTACTTTTTCTTAACTTCTTTTCCTAGAGCCAGTGTTAGGCACCTCTAGGGGCAACTCAAGTGTTAAGCTTTTCCTATTCTAGTTTACCAGTAGAGTTTCTAGACAGTATAAAAGTCACAAAGGGTGTTTAAGAATCAGAACTATAGTAAGGCTCTAAACTGCTCCTAAAACTATACTAAAGGCACTGCCACGACAGAGGTTGTCACGACATGTAAGTTCAGTTCAAAGAGTTAAGCCAATTTTTTAAGCAAAATAAACTAACACTTAGACACAAATCTTAAACAAAATAGACACTTCATTAATGGAGGGATGCCACCCCCAAACTCAAGGGTTGCATTGCCCTCAATGCATGATGACAGAATGAAGAAAAGAAAATAAAAACATCACAATTATAACAAAATAGCAGACAACAAAGATAAGATAAAAACTTAAATTTTAAGTGATGTCGTCGCTACTGCTGCTGTTGATCTGTATCTGCCGGCGGGCAGTGACCTTCATCATCGGTGCCGGCAGATGGCTTGGAGAGGCAGATGCAGTCTTTTTCTTGGCTTCCCTCGGTGGCTGGATGCGAGTAGGTGAGATCTGGGGTGGTTTCTCCAACACTTGAACCTCCTCGGAAGAGCTGCTGCTGCTGCTACCATTGCTGCTGCTACTACTATCATCAGACTTCCCTTGGCCGGATGGTCCGTCACCGGTGTTGTGTTTCTGCCGCTTCATCTGAGTGAATTCTTTGGACAAGTTCCTCTTGACAAAGGGCTCACCATCGGATTCCTCCCAAATTGAGGAAGAAGAGAAACTAACAGTAAATTCGTCGAGGTCGGACGGTGGCTCCTTTCGCTTTTCTCCCTAGCAGAGGCCGTGGCGGTGGGGCTGCCACCTAGAGCTGTCGCGGCCGGGGTTGGAGTCGACGCAGCAGAAGATGTTCTCGGTGTGGCAGCAGGGGTAGGGGTGTGGGCAGGTGTGGGTGCAGCAAAATAATGATCGGGGAAGACATGGAATTGTACATCAGGAAAATTTAAATTGCTTTTAATGAAATGTACCGTTGCTGTTGTGAAGTCGCGGATAAAGCTCATCAGTCCCAGCTGCCGTTCCTCCATTTTCTGCAGGGCAGCAAGGATTTGGGTGGAGGAGTCTGCTGTGGGAGCTGCTGCTGTTCTGCGGCGACAGGCTCGGTCTGGGTAGGCTCTGCTGGCTCACCTGCCGCGGTAGAGGGATTGGAACAGGAGATTGGTGTTGCAGCTTTCAGCTCCATCAAACTGAAGATATTTTTCTCCGTCCATCCTTTTCCTCTAATCTTCAGATCTTCAGCAATTTCAGGGATATTATGGCCACGACAGATTTCTGTGATGAGGTAGGGGAAGATAAGGGGTCCCGATGGCCGTAGTGCACAATCCAAAATCCCTTCCCGAATATATCGACCAACATTAATGGGCCTCTCGTTTAAAATGGAATGGACGAGAGCTAACTTGGGTTGATCCACTGTGCTGTTGTGTGAGGAAGGCATAATCCTCATTTTCACGAAGGCGTTCCACAGTTTTGCTTCGGGGGTGAGTTGGGCTCGTTTCACCGTCCGTGGGTGTTTTGGGTTTGTATTCCACTGGGTTCCTTCCTCGGTGAGTTCTTCCATGACAACATCATAATTTGCTGCCTCCAAGCTCTTCACGAACCTCTTATGCCCATCTTCCTTGCTGCCGACGTAGAGTCTGTAGAGGCTGTTAATGTATTCCGGCTCTAGGGGTACTTCCTTACCACATACTGTCACGGCCGTCGTGTCTTTGCTGTCGATGGCAGCATAGAATTCTCTGACCAGGGTGACGTTCATTTCTTCAGGTTGGGCAACAAACATCTGCCATTGAAGTGCTCTGATCTTGCGGGCAATGATTGGTTCGAGCCCGAGGTTCTCCGTTCGTTTGGTGTAGATGAACCCTTTTTCTTCCCACATCTCCCTTTTCTGGAAGGAGGTGTAGTATCGGTCATTGGACTCTGTGTTGGAAAACCGGTTTGGGATTCTGTCGTGGCTGGGAGTGGCTGCTGTTGCAGTAGAGCTTGAGGCAGCACTTCTTCTAGTGTTTCTGGTACTCATAGTTGCAAGAGACTGTAGAAAAATGAAAGCAAATGAAAATCTAGAGAGAAAGCAAGTAGAGAGAGTAAAAGTGAAGTGAAAAATGTATAGTAAAACGGGGTTTATATAGATGAAGAGTTTGCTGCCCGTTGGAGCTGTAACGACAGGCGCGAATCATGGGGCCAGCTGTTACGCGGTTTCTGACGCGTCTGTCATGCGTTTCCGTGTCTGCTGCGCGTCTGTGACGCGTTTGCGTGTCTGCCGCGACAACATGTTGACAGGCTGTATTTTTTGCGTATGTAGCGACAACTGTAACGACAAGCTCCTCCTTTGGGCTGCTGGTGAGATGGTGGGCTAGTTCGCTTCTTCTCCTCTCCTTGTCTCCTTTATTTCCTAAAAATAATAAAAAACTTAGATCCTAAAAATAAAATAATTCTAATTTCCTAATAAATACATATATAAAAATAATAATAAAAATAAAATTAAGTTAAATTAGGGATGCTAGGAGGGGCATCTCCTAAAGTAACCACTTCCTGCATTCTTGGGGCTTCAGTCCCCTGATAATGCTTCAGTCTTTGTTCGTTGACTTTAAATTGGTGCCCGTCCTTTAAGGATTTGATCGTGATGGCACCGTGAGGAAAAACTTGTACAACTTGAAATGGGCCAGACCATCTAGATTTCAGCTTCCCTGGGAATAGTTTCAACCTAGAGTTGAACAACAACACAAACTGCCCTGAGCAGAACTGTCGTGGCAGCAGCTTCTTGTCATGCCACTTTTTTGTCTTGTCCTTGTAAATCCTTGCATTGTCATAGGCCATTGCTCGAATTTCTTCAATCTCGTTTAAGTCAAGTAGCCTTTTCTGTCCTGCCTTTTCCAAGTCCGCGTTCACTGCCTTGATGGCCCAATATGCTCTGTGCTCTATCTCAACAGGTAGATGGCATGTTTTTTCATATATCAGCCGATAGGGTGACATTTCCAATGGAGTTTTAAATGTTGTTCTGTAGGCCCAGAGTGCATCGTTGATGTGTAAGGACCAGTCCTTTCGAGTTGGTTTAACCATCTTCTCAAGAATGATCTTTACCTCTTTGTTGGATATTTCGGCCTGTCCATTAGTCTGTGGGTGATAGGTTGTTGCTATTCGATGCTTAACACCACATTTTCTTAAGGCAACAACTATAACCCTATTGTCAAAATGCCTCCTTTCATCACTGATGATCGCCTTAGGGATGCCAAATCTGGAAAAATGTTCTTATGTAGGAATCTCTGAACTGTCTTGGCATCGTTTTTGTGTGTGGCAATTGCTTCAACCCATTTGGACACGTAGTCCACTGCCAGGAGGATATAAAGATTCCCACATGATGCTGGGAACGGTCCCATGAAACCAATCCCCCACAAATCAAAGATTTCGACTTTAAGGATGTTTTGCAGCGGCATCTCATGTCTCCTTGAGATGTTTCCAATCAGTTGACATTTGTCACAGTTTTTGTAGAATGCTTGGGCATCCTTGAACAGTGAAGGCCAATAAAAACCAGACTGCAAAACCTTGGCAGCAGTTTTGTTACCACCTAAGTGTCCTTCATATTGTGAAGCATGGCAGTGATGAAGCACAGCTTCCTACTCATCCTGTGGTACACACCTCCTGATAATCTGATCTGCACAATTTTTGAAAAGTAGAGGTTCGTCCCAATAATAATGCTTAACATCATTTTGGAACCTCTTCCTAGCTTGATAGTTAAGATCAGGAGGAATTATTCCACTAACTAAATAATTAATGAAATCAGCATACCAGGGGATTTTAGAAAACTTACCTGCCGCCATGGCTGTCGCGACAGTGCTTGTGGCAGCGAAGAGCTGCTCGTCAGGGAAGGTTTCCAGTATGTGTGTCTTGTCTATTTGGAGACTCTTCCCCCTCTCTAATCTTGACAAGTGATCTGCAACTTGGTTCTCTGTCCCCTTTTTATCCTTGATTTTTATGTCGAACTCTTGTAGCAGCAGAATCCAACGATTCAGTCTGGGCTTTGCGTATTTTTTAGCAAACATATATTTCAGTGCAGAGTGGTCTGTGTGAACCACTACTTTCGTTCCAAGTATGTAGGATCGGAACTTGTCGATTGAAAACACCACTGCTAACAATTCCTTCTCTGTTGTGGTGTAGTTTACTTGGGCATCCTTGAGTATTTTGCTACCGTAGTAAATTACATGGAATAGCTTGTCCTTCCTCTGCCCAAGTGTTGCCCCTACAGCGTAATCACTGGCATCACACATAATCTCGAATGGCAACTTCCAGTCCGGTGGCTGTACAATTGGGGTTGTTACTAGCTTCTCTTTCAGAATTCTGAATGCATCAGTACATTTAGTATTGAAGTCGAAGGGACGATTCTGCTCTAGTAGGTGGCATAATGGCTTGGTGATCTTCGAAAAATTTGCTTTAAACCTTCGATAGAACCCAACATGCCCTAAAAAACTCCGAATTCCCTTGACTGTGGTGGGTGGCGGAAGCTTTTCAATTACCACAATTTTGGCTCTGTCAACTTCTATGCCGCGGCAACTTACCTTATGGCCCAGGACTATCCCTTCATCCACCATGAAGTGACATTTCTCCCAGTTTAATACCAAGTTCGCTTTCTCGTATCTTTCGAGCAATTTCTGTAGGTTGCCTAAGCAGCTTTCAAAATTTTCTCCAAAGATAGAGAAATCGTCCATGAATATATCTAGGAAATCCTCCACCATGTCGGAGAGTATCGCCATCATACACCTCTGGAAGGTTGCTGGTGCATTGCAAAGTCCAAATGGCATCCTCTGAAAAGCGTAAGTACCGTACGGGCAAGTGAAAGTTGTTTTCTCTTGATCCTCCGGTACGATAGCTATTTGGTTATAAGCTGAGTAACCATCAAGAAAATAGTAATAAGGCTTTCTCGCTAATCTATCAAGCATTTGATCAATAAAAGGCAGGGGAAAGTGGTTCTTCCGGGTAGCTTTGTTAAGCTTCCGGTAATCCATACAAACCCTCCAACCGGTCATAGTCTTGGCTGGGATTAACTCGTTTTCTTCATTGGTCACCACAGTTATTCATCCTTTCTTAGGAATGCACTGCACCGGGCTCACCCACTTACTATCCAAGATGGCATAAATTATCCCAGCGTCTAGCCATTTGATAATTTCTTTTCGAACCACTTCTTGCATAGCGTCATTCAAATGTCGCTGGGCATCAATGGTTGACTTATGATCATCCTCGCGAAGAATTTTGTGCATGCATAATGCCAGATTGATGCCTTGGATATCAACTATCGTCCATCCAATAGCCTTTTTGTGCTGCTGCAGCATCCCTATCAGCTGTTGGTCATGTTCCTGCATCAGCTTGGAAGAGATGATTACGGGCAACATATCATTTAATCCAAGAAAAACATATTTGAGCTGCCCTGGCAGGGGCTTAAGGTCTAGAACAGGTGGTTCTATAGTTGATGGCTTTTGGATGATATGTTCATTCGAGGTATAGTTTAAGGGCTCGAATAACTTACCTGGACGATTGCCAATCCAGTTTACCTCCTCATGACCTTCAGTGTCAGATATGTCAGAATCTGAGGAGCTGCTGTCGTCGTCACTGCCGTGACAGTCTTCCAGATGGCTGTTGTGGCAGTGGCCAAATTTGATGTCATGCTAGTTCGACCTGATGCAGGGTTGGTCAAGGATTACTTCAGTGACAGCCTTGCATTCTTCTTCTGCATCAGCGTGTTTCATTGCTTGGAGAACATTTAACTTGATCTCTTGATCATTCACTCTCATAGTGAGTTCTCCCTTTTCAACATCAATCAGTGATCTGCCTGTGGCTAAGAAGGGTCGCCCCAGGATGATTGGTGCATTCTCATCTGCTTCACAATCTAAAACAAGAAAGTCAGCAGGAAAAATAAATTTATCCACTCTTTCCAGAATATCTTCAATCTTCCCTTCTGGTTGCACGTAAGAGCGGTCTGCCAGCTGCAGCATAAGTTTCGTGGGTCGTGCTCGTCCAATACCTAATTTCTGGAATACATATTTTGGCATTAAATTAATACTAGAACCTAGATCACAAAGTGCCTTACCCACAAATTTATCACCGATTATGCACGGTATTATGAAGCTCCCAGGATCCATCTTTTTCTGGGGTGGATGCTTGTGCAGAATAGTCATGCATCCTTCTGTCAGCTTAACCGTCTCAATTTCCCCAAGTCTGGATTTCTTCGACATAGCATACTTGAGAAATTTGGCATAACCAGGCATCTCCTTGATGGCATCTAACATCGGAATATTGATGTGGACATGCTTAAAAATATCATAGATCTTCTTAAGCTGGAACTCCTATTTCTGTTTCTGTAGCCGCTGTGGAAAAGGAGGTGGAGGACGATAATCTTCAATACGTCCTTCCTATGGTATTCGGATCTGAGGAGGCTTAGGTTCTTCATCCTTCTCCTCTGTCCCTTCTACTGTCGTGACAGGTGTGGCGGCAGTAGGCTGTTTTCGGCTGTCGGGGCAGCGTTCGCGACAGTCGATTCTAGGGCTGGTTCCTTAACTTGTTCAGCTTTCTTCTCCGGCCCTGGTAATTTCTTCCCACTCCTAGTTGTGATAGCTTTGCACCGCTCATGTGTGGGTTTTCTAGCGACTTCAGTATCGCTAGGGAATCCTTCGTTCTGCCTTGGCATAATATGTTGGGAATCCTGACCCATTTGTGTCTTCAATGATTTTAGAGTAGCTTCATGGTTAGTCATCTGCATCTCTGTTTTATCCATGAATGACTCAGTCTTCTTGACGAAGTGATCCATGTTTGCTATGTAGGTTCCTGTCTGTGACATAAATGTGGCCAAAGTCTGCTCCAGTATACTAGGTGTGGCTGCTGGCGGCTGTTGCGGCTGCTGTTGCGGTTGCTGCCGAGTCAGAATTCTAGGTGCCCCCTGATTTTGAGTGTTCTGTGCTTGAGGATTCAAGGCATTGTTAGGGTTGCTCCAAGAGAACTTGGGGTCTTTCCTCCGGTTGGGATTGTAATTGTTGGAATTGTAGTTTTGCTTGTTATAGTTCCCAACATACATCCCTTCCTCTAGCTGTAGCGGGTAGTCTTCCGAACTATGATTCCCACTGCAAGTTCCACATACCTCTTCTGCAGCGTAGACCGGTTGAGAATCTTTCTTCATCAAGTTTTCTACTGCCTTTGTGAGATACGCAACTTGTTTCTTTAGGGAATTATCGGCTTCGTAATCCTTCACAGCTAGTACTCGTTTACCTCTCCTCGATGTGGGAAATTGCTCTTCATTCTTCGCCAAATTCTTTAACACCACCATGGCTTCATTCGGATCTTTATCTAACAACAACACATTGGCTGCTGAATTGATTCTCATGCGAGTCTGTAGATTGGCAGCATTGTAGAATTTGATTACTTGATTCCAAACAGGTAATCCGTGCATCGGGCAATTCCTCAGAAGAGTAGTAAACCTTTCCCATGCTTTGTGCATTGGCTCGTCATCTTCCTGTTGAAAAGTAGAAATTTCGTTACGTAATCGCTCAGATAAATGGGAAGGGTTAAAACGAGATAAAAATTCACGAGTTAAATCTGCCCAAGTTCGTATTGAACCCGGCGTTAGTTTGTTCCACCAGGTTTTTAGCTCTGTCCCTCAATGAATGAGGAAACAATCGAAGCCTCAGTATCTCTGGATTTACTCCTGGTAGTCTAAATGAACCACAGATTTCTTAGAACGTTTTCAGATGTTCCCTAGCATCCTCTGTAGCAGCACGACTAAATTGGCCAACGGAATTAATCATGCTGAACATCACAGGTTTCAACTCAAAGTTTTTAGCTTCCACGTATGGTAGGGTGGTCTCCAGTTCAACATGATCATTGATCATGTAATCACGGCAGGACCGGCGTGCGGCCCCAGTAACAGGAGGATCGGCAGGCTGTCGGTTTCCTCTATCTCCGATAGGATCGTTAGGATCTTGGGGATTCCCTTGGTTGTTCCTCCTGTCTTCGTATCTTCCGTTCACCATTTCTTCTAACTGTTCCTCCAGGTATTCGTTTCTTTCTACTAGGAGGCAGACTCGTTTCCTGAGGTTGCACGTTCGTTCGATTTCAGGGTCTAATTTGTGCTCAGGTTCCTTGCCTCGTTGAGATCTGCGCATAAGCAAACAAAAGACCTTGTGAAAAGCACAGGGTGAACAATCCAAATTAAAACGGAAAAATTAAAAAGAAAATGTGCAGTAAAAGTAAGGGTAAAGATATGTTGCCAGTCCCCAGAAATGGCGCCAAAAACTTGTTGCATGTAAAAGAGTATATCGCAATAGAGTGCAAGTGTACACGACGCAAGTAGTAAAGTGATACACGAAGTATCGGATGTCGAATCCATAGGGACTGGAAATAGCCTTAACCTTGAATTGTTGTACAAGAAAGAAGATAATTTTAATTGTTTGCAAGGGAATACTAAAGAATACTGAAGATAAAGGATTAAAGAAATCAGGATAGAGAGAATAGGTCGGTATTGATTTGCTCAGTAGTGTAGGTGTTGCAATGTCGAGGACTTTCTGTTCTGTCGTTGCTCCTGTCGCGGTAGCACCTGTGGCGGCAGCGGTCCGTTATTGTCGCGGCAGCGATCACACAACTCTGTACTTCAAGCTTGGCAAGAATCCCTGCTGTGCCTTGTCCTATCCCTAGGTCCAAGTCTGTCGATGAACACGCCTTTGATGATACCTCCCGGCGTGAATCGAAGGATGAACACCGATGTTGTTGAATTATTCCTTAGCCACTTAACCTCGTCCTATCCCTAGGTCCGAGATAGTTCAACCATAAACTGGAGAACCCGTACTTATTCCTTTCGTATACTTAACTCTCCCGATATTAAGTAAATGTATAATCTCACAATGCTCTCCCGATACTCTTGTAAGATGTTGAAAACCAGAATAAGCAAACTTGAAGTCTATTTTATTGAACAGAAAAAATCCTAAAACAATGTAATCCTTGCAACTACTTTACAGAATCAACCTTTGGCCCTAGGGGAAGTTTAGAACATGATGAGAAGGGGGAAAATGACTAGGGTTTAGGGGAAGACGGCTAGAGAAGATATCCTTCCCTAGGTCGAATTACATGCCTTTATATAGGCCTTGGGTTCAAGTTTTCTAATATGGCAAGAATACAAGTTTAAATTAAAGTACAACTCTATTAAAGACTAAATCTTCAGAGTATATGTCTTTAATTCGTCCTCTCTTCTTGCTTGGAGTTTCTCCCTTGAACTTTGGGCTTGGCCTTCATTCTGATCTAGGGCTCGGAAAAATATATGAGTGCTCTACGACAGACCGACTTAATTTCCTCTTTCTGTCGAGCTCCATTTTACTTTTTTCCCTACACCATTGCTTTCGTCCTTAGCTGCCACGGCAGCGGCCTCGGCAGCATCGTCCTTCTCGACTTCAGTCCTGTGTTCCAGCTCTGCTTCTCCACTGCCCCGAGTCTGCTACAACAGCTACCTGCAAAAATAACCAAAATCAGTAGCAACTCTGCCATTTAATATAATTGTGATGTATAATTAAAATCTATCCTAAATGCAATGAAATATGCTTGAATGCAGCAGAAATATGGGTTAAATAGGGGGTCAAATATAGAACTTTTACACACTCAACAATACGCAAATAAGGTGAAAGGTAGTTTCTCATGCCAGTCTTTGTAAGTTTCTGTCGTCTTTGATATGATCTTCTTGATATTCTTATTTTCCGCTTCCACTGCCCCATTCACCTTACGACGATAGGTCACAAAATTTTGGTGAATGATTTTGAATTGTTCACAAACCTCTTCTTTCACTTACTGACTGGTGTTCTTGTAATGTTGGCATAAGAGCCTGCTTCTACCCATTTGGTGAAATAATCTATTGCCACAAGGATGAAGTGATGTCCGTTTGTAGCTTTAGGATGAATTTGCCCAATGACATCCATGCCCCAAGCAACAAAGGGCCATGGCGAGTTCATTGTATGAAGAGGTATTAGTGGATAATTAATCTTTTCAGCATATATCTGACACTTATGACACTTCTTGGC
The DNA here is from genome assembly GCA_030270665.1 of Hibiscus trionum. Taxonomy (NCBI): domain Eukaryota; kingdom Viridiplantae; phylum Streptophyta; class Magnoliopsida; order Malvales; family Malvaceae; genus Hibiscus; species Hibiscus trionum. Next base: position 35,897,082 of record BSYR01000021.1, read on the forward strand.
ATATTCCATGCAATCTCCTTCCATAGTTGTCCAATAATAGCCATATCTCATGATTTTCCTGGCTATTGAGAGCCCATTTGCATGTGTACCGCATATCCCATCATGTAATTCTGCCATAATATTCTTTGCTTCATTGGCATCGACACATCTTAGCAGAATCTAATCTTTGCCCCTTTTGTACAGAATTTCTCCATCGAGTACATATCCTGAAGCCATCCTTCTGATAATTCTTTTTTCATTGTCATTTGCCCCCAAGGGATAAGTATGATACTTTAGATATTGCAAAATGTCATAATACCAAGGATGCTGATCAATTTCTTCTTCTATGATGCAACAGTGAGCATAGGTTTCATAACTCTGTATACGAATGGGCATCATGTCTTCCGATTTATTTGCCAGGCATCTGCCATTTGGTTGTCTTCCTGGGGATATATGTAAAAGTAATTTCTTCAAACTCTTTTATTAGCTCCATAATCAGTTTTCGGTACTCAATTAGCTTTACATCTTTTGTTTCCCATTCTCCACGAAGTTGGTAGATCACTAACGCTGAATCCTCATATACTTTCAGGAATTCTATCTTTCTCTCAATAGCATATCGCAAGCCCATGACACAAGCTTTATATTCTGCCATGTTATTGGTACAAAGAAATTCTAATTTACTTGTGAACGGATAATTGACATTATCTGGAGAAATCAATATTGCTCCAATTCCCCGTCCAAGAGCATTAACTGCTCCATTGAAATATAATTTCCAAGGTTTAATATCTGGGATTTTGGTTTCCACTGTGAAGACATTCATCGCATCATCATCTGGGAAATCAAAGTTTAGGGGCACATAATCTTCTGCCGCACGAATGGCTAAGAAATCTGCTATGGCACTTCCTTTAATTGCTTTTTGGCTCACATACACAATATTGATCTCTGATAATAACATTTGCCAACATGCCAACCTTCCAGTTAATGCTGGTATTTCCTTCATAAACTTCAACGGATCAAGACGAGAAATTAGCCATGTAGTGTGGTACAACATAGACTGTCTGAGCCTAGGGGTTACCCATACCAAAGTACAACATAACTTTTGGGTGGGTGGGTACCGCACTTCACATTCAGTAAACTTTTTGCTCAGGTAATAAATGGCTCTTTCCTTCTCTCTTGTATCATCGTGTTGCCCCAACACACATCCCATTGAATTTTCATAGACCGTCAAGTAAAGGATCAGGGGGTATATCGGGAACTGGCGCTACTAATATAGGAACATTGGTTAAATACTTTTTGATCTTGTCAAATGCCTCTTGGCACTCTTCATTCTACTCTCCAGGGTTATTCTTTTTCAACATCTTTAAGATTGTCAACATGTGCCAAGGAATCCACGAACTTCTTTTTGTGAACTGGTGGTGTAAGGTTCTGAATAGCCTTCACTTTATCTGGATCTATCTCAATTCCTCTTCTACTAACAAGAGTTTTCTAGATGTTACTCCAAAAGTACATTTGTTAGGGTTGAGTTTCAACTGGTATTTCCTTAATCTCAAGAACAACTTCCTCAGATTTTGGATATGTTCTTCTTCAGTATGGGACTTGGCTATCATATCATCCACGTATACCTCAACCGCTTTGTTCATCATATCATGAAATAAAGTAGCCATCGCCCATTGATAAGTTGCCCCGGTATTCTTTAGTCCAAAAGGCATTACCTTGTAGCAATACGTGCCCCATAAGGTTATGAACGTCGTCTTGACCATGTCTACAGGATTCTTCTTTATCTAATTGTACCCCGAGAAACCATCTATGAAGGAAAACCATGAATGCCCCGACGTATTGTCAACCAGAATATCTATGTGTGTCAAATGGAAATTATCTTTAGGGTTGGTTCTATTCAGGTCTCTGTAGTCTACACACATTCGTACCTTCCCATCTTTCTTCGGTACAGAAACTATATTGGCCACCTATAATGGATACTGGGATACTGCTACAAAACCTGCATCGATCTGTTTTTGTACCTATTCTTCTATCTTTATTACCATTTTTGGTCTCAATCTTCTAAGCTTCTGTTGAACCGGTTTACATTCTGGTCTAATAGGCAATTTGTATACCACTATATCAGTGTTCAATCCAGGCATATCTTTATAGGACCAGGCGAAGACGTCTTTGAACTCTCGCAACAGATCAACTAGTTTTTTCTTCTTTTCTGACGAAAATGTCGTCCCTATCCTTACTTTTCTTCTGGTCTCGTCTGTTCCCATATTAAGAACCTTCAACTCTTCTTTATGAGGCAAGATCTGCTTGTCTTCCTTTTCTACAAACCTCATTAATTCTTCAGGGATTTCACATTCTGTTTCATCCTCGACTTCATTGATTTCCGCTAGACATACTGCTGTTCAGGACCTACTCCAGGATTAGGTTTAGGATTATTCATGCAGTCAATCGTTGAAGACCCGCAAAGGAAATAATAATATATTTTGAAAAGGATGCGAAAAATTAAAAACATGTTTTCCATTTGTGAATCAGCATGGAAAGCATCTTTATTGAAATGATCATGTATAACAACCCTTTACAGACAATCCTCTTATACTCGCGGGCAAAGGTATAAGGTTGTCCCAATATTTACTCTGTTTCATTATTGGTTCCAAGGGAAATGTCTTCAACTGTCTAATTCTTCAGTCTCTCGCCTGGGGCACAGGGACGGATCATTCTAAAAACTTCACTAGGTCAAGCACCCTCTAAAATCCCGCCAACAAAGAGCCCATCCATATTGTTACCAAAATTTCCTCTTCGTGCAATTTTGCTATTTCTTGATTAACTTCTTCCAATTCTTTCTCAACCTTCGTGAATCCACATAATTTGAAGATCTTAGACATGTCAAAAAGATGTCACCAGCCTGGAAGAAGTCTTAGTTCCTTGCATGCGGGCTTTCCACTGTTCCCTCCTTTTCCTCAACTCTCTCAGTCGATCTTGCACATTAAGAGTGAACCCTAGCCCAAAATGATCTTTCTTTATAAGGATGGGCCTTGGTCGTAGACATCCATACAAGTGCTTTCCAAGTCCTCTGCATGTCTTTGCACCCTTTCCGAGCGTCTCTCGCACTGTCATTTTGGTGCAATTTGATAACCTTGGCCGTGGAAATGGTTTTCCCTCAACGACAAAGGTCGCATTTACAAATTCCAGTGACCTAAAAGAACACTCCAAGGCGTTCTCATTTGTCTGAATGTATGGGAGATCAGTTGTTATAGAGGCAATGATTTCCTCTTCTGCTCCGACACTAATCAATTTCCCTTCTATGACGAACTTGAGCTTCTGGTGCAAAGATGATGGGACCGCTCCCGCCGAATGGATCCAAGGTCTTCCCAGTAAACAGTTGTATGTCAGCTTAATGTCCATTAGCACAAAATCTATGTTGTAAACTGCCGGCCTTATTAACAACGATACTTTTATCCTCCCCAACACATCCCATGTCATTCCATCGAAGGCTCTCACAGTGTTTTGATATGCCTTCATGTAGGAGTCATCAATAGGCAACCTCTGTAAAGTCGCCATTGGCATGGCCTTTAGGGCAAATCCATTATCAATTAAAACTCTAGGGAGCACATATCCTTTGCAATGTGTGGTAATATTCAAGGCCTTTACTGCCCCCATCCCTCCTTCCAGGATTTCATCATCGGTGAACATTATGTAGTTGTCGGCAACAATGTGGTTCACGATTCTGTCCAGTTTATCCACTAATATATCATTCGACACAAATGTATGGTGCACCTTCATTAGAGCATTACGGTGCCCCACAGAACTTAACAACAACTCTAGAACAGAAATCCTTGCTGCCTTTTTAGCTATTCCACAATATTATACTCGCTATGCTTTAGAAACCTCAGAAATTCCCGGGCTTACTCTTCCGTCACCGACTCATTTATCTTCGGAGTGCAGTCTTCTTCAAAAATCTTTTTCGGCGTTGCAACTACTTTTCCTTTAGCTTTCTAAACTTCTTTCATCACCTCTAGGGAGGAATAACATCGGCCACTTCAAGTAAAATGGCCTAATTCATTTACCGCCTCTGCATCTGGTTGCTTATCTTTCTCTTGTTCATTCTTTATTTCATCACTTGGTTTTGTTTCCATCTGTAGATTCTCCTTTTCCGGTATTGTTACGTTGGCTATGTAATTCCAAGGGACTACATTGGTGCTCTTGAAAGCAATTGGTGCCAGAAGTTGAGATTACTACCTTCGGGGCAACTACTGGTTTTGAACTTGCAACCTTTGGTCTAACAGATACAACCAAAGGCTTATGCACTCCATACTTTACCCCGAAACATTCTAATGTACACACCTCAACTTACCTCTTTATTCCAACCTTCTCAAAGAACTCAATTTCTTTGTTGTCTATCATCTTTTGGATCAAGTCCCTAAACTCTTGACAGTGTTGAATTTCATGATACCACTATTGGTGATATTAACATTATATCTTGGCAGGTACTTCCATTTCAATCTTTATACCAATTTCAATCATCTTGGCATTGTATAATTGCTCAAACACCCATCTCAACAGAGATTGAATTTCTGATACATTAGTTTTCCGCCTCTTTGCCTCGTCATATTCCTCTATCACGTTTACCCCACGTCCACCATGACTCGGAAGGGGATTGGCTGCAATACTGGGTTCATCAAACTTTAGTTTCCAGTGTTGATCAATTCTGCACCACCTTCTTAAATTACGTGCACGTCTCAATCGAATGCCTCGGTATCCCAGCGTGAAATTCACAATGGGCATCTGATTTGTACCATGGAGGGTAAGGAGGCTGTAAGGGCATCAAATGATATGGCCTTACTAAATCTGCTTCATGCAACTGGGGATACAATTCAGCATATGTCACCGGAATGGGTGTGAAATTCATCCTATCATTTCTCGGCCGACATGAATCCCTCTTGTTCGAATTCTGTGGGTTTCCCGTTGCAGTTCCAGGTGATGTAATGGTCACATTCTTTGGAGCCTCATACGTACTTGCATTATTCACCTCATTCTCCTTTCTTTTATAATTCATGCGAGAACTTTCTCCACTTTCAATTCTACCACTCTTTATTGCAGCTTCTATCAGTTCTCCAGTCACCACAACGTCAACAAAGTTTTGAGTAGCATTGCTGATAAGCCTTTAAAAGAGTGGTCCTCTCAAAGTTTGAACAAACATATGGGCGATTTCGCTTTCTATCAACGGGGGTTGCACTTGCGCTGCAACATCTCTCCACCTCTGAGCATATTGTCGGGGCGTTTCTTCACTCTCTGCTCTATCCCTTGCAGCATAACCTGACTCGGAGTCATTTCTGTAACATGTTTGTAATGCTCCACGAAGGCCCCTGAAAGATCCTTCCAATAACAAATATTCACTCGGCTTAACTGTGTATACCAACGAGATGCTGAGCTACTTGAGCTGTCCTTGAAACAATGTATCAACAACTTTTCATCCTTCAAATAAGCATCCATCTTCCGGCAATACATCGTGAGGTGGGCCATTGGACAAGTGGTTCCATCAAACTTCTCAAAATCTGGGGCTTTGAAGTTAGGGGGAAGTACCAAATCAGCTACCAAGCTCATTTCAATAGCACCGAGCCCCATATCATTGGCCTTCTGTAATTCCAGCAAACGACCCTCCAGAGCTTTGCAACGCTCTTCATACTTTCGTTCAATCTCAGCGCGAATCTTTTCTAGCTCATTCAGAGTATTCAGGTCTGGAACTTCTTCACCACTACCAAAAATTGCACTAATATGTACCGGATGATTAAGTGTTGTTCCTGCCAGATTAATGTGGACCTTTTTCGTAAAAGGAGGTTTCTCAGGCTCCATCCTAATGTGGGGTGTAGTTTCAGCTTGGTCATTCATGTCATTAGAAGCACCTTCAACTGCTTTAGCTTTTCTTGACTCTTTAGGGCCTAACCGAGCAGTTAACTGATTGATGATCTTTGCTTGAGACTGAGTGAAACAATCTTTGATAGATTGCTCGATTCTATCAAAGAGATTCTGTGTCACCACTTGATCATTTTCTAGGCTAGCAATCCGGTCCTCAACAGCCATGGTTCTAGAATGTAGACGAGTTTCGTATGAGTGCGGCTTAAAGCAAACTCTGTCATTAAACCTTTCTTTTATTAAATTCTTTATTTTGCAATATATCTTAAAATTCTAGATGAATGTATGTATGCAATAAAAGACATCGAATTTAGGAACCAGTCTTTTTTAGAAACACCCATTCGTCTAAAAGTTCAATTACATAGAAAAGATAAATTTCCTACAAAAAGCTACTAGCCCTAATTCCTAAGTTAACCAGCTCGTGCAGCAAGCAAGTAATGGCCTCTCCGTGTTCCACTTCAACATTGGGTTGCTCTAACATGCTTGTAGCTTGTCTTGATAGAATCTGGACATACGAGGCAACACTCCAGACCTATGCCTTGAAGCTCACTAATTCATCATTCTGACACTAAACTGTTTGTCGTGCTGCTTCATACTTGTCCTTCCACGCTCCGCTTTCCACCATCAGTGCTCCGTCATAACCAGCAAGTTTTTCTTTCAAGTCTTGGACATCATTCTCTAATTCCGTCACCCTTTTTTGCAGCCTTTCCTTTTCTATTTATACTTGAACCTTGTCTTCATTATGATATTTTGTGATTAGTTCTTCCAGCTGTGTTACTTGGCTTGTCAAGTTAAAATTCCTAGCTTTCTCTTCTTTCAGCTTCTTTTTCTCCTTGCCGCTCGATTTTTTGCTTGCACGTGCCTTCTTGTCGTACATCCTCTTGTAATCATCTCTGTCTTTAGTCATCACATCCAGTTTCTCTGATAAGTTCTTTATCACCTTGCTCGTTCCTCCCTTTTGCTTGTCTTTGTAACCATCATGCAGCTCTTGCAATTCTTTCAAATCACGGCTTATCTTCTTGTCCTGTTCCATCAATTCTTTCTCCTTTCCCTCGTGAATGCTTACTTGCAGCTTTTCCATAGTCAACTCCTCTTTAAGATCATTAATCCCTTTTTCATATCTCTTTAAATCCAACTCTCGATCATGTTTGAGCTTTTCCAGATATGAGGGTGCTTCCCTAGTTGCTTGAGTTAAGGTACCAACATCTAACGGCTTTTCCTGGAATGTAGTGTTATTAACCCTTTGAGCTCTCCATTCATTATACATTGTCATCACTTCAAAGTTCTAATAAGGCTGAACCCTTCTTGATGTCTCCCATGCTTTTGAAGTTTGTAGTACCAACCCTTTGTAGTCGTTTGTTTTATGAGCGTACTCAAATTTTGCCATCCCAACAATTGCTGGCACGAATTGTCTCGACCCAAATTGTCTTAACACTAGCAATGGGCAATAGGTTGTTCCTCCCCAAATTCTCGTTAATAGAACCCAGTCTATGTTCCACATCTGTACAAGAAGGTTGTTCCACTGTTTAACCATGGGGATTTCCATACCACATTTGTATCCTTTAGGTCCTTGAAATATTCTTCCCAATGCTTCTCACTCTTTCTTTCTAAAAGGCAATCAGTTATGTGTTCTCGTATTGGCGAATAAGTGTCAAGATATCTGATCCCTCTATAAGGCGTGTCTCATATGTGTCCTCTGACCATATTTCCAACAATTGTGCACAACCCTAGAATCTTCCTTCTCTAGTTTTCTTGCAAGTGGTCAATGATTTGTAGGTCTATGTTAAAATAGCTGGCATTGGGTTGACTCCTTTATCTAGTCGTTCAAACAGTCTCACGGTTGATGAATCGATATGCTCTGGTGTTCTTGGAAACAGAACCAAGCTGTAAATACATAAAACAAAGAGGCTTATCATTCTGACCGGCTCGTCGCTGTCTACTAGTATCAACTCTTTAAGGGTTCTCCAATTAACTCGTTGTCTGTCTTCGTTTTTGTTAGTACTGTCATTATTAGCCATTTTCTTTTCCAACCATTCTTTTGTATTTCCAGTTAGTGATGTTAATTTCTTGATGAAGCTTGCATTTCTATAGTTTTTAAGGGGGCAGGTGTAAATTTTATCACTCTTAATTCTAGGACAATTAATTAGTATCTCATATTCCTCTAGCGTCGGTGTCATGTCCACTTGTCCAAAAGTAAAGCAGTTATATCCGGGATTCCAGAACTGTGCCATGGCTCTAAGTAATTCTTGATCGATCTTTATATCTAATAACAGAGCTATATCACAAAATTCTTTCTGAAATTGTTCTTTCATTCCACTATTCCACTGATCCCATATTCCTTTTAATTCCGGTAGACATGTATTCTGATTGGTGTTTATCTTCACGTGTCCCTTCATCTTGGACACTTCGCCTTTTCTGAGACTGTCCCCCTTTTCGTGTTGTGTTTGCTCTGACCAGGTCCATATTGCAGTATTGTCTTCTCCAGCCCTAAACTCTCGAGACATACTTAATACTTCTAAACTTACTGTGTCCCAATTCGATGCCAAAATAAAAAAATGCAATTTATGACAAAATTTTAAACAAAACAAACAAAAAACTTGTGTTAGTATCATGAATTAATATCAAAACAAATGAACAAGTTAATATCAAAACAAATTAATATCAAAACAAATGAACAAATTAATATCAAAACAAATGAACAAATTAATATCAAAGCAAATAAACAAATTAATATCAAAACAAATGAACAAATTAATATCACGATATTTATATCAACAAAATAACTAGAGAAATGTATTTAAACCGGCAACACTTGTCCTAGGTCCCTGTCTGGCTCTAGCGGGGTGGGCTTCTAAAACAGAATGTGGGCTTTGTTCTAGACTCTCAGTTCCTGAACTGTCGTTACCGTCTACTGCGACAATAAGATATCGATTCGGTAGTATAGGTCCTTTATAACAGAGGCGTGGGCCCGCGACGCATAAGGTTAGTATACTGGAAGAAGACAAAATCCGAACACGGAGCTGGAGAGCATCACGTCCAATATTGTCTTACTCCCACTTAAGGGTGGAAAAACCCAGGTTTAGGGTTTATGCATGAATGACAGATATAGCATACACAAAAACTACCCCCATTCTACCTAAAAATCCATCGAACAATTCTTTATAAAAATATTAAATTTAGATTAATGTTCGAAATGCCAAAATTCCATGTGAAATTAATTAATAGGCCTGACTCACAATTTTATCCCAAACGGAGTCGCCAAGCTGTCGCGATCCTTTTTTGAAGACCCGTTTGTTTAGAAAAACAACCTGACAATTATGGTCTTTGAAATCATTTTTTTCATTTAATTTGATCTTGTAATTAGTGAATTTTCCATTTTTAATCAAATTTCCTTTATTTGCTTTAAAAATCATTTTGGAGTCACCACCGGTCACTTTGGTAGATCAGACACCATAAAAAGCGTACCAGAGATTCTTTTAAAATTCGGGTTCAGGAGTCGGTTACGTGTAGGGAAGGGTTAGCACCCCTACAAATGCCCGTTATCGGTACCTCATTAATTACACGTGACATTTTGGCAATTCGTACATTAATCTGGTTTTAATTTATTCTTTTAATTGTAAAATGAATTTTATTCCGAATAGAGGTATCCTTTTGTAGGAAAATACATTTTGGACGAATATAATTATGAAACGTCCAGTTACATTAGGACACTTCAATTTATTTTCAAATTGTATCTCAACACAAAAGGTTTAATGCATGTCAAATTATTGTCTTGCCATTTTTAAGTAAACCCTAATTAGACACCATTAATTCATTAATTAATACATCTAAGAATATTATTAATTTTTGGACATAAATGGTAACATCCAAATAATATGGACACTACCTTTAATGGATCCAAAAGTAATAATATTTCTAATTAAGGTGTTACTAATTATTTATCATATTTTAATTTTAATATAACTAGATAAGTGTAATTTCCATTTTCTAAGTTAAAATGGAACATTGAAATTTTAATTTGAGTATTCATTGATTAACATCACTCTACAATGTGACACTAATCAATCTTGAATATTCAAACTTAATTTCAAATATCCATTTATTTGCTACAATGTCCTTTCCTATTCAATTTTGTAATTAAGTGGCCTATACTAAAGCTTCTAATTAATTCTAAGCCAATCGATTAATTTTCCTAACAAATATACTATATGGTTTTTAAAAAATGCAAGCATACATAAATTAAACAATTAATTAAATTAAATTAAAGCAATTAAAACAATTAGGCAATTAAAGGACTTAATTAAATTAAATTCAAAACATAAAGGCTGAATTACAGTTTTTAAGAGACTAAAATGTAAAAGAGAAGAAACTAGAAAGCCCAAGTCTAAATCTATTAAAATTCAAAGCCCTAACCCATTAATTCGGCCTAAATCCTTAAAACCAGTCTAACCTGCTCGGTTCAACTCAAACAGTTTGGCCCTAAATGGCATGGACCGACTACCGGGTCGTGAATCGGGTTGCGGCCCCGTATCCGGATCTGAATCATAAACGCGTGTGTCATTTTGACCCGCCTCTCAAAACGACGTCGCATCCCTTGCTCTATAAATGCCCCATCCCGAGCTCACTCGTCCATTTTCACCATTTTTCAACTCGTCCCAACTCAGTCACCCCAAAAATCCTCTTCGAAATGCGATTCCCGACCACCCTTTGGCGATTTTCGGCCGTCGCAGTGTGGGCTCCGACCACCACGGGAAGATTTCCGACTGCTTTGGTGCGATTTCCAGCACCCACGAGGTGACTTCTAATCCCCATTTCAACTGTATTTTGAAACCCTAACCCCTAAAATTCCTAATTTTCATCGGAAACCCCTAAATCTACCCTTACCTAAGCCTAAATCTACCCGGATTCGATCGAATCCACCCTTCTTCACCCTTTCCTAAGCCTAACTACCCTCTCTTAGACACTCTCCCCCTTATTTTCGACTCCGACACTGCGAAACATCTCTGTTACCGGTTCGACAACGCTCCATCTGGTCTCGACAAGACGACAACATTCGAAAGAGATGAGTCTCTCATTTTTCTCTCTTTTTACGTTTCGGCTTATGTCACTTGTGGATTTAACTTTCTATTTCGACTCTTGAGACATGCAAAGTCAGATCGAGTGTTTTTACTATTTTTATTTCCGATTTCCTTTACTGGGTTTTTAGATCTAAGCATATACTAATTTTGTTTGCATTTTGTGTGCAAAAACAGAAGAAAAACAAGGTCGAGTTATACTTTTGTTGCGTAACTTCAGCTCGGCAAACTCCGGTGACAGTCAACGGTGTCGATCAGTATCTCGGCGATGTTTCCCCTTCTCTGGTAAAACTTCTCGACTTCCTCTCTCTTTCTTTTTAATTTCGTAATTATTGCACATTTATTCCCTATCTGCCACTAACTCTCTCTCCTCTTTTATAGGTGACAAGTGGATGACATCATCATACTCGATGGCGAAGCCAGCTGGTTCTAGACGGGTAGTGATCCGTGTGAGAGCTTCTCGGGCGAATAGGCACTACAAGAATTAAGGTTTGTAGTGATAACTTTTTTTGTTACTATGTGTAATTTTGTCACAAGTAGTGTGGTTTTTGTGACGAAATTTTTTGTGTGACACTATTAACATAAGTAATTGTGACATGGTAATATTTGGTCACAATTAAAATATTAATTGTGACAACTAAATTTTTTTCACAATTAATTTGTAACTAAAAGTCTATAATTATGACACAATTTTTTTTATCACTATAACTTTGTCACTAATAGACTAAATAAATTGGCGCCAACTGTTATTTTGGCGAGAAATAATTAAATAGTAACGCTATATAAAGTAATCACTATGATTTAAAATTGTTTTGAGAATGATTTGTTAGGTCACTTTAAACTTTGTATTTTGTTATAATGAAGTTTGTCACTATTAAAAATTTAACTTAATATTAAATAGGCATTTATCACTATTAAACAAAAACCTTGACATTTATATTTAAAGATAAGTTCTTTCCGGTAAGTGTGAGCATTCGATTGAGTCGAGTAAAAATTTTCGATTTAGTTGTAATCACTAATTTTGTCCAGACCTCGAACCCCCTTTGATTTGTGATCACTAATGGACTTATATTGGGCTGTTATGAAATTAGAAATTAAAAAAGAAGAAGAAGAAGAAAAAAAAAAAAAGATATATATGTATTATTTATCATTATTTGTTATCATCTATTAGGTTTATTTTTACTATCACATATTATTAATTGTTAGTATTTTTATTATTATTATTATTATTATTATTATTATTATTATTATTATTATTATTATTATTATTATTATTATTATTATTACCATTGTTTGATATGATATTTATTGTTTTCGCTTATTGTTGTTACTTATATATTGTATTGTATTATTGTTATTCGTTTTCATTAGTGTTATGCATTACTATTATTATTGTTTATTATTATTATTATTATTATTATTATTATTATTATTAGTAGTAGTAGTAGTAGCATTATTATTTTTATTATATTATTGTTATTATCCATTTCAAAAAACCCCTAAACAATACTAATATATTATATTATATTTTTAATATTATTTCATTATTGTTAATATCAATTATATTTTATCATTACTATTATATTCATCGGATATTATTATTATCATAATAAAAATAAAACATAATAAATAAAAGTCCAAGGTAAACATTGATTAAAAAAATGAAATGATGATAGTAGTCCATTACATAATAAATAAAAACCCAAAAGAATGTCTAATATTACAGGACAAGCCCGATGAGAGCCCAAAAAGCCTCAATTACAAAAAAAACCCTAATGTATCTATGTTGTATGCGCAGCCCATTAGTGACAGTTGGATCAGACACAGATCTAACGGTCAAGATTGGATCCCGTGGAAACCCTAGGAGCAGTCTCATGATCTCGCGCCGCCCCTCTCCACAGCCGTCAGATCTGCTGAGATCTGACGGTCCAGATTAAACCTGAGGCGAAAACCCTAGCGAGCCCATCATATGATCAAGCACCGCGCAACCTTAGCCGTTAGATCGAGTCGATCTAACGGTCCCAGATGAAGGACAGGGAGGGTTCCAGAAGCCTCACGTGCCCACCCTCGACTCCTCGCCTGCCAACGCTCGCGTGCAAGGACCACGCGCTTGACGATTCAGTCTCCTCTGTTTCCTCTGCCACAGCCAGCACCACCACGCCGTTGTCCCCTTCCGATTCGGGCTTCTCTGGCACACCTCAGACCCAAAGACAGAGGTGTCAGTTACCACAAACAGAAAATTATGAAATAAATCACAAGAAACAAATCAAGATCGAAAGTCAACCAAGAGACAAGAGTACGAAACCAGCAATGATCCTTTTATTATTATTGTAATTCGGTTATATAGGGAACCGGTAACACGGTGAAAAAAAGAGGAGGATACATTGTAAACAAAAACCCATTCGGATTCTAGAGAGAAAATCAATAAAAAAAGAGAAGCAATTTCTCGAGGTATTCGTTTTGTTTCTCATCCAATCTCAGTGCATGCAACAAATAAGAAAAAAAATTTTTAAAAAAGAAGAAAACCCTTTACCTTCGCCGAGGTCGTTTTCCGAACGCAGGTCTTTCCTTGCATGCCGAATCCCGACCGACAACAATCTCTGTGGGGTGAGCCTTTTAGGGTTTCGTCTGTCTTCTAAAAAGGGGGGCTGGGTTTTACTTTCGATTCAAAAAGATTTTCTTTTCAGGCTCTGAGGGGTCAAAAAATAGTAATAACACGAAATGTTTTTTAGGCTCGTTCGGAGGTGTACCGGTGCCAGTCATCGGCAACCGGCGAAGGAAATGGGTTTTCATACGGGGACCTTTTTTTCCTCTTCGATTTGGGAGGCAAATTATCCAAAAGGGGAGATGAAAGGATTTTCATAGGTATTTAAACCGTTTTGGGATTGTAAAATAGAGGTATTCCCTCTTCAGTTCCTCCACACTTCATTATTCACCCCTTAAGGGTTTCCGTGTTTTCAAATCACAGCCTTGGTCCTCTCAAGTTTCTAGACATTTTCAATTTCATCCCCCTTGTTGGGTTGATTGAGCTTTCTTTGGGATTATCACGCCCCTTGTCCCTGGAATTCAGAAATTATTTGCAATTTCGTCCCTGTCCGAGCTTAATGTGTTTTTTAGGGTTTAATTCCTTTTTTAAACCTCGAAAATTTCCTAAGGTTTTATAATTTCACTCCTAAGTCAATGACAAATACTTTTTAATTAACTATCTCCTTCATACATATTTAATTTACAACCACTTATTGTTTACATTAGAATTCTTTTGATAATTGACGCTTATTGAATGTGGTACCATGGTTTTTCTTTTCGTGTGGTTATCCATACACATGCATTGTGCGGTTAAATACACATATTTAGTTTTTTTTTAGTTATGTATGTATAAGTATGTATTTTCATCATGACCTAGTGTTGCCATATACTATATTTTCGGTAGTTATATATATTACTTATTACTTAGGTGTATTTTGTGTAACTTCATGTAGTTACTCATGCATACACTATAAAGTATTTATGTGGTATCTTATATATCATGTTGTTCAATTTACATAGACCGTTTAATGTACATGTTTTTCGTGTTTAGATTGTTGCTTATCGAATACTTGTTTAGCGCTATTTCCTTTACTTTATTTACATTTTGATCATGTATTTATTTACCATGTCTAGACACTTGCTTTTTTATTCCATGCATTTTTGTGGATTTGTTCACATTTGTCTCATGTCTTAATTATTTGTTCTTGATACGCCATGATAGGTTGCATCTCGAATTATAAATTGCAATGCGAGTGCCTTTTTATTCGGAATCGAACGAGGCCAGTACCAGTCGTGGTGGTGGTGGTTCGGACGTTCCTTCTCGAATATTAAGGCTTTTAAAATTTACTCAACTGTATAACCAAATTTCGATATGAATCATCACTTTAATTCGCAAAATTTAATATTAATTAAGCGGTAATGGTTTTGGTACCGATTTTAGGGCACGATGGGGGTGCTCATCCTTCCCCGCGTGTAACCGACTCCCGAACCCATTTTTTAGAAAAATCTCTGGTTTTATTTCGGTGTCCGGTCTACCATTTTTAAATGGTCGATGGCGACTCCTCCTTTTTAATCCGATTAAATTTTCAAAATTAATTAAAACCCGGTTCTTCCAAGTGACACCGGTATTTCTTAAAATTTAGTCGCAACAGATGGCGACTCCGCTGAGGATGAATTTTTGTTTTCAAAAACAAAAAGAGATTCAAGCCAAAAAAACCTTTACCGCTCAATTAATATTAGAACTTGCGCATTAAAGTGACTGAATCGATCGATATTTGTTTATAAGTTTGAGTTTATTTTAAACGCATCTAAAATTAACATATAAACCCTTTGTCTAAGTGAGGGAAAAATGCTAGTGCTTTCGTGAGGAAACTGTTCCTCCGTATGGGTCTAGCAAGTACCTTCGGGGCTCGAATACCCTATATATTCGTGGGAATGTCGTTTCTCTGTACGGATATAGCTAAAGGGTCCCCTCGAATTGAATTCGGTTGAGAGGAGCCTATAATGGGTGATGACCGGGGGCCTTGCTACCCTTAGAAGGGGACAGCGAGGACAGTTCGAGTACCTCCTAGAATTAAAATTACATTTAGAGAACTAGAAAGCCCACCCCTTACAGAGCCATGCGGACAACCTAGGTTTATTAGACATCATAAATAGGACTGCTTGTTTGCTTGTGTAATCTATTAACTGTGTTTATCCGACACTAACGATTTTTCTTGTGATCTTCTTTCATTTATCCTTGCATGCATTTCATGACACAAAGATGTTGAGTCAAGGTGGTTTTACCCAATTCAAGGGCTATCATTATGGATGGGAGGTTGCTAAAAAAAGATGTTGTCAATTAGCAAGTCCGACATTGATCCAAGGTGAATCAGGAGGGTCAAGAGGACAAGTTTACCGAGCAAACTCATAGTGTTAGGTTATAGAAGATCTAATGCCCACCATTGAAGAAAGAATAACCCTTCTCCATCCTGAGGAAGTCAAGCAAGATCGGATCTACTCCAAACATCCAAAGTCACGAAACTACCCGACCGAGTGCAAAGAGGCGGCCGGAAAGAGCGTGGCGACCAGAAAGGGCATGGATTATATCAAAAGATGGATTTAGCTTCGAGAAGATAGTTTGTTTTTTAGGATACATCTGGGACTTGATACCGGCAGTATTAGGTTTCCTTGAGTTGCTAAAAAAGGAAAGCAAACTCGGCCCCAGATTTTAGCCGAAATTTTCATTTTCCTTGAACGTGATTCAGAGGCAAGAAGAGTACCCGTGGGAGTTTTCTATGACCGTCCTATGACGAGGAACCTCCTTTATGTCCAAATGAAAGCTTACATGAGGGGAATCACCTATATGACCAACACCTTTGACTTGCATACATTTGTAGCATTTGTTTCATATATCATGTCAAAGCAGCATTAAAATTGTCAGCCATGCACCCATCTCATGAGCATGCATCTGTTGATTCGAGTCCATAATACATCCATCATTAAAACTTGCTAAGGTATTTCATCACATCATTACTAATTGGGGAAAACACTCATGTCATAAAAGAGAGAGAAAATGGACAAAAAGACAGTTTCCAACCAATACCGCTTTGGGAACATGAACAACCTGGTGAGGAGAATGGATGAGCTCGAACAGTTCCACCAACAGTTGGTGTGGAACCAGAAGGAAACAATCACGTGCATGAAGAAGTTTCAAGATGAAACCAAGGAACAATTTGACGAGTTGAAGGCTATGATCGCAACCCTAACCAAGAAAGGCAAAGCCCCCCAGCCCAAAGAAAGTACGAACGGGTATTCAAATATTGTGATGGAGGAGGTCTTATCTGAAGAAGACCATGTCGTCATCGGCCAATATGAGGTACATTGCTCCCATTCTGAATGCCCTATTGAGCTGGCTCTAGACAAGATCGAGGATTCGCTACGGAAAATCCTAGATGAATAATGGGACCGGAAGTAGCAAGGACGGGTGGAGACCGCCAAGAGTGCCACAGTTTCGAAGCCCCGAGGTACGATCGAAGACCCTCGGAGCTCAAGGAAGGCCAAGGGTGCTGAAAAGGGGAAGGAAAAACTCACCCCTCTACCGATGTACTCCCGAGTCTACCACGCGGATTAGGTCTGAAGACGGATTAAGGTGGGGGCAATCTTTTGAAGGAGCAACTTTTGGAAGACGTCGATCTTCAACGTAGTTTAGGATTTTATGTCTCCATGCATCGTGTTTGTTTTACCTTTTGTTGTCAGATCTTCTCCTCGTTGAGGTGCATGTTTAACTTTGTACTGTTAGCCCATGATAGCTAGCGTCTCTTGTAAGGGCTTTTGTGGTGTCAATTTGTTCTGTTTTCAATGCAGAAGACTTTTGCAAGCATTTTACATTCTTTGGTTTCTTTTAGACATTTCATTTGTTCTTTATGGTTACAACCCTATTATTTTTTACATACACGTATATATATGTTTTACAAAAATGACCTTAATACTTTGAAAAAAAACTGACTGAATGTTGTGGGAATGATACAAATGGAAGCATTATCTGTTCTACTTAGCCCAAGGGAAGGATGACAACGAGTGTTTAGGAATAATGGGCCATTCCTATTGAGTGAATTTTCCTCTCGGGTATTGTTGTCTAAGGTCCTTGAATGAAGTGATAACCCTAAAACTTCTACCACCTGAAGACCCATTATTGTCCCCGTTTGAGCCTATTAAACTTTTTCTTCTGATCAAACCTAAACTAAGGATCACCCCTACACTAGGGGCAAAAAAAGATAGAAGTCTATGGACAAGTAAATGACAGTGGATTTTGATTATGCTATGAGGATGAGGCCTTGTGAATTAAAGGGCAATAAAAAAGAATAAAGGCAATAAACACATTTTTTAGTTTGAGCAGCAAAAACGTCAAAAGGAAATGACAAAAGGAAAGTTGACGCTCGAAGAGCTACCCAAATCAAGTCGAAAGTTACCGCCATAAAAGTTGAAGAAGTCAAAAGTGAAGGCAATAAAGTGAAAAAGTGCAATTTTGTAAAAGGGGAGAGGGTGAGAGGCAAACAAAGAAAGGGGATAAGAGAATTCCCTAGCCAAATGAATCTCTACCTAGAAGGGTCGTGAAAGATTGATCGCCTTTGAATGGAAATATGCGTCAATACAGTGAGAAGACGCAATTGGATCCGAAACTACACATGATGAAAAGAAATGAACTCTAGGGTGAAAACCCAAAAAAACCCAAAAAGAGGGACAGTCTAAATCGATCCAAAGAAATAAGAGAAGGAAATAATATTTCGTTTGAGCATAATTGAGACTTCTAGTTGGAAAAATCGATCCTTGGTTTCACCACCCTTAAACACTTGTTTGGGCCTATTTACCCTTTCTTCATAGCCGTAAGCCTTAGCCTACATTACAAGCCATAAAAGACCATTTGGACCATACGCGGAAGGATGAATTTGTCGTCAGATCACATCCCGCCTATAAGGTTAATCTTTCTTCAAGAATTGTCACACTTCTAATGCATGATTGAGATCAGAAAAGAGGGAAGGATGGGGCTTGGAGAGTTAGTGTGTTAAAGAGAGACACCTTTAAGTTGGGTAGAAACTAGAAATGGGAGTCGCTCCTCTCGGAAGCCTAATAGCCCAGAAAGGATTTTATATGTGCATCCCCGCAACATTCGAAAAATGTCACTCGGGTTGACCTTTTTTAAAGACCCCAAACTTGATTTTCACTTGACATGATTCTTTAAAATGTATATTTACGTAATAAAATTATTTTTACCCTATCACTTGCATAAATCTTCTACATGGGAATGAACAAGCGGACTGGCCGTGATTCGAGGTAAAGCCATCAGCACCCGGAGGGGCACCCTCGGAGGTTCAAACATTGCTACTAATATCTCCAGTTGAAATTTCAAAACCGTCTTCGGTGAAATGTCAAGTTATGAAGTCGACCTTCGCTGAGAAGTGTTACATTAGAACATAAGGGTAGGAAATGTGACGTTGAAAGTCGAGGAACAAAAGTTACCCTCGGAGCCTAAGCATCTTGTCGAAAGGAATGTGCGCACCACATCGAGAGCACGTACCAGAATGAGACAATAAATATCATCTAAAATAGACTCAACAAAAGGCGGTGAAGACAGAATTACGCCTAAGAAAAGAAGGGAGATAGAGAAGAAGAAAGCAAAGAAGCCGAGACAAAACCCAAAAGGAACTTTCGGGGCAACAGAGCGAAATTCAAAAGGGACGCTTCAGATCACAAGCTCGTTGCGAAGGATGCAGAAACTCAAAGCCAAAAGATTTTAGAGCAAAGGAGGCAGATACTCAAAGCTCATGGCGAAGGAGGCAGAAACTCAAAGCCAAAAGATTTTAGAGCAAAGGAGACAAATGCTCAAAGCTCAAGGCAAAGATATATGAAATCTATTCATCTATTCGGGCATTTGGAGAATAGAACCCGCCTATCCGTTCAGGCACTGGGAGAATGGAAATATGCTCATCTATTCGAGCATTTGGAGAATAGAACCCGCCTATCCGTTCAGACACTTGGAGAATGGAAATCTGCCTATCTATTCGGGCAATCAAAAGTCAGTAAAAAAAGGGAGGAAAAAAGAAGGGGGGTTCAAAGTGAAAACCCGAATGGGCACTTTGATGAAGACAATTCCAGAAGTGGGTCAAGATGAGAAGAAGAAGAAGAAAAAGAAGAAAAAGAAGGGTCCGGTAGAACCGAGAAGAGGTGAAATCAACGCAAGAGGCAGCACCAATGGGAACGATGTCAATAGATTTAATATGTTTAAATAACTTGGAAACCTCAGTCTTGCATCACGAGTAGTTAGGCATCCCTAGGTTAGGAGCATGCTAATTCATGACATCATAGCATTTCATCTTTTTCACAGATACCCGAAAAGCGAGTCGGGCCCTTCATAAAGGGGGAGTAAACGACAAAGCGAAAACCTAGAAAAGAATCTCAGAGCAAAGGAGGCAGTTACTCGCCGCTCAAGGATTTCAGGTGAAGCCTTCATGTTCACCACTCAAGGATTTCAAATGAAAGCTTTCAAGCTTGCCGACAGATTTCAAGATGAAGGATCCTACGGAGAAAGGGTCCGAAAAGGTTCTATATATGAGGAACTTGCGACCTCGGGATCTCGAAAGCGGAGGGTCCTATAGAGAGAGGACTTGGAGATCTTTGGTTTCAGATATGCGAAGACGTAACACCCGGGTTTAGGGGTCGGTGTTAGGAGAGTTAAATCATGTTCGAGTCGTTGGGCTCATTTTAATTAAAATGGGCTTTGCTTTAAAATTTAAAAAGGGCTTGAATTTCACTAATGGCAAAAATGGAATTTTTAAAACAAGGGAAAAAGATGAGTAAAAAGAGGCTTTTGAAAATCTTCTCCATCTTCTTCCTTCATCCAATTTCCACGACATTAAACCCTCCTTCAACCCAAAACACTATTCCGTCAAATTTCTTCACCATTTCACGAGCTCTCTTCAAGGTAAGATCATTTTTTACTTCTTCTCTTTATTCCGAACGTTTCTATGGTTTTATTTTCGCATAAACACCATTTTTATAATTCAAGTTTTCAAGTTTTAAGAAAAGGAAGAAGCTTTATTGGTTTTTCGTTTAGCTTTTGATTTGTAAAGTTAAATTATGTTTTAATCTTGCCCTAAAGTATATTATATCTCAAAATGGTGGGGTTTTGATGAAAATCCCGAAATGGATTTTTGTGGGTAATTTAAATGGTTGAAAATATGGGTTTTTGAGGTAATTTGGTGTAGGAGAGTGGGGCTGATGATATATTGTTGCTTGACGGTTGTTTTGAAGGTGTTTAATGGTGATTTGGGTGTTGGATTCGATAGTTTTCTGCTAGGTTGTGTGTGAGCTCGAAAATGGGATTTTTGTGTTAGTTTTGGCTTTGAAATGTAAAAGATTGGTCTTGTGGTTGCAGTTTGATTTGTGATAGAGGTTTTGTGGATGAATTGTGTAGTAATATGTTGTTTCTGATTGATTAGAATCAATGGAAACCGTGAGAGAAGATTCGGGCACGATTTCGGGAAGTTTGGAGGCTTGATTCGGCTTTCTCGGTTTGCTTAAGGGAGTTCGGTGAATGGATTATTTTAAACGGTTTTAAATTGATTCATGTGTGTAGTTGAGGTGTTGGATTGTGCTTGGTAGGCCAATCCAAGGTTGAGATTAAGTTGGTAGCTTAATCTCTTGCTTTCTTTATGAGTTTTGCTTAATGTGCATAATGTGGACTTGTGAAGTATGTGTTTGTTTATGCATGTTGATATACATATTGATGTTGTATAATGATGAGGATATGTTGTGTTGCATGATTTTGATATCATGGTATGACTTGTATAGTATGATTGGCACTAGTTAATTACCGGGTATAAATGATCGACCATTAGGATGAGTGTGCACACGGTAAGAGTTAAATTTGTGCGTGGCCTTGGTGACGTGTAGTCATCAAGGAGGAGTACGGTGAGGTAATATTCCACCGGAAAATGTTAGCATGTGATGATGACTGTAATCCCATCCATGAGTGAAAACGGTGATGAGTGTAATCCCACCGGAAGGTAATTGTTGTTGAGTACGTTGAGGGTGAAAATCCCAACGGAAGTTATCCGCATATCCAAGTAAGCTAATAGTTGCCAATATACTTGTTCATGTGTGGTTGTGGTGTAAGATATTGTTATATCTTGTTTAGCATAACATGAGGTAAGATGCCATGTTCATGCATTCTTGTGACGTTTAGCTATGTTGCTATGTTGGTGCATATGTATGCCTTGTGAATGTCTCAAGGATAACATGCTTGAACCTTGAATTGCCGTTGTTTTGTTTTAGAGCTCCCTCACTAAGCTTCTAGCTTACGCTCTCGTTTTCGACAATGCATATCATTAGTGTGGAGTTAGCAAGGAGCAAGGAAAAGGCATCCAAGCGCGGTTGTAGTTGCTCAAGTATGGTTTTAGTAAATAATGTAGTAGTTTGGCAATGGGGATGCTATGAGTTGTAGGAGCATGTTTAGACTCATATTTTGTTGATGCTTTTATGTTGTGGACTTGTAAACCATGTTTATGAGATGTTTATGTGTTGTTTTGAAAGCATGTAAACCTTGCTTCTTGAATGCCTAAGTGTTTGTATTTGAAGGCTTATAACCATGTTTCATGCTATGTGATGTGGATGTATGTTTCTTTGAGTGAATGACCTTGTCATGTATGTTTATGTGCTTGACCATGTTTGTAGTAGGATGAAATGCCCCTAGATTAAGTGTATGATTGTTGTTTCTTGTTTCTTGTGGTTTTGGGGTATGCTTGGGAACACTTGGAGATGCAGAAAACGGATTTCAGGGACACACAGAGTGCAAGCATTTCTAAATGCTCGTGGTTTTTTCAGAACGGGTGTAGCTCCAGGGATACTCGTATCAGAACGGGGGTGGTTCCGTTTCGATACGATTTGACACTGTGAGCCCCTGTTTCGGTACGCGTTTCGATATGGATTGCCTCTGTGAGTGCCTGTTCTGGAACGTTTTATTACTGGAGTCCCCCGTACCGGAACGGAGTGGACTGTATCGGTACGGCCTGGTCTGGCTTTTGAACTGGATCCCGCGTATCGAAACGGGCAAGCCTGTTTCGAAACACATGCTTGTATTTGGGCTTTTTAGCATCTACAAAGGTTCTCGGATGTCAGGTTTTAGTCCCGTTTGTTGTAGGCTTCCTTATTAAGTTTATACGCATTGTTTATGTATGGTTTTGGTTTCGAATGCAAGCAATCGGACTAATATGTCACTTGGTAAATTTATATTACCTCATGCCTCGTTTGTATCTTTTCCATTATCTTTTCCGCTATCGTTTCTCACATAGGACTAAATGATACGTTTAGACAAGATAATCAAGGAAAAAATAGGGTTGCTTATCGAAGTGGAGCCTTAACAGGTTTCGCTTCGGTTTTCCCCGTGTAACCTGCTCAGAACGGTCTGTCGTCTAGCTTGGGACGAGGGGGCTACATTTGTTGGTAACAGAGCCTGAGGTTTCCGCGACCTCGGGTAGGTAAGTAAGGTAAGTTTGAAGTGTTATGTTGCAATACCTTGGTGTATGTTGTACGGTGAATGTTTTGCTACGTATGCTTGTTGTTTGCTTGTTCGCATGGTGTTTGAAAGCATGTGATTGTATGGTTGTAGTGTTGAGGCGTAGTGTTGAGTTCCCATTGCTACTATTACTTATTTAAAAGATTTTGAGTAAAGGAATACTTGAGCACGTTGGACCCTTGCCTCTGCTAACTTGATCCTTGTGTGTTTGTTTGTTTGTAGTTGTTATCTTGCTAGCTGTGAGATGAGACCTAGAGGCAGGACTAGGATGGTTCATCCGAAACCACGTGCAACAGCTCCGGAGGTTGAGCTGGTTGTTGAGGCACGTGTTCCTCCACCTCCTCCTTCTCCTCCTCGTCAAGAGGGAGGTAAGGCGAGAGCCGAAGGTGTAGGACCTCAGGTTAGTCAAGGTCCGGCCGGTATAGATCTAGCTCCGTTAGTTCAAGCGATAGCTGGGGATTTCTAAGCAGTTGTGGCTGGGGGACATGCAGTGGCACAACAACAGGGTGAGGGCACCGGGTTGCCACTTGAGAGGCTTCGCAGTTTGGGAGGTGAAGAGTTCCGAGGGTTGGCGCCTGAGAGATCCGAGACTTGGTTTGATAAGATTGTCCGTATTTTTTCTCAGATGGGTTGTACTGGAGCACACAGACTTGGGTGCATTGTTTCTCTGCTTCAGGGTGATGCCTACACTTGGTGGGTCACCATTACTACGGGCATGCCAGATGCTGAGGTCACTTGGGAGTTCTTTGAGTCAGCTTTCCGCAAGAAGTATCTGGTTCCCCGCTATCTCGATGAGAATAAGAGAGAGTTCATGGCTTTGCTTCAGGGTAACTTGATAGTGACCGAGTATGAGATACAGTTTGTCAGATTGAGTCGGTATGCATCTGAGCTAGTTCCTACTGAGAGGGAACGTTGCGACCGTTTCCGTTACGAGTTGAGTGAGGAGATAAAGAGGTACACCTTAGCTACGGACTACACGGAATTTGATGTCTTGGTCGCTAGGGCCAAGGACATAGAGCACAATTTGGGTCTGACCAAATGTTCTGGTGGTTCTAGTTCCGGGAAGAGGTCGGGCGACTTTGATAGAGGTGATACCAAGAGGCACTGGGAAAATAGGCATCATTTCGATCACAGACGTGGTGGTGGTAACCACGGTAGAGGCCATCAGGACCAGAGAGCTGGTGGGCGTTTGCCCGAGTGTGCTCGATGCGGGAGGAATCACACCGGTGAGTGTTGGGGGAACTTTCACTCGTGTTGAAACTGTGGAGCTAGAGATCACCTTAGGCGTGATTGTCCACATCAGGCTGGGTTTGCATCGGTTCAGGTTAAGGCTCCTGCTAGAGCGATTGATTATCCGAGAGGCCGTGGGCGCGGTCGAGGTAACTTCCAGCCGAGAAATGATGGCCGGAGGAATGTAGCACATGTAGTTGCGGTTCAACTAGAGGGCGGAGGTCAGGCTAGAGTTTATGCTTATCGAGAGGGACAGAACGACACATATGTGATTGCAGGTAATTTCTCGATATAGTCTCTGAGTTTGCTTTCCTTGATTGACTCCAGGTCTACGCGTTCATATATTTTGAGTGAGCATGCAAAGATGTTGAATTTACCTTGTGAGGTATTAGAGGTAGGTGTTAGTGTTACTAGTTCCTTCGGGGATACAGTAGTGGTTAGGAAGATGTACATAAGGTGTCCGTTAATGGTTCAGGGGCATGTATTTCCAGTGGATACGATGGAGTTACCGTTCTATGGCTTTGATGTAATTTTGGGTATGGACTGGCTTACGGAACATAGAGCTAGAATAGATTTCGAAACTAAAAGAGTCTTCTTGAAGCTTGCGGATGACTATGAGATTGTGGTAGTAGGTGAGAATGTGAAATTCTTGTCGAATGTCATTTCAGCCTTGGAGGCTCAGAGATTAGTTGATTTGGGTTTTGAGGCGTACTTAGCCTACGTGATGAATCCGAACATGAATGAAGTTAGACCACAGGATATCAGAACAGTGTGTGAATTTTTGAGTGTGTTTCCGGAAGAGTTGCCCGGTTTACCGCCTGGTAGAGAGGTAGAGTTTGCTATAGAGACATATTCTGATTCTGCTCCTGTTTCTATTGCTTCGTACTGTATGGCACTGAAAGAACTGAAAGAGTTGAAGACTCAGATACAAGAGTTTTCAGATAGAGGTTTTATCCGTCTGAGTTCTTCGTCTTGGGGCGCTCCGATATTATTTGTGAAGAAAAAAGACAGTAGTATGAGAATGTGCATAGATTATAGACAGTTGAATCAGTTGATAGTGAAGAACAAGTATCCCTTGCCGCGTATCGATGATTTGTTTCACCAGTTGAGAGGGTCATCAGTCTTTTCAAAGATTGACTTGAGATACTGTTATTACCAGTTGAAGGTAAATGAGGTTGATGTACCGAGACATCGTTTAAGACTAGATATGGTCACTACAAGTTCTTAGTTATATCGTTTGGGTTGACAAATGCACTGGCTACTTTCATGGATATGATGAATAGAATCTTCCATCAGTACTTGGATCAGTTTGTAGTTGTCTTCATAGATGATATTTTGGTGTATTCACGTACCGTGGAAGATCATGACCGGTATTTGAGGTTAGTTTTGTAGACTTTTCTAGACAACCAATTGTACGCTAAGTTGAGTAAGTGTGAGTTCTAGATCCGAGAAGTAGTCTTCCTAGGACATGTAGTGTCAGCCGATGGGATTAGAGTTGCTCTGAAGAAGATAGAAGCCATTGTTGAGTGGAAGCAACCAAAGTCTGTGACAAAGATTCGTAGTTTCCTAGGCTTAGCAGATTACTATAGGAGGTTTGTGGAAGGTTTCTCGAAGATAGTCACTCCTTTGACAAAATTGCTTCAGAAGAATGTTGAGTTTGAGTGGTCAGATGCGAGACAGCAAGCCTTTGAGAAATTGAAAGAAGCTTTGACCCATGCACCGATTTTGATTCAGCCAGAGTCGGGGAAAGATTATGTGATTTACAGTGATACTTCATATATAGGTTTAGGTTGTGTGCTCATGCAAGACAGAAGAGTTGTGGCTTATGCCTCGAGACAGTTGAAGACTCATGAGCGTAACTATCCGACACACGACATAGAGCTAGCCGCAGTTGTGTTTGCCTTGAAGATTTGGAGACATTATTTGTATGGTGAGAAATGCATAGTGTATACGGATCACAAGAGTCTGAAGTATATAATGACACAACGAGAGTTGAACCTTAGACGGCGTAGGTGGCTAGAGTTGCTTAAGGACTATGATCTCACGATTGAGTACCATCCGGGTAAAGCCAATGTAGTGGCAGATGCTTTGAGTAGGAAGGTAGACATTGAGTTGAGAGCCATGTTTGCTAGTTTGACCTTGTCCGGTGATGGTAGTTTAGTGGCCGAACTTCAGGTTAGACCTACCTTAGGCCAGTTGATTAGAGAGAAACAGTTGTTATATAGATCTTTGGCACCTCACGTGCAAGATATAGCCGAGGGTAGACCATCGGACTACAGTTTCAATGTTGATGGGGTCTTGTGTTTCAAAGATATAATAGTTGTGTCAGATGACAGTGATTTGAGACGTACTATCTTGACCGAAGCACACAATAGCCCGTTTGCTATGCATCCCGGTAGTACAAAAATGTATCGTGATTTGAAGAATGAATACTATTGGGTCAGTTTGAAGAGAGACGTAGCCGACTTCGTGAGTAAGTGTATGGTATGTCAGAGAGTAAAGGCAGAACATTAGGTTCCATCAGGTTTGATACAATCGTTAAGGATTCCGGAATGGAAGTGGGAGAATATCACCATGGACTTCGTTTCGGGTTTGCCTTTGACTCCTTCGAAGAAGAACTCAGTTTGGGTTGTAGTTGACCGTTTCACGAAGTGTGCTCACTTTTTAGCTGTTAATACGACTTACTCCCTAGATAGATTGGTCGATTTGTACATCGGTGAGATTGTGAGACTGCATGGTGTGCCGAAGTTGATTGTGTCTGACAGGGATCCGAGATTTACAATCATATTTTTGGAGTGTTTTCATACAGCTTTGGGTACCCGATTGAATTTCAGTACATCGTATCATCCTCATTCAGATGGTTAGTCCGAGAGGGTTATACAGATTTTAGAGGACATGTTGCGTTGTTGCATCACTGATTTTCAGGGTACTTGGGAGAAACACTTGCCGTTGGTCGAGTTCGCATACAATAACAGTTTTCAGTCGAGCATTTAGATGGCTCCGTATGAGGCATTGTATGGTAGAAAATGTAGAACTCCGATTTGTTAGGCCGAAGCAGGTCAGAAGTTGTTACCGATGTCGGATTTGCTTAAGGGGACTACCAATAATGTGAAGTTGATTTGTGATCGTTTGAAGGTAGCTTCGGATAGGCAGAAGTCATATGCCGACTTGAAGAGGAAAGAAGTCGAGTATGCCGTGGGAGGTAGAGTGTTCTTGAAAGTCTCTCCGTGGAAGAAGGTTATGAGATTTGGTAGAAAAAGGGAAATTGAGTCTGAAGTACATTGGGTCGTATGAGATTATGAAGCGAATTGGTCCGGTTGCTTATCAGTTACGTATGTTATCCGAGTTAGAGAAGATTCACAATGTGTTCCACGTTTCGATGCTTCGTAAGTATAGATCAGATCTGTCGCATGTTATGCATGTGGAAGAGATTGATTTGAATCCGGATTTGACGCATGATGAGGAACCAGTTGAGATCTTAGCCTCAGACAGCAAAGTGTTGCGTGGTAGATCGATTGAGTTGGTCAAAGTGAGGTGGCAACGTCGAGGTGTGGACGAGGCCACTTGGGAGAGAAAGTAGGATATGGAGAGGCAGTTTTCGTATCTCTTTCAGTCAGGTAATTTTGAGGACGAAATTCCTTAAGTGGGGGAGAGTTGTAACACTCGGGTTTAGGGGTCGGGTGTTAGGAGAGTCAAATTATATTCGAGTCGTTAGGCTCGTTTTAATTAAAATGGGTTTTGCTTTAAAATTTAAAAAGGGCTTGAATTTCACTAATGGCAAAAATGTAATTTTTAAAATAAGGGAAAACGATGAGTAAAAAGGGGCTTTTGAAAATCTTATCCATCTTCTTCCTTCATCCAATTTCCACGAAATTAAACCTCCCTTCAACCCAAAACACTATTCCATCAAATTTCTTCATCATTTCAAGAGCTCTCTTCAAGGTAAGATCATTTTTTACTTCTCCTCTTTATTCTGAACGTTTCTATGGTTTTATTTTCGCATAAACACCATTTTTATAGTTCTTCAAGTTTTAAGAAAAGGAAGAAGCTTTATTGGTTTTTCATTTAGCTTTGGATTTGTAAAGTTAAATTATGTTTTAATTTTGCCCTAAAGTATATTATATCTCAAAATGATGGGGTTTTGATGAAAATCCCGAAATGAGTTTTTGTGGGTAATTTAAAAGGTTGAAAATATGGGTTTTTGAGGTAGTTTGGTGTAGGAGAGTGGGATTGATGATATATTGTTTCTTGAAGGTTGTTTTGAAGGTGTTTAATGGTGATTTGGGTGTTGGATTCGATAGTTTTCTGCTGGGTTGTGTGTGATCTCGAAAATGGGATTTTTGTGTTAGTTTTGGCTTTGAAATGTAGATGATTGGTCTTGTGGTTGTAGTTTGATTTGTGACAGAGGTTTTGTGGATGAATTGTGTAGTAATATGTTGTTTTTGATTGATTAGATTCAAAGGAAACCGTGGGAGAAGCTTCGGGCACAATTTCGGGAAGTTTGGAGGCTTGATTCGGCTTTCTCGGTTTTCTTAAGGGAGTTCGATGAGTGGATTATTTTAAATGGTTTTAAATTGGTTCAAGTGTTTAGTTGAGGTGTTGGATTGTGCTTGGTAGGCCAATCCAAGGTAGAGATTAAGTTGGTAGCTTAATCTGTTGTTTGCTTTAAGAGTTTTGCTTAATGTGCATAATGTGGACTTGTGAAGTATGTGTTTGTTTATGCATGTTGATATACATATTGATGTTGTATAATGATGAAGATATGTTGTGTTGCATGATTTTGATATCATGGTGTGACTTGTATAGTATGATTGGCACTAGTTAATTACTGGTATAAATGATCGATCATTGGGATGAGTGTGCACACGGTAAGAGTCAAATCCGCGGGTGGCCTTGGTGACGTGTAGTCATCAAAGAGGAGTACGGTGAGGTAATATTCCACCGGAAAATGTTAGCATGTGATGATGAGTGTAATCCCATCCATGAGTGAAAACGGTGATGAGTGTAATCCCACCGGAAGGTAATTGTTGTTGAGTATGTTGAGGGTGAAAATCCTAACGGAAGTTATCTGCATATCTGAGTAAGCTAATAGTTGCCAATATACTTGTTCATGTGTGGTTGTGGTGTAAGATATTGTTATATCTTGTTTAGCATAACATGAGGTAAGATGACATGTGTAACACCCCAAATTTGCCCTAATTTGAAAATTCCTAAATTTTGAAATCCCTAATCTTGGAACCTTAGAATTTGGGAATTTTGTTTTAGAAACCCTAATTTGAATTTTGGGCTTAATGGTGTTTAATATTGAAATATGTGACCTATTTGAGTAAAATCAAAATGTTTGGGATCTGTTTGTAATTTAGGATAAAGTTGGGGCCCTTCTCCTGTGATTTTCCCGTTCAGTCAAAGTATTTAACCATACTTTTCTGATTAGGACTTTGGGATATCCCTTCTCAGCCTCCCTTCAGAATCTTTATCGTATAACAACCCCATACCTTCCCTTTTCCATTTGAACTCCGGCAAGCCTCCCTTGTTATCCGTTCGTTGATCAGAGACCGTCGGTGTGCTCGTCCTCCCTTCGCGACCAAAACCCACCCAACCATCATCTTCCGTCACCGTCCGTTTCATCAGAATTGCACGAAAATCTTTCGGTTTTCTTGCATCACCGTCGGTTCCGCTTCCCTTTTTCAGATCCAGAGTTGTTTGTGCTTTGAGTTGCCGGTGAGCCGTTGTATTGATTTAGATCTGCCGCCGCCGTCCTTGTCGGCTGTCGTTCTTGAGGAAACGACCTTAGAGTCATTCGAATCTGTGGGTTTTGGTGTCGAAACCTTTTGGTTTCCACTCGAGCTTTTCGCCACTGTCACCGTTCGTTTCTTGCGCCTCTGTCGTCGTCACCGTTGTCAGTTTTGGGTAAGATTTCTTCGAGTGAGTTTTATTTCTGATTATTTGATGTTGAGTATTGTTTGTTGTGGAGTGCTGATCGTTGGTTGTGTTGTTGGTGTTGCCGTTGTCTTTTCCGACGAGTCTGAGCCGCCATCGTTCGTCCATTCGTGTCGCTGTTGTTATGAGCCTACGCCATCGTCGTTTTGAGTTTGTGCCGCTGTCATGGTGTTGTGACGCCACCCTTGTTGATCAGCCGCCGCCGTCGGGTTGGGTTGCGCCGTCAAGGGGTTCTGCAAACCCTAGCCATTTCTGGTGGAAAGGGGTGATGATGATGGGCTTTGGGAGTGAGGGTGTAGTTTGGGTCTGGTGTTCGGCCCGTGAGTTGTGTGTGTGCACGGCTGGGTTTGAACCATATCATGAGGCCCGGTTTGTGTGTGTGTGTTTAAGTGTTGAACCAAAAAATTAAAGGACCCAATAAACTAAACTGATATGTGAATCGATCGAACCATGGACCACTGAACCGGATATGACCTTTTTGATAATCTTGACCAGAGTTGACCGAAACAGTTTGACTTGTGATAGTTTGACCCTTTGACCAGTATCAGTTTGACCGGAGTTGATCGTTGACCAAGTTGACCTTTGACCGTTGACCCGTTGATTTTGACCATCAAAGTTGACTTTCACCAGAGTTGACCAAAAGTTGACTTTTTTTTTTCCGGAAAACGTCCTCTTGACCTTGTTCGACGTCTTGAGTCCGTATCCGCTGCCCGTTTTGCCTAATTAGTCTCCAAAAGCTCAGTTTTGCTTATTTTAAGTATTGTTATTGGAATATAATAAGTTATGATTTCAGAATCTGATTCGGAATATTCTCGTGTTCAAGTGCCGACCTTGAGACCGTTGGGTTACTTCTAGTTGTTCAGACCGACCGTGCACGTTTTTTGAGATCTTCAGGTGAGTATATCTTAGTTCGGTTTTCAATGTTTTAGTCGGTGGCTTAGTGTTAGTAATAAATGCTAATATAGTATTCATACCTTCGTAGGTCCTGATTCAGCTAGCTCTGAGTGTGAGATGCGTTTTACTTGGCATTAGAGCTTCTGTTGCTTAAGGTGTGTCTCATCCTGTTTTACAAACTTGTGTGTTTCTTTCTGTGCTATAAATTTTATGTGGTTTTTTGGTATTAATATAAGTAAATATTTTGTACATTTTGTGTGCATACTCTGATATGATTGGGTGAATGTTTTCAGAAATCATGTATAACATGTCATACTGTGATTTAAGGGAAATATTAGATTTTCGGAATCGTAAAACATCGGATTTATAGTATTGTGCAACTTGTATTTTCATAATTCAAGTTTCAGATCAGACTCGGATTTTAAAATCTGCATCATATCATTGTGGGTATATGGTTTGAGATTTGTTCGGGGAAGTTCAGTGGTTTCACCCTTCGGGCTGAATTCCGCTTCTGATCAGTGGTTCCACCCTTCGGGTTGAGTTCCACTTCGGATTGTGACGATGGAGAAAGTAGGTTCTAGGGAACCTTACTTTTCGGTGTATCGGAGATGGGTACTATGATTCATGTGCATCAGACATCATATCATCATGATTCAGTTTTATTGTGTTTTCAGAAAAGTATTTATCAGAAAATAAAATATTGTTTTGTTTTTGTTTTGTTTTCGTTACACTTTAGAGACACACTAAGCTCTTTAGCTTACACCCCTTAGTTTTTTTACTTTTCAGATATCTCAAACTTTTTAGGCGTTTGGTACTTGGAGCATCTCTTGTTTATTCAGATAAATTATTATTCAGTACGAACTTTTCTATTACCTCATAATTATTATTTTAATATTGTTTGGGATATTTGTGTAATATGGACATTGGAACTGTTTTAATTTGGGTTTTATTAAATGCATGCATCTATGAAGTTACTTTCGGATTTTTAATTAATTATCGGAACATCATTCAAAAGATTGAGTTTTATTTTAATCAGAATATTTGTTGAGTTTTACTTATTTAATCGATTCTTTTGAATTATAAAATATTTTAACCTAAATTGTTTCTTGAGGGACAAGTTTCCAATCGATACTTCCTAGATTCAACCCATAACT
Source organism: Hibiscus trionum (assembly GCA_030270665.1). Taxonomy (NCBI): domain Eukaryota; kingdom Viridiplantae; phylum Streptophyta; class Magnoliopsida; order Malvales; family Malvaceae; genus Hibiscus; species Hibiscus trionum. Next base: position 35,929,337 of record BSYR01000021.1, read on the forward strand.
CTTGGGTCGGGTTTAGGGGGTTACATTTAGTGGTATCAGAGCCAAGTTCAACCCTCAGACTGTGGAGCTCACAAACATTGTATTCAAAATATCTTTAACTTTTGCATGCATCGGAAATATTTTGGGATAAATGGGGATTTTCTGAAAAATATACTCTGGTATTATGTGATTTTGACTTCAACGTTTTCAATGTGTTTTAAATATGAGACTCAAGTACCGATTCTGTCTCTAGGTTATTAATTTCTGGTATATAGTTCATTATGCCACCGTGTAGGAGTCTTAATCTATCGTTTGTTCGAGGTCGTGACCGAGGCCGTATTGCTGCTTCTGGTAGTGATCACCCGCCTTCTGTTGGGCAAGCAGAAATTCAGAATAAGTTACATGTTGATGAAAACCATTCGTTAGGAGGATATCAGATCGGAAATGATAACTCACTTGATATTGAGAACATTGATCGATATGTGAGAGTCGAGCTCTTAGCGAAGTGTTAAGATTATTTTATGAATTTGAAATAGAATAACAAGTCAGTGAATGATTATGAGATAGATTTTCAGAGGTTGGCCAAGTATACTCCTGGGTTAGTTGCGACTGAGGAAGATAAGTGTGACTGGTTTTTGAAGGGACTTCGACTGCCAATTCAGAGAGATGTTGCAATACATCATGATAAAGTATTCAGCAACGTGGTTAGTCGGGCTAAAACTGCTGAGAGGATTCTTGTATTAATGGGGAAAGAGGAACTTCAGAATTCTGATCAAGTCGGGAAGTAACCGAACACGTCTGTACAACCGAGTTTCGTTAACTCGTTTGGAAAGAGGTCTAGAGATGAGTTTGTTCCTTATAGTTATCGGAATGTGAAACCTGCAGTATCAACAGTTTCGTCTGGCAGCCAGGGTAGTTCAAAAGTTTGTCGACCTATTTCTGTATGTGGTTTTTGCAGCAAAAAGCATAATGGAGAGTGCATATTGATGAACAGAATGTGTTTCAGATGTGGTTCTCAGGACCACTACTTAAAGAATTGTCCACGTTCAGCTACTGGTTCATCTGTTCAGATTCAAAGTCATGCATCAGTTCAGGCACCTCACCGAGGTAGAGGGCAGTTTCGGTCAGTTGCTTCTGGTACTGCTAGTAGAGGTAGACATGCTTCGAGTGGTGGATCAGCTAGATCTGAGATTAGACTAGACGACCGAGTTCAATATATTTGACCAAAGCTCGTGTTGGATATGATAATATGCACGATAACATAGCAGATACATTTTAATATGTTCAAATCATGAATATGTTTATGATGGATCAGGAATTCAGAATAAGAAAGTACAAGTATGTGTGGGTTAGTTTTGGAATCTGTTGTTAAGTTTGAAAATTTCGAGGACGAAATTTCTTTTAAGGGAGGGAGAGTTGTAATACCCCAAATTTGCCCTAATTTGAAAATTCCTAAATTTTGAAATCCCTAATCCTGGAACCCTAGAATTTGGGATTTTTTTTTCAGAAACCCTAATTTGAATTTTGGGCTTAATGGTGTTTAATATTGAAATATGTGACCTATTTGAGTAAAATCAAAATGTTTGGGATCTGTTTGTAATTTAGGATAAAGTTAGGGCCCTTCTCCTGTGATTTTCCCGTTCAGTCAAAGTATTTAACCATACTTTTCTGATTAGGTCTTTGGGATATCCCTTCTCAGTCTCCCTTCAGAATCTTTATCGTATAACAACCCCATACCTTCCCTTTGCTGTTCGAACTCCAGCAAGCCTCCCTTGTTATCCGTTCGTTGGTCGGAGACCGTCGGTGTGCTCGTCCTCCCTTCGCGACCAAAACCCACCCAACCATCATCTTCCGTCACCATCCGTTTCATCAGAATTGCACGAAAACCTTTCGGTTTCCTTGCATCACCGTCGGTTCCGCTTCCCTTTCTCAGATCCAGAGTTGTTTGTGCTTTGAGTTGCCGGTGAGCCGTTGTATTGATTTAGATCTACCGCCGCCGTCCTTGTCGGCCATCGTTCTTGAGGAAACGACCTTAGAGTCGTTCGAATATGTGGGTTTTGGTGTCGAAACCTTTTGGTTTCCACTCGAGCTTTTCGCCACTGACACCGTTCGTTTCTTGCGCCTCTGTCGTCGTCACCGTTGTCAGTTTTGGGTAAGCTTTCTTCGTGTAAGTTTTATTTCTGATTATTTGATGTTGAGTATTGTTTATTGTGGAGTGTTGATCGTTGGTTGTGTTGTTGGTGTTGTCGTTGTCGTTGTCTTTTCCGACCAGTCTGAGCCGCCATCGTTCGTCCATTCGTGTCGCTGTCATTATGAACCTACGCCGCCGTCATTTTGAGTTTGCGCCGCTGTCGTGGTGTTGTGCCGCCACCCTTGTTGATCAGCCGCCGTCGTCGGGTTGGGTTGCGCCGTCAAGGGGTTCTGCAAACTTTCTGGTGGAAAGGGGTGATGATGATGGGCTTTGGGAGTGGGGGTGTAGTTTGGGTCTGGTGTTCGGCCCGTGAGTTGTGTGTGTGCACGGCTGGGTTTGAACCATATCATGAGGCCCGGTTTGTGTGTGTGTGTTTAAGTGTTGAACCAAAAAATTAAAGGACCCAATAAACTAAACTGATATGTGAATCGATCGAACCATGGACCAGTGAACCGGATAAGACCTTTTTGATAATCTTGATCAGAGTTGACCGAAACAGTTTGACTTGTGATAGTTTGACCCTTTGACCAGTATCAGTTTGACCGGAGTTGATAGTTGACCAAGTTGACCTTTGACTGTTGACCCGTTGATTTTGACCGTCAGAGTTGACTTTGACTAGAGTTGACCAAAAGTTGACTTTATTTTCGGAAAACGTCCTCTTGACCTTCTTCGACGTCCTGAGTCCGTATCCGCTGCCCGTTTTGCCTAATTAGTCTCCAAAAGCTCAGTTTTACTTATTTTAAGTATTGTTATTGGAATATAATAAGTTATGATTTCAGAATCTGATTCGGAATATTCTCGTGTTCAAGTGCCGACCTTGAGACCGTTGGGTTACTTCCAGTTGTTCAGACTGACCGTGCACGTTTTTCGAGATCTTCACGTGAGTATATCTTAGTTCGGTTTTCAGTGTTTTAGTCGGTGGCTTAGTGTTAGTAATAAATGCTAATATAGTATTCATACCTTCGTAGGTCCTGATTCAGCTAGATCTGAGTGTGAGATGCGTTTTCTTAGCATTAGAGCTTCTGTTGCTTAAGGTGTGTCTCTTCCTGTTTTACAAACTTGTGTGTTTCTTTCTGTGCTATAAATTTTATGCGCTTTTCTGGTATTAATATAAGTAAATCTTTTGTACATTTTGTGTGCATACTCTGTTTTGATTGGGTGAATGTTTTCAGACATCATGTATAACATGTCATACTATGATTTAAGGGAAATATCAGATTTTCGGAATCGTAAAACATCGGATTTATAGTATTGTGCAACTTGTTTTCATAATTCAAGTTTCGGATCAGACTCGGATTTTAAAATCTGCATCATATCATTGTGGGTATATGGTTTGAGATTTGTTCGAGGAAGTTCAGTGGTTTCACCCTTCGTGCTGAATTCCGCTTCGGATCAGTGGTTCCACCCTTCGGGTTGAGTTCCACTTCGGATGGTGACGATGGAGAAAGTATGTTCTGGGGAACCTTACTTTTCGGTGTATCGGAGATGGGTACTATGATTCATGTGCATCAGACATCATATCATCATGATTCAGTTTTATTGTGTTTTCAGAAAAGTATTTATCAGAAAATAAAATACTGTTTTGTTTTTGTTTTGTTTTCGTTGCACTTTAGAGACACACTAAGCTCTTTAGCTTACACCCCTTAGTTTTTTACTTTTCAGATATCTCAGACTTTTTAGGCGTTTGGTACTTGGAGCATCTCTTGTTTATTCAGATAAATTATTATTTAGTACGAACTTTTCTATTACCTCAGAATTATTATTTTAATATTGTTTGAGATATTTGTGTAATATGGACATTGGAACTGTTTTAATTTGGGTTTTATTAAATGCATGCATCTATGAAGTTACTTTCAGATTTTTAATTAATTATCGGAACATCGTTCAAAAGATTGAGTTTTATTTTAATCGGAATATTTGTTGAGTTTTACTTCTTTAATCGATTCTTTTGAATTATAAAATATTTTAACCTAAATTGTTTCTTGAGGGATAAGTTTCCAATCGATACTTCCTAGATTCGACCCATAACTCTTGGGTCGGGTTTAGGGGGTTACACCATGTTCATGCATTCTTGTGACGTTTAGCTATGTTGCTATGTTGGTGCATATGTATGCCTTGTGAATGTCTCAAGGATAACATGCTTGAACCCTACATTGTCGTTGTTTTGTTTTAGAGCTCCCTCACTAAGCTTCTAGCTTACACTCTCGTTTTCGACAATGCAGATCATTAGTGTGGAGTTAGCAAGGAGCAAGGAAAGGGCATCCGAGCGCGGTTGTAGTTGCTCAAGTATGGTTTTAGTAAATAATGTTTTAGTTTAGCAATGGGGATGCTATGAGTTGTAGGAGCATGTGTAGACTCCTATTTTGCTGATGCTTTTATGTTGTGGATTTGTAAACCATGTTTATGAGATGTTTATGTGTTGTTTTAAAAGCATGTAAACATTTCTTCTTGAATGCCTTTGTGTTTGTATTTGAAGGCTTATAACCATGTTTCATGCTATGTGATGTGGATGTATGTTTCTTTGAGTGAATGACCTTGTCATGTATGTTTATGTGCTTGACCATGTTTGTAGTAGGATGAAATGCCCCTAGATTAAGTGTATGATTGTTGTTTCTTTTTTCTTGTGGTTTTGGGGTATGTTTGGGAACACTTGGAGATGTAGAAAACTGATTTTAGGGACACAAAGAGTGCAGACGTTTCGAAACGCTCGTGGTTGTTTCGGAACGGGTGTAGCTCTAGGGATACTCATATCGGAACGGGGCTGGTGCCATTTCGATACGATTTGACACTGTGAGCCCCTGTTTTGGTACGCGTTTTGATACGGATTGCCTCTGTGAGTGCCCGTTTCGGAACCTGTTCCGAAACATTTTATTACTGGAGACCCCCGTATCGGAACGAAGTGGACTGTATAGGTACAGCCTGGTCTGGCTTTTGAACTGGAACCCGTGTATCGAAACGGGCAAGCATGTTTTGAAACGCAGGCTTCTATTTGGGATTTTTAGCATCTACAAAGGTTCTCGGATGTCGGGTTTTAGTCCAGTTGGTTGTAGGCTTCCTTGTTATGTTTATACGCATTGTTTATGTATGGTTTTGGTTTCAGTTTCGAATGCAAGCAATCGGAGTAATATGTCAATTGGTAAATTTAAATTACCTCACGCCTCGTCAGTATCTTTTCCATTATCTTTTCTGTTGTCGTTTCTCACATAGGACTAAATGATACGTTTAGACAAGATAATCAAGGAAAAAAATAGGGTTGATAATCGAAGTGGAGCCTTAACGGGTTTCGCTTCAGTTTTCTCCGTGTAACCTGCTCGGACCGGTATGTCGTCTAGCCTGGGACGAGGGGGTTACCGAAGAGGGGAGTTCGTAGATGAGGAACTACTACTCAAAGAGTACGCCAAGGAAGAAGAATTCTATGAGGGAAAGAGCTCAAAATTTCAAGGGTTTAGGATCTCCAAAGCGGAGGGTCCTATAGAGAAAGGACTTGTAGATCATTGACTTCAAATATGAGAAGAGGGGAGTCTCGTATAGAAAGAACTGCCACTCGAAGAATACACCAAGGAAATGAGTTCTATATAGAGAGAACTCATATTCTTAAAGCTTCAGAGAGAAAATTACTCGGTCTAGCGCGTTACAGCTCCGGGAGAGTAAATCGTCCAACAAGGAAGTTGGACAGGTTTAGTTATGACCAATTTGCTTTACGATCGTGAAGGGAAAGCAAATCCACTTGGACGCCCAAGTTCGCCTTTTGGCCGTGAAGGGGAGGCAAAAATATTTGGAGTTTCAGCTTGCTTTTTGACCGCGAAATGGACAGCTTGCTTTTAGACCGCGGAAGGGAAGGCAAGGTTGTTTGGATGACCAGCTTGTTTGTACGGAAAGAGAAGACAAAGATATTTGGAATATGCTCATCTATTCGGGCATTTGGAGAATAGAGCACGTCTATCCGTTCATGCACATGGAGAATGGAACCCTACCCACCTATTTGGGTATTTGAAGCATACAACCCGTCTATCCGTTCGGGCACATAGAGAATGGAAATCTACCCAAAAAAACTCTTTGTCTACCTGTTTGGGGCATCTGAGGGGAAAGTTCATGATCGAAAGGCTTTGGGAAGAGGAATTACTTGGAATCGTATGGCTACTTCGGGAAACGAACCGTCCAACAGGGAAGTAGGACAAAATTAGTGCTTATGGTCTTTGCTTTATTCTTGTTCCACAAGTATAAGCAAATAGGGGCAGCTGTAATCACTAATTTTGTTCGAACCTCGAACCCCCCTTTGGTTTGTGATCACTAATGGGCTTATATTGTGTTGTTATGGAATTAAAAATTAAAAAAGAAGAAGAAGAAAATAAAAAAAGATATATATGTATTATTTATCATTATTTGTTATCATCTATTAGGTTTATTTTTACTATCACATATTATTAATTGTTAGTATTTATTACTATTATTATTATTTATTAGTGTTATTATTACCATTGTTTGATATGATATTTATTGTTTTCGGTTATTGTTGTTACTTATAAATTGTATTGTATTGTTGTTATTCGTTTTCATTAGTGTTATGCATTATTATTATTATTATTATTATTATTATTATTATTAGTATTATTATTATTATTATTATTATTATTATTATTATTAGCATTATTATTTTTATTATATTATTGTTATTATCCATTTCAAGAAACCCCTAAACAATACTAATATATTATATTATATTTTTAATATTATTTTATTATTGTTAACATCAATTATATTTTATCATTATTATTATATTCATATGATATTATTATTATCATAATAAAAATAAAACATAATAAATAAAATCCCAAGGTAAACATTGATTAAAAAAATGAAATGATGATAATAATCCATTACATAATAAAAAAAACCCAAAAGAATGTCTAATATTACAGGACCAGCCCAATCAGAGCCCAAAAGGCCTCAATTACAAAAAACCCTAATGTATCTATGATGTATGCGCAGCCCATTGGTGACCGTTGGATCGGACGCTGATCTAACGGTCAAGATTGGATCCCGTGGAAACCCTAGGATTCGTCTCATGATCTCGCGCCGCCCCTCTCCACAGCCGTCAAATCTACTGAGATCTGACGGTCAAGATTGAACCTGAGGCGGAAACCCTAGCGAGCTCATCATATGATCAAGCGTTGTGCAACCTTAGCCGTTAGATCGAGTCGATCTAACGGTCCCAGATGAAGGACAGAGAGGGTTCCAGAAGCCTCACGCGCCCACGCTCGACTCCTCGTCTGCCAACGCGCGCGTGCAAGGACCACGCGCCTGACGATTCAGTCTCCTCTGTTTCCTATGCCACAGTCAGCACCACCACGCCGATGTCCCCTTCCGATTCGGGCTTCTCCGGCACACCTCAGACCCAAAGACAGAGGTGTAACACCCCAATTTTGGGCTTGGAAGTTTAGGGTCTAAACCGGATCGGTCTGTTTTTCGGTTCGAATATAAAAGATGGTTTTAGGGAAATCCTAGTTCGGGATGCATTAAAAATATGGAAAACTATCTAAAAATCCTCTTTTAATATATATAAGAGAGTGGTGAAATCAATTTTACAAAATAAGGTTTGGAAGTGTGACATTTCGAAATAGTGACTAAAATGTAATTTTTGAAAAGTTTAGTGGTGACTATTTTGTAAGGATTGAAACTTTGAATCTTTAAGGAGCTAATTTACCCAAGGAGGGATTTCTCCAGATTTTTCTTAATTTTAATGATTTTATTAATGTTTAATTAATTAAAGGAAAAGAGGGAAACCATATTTTAGCTTTTCATAACTAACTTTCTTAAAAACTTTCTCATCTCATTTTCTCTCAAAATTCCCTCAGCCAAACACATTTCTACAGCAACATTTCTTTTGATTTTCACATTAAATGATGAGGTTTCAATCATCAATTGATTCATAATCCTTTCTACATCAAAACCTCTTGATTTGCTTATTGAATTTTCAAGGATTTTGTCTCTAATCAAGGAGAAATCAACATTTAGAGGTAAGGATGTTGTTCTCCTCTAAATACTCAGTTCTTTACTGAAATTCCCAAGTTCTCAATCCTTAAATTAAGTTTTATAAAAGGTTTTAATGTTGTGATCTTGATTTTGGCTTAAAACTCAAGATTTGGATTAAATCTTGAAGAAATTCGTGGTGATTGTTTGGGCTCTGTTTTGAGATGGCTTTTTAATGTATTTTGTATGTTTAATGATGTGTAATTGAGGTTTAATTAATGCAATCCCGAATAGGTTGATTTTCCTAAGTTTTTGCTTATGAAAATGGTGGTTTTTTGGGTGATCTTGGTGTTCTGTTATAGCTGGAGGTATAAGGACGAGTTTAGGTTCTTTTTTGATGTTAATTGATGTTTAAGAATGTTTAGAAGTGATGGATCTTGGCTGGGTAATGTTGTGGAAGAGTTTGGAAGTGATTTCGGTTGTGTTTGGTAGCCGAAATGTTAGATTTGGTGAGAGCAGCGAGTTTAGGTGTAATGGCTGAAGATTTTAATGCATGATGATGCATTAATCCTCTGCTTTGATGTGTTTAAAACATGGGAGACATATTTGGATCCTTGTGGTGTTGATCCGGAGGCTTGAACGGCGTTTCGGCAAGCTTGCGAAACGGAATTGGTGAGTAAAGTTAGGTTTTCAGCTTTGGAACCAATGTTTGAAGGTTATGGGAGCTTAGTTTAAGTCTAAGCAACTTAACTAAGCTCAAGAGTAAGTTTTCGGGAGAACTCTCTCTTTGATGAACCATGAGATGGTTGGATGGAATGTATTTGATTTGCATGTTTAAATTCTATTTTGAAAGCATGTTTTAGCATGATTAATGCTGGTTTTGAAAGCCATGTGTTGAAGGATGCTCAAGGTAAGAGATCCTTGGTTTGTTATGGTTAAATGTGGTTTTGATGCATAGTGATGCATGATGGTTTAATGGCTTAGATTAATGCTTTAAAACAGTGGATTGTTGATGATAATTGATGTATATTGGCAAGTGATGTGTTGGTTTTTAAAGTACTTGAATCGGATATAGTTAGCCGGCTATAGGATTGGGTGCACCGTGAATAAAGTTGCCTTGGATGTTGAGGGGTTGTAATTGTACCGTAAACTCCATCTAAGTACACTAACGAGATGGTTAAGATCATAATGGTGGTTAAAAGGCCATGTGTGGATCTTGTGTTGTGTGTCACGTGTTCTCGTTAGTGATGTTATACAACTACCGATGAGTGATGTGGAGGGGTTGTAGTTGTACCGTTAAACTCCATCACGGGTGTTGAGGGGTTGTGATTGTACCGGTAAACTCCACCTTGTGTGTTCGGTAGTGTGTATGAAGCGTATGGGACAACGCTTGTAATCCGCGTATCCGATTATGTTTTATGTTGTAAAAGGTTATGGTTTATCGCTTGGAAGCCAATATGACATGTTGATGTTAATGAAGCATGAGATGCTTGTTGTGTATGCATTGTTGCATGAGAAATGATGTTTATGAGTTTAAAGGCCTTATGAAAGGTGTATTATAAAATGCATTATTGTGTTGTTTATTTAGAGCATGCCTCACTAAGCATTTGTGCTTACGCTCTCTCTCTTGAACCAATAATGCAGATAATTGAGGTGTTTGAGGGCAGAAAGGAGGCTAAGAATCCAAGGGAAAGCTAAGATCATGTATGGTCATATTTTCACAACACTATTAGTTTTTGATATTTTGGCAATGGGGACCTAGGTTGTGTTTTGGGAGATGTTTTGGACTCCCTAAGTGTGGCATGATGCCTTTAATGTTTTGGACTTGTAAATGGCCATTTTGGTGTTTGCTTTGATGATTTGATGATTGGTTGGTTTTGAATTTTAGGATGCATGCCTTTAGACTTGTGGATGTTCCTAATTGATGCCATGAATGTGTTTTGATGATGCAAATATGTGCCTTATATGTATGATGACTTGTTGGCATGATTAGGAAGTCATTAGGATGTATTTGAGTGGTTAATTGTATGTTAAACCAGCAAATTCTGCACTTTCTGGGCAATCCATATCGGAACGGGCACTAGCGTTTCGAAACGGGGGCATGTAATAGCCTTCGTGTATCGAAACGGGTAGAGAGCGTTCCGAAACGTTTTGGCTACTGTCAGGCCCTGTTTCAAAACAGGTCTTGAAACGAACCCGCATTTCGGTACGGTCAACCCTGTTCTGAAACAGATGATCGTTGGGCACTGATTTGAATTGTTTTGAGGTTTGTAAGCTTTGCGTTTTAGTCCTGAAATTTGTTTTTGCAATTGCATGAGCTTGAGATGTCCGTTTAGGATGAAATTTGGCAGGGAAGCATGTAATATGATTAATTTCATATTGGTAACTTAAAAATCGGTTAAGTTCTCTAAATTTCCAGAATTTCCAATTTGGTCCCTAACAGTTGTAATTTGTGCAATTGAGTCCCTTAACGTTTTCTGGTCGTTGTGCCTTTCAAGTATGCTTGTCTCAAGAGTACGCTAGGGATTAATATGCATCTAGACAAGATTAAAAAGGGAAAAAAAGGGTCGTTAATCAAGGTTGACTTTCGGGTTGACTTTGGTTTTCCCCGTGTAATCTTCGTAGTTCGGGTCAACCGTCTAGGCCGGGCTAAGGGGGTTACAAAAGGTGTCAGTTACCACAAACAGAAAATTACGACATAAATCACAAGAAACAAAGCAAGATCGAAAGTCAACCAAGAGACAAGAGTACGAAACCAGCAAATATCACCAGAAAATACTCATTGTCAAGATCGATCAAGTTGATTGCACCATCTGAAATCCATAGGGACATTATTCAATTCCAAAGCGCCTTGTACCCAATCAACTTTCCTAGAAGACGAATTATAACTGACTTGGCCAACTTCACATTAATGGCATCATGAACCCTATCCGAGAAACAAATCTTCGGTAGTTCACTCTTTCTGTCGATACGCACATCCTCAGCTTTAACTTCAACATCTAACTTCTCAATGTACTGCACACCCTTGCCCTTCCTAGTCTCTCCCAACATTGTATCTCGAAACGATGTTGGCATCGGTTTGCTTCCCTGATCCATTCTGGTCCCGCTTCCCTAACCCTCATCAGCAGTGTTAGGCTTCACGCCATCCAACCCCTCCATTGGATCAGACGCATCAGCCATTTGAACATCCATACTACGTCCATTTTTAACGGTCGGTTAAACCTCCACATCCACCGGTGATCCCGATCTCTCAAGCGTCGTCGGGTTGTTAACCATAACCACATTATCCGGAGGGCGACCTCCCTAAGATCCGGCAAGCACATCATCGAAGGGTGGTGTGCCTCCTACGCTAGGGTTTTGCGATACGCTAAGGTCTTGCACTACACTAGGGTTTCCATGATAAATTCTCATACCTCGTTTTAACCACTAACTCATTGATGACCAATAAAATAGGGACATATAACATATCCTAAAAGTGCCACATAAAAAATCTAAAAAACATTAAAATATTAAAAAAATAAAATTTTGACAAATCCAAGCATACCACGTGTCATTTAATATTTTAAAAAAAATAAATGTATGTATCTTTTTCCCTCCCATTCCCTCTCTCTCCTCTGTATTCTTCTCTTCCTTCCTTCTTGAACTTTAAGAAATATGTGAAGTCATTAAAGTTTAAACTGTCGACCACCGGAGTAACATCGGACCCAAGTAACTCTGCTGCCTGCAGTTATAAAGACAAGATTGAAGCCAATAAGAGCAGTTGCAATGGCTCTCTAGATTCCTCTGCAGCTTTTTCACCCAAAATGGATTTACACCGGTGCCTACTGCCTACATTACAACCAATTGATTCACATTATTAAATTAAATATAAAGAAAGTACATAGCCCTGCAATAAAACCAAAAGAGCCAAAATGGTGTTCTTATTGATCAAACAAGATTGCTTAAACACGTATAAAGAAAAACATGGAAAAAGAGAAAGCAATTTTGTATGCCTCCATGGAAAAGAATTGATTTCTCAAGCAACCCAAATCCATATCAAGGGGATCGTGGGGAGAAAATGATTATCTTGAGTATATTTACAGATAAGTATAATTTTTTTATGGATTCATGATATATAATATGGTGAATGTTTTTTTTTATTCAACCATATTTTAAGTTTTGCATGATATGCTTAAATGGCTTGAAAGGAGAAGTGACGTAAAGAAATTATGAGAAGTTGTTTCGGTCATTTGCTATGTCTCCATTGTCCTCTAGAGGAAAATTATTATCGGTAAACTTTTTTTCTCTCTTTAAATTATGATTTTAATGTGCGATAAATCATGGTGAATTTCAATCTATAAAAAGATTGTTATAAAGTCTATATTTGCTCGAAAGCAATATTTCTTCTTCGTCAAAAAACTCGACCATAGACTTCTCCCAATTTCAAGTTACAAAAATTCGTCTTGATCCAAAAAGTTTTATGGGAGGCATTCCCTGAAGTGAATGCAAAGCATGATGTTATTCCATGCGATTATCATTGATGGGGCATTCCCTGAAGTGAATGCAAGCATGATGTTTATTCCATGCGATTATTGGAACTGTTTTATTCCCTGAAATGAATGCAAACATGGTAAATCATTATTCAATTAGAGACATAATTTTGATACAATCCAAGTATATTGTTTGGACATCCCGTTCTGCGAGGCTACTGGTCTCAAAGGAGGTTTTAAAAGGACCTTGTGGACTAGTTTAACAATGTCGCGTACGAGGATTAAATCTTTGTTCTCTATGATAAAGATATGTGAAAAAGGTTTCAAAGGTCCACTGACTATACTCCATTCCCTGAAGTGAATGCGAGATTATATTATGGAAGGAATATAAACCACATTAGAAGTTGTGGTCGTGGTCGAGGCTATGAATATAGACATAAAAAATATGGTCATTTTAGGAATACTTCTACCCACCGGTGGTGAGGTTATAAGGATGACAAGAGCGATAAAGATCATTCTTAGAAAGTGGAATCTTTTTTATTACCAATGTGATGTTATAAACCATTGGTCTCGTACTTATCGTACGTTGGAAAAATTCAACAATGATTGAATGATAAAGGAAAGAAAAAAAACAAATTATGTTTGTAAAAAATGACAAAGATGATATTGGTCCAACTTATTTGGACATTGTTAGTCCAACTCATTTGGACGCTGTTGATTTCCTTATAACCCTCGAATGGAATAAATCATCTTCTAATTATTCTCATAACTTTGAAGAGAATTAATTATTATTTTTATTTATTTTGCTTTATTTTTATTTACTTTATACATTAATTATTTATGTTTTATATTTATATTCATGTTAATATTTATATTTATATATTATCATATTTATTTATTTTGTTTAACATGATTACTTATCAAATATAATTTATGGTGACGGTTTATGCTTAGGAGGAGCATAAGATATATTTTTATATCTAAATACAAGGGAAAAACGTGAGTACTATATCTCAAAGTACTGAAAATATTGATGCTCCAGAAGAGCAATAAGTTCTTGAGAGAAAGCACATTATGAAAAGTGCAGAATTGCGAATATTGCAATGATTACCGCTAATGGTAATAATATCGCCACCATTAGAAGTGGAAATTTTAAGAGAGCAATATGAGTTCGTAAAATATCCCTTTGGAAATTATAGATAACATATGTTATCAATTGGCATTTGAAATAAGCCAATATGGATATAAGTTCTGGTAGCCAAAAAATCAGTTGAAAGCTCTAGAAGAGCTATATATTGCTACCAAAAGATAATTTCAATTGAAAGATTTGAAAGAGCTAAATATATTCATATTTAAAGGAAAAAAATTGATGGTCGTACTAGACATGTACGAGTGAGATTGTTTTACATGTTATGATAAACAAGAAGTTTACAAATTCAGAGATATACACACACATATATATAGTTGGCATGATCGGTTAGACCATCCTGATCACTAATGGTGCAGAAATTATTGAGATTTACATGCACATGTATTAAAAGAACCTGGAGTTCTTGTGGTGCTTATTCTCAAAGGAATTGATTAAATTCCACTTATTAAAGAACATGGAGTTCTTGTGTTGCTTAAAGGAATTGATTAAATTCCACCTACTAAAAGAACCTAAAGTTCTTGTGTTGTTTGTTCTCAAATGATATAGTTGATCTCACTTACCGAAAGAAATAGAACTTGAAGTTCTTGTGCTGAAGTTGAGACTGCATGTCTTGCATATCTGAACGAAATATGAGCCCATATATCCGCAAATGTGGAAAGTTTTATATGATTTTAGTAGATGCATCTACATTGTTGTATCAACTTACAACCAGAAGTTTGTGAGATTGATTATAAAAGGATTCGAATTACGCAGTTAGACTATTCGTCTTGCAAAAGCTAGTGAGTTTATATTTTAGGCTATATTAGTTGTTACAAAGCCTATTAATTCTGAAAAAATATAGTTTAGCAAAATTTCAATTGGATGTCTCCTATTTAATAGCTAAACTATGAGAACAAAAGAGTTATTATTTATATGGTGTTTCCATATAGCAACACTTATACGCATCAAGCCAACGAGTTATAATAAACTCCCCGTTATGATTGGTTTTTGGTCAGAAGCCATACATTTCCCATTTTATAATTTTTGAATGTGCGATATGAATAGCTCCATCACAACGCACAAAATGGGTGTAGAACTAAGTGTTTTGATATAATAATTGAAAAATATTTTGGAAAAAATTGAAAAGAATTTAAAACATGTCTTTAAGTCCAAACAACTTGAAAATATGTTTGAAGTATTTAAAAATGTTTTTGGCAAAGTTTTTAATGTTCTAAAGTAGTCAAACTTAACTTTTCAGCAAGCCCGTACTGATACGGTATACCCTGCATCGATACATTTTTCACCCAAGTTTGATTCTGCCAAAACCCGTACCGATACAGGCTTGCCCGTATCAATACGGATATGAGTCGTTTCGATACGCCTCTTAAGTGTACCGATCCCTGCTTTAACAACCCCCAACGGCTATTTCTCAACGGTCTTTTAAATTGCAGACCGTACTGATACTCTCTCAAGCGTATCGATACACATAGGCTGACAAAGAGCCCAACAGCTAGTTCTGAAGAAGGACGTACCGATACGCCTCCATGTGTACCAATACGGTAGGCTGCAGAACTGCATTTACGGTGGGAAATAAAGTCTCCAACGGCTCCCATTCAACCCTAACGGCTAGTAACGACTACAAACTTATTAATGAGTATAAAAGGGACCTCCAAGCATCAAGAGAAGGCTAATGCTTCAATTGTCAACAACACTATGATCAAGAATTTTTCTTAGGGCTTTATTGTTCAATTTATTGTATAGACAACAGTTGTGAGCCTAATTGTCAAATTTGCTCAAGTGTTTAGGTATTGGGTGAGAGCTTTAATTGTGCAAACATACACCTTCTAGAGGAATTTCTAGTTTACTAAGTCTTTCTTGTGTAAGAGAGTGTTTGATCAAGCTTTGGGTAGAAAGCTTGATCGGTGTAACGGTTTCCTCCTAATCCGAGAAAAGGGGACGAAATTCTTAGTGAATTTGTTTGGAAATCCTTAGTGGGAAGCTAAGGTAGTGGATGTAGACCTTGGTTAGAAGGTTGAACCACTATAAATCCTTGTGTCAATTGCCTATCTTTCTATTCCCACAAAAACACTCAAATATCTAATCTTCTCCGAACTTGGCAAACTTATCGGTCGAAGGAATTAAGCATCATAAAACCAAACAATTGGTATCAGAGCGAGGCTCAATCGAAGAGGATTAACATCCAATTGAGGTGATCTGGGAAGCTCGATACAACACATCAACCAACCGATAAATGGCACAATCCATCGACAAGCCACCATTCTTCGACGGAACATACTATGCCCATTTGAAGACAAGAATGAAGTTTTCATAAAGTCTAAGGACTACAAGCTTTGGGACATAGTAGATGTAACCCCCTTAACCCGGCCTAGACGTTCGACCCGAATTAAGAAGATCACACGGGGAAAACCAAAGTCAACCCGAAAGTCAACCTTGATTAACGACCCTTTTTTTTCCCTTTTAATCTTGTCTAGATGCTCTTTAACCCTAGATGTGTTCACACAAACATCATACTCAAAGATCACAACCATCAGAGAACATTCAGGGACCCAACTGTACAAAACACAACTTTAGGGACCAAACTGTAAATTCTGAATATTACAGGGACTTCACCCAATTAAAAGTTACCAATATAAAATTAGTCATGTTTCATACTTCACTGCCAAATTTCAGCTCAAACGGACATCTCAAACTCATCCAATTTCAAAAACAAGATTCAGGACCAAAACGCAAACATTTCGAAACACATAACCGCCAGTGTCAGCCCCCAACGGTCAGGTGTTCCGAAACAGGTTCACCCTGTTTCGTAACGCGGGGCCGTTCCGCAACGCGTATCGGAACAGGCATTGGCAGTAGCACAAACGTTCCGAAACGGGTCCATCCGTTTCGAAACACCCTGGCCTTTACAGGCCCCCGTTCCGAAACGGTAACACGCGTTCCGAAACGCCCTGCCCAGATTGCAGCATCCTTGCTGGTTAAATGCATCTTTGACCCACCAAACATGATCCGAATGCAACCAAACCACACCAGCAAGTCATATAACATACAAGAGACATATATGCATCAAAAACTAGATACATAACCACCCCTAGGTGCAACAACACATTAAACTCATTCAAGGCTCAATCATGCTTTTAAACAAGAAGCATAGCAATACAACTTAAGCATAGGGAGATTCAAACGTTGCAACATTAATCCACATGATTCAAAACCATAACCCAAACTTGTCCAACATACACAATCTCCTTAAACATCAACATAAGAGATTCTTCCCCCCATTGCCTTTATTAACTATAGCTATTAACCGAGACATACATCTCACTTGGAGTACTCCTTGAATCCCTTGCTCCTCGCTGTCCAAACTTCACTTATCTGCATTGATGGACAAAAAGGAGCGTAAGCACATAATGCTTAGTGAGGAATGCTCAAAACCAAGACACCATCAATGCAGCGAATCATAAAACCATTTTTAAAAGCAAGCTCGATTCGACAAACCAAAGCAATATTTGAAAACCCTTTTTCAACAACATGCTTTAAAATCATGCCTTGCACAAACATGAAAACCAACCCTTAGCTTAGGAAGCTAAGTAAACCTTTTCAAAACATAAACTTGCAAAACCATCAAATTAGCCATTCCATACAAAAACACCATATGCAAAGCTAATTTCAAACCTTGGAAAACACTTCCACTTTACATCTTACCATTCTCATACTTGAATGTCATTTCAAAGCAAGAAACCCTTTTAAAACCATTTACTCAAACAATCAAACACATGCATTAAACAAATGCAACATATGAACCACATCATTAACAATTGCATCACATGCCCTTTAAAAACAAGTCTCCACAAGACTTCAATGCACTAAAGAGATTTCATGCACACATGCACCATTCTCAATAGATAATCAACACTTGTTCAAACCAACAAGTCAACAAGCATTCATAATATATTTTACACTATTCATGCAACCATGCATCATTTCAAGCATCTCATGCTTCATTATATTCAAGAACATCATATTGGCCTCCAAGTGATAACCAAATCCACTTTTCAACTCAACACCCGATCGGATACGCGGATCACAAGCGTTGTCCCCACGCTCCATACACACTACCAATCCAAGGCCCTCCAAATGGACTTTTAAACACCATTTGACCTTACCGTTCACAAGGTTCCCATGTATGGACTTTTAATCACCATACAACCTTAACATTCACAAGGTTCCCATGTATGGACTTTTAAACACCATACAACCTTAACATTCACAAGGTTCCCATGTATGGACTTTTAAACACCATACAACCTTAACATTCACAAGGTTCCCATGTATGGACTTTTAAACACCATACAACCTTAACATGCACAAGGTTCCCATGTATGGACTTTTAAACACCATACAACCTTTGCATCACCGATTGGTAGTTGTATAACATCACTAACGAGATCCGGGACACCCTACACAAGATCCACACATGGACTTTACACCACCATTGTGATCTTATCAAGCACAAGGTTCCCATATATGGACTTTTAACCACCATATAACCTTTGCTTACCCAAGGTCCTCGAATGGGAATCTCAACCTCCATTATGACCTTAACCATCTCGTTAGGATACTTGGATGGAGTTTACCGGTTCACTCTTAACCACTCCACATCCAAGGCGACTTAATTCACGGTGCACCCAATCCTATAGCCGGCTAACTATATCCGATCAAAGAACCAAGAACCACTTACATCACTTACCAATATAACCATCTTACCACATTAATCCATTAATTCACAAGCATAATCAAAATGCAATAACCACTATGAACTTTAACCAAGAACCAACCATGGACTTTTAAACACCATGTTGTTCTTAAATAAACAAGGCTTACACAAGGACTTTCAACCACCTTTGTAACCTTAACCATCACTTACCAAAATGCATTATTAACAACAATATTCCACTGTTTTAAAGCATCACACAAAGCCATAAACAACATGCAACACTATGCATCAATTCCACAATTCAATGTACAAAACCAAGGATCTCTTACCTCGAGCATCCTTCACATGTGGCTTTCAAAACCAGCATTAAACCATGCTAAAATATGCTTTCAAAACAGAATTTAAAACATGCAAATCATATGCATTGCAACCATCAATCACAATTGCTTAAAAAGCCAATTCACAACACAACCAAGAGCGAAAATCCATTTACTTACTCTTGAGCTTAGCAAAGTTGTTTAGACTTAAACTAAGCTCCCAAAACCTTCAAACCTTGGTTTAAAAGCTGAAAACCCAACTTCACTCACCGATACACAAAACAAGGCTAGCCAACAAGCCTTCCAAGCATCCGAAACCTTCCACAACACCTCTAATGCTCGCGGATCAACTTCCCCTGTTTCAAGCACATAACATCAGAGGATTAATGCATCATAATGCACTAAAAACACCAGCAACACAACTCAACTCGCTGCTCATTGCAAAACCATCATTTCGGCTACCAAACACAACCGAAATCACCCCCAAACACTTCCAAAACTTAACCCAGCCAAGATCCATCACTTCAAACCATTTTTAAACATCAATTAACATCCAAAATGATCACAAACACGTCCTTATACCTCCAGGTATAACAGATCACCAAGATCACTCCAAAAACTCAAGCAAAACTTAGGAAATTCAACCTATTCGGGTTTGCATTGATTAAACCTCAATTTCTCATCAAGTTAACATTCAATTAACATCAATTTAACACCTCAACACACTGCCCAAACAGATCATACGAAAATTTCACCAAAATCAAGCAAATCTTGCTTTTTAAAACAAAAATCAAGATTCCAATTGCAAAACATTTAATAAATCATAAATCAAGGATTGAGAACTTGGGAATTTCAGTAAAGAACTTGAAGTTCAGAGGAGAAGGACGTTCTTACCTCCAAACTTGAGTTTCTCCCTTTTTGGAACCAAAATCTTGAAAATCCAAGTAGCAAATACAAAGGTTTTGTTGAAGGATTGATTAGAAATCAAATGAGGATTGAAATATGATATTTAGGTGACAAAAATCAGAGGAAAAGATCTGGAGAGAATGTGTTTGGTTTGAGAGAAAAGATGAGAGAAAACGGAAAATGGAAAATTTGGAAAGTTAGTTAGAAATGACAAAAATATCTTTCCCTCCTTTTTACCTTTATTTTAAACCATCAATAAATCATTTAATATTCTAGAAAATCTGGAGAAACTCCCCTTTGGGTAAATAGCTCCTTAAAGATTCAAAGTTTCAATCCTTTTTAAAACAGTCACGCAGTTTTCAAAAATTACATTTTGGTCACTAACCCAAAATGTCACCCTTCCAAACCTCGTTTTGCAAAATTGATTTCACAGTTCACTTATATATATTAAAAGAGGATTTTAGAACATTTTTCCATATTTTTAATGCAACCCGAACAAGGCTTTCCTAAAAATCACCTTTTATATTCGAACAACACTTTGACCGAACCGGTCAACGCCCAAAACTTCTAAGCCCAAACCCGGGGTGTTACAGTAGAAGATGGTCTGTTCGTGCCAAAACGAAGTAAGGCGGATTGGAATGCTGAAGATCGCAAGAAGATGGAGCTTAATTGCAAAGCCTTACACATCATTTTTTGTTCATTTGGCCCCAACATCTATGAGAAGACGCCTTCTTGTAAAGATGTCAAGGAGGTATGGGACAAGCTTGAAGTCACATACGAAGGCACCAACGAAGAAAAGGAGACCAAAATCGGACTCCTCAACCTCGAGTATGAGAACTTCAAGATGGATCAGGAAGAAAACATTGAGAAGATGTTCGATAGGTTCTCCACCATCACCAATGGATTCAAAGGCTATGGAGAAGCCATTTCAGAAGAGAAGCTTGTCCGAAAGCTCATCCACTCCCTTCCCGAGTCATGGAACTCAAAAAAGGACCCCCATCATCGAAGCCAATAATCTGAAGACTTTTAAGCTTCATGAGCTCATGGGGTTACTTCTCACTCACCAAATTATGAAGAAAAACAAAGAAGAGGGGAAGAAGGAAGGAATAGATTAGAGCTATGGGGGAGAAGAAGCTCAAAGGTCTTGGCATCAACACAAATGTCATTGCTCTCAAATCCTCCACATGTCATCATGTAGATTCAAGTGAAGAGAATGATGAAGAAGAAGAGATAGTTCATCTCTTCAAGAAGTGTGCCCCTTTCATGAAGAAAGCCTTGAAAGAACTTGAACGAGAATCTATGAAGAAGAAGAGGGCAAGCACTTCAAGCCATAAGAAGAAGGCATATGTGGCTAAATGGAGTGATGAAGACTCCACCGACGATGAACAAGTCAACCTTTGTCTTATGGCCATCGAAGAATATTCAAGGGTAACTTCTAATTCATCTACTTCATGTTAATATTCATTTGATGAATTACAAGATGCCTATGACGATTTGGTTTTTAAAATTTAAAAATCACATTTTGAAAAACAAGAAAGTGATTTCAAATTTGAAAATTCAAAATGACTTGATTTCTAAAACCAAAATTGAACTTGAAGCAAAACTCGAAGTGTTTGAACAAAAATGTTTCAATTTACAAAATTTGCTTCTTAAAGTTAAAAAAGAAAAAGAATTGATTTCCAAAGAGCTTGAAAAGAAAAATAATGTTGGAAAATCAAATCTTTATGTAAGACAATCTAGTGCCCTTAAATTTGTAAATGGTAAAATTTTTAGAAGTATTTGGGTCCCCAAAGGACTAAGTACTTCAACTAAAAAGGATGAAATTGAAAAATGGATTCTTAAGGGGGCTAAATTTTGTGCTACTAACGTCTATGGATCCAAAGCAATTTGGATACCAAAAATTACTTGATTGTCTTATGATAGGTGTGATGGAGATTGATCAACAAGTCAAATATTGAGGGGGAGCTCCATGCACACAAAGAAGAACACTTGAAGAGGAAGGCTTCACATCCTCCCTTGGATTCAAGTGTTGGTAAAATTAGTTGAATTCCTTTTATTTAGTTTTATTTTTTTAATTCAACTAGTTTAATCATATATGTTGAACTAACTTTTGCTTAATGATGCTTTGAGTGAGGGGGAGCCACTTTTAAAACCAAACATTTTAATGATTTCAAAATTTAAACCTCCATTGTTATTTTGAGCTTAAAAGTGTTTTAAATTCTTTTTGATATAACAAAAAGGGGGAGAAATGGTTTGAAAAATTGAACTTTCAAATGAATAAGGGGGAGATTTAATTGTTTTGAATCTTAATTCTCTTATTCAAAATTTATTTCACAAAGGGAGAGAAATTCCAAACAATTTTTAAGTTGGTTTTATTATATCAAAAAGAGGGAGATTGTAGAACTAAGTGTTTTGATATAATAATTGAAAAATGTTTTGGAGAAATTTGAAAAGAATTTAAAACATGTCTTTAAGTCCAAACAACTTGAATATATGTTTGAAGTATTTAAAAATGTTTTTGGCAAAGTTTTTAATGTTCTAAAGTAGTCAAACTTAACTTTTCAGCAAGCCCGTATCGATACGGTATACCCCGTATCGATACATTTTTCACCCAAGTTTGATTCTGCCAAAACTCGTACCGATACAGGATTGCCAGTATCGATATAGACAGGGGTCGTTTCCCAACAGTATTTTAAATTGCAGATCATATCGATACGCTCTCAAACGTATCGATACACATAGGCTAACAAAGAGCCCAACGACCAGTTTTGAAGAAAGTCGTACCAATACTCCTCCACGTGTACCAATACAGTAGGCTGCAAAACTACATTTATGGTGGGAAATAAAGTCTCCAACGGCTCCCATTCAACCCTAACGGCTAGTAACGACTACAAACTTATTAAGGAGTAGAAAAGAGACCTTCAAGCATCAAGAGAAGGATAATGCTTCAACTGTCAACAACACTATGATCAAGAATTTATCTTAGGGCTTTATTGTTCAATTTATTGTATAGACAACACTTTTGAGCCTAATTGTCAAATTTGCTCAAGTGTTCAGGTATTGGGTGAGAGCTTTAATTGTGCAAACATACACTTTCTAGTTTGCTAAGTCTTTCTTGTGTATGAAAGTGTTTGATTAAGCTTTTGGTAGAAAGCTTGATCAGTGTAACGGTTTCCTCCTAATCTGAGAAAAGGGGACGAAATTCTTAGTAAATTTGTTTGGAAATCCTTAGTGGGAAGCTAAGGTATTGGATGTAAACCTTGGTTAGAAGGTTGAACCACTATAAATCCTTGTGTCAATTTCCTATCTTTCTATTCCCACAAAAACTCCCAAATATCCAATCTTCTCCGAACTTGGTAAACTCATCAGTTGAAGGAATCGAGCATCATAAAACCCAACAATTGGTATCAGAGTGATGCTCAATCAAAGAGGATTAACATCCTATTGAGGTGATCCGGGAAGCTCGATACAACACATCAACCAACCGATAAATTGCGCAATCCATCGACAAGGCACTATTCTTCGACGGAACACACTATGCCCATTGGAAGACAAGAATGAAGTTTTTCATAAAGTCCAAGGGCTACAAGCTTTGGGAGATAGTAGAAGATGGTCCATTCCTGCCACAACGAAGCAAGGCGGATTGGAGTGCCGAAGATCGCAAGAAGATGAAGCTTAATTGCAAAGCCTTGCACATCCTTTTTTGTGCATTTGGCCCTAACATCTATCAGAAGATGTCTTCTTGTGAAGATGCCAAGGAGGTATGGGACAAGCTTGAAGTCGCATATG
This sequence comes from Hibiscus trionum, assembly GCA_030270665.1. Classification (NCBI taxonomy): domain Eukaryota; kingdom Viridiplantae; phylum Streptophyta; class Magnoliopsida; order Malvales; family Malvaceae; genus Hibiscus; species Hibiscus trionum. The sequence goes on from BSYR01000021.1 coordinate 35,952,819, forward strand.
AAGGAACCAACGAAGTAAAGGAGACCAAAATCGGACTCCTCAAACTCGAGTATGAGAACTTCAAGATGGATCTGGAAGAAAACATTGTGAAGAAGTTCAATAGGTTTTTCACCATCACCAATGGACTCAAAGGCTATGGAGAAGCCATTCCGGAAGAGAAGCTTGTCCAAAAGCTCATCTACTCCCTTCTCGAGTCATGGTACTCAAAAAGGACCGTCATCATCGAAGCCAAGAATCTCAAGAATTTGAAGCTTGATGAGCTCATGGGGTCACTTCTCACTCACCAAATTATGAAGAAAAACAAAGAAGATGAGAAGAAGAAGGAAGAGATTAGAGCAATGAGGGAGAAGAAGATCAAAGGGCTTGACATCAACACAAATGCCATTGCTCTCAAATCCTCCACATGCCATCATGTAGATTCAAGTGAAGAGGAGGATGAAGAAGAAAAGATAGTTCATCTCTTCGAGAAGTGTGCCCCTTTCATGAAGAAAGCCTTGAAAGAACTTGAACGAAAATCCATGAAGAAGAAGAGGGCAAGCACTTCAAGCCATAAGAAGAAGGTATATATGGCTACTTGGAGTGATGAAGACTCCACCGACGATGAACATACCAACCTTTACCTTATTGCCATCGAAGAAGATTCAAGGGTAACTTCTAATTCATCTACTTCATGTTCATATTCATTTGATGAATTACAAGATGCCCTGACGATTTGGTTTTAGAATTTAAAAATCACATTTTGAAAAACAAGAAAGTGATTTCAAATTTGAAAATTCAAAATGACTTGATTTCTAAAACCAAAATTGAACTTGAAGCAACACTCGAAGAGTTTGAACAAAATTTTTCGATTTACAAAAATTGCTTAAAGTTCAAGAAGAAAAAGATTTGATTTCCAAAGAGCTTGAAAAGAAAAATAATGTTGGAAAATCAAATTTTTATGTAACACAATCTAGTGCCCCTAGATTTGTAAATGGTAAAAATTTTAGAAGTATTTGGGTCTCAAAAGGACTAAGTACTTCAACTAAAAAGGATGAAATTGAAAAATGGAATCCTAAGGGGACTAAATTTTGTGCTACTAACGTCTATGGATCCAAAGCAATTTGGATACCAAAAATTACTTGATTGTCTTATGATAGGTGTGATGGAGATTGATCAACAAGTCAAATATTGAGGGGGAGCTCCATGCACACAAAGAAGAAAACTTGAAGAGGAAGGTTTTACATCCTCTCTTGGATTCAAGTGTTGGTAAAATTAGTTGAACTCTTGTTATTTAATTTTATTTTTTTAATTCAACTAGTTTAATCATATATGTTGAACTAACTTTTGCTTGATGATGCTTTGAGTAAGGGGGAGCCACTTTTGAAACCAAACATTTTAATGATGTCAAAATTTATACCTCCATTGTTATTTTGAGCTTAAAAGTGTTTTAAATTCTTTTTGATATAACAAAAAGGGGGAGAAATGGTTTGAAAATTTGAACTTTCAAATGAATAAGGGGGAGCTTTAATTGATTTTGAATCTTAATTCTCTTATTCAAAATTTATTTCACAAAGGGGGAGAAATCCCAAACAATTTTTCAAGTTGGTTTTATTATATGAAAAAAGGGGAGATTGTAGAACTAAGTGTTTTGATGTAATAATTGAAAAATGTTTTGGACAAATTTGAAAAGAATTTAAAACATGTCTTTAAGTCCAAACAACTTGAAAATATGTTTGAAGTATTTAAAAAGGTTTTTGGAAAAGTTTTTAATGTTCTAAAGTAGTCAAACTTAACTTTTCAGCAAGCCCGTACCGATACGGTATACCCCGTATCGATACATTTTTCACCCAAGTTTGATTTTGCCAAAACCCGTAACGATACAAGCTTGCCAGTATCGATAAAGATAGGGGTCATTTTTATACGCCTCTTAAGCTTACCGATCCCTGCTTTAACAACCCCAACGTCTATTTCCCAACAGTCTTTCAAATTGCAGACCGTACCGATACGCTCTCAAATGTATCGATACGCATAGCCTGACAAAGAGCCCAACGACTAGTTCTGAAGAAGGCGTACCGATACACCTCTACGTATACCGATACCGTAGGCTGCAGAACTGCATTTATGGTGGGAAATAAAGTCTCCAACGGTTCCATTCAACCATAACAGCTAGTAACGACTACAAACTTATTAAGGAGTATAAAAGGGACCTCCAATCATCAAGAGAAGGGTAATGCTTCAATTATCAACAACACTATGATCAAGAATTTATCTTAGGGCTTTATTGTTCAATTTATTGTATAGACAACACTTGTGAGCCTAATTTTCAAATTTGCTCAAGTGTTTAGGTATTGGGTGAGAGCTTTAATTGTGCAAACATACACCTTCTAGAGGGATTTCTAGTTTGCTAAGTCTTTCTTGTGTAAGAGAGTGTTTGATCAAGCTTTGGGTAGAAAGCTTGATCGGTGTAATGGTTTCCTCCTAATCCGAGAAAAGGGGACGAAATTCTTTTTGAATTTGTTTGGAAATCCTTAGTGGGAGGCTAAGGTGGTGGATGTAGACCTTGGTTAGAAGGTTGAACCACTATAAATCCTTGTGTCAATTGCCTATCTTTCTATTCCCACAAAAACACTCAAATATACAATCTTCTCTGAACTTGGCAAACTCATCGGTTGAAGGAATCGAGCATCATAAAACCCAACAATGTGTAAATAAAAAGGGTTGAGAATATATATTGAGTATGAGTCTCCTTTTATGTTTAAACTCTTAAACATTAATTAGAGAATCATTTATGACATGATTTTTCTTAACATCAGGGGGAGATAATAATCAGCTGGATAAAGGAAAATAAATTATCGTTATCTAGATCCTCGTATATGAACCAGAAGTTCATAAGATAATTCATGTTATTACATGTCAACTGCCAGACATATTTACTGACCCAATGAGATTAAATAAGTCTCATATACCAGCTGAAATGCTCTAAGTTTAAATTACATGTTAGAGAGAGAGGATGTATGATGTGAGCACGTTTAGGCCACCCAGCGATGCGACTTTAAATTTTCAGGGAAGTTTGCTTTTTCATTTGTTACATACTGATGTGTAACATTTTTCTATGCTATATTATTATTATTGTGTTTACTATGCATATAATATGTTTTGGTATGTTTTGAATAAGTTTGATATGCCTTATAATGTTTTTATATTTGTTTAAGTTTTATTATTTATTACGAATGTTTAAATAATATTTATAATTATGTTAACAGTGTTTTGTGTTAGTATAATATACTTATAATGTATTTCCTTTTAATATGTTTATTTTTTTTATATGTGTAGGTTGTGTGCATGTGCCATGCATAATCATCCGAATGATGCATGTGTGAACTAATCGAATGGTGCAGCCCCTTTTCTTTAAGTATTGAGCGGCAGAATTGGATGAGAACAAAAGTAGACCATGCGTGGCATTATATTTGGAGTGTGGAATTTCTATTTGGAGTATTGAATTCCATTTGCATGGGCACGTGGTTTCACAAGGGGCAATTAAAATTTCAATTGAATTTCAGCTTGTTTATCTACACCCACACGGCAATATGAAAGTGGAGTTTCAAACATAAATAAAAGCATGTGGCTACATGCAGCCTCTTTTATTTGTGCGGCAAATGGGAATTAAAATACAAACAAGACTTTGATGAATGAAAATTTGTGAGATTTTATCTCAATTATGGTTCTTTTTAAAACTATTTCCTTGATACTTCGGGTTCCCAATTGTTAGATAATTGACGGGTCCAAGTACTTTATTCGAATAAATTCAAGATAAGGTTCGGGTTCGTTCAACAGATTGTTCGAGTTCTTCCTTGGAGTTTGTTCATCTATCGACTACGAAGAACAGATTCGATTCGGGTTTGCATAACAGATTATGCAGGTTCTTTCGAGTTCAACGTGTCAAGTCCAAGAACGTTGTTGCTATTGTTGAATGTTTGAAGATATCATCTTCATCCTTAAATTATTTCAGCAACTTTCTTCTTTTTCTCATTTCTGATTTATTTTCTTTATTTTTGACACCTATATAAAAATCTAGGTTTGTTTCTATTGCAGAGAAAATACGTGCTATTATCCTAGATCCGTGAATGAACGAGGAAAGTTGATTTCTTCAACAACACCCTTGTATCATATGGTATCAGAGCTTTGGTCGGATTCTAGCACCTTCTGCACTACCAGACAATATATATATATATATATATATATATATATATATATATATATCCAAAAGACAAAAAAAAAGTCAAAAAAAAATTCAGAATTATATATATATACGAAAATTCAAAAAAAAAAGAAAAAAAGAAAAAGAGTGATGAGTTGTGAAGAATAAAAAAAACAAAACAAAAATTGTTGAAAGGTTTTGATATATGGAAGGATGTATCTATCTTACCTTGAAATGCTTTGAAATCACCCGAAATCAACTTTTCTTTTTATTCCGGAGATAGGATGGTGGTAAGCATTTCTACTGCGTAAGTTGCTAAATTCTTGTTCTTTTAGCATCCTTTCTTTCATTTCATATTGTTAATTTTTTTTTTCTTTCAGCCCAATTATCAACTTTCATTTTTTTATTATTATTTATTTCTCTTTTCTCCTAACCCTTATCTTTGTTCTAACAATATTCACCCGTCACCCGTTATTTCAATTTGACAACACTTGAAGAATCTGAATATCGGAATCAGTTCCTTTAAAGAACTAAATACGAGAGATCGAGGGAAAAGGCAAACAGAGCATGTGAGAACAGAAGGGGAGACAAAAAGAGCCATTCGAGTATTCTCCCGAGTGAAACACGAGTACCGAGTGTTAATTCTTTATTTTCTTGAGTGCAATTTCTTTGGAGTGACTAGTGAGGATTTTTGTTGTGTGATTGGTGAGGACTATTTTTCTTTTGTTTCTAAACTTTAACCCATTTGTTTGTTTGTTTTTGTTTGTTTGTTTGTTTTTCTTTGTGTAAAAATGACAGGTTCTGATAAACAACAACCACCGAATCTTCAGATGCAAGCCTTAGAGCGTATGATGCAACGAGTGATGGCAAATGTATTGAAACCTATACATTCTAAATTGGATAGATTAGATGGGGGTGGTTCCCATTCTGTCCATGAAGAGATAAGTGATGACGATGTACAAACATTTGCTACCGATGAAACACTTGTTGACAAAAGAAGTCTGAATGATCAACCATCACAGGATGAACCGCAAAGAAACAACCTCTTCCATACGAGATGCAATGTGAACGGCAAGATATGTATTGTGATTATTGATAGTGGTAGTTTTGCTAACATTGCTAGTACTCTCATGGTTGACAAGTTAGGACTGAAGACGACCACGCATCCCAATCCGTACAAGTTACAAGGGTTGAATGATGGTGTTGAAATCAAAGTTACCGAACAAGTTGTTATACCATTTTTCATTGGTAAATACAAGGATGAGGTAACTTGTGATGTGTGCTCTATGGATACTTGTCATTTGTTGTTAGGAAGACCGTGGCAGTATGATAAGAGAGTTTTGCACGATTGTTACACCAATCGATACTCTTTTACTCATGAAGGCAAAAAGGTAATTTTGGCACCTATGACTCCAAGCGAAGTATATGAAGACGAAGTTCGTTTGAAAGCGAGTACTGCAGCTTGGAAAGCCAGCAAAGAGAAGAATGACTGTGACAAAGAAGAAGTGAACTCAAAGGTTTTATCTGATTCTACGTTTTCTTCTATCTCTTCTTCTAACTTGCAGGTTAATAAGGTGATGCCATGTGAAGTTCCCAAGGTTGATACTGTTGGTATGTCTAGTGTATTTAAATTCTTTCCAGAAATTCACCAACCTTCTATACCACGGTTTAACGTTCCTTTCCATTGTACTATTGATTTTTCATTTTTATATGCTAATTTCGTTGATTATACATTGGATTGTGAACAACCTTGTGTTGTGATTCTGGATGATCGTCAAGATTCTTGTTGTTTTTTGGACTTGCCTTTGTATGCCATTTTTTTCAGGTTTAAGGATGCACGACGAGCATTGTCTGACTTTATGTTGTGCATTATTCAGAGAGGTACAAGAAAGAAGACATTTCAATTTTTGTTCTTTGTAAATGAACTTGGTTCGAAACGATGGCATATGTGCCGAGAAAGACGACTGAAGAAATTCCCTGCCAAGCGAAAGTCGAAATTGTTCCCTTTTGTAATAAAGGTCGATTTGGGGACAAATCGCATTAAAGAAGGGGGAGATGATGTGAGCACGTTTAGGCCACCCAGCGATGCGACTTTAAATTTTCAGGGAAGTTTGCTTTTTCATTTGTTACATACTGATGTGTAACATTTTTCTATGCTATATTATTATTATTGTGTTTACTATGCATATAATATGTTTTGGTATGTTTTGAATAAGTTTGATATGCCTTATAATGTTTTTATATTTGTTTAAGTTTTATTATTTATTACGAATGTTTAAATAATATTTATAATTATGTTAACAATGTTTTGTGTTAGTATAATATACTTATAATGTATTTCCTTTTAATATGTTTATTTTTTTATATGTGTAGGTTGTGTGCATGTGCCATGCATAATCATCCGAATGATGCATGTGTGAACTAATCGAATGGTGCAGCCCCTTTTCTTTAAGTATTGAGCGGCAGAATTGGATGAGAACAAAAGTAGACCATGCGTGGCATTATATTTGGAGTGTGGAATTTCTATTTGGAGTATTGAATTCCATTTGCATGGGCACGTGGTTTCACAAGGGTCAATTAAATTTTCAATTGAATTTCAGCTTGTTTATCTACACCCACACCGCAATATGAAAGTAGAGTTTCAAACATAAATAAAAGCATGTGGCTACATGCAGCCTCTTTTATTTGTGCGGCAAATGGGAATTAAAATACAAACAAGACTTTGATGAATGAAAATTTGTGAGATTTTATCTCAATTATGGTTCTTTTTAGAACTATTTCCTTGATACTTCGGGTTCCCAATTGTTAGATAATTGACGGGTCCAAGTACTTTATTCGAATAAATTCAAGATAAGGTTCGGGTTCGTTCAACAGATTGTTCGAGTTCTTCCTTGGAGTTTGTTCATCTATCGACTACGAAGAACAGATTCGATTCGGGTTTGCATAACAGATTATGCAGGTTCTTTCGAGTTCAACGTGTCAAGTCCAAGAACGTTGTTGCTATTGTTGAATGTTTGAAGATATCATCTTCATCCTTAAATTATTTCAGCAACTTTCTTCTTTTTCTCATTTCTGATTTATTTTCTTATTTTCTTTATTTTTGACACCTATATAAAAATCTAGGTTTGTTTCTATTGCAGAGAAAATACGTGCTATTATCCTAGATCCGTGAATGAACGAGGAAAGTTGATTTCTTCAACAACACCCTTGTATCAATGTAAATCATGTCTAAAGCTTGATAGTTGAAATGGTTTCAATGATCAAAATTCTCGTAAATCGAAAGTAATATGAGATGGTCATATATTGGAGGCGGGTGCTCCTGAAGAGACCCAATGCATAACTAATAATAAAACTCTTGAAGAGTTTCAGGTGCCTGAAATAAAGATTGAAATCTTGAAGAGATCTCGATGAGTTATGTCACTACGAGAATGGAACCAGAAAATAGAAAATTTGTCGATATCGATTTTGCAAACAATTTTACATAGAATACTTCTATAGAAGTAAAGAAAGAAAATGAGGATCTTGTATAAGAATCTATAGATGTTGAAATGATTGGCCAATATAGAAAGACTTTTAATTACTTCAGGGTGGATGCAATTAATTTGGCAGTTATGAAATATATTACATGCGTCTAATTATTTATGGATCCCTATTTATCCTTAAATGATTTAAAATGCTAAAAGCATTTGGAAATTTTTGAGAAAATTTATTTAGACATGTCTCATTGAATATTTTGGCACATTTGGTATAATCGCCTTAGTGAGTACTAATTGAGGAAATATTGCAAGAATGATCAGATTTCCTTATGTATTTTATAAAGGAGTTTTGGATCAAGATTCATTATGATAATTTGAATTTCATTAAAACTCCTGAAGAGCTTCAAATTTTAAACTCATGAAGAACTTTCAAAGCATTTGATGAAAGTATTTGAGAAAAAGAATCTTGAGATGTGGTTTTGTCTCGACCTAAAGATCGAGCACTTAAATATGTGTTTTTGTCTATGAATGGACATAAGTTGAAAAATCTTCAAGAAGATTCAATATGGATAAAGCATATCTATTGTAAGATTATTGGATGTGAATAAAGATAATTATATCTTTTCTTGGTCTTGAATCACCATATATTAGTTGGTCAAGAAATATCTATGGATATACAAAGATCAACCTTTAAATCTTTAAACATTCGTTGATGCCTCCTCAAATGTCGTAGAAATAATTGTTATGCACGAGGCAAGCCAAAAATGTGTTTGGCTAAGACCATTGACCCAACATGTCCAAAAGATAGGTGGATTTACTTTCACAAGATATGATACACAACTATCTTGTATGAAGATAATGCAAGATGTATATCTCAATTTGAAAGGTGGATACATCATGGAACATATTACTCCAAAGTTTCATCCCTCACGATCATTAGAAAAATAATATTCAAGATTGAATTATGAAGATTCAAAGATCTTTTGTGATGTTTTCATGAGGGTGAGTAAATACGCGTTGCACTCTTTTTTCTCTTAACCGAGATTTTGTCTCAATGGGTTTTCATGGTAAGGTTTTAATGAGGCAACATGTTATGCGTATCAAAGATGTGTGTACTCTTTTTCCTTCGCTAAAGAATTTTTTTCTCACTGGGTTTTTATCTTAGTAAGGTTTTAACGAGGCACATTATCTTCATAGACATCCAAGGGGGAGTGTTATGAATATTTATCTATGTAGATGTTTATCATGATTAGAACTTTATCTAAGGAGTTTGATTTATTTATTATTAGAAATATTATTTCTATTAATTAGAGTTTAATGTATTATGTACTTCTTATGCCTATAAATAGATGATTTATTGAAGTCATTGTACACAAGTCTATATTTGAGAATAATACAAATCTCCTTCTTTCTCTCATCTCTTTGTTCTTTTATTCTTATTCGTTGTTCTTGTTATTTTATTCACAACAATTAACACTTTTTTTAAAAATTATTGTCAAAACTTTAGAAGCAATTGACATTCTTTGAAACAAAATAAATTCTTACAGTTAGCTCTTATCCACTTCTAAAAGTCATTGTTGGTGCTCACCCTACTTAAAAAAAACCTTATATATATTTTTCAAATTTTGATCTTGTAATATAAACTATTTGGCTCTGTTTGTGTGAAATTATTAAATTTGAAGGATGTAAAATTATATTATCGGGAGAAGATATAAAAAATATTTAAATTATATAAAAATTTAAAATTTTCATGGTTTGACTGCAGTCAACACCCCCCTTATCCATCCTACATAAACCATTATTTTTTTGGATGAGAGAAAGGAGGAGTTTAATATTAAATTTGAAACCGAATTTCGATTAAAAATAAAATGATATTTCTTATCAATATATCATAATTTTGTTCATCTTAAGTAAAATATTATTTTTTTAACAATTTCTACATAAGGAAGGGGGAAGGGAATTTTGCTCCTACTAGGTATTGAACCCACAACTAGGGGAAGGGGAAGGTGTCAACTTGAAAGCTTTAACCACCTGCTCTGAATATTGTTAAATTGTATAAATTATTATAATTTTTTTAGTAGTCTAAAGGTGATTACAAGGTAGTATCTATTCATAGACATTCTTAACCTTTTGACAATAAGCATACACCTTGTAGACAAACCAATTTGAACTCGTATCTTATATGATGAACATCATCCATTTTTCCACTAGGACATTTGTTGGGTTTAATTGTTATAATTATATAATGGTGTTTGCAGTAGAACATATATGTAATTACAACAAACATTACAAATATGATAGTGCTTTTTGTAATTAGACAAACATTAAGAATAGAATAATGTATTTTATTGAAAAAAAATACCCCACATGCCTCGTTAAAACCCCCTAAACCTAAATAGGGAAAAGAGTACACATGGTGGTATATACATCATAAGAGAAGAAGAAACATGCGCAAAAGCGCTACATGAAAAACAAAAGGGTACTCACGTATGATCCCGAGTAACAAGTACCTCAACCGTAGGCGGAGGTATCGTGAAAGTCCATTCTCCCACCGGATGCCCCTGAGCCAAGCTCGCCAACTTATCCGCAACCATATTCGCCTTCCGAGAGACATGATTCACAGTGATATCCCAGTCTCAACTCACATAATTCTTAATGCTCACCACCAAAGCATTATCATGGAGGCACAAAGAGGTGTTGCCAATAATCTTAACCACAATAACATTATCGACCTCTAAATCAACATGGAGATATCCAAGATCCCCAAGCATATTTCAGAGCCTCGTGCGTTGCCCATAACTCGGCCATAATCACCGAACAAACGCCAATACTCTTTGAGAACCCAAATAACCACTTACTCGTATCATCGCGGATAACACCCCCGATGGGAGCCATGCCATTCGCACCACCAACAGCATCGTCGGAGTTGATCTTCACACGCCCCAACCCTAGTTTGGTCCAGCTAACGTCTGTGGTTTCCAGCACACCAGCATGAAAATGTGGAGGCATTCGATTCACCAAAAGAGCAGCTGCGCACTCATCTCTCATACGCACAACAAAACGCACAACATCATCGATGCGCAGTTGGTCATTATCGAAAGTACGAGTGCAACGATCCTTCCACAAACCCCAGCATACGATCACAAACAACAACGACCAATAGGGTTACGGTGATACTCTAACGTTTGTGCCCATTATATTGGATGAGAACCATTCATGTAAGGGTAGATGTATGAATCCATAAAATTGGGAAGGGAAAACAAAGTAAGACCATACCGGACGTGCCATGGGGCAAGAACGAAGAATATGATTCGTATCCTCCAAGTCACTCCCGCAAGAAGAACAGCTGCTAGAGGAGGCCATATGCCGTCGACAACGTTCAAAATTAGTAAGAATACGGTCATGGGCTACTAGCCAAATAAAGGTGCAAACACGGTGGGGGACATTAAGCTTCCAAATCACCTTCTAAAGTGAATTACCCTGACCACCCATCTCACCATCTAAAGCAGCATACGCAGTGGCCGTTGAGAATAATCTTGAGTCGTCCCACCTCCATCCTGGCTTATCACGGCCAAACGACGCGCGAGGCGGGTGTACGACAGCAATGGTTATAACCTTGCTAGGCAGAAGCACCTCAGGAAGCTTGTCCCAATCCTATGTACCGGAGCGATGCACCATGGCAGCCACGGGAAGTGAGGCCGGTTGAGCACTAACCAAGCAAAACAATGCAAGAGTTTGATCAATATGAAGCCAACGATCCCACCAAAAATATGTATGCCAACCATCCCGAACTTTCCTACACACATTATCGCAAACCACATCCCAAATACGGCTCAAACCCTTCCAAAGTCTCGAACACCCGAGTTGAACAATACTTCTAGGACAAACTCCATCCCACTTGTACTTATGCTTGAGAGCTTGTACCCATTGCTTACTTTCATCTATTACAAGTTGAAATCCTATTTTCATGAGCAACGCTTCGTTGTGACGAGTCAACGACCAGAGACCCAAGTCGCCTTTATCCATAGAAGACGTAAGAACATCCCAACGAACAAGCGAAATACCCCTACCGCCACTGGTATTCCCTCAGATGAATCATCGAATAATTTTTTCCATCTCATCATAAACCCCTTTAGGAATCCAAGCTGTCTGCATCACATACGTGGGAATGGCCTATAGAACCGCCTTAGCAAGGGTGATTCGCCCGACTAAAGAAAGAGTTCGTGACGCCCAACCCGACAATCGTTGTTCAATCTTCTCAATCAGAAACCGATACGTCTCCTTGGATAGTCTTTTATGAAGCAAAGGAACTCCCAAGTAAGTTCACAAATCATCAACCATTTGAAAGCCAAAGATGTGTGCTATCATACAACGAATATCCATTGTACAATTTTTAGAAAACAATATCTGAGTTTTAGACACGCTGACTTTATGCCAAGAGCACCTACAGAAGTTGAGCATAATATCTTTAATCACCTCAAGCTGTTCTAAGGATGCCTCTGCAAAAAGAACCAGATCATCGGCAAAAA